>CM039677.1:332770153-342770153 GCA_022496015.1 Hordeum marinum | reverse complement strand
TTGGGAATGGTGCGCAGGAGCTTTCCCATGGGGACGTTGAGAACTGCGGGCGCCGTGGCATGGCTCTCCGCGTGCATCCTGAGAAGGTCGCGGCATAGGCGCCGGCGTGGGTGCCCTAGAGGATACCCTTCTGCCCTTAGAGTTCGGCGTACCACCCGCAAGTGGTACCGCTCCGTCCTGAGATCCAGGGATGCGCGGGTTCCCACCATCGCCATAGGCGTCTCCATGGGGAGCATCGTCGCTTGCTGGCCTTGGTCACCAGAGCGTCGCAGAAGTTCCGAACCTTCGCCTCTTCCTCCCCCGTCCACGTCTACGCCGTCTCCTGTCTGCGTAGAAATAGGGATGGCAGACGTGGGCGGGCCAACTGCTGTCATGCCCTTCTTCTTGGGGGCCATGGCAATGTTGAGCGTGAAGAAATTGGCGCACTGATTACCAGAATGGGTTCGCACGACCTAAATCGCCCTACCTGGCGCGCCAAAGATCTCATGGGAATGAACACCTATGGGATCATGGAGACCCCTTTCGGTTCGGCGGGGGAGAGGCTCGCACAAAGAGCCGGTCTGATGAGAAGCACACGGGGTTCTTTACCCAGGTTCGGGCCACACGAATGCGTAAAACCCTACTCCTGCTTGGTTGTATTGAGAGTGCTCTTAGGGTTCTAGCTACAGGAGCGCTATGAGCAGCTGCCACGTACATGAGCTAGAAAGTCCCCAAAAGTCGAGGAGTCAAAAGTCCTCTACCGTATAGCTCTGGGCCTCCTTTTATACTCTGAAGGGGATCCAAACAGTGGCGTACAGTACGTACATGGGGTGTACAGAGCTACAGTGCTATCATACCTAACATTGACGGAGTAGGACATGCGCATTTAATGCCCCGTCAGTTATCTCTGTCCGTCAGTGGGACGGGATGAGAGCCCATCCCATTGGCGCCTCTTAGCTCCCTCCAACGTCAACGCCACAACACACGCCCAAGTGGATTGACACCTTCCCCGTGCGTTGGCGGGGTCTTGCCGGGGCTTCGCCTTGCCGAGGCTTTGCCTTGCCGGGGCCTTGCTTCGTCTGGGGGTTCAATAGCCCTCCCGGCAAGACCTTGCGGGTGATCTTGATTTTGCTGTGTTGTTATCTAGCAAGTCCCTGCTGGGCCTTGCTGCCAGGGTGGCTACTACTGCCCTTGCACGAGTAAGGGGCACGAGAGAGCCCAAAACTCCAGTGCACCGACAACATCCAACAGGGATATAATAAAAACTTTCATATAATGTGCATTGAATACTATGAAAAGTTTCATTCCTTGCATAAAGTTTTGAGATATAGAGATGGTGATATTAGAGTCATGCTAGTGAGTAATTGTGAATTGGTAGAAATACTTGTGTTAAAGGTTTGTGATTCCCGTAGCATGCACGTATGGTAAACTGTTATGTAACGAAATCGGAGCATGATTTGTTTATTGATTGTCATCCTTTGTGTGAGGGTCGGGAGCGCGCGATGGTTAACTAGTACCAATCTCTCCCCTAGGAGCATGCATCTAATAATTTGCTTCAATAACTAATAGACTTTTGCAATAAGTATGTGAGTTATTTATGACTAATGTGAGTCCATGTATTATAGACACTCCCACCCTTCCACCTTTTCTAGCCTCTCTAGTACCGCACAACTTTCGTCGGTGCATTAAACCCATAATATACCTTTTCTCAAAACATCCACCAAACCTACCTATTATGGAATTTCCATAGCCATTCTGAGATATTATTGCCATGCAACTTCCACCGTTCCGTTTATGACACGCATCATCATTTTCATATTGCTTTGGATGATCGTAAGATAGCTAGCATGATGTTTTCATGGCTTGTCCGTTTTTTGATGTCATTTGCTATGCTATATCATTGCACATCTCGGTACACCACCGAAGGCATTCATATAGAGTCATATTTTGTTCTAGGTATCGATTTATAAGTAAATAAAAGTGTGATGATCATCATTATTAGAACATTGTCCCATGTGAGGAAAGGATGATGGAAGCTATGATTCCCTCACAAGTTGGGATGATACTCCGGACTTTATGAAAAATAGAAGAGGCCAATGAAGCCCAAATAATAATAAAAAGGCCAAAGATGCCCACCAAAAATAAAAAATAAAAAATAAAAAATAAAAAAATAAGAGAAAAGAGAGAAGGGACAGTGCTACTATCTTTTTTCCACACTTGTGCTTCAAAGTAGCACCATGATCTTCATGATAGAGAGTCTCCTATTTTGTCACTTTCATATACTAGTGGGATTTTTTCATTATATAACTTGTCTTGTATATTCAAATGATGGGGTTCCTCAAAATGCCCTAGGTCTTCATCAGCAAGCAGGTTGGATGCACGTCCACTTAGTTTCTTTTTGAGCTTTCATACACTTATAGCTCTAGTTCATCCGTTGCATGGCAATCCCTAGTCACTCACATTGATATCTATTAATGGGCATCTCCATAGCCCGTTGATACGTCTAGTTGATGTGATACTATCTTCTTGTTTTTCTTCATAACCTCCACCATATTATATTCCACCTATAGTGTTATATCGATGGCTCACACTCATGTATTGCATGAGAGTTGAAAAGGTTTGAGAACATAAAAGGTGTGAAACAACTGCTTGACTTGTCATCAGGGTTGTGCATCATATAAATACTTTGTGTGGGTAAGATGGAGCATAGCCAGACTATATGATTTTGTAGGGATAACTTTTTTTGCCATGTTATTTCGAAGAGACACAATTGCTTTGTTAGTATGCTTGAAGTATTACTGTTTTTATGTCAACATTAAGCTTTTGTTTTCAGTCTTATGGATCTAAACATTCATGCCACAATAAACAATATTACATGGATAAATATGTTAGGCAGCAATCACACTTCATAAATTATTTCTTTTATCATTTACCTACTCGAGGACGAGCAGGAATTAAGCTTGGGGATGCTGATATGTCTCCAACGTATCTATAATTTATGAAGTATTCATGCCATGTTTACAAGAATTCTATATGATTTTGGTATTATTTTATTAGAACTAACCTGGACTGACGCTGTTTTCAGCAGAACTAGCATGGTGTCATTTTTTTTGTAGAAATAAAACTTCTCGTAATGGGCTGAAAATTTATGGAGGATATTGTTGGAAAATATAAAAAATACTAGAGCAAAAAGATATCAAAGAGGGGTCCCGAGGCAGCCACAAGCCACCAGGGCACCCCTCTAGGGCACGCCCTGTGGCTTGTGGGTCCCTCGGGAGTCCCCTTGACGTGATTCCAACGCCAAGTACTCGTATAAATCCAGAAACCTCAAGAAAGAAACCTAGATCGGTTGTTCCGCCGCCGCAAGCCTCTGTAGCCACGAAAAACCAACCGGGAGCCCGTTCTTGTACCTTGCCGGAGGGGAAAACCATCACCGGAGGGCATCTTCATCGTCCTGGTGATCTCCATGATGATGAGGGAGTACTTCACCCTCGGGGATGAGGGCTATGTACCAGTAGCTATGTGTTTGATTGTTGGGACCCCGATCCTAAGTCATATGAATCCAGACTGTAACATATCACGTCACTTTGCGGCCTCATGCACGGTAAGCTCCACGGCTGCAGCCTTACCTTAGCCGGGACCGTTTGTGTCTTTTGGCTCACGTTTGTGAACATGTCGCTGGCAATCAAACGACAGAGAACCCGGGCCGACATGACTAGCCATAGAACCCAAGTGGCACATCCGTACGGAAACAGGCATACGTAACCCAACAATGCAGGTGTCGGTCTCAAGCGTGTGTAGGTGAGTCATAACAAGCTACAAGGACTCCATTATGCTGTGGGACATAAATGTCATCACTGCATGTAGACAAGTCATAGCAGGCTACAGGGACTCCATTACACTACGAGACATTTCCCCAAAGGGACATACACCGCAGCAAAGAAGGATACATGTCGGTCAATCAATGTGTCCGGAGCAGTAGCAAGCTACCAAGGCTTGATGGAAGCACAAAGAGGCAGTTTCCCGTAAAGAGTACTACTAAAGGCACATGACTAGGTGTCAGATCCCATACATACCGTTGCACGTCACACATACGCATGACATGCCCGATATGCATAGATACAACTATGGCCTCACAACATAACCATCAACACAACTTTTATTTAAAAGGCTCAGAAGAGCCTTGCATAATATGTTCTTACAGGTAGGGGTCACATGACCCGACACTCAAGTCATACAAGCAAGTTCATACAAACCAAGCGGAAGCATAAAGCTGTCTGAGTATAGACAGATGAAAGGGTAAAAAGGCAAATGGCCTGACTATCTATAGCCCGTCATAGGGCATAAGGTCATAGCTGGGACACCAGCTATTCGGCATCATCGACATCTAGAAAGAACCCACCTGACGGGTCCTGAGTCTCATCTGCAACATTTATTAAGCAAACATGAGTACGAACGTACTCAGCAAGTCTTTAAGACAGACCTAGACTATTCATGCTCATGTATCAAAAAGGGGAGTGGTGGAGTTTATGCACCAATGCCAACTTTGACTCATGTCTAACCTACACTAATACAATTTTAACTCTTTGTTTAGATTTTAGATATCACACACGAGTCCACTAACTCCATAATAATACACCACCATGGATTCACTTCCCTCTCCTAGGTGAGTTCCATCCACGGAACTCACACTTGTCTTGATATGTTTATGAGTATCCATTTAATCATCTACGAACAACATAAGCTTTCAAAGTAGTCCATATCTGAGGACGCGACTATTCGAATAGTTTCATACCCTGCAGGGGTGTACCTCTTGACACACGCTCTCGCCACTTATCATTGTGTCCTCATAAAACCTTGCACCTCGGCAACCTTCAAGCGGAAGCCCAACGAGGGAGTCGGCCATGACCGTCAATCACATAAGTCCTCTAGTCCAGGCTATCGCCTATTTGAGACTGAACCCGCATGGAATTCCGGCCAAAGTTTCCGCTACGGCCCCAAACGACGTGCGCAGGGTTCCCAAGCCCACCATTCGGGTGACCCTTGGTACACTATGCCACTGCCTACTGCGTCGTAACCCACCCCTAGGGTCAGCGCTACGCACGGCCTCCAACATGCTATAAACACCAGAAACTACTTGCAACTCCTAGACCAAGGACTAAGCGATTGATAAGTCAAGAGCGTCAATTAAGTATCCCAACGTGTGGTAGTAACTAGTCTTGAATCACAAACACGGAACTCAGTTCCTAAGAATGGTCCCGATGAGACAACCCGCCATGTACTCCTACATATCCTCTCATCGCTACCTTTACCAAATCGGGTTCATCATAAGCTTATCACATTAGAACAACATTGTTTCACTCTAGTTCATCACCCAGATGAATCAGACCTGACACAACCCTAAGCATAGCAAGCACAACAGGCAAAGTAAGCAAAGCACAACATGTCACAAGCATCTACCAGGTATGCTAGGTTGCAAGGTTTAGCTATTTACTGTGACAATCGCAGATCATGCAAAGGAATAGGTTCATCTACCATCTATGACAGACTAGTGAACCTTTGTCCTAATGCAATAAACAAGAGTAGGAGCGAGAGAGTGGGATGTTATCGGAATGATCAAAGGGGTTGCTTGCCTTGTTGGGTAGTGGGAAGGTTTTCTCCTTCGTTGGAATACTCGGAGGTATCCTCAAAAGCAGGGCCTACTGCAATGCAGATAAATATCAATCAATACACGCAAGTGCAACAATATGATGCATGATCATGACATGGCAACATGTATGGATGAGCAAATGCAACTATTGTCCAAATTAATTTGAAGTGAGTTTGAATAAAGGTTCAAAATCATTCTCCATTTCATATTTTATAAGTTAACCTATTAGTAAATGTCAATGTTCATCTACAAAGGTTGCTCTAACATGCATGATAACATCACCATTGGATTCATTGGGTTTTTCTGATAAATTTTCATAGATAAATTATTTCAAATTGAGTTATAGATTAACTTCTATGAATTTTCTAAGTTTTAAATAGTTTCTAGAATTATTTTAATTCAGAAAATTCATTATTGCATCAGCCTGACATCATCATGACGTCAGCTGGCCAACAGAACGTTGATAGGTCAAACCTGACCAGTGGGGCCCACTGGTTAGTGACCCAGCCTCTAACAGAGCTAATTAATTAACTAATTACTAATTAGTTTAGGGTAGGGCCCGTTGGTTAGTGGGCCATTAACTTAATTAATTTAATTAATTAAATTATTAATCCAGTTTTGACTAACAAGGCCCAGCCCCACTTGCCAGTGACCCAGGGGTTAAACCCCTGGTGGTCACACTGGTTGACTCATCGGCGACGTCAGGGACGGCGGAGGGGGTCGGGGTCCCTCCTCCGGCGACCAAAAGGACAGCGGAGGGCACCGATCTACTCTGCTCACTCACGTGCGTCGAGCTCGACACCTCCCAGGGGTTGGGATGGCCGGAATCGGCGCTGGCGATGAGCACGGCGACTGCCGGAGCTCGGGCAAGCACGGGCTCGTCGAGCCGGAGCTCGAATGAGCCACCTAAGGGCTCCTAAGGCTGCCTGGGATCATCCTGAGCATGACTACGTGCTCAGGTGCGAGCCTCGGCCGCTGCAACGATGGCCACGTACTCGCCGGCAGCTAGGAGCTCTCGGACCCGAGGGGATCCAGCGCTAGAACACGCTAATGAAGGGGGAAAAGGGGGGGAGAAAGATCAGGAGCTCACAGCGGACGCATCAGCGATGAGAGCGGGCTCGGGGAGGCCTTGATTGCCACGCATGGCCGGCGGCGGTCTCTGGTGACCAAGGAGGAAGAAGGCGGCGAGATCGGCACTGGGGGGGGCCTTCGGCCTTGATTCTTTTGGCAGAGAGGACCGACACGTCACAGCGGAGCTAAAGGGGGGCTCAAGAGCGAGGGGGAGCGGTTGGAACGACGGCTACGGCGGCGAGAAGGCGGCAGCCATGGCGGGCAGAGGAGAGGAAGAAAGCAGGGGGGGTGAATGAGAGAGAGAGAGATGGGGACGGCAGAGGCGTCCTCATCCCCTCGCCAGCGCGGCGGGGGATGCAGGCACATAGGGGGCTGCGTGGCAGCACCGACGCGAGTGCACGGCAAGCACACGCTCGTCCTCCTGGCCGCCAGGAGGACGACGACTGTGCAGGGCTAGCTGGGCTGTCCCAGGTGCCTCCTCCTTTCCTTTTTTTACATTTCTAGTTCTCTTTTGTTTTTCTGACATTTGTTTTATTTATTTTTGGCACAATTGCTAATTATAAAATATCCCAAATATTTTATAGAACTAGGTTTGAATATTTCAAACTTCTATAAAAAGTTTCAGAATATTTTAAAATCTGAAATAATGATAATGCTTTATTTGGCATTACGAGCAGCTTTAATATTTAATTTTAAATTGCTATAAATGTTCAAATATTTAAGATGGCCCCTGATATATTCATGTCCATATTTATCAGACATAGGGGACATTTTAGATGGGCATTTTGAATTTGTTGGTTTTTCACATTCATTAAGTTGGTTTGATTCAAATGAATTGTTTGGGGTTTCTTTTGATCTCCATTTGAAATTGATGCAAAAGAATTGAAATATGATGCACACACATGTTGTCCTAAGACAACTAGCTAGGGATGTGACAACTTACCCCCACTCAAAAGAATCTCGTCTTGAGATGTTGACGTCGTCGGGAAGAGCACGGGGTACTCTAATCGAAGACGATCTTCTGTTTCCCATGTGGCCTCCTTTTCAGAATGGTGTGACCACTGAACCTTGAGAAACTTGATGTTTTGACGCCAAGTGGTATGCTCATCTTGATCAAGAATACGAACAGGGTATTCTCGATATGTAAGGTTATCTTGGAGATCAAGCGCTTCGTGGTCTACTTCACGGACAGGGTCCGAGAAGCAACACCTGAGTTGCGAGACATGGAAGACATCATGAACCTTGGAAAGATGCGGCGGAAGTTCCAATTGGTAGGCAATCTCTCCTTGTTTAGCAAGAATGCGAAAAGGTCCAATGTAACGAGGAGCAAACTTGCCCTTGATACCGAATCGATGGGTACCCTTCAGAGGTGTAACCCGAAGATAAGCCCTCTCGTCAACTTCATAGGTCACAGCCTTATGATGGAAATCATATTGGCTCTTTTGACGAGATTGGGCTATTTTCAACTTTTCACGAACAATGCGAACTTGCTCCTCTGCATCCTGGATCATATCCGGGCCAAAGAGTTGCCTCTCTCCGGTTTCTGACCAGTTAAGAGGTGTTTGACACCTTTGTCCATAGAGAACTTCAAAAGGGGCTTTTCCCAAGCTTGATTGATAACTATTATTATAAGCAAATTCAGCAAATGGAAGACATTTCTCCCAATTCATACCGAAGGATATAACACAAGCTTGGAGCATGTCTTCGAGGATTTGATTGACTCGCTCAACTTGACCACTTTATTGCGTGTGGAAAGCAGTGCTAAAGGATAGATGAGTCCCCATAGCGGTTTGAAAACTTCCCCAGAATCGAGAAGTAAAGATACTTCCGTGGTCTGAGTTTATCTCCAATGGAACACCATGAAGAGAAACTATTCGAGAAACATATAACTCCGCTAGCTGGCTAGCAGTTATACTCTCCCGAACAGGAAGAAAATGAGCCACTTTGGAAAGGCGGTCGATGACCATAAAGATAGCATTATTCCCTCTCTTCATCCTAGGAAATGCGGTAACGAAATCCATACTGACTTTATCCCATTTCCATTTAGGAATAGCTAAGGGTTGAAGTGTGCCAGCAGGCCTTTGATGTTCTGCCTTAACACGACGACAAATGTCACAGTTAGCAACGAACTGAGCAATTTCTCTCTTCATCCTAGTCCACCAGAACCTCTGGCGTGGGTCCTGATACATCTTGGTACCACCCGGATGAATTGTGAGAGGAGAATCACGAGCCTCCCTAAGGATCAACTGTCTTAAGTGTGTGCTCTTAGGAACCACCAACCGGTTTTGAAAGAACACAACACCCTCATCGTCCTTGGAGAAATATTTAGCGTTTCCGCTAGCAATATTCTCCTTGATCCGAGATATCCCCTTATCATAGCTCTGGACACCTACTATTTGATCCTTAAGAGTAGGTTTCGCCACCAGGTTGGAAAGGAATCCTTGAGGAACAATGTGGAGGTTCAACTTCCGAAATTCCTCATAGAGAAGTGGTTGACCTTGTTGTAACATCAGGTTGGTACAATAAGACTTACGACTTAATGCATCAGCCATGACATTGGCTTTCCTTGGGGTGTAAGTTATCCCTAAGTCGTAATCTGTAATCAACTCAACCCACCGTCTTTGCCTGAGATTCAAATCCGACTGGTTAAAATATATTTCAGACTTTGGTGATCAGTGTAAATTTCACAACGATTACCCAGGAGGTAATGTCGCCAAGTTTTCAGTGCATGGACCACAGCTGCAAGCACAAGATCATGTGTTGGATAATTATCCTCATGTGGACGCAACTATCGACATGCGTATGCAGTCACATGACAATCTTGCATGAGAATGCAACCTAATCCTTGTCGCGAGGCATCGCAATAGATAACAAAGTCCTTAGAGAAATCTGGTGGCACCAAAACGGAAGCAGAGGTCACACGTCTTTTCAACTCCTGAAAACTGTGCTCGCATTATGGAGTCCACTCTAACCTTTTATCTTTCTTGAGGAGTTCAGTCAGAGGTTTCGCAACCTTGGAGAAATTCTCGACAAAGCAGCGACAATAGCTCGCTAAGCCAAGGAAACTCCAAACTTGCTTAACCAATTCAGGTTGAGTCCAATCAAGGACGGCCTGAACACTCACGAGAATGACAACAATACCTTTACCAGAGATTATGTGGCCTAGGTAGGTCACTTCTGGCAACCAAAATTCACACTTGGAGAATTTGGCATACAGACGATGCTCTTGAAGTTTCATCAACACCAGTCTTAGATGCTCGGCATGTTCCAATTCATTCTTCGAGTAGATGAGTATATCATCGAGGTAAACCACAACGAATTTATCCAAATACTCCATGAAGATCGAATTCATCAAGCGAGAGAAGGTGGCTGGGGCATTGGTTAAACCGAAGGACATGATGGTGTACTCGTATTGGCCATAACGAGTAACAAAAGCCATTTTTGGAATGTCCCTGTTTCTAATTCTGATTTGATGGTATCCAAACCTCAAATCCATTTTGGAAAAGACAGAGGATCCAGCGAGTTGATCATACAACTCGTTGATCCTGGGGAGTGGATACTTGTTCTTTATGGTGACCAGATTCACTGGCCGATAATCCACAACCATCCGATCTGATCCATCCTTCTTGTTGACGAAGAGGACGGGGCAAGCCCAAGGAGAAGAACTAGGACGGATGAAACCTATCTTCAAAGCCTCATCGAGTTGAATCTTAAGTTCGGTTAGTTCTCAGGGTGCCATCTTATAGGGTCTTCTGGCTACTGGGACAGTCCCTGGGATGAGATCTATCACAAACTCAACATCTCTGACAGATGGAATTCCTGGCAGTTCTTCTGGAAAGACATCCGGGAAGTCTCGGACTACCTGAATATCTTCTAATTCTGGAAGAGGGCTAGCATTGAGAGAATAGAGTTGCCGCTTGGCTGCTCAAGTGGAGACATTAACTATCTTACCTGAGGGATGTCTAAGTTGAACATTCCTAGAATGAGTATCGATCTTAGCATAGTGGGCTTACATCTAGTCCATGCCTAAGATGATATTGATGTCCGAAGACTTGAGGGCTATCAAGGATGCTAGGAAGACTAGCCTATCCACAAGAATCTCATTTTTATGGCTCACTCTAGAAGTTTGCCATTTTGAACCAGGAGTCTGAACTACTAAAGGAGTAGGCATATCACAAAAAGACATCTTATGTAACTGTGCATAACTTTCTGAGATGAATGAATGAGATGCCCCAGTACCAAATAGAACAGAAGCTAGATGACTATTCACAAGGAGCGTACCTAGGATAACATCAGGATCCTCAAGGGCTACCTCAGCAAAAACATAGTTCACTCGTCCACGAGTAGGAGCGAGCTTCACATAGAAGGCTTTTCCTGGCTTTCCACGTCCAACCGGCTTAGCATTGTTCTGAGGACACTCATGGGAGTAGTGTCCTGGTTCCCCACATTTGTAGCAGACAATAGTGGTATGGGGAGCAACATTGGCATGAGTACCTCCAAATGGCCTGGCTGGAGGGTTGGGCTGAGCTGGGTGAGGCACCTGGAAGGATAGCCTCATGGTGTATCTTGGCGGTAGAGATGCGTTAGGCACCCACACCCGACGTTTATTGGAGCCCGATCCAGATGTGGGGCTGAAGTCACGGTTGTTCTTCCTGGTTGTGCACTCATGCAGGTGCAGATCTCGACGGAGCTCAGGACTAAGTCCCTTGCGGAACCTAGCCTGTTTCTTGGCATTGGTTGAAACTTCCTCCAGAGCAAAACGAGCAAGATTGCCGAACTCACGGCTATAGGCATCCACTGTTAGTCTGCCCTGGGTGAAAGCACAGAACTCCTCTCTCTTGCGATCCATCAGCCCTTCCGGGATGTGATGGGTACGAAATGCCATGCTTAATTCCGCCCAAGTTGGTGCGGGGCCTGTGGGACACATGGCTTCATAATTTTCCCACCACAAATTGGCAGGTCCTTCCAGAAAGTAAGTAGCAAAGGCCACCTTGTTGTCCTCAGATACATTGGCAGCCCGGATTTTGCGGGACATGCAGGTCAGCCAGTCATTCGCGTCGAGTGGGTTGACCAAATGATGATACTTAGGTGGGCACAGCTTGACGAAATCACTGAGAGACACGCCATCATTGTGATCGTTGCAGGGAGCACACGCTGTGTTCTGCTCAATTCTTTCTAGTAGTCTATTGGTCTCCCTTTTGTTTCGTTCAGCTTCAAGCATCACTTCTGCCAAAGAGGGCGCATGTGGCAGGTTCTCTTACCTTGGTTGGCTTCCCTCGCCCTACTCGGGGCAGGCACGGGGTTATTCCTAGTTGCCACCATCCTGGGAAAACAAACCCACAGCTTAGACATAGAGGACATCAACTCTAGGACATGAGATAAGGAATGTACTGGACAACATGGCATGCAGGGTAAACACCCAATTAACATGGTAATAACAGCTGCGATATGAACACCATGATTCATACACACCATGACATATTTCAGTACAAGCCCAAGCTGAAATACAAACTACTGAGAGATGACACAACTCATCGGAGGCATTACAAGCTTCCTATACATTATCTATCTACACCTCTGGAACTCAACTCTCAACCTTGGTCATATCGCAGAAGACACGCAGGACTGTGGCGATACGACTACTACCATACTAGTACTAACATCCACGTACTCAAGCATCATCGTAGAATGCCTCATATAGGTTACCCCCGTGGCTCAGGAGCTGAACCTGAGGATCTGGAAACACTCTAGCATGTGATCCCTGGAAACCGTAAGGACACAGATGTGGCCTTGGTCCCCTTGTTGGTGGAAACAGCGGTCCTCAAAGAGGAGTGATGCATCCAACATCGGGCCAGTCTACGCGTGCTGGCAGATGAGTCCGCGATGGGTTCAACATCTCCAAATCTCCGTAGCCTGTCTGCACGACAGGTGCTAGCTGCGTCAGGGCTGTCCAAAGACGTGCACGGGTAGCATATAGCTCCATGCGAAGGGCACGTGCATCACGATCCCTGTTCTCCAACATCTGAGTGGTCACCTGCAGCCTAGGGTCCTCATGAGAATGATCATAGTAGGCTGTGCTAAGATAGCCCTCTCCTCCCAGAGAAGCAGGAACATAACAGAACTCTGTGTTCTGAAGCAGACCATGGTGAAACCTCATGATAGTCAGCATAGTGTAGGCAGCCTCCTGAACTGCCATGTCTATGGTGATACCTAATCCATAAGTCCAGTTAAGCGGCTCTACAACTCTAGAATATGAAGGATATATCTTAACAGTACACAGATACTGGCTCTGGTTGAAATCTCGATACTATTCCTCCACTGTGTACTCTTGGTAACCAACATGGCCGTGTGACCGATACATCGATGCACCTGGTCAGACGGACCACCTGATGGGAGGGACGAGGGGGCATCTGAAACAGAGAATGATGCAAAGACATTAGAGACTCTAGCAGAAATTGGACAGCATAACAGCTGTAATTGCTCAAAAAGGATTTTGAGACAACTGCAAAAGATTGGAAAGGCATAACCAATCGACTATCTAGACTCAAATCTCTTCTCCATCTGTTTGTCACACCAACAATACTCAAACACCGACATTCACTTGCATACAAGCTAGCTAATAGTCCATGGTTAGTAACTCGTCATCCTAAGCAATAGATGAGAAGCCTAGTTCTTATCCCCATAGAAAAGATGAGAATGACTCGGAATAGAATAAGTTGGGAAGAGGAGTAAAAGAGCCATATGTTCCCTTCCACAATCAATTCCCCTACTTTTCTATAGTGTTTCTAGACTCAACTTCGACCGGTTTGGCTTGGTAGTCCTACAGTCAGTCAGGCTCTGATACCAACGCTGTGGGGACCCAGATCCTAAGTCATATGAATCCAGACTGTAACATATCACATCACTTTGCGGCCTCACGCACGGTAAGCTCCACGGCTGCAACCTTACCTTAGCTGGGACCGTTTGCATCTTTTGTCTCACGTATGTGAACATGTCGCTGGCAATCAAACGACAGAGAACCCGGGCCGACATGACTAGTCATAGAACCCAAGTGG
Organism: Hordeum marinum; assembly: GCA_022496015.1. NCBI lineage: Eukaryota > Viridiplantae > Streptophyta > Magnoliopsida > Poales > Poaceae > Hordeum > Hordeum marinum. The sequence goes on along the minus strand of CM039677.1, from coordinate 342,756,398 downwards.
CACATCCATATGGAAACATGCATACGTAACCCAGCAATGCAGGGGTCGGTCTCAAGCGTGTAGACGAGTCATAACAAGCTACAAGGACTCCATTACGCCGTGGGACATAAATGTCATCACTGCACGTAGACGAGTCGTACCAGGCTACAGGGACTCCATTACACTACAAGACATTTCACCGAAGGGACAGACACATCAGCAAAGAAGGATACATGCCGGTCAATCAATGTGTCCGGAGCAGTAGCAAGCTACCAAGGCTCGATGGAAGCACAAAGAGGAAGTTTCCCGTAAACAGTACTACTAAAGGCACATGACTAGGTGTCGGATCCCATACATACCGTTGCACGTCACAGGTACGCACGACATGCCCGATATGCATAGATACAACTATGGCATCACAACATAACCATCAACACAACTTTTATTTAAAAGGCTCAGAAGAGCCTTGCATAATATGTTCTTACAGGTAGGGGTCACATGATCCGACACTCAAGTCATACAAGCAAGCTCGTACAAACCAAGCGGAAGCATAAAGCTATCTGAGTACAGACAGATGAAAGGGTAAAAAGGCACATGGCCTGACTATCTATAGCCCACCACAAGGCATAAGGTCGTAGTTAGGACATCAGCTATTCGGCATCGTCGACTTCTAGAAAGAACCCACATGATGGGTCCTGAGTCTCATCTGCAACAGTTATTAAGCAAACGTGAGTACAAACGTACTCAACAAGTCTTTAAGACAGACCTAGACTATTCATGCTCATGTATCAACAAGGGCAGTGGTGGAGTTTATGCAGTAATGCCATCTTTGACTCATGGCTAACCTACACTATACAATTTTAACTCTTTGTTTAGATTTTAGATATCGCACATGAGTCCACTAACTCCCTAACAATACACCACCATGGATTCACTTCCCTCTCCTAGGAGAGTGCCATCTACGGAACTCGCACTTGTCTTGATATTTTTATGAGTGTCCATGTAATTATCTATGAACAACATAAGCTTTCCAAGTAGTCCATATACGAGGACGCGGCTATTCGAATAGTTTCATACCCTCCAGGGGTGTACTTCTTCACACACGCTCTCGCCACTTATCGCTGTGTGCTCATAAAACCATGCACCTCGGCAACCTTCAAGCAGAAGCCTAGCGAGGGAGTCGGCCACGACCGTCAATCACATAAGACCTCTAGTCCATGCTATCGCCTCTTGGAGACTGAACCCGCACGGAAGTCCGGCCGAAGTTTCCGCTATGGCCCCAAACAATGTGCGCAGGGTTCCCAAGACCACCATTCGGGTGACCCTTGGTACACCGTGCCACTACCTAGCGCGTCGTAACCCACCCCTAGGGTCAGCGCTATGGACGTCCTCCAGCATGCTATAAACACCAGAAACTACTTGCAACTCCTGGACCAAGGACAAAGCGATTGATAAGTCGAGAGGGTCAATTAATCAATTAAGTATCCCGACATGTGGTAGTAACTAGTCTTGGATCACAAACACGGAACTCAGTTCCTAAGAACGGTCCTGATGAGACAACCCGCTATGTACTCCTACATAGCCTCTCATCGCTACCTTTACCAAATCGGGTTCATCATAAGCTTATCACATCAGAACAACATTGTTTCACTCCAGTTCATTACCCAGATGAATCAGACCTGACACAATCCTAAGCATAGCAAGCACAACATGGCACACGCATCTGCCAGGTATGCTAGGTTGCAAGGTTTAGCTATTTACTGTGACAATGACAGGTCATGCAAAGGAATAGGTTCATCTACCATGTAGGACAGACTAGTGAACGTTTGTCCTAATGCAATAAACAAGAGCAGGAGCGAGAGAGTGGGATGTTATCAGAATGATCAAAGGGGTTGCTTGCCTTGCTGGGTATCGGGAAGGTTTTCTCCTTCGTTGGAATACTTAGAGGTATCCTTAGAAGCAGGGCCTACCGCAATGCAGATAAATAGCAATCAATACACACAAGTGCAATAATATGATGCATGATCATGACATGGCACCATGTATGGATGAGCTAATGCAACTATTGTCCAAGTTAATTTGAAGTGAGTTTGAATAAAGGTTGAAAATCATTCTCCATTTCATATTTTATAAGTTAACCTATTAGTAAATGTCAATGTTCATGTACATAGGTTTCTCTAACATGCATGATAAAATCACCATTGGATTCATTGGATTTTTCTAATAAATTTTCATATATAAATTATTTCAATCTGAGTTATAGATTAATTTCTATGAATTTTCTAAGTTTCAAATAGTTTCTGGAATTATTTTAATTCAGAAAATTCATTTCTTCATCAACCTGACATCATCATGACGTCAGCTGGTCAATAGAATGTTGACAGGTTAAGCCTGACCAGTGCGGCCCACTAGTCAGTGACCCAGCCTCTAATAGAGCTAATTAATTAACTAAGTACTAATTAGTTTAGGGTAGGGCCCACTGGTCAGTGGGCCATTAACTTAATTAATTTAGTTAATTAAATTATTAATCCAGATTTGACTAACAGGGCCCAGCCCCACTTGCCAGTGTCCTAGGGGTCAAACCCCTGGTGGTCAAACTGGTTAACTCGCTGGCGATGTCAGGGACGGCGGAGGGGGTCGAGTTCCCTCCTCCGGTGACCAAAAGGACGGCGGAGGGCACCGATCTACTCTGCTCGCTCGCGCGCGTCGAGGCCGACACCTCCCAGGGGCTGGGATGGCCGGAATCGGTGTCGGCGATGAGCATGGCGGTTGTCGGAGCTCGGGCGAGCACGGGCTCGTCGAGTCAGAGCTCGAATGAGCCACCTAAGGGCTCCTATGGCTGCTTGGGATCATCCTGAGCACGACTAAGTGCTCAGGTGCGAGCTTGGGCCGCTACAGCGACAGCCACATCCTCGCCGGCGGCGAGGAGCTCTCAGACCCGAGGGGATCCAATGCTAGAACGTGCTAGGGAAGGGGAGAAAGGGGGGAGAAGGAGCAGGAGCTCACAGCAGACGCAGCGGCGATGAGAGCGGGCTCGGGGCCTTGATTGCGATGCAAGGCCGCCGGCGGTCTCCGGTGACCGAGGACGAAGGAGGCGGCAAGGTCGGCACTGGGGGGCCTCCGAGATTGATTATTTTGGCAGAGAGGACCGGCACGTCACGATGGAGCTAAAGGGGGCTCGGGAGCAAGGGGGAGCGGATGGAATGGCGGCTACGACGGCGAGAAGACGGCGACCACGGAGGGCAGAGGAGAGGAAGAAAGCAGGGGGCGAATGTGAGAGAGAGAGAGAGAGATGGGGACAGAAGAGGCGTGAGCACATGGCGAGCACACGCTCGTCCTCTTGGCCACCAGGAGGACGACGACGGTGCTGGGCTAGCTGGGCCGGCCGAGGTGCCTCCTCCTTTCCTTTTTTTACATTTCTAGTTCTGTTTTCTTTTTCTAACATCTGTTTTATTTATTTTTTGGCACCACAGCTAATTATAAAATATCCCAAATATTTAATAGAACGAAGTTTGAATATTTCAAACTTCTATAAAAAGTTTTAGAATATTTTAAAATCTAAAATAATGATAATGCTTTATTTGGCATTTTCACCAGCTTTAATATTTAATTTTAAATTTCTATAAATGTTCAAATATTTAAGATGTCCCCTGATATATTCATGTCCATATTTATCACACATAGGGGACATTTTAGATGGGCATTTTTAATTTGTTCGTTTTTCACATTCATTAAGTTGGTTTGATTCAAGTGAATTGTTTGGGGTTTCTTTTGATCCCCATTTGGAATTGATGCAAAAGAATTGAAATATGATGCACATACATGCTGTCCTAAGACAACTAGCTAGGGATGTGACATTGATCTCTCTCTCTTGTGTTCTTGAGATGGCACGATCTTGATGTACCACGAGCTTTATTAATATAGCTGAATCATATGGAGTTTTCCCTCTCTATCTTCTTGTGATGAATTGAGTTTTCCCTTTGAAGTTTTCTTATCGGATTGAGTCTTTAAGGATTTGAGAACACTTGATGTATGCCTTGTGATGGGATATTCATGGTGACAAAGGGATGTTCTATTGATCCACTTGTTGTATGTTTTGCTGATCAACTCGCAGGTTCCGTGACCTTGGAAATCTATGCATAGGCGTTGGCACAGGATTTTGTCTTGACTTTCCGATAGAAACTTTGGGGCACTATTTGAAGTTCTTTGTGTTGGATTGAACACAATGAATCTGATATTTTGCGATGCATATCGTATAATCAAGCCCATGGGTACTTGTGGTGACATTGGAGTATCTAGGTGACATTGGAGTATCTAGGTGACATTAGGGTTTTGGTTGATGTGTATCTTAAGGTGTTATTTTAGTACGAACTCTAGGGATGTTCATGACACTTATAGGGATAACTCATAAGATTGATTAGAAAAGATAACTTTGAGGTGGTATCGTACCCTACAATAATTTCTTCGTTTGTTCTTCGCTATTTGACTTTCACAACTCTTTGTCGCACGTGAGGGATTTATATATGATTCAACTATGTCAGTATTGTTGAGAGAACATGCACTAATGAAAGTATGAACCCTAGGACTTGTTTTCAAGCATTGCAATACCATTTTTGCTCACTTTTGTTAAATTCTACCTTGCTGTTTTTATATTTTCAGATTACAAAAACCTATATCTACCATCCATATTACACTTGTATCACCATCTCTTCGCTGAACTAGTGCACCTATACAATTTTACCATTGTATTGGGTGTGTTGGGGACACAAGAGACTCTTTGTTATTTGGTTGCAGGGTTGTTCAAGAGAGACCATCTTCATCCTACGCCTCAAACAGATTGATAAACTTTAGGTCAACCACTTGAGGGAAATTTGCTACTTTCCAACAAAACTCTGCGCTTCGAGGCCCAACACAAGTCTACAAGAAGAAGGTTGTATAGTAGACATCAATCCCCATTGAGGTAAGCTAGTGTTTTATGAAAGTTCTTCAGTTTCATGCTAATTGAATGTGGGTGTTAATAAAACTTGATCAAACTTATTAATGAATCATTTTTGAGAAGTATGAAGTTGATAAATTTAGTAGACACAACTCTCTGTACCTACTTTTTGTTTTCTATTTTCTTAAGTTAAATAAAATAAAATCCTATGTTTATCTTGTCTTATTATTTTCCCCATGCAATAAAAATGGTCTAAAAATAAAAGTTCTTAGAACGCCCTGAAAATTTAACATGATTTTTTTCTAATTATTTGTGAATTTTTGGAGCAAATAATACTAGAGAGGGGTGCACCTGGTGGCCACCCTCTACCAGGGCGCACCACAGCCCCTAGTGTGGCTTGGTAGAGGGTGGGCCCTAGGTGGGTCCCCTCACTTATCCCTTTGGCCCATGTCATCTCTTGCCTCCTGAAAAAATTAACCATTGCTCTCTCCCTCGTGTTCCTGCTCAATAACCCGTGGATTTCGATCTCTTTGCTCAAAGCTCCATTTCAAAAAGTGTTTTAGGGGATTGCTTCTTGGTATGTAACTCCCCCATTGCTCCAATTAGTTTTTGATTTAGTGGTTTATTTTTAGAATAATTTGCTACTCTTGGTGTTGTTGTAGATGAGCTTGCATGTTGAATTCTTAGAGTTCTAAGTAGTTTTAATGCTTGATATGGTCTCTATTCATCCCTAGGAGTAGTTGTTATTAATATTATTTAGTTTCGTTAACAAATTGCTCGCAAATAAAATGCAATTCTTTAGGAGTTCTCCGAGGCGAAAATGCCTGGGGTCATCCTCAAGTGAAAGCTCTGCACGACAATCTTATGTTGAGCCAATTACAAGTTCGATACGGGGCACCGAAACCAAATCATGCCTCTGGTCGTGTTACACCTTCATGGAAGGTGCATGTATTATGGAAGAATTTGAGTGGTACATTCACAATGTTGATCTGGTTCCCTTCATCAAAGATAAGTGCACTCAACACCTCACTCTCACAGAGACGTTTACTAAGAAATTTAAATTTTTCTCTCATGAGGCTAGAGTTTAATTTAGTCTTTATAATAATGCTTTCACCATGCCTTTAGACGCCTTCTGCGAAGCGTGCAAAATTCCATATTGTGGTTCGCTAGACGAACCAACAAAACCCGAGTACGAGTCATTTTTGAGAAACCTTTTTTGTGGTGAAATTAGAGGGGTGATACATCTCCAACGTATCTATAATTAATGAAGTATTCATGCCATGTTTACAATAATTCTATATGATTTTGGTATGATTTTATAAGAACTAACCCGGACTGATGTTGTTTTCCGCAGAACTACCTGGTGTCGTTTTTTTGTGCAAAAATAAAAGTTCTCAGAATGGGCTAGAAATTTAGTATGACTTTTTGTGTACCAAAGGAGATCCCCAAAGCATTGGAGTTGGGCCAAAAGAGCCACGAGGAGGCGACAAGCCTGTCATGCACGGTCAGGGGGGTGGCTGCGCCTAGCAGGCATGAGACTCCCTCGTGGCCCCCCTTGACGTGAGATCGACGCCAAAATTCCTATAAATCCAGAAACCACCGAAAATAAACCTAGATCAAGAGTTCCGCCGCTTCAAGCTTCCAGAGCCACGAAAAACCAATCTAGGCCCTCTCCGGCACCCTGCCAGAGGGTTCACCATCACCGGAGGCCATCTTCATCGTCTCGGAGGGGCCATCAACACCATGGAGGCCAAGGACCAGAGGGAGAGCCTCTCCCCACAAAGGGGGAGGCCATTGAGGAGGAAGCACAAGGGGTAGAACCTCTCCTCCCTCTCTCCCGGTGGGGCCAGAGTCAGAGTGCCATCGGGGGAACCATCGCCGTGGTGATCGTCTTCATCAACATCACCTTCTTCGTCACCATCCTCATCTCCTTTTAGCAGTCCACTCTCTTGCACCCCAATGTAATCACCTACTTGAACATGGTGCTTTATGCTACATATTATGATCCAATGACGTGTTGCCATCCTATGATGTTTTGAGTAGATTACTTTTGTCCTTTGGGTTGATTGATGATCTAGATTGGTTTGAGTTGTATGTTTATTTTGAGGCTGTCCTATGGTGCCTTCTGTGCCGCGCACACGTGAAGGATTTCTGCTGTTGGGTGTTGCAATACATTCATGATTCGCTTATAGTGGGTTGCTTGAGTGACACAAGCATAAACCCGAGTAAGGGGGTTGTTGCGTTTGGGATAAAGGGGACTTGATGCTTTAATGCTATGGTTGGGTTTTACCTTAATGATCTTTAGTAGTTGCGGATGCTTGCTAGAGTTCCAATCATAAGTGCATATGATCCAAGTAGAGAAAGTATGTTAGCTTATGCCTCTCCCTCATTTAAAATTGCAATAATGTTTTCCGATATTGTTAACAAATGCCTAGGATAATTCCGCACACCGACCCATCATCATTCCAAACTTGCTATTTGTAATATATTGTAATATTATGATAACAACACCTATATTTATATTTTTTTTCTCCGTTATCATGTAAAGCTATCCTCTTCATACCCACAACATAGTTTTATTTCTCGTTTCTAGATGGAAGCAAACGCTCGGTGTATGTAGAGTCGTATCGGTGGCAGATAGGACTTGAGAGATTATTGATCTTACCTTTATCTCCTTGTGGTTTCTCCACACCATACTTATCACTTACACCTTTGGAAATTTCTATGATGATTACTTGCACTTGGGGATTATCAAGCTCTTTTCTGGCGCCGTTGTCGGGGAGCAATAGCGTGGGGTTGATATTCTCGTGTATGCTTGTTTGCTTTCTTCACTATATAGATTTTGTTTCCCCTTTTTACTTTCTGTAGTTGTGGGTGAAACAAACAAAAAATTAAATAATAAAAAATAAAAAAGAGTTACTTGCCCTTATGCCTAAGAAGTTTTTCAAAAAGAGAAGTGATTGGAAGGTTGTGCATTGGAGAAGTGAGGGTCGACCTTGAACACTTGTGTTCATGCTCATGCAAATAATGTAGAATTTTTCATGGAATCTTGTGTAAAATAATTATCACCTTGTATATATATATTGTATTATAAAAATAATGTGCCAAAATTTACTTTTAGGATGATTATATTACTTGTTTGGTGTGTGTAGTGCAAAAACAGAAACTTTGGCGGTAGGGCATGAATTTACATTTTTTACTGGAACATCAAAAGTTTCTAAAAGTTTCACACAGTACTTATATGAAAATATTTTAATTTTTCCTCAATTTTCAGAATTGTTTGAGTTACATAAGTATACGAAGTTTCCAGATTACTACAAACTGTCCTGTTTTTGACAGATTCTGTTTTCTATGCATTGTTCTCTTATTTTGATGAATCTATGGCTTGTAACGGGGGGTATGAACCATGGCGAAGTTGGACTACAGTAGATATAATGATAATATGAATTTTTAATGAGTTCACAACAGTACTTAAACTAGTAATTTGCTTTATTATACTAACGGATCTCACGAGGGTTTTGTTAAGTTTTGTGTGAATGAAGTGTTCGAAGATCAAGGAGGTATCGATATAACAAGAAGACGGAGAGACAAGAGTTCAAGCTTGGGGACGACCAAGGCACCCCAAGTAAATATTTCAAGGAGACTCAAGCACCTAAGCTTGGGGATGCCCCGGAAGGCATCCCATCTTTATTCTTCAACAATTATCGGTACACATCAGTTTTTGTTTTGTTTCACATGATATGTGTCTTTAATGTTTATCTTTTCCTTCATGATCCCTTCTAGTATGAGATAGTCCTTGATGGATTTGTATAATTCTCTTTGTGCTTCACTTAAATCTTTTGAGTATGGATTTATAGAATGCTCTTTGTGCTTCACTTAAATCTTTTGAGTATGGCTTTATAGAATGCCCCATGTGCTTCACTTATATATTTTGAGCTTCTATATTTGTTAATTTATGTAAATTGTATAATTCTCTATGAAATTAACTTATATCTTTTAGAGTATGAATAAAATGATCATCGGAATTTGGCTTGGAAGAGTATCATTGAAATATCATGCCTAGCTAAAAAGGCATTAAAGAAACGCGCTTGTTGGGAGACAACCCAACACTTTTACTTTCTGTTTTGATTTTAACATGGTTAATATACTTTAGTAATCATGTTTTTTGAGTTTTATTTCAATAAGTTGCCAAGTAAAGCCTTTGGGATAGTGTGGATACTTGCTTGTTTGATTCTGTGCAAACACACAAAGTTTTGCATCCAGTATATAAATTATCGGATTTTACTAGAGCGTCAAAAAATTCTGAAACTTTTGCAAAACATTTATATGAAAATTCCTTGTATTTTCATATTTTTTAAGAATTTTTAGAGTTAGGTAATTTGGTTATCATTCAGATCTTTACACATTCTTCTGTTTTTGACAGATTCTGTTTTGCATGCACAGTTTGCTTGTTCCAAGTGTTCCTATAGCTTATATTGAGTAACAAAAATTGTGGGAATGATGGAATACAGTATTTATAATGTGGGAATAATTATGAATCTTGTCTTGGAAGTACCTAAGTGAATGATCTATCTTTATTACACTAACCCTTCTCACAAAGTAACGTTAAGTTTTGTGTGATTCAAGTTTTCAAGTTTTGGGTGGGACACTGATATGAGGAGAATAAGGAGTAACAATAACATAATCTTGGGGATGACCAAGCCACCCCAAGGTAATATTAAAGGAATACTCAATTTTTTTAAGCTTGGGGATGCCTCGGAAGGCATCCCCTCTTTCGTCTTGAACACTATCGGTATATCTTACTTGGAGCTATATTTTTATTCGTCACATAATATGAGTTTTGCTTGGATAGTCATTATATTTTATTGTGACCTGTTAGGTCTTATTTATAATCTTGTTTGTCAATAAATATTTCCAAGAATTGCCTTTGGATGCTTGCTTTGCATGTTTGATGTGTGTTGTGTAAAAAATCGAAACTTTTGTTGTAGTTTTTGAATTTTCATATTTTACGGGAGCATGGAAAGTTTCCAAAACTTTTATACAGTGTTGTAATATAAATTACTTAGAATTACCTAAAGTTTCATAATTTTTATTGGTACATATGTACACTGGTTTAATTAGTTACTACAAACTGTTCTCTTTAGACAGATTGATGTCATAGTTTTGTTATCTACTTATCCTTTTGTTCCATAGCCTATATTGGTAGATATAAATTTTGGAAATGATAGTATACAGTACCTAATGTTTGAAAATTATTGTGCAACTTGTCTTGGCAGTACATGAAGTGTTGATTTGTTCTTATGTGTACTAACCTATCTCACGAGTTCTTTTTTAATTTTGTGTGGATGAAGTTTTTGAGAATAGGTGAAACCGGGATATGAGAGGATTGAACAAGATAAAAAAGCTCAAGCTTGGGGATGCCCAAGGCACCCCAAGAAAATATTTCAATAACTCTCAAGTATCTAACCTTGGGGATGCTACACATCCCACCTCTCTTCATCAACAATTATCGGTTAGCCTATGTTGAACCTAATTTTTTATTCATTCACATGATGCGTGCTATTCTTTAAGTGCCATTCTATTTTGTTTGATGTTTCAATAAAATCATTGTATATGTAATTTTGAATAAGAGAGAGTCCTCACATGGATATTTAACTAATTAAATATGCATTGATCTTCATTTATATCTTTTTGGAGTAGTTTGTCATTCACTCTCGTGCTTCGCTTATATCCTGTGAGTAAATGGTTGAATGAATTGAATATCATAAATCTGAAATTAAAAATTCTTTATGTACTTATCCCATGGGGAGTAATGAATTCACACATAATAAGTATAGGTGGTGAAATTTATTGAAAGTTAGCAAACACCACATTGGTCAATTGAACAATCCATGAAAGAATATTGAAGGAAGAGAGCTTTCACATATAAATATAATATCTTGGACATATTCTATGCTTGTGAATACCCATTAATTATTTTCAAAATTGAGCAAATTAGTTGAAGTTGGACAAGGAAGATAACGTAATCATTAATGTTTGGGTATATTTTTATAGAAGTTATATTGTTTTGGATCCTCTATCTTGTGGTGCTTGCTTCTACCTCATACTGGCCAAAACTTCGACACCAAGTAGAAATACTACTTGTGCTTCCAAACACCCTTAAACCAGTTTCGCCATGAGAGTCCACTATACCTACCTATGGATTGACTAGGATCCTTCAAGTAAGTTGTCATCGGTGCAAAAAGCAATAAAAATTGCATAAAAATTGCTCCTAAATTGCTCCTAAATTGACATGGATTGACTAGGGAACAAGCATTGTACGAATTTGTGACGGTAAAGAAATAAAAGTGGCGGACTTCATAATAAAGGTTTATATCACAAAGGACAATACAACATGACGTTCCTTTGCATTAAGAGTTTGCACATCCAAAAACAAAAAGCGCATGACAACCTCTGCTTCCCTCCACGAAGGGCCTATCTTTTACTTTCTAGTACTTATCTTTATACAAGAGTCATGGTGATCTTCACCACTTGCTATATTTTGCCTTTTTTATTGGCAAGCATCAAGTGGTGGGGAAATATCCAAGCATATATGGCCACCCAAATATATTTGATCGTAAATTGTTATTGTTGACAATTATCTATATGATAAATAAGTTGGGAGGCTAAACTCTAAGCCCCTATTTTTCTGTGTGTTCGACGGATGCCAATTGCTCTAAAAATATGCTTCGAGACTTAGCAATCATGGAAGACTATACGATAGTTGAGTATGTGGAATTTGCTAAATCAAAGCTCTTACATAGACCCTTCCTGAAAATAAGATGAACTGCAATTGTTTGGTGACTGAAAGCATAGTTTGTCAGTTTTCAAGAAACTTTATAATCTATACATTAAGATGTGAATAGCTTGTTACTTCATCATGAGAAGTTTTATGATATGAGCTACTATTTATGATATATAATGACGCTAGAAAAAGTGTTTGGAATTATCATTGATCAAACTTGTGCACTTGCTAGCATTCACACTTTATAAATTATTTCTTTTATCATTTACCTACTCGAGGACGAGCATGAATTAAGCTTGGGGATGATGATATGTCTCCAACGTATCTATAATTTATGAAGTATTCATCCCATGTTTACAATAATTCTATATGATTTTGGTATGATTTTATCAGAACTATCCCGGACTGACGTTGTTTTCACCAGAACTACCATGGTGTCATTTTTGTGTGCAAAATAAAAGTTCTCGGAATGGTCTGAAAACTTAGTATGATTTTTTGTGGACCAAAATAGACCCCCGAAGCATTGGAGCTGGGTCAGAAGAGCCATGAGGAGGCGATAAGCCTGCCAGGCGTGGCCAAGGGGTGGTCACGCCTAGTAGGCTTGTGACTCCCTCGTGGCCCCCCTTAACGTGAGATCGATGCCAAAAATTCCTATAAATCTAGAAACCACTGAAAAGAAACCTATATCAGGAGTTCTACTGCCGCAATCCTCTAGAGCCATGAAAAACCAATCTTGGCCCTCTCCGGCACCCTGTCGGAGGGGGTCACCATCACCGAAGGCCATCTTCATCGTCCCGGAGGGGCCATCAACACCATGGAGGCCAAGGACCACAGGGAGAACCTCTCCCCATAGAGGGGGGCCCATGGAGGAGGAAGCACAAGGGGAAGAACATCTCCCCATCTCTCCCGGTGGTGCCAGAGTGTTATCAGGGAACCATCGCCGTGGTGATCATCTTCATCAACATCACCTTCTTCATCACCATCCTCATCTCCTTTTAGCGGTCCACTCTCCCGCACCCCATTGTAATCACCTACTTGAACATGCTGCTTTATGCTACATATAATGATCCAATGATGTGTTGTCATCCCATGATGTTTTGAGTAGATTACTTTTGTCCTTTGGGTTGATTGATGATCTAGACTGGTTTGCGTTGTATGTTTATTTTGGTGCTATCCTATGGTGCCTTCCATACCGTGCACACTTGAAGGATTCCCATTGTAGGGTGTTGCAATACGTTCATGATTCTCTTATAGTGGGTTGCTTGAGTGACAGAAGCTTAAACCCGAGTAAGGGGGTTGTTGCATATGCGATAAAGGGGACTTGATGCTCTAATGCTATGGTTGGATTTTACCTTAATGATATTTAGTAGTTGCGGATGCTTGCTAGAGTTCCAATCATAAGTGCATATGATCCAAGTCGAGAAAGTATGTTAGCTTATGCCTCCCCCTCATATAAAATTGGAATAATGATTTCCGATCTTGTTAACAATTGCCTAGGATAATTCCGCACACCGACCCATCATTATTCCATACTCGCTATTTGTAATATATTGTAATGTTATGATAACAGCGCCTATATTTATATTTTAGTTCTCCGTTATCATGCAAGCTATCCTCTTCATACCCACAACATAGTTTTATTTCTCATTTCTAGATGGAAGCAAATGTTCGGTGTACGTAGAGTCGTATCGGTGGTAGATATGACTTGAGAGCATATTAATCTTACCCTTATCTCCTTGTGGGTTGGAAACTCCATACTTATCACTTCCACCTTTGGAAATTGCTATGATGATTCGTTGCACTTGGGGATTATCAAGGGGTGACACAAGGCAGAATAAAGAGCATCCATTTTTCGTCTATTCAGTACCTTGCCCTCTTTAATGGCAAATGCATTGTGGGCAAGCAGGATTGTAGCACACCTTGTGCCCATGATTGGAGTCTTATACATACTGTTGTAACTGGAATTGAAGACTACAACTTAGGAGCAATTGTTGCGCGGAGCTTAACTCTCAGTGCTTCAAACGGTAACTCCTATGGAGGGATTTATGCCTCTCACCTTGATGCGTGGTTGGGAGTGTCCCCTTGGCCTAATGATCCTATCTTACCTAACCATTACTTAGACTTTGATGCCATGAAACGCCATAGATTTCTTATAGGCAGAACTAATAACTATACTTACAACTTGAGGTTTGATAATGGTCCCATTGTCCCTATTGTATTGCCTACTCCTGCTCTCTTTGATTTTAATAACAAGGGAAGATACTAAGTTCTTGAGAGTGAGGCCGACACATACAATGCAGAGGTTCAAGCTGCGAGGAGGGTTCAGGTGGTTGCACCGAGAGCCTCGGTAGGCTATCACTCAGGCCATTATCCAAAATACGGATGGTGATTACCAAGCTAGGCCAAAAGCCTAATCTTGGGGAAGTACGTATTTCCACCGACGTTACATTCATGTTCACACATCTCATTTCATTTGTCGATCTTCATACTGTTTCATTGTATTATCCATGTTAGATTTATTTTCTTGATTTCTTCTTGTGTGTTTGAAAAACTTTCAGAAAATCCAAAAATACTTCTTGTTTCTTTTCGGTTTTTCTTTTCAGTTCAGTTAGTTGTAGTATTAAAAGAAAATCGAACAAGATTTCTCATTTCTTCTTTTGCTTGTTGGGAGTTCTCCCGTGTAACTAGTTTTTCTCGTTTTTGTTTTCCTTCTCTTATTTGCTTTCTTCAAGAAAAGCTAAAAAGTCTAAAAATATTTTAGTGTGTTTATCTGAACTTCTTTTCTCTCTTATTGAGTCATACCAAGGAGAAGACCACAATGAAAATGTTGAGTGGCTCTCATATGAATTATTGTTGATCTAATGAAGATCCCATATTACCTTGTTTTCTCATGTTGAATAATTTTTTTGCAGATTCCAGCTTAGTCCACGACACTCTTGCACTTTTATAATTTTCATATCATTTGGTTTTGCAAGTTAAAGGCAATAATGACGATATTTGATGAATTGACTGTGGCAGAGAAAGGCGGGTATGAACTCAACTTGTTCTTGTTTTTCTAAATATGTTTAACCTAGTATCCATGATACAACATATTATGATTGAACATGTTTGCAATGACAATTAGAGATTATAGTGGTTCATGTCATGCTCAAGTAGCTAGGAGTGGATAATGATTTATCTTGGATTACAACATGCACTAAAATGGTTGTGATGTAGTATGATTGTATGGTATCCTCCTCTGAATGTTTCAAGTGGCTTCACTTGGCACATATTCATGCATGTAGTTGAATCAAAATCAACATAGCATTCATGATATTTATGTTCATGGTGTCAATATCCTACTCATAATAGGATTCAATGTTTATTATTCGTAATGTGTGTTTATGATCGTATTCGCTCTCTAGCTGGCCGCTTCTCAATCTATTTTCTAGCCTTCACCTGTACTAAGTGTGAATTCTGCTTGTTCATGAAAATCCTTAAACCAAAGTTATTCCAGATGATTCCACTACATCTACCTATATGCAGTATTACCCTGATGTTCCAAGTAAATTTGCATGTGACACCTCTCAGAATTTCAAAAGAACATCTATTTTGTGTGCCTAGACCGCTCATGGAGCGACAGGGGGTGGTCAGTATCTTCCATGTTAAGCGGGTTACTCTCATGATGAGTGTTTATTCACTCATCCTTGCACAAGAAGGGTGGTAATAGGGACTCCTAGTCCTGAAATCAAAATAAATGCAAATAATTAAACAAAATTCCCCAGGAATGTTTTTGGTTTGGACGGTACCCGTGGATTTGGCTCACGGTGGAGTGTGTTTGTTGGTGGAGGGGGAGTAAACCTTTACTTTTATCGCTTGGGAACCGCCACTAATTTGTTTAACATGGAAGATATTGATAGCTCTTTGTCATAACATTGACAGGAAGGGTGTACCTCTCAAAATTATACTTATCTCTCATTTAAATCCTTAAGCTCCAGCACCTCTGCAAATCCCTGCTTCCATCTGCGAAGGGACTATCCATTTACTTTAATGTTGAGTCATCACCTTCTAAAAAAAGCAGCAGATTTGAGAGCACTATGGTCATCCTCATGCATTGTGTATAGTGAATGTTGGATGCATCATGAATGGATCATTGTTAGAACTTTGGAGGTGCTCTGCATTATGTTTTGTGGTCTCAGAAAGGGCTAGCGAGATACCACTATTGTCATATTATATAATGATTGTTTTGACAAAATGTTTGGATTTGAGATATCTTATTATTTCTCGCTAGTTGCTTTTTTCATTGATATGAATTAATATAATCTTTAAGGGTTATTGTTGACACGGTTAGTTATGATCTTTGCTGAAACCCTTGGTGCTACTTAAGCATATGTATGTAAACAAGAACAAAACAATTTGTAAAAAAATTTCTTTCTCACTTTCAGTTTTTCAACTAAATTGCTAGAGGACAAGCAAGGGTTTATGCTTAGGGGAGTTGATACGTCTTCAACGTATCTACTTTTCCTAACACTTTTGTTGTTGTTTTAGACTCTAATTTGCATTATTTGAATGAAACTAACCTAGACTAACGTTGTTTTTAGCAGAACTACCATGATGTTGTTTTTGTGCAGAAATAAAAGTTCTCAAGACAGAATGGAACTTTTTGGAAATTTATTTTGGAATATATGAGGAATTATGGAGCCAGAAGCCACCTGAGAGGGGGGGGGCAGGGTGCCCACCCTCTACCTGGGCACGCCAGACCCTCTCGCGCGGCCTAGTGGAGGGTGGAAACCTCATGGGATCCCATGACCTTAATTCCAACGATATAAATTCACAAATCTCCAAACAAAATCAGGGTGAAAGAATTATCGCATTTCACGATACGGAGCCGCCTCCACCTCCTATTCTTCATCGGGAAGCCAGATCTGGAGCCCGTTTGGGGGCTCGAGAGAGGGTAATCTTTGGCCTTCGTCATCACCAACCCTTCTCCATCGCCAATTGCTTGATGCTCCCCACTGGGAGTAAGTAATTTCTTCGTAGGCTTGTTGGTCGGTGAGGAGTTGGATGAGATTCATCATGTAATCGAGCTAGTTTTGTTAGGGCTTGATCCCTAATATCCACTATGTTCTAAGATTGATGTTTCTATGACTTTGCCATGCTTAATGCTTGTAACTAGGGCCTGAGTGCCATGATTTCAGATTAGAACCATTTATGTTATCATCATTATATCTACGTTCTTGATACTATCTTGCTTAGTCATATGCACCTATTATGTGTTATGATCTGTCAACCCTGGGTTAATAGAAATCGGGATACTTCACGGTGATGACCGTAGTTTGAGGAGTTCATGTATTCACTAAGTGTTAATGCTTTATTACGGTTCTCTATTAAAACGAGGCCTTAATGTCCCTTAGTTTCCTTATGGACTCTGCTACCACGGGAGGGTAGGATAAAAGGTGTCATGCAAGTTCTTTTCCATAAGCACGTATGACTATATATGGAATACATGCCTATATTACATTGACGAACTGGAGCCAATTCTGTGTCGCCCTAGGTTATGCATGTTATATGATGAATATCATCCAACAAATACACCAATCCAGTGCCTAAGATCTTCCACTTATTGTTCTTGCTAAGTTACTACTACTGCTGTTACTATTGCACTTTCTACAAAACTACTACTACTGTTACCGCTACTGTCATTATCACTACTGCTACCAAACTATCATATTACTGTGCTACTGATCCGTGACGCCCCCAATTTTGACCGTACGCTAAACATACAAGCAATGCGTATGATCAAGATCAGGGACTCACTAATCAATACCAAAACACAACTCTAGACACAAATTAAAGTCATGTAGCTTCATATTACAAGCTAGGGGCCTCGAGGGCTCGAATACAAAGCTCGACAAACACGAGTCAGCGGAAGCAAATAATATATGAGTACAGGCATAAGTTAAACAAGTTTTGCCTTAAGAAGGCTAGCACAAACATGAGCAGTGGATCGACAGAGGCGAGGCCTCCTGCCTGGGAACCTCCTAAGCTACTCCTGGGCGTCGGCACTCTCCACGTAGTAGTAGGCTCCTGTGGTGGTGAAGTAGTCATCTTCGGCACACTCCATCTCCTGGGATCCACCGTATGAACGCAAAATCGTATCAAAGGGGAAAGAGGAAGCAAAGCAGCGGTGAGTAGTCATCCAAAGTACTCGCAAGACTGACATTAGAACTATGCTAAGTATGCATAAGTATCAAGGAATGGGGTTGTATCTGGTCTGACTGCAGAAAGCAAGAATAGGTGGAAGACCTAGTCCTATCGAAGACTAGCATCTTCAGCACCTTGTAGCATTAGAAGAGAGTAGAATGGTATCTCACATATAGTCATATTATTGTAGCAATTTTATTAAGTAACCACGCCCAGATATTCTTCCTCGACTCCCTACGAGGAAGCAATCCCGGAGCCAACATTCATTTCAATATAAATTCACAATTTTAGTTGTAGTAGGTCAAGGTACAACTCCAAGTCGTCCTGTTACCGTGGACACGACTATTCGAATAGATGAATTCATCCCTGCAAGGGTGCACCGCATTTCCAACACGCTTGATCACCTCTGGTCGGACACACTTTCTGGGGTAATGCCTGGCCTCGGGATCCAAAACGTCGTCGTTCCACCTAGACTCAACAAAGAGGCCAGCCCACCGGTCTAACTCCTAAGCGCGCAGGTTCGTGGGCCCACTTTCCCTTGCACTCATGCATGATACGTACGCGGCTGGAAGCATACCTAGTACACTCGGTACGGGAGTTGTACCTTCCAGCCCAATCCGGCACGCACCGCTCCATTGCTGACGTCCGAAGAGCTTCGGCTGATACAACGACGCTGAGTACCCATGACTTATCCCACGTGAAGGTTTAGTGTGAAAAAGGTCAAACGACCAACTCAGATCAAATACCCAACCCATTAGCATTTTATTAATGCAGGGCAACCGCGACACAGAAAGTGCGGTCCCGTCGCCCCATCTCGAGGATGTGTGGCAAAGGCCTCTCTCGCCATTCCACGCCTCAACATAACCCGGATGACTTACCGGCGCATCCCACCACATCTCACACACGGTACCCTTGGGGCCAACCCGTCTCAAGACTGTCCAAAACTCAGGTCCACCTCAACCTGGATGGTACCGCCTATCCCTCCAGTCCCGTCTTTCACATGTAAACAAGGTCAAGTTCAAGTAACTGTGTGTTTATACACCAAGTGGATATCTGAGGAATCACTCTTAATGGATCCCACTCGAGGTATGTGTATGACAAGAGTCGCTATCGATAAATGAGAAGGAGGAATTACCCTCGATACCCACGATCGATTAGCTACACTATAGAATTAACACCGGAGTGCTAAGTGAGGTATCACCCTAGGCACTCGGTAGTAGCTCTACAGTGCCATACTGAAGGGGTGTGCGGTGATGTGAGGGGCATGGCTTGTCGGTCGGTTAACCGAGTCTTCGGGTCATCAAGTCATAGAGTCGTCGAATTGTCAGGTCATCGATGAATTTAGTTCATTTAGCACTTGGATGACCAGAGGGATGTCAATTTGAGTGGGAGTTTTAAGTAATATGATTAATTAAACTCATTATCTTGAACATAGTCTAAGTAATATTTGCAAATTTATGCTGTAGATCAACAGCTCGCATAGTAGCACCACTGGATTTCAATGTGTTCCTAGAGAAAACCAAGCTGAAAGATCATAGAAGTAACATTGTAGACTGGGCCCGTAATCTGAGGATTATCCTCATGGCTTCCCAAAAGGCTTATGTCCTTGATGCAAGGCTCGGTGCACCACCCCCTCCAGTGTCGTATGCGGATGTTGCGAACGCCTGGCAAGCGCGTTCTGATCACTCCTCAATAGTCAAGTGTGCTATGTTGTATGGCTTAGAACTAGGACTTCAAAGACGTATTGAACATCATGGAGCATATGAGATGTTCCAGGAGTTGAAATTTATTTTTGAGAAGAATGCCACATGCAAGTTGAATAAGACCTCTGATAAGTTCTATGCTTGCAAGATGGAGGAGAACGGGTCTGTTAGTGAGCACATACTCAGAATGTATGGGTATTCCAACCGTTTGGCTGAGTTAGGAATTACTTGCCCACAAGAGGCGATCACGGACAAAGTTCTTCAATCACTACCACCTAGCTACAAAAGCTTTGTGTTGAACTATAACATGCAAGGAATGAACAAATCAGTCGTCGAGCTCTTTACGATGCTGAAAGTCACCGAGTCAAAAATCCAAAAGGAGCATCAAGTGTTGATGGTAAATAAACCACTAGTTTCAAGAAGAATGGCAAGGGCAAGAAGGGTAACTCCAAGAAGAGTGGCAAAGCAGTTGCCCCTCCCGTGAACAAACCCAAGGCTGAACCCAAGCCAGAAACTGAGTGATTTCATTGCAAGGGAACTGGACACTAGAAGCAGAATTGCCCCAAGTATTTGGCCGACAAGAAGGCGGCCAACACCAGACAAGGTATATATGATATACATGTTATTGATGTGGACCTTACCAACTCTCATTGTAGTGCCTTGGTATTTGATACCGGTTCGGTTACTCACATTTGCAACTCAAAGCAGGAGCTATGGAATAGACGGAGGCTGGCGAAGGATGAAGTGATGATGCGCGTGGGAAATGGTTCCAAGGTTGATGTGATCGCCGTCGGCACGCTCGCTCTTTGGTTACCACCGAGATTGATGATGAACCTGAATAATTTTTATTTAGTGCCTGCGTTGAGCATGCACATTATATATGTATCTTGTTTAATGCGAGACCATTACTCATTTAAATCAGAGAATAATTGTTGTTCTATTTATATGGGTAATATCTTTTATGTCCATGCACCCAATGCGAGGGGTTTATTCTTATTGAAACTCAATAGTGATGATACACATATTCATAACATTGATGCCAAAAGATGTAGAGTTGATAATGATAGCACTACTTTCTTATGGCAGTACCGCTTAGGTCATATTGGTGTGAAACACATGAAGAAGCTCCATGCTGATGGACCTTTGGAGTCACTTGATTTTGAATCACTTGACACATGTGAACCATGCCTCATGGGCAAGATGACTAAGACCCCGTTCTCCGAAACAATGGAACAATCAAATGACTTATTGGAAATCATACATACTGATGTGTGTGGTCCGATGAGCATTGAGGTGCGTTGTGGATATCGTTACTTTCTCACCTTCACCGATGACTAAAGTAGATATGGGTATATATACTTAATGAAGCACAAGCAATTTTAGAGTGAAGTTTAGAATCATCGTAACAAGAAGATTAAATTCCTACGGTCTAATCGAGGAGGAGAATATCTGAGTTATGAGTTTAGCAATCACTTAAGTCAATGTGGAATTGTTTCACAGTTGACGCCGCCTGAACACCACAATGTAATGGTGTGTACGAATGTCATAATTGAACCTTATTGGATATGGTGCATTCCATGATGTCTCTTGCCGGTCTGCCACTATCGTTTTTGGGTTACGCATTAGAGACAGCTGCATTCACTTTAAATAGGGTACCATATAAGTCTATTGATATGCCGCCTTATGAACTATGATTTGGCAAGAAACCAAAGTTGTCATTTCTTAAAGTTTGGGGATGCGATGCTTATGTCAAAAGGCTTCAACCAGAAAAGCTCAAACCCAAAGTGGATAAATGTGTCTTGATAGGATTCCTGAAAGGTACTATTTGGTATACCTTCTATATTCGATCCGAAGGCAAAGTATTTTTCACTAAGAACAGATCATTTCTTAAGAAAGAGTTTCTCTCGAAAGAATTGACTGGGAGGAATATATAACTTGATGAGGTTGTTGAACCTTTACTTCAAGCAGAGAGTAGCACAACATAGAAAGATGTTTCTTTTAAGCCTACATCAGTTGAAGAGGAAGTTGATGATGGTGATCATGAAGCTTCATATCAAGTTACTATCGAACCTCGTAGGTCGACAAGGACACGTACTACTCCTGAATGGTACGGTAACCCTGTCTTAGAGGTCACGTTGTTAGATAGCGATGAACCTATGAGCTATGGAGAAGAGATGGTGGGCCTGAATTTTGACAAATGGTTAGAGGCCATGAAATCTGAGATATGATCCATGTATTAAAACAAAGTATGGACTTTGGAAGTATTATGTCAAGGGCTAAAGGCCATTCATGATAAATAGATCTTTAAGAAGAAGACGGATGTGGATGATAATGTCATCATCTATAAAGCTAGACTTGTGGCAAAGGGTTTTTCACAAGTTCAATGAGTTCACCATGATGAGACTCTCTAACCTGTAGCAATGCTTAAGTCCGTCAGAATTATGTTAGAAATAGCTGCATTTTTCGATTATAAAATTTGAAAGATGGATGTCAAAACAACGTTACTTAATGATTTTCTGAAGGAAGAGTTGTGTATGATGCAACCGGTGTTGGAAATATGCCCTAGAGGCAATAATAAATTAGTTATTATCATATTTCCTTGTTCATGATAATCGTTTATTATCCATGCTATAATTGTATTAATCGGAAACTCAGATACATGTGTGGATACAAAGACAACACCATGTCCCTAGTATGCTTCTAGTAGACTAGCTCGTTGATCAAAGATGGGTTAGGTTTCCTAGCCACTGACAAGGGATGTCATTTGATAACGGGATCACATCATTAGGAGAATGATGGGATGGACAAGACCCAAACTAAAAACGTAGCATATGATCGTGTCAGTTTATTGCTACAGTTTTCTTCATGTCAAGTATCTGTTCCTATGACCATGAGATCATGCAAATCACTGACACCGGAGGAGTGCCTTCTGTGCATCAAACATCGCAACATAAATGGGTGACTATAAAGGTACTCTACAGGTATCTCCAAGGGTGTCTGTTGGGTTGGAATGGATCAAGACTGGGATTTGTTACTCCGTGTGACGGAGAGGTATCTCAGGGCCCACTCGGTAATACAACATCACAACAAGCCTTGCAAGCAATGTGACTAAGTGTTAGTCACGGGATATTGTATAACGGAACGAGTAAAGAGACTTGCCGGTAACGAGGTTGAACTAGGTATGGAGATACCGACGATCGAATTTCGGGCAAGTAACATACCGAAAAACAAAAGGGACATCATACGGGATTAACTGAATCCTTGACATAGAGGTTCGACCAATAAAGAACTTCGTAGAATATGTAGGAACCAATATGGGCATCTAGGTCCCTCTATTGGTTATTGACCGTAGAGGTGTCTCGGTCATGTCTACATAGTTCTCGAACCCGCAGGATCTGCACACTTAAGGTTCGGTGACGTTTTGATAGTATAGAGTTATGTATGGTGGTTACTAAAGGTTGTTCGGAGTCCTGGATGAGATCCCGGACGTCACGAGGACCTCCGAAATGGTACGTAGGTAAAGATTGATATATAGGAAGTCCTATTTTGGTCGCCGGAAAAGTTTCGGGCTCATCGGCAATGTACCGAGAGTGCCGGTAGTGTACCGGGAGACCATCGAAAGGGGTATTTAGAACCAATAGGCTACATGGGCTGTGGGAGAGTTAATACCAGCCCTTATTGGGATGGTGGAAGTCCCACACAAGGCCCATATGTCTGGGAGAGAAAAGCCCAAAGAGAAAAGGTGGAAAAAGGCAAAAAAGACAAAAAAAAGGAAGGAGTCCTAGTCCTACTAGGATTGGAGGAGGATTCCTCCTCTCCTCCTTGGTTCGGCCGAAGCCTAGGGCTGACCCCTTGAGGGACAAGGGTCATCCTCTCTTCCTCTTATATATACTAGAGGTATTAGGGCTTTTGCACTTGATTTTCCGCCACATGCTACACTTTCCTCTAGTGCATAGTTTCTCCTCTAGATCGGTCTTCTGCAGTGCTTAGGCAAAGCCCTGCCGGAATAGCTCCACCACCATTGCTGCAGTGCCATCGTGCTGCTGGAGAACTCTTCTACCTCTCCGCTCCCTCTTGCCGGATCAAGAAGGCGAAGATCACCATCGAGCGATACGTGTTCTAAACGCGGAGGTGCCGTTCGTTCGGCGCTAGATCTGAAGGACCGTGATTAAGATCGCGAGACAGATCGTGATGAGATCGCGGGACGGATCATGATGAGTTCTTGGGATGGATCGTTATTGGATCACGGGATGGATCGTGATGAGATCGCAGGATGCTTGGCGATTTGGACGGCGAAGACGTTCGACTACACCAACCGTGTTTCTTAACGCTTCCCACTTAGCGATCTACAAGGGTATGTAGATCCACTCTCCCTCTCGTAGATGCTCATCACTATGGATAGATCTTGTGTGTGCGTAGGAAATTTTTTGTTTCCCATGCAAAGTTCCCCAACAGTGGCATCATGAGCTAGGTCTATGTGTAGATGAGATCTTGAGTAGAACACAAAGAGTTTGTGGGCGTTGATGCTTAGATTGCTTCCTCCCTTGGTCGTGTTTTGGTTCAACGCTTATGAGAGACCGGTTCCATCGACTAACATGTAACTTCGTTGCACAAAGATGGTTGGCGGGTGTCTGTTTCTCCTACTTTAGTTGGATCGAATTTGACTAAGGAGATCCTTGAGAAGGTTGAAAAGCAACTTATGTATCACCGTTGTGGTTTATGCACAGGTGAGAATTGTTCTTGCTAGATACCCATAGCAGCAACGTAAAACATGCAACAACAATTAGAGGACGTCTAACTTGTTTTTGCAGGGTATGTTGTGATGTGATATGGCCAATTACATGATGAGATATATGTGATGTAAGAGATGATCATGTGTTGTATAGAATATCACGACTTGCATGTCGATGAGTACGGCAACCGGCAGGAGCCATAGGGTTGTCTTTAATTATTATATGACCTGCGTGTCAATCATTAAGCGCTATGTAATGCTTTACTTTATCGCTAAACGGTAGCAATAGTAGTAGAAGCATGGTGGGCGTGACAACCCCGATGGCGACACGTTGATGGAGATCAAGATGATGGAGATTATGATGTCATGCCGGTGACGATGGAGATCATGACGGTGCTTTCAAGATGGAGATCAAAAGCACAAGTTCATGGCTATATCATGTCACTTATGATTTGCATGTGATGTTAATCCTTTTATGCACCTTGTTCTTCTTAGGACGACGGTAGCATTATAAGGTGATCCCTCACTTAATTTCAAGATAAATTGTGTTCTCCCCGAGTGTGCACCGTTGTGAAAGTTCGTCGTGTCGAGACGCCACGTGATGATCGGGTGTGATAGACTCTATGTTCACATACAACGGGTGCAAGCCAGTGTTGCACATGCAGAACACATGGGTTAAACTTGACGAGCCTAGCATATACAGACATGGCCTTGGAACACAAGAGACCGAAAGGTCGAACATGAGTCATATAGTATATATGATCAACATGATGATGTTCACCATTGAAACCACCTCAACTCACGTGATGATCGGACTTGAGTTGGTGAATTTGGATCATGTATCACTCAAATGACCGGAGGGATGTCAGTTTGAGTGGGAGTTCTTAAGTAATATGATTAATTGAACTCATTATCATGAACAAAGTCAGTAGTGTCTTTGCAAAATTATGTTGTAGATTACTAGCTCACGTTGTAGCTCCCTTGAATTTCTATATGTTCCTAGAGAAATAGAGTTGAAAGATGCTGGTAGCAATATTGGGGACTAGGTCCGTGATCTGAGGATTGTCCTCATTGCTGCACAGAAGGCTTATGTCCTTAATCCACCGCTCGGTGCGCCACCCCCTCTAGCGTCATATGTAGATTTTGTGAACATCTGACAGGCACATTCTGATGACTACTTGATAGTTTAGTGCGTCATGCATTACGGCTTAGAATTGAGGCTCCGAAGCGTTTTGAACGTCACGGAACATATGAGATGTTCTCAGAGCTGAAATTGGGATCTCAGGCTCGTGCCCATGTTGTGAGATATGAGATCTCCAACAAGATGAAAGAGAATAGCTCAATTGTTGAGCATGTGCTCAGATTGTCTGGGTGCTACAATCACTTGAATCGAGTGGGAGTTGATCTTCCAGATAAGATAGTGATTGATATAGTTCTCCAAGTCATTGTCACTAAGATACTAGAACTTGGTGATGAACTATAAAATGCCAGGGATAGAAATAATTATCCCTGAGCTGTTCGCGATGTTTGACACCGCGAAGGTAGAAATCAAGAAGGAGAGTCATGTGTTGATGGTTAGTAAAATCACTAGATTCAAGAAGGGCAAGGGCAAGGAGGGAAACTTCATGGATGGCAAGTCAGTTGCTGCTCTAGTGAAGCAACCGAAAGTTGAACCCAAACCCGAGACTAAGTGCTTCTATTATGAGGTGAGCGGTCGCTGAAGCGGAACAACCCTAGATACTTGGTAGATAAGAAGGCTGGCAACGTCGACACAAGTGTATCTGATATACGTGTTATTGATGTGTACCTTGCTAGTGCTCCTAATAGCACCTGCGTATTGGATACCGGTTCGGTTGCTAAATGTTAGTAACTCGAAGTAAAAGATATGGGATAAACAGAGACTAGCTAAGGGTGAGGTGACGATGTGTGTTGGAAATGTTTCCATGGTTCATGTGATTGACATCGCACGCTCTCTCTACCTTCGGGATTAGTGACGAACCTAAATAAATCTTATTTGATGTTTTGCATTGAGCATGAACATGATTAAACCGTGTTTATTGCAACACGGTTATTCATTTAAGTTAGAGAATAATTGTTAGTCTGTTTACATGAATAATACCTTCAATGGTCATGCACCCAGTGATAATGGTTTGTTGAATCTTGATCATAGTAATACACATGTTCATAACATGGATGCCAAAAGATACAAAGTAAATAATAATAGTACCACATACTTGTGGCACTACCGCTAAATGTCATATTGGTATAAAGCGCATGAAGAAACTCCATGTTTATGGATCTTTGGACTCATTCGATTTCGAATCGGTTGAGACATGCGAACCATGCCTCTTGGGCAAGATGACTAAGGACCCCGTTTTCCGGATTGATGGAGCGGGCAAGTGATTTATTGGAAATGATACATGTTGATGTATGCAATCCAATGAGTCTTGTAGCGTGCGGTGGATATCGTTATTTTCTTACCTTAACTGATGCTTTGAGTAGATATAGTGTATGTTTACTTAATGAAACACAAGTCTAAATCATTTGAAAAGTTCAAGAAAATTCAGATTGAAGTTTAAAGATCATCGTGACAAGACGATAAAAATGCCTGCGATATAATCGTGGAGGTGAATATCTGAGTTACGAGTTTGGCATACAACTTTAGACAATGTGAAAGTCGTTTCACAACTCACACCACCTGGAACACCATAGTGCGATGGTGTGTCCGAACATCATAGTCGTGCTCTATTGGATATGGTGCGGGCTATGATGTTTCTTATCGTTTTGCTACTATAGTTTTGGCATTATGCATTAGAGACAACTGCATTCACTTTAAATAGGGCACCATCCAAATCCGTTGAGATGACACCATGTGAATTATGGTTTGATAGAAACCTAAGCCGTCATTTCTTCATGTTTGGGGCTATGATGCTTCTGTGGAAAAATGTTTTCACCTAATGAGCTCGAACCCAAAGCAGACAAATGCATCTTCATAGATTACCCCAAGAACAGTTGGGTGAACCTTCTATCTCAGATCCAAGCATAAAGTATTTTTTTACTAAAACGGGTCCTTTCTCAAGAAAAAGTTTCCCTCGAAAGAATTGAGTGGGAGGAAGATAGAACTTGATGAGGTTGTTGAACCTTTGTTTCAATGAGAGAGTAGCGCAGCGCAGGAAGATGTTTCTGTGAAGCCTACGTTAGTTGAAGAGGAAGTTAATGAGGATGATCATGAAGCTTTAGATCAAGTTACTATCAAACCTCGTAGGTCGACAAGGACGTGTACTGCTCCTGAGTGGTACGACAACCCTGTCTTAGAGGTCATGTTGTTGGACAACAATGAACCTACGAGCTATGGAGACGCAATGATGGGCCAGGATTCCGACAAATGGTTAGAGGCCATGTAATCTGAGAAAGGATCCATGTATGAAAACCACGTATAGACTTTGGTAGACTTACTCATTAGACGACAGGTCGTCAAGTACAAATGGACCTTTAAGATGAAGATAGATGCTGATGGTAAATGTCACCATTTATAAAGCTCGACTTGTTGCAAAGTAATTTACGACAAGTTCAAGGAGTTGAATGCGATGAGACTTTCTCACTCGTAATGATGCTAAAGTCTGTTGGAGTTATGTTAGCAGTTGCTGCATTTTCAATTATGAAATCTGGCAGATGGATGTCAAGACATCGTTTCCTTAACAGTTTACTTGAGGAAAGGTTGTATGTGATACAACCGGAAGGTTTTGTCAGTCCTAAGGATGCTAAAAGGTGAGCAAGCTTCAGTGATCCTTCTATGGACTGAAGCAAGCATCTCGGAGTTGGAATATACACTTTGATGAGGTGATCAAAGTTTTTGAGTCTATACAAAGTTGATGAGAAACTTGTATTTTCAATAAAGTGAGTGGGAACACTATAGAGTTTCTGATAAGCATATGTGGTTGACATATTGTTGATCGGAAATGATGTAGAATTTCTGGAAAGCATAAAGGGTTGTTTGAAATGAGTTTTTCAAAGGAAGACCTGGATAAAGCTACCTAATTGTTGAGCATCAAGATCTATAGAGATAGATCAAGATACTTGATGAGACTTTGAATGAGTACATACCTTGACACAATTTTGAAAGAGTTCAAAATGGATCAGTCAGAGAGAAGTGTTCTCGCCTGCTTTGTAAGGTGTGAAGTTGAGTGAGACTCAAAGCTCTTCCATGCAGAAGAAAGAGAAAGGATGAATGTCGTCCCCTATGCCTTAGCCATAGGCTCTGTATAGTATGCCATGCTGTGTACCGCACTTGTGTGTGCCTTGCCATGAGTCCGTCAAGGGGTACAAGAGTGATCCAGGAGTGGATCACTAGACATCAGTCAAGATCATCCTTAGTTACTAAAAGACTAAGGAAATGTTTCTCGATTATGGAGGTGATAAAGAGTTCGTCGTAAAGAGTTACGTTGATGCATGCTTTAACACCAATCCGGATGACTCTTAGTAGCAATCCAGATATGTATAGTGGAGCAGCCATTTGGAATAGCTCCAAGTGGAGTGTGGTAGCAGTATTTACAATTTGACATAGAGATTTGCAAAGTACACATGGATCTGAATGTCGTAGACCCGTTGACTAAAATACCTCTCTCACTTGCAAGGCATGATCAAGCCCCAGAACTCATTGGGTGTTAGATTCATAATAATGCGAATCACATGGTGATGTGAACTAGATTATTAACTCTAGTGCAAGTGGGAGACTGTTGGAAATATTCCCTATAGGCAATAATAATTTATTTATTATCATATTTCCTTGTTCATGATAATTGTTTATTATCCATGCTATAATTGTATTGATCGGAAACTCAGATACATGTGTGGATACATAGACAACACCATGTCCCTAGTATGCCTCAAGTAGACTAGCTCCTTGATCAAAGATGGCTAAGGTTTCCTAGCAATTTACATGAGATTTCATTTGATAACGGGATCACATCATTAGGAGAATGATGGGATGGACAAGACCCAAACTACAAACGTAGCATATGATCGTGTCAGCTTATTGCTACTGTTTTCTTCATGTCAAGTATCTGTTCCTATGACCATGAGATCATGCAACTCACAGACACCGGAGGAGTGCCTTGTGTGTATCAAATGTCGCAACGTAACTGGGTGACTATAAAGGTACTCTACAGGTATCTCCGAGGGTGTCTGTTGGGTTGGAATGGATCAAGACTGGGATTTGTTACTAAGTGTGACGGAGAGGTATCTGAGGGCCCACTCGGTAATACAACATCACAACAAGCCTTGCAAGCAATGTGACTAAGTGTTAGTCATGGGATATTGTATTACGGAATGATTAAAGAGGCTTGCTGGTAACAAGGTTGAACTAGGTATGGAGATACCGACGATAGAATCTCGGGCAAGTAACATACCAAAGAACAAAAGGAACATCATACGGGATTAACTGAATCCTTGACATAGAGGTTCGACCGATAAAGTTCTTCATAGAATATGTAGGAACCAATATGGGCATCCTGGTCCTGCTATTGGTTATTGACCATAGAGGTGTCTCGGTCATGTCTACATAGTTCTCGAACCCACAGGGTCTGCGCACTTAAGGTTCGGTGACGTTTCGGTAGTATAGAGTTATGTATGGTGGTTACCGAAGGTTGTTCGGAGTCCTGGATGAGATCCTGGACATCACAAGGAACTCCGGAATGGTCCGGAGGTAAATATTGATATATAGGAAGTCCTATTTTGGTCGCCGGAAAAGTTTCGGCCTCATCGGTAGTGTACCGGGAGTGTCGGTAGTGTACCGGGAGATCATCGGGAGGGGTATTTCGACCCAAGAGGCTAAATGGGCTATGGGAGAGTGAATACTAGCCCTTAGTGGGTTGGTGGAAGTCCCACACAAGGCCCATGCGTCTGGGAGAGAAAAGCCCAAAGATAAAAGGTGGAAAAGGCAAAAAGGCAAAAAAGGAAGGAGTCCTAGTCCTACTAGGATTGGAGGAGGATTCCTCCTCTCCTCATTGGTTCGGCCGAAGCCTAGGGCTGGACCCTTGAGGGCCACGCCTCCTCCTCTCTTCCTCTTATATATACTAGAGGTTTTATGGGTTTTGCACTAGATTTTCTGCCACATGCTACCCTTTCCTCTAGTGCATAGTTTCTCCTCTAGATCGGTTTTCTGCAGTGCTTAGGCGAAGCCCTGCCAGAATAGCTCCACCACCATCGCCGAAGCGCCGTCGCGCTGCCGGAGAACTCTTCTACCTCTCCGCTCCTTCTTGCTGGATCAACAAGGCAGTGATCATCATCGAGCTGTATGTGTGCTGAACGCAGAGGTGCCTTCCGTTCGGCGCTAGATCGGAAGGACCGTGATCAAGATCGCGAGACAGATCGTGATGAGATCGCAGGACGGATCATGATGAGTTCGGGGGACAGATCGTGATTGGATCGCGGGACAGATCATGATGAGATCGCGGGATGCTCGGCGATTTGGATCGCAAAGACGTTCGACTACACCAACCGCGTTTCTTAACGCTTCCTGCTTAGCGACCTACAAGGGTATGTAGATCCACTCTCCCTCTCGTAGATGCTCATCACTATGGATAGATCTTGTGTGTGCGTAGGAAATTTTTTGTTTCCCATGCAAAGTTCCCCAACAACCGGAAGGTTTTGTCGATCCAGAGAATGCTGACAATGTTTGCAAACTCCAGCGATCCACTTATGGGTTGGTGCAAGCATCTAGGAGTTGGAATCTTTGTTTTGATGAGGTGATCAAAGCTTTCGGGTTTATACAAGTTTACGGAGAAGCTTGTATTTACAAGAAAGTGAGTGGGATCTCTATAGAGTTTCTAATATTATATGTGGATGACATATTGTTGATTGGTAAAAATATAGAATTTTTGGAAAGTGTGAATGAATATTTGAACAAGTGTTTTTCAATGAAGGACCTAGGAGAAGCTGCTTTCATATTAGGCATCAAGATCTATAGAGATAGATCTAGACGCTTAATAGGACTTTCACAAAGCACATACCTTGATAAAGTTTTGAAGAAGTTTAAAATGGATCGGTCCAAGAAAGGGTTCTTGCCGTTGTTACAAGGTGTGAAGTTGAGTAAGACTCAATGCGCAGTGACTGCAGAGGATAGAGAAAAGATGATTGTCATTCCCTATGCTTCTGCCATAGGCTCTATCATGTATGCAATGTTGTGCACAAGACCAGATGTGAGCCTTGCCATAAGTATGGCTGGAAGGTTTCAAAGTGATCCGGGAATGGAACACTTCACATCGGTCAAGAATATCCTTATGTGCCTGAAAAGGACTAAGGAAATGTTTCTCGTTTATGGAGGTGATCAAGAGCTCGTCATAAAGGGTTATGTCGATGCAAGCTTTGACACTGATCCAGATGACTCTAAGTCTCAAACCGGATACATATATATTCTCAATGGGGGAGCGGTTAGCTAGTGCAGTTCCAAGCAAAGTGTGGTAGCTGATTCTACATGCGAAGCGGAGTACATTGCTGCCTCGGAGGCGGCAAAGGAAGGTGTCTGGATGAAGCAGTTCATGACGGATCTTGGAGTTTTGCCTAGTGCAGGCGACCCAATGACTCCGTTCTTTGACAACATTGGTGCCATTGCTCTGGCCAAGGAACCAAGGTTTCACAAGAGGACCACACACAAAAGATGACGCTTCAATTCCATCTGTGATTACATAAAAGAGGAGGACATAAATATTTGCAAAGTACACATGGATCTGAATGTCGTAGACCCGTTAACTAAGCCTCTTCCACGAGCAAAACATGATCAACACCAGAACTGTATGGGAGTTAGATTCATTACAATGTAAATCACATATTTATGTGAGCTAGATTATTGACTCTAGTGCAAGTGGGAGACTGATGGAAATATGACCTAGAGGCAATAATAAATTGGTTATTATCATATTTCCTTGTTCATGATAATTGTTTATTATCCATTCTAGAATTTTATTGATTGGAAACTCAAATACATGTGTGGGTACATAGACAACAATATGTCCCTAGTGAGCCTCTAATAGACTAGCTCATTGATCAAAGATGGTCAAGGTTTCCTAGCCTTTGATAGACATGAGTTGTCATTTGATAACGAGATCACATCATTAGGAGAATGATGTGACGCACAAGACCCAAACCGTGAACGTAGCATATGATCGTGTCATTTTATTGCTATTTTTTTCTACACGTCAAGTATCTGTTCCTATGACCATGAGATCATGCAACTCACTAACACCGGAGGAGTACCTTGTGTGTACTGAACCTCACACTATAATTGGGTGACTATAAAGATGCTCTACAGGTATATCTGAGGGTGTCTGTTGAGTTGGCATGGATCAAGACTGGGATTTGTTACTCCGTGTGATGGAGAGGTATCTTAGGGCCCACTCGGTAATACAACATCATAATGATCTTGCAAGCGATGTGACTAGAGAGTTAACCATGAGATCTTGTATTACGGAACGAGTAAAGAGACTTGCCGGTAAAGATATTGAACTAGGTATGGAGATACTGACGATGGAATCTCGGGAAAGTAACATACCGAAAGAAAAAGGGAAATGCATACGGGATTGATTGAATACTACACATCGTGGTTTCGACTGATGAAGATCTTAGAGGTGTATCGGTCATGTCTACATAGTTCTTGAACCCGCAGGGTCTCCACACTTAACGTTCGGTGACGATTAGGTATTGTTGAGTCATATATATTGGTGACTGAAGGTTGTTCGAAGTCCTGAATGATATCCCGGACGTCACGAGGAGTTCTGGAATGGTCCAGAGGTAAAGATTCACATATGGAAAGTTGGTATTCGGACAGTGGAATGGTTTCGAGGTTTACCAGATTCCATCGGGAGTTACAAAAGGGGTCCACCCAGGAGGGCCACCTGCCCCGGAGGGCCCCATGGGCTGAGAGGGAACGAGTCTCACAGTAGAAGAGAGGGGTACGAAAGGAGAGGGCAGAGTCCTAGCTACGGCGAGGGTGTACACACAGATGTATGAGTTCAGGCCCCTCTCATGGAGGTAACAGCCCTACGTCTCAATGCTCGGGGCTCTTGTCATGTGGATAGTATGAGTTACAGAAGGTGCGAATCCTTGTGCCTGAGGGGAGGGGTGGTTTATATAGAGTACGCAACCCCTCATAAGTGCCAGGCATCCAAGGGTTTGATTGTGGGAATAAAGACGAGCGTTACTGGTAACGTACACTACTAGGGAAAACCTTATAGACAGGAGCCTACTAGTAGCGCTGGAAAAATAAAACCATTGTTGCTAATTACCAGTAGCATTGTGTTCCTGCAGCACTACAACTAAGGGCTTAGCAGTAGCGCTAGTGATAAGGTGGCCCCGACGACCCTACCGACATTATTTATTGTAATAGCGCTGGGTGGAAGGAAGCGCTACTGCTAAGGCTACTGCCAGTAGCGCTTTACGACATGCAAGTGCTACAGCTAATTTGACACACATAGTAGCAGCGCTTTTTTGTAAGCAGCACTACTGCTAGTTGCGGCTGCTGCCACCTTTTCACCCCCTCCCTCTCTCCCCCACTTTGCCCTCTCTCCCCTCCTTTCCCGTCTCCACTCTCCACCATTGTTGCTCTTCTTCTCTCTTCCTCCTACCTCTCTAATTCTCTCCTCATTAATGTCTCCCTCCACCATAACTCTCCTCCATAAATGGCCTCTCTCACATTATCTCTCTTTCTCTTACCTCTCTTCCTATCCCCCCATTAATGTCCCCCTCCAACATAACTCCCTCTCCATTAGTTAGCTAGCTAGATTCACCTCTCCTCCCCAAGAACTAGATCTAGCTAGCTATTTAGGCATCCACACGTCTCGATCGGTCTCTCTCATCATCTAATTAACGACGTGCTCTCTCGATTGGTATCGCTCTCGGGAGATATATAGGTGAGTAAAAAGTTGTTCATTTCAAGAATGGGAATATGTGTGTTTGGGATATATGGAGAGATTTGTTTGAGTGACATGCCCTCGAGTTGCTGTTGTTTCGCCGAGATGTTGATTTATTTCTGTTTCTGTGAATTTCGAGCAAACTCAGTATGTCCTACTTTTAGGCAAGGTCATGCCAAAATTTTATATGACTTTGAAGCATGCATGCATTATTTATTTTATAACCCTTTTGCTTGTTATACCGTGCAGTCGGTCATGAAGGTGAGTGGACGGAAGGTGGAGTGGTACATGCAATCCGCGGTGATGGACATGTACGCAAATAATCGGACTAGGATTAGATGTCCGTGTGCAAGATGCAAGGAAGGAGTCCTTTTGGACCCTTTTGATCATGGCACTTTGAAGGCGCACTTGCTGAAGAATGGTTTCATGGATGGCTATACTCAGTGGATAAGTGAAGAAGCTGATGATGATGAGGACGTCCACATGGCAGGGAATAACGACATGGGGCTTGACGAATAGATGACTGATCGACACAATGATGGCGTCGACGAAGAGTCTAGAAATGATAGCATCGGAAAAGATTCCGGAGATGGCGAAGAAGAGTCCGGACATGGCGGAGAAGAGGTCACGCCGTAGTTTTCGACGGTACTAAGAGCAGTCGTGCAGAACCCTCATGTTTGAGACCTCCTTCGCAAGAGTACGACTAGGAAGAGAGCTGCTTCTAGAGAGGAGGCCAAGCTGGCGCAACTTGAAGTAGACTCGAAGACTCCATTGTATGACGGTTGCGATCCCGAGGTGACCCTCTTGAGTTTCACGCTCGAACTTCTGAAGACGAAGGCCAAAAACAAATGGACAAACAAAAGCCTCAATGGGCATTTGAAGTATCTACATAATAAAGTTCTTCCTGTGGGGAAC
Source organism: Hordeum marinum (assembly GCA_022496015.1). Taxonomy (NCBI): domain Eukaryota; kingdom Viridiplantae; phylum Streptophyta; class Magnoliopsida; order Poales; family Poaceae; genus Hordeum; species Hordeum marinum. Next base: position 342,721,261 of record CM039677.1, on the reverse strand, counting down.
CTATGTCCTACTAGTATCGAGGAGGTCAAGAAAATCGTTTGCCCTTTTGATTTAGCGCACATTAGGTACCACGCATGCATCAACGATTGCATCATTTATCAGGGGGAGCACGCGGAAAAAACCTGCTGTCCAGTGTGCAACGCTTCTCGATACAAGAAGGCGGGCAAGAAAGCTCCTCAGAAAGTTGTATGGTACTTTCCGATCACTCCCCGTCTACAGCAGTATTTCGTAGATCCTAAGGAAGCAAAGCTCATGTGCTGGCATGCGGAGAGGAAGAAGCCCGACGATGGAGATGATCTGAAGCCGAGACACCTCGTAGATGGTAGCCAGTGGAGAGCATTCAACGCTGTATATGGATTTACTGCAGAAGATCCCAGGAACATCGTGCTTAGTGCGAGTATCGATGGCATGAATTCGTTTGGAAACCAGAACACCAACCATAGCACATGGCTCGTGTTTGTATGGATGTACAACCTCCCCCCATGGAAGTGCATGAAGACAAAGTACGTGCACATGAGCATGCTGATTCAAGGTCTGAAACAACCGGGAAATAGTATTAACCTGTATATGGGGCTTCTGCAAGAGGAGCTAGAAACGTTATGGAAAACCCTGGCATGGACATGGGACGCCAGCAAAGGAGAGTATTTCCATATGAGAGCCGCGATGATGATGACGGTGCACGACTATCTCGGTTACAGGTACACCTCAGGCCTAGTGTGCCACGGATACTGCGGATGCACGAGGTGCATGGATGATACAACGTCTCAGCAGCTTATGTCAACGAAAGATGACAAGTCCGCCAAAATAGTGTACATGGTCCATCGTAGATGGCTCGAGAAGGATGACCCATGGAGAAAGGTGGAGATCTATTCAATGGGTTGGATGAGCTTTGAGTACCTCCATGTAAGAGGAGCGGCGCAGAAATCGACAAGCTATTGAGAAACTCAGAACAATGCCCCACGCCGGGAAAGATCAAAAAGGCGCCGGAGCCGCTGCTGAAGGTATGGAAAACGAGGTCTGTTTTCTGGGACTTGGAGTACTAGCCCAATCACGACATGCCTCATTGCCTTGATCAAATGCATATCACAAAGAATGTCCTCGAGAGCTTACTTGGCACATTGATGAACATGCTGGAGAAGACCAAGGATGGGCCCAAGGCAAGGAAAGACTTGGAAGATTTGAAGATCAGGAAAGATCTCCACCGTAAAAAGTCAACGGAGGAGACGGAGACAGAGATGGAGGAGGGGGAAAGGGGCAGAAAAGTTAACAAGAAGGAGGAGAATTATTGCACCGTTCTTGCTTCACCTTAAGTGCGAAGGAGATCGATCAATTCATCAAGTGCCTTATGGGAATCAAAGTGAGTTCCGGTTACTGTGGGAAGATAGGCGGATTTCTAGACCCCAAGAAGAAAAGGTTCAACGTGATGAAGTCTCATGACTGTCACGTGATGATGACGCAGATACTCCCGGTTGCCATTATAGGGATAATGGGGAAGCACGTCCATGACACGCTTATTGGTCTCTGCAACTTCTTCGAGGTTATCTCCCAAAAGTCCATAAGTGTGAAGCAGCTCCGAAGGCTACAGGAAGAGATCGTTTTCATACTATGTGAGCCTGAGATGTACTTCCTGCCCGCGTTCTTTGACGTCATGGTGCATCTATGTGTCCACATTGTGGATGACATCATCGACCTCGGGCTGACATTCCTTCACAGCATGATGTCGTTCGAGAGGATGAATGGGGTCATCAAAGGATTCGTTCGTAACATGTCCCGTCCCGAAGGGAGCATCGTCCAGGGGTATCTGACGCATCAGCGTGTCTCCTTTTGTGAGAATTATGTAGGCATCGGAGACCCTGTTGTTGGTTTGCCCGTCAAGAAGCACGATGGGAAGCTCGAAGGAGATGGTCATAACAACGGCCAGAGGGAATTGCACGTGGACTAATCGGATCGACGGAACGACTTTGAGATGGCTAACTTAGTAGTGCTACAACACCTAGATGTGGTAGATGATTATGTGGCACGGCACAAAGAAAGCATCACAAATAAGTATCGTGATAAGGGGATGCTCAAGATGGATGACGAAGTTACTATAGAGCACAATGCCACTTTCTTGCGTTGGTTCAAAGAGCAAGTTCTTGAAAATCCCTCGGAAGAGGGCAGTTCGAACAGATTGCTAATACACACCTTAGCACATGGCCCCGCGCCCAAGCTCGCGACCTATCATTCCTATGATATCAATGGGTACATGTTCTACATGGAGGCCATAGACATAGACAGTGATTACCAGAACTCCGGGGTCACAATTCAATGTGTGACCGACGCCAACGGCATAACTGAAAGATTCTACGGAAGAGTCAAAGAGATCTGGGAGCTTGACTATGCTGGAATGCACGATGCGACGATGTTCCGTGTCAGATGGGCCAAGGACGTCGTAAGAGAAAACAAGTATTTCAACACCATGTCTATACCCAACGCGAAGAGAACTCCCGTGAACGTTAACGTCATTGCCAAAAATGAGCCATGGGTACACGCTAAGCACGTCACACAATGCTTCTTCATAATCGACCTGGCCAATCCCAGCCGTGTTGTCATGAGGAGATCCAAAAGGAGCATCATCAGAATGCATGGAGTCGCCAACGAGGATGACTATGACCAATACTACAACCCAATGAGGGAAGATGACGATGACGATGAAGCATACGTGAAAATAAGAATAAATACTACATTACCTAAGAAAGATCGTACTCCATGGCTCCGGAAAATTCACAAGGAGGGGCTCAATTACTCGGCAACAAACAAGAAAGGGAAGAAGCTCAATGTGAAACATCGTCGACGCAGCTGATCATAAACCATCATTTATATATGTATCTACTTTGTGTACGCACTTAAGTAACCGTTATTGGTCAACTGATATGTTACCACCACATGCATGGTTCCGGTGATAATATTCGCGAGTGTGCGAGAGGGTGACGCCGTCGTCAGGAGAAAAACAAACAAACAAAAAAACAAAAACAAAAGGGAGAAAGCAATAGAAAAGAAAAGAAAAGTAAACAGAAAAGAAAAGGAAATAACAAAAGAAAAGAAACTAAAAACTAGAAAAGGAAAAATAATTAAAAAATAAAATTGGAATATTTAGCAGTAGCGCTAGATTAGGAGCAAGCGCTATAGCTACCTTCCCCCTGCCCCTCTCCACTCTCTCCCCCCTCTCCTCTATCGCCGCCGCTCGAGGCCTCCCTCGACCTCACGCCGCATGCCGTCGCCACCCTCTCCCTGCCAGCCCTCGACCTCGCCGCCGGCCGCCCTCGAACTCGCGTCGTCGTTGCCCTCTCCACTCTCTCCCCCCTCTCCTCTGTCGCCGCCACCCGAGGCCTCCCTCTACCTTGCCACCGGCCGCCCTCGAACTCACGCCATCGCCGCCCTCTCCACTATCTCCCCCTCTCCTCTGTCGCTGCCGCTTGAGGCCTCCCTCGACCTTGCCACCGTCCGCCTGAGCCCGCCCTCGACCTCACTGCCACTGCCGCCCTTTTCCCTGCCTGCCCTAGACCTATCCGCCGCAAGCCTCTCTCTCACCTCTGCCCTGCCCTCCTCTCTCTTTGGCTAAGGCAAAATTAGTTAGGACAAAAAACAGAATTGATGTTTATTGTTATATGATATATGTCATTGATGTTCATTGTTGCTATATGTTCATTTGCATATTCCACATTTTAGGAATGTGGTATGATATATGTTTGTTGTTCATTGTTGCTATATGATATGTGATACATGTCATTTGGTATCTGATATATGACATTGATGTTTTGCCGGAATGTCTGAGTGGCCTATATTTTGCCAGAATGTTGATTCATTTCTGTTCTGGCAAATTTCAGGCGCTCCGTATGTCCACTTTTTAGCAAAGGTCATGCCGAAAATTTCCGTGATTTTCGGCATGACTTGTGCTAGAAACTAGGCCATATGGAGTGTCCGGGATTTGCCGAAAGTGGAATTAATCAACATTCTGACCAAATATATATAGGCCTCTTTTTTCTCTTCATTATATCTTTTATTTACAATTGTTGAATAGGAAACATGTCTAACGACGCCGAAGCCGGGGGTTCTGCTCGCCTCGTAGTAGACCCCCACGAGGCAGCAAATGCATATTTCAATTACCTGGACAAACACCAGATGGGGTTGCATGGTGGTGGTAGTGATACCAACCCTGACATCGACACTGGCACCGGCACCGACACCACCCCCAAGACCGGCAACGATGCTGTCGTAGTCGGTAAAGCACCAAAGAAGAAGAGGTCACGAAAACCAAACGACCTCGGCATCAGACAAATTTTGGTCACGGTAAGGAAGGCAAGGAGGAGACCGGAAAAGAAAGGCCCTAAAGGCGCCAAAGCTACTTCAAGTAGCCAGCCGCCTTTGAAGCCCCGGGTGGTAGACAGAATACCTGTCAAAGGTAAGAATCGTTTCCATGTCGCCGGCGAGCTGATCCTACCCCCCAAAGCGCTAGATAACATACTGAACAATGATCTAAGGAGACTCCATGAAGATGTGCTTGCTAGAGAAAAAAGCCTTCTGATCGCGGAAAAACCAGGATACCCACTTTATGCGGCTCAGGTGCCGGGTGGGAAGTTGTACGTCGACACCTGGCCCGCGAATCAGTTCATCCTGTGATTCGACTACATCTACAACATGTTCCACATGACCAAGCTGGATTTCTAGTTCATCTGCATGTATGTGATGTATCTCAACTACTTCATCAGGATCAAGAACATACGATATATCTGCGTCGCGGACCTGTTCTATATGCACAAGAGCTACTTGGCATTTTGCAAAGAGAACCATGACTATGCGAGCAAGTACCGCGGCAGATTCATGATTGCTAATAAGGACAAGGAAGCGATTCTCCCGACTTATCATCCCACGTAAGTCATCCGCGCATATCCTTTCATAAGTGTCGTTAATCATTCCTTTGCAAGCATGGAGGCTAATTAGAGGTGTGCACTTCATTTGCGCAGCGGGGCCGACGCCATGCTCATCGTTCTGTACGCAGAATACTCCCATGCTATATACTTGGACTCATTGAAGAACATCAAGAAAAAGGATTACACGCACGTAAAGAGAGTTCTCAACAGTGCCATGTTTACCTTCACCATGTCTGGTGGATATATAAAGGTGAAAAGGAACAGGAAGGACGGGCTGGTTTTCCGCCATAAGACCGACTTCTGTTGCATCCAGCAACTGCACACCAGTTAGGCTAATGGATTCTACCTCATGCATCACCTGCTCGAGTACAGAAGGGATAATCAACGCCTTCGCATGTCACCTAGTACCGAAGATGCCAAGATTGTCAGCTGGGCCACAAGCATAGGACAGACACCGGATCATCGACTCCGAGCTGAGTTTTATCACGTACAGTGTGAACTTGCCCAAGTGATGATGAGGCAGGTCCTCGAACCAACAGGGATGTTCTACCATGGGCCAACAATAACGCGGGATGATGTCCGAGCACTGCTACTCGCTCAGTGTCTAGACCTTAAGCCATTCACGAAGCTCGGGTGCTTCATCCCTAACTATGAAGATTGGACTGCCGACATGGAGGACTGATCGCTCTTGCTAGTTAATTAGTTTGGGTATATATGAGGAACTTCGTCACTTATGTTTACTATAAGTTGCCTGTATTTTGCTAATTATGCCTCTTTGTATTCTTAAGTACATTATGTTGCATATTATCGTTCAATTGATCAATTGTCAATGCAGGTACATAGATCAGGGATGGCGATGGACTGGCATGCCATGTTCATTGGGAGGTTTCCAGGAGTCTACGACAACTGGCCACACGCTCAGACCCAGGTGTACAGGTACCCGGGTGCTAGGCAGAGAGGGTTTGATAGCAGAGCCAAAGCGGAAAGTAGTTAATTGAGGTGGACACTCCAGCATGAGCGAGGGCGGGACCGCCGGTGCCTCAAGTACTACATAGTCGCACTCTTGCTCATGCTGATCGCTCTTCTCCTCTACATCATGGTTTAGATAGAGATGATGAAAACTTGTGTTTGTGCCATGACCATGCATTTGCACTTATTCAAGACATGACATGATCACTCATGTGTATTGCTATTTTCGAGATGTGATGATATTTGTGCTGAATGATGATGATGGTATGACGAGAGTACTGTATGTCTATGATATGATCATAATAGTGTATGTTTAGTATGATCTGATGAAACTACTGTATAGATCCTGTATAAATACATCACAAATACGTAGAGGATGTAAATCTGTGAAAGCAGGAATACTAGCAGTAGCGCTGGAAATCATCTAATAGCATCGCTGGATTAGCAGCAACGCTTCGTTTGCCCAAGCGCTACACATAGTTAGCAGTAGTGTTGGCCTGGCAAGCGCTATTGTTAACAACACATAGTAGTAGCACTTGCCAGGCCAGCACTACTGCTAAAACTTAGCTGTAGCGCGATAGAAGTAGCGCTGGACCCAGCGCTACTAATATGCATATTTCGAGTGCTACTACTAGGGTTTTCCCTAGTAGTGGTACACAATAAGTGCTACGAATGACGATTGGCTAAACGCCTGCATGTTGGCCTCCCTAGGGTGGCTTCTGGTCTTCTAGTGTTGACTGGTAGCAAGATCTGCCGAGTGGCAGGACACTGTCAATGGAGGGAGAAGGCTTCGAGTGAATTAATTGTCGAGTGACTTGAGCGGCATGGCTAATCCAGTCGGAATCTCTCATATAATCTTGAAGTCCTCCAATATAGTGTCCTTAGGTAGGGTATGTTGGTCAGGCCTAGGACCCTACCCTAGGTACATATCCTCATCATTAGCCCCCGAATGGATCGGGGTTTGAGTGAAAAATGTTATCGATGCCAGCTCTGATAAGGCACCGAAATTCCGAATGTACTTCCGGGCTTCAAGGAAATCGGCGTCGATTGAAATGTTTGTCATTCGTCCTGATAGATTCTGCCTTGATAAATGTCTGAATGAATTTAAGCATCAAATATGGTACGAGTAGACCATAAGGATCTTTTGATGTGACGGGTCGCTCTGGCAGGCCCGGATTTCACGGGATTCGAAAAAACTTGGGAAGCGCGCGCTGCACGGAAATATCACAACGAGTGGGGCAAGTGGGGGCGCAACACCTCGATTACCGTGCCGCCCTTTACGCCATGTACAACGCGAGTCCCACGGTGGAGATATCTGGAGATTTAGCAGTCCCGCAGGTGAGTGACTCACTCGGCTGATATAAGACTTCGCTGCGCTACGAACAACACAGTACTCTTCCCCCAAATCCACTCTTTTCCTCCGCCTCTGCCGCTCCACGCGCACTGCTCGGCTTCGTCCCGACAACCACTTCTGCGCTAATGAATCACAAGATTGAGAAGCTCGAGTGTGCCAAGAAGGGAGCCGCCAAGGGCAAGGGAAAGAAGCCATCCGGCGCCCGGTTCACAATGCCGGTGAGGTGGATCCAGGGGGATTTCCTCCCATCGATTGTCAAGGCGGGGGATGTCGAGAACCTCATCATTGATGAGCTCATGTCCGAAGGCTTGTGGAGGCTGTCGGTTGGGGAGATCGAGTCGGAGCCGCGCAAGGGGGAGCGATTCCTTGTCCTCACCCAAGTCGAGCGAGGTTTCTCCATGCCTCCCCATCCTTTCTTCCAAGGGTTTCTGAATTTCTTTTGAGCTCAACTCCGTCATTTTCCTCCAAATGCCATTTCTTATCTCGCTGCTTTCATCACTATATGCGAATGTTTCTTGGGTTGTCCTCCCCATTGGGGCTTGTTCAAGCATATCTTCACCATTAGATCCCGGTTGGTCAAAAGGCCAACCCTGAGGATGATAAGACCCATGTCATCCAATTATGTGGTGGCTTGGGGATCCAAAAGTGGGCTAGGAGTTCTTTTCCATCTATGACCTTTCTAGAATCTATTAGGGGTTGTAGTCGACCTGGTTCTACTGCAAATATGTAGCCTCTCACAACATGTCGACTGGTCTTTCCCCTTTCACGCTAGATCGACCCACCACTCCCAAATCCTTATCAGTGTTAGAAGGAGAGGAAGTCCAGGTGGGGATCTTAGTGGATGTCGTAGTGGCTCTTGTTCGCGGCGGAGTGACTGGCATGGATCTATTGGAGACATTCCTCAATCGATGAATCCAACACCTCCAAGCAGGGACCATGCCATGTGGCACTACTCAGGCCCTGAGGACTTTCGAGCAGTGGCTTCGGAGGATCATTGGAGCCTACGACAATCCCTTGGGAGCCAAGCAGATCAATACCTTCTCTTCTTAGAATCCACCAACGAATCTTTTAAATTACATCTTTGTCGATTGTCGAACTGTTCCGTCGAGTGACTAAGTCTCCGGTAGACTGACTTTATTCTGTGAATTTTGCAGGAGTGGACGAATATGTATTCGCCTTTGCCGAATGGAAATCAGCCCGAAGACGGAGGGGAGAGCGAGGGTGGCTGCGTGGATTGTGCTTATGTCGATGACAGCAAGGACAAATACGAGGAATCGGGCGAGGACGAAGAAGAAGTCGAGTCTCCTCCATGCACTGAGCAAAGCTCCAAGCAGCGTTAGGACCCCGTGACTGCCCCAAGCAGGACCTTGGTGTCGACTAGCAAGAACCCTAAGTGGTACCAAACCTCAATAGTTGAGTCGAGTGAACGGGCCGCAAACCAGACCAAGTCTGACATGCCGAAACCTCGGAAGGCTTTGCCCTGTATGAATATCGATGTACCCATTGTCTCAACGTAAGTGTTCGTTTTCTTCTTTCACGGTTGCATGGAACTTCGTATTCTTGCTGATCGAGTGGAATTTGGTCTACCAGAGCCGCTACCTCAGCAACGTCGCCTCCACGGGATGGAGAGGAGCAAATGGATGTGGATACTGCTGATGTGGCCACTTCCCAACAAGGTATAACAAATCTTCACTCAGCTCTATTTCTTGAAAATGATTTGGCGATTGAATAAGCTAACGTTGTCAATTGGTGTTTGCATAGATCATTCGACTAGAGGATGACGAAGAGTCACCTCAGGGTATGGGGGAAGGTGTCACCTCAGGCACCCCGCGCGTACGTGCCCGAAGAACGTCATCATCGCAAATGCCTCCAAGGTCGACTGCTGCATCATCTCAAGTGATAGGCGACTCGTCCCGAGCTAGAACCGAGATTGCAGCTCCGTTGTCGAGTGCCCCACCAGCTGCTTCAATCATTGTGGCCTCGACACCAATCAGACAACCCTAGGCCACCTCAGCTACTCTAGCTGTAGCATCGATTCAGCCGGTGACTACCTTTCCTCTGCATCACGTCCCAAAAGACCAAATGGAGCTGCCCAAGAGGCCATGATTGAAGCGGAGCAAATGATGCGGCACACAAAGGATGTGTACAAAGCAAGCAATCTAGCTTATGATGCTAGCATAACGCTTCGTACCAACGTCTGAGCAAGTGCGATTGTAAGTGCATTTCTAATTGAATTCCTGTCTTTCTTGATTGTACAGACAGTGGGTGTTTTGAAGCGTACTTGTATGTTCTCCTCTCAAATAGATCAGGTCTTAGTCGAGTGGGTTTCGTTCTAGTGGGGGAACGCTGAGTGCACCCACTGGGTGTAGTCCCCGATACCGCTATCGAATGGTGATGACATCGGCAGGGGTCTTAGAATTGTTTTGGTAACCGTTTGACGGATCGAGTGATAGAAGGTCCAGTGGGGGCACTCTTAGTGCACCCACTAGGTGTAGTCCCCAAGACCGTCATTGAGTGCTTGCACCGGCATTGGTCTTAATAGAGACTATGTTCAAATGCTTGCACACATTGTTTTTATTTGCTTGCCACTCGACAGATCGAGTGTTAGCAGGTCCAGTGGGGGCACACTGAGTGCACCCACTGGGTGTAGTCGTAGAGACCGCCGTCGAGTGCTTGCATCGGCGGGGGTCTAATGGAGACCATTTTCTGCTCGGACCGGACGGACGCGGTCAACTGATTTCGAAACTAGTGGGGGGCATGCTGAGTGCACCCATTGGGTGTAGTCCCCGAGACTACTGTTGATCGTTGAGGATGAGCAGTAGTCTTAAGAACTTGGCCTCAGGGTCCTTTATCGTATGCGATGTACGCTTGCCACTCGATTTATCAAGTGAATATTTGGCCTTGGTGTTTCCACTTCTGAATGCTTATCTTAAGGACGGAGAACTCCGAACCTACTCTGCAGGTTTTATGGATAACATTTCCACAAACCATGATATGATGTAGGTTTCATGGACATCATTTCCATCAACCATGATATGACGCTATTCAGGGATGTGGGGTGGGGCGGCGAGCCGCCATCCAGTCGAGTCTTCTTGATCCTTTCCACTCGGGAGTGGAGAAATTTTCATGTCGACTGAATTGATTTTTGTTGATTTTAGAGAGCTTGCGAACTTGGCACCCAGTACAAACACCTGGAGAAGGAGAGGAACCAGCTACAATTGGATCTGGAAGTCTCCAAGAACAACCTGGACCGAGTTGAGGACCCTAGGAGGTAATTCTTGTCGACCAAATGCATTCTTACTTTCCCCTTCGATCCTTTGAACTGAGTTCTCTCACTCGAACAGACGTGCATGATGAAAATCGTCGACTCCAAGAGTGACTCAACAATGCTATTTCTTTAGATACCATGAAGAAAGTGATGGAGGACAAGGACAAGGCACTCACTAGTGCTCAAAAGGTGGGAGGGAGAACACTGAGGCCACCGAGAAGAAGCTTGCCGCAATCAAGAAGATAGAGGAAGAAAACTCCAAGCTGAAGCTGGAACGGGCTAAGCTTATCAAGAAAACCGAACAACTGACCAAGAGGAGCTATGGTTTGGAGAAGCATTTGGAAATTTCACGAAGAAGATGTTCATCATGCTTAATCGTAACTTTCCTTGTCGAGTGAACTTCCTCAATTCCCATAGGCTAGTAATGTAATCATCGTTGTATTCCATCCTCCATATAGAACTCTACCAGGACTTTGAGAAAGAGACCAAAGAGATTGAGCCAAATCTGGATCCCACTAAGTCGTTGGTTGGAGATGTTGTGGCCATGTACATGTTCCGCCTCAACGTATGTCTCTAGGGTGTTCAAGCATACATCATTAGACTGAAGGCTACACTAGAGAAGATTGACAAGGAACTATGGCCTGAAGACACCCTCCAGACTGACCTTGCATCAATTATGACTTGCCTCAATGAGATCCCCAGTCGAGTGCAAGCTTGGAAGAAATCTGCTGCTCGCTACGGAGCCGATGTGGCGCTTTCGCTCGTCAGAGTACATTGGAAGGAGGCGAGAGAGGACAAGTTGAAGGATCTCCGGGTGATTACCATGAAGAAACTTCAGTTCGAGGACTTCATGGAGACCTTCATCGACACAACAACTTGGATCGCAGACGTGATCGACTTGGACACCTTTGTCGAGCCATCAAGTCCCACTAGTGCTTAAAAAACTTTATTTACAGTTAAAACTTTATTCGCCTTGGAATTCTGAGTGGAGATGTACCCGCCTAAAAACTTCATTCAGCGCTTAAGCCTGAGTACCTTTGCTTGCGCGCACAACTTTTATTCATGCTGGAAACTTTGGATTTATGAGCATTTTGCTTTCAATCATTTGTTTAACTGAGTTTGTTTTGCCGAGTCCCCGACCGAGAAGTATATTCATCACTTGGGTAGAGTTTTTGACTTGGGCGAAAGCTGGTTCATGGCTAAGCCCCCGAGTGATAGGTTTGCTTGCCACTCGGAGATTTGAACGTAAACGAAGATTGATTCATAGGTAAGTTTCTGAGTAAACATGATGTTATCCACTCAGAAGAGTTTTGAACTTAGGCGAAAGCTGATCCGTAGCTTAGCCCCCGAGTGTAAGGAATGCTCGTCACACAGACAGCTTTTGAACTTAGACAGAGGCTAGTTCATAGCTAAGTTGCCGAGTGAATGGACTATTGCCCACTCCAAAAGTTTTTTAACTTAGGGAAAGCTGGTTCGCAATTAAGCCCTCGAGTGAAAGGATTGCTTGTCACTCGGAGAAGTTTTTGAACTTAGGCGAAGGCTGGTTCGTAGCTAAGTTTCCGAGAGAATGGACTATTGCCCACTCGGAAAGGTTTTGAACTTAGGTGAAAGCAGGTTCGAAGCTAAGCCTCCGAGTCAAAGGATTGCTCATCACTAGGAGAAGTTTTGAACTTATACGAAGACTGGTCAGTAGCTATGTTTTTGAGTGAATGGACTGCTATCCACCTGGAAGGGTTTTTGACTTAGGTGAAAGCGGGTTCGCAGCTAAGCCCCAGAGTGAGAGGATTACTCATCACTCGGAGAAGTTTTGAATTACACGAAGACTGGTTCGCAGCTAAATTTCTGAGTGAATGGAGTGCTATCCACCCGGAAGGATTTTTAACTTAGGCTAAAGCAGATTCGCAGCTAAGCCCCTGAGTGAGAGGATGGCTCGTCAGTCGGAGTGTTCCCGAATGTAGGATTGTGCGATCGGAATCGACAAAAGACCGCAGAAGTCGAAACTTGCATAAACGACATTGTCTGGAATACTTTTATTACATCAAAACAACTCAGTCTTCAAGTATAGAAACGTCAAACTAGATCTGCATTCCAGGCCCGCGGCTCATCGATTTTCTTCTTGAGGTTGTAGAGGTGGTAGGCTCCGTTCTTCGGTACTTTGGTGACGACAAAGGGACCTTCCCATGCAGGCGCGAGCTTGTGGGGTCGCTGTTGATCCACTCGGAGCACCAGATCTCCTTCATTGACCGACCCTTGACAAGTTTTGCATGAAAGCAACGCATGTCTTGCTGGTATATAGTCGACTGAATCAAAGCCATCTCGTGCTCCTCTTCCAAGAGATCCACACCGTCCTGACGTGCTTGTTCCGCTTCAGCCTCGAAGTAAAGATCTACACAAGGGGAATTGTGAAGGAGATCACTCGGAAAAATGGCTTCTTCTCCATACACCAAGAAGAAAGGAGTCCGTCCAATTGACCGATTGGGAGGTGTTCTCAAGCCCCACAAAACAGATGGCAAGTCAGACACACAGGCTCCAGGTGCATGTTCCAGATCTCGCGTGAGTCGAGGCTTCAGGCCTTGAAGGATCAGGCCATTGGCTTGCTCAGCTTGGCCATTAGTTTGAGGGTGTGCAACAGATGCATAATCCACCCAAGTGCCTTGGGAGAAGTAGAAGTGTCTGAATTCTTCCGAGTCGAAGTTTGAGCCATTGTCTGTGATCATACTGTGGGGAACTTCATACTGGAAGATTATATCTCTCATGAATTTGATCGCAGTGCAAGAGTTCAGTTTCTTTATAGGCTTCGCCTCAATCCACTTTGTAAACTTGTCCACTGCAACAAGCAAATGAGTAAATCAAATCTGTCCTATCCGAAAGGTACCAACCATATCCAAACCCTAGACAACAAACGGCCAAACGGGTGGAATTGTCTTCAAGGAAAATGCAGGCTTGTGTGACAAGTTTGAGTAGAACTGGCATCCTTCACAGTGATCAACAATGTTCTTGGCCATCTCATTACCATGCGACCAGAAGAAACCAGCTTAGTATGCTTTAGCGACAATTTTCCGGGAGGACACATGATGACCGCAAGTCCCTGAGTGGATCTCTTCCAGGATCATTAGACCTTCTTCCGGGGAGATGCACCGCTGTGTCACACCAGTTACACTTTCTTTGTGGAGTTGATCGTCCATCACAGTTAAAGCCTTGGATCTGCGAACAAGCCAACCTTCAACTTCGTCCTTCGCGATTTCTTGCCTTGGGATATATGCAATATAAGGCACAATCCAGTCGAGCGTAATGACTAGAATCTCCATGACAAGCTCTATGACCGCAGGGACATCAACTTCAGTCAGATTAGTGGCGCTTATAGCTTGTGGGAGCTATTTAGTGAAGGGATCCTCCTGCACCAAAGGGGACGGTAGGTGTTCGAGAAAAACATTGCTGGGGACAGGTTTCCAAGTGGATCCAATCTTTGCTAGCTCATCAGCAGCCCGATTCTTCACTCGGGGAACATGGTGGAGTTCCAAACCTTGTAACTTCTTGTCCAGCTTTCTCATAGCATTGTATTATCCGGTCATAGCGGGGTTCCTGACATCCCATTCTTTCATCACTTGATTGACCACAAAATCAGAGTCATCGTAAACCATCAAGTGCTTGACGCCGATTGAGATGGCCATACACAACCCGTACAAGAGTGCTTCGTATTCTGCTTTGTTGTTGGAGGAATCAAAGTGAATCTGCAAGACATAACTGAGTTTGTCGCCTTTTGGTAATACCAAAACTACGCCAGCACCAGACCCATTTAGCATTTTTGAGCCATCAACGAACATGGTCTAGTCTGCTGAATGGATTTGGATTGGTTGTTGCTGTTCAACCCACTCGGCCAAGAAATCAGCAAGTGCCTGAGACTTGATCGCCTTTTTAGCTTCAAACATGATGTCAAAGTAGAGGAGCTCAATAGCCCATTTGGCCACTCGACCAGTCGCATCTCGATTGTTGAGAATCATAGATAATGGAGCATCGCTGACGATTGAAATTGAGTGATCTTGAAAGTAGTGTGCCACCTTCTTTGCTGATAGATAAATTCCATAGACAAGCTTCTGGTAATGTGGGTACCTTTTCTTCGTAGGGGTTAAAACTTCAGAAATGTAGACTACTGGGCATTGGACCTTGTAAACCTGGCCTTCTTCTCCCCTCTCGACAGTGAGAACTGTACTGACGACCTGATTAGTGGCTGCAATGTACATGAGCAAGGGCTCTTTGCTGTGTGGAGCAGCAAGCACCGGCTAGGTCGAAAGCAAGGCTTTGAGCTCGACAAACGCTGCTTCAGCTTCTGGAGTCCACTCGAACATATTAGATTTCTTCATCAGTCAATACAAAGGCAACGCCTTCTCCCAGAGACGAGAAAGGAATCGACTCAACGCTGCCAGGCAACCTGTGAGCTTCTGAACATCGTGCACTCGCACAGGGCTTTTCATTTGGGTAATGGCACTGATCTTCTCAGGATTGACGTCGATTCCTCAGTCAGAAACAAGAAAACCAAGTAACGTGCCACCCGGAACATCGAAAGTGCACTTAGACGGATTCAACTTGATATAATACTTCCTCAGATTTCGAATGTCTCAGCCAAGTCAGCCAGCAGGTCGGAACCTTTGTGGAACTTGACGAAAATATCGTCCATGTAAGCTTCGACATTCCGAGGGATCTGGTCGAGTAAACATTTCTGAATCATGCGCATGAAAGTAGTGCCAACATTCTTGAAACCAAAAGGCATGGTGATATAGCAGAAACATCCGAATGCGGTGATGAAGGCTGTTTGAAACCATTCGGACCAAACAGAAGGATCTGATGGTAACCAGAGTATGCATCTAGAAATGATAAATGCTCACATCCCGCAATTGAGTCAACAATCTGATCGATGCGAGGGAGCGGAAAATGATCTTTCGGGCAGACCCGATTGATATGTTTGAAGTCAATACACGTGCAGAGTGTCTTGTCCTTCTTGGGGACCATGACAGCATTCGAGAGCCACTCGGAGTGGTAAATCTCTCGAATGAACTTAGCCGCCAAGAGACGAGCCACTTCTTCGTCGGTTGCCTTCCTCTTCTTCGATGCCGATTGACGCAAGTGATCTTTGACAGGCTTGGCCTTCGGATCGACTCTCAATCGGTGCTTAGCCAGTTCCCTGGGAACCCCCGACATGTAAGCTCGCTTCCATGCGAAGATGTCCCAGTTGTCACAGAGGAACTGGATGAGCTCGGATTCCTATTTTTCGTCGAGTGTCATCGAGATGTTAGTCGGGGCAGCATTGGGGTCTGTCGGTTGAATGTGTACTTTCTTCTCTTCACATTCCGACTGAAAAGTTGATTGAGAAGCAGGCTTCTTAGTGCACATCAACTCAGTAGGGTTAGCGCTCTTTTTGTACACTTCCAACTTGACCATAGCCATCTGATGATCGGCAATTTTGGAGCCCTGCTAGAGGCACTCCTCATCCCTTTGTCGATTGCCAATGACTGTGATCACACCCCTGGGCCAGTCATCTTCAACTTGAGATACACATAACATGGAGAGGCCATGAAACGGGCATAAGCTGGCCAACCAAGAATGGCGTGGTACGCGCTCTGGAAGTCCACGACTTCAAACGTCAATTTCTCTTTACGAAATTTTTTATCCGTCCCGAACACCACCTCGAATGCAATCTGGCCGAGTGATTTGACCTTCTTCCGTGGGATGACTCCGTGGAACTGCATGTTGCTCTCACTGAGCCAGGACATCGGGATGTTCATTCCCTTGAGGGTATCAGCATACAGAATGTTCAATCCACTCCCTCCATCCATGAGGACCTTGCGGAGTCGAGTGCCCCCCACAATGGGATCTACAACTAAAGCCTACCGACTGAGGGTAGCAACATGGACTGGATGATCCGACTGATCAAACGTGATAGCAGTCTGAGACCACTTGAGGTATGTGGGGGTTGTAGGAACAGCCATGTTGATTTCTCTGTTGATAACTTTCAATCGACTCTTTCTTTCAACATCATCACAAATCATCACAGTGGTGTTGACATCAAGACAAGTTTCTTTCTCTTCATCATCCTCTTTTTCAGGAGTTTTCTCACTCGACTAACCTTCCTTGAACTGCTAGATTGGTAAACGGCACTATCGAGTGTTATGTTTGGGCAATATCAAACTACCATCCTCCTCTTTCCTCATGTGGATTGCACACGGTAAATCGAGAACATTAGTTCCCGGCTGATTTTTTCGTTTCTTGGGGGAAAACTGTCCCTTGGACTTCCCCTTATTTTTTTCCTTATGCCGCCAGAGCGGCTGCCTTTGCCTGAACAGGGACATCAGCCTTCCGCTTCTGCTTCTGATTAGAATTGCTACCAGCATCATTGTCGCCTGCTTTTCCTTTGCCTTTGCGGAGGCGGTCTTCTTCTTTGCTGTTGGCGTATCGAGTGGTAATTTCCATCATTTTACTCAGCGAAATATCACCTGTTCGCCCAAACTTCAGGTAAAGCTCTCTGTACTTCACTCCGAACTTGAAAGCACAAACACCTTAATGCTCAGAAACATTCTCCACTGTATGATGCAAAGTGCGCCAGCGTTGAATGTAATCTCTCTAGGATTCATTGGGCTTCTGAACACAATGCTTCAAATCAAGCAAACCAGCACGACGCTTGCAGGTGCCTTCGAAAGTTCGGATGAACACTTGGGCCAGATCCTCCCAGCAGTGGATGCTAGAAGGAGCCAAATGCTTCAACCATGCTCGAACAGACCCATCCAACATCAAGGACAAATACTTCATTGTTATGTTGTCATTTTCGCCATCGATCTGTACAGCCACTCGGTAATCATCCAACCACGTTTCCAGCTTTGACTCACAAGAAAATTTGCTTATCCCAGCCGCCAACCTGAAGTTGGGGGGAATCTCTGTAGAACGAATGGCTCTGCTAAAACACTCAGGACCAGAAATAACAGCACCGCTGCTACTTGGGTAATCTCTCTCATAACCATCTCCATGGGCTCGGCCTCCATTGATCCACCTCTGAGTGAGGACGTCTCTTGCATCAAACCCTGGGTTCTACTCCTCACCGAACGGGCACCTATCGTCCTAGTGCCGGGGCACATACGGACCACTCCGCAGAGCAGTAGGCACTCGACATTGGTCATCGCGGTAAAACTGATCTCGTTCCTAATCCAGGTACTGATCCTCATGGAAACCTCCGCCCCTGTGACGCAGAGGCGAGCCTGGACTATGAGCCGACTGAACTGTGTCGGCCTTTGGTTTATTGCTGTGTATTCTATTGCACGACTGAGAAACGACTGAGTTCTGGCGCTGCGCTGCATCAAGCAATGCTCGAATCTGTACCAAGCCTCTACCAGCCTCTGAACGGGACGGCTGAATGGAATCTGGGATCCTAGCAGCTGCTGCAACATTTAAGACTGGAGTGCGGTATACCTCAATGTTGTTCTGAGAACCACTCAGAAACAACTGTCGCTGACGTTGACTGGGAGGTGGTGGATGCTGGCGAGCGCGCTCGTCGAGTTCCTTCTGAAGCTCTTCGAGCCAAATGCGCGTGGCCTCCAAGGCCTGGGCCTCACCAGTCGCACGGACAATGGGCATATGGAGAACCTCCTCATCCCTGTGCGGGTGATCATTCGATGCCCCACCAACCTCGCGCCTACCATGGCCGAAGCCAGGCAGCAGGCTTTGATGTGAACTTAAGAACCTCCAGTGCAGGATCACAACTCTCACACTCGAAAGGAACGTCAGGCTGATCTGACTCCGAGTCGAACACGCCGTGAAGTGACTCGGCGGGCTTGATTGTCGCAATCTGCGGAGACGAAACTTTGCGATCCACCACATGCCTCACCCAGCGCTGGAGCTGTGAGCGACCGGATCACTTGCGGTGGCGAACAGCGGGGAGGGTTGTAGAGTACGGAGTCGACGGCTGCCGCAGGAGAACACTGCAGGAGCTCGCATGGAAGTGCGCTGCCCTGCAGATCAGGAGCGCATCAACGTCTAGAGGCACCTCCGAAAGCCATGCCTAATTGTCGGCGATGAAGGTGAGCGCTTTGAGACGGATCTCATGACCCAGGAACAAACCACCACCGGAACACATGATGAAGGAGAAAAAATGCAAGCTCACCGGAAGTCGCTTAGACGCCTGCCCCACGGTGGGCGGCAACTGTCGTGGGAACGAATCTGATAGTAGAAGATAGGGCTACGAAAGGAGAGGGCAGAGTCATAGCTACGGCAAGGGTGTACGCACGGATGTATGAGTTTAGGCCCCTCTCGTGGAGGTAACAGCCCTACATCTCAGTGCTCGGGAGGTCTTGTCGTGTGGATAGTATGAGTTATAGAAGGTGCGAACCCCTATGCCAGAGGGGAGGGGTGGCTTATATAGAGTACACTTCCCCTCATAAGTGCCAGGCATCCAAGGGTTCAATCGTGGGAATAAAGACGAACGTTACTGGTAACGTACACAATAAATGGTACTAATGACGATTGGTTGAACGATTGCCTGTTGGCCACCCTGGGGTGGCTTCTCGTCTTCTAGCATCGACTGGTAGCGAAATCTACCGAGTGACATGAGACAGTCGAGTGGAGGGAGAAGCCTCCAAGTGGATTAATTGTTGAGTGACTTGAGCGCCATGGCGACTTTAAAGCACATTTGCTCCCTTTGTGGTTTTGGCAATTAATAAAAACATATAAGTCATTGAACTAATGTTTCCACCAAGTATATTTCAGGAAATGTTCAATGATAGGATTGGCAAAAGGAGACTGTGGAGATACCCCAAGATGCAAGGAAATAGGTTGGCCAAGCTTCAAGCAAAAGGACTCTACATTTTATATTTGTGAGAAATCACTTTGTGTCCATAGGAAAGCCAATACTATTAAAAGGGGGTAAGGTTTTGTTGGTGAACAATATGCTCAAACATGCACAAGTGATAGTCGCCAAAAACATCGACAAACTCTCCCACCAAAGTTTGTTCTATACCTAACACTCAAAATCGGTGCAACCAACTTTCCCATACCGGTGCCATCGATTCCAAAACCTAGACACACTCAGCCAAACCCTAGCCACTTCGGTGCAACCGATTCCATAACGGTGCCACCGAGTTTAGGTTGCCAACTTTCTGTTACGTAAATTCACATTATCGGTACCACCGAGAATGTTGGATCGGCATCACCGAGATTGGAAATCTGACCGTTGGTCTCCTTACCGAGATTCAAAAGTTGCCACCTTTTGGTCACTTAGGTACCACCGAGATTAACACATCGGTGTCACCGAGTTGGTCATTTTGTGTGTAACGTTGGATTTTTAGGGATGCCTATATATACCCCTTCACCACCACCTACTCGAGAGAGAAGAACTTAGAACTATTCCATACCTATCCTATCAGATTTTCTGAGAGAGAACCACCTACCCTTGTGTAGAGGTCATGATCTTCCACTCCAATCATATGGATCTTGACCTCTAGCCTCCCCAAGTAGCTTTCCACCAATCCCATCTCTTCCACCATGCCAAATCTGTGAGAGAGTGATTGGGTGCTGAGGAGTCTATCATCTTGAAGCACAAGAGCAAGGAGTTCATCGTCATTACCAAGCCTATTACCTTTTGGAGGGTGGTGCCTCCTAGATTGGTTAGGTGTCGCTTGGGAGTCTCCTACTTCGTGTTGTGGAGTGAACGAAGAAGTTCGTAAGGGCAAGGAGATTGCCTACTTCATGAAGATCTACCCATAGTGAGGCTAGTCCTTCATGGATGGAAGTCGTTATGGAATAGTCAAGGTTGCTACTTCGTGGACCCTTTTGGGTGGAGCCCTCCATGGACTCTCATGACCGTTACCCTCCGTGGGTTGAAGACTCCATAAACATGGATGTACGATAGCGCCACCTATCGGAACCACAGGAAAAATCATCATGTCTACAACTGCGTTTGATCTTCCTACCCTATCCCTTCTATACATTCTTGTTGTTACATTCTGCTGCTATATACTCTTAGACTTGCATGAGTAGGGTGTACTTGACTTGCCATGAAATGCTAAAAACTGTCAAACCTAAAAATTGGTATAGGCAAAACTTTTATTTGGTCAAGTAGTCTAATCACCCCCCCTCTAGACATACTTTCGGTCCTACAAGTGGTATCAGAGCTTCGGTCTCCATTGCTTAGGTCTCACAACCTAGAAGAGTATGGCGTCTACTGAGGGAAGTTATCACAGTAGAGGTCCGTACTTTGATGGCACTAATTTTGCTAGTTGGAAGCACAAAATGAAAATGCATATTCTTGGTCATAACCCCGCTGTTTGGGCTTTTCTTCGTGTTGGCTTGCAAGGTGAGTTCTTTGCGGATGGACGGGAACCGGATCGTGAAGCGACCGCGGATGAGTTGAAGATGTTGCAACTCAATGCTCAAGCATGCGACATTCTCTTCAACTGCTTATGCCCCAAAGAATTCAACAAAATCATCCGTCTTGAGAATGCAAAAGAGATTTGGGATACTTTGGTTAATATGCACAAAGGAACCGAGTCCGTCAGAGAATCCAAGTTAGATGTTCTTCAAGGTCAGCTTGACAAGTTCAAGATGAAGAATGGTGAAGGAGTCACAAAGATGTACTCTAGGCTATCTCTCATCACAAATGAGACTACCGGCTTAGGAAGCAAAGAAATGATCGACAAATTCATCATCAAGAAGATACTTAGAGGTTTGGATGAGAAATATGACACCGTGTGCACATTGATCCAAATGATGCCAAACTACAAAGATCTCAAGCCTACGGAAGTCATTGGAAGGATTGTTGCTCATGAGATGACACTCAAAGATAAAGAAGAACTTAATCACAAGTCTAGCAGTGCTTACAAAGCCACAAGTGATGCTCCCGCAACTTCAAGCAACAACCTTGTCACCAATGAAGAGATAAGCCTCATGGTCCAGAAATTCAACAAGTTCTACAAGAATAGAGGAAAAGAAAGAAACTCCAACTCAAGATATGAAGAGAAGCGTTCGTCAAGTCATGACCGCAATTGCTACAATTGTGGGAATCCCGGACACTACTCAAATGAGTGCACGTCTCCCTACAAAAGAAGAGAAGATTCACCTCGAAGATGAAGCTCAAGGAATGAATCACCACAAAGAGAGAGAAGGAGTAGAGATGACCGTTATGAACAAAGATACTCAAGGATAAGTAGAGATTCAGAGAAGAAGGACAAGTACACCAAGAGCTACACAAGAAGAAAACATCTAGGTCGTGTTGGTGAATGGGTTTCCGGCTCCGACTCTGACAACAACTCTGAGAGAAGCTATCACTCCGACTCCAACTATAGTCAAGATGATGGTGTTGCCGGAATTACTCTAGTGACTACCAACTCCTATGATCTATTTGATTCACCAAATGAAGGGAGTGGAAGTTGCTTCATGGCTAAAGGCCCCAAGGTATCACACCCTGAGTATCTCTATTTTGATAGTGATGAAGATGATTTTCTTTGTGAAGATGATTTGCTTTGTGATGATAACTTGCTTTGTGATAAAACTAGTGATGTTGATCAAAATGAACTTGATAATTCTCATGCTAGTCAAGATGAGTCATTTGATGATGATAAGATGAAAATAGAACAACTAACTAAAGAACTAAACACTCTTAAGTTATCTCATGAATCTACTCTCGAAGATCATAAAGAGCTTGTGAGAACTCATGAGAAGCTACGCTTTGAGAAGCTCAACTTGGAGCAAGAGCATGAGTTTCTCAAAGCTATCAATGATGATCTCCAAAAGAAGACTTCATCTTATCTAGCCAAACTAATACTCTTGTCTACTTTCATGCCTCAAGTTAAAACTAAGCAATCTAGTAACAAAGGCAAGAAAGGTTCTTCATCTAGTAGCAACAATAAAAATGCTAAACCCAATGATGTTGCTTCTAGTAGTTCTATTGATTCCACTAATGATGATTCTCTTAGACAAGTTACACTTGAGCAAGAAAATGCTTTATTGAAAGGAATTATAGAAAAAGGTATCTATAAGAGTCTTGCCGATGTAAACAATTTGAGGAAATTGTACGCAAGCACGGAGGATACCGGAAGAATCGTGTTGTTGGCTACTTCAACGCAAATGGAGTTGAGTGGGAAGAAGGTGAATATCCCAAGCCGAGTTTGTTCCTCAAAAGGAGAATTATGAAAATACTCTTCCCAAGGGGACAACCACTCAAGATGACCTTCCACCACAAGACCACAAGCTCAAGGGCAAGAACAAGCTTCAAGAGGACATTGACTCGTATGAAGATGAACCCCTAGCTTTGGTGGAGTGGGTTCCCAAGGCTACTTCAAGCTCAACTACTACAAAGTCTACTTCAACACCAAGGATCCCCATCAACTTGATGTGGGTCCCAATAAGAAGAACTAGTAAGTTCTTGAGGGGTGACTCCGCCAATGAAATTCACTCACATTCATTATTGGCAAGGACTTTCTGCGCTCAACATCAACTCAATGCAATAGTTCAAGGAGTCACACATTCCCTCAAAGGTAAGCAAGGGACAAGGTAATCAACTAATCAATGGACATCATAACATATGCTTTGCACTCCATGTCCATAGATATCCTTGTATTTGTCTCTTGTGTGTTGGGACTAACGCATGTAGGTGAGAGGAGTAAGGAAACAACAAGGATGCTCCCAACTCTTGGTGATCTTCATCAACATTGAGAATCCACAACTACCTCACCAACATGAAGTCTTCATCGACAAAACCCAAGGTTAGTTTATCCCTATTATGGGGGGGTGTCACATTAAGGGGGAGCTTTACTCTAAGACTTGAGTCAAAGCATCTCTTACTATGTGACAACATTAAATGCTTAATGTAAAAGTGGTTACCACACTTGTGCTTAAACGATGAGTATGACCTATGATCAAGTACTCTTACTTGGCTCCTAAGTCAAATACTCATATATAGATGACTTCGCCATCACCCAAGTGCTTGTTAGATGCTAGTGTGTTTGTGACTGTTTGTCATGATTTCTTTTGACATCTTATTGTGTGAGCATGTTGGTCTGCATTTATTTTCTCGTTCGAGGACATCCAATTGTGCTATTTGGTTATTGATTTTCTGTTTTGCCAATTGGATGGACACGAATTCATAGGACCACTCTTTAACTATCTATGATTTCTCACCTCATATTCCATTCATGCTGCATCACAAAATTTGAACAAGTGCTTTTCGATCCCTTTGTGTGTGGAGCACTCGGAGTTCCATATCGACAAGCACTGACCATTAAAACCTCCTAAGTGCATCTCGATGGAACCAACCCCACAATCTCGGTCTCACCGAATGCGTAGGATTTACCTGTTTTTGAATCTTGGTACTACCGATTTCATATTCTTGGTCACACCAAGTTTCCCTGTCAGCTGACAGTTGAGGAACTCGGTGACACCAAAAACATAGAATTGGTATCACCGACAGTGGAGGGCATATATACTATGGTCCCCGACGTTTTGAAATTCATCCTCAGAACTTTCGCGCCTCAGAACCCTAAGCTACCACTTCGAGACCCCTGGTCGTCGCCCTTGTCTTCTTGCGCTCCTCCGCTGCTAGGAATCGCCGCCGTCGACGAAATCTGCTCCATTGTCGCCGCCGTAGCGGATCCGCACCAAGTTAGGGTACGGATTCGACCTCCTTTACATTCCCTTCCGATTCTTGCGCATTGGATTTGATTTTATCTATAAGGCACTCATTGCACGTATTCCTATCCACACAAAATCCCATAGGATAGCGAACAATTGATTTTCTAGGGTTTTGCCTTCCGCCTAACGCAACTCGGTAGAACCGAATCAAGAAAATCGGTACCACCGATTTTCATTTCTGTGTTGCTGAGATCTGTCTCGGTGAAACCGAGCACTCCTTTTTGGTCTCATCGAAAAGGGTGCCAAGTTTTTGTTAAAAGGGACAGTCAGTCTCGGTGTCACCAAAAATTTTGCTTCGGCTTACCGATTTGTTTCTAAGAGAATGCAAAACTTTGAAAATGTTTTGTTCAAAATTTCAAAAACCAGTTGATAATTTTGTGATGACTCATCTACTTCTGCTCATCTATATTCCATTCATAGTGTCAGTATGTCAGATGCAAAGGACAGTCAGAACTTGCTAGAGTAGGGTGCTGACATGAGTTCAGGCAGAAGCCCAGAGTCTAGTTCATTTTCAGATCCAGGCACCCCCAGCTCCCATGGGTTGCCCAAAGCTGCTAGAAGGACCAAAAAGAACCTAAATTCAGATGAGGAGGATTCAGACTTTATCCACGAGGAGATTCTTGCTAAGAAGCAAGAGAAAGCTGCTAAGAAGTCTGCTACTGAAGCCACTTCTTCCAGGAGAGTTTTCACCAAGATCTATGCACCTGCTTCAACCTTCAAGGCTCATGAGACTGCCAAAACAACTATATAAAAATTTAAGGGAGCTACAACGTGAGCTAGTAATCTACAACATAATTTCCAAAGACACTATTGACTATGTTCATGGGTGAACATCATTATGTTGATCATATCTACTATATGACTCATGTTCGACCTTTCGGTCTCTTGTGTTTCGAGGCCATGTCTATACATGCTAGGCTCATCAAGTTTAACCCAAGTGTTTTGCACGTGAAAATCTGGCTTGCACCCGTTGTATGTGAATGTAGAGTCTATCACACCCGATCATCACGTGGTGTCTCAACACGACGAACTTTCGCAACGGTGCACACTCGAGGAGAACACAATTTATCTTGAAATTAAGCGAGGGATCACCTTATAATGCTACCGTCGTCCTAAGCAAAACAAGGTGCATAAAAAGGATTAACATCACATGCAAATCATAAGTGACATGATATGGCCATGAACTTGTGTTTAAGATCTCCATCTTCAAAACACCGGCATGATCTCCATCGTCACCGGCATGACACCATGATCTCCATCATCTTGATCTCCATCAACGTGTCGCCATCGGGGTTGTCACGCCCTGCATGCTTCTACTACTATTGCTACCGTTTAGCGATAAAGTAAAGCATTACATAGCGCTTAATGATTGACACGCAGGTCATACAATAATTAAAGACAACCCTAAGGCTCCTGCTGGTTGCCGTATTGATCGACATGCTAGTCGTGATAATCTATACATCACATGATCATCTCATACATCACATATATCACATCATGTAATTGGCCATATCATATCACAGCATACCCTGCAAAAACAAGTTAGACGTCCTCTAATTGTTGTTGCATGTTTTACGTGGCTCCTACGGGTATCTTGCAAGAACAATTCTCACCTACGCAAAAACCACAACGGTGATACACTAGTTGCTTTTCAACCTTCTCAAGGACCGCCTTTGTCGAATCCGATCCAACTAAAGTGAGAGAAACTGTCACCCGCAAGCCATCTAGGCAACAAGTTGCGTCGAGGGAACCGGTCTCTCGTAAGCGTACGAGTAATGTTGGTCCGGGCCGCTTCATCTCACAATCCCGCTGAACCAAAATCCGAGCAAGGGAGGAAGCAATCTAAGAATCAACGCCCACAAACCTTTTGTGTTCTACTCGAGATCTCATCGAACCATCAACCTAGCTCATGATGCCACTGTTGGGGAACGTCGCATGGGAAACAAAAAAAATCCTACGCACACGCAAACCTATCCATGGTGATGAGCATCTACGAGAGGGAGAGTGGATATACGTACCCTTGTAGATCACTAAGCGGGAAGCGTTAAGAAACGCGGTTGGTGTAGTCAAACATCTTCGCGATCCAAATCGCCGAGCGTCCCGCGATCTCATCACGATCCATCCCGTGATCCAATCATGATCCGTCCCGCGAACACATCATGATCCGTCCCGCGAACTCATCACGATCCATCTCACGATCTTGATCACGATCTGTCTCGCGAACTCATCACGATCCGTTCCGTGATCACATCACGAACCGTCTCGCGATCTCGATCACGGTCCTTTCGATCTAGCGCCGAACGGACGGCACCTCCGCGTTCAGCACACGTGCAGCTTGATGACGATTTCCACCATCTTCATCCAGCAAGAGGAGGTGGAGAGGAGAGAGAGTTCACCGGCAGCGTGACGGCACTCCGGTGATGGTGGTGGAGCAATTCCGACAGGGCTTCGCATAAGCGCTGCATAAAACCGATCTAGAGGAGCACCGGTGAAACGGGTAGCACGTGGCCGTAAACTGTGTCCAAACAGCACCCAATACACCAGTATATAAAGGAGGGAGAGAGAGGAGGGCTGGCACAAGGAAAAACTCCAATAGGAGTCGGCCAAACTAGAGGGGGAGGAGTCCTACTCCTCCTCCACTCCTAGTAGGAGTAGGACTCTTCCTTGTTAGCCTTTTTTCCACGTTTTCCTTTAGGACTTTTGCCTCCTGCGCCATGGGCCTTGGTGTGGCTGTTTTTCCAGACCACTAAGGGCTGGTTATTATTCTCCCACAGCCCATGGACCTCTTGGGGTCGAAATACCCCTCCCGGAGGTCCCCCGGTATAGTACCGGCACTCCCGGTACACTACCGATGAGCCCAAAACTTTTCCGGCGACCAAACTGGGACTTCCTATATATGAATATTTACCTCCAGACCATTACGGAGCTCCTCATGACGTCCGGGATCTCATCCGGG
Organism: Hordeum marinum; assembly: GCA_022496015.1. Taxonomy (NCBI): domain Eukaryota; kingdom Viridiplantae; phylum Streptophyta; class Magnoliopsida; order Poales; family Poaceae; genus Hordeum; species Hordeum marinum. The sequence continues at coordinate 342,694,139 of CM039677.1, read as the reverse complement.
ACTCCGAATAACCTTCGGTCACCACCATACATAACTCTACACTACCGAAACGTCACCAAACCTTAAGTGTGCAGACCCTGCGGGTTCGAGAACTATGTAGACAGGACCGAGACACCTCTACGGTCCATAACCAATGGCGGGACCTAGACATCCACATTGGTTCCTACATATTCTACAAAGGTCTTTATTGGTCGAACCTCTATGTCAAGGATTCAGTTAATCCCGTATAACGTTCCCTTTGTTCTTCAGTATGTTACTTGCCCGAGATTCGATCGTCGGTATCTCCATACCTAGTTCAACCTCGTTACCGGCAAGTCTCTTTACTCATTTCGTAATACAAGATCCCATGACTAACACTTAGCCACATTGCTGGCAAGGCTTGTTGTGATGTTGTATTACCGAGTGGGCCCTGAGATACCTCTCCGTCACACGGAGTAACAAATCCCAGTTTCGATCCATGCCAACTCAACAGACACCATCGGAGATACCTGTAGAGCACCTTTATAGTCACCCAGTTACGTTGCGACATTTGATACACACAAGGCACTCCTCAGATATCTGTGAGTTGCATGATCTCATGGTCATAGGAACATATACTTGACATGCAGAAAACAGTAGCAATAAACTGACATGATCATATGCTATGTTTGTAGTTTGGGTCTTGTCCATCACATCATTCTCCTAATGATGTGATCCCGTTATCAAATGACATCTCATGTCCATGGCTAGGAAACCTTAACCATCTTTTGATCAACGAGCTAGTCTACTAGAGGCATACTAGGGACATGGTTTTGTCTATGTATCCACACATGCATTTAAGTCTCCGATCAATACAATCATAGCATGGATAATAAACGATTATCATGAACAAGGAAATATGATAATAACTAATTTATTATTGCCTCTAGGGCATATTTCCAACAATCATAGCCGGTCACTTCAAGGGGTACCAGGTGGATCACATTGATCATCGCAGGAATGAGGTGACTGATGCCTTGTCACGGTTAGGTTCTCAACGAAAGCCGGTACCACCTAATGTTTTTCTGGATGTATTGCATCATCCTACTGTCAAGATACCTTCTAAGGAGGATCTGGCTATTCCTGACCCGGAGGCGGAGCTGGTGGCCGCTCTGCATGCTACCCCAGACTGGCCAGGAAGATCACTTGGCATTCTAAGGCTATGACGATTGTCAATGGTGAGTTACATAAGTGTAGTGTGACGGGTGTCTTTTAGCGCTGCATCTCACCAGAGGAGGGCCACCAAATATTAAGTGAAATTCATGCTGGCGACTATGGGCATCACGCCGGGTCAAAATCTTTGGTGGATAAAGCTTTCCGACATGGGTTTTTCTGGTTGACGGCTCACAAGGATGCAGAGGACTTAGTTCGCAAATGTGACGACTGTCAGAAATTCGGCCGGCATGCTCACGTTCCGGCTCAAGAGTTGAGGATGATACCAATCACTTGGCCGTTTGCGGTCTGGGGGCTTGATATGGTAGGACCTTTCAAGCGATCTAAGGATAAGAAAACACACCTTCTGGTGGCGGTTGATAAAATTACTAAGTGGGTAGAGGCAGAGCCGGTCAGTAAATGTGACGCATTTACGGCGGTTCAATTTATTAAGAAGTTGATTTATCGCTTTGGTTACCCACACAGTATTATTACAGACAATGGGACAAATTTATCCAAAGAAGCTATGAAAACGTTCTCTGAGAAAGAGCATATCCGGCTTGATGTTTCAGCCGTGGCACATCCACAGTCGAATGGTCAGGCAGAGCGAGCCAATCAGGAAATTTTGAGAGGTGTCAAGCCACGGCTCATGGTTCCTTTGAAACGGACACCCGGATGTTGGGTTGAGGAGTTGCCTTCCGTCTTATGGAGCATCAGAACTACACCTAACAGATCTACAGGTTTTACACCTTTCTTCATGGTGTACGGTGCTAAAGCGGTTCTACCCAGTGACATCCGGCATGACTCACCAAGGGTGGCGGCTTATGTCGAGACGGATAATGAGGTAGCCTGCCAAGATGTGTTGGACGCCTTTGATGAAGCACGAGAGTTAGCAGCAGCTAGGTCGGCAATTTATCAACAAGACCTGCGACGCTATCATAGCCGCAGGGTAAAGACCCGGACATTCCAAGAAGGTGACCTGGTGCTCCGGTTGATTTTAGACCAATCTGGAATGCATAAGTTATCTCCACCATTGGAGGGGCCTTTTGTAGTCAGCAGGAACCTTAACAACGGGTCATATTACCTCATGGATGTCAAAGATGAGTCGGAAACCGCGGGACAAGAGACGTTGCGGCCCTGGAATATCGCACATCTACGACCATACTTTACTTAACAGGGGTTGAAAGCCGCTATCATTGTATATATCATGAGCACATGAGTAAAATCTAGCATCCTCGCACAAGACTGGGGCCTCTGCTCTTATGTACACCTTTGTACAATCAAGATAAAATCTTCCGGCTCAAAAAGTTTGAGTTGAAGAGGGTCGTTCGCCGTCAAAATAGCTGATCTACCCTTCGGCTTTACACCTTATTAAACGCTGTTACAAAGAGGCTTCTTGCCTTCGGGTATAGCTTACTTCTCCTTTGCACAGCCAGCTGCCATTAAACTGTTGCAAGGAGGCTTCTTGCCTCCGGGTATAGCTTACTTCTCCCTTGCAAAGTTGGCTTTATGCCTAGTTTGGTTACATTAAGCGCTGATTGCTAACAGAGGCTTCTTACCTTTTGGTATAGCTTACAGTGCCCTAAGACAACAACGTGTATACCAAATTCCAGTTGCTTGTCAACTGCGGCCATCGAAGGGGGCTTCTTACCGATGGGTATCGCTTATCTCACCCTAATGACCGGCTTTATGCCACTTCCGGTTACTTATTAACCGCGGTTGTCGAAGGGGGCTTCTTACTGGCGGGTTCGCTTATCTCACCCTAACAACCGGCGTTTACACCAAAATTCAGTTGCTTATCAACTGTAGCTGTTGAAAGAGGCTTCTTACCTTCAGGTATAGCTTACTTCTCCTTTCAAACAGCCAGCTTTATGCCGTCTCAGGCTAATTATTAGCCGCGGTTGTCGATGGAGGCTTCTTGCCGTGGGGTATAACTTACATCTCCCATTGACAGCCGGTGTTCACTATACTCTTACCAGTCAATCTCGCCTAGAGACCTTGAGCCGGCTCAAGAAATTGACAGCCAATCTCGCCTAGAGACCCTGAGCCGGTTCAAGAAATTGACAGCCAATCTCACCTAGAGACCCTAGACCGGTTCAAATAATTGACGGCCAATCTCGACAGAGACCCTGAACTGGTATGAGTTTAACTGTTCGGATCCACGCAGAAGAGCCGTCATATGAGTTTTTTGAGGAAGGAAAGATGATCATCGCATATGGTGTCATGTCGGCTTATCAAAGCCGGGCAATTATAAGTCCCGGGTTGCCGCAGGTGAAACTACCCGGCACTTGGGGGCTACACAGCCGAACTCTCCTCAAAGGTTCCGGTTCATCAATAGCCGCAGTTGTCGATAGAGGCTTCTTACCATCAGGTATAGCTTACATTATCCTAAAGACAACTAGCTCTTTAATAATTCCGTCTGATGAAAGCCGGAGCCATGTGGCTTCGGTCAACAAAATTGAAGGTCTCAACGAGATTGTCCGGCTTTAATATTCTGGAGAAAGGAATGACGTCTTAAAAGACAGGCCCCTCATCAGAAAAATTCAAAGGTATATCCGTGAAGAGCCGGCAACAAGTTAAAACACAGAGAAGTGCAAATATATATGGCCACCAATTGGCAGAGTCATGGTTACTCTATTACAAAAGATACTCTCAGAAAGAGCAAAAGCATTGTCAACCGCCCACGGTGGGTCATTACATAAGTCTTTGCTCATAAAGGCTAAACGATTACAATTCAGTTGTTGGCGACTCATCCTGCTCCGGGTCTTCTGCTGGCTTTATCTGAAGATTGCCAAGTCCCAGTTACAGTCTGCCAGAGCAGCAAATGACCCCTCAAGGAACGGAGACGCGTCAAGCTCACAAGGAAAGAGATCCTTACTGCGGGCGGGTGTAAGATCTTTCCATTCGTAGAGAGGCCTGCGGATTCTCTTCTCCTCTGCGTCATAAGCCGCCCGATAGGTGCTCAAATCAGCTTCATCCGCCAGAACAGAAGCCAAATAGCACGACTCTTTGACACACCAGGTATAATCTTCCTTGGTGAAATCTGAGCCGTCATCTCTTTTAGACGGATAGCCATCCATCATTTTAGCCGGCGTTAGCTCGGGAGCGAAGGCAAGAGCCCGACTCAAACCGGCAACAGCTCCTTGGCGGAAGGCGGACTTCTTGAGATCTTCAATCTGCTTAGGCATTGTAGAGAAGAGTTCCAAGACCCCTTTCAGAGCAGTGGGGATCTTCTCCTTGTACTACATGCTCTTGATCATGAAAATGGCGCCACAGTATAATTGCTCTACAAAAGTATAAATGGCCTTCAGTGGCAGAAGGCTATCAGAAGCCAACTGGCGGCTCCTAGGACCTGGATGAGTCGGATAAAATTAATGAGCCGCCAGTTTTTTCACTAGCAATGCTAAACAATACAAAGTAAACAAGAAATCTTACCAAATAGGGCAGCTGACATCTTCGCAATATGTTGTTTAAAACCTTGAAGTTCGTCTGTCACGGCTGTAAGCCGCTGCTCAGCATCATCCGCCCGTTTGGTTAAAGCGGCCTTCTCAGATTCAGACGTCTCTTTTAAAGAGGTAAGCTCGGCGGTGGCACGGGCCAGTTCCTCTGAAAGGAGCCGGCATTTTTCATCTGCATACTTCGAGCTCCTTGCTGAGCTGCCAAGTTGGCCTTCAGATCCGTCAGCTAAGACCTGGCTTCATTCAAAGCTTCCTATAGCACATCAAAATACAGGTTAAGCCGCCAAAATGCAGGACGAGTGTTAAAAGCAAATACAAGTCTCAAACATATTGCAAGCAAAATATTTGACACTTGGGGGCTAATGTATATTTGATCTTGCAAGTATGCAGTTCCGGTTCATTTCCTTCGAAGTTGATCCGGAACTTGGGGTCTATGTAATGGCTCTTCAATGTGCTAATAATGGAAGCACCGACTCAACTTGATCAAGTTTGAGCCGGCCCTTGGGGGCTACGATTACATCTTCAAGTTGTCTACATTACAGGCCCGGCTCAAGTATAATCTGAGACGGCCCTTGGGGGCTACAATTGGCAGTTCACTTTACTTACAGTACAAAGCTAAAGGAATTTTAAAGGAATTTGACATGACAACCTCTACAAGAGGTCATAGAAAGACCCGGCTCAACGATTCAATACGTTAAGCCGGATCTTGGGGGCTAAGAAAGGATATAGTAAAGAAGGAAAAGTACCTCATATTTTGTCTTCATGGAAGAGATCAACCGAAGTTCCAAATCCCGGCTGGTGGTAACCCGGTTTATGTACCCAGCGTGTAGCTCTTCAACGGTCATCTTCTCGCATGAAGAATCGAAGTTCAGTTTCTTTGAAGCTTCAGCCGGCTCTGTATGTTTGGTCAACACATGAGCCGGAGGCGTTTGATGACCAAACCTGGTGATAACAACATCCGGGGTGTCAGGGGTCTTGGCAGGAGTTGCCGGCTTAGAAGGAGCACTTGGAGGGCTCTCCATGATGACATCTTCAACGGCCGGTTCAGCGGAGGCAGCCGGTGGGTTTTCTTCTGGTTGAGTTTCTTCCGGTTGCTCGGGCTCCGGTTCTTCAATAACTGGGCCGGAGGAGGGCTTGTTGGCCTTGTGACGTTTAGCTTGAGCACTGCAAAAAAGAAGAAGAATCGACAGTTGAAGATATTGCTATCATAGTAACAACCGGATGTCTAGATGCTTATAGTGGATTAATCTTGGGCGGTGGTATGATTGACTCCGAAGAGTCGACGGAAGAAGGAGATTTCTGCAAAAATAAAACAGAAAGGTGAAGAGAGTATCAAGTTTACAAAGGGAAGATAAAGGAAAAGAAGGGGTTTAAACCTCGGCGGGGTGTTTCTTGGGAGCCGGAGAGTTTGGCAACCCGGACATGAGCTCGGTAGAGCCTTTGCTTTGAGTCTGTCGACGCTCGATTTGCTGTTGCTTTTTTAAGAGGAAATCGGGAGCCAGATAAGAAAGAGGGTGAGAAAGAGGAACTTTTCTGATAACCCGCCGCGGCTTTCGGGGGATAAAATATTCTGAGCCGGAGGAAAAGTAATTTACCCCAGGAGCATCAGCACGGCTGGTTTCCACTTCATCATGCGAATAAGGTAAGTGTTAAAATAGGAAGGTAAAAGATCAAGCGAGATAGTTGAAACTTTACCTCTAAGCTGGATGATGGTGGCGGGTCAAACAAATTATCTTGCGGGACATGTTTTTTAGCCTTCTTAGTTGGGACCTTCTTCCTGGAGTTTTTCGGAGGGGCAACATATTCCCTCTTCCAGAAGTCTGAGTCGGCTTATAAGAATGACCCGGAGAGTGAATATCAAATAAGCAAAATGCAAACAATGTCTAAGAGACGGAAGGGAAGAGATTAAACTTACATCGGGAGCTGGATTGTTGGCACTAAAAGGTGCCAGGCCAATTTCGCTACATGATCCGGAAGCTTCATGGACAAGGCTCCGGATGGCGAGGGTAATGTCATTCTCTGTCAACGTAGATCGGCTGAAGCATAATGAGCTATCGTACTTGCCTTTATATTCGCACATGAGCCGGCTTCTATGGCTCAAAGGCATAATCCGCCACGAAATCCAGCAGCAGATCAGGTCCAGCCCGATTAAGCCGTTGGCCATGAGAGCCTTGATTTTGGCATGGGCCGCCTCATATCTTGCGCGTTCTGAAGCTGATAGCCGGCCAGGAAGCTCTGATGTTGTTGTGAGCCGGGAAGGACAATAACCCGGCAAAGGACACTCGTTTTCAGGAGAGGTGTCCTTGCAATAGAACCAGGTCCTGTTCCAGTCCTTGGGGTGACTCGGCATCTGTGTAGCTGGAAAGATGATATCCCTACGCTGTTGGATGGATATGCCTCCAAGATCTAGGCTGGGCCGGCTTTCACTTCAGTTTGCCGGTTAGCATAAAAGAACTCCCGAAAGAATCCTATAGACGGCTTGATTTGAAGATAAGCTTCACAGAGCACTTGGAAATTGCATATGTTTGAGACGGAATTGGGAGCCAATTCTTGCGGGTGAAGTTTATAACAGTGAAGAACGTCCCGAAAGAATTTTGAGCTGGGGGGCATGAACCCTCGTTCAATATGGTCAGAGAAAACCACCACTTCGCCTTCTTTAGGTTTGGGCCGCTTCTCGTCGCCTGGGACTCGCCAGCTAATGACTTCCTTAGGAGGAAGAGTACCCGCGTGAACAAAATCCGACAAAAAGTCCTCCGTAATGCATGACCCAACCCAATTGCATGAGTTGGACGCACGAGACATGTTGGCAGCTTAAGTGTTGTGCAAGATAAAAGGCGCGATGAGTCGAAGCGCAAGCAAATATTTTTGACGGCATAAAAGTTTAAGGGCTCTACGGATAAAGCGGAAGACCCGGCTGATAAGAGCTGGAGAAGCTTGGCGACTCAACAGGGAAGGGAAGGTCGAAAAATCAGCTAAGTCCTAAAAACAGATTCTGCAAAATGTCACTATATCTACGGATCTACAAAAGCAGAGAAAATGAGTTTTATTTCTGACCTAGCGATGAACAGCTGAGGAAAAAAGAAACGGAGTGGGGCAATCAAGGCCCGTGCATTACACACGACCGGCCCGCGTGCGGCGGCGGAGCAAGAGCGCATCCTAAACACGTTAGCGGTGGCGAGATGCACTGGCGATAACGGTGCTGGAGCCCAAACGACGGCGGCGGAGCACCGGTGAAAATCCTACTACGGCGGCGACCATCTAGGGAGCAGGAAAACTTACCGGAGATGGCGCGACAGAGGCGGACGGATCTCTGGTACATTCAGGGTGATGCAGCAGCCAAGGTCGGGGACGATGTACGGATGGTGCCGGCACAGAGCTCGAAGGCGCTGGGGCGGCGACAGGAAGAAGACGAAGAAACAGAGGCACGGGCGGGAGAATGGAAACCCCGACCGCACGGATCATATTTAAAAGGGGGTTAAGGAAGGCGGGAAAATCCAGGCGATGACACCTTTCGACCGAGGCGGACGCCTCGATTCTCGGGATGACAGTTAAGTGAAAGATTTGGTGACACGTCAGCAGATCTCATGACGTCACGCCGGTTCATTTCCGGGCAACTCGCCAAAAGTGGAAGAGAAGGATGAACTGAGCAAGCTCAGTTCAACCTGGGGCCTAATGTTGGGGATATGACCCGCCGAAGAGGCTCCGGGTCATGTTATTGGCTCGTGAACCGGCCCAAAGGTGAGTCGTAATATTAAGTGGCCCAAGAGGATAGGTGGCTCACGGTGTGGGCTGTACGACGGCCTAGACTGAGAAGACCCGGGCATGCAAGCCGACTCATAGACGGCTTTGACGAGAAGACAGAGAGAGACTCGGTTAGCTATTGTAACGACCCGGATGTTCTGACCTCTTATATAAAGGCAGACCCGGGGCGACTTAGAGGGGAGGGCAATCGAGAACTGGGTCAAGCTTTTAGCCCCTTGTAATCAATACACAAGTAATACAAACACAAGCAGGGCGTAGACTGTTACCTCGATTTGAGGGGCCGAACCTGGGTAAACCCGTGTCCTTCGTCCCGACTAACCCCATTGAGTCCACCTCATTGGCGATGGCCTCGAACCGAAGTTTGTTCACCCAGAAATTGGCCATGATAAAACCATGACAATAGGTTTGGATGAGTTTGTTGGTAGAGAATTCACTGCTTGGAATGATGAGATGATCATGCAATTCTACTCCACTACACATTTCTATGGAGACGGTAGAATTGTATGATGAATGAAGGTGCAAGGTATGAATCGACTGTTGAAGAATGTGCTGCTATCTTAGGAGTTCCTAAAGCATAGGATGGTGACTTGGATGTATACTCAGAATCCAAGGAGAGCCACAATGCTATGGAAAATATGTACAAGGAGATTCCTGCTGCAAATGTGAAGTCTCACAGGCTAGGATCTATCTACTTTCTTCAGGCTGGCCTCCGCACAATGAACACCATTCTGAGGCATACTTTGATGCCAAGGTCAGGAGATGACAAGATGATCCGAGGCCACGTCATGAATATGTTGATCCACCTTGACAGACACACCAGGATCAGAGTCATGGATTTGATTGTTGAGAAAATCAAGAGGGTTGCTGCTGACCAGAAGCGCCCTTGCTGTTATGCACCCTACATCCAGATGCTTATCAATTCAACGTTGGAGAAGCACATTTTTGCTCTAGATCATCCACATTTACCCCTACTGCCAGATCTCGAGGACAATGTTGTGGCGATGGATGCTGAATATCCTACATCTTCTACAACTCAGGCAGAGGCAGAGGCAGTTAGAGCCACTAGGGATGAAGTCCCTAGATCCAGAAATGAACAAATGGATTTGTTGATATCATCACTTCAGGGTATGCGGAAGGACATTAAGGGGATTCAAGACAACCAGAACAGTCTTGTGAGGATCTTTGAAAACAGGATCAAGACCCTTAATGATAAGGTGGATGGGCTAACTAAGACAGTCAATGAGCTCAAGAAGGAAGTTGACTCAGTGCCTCTTCCTCAGACTACTTCTTCAGATGATGAGGAGGAGGAGGAGGATGAATCACCTCTCAAGACAGGCACATAGTTTCATACCCAGGCCAGATCAGCCACTGTGCTTGCTCCAGACTTGAGGCCCTCTTCACAAGCTCCTGATCCATCTGTTCTAGTTCCTCCAGCTGCCACTCCATCTCCATCCACAACATCTGCAGAGATCTTCGCAGATGCTGTTCTCTCGACTCCTTCATCAACAACCAGAGGAGATCAGCCCAAGAACGATTAGATGTATGCCTTTGAACTTTTTGGTAACTTGTTGCGAAAGGGGGAGAAGTGTATATATAGATCTTTAGGCTTCGAGCGAGAGAGCGTTTTGGTGTTTGTTTCTTTTCAAAACATTTTGTCTTTTGGTTACTTGTGTTGAGAGTATGATCATGTGCGTTATGCTACTATGTTATGCTTTATGTGTGTTGCAACTATTTCCTATCATCTTAATGCTTATGAGATGATCATTCACCTTTGCTTGATTGTGTTGTTCTTTGTTATTCATTCTAATTATTCTCGCACACTACCAAGTTGTATGTGACATGGAAGAAGTTCCCCATATACCTAATCGATTGTGCATTTGCATTCAAACACAAATTCAAAATAATGCACAAATTTAGGGAGAGCTCTTGCTTATCACATACCTCTCAAAGCGACGATTATATTCATTGATTTTATCATATGTCGAAGCTTTGATCTATATGTTGTCATCAATTACCAAAAAGGGGGAGATTGAAAGCACATTTGCTCCCTTGGTGGTTTTGGTAATTAATAACAACATATAAGTCATTGAACTAATGTTTCCATCAAGTATATTTCAAGAAATGTTCAATGATAGGATTGGCAAAAGGAGACTGTGGAGATACCGCAAGATGCAAGGAAATAGGTTGGCCAAGCTTCAAGCAAAAGGACTCACATTTTATATTTGTGAGAAATCACTTTGATTCCATAGGACAGCCAATACTATTAAAAGGGGGTAAGGTTTTGTTGGTGAACAATATGCTCAAACGTGCACAAGTGATAGTCGCCAAAAACATCCACAAACTCTCCGACCAAAGTATGTTCTAGACCTAACACTCAAAATCGGTGCAACCAACTTTCCCATACCGGTGCCACCGATTCCATAACCTAGACAGACTCAGCCAAACCCTAGCCACTTCGGTGCAACCGATTCCATACCGGTGGCACCGAGTTTAGGTTGACAACTTTCTGTTACGCAAATTCACATTATCGGTACCACCGAGAATGTTGGATCGGCGTCACCGAGATTGGAAATATGACCGTTGATCACCCTATTGGTGCAACCGAGTTTCCTATATCGGTCTCACTGAGATTCAAAAGTTGCCACCTTTTGGTCACTACGGTACCACCGATATTAACACATCGGTGTCACCGAGTTGGTCATCTTGTGTGTAACGTTTGGATTTTTGGGGATGCCTATATATACCCCTTTACCACCACCTACTCGAGAGAGAAGCACTCAGAACTATTCCATACATATCCTATCAGATTTTTTGAGAGAGAACCACCGACCCTTGTGTTGAGGTCCAGATCTTCCACTCCAACCATATGGATCTTGATCTCTAGCCTCCCCAAGTAGCTTTCCACCAATCCCATCTCTTCCACCATGCCAAATCTGTGAGAGAGTGATTGGGTGTTGAGGAGTCTATCATCTTGAAACACAAGAGCAAGGACTTCATCGTCATTACTGAGCCTATTACCTTTTCGAGGGTGGTGCCTCCTAGATTGGTTAGGTGTCGCTTGGGAGCCTCCTACTTCATGTTGTGGAGTGAACCAAGAAGTTTGTAAGGGCAAGGAGATTTCCCACTTCATGAAGATCTACCCATAGTGAGGCTAGTCCTTCGTGGACGGAAGCCGTTATGGAATAGTCAAGGTTGATACTTCGTGGACCCTTTTGGGTGGAGCCCTTCGTGGACTCTTGCGACCGTTACCCTCCATGGGTTGAAGACTCCATAAACATGGATGTACGATAGCGCCACCTATCAGAACCATGGGAAAAATCATCATGTCTAGAACTGTGTTTAATCTCCCTACCCTATCCCTTCTATATATGCTTGTTATTACTTTCCGCTGCTATATACTCTTAGACTTGCATGTGTAGGGTGTACTTGACTTGCCATGAAATGCTAAAAACTGTCAACCCTAAAAATTGGTATAGGCAAAACTTTTATTTGGTCAAGTAGTCTAATCACCCCCCTCTAGACATACTTTCGGTCCTACACGAATCCAGTCAGAACCTCTCTTGTTGTCTTCAAGTTCTCCAGTATAGTGTCCTTAGGTAGGGTATGTAGGTCAGGCCTAGGACCCTAGCCTAGGTACATATCCTCGTCACCATGGGGTCAAGGCAGACCCCTAGGCGGTCGCGCCCAACCCTATGGAAACCCTAGGGCGGCCGGCCCCTCCCCTTCCCCATGTATATATTTGAGGGGAGGGAGGGCTGCAACATCCTAAGCCACGACGCAGCCATTCGCTCCCTCATAGATCCTTTTCTCCTCTAGATTGATTCTGGTAGTGCTTGGCGAAGCCCTACCGGAATAGTTCCACCACCGCCGCCACCACACTGTCGTGCTATCGGAGAACTCATCTACCTCTCTGCCTTCGCTTGCTGGATCAAGGAGGTGGAGGATTTCATTGAGTTGTACATGTGCTGAACATGGAGGTGTCGTCCATTTGGTGCTAGATCGTGATTGGACCGCGGGACGGATTGTGATTTGGATTGCGAAGATGTTCGACTACATCAACTGCATTTCTTAATGTTTCCCGCTTAGCGATATACAAGGGTATGTAGATGCAATCTCTCCTCTCATAGATGGTCATCTCCTAGATTGATCTTGGTGAAGCGTAGGATTTTTTTTGTTTCCCATGCAATGTTCCTCAACATTTAGTTTAAATATTTTTTATTTTGTAGGACCGAGCATCCTTTTAATAGCCTCTCTCATGCAATAATGGGCGAATAAATGTCCATCTTGAGAATAATCCTCTTAGCATGGAAGATACTAACCTCCCCGCCGCTCTATGAGCGGTACAAGCACACAAAACATATGTTTATTTGAATATTTAGAGGTGGCACATGCAAATTTATTTGGAACGGCAGGGTAATACTGTATATAGGTAGATATGGTGGACTCGTGTGGAACAACTTGAATTTAAGGATTTTGGATGCACAAGGAGTATTCCTGCTTAGTACAAGTGAAGGCTAGAAATAGATTGAGAAGCGACCAGCTAGAGAGCGAAAACGGTCATAATCATGCATTGAAAATAATTAACCTTGAACACTAGAATGAGTAGGATATAAAAAATCCTAATTTAAACATCATTAAGGATGCATTGGTTTTGAATCAACTGCATGTTTGCATATGGGCCAAGTCAAAGTGCTTGAATTACACAGGGGAGGATACCATACTAACATACCACATCACAACCATTTTAATGCATGCTGATACATAAGATAAGTCATTATCCACTCCTAGGTATTTAAGCATGGCATAAGAAACTATAATCTCTAATTTTCATCACACACATCTTTACTCATGATACACTGAAGCAAGATCGAACAAGCTAAACATATTTACAAAAAACAGAAACAAGAAGAGTTTATACCAGCTTCCTTTACCACGATCACTTCATCAAATATCGTCATTATTTCCTTTCACTTGCATGACCGAATGATGTGATAATAATAATAGTGCAAGTGTGCCGTGGATTGAGCTGGCATCTGCGAAACAATTTATATAAAGGAGAAGACAAGGTAATATTGGGTCTTCGTTACATCAACACTAATGCATATAAGAGCCACTCAACATTTTCATCATGGTCTTCTCCTTTTACCAAGTCAAAAAAAAGAAAATAAATTCAGAGAAACAAACTGAAATACTTTTAGATTTTTTTATTTTCTCAAAGAAAGCAAACAAGCAAAGTAAAAACAAAAACAAGAAAAGCTATTTACATGTGAAAGCTCCCAACATGCAAAGGAAATATTTTTGGGTTTTGTTTTAATACTACAAACTAATTAAACAAGAAATAAAAACTAAAAGAAGAGAGAAATATTCTTGGGTTTTCAAAGTTTTCCAAACACACAAGAAGAAAGCGGAAAAATAAAACTAACATGGATATACGATGAAAGAGGATGAACACCGACAAGTTGAAATGAAGTGTGTGTAGATGAATGTAATGCCGGTGAGAAATACATACTCCCCAAGCTAAGGCTTTTGCTCTATCTTGGTGATCAGCACTATTGGTATGGATAATAATCGAAGTGGTAAGTCAGAAAGGTGTTCCATGCCGCCGCCTCAGCCAAGCGAGCAGCCTCTACTCTTGTGTTGTGGTCATGCGCTTCGTTCTCGAGGATGTAATATCTTTGTCTGTTCTAAAAATCAAAGAGAGATGGTGCAAGCAACATAACAGAGATGGTATGATATTTGTTAAATATTAAATTGTATTCGTAACCCCAAGCACCATCCAAAATAAAGTCATGACGCCGCCTGGCTTCAAAATCTAAATATCTCTGAGGCTTCATAGGATCATTAAGTCGACGTGAGACTCCTAGTCTTGTAACTACGCAGGAGGCTTAAATTACTCCATACAAATCACCATTCCCACATTAACATGCAGTCTACGGGCAAAAATTGCCCGAAGGTTATATTGTTCATCCCAGTTACCGCAGTATAAATGATGATCAAGTCAGGGGCGCATGGTGCACTACAATCTTGCTTGCCCACGATACATTTCCCATTAAACAATGCAAAGTAGCGGGCAGAGGGAAATTGGATACTTTTTATTCTAGCTTGTGTGACCCCTCTATCCTCTCCAACACAAATACTCTCAAGGAACATATTATAATCAGAATTTAGTGGTCTTTCAAGTGAGCCCCAATATGTAAGTTTGCATGCATCACAAAATTCTTCTAGAGTCATACTATAAGAATCATCATAGATATTAAACAACTCTCTAGAAGTATGGGCGTGATATTGAAACCTTTGCGTGAATGAACGGCTAAGATCATAGTGTTGAGCACACTTATTCGTGATGAAGTCGATGAGGATGGTATTTCAAATATATTGATCAAATTCCGCCTTAATACCTACACCTCTCACGAACTCCTCAAGTGACCAACAAGATGATTTAGGGTCGCCCATAATTGTCAAGCTTGCCCTTCGTTCAGCCTACACTTATCATACTGAGCTTTCGCTCGACGACTTTCCATAAGTGCGTCTCCTTGAAGAACTCCTAAGTAAATTCATTTTTCCTATAACAAATTTCAGAAATATTTGGGCCACAAAATTATGTCAATAAAACTTTGCAAGATTGGTAGCAACTACTCATATAGGTACCCAAAGGCCATATCAAGCATTCATAGTACTTGGAACTCGATGAATTCAATGTGCAAGCTCATTTTCAGTAGCACCAAGTACAAAAAATATGCAAAATATAAACCACTATAGCAAAACTAATTGGAGGGATGGAGGAGTCACATACCAAGGAGCCATTCCTCAAAACAATTTCGAAAATGGGGTTCCGAGCAAAGAGATCAAAAAATCTCAGGTTTGGGAGCAAGAAGACGAGAGAGAGTGTGACTATGAATTTTTGCTGTAGGTAAGAGAAGGCATGGGCTGAATGGAGAAGGCAGTGGGGCCCTATGGGCCCCACAAGCCATCAGGGCACATCTAGGGTGGTGGGTGCATCGTGTTGGCTTGTGGCCCACACGTACACCTCCCTGATGTGTTTTCAGCACCAAGTTTTTTAAAATATTCCAGAAAAATCATGTTAAAATTTTGTGGCATTCTGAGACTTTTTATTTCTGGGTCATTTTATTTCACGGGAAATTTAGAAAATCGGGAACTCATGGCATTTTATTTTGTTGAACTAAAAATAACAAAGAATAAACTAAAGATATAGAGAGTTGTACTTACTAAATTCATGAGCACCATGTCTTTCAAAAAAGATCCAATAATAAGTTTGGTCAATTCTTATTAATAACCACTTCTGGTTGACATGAAACCGAAGACTTTTTGTATGACACTAAGTTACGTCAATGGGGATTTGCATATCCCTAACAATAAGAATATCATATTTCTTCTTAATAGTAGGGAGAGGAAATTTGAACCCTCCAATAGTGACTATCGCAATTGGCCCAATGGTATTAATATTATTCACTAAAGATTGGTTCTTCAGAAAGTGCACCATATGTTCTTTACCGTTAACATGAAAAGTAACCTTGCTCTTGTTGCAATCAATAACAGCCTCTGGAGTACTTAAAAATGGTCTACCAAGGATAATTGACATGTTGTCGTCCTTGGCATCTCAGGAATAACAAAGTTTGTACAAATAATAACGTGTGCGACCACAAGAAAAACATCCTCACAAATTTGAATGGGTATAGCAGTGGATTTATTAGTCATTTGCAAAGATATCTCAGTAGGTGTAAGCTTATTCTAATCAAGTCTTGTATGTAAAGAGAAAGGCATAACACTAGCACCGACTCCTAGATCACATAAAGCACATTCAACATAAACTCCTCTAATGGAGCAAGGTATTGTGGGTATACCCTGATCTCCCAACTTCTTACGTACTCCACCATCAGAATAATAATTAGAAAGCATGGTGAGAATTTTAGTTTCAAGTATCTTTCTTTTGTTGGTGATAATGTCCTTCATATATTTAGCATATGGAGGCATCTTCAAAATACCAGTCAAGCGAGTGCGCAGAAAGACATGTCTAATCATTTTAGCAAAGCGTTCAAACTCTTCCTCTACCTTACTCTTAGAAGGCTTACGAGGGAATGCCATGGGTTTAGTAACCCATGGATATCTTTCTCTACAATGTTTCCTAGCAACAAAGTCTTTCTTTTCATAATGTTTATTTTTAGGATGTGGGTTATCAAGATTTTCAGTAGGTTCCATTTCCACATCATTTTCAGTTTCCTTATTACTATATGATTGAGCATCTACGTGAGCATCATTTTCATTATCACTAAGTGAATGTTCACTACCAGATTGTGTCTCAACATCAGAAATAGAAACATCATTATGATTCTCAGCAGGTTTTTCTATAACAGGTTCACTAGAAGCATGCATAGTCATATATTTGTTTCCTTTTCTTTTTCTTCCTAGGTGGACTAGGCACATCATCATTAATTCTCTAGGAATCTTGTTAAATTCTTTTAGGGTGACCTTCAGGATAAATGGGTGCCTAAGTCATTCTACCTCCTCTCGTCATTAGTCTTATGCATAATCATTCATGTTATATTTTAATTCAACAAGCAAATCATTTTGTGCCTTAGCAACATGGTCAAGTTGAGTGTGAACAATAGAAGCATGTTTACCTAGACCCTTAACATCATTAGCAATTCTATACATCAAGTCACTTAAGCGATCTATCATCATGGCATTACGTATTAATTGATCTTTCACATAGTTGTTGAAATGTTCTTGCTTAATAATATAATCATCGAATTCATCCATGCATTGACTAGGAGTCTTAGTTTAAGCTATATCACTTTCATTAAAGGCACAGAGAGACTTTACCTCTACTACCTGTGTCGGGGTGTCAAGTCCATGTGTTTCTTAGATAGGTGGTAAATTCTTGACATTTTTAGTTTTACCAAGCATAGAAGTAGTTCCATCATTAATTTCAGAAGGAGCATCATGAAGTACTTGCGACATATCAGAACAAGTATCAAGTGGTGGTGTCATAAGCCGATTCAAAACAATAGGTGAATCAAAAGCAGAGCTAGATGGTAGTTCCTTACCTCCTCTCATACGAGAGGGGACGATCTTGGTTTTATCATTTTTCATCTTCTTCAAGTGAAAATTGGATAACCTTGGTGAACATAATAAATAGAGGCATGCTCCTCGGCAACGGCGCCAGAAAACAGTCTTGATAACCCACAAGTATAGGGCATAATAATAGTCTTCGAGGGAAGTATTTTACCCAAATTTTTTGATTCGACACAAGGGGGCCAAAGAAAATTTATTGGTCTTAGCAGTTGAACCAGTACAAAGCATTAACACATAGCGAATACATGAACTCCTCAAACTACAGCAATCACCGGTAAAAATCCATATTATTGTCACCATGGGGTATGCGGATCATGACACGTAATAGGTGCATAAAACTTGCATGATATGATCTAAAACACAATCGTATTCATGAAAACATAATAGGTTCAGATCCGAAATCATGGCACTCGGACCCTAGTGACAAGCATTAAGTATAGCAAAGTAATAGCAACATCAATCTCAGAACATTGTGGATACTAGGGATCAAGCTCTATCAAAATAACTCGATTACATGGTCAATCTCATCCACACCCATCACTGTCCAACAAGACTACAAAGGGATTACTCACTCCTGGTGGTGAGCATCATGGGATTATTGATGGAGAAGGGTTGGTGATGACAGCGACAATGATCTCCATTCTCCGGAGCCCCAAACTAACTCCAGATCAGCCCTCGAGAGGAAACACAGGAGGTGGCGGCGGCTCCGTCTCGTGAAACGCGATGAAATCTTCTCTCTGATTGTTTTCTTCGTAGATGTGTATCTATATGACTGGAATTAGGGTCAGGGGATCCATATGGGCCCACAAGCAGACCCCCTCCGATAGGTCTTCACTCTATAATTCTTCATATATTCCATAATTTAGAACAATTTTTTTCTTATTTTGAGAAATTTATTTCTGCACAAAAATAACACCACGGTAGTTCGGCTGAAAACAACTTCAATCCCGGTTACTTTCCTTCAAATCATGCAAATTAGAGTCCAAAACAAGAGCAAAAGTGTTTGAAAAACTAGATACGTTTGAGATGTATCAACCATGGACATAGCATATAGGTGGAATAGAATGTGGTGGTAGGTTTCAAAGGGGTAAAAGTGGAGAAGAAAGTCCCGAGTCTACTAGAGGGATCAATGGGATATGGAGATGCCCATCAATCGATATCCATGCAAGGAGTAGAGATTGCCATGCAACAACGTCACTAGAGCGACAAGCGTATGATAGCTCAAATGAAACTAAGTGGGTGTGAATCAAAGTTGCTTGATCATGGAGATCTCGGGCATTTGAGGAAGCCCGTCATCAGAATATGCAAGACAAGTTCTATAATGAAAAATTCTCACTAATATATGAAAATGACAAAACATGAGACTCTCTATATGAAAACATTCTGCTTTCTGTAAGCACAAGTGTGGAAAAGGAGGTAGTAGCACAATCCCTTATCTCTTTATCTCCCCTTTTTTTCTTTTTTCTGTTTTCTTTTTTTCCTTCTTCCTTTTTCCTTTTTATATTTTTTCTGTTTTTCCTTTTTATTATTTCTTTTATTTTTCGTTCGGAGTCTCATCCCAACTTGTGGGTAATCGTCGTATCCATCATCCTTTCCTCATTGAGATAGTGTTGTAATAATGATAATCATCACACTTTTATTTACTTACAACTCGATATGAAAAACTACTAAACAATACGACTCTATATGAATGCCACTGGCACTATAGCAGGATGTGCAATGATCTAGTGTAACATGTAAAAAATGATGAACGGTGGCTTTGCCACAAAAACTATGTCAGCTACATGATCATGGAAAGCAATATGACAATAAGTGCACAAGTCATATGATGTAACGGTGGAAGTTCCATGGCAATGTGTCTCGGAATGACTATTGAAATGCCATGATAGGTAGGTATGGTGGATGTTTTGGGGAAGATATAATTAGGCTTATGTGCAACAGAGTGCATTATGTCACAGGGTTTGGATGCACCGGCAAAAGTTGCACCGAAGCTCGAGATGAGAATGGGCAATGCACGGTACTGAAGAGGCTAGCATATATGAAAAGGTGAGTGTGCATAAATCCATGGATTCACATTAGTCATAAAGACCCCCCATACTTATTGCAAAGCTTTATTAGCTCTTTACAAGGAAAGTACTACTTGCATGCCCCTAGGGAGGAGGTTGATAGGAGTTAACCATCGCGCGCCCCCGACCTAAACAACACTAGGTTTTCAACGAGGAATAAGAATGCTCACACATCGTCACCATGCCATAACCAACATTTAGATGAACGGCAAATTAACACCCTTTAACTATTACTATTTCTACTAACCAACAATCATGCACTCACGCCCATTCATATTACCACATCAATATCATTAACCCACAATTTCTCTTTTATGTGCTACATGAAGGTTCTGATTATGCACTCCTTGAATACTTATTATTTTTGGACTAGTCTTATAACCCATGCAAATTACCATCACCCCTAGAGAGGAGTGTGGTAGGAGTTAACCATCGTGCGCCCTCGATCTAAACAACACTAGGTTTTCAATGAGGAACAAGATTACTCACACATCATCACCATGTCATAACCAATATTTAGATGAACCGCAAATTAACACCCTTCAAATATCGGTATTTCTACTAACCAATAACCATGCACCCACACCCTTTCATGTTACCACATTAATATCATTAACCCATAATTTCTCTTTTATGTGCTACATGAACGTTGTGATTACACATGCCTTGAATACCTATTATTTTTGGACTAGTCTTATAACCCATGCAAATTACCGTCACTATATATTAGACTATCAAAAAAAATTAATTTAAGAACGAGAGTGCAATTACTTCTATAATATCTGTACGCCACCGTGCTCTAAAATATATAAGTGAAGCACTATAACAACTACTTAGCTCAAAAGATATAAGTGAAGCACATAGAGTATTCTAACAAATTATGGTGATCATGTGTCTTTATCAAGTAGGTGTGTCCAACAAACAATCATTTTGGAAAACCAAAACAAATGCAAACTAAAACACAAGATGCTCCAAGCAAAAATCATATCATGTGATGAATAAAAATGTAGCTCCAAGTGACATACCAATGGATTGAGACGAAAAGAGGGGATGCCTTCCGGGGCATCTCCAAGCTTAGATGCTTGATAATTATTAGAACATACCTTGGGATTACCTTGGGAATCCCCAATCTTAGGCTCTTTGCCGCTCCTTATTCCTTCATCCATCGTGATAGCACCCAAAACTTAAAAACTTTAGCACACAAAACTCAACAGAAAACTCCTGAGCTCCATTAGTATGATAGGTAAATCAAAAACTTTAGGTACTTCTATAAATTGATTCATATTTTATTATTGCATAAGTTAATTATTTTAACATCTCCATGGTTTATACCCCCCTATAGAATCCATTGCATCATCAACACAAGCATACTATGGAAGCAAAATAGAATCTGTGTAAAATAGAACTTTCTGTAATGATCTATGTAATAACCATACTTATGTAAATCCAAAAATTATGGAAAATTGGGAAAACCTGGAGAATTTGTATTATAATACTGTGTAAAAAATTCATAGAAAAATTCATTGCAATAAAATTAGAGAAATTCTGCACTGGACGGAAAAGTTTTTGTTTTTGCACCGTATCAATTCTACTTATCATGCAAGTCATCCTAAAGGATTTACTTGGCACAAACACTAATTTAAACATAAAAACAAAATCATTACACTATAAATAATCATGTTATAACACTCTGATATAAAGTAAAAACAAAAATTAAAGATAACTATTAGGTTGCCTCCCAACAAGCGTTATCGTTTTATGCCCCTAGCCAGGCATAATGCATAGTATCAAGTGACATCATCCTTAATATTCTCATGTTGGCAAGGAGGCTTTTCAAAGAGAATAGGAAACAGATCACAAAGTGATATCTTGTCTTTCTCAAGTCTAATTTCATTAAAGCCTTCCATATTCTCTCTTACTATCCAAGAATATTGTTCATTGATGGCATTGAAAACTTGCTGGATAATATGAATATGAGGAACTACTTTACTTGTGTTTTTATTAGAAGTATAGTTGTCTCAAAACACATGCCTCGTCATATAGTCCTCATTATATTAAATTTCATCTATCACAGGACGTTCTCAAGTCATATTATAGTGATCAAAGATATCCTGAGCGTCTCATACTATATAGTCAAATTCATGCATGAGGATAAGAGTGGCCATTTTCTTAGATCTAGGATATTTTATGAACGAAAACTCATAGAAAATCCTTTGTAAAGTAGGGTGGGTACTCATAAACCTTCTTTCAAGCTTAAGAACAAGAGCGGAAATAGCATCGGTGTAACTTTTGGTTCTTTCAAGGATTGGCATATCCTTGCAAGCCAAAGTACCCATACAGTTAAACAATTCTTGGATAATGCTTTTCCCTATTATATTCCCCTTCACCGTAACAAAAAGATATACATGTCGCTATGGGGGAGTTTCCTCTTTCTGTGTTTTATTTTCATCATCCTTCTCAATGATGAAATCAGACATGATAACAACTTCAAGCAAGCAAGTAAGCAAACTATATATTAAACTAGATAGCTAAGCAAACAAGCAGATAGAAATATTTTTGTGTTTTTGATTTTTATAGCAAGAAAAATATAACAGAATATAAGAAGTATAACAAGTGAATGATAGTTTGTGAATAGGTATTTGATATGAATGTGATGATGCTCCCGGCAACGACGCCAGAAATCCTTCCTGATACTTGTAAACTGCATTGGGATTTTCCCCTAAGAGGAGGGGTTGTTGCAGCAAAGGGTAGGAAAGTATTTCCCTCAATGAGAAACAAGGTTATCAAACCAATAGGAGAACCACGGAAATACCATATTTAGCCCCTACATACAAAAGAGCAAACACTTTGCACCCAACGCGGGCAAGAGGGTTGTCAATCCCCTTGAACTCGTTACTTGCAAGTTATATTTGATAAATATAAATACTAAATAAAAATAAAGTAAATAATGGAAGCAAAGTATTTAGATTTTTTATAAATATAACTGTGAGGAGACTCGAGGGCCATAGTGTTCGCTAGAGGCTTCTGTCTCGAAGAAGGCATAAGACTACCCACAATGGGAGTAACATAGGTAGTAACGTAGATGCCACCTCAAAAATATGGTGTGGCGGATAATTAATGAGAAGAGAGAGAAATTGAGTAACATACTATGTTACTACTAATATGAGTAACATAACATATACCAAGGCAAGATGAGTCTATAAGCTAATAAATGAAAGGCTCATTGTTACTAAACCTATGTTACTACCCATTGTGGAGGTAGTAACTTAGACTAGTAACATATGCATGTTACTAATCTATGTTACTTCCCATTGTGGGTAGTCTAAGGTGGGTAAACAAATTACTATTGGGCCATTGATAGAAAAGTGCATAGTTATGCAATATTTATTCACGACAATGAACATGTATGTAGGAATCACGTCCATAAACAAGTATACTGACTCCTACCTGCATCTACTACTATTACTCCACCCATCGACCACTATTCAGCATGCATACAGAGTATTAAGTAAAACAGAGTAACGCTTTGAGGATGATGACATGATGTACACAGAGTAAATCCAATAAATATGAATAAATCCCATCGTTTTACCCTTAGTGGCAACAATAAAATACGTGTCATATCCCTTTCTGCCACTTGGATTGAGCACCGCAAAATTGAACCCACTACAACATACCACTCCCACTTGAAGTTAAATCAATCTAGTTGGTCAAACCAAACTGATAGATCTGAGAGCATTACGAAGCTATAAAAATCATGCAAATAAAATAACAACAGGTATTTAATATCTTTTCATGAATAATCTGAACATAAACCCCTAATTCATTGGATCCCAACAAACCTGTAGGTCTACGGTGAACAACTCACACATCACCATGGGAGCAGCAAGGTTGATGTAGTGGTCTTCCATGATCGATCCCCCCCTCCGACAAGGCACCAAAACAGGGCTCCAGGGCACATGGCTGAACGGAGACTATGACGGTGGAAAAAGTGTTTCAGGAGGCTCTCTAGGTTTTTCTTGGAATATATGTGAATTTATAAGCAAAAGATCAAGCCCGGGAGACCTAGGAGGTGGACCGAAGACATCAGGGCACGACCACCTCTCCTGGGCGGGTCCTGTTGGCTTAGGGATGGCACCTGCAAGGTATGGGTACGGGTGGAGCCTCCCCATACCCTTACCCGTCCTGCCTGAGCTTACCCATCACCCGTACCCATACCCGTCAACGGGTACAATTTTTGCCCATAACCATTACCCGACAGCGTAGACGGGTACCCATGGGTAAAATTACCCATATTTGCAAAGCATCAATTTGAACAACTTATAGTCATAAACTGCATCATATAATATAGTTTACAAAAATAGATTATAACAACAATATATACATATAAACAACATCATATAGTCATAAACAACAACACATAGACATACATTTTTAGTTCACAGATTCTTCACATAGTGGTGATTGTAGAAATAATTTTCAGTTTACATAGATTTTATACGGGTACATGGGTATGTGGGTATGGGTTATATGATCCCATACCCATACTAGCTCTACCCGATGGGTTTCAGATTTTCCTATTTATGTACCCATGGGTAAATTTTTGTCCCATACCCTTACCCTAATAGGGTTTTTACCTGCAGGGTACGTGGGTAATGGGTACCCATTGCCATCCCTATATTGGCTTGGAGGCATCTCGTGTGTCCTCCGGTCTTCCTCCAAAGCTTCCAAGTCTTATCATGGTCCAAAAAAATCCTCAAAAAAATTCGGGGTATTTGGACTTTGTTTCGTATAGTATTCCTGAAAAGCCAAAAACACGTAGAAAACAACAACTAGCACTTGGCACTGTGTTAATAGGTTAGTGCTCAAAAATAATATAAAACATCAATTAGTTGCCTAAAAAGTATCATAAATGATAAAACAATAGCATGAAACAATAAAATATTATATATACGTTGGTGACGTATCAGGGGGTGATTAGACTACTTGACCAAATATAATACTAACCTTTTCTCAGTTTAATTGGTTGGCAAGTTTTAGCAATTCGATCAAGGAAGGCACACCCTAGACATCCAAATCTAAGAGTATAGTAGCAGAAGGTAAAGACAAGCAACTATAAGCAGAGGAAAGGGGTAGGAAGATCAAACGCAATGTGGACTCAGAGATTTTTCCCATGGTTCTGATTGCTAGTGCTATATGATAACTGACAAGTATAGGGGATCGCAACAGTTTTCGACGGTAGAGTATTCAACCCAAATTTAGTGATTCGACACAAGGGGAGCCAAAGAATATTCTTGAGTATTCACAGCTTAGTTGTCAATTCAACCAGACCTGGAAGACTTAATATCTGCAGCAAAGTATTCAGTAGCAAAGTAGTATGGAAGTAACGGTAATGGTAGCAAAAGTAACAGTAGCAATTTTATAGTGATGGTAACACTAGAAGCGAAGAAGTAACTTGGCAAAGCTCAATATGTGGAAAGCTCGTAGGCAATGGGTTGGTGATGGATAATTATGTTGGATGGCATTCAACACGCAACAGTTATAACATAGGGTGACATAGAACTAGCTCCAATTCATCAATGTAATGTAGGCATGTATTCCATATATAGTCATACGTGCTTATGGAAAAAAACCTTGCATGACATCTTTTGTCCTACCCTCCCGTGGCAGCGGGGTCCTAATGGAAACTAAGGGATATTAAGGCCTCCTTTTAATAGAGAATCGGACCAAAGCATTAGCATTTAGCGAATACATGAACTCCTCAAACTACGGTAATCAGTAGAAAGAATCCCAGTTATTGTCAGCCCGGGGGATGCGGATCATAACTCATAATACGTGTCTACAACTTGCAAGATAGGATCAAGAACACATATATATTCATGAAAATATAATAGGTTCAGATCTGAAATCATGGCACTCGGGCCCTAGTGACAAGCATTAAACATAGCAAAGTCATAGCAACATCAATCTCAGAACATAATGAATACTAGGGATAAAACCCTAACAAAACTAACTCGATCACATGATAAATCTCATCCAACCCATCACCGTCCAGCAAGCCTATGATGAGATTACTCACGAACAGTGGGGAGCATCATGGAATTGGTGATGAAGGATGGTTGGTGATGACGAAGGCATTAATTTCCCCTCTCCGGAGCCCAAAACAAACTGCAGATCTGGTCTCCCAAGGAAGAACAGGAGGTGGTGGCGGCTCCGTATCGTGAAATGCGATGAACTCTCCTCTCTATTTTTCCCCTGAATAGGAATATATAGAAGTCAAAACAAGGTCGGAGGAGCAGTAGGGGGCCCACAAGCCTGCCTTGTGCGCTCTAGGGGGGTGGGCGCACCCACAAGTCTTATGGCTAGGTGGTGGGCCCCTTGTAGTTGATTCTTTTGCCAGTATTTTTTATTAATTCCAAAAATATTCTCCGTAAATTTTCAGGTCAATCCGAGAACTTTTATTATTGCACAAAAATAACACCAAGGCAATTCTGCTGAAAACAGTCAGTCCGGGTTAGTTCCATTGAAATCATGCAAATTAGAGTCCAAAACAAGGGCAAAAGAGTTTGGAAAAGTAGATACATTGGAGATGTATCACTATCGTAAGTCTATGTTGATGGAGACTTCAAGCCACAAAGGGTAACAGTTGCACGAGTCCATAGAGGGCTCCACCCATGAAGGGTCCACAAAGTAGCAACATCGTCTATTCCATTACAGCTTACGTCCACGAAGGACTAGCCTGACTCAGGGTATATCTTCACGAAGTAGGCGATCTCCTTGCCCTTTCAAACTTCTTCGTTCATGTAACAGCCCGAGACCAACGCTCCACAAGATTCCCCTTTTATTCCATTGTCGTCTTGTGTTTTGTTTGGTTGTTGCATTCATCATCACATCATTCGCATCATCTGCATATCATCGGCATTTTTTCAACATGAGTTTTCAAACTTGCGTCCGTTCGTAGTGGTCGGTTCTCTCCGTTTTCGTCGACGACAGTTTCGAGTCCAACCACACACGCACGCCCGCGGCATCAATAAAATATTGTTTTAAAGCGCATGACAAATATTCTCGGATTGGGTTGAAAGTTGGCGTGTAGTCTTCTTATATTCTAGGTAGGCCTCCTGCCAAATTTCGTCGCATTCCGAGTTCTTTTGATACCCCAACGTTCAACTGTAGTGTCGCCATCATTTCTTAATTAGCGGACGTTTTCGATGTTGTTAAATCATGTCATGGGCCACCAACCTCCCTCTCATCTCAGCCCCAACCACCTTTACACAGACCACTTAGCCTTGCTAGCCCCGCTCCACTTCCGAACCGTCTGATCAAGATCGCACGGTCCGAAAACAGAGCAAAACCCCCTAACCTAGCCCCATTTCCTATTTAAACACCCCTACCATTCCTAATAAGGAAACCCTAACCCTTTGCCTCATTTTTCGCGCCCCACCATCATGCCACCGCCACTTGGCCAACTTCCTCCTTCCTCAGCCTCCAGGCCCGCTCAGGCCCGAGGGAGGCCCGCCCGAGCCCATCGGGACCCAAATGGAACCTGCACGCGCTCGCGCTCGCCCTCGCCTTGTGCAGCTCCCGTCGCCAGTCCCGCCAGTCGGCCCTCGTCGGAGCTCGCCGGAGCGCCGCCCGTCCCTGACCAAGGTGAGTCCCCTGTGCCGCTTTTCTCCTCCCCTATTCTGCTCTCTTTCTCCCTCTCCTCACCAATCTCTCTCTCTCCCTTCTCTGCCAGGAAGCCATGAAGGGGAGCTTCGAAGGCCGCCGCCCTGTGCCTGACCGCCTCCTTTGTCGCCTGGATCCGGTGTAGACCGACCAGATCCGTCCATCCGTGTCGTTTCCCCCTCGGATCCCGCCTCAAGAGCTGCAACTATGCCAAAGTTCGCTGCCGTTGATGCTGCCGTCATGCGAATACGCGAGGAAGATGCTCGATCCCGCGCTGCGTTGACCCGCACGCTTTGGTCGTGATCGCCCTGTTCCAGCCCCGCCGGCCTGTCTGCCTCGCCCTGGCCCAAACCTTAGCAAGCCTAGCACACCCCAAGGCCAAATCGCGCCAGCCCCTGTTAATCGTGCCCCCACTGGCCGCCTCCCCACCGGCCTGTTCGGCCATAGGTGAGCGCCTTGCCCTATCCAGCGCCTCCGCGTACATCATAGTATGTTGCGTTTAGTTCATGTACCAGATTCGGCCCGTGTATATGTTTTTTTACCTAGCAATTTGTCTATTTATCTAGATATTTCAGAATTTCAAAAAAACTGCCATGCATATTATATGCAATATATAATTAACCGTCCATCCGAATTCATCAAACCAAGTATGAAAATGTGTAGTTTAATTATATTCAATTTTTTCATGCATGATTAAAAAATGTTTGAGGTGATGGTTGCATTTATTTTTCATA
This sequence comes from Hordeum marinum, assembly GCA_022496015.1. Taxonomy (NCBI): domain Eukaryota; kingdom Viridiplantae; phylum Streptophyta; class Magnoliopsida; order Poales; family Poaceae; genus Hordeum; species Hordeum marinum. The sequence continues at coordinate 342,666,191 of CM039677.1, read as the reverse complement.
AATAGCTTCCTAATAGGTGTATGTCATAGAATTGCATAATTAATGTGACATATTTTCCTACATGACTATATATATTTTATATATGATTTTGGGGTAGAAAAATTCATGAAATTTATCTGTACAATTAGTTTTGTCATTTTAGTAAGTTGGTGTGCATGTTATTTTTGCTAGGATGCCCTTTTGTTTATCTTGTCTGGATTAATCCATGCATATTTTGGAATAGTTGCAAACATAAGATATGCCCTTTGATATGTGCACTAGCCCCTGATCATTTTGTTTGCCATGATAATCCATGTTTAGGTGTTGTTTTCTTGTTGCCAACATGTTTAACAAATGTACTGTTTTGAGATGCTAAAATATTTTTAAGTCTGGAATCTGTAACATTTTGTTGTTGTCTTGCCATGTGTTTTGGTAGTGATCTAGAACCCCATTGGGGTTGGTGTAGTGGAGTTATTTATAGATTATAATGTCTACTACCATGCTGTTAATTTTCATGCCATAATATGAAATTTAGCATATAGTTTTACTGCTGTCAATATGCCTTCGTGATAAAAACTGCACTATCGAAAACTGCTATTTTCACCAAGTCTGAAACTGTTTTCAATTGGCCTTGTTGTGACCTTCCTACCATGTGATCCATGCCTCTTTTGAGTATGATATGTGAAAATAAAATGAAGTGTGTATTATATGCTACTGCCCCAAGCTTAGTTTGTGCATTTTAGCATCTTGTAGCTTGTTGTTTTCATGTGTGCAATATGCCATCTTGCTGTTTTGGGCAGATTTGAAATAAAACATGTGTTGGTTGTTGTGGTTGAACCGTAGCTCCGTTTTGGGCATGCCATATATGAAACTTGCTTAGAATTTCATGTAGTATCATATTACCATGTTGCATCGATGTTTTGAAGTGCTTGTGATTGTCATTTCCATGCATTTTGCATTCATGTCATGTTCATTTTGTGTGTGTCATAACTTTTAGACCGTAGCTCCGTTTGAGATGTTCCATATATGTAAATCGACTAAAATGACGTGTAGAATCACGTGGTATGCTTTATTCTGTTGTTTAACAAATAAAAAATATGATAGTTCAGATCTGGACCAATTTCGAAATTAACATATGGGGTCATTTTGGAAATGCTATAAGTTGTTTCCGACCTCATTTAAGATGCCTAGATAGATAGTTTACTTATACTTCACCTCTTGCCATGTTTAACAACATTTAATATTGACGTGTACCTAAACGAGAATGAACTAAATGTTCGAATGTGGAGTTTCGTCAATATGCAGTTGCATATTGAGCTTCACTTAATGTGTAGTAATTGATTGTGTGCGTTGTCATGTCATGCATAACATGCATCATATTTGGTTGTGCATCATGTCATGCATTTGTTGTGGTGTTTATCATGTGTTGATTTTTGTTTTCGGATTTTTTTTCTTCTAGATAGAGCTTGGAAAGCGTTCGGAGTGTGAGCATTCGTTCGACTACGTTGGCTCGTCTTCTTCATGGATTCGTTCTTCTTCCAAGAGGGATCGCAGGCAACATGACACGTTTCACTCGATACCACTACTACCATTGCCATGCTAGTTGTCTTGTTTTTCTATCGCTATGTCACGCTACCTACCACTTGTTTGACAAGCCTCCCATATATGCCATGATAAGCCTCTAACCCCTCCAGATCCCAGCAAACCTTTGTTTGACTATGTTACCGCTTGCTCAACCCTTCTTATAGCATTTCTAGCTGCAGATGCAATTGCTTCCGTGTGACAACATGGACATTCTTTTGTTACATCACAATATTATAGTTGTTTAATTTAATGCATATATATACTAGGTAAAATGTGGAAGGCTTGGCCTTTTGCTCGGTGTTTTGTGCCAGTTTTGTCGCCCCTAGTTACTTGCGTACCAGTATTGTGTTCCATATTGAGCGCTCTTAACATGCTCGGGGTTGTTATGGGGACCCCTTGATTTTCGTTTTTGGGTAAATCTTGTCTGGCAAGGCCCAACATTGGTACAACATTTGCCTAATAACTAATGAACCAACATAGAGGCTAATTAACCCGAGGATCTTTAATCAACAACCCGGTCCAGCACTCCTCATGAGTGTTGGTCCAAAACGGGCTGCATGCGGGGCCGCCTCGAGGAAACTCGGGGATTGGTTTTCCTGTAGCTAGTCCCATCCGGTTGTGTCCTGAGAACGAGATACGCGGCTCTTATCGGGTTCGTCGACACGTCGGGCGGCCTTGCTAGATTTGTTTTCCCTTTCTATAACGTCTTGCGCGTGGGATTTTGACGACACTTCCGGCTATCTCGAAGTTGAGATTTTCCATCGGGATTCCGCAAATACTACGGGTGATTCCGTGGTTGAGGAATTCCAATGTGACGTGTGGTTAATTTGTGATGGTTGAGTTGGAGAACTGCTGCAGGGTTAAATTTTTCGGAAAGCCATGCCCGCGGTTATGTGGTAACTTGGAAACTTTTTCTAACACCCGCTCATAGTAAACTTGAAGTAAACTTAAATAAAATACACCAATTGTGTGCGTAACCATGACTATCTCTTCTCGTGAATCCTTATCTGAGAGAGAACACGGTGGGGTTATGTTTGATGCAAGTAGGTGTTCAGGATCACTTAGTGATCATTACTACTTCACGTCCGTTATTCGTGGACCACCATACTTTACTTTCTGTATTCGTAAGTTATCCGCACAAACAAATGCTTAGTCTCTTGCTGCAGCCTCACCACTTGACTATACCTCGCCCATTAAGCTTTAATAGTCTTGATACCCTTGGAAATGAGATTGTTGAGTCCTCGTGGCTCACAGATTACTACAAAAATAGTTGTAGGTACAGGTAATGCGATGCTTTGACGTGAGAGCGATGCCTGTCTGATTTGGAGTTGTTCTTCATCATCAATCTAGGATGGGTTCCAAGCAGAATGCTAGGATAGCAAGGGTGGCTGTCATTTTATCGTTTGATTTCATCTGTAGTCGGACCCTGCTCTTATGTATGATGTTTGAATATGTTGTTGTATTGATGTGTTCTTGTTGTAGCTTGTGGCGAGTGTAAGCCAATTCCATATACTCACCTCTTCAGTATATGTACTTGTAATGATATCCATTCTTGCGACACGACGAGATGTGCTTCTATCCCTGTTGAGGCCCTCGAGCCAAAATAAGGATAGGATCGCATCTTGGGAGTGACAGTTCAGCTCCACATGAATTGGTGGTTCCCAAGAAATACCTAACCAATCTAGGAAACATGACACTTCAAAAGGTAGTAGATGTGGTATTGATGATGAACTCCTTTCTCTTGTCATTAAAAAGATAGTCTCCCCAACACTAGATCACTCTCACATGGAATTTGGCTTGGTAGAAGAGACTGATAGGGTGGAAAGCAACTTGGGGTGCAAGAAATCAAGATTCGGCTGGTTGGAGTGGAAGATCTTGATCTCAACACATGAGTAGGTGGTTCTCTCTTAGAAAATGAATGGTGGAAGAATTTTATTGTTCTGAGTGCTCTCTCTACAAATGAGAGGGAGGTGGAGGGGTATATATAGCCATATCCAAACATTGAACCTTTCCAGCGTTATTGCCAAACTCGGTGGAATCGAAATAAAAAACTCAGTTGTAACGACTAGTGCAAAATGCTCTAACTTTAGGCATTTCAGAGAGACCGATATATAACATCTTGGTGAGTCCAATTCGGTTTGCCTAGGCAGCTCCTAACTTCGGTGGCACCGATTTGTAAAACTCGGAAATCCCGATTTTTCACAAATGGATACTAGAAGGTTGGTCACTGCTTTTCGGTTGTACTAAGATGAAACTTGTTTACACCAAGTTGCTAGGCTTTGGCTGGGAGTTTGTCTAAGCAAAACTCGGTAGGGCCAAAGTATAAATTTTTGGTGGCACCGAATTTGACTTTAGGATTTTGGACAGAATATATTGTTGGAGAAACGTTGAGGCTTTTGACGAACTCCAAATATAACAAGCATCGCTCTCACGTCAAATCATCGCATAACTATACCTGCAACTGTTCTTGTAGTAATCTATGAGCCACAAGGGCTCAGCAATCTCATTTCCAAGGGTATCAAGACTAGCGAAGCTTAATGGGTGAGGTATGGTTAAGTGGTGAGGCTGTAGCAAGCACTAAGTGCCGTGGTTTTCTCACGACAGATGCCCTAGTGAAAGGACTTAGGTTCGAAGCCACCGCTAAGGTGGTGTACTCGAAGGGGTTCATCGAGATGAGAGACACGAGTTTACCCAGGTTCGGCCCCTCGGAAAGAGATGAAAGCGTATGTCCTTCTTTGTGTTGTATTTATTGTGTATCGATTACAAGGGAGAGGATTCGCTTGACCTAGCTATCGATGATCTGTTTCATGTCCTAAGTCACCGCAGGGACTCGCCTTTATATATGTAGGTCGAGGCCGTGAGCTTACAAGAGTCCAGACCGGGTTATACTAAGTATCCGATCATGTCTCTAAGTCGTCTTGCCTTCCTTGGCAAGTCATCTTCCGGGCGGCTCATGCGCCCGGGTCTCACGCCATCTTCCGGCTTGGGGCCTCCATCTAGCCCATCTGGTAAGCGGCATCCTGGCTTGTCTTCAACCTTCAGGTCCACTTAACACCTTAATTATGAGCTGCCAACTTGTGACCCGGCCCCTCCTGGGCGGGTCATATCACGGAGTTATATCCCCAACATTAGGCCCCAGATTGACTTGAACCTGTTCATGTCAATATTCAAGTTCATTTGGTGGCGAGTCTTATACTTCTCTTACCTGAAAATAAATCTTCATAACCAGCCATATAAGATGGATGACGTCTTCCTGGATATATCCAAAAGATCTCAATAACATCACAATGGATCTTTGCATTAAACAATCAACCTTAAAATTGAGGCGTCTTTTTGGTCAATCATCATTGTGTCTCCTCGATTCTCGCATAGTACTGTTGTTGTTCCATCACCCCCTCATAAATAGGCATGGGGGGAAATTCTTTGCTTCTTCCCGCAGCCACTCCTTCTTCTTCCTTCTCTCGACCAAAGCTCCGTCAGCCCTCACCGCCTGCCTCGTCAACAACCGTCGCATCAACTTGACTGTGACTAGAGTTCGTCGGTGCTTTCCCGCGCTCCCTGCACCTTCCAAGTTCCATTACCCTTCTCGTGTCAGATCTGTACGAGTTCATCGGAGTTCTTCATATCATTGCTTAAAATCAATGTTGAGAATATCGCTTATCGCTAGCGTCTCGGTCACCTAGGGATAAGAGATTAATTGGAAATTGGCCGATTAATCGATTTTATCGGCCGACTCTTAATCGGCCATTTTTGGCAATCTAAGGTTACCAACATTGAAATATACTATATTCAACACCAATAAAATAATGGATAGGAGTGGTACCTTGATTCCTAGCCCTTGAATCCTCGACTATAGTACATATTGCATAACAAGGTCGACATAAATACAAATAAGCATAGTTTTTTGCAAAACATAGTGTTAGGAATAGGCCTAATTTATTTGTAGATTCTTGATAAATCGCTTGTCAGAGTGATAAATCGACTGAAAAGATAAATGGTGAAGATAAGGCATAATCTTATCGGTCATCCAATGAGTAGTGATAAATCGGACAATAAATCCCTGAATCCAAAGATTTTTTGAAAAGTGCTTAAAACAATAACCATCTAGGATTGGGAACAATAGTAATCTCACGTGGTGCTTCATCTAGAATGCTTTTTGTATATAGAGCAGATACACTCCTTTCCAAATCCGCGCATTATTCGTTAGCTTCTTCCACCACCACTTCTTAGGTCTAGGATTTTATCTATTTATCTTTCATCCACAGGTCCGTAAATGTAGCAACGAATTGTGAAACCTGTTTGTCCATACTTAGTAGTAATCAGCACTCATCGCTTTTACTGACCCGCCATCATTCTGTCGGCTCTTCCTGACGAAATATGATGGCAGCTTAGAACTTGGCCATGACCCGCCTAAGCATCATTGTCGCCTTAGCAATAGCCATCTTGAACATGTAGCATTTTCAACCCACCATACCTTGTGTCCTTCCACAGTATTAACCCGCCACTATGGCTAAAGCCCCTGCCTCTAGCGATTGGGTTGGTTGTTGGGTTACTAAGGAGACATTGAAGGAGTTTGTAACTATGGGCACTTTGCCGGCTCAAGATATCATCCCCTGGCGGGTTCCCGGTAAAGAAGTTAGGCCTGAACCTCGGGAACGGGAAGTGGTCATATTCACAAATCATCTTGTCTATGGCTTCTCGCCGCCCGAGTCAAAAAAATCTGGGACACCTTGCACTTCTACAAGATACACCCTCAAGACATTGGCCCCAACTCTGTTACCAAGTTATGTCAATTTCAAGTCCTCTGTGAGGCCTATCTGCAAGTAGAACCCTCGGTTGATCTCTTCTGGGATTTCTTCTACATCAACCGCAGACCGAGTTAGTGGTTGGGCCGAGTCTGGAGCTGAGAGGCATCTCGATCTAGAGGCGAAGGGATATGTATTTCCCTGCAGCCATCCTGCCTAGCCATCCGAGGGATTGGAACCGAACATGGTTCTATTGCAAAGACACCTCTCTCCATCTGAAGAAAATCCGTTGTTGGGTTATTGTTCTTTCCGGTTCTGCACCAGCACTGAACTCCCTGACCGGATGACTGCCGCGCAGCGCATCCATTACACTCCGACTTTTTTGAAGATCCAAGGTTTACTAGCTAACGGATTAACCGGAGTTGATCTGACCCGCTGCTTGGTATCTTGGAGGATTATGCCGCTGAGCTAGCATGACAAACTAAGGTGTCAATATTCTGGCGAATCGGATGATCCTATGCGTTTCAACCGGACACCCTTGACCGACAAGGACCTCTACTCCATCGTCAAATCTCTGCTCAGGGAATCTCAAGCAGCGTGCAACCAGACCGGGTTAAAATCAATTTGTATTAGTAACCGGCTCTAGAGGTAGAAATTCTTTAAACCAAACTGTTTGTTTCCTCTAAGCTTTTTGTTTCATACTCTTTCTAACCTTTTTGTAACTTATATGCAGGCCAGGTCCCCCTTCTAGAAGAAGAAATTTACCGCCACCTCCAAGAAAAAAGCTAAGGTGGCTAAGACCCGTGCTCCGCGTCGTAAGAAGAAAACATCCTCCCAAGAGCTGCTGAAGCTTGAAGACTCGGAAGTGGAACTTGACTCCCTTGGTCTTATTTTTTTACAACTTATTGATGATGATTGTTCTAAGGAGGAAGCAGAAACAAGCCACGCCGACGTCACTGAGCTAACTTATCTTTCCTCCGACTCAGAAACTTTGCCATGAGAAAAATATTGCGGGTCATCGGGAAAGTTCCATTTTCACATCCCTATGCTTACTTAGATCCAAATTTTCCTTCGAAAAAGGAACAACATGACTCCAGGTGTCAGACCTAGAGCACTGGATCTGAAGATCTTTTTGTCCGGCTTGCCCAATAGTCTGGCTCCTAGGAAGCGACATAATGTGGTATTTCATTGCTTTAAATTTTCATCTCTTCTGCATACTAATCTTGTGATGTAGCTTACTCATATTTCCCAAATTTATCTTTCCAGGACTCACCTCCTACTTCTGGCGACTCAACCGCCACAAAATTGAATCCTCTTGTTATTAACCTAGGGTGAGCATCCTTGCATCTCATAATGTTTGTTAATATTCTTTCCTTGCTCATGACGTATAATGCCATCTTCGCTCACAGGGCTCAAGCTAAACGGAGGAAAGTAGGCGGGTCAATTGACCCTCCTGAAGTCCTAGAGCCGGAGAACCCGAGGCCTAGCACTCCCGAAGCTCACATTGAGCCCTCCGAGACTGATAAAGGCGCCCACAAGGAGACTCCTCAGCCTACTAAGCGGTTGATGTTGATACCGTGGCTCCCGAAGCTCATCTGGAGGTTGGTCCTAAGCCGCCCAGCCCTCAGCTAGTAGCTCAAGACATGCCTTCTCATGAAGAGGTTACCGTCACTAGGGTGGCTTATGAATCTCCAGCTCCTTCCAATGTGCTGACCAAACACACCAGTAAGGATGAAGTGGCTTCATGTGAGGAAGAGAATATTAAATTTGATCTTCCTAACCTAGAGAAGCTAAATGCTGATGAGCTACACGTTGGCTATCTTAGCCGCCTCTTTGCAAGCCGAGAAATGGAGGCCAACTTAGTTGGTATGATGAAGAGGAAATACGAGGTACTCCACTTCCCTTGCCTTCCATATATCCTTACGTAGCCCCCAAGATTCGGTTTAGTTTGAAGAAAGTACACCAGGTCTTCAACTCTTTGCATTTGTCAGTAGCTCGACACGTAGCCCCCAAGGACTGGGTCATTATGTGAATAATGAGATGGTACTTAGTAGAAAATAAGATCCAATTATAACCCCCAAGGTCCGGTTCATTATGTAGATAATGAGGCGGTACTCACTATTGAATAAGAGCCAAGTGTAGCACCAAAGGGCCGATTCATTATGTAGATAATGAGCCGATACTTACTGTTGAATAAGATCCAAGTGTATGTTGGGGAACATTGCATGGGAAACAAAAAATTTCCTACGCACACAAAGATCTATTCATGGTGATGAGCATCTACGAGAGGGAGAGTGGATCTACATACCCTTGTAGATTGCTAAGCGGGAAGCGTTAAGAAACGCGGTTGGTGTAGTCGAACGTCTTCGCGATCCAAATCGCCGTGCGTCCCGCGATCCAATCATGATCCGTCCCGCGATCCAATCACGATCCGACAGCGATCCGATCATGATCTGTCCCACGAACTTGATCACGATCCGTCTCACGAACTTGATCACGATCCTTCCGATCTAGCATCGAACGGATGACACCTCTGCATTCAGCACACGTACAGCTTGATAACGAACTCCACTGTCTTGATCCAGCAAGAAGGAGTGGAGAGGAAGAAGAGTTCCCCAGCAGCCTGACGGCGCTCTGGCAATGGTGGTGGAGCAATTCCGGCAGGGCTACGCCTAAGCACTGCAGAAAAACCGATCTAGAGGAGAAACTCTACACTAGAGGAACGGGTAGCACATGGCTGAAAATATAGTGCAAAAACCCTGAATACGACCAGTATATATAGGAGGAGAGGAGGAGAGGAGGCAGCTTGGCCTCCAAGCCTCCTAGGCTTCGGCTGAACTAGGAGAGGAGGTGTCCACCTCCTCCACTCCTAGTAGGATTAGGATTCATCCTTTTTTTTCCTTTTTGCCTTTTTCCACCTTTTTCCTTTTGGGTTTTCTTCTCCAGCCACATGGGCCTTGTGTGGGAGTTTCCACCAGCCCACTAAGGGCTGATATTCACTCTCCCACAGCCCATGAAGCCTCTTGGGTCGAAATACCCCTCCCGGAGGTCTCCCGGTACACTACCGGCACTCCCGGTACACTACCGATAAGCCCGGAACTTTTCCGGCGACCAAAACAGGACTTCCTATATATGAATATTTACCTCCGGACCATTCCGGAGCTACTCATGACGTCCAGGATCTCATTCGGGACTCCGAATAAACTTCGGTCACCACCATACATAACTCTATACTACCGAAACGTCACCAAACCTTAAGTGTGCAGACCCTGCGGGTTCGAGAACTATGTAGACATGACCGAGACACCTCTACGGTCAATAACCAATGGCGGGACCTGGATGTCCACATTGGTTCCTACATTATTCTACGAAGTTCTTTATCGGTCGAACCTCTATGTCAAGGATTCAGTCAATCCCGTATGATATTCCCTTTGTTCTTCGGTATGTTACTTGCCCGAGATTCGACCGCCGGTATCTCCATACCTAGTTTAACCTTGTTACTGGCAAGTCTCTTTACTCGTTCCATAATACAAGATCCCATAACTAACACTTAGTCACATTGCTTGCAAGGCTTATTGTGATGTTGTATTACCGAGTGGGCCTTGAGATACCTCTCCGTCACACGGAGTAACAAATCCCAGTCGTGATCCATGCCAACTCAACAGACACCCTCGGAGACACCTGTAGAGCACCTTTATAGTCACCTAGTTACGTTGCGACGTTTGATACACACAAGGTACTCCTCCGATATCTGTGAGTTGCATGATCTCATGGTCATAGGAACATATACTTGACATGCAGAAAACAGTAGCAATAAACTGACACGATCATAAGCTATGTTTGTAGTTTGGGTCTTGTCCATCACATCATTCTCCTAATTATGTGATCCCGTTATCAAATGACTTCTCATGTCCATGGCTAGGAAACCTTAACCATCTTTCGATCAACGAGCTAGTTCACTAGAGGTATACTAGGGACATTGTGTTTGTCTATGTATGCACACATGTATCCATGTTTCCAATTAATACAATTATAGCATGGATAATAAACGATTATCATGAACAAGGAAATACAATAATAAACACTTTATTTATTGCCTCTAGGGCATATTTCCAACAGTGTGGCCCCCAAGGGCCAGCTCATCTTCCTGAAGATGATCCGGGTCTCATTTGATTTATAAACTTTGAAAGAACTGATACACATTAGCCCCCAAGTGTCAAGTATATTGCTTGCAATCTGCTTGGGACTTGTAATATGCTGCTTCATCGCCCCCAAGTGTTTACATGCATTTGTTCGGCGGCTCAAAAACGAAAGTAATTTGTACTTAACCACTTGTACCATGCTGGAAGCCTTAAATCTGGCCGAGTCTGGCCTGACCGACCTCAAGAGAGATCTGGCTTTACAACAGAATGCCCCGGCTGAGGTTGAAGAAAAATAGCGGCTCTCTTCCATAGAGCTCGCTAAGGTCAATGCGGACTTTGAAGCCTTCAAACAATCCACTGAGACTGAACAAGCCGCCTTGGCCAAACGTGCAGAAGACGCCAAGGGTAAATTGAAAGTCGTTAGTATAGAGCTGAATACTCTAAGACGCCATATAGCTCAAATGATTGCCGCCGTCTTTGGTAAGTGATAACTATAAATTTTCCTTTCCAAGAGTTTGTAAAAATTTCTCCAGGCAGCTTATAATGTCTAACTTGCTTGCAGGCCAGCAAACTCGCCAGCTTTCAGACGGCAGTCTGTTAAAGCTCAAGGCTTTATACTCACTTACTCAGTAGCTGTATGTCGGAACCCTCTTCACTATTAAGGTTGTTATGAGTGAGAAGGGCATTCCGAAATTCATGAAGGGTGTGATAGAAGTCCTCTCCACCATCCCAAAGCAGATAGAAGAACTGAATAGACCAGCCGCCCGCAAAGGTGCAATGGCTACTTTGAGTCGGTCACTGGCTTATGCTCTCGAGCTTACCACGGAAGAAATGAAGAATGACTTTCCTCAGCTGAAGGACAACGGCTCAGAGTTCACCCAAGAAGATTACGCCAAGTGTATGAAAGCATCACGAGTATTGGCTAGCCAGCTTGTCGCAGAAACTGCCTTGTCATCCTATTAGGCGGCTTATGCTGAGAGCAACAAACGAATTCGGGGGCCCACCTTTGAAGCCAAGAGCTTGATTCCTCAATATCGTAAGCACCTCTACGCTCCTAATGTTGTCCCGTCTCCCATCTTTCATGGTGAAGCCGAGTTTGAAGCTTTAATGAACAGCAATTGGGACATGGACCACCTTCAGATCCAGGAGACCGAAGACCCGACATAGGATGACCAGGCGACAAGTTAAGTGAGGAGCTAGCCCCATCTGAAGGTAAACCGGATTTGTTGATGCCCCGTGTTACAAATTTTGTGAAAGAACTTGAGTTCAGAATGTTTTGGCTTTCATATAGCCTTGTAATAGCAGTAGAAAGAAACTTATTGCTTGTGTCGTTCCTTCGTGCATGCTTAAACTGCGTGAACCTTTTGTCCCATCAGCGGGGCTACTATAAGCTTTGTTGGCATAATTGATGTGATCATCTTGCTTGAGACCCGGTGGTGGGTCATAATAACAGCAACTTTTGAACAAACAACAATGCCGAGTTAAGATAAACATATCATCACAAGGCTTTCAGAACCTTTATCATTGAAGAGTCTCTACAAAACCAAAACAAAGCAGAAAATATATGTATATTCTCTATCATTGTTTCAGGTGGCTTGAAAGGCACAATCTACACAAGTAAAATCTTGTTATATCTTTGAGAAAAATCTCAAGTTTTGTTGTTTTCAAAAACTTAGGCATGACTGCATATGGCATAGATTCATCGTTTTAACCTTCACCAGTTCAGGATCTTAAAAAGATTGACTGTTAAGAGTTTGAACGAGTCATATAGAAGAGAGACTACAACGGATGGGCCCTCTCATGACATAATCTGCCATTTTAACATTAACCAGTACAAGGTCTCATTGCAAGATTGGCTGTCAAGATCCTTGACCAGTTTGGGGTCTTTATTTCGAGATTAACTGGTAAGAGTTTGGGGGGTCACATGGTGGAGTGGCAAGTTACAAACAGGCAGGTTTAACCCAAATATGGCGTGGAATCCAGTCAAGAGGATATGAAAGCTAAACCCAGTGGGTTGTAAGCCCCCAAGTGCCATGTGGAATGATCAACTCTTTGGCACAAACTTGTTGCACGAAAAACGGCAGAGGCCCCGAGTTGTGGGGATGCCAACTTTATTATATTAAAAAGGTATATACAATGATAGATGTATGTACAGATGAGAGTCAATGACTCAAGTATATTAAGGCCGGAGATGAGCAATATTCCACGGCATGTTGGTCTCTTGTCCGAAAGTACGTGACTCGTCGCTCTCCCGTGTATCAATGAGGTAATATTACCCATTGTTGAGATTCTTGCTAACCATGAAAGGTCCTTCCCAAGGGGGAGATAACTTATGCATATCTGTCTGGTCTTGAATCAGACATAGCACTAAGTCGCCTCTTGGAAGGTCTGGGTCTTGACTCTGCGGCTATGATAGTGATGCAGATCTTCCTAATAAATTGTTGATCGTGCTGCAAGAAGATCCCGCTCCTCATCCAAAACATCTAGCGCGTCCTAGTGCGTCGTCTCGTTACCAGATTCAACATATGCCGCCACCCTAGGCGAGTCATGACGGATATCACTTGGGTAGATAGCTTTCGCACCATAAATCATGAAGAAAGGCGTATATATGGTTGACCTGTTGGGGGTGGTTCTAATACTCTAAAGAACTGAAGGTAACTCCTCAACCCAACAACCCAGCATTCTCTCCAAAGGAACCATATGTCGGGGTTTTATCCCTCTCAAGATCTCTTGATTGGCACATTCTGCCTACCCATTAGACTGCGGATGAGCCACGACGGATTCATCAAGGCGGATATGTTCACTTTCACATAATGCTTTCATAGCCCTCTTGGACAGATTTGTACCATTGTTAGTAATGATACAGTGAGGGTAACCAAAACGAGAGATTAGCTTCTTGACAAACTGCACTGTTGTGTCTGCATCGCACTTGCTGAATGGCTCTGCCTCAACCCACTTGGTAAATTTATCAACCGCCACCAAAAGGTGGGTCTTCTTATCTTTAGACCTCTTAAAGGGCCCAACCATATCAAGCCCCACGCCGTAAATGGCCAAGTGATAGGAATCATTCGCAACTCCTGAGCCGGCACATGGGCACGTCGTCCGAATTTCTAACATCCGTCGCAATTGGTAACTATGTCCTCAACATCTTTATGAGCCGTTAACCAGAAGAAACCATGCCGAAAAGGCCTACCACCAAGGATTTTGAGCCGGTGTGATTAACACAATCACCGGCGTGTATCTCACTTAAAATTTCATTTCCCTCTTCGGAGGAAATGCAGTGCTGAAAAACATCGGTCACACTGCATCTGTGCAACTCGCCATTGATGATAGTCATGAACTTGGGCCACCTCACGATCTTCCGCACCAAGGTCTCGTCCTCGGGTAACTCGCCGCGAGTCAGATACATCAGATAAGGCAACATCTAATCAGGAATAGCACGGAGAGCCGCCACCAACTACCCCTCCGGGTCAGGTATAGCTAGATCCTCTTCAAAAGTTAATTTGATAGAGGCATGATGCAACATGTCTAAAAACACATTAGGCGGCACCGGCTTATGCTGAGATCCCAGCCTTGACAATGCATCAGCCGCCTCGTTCTTCCGATGGTCCATATGATCCACCTGATAACCCTTGAAGTGACCGACAATGATATCAACCCCGTGACGATAAGCCGCCATCTGAGGGTCCTTAGAGTCCCACATGCCCAAAACTTGTTGAGCCACCAGGTCTGAGTCACCAAGGCATGTAACCCGGCTTAGATTCATCTCCATGGCCACACGGAGTCTGTGAAGCAAAGCTTCATACTCAGTTTCATTCTTAGTACAAGGAAACATTAACTTTAACACAAAGCAAAACTTTCACCTCTAGGGGAGGTTAAGAGAACCCTAGCCCCCGATCCTTTCAATTGTCTAGATCCATCAAAGTGAATATCCAATATGTGTTGTCCGACTTCTCTTCACGCGCTTGACACTCCATCCAGTCATTGATGAAATCCACCAAGGCTTGAGACTTGACAGTCGTTCGAGGCACATACTTTAAATTAAGAGGTTCAAGCTCTAGTGCCCATTTAGCAACCCTGCAGGTGGCTTTTCTATTTAGAATGATATCTCCCAAAGGAGCAAAGCTAACCACCGTGATTGGATGCCCAAGGAAATAATGCTTCAGCTTGTGATTTGCCATGAACACTCCATAGATGAGGTTTTGCCAATGCAGGTATCTTTGTTTGGACTCTATTAATACATCGCTGACATAGTAAACCAGCAGCTAGACTGGATACTCTTTCCCTGCCTCCTTACGCTCCACAACAACTACAGCGCTAACTGCCCTGTTATTAGTTGCCACATACAGGAGTAATGGCTCTTTCTCTGCCGGAGTAGCCAAAATCGATGGCTCAGCCAATTGCTTTTTGAGCACGTCAAGTGCCTCGTTAGCAGCATTACTCCAAACGAAGTCGTCTGTCTTTTTCGTCATCTGATATAAAGGAATAGCCTTCTTGCCCTGGCGGCTAATTAATCGGCTTAAAGTGGCGATATGACCCGCCAAGCGATGTCATCGTTAATGCTCGAAGATTTAGACAATGAGGTGATGGCCTTTATTTTATCCGGGGATTCCCCACTCTAAGACCAAGAAGCCCAAAAGCTTTCCTGCGGGTACAACAAAAACATACTTAGCCTGGTTAAGCATCATCTTGTAAACCCACAAGTTATCAAACGTCTCCTTCAAATCGTCAAGCAGAGTCTCCTTCCTAGACTTAACAACAATATCATCCACATAAGCATGAACATTGCGTCCAATTTGACTATGAAGACAATTTTGCACACGTCGTTGATAAGTCACCTGCGCATTTTTAAGTCCAAAAGGCATGGACACATAGCAGAAAGCTCCAAAAGGTGTTATGAAGGAAGTCTTCTCTTGGTCTTTAACTGCCATCTTAATGTGATGATAACCCAAATAAGCATCCAGGAAACACAAACTCTCACAACCCACCATGGCATCAATGATTTGGTCGATATGGGGAGAGCAAATAGATCAACTGGACAAGCCTTGTTAAGATCCTTGTAATCCACACACATGCGCCACATGTTGTTCTTTTTAAGTACAAGCACGCGATTAGCCAGCCACTCCGGGTGAAAAACCTCCAAAATGAACCCTGTTGCTAAGAGTCGGGCCACTTCTTCTCCAATAGCCTTACGCCACTCTTCATTGAAACGATGGAGGAGCTTCTTAATCGTCTTAAACTTGGGATCCACATTAAGGTGGTGCTCGGCGAATTCTCTCGGTACACCTAGCATGTCAGAAGGTTTCCATGAAAAGATGTCCCGATTCTCATGCATGAATTCGATCAGCGTGCTTTCCTATGCGGGGTCCATGTTAGCCTTGATAGTAAACTGCTTTGGTGAGTCACCCAGAGCAAAATCCACCCACTTAGTATCCCCTACCACAAACTTCAGGGGTGGCTCAGACTTTGTGCTGGGATTTTTCAATGGAGTCATGTCAGCTGATACGTCTCCATCGTATCTATAATTTTTGATTGTTCCATGCCAATATTCTACAACTTTCATACACTTTTGGCAACTTTTTATACTATTTTTGGGACTGACATATTGATCAAGTGCCTAGAGCCAGTTCCTGTTTGTTACATGTTTTTTTGGCAAAATATCCATACCAAACGAAGTCCAAACATGATAAAAACCTACGGAGATTTTTTTTGGAATATATGTGATTTTTGGGACAAATAATCAACGCGAGACGATGCCCGAGGTGACCACAAGCCAGGGGGCGTGGCCTACCCCCCTAGCTGGGCCCTGGGCCCTTGTGGTCACGCCTTAAGGTGGTTGGATCTCTCCTTTCGCCAGAAGGAAGATATTTTTATAGTAAAAATCACCTCAAAATTTTAGTCCGGTCGGAGTTACGGGTGTTTGGATATTTAAGAAACGGTGAAATGCCAGAATCGGGGAGCGTAGAAACAGAAGGTAACAAAGAGAGAGAGAGAGAGAGAGAGAGAGAGAGACAGAGAGATCCAATCTCAGAGGGGCTCCCGCCCCTCTGCCACCATGGAGGAAAAGGACCAGAGGGGAAACCCTCCTCCCATCTAGGGGGAGGTCAAGGAAGAAGAATAAGGAGGGGGATCTCTCCCCCTCTCTCCCGGTGGCACCAGAACGCCGTCGGGGCCATCATCGTGATGACGATCTACTCCAACTCCATCATCTTCACCAACACCTCCATCACCTTCCCCCATCTATCTATAGTGGTCCACCCTCCCGCAACCCGATGTACCCTCTACTTGAACATGGTGCTTTATGCTTCATATTATTATCCAAAGATGTGTTGCCATCCTATGAAGTCTAAGTAGATTTTTGTTGTCCTATAGGTTGATTGATGATCATGATGGTTTTGAGTTGCATGTTTTATTATCGGTGATGTCCTATGGTCCTCTCTGTGTCGCGCAAGCGTGAGGGATCCTCACTGTAGGGTGTAGCAATGTGTTCATGATTTGCCTATGGTGGGTTGCGTGAGTGTCAGAAGCATAAACCTGAGTAGGTGGTCGTTGCATATGATAATAAAGAGGACTTGATACCTTATAATGCTATGGCTGGGTTTTACCTTAATGATCTTTACTAGATGCGGATGCTTGCTAGAGTTCCAATCATAAGTGCATATGATCCAAGTATAGAAAGTATGTTAGCTTATGCCTCTCCCTCGTATAAAATTGCAATAATGATGATTGCTCTAGTTATCGATTGCCTAGGAAGAATTCCGCAACTCCTACCACCACTTTTCCACACTCGTTAGACTAACTTAGTTGTTTGTTTATCTAAGCAGCCCCTAGTTTTATTTACGTGCTCTTTATTCTTGCAAACCTATCATATCTTACCTACAAAGTACTTCTAGTTTCACACTTGTTCTAGGTAAAGCGAATGTTAAGCGTGCATAGAGTTGTATCGGTAGTCGATAGAACTTGAGGGAATATTTTTTCTACCTTTATCTCCTCATTGGGTTCGACACTCTTACTTATCGAGAAAGGCTACAATTGATCCCCTACACTTGTGGGTTATCATCAGTCGGGTCAATATTATCTTTGTAGAACTTAAGCTCCGCCTCCACACAACTTGTCTCCGCATATGCAGTGTCACCTTCCTCGCACTCAAGAGCAACTTTCCGATCACTATGCACTGTAATCGTCCCTTTCATACCCAGCATCTTGAGTTGCAAGTAGACATAACAGGGTCGGGCCATGAATTTAGTAAAAGTCAGTCACCCAAACATGGCATGATACGGGCTCTTGATTTTGACCATTTCGAACCACAAAGTTTCCACTCTATAATTGTAGTCATCTCAAAATGCTACCTCAAGGGCAATTTTTTCCACTGGATAAGCGGACTTGCCTGGCACGACGCCATGAAACACCATAGATGACGGCTTAAGATCTTTGTCAATCAACTAGATCCAGCCAAAAGTGTCAGAGTACAAGATGTGGATGCTACTGCCATCGTCCATCAGTACCTTTGTAAACTTATAACCTCCTACCTGAGGTGCCACCACAAGTGCCAAGTGTCTCGGGTTATCAACCCGTGGTGGGTGTTCCTCCTTGCTCCATGATATCATGTACTCTGACCACTTCAAATATTGAGGAAGAGTCGGCGTCGTGGCGTGGACAGCCCTCTTGTGCACCTTCTGATCTCGTTTGCCCAGACTCGGGGTGAAGACATGATACTGACCTCCATTAAGATGCCTTGGATTGCTTTGATACCCAGGCTGGTTATTTTGCTGTTGACCACCATCACCAGACTGCTGATGGTGGCCGACTTGACCCTGATAACCCAAGCTCGAGCCGCCTCCACCGAAGCTGGAGCCATGAGAGTCGGATCCTGGCCCGTCGAGCGAGCCGTTGCCATTGTCGTGATGCTGATTAAGGCTATAATTCTGGAATTCTTGCATGATGTAATAATCCCTCCAAGCATGAGTAGATGGTTTGCCGGGTTGACTATGCTCCGGGCATGGTTTGATGAGCATTGCCTCTTTGTTGAAAGGGGTTTTGGCTTTGCCAAACGGCGGATTACCGTTTCCTTTAGTATGATTGTTTCCAGCGTTGGTGTTGGCTACCAGATCTGACCCGCCATTCGAGTTCTTTTTCTTTCTACCATTGGTTGGGTTGTTATTTCCTGCCCCACTCTGCTACTGACCCTTGATGCCACCATTCTTATTACCCTTAGCTGATTTCTCCTCATGAGACCCTAGGTCCTTAGTAGTATCTAAATCTGCATATTTTGTGAGAGCCAACATGAGCTCACCCATGTCCTGATAGGAACGCTTCAGCCGCCCAAGTTTCTGCTTAAAGGGTAATAAGTGACAATTTTTCTCCAAAATCGAGACTGCTTGAGCCACTGAGATGTTATCAGATGAGTGGATAATAGTCAAAACCCGTCGACCCCAATGATGGGTCAACTCATCTTCATGCTACACGCAATGATCGAGCTAAACAATCATCATAGGATGCTTGCACGTTCCTCAGAAATTCTTGATAAATCGCGCTTTCAACTCAGCCCAGATAGCAATAGTATTGGGAGGCAGACCCTTTATCCATGTACGAGTTGGTCCTTCCAGCATCATAATGAAGTATTTTGCAAAAACCTCCTCACTGACGTCCAACATCTCCATGGAGAGCTCATAGCTCTCGATCCAGGCCTCTAGGGTAAATCAGCCGTATAGTTAGGTAATTTGCGCTGCCCTTTAAAGTCCTTAGGCCAGTGCTTATTACATAGTGCTTTTGTTAAGAAAGGCACACCAACACCCCTGGATGAGACATCGGCTCCCACCGATGTTGAAGGGGTTACCAGAGACGGCTCAGGAATCTCCGGGTAGTCTGTCATCGGTGTGCCTCCCCGATGGGCCCTGCCTCTATCCACGATCTCTTGGGCGTTGGTATGGGGTGGGTTATCACAGGGTGGGTTGCGTTGCTTCTCGCTACAGGAAACCACCGGTGACTCCACGCGTCGGCTATAACTACGGCTTGGGATTGGGGTTGAGTGCACACAACTCCAGCTATATGCATACTTCTCCTGTTGAGCTACTGTTGTCTGGAGTAACTCGATGGCATCCCGTGCCTCCTCAGTAAACGGCATCCCCTCAGCGAGAGGGAGTGCGTTCAGCCTGGTAGCCGCCTCTATCATGTTATCCACCGGGTTAGAATAATGGACAGGCGGTGTCACAAGGTGTCGTGGCGGAGTCTGATCCCTCAGGGATGGGTCTAGCTGCCGCAGTGCTTCAGTGGCCTGTGTTATGGCCAGTGGCGCATTTGGCCCTACCACGGGGGTGTTAAAAAGGTTTCAGGGTTCGAGCCGTATCGGAAGGCGGACTTGGGTCCTCCTTCGAAGGACTGCCTATGAAGCATGCTAGTCCAGATGAAAGCGGAAAGCTTCTACTCTCAAACGCTCCGACTCAGCATTCATCTGATCTTGCAACGTATTGATATCCTCTTGGGCCTTGGTCATCAGTGGTTTTGTCCTGGTAATCTCTGCATTACGCTCTGCCTGATTTACCATTGTGACTTCTATTCCCATCAAGGTTGTCAGCTCCTCCATCATATCTACCAAAACTTGAGCCGATGTCCTGGATGACCCGGCACCTGGCGGGGCGGCTCCCGCCGCCGCCCCGAACATCGTGTTGTTAAGAGCCGGCGTTGTGCCTGCCATAAAGATGGCCGCTCGGCTTGGCGGATCATAGGGCTCCAGAATACTGTCACCATCAGCATAGCCCCCAAGACCACCGTTATGGAGCTGGTAGATCAACTCCTCCTCTACACTTGAGGACCCGTCATCTGAGAGGATAAAGGTTTACCCTCCCGACACAGAGTCTTCCACGCCTTGCGTGAAGCCGGTGAAGACGCTCCTTCGCCCGGGTTGAACACGGGTGGGTTGCGTACACCGGGCCGGCTCGACGAGGTTGGCGCAGATGTCCTGCCCGGGCTCAGATCCGCCGATCTTTCCAATGGAAACATGAATACCGCTGAAGGGGACTCGGTCCCCATACTCGATTGAGTCAGCATCATGGCCCCAGCTAGCGTTGTCGATGTAGAGCTTGCCGTGGTGACTCTTACTCATCCTACCGACGACGTATCCCTTGATCCCTTGTAGAAAGCCCTTCGAGAACTCCACACCATCGTGTGTTAGCCAAACGGTGGTGCCAACTATCGTGGTTTTGTCACAGCAGATGTCCTAGTAAAAGGACTTAGGTTCGAGGCCATCACTAAGGCGGTGGATTCGAAGGGTTTGATCGGGACGAGAGACACGAGTTTACCCAAGTTCGACCCCTAGGAAAGAGGTGAAACCTACGTCCTGATTTGTGTTGTATTAATTGGGTATCGATGACAAGGGAGCGGATTCGCCTGACCTAGCTATCAATGGGTTGTTTCGTGTCCTAAGTCGCCACAGGGACTCACCTTTATATAAGTAGGTAAAGGCCCTTGGCTTACAAGAGTCCAGACCGGGTTATACTAAGTATCTGATCATGTCTCCAAGTCATCTTGCCTTCCTTGGCAACTCCACTTAACCGCCGACACGACTCTCATGAAACATTTAACCCTATAGGGGTGCTCCAACTCATCCATCACAAACTAACCACACGCTACGTCGAATAATCTCGACCATGGATAACCCATGGTCTCCTTGGAAATTATGTTGGAAAACCTCAACCTCGAGATAGCCCAAAGTATCCTCGGAATCCCTCGTACAAGATGTTCGAGAAAGGTAAAACAAATCCAGCAAGGCCGCCCCACATGTCTACGAACCCGATAGGAGTCGTGTATCTCATTCTCAGGACACGACGGATAAACGAAGCGTACGGTGGCCTGATAGACATCTCCCGAGTTGCCTCGGGATGGCCCTGCACCATGCTCTAGTTTGGACCGACACTCATGAGGAGCACTGGGACAGGATGTTGATTAATTATCCATGGGGTGATCATGCCCTATACAAATTTTAGTTCTTATAAGAAAATAGTACCAATGTTGGGACTTGCCAGAATAGTTCTATCCCAAAACAAAAATCAAGGGGGTCCCCATAACAACCACAAGCATGTTAGCAATGCTCAATATGGAACATAACACCGGTTCACAAGTAACTATGGCGGCAAAGGTGGAACAAAACACCGAGCAAAAGGCCAAGCCTTCCACCCTTTACCAAGTATATATGTGCATTAAATTTAATAGCAGCAGTATTGTGATACAACAAAAATATCCATGTTGACACATAGAAGCAATTTCACCTGCAGCTAGAAACGCTATAAGAAGGGTTGAGCAAGTGGTAACATAGCCAAACAAAGGTTTGCTGGGATGTGGAGGGGTTAGAGGCTTATCATGGCAATGTTAGGAGGCTTGACATACAAGTGGTAGGTAACATGACATAATGATAGAAGTGAGACAACTAGCATGGAAATGATAGCAGTTGTATCCAGGGAAATGATCATCTTGCCTGAGATCCCACTTGGAAGAAGAATGAATCCATGAATAAGACGATCTGTGAAGTAGACGAACAGGACATAGTCGAACGAGTCCTCACACTCCAAATGCTTTCAGCACTCTATCGAGAAGAAGCAATCCGAAACAAACAATCAACACACGATAAACACCACCACATATGCATGACATGATGCGCAAACAACTATGATGCATGTCCGGTTTAAGTATGCAGGGCACGACAATCACAACAATCAAATACTACACATTAAGTGAAGTTCAATATGCAACGAGTTGGATATTGACGAAACTCCATGTGTAATTTATTTATTCCACTCATTTATTTACACGAAATTTTTTAATGTTTTTTAACATGGAAAAAGGTGAAGCATACACAACTACAACATCTAGACATTTTAAATGAGGCCGAAAGCAACATATAGCATTTCTGAAACAACCCCATATGTTAATTTTGAAATTGGTCCAGATCTTAGCTAACCATATTTTATATTTGTTAAACAATAGAATAAACTATACAATGCAATTCTACACGTTGTTCTAGTCGATTTACATATATGGGTCATCTAAAACGGAGCTACGGTCTAAAAGATATGACAACACAAGATGAATTTGTCATGAATGCAAAATGCATGAAAATGACAACCACAAGCATTTCAAAACATTAATGAAGCAAGATATTATGAGTCTACATGAGAATCTAAGAAAGTTTCATGTATGGCATGTCCAAAACGGAGCTACGATTCAACCACAAAAACCAACACAAGTTTAGGTATAATCTGCCAAAAAACAGCAACATGACATATTGCAACCCACAGATCAACAAGCTACAGCTACCTAAAATGATCAACAAGGACATGGTGATGTAGCCTCCATGATGCTCAACACTTGATCTATTAACAGCAAGTTGTTTAGAAGCATGGATCAATATGAAATGAGCTCACAAGAAGACATACTAAACTAAACAATTTTCACACTTAGTGAAATTTAACAAGGTATAGGACAGAGCAGTTTTTATCATGATGGCATATTGGAAGCATTACAAGTATATGCTACGGGGCATATATTGACATGAAAGTTAACAGCATGTTAGAGGACATTATGAACTACAAATAACCCCATCACACCAACCACAAAGGGGTTCTAGATCACTAGCAAAACACATGGCAAGAAAGGAACAAAATATTACAGATTCCAGACTTATAAATATTTCCGCATGTCAATTCAACAACAATGATTAAGCACGTTCTCATGATAAAATCTATAGCTAATCACAAGATTCATGGCATGGCAACCCAACCAACAGCAAGTATGCATGGCATACTACAACACACTCCAAATACATCACCCAAAGAAGACATGGATTGCTTAATACGGGCATCGCAAAATAGAACTCTTCATTAACAGATTTTAGTTTTAACGTGATGGCTACTAGAGAGAAAGAAATTGACATGATAGTGAACTTCTACCTAGCAAGCAGAGGCATGGCATCAAAGTAGACATATTATAGGGCAAAACTCATGAAGATACAACATGAAAAAGGCCTACGGATGCGATGCAATCATCAATGAAACATCGAATAAAATAACAGTTTTGCACATTACGACATGATGCACTTTTGCAAAACAGATATGAACATGTAAATGAACTCTAATGCACATTCAAATACTACAATCATGTAGAGCACATCGAGTAGATCAATTTTGATATATAGCATGTTAGCATGACATACACGGATATCGAGAAACAAGGCACACAAAACGCAATGACCTTGTTTAAAACATGCAGTTTTTTTGTAGTTCCACGTTTTTTTACCTCGCGGAAATCTAGACGGAGCGGTGTGGGACGGGTGGATACCGGGGCTGCGAATCCATTTGGTTCGACAGTTGGGGTCGGATCGGGACGGGGTCCTCGGGGTAGTGGCTAGCCATGGTCATGGTGGCAATGGTGGTGTGGCGCCCGACATTGACGGGAGGAGCCGTGGGCACTACAGGCGACCGGATCTAGGCGGCGGCAACCCCCCTCCGGCCGGATCTCGCCGGATCCGGCACGGAACGAGGCCGGGCGACGAGCTCGGGGCTGGGGCGGTAGTGGAAGCTCTAGCGAGGGAGCTCGGGGAGGCCGGCTTCGTTGTGGTGGCAGGGCACGGAGGCTCCTCGGGGTTGCCGGCGAGCGGGTGCCGAGACGAAGGCAGGGTCGTCGGCGAGGCGACCGAGCTGCGACGGCGGAAGGTTGCCGACGGCAGGAGGAGCATGCCCCCGGGAGGGGAGGCGCTAGGGCAGGTCACCCTAGGCATTTGGGTACCCTAACTCATTACCCGAACCTGAACCGAACCGAATTATCCGAATTGTTGGGTGATGCAGGTATTGGGTTAGGGTTCGGTTCTCATTTCTTGGCTATTCGGTTTACGGGTTAGGGTTTGGGTTTTAGTCTAGAAAACCCGAAATAGCCATAGTAGCCGAATTATTCATACCAATCAAATTATTCAACCTATTATTACACTGTCATGTTACCCATACTAACAAAAATACCCATACTACCCAAATTATTCATATCAAAAGTTAATGAGTGCTTCGAATATTTCATGCTTTTTGGGTACCCGAATTATGCGAACCAAAATTTTGGGTAATTTGGGTTCGGGTATTGTTTTGCAAAAAAGATTTGGTTCCTATTTTAAGTACCCGAATTACCCATAAACTGAACTACTTGAACCGAAATAACAAAAATACCAGAACACCAGGGTGAAGGGCAGGGCGCCTGCATGGGACTCGCGCACGCTGGCTGTAGCGGCTCTCGCGCCCGGGCGGGACAGATCCGGACCACGCGGTGGCTCAGGGCTGCGGGGCGACGTGACTCGCCTCGGTTGGCTGGAGGGTCGGCTCAAGTGGGGTCTCGGCCGGTGGCGCGACGACAAGTGGCAGTGGTGGCTAGCGGCACGGATTTCGAGCTGGCGGCGGCGGCTGAAGGTTAGTGGAGGGATGGTGGGCATGGAAATTGAGGAGGAGGGCTAGGTTTTTCTAATTAGGGGGGCCTTTCCCTTCCTTTTATAGCAAGGATTTAGGGTTAGGGGGTTTTAGTCCGATTTTTGACCCTTCGATCGAAATCGGACGGCTCCGGCGATCACTAGGCACTGATTGCGACGAAAGTTGACAAGAGGTCTAGCTACCACTACTAGAAAAACGGCTATAGCTAATATGGACATTAATGGCGGACCATGCATGTGGTGCGCCACTGCTATATAGCACCTGGCCTGTGTTTGTGTGGATGTACAACCTTCCCCCCTGGATGTGCATGAAGAGGAAGTACATTCACATGAGTATGCTAATTGAAGGGTCAAAACAACCAGGCAACGACATCAATCTGTATCTAGGGCTGCTGAAAGAGGAGCTAGACACGCTGTGGAAAACGCCAGCCAATACATGGGACGCCACAGTGAAACAATATTTCCCTATGAGAGCCACACTGCTCACGACGGTGCACGACTATGTCGGTTACGGATATGTCGCGGGGCAGGTGGTCCACGGATTTTATGCATGCGTCAGGTGCATGGATGACACAACGTATCGCCAGCTAGATAGAGAACCCGGGTCTTCAAAAACCGTGTTCATGGGACATCAAAGGTGGCTTCGCGACGATGATGCATGGAGAAAACGCAAGGATCTGTTCGATGGTGAAACCGAACCCTAAAGACCCCCACGTACGAGGAGCGGCGAGGAAATAGACGAGCTGTTGAAAATTGGAAAGAGTGCCCACTACAGGGAAAGAAGCAAAAGGCGCTAGAGCTGCTGCTGAAGGTATAGAAAATGAGGTCTGGTTTCTGAAACTTGTCGTAGTGGAAGATCCTCCGTGTGCCTCACAGCCT
This sequence comes from Hordeum marinum, assembly GCA_022496015.1. Classification (NCBI taxonomy): domain Eukaryota; kingdom Viridiplantae; phylum Streptophyta; class Magnoliopsida; order Poales; family Poaceae; genus Hordeum; species Hordeum marinum. Next base: position 342,640,407 of record CM039677.1, on the reverse strand, counting down.
TGGTGTCATGCATAACACGAAGAATGTGTGCGAGAGTCTGCTTGGTACCCTGCTCAACATGCCAGAGAGGACCAAAGATGGGTCGAAAGCAAGGGCAGACTTGCAATCAATGAGCATCAGGGAGGAGCTTCACACAAAACGCCCTAATGATGATGATGATGATGATGATGATGATGAGGCGAAGGACACGGAAAGTCGTCACAAAGGAAAAAAGGCCAAGAAGATCGAATATGACTGCCCTCCCGCGTGCTTCACTCTAAGTCAGAAGGAGATCGAGTAGTTTTCACCTGCCTCGTAGGAGTAAAACTTCCTTATGGCTACGCGGGGAAGATAAGCAGATACCTAGACTCAGCGAAGCAAAAGTTCAATGGGATGAAGTCTCACGACTGTCACGTGTTGATGACGCAGATACTTCCAGTTGCAATCTGTGGGATCATGGACGTGCACGTCCGTGAAACGCTATTTGGCCTATGCAACTTTTTCGACGTCATCTCTTGGAAGTCGGTTGGCGCGAGGCAACTCAGAAGGCTACAGGAAGAGATCGTGGTGATACTATGCGAGCTTGAGATGTACTTCCCGCCCGCATTCTTCGACGTTATGGTGCATCTGCTGGTCCATATTGTGGAGGATATCATCCAACTCAGGCCAACGTTCCTGCACAGCATGATGTCATTCGAAAGGATGAATGGTGTCATCAAAGGATACATTCGCAACAGGGCACGTCCAAATGGAAGCATAGCCAACGGCTTTCTGACTGAAGAGTGCATCTCCTTCTTCACGAATTATCTAGGCATCGAGAACCCTGTTGGTCTGCCCGTCAACAGGCACCTCGGCAGGCTCGCTGGATGGGGTCACCGCGAGGGTCGCCGCGAAATGCATGTCGACTTCAAGGGTCGACTCGCCGACTTTGAAAGAGCAAACCTAGTCGCGCTACAACACATAGACGTGGTCGATCCTTGGGTGGTAAAGCACAAAACCTTTATTGAGAAGACGTACAATGACCGAGGCCAACAGAGGACGGACGGAGATATAATCAAAGAGCACAACTCATGTTTCACGCGTTGGTTCAAGGACAAGCTTCTGTCGTACCCTTTACATGATGATTCTTCGGCGGAAGAAAAACTCATATTCGCCTTGTCACAGGGCACCGAGCACAACCTGATGACCTATGAGGCGTACGAAATCAACGACTACACATTCTACACCGAGGAAAAGGACATGAAGAGCGATTATCAGAACTGAGGGGTAACGATTGAATCCTACACCGGTAACGACAAGGACAGATACTACGGAAGGATCGAGGAGATCTGGGAGCTAAGCTACGCTGGAGAGAAGGTCCCGATGTTCCGTGTCACATGGGCCAAGAGCATCCTAAAAGAAGACTGGTATTTCACCACCATGGTTATACCCAAAGCCAAATCCAAGACCGCGGGCGCAAACGTCACCGCGAAAAATGAGCCATGGGTACTGGCTTGCCAAGTGGACCAATGCTTCTTCATTATCGACCCGTCAAAGCCCGGTCGTGTTGTCGTGAGGAGAGGTAAAAGGAACATCATCGGAATGGATGGAGTTTCCAATGAGCAAGACTTTGACAAGTACGGCGACCCAAAGATGGAAGATGACGATGACGATGAAGTACCATACACCACAAGAAGAAGCGGGACCACCCTACCTAAAGGATGTCCGTTCAAGAGAAGAATTCAAGGGGTTCCGGGGCTAAATTATTCAACCGCGAGAAAGAAGGGCAAGAATATTGTGAAAAGATAGCTAAGATCTAATCACGACGTGTCGGCCGCGTGTGTGTGTCAGTGACAAGCTCAATCTTTGATGACTGTTATTTCATGTCACTTGATTTCAACCATGTCATCTAATTCTAAATCTTTGCACAATGGTTTTATCACTCCATTTGCACTTTCTTTTTCTTTTATCTCAAATCTTAAATTATTACATGCAACTAAAAATCCAAAAAAATAAAAAGAAGTTAGTAATGGCGCACCAGGAGAAGGTGCGCCATTGCTATCACGGTGTTTATGGCGCACCCCTAAAAGGTGCGTCATTGCTATCCTTGTTTATGGCGCACCCCTCCGAGGTGCGCCATTGCTATCCTTGTTTATGGCACACCCCTAAATGGTGTGCCATTTCTATCCTTCTTTACTTTGATTGATTCAGCTCCCCTTTTCCTCTTCCTCGTCGCCATCCATTCCCTCCCCATTCTCGTCCTCTCCTCCGCTGACTCCTCCTGCAGTCCTGTGTCGCCGATGCCCCTTCCTCTTGCTGCTGCACCCTGCCCTTCCTAGCACCCATGCACCCCCACCCCACCCCCTCCTCCACTCCTATCCCTCCCTCTACGTTTCCCCTCCGAACCGCAGGCGGCAGCGGCGGCGCACCAAGCCAGCAACCCTAACCCTACCTCCCTCCGCCGGCCAGCGTGTCCACCCTCGCCTCCCTGCTGCTGCTGCTCCCGGTGATGCCGTAGGCCCCTCTCTCGCATCCCTCGCTTCTCCCGCGGCTGGTCGCAGCATCATGGTGGCATGAATCGAGCGGCGCGGACCACGACCAAGGCGAGGGACGAGGGCGAAGAGCGACCGCGGCGGTGAGCTGTAGTGTCGCGTCGTCGACGGATCCCCTCCTCCCCACCCCGCACAGTCCCAAGGTATGCATAGACAGTACACCCTAAACCTAAACTATATATTTTTTTACATCTGTTGCCGAACCCTACCATTCCATTCCATTCCTAATCCTAGCAGGCAATAGCAGCTTACTACACTACTTAGTTTTTGACCTCGGTCTTATCTAGCAGGTTGAAGTTCCTGTTGGCAGAGGAAAACCACCAGTACTTGTTGAAAAAGACGAGAGCCTAGACAGGGTAAAATTTTCAGACAGAAAAACTGGAAACAATGAACTACAAGGCGATATGATGTGCATTTTTTGTTAACAGTAGCTGTAAATTTTCTTAGTAAGTAAGTTATTCCAAAAAAACAAGTTGTTTGAAGCATGCTATCTCCATCTGTATCTAGTGTTTTCATGCATTCTGTAGTGAAATATAAATGTACCAAGATCAAGAATATTAGGCAGTACATACTATCTTATTGCAAAGTTGCTGATAGTTTGTCTTGTACTTAATTAAACAAGGAAAATATGCTATTTTTTATCTGTATAATCTTTGTATGGTACTACTGTGTAATATGAGCATTTTATGCCTCTTAGTTTGACCCAGCGAAACTGAGGAAGCTCCGCCCAAGTTTCAAGGAGAACGCTAGAACTGTTACTGCTGGGAACGCTTCTAGTATAAGGTGCTTGTCTCCTTTTCTTTTAGATCTTAGCCTTGTGGACAACGGCGGAGCTATGTGCATCATTGGGGTGGCCATGGCCAACCCCAGCCTTGAGATAATCACTAAAGAAACTAATATTTGGGGTCTTAAATACAAGAAAGTGTAGTAAGCAGCAGCAGCAGCCTACTTGGTGGCCTCTACTGATTATCATGCCAGAGCTAAAATGGTCACATTAGTCTGGAAGAATTGAGGGTTTTGCTATTTCGGAGAGCATATCTTGCCCTTTCCTCAAAAAGCTATAACTTATCATTTTTTATGATTTGAGGAGTTTCTGAAATGCATGAAACCAGATAGTAGCTATATGGTGAGCATTAGTTTTTCTTAGCTCATTGAATCATGTACTAGGAATGACCTGAAGCTCATCCACATGATACATTGGTTGTACATGAGAATTGTTGATTGTATCAACAAAACATGTATAGAATACTCAAAAGAATCTTGGTGTGTTGTCATGCGCTTGGTATGGAACATAATACGTTCAGTGGCTATTAGGGCTTGCTCCCTCTTCACAATTCTCTGGTGGATCCTACCATATTATAACACTTGCAAAAGATGTTGCTTACACTACTAGTTGTGCAATGTACTGGATGCAGCTATTGCTGTTCGATTCAGTGATTTCATTGATGTTCTGAGAGGCACTCGGTACATGGCCGAAGTCGAGTACGCCAACATATGAAAAGTTTAATTGTGCTACCTGAAATCAACCGATGACCTCTCGGTACCCATGCAAAAGCGATAGTTTTTTCATCACATACCATAGCTTCAACATTTATTACCTTGATTTTGGAAAGTACAAAAACAGAAGGTTAGTTCACTTAACCCAAAACAAAAGTTTAGAGACTCTCACTCTAGAAAGGCGTATATTGGAGAAACCTCCCACCTTTTGGGAAGCTACAAAACCTCAAGGGCCTCTATTTGAAGAAAATTTCTGGAATGCTCCAGTTTGGGCCTATATGTTGGTTGTGCCTATATGTAGGCCTTTTTTTGTGCAGGGACAAATAGTTACCCCTTTCTCCTGAAATGTTGATTAATTTCCGTTTTGGTTGAGAATGGGGCACTCCTAGGTCAAGAAAAATAGCAAAGGTCATGCCCAATTTTCTTGACCTAGAAGGTGCCCGATTCTCAACCGAAACAAAAATTAATCGACATTTAGAGACAATGTTATTTCTACAAAGCAAATATTTCTAAGTGGCTTTTATAGTTTTCCCTTAAGTTGAAATGCAAACTATTTCTTCCTCTAAATCTGAGAAGAATAGATACTACCCTGATCTCATCCAATAACTCTAGTAGCCTTTTTTCCTATTTAGAGCGAACATGGCCGACAATGATGAGGCCGGAGGTTCGAGAAAGCCATTCTGGGAGCTGTCCTAGGAGATGGAGGAAGAACCTCACCGCTATGAGGACGCCGCGGAAGACACCGATCCCGACTGCACAACCCCTAGTGGCGTCGGGGATGACACCACTAATGGTGCCGCCGGGGATGCCACCACTGATGATGGCAGCAAACGCACACATGGCAGCCAACCGAAGAGGCAACGGAAGGACCGACGCCCGAACGTGCTCGGCACCGTCAAGGAGGAATTTACCAAAGTGTCCTCTAGTGGGCATCCAACGACGCCCAAAGAATTAGTTGGTGGGTACGCGGGACAACTCGGGTGCATTCTCCGAAGCACCGTCTCGATCAACACCGAGAACCTAAGGCATCGTGACCAAGGGAATTTGCGCAACCTCCTCTTCATGAAGCTTCACGAACGATACAAGTTCCCCGGTGACTTCGCAAATACACGCCTCTTAGGGAATAAAGTGAACAGTGCCGCCCTCACGAAGATGAGCACGGCCCTGGCTACTTGGAGAGCCGCGGTGAAGAGAAGGATTCTAAGAGGTGATAGTTATGAGAAGATCAAGGAGACAAATCCTTCGATCAGCCAAGCTGACTACCTGGAGTTCAAGATCAAGTGCGACAGCAACACATCCGTGGAATCAAGTCAGTGGGGGAAAGATATGCGAGACTTGAACTTAGGGGTCCATAAACTCGGTCCGACGGTTATAGAGTGGTGGAACCTAAATGGGACAAGGAGGACACGGAGCGTGCCGAGCAAGGCCTACCGCCCCTCTTTGATAAATATCATGAAAAGCATACTAGGAACTATGTCAGGGCCCGGTACAAGGTGGACCCGGTAACAAAGGAGCTTACCATGGATCCAAAGGTGAAGGAGCTTGAGCGTGTTCTGGTAAGGAATACACCCCCGCGTAATTAGCTCCATATGGTTGCATTCTAATTAATGAAACCAAATTTCTAAATGGTTCATGTTTCTTCCACAGGAAACTTAAAGCAGTAGCGCGGGGTCTCAGAGCTCCCTGTCTGCCCCTTGGGACACCACTTTAAATAGGGTGTTGAACGTAATGAAACAGAAGGATAAGTTCAGTAAGCCGTCGTCAGCTGGTCGTGTGACCAGCGAAGGCTTGTCCACAAAATGGTCGGAATACTATAAGGCTAGGCGAAAGGAGAGAAAGACCAGCTCGGAAAGCCAGGAGCGTGAGGTTAAAGAACTCAAGGCACAAGTGGCGCGGATTCAGGAGATAGTCCAAGAGCAAGTGTGAGACCAACTGGGAGCGACGATCACCGCCATTATGCCTTCCTTGCTTGAGGGGCTGCGGGGCGGATTGGGGGCGGCCAATAGGGGCCGCCCCCGATTCCCAGCTTCACGGGCAGCAACTCAGACAACGCGTCGGCATTGGTGTCTCCGACGTCGGTGCCGGTATTGGAGCTTAATGCACCAGGGTGTGGGAAGAATACGCCGGCCGGCACCTCGGCAGCAAGCGGCCCCTCTGTCACTTGCACGCCCGCCGTTGGCGGTGCCTCGACATTAGCCAAGCTCGAAGCCATCACGGTAACTAAGCCTCGGCCGATGACTTCATCTCCTTGCCTTTGACTGGGCATCCCTGACGCCCTACATGTTTTCGCAGGGTGCCGCCAACATTCCATGCACTCTCCTGCACTTCATGGATGGCGAGTTGATCGATGTCGCCAAGGCCAAAATCGTTGAACCGGGTAACCGCGTGTTCCACGGTAATACGATGCCACCCACCGTGTATAGGGTTCAACTGGTTCAGGTGCTGCGGGGCTGCGACGACTTGTTACCTCTGTATCGACCCCCTGGGGCCGACGAAGATGATGTGATGACCCTCAACGTCTGCTTAATCAGGTCCATGCTTTGGCCGAAGAGCCAGATTCGTTTGGGGGCGGGGGACACCACCCCACGGACAACACCGCCAGTCATGCCGGCGCCAAGCCATGGCAAGACCGCCGCAACGCTACCGCCGTCAGCTGATCTAGACATGCATATGGCACAGGATCTGGACAACGATGACAATACATTTTCCGACGTTGATAAGTACATCAACGAACATGGGTACGGTGACGAATTCTTGGGGCCTCCTTCTCAAGAACCCAACCCTACAAAAGACGATCGTGATCTAGCTGGTACCACGGAGAAACCCAATTGCAATAGGCGTCGTCTGTTCAGTTCTCAGGAGACGCCTCCAGCTACCGCCTTCACCGAGACTGAAATAGCCGAGGCGCGAAATATTATCAGCCCCAACACACTCAAGAAGGTGGTCTCTAAGCAGAAATCGATCCCATTACAGCAGAAGAAGCAGAAGGGACGGAAAAGAAAAAATAACAAGGGTGCGAGCCAACCGGCACCGAGTACGATTCATGCTCAGGACGAGCCACCAATACCTAAGGATATCTCGAGGAGGGTGCATGTGGCGGGTAGGCTAATGCTACCGACTAATCTGCTCAATGCTGCAACCGGTGCTATGCGGAGTCTGCATGACGGTGTTCTTTCTATGGAGAAGCGGCGTCTCTCCGAGAATGATGTGGCATACCCGGTTTTCATGGCCAAGGTGCCAGAGGGCAAGGGCTTTGTCTATAGCACCATCGGACGTATGATCATCCTGCGGTTTGATGACATCTTCGCTATGTTTAACCTTTATCCGCTGCACTACACCTTCATTTGGCTATTTTCGCTCAGTATGGAGATGCGGATCATTAGAGACAAGACTCCGGACATCGTGATAGTCGACCCCTTCTACATGCATGCCAAGATCTTGGGCAGCGTTGGGGACCGGCAATTCGCGAGTTCATACCTTGAAGGCATCATTCTGGCAAACCTAGATAAGGATAACCTCCTCGTGCCTTACTTTTCCGAGTAAGTCATCCCCTCACCGCCCCGTAACATGTGATTTCTTAGATTTCGATCGTTCTTTTTTTCTAACATTCCGTGTTTTGTGCGGTGACACACATTGCACACTCATCCTCTTAAGCCCGAAATATTCCATGGCCACGTATTTCGACTCGGAACGTCAGTCAAAGAAAGACTACACAAATATTAAGAAAGTTCTTGATGATGCTCTCCCCGGCTACACCAAATCTAGAGGCACCTTTAGGAGGCCAATTTGTAGGTACGGCAAGCACGTGTTCACCCACGTAACGACGTTCCCCTCCGTCAAGCAGCCGCCTGGCAGTCAGAAGGATGCCTACTATGCCCTCCATCACATGCGGGCGATCGTACGGGACCAGCATCACCTTATGCTACCAAATAATCTCAAAGAATGGGCCGCACGCTTGTCGGCAATCCAAGACGAGGACATCAGACAAGAATTCTTTCGCATCCAGTCAGAGTTTGCGGAATTCATCTATCAAGATGTCCTTCGTACCTTGGGGCAGTTCTACCTCAACTGTCAACCGTCAAATAGTGAAATAGAAACAACGCTACAAATGCAGGCTGACAACAACCGCACATTCATGACCATCATGAAAGACGGCGGCTTCATCCATGCTTCGGTCCCTGAGTCGAGTCGAAAGTATTGATGCTATGTAGTTCTGAAATATCGATTAGCTCATGTTGTAATTAAACTTTAATGAACTTGTATGTCTCTTTAGTTTGGACAGTCGTTCAACTTATATGTAATTGATGCTATTTATTAGCAGGACCATGAATCCTGCTATTAATGTGTTGCTTTTCTCTTCCGATCCTTTTGTTTTATACTTATATATTGCTTATATATTATCTGTGAATTGCTACTAACGTTTTGTTTGTCTAGTGCATAGAGATGTCGTCATATGTCGTGTACAAGGGTGAGGTTACCGGAGTCTACAACGACTGGGAGGAGTGTCGGAGACAGGTTCACCATTTCAGCGGTAACAGTTACAAAGGATACACCACTTGGGTGGAGGCGGAAGCTTGATACGCGGGCTATCTAGCGGGAGAGAGGAGGGAGCGGAGGAGGAACCGGATGAAGATCAGTTTCATCGTGATGATGCTCATCGTGACCGCAACCCTCTTCTATGTGATGGTAGTTTAGATATCGACTTGTAATGTGAAGACAAACTCGCTAGTCATGGTCTCGAGACTTGTAACGTTCTAAGTTTGTTCGTTATTTTGAATTCGGAGACTAATATGATGAATTGTATTCGGAGACTAATTTTCTATTGTATTCGATAAATCTGCTGTTTATATGTTGTGTTGTTTATATTCTATGTTGTAATGTATTTTGTAACATGTGCAAATATCAGAAAAGCAAAAAACAAATTCTTAATATTCATAGCAGTGGCGCACCATATTGCACTTTAGTGGCGCACATAGATAAACACCCCAGTGGCGCATTATCTAAAAGTGCGCCATTAGTAACCCAGAGCACAAGGTACACATGGCCCCTTGGAGTAACAGTAGTGGCGCACTTCTGGGCCTAGTAATGGCACACTTTGGGTGCGCCATTAGTGTCTGGGATAGTAATGGCGCACCAGGTGGTGCTCCACTATTATGTAGATTAACAGTGGCGCACCAAGCGTGCGCCATTACTATTTATTAGTAGTGGCATGATAATAGTGGCGCACCTATAGTGCGCCAATAATAGCCAAAATAGGTGCGTCACTAACAGCCTTTTTTCTAGTAGTGTACACTATATTAAGACTGCATGCCAACTTTCGACCCAATCCAAGAATATTTTTTGCGCGCTTTTAAAAATATTTTTAACCGATGTCGCAGGTGTGTGGATGTGTGGTTGGTCTCGAAACAGTCGTCGACACGAACAGAAAGAGACGGCAACTACGAACGGATCCATGTTTCCAAAACGAATGACGATGATATGCAGATGATGAAAATGATGCAATGATAAATGCGACAACCATACGAATGACAAGACAACATTGGAATAAAAGGGGAATCTTCTGCAACTTCGGTGCCAGGCTCTTACACCTAGCCAATCCGTTCATTGATCTTTCCTGAAATATACTTGATAGATTCATTAGCCCGATGAAATATATGTTGTTTTTAATTACCAAAACCACCTAGGAAGAAGTTGTGCTTTTAGTCTCCCCTTTTTGGTAATTGACGACAACATATAGATCAAAGCTTCGACATAAAATATAATCAATGTATACCATCGTCGCTTTGAGAAGTACCCCCTCTGTAAACTAATATAAGAGCTTTTAGATCACTAAAGTAGTGATGTAAGCGCTCTTATATTAATTTATGGAGGGAGTATGTGATAAGGAAGAGTTCCCCCTAAATTCGTACAATATTTTAATTTTCTATTTGGATGGAAATGCCCAATCGATTAGGATCATGGGTCACGCTTCCATGTCACATACATCTTTGTGGTGCGCATACAAGATATGATTGGATTACAATGCACATAACACTAAACATGAGTGAATGATCATCATATGAATATCAGAAAGATAGGAAATAGTAACATCAATCACAAAGCGCATGATCAAACACCACGAAGTTTAAGATGAACAAAAGATAGGCCAAACGTTTTCAAAGTCAAAGAGAAACATCAAAAGCAACATACACTCTCTCTCTCTCTCGAAGCCCTGTGATCTATACAATTTTCCCCTTTGGCAACAAGTTAAGTATAGAGCTAATTGTCTCTCTAGGCATGATCTCCTCCATGGGGCGATGAAGCTGCTCCGGTAGTCGTGGAAGGAGTCTATAATAGAGCGTCCATGAATGCTTCTGCAGAAGTCCACTGGGCTGGTGGAGTTGACACTCGAAGTTTTCAAGGAGGCATGGTAGAAGCTGCAGTAGATACAGACACCGAGGGTCTCAAATCCTGGGCAAGCACGACAGTAGATCGACCCTGAGTCATGAATTGAGTCTGGACTGGTAGTGTGGGGCTCTCATCATCATCATCATCGTCATCTAAGCTAGGCAAAGAAACTGCATCTACCTCTTGCTTGGAAGGAGGAGGGTTAGCTAGTTCCTCCTCTTCCTCTTCTTCATCCTCTCCAGGGCCTTTGAACATGGAGGTTGGCCTCCAAACCACATGGATCGTCCTCTTCCTTTCCGTATTCTTCCCTGGCTTCTTGGGCAAAGATTTAGTCCTCCTTGATGAGGCGGGGTTCTCCAAAGAAAGAGAAATCCCTCTTTGTGCAGCAACTAAGTCAGAGACCTTCTTGGCAACAACTCTTTCTTTTCTCTCGGCCTGCTTCTTGAGTGTCACCTCATCTAGAATGAAGTCAGCATCCTACTCATTAGAATTCCTTGGCTTACTTGCTCTAGTGTGTGCCTTGGGAAAATCAAGGGAGCTAGGAGTTTTGGGTCTAAAAACTGGCCTATGGACTAGTGCCTACATCAAGGTCCACACTCTGCTCTCTGAGATCATTCTCACTATCAATAGATCTTGACATGATTGAACCTGCCCTGTGAATTAGATATGGAGGAGCAAAATGGATGAGCGTCACAAGATTCAAGTGTTTTTACAATTTGAACTCAAGGAGTTAGTTTTAGGTATTCACATTATGAAATTCGATTCCACCAAGTTTTGTGTTTTGGAAATTCCGAGGCAACAAACAATGGTAATAGAAACTTGCTCACACAGTTTGGTTTCACCGAAATGTGACTCGGTATCACCAAAGTTGTGCTTAGAAACCCTAATCTCTGTTTCGGTTTCACCGATAGGCACTTTCATTTCATTGAGAAGTCCCTATGTTGTGGACGAACCCACATCTGTGGCACCGAGAGGTTTCGACTCGCTGACTCCGAGATTGCATATTGCGGAGACCTAACCCTAAAATTCTTCGTTCGACCTATTCTAAGGAACTTTCTGGTGGATATATTCATTGCAGGTTGTGGCTAGAGATGAAAAAACCTAATACACATGAATTAGAGTTTGGAGTGCACTAGGGGGTGAAGATTTACTCTAACTTGGTGGATATTTGCTACAACAGCAACGGTGGAGATGATTCCATTAATGACGACGGATTCCAACAGCGAGGGCACACGGGAGACAACAGAGTTCGTCCGGAAACGCGGGCGGCGGCGGCAATGGGTGCGTGTCGTGGATTTTTCACGGCAACATGTCTAAGTTGACGAACTTAGGTGTGAGGCCATCGCAACTATGTGGCGTCTTGAGAGGGGTTGGTCGGAATCGAGAGACGCAAGTTTACCCAGGTTCGGCCCCTCCGATGGAGGTAAAAGCCTACGTCTTGCTTTTCTTCTATTGATGATGACGAAGATCTCTCGGTTACAAGGGTGCTATCTTGCTACCTCTAATCTCGAGAGCCTCTAATCTGTCTATCTCTAATAACTTGTATCTGTCTTAACTTGTCCCTCTAGGGGCGCCTTACCCCTCCTTATATGGGTGGAAATGGTAGGTTGACATGTAGAGTCCAACTAGAAGTAGTATTAGGACTAGTCTCTCTTGAATCCTAATCCGGGTCTTGTTTACTTTATGGGGGAATCCTTTCTCTCGTTGGGCCTTCTCTTGTGAGCTGCCCCTCCAAGCCCGCCAACGAGCTGCCTTGCACCAGCTCGCATGCTGGGCTATGGTCCTGGTCGTCGTGTGACCTGGTAATAGAGGTGACGCATGAGCCGCCATATGATGAGTCGGGTCATACCTCCTACTGGATCACCAATGTATCGTCAAGTTCGGCCAAGGCTCCAGTGAATCGCCAAGTCCTCACCGGGTCATACTTCTAGCCGGGTTATATCGTGGGGTATATCCCCGACATTAGGCCCCAGGTTTGCTTGAATTTATTGATGCTAAGCTCCTGAAATAAGAATAAATGTGTTAAGTGACCGGCCCACTCCACTGGCTGGCTTAATGAAGTAACTCCTTGAAAATATGGGTTTCCTCTTTATATGAACGAGTTGTCTTCCCAATCGTCTTGCTTGTCAGTGTCCTTTGCAGTAAAATATTGGGAATACAACACCCACATGCCATTGAGTCGGCATCCAATACTATTCAACTTGTGAAGCCAGGTTGCTCATATAATCTCTCGCGGGTTATGATGCTGAGTCATGATTGTTGGTGATGCCAGGTCAAACAACTAGACTCCAGTTGACTTGATAAAAATATTGGGATCAAAATCCATTTGATGTAGAGCCGGTCTTTTAATGCTTCGGCTAAAATAAAAATCTGTTAAGACGGTCCCACTCAGAATTAACATCTTGAAAACTCTCTTCAATTTTTTGATATATCCATACTACCTGTAGCCCTCAAGATCCAAGTTTATCCATGATGACTTGGTGCTTTGCAATAATATATGTGATTGTGTAGCCCCCAAGTACCAGGTTGTCTTGCCTACAGCAGCATGGGACTTCTAACTGTCTTGTAACTTATAAAGCTTCAGCTGATGTAGCCCCCAAGGGCCGGCTCATCAGTATGTGATGCGCCGGGTCTTCAATTTGAACCTTATAATCTATTTGACCAACTGAATACTATAGCCCCCAAGTGTCGGGTTGCATCCCTGCAGCGACTTGGTACTTTAGAAAATTTGATCTGAGTGGTGTAGCCCCCTAGTGTCAGGTTAGTAAGAAGTACTAGGCTGGGACTTAGAAAAATATAGAAAGCTGGCTCATCTTCTTGAGACAACAAGGTCTCTTGACAATGTAATGACTTGAAAAGCAGCTTGCATTAGCCCCCCAAGTGCCATGGTGCGTGCTTCGAGCGATATTGGACTTGCATACTTGATATAAACTGGACTCAGAAAATGTAGCCCCCAAGTGTCGGGTCGTCTGCCTGCGGCGACTTGGGACTGTATAAGAATAGCCCATCATAATGCCCTTCAGAAGTTCTGTGGAACTGATATTAATCTGATTTGAATGAATCCTTGACTGTGATTGTAATATAACCTGGTAGAATATCCTGGAACAATTCCTTTGTCTTTGAAATGAAATCCCTACTGGTGGTTGCGGTGCAACCCGGCAAATATATGTTGGAGAAATCCATGAGTGTTGTAGTATACTACAGAGAACAGGTTAAAAAATCCAATAACCAGTCAATTAAATGACCCGGCATTATATCTGATAGGGCGGCTCTTCAAGAATAATTAGCTTTCCAATCTGGCTTGAAAATACCACAATCATTTAATACTGGTTACGATAAACCATGATGAAGATCCAGCCATGTTGGTTATTAAAGATCTATTTGTTCCTGCAGAGGTTACGATGTAACCAGTTTGGTGACCCGCTTTCCACGGCATAAACAAATATGGATATGCATGTATGATGATGCATGATCTAATGATGCAATGAAGGATGATGTAATGCAAGATGCAATGTATGACTCAAGCTTTTTCTTCCTTTTGTTTTCAAAAACTCATATGATGGTTCTTCTGGGTGGACTCGATGCTTGAACTCATACCAGTGCAGGGTCTCTAACGAGAGTGACCGTCAACTCCTTTGAGCGGTTCAGGGTCTCTAGGCGAGATTAACTCATAAGAGCGCAACGAACCAGAAAGAGACACATCCACCGGTTCTTCTGGGTGGACTCGCTGCTTGAACTCATAACAATACTCGGTTTCCAGGCAAGATTGAAGAGCACAACGTACCATAAAGAGACATGAATGTTGGTTCTTCTGAGTGGACTCGCTGCTTGAACTCATAACAATACTCGGTTTCCCGGCGAGATTGAAGAACGCAACGTCCCAAAAAGAGATGCAGCACGTAGCAAGGCATGAGTATCCCTAGGGCCCATAATCCCCCTCTCACATGACACAATCCGCCGTTTGAACCTTAACCAGTGCTTAGGATCTCCTGGTGAGATTAACTGCCCGGTACGTTGGACAGACAGTGTCTCTAAGCGGTGCTTAACTGGTAAGAGTTCAGCATGTCACCTGTTGGAGAGGCATCAAAAGGGGGTATAACCTGCACCCCTTTTGACCTTGTTGATGGAGTCAACTTTTGGGTACACGAACCAAACTTGTAGTGGCTGAAAAGCCTGATCAAGAGGGTTGAAGCTTAACCCGGTGGGTTTGAAGCCCCCAAACGACCTTGTCGACAACATCAACATGTGCACCAAACTTGTAGACCGCCTTCTTGTGGACCGCCAACTTGTAAGCCATCGTATTATGGACCGCCAACTTGTAAGCCATCATATTATGGACCGCCAACTTGTAAGCTGTTGTCATATTTAGTTTGAACAGTGCATCATGGCGGCTTGTCTTCTTGCACAACTTTTAATTCTTCCGCCAATAATATAGTACCCCCAGGATTGGGTTAACTTTCTTGCAATGACCCGGGGTTCTCATTGAAAATGACCAAATGTGTCGAGCCATGTCTGTAGCCCCGAGTCTTAAGTTGACTTGAAGAGGCATCTTAAGAGTCTCCACTGAAGGCTGAAGTTGACTGTGGCGGGTTTTATAGATGATCCCGTATGAATTGTTTCAATAATCTGGTCGATGGTTCGTCCCGGCTGGTTGTTGAAGTTAACCAAACTGCAGTGGTGGCCACTTGTGCGCCTGTTCGTTTCGGCGGCTCGTATACACGAACACTGCACTGATATGCTGATGTAGAATCAGTCTGTGAACGGTGTCTTGCGCGCGTACGTTGGACGGCTCATACAGGCGAGCACCATACCGATATGTTGATGAAGATCAGACTGCGGCATTGTAAGCCGGTTCGACCGCGAGAGACGACCGTGACGTTATAAGACGGTGCGGTTGCAAGAGACAGTTGCGACATTATAAGCTAGTGTGGTTGCGGCGTCGTAAACTAGCGCGGTTGGATAAGACGGCGACTGCATCACGAGTCGGGTGGACGGTGAGTCGCCCGCGACGTTGTAAGCCGGTGCAATCATGAGAGACGGTCGCGGTGTTGTAAGCTGGTGTGGACGGCGAGTCGGTCGTGGCGTTGTTAGTGAAAACCATATCGCGGATACGGCGGCTTGCCTTGTCCATTGGGCGGCTCATACTGATGGGTGAGCGCGCGGTACTGGCGAGTTGATGTAGACCCTCCACGGGGGCGACGACTCACGCACGTCCCTCGAGCAATGCGACATGCTAGTGTGCGCTCCAACTCCGCGATATAATGCCACATGAATAATTGTCCTACGTAAAAAATATTACAGGCAAAGTAATCATTCTCAAAGAAATTAATATATACTGACATTGGTTGATGTGGAAATCTTCCTAGCTTGACGTTGGTTGTTGTGGAAATCGGAGAATATTGCCTCCTCGGGGGAGTAAATGACCATGTATGAGAAGCTGTGTTGGCACAATACGTTGACCTGTCAAACTCCTTGGTCCTCACGTGAGAAATAATAGAACTTGTGTTGATTAGTGTCACAGACTAGTAGTAGTACACAAACACAATGACCCGGCGGATTGCAGAGTGCTGGTGGAGATGCTTTGGGGTTTGTTTCGATTTGATTTGAGATGAGAAGTTAGACGACCGCCTCATGCTTCCTTGACATCGAATAATGGTAAATCTCAGCGGATCAGTGCTGCCATTTCCGATCCGAACAGAAGTGGCAGTTACAGATGGCATATGTGGCGGAAACTTCCTTCCTCCCAGCGACGCGTAACAATGCTCTAGAAATTCATCTGGCTTTGGATCATCAGCTCATAAACAGCGTGTGGCGGCACCCGATGCATCCCAAATTTTTCTCGGTCTCAAATTCGTATAATTCACAGTGTCTGCACGTCGACAACATAGATCCTTCCGCGCTGGCCCTTCTTTTTTATTTTACACATCGCGAGCTTCTCGATCCCTGAAGAGGTTCCTCCAAAAACACAATACCACCATGTGTGGCCCCATGGTGGGTGCCAATTGTCGTGGATTTGTCACGGCGAGATGTTCGAGTTAATAGACTTAGGTGTGAGGCCATCACAACTATGTGGCGGGTTGAGAGGGGTTGGCCGGAATCGAGAGACACGAGTTTACCCAGGTTCGGCCCCTCCGATGGAGGTAAAAGCCTACGTCTTGCTTGTCTTGTACTGATGATGAGGAAGATCTCTCGGTTACAAGAGTGCTATCTTGCTTCCTCTAATCTCGAGAGCCTCTAATCTGTCTATCTCTAATGACTTGTATCTGTCTTAACTTGTCCCTCTAGGGGCGCCTTACCCGTCCTTATATAGGTGGAAAGGGTAGGTTTACATGTAGAGTCCTACTACGAGTAGGATTAGGACTAGTCTCTCTTGAATCCTAATCCGGGTCTTGTTTCCTTTATGAGGGAATCCTTTCTCTCTTTGGGCCTTCTCTTGTGAGCCGCCCCTCCAAGCCCGTCCATGAGCCACCTTGCACCGGCTCGCACGCTGGGCCATGGGCCTGGTCATCCTGTCACCCGGTAATAGAGTTGACGCATGAGCCGCCATATGATGAGCCGGGTCATACCTCCTGCCGGGTCACCAATGAATCGTCAAGTTTGGCCAGGGCTCCAGTGAGTCGTCAAGTCCTCGTCGGGTCATACTTCCAACAGGGTTATACCGTGGGGTATATCCCCGACAGTGCGGGTGTCATTGAATTGAAGAAATTTTAAAAGTGGGGACTCACAAATATGTATACCCACTCGCTGTCAGTGACACTGAGCCGGAAATATCGGTGCCGCCGAGATGCGTAACTGCCTATTGATAGAACAACTCGGTGATGCTTAGATTTATAGATTGGTGGTACCGAGGTAGAAAACCACATCAACCCTAGTGCTTCAGTTGTTGGGAAACGTTGCATGGGAAACAAAAAAATTCCTAGGCTTCACCAAGATCAATCTAGGAGATGAGCATCTATGAGAGGAGAGATTGGATCTACGTACCCTTGTAGATCACTAAGCGGAAGCGTTAAAGAACGCGGTTGATGTAGTCGTACGTCTCCACGATCCAAATCGCAAGCCGTCCCACGAACTCCCGATCAAGTGTTGAACGGACGACACCTTCGCATTTATCACACGTGCAGCTTGATGAAGATCTCTGCCTTATTGATCTAGTAAGAGGGAGCGTAGAGGTAGATGGGTTTGCCGGCAGCACGACGGCATGGCGGTGGTGGTGGTGGAGATGATCCGACAGAGCTTCGCTAAGCGGCGCCGAACCAATCTACTAGAGGAGTGGCTATCGGAGAGGAAGGAAGGGTTGCGCCATGGCTTAGGGTGCGTTTTCCCTCCTCCCTCTCACATATATATAGGGGGAGGGGTGGTGTGCCCAAACCCCTACAGTTTCCCCCTTGGGGTGGCGGCCAAGGGAGGAGGCGCCCTAGGGTGGCTTGCCGCCCAAGCAAGGTGGCGCCAACCCTAGGGTTGTCCCTCCCACCAACCCCCTTGCCACATGGGCTTTTATGGGAGGGGCGTCCAACCCACCAGGGGCTGGTGTGCCCTCTCTCACAGCCCATGCAGGCCTTTGGGGCTGGTGGCCCCTTTCGGTGGACCCCTGGGACCCTCCCGGCACCCTCGGTATGCTATCGGTGACGCCCGAACTTTTCCCGGTAACCAACACGGAACTTCCTATATATGAATATACACCTCCGGACCATTCCGGAGCTCCTCACCACGTCCGGGATCTCATCTGGGACTCCGAACAACCTTCGGTCACCAACACACATAACTCATCTATACCGAAACGTCACCGAACCTTAAGTGTGCAGATCCTGCGGGTTCGAGAACCGTGTAGACATGACCGAGACATCTCTACGGTCAATAACCAACAGCAGGACCTGGATGCCCATATTGGTTCTTACATGTTCCATGAAGATCTTTATCGGTCAAACCTCTATGTCAAGGATTCAAACAATCCCGTATGTTGTTCCCATTGTTCTTCGGTATGTTACTTGCCCGAGATTCGATCGTTTGTATCTTCATACCTAGTTCAACCTCGTTTCCGGCAAGTCTCTTTACTCGTTCCATAATACAAGATCCCACGACTAACACTTAGTCACATTGCTTGCAAGGTTTATTGTGATGTTGTATTACCGAGTGGGCCCTGAAATACCTCTCCGTCACACGGAGTAACAGATCCAAGTATTGATCCATGCCAACTCAACAGACACCCTCGGAGATACATGTAGAGCACCTTTATAGTCACCGAGTTATGTTGCGACATTTGATACACACAAGGCACTCCTCCGGTGTCAGTGAGTTGCATGATCTCATGGTCATAGGAACAGATACTGGACATGCAGAAAACAGTAGCAATAAACTGACATGATCATATGCTACGTTCATAGTTTGGGTCTTCTCCATCACATCATTCTCCTAATGATGTGATCCCGATATCAAATGACATCTCATGTCCATGGCCTGGAAACCTTAACCATCTTTGATCAACGAGCTAGCCTGCTAGAGGCATAGTAGGGACACAATGTTTGTCTATATGCCCACACATGTATATAGTTTCCAATTAACACAATTATAGCATGGACAATAAACGATTATCATGAACAAGGAAATATAATAATAAACACTTTATTTATTGCCTCTACGGCATATTTCCAACATCGGTGGAACTAAGTTTGGGGTATTGGTCACACCGAAAAACACTTGGGAGGTTTTGGAAGTTGGACCTTGTCGGATCAGGGGCTCCGAGTGCTCCTCGCCCACAGGGTCCGAAAAGTGCTTGCTCACATTTTGTGATGAAGCATGAATAGAATTTAAGACGAGAAATCATAGATAGCTAGAAGGGGTACATAGGCATTCTTGTAGATCCAATTGGCCAGAAAAATAAATCGCAAATAGAACAACAATTGGATGTCCTCGAATGAAGAAAAAATGCATACCAACATGCTCACACAATAAGATGTCAAATAAATTATGTCAAACATCCACAACCACTCTAGTATCTACCAACCACTTTAGTGATGACGGAATCATCTATATATGAGTATATTGACCCAATGAGCCAAGCAAGAATGGTTGATCATAGATAATACTCATTGTTTAAGCACAAGTGGGGTTGCCACTTTTATATAAATCTTTTAATGTGTTCACATATTGTGAGATGCTTTGACTAAAGTCTTATAGTAAAGCAACTCCTTGATGTGACATCCACTTTAGAGGGACAAACTAACCTTGAGTTTTTTCATAGAAGACTTCATGGAGGTGAGGTAGTAGTGGATGCTCATTGTCGATGAAGATCATCTTGAATTGGGAGATACCCTTGTTGTTTCATACTCTTCTCACCGAAATGGGCTAGTCCAACACAAGGAATAAATTCGACGGTATCTGTGGACATGGAATGAAGCACATGTATGATGATTTTCATTGATACATTAATTACATTGTTCCTTGCTTACCAACGAGGGAATTTGTGACTCCTTGACCTATTGCATAAGGTTGGAGTTGATTGCACTAGTTCTTGCCAAAAATGAGTGTGGGTGAATTTTGTTGGCGGAGTCGCCCCTCAAGAACTTCTCTAGTTCTTCTTGTTGGGGACCCACATCTACTTTATGGGGATCCTTGGAGTTAAAGTAGCACTTGATGAAGTAGATCTAGTATTGGCCTTGGGAACCCACTTGACCATGGCTTGTGATTCTTTTTCAAATGAGTTATCTCCTCTTGAAGCTTGTCTTTGCCCTTGAGCTTGTGGCCTTGTGGTTGAAGATCATCTTGAGCTTTTGTTCCACTAGGGAGAGTAGGATCATACCTCTCCTTTCGGGGAACAAACTTCGTCTTGGGGTATTGATCTTCTTCCCATTCAAGTCCATTAGCATTGAACTATTGTTAAAAACCAATACATTGGTTCTTCCAATGCCATCCTTGCTTTCGCACAATCTCCTCAAATTTCTTACTTCTGGCAAGACTCTTTGTCGTCGTTTTCTCACGACAAATGCCATGGAGTGGCTTCTCGTGAGTGGTTGGGGCCGGAGGACGCCGACGGGCTTCGGGTGCAAGATTGGGCACAAGCGGTAGTGACAGACGATGTACCCAGGTTCAGGGCCCTCCGTGGGAGGTAACACCCCTAGTCCTGCTCGGTCTAGTTGGATGGATGGATATGTGTACAAGGATGCTCCTGGAGCTGTGTCTAGAGGAGGAGGAAGGAGCAGCCGGCTCGACTTCCTCTGCTACTAGAGGAGGGAATGAGAGTTCCGTGGGTGCGTGTCTGAGACTATTCCTTTGTCCCCCATTGCATGGGAGGCTCGGGGGGTTTTATAGGCCAACCCCCCGGCTCTTACAATATGTTGTAAGTACAATGGTGGGGGGACCCGGCTGGCAGTCTCTCCGGCTGGCCAGAGGGTCCCGCCGCTCGCGCTGTCTTATCATGGGCGGGGCCCACCGGCCGAGCGGTCCCATCTCCCGTTGGGGCCAGCCAGCCGGCTCTGTGATCGGTCCTCGCCCACCTGCCGCGGCACGGGCCGCCCGGGGGGCATCATCTAGCGCCAGTCGGCCGAAGTCTTTGGTACGGTCGGCAGCACTGTAGCCACGTCAGGGCAGGTAATCAAGTGGCAAGGGCGTGCCGGCACTATTCACCCGCCCGGTCAAGCTCACCGAGGTCAGCGGCCAGGACGGTTGGACTGTAGCCATGCGCTGCGGTGCATAAGTGGCCACTATAGCCACATGGCCTCCCGTCGTGCCGGTCATGTCACGTTGTCATACCTGCACGCAGGGGGATGGTATGGGGCATGTCCGTCACGATGTCGGTGGAAGAGCCAACCCGTGGGCAGCCGGCCGCGCCCAGCCGGTCAAGGGACCAACCGGCTCCTTGATCAAACAGTCGGGGCGCCAGCTGGCACTGGCTTGCGCTGAACGTCCTCTAGTCGGCCACGGCCAGCCGGCCGCGTAGTATTTCGTCGAAGCGGAAAGGGGGAAGACCCTGTTGCTTTGGCCTACCTAGGGGTATAAACCCCGTTAGTAGCCCCCAAAGCCGGCGGGAGCCCGCGTCTGGCGGACGGTGGGGAGTCGGCGGCTTCCCCAGAGCACCAGCCGCCCCCAGCTCGAAGGCGAAGGGGCAGCTGGGTCGGCCGTTGGATCCGACGCCTTGGGTTCCGGCACGCCGCCCTGGGTCCCGCACCAGCACACGGCATGCCACGTGGCGAGTAATGATGTCACGGGTCCCGCGCACGTGGGGAGACAGGGCGTCGCCCAAGCCTAGCCCGGTAGGACGCAGGTGTAGCCCTCGTAGGCCTCGGGGCACAGGACAGGATCCTCTGCGCCCCGAAGCGGCCGTTACGGCCCGGGGCCACCCACGTGCGCAGAATTTCTGGGAAGAGTGGGCGCAGACGATCCCACGTCCCTTGGTCGTGGCCTCCCCTATAAAAGGGGAGGAAGGGCAGGAGGCGGAGGTACCCGCGCCCCACTTGCCTCCTTGCTGCCCTGCTTCGTCATCGCTTCTTTCCTTCCTTCGCACGTCATCACACCCGAGCCCACGCCCGCGCCCGCACACCGCACCGCTGCCGTGATGGCTAATGGACGCGGGGGCAGTTGGGCTGGTTCCTTTGTGGTTGAGGCGGACATTGCCGAGCTGCGACGTGCGCGCATGTTGTCGTCGGCGGAGCAGGTGGCCGCCCGCGCGTCGGGCGACGAGATAGCGTCAGCACCGCAGCCAGGGGAACACGTCGTGTTCCTCTGGCACTTCTCCCGGGGCTTCGGGTTCCCGGTGAGTCTCTTTTTCCGTCTTCTTCTTGACACTTTCGACCTCCATCCGCACAACCTTGGGCCGAATTCAATCTTGTACCTCTCCGCCTTCGTGACGTTGTGCGAGGGGTACCTCGGTATCGTCCCCTTCCTCGAATTCTTTAATGCCCTATTCTATCTCAAGTATTTGAAGAGCGACGTGTGTGGGGGCATGGTGGTGTGCTGCCGCGGCATCGCTCGCTTTCCCCCTCTCTCTCTGATCGAGTCCGTCAAGGGGTGGCACCGATCGTTCTTCTATGTGAAGAACGTCGACCCGAGGACAGATTACATACGGGTGCCGCCGTTCGAGGACCGGCAGTCCTCCCAGCAGAACAGGCAGGGACCTGCCCGGCGCGGCGTGGCCGTGGACGAGCTCGCCCAGCTCTCGTAGTGAAGAGCACCGAGGGGCTGGTTGCCACCGACCTGGTGGCGGCCTTTGTCTCGTGCCGGGTTTCGCCCTTCCAGATGAGGCCACACTGGCTCTACGACATGTTCGGCCGACATGACCCCTGCCGGCAGTCCACCGTTGAGCCGACGCCGGCTCAGGTGGTGAAGCGGGTGAACACCCTCACGACATTCAAGCTGAAGCCCGCCTCGTGATCCTTCAGCATGGAGCCATACGATCGCATCAACCGGCCTCCCCTGATGAGTTTTTTCGTTGAGGCGGTTCTTTCTCGTTTGGTATTCCCCAGCCGGCAGCTGGCTGGAGAACTTACGTTGAAGTGCTAACCGTAGCTACTAGAGTGACAGAACACGTCGGATGGCCCGCACCCACAGATCTTTGAGGCGGAGCGTGAGGACTCCGACTCTCGAGACTTCCATACGGGAGGCCCCCCGAAGGAAGGAGTAGACTCCTCGGGGGGCGACGAGCCGGCGGATCCGTGAGGTGGCGCTTCTGGCGGAGCCGGAGGGTCCGGTGCAGCCGGAGAACCCAACGGAGCGGGTGAGTTCCCTCTTGCCCCCTCCATCCGGGACTGGACAGACGACGATGATGATGATGACGATTTGATGATTCTAGATGGACCTCCTCCCGCGGCGCGCCAGGACCAGAGGAGCAAGGAGCGACCGGCTCGAGGTCCAGCGGTCGAAGCGGCCAGCCAGGGGAAGATGCCGGCTCACGGGGGGGCGGCGGCCTCACCGCCCGTCCCGAAGCGGGTGAAGGTCGCCGCGCGGAAGCCACCGCCATGGGCCAAGCGGGCCCTACCCCTTGTTATCACGTAAGTTCTTCATCTTTGTGCGAGTTTTTGCTTTCGCCTTGTGAGCCGGTTAACGACCGGTTGTTGGACGTTGTAGTGACCCCATCGAGCTCCAAGACGAGGAGCTGGCGAGGAGACGACGGATGCTGCTAGACGGCTGGCCCGTCAGCACGCGGCCACCCAGTGGGAGGAAAAGAGGAGGCTCGCGGAGCTGTGAGCCTCCTGGTCCGGCACGCGAGGAGGGGTCGTGCACTCTGGGACCTCAAGCGGCCAGACGCGGAGGGGGTCGGCAGACCCCTCACGGGCGATAGACTCGGCTATGGAGTCCACCCACATGTCGAGGCCTCCGTCAAGTGAGCCGCGGGGAGCGGCGATGGACTCACCCGCGCCTCCGCCCACGCAGGAGACGGCCCAAGCAAGGGAGGCAATGACGGAGCCGGCTCCCGAGGCGACCCGGCCTGAGGTGCCAGAGGTGACCCCTCCCGCGGCCGAGCCGGCCCGGGTCATGATGCCGGAGGTTTCGGTGGTCCCAAAGACGGCGTCGAAGGCGCCGCCGGAGACGGCGGCCATGGAGGTGGAGGTACCTTTTGGCACGACCGACGCGCCAGAGCGGCCGGGAGAGGAGGCGGCTGCGGCACCAGGCGGGGGCCGACGGGAGGCGACTCCCGACCCCTTACCATTATCAGCCCGCCCCCGGCGGCTAGAGTCGTGACGAGCCCAGGTGGCAGCGGCGGTCGGGCCCGGAGGGCCCTGCGGTCGATGCAGGAGGTCATTCGGGACTGGAAGCGCTGGCGAGCACGCCGGCTCTGCCGGCCCCCCAGGTAGGCGGCCTGGTCCCTTCCTTCGCGAACTTGGGCAGTGTCCTGGACCGGTGCCGGCAAGAGCTAGCCTGGTTTGCGGAGGAGGTTGACGCCGCCCTTCAACGTGCAGTGGTAAGTCGGCACTTTTGCCTTAGAGTTTTCAGTGGGGGCGCACGAGCGCACCCACTAGGTGTATCCCCCGAGATGCGGGCTGGCTGACCGGTTGACGGGTAGCCGGGCCGGATCTCCTTTGAGCATGTCTTGACCTTTGCCCCCCTTTTCTTGCGACAGGAGGGAGTTTCTCTGCGGCAGAAGCTATTTGCAGAAGCAGTCGCCATCCACGACCGCGGCAAACATGGGTTCTACCGCCTAGAGGAGGAGCTGACGCGCATGCAAGGTAGGTTGCACTTTGTAGGAGCAGCATGTAGCCCCCGGGAATCGGCTGATATTGGTTGCATCTTGCAGGTGAGCCGGCCACCCTCCGAGGGAGAAGACCGGGCTTGTCACGGAACGGAACCGACTGGCCGCATTGCTGGTCGACGAGGAGGCGGCCTTGGACTGGCTCAAGGCTGAGGCGGCAAAGGAGGTGGCGGCCCAGGAGGCGGCTGATGCCGCCGTGAGGACCGCTGCCCTTCAAGGCGAGATGACCCACCTTGAGAAGATGCTCGAGGAGGTTCAGGGTTCCCTCGCCACCTCGGAGGCGGCCTGGAAGTTGGAGCACGAGGCGACGCTCCACTTCACCATTGGGGTGGATGACACGATCGAAGGTAAGTCCCAATCTCTCTCTTTCCCCAGCCGGTTGCTCTTCCCTTTGCCCTTTTTGTGCTTCATCTTGCTTTTTCTTTCCTTCTCTTTTCCTTCCTTCCAGGGTGCTTCCCGAAACCCATCGCTGCAATGCGCGTGCCGTTGAGGAGCATCGAGAATACCTTCGGGAGTGCGGTCGCCCCATCGAGGAGCACACCGCGTGGGACATGGATGAGATTGGGATCGCCATTGAGATGCGGATGACCCATCTCGAGTGGAGCGTGGAGCGGCTCAAGACCACCGACAAGGAGGTCATCGTCGCGCTGTGGCCGGGCCGTGGGGAGCTTCGACGCACCGCGTGGCTCAGTGGCTCGAGCATGTCGTCCATCGCCTCGAGGCCTGGAAGGCATCGGCTGCCTGAGCCGAGGCGCAGATGGCGCTCCGGTTCGTGACGTCTTGGTACCGTGGCATGGACCAGGGCCGGTTGGTGACCATGCGGGACGTGCCAGCCACAGAGCGGGAGGCCCGCGAGCCGGCCCTTATCCAGCGGTCCAACGAGCTTGCGTCATACGTTGATGCGGACGAATTCCTGCCGTCGCCCCTTGGCGAGCATGGCAAGCCATTGCCCAAGGACTTCTTTGGCATCCCTCACGGCCCGGGGGATGACGAAGTCACTGACGAGAGCACCGACTCGAGCGGCGAGATGGCCGAGACCGAGGAGCCTGCCTCGAAGGCCAAGGAGGCCGACCCCAAGACTGCGACCACCTCCGAGGCGAGGACCGAGCCACCTCGTGATGTGCCGATTAGGGGCACGCCGGCTGGCGACGCGCCAATGGCCTAAGCCCCCGGGCATCTTTTTTATCTTCTTTTTTCCCTGCGTGTAAAAACTTGAATCCACCCACTAGGGGTGTTTGTGTAATGAACCGACTGCTGGCCATGGGCCACTTTTGCTTTAATGTTTATGCCATAAATATTCCGTTGTGTTTGCCTTGTGACTCAAGCCGCCCAGTCCTTATCCCTTTTCGCCCGCCTCGACTCTTTCCGTTTATACTTCTTATCCCCTTTGGTTTTGGCCCCTCCAGCCCGACAGTCGGGAGCCGGTCTGTAGCTGGGTCGGGGTGTCTGCCTCAGGGGAGCCGGTTCAAAACTTTAGGAATCGCGAGGGTTTTTTGGGATAAGTAGAGGGGTAGAGATGCGGCGATGGTCCGGCTGGGGCCCGAAGGGGTCTCCCTTTGTTTCGATCTTTCGTGTGAGCCAAACCTTGCCGCCCCAGGGCCCCGTCAGCCGGACAGCCGGGGGCCAGTTCTGTAGATAGTAAGGGTGGGGAAGTTTGGCCGGCTCACGCTACTTAGCCGTTTTTGAGAGAGGCGCTTCTAGGCCTAGCCGGCTAGCCCCCGGTCCCAGGAGCCAGGCTGGGGAGCCGGTGAGTGAGGAACACTTTTGAAATAAACGAAACGGGGCGCGCCCCAAGAGCCGGCTTGGGGTGCCCACTGCATTCATGAGCCCAAAAGGACGGGGATACATACATACATTGATTTTCCTCAACAGTAAAATGGGCGCAAGAGCGCTGCATTCCATGGGTGCTCCGTTTCTTCACCGAAGGCATCTCTTTTGCGCTTCTGCGGCTTCTAGGCATCTATTAGGTAGTACGCGTTGTTGCATAGCGCCTTGCTGATGATGAACGGGCCCTCCCATGTTGAGGACAGCTTGTGTTGTTCGACGGTTCGCTGGATCCGTCTGAGGACCAGGTCCCCCTCGCAGAACGAGAGTGGCCGGATCCGCTTGTTGTGGTAGTGTCGGAGCTTCTGCTGGTAGATCGCCGTCCGTCTCAAGGCCAGTTCGCGAGCTTTCTCGAGTAGATCGACGTCGTCTTCTCTTGCCTCCTTTGCATCCTTCTCCGTGTATAGGGTGACCCGAGGCGAATCGAACTCGATGTCGGTGGGGATGATCGCCTCGGACCCATACACAAGGAAGAAGGGCGTGTAGCCGGTTGACCGGTTCGGGGTGGTCCTGAGACTCCAAAGGATGGCCGGCAGCTCGTCGATCCAGCAGCCGGCCGACCTTTCTAGCGGTGTCACGAGCCAGGGCTTGATGCCGGATAGGACGTGGCCGTTCGCCCTCTCAACCTGGCCGTTGGACTAAGGATGAGCGACGGAGGCCAGGTCGAGACGGATTCACTGCTTGGAGCAGAAACGCGCGAGTGCGCCCTTGGCGAAGTTGGTGCCATTGTCAGTGATGATGCTGCGGGAATGCCGTAGCGTATCGTGATGTCATTGATGAACCAGATGGCCGTGGGGCCATCCAGCTTCTTGATTGGTCACGCCTCGATCCACTTGGTGAACTTGTCGATGGCCACTAGTAAGTGTGTCATGCCGCCTCGAGCAGTCTTGAATGGGCCCACCATGTCCAGCCCCCAAACGGCAAAAGGCCATGAGAGGGGGATGATTTGGAGGGCCATTGCCGGCAGGTGGCTTTGCACGCTGAAGCGTTGACAGCCCTCGCACTCATCGACCAATTTCTTGGCCGCGTCGAGAGCCGTCGGCTAGAAGAAGCCATGGCGGAAAGCCTTGGCCACTAGGGTCCGGGAGGCGTCATGATGTCCACACTCGCCCTGATGAATGTCGAGGAGGATCTCCAGAACCTTTTCCGGCTCGACGCATCACTGGAAGATGCTGGTGGTGCTACTGTGAACGAGCTTGTTGTTTATGATGCCATAGGCCGTGGCCCGGTGCTGGATTTGCCTAGCCAGAGCCTCGTCCGGAGGCAGCTTGCCCCGCAGAAGGAACGCTAAGATGGGTTGGGCCCACGAGGGGGCTGCGACGGCGGCCGGATCGGGAGCCCTCGGGACAGGTTGATCAGTCCCCGGGACCGGTTCGCCAGCTCCTCGGGCCGGCTCGGGAGTCCTCGAGGATGGTTGGCCAGCCCCCGGGTTTGGCTCGCCGGCCCCCAAGGCCGGCTAGTTGGTGATCACCATGACGGTCGTGCCACCGGGGCTGGCCGCCTCGGGCGCCGTCGGCTCGATCGGAGCCGGCTGGGCGGCCGACGATTCGAGAGCCGGCGATGAAGCCGGCGGCAAGGCGGCCATGGCCATTGATTGACTCCGATTCTGGCGAAGGCTTGATCGACGGCTTGAGCAGCCGTTCGAGGGAGACGCCGGCTGGGATGGCCTGACGGGTGGAGCCAATTCTCGCCAGCGCATCCGCCGCCTCGTTGTCCAGCCGAGGGACGTGATGAAACTCACAACCCTCGAAGGAGCCGGTGAGATGTTGTATGAGGAAGCCGTAGCTAGCCATGTTGGTGTCCTTGGCGTCCCATTCACCAGCGACTTGCTACACCACGAGGTCGGAGTCGCCGAAGCAGAGGATGCGCCTGATGCCGATCTCCCTGGCGAGCCGGAAGCCATGGACAATGGCCTCGTACTTAGCCACGTTGTTGGAGGCGGCGAAGTGGATCTGTAGGGCGTATTTGAGATGATCACCTTTCGAGCAGGAGAGGACTATGCCGATACCCAGGCCGGTCCTCATTTTCGAGCCGTCGAAGTGCATGCACCAATGCGTGGAGTCTGGGGGAGGCGGGACGAACTCCGTCTTCGCCTAGTCGACGAGGAAATCCGCCAACGCCTGTGACTTGATGGCGGTTCTTGGCTCGTACCAGATCTCATGGTCGGCGAGGGCGATGACCCACTTGGCAATCCGGCCGGTGGAGTCCCGTCCGCTCATGATCTCGCCAAGCGGGGCCGTGCTCACCACGGTAATGGTATTCTCTTGGAAGTATTGCTTGACCTTCTTGGCGGCGAAGTATATGCCGTAGCACATCTTTTGATAGTGGGGGTAGTTCTGCTTGGACGCGGAGAGGGCCTCGCTAAGGTAGTAGACGAGTCGCTGGACAGGCAGGGACTTTCCCTCCTCTGGCCGCTCGACCACCAGAATGACGCTGATGACACGGGTGGTCGCCATGACGTAGGCGAGCAAGGGTTCCTTTTCAGCCGGCACGGCTAGGATGGGCACGCGGGTGAGAGCCTTCTTGAGGCCGCGGAAGGCCTCGTCTACCTCGTCAGGCCAGTCGAAAGCGCCCGGCCTCTTGGTTCGACCCGGCTCGATCAGAGTCGTCTTGCAAAGGAGCCAGTAGAGGGGCAGGGCCTTCTCTCCTAGCCGGCTAATGAACCGGCTGAGCGAGGCGAGGCAGCTGATGAACCTCTGGACGTTGCGGAGCCGGGTCGGTTTCGGCATGCGTTCGATCGCGCTAATCTTCTTAGGGTTAGCTTCGATGCCGCGGGCTGACATGAAGAAACCCAAGAGTTGTCCGGCGGGGACGTCGAAGACACACTTCTCTGGGTTGAGCTTGATCTTGTACTCGCGTAGGTTCGCAAAGGTCTCCCAAAGGTCGTCGAGGAGGCTGAAGTACTTCTTGGTTTTGACGACGATGTCATCGTCGTAGACGTGGACATTCCTGCCTATCTGAGGCCAGAGGCACTTCTGCATACATCGTTGGAAGGTGGCCCCAGCATTCTTCAAGCCGAAGGACATGGTGATGTAGCAGTAGGCCCCGAAAGGCGTGATGAAGGAGGTCTTGAGCCGGTCTTCAGGATCCAGCTTGATCTGGTGGTAGCCTGAGTAGGCGTCTAGGAAATACAGCAAGTCGCAGTTGGCCGTGGAGTCGATGACTTGATTGATCTGCGGTAGGGCGAATGGGTCCTTGGGACATGCCTTGTTTAGGCTTGTGTAGTCGATGCACATGCGCTGGGTCTTGTTCCTCTTTAGTACCAGGACTGGATTGGCCAGACAGTCCGGGTGGAATACTTCCATGACGAACCCGGCTACGAGCAGTCGGGCGATCTCTTCGCCTATAGTACGCCGCTTCTCCTTGGAGAAGTGGCGCAAGGGTTGCTTGACCGGCTTGACATCCGCTGGACGTGGAGTTTGTGCTCGGCGAACTTCCCCGAAACACCCGACATGTCCTTGGGGGACCATGCAAAGATGTCCCGATTCTCACAGAGGAAGGCGACGAGCTTGCCTTCCTATTTTCTATTGAGGTGGGAGACGATGGTGACGCACTGAGCCGGGTCGGCCGGGTCGAGCGGGAACTGCTTGGTGTCCTTGGACGGCTGGAAGGAGGCCTCGCCGGTGGATTGCGAGGGTAGAGCCGGCATGGCCAGCTAGCTGGCGGCAAGGGCCATGAGCCGGTCGAGTTGTCGGTTCTCCTCGGCGATCTCTAGGGCCTCGTCCAGCCGGCTGCCATCTCGAGCACATTCAAGCGACATCTTGTAGTCGCCCTTGGCGGTGATGATCCCCTTTTGGCCCGACATCTTGAGTTTGAGGTAAGCATAATGGGGGACCGTCATGAAGCTGACAAGAGCCGGCCGACCCAACAACGCATGGTAGGGGCTCGTGAGGTCCATGACCTCGA
Source organism: Hordeum marinum (assembly GCA_022496015.1). Taxonomy (NCBI): domain Eukaryota; kingdom Viridiplantae; phylum Streptophyta; class Magnoliopsida; order Poales; family Poaceae; genus Hordeum; species Hordeum marinum. Next base: position 342,610,104 of record CM039677.1, on the reverse strand, counting down.
ACAGCACTAGCTCGCGGCGGAAATGACCTGGTCCACCGAAGAGGACGTCGAGCGTGACCTTGCCGACGGGGGAGCAAGACTTCCCAGGCAAGATGCCATGGAAAACTGTCGGGCTCGCCTGCAGGTCTTCTGTCTTCAGCCCCAGCTTATATATCGTGTCGAGGTAGAGAATGTTGATGTTGTTGCCGTCATCTATCAGCACCCGCGAGAAGCGGCAGGCTCGTTCTTTGGTGGCAATGGTGGGGTCGAGGACCAAGGCGTAACTACCGGGATTTGGCATCACGGCGGGGTGATCGGCCTGGCTCCAACTGACCGGCTTCTCCGACCAGTGCATGAACTGGGGAGTTGCCGGCATGGTGGTGTTCACTTCGCGGCAAAGCTGGCGCTAAGCATGTTTTCCCATCTCTTCACTGGTGAAGACGATGTAGCAACCATCCTGGTTAGGGAACTGGTCGATCAGGTGACCATAGTTCGGAGCCGTTGCCGGCGGCGGGGCGGCTGCTTGGGCTGGGTCGGCGCGCGGGCTAGCGGCGCGGGAGGAGCCCGAAGGCCGTCCCCTCGGGCCAGTCACTGTGAGAAGCTGCACTGCCGGAGCGTGTGCGTAGAGGGCTTGGCCCCTGAGTGGTTCTTGTAGGGGAGATCGAGCATTTGCTCGAAGGTGAGCTTCGGCTGCCAGGCAGCCTTGCCGGTGTGCTGGCACTGATCGGAAGGCTGGGCAGCCTGCTCTTGATCCTCGATGGTATTGACCTGCCAGCTCTCGTAGCGGGAATCCGGTTGGTCGTTCTTGCGCTTGTTGTTCTGTGGCTGTCGGTTGTCGGCAGCCGGCCGGGTCGTGGCCGGCATGGTCGTTGCCTTGGCGGGCGGGGTCGTCTTGACCCGGATGGCCGAATCGGCCGTGGCGTATTTGTCCACCTTGGTCATGAGCTCGGCGAGCGTGGCCGGCTCGGAGCACAGGAGCTTGTTCTTGAGAGGGGTGCCATCCCGGCAGCCCTCGATAAAGTACTGCACGGCTTGGACCTCGTGTACCCCCTCGCAGGAGTTGCGGAGCTTGGTCCACTGGGTGAGGTAGTCGCGGAGGGACTCGTCCGGCCCCTGAACGCACATGGCGAGTTCACGGGGCTGGTCGGGCCGCTTGTAGGTGCCAGTGAAGTTGTGGACGAAGGCCTCTTCGAAATCGATCCAAGTGTTGATGCTGCCGGCCACCAGGCTATTGAGCCAGGTGTGGGCCGAGCCGATCAGCATAAGGGGGGCATAGCAAATGGCTACGCGCTTATTCCCCCTGGCGATACCCACTGCGGTGGTGTAGTCGATCAACTAGTCTTCGGGTTTGGTGGCCCCGTTGTATATCGGGGTGTCCCTAGGGAGCATGAAGCCAGTTGGGAATGGCTCAGTGCGAATCTGGGGGCCAAAGCAGGCCGGACCAGTCGAGCCCTCCTCCTCAACAAGGGCGGATTGTGTGTGTTTGTCAATGCGGTTGCGGGCGTCGTTCTCGCTGTGGGGGACGCGCGGTCGGAGCCGAGCCAAGAGCTCGGGGCGGATGGTGGGCGGCGGCGACTACCGCGACTCGTGCCGTGGAGGCGGCGTGCGCCCCTGGCTATGCCGGCTACCGGATGCCAACGCTTCATGGTGGCGGCCGCTTCGAGGCGGCTCGTTGGTGCACCGGCTGCTAACAGTCGGCTGCTCACTCCTCGGCGTCTGAGAGGGCCGTGGGTTGTTTGCTTCGGCCCGGTGGCCGGAAATGCGAGGGCAGCAGGAGTACTGGGCCGCCTGGCGGCCGGCAATTCCCGTGCCGCGCTCGGGCCGGGGGCCTTTAGTGGCGGCGCTGCCCGTTGCGAGCAGATGTTGCTGTGCGTCAGCAGCATCGATGAGCTCCTTGATGTGGCGCTCATGGGCGACACACTCTTCGCCCTCCAAGGTAGCCAATTCCTTGTGGGCCACCTTGAGAGTCTGCAGGTTAGCCGCGGGGGTGTCGTAGACGGGCATTTTGCCGCCGAGGGTTTTGGCGACCACGCGGCCGCGGTCGCGCACAGCCCACGCCGACTGGGCTCGGTGCTAGCCGGGGTGAGTCCGTAGGCGGAAGCATACTCCCGCTGCACCGCCTCCATGCGGCGCCGCATGGCTGTGAGGGCGGTGGCATCCTTGAACAAGATGCGGAGAGCCGCCTCGAGATCGGCCGCAACGGTGTCAGGGTTCGCCGTCGGGGCGATCGGAGTGCTCAAGCCCCGGAGGGCCGCACCGAGCGGGTCAGACATGCCGACGTGGGCGGCGGTAGCGGTAGCCGCAACCCGCGCCCGTCTGGACGTGGTGGAGGAAGTGATGGCTATCACCCCCATGCGATCATGGGACCCGCTGGGCTGGGCCGCAGCGAGTGCGCCTACTTCTGTGGGCGGGCCAGCGCAGACGACCACCCCCACGAGGTATTCGTCTGCTGCCGGAGCCTCGGCAAGGCTGAGCCTGCCAAAGCGCTCGGTGAGCGCGTCGATGTCGGCCACGAGGCCGACGGAGATTCCTGTAGGGCGTGCTGAGGCAAGCCCCACGAGCTCCCCACGGTTTTGCCAGGGCAAGCTGCGACGGCAGGGAATGGCGAGGGGTCCCGCCCAGAGCATGAATCCGGCCGACGCCGCGTATGGCCCCACGGTGGGCGCCAACTGTCATCATTTTCTCACGACAGATGCCATGGGGTGGCTTATCATGAGTGGTTGGGGTGGGAGGATGCCGATGGGCTCCGGGTGCGAGATTGGGCACAAGCTATAGTGACACATGATGTACCTAGGTTCAGGGCCCTCCATGGGAGGTAACACCCCTAGTCCTGTTTGGTCTAGTTGGATGGATGGGTATGTGTACAAGGATGCTCCTGGACCTGTGTCTAGAGGAGGAAGAAGGAGCAGCTGGCTTGACTTCCTCTGCTACTAGAGGAGGGAATGAGAGTTCTTTGGGTGCGTGTCTGAGACCATTCGTCTGTCCCCCGTTGCATGGGGAGCTCAGGGGGTTTTATAGGCCAACCCCCGGCTCTTACAATATGTCATAAGTACCATGGTGGGGGGACCCGGCTAGTAGTCTCTCCTGCTGGCTAGAGGGTCCCGCCGCTCGCATTGTCTTGTCGTGGGCAGGGCCCGCCGGCCGAGCGATCCCATCTCCCGTTGGGGCCCGCCATCTTGCTCTATGATTGTTCCACGCCCACTTGCCGCGGCACGGGTCGCCCAGGGGGGCATCGTCTAGTGCCAGCCAGCCGAAGTCTCCGGTACGGCCGGCGGCACTGTAGCCACGCCGGGGCAAGTAATCAAGTGGCGAGGGCATGCCAACACTGTTCCCCCGCCCGGTCACGCTCACCGAGGTCATCGGCTAGGACGATTGGACTGTAGCCATGCGCTACGGTGCGTAAGTGGCCACTGTAGCCACAGGGCCACCCGTCATGCCGGTCATGTTGCGTCATTGTACCTACCCGCAGGGGGACGGGACTGGGCATGTCCGTCCCGATGTCAATGAAAGAGCCGGCCCGTGGGTAGCCGGCCGCACCCAGCCGACCGAGGGCCCAACCGGCTCCTTGATCAGACGGTCGGGGTGCCAGCCGGCACTGGCTTGCGCTGAATGTCCTCCAGCCAGCCATGGCCAACTGGCCATGTAGATTTTCTTCGAAGCGGAAAGGGGGAAGACCCCGTTGCTTTGGCCTACCTAGGGGTATAAACCCCGTCACTCTTGTAGACACCTTTCTCTGTAATCCTTTCAATAAATTGTTTTCTTTCTCAAGTGTAACTTGGCTAAGAGGATCATTAGTGGAATCAATAGTAGTACTAGAAGCAACATCATTTGATTTAGGATGTTTATTGTTGCTACTAGATGAAGAACCTTTCTTGCCTTTATTACAAGTTTGCTTAGATTTAACTTGTGGCACAAATGTAGACAACAATAATCGTTTGGCTAGATAAGAAGAACTCTTCTTTCAAAGATCGTCATTGATAGCTTCAAGAAACTTGTGCTCTTGCTCTAAATTTAACTTCTCCAAGTGTAGCTTCTCATGAGTTCTTAAAAGCTCTCTATGATATTCTTGAGTAGATTCATGAGCTAACTTAAGAGTGTTTAGTTCTTTAGTTAGACGCTCAATTTCCTTCTTATCATCATCACATGACTTATCTTGACTAACATGATTATTATCAAGTTCCTTTTGACTAACATCACTAGTCTTATCAAAGAGCAAGTTATCATCTCCTAGTAAGTCATCCTCATCACTATTAAAGTCAATGTATTTTGGGTGCGATACCTTGGGGACTTTAGGCATGAAGCAACTTTCAATTCCTTCATTTGATGAATCAAATAAATCATAGGAGTTGGAGGAAATAAGTGCTAGTCCGGCAACACCTTCATGTTGACTATAGTCAGAGTTGGAGTGGTAGCTTCTCATGGATTGGTTGTCGGATTCGGAGCCGGAAACCAATTCACAAACATGAGCTTGATGTCATCTTATTGTGTAGCTCTTGGTGTACCTGTCCTTCTAGTCCTTGCTTCTTTGGAGGGTCTTCGTTCATAACGATCTTCTCTACTCCTTGTCTCTCTTTGAGGCGAGTCATCTCTTGAGCTTGTTCTTCTATGTGACTCTTCTCTTCTCTTGGAGGGGGTCATGGACTCGTTGAAAAAGTGTCTGGGTCTTCCACAATTATAACAATTTCGGCCACGACTAGATGAACGCTTCTCTTCATATCTTGAGTCGGAGCTTCTCTCTTTGCCTCTATTCTTGTAGAACTTGTTGAATATCTTGACCATGATACTTATCTCTTCATTGGTAACAAGGTTGTCACTTGAGGTAGCAGGGGAGTCACTTGTGGCTTTGCATGCACCGCTAGATTTTTTTGTGGAGCTCTTCTTTGTCCTTGAGTGATATTTCATGAGCAACAATCCTTCCAATGACTTCTGTATGCTTAAGATCTTTGTAGTTTGGCATCGTTTGGATCAATCTGCACAAGGTGTCGTATTTTCCATCCAAGGCTCTAAGGATCTTCTTGATGATGAATTTTTCGGTCATCTCTTCACTTCCTAAGCCGTAAATCTCATTTATGATGAGAGCAAGCCTAGAGTATATTTCAACGACTCCTTCACCATCCTTCATCTTGAACTTTTCAAGTTGACTTTGTGCATATCAACCAAAGTATCCCAAATTATCCCAAATTCCCTTTGCATTCTCAAGACGGCTTATCTTGTTGAACTCTTCGGGGCATACGCGGTTGAATAGAATGTCGCATGCTTGAGCATTGTATTGTGATATCTTCAACTCTTACGTGGTTGCTTCACAATCCAGTTCCTTTCCATCACCAGAGAATTCACCTTGCAATCTATCATGAACAACATCCCAAACGGTAGGATTATGACCAAGAATATGCACTTTCATTTTATGCTTCCAACTAGCAAAGTTTGTACCATCACAATATGGACCTCTACAATGGTAATTTTCCTCACTGGACGCCATACTCTCCTAGGTTGTCAAACCAATGCAATGGAGATCAAACCTCTAATACCACTTGTAGGATCCAACGTATGTCTAGAGGGGAGGTGATTAGACTACTTGACCAAATAAAATCCAAAAGTTTTCTCAATTTAATTGGTTGGCAAGTTTTAGCAATTCTATCGAGTCTACCACACCCTACACATGCAAATCTAAGATTACAACAACAGAAAGTAAAAACATGCAAGTGGGAGTAGAGGGAAGGGATAGGAAGATCAAACGCAATGGGGACTCAAAGATTGTTCCCGTGGTTCCGAGGTGGTGCTACCGTACGTCCACATTGATAGAGACTTCAACCCACGAAGGGTAATGATTGCGCGAGTCCACGGAGGGCTCCACCCATGAAGGGTCCATGAAGTAACAACCTCGTCTATTCCATCACGGCTTACATCCATGAAGGACTAGCCTTACTCCGGGTATATCTTCACGAAGTAGGCGATCTCCTTGCCCTTACAAGCTTCTTGGTTCAACTCCACACGAATTGGAGGCTCCCAAGTGACACCTAACCAATCTAGGAGACACCACTCTCTAAAATATAATAGATGTGGTATGGATGATGAACTCCTTGCTCTTATGCTTCAAAAGATACTCTCATCAACACTCTATCACTCTCTAACAGAATTTGGCTTGGTAGAAGAGATTGATTGGGTGGAAAGCAACTTGGGGAGGCTGGCAATCAAGATTCATATGGTTGGAGTGGGAGATCTTGATCTCAAAACATGAGTGATACGTCCATTTTGCATCATGCTTTTACACTGATATTTATTGCATTATGGGTTGTTATTACACGTTATGGTACAACACTTATCCCTTTTCACTCTTATTTTACAAGGTTTACATGAAGAGGGAGAATGCCAGCAGCTGGAATTCCGGACTGGAAAAGGAGCAAATCTAGGAGACCTATTCTACACAACTCCAAAAGTCCTGAAAAGTTATGGAGAATTATTTTGGGATATATAAAAAATATTGGGCGAAACAAATACCACAGGGGGGCACTAGGAAGTCACAAGCCTGCCAGGCGTGGCCACCCCCTAGCCGAGCCTAGGTCGCTTGTGACCCACCTGGTAGGTCCTCGATGCCCATCTTCTGCTATATGGAGGGTTTTGACCTGGCAAAAATCAGAAGGGAGCTTTCGGGACGAAGTGCTTCTGTCTCGATGCGGAACTTGGGCAAAACCAATCTAGAGCTCTGGCGGAGCTGTTCTGCCAGGGAAACTTCCCTCACGGGGGGGGGGGGGGAATCGAAGCCATCATCATCACCAACGAACCTCTCATCAAGAGGGGTCAATCTCCATCAACATCTTCACTAGCACCATCTCCTCTCCAAACCCTAGTTCATCTCTTGTATCCGATCTCTGTCACAAACCTCAGATTGGTAGTTGTGGGTTGCTAGTAGTGTTTATTACTCCTTGTAGTTGATGCTAGTTGTTTTACTTGGTGGAAGATCATATGTTCAAATCCTTTATGATAATTAATACTCCTCTGATTAGGAACATGAACATGCTTTGTGAGTAGTTATGTTTATTCTTGGGGACATGGGATAAGTCTTGTTATAAGTAATCATGTGAATTTGGTATTCGTTCGATATTTTGATGAGATGTATGTTGTATCTCCTCTAGTGGTGTTATGTGAACGTCAACTACGTAACACTTCACCATTTTTTGGGCCTAGGGGAAGGCATTGGGAAGTAATAAGTAGATCATGGGTTGCTAGAGTGACAGAAGCTTAAACCCTAGTTTATGCGTTGCTTCATAAGGGGCTGATTTGGATCCATATGTTTCACGCTATGGTTAGATTTATCTTATTCTTCTTTCGTAGTTGCGGATGCTTGCGAGACAGGTTAATCATAAGTGGGAGGTTTGTCCAAGTAAGGGCAGCACCCAAGCGCCAGTCCACCCACATATCAAATTATCAAAGTAGCGAACGTGAATCAAATGAACACGATGAAAACTAGCTTGATGGAAATACCCATGTGTCCTCGGGAATGCTTTACTTCATATAAGAGTTTTCCAGCCTGTACTTTGCTACAAAAATTATTGGTCTACCCTGCCGCACCTTTGCTACACTTGTCATTTGTTACTCGTTACAAATTATCTTATTACAAAACTATCTGTTACCGATAATTTCAGTGCTTGCAGAGAATACCTTACTGAAAACTGCTTATCATTTCCTTCTGCTCCTCGTTGGGTTCGACACTCTTATTTATCAAAAGGACTACGATTGATCCCCTATACTTGTGGGTCATCAATGAGTAGGTGGTTCTCTCTCAGCAAATGAATGAAGGAAATATTTGCTTGTTCTGACTGCTCTCTCTATGAATAAGAGGGAGGTTGAGGGGTATATATAGTTGTCGGTGTCAAAACCGGCGGTCTCGGGTAGGGGGTCTCGAGCTATGAGTCTAGGATCAATGGTAACAAGAGATGAAGGAGATGATGTTTACCCAGGTTTGGGCCCTCCTATATGGAGGTAAAACCCTACGTCCTGCTCGATTAAATTGATGTGTATGAAGGTTACAGAGTTGATCTACCTCGAGATCGAATAGCTAAAACCCTAGATGAGTTTCCTCCTTTACAATCTAAAACCCTATGGCTTATATAGACGTCAGGGGACCCTAGGATCACACATAGTCGGTTTCCCACTGAAGGGGAAAACATGCATATTCTACTATCTTAAACTTGAAATACGCGTATGGCTCCTGAGGTCTCCTCCCTATTGACGGGGCCTTAGATCAGTTTAATCATCAGCGGGCGGCCCAGAGTGGCCCCATAAGAAATACTCGCCAGTCCAAGGACCCCTAAATCCCTGGCTCCCTCAATATCCCCTGGACTAGCCTCCAATGCCGAGGTATATTATCCAGACAATCATGTGCGTAAAAGTCTTTGGCTTGCGAGGCGAGTCCCTCTATCCCTTCGGGTTCGACAACCATCCCGTCATCGATGAACTCTCAATCGTTGAGAACTTGTGAGAGCCATTGCAATAACTAATGCCCCTAGATCCTTGTGCGCCAAGGGCAGATGGGCAGCCTAGCAACTTTTTACAAGACTGCCCTTCCCACAAGGGAGGCGACACCCATTTAAACAGGCTAAATCATGGTCTGGGTCATCGCTTCCTCTCCTTCCCCATCAAAAAAAGCTTCAAACGAGAGATCACCAAAAACATGGTGAGCGTCCCTAGCACTTCCTCGTGTCCTTACGGCACGCTTCCTGGAGATTGGGCAAGTTTCTGCATTTCCCTCCTCCGGTTTCACGACCTCGAGACCCAGGATTATCTTCTCTCCTCAACTCTGGCGGTTACCCGTGCCGGATTAACTTCTTATGGCAGTGAGGCTTTCGTAGAGAACTTCCCTAATCCTAACAAGGGAGAACGGGTATGCTTCGTTCCTTTCCTCTTGCAGGGCCTAGGGTTCCCCATTCATCCCTTCCTGAGGGGATTACTAGAATTCTACGGGATCCACCTCCATCATCTTACCCCCGGATCCATTCTGCACATCTCGGGCTTTGTTTCTTTTTGCGAGATGTTTTTGGACTGCGAGGCCCACTTTGGATTATGGAGGAAGTATTTCTGTCTCGTCCCCTGCACTCGGGGTGAGTCAATTCGGGAATTCGGAGGAGCCGAAGTATGTTGTATAGGCGGGACGGGGTACCCAACGGGGACTCCAAAGAAGGAGTCTGAAGAATGGTCCTCGGAGTGGTTCTATATTGAGGATGTTCCCCTATCTGGTCCAGCTCAGAGGGGTTTGCCCGAATACTCCGATGCCCCTTTGAGGAAAAGGTATAACTGGCGACCGAAGAGTTCATCCCAAGAGGACGGTGCCGAAGTGCAATGCCTGGCTGCCCACATAAGGCTGTTAACTCATCACAAGCTGACCATTATTGATGTGATGGCTGCCGCCGTCACCCAATGCGTTCAACCCCTGCAGTAAAGGATACACCCATTGTGGCACTACAACGGAACAAGTGACACCACTTGTTCCCGATGGCTGGGCCCTGCCAATCAAGCGGCAATGGCGGCCGCACTTGTCAAACTGTTCAAAGGGGAAGAAAAAGACTTTGTTCGGCTACCGGTTAAGGAGGGCTACTCTGGTTACAACCCCATCGAATGGGTAAGCCTTTCTACTTTTTGACCTGAGTACGGATTTTTATTTGCCCCTTCTCACCAAAGCTTTCAATCTGTGCGAATAGGAATGGAGGAGCATTGTCGAGACAGTCAACTGTCCAACCTCTCAACCAGAGAATTACTCTCATGATGATGATCCAGGATTCCATGACGATCCCGAGCTATCAATCGAGTATGAAGACGGGGGTTTTTACCAAGAGATCCTCGATGGTTCCAAGGTGGCTATCATAGCCGATCACCCCGGATCACTCCCTTCCCCTACAGTAAGCAAGAAGAAAGATTCTTCCCGCCAAAGGCAAGCGACCTCTGTTGACCCGAACGTGCCGACTTCCGCTCCCAAGCCTCGTCGGTCCACGCGATGAACACTAAATACGATAACAATGTCCGGACCAAATAGCAACAGAAATCCCTCGTGCGAGCCAACTGTGGGGACGCCCCTGACCACCCGTTTAGACAAAAGGCACTTCGTTCAGCCGCTTAATCTATTGTTATCATGACTGATAGGACTTCACAGAACATCTAATGTTGAAATACTCAGGAAACGAGTACAACCATCTTCTGCCAGAAATGTTGCCGGGGTTCCTGGCAACACTCATAAATCAAGGTCTTCTGCTCATGATGAACCTGCTACTGAGGCTCCTGTGGCCAACTAGGCCCCTGAAGATTCTAGGGACGCGGTATCGGTTACTAAATCCGAGGTAGAGAGTGCGATGAACCACCAGCGGCGACAAGAAGCCCTATGCCACCGGGCGTTTTCCGAACAAGAGTTTAATGCCCTATGTTTGGTAGACGCGTTCATCGGATCTGCTCACGCATGGCTTTGGGAAGTCATGAAACTGATATCTTCCCCCTGAAGGTGAGTGATCGATTTTAATATTCCGGACACACGTATTAGCCCAGTAGTCCCTGGGCCTTGAATTGGTCGGGACGGCCTAGTTAAGGACCGCATATTGTTTTATTGATGATGTAGGCTTCAAAGCAACAGAATGAGTAATTGGCCAAGGACCTCGAGGCGGGCTAAACAGAGGTGCAAGCCATGAAGGCTGAACTTGAACAAGTGAAGAATTTTACCTGGGAGGCGCATGGTGTGTATGCCCATTTTGTCGATCTTAGTATATAGTCCTATGCTGACACTATTGGGGAATGTAGTAACAATTCAGAATTTTCCTATGTGTCACCAAGATCAATCTAGGAGATGCTAGCAACGAGAGAGATGGAGTGCATCTTCGTACCCTTGAAGATCGCTAAGCGGAAGCTTTACAGTGAACACACTTAATGGAGTCGTACTCGTCACGATTCAAATCGCAGAAGATCCGATCCAAGCGCCGAATGGACGGCACCTCCGCGTTTAACACACGCATAGACTGGGGACGTCTCCTCCTTGTTGATCCAGCAAGGGGGGAGAAGTTGAGGGAGAGCTCCGGTAGCACGACGGCGTGGTGGCGGTGGAGCTTTTCGTTCTCCGGCAGGGCTTCGCTAAGCGCTACGGAGGAGGAGGAGGTGTAGGAGGGGGAGGGCTGTGCCAAGGGGAAGGGTGCGGCTACCCTCCCACCCACCCCCCACTATTTATAAGGGGAAGGGGAGAGGTGGCTGGCCCCCCTAGACCCATCTAGAGGGGGGCGGCGACCAAGGGGGGCAACTTGCCTCCCAAGTTAGGTTGAGGCGCCCCCACCCCCTAGGGTTTCCAACCCTAGGCACCATGGACCCTTGGGGGGCGCACCAGCCCACTAAGGGGCTGGTTCCCATGCAACCTCAGCCCATTAGGCCCTCCGGGGTAGGTCGACCCCCAGAACCCCTTCGGTGGTCCCGATACAATACCGATAAACCCCGAAACCTTTCCGGCGGTTGAAACTGGACTTCCCATATATAAATCTTCACCTCCGGACCATTCTGGAACTCCTCATGACGTCCCGGATCTCATCCGGGACTCCGAACAACTTTCGGTAACCACATACAATTCCTATTACAACTCTAGCGTCACCGAACCTTAAGTGTGTAGACCCTACATGTTCGGGAACCATGCAGTCATGACCGAGACACCTCTCTGGCCAATAACCAATAGCGGGATCAGGATACCCATATTGGCTCCCACATGTTCCGCGATGATCTCATCGGATGAACCACAATGTCGGGGATTCAATTAATCCCGTATACAATTCCCTTTGTTCACCGGTATGTTACTTGCCCAAGATTCGATCGTCGGTATCCCTATACCTTATTCAATCTCGTTACCGGCAAGTCTCTTTACTCATTTTGTAACACATGATCTCATGACTAACTCCTTAGTCACAATGAGCTCATTATGATGATGTATTACCGAGTGGTCCCAGAGATACCTCCCTGTCACATGGAGTGACAAATCCCAGTCTCGATTTGTGCCAACCCAATAGACACTTTCGGAGATACCTGTAGTGCAGATTTATAGTCACCCAGTTACGTTGTGACGTTTGATACACACAAAGCATTCCTACGGTATCCGGGAGTTGCACAATCTCATGGTCTAAGGAAATGATACTTGACATTAGAAAAGCTCTAGCAGACGAACTACACGATCTTGTGCTATGCTTAGGACTGGGTCTTGTCCATCACCACATTATCCTAATGATGTGATCCCATTATCAATGAGATCCAATGTCCATGGCCAAGAAACCATGACCATGTATTGATCAAGGAGCTAGTCAACTAGAGGCTTACTAGGGACATGGTGTGCTCTATGTATTCACAAATGTATTACGGTTTCCGGCTAATACAATTATAGCATGAACAATAGACAATTATCATGAACAAGGAAATATAATAATAACCATTTTAGTATTGCCTCTAGGGCATATTTCCAATAGTCTCCCACTTGCACTAGAGTCAATAATCTAGTTACATTGTGATGAATCGAACACACGTAGAGTTCTGGTGCTGATCATGTTTCGCTCGTGAAAGAGGTTTAGCCAACGGATCTGCGACATTCAGATCCGTATGTACTTTAAAAATATCTATATCTCCATCCTGAATGTAACCACGAATGGAGTTTAAGCGGCGGTTGATGTGCTTGGTCTTCTTGTGAAACCTGGGCTCCACTACTGGAATAAGAAGATTTGTCGTCTGCCGCATCTTTGTCGTGTGCTAGCGGATGGCAAAGAGTGGCTTTGCCATCAGCTGGCAGAAAATAGATGACAAATAGCTAGCAGACGACAAAGGGTGGCTTTGCCATCAACAAATTCTTTGCCGTCTGCCAGCTGACGGCAAAGATTCTTCGCCGCTTGTCAGCAGACGGCAAAGCGGTGGGGTGGGGCCCGGTGGAGGCCAGCTCATTGCAACGGCCCACCCCACCTCTTTGTCGTCTGCTAACGGACGGCAAAGAAGCCACTACCATAACCGCCCTAATGGCCCACCCCCTCCTCTCTTTCTATATCTCTCTCTGTGTGTGTGTGTGTGTGAGTGTGTGTGTGTCTCTCTCTCTCCCCCCGACCACACCCCACTGCAGCCCCTGACCGCACCCCGCCACCACCCCCGACCGCACCCCTCTGCCGCCCTGACCCCACGCCGCTCCGGCCTGCCGCCACCGATGCCCTGCCGCTCCCCCCCCGGCCGCACCTTGCCGCCGCCTCGACCCCCACCGCGACCGCCGTCTCGGCCCCGCCCCGCCCCCTCCCCTGCCCCGGCCTCCTCCACCGGCACCGCCCTACCCCCTCCCCTGCGGCGACGCTGCCCCTCCCCTGCCCCCTCCACCGGCCCCGCCCATGCCGCCCCGCCCGCCGACACCAATGCACGGCCGCTAAGCCCCCCGTCGCACCACGCCACCGCCCCGACCCCACCGGCGGTGACTCCTCTTCCCGATCTTGGTGAGTTTAGGTTTAGATTTTTTTTCTGTTTTTTTTAGATTTTTCTATTTTTTTTAGATTTTTCTATTTTTTATATTTAGGTTTAGTTTAGTTTAGTTTATTTTATTAGGTTAGAAAAAATAATTTAGTTAGTTAGTTTTTTTTGTTAAGTTAGTAAGTTAGTTAGTTAGTTAGTTAGTTTTTTAGGAGGAGGAGGAGAGGAAATGAAGAAGAAGAAGAAGAAGAGGGGAAGAAGAAATGAAGAAGAAGAGAAGGAGAAGGAGAAGAAGAAGAAGAAGAAGAAGAAGAAGAAGAAGAAGAGGAAGAAGAAGAGGAAAAAGAAGAAGAAAGGGAGGAGAAGGAGGAGGAGAAAAGAAGAAGAGGAAGAAGATGAAGAAGAAGAAGAAGAAGAAGAAGAAGAGGAGGAGGAGGAGGAGAAGGAGAAGAAGAGGAAGAAGAAGAAGAAAAGGAGGAGAAGAGGAGAAGCCAGAAAGGAAAAAGGAAACTGGGTCGAGGATCGCTGACGGGGTGCGTCGGTGCCGATGGAACCGGGTCAAGGATCACCGATCGCCAAGGGGTCAAGGGTCGAGGATCGTCGAAGAAGAAGGAGAAGAAGACAAAGAAGAAGAAGAAGAAAAGGAGGAGAAGAGGACAAGAACAAGAAAATAAGGAGGAGAAGGAAGAAGAAGGAAGAAGAAGAAGAATAGGAGGAGCAGAACAAGAACAAGAACAAGAACACGAAGAAGAAGAAGAAGAAGAAGAAGAAGAAGACCCCCGACCCCCGAGGATCTAGGGGAAAAGGAGTCGAGGGTCGACCCCAACACGACACCACCAACACCCCGACCCCGACATGACACCCCGACACCCCGACACGGCACCCCACGACCCCGACGCAGCACCCCTACCCCGAGATGACACCCCCAACACCCCGACCCCAACACGACACCCCCGACATCCCGATCCTGAAAAAGGTGCTCTTCGGCCTTCTAGAGGCCGACAGGGTCATATATTTGTGAATTTTGAGTTAGGTCATATATTTTTCGATTTTTTTATACAAAGCATCATATTTATGTTGATCAGATGGATTTAAATGTGCAGTTGTTTCGTCGCTGCGAGGGTCTGGTGTTCGGCGAGCTCCGCCCCTGCGTTCGTGGGTGAGCAGAAATGACATCTTCTCCATCGGCACCCTTAAAAAAATTGCTCTGTTCCGGTCTTCATGCCGATGAAACTTGCTAGCTATAGGTGTCTTCAATCATCAGTATGCGTGACCACTATGCGTCTCCCATTCGAAAGGGTTACATCTATAAATATGCATTCATTAGCATATTTATAACCGTGATTCTTTCGAATTGTCCAATTTTATCCATGGACAGCCCGAGTATGTGTAGATTGGGTTTGTTTTCCCATATGCTCTCCTTCGAAACCGATGCAGAATTTTGTCAGTGCCTCCCTGTTGTTCTCCGGGTAGTCATCCTCTCTGCTTATTGCCGAAAAGTGTATCAGGAGAACAGCGGGGAGGTGCTGCATAAATTGTGCGTCGGTCCGGAGCAGAGCATGGGAAAACGAACCCAATCTAAACATACTCGGGTGGGATTTGGACCTATCTTTACCTACTGGCGTCTAGGTTGCATCGACGTAATAAAACTGACAAACTCTATTAACTGATGAATATGGTTTGCTGAATTATGTATATATTTTTTGTGTGTCCAGTAGCTAGGCAAGATGAGTGATCGTGGGTGGATGTACACCGGTCACACTAGTTAAAAAGACATGACCCATGAATGGATAACAAAAACCAAGGAGTTTGTGAGAGTCGCATTTGCAAATGGACAGAAAATAACCTGGTGCCCTTGTGTCGATTGCGACAACTTTAAGAAGAAGTTAGAGTTTGAAATGATCAAACACCTGCAGAAGTGGGGTTTTATGCCTAATTATATGGTATGGACATTTCATGGTGAGTCTGCCCGACATGCTAGAGCTGAGGTGGTTCATCGTCGCACCGACGAGCATGGTACCAAGATTGAAGACATGGTGCAAGACTTTGATGATGCTCGGGATTTGGACGATGAGATGGAGGAATCTGCAAAGGCCTTCTATGAAATGTTGGAGTCTTCAAAACATCCTCTCCATGAGCACACTGAGCTTTGTCAGCTGGATGCCATCGCGCAAGTAATGGCTCTGAAGGCTCAGTTCAACCTGGGCAGAGAATGCTACAACGCGATGATGACGATATTTGGATGCTTTCTACCCAAAGGCCATGTATTGCCAGCAAACCTGTACCAGTCGGACAAAATCCTACATGCGCTTAAGATGCCCTATGAGAAGATAGATGCCTATGAGAATGGATGTGCCTTATTTAGGCTTGAGTATGCGGGCTTCAACTATTGTCCCATTTGCAATGCTTTCAGGTATGTTCTGGTAGACAAAGGTATGGGTGAGAAGATTCAGACCAAAATCCCAGTTAAGGTTCTTCAGTATCTGCCAATCATACCAAGACTTCAACATCTTTTCATGGTCGAAGAGACGGCCAGACATATGACTTGGCATAAATTGGGCAAAAGAACAGAACTAGATGCAGATGGGAATCCGATGTTGGGACATACTTTAGACGCTTTTGCGGGAAAGCACTTCGATGCATTATATAAGGATAAAGCGGCAGATCCAAGGCATCCTCGAGTTGCCATCAGCACGGATGGGTTCAATGTGTATGGTATGACGGAAGCACAATACAGTTGTTGGCGTGTATTTGTCATTCCACTCAATCTCCCCCCCCCGGAGAGATTCTTAAAAGAAAGAACATTTTCCTGACGTTGATAATTCCAGGGCCCAAATATCCGGGGAAGAATATGAATGTGTACATGCAGCCACTTAAGGATGAATTGCAAGAAGCCTAGGATAATGGGATCAAGACATACGATGCAGCTACCAAAAAGAACTTCAAAATGCATGTGTGGTACATGTACTCATCACATGACTTGCCAGCGTATGCGCTATTCGTTGGCTGGTGTGTGCATGGAAGGTTCCCGTGCCCCACATGCAAGGTAGCTCTTGAGTTCCGTTGGCTGCAGGCGGGTCGCAAGTTTTCTTGCTTCGACGTGCATTGAAAGTTCCTGAATCCTGACCATAAGTTCAGAAAAGACAAGAAGAATTTCATCAAAGGTAGAGTAGTCAAAAACATTGCACCACCTGTGTTGATAGGCCAAAAGATCCTGGATCAGATAAACGCTCTCGAGCCGGATCCAAATCGTCCAGGGTATTTCAAAGGGTATAATACGTAACACGCTTGGACTCACAAGATATGTTTGTGGGATCTGCCTTACTTTAAAGACCTCCTTTGCCCACATAACATCGACATGATGCACACTGAAAAGAATATCGCGGTGGCCCGTTTTGGTACATTGTTCGGCATAGAGGGGAAGTCGAAGGATAATCCTAAGGCTAGAGTCGATCAAGAGGCTCTATGTGATAGACCGTTACAAAACATACGACAACCGAAAGGAAAGAAGAACTGGAGGAAGCCAAAGGCATGGTTCAATCTTGGAAGGCCAGCTATGAGGGAAATGATCTTGTGGGTGAAAATGCAGTTGATGTTCCCCGATGGGTATGCAGCGAATCTAAAGAGAGGAGCGAGTCTTGACAAATTGAAAATATTTGGTCTCAAGAGTCAAGATTGACACATATGGCTTGAGTGGGTAATGCCAGTGATGTTGCGTGGCTTTATCCCTGAGGATGAATGGCTAGTACTGGCAGAGCTGAGCTATTTCTTCTGTGCTCTTTGTGCAAAAGAACTATCGCCTGACATGCTAGACAAACTGGAAGAGTTGGCGTCAGAGTTGATCTGCAAGTTAGAAAAGATCTTTCCACCGAGCTTCTTTAATCCAATGCAGCATTTGATTTTGCATCTCCCGACCGAGGCAAGATTGGGGGGGCATGCAAAATCATTGGTGCTTCGCAACTGAGAGGATGCAGAGGATTCTTCGAGAAAAATGTAAAAATAAACATAGAGTTCAAGCATCGATGGCCGAGGCATTCATTACTGAGGAGGCGGCAAACTTCATGACAGCACACTACACAGCCAAGAATCGTCATTTGCATAATCCGAAGCCTCGGTACAATGATGCGACCATGAAAAAGGTCGATCCAATCTCAGCCTATTCAGAGCGAAGCTCGCACCAGTCGGTGCTTCAAAGCAATAGTGTTGGATGTCGAAGAATGGCGGACCATTTTGTTGTATATCTGCAACAACCTAACAGAAGTGCGGGCGTACATCGAGTAAGTTCTTGGTACATTGTTTCAGAACTTCTAATTCCTTTGAAATGCTCTTATTCCCGGATATGTGATACAGTCGATACGTCGCCAAATTATCGGATGGAGCGGTGATCCAAAAGGATTCCATCGAAGAGTACGAGCTTCTGGCAAAGCATGGAGGCGGCTATCCCGGTTTCATTTCTTGGCTCAAGCAAACGGTAATTTCTGTTAGACGATTTCATTTCTTCATCTAGTTTGCGGCTAATGCAACAATCCTTTCGTATTAAACTTGTAGGCTAATGCAGAGTCTATGGACTCCGAATTGATAAAAGTTGCTAATGGTTTTGACTATAAGGTTTGTTCATTTGACAAATACGACATCAACGGGTATCACTTTCATACTTTTGGCAAAGAGCTATCTATGGCCGACCGAAAGTCTACAAATTGTTGTGTGTCCACTATCGTTGAAGGAGGGGTCGAGTATTATGGAAGAGTTGAAGAAATTTATGAACTTATATTCTTTGGTGAAAACCCACCAAACGCCGTAGTCTTCAAATGTTATTAGTTCCAGCCGAAGGAGACTAGAAGAACCCATGAACATATAGGGCTAGTCAAAATCAAACAAAGCACCCATTTAGATGTTCCCGATGTCTATATTATGGCTCAACAGGCGACCCAAGTTTTCTATCTCCCATGGGCCTGCCAAACGGATCCAAATCTGAATGGTTGGGATGTTGTTTATGATGTGCTGCCACATTTTAGACCACCTCCCCTCAATGAAGATGATTATGAACCTCACATTAACCCAGACACATATGAAGGAGAATTCTTCCAAGAAACATGTGTTTCCAAAAAATGTTTCAAGAACCGCTCTACTTCACCCCAGAGCATTGAGCTAGACAGCGATAGTGAATCCGACTTCACCCCTGAGCCGAAACAAGAAGAGACGGAAGAAGAAGAGGTTACTGCTGCGGATGACCTGTCAATTCTTGACCGATTACATAAAGGAGGCCTTCCACATGTTGATGCATTTATTGATGATGCTGATGAGCACGTCATTACTAATAGTGATCATGATTATGCATTTATCGATCCCGGAGCATATATAGACGATGAAGATTAATATTAGTAATGTCAGGTATTCAATTATTATTATGTACATATATATTATTAATTAGTTCATGTTATTAGGTATTTCATTTTTTATGTTGAACTAATTTCATTCACTCTTTTGTCATTGCAGGTGTTGACAGATGGTGGGCGCGGGTCGAGAGCGCTCTGAGCCTCCTTCCTCGGCGTGTGCTAGGAGGGGTGCTATTATTCCACCCCAGCAACTCCAGAGAGCGCTGATACATAGTATGCAGACACCGGCGGGTGCTTATTCTTTGACCGGGAGAGATCGAGGGAAGACAAAGAGAGGTGCTAGAGGTAGGAAGGCTGCTGCGCCTTCCTCGCCGCCACCCACAGCTGATTCTCCCGACCACAGGATTGCTCCATCTCAGGTGGACCCGTCTGACTTGGACCCGTCTCGGACTCCGATCGCTGAGCCTCCGGTCACCGAGCCTTCGTCCCAGGAGACTTTGATCCTAGAGTCTTCGTCCCAGGAGACACCGGTCCTAGAGTCTTTGTCCCATGTGACTCCGGAGGCTAGTGGCCATGCTGATGTTGGTGAGGACAACTTTTCTGAGGAGGGCAAGCTGGTTGAGGAGGGCAAGAAGGTCTACCAGTGTGGTTGTACAAAGCTCCCGCTAGTGCCAACGACTCGCAATCAGAGGTGGTTGATTGTGCCTAATGCAGAGAAGTAAGTGCATTTACTCTTTTTTAACCTTTTGCATTTATGTTTTTTCATATTAATATCTAATGTGTTGGCCTTGTCATACTGCAGGGGCTGGAAACACGACCCTGGTGTCCGCAGGCCCAACCAGGTCCTTGGTGTGCTTCTCCGGCACCACTTCCTGGGGAAGGTCCAGTTGCCCGGTGAGGGTGAGGTTCCACAGGTAGCACTGACCTGGGAGTTGTACATGGCTGCCCCGACCCCGCCGGAGGAGAGGGTCGACGGTGTCTTGTGCGAGATGGTGGCTAACATTATGTCGGTTTTGGGTAATTTCTCCTTTACAGAATGAAAAATCAACAGCACCTAGTGATTGTACTAATCAGTGTTGTCTTGTTTGATTGCATACCTTCTACAGGTGTCTTGAGGAACACGAGGCGGATGCGGCTATTGTTCTCATAGCCAAGTGCAAGCGCCTACTTCAGAACTTACAGCACGAGGCTCGGGTGCAGGCTATTCGAGACTACCACGCGTCGACTAACATTAAGAGGTCCAAGAAGAAGTGCCACAAAAAAATTCTGAGTAAGGAGAAGCACATGAAGGTAATTACCTATTCTTTAAGGCCTTGTGCTTAGTTTCCTTGATTTGATTCGTATGCGTAGTGCTGAAATTTCTCTTGTCTAACTTAGGTGCCCCCGAGATGGTGTGCGGATAGGATGGACTGTTGGGAGGCATTGGTCGATGAGTGGTCCTCTCCCAAATGGCTAGCCGACCACAACAAGGCCAAGGATAAACGTGCCCAAATGAAAGGTGTGCCACACCATCAAGGGAGCTCCAACCTGTTTGAGTACGGGGATCACTGGGTATGTGGCTTGCTTCATGATTCATGCAATTTCATTCTTCATGCTAGCTTGATCCCTTAACTAATATTTTGTTCCTATCTTTTAGGCACGACAAAACAAGAAGGAGGTGCCACCGCTGTTCGACCTCTATGCCATGGCCCATACTACCTCATACAAGAAGGCCAAGGCATTCTCTTAGGATGACCTCGATCATCCAGAGAGCTTCAGCAACACATCCTCTCACAACAAGCTCGTGAGGTACAGAGATGAGGGTAAGGCAAGGAAAGGGGAGGACTTCAACCCGATCCAGAGTCCATTTGATCCGGAGCTCGTGATGATATCTAGTGGCGGGAGGCCCCATGGCTCGATAGCCATTGGGGATGGACTGATACGTTGTCCTAGAACTCTCCTGGAGATCAAGAAGTGCCAGACAAGCTCCGATCCTGAGATAAGGCCTCGTCCATGGCCAATGGAGCTCGCCATCGAGGCTAGGGCCCAGGAGCTTCTGGCGGAGGCAAACAGGCAGGCGGCGTAGAGGGAGAGGGACATGGAGGAGAGGACGGCTAGGCTGTTGGGGGAGGAGAGGAACCGGAACGATGCATCTCACCGGGCCCTATACGAGCTCCTCATGGTAAGTTTCTCCTGCATATTAGCCAAATCATGCATGTAATGTTCGTTTCATCACTAACTAATATGACTAACTTGTGAAAACAAAATGTGCAGACCGTGTGCTAGAACAATGGTTAGACCCCTCCGTTGATGCCCAGATTCCTATAACACCCATGGTGAGTTTCATTTGAATGGTCATTAGTTACTAGTATTCACATTTGAGTTGCATCATGCTAAGGAGACGTTGCGAATGATCTTTGGTGCAGCGTGCCTCCCGCCAAGCATCGACCGATCCTTCTGCATCTGCCGCAACCCCGACCGGTCCTTCTCCGTCTCACCCTGGCAGAAACCCGACTGGTCCTTCACCTACGTGATGATGGTAAGTTTTCCCAAGTGTTTTTCTTAATGAATGCATACTTAGCTTAAGAAATGACCAATTTAGCTCCAAAATGACCTATACTTAGCTTCTTTAGTTCATTTATGACATACTAAGCATACTTAGGTAAAAAATGGCATGATAACCTTGGTTTAAATCCAAAATGCTATAGACTTAGCTTATTTTCCTCCAAAATGACAAAATAACCTTACCTACCTACAAAATGACCGATTATAACTAGGATAGCTCTAAAATGACCTACACTTGCCATTTTGTCCTCCAAAATGAGTAAATACGATTAATTAGCTCAAAAATGGCATAACTACCTAGGTCAGCTCAAAAATGACCTATACTTAGCTTCTTTAGTTCATTTATGACAACTAAGCATACTTAGGTAAAAAATGGCATGATAACCTTGGTTTAGTTCCAAAATGACATAGACTTAGCTTATTTTCCTCCAAAATGACAAAATAACCTTATGAAGCTCCAAAATGACCGATTATAACTAGGAAAGCTCTAAAATGACCTACACTTGCCATTTTGTCCTCCAAAATGAGTAAATATGATTCGTTAGCTCAAAAATGGCATAATTACCTAGGTTATCTCAAAAATGACCTATACTTAGCTTCTTCAGTTCATTTATGACATACTTAGCATACTTAGGTAAAAAATGGCATGATAACCTTGGTTTAGCTCCAAAATGACATAGACTTAGTTTATTTTCCTCGAAAATGACATAATAACCTTACGAAGCTCCAAAATTACATATTTACCTAGATTAGCTCTAAAATGACCTACACTTAGCATTTTTACCTAGCTTAGCTAAAAGATGGCATTTTTACCTACCTTAGTTAGAAGAAGAAGAGGATAAAGAAGAGGAGAGGAGAAAAACCAAGAGAAGAAAAATTCTTGCTCTTCTTCTTCTTATTATTATTCTTCTTTTTCTTCTTCTTATTCTAGCTAGTCTTCTTCTTCTTCTTCTAACTTTCTTCTTTCCCAATTTGCAGATTTGCTTTAGATGAGGAAGCTTGCGTTGATGGAGTCTACTCTTCTCCTTGTGCTTCCTTTTTGTTTTGATTGTGTACGATGAACTTTATTGTTGGATATGTTGTTGGAAACTTGTTGCATATGTTGTTGGATATGTTGTTGGAAACTTGTTGGATATGTTGTTGGAAACTTGTTGTTGGATATGTGTTGGTAACTTGTTGTTGGATATGTGTTGGTATGCTTGTTGAAAGTATTTTGAAATGTGTGTATATATATATGTATGAAATTCTGTGAAATTGAATGAATTTAAGAAAAAAAAGCAAAAACAGGGGCTATACAGGTTGTTTCCCATCTGTTGGCAGACAGCAAAGAGCTTTGTCGTCATCCTGCAAACAGCAAAGCTGCCACATGGCAGCTACCTATGCAACCTGGGGTGGCACTAGGATGGCCTATGTGGTTTCTTTGCCGTCCGCTGGCAGACGGCAAAGAACTTTGCATCTTTGTCGTCCGCCAGCTGACGACAAAGAAACCACATAGGCCAGCAAAGAAATCGTTGCTTTGCCGTCCGTTGGCAGACAGCAAAGAACTTGCATCTTTGTCGTCCACCAGTAGACGGCAAAGCACGCCGTTAACCCCTTAACGGATGTAAGCTGCCACGTGTGTCGTCCATGGCCTTTGTCGTCCGCTGGCAGACGGCAAAGACCTAAGCATCTTTGTCGTCTCCCAGCAGACAGCAAAGCGCCCTTTACCGTAGCTTATTCAGCCAGACGGTTGGACGTCTGCTGGCAAACGGCAAAGCCTTTGTCGTCCACCATGCATGCCTTTGCCGTCCGCTATGGCGGATGGCAAAGTTGCTGATTCCTGTAGTGCTCCTTGGCAATGGCAATAACTCCAGTGTTGTCGCAGAAGAGAGTTATCGGGCCCGACACATTGGGAATCACCCCTAGGTCGGTAATGAACTCCTTCATCCGGACTCGTTCCTGCGTTGCTTCCTAAGCAGCTATGTACTCCGCTTCACATGTAGATGCCGCCATGATGCTTTGCTTGCAACTGCACCAGCTGACTGCCCCACCATTCAAAATATACACGTATTCGGTTTGTGACTTGGAGTCATCCGGATCTGTGTCGAAGCTAGCATCAACGTAACCCTTTATGACGAGCTCTTCGGCACCTCCATAAATGAGAAACATATCCTTAGTCCTTTTTAGGTACTTAAGGATTCTCTTGACCGTTGTCCAGTGTTCCATTTCGGGATCACTTTGGTACCTCCCTACCAAACCTATGGCAAGGTTCACATCAGGTCTAGTACACAGCATGGCATACATAATAGAGCCTATGGCTGAGGCATAGGGGATGACACTCATCTTTTCTCTATCTTCTGCCGAGGTCAGGCATTGAGTTGTGCTCAATCTCACACCTTGCAATACAGGCAAGAACTCCTTCTTGGACTGATCCATATTGAACTTCTTCAATATCTTGTCAAGGTACGTGCTTTGTGAAAGACCAATGAGGCATCTCGATCTATCTCTATAGATCTTGATGCCTAATATGTAAGCAGCTTCTCCAAGGTCCTTCATTGAAAAACACTTATTCAAGTAGGCCTTTACACTTTCCAAAAGTTCTATATCATTTCCCATCAACAATATGTCATCCACATATAAAATGAGAAATGCTATAGAGCTCCCACTCACTTTCTTGTAAATACAGGCTTCTCCATAAGTCTGTATAAACCCAAACGCTTTGAGCACCTCATCAAAGTGAATGTTCCAACTCCAAGATGCTTGCACCAGCCCATAGATGGAGCGTTGGAGCTTGCATACATTGTCAGCATTCTTAGGATCGACAAAACCTTCCGGTTGCATCATATACAATTCTTCCTTAAGGAAACCGTTAAGGAATGCCGTTTTCACGTCCATTTGCCAGATCTCATAATCATAAGATGCGGCAACTGCTAACATGATTCAGACGGACTTCAGCATCGCTACGGGTGAGAAGGTCTCATCGTATTCAACTCCTTGAACTTGTCGATAACCCTTAGCGACAAGCCAAGCCTTATAGACTGTCACATTACCATCCGTGTTAGTCTTCTTCTTAAAGATCCATTTTTTTTCTATGGCTTGCTAATCATCAGGCAAGTCCACCAAAGTCCACACTATGTTCTCATACATGGATCCTATCTCGGATTTGATGGCTTCAAGCCATTTGTTGGAATCTGGGCCCGCCATGGCTTCTTCATAGTTTGAGGGTTCACCGTTGTCTAAAAACATGATTTCCAGGACAGGGTTATCGTACCATGATACGTCTCCAACGTATCTATAATTTTTGATTGTTCCATGCTATTAATTATCTGTTTTGGATGTTTTATATGCATTAATATGCTATTTTATATTATTTTTGGGACTAACCTATTAATCTAGAGCCTAGTGCCAGTTTCTGTTTTTTCCTTGTTTTTGAGAATTGCAGATAAGGAATATTAAACGTAGTCCAAATGGAATAAAACCTTCGGAATGATTTTTTATGGACCGAAAGGAAACCACCAAGCTTGGAGACCAAGGCAGGAGAGCCACCTTGGGTCCACAAGCCCTAGGGGCGCGCCTAGGGGGTAGGGCGCGCCCTGCATGCTTGTGGCCCACGGAAGCCCTCCTAACCCTAATATTCGGCCTATAAATTCCCAAATATTCCATGTATATCACAACGAGCCACGAAAACACTATTCCACTACCAGAAGCCTCCATTCCCGAAAGATCCAATCTTGGAGCCTTTTTTGGTAATCTGCCGGAGGGGGATTCGATCACGGAGGGCATCTACATCAACTCCATTGCCCCTCCGATGATGTGTGATTAGTTCACCACAGACCTTCGATTCCATAGATAGTATCTAGATGGCTTATTCTCTCTCTTTGCTCTTCAATACCATGTTCTTCATGATCTTCATGGAGATCTATCCGATGTAATACTCTTTTGAGGTGTGTTTGTCGAGATCCGATGAATTGTGGGTTTATGTTTGATTATCCATGAATAATATTTGAGTCTTTTCTGAATTCTTATATGCATGATTTCATATCTTTTCAAGTCTCTTCGAGTTATTGGTTTGGTTTGGCCAACTAGATTGGTAATTCTTGCAATGGGAGAAGTGCTTAGTTTTGGGTTCAATCTTGTTGTGTCCTCACCCAGTGACAAAGTACGGGTAGTGAGGCACATATTGTATTGTTACCATCAAGGATAAAAATATGGGTTTTCATCGTATTGCTTAAGTTTATCCCTCTACATCATGTCATCTTACCTAATGCGTTACTCTGTTCGTCATGAACTTAATACTCTAGATGCATGCAGGAGTCGGTCGATGTATGGAGTAATAGTAGTAGATGCAAAATCGTTTAGGTCTACTTGACATAGACGTGATGCCTATATGCATAATCATTGACTTGGTATCTTCATAATTATTCGCTTTTCTATCAATTGCTCGACATTAATTTGTTTACCCACCGTAATACTTGCCATCATGAGAGAAGCCTCTAGTGAAACCTATGGCCCCCGGGTCCATTTTCCATCTTATACTTTTAGATCTAAAACCAAATATACCAAAAATACTTTTCTGCATTATTTTTACCTTTTTTTTTACTTTCCGTTCAAGTAATCTATCTCTATCAGATCTCATCCTTGCAAGTAACCGTGAAGGGATTGACAACCCCTTTATAGCGTAGGGTGCAAGAGTTTGATTCTTTGTGTAGGTACATCTATTGGGGACTTGCTTGTATCTCCTATTGTATTGATACCTTGGTTCTCAACAACTGAGGGAATTACTTATCTACTTTGCTGCATCACCCGTTCCTCTTCACGGAAACCAACGCATGCTCGAGAAGTAGCAAGAAGGATTTCTGGCGTCGTTGCCGGGAGATCTACATCAAGCCTACCAAGTACCTATCACAAACTCATCTCTTGCATTTACATTATTTGACATTTGCCTCTTGTTTTCCTCTCCCCCACTTCTAAAACGATTTTCAGGAAATACCAAAAAGATTTGCCTTTTTATTCGCCCTTTTTCGTTCATCTTTTCGTTTGCTTTTTGCTTGCTTCTGTGCTAGATTGCTTGCTTTGTCATGATGACTCAAGAGAATACCAAGTTGTGTGACTTTTCCAATACTAATAATAATGATTTTATTAGTACTCTAATTGCTCCCGCCACTAGTGTGCAATCTTATGAAATTAATGCTGCTTTGCTCAATCTTGATATGAAAGAACAATTTTCCGGCCTTGCTAATGAAGATGTCGCATCCCATATAAATACTTTCGTTGAGTTGTGTGATATGCAAAATAAAAAAGATGTGGATAATGATATTGTTAAATTGAAGCTATTCCCGTTCTCACTACGAGATCGTGCTAAAACTTGGTTTTCATCTTTGCCTAAAAAAAGTATTGATTCATCGAATGAGTGTAAAGATGGTTTTATTTCCAAGTACTTTCCGCCCGCTAAAATCATCTCCCTTAGGAACAATATAATGAAATTTAAGCAACTTGATCATGAGCATGTTGCACAATCTTGGGAAAGGATGAAACTTATGATTAGGAATTGCCCTGCTCATGGTTTGAGTTTATGGATGATTATTCAAAATTTCTATGCTGGATTGAATTTTGCTTCTACGAATCTCTTAGATTCCACCGCGGGTGGTACTTTTATGGATATCACATTAGGAGAAGCTACTAAACTCCTAGATAATATTGTGGGAAATTACTCTCAATGGCACACCGAAAGATCTCCTACTAGTAAAAAGGTGCACGCTATTGAAGAGATTAATACTTCGAGTGAAAAGATGGATGAATTGATGAAATTGTTTTGTAGTAAGAGTGCTCATATTGATCCTAATGATATGCCTTTGTATTCTTTGATTGGAAATAATAATGAATCTATGGATGTGAATTTTGTTGGTAGGAACAATTTTGGTAATAACGCTTATAGAGGTAATTTCAATGCTAGACCATTTCCTAGTAATTCCTCTAATAATTATGGTAATTCCTACAGCAATTCTTATGGAAATTATAATAATATGCCCTTTGATCTTGAAAATAATATTAAAGAATTCATTAATACGCAAAATGGTTTCAATGCTATGATTGAAGAAAAATTGCTCAAGATTGATGATTTGGCTAGGAACGTTGATAGAATTTCTCTTGAGATTGATTCTTTAAAAATTAGATCTATTACACCCAAGCAGGAGATTAATGAGTCTTTAAAATCTATGAGAGATTCTATTGATGAGTGTAAGGAAAGAACCGCTAGAATACGTGCTAAGCGTGAATGGCTTGAATAAGTGTGTTCTCGTGATAATATTGATGAAGATCTCAAAGTGATTGATGTGAGTCCTATTGAATATATTTTTTCCAATGTTAATCTTGATAAATATGGGACTGGAGATGAGTCAGCTTTAGTTAAAAGGAGTCCCAATGATTCGGAGTTTATAGATCTTGCTAATAAAAGTGGGATTAAAGAGGTCAAAACTTTAAATAGCAATGAACCCACTCTTTAGGATTTCAAGGACTTTAATCATGATATCTGCTCTTTGATTGATTGTATTTCCTTGTTGCAATCCATGTTGAATTCTCCTTGTGCTTATAATCAAAACAAAGCTTTTACTAAACATATTGTTGATGCTATGATGAAAGCTTTTGAAGAAAAACTTGAGTTGGAAGTTTCTATACCTAGAAAGCTATATGATGAGTGGGAACCTACTATTAAGATTAAGATCAAATATTATTAGAGCCATGCTTTGGGTGATTTGGGTGCTACCATTTCCATGTTTCCAAAAACTTTATGTGATGTGTCTTTGCTTTTTGGTTTTCCACAATCATCCTTGATGCACACATCTTTTGAGAGAGACACGCTGAATCATGAATTTATTAGAACACTCTTTGTGCTTCACTTATATCTTTTGAACCAGGCAATGTTGCTTTAGTGCTTCACTTATATCTTTCTAGATCATGGTGGTGTTATATTTTTTAGAAATTATTGAACTCTCGTACCTCACTTATATTATTTTGAGAGTTTATTAAAACAGCATGGTAATTTGTTTAGGTTATGAATTTAGTCCTAATATAATGGGCATCCAAGAGGGGTATAATAAAAACTTTCATATTAAGTGCATTGAATACTATGAGAAGTTTGATTCCTTGCGTATAGTTTTGAGATTAGAGATGGTAACATGAGAGTCATGCTAGTTAGTAGTTGTGAATTGGAAGAGATACTTGTGTTAAAGTTTGTGATTCCCGTAGCATGCACGTATGGTGAACCGTTATGTAACAAAGTCGGAGCATGATTTGTTTAATGATTGTCAGCCTTTGTGTGAGGGTCGAGAGCGCGCGATGGTTAACACCTACCAACCTCTCCCCTAGGAGCATGAGTCTAATGCTTTGTTTGATAACTAATAGACTTTTGCAATAAGTATGTGAGTTCTTTATGACTAATGTTGAGTCCATGGATTATACGCACTCTCACCCTTCCACCTTTGCTAGCCTCTCTAGTACCACACAACTTTCGCCGGTACATCAAACCTTCCTTCCTCAAAACAGCCACCATATATTCCTCAAAACAGCCACCATACCTACCTATTATGGCATTTCCATAGCCATTCCGAGATATATTGCCATGCAATTTACATCATTTAGTTTTTCATGACATGCACCATCACTTCATCTTGCATATAGAGTCATACTTTGTTATAGGTATCGAGTTGTAATTCTATTTTTTGAGTTATAAGTAAATAAAAGTGTGATGATTTTTATTGATAGAGCATTATCCCGTGAGAGAAAAGGATGATGGAAGCCATGACTCCCTCACAAGTTGGGATGAGTATCCAGACTTTACAAAAAATAAAAGAGGCCAGCGAAGCCCAAACAAAAAAATAAAATAGGCCAAAGATGCTCACCAAAATAAAAAAATGAGAGAAAGAGAGAAGGGACAATTGCTCCTATCTTTTTCCGCACTTGTGCTTCAAAGTAGCACCATGATCTTCATGATAGAGAGTCTCCTATTTTTTTCACTTTCATATAACTAGTGGATATTCATCTTGCACGACCACTTAGTTTTCTTTTTGAGCTTTCATACACTTATAGCTCTAAGTGCATTTGTTGCATGGCAATCCCTACTCACTCACATTGATATCTATTTATGGGCATTTCCATAACCCATTGATACACCTAGCTGATGTGAGACTATCTTCTTCCTTTTTCCTTACACCTCCTCCATATTCTATTCCACCTATAGTGCTATATCCATGGCTTGCGCTCATGTATTGCGTGAGAGTTGAAAAGGTTTGAGAACACCAAAAGTGTGAAACAATTTCTTGACTTGTTCATCGAGATTGTGCATGATTTAGATACTTTGTGTGGGGAAGATGGAGCATAGCCAGACCATATGATTTTGTAGGGATAACTTTCTAAGGTCATGTTATTTCGAAAGGACACGACTTCCTTGTTGGTGCGATCGAAGTATTACTGTTTTTATGTCAATATTAGACTACTGTTTTGAATCTTACGGATCTGAATATTCATGCCACAATAAAGAATATTACATGGATAAATATGTTAGGTAGAATTCCACATCAAAAACTATGTTTTTATCATTTATCTACTCGAGAACGAGCAGGAATTAAGCTTGGGAATGTTGATACGTCTCCAATGTATCTATAATTTTTTATTGTTCCATGCTATTATATTATCTGTTTTGGATGTTTTATATGCATTAATATGCTATTTTATATTATTTTTGGGACTAACCTATTAATCTAGAGCCTAGTGTCAGTTTCTGTTTTTTCCTTGTTTTTAAGAATTGCAGATAAGGAATATTAAAAGGAGTCCAAACGGAATAAAACCTTCGAAATGATTTTTTCTGGACCGGAAGGAAACCACCAAGCTTGGAGACCAAGGCAAGAGAGCCACCGTGGGGCCACAAGCCCTAGGGACGCGCCCAACGGGGTAGGGCGCGCCCTGCAGGCATGTGGGCCCACGACAGCCCTCCTAACCCTCATCTTCGGCCTATAAATTCCCAAATATTCCCTGTATATCACAACGAGACACGAAAACACTTTTCCGCCGCCAGAAGCCTCCGTTCCCGAGAGATCCAATCTTGGAGCCTTTTCTGATAATCTGCCTGAGGGGAATTTGATCACGGAGGGCATCTACATCAACTCCATTGCCCCTCCGATGATGCGTGAGTAGTTCAACACAGACCTTCAGGTCCATAGCTAGTAGCTAGATGGCTTCTTCTCTCTCTTTGCTCTTCAATACCATGTTCTTCATGATCTTCATGGAGATCTATCCGATGTAATACTCTTTTGAGGTGTGTTTGTCAAGATCCGATGAATTGTGGGTTTATGTTCAGATTATCCATGATATTATTAGAGTCTTTTTTGAATTATTATATGCATGATTTCATATATTTGCAAGTCTCTTCGAGTTATTGGTTTGGTTTGGCCAACTAGATTGGTAATTCTTGCAATGGGAGAAGTGCTTAGTTTTGGGTTCAATCTTGCGGTGTCCTCACCCAGTGAAAAAGTAGGGGTAGCAAGGCACATATTGTATTTTTGCAATCAAGGGTAAAAAGATGGGGTTTTCATCATATTGCTTGAGTTTATCCCTCTACATCATGTCATCTTACCTAATGTGTTACTCTGTTCTTCATGAACTTAATACTCTAGATGCAGGCAGGAGTCGGTCGATGTATGGAGTAATAGTAGTAGATGCAGAATCATTTAGGTCTACTTGACACGGACGTGATGCCTATATGCATAATCGTTGCCTTGGAGATCTTCATAATTATTCGCTTTTCTATCAATTGCTCGATAGTAATTTGTTTACCCACTGTATTTGCCATCATGAGAGAAGCCTCTAGTGAAACCTATGGCCCCCAGGTATATTTTCCATCTTATACTTTCAGATTTAAAACCAAAAATACCAAAAAATACTTTGCTGCACTATTTTTACCTTTTGTTTTACTTTTCGTTCAAGCAATCTATCTCTATCAGATCTCATCCTTGCAAGTAACCGTTAAGGGATTGACAACCCCTTTATAGCGTTGGGAGCAAGAGTTTGATTCTTTGTGTAGGTACATCTATTGGGGACTTGCTTGTATCTCCTACTAGATTGATACCTTGGTTCTCATCAACTGAGGGAAATACTTATCTACTTTGCTGCATCACCCGTTCCTCTTCATGGAAACCAACGCATGCTCGAGAAGTAGCATACCACTTTGGTGCGGAACGTGTCCTCGTGGACCTTTGTAGTTCAGTAGTAACTTGATCAGAAGTTTCATGATCATCATCATTAACTTCCTCTCTAGTCGGTGCAGGCACCATAGAAACATTCTCCTGCGCTGCACTACTTTACGGTTCAAGACGGGGTACAATTACCTCATCAAGTTCTACTTTCCTCCCACTTACTTCTTCCGAGAGAGACTCTTTCTCTAGAAAGGATCCATTCTTGGCAACGAAGATCTTGCCTTCGGATCTGAGGTAGAAGGTATACCCGATAGTTTCCTTAGGGTATCCTATGAAGACGCATTTTTTCGATTTGGGTTTGAGCTTTTCATGTTGATATTTCTTGACATAAGCATCGCATCCCCAAACTTTCAGAAACGACAACTTAGGTTTCTTCCCAAACCATAATTCATACAGTGTTGTCTCAACGGATTTAGACGATGCCCTATTAAAGTGAATGCCACAGTCTCTAATGCAAATCCCCAAAACGAAAGCAGTAAATTAGTAAGAGACATCATAGATCGCACCATATCCAATAGAGTGTGATTACGACGTTCAGACACACCATTACGTTGAGGTGTACCAGGCGGCGTGAGTTGTGAAACAATTCCACATTTCCTTAAGCGCATGCCAAACTCATGACTCAAATATTCTCCTCCACGATCAGATCGTAAGAACTTTATTTTTTTGTCACGTTGATTCTCTACCTCACTCTGAAATTCCTTGAACATTTCAAAGGTCTCAGACTTGTGTTTCATTAAGTAGACATACCCATATTTGCTTAAGTCATTAGTGAGGGTGAGAACATAATGATAGCCACCGCGAGCCTCAACGCTCATCGGTACACATACATCGGTATGTATTATTTCCAACAAGTTGGTTGCTCGCTCCATTGTTCTGGAGAATGGAGTCTTAGTCATCTTTCCCATGAGGCATGGTTCGCACGTGTCAAATGATTCATAATCAAGAGACTCCAAAAGCCCATCTGCATGGAGTTTCTTCATGCGTTTGACACCAATATGACCAAGGCGGCAGTGCCACAAGTATGTGGGACTATCATTATCAACCTTACATTGTTTGGTATTCACACTATAACTATGTGTAACATCACGTTCGAGATTCAATAAAAATAAATCATTGACCAGTGGGGCATGACCATAAAACATATCGCTCATATAAATAGAACAACCATTATTCTCGGATTTAAATGAGTAGCCATCTCGCATCGAACGAGATCCACATACAATCTTCATGCTCAAAGTTGGTACTAAATAACAATTATTGAGGTTTAAAACTAATCCCGAAGGTAGATGTAGAGGTAGCATGCCGATGTAGAGGTAGCATGCCGACAGCGATCACATCAACCTTGGAACCATTCCTGACGTGCATCGTCACCTCGTCCTTTGCCGGTCTTCACTTATTCCGCAGCTCCTATTTTGAGTTACAAATGTGAGCAACCACACCGGTATCAAATACCCAGGAGCTACTACGAGCATTGGTAAGGTACACATCAATAACATGTATATCATATATACCTTTGACATTGCCGGCCTTCTTATCCGCTAAGTACTTGGGGCACTTCTGCTTCCAGTGACCGGTTCCCTTGCAATAAAAGCACTCAGTCTCAAGCTTGGTTCCATTCTTGGGATTCTTCCCGGTAACTGATTTACCGGGCACGACAACTGCTTTGTCGTCCTCCTTGAAATTCTTCTTACCCTTGCCTTTCTTGAAACTAGTGGTCCTATTTACCATCAACACTTGGTGTTCCTTCTTGATTTCCACCTCCGCTGATTTCAACATTGAATATAACTCAGTAATGGACTTCTCCATCCCTTGCATATTGTAGTTCATCACAAATCTTTTGTAGCTAGGTGGAAGCGACTGGAGGATTCTGTCAATAATCGAGTCATCCGGAAGATTAACTCCCAGCTGAGACAAGCGGTTGTGCAACCCAGACATTTTGAGTATGTGCTTGCTGACAGAACTATTTCTCTCCATCTTACAACTGAAGAACTTGTCGGAGACTTCATATCTCTCGACCCGGGCATGAGCTTGGAAAACCATTCTCATCTCTTGGAACATCTCATATGCTCCATGTTGCTCAAAATGCTTTTGGAGCCCTGGTTCTAAACTGTAAAGCATGCCGCACTGAACCAGGGAGTAATCATCACTACGCGACTACTAGGCATTCATAACGTCTTGAGTTGCTGGGAAAACGAGTGCGTCACCTAGAGGTGCATCAAGGACATATAATTTCTTGGAAGCTATGAGGATGATCCTCAAGTTACAGACCCAGTCCATATAGTTGCTTCCATCGTCTTTCAGCTTGGTTTTCT
Organism: Hordeum marinum; assembly: GCA_022496015.1. Classification (NCBI taxonomy): domain Eukaryota; kingdom Viridiplantae; phylum Streptophyta; class Magnoliopsida; order Poales; family Poaceae; genus Hordeum; species Hordeum marinum. The sequence goes on along the minus strand of CM039677.1, from coordinate 342,576,264 downwards.
CTAGGAATGTGTTGAAGTTGAGGGCAATATTAGTGTGGGACATTGGATCTACAAGATAGATTGTAAAGACAATTTTAGACTAAGTTCATGATAATTAAGTTCATCTAATCAAATTATTCAATGAAATCCTAATCAGATAGACATCCCTCTAGTCATCTAAGTGATACATGATCCACATCGACTAGGCCATGTCCGATCATCACGTGAGACGGACTAGTCATCAATGGTGAACATCTCCATGTTGATCGCATCTACTATACGACTCATGTTCGACCTTTCGGTCTCCCGTGTTCCGAGGCCATGTCTGTACATACTAGGCTCGTCAAGTCAACCTAAGTGTTTCGAGTGTGTAAATCTGGCTTACACCCGTTGTATGTGAACATTAGAATCTATCGCACCCGACCATCACGTGGTGCTTCGAAACAATGATCCTTCGCAATGGTGCACACTTAGGGGGAACACATTTCTTGAAATTTTAGTGAGGGGTCATCTTATTTATGCTACCGTCATTCTAAGCAAATAAGATGTAAGAACATGATAAACATCACATGAAAATCATAAAGTGACATGATATGGCCAATATCATCTTGCGCCTTTGATCTCCATCTTCGGGGCGCGGCATGATCACCATCGTCACCGGCACGACACCATGATCTCCATCATCATGATCTTCATCATCGTGTCTTCATGAAGTTGTCTCGCCAACTATTACTTCTACTACTATGGACAACGGTTAGCAATAAAGTAAAGTAATTACATGACGTTTTTGATTGACACGCAGGTCATACAATAAATTAAGACAACTCCTATGGCTCCTGCCGGTTGTCATACTCAGCGACATGCAAGTCATGATTCCTATTACAAGAACATGATCAATCTCATACATCACATATATTTCATCACATCCTTTTGGCCATATCACATCACATAGCATACCATGCAAAAACAAGTTAGACGTCCTCTAATTTTTGTTGCAAGTTTTACGTGGCTGCTATGGGTTTCTAGCAAGAACATTTCTTACCTACGCAAAAGCCACAACGGTGATATGCCAATTTCTATTTACCCTTCATAAGGACCTTCTTCATCGAATCCGATCCAACTAAAGTGGGAGACACAGACACCCGCTAGCCACCTTATGCAACAAGTGCATGTCAGGCGGTGGAACCAGTCTCACCTAAGCATACGTGTAAAGTCGGTCCAAGCCGCTTCATCCCACAATGCCGCCGAATCAAGATAAGACTAGTAACGGCAAGTAAATTGACTAAATCATCGCCCACAACTACTTGTGTTCTACTCGCGCATAGAATCTACGCATAGACCTAGCTCATGATGCCACTGTTGGGGAACGTAGTAACAATTCAAAATTTTCCTACGTGTCACCAATATCAATCTAGGAGATGTTATCAATGAGAGAGAGGGGGTGCATCTTCATACCCTTGAAGATCGCTAAGCGGAAGCGTTACAACGAACGCGGTTGATGGAGTCGTACTCGTGGCGATTCAAATTGCGGAAGATTCGATCCGAGCGCCGAACGGACGGTGCCTCCGCATTCAACACACGTATAGCCTGGGGACGTCTCCTCCTTCTTGATCCAGCAAGGGGGGAGGAGAAGTTGAGGGAGAGCTCCGGCAGCACGACGATGTGGTGGCAGTGGAGCTTTTGGTTCTCCGACAGGGCTTCGCTAAGCACTACGAAGGAGGAGGAGGTGTAGGAGGGGGAGGGCTGAGCCAAGGGGAAGGGTGTGTCTGCCCTCCCCCCACTATTTATAGGGGGGAGGGGAGAGGTGGCCGCCCCCTAGATCCATCTAGAGGGGGGCGGCAGCCAATGGGGTGCAACTTGCCTCCCAGGTTAGGTGAAGGCGCCCCCACCCCCTAGGGTTTCCAACCCTAGGCGCCATGGGCCCTTGGGGGCACACCAGCCCACTAAGGGTCTGGTTCCCACGCAACCTCAGCCCATTAGGCCCTCCGAGGCACGTGGACCCTCCCGGTGGACCCCCCCGGAACCCCTTCGGTGGTCCCGGTACAATACCGATAAACCCCGAAACCTTTCTGGTGACTGAAACTGGACTTCCCATATATAAATCTTCACCTCTGGACCATTCCAGAACTCCTTGTGACGTCCGGGGTCTCATTCGGGACTCCGAACAACTTTCAGTAACCACATACAATTCCCATTACAACTCTAGCGTCATCGAACCTTAAGTGTGTAGACCCTACGGGTTCAGGAACCATGCAGTCATGACCGAGACACCTCTCCGGCCAATAACCAATAGCGAGATTTGGACACCCATATTGGCTCCCACATGTTCCACGATGATCTCATCGGATGAACCACGATGTCAGGGGTTCAATTAATCCCGAGATTCGATCGTCGGTATCCCTATACCTTGTTCAATCTCATTACCGACAAGTCTCTTTACTCGTTCCGTAACACATGATCTTGTGACTAAATCCTTAGTCACATTGAGCTCATTATGATGATGTATTACCGAGTGGGCCCAGAGATACCTCTCCGTCACACGGAGTGACAAATCCCAATCTCAATTTGTGCCAACCTAATAGACACTTTTGGAGATACCTGTAGTGCACCTTTATAGTCACCCAGTTATGTTGTGATGTTTGATACACCCAAAGCATTCCTACGGTATCCAGGATTTGCACAATCTCATGGTCTAAGGAAATGATACTTGACATTAGAAAAGCTCTAGCAGACGAACTACACGATCTTGTGCTATGCTTTTTTTTAAACTATCTTGTGCTATGATTAGGATTGGGTCTTGTCCATCACATCATTCTCCTAATGATGTGATCCCATTATCAACGACATCCAATGTCCATGGTTAGGAAACCATGACCATCTATTGATCAACGAGCTAGTCAACTAGAGGCTTACTAGGGACATGGTGTGGTCTATGTATTCACACATGTATTACGGTTTCCGGCTAATACAACTATAGCATGAACAATAGATAATTATCATGAACAAGGAAATATAATAATAACCATTTTATTATTGCTTCTAGGGCATATTTCCAACACACACGAGGGTACTTTGTAGCAGCTGAATCTATAGGGCAGTTGCAAAAAGATTTAGATGCGGCCCGAGAATCCCAAAGGTACGTCGATTCCCAGTATGAGGCCAGCTGCCTTTCGTCGCAATGAAATCTTGAGGAGAAGAAACGTCTCCTGGTGGAAAACTAGCAGGAAGCTAAAGAAATTGAGAGTTTAAAAACTCAATTGGCTCAAACCCAAGAGGAGAGCCAGAAATTACCGAGGGGCACGTTCGATAAGTGCGATTATAACCTCTAGGGGTACTTCTAATACATGAAGTGTAATGGACGTGCCTTGTCTCATGTGTAGGCCTCCTGACCGGGCAGCCTGAAGCAGAGATCGTATCCTACCGGGGGAACCTTCTAAAGGAACTGTCCACTGTACATGAGTGGGCTCGGAAGGCCATGAGGAGTATGGTGAAAGCGCTATGGCCTGCCGAGAAGTCTCCAGAGGGGATGGTTGAACTGGTTGATCGATTCAAGGGAGCCCGGTTTCATTTCGAGCTATGGAAGAGATCGTCTTGATGAGAGGGAGCATGAGAGGCATGGGCGATGATCAAGACCTGTTATACCAGTCTTAACCCCGAGCATATGGCTCGGGTTGGGCCGACAGGGTCAGATGGGCAAGAAGTGCCGCTTCATTTGGTGTACGACTAGGTGATGCCCGACGCTCGTCTTTCGCAAGAAGATTGCGCCCTGGATGCCTTAATAGACAATCTCGACCAGCAGCCAGATGTGTGATTTTATGTAATTATGTACTTTAAATCAGAAAATTGCTCCATCTGCACTGTAAACTTTGTCTTAACCGGCCATCGGCTTCTACCTCCCATGCTAAGGGCTTGGGAGTGTTCCTTATCAAATATCCTTTGGTAAGAGGGAATTCTTTCTTGGAACCAGGCAATCCGGATATTTGGTGCAACAGACAGAAGATGCACAGGGAGATATGTTATATTACTCTTAGCGTAAAAACATCTTCCCAAGAAAATAGTACCTCTATCGGTACCTTTGTTCAGGCTGCTACATAAATCATAGATAGCAAGGTCGTATACTGCTAGAATGCGACTGATGGCTTTCTTGAGAAAACAAGCCCAAGTAATGGTGATAACAACCATAAGTTATATTTGTTGCTTCCGTCTTAGCCGACCAATTGTCTGCTTAAGATAGCTAGATTTTGGCTTCACCCATCTAAGGTACGTATCCTGGGGATCCGGTCGTAACAATCACACAGGTGCTCCCTTTACCCTCTAGCCGAACAATCAGGAACGTAGGGGGTAAACTCAGGAGCGAGACAACTCAGCCTGGCAAAAATCTTAGTTCTAATTGATGCATATAATGGCTTAAAATTGACAAGGGAAACATGCATAGATAATAAATATGAATAGGTTCTTAAAATAAATACATAATCATCGGCTTCGAGAAGAAGCCCCAGGTGTGTTGTCCGGGTTTAACATTTGAGGATGTACACCGAAAGACTTAACACGAGCTCGGTTTAGTCGAGCATAGACTTGGGAAAAGGAATCCTAACCTCCAAAATCAAGGTGGAAGGAAGGAAATATGAAACGAAAGGAAAAAGGGAAAAGGAAGGTAAAGGGAAGGACGACACCGGTCTAGCCGTAAAAGCGCCGAAGACAAGCTACGTTCCATGGATTTGGTTCGAGGCGGTTATCCGGCGGGTTGCGAAGACGATAAGCCTCTCTTGTGAGTACTTTGTCAATTATGAAGGGGCCCTCCTGTTTGGGATTGAGTTTATGCTTCTACTTCTTTGGGAGTCCCAAGACGAGTTCGCCCACAATATACGCCTTTGCTCTGACCTCCCTGCTCTGGTAACACTGGGCCTGTTGTAGATAAAAGGTAGAGCGAGCCCGGGATATGTTGCGCTCTTCTTCTAAGGCGTCCAAGTCGTCCTGATGATCTAACTTGACCTCCTTTTCTTCATACATGCGCACCCTTGGTGCATCGTGAATAATATCACAAGGAAGAACTACTTCTGTCCCGTAGACCATAAAGAATGGTGTGTATCTCGTTGATCGATTCGGGGTGGTACGCATAACCCACAGAACGGAGTCGAGCTCCTCTACCCAATTGCAGTCGGATTCGTGAAGAGACCGGACCAGACATGGTTTAATACCACTCATGATGAGGTCGTTAGCCCGTTCGAATTGTCCATTGGTCTGCGGGTGATACACCGATGCGTAATCGAGCTTGATGCCCGTGTTTGCGCATTAGTCCTTTACCTCTTGGGAGGTGAAATTCGATGTGTTGTATGTTATTATGCTATGCGGTACACCGTAGCGGTGTACCATGCCGGATATAAGTCGACTACTGGTCCAGACTTAGCTGATTTGACTGGTTTTGCTTCGATCCATTTGGTGAACTTTTCAAGCATGACCAGTAGATATTTATTTTTCTTGGTCCCCCCTTTAAGTGGTCTGACCATATCCAGCCCCCAGACCGCGAAAGGCCAGGTGATCGAAATAGTACGAAGAGCTATTGGGGGCATGTGGCTTTGATTTGCAAATAATTGGCATCCCACGCAATGCTGGACAAGTGTCCGGGCGTCCGCTCGAGAAGTGGGCCAGAAGAAACCAGCTCGAAAGGCTTTGCGTACTAAGCCCTTGTTGCGGTGTGGTGGCCGCCCATACCTGTATGGATTTCGGCCAGGAGCTGCCTTCCTTCTTCCTCGGATATGCACCTCTAGAGTATTTTGGTGGTGCTTTTATTGTACAACTCACCCTCGTGGACTTTATAGGCATCGGATCGCCTAATTATGTGTCTTGCCTCTGTCTGATCGTCAGGAAGTTCTTTGCGAGGAAGGGCTCGGTCCATGGTGCAATTACTTCCATGACCTCATGAGCTGAAGGAGTTTCGTCCATTACGGAGCCGCCAATGATTTGGCCGTCTAGTTTGTCCATAGGGGTGACAACCACTTCCGCACTACCGGATTCGGCGCCCTTATTATCGTCCTGTCAAACCACCGTTGGCTCGAAGAGCCATTCAAGGAAGGTATTTTTTAGGACGGCATCGCGCTTTGCCCCCATGCGAGGTAGTAAGTCAACGACCTGGTTGTTTTCTCTAGTGACATGATGAAATTCCAGCCCCTCGAACCGTGCGCATATTTTAAGGACAGAGTTTCTATATGCCACCATCTTCGGGGTTTTGGCATCGAATTCGCCATTGATTTGAGAGATGGCCAGGTTGGAGTCTCCCCGTACCTCTAGCCGTTGTATGCCCATTGATGCTTCCATCCGAAGACCGTGTAAAAGTGCTTCATATTTGGCCACACTGTTGGAATCGGCGTACATGATCTGCAGCACGTATCGGACGTTGTCACCTGTGGGAGATGTAAGAATAACTCCAGCCCCCAGTCTGGCCAAAGTTTTGGATCTGTCAAAGTACATCGTCCAATGGGAGTATGTATTGTATTCCCTGGGGAGCTCATCCTGTGTCCATTTGGTGAGGAAATCTGCCAACACCTGAGATTTGATGGCTCGTCATGGCTTATAGGCGATTTCAAAATGAAGGAGTTCAATGGCCCATTTGGCTATGCGGCCGGTGGCGTCCCTGTTATTGATTATATCGTTCAGGGGTACTTCGGATGCCACAATGACCGAACACTCTTGAAAGTAGTGTCTCAGGTTCCGTGATGCCATAAACACTGTGTAGGCTCTTTTCTGGTAATGCAGGTATATGGAATTGCGTTGCGTTAGCACTTCTGACACATAGTAGACCGGTTTATGTATCCGGAATTTGTGACCCTCCTCCTCTCGTCCGACGATGAGCACTGCGCTAACCACTTGATTGGTGGCCGATATGTAAAATAACATTGGTTCACTAGCGCCTGGTGCTGTGAGTATGGGGTTTCTTGCCACCAGTGTTTTGATTTCCTCTAACGCAGCCACTGCTTCATCGCTCCACTCAAAATTCTTTGTCCGCTTCAGCAACCTGTAGAGCGGTAAAGCCTTTTCACAAAAGCGGGAAATAAAGCGACTTAATGCCGCCACGCAACCTGCCAACTTTTGGACATGCTTTAGCTCTGTGAGAATCGCAAGTCCCGATAGGGCGCGGATCTTAGTCAGGTTGGATTCTATTCCTATGTTGGAAACAATGAATCCAAGTAGTTTACCAGCGGGGACTCTTAAGACATATTTCTCTAGATTGAGTCATATATCATACTCACGCAAGCTAGCAAAAGATTTCCATAGGTCGTCAATCAGTTGGCTGACGTGTTTGGTTTTAATGACCATGTCGTCCACGTATTTCTTGACTGTTTTACCGACCTGTTTCGCGAGACATGTCTGAATCATGCGCTGGTATGTAGCCCCTGCGGTTTTTAGCCCGAAAGGCATTGTATTGAAGCACAATGGCCCATAGGGGGTGATGAATGCAGTTGTAGCTTGATCAGATTCCTTCATTTTGATCTGATGGTATCTGGAATAGGCGTCGAGGAAGCACAATGAGTCGTGTCCGGCTGTGGCGTCGATGATCTGGTCTATGCGTGGTAAGGGGAAAAGATCCTTAGGGCAGGCCTTGTTAAGGTCTTTAAAGTCGACGCATAGCCGCCAGGATTTATTTTTCTTTGGTACCATCACCAGGTTTGTCGGCCATTCGGGGTGATTGATTTCCCGTATGAATCCGGCCTCTAGCAATGTTGCTAGTTCTTTACCCACAGCTTGATGTTTGGGCTCGAAAAAGCGGTGTAGATTCTGTTTGACGGGCTTGAAGCCTGTGATTATGTTCAGACTATGTTCTGCTACCCGCTGTGGGATTCTGCCATATCAGAAGGATGCCAGGCGAAGATGTCCAATTTTCTCGTAAGAATGCTCGCAGTGCCTCGTCCACCATGGGGTCCAGCTCAGCTCCGATGGACGCCGTTTTATTGGGGTCCGTTGGGTGTGCCTGAAATTTAACAATTTCTTCTGCAGGTTTAAAGGACATGGATTTCGGCCTTTTACTAAGGATCACGTCGTCCTTGTCCACTGTTGACTGGAGTGCGGTCAATTCCTCTGCAACAAAGGTCTCAGCTAGTGCCTCGAGGGCTAGCGCTGCTATTTTGTTCTTAGCTCGAAGGGCTCTATTCGGGTCACGTGTGACTGTGATCACCCCGTTTGGACCTAGCATCTTGAGCTTCATATACTCGTAGTGTGGTATAGCCTGGAATTTTGTGAAGGCATCATGCCCCAACAAAGCATGGTAGCCATTGGGGAAGGGCACGATGTGAAAGAGAAGTTCTTCGGAGCGGTAGTTCTCGGGCATGCCGAATACCATGTCGAGGGCGATGCGCCCAGAACAACATGCCTCTTTCACATGGATGATCCCTCAGAAGGTTGTGTTGCTATGTTCGATGCGAGATCGGTCGAACTGCATCTTTTCCAAGGTATCCTCATAGATGAGGTTTAAACCACTACCACCGTCCATTAGCACCTTTTGTAACCTGAAACCATCGATGATGGGGTTTAGGACTAGCGCGGCCGGTGTTCGGCCGGGGCGGTTGGTTGGTTGGTCGGCTTCTCCGAAAGTTATAGGTGTGTATGCCCATGAACTTGTTGTAGCCACATGATAGACTTGTTCAAGTTTTCTAAGAGCTCTTTTCCTTCAATTTCTAGAGGGAAACATTTCATAGATCGTTAGGACTTGCGCGTTGTATTCATGTGGCATTATCAAATGCCTGTTTGGAGGTATAGCTTCGAGAACGGACTCTTTGCTTTTTGCAACCTGCCAGACGACCCAGCAAGCTCTGAGGCTGTGAGTTGGGCTTGTGTTCAGCAAGACAGAATGTATAGGGCATGGCTTGTCCAATAGTCCATCAAGGACTGTTCTGACCCCCATAGGGGGGCTATTTCTCTTTTCGGCGGGTTCGTGTTCGGCCAGCCGCCTCGGGGGTATCTGCTTTTTCCGATCGCCTCTATGGTATTCGGCAAGGACTGGTTCCAAAAATAGTCGTTCGGCCTGCCAGGTGCTCTCCATGGCATAGTATTTTTGTACCAGGTCCGATAACTCGGTGAAGTCGTGAATGTGTCGACGGGCTAGAGCGTTGAGGATCCCTTCATCATGACAGTTGTGAGTAAAGGTTGCCATTATCTCTTGGTCACTAGAGCCTGGTACTCTGTTTCTAACGAGGAGTCTAGCCCAAAAATGATGAATCGACTCCCCTGGTAGCTGTTTAACATCCCATAAGTCCGAAGACTTGGACTCTGCTGTGTTGCTTTAATACTCAGCTTGAGTGGTGGATGGGAAAAAATTGGTTCCGCGCCATGATGTAAGTCCGGACTCACGGGGTTCGGCGCGGGGGAGTTGGAGTCCGGGTTCACCGTAGGATCCTTCCGCGCGGGGTTCGAGTTGCATGACAGATCGGGGATCGATCCCGAACTATTTCCGGAGCGAACTCCGGAGTCCGGGTTATGAGAGAGATCTTGGTGATTGGAAACCGGTATATAAATTGTCTTTAATTCTGGTTGTTGGGAGGACGAGCTTCCAGTCGGACACTCGATGGTGGCGACTAAGTGAGTGATCGAGGGGAAGTGAATCTCCCTATCGTCAGGTCTAAGCCCGATCCGGTCGTAGACCGGGGTCTGGTAGTCGGACATGCCCATGGTTTGAATCGGATCAAGTAGCCCGTTTAGGGATGAGACATCGGCCGATCTAGGCACATCGATCGGGTTGGGCGTTCTAGACAGCCCGTGGGTAGAGACCACCTTAGAGGTGAGACACGATGCTCCCGGCGTCAAAGCGTCGGGATTTGCGGGCTTTCCCATGAGAGCCGAGGGTTCCATCAAAACAAGTTCTCCCCGTGAATCTGCAACGAACTCTATGGTTCCGAATCTGATTTCTTGATCAGGGAAGAAACTTCCGATCTGGCCAAGACGGCCAGTCGGATCAGTATGCGATAGGATGTTGCCGCCTGTGAAGATCTAACGAGGGACGGAGACGTCCTTGCTGTAGATTTCGTTGCTCATGACAAAGCGAGCCATCGATTCCTTTGGCGATCACATCGGAACTCTCAATCAAAGCACCAATGTCGGTGTCAAAACCACCGGATCTCGGGTAGGGGGTCCTGAGCTGTGAGTCTAGGATCGATGGTAACAGGAGACGAAGGTGACGATGTTTACCCAGGTTCGGGCCCTCCTATATGGAGGTAAAACCCTACGTCCTGCTCGATTATATTGACGTGTATGAAGGTTATAGAGTGATCTACCTCAAGATCGAATAGCTAAAACCCTAGATGAGTTTCCCTCCTTTACAATCTAAAACCCTCTAACTTATATAGACGCCAGGGGCCCCTAGGGTTACACATAGTCAGTTGCCCACTAAAGGGAAAAACATGCCTATTCTACTATCTTAAACGTGAAAGACACGTCATGGCTCTTGAGGTCTCCTCCCTATCGACGGGGCCTTCGATCAATTCAATCCTCAATGGGCGGCCCATGAGTCTAGCCCATAAGAAATAGGCCGACAGTCTGAGGACCCCTAAATCCCGGGCTCCCTTGATAGTCATCTCCAAAAATCTAACTGTTACAACATTATTGCCCAACTCGGTGGAACCAAAGTAAAAACTCGGTTGTTCCCATTAGTGCAAAATTCTCTAACTTTAGGCTTTTCGGTGAGACTGATATACAACATCTCGGTGAGTCCGATTTGACTGGCCTTGGCAGTTCCTCACTTTGGTGGCACCGATTTGTAAAACTCGGAAAGTCCAATTTTTAGCAAATGGACATCAGAAGGTTGGTCACTGCTTTTCGGTTGTGCCGAGATGGAACTTGGTTACACCGAGTTGTTATGGTTTCGCTCGGAGTCTATCTACGGAAAACTCGATAGGGCCGAAGTAGAAATTCTAGGTGGCACTGAATTTGACTTTAGGATTTTGGACAGAATATATTGTGGGAGAAATGTTAAGGCTTTTGGTGGCTAATATCTAAGCACTCGAGCAACTAGATCATCATAGATACATCATCCCTTTTTAATAGTATTGGCTTTCCTATTTACTCAAATGTGATTTCTCACATAAAAATAAAATTCAGAGTCTTGAAGCTTTTGCCAATTTATGTTTCATGTATCTAGGAGTTCTCCTCACAATCGTAGCCAATTCATTCATTGAAGTTTCCTGAAATATATTTGATAGATTCATTAGTCCAATGAAATATATGTTGTTATTAATTACTAAAATCACCTAGAAAGAAGTTTGCTTTCATGAGGAAAGTTTGTTGCGTCGCTGAGTTGATCTTCCTGGAGAGGGTGATGCGGGATCGTCCTGCACCACCACCACCACCCCCATCTCTGGCAGGTCCTCGCCTGGTTCCATGTATCGACGACGGTAGCGAGGAAGAAAGTGGGAGAAAAGGACGAGAATTGCTTGGAGAATGGCAGAATTGAAGAAGAGAGAGGGAGATTTTGGCGCGAAAACAGTACAGGTGCTGCAATGCACGGGCTTCGCCTTCCTTTTGGGTGGGTTATGGATGTAAGAGACCCACGTGGCGAGGGGCGGACCCAGAAAAAATATTGAGAGGGGGCAAATATATATGGCCATATGTATGAACCAACAAAGCAAGCGGTCTTATAAAATCTAAACACAGGCATGTTCGTTTATTCTTCATGTGGTAACCAAATTCAATGAAAAGTGAAAGAAAACTAACCATTTGCGATAAATTGACTTGCATCAATATGATAATAACTTGCTCTGAAGTTGCAAAATAACATTGACACATTGTTCCAATATAACATACAACCTGCAAGAAAAAAGGCAATATCAAATAAACAGAGAAGAACAACATTGAAGAATACCAATATTAAAAAAAAATAGTGTTAGCATATTACCTTTCATTTCATCCCACGAAGATCTTTCATGCATGAAAACGTTTGAATGTCACTTCATCCGGATTGTTTTCAGTAATTGTTTTTCTACAAAGAAAATAAGGCTATGGTTCATAAAATTGTCATTGATTTTGTTACGTAGAGCATTTTTCATAAGAAAAATACCTCCCCATTAGCTTAGCTGCAACTTTAAGTGCTAAAAACGAAAACATTAAATGAAATGCCAAGTTGACATACATCATAAATGAATATGGAGTGTGTAGAAATTGGAAGTAGTAAAAGATGATCTCAATCAATATGGAGTTTTTCAGTCTGGATTGGCCATTGAGCGTATGTAGAAAGTAATATACTAAAATTTATGTCCACAAATAAACTGTTTGTACTGACATAATCACCCAAGTAAGTAAATATACATACCTTGATGAGATTAACATGATTTCTAAATTAGAAACTGCAAACAAACAGAAATTTGAAAAAGAAAAGAACCCTAGATAAACATACAGCTTACCTTGATATCAATTGAAATTAGTGAATTACATAATTGAGGTCCCTGTTTGGTGATGTGGTTGTGTTGCCGCTGCGGCGGCGGCGTTGCGAGGTTGCGAGGCGGCGCGAGCCGCGGGGGACGGGCCCAGCAAACGGATAACTGAAGGACCCCATTAGCGGCAATGTCGGGGAGTCCGTGATTCCGTTCCCTGCCTAGCTGCATGCCCGTGTAAACCTAAAATCTGGTCACGATTGAGTAGGTATGAAATGTGGACGTGCATAGGCTGCTTGCTGAAGCAATTCCTATTTGTTTAATGGGCTACTTGTTCTGAGTTTAGATTAAGTAGGCTTCTGAAATTACCCAAAGAATAGAGCTGAGTGAGGGCAAAGTATTGGGCTGAGTGGGGGCACGTAGTTGTACATACGAACAAATATACGTCGCTGGAAATATCGAGTGGGGGCAGCTGCCTCTACAGTCTTCAACGTGGGTCCGTCCTGCTTGGCTTGTGTCCAGTCTCGCGTAGAACCCATGTTTGATTTCGATTTGCGAGGAAAACATGTTCCATAAACGTTTTAATCGATACAAGCACGTATTGGATGGCTTTTGATGTCTAGAGTCTAAACTGTAGGACCGGATGTATGCGTATGGTTAGGATCGGGGTTAGAGATGCCCAATACATACTCTGTACACTTCCCGGCAATTTACACGTCGGGATCCCATTTGCAGCAGCGTGCAGGCCGTGTCGACGCCCAAAGAAAGCTAGAGCTAGCCGGTACGTTAGACGACAGAGATCGCCGGGCGTCGCCGGTGTATCATCGGCTTCGTTTCGACGTCCGTTCACTCGAAAGCTTTGCAAAAAATAACGATATTTTGATAGTACTCTCCATTAGTATTTGTATATATCCAGGTCGAACAAGATTCACACAATAAAAAAGATCCACGTACATACGTACGTAGGAAGGACAGCAAGATTCCCGTCTGACGTATACCCTGCAACCAGCATACAACTCCAAGTGCCAGCAGCAAATAATCAGGACACGCTACGTCCAAAACAATCCGGACACAATACGCACAGCTAGGAGACCATACCGCGGTGCCCATATAAACGCGCCCGCGCGCGTCAGGCCTCTGCTCTCAAAAGCCACCTCTCCTCTCCGGTCCAGACTACAGCAGAGCAGAGCACGCCTAGTCACGGTCACAGCCAAGCCGCCGGGCCTTGGCCGCCATTAAACCGTCTCACGAGCAATGGGTGAGATAGCGGCGGACGAGCGCGGCCTCGGCGGCGGCAAGGGGTCGGAGTGCGAGGAGGAGGAGACGTCCCCGATCGAGGAGGTGCGGCTGACGGTCCCGCCTGGCGACGACCCGACGCTGCCGGTGTGGACGTTCCGGATGTGGAGCATCGGGCTGCTCTCCTGCGCGCTCATGAGCTTCCTCAACCAGTTCTTCTCCTACCGGACGGAGCCGCTGATCGTGACCCAGATCACGGTGCAGGTGGCATCACTGCCCATGGGCCACTTCCTGGCGCGCGTGCTGCCGCGCCGCAGGTTCCGGGCGCCGGCGGCGCTCGGCGGCGCGGAGTGGAGCCTCAACCCGGGGCCCTTCAACATGAAGGAGCACGTGCTCATCTCCATCTTCGCCAATGCCGGCTACGCCTTCGGCAACGGCAACGCCTACGCCGTCATGATCGTCGACATCATCCGCGCCTTCTACGGCCGCTCCATCTCCTTCATCGCCGCCTGGCTCCTCATCACCACCACCCAGGTACCGCCCTCGCTCACTCAAGCTCCATTATTCTCCCGACTAGGAGCATTAATCAGCCGCTTCATCATCCGATTTCTCACTTGGCGTCGATCGGAATCAAATGGATCTAGGTGCTCGGGTACGGGTGGGCGGGGCTGATGCGCAAGTACGTGGTGGAGCCGGCGCACATGTGGTGGCCGAGTACGCTCGTCCAGGTCTCGCTCTTCCGGTGAGCACCACTCTACTCCTCTGTCTCCTTCCCTCGGTCTGGTTGCTTTCTTGCGTTGCCACATTTTCTTGCCTCCCGCATACGTCGATTTGGTCCGATTCTGGTTGGCATGCTACTAGATTTATTCGTCGTTCCGGTGATCGGCGAACAAGGCGTTGCGCATCATAAAATTCCCCTAAAATTTCCCCGTTTCTTGGCGCTCCGTCGGGTTGGTTGGTTGGTTTGTCCTCGGGTGGTTGTAACTTTCCACTTGGCGCCGAGGTACAAGCAGCAACAGTACTGATCCGTGGGGTACAACATAACCACATTTTATGCCATACCGTGACCCAGTTTATCGGTGAGGCAGATAGAAACTAAGTTGCGTACGTTCTTGTGTTATCACTCGTCACCAGGTGCATATAATTGGCTCCAGATTGCAGAATCTGACCCAACCGGCAGGCCGTCATTAAGAAAGCAAAAGGCGATGACGGGAAAATTAATTGGAAAATCCGACGAGCATGAGTACTACTCATACTGCATCTCGCTAGACACTGACATGCATTCGAGCCCGGTGCCCCCTCTCCTTTTCCTCTCGATTATCATCGTCCCTCTCGACACTGACGCAGGAGCAGAAAGAAAGAAAGACCCCACCATGAACATGGGAGTGCATCCATCCGCTGGCTTCATGGACGGATAAGCTGCCGCTCCTGCTGATGGAATATCAAACTACTACGTGGTCCAATGCATTTTTACATAAGAATAGTGCTTAGTTGCGCCACTTGGTTTTTAGTTTTGTTTTTTTGCCTTTCTGCGAATCGAGGACACGTTTAAAACCACGGAGTACATTGCAAATGCAGACACGCTGTTGCTTGTCCATGCAACTTTGTTAGGCGTTATCTAGGCCGACTGATGCATGGGTGGAAATCTAGCGTGGTAGGTTATGGGGTGGAAAGATTTTAGTCTCCTCCACTCCAAGGCTTTATTTGATTAGAAACATAGAAATATATGGGAAAAATTGATCGTACTGCCACATCCTGAGTTGCTGAGTTCTCGCCCTCCAGTTATCGAAGGGTCTCTTTGATTCAAAAGATTTTCAAAGGAGTTTAAAATGAACTTAATACTTAAGAAAAATTCTTATATGAGTTTTCTGATTTGTACGATCGTAGTACAATATACTTTTCTTTTACTGTAGGATTCACTTGTATTAGATTTCATGGGAAAATTTTCATCCTCTCAAACCCCACTTGAAGAATCCTACATTTTTCTTCGCATAACCAAACAATCTTTCAACGATGTATTATTAAAGATGACATGTCAGTCTAATCATGAGCTTTTTCCTTCTTATGCGTTTTGAGAACCTGTGAATCGAATCACAAATGCCCCCCTAGTAAAGGTTGATGTCGAGCTTTGATTTAGACCGATCGAGTGATTACACGATAGCATGACAGACATGATGAAAATATAGTAGTACTAGTCAGGCCCTACAGGTCCACTTCACCTTTGGCTGCCATGGTGCAGTACAGGAGTATCGTTTTGATACGATCTAGCACAAGGCCCCATCTTATGCCAATTGACACTAGTTTTCTTCCCTAAACCAACCTGCAACCCACCTACCATTCACACCCAGACAGATACCTGAATGGCTGAATCTAGTCGGCATGCCGTTTAATATGTGGCGCCAGCCTCCTTGCCTCCACCGATACACATGTTTTTTCTTTCACTTGGAGGGAGGGATTACCCCCGTCGTTTCATGGGCGCTGATGAGATGCTCCGAAACACCAGAGCCGCTGACAACCCTGCACTCCAACGGCATCATTCTAAATCTCCAACGGGATCCCGGACTTGGTTCAAGCACAATTAAACATACATTGATACATACATACAGTAATAAAATTACAAATATATAGTTTTCAGAAACAGGTGGGATTCGGTCCGTCGTGAACCTATCTTATCTTAGAACAATATAACGATCAACTCGCCATGCATGCTCGACAAAACAGGTCATAAGAAACCGAGGAAAAAAAAACAGCAGCAGCAGCAGTAGCTTTCGAGACAGTTGGGAGCACGTCGTCTCGGCAGTCAGCAGATTTAGAGGGCGACGTTTGGGATCGCTCTCCGGATTTGGCACTTGGCTAAGGCAGCCTTCGGAAGTTGTCGTGTGATGGATTGGCGGCACGCGAGGGGCGTGATATGAACGCGCCCCACGCCGCGCACGGCTGGTCGGCTACGACGGCTCAAGGACTGACTTGCACCGCGCAGTCTCGAGCGTGTCTGAAATTTGCGTGCAACTTGGATGGATCATGGATGGATTAGTCTTGTATTTTCTTGGTCCAGGTCCAAGTTGTGCCCACAAAAGACGCGACCCTCGCACATGCCCGCCCGCGATCCTCAGTGGCCAACTGGCCACCAAATCCATTGTTATCCGATCGTACTGTTCAATGCAACTATGGCTTTGTCATAACTTCCTCCGTATCAAAATGTAAGATGTTTGTTGACACTATTTTGAGACTAATAGTATGAAGAAATGTCTTACATTTAACGGAGGAAGTAATTGTTAACATGGTAAACAGCAGGGGGCTGGTGTCCAAGGCCTGGTTAACTTGCTTGCCTTCGATAAAATGGTAAACAAGGCGCAGCGTTTCAGTTCTGGCTTATTATCTGAGACCAAGATCGCTGGATGTAAATCCACGCTTTTCATGGGGAAAAATGTATATCAGCAAACCATATGTATCAGGCCGTTTGTGTATAGACTATTGTGCTACCATCAATGGTGAACTGATGATGATGGGTCACTCCGTTTACATGGCAACAATTCGGACGCATAAAATTGTGAAAGTTTTGCACTACATAGCAACAGCACTAACACCACCCTTGTATGTATGTATGTATGCACCAGGGCACTGCACGAGAAGGAGGAATCTCCCAAGGGCTCCAGGCAGATCTCCCGCTCCAAGTTCTTCCTGGTGGCGCTCATCTGCAGCTTCACGTGGTACGTCGTGCCGGGCTACCTCTTCCCGGCGCTCACCTCCATCTCATGGGTGTGCTGGGTCTTCTCCAAGTCTGTGACCGCGCAGCAGCTCGGCTCCGGCATGAAGGGCCTGGGCCTCGGAGCCTTCACGCTCGACTGGTCGGCCGTCTCCTCCTTCCTCTTCAGCCCGCTTATCTCGCCCTTCTTCGCCACCGCTAACATCTTCGTCGGCTACGTCTGCTTCCTTTACGTGCTCGTGCCCACCGCGTACTGGGGGATGAACCTCTACAACGCCAAGACGTTCCCCATATTCTCCTCGCACCTCTTCATGTCTAACGGATCAGCATATCAGATCACTGACATTGTGAACCAGCAGTTCCAGCTCGACACGGAGGCATACGCAAGGCTCGGAAGGATAAACCTCAGCACCTTCTTCGCGCTCTCTTATGGGCTCAGCTTTGCCACCATTGCCTCCACCATCACGCACGTCGGCATCTTCTACGGGAAGTAAGTGCTCTCAACTCTGTACATGTAAATAAACTGACGCAGCTCACCTGTGAATATATGTGATTTCTGAACTGAAAGATACAAAATTCACATCTGCAATGCGACACCAATGTACAGGGAGATCTACCACCGTTTCCGAGCTTCGCGGCAGGAGGAGCCTGATATCCACACAAAGCTGATGAGGAAGTACGACGACATACCAGCGTGGTGGTTCTACTCGCTGACGGTATTGTCGATGACAGTGTCCCTCATCCTCTGCACCGTCCTCAAGGACCAGGTTCAGCTCCCATGGTGGGGCCTCCTCTTCGCCTGTGGCATGGCCTTCGTCTTCACACTCCCCATAAGCATCATTACTGCAACCACTAACCAGGCAAGTATATTTTAGAATTTTAACAGTTCTCCATTTCTCCTGCTCTTTCATGATTTCTGCAAGAATAACTGACAAAGACCTTTAAAATTTGCTGGACAGACTCCTGGCCTGAATGTCATCACTGAATATGCCATGGGGCTAATAATGCCTGGATACCCCATCGCCAATGTCTGCTTCAAGGTGTACGGCTACATGAGCATGTCGCAGGCAGTTGCCTTCCTCTCAGATTTCAAGCTCGGACACTACATGAAAATACCTCCCAGATCAATGTTCATTGTTCAGGTAATTAAACCGCTAAATCGTGTTGTAAGCAAAGCAGTGATATGCAGGAAGATAAAATTTACTGACATTCGTGCACTGTATTTATCCAGTTTGCCGGTACACTGGTGGCCGGGACTGTCAACCTCAGCGTGGCATGGTGGCTACTTGGCTCTGTCGAGAACATCTGCCAGGACCAACTGCTGCCACCAGACAGCCCATGGACGTGCCCTGGTGACCGTGTCTTCTTTGATGCATCGGTTATCTGGGGCCTCGTTGGCCCAAAGCGCATTTTCGGGCCACATGGTAACTACGAAGCCGTCAACTGGTTCTTCCTCATTGGCGCAGCAGGCCCTGTCGTTGTGTACATCTTCCACAGGATATTCCCCAGACAGAGGTGGATACTAATGATAAACCTGCCAGTGCTCATTGGCGCTACAGCCAATATGCCACCAGCAACAGCCGTGAACTACAACTCATGGCTGCTGATAGGCACCATCTTCAACTTCTTTGTCTTCCGGTACCGGAAGAAGTGGTGGCAGAGGTACAACTACATCCTCTCTGCCGCGCTCGATGCAGGAGTCGCGTTCATGGCAGTACTTCTGTACTTCACACTGACCATGGAGAACCGGACAGTCAACTGGTGGGGCACGGCCGGTGAGCACTGCCCTCTGGCCTCATGCCCCACTGCTAAAGGGGTAGACTTGGGCCCGGATAGTGTATGCCCTGTGTTCTAAGCTAAATCTCTTTCAACCTCAAGGTACAGCTACAAGATTAGTCATGATCCATTCGTGTTGTGTTAGTGTCATACTATGAGCATAGATTTCTATTGTACTCTCCACCAAAAAAGTGAGAGAGCAAAAGCTTCTATAAGTGTGTAAACTGTAAAGGTCGTAGTCATCCACGCAAAAGACACAAGAACAAAACTATCAGCAGCAATGTTTGATAATCAGTCATTTGGCCAACACAAATGTATGCTAGTTCTGCAATCCTGTAACTTCGACACTTGTTGCAAAAGCACCTTTTATACCAGTACAGTACTCCCTAGTGATCTAAACGCTCTTATATTTCTTTACGAGGGATTAAATCTCAACTGAATTGGAGAACAGTAACACAAACTGCTCATCAACAGCATTCAGTGATAGCAAATTCGAACGCACAATTTGAAGTCATGGAGACAATTTTAGTTTCTTATGGCTTCACAACATATTCATGATTTGCGGTGCATACATAGAGGAACAACTCGGCAGCAGATGGTTTTCAATTGAACAAAATGGCACCAGATAGCCTGCCGTACTAAATTACAATCGACTCGAACACAGGCTGAAGGAAACAGGGAAGAGACGAGGTACCCGCGAGGCTAGGGCTTCCTCTCTAGGGGAGGCGGCCGCGGTTGAGGAGGCCGAGGGTGTGGCGCGCGGCGTCGAGGAGGTCCTGGATGTTGTGCAGCGACCTCTCCTCGGCGCCGAAGATGAAGATGGCGCGGCACTCGGCCTTCTTGGCCAGACGCGCCGCGTGGCCCAGCGGCAGCGCCGGCGAGTTGAGCGCCCGCAGGATCTGCCGGTACATGGACAGCACCACCGGCCGGCTCCGCGCTAGGTCCTCCGCCGTCGCCCAGATCAGCCCCCCTCCGGCCTTCGCCATCCTCCACCACCACCCCCGCTGTATCGCAGTGGAACGAGAGACGCCGACGCGCGCTGTCGCGGCTGGAGGATGGAGGCGGAAGAAGGGAGGAGCAGCGAGAGAGAAAGGCTAACTAACTAACTGGGCTTGGGCGGGGCCGTCACTGGGCTTTAAGGCCGGAGAGGCGGGCCACAAAGCCACGTCGCCTCCCTCAGAGGAAAAAAACGTGGCACCGTCGCCACCCTCCAAGTTTCCGCATCGGCATCACCGCCCCCTGCTCCGACGAAACCGGCGGCAAAATGCGCGCAGTGGATCCACCCCCGTCGCCTTCTCCCCATTTCCCGTCCCCAATTCGAGCTCGTCGCCGGAGTCGGGAGCCGTCTGGATCGCGGCGGAGGTGAGAACCAGTTCCTCTTCTTCTTCCACTCCCTCCCTCCCTCCCTCCATTCTTATGGCCCTGGACAAATGCGAGGATTTCAGATCAGAATGTTCCTTTTCTCTTTGGGCTGTCCATTGGTATTTAGCAAGACTTGTTCTAATTGAAAAAAATATATGGATGATCACATTACACGTCGTGCTTGCTGCGTCGCCGATGCTTCTGGGGTTATTGGAGGATCTGTCTGAATGTTTCGGAGCTGTCATCGCCATGGGAGAAAATCTGAAACGTCTGAAACCTGGGAATTTCCCTTTGCTTTGCCAGAGGATCAATGTGTATTTTTGCCGATAAACATGACACGCGTCGGGGCTTGAGCTGATAAGAATGTGTAATTTGCATGCTTCGAAGAGGAAGAATTCTTCCGGTTTACACTTCATTAGCTTTGATCTATTTCGGCATTAACTGTTTCGTAGTCTAATGAAAGTTGTTTATTCTGGCAAACGGGTCGTCGGAATCATCTTTATACATGGATCCGGATCTTTTGCATTGGTGATCGAACTGTGGAAATATTTATCAATCTACGAACCATATACGGAACAGTGATGTTTGACCTACTTCAAACTTCAAAGTGATGTGTAACATTCAGGCATATGTTCACATGAACAGCCATTAGAAAATCGTGCAATTTGTAGAACTGTAAGCGTCACGTGATGTTCCATGCTTCCATTTTGCTCATATATGGCTGTGTACTCCATACTAGCATATGCTCACATGACCACTAAACGTCGCCCAAGTGTGCATTTTCAAGCTGATTCTGCATTTTAAAACTGATCATACCCCAGGCTGTAGACTTTGGCTAGCTTGGTGTACAGTTTCAGTTCCTCTGTTTTGAGCTTCAGTTTCAGTTTTGCCTTTTCCTTTGGCTAGCTTAGGACTCTTTGTTTCTTTTATATTCGGTTCTCCGTTTTTTGCTTCGCATCATCTTGACGTGTCTCCTAATACAAAATGACAGCTGTGTGTTGGACATATAAAATAATTGGCTGTGTCTTTTGGCTGTTATGCTTGTTTCTTGTACAGTTTACGAAATTGGATGAGGTCTTTCAACACGTGGTTATTTAAAATGCATCTGTATATGATAATAAAACATGTATACTCCTAGTTATGTTCTTCCACTAACTATTTGGCATAAAGTTCATTTCTGAATTCTGTTTAGAAAACCCTGGACAATATCTAGCTAATTATTCTTTATTTGTGTCAAGTCTCTAAAATGTCCTGTATTAGTTACAGAGGGAGTATATTCAACACCTTTTCGTTTTACTAGTGAGGAGTGTTAAAGCTGAAATATTATGCTAACTAATTCCTTCCTGTTCATTTGATTTTTCAAGACAAGCATGCCTAGCACAGTAAAGGTCCACAATGTCTCACTTCAAGCATCGGAACGAGTTATCAAGGAGTTCTTTAGCTTTTCTGGAGACATCGTACATGTTGAAATGCAAAGGCTAGTGCCACATGATCTCCATTATATATCTGTTATCATTTAGATTTATATATAACATGCATTATGTTAACTTAGAGATGCTCTGCAGTGGTGATGGGCATTCTCAGTTCGCCTATATCACCTTCAGAGATGAGCCAGAAGCGGAGAGGGCGATGCTTTTGACAGTATGAGTTCTCTACCTCTTAACACAACCATTCTAGCTATTTTATTCGATGTGTGAATTTCCAGAAATTTTGCTGCAGGGTGCAACTATAGTGGATATGGCTGTCATCATCACCCCAGCTACAAATTACCAGCTGCCAGCAGCCGTTTTAGCTGATTTGGAGGTAGGTAGTCTAGGACCATGCTAATTTTACACTTATGATTTCTCAACTGCTTTCGGTAGTCTGAGAACTCCTGACACTCTTTGCATCCCCAGTCTAAAAATCCTAGTGGCATAGAATCTGCCCTTCGAAAGGCAGAGGATGTTGCTGGTTCCATGTTGGCCAAAGGATTTATTCTTGGCAACGACGCCGTTGAAAAGGCAAAGACTTTTGATGAAACACATCAGCTCACGTCGACTGCAAGTGCTAAAGTATCTTCCATTGATAAGAGTCTGGGCCTAAGCGAGAAGATCAGCACTGGCACCATAGTGGTGAATGAGAAAATGAAGGAAATGGATGAGAAATACCAGGTTGCAGAGAAGACCAAGTCTGCATTGGTAGCTGCGGAGCAGACCGTTTCTACTGCTGGTTCCAAGATCATGAGCAACAGATATGTCCTTACTGGGGCAGCATGGGTAACTGGTGCCTACAGCAAGGTTGCGACGACTGCGACTGAGGCCTACAACAGGGAAAGGGCCATGGCTGAGCAGGATGGTGAACTTGCGAAGAGTTCTGAAGAGGTTGGACAAGAGAGCAAGCGTCAGGAAGGTGATCCAGCTAAGGTGCCTGATCCAGAAAATACTGAAACGAGTCAAATGGCTGATCAGGAGGGCGAATGTCCAAAGACCAACGAACCAGAAGATACTGAAATGGGTAACGGTGAACAGAAAAATCAAGATGATGAAATCGCGAAGGCCCAAACTCAAGAAAACACGGAAGAAACTGCCGATAAGCATAAGCATCGGGAGGCTGAATTGCCGAAGGCCAGCACACCTGAAAGTGTTCTGATGGCTGAGCAAACTGAGCAGGAACACAGGCAACCGGTGACCGAAGTTGCAAGCAGCGATACTCCAGGCGGCCCTGTAACCATCCCCGTCTGCATGGCCACTGATGGTGGGAACTCTAGCAATTCTCCAAAGAAGCCCGGACCTGCCTAGGGATGCATTTGATGATCTATTTGATAGTGCAGCTGCAACTGAATTATCTTGTCTTCTATAGTTTGTTTTGTCGATGTATTGTTGTTTTATTGTGGAAGGAAAGTGGTGCCGCGGGCTTTATAATCTGTACAAATTAACCATGGTGTCTGTTTATTTTCTAGATTCGGACAGCGCGGTGTATTTCCATTTGTTCTCTTTTATAGAGCCTTGCTACAATGGGATTCTGCATCCAAATTCTGGTTTCTGTGAAACCATTTATTTGAATATGCATGAGTTGCGCTGCTAGTTGAAGTGTGGATCAGACAAACAATGTGTTGGGGTCACTGCATGATTGCGTCAAATTAACAAGACGTTTTGTAAGCAGATATCCTACTATGATCTTGATTTTGCTGAGAAGCAACTCAAAGGACCAAGAATCCTGGAACCAAGGAGGCAAGGCAAGCATACAATTCGAGATTTCATTACTGTTGTTGCACAAGTACAGTGTAGGAAGGTGCATAGTTGGGCGCAAATTACATCGTGTTGTTTGATTGAAACTGGCAAAGGAAGGAGCCGCAAAAATTTATGGTGGTACAGTTGAGAGGAGCGAAGCTTATAGCAGCAGCATCAGCCTGCGGTTGCCAGCCTTCCGCCCGCCGGCGCTGCCGCCGCCGCCGCCGAAGCTCGACATATCTGGAAAACGGAAGGCAAAAGTGGAAAAGTCAGAAGGGAGAGCACGCAGACGACTATTTCGTATGAAGTTCTGCATCTGGATCTGTGGCCAACTATGTGTATGGACGATGCTTACCGGAGGAGGAAGGGGCGTGGGAGCAGAGGAAGAGGAGGAGGAAGCAGAGGAAGGTGAGCAGCGGGATGAGGTGGATGGACCTCTCCGGGCGGCCGCCGGGCGTCTTGTCGGCCTTGGCCTCCGCGGACTGCTCGGGCACCCAGAGGGGCACCGCCTCCACCGCGTCGCCGCCGTCGCCGTCGTCGTGCTGCTGCTGCTGCTTCGGCGCCGGCGAGAGGTTGAGCTGCCTGTGCATGTTGGGAAGGGGAGGACCGGGGTGGTTGCTTGTCGGTGGAGCTCTCGCGTCTGGTCTCGGGTCGGAGGCGGGGCAGGGCGGAGTTGACGGTGTGGGGTGGACGAGCGGGCGAGACGCGCTTTTAAATGCCACGGGAAAGGAAGCGGCCAGCGGGTGCTTGGTTCGGTTTGGTTTGGTTTGCAAGTGAAGGAAGCAAGGAAGGGAAATATCTGCGGATGAATTGAATAGTGCTCGAAGGTGATGCTGCTGTGGTGCCTAACTCGGAGGTCGGGGCGGATGGAAAATGCGGAGCCGCCCGCCCGCCGCAGGCCGCGGCGCATGATGAGCCGACGACCGTGCCGCGAGAATATAACAGGCAATTAAATTAGGCCACTGGCCACTTTGGTGGTGGTACTCCTCTGATTCTCGTTGTCTCCGGAAGCGCGCCGCGGGTCGCACCTCGCACGCGCGCGCGCGCACGGCCATTGCCGCGCAACTTCGCGGGCGCGCGTCCGTGGAGAGCGCGATTGTCAAAACGGAGCAAACCGTGTTGTTTCTGCGCTGAAAGAGAAGTATGGTCAACGTGTTTTCTCCGATCGCTTCTCCGCTTGTTTATTAGTGTGGCTTTTGAGCAAGTTGATATAGTAGCAGTGATTATAAACAACATAAGAGAGACGGGGTGCGCGTTGTTCTTGTTAGGGCTTGTTGGCACGTCGGTGGACGTTGTGCCGGATATTTTAGAGGGGGAAACGTGGCTAAATTCCTTCAAGGGAACGGGGAGAAATTTATTGTTGGACGATGTTTTTTTTTCCGACAATATTGTTGTTGTTGTTGTTTTGCGGGATGAAAGAGAGTTTTATTTCGTAATGATAGGGTTACAATCTCAAGACAACAAGTCCTCACAACACGGAGGGCTCGAGTTCAACCACACCGCAGTACAAGCTTCGATACGGCTATAAAATGCCAATTGATGTGCTACCCTATTTTGTCTCCTACTAATCTTCAGAGGAGAACAAACTCTTTAATAGCCATATTGTTTCTAATCTCAGCAGCTAAGTGTCTATAAGCCGACCTGGACAAGGTGTCGCCTGCAAGAATGGCTAAAGCATTAACAGAATCTGACTGTACCACCACCGGACAATTCCAATGATGAATGGCCAGTGCCATCCCTTGCATAATCACATGTATTTCCGCTTCAAGGGCGTCATTGCAATGAAAAATGTATTTATATGCTGCGAAAATCAACGAGCCATCTTCCCTTCGTAAGACCATTCCGGCCGCTGCCCGGCCATCCATGCTCGAAAAGGAGCCATCAACAGAAGCCACCCAGGCCGACTGCAGTGGTGGCCACAACTTAGGGAGCAGGTTCGGTTTTACTTGATAAACCCGGATGTCATCACACATCACCATCTTTTCTTTTATAATTTCCTCCATACTATATTTGCTGACAAGATTTAGAGATCTGTACTAACTGTCCAAATATTGCACAGTCACCTCCACCGGGGTCTCCTTTTTTTCATGCGCTATGTCATTGCGAAGCTGCCAAATTCGCCAGATAGTCATGATTATTCGATCACGGACATGATCTGGATAATTAGATAGCACTTGCAACAGCCAATCCTTTCCCGTATCCACAAGAATTGAGTTATCTGACAAGGACCATATCATACGTAGAGCCTCCCACACATGCCGAACATGCACACATGTGATAAGAGCATGAAAACTGCTTTCTCTCTCAATACCGCAGACTGGGCAAATACTGAACGCCGGAATATGTCGCTGTCCTCCATGCCATAATCCGCATTTTGCATGGAGGACCACACATCCGGATTATGGCATGGAGGACAGCATTAATAAATTAGTGGCCAATGAACCCAACGATGTCTTTCATGCCATAATCCGCATTTTAAGGGGAACCTGTGAATTCCAAATATTGCTCCAGATTGTACGCACACCATCCGGACTTGTGCTACTTGCGCCACTAGCATGCAGTACATCATGTGCTTCTGTTGCCAAACGATAGGCCGATTTGACCGTAAACATGTCGTGTGGTTCAGGAAACCACCCAATGAAATCGCTTTTGTTCCTAGGCGAAGTTCGAATTTTGAGAATTTCGACAACGTCCATTGGCTAGAAATGTTCCTCAAGGCAACAATGATTCATGCACCACTTTTACTCAAAAAATCAGAAACACGGTTAAAACAACAGTTCCTCTTAGGAGTAATGGGACGAAAATCAAATCGTCGAGGGATCCAGGGGTCCCTCCATGTCCTGACCGAAGCCCCATCACCAATTCGCCAAATTATACCTTTTTTGACAAGTTCCAACCCATGCACAATGCCCTTCCAAACAGCCGACCAGTGTCCTGTAAACACAGTATCAAGAATGCTGCCATTCAAATAATATTTCGCCTTTAACAAATGAGCACATAAACTTGCAGGGGCATCAATTAATCTCCATGCTTGCTTAGACAATAAAGCTTGGTTGAAAGCTAGCATGTCTCTGTATCCCATACCTCTTTTATTCTTTGGTAGCCTCAATTTATCCCAACTCAACCACGCCATCCTCTTTTTTTCTTTCTCAACACCCCACCAGTACTGTCTCATCATCTTAGTTAGCTCATCGCAAACCGAGACAGGTAAGCGAAAAACACTCATAATGTACGTGGGAATCGCCTGGGCTACAGATTTGATTAATATTTGTTTGTTTCCAACAGACATAAACTGTTCACTCCAATCAACTAGTCTTTTCCTCAATCTTTCCTGAGTTGTCTCAAACCTCCCCTTATGCATCCTCCCTTCCGGAACCGGCAGACCCAAATATTTAGGCTCAAATGCTTCACTAGTGATCTGCAAAATATTTTTCACTTCCGAAGATACCACTTCCGAGAAATTACTAGAGAAAAGGATGGAACACTTCGATGGGTTTATAAGTTGACTCGTAGCCAGTGCATAAGTGTTCAACAAACCTTTCACAATAGTTGCTTGTTGTTCTGAAGCTCGAAAGAACAATAATGAGTCATCCGCAAACAACAAGTGAGATATCGTCGGTGCACGACGACATATTGTAACCCCCTCTAGTCCCTCCTCCAAACATGCTTTGTTGACCAAACGAGAAAGGGCGTCAGCAACAAAGAGAAATAAAAACAGTGATAAAGGGTCACCTTGTCTAAGGCCACGAGAAGGGGTGAAAGCTTCCAATAATTTTCCATTCAACTTAACCGAGTACTTCACCAAGGACACACATGCCGTAATCCAAGAAACCCATTGTTTTGAAAAAAAAACACTTAACTAGTGCCTTCTCCAAGAAAATCCAGTCCATTCGATCATACGTTTTGGATAGATCCAACTTATAAGCGCAGCATGTCGGAAAACCTTCTCCAATAGATTGGATATAATCAAGACATTCGAATGCATTAGCCTCCCAGAAATAAAAGCACTCTGGTTCTTCGTAATAAGTTCCGACAAAATAGGACGAAGACGGTTCACCATGCATTTGGAGACTATCTTATAAACCACATTACACAAACTGATAGGCCTAAAGTCCTTTAGTTCTTTAGGAAATTGAACTTTCGGGATTAAAACAATAGCAGTGTCATTAATCCCATCTGACATCACTCCTGTCACAAAGAAATCCTTAACAATAGCTATAATTTCTTCTTTAATCACACCCCAGTTATGTTGATAAAAACGAGGAGGGAAACCATCCGTACCTGGAGCTTTAAGAGGACCAGTCTGAAAAAGAGCATCGGAGATCTCCTTATCTGTAAAAGGAGCACACAACAGTTCATTCATATCTAGAGTTACCTTCTCCTCAATGCCTTCAATGACCGCATCAGGTGTTAAGGTCGGGTCCTTTGTATACACTTCCTGAAAATACGACCTTGTCATCAATTCCATCTCTGAAGGTACATTGCACCATGTGCCATCCACTTTACGAAGCCTTTGAATGTAATTACGTCTAGCTCGCCAAACAGCTCTCCGATGCAAATACTCAGTATTCCTCTCTCCCTCCTTCAACCAAGTGATTCGCGAGCGTTGCAACCAAAACATTTCCTCTCGATAAAGATGCTTGTCCAGCTCATGCACTTTTTGCCTAATTAAAGCATGGTCTGCATTACCTTCCTGTAAGCTTGAAAGTTCAGACCGGAGTCTTTCAATATCCCTCAGAACGTGTCCAAAATTCTTCCTGCTCCATTCACGCAGATTCTTCATCAACTATTTTAGTGATTTTGCAACCGATCCCAACCTCCCAGTCGGTCTTGTTCTGTCCCAAGAACATGCGACAACGTCCGGCAAGGTGGGATCACCTTCTCACATTATTTCATACCTAGATGCACCATGACGTCTCTGGTCATCAACCGGCACCATCTCAAGGACAACCGGGCAGTGGTCCGAGCAGGAGGACGCAAGGTGTACCACTCTCGACGCCGGAAAGAGGTTTCGCCATTGTTCGTCCGCACAGACCCAATCCAAACGCACACGAACATTACTATTACCGAGCTGCCCATTATCATAAGTGAAAGGCATTCCTGAAAAACCCAGGTCTTCCAACTCACATAACGACAAGCAATCCCGGAAAGCCACCATCTGAGACTCAGTTCTCAACGCCCTTGACATATGCTCATGTTGCCACAAGGCTTCATTGAAATCACCACATACTAGCCAAGGATCTTGCGACACCGCTTTCAAACGAGTGAGATGATCCCACATGCGGTGCCGATTCTCAACCCTTGGCTCTCCATATACAAAGGTCATACGCCACTTTTTATCACAACCCTTATCTTCCACGGAAACATCAATAAAACGTTGACATCAGTCCAACACCGTGACCAGTAACGATTCATCCCAATATAGAGCAAGGCCACCACTTAGTCCCACAGAACTAACACCACAGAAACCTTTCAAACCTAGCCTCCACCTTAGCTTTTCCATCTTATCAGCTGCTTGTCTCGTCTCACAGAGAAATACAAGCTTGGGGACGTTGGTTTTAGAGAGGGCCAACACCTCACGAACTGTCCGACGGTTCCCCACCCCCCGACAGTTCCAAATCAAGGAATTCATTGCTCCCGGCGTGACTCCTCAAGGGAGCCCGCCAGATTATGAATATCATCACCAGAGTTCAACACCACGGAAACATCGAAGCTCGATGTTGGGGAAGAATTCTGGATATCATCACTGGTACCTGAATTTATAGCAAGCAATGGTTCCTTTGCCTCGCCCTGACACTTGACCTGCACATCCCCTAGAATAAGGCGTTTCCTAACACCTTTGCCCTCATCCATACTCATGTTTACATGAATCCCCTGCCCCACTAGAACCAACACAACAGCAAGGTTTTTACTTGGGAAAGTTGTCGTATCAGTTAAATCCTCATCAACACTTGCAGCCGGTGGAGGAGCAAAACCCCGACCACCTCCTCTAATCTCAGCTTTGTGCATGTTTGGTAGATCTGCATATAACCAATCCCCAAACTTCAATTCCTTTGATGTGTAAACACCCAATCCACACTCCTTGTGCTCATGTCCAATTTTACCACAGTGCTTACAAAAATGTGCAAGTTTCTCGTTCTCACAACATACACCTGCCTCTCCTTTCCTCTAATGATACTGACGTGCTTTGTTAGAGGTTCTCTGACATCGTGGTTCACTCTAATCCTCACATAATCTCCTCTAGAATTTCCTAAAGCCTGAACTCCAAGATCTCACCAGCCTTGAGAATCAATTTTTCCACAATGTCCTTACTACAATACCCATCAAGAAGTTTATGTATCTGCAACCAAATAGGCATATGAACGAACTAAACATCCTCCGCCCTGCTAAATCCATCGTATGGGTGAAGAAGTACAGCCCAAAATCTGAAAAGCCATGGCCCTTGGAACATGATCCGCTCCCAATCCTCAAGGCATGAAGCCTGCACCACAAACAGACTGGCACCAACCGTCCGGAACCTCACCGGTTGCATCGGGTTCCAAGCCGCCCGCATGTCCTTGAAGAACGCCGACTGGCTGAAGGTCTTATCAGTGTGCACCCGAGCAAGAGCCATCCAACGTACGCGGTCGTTGATCTTTGGAATTTCCTCTTCGATCACCAGATCATCGAACACCTCATCTTCTAGGTCAAGCTGCCCGAAGAAATCATCTAGGTCATCCGTTTTGCCACCTCGAGACCCGTCCCTCGTTGTTGAGCGTGAGTCCGAAGGGGTCGCCATCGCATCTTCCGTCACGCAAAAGCCTTGCAGATCACCGGAGAGAAGGTAGGACTCAACGGCGATTGGAATCGCCGAGAGGAGACAAAACCCTAGCCGTCGCATAGGGGAGACTTTCAATCCCGACAATATTGTTGTTGTTGGACAGTGTTAACACGAGTACAAGCAAGACCTCGGAGATTGTAAAGGTAGAGGCATGTTTGGTTATTTGCATTGTTTTTTTCTCCATGCATTTGTGGCTGACGCCTTAGAGTCGTCGGCCTTCCCGTTGGAGAGGGAGATAATTCATTTCGGGCAGGAGACCCAAAGATCTCCTGTGTTATCACCGCTTGTTACTTCACCCAGTCAACATATGTTATTACATGAGGTTTTTCAGATGGAGTCGGCGGAGGGGCGACAGACTGAGGTTGTCTCATCACCTGCGAGGGAGGGACCCGTATCGACCAGTCAGCCGGGTACACCCTCACCTCGACCCACCTCACCACATCCGATCAATTTGACACAGGAGATATCCAGGGAGGAGGGCCCATTCGCTGAGATTACCACACCAGCCATCAGGGTGGACGGTGTCGGTGTCAAAACCGGCAGATCTCGGGTAGGGGGTCCCGATCTGTGAGACTAGGATCGATGGTAATAGGGGACGAAGGAGACGATGTTTACCCAGGTTCGGGCCCTCCTATGAAGGTAAAACCCTATGTCCTGCTCGGTTATATTGATGATATGAAGGTTATAGAGTTGATCTACCTCTAGATCAGATAGCTAAAACCCTAGATGAGTTTCTCTGCCCTACAATCTAACCCTCTCGGTTTATATGGACACAGGGGGGTACCTAGGGTTTACACATGGTAGGTCTCCTGACGGGGATGGAGATGTCGATTTCTTCATCTTGACTTGGAGTGCACGACGCTCCTTCAGGACTTCCTTCTAGAACACGGGGTCTCGATGTATCCCGCCCCTCCTGCGACAGTCAGAATGCGACCCACTAGGCCAGCCTATTAAGAGACAAGCCAGCGCCCCGAGGACCCCTTAGTCCAGGACTCCCTCAGTAGCCCCCGAACTAGCCCCCAACGCCAAGGGTCTCAGCTCTGGCAGCTTCAATGATCAGATTCTTCGGCTTGCGAGGTGAGTTCTTCCTCCCATTAATGATCGGCTAAGACTAGTCCGGCTTCGGATGACGAGTAATGTTTCCGATCATACGATCGTCCGGACACCATGAATTGCTTAGTCCCGAAGGCCAAATGTCAAAGTGTGAACAGTGTTTTTCTGACAACCTTTCTGATGAAGGGTTGTGGCCTTCCACGACCGCTGAACAAGTTATGAAAACTCGATTCGCGGTTCGAGGCCATTTTTACAATTACATGATTCATCAGTGCATAGACCGTGCTCCATTTCACACGGGATATGATTAACATCCGAAGTTACTTTACGCGTGCATAATGGCACACATGTCTTGGGAAGCGAAGGGATTCACGACGCAGTAAAGTGAGGCTAATCGGTGACATGCCTCATAAAAAGGGGAAAAACAAGGCCTATTCATGCTTCCCATTCGCATCCTCTGCTTCCTTAATCTCCTCGAGCTTCAAGAGCCGAGATCGAGTTCTTCCCCGACTTCTCCTTCGAGCTTAGCCATGGCGGGTTCGGGCTCCAATGGCAAGTGGGAGGCTTCCACGGTCATCGACCAGGACATCCGGGATCTAAAGCTTGTTGGCTACCTCCCCACCAACATCTTCCACCGTGTCGCAGAGGCTAACCAGGTGGTCCACACCCCCAAACCAGGCGAGAGGGTGGTGTTCGTTCCCCATTCCATCCGGGGACTAAGATTTCCGCTCCACCCCTTGGTCAGGGGCCGCATGTTCTTCTACGGGTTGGACTTCCATGACCTTCCCCAAACTCATTCATGCATATTTCGGCCTTCATTATTGTCTATGAAGCCTTCCTGCGGGTCGAGCCACACTTTGGCCTGTGGCTCAAGGTCTTCAACGTCAAGCCGAAGACCGTTGCGGGCAAGCACGCTGACTGCAGAGGGGCGGTAATCAGCAATCTCCCCCGCGTCAGATGGCCGACTGGCACCTTCATTGACACCATCAAGATCTGGCAGAAGGAGTAGTTCTACATCACCGAACCAAGGGAAGAGGGTCAGGTTGCTCTAGCCGAGTTCAGATCCGGACCCCCACAAGATTGACCTCATGGATCAGGAAAGGCCTTGACTAGGGGTCGGATGTAGAGGTGGAATTGCTGCAGAAGCGCATCTCATCAATGATCAAGGCCAAGATCGAATTGGTTAACGTGGTCCAGATCATGCTTCGACGTCGTCTCCTTCCCTGCTAGCACCGGGCCTCCCTCATGTGAGCTTATCATCTTGATGACGAGCCTACCGTACGCCGAATCTTCCGCACTACTCCTAAGAGACCATGGAAGGCATTGTTCAAGCCCCGGAAGAGTTGGCCAGCCAGAAGGAGGATTCGGGCCTAAGCGCCGGTGAAGGGACGTGGATGTCGCCTAGAGGGGGGTGCATAGGCGCTTTAAAATAATCACGGTTTAGTCTTGAACAAATGCGGAATAAAACTAACGTTTAATATGTCAAGCACAAAACCTAAAACAACTAGGCTCACCTATGTGCACCAACAACTTATACTACGCAAGATAAACAACTAAGTGATAGCAAGATATAAAGCATTAAACAATATGGCTATCACAAAGTAAAGTGCATAAGTAAAGGGGCTCGGGTAAGAGATAATCGAGGCACGCGAAGACGATGATGTATCCCGAAGTTCACACCCTTGTGGATGCTAATCTCCGTTCGGAGCAGTGTGGAGGCACAATGCTCCCCAAGATGCCACTAAGGCCACCGTAATCTCCTCACGCCCTCGCGCAATGGAAGATGCCGTGATTCCACTAAGGGACCCTTGAGGGCGGTCACCGAACCCATACAAACTAGGTTGGGGCAATCTCCAGAACTTAATTGGAGGCTCCCAAAGACACCATGAAGCTTCAACACAACGGGTTGTGGCTCCGAGGTGACCTCAAATGCTCGGGGCAATCTCCACAACCTAATTGGAGACCCCGACGCTTGCCCGGAGCTTTGCACCACAATGATTGAGCTCCAAGACAACACAAGCCGTCTAGGGAGCCAAGGTACCCAAGAGGAACAAGGTCTAGGGTGCAAAAACACCCAAGAGTAATAAGCTTCTCAAACTTCACATCCACGTATCACCGTGGAGAACCCAAACCTATGCACCAAATGCAATGGCAAGGGCACACGGAGTGCCCAAGTCCTTCTCTCCCAAATCCCACCACAACAACTAATGCTATGGAGGAAAGTGAGAGGAAGAACAAAGAAGAACACAAAGAACTCCAAGATATAGATCCAAGGGGTTCCCCTCACATAGAGGAGAAAGTGATTGGTGGAAATGTGGATCTAGATCTCCTCTCTCTTTTCCCTTAAGAACTAGCAAGAATCATTGGAGGGATTGAGAGTTAGCAAGATCGAAGAAGGTCAACAATGGGGGAAGAACACGAGCTCAAAGGATAAGGTCCATTGGGGAAGAAGACCCCCTTTTATAGGTGGGGAAAAATCCAACCGTTATCCTCACAGCCCGCACAGAGCGTTACTACCGCTCCAAGGAGCGGTACTACTGCTAGGGCGGTAGTAGCCATATGAAACACTACTGCAACGAGGCAACAGGGCGGTAGTACTGCCGGAGCGGTACTACAGCTTGCCCTCGCGGTACTACCGCGGGGTAGTATTCAATGGCCACTCAGGTGCACACGGCAGAAGACACCGTGAGGCAGCGGTACTACTGCTTGAGGTAGCGGTACTACCGTGCGTCCACAGATGTAAAAAATACTTCCGGGTAGTATAAAAGTGCCAAAGGTATAGAGATGAGAAACCTCTTTCAATGAAGAATCTACAATAACTCTAACATCGAAAACATCATAGAAGATGCATATGGTCTCCATTTTTGATGAACTTGAGTTTGTCATGAAGTTAACCATAAGCTCAAGAAAATTCAAAGAGAAAAACCAACCAAGAACCAATAAAGATGATGATGCCAAGAATGCAATGGTTTGAGCTCTCAACGAACGATACGATCAAGCTACTCACTTGAGAGCCCCCTTGATAGTATGGCTACCTATCCTATAAGCCAGTCTCCCAACTACCACTTATGAGACTGGTAAAATAGAAAATCCTATCAAGGTCAAACCTTAGCCTTGAACATAGTCCACTTGAGCTAGATGATGACGATCTTGACTTCCTCAAGATGGACCACCTTTCTTGATTGCGTTGGCTTGATGAAGACTAGATTATTGCTCCCCCATACTCCACTATGGGTGATCTACTCTTCGGCACATCTTCATAAGTCCATTGACACCACAATGGATGGCAAGCTTCAAGCCTGATCTCTCCATGATGCTTCACTTGAACTTGAACACCGCAACCTTGATAATGATCACCACTTGATGTCATCTTCCATGGGTTGTATGGGATCTTCCTCTTGTTGCAATCCCATGGAAATATGCCTAACCCCACAAAGAACTCTCACAAGGAACATGGGTTAGTACACAAAGCGTAATGGGCAATGCTTACCATACCATGGGATCACTCGATCCCTCTCGGTACATCTTGTACGCTTTGTGTGTTGATCACTTGATTCACTCTTTGACTTAGTATTGATCAACCTTGTATCTTATCTTCTCTCTTCATAAAGATGATGTCTTGAAGGTAATCACTAATGCTCACACAATCTCCTTCTTCAAGACATACTTGCAATAAGCTCAACTCTCACATGACCAATCTTTGGATAAACCTTGAATGCCACCTTGGTCATCATATAAACTCCTTGAAACCCAACAGATGGACTTCAAGAAGTGCCTATGGACAAATCCTTCAAATATAACTCAAGGCAACCATTAGTCCATAGGGGTGTCATCAATCACCCAAAACCACACATGGAGAAATGTGCTCTTACTATCGGTAACCCTCCTACCTAGGTAGGATATAATTTCAATCAACTGACTCTATTTTTTGACAAAAGGACTGAACTCCTTTCCCCTCATATTTGCAAAAATGGTTGAGCAAAGACACATGAATTAACTGCCCAGCACCGCAGCCCGAAGACCCCAGGGCGGAGTTGTTGGCGGAGATGCTCGTCGTGGCGCCGTACATGGTACCAGAGAAGAAGGAGAAGAAGAATAAGAAGAAGAAGGCCAGAGAAGGTCTCCACATAAGGGACCAGCCGGACGCTATGTCCGAGGAAACCCATGCCTTCTCCACCCATGAGGAAGAGCATGAGGACGAGGGGGAAGGAGATTCCCCCCTCACAAGAAAGAGGGCGGCATCATCGCACGTCGCGGAGGATGTACCTCCTCCTGCCCCGAAGAGGGCGTGTCGGCCACGGTTGATCCTAGCCAACGACAGCTCAGACTCTGACGCCGAGTCGGAGGACTTCGAGAGGGTTACCCGAAGGAACCTAAGGATCAAGCCCCTAGCTCAGAGGTATGAATCCGAAGACTCCCTAAGTTTCTTATGCAAAGTTTTTTAATGTTTTAAATGCAAGAACGCCTTTTTGATCTACAGCCCCCCACACGTCCTCCCCACCGACAAAATATCAGATGGATAGTCTCCACCCGCAAAGCTGGCGAAGAGTGGGGCTGCATCACACCCCACACCTCCAACTGCCGCGAAGGATGCCACGGAGGTGTCATCCCGCCAGGCTCCTTTGGAGCCGAACATAGGTGAGGGGACGATGATGTCATGGTTGAGGTTAATGCCTCTGCCACCGAAGACCAGGGGAGGAGCCACTCCAGGCCACTGAGGAGGAAGGACAAAAGGACGTCCAGTCCCCTCCGAGGTCATCTCCGGAGTGCACTTTGCCTCTAGAGCTACCGGCTCAAACCCCGGTCAGAGATCGGGTTAATCGGTCACCACTGGCTCCACCGATGACTGGGTAGCCGGTCATGGAGGAGGCTCTATCGAGCGACTCCATCTCCGAGGATCACCGCACTCTTATGGGTGCGATTTTGCAAGGCATTTAGTCCATTGACAGCGAACTGAAAGAGGCCTTCAATGGTCTCTTGACGGACTTCCAGGTGAGCCACATAATACCTTTTTCCTGAAATTTCCATTTTATTAGGTTGTGCTATCTTTATATATAGCAGGTCTCGAGCCCTGGGTGAGTGATATGTCTCCATCGTATCCACTTTTCCAAACTCTTTTGCCCTTGTTTTGTACTCTAATTTGCATGATTTGAATGGAACTAACCCGGACTAACGCTGTTTTCGGTAGAATTGCCTTGGTGTTATTTTTGTGCGGAAATAAAAGTTCTCGGATTGACCTGAAAATTTATGGAGAATATTTTTGGATTTAATAAAAAATACTGGCGAAAGAATCAACTAAAGGGGGCCACCCATAGGCCACAAGCGTGCCGGCATGGCCACCCCCCTCGCCGCACCTAGCAGGCTTGTGGGGCCCCTACTGCTCCACCGATCTCAATTCCACACATATTTATTCCTATTTCTAGAGAAAAAATAGAGGAGAAGAGTTCATCGTGTTTCATGATATGGAGCCGCCGCCACCTAGTGTTCTTCGTTGGGAGACCAGATCTGGAGTCCGTTTTGGGCTCCGAAGAGGGGAAATCGACACCATCGTCATCACCAACCATCCTTCATCACCAATTCCATGATGCTCTACGCGGTTCGTGAGTAATCCCATCATAGGCTTGCTGGATGGTGATAAGTTGGATGAGATTTATCATGTAATCGAGTTAGTTTTGTTAGGGTTTGATCCCTAGTATCCACTATGTTATGAGGTTGATGTTGCTATGACTTTGCTATGCTTAATGCTTGTCACTAGGGCCCGAGTGCCATGATGTCAGATCTGAACCTATTATGTTTTCATGAATGTACATGTGTTCTTGATCCTATCTTGAAGTTGTAGACACCTATTACAAGTTATGATCCGCATCCCCCAAGGTGACAATAACTGGGATTCTTTCCAGTGATTACCGTAGTTTGAGGAGTTCATGTATTTACTAAGTGCTAATGCTTTGGTTCGGTTCTATATTAAAAGGAGGCCTTAATATCCCTTAGTTTCCATAAGGACCCCGCTGCCACGGGAGGATAGGACATAAGATGGCATGCAAGTTCTTTTCCATAAGCACGTATGACTATATATGGAATACATGCCTACATTACATTGATGAATTCGAGCTAGTTCTGTGTCACCCTATGTTATAACTGTTGCATGATGAATGCCATCCGACATAATTATCCATCACTGATCCATTGCCTATGAGCTTTCCACATATTGATCTTTGCTAAGTTACTTCTCTGTTGCTACTGTTACAATCACTACAAAACTGCTACTGTCACTTTTGCCATCGTTACCGTTACTTCCATACTACTTTGCTACTGAATAATTTGATGCAGATATTAAGTCTTTCAGGTGTGGTTGAATTGACAACTCAGCTGCGAGTACTCGAGAATGTTCTTTGGCCCCCCTTGTGTCGAATCAATAAATTTGTGTTGAATACTCTACCCTCGAAAACTGTTGCGATCCCCTATACTTGTGGTTATCAGCGAGTTTAGGAAAAACTCACCCGGGGGTGAAATACCCAGTAGTAACTGATGATGCACAAAACATAATTCATCCCGTACTGTTCTAAGAGCCCTTAAAAGGACCGAGCATAGGGTCGTGTCCTTCATAGTTCGGGGGTTTGAACGCACATAGTCTTATATATGTTTATTGTTTGTAGGCCTCGTCATCGGCGGCGGCCGTTAATGCCGCGGAGCTTGACGAACTAAATCAGAAGCTCAAGAGCTCTGAAGAAGAGCTTGACACCCTGAACAAGAGGTTCGATGAGGCGCAAGGTAAGCCGAATTGTAATATCCGTGTTTTAGTGGTCCACACTGGTGATCCAGTGTAATTATATGTTTATTCCATACATAGCTTCGGCCAAGGAGGTTAAGAAGCTCAAGGCCGAGCTTAAAAATATGAAGCAAGCAGCCGCGAACAAGAAGGCAGCAGTCGAACAAGCAGCAGCCGCGCTCTCCACGTTGAAAACCGCGAGTGCTAAGCATGAAGCCCGGGTAGAGGAAGTGCAATAGGAGCTCGAAAATGCCAGCATGAAGTGCGAGGGCCTTGAGAAGAAAGGCCAGGAACAAGCCACCGAGCTATCCACGCTGAAATTCGAGCTCCAAAAGGAGTGGGAGGATAGGCGGTTCTTTGAAGAACAGGTCCGCCAAGTCAAATCTATCACAGACGGTAAGCTGTATTTACTACAGTGTGACTTTGGTGATAGCAGGTTCGTATTGCTCACCCAGGTGTGGCTTTCCGCGGGGACCTGTTTGGACCTCCAAAAGAGCATAGTGGACGCGAACCAATTCTATGCTTCGCGAGCAGAAGGCGATGAGGCTCGGCTCTTTTGGGCACAATTTGAAGCCCTAGAGCGCTCTCCTCTTCTCATCGAGCAGATGAAGCAACTGATGGAGCTACACAGGATGGTGGAGACGTCCATGAAGGATCTCTGCATCCGACTATGGCCTGACGAGCCATTGCCGAGCAGCTACTTCGGCCTAGTGCGGAGGCTGAGCTACGCTGCACCTCAAATTGACACGCTAAATTGTTCCACGTGCATCGAGGGAGCTCGATGGCCTTTGCAAGGACCATGATGCACTAGGCGAAGCTCAAATCGACCGAGATGGCCACTGCACCTCCGCCGCTAGAAAGGAGTATAGTCGTCCCGAGCGATACTTCTCCGCAGTGATGGAGCGTGCTCAGGCAATAGAGGCCCAATGCTCCAAAGATGATTTTTATGAATGAGCACGTTGTAATATGTCCAAAGACTGTTAATGCTTTATGATGATGTTGCATGGTTTATCATGTCTTTTAAGTTTTGCATCCATGGTGACTCACATGTGGCCGTTTAATCTGAAAGTTGTGAGTCGTCGGCTTCAGCCCCCACGTAGATACCACACAAGATGTCTCTACCTCCACACTGTGACCCTTAGCCGAGGTATCGGTGACCGAAGGCGGTAGTGCAAGGGGACAATGCAATCATACTATGATGCTTTATCGCTTTCACTTAGCCGTAGGAGCGTTAAAAGGAATACAGGAGCTGATGACTAGCTCCTAGTGGTTTTGTGTAGTTCGGGTGAACCGCGGCTAAAGCCAGCATCACATGGTTTGTATGAGTGCGAAACCCATCGTATGACATGGAATAACTTCTAATAATTTTTTTAGTATGACACTTATGCTCAGATTTGCAGACCGGTTCTCGCGTACTATGACAGTTAGTTTTCGGCTTTCTCCCCTGAGGTGCTTGACCAGGCTAGCTAGAAACACAATCACAGTGATTCTCCCTTTGCTCTTTTAGCCGAACGAGCGGAACATAAGAGGGCAAACATAGGAGTCGGGCAACCAAACTATTGACCCAAGACATAGTTCGGAACCAATGGATATAAAGCGAAAGCCAAGATGCTTAACACACGATCAATTGTGCTTAGGGAAATATTTTAAATTCAAGCCCCCGATCTATTAGCCGGTTGCATCGTAATGTGTACCGGACAGTTTCACAAGAAGCATTGATGAGGGAAGAAACAGAGTATGTATCCTGAATACAGCGAAGTGGCCATGCATAATGGTCTTGTCTTTTCTCAATAACTCTTATAACTCAAATTGCCAAAGCAACTATTTATAGGTACTTGAAGATGAACTATAAAGTTTACAGGAGGGGTTGTACCAGGGGTCTTCTAAGGGTGGCCTGACGTCCTCGATGTGCCCTGTTGCATGTCCGCTCCTGTGCCTCCTAGGGAGTTGCCTTCCTTTAAGGGTAAGCGGTGTCGACGAGCAGACCTTGGAAAGAAGGTATTGAGAAGTTACCAGAGTATGGATGAGCTTTATGCTTTAGCAGGTCCTTGATGGTACCTGAGATATGTTCTAGGACATGTACTTGCAGTAGTTCGGTCCAGCCGAAAACTTTCCTTTTTATAGTTGGTCCCCATTGTTGCCCATGGAATTTTGAGCGCAAAATTGTGCCTTCTTGTCACGTGTTTGACGGGCATTAGGGCTGTGCAATGGGGTCGAGTCCCTATTTCTGGGGAGAAGAAGGTTCTGGGAGTTTGGACTGAAACCGAGCTCGTTTGTCAACCTTACGTGCCTTTGTGGCAGATTTCGGCATTCGCCGATCATCATCGTAGTGGAATTCGGCCGCCAGGGCCAATGCATGTTCCTCAGTTCAGAGGGAACGGTCTGTTTTTCATTGATAGTAATGACCCCTTGGGTCCGGGCATTTTGAGCTTTAGATATGCGTAGTGTGGGACGACATTAAAGCGAGTGAATGCTATACGGCCTAGCAGGGCGTGATAACCATTGAGGAAAGGTACAATATCTAAGATCAAGTCCTTGCTACGGAAGTTATCGGGCAATCCTAACACTACTTCCAGGCTCACCGAGCCCGTGCACCAAGCCTCGATGCCTGGGATCACTCCTTTAAAGGTAGTGTTGCTGGGTTTGATCCTTGATGAATCTATACCCATCTTTTTCACCGTGTCTGAGTAAATTAGATTGAGGCTACTTTCTCCATACATTAGAACTTTAGTGAGGTGATACCCATCGATGATGGGGTCTAGGACAAGGGTGGCTGAACCCCCATGACGGATACTAGTCGGGTGGTATCGTCGATCGAAGGTGATCGGGTATGCCGACCATGGGTTATACTTCGGGTCTACATGCTCTATGGCATAGACCTCACAAAGGGTGTGCTTCCTCTCCTTTTTGGGTATGTGAGTGGCATATATCATGTTCACAGTCTTTACCTCCGGAGGGAACTGCTTCTCTCCACCATTTATCGGACTGCAGGGCTCATCATCGTCCTCGCTGCATGGGCCCTTGCCTTGCTCCTCGGATGCGAGTTTACCAGCTTGTTTGAACACCCAATAGTTACGGTTGGTGTGGGTGGCGGGTTTGTCTTGAGTGCCATGGATCTGGCAAGGCCTCTCCATCATCTTGTCCAGCGGGGTAGGTCTGTCACGATTGCCTTTAGGAGGCT
Source organism: Hordeum marinum (assembly GCA_022496015.1). Lineage (NCBI taxonomy): Eukaryota > Viridiplantae > Streptophyta > Magnoliopsida > Poales > Poaceae > Hordeum > Hordeum marinum. The sequence goes on along the minus strand of CM039677.1, from coordinate 342,534,820 downwards.
TCTTCCACTGCCCGGATCGAGGGTTGCGGAAACCGGCGTTAACGGCCGTGTCGTCGGCATCACTATTGCTGTGTAGACATTTATTTTTGTTTCATCTTGGTTTCCCATTTCCGTCCCAAACTTCGGAGGTTCCGGGGTCTTCGGGGTTGTGGCTCCGTCTAGCTAGCGAGTTATCCTCGCCCGCGCAAAAGCGTGTCATGAGTGATGTAAGGGCGGACATTGTCCTAGGTTTGTCCTGACAGAGTTGGCAAGCCAGCCATTCATCCCAAATATTGTGCCTAAAAGAGGTTATTGTTTCGGCATTCGGGCAATCAACGATCTGTGTTTTTCTTGGTCAAGAACCGATTCCAGAACTGTCGAGCGGACTCTCTTGCCTTCTGGATGACGTTGCTTAGGTCGAAGGAGTCGGGTGGTCGTACATAGGTGCATTGGCAGTTAGATTGGAATGCATCCTCTAGATCCTCCCAGCACCCGATAGAATTTTCGGGGAGGTTGTTTAACCAGTGCCGAGCTGGCCCCTTAAGCTTTAGGGGTAGGTATTTGATGGCGTGGAGATCGTCTCCTCATGCCATGTGAATGTGGAGGAGGAAATCCTCGATCCATACTGTTGGGTTAGTTGTTCCGTCGTATTGCTCTATATTCACGGGTTTAAATCTTTCTGAGAACTGATGCTGCATCACCTCGTCGGTGAAGCATAGTGGTTGGTCAGCGCCTCTAACCCAGGCTATGTCGTGCCGGTAATCGATGTCTGTTCTAGCTCAGTTTAGTTCCCGACCTCTATTGTTGTAGTCGAGCCAAGTCCGGTACCCCTCCCGTCTATTGGGGGAGTACCCTCTGGATCCATAGATGGATCTCGCACGACCTGTTCTATAGTCCAGATTGTGTCGCAGGTCAAACCAGTAATCAGGCTCTATTGGCTCTTTTCCCCTTCTGCGGGGTATTGTCGGCCCATAACTGGTGTCGTCAGCCATCCTATCTCGTCCTCGGGGAGGGCAGTCCGGCTGGTCATATGGGGTGTGCTTGGGAGACGGCGTATCTGGAAGCTCGTCATCGAATTGTGGCAACAGCCGGCGTCATGGATAGCTCTGTGTTGGTCCAATAGGCCGCTACCTTATCCTTCCTTGGCTGGTAGGACCCTTGTCCATCTATCATTGAGGTTATCTTGTTCGGACTTAAGTTGTCGTTCTTTTGCCTTCTGGCTTCGGGCAGTGGCTATAAGTTGTTGCCTAAACCATTCCTGATCCTCAAGGTTTTCGGGGACGGCGAAGTCTTCGGCCTCCGGGCTATCCTCCTCCTCTACAGGGGGAAGCTAGTTGTCATCCTCGGAATCATTTGGATCCTTAGGGTTGCACTGCCCCTCTGGCCTCTCTTGGTCCTCTAACGGCTACTCGGGGATATCAGGATCGCCGAGGTCTTTCGGGGTATTGCTTTCCCCAGTGCGAGCAATAGCTTCCCTTCCCTTTTTTGTCTCTGATCATTTGCGCGGTTTCCGGTGCCTTGATGGTGCCTCGCCCGATTTATCGCCATTTTGCGGGTGTGTCACCGTTATCGGCTAGAGTATCCACCATGTAGATGTCATAGGTGGAGTTAGCAGTCCATTGCCCGGTGTTGACGGGGGTGGGAGCGCAATCCTCTTCATCCATGTCTTCTGGCTCCTCGGAGGCATAGTCCAGAATATCGGTTAAGTCTTCGATAGTGGCTACCAAGTGGGCGGTGGGTGGTGAGGGAGTCCTAGATTAAGGGGTCCTCGGGAGGCCAACCTATTTCTATGGGACGGACTATATGGGCCACTTACCGAACACAGGATTCATTGAAGACCTTATCTCCAAGATGGAGGCTTCGGGAAGTATGGCTTGTGCTCCACGTTTGATGTAGCAAATAGGCATGTTTATCTCTTCGGCGTGTAACCGACCATGTGTAAACCCTAGATACCCTCGGCGTCTATATAAGTCAGAGGGTTTTAGGTTATAGGGTCATAGAACAACTCATATAGGGTTAGCTCTTCGATCTCGAGGTAGATCAACTCTGTAACCCCATATCATCAATACATCCAAGCAGGACATAGGGTATTACCTCCATAGGAGGGCCCAAACCTTGGTAAATCTGTGTCCCCTTCGTCTCCTGTTACCATCGGTTCTAGTCTCACAGTTCGGGACCCCCTACCCGAGATCCGCCGGTTTTGACACCGAGAGGTGGGATGAAAAATTCCTCTTGACTCGCCTCAAGGCTGATCTCAACGTGGATCAGGTTTGGGTCCTTAGTAATTTTCATCGATAAGATCCGATCTAGAGCCTCGTTGAGTGTCGAGAGCTCGATTGGGTCAATATGCTCAGAGCTTTCGGAGTTAACCTCCGATGCGTCTGCGCAAGAAGTGTGGTCAGCAGGAACTAGTCCCCGACCATCTGGTGCTATGGCCGGATCCGTACTAAAAGCCAGATTATCGCCGAGGTTGGTCCCCTGGACAGGATCGAATGCGGAATCTGAGGTTAAGGCCTCGAGGTCTTCGGGCACTGTCGTCGTTTTCTCACGACAGATGTCATAAGGGGGCTTATCGTAGGTGGTTGGGGCCAAAGGACGCCGACGGGCTCCGGTTGTGAGATTGGGCACAAGCGGTGTCGACACACGATGTACCCAGGTTCAGGGCCCTCCGAAGGAGGTAATCCCCCTAGTCCTACTTGGTTTAGTTGGATGGATGGGTATAAATACAATGGTGCTCCTGGAGCTATGTCTAGAGGAGGAAGAAGGGGCAGCCGGCTCCTCTTCCTCCACTGCTCGAAGGGGATGTGTGTGTGTGTGAATATGATCGTCCATCCCCGTTGCATGGGGGGCTCAGGGGGTTTTATGGGCCAAGCCCTCGGTTCTTATAATATGTTCTAAGTACAAAGGTGGGGGGACCCGGTTGGCAGTCTCTCCGGCTGGCCAGAGGGTCCTGCCATTCGTGCCGTCTCATCGTTGGTGGGGTCCGGCGGCCGAGCGGTCCCATCTCCCGTTGGGGCCTCCTAGCCAGCTTTGCGATTGGCCCTCGCCCACCTGTCGCGGCACGGGTCGCCTGGGGGGCGTCGTCTAGCGCTAGCCGGCCAAAGTCTCCGGTACGGCCGGCCGCACTATAGCCATGTCGGGGTAAGTAATCGAGTGGCGAGGGAGTGCCAACATTGTTCCTACACCCGGTCGCGCTCGCAAAGGTCAGCCGCCGGGACGGTTGGACTGTAGCCACGCTCTGTAGTGCGTTTGCGGCCACTGTAGCCATAGGACCGCCTGTCGTGCCGGTCGCGTTGTGTCGTCGTACCCGTGCGTGGAGGGACGGGATGTCACCGTTTTGTCCCAAGGTTAACGGGAGAGGCGGCCCAGTAGCAGCCGACTGCGCCTAGCCGGCCGAGGGTCGGGCCAGTCCCCTGACCGGTCGTTCGGAGCGCTAGCCGGCCCTAGCTCGAGCCGGGCGTCCTCCAGCCGGCCGTGTAGTTTTTCTTCGAAGCGTAAATGGGGAAGACCCTGTTGCTTTGGCCTACCCAGGGGTAATAACCCCGTCAGTAGTCCCCGAAGCCGGCGGGGGCTCGCGTCCGGCAGACCGAGGGGAGCCGGTGGCTTCCCTTGCTGAGCCCGCCTCCGGCTCGAAACCGAAAGGGTAGCCAGGCCGACCATTGGGCCCGACGCCTCGGGTAACGACACTCCACCCCGGGACCCACGCCGGTATGCAGCGCTTCACGCGGAGAGTGATGATGCCGCGGGTCCCGCGCACGCGGGAAGATGGGACGTCGCCTTGGCCTAGCCCGCTAGGAACCCAGGCGTAGCCCAGTAGGCCTCGGGGCGCAGGCCGGGATCCTCTACGCCTCGAAGCGGCCGTTACGACCCGAGGCCACCCACGCGCGCGTGGAGTTTCTAGGGGAGTGGGCGCAGTTAATCCCACGTCCCCCGGTCATGGCCTCCCCTATAAAAGGAGAGGAAGGGCAGGGGCAAAGATACCCGCATCTCACTCTCCCCCTCGCTGTTCGCCCTCGTTGCTTCCTTACCTTCCCCACACGACACCGCGCCCGAACACGCAACCGAGCTCGCACGCCGCACCGCCGCCATGATGGCCGATGGATGCGGCGGGAGATCGTGGTCGAGGCGGACATCGCCGAGCTCTGCCGCACGCGCATGCTGCCGTCGGAGGAGCGGGTGGTCGCACGCGCTCCGGGCGATGAGATGGCACCGGTGCCATAGCCGGGGGAGCACGTCGTGTTCCTCTGGCACTTCTCCCGGGGCTTCGGGCTCCCGGTGAGTCTCTTCTTCCGCTTTCTCCATGATACTTTCGACCTCCAGCCGCATAACCTCGGCCCGAACTCGATTCTGCATCTCTCCGCCTTCGTGACATTGTGCGAGGTGTACCTCGGCATTCTTCCCTTCATCAAACTCTTCAATGCTCTTTTTTTACATCAAACCTTTGAAAAGCGATGCCTGCGGGGGCACGGTGGTGTGCTGCCGTGGTGTTGCTCGCTTTCCCCCTCTCTCTCCTATTGACTTCATCAAGCGATGGCACCGAACGTTCTTCTATGTGAAGAACGCCGACCCGAGGACAGACTACATCTAGCTGCTGTCGTTTGACAACAGGCAGTCCACCCAGTTGAACTGGCTGGGGACTACCCCGCGTGGCGTGGCCCTGGAGGAGCTTGGCTGGCTCACGTAGCTGAAGAGCTCCGAGGGGCTGGTCGCCGCCGACCTGGTGGCGGCCTTTATCTCGCGCCAGGTGATGCCCCTCCAGCTGAGGCCGCACCGGATCTGCGACATGTCCGGCCGGCGTGACCCCTGCCGGTTGTCCACCGTCGAGCTGATGCCAGCTCAGGTGGCAAAGCGGGTGAACACCCTTATGACGTTCAAGCTGAAGCCCGCCTCGTGGTCCTTCAGCATGGAGCTGTACGACCGCATCAACCAGCCTCCCTTGGTAATTTTTTGGTCGAGGCGATTTCTTCTTTGTTTGATACTTCCATGCCGGCAGCCGGCTGGAGCGCCTACTTCGATGTGCTGACCGCAGCTACTGGTACGACAGAATACACCGGACGGCCCGCATCCTTAGATCCTCAAGGCGAAGCGTGAAAACTCTGACTCCGAAGACTACCAGACGGGAGGCCTCCCGAAGGAGGGGTGGACTCCTTGGGAGGAGTCGACGAGCCGGCAGACCCACGAACCAGCGCTCCCAGCGGAGCTAGAGGGTCCGGCGCGACCGGGGAGCCCAGCGGAGCGGGTGAGTTCCCTCATGCCCCCACGATCAGGGACTTGATGGACGACGACGACGATGATGAATTAATGATTCTGAATGAGTCTCCTCCCTCAAGGAGCGGCTGGCTCAAGCCCCGGCGGCCGGAGCGGCCAGCCGGGGGAAGAGGTTGGCTCAGGGGGGCTGGCGGCCCCGCCGCCCGGCCTGAAGCGGGTGAAGGTGGCCGCGCGGAAGCCGCCGCCACGCGCCAAGCAGGCCTTGCCCATTGTCATCGGGTAAGGTTTTTTCTTTATGTGAGTTTTCTTCTGGGTCGCCAGCCGGTGGGTAACCAATCCTTGGGCGATGCAGTGACCCCATCGAGCTCCTTGAGGAGGAGCCGGAGGGGAGCCGACGGATGCCGCCAGTCGGCTGGCCCGCGAGTGCGCGGCCACCCAGCAGGAGGAGAAGAGGAGGCTTGCGGAGCTGCAAGTCTCCAAGTCCAGGATGCGAGGAGGGGCCTTGCACTCCGAGACCTCGAGCAGCCGGAGGCGGAGGAGTTCGGTGGATCCCCCGCGAGCGTCGGACTCGGCGGCGGAGTTGACCCGTATGTCAAGGGCTCCGTCGAGCGAGCCATGGATCCGTCGGCGCCCCCGTCCACATAGGAGGCGGCCCAAGTGGGGGCGACGACGGCGGAGCCGGCTCCCGAGGCGGCCCGGCCCGAGGTGCCGAAGGTGACTCTGCCCGCGGCCGAGCCGGCCCAGGTCGAGGTGTCGGAGGCCCTGGTGGCCCTAGAGGCGACGCTAGAGGTGGTGGCCATGGAGGTGGAGGTGCCCTCCGTCGCGACCGACGCGCCAGAGTGGCAGGAAGAGGAGGCGACGATGGTGCTGGGCGGGGCCCAGCGGGAAGCAACTCCCGACCCCTTGCCATCATCAACTCGCCCCCGGTGGCTGGAGCCGCAGCGAGCCCGGGTGGCAGTGGCGGCCAGGCCCGGAGGACCCTGCGGTCGATGCAGGAGGTGCTTCGAGACTGGGAGGCGTTGGCGCATGCGCCAGCCCTCCTGGATCCCGAGGCGGGCGGCCCGGTCCCCTCCTTCGGGGACTTGGGGAGCGTCTTGGACCGGTGCCGGCAGGAGCTGGCCCGGTTTGCGGAGGCGGCAGACGCCACGCTGTAGCATGCAGAGGTAAGCCTGATAGCTTTGTCTTAGAGTTTTCAGTGGGGGCTCGCGAGCACACCCACTGGGTGTAGCCCCCAAGATGCGGGTCGGCTGGCCGGCTGACGGACAGCTGGGCCGGATCTCTTTTGAGCGCGTCTTGATCTTTTGCCTCCTTGCGATAGGAGGGAACCTCCCTACGGCAGAAGCTATTCACGGAGGCGGTCGCCATCCATGACCGTGGAAAATACTGCTTCTACCACCTAGAGGAGGAGCTGGCGTGCGTGCAAGGTTGGTTGCACTTCTTAGGAGGGGCACATAGCCCTCGAGAGCCGGCTGATGCCCGTTGTGTCTTGCAGGTGAGCTGGCCACCCTTTGAGAGGAGAGATCGGGTTTGTCTCTGAGCGGGACCGGCTAGCGCAAGGCGTCCAGGCAGCCACGCAGGAGAAGGACCGGCTGGCCGCGCTGCTGGCTGACGGGGAGGTGGTCCGGGACCGGCTCAAGGCCGAGGCGGCGAAGGAGGTGGCGGCCCGGGAGACGGCCGTCAAGGAGGCGGCTGACGCCGCCCTTAGGACTGCCGCCCTCCAAGGCGAGGTGACCCAGCTCGGGAGGATGCTCGAGGAGGTCAGGGGTTCCCTCGCCACATCGGAGGTGGCTTGAGAGTCGGAGCGCAAGGCGGCGCTTAACTTCGCCCTTGGAGTGGACGACGCGATTGAAGGTAGGTGCTGGTTTTTCTCTTCCCCGGTCGGTTGCTTTTCCCTTTGCCGATCCTTGTGTTTCAACTTGCCTTTCTTTCCTTCTCTTCTTCTTTCTTCCAGGGTTCTTCCTGGAAACTCAGCGCCGCGCTACGCGTGCCGTTGAGGAGCACCAGGAGTACCTTCGGGAGTGCGGTCGCTCCATCAAGGAGGATGTCGCGTGGGACGTGGACGAGATCAGACTCGCCATCGAGATGCGGATGACCCATCTCGAGCGGAGCATGGAGCGGCTGATGACAGCCAGCAAAGAGGTCATTGTCGTGCTGTGGCTGGGCCGCGAGAGAGCTCCGATGAACCGCGTGGCCTAGTGACTAGAGCATGCCGTCCCCCGCCTCGAGGCCTGGAAGGCGTCGGCTGTCCGGGCCGGGGCTTAAATGGCGCTCCGGTTCGTCACGTCGTGGTATCATGGTGTGGACCTGGGCCGGCTGGCGACCATGCAGGACGTGCCGGCCGCGGAACGGGAGGTTCATGAGCCGGCCCTTGTCCTTTGGGCTAACGAGCTCGTGTCATACGTCGATGCAGATGAGTTCCTGCCAGCCCTTGGTGAGGATGGCAAGCCGTTTCCCGAGGACTCCTTCGGCATCCCCTAAGGCCCGGCAGACGATGAAGTTGCCGATTCGAGCACCGATTCGAGCGGCAAGGCGGCCGAGACCGAGGAGTCCGTCTCAAAGGCCAAGGAGGCCGACCCGGAGGCCACGACCACCTTTGAGGCGGGAACCGAGCCTCCCATCGGCGCATCGGCTGGCGACGCGCCGGTGTCCTGAGCCACCGGGCGTTTTTATCTTTCACTTTTTTTCTTCCTGCAAAGTTAGGCTTGAACCCACCCACTGGGGGTGTTTATGTAATGAACTAATGCTGGCCGTGGGCCGCTTTTGCCTTAACATTTATGCCATGAATAGTTTGCCTTGTTACTCATGTCGCCTCATCCTTATCCTTTTTTGCCCGCTTGACTCTTTTAGGTTCTTGTCCTTTTCCCCTTTGCTTTCGGCCCTGCTAGCCCGACAGCCGGGAACCGGCCTGTAGCTGGGTCGGGGTGTCCGCCTCAAGGGAGCGGGTTCAAAACTTAGGAATCGCGAGGGATTTTCGGGATAAGTAGAGTGATAGAGACGCGGCGATGGTCCGGATGGGCCGAGCTGGGGTCTCCCTTTGTTTTGACCTTTCATGTGAGCCGAACTTTGCCGCCCCGATGCCCCGTCAGCCGGACGTCCGGGAGCCGGTTCTGTAGCTGGTAGGGGTGGGGAGGTTTGGCCGGCTCACATTACTTAGCCAACTTCTGGGAGAAGCACTCTAGGTCCAGCCGGCTAGCCCCCGGGTCCGGGAGCCGGGTCGAGGAGGCGGTGAGTGAGGAACACTTTTGAGGGAAACGAAATGGGGCGCGCCCCAAGAGCCGGGTTGGGACGCCCATTGCATTCATAAGCCCAAAAGGGTGGGGATACGTACATACACTGGTTTCTTCAGTAGTAAAACAGGCGCAGGAGGGCCGCGTTCCATGGGCGCTCCGTCTCCTCTTCGGAGGCATCTCTTTTGCGCTTCTGCAGCTTCTAGGCATTTATTATATAGTATGCGTTGTTGTGCAGTGCCTTGCTGATGATGAATGGGCCCTCCCATGGGGAGGACAGCTTGTGTTGTCTGGCTATTCACTGGATCCGCCGGAGGACCAGGTCCCCCTCGTAGAACGAGAGTGGCGGGATTCGCTTGCTGTGGTAGTGCCGGAGCTTCCGCTGGTAGATTGCCGTCTGGCTTAAGGCCAGTTCACGAGCTTCTTCGAGTAGGTCGATGTCGTGTTCTCTTGCCTCCTTTGCGCCCTTCTCCGTGTATAGGGCGACCTGAGGCGAATCGAACTCGCTGTCGGTGGGGATGATCGCCTCGGACCCATACACAAGGAAGAAGGGAGTGTTGCCGGTTGAACGGTTCGGGGTGGTCCTAAGACTCCAAAGGATGGCCGACAGCGCATCGATCCAGCAGCCGGCCGACCTCACCAGCAGTGTCACGAGCCGGGGCTTGATGCCAGACAGGATAAGGCCGTTTGCCCTCTCGACCTGGCCGTTTGATTGCGGATGAGCGACGGAGGCCAGGTCGAGCCAGATTCCCTGCTTGGAGCAAAAGCGTGTGAGTGCACCCTTGGCAAAGTTCGTGCCGTTGTCGGTGATGATGCTGTGGGGGACGCTGTAGCGAACTATGATGTCGTCGATGAACCGGACGGCCGTAGGGCCATCCAGCTTCTTGATTGGTCGCGCCTCGTCCACTTGGTGAATTTGTCGATAGCCACCAGTAAATGCATCATGCCTCCTCGAGCGGTTTTGAAGGGGCCCACCATGTCCAGCCCCTAGACAACGAATGGCCATGAGAGGGGGATGGTCTGGAGGGCCAACGCCGGCAGGTGGCTCTGCATGCTGAAACATTGGCAGCCCTCGCACTCGTTGACCAATTTCTTGGCCGCCTCGAGGGCCGTGGGCCAGAAAAAACCATGCCGGAAGGCCTTAGCCACCAGGGTCCTAGAGGCGGCATGATGCCCGCACTCGCCCTGGTGGATGTAGAGGAGGATTTCCAGGCCCATTTCCGGCTCGACACATCGCTGAAAGATGCCGGTAGTGCTGCGACGAATGATCTCGTTGTTAATGATGCTATATGCTGAGGCCCAGTGTTGGACTTGCCTAGCCAAGGCCTCGTCCGGAGGGAGCTCACCTTGTAGGAGGAACACCAGGATAGGTTGGGCCCATGAGGGGGCCAAGATGGGGGCCGGCTCGGGAGCCCCCGGAACTGGCCAATCAGCCCCCGAGACCGGCTCGCCAGCCCCCGGGACTGGTTGATCAGCCCCTGAGCCCGGCTCACCTGCCCCCAGGGCTGGCCCGTTGATGATCATCATGACGGCCGAGCTGCCGAGGCCGGCTGGCTCGATCGGTGCCGGCAGGGCGGCCGGTGACGTGGGAGCCGGTGGTGAAGGTGCCGGAGAGGCGGCCGAGACCGTCCATGGGCCCGCGACGCCCGCTGGCACGAAGATTGACTCTGATTCCGGGGAGGGCTTGATCAACGGCTTGAGCAGCCATTCGAGGGAGACGCCGGCTAGGAAGGCTTGCCGAGTGGAGCCGATCTTTGCCAGTGCGTCGGCCGCCTCGTTGTCTGCTCGTGGGATGTGATGAAACTCACAACCCTCGAAGGAGCCGGCGAGCTGTTGTACGAGGAAGCGGTAGCTGGCCATGTTGGCATCCCTGGCATTCCATTCACTAGAGACTTGCTGCACCACGAGGTTGGAGTCCCCGAAGCATAGAATGTGCCTGATGCCGATTTCCTTGGCGAGCCGGAGGCCATGGACGATGGCCTCGTACTCGGCCACGTTGTTGGAGGCGGCGAAGTGGATTTGGAGGTCGTACTTGAGATGATCACCCTTCAGGGAGGAGAGGACTATGCCGGCACCCAGTCCGGTCCTCATTTTCAAGCCGTCGAAGTGCATGCGCCAATGCGTGGAGTTTGGAGGAGGCGGAACAAACTTCGTCTTTGCCCAATCGACGAGGAAGTCAGCCAACGCCTGTGACTTGATGGTGGTTCTTGGCTCGTACCGGACCTCATGATCGGCGAGGGCGATGACCCATTTGGCAATCCGGTCGGTGGAGTCCCGGCCGCTCATGATCTCGCCGAGCGGGGCCGTGCTCACGACGGTAATGGTATGCTCCTGGAAGTACTGCTTGACCTTCTTGGCGGCGAAGTATATGCCATAACACATCTTTTGGTCGTGGGGGTAGTTTTGCTTGGACAGAGAGAGGACCTCGCTGAGGTAGTAGACGGGCCATTGGACCGGCAGGGACTTGCCCTCCTCCGGCCGCTCGACCACCAGGATGACGCTGATGACGCGGGTGGTCGTTGCGATGTAGGTGAGCAGCGGTTCCTTCTTAGCCGGCTCGGCCAGGATGGGCACGCGGGTGAGCACCTTCTTGAGGCCGCGGAAGGCCTCGTCTGCCTCGTCAGGCCAATCGAACATGCATGCTTTCTTGGTGTGGCCCGGTTTGATCAGAGCCGTCTTACGGAGGAGCCCGTAGAGGGGCAGGGCCTTCTCCCCCAGTCGGCTTGTCAACCGACTGAGCGAGGCGAGGCAGTCGGTGAACTTCTAGACGTCACGGAGCCGGGTCGGCTTCGGCATGCACTCGATCGCGCTGATCTTCTCGGGGTTAGCTTCGATGCCGCGAGCGGACACGAAGAAACCCAAGAGCTGGCCGGCGGGGACGTCGAAGACACACTTTTCCGGGTTGAGCTTGATCTTGTACTCGCGCAAGTTCGCGAAGGTCTCCCGGAGATCACCGAGGAGGCTGAAATGCTTCTTGGTCTTGATGACGATGTCGTCGACGTAGACATGGACATTCCTGCCTATCTGAGGCAGGAGGCACTTTTGCATACACCGTTGAAAGGTGGCGCCTGCATTCTTCAGGCCGAAGGACATGGTGATGTAGCAGTAGGCCCCGGAGGTCTTGAGCCGGTCTTCTGGGGCGTGATGAAGGAGGTCTTGAGCCGGTCTTCTGGGTCCAACTTGATCCGGTGGTAGCCTGAGTAGATGTCTAGGAAGGATAGCAAGTCGTAGCTGGCTGTGGAGTCTATGACCTGATCGATCCGCGGCAGGGCGAAGGGGTCCTTGGGACATGCCTTGTTCAAGCTTGTGTAGTCGATGCACATGCGCCAGGTCTTGTTTTTCTTTAGCACCAGGACTGGGTTGGCCAACCAGTCCGGGTGGAACACTTCCATGATGAACCCAACTGCGAGCAGCCGGGCGATCTCTTCGCCTATAGTACGCCGCTTCTCCTCAGAGAAGCGGCGCAGGGGTTGCTTGACTGGCTTGATGTCCGGCCGGATGTGTAGTTTGTGCTTGGCGAACTTCCTCGGAACACCCGACATGTCCTTGGGGGACCATGCGAAGATGTCCCGATTCTCACGGACGAAGTCAACGAGCTCGCCTTCCTATTTGCTGTTGAGGCGGGAGCCGATGGTGACGCATTGAACTGGGTTGGCCGGGTCGAGCGGAATTTGCTTAGTGTCCTTGGATGGCTGGAAGGAGGCCTCACCGACAGATTGCGAGGGAGGAGCCGGCACAGCCGGCTGGCTGGCAGCGAGGGCCACGAGCCGGTCGAGCTGCCAGTTCTCCTCGGCGATTTCCAGGGCCTCAGCCAGCCGACTGCCGTCTTGAGCGCACTCGAGCGACATTTTGTAGTCACCCATGATGGTGATGATTCCTTTGCGACCCAGGATCTTGAGCTTGAGGTAGGCGTAATGGGGGCCCGCCATGAAGCTGACGAGGGTCGGTCGGCCTAACAACACGTGATAGGGGCTCGCAAGGTCCATGACCTTGAACATCACCGGCTCGCGGCGGAAGTGGCCGGGTCCACAAATGAGGACGTCGAGCGTGATCTTGCCGACAGGGGAGCAGGACTTCCCGGGCACGATGCCGTGGAAGACTGTCCGGCTGGCCTACAGGTCTTCTATTTTCAACCCCAGCTTGTGCATCGTGTCGAGGTAGAGAATGTTGATGCTGCTGCCACCATCTATCAGCACCCGAGAGAAGCGACAAGTTTGCTCCTTGGTGGCGATGGTGGGGTCGAGGACTAAAGCATAACTACCGGGATTCAGCATCACGGTAGGGTGATCGGCCTGGCTGTGACCGGCTTCTTCGACCAGTGCATGAACCGGGGAGTTGCCGGCATGGTGGCATTCACCTCACGGTGGAGCTGGTGCTGAGCGAGTTTACCCGTCTCTTCACTGGTGAAGACGACATAGCAACCGTCCTAGTTGGGGAACTAGTCGATTAGACGACCGTCGTTCTGGGCCGGAGCCGGAGCCGGCACCGGGGCGGCAGCTTGGGCTGGGGCCGGCGCACGGGTTGGCGGCATGGGAGGAGCCAGAAGGCCGTCCCCCAGGCCAATCGCTGTGAGAAGCTGCACTGCCGGAGCGTGTGCATAGAGGGTTTGGCCCCTGAATGGTTCTTGCAGGGGAGGTCAAGCATTTGCTCGAAGGTGAGCTTCGGCTGCCAGGCAGCCTTGCCAATGCGCTAGCGCTGGCCGGAAGGCTGGGTAGCCGGCTCCTGATCCTTGACTGTGTTGTCGTCGCCTTGGCAGGCGGGGTCATCTTGACCCGGATGGCCGAATCGGCCGTGGCGTACTTGTCTGCCTTGGTTATGAGCTCGGCAAGCGTGGCCGGCTTGGAGCACAGGAGCTTATGTTTGAGAGGGGTGTCGTCCCAGCAGCCCTTGATGAAGTACTGCACGGCTTGCACCTCGTGCACCCCCTCACAGGAATTGCGGAGCTCGGTCCATCGAGTGAGGTAGTCGCAGAGGGATTCGTCCGGCCCCTTAACGCACATGGCGAGTTCACGGGGACGGCCAGTCCGCTTGTAGGTGCCGGTGAAGTTGCGGTCGAAGTCCGTCTAGGTGTTGATGCTGTCGGCCACTAGGCTATTTAGCCAGGTGCGGGCCGAGCCGATCAACATGAGGGGGTGTAGCGAACGGCTACACGCTTATCCCCCCTAGAGATGCCAATCGCGGTGGTGTAGTCGATCAGCCAGTCTTTGGGCTTGGTGGCCCTGTTGTATTTAGGGGTGTCCCTAGGGGGCGTGAAGCCGGTTGGGAACGGCTCGATGCAGATCTGGGGACTGAAGCAAGTCGGAGCAATCGAGCCCTCCTCCTCGAGGAGGGCGGATTGCGCGAGCCTGTTAAGGCGGTTGCGGGCGTCATTCTCGCTGCGGGAGACGCGTGGTTCGAGCCGAGCCGAGAGCTCGGGATGGACGGTGGGTGGCACCGACTGCCCCGACCCACGCCGCGGGGGCAGCATGTGCCCGTGGCTGGGCCGGCTGCCAAATGCCGGTGCTTCGTGGTGGCGGCCGCTTCGAGGCGGATCGTTGGTGCGCTGTCTGTTAACAGCCGGCTGCTCGCTCCCCGGCGTCTGAGAGGGCCGGGGGTTGTTTTCTCTGGTTCGGTGGCCGGAGACGCGAGGGGAGCAGGAGTACTGGGCCACCTGGCGGCTGGCAGTTCCCGTGCCCTCGCGCTCGGGCCGGGGGCCTTCAGTGGAAGCGCCGCCCGTCGCGAGCAATGCTATTGCGTATCAGCAGCATCGATGAGCTCCTTGATGTGGCGCTCGTGGGCGACACGCTCTTCGCCCTCCAAGGTGGCCAATTCCTCGTAGGCCACCTTGAGAGCCCGCAGGTTGGCTGCGGGGGTGTCGTAAATGGGCATCTTGCCGCCGAGGATTTCGGCGACCACGTGACCGCGGTCGCGCACAGCCCCACGCCGCTGGGCTCGGTGCCAGCCAGGGTGAGTCTGTAGGCGGAAGCGTACTCCCGCTGTGTCGCCTCCATGCGGTGCCGTGTGGCCGCGAGGGCAGTGGCGTCCTCGAACAGGATGCGATGAGCCGCCTCGAGATCGGCCGCGGCGGTGTCGGGGTTCGCCGTCGGGGCGATCGGAGTGCTCAAGCCCCGAAGGGCCGCGTTGAGCGGGTCGGACGTGCCGACACAGGCAGCGGGAGCGCTAGCCGTAACCCGTGCCTGTCCAAAAGCGGTGGAGGAAGTGATGGACATTACTCCCACATGACCGTGAGAGCCACTGGATTGAGTTACAGCGAGTGCGCCCACGGCCGTGGGCGGACCGGCGTAGACGAGCACCTGCGCGGGGTACTCGTCAGCGGCCGGAGTCTCAGCGAGGCTGAGCCTGCCGAAGCGCTCGGTGAGCATGTCGATGTCGGCCGTGAGGCCGACGGAGTTGCCCGCGGGGCGTGCCGGAGCAAGCCTCACGAGCCCGCGGTTTCGCCTAGACGTGCGGCGATGGCAGGGAATGGCGAGGGGTCCCGCCTGGAGCATGAATCCGGCCGGCGCCGCGTATGGCCCCACGATGGGCGCCAACTATCGTCGTTTTCTCACGACAGATGCCATAGGGGGGCTTATCGTAGGTGGTTGGGGCCGAAGCACGCTGACGGGCTCCGGTGCAAGATTGGGCACAAGCGGTGTCGACACACGATGTACCCAGGTTCAGGACCCTCCGAAGGAGGTAATACCCCTAGTCTTGCTTGGTTTAGTTGGATGGATGGGTATAGATACAATGGTGCTCGTGGAGCTGTGTCTAGATGAGGAAAAAGGGGCAGCCGGCTCCTCTTCCTCCACTGTTACAAGGGGATGTGTGTGTGTGAAGATGATTGTCCGTACCCGTTGCATGGGGGGCTCGGGAGGTTTTATAGGCCAACCCCCCAGCTCTTATAATATGTTCTAAGTACAAAGGTGGGGGACCCGGCTGGCAGTCTCTCTGGCGGGCCAAAGGGTCCCACCATTTGTGTCGTCTCATCGTTCGTGGGGTCCGTCGGCCGAGCGGTCCCATCTCCCGTTGGGGCCTGCCAGCCGGCTGTGCGATTGGCCCTTGCCCACCTACCGCGGCACGGGTCGCATGGGGGGGCGTCTTCTAGCGCGAGCCGGCCGAAGTCTCCGGTACGGCCGACCGTGCTGTAGCCATGCCGGGGTAAGTAATCGAGTGGCAAGGGAGTGCCGACACTATTCCTATGCCCGGTCGCGCTCACCAAGGTCAGCGGCCGGGATGGTTGGACTGGAGTCACGCTCTGTAGTGCGTTAGCGGCCACTGTAGCCACAGGACCGCCCGTCGTGCCGGTCGCGTCGTCTCATCGTACCCTCGCGCAGAGGGACGGGACGTCACCTGTCCGTCCCAAGGTCAACGGGAGAGGCGGCCCAGCAGCAGCCGGCTGTGCCTAGTCGGCCAAGGGTCGGGCCAGCCCCTTGACCGGCCGTCCGGGGCGCTAGCTGGCCCTTGCTCAAGCCGGGCATCCTCCAACCGGCCTTGTCCAGCCGACCGTGTAGTTATCCTTCGAAGCGTAAAGGGGGAAGACCCTGTTGCTTTGGCCTACCCAGCGGTAATAACCCCGTCAGGCACGTCAGATGAGATTGCGAGCCCAGTTAGCGAAAGATCGTCCCGAGAGTCTACGAAGAACTCTAGGTTCCTGAATCTGACCTCTTGATCAGGGGCAAAAATCCCGACCCGGCCAAGACGATCGGTTGGGTCAGCGTGCATCACAATGCTACTGAAAGTGAAGATCTATCCAGGGACAAAAGGAGTCCATGTTACGGACTTCTTAGTTGATGACAACGCGAGCCATCGATTCCTTTGGCGATCACAGCGGAACTTTCAATTGAAGCATCAATGTCGATGTCAAAACTAGCGGATCTCGGGTAGGGGGTCCCGAGCTGTCAGACTCGGATCGATGGTAGCAAGGGACGAAGGAGACGATGTTTACCCAGGTTTGAGCCCCCCTATGGAGGTAAAACCCTATGTCATGCTCGATTATATTGATGATATGAAGGTTACAAAGTTGATATACCTCGAGATCAGATAGCTAAAACCCTAGATGAGTTTCTCTGCCCTACAATCTAAAACCCACCCGGTTTATATAGACACCAGGGGTACCTAGGGTTTACACATGGTAGGTCTCCTGACGGGGATGGAGATGTCAATTTCTTCATCTTTACTTGGAGTGCACGACACGCCTTCGAGACTTCCTTCTAGAACATAGGGTCTCTATGTATCCGGCCCCTCCCGCGAGAGTCAAAATGTGGCCCACCAGGCCGGCCTATTAGGAGACAAGCCAGCGCCCCGAGGACCCCTTAGTCCAGGACTGCCTCTGACGGCACAGGGACGGCTCAGTCTGGGCATATGGCAGGTAGCCACGACCTGGGTGGCGTTCCTATGGAGGACATGATCGCTTTCGGAGGGATTCCGAACCCTATTTCTAGTGACAGACTCTTTAGTCACCGAATCCAACTAAGCCAGATGTTGATGACATACAAATGGGGCGTGCTATGAGGGCTGCCAAGCTATGAGATGTTGAAGCAAGTACAAGTATGCCAGTTAATACCAGTTGTTCCATTCTTGACTTTTCTGATCATGAAATTATTGATAAAGCCTCCAAATTAGGGATTTCTGTTGGTAGTAATGGCAAAGAAACATCCAAATCCATTAACGACCTATTAGACTTAGAAGTGTATAGAGCTTTGGATTTAATCATAAACATGGCGACGGTGAAACATATGAATGATTCCGATATTAATAAACTTGGGGTTACAGCGATAGAAAGTCTCTATAAGGATCTAGTTTCCACGAAGGGCTTACAATATGAGGAGGAGGATGTGCTTTGATAGAGGTATATGGTTCCACTGCAACCAAATGTCATGTCTACCATTGCCACTGTTCATGAGGACACAGAGGCGATGAAGGATAAACCAAAAATAACCTGGAAGAGGAAGGTTTATCCTACATCGACAATGCGTAGGAGTGCGAGAATAAAACAAAAGAAAAAATTACATGATGATATATTAAAGGAATCTTTTGGAATAGCAGAGGTATAGATGACTTGGCTAAAAGGAGATTCCTTAGAGACGCATCTTTAGAGCACAAGCTTGATTTTATGGCTTTACAAGAGACGGGTACAGATAACTTTATTCCACAATTTCTCAACACCATTTCCGGAGGAGTTGAGTTTGATTGGCATTGTTTACCACCAAGGGGTAGATTTGGGGGGATTTTACTTGGGGTTAAGTGTGAAACACTAGAGGTGTTGAATGTGGTCTATGGAGAGTTTGCTATCAAATTTCGAGTGAGGTCGAAAGTGGAAGGCTTCGGATGGGCTCTGGTGGCCGTATATGGGGCGGCATAGCCTGAGCTTAAATTTGATTTTCTCACGGATTTAGTGAGAATGTGTGAAGATGAAAGGCTTTCCATTCTGGTTGGGGAGACTTTAATATTATTAGAAGACAAGAGGAAAAAAATAATGACAACTTCGATGGAAGATGGTCATTTATGTTCAACATGGTTATCGAGAGTCTCGATTTGAGGGAGATTGACCTCAATGGTAGACAATTCACATGGGCTAACTCATTACCAGTGCCAACATCTGAGAAGTTGGATCAGGTTATAACCGGTGTCAAATGGGAGTAGAAGTACCCATTGGTCATAGTCCATGCTTCGCAGAGGGCCATTTTGGATCACACACCACTACAGGTCGATTCTGGGGAAGCGACTCATGTGGGTAACAGAAATATTTTCTCGCTCGAATTAAGTTGGTTCGAAAGTGAAGGATTCATGGATCTCATTGCTATAGAATGGACGAGGGAATCCGGTGGGTCATCAAGTATAGATAGGTGGCAAAATAAAATTAGACATTTGCGCCAGTTATTGAGAGGTTGGGCCAAGAATCAAAGTGGCATTTATAAAGTGGAAAAAAGGAAGGCTTATTCATCTCATTAGTGAGTTAGATGTGAAAGCGGAGTCTACACTTCTTAATATGTCAAATTGGAATATTAAGATTGAGGCTGAGAAGAAGTTGGAAACTCTTCTGAGAGAGGAGGAGATGAAATGGTCCCTTCGAGCAAAGGTGACGAAGATGGTTTGTGGAGATGATAACACACAATTCTTTCACATGTTTGCAAACGGTAAGCATAGGAAGACGAAAATTATTCAACATGAACAGGATGAGGGTACAATTGTAGGACATGAGAACCTAAAATTGTACATCTTCGAGTACTATAAGAAACTTTTTGGTGCACCCAAGAGATTTGTTTTTCTCTAGATGAGAGCACAATGATACGTCTCCATCGTATCCACTTTTCCAAACTCTTTTGCCCTCGTTTTGGACTCTAATTTGCATGATTTGGATGGAACTAACCCGGACTGACGCTGTTTTCAGCAGAATTGCCTTGATGTTATTTTTGTGCCGAAAGAAAAGTTCTTGGATTGACCTGAAAATTTACGAAGATTATTTTTGGAATTAATAAAAAATACCGGTGAAAGAATCAACCGGAGGGGGCCACCCATTGTCCACAAGGCAGGGGCGTGACCACCCCCTGGCCGCACCTAGCAGGCTTGTGGGCCCCCTGGAGCTCCACTGACCTTAATTCCAACTCCATATATTCACGTCCGCGGAGAAAAAAAATCAGAGAGAAGAGTTCATCGCGTTTCATGATACGAAACCGCTGCCACCTCATGTTCTTCATCGGGAGGCCAGATCAGGAGTCCGTTTTGGGCTCCGGAGAGGGGAAATCGACGCCATCGGCATCACCAACCATCCTTCATCACCAATTTCATGATGCTCTCCACCGTTCATGAGTAATTCCATCGTAGGCTTTGTCACACCGTGTGTTTGTGTCACATTGTTATGTTTGGGTTTATAAAATATGGAGCCAACTAAAACTTTTTATATGTGCTTGTGCTTGCTTGCTATGTTGTTTGTTTGCTTGATGATTGTGGTGTGTCACTACTAGGTTCTATTCCACTTCAAATTCATCTTCCATGTCCCCAAACCTCTTGCCCAATGATCTTGCCATGTGAATAGTGCCCAAAACTATTTTTATCAAATTTTTGTTTTAACCAAAAATGATTTGTTCAAATTAGGTTTTCAAAACCCCCTAAAATGAGGTTTGCACTACAAGTCTTCAAATTAGGTGGACCCTTCTTTTCCAAAGGCTTTATTTCAAACCTACTATATATATGACTTCCCCAAACCACCAAATATTATTTTTAAAGATTATTTTCATATTTTATTTAAAGGCTTTTTCTTAAGGCCAGAAATGGTTTTTCCTAGGGAAAATTATTTAAATACTTGAAAATATTTGAGAAAATTTAGAGAAACTCAGTGGACATATATTTTCCATATATATGAGTTTCAACACAAGGGCATGACCAGCTCATAGGCAAAACCCCTCAAAACCCTTGCTGTTCAAATCAAACTTTTGGAATATTTCTATAAGAATTATTCTCAACAAATTCTAGGAAAATTCCAGCAGGTCAACACTATCATAGGTGATGATCTTGCAAAGTTTCATCTCAATCCAAGTTGATTTGGTTCATCAAACCATCCCAAAGCCATTCCTGTTCAAAATCAAATTTTAGCAACTTTACATTGTGAAGTGTCTCCCCTTAGCCTCAAACTTGGTGGGCATGCTCCAATGGACCAAATAGTGATGATACACTACGTGGTTCATCAAGGGTAAAAGCCTAGCATCAATGGATCTACAGAAATCTGATTCTGCTAATTTCTAGGGTTCATCAAATCTCCATTATCAACTTTTTCCCCTTGAGATCAAACTTGGCGAATCCCCTCATTTTTAACTAGCCTTTCACCCTGGTAAGTATCTCAGTAAGGTGGTAGAGTTTTCTTGCCTAAATCATGACCAAACACCTTCTGGTGAATTGGTAAAACCATCATCTCCCCACCTTATCCTTTTACCCTTGGCCCCAAATTTTTACCATAACATCATGCAGTCCCACCCCAACTCCATTAAAGTCCCTGGCACCAGAGAGCATGAGTGCATGGGGTAAAAGCTCCATTTCCATCTTTGGACAACATCTTTTCTCTCTTCTCTTACTTCTCCCTCTCACTCATGGCTACTCCAGAGCATCCAAGGCTCTTCCCACTTTCTTTATCCCCCCTTCAGCTGCGGGACACAAGTGGACATGCCAGAGCGCGTCAAAAGCACTGGCCTGCCGGCCAAAGTTGCGCTCTAGAGCGCGCAGCCGCGCTTCAGAGGGTTCACCTCCCTCTCCTGCCCATACCCGACCACCTCGGGCCTTCCCCTCGCGCCAGTCGATGCACCTCGATGTCCGCAACACGCCAGGGCAACGACCCCCTCTCCCCTCTCTCCTCTCCTCCCCCGTGCGCGCACGACACCGCCCGAAATGGCCAGTGGCCGCGCTTGCACGTGTGATGCCCTTGGCCCCCTCTGCCTGTCCGTGCTCTCCAGGGCATCTCCCGTGGGCCCCCAGCCGTGCCATCGCCCCCTCCTTTCCCTGTCGTGGCTCAACGGCGAGCGCTTGAGCTCTCGTGCGCTCGCCACTCCCCTGCCTCCGCCTCGCCTATTTAAAGGGGGCCCGAGAACCCCCTCTCTCTTTCCCTAGCCTCCTTCCACTCCCAATCCCCCCTAGCCACCCTAGAGACCATGCGGAGCCCCTGTTCTCGGGATCGACCGAGGTACCGCCGCGTCGGGGCTTCGTCGATCTCAGGCTATCGGCCCGCTCCGGCCATCCTTTCTCCTTCTTTGAGCCTGCAGCTCACCCCTGGCTCATTTCCCCCTCTCCCCCGCTCATTTTGAGGCAAGAAATGCTGGCTCTGACCCCCTCCTGAATCTCCTCCGCCGCGGCCATCTCGTCGCCGATAGCTCTGACCCCCTCCGGCCGGTCTTCCACCTCCAGAGGACGGCGGGTCGACGCCGAACTCGTTCCCGCCTCCAGATCCCCTTGCCACGCCTCCCTTCGCCGCCGGTGAGCTCTCCCCTTCCTGTCCTGAGGTGAGAGAAGGACCCGACAGGTGGGGCCCACCTGTCGGCCTCTCCTCCCTCTCCCGTGCCCTCTCTCTCTTCCCCGTGGTCGCTGATGGCCGGGCCTTGCATGTCAGGTTTAAACTTGGCCGTGCGCGAGGACGGCTGGCTGGCCAGCTGGGCCGGCCCAGCCACTGGCCGCTTCTGGCCTGGGTCCCCGTGGCCCTTTTTCTTTTTCCTTTTCTCTGGGATTTTGCAAAAATCCCACAAAGCCCAAATAAAATCCCATGACAAAACTTTTTGCACCTAAATTCTTAGAATATTCCATAGAATATATTAGTGCCATTTGTAAAAATGTTTGAAAAACTTTTTAGAATTGTTTTTAATTAAAAAAACCTATTTGGTATTTCTTGCCTCTGTTCAATAGTTTTTAAAAATATTTTTCGTAGTAAAATATTAAACAAACATTTTTAATATAGTCCTTAGTATTTATCAGAATAGATTAGCATTTTTATTAGTAGCTTGAGTGCTCTGTTTTTGTGTGTTGATTATTTTTATCGTTATTTTATCGCGACGATAGATTGCGCTGTTGATAAAGAAGTTGGACCCAAAGACTTCGAAGACCCCGGAGACTTTGTTGAGCCAGGCAAGCAGCCCTTTGACCATGATGAGAAACCATTTTTCTTGCATGTCATATAGCACTTTATTCTCATCATAATTGATCATGTGATGTGGTGTTCCCCTTCCGGTGGGATGCCTCCGATACGTTTCCATTGACACTTGCATCGTGCATGACCCTACCACCTTATGAGGGTTATGCAGGTGGGTGTAGTTAGAATGCATATAGATGCTACGCAAGTGGGATGGGATTTATGCATAAAGATGGAAAGGAGAGAAATGATTTCAAAGACTCTTTTGAAAACCCCGTCGGGTGCCACTAATGCCTGAGAGAGATGATGATGAGAAGGGTGACCACTTGAGAAAGAAGTGGTGTGCCGGAACAAGTTGAGGGCGTGTTTTCGAAAATAGATTAGATTTAAGATTTGTCGATTGTCCCAACCTTACATGCGCAACCATGATACCCCTTATGGGACGGGGCTTGGTTGATTACCTTGGTGGGTACTAGCAAGGAGCCCGCATTACTAGTTGCGGGAGTGGCGGGGTCACTCTCAATACGGGATCGTAACGGTATGTATGATCATGCGCTATCTTCACAGGCACCGGGCACACCGTTGGTCCCCTCATGGATGGTACGATTAGAGCGAGGCTTGTGTGATGTACATCATGAGGGCTGGGTACCAATCGAGTGGATTCTTTGTTTAGTATCATCGGGGGAAGGCATTGTTCGGGTGCTTACCTCGGGTATGTTACATACCGCAAGTCGTGGATGACACGGAAGTTCCCCGAGTCTTGTGAGTAAAGTGTGCAACCTCTGCAGAGTGTAAAACTATTCGAATAGCCATGTCCATGGTCAAGGACAGTTGAGTGGTGCTGCTTAGACTATGTCCGGATGTTTTTGTGAAACTTGGTGTGAGTCTAGATGTGATGGTGACAAGAGGTCACATGAGCTGAGTCCGATGACTTAGCAAGGGAATTAAAATAAGTCCGATGGCTTAGGATGATGAATGAACATGAGATGTTCTACCCCTACTTATGATGATATCGGTAATTTTATCACATGGATACCTGCTAGTTGTTGATGCATGCTTACTAGTTACTTGATCATGTCATTTGCATGCAAAATTAGCTTTCCGCAAATTTACCTACTTAGTGCTATATCATGCATCATTGCTACCTTGTTCCACAACTTGGGTTGCTTGCGAGTACATTCAAAGTACTCATTGGCTTGTCACTAGTTATTTATTTGGCCAGGCATGGAAGAACAGGAGTATGTTGAAGAGTTCGTTGGGGACGAACACGCAAACTAGGACACTTCCTAGTCAGAATGCCTGTAGGTTAAGGCAGATGGCATGGGTTCATGCTTTCGACCAAGATCTCCACTGCTTGTTCTAGTTTAAGTGTTTGGCCCTTGAGGCCCTATCTACGTAAGACTTGACCATCATGGTCATTATTTGTGTAAGACGTTAAATGTGGATGTAAGACTCTTGTTATCCATCTTCTGTGTGTTCAGTGAGCATTGATCTATGGGATATCTATACACGTGCATTCGGTGACCATGACTTATGAGTCGGGGTACCTACAGGCTTGTTGGACGGTGATGGGTTGGATGATATTTACCATGTAATCGAGTTAGTATTGTTAGGGTTTGATCCCTAGTATCCGATATGTTCTAAGATTGATGTTGTTATGACTTTGCTATGCTTAATGCTTGTCACTAGGGCCCGAGTGCCATAATTTCAGATCTGAACCTATTATGTTTTCAGGAATATATATGTGTTCTTGATCCTAGCTTGCAAGTTGTAGACACTTGTTACGAGTTATGATCCGCATCCCCAGGGTGACAATAACTGGGATTCTTTCTGGTGATTACCGTAGTTTGAGGAGTTCATGTATTCACTAAGTGCTAATGCTTTGGTCCAGCTCTCTATTAAAAGGAGGACTTAATATCCCTGTGAGAGCCTGGCTTAATAGGAATGATAGACTACTCATATCAATAAGGAATTCCTTCTTTTCCGGAAGCCCACTCGAAAAGAACTCCAAACTTAAGCGTGCTTGGCTTGGAGAGATTCTAGGATGGGTGACCGACCGGAAAGTTGGTCCCGGGTGCGCACGAGTGAGGATAAAGTGCGTAGGAAAGACTAGTGTTGGTATATGGGGCCAGTCTAGATCCCGCCAGGCATAACGGGATGTTACAATTGGTATCAGAGCCGACCCTTGCGGTTACATGGGCATGCACGGGCCAGGTGCACGGGCATGTGGCGCATGGCGTGTGTGGCCCGTCGTGGCACACATCATAGCACATATGCTAGACTGGACGCGCATACATGTGCCAAAAGGGAACATTCCTGATGGGCCGATGAGGACGTAGGTTCCTTTGAGTGGGGGTGTATGTGAGAGCCTGGCTTAATAGGAATGATAGACTACTCATATCAACAAGGAATTCCTTCTTTTCTGGAAGCCCACTCGAAAAGAACTCCAAAGTTAAGCGTGCTTGGCTTGGAGTGATTCTAGGATGGGTGACCGACCGGGAAGTTGGTCCCGGGTGCGCACGAGTGAGGACAAAGTGCGCATGAAAGACTAGTGTTGGTCTGTGGGGCCAGTCTAGATCCCGCATACCAACGCTGTCGGGACCCCGATCCTAAGCCATAATAATCCAGCATGTAACACATTACATCACTTTGCGGCCTCACGCACGGTTAACTCCACGGCTGCCACCTTACCTGGCCCGGGACCGTTTACGTCTTTTGGCTCACGTATGTAATATGTCGCCAGCATTCAAACGTCAAAGAACCTGGGTCAACATGACTAGTCGTAGAACCCAAGTGGCACATCCATACAGGAACAGGCATACATAACCCAACAATGTAGGTGTCGGCCTCTAGCGTGTGTAGACGAGTCATAGCAAGCTACAAGGACTCCATTACGTCGTGGGACATAAATGTCATCACTGCACGTAGACGAGTCGTAGCAGGCTATAGGGACTCCATTACACTGCGAGACATTTCCCCGAAGGGACAGACCCAATAGAAAAGAAGGATACATGCCGGTCAATCAATGTGTCTGGAGTAGTAGCAAGCTACCAAGGCTCGGTGGAAGCACAAGAGGCAGTTCCTTGTAAAGAGTACTACTAAAGGCACACAACTAGGTGTCGAATCCCATACATATCGTTGCACGTCACACGTACACACGACATGCCCGGTATGCATAGATACAATTATGGCATCACAACATAACCATACAACAACACAACATTTATTTAGAAGGCTCATAAAAGCCAACATAGAGTGATATTACAAACAGGGGTCACATGACCCAACACACAAATCATACAAACAACAAGCGGAAGCTTAACATGTCTGGGTATAGACATCTAGAAAAGAAGAAGGCTGAGGGAGCCTGTCTATCTACAAGGCCCTCCACAGGAACCAGACCTTTGGCTGGGATTCCCAAGCTAAATGACCAACATCGATCTCATCGCAGAAACCACTAGCGAGACTGGAGTCTCCTGTGCAAAAACATAATTAAGCAACAGTGAGTACTGAGTACTCAGCAAGACTTACATCAGAACTAACTACATATGCATCGGTATCAATCCCTTAGTTTCCATTAGGACCCCGCTGCCACGGGAGGGTAGGACAAAAGATGTCATGCAAGTTCTTTTCAATAAGCACAGATGACTATATATGGAATACATGCCTACATTAAATTGATGAATTGGAGCTAGTTTTGTGTCACCCTATGTTATAATTGTTCCATGATGAATGCCACCCGACATAATTATTGATACATCTACAATGCATCTATAATTTATGAAGTATTTATGCCATGTTTACAATAATTCTGTATGATTTTGGTATGATTTTATTAGAACTAACCCGGACTGACGCTGTTTTCAGCTCAACTACCATGGTGTCGTTTTTTGTGCAGAAATGAAATTTCTCGGAATGAGCTAAAATTTACGGTGAATTTTTATGGACCTAAATAGACCCCCTAGGCACAAGATATGGGCCAGGAAGTGGACGAGGAGGCCACAAGCCTCCTAGGCGCGGCCATCCCCTAGCTGGGCCCCTATGGCTTGTCGACTCCTAGAGCGTCCCCTTAACGTGAGACCGACGCCCAAAATTCCTATAAATACAGAGACCTCCGAAAATAAACCTAGATTGGGAGTTTCACCGCTGCAAGCTTCCAAAGCCACGAAAAAACAATCTTGGCCCTCTTCGGCACCCTACCGGAGGGGGTCACCATCATCGGAGGCCATCTTCATCATCCTAGAGGGGGCCATCATCACCATGGAGGCCAAGGACCAGAGGGAGAACCTCTCCCACCTAGGAGGGAGGCCACGGAGGAGGAATCACAAAGGGGAGACCCTCCCCCTCTCTCTCTGTGGCGCCGGAGTGCCATCGAGGGAACCATCACCACTGTGATCGTATTCATCAACATCACCTTCTTCATCACATTATTCATTACCTTCTTCATCACCTTCTTCATCACCATCCTCATCTCCTTTAAGCGGTACACTCTCCCACATCCTGCTATAATCCCCTACTTGAACATGGTGCTTTTTGCCACATATTATGATCCAATGATGCATTGCCATCCTATGATGTTTTGGGTAGATTTCTTTTGTCCTCTCGGCTAGTTGATCATCTAAATTGTTTTGAGTTGTATGTTTATTTTGGTGCTGCCCTATTGTGCCTTCCGTGCTGCACACACGTCATGGATATGTTGGAAATATGCCCTAGAGGCAATAATAAAATGGTTATTATTGTATTTCCTAGTTCATGATAATTGTCTATTGTTCATGCTATAATTGTGTTAACCGGAAACCGTAATACATGTGTGAATACATAGACCACAACGTGTCCCTAGTGAGCCTCTAGTTGGCTAGCTCGTTGATCAATAGATGGTCTCGGTTTCATGACCATGGACATTGGATGTCGTTGATAACGGGATCACATCATTAGGAGAATGATGTGATGGACAAGACCCAATCCTAAGCATAGCACAAAGATCGTGTAGTTCGTTTGCTAAAGCTTTTCAATGTCAAGTGTCATTTCCTTAGACCATGAGATTGTGTAACTCCCGGATACCGTAGGAATACTTTGGGTGTGCCAAACGTCACAACGTAACTGGGTGGCTATAAAGGTACGCTACGGGTATCTCCGAAAGTGTCTGTTGGGTTGACACGAATCGAGACTGGGATTTGTCACTCCGTGTGACGGAGAGGTATCTCTGGGCCCACTCGGTAAGACATCATCATTATGAGCTCAATGTGACTAAGGAGTTAGTCACGGGATGATGTATTACGGAACGAGTAAAGAGACTTGCCGGTAACGAGATTGAACAAGGTATGGGGATACCGACGATCGAATCTCGGGCAAGTACCATACCGATAGACAAAGGGAATTGTATACGGGATTGATTGAATCCCTGACATCGTGGTTCATCTGATGAGATCATCGTGGAGTACGTGGGAGCCAACATGGGTATCCAGATCCCGCTGTTGGTTATTGGCCGGAGAGGTGTCTCGGTCATGTCTACGTGTCTCCCGAACCCGTAGGGTCTACACACTTAAGGTTCGATGACGCTAGGGTTATAGGGAAATAGTGTACGTGGTTACCGAAGGTTGTTCGGAGTCCCGGATGAGATCCCGGACGTCACGAGGAGTCCCGGAATGGTCCGGAGACGAAGATTGATATATGGGAAGTGAGGATTTGGTTACCGGAAGTGTTCCGGGTGTCACCGGTAGTGTACCGGGACCACCGGAAGGGTTCCGGGGGTCCACCAAGTGGGCCCACCTGCCCCGGAAGGTTCCGTGGGCTAAGAGTGGGAGGGAGCCAGCCCCTAGGTGGGCTGGTGCGCCTCCCACCCCAGCCCAAGGCGTGGCAAAGGTGGAGGGGGGCAAACCCTAGGCTTAGATGGGCCTTAAGGCCCACCCTAGGGCGCCCCACCTCTCCCTTGCCCTAGCCGCCGGCCAGATGGCATCTGGTGGCTGCCGCCACCCCTAGGGTGGAACCCTAGGGCGCAGCCACCCCTCCTCCCTCTCTCCTATATATAGTGGAGGTATTTGGGGCTGCACAACACACGGTTCTCCCTCTCTCTCTGGTGCAGCCCTACCTCCTCCTCCCCTCGTTCTCCGTAGCGCTTAGCGAAGCTCTGTCGGAGTACCACGCAGCTCCACCGCCACCACGCCGTCGTGCTGCCGGAGCTCTCCCTCAACCTCTCCTCCCTCCTTGCTGGATCAAGGCGTAGGAGACGTCACCGGGCTGCACGTGTGTTGAACGCGGAGGTGCCGTCCGTTCGGCACTTGATCGGATCTACCGCGATCTGAATCGCTGCGAGTACGACTCCATCAACCGCGTTCCAGCAACGCTTCCGCTTAGCGATCTTCAAAGGTATGAAGATGCAATCTCTCCCCTCTCGTTGCTGGTTTCTCCATAGATAGATCTTGGTGACACGTAGAAAATTTTGATTTACTACTACGTTTCCCAACAGGATATCCGCTGTAGGGTGTTGCAATACGTTCATGAATCGCTTATAGTGGGTTGCTTGAGTGACAGAAGCATAAACCTGAGTAAGGGGGTTGTTGCGTATGGGTTAAAGGGGACTTGATGCTTTAATGCTATGGTTGTATTTTACCTTAATGATCTTTAGTAGTTGCGAATGCTTGCTAGAGTTCCAATCATAAGTGCATATGATCCAAGTAGAGAAAGTATGTTAGCTTATGCCTCTCCCTCATATAAAATTGCAAGAATGATTTCCGATCTTGTTAACAATTGCCTAGGATAATTCCGCACACCGACCCATCATTATTAAACACTCGCTATTTGTAAGATATTGTAATATTATGATAACAGCAACTATTTTTATATTTTAGTTCTCCGATTTCATGCAAGGCTATTCTCTTCATACCCACAACGTAGTTTTATTTCTCGTTTCTAGTTGGAAGCAAACGTTCGGCGTACGTAGAGTCATATCAGTGGCAGATAGGACTTGAGAGAATATTGATCTTACTCTTATCTCATTGTGGGTTCGACACTCCATACTTATCACTTCCACCTTTGGAAATTGCTACGATGATTCCTTGCACTTGGGGATTATCAAGCTCTTTTCTTGCACCGTTGCGGGGGAGCAATAGCGTGGGTTTGATATTCTCGTGTGTTGTTTGCTTTATTCACTAAGTAGATTTTGTTTTCCATTTTTTCTTTATTTACTTGTGGGTGAAACAAACAAAATAAATAAATAATGAAAAATACAAAAAGAATTACTTGCCTCTTATGCCTAAAAAGTTTTTCAAAAGGAGAAGTGATTGGAAGGTTGTGCATTGGAGAAGTGAGGGTCGACCTTGAAAACTTGTGTTCATGCTCATGGAAACAATGTATGTCTTTTCATGGAAGCTTCAGAAAAATAATTATCCCCTTGTATATATCCATTGTAGTATAAAAATAATGTGCCAAGATTTGCTTTTAGGATGATTAGATTGCTTGTTTGGTGTGTACAGTGCAAAAACAGAAACTTTGGCTCTAGGCGTGAATTTACATTTTTTACTGGAATGTCAAAAGTTTCTGAAAATTTTACATAATGCTTATATGCAAAAAAATGAAAATTTTCATAATTTTGTAGAATTTTTTGAGTTACAGAAGTACACGAAGTTTCCAGATTGCTACAGACTGTCCTGTTTTTGATAGATTCTGTTTTCTATGTATTGTTGTCTTATTTTGATGAATCTATGGGTAGTATCGGGGGGTATGGACCATGGTGAAGTTGGAATAAAGTAGATATAATTCTAATATGAATTTGGAATGAGTTCATAACAGTACTTAAAGTAGTATTTTGCTTTATTATACTAACGGATCTCATGAGGGTTTTGTTAAGTTTTGTGTGAATGAAGTATTCAAAGATCGAGGAGGTATCGATATAAGAAGAATATGGAGAGACAAGATTTCAAGCTTGGTTATGCCCAAGGCACCCAAAGTAAATATTTCAAGGAAACTCAAGCATCTAAGCTTGGGGATGCCTTGGAAGGCATCCCATCTTTATTCTTCAACAATTATCGGTATACCTCGGTTTTTGTTTTGTTCACATGATATGCATGTTTAGTGTTTTTATTTTCCTTTTATGCACCATTATAGTATGAGTTAGTCATTCATTTATTTATAGAATGCTCTTTTTGCTTCACTTATATCTTTTGAGTGTGGCTTTGTAGAATGCTCTTTGTGCTTCACTTAAATCTTTTGAGTGTGGCTTTATAGAATGCTTCGTGTACTTCATTTATATATATTGAGCTCGGGTATTGGTTAATCTTTATTAATTGTAGATTTATCTATGAACTTAATTTATATCTTTTAGAGTGTGAATAAAATTATCACCGGAATTAGGCTTGGAAGAGTATCGTTAAAATGTCATGCCTAGCCAAAAAGGCATTAAAGAAAAACACTTGTTGGGAGACAACCCAATATTTACCCCTACTATTTTTTTGTGTACACATGATTAAGATACTATATAATCATGTTTTATAGATTTTTGTTTCAACAAAGGGCCAAGTAATTCCTTTGGGATGATGTGGTTAATAGTTGACTTGATTCTGTGCAAAAATAGAAACTTTGGTGCCCGGTCCAGGAATTTTGTAAATTCACTGGAACATGATTTTGATCTGAAATTTTTGAAAAATATTTATATAAAAATTTCCTAGATTTTCCTATTTTCCAGAATTTTTAGAAACACGGAAGTATGGCTATACTACCGATCTTCACTAGCTGTTCTGTTTTCTATAGATTCTGTTTTGCATGTATAGTTTACTTGTTTTAGTGTTTCCATAGCTTATATTTAGTGGTATAAATTATGAAAATGATATATTACATTAG
This sequence comes from Hordeum marinum, assembly GCA_022496015.1. Lineage (NCBI taxonomy): Eukaryota > Viridiplantae > Streptophyta > Magnoliopsida > Poales > Poaceae > Hordeum > Hordeum marinum. The sequence continues at coordinate 342,503,986 of CM039677.1, read as the reverse complement.
CTATAATGTGGTAAAAACCATTAATCTTGTCTTGACAGTACGTAAGTGAATGATTTATCTTTATTACACTAACCCTTCTCATGAAGTTCTACTAAGTTTTGTGTGATTGAATTTTTCAAGTTTTGGGTGAGACACCGATATGAGAAAACAAAGGAGTGACAATAACCTAAGCTTGGGGATTCCCAATTCACCCCAAGGTAATATCCAAGGAATATCCAAGCAACTAAGCTTGGGGATGCCCCGAAAGGCATCCCCTTTTTCGTCTTCAACATTATCCATAACCTCACTTGGACCTATATATTTATTCGTCACATAATATGTGCTTTGATTGGATATTCATTATATTTTTTATTTTATGTTATGTGTTATTTATAATCTTTTTTCAATAAAAATTTCCAAGAATTGCCTTAGGATGCTTGCATTACATGTTTGATGTGTGTTGTGTAAAAAAACAGAAACTTTTGCTGTAGTGTTTGAATTTTCGTATTTTACTGGAACATGGAAAGTTTCTGAAATTTTTACATAGTATTTTCATATAAATTCCTTAGCATGTCATAAATTTTCATAATTTGTTAAGGTACTAAAGTACACTGTTGTTATAAATTGCTACAGGCTGTTCTGTTTGGACAGATTGCCGTCATAGTTTTGTTATCTACTTATCCTCTAGTTTCCATAGCCTATATTGGTAGATATCAATTGTGGAAACGATAGTAAACAGTAGATGATGTTTGACAATTATTTTGCAACTTGTATAGGCAGTACATGAAGTGTTGATTTATTCTTATGTGTACTAACCTATCTCACGAGTTCTTTTCGAGTTTTGTGTGGATGAAATTTTTGAGAATAGGTAAAACCATGATATGAGAAGATTGAATGAGATACAAAAGCTAAAGCTTGGGGATTCCCAAGGCACCCCAAGTAAATATTTAAAGAAGTCTCAAGTATCTAAGCTTGGGGATGCTACGCATCCCACCTCTCTTCATCAACAATTATCGGTTAGCCTATGTTGAGCCTAAATTTTTGTTTCTTTCACATGATGTGTGCTATTCTTGGAGTGCTATTTTTATTTTGTTTTTCTGTTTGAATAAAATCATTTGATCTTAAATTATCATATGAGAGAGTCCTCACATAGTTATTTAATTTTTGGCTACTCATTCATCTTCACTTATATGTTTTGGAGTAGTTTTGTCATTTATTCCCGTGCTTCACTTATATCCTATGAGTAAACGGTTGAATGAATTGAATATCATAAATCTAAAATTATATATGTTTTATATGCTTATCCCATGATGAGTAATGAATTCACATATAATAAGTATAGGTGCTAAAATTTATTGAAAGTTAGAAAACACCGCACTGGTCACTTGAACAATTCATGAAAGAATATTGAAGGACGAGAGATTTCACATATAAATATACTATTTGGACATATTTTATGATTGTGTGCCCCATTAATTATTTTCAATCTTGAGCAAATTAGTTGAAGTTGGACAAGGAAGATAACATAATGAGTTATGTTTGGGTATATTTGTGTAGAAGTTATATTATTATGGATCCTCCAACATGTGGTGCTTGCTTCCACCACATACTAGCCAAAACTTCTGCACCAAGTAGAAATAATAGTTGTGCATCCAAACACCCTTAAACCAGTTTTGCCATGAGAGTCCAGTATACCTACCTGTGGATTGAGTAATATCCCTCAAGTAAATTTTCATCGGTGCAAAATGCAATAAAAGTTGCCCCTAAATATGTATGATCTTTTATTGTAAGGGAAAATAAGCGTTGTACGAACTTGTGATGATAAAGAAATAAAAGCGACGGACTGCATAATAAAGGTTGCTATCACAAAGGGCAATACAACGTGATGTTCCCTTGCATTAAGAGTTTGCACATCCAAAAACAAAAAGCGCATGACAACCTCTGCTTCCCTCTGTGAAGGGCCTATCTTTTACTTTCTAGTACTTACCTTTAAGCAAGAGTCATGGTGATTTTCACCACTTCCTATATTTCACCTTTTTATCTTGGCAAGCATCATGTGTTGGGGAATGATCTAGGCATATATGGCCATTCAAATATATTTGATCATGAATTATTATTTTTGACAATTATCTATATGATAAATAAGTTGGGAGGCAAAACTTTAAGCCTTTACGTTTCTCTATGTTCGACGGATGCCATTTGCTCTAAAAATATGCTTTGAGTGTCAGCAACCATGGAAGACTACATGATAGTTGAGTATGTGGAATTTTCTACATGAAATCTCTTACATAAACCCTTACTAATAGTAAGATGAATTGCAATTGTTTGGTGACTAAAAGCATACTTTGTTAGTTTTCAAGAAACATTATGGTGTATACTTTAACATGTGAATAGCTTGTTACTTCATCATGAGAATCTTTATGAGATGAGCTACTGTTTATGATATTTAATGATGCTAGGAAAAGTGTTGGAACTATCATTGATCAAACTTGTGCACTTGCTAGCATTCACACTTCATAAATTATTTCTTTTATCATTTACCTACTCGAGGACGAGCAGGAATTAAGCTTGGGGATGTTGATACGTCTCCAACGTATCTATAATTTACGAAGTATTAATGCCATGTTTACAATGATTCTATATAATTTTGGTATGATTTTATTAGAACTAACCCGGACTAACGCTGTTTTCAGCAGAACTACCATGGTGTCGTTTTTTGTGCAGAAATTAAAGTTCTCGGAATGGGATGGAAATTTATGGTAATTTTTTATGGACCAAAAGAGGCCCCCGAGGCACAAGAGCTGGGCCAGGAAGTGGACGAGGAGGCCACAAGCCTACTTGTTGCGGCCCCCCCTAGCTGGGCCCCCTGTGGCTTGTGGACTCCTCGAGCGTCCCCTTGATGTGAGATCGATGCCAAATTTCCTATAAATACCTCCGGAAAGAAAACTAGATCGCGAGTTCCACCATCGCAAGCTTTCAGAGCCACGAAAAACCAATCTTGGCCCTCTCCGGCACCCTGCCAAAGGGGGTCACCATCAGCAGAGGCCATCTTCATCATCCCGGAGGGGCCATCATCACCATGGAGGCCAGGGACCAGAGGGAGAACCTCTCCCCACCTAGGGGGGAGGCCATGGAGGAGGAATCACAAAGGGGAGACCCTCTCCCCCTCTCTCTTGGTGGCACCATCGAGGGAACCATCGCCGCGGTGATCGTCTTCATCAACATCACCTTCTTCATCACCATCCTCATCTCCTTTAAGCGGCCCACTCTCCCGCACCCCGCTGTAATCCCATACTTGAACATGGTGCTTTATGCCACGTATTATGATCCAATGATGTGTTGCTATCCTATGATGTTTTGAGTAGATTTTTTTGTCCTTTGGGTTGATTGATGATCCAGATTGGTTTGAGTTGTATGTTTATTTTGGTGATGTCCTATTGTGCCCTCCGTGCTGCACACACGTCATGGATATCCACTGTAGGGTGTTGCAATATGTTCATGAATCGCTTATAGTGGGTTGCTTGAGTGACAAAAGCATAAACCCGAGTAAGGGGGTTGTTGCGTATGGGATAAAGGGGACTTGATGCTTTAATGCTATGGTTGGGTTTTACCTTAATGATCTTTAGTAGTTGAGGATGCTTGCTAGAGTTCCAATCATAAGTGCATATGATCCAAGTAGAGAAAGTATGTTAGCTTATGCCTCTCCCTCATATAAAATTGCAAGAATGATTTTCGATCTTGTTAACAATTGCCTAGGATAATTCCGCACACCGACCCATCATTATTCCATAGTCTCTATTTGTAATATATTGTAATATTATGATAACAACACCTATTTTTATATTTTAGTTCTCCAATTTCATGCAAAGCTATTCTCTTCATACCCACAATGTAGTTTTATTTCTCATTTCTAGTTGGAAGCAAACATTCGACGTACGTAGAGTCATATCAGTGGCAGATAGGACTTGAGAGAATATTGATCTTACCTTTAGCTCCTTGTGGGTTCGACACTCCATACTTATCACTTCCACCATTGGAAATTGCTATGATGATTCCTTGCACTTGGGGATTATCAATTATCCATCACTGATCCATTGCCTACGAGCTTTTCGCATATTGACCTTTGCTAAGTTACTTTTCCGTTTCTACTGTTACAATCACTACAAAATTGCTACTGTCACTTTTGCCATCGTTACCATTACTTCCATACTACTTTGCTACTAAATACTTTGCTTCAGATATTAAGTCTTTCATGTGTGGTTGAATTGACAACTCAGCTGCTAATACTCGAGAATATTCTTTGGCTCCCCTTGTGTCGAATCAATAAATTTGGGTTGAATACTCTACCCTAAAAAACTGTTGCGATCCCCTATACTTGTGGGTTATCAAGACCTTTTTCTGGCACCGTTGCCGGGGAGCATAGCTCTATTCTCTCAGTCACTTGGGATTTATATCTGTTGATCACTATGAAGAATCTAAAAGACCCAAAAACCAAGATCTATCCCGCTACTACGAGGGGTCGTAAGGAACTGCCATGTAGCTCTGCACTTGATTCACCTTCTCTTATGAGTAAATTTGTGACACCACCACCTGCTATTGATTCTGATATGTCGCAAGTAATTGATGATGCCACTTCTGCTATGCATGATGTTGATGATGATACTTTGCTTGATAATACCGTGCCACTGGGTAAATTTCTTGATGAACAAATTGCTAGATTCAATGCTGAAACTGATGATACTTCTGAAACTGATGAAATTATTGAAATTGAACACTATGAGACACCTGCAAGACCTAGATCTCCTAGATATGAATTACCTAATATACCTAAGGGTTATGTTATGGAAGGAGAGGTAGCTAGGGACTTTCTTGCTTGTAAGGATAGAGATGATCTTAAGAAATTTCTATGCAAGTGGAACGAAAAATCTTTGAATGCTAGAATGCAATATGTTCCTAAGTTTGCTACCTCACCTATCTTTGTTGTTGATAAGGATTATGAATTCTCTGTCGATCTGGAGTTAATTACTTTGGTTGAGTCTATTCCTTTCCATGGTTATGAATCTGAAACTGTTGTGGCACATATTACTAAGTTGAATGATATAGCCACCCCATTTACTCATGAGTAAAAAATTCGCTATTACTATATTCTTAAGTTGTTTCCTTTCTCATTAAAGGGTGATTCTAAGATATGGTTTAATTCTCTTTCTCCTGGTTGTGTGTGTAGTCCCCAGGATATGTTATATTACTTCTCTAAAAAATATTTTCTTGCCCATAAGAAACAAGCTGCCTTGCAGGAAATATTTAACTTTGTGCAAACTGGAGAAGAGATCCTCCCACAAGCTTGGGGGAGGCTTCTCCAATTACTTAATGCTTTGCCTGATCATCGTCTCAAGAAAAACGAAATACTTGATATATTTTATAATGGACTAACCGATGCTTCTAGGGACCACCTAGATAGTTGTGCTGGTTGTGTTTTCCAGGAACGAACTGTTGAACAAGCTCAACTACTATTGAATATTATATTGAGCAACGATAATGATTGGACTATTCCCGAACCACCTCCAAAGCCCACTCCGAAGAAAAGAGGTATTCTATTTCTCAGTCCTGAAGATATGCAAGAGGCAAAGAAATCTATGAAAGAAAAAGGTATTAAAGCTAAAGATGTTAAGAATCTACCACGTATTGAAGAAATACATGGTCTTAAAGCTGAAGATAGTAGAGGTAAATTCTCTTCGTAGATTTTACGAAGGTGATATTCCTTATAATAAGTCTGCTAGCCAATGCTTGGATGAGTGTGATAACTTTGTTGTTAAGAAAGAAAATTTCAATGCTTATGTTAGTAGACAATTGAAACATAATGCTTACATGCTTGATCGCTTAGGTGATTATATGAGTAGAACTATTAATGATCTTAAGCTTATTAGTAAACATGCTTCCATGGTAACTAAGTAGAACAAGTACTTAAGGCACAAAATGATTTTCTTAATGATATGAATAGTAAGAACAATGATCATTCTATTAGAGTTGTGACTAGAGGTGGTAAAATGACTCAGGAACCTTTGTATCCTGAGGGCCATCCTAAGAGAAATGATCAAGATTCTCAAGGAATTAATACTGATACACCTAGTCATTCCAGTAATAAGAGGAAAAAGAATGATGATATAACTTTGCATGCTGCTAGTGAACCTGTTATAGATACACCTAAAAACCTAAATGATATTTCTGTTTCTGATGCTGAGACACAATCTGGTGATGAACATGAGCCTAGTGATAATATTAATGATGATGTTCATGTTGATGCTCAACCTAGTAATGATAATGATGTGGAGATTGAACCTGTTGTTGATCTTGATAACCCACAACCTTAGAATAAAAGATATGGAAAAAGAGACTTTGTTGCTAGGAAGCTTGGTAAACAAAGAAGACCATGGGTTCAGAAACCTATGCCCTTTCCTCCTAAACCATCCAAGAAAAAGGATGATGAGGACTTTGAGCGTTTTGCTGAAATGCTTAGACCTGTCTTTTGGCGTATGCGCTTGACTGATATTCTGAAAATGTCTCCTTATGCTAAGTATATGAAAGATATTGTGGAAAATAAAAGAAAGATACCGGAAGCTGAGATTTCCACCCTGCTTGCTAATTATACTTTCAAGGGTGGAGTACCAAAGAAACTAGGAGATCCCGGAGTACCTACTATACCATGCTCTATTAAACGAAATTACGCCTTTCTCTTTATATCGTAGACTTGATTTGAATAAGTTGACACCTAATGAAATCTCTTTGCAATGGTTGATAAATCAACTACTTTACCTATCCATATTTGTGAGGATGTGCCTGTCGTAGTGGCACATGCTACTATCGTAACGGACTTTGTTATTCTTGATATTCCCGAGGATGACAGTATGTCGATCATCCTTGGTAGACCTTTTTTAATACTACAAGGCCTGTTATTGATTGCAACAAGGGCAATGACACTTTTCATATTAATGGTAATGAGCACACGGTACACTTTTCGAAGAAACAACCTCAAGTTCATAGTATCAACTCCATTGAAAAAATTTCAACAATTATTATTGGAGGTTTTGAATTCCCTCTCCCTACTATGAAGAAGAAATATTATATAATTACTGTTGGGGATATGCATATCCCCATTGAGGTAACTTAGTGTTATTTGAAAATTCTCTGATTTCATGTTACTCGAAAGAAGTTTGTTAATAAGACTTGATCAACCTTATTGATGGACTCCTTTTGATGTGCATGAGATGGATGAATCTAGAAAGCACAACCTCCTGCACCCAACCTTTACTTTCTGTTAGTTAGAGTAAATAAAGTAAAAATGCTATTATTTTTTCTATTTTCTAAGTTTTTTCTGGAATGGAAAATGACCTGAAAAAAGTTCTTCAAATGCCCTGAAAAGGCAGTATGATTTTTTCTGGAATATTTAAGAATATCTGGCACTGAGTACATACCAGGGGGCTGCACCAGTGGGTCACAAGCCGACAGGGCGCGACCACCCGCCTGGCCGCCCCCAGCAGGTTTGTGGGTCCCACGTAGGCCCACATCACTTATTCCAGCTCTCATCCACTTCGTATTCCTCCAGAAAAAATCCCACTATTGCTCAAACCCGCGTTCTAGCTCTTTTTACTGCCATTTTTGATCTCCTTGTGCGAATCTCCATTCGCAAATCTGCTTTGGGGGATTGATCTTCAGTATGTGACTCATGCAATGTTCCAATTAGTTTTTGTTCTAGTGCTTTATTTATTGCAATTTTTTGCTGCTGTGGTGACCTTGTTCTTGAGATTGCATGTCAAATTTGTATGGTCCCAAGTAGTTTTGATGTATGATATAGCCTCTAGGCACTTGTGGGAGTAGTTGCTATAAGTTTTGTTGAGTTTTGGTCACCTTTATTTTGAGTCACTAAAAAATTCAGAAATTTTCAGAGAAAGAAATGATGAGGAGATTGTTAAGAGGCTCTTCAATCCGGGGCTCTAAAGAAGATGAAAATGAGGTGAAGAAGATCTTCCTCGCGTCGTAGAGGTTCGGCCATGTGAATGGCCAAGTGATACATTCTTGAGGGCAGGCGGAATTTATGAAGATTTCTACCATTTAGTAGAGAATGCAGGCATCATCGACTTCCTCAACGATAAGTGTGACCAGTACCTCTTACTCACTAATATCTTCGTGCAAGACTTTCACATTTACCCCATGAAGGATCCTTCTACAGAAGAGTTTTACTTGGATGATGTGCCTAAGAAAATGACACTTCACGATTTTTGCAATGTTTGCAAAATACCTCATGAGGGTAGCATCAGTGAACCATGTCCTAGAGACATGGTGGACTTTCTTGCCGCAACCACTATGGGGAAAGAGAGAGAGAGAGAGAGAGGGGTGTCAAAGGCAACAGCAGCAAGTTTACACTTTCCTGTTATACATTATTATTCATTATTTGTGGGGATATGTTTAGTTGGTCGTGGGGAGAGTGGAGGCCTTAGTGCTCCCGACCTTGCCATTATGCGCCACGCTTTACTTGTTGATAGAACTTTTAGTCTGGGCGCTATGGTGGCCCAACGGTTGAACTTAAACCGTTCAAAGGGGCCCATATTCAGAGGTATCTATGAATCTCGTCTAGCCACACACTTTAAGATACCCATTAGGCTTGGCGAGGAAGAGGAAATGCTGCTACCTACAAGATATCTAGACTATGACAGTATGGTAACACATGATTTTATTAGGAAGAATAATGGTAGGAGGCTGCTTTACAACTTAGTGTTCAGTCAAGGTACTTGTGATATTAGTGTTCTGCCTGCTTCTTCTTTGTTCGATATTCATTCTAACAGGTACACTATTATGCCCGAGGACATTTACAGATACTGGGGTCTATCGCAACCCCCAGCACCTGAGCCGGCACCAACCCTTGATCCGAGATCTAGTTTTTCAGTGGGAGCCATATGATTTCACCAACTAGTGGAACCCTCAGGACCCTCCGGAGTATCCGGGAGATGGTTATTTTCAGCCATGGCCCTATACCACCTTAGTCCAAAAGCCTAAGCTTGGGGGGGTACATATTTCTCATCGACATTACATTCATGTTCACACACTCATCTTGATAGTCGGTGCTCATACTTTTTCATTGTACCATCCATGATAGTTTGTTTCTTCTTTCTGCTTTCTTTTTTGTTTACTTAACTAACCTTGAGAAAATCCAAAAAAATAGTTATATCTTTACCTTCTAGTCTGTTTGGTTCTTGCATTAAAAGAAAACCCAAAAAGATTTCTCGTTTTTCTTTTGCTTGTTGGGAGCTTTCCCGTGTAAAGAGTTTTTCCCGTTCTTGTTTGAATTTTCTTTCTTTGGGTCGTAAGGAGAAGACCACAATGAAAATGTTGAGTGGCTCTCATATGCATTATTGTTTATCTATCATAGATCCCATATTACCTTGCCTTCTCCTTTGAGTTATTGTTTGCAGATTCCAGCTTAGTCTAATGCACGTGCACTCTTATTATTATTCACACCGTTTGGTCATGCAAGTGAAAGGCAATAATGATGATATATGATGAAAAGATTGAGATGGAGAAAAGCTGGTACGAACTCAACCTATTTTTCTTTTCTAAATATTAGCTCATCGTTCTGAATTCAGCTCATTATGGATGAAACATATTTGCAATGACAATTAGAGATTATAGTTAATCATGCCATGCTTAGTTAGCTAAGAGTGGATAATGGTTTGTCTTGAGTGCCAATATGCATATTAAAATGGTTGTGATGTAGTATGATAGTATGGTATCCTCCTTTGAATGATTCAAGTGGCTTGACTTGTCACATGTTCACGCATGTAGTTGAAACAAAAGCAACATAGCCTCAATGAGATTTATGTTCATGGTGATTTATATCCTACTCATGCTTGAATTCAATGTTGGTTAATCTCAAAGCATGTTGATGACTATTGTCGCTCTCTAGTTGGTCGCTCCCTAGTCTTTTGCTAGCCTTCACTTGTACTAAGCGGGAATACTGCTTGTGCATCCACTTCCTTAAACCCAAAGTTGTTCCATTTGAGTCCACCATACCTACCTATATGCGGAATGCACCTACCGTTCCAAGTAAATTTGCATGTGCCAAACTCTAAACCTTCAAATAATATTCAGTTTTGTATGCCTGAATCGTTCATGTAGCGACTGGGGCGGTGAGTATCTTCCATGCTAGGTGGATTATTCTCACGATATGTGTTGATTCACTATCATTCACGAGAAAGTGGCTGGTATTTGGGATGCCCAGTTCCATCCTCAAAATCAAATCAAAATATGATGAAACAAAACTCCCCCAGGACTATTGTTTGTATGGACGGTACCCGTGGATTTGGCTAGCCGTGGAGTGTGTTTGATTGGTGGAGGGGAGTAAAAACTTTATCATTCGGTTTGGGAACCGCCTATAGTGTATCTAGCATGGAAGATGGTTAAATCTCTTGGTCGTTATGATGACAATGAAAGCATACCGCTCAAATTTTTTATTAATCCATGTTTTAAAAGCTCGAGCTCTGGCACCTCTACAAATCAATGCTTCCCTCTGCGAAGAGCCTATCTTTTTTACTTTACTGTTGAGTCATCCTCCTCTTATAAAAAGCGCCAGTTAGAGAGCACCACCGTCATTTGTATGCTTTGCTATTAATTGATATTGAGTATGAGTGTGACTGGATCTCTTGTACCATGAGTTACAATGTCCAGTCAGTCCTTGTTCTTTAGGAGTGCTCTGCATTTATGTTTTGCAGTCTCGGAATGGGCTAGAGAGATACCATTATATCATATTGTATCATGATTGTTTTGATAAAAGTGTTGTCATCCGAGAGTTATTATTATTGCTTGCTAGTTGATTATGGCATTGATATGAGTAAATGTGAGACCTAAATGTTATTGTGAGCGTGGTTAGTCTATAATCCTTGCTGAAAATCTGAACATCAGTTAGGCATATTTACAACAATAAGACCAACATAGTTTGTAAATGTTTTTCATTGACACTTTCAGTTTATCAACTGAATTGCTTGAGGACAAGCAATGGGTTAAGCTTAGGGGAGTTGATACGTCTCCATCGTATCCACTTTTCCAAACTCTTTTGCCCTTGTTCTGGACACTAATTTGCATGGTTTGAATGGAACTAACCCGCACTGATGCTGTTTTCAGCACAATTGCCTTGGTTTTACTTTTGTGCAGAAATAAAAGTTCTCGGATTGACTTGAAAATTTACAAAGATTGCTTTTGGAATTAATAAAAAATACTGGCGAAAGAATCAACTGGAGGGGGCCACCCATTGTCCACAAGCCAGGGGCATGGCCACCCCCCTCGCCGTGCCTAGCAGGCTTGTGCGCCCCCTGGAGCTCCACCGACCTCAATTCCAACTCCGTATATTCACATCCGCGGAGAAAAAAATCAGCGAGAAGAATTCATCGCGTTTCACGATACGGAGGTGCCGCCACCTCCTGTTCTTCCTCAGGAGGACAGATCTAGAGTCCGTTTTGGGCTCCAGAGAGGGGAAATCGACGCCATCATTATCACCAACCATCCTTCATCACCAATTTCATGATGCTCTCTGCCGTTCTTGAGTAATTCCATCATAGGCTTGCTTGACGGTGATGGGTTGGATGAGATTTACCATGTAATCGAGTTAGTTTTGTTAGGGTTTGATCCCTAGTATCCACTATGTTCTGAGATTGATGTTGCTATGACTTTGCTATGCTTAATGCTTGTCACTATGGACCGAGTGCCATGATTTCAGATCTGAACCTATTATGTTTCTAGGAATATATATGTATTCTTGATCCTATCTTGCAAGTTGTAGACACCTATTACGAGCTATGACCCGCATCCTCCAGGGTAAGAATATGTGGGATTATTTCCGATGATTACCGTAGTTTGAGGAGTTCATGTATTCACTAAGTGCTAATGCTTTGGTCCAGTTCTCTATTCAAATGAGGCCTTAATATCCCTTAGTTTCCATTAGGAACCCCGCTGCCACGGGAGGGCAAGACAAAAGATGTCATGCAAGTTCTTTTCCATAAGCACGATGACTATATATCGAATACGTTCCTACATTACATTGATGAATTGGAGCTAGTTCTACGTCACCCTATGTTATAACCGTTACTTCCATACAGCTTTGCTACTAAATACTTTGTTGCATATATTAAGTATTCCAGTTTCAGGTGTGGTTGAATGGACAACTCAACTGCTAATACTTGAGAATATTCTTTGGCTCCCCTTGTGTCAAATCAATGAATTGTTGGAAATATGCCGTAGAGGCAATAATAAATTAGTTATTATCATATTTCCTTGTTCATGATAATCGTTTATTATCCATGCTAGAATTGTATTGATCGAAAACTCAGATATTTGTGGATACAGAGACAACACCATGTCCCTTGTATGCCTCTAATAGACTAGCTCGTTAATGGTCAAGGTTTTCTGGACATGGACATGAGATGTCATTTGATAACGAGATCACATCATTAGGAGAATGATGTGATGGACAAGACCCAAACTATAAATGTAGCATATGATTGTGCCAGTTTATTGCTACAGTTTTCTGCATGTATAGTATGTGTTCCTATGACCGTGGGATCATGCAACTCACTGACACCGGAGGAGTACCTTGTGTGTATCAAACATCACAACATAATTGGGTGACTATGAAGGTGCTCTACAGGTATCTTCGAGGGTGTCTGTTGGGTTGGCATGGATCAAGACTGGGATTTGTTACTCCGTGTGACGGAGAGGTATCTCAGGGCCCACTCGGTAATACATCATCACAACAAGCCTTGCAAGAAATGTTACTAAAGTGTTAGACACAGGATCTTGTATTACGTAACAAGTAAAGAGACTTGCCGGAAACTAAATTTAACTAGGTATGGAGATACTGATGATCGAATCTCGGCAAGTAACATACCGAAGAACAAAGGGAACAACATACGGGATTAACTGAATCCTTGACATAGAGGTTTAACTGATAAAGATCTTCATAGAATATATAGGAACCAATATGGGCATCCAGGTTCTGCTATTGGTTATTGACCGTAGAGGTGTCTCGGTCATGTCTACATAGTTCTCGAACCCGCAGGGTCTGCACACTTAAGGTTCGGTGACGTTCGGTAGTATAGAGTTATGTATGGTTTTGACTGAATGTTGTTCAGAGTCCCGGATGAGATTCTGGACGTCATGAGGAACTCCGAAATGGTCCGGAGGTAAATATTGATATATAGTAAGTCCTATTTTGGTCGCTGGAAAAGTTTCGGGCTCATCGGTAGTGTACTGGGAGTGCCGGGAGGGTACCAGGGGACCATCGGGACGGGTGTCTCGACCCAAGAAGCTACATGGGCTGTAGGAGGAGGTTAACCATCCCCTGGTGGGCTTGCCGAAGCCTCCCCTAAGGGCCCATGCGGCTGGAGTGGTTTGAGAGGGAAAAACTCAAGGTGGAAAGAGTTTCCAAGTGGGAAGGAGGAGTCCTAATCCTACTAGGATTGGAGGAGGACTCCTCCTCTCCACCTTGCGCTAAGGCCAAGGGCTGGCCCCTTGTGCGCCAATACTCCTCCCACCATCCTCCTATATATACAAGAGATTTTGAGGGTTTTGAGACACAGAAAATAGCCACATGCTACCTCTCCTCTAGATCGTAGTTTCTCCTCTAGATCGTTTCAGCGGTGCTTAGGCGAAGCCCTGCTGGATTTGTTCCAACACCATTGCTGCCATGTCGTCGCGCTACCGGAGAACTCATCTACCTCTCCGCTCCCTCTTGCTGGATCAAGAAGGCGGAGATCATCATTGAGCTGTACATGTGCTGAACACGGAGGTGTCATCCATTTGGTGCTAGATCGGAAGGACTGTGATCAAGATCGCGAGACGATTCGTGCTTTCATCGCGGGATGGATCGTGATGGGATTGTGGGACGGATCGTGATGGGATCACGAGATGGATCGTGATGGGATCACGGGACGCTCGATGATTTGGATCGCGAAGACGTTCGACTACATCAACCACGTTTCTTAAAGCTTCCTGTTGGAAATATGCCCTAGAGGCAATAATGGAGGTGATAAAGAGTTCTTCGTAAAGAGTTATGTCGATGCAAGTTTAACACCAATCCAGACGACTCTTAGTAGCAATCCAGATACGTATAGTGGAGCAGTCATTTGGAATAGCTCCAAGTGGAGTGTGGTAGCAGTGTCTACAGTATGACATAGAGATTTGCAAAGTACAGACGGATATGAATGTCGTAGACCCATTGACTAAAATATCTCTCTCACATGCAAAGCATGATCGAGCCCCATAACTCATTGGGTGTTAGATTCATAACAATGCGAATCACATGGTGATGTGAACTAGATTATTGACTCTAGTGCAAGTGGGAGATTGTTGGAAATATGCCCAAGAGGCAATAATAAATTGGTTATTATCATATTTCCTTGTTCATGATAATCGTTTATTATCCATGCTATAATTGTATTGATTGGAAACTTAGATACATGTGTGGATACATAGACAACACCATGTCCCTAGTATGACTCTAATAGACTAGCTCGTTGATCAAAGATGGCTATGGTTTCCTAGTCATGGACATGAGATGTCATTTGATAACGGGATCACATCATTAGGAGAATGATGTGATGTACAAGACCCAAACTACAAACGTAGCATATGATTGTGTCAGTTTATTGCTACTGTTTTCTGCATGTCAAGTATCTGTTCCTATGACCATGAGATCATGTAACTCACTGACACCGGAGGAGTACCTTGTGTGTATCGCACGTTGCAATATAACTGGGTGACTAGGTGCTCTATAGGTATCTCCGAGGGTGTCTGTTGGGTTGGCATGGATCAAGACTGGGATTTATTACTCCGTGTCATGGAGAGGTATCTCAGGGCCCACTCGGTAATACAACATCACAATAAGCCTTGCAAGCAATGTGACTAAGTGTTAGACAAAAGATCTTGTATTACGAAACGAGTAAAGAGACTTGCCGGTAATGAGGTTGAACTAGGTATGGAGATGCCGACGATCGAATCTCGGGCAAGTAACATACCGAAGAACAAAGGGAACAACATACGGGATTAACTGAATCCTTGACATAGAGGTTCGACCCATAAAGATCTCCGTACAATATGTAGGAACTAATATGGGCATCCAGGTCCCGCTATTGGTTATTGACCGTAGAGGTGTCTCGGTCATGTCTACATAGTTCTCGAACCCACAGGGTCTGCACACTTCATGTTCGGTGTCATTTCAGTAGTATAAAGTTATGTATGGTGGTGACCGAAGGTTGTTTGGAGTCCCGGATGAGATCTCGGACATCACGAGGAGCTCCGGAATGGTCCGGAGGTAAATATTGATATATAGGAAGTCCTGTTTTGGTCACCGGAAAAGTTTCGGGCTCATCGGTAGTGTACGAGGAGTGCCGGGAGGGTGTCGGGGGACCATCGGGAGGGGTGTCTCGACCCAAAGGACCTCATGGGTTGTGAGAGGAGTTAAACCAGCCCCTGGTGGGATGTACTAAGCCCCCACTAATGGCCATGTGGCTAGGGGTGGGAAAAACCCAAAAGGTGGAGAGGTGGAAAGAGTTTCCAAGTGGAAAGGAGGAATCCTACTACTAATATGATTGTAGTACGACTCCTCCACCTCCAATTTCGACCAAACCTTGAGGGTTTTAGGCTGCCTCCTCCCCTCCCTCCCTCCTATATATACTAAAGGATTTAGAGGGAAGATCTAACCCTAATTGCCACGTGCTTCCTCTATTTTATCTAGATCGGTTTTCTCCTCAAGTCTAGTTTGGTGGTGCTTAGGCGAAGCCCTACCGGAATAGTTCCACCACCATCGCTACCATGCCGTCGTGCTGTCGGACAACTCATCTACCTCTCCTCTCCCTCTTGCTGGATCAATAAGGCACAGATCGTCATCGAGCTGTACGTGTGCTGAACGCGAAGGCGCCGTCCGTTCGGCGCTAGATCGGAAGGGCCGTGATCAGGATCGCGAGACAATTTGTGATTTGATCACGGGATGGATCATGATGGGATCGCGGGACATATCATGATGTGATCGCGATAAGTATCATGATGGAATCATGGGACGCTCAGCGATTTGAATCGCGAAGACGTTCGACTACATCAATCGTGTTTCTTAACGCTTCCCGCTTAGCGATCTACAAGGGTATGTAGATCCACTCTTGCTCTCGTAGATGCTCATCACCATGGATAGATCTTGCATGTGCGTAGGAAATTTTTTGTTTCCCATGCAACGTTCCCCAGCAGTGGCATCATGAGGTAGGTCTATGTGTAGATGAGATCTCGAGTAGAACACAAAGAGTTTGTTGGCGTTGATGCTTAGATTGCTTCCGCCCTTGGTCATGTTTTGGTTCAGCAGTATTATGGGATGAAGCGTCCCAGACCAACCTTACTTGTACGCTTACGAGAGGCCGGTTTCATCGATTGACGTGTAACTTCATTCCACAAACATGACTGGCGGGTATCTGTTTCTCCTACTTTAGTTGGATCGGATTCGACAAAGGCGGTCCTTGAGAAGGTTGAAAAGCAATTTATGTATCACCGTTGTGGTTTTGTGTAGGTGAGAATTGTTCTTGCTAGATACCCTTAGCAGCCACATAAAACTTGCAACAACAATTAGACGATGTCTAACTTGTTTTTGCAGGGTATGTTGTGATGTGATATGGCAAATTACATGATGAGATATATGTGATGTATGAGATGATCATGTATTGTATAGAATATCACGACTTGCATGTCGATGAGTACGGCAACCGACAGGAGCCATAGGGTTGTCTTTAATTATTGTATGACCCGCGTGTCAATCATTAAGTGCTATGTAATGCTTTACTTTATCGCTAAGCGGTAGCAATAGTAGTAGAAGCATGGTGGGCGCGACAACCCCGATGGCGACACATTGATGGAGATCAAGATGATGGAGATCATGGTGTCATTCCGGTGACGATGGAGATCATGCCGGTGCTTTAAGGATGGAGATTAAAAGCACAAGTTCATGGCCATATGATGTCACTTATGATTTGCATGTGATGTTAATCATTTTATGCACCTTGTTTTACTTAGGACGATGGTAGCATTATAAGGTGACCCCTCACTAAAATTTCGAGATCAATTGTGTTCTCCCCGAGTGTGCACCATTGCGAAAGTTCGTTGAGTCAAGACACCACGTGATGATCGGGTCTGATAGACTCTACATTCACATACAATGGGTGCAAGCCAGTGTTGCACATGCAGAACACTCGGGTTAAACTTGACGAGCCTAGCATGTATAGACATGGCCTCGGAGCACAAGAGACCGAAATGTCGAACATGAGTCATATAGTAGATATGATCAACATGATGATGTTCACCATTGAACCACCTCAAATCACATGATGATCGGACTTGAGTTGGTGAATTTGGATCATGTATCACTCGAATGCCAGAGGGATGTCAATTTGAGTGGGAGTTCTTAAGTAATATGATTAATTGAACTCATTATCATGAACATAGTCAGTAGTGGCTTTGTAAATTATGTTGTAGATTACTAGCTCACTTTGTAGCTCCCTTGAATTTTTATATGTTCCTAGAGAAATAGAGTTGAAAGGTGTTGGTAGCAATATTGCGGACTGGGTCCGTGATCTGAGGATTGTCCTCATTGCTGCACAGAAGGCTTATGTCCTTAATGCACCACTCGGTGCGCCACCCCCTCTAGCGTCGTCTGTAGATGTTGTGAACATATGACAGGCACATTCCGATGACTACTTGATAGTTCAGTGCGTCATGCATTACGGCTTAGAATTGCGGCTCCAAAAACGTTTTGAACGTCATGGAACATATGAGATGTTCTAACAGCTGAAATTGGGATCTTAGGCTCGTGCCCGTGTTGTGAGATATGAGATCTCCAACTAGATTCTTTGCCTGCAAGATGAAGGATAATAGCACAATCATTGAGCATGTGCTCAGATTGTCTGGGTGCTACAATCGCTTGAATCGAGTGGGAGTTGATCTTCCAGATAAGAAAGTGATTGATATAGTTTTCCAAGTCACTGTCACTAAGCTACTAGAGCTTCGTGATGAACTATAAAATGTCAGGGATGGAAATAATGATCCATGAGCTGTTCACGATATTTGACACCGTGAAGGTAGAAATCAAGAAAGAGCATCAAGTATTGATGGTTAGTAAAACCACTAGTTTCAAGAAGGGCAAGGGCAAGGAGGGAAACTTCATGGATGGCAAGTCAGTTGCCGCTCCAGTGAAGCAACCCAAAGTTGAACCCAAACCCGAGACTAAGTGCTTCTATTATGAGGAGAGCGGTCACTGAAGCGGAACAACCCTAGATACTTGGTAGATAAGAAGGCTGGCAACGTCGACAGAAGTATATTTCGATATACTGTTATTGATGTGTACCTTGCTAGTACTCCCAGTAGCACCTGGGTATAGGGTACCGGTTCAGTTGCTAAATGTTAGTAACTCGAAATTAAAGCTACGGAATAAACGGAGACTACCTAAGTGTGAGGTGATGATGTATGTTAGAAATGTTTCCAAGGTTGATGTGATCAACATCGCACACTCTCTCTACCTTTGGGATTAGTGACAAACTTAAATAAATGTTATTTGGTGTTTGTGTTAAGCATGAACATGATTGGACCATGTTTATTGCAACACGGTTATTCATTTAAGTTAGAGAATAATGCTTATTCTTTTTACATGAATAATATCTTCAATGGTCATGCACCTAGTGAGAATGGTTTGTTGAACCTTGATCGTAGTAATACACATGTTAATAACATTGATGCCAAAAGATACAAAGTTAATAATGATAGTACCACATACTTATGGTACTGCTGCTAAATATCATATTGGTATCGCATGAAGAAACTCCGTGTTGATGGATCTTTGGACTCATTCGGTTTCGAATCAGTTGAGACATGCGGACCATGCCCCTAGGGCACGATGGCTACAGACCCCGTTTTTAGTATGATGGAGCGGGCTAGTAACTTATTGGAAATGTTACATATTGATCTATACGGTCCAATGAGTGTTGTAGCATGCAGTGGATATCATTATGTTCTTACCTTCATTGATGATTTGAGTAGATATAGTATATATTTACTTAATGAAACACAAGTTTGAAGTGTTTGAAAAGTTCAAGCAGAATCAGAGTGAAGTTTGAGATCATATGATGAGGAGATAAAATGTCTACGATATGATCATGGAGGTGAATATCTGAGTTACGAGTTTGGTATACAACTTAAGACAATGTGAAAGTTGTTTCACAACTCACGCCACTTGGAACACCAAGTGTAATGGTGTGTCCATATGTCGTAGTCGTGCTCTATTGGATATGATGCGAATTGTGATGTCTCTTACCGTTTTGCCACTATCATTTTGGGGTTATGCATTAGAGACAACCACATTCACTTTAAATAGGGCACCATCTAAATCCGTTGAGATGACACCATATGGTTTGGCAGAAACCTAAGCTGTCATTTCTTAGAGTTTGGGAATGCGACACTTATGTCTGATAAGCTCGAACCCAAAGTGGAAAAATGCATCTTCATAAGATACCCTAAGAACAGTTGGGTATACCTTCTATATCAGATCCGAGTACAAAGTGTTTGTTGCTAAAACTAGGTCCTTTCTCGAGAAAAAGTTTGTCTCGAAAGAATTGAGTGGGAGGAAGATAGAACTTGATGAGGTTGTTGAACCGTTGTTTCAACCATAGAGTAGCGCAGCGCAAAAAGATGTTTCTGTGGAACCTACGTCAGTTGAAGAGGAAGTAAATGATGATGATCATGAAGCTTCAGATCAAGTTACTATCAAACCTCGTAGGTCGACAAGGACGCGTACTGCTCCTGAGTGGTACGACAACCCTGTCTTGGAGGTCATGTTGTTGGACAACGATGAACCTACGAGCTATGGAGAAGTGATGATGGGCCCGGATTCTGACAAATGGTTAGAGGCCATGAAATCCGAGAAACGATCCATGTATGAAAACTAAGTATAGACTTTGGTAGACTTGCTTGTTGGACGACAAGTCATCGAGTACAAATGGACCTTTAAGATGAAGACAGACGCTGATGGTAAATGTCACCATTTATAAAGCTCGACTTATCGCAAAGAAGTGTCCGACAAGTTCAAGGAGTTGACTGCGATGAGACTTTCTCACTCGTGGCGATGCTAAAGTCTGTTGGAATTATGTTAGCAGTTGCTGCATTTTTCAATTATGAAATCTGGCAGATGGATGTCAAAACATCGTTACCTTAACGGTTTACTTGAGGAAAGGTTGTATGTGATACAACCAGAAGGTTTTGTCAATCCTAAGGATGCTAAAAGGTGTGCGAGCTCTAGCAATCCTTCTATGGGCTGGAGCAAGCATCTCGGAGTTGGAATATACGCTCTGATGAGGTGATCAAAGTTTTTGAGTCTATACAAAGTTTATGAGAAACTTGTATTTACAATAAAGTGAGTGGGAGCACTATAGAATTTTTGATAAGCATGTGTGGTTGACATATTATTGATCGAAAATTATGTAGAATTTCTGGAAAGCATAAACGTTAGTTTGAAAAGAGTTTTTCAAAGAATGACCTAGATAAAGCTACCTAATTGTTGAGCATCAAGATCTATAGAGATAGATCAAGATGCTTGATGAGGCTTTCAATGAGTACATACCTTGACAAGGTTTTGAAAGAGTTCAAAATGGATCAGTCAGAGAAAGAGTTCTTGCCTGATTTGGAAGGTGTGAAGTTGAGTAAGACTCAAAGCTCGAACACGGCAGAAGAAAGAGAAAGGAAGAAGGTCGTCCCCTATGCTTTAGCCATAGGCTCTATATAGTATGCCATGTTGTGTACCGCACCCATGTGTGCCTTGCCATGAATCCATCAAGAGGTACAAGAGTGATCCAAGAGTGGATCACTAGACAATGGTCAAGATTATCCTTAGTAACTAAAAGACTAAGGAAATGTTTCTCGATTATGGAGGTGATAAAGAGTTCATCGTAAAGAGTTACGTCGATGCAAGCTTTAACACCAATCCGGACGACTCTTAGTAGCAATCCGAATACGTATAGTGGAGCAGCCATTTGGAATAGCTCCAAGTTGAGTGTGGTAGCAGTGTCTATAGTATGACCTAGAGATTTGCAAAGTACAGATGGATATGAATGTCGCAGACCCATTGACTAAAAGACCTCTCTCACAAGCAAAGCATGATCGATCCCCATAACTCATTGGGTGTTAGATTCATAACAATGCGAATCACATGGTGATGTTAAATAGATTATTGACTCTAGTGCAAGTGGGAGACTGTTGGAAATATGCCTTAGAGGCAATAATAAATTGGTTATTATCATATTTCCTTGTTCATGATAATCGTTTATTATCCATGCTATAATTGTATTGATTGGAAACTGAGATACATGTGTGGATACATAGACAACACCATGTCCCTAGTATGACTCTAATAGACTAGCTCGTTGATCAAAGATGGCTATGGTTTCCTAATTATGGAAATGGGATGTCATTTGATAACGAGATCACATCATTAGGAGAATGATGTGATGGACAAGACCCAAACTACAAACGTAGCATATGATCGTGTCAGTTTACTGCTACTATTTTCTGCATGTCAAGTATCTGTTCCTATGACCATCAGATCATGTAACTCACTGACACCGGACGAGTACCTTGTGTGTATCAAACGTTGCAACGTAACTGAGTGACTATAAAGGTGCTCTACAGGTATCTTCGAGGGTGTCTGTTGGGTTGGCATGGATCAAGACTGGGATTTGTTACTCCATGTGATGGAGAGGTATCTTAGGGCCCACTCGATAATACAACATCATAATAAGCATTGCAAGCAATGTGACTAAGTGTTAGCCATGAGATCTTGTATTACGGAACGAGTAAAGAGACTTGCTGGTAATGAGGTTGAACTAGGTATGGAGATGCCGACGATCGAATCTTGGGAAAGTAACATACGGAAGAACAAAGGGAACATCATACGGGATTAACTAAATCCTTGACATAGAGGTTCGACCGATAAAGATCTTCGTAGAATATGTAGGAACCAATATAGGCCACTACCAATTGTGGGAGGCACTAAAAGTGGCAATGTAGCATGACCAGTATCGTCTACAAAAACCTATGGAGAAGACGAGGCCATATGCAGACAAGCACCAAGCACCAAGGGAAGACGCGTGTGCAAAGAACAGTTGATGAAGTCATATGCACCAGTACCATCGGTGAATGTCGCAAGAGGTGTTGGAGAAGACCGACATTCACCGGTGAAAGTCGCGAGAGGACTTGGTGTAGAGCGACAATCATCATATGTGAAGCTCGCACGAGGAGCATCAATCGCCGAGAAACGGTCCATATGCGAGATGGGAGTATGAAAGAAAACATTGTCAGGAGTCGGTAGGCTGCGAGGGACATGCGGACCTGATGAAAACATCTCTCTCCTTCTCTTCTTTACTCTCTTTTTTTTAATCAACCACCAGCTAGGCAACAGTTACTGGCAGAAGTAATGACGGGAGCAGACAGCGATCCTAGCGGCAAGAGATAACAGAAGGACCCGATGAGGGGCGAGAGTCAGTAGGAGAACTGGCAAGGACAGCGGAGACCGGCGATTGGCGGCAACGTCCAGCAAGGAACGCGGGATCCGGCGAGGCGGGAGACCAACAGCGGGTGGGAAGCGCGGGATCCGGCGGGCGGGAGACCAACAGCGAGGAGGCATGATATCCAGCAGGCTGGAGTGCATGGACGGGCAAGAAAGGTGCGGGATCTGGCTGGAGAGCGGCAACGAGCGGCTGGAGGGCGGCGACCAGTGACTAGAAGGCGGGGACAGGCAGGAAGGGCGCGGGATCCGGCCACTAGCGGCTGCGATCCGGCAGATCGAGGCCGAGCAGAGACGGCCGAAAGGGACAGGTCCGGCTTGAAGATGAGCAGGCAAAGCCGACTTCGATCGAGGACTTCGAGGCAGAGGAGGTGGGCAGGAGAGGAGCGACCGATGTATACAACAGCAAGAAAAGCAGCGGCGGCGGCCACGAAGGATCAATAGCACAAGGTGCGGTGTGCGAAAAATTGACATAGCTCTTATACCATGTAAGGAAATATGCAACTTGTATTTCCAGGAGGCCATAGGCCAATATATATACATGTACATGTGTGGAATATATGTAGGAAACCCCTTATACAATGGGGTAAGTACGAAAAGGTTACATGGCTATATATGTAATACTCTAACAACACCTACACAAACAATCAAACTCTTGCACCCAACGCTATAAAGGGGTTGCCAATCCCTTCACGATTATTTGCCAGGATTAGATCTGATAGATATAGATGTAAACAAGAATGGCAAGTAAAAGGTAAATAAATTGCAGCAAAGAATTTTTGGTTTATAGATCTGAAAGTATATTATGGAAAGTAGACACGGGGGTCATAGGTTTCACTAGAGGCTTCTCTCTTGAAGGAAAATATCATGGCGGGTAAACAAATTACTGTCAAACAATTGGTAGAAAAGAGAATAATCATGTAGTTATCCAAGGCAATGATCATGCATATAGGCATCACGTCCATGTCAAGTAGACCGAAACGATTCGGCATCTACTACTGTTACTCCACACATCGACTGACTCCTTCCTACATCTAGAATATTAAGTTCATGAAGAACAGAGTAACACATTAAGAAATATGACATGATGTAGAGGCATAAACTCAATCAATATGATGAAAACCCCATATTGTTACCCTTGATGGAAACAATGCAATACATGCCTCGCTACCTCTACTATGTCACTGGGTGAGGACACCACAAGATTGAACCCAAAACCAAGCACTTCTCCCATTGCAAAAATTACCAATCTAGCTAGCCAAACCATGTTGGAAATATGCCCCAGAGGCAATGAATAAAGTCTTTATTATTATATTTCCTTGTTCACGATAATCATTTATTATCCATGCTATAATTGTATTGATAGAAACACATTACATCAAGACGATAGAGATCGTCATCAAGCTGTACGTGTGCTGAACGCGGAGGTGACGTCCGTTCGGTGCTAGATTGGAAGGATCGTGATCAAGTTCGTGGGACAGATCGTGATCAAGTTCGCGGGACGGATCATGATTGGATCGCGGGACGGATCGTGATTGGATCGCGGGACGTACGGCGATTTGGATCGCGAAGACGTTCGACTACACCAACCGCGTTTCTTAATGCTTCCCGCTTAGCGATCTACAAGGGTACGTAGATCCACTCTCCCTCTCGTAGATCCTTATCACCATGGATAGACCTGCGTGTGCGTAGGAAATTTTTTGTTTCCCATGCAACATTCCCCAACAGTGGCATCATTAGCTAGGTCTATGTGTAGATGAGATCTCGAGTAGAACACAAAAGGTTTGCGGGCGTTGATGCTTAGATTGCTTCCTCCCTTGGTCGGATTTTGGTTCAGCGGTATTATGAGATGAAGCGGACCGGACCAACATTACTCGTACACTTACAAGAGAACGGTTCCCTCGACTGCAACTTGTTGCATAGATGGCTTGCAGGTGCCAGTTTCTCTCACTTTAGTTGGATCAGATTCGACAAAGGCGGTCCTTGAGAAGGTTGAAAAGCAACTAGTGTATCACCGTTGTGGTTTTTGCGTAGATGAGAATTGTTCTTGCTAGATACCCGTAGCAGCCACGTAAAACATGCAACAACAATTAGAGGACGTCTAACTTGTTTTTGCAGGGTTTGTTGTGATGTGATATGGTCAATTACATGATGTGATATATGTGATGTATGAGATGATCATGTAATGTATAGATTATCACGACTTGCATGTCGATGAGTACGGCAACTGGCAGAGCCATAGGGTTGTCTTTAATTATTGTATGACCTGCGTGTTAATCATTAAGCGCTATGTAATGCTTTACTTTATCGCTAAACAGTAGCAATAGTAGTAGAAGCATGTTGGGCGCGACAACCCCGATGGCGACACGTTGATGGAGATCATGGTGTCTTGCCGGTGACGATGGAGATCATGCCAGTGCTTTCTAGATGGAGATCAAAAGCACAAGTTCATGGCCATATAATGTCACTTATGATTTGCATGTGATGTTAATCCTTGATGCACCTTGTTTTGCTTAGGACGACGGTACCATTATAAGGTGATCCCTCACTTAATTTCAAGATAAATTGTGTTCGCCCCGAGTGTGCACTGTTGCGAAGGTTCGTCGTGTTGAGACACCACGTGATGATCGGGTGTGATAGACTCTACGTTCACAAACAACGGGTGCAAGCCAGTGTTGTACATGCAGAACACTCAGGTTAAACTTGACGAGCCTAGCATGTACAAACATGGCCTCGGAACACAAGAGACCGAAAGGTCGAACATGAGTCATATAGTAGATATGATCAACATAATGATGTTCACCATTGAAGCCACCTCAACTCACGTGATGATCGGACTTGAGTTGGTGGATTTGGATCATGTGACACTCAGATGACCTAAGGGATGTCAATATGAGTGGGAGCTTTAGTAATTTGATTAACTAAACTCATTATCTTGAACAATAGTCTAAGTAAACTTTGCATATTTATGTTGTAGATCAACGGCTCACGCAGTAGCACCCCTGAATTTTAATGCATTCCTAGAGAAAGGTAAGTTGAAATATGATGGAAGTAACTTTGTTGACTAGGCCCGTAATCTGAGGATTATCCTCATGACTTCCCAGAAATCATATATCCTTGATGCACCGCTTGGTGACCAACCAGAAGACATGACCTCCGAAGATGTTAAGAACACTTGGGAGGCATGTACTGGAGATTACTCAATAGTTTAGTGTGCAATATTGTATGGCTTAGAACCGGGACTTCAAAGATGTTTTGAACGTCATGGAGCATATGAGATGTTCCAGGAGTTGAAGTTTATCTTTCAGAAGAATGCCCGGATCGAGAGGTATGAAACCTCCGATACGTTCTATGCTTGCAAGATGGAGGAGAACGGGTCTATCAGTGAACATATACTTAGAATGTCTGGGTATTCAACTCGTCTAGAGGAGTTGGGAATTGCTCTTCCTCTAGAGGCGATCACTGACAGAGTTCTTCAATCACTACCACCTAGTTACAAGAGCTTTGTGATGAACTATAACATGCATGGGATGAACAAGTAAGTCGCCGAGCTGTTTGCGATGCTAAAAGTCGCTGAGTCTGAAATCCAGAAAGAACATCAAGTGTTGATGGTCAATAAAACCACTAGTTTCAAGAAAAATGGCAAGGGCAAGGGAAAGGGCAAGAAGGGTAAAACCAAGAAGGATGGCAAAGTAGTTGCTACTCCTGTAAAGAAGCACAAGCATGGACCCAAGCCAGAAACTGAGTGCTTTCATTGCAAGGGAGCTGGTCACTGGAACCGGAACTGCCCCAAGTACCTGGCTGACAAGAAGGCGGCCAACGACAAACAAGGTATATATGATATACATGTTATTGATGTGTACCTTACTAGCTCTCGTAGTAGTGCCTGGGTATTTCATACCGGTCGGTTGCTCACATTTGCAACTCAAAGCAGGAACTACGGAATGAACGAAGGCTGGCGAAGGATGAAGTGACGATGCGCGTGGGAAATGGTTCCAAGGTTGATGTGATCACCATCGGCACGCTCTCTCTTCGATTACCATTGGGATTAGTGATGAACCTGAATAATTGTTATTTAGTGCCTGCGTTAAGCATGAACATTATATCTGGATCTTGTTTATTGCGAGACGGTTACTCATTTAAATCAGAGAATAAAGGTTGTTCTATTTATATGAGTAATATCTTTTATGGTCATGCACCCAATGTTAGGGGTTTATTCATATTGAATCTTGATAGTGATGACACACATGTTCATAACATTGATGCCAAAAGATGTAGAGTTGATAATGATAGTACCTCTTTCTTGTTGCACTGCTGTTTAGGTCATATTGGTCTAAAACGCATGAGGAAGCTCCATGCTAATGGACTTTTGGAGTCACTTGATTTTGAATCACTTGACACATGTGAACCATGCCTCATGGGCAAGATGACTAAAACGCTGTTCTCTGGAACAATGGAACGGGCAAGTGACTTATTGGAAATCATACATACTGATGTGTGCGGTCCAACGAATGTTACAGCACATGGTGGATATTGTTATTTTCTCACCTTCACTGATGACTTAAGTAGATATGGGTATATTTACTTAATGAAACAAAAGTCTGAAACGTTTGAAAAGTTCAAGCAATTTCAGAGTGAAGTTGAGAATCATCGTAACAAGAAGATTAAGTTCTTGCGATCTGATCGAGGAGGTGAATATCTGAGTTATGAGTTTGGCAGTCACTTAAGACAGTGTGGAATTGTTTCACAGTTGACACTGCCCAGAACACCACAGCGTAATGGTGTGTCCGAACGTCGTAATCGTACCTTATTAGATATGATGCGTTCTATGATGTCTCTTGCTGATTTGCCACTATCATTTTGGGGTTATGCATTAGAGACAGCTGCATTCACTTTAAATAGGGCACCATCGAAATCCGTTGAGACAACGCCATATGAACTGTGGTTTGGCAAGAGGCCAAAGTTGTCGTTTCTTAAAGTTTGGGGATGTGATGCTTATGTCAAAAAGCTTCAACCTGAAAAGCTGGAACCCAAAGCGGAGAAATGCGTCTTCATAGGATACCCGAAAGAGACAGTCGGGTACACCTTCTATCATAGATCCGAAGGCAAAGTTTTTGTCGCTAAGAACTGAACATTTCTTGAGAAAGAGTTTCTCTCAAAAGAATTGAGTGGGGGGGGGAATAGAGCTCGATGAGGTTATTGAACCTTTACTTCAACCAGAAAGTAGCGCAGCGCAGAAAGATGTTTCTGTGGAACCTACGATGGTAGAAGAGGAAGTTAATGATGATGATCATGAAGCTTCGGATCAAGCTACTATTGAGCCTCCTAGGTCGACAAGGCCACGTACTACTCCTGAGTGGTATGACAACCCTGTCTTGGAGGTCATGTTGTTGGACAACAATGAACCTACGAGCTATGGAGGAGCAGTGATGGGCTCGGATTCCGAAAACTGGATAGAGGCCATGAAATCCGAGATGGGATCCATGTATGAAAACAAAGTATGGACTTTGGAAGTATTACCTGAAGGGCGAAAGGTCATTCAGAACAAATGGATCTTTAAGAAGAAGACAGACGTGGACGGTAATGTCACCGTCTATAAAGCTCGACTTGTGGCAAAGGGTTTTTCACAAGTTCAAGGAGTTGACTACGATGAGACCTTCTCACCCGTAGTGATGCTTAAGTCCGTCAGAATCATGTTAGCAATAGCTGCATATTTCGGCTATGAAATTTGGCAGATGGATGTCAAAACAGCGTTCCACAACGGTTTCCTTGAGGAAGAGTTGTATATGATGCAACCGGAAGGTTTTGTCGATCCAGAGAATGCTGACAAAATTTGCAAACTCCAGCGATCCATTTATGGGCTGGTGCAAGCATCTCGGAGTTGGAATAAGCACTTTGATGAGGTGATCAAAGCGTTTGGTTTTATACAAGTTTATGGAGAAGCTTGTATTTACAAGAAAGTGAGTGGGATCACTGTAGCGTTTCTAATATTATACGTGGATGACATATTACTGATGGGAAACAATATAGAAATGCTGGAAAGCATGAAGGAATATTTGAACAAGAGTTTTTCAACGAAGGACCTAGGAGAAGTTGCTTTCATATTAGGCATTAAGATCTATAGAGATAGATCGAGATACTTAATAGCACTTTCACAGAGCACATAGCTTGATAAAGTTTTGAAGAAGTTCAAAATGGATCAGTCCAAGAAGGGGTTCTTGCCTGTGTTACAAGGTGTGAAGTTGAGTAAGACTCAATGCCCAGTGACTGCAGAAGATAGAGAAAAGATGAGTGTCATCCCCTATGCTTCAACCATAGGCTCTATCATGTATGCAATGATGTGCACAAGACCCGATGTCAGCCTTGCGATAAGTATGGCCGAAAGGTTTCAAAGTGATCCTGGAATGGAGCACTGGGCAGCGGTCAAGAATATCCTTAACCACCTGAAAAGGACTAAGGTATTGTTTCTTGTTTATGGAGGTGATGAAGAGCTCGTCGTAAAGGGTTACGTCGATGCAAGCTTTGCCACTGATCCGGATGACTCTAAGTTGCAAACGGGATACATATTTATTCTCAACGGGGGAGCGGTAATCTGGTGCAGTTCCAAGCAAAGCGTGGTAGCCGATTCTACATGTGAAGCGGAGTACATCGCAGCCTCGGAGGTGGCGAAGGAAGGTGTCTGGATGAAGCAGTTCATGACAGATCTTGGAGTAGTGCCCAGTGCACTGAATCCAATGAACCTGTTCTGTGACAACACTGGTGCCATTGCTCTGGCCAAGGAACCAAGGTTTCACAAGAGGACCAGACACATAAAGTGATGCTTCAACTCCATCCGCGATTACATCAAGGAGAAGGACATAAATATTTGCAAAGTGCACACGGATCTGAATGTTGCAGACCCATTGACTAAACCTCTTCCGAGGGCTAAACATGATTAACACCAGAACTGCATGGGTGTTCGATTCATTACCATGTAAATCACATAGTGATGTGAACTAGATTATTGACTCTGGTGCAAGTGGGAGACTATTGGAAATATGCCCTAGAGGCAATGAATAAAGTGTTTATTATTATATTTCCTTGTTCATGATAATCGTTTATTATCCATGCTATAATTGTATTGATTGGAAACACATTACATGTGTGGGTAAATAGACAACACACTGTCCCTAGTATGCCTCTAGTGAACTAACTCGTTGATCAAAGATGGTCAAGGTTTCCTAGCCATTGACATGAGATGTCATTTGATAATGGGATCACATCATTAGGAAAATGATGTGATGGACAATACCCAAACTACAAACATAGCATATGATCGTGTCAGTTTATTGCTACTGTTTTCTGCATGTCAAGTATGTGTTCCTATGACCATGAGATCATGCAACTCACGAACATTGTAGGAGTGCCTTGTGTGTATCCAACATCGCAACGTAACTGGGTGACTATAAAGGTGCTCTACAGGTATCTCCGAGGGTGTCTGTTGAGTTGGCTTGGATCAAGACTGGGATTTGTTACTCTGTGTGACGGAGAGGTATCTTAGGGCCCACTCGGTAATACACCATCACAACAAGCCTTGCAAGAAATGTTACTAAAGTGTTAGCCATGGGATCTTGTATTACATAACAAGTAAAGAGACTTGCCAGTAACGAGGTTGAACTAGGTATGGAGATACCGACGATCGAATCTCGGGCAAGTAACACACCAAAGAACAAAGGGAACATCATATGGGATTAACTGAATCCTTGACATAGAGGTTCGATAGATAAAGATCTTCGTAGAATGTGTAGGAACCAATATGGGCATCTAGGTTCCGCTATTGGTTATTGACTATAGAGGTGTCTCGGTCATGTCTACATAGTTCTCGAACCCGCAGGGTCTGCACACTTAAGGTTTGGTGACATTACGATAGTATAGAGTTATGTATGGTGGTGACCGAAGGTTGTTCGGAGTCCCGGATGAGATCCCGGATGTCATGAGGAGCTCCGAATGGTCCGAAGGTAAAGATTGATATATAGGAAGTCCTATTTTGGTCGACGGAAAAGTTTCGGGCTCATCGGTAGTGTACCGGGAGTGCCGGTAGTGTACCGGGAGACCATCGGGAGGGGTATTTCGACCCAAGAGGCAACATGGGTTGTGGGAGAGTGAATATCAGCCCTTAGTGGAATATTGGAAGTCCCACACAAAGCCCATGAGGCTAGGGAGAAAAAACCCAAAGAGAAAAAGTGGAAAAAGGCAAAAATAGGGTGAATCCTAGTCCTACTAGGATTGGAGGTGGATTCCACCTCTCCCACCTGGTCCGGCCGACTCCTAGAGTCTTGGCCCTTGGGCCAAGCCTCCTCCTCTCTTCCTCTTATATATACTGGAGGTTTTAGGGGTTTTGCACAGAATTTTCAGCCACGTTCTGCCCGTTCCTCCAGTGCATAGTTTCTCCTCTAAATCGGTTTTCTGCAGCGCTTAGGCGAAGCCCTGTCGGAATAGCTCCACCACCATCGCCGGAGCGCCATCATGCTGTCGGAGAACTCTTCTTCCTCTCCGCTCCTTCTTGCTGGATCAAGACAACAGAGATCGTCATCAAGCTGTACGTGTGCTGAACGCGGAGGTGCCATCTGTTCGGCGCTAGATCGGAAGGATCGTGATCAAGTTCGTGGGACGGATCGTGATCAACTTCGCGGGACGGATCGTGATTGGATCACGGGACAGATCATGATTGGATCACGGGACGCACGGCGATTTGGATCGTGAAGACGTTCGACTACACCAACCGTGTTTCTTAACGCTTCCCGCTTAGCGATCTACAAGGGTACGTAGATCCACTCTCCCTCTCGTAGATGCTCATCACCATGGATAGATCTGTGTGTGCATAGGAAAAATTTTGTTTCCCATGCAACGTTCCCCAACAAACCAAACCAATAACTCAAAGAGACTTGCAAGGCTATGAAATCATGCAAATAAGAATTTAGAGGAGACTAAAATAAGATTCATGGATAATCTGAACATAAACTCACAATTCATCGAATCTTGACAAACACACCACCAAAGAGGATTACATCGCATAGATCTTCATGAAGATCCTGAAGAACATGGTATTTAGGATCAAAGAGAGAGAATAAGCCATCTAGCTACTAGCTATGGACATGTAGGTCTGTGGTGGACTACTCACGCATCATCGGAGGGGCAATGGAGTTGATGTAGATGCCCTCCGTGATCGAAACCCCCTCCGACAGATTACTGGAAAAGGCTCCAGGATTGGATGTCTCAGGAACGGAGGCTTCTGTTATTGTAAAAGTATTTGCATGGCTCTTTTTTGTGTTGGGGGAATATTTGGGAATTTATTGGCCAACAATTAGGGTTAGGAGACCCGTTGGGAGGCGATAAGCCTGCTAGGCGCGGCCAGGGGCCCCCGTGCCTAGCAGGCTTGTGGCTCCCTGGCACCTCCCCTGCCATGCACTGCAAGCTTGATCGATTTATTTCCTTCCAAAAAATTCCTTCCGAAGGTTCTATTCCGTTTCGACTACGTTTAATATTCCATATCTACAAAACTCAAAAACAAGGAAAAAACAGAAACTTGCACTAGGCTCTAGATTAATAGGTTAGTCCCAAAAATAATATTAAATATCATATTAATGCATATAAAACATCCAAAACAGATAATATAATAGCATGCCATCATAAAAAATTATAGATACATTGGAGACGTATTAGCATCCCCAAGCTTAATTCCTGCTCGTCCTCGAGTAGTTAAATGATAAAAACTGAATTTTTTGATGTGGAGTATTACCTAACATATTTATCCATGTAATATTCTTTATTGTGGCATGAATATTCAGATCCGTAATACTCAAAACAAAAGCTTACTATTGATATAAAAACAGTAACGTTTCAAGCATACTAGCAAAGCAATTGTATCTCTTCAAAATATAATGGCAAAAGAAAGTTATCCCTGCAATATCATATGGTCTGGCTATGCTCCATCTTCCCCACACAAAGTATTTATATCATGCACAACCCCGATGACAAGTCAAGCAATTGTTTTGACACCTTTATTTTCTCAAACTTTTTCAGCTCTCACGCAATACATGAGCGTGAGCCATGGATATAGCACTATAGGTGGAATAGAATATGGTGGAGTTTGTCAAGGAAAGGGAGAAGATAGTCTCGCATCAACTAGGTGTCTCAACGGGCTATGGAGATGCCCATTAATAGATATCAATGTGAGCGAGTAGGGATTGCCATGCAACTGATGCACTAGAGCTATAAGTGTATGAACGCTCAAAAAGAAACTAAGTGGACATGCATCATGAAGAAAATTTCCACTAACTATATGAAAGTGACAAAATAGGAGACTCTCTATCATGAAGATCAAGGTGCTACTTTGAAGCACAAGTGTGGAAAAAGGTAGTAGCAATGTCCCTTCTCTCTTTTCGCTCATTTTTTGGTGGGCATCTAAGGCCTTTTTATTCATTCATTTTTATTATTATTATTTTGGCTTCACTAGCCTCTTTTTTCATAAAGTCCGGAATCTCATCCCCACTTATGAGGGAATCATAGCTTCCATCATACTTTCCTCACATGGGACACGCTCTATTAATGATAATCATCACACTTTTATTTACTAACAACTCAAAAGAAAATTACAACTCGATACCTATGACAAAATATGACTCTATATGCAATATGGAAGTGATGGTGCAAGTCACAAAAGGAAACGGTGGAAGTTGCATGGCAATATATCTCGGAATGGCTATGGAAATGACATAATAGGTAGGTGTCTGTTTTGAGGAAGGATATATGGTGGCTGTTTTGAGGAAGGTATATGGTGGCTGTTTTGAGGAAGGTGTTTGTTGTACCGACGAAAGTTGCGCGGTACTAGAGACGCTAGCAAATGTGGAAGGGTGAGAGTGCATATAATCCATGGACTCAACATTACTCATAAAGAACTCACATACTTATTGAAAAAGTCTATTATTCATTGAAGCAAAGTATTAAACTCATGCTCCTAGGGGAGAGGTTGGTAGGAGTTAACCATCGCGCACTCCCGACCCTCACACAAAGGTCGACAATCTATATACAAGTCATGCTCCGACTTCCTTACATAACGGTTCACCATATGTGCATGCTACGGGAATCACAAACCTTTACACAAGTATTTTTACCAAATCACAATTACTTCCTAACATGTCTCTCAATATTACCATCTTTATACCTCAAAACTTTATGCAAGGAATCAAACTTCTCTTAAATACCCAATGCACTTAATATGGAAGTTTTTATTATATCCCTCTTGGATGCCTATCATATTAGGACTAAATTCATAACCTAGACCAATTACCATGCTGTTTTAGAAACTCTCAAAATAATATAAGTGAGGTATGAGATTTCAATTATTTCTATAAAACGCAAACACCACCGTGCTCTAAAAAATATAAGTGAAGCACATAGAGCAAAACTGTCCAACTCAAAAGATATAAGGGAAGTACATAGATCATTCTAAAAAATTCATGATTCAGCGTGTCTCTCTCAAAATATTTGTACATCAAGGATGATTGTGGCAAACTAACAAGCAAAGACTCATATCATACAAGGCGCTCCAAGCAAAACACATATCATGTGGTGAATAAAAATATAGCCTCAAGTAAATTTTCCGATGGATTGAAGACGAAAGAGGGGATGCCTTCCGAAGCATCCCCAAGCTTAGGCTCTTTGGCATCCTTGAATATGACTTGGGGTGCCTTGGACATCCCCAAGCTTAGTCTCTTGCCACTCCTTATTCCATATTCCATCAAATCTTTACCCAAAACTTGAAAACTTCACAACACAAAACTTAACAAAAAACTCGTGAGATCCGTTAGTATAAGAAAATAAATCACCACTATAGGTACTGTTGTGAACTCATTATTTTTTATATTGGTGTTATACCTACCATAATATAACTTATCCATGGTTCATATCACATGTTACAACCCAAAGATACATCAAAATAGGCAACCACTCAAAGAAAACAGAACCTGTCAAAAACAGAACAGTCTGTAGCAATCTGAAAACTTTGTATACTTATGTAACTCAAAAAATTCTGAAAAATTATTTAAACATGTGAAATTTATAGAACGATCTTGTGTAAAAATTTCAAACTTATTCGACGCTCTTAAAATTTATAAGATTCCTGGACCGAGCGCAAAAGTTTCTGTTTTTCAGCAAGATCAAATCAACAACTACCATAGATCACCCCAAAGGTTTTACTTGGCTCAAGCAATAATTGAAACACCAAAACACAATTGCTACAGAAGTAATAATGTGGTAAATACTCAAAAACAGAAGCAAAAAACAGAACACAAAAATAAAATTGGGTTGCCTCCCAACAAGCGCTATTGTTTAACGCCCCTAGCTAGGCAAAACACAATAGATCTAGGTATTGTCATATTTGGTATGCAATCCAAAAGTACCTCTCATAATAGATTCAGAAGGCAATATTATTTATTTCTAGGAAATTTTCCCATGCCTTTCCTTAATGGAAATTTTAATCTAATCTTTCCTTCTTTCATGTCAATAATTGCACAAATCGTTCTAAGGAAAGGTCTACCAAGAATAATAGGACATGTAGGATTGCAATCTATATCAAGAACAATGAAATCTATGGGAACATAATTCCTATTTGCAACAATAAGAACATCATTAATCCTTCCCATAGGTTTCTTAATAGCGGAATCAGCAAGATGCAATTTAGAGAGCAATCATCAAGATCATGGTAACCTAGCACATCACATAAAGTTTTCGGAATCGTGGAAACACTAGCACCCAAATCACACAAAGCGTGGCACTCATAATCTTTGATTTTAATCTTAATAGTAGGTTCCCACTCATCATGAAGCTTTCTAGGGATAGAAACTTCTAACTCAAGTTTTTCTTCAAAAGATTTCATCATAGCACCAACTATATGTTTAGTAAAAGCCTTATTTTGACTATAAGCATGAGGAGAATTAATCATGGATTGCAACAAGGAAATACAATCAACCAAAGAGAAAATATCATAATTAAAGTCCTTGAAATCCAAAAGAGTCGGTTCATTGCTATTTAAAGTTTTGACATCTTCAATCCCACTTTTATCAATCTTAGCATTAAGATCTATAGACTCTGAATCATTGGGACTCCTTTTAACTAAAGTTGACTTATCTCCAGTCCCATCATTTTCAAGATTTATATTGGAAAACAAAGATTCAATATGAGTCACACCAATTACTTTAAGATCTTCATCATCATTGAAAGATTCTGGCTAGGCGGCCATCTTATTGACTAAGGTAGCTTTTTTATCAGAAATTTGGCCTACTAAATCCTCAAGATGAGAAAACTGAGATTTCAATCCATAAAACTCTTTAGACATATCATCAAGTTCCTTGTTCATGTATTCAAGCATACCCTTTTGTCCTTTAAGCTCGTTTCTAAAGAAGTTATTGTGGTCAAATTGGTCTCACATGAATCTTTTGGCATTATCCTCAATACCTTCCAACTTCCTAAGATAAGGATTAAAGTCATTGGATGGAGCCATAAAGACAAACAAACAATCTAACACACGAGCAAACAAAAGTAGGGCGAACAAAAAGGCAAATCTTTTTGGTATTTTCTGAAAATCGTTTTTGAGTGGGGAGAGGAAAACGGGAGCAATTGATAGAAAAGCAAATAATCATGTAGTTATCCAAGGCAATGATCATGCATATAGGAATCACATCCGTCTCAATTAGACCAAAATGATTCTGCATCTACTACTATTACTCCACACATTGACCGACTCCTGCCAGCATCTAGAGTATTAAGTTCATGAAGAATAGAGTAACACATTAAGAAAGATGACATGATCTAGAGGGATAAACTCAAGCAATATGATGAAATACCCATCTTGTTACCCTTGATGGCAGCAATACAATACGTGCCTCGCTACTCCTACTATGTCACTGGGCGAGGACACCGCAAGATTGAACCCAAAACCAAGCACTTCTCCCATTGCAAGAATTACCAATCTAGTTGGCCAAACCAAACCAATAACTCGAAGAGACTTGCAAGGATATGAAATCATGCAAATAAGAATTCAGAGGAGATTCAAATAAGATTCATGGATAATCAAAACATAAACTCAAAATTCATCGGATCTTGACAAACACACCACAAAAGAGGATTACATCGGATAGATCTCCATGAAGATCATGAAGAACATGGTATTGAGGATCAAAGAGAGAGAAGAAGCCATCTAACTACTAGCTATGGACCCGTAGGTCTGTGGTGGACTACTCACGCATCATCAGAGGGGCAATGGAGTTGATGTGGATGCCCTCCGTGATCGGAACCCCCTCCGGCATATTACTAGAAAAGGCTCCAAGATTGGATCTCTCGGGAACGGAGGCTTCTGGCAGCGGAAAAGTATTTGCGTAGATCTTTTTGGAGTTGGGGGAATATTTGGGAATTTATAGGCCAGGAATTAGGGTTAGGAAACCCGCCGGGAGGCAACAAGCCCGTTAGGCGCGGCCAAGGGGGCCCGCACCTAGCAGGCTTGTGGCTCCCTAGCACCTCCCCTGTCATGCACTCCAAGCTTGATCGATTTGTTTCCTTCCAAAAAAATTCCTTCCGAAGGTTTTATTCTGTTTGGACTCCGTTTAATATTCCATATCTACAAAACTTAAAAAGAAGGAAAAAACAGAAACTGGCACTAGGCTCTAGATTAATAGGTTAGTCCCAAAACTAATATAAAATAACATATTAATGCATATAAAACATCCAAAACAGATAAAATAATAGCATGCCATCATAAAAATTATGGATACGTTGGAGATGTATCACTAAGACATCGTTCTTGAACTTTTTAATAATATGGATGCATGCATCGATTGATGCAGAGGTCGGGGGCTTTGTTCCTACTTTTCCTTCTTTTCCAAAAAATGCATATGTGGTTGAATAGAGCCTGCTTAAGGTCATACACGAAAAAAACTATGTTAAGCATATAGTTTGTTTGTCTACATAGGGGTTGCCTATATTAGGGCATCTCTAACCCCGACCCTCAAATCTCCTGCAATCGTATGGACTGCACAGTCCGGACCGCGGTAGTCATATAACTCGGGCATGTATCGGTCTATGGCATGGTCCGGACATGATTCCTCCCGCAAATCAAAGAAAAATGGGGGGAGCTTGGCGGGAGTCCAGGCACGAGAAACATCGCTATCCGACACCCCCGACCCACCCAATCCCTCCTCCTGGTACCATTCCTTCCACTCCACCCCTTCTCTCCCTTACTTTACATCTGCACCCTCCATCCTAGTTGCCGCTGCTTCTTGTACGTCTTTGGCTGCCATAGAGGCATTGCCACACATCCGCAACCAGCATCGACGCGCTCGCTCGTCGTCAACAATGAAGCTTTCCACCCTAGAGTCGCTTATACCCCAGTACATGATATATCCATTTTGCATCATGAATTATTACTATTATTTACCTTATTCTTGTCCATTATTCCATAATATTACTCAATTCTTATGTCTTTTCTCTCTGAATATGCAAGGTACATCATAAGGACGAAAATATCTGGAAACTGGAATTCTGGACCGAAAAACCAATAAAAAGGCACAAAAATCACCAGTCCCAGAATGACCTGAAACTCCATGGAGAATATTTTTGGAATATTTAAGAATTTCTGGAACAAAAATATACTGGAGGGGGGCTGCTAGCAGGGTGATGTCTACTGTGCAACTTTATTCTTGTAGACTTTGTTAGGCCTCCAAGCGCAGAGTTTTGTAGGACAATGGCAATTTTCCGTCAAGTGGATGACCTAAGGTTTATCAATCCGTGGGAGGCATAGGATGAAGATGGTCTCTCTCAAACAACCTGCAACCAAATAACAAAGAGTCTCTTGTGTCCCAACACACCCAATACAGTGGTAAATTGTATAGGTGCACTAGTTCGGCAAAGAGATGGTGATACAAGTGCAATATGGATGCTAGATATAGGTTTTTGTAATCTGAAAATATAAAAACAGAAAGGTAGAAAGTAAAAAAAAGTGACCAAAAATGGTATTGCAATGCTTGAAAACAAGGCCTAGGGTTCATACTTTCACTAGTGCAAGTTCTCTCAACAATACTAACAAAGAAATTATTGTATTACAAGGCCCAGGGGGGTGACCGCGCCTGGCAGGCTTCACGCCTCCTCGTGGCTCTTTTGGCCCAGCTCCAATGCTTCAGGGGTCTCTTTTGGTCCACAAACAATCATACTAAATTTTTAGCCCATTCCGAGAAATTTTATATCTGCACAAAAAACGACAACATGGTAGTTCTGCTGAAACAGCGTCAGTCCAAGTTAGTTCTAATAAAATCATACCAAAATCATATAGAATTATTGTAAACATGGCATGAATACTTCATAAATTATAGATACGTTGGAAACGTATCACAAGGCACAAGCCAATAGGGCGCCCCCCCTTGGTGGCGCGACCTGATGGCTTGTGGGGCCCTTGCTAGCCCTCCGACGTCCCTGTTCTCCTATATGGTGTGTTTTACCCAATAGAAAATCAAAAGCAACCTTTCGCGATGAAGCGCCACCATCTCGAGGTGGAAACCTGGGCAGAGGTCCTTTTGCACTTCGGCAGTCACATTCTGTTGGGGAAATCCCTCTCCAGGAGGGGGAGATCGAATACATCGTCATCACCAACGCTTCCTCCTTTGTGGGAGGACCAATCTTCATCAACAACTTCACCAGCACCATCTCATCTCCAACCCTAGTTCATCTCTTGTATTCAATCTTTGTCCCAAAACCTCAGATTGGTACATGTGGGTTACTAGTTGTGTTGATTACATTTTGTAGTTGATGCTTGTTGGATTACTTGTTGGAAGAGACTATGTTCAGATCCTTAATTATCATTATTACACCCCTGATCTTGAACATGTTGATGATGTGTGAGTAGTTACTATGATTCCTGAGAACATGGGAGAAGTCTTGTTATAAGTAATCTTGTGAAGTTGGTATGCGTTTGATATTTTGATGATATGTATGGTGTTACTTCTCTCAGTGGTGCCATGTGAACGTCAACTACAAGACACTTCACCATGCTATGGGCTTAAGGGCAGTCATTGTGGAGTAACAAGTAGATGATGGGTTGCGAGAGTGACAGAAGCTTAAACCCCAGTTTATGTGTTGCTTCATAAGGGGCTGATTTGGATCCACATGTTTCATGCTATGGTTAGATTTATCTTAATTGTTCTTTCATAGTTGCGGATTCTTGCGAGAGGGGTTAGTCATAAGTAGGTTCTTAGTTCAAGTAAGAACAACACCTTAGCACCGGTCCACCCACATATGAAATTATCAAAATAGCAAACATGAATCAACTCAACATGATGAACATAACTAGACGGAAATTCCCATGTGTCCTCGAGAGCACTTGCTTAATATAAGAGTACTTCTAGGTCTGTCCTTTGCTACAAAAAGGTTTAGGCTACCTTGCTGCACCTTTGTTACTATTGTTACTTGTTACTTGTTACGAATTACCTTGCTATGAAACTATCTACTACCATTACTCACAACACTTGCAGAGAATACCTTCCTAAAAACTGCTGATCATTTCCTTCTGCTCCTCATTAGGTTCAACACTCTTACTTATCGAAGGGACTACGATTGATCCCCTATACTTGTGGGTGAGAAGAGGCTATTTGACATTACCTCACTTGATGAATGGAGAACAAAAGCCTATGAAAATGCTAAGTTGTTTAAAGAAGAGGTTAAAAGATGGCATGACAAGAGGATTCAAAAATGAGAGTTTAATGTAGGAGACTTTGTACTTTTGTACAATTCTCGTTTCAGATTTTTTGCAGGAAAACTCCTCTCCAAATGGGAAGGCACATACGTTGTTGAGGAGGTTTACTGCTCCGGTGCTATAAAAATCAATAACTTCTAAGGCAAGAATCCAAGTGTGGTGAATGGGAAAATAATTAAGCATTATATTTCAGGTGCATCCATTAATGAAGAAACCAATGTAATCCAAGTCATTACACCGGAAGAACACAACAAAGGGGTCTTCCGGAACACTCCAAAAACCCGAAAAAGGGGTAGATATGTGGTACGGTAAGTGAACCGACTCCAAAATTCCATAAAAATAATTTGTGTCATTTTTGGTATTTTAGAAAAATTACAAAATAAAACGTAGTCGGAAGGACCCACGGGGGAGGCACACGCGAGTAGGGCGCCCCCTGGTGGCGCGCCCTGATGGCTTGTCAGACCCTCGTGTGCCCTATGGACTCCGATTTCTTCCAGAACACGTATTCTGACCTAGAAAGAATCATTATATATATTCCCGGATGTTTTGACCACCGCATCGCGAGATTTTCCTCCGTTCTTGTTTTGGGCTATTTTTCTGGTAGATCAGAAAATATGTCGTCCCAAGATTCGGATGGAGAGAGCTATGTATCCCACTATGTTTCCAATCCAAAGATCTTTGGGGATATTTACCCCTACCTATGGTCCACGTAGGAGGAAGAAGACACCGACTTGGAGAAAATAGAATATCCTGACCCGGATGCTAGTTCAGATGAAGATGAAGGTCCACTACCTCAACTTGGAGATATGCATGTGGAATTCAAGAAGTCAAGCCTCCCTAATGGAGGAAACAAACCCAATACCCAATTTATCCCTTCTCGTTTTCTATAGGAAAGCAAGGCAGCTTTATGAACAAGAATTTTGAATCTTGAACAAGAGAACGACAATCTAAGGGAAGGAAACTCCATCCTCAAGCGCAAATGGAGACAAAGAATATTATCACAACACCACCGCCATCACCGAACAATACTTGAGTATATGGGTATGTGCACCACCCTTGGCTTGTTCCAAGCTTTGGGAAGGTGCCCCGGTATCATATCACCATCACTTTTTATCACCACTATCTATCTTAGTTTGATCTTCAGTTTTCGTGATTTAGGAAGATAAAATTTCAGATTTGCTTTGTTTAGATTTTTTGCTTTTATTTCTACCTATCCTTGTAATAGAGTGTGAGAATTATAAAATAAAGTTAGTTGGGATCGTGTGCCTCTTCCTCACTTGCATTCATCATCTTAGCATGGGAATAAAAAGATTAGAAAAGAATCATGTGCCTATCTCTTGAGAAGTAATGACTTCACATATAAAAGAGGTATAAGCAATAAGAAGTGTTGAAAACTAACAAACATAATGTTAGTAATTTATATGATCTATGCAAAAGTATGGTAGAGAAGAGGAGATTTACATATAAATATACTATCTTGAACACCTTCTATGATTGTGAGCTTTAATCAAAATATTACATAATGACCAAGTGTTGAAGTTGGACATGGAAGGCAACATAATGATCATGGTTGTCTACATTTGCATAGAAGTCATATGTATTGAATCCTTTAACATGTGATGCTTTCTTAGGACCTTTTGCTAGCCCAAAGATTCGCACTTAGAGATACTACCTGTGCATCCATAACCATTAAACCCAGTTTCTTGCCATGATAGTCCCCCATACCTACCTATGGATTGAATAAGATCCTTCAAGTAAGTTTTCATTGTTTCACAAGGCAATCAAAATTGCCTCTAATCATGTAATATCTTTTATTGTAAGGGAAAGTAAGCTTTGTATGATCTTGTGATGGTGAAGCAATAAAAGCGACGGAGTGCATAATAAATTTTGCTATAACAAGGGGCAATATGAAGTGATGATCCTTTGCATTAAGAGATTGAACATATCAAACAAGTAAAAGCTCATGGCAACCTCTGCTTCCCTCTGCGAAGGGCCTATCTCTTACATTCTTACAAGTTTTATGTCCATGCAAGAGTCAATAATATTTCCCTTGTTCTTCTTCTTCAAACTATTTAGTGGTAAGCATTATATGTTGAGGAAAGATTCAAACAAGTATATCCAATTGAATGTAGATGATCATGTTACATTATTGTTGACATTATCCTTGAGGTAAATAAGTTAGGTGGCAAGAACATTAAAGCCCCCATATTCCTATGTGCCCCATAGAATCACTTGTTCCAAAATTATGCAATGTATGTTTACAATCATAGAAGGCTAAATCATAGTTGAATATGTGAACTTGCTAGTAATATAAAGCTCTTACATAGACTCTTCTCTCGATTGCAAAAGCTATGATTATCTCAAGGACTAATTGCATTGCTTGTTGGTTCTCAATAAAGATTATGCTTCATATTTCTTTAGTTGTGAATAGATTGTTACTTATTCATGAGAGGTTATATGATTCAAAACTTTATGCTATGATGACATTCATGATGCTCTTATGTCAGTATTCTATTTTTATCGACACCTCTCTCTCAAATTATGTGGTCATTATTTTAGAGTTCGACTTTTGCTTCAGGACAAGCGAGGTTTAAGCTTGGGGGAGTTGATACGTCCATTTTGCGTCATGAATTCTTACTATTATTTACATTATTCTTGTCCATTATTCCACAATATCACACAATTCTTATGTCTTTTCTCTCTCAATATGCAAGGTACAACATAAGGAGGGAAATATCTGGAAACTGGAATTCTGGGCTGGAAAGCTGAGAAAAAGGCAAAAAAATCACCAGTCTCAGAATGACCTGAAACTTCACGGAGAATATTTTTGGAATATTTAAGAATTTATAGAGAAAAAATATACCGGATGGGGGGCTGCCAGCAGGGCACATGCCAATAGGGTGCCCCTTGGTGACGCACCCTGCTGGCTTGCGGGGCCCCCGCTGGCCCTTCAACGCCCCTCTTCTCCTATATAGTCTGTTTTACTCTAGAAAAAATAATAAGCAACCTTACGGGACAAAGCGCTACCGTGTTGAGGCGTAAACCTAGGCATAGGCCCTTTTGCACTCCGACAGTCAGATTCTGCCAGGGAAATCCCTCTCCGGGAGGGGGAGATCGAAGCCATCGTCATAACCAAGGCTTCCTCCTTCGTGGGAGGACCAATATTCATCAACATCTTCACTAGTGCCATCTCATCTCCAACCGTAGTCATCTCTTTTATTCAATATTTGTCCCAAAACCTCAGATTGGTACATGTGGTTAGTAGTTGTGTTGATTGCATCTCGTAGTTGATGCTTGTTGGATTACTTGGTCGAAGAGATTATGTTCAGATCCTTAATTATCATTATTACACCGCTGATCTTGAACATGTTGATGATGTGTGAGTAGTTACTATTGTTCTTGAGGACATGGGAGAAGTCTTGTTATAAGTAATCTTGTGAAGTTCGTATGCGTTCGATATTTTGATGATATGCATGTTGTTACTTCTCTTAGTGGTGTCATGTGAACGTCTACTACACGACACTTCATGGTGCTATGGGCCTAAGGAAAATCATTATGGAGTAACAAGTAGATGATGGGTTGCGAGAGTGACAGAAGCTTAAACCCCAGTTTATGTGTTACTTCATAAGGGGCTGATTTGGATCCACATGTTTCATGCTATGGTTAAATTTGTCTTAATTCTTCTTTCGTAGTTGCGGATTCTTGCGACAGGGGTTAATCATAAGTAGGTTGTTAGTTCAAGTAAGAACAACACCTTAGCACCAGTCCACCCACATATCAAATTATCAAAATAGCGAACGTGAATCAACTCAACATGATGAACATGACTAGACAGAAATTCCCATGTGTCCTCGGGAGCACTTGCTTATTATAAGAGTACTTTCTGGATAGTCCTTTTCTACAAAAATAATTGGGCTACCTTGCTGCACCTTTGTTACTAT
Source organism: Hordeum marinum (assembly GCA_022496015.1). Taxonomy (NCBI): domain Eukaryota; kingdom Viridiplantae; phylum Streptophyta; class Magnoliopsida; order Poales; family Poaceae; genus Hordeum; species Hordeum marinum. The sequence goes on along the minus strand of CM039677.1, from coordinate 342,459,669 downwards.
TGTTACTTGTTACTTGTTACGAATTACCTTGCTACAAAATTATCTACTACTGTTACTCACAGCACTTGCAGAGAATACCTTGTTGAAAACTACTTATCATTTCCTTCTGCTCCTCGTTGGGTTTGACACTCTTACTTATCAAAAGGACTACGATTGCTCCCCTATACTTGTGGGTCATCAGTACACTTTGCCTCCTGTCGACGACCTCCATGGCGGACACCACATGCAGCATGTGTTCGGTCAAATGTCGTTCAGCTTATTTTCAAATGCTATGTCAGTTTTTAGAGTTCCAAGGATGGTGAGCTACTCGACCATGGATGATGAGTTGTTGTGCGGCGCGTGGCTATCCGTATCCGTGGAATTTGTAGACAGGACCAGAGGCGATCCCTTCTGGCGTCAAGTACACGAAATGTTTCACGCATAAAAGCACATTGCTCCCTATGACATGTACATAATTCAACCACGCAACATGAGGTCATCATCATATCGTTTGCGTAGTATCTAGATTAGCATCACCAAATTTCGCCACGTGGTTCGACAACTCAAGGCAAGGAGGCCATTGCACGCGATAGAGGACGGGGTCGCAAGTTTTTTGCTTCCTCTTGCTCAACTTGTTGATTGATTTATTCACTCAGTGTTGGTCTACACATTATATGCATCCCGCACGCGCTGCCGTGGCGTACCATAGGAAGGAGGGATGCCTATTTATGGGCACATATTGTTGGATGAAGCTAAAGGGGCAGTATGTGTGGGAGCACATGATCTGTTGATCAAAAACTTGTTAGACATTTGGTTAATGTAGTCGAATTTGAGACCTTGTTGTACTATACTTAATTTGCATGGTATACATAGATGATTTGTGCTATTTCCTATTCAAACTTTGGTAAATATTGTCCACTTTATTAAAATGTGGGTTGAAATGTATGCCGCTAGTCTTGGATGTCATCCTCCCACATCCATGCCCGCGGACTGGCCCCTCCTGTCCACGGACGAATGTGGGGGGGAATTTGCGGGTTGTCGTTGGGCATGTCCTTAAAGAAGCAACTCCTCCCCTAGTGTTTCGTTTCTTACGTTGGGTTGTGTTGATGCACTATGCGGTGTTTGTTTGCACACATTGGTCCTAATGTAGTAACCGTGTATCATATATGGTGAGCTTATCATCTATCACCCTAATGAGGAGTAGGCACTACCTAAACCTAGGTATATATGAACTCACTATTTTAATGCATGTTAAAATGTATGTGTGGTACAAAATTTCGCAATAGAAAAATTGCCTTTGCAAAAAGACAAACTCCAGTGTTTCTAAATAGCGTTCCACGATGATACGTCCCCAACGTATATATAATCTTTTTTATGATGGCATGCTATTATATTATCTGTTTTGTATGTTTTATATGCATTAATATACTATTTTATATTATTTTTGGGACTAACCTATTAATCTAGAGTGTAGTGCCAGTTTCTGTTTTTCCTTGTTTTTGAGTTTTGCAGATATGGAATATTAAACGGAGTCCAAACATAATAAAACCTTCGAAAGGAATTTTTTGGAAGGAAACAAATCGATCAAGCTTGGAGTGCAGTGCAGGGGAGGTGCCAGGGAGCCACAAGCCTACTAGGCGCGGGCCCCTTGGCCGCGCCTAGCAGGCTTGTCGCCTCTCGGCAGGTCTCCTGACCCTAATTCTTGGCCTATAAATTCCCAAATATTCCCCCAACACCAAAGAGAGCCACACAAATACTTTTCCGCCACTGGAAGCCTCCGTTCCCAAGAGATCCAATCTTGGAGCCTTCTCCAATAATCTGCCGGAGGGGGCTTTGATCACGGAGGGCATCTACATCAACTCCATTGCCCCTCCGATGATGCGTGAGTAGTCCACCACTGACCTACGGGTCCATAGCTAGTAGCTAGATGGCTTCTTCTCTCTCTTTGATATTCAATTCCATGTTCTTCATGATCTTCATGGAGATATATCCGATGTAATCCTATTTTGTGGTGTGTTTGTCAAGATCCGATGAATTGTGAGTTGATGTTTAGATTATCCATGAATCTTATTTGAATCTCCTTTGAATTCTTATTTGCATGATTTCATATCCTTGCAAGTCTCTTCGAGTTATTGGTTTGGTTTGGCCAACTAGATTGGTAATTTTTGCAATTGGGGAAGTGCTTGGTTTTGGGTTCAATCTTGCGGTGTCCTCACCTAGTGACATAGTAGGGGTAGCGAGGCACGTATTGTATTATTGCCATCAAGGGTAACAAGATGGGGTTTTCATCATATTGCTTGAGTTTATCCCTGTACATCATGTCATGTTTCTTAATGCATTACTATGTTCTTCATGAACTTAATACTCTAGATGCAGGTAGGAGTCGGTCGATGTGTGGAGTAATAGTAGTAGATGCAGAATCATTTCGGTCTACTTGACACGGACGTGATGCCTATATGCATGATCATTGCCTTGGATAACTACATGATTATTTGCTTTTCTATCAATTGCTTGACAGTAATTTGTTTACCCACCATGATATTTGCCTTCAAGAGAGAAGCCTCTAGTAAACCTATGGACTCCAGGTCAATTTCCATAATATACTTTCAGTTCTATAAACCAAAAATAGCAAAAATACTTTGTTGCAATTTATTTACCTTTTACTTTCCATTCTTGTTTACATCTATATCTATCAGATCTAATCCTTGCAAATAATCGTGAAGGGATTGACAATCCCTTTATAGCGTTGGGTGCAAGAGTTTGATTGTTTGTTTAGGTGCAACCATTGGTCACTTGCTTGTTCCTCCTATTGGATTGATACCTTGGTTCTCAACAACTGAGAGAAATACTTATCTACTTCGCTGCATCACCCTTTCCTCTTCAAGGGAAAACCAACGCATGCTCAAGAGGTAGCACACGACACATCATTTTGTCCCTTTTGCACAACAAAAAATATATTTCCCTGTGAATTTTTTTTTATTCTTTTTGCACGAGCCAAAAAATATATATTCCCGTGAAACTTTCGGTGCAAAAATAGAACGTGGAATCTTTTTTAGAAAAAAGTAGCATTTAAAAATATGTTTTTCGAAGTGAGTTCATATGTATCTGAGTCATGCATGTATTTTCCCCTAAAACAGGGCTTTTTGCTTGAATGTTACATATGTTCACAGTGATCACGGAATAAAAACAACACCACAATCACGACAGGTGAAGATTGTGAAGTTCTTCATCCCACACAACCCGATCTAAACCACACCATTGCCTACGTCAACATTGGCCCTCTCTTTTGCATGAAGTTGGAGTAATCATCATCTACCTCCTTGCTCTTCTTAAACCAATTGTAGCAGCCATCTTTGTAACCATGCACTTGTTCAAGAAAAATTCAAGCAATAGGCAAAGCAAGCACAACATATGCAACAAAAGCAACTTAGGCATGCATGATCATGTACCCAATAGGCAGAGTCACGAATATCATCAATCGCCATGTAGCAAGGAATGAGGGGATGTTCTATTGCGTGGAAAATAGTCAAAAAGAACGAAAGATGAGAATGAAACATCAAAATGATGATATATATGCCCCTTTGTAGTCTAGAAAAACATCAAAAACATTAAATTATATCATGAGACAATGCTCATTACCTTGTGATCTCTAGTTTATGTGTATGTGTGTCATTATGAAGGGTTGTCCCTAAGGGGGGAGAGGGGGCGGCCGCCCCGACCCCCAAAACCTAAGCCCCCCCGCCAGGTACACATACACAGTAGCCCATTGCTGGCCCAGGGAGGAGGAAGGCACACGTACGCACGTAGCACATTTTGTCTAAAAAAGCACATAGCAGGTATGCCATTGATCACTAGCTAGAAGTTGCAATCACTAATTTTCTTGCCTAAAAATCACTAGATTATCACCATGATCTCCGTGCATGCACTAGACGAACCTTCACTCTCCGATCTCCTGTTCGGATCCTCACTTCATCGTTCTCCTTATCTGTCTCACCGACTCCCAAATTCAGTTTTCAAAAAACCCTAATCTAAAGCACCATGGGAGACCGCATGTGTTCAACAATTCTCTGTCACCCTCTAGATATTGAAGGCCAGTGAATGGCCCCTGATGTACTCTCTACCCGTTCTGATCAAGGCCTTCTTCAATCAAATCCTTTTGGCTGCTCCTGCTAGTTAGCGAGTTCGACCATTCCTCAAAAGCCAAGTCGTGAAGGTGTGTAATTTATGTCATCTTATATATTGAATGGATGTGTACCACATATAGAAAATGTATGTACAATTCTAAATTCTATTTGTATTGTGTTTTACAATTGTGTCATTTATTAGGATTGAGAGATATATTATCTAACAGATGCCTCTAGCAAAAGTTTTTTTTCATGTAGAACTTTTTGGAAGACATGGATATTTTTAATTCCAAATTCTAATGTATTGCTTTTTATAATTTTGTCATTTATTATTATTGAGATATATATTATCTAACAAATGCCTCTAGCAAAAGTTTGTTTTTCATGTAGAAATTTTGGAAGATATGGATATTGGTATGATCACCAATGACTTTGCATCTATCGAATGGTGGGATTTTTATAGATAATATATATAAGTTATTTGTTATAAATATTAGTTTTGGATGCATCTTAAGCATTTTTAGTATATAGAATATTTTTCATTATTTTGATGATAACATTAAGGGCCCCCCGTTTTAGTGTCGCTCCAGCCCCTGAAGTATTAGGACCGACCACGGTCATATGTTTATATACTTACCTTGTGATCTTTTCTATATGTATATATTTTCCCTATGATCTTTTCTATATGTATATATTTTTGAATGTTATTGTGTGCTAAAAATAACATATGAGACCGCGAGAAGAATTGTGGGAGGGGGTCTCCGTGGTAGACATGGAGAACCACTATCTATGGACGCGGGAAAAGTATCGGGCAAAGCACCAGTGTTCAAATGTTAGCTTGGTTATGTTAGCTTGGTTCAGAAGTGTTCAAATGACCCAGTGTTCTAATCCAGCATGGAGAGATGGCAAAGAGACGGTTCAGTGACCTTGCAGTGTGCATCCTCATGTAGGCGACCCAGATGAGAGGTTGACGACCTGGCTGGGTCTGAGTCCAACCACCATACCTACATTGGGTCAGGTAGTTCAACAGGCTCTTTGAGAGGCCAAATATCCTACTTGAGAGCAAGCGGCCCGTTGGTCCCCGTTTGTTCCATCAACTACTAATTCATGTAGTATGTGAGTCTTGTACTAATGCTCTACATGTTGAACATTAGCCGACACTCATTTCACTCCTAAATAACCCATCAAGCCATTAATTTTTTGATGAGTGGCATATATATGCTTATTATTGTAATGCACTTGTTATATTTGCTTTTACAACTACTACTTTTCATTAATGTGACATCATTATAATGTGGTGCGTGTACGTGGACCAATGTTCAAACCAGAATTAACGTATGAAATGCAATCTAATGATATGATTCAGGTGCAATATGTTGCAATACCATCAATTCTGCATTGAAGAATAGCAGTGGAGGGCACAAATTTCTGTGGCGGGCAATACAAAAATGCCAGCCATTGCAGCGTTCAATTCCTATAGCGGGAAGTAAGCAACGTTGGCCACTGCTCATGGGCTATCATTGGCAGGAGGGCGCTCGCCATTGATGGCAAGTTAGGAGTGACAGAAGGTCGATGGCAGGTGGTCCTGGGAGACTGGCCCGCCATTGCTTGCCTTTCGCACCCGCCACTGCTAGGCATTCTTGCAATGGTGATATTTGGTTTGTTTATGTGTTAAGCCTGTTGTAGTAAACACGCCTAACCCATCTTAACTATTTCCCTACCTTTTTTAGACAACTCGGCCATTCTACGCTCTAGGAGCACTTGGCTTGTGATGTTTAACTCTCTCAATTTCAATTTCATCAGTACAAGTTTCAATGGCTATATTAGGTTGTCCGTAGTTAACATGTGCCTTGTTTATTTCAGTAATGCACACTGTGATGTTCAAGTATGTAGTTCAATGTCATCAATACCAGTTGAAAACTTACAATGCCTGTATTAGGTTGCTGTTAGGCATGTTGTACTAAATAGTTCCATCCATTATTTACTCGGTCCCTTTGCTACCTTGCCACTCTTCACAATAAGATATCATTATAGATATTATCATTTAATTACCATTTGCTATTTTTGGTGGATATTAAACTTGTTGCAGTTACATGCATTTCCATGTACTTACGCAAGGACACAATGCGTTATGATGTTGTTTACCGTCGAGGTTAGTTGCATCCCAATGTATTATAGTATTTTATATGATTTGTGCAATTGCATACTAGTTTCTAACATTTACTTGTTTCTTGTAGGTACATATGTAAGCAGTACTAATCCACGCTTCGACCTAGAGGAACCCCTCACTGTCGTCGCCCCCCGACTTGGGGTGGGTTGTGGCCCAAATGAAGTTCCCCAGCAACTACCCCTCGGGATTTACCAAGTATGAATTGTCTAGTTCATTTTATCGATACCAGTTGCAATGGCTATGTTTTGTAAGATTGGTGTTGAGACTTTGGTAGTAAACACAACTAACCACCTTAACTATTTTCATACCTCTTTCTAGACAACTCTACCATTCTCTGCTTTAGCAGCACTTGGCTTGCGATGTTTAACTCTGTCAATTTAAATTTCACCAGTACCAGTTTGAGTGGCTATATTAGGTTGTCTATAGTTAACATGTGCCTTGTTATTTCAGTAATGCACACTGTGATGTTCAAATATGAACTATCCAGTTCAGTATCACCAATAGCAGTTACAAACTTATAATGCCTTTGTCAGGTTGGTGTTAAACCTCTTATAGTGAGCAATTCTATCCATTTTTTTACTCTGTTGATCGTGCTACTCTTTGCAATGAATATATTATTGGATCCCATCGTTTAATTGTCATTTGCTATCTTTGGTGGATGATAACCCTGTTGTAGTTAAAATGCCCTTTCATGTACTTGCACAGGGCCATAATGGGTGATGTTGTTGTTTACTGTTGAGGTCTCTAATGTCTTATAGTATTTGACATTATTTGTGCAATTGCAGTTTAGCTTCTCACATTTACTTGTTTCTTATAGTTACATATGTCAGCTGTACTGACTCACACTTCTACTGGAGGAACATCTTGCCATCGATGCCACTGACTTGGGGTGGGCTCTGGTCGAGATGAAGCGCCCCACCAACCACCCCTCTAGATTTAACAAGTATGAACTGTCCAGTTCATTTTTACCAATACCAGTTGCAATGTCTATGTTTTTTATGGTTGATGTGTTAAGTGTGCTGTCGTAAACACACCTAACCCATCTTATCTGTTTCCCCTATCTTTTTCTAGATAACCGGGTCATTCGCTGCTCTAGCAGCACTTGACTTGTGATGCTTAACTATGTCAATTTCAATTTCACCAGTACCAGTTTCAGTGGCTATATTAGGTTGTCTATGGTTAAACATGTGCCTTCTTTATTTCAATAATGCACACTATGATGTTCAACCACGAACTGCCTAGTTCAATTTCACCAATGCGAGTTACAAACTTACAATGTCTGTGCTAGGTTGTTGTTAAGTTTGTTGTAGTGAACACTTCTGTCCATTTTTTACTCTGTCCCTTTACTACCTTCTACTCTTCACAATGAAGATATCATTGAAGATGTTGTCATTTAATTACCATTTATTATTTTTTTGTGGATGTTTACCATGTTGTAGTTACCTACATTTCCATGCACTTACGCAAGGCCACAATGCGTGATGTTGTTGTTTACCGTCGAGGTTAGTTGCATCCCAATGTCTTATAGTATTTTGTATCATTTTTGGAATTGTAAGTTAGCTTCTAGCATTTACTTGTCGCGTTTAGGTACATATGTTAGCGGTATTGATCCATGCTTCGACCCGTTTTGTGCATGGGGCAATGAGATATTCATTAACAAGCATTAAATGAGGAAACTAAGAAAAAATGTTAGGCGAGAGAAACGGGTGATGAAAGTTAAACTCTTTATTTACACTTTATCCAAGACAACAATGAACTTTAGGATGGTAAGTAATATGTTATATTCTTTTTCTTTTCACAACGAGTTACTCTGTTAGTCATGAATATCTGAAAGTTTTCTTTTTTTTGGTGGTTTCTAAAGCAATTTACCAATGATTACCTTGCAAACTGCATGAGCGGAGTGGAGGCAACGAAGGTTGAAGTATATAATTGATACTACCATGGTAATGGTCTTGAAGTCTTCCTCAAGGAGGTGAAGGATGGGCTCACGGTCATCACAAGGGATTGGACAAAAGTTGTGCATGCCTTTGGCATGGAGGAGGGCACATTATGAGCATCCCACTTCATCAGCATCATCGACGACCAAAAGGATTTACAACTCTCTCTTCACCTTTACCGCCTCTAATACATGTATATATTATGGTTCATCATAGGTAATCTTCTGTCGAATAATGTAACGATTTAACATATTGTATTAAGATTTTGATTTGTTCATTGGTTGTTGAACCATTGTAAATATTGTATGTGTATTGATGGATGTGAAATATTTCAATTCCACTCTTCATAATTCAAATTTTTAATTTCCAATTTTGAATAATAAATTAAATAAAATAATAATAACTATTAGGTAATAAATTATGGTACACACGGTTAGAAAGAAAACGACATGCATAATGGAAAAATACATTACACATGATTCTTTGAAGAATAACATGTGCAATTCTTACCAGTACAACACACGGTTGTATATCATATGCGTGTGGGATTGTCGGCAATGCCACACACGTTTCCATACCATATGCTTGTGTGATTGGCGGCAATACTACAAACATTTCAAAAACGTGTGTGTGTGTAATCACTGCTGCAGAAGCATCCTATACAAACGGTTTTTTACACCCTTTCCTCGACGGAGATTTAAGCCGTCGCCTAGCTTGTGTGTGCAATAGGGGTGGTCCATGCCACACGACCCAAAAATCATCGGCGATAGATCCTCTGGTCACACACGTTGAGCAAAAGAGCTCGTGTGCGATCTGGTGATCCATCGCAAACAAGTAAACGGGACCAACTGTGTGAGATGTTCTTAGCATCGCACACGGTTCCTAGAAGAAACTGTATGGCATAGGCTTTCCATCACACACTGAGTTTATGTGGAACCGTTTGTGCAATGTGTCCTAACGCAAATATTTGTCATGCAGAAGTCATGTGTGATTGTCCATTGATCCAACACGCCTACTTTCTAGAAACTGTGTCGGTTGTTTGAGGTCATCATGCATTGTGGTGTCTAAGAAATCGTATGCATTAAAAAAACTAACAAGCAGGATAATTGTCCTATTATTGATAATCCGTTTAGCAATCAAATTTACATTGCAAATCAAACACAACAGATATTTCATATTCGTATTATGACAGCCAGGATTTCATAACTAAAGGACATCAGAGTACAACATCAGAGAACTACAGCACTCAATTACATCATATATCTAGCTACGACATTACTCAATAGAACCAAGTTTCACATGCAACATCTAAATCCTTTAGAAAGTAGCATCATATTCGGTAAATATACGGATGAATCTCATCTGGAAATCTAATGAATCTGAAGGATAATATTGAGCCTTCAGTAATGTTGAATGTCCTTGCAACTTTAGACCAGTGGTTGTGGATGATTACTCGCCCAACCTTCGTCCTCTTGAGGAAGACTTCAATATTATAACGTGGGTGTTAAATGAATACCTTCTTCGTCTCTTGACCATGTAGGTGGTCTGAGAGGTAATCATCGGTGAACTACTTTGTAAAGAACTGAAAACAAATATATGCATAAATATTTGTTCTAAATTTTGAAATGGCACAAAGGAAAAAACTAGGTAAAAGAGTTAGTACCATCCTATAGCTGACGGATGCCTTCTTCATCGTATAAAAAAAGATCTTGTTGTTGTTCTTTGCTAGTTTCTTTATCCTAACAATTTTTATGAGTTTCTTGACTTGATTGATATTCATGGACATCTCATTTCCCCATATGCAAAATGGATCGAACAACGGGTCTAAACCTCTGACAATAGGACCTACATGTGCTAGAACAATAGTTGAAAACCTAGATATTAGAATGGTTGCTGCAATTTCACAATAATGTGCTATTAGCCAAAGGACCATGTATGGGAAATGGCAATGGTAAACCTTGATGTCTCTCGTTGTTTCCCTGTGACACATATAAGGTAGTTATTGATCAGTTTAAGTAATAGTTGGCGTACTGTAAGTAACAATATGATGAAAAATAAACACATTGTATATCCAACATATTAATCTGAACCACATGGAAAATACAGTTATCCAAACAAACCATTCTTGAGAAGTACGAAATGTGGCAACTGTATATGTTTCTCATGTATTTAGTGCAACAAAATTCGTATTTCTCATTGCTTAACAATACAGAATTGAACCCACAATGACAGGGTTATTACCCACGGGTACGCCAAAGCAACGGAGTTCTTTCCCCTGCTTCACAAAAAAAGTACGCGACCGGCTAGCCCCAGCCGGCTGGAGCACAGCCGGCTGGTGTGATCGCCGGCTGGCTCGAGCACGGCTGGTCAAGGTGCCGGCTCGGCCCCCGGACGGCTAGGCGTGACCGGCTGCCTTCGGGCCGCCTCCTCCGTTGACCCCGGGGCGGACAAGCAACGGCTCGTCCCTCTGCGTGTGGGTACGGTGACATGATGTGCCGCCACGATAGGCGCCATTGTAGCCACAATGGCCGCTGACGCATAGGCGCGCGTGGCAATAGTTCGGCCGTCCGGGCCACTATCCTTGGCAACCGCGACCGGGCGAGGGAACAGTGCCAGCACGCCCCTGCCCACTCGATTACCTGCCCCGACATGGCTACGGTGCAGACGATCGTACCGAAGACTTCGGCTGGCTGGCGCCAGACGACGCCACCCGGACGGCCCGTGTCGTAGCAGGTGGGCGGGGGCCAATCGCGGAGCCAGCTGGCGGGCCCCAGCGGGCGATGGGACCACGCAGCCGGTGGACCCTATGGGCGCCGAGACGACTCGAAGGGTGGGACCCCCTGGTCAGCCAGAAAGGCTGCCAGCCGCCCCCCCTTGTATATCTCATGAATATCGTAAGCCGGGGGGTTGGCCTATAAAAAAACCCGAGCCCCCCATGCAACGGGGACGACAAGTCTCTCACACACACACACACGGGATACTTACCACGCTCTCTCACACTTCATAGCGGAGGAAGGCAAGCCGACTGCTCCCTCTTCCTCCTCTAGACATAGCTCCAGGAGCAACCTTGTAAACACACCCATCCATCAAACTAGACCAAGCAGGACTAGGGGTATTACCTCCCATGGAGGGCCCCGAACCTGGGTACATCGTGTGTCACCACCGCTTGTACCTAATCCCACTCCCGGACCCTGTCGGCGTCCTCCGGCCCCAGCCACCTACGATAAGCCTACCCATGGCATCTGTTGTGAGAAAACGATGACAATTGGCGCCCACCGTGGGGCTGTACGCGACGCTGTCCGGATTCATGCTTCGGGCGGGACCCCTCGCCATTCCCTGCCGTCAACGCATGTCCACGCGAAACCGCGGGCTCATGGGGCTTGCTTTGACACGCCCTGCGGGCAGCTCCATCGACCTTGCGCTCGACATCGACGCGCTCACCGAGCGCTTTGGCAAGCTCAGCCTTGCCGAAGCTCCGGCCACCGACGAGTACCCTAGCCAAGTGCTCGTCTATGCCGGTCCGCCCACGGCTGTGGGCAACCTCGCTGCGACCCAGTCCAGCGGCTCCCATGATCGCGTGGGAGCAATGGCCATCATCTCTTCCACCTCCTCCAGACGTGCGCGGGCCGAGGCTGACGCCTCCGCTGCCCGCGTCGGCACCGCCGACCCGCTCGGAGTGTCCCTTCGGCGCTTGAGCACTCCTATTGCTCCGACAGCAAACCCCAACGCCACCACGGCCGAGCTCGAGGCGGCTCGTTGCCTCCTGTTCGAGGACGCCACTGCCCTTCTGGCCACGCGGCGCCGCATGGAGGCCGCTCAACAGGAATACGCTTCCGCTTACGGTCTCACCCCGGATGGCACTGAGCCCAACCGGCGTGGGGTTGTGCGCGAACACGGATGCGTGGTCGCCGAAATATTGGGCGGCAACTTGCTCGTCTACAACACCCCCGCAGCCAACCTGCAGGCCCTCAAGGTAGCCTATGAGCATTTGGCAACATTGGAGGGTGAAGAGCATGCCGCCCGCGAGCGTCACATCAAGGACCTTATCGACGCTGCCGACGCGCAGCAACATCTTCTCTTGGCAGGCGGTGCGGCCTCCGAAGGCCCCAGGCCCGAGTGCGAGGGCATAGGGATGGTTGGTCGTCAGCCGGCTTAGCACTCTAGCTCCCCTCGCGTCTCCGGCTGCCGGGTCAGGGCAAGCAACCCCCAGCCTTCTCAACTATTGGGGGGCGAGCAGCCGGCTGTAAATAGCCAGCGCTCTAATGACCCACCTCACAGCAGCCGCCACCACGAGGCACCGGCAGCCGGTAGCTGGCGCAGCCACGGGCATACTCCAACCCCGCGGTGAGAGCCGGAACGGTCGGTTCCGCCCGTCATCCGCCCCAAGCTCTCGGCTCGGCTCGGACCGCGCGTCCCACACTGCGAGAACGACGCCCGCACCCGCATCGATGAGCTCACGCAGTTGGCCCTCCTTGAAGAGGAGGGCTCGATTGGCCCAGCCTGTTTTGGCCCTCGGATCCGCAACAAGCCGTTCCCAACCGGCTTCACGCTCCCCCGAGACACCCCAAAGTACAACGGGGCTGGCAAGGCCGAAGACTGGCTGATCGACTACACCACCGCGATCGGCATCGCCAAGGGGAACAAGCACGTAGCCATTTGCTACGCCACCTTCATGTTGATCAGCTCAGCCCGCACCTGGCTCAATAGCCTGGCGGCCGGCAGCATCAACACCTGGACGGACTTCGAGGAAGTCTTCATCCGCAACTTCACCGGTACCTACAAGCGGCTCGGCCGCCCCGTGAACTAGCCATGTGCGTTCAGGGGCCAGACGAGTCCCTCTGCAATTACCTCACCCGGTGGACCGAGCTCCGCAACTCCTGCGAGGGGGTGCATGACGTGCAGGTCATACAGTACTTCATCGAAGGTTGTCGTGATAGCACCCCCCTCAAACACAAGCTTCTGTGCTCCGAGCCAGCTACGCTTGTCGAGCTCATGACCAAGGCAGACAAGTATGCCACGGCCGATTCCGACATTTGGGTCAAGACAACCCTGCCCGCTAAGGCAACGTCTACACCAGCGACGCCCCGACCGGCTGCCGACAACCAGCAGCCGCAGAACAACAAGCGCAAGAACGACCAGCCAGACTCCCGTTACGGGAGCCGGCAGGTCGCCACCATCGAGGAGCAGGAGTCGGCTGCCTAGTCTTCCAGCCAGCGCCAGCGCACTAGCAAGGCTGCCTGGTAGCCGAAGCTCACCTTCGAGCAGATGCTCGACCTCCCCTCCAAGATCCACTCTGGGGCCAAGCCCAATACGCACACGCTCCGGAAGTGCAGCTTCTCATAGTGATTGGCCCAAGGGACCGGCCTTCCGGCTCCCCCCACGCCGCCTGCCCGCGCGCCGGCCCCGGTGCCAGCTCCGGCTCCGGCCCAAAACGACAGTTGTCTACACGACCAGTTCCCCAACCAGGACGGTTGCTACGTCGTCTTCACGAGTGAAGAGACGAGCAAGCTTTCTCAACGCCGGCTCCATCGTGAGGTGAACGCCACCATGCGGGCGACTCCCCAGTTCATGCACTCGTCGGAGAAGCCGGTCACCTGGAGTCGGGCAGATCACCCCACCGTGATGCCCAATCCCGGCACCTACGCCCTGGTCCTCAAACCCACCATTGCCACCGAGAAGCGCACCTGCCACTTCTCACGGGTGCTGATAGATGGTGGCAGCAACATCAACATCCTTTACCTCAACACGATGCGAAAGCTAGGGCTGAACATAGATGACCTGGAGGCGAGTCGGAAGGTTTTCCATGGCATCGTGCCTGGAAAGTGTTGCACCCCTGTCGTCAAGATCACGCTTGATGTCCTTTTGGAGGCCCCGACCACTGCCGCCATGAGCCGGTTCTGTTCGAGGTAGTGGACCTCGCAAGTCCTTACCACGCACTTTTGGGTCAGCCGGCCCTCGTCAAGTTTATGGCGGTCCCCCATTAGGCCTACCTCAAGCTCAAGATGCCGGGCCTCAAGGGAATCATCACCATCGTGGGTGACTACAAGATGTTGCTCGAGTGCGCTCGAGACAGAAGCAGCTAGCCGAGGCACTGGAGATCACCGAGGAAAAGGGGCACCTCGACCGGCTCGTGGCCCTCAACGCCAGCCAGCCGTGCCGGCTCCTCCCTTGCAGTCCGTTGGCGAGGCCTCCTTCCAGCCGTCAAGGACACCAAGCAAATCCCGCTTGACCCGGCCAACCCCGCTCAGTGCGTCACCATCGGCTCCCGCCTCGACAGCAAATAGGAAAGCAAGCTCGTCGACTTCCTCTGTGAGAATCGGGACATCTTTGTGTCGTCCCCCAAGGACATGCCAGGTGTTCCGAGGAAGTTCGCCGAGCACAAACTACACGTCCGGCCAGACATCGAGTCGGTCAAGCAACCCCTACGCCGTTTCTCCGAGGAGAAGCAACGTAATATAGGAGAAGAGATCGCACAGCTGCTCGCAGCCGGCTTCATCATGGAAGTTTTCCACCTGGACTGGCTGGCCAACCCAGTCCTGGTGGTAAAGAAGAACAAGACCTAGCGCATGTGCATCGACTACACCAGCCTGAACAAGGCGTGCCCCAAGGACCCGTTCGCCCCACCACGGATCGATCAAGTCGTCGACTCCACAGCCGGCTGCGACTTGTTGTCCTTCCTGGATGCCGACTCCGGCTACCACCAGATCAAGCTATATTCGGAGGACCGGCTCAAGGCCTCCTTCATCATGCCCTTTGGGGCCTACTTCTATATCACCATGTCCTTCGGCCTGAAGAACACATGCACTACCTTCTAGCAGTGCATGCAGAAGTGCCTCCTGCCTCAGATAGGCAGGAACATCCACGTCTACGTCGATGACATCATCGTCAAAACCAAGAAGCACTTCAGCCTCCTCGACGATCTCCGGGAGACCTTCGCGAACCTGGGCGAGTAGACGATCAAGCTCAACCCGGAGAAGTGTGTCTTCGGCGTCCCAGCCGAACAGCTCTTGGGTTTCTTTGTGTCCGCTCGTGGCATCAAAGCTAACCCAGTGAAGATCAGCGCAATCGAGCGCATGCCCAAGCCGACCCGGCTCTGCGATGTCCAGAAGTTCACCAGCTGCCTCGCCTCGCTCAGCCGGTTCATCAGCCGGCTAGGGGAGAAAGCCTTGCCCCTCTATGGGCTCCTTCCCAAGACGGCTTTGGTCGAGTGGGTCACTCCAAGAAGCCGGGCATGTTCGATTGGCCTGACGAGGCGGACGAGGCTTTCTGCGGCCTCAAGAAGGCTCTCACCCGCGCGCCCATCCTGGCCACGCTGGCTGAGAAGGAGCCTTTGCTCGCTTACATCATGGCAACCACTCTCGTCATCAGCGTTGTCTTGGTGGTCGAGCGGCTGGAGGAGGGCAAATCCCTGTCAGTCCAGTGCCCCGTCTACTACCTCAGTGAGGTCCTTTCTATCTCCAAGCAGAACTATCCCCACTACCAAAAGATGTGCTACGGCATATACTTCACCGCCAAGAAGGTCAAGCAGTACTTCCAAGAGCACACCATCACCGTGGTGAGCACGGCCCCACTCGAAGAGATCATGAGCGGCCGGGACTCCACTGGCAGGATCGCCAAATGGGGCATCGCCCTCACCGACCACGAGATCCGGTATGAACATCGCACCGCCATCATGTCGCAGGCGTTGGCTGAATTCCTCGTCGACTGGGCGGAGACCGAGTTCGTGCCGCCTCCTCCAGACTCCACGCATTGGCGCATGCATTTTGACGGCTCAAAAATGAGGACCGGCCTGGGTGCCGGCATAGTCCTCTCCTCCACAAAAGGTGATCATCTCAAGTATGCCCTCCAGATCCACTTCGCCCACTCCAACAACGTGGCCGAGTAGGAGGCCATCGTCCATGGCCTCCGGCTCGCCAAGGAGATAGGCATTAGGTGCATCCTATGCTTTGGCGACTCCAACCTCGTGTTACAACAGGTCTCTAGCGAATGGGATGCTAGGGATGCCAACATGGCAAGCTACTGCTTCCTCGTACAACAACTCACCGGCTCCTTCGAGGGTTGTGAGTTCCACCATGTCCCACGGGCAGACAATGAGGCAGCCAATGCACTGGCAAAGATCGGCTCCACCCGGAAGGCCATCCCGGCTGGTGTCTCCCTCGAGCGGCTTCTCAAGCCGTCGATCAAGCCTTCCCCAGAATCGGAATCCATCTTCATGCCGGCAGACGCCGTCGGCCCATCGGTGGCTCCGGCTGCACCATCGGCACCTTCGCCACCGGCTCCCTCAACCTTGGCCGTCTTGCCGGCACCACTTGAGCCGGCTACATCCAAGGCCACCGGCTCCGACGACGCGGTTGTCATGATGACAATCGACGAGCCAGCCTCGGGGGCTAGCGAGTCGGACCTAGGAGCTGGCGAGCCGGCCCTGGGGGTTGGCGGGCCGATCCCGGGGACTGATCATCCAGGCCCGGGGCTCCCGAACCGGCCCCCGTCTCGGCTCCCTCATGGGCCCAGCCCATCCTGGCATTCCTCCTATGCGGTGAGCTCCCCCCGGATGAGGCCACGGCAAGACAAATCCAGTGCCGGTCCTCGGCATACAGCATCATCAATCACGAGCTGGTCCAGCACAGCACCACCAGCGTCTTCCAGCGGTGCGTTGAGCAAGAAAAGGTCTGGAGATCCTCCTCGACATCCACCAAGGCGAATGCGGGCACCACGCCGCCTCCAGGACCCTGGTGGCCAAGGCTTTCCACCATGGTTTCTATTGGCCCACTGCCTTGGAGGCGGCCAAGAAATTGGTTGATGAGTGCGAGGGCTGCCAATGCTTCAGCACGCAGAGCCACCTACCAGCGTCGGCCCTCCAGACCATCCCCCTCTCATGGCCCTTCGTCGTCTCGGGACTGGACATGGTGGGTCCCTTCAAGACCGCACGAGGCGGCATGACACATTTGCTGGTGGCTGTCGACAAATTCACCAAGTGGATCGAGGCACGACCAATCAAGAAGCTTGACGGGCCCACAGCCATTCGATTCATCGATGACATCACGGTTCGCTACGACGCCCCCCACCGCATCATCACCAACAAAGAGCACGAACTTCGCCAAAGGCACGCTCGCGCATTTCTGCTCCAAGCAAGGCATCCGACTCGACCTGGCCTCCGTCGCTCATCCACAGTCAAATGGTCAGGTCGAGAGGGCAAACGACCTCATCTTGTCCAGCATCAAGCCCCGGCTCATAACACCGCTAGTGAGGTTAGTCGTCTGCTGGGTCGACAAGCTGCCGGTTGTCCTTTGGAGTCTCAGGACCACCCCCAACCGATCAACCATGGGAGGGCCTGTTCATCGTCAGCAAGGAACTGCACAACAACGCATATTACCTAATAGACGCCGAGAAGCCGCATAAGCGCAAAAGAGATGCCTCCGGCGAGGAGACCGAGCGCCCATGGAACGCGGCGCTCCTCCGTCCGTTTTACTGCTGAAAAGACTAGTGTTTGTATGTATCCCTCCCCTTTTGGTCTTATGAATGCAATGGGTGCCCCAGGCCGGCTCTTGGGGCACACCCTTTTCGTTTCCCTCAAAAGTCTCCTCACTCACCTGCTCTCCGACCCGGCTCCCGGGCTCGGGGGCTCTCCGGCTAGTCCTAGGTTGCCTCTCCCAAAATCGGCCAAGTATTGTGAGCTGAGAAAGCCCTCCCACCCCTCCCAGCTACAGACCGCCTCCCGAGTGTCTGGCTGACGGGGCCTCAGGGCGGCAAAACTTAGCACACACGAAAGTCCGATTGCAACGGGGTCGCCAGCTAGGTCCAATCGGACCACCGCCTCGCCTCTGCCACTCAACTTACCCAAAAAAGCTCTCGCGGTTCCTAAGTTCAGCACTGGCTCCCTCGAGGAGGACACCCCAACCCAGCTAAAGACTGGCTCCCGGCTGGCGGGCTGGCAGGGCCGAAACCAAAGGGGAAAAGGGACAGAACAGACGGAACCAAAGGGGCAAAAAAGGGTAAGGACGAGCAGGCATGCGTAATAGGCAAACACATCAAACATTTAGAATACAAATTTTAAGATAAAAGAGGCCCACGGCCATCACGGTTCATTACATTACACCCCCAGTGGGTGGACTTAAGCCTAACATGCAGGAAAGATAACAAAGGAAAAAAGATAAGACGCCCGGAGGCTCAGGCCACCGGCGCGTCGCCAGCCGGCGCGCCTCCAGCCGGCGCATCGCTGGGCGGCTCGACTCCCGTCCCGAAGGTGGTTGCGGCCTTCGGGTCAGCTTCCTTGGTCTTCGAGGCAGCCTCTGAGGTCCCAGCCGTCTCTCCACTGGAGTCGGTACTCTCGTCAGCAACCTCCTCGTCCTTTGGACCTTAGAGGATGCCAAAGGAGTCTTCGGCCACCGACTCGTCATCCTTGCCAAGGGCCGGCAGGAGCTCATCCGGGTCGACGTACGACGCGAGCTCGTTGACACGATGGACAAGGACCGTCTCACGAGCCGCCCGCTCCTCGGCCGGCTCATCCCGCATGGTGGCCAGCTAGTCCAAGTCCACGCCGCGGTACCACGAAGTTATGAAGCGGAGCGCCATCTGCGCGCCGGCTTGCGCCGCTGATGCCTTCCAGACCTCGAGCCGAGCCACGACGTGCTCCAGCCACAAGGCCACGCGGTTCTCCGGAGCCCCTCCACATCCCGACGATAAGGATAACCTCCTTGCTGGCCGTCTTCAGCCGCTCCACGCTCTGCTCGAGGTGGATCAGCCAGTTTTCTATGGCGAGCCCAAGGTCCGCCACACTCCATGCAACATCCTCCTCGATGGAGGTCCCGCGCGACCGGAGATACTCTCGGTTGAAAGGACGTGGATGTCGCCTAGAGGGGGGTGAATAGGCGCTTTAAAATAATTATGGGTTAGGCTTGAACAAATGCGGAACAAAACTATCGTTTAATTAGACAAGCACAAAACCTAAAACAACTAGGCTCACCTATGTGCACCAACAACTTATGCTAAGCAAGATAGACAACTAAGTGATAGCAAGATATATAACAAGAAACAATATGGCTATCACAAACTAAAGTGCATAAGTAAAGGGGCTCGGGTAAGACATAACCAAGGCACACGGAGACGACGATGACTCCCGAAGTTCACACCCTTGCGGATGCTAATCTCCATTCGGAGCGGTGTGGAGGCACAATGCTCCCCCAGAAGCCACTAGGGCCACCGTAATTTCCTCATACCCACGCACAATGCAAGATGTCGTCATTCCACTAAGGGACCCTTGAGGGTGGTCACCGAACCCGTACAAACAAGGTTGGGGCAATCTCCAAAACTTGATTGGAGGCTCCCAACGACACCACGAAGCTTCACCGCAATGGATTGTGGCTTCAAGGTGACCTCAAATGCTCGGGGCAATCTCCACAACCGAATTGGGGACCCCGAAGCTTGCCCGGAGCTTTGCACCACAATGATTGAGCTCCAAGGCACCACCAACCGTCTAGGGCGCTAAAGCACCCAAGAGGAACAAGCTCTAGGGTGCTCAAACACCCAAGAGTAATAGCTTCTCAACTTCTCACTTCCACATATCACCGTGGAGAACTCAAACCTATGCACGAAATGCAATGGCAAGGGCACACGAAGTTCCCAAGTCCTTCTCTCCCAAATCCCACCAAAGCAACTAATGCTAGGGATGGAAATGAGAGGAAGAACGAAGAAGAACACGAAGAACAACAAGATCTAGATCCAAGTGGTTCCCCTCACTTAGAGGAGAAAGTGATTGGTGGAAATATGGATATAGATCTCCTCTTTCTTTTCCCTCAAGAACTAGCAAGAATCATTGGAGGGATTGAGAGTTAGCAAGCGTAAAGAAGGTCAACAATGGGGGAAGAACACGAGCTCAAAAGATGAGATCCATTGGGGAAGAAGACCCCCTTTTATAGGGGGGAAAAGATCCAACCGTTATCTCCACCCTTATCCCCACGCGTCGCGGTACTACCGCAAAATATCACGGTACTACCGCAAGGGCTTGAGGTACTACTGCTGCGACATGCGGTACTACCGCTCCCACGGAAGTATCAGACTCGGGTCGATTGCACTAGGCAGCTAGCGGTAGAACCGCCGGAGCGGTACTACCGGAGCCCATGCGGTACTACCGCATGGTCGGTAGAGACTGACGCTTGGAGATGCACGGAAGTAAAAAATTACTTCCGTGCCTACCTCTGCTGAGGGTGAAGCTGCAAAAAAGTCTGGCACAGTAGTACCGGAAGTCATTTGCGGTACTACCGCCCAAGGGTGGAAGTAAAAAGTTACTTCCGTCTAACTCGCGGTACTACCGCCCTCAGTGAGGAAGTAAAAAACTAATTCCATGCCACTTGCGGTACTACCGCTCCGAGGAGCGGTACTACCGCTATCCACTGAACTGCAGCACCTACAACTAGGAAAATGGAAGAACACAGACAAAACCAGAACTGCCACAACTTCTGCAAATGAGCTCCAAATTGAGCAAACTCAAGCTTGTTTTCTTAAGAAGAGGCAGTATAAAAATGCCAAAGGTATAAAGATGAGAAACCTCTTTCAATGAAGAATCGGCAATAACTCCAACATCGAAAACATCATAGAATATCGATATGGACTCCGTTTGCGATGAACTTGAGCTTGTCATGAAGTTGACCATAAGCTCAAGAAACATCAAATAGAAAAATCAACCAAGAACCAAGAAATATGATGATGCCAAGAATCCAATGGTTTGAGCTCTCGATGAACGATACGATCAAGCTACTCACTTGAGAGCCCCCTTAATAGCACTGTTACCCACCCTATAACCCAGTCTCCCAACTACCACTATGAGACCAATAAAATAGAAAACCCTATCAAGGTCAAACCTTAGCCTTGCGCATAGTCCACTTGAGCTAGATGATGACGATCTTGACTTCCTCAAGATGGACCACCTTTCTTGATTGCGTTGGCTTGATGAAGACTAGATGATTGCTTCCCCATACTCCACTATGGGTGAGATACTCTTCGGCACATCTTCACAAGTCCATTGATATCACAATGGTTGGTAAGCTTTAAGCTTGATCTCTCTGTGATGCTTCACTTGAACTTGCACACCGCAACCTTGATAACGATCACCACTTGATGTCATCTTTCATGGGTTGTATGGGATCTTCCTCTTGATGCAATCCCATGTACATGTGCCTAACCCCACAAACAACTCTCACAAGGAACATGAGTTAGTACACAAAGCATAATGGACAATGCTTACCATACCATAGGATCACTTGATCCCTCTCGGTACATCTTGCATGCTTTGTGTGTTGATCACTTGATTCACTCTTTGACTTAGACTTGATCAACCTTGTATCTTATCTTCTCTCTTCATAAAGATGATGTCTTGAAGGTAATTATGAATGCTCACACAATCTCCTTCTTCAAGACATGCTTGCAATAAGCTCAACTCTCACATGACCAATCTTTGGATAAACCTTGAATACCACCTTGGTCATCATATAAACTCCTTGAAACCCAACAGGTGGACTTCAAGAAGTGCCTATGGACAAATCCTTCGAATATAACTCAAGGCAACCATTAGTCCATAGGGGTGGTTGGGGAACGTCGCATGGGAAACAAAAAATTTCCTACGCACACGCAAACCTATCCATGGTGATGAGCATCTACGAGAGGGAGAGTGGATCTACATACCCTTGTAGATCACTAAGCGGGAAGCGTTAAGAAACGTGGTTGGTGTAGTCGAACATCTTCGCGATCCAAATCGCCAAGCGTCCCGCGATCTCATCACGATCCGTCCCGCGATCCAATCACGATCCGTCCCGTGAACTCATCACGATCCGTCCCGCGATCTCATCACAATCCGTCTCACAATCTTGATCACGATCTGTCCCGCGAACTCATCACGATCCGTCCCGCGATCTCATCACAATCCGTCTCACGATATTGATCACGATCTGTCCCGCGAACTCATCACGATTTGTTCCGCGATCTCATCACGACCCGTCACGTGATCTCGATCACGGTCCTTCCGATCTAGCGCCGAACGGACGGCACCTCCGCGTTCAGCACACGTGCAGCTTGATGACGATCTCCACCGTCTTGATCCAGCAAGAGGAGGTGGAGAGGAGAGAGAGTTCACCGGCAGCGTGACCGCGCTCCGGTGATGGTGGTGGAGCAATTCCGACAGGGCTTCGCCTAAGCGCTGCAGAAAACCGATCTAGAGGAGAAACTATGCACCGGTGGAACGGGTAGCACGTGGCCGGAAAATCTGTCCAAAAACCACCCAATCCACTAGTATATATAGGAGGAGAGGAGAGGAGAGGCATCCAAGGCCTTTGGGTCGGCCGAAATAGGAGGTGGGAGCAATCCTACTTCACCTCCAATCCTAGTTGGAGTAGGATTGACTCCTATTGGCTGATTTTCCACTTTTTGCTTTAGGACTTTCTCTCCTGCGCCATGGGCCTTTGTGGCTGTTACCCACTAAGGGCTGGTTATTATTCTCCCACAGCCCATGGACCTCTTGTGGTCGAAATACCCCTCCCGGAGGTCCCACGGTACACTACCGGCACTCCCGGTACACTACCGATACTCCCGGTACACTACCGATGAGCTCGAAACTTTTCCGGAAACCAAACTGGGACTTCCTATATATGAATCTTTACCTCCGGACCATTCCAGAGCTCCTTGTGACGTCCGGGATCTCATCTGGGACTCCGAACAACCTTCGGTCACCACCATACATAACTCTACACTACCGAAACGTCACCGAACCTTAAGTGTGCAGACCCTGCGGGTTCGAGAACTATGTAGACATGACCGAGACACCTCTATAGTCAATAACCAATGGCGAGACCTGGACGTCCACATTGGTTCCTACATATTCTACGAAGATCTTTATCGGTCGAACCTCTACGTCAAGGATTCAGTTAATCCCGTATAACGTTCCCTTTGTTCTTCGGTATGTTACTTGCGCGAGATTCGATCGTCGGTATCTCCATACCTAGTTCAACCTCGTTACCGGCAAGTCTCTTTACTCGTTCCATAATACAAGATTCCGCAACTAACAATTAGTCACATTGCTTGCAAGGCTCATTGTGATGTTGTATTACCGAGTGGGCCCTGAGATACCTCTCCGTCACACGGAGTAACAAATCCCAGTCTCGATCCATGCCAACTCAACAGACACCATCGGAGATACCTGTAGAGCACCTTTATAGTCACCCAGTTACGTTGTGACGTTTGGTACACACAAGGCACTCCTCCGATATCCATGAGTTGCATGATCTCATGGTCATAGGAACATATACTTGACATGCAGAAAACAGTAGCAATAAACTGACCCGATCATATGATATGTTTGTAGTTTGGGTCTTATCCATCACATCATTCTCCTAATGATGTGATCCCGTTATCAAATGACATCTCATGCCCATGGCTAGGAAACCTTAACCATGCTTTGATCAACGAGCTAGTCCATTAGAGGCATACTAGGGACATGGTTTTGTCTATGTATCCACACATGCATTTAAGTCTCCGATCAATACGATTATAGCATGGATAATAAACGATTATCATGAACAAGGAAATATGATAATAACTAATTTATTATTGCCTCTAGGGCATATTTCCAACAGTCTCCCACTTGCACTAGAGTCAATAATCTAGTTCACATCACCATGTGATTCGCATTGTTATGAATCTAACACCCAATGAGTTTTGGGGCTCGATCATGCTTTGCATGTGAGAGAGGTCTTATAGTCAACGGGTCTGCGATATTCAGATCCGTGTGTACTTTGCAAATCTCTATGTCCAACCGTAAACACTGCTACCACACTCCACTTGGTACTATTTCCAAATGGCTGCTCCACTATAGGTATCCAGATTGCTACTACTAGTCATCCGGATAGGTGTTAAAGCTTGCATCGACATAACTCTTTACGATGAACTCTTTATCACCTCCACAATCAAGAAACATTTCCTTAGTCCTCTGGTTACTAAGGATAATTCCGACCGCTGTCCAGTGATCCACTCCTGGACCACTCTTGTACCCCTTGACAGACTCATGGCAAGGCACACATAGGTGCGGTACACAGCATGGCATAATATAGAGCCTATGGCTAAGGCATAGGGGACGACGTTCGTCCTTTCTCTTTCTTCTGCCGTTGTTGAGCTTTGAGTCTCACTCAACTTCACACCTTACAAATCAGACGAGAACTATTTCTCTGGCTGATCCATTTTGAACTCTTTCAAAATCTTGTCAAGGTATACACTCATTGAAAGTCTCATCAAGCATCTTGATCTATCTCTATAGATTTTGATGCTCAACAATTAGGTAGTTTTATCCAGGTCTTCCTTTGAAAATCACTTTCCAAATGACCGTTTTATGCTTTCCAGAAACTCTACATTATTTCTGATCAACAATATGTCATCCACATATACTTATCACAAATTCTATAGTGCTCCCACACACTTTATTGCAAATACAAGTTTCTCGTAAACTTTGTATAAACATCAAAACTTTGATCACCTCATCAAAGCGTAAATTCCAACTCCGAGATGCTTGCTTCAGTCCATGGAAGGATCACCGAAGCTTCCACACCTTTTAGCATCCTTAGGCCTGACAAAACCTTCTGGTTGTATCACATACAACCTTTCCTCAAGTAAACCGTTAAGGAAACGATGTTTTGACATCCATCTGCCAGATTTCATAATTGAAAACACAGCAACTGCTAACATAATTCCAACAGACTTTAGCACCACTACGAGTGAGAAAGTCTCATCGTAGTCAACTCCTTGAACTTGTCACAAACATCTTTGCAACAAGTCGAGCTTTACAAATAGTGACATTCACCATCAGTGTCTGTCTTCATTTTAAAGATCCATTTGTACTCAACGACCTGCCGTCCAACGAGCAAGTCTACCAAAGTCTACACTTGGTTTTCATACATGGATCCTATCTCAGATTTCATGGCCTCTAACCATTTGTCGGAATCCGGGCCCATCATCGCTTCTCCATAGCTCGTAGGTTCATCGTTGTCCAACAACATGATCTCCAAGACAAAGTTGTCGTACCACTTAGGAGCAGTACACATCCTTGTCGACCTACGAAGTTCGATAGTAACTTGATCCTGAAGCTTCATGATCATCATCATTAACTTCCTCTTGAACTAACGTAGGCTTCACAGAAACATCTTTCTGCGCTGCGCTACTCTCTGGTTGAACAAAGGTTCAACAACCTCATCAAGTTCTATCTTCCTCCCACTCAATTCTTTCGAGAGAAACATTTCCTCGAGAAAGGATCCGTTTAAGCAACAAACATTTTGCACTAGGATCTGAGATTGAAGGTTCACCCAACTGATCTTAGGGTATTCTATGAAGATGCAATTTGTCCGCCTTGGGTTCGACCTCATTAGGTGAAAACATTTTCCACACAAGTGTCACATCCCAAAATATTAAGAAATGACAGCTTAGGTTTCTATCAAACCATAATTGACATGGTGTCATCTCAACGGATTTAGATGGTGCCCTATTTAAAGTGAATGTAGTTGTCTCTAATGCATAACCCCAAAATTATAGTAGTAAAACGACAAGAGACATCATATTACGCACCATGTCCAATAGAGCATAACTATGATGTTCGGACACACCATCACACTATGGTGTTCCAGGTGGCGTTTAGTTGTGAAACAACTTTCACATTGTCTTAAGTTGTATGCCAAACTCGTGACTCAGATATTCACCTCCACGATCATATCGCAGTCATTTTTATCTTCTTGTCACGATGATCTCTAAACTTCACTCTGAATTTGCTTGAACCTTTCAAACGATTCAGACTTGTGTTTCATTAAGTAAATATACACTATATCTACTCAAATCATCAGTGAAGGTAAGAAAATAACGATATCCACTGCACGCTACAAGACTCACTAGATTGCATACATCAACATGTATCATTTCCAATGAGTCACTTGCCCGCTCCATCCAACGGGGTCCTTTAGTCATCTTGCCCAAGAGGCATGGTTCGCATGTCTCAACCGATTCGAAATCGAATGAGTCCAAATATCCATCAGCATGGAGTTTCTACATGCGCTTTATACCAATATGACATTTAGTGGCAGTGCCACAAGTATGTGGTACTATCATTATTAACTTTGTGTCTTTTGACATCAATGTTATGAACATGTGTAATACTACGATCAAGATTTCAACAAACCATTCTCACTGGGTGCATGACCATTGAAGGTATTATTCATGTAAACAGAATAACCATTATTCTCTAACTTAAATGAATAACCATATTGCAATAAACATGATCTAATCATGTTCATGCTCAACGCAAAACACCAAATAACATTTATTTAGGTTCGTCACTAATCCTGAAGGTAGAGAGAGCGTGCGATGTTGATCACATCAACCTTGGAAACACTTCCAACACATATCGTCACCTCACCCTTAGCTAGTTCTCCATTTATTTCGTAGCTTTTATTTCGAGTTACTAACATTTAGCAACCGAACCGGTATCCAATACCCAGGTGCTACTAAGAGTACTAGCAAGGTACACATCAATAACTCGTATATCAAATATACTTCTGTCGATGTTGCCAGCCTTCTTATCTACCAAGTATCTAGGGTTGTTCCGCTTCAGCGACCTCTCACCTCACAATAGAAGCACTTAGTCTCGGGTTTGAGTTCAACTTTGGGTTGCTTCACTGGAGCAGCAACTGACTTGCTATCCATGAAGTTTCCCTCCTTGCTCTTGCCCTTTTCGAAACTAGTGGTTTGATTAACCATCAACACTTGACGCTCCTTCTTGATTTCTACCTTCGCGGTGTCAAACATCGCGAACAGCTCAGGGATCAATACTTCTATCCCTGGTGTATTATAGTTCATCACTAAGTTCTAGTAGCTTTAGTGACAGTGACTTGGAGAACTATATCAATCACTATCTTATCTGGAAGATAAACTCCCACTTGATTCAAGCGATTGTAGTACCCAGACAATCTGAGTACATGCTCAACGATTGAGCTATTCTCCTTCATCTTACAGGCAAAGAATCTTGTTGGAGATCTCATATCTCGCAACACAGGCACGAGCCTGAGATCACAATCTCTGCTCCTAGAACATCTCATATGTTCCGTGACATTCAAAACGTTTCCGAGCCTCAATTCTAAGCCGTAATGCATGACGCACTAAACTATCAAGTAGTCATCGAAACGTGCCTGTCAGATGTTCACAACATCTATAGACGACGCTAGAGGGGGTGGCGCACCGAGCGGTGCATTAAGGACATAAGCCTTCTGTGCAGCAATGAGGACAATCCTCAGATCACGGACCCAGTCCGCAATATTGCTACCAACATCTTTCAACTCTATTTCTCTAGAAACATATAAAAATACAAGGGAGCTACAGCACGAGCTAGTAATCTACAACATAATTTGCAAATACACTTTGCCTATGTTCATGATAATGAGTTCAATTAATCATATTACTTAAGAACTCCCACTCAAATTGACATCCCTCGGGTCATTCGAGTGATACATGATCCAAATTCACCAACTCAAGTCCGATCATCACGTGAGTTAAGGTGGCTTCAATGGTGAACATCATTATGTTGATCATATCCACTATATGACTCATGCTCGACCTTTCGGTCTCTTGTGTTCCGAGGCCATGTCTGTACATCCTAGGCTCGTCAAGTTTAACCCGAGTGTTCTGCACGTGCAAATCTGGCTTGCACCCGTTGTATGTGAACGTAGAGTCTATCACACCCGATCATCACGTGGTGTCTCAACACGACGAACTTTCGCAACGGTGCACACTCGGGGAGAACACAATTTATCTTGAAATTAAGTGAGGGATCACCTTATAATGCTACCATCGTCCTAAGCAAAACAAGGTGCATAAAAAGGATTAACATCACATGCAAATCATAAGTGACATGATATGGCCATGAACTTGTGCTTTTGATCTCCATCTAGAAAGCACCGGCATGATCTCCATCGTCACCGGCATGACACCATGATCTCCATCAACGTGTCGCCATCGGGGTTGTCACGCCCTGCATGCTTGTACTACTATTGCTACCGTAGCGATAAAGTAAAGCATTACATAGCGCTTAATGATTGACACGCAGGTCATACAATAATTAAAGACAACCCTATGGCTCCTGCCGGTTGCCGTACTCATCGACATGCAAGTCGTGATAATCTATACATCACATGATCATCTCATACATCACATATATCACATCATCTAATTGGCCATATCATATCACAACATACCCTGCAAAAACAAGTTAGACGTCCTCTAATTGTTGTTGCAAGTTTTACGTGGCTGCTACGGGTATCTAGCAAGAACGATTCTCACCTACGCATAAACCACAACGGTGATACATAGATTGCTTTTCAACCTTCTCAAGGACCGCCTTTGTCGGATCCGATCCAACTAAAGTGAGAGAAACTGTCACCCGCAAGCCATCTAAGCAACAAGTTGCATCGAGGGAACCGGTCTCTCGTAAGCGTACGAGTAATGTTGGTCCGGGCCGCTTCATCTCACAATCCCGCTGAACCAAAATCCGACCAAGGGAGGAAGCAATCTAAGCATCAACGCCCACAAACCTTTTGTGTTCTACTCGAGATCTCATCGAACCATCAACCTAGCTCATGATGCCACTGTTGGGGAACGTCGCATGGGAAACAAAAATTTTCCTACGCACACGCAAACCTATCCATGGTGATGAGCATCTACGAGAGGGAGAGTGGATCTACATACCCTTGTAGATCGCTAAGCGGGAAGCGTTAAGAAACGTGGTTGGTGTAGTCAAACATCTTCGCGATCCAAATCGCCGAGCGTCCCGCGATCTCATCACGATCCGTCCCGCGATCCAATCACGATCCGTCCCGTGAACTCATCACGATCCGTCCCGCGATCTCATCACAATCCGTCTCACGATCTTGATCACGATCTGTCCCGCGAACTCATCACGATCCGTCCCGCGATCTCATCACAATCCGTATCACGATCTTGATCACGATCTGTCCCGCGAACTCATCACGATCTGTTCCGCGGTCTCATCACGACCCGTCTCGTGATCTCGATCACGGTCCTTCCGATCTAGCGCCGAACGGACGGCACCTCCGCGTTCAGCACACGTGCAGCTTGATGACGATCTCCACCGTCTTGATCCAGCAAGAGGAGGTGGAGAGGAGAGAGAGTTCACCGGAAGCGTGACGGCGCTCCGGTGATGGTGGTGGAGCAATTCCGACAGGGCTTCGCCTAAGCGCTGCAGAAAACCGATCTAGAGGAGAAACAATGCACCGGTGGAACGGGTAGCACGTGGCCGGAAAATCTGTCCAAAAACCACCCAATCCACTAGTATATATAGGAGGAGAGGAGAGGAGAGGGAGCCAAGGCCTTTGGGTCGGCCAAAATAGGAGGTGGGAGCAATCCTACTTCACCTCCAATCCTAGTTGGAGTAGGATTGCCTCCTATTGGCTGATTTTCCACTTTTTGCTTTAGGACTTTCTCTCCTGCGCCATGGGCCTTTGTGGCTGTTTTCCCAGCCCACTAAGGACTGGTTATTATTCTCCCACAGCCCATGGACCTCTTGGGGTCGAAATACCCCTCCCGGAGGTCCCCCGGTACACTACCGGCACTCCCGGTACACTACCGATACTCCCGGTACACTACCGATGAGCCCGAAACTTTTCCGGAAACCAAACTGGGACTTCCTATATATGAATCTTTACCTCCGGACCATTCCGTAGCTCCTCGTGACGTCCGGGATCTC
Organism: Hordeum marinum; assembly: GCA_022496015.1. Taxonomy (NCBI): domain Eukaryota; kingdom Viridiplantae; phylum Streptophyta; class Magnoliopsida; order Poales; family Poaceae; genus Hordeum; species Hordeum marinum. Next base: position 342,429,684 of record CM039677.1, on the reverse strand, counting down.
ATCCAGGACTCCGAACAACCTTCGGTCACCACCATACATAACTCTACACTACCGAAACGTCACCGAACCTTAAGTGTGCAGACCCTGCGGGTTCGAGAACTATGTAGACATGACCGAGACACCTCTACAGTCAATAACCAATGGCGGGACCTGGACGTCCACATTGGTTCCTACATATTCTACGAAGATCTTTATCGGTCGAACCTCTATGTCAAGGATTCAGTTAATCCCGTATAACGTTCCCTTTGTTCTTCGGTATGTTACTTGCCCGAGATTCGATCGTCGGTATCTCCATACCTAGTTCAACCTCGTTACCGGCAAGTCTCTTTACTCGTTCCATAATACAAGATCCCGCAACTAACAATTAGTCACATTGCTTGCAAGGCTCATTGTGATGTTGTATTACCGAGTGGGCCCTGAGATACCTCTCCGTCACACGGAGTAACAAATCCCAGTCTCGATCCATGCCAACTCAACAGACACCATCGGAGATACTTGTAGAGCACCTTTATAGTCACCCAGTTACGTTGCGACATTTGATACACACAAGGCAATCCTCCGATATCCGTGAGTTGCATGATCTCATGGTCATAGGAACATATACTTGACATGCAGAAAACAGTAGCAATAAACTGACACGATCATATGCTATGTTTGTAGTTTGGGTCTTATCCATCACATCATTCTCCTAATGATGTGATCCCGTTATCAAATGACATCTCATGTCCATGGCCAGGAAACCTTAACCATCCTTTGATCAACGAGCTAGTCCATTAGAGGCATACTAGGGACATGGTTTTGTCTATGTATCCACACATGCATTTAAGTCTCCGATCAATACAATTATAGCATGGATAATAAACGATTATCATGAACAAGGAAATATGATAATAACTAATTTATTATTGCCTCTAGGGCATATTTCCAACATTCATCAATTACCAAAACCACACATGGAGAAATGTGCTCTTACACCGGTACTCCTCGACGACACGCTCAGCGCGGCGCTGGGTTTTCGGGAAGCGCCGTGAGGAGGAAGGGAAGAAGGAAATGAAGGCAAATCAAGAACAAGAACCAACAAGGAAAAAGTCAACCGGCTGGAAAAAAATCAGACACTCACGCTTGATGGAGTCGTCCACCTCGATGGCAAAATGGAGCGGCGAGTCCTTCTCCGATGCCAACACCGCCTCCGCCTTGGCGAGGGAACCCTTAAGCTCCTCAAGCATCCTCTCGAGGCGGGTCACCTCATCTTGGAGGGCGGCGGTCCACTGGGCGGCGTCAGCCGCCTCCTTGACAGCCTTCTCCTTGGCTGTCACCTCATGCGCCACGTCGGCCTTGAGGCGGTCCTGGGCCGCATCCCCGTCCACCAGTAGTGTGGCCAGAGGGTCCTTCTCCTAAGTGACCGCCTGGACGCTTTGCGCCAGCCGGTCCCGCTTGGAGACGGCCCCGGTCTTCTCCGCCCGGAGGGCGGTCATCTCATCTGCAAAGCAAAACGAGCATCAGACGGTCATTCCACACCTGCTCTGGTTGCCAGGCAGCCGACCCAGCTCCTAGGGGGCTACGTGCCCCTCCCACAAGACTTGGCATACCTTGCACCCGTGCCAGTTTCCCTCCTATCACATGAAGCCAAAGTCAAAGGCCGCACAAGGAGATCCGGCCCGGATGCCCACCAGCCGGTCAGCCGGCCCGCATCTCGGGAGCTAGACCCAGTGGGTGCGCTTGCGTGCACCCACTGAAAATTTTAACAAAGACAACAATGCTTACCTCCGCGTGTCGTAGGGTGGTGTCGGCCGCCTCTGTGAACCGGGCCAGTTCTTGGTGGCACCAGATCCAGGACGCTCCCCAACTTTCCGAACGCGTGGATTGAGCCACCTGTCGGGGGAGCCGGAAGGGTCGGGACGCGTGCCAGCGCCTCCCAGTCCCGAATCATGTCTGCATGGACCTCCGGGCCTGGCTGCCGTTGCCGCCTATCCCGACGCTCGCCATGGTCTCGGCCGCCGGGAGAGCGTTGATGACGGCGAGGGTTCGGGAATCGGTCCCTACTGGCCCCTCACACGGCGCCAGTGCTGCCTCCTCCTCCTGCCGGCCCGACACGATGATCACGACGGACGACGCCTCCATCTTCATGGTCGGCACCTCCGGCGCTATCACTGATGCCGCCTCCGATGCCGCCTCCGGGGACACCGGAGCCTCCGGCGAGTCGACCCGGGCTGGCTCGACCGTAGGTGGCGTCGCCTCTGGCACTTCTGGCCTGGCCACCTCGGGGGCCGGCTCTGTAGCCATTGCCCCCGATCGGGTCGTCTCCTCCGCAAGCGGGGGCGAGGCCGGCTCCATGGCCACCCCTCACGGCTCGCTTGATGGGGCCCTCGACAGGTGGGTCGATTCCGTCGTAGAGTCGGACGCTCACGCAGGATCCGTGGACCTCCTCCGCCTCCCGCCGCTCGAAGTCCCGGAATGCGAGGACCCGCCTCACGTTCCGGACTTTGAGGCTCGCAGCTCTGCCAGCCTCTTCTTCTCCTCCCACTGTGTGGCCGCGTGCTCGCGGGCCAGCCGGGTGGCGACATCCGTCGGGTCCACCGACGACTCCCCTTCGTGGAGCTTGATGGGGTCCCTGTGATGCACAAGGGTCAAAAACCCACCAACTCGTGCCTCGGAAAGAAACACACGCAAGGAAAAAGAAGACGCTTACCCGGTGACGACGGGCAAAGGCCGCTTGGCACGCGCCGGTGGCTTCCATGCCGCCACCTTCACCCGCTTATGGACACGCGGTGGGGCCGCCAGCTCCTCCTGAGCAGGCCTCTTCGCCCGGCTGGCGGCTCCGGCCGTCGGGGCTTGAGCTGGCCACTCCTCGCTCTGCCCACACCGGCCCTGCTGAACTGAGGGGGAGGCAAGTTCAGGATCATCACATCATCATCATCGTCATCATCGTCATCCATCCAGTCCCTGATCGTGGGACCGATAGGGAACTCACCGGCTCCGCTGGATTCGCTGGACCAGCTGGCTCACGGGTCGGCCGGCTCCTCGACCCCTCCCAAGGAGTCTACCCCCTTTTCAGGCGGGCCTCCCCGCTTGTAGTCTTCGAAGTTGGAGTGGTCGTGCTCCGCCTCGAAGATTTTGGGGTGCGAGCTGTCCGGCGTGTTCTGTCGCACGAGCAACTACGGTCAGCACGGAGAAGTGAGGTCTGGTGTCGGCTGTCGGCTGGGAAGAATCAAATGAAAAGAGCCACCTCGACAAAACATACAAGGGGAGGACGGTTGATGCGGTCGGACAGCTCCATGCCGAAAGTCCACGACACCAGCACCAGCTTGAACATCGTGATGGCTTTCACCCGTGCCGCCACCTGAGCTGGCGTCAGATCGACGGTCGTCAGCCAGCAAGGGTCCCAACAGCCGGACTTGTCGCAAATCCGGTGCGGCCTCATCTGGAGGGGCAGCACCCGGCGCGAGATGAAGGCCGCCACCAGGTCGGAGGCGACCAGCCCCTCCCCGCTCTTCAGCTGCGTGAGCCATCGAGCTCCACCAGAGCCACTCCACGCGGGGCTGCTCCCGGCCAGTTCGCTCCGAAGGACTGCGCGTTGATGAACGCCGGCAGCCGGATGTAGTCTAGTTGCGGGTCGGCGTTCTTCACGTAGAAGAACGTCTGATGCCACCCCTTGACAGATCCAATGAGAGAGAAGGGCGGGAAGCGCGCGGTGCCATGGCAGCAAACCGTCGTGCTTCCGCAGGCATTGCTCTTTAGCGCCTTGAGGTAGAAGAGAGAGTTGAAGAGGTCGACGAAGGGGAGAACCCCCAAGTACCCCTCGCATAGCGTCACGAAGCCGGCGAGGTAGAGGATGGCGTTGGGGCTGAGGTGGTGCGGCTGAAGATCGAATGTATCCATCAACAACCGGCAGAAGTGGCTCACCGGGAGCCCGAAGCCGGGGGAGAAGTGCCACGCAAATACGACGAACTCGCCCGCCTGCGGGTTGGGCATTGGTTCGTCACCTGGTGCGCGGGCAATCACGCGCTCTGTCGGCGGCAGCATACGCGTGTAGCGGAGTTCCACAATTGTGGCCTCTGTGACCACGGACCCGGCCCAGCTTCCTCCATGCCCGTCGGCCATTGTAACGGCGGGACGGCGGGCAGGCATGGCCGCAAGCGAGAGGAGCAATGGCTCGCGCGGAGACGAAGGAGCAAGAGGAAAGAAGGCAAGGGGCAAAGGGGGTGCGAACGCTTCCGCCCTCTGCCCTTCCTCCCCTTTTAAATGGGGAGGCCATGACCGGGGGACGTGGGGATTAACTGCGCCCACTCCCCCGAAATCTCCGCGGATGAGTGTGCGGCTCGGGCCGTAACTGCCGCTTCGAGGCGTAGAGGATCTTGGCCTGCGCCCCGAGGCCTACTGGGCTACGCTCGAGGCCTAGCGGGCTAGGCCCAGGGAGACATCCCATCTGCTTGCATGCACAGGGCCCGCGGCATCATTACCTACTGCGTGGCGTGCGCCGGGCTAGCCCAGGTCCCGAGGCGTCGCCTCACAACCCGAGGCGTCGGGTTCGGCTGCTGACCCGGCTGACCTTTCGGCTCCATGCCAGAGGCAGACACCACTGGGGGGAAGTCGCCGGCTCCCCTCCGTCTGCCGGGCGTGGGACCTCGCCGACTTCGGGGACTACTGATGGGGTTATTACCCACGGGTAGGCCAAAGCAACGGGGTTCTTCCCCCCGCTTAACGGAAAAAGTATGCGACCGGCTGGCCTCGGCCGGCTGGAGCATAGCCTGCTGGGGTGATTGCCGGCTGGGGTGATTGCAAGCTGGCTCGAGGACGGCTGGTCAAGGTGCCGGCTCGGCCCCCGGCCAGCTGGGTCTGATTGGCTGCCTTCGAGCCGCTTCCTCCGTTGACCCCGAGGCGGACAAGCAACGTCCCGTCCCTCTACGCGCGGGTACGGCGACACGATGTGACTGCCACGATAGGCTCCATTGTAGCCACAGTGGCCGCTGACGCACGGGTGCGTGTGGCTATAGTTCGGCTGTACGAGCCGCTGACCTTGGCGACCGCGACCGGGCAGGGGAACAGTGTCGGCACGCCCCCGCCCACTCAATAACTGCCCCGGCATGGCTACAGTGCAGCCGAGCATACCGAAGACTTCGGTCGGCTGGCGCAAGACGATGCCACCCAGGCGGTCCGTGTCGTAGGAGGTGGGCGGGGACCAATCACGGAGCCAGCTGGCAGGCCCCAGTAGGCAATGGAACCGCGCAGCCGGTGGACTCTATGGGTGATGAGACGGCTCAAAGGGCGGGACCCCCCTGGTCATCCAAAGAGGCTGCCAGCCAGGTCCCCCCACTTGTAGATCTCACGAATATTGTAAGTCGGGGGTTGGCCTATAAAACCCCCCGAGCCCCCCATGCAACAGGGACGACAAGTCTCATAGACACACCCATGGGATACTTCCCACGCTCTCTCACACTTCATTGCGGAGGAAGGCGAGCCAGCTGCTCCCTCTTCCTCCTCTAGACACAGCTCTAGGAGCAACCTTGTAAACACACCCATCCATCAAACTAGACCAAGCAGGACTAGGGGTATTACCTCCCACGGAGGGCCTTGAACCTGGATACATCGTGTGTCACCACCGCTTGTACCTAATCCCGCTCCCGGAGCCCGTCGGCGTCCTCCGGTCCCAACCACCTATGATAAGCCTACCCATGGCATCTGCCTTGAGAAAACGACGACACACAAGGATTGAGCATTGCATTTCAGATTTGAACCAAACAATTAATTGAACATCACAACATATGAATCAAATAGTTAACTGAGCACCGCATGGCACATTATATATGACATACATACTAGAAGAGCAGAATGCATATTAACATCAAAAGAAGGCACCGATGGTGGCCTCGAGAAAACACCACAAACTGTTGTTTAAAGCAGTCAACCACGTGGCAGTGTCCGTGCACGAGCCATCGAAGGTGGCCTCTATAGCGAGGTGCTCCTCCAAGATCTCGCGGTCCGCATGCATGGCAGCCCTCGTGACCACATCCGTGCATGGGGTCGCAATTTGCTTCTCTACTGCCACATGCTCCTTGAGCTCCTGGCTATACTGCATGCACTATGGCTTAGGGCGGCTCTTATTTGGAGGAAGGGGCGGCGATTTGGGTGGAAGGTCTCGCTTCGGCTCTCGAGGCATCTGGGTGAAGAAGGAGAATGAGGAGGAGGATGTGGGTGGATGTGGATTACCTGACAAGATCGACTAGGCCGCACAGCAGGAAGGAGTGTCGCTGACGAGGAGGCGGCGCTGCAAGCAAGCAGTGCATATATGAATTTGGGAAAACAAGAAGGAAACAATGGAAATGTGTATTTTGGTAGGGGTGAGGTTGATATGTCTTCGGTTGTCGAAAATCTTTGCTCAGTGCAGTAAAACATTGGCGCGCAAGTGTGATTGACACGCGGGCGATGGACTGTAGCCGACCAAGCTTCCAGAGTAAGCCAGACACCAAGATATTTTAGAATGCATCACACATAATTCTTGCTAATGAATTTTTTGAGGTGTACTTGATTTTTATGGCGGAAAAGGATGGTGCTTGAATTTCTAGACCATTTTTGCGTGAACGTGGAACTATAGGAATGTCGTATTAAAATTTGAAATTGTCGAGGGTTAGTTTGGACATTTTTATACATTAACCGAGTTTTCTAGGCATTTAGTGTGCATATTTCAAAGTTGAACTACAGACACATGCTCAAGTGCACAAAAATGGGTTTAAATCATATAGGTGTCCATGGGTGAATGTTTAGTTCCCATGCAGGAAATGAGAATGAATTTCAAACGCACCGACATCGTGGGTCGTCCGCAAACATTGAGAAACTTGGTTTTAAAATTCCTATAGATCCAGAACTTGTTTGAAATTCATTAAACTTGGCATGGTGTCATGAAATGGCACCAACATGATGTGACAATTGTTTTGTCCGAATTGGGAAAAGTTTTGGCATAGGCTTCTTACAAACCAGAGCTTCTCACTAGAAGCCTCATGGCTCCGATAGGGAATGTGGCGCCTTTGTGGATGAAACGACATTCATTGCCTCTTCTCACCTTGAATTTTTATCCAGATGCAACATGGATTAGTAGGAGTATCGTGTTAAAATTTGGAATTGTTGAGGGTTTGTTTATACATTTTTATACATTAACCGAGTGTTCTAGGCATTTAATGTGCATATTTCAAATTTTAACTATAGACACATGCTCCAGTGCACCAAAATGGCATGAAAAAACATATATGTGTCCTTGGATGCATGTTTAGTTCCCATGCAAGAAATGAGAATGAGTTTCAAACACCTTGGCGTCGTGGATCGACCGCAAACATTGAAAAGCTTGGTTTTTAAATTCCTATGAATCCAAAACTTGTCTAAAGTTCATGAAACTTGGCATGGTGTCATGAAATAGCACCAACATGCTGTGATATTTTTTTCCAATTCGGGAAAAGTTTTGGCATAAGCTTCTAACAAACCAGAGCTTCTCACCAGAAGCCTCGTGGTTCCGATAGGAACGTGTCACCTGTGTGGGCGAAACGACATTCATTGCCTCTTCTTGCCTTGAATTTTTATCCAGAGGCAACATGGATTAGTAGGATTATCATGTTAATATTTGGAATTATCTAGGTTCGTTCAGACATTTTATACATTACCCGAGTTTTCTAGGCATTTAGTGTGCATATTTCAAATTGGAACTACATGCACATACTCAAGTGCACCAAAATGGTCTATAAAAATATATTTTCGTCCTTGGGTGTATGTTTAGTTCCCATCCAAGAAATGGGAATGAATTTCAAACACCTTTGGCATCGTGGACCCTTCGCAAACATTAAGAAGCTTGGTTTTAAAATTCCTATAAATCCAAAACTCGTGTGAAATTCATGTAACTTGGCATGGTGTCATGAAATGACACCAGCATACCATGGTAAAAAAATCCTATTTAGGAAAAGTTTTGGCATAAGCTTCTAACAAACCACAACTTCTCATTAGACGCATCTTGTTTCCAATAGGGAATGTGACACCTTTGTCGACGAAACGACAGTCATTGCCTTTTCTCGCTTTAATTTTTATCCAAAGGCAACATGGATTAGTAGGAGTATCGTGTTAAAATTTTGAATTATCCAGGGATCATTTAGTAATGTTTATACATTAACCGAGTTTTCTAGGCATGTAGTGTGCATATTTCAAACTTGAACTACATACATATGCTCGAGTGCACCAAAATGGGTTGAAAAAACATATTTGTATCCGTGGGTGCATGTTTAGTTCCCATGCAAGAAATGAAAATCAATTTCAAACACCTTGACGTTGTGGATCAGCCGCAAACATTGAGAAAAATTGGTTTTTAAATTCCTATAAATCCAAAACTCGTCTGAAATTCATGAAACTTGGCATGGTGTCATGAAATAGCACCAACATATCGTGATAATTTGTTTCCAATTTGGAAAAAGTTGGCATAAGCTTCTTATAAACCACAGCTTCTCACTATAAGCCTCGTGGTTCCGATAGGGAACGTGTCACCTTTGCACACGAAACGATATTCATTGCCTCTTCTCGCCTTGAATTTTTATCCAGGTGAAACATGGATTAGTAGGAGTATCGTGTTAAAATTTGGAATTATCCAAGGTTCACTTAGACATCTTTATACATTAACCGGGTTTTTAAGGCATTTAGTGAGAATATTTCAAATTTGAACTACAGGCACATGTTGCCATGCATCGCTCTTATTTTATTGGCTAGGAGGTGTTGGGGTGGGGTGGGGTGTCTGCAGTTTTCTTTAGACGGGACGCGCGCGAGCAGTACATCACGAAGGCTCAGCGGGACGCGTGCAAGCAGACCGTCCTGCAGCTGGCTCACCGGGAATCAAGCCCTGTGACCTTCACCCGCCGCCCGCCTCTCTCCCAAGTTATCCATTAATACTCCTCCTTCTCCTTCATTCTTATCCATAAGCATCGCCTCCAATGATCGACTGCTTCACCGATGAGGGACAAGGCAACCAACAAGTAGGGGCGGGTGATACGTCTCCGTCGTATCTATAATTTTTTATTGTTTCATGCCAATATTCTAAAACTTTCATATAGTTTTGGCAACTTTTTATACTATTTTTTGGGACTAACATATTGATCTAGTGCCCAATGCCAGTTCCTGTTTGTTGCATGTTTTTTGTTTTGTAGAAAATCCATATCAAACAAAGTCCAAACGCGATAAAAACTTACGGAGATATTTTTTTTGGAATATATGTGATTTTTGGGAAAAAGAATCAACGCGAGACGATACCCGAGGAGGTCACAAGCCTGCTAGGCACGGCCCACACCCCTGGCCGCGTCTTGAGTGCTTTTGGCCACCCCTTAGGTCGGTTGGAGGTGTACTTTGGCCGTAAGAAAGATATTTTGATAAGGAAAATCCCCTCAAAATTTCAGCCCGATCGGAGTAACATATCTCCGGATATTTAAGAAACGGTGAAAGGCCAGAATCTGGGAGCACAGAAATAGAAGGAAACAAATAGAGAGATCCTATCTCGGAGGGGCTCTCGCCCCTCCACCGCAATGAAGGCCAAGTACCAAAGGGGAAACCCTCCTCCCATCTAGGGAGGAGGTCAAGGAAGAAGAAGAATAAGGAGGGGGACTCTCTCCCCCTCTCTCTCGGTGGCACCGGAACACCGCTGGGGCCATCATCGTGACGGCGATCTACTCCAACAACTCCGTCATCTTCACTAATACCTCCATCACCTTCCCCCATCTATCTACAGCGGTCCACTCTCCCGCAACCCGATGTACCCTCTACTTGAACATGGTGCTTTATGCTTCATATTATTATCCAATGATGTGTTGCCATCCTATGATGTCTGAGTAGATCTATTTTGTCCTATTGGTTGATTGATGATCATGATTGGTTTGACTTGCATGTTTTATTATTGGTGTTGTCCTATGGTGCTCTCCGTGTCACGCAAGCGTGAGGGATCCCCGTTGTAGGGTTTGCAATGTGTTCATGATTTTCCTATGGTGGGTTACTTGAGTGACAGAAGCATAAATCCGAGTAGGTGTGTTGTTGCATATGGGAGTAAAGAGGACTTGATATCTTATAATGCTATGGTTGGGTTTTACCTTAATAATCTTTAGTAGTTGCGGATGCTTGCTAGAGTTCCAATCATAAGTGCATATGATCCAAGTAGAGAAAGTATGTTAGCTTATGCCTCTCCCTCTTATAAAATTGCAATAATGATTACCGGTCTAGTTATCAATTGCCTAGGGACAATTTCGCAACTCCTACCACCACTATTTCACACTCGTTAAACTAACTTAGTTGTTTCTTTATATTAGCAGCCCCTAGTTTTTATTTTCGTGCTCTTTATTATCTTGCAAACCTATCCTATCACACTTACAAAGTACTACTAGTTTCATACTTGTTCTAGGTAAAGCGAACGTTAAGCGTGCGTAGAGTTGTATCGGTGGTCGATAGAACTTGAGGGAATATTTGTTCTACCTTTAGCTCCTCGTTGGGTTCGACACTCTTACTTATTGATAAAGGCTATGATTGATCCCTTATACTTATGGGTTATCAAGACCTTTTTCTGGCGCTGTTGCCAGGGAGCAATAGCGTGGGGTGAATATTCTCGTGTGTGCTTGTTTGCTTTATCACTATGTAGATTTTATTTGCTGTTCTAAGTTGTTCTCTATCTTTAGCTATGGATATGGATCACAAAATACCAAAAAAATAGGTGTACTTGCTACTCATGGAGATGGGGAACCTCCTAAAACCCTCGATGCTCGTTATGTGAAAGATATTATGCACTACTTTAATAATCCTAAGAAAGCCCCATTCAACTTGATGATGGGATACATGTTGGATCAACGTGAGTACTTTAGGGATTATTGCTTGACTCAAAAAGGGAAATTGTTATGGGATCAGATTTATATGTTGAAATGGTATGCTTGGAATCTATGCCAGAGATATGATTATACTTGTTGCTCTAGGATGAAGGCTCCACACCTTCCTTTTTCATGTAAATTTAATGATAATGAAACCTTGGCTTCTTATGATAATGGTATTTATGATTACTATTATGTGGAACGAATAGAAGAATTCGTTGCTTTTAAGGGTGCTTATGAAATTGAATCTTTGTTTGAGAAGTGTGAAAATTATGATGATGCTGTTTATAGACCTGAAAATTTTGCTACTCTTAAATATTGCTATGAGAATTATGAATATAATTCTGATATTGATGCATTTATTGAGAGAATGTCTGCTACTTTGGAAGAGACTAATATTTTGCAGGAATCTATGGAAGAAGAAATTGTTGAAACTGTGAGCTCATTAGATGAAAAAGATGAGGAGGAGAGTGAAGAACAAAAGGAGGAAGAGCGGATTAGCTACCCATGCCCACCTTCTAATCAGAGTAACTATTCAAATCATACATTGTTTAATTTCCCTTCGTGCTTACCGAAGGATGAATGCTATGTTGATTGCTATGATCCCCTGGATTCATTTGAAATATCCCTTTTTGATGAACTTGATGTTTGCTATGCTTGTGGCCATGATGCCAATATGAAAGATGTTTATGGAGATGAACTTTATATAGTTCCTTATGTTAAGAATGAAATTGTTGCTATTGCACCCACGCATGATAGTCCTATTATCTTTTGAATTCTCCCAACTACACTATATCGGAGAAGTTTGCACTTATTAAGGATTATATAGATGGGTTGCCTTTTACTATTACACATGATGATTTTGATAGATATAATATGCATGTGCTTGCTGCTCCTACTTGCAATTATTATGAGAGACGAACTACATCTCCACCTCTCTATGTTTCCAATATGATAAAATTGCAAGAAACTGCTTATGCTATGTATTGGCTTTTACTTTGTGTGCATGAATTGTTCTTTTATGACATGCCGATGCATAGGAAGAGAGTTAGACAACGTTGTTGCATGATATATGTTACTTTGTGCTCAATAATAAATTACAAATCATTGTTAATTAAAATTGGCTTTGATATACCTTGGGATCCGGGTGGATCCATTACTTGGGCATTGTATGCCTAGCTTAATGGCTTTAAAGAAAGCGCTGCTAGGGAGACAGCCTGGATATTTTAGAGAGTCACTTTATTCTGTTGTGTGATTTTATATAGTTTAAAAAAATAAAAATAAAGAGGGGAACCTAAAACTTTTTCAAAAAGAAAAGTGAAAGTGAGCGAGACGAGCATTGTGAAAGTGGGAGCTAGCCTTGAACTTTGTTCATGCCCATGGAAACTTTGCAAATCTTGATTACATAAAGTTTTCAACAAAAATAATTATACCCTTGTATAAATCCATTGTATTGTAAAAAAAATGTGCCAAGACTTGCCTTTAGGATGATTAGATTTCTTGTTTGGTTTGTGCAGTGCAAAAACAGAAACTTTGGTTGTAGTGCGTGAATTTACATTTTTTTACTAGAATGTCAAAAGTTTCTGAAAAATTTACACAGTACTTATATGAAAATTGTTTATTTTTAACTAATTTTTCAGAATTTTTAGAGTTACAGAAATATGGTGAATGTTCAGATTGCTATAGACTGTCCTGTTTAAGACAGATTCTCTTTTTGATGCATTGTTTTTTTTGTTTTGATGAAACTATCGATTGTATCGGTGGTATAAGCCATGGAAAAATTATAATACAGTAGCTAAAATGAAAAAATAAAATATGAATTGGTTGGTAACAGTACATAAAGTTGTGATTTCCTTTATTATACTAACGGATCTCACGAGGGTTTTGTTAAGTTTTGTGTGATTGAAGTTTTCAAGTTTTGGGTGAGATCATGATGGTTGAAGGAATAAGGAGTGGAAAGAGACTAAGCTTGGGGATGCCCGAGGCACCACAAGTTAATATTCAAGGACTCCCAATAAACTAAGCTTGGGGATGCCCCGGAAGGCATCCCCTCTTTCTTCTAACAACCAGCGGTAATTTTACTTGGAGCTATATTATTATTCGTCACATGATATGCATAAATCTTGGAGCATCATGTGCTTTTTATTTTTATTTTTATAATGTACCATGCTGGTATGAGAAAGTCTTTGGTTGATTTATAGAAGGCTCTTTGCACTTCACTTATATCTTTTGAGTATGGCTTTATAGAATGCTTCATGTGCTTCACTTATATCATTTTAAGTTTGGATTGCGTGTTTCTCTACCCATAGAAAACTGCCATTTGTAGAATGCTCTTTTGCTTCACTCATATTTGTTAGAGTGTGGGCATATCTTTTCCAGAAAGAATTAAATTATCATGCTTCACTTATACCTATTTAGAGAGTTAACAGGAGTTGGTCATTCACATGGTTAGCCATAAAATCCTACATAAAACTTGTAGATCACTGAATATGATATGTTTGATTCCTTGCAATAGTTTTGCAATATGAACATGGTAATATGAGAGTCGTGCTAGTGAGTAGTTGTGAATTGGAGAAATACATGTGTTGAAGTTTGTGATTCCGGTAGCATGCATGTATGGTGAACCGTTATGTAACGAAGTCGGAGCATGATTTTTTTAATGATTGTCAACCTTTGTGAGAGGGTCAGGAGTGCGCGATGGTTAACTCCTACCAACCTCTCCCCTAGGAGCATGCGTCTAATGCTTTGTTTGATAACTAATAGACTTTTGCAATAAGTATATGAGTACTTTATGACTAATGTTGAGTCCATGGATTATACACACTCTCACCCTTCCACCTTTGCTAGCCTCTATAGTACCGCGCAACTTTCGCCGGTGCATCAAACCCACCTTCCTCAAAACAGCCACCATATATTTTCCTCAAAACAGCCACCATACCTACCTATTATGACATTTCCATAGCCATCCCGAGATATATTGCCATGCAACTTCCATCGTTCTGTTTAGTATGACATGCACCATCATTTTCATATTGCTTTGCATGATCGTAAGACAACTTGCATGATGTTTCCATGGCTTGTCCACTTTTTGATGTCATTTGCTAGGCTAGATCGTTGCACATTCCGCTATCCTACCAGAAGCATTCATATAGAGTCATATTTTTGTTCTAGGTATCGAGTTGTAAGTAAATAAAAGTGTGATGATTTTCATTATTAGAGCATTGTCCCGTGTGAGAAAAGGATGATGGAAGCTATGAATCCCTCACAAGTTGGGATGAGTCTCCGGACTTTACAAAAAATAAAAGAGGCCAGCGAACCCCCAAATAAATAAATAAAAGAGGCCAAAGATGCCAACCAAAATTTAAAAAAAAGGAAAAAATTAAAAAAAATGAGAGAAAGAGAGAAGGGACAATTGCTACTATCTTTTTCCACACATGTGCTTCAAAGTAGCACCATGATCTTTATGATAGAGAGTCTCCTATTTTGTCACTTTCATATAGCTAGTGGAATTTTCATCATTTGCACGACCACTTAGTTTTCTTTTTGAGCTTTCATACACTTATAGCTCTAGTGCACCCGTTGCATGGCAATCCCTACTCACTCACATTGATATCTATTGATGGGCATCTCCATAGCCCGTTGATACGCCTAGTTGATGTGAGATCTTCTCCTTTTTCCTCATCACCTCCACCATATTTCTATTCCACCTATAGTGCTATATCCATGGCTCATGCTCACGTATCGCGTGAGAGTTGAAAAGGTTTGAGAACATAAAAGTGTGAAACAATTGCTTGACTTGTTCATCGGGGTTTTGCATGATTTAGATACTTTGTGTGGGGAAGATGGAGCATAGCCAGATCATATGATTTTATAGGGATAACTTTCTAAGGCCATGTTAGTTTGCAAGGACGCAATTGCCTTGCAGGTGTGCTCGAAGTATTACTGTTTTTATGTCAATATAGACTATTTATTTGAATCACTCGTGCCTTAATATTCATGCCATGATTAGATTATATGATCAAGATTATGCTAGGTAGCATTCCACATCAAAAATTATCTTTTTATCATTTACCCACTCGAGGACGAGCAGGAATTAAGCTTGGGGATGTTGATACGTATCTGTCGTATCTATAATTTTTGATTGTTTCATGCCAATATCCTACAACTTTCATATACTTTTGGCAACATTTTATACTATTTTTTGGGACTAACATATTGATCCAGTGCCCAATGCCAGTTCCTATTTGTTGCATGTTTTTTGTTTCGCAGAAAATCCATATCAAACGAAGTCCAAATGCGATAAAAACTTACAAATATTTTTTTTTGGAATATATGTGATTTTTGGGAAAAAGAATCAATGTGAGACGATGTCCGAGGAGGTCACAAGCCTGCTAGGCGTGGCCCACACCCCTCGCCGCGCCCTAAGGTCTTGTAGCCACCCTTAGGTCTGTTGGAGGTGTCCTTTGGCCGCAAGAAACATATTTTTATAAGGAAAATACCCTCAAAATTTCAGCCCGATAGGAGTTACAGATCTCCGGATATTTAAGAAACGGTGAAAGGCCAGAATCTGGACGCGCAGAAACAGAAGGAAACAGAGAGAGAGATCCAATCTCGGAGGGGCTCTCGCCCCTCCGCCGCTATGAAGGCCAAGGACCAAAGGGGAAACCCTCCTCCCATCTAGGGAGGAGGTCAAGGAAGAAGAAGAAGAAGGAGGGGGCTCTCTCCCCCTCTCTCCCGGTGGCATCGGAACATCGCCGGGGCCATCTCGTGACGGCGATCTACTCCAACAACTTCATCATCTTCACTAACACCTCCATCACCTTCCCCCATCTATCTACAGCGGTCCACTATCCCGCAACCCGTTGTACCCTCTACTTGAACATGGTGCTTTATGCTTCATATTATTATCCAATGATGTGTTGCCATCCTATGATGTCTGAGTAGATCTATTCTGTCCAATTGGTTGATTGATGATCATGATTGGTTTGAGTTGCATGTTTTGTTATTGGTGATTTCCTATGGTGCTCTCTGTGTCGCGCAAGAGTGAGGGATCCCCATTGTAGGGTTTGCAATGTGTTCATGATTTGCCTATGGTGGGTTGCTTGAGTGACAGAAGAATAAACCCGAGTAGGTGGGTTGTTGCATATGGGAGTAAAGAGGACTTGATACCTTATAATGCTATGGTTGGGTTTTACCTTAATGATCTTTAGTAGTTGCGCATGCTTGCTAGAGTTCCAATCATAAGTGCAAATGATCCAAGTATAGAAATTATGTTAGCTTATGCCTCTCCCTCTTATAAAATTGCAATAATGATTACCGGTCTAGTTATCAATTGCCTAGGGACAATTCCGCAACTCCTACCACCACTATTTCACACTCATTAAACTAACTTAGTTGTTTCTTTATATTAGCAGATGTTTGGGATTGGTAGCCTCTGTTGCGTTCTACTGTAGGTGCATCGCATGCAAATTAAAACTTTCCTATGCGCAGAACATCCAAGAACATGCTACGAAGATGGTTCATAGATTGCTACCACTAGACGCGTAGTGGCGTGCAGTGGAAGTAGAATTGGGGCAGCGCGTTCGCGTGGTCCTTCTCCTCCTGGTTTGATCTCCCTCAAACAGTTGGTCCGATGTCCCTCGAACAACCGGTCGCCGAATCAAGCATACTGGTTCGCCGGAGCCGCGCAAGTGCACCGCTTCTAATGGTATCCGCGCGTGCAGAAGGAACTCCATGTGGTGGACTGCTAGGTCCGATCACATAGTCGATGGCGGGTAGAGGTGGCTAGTTGCTACACATGCAAAGCTCTAATGACAGTGCCAAAGCGATCAAATAAATAAGTGTGCCGCACCTCCACTATATATAGGCAGCAGTCGCGGGCTCAACTCTTGGGCCTCGCATGGATCCTAAAGCCCACATGTTCCTTCCCTTAAGCACGTGACCCTTTAGGTTCTCATTCGGCTCGGCTAGTCGGTAGCGGCCTCTAGGAAAGTGTGCCGACTCCAAGTGTCCGATGAAGCTGGTTAGGCAAACTTGTAGTTCACACTTCCGTTCCCTTTGCCACATGATATATGTTGTCGTGCTCAAGGTGACATGGTCATCCTTGTTATAGCACGGCCTCTTTCTCGTTCCGGTGAATCCGACCAACACTTCGGATTATCTCATAATCCTCATCGCATGGTCATGCGTATCCAGGTCAGATCACCCGAGGGGCCCAGAGTATATCTCTCATAATCGGAGGGCCACATCCCATCTTGCTCGACCATGTCTCGCAGCATGGGTCTGGACAGGCCCAAAACCTACCTTTGTAACTACCCAGTCACGGAGTAGCATTTGGTTGGCCCAAAGAAGGTATGTCACCATCCCGAGTACATGTGACAACTCAGGTCTTAGGACATAGAGCATATGTTGTACTAGAGACTCATAGATGACTTATCGTTGCGCCTCATAGTTGGGTCTGGCCAACTCAGACCTTATCTCAACTCGGATCTGACTATGTTGAATCGACCAGATCTTTCTGATTCCATATTATCTGTCTAGCATCCAATGCTACATGGTCAGTGAGACCGGACCATCCACCGTGTTATATGCTAATCTAACTGGCTGCGCGTCTACACAACCCCTTCGACTAGGGACCATTTAGGACAGTCATCATACAATGCATAGTCTCACAAACAAGTCACGTACTTGTTAATAAACATCATTGATAATGTCCAAGTACTATCTTTATTCATAAACACATAGGAAATATCATCATACATGATTGCCTCTAGGGCATATCTCCAACAACCTCCACATCGCTTCGACGAATGCTCGTACCATTTCTAGTGCATGGTTGGTGCCGCAACATGCGGTCGGTTGAGATGTTTAACGATATGGTCATTGATAATGCACCTTTCCTTGAGATATTGTCTGTACTTGATAAATAAGGTCCAAAAAAATTGACAGTGTTGGGCTATTCGTGTGTTGAATTGTCCAAACTTATTGCAGCTGGATCCATACCTGTCGGGTATATACCCCACGGTATAACCCGGCCAGAAGTATGACCCAACCAGTACTTGGCGACTTAGGGTGACCCGGTCGAGACTTGGCGATTCATTGGTAACCCAGCAGGCGGGTCAGACAAGCGACAGGGCCCAAGACCCAACGTGTAAGCCGGCTCCAGGCGACTCAAAAGAAGAAGGCCAAAAAGAGAGAAAGGATTCCCTCACAAAGGAAACAAGACCCGGATTAGGATTCATGAAATACTAGTCCTAATCCTACTCCTAGTAGGACTCTACATGTAAACCTACCCTTTCCACTTATATAAGGAGGGGTAGAGCACCCCTAGAGGGAGAAGTCAAGACAAACACAAGTCATTAGAGATAGAGAGATTAGAGGCTCCCAAGATTAGAGCTAGCAAGACAACACCCTTGTAACCGAGAGATCTTCCTCATCATCAATACAAGACAGTCGGGACGTGGGCTTTTACCTCCATCGAAGGGGCCGAACCTGGGTAAACTCACGTCTCTCGATTCTGACCAACCCCTCTCAAGCCGCCACATAGTTGCGATGGCCGCACACCTAAGTCCGTTAACCCGGACATCTTGCCATGACAAATCTATGATAGTTGGCGCCCGCCGTGGGGCCAGCACACGGTGGTGTTGTGTTCTTGGAGGGAATTCTTCAGGGATCGAGAAGCTCACGATTTGGTTGGATGAAGAAAAGTTGGTACAATCACGTAGAATAACTTGGAGTTGGACAACCTTGGGCAGAGCCGGTAAGGAGGTTAATTAACTTCACTGGTCAACTTTGGAGTTGGCAGTACAAGATTGAGTTCAAGAAAAGTCAACTATCGTTCATCTGAGCAAGCGGTCAAGTCACAAGTCGCCAACACAATTGCTTTCCACTATATCCTGTTTTACCGACATGTCAAATCTCGATCTGTAGCATGGTTAGAGTCGATGTTTCGTTTAGCGTTGGATCACCGAGTCCGATGGGTGCAAACCATCAAAACGCACAAGGCCAAGTCTCAATCGATCTACCAAATCAACTCTAGATTGGACACTATTTTTAAAGATTAGTAAGGAAATTGATTACTAGCAATACGTCACATGGATCAAAGCATCTCTCCAAAAAAAGAGGGCCACCACCAGGGAGCGGATTGTCCACGGGCTCGGACTCCTCCGTCCACCCGCCTCGTTGATCCATCGAGCCTCACTCCGAGCCGGATGCTCCCCTCTGCCACCGTGCCACCGTGCCTCCGCCGCCGCGGAGCTCAGCTTGTCTGACCCGCTGTAAAATATTGGGATCGACCATCAGTTCCAAGCTAGGTGCCGAGCTGCCGCAGCCTCGCATCCGAGCCGGCCTCGGATACCTCACGTCCGAGCCGCCATGGATTCACCTCGCCTCGCCACCATCACCACACCTCGAGCCAGCCTCGCCTCGAGCCGACTCGCCGCCACGGACACACCTCAAGCCGCCTCGCCGCCACGGCCATGCCTCGACCCGCCGCCCTAACCACCGTTGTGCCTGCGGCAGCCACCGTGGCTCACACTGTCTCATCCATGCCTCGACCGTCGCGGTGTCGCCCCGCCGGCCCCGCCATGCCTCGCCTCCTACCCCCGGCCTTGATGCACGCTTGCCCAGGTGCGTGCCCCTGCTAGCCGGTTTGCCTTCGAGCCCCCGCAAGACGCCTTCGCCGTACGCCTTCGCTGCCATGTCTCGTCAAGCCGGCCTTACCTTGACTGGCCATCTCCTATCATCGCTGTAGCCGCCAGTCGTAGTCATTCCCACTCGATGCCAGTGCCGCCCTTGGTTGCGCCCCGACCTCTGTGCCTTTCCGCGCGCGTCGCCTCGCCGCTGCCGCTGCCGCTCCTCGCGCGCCGGCTTGCCATTGTTGTTCCTCACGCACTGCTGCCTGCAGCTGCCACTCCTCGCGCGTCGGCTCGCTGCTGGCGCTCCTCACGCACTGCTGCCTACAGTTGTTGCTTCTCGCGCACTGACTTGCCATTGTCGCTCCTCGCACGTGGGCTCACCGCTGCCGCCTGCTCGCTTTGCAAAGCTGCCTGGTCGCCGTGGCCCGCCACCTTCATCTCCCGCAGCAGCCGGTCCTCCCGTCCTACCTGCACCCCCGCTGAGCTGCCGTTCTGCTTTGCTCCTTCCTTGCCTGCTCATCGAGCCGCTGTTGTCCTCTGCTCCTACCTCGCCTATTCGCTGAGCTGCCCTGCTCCGGCTCAGAGTCTGGAAAGAACAGAGGCAGAGAAAAGAAACAAAGCATCCAAAAAAATCAGAGGTGGGGCCTGGTTGGATGAAGGACAACTGGTTTCTCCGATTATGTCCGCACATGAATCATCGGCAGTTTTTTTACAAATATCATCAGATGATATTTGTTCTGGTAAACTTATTCGTATGAACTTACTCTATCAAGAGTTTTTTGTACTTTGACTTGTATGAATGTACACGCAGGTTAAACTATAAATAGGAGGCTGCTCTGGCGTCCACAGTACGTTGGGCAATCCAATGAACATATGAGCTACCCAATGGACATCTGTGAGCCGCCGCCCCGCGGTCCAAGCTACATCAACATGCCACAAATGACCCGCGCATCCACGCTGGTTTATATATACCATGGGCGACTCACCGACCGCACTGGCCTAACAACGCCACGGGTGACTCACCGTTTGCGCTGGCTTACAATGCCATGGCCATCTCCCGTGGGCACCGGCTTACAATGCCACGGCCGACTCACCGTTCGCGCTAGCCTACAACACCATGGGCAACTTGCCGCCCGACGGTCTGGTCTATATCGACACGCCAGAGGCCGCATACACCAGTACGAGCCGCCCAACTAACGGTTCAGAATCGTCGCCCTGCGATCCAATCTATATTGACATATCGATGAAGTGTTCATCTATACGAGCCGCCCAAATGGACAGGCACGCAAGTCGCCGCCACTATAGCTTGGTTAACTTCAACAGACCAGCCGGGACGAACCATGGACCAGATTATTGCAATAGTTCATACGGGATCATCTCTAACCCGCCACGGTCAACGTCAACCTTCAGTGAAGATTCGCAAGCCGCCTCTTCGAGTCAACTTAAGACTCGGGGGCTACAGTCATGGCTCGACACATTTGGTTGTTTTCAACAAGAACCCCGGGACATTGCAAGGAAGTTAACTCAATCCTGGGGGCTACTACATTATCGGCGGAAGAATTAAAAGTTGCCCAAGAGGACGAGCCGCCATGATGCACCATTCAAACATGGGTGCCCTGATTTATTGTATTATCATAAGGTTACTTGGAGTTTCTGTTGTTTATGCATTTCAGATTGTGCAAAGGTGGATACTTCAAGAAAGGTCATTTGGGGACTTCCAACCCACCGGGTTTAGCTTACACACCCTCTTGATCGGCTCTTCAGCCAAAACAGCAACATCCTATGGCGGCTTACAAGATGGCGACTTACAAGTTCACGGTCCACAAGACGGCGACTTACAAGTTGACGGTCCACAAGAAGGCGACTTACAAGATGGTGCACAAGTTGATATCATTGACAAGGTCGTTTGGGGGCTTTCAACCCATTGGGTTAAGCTTCAACCCTCTCAATTAGGCTTTTCGGCCAGTGTAAGGTAGGTCGTGGACCCAAATGTTGACTTCGTCAACCAGATGATTAGGGGTGCAGCGAGTTGTGAACTTACCCCATTTTGATGCCTCTCCAACAGGTGACCCACAGAACTCTTACCTGTTAATCACCACTTAGAGACACTATCTATCCAACGTACCAAACAGTTAATCTCGCCAGGAGACCCTGAGCACTGGTTAAGGTTCAAACGGCGGACTGTGTCACATGAGAGGGGACTTCTGGGCCCTAGGGATACTCATGCCCTGCTGTGTCTTTTTCTGGGATGCTGCGCTCTTCAATCTTTGCCTAGAAACCAAGTATTGTTATGAGTTCAAGTAGCAAGTCCACTCAGCGGAACCAACGTCCGTGTCTCTTTTTGGGACGTTGCGCTCTTCAATCTCGCCTGGAAACCGAGCATTGTTATGAGTTCAAGCAATGAGTCCACCCAGCAGAACCGGCGAACGTGTCTCTTTCTGGTTCATTGCGCTCTTATCAGTTAATCTCGCCTAGAGACCCTGAGCCATTCAAAGGAGTTGATGGTCACTCTTGTTAGAGACCCTGCACTGGTATGAGTTCAAGCATCGAGTCTAGCCAGGAAGAACCATCATATGAGTTTTTGAAAACAAAAAGGAAAGCAAGAACATCATACATTAAATCGTGCATTCCATCATACATTACATCATGCATTGCATCATATTTACATATCAGGTCGGTTCTTTCAAACCGGGTCAGAGCAAGATTATGAAATAAGAAGCAAGGCTATAAAAGATTTTAACATCTCTGGGTTGTGCTTTTTCAAGCCACCCTTACAACAATGCAGAATATATTTTGTCTTGTTTATTTTTTCAGCTCTTGTCTCTTAAGATGAGCCGCCATTAAGTATGATGAAAAAACTTCTGCAGGAACAAATAGATCTTTAATAGCCAACATGGCTTGATCTTCATCATGGTTTATCATAACCGGTATTATATGATTGGGGTTTTTCAAGCCAGCTTGGAGAATTGATTATTTTTCAAGAGCGGCCCTATCAGATATAATGTTGTATCATTTAATTGACCGGATATTGGATTTCTTCAACCTGTGCTCTGTAGTATACTACAACACTCATGGATTTCTCAAACATATATTTGTCAGGTTGCACCGCAACCACGAGCAGGGATTTCATTTCAAAGACAAATGAATTATTCCAGGATATTCATTCCGGGTTATATTACAATCACGGTCAAAGATTCATTCAAATCAGATCAATATCAGTTCAAAGAGAACTTTTGAAGTGTGTTATGATGAGTCATATTACTCTCACACAGTTCCGAGTTGCCACTGGCAAACGACCCGGCACTTGGGGGCTACATTATTCAAGTCCCATTTATATCATGTATGCAAGTCCCATGTCGCTGCAAGCATGCACCACGACACTTGGGGGATAATGCAAGCTATTTTTCAAATCATTACATGGTCAAAAGATCATGTTGTCTCAAGGAGATGAGCCAGCCTTTCTATATTTTTTCTAAGTCCCAGCCCAGTACTTCTTATTGACCCAGCACTTGGGGGCTACAGTATTAAGCTCTTTAACAGATTATGAGGTTTAAAATTGAAGAACCGGCCCATCACATACTGCTGAGCCGGCCCTTAGGGGCTACACCAGCTGAAGCTTTATAAGGTATAAGACAGTTACAAGTCCGAGGCTGCTGCAGGCAAGACAACCTGGTACTTGGGGGCTACACAATCAAATATATTATTGCAAAACACCAAGTCATCATGGATAAGCTTGGTCCTTCGGGGCTACAGGTAGTATGGATATATCAACAAATGGAAAAGAGTTTTCAAGATGTTAATGAGTGAGACTAGCTCAACAAATTTTTATTTAGCCGAAGCATTAAAAGTCCAGATTAGCATCACACGGATTTATTTATTCCCAATATTTTTATTAAGTCAACTGGAGTCTAGTTGTTTGACCCAGCGTCACCAACAATCATGACCCGACATTGTCAAAAGATCATAACCCGACATCATCAATGATTATGACCCGACGATGACCCGCCAACAGCATTGGAGGCCGACTCAATGGCATATGGGTGTTTTCTTCCCAATATCTTATTTCAAAGGATGCTGACAAGCAAGACGATTGAGAAAACGGCTCGTTCATATGAAGAAGAAACCCGGATTTTCAATAAGATACTTCATTAAGCCGGCTAGTGGAGTGAGCCGGTCACTTAACATATTTGTTATTCTTATTTCAGGAGCTTAGCATGAATAAATTCAAGCTAACCTGGGGGCTAATGTCGGGGATATACCCCGCGGTATAACCCGGCCGAAAGTATGATCCGGCCAGGACTTGGCGACTTAGGGTGACCCGGTCGAGACTTGGCGATTCATTGGTAACCCGGCAGGCAGGTCAGACGAGCAACAGGGCCCAAGGCCCAATGTGTAAGCCGGTGCCAGGCGGCTCACGAGAATAAGGCCAAAAAGAGAGAAGGGATTCCCTCACAAAGGAAACAAGACCCAGATTAGGATTCATGAAAGACTAGTCCTAATCCTACTCCTAGTAGGACTCTACATGTAAACCTACCCTTTCCACTTATATAAGGAGGGGTAGAGCACCCCTAGAGGGAGAAGTTAAGACATACACAAGTCATTAGAGATAGAGAGATTAAAGGCTCCTGAGATTAGAGGTAGCAAGACAACACCCTTGTAACCGAGAGATCTTCCCCATCATCATTACAGGACAAGCAGGACGTAGGCTTCTACCTCCATCGGAGGGGCCGAACCTGGGTAAACTCGCGTCTCTCAATTCCGACCAACCCCTCTCAAGCCGTCACATAGTTGCGATAGCCTCACACCTAAGTCCGTTAACCCGAACATCTTTTCGTGATAAATCCACGACAATACCCATTCAGGTACAATAGTATTCTTCTCCTTCTTATTATTGTACATCACATTTTATCTATTTTTGTTGATCTATGTTCGCCTGTCATCCAAATATTGATTCCCACAGGCTCCACCCTATCTTTGTGGACAGTGAAGACCCTGGCACTACAATCCATTGGCCCCGATCTGGATGAAGTTGTTAGAATGCTTAGAGGCTTTCCGTGCACAGAGAAGCTATATATCGAGGTGATGCTCCTTTCTTGTTAATTGTTAACCACAACAGAGTTCAATTTGTTGATACTTTACCCATGATTATAATGAAAAATGTACTATGATTTCTAAAGGAAATTTGTAGGATTCCAATACATATTTTTGAGTTGTTAATCATGAACAATTGAAGATGACATGTCTATCTATTAGTGTACTTTGGAAATCCTGCAAAACAAAGATGCACGTAGTGTTCAAAACTGCATCTAGGCATTGATATATTGTCTTCGTTTGCACATACAAGTAGGCCAGGGCATGGAAAATGTGGCGCAATATAACAATCCCGTCGAATGTCTTCATTTCCATCTCAAAGAAATTATTTTAAACCGGTACCGAGTCACCAAAGAAGAGATTCAATGCGCCAGGTTCTTTTTTCAGAAAGCAATGGTGCTCAAGGTAATGAAGTTTTCTATTTAGCAAAGGCGTCTACAGTTGAATGGAAAAGGCTATGCAGAAGCTGAAGTTCAGTTTGGAACTTCAAATGACAGATTATTCGGAAGTCAATGTATCAAGCTGATATATGACTTCTCGGTGGCTGATCCCTTCGCAGGAATATTGCATGACTCATATTCTTAAGAAGATGAATTTGATTTATAATATCTGTTTGAACCTTGTAATCTTTCAATTTGGGCGTAGTAATGCTGGAATTTAAACCTTGTAATATTTCTGGTATTTGTGATACAATGTTTGAAATGGCATTACGTTCTTTTTTGTTATGTAATCATGTTCTAATAAGTATGGATGTTGTTGTTCTGTAGACAAAGCATAGATGTTTTACAAATAGAGCAATCACATCTCATACAATTAAACTAAGGAACACGTCGGCAATGATATCATCAATCACTGACAATTGTTTACAAGCAACTGTCTGCCAACAACACACACAACTTGTGAGGAGGGATCGCCTATGTTATTATCGGTCTTCCCGCACGATTCTGATTGTTGACCTATTTGTCGGGTATTACACACATCTTCTTAGGCTAAATCGTTTGTGCTCTCTTGTATCATCTCACATAGTTTATCCGAGTAAATTATGTTTCCTCTTCATACACATATGGATCTGCATAGCCGTTTGTGTTATCTTGGCTAATCGCAAGCAGTTCGTATGGAACAGTTGTATGGCACCTATCGCACACAGAATTCTCATCTGAATCGTGCCTGATGGACCAGTCATTGCACATAGTTTTTGTCATTGGAGACGGAGCTAGAACTATACCGTTTGCGATTCATGGATCATACATAGTTTGATCGAAGAGTCTCAGATGCATGTGTCGTCTTAGGACCTTCCTGAAGTAGTGAATATAGGACGAAAAGAAGACGATTCACATATAAAATACGTGTGTGATAGGAATACCTATCACACACACTTATTAAATAGACACGTTGGCGATAGTAGAGACGGCACACATATCTTACAAGTTCTAACTGTGTTTGATAATGTACCCATGACAAACATGTCGGTAGATTAAATGTTTGTGATATCCATCTTTTGCAAGAGTATATTTGTTTAATCGTCTCAGATACTGGTGGATCACAAACATAACGTCAAGGTGTAAATGTGAGATAGTCCACCACTTCGCATACGACTACTTTACAAAATCATCAGCACCCGCTCATCCCTACCGCAGACAATTTATTTCTGTCGTGTGCATGACCCCCTATCATCCACACAAGCAAAGCGATGATTTAAAACAAAATTGCGGAAAGGGATTTAAAACCGTTTATATAGAAGTTAGTTGTACCGAACGTCGAGAAAATGGACCTCCATCCCCCAACTCCATAACCAGGGCACCTGGAAGCTAGGGCACCAGAACCCGAGCACCCCTCCCCCACTGATCCGCCAACAACACTGGAGTTGATGTCGCTCGCAAGGTGAGAGGACTGGAAGGACTTATTCTCGAACGTCAGCACTGCCCTTCCCTAAATCGATCTCCACTTCCGCCAAGAACCAAAGAAAATCATAGAACTATACAACCTAGTCAGGTAGAGATCCAGGTTCCCTGACTCCTTTCCCACCTACAAGACGCACAAAGGCGACGGGAAACCACGACCTAACCGGCGGGAGCCATGAGCCTCAAGTTCGCCTCATGTTGTTTTTCTGAAGAAGGAAGGATATGATTTAGCTCGACAGTTTTGGTATGTTTCATGATTTGGGAATACGAGGTATCGAGGGATCGGAGCAGGACCTACGCGAGGGAGTCTGTCGGTAGAACATTGAACCTGAACCGTGTGATTAGATGGCAGACCACTGGAAAAATATAGACTATTGGATTTCACTAGATGGATTAGATCGGAGGCTCCTGGTTGTTTCATGTACACTTGTTTCGATGGTTGTATAAAAATTCTCTTGTAATAGTATTGAAGATAAATCGTGCATCCAAATCTCGAACTGTTTTATTTGGATTTCTCGCGTCGAGATTTTCGAGACTAGATCTCATGTTAATAGGTTTTAATGAACTTTTTTCGTAACAAAACTTGGAAAATCCAAAACGAGAATCAAAATATAAAACAATACTTTTTTGCGTGTACTCTAAAAAGTAAAAAAAAATGAAAACAGAAAAACCTGCAACCGAAAGTCTTGAATGGCAAAAAAATGGGGGAGAACCCAGAGCCAGAAGCACGATTTTTTTCTTCACCCTTTACACGTGCTTCACGTTAAAGCACATATTTTTCCCTTATTGAGAAATACGGGTGTGCTTCTCACGAAATCAACTATATGCCTACTTGAGATGCAAATTTGTGCTTCTTATGAAAGTATTTTTTTCCCCAAGAAACACAAGTGTACAAAAGCAAATTTGTGGCTTCACGAAAAGCCGATCTATGCTTCTGTGGAAGCTCATTTTTTCTATTTTTGAGAAACACAATTGTGCCTCTCCTAAACGTAAATATGTGCCTTCATGAAAGAAAAAAACATGTGCTTTTTGTGAAAACACATTTTTTTTTCTTTTTGTGGCAAGCACAGTTATGCTTCTGATGAAAGTAAATCTATTGAGAGGCACATATATGCTTCTCGTGGAAGCACAATTCTTTTGCCTTTCGAAAAGGACAATTGCACTTTCTCACGAAAGAAAATATGTGCTTCCACGAGAAGAATTAATATGTGCTTCTCGTGGTAGCACAAAGTTTTTTCTATGGAAAAAATCATGATTTTTTCCATCAAAACCTAGGAAAACCTAACAAAAACCAAAATCTAAAAACAATTCATCGAAAACCTGAAAACACATATAGAAAATTAAATTAAAAAAATCTACAAGAAGCATTTAGCACCCGACACATGACAACGGCTGGACGTGTCATTTGACGTGCTCCCAAGGCATCAAAAGGTCCCCGCAAGAAGTAACCTCAAGTTAAGTGCTCTCCTATTTGACGCATAGGCCGCTCGAAGAGAGCCATGTACTCTTTACAGGCAGTCCCATTTGTGGTTTTCTTTTTCTTTTAAATTTTTTATTTTTTATTTATTTTTTCTTTTCTTTTTTCATGTTCAGTTTTTATTTTTCTTTCTTCTTTCTTTCAGTTATTTATTTACGTTTTTTTATTTTTTATTTTGTGA
Organism: Hordeum marinum; assembly: GCA_022496015.1. Classification (NCBI taxonomy): domain Eukaryota; kingdom Viridiplantae; phylum Streptophyta; class Magnoliopsida; order Poales; family Poaceae; genus Hordeum; species Hordeum marinum. The sequence continues at coordinate 342,401,533 of CM039677.1, read as the reverse complement.
ACATGTTCCAAATTCATGAACATATTTTAAAATCATGTTTCTTCCTTTGAAATCATGAACGTTTTTATGACAATTATTCGAAAATCACTAACATTTTTTCAGAAATCTTGATTTATTGGAAATTTTGAACATTTTCCAATTTAAGAACAATTTTTACATAGTTGATTTTTTTTGGAAACACCGTGAACAATCTGTTTAAATTTGGGATTTTTTTCTGAAATTCACGAACGTTATTTTTGTTTGTATGAATTATTTCCTAATTTATGAACATTTTTCGGTTTTTATTAGAAATATTTTTAGGAATACATGAACATTTGTTTAAATTCACAAATATTTGTAAATTCATTCAACAATGGTTAAAATACGTGGACAGTGTTTCAAGACGTGAACATTTGATGAATTTTTTAAACATTAAAAAACCCATGAACTTTTTTTAGTTCGTGGGCATTTTTTTCAAATTCACGCATATTTTTTGCATATGCGAACAGATTTTGATTGAACATTCTTTTTTAAAATCACGAATTTTTTTGGATATGCGAACATTCTTTTCAAAATCACGAACTATATTTGAATCTGCGAACATTTTATGATTGGCCGAATTTTTTTCAACATCATTAACTTATTTTGAATTCAGGGATATTTTATGATACCTCAAACATATTTTTTTAAAATTTTCTATTTTTTATTGTGGTAAATTATTAAAAACAAAAACAAAGTGGATAAAACGGGGGTGTGCGACCCCGCACCATGGACCGGTCAAAATCTCGAGTGGGGGGAGCGGGGGTTCCCCTTTCCTGCCTATTTGGCGCGTACGTCGCCAAATAGGAGGTCCCCGGCGCCTCAGTCCTCAGATCAATTCCTCCCATAATTCGAGAGCAAATCGGCGAACTCCCCTCATCAAAATAAATAAATTCGGCGAACCGTACGAGCTTTGCAACGGCGAGCGCCTTCATCCGGTGGCCAGCGCAGATCGACGGTGCGGCGCCGACGGCGGCTCAGTCGGTTCCCAGGTATCGTCGCCGTCTTCTGCAAGTGCAGCTTCCGTGTCATACATATTGGCAGTTCCTCCACAACTTGGGTGTTCTTCAGAGTTCCGTGGCTACTACCGGAATTTCCATGTGTATACGTTCTGTCCAGCAATATCCCCTGGTCACGAACACACGGAGTACATACTTCTTTTTTTTCTTTTTTCAGAGGGTGTACATACTTACTTACATGTGGATCCGTATAGCTCCTGTAGGTTTAGTAGCCAGTAGGTCAATGTCGATATGACGACGATATGTACCATCAAAAACAGGTGAAAGTAGCTTAAGCGAAGACAATGGCAAAACAAAACAAAAAACCTCGTTGAGACTTGAGGAAAGACATGGCTTTCATTAGGACTTCTTCAAACAGCAGAACTGTGAACACATTGTAACGAAAGCACGCGTTAATACAGTAAGAAAACATGTGCATAATAGAAAGTTAGATAACGCGCGCGCCTTACGTTTTTTTTTTTTTACTAGCCGAAATATGTAAAAACTCAAAAGCCATAGTAAGTACAGTCAAATCAGATTCACAACACACACAAAAATCAGATTCAAAGCGCACTGAGAAATATCTGTGTGGATTGTAGAAGTTTATTGTCTTCTCCTTACAGCTAAAATGAAAGAGAAATTGCTCCTTTAATTCGGATCAAATGAATACAGTGTCGTCAGCAGAAAATTTCCTCCGTTTCTCCAACAAACCAACGGAACACTAATAGGCATTCGAAAAGTGCCCTTGATAGTTCAGACTGCTACCCAAAGACTACTTCATTCACTCTCAAGAAATCTTATGAAAGTGAAATAGAGTTGCCTCTGACAAACCTTGCAGCAACCACAGCCTCATACTGTCATACACTCGTACGTGCGATGATGTGCGCTATCATGCATGTCCTCTCTGTCCGGGCCTCTCGGTTCCATTTCATCAGTACTTACGCTTTGCTTACAGCATCACCAGGTCATCCATCCAACACACCTCAGTAGGAGTACATGACTATGACACAAACTTATCGATTTCCTATAAAAATGACAGGCCCTTTGGACTTTATCAAGGTCAAATCACTCTTACCTAATTCGATTGATACTAACCGGTAGTCCCTAGGTGGTTGAAAGTGAATGACAATGGCCTGTTGTTCAAACACTACACAAGCTAGATCATCTTGCCAGAGACTTTTCTGTTGAATAAGGTAGAATGAGTAGTTGATGACTTGGTTAGTATTTCTGTTATCCATGACTTGGTTAGTATCTATTCCATCTTCAGTATTTATAATTAATTTTGCATGATTCAAGTGCTAAGAATGCATTATTCAAGAGCTATTAGAGAGAGATAAAAAAGGGCTAGATTGTTGATTACATTTACGAAAAAGGTGAAAATAACTTAGTGGCCTACCGTTGTACTAACTCGGAAGGAATATATTAGTGGCAAATGTTTCAAAAAGTTGATCAGTTTGTCCTACGGCAACCTATATTAAGAGACCTAGTATCTTCCCCTGTTCGGAATTAGTTATCACTAAAACGGATGTATCTAGACATATTTAAGTGCTAGATACATCCATTTGAGCAACAACTAATTCCGTATGGAGAAAGACTTCTGTGGTGAATTTGTGAAACGTTTAATTGTGGACGCTGAATGTTTAGTGCACACACGGTTCGTACTAGTCTCCTTTCTCTGACAGCCCCAAATCTATATCACCGTAGACTCTCACATCTATTGGTGTACGAAAAGTTGGTCGCGTTGTCCTTGCGCTACAAAATTTTCTATGTCAACCAATATGTATGTCCACACTTCAACATCACTCAACTAGCTTAAACTCTTTTGATCAACTGAGCCGAGGTCCCTGTTCCATTCTCATATTGAATGAACCAGAGTTGGCACACATTGTCGTTCAGAAAAGCAGGAAAAAGCCTTTGATTTGACCAAGAAACTCAGCAAGCAACTCACTCTAACTACAGGAATGATCAAACATTGAAGATTGTTGAGAGGATTGTCATGGGACCACGGTTCATGGTGAAACTTAGAAACCAAAGAGAATAGGAATGCGAGGAGGACTATATAAAGCTTCGAGACAGGTTGAATACATGGAGAATTAAGGGCAGCATATAAAGACTACACAAAAAAAGCTCCAAAGCTACGATACCATCTGAACTAGTTGGGCACATAGAAGACATGGTTTACACTTTACAGTAACTGCATTAATAATTGCATAAGTTTCAGGTTTCTACCTATCCCAAAGTTTACCAGATACTTGACAACAATATACGAAAAATATATCCTGACAAGCACTTTCAGCATATATAAGTGAGTAGGTTAATCCTAAGTTAAAAACCTTGTTGGGTGGATAGCAGTCCATTCACTCGACGACTTAGTTACGAACCAGCTTTTGTCTAAGTCGAAACTCCTCTCCGAGTATTGAGCAATCCTCACACTCGGGGACTTAGCTACGAACATGCTTTCGCCTAAGTTAAAAATCCTGTCGGGTGGATAGCAGTCCATTCACTCGATGACTTAGTTACGAACCAGCTTTCGCCTAAGTTCAAAATTCCTTTCCGAGTGTTGAGCAATCCTCATACTCGGGGGGCTTAGCTGCGAACATGTTTTCGCCTAAGTTAAAAACCCTGCCGAGTGGATAGTAGTCCATTCACTCGACGTCCTAGCTGTGAATCAGTCTTCGCTTAGATTCAAAAATACTCCGAGTGTTGAGAAATCCTCACACCCGGGGGCTTAGCTGCGAACATGCTTTCACCTAAGTTAAAATCCTCGCCGAGTGGATAGTAATCCATCCACTCGACATCCTAGCTGCGAATAAGTCTTCGCCTAGGCTTGAAAACTACCTCGAGTGTTGGCCAATCCTCACACTCGCGAGGCTTAGCTGCGAATCAGCTTTCGCCTAAGTCAGAAAACAAATTCAGTCGAACAAACGATTGAAAGTCAAATGCTGATAAATCCAAAGGTTTAATCGTGGATAAATGTTTCGCGAGAAAGTAAACGTGCTCAAGCTTAAGGCCTGAATGAAGTTTTAAAGATGATACAATTCCACTCGGCATTCCAAGGCAAATAAAGTTTTTCTAAAAGATCAAGTTTTTCAAGCACCCGATGGGCTGGCTGGCTCGACGAACGTGTCCAAGTCAATGCTGTCTACAATCCTGGTGGCTGCGTCGATGAAGATCTCCATGAAATCTTCAAACTGAAGTTTCTTCGTGTTAACCACTCAGCTCTCCTTCAACTTGTCTTCCTTCGCATCCTTGCAATGGACCCTAACGAGGGAGAGTGCCACGTCGGCTCCGCAGCGAGCAACAAATTTCTTCCAGGCCTGCACTCGACTGGGAAGGTCGTTCAGGCGTGCCATCATAGATGTGACATCGAGCTGAAGAGTGTCCTCAGGCCACAGTTCCTTATTGATCCTCTTCATCGCAGATTTCACTCGGATGACATATGCTTGAACACCCTGGAGCCTGAAGTTGAATCTGAGCATGTTCATGGCCACCGCATCTCCAACAGGTGACTTGGTGAGATCCAAATTGGGCTCGATCTCCTCAGTCTCTTTTTCAAAGTCCTGGCAGAATTCTGTTGGAAAGAAGGAATGCGAGGAGGATTGATGAGATACAGTCATCAAAGATTTTATAAAGTTCAGTCGACAGAGATACTCACTGTTGAGCATGATGTACATCTTCCTCGAGAACTCCCTCAAGTGCTTCTCCAGGACATTGCTCCTCTTGGTTAGCTGCTCAGTTCTCTTGATGAGATCCATATGCTCCTGCTTCAGTTTCGAGTTCTCCTCCTCCATCTTTTTGGAGTAGTCGGCTTCTGGTCGGCGGCTTCAGTTTTCTCCTTCGCCACCCGTTGGGCATCACCAAACGCTTTGTCCTTGTCCTCCAACGCTTTCTTCATGGTATCTAAAGAAACATCATTATTGAGTCACGCTTGGAGTTGATGATTTTCATTGCGTACGTCTGTTCGAGTGAAAACACTCGGTTCAAAGCATGGAAAGTGAGGATGAGAATACAGTGGGTCGACATAAGTTACCCCCCAGAGTTTTCAGTTCAGTCCGCACTCGCTCCAAAGGATTGTTGAAGGCTTCCAAATCCACGCACAACCGGTTCCTTTCATCTTCAAGGTCCTTGTACTACGTGCCAAGTTCACAAGCCCTCTAAAACCAACAAAGAAAGAAATTCAATCAACAAGAAATACCAGCACTCCGAAGTGCAGAAGACCAAAGACGGTCGACTGGGCGGCTCGCACCGCCCCGCCTCATTATCCTGGAATAGCGTCATATCATGGTTGATCAATGATATCCATGAAACCTGCGTCTAGGGGGAGGACAATTCAACCAAAAGTCCACTCGACATGTCGACTGGCTCGTGTACTCCGCGTGGCGTAAACAAATTCAAGACAGTCTCTATCAGACCCCCGCCAGTGCAAGCACTCGACGGCGGTCTCGGGGACTACACCCAGTGGGTGCACTCAGAGTGCCCCCATTGGAATGGTTAACACTCGATCTGTCGAGTGATCCGTCGACCCCGTTTCGCACCTTTGAAGCAGCGTCATATAATGGTTGATCAAATGATGTCCATAAAACCTACAAGGTAGCTTCGGTGCGGGACGGCTAAGAAAAATAAAATACACTCGACATGTCGAGTGACAACCGTACTCCGCGTATGACAAAAATTCCGATTTCAAGTTTTCAAGACTACTGCTCATCGCCTGCGATCAACAGTAGCATCGAGGACTACACCCAGTGGGTGCACTTAGCGTGTCCCCATTGGTTACTAAAACATTCGGCAAGGTCTGCCCTGTCAATTTTCAACGGTCTCTATCAGACCCCCGCCAGTGCAAGCACTCAGCGGCGGTCTCGGGGACTACACCCAGTGGGTGCACTTAGCGTGCCCCCACTGGATCTGCTAACTCTCGACTTGTCGAGTAGCAGAAGAGAAAAAAACATGCGCAAGCATAAGCACATCCATCACTCAATCTGTCGAGTGCCATGCCACCCCACTTCGCACCCTTGGTATAGCATCATATCATGGTTGATCAATGATATCCATGAAACCTACAAGGTAGCCTCGGAGTGGTGCGATCAATGACAAATGATGCCGGTGCAAGCATTCGACAGTGGTCTCAGGGACTACACCCAGTGGGTGCACTTGGAGTGCCCCCACTGGACTAAATCCTACTCGATTAAAGACCTAATCTATTCGAGTGGAGAACCTTGAAACATTCTACAAGCGGAAAACAAACACCCAGTGGGTGTACAACCAAAGAAGACATGAATTCAATCGGAAATGTACTTACAATCGAACTTACTCGGACATTGGTGCGAAGCGCTGTGCTAGCGGCATAGGACAACTTGCTGGCCTCGTACGCTTCTTTGGTGCGTAGAATCATCTGCTACGCCTGGATCATGGCCTCCTTTGCAGCTCCGATATGGTCTTCCGGGACACGATGCAAAGGAAAAGTTGTCACTGGCGGGATCGGCGTAATGGCTAGGCAGTCAAGGTGATGTGAGCTGGTTCGGTTGGAGTTGATGTCACGATAGTCGAAGCAGCTGGTGGGGCACTCGACAGAGGCACTACAGGGTTAGCTCTGACCCATGTCGAGTCGCTTATCCCCTGGGAAGATCCGGCGGTCGACTGTTGAGGCGTTTGCACGGATGAAGTTCTTCGAGTACGTATGCGCGGGGTGCCTAGGGTCTTGCTTCCGTCTCTCGTGCCCCCAAGGTGTTCTTCGTCATCTTCCAACTGGATGATTTCTGCAGCTATCAATCGGCAATATTAACTTTTGCAATCGACAAACGGTATTCGAGAAGCAGAACTGAAGATTCGGTTACCTCTGTGGGAAGTGGCTGCATCAGCAGTGTCTACGTCCATTGCTTCCCCTCCGTCATGTTGAGGTGACGTCATTGAAGTAGTAGCTTTGATAGATCAAATGACACTTAGTCAACAAGAGTTCAAAGTCACAATCGACAGTGAAAATTCGTAAGTAAATACTCACGTGGAGACGACAGTCATGGCCATCCTCATGCGTGGCAGACCTTTGCGAGGCTTGGTTACATTCGGCTTGGGTTGCTTCGCCGATTGCTCACTCGACTTGACGGTCGAAGGTCGACTCCGTTTCGAGTTCTTCTCACTCGGGACTGGGGCCTTCTCTTCGGCAGTTGCAGGGTCTTGGCGGGACTTAGAACGGCATTCGACGCGAGGAGGAGACTCGACTTCCTCATTGTTCTCATCCGAGTCTTCACCTTTGTCTTCAGATTCAGAAGAGCCGACGGCGTCCAAACTGCCGCCCTCGCTCACCCCTCCATCTTCAGGCTGGTTCCCATTGGGTACAGGCAAATACATATGCGTCCACTCCTGCGTGATTCAAACAAGGAAGTCAGTCAATAAATCAATCGATCACTCGACAGTACAAGTACTTCAATCGACAAAGTTCAACTTACCAGATTCTTCAGCGGGTTTTCAGCCGAGTAAGGTCGGATCCTCTTGGCCCCTAAGGGATTGTCGCATGTCCCCGTGATACTGCGAAGCCATTGCTCGACAGTCTTTTGTGGAACCTCTTTTGGGTGCATCCTAGTCGAACCCTCGGGTCCTGCATAGTGCCACATGGTGTGATCCCTGGCTTGGAGCGGCTGAATCCGTCGACTGAGGAATGTTTCCAAGAGATCCATGCCGGTCACTCCGCCCCAAATAAGTTTCACCACGGCGTCCACCAAGATTCCCACTTGGACTTGTTCTTCTTCCGACACCTTTAGAGACTTGGGGACGGCTGGACGATCAGATGTGAAAGGGGAAAGACCAATTGACATGTTGGGAGAAGCGACATCTTTACAATAAAACCATGTCGACTGCCAGCCCCTAACAGATTCAGGAAAGGTCATAGAAGGGAAAGAACTACGAGATCTCTTTTGGAGTCCTAGACCCCCCCCCCCCCACACACACACAGCTGCAGTACATGAGTTTTCCCATCCTTAGGGAGGGATTTCTTTACAGTCTGAGATCTAACCGTGAAGATGTGCTTGAATAGCCCCCAGTGAGGAGGGCAACCCAGGAAGCACTCGCACAAAGTGATGAAAGCGGACAAGTAGGAAATTGCATTCGACGGGAAGTGGTGGAGCTGAGCACCAAAGAAGTTCAAAAACCCTCTAATGAATGGGTGGTGAGGCATAGAAAAACCTCTTTCGACGTGGGAGAGGAGGAGAACCCGCCCTCCTTCGCATGGCTCTGGCTCGCGCTCTCCCTGCGACAACCTCCAGGCGTCGTCTGCCACAAGCCCGTCAGCAACCAGGACGTCGATGTCCGCTTGAATGACCACCGAGGGGAGAAAGTCTCCCTGGATCCATCCCGGCAGCGCGGTGAACCGAGCAGTCGAGGGATTCTTGCCCTTGCCTTTCGCCGCCCCCTTCTTGGCGCGCTCTAACTTCTCCGTGGTTCCCTTCATCATCACGGTGGCTGTGCTCGTCGGGGAAGAGCGGAGTGTTGCGCTGAGGACAGAGGAGGCGGAGGAAGAGAGGAAGATTGGGGGAGATTACTGTGCAATCCGCGGTGCTTGGGATTTATACCCCGCCGAGTGCCTCACTAACAGGTGGGCCCGCGAGATCACCGTGCACGCCAACCGCTGACAACGCCCTATACGTGGCGAAATGACCGGCGCGAGAATCAAGGCATCATGCCCTCACTTGCCCCGATCGTGGCGTCATCATCGCTGGCGCGCGCGCTTCCCAAATTTTTGTATCCCACAAGATCCGGGTCTGACAGACTGACCCGTCACCTCCAAAGATTCCTTCAGATCACTCGAAATAAAATTGGCATTGAACATTCACTCAGGCACTTTCAAGGCTGAATTGATCCGGGAGAATGATGAAGAGTTCAGTCGACGCAAGTTTCGTTGAAGCCCCGAATATCATTTGAAAGATTTGGTGTCTTGTTCTGAACTGACATCAATATCCCCTTTCACCACTCGAACCCTGATCCATTCGGGGGCTAATGACGAGGATACGTACCTAGGGTAGGTTCCTAGGCCTGACCTACATACCCTACCTAAGGACACTACATTGGAAGACTTGAAGATCACAAGTAAGCTTCTGATTGGATTCCCGGTGGGGCTCAAGTCACTCGACAGGCAATCCAATCGGAGACTTCTTTCCTCCACTCGACGGTCGTTTATCACTCGGAAGACCTCACTTCCAGTCGACGCCAGAAGACCAGAAGCCACCCCCAGGAGGCTAACAGGCAGGCGTTAGGCCTTTCGTCATTTGTAGCTTTTATTATGTGTGTTACTAGTAACGCTAGTCTTTAAACCCACGATCGGACCCTTGGATGCCGGGTAATTATGAGGGGCAGCGAACTCTATATAAGCCACCCCTCCCCTCTGGCACAAGGGTTCGCAACCACTGTAATCTTACATTCCACACGACAAAGCTCCATAGCACTGAGACTTAGGGATGTTACCTCCACGAGAGGGGCCTGAACTCATACATCCATGTGTACACCCTCGCCGTAGCTAGGACTCTTCCCTCTCCCTTCATACCCCTACCTTCTACTGTCAGGCTCGTTCCCATGACAGGGAGGGCGATCCCCCCCCCTCACAAGAAAAAGGGCGGCGTCGCTGGCCGCCGCGGAGGATCTACCTCCTCCTGCCCCGAAGAGGGCGTGTCGGCCGAGGTTAATCCTAGCCGACGACAGCTCGGACTCCGATGCTGAGTCCGAGGACTTTCAGAAGGTATCCCAAAGGAACCTAAGGGTCAAGCCCCCAGCCCAAAGGTACGAATCCGAAGACCCCCTGAGTCATTTATGTGAAGCTTTTAATGTTTTAAATGGATGAATGCCTTTTAATCTGCAGCCCACCGCGTGTTCTCCCCACCGATCAAATATCGGATGGGCAGTCTCCACCCACCGAGATGGCGGAGAGTGGGACTGCGTCACACCCCACATCTCCAGGGGTTTAGAAAGAGCCGCAGAGGTGTCATCACGCCAGGATCCTTCAGAGCCGAACACAAGCGGCGGGGGCGATGATGTCATGGCCGAGGTTAATGCCTCGACCGCCGAAGACTAGGGGAGGAACCCCTCCTGGCCGTTGAGGAGGAAGGACAAAGGAACGTCCAGTCCCCTCCGAGGACATCTCCGGAGCACACTATGCCTCCAGAGCTGCTGGCTCAATCCCCCATCTGAGATCATGCTGGAGGGTCACCACCGGCGCCACCCATGACTGGGTGGCCGGTCATGATGGAGGAGGCTCTATCGGGTGCCTCCGTCTCCGAGGATCACCGCACTCTTATGGGTGCGATTTTGCAAGGCATTCAGTCCATTGATAGTGGACTGAAAGAGGCCTTCAGCCGTCTCTTGACGGGCTTCAAGGTGAGCCACGTAATACCCTTTTCCTGAAACATTTTAATTTTATTGAGTTTGTTCTATCTTTATATGTGTAGTAGCCCCGAGCCCTGGGTTGGTTTGAAAAAACTTACCCGGGGGTCAAATACCCAGGAGTGACCAATGATGAACAAGACACCATTTGTCCCACACTGTTCTAAAATCCCTTAAGAGGACCGAGCACATGGGTCATAATCTTGACAGTTCGGGGGTTTCAATCGCACATAACCTGTTATTCATTTGTTTTTTGTAGGCTTCATCATCGGCGGTGGCTGTTAATACCGCGAAGCTTGCCGAGCTAAATCGGAAGCTCAAGATCTCCGAAGAGGAGCCTGATAGCATGAGGTTCGACGAGGCGCAAGGTAAGCCGAATTGTAATATCCGGGTTGTCTATCGTTAGTGATCCACACTGGTAACCCAGTGTAATTATTATTTATTGCTTCCACAGCTTCGGCTGCAGAGGTCGAGAACCTCAAGGCCAAGCTCAAAAATATGAAGCAGCAGGCCGCAGATGAGAAGGTGGCAGCCGAACAAGCAGCAGCCGCACTATCCGCATTGAAAACTGCGAGCAATAAGCATGAGGCCTGGGTGGAGGAGGTGTAGAAGGAGCTTAAGGATGCCAGCACGAAGTGCGAGGCCCTTGAGCAGAAAGGCAAAGAGCGGGCCACCAAGATGTCCACGCTGAAATCCGAGCTCCAAAAGGAGCGGGTGGACAGGCGGATCTTTGAAGAAGATGTCCGCCAAGTCAAGGCGGTCATGGATGGTAAGCCGTATTTACTACAGTGTGCCTTTGGTGATAGCAGGTTCGCATTGCTCGCCCAGGTGTGGCGTTCCTTAGGCGCCTGTTCGGACATACAAAAGAGTGCAGCGGATGCGAACAAGTTTTATGCTTCGCGGGAGAAGGATGATGAGGCTCGGCTATTCTGGGCACAGTTTGAACCCCCTGAGCGCTCTCCTCTTCTGATCGAGCAAATGAAGCAACCGATGGAGCTGCACAGGATGGCAGAGCCAGCCATGGCGGATCTGTGTACCCGGATGTGGCCTACAGAGCCACTGTCAAGCAGTTACTTCGGCTTTGTGTAGAAACTATGCGATATTGCGCTTCGGATTGACGCTTTAAAGCGTTTTATATGCATCGAGGGAGCTCGGATGGACTTTGCAAGGACCATGATGCACTGACCGAAGCTCAAGCTGGACGAGATGGCCACCACACCTCCGCCCCGAGGAAAGGAGCATAGGTGCCCCGAGCAGTACTTCCCCGTGGTAGTGGAGGGTTCTCGGGCAATAGAGGCCCAATGCTCTAAAGATGTATTTTATTAATGAGCGCACTATAATATGTCCAAAGACTGTTAATGCTTTTATGATGAGGTTGCATGGTTTATCATGTATTTTAATTTTTAGTGTTTATTTTGACTCCCATGTGGCCGTTTTATCTAAAAGTTGCGAGTCGTCGGCTTCAGCCCCCACGTAGATACTACGTGAGGTGTTTCTGCCTCCGCATTGTGACCCTTAGCCGAGATATCGGTGCCCGAAGGCGATAGTGCGAGGGGAACAAGGCAATCAGACTATGATGCTTTATCGCTTTCACTTAGTCGTATGAGCTTAAAAAATGCGAGGCTGATGACTAGCCCCCAGTGTTTTGTGATGTTCGGATGTACCGAGGCTAAAGCCAACATCACATGGTTTGTACAAGTACGAAACCCTTCGTATAACACGGAATAACCTCTATCGATTTTTTAGTATGACACTTATGCTCGGGTTTGCAGATCGGTTCTCGCTTACTATGAGAGTTAGTTTTCGGCTTTCTCCCCTGAGGTGCTTGACCAGGCAAGCTGGAAGCACAATCGCAGTGGTTCTCCCTTTGCCCTTTTAGCCGAACGAGCGGAACGTAAGAGGGCAAACACAGGAGCCGGGCAACCCAACTATTGACCCAAGACATAGTTTGGATCCAATGTATATAAAACAAAATCCAAGACACCGAACACACGATCAATTATGTTGGGGTGATGCTTAGGGCGATATTTTAAATTCAAGCCCCCGGTCTATTAGCTGGTTGCATCGTAATGTATACCGAACAGTTTCGTAATAAGCATTGACAAGAGAAGATCATAGTATGTAGTGTAAAGTACAGCAAACATGCCATGTACAATGGTCTTTTATTTGCTCAATAATTCTTATAACTCAAACTGCCAAAGCAACTATTTATAGGTATTTGAAGATGAAATATAAAGCTTACATAGGAGAGGCTGTAGAAGGGGTTTTCGATGGGTGTCTTGACGTCCTCGATGTGCCATGTCGCATGTCCGCAATTGATATCCTTTCGCAAATAATTGAAATGCAATTTCGTGATCTGGATCTTTAATTGTTGGAAACTTGTCAAGTTCTTCTCCTGTGCCTCCTAGGGAGTTGCATTCCTTTAAAGGTAATTGGTATTGGCGAACGGACCTTGGGAAGAAGATCTTGAGAAGTTTCCGAAGTATGGATGAGATTTACGCTTTAGTAGGTCCTTGATGGTACCTATGGTTTGTCCGAGGACATGTACTGGCAGTAGTTCGGTCTAGCCGAACACTTTCCCTTTGATAGTCGTTCCCCACTGCTGCCCATGGAATCTTGAGTGCAAAGTTGTGTCGTCTTGGAACATATTTGATGGGCGCTAGGGCTATGCAGTGAGGGGCGTGTCCCTATTTCTGGGGAGAAGAAGATTTCGGGGGTTCGGATTGAGATCGAGCTCGTTTGGCAACCTTACGTGCCTTTATGGCAGATTTCGGTGTTGACCGATCGTCAACGTAATGGAATTAGGCCGACAGGGCTAATGCATGTTCCTTAGTTTGGAGGGAATGCTCTGTGTTCCTGTTGACAGTAATAACCCCCTTGGGCCCGGGCATATTGAGCTTGAGGTATGCGTAGTGTGGGACGGCGTTAAAGCAAGCGAACGTTGTGCGGCCCAGCAGGGCATGATAACCGCTGCGGAAAGGAACAATGTCGAAGATCAAGTCCTCGCTGCAGAAGTTGTCTGGTGAACCGAACACTACCTTCCAGGCTTACAGAGCCCGTGCACCGTGCTTCGACGCATGGGATCGCTCCTTTAAAGGTAGTGTTGCTAGGTTTGATCCTTGATGGATCTATACCCATCTTTTTCACCGTGTCTGAGTAAATCAGATTGAGGCTACTTCTTCCATCCATTAGGACTTTAGTGAGGTGATACCCATCGATAATGGGGTCTAGGACGAGGGTCGCCGAACCCCCATGACGGATATTGGTCGGATGGTCTCGTCGATCAAAGGTGATCGGGTACGCCGACCATGGGTTATACTTCAGGGCTACAGGCTCTATGGCGTAGACCTCTTGAAGGGCGCACTTCCTCTCCTTTTTGCGTATGTGAGTGGCATATATCATGTTCATAGTCTTTACCTCTGGAGGGAACTGCTTTTGTCCTCCATTGTTCGGACCACGGGGCTCGTCATTGTCCTTGCTGCATGGGCCCTTGCCTTGCTCTTCGGCTACGAGTTTGCCAGCTTGTTTGAACACCCAACAGTTATGGTTGGTGTGGGTTGCGGGCTTGTCTTGGGTGCCATGGATCTAGCAGGGCATCTCCATGATTTTGTCCAGCGGGGTAGGACCGTCACGAATGCCTTTAGAATGCTTCTTCCGCTGCCCAGATCGGGGGTTGCAGAAACCGGCGTTAACGGCCATGTCGTCGGCATCAGAGTTGTTGTGCTGGCGTTTACTTTTGTTGTGTCGTGGTTTCCTGTTTCCATCCCGGACCTCGGGGGTGCCAGGGTCTTCGGGGTTGTGGCTTTGTCTGGTTAGCCAGTTATCCTCACCCACGCAAAAGTGGGTCATGAGTGATGTAAGGGCGGACATGGTCCTAGGCTTGTCTTGACCGAGCTGGCGAGCCAGCCATTCGTCCCAAATATTTTACCTGAAATAGGCTATTGCCTCGGCGTGTGGGCAATCGACGAACTGGTTTTTCTTGGTCAAGAACCAATTCCAGAATTGTCGAGTTGATTCCCCTTCCTTTTGGACGACAATGCTTAGGTCGGAGGAGTCCGACGGCCGTACATAGGTGCCCTGGAAGTTAGACCGAAAAGCGTCCTCGAGATCTTCCTAGCAGCCGATTGAGTTCTCACGGAGACTGTTTAATCAGTGTCGAGTTGGCCCTTTGAGTTTTAAGGGCACAAATTTGATGGCGTGGAGATCATCTCCTCATGTCATATGAATGTGGAGGAGGAAATCCTCGATCCACACTGCCGGATCAGTTGTCCCGTCGTATTGCTCTATGTTCACGGGTTTAAACCCTTCCGAGAACTGATGCTGCATCACCTCGTCGGTGAAGCAAAGTGGGTGGGCAGCGCCTCTGACCCGGGCTATGTCACGCCGGTTGGCAGCGCCTGATCTGGCCCGGTTTTGTTCCCGACCTCTGTTATTGCGGTCGAGCCAAGGCTGGTGCCCGTCCCATCTATCGGGGGACTACCCTCTAGATCCGTAGATGGATCTTGTGCGGCATGTTCTATAATCCAGGTCGTGTCGCAGGTCGTACCTGTCCTCAGGCTCTATTGGCTCCTTTATCCTCCTCCGGGGTATCGCCAGCCTATAATCGGCGTCGCCAGCCTTTCTATCTCATCCTCGGGGAGGACGGTCCGACCGGTCATATGGAGTGTGCTTGGGGGACGGTGTATCAGAGACCACATCGTCAAACTGCGGCAGCAGTCGTTGGCGTGGATAGCTTGGGTTGGTCCAATAGACCGGTATCGTATCCTTCCTTGGTTGATAGGACCCTCGTCCATCTATCATTGAGGGTATCCTCTTCGGCCTTAAGCTACTGTTCTTTTGCTTTCAGGCTTCGGGCAGTGGCTATAAGCTGTTGCCTAAACCGTTCCTGATCCTCAAGGTTTTCGGGGGCGGTGAAGTTTTGGGCTTCGAGGCTATCCTCCTCCTCGACAGGGGGGAGGGGTAGTTGTCATCCTCGGAATCGCTTGGATCCTCCGGGTTGCACTGATGCTCCGGCCTCTCCTGGTCCTCTAGTGGATGTTTGGGGATTTTGGGATCGCCGAGGTCTTCCGGGGTGTCGTTTTCCCTAGTGCCAGCAATGACTACCCTCCCCTTTTTGGCCTTTGATCATTTGCGTTAGTTTTGATGCCTTGACGGCTCCTCGCCATATCTGTCGCCATTGTTTTCGGGTATGTGTTCGCCCCTATCGGATGGAGTATCCACCATGTAGACGTCATAGGTGGAGGTGGCGGTCCATCGCCCAGTGTTAACAGGGGCAGGAGCGCAATCCTCTTCATCCATGTATACTGCCTCCTCGGAGGCATAGTCCAACATATCGGTTAAGTCTTCGATAGTAGCTACTAAGTGGGCGGTGGGTGGGCTAAAAAATTTCCCTAATTCCTCCTTCCGACCGATCTGAGCATGGATCGGGGTGGGGTCTTCTGTACTTCCTATTGATAAGATCCGATCTAGAGCCTCATTGAGAGTCAAGAGCTCGATCGGCTCAGTCTGCCTGGAGTTTTCGGAGTTAACTTCCGATGCATCCGCACAAAGAGTGTGTTTGGCAGGAGCCGACATCTGGCCCTTCGGTACTGTGACCGGATCCGGACTAAAAGCTAAATCATTATCGGGGTTGGTCCCGTGGGCGGAGTCGGGAGCGAAATCCGAAGATAAAGCCTCGGAGTCTTTTGGTGCATCAGATGAGATCGCCTCAAGAGTCTATGGAGAACTCTAGGTTCCCGAATCTCACCTCTTGATCTGGGGCGAAACTTCTGACCCAGCCAAGACGGTCGGTCAGGTCAGCGTGCAGCACGGTGCTGTCGAAAGCGAAGATCTATCCAGGGACAAAGGAGTCCATGTTACGGACTTCTTCGCTAATGACTAAGCAAGCCATCGATTCCTTTGGCGATCACAACGGGACTCTCAATGAAAGCATCAATGTCGGTGTCAAAACCGGCGAATCTTGGGTAGGGGGTCCCGAGCTGTGAGTTTAGGATCGATGGTAACAGGGGACGAAGGAGACGATGTTTACCTAGGTTCAGGCCCTCCTATGGAGGTAAAACCCTACGCCCTACTCGATTATATTGATGTGTATGAAAGTTACAAAGTTGATCTAGCTCGAGATCGAATAGCTAAAACCCTAGATGAGTTTCTTTGTCTCACAATCTAAAACCCTCACGGTTTATATAGACACCAGGGATACCTAGGTTTACAATGATAGGTATCCTGCTGGGGATGGAGATGCCGATTTCCTCACCTTGACTTGGAATGCACGACGCGCCTTCGAGACTTCTTTCTAGAACACAAGGTCGTGGTGTAGCCGGCCCTTCCTTCGCTAGTCACAGAACGGTTTACAATTTACAGTAACTACATGAATAACTGCATAAGTTTCAGGTTCCTACATATCCCAAAGTTCACCAGATACTTGACAACAATATACGCAAAATATATACGACAAGCACTTTCAGCATACATAATTGAGTAGGTTAATCTGCTTATATTGCAGTACATATCAGTCACATAAAGCATACATTTTGTAACCTCGCGAATGCTTCAAGCGATAACATTCTTTAAGCACTGCTGGGACTGGGACTTGGGAGCATGATTTCGGCTGTTTGCTTAGCTATCTATCTAGAACAATGAAGCTGTAGATGTAGCTGGGTCATCGGTACGCATTGCCGGGCATAGCCACTATAGCTGAGTGATGTCCGAAGCCTCTTTCAGCGCGTGCTCCAAAACCCTGGGTGATCTTTCGTACTCGCTTCGGTTTGTCTTTCAGATTTTTGCAAGGTCAAACTATACAGCGTATACGGCCCATTGAAGCTTGGTGTCTCGTGTAAGCACGTGCTTTTTTAATCAGGAGACATGACAGGGAGATAGGTACGTACTTGTTAGTTGTATGATCATGTTAACTCATCACTGGTATATAGAAAGCTTATGTTTACTGGTAGACTTACGTTTACTAGTACATGATAATCAGGCGGCTGGACAACGAGATGGATACTTGTTACTTTGTTAGTCATATGATGATGTTAACTCGCCGCTCTAGTAGATCGAAGACTTGTTTTTAATATAGATATGAGTAGACTTGTGTTTTGTGCATGACACCAGTGTTAGCCGTCATGATCGCAATAGTCTGTTTAATCTCATGATTCGCGCCATGGGTCTTCTCTGTCGAGCTTTTTTTTTAAGGAACACCATCTAAATGTAAGTACCTTAATCAACTAGCTAGTCTGATGTACTTGCAATCGTAACTATGTTGACGTCCTCAAAATAGGTTTTTGTCCCGCTTTATATATAAAGCAACATCCACACAAAGTATATCACCGAATGATACGGGATGATGAAGTAACCCTCTTATAAACCCGATCGCATGATAATCGGGAAACGCAGACTGCAAGAGACTACACGATTGAAAGATAACACGGGAAGACCTAAGAACACCCCCATACTACACCCTAGTACACCTAAGCTCTACGACAACAACATCAAGACGGGTACAATGCCAGGTGTCGCCGTTGTCGATTCCATCGGACAGGGTTTTTTACTCGGAACCCAGGCACAGAAAGGAGCACCACGACGACGTCTTCAAGAAGATAACGACGCCCACGATTGTCGGCAGCGGTGGCGACAAAACATAGAGCTTTCGCTCAGTAACTCCCCCATGCCACCATGAGGTCTTCAAGAGAGGCGCGACGAGTCCAGATCCCCAGCTCTAGATCGGGGCGCCGCCACTGCCAAAAGACAAAGGGCTCGCCTGAGCCACCCATTGCTACACCTCTTGCCGCCTACATGACCAAAAGGTATAACCACCGCCACCGCCATGGCGCCCGTCAGAGAGCCAACCAAGCGGATCACCTCCCGGGACCACCGCCCAAGCTTCCAAGCTGCGACACAATGCCTACCCCCGCTTCAGAGTGCACAAACCGTGGCAAGAGAAGCCCGACATCAGCCACCGAGCCAGGGTCAGCGCCACCATTGTCGGGGCACCCACACCTGCAATCCCATCAATCCTAGTGGACTGGGGGGGACATGACTTTGTGGTTGTCGACGTCCATCATTGAGAAACCAGCTCAGTTGAGGCCAAGTCTGCGGCTTGAGGCACCTATCCAATCGCCGACACACCGATGCCCCGACCACCACTACCACGGACCTCCACCAATGGTATAATGTGAGGACACCTCCCCAACTGGACTGCAACCACTCACCCTGGTGTAGCCGGAGGTGACCCAACCATGTGTTGGGAGCAACAAACTCCAAGCAGGAGGACCACGTCAAAATCCTGCCTAGCGTCCCGTCCACGTCGCTAGCCTACTGGAAGCACATGCACCCAGTGAAGGCGGACACCGACCCAACCCATAGGGGTTGCACATGGCAGTCGGCAACTCCGACCACCTAGAAGCCACTCCGGCGACCCACCCCCTCGGCTCTGCGCATGGGGCCCATCACCGCGGACCACGCCCAGGCTACCACCGACTGACGTTGATGTGGCTTTTGCCTGTCATGAGAACCTATTCATGGGCTGCCTCCCGGGTCACTCCTAACAACTCCAGCCTCCCCGCCGCCGCCACCAAAAACCCCATTGCCACTGTCAGAGGATGCCGCCAGGGCTGAAGGCCTGGGAGGGAGGTGCCCCCCCCCCAAAAAAACAATCCTCCTAACCATCTCAACTCTATGGCGATTTACACTGTGCACAGTTGATCCAACATCTTGTGCTTCATTGTCTCCTGATATAGCTAGAAGGCGCCTCCCTCATGATGTGGTGTGTCTATTGCGCCACGGGATCCTCCGTCATTTCATGAGGCGACTTGATGCAACGGTAAAGGTTGAGAAACCGCAGTGGGATAGGGCAAGGTAGTAATCATGATTTTGAGTCGAATCGAAGCTCCAATGATAGGATCGTAATCATAGAATCTTAACTATTAGAAACATATAAACGTAGACTCTACTAGCCAAAATTGTAGAATCACATGTGTTAGCTTGCATCATCAAGTTGTAGCTGTATACTAAATCATGATTCTAACTACGTTGGCGTCTAGAATAGCACGTGAGGGTATTGTCTCACCAATTGTATATTCCTCCTCCTTAGTATGTTGATCCTTGATTTGCGCGAGAGGTGAGACAATGAAGCAAGAGGCGGCGTGTGCTGGTGTTGTCCAATACAGATTTGTCAGCAGCTTCCATCTGGAAGACCTATGTGTTGGGGAACGTTGCATGGGAAACAAAAAAATTCCTACGTTCACACAAGACCTATCCATGGTGATGAGAATCTACGAGAGGGAGAGTGAATCTATGTAACCTTGTAGATCGCTAAGCGGAAAGCGTTAAGAAATGCGGTTGGTGTAGTCGAACGTCTTCGCGATCCAAATCGCCGAGCGTCCCGCGATCCAATCACGATCTGTCCCGCGATCCAATCACGATCCGTCCCGTGAACTTGATCACGATCCGTCCCACGAATTCGATCACGGTCCTTCCGATCTAGCGCCGAACGGACGGCACCTTCGCGTTCAGCACACGTACGGCTTCACGACGATCTCTGCCGTCTTGATCCTGGAAGAGGGAGCGGAGAGGAAGAAGAGTTCTCCGACAGCGTGACGGCGCTCCGGCGATAGTGGTGGAGCTATTCCGGCAGGGCTTCGCCTAAGCACTGCAGAAATCCGATCTAGAGGAGAAACTATGCACCGGAGGAATGGGTAGCACGTGGCTGAAAATTCTGTGCAAAAACCCTAAAACCTCTACTATATATAAGAGGGAGGGAGGAGAGGACTTGGTGCAAGGTCCAAGCCTCCTTGGTTCGGCCGAAGTGGGGAGGAAAGGAGGACTCCTCCTCCAATCCTAGTAGGACTAGGATTCCTCCTTTTTTTGCTTTTTTTCCACCTGTTCCCTTTGGGCTTTTCTTGCCTAGCCGCATGGGCCTTGTGTGGGACTTCCACAAGCCCACAAAAGGCTGGTATTTATTAAACCACATCCCATGAAGCCACTTGGGTCGAAATACCCCTCCCGATGGTCTTTCGGTACACTACCGGCACTCCCGGTACACTACCGATTAGCCCGAAACTTTTCCGGCGACCAAAACAGGACTTACTATATATGAATCTTTACCTACGGACCATTCCGGAGCTCCTCATGACGTCCGGGATCTCATCCAAGACTCCGAACAACCTTCGGTCACCACCATACATAACTCTATACTACCAAAATGTCACCAAACCTTAAGTGTGCAGACCCTGCGGGTTTGAGAACTATGTAGACATGATCGATACATCTCTACAGTCAATAACCAATAGAGGGACCTGGATGCCCATATTGGTTCCTATATATTCTATGAAGATCTTTATCGGTCGAATCTCTATGTCAAGGATTCAGTTAATCCCGTATGATGTTCCCTTTGTTCTTCGGTATGTTACTTGCCCGAGATTCGATCGTCGGTATCTCCATACCTAGTTCAACCTCGTTACCGGAAAGTCTCTTTGCTCGTTCCGTAATACAAAATCCCGTGACTAACACTTAGTCACATTGCTTGCAAGGCTTATTGTGATGTTGTATTACCGAGTGGCCCTGAGATACCTCTCCGTCACACGGAGTAACAAATCCCAGTCTTGATCCATTCCAACTCAACAGACACCCTCGGAGATACCTATAGAGCATATTTATAGTCACCCAGTTACGTTGCGACGTTTGATACACACAAGGCACTCCTTCGATGTCCGTGAGTTGCATGATCTCATGGTCATAGGAACATATACTTGACATGCAGAAAACAGTAGCAATAAACCGACACGATCATATGCTACGTTTGTAGTTTGGGTCTTGTCCATCACATCATTCTACTAATGATGTGATCCCGTTATCAAATGACATCACATGTCAATGGCTAGGAAACCTTGACCATCTTTGATCAACAAGCTAGTTCACTAGAGGCATACTAGGGACATAGTGTTGTCTATTTACCCACATATGTAATGTGTTTTCAATCAATACAATTATAGCATGGATAATAAACGATTATCATGAACAAGAAAATATAATAATAAACACTTTATTTATTGCCTCTAGGGCATATTTCCAACACTATGTGGGATCACCAGAGCTCCCCGAATTGGGAATTTTCATGGTGCTGGTGACCTTCTTCCCCTTGTCAATGGCTTCGTCGCGTGTGCTAAGTCGATCTTTTGTCGTTCGGTACTTTGTGTGCCGAGAAGCTCTTGTCGCGCTCAGTTGCCTGCTTGTGCAAACATGATCATCACTTGCATGAGATCTCATGTCATGACCATGCGTGTATGTATTTGTTAGGATCGTGGAAAGTGAAGGCGAATACATGTGTGGACTTCGATTTGGTGATGCTTCTCAAATACCTAATCCAGAATTATGGCATTAAAACCCTATGCTGACCCTAGTTGGCCATACCTCGCAATTACAACTTTTGAGTCGTTACCTTATTGAAGGCTTTGTTTGGCATACATCATACCCTTCCTGGAGGGGTTCTTTTGGAGGACATTACTCATGGTCATTACCTTGTCATGATATCGCAATAAAAGAATTGTTGGTGCCAACGGTACTTGCTGCATTTCGTCGATTGTTGTTTGGATCGCTTCATTTTTTTCTTTTCCCACCTAGGCCTAGCTTCGACCTTGTATGTGTTTAATCTTTGCTTATGTGATCTTTGTGTATCTGCTTTGATGTTTGTTCTGATCATCATAGTCATCCAGAGGTCAGGTGTATGCTCATAGTGCTTGACGTTTCGTCATGGGTAAACAAAAAGTGCTCTTTCTTGAAAGAAAACAAGAAGGCCCTACATGTTTAATTAACTCAAATGTTGCTAATGAAATTCGTCAAAACAGTAAGCCAACCAAAACAAACAGAAAAGTATAAGCAGTATACCAATATTGTGGCGGTAATTTTATAGAAATGGTGAATCAAGCTCCCGCAAAAGGAAACCAAACATATTTCAGGATAGGCGTAAACTAAAAAGGTTAGAGGTTTTGTGGGGCTATAATGAAAAAACAAAATGTTAGAAAAATCAAGAACTTCTAGGAAAAAGAAGATAGATCATGACGACCATGGGAAAAACAGAAAAGTTGATAATAGGTGCAAATAATTATAAGCATTTTTAAAAATGGTAATATGGTTGTTTTTCATGAATATGAATAAATAAATTGTGAGATTACTAGGAGTCCCTAGTTACTCTATTGTACTTCTAGTTTTTCTTCGATTCTACATGGTTTTTCTATTTTCAGATTCCAGAAAAACAATTGTAGCCTTTTTAAAAGTCTTTTGATATTTTCCAATTTCTAGAAACTGTTTTATTTATCACTTTGTTGGTTCATTTCTCGGATTTTTTCATATGATCCAAAAATTACATTATTTTATAATCTCAAAGAATATTATTTATTGAACTTTGGTTGTTCAAAGTTTATAGATGAAAAGCATAAAGGTATGCCTTAATTAATAAAGCTACAAAAGATGTTGACAAAAAGTCTACAAAGCAACACAAATCAACAAGCAATCAATATACTTCACATCTTGAAATCACGGAAGCCCTCTTCCCTGATCGAATCAATGGATCAAAGGAAGAAGCTAACTCAAGAAGGAGACTAGTTACCCAAGATAAAATGTTTTTTTCCTGCATTGAGCGTTGAGCACTACAGTGACATCATGTTCCATCGTCGAAGGAAGCCCCTTGCCTCCTTGCCATGTATCAATGGCCACCGCATCATCGGGTGATGAAGATCTCACCGTAGAGCTTGGGAAAGAATCCAAGCACTACTACCTCATTGAAACACGATTACATCGAGAACAATGTCGTCGTCGTCCACGTATTTTTTTCACACAAAGAAAATAAAGCTATTGTCGTTGAAGAATAGGAAGCTACTAAGCAGAAACATCAAATGCCTAGAAAGACAGTTGGAATCCCACAAGAAGAAGCATCATGAACTCACATCCTCCGCCCTTCTACTACCATAGGAAGAGGTGAACCATTTCCCGTGTTGCATGGGCTCGTGGAAGCAGATAGACGACTAGCTGAGACACACATGTCGTTGAGAGCACTGAAAAGAGTTGTCGAGGGAACCAAATTTTCCGCCAAGAACATTTACGACTACACTCTTACCAGACCCACACAACAACACAACCTTGAACCATGTTGTTCCCCGGTCGCCGCCTACAAGAAGGATGTCATGCTTGTATCACTAACACCATCCAATCTAAATCGATTTAGGGTTTTCACCCGGAAGACACAGGAGGAGGGGGTAGAGAGAAAGAGAAGACCAGAGCGTAGCACCCAGGGAGGAAGACAATGCCCTTAGTGTCGCTTCCGTCGAGGCCGACACATAACTAAGGATTTCTACGGATCACTGATATGCATCACTGACACCAAATTCGGTACGAGATCCGGCAAGGTGGGACGTGTAGAAATGGGGAGGAAGCATAGGCCTTGAACTGACGAGACGACCCATCACACCATAATTGGTACCCGCTCTGGTACCTCACCATCCGCACTACTAAGGATATGCTAGTCCCAGACCACGCGTGAAACTGCTTACCGTGGGGTTGGGTGGGGCGACATCTCCACACTAGACCATTGCCTTGCACCCAAAGCCCTTCATGCGAGAGCCGAGGGACGGAGACCCACAGCCACCTTCCTCTACGACCTCGTGGTCTTTCCGGCGGCTATCTCTAATAATGGCAAGGGAAGGGCGACAAAGAGAGGTTGTGGTCGCAAGCTACGGTTTGGTTGCCACCTGTGTCGCCCCGAAGAAGAGAGATGGAGACGATTCAAAGCACAATCTTGGCATTCAAAGTTAAAGGTAAGAATTTTCTACTTTTTCGAATTAGGACAAGAAATAAATCCGAGTGATAATTGAGTGAACAAAAGGTTTATCCCGACTTTCAACATCCTGCTCTACTTCTGAACATTTCAATCCAAGGGCAGCAAATTGACATCCAATTCAAAGCCCGGGATCACGTTTTCAGTACCAAGTTAAACACACCATCCGTGGTGTAGAATTGATCAACAAGCCAAGCATGATATTATTGAAATTCTGGCCATGACAACGGGACTTCCACAAGACTACAATTTCTGGACACTAACTGGTCAAACCGAGAAACAGACAGATATGGCCGGTAGTTACTCCTACAAGACAAGCTGCCACTGCAAGCGAGTCAATTTGATATGGGTCTCAGAAAGCAAAAAGGCGATTGATTTTGGGTTCATGTCAAAAACTGAATCTTTCAAAGACGTGTTCACACGTGGCCTCAGTTTTCCTGGGGAATACCGGCTCTGCAGCGCGACGCTTTCAGTAATTCCGGCACTCTATGCAAGACATGGTCCGAGATAAATGAGTAAACAAAGGAGAGCCCAGGAAAAAAAAGTGCAGTTGCAGAAGCAAGAAGAGATACTCCATGGCCGCAAGTCTTTCTAGTTAACAACTAGAGTCTATGGGTTCGGCAGCTCGGCCACCTATAGAATCTTCAGATGCACCGAACGAAGATGCAGTCGGGTCCTCAAGTCAGACTAATCATTAGAGCATCTTCAACCGCCGTTGGCCCCTCACGGGCCGATTTTAGTGTCGCCTGGGAGCAACCGGCGCTAAAATCGGCCTAGAACGGCTCGGCTTCCCATCCGCGTCCCCGGCGTCGTCCCCCAACCGTCGCTTTCGGTCCATTATGGACGTAGAATCGGCCCAAGAACGCTTAAAAAGTTTGATTTTTCATTCAAATATAATACAAAAGCTAAAATAAAAAAAGACTATGTCGTCCTGTCGCCGCCTTCCGTTGCCGCCGTCCCGTGGCCGCGCGACGCATTCTACATGCCGAGGAGCTTGTAGAAGTTGGTATAGTCGTCGTCGTCGTCCCCATCCCCGTCGTTGTCGTCGCCGTCCGGCGCGCCACAGCCGTCGTCCCTGCTGTAGCCCTGTCCTGCGTCGCCGAGACGGTGCAGGTCGGGGTTGGAGGGCCCGAGCGCCTTCCCGTCGATGTCGCTATCGTCGTCGAGGATGATGAGGCCGGTGATCTCCTCCTCACGGCGGGCACGGTGGCAAGTCTCGATCTCCTCGAGGGCCTGACGTTGCCGCTCCACCTCCTCCCGGACGTAGTCGTCCCGCGCCCACTTCAGGGCGGCCTGTCGGCGGCGATGGCCATGGCCAGGTGCTCCTACTTGACCACCGTCGGCGTGCCAGGCTCCGTCTTCGGCCTGACAAGGCGAAGGTGGCCGTGGGGAGGCGAGGGCTCGCGGCAACAACCCTCGTTGATGGTGATGCCGCCGCTGCTGCGTCCGCTGCGTCGGAACGGCGACAACAAACCGGGCTCCGCCTTGACGGCGACGAGCGGCGTGCGCGTTGCGCCGGAGGACTGGGAGGACTGGGAGCCGGAGGAGTACGAGGACGACGACGACGACGCCTCCATACGCCGGGGCTGCCACGACGAGCCCCTCCGACGCGAGACGAACGTCGCCTCCGGGTACCCGAGGCGCGGCTCATTGCCGCCCTCGATGTGCTCGAGGACGGCCACGAGAGTGCGTCCGGGGACGCCCCACCAAAGACGGCGGCCCTTGCTGTTGTTGCGGCCGAGCGCGGGGCCGCCGTTGGTGGAGGCGAGCTGCTCCTCGCGGTGGCGCTCGAAGTAGGTCGTCTAGAGGGAGGTGTTGTTCGGGGCGTACCTCGGCTGCCGGCGATGTTCCTCAGACAGGGTGGACCGGATCCGGGCGATCTCGGAGTGCCCCTCGGCTCCGGTAGGCACCGGTGGCACGGGGACGCCGCCCGTGCTGAGCGTCCAAGCGTCGGGCGCCTGCATGTCCGGCGGTGCCGGGTACTCCGCCTCGAACAGCAGGCGGGCCTCATCCTCGTGGAGGTGCCGGCGGCCGAAGCCGTTGCGGGCCGCGCATCGCCAGGGTAGCGCTCGGCCATTGCGGGGGAGAGGGAGAGGGGAGATCACCGGAGGGAGAGGGGAGATTGCCGGGAAGAGAGAGGGCGGGATTGGGGGCAGGCGAGGTATGGCGAACACCGGCGAGATCGCCTTTTATAGCAGGCGAGCGGGCGGCACCGTGCGGACGGGTGGGAGGCGAGATGTGGACGTACGTCGCCGTACTGACTGCGCCGCCCGTGAACGCCGGCTCGTGAAGGCGCGGCATCAATGGAAGGCTGACCGGCGGGCATCCTTGCATTGATTTGATTCCTCGCGGGGAAACCGAAGCGATGAGGACGATGACGCGCGCTCGGGGTCGCTGACTCGGCGGACCCATCCTGTTTTCGCGCCAAATGGTTTCGCTCGGCGCCCCCAGACGCCCCCAGCGCGCCCGGTTCGGTCTGGATACGCAAGCGCTAAATTAGGTCCTAAGCGACGAAAAATGGGCTCGTGGGGATGCGACTGGACCAATTTTCGACCGTCGACGTAAAAAAACGGTCTTCGATAGGCTTCTTGAGGGGCGGCCGGTGATGTTCTTAACTCCGTTGAAAGGAAACGAGCCACCTCCATCTCCATGACTGTTCTTCGCAGTGGTTAGTAGCCTACGTCAAGAACTCAGGGGTGTGCTGTTGGGACGCTTTTCTGCCAAAAAATAAGGGTGCAGTCTGCCTCGGTGACTTTCGAGCCTAAGCGGGAGCCTAATGATTGTTTGTATCCGTGGGTTTTGTAATCGGAAGCGAACAAATTGTGCGTAGTTTATGTACTGAAGATGATCGCACTGCACGACAGGCGAGGTAGTCTTGACAGGTAAGGTACACTAGTATAGTACTCCTTTCATTCATGAATAAGTGTATATCTAATTGCTGTCCTAAGTTAAAGTCTCAAAATTTTGATCATTTTATAAGGAAAAGTAGTAGCATTTATGACACTAAATTAATCCTAGTAGTAGATTCATTTTGAAATGTACTTTCATGATATATCAATTTGATGTTATATACGTTACTATTTTTTTCTATATAGTTGATCAAAGTTTTAAAACTTTGACTTAGGATAAAATCTAGATGTATACGTATTCGCGGATGGAGGAAGTATTCCTAGTATACCTTATATACAACGCACATGATGCATTTTGTTGCAAGAGGAGGTGACGGAAGGGAAAATGCATTGTAGCTCTCGGGTGCCACACATTCCTATATGAAAATAGCATTACAAAAAATATCATAAAATTTTAAAAAAAAATTGGAATATGAAACCTGAGTGCCCGGTATACACACATGTTCATTTTTGTGGGAAACGGGTGCCCGTGGTATCCGCGGCATACAAATTATGGTCCGACATACGTTACATTCAGTTTTTTCTTTTTTGCACATACAATTTTTTTGTTTTTTTTCTGGCATTACCAGGCATCCATTTCCCACAAAATTGAACACGTGTGTGCAACAGGCCCACAAGTTTCATATCCCAAAAATTCAGATTTTTTTAACCTTTTTAATATGTTTTTTAATGCTATTGTCATATAGGGGTGTGTGGCACCCGAGAGTCACAAATCCTCATCCCGAGAGGGAGAGGCTACTTAGAGCAACTCTAGCAGACCCCGTAAAAGTCGTGAACCCGCAAAATTTCGGTGAGTATGTGGGCTCGGCCAAATTTTCCGGCTAGAACAGAGTCCGTAAACTCGCCCGGCCCGTAAATTTGTTTGCCGTGGCCAGCAAACCGCACGCCCCGACCACTATATCTATGGGTTCGCGACGCGTTTGCGGGTCGAAACCCTATCCCCCGCCGCCGCCGAGCTACGCAATCCCCCCTCTCCACATTTCTCCCCGTCGACGACCCCCTTCCGCCTCCAGCCGCCATGTGGGGCCGCATGTGGAGCTTCGGACGCTGCTCCGACAGCAGATTCGACGGCGGCAGCGACCCCGAGCGCGAGCGACGCGTCTGGTCGGACGGCGCGAGGAAGCACGGGGCGAGGAAGTGGACCAACAGCGGCCTCTCGCCTCCGCCGAGCTTCCGCGTCCGCGAGACGGACGAGTACGACCGTCGGCACGGTCATACCCCGTCATCTGTCGTGTCCTTCTCCTCCACAGCGAGACCTTCCTATGCTGGGAGCTCCTCCTCTTTCGGCGCGGGCCTTCTCCTCGTGAAGAAGGAATGGTCGGAGGAGCCCGAGGAGCCGAAGGACGTCGAGTTCGTCCCCGTCAAGGAGGAGCCCGAGGAGCCCAAGGGGCTCGGCCGCCGCGGAGTCGTCAGGCTGGAAGACTTCGTCGCTGGTGTCGACGCTGTTGCGGCCGCCATTGCCGAGCGGAGTGTGCGTGAGGAGGCGGAGTGTCGGCGCCACCACGAGGAGCTCGAAGACCTCGAGTTCCAGCAGGCGGTCGCGGCCAACCTCGCCGCCAAGGAGAAGGACGATGAGTGGCGGCGCATCCGCGAGGAGCAGAGGACGAAGTACATCGACCTCGACAGCTGCGGCAAGGAGGATTGAGCTCCCCCACGGCGTCGACCATGGCCGCGAGCTCGCCGCCATGAGATCCCCACCCCTCTAGTACTAGTACTGATGTAGTATGTAGTATGACCTAGTGTTTGTAGTGTTTAATCATGTAAAATATATGTAGTACGTGATGAACTACGAGGTATAATTTGTTTCGCGAAACTGTTTTTTAAAATTATGCAGTTTCATCTACGATTTCTGTTCGACCGCGTTCGTTCTCGACCCGCAAACGAGATCTTCGTCCAATACAAACGCGTTTTGCGAGTCAAGATTTTGCGGGGTCTTCTAAAGTTGCTCTTAGTCACTGAAACCGACCGCGGATTCAACTAGCAGACAGTACGTGTTGAGGAAGCGGTAGGAGCAGTCGGGTCGGTCTCCCGGAAGGCCCGAACCCTGAAGGGCGAGGGGACGAGCAAGCGACCAACGTACCAGCGTAAACAGTAGTTTCAGTTCATCCATTGGTTGAGTCGCTAGCATGGCGTTGTGGTACGTCGTCCCACGGCCACCGCGCGTTTTCCCACGGGCGCGAGGGGGATCGGTGCACCTCCCTGTACTGCATTGTACCGGTGTTTTTTTTTCTTCTTTTGCGGGAGTTGCAGCTTAGCGGCTGTCTCCGTCGTGAACGTGCAGGTCCCCCATCCTACAGAGTTTTCGATCACCAACGAGGTTCCTACAAAGGTTTCTTTTACACACAGGACATGTCATACACATGAATGTATGTTCATACCTACGAACACACGCACACATATCATAACCCTGTGAGCATCTTGGAAAAACCGAGTCAGTGCATTATTGTAAGATTAGTGAAGTTGTCACGGAAACCTTCGTAATCAACGAGAACATCTTCTACTGAACGCATATCGTAAGAAGACTTGAAATAAATTCAAAAAAAATATGGACATCGGTGTTAAATCTAGATATTAAACTCTGGTGGGCTAAAAATATCATATACTCCTAACCATCCATTCACTGATTGGTTCGTGAGCACGTTATAGTTGTGAACGATAGACAAGAAGCATGTGGATGCTCCAACACGATGTATGTTGTGATAGGCTTTCGTCATCCCGTTTTACAGATAAAGCAAATGAACCACCACATCACTTTTACTGTGCAGTGTGCATGATGTTTTTTTTCCTCTCATGTATGATGGCCGTCAGTTAGACGCCGGCATGAAAAATAATGAAGAAATGATAACTGTAAATTAAGAGCACTTTTCTGCACCCACTAGCTAGTGCTTCCGTGCATGGTGTGCAAAAGCTTTGCCAAATACCAAATGTTTTTGATCGTCCTTGCCTTGTCCCATGCTTGGATACTTGGATGTTATTTTTCTGCAACTAAAGTAGGATCAGTTTGTCGTCGTCGGTTGTCATTCTATATGCAAAAAGGATTGCACGACAATGTCATGCAATACGTTTAGGGGCTCTTTTGAGCACATGATTATGAGAACGTAAGAACAACAAAAACATACTGTTGAGAAGAACCCTCTGGGTACTTCAGAATAAAACTGCAACAAATGCACCATCGACCGTCACCACGTCTCTTCAACGATCCAGTGTACGTGCAGGTGACGACGGGAGGTTAGATGGAACATCAGTCGGCTGTAGGTACGTAAGGGTGATCAACAACATAACTTTGGCGGAGAGCTTTACTCAAAGGCCAGACCTCTGACTGGTCTCCCTCAACTGTGCAACTGCAACAGTGTAACATCCTGAACACATACGCACAGCACAGCGACCTAAAGCGAAAAGGCTACCTATTAGACACATGATTAATTCCAACGGGGCCCGGTCCACCCGAGCCATGTCAAGAGTTAGGTGCGAAGGAGGCAGTAGTAAAACGGCGAGGTCCTGGTCACCACTCACTCATCACACACTCTAACTCAATGACTTGAGACCTTGTGCCACACTTGGAAGCAGCCTTTGGCCCGGAAAATGACCGGCCGGTTGTTGAAAGCCACACCGAATCAGCACCCACATCACCGGCCGCCTGGCCAGAGGTACGCAAAGTCCATGTATACACGAGGGATATGGGAGTGGGACAAAGATTGCAATCTGTGGTTGGGAAAATGTGTCGCACATTTCGTAGCTGCTGCTGCTGCCTCAATAGAAATACGGTTGGGCTTTAGACTTCTCGAGTAGCTCTCATTTACTTTTGGAATTATAGCTTCTTAAAGATGCATATTTAGTTTTTGATGATGGCGCTCGGTGCAATGGTGCATGAAATATCTCTAATCATTTTAATGTTTAGACCTACCTAAATTATGCTATTTACAACTAGCCATTTTTTTCGGGAAAACAAGAAACTATATTACGATTAAATGTGTCGTTGTACATGATATTAGATCAATGTGCACATATTTGAGGCGCTAGCCGACCTGTCGATAGTTGATACATGAGTCGGCATGTCATTCATAAGTAGCATGGGTCTTTGTTGGAGAAAAAAATGCATCAGTATATGCTGTTATTAAAATTTAGATTGCAGGTTGGTTGGTCATTTGCACATGATATTTGAATCATATGGGGAATTAGTCAAGCACACAATATCTACAAGTATAAAACTATATTGAGCCGAGCTGTTGGTCATTTATACTTGGTCTTGACCTTCAAGCTAGTTGTGTATGGTATCAGATCATTACACTACACGTAACTAATGTGTAGATCGTGGGATAGCCAATCGCTTGTACATAGGGTAGGTATGTGGAATTGAAGTTTGGCTTGTTCAGCTTCTTGTTTACTTCTATGTTAGGCTGACAATATTTTTATAGAGATTTCAGATCAATATTTGTAAATTAAAGTTCAGATTGCAAGCTAGGTTGAGAGAATTGGGGGTTGCGGTTTCGTTGTTTTAGAAGAAGCCAACGCATCGAAAAATCTCAGACATTAATAGCAGTTCACATCACAATTTTGGCAACGTGAAGAAATCACGGAAGAGCGATTGTTGAAAGTTTCAATGGCAAGCAATCAGGGTGTCCATAGTCATTTTCCGGGGATTAGCCGATGTTGGTGTACCTCGTTAACAAATCTCAATACTGTGCCTCGTGCGATTGTCTACTCCTTGGTCGATCGATATGCGTCTCAAATTATTATGACATAAATTAACCAATTTTGAGCTTTAGAAGTGATCTAGCGGACCATTTACTTACAATAATGGATCAAGCAAAGTTAAATTAGCTCGCTATTAGATAAATTTGCAGGCTAGGAACACTTGTAACGTTTATATGAGGCGCATAATTATGGGTATATACACTTTGTGACCATTAAAAGTTAGTGTTTACCATACCAAAGGATGAATAATATTTAGGTACATCATGAAGATCCATTGATTGTGGCCCATTAATAAATGAAGTGCAATAGCCGATGGTTGTGTGATGTTTATAAGCTTGTCAATTCTAATATGCTTAAGTACTGTTGTGAAGATCTATTGACTGCCATGTTTATGTACAATTACAAATATATTAATGTTCTGACCTTTTTGTGTATGCTCCTTTAAAAAAGATCTCTTGTCTAAGCATAAGCACAATTACAATGATCTTTCAGCTTTTAAGGTGCATTTGTGACCCATAGGTGGTGATTTGCTTACCTATATACGTTTTAAAAGAAAATCATAAGAGAAGCTCTATGGTATAAATAGGGACAAAAATCACATTCATAATGACTTGAACCCAGTCCTTGGGTAGTATATCTATTCTTCCAACCAAGTAAACTAGGCTCACTATTTAGGTAAAGTTTCCAATATCTATCATCTCTGAACTCATTTATCATATCTATCAGCTATCTCCTAAATTATAATGACCTATTGTATATGATATGTTGAGGTACAATTATTATTTTTATATGGTATGATATGTTCCCAAAAATTTAACCATAATAACGATGACATTTGGGTTGTTCGGGTATGATTATGATGGTATGGTCATGAGTTGTTAGGAAATTTTACTAGTTGTGATTCATTGGTAAAAATAGTGACAAACAAGTTAGATGCAAATGTTTTTCCTCTATTAGAAACTTCTAACATATTTCTATTGCTTCCAGTGTGTTGTGCTTTTGGATTATAAAAGATCTACAGAAAAAACTTCTGCTGATTTTAGTTGTGTTTTTTTAATCCTAGACACATCAAGTTCCACACTATTCAGTCTAAAATTCTGATATTGAAGGAATCCGTTGGAATGGGGATGTCTGAATGTCGATCCAAAGGTTTAGTAAAGGTAAATGATACATAGAAAAAAAATAGAAAATTTGAAAATATATAGACAACCCCTTTACGATAATTTCATTTCATAAAAATATTTGCTTTTATTTTTTTAACATCCATGTTATATTTACTATAATAATAAGGTTTTACGACTTGATACTTCAGTTTATTGCCGAGTTCATCTTTGTAGATAATAATCAGGAAAAATGTGGAGATCGAGTGATGGTGACATAGTTTTTGGTAGTATGATATGACAATCAAGCAGGACGGTAGCTAGCAAAAGTTGTGGAATTATGGCATCTCCAACGCCGATCCTCAAACCGCCTGTCCGGATCGCGATGTTCGTACCGCGGAAGCCATCCAACGCAACGTAGGCCTGTATCGGTCCGTCAAGTGGTCCTGGCGTGTTTTCTCCCACAAATCGGAACCAAATGTATGTGGGGGTGAGGGCGGGGTTTGCGGGACTCCGGACACATGAAATGACGCTCTGTGACCCCCTGGCCCACCCAAAAGGAAGGCGGAGCCCATAGCAACCCGCATTGTTTCTGTGCCAAAATCCCCCCGCCTCCACTCTCTTTTTCCACCCCCCCTCCGCCCTTCGTCCAATTCCTAATCTTTTCTCCCACCCTCTCCTTCCTTCCATTGCCGACGCACGGAACTGTTGGAGAACCTATCGGAGATGGAGTCGGTAAATGTGCCAGAGGATGCGAGCATCACGCTCGCCCAGAAGATCAGCCCAGCTACGCGGCAAACTCGTCGCGTCAAAGCGAATGTCACAAAGTATGAGAATCTCAAGAAGCGGTTGGCCGCCGATGGCTAGTGGTGGCGTTGGACGTGGTGGTCGTGGAAGACACCGCGAGACGAGCGCGCCCACGATAGAGACGGCATTGCGACAGGAGCATTACAAGCCTTCGTACTACTACGTCGCCAAGCAGCTTGGAACCCCCACCGGTAAGGTGTCTTACATCATCGACGTAAATGTGGCGCCGCTCATCTCTGAGTATTCTTCCCCGCAATTCGTCCGGGGGCGGACGGCGGGCGAGGAGCGGATGGGCGTTGTCACGTTGTTTGCTACAATGCCTAGAGCGGGGGATCCGGTGTACTACGATCAACACTGGGAGATGCTTGACATCATCCACGATGAAGACGACTGAGGAGGAGGCTATGAGGACGGGAAGGTGGAAGACTCTGATCCCACCCAGTCTGGCAACTACCAGCAACAGTCCTACACCCAGACGGTCACGCATCAGTCCTACACCTAGACTGGCATTGACACACAGCAACATCAACATTGGGTCGACTAACAGCAGTAGTCGGAGGGGGAGGACATCGAGGACGGTGACCCGGCTGATACAGCTGGCGGGCGGAAGAAGAAGGGTAGAGAAGAAAGCTTCAACATGCGGGAGGACGAGTTGTTGTGCGATGCATAGTTGGCCACTAGCCTTGATCCTCTCAATGGCACGGAGCAAAAGGGTACAACCTTTTGGAATAACATTCAACATATGGTTTCATGAACACAAGCATTTCACGCCCTACTCCGACGCGATCATCTGCAACCATGAATGGAAGTCCCTCAACTCTCGATGGCACACCATCCAAGAGGTCGTGTCCAAGTATTCCGGGCAATTGAAGCATCTCATTGCACGGTGGCCTAGAGGTGCACAAATCACCGAGCAAGTAAGTTGATCACTAGCCAGACATGCATTCTTTTGTTGCTCACTAGTCGTACATGCATTCTTTTGTTGACCACTAGCCAGACATGCATTCTTTTGTTGATAACTAGCCATACATGCTTTTGTTTTCTTGCTCACTAGCTGGGTGCTTAGTTTTGTTGATTACTAGTCGGGCATGCATGTGTTTTGTTGCTCACTAGTATGCTTAGTTTTGTACCTCACTAGCCGTACATGCATTTGTTTTGTTGTTCACTAGCCGGATATGCATTGTTTTGTAGGCTTCTCATGCTTCTTTGGTGTACAAGAAGTTGAAGAAGAGAAACTTCATTGTCATGCATTATAGGTTAACGTTGAGTAGGAAACTGAAGTGGCACCTTTCCATAGCCAAGATCGTCGCCCTAGACAACGAGGAAGAAACCGGTGAATGTAACGACCCAACCCAAGAACCACCGAAGAAGGTTATAAGAAATTTACAAGGGAAGAAGTGGGAGGAAGAGAGGGTGAAGCGAAAAGGTGTGTCGGCCAAGCTGGCAGAGAGGTTCGAGGACATCTTATCGAAGAAGGAGGAGGCATGCGTGAAGCGCTCAGACCTCAAGGAGGAGAAAAAGGCGGAATGGTTCAAATTATTGATGGAGGTAACTGACACGAAGCTCAAGCTCGAAGAGAGGCGAACCATGGTCGAAGAGAGGAAGACCGCGCCGAGGGAAATAAGTTAAAGATCACTGCCAATGTGGAGGACGCCAAGATGTTGACCTTGAATGTGGACTCTTTGGATGGACGACGTGAGAATGATCGTGCAATCCGTTCGCTACAAGATGTTGTAGTGACAGAAAGATGAGTTGGCGGTGGAGGAGGATGAGGACGCGGTGGAGGCTATCTACGCGGCGGCGACGGCACCTTGATCGCGGAGTAGGCAGCTAGGATTGCCAGTCCGGCATGGCAGACAATTGCATAGATTGCCGGACTAATGTTATTTGAATTCGGGCATGTAAAAACTAAGTATACTTGGCCCTTTTTTGGTTGTGATCGGGCATGCGATCCGGTGCTGATGTGATCCGGTGCGTTGTGTGGGTTGGACTAAATTTGAATTTGAAATTGCCCTTTAATGACGTACATATACATACTAACATTGGATAAGAGTCTTTCACATCCGTGTCTGCGGACTAGTCTCCCATCAACAGAGATAAAATTTACGGATCTTCGTTGAAGATGTCCTTAGGCAAGCGAGCTACTATAAAAGTATGTACACTGTTAAACGTCAAAGGGAAAGCTCAATGATCATTGAAGTATTCTAAAAATATCTTATCAACTTGCTTAAAATGACTTAAAACATGAGTAGGCAGTTCGTTTTCTCCCACTTGCTTGAACGGTGTGTGAGTTGTATATTTGTAGTGGCACTATAGATTTCTGAAGATAGTGGAAGATATTTGTCTTATGACCTCTGCATTAATAGGTGTACACTTTCAAGTAAGCAGTAGCCATTTCTCGGAAAGAATAATGACAAGTGCAAGAGTTAGAATATTATTTATATCTTCTTTTTGTTAATAACAACAAATGCTGATCTCACTATCAGCAGACAAATGTGTAAAGCCTTTTCAAGAGGCTACACTGCTTGATTGATTAAAAAAACCACTAGCACCTGTCACATACTCCTCTAGCCAGCCCCACAACACTCACTTAATCGAGAGACCAGATAACATTTGGCATATTTGTGATACAAACTTCATATTCTTGCGATTCAAATAGTCATTCATCACATAATCCTGTGAGCATATTCAGCATCGGTCTTTTCTTTGAGATGGACTACTACATAAGTTGAATTCATGTACGGATACAAGCGGTGTCCCGTTTATCCCACAAAACTAACCCACCCCTAACTATAACATTAACTTTGTACTATATAAACCCGCCCTCTTTGTATCCTTAAATTCATGGCATGACATAGGGTCTAATCACAATCGAAGAGGCTTAGAACTGACAATAGTACCGTTGGAATGTCTAATTCCTCGAAAAGAAATATGTCATGTGGTATCGAAATAGATTTGTTTACAAGCAAAGTGCTTACGCGTTGATCTCTCTTCTTGTTAACTCATGTTGATCAGGAGAGCTCCATAATAGTTCAGCAGTCAAATTTTCCCTTTTGTTCCAAAGCTTTCAGCAAAAGCAGACCCTGGTTTCACACGAGCTTAGTCAGCTCGCAGCTAAACCAAATGAGCTTATACACATACAAATCAGAGAGCCTAAACAACCGTACGTCACATTAAGGATCCTACTTGCGCAACTGAAAAGGAAAAAACAACAACGAGCCAGGTCACACCGCAGACCCAGGAAATCATCACCAAAAGTATGAATTCGGTCACCTTATTTAACCAGATTTCTGAAGACAACGGCAAAGTTGATCGGCGAATGGCGGCTGCGCTGTACCTAGTGTAGGTCGAACCCCACGCACTAAATTTTTAACTCATCTATACTACTTAACTGAGACTTCGTCGACTGATTTTTAACAAGCCCGAAGTTTTAAACTGACGGATATGATTGAAAATAACAAAAGGATGTGCTCATAACAAACAAGATCCATTTCATTTGATCCCGGAAAAGCAAGCGCAATCATTTCCAATTCCCCGCAACCACTCCAAAAAGCGCCCTCAAACTTTTTTCTGGCCCGGGTAGAAAAAGGGCTGCAGAAAACATCATCCTGATTTAGTGATTTTTAAGCAAGCGTACGTGTAAGCTCGCTGGGTGCATGCACAGCACTGCCCATCAGTGCCGAGTGCACATCCTGATTAACAACAGAGCGGCGAGGGGTAGAGTAGAGTAGACCCTGCACCGCATCATGGATGGATCCCAGAGGAAAACCTGGGCCACGGACGGATGGGCGGCCGGCCCCAGGGAGATGGAGGGGAGGGCATTTTGCTCTCCTGGGGCAGGGGTTTGGTAGGTAAACGCAATAGTCTCGGAGGTAGGAGGATAGAGGTACGTAGGGCCTCCCAACTCCTGGGCTTGTCACCTGTCGCCCCAGCGCGAGCCCTGCCACACCAGTAGTTGCGTCAGTGCGAGCGTGCACGGCGCACATATATACCGGCCGCGCCCGTCCCCCGATCCATGCTCCCACCGCCTCCTGGACTCGGCCAAATCGAAGCAGAACGAG
Organism: Hordeum marinum; assembly: GCA_022496015.1. Taxonomy (NCBI): domain Eukaryota; kingdom Viridiplantae; phylum Streptophyta; class Magnoliopsida; order Poales; family Poaceae; genus Hordeum; species Hordeum marinum. Next base: position 342,363,763 of record CM039677.1, on the reverse strand, counting down.
CGAGCGGAGCAGTATGGGGCGAGGCAGGGCACCGTGCTGCGCCAAGGTCGGGCTGAACCGGGGCTCCTGGACGCCGCAAGAGGACATGCGCCTCATCGCCTACATCCAGAAGCACGGGCACGCCAACTGGCGCGCCCTCCCGAGGCAGGCGGGCCTGCTGCGCTGCGGGAAGAGCTGCCGGCTCCGCTGGATCAACTACCTGCGCCCCGACCTCAGGCGCGGCAACTTCACCGCCGACGAGGAGGCCACCGTCATCAAGCTGCACGCCTTGCTCGGCAACAAGTAAGCTTGGTTTGCGCATGCATTCGGCTCGGGGGGTTGATCGGTTGATCTGGAGTTGGTCCAGGAGCGTGCTGTGGTCGAGTTTTGATCGGGTTTTGTTATTCGTCCAGGTGGTCCAAGATCGCGGCGTGCCTGCCTGGGAGGACGGACAACGAGATCAAGAACGTCTGGAACACGCACCTGAAGAAGAGGGCGTCGGAGCAGAAGCCAGGCGTTGGCGAGAAAAATGACGAAGCGGCCGACGTTGGCCCCGACACGCCCGTCCCCTCGTTGTCTTCGGCGTCCTCGTCGACGACGACGATGACGACCAGCGAGGGGTCCAACGGCGGCACCGGCGAGCAGTGCGGCACGAGCAACGAGCCCGAAACGATGGACGTACCATCCCCTCTCGAGCTGGAGCTCGAGCCGGTCATGGACATCCTGGACATGCTGGCCGACGCGCCCACGGAGGCGTTCGCGACGGCGGCGCCAATGCCAGCGTCTTCGTGCTCGTCGTCCTCCCCGACGCCGTGCGCCGGGGGAGCGGAGGAGCTGCTCGAGCTGCCGGACATCGACATGGACGCCGACATCTGGAGCATCATCGATGACGACATCGCGCGCCTACAACAAGGCGATGCAACAGTGCCATGTACTACGACCAAGGCCAGCCCAGAGGAGGAGGGAACAGATTGGTGGTTGGAGGATTTGGAGAAGGAGCTCGGCCTGTGGGGGCCCACGGAGGAATCCCAGCCCCAGGTGGGCCCACCCGACCAGACAGGTTACCCGGGCCAACTCTACGAAACGGAGGGGGGCATGGGCACGGGATACTCCTCCTCCTACCCGCAGTCCACATCGGATCATCATCAGGCGTCCAATTCTGAATAGATGGTCGAGATCCACAGTGATCCCATCGGACGCACGAGATCAAACATTACAACTTGGAGAAGTTTTTAACGAAACGTTTGAGTTGCGCATGTGATTTCATTGTTGGAGTAAAATTGAAAGTGAAACGGGCGGGTCGTTTAGAATGCAGATACAAATTGAAGGAATGAAAGTCAGGTCAATACAAGGCCAAGTGGCACGAGTACCTATCTACTAACAGTTTTTTAACCAAAAATGTACTATGACATGTATGCGACAGCACTCCACTGATCAAGAGCCAGTGAGAAGTGCTATGCAAATGTGCGTGCATGTGTACGTCATTTGGTTAATTTTGTAGTATACGTAATAAAAAAATTTGGGATTAATACGTACTACCATGCATATATACTTGCACGGCGTCATCGTGACGTAAGAGCTGGATCATCCGATGGCCCACCACTACTACCACCATCATGTGTGCCTTTTGAAGAAATCATCACCAGGCTTTGATTATGCATTCTAAAGCAACTTGCTTTTGCTAATGCGATGTAACCTTTTCTTCTCCTTTAGCTTGCTTTTATTTCCTTATTTTTCTTTCTTTAGATTTGATTGCATGTTGCTTCGGGTGAGCAAAACCACATGAAACTTGATGATAGAGAAGTTTTGTCACCTAAGCAGTGAAAATGGGAGCATGGGAATGGGACCGTAATTAGGTGGTGATGCGTTCTGAATTTTAGGGTATGTTTGGTTTCAGTCATTGGATGGAACGACATGGGTCCAACCCGTCCCTAGGTCGCGTTCTTGTGCTTGGATCGAGAACGACCTGAAACCCACTCGTTCCCATCATACCTGGCCAAACGGGCCGGCCCGACACGGCCCGCTGGTAATCGTGCCCGGCATGGCCCAGCCCGTCGCGGCACGATTACTAACCGAGCCGTGTCGTGCCGGCCCAGGCACGACACGGTGGCTAAGTGGGCCGGCCCGCGGCCCGCCAGGCACGTTTAGGCACGCCAGGCCCGTTTATTCAATTATATATGTTTTTTCGCGGAAAAACAGTAAAAAGATAAAAAAAATGTAAAAAATATAGAAAAATGGCACGTTAGGTACAAAAAAATAAATGGAGATGAAGTGTCATCATGTGAGATAAATCTTGAGATTTATTATATATGTTTTTTCGCGGAAAAACAACAAAAAGATAAAAAAACATGTAAAAAATATAGAAAAATGGCACGTTAGGTACAAAAAATTAAATTGAGATGAAGTGTCATCATGTGGGATAAATCTTGAGCTTTATTAGTGGCTGCCTCATTAAAACCTTCCATCCCTAAAAAGTAAAAGAGTACAAAGCCACGCTCTAGAATTACAAAAAGATAAGAAAATTACAAAAGAAATAGAAAACAACTACACTACTAATCTATTCCATGTCGTCTTCGTCAAGGTTCATATCTTCAAACATTTTCAACAGTTCCTTGTTTTCTACGGTGTGTTGGGCTCTCCTTCTTGATAGTTCCCCATCTTTCACGGACATTAGTATTCTCACCATATCGAAAGCTCCGGAAATGTAAGTTTGTGTTCTTGCCACCATTGCAGTATGTTGAAGTCTTCCTTACTATCTAAATTGAACATGACTTTGTCACTGTTGAGGTACTTCGCTAACTCCCCGCAACCTTGAATCGTAGATGTTGATGTGGAATAGCTTCCGGTGGTAGAGGAGGAGGAAGAACCAAAGATCTTGCTCCATGCTCCTCTTTTTTACCTGTAGTAGGTGCTGGTGGAGGTCGTTGCATTCGGACTCCGACATACTTTTGCTCATACTTAGCAAAAACATCATAAAGCTTTTCACGAGCCATGTTAAAGTCACTCGTATAATCTAAACTTAGGAATGCAGATAGTACATTGAGTGTGCTACGATACCCTTCAAGTTTAGCTCTGAGATCCAAGATAAATGCAAATGCATACAACGGTGGAATATGTTCCCAATATTTTAAATACTTGGTTTTCATGTCGGCAACAACATTAAGTAACAATCCATCACCTTCATATGCTTTTAGATGACTAGCAATGTCTAATAAGGTATGCACCATCAAAGAAGATGTGGGGTAATAAACCCAGACAAAGATATTATTGCATCATAGAACAACTCAAGAAATGCATACAATGATGTAATAACATGCCAAGTCTCAGTGGTGAGTAGAGGTTCAGCCCCATAATTTGCATTAATGAAACCATTGAAAGGAACTCTGTCTTGAATAACTGCCTTAAGCATCAAATATGTAGAGTTTCATCTAACAGGCATGTTTGAATTAAACTTATGAGGAGTTGCGCCTATAGCAATGCAATATCTCTTATAGTTTGAAATTCGTTGAGTTGAATTCGAAAGATAAGAAATTGCAGTGCGTATGCATTCAACGTGTGATTCACATAAATGTAAAGCACTTTTAGCAATAAGATTAATGATATGACAAGCATAACGTTGATGCATTAAAAAGGATGCAGCATATACGGGGAATATAGGAGTGAGGGTGGTCATTGCACTGGTGTTTGCTGAACCATTGTCCAAAGTTATTGCGAAAACCTTGTCGGCAAGATGAAAATCATTCACAACTTTGAGTACAGCTTCAGCAATGTTTTGACAACTATGTGATACATCTATTAATTCAAATCATATGACTCTTTTTTGTAGATGTCAATGTTCGTTAACATAATGAGCTACTACACTAATGTAGTCTTGCTTTGCCCGACCAGTCCATATATCAGATGTTAACGAAACTGAAAAAGTGCACGTAGAAAATTCTTCTTTTAATTTCTCTTTACAAGTTAGGTATAGCTTTTTAATATCCCTACTTGTAGTTTGTCTATAAACTGGTCTATAATTAGGATTATGACAAGTTTGAATATATTTAATGAAACCGTCAGATTCACCAATGCCTAGTGGTAAATCATTAGAAGCAATAAAACGGCATAAACCTTCTCGCGCAACATTAGCATCGTACACGAAATTGCTTACCGTACTGTCAGGGTTGAACCTGAGTTGAGTTTGCATACCTGCCCCTGCCAAGCTCGACGCGCTTGTTGCCTCCTTCTTGGTGTGGGCGTCCGCATGCCTCTTCAGGTGGCCGGTTCCCGCCTTGGCTTCTCCGGTTAGTTCCTTGTGACACCTTTTGCACCTTGTCGTCACCCTCCATACACCGTCCACCATGGATATTTCTTCATTGAAATATTCCCACGCAGGAGAGGTTCTACGACGAGCTCTCCTTGCACCCAGGCTGGCGGACGAACCCGTCCCGCTACTACAATTGGTTTGACATTCGGGTTCAGGAGGGGGGTCGAGAGTGGGATTTTCGGTATAGGCATGTTGCATGGGTGAGGGCATGGTAGTGGGATGGGCGCTCGGAGGGAAGAGGCTATAATCCATATCCCCAACCCCAAGACCGAAATCGGAGAGTGAGAAGCTAGTATTGACATGATCATCCATGTTTGAGTGTGAGAAATATGTGGGCTGGGTGGCCCTATTTATAGCAAAAATTTGATAATTTTCGGACTAATTTGACTCTCTAACGGTCAGAATTTTAAATTTATACATTATATTAAAAAACACCCTAATCCCTATTAAACCCCCCTAACCCCCCCTAAACCCCTCCTAAACCCTGCTCCTCACATCCCCCCGCTCCCCCCGCTCCCCCACCGATCTGTTGGAAATATGCCCTAGAGGCAATAATAAATTAGTTATTATCATATTTCCTTGTTCATAATAATCGTTTATTATCCATGCTATAATTGTATTGAATGGAAACACATTACATGTGTGAGTAAATAGACAACAATCTGTCCCTAGTATGCCTCTAGTGAACTAGCTCGTTGATTAAAGATGGTCAAGGTTTCCTAGCCATTGACATGTGATGTCATTTGATAACGGGATCACATCATTAGGAGAATGATGTGATGGACAAGACCCAAACTACAACCGTAGCATATGATCGTGTTAGTTTGTTGCTACTGTTTTCTGCATGTCAAAGTATGTGTTCCTATGACCATGAGATCATGTAGCTCACTGACATCGGAGGAGTACCTTGTGTGTATCAAAGGTCGCAACGTAACTGGGTGACTATAAAGGTGCTCTACAGGTATCTCCGAGGGTGTCTATTGAGTTGGCATGGATCAAGACTGGGATTTGTTACTCCGTGTGACGGAGAGGTATCTCAGGGCCCACTCGGTAATACAACATCACAATAAGCCTTGCAAGATATGTGACTAAGTGTTAGTCACGAGATCTTGTATTACGGAACGAGTAAAGAGACTTGCCGGTAACGAGGTTGAACTAGGTATGGAGATACCGACGATCGAATCTCGGGCAAGTAACATACCGAAGAGCCAAGGAAACATCATACGGGATTAACTGAATCCTTGACATAGAGGTTCGACCGATAAAGATCTTCATAGAATATGTAGGAACCAATGTGGAAATTCAGGTCCCGCCATTCGTTATTGACCGTAGAGGTGTCTCGGTCATGTCTACATAGTTCTCGAACCCGCAGGGTCTGCACACTTAAGGTTTGGTGACGTTTCGGTAGTATAGAGTTATGTATGGTGGTGACCGAAGGTTGTTCGGAGTCCCGGATGAGATCCCGGATGTCATGACGAGCTCCGAAATGGTCCGAAGGTAAAGATTCATATATAGGAAGTCTTATTTTGGTCGCCGAAAAAGTTTCGGGCTCATCGGTAGTGTACCGGGAGTGCCGGTAGTGTACCGGGAGACCATCGGGAGGGGTATTTCGACCCAAGAGGCTTTATGGGCTGTGGGAGAGTAAATACCAGCCTTTTGTGGGCTGGTGGAAGTCCCACACAAGGCCCATGCGGCTGGGAGAAAAAGCCCAAAGGGAAAAAGGTGGAAAAAGGCCAAAAAAGGGAGGAATCCTAGTCCTACTAGGATTGGAGGAGGAGTCCTCCTCTCCTCCCCACTTTGGTCGACCCAAGGGCTGGCTTTTTGGCAGACAAGACTCCTCCTCCTCTCCTCCTATATATACTAGAGGATTTTAGGGTTTTGGTACAGAATTTTCAGCCACGTGCTACTCGTTCCTCTAGTGCATAGTTTCTCCTCTAGATCGGTTTTCTGCAGTGCTTAGGCGAAGCTCTGCCGGAATTGCTTCACCACCGTCACCGGAGCGCCGTCACGCTGCTAGTGAACTCTTCTCCCTCTCCACTTCCTCTTGCTGGATCAAGACAGTGGAGATCGTCATCAAGCTGCACGTGTGCTGAACGCGGAGGTGCCGTCCGTTCGGCGCTAGATCGGAAGGACCATGAACAAGATCGCGAGACGGTTCACGATGAGTTCACGGGACGGATCGTGATGAGATCGCGGGACGGATCGTGATGAGTTCACGGGACGGATCATGATTGGATCGCGGGACGGATCGTGATGTGGTCGCGGGACGCTCGGCGATTTGGATCACGAAGATGTTCGACTACACCAACCGCGTTTCTTAACGCTTCCCGCTTAGCGATCTACAAGGGTATGTAGATCCACTCTCCCTCTTGTAGATGCTCATCACCATGGATAGATCTTGCGTGTGCGTAGGAAATTTTTTGTTTCCCATGCAACGTTCCCCAACAGTGGCATCATGAGCTAGGTCTATGTGTAGATGAGATCTCGAGTAGAACACAACAGGTTTGTGGGCGTTGATGCTTAGATTGCTTCCTCCCTTGGTCGGATTTTGGTTCAGCGGTAATGTGAGATGAAGCGGCCCGGACCAACATTACTCGTACGCTTATGAGAGACCGGTTCCCTCGACGCAACTTGTTGCCTAGATGGCTTGCGGATGACAGTTTCTCTCACTTTAGTTTGATCGGATTCGACAAAGGCGGTCCTTGAGAAGGTTGAAAAGCAAATTATGTATCACCGTTGTGGTTTATGCGTAGGTGAGAATCGTTCTTGCAAGAAACCCGTAGCAGCCACGTAAAACATGCAACAACAATTAGAGGACGTCTAACTTGTTTTTGCAGGGTATGTTGTGATGTGATATGGCCAATTACATGATGTGATATATGTGATGTATGAGATGATCATGTGATGTATAGAATTTCATGACTTGCATGTCGATGAGTACGGCAACCGGCAGGAGCCATAGGGTTGTCTTTAATTATTGTATGACCTGCGTGTCAATCATTAAGCGCTATGTAATGCTTTACTTTATCACTAAACGGTAGCAATAGTAGTAGAAGCATGCAGGGCGTGACAACCCCGATGGCGACACGTTGATGGAGATCAAGATGATGGAGATCATGGTGTCGTGCCGGTGACGATGGAGATCATGCCGGTGCTTTCAAGATGAAGATCTAAAGCACAAGTTCATGGCCATATCATGTCACTTATGAATTGCATGTGATGTTAATCCTTTTATGCACCTTGTTTTGCTTAGTACGACGGTAGCATTATAAGGTGATCCCTTACTTAAATTTCAAGATAAAATTGTGTTCTCCCCGAGTGTGCACCGTTGCGAAAGTTCGTCGTGTTGAGACACCACGTGATGATCGGGTGTGATAGACTCTACGTTCACATACAACGGGCGCAAGCCAGTGTTGCACATGCAGAACACTCGGGTTAAACTTGACGAGCCTAGCATGTACAAACATGGCCTCAGAACATAAGAGACCGAAAGGTCGAACATGAGTCATATAGTAGATATGATCAACATGATGATGTTCACCATTGTAACCACCTCAACTCACGTGATGATCGGACTTGAGTTGGTGAATTTGGATCATGTATCACTCGGATGACCGGAGGGATGTCAATTTGAGTGGGAGTTCTTAAGTAATATGATTAATTGAACTCATTATCATGAACATAGTCAGTAGTGTCTTTGCAAAATTATGTTGTAGATTACTAGCTCACGCTGTAGCTCCCTTAAATTTTATATGTTCCTAGAGAAATAGAGTTGAAAGATGATGGTAGCAATATTGTGGACTGGCTCCGTGACTGAGGATTGTCCTCATTGCTGCACATAAGGCTTATGTTCTTAATGCACCGCTCGGTGCACCAACCCCTCTAGCGTTGTTTGTAGATGTTGTGAACATCTGACAGGCACGTTTTGATAACTACTTGATAGTTTAGTGCGTCATGCATTACGGCTTAGAATTGAGGCTTCGAAACGTTTTGAACGTCACGGAACATATGAGATGTTCTAAGAGCTAAAATTAGGATCTCAGGCTCGTGCCCGTGTTGCGAGATATGAGATCTCCAACAAGATTCTTTGCCTGCAAGATGAACGAGAATAGCTCAATCGTTGAGCATGTGCTCAGATTGTCTGGGTGCTACAATCGCTTGAATCGAGTGGGAGTTGATCTTCCAGATAAGATAGTGATTGATATAGTTCTCCAAGTCACTTTCACTAAGCTACTAGAACTTGGTGATGAACTATAAAATGTCAGGGATAGAAATAATGATCCCTGAGCTGTTCGCGATGTTTGACACCGCGAAGGTAGAAATCAAGAAGGAGCATCAAGTGTTGATGGTTAGTGAAACCACTAGTTTCGAGAAGGGCAGGAGCACGGAGGGAAAACTTCATGGATAGCAAGTCAGTTGCTGCTCCAGTGAAGCAACCCAAAGTTGAACCCAAACCCGAGACTAAGTGCTTCGATTATGAGGAGAGCGGTCGCTGAAGCGGAACAACCCTAAATACTTGGTAGATAAGAAGGCTGGCAACATCGACAGAAGTATATTTGATATATGTGTTATTTATGTGTACCTTGCTAGTACTCCAAGTAGCACCTGGGTATTGGATACCGGTTCGGTTGCTAAATTTTAGTAACTCAAAATAAAAGCTACGGAATAAATGGAGCACTAAGCTAAGGGTGAGGTGACGATGTGTGTTGAAAATGTTTCCAAGGTTGATGTGATCAACATCGCACGCTCTCTCTACCTTCGGGATTAGTGACAAACCTAAATAAATGTTATTTGGTGTTTTGCGTTGAGCATGAACGTGATTAGATCGTGTTTATTGCAACACGGTTATTCATTTGAGTTAAAGAATAATGGTTATTCTGTTTACATGAATAATACCTTCAATGGTCATGCACCCAGTGAGAATGGTTTGTTAAATCTTGATCGTAGTAATACACGTGTTCATAATGATAGTACCACATACTTGTGGCACTGCCGCTAAATGTCATATTGGTATAAAGCGCATGAAGAAACTCCATGCTGATGGATCTTTGGACTCATTCGATTACGAATCGGTTGAGACATGCGAACCATGCCTCTTGGTCAAGATGACTAAGGACCCCGTTTTCTGTTTTGATGAAGCGGGGAAGTGATTTATTGGAAATGATACATGTTGATGTATGCAATCCAATGAGTCTTGTAGCGAGCAATGGATATCATTATTTTCTTATCTTCACTGATGATTTGAGTAGATATAGTGTATATTTACTTAATGAAACACAAGTCTGAATCGTTTGAAAGGTTCAAGCAAATTCAGAGTGAAGTTTAAGATCATCGTGACAATAAGATAAAAATGTTTGCGATATGATCGTGGAGGTGGATATCTGAGTTACGAGTTTGGCATACAACTTTAGACAATGTGAAAGTTGTTTCACAACTCACGCCACCTGGAACACCATAGTTTGATGGTGTGTCCGAACGTAATAGTCGTGCTCTATGGGATATGGTGCGTGCTATGATGTCTATTATCGTTTTGTTACTATAATTTTGGGGTTATGCATTAGATACAACTACATTCACTTTAAATAGGGCACCATCTAAATCCGTTGAGATGACACCGTGTGAATTATGGTTTGATAGAAACCTAAGCTGTCATTTCTTAATGTTTGGGGCTACGACGCTTGTGTGGAAAATGTTTTCAGCTAATGAGCTCGAACCCAAAGCGGAGACATGCATCTTCATAGAATACCCTAAGAACAGTTGGGTGAACCTTCTATCTCAGATCCAAGCATAAAATGTTTGTTGCTAAAACTGGGTCCTTTCTCGAGAAAAGGTTTCTCTTGAAAGAATTGAGTGGGAGGAGGATAGAAATTGATGAGGTTATTGAACCTCTACTTCAACCAGAAAGTAGCGCAACGCAGAAAGATGTTTCTGTGAAGCCTACGTCAGTTGAAGAGGAAGTTAATGATGATGATCATGAAGCTTCGGATCAAGTTACTATCGACCTACGAGGAAAATAGAACTTGATGAGGTTATTGAACCTTCACTTCAACCAGAAAGTGGCGTAGCGCAGAAAGATGTTTCTGTGAAACCTACGTCAGTTGAAGAGGAAGTAAATGATGATGATCATGAAGCTTCGGATCAAGTTACTATCAAACCTCGTAGGTCGACAAGGATGTGTACTGCTCCTGAGCGGTACGACAACCCTGTCTTGGAGGTCATGTTGTTGGACAACAATGAACCTACGAGCTGTGAAGAAGTGATGATGGGCCCGGATTCCGACAAATGGTTAGAGGCCATGAAATCCGAGAAAGGATCCATATATGAAAACCAAGTATAGACTTTGGTAGACTTGCTCGTTGGATGGTAGGTCGTTGAGTACAAATGGATCTTTAAAACGATGATAAACGAGAAAGGATCTATAATCCATATCCCCAACCCCAAGACCGAAATCGGAGAGTGAGAAGCTAGTATTGACATGATCATCCATGTTTGAGTGTGAGAAATATGTGGGCTGGGTGGCCCTATTTATAGCAAAAATTTGATAATTTTCGGACTAATTTGACTCTCTAACGGTCAGAATTTTAAATTTATACATTATATTAAAAAACACCCTAATCCCTATTAAACCCCCCTAACCCCCCTAACCCCCCCTAAACCCCTCCTAAACCCTGCTCCTCACATCCCCCCGCTCCCCCACCGATCTGTTGGAAATATGCCCTAGAGGCAATAATAAATTAGTTATCATCATATTTCCTTGTTCATAATAATCGTTTATTATCCATGCTATAATTGTATTGAATGGAAACACATTACATGTGTGGGTAAATAGACAACACTCTGTCCCTAGTATGCCTCTAGTGAACTAGCTCGTTGATCAAAGATGGTCAAGGTTTCCTAGCCATTGACATGTGATGTCATTTGATAACGGGATCACATCATTAGGAGAATGATGTGATGGACAAGACCCAAACTACAATCGTAGCATATGATCGTGTCAGTTTGTTGCTACTGTTTTCTGCATGTCAAAGTATGTGTTCCTATGACCATGAGATCATGCAGCTCACTGACATCGGAGGAGTACCTTGTGTGTATCAAACGTCGCAACGTAACTGGGTGACTATAAAGGTGCTCTACAGGTATCTCCGAGGGTGTCTGTTGAGTTGGCATGGATCAAGACTGAGATTTGTTACTCCGTGTGACGGAGAGGTATCTCAGGGCCCACTCGGTAATACAACATCACAATAAGCCTTGCAAGCAATGTGACTAAGTGTTAGTCACGGGATCTTGTATTACGGAACGAGTAAAGAGACTTGCCGGTAACGAGGTTGAACTAGGTATGGAGATACCGACGATCGAATCTCGGGCAAGTAACATACCGAAGAGCAAAGGGAACATCATACGGGATTAACTGAATCCTTGACATAGAGGTTCGACCGATAAAGATCTTCATAGAATATGTAGGAACCAATGTGGACATCCAGGTCCCGCCATTGGTTATTGACCGTAGAGGTGTCTCGGTCATGTCTACATAGTTCTCGAACCCGCAGGGTCTGCACACTTAAGGTTTGGTGACGTTTCGGTAGTATAGAGTTATGTATGGTGGTGACCGAAGTTTGTTCGGAGTCCCGGATGAGATCCCGAACGTCACGAGGAGTTCCGGAATGGTCCGGAGGTAAAGATCCATATATAGGAAGTCCTATTTTGGTCGCCGGAAAAGTTTCAGGCTCATCGGTAGTGTACCGGGAGTGCCGGTAGTGTATCGGGAGACCACCGGAAGGGGTATTTCGACCCAAGAGGCTTCATGGGCTGTGGGAGAGTAAATACCAGCCTTTTGTGGGCTGGTGAAAGTCCCACACAAGGCCCATGCGACTGGGAGAAAAAGCACAAAGGGAAAAAGGTGGAAAAAGGCCAAAAAAGGGAGGAATCCTAGTCCTACTAGGATTGGAGGAGGAGTCCTCCTCTCCTCCCCACTTTGGTCGACCCAAGGGCTGGCTTTTTGGCAGCCAAGACTCCTCCTCCTCTCCTTCTATATATACTAGAGGATTTTAGGGTTTGGGTACAGAATTTTCAGTCACGTGCTACCCGTTCCTCTAGTGCATAGTTTCTCCTCTAGATCGGTTTTCTGCAGTGCTTAGGCGAAGCTCTGCCGGAATTGCTTCACCACCATCACCGGAGCGCCGTCACGCTGCCGGTGAACTCTTCTCCCTCTCCACTTCCTCTTGCTGGATCAAGACAGTGGAGATCGTCATCAAGCTGCACGTGTGCTGAACGCGGAGGTGCCGTCCGTTCGGCGCTAGATCGGAAGGACCCTGAACAAGATCGCGAGACGGTTCGCGATGAGTTCATGGGACGGATCGTGATGAGATCGCGGGACGGATCGTGATGAGTTCACGGGACGGATCATGATTGGATCGCGGGACGCTCGACGATTTGGATCGCGAAGATATTCGACTACACCAACCGCGTTTCTTAACGCTTCCCGCTTAGCGATCTACAAGGGTATGTAGATTCATTCTCCCTCTCATAGATGCTCATCATCATGGATAGATCTTGCGTGCGCGTAGGAAATTTTTTGTTTCCCACGCAACGTTTCGCAACACGATCGAGGCGAGCCAACGGCTCCCTCCCCCGCCAGCTGCCCCGCCCCCGCGTGTCGTGCCGTGCCACGCGAGCCGGGCCGTGCCGCGACGTACCTCGGGCCGGCACGAGCTAATCGGACCGTGACGTGCCGACCCGCGTACTGGTGGTGACGGCCCAAGCACGGCCCAAGACGGGCCGCGGGCCTGACACGGCCCGTTTAGCTCGTGCCGGGCCGGGCCAGCGCGGCGTGCTGGGCCAGCCCGTTAAGCCCGACCTGTTTGGCCAGGTTTGGTTCCCACAAAGAGAATATTCGGCTCAGATCCGTCATGCGCTCGTTCCTTCAAATCGGTGGAACGACGTGGAATGGCTCGTCCCTCTCCTGTCGCCTCTCTCTCTCCCGCACGAGACCCTCGCTTGATCCACGCCGCTGCTGCTCCTGTCAGTCAATCCGTGCCGCCGGCTTCCCTTCTAGCTCGATCGGCGCAGCCGCTGCTCCTATCGCTCGATCGGCGCAACCGCTGCTCCTCTCCCTTATCTCCTCCTCTCTGGACTACGAAACGGCAACGAGCAGCTGCGGGGCGGCCTTGAAGCCGGGCGAAGCAACGCACGAGCAGGAAATTGAGCAGTGCGCTCGCTGTCGCTGCTGTTGCTGCCTGCCACCGATCGGTCGGAGCGATTTTGCGGGCGCATGACTTGCGTCGTGGTAGATTTGGGCAGCGATCTGGACTGAGCGGCGGGGTGACTGCCAACGACTGCCAGTGATTTGGGTAGCGTCGTGGAGGAATCGATTCCCCGATGCTGCCGTCCACCCCAGTGTATACTCATACAGTGTTGCATTACCTTGCCAAATGATACTTAGTATAATTAATCCAAATTTAGTAGTTGCCAAATATTGTTTACTGCTGGTAGTCTGGTACTAGCACTTGAAAATAATAATTCGTAGTGAATTTGAGTGATACATATTACAACCTACCCTCCAACCAAACGTTGAGACGTAACCATTCCATTCCATCTTATTACCTATACCAAACACAAGGACAGAATTATTCCATTCTAGCGGAATGGAACCGTTACATTTCATTCTACTTGGTTCTACAACCAAATGCATCCTTAAGGGCTTACATTCCCTTTCAGAAACACCACATGGCTTATTAACCATTTGTTCGTGTTGATGTTTTTCTTTTTTTTTTGAGATCCACTCCTTTTTGAGGAAACTCGACAATCCGACTCAGTTGGTGTCTCGATCTTTCGACGATAACTTTGATGATGCGACAATGTTGCGCCTAGGAATCGCTAACAACTCGGAAAGTGTTAATGATCCAGTGTTTAGCTACGACTCGCGGGTTGCGCGGTGTTTAATAAAATGGTTGATGTTTGGTTAGTTGGATTTGTATCGATGAATCCCACATCATACATGTGTTGGATCCTTTTTTAAGCATGTTGAGGGAATTCTCACTAATTGGCATTGCCTCCAATCCACATTAAATAGGATCCTAATATTTACCATACGTGTGGTATAATGAACATCCGACCATACGACCCTGTGTGGCATACTCAGGAGGCAGCCCACACAACCCTATGTGGACGAACATTAGAATTACACATACGTTCGGGCGCAGCTACTTCGTGTCACCCGCCGAACCAACAATAACTACTCATCCCCACCCTGCATGTGTGGCACGAAGCAATTCCGCCCTGACATTTTTCGATGGCAACTTTAATTACCCGAGGATGGCAACTTTAGTTTTAAAGCATGACAACTTCTCTGTTTTGGATGACAAGTTTCGAGTTTTTTGGGGTTTTGTTTCTTTCTTTCTCATATGGTAATTTTAGTTGTAAAAATGTCAGGACAGTTTTACTTCGTGCCACACGTGTGTCATTTATCATTTGGGTTAACTATAGTTGTCATGTCTAATTAACAATAGTTACCACGTCTGATCAAACCATAATTGCCATGTATGATCAATCATAGTTGCCATGTGTGATTAACCAGTTGACACGTGTGATCAAACCATAGTTTTCATGTATGATCAACCATAGCTTTTGTGTGTGATTAACTAGTTGCTACGTGTGGTCAAACCATAGTTGTCATGTATGATCAATCATAGTTGTCATGTGTGATTAATTAGTTGTCACATATGCATAACCAGTGGTGGACCCAGGCCCCAGGCAGCCAGGGCCTTGGCCTGGGGCGTGGCCAGCTGACACTTTGTTGATTATAAGCGTAGCTACAGTAATTTACACTGTGTGACACTGTATATACCCTGTTTGCCTGGGACGTTAGTTTCACCTGGGACCGCTACTATGCACAACTGTAGTTGTCATCTATTACCATGCGAGTGTCGTGTGGGCGAAAAGATGTTTACCCACACGGCGACACAAGTAGTCGTGTGTTAATGGATTGGATGGTATTTGTGTGGGCGAGGAACGGTTGATCCACACGGCGACGCGAGAAGCCGTGCATTAATGGACTGGATGGTGTCCGTGTTGATGAGGAGCGATTCATCCACACGATGTTGGGTGCTTACGTGGCTCCGTAACTAGATGACGAACTGTTGCAATATTCATACAAATCAAAACAAACGATAATGACTGCGTTTGGGCGAAGTTGATAAGTGTCAGATGTGTGTGCGTTATCATTTTGGATTAAATATCGTTAATTTAGTAAGCTTTGATCCATGTTAATTGCCGTTGATCTAGTACAAATTTATACAAATATAGGCGTTTTCATTCATATTTATACAAATTTAAAAACATACATAAAACCTAAAAAATTACACTGCACCGAGCCTAGTTTATGTCGAGAAGGTTGTAGAAGACGGTGTAGTCAAGGTCCTCCCCTCTCGGCGGCTCGTCCTCCATACCGTCGTTGTTGTTGTAGCCCCGCCCTGAATCACCGCTGCAGACGGGGATGGTCGGCTTGGTGGCCTCCTCGTGTCGGAGGGCACGATGATGTGGCGGCCATGGCGATGCTCGGTGATTTTCTCCAGAGCGCGGCCCTGGCGTTACATCTCCTCCCTCACTGATAACCCACAAGTATAGGGGGTCGCAACAGTTTTTGAGGGTAGAGTATTCAACCCAAATTTATAGATTCGACACAAGGGGAGCCAAAGAATATTTAAGAGTATTAGCAGTTGAGTTGTCAATTCAACCACACCGAGAGATTAAATATCTGCGAGAAAGTAATCAATAGCACAGTAATACGATAGTTTGATAGCAGTAGCAACTGTAACAATAACGGTAATAGTGATAGTAACAATAGTAACTTAGCAAGAACAATAAGTGGAAAACTCGTAGTCACTGGATCCGTGTATTCGTTGGATGATATTCATCATATAACAATCATAACCTAGGGCGACACAAAACTAGCTCCAGTTCATCAATGTAATGTAGGCATGTATTCCGTAAATAGTCATACATGCTTATGGAAAAGAACTTGCATGACATCTTTTGTCCTACCCTCCCGTGGCAGCCGGGTCCATAAGGAAACTAAGGGATATTAAGGCATCCTTTTAATAGAAAACCAGAACAAATCATTAACACATAGTGAATACATGAACTCCTCAAACTACGGTCATCACCGGAAAGTATCCCGATTACTATCACCCCGGGGTTTACGGAACATGACACGCATTAGGTGCATATGACTAAGCAAGATCGGATCAAGAACATAGATATCATGATGATAACGTAAACGGTTCAAATCTGGAATCATGACACTTGGGCCCTAGTGACAAGCATTAAGCATGGCAAAGTCATAGCAACATTAATCTCGGAACATAGTGGATAATAGGGATCAAGCCCTACCAAAACTAACTCGATTACATGATGAATCTCATCCAACTCATCATCGACCCGCAAGCATACGAAGGAATTACTCACTCCCGGCGGGGAACATCATAGAATTGGCGATGAAGAAGGGTTGATGATGACGAAGACCGAAGATTCTCCTCTCCGAAGCCCCAAACGGACTCCAGATCTGGCCTCCTGATGAAGAACATGAGGTGGCGGTGGCTCCATATCATAAAACATGATGAAACTTTCTCCTTGAATTTTTTTCTCCGAAAATAGGATTTTATAGCGTCGGAATTAGGGTCAGTGGGGCCACGAGGTGGGCACAACCCACCAGGGCGCGCCTTGGGTGGCTGGCGCGCCCTGGTGTCTTGTGCCCAGCCAGCCCCCCTCCTCCAGTGGTTTTTGGCTCCGGTATCTTTTATTTATTGTAAAATAAATCTCCAAAAAGTTCCGTTCCGTTCCGAGAACTCTTATTTCTGCACAAAAAATAGTTCTGCTAAAAACAACATCAGTCCAGATTAGTTTCATTCAAACCATGCAAATTAGAGTCTAAAACAAGGCCAAAAGTGTTAGGAAAAGTAGATACATTGGATACATATCACTCACGTAGTTGTTGCGCAACCATTTGAGGCCGACATCGAGGTCGGTGGACAATTCCAGGTGCTCCCGATTGACCACGACCATCACCATCTTCGGCTTGACTAGGCGAAGGTGGCCGCGTGGAGGGGAAGGGTGGCGGCGGCCCTCGTTTATGACGAGGTTTCCTCCGCGGCTACACCGGCGAAGCGGAGTCTCGTGGGGCTCGGGCTTGACGGCGACGAGCGACGTCTCTTGGGGCTCGGGCTTGACGCTGACAAGCGATGTCTCTTGGGGCTCGAGCTTGACGGCGATGAGTGGCGTCGCCGCATCGGAGGAGCGGGAGCCGGAGGACGACAATGACTCAGCCACCATGCGCCTCGGTAGCCACGAGCTCCTGCTCCGGCGCAAGAACGGTGACGCTGGGTACTCCAACAGCGACTTGTTGCCTCCCTCGATGTGCTCGAGGACGGCATGGAGCATGCGCCCCGGGACACCCCACCATTGACAGCGGTCGTCAGAGTTATGGTGCCCCCTCGACGCCGAAGCACTGTTGGTTGATGCTAGCTGCTCGGCGTGGCGGCACTAGAAATACGCCGTCCACAAGGGCTGATTGTCGATGGCGTACCTCTGCTGCCGGCGCGCTTCCTCCGGCAAGGACTCCTAGATACGCGCGATCTCGGCGTGGCGCTCCGCGTCGGAGGGTGACAGGGGTACGGGGACGCCATCGGTGCTCAGCTGCCATGTGCTCGGCACACGCATGTCGGGTGGCGTCGGGTAGTTCACCTCATGGAGAAGGCGTGCCTCCCACTCATGCAGCCACTGGCGGCAGAAGCCGTTGGCCGCCGCTCCGTCGTCGGGGAATCTTTCCGCCATGGCCTCGGGGGCGGGGGGGAGTTTCCGTCGATGGAGACGAGAGAGATGTGGAGATGAGGGATGGATGCCGACTGTGTGGCGAGCGGCGGCGAGGCACAACTTTTATAGCGGGAGCAGTGTGTATGCATGGTGAGAAAGGGCGAGACGCACGTCGGCTTGCCATCACTGCGTTGCCAGACCTTGGAAATCCAACTGGCGCGGGGGCCGAGGCGATGAGGACGACGAAGGTTCTCGGCGACGCACAATCATTGACTCGGTGGGTCCAGACGGGAGGAATTTGGCGCGGTTTGTTTTCACGTCAAATTCCTTTCCCCTAGTGCCCCTGGGTTCGGCTTGGGTCCGTGAACGCCCATTTGGGCCATAACCGACAAAATTTGGGCTCCTGAGGGGCGCGACTGCCGACTGAACGATTTTTTTTGCATCGGCGATAAAAAAGGGACCTGTGAGGGCCTGTTTGGGAAGGAGGGGGGCTGGAGATGATCTCCAGTGATAGATAGGTGGGGTAAGGTGGATAAAATATCCATGGACTCGGAGGGGGATGGTGCATGGTCCATGTTGGACTTGCCCGCTCATCTATCCAGTTAGCAACTTCTTTCTCTTAGAATCTTCATCTTCACATTGACTTTCTATTCAAAAAGTATACGTCGATCTAATTTAAATAAATAATTTTCGTTTTAATCTCGTCTCTTGTTTTTGTTGGCCATGATCAATTTTCTAGACTTGTGTTGACATGACGTCGAGGATTTGCCACATAAATGTTACTATGTACGACTAGGGCCGGATAAGATTGACCATTCTGGAATATAAATATTTGTGTATTTCCAGAAAAAAATCTCATGTATTTTCAAATAGATGTTCATGACTTTGAGAAAAAAAGTGTGTCTAAAAGAAGTGCATGCATCCATGGCGAAAGAAAAGAAAAAAGAAATCACAAAAATATATTTTATATAATCTAATAGTATAAAAATAATAATGGAAATGAATTTTTTTATAAATTTTAATATCAATGAAAATAAAATTAATAAAAAACAAGATAAAGAGAAAGGCGAAAATTAACACGCAAAATAAAAAGGGCAAAGAAGGTACTGATGGGCCGATAATGGCGCGACGGGCAATCCTCGCGGCCCGTTATCAGCGATACACCCCCTCCCAGTAGCGTTTCCGTTTCTGAGGCTGGGAGGCTTGAGCTGTCTATCCCCAAGAAACACCAGTCAGTCAGGCTTGTGCGCAGCGCCGCAGCGCAGTGGCGACGAACTCCGTCGATTACGATGCTGAAGGCTCTTCCCGCGCGCTTCCTCGTCTCGCCGGAGCCCGGAGGGTGGCGCCGGAGGCCTCGCCTACGGTTTCTACGGCCGATTTCGGCGGCGCTGATGACCAACCCCGCGTACTTCGAAGTGGGCAGATTATTGGGTAGCTATGGCTTCATGAACATCACAAGGTCAGCATGTTTGGGTCCTCTCCCCTTTACGTTTTTCTTCAGAAATAAGAGTTTGTAGTACCCACGGGGCCACGGGGAGATGTGTGCTTACGTTCTGAGTTGATTCCAAACCTAGGACGGTTGGACTGTGTGCGCGGGGGTGGAATTGGTTGGAGCATTCGTACTGTTCTCTAGCATGTTGCTTAGGTTATTTTAATTAGTTCTTTCCAGCAGAAATCACTGGAAATGGCAAGTTTGTGTGTGTGTTTCTTGGGCTGAAACATTGTTTTGGTGACATTCTTGTGGTGAGACTGACAGAATATGTTGAAATTATTCAGGATACTGTGTGGTTTTGACATTTCCCTTTGCTTAGTTAGCTTAGGACACCTCAGATAAAATTACCGGAGATGACCAGCAGCATCGTATAGCAAATAAGAACGTTATGTGGTTACATTTTAGGAGGTATGTAATGCGGCCACCGGAGCTACAGGAAATGTTAAGCAGACTCAATATGTCTATTCAGATGTCGATGTTGCTGATTTCCTACAAGAAAATGTCCACAGAATTTCATGGGAACATGTATGCTGCATCTAATTTTTCCATTACCTCTTAGATTATCGAGTTGTTAAATGGACCATCAGATATTTTGTGGCCATGGAGCGTGTTTTGCAGCTGGGCATACAGCTCAATATGTGTAAAATCATCACGAGTTCCAACACTCTGTCATGTGAAACAGCTATTCATCTTCTCAATCTGGAGGGCTTTCAAATGATGCTGGTAATCAAGACCTTAGTCTTGGATATTCACCAGAAGAGATTGAGCGATTAAGAGTCCAAGATGTTGGAGAAGGCGAAGTGAAAATTAGGTTATTTCCTTCTATCTCTGATGTTGTTTCGATGTGTAACTTTTTAGAAAAGGTCTACTGATACTATCCATGTATCATAGTTTATTGCAGACTCTACGAGGGAAGAGTGGTGCAAGGTCCATTGAAGGGCACACAAACTGTATTTAAGGTATAGCTTGGATTTTTCAATCCACCATGTTAGTTACACACAGTCCTGTAATGCTTATCCATGCATTTTTAAATTGTACATGCTCATAGAATTTCAGTTGTATGACATGGCACATAATAGTCTCCTTTGATTCAAGTGTGCCTTGAAAAGATTATTTGGGTGTAGGACTGATAGTTCCAAGTTTTTTTTTCTGAAGCGTGTTCTTTTTTCACTAGATTTTTCAGCCATTCAATTTTGTTGGTTTATCTGATGGTGTTAGTTATTACCTTTCCCAGACATATGAGTTCATTCATGATCTTATATGTGCTAAGACATAGGTTTATGCTACAAGGTATACCCTGGAGCTATTGCTGGTGCTTCTGAAGCTAATTTGATGGCATTGAATGAGCTGAGGACTCATGCTTTTCTTCAGGTTAGGAAAATCGTGAAATTTTAACAGAGATTGAACTTGCCGATCTGGATGAGTATGTCAAACATGACATTTCCAAAAAATAATTTGTTTTCCTTGTCTCCACTTTCAGAGTGATGCAAGGGATATCTGTGAGAACATTCAGTTTCTGTTAGGAGCCTTTGAGACAGCTACTGGAGAGCAGGTCTACCACCACATAACTTTATCAGGTCATAGACGATTCTGTAATGCTTTTAGATTGATGCAATTTTTCCACAGTGGCTTGCCTTCCGCGATGATGCAAGATACAGTGCTGCAGACTATGCAAAAATAACCAGTGAAAGGCAGTTGAAGGAACGACCTAATTTCTGGAATCCCTACGATCGTGCATACAAATTGGAACTGAGGAGATATTTTGTCCTTAGGCTGCTTAATGGAGCTATGTGTGGCCTTGTCCACATGCACAATCATGATAGACTGCACCAAAGCCTTGGCCCCTCTTCTGTTGTTCTCAAGTATTATGCATTTTCCTTGTTTACTGCCCATTCTACAGCTTATGACTCAATTTCAGTTCTGTTACTACTTAGTGTAACTTTCTCTTATTTAGCACTGTTGCAGAGAAAAATGGATACTATTTACTTCCACAGCTCCGTGATTTGGCATTTTCTGTAGATATCGGGTATAGCTCCATCCTTACTGCATTTTCTTTTACCAATGAGAAAGCGCTTTAGATAATAGATATACTTTTATAATGACAGGTATTCATCTGTGGGGGTTGGAGCGTTGTCAGATGGTCTTTGGCGTCGAGCATCTGCTGCTGGAGCATCAACTCCTTTGGAGAAGCGAGCTTTTGGAGTAGCTGATGACATGCAAGTATTTCTTTTTCTTTTTGAGTGACAAAATGCAAGTCTCTTACATATACCTGTGATTGAAAAAAACAGATATGGAGCTGGGTTGCTTATTGCATACATGGCATTTATTCCATTTTGCGAAGCAGGCATCATGGATGGCATTTCCTTGCAGGTTCTTGATTATAATTTAGATTTAAGTTCATAAGAGAAATTTCTGCACAGAAAAGTTTCATGAGAAAAAAATATTTTCCTTATACACCGTGATATCTAAAAAAGTACTTATTTATTTTGCAGAGGCTCTTGGAGAACACTTTCCGTCTCGACATTTATGCTGCAAGAGAGTATGAATCGCTAGAACGAAACATCTACATACTTTAAAGTTTAAACATTCCAATGTTTGAATAATTTTGATTTGAAATTCATTTGATAAAATCTGCTCTCGTTTATATTTTACCTGATCGCTACTTATGATATTCAGAATCAATATGCATGCTTATCTATGTTTACGAATTCACATAGGTATTGTCTGGAAGATGATAAATTATCGGAAGCTGTAAAATTTCTAGATTTAGGTGATGGTGCCGGCTGGGAATTGCTGCAGGTTTGCCTCTACGATTATATTTTATTTTTGTCTGTTCACAAACCTTCTGCTGCTGCAGATGATACTTATGCATGGTTACTATATTAACTGTGGACTCAGTGAATCTACTTTTGATTCCTTCATCTTTAACAAAGGGTTCTTACACTGATTTCTTTTCTGTAGGCAATGCTTAATCCAGATTACCGTAAACGACCAATTGCCGAGGCTGTACTGAACCATAGATTTATTACAGGGGCTCTATTATAGAAGCAATCATCAACTAGATTCGCTTATAGATTTGTACAATAAATGGTAGAGGCAGGTCCCATTGTGTGAAAGAAATGTTCAAATCTAAAGACATGTTGTGATCAGGTAAATGGTGTACCTAAACTAGAGGAACATTGTAAATATATGCATGAACATCATTTTCGGCAATACTGCTAGACATGGTTTTGAGTTATGACTTGGAACGTTTTCTGGGCATAGAGGTATTTCAGAGAGGCTGTGCCTGTGAGGAATAAGGTGAGGAGGAGGTGGGCAAGGTTCAGGGGAGAAGGTGGGCCGCAGGAGCAGTTGGCTGGCCCAGTTAGAAAAAGAAAAGGTCTACCTTTTCTATTCCTTTAACAGAAAAAATATAGAAAGAGAGCTTTGGAAGAAAAAGAAATGGCTAGAGAGACTGAATGATGCTGATATTGTGAGGTCCACGGTTTATACCTAGCCCCACAAAATAATTTTCAACAAGTTTGGGAGAGTTTGAATTTGATTCAAAAAGGTTTGAATAGGAAGTAGCAGCTAGGATTGTCCAAAAATCATGAGAGTTTTAGTGGGGCTTGGTTATGTGACAAAAGATTTTTGGGCAAAGTTTGGGGATCATGCTTGGAGTAGAAAATACAAGGGATTTTTTAAGGGAAAACGAAAAACACTTAAATAAAAATATAAAGAAGGCTCAATGATTTTCTGAAAATGTCATAGTTTTTTATTTGGTCTGAAATATTTAATGGCATGACAAAATGAAATATTTAAAATCTATACCTAATAATAAAGGAAATAGTGTTTTTCCTGTCCGTTGATAATTTTACTGACCTCCCCCCGCCCCCTACATTTTACAGTAATTAACCCGTAGTCCATCCCCCCGCCCCCTACATTTTACAGTAATTAACCCGTAGTCCATCGTTAATTCACAGGGGAAAATGGATCTTTTTCTCTTTTTATTGAAAACCCCCTAGCTTTGTGGCTCATTAACCCACAGTCCACCTTTAAGTCATAGAAAAACAAATCATTTTTGGCATTTTAGGCAACCCTCCTCTCAATATCTCGATTAATCATCCCGCAATCCATTTAAAATAAATGTTTTTAAAATAACCTAACTCCAATTTTAACACGTTATATATGGATTTTAATTATAAAAATATATAGAATATGAATATGATGTTACTTTACTGTTAAATAATTTCGAAATGCTATTTAGGGTGCAAACTTAATCAATAGTACATGATCCGTCGGTCTTTCGTAATGGCGTCGATCTAGATTTATTGAAAAACGAACACCTCGGGAAAACCAGATTAAAGACGCACGCCTCAACAAAATCTCACAAAAAATAGCAGAGAGACATACACCTTATGATTAACCACATTCAAACATGTTATGATTGTGTGAGCATTGATACCACATGCAAATGAATAACTCACCAAAACCAGAATGAAACCAAAGAAAGCACTTGTAAAAAAGCTGAAAGCAGAACTTCTCCCTATGTGGTTTTGATAATTAATAACAAGATATAATTCATTGGACTAATATCTTCATCAAGTGTAGCTCAGGAAAGAGTTCAATGATGGGTTGGCTAAAGGACTATGTGGAGAAGCTCGCAAGGAAAGGAAGGAATACGATTGACCATGCTTCAACATTGAGGACTCTACATTTTATATTTTGTGAGAAATCACTTTTGATTCCATAGGAAAGCCAATACTATTAAAAGGGGATGAGGAATTATGATGGTCTGTTTACTCAAGTGCTTAGATATTAGCCACCAAAAATACTCACCCACTTTCCTACAAAAACCTTCTGTCTAAAGCCAAAAGTCAAAATTCGGTGTCACCAATATTTCCCATTCGGATCCACCGAGTTTTACCCTAGACTGGAACCCAGCCAAACCCTAGCATCTCGATACTACCAAGTTTTCATTCGGTGCAACCTAAACCGCGACCAACTTTCTGTTAACCAATTTCTTAAAATCGGTCCCACCAAGTTTAAGGAATCGATGACACCAAGATTTGGTAACTGCCTAGGTCACCCATATCGATACCACCGAGAATTATATATGTTGGAAATATGCCCTAGATGCAATAATAAAATGGTTATTATTATATTTCTTGTTCATGATAATCGTTTATTATCCGTGCTATAATTGTATTGATTGGAAACACATTGCATGTGTGGATACATAGACAAGATTATGTCCCTAGTATGCCTCTAGTAGACTAGCTCATTGATCAAAGATGGTCAAGGTTTCCTAGCCATCGACATGAGATGTCATTTGATAACGGGATCACATCATTGGGAGAATGATGTGATGGACAAGATCCAAACTATAAACGTAGCATGTGATCGTGTCAGTTTATTGCTATAGTTTCCTGCATGTCAAGTATCTGTTCCTATGACCATGAGATCATACAACTCACTAACACTGGAGGAATGACTTGTGTGTATCAAACGTCACAACATAACTGGGTGACTATAAATGTGCTCTACAGGTATCTCCAAGAGTGTTTGTTGAGTAGGTATGGATCACGACTGGGATTTGTTACTCCGTGTGACGGAGAGGTATCTCAGGGCCCGCTCGGTAATACAACATACAAGCCTTGCAAGCAATGTGACTAAAGTGTTATCCACGGGATCTTGTATTACATAACGAGTAAAGAGACTTGCTGGTAACGAGATTGAACTAGGTATGGAGATACCGACGATTGAATCTCAGGCAAGTAACATACCGAAGAACAAAAGGAACAACATACAGGATTAACTGAATCCTTGACATAGAGGTTCGACCGATAAAGATCTTTGTAGAATATGTAGGAACCAATATGGGCATCCAGGTCCCGCTATTGGTTATTAACCATAGAGGTGTCTCGGTCATGTCTACATAGTTCTCGAACCCGCAGGGTCTGCACACCTAAGGTTCGGTGATGTTTCGGTAGTATAGAGTTATGTATGATGGTGACTGAAGGTTGTTCGGAGTCCCGAATGAGATCCCGGACATCACGAGGAGCTCCGGAATGGTCCGGAGGTAAAGATTGATATATAGGAAGTCCTGTTTTGGTCGCCAAAAAAGTTTTGGGCTCATCGGTAGTGTACCGGGAGTGTCGGGAGGGTACTGGAGACCATCAGGAGGGGTATTTCGACCCAAGAGGCTACATGGGCTGTGGGAGGAGGTATACCAGCCCTTAGCGGGCTGACCAAATCCCCATAGGAGGCCCATGCATCTGGGAAGGAAAACCCAAGGTGGAAAGAGAGGCCCAAGTGGGAAAGGAGGAGTCCTAATCCTACTAGGAGTGGAGGAGGAGGACTCCTCCCCCCACTTCGGCCGAACTAGGGTTGGATACCTTGGGAGCCAAGCCTCCTCCCTCTCCTCCTATATATACTAGAGGTTTTGAGGGTTTTTGACACAGAAAAACAAACACGTGCTACCTCTCCTCTAGATCATAGTTTCTCCTCTAGATCGGTTTCAGCAGTGCTTAGGCGAAGCCCTACTGGAATAGCTCCACCACCATCGCCACAACACCGTCGCACTACCGGAAAACTCATCTACCTCTCCGCTCCCTCTTGCTGGATAAAGAAGGCGGAGATCGTCATCGATTTGTACGTGTGCTGAACGCGGAGGTGCCATCCGTTCAGCGCTAGATCGGGACGGATCGTGATTGGATCGTGGGACGCTCGGCGATTTGGATCGCGAAGACGTTCGACTACATCAACCGCGTTTCTTAACGCTTCCCGCTTAGCGATCTACAAGGGTATGTAGATCCACTCTCCCCCTTCGTAGATGCTCATCTCCTAGATTGATCTTGATGAAGCGTAGGAATTTTTTTGTTTCCCATGCAACGTTCCCCAATAGTGGCATCATGAGCTAGGACTATATGTAGATGAGATCTCGAGTAGAACACAAAGGAGTTTGTGGGCGTTGATGCTTAGATTGCTTCCTCCCTTGGTCGTGTTTTGGTTCATCGGTATTGTGGGATGAAGCGGCCCAGACCAACCTGTTGGAAATATGCCCTAGAGGCAATAAATAAAGTGTTTATTATTATATTTCCTTGTTCATGATAATTGTTTATTATCCATGCTAGAATTTTATTAATTGGAAACATGGATACATGTGTGGATACATAGACAAACACAATGTCCCTAGTATGCCTCTAGTGAACTAGCTCGTTGATCGAAAGATGGTTAAGGTTTCCTAGCCATGGACATGAGATGTCATTTGATAGCGGGATCACGTCATTAGGAGAATGATGTGATGGACAAGACCCAAAACTACAAACGTAGCTTATGATCGTGTCAGTTTATTGCTACTGTTTTCTGCATGTCAAAGTATATGTTCCTATGACCATGAGATCATGCAACTCACGGACATCGGAGGAGTGCCTTGTGTGTATCAAACGTCGCAACGTAACTGGGTGACTATAAAGGTGCTCTACAGGTGTCTCCAAGGGTGTCTGTTGAGTTGGCATGGATCAATACTGGGATTTGTTACTCCGTGTGACGGAGAGGTATCTCAGGGCCCACTCGGTAATACAACATCACAATAAGCCTTGCAAGCAATGTGACTAAGTGTTAGTTACAGGATCTTGTATTACAGAACGAGTAAAGAGACTTGCCAGTAACGAGGTTGAACTAGGTATGGAGATACCGACGATCGAATCTCGGGCAAGTAACATACCGAAGAACAAAGGGAACATCATACGGGATTAACTGAATCCTTGACATAGAGGTTCGACCGATAAAGATCTTCGTAGAACATGTAGGAACCAATGTGGACATCCAGGTCCCGCCATTGGTTATTGACCGTAGAGGTGTCTCGGTCATGTCTACATAGTTCTCGAAACCGCAGGGTCTGCACACTTAAGGTTTGGTGACGTTTCGGTAGTATAGAGTTATGTATGGTGGTGACCGAAGTTTGTTCGGAGTCCCGGATGAGATCCCGGACATCACGAGGAGCTCCGGAATGGTCCGGAGGTAAAGATTCATATATAGGAAGTCCTGTTTTGGTCGCCGGAAAAGTTCGGGCTCATCGGTAGTGTACCGGGAATGCTGGTAGTGTACCGGGAGGCCACCGGGAGGGGTATTTCGACCCAAGAGGCTACATGGGCTGTAGGAGGGTGTAAACCATCCCTTAGTGGGATGGTGGAACATCCACAAGAGGCCCATGCGGCTGGAGGAAAAAGGCCAAAGAGAAAAAGTGGAAAAAAGGCAAAATAGGGTGAATTCTAGTCCTACTAGGATTGGAGGTGGACTCCACCTCCACCACCTTGGTTCGGCCGAAGCTCTTGGCTTGGAGGCCAAGGCTGCCTCCTCTCCTCCTCTCCTCCTATATATACTAGAGGGTTTTGGGTTTTTGCACTAGTTTTTTACAGCCACGTGCTACTCGTTCCTCAAGTGCATAGTTTCTCCTCTAGATCGGATTTCTGCAGTGCTTAGGTGAAGCCCTGCCGGAATTGCTCCACCACCATCGTCGGAGCGCCATCACGCTGCCGAATAACTCTTATTCCTCTCCAGTCCTTCTTGTTGGATCAATATGGTGGAGATCGTCATCAAGCTGTACGTGTGCTGAACGCGGAGGTGCCGTCTGTTCGGCGCTAGATCGGAAGGATCGTGATCAAGTTCGTGGGACAGATTGTGATCAAGTTCGTGGGATGGATCGTGATCAAGTTCGTGGGATGGATCGTGATCAAGTTCGTGGGACGGATCGTGATTGGATCGCGGGACGCACGGCGATTTGGATCGCAAAGACGTTCGACTACACAAACCGCGTTTCTTAACGCTTCCCGCTTAGCGATCTACAAGGGTATGTAGATCCACTCTCCCTCTCGTAGCTGCTCATCACCATGGATAGATCTGCATGTGCGTAGGATTTTTTTTGTTTCCCATGCAACGTTCCCCAACAGTGGCATCATGAGCTAGGTCTATGTGTTGATGAGATCTCGAGTAGAACACAAAATATTTGTGGGCGTTGATGCTTAAATTGCTTCCTCCCTTGGTCGTATTTTGGTTCGGCGGTATTGTGAGATGAAGTGGCCCGGACCAACATTACTCGTACGCTTACGAGAGACCGGTTCCCTCGACGCAACTTGTTACCTAGATGGCTTGCGGGTGGCAGTTTCTCTCACTTTAGTTGGATCGGATTCGACAAAGGCTGTCCTTGAGAAGGTTGAAAAGCAAATTATGTATCACCGTTGTGGTTTATGCGTAGGTGTTCTTGCTAGAAACCCGTAGCAGCCACGTAAAACATGCAACAACAATTAGAGGACGTCTAACTTGTTTTTGCAGGGTATGTTATGATGTGATATGGCCAATTACATGATGTGATATATGTGATGTATGAGATGATCATGTGATGTATAGAATTTCCCGACTTGCATGTCGATGAGTACGGCAACCGGCAGGAGCCATAGGGTTGTCTTTAATTATTGTATGACCTGCGTGTCAATCATTAAGCGCTATGTAATGCTTTACTTTATCGCTAAACGGTAGCAATAGTAGTAGAAGCATGCAGGGCGTGACAACCCCGATGGTGACACGTTGATGGAGATCAAGATGATGGAGATCATGGTGTCGTGCCGGTGACGATGGAGATCATGCCAGTGCTTTCAAGATGGAGATCTAAAGCACAAGTTCATGGCCATATCATGTCACTTATGAATTGCATGTGATGTTAATCCTTTTATGCACCTTGTTTTGCTTAGTACGACGGTAGCATTATAAGGTGATCCCTCACTTAAATTTCAAGATAAATTGTGTTCTCCCTGAGTGTGCATCATTGCGAAAGTTCGTCGTGTTGAGACACCACGTGATGATCGGGTGTGATAGACTCTACGTTCACATACAACGTGTGCAAGCCAGTGTTGCACGCGCAGAACACTCGGGTTAAACTTGACGAGCCTAGCATGTACAGACATGGCCTCGGAACACAAGAGACCGAAAGGTCGAACATGAGTCATATAGTAGATATGATCAACATAATGATATTCACCATTGAATCCACCTCAACTCACGTGATGACCAGACTTGAGTTGGTGGATTTGGATCATGTGACACTCAGATGACCTGAGGGATGTCAATTTGAGTGGGAGCTTTAGTAATTTGATTAACTAAACTCATTATCTTGAACAATAGTCTAAGTAAACTTTGCATATTTATGTTGTAGATCAATGGCTCGTGTAGTAGCACCCCTGAATTTTAATGCGTTCCTAGAGAAAGCTAAGTTGAAAGATGATGGAAGTAACTTTGTTGACTGGGCCCGTAATCTGAGGATTATCCTCACGGCTTCCCTGAAATCATATGTCCTTGATGCACCGCTTGGTGACCAACCAGAAGACATGGCCTCCGAAGACGTTAAGAAAGCTTGGGAGGCACGTATTGAAGATTACTCAATAGTTCAGTGTGTAATATTGTACGGCTTAGAACCGGGACTTCAAAGACATTTTGAACGTCATGGAGCATATGAGATGTTCTAGGAGTTGAAGTTTATCTTTCAGAAGAACGCCCGGATCGAGAGGTATGAAACCTCCGATAAGTTCTATGCTTGCAAGATGGAGGAGAACGAGTCTATCATTGAACACATACTCAGAATGTCTGGGTATTCAACTCGTCTAGCGGAGTTGGGAATTGCCCTTCCGCCATAAGCGATCACTGACAGAGTTCTTCAATCACTGCCACCTAGTTACAAGAGCTTTGTGATGAACTATAACATTCACGGGATGAACAAGTCAGTCGCCGAGCTGTTTGCGATGCTAAAAGTTGCTGAGTCTGAAATCCAGAAAGAACATCAAGTGTTGATGGTTAATAAAGCCACTAGTTTCAAGAAAAATGGCAAAGTCAAGGGCAAGGGCAAGAAGGGTAAAACCAAGAAGGATGGCAAAGTAGTTGCTACTCCTGTAAAGAAGCCCAAGCTTGGACCCAAGCCAGAAACTGAGTGCTTTCATTGCAAGGGAACTGGTCACTGGAAGCAGAACTGCCCCAAGTACCTGGCTGACAAGAAGGCGGCCAACGACAAACAAGGTATATATGATATACATGTTATTGATGTGTACCTTACTAGCTCTCGTAGTAGTGCCTCGGTATTTGATACCGGTTCGGTTTCTCACATTTGCAACTCAAAGCAGGAACTATGGAATAAAAAAGGCTGGCAAAGGACGAAGTGACGATGCGCGTGGGAAATGGTTCCAAGGTTGATGTGATCGCCGTCGGCACGCTCTCTCTTCGATTACCATCGGGATTAGTGATGAACCCAAATAATTGTTATTTAGTGCCTGCGTTCAGCATGAACATTATATCTGGATCTTGTTTATTGCGAGACGGTTACTCATTTAAATCAGAGAATA
This sequence comes from Hordeum marinum, assembly GCA_022496015.1. Classification (NCBI taxonomy): domain Eukaryota; kingdom Viridiplantae; phylum Streptophyta; class Magnoliopsida; order Poales; family Poaceae; genus Hordeum; species Hordeum marinum. Next base: position 342,332,811 of record CM039677.1, on the reverse strand, counting down.
AAGGTTGTGCTATTTATATGAGTAATATCTTTTATGGTCATGCACCCAATGTTAGGGGTTTATTCATATTGAATCTTGATAGTGATGACACACATGTTCACAACATTGATGCAAAAAGATGTAGAGTTGATAATGATAGTACCACTTTCTTGTGGCACTGCCGTTTAGGTCATATTGGTGTAAAGCGCATGAGGAAGCTCCATGCTGATGGACTTTTGGAGTCACTTGATTTTGAATCACTTGACACATGTGAACCATGCCTCATGGGGAAGATGACTAAAACGCCGTTCTCTGGAACAACGGAATGGGCGAGTGACTTATCGGAAAGCATGCATACTGATGTGTGCGGTCCAATGAATGTTACAGCACGTGGTGGATATCATTATTTTCTCACTTTCACTGATGACTTAAGTAGACATGGGTATATTTAATTAATGAAACACAAGTCTGAAACGTTTGAAAAGTTCAAGCAATTTCAGAGTGAAGTTGAGAATCATCGTAACAAGAAGATTAAGTTCCTGCGATCTGATCGAGGAGGTGAATATCTGAGTTATGAGTTTGGCAGTCACTTAAGACAGTGTGGAATTGTTTCACAGTTGACACCGCCCGGAACACCACAGCGTAATGGTGTGTCCGAACGTCGTAATCGAACCTTATTAGATATGGTGCGTTCTATGATGTCTCTTGCTGACTTGCCACTATCGTTTTGGGGTTATGCATTAGAGACAGCTGCATTCACTTTAAATAGGGCACCATCAAAATCTGTTGAGACGACGCCATATGAACTGTGGTTTGGCAAGAAGCCAAAGTTGTCGTTTCTTAAAGTTTGGGGATGTGATGCTTATGTCAAAAAGCTTCAGCCTGAAAAGCTGGAACCCAAAGCGGAGAAATGCGTCTTCATAGGATACCCGAAAGAGACAGTCGGGTATACCTTCTATCTCAGATCCGAAGGCAAAGTGTTTGTCGCTAAGAATGGAACATTTCTTGAGAAAGAGTTTCTCTCGAAAGAATTGAGTGGGAGGAAAATAGAGTTTGATGAGGTTATTGAACCTTTACTTCAACCAGAAAGTAGCGCAGCGCAGAAAGATGTTTCTGTGGAACTTACGCCGGTAGAAGAGGAAGTTAATGATGATGATCATGAAGCTTCGGATCAAGCTTCTATTGAACCTCGTAGGTCGACAAGGCCGCGTACTACCCCTGAGTGGTACGGCAACCCTGTCTTGGAGGTCATGTTGTTGGACAACAATGAACCTACAAGGTATGGAGGAGCAGTGATGGGCCCGGATTCCGAGAAATGGTTAGAGGCCATGAAATCCGAGATGGGATCCATGTATGAAAACAAAGTATGGACTTTGGAAGTATTACCTGAAGGGCGAAAGGCCATTCAGAACAAATGGATCTTTAAGAAGAAGACAGACGCGGACGGTAATGTCACCGTCTATAAAGCTCGACTTGTGGCAAAAGGGTTTTTCACAAGTTCAAGGAGTTGACTACGATGAGACTTTCTCACCCGTAGCGATGCTTAAGTCTGTCAGAATGATGTTAGCAATAGTTGCTTATTTCGACTATGAAATTTGGCAGATGGATGTCAAAACAGCGTTCCTCAACGGTTTCCTTGTGGAAGTGTTGTATATGATGCAACCCGAAGGTTTTGTCAATCCAGAGAATGCTGACAAAGTTTGCAAACTCCAGCGATCCATTTATGGACTGGTGCAAGCATCTCGGAGTTGGAATAAGCGCTTTGATGAGGTGATCAAAGCGTTTGAGTTTATACAAGTTTACGGAGAAGCTTGTATTTACAAGAAAGTGAGTGGGAGCTCTATAGCGTTTCTAGTATTATATGTGGATGACATATTGCTGATTGGAAACAATATAGAAATGCTGGAAAGCGTGAAGGAATATTTGAACAAGAGTTTTTCAATGAAGGACCTAGGAGAAGCTGCTTTCATATTAGGCATTAAGATCTATAGAGATAGATCGAGACGCTTAATAGCATTTTCACAGAGCACATACCTTGATAAAGTTTTGAAGAAGTTCAAAATGGATCAGTCCAAGAAGGGGTTCTTGCCTGTGTTACAAGGTGTGAAGTTGAGTATGACTCAATGCCCAGTAATTGTAGAAGATAGAGAAAAACTGAGTGTCATCCCCTATGCTTCAGCCATAGGCTCTATCATGTATGCAATGTTGTGCACAAGACCTGATGTCAGCCTTGCCATAAGTATGTCCGGAAGGTTTCAAAGTGATCCTGGAATGGAGCACTGGCAAGCGGTCAAGAATATCCTTAAGTACCTGAAAAGGACTAAGGAAATGTTTTCATTTATGGAGGTGATGAAGAGCTCTTCGTAAAGGGTTACGTCGATGCAAGCTTTGACACTGATCCGGACGACTCTAAGTCGCAAACCGGATACGTATTTATTCTCAACGGGGGAGCGGTAAGCTGGTGCAGTTCCAAGCAAAGCGTGGTAGCTGATTCTACGTGCGAAGCGGAATACATCGCAACCTCAGAGGCGACGAAGGAAGGTGTCTGGATGAAGCAGTTCATGACAGATTTTGGAGTAGTGCCCAATGCACTGAATCCAATGAGCCTGTTCTGTGACAACACTGGTGCCATTGCTCTAGCCAAGGAACCAAGGTTTCACAAGAGGACCAGACATATAAAGCGACGCTTCAACTCCATCCGATATTACATCGAGGAGAAGGACATAAATATTTGCAAAGTGCACACGGATCTGAATGTTGCAGACCCGTTGACTAAACCTCTTCCAAGAGCTAAACATGATCAACACCAGAACTGCATGGGTGTTCGATTCATTACAATGTAAACCACATAGTGATGTGAGCTAGATTATTGACTCTAGTGCAAATGGGAGACTGTTGGAAATATGCCCTAGAGGCAATAAATAAAGTGTTTATTATTATATTTCCTTGTTCATGATAATTGTTTATTATCCATGCTAGAATTGTATTAATTGGAAACATGGATACATGGGTGGATACATAGACAAACACAATGTCCCTAGTATGCCTCTAGTGAACTATCTCGTTGATCGAAAGATGGTTAAGGTTTCCTAGCCATGGACATGAGATGTCATTTGATAACGGGATCACGTCATTAGGAGAATGATGTGATGGACAAGACCCAAAACTACAAACGTAGCTTATGATCGTGTCAGTTTATTGCTACTATTTTCTGCATGTCAAAGTATATGTTCCTATGACCATGAGATCATGCAACTCACGGACATCGGAGGAGTGCCTTGTGTGTATCAAACATCGCAACATAACTGGGTGACTATAAAGGTGCTCTACATGTGTCTCCCAGGGTGTCTGTTGAGTTGGCATGGATCAATACTGGGATTTGTTACTCCGTGTGACGGAGAGGTATCTCAGGGCCTACTCGGTAATACAACATCACAATAAGCCTTGCAAGCAATGTGACTAAGTGTTAGTTACGGGATCTTGTATTACAGAACGAGTAAAGAGACTTGCCAGTGACGAGGTTGAACTAGGTATGGAGATACCGACGATCGAATCTCGGGCAAGTAACATACCGAAGAACAAAGGGAACATCATACGGGATTAACTGAATCCTTGACATAGAGGGTCGACCGATAAAGATCTTCGTAGAATATGTAGGAACCAATGTGGACATCTAGGTCCCGCCATTGGTTATTGACCGTAGAGGTGTCTCGGTTATGTCTACATAGTTCTCGAAACCGCAGGGTCTTCACACTTAAGGTTTGGTGACGTTTCGGTAGTATAGAGTTATGTATGGTGGTGACCGAAGTTTGTTCGGAGTCCCGGATGAGATCCCGGACGTCGTGAGGAGCTCCGGAATGGTCCGGAGGTAAATATTCATATATAGGAAGTCTTGTTTTGGTCACCGGAAAACTTTCAGGCTCATCGGTAGTGTACCGGGAGCGCTGGTAGTGTACCGGGAGGCCACCGGGAGGGGTATTTCGACCCAAGAGGCTACATGGGCTGTAGGAGGGTGTAAACCAGACCTTAGTGGGCTGGTGGAACATCCACAAGAGGCCCATGCGGCTGGAGGAAAAAGGCCAAAGAGAAAAAGTGGAAAAAAAGGCAAAATAGGGTGAATCCTAGTCCAACTAGGATTGGAGGAGGACTCCACCTCCACCACCTTGGTTCGGCCGAAGCTCTTGGCTTGGAGGCCAAGGCTGCCTCCTCTCCTCCTCTCCTCCTATATATACTAGAGGGTTTTGGGTTTTTGTACTAGTTTTTTTACAGCCAAGTGCTACCCGTTCCTCCAGTGCATAGTTTCTCCTCTAGATCGGATTTCTGCAGTGCTTAGGCGAAGCCCTGCCGGAATTGCTCCACCACCATCGCCGGAGCGCCGTCACGCTGCCGGATAACTCTTCTTCCTCTCCACTCCTTCTTGCTGGATCAAGACGATGGAGATCGTCATCAAGCTATACGTGTGCTGAACGCGGAGGTGTCGTCCGTTCGGCGCTAGATCGGAAGGATCGTGATCAAGTTCGTGGGACGGATCGTGATCAAGTTCGTGGGACGGATCGTGATTGGATCATGGGACGCACGGTGATTTGGATCGCGAAGACGTTTGACTACACGAACCGCGTTTCTTAACGCTTCCCGCTTAGCGATCTACAAGGGTATGTAGATCCACTCTCCCTCTCATAGATGCTCATCACCATGGATAGATCTGCGTGTGCGTAGGAATTTTTTTGTTTCCCATGCAACGTTCCCCAACACAACCTTACTCGTACGCTTACGAGAGACCGGTTCCATCGACTGACGTGTAACTTCGTTGCACAAAGATGGCTGGCGAGTGCCTGTTTCTCCTACTTCAGTTGGATCGGATTCGATAAAGACGGTCCTTGAGAAGGTTGAAAAGAAATTTATATATCACCGATGTGGTTTTTGCGTAGGTGAGAATTGTTTTTGCTAGCAACCCTAGCAGCCACGTAAAATATGCAACAACAATTAGAGAACGTCTAACTTGTTTTTGCAGGGTATGTTGGATGTGATATGGCCAATTACATGAATATATATATGTGATGTATGAGATGATCATGTATTGTATAGAATATCACGTCTTGCATGTCGATGAGTACGACAACCAGCATGAGAATAACAGCCTGAGACCAACGCTCCAGAAGATTCCCCTTTTATTTCCACTCTCGTCTTGTGTTTCGTTGGTTGTTGCATTCATCATCGCATCATTCGCATCATCTGCATAGCAACGACATTTTGTCAACACGAGTTTTCAAACTTGCATCCGTTCGTAGTCGCTGGTTCTTCCGTTCTTGCCGTTGCCTGTTTCAAGACCAACCACACACGCACGTGCTCGCGGTATCGTTTAAAAAAAATCATTTTTTTAAGCGCGCGAAAAATATTCTCGGATTGGGTTAAAAGTTGGCATGCGGTCTAGTTATTTTGTAGGTGGACCGCCTGTCAAATTTCGTCGCAATCAGAGGTCATTTGATACCCCAATGGTCAATCGTAGCAGTGCGGTTATCGGTTTATTATCGCATGTTTTCGGTGTTTAAAACCTTTGTCACGGGCCATCATCTCCCTCTCTCCTCAGCCCACACCCCCTCTAACAAAGCCCACTATCCCACCTAGCTAGCCCCCTCCGTTTTCAGACGTCCGATAAACCCCCAACCTATATAACCTAGCCCTCCTTCCCTATATAACCCCCCTTCCTAATTTGGCCTAAACCTAGCCCTGCCACGAAATCCGCACCGGATCAACCCCCAACCGCCTCCTCTAGCCACAGCCTTCCCCCTCCAGCCGTCGTGGGCCTGCCCGAGCCCATCTGAGGCCCGCCAGGCCCAGATCAGAGGTGCCACTCGCAAGCCTGTAGCTCCGCCGCCCGTGAGCCTGGGGCTCCTCCCTCCAGGGCCCCTCGCACCGCTTCCCCGCGCGCCCAGGCCAACGCCGGCGACCACCACAGCAGCCCCGCCGGAATCAGGCCGGAGCACCGCCGCCCACGCCGTCGTCCTCCTGATCTGTTCTCTCTCCCTCTCACCTCGCCCTCTCTCTCTCCCCTGCAAGAGCTCCGCCGTCGGGTCCCCGAGCCGCCGCCTGTCGCTGTTCTCTGCCGGATCTGGTGCCCGCCGGCCGGATCTCCCCATCCCCGGGCTTCTCCACTCCCTCTCCGCCATGGATGCGCCGCCGCCTCCCTTTCGAGCCCCGTCGCCCCTGCTCGGGAGCAAGGAGGAAAGCAACGCGCTCGTGCGCGTTGACCGCGCTCGCATGAGCCGCCTCCTGGGCCTCGCCAGCGCATGGACCGCGCCGCCCCGCCTCGGCCTGCCTTCCCCAGCTGCCTCGGCCAGCCAGCCAGCCGCCTCACCGACCTGGGCCAAGCCCGCAACGGTGAGTGCCCAAAAGCCCTAACCCCCGCCCTGGGCGTAATATAGTATCATGTGCTCACAGATTTGGCCCGATTCGTTTTTTTCCAGTCTGGCGAATTTACTAATTATTCCAGGATTAAAAAACTGCAAAAAAGTCCTCCATCTTCATGCATTTAATATCTCACAAACCGTGCATCGTATGTAAAAACTTTATATATGTAAAATGACTAGAATTTTGTGTAGATTCACAATTTCCAACTCCCACATGTGATAAAAAAAAATTAACTTGCTGTTTTCATGTAATTTGCATAAATGCCATGTAAAATGAATTGTCTAATAACTTTTGATCCGTGACTCCGATGCAAATGTTCTACATATGTAACTTGACTAGAAAAACGAGTAGAATCACATGCCGAACTTTATATTCATGTTTAATAAATATAAAATTGTGTTTAGGACAGATCTGCACCAAAATCATAATATGCATATGGGGTTGTTTCGGAAATGCTATATGATGCTTCCGTCCTCATTTAAAATGCCTAGATGATGTAGTTTGTTATTGCTTCACCTCTTTCCACGTTTAACAACATTTAATGTTGCCGAGTAAATAAACAAGACTCAACTAAATATTTGATCGTGGAGTTTCGTCAATATGCAACTCGTTGCATATTGAGCTTCACTTGTGTTTCGTCAATAAACAAGACTCAACTAAATAAACAAGTATTTTTTGTGTGCTTTGCCATGCCTTGCATATTTAAACCAGACATGCACCATATTGGTTTGCGCATCATCCCATGCATATGTTGTGGTGTATCGAGTGTTGATTGTTGTTTTCGGATTGCTCCTTCTCGATAGAGTTCCGAAAGTGTTCGGAGTGTGAGGATGCATTCGACTTTGTCCCGTTCGTCTAGTTCACGGATCGTTCTTCTTCCAAGCGGGATCTCATGCAAGATGACACATTTCCCTGGATACCACTACTATCAGTGCTATGCTAGTTGTCTCGCTTTTATCGTTATGTCTCGCTACCTACCACTTGTTTGTTAAGCCTCCCAACATTGCCATGAAAAGCCTCTAACCCTCCACCTTCCCAGCAAACCTTTGTTTGGCTATGTTACCGTTTGCTCAGCCCTTCTTATAGCGTTCTAGCTGCAGGTGCAATTGCTTCCATGTGACAACATGGACATTCTTTTGTTATCACAATATTATTGCTATTTAATTTAATGCACTTATACACTTGGTAAAGGGTGGAAGGCTTGGCCTTTTGCTCGATGTTTTGTTCCACTCTTGCCGCCCTAATTACTTGTGAACCGGTGTTGTGTTCCATAATTGAGCACTCCTAACTTGCTCGGGGTTGTTATGGGGATCCCCTTGATTTATGTTTTAGGATAAAGCTTGTCTGGCAAGGCCCAACATTGGTACTACATTTTCCTAATAACTAATAAAATCGCATAGGGACTTTCCGGACCCCATGGATTAATCAACCCCTCGGGCTAGTGCTCCTCATGAGTGTTGGTCCAAACTAGAGCACCGTGCGGGGCCAACCCGGGGCAACTCGGGAGATGTCTATCAGGCCACCGTACGCTTCTCTTATCTCTCGTGTCCTGAGAACGAGATACGCGGCTCATATCGGGTTCGTCGACACGTCGGGCGGCCTTGCTGGATTTGTCTTACCTTTCTCGAACGTCTTGAGTGAGGAATTCCGAAAATACTTTGGGCTATCTCGAGGTTGCAGTTTTCCAACGGAATTGCCTAGGAAGATCATGAGATTCGTGGTCGAGGTTATTCCCGTTACGTGTGGTTAATTTGTGATGGATGAGTTGGAGCATCCCTACAAGGTTAAATCTTTCAGAAAGCCGGGCCCGCAGTTATATGGAAAACTTGGAAAATTTGTTTAACACCCGGTCATAGTAAACTTGAAGTAAACTCAAATAAAATACACCAACAGTGTGCGTAACCTTGACTGTCTCTTCTCGTGAGTCCTTATCAGAGAGAGAACATGGTGGGGTTATGTTTGACGTAAGTAGGTGTTCAGGATCACTTAGTGATCATTGCTAGCTCACGTCCATTATGCGTAGACCACGATACTTTACTTTTTGCATTCGTAAGTTAGCCACTCAAATAAATGCTTAGTTGCTTGCTGCAGCCTCACCACTTAACCATACCTCACCCATTAAGCTTTAATAGTCTTGATACCCTTGGAAATGAGATTGCTCAGTCCCCGTGGCTCACAGATTAATACAACAGCAGTTGCAAGTGCAAGTAATGCGATGCTTTGACGTGAGCACGATGCTTGTTTGTTTGGAGTTCTTCTTCATCATCATCAATCTAGGATGGGTTCCAGGCGGCGGCCTGGGATAGCAAGGATGGATGTCATTTTGTCGTTTGTTTTCGACCGTAGTCAGACCCTACTCTTCTGTATGATGTTGAATATGTTGATGTATTGATGTGATATTGATGTAGCTTGTGGCAAGTGTAAGCCAATTTCATATACTCATCTCTTCTATACATGTACTTGTAATGATATCCATTCTCGCAACATGACGAGATGCGCTTCTATCCCTGTCGAGGCCCTCATGCCAAAATAAGGATATGATCGCATCTTAGGCATGACAAGTTGGTATCAAAGCCTGTACCGACCTAGGAGCCCCCTTGATTGATCGAATTTGGTCGAGTCGAGTCTAGAGCAAAACTATTTTGAGTCTAGTTATATATCGGAGAGTAAGATTCTTTTTACTCTTCTATGCTCTGGTGAGGAATTACAATGTAGGAATTTTAATTCTACTCCTCTTCTCGCTCAAATTTTTTTAAGATCACGCGGATATTTTGGAATCTCTATGATGCCGATGTGATGGCGTTCTGTCTTGGTGCTTCCTGTCTGACTTGATTTCTTTCAGGGAGTTGAGATCCAGGGGATTCTTGACACATCATTATCGTTCAATTCCTTAGTATCTTAGGACGGAGGATGTTCGAAATTGCTTCAATACTAGTAGTGGCGAGAGGAGTCTGACATCCCCATTATTGGTGGAGAGAGTTCGGACTGCCATTCTTAGTATCGTTGTGTTTTGGAGTGTCTGAGGTAGATGAGTTTCCCAGACCTCTGGTTATGTGTTGACGGGTGTGTTACATTGGAGCGTAGTATTACTGTTAGGAGTTGAGTGATGGATTTTTCTCCTTGTATCTGTGGACCCGATTGCATAACCGAAAGATTTCGGGAGTTCTTAGGTGGGAATTCAAGTCGTTACCTAGGCTATCTTCCAACAGTTCATGATGTGGGGTTGAGGTTCGACATCTAGTGGAGTCGTTTGTTCACGGTCTTTCTTACAGCGGTTATCGTTGTGTCTTAAAGATTCCTTGTAGCTTGATATGACTCGGGGATGCTTCGTATGTCGTGTGCACTGCCTTGCACATGATGGCTACTATAAGATCGAGCCCGTGCGAACCTTACCATGAAAATATCGAGTGAAATCTCTGTCATGAATTTGTTCTGGCTTGTTTCGTAAGCCTCATCCTTTGTTTTGTTTCGAATGTGGTGATTTGAGTTGCTTCAATGTCAAGTGGTGATTTCATATCTTTCCTAAGAAGTGTTCTCATATTTTTGTTGGAAATGCTAATCCTTTTGTTCAACTGGGGTTGTCTTGAAATTCTTTTCAACCGGTGCGCTCCTCTTCAAGATATTCAATCATCTCCAATATTTGCAAGATCAATCCTCATGTTTCCTTCCGTAGTTCTTTTCATCCGTCCTAAGTTGTCTTTGTTTTTCCCACCCTCCCGCCCTTTTTGTTCAATGATTAAATTCTCATCCAAATGTCTTTCTTTTCGTCGATGCTTCCGCTATCTTTTCTTTTGTGTTGTATCCGGTGATTCATTGTGAAGATCCTCAAGTGATTCAAATTCATCATTTCCTTATTCTTGTTTTCCTTCTCGGCGCATTCAATTCAAGATCTCGGTGTTCTTCATATCCTTTTGAATCGCTAAATGCTTCGCCTATCATTTATTATGTATTGTATTTGGTGATTCTTGTGGAGATTCTCAGGAGTTTCAATTTCAAGATCTTTCCTCATATTCTATGTTCTTATTGTTATTCTTCTCTGGTGGATTCAATTCATGCTCTTAGTGTTCATCATATCCTTTCTCATTCGTTAAATGATTGCACATGTCAGAAATTCTGTCCAAGTATCTCTTGTTTAGTCATCTCTCTTTTCTATCTGGAGTGCTTAAGATATCTCAGAAGTTTCATGTTTTCATTCAATAATCCTTTCAAATTATTTCAAGGGTATCACATTTTCAAGTTCTTAATTTGTACCGGCGCAATATCTCTTTTTAAGCAATTGTCTCAACGGTGGTTTCTTTTGAGTGGGCCCATAGCCCATAGGTTTTTTCCCAGGATCTTACCTGGCTCTTCCAATCTCCGGGGATGCCCTCAAGTCCTTCTCAATATGACGTAAGAATGAATTTCATCAGTCATATTCCTTCTCCATAATCGCTTCCAAATCATTTTGACCATTAGCTCAACCTTTTCTTTATTCATTGTTCCAAAGTGTCTCAATAATTCATGGTGTTGCTTCTCGTCATTATTCTCAGTAATGAGGACCGAAGGAGAGTTTCTCTTAATCTTGGTCCATTCTCTTGAAGATTTGTCATCTCATCTTGATGATTTCCTCTCAAATTGTGTTCATTCATGAGAAATTTCTCCCATATCTATCCGGTGCATTCAGAGTTGTTTTCATTTCTCGATCCTCCGAAGGCCATCATTTCAGAAGATTTCTTCGTCCTAAGCTTTCAGCCTTCGTTCGCAATTTCTTCTCAATTGTTGTCCCTTCGTTCGTATCTCAATTGTTTCGGTGCCTTGTGAAGTTTACCATTAGGTGGATCATGATCTCTTCGTTCCCAAGTATCTCCATTCATTCGTAGTATCTCCATTCCTTTCAAATTCTCACCGGTGTTCTCGTTCAAGACTTCTTCAACTTTGTGTTCTATCACTCTCTTCAATATTTCAAGAATAATAAGTTGTGTGCTAAATCCGTTGCTTTTCATCAATTTAACTTGATGAAGGATAAGCATAACATAATTCTTATTCTAGTTTCGTAAAGGTGATTCCAATCCTTCTTCCGGAGTGTTCATGGCATCAATTCTTGGTTATAAGTTGTTCATCTTTTCTTCCAGTGTTTCATGTTTTTCTCAAGCATCTCTTCGCAAAGCTTCATCTAAATCTTTGCAACATCATAATCTATTCTTTTCAACCGCATTCTTTTGATCGTCCTTTCATCCTGGTGTTCGCCAAGAAGTCCTTCATGGTAGTTTGTTAAGGATGTAATTCTTCTTGAAGTGTTCTTCAAGATTCTTGTTGGAGGTGCTCAAGTGTTCTTTCTCTTGGATTTCTAAGTTCAATTCCTTCTCCATTGTATTTTGAGATGGTGTTATTAAATTCTTGATTATGAGGAGTCTCGAAGGAAAATTGTCAAGAATGACATAAGTAAACCCATCATGTCTTCTCGGAGTTACCTTGGGTTGGATTTCACCTAAAGCATTTCCTAAGGTTTGTTGCTATCATGGTGTCATATATGATCCAAGTTTTATCCTCCTCTTCTCGGTGAAAGAAGTTTTGCATATCTTGTTGCTCTCAAGTAATCAATTGTTCCTATTGTGGCAGGTTGTCACCTCATAATTTTGAGATGTTTTCCATAAGCCCACTACAAGCTTGTTCTTTTCGTGGTTGATTTTTCAACAACTTCGTTCAATCTCTTATTGTAAGATGCTTTACAGATTCAATGGTGGTAGAAGTTGTCAGTTCTTCTTCGTTCTCTTCCCTCCAATAATCTAGCTTCTATTCTGTTGTTTCGGAGGCATTGTATTGTTGCTCTCTTCGACTCATTATCTAGTTTGATTAAGATCATGTTCTTCCCTTGCTTGTCCATTTGACCAGAGTGTTGTGTTGTGTTTTCTTTTCAAGTTCTCCCATCTTATTAAGTTTTGCCCCTCTATCCTACCGAAGTGCTGCCAAAATTTCTTGTGAAGTCTTGCTTGTTCCTCATGTTGTTTTTCATCTCTTTTAAACCTTCAATCATCATTGGTTTCACTCGTTTGTTAGAGAAACAACTAAGTTTACCTCTTGCTCTTTCTCTTCCCCTTCTCATTCTAAGATCTCGGGACGAGATCCTCGTGTAGTGGAGGAGAGTTGTTACAGCCTGAGACCAACGCTCCAGAAGATTCCCCTTTTATTTTCATTCTCGTCTTGTGTTTCGTTGGTTGTTGCATTCATCATCACATCATTCGCATCATCTGCATAGCAATGGCATTTTGTCAACACGAGTTTTCAAACTTGCATCCGTTCGTAGTCGCCGGTTCTCTCCGTTCTTGTCATTTCCCATTTCGAGACCAACCACACACGCACGCACCCACGACATCGTTTAAAAAAATCGTTTTTCAAGCGCGCGAAAAATATTCTAGGATTGGGTTGAAAGTTGGCATGTGGTCTTGTTATTTTGTAGGTGGACCGCCTACCAAATTTCGTCGCAATCAAAGGTCGTTTGATACCCCAACGGTCACGTGTAGCAATGCGGTTATCGGTTTATTATCGGACGTTTTTGGTGTTTAAAACCTTTGTCACGGGCCACCATCTCCCTCTCTCCTCAGCCCAAACCCCCTCTAACACAGCCCACTAACCCACCTAGCTAGCCCCTCCGCTATTGAACGTCCGATCGAGATCGAACGGTCCGAAAACGAATGAAATCCCCCTAACTTAGCCCTCCTTCCCTATATAATCCCCATACCCTTCCAAATTTGGCCTAAACCTAGCCCTGCCTCGAAATCCGTGCCGGATCAACCCCCAGCCGCCTCCTCCAGCCGCAGCCTTCCCCTCTAGTCGCCGCGGGCCCGCCCGAGCCCATCTAAGGCCCACCGGGCCCGGATCAGCGCCGCCACTAGAAAGCCTGCAACCCCGCCACCCATGAGCCTAGGGCTGCTCCAGGCCCCTCACACCGCTTCCCTGTTGCCCAAGCCGATGCCGGCGACCACCATAGCAACCCCGCCGGAATCAGACCGGAGCACCGATGCTCACGCTGTCGTCCTCCCGATCTGCTCTCTCTCCCTCTCACCTCGCCCTCTCTCTCTCCCCTGCAGGAGCTCCGCCGCCGGGTCCCCGAGCCTCCGCGTGCCGCCGTTCTCCGCCGGATCTGGTACCCACCGGCCGGATCTCCCCATCCCCGGGCTTCTCCACTCCCTCCCCCCCATGGATGCGCCGCATCATCCCTTTCGAGCCCCGTCGCTCCTGCTCGAGAGCGAGGAGGAGAACGACGCGCTCGTACGCGTTGAACGCGCCCGCGTGAGCCGCCTCCTGGGCCTCGCCAGCGCGTGTGCCGCCCCGCCTCGACCCGCCTTCCCCAGCCGCCCCGGCCCAACGCGCCGGCCTGCCAGCCAGCCGCCTCACCAACCTGGGCCAAGCCCTCAATGGTGAGCGCGAGAAAGCCCTACCCCTCGCCTTGGGCGTAATATAGTATCGTGTGCTCACAGATTCGGCCCGATTCTTTTTTCCAGTCTGGCGAATTTACTAATTATTCCAGGATAATAAAATTGCAGAAAAGTCCTCCATCTTCATGCATTTAATATCTCACAAACCGTGCATCGTATGTAAAAACTTTATACATGTAAAATGACTAGAATTTCGTGTAGATTCACAATTTCCAACTCTCAAATGTGATAAAAATGTTTAACTTGTTGTTTTCATGTAATTTGTGTAAATGCCATGTAAAATGAATTGTTTAATAACTTTTGATCCGTGACTCCGATGCAAATGTTCTACATATGTGACTTGACTATAAAAACGAGTAGAATCACATGCCGAACTTTATATTCATGTTTAATAAGTATAAAACTGTGTTAGGACAGATCTGCACCAAAATCGTAATATGCATATGGGGTTGTTTCGGAAATGCTATGTGATGCTTCCGTCCTCATTTAAAATTCCTAGATGATGTAGTTTGTTATTGCTTCACCTCTTGCCATGTTTAAGAACATTTAATGTTGCCAAGTAAATAGACGAGACTCAACTAAATATTTGATCGTGGAGTTTTGTCAATATGCAAATCGTTGCATATTGAGCTTCACTTAATGTGTAGTACTTGTTGTGTGCTTTGCCATGCCTTGCATATTTAAATCGGACATGCACCATATTGGTTTGTGCATCATGCCATGCATATGTTGTGGTGTATCGAGTGTTGATTGTTGTTTTCGGATTGCTCCTTCTCGATAGAGTTCCGAAAGCATTCGGAGTGTGAGGATGCGTTCGATTGCATCACGTTCGTCTACTTCACGGATCGTTCTTCTTCCAAGCGGGATCTCAGGCAAGATGACACATATATCTAGATACCACTACTATCATTGCTATGCTAGTTGTCTCGCTTTTATTGTTATGTCTTGCTACCTACCACTTGTTTGTCAAGCCTCCCAACATTGCCATGAAAAGCCTCTAACCCTCCACCTTCCCAGCAAACCTTTGTTTGGCTATGTTACCGCTTGGTCAGCCCTTCTTATAGCATTCTAGCTGCAGGTGCAATTGCTTCCATGTGACAACATGGACATTCTTTTGTTATCACAATATTATTGATATTTAATTTAAGGCACTTATACACTTGGTAAAGGGTGGAAGGCTTGGCCTTTTGCTCGGTGCTTTGTTTCACTCTTGCCGCCCTAGTTACTTGTGAACCGGTGTTATGTTTCATAATTGAGCGCTCCTAACATGCTCGGGGTTGTTATGGGGACCCGCTTGATTTTCGTTTTAGGATAAAGCTTGTCTGGCAAGGCCCAACATTGCTACTACATTTGCCAAATAACTAATAAAATTGCATAGGGACTTTCCGGACCCCATGGATTAATCAACCCCCCGGGCCAGTGCTCCTCATGAGTGTTGGTCCAAACTAGAGCCGTGCGGGGCCAACCGAGGGAAAATCGGGAGATGTATATTAGGCCACCGTACGCTTTGCTTATCTATCGTGTCCTGAGAAGGAGATACACGGCTCCTATCCGGTTCGTCGACACGTCGAGCGGCCTTGCCGGATTTTTTTTACCTTTCTCGAACGTCTTGAGTGAGAAATTCTGAAAAATACTTCGGGCTATCTCGAGGTTGCGGTTTTCCAATGGAATTGCCTAGGAAGATCATGAGATTCGTGGTCGAGGTTATTCCCGCTGTGTGTGGTTAATTTGTGATGGATGAGTTGGAGCACCCCTGTAGGGTTAAATCTTTCGGAAAGCCATGCCCGCGGTAATGTGGCAAACTTGGAAACTTTGTTTAACACCCGGTCATAGTAAACTTGAAGTAAACTCAGATAAAATACACCAACTGTGTGCGTAACCGTGACTGCCTCTTCTCGTGAGTCCTTATTCGAGAGAGAACACGGTGGGGTTATGTTTGACATAAGTAGGTGTTCAGGATCACTTAGTGATCATTGCTAGCTCACGTCCGTTATGCGTAGACCATCATACTTTACTTTCTGCATTTGTAAGTTAGCCACTCAAATAAATGCTTAGTTGCTTGCTGTAGGCTCACCACTTAACCATACCTCACCCATTAAGCTTTAATAGTCTTGATACCCTTGGAAATGAAATTGATGTGTCCCCGTGGCTCATAGATTACTAGAACAACAGTTGCAGGTGTAGGTAATGCGATGCTTTGACGTGAGCGTGATGCTTGTTTGTTTGGAGTTCTTCTTCTTCTTCATCATCAATCTAGGATGGGTTCCAGGCGACAGCCTGTGATAGCAAGGATGGATGTCATTTTGTCGTTTGTTTTCGTCCGTAGTCGGACCCTGCTCTTCTGTATGATGTTGAATATGTTGATGTATTGATGTAGCTTGTGGCGAGTGTAAGCCAATTCCATATACTCATCTTTTCTGTACATGTACTTGTAATGATATCCATTCTTGCAACACGACGAGACGCGCTTCTTTCCCTGTCGAGGCCCTCGTGCCAAAATAAGGATATGATCGCATCTTAGGCATGACAATGTGCCATAGGGTTGTCTTTAATTATTGTATGACCCGCGTGTCAATCATCAAGCGCTTTGTAATGCTTTACTTTATCGCTAAGCGGTAGCAATAGTAGTAGAAGCATGGTGGGCGTGACAACCACGATGGTGACCTGATGGAGATCATGGTGTCATGCTGGTGATGATGGAGATCATGCCAGTGCTTTGGAGATGCAGATCAAAAGCGCAAGTTCATGGCCATATCATGTCACTTATGATTTGCATGTGATGTTAATCCTTTTATGCACCTTGTTATTCTTAGGATGACGGTAGCATTATAAGGTGATCCCTCACTTAAATTTCAAGATAAATTGTGTTCTCCCCGAGTGTGCACCGTTGTGAAAGTTCGTTGTGTCGATACACCACGTGATGATCGGGTGTGATAGGCTCTACGTTCACATACAATGGGTGCAAGCTAGTGTTGCACGTGCAGAACACTCGGGTTAAACTTGACGAGCCTAGCATGTACAAACATGGCCTCGGAACACAAGAGACAGAAAGGTCGAACATGAGTCATATAGCAGATATGATCAACATGATGATGTTCACCATTGAAACCACCTCAACTCACGTGATGATCGGACTTGAGTTGGTGAATTTGGATCATGTATCACTCAGATGAGCTGAGGGATGTTAATTTGAATGGGAGCTTTAGTAATTTGATTAACTAAACTCATTATCTTGAACAATAGTCTTAGTAACCTTTGCATATTTATGTTGTAGATCAATGGTTGCACAATAGGACCCCTGAATTTTAATGCGTTCCTAGAGAAAGCTAGGTTGAAAGATGATGGAAGTAACTTTGTGGACTGGGCCCACAATCTGAGGATTATCCTCACGGCTTCCCAGAAGGCTTATGTCCTTGATGCACCGCTTGGTGACCCACCCGCTCCTGTATCATCCGAAGACGTTAAGAACGCTTGGGAGGCATGTTCTAGAGATTACTCAATAGTTAAGTGTGCAATGTTGTATGGCTTAGAACCGGGACTTCAAAGATGTTTTGAACGTCATGGAGCATATGAGATGTTCCAAGAGTTGGAGTTTATCTTTAAGAAGAATGCCAGGATCGAGAGGTATGAGACCTCCGATAAGTTCTATGCTTGCAAGATGGAGAAGAACGGGTCTATCAGTGAACATATAATCAGAATGTCTGGGTATTCAACCCGTCTAGCAGAGTTAAGGATGCCTCTTCTACCAGAGGCGATCACTGACAGCGTTCTTCAACCATTGCCACCTAGCTACAAGAGCTTCATGATGAACTATAACATGCATGGAATGAACAAGTCAGTCGCCGAGCTGTTTACGATGCTGAAAGTCCCTGAGTCTGAAATCTAGAAAGAACAACAAGTGGCCATGTTGGTACACTAGTTTAAAGAAGAATGGAAAGGGAAAGAAGGGTAACTCCAAGAAGGATGACAAATTAGTTGCCCCTCCCGTGAAGAAACCCAAGGATGGACCTAAGCCAGAAACTGAGTGCTTCCATTGCAAGGGAACTGGTTACTGGAAGCGGAACTGCCCCAAGTATTTGGCTGACAAGAAGGCGGCCAACAACAAACAAGGTATATATGATATACATGTTATTGATGTGTACCTTACCAACTCTCGTTGTAGTGCTTGGGTATTTGATACCGGTTTGGTTGCTCACATTTGCAACTCAAAACAGGAACTACGGAATAAACGAAGGCTGGCAAAGGACGAAGTGACGATGCGCGTGGGAAATGGTTCCAAGGTTGATGTGATCACCGTGGGCACGCTCTCTCTTCGATTACCATCGGGATTAGTGATGAACCTGAATAATTGTTATTTAGTGCCTGCGTTAAGCATGAACATTATATCTAGATCTTGTTTGTTGCGAGACGGTTACTCATTTAAATCAGAGAATAATGGTTGTTCTATTTATATGAGTAATATCTTTTATGGTCATGCACCCAATGTGAGGGGTTTATTCATGTTGAATCTTGATAGTGATGATACACATGTTCATAACATTGATGCCAAAAGATGTAGAGTTGATAATGATAGTACCACTTTCTCGTGGCACTGCCGTTTGGGTCATATTAGTGTAAAACACATGAAGAAGCTCCATGCTGATGGACTTTTGGAGTCACTTGATTTTGAATCACTTGACACATGTGAACCATGCCTCATGGGCAAGATGACTAAAACGCCGTTCTCTGGAACAATGGAACGGGCGAGTGACTTGTTGGAAATCATACATGCTGATGTGTGCGGTCCGATGAGCATTGAGGCGTGCGGTGGGTATCGTTATTTTCTCACCTTCACTAATGACTTAAGTAGATATGGGTATATTTACTTAATGAAACACAAGTCTAAGACGTTTGAACAATTCAAGCAATTTTAGAGTGAAGTTGAGAATCATCATATCAAGAAGATTAAATTCCTACGATCTGACAGAGGAGGTGAATATCTAAGTTATGAGTTTGGTAGTCACTTAAGACAGTGTGGAATTGTTTCACAATTGACACCGCCTGGAACACCACAGCATAATGGCGTGTCTGAACGTCGTAATCGAACCTTATTAGATATGGTGCGTTCTATGATGTCTCTTACTGATTTGCCACTATTGTTTTGGGGTTATGCATTAGAGATAGCTGCATTCACTTTAAATAGGGCACCATCGAAATTCGTTGAGACGACGCCATATGAATTGTGGTTTGGCCAGAAGCCAAAGTTGTCATTTCTTAAAGTTTGGGGATGTGATGCTTATGTCAAAAAGCTTCAGCCTGAAAAGCTAGAACCCAAAGCGGAGAAATGCGTCTTCATAGGATACCAAAAAGAGACAGTTGGGTATACCTTCTATCTCAGATCCGAAGGCAAAGTGTTTGTCGCTAAGAACGGAACATTTCTTGAGAAAGAGTTTGTCTCGAAAGAATTGAGTGGGAGGAAAATAGAACATGATGAGGTTATTGAACCTTTACTTCAACCAGAGAGTAGCGCAACATAGAAAGATGTTTCTGTGGAGCCTACGACAGTTGAAGAGGAAGTTAATGATGATGATCATGAAACTTCGGATCAAGTTACTATTGAACCTCGTAGGTCGACAAGGGCGCGTACTGCTCCTGAGTGGTACGGCAACCCTGTCTTGGAGGTCATGTTGTTAGACAACGACGAACCTACGAGCTATGGAGAAGCAATGATGGGCCTGGATTCCAAGAAATGGTTAGAGGCCATGAAATCCGAGATGGGATCCATGTATGAAAACAAAGTATGGACTTTGGAAGTATTACCTGAAGGGAAAAAGGCCATTCAGAACAAATGGATCTTTAAGAGGAAGACGGACGAGGACGGTAATGTCACTGTCTATAAAGCTCGACTTGTGGCAAAGGGTTTTTCACAAGTTCAAGGAGTTGACTATGATGAAACCTTCTCAACCATAGCTATGCTTAAGTCCGTCAGAATCATGTTAGCATAGCTGCATATTTCGACTATGAAAATTGATATACGGATGTCAAAACAACATTCCTTATCGGTTTCCTTAAGGAAGAGTTGTATATGATACAACCAGAAGATTTTTTTTGATCCAGAGAATGCTGACAAAGTTTGCAAACTCTAGCGGTCCATTTATGGACTGGTGCAAGCATCTCGGAGTTGGAATCTGCGCTTTGAGGAGGTGATCAAAGCGTTCGGGCTTATACAAGATTATGGAGAAGCTTGTATTTATAAGAAAGTGAGTGGGAGCTGTATAGTATTTCTAATATTATATGTGGATGACATATTGCTTATTGGAAACAATATAGAATTGCTGGAAAGCGTAAAGGAATATTTCAACACGAGTTTTTCAATGAAGGACCTAGGAGAAGCTGCTTGCATATTAGGCATTAAGATCTATAGAGATAGATCAAGACGCTTAATAGGACTTTCACAGAGCACATACCTTGATAAAGTTTTGAAGAAGTTCAAAATGGATCAGTCCAAGAAGGGGTTGTTGCCTGTGTTACAAGGTGTGAAGTTGAGTAAGACTCAATGCCTAGTGACTGCAGAAGATAGAGAGAAGATGAGTGTCATCCCCTATGCTTCAGCCATAGGCTCTATATGTATGCAATGTTGTGCATAAGACCCGATGTCAGCCTTGCCATAAGTATGTCCGGAAGGTTTGAAAGTGAGCCTAGAATGGAGCTTTGGACAGCGGTCAAGAATAACCTTATGTACCTGAAAAGGACTAAGGAAATGTTTCTCGTTGATGGAGGTGATCAAGAGCTCGTTGTAAAGGGTTATGTTGATGCAAGCTTTGACACTAATTCGGATGACTCTAAGTCGCAAATCGGATACGTATTTATTCTTAATGGGGGAGCAGTAAGCTGGTGTAGTTCCAAGCAGAGCATGGAAGCCGATTCTACATGCGAAGCGGAGTACATCGCAGCCTCGGAGGCAGTGAAGGAAGGTGTCTGGATGAAGGAGTTCATGACAAATCTTGGAGTAGTGCCCAGTGCACTGAATCACAAGAGGACTAGACACATAAAGTGACGCTTCAATTCCATCCGCGAGTACATCAAGGAGGAGGACATAAATATTTACAAAGTGCACACTGATCTGAATATTGCAGACACATTAACTAAACCTCTTCCAAGGGCTAAACATGATCAACACCAGAACTCTATGGGTGTTCGATTCATTACAATGTAAATCACATAGTGATGTGAGCTAGATTATTGACTCTAGTGCAAGTGGGAGACTGTTGGAAATATGCCCTAGAGGCAATAATAAAATGGTTATTATTATATTTCCTTGTTCATGATAATCATTTATTATCCATGCTATAATTGTATTGATTCGAAACACATTGCATGTGTGGATACATAGACTAGATTATGTCCCTAGTATGCCTCTAGTAGACTAGCTCGTTGATCAAAGATGGTCAAGGTTTCCTAGCTATTGACATGAGATGTCATTTGATAACGGGATCACATCATTGGGAGAATGATGTGATGGAGAAGACCCAAACTATAAACGTAACATATGATCGTGTCAGTTTATTGCTATAGTTTCTGCATGTCAAGTATCTATTCCTATGACCATGAGATCATACAACTCATTGACACTAGAGGAATGCCTTGTGTGTATCAAACGTGACAACGTAACTGGGTGACTATAAAGGTGCTCTACAGGTATCTTCGAGAGTGTCTGTTGAGTACGTATGGATCAAGACTAGGATTTGTTACTCCGTGTGACGGAGAGGTATCTCAGGGCCCGCTCGGCAATACAACATCACAACAAGCCTTGCAATCAATGTGACTAAAGTATTAGCCACATGATCTTGTATTACGTAATGAGTAAAGAGACTTGCCGATAACGAGATTGAACTAGGTATGGAGATACCGACGATCGAATCTCGGGCAAGTAACATACCAAAGAACAAAGGGAACAACATACATGATTAAGTGAATCCTTGACATAGAGGTTCGACCGATAAAGATCTTCGTAGAATATGTAGGAACCAATATGGGCATCCAGGTCCTGTTGGAAATATGACCTAGAGGCAATAAATAAAGTGTTTATTATTATATTTCCTTGTTCATGATAATCATTTATTGTCCATGCTATAATTGTATTAATTGGAAACACATTACATGTGTGGGTAAATAGACAACACTTTGTCCCTAGTATGCCTCTAGTGAACTAGCTCGTTGATGAAAGATGGTCAAGGTTTCCTAGCCATTGACATGTGATGTCATTTGATAACGGGATCACATCATTAGGAGAATGATGTGATGGACAAGACCCAAACTACAAACGTAGCATATGATCGTGTCAGTTTATTACTACTATTTTCTGCATGTCAAGTATATGTTCCAATGACCATGACATCATGCAACTCACGGATGCCGGAGGAGTGCCTTGTGTGTATCAAATGTCGCAACGTAACTGGGTGACTATAAAGGTGCTCTACAGGTACCTCTGAGGGTGTCTATTGAGTTGGCATGGATCAAGACTGGGATTTGTTACTCCGTGTGACGGAGAGGTATCTCAGGGCCCACTCGGTAATACAACATCACAATAAGCCTTGCAAGCAATGTGACTAAGTGTTAGTTGCGGGATCTTGTATTATGGAACGAGTAAAGAGACTTGCCGGTAATGAGATGAAGCGGCCCGGACAAACATTACTCGTATGCTTACGAGAGACCGGTTCCCTCGACCGCAACTTGTTGCATAGATGGCTTGCGGGTGCCAGTTTCTGTCACTTTAGTTGGATCAGATTCGACAAAGGCGGTCCTTGAGAAGGTTGAAAAGCAACTAGTTATCACCGTTGTGGTTTTCGCGTAGATGAGAATTGTTCTTGCTAGATACCCGTAGCAGCCACGTAAAACATGCAACAACAATTAGAGGACGTCTAACTTGTTTTTGCAAGGTATGTTGTGATGCGATATGGCCAATTACATGATGTGATATATGTGATGTATGAGATGATCATGTGATGTATAGATTATCACGACTTGCATGTCGATGAGTACGGCAACCGGCAGGAGCCATAGGGTTGGCTTTAATTATTGTATGACCTGCGTGTCAATCATTAAGCGCTATGTAATGCTTTACTTTATCGCTAAACGGTAGCAATAGTAGTAGAAGCATGTTGGGCACGACAACCCCGATGGTGAAACGTTGATGGAGATCAAGATGATGGAGATCATGGTGTCATGCCGGTGATGATGGAGATCATGCCGATGCTTTCTAGATGGAGATCAAAAGAAAAAGTTCATGGCCATATCATGTCACTTATGAATTGCATGTGATGTTAATCCTTTTATGCACCTTGTTTTGCTTAGGACGACGGTAGCATTATAAGGTGATCCCTCACTTAAATTTCAAGATGAATTGTGTTCTCCCCGAGTGTGCACCGTTGCGAAAGTTCGTCGTG
Organism: Hordeum marinum; assembly: GCA_022496015.1. NCBI lineage: Eukaryota > Viridiplantae > Streptophyta > Magnoliopsida > Poales > Poaceae > Hordeum > Hordeum marinum. The sequence goes on along the minus strand of CM039677.1, from coordinate 342,309,584 downwards.
TTGAGACACCACGTGATGATCGGGTGTGATAGACTCTACGTTCACATACAACGGGTGCAAGCCAGTGTTGCACGTGCAGAACACTCGGGTTAAACTTGACGAGCCTAGCATGTACAAACATGGCCTCGGAACACAAGAGACCGAAAGGTCGAACATGAGTCATATAGTAGATATGATCAACATAATGATGTTCACCATTGAAGCCACCTCAACTCACGTGATGATCGGACTTGAGTTGGTGGATTTGGATCATGTGACACTCAGATGACCTGAGGGATGTCAATTTGAGTGGGAGCTTTAGTAATTTGATTAACTAAACTCATTATCTTGAACAATAGTCTAAGTAAACTTTGCATATTTATGTTGTAGATCAATGGCTTGCGCAGTAGCACCCCTGAATTTTAGTGCGTTCCTAGAGAAAGCTAAGTTGAAAGATGATGGAAGTAACTTTGTTGACTAGGCCCGTAATCTGAGGATTATCCTCACGGCTTCCCAGAAATCATATGTCCTTGATGCACCGCTTGGTGACCAACCAGAAGACATGACCCCCGAAGATGTTAAGAACGCTTGGGAGGCACGTACTGGAGATTACACAATAGTTCAGTGTGCGATATTGTATGTCTTAGAACCGGGACTTCAAAGACTTTTTGAACGTCATGGAGCATATGAGATGTTCCAGGAGTTGATCGAGAGGTATGAAACCTCCGATAAGTTCTATGTTTGCAAGATGGAGGAGAACGGGCCTATCAGTGAACATATACTCAAAATGTCTAGGTATTCAACTCGTCTAGCGGAGTTGGGAATTGCCCTTCCGCCAGAGGCGATCAGTGACAGAGTTCTTCAATCACTTCTACCTAGTTACAAGAGCTCTGTGATGAACTATAACATGCACGGGATGAACAAGTCAGTCGTCGAGCTGTTTGCGATGCTAAAAGTTGCCGAGTCTGAAATCCAGAAAGAACATCAAGTGTTGATGGTCAATAAAACCACTAGTTTCAAGAAAAATGGTAAGGTCAAGGGCAAGGACAAGAAGGGTAAAACCAAGAAGGATGGCAAAGCAGTTGCTACTACTGTAAAGAAGCCCAAGCATGGACCCAAGCCAGAAACTGAGTGCTTTCATTGCAAGGGAACTGGTCACTAGAAGCGGAACTGCCCCAAGTACCTAGCTGACAAGAAGGCAGCCAACGACAAACAAGGTATATATGATATACATGTTATTGATGTAACCTTACTAGCTCTCGTAGTAGTGCCTGGGTATTTGATACCGATTCGGTTGCTCACATTTTCAACTCAAAGCAGGAACTACGAAATGAACGAAGGCTGGCAAAGGACAAAGTGACGATGCGCGTGGGAAATGGTTCCAAGGTTGATGTGATGACCGTTGGCATGCTATCTCGTCGATTACCATCGGGATTAGTGATGAACTTGAATAATTGTTATTTAGTGTCTGCGTTAAGCATGAACATTATATCTGGATCTTGTTTATTGCGAGACGGTTACTCATTTGAATCAGAGAATAAAGGTTGTTCTATTTATATGAGTAATATCTTTTATGGTCATGCACCCAATGTTAGGGGTTTATTCATATTGAATCTTGATAGTGATGACACACATGTTCATAACATTGACGCCAAAAGATGTAGAGTTGATAATGATAGTACCACTTTCTTGAGGCACTGCCGTTTAGGTCATATTGGTGTAAAACGCATGAGGAAGCTCCATGCTGATGGACTTTTGGAGTCACTTGATTTTGAATCACTTGACACATGTGAACCATGCCTCATGGGCAAGATGACTAAAACGCCGTTCTCTGGAACAATGGAGCGGGGGAGTGACTTATTGGAAATCATACATACTGATGTGTGCGGTCCAATGAATGTTATAGCGCGTTGTGGATATCGTTATTTTCTCACCTTCACTGATGACTTAAGTAGATATGGGTATATTTACTTAATGAAACACAAGTCTAAAACGTTTGAAAAGTTCAAGCAATTTCAGAGTGAACTTGAGAATCATCGTAACAAGAAGATTAAGTTCCTGTGATCTGATCGAGGAGTTGAATATCTGAGTTATGAGTTTGGCAGTCACTTAAGATAGTGTGGAATTGTTTCACAGTTGACACCGCTCGGAACACCACTGCGTAATGGTGTGCCCGAACGTCATAAATGAACCTTATTTGATATGGTGCGTTCTATGATGTGTCTTGCTGATTTGCCACTATATTTTTGGGGTTATGCATTAGAGACAGCTGCATTCACTTTAAATAGGGCACCATCGAAATCTGTTGAGACGACGCCATATGAACTATGGTTTGGCAAGAGGCCAAAGTTGTCGTTTCTTAAAGTTTGGGGATGTGATGCTTATGTCAAAAAGCTTCAGCCTGAAAAGCTAGAACCCAAAGCGGAAAAATGTGTCTTAATAGGATACCCGAAAGAGACAGTCGGGTATACCTTCTATCTCAGATCCGAAGGCAAAGTGTTTGTCTCTAAGAACGGAACATTTCTTGAGGAAGAGTTTCTCTTGAAAGAACTGAGTGGGAGGAAAATAGAGCTTGATGAGGTTATTGAACCTTTACTTCAACCAAAAAGTAGCGCAACGCAGAAAGATGTTTCTGTGGAAACTACGACGGTAGAAGAGGAAGTTAATGATGATGATCATGAAGATTCGGATCAAGCTACTATTGAACCTCGTAGGTCGACAAGGCCGCGTACTACTCCTGAGTGGTACGGCAACCCTGTCTTGGAGGTCATGTTGTTGGACAACAATGAACCTACGAGCTATGGAGGAGCAGTGATTGGCTCGGATTCCAAGAAATGGTTAGAGGCCATGAAATCCGAGATGGGATCCATGTATGAAAACAAAGTATGGACTTTGGAAATATTACCTAAAGGGCGAAAGGCCATTCAGAACAAATGGATCTTTAAGAAGAAGACAGACGCGGACGGTAATGTCACCGTCTATAAAGCTCGACTTGTGGCAAAGGGTTTTTCGCAAGTTCAAGGAGTTGACTACGATGAGACCTTCTCACCTGTAGCGATGCTTAAGTCTGCAAGAATCATGTTGGCAATAGCTGCTTATTTCGACTATGAAATTTGGCAGATGGATGTGAAAACAACGTTACTCAACGGTTTCCTTGAGGAAGAGTTGTATATGATGCAACGAGAAGGTTTTGTCAATCCAGAGAATGCTGACAAAGTTTGCAAACTCCAGCGATCCATTTATGGGCTGGTGCAAGCATCTCGGAGTTGGAATAAGTGTTTTCATGAGGTGATCAAAGCGTTTGAGTTTATACAAGTTTATGGAGAAGCTTGTATTTACAAGAAAGTGAGTGGGAGCTCTATAGCGTTTCTAATATTATATGTGGATGACATATTGTTGATTGGAAACAATATAGAAATGCTGGAAAGCGTGAAGGAATATTTGAACAAGAGTTTTTCAATGAAGGACCTAGGAGAAGCTGCTTTCATATTAGGCATTAAGATCTATAGAGATAGATCGAGACGCTTAATAGCACTTTCACAGAGCACATACCTTGATAAAGTTTTGAAGAAGTTCAAAATGGATCAGTCCAAGAAGGGGTTGTTGCCTGTGTTACAAGGTGTGAAGTTGAGTAAGACTCAATGCCCAGTGACTGCAGAGGAAAGACAAAAGATGAGTGTCATCCCCTATGCTTCAGCCATAGGCTCTATCATGTATGCAACGCTGTGCACAAGACCCGATGTCAGCCTTGCCATAAGTATGGTCGGAAGGTTTCAAAGTGATCCTGGAATGGAACACTGGGCAGCGGTCAAGAATATCCTTAAGTACTTGAAAAGGACTAAGGAAATGTTTCTCATTTATGGAGGTGATGAAGATCTCGTCGTAAAGGGTTACGTCGAAGCAAGCTTTGACACTGATCCGGATGACTCTAAGTCGCAAATCGGATACGTATTTATTCTTAATGGGGGAGCGGTAAGCTGGTGCAGTTCCAAGCAAAGCATGGTAGCCGATTCTACGTGTGAAGCTGAGTACATCATAGCCTCGGAGGCGGCGAAGGAAGGTGCCTGGATGAAGCAGTTCATGACAGATCTTGGATTAGTGCCTAGTGCACTGAATCCAATGATCCTGTTCTGTGACAACACTGGTGCCATTGCTCTGGCCAAGGAACCAAGGTTTCACAAGAGGACTAGACACATAAAGCGACGCCTCAACTCCATCCGCGATTACATCGAGGAGAAGGACATAAATATTTTCAAAGTGCACACGATCTGAATGTTGCAGACCCATTGACTAAACCTCTTCCAAGGGCTAAACATGATCAACACCAGAACTGCATGGGTGTTCGATTCATTGCAATGTAAATCACATTGTGATGTGAGCTAGATTATTGACTCTAGTGCAAGTGGGAGACTGTTGGAAATATGTCCTAGAGGCAATAAATAAAGTGTTTATTATTATATTTCCTTGTTCATGATAATCGTTTATTGTCCATGCTATAATTATATTAATTGGAAACACATTACATGTGTGGGTAAATAGAAAACACTTTGTCCCTAGTATGCCTCTAGTGAACTAGCTCGTTGATGAAAGATGGTCAAGGTTTCCTAGCCATTGACATGTGATGTCATTTGATAACGGGATCACATCATTAGGAGAATGATGTGATGGACAAGACCCAAACTACAAACGTAGCATATGATCGTGTCAGTTTATTACTACTGTTTTCTGCATGTCTAGTATATGTTCCTGTGACCATGAGATCATGCAACTCATGGATGCCGGAGGAGTGCCTTGTGTGTATCACACGTCGCAACGTAACTGGGTGACTATAAAGGTGCTCTACAGGTATCTTCGAGGGTGTCTATTGAGTTGGCATGGATCAAGACTGAGATTTGTTACTCCGTGTGACGGAGAGGTATCTTAGGGCCCACTCGGTAATACAACATCACAATAAGCCTTGGAAGCAATGTGACTAAGTGTTAGTTGCGGGATCATGTATTACGGAACGATTAAAGAGACTTGCCGGTAATGAGATTGAACTAGGTATGGATATACCGACGATCGAATCTTGGGCAAGTAACATACCGAAGAACAAAGGGAACATCATACGGGATTAACTGAATCCTTGACATAGAGGTTCGACTGATAAAGATCTTCGTAAAATATGTAGGAACCAATATGGGCATCCAGGTCCCGCTATTGGTTATTGACCGTAGAGGTGTCTCGGTCATGTCTACATAGTTCTCGAACCTGCAGGGTCTGCACACTTAAGATTTGGTGACGTTTCGGTAGTATAGAGTTATGTATGGTGGTGACCGAAGGTTGTTAGGAGTCCCGGATGAGATCCCGGACGTCACGAGGAGCTCCAGAATGGTCTGGAGGTAAAGATTCATATATAGGAAGTCCTGTTTTGGTCGCCGGAAAAGTTTCGGGCTCATCGGTAGTGTACCCGGAGTGCCGGTAGTGTACCGGGAGACCATCGGGAGGGGTATTTCGACCCAATAGGCTCCATGGGATGTGGGAGAGTGTTTATCAGCCCTTAGTGGTCTGATGGAAGTCCCACACAAGGCCCATGCGCTTTGGGGAAAAAGGCCCAAAGAGAAAAAGTGGAAAAAGGCAAAATAGGGTGAATCCTAGTCCTACTAGGATTGGAGGTGGAGTCCGCCTCCTCCACCTGGTTCGGCCAACTCCTTGGAGGCTTGCCCCTTGTGCCAAGCCTCCTCCTCTCTTCCTCTTATATATACTGGAGATTTTAGGGTTTTTGCACGGAATTTTCAGCCACGTGCTGCCCGTTCCTCTAGTGCGTAGTTTCTCCTCTAGATCGGTTTTCTGCAGCGCTTAGGCGAAGCCCTGCCGGAATAGCTCCACCACCATTGCCGGAGCGTCGTCACGCTGCCGGAGAACTCTTCTTCCTCTGCGCTCCTTCTTGTTGGATCAAGACGGTGGAGATCGTCATCAAGCTGTACGTGTGCTGAACGCGGAGGTGTCGTCCGTTCGGCGCTAGATCGGAAGGATCGTGATCAAGTTCGTGGGACGGATCGTGATCAAGTTCGTGGGACGGATCGTGATTGGATCGCGGGATGGATCGTGATTGGATCGTGGGACGGATCGTGATTGGATCGCATGATGCACGGCGATTTGGATCGCAAAGACGTTCGACTACACCAACCGTGTTTCTTAACGCTTCCCGCTTAGCGATCTACAAGGGTACGTAGATCCACTCTCCCTCTCGTAGATGCTCATCACCATGGATAGATCTGCGTGTGCGTAGGAATTTTTTTGTTTCACATGTAATGTTCCCCAACAGGTCCCGCTATTGGTTATTGACCATAGAGGTGTCTCGGTCATGTCTACACAATTCTCGAACCCACAGGGTCTGCACACTTAAGGTTCGGTGACGTTCGGTAGTATAGAGTTATGTATCGTGGTGACCGAAGGCTCTTCGTAGTCCCGGATGAGATCCCGTATGTCACGAGGAGCTCCCGAATGGTCCGGAGGTAAAGAATGATATATAGGAAGTCATGTTTTGGTCACCGGAAAAGTTTTGGGCTCATCGGTAGTGTACCGGGAGTATCGGGAGGGTACCGCGGGACCATCGGGAGGGGTATTTCGACCCAAGAGGCTACATTGGCTGTGGGAGGAGGTATATATATCATCCCTTAGTGGTCTGGCCAAAGTCCCACAGGAGGCCCATGCGGCTGGGAAGGAAAACCCAAGGTGGGAAGAGAGGGCCAAGTGGGAAAGGAGGAGTCCTAATCCTACTAGGAGTGGAGGAGGAGGACACCTACCCCCACTTCGGCCGAACTAGGGTTGGCTCCCTTGGGAGACAAGCCTCCTCCTCCACTCCTCCTATATATACTAGAGGTTTTGAGGGTTTTCGACATGGAAAAAAGCCACGTGCTACCTCTCCTCTAGATCGTAGTTTCTCCTCTATATCGGTTTCCGGAGTGCTTAGGCGAAGCCCTGCTGGAATAGCTCCACCACCATCGCCGCAACGCCGTCGCGCTGCCGAAGAGCTCATCTACCTCTCCGCTCCCTCTTGCTGGATCAAGAAGGCAGAGATCATCATAGAGCTATACGTGTGTTGAACGCGGGGGTGCCGTCCGTTCGGCGCTAGATCGGGACAGATCGTGATTGGATCGCGGGACGCTCGGCGATTTGGATCGCGAAGACGTTCGACTACATCAACCGTGTTTCTTAATGCTTCCCTCTTAGCGATATACAAGGGTATGTAGATCCACTCCCCCCCCATAGATGCTCATCTCTAGATTGGTATTGGTGAAGTGTAGGAATTTTTTTGTTTCCCATGCAACGTTCCCCAACAATATTTCGGTCTCACCGAAAAGGCCAAAGGTGCTACATTTTTCACTAGTCGATGCAACCGAGTTTTTACTCCGGTTTCACCGAGTTGGGAAATAATGTTGTAACAGTTGGATTTTTGGAGATGCCTATATATACCCCTCCACCACCTCTCACTCGAAGGAGAAGCACCAAGAACGCTCACCCGCTTGCCGTATCCAATTTTCAGAGAGAGAACCACCTACCCTTGTTTTGAGAGCAAGATCATCCACTCCAACCATATGGATCTTGAGTTTTAGCCTCCTCGAGTTTCTTTCCATCCAATCAATCTCTTGTACCCATGCCAAACTTGTGAGAGAGTGATTGAGTGTTGAGGAGACTATCTTTTGTAGCACACGAGCAAGGAGTTCATCATACTACTACATGTACTACTAGATTGGTTAGGTCTCTCTTGGGAGCCTACTTATTCGTGATTGTGTACTTGAACCAAGAAGTTTGTAAGGGCAAGGAGATCGCCTACTTCGTGAAGATCTACCCCTAGTAAGGATAGTCCTCCATGGATGTAGGTCATCATGGAATAGACAAGGTTGCTACTTCCTGGACCCCTTCTGGATGGAGCTCTCCGTGGACTCTTGCGATAATTACCCTCCGTGGGTTGAGGTCTCCATAAACGTGGATGTACGATAGCACCACCTATGGGAACCACAGGGAAAATCTTCATGTCTCCAATTGTGTTTGATCTTCTTATCCCTAACCTCTTTACATATGTTTGTCTTTACTTTCCGCTACAATACTCTTAGACATGCATGTGTAGGGTGAACTTGATTTGCAACTGTCGCTAAAATATGCCAACCAATTAACTTGGGAAAAGCTTAGGTTTTTATTTGGTCAAGTAGTCTAATCACCCCCTTCTAGACCTACTTTCGATCCTACAAGTGGTATTAGAGCTTTGGTCTCCATTGCATTGGTTTCACAACCTAGGAGAGTATGGCGTCTAGTGAGGGAAATTATCACCGTAGAGGTCCATATTTTGATGATACAAACTTTGCTAGTTGGAAGCATAAAATGAAAATGCATATTCTTGACAATAACCCTGTCGTATGGGTTGTTGTTTGTGTTGGATTGCAAGATGAATTCTTTGTTGATGAAAAGGAACCAGATCGTGAAGCGACCGCAGAAGAATTGAAGATGTTGTAATACAATGCTCAATCATGTGACATTCTATTCAACTGCCTATGCCCCAAAGAATTAAACAAGATTAGTCGTCTTGAGAATGCAAAGGAAATTTGGGATACTTTGGTTGATATGCACGAAGGTACTGAATCCGTCATGGAATCCAAGTTGGATGTGCTTCGAATTCAACTTGATAAGTTCAAGATGAAGTATGGTGAAGGAGTCGCCAAAATGTACTCTAGGCTTGCTCTCATCACCAATGAGATTTTTGGCTTAGGAAGCGAAGAGATGACCGAAAAAATCATCATCAAGAAGATACTTAGAGCCTTGGATGGGGAAAATGACACCATGTGACATTGATTCAAATGATGCCAAACTACAAAGATCTCAAGCCCACGGAAGTCATTGGAAGGATTGTTGCTCATGAGATGTCACTCAAAGACAAGGAAGAACTTCACAACAAGTCGAGCGGTGCTTACAAAGCTTCAAGTGGCACTCCCGCTACATCAAGTGACAAACTTTTAACCAATGAATTGATAAGGCTCGTGGTCAAGAAATTCAACAAGTTATACAAGAGTAGAGGCAAGTAACGAAGCTCCAGCGCAAGATATGAAGAGAAGCATTCATCTAGTCGTGATCGAGATTGTTACAATTGTGGAAGGCCCGGACACTACTCCATTGAGTGCACGAACCCCCACAAAAGAAGAGATGAGTCACCTCGAAGAAAGAGAAGGAGTAGAGATGATCGTAATGAACGAAGACCCTCCCGAAGAAGTATAGTGTCGTCGTTTTCTCATGGGGGGTGCCTCGGGACGGCAGATGCCATGGGATGGCTTATCGTGGGTGGAGCAAGGCTACAGTGGAATATCCGGGATGGGTATGCGAATAGCACGCGGTGGTTTACCCAGGTTCGGGGCTCTCTGGAGAGATAATACTATTGGAAATATGCCCTAGAGGCAATACTAAATTGGTTATTATCATATTTCCTTGTTCATGATAATTGTTTATTATCCATGCTATAATTGTGTTGATCGGAAACTCAGATACATGTGTGGATACATAGACAACACCATGTCCCTAGTATGCCTCTAATAGACTAGCTCGTTGATCAAAGATGGCTATGGTTTCCTAGTCATGGACATGAGATGTCATTTGGTAACGAGATCACATCATTAGGAGAATGATGTGATGGACAAGACCCAAACTTCAAACGTAGCATATGATCGTGTCAATTTGTTGCTACTGTTTTCTGCATGTCAAGTATATGTTCCTATGACCATGAGATCATGCAACTCACTGACACCGGAGGAGTACCTTGTGTGTATCAAACGTCGCAATGTAACTGGGTGACTATAAAGGTGCTCTACAGGTATCTCCGAAGGTGTCTGTTGGGTTGGCATGGATCAAAACTGGGATTTGTTACTTCGTGTGACGGAGAGGTATCTCAGGGCCCACTCGGTAATACAACATCACAATAAGCCTTGCAAGCAATGTGACTAAGTGTTAGTCATGGGATCTTGTATTACGGAACGAGTAAAGAGACTTGCCAGTAATGAGGTTGAACTAGGTATGGAGATATCGACGATCGAATCTCGGGCAAGTAACATACCGAAGAACAAAGGGAACATCATACGGGATTAACTGAATCCTTGACATAGAGGTTCGACCGATAAAGATCTTCGTAGAATATGTAGGAACCAATATGGACATCTAGGTCCCACTATTGGTTATTGACCGTAGAGGTGTCTCGATCATGTCTACATAGTTCTCGAACCCGCAGGGTCTGCACACTTAAGGTTTGGTGATGTTTCGGTAGTATAGAGTTATGCATGGTGGTGACCGAAGGTTGTTCGGAGTACCGGATGAGATCCCGGACATCACGAGGGGCTCCGTAATGGTCCGGAGGTAAAGATTGATATATAGGAAGTCCTATTTTGGTCGTTGGAAAAGTTTCGGGTTCAGCGGTAGTGTACCGGGAGTGCCGGTAGTGTACCGGGGGACCATCGGGAGAGGTATTTCGAGCCAAGAGGCTTCATGGGCCGTGGGAGGACTAATACCAGCCCTTAGTGGGCTGGCAAAAGTCCCACACAAGGCCCATGCGGCTGGGTAAGAAATTCCAAAGGAGAAAAGGTGGAAAAGGGCAAAAAGGTGGAAATAAGGAAGGAGTCCTAATCCTACTAGGAGTGGAGGAGGAGGATTCCTCCTCTCCCACGTCGGCCGATGCCTACAGGGGTTGTCCCTTGTGCCAAGCCTCCTCCTCCTCTCCTCCTTTATATACTAGAGGGTTTTAGGGTTTCGGGATTAGATTTTCAGCCACGTGCAACCCTACCCTCTAGTTCGTAGTTTCTCCTCTAGATCGGTTTTAGCTGTGCTTAGGCAAAGCCCTGCTGAGATTAATTCACGCTGCCGGAGAACTCATCTACCTCTCCGCTCCCTCTTGATGGATCAAGAAGGCGGAGATCGTCATCAAGCTGTACGTGTGCTGAACGCGGAGGTGTCGTCCGTTCGGCGCTAGATCGGAAGGACCGTGATCAAGATCGCGAGACGGATCATGATGAGATCGCGGGACGGATCGTGATGAGTTCACATGACGGATCCTGATTGGATCACGGGACGGATCGTGATGAGATCGCGGGATGCTCGGCGATTTGGATCGCAAAGACGTTTGACTACACCAACCGCGTTTCTTAACGCTTCCCGCTCAGCGATCTACAAGGGTATGTAGATCCACTCAACCTCTCGTATAAGCTCATCACCATGGATAGATCTTGCGTGTGCGTAGGAATTTTTTTGTTTCCCATGCAACGTCCCCCAACAGTGGCATCATGAGCTAGGTCTATGTGTAGATGAGATCTCGAGTAAAACACAAAAGAGTTTGTGGGCGTTGATGCTTAGATTGCTTCCTCCCTTGGTCATGTTTTGGTTCAACGGTATTGTGGAATGATGCGTCCCAGACCAACCTTACTCGTATGCCTACGAGAGACCGGTTCCATCGACTGACGTGTAACTTCGTTGCACAAAGATGGCTGGCGGGTGTCTGTTTCTCCTACTTTGCATGTCGATGAGTACGGCAACCGACAGGAGCCATAGGGTTGTATTTAATTATTGTATGACCTGCGTGTCAATCATTAAGCGCGATGTAATGCTTTACTTTATCGCTAAATGGTAGCAATAGTAGTAGAAGCATGGCGGGCGCGACAACCTCGATGGCGACACATTGATGGAGATCAAGATGATGGAGATCATGGTATCATGCCGGTGATGATGGAGATCATGTCGGTGCTTTCAAGATGGAGATCAAAAGCACAAGTTCATGGCCATATCATGTCACTTATGATTTGCATGTGATGTTAATCCTTTTATGCACCTTGTTTTGCTTAGGACGACGGTAGCATTATAAGGTGATCCTCACTTAATTTCAAGATAAATTATGTTCTCCCCAAGTGTGCACCGCTGCGAAAGTTCGTCGTGTCGAGACACCACGTGATGATCGGGTGTGATAGACTCTACGTTCACATACAACGGGTGCAAGCTAGTGTTGCACATGCAGAACACTCGGGTTAAAGTTGACGAGCCTAGCATGTACAGACATGGCCTCGGAACACAAGAGACCGAAAGGTCGAACATGAGTCATATTGCAGATATGATCAACATGATGATGTTCACCATTGAAACCACCTCAGCTCACGTGATGATCAGACTTGAGTTGGTGAATCTGGATCATGTATCACTCGAATGCCGGAGGGATGCCAATTTGAGTGGGAGTTCTTAAGTAATATGATTAATTGAACTCATTATCATGAACATAGTTAGTAGTGTCTTTGCAAATTATGCTGTAGATTACTAGCTCACACTGTAGATCCCTTGAATTTCTATATGTTCCTAGAGAAATAGAGTTGAAAGATGATGGTAGCAATATTGCTGACTGGGTCCATGATCTGAGGATTGTCCTCATTGCTGCACAGAAGGCTTATGTCCTTAATGCACGGCTCGGTGCGCCACCCCCTCTAGCATCGTCTGTAGATGTTGTGAACATCTGATAGGCACGTTCCGATGACTACTTGATAGTTTAGTGCGTCATGCATTATGGCTTAGAATTGAGGATCCGAAATGTTTTGAACATCACGGAACATATGAGATGTTCTAAGAGCTGAAATTGGGATCTCAGGCTCGTGCCCGTGTTGTGAGATATGAGATCTCCAACAAGATTCTTTGCCTGCAAGATGAAGGAGAATAGTTCAATCGTTGATCATGTGCTCAGATTGTCTGGGTGCTACAATCGCTTGGATTGAGTGGGAGTTGACCTTCCAGATAAGATAGTGATTGATATAGTTCTCCAAGTCACTGTCACTAAGCTACTAGAACTTGGTGATGAACTATAAAATGCCAGGGATAGAAATAATGATCCCTGAGTTGTTCGCGATGTTTGACACCGCGAAGGTAGAAATCAAGAAAGAGCATCAAGTGTTGATGGTTAGTAAAACCAATAGTTTCGAGAAGGGCAAGGGAAAGGAGGGAAACTTAATGGATGGCAAGTCAGTTGGTGCTCTAGTGAAGCAACCCAAAGTTGAACCCAAACCCGAGACTAAGTGCTTCTATTATGAGGTGAGCGGCTGCTGAAGCGGAACAACCCTAGATACTTGGTAGATAAGAAGGCTGGCAACGTCGACACAAGTATATTTGATATACGTGTTATTGATGTGTACCTTGCTAGTACTCCTAATAGCACCTGGGTATTGGATATCGGTTCGGTTGCTAAATGTTAGTAACTCGAAGTAAAAGCTACGGAATAAACGGAGACTAGCTAAGGGTGAGGTGACGATGTGTGTTGGAAATGTTTCCAAGGTGGATGTGATCAACATTGCACGCTCTCTGTACCTTCGAGATTAGTGATGAAAATAAATAAATGTTATTTTGTATTTGCGTTGAGCATGAACGTGATTTGATCGTGTTTATTGCAATACGATTATTCATTTAAGTCATAGAATGATGGTTATTCTGTTTACATGAATAATACCTTCAATGGTCATGCACCCAGTGAGAATGGTTTGTTGAATCTTGATCGTATGTAACATCCCAAATTTGGAATGTTATAATAAATATTTGAATGATTGTTTGTTTGATTGAGTGATGGAAATTCAGTGAAATTTGAAACTTAAAAAAAACTTTTGAATGAGAGCGAATGACATGACTTTCCCATGTGCCTTTGAATTCAAATTCTTACATTTCAAATCAGTGAGAGAAGATGACATGACTTCTTCAATATAAAAAAAATTGAAGAGTGGATTTGAAACCATCTCAAAATTTTCTGATATGGAGTTCCTTTCATATTTGAATTTCCAATTTGAAGTTTGAAAGAATTCAAACCCCTTGACCAAAATTTGAGAGGAGTAATATGACACTCCACACTAGGGGTTATTTTGTGAAGTATTTGAACCATAAAATCCACGGGGTTATTTGAAAATTATTTGCAAAAAGAATTAAACTCAATTTAGGCATTTTCTGAAAACAACTTTTTTTTAAAGTATCTATTTTGGCCGTGGAAAAATGTTCATTAAATTGCATTTGTTCCCCTGGTCAATTTAATATATAAATCTTGATTTTTTGGAAAGGTATTGATTGCTATAAAGTAGTTTCCATAATCTGTAAATTAGAAAAAGAAAAAGGAATTAATGCATTTCCTGAAAATAATTTTTTTAAAGTATTTATTTTGGCCGTGGAACAATGTTCATTAAATTGCATTTATTCCGCTGGTCAATTTAATATATAAATATTCATTTTTGGAAATGTATTGATTGCCATAAAGTAGTTTCCATTCTTTGTAAATTAGAAAAGGAAAGTAATTAATGTTTTAATAAAAACCGACCGGCCCACCTGCCTTAACTCTCTCTGAAATTACTCCAATCCCACTGAATCCGCCATCTCCTCTCCCTTTCCTTTCTACGACCCCGAGCCGCTCCTATAAATACCCGAGGCCTCCCGCACCCCGTTCCACCCCTAAGCCCCATTCCCCGTGCCCTCTCGCCGCCGTCATTGCTCGCCGGAGCTCCGGCCACCACCGAAGCCCTCGAGCTCGTGCCGCTCCACTCCGACCGCCCCAAGCTCTCCCGAGCCCACCAACCTCTCCATCTCACTCGTGCGCACCTCTCCATCCACTCGCCCGTGCCCCGCACCCACCGGAGTCCCTTCCCCGACGACCACCCGAAGATCCTCGCCGCTCACGAGCTCGCCGCCGTCGACACCGTCGTCCTCGAGCCCCGTTGATGCCACCTACCTCGTTGTCGTGCTCGCCTTCCTCCAGGTGCTACTGCAGCATCAAAATCCGAGCTCATCTTCCCCAACTCCGGCGACTATCACCGGTGAGCTCCACGAAATTCCCGTAATTCTGTTTTTCAGAAAAATAGCAAACTTAAAAAATCATATCTCCTAGTATACATATCCAAATTGAGTAATTCCAATTGCATTAGATCACAAATTTCGTAAAGCTTCTGAATAGGTAAAAGGTTGTCATGTTTGAGTAATTAAATCTGAGTATGATCAAATTCTTTGAAATCCTTAAATTTGACTTTACTTGAGTTTAATAAATTATTTTTGGATGATTCTTTTTGCAAAATGTCACTACGTGGTTGACCTATCCAGTAGGGGCTCTCAAATTAATTTTTGATTAATCGAAAATTGATTTGCAGCAAAACAGTACTGTCTTTACTATAGATTTGTTTTATTTTTAGACTTTCTGTTTTATTTGTTTTTAATTAAAATTTTTGGTATTGTTGAAACATTATAATATGTTTATGTTATACATCAGTATAAAATTTCTATGATTTTAAAAAATATATTTGTTTCTACTGTTTTCTATTAAAATTTGTATAGATCATAACTAGAGTTTTATAATAGCAATTAGATGGATTCTTTTTACAATTTAAACTTTGAGAAAAATACTTTCTGTGAAGTTATTATTTTGTATTTTTATTTTCTGCTAATTTATTAGTTTAGTGTTGTAACTAGTAGTTAAGTTTTATTTAGGGCAAAACTATTTTTGTTGTATGTTGTTAATCTTTATAGTTTTTCCTGTGGAGTTTTCTTTGGATTTTATCTAGTTCTTTTTGTTTTCAACTTTATTTTTTTGTACGTCTTTATTTGTTGATTGTTAGTTTGAGTGCTAGAATGCTTGCTAGACATGATTTCTTATGTGAATGAAATGTTTGACTATATAGATTTTTCAATGGAGAGTGACTAATAGTTCTATCAAGTTATTTCTGAGAGCGATATTAATCTTCATCAACAGTGCAGGCAAGTTCACTTTGACCATTTTGTTCATACCTATGTTTTATTGCATGTAGTGACATCATTCAACAAATCCCTCCCATAGTGTTATTGAAAATTCTTGTAGTTGAGTAGAATGCATGAGGTAGGAACCCACCACTTGTTACTAAAGCCCCGGGAATGTTAGTTATTTTAATACTATGCTAAAGTAGACGGGGTCTGGTATGAGTGTTCATGAGTGGTGTGAGAAGGAGGACTCTACGTCAATACGACAACTTCATGAAGGCATCTTCAAGTCCTGCATCTTCAAGACCTCAAGACTTCGAGACTCGAGAAACAAGTTTTTCAATACACACTACTGGGTGAAGGATGGTTGATTGGGCATCCTTGTAGTAACTAGTGGATGGCTGGGATGCATGGAGAAGCGCCATGACATCTTGTGGAAAGCTTCACCCAGACTCAAAGAGACGGATGAATACTTCATGCCCGGAAGCTTACCTGTGTAGCCACAAGTCATTATGGGCTCTGGCTTGGTTGATCTTTGTTGTGACTCTGGCTGGGCAGTGCTACGAGATGTAGTCGATGTTAGGAATGGATGGGCACTGACAGTAGTCAGGGAAACACTCTGAAAGACCATGTTTCATTCATCCTGTTCTCAAACACCCAGCAGTGCGACGACTTACCAGGAGGGAACGAATCTTGTGGGTAAAGTACACAACACTTTGCAGAGTTAAACCTAATCGATTAGCCGTGTCCCCGGTTATGGACAATTTGAGCCTCTGGACTTGGATCTATCTCTGAACTCTCAACACTGGACTGATAATTAATTGTGGGCAACTTATGATACTTGTGGGCATTATGACATCGGTTGGCAGAACCATGTCATGTTAGGTAACTCTGTAGTGAAAATTTCTGATATTCCTTTGTTGTAGGGAAATAAAATAAAATCAGCTTTTATGCAAAAACTCAGACACAAAGCCACAAAGCCTTATTGCATATAGAATAGTTTTTATCTTCTGTTTCTTCTATGGTGATCTTGCCGGTACATTCAATGTACTGACCTACACGGCTGCAACGTCTCATGTTGCAGATACTCTTCTTCGACGAATAAGAGTACGATTCAGGGTTACGGTCTACACTCAACCTGTCGTTGGTGTTATTGGGACTCACTCCCGTTGACTGTTTCCGCTGAGATTTTTGAGGTATATATTAGTGTTACGTTAATTACATGTGATTGCACTTTGATATATACATTGATGTACTGTGTGTGCCAGCATACTGATCCATGGATGGCACAGAACACACAGAGGCTTGACTCGTTTTGAGTTGGGTCGCTACAGAAATGGTATTAGAGCACATGTTGACTGTAGGACGTGACCCTAGAAACTGGAAAGCCCTTAGGAAACGATTTCTCGAAAAACTTTGTTTTCAAAAGACCCTTTACTTCTCATCTTATTTGACCTTTATCAAATGATCTCTCTTACCTCAAATAGTTAGAAATAACCTTGTCCCTTTGACCACTATGGAAAGAGCTACAAAAGATTGAAGACTATAAGGACGTGAAGAAATTGAAGACCATGAAGAGTTTCAAAGAGTTTATGCCCCCCTAGAAGACCAAACCCATGTTGCATACTCACGTTAGATACGATGATTTGTGAGCTGTCATTTGTGTGTATTTTTTTCTCGATAGCCACAAAAAAAATTCAAAACCATTGTTTGTATTGTGTGTATCCCCTCCTTTTTCTCTCTCTCGTATCTCATCTCCAAAACCTTGAACCCAATAGATGACGAATGAAGTTGGAGTCGTGTATTATGGATCGATGACTCGTTTAGAAATAGAAGAATGGATTCAGAACATGGAGGATCACCTAAGGAGTAACCATCTTGCAAGGAACGAGATGGTCCAGTATGCTCTTCGGTACTTTGCAGAAGGTGCTGCACATTGGTGGAAGATGCATGAAGATATCCATGATAGGCAAGCATCAATCACTTGGGAAGAATTCCAGATGACTCTGCAAAAATCTCATGTTGTCACCAACACCCAGAAGCCCCATTGCAAAGAAGTGAAGAAGATTTGTGCATGCAAGATATGTGGAGAGATAGGACACACCCAGGAAGAACACAAGGAAGGATGCCCTCATTGTGAAGAAAATCACCGAGCTGAGGAATGCCCAACTAGGCAGCTAACATGTTTCTTGTGTGAAGGAACTACGCATTACCCGACTCAATGCCAAATGTACCCCAAGGTACAAGAAGTCATCAAGAAACAGAAGGAAGCCATGAAGGAAGCCTTCAGAGAAAAATTAGGAGAACCTGTGATGAAGGAAGATGTTGAAGACCCTAATGGAGAAGGCCTAACCAGATTTTACTCCAATGCCTGCTATTCATGTGGAGAAGAAGGACATTTCTCATAGGACTGTACGAAGGAAAGAAAAGAGTATCTAGGAAACTTTCCGACAGAAGAAGTGGAGTTTGATCCATGGGAAATTGAAGGTTTGATCGGAACAAAGAAGCTCAAGAAGAGACAAGCCCCTGAACAGAGGAACCTGAGTCATATCAGTTGTTTCAAGTGTAAGGATATGGGCCACTACGCCAATAAGTGCCCAAGAAAGGAACCAGAACTCCAAGGAGCAAACACCAACATCAAGAAGCCCCGAGACTTGTCAGAAATCAGCTGTTTTCACTGCAAGGAAGCAGGACACTACGCTAGTAAATGTCCAAAGGAGAAGAAAGCTAGAATGGAGTAGTTAAGTTTTGAAGATGGCAATAACTGTATCATGAAGCACTCTTGTTTTCATGTGATTATTTTGTAACGGAATTCTCAGAGTTTGTAATAAATTCATGAGTCAATGGAATTTATGATGTCATGTTGAATTATATGAGTTGTTACTCTATGAACAAAGATCTCTGACCATTTTCAAGGATATGAGAAAATATGGTCTATGGAGGCATATGTGCATTTCATTTTAAGTGTGGTAGTAACCACAGGGACCAATGAATAAAGAAAGTACCATTCTTATTGAGGAGTTTGGATAAGTGAATGCAGGTGAAGAGAATGTGGAACCATATCCAGCTATGTGGATGACAACACCTGAAATAGTATACCTTGGATTTTCAATATGATGAACCAAAACTGTTATTGGTAAACAGACCATTGGAAAGGAAAAAATATATTCAAAGGATAGAACGTGTATCAAGGATGGATATCACAGTTTCATGAAGGTTGCCCAAAGATCATGAAACAAGAAGTTGTGATTGGATCAGTAAACATTTTCCTTAGGAGTGTACGACCACCTAAGAGTTGTGAAGGAACGATAGTTGTTTTGTTTAGCTTGCAGAATCAATGGATTTATCCGAACTTCGTTCGTTGACAAGAGAAATTTCTGCAAAGCCTGTGAGGAAGCCCAAGTGTTAGAATACGAGATTAACTAAACCTTATACAAGGTAATGATTTCAGTGCGGCATGGATTGATCACCATGATGACTTACTCTTATCATTTCTCTTGCTATTCGGAATGGTAAATCTAAGTGACTTACCCATAGTAAAGAGACGTCGTTCTTTTGAAGCTTTTTTTAAGCCTTAGAATGGTATGATGGAAAACCATTGTACATGACAAGTTGTTGTCACACGTAGGAATTTTACGGTGAGGAATGAAGACAAGACCCATTTCATTGCAGGATAACCACAAATGGTAGACCACCATGAGATATTTGATAAGTTATTTAGAATGATCACGAGACTTGTCAGCTAAGAAGACCCAGTATCAGAGGAAATACCTTTTGTTATGACAACACAAGATTTTGATTTAAACGGAAGAGCATCACCGAAGGAGCTATCGTAAAGTATATGAACGGACAGATGCACCCAGAGGACTGTCATGATTTTGAGGGACCAGTAACTCTCATTTTAAGTGTGGTAGACCCCACACCTTCCAGAACAATGGATTTGTTAGAAGACCCCCAAACCCTAACCTATTCTCTCTAGCCCTTTCGAATCTCGAGGACGAAATTCATTTTAAGTGTGGTAGGTTTGTAACATTCCAAATTTGGAATGTTATAATAAATATTTGAATGATTGTTTGTTTGATTGAGTGATGGAAATTGAGTGAAATTTGAAACTTTAAAAAACTTTTGAATGAGAGGGAATGACATGACTTTCCCATGTGCCTTTGAATTCAAATTCTTACATTTCAAATCAGCGAGAGAAGATGACATGATTTCTTCAAAAAAAAATTTGAAGAGTGGGTTTGAAACCATCTCAAAATTTTCTCATATGGAGTTCCTTTCATATTGAATTTCCAATTTAAAGTTTGAAAGAATTCAAACCCCTTGACCAAAATTTGAGAGGAGTAATATGACACTCCACACCAGGGGTTATTTTGTGAAGTATTTGAACCATAAAACCCAGGGGGTTATTTGAAATTATTTGCAAAAAGAATTAAACTCAATTTAGGCATTTTCTGAAAACAATATTTTTTCAAAGTATTTATTTTGGCCGTGGAAAAATGTTCATTAAATTGCATTTACTCCACCTTTGCCACGCCTTGGGCTGGGGTGGGAGGCGCACCAGCCCACCTAGGGGCTGGCTCCCTCCCACTCTTAGCCCACGGAACCTTCCGGGGCAGGTGGGCCCACTTGGTGGACCCCCGGAACCCTTCCGGTGGTCCCGGTACACTACCGGTGACACCCGGAACACTTCCAGTAACCAAATCCTCACTTCCTATATATCAATATTCGTCTCCGGACCATTCCGGGACTCCTCGTGACGTCCGGGATCTCATCCGGGACTCCGAACAACCTTCGGTAACCACGTACACTATTTCCCTATAACTCTAGCGTCATCGAACCTTAAGTGTGTAGACCCTACGGGTTCGGGAGACACGTAGACATGACCGAGACACCTCTCCGGCCAATAACCAACAGCGGGATCTGGATACCCATGTTGGCTCCCACGTACTCCACGATGATCTCATCGGATGAACCACGATGTCAGGGATTCAATCAATCCCGTATACAATTCCCTTTGTCTATCGGTATGGTACTTGCCCGAGATTCGATCGTCGGTATCCCCATACCTTGTTCAATCTCGTTACCGACAAGTCTCTTTACTCGTTCCGTAATACATCATCCCGTGACTAACTCCTTAGTCACATTGAGCTCATAATGATGATGTCTTACCGAGTGGGCCCAGAGATACCTCTCCGTCACACGGAGTGACAAATCCCAGTCTCGATTCGTGTCAACCCAACAGACACTTTCGGAGATACCCGTAGCGTACCTTTATAGCCACCCAGTTACGTTGTGACGTTTGGCACACCCAAAGTATTCCTACGGTATCCGGGAGTTACACAATCTCATGGTCTAAGGAAATGATACTTGACATTGAAAAGCTTTAGCAAACGAACTACACGATCTTGTGCTATGCTTAGGATTGGGTCTTGTCCATCACATCATTCTCCTAATGATGTGATCCCGTTATCAATGACATCCAATGTCCATGGTCATGAAACCGAGACCATCTATTGATCAACGAGCTAGCCAACTAGAGGCTCACTAGGGACACGTTGTGGTCTATGTATTCACACATGTATTACGGTTTCCGGTTAACACAATTATAGCATGAACAATAGACAATTATCATGAACTAGGAAATACAATAATAACCATTTTATTATTGCCTCTAGGGCATATTTCCAACAGTCTCCCACTTGCACTAGAGTCAATAATCTAGTTACATTGTGATGAATCGAACACCCATAGCATTCTGGTGTTGATCATGTTTTGCTCGTGAGAGAGGTTTAGTCAATGGATCTGCGACATTCAGATCCGTATGCACTTTACAAATATCTATGTCTCCCTCCTGAATGTAATCACGGATGGATTTGAAGCGGCGCTTGATGTGTCTTGTCTTCTTGTGAAACCTGGGCTCCTTCGCAAGGGCAATAGCTCCAGTGTTATCACAGAGTAGAGTCATCGGGCCCGACGCATTCGGAATCACTCCTAGGTCGGTGATGAACTCCTTCATCCAGACTCCCTCCTTTGCTGCTTCCGAAGCAGCTATGTACTCCGCTTCACATGTAGATGCTGCCACGACGCTTTGCTTGCTGCTGCTCCAGCTCACTGCCCCTCCATTCAAAATATACACGTATCCGGTTTGCGACTTGGAGTCGTCCGGATCTGTGTCGAAGCTAGCATCGACGTAACCCTTTACGACGAGCTCTTCGGCACCTCCATAAACGAGAAACATGTCCTTTGTCCTTTTCAGGTACTTCAGGATATTCTTGACCGCTGTCCAGTGTTCCGCTCCGGGATCACTTTGGTACCTCCCTACCAAACTTATGGCAAGGTTCACATCAGGTCTGGTACACAGCATGGCATACATGATAGAGCCTATGGCTGAAGCATAGGGGATGGCACTCATCTCTTCTCTATCCTTTGCCGTGGTCGGGCATTGAGTCGTACTCAATCTCACACCTTGCAACACGGGCAAGAACCCCTTCTTGGACTGATCCATATTGAACTTCTTCAATATCTTTTCAAGGTATGTGCTTTGTGAAAGACCAATGAGGCGTTTTGATCTATCTCTATAGATCTTAATACCTAATATGTAAGCAGCTTCTCCAAGGTCCTTCATTGAAAAACACTTATTCAAGTAGGCCTTGATACTTTCCAAGAGTTCTATATTATTTCCCATTATCAGCATGTCATCCACATACAGTATAAGAAATGCTATAGAGCTCCCACTCACTTTCTTGAAAATACAGGGTTCTCCATAAACCTGTACAAACCCAAACGCTTTAATCACCTCATTAAAGCGAATGTTCCAACTCCGAGATGCTTGCACCAGCCCATAGATGGAGCGCTGGAGCTTGCATACCTTGTTAGCATCTTTAGGATCGACAAAACCTTCCGGCTGCATCATATACAGTTCTTCCTTGAGGAAGCCATTAAGGAATGCCGTTTTGACGTCCATTTGCCAGATCTCATAATCATAAAATGCGGCAACTGCTAACATGATTCGGACAGACTTTAGCATCGCTACGGGTGAGAATGTCTCATCGTAGTCAACTCCTTGAACTTGTCGATAACCCTTAGCGACAAGCCGAGCTTTATAGGCGGTCACATTACCGTCTGCGTCAGTCTTCTTCTTAAAGATCCATTTATTTTCAATGGCTCGCTTATCATCAGGCAAGTCAACCAAAGTCCATACTTTGTTCTCATACATGGATCCTATCTCGGATTTCATGGCCTCAAGCCATTTGTCGGAATTCGGGCCCGCCATCGCTTCTTCATAGTTCGAAGGTTCACCGTTGTCCAACAACATGATCTCTAGGACAGGATTACCGTACCACTCTGGTGCGGAACGTGTCCTAGTGGACCTTCGAGTAGCAACTTGATCTGATGTTTCATGATCATCATCATTAACTTCCTCTCTAGCCGGTGTAGGCTCCACAGAAACAACTTCCTGTGCTGCGCTACTCTCCGGTTCAAGTGAAGGTACAATTACCTCATCAAGTTCCATTTTCCTCCCACTTACTTCTTTCGAGAGAAACTCTTTCTCGAGAAAGGATCCATTCTTGGCAACAAAGACTTTGCCTTCGGATCGTAGGTAGAAGGTATACCCAATAGTCTCTTTGAGTGGGAGGAAGATAGAACTTGATGAGGTTGTTGAACCTTTTGTTTTCAACCAGAGAGTAGTGCAGCGCAAAAAGATGTTTTCGTGGAGCCTACGTTTGTTGAAAAGAAGTTAATGCTGATGATCATGAAACTTCGGATCAAGTTACTATCAAACCTCGTAGGTCGACAAGGATGCGTACTACTCCTAAGTGGTACGGCAACCCTGTCTTAGAGGTCATGTTGTTGGACAATGATGAACCTACGAACTATGGAGAAGCGATGATGGGCCCGGATTCCGACAAAAGGTTAGAGGCCATGAAATCCGATATAGGATCCATGTATGAAAACCAAGTATAGACTTTGGTAGACTTGCTCATTGGACGGAAGGTCGTTGAGTACAAATGGATCTTTAAAATGAAGACAAACGCTGATGGTAAATGTCACCATTTGTAAAGCTCGACTTGTTGCAAAGAAGTTTATGACAAGTTCAAGGAGTTGACTGCGATGAGACTTTCTCACTTGTAGCGATGCAAAAGTTTGTTGTAATTATGTTAGCCATTGCTGCATTTTTCAATTATGAAATCTGGCAGATGGATGTCAAAACATCGTTTCCTTAACGGTTTACTTAAGGAAAGGTTGTATGTGATACAACCAGAAGGTTTTGTCAGTCCTAAGTGTTAGTGCATCTAGTGCCCCTTAGTGATTTTGGTGTATTTAAGACTTACAGGTTAAGGTACTAATGCGTTTGTGAGTGTACACAGGCTCTATAAGTTGATGAGGAGTTTGATATAATCGGAGATTATCGATCCCTAAAAATGTATGTCTTCAACTGAAGACTTTGCTGAAGACTTTGGTGAAGAATTTGTGAAGACTTTGAAGATGAAGAAGTTGGTGTGACCTTGAAGATATGAACAAGGAATATGAAGCGTGAAGACTTTTGTTTTCGTAGTTTTGTTTCCTTTATTTGAGTCATAGGAAACACCGTACTGTTAAAGGGGGCCGAGGTAATACTAAGGAAAATTTCCAACTGATGCTCAACTCCAAAATCCTCAACCCATATAATCCTTCGAGTGAAGCCTTTGGAAATCTCTTACGGTTCAGACAAGTTCTTCAGTGACAGAGACGAAGTTCTTCTAGTCTCTGAGGAAATTGATCTGACTGAGGAGTTAGGATTTCACATGTGCGAATTGCCTACAAGTGAGGAACATGATAAGCTGAGGACTTTCATAGTTCGAAATTCCGACCGTTGGTGTGCTTAGCGCCAGCTGTCCCCAATCATTCTTATCCACATAACGGTCATATCATTGGGGGCATTTATGTCTTATCATGTCAGGTTGCATCCTGGCTATAAATAGCCAAGCCCCCCACAACCACTAGCTTGTTGGCTGCTCCAAGAGAGAGAACTGACACTTGTAATTTGAGAGCAACCCATCCTCCGAGGACTTTTTGAGAGAAAATCATCAGTGAGAAAAAACCTACAATCAAACCACAAAACCCAAAGTGGTTGAGCATCACTGAAGAAATTCCTGTGTGGAACCGACGCTTGTTACCTTTGAGGGTTGTGCATCCTCCAGACGGTTAGGCGTCATGGTCTAGTGCTCCTGCAGTCAATTGGGGACCACGAAGTGACCTTGGTCTAGAGCATCCAGTAGTAAATTGTGGATCGTCGGGTGACTAGTTTGTGAGGGTTTTGGAAGTCTACCCTGAAGACTTACCACGAGTGTTGGGCAAGGACTGTGTGACCTTAGCTCAAGGAGAATACGGTAAGGGTTGTGTGTCTTGGGACTGTGTGTCCTCTGGTTTAAATACTAGGCCGCTCCAAACCAGACGTACGACTGTCACAGCAGTTGGAACTGGGTCATCAAACCATTGTCTTCATCAAGCTATCTGGTTCTATTTCCTCAACCCCTCTGTTCCTCATATACCTGCTGATGAAATTGATTGTTACCGTTTGAAGAATTTGAGTGAAGACTTTCACAAATTCCTCACCTCAAATTCTTCAAGTTACCTTGTTTATCACTGCTTATCTTGTATCACGCTACTCTCTATTTGTGCATGTTTCATTTTATCATGAAGACTATGCTGTTACTATGTTCCTCATGCACTTGAGTACTCATTCCGCTGCCAGTCATTCATCACATTTCAAATTCCTCAAAGTTGAAATTCCTCAAGTGATGAATTTGTAAAAATCGCCTATTCACCCCCCTCTAGTTGATATAACGCACTTTCAATTGGTATCAGAGCAGGTACTCCCTTGCTCTGTGTGATTTTGGTTTAACCACCTGGAGTCTAGTTATGTCGACTACAGGTATGATCAAGGTTTCCGTGCGGTGTCCTACCTTCGATGGGACAGACTACCCCTACTAGAAGAACAAGATGTGTATGCACCTTGAAGCTATTGACAATGATCTCTTGTATGTTGTGGAAAATGGTGTGCCCTCTATCACTCCCACTGTTACTACTGCTGATGTGAAGAGATTCAAGCAACTTGACTCTCAAGCGAAGAATATCATCTGTGGCCATCTGAGCAAAGGTCAGTATGGCAGAGTGAGTGCTTTGGAGTCTGCTAAGCTTATCTGGGATAGGTCGTCCAAAGTCAACGAAGGTGTTTCCACTCAACGTGACTCTCGTGTTGATGTTCTTCACAATATCTTCAACCGCTTCAAGAGACTTGACAATGAAAATGTTCAGCAAACATTTGATCGCCTCACTGATATATCCAATGAACTTCAAGCACTGGGTGCCACTAATATCACTGACCATGAAGTGGTGAAGAAACTGCTACGATCTCTCGACTCCTCATTTGATACTCTGGCCTTGATGATCCAAGAACGTGGAGATTATAAAGCTCTTGATCCTACTGATATTCTTGAGAGACTCAATACTCATGAATTCCAACAAGCTGAAAAGAGAGACCTCTACGGGCCAAGCTATGGAAGATCTCGTGCTCTGAAGGCAAAAGCAATTTCCTCATCTGAAGAAGAAGATTCTGACAGCAGCCTTGGTGATCCTGAAGAACTAAGTCAGGAACTAGCAATGCTTGTGAGGAAATTCCAGAAGTTCTCAAGAAGAGGTGGATTTGGTAAGTCATCAAAAAGTGGCTTGAGGAAATCAGATTCCTTAGAAGATTACAAGAAAAGAACCTGTCATCGTTGCAAGAAGCCTGGTCACTTTATTTTTGACTGTCCTCTCTCGGAAAAAGACTCACAGAAGAATAAGAAATACAAGGATGATAGTTCAGATGACTCGAAGAAAAAGAAGAAATATTCAAAGTCCTCATCTGCAAAGTCCTCATCTTCAAAGTCCTCAAAGAACAAGAAGAATGGTTCTAGAAAGGCTCGAGCATTCATCGGCAAGGAAATGGATTCTGAGGAAGAATCTGAAGAATATGAAGAAGAGAAGAATCTGAGGAGGAATCAGAATTTGGTGTCGCTAGCCTTGCTCTCGCTACTGCTTTCGTCAGCAAGTCCATCTTCAACGATGAAGAATATGACTACTCCAATGACTCTGACGTCAGCAATGACGATTATGCTCCCACTTATTGCTTCATGGCAAAAGGCTCAAAGGTACACAAACATCATTCCTCATCTGAATCAAGTGAAAGTGAATATGATGAATATGTGAAACCTAGCTATGTTAAACTTGTTAAAATTGCCACTAAGCAACAAAGTGCACTTGAAAAGCTTCGGAAAATGCTAGACAAAAGTGATGATCTGTTGAACCATGAAGTGGATCGGACTCAAACTCTATCTGTTGATCTCAAAAGTCTTCAAACGAAGTATGATAACCTACAGAGTCATCATAACGACCTCTTAGCTGATCATGAGAAGCTTTCCTATGAATTTCTTCAAGGAAAGCAAGATCTTGAGAAACTGAGGGTGTCACATGAGGATCTCCAAAGGGAAAATGATTCCTTACTGGCTCAACAGATTAGTACCGCTCAGAAGATTTCATTCCACCTTGTTTGAAATGCATCAGACGTGAAACTACTAATTCTTCACCTGAATGTTCAAATGCTTCTATTGCTGCAATTTCTTCAACTATTCCCGTGGTCTTAAATTCCTCATCTGAGGATACCACTAGTATCACTGATGCAATGCAGGGTTGAAGGAATTGTATGTGACAAGCATGTACAAAAGTCTCAAAGGGCATCAAACCCTTTGCGATGTCCTCAAAAAGCAGATTCTGGACAGGAACCCTAGGAAGGAGGGTATAGCCTTTATGAGGAAACTCAACGCTGATGGATCCTACTGGATGCCTGAGCAGTACCCCAAAACCTCATGGGTTGCTGCAAAAGGATCTCCTGTAGATCCATCCACTTTATCTGGCTTTACTTGTGAAACTTCATATTCCTCTGATGAGTCACTTGACTCCAATTACAGATTCTTCAAAAATCAGAAAAGTGAAGTATTTGCTAGATATGTTGGAACTAACTATAGGAACGGTTCTCCTATGAAGAAAATTTGGGTTCCCAAGAGCTACCTACAAAATCTTCAAGTGAATGTCCTCACGACACCACTCATGAAGAATAGGAACCCCAGATCAAATTCCTCATATGGACCAAAGTCCTCACTTGGACCAAATTCCTCAAATGGTCAAAATCATCATTCTCGTGCTAATGCCTCTGTTTCGCATGGAAAACCTAAGATTTATGAATATGTGCATTATTCTTCAAACCATTATGTTCATAAGTCCTCGAAGAATTTCTCTACTTATTCATTTGAATACTCTAACCCTCGCCCTGTGAAACGAAACGCACTTGCTTGTATGCCTCCCTTCTCATATGGTACTCGCAGAATGATGAATTCTTTGCCACCCCTCCAGATGTGGGTGGTGAAGAAATCAAACTGACATCTTATGCAGGGTCAGGTCTCCAGATGAATTTAAACATCTGATGAATTTGCTGGAGACCTGAGGAAATGCTTGAAAGGACGCAAGCTAACCATGATGAAATGAATTCTTCATTTCTCACGTCCTCACTCTACTTGCTTACTATCTTATGTGATGAAATTCCGTCTGATGAAATTGATGTCATATTCTTCACTCTGAAGCATATGAGTTCGTAAGTTGTACTAATTCATCTACAGGATGATACTCTAAAAGCTACTAAGTGGGTTCTCGATAGTGGATGCACAAACCACATGACGGGTGACAAGAATCTACTGATGAATTTGCCACTCACTCCATCTCCTCTGAAGCATATCACCTACGCAGAAAAAGGAAAAAAGCAAGGTATTGGGACTTGGTAAGGTTGCTATCTCAAAGGACCGAACCATGGATAAGGTGATGCTTGTTGAATCCCTCGGGTTCAACCTTATGTCTGTCTCAATGCTTTGTGATCTTGATATGGTTGTCGTATTTGGAAAATATCATTGTGTTGTCATCATGGAATCTGACAATTCCAAAGTCTTCGAAGGCTTTAGGAGAGGAGACTTGTATATTGTTGATTTCTCTACAAGTCCTCAACCTGCCACTTGCTTACTTGCATAGTCTTCAGAAGGCTGGCTGTGGCATCGACGACTTGGGCATGCTGGTATGAGGAACCTACACACACTCGTGAAGAAAAAGCACGTCATTGGCATCGAGGGTGTCAAATTCCTCAAGGACCACCTCTGCGGTGCATGTGAATCTGGGAAGATGACCAGATCCAAGCATCCCTCGAAGACAATCATGACCACAACTCGACCCTTTGAATTGCTTCACATGGATCTGTTTGGCCCCACTCATTACTCCGTACTAACAAATGCATCAAGTTTGTATGGCTTTGTCATTGTTGATGATTACTCTCATTACACATGGGTGCATATTATTCTGTACAAAAATGAAGTGCAGGACGTCTTCAGACGATTTGCTTCAAGGGCCTCCACCAACTTCGGTGTCAAGATCAAGCATATCAGGAGTGATAATGGGACTGAGTTCAAGAACAATAATCTTGATGAATATCTTGATGAACTTGGTATTACTCATGAGTTATCTGCCCCTTATACTCCTCAGCAGAATGGCATCGTGGAGCACAAAAATAGGACACTTGTTGAGATGGCTCGCACCATGCTTGACGAATACAAAACTCCTCGTCGCTTCTGGCCTGAAGCAATTGATACTGCATGCCACATCATCAACATGGTATATCTTCACAAATTCTTCAAGAAGACTTCATATGAGCTCATGACAGGCAAGAAACCAATGTAAGTTATCTCAAAGTCTTCGATGCAAAATGTTGGATCAGAGATCCTCAGCACAGTTCTAAGTTTGCACCGAAAGCACATGAAGGTTTTATGCTTGGCTATGGAAAGGACTCGCACACCTAAAAAGTCTTCAACACCTACCATCACAAGGTGGTTGAAACTGTAGATGTGCGGTTTGATGAAACTAATGGCTCGCAAAGAGAGCTCCTGCCTTCTTTGTTAGATGAACAGTCTCCTGAAGAATCCATCAAGCTGAAGGCAATTGAAGATGTTATATCCACTGAGGAAATCATTCCAACAAATGAAGACTCTCATACTGATATACCTGAAGAAACTGGTGCTGATGAAAATCCTCAGCCACGTCAACCTGCTCATCCAAGAGTAGCAAATGAAGTGCAGATTGACAAAATCATCGATGACATCAACGCACCAGGTCCTCTCACACCCTCAAAAGCTTCACATCTAACTAACTTTTGTGGGCACTTTGCTTTTGTCTCTATAATAGAACTATACCGACCCGACTCAAAACGAGTCAAGCCTCTGTGTGTTCTGTGACATCCCTGGATCAGTATGCTGGCACACACAGTACATCAATGTATATATCAAAGTGCAATCACATGTAATTAACGTAAAGTTGATATATACCTTAAAATCTCAGCGGAAACAATCAACGGGAGTGGTGTCCCAATAAACACCAACGGCAGGTTGAGTGTAGACCGTAACCCTGAATCGTACTCTTACCCATCGTAGAGCTTATCTGCAACATAAGACGTTGCAGCCGTGTAGGTCAGTACATTCAATGTACTGGCAAGATCACCATAGTAGAAACAGAAGATAAAATACTATGCTATATGAAATAAGGCTTTGTGGCTCTGTGTCTGATTTTTTTGCATAAAAGTTTATTTTATTTCTTTTCCTGTAACAAAGGAATATCAGGAATTTTCACTACAGAGTTACCTAACATGACATGGTTCCGCCAACCGATGTCTAAATGCCCACAAGTATCATAAGTTGCCCACAATTAATTATCAGTCCAGTGTTGAGAGTTCAGAGATAGATCCAAGTCTAGAAGCTCAAATTGTCTCTAACCAGGGACACGGCTAATCGATTAGGTTTAACTATGCAGACTGTTGTGTACTTTACCCACAAGATTCATTCCCTCCTTGTAAGTCCTTGCACTGCCGGGTGTTTGAGAACAGGATGAACGAAACATGGTCTTTCAGAGTGTTTCCCTGACTACTGTCAGTGCCCATCCATTCCTAACGTCGACTACATCTCGTAGCACTGCCCAGCCAGAGTCACAACAAAGATCAACCAAGCCAGAGCCCATAATGACTTGTGGCTACACAGGTAAGCTTCCGGGCATGAAGTATTCATCCGTCTCTTTGAGTCTGGGTGAAGCTTTCCGCAAGATGTCATGGTGCTTCTCCATGCATCCCGGCCATCCACTAGTTACTCCAGGGATGCCCAATCAACCATCCTTCACCCAGTAGTGTGTATTGAAAACTTGTTTCTCGAGTCTCGAATGTCTTGAGGTCTTGAAGATGTAGGACTTGAAGATGCCTTCATGAAGTTGTCGTCTTGACGTAGAGTCCTCCTTCTCACACCACTCATGAAAACTCATACCAGACCCCGTCTACTTTAGCATAGCATAGAAATAACTAACGTTCCCAGGGCTTTAGTAACAAGTGGTGGGTTCCAACCTCATGCATTCTACCCAACTACAAGAATTTTCAATAACACTACGGGAGGGATTTGTTGAATGATGTCACTACATGCAGTAAAACATAGGTATGAACAAAATGCTCAAAGTGAACTTGCCTGTAGTGTTGATGAAGAATAATATTGCTCTCAGAAATAACTTGATAGACTATTTGTCACTCTCCGATGAGAATCTATATAGTCAAACATTGCATACATATAAGCAATCATACTAGCAATCAATTCTAACAATCAAAAAGTAACACAAAACCAAAAGCAACAAGGTTGTGATGAAGGAAATACTTAAGACAAAACTCAAAACAACAAAACTCCACCAAATCAACAAAAATTGGTTTTCTCTACAAATCACCTATTTCCAAAAGTAACAAAACCAAAACAAAGCAAAGTATGACAAAAGTATTTTAGTAAATAATTTACTTATTAAAAGGATTACTTTTGAAGAACAAGTAAGAACTAAGAAAAACAATACTCTAAACAACATAAGTTTTTAACTACTAGAACATATCAGCAGGAAAACACTAAGATAATAAAAGAAAACAAATTTTTAAAACAAATAATTAACAGAAAGTATTTTCTCATAAATCTTTATTTTGTAAAAAGAACTAATTGAAAAGCTTTTATAAAAATTCTTGTTTTGATATAAAACAAGGTCATCCTTGGCTTAAACCACAAACAATGGGCAGTCGCGATGAGATCTGTAGTTGAGACGAAGAGTGGGCCTTCGGTACCGTACACCCTACTAAGCCGTCTC
The DNA here is from genome assembly GCA_022496015.1 of Hordeum marinum. NCBI lineage: Eukaryota > Viridiplantae > Streptophyta > Magnoliopsida > Poales > Poaceae > Hordeum > Hordeum marinum. The sequence goes on along the minus strand of CM039677.1, from coordinate 342,277,595 downwards.
GTGGGAACGAACGTATCGGGCCAAGCGGCCAGCCCGGGCCGAGACTAGCTGGCGCCGGGGCGAACAATAAAGCGGCCAAAACAAATGTGGGGATGGCCCCCAGTGTCGCTCGGGGTATCCGTTTGTGTGTACGGTGCAAGGTATGTGGGTGGAGATCTCACATTTCTTTTTGGTGTCGGCGAGGCGATCTTTGCTGATGGTGGCTACCGTGGCTTTCCGCCGGCGTGGTCCGGCCGATGTGCGCGAGGCACTGTCGGGCGCGGACTTGGAGTCCATTGGCTGATGGTCGCGAGTCACTGACGTACGCGGACACGGGGTCTGCCGGCTGATGGGCGCGAGGCGCTGCCGGGCGCGGATGCGGGGTCTGCCGGTTGATGGGCGCAAGGCTCTGTCGGGCGCGGACGCGGGGTTCGTCGGCTGATGTGCGCGAAGCACTACCGGATGCGGACGCGGGGTCTGCCGGCTAATGTGCGCGAGGTGCTACCGGACGCGGACGCGGAGTCCGCTAGCTGATGGGCATGAGGCGCTGCCATGTGAGGACACGGAGTCCACCGGCTGATGGGCGCGAGGCGCTGCCGCGTGCGGACGCGGAGTCCATCGGCTGATGGGAGCGAGGCGCTGCCATGCGTGAACGCGGAGTCCGCCAACTGATGTGCGCGAGGCACTGTCGTGCGCGGACGCGAAGTCCGCCGGCTGATGGGAAGGAGGCCCTGCCCAGAGTAGGCTCCAAGCCTCCGGGCGAGGAGGTTCATTGCTTTTTCGCATAGGCGGAACGGTTGTCGTCGATGACGATTGGTGCGGCCTTGTACGAGTGGAGCGCACCGGTGCGCCGGCGCACCCGCTGGGTGTGGCCATCGGATCTTCGGCGGTCAATGGTCGTGTGAGCCGGCCGGGTCAGAGCCGAGGCAGGCAGGCCATCCGGCCACACGGCGAAGCGGACGGAGCGGTCCCACAGACCGAGCGGATGTGGGCTCAGTTTTTTTTAGCCGGGCATACTTTTCTTTTTCCTAGCCGGCTAGGCAGCCGACTCACTTTATTTTACCCCATGGGCAGCCAGCCACATGGGTGAGTGCCGCAGGAGCCGGCCAACGCGTGCACACGCGGTGGAGACATGCTGCAGGGGCACGCCGGTGGCGAGGCGGCGGCGAGGCGAGGCGGTAGCCTGTGGCGAGGATGCGCGGACGCGCGAGCAGTTGGGCCGTCCAAGCCGCACGGAGTCGGCCGCGTGGAAGCGGAGCGAGCATGGGCTCGTGGAGGTAGGGGCCGGGAGCACATGCGCAGGGGAGCCAGCGGTGGGGCACGGCCGCGGAGCCGGAGTTGGTGAGGCGGGCACAGCCGGAATCGGTGGCAGGGAGGCACAGACGGAGCCGACCAGAGCAGCAGGTGGGGGCGCGCGGAGATGGTCGGTTCGACGGTCGCCAGGCGAGTGGGCGTGCGTGAAGATGGCCGGTGTGGGCGCGACCGGCCTCGAGTGAGGCGAGGAGGATCTAGACAGAGGTTGAGCACGGAGGGGCAGCCGGCGCCAGAACCGGCCATGGGGCAGGCAGGGCGAGCGGAGCTGGCTAGGGGGATGCGATGGGGCGATGGTGACACGGTCGAGCGCGGGAGGCACGGCACGCGGGGCATCGAGGGTAGACTGTCGGGGCACCATGGGGCGGAGCCGGTGTGCGCGGGCATGAAGCGAAGGACCAGCGCGGCGCGCGCAGCCGCGGGGGAGGCGCACGTGGACGGGGCAGGAGGAGGGACCGACGTCGGTGCAGTAGGGGTGAGGCGCGGCTGTGGCCAGCGGCTGCAGTGGGCCAACTGTCATCCGTGGAGGACATGCGCGCGGACCCGGACGGAGCGAGGCAGTCGAAGCTGAGGGTACCGGGTGCGGCATTGCTGCAATGGACGGAGTAGGTGGCGGGGTGCACCCGCGCGCGGCCGCCGGTGCAGGGCACGCACCCAATGGCGTGTAGCGTGGCGGGCGCACGGGAGGCGCACCAGGAGCAAAGAGCTAGGAGGACGATGAGCCCCCGGCCCGCACCACCCTGGACGTGAGGCGAAGCCACAGCGCAACTCCAGCGACGACTGCGGCCGGACGTGCGGTGAGCCGACGTGGTTGGTGGTGCTATTGGCATGATGGAGGAGCGGACGTGGAGTAGTGCAGCTCGGGTCGCGTGGCCGAGGAGGTGTTGGGGCGTCGGCGGCGCGCAGGGCACGCACACACATCCACGGCCACGACCATGGCCAACAACAACAGCTGCAGGTGGCACGACAAGCAGCAGCTCGGAGTCGCAGCGACAACAAGCAGCAGCAAGAAATGATAGTAGTAGCGGTGGCGCGTTGGAACGAGCTGGGGGTGGACGAGGCCGACGCTAGGGACGCACCGTCCCGTGCGGCCGCCCCAGGGGCATGTTGGTGTCGAGCCCGCGAGCGCCGCTAGACAGACGATGGCAGCGCTGCGCTGGTGATGACGAGACATGCAACAGAACGCGGCATCGCGTGCATTTGCTCTGGGCCATGTTGATGTCGAGCCCCCGAGCACCGCCGAAAAGACGGCGGCAACGTCATGGTGGTGATGACGAAGATGGTCCCGCTCGGACCGCGGTTCCAGTAGCAGCTAGCCCCATGGTGGGCGCCAACTGTCATCGTTTTCTCACGGGGGGTGCCCCGAGACGGCAGATGCCATGGGATGGATTATCGTGGATGGAGCAAGGCTACAGTGGAATATCCGGGATGGGTATGCGAATAGCACGCGGTGGTTTACCTAGGTTCGGGGCTCTTCGGAGAGATAATACCCCTACTCCTGCATGTCTGTATATGAGGTGTATCTGTAGTACAGGGTTGCTCCTGGAGTTGTATCTGAGGAGGAAGAGGGAGCTAGATGCTCCCTTCCATGGCCTCATGTGTGAGAGTGAGAGGAGAAATGAGAGGAATGGGGGAGAGCCTGCCTATATGTGGTGGGCATGAGGCCTCTTATATAGGCATGAATGGCTAGCTTGGGATGTAAGCCATAGTGGGTAGCTTACATCCCAAGCTGCTTGAGATGTAAGCTACCATGGGTAGCTTACATGTCAAGCCACATGTAGCTTGTGGACTAAGCTATGCCTATCCCCTGGGGCACTTTATAAGTCGGTGTCCAGGGGACAGGTTACACTATAGATGATACTGCACGACGCATGTACAGCGCGCTACTGCTTGCCAATAACGCACCGCCATGGGATATGGCCGTCTAGGAGGAGCAGGCCAGGAGGAGCCGGCCGAGAATAGCCCGCCGGGAGTAGCCAACCAAGAGGAGCAGCCGGGAGGAGGCATCTGGGCGTAGACAGTCGGGACGAGCCAGCCGGGAGTGGCTAGCCGGGAGTAGCCAGACGGGAGTAGCCAGCAGGGAGGAGCCAGCCGGGAGTAGCCAGTCGGGTGTAGCCAGCCGGGAGGAGCCAACCAAGAGTAGCCAGTCGGGAGGAGCCAGCTAGGAGTAGCTAGCCGGGAGTAGCCCATCGGGCCGCAACTTTGTCTTTTGTCTTCACTTCTTCGTTTCTCTCGTTGATTCATAGGGCTTGACATACCGGGGTGGCTCTCCTGATGTTTTAAAACGTTGAGTCGTCTTCTTGAGCCTACCCGGGGATAATCCCCCTGACATAAAGAGTCGGAGAATAAGGACAAGTTGAAAGGACATGGATGTCGCCTAGAGGGGGGTGAATAGGCACTTTAAAATAATTACGGTTTAGGCTTGAACAAATGCGGAATAAACTTAACATTTAATATGTCAAGCACAAAACCTAAAACAACTAGGCTCACCTATGTGCACCAACAACTTATGCTAAGCAAGACAAACAACTAAGTGATAGCAAGATATATAGCAAGAAACAATATGGCCATCACAAAGTAAAGTGTGTAAGTAAAGGGCTCAGGTAAGAGATAACTAAGGCGCGCGGAGACGATGATGTACCCGAAGTTCACACCCTTGCAGATGCTAATCTCCATTCGGAGTGGTGTGGAGGCACAATGCTCCCCAAGAAGCCACTAGGGCCACTTTAATCTCCTCATGCCCTCGCACAATGCAAGATGTCGTGATTCCACTAAGAGACCCTTGAGGGTGGTCACCGAACCCGCACAAACAAGGTTGGGGCAATCTCCACAACTTGATTGGAGGCTCCCAACGACACCACGAAGCTTCACCACAATGGATTGTGGCTACGAGGTGACCTCAAATGCTCGGGGAAATCTCCACAACCTAATTGGAGACCCCAAAGCTTGCCCAGAGCTTTGCACCACAATGATTGAGCTCCGAGGCAACACAGTCCATCTAGGGCTCCAAGGCACCCAAGAGGAACAAGCTCTAGGGTGCTCAAACACCCAAGAGTAATAAGCTTCTCAAACTTCACTTCCACGTATCACCGTGGAGAACTCAAACCTATGCACCAAATGCAATGGCAAGGGCACACTGAGTGCCCAAGTCCTTCTCTCCCAAATCCCTCCACAACAACTAATGCTATGGAAGAAGACGAGAGGAAGAACGAAGAAGAACACGAAGAACTCCAAGATCTAGATCCAAGGGGTTCCCCTCACATAGAGGAGAAAGTGATTGGTGGAAATGTGGATCTAGATCTCCTCTCTCTTTTCCCTCAAGAACTAGCAAGAGTCATTGGAGGGATTGAGAGTTAGCAAGCTCGGAGAAGGTCAATAATGGGGGGTAAACTCAAGCTCAAGAGATAGGATCCATTGGGGAAGAAGACCCCCTTAAATAGGTGGGGGGAAATCCAATCGTTACCCCCACAGCCCGTGCACAAGCGGTAGTACCGCCCACATACAGAACTCAGTAGTAGAAGGGGCAGCGGTAGTACCGCTTAGTACTACCATCCCTACTACCGCTCGAGTGGCACTGGTCACCAGACACCAGGAAAAGCAGTGTCTGATGCCCCCCGAAAGGAGCCGGAACCCCCTAGTGGTACTACCGCTGTGGCCAACAGTACTACCGCGTAAGGAGTTGGAACCCCCCAATGGTACTAAGGTTGTGTCCAGCGGTACTACCACCCACGGGAGAGTAACAAAGAACCCAAGCAGCCAGATGGAAACAGTAAAACCATAACTGCCATAACCTTCGCATATGAGCTCCGAATTCAGCAAACTCAAGCTTGTTGGTTATCTTAAGAAGAGGCAGTATGAAAATGCAAATGATATAGAGATGTGAAACCTCTATCAATGAAGAACCGGCAAAAACTCCAACATCGAAAACATCATAGAAGATGCATATGGACTCTGTTTTCGATGAACTTGAGCTTGTCATGAAGTTGACCATAAGCTCAAGAAACCTCAAAGATAAAAACCAACCAAGAACTAAGAAAGATGATGATGCCAAGAATGCAATGGTTTGAGCTCTCAACGAATGATACGATCAAGCTACTCACTCGAGAGCCCCCTTGATAGAACAGCTATCTATCCTATAACCCAGTCTCCCAACTACCACTATGAGACCGGTAAAATAGAAAACCCTATCAAGGTCAAACCTTAGCCTTGCGCATAGTCCATTTGATCTATATGATGACGATATTGACTTCCTCAAGATGGACCACCTTTCTTGATTGCGTTGGCTTAATGAAGACTAGATGATTGCTCCCCCATACTCCACTATGGGTGAGCCACTCTTCGACACATCTTCACAAGTCCATTATCACCACAATGGAGGGCAAGCTTCAAGCATGATCTCTCCGTGATGCTTCACTTGAACTTGCACACCGCAACCTTGATGAGGACCACCACTTGATGTCATCCTACATGGCTTGTATGGGATCTTCTTATTGATGCTCGCCCATGGAAACATACCTAACCCCACAAAGAACACTCATGTAGACCATGGGTTAGTACACAAAGCGTAATGGACAATGCTTACCATACCATGGGATCACTTAATCCTTCTCGGTACATCTTGTAAGCTTTGTGTGTTGATCAACTTGGTTCACTCTTTGACTTAGTCTTGATCAACCTTATATCCTATCTTCTCTCTTCATAAATATGATGTCTTGAAGGTAAACATGAATGCTCACACAATCTTCTTCTTCAAGACATGCTTGCAGTAAGCTCAACTCTTACATGACCAATCTTTGGATAACACCTTGAATACCATGTCCATATCCATATATATCCTTGTATTTGTCTCTTGTGTGGGACTAAACTATGTAGGTGAGAATAGTAAGAAACAACAAGGATTGCTCCCAACTGAAGATGATCTTCATCAACTATGAGCATCCACCACTACATCACCCACATGAAGTCTTCTACGAAAAAACCTAAGGTTAGTTTATCCCTCTTAGGGGGTTGTCACATCAAGAGGGAGCTTTACTCTAAGACTTGAGTTAAAGCATCTCTTAAAGATGTGAACACATTAAATGCTTTATGTAAAAGTGGTAACCCCACTTGTGCTCTAATGATGAGTATGACCTATGATCAAGTATTCTTACTTGGCTCCTAAGTCAATATACTCATATATAGATGACTCTGTCATTACCAAATAGTGCTTGCTAAATACTAGAGTGGTTTTGCATGTTTGTCATATTTCATTTAACATCTTATTGTGTGAGCATGTTGGAATGCATATCTTTTCTCATTTGAGGATATCCAATTGTTGTTACTTGGCTTTCATTTTTCTTTGGCCAATTGGATATACAAGAATTCCTAAGTACCTCCCTCTAGCTATCTATGCTTTCTCGTCTCCAATTCTATTCATGCTTCATCACAAAAAAAATGAGCAAGCACTTCTCAAACCTTATGTGTGAGGAGCACTCAGAGTTCCGTTTCGTTAAGAGCTAACTTCCAAAACCTCCCCGGTGCAACTCGGTGTAACCAACCTCAAAATCTCGGTTCCACCGAAGCCTAGGGTTGATCTGATTTTTAGAATCTCGGTAGCACCGATTCCATAATCTTGACTTCACCAAGTTTTCGTGTCAATTGATAGTAGAGGAACTCAGTGGCATCGATAGTTTAGAACCGGTGTCACAGACAGCTACGGGTATATATACCAAATGGACCTCGTTTTTGAAATTACTTCGTCAAAACTCGTGGTCCTCGCAAAACCCTAGCTATCGCTCGGCGTCTTCGGACTTCTCCTTCGCTCCCATGTGTCTACACCACCGGAGATTCTCTCCAAAAACTGCAATCGCACCCTCTGTCGCTATCGTAGGAGGTCGTCGCCAAGTTAGGGTAACACCTCGAATCTTTGCACTCCCCGTCCAACTCTTGTGCAAAAGATTGATTCCCATCTTGTTCCTACCGTATGCATAAGTTCCATCCTCGAAAACTCCATTAGATTAGAGAACAACGCATTTTTAGGTTTAACCGTCCGCAAACTGAATCCCGGTGTCACCGAGTCAGAAAAATCGGTTCTACCGATTTGGTTTTAGGGCTAGAGAGAACAGTCTCAGTGAAACCAATTGGCCATTTTCGGTGAAACCGAAGAGGCTGCCAAGTTTCTGTTAAGGAGGCTATATGTCCCGGTGGCTTGGAATTATTTGACTCGGTGGGACCGAAATCCTTTTTGCAGAAGATTAAACTTAAGATTCTGAGTTCAAATTTGAGAGAACTTTCTGAATTTTTGTAATGCTCAACCCCTCTGCTCTTCTATACTCTATTCACAGGGTCAACATGTCAGGGTCTAATGATAGCCAGAATGAGTTCGGGGAGAGGGAAGTTGACATGAGCTCAAGCACAAGCCTAGATGCCAGTCTTCTTCAGAAGATCCAGGCACCCTAAGCTCACATAATCTGCCTAAGGCTGCCACCAGGCCAAATAGAAAGTTAAATTAAGATGAGGAGGACTTAGACTTTGTGCCAGAGGAGGTGCTAGCCAAAAAGCATCAAGAAAAGAAAGAGAGAGCTACCAAGATATCTACTACGGAGGCCACTTTTGCTAAGAGGCCAGTCAGGAAAGAGTATGCTAGCTCTGAGACAATGAGAGCACGTGAGAGTGCCAAAGCAAACACATCACTACCTATTGAGCCTTCAAAGAGCTCTATACCTAAGAAGGCAAGTGAGAAGAAGAGATCCAGGAAGCTGATTGTACACGTCATTGAAAGGCCCACTTCCATGTTTGAATACCCAACAAGAGGTAATGAAGAGGAAGTGGGGGAAGAGTCAACTGCTAAAGCTTCTACTTCCAAGAAGAAGAAACTGTTTGCAGATGCTATGCCCAAGCAAGGTCCATCCAAAAGCAACCAATCTGCACCTAAGAAGCCTGCAACACCCAAGAGGACCATCAGAGATATTCCTCTTGCTGCAAACAACAAGGGTTCTACTTCCAGAGATGATGAGGAAGAGAACATGCCAGTTCTGAGGAAACTGAGGCCACACATGCCAGACCATAATAATGCTCATCCCATTGCCGAGGATATGAAGAAGAGGAGGCATTCGAACTGGGGAAGTGGAGAGCTAATGATCCATATGCCTCTAGGAGGAAGACTGTTGTAGATGACATATTCTACACCAAGGAACAACAAGACTTCTATGAGAATGTCCTTTTGGATAAGAGCCTAGCTGTTAGTGATATGAGGTATGTTGATTGGGCCTATATCAAGGAAAATGAGGACTACTTTCCCAGTGTGCAAGACAATTTCAGATGCATTGATATAGAGAAGTTTCTTGGGAGAGAGTTCGCTGCCTGGAATGATAAGATGGTCATGCATTTCTACTCCACTGCTCATTTCTATCCAGATGGTTGCATCATATGGATGACTCAGGGAGTTAGATATCGGTCTACAGTGGAGGAGTGGGCTACCATATTAGGAGCCCCACGGGTTGAGGAAGGAGACTTGGATGTCTATGTTGAGGCCAAGACGAGTCACAACTCAATGGCCAATATGTACAAAGCTATTCCTGCCACTCATGTGCATTCACATAAGCTTGGCTCTGTCTATCATCTGCAAGTTGGACTACCCACCACCAACACAATCTTAAGGTATACTTTGATGCCTAAATATGGAGATGACAAGATGATTGGGGGGTATTCCATCAATATGCTGCACCACATAGACAACCACACTAGATTGAGAGTGATGGACTTGGTAGTTGAGATAGTCAGGAGGACAGCTGCTGACCAAAAGAGATCTTGTGGATATGCTCTGTACATTCAGATGCTCATCAACTCCAAGCTGGAGAAGAATGTATATGCACTTGATCGTCCTCACATGCCACTTCAGCCAAACTTTGAGGATAATGTTATGGTGATGGATCCCAGTCATCCCACTTCATCTACTACACAGGCAGCGACTGAGGCATCTAGAACCACTAGTGCTCAGGTTCCAAGGACTAAGAGTGAGCAGATGGATCTTCTCATTACCACCATCTAGGTTATGGAGAAGGATATCAAGAACATCTTGCTCAACCAAGAAAGCCTTGAGAGGATAGTGGAAGATAAGTTCGCTACATTGAACAACAAGGTGCATGAGCTGACAACGACTGTGGATGAGCTCAAGAAGGAAGTGGATGTAGTGCTTAGCCCTCATTCCACTCATGATGATGATGACAGTCCACCCCTCAGGCCTAGCATTCAGTTCAAGACCCAGTCCAAAACTCCTACCGTGCCAGCTCCAGAGACGAGGCCTACTTCATCAGCACCTGCCACAACTCCATTACTTCCTCCTGCACCTCCAGTGTCCAATCCACCACCTCAGAGGACTTGAGCTAAAGCTTTTGCGGATGCTCTTATCTCGACTCCTTCGATAGCTACAGGAGCAGCTTCACCGTTTCATGGAGGAGACCATGCCTAGAGCAACGAGTAGCTCTATATCTTTGAAATTTTTGGTAACTTGTTGCCAAAGGGGGAGAGGTTATAGATCATAGGGCTTTGAGAGAGTGTGTGTTGCATTTTGATTCCTCTCTGCCATTTAAAAACAGTTGGTTTATTGTTTGTTTGGAAACTGTGTCGGTGTTTGATCATATACTTTTGTGTGATGCTACTACTTTGCTATCCTTGAGATGTCTATATGATGATCATTCACTTAATGTTTGGTGTGATTTGCTTATGTAATTCACTCATATTATTTTTTACGCACCATCAAGTTGTATGTGACATGGAAGAGTGTCCCATGATCCTAATCGATTGTGCATTTGCGTTCAAGCGGAAATTTAAAACAATGCACAAATTTAGGGGGAGCTCTTGCTTAACACATACATCTCAAAGCGATGATGCTATTCATTGATTATATATTTTATCAAAGCTTTGATCTATATGTTGTCATTAATTACCATAAAGGGGGAGATTGAAAGCACAACTTCTTCCTAGGTGGTTTTGGTAAATAATAACAACATATACTTCATTTGACTAGTGTCTCCACCAAGTGTATCTCAGGAAAAAGTTCAATGATGGGTTGGCTAAATGACTATGTGGAGAACCTCCCAAGGAAAGGAAGGAATAGGATTGGCCATGCTTCAACATTGAGGAATCTACATTTTACATTTTATGAGAAATCACTTTTGAGTCCATAGGAATACCAATACTATTAAAAGGGGATGAGAAATTATGATGATCTCGTTGCTCAAGTGCTTAGAGATTAGCCACCAAAAATACTCACCCACTTTCCCACAAAAACATTCTGTCCAAAGCCAAAAGTAAAAATTCGGTGACTCCAATATTTCTCATTCAGATCCACCGAGTTTTACCCTAGACAGAAACCCAGCCAAACCCTAGCATCTTGGTACTACCAAGTTTTCATTCGATGCAACCGAAAACAATGACCAACTTTCTGTTAACCAATTTCTTAAAATTGGTCCCACCAAGTTTAAGTAATCGGTGACGCCGAGATTTGGTAATTTCCTAGGTCACTCATATCGTGCCACCGAGATTTATATATCGGTCTCATCGAAAAGGCCAAAGTCGGTACATTTTGCACTAGTCGGTGCAACCGATTTTTTACTCTAGTTTCACCGAGTTGGGCAATAATGTTGTAATGGTTAGATTTTTGGAGATGCCTATATATACCCCTCCATCACCTCTCACTCGAAAGAGAAGCACTCAGAACACACACACACTCGCCATATCCAATTTTCTGAGAGAGAACCACCTACCCTTGTGTTGAGATCAAGATCATCCACTCCAACCATATGAATCTTGATTTCTAGCCTTCCAAAGTTGCTTTCCATCCAATCAATCTCTTCTACCCATGCCAAACCTATGAGAGAGTGATTGAGTGTTGAGAAGACTATCTTTTGAAACACAAGAGCAAGGAGTACATCATACTACCACATCTATTACCTTTTTGAGGGTGGTGTCTCCTAGATTGGTTATGTGTCGCTTGGGAGCCTCCTTCTTCGTGATTGTAGAGTTGAACCAAGAAGTTTGTAAGGACAAGAAGATCGCCTATTCCGCGAAGATCTATCCCGAGTAAGGTTAGTCCTTCATGAACGTAGTCCATCATGAAATAGACAAGGTTGTTATTTCGTGGACCCCTTATGGATGGAGCCTTCCGTGGACTCTCGTGACCGTTACCCTTCGTGGGTTGAAGTCTCCATAAACATGGATGTGCGATAGCACCACCTATCGGAACCACGGGAAAAATCTGTGTGTCTCCAATTGTATTTGATCTTCTTATCCCTACCCTATTTACATATGCTTGTCTTTACTTTCCGTTGCAATACTCGTAGACATGCATGTGTAGGGTGAACTTAATCTGTAACTATCGTTAAAATCTGTCAACCAATTAACTTGGGAAAACGTTATGTTTTTGTTTGGTCAAATAGTCTAATCATCCTCCATCGAAACCTACTTTCGATCCTATAAAGACATCTTAGAATTAAACACATTTAAACGCGTTGTGATTGTGTGAGCACCAATGCCACTATCGCGAATATGGAAATAAGGATAAGCGTAAAACAGATATGATGCCATGTTAAAGTAAAGGACATGAAGCTATTAGGATTTTGAGTCATGGTTATTATTAAGTTAAGTGTATGTTTTCTTCCAATATACATGGACTCTTTTGCTTGTTACGGTAATGTGGCCGTTACCTTCGGCCATTACTGGGAAACTTCCCTCGCAGCCTTGGTGGCGTGTAGAAAAAAGGTTTACCAGGATAAACAAAGATATAACATGATTTGATGCGACACTGCAAGTAAAAAATGACGTCCTATATACACAACTATGATTATCATAGAAAAATGCCCGTGCGTTGCACCAATTTTTTTTATCACACCCGCTAAGCATAACCTATTACACAAGTAATTGTTTAATTTATGACCCATGTCAACTATTCTCAACACAAAGACTTATGCTTTCGGCCAGACTATCTTTGCAAAATGGCTAAGAGATATTTGCATTGCTAAGTTTGCAGCTTTGGTATTTTATTCCTACCTGCACTGTTGCAAGTGTTCTTCAGTGACAATGATGTACTTTATGTCTGGTGCTAATGAGAGGCATATGTAGGACCAAGAATCTATTGGGTTAACTATCGTGACCATCTTGATTCAAAATTATAAAAAAACTATTGTGACCATCTTATTAACCAATATCCGAAAACATGGATAGCTAATTTTCTAAACTTGGGACAATTTTCTCATGGATATGTAACAATCTTCTCAAAATCTAGAACATTTTACATATACAGATATATGACTTATGAATTTCACCAAGAAATCATGATATAGTCGTACATTTAACAAAATGGTAAAAAATAGCATCAATCATAGCTAATATCAATATAATAAATTCTTGTGAATGATAGTTTGTCTATACATGGGAACCTAAGATTAGATTGACTCGCGACGGAAGAAGGCGTCGTAGTAACATAATAATAAAATCCATTCGAAAGAATATTTCTGAAAGAAAATACATACTATGCATAAGTATATGGAAAAAGGATGACTAAACATCATGAGATAGTAAACGTGCACAAGAAGAAAAAACTGAAAAAGTAACAGTAAACTAATTTATACAACTTCCCCTTGTTCTTCAGAACAAACGGTAACAATCATGTGCCATATTATATGACTTATGAATTTCACTAACAAATCATGATATAGTCTTACATTTAACAAAATGGTAAAAAATACCATCAATCATAGCTAATAGCAAATATAACAAAGTCTTGTGAATGATAGTTTTGCTATACATGGGAACCTAAGATCAGATTAACTCATGACCGAAGAAGGCATTGTAGCAACATAACAATAAAAATCCTTCGGAAGAATATTTCTAAAAACAAATTACATACTATGCACAAGCATATGGAAAAAGGATCGCTAAACATCATGAGCTAGTAAAACTGTACGAGGAGAAAATCAGAAAAAATAACAGTCAATTATTTTATAGAAGTTCCCCTTGTTCTTCCGAACAAATGGTAACAATCATGATGCCATATTAGAGCTTATATGAGCGCATCAAATAATCATGTTTACTCCATTTAAATGAGCGGGAAGCATATACGATAGACATTTACAAATTACCCCATATAAATTAGGTATTAAACTATTAATTAAGGTTGCAACCAAAGCATAATTTTAAAAAAAATAATATGCAAGATAATTGTATATTTCAAATCTACATATTTTCTTTGTGGCACTTTCATATATTTTATGTTAGATTTGAATTTGGGGTTCAAAAATATATGAATATTTCAAAATTATTTTAAATCTGCATATTAAACGAAAATAAAAAAGTAAAACAGATTAGCTGGACCAAAAAATGCAACCCATCAAGTAAGCACACATATACACTGCCATAAAAATTGAGAAAGAAAAAAGGGAGTGGTGGGACTCGAACTCAGGTCGCTTGAGTAGGAGCACAACGGTCCAACCAGTAGGACACCAGTGCATTCATGTTAAATTGGATGACCGCCGCATTTTACCTTTGACAACACACGATGCGCAAAAACGAAAAACGAATCGTTTTCTTACTTACTGGTGCCATGGTGGGTAAATAATCATAACTTTAGGGATAAATTTATGACGGACGATCAGAAGCACTATTTGCTTTATTATTAGGTTGAGATTAGGTAGAGAGGTAACCCATCCCACACATCTTCTTCTTGATAACATGAATATCTATCACGGAGAAGATGTGGAAAAAATTATTGTCATCTTAACAGTCCACCGAGCACTTCTTATACAAATACATCAAAAAATTAGAATATTATCATGGAAAATTTCTCTCCTTTCATGAACCCATATAAATATGAGCCGATACAAAAAATGTGTGTCATAATTCGTAAGGAAATAGTAGGTGCTAGATCATATATGGACTTATTCTAAAAGTTCGAATATATTAGGATGACTAACAATACAGTTATATAGATATTGCATTTGCATTTTTGTCCTTCTAAGCTGACCGTGCCAGCGCAAGACCGCGGGGCGAGATGGGGCAAGAGGTGAGAGGCATGACGCGGCCGGCGACGCGCAGGGCATGGCCGGAGGTGGGCGGGGCAGCAGGTGGGAGGCAGGAGGCGGCCGGCGGCGCGCGGGCATGGCAGAAGGTGGGCGGGTCGGGGCGGGGCAGAGCGCCGCCAGAGCAAGGCAGATTGTGGCTTTGTTTTTTCCCTTCGTACCGGTTCGATTTGGACCGTGGGTTGATTGCTGAAAAATACAGGAACTTTTTTGCAAAAACGTCAACGACGTACGACCAGAAACGATGTTTGCTTTATTATTAGATAGAGATTAAAAATGTCAAAGCTGCAAAAAGGAAGCAATTACGACACGGAGACATCATTGACAAGTACGTATGAATCTTTAATTTTCTTTTGAAAAGGTAAGCATTGACATTGTCCATGTTAGTTATCCACAGAGAGCTGTCCTTGTGACTAGTCAAAGTCAATGAGTGAATTTCATGCTTTTAAATTAACCGTACATACCTCGGACACCATCATATGTATTCTAATCATGTGAGAATATTTACCTACTGGAATGAAAATATTTAATTTTCAAAGTTGATGATTACGGTGAGAAGCCCAACCAGCGACCTACGGGCCTCCTTTGGTTCTTATGGTTATAAAAACGCAGACAATGATAAAATCTAGGAAGTAAATAGAATACATGTATAAAATAGAGGAATGAAAACGTGAGGTTTTTACATACTTGGGTGTTTGGTCATAGGAATATAAAAACAAAGAAATTGTAATAAACAGTCAAATCAAAGTAAACCAAATGAAAAGGTATAGTTAGCATACTGTAACGTTATTATATTATTGAGGAATACATCCCACTTAACCGTGAAAAAAAGCATGTTATTATGCCCTAAGAATCTCAGGCTCATTCTTCGTGAGTAGGAATTTGAAAAGGACGTCCAAATAGATTGTAAATTTCTCGCATTTTTCCATTGACTGAAACCAAAGGAAATTTCCTTCATTTTTCTTTTGTGCATTCCTTTGAATCAAAGGCTCGAAGAGTGCCACCATAGAAAAAAGAAATCTATGTATTTCTTTCACTTTTTCTTTGAACCGAAGGAGGCCTCATTGATCATACCCACATGGTCGATGAAAAAGGCATGAGTATAAATATGCTCGAATTATATGCCATATTCTGTGCATACCCATATGAATGTACATCATAGTGTTCCTGGAAAAAAAGGAACGTCCTACTTCAGCATCTAAAATGTTTTGGCAATTTAAATTTAATTGTCAAAAAGTCTTATATTTAAAAACAAAGGGTGTATAACATATCGAATAGACACTCCATTAAAACTTTGCAGAAAACGATTTGTTGACTATAAATGGAAGAAAAGAGATAAATGTACATGCTCGATTGAACATCTCAAATAAACTGAAACATGGAGTTTGAAAGGAAGAATAGGAATTTCAAAAGCTAATCTTATGACAGAAAAGACAACACAATACTTGGGTCCTTTGATTTAAAGAATTCCTAGGAATTTTGTGTACATGGGCTCTTTGATCTGTAGGGTTGTATCGATAAGATGTTTCCATGTGGAATCCTTGCAATGCATTTCATAAGATTTGTGTCTCAAACCTCTGCAAAAAATCCTTTGATTTTTATATGGTGTAAGGGCATTTCAAAAGCCGACGCTCAAAACACACGTATATGTACGGACCGTAGTGCTTGGAGCATTTTTGCCATCCAATAAGGTCCCTCAAATGTCAACGGACCAATCCACATGCCTGAATTTTGGTATACTGGCTAAAAGTTTGAGGATGTTTTACAGGCTTCTAGACATCCGTGTGTCCAATCAAAAGCAACCATGTGTCCTCCTCTTCCTATCTCTCTCTCCCTCCCTCCCTCTTTCTCTCTCTCTCCCTCCCTCTCTTTCTCTCTCTCTATCCTGCAAGCACGACGTACGAAGAGCATCATGTGCGGCTCGAGCTAGCCGTTGGTAGCGGTCATGGATGCAAAAATCGAAACCCACACAAAAGGGCCCAAGAGTTCTCCATGCCACGACGTTCGTGGCTGAAAAAGGTCCCAGAGCTCGCCCTTCTCGGCAATGGTTGATCCGTGAGGATGGGTACAACTCAGATGGAACAACTCTCACAATCACCAAGAACAAATCTCTCAATTACAGGGAACAACTCTTACAATCACAAGGAACAACTCATATAGAGAAAATGGATTCAAAAGAGTGAGGAACAACCGTCTTAATCACCAGAAAAAAATCTCGCAATCATAAGTTGTTGCATGTGCCATCCTGGTTGTCATCGCTGTCCACGGCATGCGTCCATGCGTCCGTACTCAAGTGCACACAAAGTGTTTGATGAATGCGTACATGAGCAAGGTCAAACAATAGATGGAAAATTTGATGACTATAGTTGGATGGTTCGCTTCCGTATCGTGTCCATGAACGCGTCCGGATACGGCTCGTGGACAGATAATGTGTTCGGTTTAGGGGATATCGTTGTAGACACCCAAACCAAAGAAACATGAAGCAGACAAAATCCTATGAAATTCGAGTGGATATGATACCGCAATCATGTTTTTTTACCGTTTCCGTGTTTTTACAATCATATAAATTGAATACCCCCAGTTTTATACAAGACTCAATTCCTATCAAATTCGTATGAAATATTCTGACCCAAACCTATGTCGGAGCCTGTAAATAAAGACCAGGGGATCAAAGAAGACAAACGGTGCAAATTGTTCATAAGAAAGGCCCAATCTTAGTAATGTAGGCATTTTCATTTTTGGTAAAATGCAAGGAAATGACATAACCATATGCATGCACAAATGTATAAGCTTTCAACCGTTGTATGACTATGGTTTTCACTTTGAGGCCCTGTTCGGTACGTAGGAAAACTGAAGGAAAACCACGGAAAACTCATTCCTATGGAATCGCCACAGGAAAACCCGTTCGGTACGAAGGAAAGCGTCCTTTCCAATCGAGTGGAAAGTCTCACGGACCTGCATTTTCACAGGAAAAAAAACATCTAGCCAAAGCCCTTGTTTTCGCGTAGGCCCGAGGAATGACAGAGAAAAGCTACGACGGGCTATGCCCCACACTCGGTTTGATCTTTGTAGAATTTGGCCCCACAAGCT
The DNA here is from genome assembly GCA_022496015.1 of Hordeum marinum. Classification (NCBI taxonomy): domain Eukaryota; kingdom Viridiplantae; phylum Streptophyta; class Magnoliopsida; order Poales; family Poaceae; genus Hordeum; species Hordeum marinum. The sequence continues at coordinate 342,260,160 of CM039677.1, read as the reverse complement.
TGTAGAAACGAAGCTAGTGTCGATCTTTTCAATATTTTAAATATACCGACCGGGACCCGCATAGGTTGATTTCCTATGGTCACTTTTTCGGACGAGGATCCTCTGCCGTTCGACAAGGTGCCGTCCGTCCACTAACGGACGGGCCTATTAGGAACCAGACCCACATGTCAGTGCCCCAACGGCACATGAAGTACGTCAGAGGAGCTGTCTCCCACTTTTCCATTGTCGTGAACACCAATTCTGCATGTAGGTGTACCAATTTTCTTTCCTATGCTTTGCAATTGCATTCCTCTCCGTTTCCGGCGTTTATCTCCAATCCCATGTTTTCCCTTCCTTTGACCCGAACAGGCCCTTAGTTTCACAAAACATTCAGCACCAACCGAACTCATCAAAATTTAGTGAATTTGAATGATGTATGTTTGCCTTTTGGCCAAAGGGCCAAAAATATTCGCTTGAATTCAGTTAACTATTTGATTTTTTTGCGCAACATATGAATTCGCGTGTGCTATTGAAAATGTTGTACCGAAACGTAAATATTTAAGTGTCTACTAAAATCATCGAAATTCAATGAATTCGATTGAAATCTCACCGAAAGTGAAAAACATACTCCCTCCATTTCATAATACACCGCGTCCTCGATTTTCGAGCTTTAAGTTTGACCATAAATTTAACCAACGAGACCGATTGCGGCGGGAGTAAATATTATACCATCGAAAACTTAATTCAAATACGAATTTAATGATATAATTTTTACTCCCGTCGCAATCGGTCTCGTTGGTTAAATTTGTGATCAAACTTAGATTTTGAAAAACGCGGACACACTACATTATGGAATGGAGGGAGTAGTATACAACATAATATTATAAGAGGGAAAAAGTTTCCACTTCTTCTAGTCTATCTAGACATAAAAAGACTCTATTGCCTAAATTGCAGGAAGGGGCAAAGCCGGGATAACCCAATCATGACCACCCGTTGCGAATCGAATGTCTGACATGTCCCTTACCATATTCAATCAAGATAGCTGCAGCTGTACCCGAGAGCCCATACAAATCCATCACGGGAAGTCTCACTGCTCCACACCGGAATCCCGAGTTTCTCAACAGCGACGCCGCGACGGCGACCAACAACGATAGACGCGGGGAGACGGGAGCCGGAGAAAAGACAGGACGAAGGAACCCGGAGCCCGGAGGCGCGCCGACTCGGGACGGGAGCACACAAAAAACGGAGACGCGCCGCCAATAATTTAACAGCGCGCTGCGCAGCATCAAGAACACGATGCCTTTTCTTCCCCCCCCCCCCCCACCGGGCCACCGTCCACCCCTCGCTTCCTTCCCATTTCGCTCCGTTTGTCGTTGACGAGATCTCGCGTCCATGTGCCCGGGGTTGTTTTCCCTTGACTTAATCCAACCAAGAAGAGGACTTGGAGCCGTGTGAGGCTACTATATCGCCGGTCTGCTGGTTGCTCCCACCATTTGGTTTCCTCCTCTTCTTGCCATTTCTCGTCTGCTTGCTTGCTTCTTCTTCTTCTTGCCCCCCATCCCTTGTCCGTCCCGGAGCGCGCAGAATCTGATCTGCTTCTCCTCGTGCGCCCGTCCACATCCAGGGGGGTCCTGGATTTGGAGACGGAGATTGGTACCTGGAAAGTGGTCGATGTGCCTGTCAGTCCTGTTGTTTTGCCGGGATTGGTAACGAGCGGGCGGGCGAGAAAGAAGTGACGGGAGCTTGATTTGCCACTTTGATCTTGGGGTTGGTTGTTGGGGGGCGGCGGCGGTTGGCCCGTTTCTTGGTTCTTTTGGGGCGGAGTTTGTTTGGGATCGGGAGAGGAGCAAGCCATTTCCGGGCGGCTCTCGTCGGGAGATTCGCGCGGACTGAAGCAAGTTCGTCGGCGAAGATGCGGCTGACCGTGCGTGTGATCGGGGCGCGCAACCTGCGCGCCATGGATTTCAACGGGTTCAGCGACCCGTATGTGAAACTGCAGGTTGGGAAGCAGCGGTTCAAGACCAAGGTGGTCAAGATGAACCTGAACCCGGAGTGGGATCAGGAGTTCAGCTTCGTCGCCGCCGATGTCCGGGAGGTGCTCAAGTTAGATGTCTACGATGAAGACATGATCGGGACTGACGACTTCCTGGGCCAGGTGAGGGTGACGCTGGAGGATCTTCTGGCCGTGGAGAACTTCTCGCTGGGCACGCGCTGGTACCAGCTTCTTCCCAAGACCAAGAGTGACAAGGCAGTTGATTGTGGTAATTGTTTCAACTTTCGTTTTCTCTATTTGCTCATGGACGTTTGCTATGTTAAATAATCCTTTTCTTTTGTCCTTTTGCATATGGATTCAGTATTTGACTTTGTGAAATTACAGCATGTATTCATTTATCTATTACTAACTGCAAGATCTACAAGGGCATGAATTCTACTTGCTATGTAATTGTTCCAAATATGCTGGTCACTTTTCTGTTATTTATTATTTAGTTGCATCCTGCAGGGGAGATTTGTCTTGCAATATCTTTAGAAACAGCTGGGGCCACACGATCATGGTCTGATGATCTTGCAACTGAGCTAACTGGTACACAGAAAGAGTATTCATTGGCATCAAGTCAAAGCGCAGGATCATCATCGGCTGCATTAGCTTATGAAGAAAATGAAGCTTCTAAAGAAGATAATGTTAATGGGTATTTTTCTGATGGAACCGAAATCCCTGAAGAGGACAAATGTGGTGAAGTGAGAGATCCGGAGGACAGGTTTAATGGGATTCCTACTGAAATTTCTAATGAAGCCGAAACTTCTAAAACAGAAAAGCTTGACAAGCCCTCGCTTGTTGATCGTGTCTATCAAATGTTTGCCAAGAAAAATGATGATATTTCGTCAACATCATTGAGAAAGACCGAGGCTTCAGAAGAAGTTCAACAACCACCAGAAGTATTTGAGGCTTCTTTAAGCGAAAGTAGTGACATTTGTTCAGAGGCTACATTTGCTGAACTATTGAGATCTTTTGAATCAAAGCATGAAGAAGTCGAAATGCCTGTGAATTTACAAGGAATTCTTGTTAACCAGTCATATTTTGCGTCGCCTAGTGATTTGAATGACCTTCTCTTCTCACCAGATTCAGATTTTCGGCAAACATTGGTTCAGCTTCAGGCTTGTACTGATTTCAAAACTGAACCCTGGAGAATTGATAATGATGGGGAGTCCCTGAAGAGAGTGATAAGTTATACAACTGCACCATCCAAATTGGTTAAAGCTGTAAAGGCAACAGAGGAACAAACTTATTTGAAGGCTAATGGAAAAGAGTATTCAGTTTTATTGAGTGCTAGCACTCCTGATGTTCCTTGTGGTACTTATTTTCGGACAGAGGTTCTTTTCCGTATTATGCCAGGCCCTGAACTTGATTCTGAGCAACAGACTTCGCATTTGGTAATTTCTTGGCGCATGAATTTTCTTCAGAGTACTATGATGAAAAGTCTTATAGAAAATGGAGCAAGACAAGGCTTGGAGCAAAATTATTCACAGTTCTCTAATCTACTGTCAGAGAAGATCAAGCCTATCGATGTAGACGATGCTGGATCAGATAAGGAGCAAGTCTTAGCTTCATTGCAAGGGGGCCAGGAGTCTGATTGGAAGATAGCATTCCTATACTTCTGCAACTTTGGTGTCTTGTCCTCTCTTTTTGTTGCCTTGTACATTGGTGTTCATGTTTCAATAGTGAATTCAGGTGCAGTTCAGGGACTCGAGTTTCCTGGATTAGATTTGCCAGATTCTCTCAGTGAGATTGTCATGGGTGGGCTATTGTTTCTTCAGGTGCAACACATATTTAAGAAAATCATATGTTTTTTTCAGGCAAGAGAACAAAAAGGTACTTTCCCTGTTTTTATCTTCTCATCATCTTTGCATCTCCAGCGTGCATATACCTGAACCTCTTTGGAAATGCAAGATTCTCATTATTAACAAACCATGGCTATATTTATGATAAGAAAATTGTTAACATGGCATACACCTTTATTTTAGAGCTTTTATTTTTCTTGATGCAAAAGAAATATGAAACTTCTGACATTTCTTTTCTCAAGAAAACTTATGGGTACCATAGTAATTTGACTCTTTTTTATGTACACTATTGAATCTTGTAGACATGAATGTGATTATGTTAGGCTAATAGTTTCCCTCATGCAGTTGGTGATCATGGTGTCAAAGCACAAGGCGATGGATGGTTGCTAACCGTTGCCTTAATTGAGGGAACCAACTTGGCACCAGTTGATGCTACTGGTTTCTCTGATCCTTATGTGGTATTTACTTGCAATGGTAAAACCAAAACAAGTTCAATCAAGTTCCAAACACTTGAACCTCAGTGGAACGGTATGTGTTCTGTTGTAGAGTTGCTGTTTTTTCTTCCAAAACATATCACCGAGGAAGATTAACTTGGGAACCCCTCATGTTAGTAGAAAAGATGGAGCCATGTGATAGACCATGCATCTGGCGACTAAATAAATTTTCCTAAATGTTGCAGACATCTTTGAGTTTGATGCCATGGATGATCCTCCATCAGTGATGAATGTACATGTATATGATTTTGATGGACCATTTGACGAAGTGACCTCTCTTGGACATGCTGAAATCAACTTTGTCAAATCAAATCTGTCAGAGCTAGCGGATGTATGGATTCCTCTTGAAGGTAACTTGGCTAAGTCCAGGCAATCTAAGTTGCACCTAAGAATCTTCTTGAACAACTCAAAGGGCACTGGTATGGTCACCGAGTATCTGAGCAAAATGGAGAAAGAAGTTGGTAAGAAGGTGAGTGCTTTCCTTCCCATATTTGCTGAAGCATACTGTTAATTTGTGATTTTCCCCTAGTCTGATCTGGGTTACTGCTGCCAGATGACGTTGCGGTCTCCTCGAACTAATACTGCATTCCAGGAGCTCTTCTCTCTACCTGCAGAAGAATTTCTAATCAGCAGTTTTACCTGCTACTTGAAGCGGAAATTGCCTACACAGGTACTTGTCGAATTGCGACTTAACACTGTTTTGAACTTAGTTCACAACTACCAGACTACTATAGTGTAGGGGAAGGCCAAACGGCATGACTTGAAGGGAAATTGGGGTTTTGGAAGGGGGAGTTGGAAGTGGAACATATATAAAGTATCATGGGGAGATTATATTGATTTTTCTTTGCTTGAGCGCACAACGTATATATAGGCCTGACATGCTTGTCCCGTAAGGCCCTAAGGCTTGAACTTCTTTGATTCATATCTTACCCAGGAAGCACGAAACGCATAAGCGTGACATGCAGACTTGTTAATTTTGAACTCCTTATTCAGTTACTCTCATAATTGCCTTTTGAAAAAAAAAACTTCAAAGGATGCTGGCCTGATATGTGATTCGTGGGTTTGGATGCTACCCACTTGTGGATGTGGCACCTTTTATCAACTATGAACATCTCAGATTATCAAGTTCTAACATGTGGATTGAAAATAAAAGTTCAGATTGTTTTCATGTTATTACATGTGCAATTTCAAATAGTACACAGATATCAAATAAATAGCTTGCTAAGGGTTCAGTCAATATTCATTTCAGGGCCATCTTTTCTTGTCTCCAAGAATAATTGGGTTTTATTCAAGCATGTTTGGCCGGAAAACAAAGTTTTTCTTTCTATGGGAGGATATTGAAGACATACAGGCAATTCCCCCATCACTAGCGACATGGAGTCCATCCCTTGCAATAACTCTTCACAGAGGTAGAGGCATGGATGCAAAGCATGGTGCAAAGAGCGTAGAGAGTGGAAAACTGAAGTTTTCTCTGCAATCTTTTGCATCATTTAGTGTGGCCAATAGGTAATCTCCACCTTCCTTAAATAATTAAGCGCTGAAGCTTTAGCTCCACTAACACTAAACCACTCAAAAGGTTTACCTATAGAACTGCCATTCTAGACCATCAATACATATCTGCATTGATACACATAGCACCTTGGACTATTTGTATGTCATAATTGTTCTTGTTATTTTACCCTTGCCCTTATAAATATTTTTTGGTGCTTTACAGGACAATAATGGCGTTATGGAAAGCAAGATCATTGAGCTCCGAGTCTAAAGTACAGATTGCTGAGGAACAATCTAAAAATAGTACACTTCAGAGTGAGGACAGTGGAATTTTTGTAGGTGTTGATGATTCCAAGAGCCTTCAGATGAGCGAAGTTTTCTCGTCAACCATTTCTGCTAATGTAAGTTCAGTAAAATTTGCAGCTGCAACTTTTGGAACTGCTTATGATGAACTTTAATCGCCAGAAGGTGAACTGAAGTATATGTGTCTCTTGCCAGATGAATTCACTTCTGGAGGTGTTCGAAGGAGGTTCGTTGGAGATGAAAGTCATGGAGAAAGTTGGATGCCTCAAATACTCGGCTACACAATGGGAGTCAGATAAACCCGATGAATATCAAAGACAAATTCATTACAAGTTTAGCAGGAAGTTGTCTCCTGTTGGAGGAGAAGTGACTGGGACCCAGCTGAAATCTCCTATGCCCAATAAAAAAGGGTGGATTATTGAAGAGGTGATGGAACTTCAAGGCGTCCTTCTTGGTGACTTCTTCACGGTATGTCGATATACTCGAAACTTCTGTTCACATCTCAGAAAATAAAATCATGTGTTTACTAGTGAGCCAGTTGACTTTAGAGTAACACCTATCTAAATGGGATACCACTTCAAGAAACATCTGCCGTTGAAAACTAGTTCCATCCCTCACTCGCTTGCCATTTATTTTTAATTTTAAGTGGGTTATTGTACTAAATTTGCATCATTTTATTTCACTAGTTTGTTGAAATCCATGTATGGAGGATTTGTTTGATTCAAAGGATTAGTACTAAACTACGAGCAGCTTTTAATAAAAAATATCCTCTGCTGGTTCAAAAGACGAAACGGCTTCAGTGAATGATCTAAACTTTAGTATAACTTTAATCGATGTGAGTATAGGTTTACCGTGAGGTATGTGTGACATACATTGCATAATTTCGTGAGCAATCTTTATTCTGGGGTTTATATGCAGAGCCAAATATGAAATATTATCGTAGCTTGTTCGTTTGTCCATTTTCCCGATTAAAGAGGAAACCATGCACGACATCTCTTCCATCCGAAGAAGACAATTGACAGAGGCCATACATACAAGCTAGAAAAGCAAAATTCTACTAGAGATAAGAAACATATTAGCGGCTACAGCCGCCTCAAATGCCCCCCCACAACCACCAAAAGGACACCTTTGTCATTCTTCTTCCGCTGCGATAAGCACCCTCCATCTTAACGTGGCCTATAGCACCAAGTTCATCCTTTGCATATTTCAATCAAATCAGTTGTGCTCCTGCTAACTTTGTGAATAAAATCAGAATAATCACTGCAATGATCTGTTCACCTAACTTTTGTTTGCAGCTTCATATAAAGTATCAATTCGAAGACCTTGCTCCTAAACAAAAGGCGTGCAGTGTCCAAGTCTATCTTGGAATTGAATGGTCAAAGACCACCAGGCATCAGAAGAGAATCGAGAAGAATGTTCTTTCCAGTTCATCTGCTCGCCTAAAGGAGATGTTCAGCCTTGCATCGAAGCAACTCTCGAACACCAGATAGGATCATTCATCCGTGACAAACCCATGTGCATAATACCGAATGACCAAAAATTTGCTGACCAGCGGTATGGTCCCTTGTACATACATTGCTTGATTGAAGGTACGCACGGGCAGACCGATTCATTCGTTAGACCATTTTAGGGCGAGCTTTGCAGATTTTTCTGTGGCTGTGAGCAATTGTGGTGCAGCATTTTATGAACTCAGGATACCAAATCCAATTTTTTGGTGTACTGTGTCTGATCAAACGTAGATCCAACAGCAATTTGGAGCAGACACATGATAGCAGCATCATACATCCAGTTATGATTTACGCTGAAGCCATGGCCTGCAATTTTTTGATCTGTAGACAGTAGTGTTTGTCTTGTGTACATAGGATAGCAGTGTTGTTCTCTGTACGTTGGAATTGGGCCAGTTCAACTCCGTGTTTCATTGATCACACACATGTTGATGATACAGAAGGAAAATAAAGTCATCCGGTGATAAATAATATTGGATTTTTATATGACACTGGCCGTATGGTCCAGTATTTGTGTACTTTCTCCTGTTCGGATGATCTACGTAGTAGTGAAAAAGAAAGGGGTTGGCAAAGGTCAATTGTGTATTTTCTCACGTGTGACCTTCCTACGTTCCCTCCCACCAAATAAACCACGCTGCAAACGTTACAAGCTCTACGTGTGGGTTTCGTCCACCTTTTTTCTCATCCATATGTCACTCCCTTCATGTACAAAAGCATGCAATATATTTTTTAAAGCATCAGGAAAAATATAGTTTAGGTCGACCCTATTACATTACAATCATCCATGACACAAGATATTTTTTAAAGCATCAGGAAAAAAATAGTTTAGGTCGACCCTATTACATTACAATCATCCATGACACAAGAGAAAATAACCAGCAACTAGAGTCAGCTAAAAATAGCTCAGAGAGCATAATAATGAAAGCATATAATATAGCCCTACAATATATATCCTATGTACTGCCTAGTGCACTAAGCGTCTTCGTCGTCGGAGATGGCCTGATTCGCCTACGCCGAAGCCTGGGCCGCCGCCTGCGCCCAAGCCCGCACCGCCCGTCCTGCCTCCATCTGCTCCTGACGAAGACGTCGGGCATGCGCAGCGGCTTTCGAGCGGATGGAGTTGAGGATCACCACCTGGTCGGGCCACAGATAGTAGACCGGCGGCGCCTCCACTTCCGGCTCCTACAGCAGCACCTCCTCCTTCGGCTCATGCGGCGGCGCCTCCTCCTCCGGCTCATGCGGCGACGCCTCCTCCTCCGGCCCCATCTCTGACCCCTCCTTGAAATCCTCCTCTGGTTCCAGAGGTAGCCTCGCTTGCCTTCGAATTTGGGCCTGTCGAAGGAGGAAGAGACGGTCTTCGATTGTGTAGTACCGACGGCGTGGTGACATGGCTGATGGGCTCGGAGAGGGGAGTGCTCAGGTGTCGGGGGGAAAGGGAGCATGCGGATGAGCTAGGGCTAGGGGACTCCGCCCGGCTTAAATAGCCATCTACAGATAATGACGAGGGAGCCAGATCGACAGTCAACGCGTAGCAAAGGACCAACCAGGACTTTTTTTTCGCGCGGGCAAGTGGGTGAGCAGGACCGACGTCTCGCGGATAGCCCAACGATCCAACGATGTAGAGCCATCCATGTGATCCAATGGCGCAGAGCCTGCACACAGCCTGCCTGTATCCTTCTAGAAGACCAGATCCGACATTTTCGCTTGGCGCTAGGATACGATCAAACGGCTGCAGTTCGACGTTCGGGGTTTTGAGCTGGTCAGTGGGGTTATCCTACGTTTGACCAACTTTTAAATGGCCTTAACTAATTCAAAAAAATCAAATAAATATGAAACCTTCCCTGTTCGTCGTTTTATAAGACATAGTTACCCTAAAAAAATATAAACCTGGTTTAGGGACCTTTTTAAGAAAAAACTTCTTTTGAGATGAGCTACCGTTTTCAAGTTCAAATGAGCAGAACGAAATTCAAAAAAAAACAAAAAAGTGTAAAACCTGCTCATAATGCCTTTGTATGTGACATGGTTAGGGCAAAAAATAAAAATCTTGGTTCATGGACATTTCCATGAAAAGTCCTTCACACATACGAGCTATCACGTACGGAGTTCACAAAAAATAAAAAAAATAAAAAAATCACCAGAGCTCCATTTCTGTGTGAGTAAGAAGGATCTGAATGTATTTTTCATTTTTTAAATTTTAAACTTTCTTTATAATAATGAGTTTTGCAATAAAGGGTTAGGGTTAGGGTTTATGAGTCTATTTTTGTTTTGTTTGCTGTTAGATCATTTCAACATAGGGTAACCTGATCATTACAACTTAGGCCTCTTTCAACATGTCACTTATAATTCAGATGTTAGTTCAAATTCAAGTTTTACCTTAATTAATCATCAAATCACATCATATTCAAACATCACATAGGATTGTCGGCATATAAGTGGTTAGATGATGTCCATCTATCTTATTACAGATGCAAGTATTTATTCACTGGATTTCTTCTTGTTTACGAGTAATGGGGCATCTGCCTAACCCTATCAAACCTATCAGTAAGATAATACAAGAATCATATTCAGTCTTGCGCGGATGTGATACTGGTCACATCACATCACATCACATCACATAACATCACCATGCATTAGCTTTAATTAAACATTAATGTCGACCACAGAGGCGGGCGGCGATAGTTCTAGTGCATTATACATAATGCCAATGGAAACTAATATAAAAGGGACCCAATTTAAAAACACAGATAAAAATATAGACAAATGCCGCCCGCCGATGAAGCGTCCTACTCGTCATCATCGACGCTGGTGAGGTCGACGTAGGGAGGCGGCTGCCAAAGGTGGGCTGGTGGTCCCTGCCAGGCCGGAGGTGCTTGCGGTGCTTGCAACACATCCTCATGTGGGTCCTGCTCTGGTTCGGGTGACCGCAGCGGCGTGGGTGCCCACGACTGGACAGCTAGCACGTCGGCCATCTCCGACACAATGGCCGACCATCCCCACGAATGGCCCAGCAGCCGGGAGTTCCATGCCGCAAGGGCCGGCTCCTCCGCCACCTTCTCCTTCACCTCCTCATTGACGACGACGACCATCTTCAGCTCAGGGATGGCCACGTCGTCGCCCGCAGAGAGGGCCAACACCCTATCCATGTCCGCCCATTGACGCTCATCGTGTGTGCGCACGAAATCCTCCATGACACATCTAATGAGCTCGGCCTCTTCCTCGGTCATCGGAGATGGTGGTGACGGGGACGAAGATGGTGTCAGGGTGAGGCCACGGACACGCCTATGACCGAGCACTTGGGGCAGGCTAGCAGCACGTCGTCGTCGTAGGGTAGGTGGACGACCGACAAAAAAACACTGCCGCCGCAGGTTGTGCTCGTCGTGGAGCCACATATCCCACAGTGGCGGGTTGACGCCGTACCTTGGGTCATGGAGGAGATCCGGAGGTAGGCGCGTGCAACGTCGGTCGATCTCCTCATGGCGAGCGCGGCCGCTCATTGGCACCGGGGGGATTGGAACCCAATCCGCGGACGGATGCCAGTTGTTCGGTAGGTGGGCATCTCCCCACAACAATGGCGTGGCTGTCTCCCAGTACCTCCAGCATATTTCTGTGCCGACGTACGGGCGCATGTGAGGGAGTCGTGGACTAAGGGGTCCTCGAGTCGTCGGCCTATCTCCTAATAGGCCGGCTTGGTGGGCCATTCTCTGATTGTCACAGGAAGGGCCAGATACATTGAGAGCACACATTCTAGAAGGAAGTCCCGAAGGCTCATCCTGCACTCCAAGTCAAGATGAGGAAATTGACATCTCCATCCTCGATAGGAGACCTACCATGTGTAAACCCTAGTACCCTCTGGTGTCTATATAAACCAAGAGTGTTTTAGATTGTAGGGAAGAGAAACTCATCTAGGGTTTAGCTATTCGATCTCGAGGTATATCAACTCTGCAACCTTCATATCATCAATATAATCAAGCAGGACATAGGGTTTTACCTCCATAGGAGGGCCCGAACCTGGGTAAACATCGTCTTCTTCGTCCCTTGTTACCATCGATCCTAGTCTCACAGCTCTGGACCCCCTACCCGAGATCCGCCGGTTCTAACACCGACATTGGTGCTTTCATTGAGAGTTCCACTGTGATTGCCAAAGGAATCGATGGCTCGCGTTGTCATCAACGAAGAAGTCCGCAACATGGACACCTTTGTCACCAGACAGATCTTCGCTTTCGGCAGCATTGTGCTGCACGCTGACCCGATCGACCGTCTTGGCCGGGTCAGGAGTTTTGCCCCAGATCAAAGGTCAGATTTGGGAACCTAGAGTTATCCGTAGACACTCGGGGCGATCTTTCACTAATTGGGCTCGCAATCTCACCTGCCATTCCCGAAGAGTCCAAGGCCTTAACCTCGGATTCCGCTTTCGGTCTCGTCCACGGGACCCACCCCGACGATGACCTGGCTTTTAGTCCGAATATGGTCATAGCGTCATACGTACGGAGACCGGTTCCCGCTGAATACTCCCCTATCGTGGATGCATCAGAGGTTAACTCCGAAAGCTCTAAGCAGGTTGACCTGATCGAGCTCTCCACACTCAACGAGGCCCTAGATCGGATCTTGTCGATAAAAATTACCGACGACCCAAACCCGATCCATGCTCAGATCGGTCTTAAGACGGGTCAAGAAGAATTTTCATCCCACCCACCACCCACTTGATAGCTATTGTCGAAGATTTAACTAACATGTTGGACTACACCTCTGAGGAGGCAGAAGACATGGATGAGAAAGATTGCGCTCCCACCCCCGTTAACACCGGGGGATGGGCTGCCACCTCCACCTATGACGTCTACATGGTGGACACTCTAGCCTATAACGGCGAGCATACACCCAAAAGCAATGGCAACAAATTGGGTGAAGCGTCATCAAGGCACCGGAAGCCACACAAATGATGAAAGGCAAAAAAAAGGGAAGAAAAGCTATCGCTGGCACCGGGGACGGAGATACCCCGGAAGACCTCGGCGATCTCGATATCCCTGAACATCCGCTAGAGGACCAGGAGAGGTTGGAAGATCAGTGTAACCCCGATGATCTAAATGATTCCGAGGACGATAACTACCTATCCCCTGTCAAGGAGGAGGACATCCCAGAAGTCGAAGATTTCGCCATCCCCGAAAACTCTAAAGATCAGGAACAGTTCAAGCAACAGCTTATAGCCACGGCCCGGAGCCTAAAGGTAAAAGAACGGCAGCTTAGGGACGAGCATGACAACCTCAACGATAGATGGACGAGGGTCCTATCAGCTGAGGAGGGATACCGTACCGGTCTATTGGACCAAGCCAAGAGTTATCCACGCCGACGGCTGCTGCCACAATTCAATGACGAGCTTACTGATACGCCGTCTCCCAAACATACTCCATATGACAAGCCAGACCGCCCTCCTCGAGGACGAGATAGGACGGCTAACGACACCAGTTATAGGTCGACGATACCCCGAAGAAGGGGAAAAGAGCCAATAGAGCCCGATGACAGGTTTGACCTGCGACACGACCCGAACTATAGAACAGGTCGTACGAGATCCATCTATGGATCCAGAGGGTACTCCCCCGATAGACATGATGGGTATCGGCCCTGGCTCGACTGCAACAATAGAGGACGGGAGCGAAATCGGGCCAGAACAGATGCCGATTACCAGCACGACATAGCTCGGGTTAGAGGCGCCGCCCACCACTGTGCTTCACCGATGAGGTGATGCAACATCAGTTCCCCAAAGGATTCAAACCCATGAACATAGAGCAATATGACGGGACAACTGACCCAACAGTATGGATCGAGGATTTCCTCCTCCACATCCACATGGCACGAGGAGATGATCTCCATGCCATCAAGTATCTACCCCTAAAACTTAAGGGGCCAGCTCAACACTGGTTAAACAGCCTCCCCGAAAATTCCATCGGGTGCTGGGAGGATCTAGAGGATGCATTCCGATCTAACTTCCAAGGCACTTATGTTCGGCCGCCGGACTCCTCCCACCTTAGCAACGTCGTCCAAAAGGCAGGAGAGTCTGCTTGGCAATTCTGGAATCGGTTCTTGACCAAGAAAAAATAGATCATTGATTGCCCGGACGCCGAGGAAATAGCCTCCTTTAGGCACAATATTCGGGATGAATGGCTGGCTCGCCAGCTCGATCAGGATAAACCTACTACAATGTCCTCCCTTACATCACTCATGACTCGTTTTTGCATAGACGAGGATAACTGGCTAGCAAGATGGAGCCACAACCCCGAAGACCCGGAAACTCTGAAGTTCGGAACCGAAACGGGAAACCAAAATGCAACAAAAATAAGCGCCGACATAGCAATAGTGATGCCGATGACATAGCAATAGTAACGCCGGCTTCCGCAATTCCTGACCCGGGCAACAAAAAAAGCCTCCTAAAGGCAATCACGATGAACCTACCCTGCTAGACAAAATCATGGAGAGGCCTTGCCAGATCCATGGCACTCAAGAGAAGCCCGCCAACCACACCAACCGTCACTGTTGAGTGTTCAAACAGGCCGACAAACTCGCATCCGAGGATCAAGGCAAGGGCCCACGCATCAAGGACGATGATGAGCCCCGCGGTCTGATCGGTGGCGGACAGAAGCAGTTCCCTCTAGAGGTAAAAACCATGAATATGATATACGCCACTCATATACCCAAAAGGAGAGGAAGCATGCCCTTCGAGAGTAGAGCGTGTAGCCCCGACGTACAACCCATGGTCGGCGTACCCGATCACCTTTGATCGACGCGACCACCCGACCAGTATCCGTCATGGGGATTCAGCCACCCTCGTCCTAGACCCCTGATAACCCATAAGTATAGGGGATCGCAATAGTTTTCGAGGGTAGAGTATTCAACCCAAATTTATTGATTTGACACAAAGGGAGCCAAAGAATATTCTCGAGTATTCGCAACTGAGTTGTCAATTCAACCACACCTGAAAGACTTAATATCTGGAGCAAAGTATTTAGTAGCAAAGTAGTATGGAAGTAACGGTGATGGCGGCAAAAGTAATAGTAGCAGTTTTGTAGTGATTGTAACAGTAGCAACGGAGAAGTAACTTAGCAAGGATCAATATGTGGAAAGCTCGTAGGCAATGGATCAATGATGGATAATTATGTCGGATGGCATTCATCATGCAACAGTTATAACATAGGGTGACACAGAACTAGCTCCAATTCATCAATGTAATGTAGGCATGTATTCCATATATAGTCATACATGCTTATGGAAAAGAACTTGCATGACATCTTTTGTCCTACCCTCCCGTGGCAGCGGGGTCCTAATGGAAACTAAGGGATATTAAGGCCTCCTTTTAATAGAGAACCAGACCAAAGCATTAGCACTTAGTGAATACATGAACTCCTCAAACTATGGTGATCACCAGAAGGAATCCAGGTAATTGTCACCCTGAGAGATGCGGATCATAACTCGTAATAGGTGTCTACAACTTGCAAGATAGGATCAAGAACACATATATGTTCATGAAAACATAATAGGTTCAGATCTAAAATCATGGCACTCGGGCCCTAGTGACAAGCATTAAGCATAGCAAAGTCATAGCAACATCAATCTCAGAACATAGTGGATACTAGGGATCAAACCCTAACCAAACTAACTCGATTACATGATATATCTCATACAACCCATCACCATCCAACAAGCCTATGATGGAATTACTCATGAACGGCGAAGAGAATCATGGAATTGGTGATGAAGGATGGTTGGTGATGACGATGGCATCGATTTCGCCTCTCCGGAGCCCAAAACGGACTCCAGACCTGGCCTCCCGAGGAAGAACAGGAGGTGGCGGGGCTCCATGTCATGAAACGCGATGAAATCTTCTCCCTGATTTTTTTCTCCGCGAATAGGAATAAATAGGAGTGGAATTGAGGTCGGTGGAGCAGCAGGGGCCCCACAAGCCTGTTAGGCGTGGCTAGGGAGGTGGTCGCGCTTGGCAGGCTTGCCACCTGTGGGTGGCCCCTCCAGTTGATTCTTTTGCCAGTATTTTTTATTAATTCCAAAAATATTCTACGTAAATTTTT
Organism: Hordeum marinum; assembly: GCA_022496015.1. Taxonomy (NCBI): domain Eukaryota; kingdom Viridiplantae; phylum Streptophyta; class Magnoliopsida; order Poales; family Poaceae; genus Hordeum; species Hordeum marinum. The sequence continues at coordinate 342,244,479 of CM039677.1, read as the reverse complement.
AGGTCAATTCGAGAACTTTTATTTCTGCACAAAAATAACACCAAGGCAATTCTACTGAAAACAGCGTCAGTCTGGGTTAGTTCCATTCAAATCATGCAAATTAGAGTCCAAAACAAGGGCAAAAGAGTTTGGAAAAGTAGATACGATGGAGACATATCAACTCCCCCAAGTTTAACCCATTGCTTGTCCTCAAGAAATTCAGTTGATAAACTGAAAGTGATAAAGAAAAACTTTAACAAACTTTGTTTGATCTTGTTGTTGTAAATATGTCTAACCGATGTTTAGATTTTCAGCAAAGATCATGGACTAACCACGTTCGCAATAACACTTAGGTCTCACATTTACTCATATCAATGACATAATCAACTAGAGAGCAATAATAATAACTCTCGGATGACAACACTTTTATCAAAACAATCATGATACAATATGATGAAATGATACCTCTCTAGCCCTTTCCGAGACCGCAAAACATAAATACAAAGCACCTCTAAAGAACAAGGACTGGCTAGACATTGTAATTCATGGTGAGAGAGATCTAGTCATGCTCATACTCAATATCAATTAACAGCAAAGCATACAAATGATGGTGGTGCTCTCTAACCGGTGCCTTTTATAAGAGGATGATGACTCAACAATAAAGTAAATGGAAAGGCCCTTAGCAGAGGGAAGCATTGATTTGCAGAGGTGCCAGAGCTCGAATTTTTAAACAGAGATGAGTAATATTTTTTGAGAGGTATGCTTTCATTGCTCACATAATGACTAAGAGGTTTTCAACATCTTCCATGCTAGATACATTATAGGCGGTTCCCAAATAGAGTGATAAGGTTTTTACTCCCCCTCCACCAATTAATCACACTCCACGGCGAGCCGAATCCACGGGTACCGTCCATAAAAACACAATCATGTGGGAGTTTTGTTTGATTATATTTTGCTTTTATTTCGAGCATGGAACTGGGCATTCCGATTACCATCCACTTTCTTGTGAATGATAGTGAATCAACACATATCGTGAGAATAACACACCTAGCATGGAGATACTGACAGCCCCTAGTCGCCACACGAGCGATTTGGGCATACAAAACAGAATGTTTATTTGAAGGTTTAGAGTTTGGCACATGCAAATTTACTTGGAACGGCAGGTAAATACCGCATATAGGCAGGTATGGTGGACTCATAAGGAAAAACTTTGGGTTTGAGGAATTGGATGCACAAGCAGTATTCCCGCTTAGTACAAGTGAAGGCTGGCAAAAGACTGGGGAGTGACCAACTAGAGAGTGACACAGTCATCAACATGATTTGAGATTAACCAACAATGAATGCAAGCATGAGTAGGATATAAATCACTATGAACATAACTATCATAGAGGCTATGTTGATTTTGTTTCAACTACATGCATGAACATGTGCCAAGTCGAGCCACTTGAATCATTCAGAGGAGGATACCATCCCATCATACTACATCACAACCATTTTAATATGCATGTTGGCACCCCAGACAAACCATTATCCACTCTTATCTAATTAAGCATGGCATGAATAACTATAATCTCTAATTGTCATTGCAAATATGTTTCACACTAATGAACTGAATTCAGAACGATGACCTAATCATATTTACAAAAGCAAGATAGGTTGAGTTCATACCAGCTTTTCTTCATCTCAATCTTTTCATAAAATATCGTCATTATTGCCTTTCACTTGCATGACCAAACGGTGTGGATAATAATAAGAGTGCACGTGCATTGGACTAAGCTGGAATCTGCAAGCAATAACTCAAAGGAGAAGACAATGTAATATGGGCTCTCTAATAGGTAAACAATAATGCATATGAGAGCCACTCAACATTTTCCTTGAGATCTTCTCCTTACAACCCAAAGAAAGAAAAATCAAAACAAGAACGAGAAAAACTATTTACACGGGAAAGCCCCCAACAAGAAAAAGAAGAACGAAAAATCTTTTTGGGTTTTCTTTCAATGCTACAACTAAGCAACAAAAGGTAAAGCTAAAACTAATTTTTTTGTATTTTTCTCCAAGTTAATTAAACACGCAAGAAGAAAGCGAAACAAGGAGCTAAATTATCATGGGCGGTACAATGAAAGAGTATGAACACGGACTACTAAAGTGTGAAAACATGAATGTAATGTCGGTGAGAGATACGTACTCCCCCAAGCTTAGGATTTTGGCCTAAGTTGGTCTAGGGCCATGGATGGAAAACTCTCTCTCCGGGATACTCCAGAGCATCCTCAGAGTTCCATTGGTTGGCAAGCTCCTGTGTCTCCCACTGAAAAACTGGCTCAGGGTACGGATCAAGGGCTGGTGCCGGTTCTGGAGCTGGGGGTTGCATCAGACCCCAATATCTGTAGATGTATTCGGGCATAATGGTGTACCTGCTTGAGTGAATGTCGAACAAAGAAGAAGTAGGCAGAGTAATAATCTCACAAGTACCCTGGCTGAAAGCTAAGTTATAAAGCATCCTCCTATCATCATTTTTCTTAATAACATCATGTGCTACCATATGGTCATAATTTAAGGACTTCGAGGTAGTAGCCTCTCATCTTCCTCGTTAAGCCTAATGGGTATCTCAAAGTGTTTGGCCAAACGAGATGCATAGATACCTGTGAATATGGGCCCCTCGAACGGTTGGTGTTCAACCGTTGGGCCACCATAGTGCCCAGACTAAAGGTTCTATCAGCAAATAAAGCATGGCACGGAATGGCGAGGTTAGGGGCACTAAGACCTCCACTCTCCCAGCGACCAACTAAACATCTCCCTGTAAAGAATGAATAATAAGGTAGCACAGGAAAATGTAAGCTAGATGCTCTTGCCTTTGACACACCTCTCTCTTCCCCTACAGTGACTGCGGCAATAAAATTTTCCATGTCTCTAGGACGTGGTTCCCCGATGCTGCCCTCATAGGGTATTTTGCAAACTTTGCAAAAATCATAAAGGTTCATTTTCTTAGGCACATCATATAAGTGAAATTCTACTGTAGGAGGATCTTCCCTAACATGAAAATGAAAATTTTGCACAAAGGTATTTGTGAGCAAGAGGTACTGGTCACACTTATCATTGAGGAAGTCGACGAGGCCTGCATTCTCAGCCAAATAATAAAAATCTTCATAAATGTCGTCTTCCCTCAAGAATGTGTCACATGGCCATTCACATGGTCAAACTTCTGTGACACAAGGAAGATTATACTTGGGTTTCTCCCTCACCTCATTTTCACCTTCCTTAGAACTCCGGCTTGAGGAGCCTCTTAACAATCTCCTTAGCATTTTTATTTTTTCTAGAAATTTTTGAAATTTTTAGTGACTCAAAATAAAGGTGAAAAAACTCAATGAAATTCATAGCAACTATTCCCACAAGTGCCTAGGGGTTATATCATGCATCAAAACTACTTGGGACCATAACAAATTTGACATGCAAGCTCAAGAACAAGGACACCAAAGCAGCAAAAATTTGCAATATATAAAGCACTAGAACAAAAACTAATTGGACCATTGGAGGAGTCACATACTGTAGAACAATCTCCCACAACAGTTTTGCGAATGAAGCTTTGCACAAGGAGATCGAAAATGGGAGCAAAATGAGCTAGAACACGGGTTTGAGCAATGGTGGGATTTTTTCTGGAGGAGGATGAAGTGGATGGGTGCTGGAATAAGTGGAGGGGGCCTACGTGGGACCCACAAGCCTGCTAGGTGCGGCCAGGGGGTGGTCGCGCCTTGTGGGCTTATGACCCACTGGTGCAGCTCCCTACGGTGTGTTCAGTGCTAGATATTTTTAAATATTCCAGAAAAAATCATACTACATTTTTAGGGCATTTGAAGAACTTTTATTTTTAGGTCATTTTTCTATTGCACGGAAAACTGTGAAAACAGAAAAATAATAGCATTTTTACTTAATTTAATCTAACTAACAGAAAGTAAAGGTTGGGTACAGAAAGTTATGCTTTCTAAATTCAACCATCTCATGCTCACCCAAAGGAATCCATCAATAAGGTTGATCAAGTCTTATTAACAAACTTCATTTGAATAACATGAAACCGGAGAATTTTTGAATAACACTAAGTTACCTCAATGGGGATATGCATGTCCCCAACAATAAGTATATCAATTTTCTTCTTAACAGTAGGAAGAGGGAATTCAAAGTCTCCAATAATAATCGTTGGAATTTTTTCAATGGAGTTGATACTATGAACTTGGGGTTGTTTCTTCGGAAAGTGTACTGTATGCTCATTATCATTAATATGAAAAGTGACACTGCCTTTGTTGCAATCAATAACAGCCCCTGCAGTATTCAAAAAGGGTCTACCCAGGATGATCGACATACTGTCGTCCTCGGGAATATCAAGAATAACAAAGTCCGTTAAGATAGTAGCATTTGCAACTACGACAGGTACATCCTCACAATTACTAGTAGGTAGAGCAGTTGATTTATTAGCCATTTGCAAAGAGATTTCAGTAGGTGTCAACTTATTCAATCAATTCTACGATATAAAGCGAAAGGCGTAACACTAACACTAGCTCCCAAATCACATAAAGCGGTATTAACATAATTCCCTTTAATAGAGCATGGTATAGTTGGTATTCCTGGATCTCCTAATTTCTTTGGTACTCCACCCTTAAAAGTATAATTAGCAAGCATGGTGGAAATTTCATATTCCGGTATCTTCCTTTTATTAGTCACAATGTCTTTCATATACTTAGCATAAGGAGACATTTTCAAAATATCAGTCAAGCGCATACGCAAATAGACGGGTCTAAGCATTTCAACAAAGCGCTCAAAATCCTCACCATCCTTTTTGTTGGATGGTTTAGGAGGAAAGGGCATGGGTTTCTAAACCCATAGTTCTATTTCTTTACCATGCTTCCTAGCAATAAAATCTCTTTTGTCATATCTTTTATTCTTAGGTTGTGGGTTATCAAGATCAATAGTAGGTTCAATCTCCACATCATTATCATTACTAGGTTGAGCATCAACATGAACATCATCATTTATATTAGCACTAGGCTCATGTTCATCACCAAATTATGTCTCAGCATCAGAAATAGAAATATCATTTGGGTTTTCAGGTGTATCTATAACAGGTTCACTAGCAACATGCAAAGTTCTATCATCATCCTTTTTCCTCTTATTATTGTAATGACAAGGTGCATCAGTATTACTCCTTTGAGAATCTTGCTCAATTCTCTTAGGATGACCCTCAGGATACAAAGGTTCCTGGGTCATTCTACCACCTCTAGTCACAACCTTAACAAAATGATCGTTGTTCTTACTATTCATCTCATTAAGCAAATCATTCTAAGCTTTGAGTACTTGTTCTACTTGAGTAGTTACCATGGAAGCATGTTTACTAATCAGTTTAAGATCATTGATAGTTCTACTCATATAATCACCTAAGAGATGAATCATGAAAGCATTATGTTTCAATTATCTACTGACATAGGCATTAAAATTTTCTTGCTTAATAACAAATTATCAAACTCATCCAAGCATTGGCTAGCAGACTTATTATAAGGAATATCACTTTCATCAAATACGAAGAAAATTGACCTCTACTACCTGTGTCGGGTTATCAAGACCGTGTATTTCTTCAATAGGTGGTAGATTCTTAACATCTTCAGCTTTAATACCTTTTTCTTTCCTAGATTTCTTTGCCTCTTGCATATCTTCAGGACTGAAAAATAGAATACCTCTTTTCTTCAGAGTTGGTTTCGGAGGTGGTTCGGGAATAGTCCAATCATTATCATTGCTCAATATATTATTCAATAGTAGTTCAGCTTGTTCAACAGTTCGTTCCCTGAAAACACAACCAACACAACTGTCTAGGTGGTCCCTAGAAGCATAGGTTAGTCCATTATAAAAGATATCAAGTATTTCATTTTTCTTGAGAGGATGATCAGGCAAAGCATTTAGTAATTGGAGAAGCCTCCCCCAAGCTTGTGGGAGACTCTCTTCTTCCATTTGCACAAAGTTAAATATTTCCTGCAAGGCAACTTGTTTCTTATGGGCAGGGAAATATTTTTCAGAGAAGTGATATATCATATCCTGGGGGCTACGCACACAACCAGAAGCAAGAGAATTAAACCATATCTTAGCATCACCCTTTAGCGAGAAAGGAAACAACTTAAGAATATAGTAATAACGATTTTTTTCCTCATGAGTAAATAGGTGGCTATATCATTCAATTTAGTGAGATTTGCCACAACAGTTTCAGATTCATAACCATGGAAAGGATCAAATTCAACCAAAGTAATTAACTCAGGATCGATAGAGAATTCATAATCCTTATCAGTAACAAAGATAGGTGAAGTAGCAAACTTAGGATCATTTTTCATTCTAGCATTCAAAGATTTTTCTTTATACTTGCATAGTAATTTCTTAAGATCATCTCTATCCTTACAAGCAAGAAAGTCCCTAGTTACCTCTCCTTCCATAACATAACCCTCGGGAATATCGGGAAATTCATATCTAGGAGAGCTAAATCTAGCAGGTGTTTCATAGTGTTCAGTTTCAATAATTTCATCAGTTTCAGAAGTATCATAATTTTCTGCATTGGCTCTAGCAATTTGTTCATCAAGAAATTCACCCAGTGGCACAGTATTATCAAGCAAAGTATCATCATAAGCATCATGCATAGCAGAAGTTGCATCATATGTTACTTGCGACATATCAGAATTACTAGCAGGTGGTGGTGTCGCAAACTTACTCATAACAGAAGGTGAATCAAGTGCAGAGCTAGATGGAAGTTCCTTTCCTCCCCTCGTAGTAAAGGGATAGATCTTGGTTTTTGGATCTTTTAGATTCTTCATAGTGATCAACAGATATAAATCCTAAGTGACTCAGAGAATAGAGCTATGCTCCCCGACAACGGCGCCAGAAAAAGGTCTTGATAACCCACAAGTATAGGGGATCGCAATAGTGTTTGAGGGTAGAGTATTCAAACAAGATTTATTGATTCGACACAAGGGGAGCCAAAGAATATTCTTCAGTATTCACAGCTGACTTGTCAATTTAAACACACCTGAAAGACTTAATATCTGCAGCAAAGTATTCAGTAGCAAAGTAGTATGGAAGTAACGGTAACATCGGCAAAAGTAACAGTAGCGGTTTTGTAGTGATTGTAACAGTAGCAACGGAGAAGTAACTTAGCAAGGATCAATATGTGGAAAGTTCGTAGGCAATGGATCAGTGATGGATAATTATGTCGGATGGCATTCATCATGCAACAGTTATAACATAGGGTGACACAGAACTAGCTCCAATTCATCAATGTAATGTAGGCATGTATTCCATATATAGTTATACGTGCTTATGGAAAAGAACTTGCATGACATCTTTTGTCCTACCCTCCCGTGGCAGCGGGGTCCTAATGGAAACTAAGGGATATTAAGGCCTCCATTTAATAGAGAACCGGACCAAAGCATTAGCACTTAGTGAATTCATGAACTCCTCAAACTACGGTAATCACCGGAAAGAATGCCACTTATTGTCACCCTGGGGGATGCGGATCATAACTCGTAATAGGTGTCTACAACTTGCAAGATAGGATCAAGAACACATATATATTCGTGAAAACATAATTGGTTCAGATCTGAAATCGTGGCACTCGGGCCCTAGTGACAAGCATTAAGCATAGCAAAGTCATAGCAACATCAATCTCAGACCATAGTGGATACTAGGATCAAACCCTACCAAAACTAACTCGATTACATGATAAATCTCATCCAACCATCACCGTCCACCAAGCCTACGATGGAATTACTCACGAATGGCGGAGAGCATCATGGAATTGGTGATGACGATGATGTCGATTTCCCCTCTCCGGAGCCCAAAATGGACTCCAGATATGGCCTCCCGAGGAAGAACAGGAGGTGGCGGCGGCTCCGTATCGTGAAACGCGATGGACTCTTCTCCCTGATTTTTTTCTCCGCAAATAGGAATAAATAGGAGTGGAATTGAGGTCGGTGGAGCAGCAGGGGCCCCACAAGCTTGCTAGGCGCGGCCAGGGGGGTGGCCGCGCCTGGCAGGCTTGCCACCTGTGGGTGGCCCCCTCCGGATGATTCTTTTGCGAGTATTTTTTATTAATTCCAAAAATATTCTCCATAAATTTTCAGGTCAATCTGAGAACTTTTATTTCTACACAAAAATAACATCAATGCATTTTTGCTGAAAGCAGCGTCAATCCGGGTTAGTTCCATTCAAATCATGCAAATTAGAGTCCAAAACAAGGGCAAAAGAGTTTTGGAAAAGTAGATACAATGGAGACGTATCAACCCCATTATAGATGGGTACCACCTCACTAAAGTCCTAATGGACGGAGGAAGTAGCCTTAATCTGATCTACTCAGACACGGTGAAAAAGATGGGTATAGATCCATCAAGGATCAAACCTAGAAACACTACCTTTAAAGGAGTGATCCGAGGCGTTGAAGCTCGGTGCACAGGCTCTATGAGCCTGGAAGTAGTGTTCAGTTCGCCCGATAACTTCCAAAGCGAGGATTTGATCTTTGACACTGTACCTTTCCGTAGCAGTTATCACGCCCTGCTAGACCGAACAACATTCACTCGCTTTAACACCGTCCCACACTATGCATACCTCAAGCTCAAGATGCCCGGGCCCAAGGGGGTCATTAATGTCAACGGCAACACAGAGCGCTCCCTTTGAACTGAGGAACATGCATTGGCCCTGGCGGCTGAATTCCACTACAATGATGATCGGCAAACGCTGAAATCTGCCATAAAGGCACGTAAGGTTGACAAGCGAGCTCGGTTTCAGCCTGAACTCACAGAACCTTCTTCTCCCCAGAAATAGGGACTCGCCCCCATTGCACAACCCTAATGCCAGCGAAACACGTGCCAAGAAGGCACAATTTTGCACTCAAGATTCCATGGGCAGCAGTGGGGAACAACCTTCAAAGCGTAAGTGTTCGACTGGACCAAACTACTACAAATATAAGTCTTCGGACATACTACGGGTACCATCAAGGACCTACTAAAGCGTCAAGAAATCCATACTTCAGCGACTTCTCAAGACCCTCTTTCCAAGGTTCGCTCGCCAACAGCATCACCCATAAAGGAATGCAACTCCCTAGGAGGCACATGAGTAGACAGGCGACAGGGCATATTGAGGACGTCAGGCCACCCATCGAAGACCCCTGGTACAACCCCTCCTGTAAACTTTACATTTCATCATCAAGTATGTGTAAACAGTTGCTTCGGCAATTTGAGCTATAAGAGTTATTGAGCAAAATAGAAGACCATTATGCATGGTCGCTTTGCTGTCTTTTTTGGTGCATACTCTATTTCCTCCCTCCTCAATGCTTCTTGCGAAACTGATCGGTACACTTCGCGACGCAACTGGCTAATAGACAGCGGGCTCAAATTTAAAATATCGCCCTAAGCACAATCGATCATGTGTTTGGCATCTCGGACTTTGCTTTATATGCATTGGTACCGAACTATGTCTTGGGTTAATAGTTGGGTTGCCCGGCTCATGTTCTTGTCCCCTTTACGTTTCGCTCGTTCGGCTAAAAGGGCAAAGGGAGAACCACTGTGATTGTGTTTCCAACTAGCCTAGTCAAGCACCTCAGGGGAGAAAGCCAAAAACTAACTGTCATAGTATGCGAGAACCGGTCTGTGAATCCGAGCATAAGTGTTATACTAAAAACTTTGTTAGAGGTTATTCCATGTCATACGATGGGTTTCGTACTACTACAAACCATGTGATACTGGCTTTAGCCGCGGTTCATCCGAACATCACAAACCACCAGGGGCTAGTCATTAGCCCCCGCATTCCTTTTTCATGCTCCTACGGATACGTGAAAGCAATAAAGCATTATAGTATGATTGCCTTGTCCCCTCACACTACCGCCTTTCGGTACCGATAACTCGGCTAAGGGTCATAGTGCGGAGGAAGAGACACCTCGCGTAGTATCTACACGGGGGCTGAAACCGACGACTCGCAAATTTCAGTTTAAATGGCCACACAGGAATCATAGCGAATGCAAAACATAAAAGACATGATAAAGCATGCATCATAACCATAAAAGCGTTAAAAGGTCTTCGGGCATATTATAACGTGCTTACTCATAAAAGTTATCTTTCGAGCATTGAGCCTCTATCGCCTGAGCACCCTCCATCACTATGGAGAAGTATCACTCAGGGCACCTATGCTCCTTTCCAAGGGGCGGAGGAGCGGTAGCTATCTTCGTCGGATCAAGCCCCGGCCGATGCACCTTGTCCCTTGCAAAGGTCATCCGAGCTCCCTCGATGCAGGAAGAACGCCTTAGTGCGTCAATCGAAGGCGAAGCATCGCTCAGCTTCCGCACCAGGCCGAAGTAACTTCTCGACAACCGCTCGTCGGGTCATAGCCGGATGCAGAGATCCTTCATGGCCAGCTCCACCATCCCATGTAGCCCCATCAGCTTCTTCATCCGCTCAATGAGGAGAGGAGAGCACTCGGGGGCTTCACATTGCGCCTAAAAGAGCCAAGCCTCATCTCCCCCTTCTCACTAAGCGTAGAACTGGTTCGCGTCCGCTACACTCTTCAAGAGGTTCGAGCTAGTGCCTGAGGAACGCCACACCTGAGTGAGCAATGCGAACTTGCTATCACCAAAGGCACACTGCAGTAAATATGACTTACCATCTATGATAGCCTTGACTTGGCGAATCTGTTCCTCAAAGAAACGCCTGTCCACCTGCTCCTTCTGGAGGTCAGCTTTCGGCATGGATAGCTCGATGGCTTGTTCCTTGCCCTTCTGCTCAAGGTCCTCGCATTTTTGGCTGACGTCCTTGAGCTCCCGCTGAACGTCCCCCTCCTGAGCCTCATGCTTTTTGCTCGTGGTTTTTAAGGCGGAGAGCACGGCTGCTGCCTGTTCGGTTGTTGCCTTCTCGTTCGCGACCTCTTGCTTTATCTGTTGCAGCTTGGCCTTGAGCTTCTCGACCTCCTTTGCCGAGGTTGTGTAAGAAATAAAACATATAACTGTACTAAGTCAACAGTGTGAATCGCTAATGATGAATAACTCGGATATTACAATTCCGCTTACCTTGCGCCTCGTCGAACCTCTTGTTCAGAGCATCAAGATCCTCTTCGGAGCTCTTGAGCTTCCGATTTAGCTCATCAAGCTCGGCGACATTCATGGCCGCCGCTGATGACGAAGCCTGCAAATAGCATATATTTATCAGTTTATATGGGTTCAAACCCCTGAACTGTCAAGACTATGACCCTATGTTCGGTCTTCTTAAGGACTGTTAGAACATTATAGGATGAATTTTGTCTAATACATTGTTTGGTCATTTCTTTGTATTTGACCCTTGGGTGAGTTTTTTAAACTCACCCAGGGCTCGGGGGCTGCTATATATAATGATAGCACAAACCTAATAAATTAAAATTTCAGGAAAAGAACATTATGTGGCTCACCTGGAAGCCCGTCAGGAGACCGTTGAAGGCCTCCTTCAGCCCGCTATCAACGAACTGAATGCCTTGCAAAACCGCACCCATAAGGGTGCGGTGATCCTCGGAGATGGAGGCACTTGATAGAGCCTCCTCCATGACTGGCCACCCAGTCATCGGTGGCGCTGGTGGTGATCAGTTAGCCCGATCTCCAACCTGGGATTGTACCGATGGCTCCGGAGGCATGGTGCGCTCTGGAGATGACCTCGGAGGGGACTGGACATCCTTTTGTCCGGTCTCCTTAGTGGCCGGGAGGGGCTCCTCCTCCCGGTCTTTAGTGGCTGAGGCATTAATCTCGGCCATGATATGGTCACCCCCGCACCTGTGTTCAGCTTCACAGGAGCCTGGCAGGATGACACCTCCGCGACATCCTTCGCGACCCTTGGAGGTGTGGGATGTGACACGGTCCCACTCTCCGCCAGCTCGGCAGGTGGAGTCTCCCCATACGAAACTTGGTCGGTGGGGAGAACACGTGGTGGGCTGCGGATCAAAAGGCGCTCACCCATTAATAACATTGAAAACTTGGCATAAATAGCTTAGGGAGTCTTCAGATTCTTACCTTAGAGCTGGGGGCTTGACCCTTAGGTTCCCTTGAGGAACCTTTTCAAAGTCCTCAGACTCGGTATCCAAGTCCGAACTATCGTCGGACAGGACCAACATCGGCCGACGTGCCCTTTTCAGGGCAGGAGGAGGTACCTCCTCCATGGTGTATGGTGCTACCTCTTGAGCTTGCGTTGGTTTTCCCTTGAAGAGGAAAGGGTGATGCAGCGAAGTAGATAAGTATTGCCCTCAGTTGTTGAGAACCAATGTATCAATCCAGTAGGAGGAACAAGCAAGTCACCAATGGATGCACCTACACAAGCAATCAAACTCTTGCACCCAACGCTATAAATGGGTTTTAATCCCTTCACGGTTATTTGCAAGGATTAGATCTGATAGAGATAGATGTAAAAGATTGCGGAAAGTAAAAAGTAAATAAATTGCAGCAAGATATTTTTGGTTTATAGATCTAAAAATATAATATGGAAAGTAGACCCAGGGGCCATAGGTTTCACTAGAGGCTTCTCTATTGAAGGAAAATAACACGGTGGGTGGACAAATTACTGTCGAGCAATTGATAGAAAAGCGAATAATTATGATGATATCCAAGGCAATGATTATGCATATAGGCATCACGTCCGTGTCAAGTAGACCGAAACGATTCTACATCTACTACTATTACTCCGCACATCGACCGACTCCTGCCTGCATCTAGAGTATTAAGTACATGAAGAACAGAGTAACACATTAAGTAAGATGACATGATGTAGAGGGATAGACTCAAGCAATATGATGAAAACCCCATCTTGTAACCCTTTATGGCAACAATACAATACGTGCCTCACTACCCCTACTTCGTCACTTGGTGAGGACACCGCAAGATTGAACCCAAAACTAAGCACTTCTCCCATTGCAAGAATTACCAATCTAGTTGGCCAAACCAAATCAACAACTCGAAGAGACTTACAAAGATATGAAATCATGCATATAAGAATTCAAAGAAGAACCAAATAATATTCATAGATAAGCTGATCTTAAACCCACAATTCATCGGACCTCGACAAACACACCACAAAAGAGTATTACATCGGATAGATCTCCATGAAGATCATGAATAACATGGTATTGAAGCACAAAGAGAGAGAGAAGAAGCCATCTAGCTACTAGCTATGGACCCGTAGGTCTGTGGTGGACTACTCACGCATCATCGGAGGGGCAATGGAGTTGATGTAGATGCCCTCCGTGATCGAATCCCTCCGACAGATTACGGGAAAAGGCTCCAAGATTGAATCTCTCGGGAACGGAGGCTTCTAGCGGCGGAAAAGTATTTGTGTGGCTCTTTTTGGTATTGGGGGAACATTTGGGTATTTATAGGATGAAGATTAGGGTTAGGAGTCCTGCCGGGAGTCACAAGCCTTCCAGGCGCGGCCAGGGGTGGTGGCCGCGCTCCCCTGGCTTGTGACCTCCTGGCAGGTCCCTTGCCTTGCACTCCAAGTCTGGTAGGTGCCTTATGGTCTAGAAAAAATGATCGCATAGATTTTATTCCGTTTGGACTCCTTTTAATATTCCTTATCTGCAATACTGAAAAACAAGGAAAAAACAGAAACCGACACTAGGCTCTAGATTAATAGGTTACTCCCAAAAATAATATGAAATAGCATATTAATGCATATTAAACATCCAAAACAGATAATATAATAGCATGGAACAATAAAAAATTATAGATACGTTGGAGACGTATCGTGCGGTGACACCGCCCTCTTTCTTGTGAGGGGGGAATCCCCCTCCTCCCCATCCTCATGCTCTTCCTCATGGTAGAGGAGGCATGGGTTTCCTCGGACGCAGCATATGGCTGGTCCCTTATGCAGAGGCCTTCTTGGACCCTCTTATTTTCTTATCCTTCTTCTCTGGCACCGTGTACGGCGCCTCGACGAGCATCTCCGCCAACAGCTCTGACCTAGGGTCTTCGGGTTGTGGTGCCGGGTAGTTGATTCCCTTGGCCTTGCTCAGCCATTTCTGCATAAACGAGGGGTAAGGCGTTTAGCCCTTTCTGCCAATAAAACAGGACCAGAGAATTACGATTATATCGTACCTGGGTAGGAGGGTTATCAACGCGTAGGCCAGAATCCTCCTTCTCGGTAGGCCAGCTCTTCTAGGGCTTGAACAGTGCCTTCCACAGTTTCTCCAGAGTGGTGCAGAAGAGTTGACGTATGGTGGGTGCATCATCGAGCTAATAAGCCCACATGGGAGAATCCCAGTGCTGGCAGGGGAGAACGCGGCGCCGAAGGATGATCTGGACCACGTTAACCAGCTCAATCTTGGCCTTGACCATCGCGGAGATTCGCTTCCGTAGCTTGTCCACCTCTACATCCGACCCCCAGTCAAGACCCTTCCGAAGCCATGAGGTCAATCTTGTGGGGTGTCCGGATCTAAACTCGCCTGGAGCAACCTGGCCTTCCGCCCTTGGCTTGGTGATATAAAACCACTCCTTTTGCCAGATCTTAATGGTGTCGATGAAGGTGCCGGTCGGCCATCCAACGCGGGGAGCTTGCTGATTACCGCCCCTCCGCAGTTTGCGTGCTTGCTCGTGATGATATTTGGCTTGACATTGAAGACCTTGAGCCATAGGCCGAAGTGTGGTTTGACCCGCAGGAAGGCCTTACAAACAAGGATAAAGGTCGATATGTGCATGAAGGAGTTTGGGGGGGTCATGGAAGTCCAGTCCATAGAAGAACATGAGACCCCTGGCAAAGGGATGGAGCGGAAAGCTCAGTCCCCTGATGAAGTGGGGGACGACACCACCATCTCGCACGACTTAGGGGGGGAACCACTTAGTTCTTCTATGCGTCGCCATGGAAGACATTTGCGGGGAGGTAGTCGGCCTGCTTCAGGTCCCGAATGTCCTGGTCGGTGACCGTGGAGGCCTCCCACTTGCCATTGGAGCCTGAACCTGGCATGTCTAAGCTCGGAGGGGAGGTCGAGGAAGAAATGGATCCGGGCTCTTGAAGCTTAGGGAGATTAAGGAAGCAAAGAATGCAAATGGGAAGCGTGAATAGGCCTTGAGAGTTTTCTCCCCTTTATTAGGCATGACACCGGTTAGCCTCCCTTTACTGCACCGCTAATCTCTCCGCTTCCCGAGACATGCGTGTCGTTATACACGTGTGAAGAAACTTGATATGATTAATTGTATCCCGTGTGAAACGGAGCACGATCGATGCATTGATGAATCGTGCTAATGTAAAAATGGCCTCGAACCGCGAATCGAGTTTTCATAACTGGTTCAGCGATCATGGTGGGACGCGACCCTTCGTCAGAAAGGTTGTCAGTGTTCATTGTTTACACTTTGACGTTTGGCCTTCGATACTAAGCGACTCACGGTGTTCAGACAATCATATGATCGAAAGAATTACGCGTCATCTGAGGCCGAACTAGTCTCAGTCGATCATTAAATGGGAAGAAGAACTCACCCCACAAGCCGAAGTCTCTAATCATGTGGAGAAGCCAAAGCTAAGACCCTTGGCTTTGGGGGCTAGTTTGGGGGATACTGAGGGAGTCCTAGACTAAGGGGTCCTTGGGCCGTCGTCCTATCTCCTAATAGGCCGGCTTGGTGGGCCATTCTCTGATTATCGCAGGAAGGGCCGGATACATTAAGAGCCCACATTCTAGAAGGAAGTCCCGAAGGCGTGTCGTGCACTCCCAGTCAAGATGAGGAAATCGACATCTCCATCCTCGGCAGGAGACCTACCATGTGTAAACCCTAGTACCCTCCGATGTCTATATAAACTGGGAGGGTTTTAGATTGTAGGGAAGAGAAACTCATCTTGGTTTTAGCTATTTGATCTCGAGGTAGATCAACTCTGTAACCTTCATATCATCAATATAATCAAGCAGTACGTAGGTTTTTACCTCCATAGGAGAGCCTTAACCTGGGTAAACATCATCTCCTTCGTCCCTTGTTACCATCGATCCTAGTCTCACAGCTCGGGACCCCCTACCCGAGATCCTCCGGTTTTGACACCGACAACATGCGCTGGGGGACGGCCGGCGGGCCGATAGCAAATGCGAACAGAGAAGGCGGCAGCAGCGGCGGTGGCGGTGGTGGTGGTGGGCTCCTAGAGCGTTTGGAGCGGCACCTACCAGAGGATGAGCTGGCCTCATGGCCATGCTTCCCCTTCCCGGACCACGGCCAGGTAATGGCGACGACGACGGGCTAGGGTTTCTACAAAATGCCGGGGGTGGAGAGGGCAGGATTGGCTTTGGAAGCGGAAGATACTCTGTGGAGTGTGACTGATCGGTCCACGGGTTTCCACTTAAAGAAGGACGATGGCACGAAGGTGGCTGGTTGTTGACCAGGCCCTGTCGTGCGTGCACATTTACTTTGGCGGTGGGGGTAGGTTGGAAGTCGCCACGAGTGATGGTCGATCTGTCCGTTTTGCCTCAACCGGACGTGGACATCCAATTTGGAGTGATGACCACTGTTGGGGAACGTCGCATGGGAAACAAAAAATTTCCTACGCACACGCAAACCTATCCATGGTGATGAGAATCTACGAGAGGGAGAGTGGATCTATGTACCCTTGTAGATCGCTAAGCGGGAAGCGTTAAGAAACGCGGTTGGTGTAGTCGAACATCTTCGCGATCCAAATCGCCGAGCGTCCCGCGATCCAATCACGAACCGTCCCGCGAACACATCATGATCCGTCTCGCGAACTCATCACGATCCATCTCACGATCTTGATCACGATCTGTCCCGCGAACTCATCACGATCCGTTCCGTGATCACATCACGAACCGTCTCGCGATCTCGATCATGGTCCTTCCGATCTAGCGCCGAACGGACGGCACCTCCGCATTCAGCACACGTGCAGCTTGATGACGATCTCCACCGTCTCGATCCAGCAAGAGGAGGTGGAGAGGAGAGAGAGTTCACGGCAGCATGATGGCGCTCCGGTGATGGTGGTGGAGCAATTCCGGCAGGGCTTCGCCTAAGCGCTGCAGAAAAACGATCTAGAGGAGAAACTATGCACCGGTGGAACGGGTAGCACGTGGCCGAAAATTCTGTCCAAAAACCACCCAATCCACTAGTATATATAGGAGAAGAGGAGAGGAGAGGCATCCAAGTCCTTTGTGTCGGACGAAATAGGAGGTGGGAAGCAATCCTACTTCACCTCCAATCCTAGTTGGAGTAGGATTGCCTCCTATTGGCTGATTTTCCACTTTTTGCTTTAGGACTTTCTCTCCTGCGCCATGGGCCTTTGTGGCTGTTTTACCAGCCCACTAAGGGCTGGTTAATACTCTCCCACAACCCATGGACCTCTTGGGGTCGAAGTACCCCTCCCGGAGGTCTCCCGGTACACTACCGGCACTCCCGGTACACTACCGGCACTCCCGGTACACTACCGGCACTCCCGGTACACTACCGATGAGCCCGAAACTTTTCCGAAAACCAAACTGGGACCTCCTATATATGAATCTTTACCTCCGGACCATTCCGGAGCTCCTCGTTACGTCCGGGATCTCATCTGGGACTCCGAACAAACTTCGGTCACCACCATACATAACTCTACACTACCGAAACGCCACCGAACCTTAAGTGTGCAGACCCTGCGGGTTCGAGAACTATGTAGACATGACCGAGACACCTCTACGGTCAATAACCAATGGCGGGACCTGGATGTCCACATTGGTTCCCACATATTCTACGAAGATCTTTATCGGTCGAACCTCTATGTCAAGGATTCAGTTAATCCCGTATAACGTTCCCTTTGTTCTTCGGTATGTTACTTGCCCGAGATTCGATCGTCGGTATCTCCATACCTAGTTCAACCTCGTTACCGGCAAGTCTCTTTACTCGTTCCGTAATACAAGATCCCACAACTAACAATTAGTCACATTGCTTGCAAGGCTTATTGTGATATTGCATTACTGAGAGGGCCCCGAGATACCTCTCCGTCACACGGAGTAACAAATCCCAGTCTCGATCCATGCCAACTCAACAGACACCATCGGAGATACCTGTAGAGCACCTTTATAGTCACCCAGTTACGTTGCGACATTTGATACACACAAGGCACTCCTCCGATATCTGTGAGTTGCATGATCTCATGGTCATAGGAACACATACTTGACATGCGGAAAACAGTAGCAATAAACTGACACGATCATATGCTACGTTTGCAGTTTGGGTCTTGTCCATCACATCATTCTCCTAATGATGTGACCCCGTTATCAAATGACATCTCATGTCCATGTCTAGGAAACCTTAACCATCTTTTGATCAGCGAGGTAGTCTATTAGAGGCATACTAGGGACATGGTTTTGTCTATGTATCCACACATGCATCTAAGTCTCCGATCAATACCATTATAGCATGGATAATAAACGATTATCATGAACAAGGAAATATGATAATAACTAATTTATTATTGCCTCTAGGGCATATTTCTAACACGTGATGCCTATATACACATGATCATTGCATTGAAAATCGCATAACTATTCGCTTTTCTATCAATTGCCCAACAGTAATTGGTTTACCCACCGTATGTTATGCTTATGAGAGATGCCACTAGAGAACTCTACGGCCCCCGGGTCTATTCACTTATACATTCACAAATGCTATCATTACCTTGTTGTTATTTATTAGATTTTATTTTATTTTTCACTTTACAATTATCTACAACTATCTACACAACTCACTTGCTTGCAAATAACGAGATCAAGGGGATTGACGACCCTCTTGCCGGCGTTGGATGCAAGTTGTTTGTTCTTTTGTGTGTAACCGCTGAAGGCGGTTGAGGATCTGTATTCCTATTGGTTCGATAAACCTTGGTTTCATAACTGAGGGAAATACATACCCACTTTGTTTTGCGATAACCCATTCCTCTTCATGGAAAACCCAACGCAGATCACGAGTATCATGCGGATATTTTGTGCCGCCTCCTCAGCCAAGCGAATAGCCTCTAGTGCATCTTTGTACTCTTGCACCTTGTTCTCGAGAATATAGTATCTATGCTTGTTCTGAAAATCAAAGAGAGCATGCGCAGGCAAAGTAACATGAACATGTCTACATTTGTCGAATATTAGGTTGTACTCATAACCCTGGCACTAGTCAAAAGGAAGTCATGACGATGTATGGCTTCAAAATCTAAATATCTGTCAGGCGGCATAGCTTCATTGGGTTGATGCGAAACTCCTAATTTTGCAGCTACATGGGAGGCATAAATTCCTCCATACAAATCACCAATGTTTGAGTTAAAATTTAGCCTTCGAGCAACAATTACACCAAGGTTATAATGTCTTTCACCAGTTAATGGAGTGTGAATAAGACTCAAATCAGGAGCACATGCTGCGCTGCAATCTTGTTTACCTATGACACATTTCTCGTTGAACAGTGCAAAGTAGCGAATAGAAGAAAAATGAATACTTGTTATTCTAGCCCATGTCACCCCTCTATCTTCTCCTACGTAAAGACTCTCGAGGAACATATTATACTCAATTTTTAAGGTTTCCCAAGTGAGCCCCCAAATGGGAGTTTCCATGCATCACAAAATTCTTCTAGAGATAAATTATAGGACTTATCGTAGAGATTAAAAAACACTCTAGAAGTATGAGGGTGATATCGGAATCCATGTGTGAATGAATGAGTTAGGTTGTGTCGTTGGATACACTTACGTGCTAGGAAGTTGGTGAGGCCGGTTGATAACCCACAAGTATAGGGGATCGCAACAGTTTTTGAAGGTAGAGTATTCAACCCAAATTTATATATTCGACACAAGTGGAGCCAAAGAATACTTGAGAGTATTAGTAGTTAAGTTTTCAATTCAACCAAACTTGGAGATTAAATATCTACAACAAAGTGATCAGTAGCATAGTAATATGATAGTTTGATAGCAGTGGTAACCGTAACAGTAGCGGTAACAATAGCAGTAATGGTTTTGTAGCAAGTGCAATAGTGATAGAAACATTAGTAACTTAGCAAGAACAATATGCGGAAAACTCGTAGGCACTAGATCAGTGTATTTGTTGGATGATATTCATCATATAACAGTCATAACCTAGGGCGACACAAAACTAGCTCCACTTCATCACCCGTGGCAGCGGGGTCCATAAGGAAACTAAGGGATATTAAGGCCTCCTTTTAATAGAGAACCGAAACAAAGCATTAACACATAGTGAATACATGAACTCAAACTACGGTCATCACGAGAAAGTATCCCAACTATTGTCACCTTGGGGTTCACAGATCATAGCGCATAATACGTGCATATGACTAAGTAAGATCGGATCAAGAACATATATATAATGGTGATAACATAAATGGTTTAGATCTGAAATCATGGCACTCGGGCCTTGGTGAGAAGCATTAAGCGTGGCAAAGTCATAGAAACATCAATCTCAGAACATAGTGGATACTAGGGATCAAGCCCTAACAAAACTAACTCGATTACATGATGAATCTCATCCAACTCCTCACCGACCAGCAAGCCTATGAGGAAATTACACACTCCCAGCCGGGAGCATCATGGAATTGGCGATGAAGGAGGGTTGATGATGACGAAGACCAAAGATTCCCCTCTCCGAAGCCCTAAACGGGCTCCAGATCTGGCCTCCCAATGAAGAACAGGAGGTGGCGGCGGCTCCATCTCGTGAAATGCGATAGAACTTTCTCCCTGATTTTTCCTTCGAAAATAGGAATTTATAGTTCCAAAATTAGGGTCAGCGGGGCCACGAGGTGGGCACAACCCGCCAGGGCACACCTGGGGGGGTTGGCGCGCCCTGGTGTATCAGGCCCAGCCAGTCCACCTCCTCCGATGGTTTTTGTCTCCAGAATTTTTTATTTATTCTGAAATAAATCTCCAAAAAGCTTCGTTTGATTCTGAGAACTTTTATTTCTGCACAAAAACAACACCATGGTTCTGCTGAAAACAACGTCACTTCGGGTTAGTTTCATTCAAATCATGCAAATTAAAGTCCAAAACAAGAGCAAAAGCATTAGGAAAAGTAGATACAATGGATACATATCAATCCCCCAAACTTAAACCATTGCTTGTCCTCAAGCAATTCAGTTGACAAACTGAAAGTGATAAAGAAAAACTTTTACAAACTCTTTTGTTCTTGTTTACATACATATACTTAAGTAGCACCCATGTTTTCAGCAAAGATTATGACTAACCATGTCAACAATAGCTCTTAAAGATTATATTAACTCATATCAATGACATAAGCAACTAGAAAGCAATAATAAAATACCTCAAATGCAGACACTCGTCAAAACAATCATGTTATAATATGACAACAATGGTATCTCGCTAGCCCTTTCTGAGACCGTAAAACATAAATGCAGAGCACTTCCAAAGTTCAAGCAACGACTAAACATTGTAATTCATGGTAGAAAGATCCTGTCATGATGCATACAACATTAACTATACACAATGTATGAGGATGAAAATAGTGCTCTCAGATCTGGCGCTTATTTGAGGAGGTGATGACTCAACATAGAAATAAATAGATAGTCCCTTCGCAAAGGGAAGCATGGATTTGCGGAGGTGCCAGAGCTTAAAGCTTAAATCAGAGATAAATATAATTTTGGGAGGTGCACCCTTCTTGTCAACATTACGAACAAGAGTTATCAATATCTTCCATGTTAAACACACTAGTGGGGTTCCCAAACAGTAACACTAAAGGTTTACTCCCCCTCCACCAACAAACACACTCCATGGCTATCCGAATCCACGGGTACCGTCCACACCAACAACATTCCTGGGGAGTTTTGTTTAATTATTTGCATTTTTTATTCTGGGACTTAGAATCCCTGTTACCGCCCTTATTGTGCAAGGACGAGTGAATAAACACTCATCATGAGGATAACCCGCTTAACATGGAAGATATTGACCGCCCCCTGTCGCTCCACGAGCGATGCACGCACACAAAACAGGTGTTCATTTGAAATTTTAGAGGTCGCTCATACGTCTCATCGTATCTATAATTTTTGATTGTTTCATGCCAATATTATACAACTTTCACATACTTTTGGCAACTATTTATATGATTTATTAGACTAACCTATTGATCCAGTGCCTAGTGCCAGTTCATGTTTTTGTGTGTTTTTTATTTCACAGCAATTCCATATCAACCGAAGTCCAAACGCAATAAAAATTTATGGAGATTTTTCTTGGAATATTTGTGAATTTTTAGAAGTGGGGTCAATGCAAACGAAGGCCCACAGTGGGCACGACATACCAGGGCGCGGGCTAGGGCCCAAACGCGCCCTGGTGGAGGGTGGCCACCTCGTAGGTCGGTTGGAGCTCTCCTTCGGGAGAAAGAAAGCTAATTTTTGGATAAAAATCTAATCAAAATTTCAGCATGATCGGAGTTACAGATCTCTGGGAATATAAGAAACGGTTTTTGGCCAGAAACAGGAGCGCGAAACAGAAGAGAACAAAGAGGGAGATCCAATCTAGGAGGGGCTCCCGCCGCTTCTCCGCCATGGAGGCCATGGACCAGAGGGGGAACTGTCCTCCCATCTAGGGGGAGGCCAAGGAAGAAGAAGGAGGGGGGCTCGCTACCCCTATCTCCCGATGGTGCCGAAACGCTGTCGGGGCAAGCATCGTGACGGTGATCTACATCAACAATCTTGCCACCGTCAACACCAACTCTCTCCCCCTCTTCTAGCAATGTAACACCTCTTGTCTCTGCTATAATCTCTACTTAAACATGGTGCTCAACTCCATATATTATTTCCCAATGATATTTGGCTATCCTATGATGTTTGAGTAGATCTCTTTTGTCGTATGGGTTAATTATGGTATGATGTTATGGATGTGAGTTGTATGTTGATATGGTGTTGTCCTACGACACCCTTCGTGTCACGCGAATGTGAGGGATCCACGCTGTAGGGCGTTGCAATATGTTGATGATTTGCCTATGGTGGGTTCCATGAGCAACAGAAACGCAAACCCGAGTAGGTGGGTTATGGCATATGGGAGTAAAGAGGAGTTTATACTTAATGCTATGGTTGGGTTTTACCTTACTGATCTTTAGTAGTTGCGGATGCTTGCTAGGGGTCCAATCATAAGTGCATATGATCCAAGTAGAGAAAGTATGTTAGCTCATGCCTCTCCTTCATTGCATATAACAAATATCTATCGTATCATATTCAATTGCCTAGGGGCAATCTTTTACAAAAAGCTTGCTACGTCACTACTAAGTTCATTTTCTCGCAAAGTAATTCTAGTTTACTTCCCGCAAAGTAGTTTCATACTAATTCTAGGTAAAGCAAGCATTAGCATGCATAGAGTTGTATTGGTGGTCGATAGAACTTGAGGGAATATTTGTTCTACCTTTAGCTCCTCGTTGTGTTCGACACTCTTACTTATCAAAAAAGGCTACAAACGATCCCCTACACTTGTGGGTTATCAAGACCTTTTTCTGGCGCCGTTGCCGGGGAGAGATAGCTTGGGGTGAATATTCTCGTGTGTGCTTGTTTGCTTTATCACTAAGTAATTTTTATTTTCTGTTATTAGTTGTTTTATATCTTTAGTTATGGGTATGGAACACGAAACAACCAAAAAACAGTGGTACTTGCTACTCATGGAGATGGGGAACCTCCTAAAACCCTCGATGCTAGTTATGTGCAAGGTATTAATAACTACTTTGATAATTCTGAGAAAACCCCATTCAACTGGATAATGGGAGTAATGTTGGATCAACGTGAATACTTTAGGGATTATTGCTTGACTCAAAAAAGGGAAATTATTATGGGATCAAATCCATATGTTGCATTGGTGTGCTCGGGAGTTATGCTTGAGATATGATATTACTTGTTTCTCTAGGATGAACGCTCCACACCTTCCGTTTTGATGCGAATTTAATGATAATGAAATCTTAGCTTCTTATGCTAATGGTATATATTATTACTATGATGTGGAACGAATAGAAGAAATTGTTGCTTTTAAGGGTGCTTATGAAATTGCTTCTTTTCTTGAAAAGTATGATGATGTTTCTTACAAATCTGAAATTTATGCCATACTTAAATGTTGTTATGATAATTATGAATTCAATGCTGATATTATTGAATTTATTGAGGGAATGTCTGCTGCCTTGGAAGAATCTAATAGTTTGCAGGAACCTATGGAAGAAGGAGCTCATTAGATGAAAAAGATGAGGAGGAGAGCGAAGAACAAAAGGAGGAAGAGCGGATTAGCTACCCGTGCCCACCTTAAAATGAGCGTAACTCTTCAACTCATACATTGTTTAATTACCCTTTGCACATACCAAAGGATGAATGCTTTGATGATTGCCATGATCCTTTAGATTCGTTTGAAATATCCCTTTTTGATGAACTTGATGCTTTCTATGCTTGTGGCCATGATGCCAATATGAATTATGCTTATGGAGATGAACTTGCTATAGATCCTTATGTTAAGCATGAAATTGTTGCTATTGCACCCACACATGATAGTCCTATTATCTTTTTGAATTCTCCCAACTACACTATATCATAGAAGTTTTCTCTTATTAAGGATTATATTGATGGGTTGCGTTTTACTACTACATATGATGATTTTTATGAAGATAATATGCATGTCTTGATGCTCCTATTTGAAATTATTGTGAGAGAGGAACTACATCTTCACCTCTCTACGTTTCTAATACTATAAAATTGCAAGAAACTACTTATACTATGCATTGGCCTTTACTTGGTGTGAATGAATTGTTCTTTTTTGACATGCCAATGCATAGGAAGAGAGTTAGAACACATTATTATATGCTACACATCACTTTGTACTCACTACTAAATTACAAATCAATGTTATTTAAAATTGTCTTTGATATACCTTGGGATCCGGGTGGATCAATTACTTGACCAATTTATGCCTAGCTTAATGGCTTTAAAGAAAGCATTGCCAGGGAGACAACCCAGAAGTTTTAGAGAGTCACTTATTTCTGTTGTGTGCTTTTTTATTTTATTTTGCCAAGATTTGCCTTTAGGATGATTAGAAGCAATGTCGAATCTACAACAGAAACGTTGTTCCCAGTGCTGGAATTTTCATATTTTACTGGAACGTGAGAATGAGCTAAATTTGAATACAGTATTGCTATACAAATTCTTTATGTTGTCCTAAATTTTCACACTTTTTGGAGTTACATAACTATGTTCAATGTTCAGATTACTACAGATTGTCCTGTTTAAGACATATTTTGTTTTTGATGCATTATTTTGCTTGTTTTGATGAAACTATCGATTTTATCGGTGGTATAAGCCATGGAAAAGTTGTAATACGGCAGGGATAATGCAAATATAAAATATGAATTGGTTTGCAACAGTACTTAAATTAGTATTTTGCTTTATTATACTAACGGATCTTACCAGTCTTCTGTTAAGTTTTGTGTGGATGAAGTGTTCGAAGATCGAGGAGGTCTCGATATGAGGAGAAGAAGGAGAGGCAAGAGTTCAATCTTGGGTATTCCCAAGGCACCCCAAGTAAATATCCAAGGATAATCAAGCATCTAATCTTGGGGATGGCCCGGCAGGCATCCCATCTTTCTTCAACAAGTATCGGTATTTTTTTGGATTCATTTCATTCATGTGATATGTGCAAATCTTGGAGCGTCTTTTGCGTTTAGTTTATGAACCATCCTGGTATGAGATAGTCCATGGTTGATTTATAGAATGCTCATTGCACTTCACATATATCTTTTGAGTATGGCTTTATAGCATGCTTCATGTGCTTCACTTATATCATTTGAAGTTTGGCTTGCCTGTTTCTCTTCACATAGAAAACTATTATTCGTAGAATGCTCTTTTGCTTCACTTATATTTATTAGAGCATGGTGTTTTGTAGAAATAATTAAACTCTCTTGCTTCACTTATATGTATTAAGAGAGTCAACAGGAATTGGTCATTTGCATGGCTAGTCATAAAATCCTCCATAAAACTTATGGATCACTGAATATGATATGTTTGATTCCTTGCAATAGTTTTGCGATATAGAGATGATAATATGTGGGAGGTACTAGTGGATGATCGTGTTTAGTAAGATATTGGTGTTAAGGTTTGTGATTCCCGAAGCATGCACGTGTAGTCTTCCGTTATGCGATGAAAGTTGGAGCGCAATTTATCCTTGATTGTCTATCTTTGTGTAAAGGTCGGGGGCACGCGATGCTTAACTCCTACCAACCTCCCCCCTAGGGGCATGCGTAGTAATACTTTGCTTTGAAGGCTAATAAAGTTTTGCAATAATTATGTGAGTTCTTTATGACTAATGTGAGTCCATGGATTATACGCACTCTTACCTTTCCATAATTTGCAAGCCTCTACGGTACCGTGCATTGCCCATTCTCACCTCGAGAGTCGGTGCAAAATTCGCGGGTGCATCCAAACCCCGTGATATGATACGCTCTATCACACATAAGCCTTATTATATCTTCCTCAAAACATCCACCATACCTACCTATCATGGCATTTCCATAGCCATTCCGAGATATATTGCCATGCAACTTCCACAGTTTTCGTTCTGATGACTTGAGCATTCATTGACATATTGCTTTACATGATCGTAAGATAGCTAGCATGATGTTTCCATGTCTTGTCCATTTTCTGATAACTTTGCTATGCTAGATCATTCCACAACATTCATACAGAGTCATATTTTGTTCTAGGTATCAAGTTGTAATATTGAGTTATAAGTAAATAGAAGTGTGATGATCATCGTTATTCATTATTAGAGCATGTCCCAGTGAGGAAAGGATGATGGAAACTATGATTCCCCCCACAAGTCGGAATGAGGCTTTGGACAAATAAAAAAGAAAAAAGAAAAAATGAGAGAAAAAGAGAGAAGGGCCATGCTAATTCCACACTTGTGCTTCAAAGTAGCACACGTGTTTTTCATATAGAGAGTCTCCTGTGTTGTCACTTTCATATACTAGTGGGTATTTTTGTTTATAGAGTTAGATGCACACCCACTTAGTTTTCATGTTGAGCTTTCATACACTTCTATCTCTTAGTGCATCCATTTCATGGCAATCCCTACTCCTCGCATTGATATCTATCGATGGGCATCTCCATACCCCGTTGATACGCTGAGTTGATGCGAGACTTTCTTCTTCACTTTTACCCCTTTGAAACCTACCACAACATTCTATTTCATCCATATTGCTATATCCATGGCTTGTGCTCATGTATTGCGTGAGAGTTGAAAATGCTAAAGTGCGTTAAAAAGTATGAAGCAATTGCTTGGCTGACATCGGGGTAGTACATGATTTATACTTTGTGTTAAGAAGACCGAGCTTGACAAGGCTATATGATTTTGTAGGGATAGCGTTCTTTAGCCTTAATACTTTGAAAGACATGATTATTTGGGATGCCTGAGTATTAATGTTTTTATGTCAAAACTAGACTATTGCTTTGAATCACTTGTATCTTAATATTCATGCCATGATTAGATACATTATCAAGATTAGGTTAGGTAGCATTCCACATCAAACATTATATTTTTTATCATTTACCTACTTGAGGACGAGCAGGAATTAGTGGCACATGCAAATTTACTTGGAACGGCAGGGTAATACCGCATATAGGTATATATAGTGGACTCATCTGGAATAACTTTGGTTTAAGGGTTTTGAAGCACAAGCAGTATTCCCCCTTAGTATAGGTGAAGGCTAGCAAATAGGTTGAGAAGCGGCCAGCTAGAGAGCAAAAACGGTCATGAATATGCATTATGAATAATAAACATTGAATGCTATCATGAGTAGGATATGGACACCATGAGCATAAATATCAGGATGGCTATGTTGGTTTTGATTCAACTACATGCGTGAACATGTGCCAAGTCAAGCCACTTGAAAAAATCAGAGAAGGATACCATATCATCATACTACATCACAACCATTTTAATGCATGTTGACGTCAAACATAAATCATTATCCACTCCTAGCTACTTAGTCATGGCATAAGCAACTATAATCTCTAATTGTCATTGCAAACATGTTTGATTATAATATGATAAATCATGGATAGTAGATTAAACATATTTACAAAAACAAAAACAAGTTGAGTTCATACCTGCTTCTCTCTACCATAGTCACTTCATCAAATATCGTCACTATTGCCTTCCACTTGCACGACCGAATGATATGAAAATAATAGTAGTGCAAGAGTGTCGTGGACTAAGCTGGAATCTGCAAGCATTTTATTCAAGAGGAGAAGACAAATTAATAGAGGTTCTTTGTTAGATGAACAGTGGTGCATATGAGAGCCACTCAACATTTTCATCGTGGTCTTCTCCTTGGTATGACTCAATAAAAGAAAAAGAAATCCATAGAAACACACTGAAATATATTTTTGTAGTTTTTTAGTGTTTCTTGAAGAAAACAAATAAAAGAAGGAAAAACAAAAACGAGAACAACTATTTTCACGGGAGAACTCCCAACAAGCAAAAGAAGAAACAAGAAATCTTTTTGGGTTTTCTTATAATACTTCAACTAATTAAACTAAGAAGAAAACCCGAAAATAAGCAAGAGATTTTTTTGGATTTTCTCAAAGTTTTTCAAACACACAAAAAGAAAGCGAGGAAATAAATCTATCATGGATAATACAATAAAAAAGTGTGGACACCGACAACTGGAATGAAATGTGTGAACATGAATATAATGTCGGTGGAAATACGTATTGCCCCAAACTTAGGCTTTTGGCCTAGCTTGGTAATCACCATCCATGATAGCCATCCGGTCCCATGTAGAAATGTTGTGGCGACGACACCTGAGTGTCCTACTCCTGGGGATCCTCCTTTGCCGAAACTTGGTTGTTCCGGTAGGCAACAATGCCATCTGGCATGATCCAGTATCCGTTCCTGGCAATAGAATCAAACAAAGCAGGTGCAGGTAACGGGATAATATCACGGGTAACCACACTGAATACTAAGTTGTAGCAAATACTATGAAAAGAATCAGCTACATAAATAAAATTATGGTCCTACAATGCCTTGTGATCTAGATAAACTCGGGGCAAAGGATAGTCATGTTGGCATATCTGAACTTTCAAATGACTCACTAAGCGGGCAACATAAATACCACCGTGTATCTTGCCCTTATTTGTATTAAGGTGTAGGCGACATGCAATAATAGCCCCTAGGCTAAAGGTGTGATCATTGTGTAATGCATGGCGTAGAATAGCTAGGTCAGGGGCACTGAGTGCACCGACCTTCTCCCTAGCAGTTAAACACTTCGCAATGAATGAAGCAAAGTAATGCACAGAAGGAAACTACAGACTGGTAGGAGTGGCATTTGACATGCCTCTTTCATCACCCACTGTCAAAGTGAGGAGGAAGTCCTTAAACTCCGCTTGTCTACGCTCTCTTAATTCCCCATCAAAAGGGATCAGTCATATGTCACGAAAGTCGGTAAGCGGTATCTGATGGGTTTCAGCATATAGATCAAACTACACATCAGGAGGATTATTCTTACTCGGAAAATGAAAAAATTGCACAAAGGAATTCGTAAGGATGTGGTGTTGGTCACACTCATCTGCGCGAAAGTCGGTCAGCCCAGCATTTGCAACGAATTGGGCAAATTCTTAATGGAACCCGACCTCCTCCATAAAGGGATTATGCGGCCATTCGCACGGCCGTACTTTCGCCTTTCTCGGAGTGTTAAGGTCATTGTCCGACGATTCCCCAATGACTCCTTTAGCATTCCTCTTGGAGGAAAACTTCCTAAAGAAACTCTTCTTATTCCTATAAATAAATTTCTGAAAAATTTAGTCTACAATTGTTTTGTCAATAAAACTTCATAAGATTGATAGCAACTACTCATAAGGATGTCTATAGGCCATATTAAGCATTCAAACTACTTAGAGCTCTAAGAATTCAACATGCAAGCTCATCTACAGTAGCACCAAGAGTAGATAATTATTCAAAATATAAACCACTAAATCAAAAACTAATTGGAGTAATGGGGGAGTCAAGAAGCAATCCCCCAAAACAGTTTCGGAAATGGAGCTTTGAGCAAAGAGATCGAAATCTACGGGTTTGTGAGCAAGAACACGAGAGATAGAGAGAGAGAGCTATGGTGATTTTTTCTGGAGGTAGGAGATGGCATGGGCTAAAGAGGTAAGTGAGGGGACCCACATGGGTACCACAACCCACTAGGCCGCACCTGGGGTTGCTGGCGCGCCCTGGTGTCTTGTGGGCACCAGGCACACTCCCCTCTGATGTTATTTGCATCAGAAATTCAGAAATATTCAAAAAAAATCATGTTAAATTTTCAGGACATTTTGAGAACTTTTTTTGGGTGATTTTTTATTGCACAAAAAAATAAAACAAGATAAACATTGCATTTTATTTTATTTAACTCAGAAAACAGAAAACAAAAAGTGTATACAGAAGGTGGTGTCTACTAGATTCATCAACTTCGTACCTCTCAAAAATGATCCATTGATAAGGTTGAAATCGAAGAACTTTCGTAAAACACTAAGTTACCTCAATGGGGATATGCATATCCCCAACCATAAGTATATCATATTTCTTTTTGGCAATAGGTAGAGGTAGTTGAAAACTTCCAATAGCGAGTCTCGGAGAATTTTCAATAACATTTACACCATTCACTTGGAATTGTTTCTTCGGAAAGTGCACCGTATGCTCATTACATTGATATGAAAAGTAACTTTTATTTTTTGCAATCAATAACAGCCCCTGCAGTATTAACAAAGGGTTTACCAAGGATAATCGACATGTTGTCGTCCTCGGGCATCTCAAGAGTAACAAATTCTATTAAGATAGTAACATTTGCAACAACAACAACAATGGGCACATCCTTACAAATACCGATAGGTATGGCAGTTGATTTGCCAGCCATTTGCAAAGATATTTCGTTAGGTGTGAGTTTATTCAAATTAAGTCTTTTATATAAAGAGAAAGGCATAACACTAACACGAGCTCCCAAATCACACAAAGCAGTTTTGACTTAATTTCTTTTAATGGAGCAAGGTATAGTTGGTATTCCAGGATCTCCAAGTTTTTTAGGTACCTCATCCTTAAAATAATAATTAGCAAGCATGGTGGATATTTTAGCTTCAGGTATCTTTCTTTTATTAGTGATGATGTCTTTCATGTATTTTGCATAAGGAGCCATCCTTAAGATATCAGTTAAGCGGGTACGCAAAAAGACTGGCTTAATCATTTCAGCAAAGCGTTCAAATTCTTCATCATCATTTTTCTTAGATGGTTTAGGTGGAAAAGGCATGGGTTTCTGAACCCATGGCTCTCTTTCTTTACCATGTTTTCTATCCATAAAGTATTTTTTATCATATCGTTTATTTTTAGGTTGTGGGTTATCAAGATCAACAACAGGTTCTATTTTTACATCATTATCTGGTTCTTTATCATTGTTTAGTTGAGTATCTTCATGAACATCACTATCATTTTCATTATCAATAGGTGAATGTTCATTACCAAATTGAGTTTCAGCATCAGAAATAGAGACATCATTATCTTCGAGAGGTTTTTCTATCTCATGTTCACTAGAGGTATGCAAAGTTCTATCATTTTTCCTTTTCTATTTCTTTGTAGAAGGACTAGGTGCCTCAACATTAATTATTTGAGAGTTTTGTTCAATTATTTTAGGGTGTCCCTCAGGATAAAGTGCTTCGTGAGTCATCTTACCTCCCCTAGTTGCTACTCTAACAGCAAAATCATTCATATTATTATTCATTTCATTAAGCAATTCTCTTTGAGATTTAGCAACTTTTTCTAACTAAGTTTGAACCATAGAGGCATGATTTCCTACACCTCTAACATCATTACTAATTCAAAATAACAAGTCACTCAAGCGAGCAATCATATCAAAATTATATTTCAATTGTTTCAAAACATTTGCATTGAACTGATCTTGTTTCCTAATGTAGTTATCAAATTCATATAAGCACTGACTAGGATGTTTAATGTAAGGGATGTCACCTTCATCAAACTTTAATAAAGAATTTACCTCTACCACCTATGGAGGTGGTGGTGTGTCAAGGCCATATATTTCTTCAACAGGTGGTAAATTCTTAACATCCTTGGCTTCAATACCCTTTTCCTTCATACATTTCGTTGCCTCCTGGATATCTTCAGAACTAAGAAATAAGATACCCCTCTTCTTCGGAGTGGGTTCACTTGGTAGTTCAGGGAGAGTCCAATCATCAAAAATCTTCAATATATTATTCAATAATTTCTCAGCTTGTTCAACAGTTCGTTCCTTGAAAACACAACCAACACAACTATCTAGGAAGTCCCTAGAAGCATTAGTTAGTCCATTGTAGAAGATATCAAGTATTTAATTTTTCTTAAGAGGTTGATCAGGAAAAGTATTAAGGAATTGGAGAAGCCTGATACGTCTTCGTCGTATCTATAATTTTTGATTGTTTCATGCCAATATTCTATAACTTTCATATACTTTTGGCAACTTTTTATACTATTTTTGGGACTAACATATTGATCTAGTGCCCAGTGCTAGTTCCTGTTTGTTGCATGTTTTTTGTTTCGCAGAAAATCCATATCAAACGAAGTCCAAACGGGATAAAAACTTACGAAGATTTTTTTGGAATATATGTGAATTTTGGGAAGTGGAATCAACAGAAGGCGATGCCCGAGGGGCCCTCAAGCCTGCCAGGCGTACCCTGGAGGGGTAGGGCACACCCTCAGGGCTTGTGGCTACCCCTTAGGTTGGTTGGAGCTTTCCTTAGACCGCAAGTAAGATATTTTATAAGGAAAATCCCCTCAAAATTTTAGCCCGATCAGAGTTACGGATCTCCGGATATTTAAGAAACGGTGAAATGCCAGAATCTGGGAGCGCAAAAACAGAAGGAAATAGAGAGAGAGAGAGAGATCCAATCTCGGAGGCGCTCTCGCCCCTCCACCGCCATGAAGGCCAAGGACCAAAGGGGAAACCCTCCTCCCATCTAGGGAGGAGGGCAAGGAATAAGAAGGAGGAGGGGGGCTCTCTCCCCCTCTCTCCCGGTGGCACCGAAATGCTACCGGGGCCATCATCATGACGGCGATCTACTCCAACAACTCTGTCATCTTCACCAACACCTCCATCACCTACCCCCATCTATCTACAGCGGTCCACTCTCCCGCAACCCATTGTACCCTCTACTTGAACATGGTGCTTTATGCTTCATATTATTATCCAATGTTGTGTTGCCATCCCATGATGTCTGAGTAGATCTATTTTGTCCTATTGGTTGATTGATGATCATGATTGGTTTGAGTTGCATGTTTTATTATTGGTGTTTTCCTATGGTGCTCTCCGTGTTGCGCAAGCATGAGGGATCCTCGTTGTAGGGTGTTGCAATGTGTTCATGATTTGCCTATGGTGGGTTACTTGACTGACAGAAGCATAAACCCGAGTAGGTGGGTTGTTGCATATGGGAGTAAAGAGGACTTGATACCTTATAATGCTATGGTTGGGTTTTACCTTAATGATCTTTAGTAGTTGCGGATGCTTGCTACAGTTCCAATCATGAGCGCATATGATCCAAGTAGAGAAAGTATGTTATCTTATGCCTCTCCCTCATATAAAATTGCAATAATGATTACCGGTCTAGTTATCAATTGCCTAGGGACAATTCCGCAACTCCCACCACCACTTTTCCACACTCGTTAAACTAACTTAGTTGCTTCTTTATCTTAGCAGCCCCTAGTTTTTATTTCCGTGTTATTTATTATCTTGCAAACCTATCCTATCACACCTACAAAGTACTTCTAGTTTCATACATGTTCTAGGTAAAGCGTGCCTAGAGTTGTATCGGTGGCCGATAGAACTTGAGGGAATATTTGTTCTACCTTTAGCTCCTCGTTGGGTTTGACACTCTTATTTATCGAGAAAGGCTACAATTGATCCCCTATACTTGTGGGTTATCAAGACCTCTTTCTAGCGCCGTTGCCGAGGAGCAATAGCGTGGGGTGAATATTCTTCTATGTGCTTGTTTGGTTTATCACTAAGTAGATTTTATTTGCTGTTCTTAGTTGTTTTCTATCTTTAGATATGGGTAGGAAACGCAAAATACCAAAAAAATAGTTGTACTTGCTGCTCCAAAAGTTGAGGAACCACTAGTGTTCCGTATCACCAAAGAATATTACTTGGGTCATCTTTGATCCACTTGTGCTCGTGCTGAAAACCCAACTAGCTTAGTTGAGGTAAAATCATTAAATGAGCATGCTCATTATGTGCGACACTGCATATCTCAAAAAGGGAAACTCTTGTGGCATCAAATTAATACTTTGTGTTGCTATGCTTGGAATCTATGTGAAATTTATGGTTTTACTTGTTGTTCTAAAGAAGCTAAAAAACACCTTCCCTACCAATGTGTGTTTAATGATAATAAAATATTATCCTCTTATGCCAAGGAGGCATATTGCTATAATGATGTTGAACAAATTGAAGAATTTGTTGCTTTTAAGGGTGCCTATGAAATTGCTTCTTTCATTGAAAAGTATGATGCTACTCTTTATGAATCTGAATTTTTTTCCATACTTAAATATTGCTATGAAAACTATGCTTCTAATGCTTATGTCAAAGAGTTTACTGAAAGAATGACCGCTACTTTGGAAGAAACTAATATTTTGCAGGAATCTATGGAAGAAGAAATTCCTGACACTGTGCGCTGATTAGATGAAAAAGATGACGAGGAGAGCGAAGAACAAAAGGAGGAAGAGCAGATTAGCTACCTGTACCCACCTTCTAATGAGAGTAACTCTTCAACTCATACATTGTTTAATTTCCCTTCGTTGGAGGTCTCATACCTCTCAACATGGGCACGATCTTGAAATCTCAATTCCAACTCTTGGAACATCTCATATGCTCCGTGACATTCAAAGCGTCTTTGGAGCCTCAATTCTAATCCGTAATGCAAGACACACTGAACTATTAAGTTTTATCAAAACGTGCCTGTCAAATGTTCACAACATCCACAGTCGCCGATTGAGGGGGGGGGGCGCATCGAGCGATGCATTAAGGACATAAGCCTTTTGTGCAGCAACCGAGGACAATCCCCTGGTCATGGAACTAGTCCGTATAATTGCTACCATCATCTTTCAACTCTATTTTCTTTAGGAACGTATCAAAATTCAAGGGAGATACCGCGCGAGCTAGTGATCTACAACATATTTTGCAAAGACACTTTGACTATGTTCATGATAATGAGTTCAATTAATCATATTACTTAAGAACTCCCACTCAAATCAACATCCCTAGGGTTGTCTAAGAGTGACATGATCCAAATCCACCAACCCAAGTCCGATCATCACGTGAGATAAGGTGGTTTCAATGGTGAACATCTCCATGTTGATCATATCTACTATATGACTCATGTTTGACCTTCCGGTCTCTTGTGTTCCAAGGCCATGTCTGTACATGCTAGGCTCGTCAAGTTTAACCCGAGTGTTCTGCACGTGCAACACTGGCTTGCACCCGTTGTATGTGAATGTAGATTCTATCACACCCAATCATCACGTGGTGCTTCAAAACGACGAACTTTCGCAAGGTGCACACTCGGGGAGAACACAATTTTCTCTTGAAATTTTAGTGAGGGATCACCTTATAATGCTATCGTTGCCCTAAGAAAAATAAGATGCATAAAAAGATTAACATCACATGCAAATCATAAGTGACAAGATATGGCCATGAACTTGTGCTTTTGATCTCCATCTCAAAAGCACCGGCATGATCTCCATCGTCACCGGCATAACACCATGATATC
Source organism: Hordeum marinum (assembly GCA_022496015.1). NCBI lineage: Eukaryota > Viridiplantae > Streptophyta > Magnoliopsida > Poales > Poaceae > Hordeum > Hordeum marinum. The sequence continues at coordinate 342,208,739 of CM039677.1, read as the reverse complement.
AATCATCATGGTCTCCATCATTGTGTCGCCATCGGGGTTGTCGCGCACACCATGCTTCCACTACTATTGCTACCGCTTAGCGATAAAGTAAATCATTACATACGCTTAATGATTGACACGCAAGTCATACAATAATTAAAGACAACCCTATGGCTCCTGCCGGTTGCCATACTCATCGACATGCAAGTCGTGATATTCTATACAAAACATGATCATATCATACATCACATATATCTCATCATGTAATTGGCCATATCATATCACAACATATCCTGCAAAAACAAGTTAGACGACCTCTAATTGTTGTTGCATGTTTTACGTGGCTTATACGGGTATCTAGCAAGAACTATTCTTACCTACGCAAAACCATAACGGTGATACACAAATTGCTATTCAACCTTCTCAAGGACTGCCTTTGTCGAATCCGATCCAACTAAAGTAGGAGAGACTGACACCCGCCAACCATCTTTATGCAGCAAAGTCACATGTCAATCAATGGAACCGGTCTCTCGTATGTGGACGAGTAAGGTTGGTCTGGGCCGCTTCATCCCACAATACCGCTGAATCAAGAAAAGACTAAGGGAGGGAGCAATATGAGCATCAACACCCACAAACTCCTTTGTGTTCTAATCATGACCTCATCTGCGCATAGACCTAGCTCATGATGCCACTGTGGGGAATGTTGCATGGGAAACAAAAATTTTCCTACGCACACACAAGATCTATCCATGGAGATGAGCATCTACGAGAGGAGAGATCGGATCCACATATCCTTCTAGATCGCTAAGCGGGAAGAGTTAAGAAACGCGGTTGATGTAGTTGAACGTCTCCGCGATCCAAATCGCAAGCCGTCTCGTGATCCAATCATGATCCGTCCCGCGATCCAATCATGGTCCTTCTGATCTAGCACCGAACGGACGACACCTCCACGTTCAGCACACGTACAACTCGATGACGATCTCTACCTCCTTGATCCAGCAAGAGGGAGCGGAGAGGTAGATGAGTTCTTCGGCAGTACAACGGCGTGGTGGCCATGGTGGTGGAGCTGATCCGACAAAGCTTCGCTAAGCTATACTGAACATATCTAGAGGAGAGGAACGATCTAGAGGGAGGAGGGCAGCACGTGGCTTTTCAGGCTAGGGGCTGCCCTCAGAAACCCTCTAGTATATATAGGAGGGAGGGAGGAGGAGGTAGCCCTAGGGTTTCCCCTATTCGGCCGAACCAAGGAGGAGGAGTCCTCCCCCCACTCGGATTCCTCCTCCCACAAGGGAGATGTAGTCCTGGGAGGACTCCCCACTTGCCCTCCTTGCCTCCTCTTCGCACGGGACCTTAGGGGCTGACTTTTCGAACCCACTAAGGGCTGGTGCGCCACCCCTAAGGCCCATGTGCCCCCCGGAGTGGGTGGCCCCTCCCGATGGACCCCTGGAACCCTCCCGGCACCCCGACACACTACCGGAAATACCCAAAACTTTTCCGGTGACCAAAATGGGACTTCCTATGTATCAATCTTTACCTCCGGACCATTTCGTAGCTCCGCATGACGTCCGGGATCTCATCCGGGACTCCGAACAACCTTCGGTCACCAACATACATAACTCAATACTACCGAAACGTCACTGAACCTTAAGTGTGCAGACCCTGCGGGTTCGAGAACTATGTATACATGACCGAGACACCTCTACGGTCAATAACCAATAGCGGGAACTGGATGCCCACATTGGTTCCTACGTATTATACGAAGATCTTTATCGGTTGAACCTTTATGTCAAGGACTCAGTTAATCCTGTATGCAGTTCCATTTGTTCTTTGGTATGTTACTTGCCCGAGATTCAATCGTCGGTATATCTATACCTAGTTCGATCTCGTTATCGGCAAGTCTCTTTACTCGTTTCGTAATACAATATCCCGTGGCTAACTCGTTAGTCACTTTGCTTGCAAGGTTTATCGTGATGTTGTATTATCGAGTGGGCCCTGAGATACCTCTCCGTCACACGGAGTAATAAATCCCAGTCTCGATCCATTCTAACTCAACAGGCACCCTCTGAGATACCTGTAGAGCACCTTTATAGTCACTCAGTTACGTTGTGACGTTTGATACACACAAGGTACTTCTCCGATGTTAGTGAGTTGCATGATCTCATGGTTAGGAACATATACTTGACATGCAGAAAACTATAGCAATAAACTGACACGAACATATGTTATGTTTATAGTTTGGGTCTTGTCCATCACATCATTCTCTTAATGATGTGATCCCGTTATCAAATGACATCTCATGTCTATGACTAGGAAACCTTGACCATCTTTGATCAACAAGCTAGTCTATTAGAGGCATACTAGGAACATGGTGTTGTCTATGTATCCACACATGTATATGAGTTTCCGATTAATACAATTTTAGCATGGATAATAAACGATTATCATGAACAAGAAAAATATGATAATAACTAACTTATTATTGCCTTTAGAACATATTTCCAACAGTTAGTTCTTATGTCAAAGAAGAAACACATTCAACTTGGATGATATGCAATAGACATTTTCTTTGCTCTTAGTCAGTTTCATCGTAGCCATTGGATTAATATTCAATACATCAATGTTCGCTTGTCATCTTCTTCCTGCATCCTAATATGATATACCAATTATATTCTTTCTATAACCGCCATCCACCGACGGTCCAACAACCTACTTCCGTCTACGGTGACCGTGAGGCGCTACCATGTTACCTTGTTGCACCGCCCTCCCATAGCCCCCCCCCCCACCATCCCTCTAAACCCCCACTTCATATTCTTCTCCGATTCCGGCACCCCTTCCTGGCATCCTAAACAGTTAATCTCTGAACCCCTCCACCCGTGATATAGTTGTCACGTCATCCCCACCTTCGGATTGATTGGGCCTGACTTACGTTTTCGTGCCTTGCACAATCAATGTACACGAAATTCATTTGTGAAGCCATTCATTCGTAACAAACGTGTGAACTACTGTGATTTTGTGTAATTAATTTCTTGTTTGAAACTCTACTCTACGAAACCTTATATACTACTCCCTCTTTGGTACAGAGGCAGTATAGTATAAGAAATTTGATAGAAAATCTATTCGGACTTCAACAATTCGACCGCTCAACCATCGTAGCTTGGACTAATACCATCCGATTAGCCTTCCTCTTCTTCTTCCTTTTCGCCTCCCGGTCACCGCCCGCCCGTACGCCCCCTCCGTCCAGCCGGCAGGCCGCAGCCCGGATCCTACCTTCTCTTCCTGTCTAGTCTCCCTCTCCGTTCCATTCTTTCCTCGCGATCGACCTCTGACGCCGCGCCGCGTCCTCCCCCTCTTTCCTCGCGCCGCGGCCACCGGACCCGCTGCGATTCGCCGTGGCGAGCTCGACGCGCGCCAACGCGGTGGCACGCCTCGACGCCAGGGAGCCTTTCCCCCCTGTGCCACCCGCCCCGGGCCTCCTGGCGAATAACCTGGTGGGTACTCGTCGTGATCGGAGCTTCTCATGTTGGACCCAAGATCTGAAATCTACCCCACCATAGAGTATCGCCCCATCCAGCCCTCCGATCTCGAGGTTCTTGAGAAGATTCATCTCTCGCTGTTTCCCATAAGGTAACTGCCAAATTGGATCGTGCTTCTACGACGTTCTTGCTTGTAACCGTTACTACATCACTTGCAAGTCTACTAATAGATTTGTTGCGGCTAATCGACGATTTCCCCACTATTGGTCCTTTTAATCCAATCCGTTCTTTCTCCAGGTACGAGAGGGAGTTCTTCTTGAACGTTGTCAATGGCCATGGTGTCATTTCGTGGGGTGCTGTGGACACTAGCAGATCGGATGAAGGCAGAGATGAACTGATAGGCTTTGTAACCACGAGGATGATTGCAGCAAAAGATAGCGAGGTATAAACAATATGTAGGTTCTCCTGAAAAATCTGTGGTCCTACTAGTGAGCTCAGTGGAGCTAATCGTTTGAATTTGCAGATTGAGGATTTGTTTAGATTCAACAACTCACGCAAAGATCTAACACTTCTTTATATCCTGACGCTCGGTGTAGTGGATAGCTACAGAAACCTTGGCATAGGTTGTTTCCCTGTCTCCTTATCTTAGCTTCACAGTTTGTTAATGCTGATTCAGTTGATCCTCACACGAATTCACACTTGCAGCATCTTCGCTTGTTCGAGAGGTGATTAAACATGCTGCAAGTGTATCAAATTGCAGGGGTGTTTATTTACATGTCATTTCATATAACCAGCCTGCAATTAACTTTTACAAGAAGATGCTATTTAAGCTAGTCAGAAGACTTCCGATGTTCTACTACATAAGAGGGCAGCATTATGACTCATACTTGTTTGTGTATTATGTCAATGGGGGCCGTACGCCGTGTTCACCACTGTAAGTATCCGTGTTTGCTTATTCTGGTAAATAGTGCTAGTCCATATTTAGTAGTTATCTATGGTCGTGTTTTGATATGCTTTTCTATCCGCGAAGCTTAGTTTCTTGTTAGGATAATACGCAAACTTGACTGTCTGTCCCATGAACTCTTTCCAGTTTGTCGCGACCAATTGTGTGAACTTTGTAGTGTGCTTTGTTTTGTTGATGGCTTTTCAACTATTGAATTCTGACCTGATCTTGTCCATGGACACGTACAAACCTGAACTTGCCCACATGAGAGAGCCTGTAGGCGTTGTAACTCTTCCAAGGAATTGCCTTTGCAAAATCCAGTGTATCAAGTCCCTGTAATTTGGTGTACAGTTTTCATCGTTGCATGGTTCATTATACCATGCAGTTTTTTAATGGGTTGCTGCAATACGAATTTGATGCTGCTATTCTTGTATGTGTACACAGCTTAGTTCTTTATACACTCTGCATAGATCAAGTTCAATCTAAACGAAAACAGCAACACATAAACCTTGTATGGTTGTATCCTAATGTGTCAATGCCTTCTTATTGACCAATGAACTGAGGAGATAACCTTCATTCTTTTCAGCTCAAACTTGCATATTGGAATTTTGCCTCCTTCTGCAACTTTTGGTGTTGCCTCTCGTGAATGCATTATTAGGTACATCCTGAAGTTCTGGGTTATTTGAAGGGCATAAATTCTTGGTAGCCTTCCATTATTGTCTTCGCCTCTTCGGGCATTTCAAATGGGTGGCATGAAACATGATATAAGTCTTTGTCAAATACTCCGTAGTACATAACATGCAACGTTACATGTTAAAAACTTAAAACTAGGTAACAGCATAGCTCATTTAAGCTCGCACTCAACTCCCGGCGAAGAGCGATCTTGTATGTCTCAACATGCAAGAATTTTCTTCGGAGAGCGGCATAGACTGTTCAACAATAGTTGGAACCTGATAGCTCTAAGAGCCATCAATTTGGATGCAGTTGTTTTAATATAAGGTCCTCAAAGTCCTCAACACACAACTGGAATTTCTTAATTAGTTGAAGTATAACAAGATTCTTGAGTGCATGGTGTTTACATACATGTGTCAGTTTTAAATTAGTACATGTGATGTCTTGACATCTTAATAGGTGATTGCAACCTTGATCAGTCAGGTGAGGGTGACATCTGCCCTTCCTTGCCCCATGGTAAAAGAAACGGCTACTATTCTAGGGATTTGCCTCCCCACTGCAGAATCTCCCCCAACCATAGTACAATCACGATTCCTGACGTCCACACTATCCGTGGACATGAATGCTCAACTTCCAGTAGTGATTTGCATTGCATTGTCCAGATCATTCTTGATTTTCCCCCATCCTTTCTGAACTCACATCGAAGGCTAAAACATGGCTTGTGCCCTTGCATAGCGAACTAACCTTGCTCGAAGAACGCTTTGATTCCTATTGCTCCTGTTCCTACAAGGATATGTTGATATTTCCTGAAGAATGACTTGTAGTAGCACCAAGTACTTGACAAAACTATGGTTATTAGACTACCTGCTTTCCTAGTCAAATATGAAGCTATATGAGTTTCCTCTTAGACTAAATTTTTATTCTTCCTGTGTTTAATTTGCTTGTTTCTACTCCATCTAACCCTGAATATAGGTAGTTTTGGTCATTAACATGATCTTCAGTGAAACACTTTGACCATCAATTTCTGTTTCATAACTACATTTGCTTAGACAAAAACCAAAGTATGACTGACAGTATATTTCATGAGGGATCTGTTGAGTAAACCCCGTTTCCATGTAAAAAGGAGCAGCCCCCGTCTCCAAGAAAAGAGCAGCCAAAGTCAAGGATAACCTGCTCGTGGCAGGATAAGATGACAGGATGGGATAGCGCGCAATTAGTGCATGGCAGTGCGGCTGGACTTTAGGTCCATGTTCACACACTTACCAGTTTGTAGTGCACGTAATGTGCAGCCAGGTGGGTTCGTTTTGTCCTACAGAAGGACTTGTATCCTCCGTTGTAATAAGCCACTCCTCCAGAGAAAATATTCAGCTTCAAGCTTAGTGCTACTTGTGCAAGTGTACTAGTATGTGAGTGTATTTTACTCAACTTTGGGCACCCCTAGCACTCATAGAATAGGACCCCTACCACCAGCAGGGAACCCCTACCACTCTTAGTGCAGAATCCCTACCACTCAGAAAATACCCCTACCACTCCAAACCAGGACCCCTACCACATATAAGGTAGAACCCCTACCACCGTAGTACACCCCTACCAAAGTAGTTTTGGCTAACAATTGGCATCATACCCCCAGGTTATGCTGAAGCATATGCCAAAAGAAGGCGTCGCCGCCGACGGCTCCATGACCGCCGAGCAAATCTCGCTGAGGAGACGCGTGCGGCTGACGCGCTCGCGTTGCGAGGCAGGCCAGGAGGTGAGCTGGGTGTGCCACGCTCCGTGCGAGATGTGGGCATGTCCAGAACCTCCTCACCTCTCCTCACGCACACCAACTATCCCAGTTGGTCGCTTCTGATGGAAGTCATCATGGAGGTGCGACATATGTGGAAAACTGTGGAAATCGGGGATGGCGAGTACGCAGAGGATTGGCTGGTGATGGAGGCAATCCTGCGCTCTGTCCCACTGGAGATGGTGCTTACCCTTGGCGCCCAGAAGACGACCAAGGAAGTATGGGACACCATCAAGGCTCCGTGCATCGACGTGGAGCGTGTACGGGAGTCGAAGGCCCTGACCTTGCGCCTCCAGTACGACGAGATCCGATTCAAGGCCGGTGAACAAGTCAATGACTCTGCCATGTGGCTGTAGGGCCTCGTCAATGAGCTTGCAATGGTCGAAGACCCCATCGATGACAAGATGGTGCTTCTCAAGATCCTTCCCGTCGTCCCAGGCAGTACAAGCAACTAGCGTTGTCTATTAGGAGCTTGGTGGATCTCTTCATGACAATCGAGGAGCTGGTAGGCCGGCTCAAGGTCGTCGAGGAGCGGGGCGACGAAGCTAACGAACGCGTTGATGGCCAACTGCCGCTCACCAGGGAGCAGTGGGACGTGCGCCTTCAGCAGCACGATCGTGATGGCTCCTCTAGCAGTGGGGGAGGTGCCTCCACGGGATGAGAGCGTGCGACAGAGGCGGAGGCTGCACCCAGAGCGGCGGCGGCAACCGCGGTCATAGACCGAGCCAACCCCAACAACAGGGCGGAACTGGGCGACCTGGCGGCAATGGCGACCGGAACAAGTGTCGCTACTGCAGCATGTCGGGTCACTGGATCCAGGATTGCCGCACGAGGATAGCCAACGAGGCAGCCATGACAAACCTCGGCCAGGTCGACGTGGACGGTGGGTTGACAATGATGTTGGCAAGGGTCGAGCCCGTCAAGAAGAGCCCAACGTCTCCTGCGACCACGACCTCGACAACCACCCGTTCCATGCAAGAGGCACGGAGCCCGTCCATAGGAATCATCCCTTCAGTGACATGCCGCACCCCGACAATGATGTTCTCGGGGCTTGTAGATTGGGAGGCGATGAGGGCCCAGGTGTGTGGAAGCCACACACTGGTGAACACGTCCCCGCAACTTGCACGACAACGGCGTCCCTGACAACCTTGGGATCCGACAGGCCTGTGCAAGTTGGCTTGACAACAACGCATTGAGTCCGTGCAGGAGCGCACGACGACTTAGGTCACACATGCCCCGACTACTAGCTGTTCGGGGTCTACTGCATTGGCGGGAGATGACTCCTCGACAACATGTTCGTGTGGTTTCATCTTCCTCAACGAGGAAAGAGCCGTGATGACTCCCACGCTTGCAGGTAGCAAGCAAAGTGAGAGTTGGTTCCTCGACACTAGCGCCACGAACCACAGGACTGCTTCGGCCGACGCGTTCGCGGAGTTGGACCGCTCAATCATCGGGAAGGTGCGGTTCGTGGATGGATCTGTGGTGGACATGCATGGGCGCGGGACCATAATCTTTGCCGACAAGAAGGGTGATCACAGGGTGTTCACGCACGTCTACTTCATCTCGGCGCTCAAGAGCAGCGTCGTGAGTGTCGGATAGCTCGACGAGGGCTGGTTCGACATCGGCATAAGCCGTGTTGTGCTTAGCATTCGCGATCAGCAGAAGAGGCTTCTCATCGAGGTGACGCGCTCACCAAATCACGTCTACAAGTTCTTTCGACCCGTGCATCCTGTGTGCCTTGCCGTGGATCATCTCTCAGGCGCTTGGCGTTGGCATGCCCGACTAGGATACCCAACACTTTGACGAGCTGTGGAAAATGACGTGTGGCGATCTTGTTTGCAGGCTGCCTCACATCGAGCATGCCGACGAGCTATGAGAGGTGTGTCTTGCCAGGAAGCAGCAACGCCTACCTTTTCCCGAGAAGGCACGTTATCGGGCACAAAAACCCTGGAGCTGGTTCACGGGGACCTTTGCGGCTCAATCACCCCGGCAATGCCAGGAGGGTGTCGCTACATCCTGCTACTTGTTGACGACCACAGTAGGTTCATGTGGGTGTTGCTCCTCGCCTCCAAGGACGAGGTGGAGCGAGCAATCATCAAGGAGCAAGCGGCAACAGAGGTTGAGTGCGGCCACAAGTTCTGACCATGGCGGCGAGTTCATGTTAGCCACGTTCTACAAGCATTGTGACAACAGAGGGGTGCAGCGTCATCTGACGCCCCCTACACACCGCAACAGAACGGCATCGTCGAGCGGAGGAACTAGACGGTGTTAGGGATGGCACGCTGCATGCTCAAGGCGAATTAGGTGCCGAGCACGTATTGGCTGGAGGCCGTGCTCACGGCCGTCTTCATCCTCAACCGCACCTTCACGAGGAGTGTCGACGACAAGACGCCCTACAAGGCGTGGTATGGGGGGAAGCCCGACGTACGCTTCCTTCGTACCTTTGGTTGCATCAGGCATGTCAAGAAGGAGCGTCCATGGCTGAAGAAGTCGATGACATGAGCACCCTAATGGTGTTCATGGGTTACAAAACGGGCTCGGGCTCCAAGGCGTACATCTTGTACGACCCCGTCTCGCTTCGAGACACGTCTTGCGTGATCTCATCTTCGACACATCTTGCGTGATGTCATCTTCGACAAGGACGCACGCTGGAGCTGGGATACACCGGGGGAGGTGCCATCAAGCAGCCACACACACGGATGCGTGTATCGCCGTAGCGACGGCGATGAACTGGTCGGCTACAATGACTCTGACCATGCTGGTGACGTGAACTCCAGGAAGAGCACTGGTCGGCTACAGCGACTCCGACCATGCTGGTGGCGTGGACTCCAGGAAAAGCACCTCTGGCATGCTGTTCCTCGAGAGCAGTCCCATTAGCTGGCAATCGGTGAGGCAGAAGATTGTGGCAACTTCCTCGTGCGAGGCAGAGTACATCGTGGCAGCTACAACGGCATGTCAGGGAATCTGGCTGGCTCACCTTCTCGGCGAGATGCTGAACCAAGACACCGCCCCTGCACATCTTCGTTGACAACAAGTCGGCGATTTCCCTCTGCAAGAATCCAATGCTGCATGACCGCAGCAAGCACATCGATCTCCGTTACCACTTCATATGAGACTGTGTCGAGAAGGGCACGGTGGTTGTGGAGTTCATCTGGACTGTTGAACAGAAGACGAATATGATGACAAAGGCACTTGGTAGCGCCCGGTTCCAGGAGCTGCACGACAGGATTGTCGACATCCAACCTCTTCGACGGGGTTCAGGGGGGAGATTGTTGAGTAAACCCCGTGTCCAAGTAAAAAGGAGCAGCCCTGGTCTCCAAGAAAAGAGCAACCAAAGTCAAGGATAACCTGCTCGTGGCAAAATAAGATAACATGATGAGTAGCATGCAATTAATGCATGGCAGTGAGGCTGGACTTCAGGTCCATATTCACACACTATTACTAGTTTGTAGTGCATGTAATGTGCAGCCAAGTCGGTTTGTTTTGTCCTATAAAAGGACTTGTATCCTCTGTAGTAAGCCACTCCTTTGGAGAAAATATTCAGCTTCAAGCTTAGTACTACTTCTGCAAGTGTACATGTATGTGAGTGTATTTTACTCAGCTTTGGGCACCCCTAGCACTCATAGAACAGGACCCCTACCACCAGCAGGGAACCTCTTAGTGCAGGACCCCTACCACTCAGAAAATACCCCTAGCACTCCAAACCTGGACCCCTACGGCCCTACCACATATAAGGTAGGACCCCTACCACATATAGTACACCCCTACCATAGTAGTTTGGGCTAACAGGATCTAGTAGTGTCAATTCGATATTTTGATGATGTTTGTAAATCTCTCATTGGTGACAGTCGAACATAAAATTGTTTGGACTGGGACAGATTCTTGAACTGCTCATATTCGGATCAGAGTGTGTGTTAACATTTTCTGACGAATACATTTTGAGGCATATGTATGGTTTGAGTAATATGTATGTGCTCAAGACATTTAATACATCAACAACAACATAGCTTTTAGTCCCAAACAAGTTGGGGTAGGCTAGAGCTGAAACCCATAAGATCTCGCAACCAACTCATGGTTTTGGCACATGGATAACAAGCTTCCACACACCCCTGTCCATGGCTAGTTCTTTGTTGACACTCCAATCCTTCAGATCTCTCTTTACGGACTCCTCCCATGTCAAGTTCGGTCTACCCCAACCTCTCTTGACATTATCAGCACGCTTTAGCCGTCCGGCACTGGCGCTTTTGAAGTCCTACCCTGAATATGCCCAAACCATCTCGGGCGATGTTGGACAAGCTTGGCGGACTCCTTCCTCTTAGCGTTTGAATCACAGAGAACGCCAGAAGCTTGGTGCCACTTCATTCACCTGGCTTTAATTCGATGATTCACATCTTCATCGATATCCTCATCCTTCTGCAACATTGACCCCAAATATCGAAAGGTGTCTTTCTGAGGCACCACCTGCCCATCAAGGTTAAACCTCCTCGTGCCTAGTAGTACTGAAACCACATCTCATGTACTCGATTTTAGTTCTACTAAGCCTAAAACCTTTCAATTCCAAGGTTTGTCTCCATAGCTCTAACTTCCTATTAACCCCCATCCGACTATCATCGACTAGCACCACATCATCCGCAAAGAGCATACACCATGGGATATCTCCTTGTATATCCCTTGTGACCTCATCCATTGCCAAAGCAAAAAGATAAGGGCTCAAAGCAGACCCTTGGTGCAGTCCTATTTTAGTCGAAAAGTCATCAGTGTCTCCATCACTTGTTCGAACACTTGTCACAACATTATCAAAAATCAACGCACTATAGGATCTCAGTTTTGTGGGGATTAATACTTATGTCTTGATCCCTGCAACTTTAATATGGATGTTTAGCTAATACTCCCTCCGTTCGGAAATACTTGTCATAGGAATGGATGTATCTAGATGTATTTTAGTTCTAGATACATCCATTTTCATATATCTATGGACAAGTAATTCCAGACGGAGGGAGTAATATGCATCTTTGAGTATTCAGTTTCAGAGAGGTATTTTTGTTTAATAGACCACATATTCTGGTTTTTGTTTGATGCCCTATAATGGCCAATTGTAATAGTCAGTGTGGGCTGTCTTGGTTTATTAGCATCAGTCAGATATAAATTGTTGTAATATGATGAAATCGACTCATGATCTAAACAACCCTTAGACATCAAATCCAGTGAGGAACATTTATTTATAGTCTGTGGATGTTTTCTGTTGTCAAATTATCTCACGGTTTTATTAGCATCATCGTCCCTGTTTGTAAAATGACTTGAGTACTAATAACACATGGCAATCTTGTGCAGGGAGATTGTAACTTCATTTGTTGTTGACTTCAGGGCTTTCCTTAAGATGCTGGTTGGCAAGTTCTGGAGCAAAGAGGAAAAGAGTATCCCGAGATGGTCCCGTTGTAAGGAATCGACCACTCTATTGACCTCACAGAATAATAGTAATAGTAAACGGATCATCGCTGGTGAAGATTCAAGATGCCATGTGTAATTTTAGGTGTGACGATGGTATTGTTTTTGTGGAAACATTAGTCTCTTGCAATGTTGTTGTACCCTTCCTGATACATTAACAAACAAGGTATATAATTTCTCAGATAGCCATAGCCATGTCTTGTAAAGAGAGGACAATAAAATGGAGAAAATAAATGTCACCTGCTAGCTTGTTGGAACACTGGATGGTCATATTCATGTATGTTTACAGTCGTGCGATGTTGAGGCACATCGGCTCTGGCTTTCATATTTTCTCTGAAAGATGAATATCATACTCTTCTTTTTTCAAAAACGATTCCAGTATCAGTGCTCGTATTTTATATCTGAGCACAGAATTATTAAAGAAAAATTGCAGGAAAAAATGGTCTTAGTAAGTTGATCTTGGTATGGTAGTAAGTTGATGCTCTTGTCACCAAAGTTACACTATCATTTAATTTGTATTGAAAGAAGTTTCTAATGGTACTCCCTTCGGTCCTTTTTAGTCTGCATATAAGTTTGTTCGAAATCAAAGCATCTTTATTTTGACCAAACTTATAAAAAAAATATCAATATTCACAATACCAAATCAATATTTTTAGATTCATTATGAAAGATAGTTTCATAGTATATATATTTGATATTATAGATGTTGATATTTTTTGATATAAATTTGGTCAAAGTTTGCAAAGTTTGAATTGACAAAAATCTAATACTCGAAGTAAAAAGAAGGACCGGAGGAAGTACTTATGACTTCCAATTCCATTCTCATTATTTATATGTTATTTGTCTAATTAATGGTCAAAGTTAGATCTCATACAGGATGGCCTTATAAACTGAAACAGCAGGAGTGACGAATGACGCAGGGAAAGGAACCGAGAACGTAGAAATCAAATGTGTAACTAATGGCAATGTTGTATCTCTATCAATAACTTGCACAATAAACATCTTCTAGTTTCTGCTGCAGAATTGACTCCACGATTTCCCGTGCGATTGCAATACGTTCAATACGACCAACCGCCAGGAGCAGAGAGGTCATTTCAAAGTTCAAGGACCCCATAGCTGGGGTGGCATTTTGCAAAACTGCCATGACAGTTTGTTTAATTTGCTGAGAGGTTTCGAGAGAAAACTGCGGCCGTCAGATCTAGACCCGACGGTTCTGGACGCGTTCGCCCGGATTGAGCCCCCGGCGAATGTTCGCCAGATAGCATTTCCCAGGTTCAAACGAGTCCAGCAACAGAGGTGGCTTAGTGATCCAGGTGATTGCTGTAGCCTGGACACCAGAGTCCAAACCGAAGCCAAAACTAGCGTCCAAAACCAAGGTGCGCCGCGCAGCGGAGACCTTTTTGTTTGTACGCGTGCGTGCCAGCCTTGCCGAAAATAAAAGGGAAATTTCTCCGCACCCAGGCCTCATCCCCGGGCTGGATAAAGAGAAACCCCCACGCGCTGCGCGCGGCCACGACGCGGAAACCAAGCCAGAACCCCCCCGATTTTGGCGATTTGTTCGTCACGCCGGCCATTCCTGCTCGCCTCACGCCATGACGGCCAGCCGCCCTCGGAGGAGCCATTAAAGCCGCCGCAACCGCGCCTCGTTTCCGACGACGTCGCCTCCGATTCCTTCCGAGAAAAACCCCTCTTCCGATCGCCGGGGGCGCCATGCGCACCAAGCACTTGATACCCAACCACGCCGCGGGGCTCACCTACGCGAACGCCTACGCCGCCGCCCCCCGCGAGGGCCACGGCGATGGCGGCGGCGGCGGCGTCGACCCGTTCGAGGCGTTCCCCGACGCGGTGTTCGGGCTGATCGTCTCCAAGCTGCCCTTCAGGTCCGCCGTCGCGGCGTCCGCCATCTCGCGCCGGTGGCGCGGCGCGGTGGCCGCCGCGCCGGAGCTCGACTTCGACTTCGCCGCGGCGTTCCCCGCCGCGCCCCGCCGCAGGGCGGCATTCGCGGCCGCCGCCAGCGCCGCGCTCGCGGGCTCGCAGCGCCACCCGCTCCGCCGCCTCCGCCTCGCGCTCGACGGCTTCTTCGACCAAGTCTTCGCCGTCTCCGCCGCCAGCCACGTCGCCTCCTGGCTCGCCACCGCCGCGGCGCGAGGCGTCGAGCAGTTGGAGCTCCACCTTCCTCGCTCCCGCCTCGCCGTGCTCCCTCCCTCCCTCCTCGCCTGCACCGACCTCACGTCGCTCACCCTTCGCCTCGACCACAACGCCCTTCCTCTCCCTTCTCTCTGCCCCCTTACCCGCCTCTCCCGCTTGCACCTCGCCTCCGTTTCGCTCGTTGGCTGCGGCGACTTCTTCGAAGATCTCTGCTCTCACTGCACGCAGCTCAGCTGCCTGATCCTTGAACAGTGCCACATCGGTGCACTCCGACTAGCCGGCACGCCGCGGCTTCGCTCGCTTGACATCGCCAGCTGTTCGTGGACGCAGCAGTCCTCTATTGCCATTGCTGAGATGCCGGGGTTGCGCACTCTCCGCTACTCGGGTGCAATGGCAAACAGGCACATGATCAGTGACGCCGATTCCTTGGACGTGGTCGTTCTGGCCATTGAGAAGCCACAAGTTAAGCTCCTGGAGCCTAATCTCAGAGAGCTGCTTGCCTTGGTTGGAAACGTACGGAGCCTAGTGCTTTCGCCCTGGTGCATTGAGGTATATTATATAAAATTTCTTCATCTTGTCAAGTGATTGATGTTTCAGGAATCTAACTATCTAGATGTGAATAATTTTAAGCAATTTGCGCATCCTGAGGAATGGTCGAAGGTGAGGCTGGACAACGTGAGACGGTTGGCATGCATAATAGAGAGGAGGGAAGAAGGTGCTTTGTCCGTTGCACCATTGCTTACGAGTTGCCCCAATGTGCAAGAACTTTCTGTGTCGGTCGTGGTGAGATACACATCCTCGAGTTCTTCTTCTACTGTTGTGGTAACTCTGCTGCAATGAAATGATGTTAATGCCAATGACGTGATTGCTTGTTGTTGCAGCCATCGCAGTCTAAGCGAAGACGGTGCAGTGACACTGAAGTTCAGTATGGTGTTATAGGTAGTAGAAGGATGATTGTAAGGAATCTCAGGGAAATTAGGATGGAGTACATTGACGAGAGCAAGAGTGGATTGGATCTGGTTAAGCTTCTGCTCAAGAATGCACAGATGTTGGAGATGATGACAATTGTGCCTTCCATGGATGGCCTTGAGCAGGCCAAGTTCAGGCGCAGGGTGTTGAAATTCAGGAAGGCTTCCAGGAATGTCAACATCCAGTTTTCTGCCACTGCATGATGGAATGCTCGTGTGTTAGTCGGTGAAGTCACATGTTCCAGTCCTTCAAGGAAGTGGCTTGCTTGTCATCAGTGAGGCTCTTCTAGTCCTGTTCCGGGTACTTCTAAGATCTAACTTGTCACAGAGCTGCTAACTGTCATTTCAATTCATTCCAGAGCTTATTTAGCTTGATTGTCCTTTAAGTTTGAAAAATTCCCAATTCTTTCGTGAACCAAACTACCTTACTTTTCAGAGAAACATTATCAGATACAAATACTTAGTTCCATGAGCTAAATTCCCTGAAAATTTAATTAGAAGAAGCGTGTTCTACCATGTGTGCCCTTGTGTCCCTATATGCATCGCACTTTGACATGCTTAAATCTGGTGCAGTAATCAATTTAAGATTGTGTACATCAATTAGGTATCCCTCTTTTCGCTTTGGACACACTTCTAAGCTTTTTGTTCAATATTTAACCATCCTTATCTTCAAGTCACTATAGTACATGTAACTTACACATTAAGAGTTGTATTGTATTAATATTTTACTAAACTAGGTAATTCCATGTGCGTTGCTATGGGTGTAAAAATATGTTTGCGGTTCCACACTAATTCTGATTAATGAACCGTATATTAGAGATTGATTTGCAACCTTGGTTAGGAAGGTGATCCCGTAACACAATAATTGTATTACAAAGGAAAAGTCAAACCACTTTGCAAAGGAGTATTAGTGACTGAAGGGTTATGGGAAGTTGGCGAAGGTGTCTCCGCTGGAAGAAAAAGGAACACTACTTATTTTTCAAGTAGCATACTCCCTCCATCCCAAATTACTTGTCACAAAAATGGATAAAAATGAATGTATCTAGAATTACTGTCTAGATACATCAATTTTTGTGACAAGTAATTTTATACGAAGGGTGTACTAGTTAATTGCCTGTGCGTTGCAACGGGGCATACATATTCTAATAGTTTAACATCACTTGTGTCCAACATAAACTAATATGATCCGTATGCAAGGTATCTTTAACCTTTTGTGGTCCTATTTTAGTGTCTGCAGGTTCTGAAATCAAATTAAATATATATTGCTTCTACAACTTAGAACACTCCGCTCTGTTAGATGGTAAAACAACAATGCTTCAATTCCACACCTCTTGGCTAGATATACTTCCATTGTTGAGACAACTATGTAAAATTAAGTATTATAAAATGCTTGCATGTGTTATGTCCCAATCTAAACAATGCATCAACTATTGTGCTCCGCTAAGCAAAGCGTTTGCTTCACAACTCTCGGCGGTAGCTCCTGTCACGGCTTACTTTAGCTCTAACCTCCACTAGTTATATGATTTTGGAAAATTAATGTACATTGGTTTATAGAATAACAGACCCTCATATACATAGACATAGTAAATGTTGTAACATGCCTTGCAAACAATATTGTTTCCTCCATATCAACAAAACTGCACAATGAATACATCAACCCATGTTTGGATTTGAAAAAAAAACTGAGTTCGACGATGCATCGCTCGCACACATCTAAATGCAATAGATTATGAAAACTTGGGTAGTACAAACCAAGATGGGCAAGTGATCGACATTACTTGCCTAAGAAAGTGATCAACATTTACAGGTTATTGCCAACAACGAGTAGATTAAAGAAAAAAAAAATCTAGAATGGCTTAACATTCAACTTGTAAAACGATCTTATATTATGGGACTGAGGGGGTATTTAACAACCTATGTCATCTTCAATTTCGATATCATCCAAAGCATGGGAAGCGTCATTGACGGCCCTTCAGTTACTGGAGCCCTTGTCCAATGATTGAAGAAAATACACAAAAGCAGGCCACCTTTCCCATGAAATACCTTGGTTTGCCCCTCTCTGTGCATCGGTTGAGTAGGATCGACCTACAACCCTTGGTCGACAAGGTTGTTGGAAAGCTTGTCCCCTGGCAAGGTGGACACATCATGGCCGTTGGCAGGTCCACACTCGTCAAGGTGGTGCTTATGGCATAGACTACTTATGAGGGATCACTAGAAGAGTGTCTAGAGGGGGGGGGGGGTGAATAGACTACTAGCAAAAATTTAAAACCTAACCTTTTTCCAAGTTATTGGTTGGTAGATTTTAACAGTTTTAGCAAAGCTAGCAAGTCTAACAGCCCTACATATGCATGCCAATAAATATGGCAGCGGAAAGTAAAGACATTGCATATGAAGTAAAGAGTTAAGATAGGTAGATCAAACGCAGTTGAAGACATGCTGATTTTTCTCGTGGTTCCGATAGGTGGCGCTATGGTACATTCATGTTTATGGAGTCTTCAACCCATGGAGGGTAACAGTCGCGAGAGTCCACGGAGGGCTCCACCCAAAAGGGTCCACGAAGTAGCAACCTTGACTATTTCATACGGCTTCCGTCCACGAAGGACTAGCCTCACTATAGGGTAGATCTTCATGAAGTAGGCGATCTCCTTGCCCTTACAAACTTCTTGGTTCACTCCACAACACGAAGTAGGAGGCTCCCAAGCGACACCTAACCAATCTAGGAGGCACCACCCTCCAAAAGGTAATAGGCTCGGTAATGATGATGAACTCTTTGCTCTTGTGCTTCAAGATGATAGACTCCTCAACACACAATCTCTCTCTCATGGGTTTGGCTTGGTAGAAGATATAGGATTGGTGGAAAGCAACTTGGGGAGGCTAGAAATCAAGATCCATATGATTGGAGTGGAAGATCTTGACCTCAACACAAGGATAGGTGGTTCTCTCTCAGAAAATTTGATAGTATAGGTATGGAATAGTTCTGAGTGCTTCTCTTTTGAGTGAGTGGTGGTGAAGGGGTATATATAGGCATCCCCAAAAATCCAACCGTTACACACAAAATGACCAACTTGGTGACACCGATGTGTTAATCTCGGTGGTACCGAAGTGACCAACATGTGGCACTTTTGAATCTCGGAGGGACCGATATACAATTCTCGGTTGCACCGATAAGGTGACCAACGGTCAGATTTCCAATCTCGGTGACGCCGATACAACATTCTTGGTGGAACCGAACATGTGAATTTGCGTAACAGAAAGTTGGCAACCTAAACTCGGTGGTACCGGTATGGAATCGGTTGCACCGAAGTGGCTAGGGTTTGGCAGAGTCTGTCTAGGTACTGGAATCGGTGGCACCAAAGTGGGATAGTTGGTTGCACCGATTTTGAGTGTTGGGTATAAAACAGACTTTGGTGGGAGAGTTTTGTCGATGTTTTTGGCGACCATCACTTGTGCATGTTTGAGCATATGGTTCACCAACAAAACTTTACCCCCTTTTAATAGTATTGGCTTTCCTATGGACTCACAGTGATTTCTCACAAATAAATGTAGAGTCCTCTTGCTTGAAGCTTGACCAACCTATTTCCTTGCATCTTGGGGTTTCTCCACAATCTCCTTTTTGCCAATCCTCTCATAGAACATTTCTTGAAATATACTTAGTGGAAACATTAGTTCAAGAGACAATGTATGTTGTCATGAATTATCAAAACCACCAAGGGAGCATGTTGTGCTTTCAGTCTCCCCCTTTTTGGTAATTGATGACAACATACAATCAAAGCTTCAAATAAAGATATGCATGGTTATACTAAAGACTTTGAGAGACACAGACTTAGACTTGCTCCCCCTAAATGTGTGCAGTTCTTTAAAGGATAGTTGCTTCTGAATGCATGAACACACATAACGTAGAAGGGATATAACAGGTCATGTGTATCTTGGCTATATGCATCAAATATATATGAATGAGATGTATCTTTGTTCAAGACATCACTCTTGCAAACGATATGTTTAAGAAGCAAGAGATCATCTTGACCAAGGATATGATGCATATACTTACCTTGAGTTCTTGAGCATCCTAGTAATAGAAACACACTTGAGGAAATAATGTTAGGAAACACAAGAGTATTCTACCAAACAGCAAGACAATAGAACTCAAAATTTCCAAGATATGGAAGACATAAGAAAAATAGTATTCCTTAGAATTGATATGTCTCCAAAATCATTGAGAATTTTCTCACGTAGATATGAAAATGATTATCCTCCCTCTGAAACTTAGCATGTAGATATTAGGATTGGATAAGGTGAGAAAGGTCAACAATTTTCTTCTCCCCCTACTTTGATATTCTCCCCTGTTTATAAAGATATGAGTATTGATGTTGGCTCTCCCCCTTGATCATATCTCCCCCTTTGCATAAGCATGTATCTCCCCTTTAGCATGAAGCTTTGGTCTTCTCCCGAAATGGTTGAAGCTTTGATCTTCTCCCCCTTTGGCATTAATTTCCAAAAAGCAAGGGCGAAGAACAAAAAAAGGATAGATACAGGGATCATTAACTGAGAAGGGATCCTTGAGAACAAGGGTCATTGAAATGTAGGATTCATAGAAATGAAAACTGACAGTGTCATGAAAAATGATTTGTTCTGCTCCTCCTTTCTTCATTGAAGATAGGGATCCTTGAAGAGAGAAATTCTGTCCTCAAGACTAACTTTAGTTCTTCTCCCCCTAAGAAATACAAGGATTTTTTGATGAGGGATCATCGAAGTAATAGAAGTATTACAAGACAGTTTACTAAGAAAACACAGAATTGCAAAAATGAATTCAAATGAACCAGAATGAAAATCGGTGACTTCGAGATAGATAGATCGGTGGTACCGAGATGTTGTAGTGCAGCTTGTCTGCAATTTTGGTAGAACCGAGATATCTGGGTCGGTGGCTCCGAAAGAGAAACCAAGTTTCTGTTTTCACAGAGTCAAGAAAAACATTTGCAATGAAACATACAAGGAACATCAACTAGAGAAGATTTGAGTGGTTATGAAAAATCATGGAATAGAGAGCAAACCACACAAGATTCTTAACTAGATGATGGGCGGTGACTAGGTCACCTATATTAGAGTATATCGACTTAGGAGCCAAGCAAGAATATTTGATCATAGGTCATACTCTACGTTAAGCCCAGAATGGGGTTACCATTTTTCGATTAAGCGTCTTAATGTCTTCATGTCGCTTGAGTTGCTTTAGCTCATTTCTTGGAGTAAAGCCTTTTCAAGGACATGAGTTCATACCTTTGAGTGATGTTGATGACGTAGCTTGTAGATGAACTTGTTGAGGATGCTCGATGTTGATGAAGATCATCTTGAGTTTTGAGCAATCCTTGTTGTTCTAGTTTACTGGTTACCTACAAAGATTAGTCATGCAAGGAAGAACAATAGATATATCCAATTGACATGATACAAATTGAGAGTGTGAAATTTTGATCAAGTATATGTCAAGGATATGGTTGAGTGGGCTTCTTCGTTCCATCACCAAGAGGGGTTGTGCATACTTGGTAATGACAAGATTGCTTATGATTGGAGTTGATGGCAATCTTGTGGAATGAAGTTTTCCCAAGTACCTACAAGAGATTAGATGCAATACAAGGGAGCATAGAATTCCATGGCATAAGTTGAAATGTTAAGATACATGGAAATATCAAGAAAGCTCATGCCCTTGCATGCAACCGAGTGAGTCTAGCTCAAGTTTGAAGCATCGATGATGTTCAAATCACTCCTCAAGTGACAAAATGTCTTCTCATCAAGTGGCTTAGTAAAGATATCGTCCAATTGCTTGTTAGTGCGAACATGCTTAAGATTAATATCTCCTTTTACAACATGGTCACGAATGAAATGATGTCGAACTTGAATATGCTTAGTTCGAGAATGTTGCACAGGATTATGACCAATTTTAATAGCACTTTCATTGTCACAAAGTAATGAAACATTTTTTAACATGAATTCCATAATCCTTAAGTGTTTGTGTCATCCAAAGAAGTTGCGCACAACAAGATCCAGCAACAATATACTCACCTTCGGTAGTCGATAGGGATACCGAGTTTTGTTTCTTAGAGGACCAAGATACAAGAGATCTGCCCAAAAATTGACAAGTATCTGAGGTGGATTTTCTATCAACCTTGTCACCGGCATAGTCCGAATCAGAATAGCCAACAAGGTCAAAAGAAGATCCCTTGGGATACCAAATGCCAAAATTTTACGTTTGTATCAAGTATCTCACAATGCGTTTAACAGCTGAAAGATGACAGTTTTTGGGTGCAGCTTGATATCTAGCGCACATGCAAACACTCATCATAATATCGGGACGAGATGCACATACATATAAAAGTGAACCAATCATAGATCGATAAACTTTCTGATCAACCGGCTCATCCTCTCTGGTAAGATCAACATGTCCACTAGTAGGCATAGGGGTTTTCATACCTTTGCATTCCTGCATGTTGAACTTTTTGATAAAGTCCTTGGTATACTTAGTTTGAGAGATGAAAGTTCCTTCTTTCGATTGTTTGATTTGCAACCCAAGAAAGAATTTCAGATCACACATCATAGACATCTCATACTTCTCAGACATCAACCTTCCAAAGCTTTCACTAAATTGAGGGTTAGTGGAACCAAAGATAATATCATCCACATAAATTTGGCACACAAATAGTTCACCATTAACTTTCTTAGTGAATAAGGTTGCATCAATTTTACGAATTTCAAAACCTTTTTCGATAAGAAACTTCATTAAACATTTGTACCAAGCACGAGGGGCTTGCTTAAGTCCATAAAAAGCTTTACGAAGCTTGTAAACATGATTAGGTTTCTTAGGATTAACAAAGCCGGGTGGTTGCTTAACATAAACCTCTTTTTCAATCTCACCATTTAAAAATGCACTTTTAATATCCATTTGATAAAGCGTGATATCATGGTGGTTGGCATAAGCAAGAAGAATGCGAATAGCTTCAAGTCTAGCGACAGGGGCGTAGGTCTCACCGTAGTCCATACCTTCGACTTGCGTATATCCTTGAGATACGAGGCAAGCCTTGTTGTGCACGACTTGACCGTCTTCGTCTTGCTTGTTTTGAAAAACCCATTTGGTTTCGATGATGTTGTGTTCATCCTCGGGCTTCTCCACGAGTGTCCACACTTCGTTCCTTTCAAAGTTGTGAAGCTCTTCATGCATAGAGTTCACCCAATCCGCGTCTTCAAGAGTTTGTTCTACCTTCAAAGGCTCAATGCTAGAAATGAAAGAATAATGCTCACAGAAGTTTGCTAGACGAGTTTTAGAGCGAGTGATTCTCCCTGTTTGTATATCTCCAAAGATTTGATTTAGGGGATGGTTCTTGGTCACTTGTGCTCGAACTCGGATCAGCTTCCGATTGTTGGTTGATGGAGCTTCTTCTTGATCATCATCTCCTTCATCTTCGATGTTGTTGAAGGTGTCGTTCTCTTGAGGTGGTGGTGAAGGAGCTTGTGGTGGATCTTCATGATGTACTTCCTCCTCTTCATCATCTTGCCATGTATCGCTTGTGGATGCCTCCATGTCATGTTGTGGTTCACCTTGTCGTGAGGTAGGGGCTTCCACTTGAGTTGATGAAGTACTTTCCTTCACCTCCATGGAACGAATCTTGCGGATGGGTAAATCTAGGATAGCTTCCGAAGGGTTCTTATCACCTACATCATTTGGCAATTGTTTGACTTGCGAACCATTAGATTCATCGAACTTCACATCTACCGTCTCTTCAACTTTTCGAGTGAAGTTGTTGTAGACACGGTAAGTGTGAGAGTTCGATCCACAACCAAGTAGGAAACCTTCATGAGATTGAGGAGCAAATTTAGTATGACGATGCTTATCAAGAATGTAGCACTTAGAGCCGAATAACCGAAAGTATCCAACTTGGGGTTTGTTACCGGTGAGTAGCTCGTATGCCGTTTTACCGAGAAGCTTGTGCAAGTAGAGTCGGTTTGTGGCATGACATGCTGTTTCCACGGCTTCTGCCCAAAAGTGCTTTGGCGTCTTGTATTCGTCAAGCATCGTTCTTACCATCTCAATGAGTGTCCGGTTCTTCCTCTCAACAACTCCATTTTGTTGAGGTGTGTACGTAGCCGAGAACTCATGCGAGACACCTTCTTCGTCAAGAAAGGTATCCACATGGGTGTTCTTGAACTCAGATCCGTTATCGCTCCGAACCTTCTTGATCTTCACTTTAAACTGATTTTGCGCTTTGCGAGCGAAGTTCTTGAAGGTCTTTTGAACCTGCGACTTATCATCAAGAAAGAATACCCACGTAAATCTGGAAAAATCATCAACTATAACTAGACCATAGGAATTTCCACCGAGACTCTTGTAAGCATTGGGACCGAAAAGATCCATGTGAAGTAACTCGAGTGGTCTCCTAGTAGTCATGATATTCTTAACAGGATGACTTCCACCTACTTGCTTTCCAGCTTGACAAGCACTACAAAGTCTATCTTTGTCAAAGATAACATCTTTAACACCAAGTATATGATCACCTTTGATAAGCTTGTCTAAATTACACATACCAACATGTCCTAATCTTCTATGCCAAAGCCACCATTTAGAAGATTTATCAATTAAACAAGTGTGAGGTTTGGATCTTTTAGTGAAATCGACAATGTATAGATCACCTCTATGGATACCGGTAAAGACAATTTTATGATTATCTTGACGAAACACTTGGCAATCTACTTTTTTGAATAGAAATTGAAACCGAAATCAGCAAGTCTAGACACAGAAAGAAGATTGTAACCAAGAGATTCGACAGGCATAACATTTTGAATAGAACTATCATGGGATATGGCCACCTTACCAAGGACTAGTACCTTACCCTTAGAGTTGTCTCGAAAAGTCACGTACCGTCGAGGACCTTGATTAGGCGTGATCTCTTGGAACATGTCTTTATCACCAGTCATATGATCCGTACATCCGCTGTTGAGAATCCACTCTTTTCCTCCGGTGTAATCCTTAAGGTTTGCCATAAGACTCAGATTCTTCATGATCTTCTCATACTCGATGTCAAACAACTCATCTTCTTCATAATAGCCATGTTCCACATTGTCATCATCAAGTGGGAAATCCTCTTCATAAAGAACAAGAGATTCGTTAGAATAGTGATCATGACAATGTTCAAGTTTATGAGTGTGAATGGCTTCAAATATAATATTGTTGATAGTGGTGACATCTCCTTTAGCACGCATAAGATCACGAAGTTCCAATAGGCATTTATCAAAGTTTGGATCACTAGGCTTCATTTTGTGAAAAGCAATGGCTTTATGAAGAATTTCATCTAGATTCCCTAAGGAATGATTTGGATATCGTTTCTCCAAATCAGTCCATAAGTTATATGCACATGCAAAGTTCTTCATTTGAGAAAGCACGAATCTTGGTAAACCTCTAACGATAAGACTGATGGTTCTTAGGTTACCAAACATGTTGATTTCCTCTTCGTGTGTGGGATGCAATTCATCAATAGGAGGCTCATAGGGGCGCATAACATATTTGCTCAATTGAAATTCATTAAACAACTCAAGCATCAAAGACTTCCATTGACTATAGTATTCTCCATCAAGAATGGGCACTCTACAACTCAAACTCCCTATACTAGACACATCCATCTTCCTCCTCGGTGATTAAACTGAAGCAATGGAGACCAATGCTCTGATACCAATTGAGGGATCATTAGAAAAGTGTCTAGAGGGGGGGGGGTGAATAGACTACTAGCAAAAATTTAAAACCTAACCTTTTCCCAAGTTATTGGTTGGCAGATTTTAACAGTTTTAGCAAAGCTAGCAAGTCTAATAACCCTACACATGCATGTCAATAAATATGGCAGCGGAAAGTAAAGACATTGCATATGAAGTAAAGAGTTGAGATAGGTAGATCAAACGCAGTTGAAGACACGATGATTTTTCCCGTAGTTCCGATAGGTGGCACTATCGTACATCCACGTTTATGGAGTCTTCAACCCACGAAGGGTAACGGTCATGACAGTCCACGAAGGGCTCCATCCAAAAGGGTCCACGAAGTAGCAACCTTGACTATTCCATACGGCTTCTGTCCACGAAGGACTAGCCTCACTATGGGGTAGATCTTCACGAAGTAGGCGATCTCCTTGCCCTTACAAACTTCTTGGTTCATTCCACAACACGAAGTAGGAGGCTCCCAAGCGACACCTAACCAATCTAGGAGGCACCACCCTCCAAAAGGTAATAGGCTCGGTAATGATGATGAACTCCTTGCTCTTGTGCTTCAAGATGATAGACTCCTCAACACACAATCTCTCTCTCATGGGTTTGGCTTGGTAGAAGAGATAGGATTGGTGGAAAGCAACTTGGGGAGGCTAGAAATCAAGATCCATATGATTGGAGTGGAAGATCTTGACCTCAACACAAGGGTAGGTGGTTCTCTCTCAGAAAATCTGATAGGATAGGTATGGAATAGTTCTGAGTGATTCTCTTTTGAGTGAGTGGTAGTGAAGGGGTATATAAACGCATCCCCAAAAATTCAACCGTTACACACAAAATGACCAACTCGGTGACATCGATGTGTTAATCTCGGTGGTACCAAAGTGACCAAAAGGTGGGACTTTTGAATCTCGGAGGGATCGATAGATAATTCTCGATTGCACCGATAAGGTGACCAATGGTCAGATTCCCAATCTCGGTGACGCCGATACAACATTCTCGGTGGAACCGAACATGTGAATTTGCGTAACATAAAGTTGGCAACCTAAACTCGGTGGCACCGGTATGGAATCGGTTGCACCGAAGTGGCTAGGGTTTGGTAGAGTCTGTCTAGGTACTGGAATCGGTGGCACCGAAGTGGGATAGTTGGTTGCACCAATTTTGAGTGTTGGGTGTAGAACAGACTTTGGTGGGAGAGTTTTGTGGATGTTTTTGGCAACTATCAATAATTGCCCACAATTAATTATCAGTCCAGTGTTGAGAGTTTAGAGATAGATCCAAGTCTAGAAGCTCAATTTGTCCGTAACCGGGGACACGGCTAATCGATTAGGTTTAACTCTACAGAGTGTTATGTACTTTACCCACAAGATTCGTTCCCTCCTGGTAAGTCCTCGCACTACCAGGTGTTTGAGAACAGGACGAACGAAACATGGTCTTTCAAAGTGTTTCCCTGACTACTGTCAGTGCCCATCCATTCCTAACGTCGACTACATCTCGTAGCACTGCCTAGCCAGAGTCACAACAAAGATCAACCAAGCCAGAGCCCACAATGACTTGTGGCTACATAGGTAAGCTCCCGGGCATGAAGTATTCATCCGTCTCTTTGAGTCTGGGTGAAGCTTTCTGCAAGATGTCATGGTGCTTCTCCATGCATCTCGGCCATCCACTGGTTACTCCAGGGATGCCCAATCAACCATCCTTCACTTAGTAGTGTGTATTGAAAACTTGTTTCTCGAGTCTTGAAGTGTTGAGGTCTTGAAGATGCAGGACTTGAAGATGCCATCATGAAGTTGTCGTCTTGACGTAGAGTCCTCCTTCTCACACCACTCACGAAAACACTCATACCAAACCCCGTCCACTTTAGCATAGCATAAAAATAACTAACGTTCCCGGGGCTTTAGTAACAAGTGGTGGGTTCCTACCTCATGCATTCTACTCAACTACAAGAATTTCAATAAAACTACGGGAGGGATTTGTTGAATGATTTCACTACATGCAATAAAACATAGGTATGAACAAAATGGTCAAAGTGAACTTGCCTGTACTGTTGATGAAGAATAATATCGCTCTCAGAAATAACTTGATAGAACTATTCGTCACTCTCCGATGAAAATCTATATAATCAAACATTGCATTCATATAAGAAATCATACTAACAATCAATTCTAACAATCAAAAACTAACATAAAACCAAAAGCAACATGGTTGTGATGAAGGAAATACTTAAGACAAAAATTCAAAACAACAAAGTTTCAGCAACACAACTAAGGTTGGTTTTCTCTACAAGTAAATTCTATTTTCAAAAGTAAAACACAAAAACAATGTAAATATTACAAAATTATTTTAGTAAATATTTTACTAGCAAAAAGAATTACTTTTGGAGAACAAGTAAAAATTATAAAAACAACATTCTAAACAACATAGGTTTTTGCCTACTAAACTTAACAATAAGAAAACAAATGAAATATTAAAATAACGGAAAACAAAATATATAACACTAAATTAACAGAAAGTGAAACTTATAAAACAATTTAAAAAATATTTTCAAATAAGAAATCAAACTAGCAAATGGAAATCAATTACAAGTTATAATGAAACTAGAATTGATTTCATGCTCTAAAAATAATAAATGACATAAAAATAAACTTGGTTGAAAATACTAGTGCTAACTAACACAAAACAAAGTAAAACTTGTCAACTAATATAAAAGAAAACAATTTAAAACAATTTAAAACAAAGGAATTAGAAATAAATCTAAAAGAACTAAAACAGAATCTGTTTTGTTAAAAATACTAATTTAAATTATTCTAAAAATTCTAAAGTTTTACCTACTCATAACTAAGGTCACTATTCACATGTAGCAAAAAGAATCAATTCAAAATAAATTTCTAAACTCAAGATATTCAGAAAATAAGATTTGAATCAAATCTGTTTGAATTAAATTTTAAATTATTCAAATATAGTCAAACTTTATATCTATAGAAACTACATAAATTTGTGACACAATGAAAAAATAATCAAATTAAAACAATTAAAAACATAAAAGATATAAAGAAAATGAAAACAAAACTATTCTGTTTTAAAAACAGAAAACAGAAAAAAGAAAAAAATCTAACTAACGGACAGTGGGTGATGTGGCGCTTTCTCATTGGCTGGAGGTGTGTGCGCGTGGGTGCTAACGGGCGGACAGCCGATATTTAAAGAAAACGGTTCGTTCTAACTAACTAAACAGAAAACCGGCCGATTCATTTAAATTAAACCAAACGGTTACGGGGCTTCTAATCCACACCGCACATGATAGATCGAACGGAGGAGAGGGCTCCAGCGACTTACCACGGTGGAGGGGATCTCCGGCGATGCTCCGGCGAGGCAGAGGCGGCGAAGTCGATGGGGACGGTGCTTCGGGGTCCTCCGGCGACGGCGTCAGCACCAGGTGATGCGGACGAGCACGGCGACTCCGTTGGTAGCGTCAACGGGGCTCGGGAGCGCTCGGGCGTCGACGGGGAGAGGGGCTCCAGTGGGTGCGGGGCTCGGGCGAATGGTTGGGGAGGTGCGAACGATGACGACGAAGTGGATGGTGGGCTCAGACGGTGTCGGGGACGTCTGGGTGGAGCGGTGGTGCGGAAATTGCGCGGCGGCCGTTGTTATCTCCGGTGAGGGATTCCGGCGAGAGGAGAGGGTCGGACGAGGGGGAAATGGGCGGAACGGGTCGAGGAGAGGGCAGGGAGCTTTTATAGGCCCTCAGGGTGGTCGGGGAAGAAAGGGGGAGGGAGATCCGGCGCGATGATCTGGCCGGCGTGAAGAGGGGAGCGGGAGGAGGGAGGTGACCGTGAAGATGGCTCGGTCAGGCGATGGGTCCCGCGTGTCAGTGAGAGAGGGGCACGGTCAGCGGCGTCGGTGACTGTTGCGGAGGAGTTTCGGGAGGGTTAAGGGCAGGTGGGCCGGCCTGTTTTAATAACCCATTAATTTCGTTTCCTTTTCTATTTTACAAAGAATGGAAACTACTTTGTGGCAATCAATACATTTCCAAAAAATGAAGAGTTATATATTAAATTGACCAAGGGAATAAATGCAATTTAATGAACATTTTTACACGGCCAAAATAAATATTTTTAAAAAAACTTATTTTCAGAAAATGCCTAAATTGATTTTAATTCTTTTTGCAAATAATTTTCAAGTAACCCCCTGGATTTTATGGTTCAAATACTTCACAAAATAACCCCTGGTGTGGAGTGTCATATTACTCGTCTCAAGTTTTGTCGAGGGGTTTGAATTCTTTCAAACTTCAAATTGGAAATTCAAATATGAAAGGAACTCCATATCAGGAAATTTTCAAATAGTTTTCAATTTCACTTTTCAAATCTTTTTATATTGAAGAAGTCATGTCATCCTCTCTCACTGATTTGAAATGTAAGAATTTGAATTCAAAAGCACATGGGAAAGTCATGTCATTCCCTCTCATTCAAAAGTTTTTAGAAGTTTCAAATTTCACTCAATTCAATCACTCAAGCAAACAAACACTCATTCTAATATTTATTATAACATTCCAAAATTTGGGATGTTACACTATCACTTGTGCACGTTTGAGCATATTGTTCACCAACAAAAGTTTACCCCCTTTTAATAGTATTGGCTTTCCTATGAACTCAAAGTGATTTCTCACAAATAAATATAGAGTCCTCTTGCTTGAAGCTTGGCCAACCTATTTCCTTGAATCTTGAGGTTTCTCCACAATCTCCTTTTTGCCAATCCTCTCATAGAACATTTCCTGAAATATACTTAGTGGAAGCATTAGTTCAAGAGACAATGTATGTTGTCATGAATTATCAAAAATCACCAAGGGAGCATGTTGTGCTTTCAACTTACCACATTACGCCCCTCATTTTGTCAAAGGGGACTCTAGATGCGGCCGAGAAGGTTGAGCGCGCCTTCCTCTGGGTGGGCTCTGACAAGGTCTTCGGTGGAAGATATAAGGTTAATTGGAAGCTTGTCTATAGACCGAAAAAAATACGATGGTTTGGGATTTTGGACCTTCAAAAATATGCCCGCGCGCTCAGGCTGCGGTGACCATGGTACGAATGGAAATAACTTGATAGGGCTTGGGTTGGACTGGGGAAGCCATGCAATAAGGTGGGCAGGACCTTTTCTATGTGGCTACTACCATCACATTGGGCGACGTCAGAACCACAAAATTGTGGCACACCCCATGGCTCCTTGGGGCCAAGCCTAGGGAAATTGCCCCTCTGATCTTCAACATTTCCAATTGCAATAACCTATCTGTGAGGGATGCAACGCACGGCCTACTCTGGCTCAAGAACATTAACATGGCTAGCGGGCTATCAATCAACCATATCGTGTAATTTTGTGCTCTTTGGTCTAGTCTGGAACAAGTACAACTTCAAGTCAGTATTGCCGACGACATTGTTTGGAAGCTCACTTCTAATGGCAAATACTCCGTGGCGTCCGCCTACAAGGCCCAGTTCCATGGGACGATTGACACTATCATGGTGCTTGCAGTGTGGGGCAACCGAGCTCCCCCCGAATGCAATTTTTTTGCTTGGCTTGTGCTCAAAAACAAAATCTGGACGACCGACCGTCTAGAGAAGCGAGGATAGCGTAATTGCAGCCTATGCCAGCTCTGCAAATGCGAGCCGGAATCAACGGCACACATGCTTTTCAAATGAAGGTTTTCCACTCGTGTTTGGAACGCCGTCGAATCTTGGGTTGGGGCGTCGGAGATCGACACCGTCGCGTGGCAGGTGTTCCCCTCCGTTTGCGCCTCGTGCGAGGCCACAACGCTCAGGTAAGGCCACAGAAGACGCACTATGACCCTACTACTGATGTTGGTTGTTTGGGAGATATAAAACGAGAGAAACGCGAGGGTTTTCAGAAACAATTCACCTTGTCGTTGCTTATCATCGAACACATCAAACACGAGGCCATGGATTGGATCTCAGCCGGGCCAAAGCATTTGAGCTCTATTATGCGGCAATAGTAGGTTTCTTTTTTCCATCTGTGGAGGGGTGATGGCGGATTTAAATAAGGATTGGATGATATAGTGACTTGTACCTAAATAACATAAAAGTAAATAAAGAACAAGGATTGCAATGACCGTGAAACAATATAATAAAAGGCGTTATCAGGGAGTCTAGAATCCCCATTGGTATGTTTTTAGTACTACCATGCATAAGCACAGTATATGGAACAGATACTTGAGTCACTGTTGACGATTATGCTAGGCGGAGCCGGGTACAATACGCTTTCTACTCATGGTAGACTTCATGATACGCACACCACCATCATAGTCTTCCCCTGAGGATTAAAACTCACGATCTCTACTCCTAAAGGAGGAGTTGGTAGCCGGCGTTTGACAATTTTTTTGTCTCTCCTTCCACCTTCGTCTGGTTTTTATCTGTCTCCCCTCCCACCACCCCCTCCCACGCTGATCCATTGGTTTATTTTTCTCTCCATTCTTTTATTACAAACCAACACTTTCTTAATATATAAAAGATCACATATCTTCCTATTTAGCTCGATATTTTTTGTAGAAGGTTTAGTGTTAGTCTAAAACAAAATCTGACTTGAAAACTACTGGTGTTATAGGTTTGCTAGGACTAATTAAGTTGTGTGCATGCCTAAATCCTTTCTGATGTTTTTCACTGTTGAGATTAGGCTTTTAGACGAGATTACACTGTTGGCTTGGGGGCGTCACATGCGGCACACACCTCCTCCCCCTTGATGGCTGTAGTAGATCGACACGAACACGTGGGGAGGGGACCAGGGTGGAGAGCAGGGTGCTTGATGAGGGACTCCTCCTTGTTGGTTTGTGGGGAAGTATGTTGTAAAGAAGATAGGGTGCCAACGCAAAGTTGAGGTGGGAGTCTCCGGTTTTAAAGGAGAGGGATCTTGCGAGAAATGTCCCATTACAACAACAAACCGAGAGGGAGGAAAGGCTTCAACCGAAAAAGGGAAGGGTGCGTTGTGGGGTGGGTTTTTTGTGTTGGGACCATGTGTTGGAGATAATAACATGACGGATAGTCTGGACAACCACATTTCTCCCCCACATATGGTTTGGATTTGGGAAGCATGAACTATCGAGAAAGTTAAATTTTTGGGAGCTTGTTGGGCACCCGTCTGATGTCTGAACACACCCGAATGTATGAGGAAGAAATGAGCTTCGACCTTAATCATTTGTTTGATTCATTCATATGCATTGTAGCCCGTAGCAACACACATGCATTCTACTAGTAATTAAGGGTTTCCTAGTGGGCTCAGCCTCTCTAAGGGTTCTCCATAACCTCGATCAATTGTAAAGGTTAGGAGAAGTAGGCTTCTACTGTCATGTCGAATTACCCCCACAACCTCGACCTATGCAAAGACAGTGATATACTTCGTGGCCAAAAAGTCATAAATGCCGTGTAAGGCCCCTTCACAATATTCATGAAGTTATTAAACTAAGCATTCAACAGTGGATCTCATATCCACAATAACGTTTTAGGTCCTACACATACCAAGGTTCATCCATATCCCCGAGAAGTAGGGTTCTACTCACACATGAGAGCAACAAACATCATGGAAATGGTAATGGAATACATGAGTGAATGATTCAAATGGTACACCAAAGGATCCACCAGGGTTCTTGATGTTGCAGATGATAAGAATGCAGATGATGATGATGATGATGATGATGACTAAGGTGATGAAGCTGGTGATGCTGACGATGTTGTCCTCCTCCCGATGAGAAGAATCCCTTCTTCTCCTGGTCGATCCACCCTCCGAACAGGCTTCGGAGGCTAGGGTTCTGCCTTCTGGATGAGTTTTTGGTGTTTTTGTGCATCTTATTTATGATCCCCTTTGATGGGGGTGGAAGTAGTCGATTAGGTGGCGGCGGCACGCCGTATGACCGCTCATTCGTGCGTGTGGTCGTTTGGAATGTCGTCGTTCGCTCTAGAAGCGCGACGACACCCGTTTCTTCAGCCTACTTGCTTGATTTCTTTATGGAAATTTATTATCACCTTAAATACGTGATTCCACTACCATTTCTAAGGATTTTCTCCATTAAAATATAATTGCTCCAAAAGACATCACCCAAGGGATTATCAACAAAAAGAAATGCACGAACACAGTAAAATACCACAAAGCCTAACTTGTAGGCACAAAATACATGAAAAAAATCATCACATAAATTGGACTCATCAAATCTCCCAAGCTTAAGTCTTGCTCGTCCCTAAGCAAGTACCATGGCTTCTAAAGAACAAGGTCAACCTTATGATTATGAGATACATATATGAACAAGGTATAAGTCCATCCTTTCTAAGAGAAATGGTTTATGATAAAGGTTCGTGAGAAATGATGAATCATACTTACTATGGTAATGATCATATGCATGCATCCACACCCCTGTTACTTAATTTTATTGAGTACAAGTAACGACTTCATATCCTAGTTCATTGTTGTTTCAACCGAAAAAGCAGTTTTTCTTTTCTTTTTATTGAGATCTTTTATTCTTAAAAGGGTTCAGTCTCTTGTCATCGAATCATGTTAAAGGCTTATTTCAATATTTAGTATGACATGCAAGCTAACCATGCATCTCTAGAAGATTGAATTTCAAAAGAACTTTTTAGTTTTTGTAGAGTATTAATTTATTTGCTTGCCCCATTGTAAGTTGAACCTTTCAATGAGCTAGCATATATAGTTGTTTTATATCTTTTCAAAAACTTGAGTTGTGGAGTACTTATAATATCATGCAAGTAATTATGTGCTACTATTTGGATCACAACAATCATCAAGTACGTTCTCAAACAAAAGCAATGATCTCACACATCATGATATGCATATGGTCATCGGAAAGGATCATCCCTTATTCAAAAGAAAAAAATGATAGTTCATCCTTATTGAATAAAACTTATTCCTTAATCTTACGGAAAAGTAATGCAGAAAGGGTAAAGATACAAAGTGCATGTAAATCTCCCCAAGCTTACAATCACGCCGGGGAGATCCAAGCACTAAGTGTTTCATGCTCACCCCCGTAACCCTTGGAAGGCAGCGCAGATGCTCTTAAGTTTATTCTTCAGCTCCTCAGTCACAGCTTGCTGATCATCTACAACCTGAGTCAAAAACTCAAGTTGTGCAGTGTTGTTGTTAATGTTAAGATTTATTACATAAATGTATAAGGGAATCTCCTCATCTCCCAAACCGTCGATCGGGTCTCCTCCGCAACCAATGCCTCTCCCGCTTGTCCTGGAACCGATGCCTCTTCGATCCGTCGTGTCTCTCCGGATCATATAAATTGCATCCTGTAACCATCGATCGGATTACTCAATCACTTTGATTTCGAACACGTTATCAGCACGTAGAACAACAAACGAGAGCAACAAAAGTAACAGAGAAAGAGAGAAGGGAAGGAGCACCTTGCCACCGGTGAGATGCTAGGCCTTGTCTCTTTTTCCTTCGCCTCATCCGCGAGGACGATTGCCAGTACTGCCTCGTTGCCCGTCGCCACCATGGAGTGGGTGGACTCCGGCGCTTCCATCACCAGATGCAGGCCATCCGCCGTTTCTGCTGTGAGACCCTAGACGCGGTCACTGCGCCCCTGGATGCGACCATAGCGCCACCGGATGCACCCACCGCAGTGCTCCTCGCGCCCATGGCCACATGCCGATGGGGTCCGACCCCTGGCTGGTGGCTGGCCCGAGCGCCCCTACGGCGCACGGGACTACAACCGTGCCTGCCCTGCCCCCCGGGTTACTGCCTCCACCCGCTCCTCCATCGGCCCTTCTGGCTACGCGCCAGTTCCGATGCATGCCATGATAGACGTGGACGCCGTGCTCGCCTTCGTCTCCGTGCCAACCGGCGCCTCCGGCGTCGTCCGCCTCGGCTTAGGGATGGAAGGTGCCGGCGCAACCGCTCCCCCGCCGTAGGAGATGACCGCGAACACGGGCAGCTGCGTGGAGCACCGCTAAGGACGCCTCTTCGGGCGCGTCATGGCAGCCCTCGACCGTCGGCTCGGCCTTTGCGCCGACTCATGGGATCCGGCAGGCCTCGGCCTCGCCCCCGCCCAGCCGCAGGGGGTGCGCCTCGACCCTGTCTTGGTCGCCTCCTCCTCCGACAAGGATGATCTCCCCGTGGTACGCCGGTGATCGCCGGAATAGCAGGGAGATGCCGGTGCCTTCCGCTCCCATCGGCCACATCGAGGAGGTCGTGGGGCTGGTGAGTGGTGCAGGCGGCCGTAGCCTTATCCCGTAACCGCCCCTCCCCTCTCTCTTATGTGGTGGGGTTGTGGTGGGTTGTGGTGGGGTTGTGGTGGGATGGCCAAAGGTCGTGGCGGCCCATGCCTAGCCACCTGGCTGCCTCCTTTGCTCAGGGCTGGGGTGGAATTGTTTTTCATTTTTTCTCTGTTTTAGTTAAATTTAGTACTAATTATTGTATTGGTGCAATATTATACTATATCTAGTACTGTTTAGTACCTAGCTTGACTACTTACATTCTAGTCCCGATTCCAGATGTATTCTAGTTAGGACTTGTGTAAATTATTAATGTGTTTATATTATGCAATGGCTTGATAATATAAATAAAGTACCGAATTTCATTAGGGAAGAATGACATGTTCCATGTGTTTACCACATCTCATTTTTTGAACATGTTTTTGCAAATGAGATTATCTTCTTTCACATATCAAACTTGCAATTTTTGAATATTTCTCCCTCATTATATTTGGAATCACAAGGTAATGAGTTGGGATCTACTACTCATTCGCAGACTATTCTCTCTTACCGTGAGGTCTACGCTTAGTCAATCTTGACAAGCGATTACCTTCAACGTGTATTCCTTATATTTAAATTGTAGCATACACCAGGTAATGGCCATGTAGCCTATTACCGTGAGATCTAAGTGATCTTCAATGTGTTATGTTCACACAATTCAGGTTGAGAATGTTTTTCAAGTTTTCACTTGAGTATCAAATTTTTGCATTATTATTACAACCATGATGGTTTTTAATTTACCGCCCGTAAATTAACTATCTATAAACATCAAGATCAGTCTTGCGTCCCGTGGGATAGCGCGTCTAATACAACCCCCGGAGACTCCTCTCCTGAGTGGGGCCACGCCGCTAACAGAACATCAGAACTATGCTGCTTTATTCATCATAAGGCACCATATTCATCTAGATCTCAAGTTTGCGTATTTACAAGAGGAATCTCATAGTACTTTGTTCCTGGCCCTCAAAACGAGGTATGAACAACAGAAGGCAGTAGTCCTATCAGAAGCACTCCATGATTGGACTCATCTCTGACTTCAGGATTTCAAGTCCATTGGTGAGTACAATCATGTTATTCATAAGATATGTTCCAAACTGCGTTTTTGTGAGAAGGAACCTACCGAGGGGGAGAAGATAGAGAAAACTTGTCTACTATGCTCCCTTTAGATAGGATCCTCCAACAACAATACCGTGCTTGCAACTACACTATTTATTCCGAGCTTATTCACATGTTACTTCAGGTTGAAAAGCATGATGAGCTACTCGCTAAGAATGGCTCTCAACGCCCAGTTGGGGCACAACATTTACCTGAAGTCGCGAATAGACAGAAGTTTAATGGTACCTTTTGAGGTAAACATTCCAATTCTGAGCACAAGCACAAGCGCAATGGGAACAGAAAATTCAGAAACACAGGCAAGGGAAAAGGTACTCAAAAGCCCAAGTTTGATAAATCTAAGCTTTGTAGAAAGTGTGGATGCTACACGCATTCTACTGAAAAAGTGCTCAATGCCCAAGCATCTGGTCATTGTACTAGCAATCTCAGGGACGCAAAGCACCTTAAGGGAAAAGGTTTGAAGCCAACTTCAACCTTCATTCGCATGGCGCAAATGTAGCTGCTGCTTCGCATGATGTTCCTCCTGGAACAAGCAATGCCATGATTCCTTATCCACTTGAGGACCCTGCTGAAACGGAGGACATGTTGCTTGAGTACACCTCAAACAATGTGTTTGGCGACTTCGACTAGTCCCTTAATCTCCTTAGTGATCTACTTAATTATGTCCATTTATGATGATTGTATAAGAACATAAGTTTGTTATTGTCTTTATATTATATTGTATCAGCACATTTGATATAATAAGATTGTATTATGTGTATTAACATAAGGTTTTTTTATTGAAAATTCTTTTGTTTTATATAGTTTTCTACGGGAACAATTTGATGGAAGAAGAATTATGCCTTGTGAATAGTGGTACCACAAACTCCATACTGAGGGAGATGAAATATTTCCGAACTCTGAAAAAGATGAATGGAGGTATTCTAACTATTGCTGGACGCGATACACTGATTGTTGGTATTGGATTTGCCATATTCACCCTCCCAAGTGGTACACAAGTGACGATTGAGGATGCTTTATTGTATCCCGACTCATCACGTACCCTGATCAGTTATCAAGATATCCATAAGAATGGTATTCATATTGAAACCCATGAAGACAACAAAGAGGAGTATCTACTCTTTACTAAAGATCACGGATATGGAAAAAGGTACATGAGAAATTCCTTCTTTATCGTCTGGTTTGTACTATACGTACATCAAACTCGTGGAACGTGTTGCATACAAAGTAACTTTTCAGAATGTTAACGCGTTCCAAACCTAGCATGATCGCCTAGACCATCCTGGACTAGGGATGATGAGAAAAATTACTAGCAATTCCATTGGCCATAATTTGCTTGAGTCAAAATTTCCTCAATCTTCTGATTTTGTGTGCACATCTTGTGCCACGGGGAAGGTAATTTTGAGGCCCTCGCACCTCAAAATACAAGCTAAACCACTTTAGTTCCTTGAATGTATTCAAGGAGACATTTGTGGTCACATTAAGCCATTATCTGGACCTTTCAAGTATTTCATGGTTCTGACTAACATATCTATACGATGGTCACATGTGTGTCTTCTATCCACACGAAACCATGCATTTGGAAAGATAATGAGGCAAGTCATTAAGTTGCAAGCCCATTATCCTGAAAGTCGAATTAAGACAATTCGAATGGACAACGCTGCAGAATTCTCCTCACGTGCTTTCAATGATTATTGCATGGCTTTGGGGATTGAAGTTCAGCACTCAGTTCCATATGTCCATACACAAAATGGTTTGGCTGAAGCATTGATTAAGAGGATTAAACTCATTGCAAGACCTTTGTTGACGAATTGCAACTTGCTAAGCTCTTGTTGGGGTCACGCTGTTTTACATGCTGTTGACTTGATACAATTGAGGCCAACTGCATATCATCGTTCTTCCCCTCTGGAATTGGTACGTGGAAATCCTCCAAGCATTTCCCATCTGCGTAAGTTCGGATGTGCTGCATACATCCCGATCTCACCATCACAACAGACATCTATGGGCCTACACAGAAAGTTGGGGATCTATGTGGGGTACAAATCACTGTCAATTATCAAGTACATGGAACCTCTTACTAGGGATCTGTTCACAGCCCGTCATGGTGATTGCATATTCAATGAGGAACATTTTACATCATTAGGGGGAGATTTCAAGTATCATAAAGAATGCCCGGAAATTGATTGGAATGCTCATGCCATTTCATCCTCTAATCCACGTACCCATGAGACCGAACTTCAAGTTTGGAAGATCATTAATTTGCAACATCTTGCAAATAATCTGCCAGATTCATTTACTGATCTGAGAGGCGTTACAAAATCCTTAAATCTGACCAGAAACGCGCGAGAAAGAGTGGAGGTACCAATAAAAACCACTCAACTCCCTGTTCCTAAAAAGAGGGGGAGTAGTATGGCCTCTGACCTGGAGCAAGCTTCTAGCAAGCAACAAAGGAAATCGAGGAGAAAAACCTCGGAATCAAATGCAGGTCAACTCAACGTTGACAAACACCTGATGGGTAATATACACCCAGTGGAAGGGCATCCTCCACAACCTAGCTCCAGTGAGCACAACCTGGCTGGAACATCAGAACACCCAGACTCAATCGTATTGGGAAATCACGAAGAGTCTCTAGGGGTGCAGGAAATTTCCATCAACTATGTTGATTTTGGAGAATCATTTGACCGTAAGACTACAACTATCGACATATATTTTACTGAAAAGATTGCAGATACCCTTCTCAATGATCATGATCCAAGGTCTATCGTTGAGTGCCAAAGGCGCTCCGGCTGGCCTAAATGGAAGGATGCAATCCAAGCAAAAATTGCCTCGCTTAACAAAAGAAAGGTATTCACTGAAGCAATACCTACACCTCCCAATGTTTTCCCTGTGGGATTAAAATGGGTTTTTCACCGGAAACGGAATGAGAACAAGGAGGTGGTGCGATATAAAGCAAGGCTCGTAGCACAAGGTTTCACTCAGAAACCTGACATTGATTTGAATTAAACATACTCTCCAGTAATGAGTGGAACCACTTTGCGATATCTTATATCTTTGGCAGTGCAAAATCGTCTATCCATGCAGTTGATGGACGTCGTGACCGCATATCTTTATAGGTCACTAGATTCGGACATATATATGAAGGTTCCTGACGGAATCTCTGCCCCGAATAAAAATACAAAACACAACATGTATTGTGTAATGCTGAGTAAGTCATTTTATGGCTTAAGACAGTCGAGACGGATGTGGTACAACCGACTCAGTGAGTTCCTTCTTCAGAAAGGTTACTCAAATAGCACTGACTGCCCATGTGTTTTCATCAAGAATTCCTCTACAAGATTTCGCATCATTTCTGTGTACGTTGATGATCTCAACATCATTGGCAACACACCAGACATTGATGAAGCACGCAATCATCT
The DNA here is from genome assembly GCA_022496015.1 of Hordeum marinum. Lineage (NCBI taxonomy): Eukaryota > Viridiplantae > Streptophyta > Magnoliopsida > Poales > Poaceae > Hordeum > Hordeum marinum. Next base: position 342,168,814 of record CM039677.1, on the reverse strand, counting down.
AAAGATGGAATTTGAGATAAAGGATTTGGGTAAAAATGAAATTTTCTTAGGTATTCAACTTGAGCGCCTTCCTCAAGAATCATGGTACACCAAGCTGCATATATCTAGAAAATATTGGAGAAATTAAATATGGACAAATCCTATCCATCTAAAACTCCTATGGTGGTTCGATCTCTAGACGTAGAGAAAGATCCGTCTAGGCCAAGGGTTGATGGATAATAAGTGTTGGGACCTGAAGTTCCATACCTCAGTGTCGTTGGAGCGCTTATGTATCTTGCAAATTGCACAAGACCTGATAGTGCATTTGCCGTAAAGCTACTTGCTAGACATAGCGTAGCTCCCACCAAACATCATCAGTCTGGAGTGAAGAATATCTTTCGATATCTCCAAGGCACAAAGGATCTTGGTCTATTTTCCAGTTCCAGAGAAATCTGGACTCAGATATGATTGGATATGCAGATGCCAGCTATTTTTCTGATCCCCATAATGCCAGATCTTAGACCGGCTTTGTGTTCCTACATGGTGGTACTACTATATCATGGAAGTCTTCAGAACAGACTCTGGTGGCAACATCTACCAATCATTCTGAAATAATTTCATTATTTGAAGCATCATGTGAATGTGTATGGCTTCGCAGAATGATAAACCACATACAACAGTCATGTTGAATTGGTTTGATAGAATCACCCACAATTATCTATGAGGATAATGCGGCCTATGTTGCATAGATGCAAACATGATACATTAAGAGTAATATCACTAAGCATACTTATCCTAAATGGTTTCCCCCATAATCTTTAGAAAAGCGGGGAAATAAACATCGTGCAAGTCAAATCATGCGACAACCTTGCTGATTTATTTACCAAGTTCTACATTCCAGAAATATGTACATGGAATTGGTATGCAATGACTTAGGGACTTGCAGGTGTTAGGGGGAGTCTCTTCTTGAGATATCCTTGTTTAAGACATCATATTATGCCATCTCTTTGTGAGTTTATGTTTCAGGTTCTCATTGATGTTTTCATGAAGAATTTTCTGAAGACGGATTGTTTGAGATGATGGCGCTACCCGGGCAATCATGAGATAATTCTGCATGGTCAAGCGTAGATTAGGGGGAGTGTTAAGATTTATTACATAAATTTATTAGGGAATCTCATCATCTCCCAAACCGTCGGGCGTGTCTCCTCATCAACCGATGTCTCTCCCGCTCGTCCTAAAATTGGCGCCTCTCCGAACCGTCTTGTCTCTGCGGATCATACAAATTGGGTCATGTAACCATCAATCAGATTACTCAATCACTTTGATTTCGAACAGTTAATAGTATCAATGATAAGCCCGAGCTTCTGAAAAAGACAACCTACTCGTGCCTCCAAATCTTTACTCATCAACCAGTAAGAATCAATCCCATCTCCGATCACTTTCAAACAAGCCTTTGAAACCTTCTCCAATTCCTGAATCTTTTCCTTCATCTTCTCTAGGGTAGGTGGATCCTTTCCCACTCAGATTGAGGAGGCCCCAAGGAAATAACAAAAGTTATCTATGGATATTGAATAGGTAGGGATTAAGAGGGTACCCATCTAGAGTGATGTTATCATCTCTCTCTTTTGCTTATTACTCCTTGATCTCCACCACCTTGACCTTCCCCTTTGTGTCTCCCTTCTCTGGACGCGGTTCATCTTTGAGGCTCAGCTTCCTCAGGTCTTCCCATCCAGAGGGCACAACATCATCCAAGTTGGGGAAGGGGATGATGCGAGCACATGTGGACGAGGTTTTGTTGCTCATGGCGGCGATCGTGCTTGTTACCTGCGACTAAAATGATTTTGGAGGAGATGGAAAATAATGGGGACGTGATATTAGATGGTTTAGGGCGTAATGACGTCCCCTGTCCTTTCTTATAAAGTCCAAGTCTGTAGGAAATCACGAGATTAAGGATAAAAAGTTAGTTAGAAACACATCAAAATGAAACCAGGAAAGAACCACACAAACTTGACAAAGGATGGCCTTTCATACGAGTGCTCACGCTCTTATGGCCGATCGTTTGGCCGACTGTCGAGATTCTTTTCTCCCTTTTTTATAGCCATAGAGAAGGAACCATACGATCACTGGAACGAGCGTGACCAGTCGTTTGGAGCGCCATCTTCGATTCTGTTTTCGCGGTCCTTGTCGAGGACAACTGAAATGACTGCTCAAACAGGCGCTCGCATTCACATGATACCTCGTCTTCTTCTCTGTACACTATGTCTCTTCCGTCTCATTTCTGCACGAATGCCCAATTAGGCGCCCGCGGTTGTTTGGAACGCCGTCTTTGACTCTGTTGGTTGAGCACCAATTTCTTCCCTAGAAATTTTCTCCCTGGGAGATTAATGACAAGGATCCCAACTATAGACAAAAATTCCAACTAGCAGGACTCAAGAGTAACAAGTCTAGCAAGACAAAATATATAACTTCTACCTATGTAGTTATGTCTACATTATCGGAATGTTGATTTATACTTTCGTACCTTCTGGAGGGCTTTGGCGTGCTCCATCATGAGAAGACTTACCTCTTCTATTTCCTGTTCTTCCTTGTGTTCATCTGCAAGGTATAACTTCAAGCGTTATCCATTCATGATCCTGGGTCCATTTTCCCCTCCAACAACCCAAACAACTCCGGAATTGTACACCTCTTCTATCTCATAAGGTCCTTCCCAACGAGACATGAGCTTCCCTGGAAACAACTTGAGACGAGAGTTAAATAGGAGGACCTTGTCCCCCGCAGTGAAGGTTCGTTTCAGTATTTGACGATCATGCCAGATCTTCACCTTCTCTTTGAATAACCTGACACTTTCTTAAGGACTGTTGCGAAGTTCCCCTAGAGCATGTATATCTAGCAACCTTTTTTCTCTATCTTCTTTAAGATTAATATTGATATTCTTGATTGCCCCAAAAGCCTTATGCTCTAGTTCTAAAGGTAAATGACAAGCCTTACCATATACCATTTTGTATGGTGACATTCCCAAAGGATTCTTGTAGGCGGTGTGGTAGGCCCATAGTGTTTCATTTAGCTTTCATGCTCAATCCTTTCTAGACTTCTGCACCATCTTATGCAATATTGTCTTTATCTATCAGTGTGAGAGTTCCACTTGCCCACTAGTTTGTGGATTATATGGCGAAGCTACTCGGCGAGTCACCCCATACTTACGAAGTACTTTACCAAAAATTAACTGTATAAAATGAGATCCACCGTAAGTCACTACAAGAAATATGCTAACTTGCGACCATCAATATTGGTCACCGAATGGTCATTGTTTTTCATTTATGACCTTTTTATGACCAAAAACAGTTGGTCATAAGCTGAGGGTCAAGAATAGAAATTAAGGACCTTTCTTCTGGATTGGTAATAGACGTTTACGACCAAAAAAAGGTCATAAGCTCAACGACCAATTGTTTTGGTCCTTGGTTGTCTACCCAGGCCACGTCGGATCCAACATGGCAAGCTGACGTGGCAAAATTGTGACCAAATAAAAAGATCGTTGATAAGAATCGGCCTGGTCCAATTCGGTGTTCTACATGGGCCTAGCCCAACAATTCAGCCCATTTATTATATTTTTTTCTGTGAATTTTTGGTCAGCTTCACGGGCCAAGCATAACATTTCAGCCTTTTATTTTCTAGGCCGCACCCTTTTACGATTAATTTTTTTTAGCCTCAGCCTTTTTACAGTCCAATTCTTGTTCGAGTCTTGGCCTTTTTACAGTCCAATTCTTGTTCAGGCCTCAACCTTTTTGCGGTCCTTTTAAAGTTTGGAACTTAGCCTTTCTACAGTCCATTTTATTTATTTCCGAATCTTAATATACTGGCATTGCTGAAATTGACCCCAACTATGTTTGGGTTGTGGCCTTTTTAAGGTCCAGTAGTGTTTGGGCCAAGGACTTTTTCAGTATTATGTTCACATCCAACTAAATACATTTAGCACAAATTCAAATTCCCAACATTTGAATAACAAGTACAACAAGTACATCCAACATCAAATAACAAGTACAACAAGTAAATATACACCCAATTCCCAGCAAGATCAGCATTACCTCAAAATTCCAAGCAAATTCTGCATTACAAGTTCAATAACATATAAAGCGAGTCGCTGATTGGGGCTTCGAGCTTCTTTGAATTTATTTGGGCTAGGAACTCCAATAAATGAGAGGGAAAATAGATTAGTCACAAGTACACAAGCACTGTTTGCATCATCAGTACATAGACACTTGCAAGTAATACATCATTCACTTAAAAACATCTAAAGTGAAATAGATACATGACATGACACAGGAGGCAGATGTTGCCAGACAAAGATGGAACTTGTATAGACCTTGAAAAAACCCATAAAATGTAGTGATGCTCGAACACATCACTCATGGACTAAAATAACAAGATAAAGCATCACTAGGGATGCATACTGCTTTTACTAATATGTTTTAATTGTCTACTTTGGAGTTGCAGTTTCTAAACACTACACTCTTAGGTATGTTAAGCAGCACCTATTTATCTAAACGTAGTGTTGACAAAAAGTGTCTGATGAATTCCATAGGGCAACATATGAAGTGAGGAGATTTGAAAAGATTTTTCAAATACATGTGCTGTTATGGGAATGCTTCTCTAGAATGGTGTACATGTGCACAGATTTTCAAATAAATATGAGGACTCCTAGAACAATCAAAGAATGAATGAATGCGAAAGGCAAAACATCATCATAGATGAAGGCATCACCAGAATTCGTACTTACATGGAGAGACACTAACATGCGGGAATATGTATGGATTGTTAAAACTCGCATTATCCTACTATCACTAGTACAACAAGCTACAGGTTGGCATATCCATGAACCATGTACCTCATGACAGATACAATATATCACCCAATGTTCGAATATGACAAAATCAAACAATTACACCTCATAAAGGCAAAGCAAAGAATCATGGAGCGAGTAGGAGGGGTAGAAGGGGACCTGAGGAGCTCATCGGAAGTGGTTGTAGCCTAGGCTGAGCTTCACCATCACAGCGACAACCAAGGGAGGCAGCCGAGCCTACCAATGCGTAGCCATCATAGGGGCAGCAGCAGTGTAGCACCACCACTGCTGGAACCGGAACTGATAGAGCGAATCACCGTCACATGGATCACCTCCACCGAAGGATCTAGCAAGGGGTAAAGTCTGCATGTTTCAGTACAAGCTAGTGGCGTCAAAAAACCAAGCAGTAGCAAGAAGAAGAGAAACTCTAGTAAATGATGATCAGTTGAAGAAACAGGAACTACATTCAGTGGCGATGTTTCCATCATCCTACTATCACCAGTATAGCAAACTACGGGTTACCATAGTTTCGAAACCATGTACTTCACGACAGATGTATGTAGTAACACAATACCAGATTTTCATATATTTTTTCTGTCAACCAACAAAGATCCAGTGCTTGCTTTTGCCATGGGCATTCATTCATTAATTCTTTGCAACGAGCAGCTAGATTTGAAGACGTAGGAGGCTGCCTCCGAATTTTTGATCCTTATCCTGAGCCTGTACTTGTAGAAGGCAAAGCCAGTGAGCCCGGTGCTGACGAGGCAGGACAGCACCAGTGCCGTCACCAGCCACCCCGTTGCCGCCGCGCTCTTCCCCACGCAGGTTTCCTCGGCCATGACGTACACTAGGTTGCCGCTGCCGCCGCAATGGTACCCGCCCCAGGTGTTCCGGCAGGAGCAGCTTGAGCAGGTGCATGCCACCTTCTCGCTACAGTCGTCCACGTCTGCAATGCCGGCTCGGAGTACTATCGGTCTTCTACCACCCACAGGCCATAGAGAAACTGCAAACGGAAGGAAGGTGAAGGACTGAACCTTGGCAGGTGAGTCCGTCCCCCTGAACCCCGACGGGCACTCGCACCCGCTGAGCGACGCGAAGCCCTTACAGGCGGAGAAGGTCCTGTCGTGCCTCTTCTCCTTCCAGCACCTGCCGTTGTTCGCCGCGCACCGGCCGGGACCGACGGGCTTGCACTCCTTGTACCCGACCCCCTCGTACTGCACGCCGTCCACCACCGGGCACTCGCACACCCTCCCCCTATACGTGTCCTGCGGTGCCGCCAACATCGTGCATGCCGGTCAGTTTACTACCATGTAGTAGCGAGTCTCAAGTGCTCTAAAAAACAGAAAATGAATGGGGGATGCTGTAGTACCGTGGAAGCAGCATCTCCACATCGTCCTCGCTGTTGGTGCAGCCACCGCCCCTAACGGTGGCGGCGGCGGCCGGGTCGAGGTGGATCCCGTTCTTCTCGATGGGACCGACGGAGGAGGAGGAGGAGGAGGAGGCGGGGAGCTTGGCCTTCTTCATGTGCGTCGGCACGGGGGAGGCGGGGGAGGGCGAGGAGGAGGAGAAGGGCCACTTGGGGTGGAGGTGTGGGGATGAGAGATGAATCAGATGGCCAAGGGCATCGCGCGGCGACGGCGACAATGACGAACGATGGAGGGATGCGGTGGCCGCCGTGAGGGTTTTGGGGGCCGGGTCGACTCCATCAAGTGCTCGGAATGGCGGCGCCCTCGTGCTTCGAGCGCGGTCGTCGGAGGCGCTGCGGAGGAGGCGTAAAGACGAGGATGCGGTGCCGACATGAGGGTGGATCTAGGGGAGCATAGAGAGAGGGCGACACGCGCAATCGAGCGCGAGGGTGGATCAAGGGGAGGGCAAGCGGGTGGGTGGGGGTGGTGGCGGGGGTTGCCTTGATTAGATCTAGGGGATCGAGGGGAGGGTGGGTGGGTTAGGTTTTTTATTTCTTCGGAGAAGCTCCACCGTTGGATGGGTGAGCGATGTATGGCTCAGATTGCTCTAGTTTGGTGATCCGCGTGAAGGTGGTTCCTCGCGTCTCATTGGTCGGCTGTTTAGCGCTTGAATCTCAAAATTTTGAACTCAAATCTCTCAATTTTTTCAAAATGATCTTGTATTTTGCATAAGTATGCATCTTGGAATGGTAAAGAATGTTGCCAAATAGAGCTTTCATTTTCTTTGCACAACAAAATTATTTTTTCATTTTTCGAGTGCGCAAAATGAGCTTTTTTGTGAAGAACCTACCATATATTTGTTGAAAAATTGGACCAAATCATTTTTAGAAAATATTAGGCCATATTTAATGCACAATTTATCAAATATTTGGGTGCCAAAAGCTTTCTATCAACCTCTAGTGAAAAAGACAAAACTCTACCGATTCAGTTGGAAGCGGGTCAAATTTGAACTAGAGGTGCCTCATAGTTTGCTCTTTATTTTTTCCAAAAATCATTTATAGGTAAATAAGTATCTATTTAATCACATATCCAACAAAGTTTTGACAAGATTCAACCCCTATCTATGAACGGTCATGCTCGTCATTTCGACCGCATTTTGAAACGGGCATAAATAATTCAAAACAAATCAAAAAAATGCAAATCCTTCGCGTTGTGTCATCATATGACCAAGTTACCAGGAAAAATAATAAACTTGTAATACGGTAATTATTTTGAAAAAGTGTTCTCAGAAATGAGCTATCATGTGTGAAGATTCATGGCTTTCAAGCCAAATAATCAATCTTATGGCCACATTCATGGAATAGTTTGTTAAAATGATCTCATATTGTGCACAAGGGTGCATGTTGAAATGGCAAACAATGTTGCCAAAGGGATTTTCATTTTCTTTGCACAAAAAAATTCATTTTCCTTTTTTCGAGTGCCCAAAATGAGTTTTTTTTGTGAAGGACCTACCAAATATTTGTTGCAAAATTGAAAAAAAATCATTTTTATAAAATATTAGGCCATATTTAATGCACAATTGACAAAATATTTTGGTGCCAAAAGCTTTCTATCAACCTCTAGTGAAAAAGACAAAATTCTACCGATTCAGGTGGAAGTGGGTCAAATTTGAACTAGAGGTGCCTCATAGTTTGCTCTTTATTTTTTCTGAAAATCATTTATATGTAAAGAAGTATATATTTAATCACATATCCAACAAAATTTTGACAAGATTCAACCTCGAGCTATGAACGGTCATGCTCGTCATTTCGACCGCATTTTGAAACGAGCATAAATAATTCAAAAAAAAAATCAAAAAAATGCAAAACCTTTGTGTTGTGTCATCATATGTGACCAAGTTACTAGGAAAAATAATAAACTTGTAATACGGTAATTATTTTAAAAAGGTGTTCTCAGAAATGAGCTATCATGTGTGAAGATTCATGACTTTCAAGCCAAATGATCAATCTTATGGCCACATTCATGGCATAGTTTGTTCAAATGATCTCATATTGTGCACATGGGTGCATGTTGAAATGGCAAACAATGTTGCCAAAGGGACTTTTCATTTTCTTTGCATAAAAAATTTATTTTCCTTTTTTCGAGTGCCCAAAATGAGTTTTTTTGTGAAGGACCTACCAAATATTTGTTGTAAAATTAAAAAAAAAATCATTTTTATAAAATATTAGGCCATATTTAATGCACAATTGACAAAATATTTGGGTGCCAAAAGCTTTCTATCAACCTCTAGTGAAAAAAGACAAAACTCTACCGATTCATTTGGAAGCGGGTCAAATTTAAACTAGAGGTGCCTCATAGTTTGCTCTTTATTTTTTTCCAAAAATCATTTATAGGTAAAGAAGTATCTATTTAATCATAAATACATGGTTTGGTAGCGATACGTTGAGGTTTGGACGGTGGCCAATGGCCCCAACTCCAGAGCGCGTAAACTCGCATGCCCGCCGCGTGGTCACCGCATGACCGTGGCATTGCCATGCGTTCTAGATGGCATAGGCATGTCTAGTGGGCTGGACACTCCCCAGGTAGGTGCTAGGAAGAAAATTACAGTAGAAGAATCTCACGAGGAGACCTAACTATGCTCAAATATGAATTAGCAACCAAGTGTTTGATTAGCGATACAGGAAATGCACATGGCCAATGGGCGTGAGTTTTGGCTAAGGATGATCATCTACTAAGAAGACCGTCTTCACAAATTTTCAGCTCAAATGGATAAGCTTAGGTGGTACTTCCTTTGCAAAGTACCACACTGGACAAAAATATGAATGTTGAAGCTGGGCTCAAAATAATGAATGGATTGAGCTGAATATTGGCATGTGGCAAATATTTGGATATGGAAGATCGCCCAAAAAGTTTGAGGGTAATACGAGGGGTCTATATAGCACTTGCTTTGCAATGTGCCAATCTGGATAGAAAGTAGAAATTGAAGCTGGGCTCACATAGATGATTGGATTAAGCTACAATTTGTAGAAGGATGATAATTTGGGTATATGAAGGCACTGTAAAAATTTCATACTATTTGGGTGAATAAAAATGGTACTTGCTTCACAATGCTCTCCACTAAAGAGAATATTAGGAAAAATGTTGAGGGAAATTGGCCAAATTAAATGAGCTAAAATTTGGTGGAGGGAGGTTATGTGATCATGGTCATGTACTGGTAAAGTTTCAGCAATTATAAAGCAATATAAAATGTAGTTGCTTCACAAACTGAAAATATTACTATGAACAAAGATTGGATGGTGAGCTCACATGGATTGTTAGACGGGGCTAAAATTTTGTGTATAGATATTATTTGGGCATATAGAAGATCTGGGGAAAATTCAACTCGTTATGATATGCATAGCCAGTACTTCCTTCACAAAGCTTCTAGTTGAACGAATATTTTGGAAATTTGCCGAGGATGATTTACTAGGCAAATGGAGCTGAATTTTGCCATGAGGCAATGATTTGGATAGGAAAGGGTTCCCAATTTTTTTAGGGCAATCAAGAATATATAAGTAGCACTTCCTTCACAAAGTGTTGTTCTGAACAGAATAGGAAAATGAATATTTTTGAATTATTTTTGAACTAGGCAAGGAAGGTTTTTGACACATTTGATGAAGATATGATACAAAGAATTTATGAGAATTGTTTGGGAATTTTGGGAATAACAGAGATATAGGTTGCTTCACAACCTAGGGCAAAATTTGACACATGGACATGACACGTAGGCAAAAATTGACACATGGACATGACACGTAGGAAAAAATGATGAGGTGGTGCCAATTCATAGCTTATGACCATTTATACTGGTCATTATCAGCTAGAAATAAGGCAGTGGACCGGTGTTGTTCGCTTTATGACCATTTCAATTAAGGAAATTACGACCTTTCTAACCAAAATGGTCGTTGGTGTTTAGGGTTAGGACCCCTCCGGACAGCTTACGACAAATTTGCCTCAAAAGGTCATAGATTTATGACCATTTTTTCCAAGGTCACTGACAGAAGGTCACAAGATAGCATATTTCTTGTAGTGAGTGATTAGAATTTTAGGAACTCTGAACCTAGTTAATCTGACGTCCTTTATAATCCTTAATGAAATAGTCACATCTGCATGCTTGGTGGATACAAATTCCACCCACTTGGTAACATAATCTGGAGCCACAAGAATATGAGTGTACCCGTCTGAAACAGGAAAAGGTCCCAAATAGTCCAACCCCCAAACATCAAAGGTTTCACATACTAGACTATAGTTCATGGGCATTTCTTGTCTTTGTCCTATGTTACCTATGTGTTGACACACATCACAATTTTTAACAAACCCGTGAGCATCTCCGAAGAGAGTAGTCCAATAAAATCCCGACCGAAGCACCTTGGCAGCTGTTCTGTCTCCGACATGATGTCATGCATAAGGGTTGCTATTGCAATCTTCAAGTATAGCATTCATATCATGCTCTAGAACACAACGCCTTATCATGTCATCTGGTCCATGCCGATAAAGAAAGGGATCATCCCAGAAAGAATACTTCAGGTTTGAAGAAGTTTTTCCTTTGATGATAATTCATGTCAGGCGGCATGTACTTTCCTATAGGAAATTTAGCATAATCTGCAAACCAAGGTTCTATGTTCTTAATCATAGACAAACTCTCATCTAGAAAGGATTCATTTATGGGTACCAGATCATAAGGTATTCTTTCCATGCATGACAAGTGGCCTGCTACATGATTGTCTTCTCCTTTGCAGTCTACTATATGCAAATCAAACTCTTGAAGCAGTAATATCCATCAAATCAACCTAGGCTTTGCATCCTTCTTTGCAAGAAGGTAGCATAAGGCACGATGATCCGTATGGACTATTACTTTTGAATTAATGATATAAGGACAAAACTTGCCACAAGAAAACAAATAGCTAGCAATTCTTTTTCAGTATTTGGCAATGTATTTGATCCTCATCCAAACTCCTGCTAGCATAAAAGACCACATTAAGTTTTTTATTAGCCTGCTGTCCTAGGAGGGACCCAACAACATAATTGCTAGAATCACACATAATATCAAAGGGCTCATCCCACTTTGGATGTTAGATAATAGGGGTTGTGATTAAGGCATCCCTTAACTTCTCATATGCACGCACACAAATTTTGTCAGAAGAATAGGGCACATCTTTGTGCAAAAGGTCGGTTAAAGGCTTTGATATTTTGGAGAAATCTTTGATAAGTTTCTAATAGAAACTTGTGTGTCACATAAAAGTTTCTTTAATAGAAAGTTGTGTGTCCCATAAAAGTTTGCATACCTTTTACTTCTTGAGGGTAAGGTAAATTGTCTATTACCTCAGTTCTACCTTGATCTATCTCGATGCTCTTTCCCGAGACTCTATGCCCCAACACTACCCTTTCCGTGACCATAAACATGAGACTTTTCCCAATTCAGCACGAAACCTGTTTCTTTGTATCTCTGCAAAAAATGTGTAAGAGTATAGAGACAATTATCAAAAGATATACATTGGAAATAAAAACTGCCTATGAACACTTCAACAATCTTTTCAATTAAATCAGGGAAAATTTTAGATATGCATTTTTGAAACAAGGGTGGTCCATTACATAGACCAAATGGCATCCTACGGTATGTACCATACCGGCAGGTGAAGGTAGTATTTTCTTGGTCCCCATGTTGGATTGGTATTTGAGAGAACCCAAAATATCCATCGAGATAGCAAAAATAAGAATTGTTGGCCAATCTATCCAATATATCATTTATGCTGACAACGGGTAGTGGTCCTTCTTAGTATATTTATTTAGTTTACTAAAATCAACACACATTACATCTCCAACAATAGCCCTAGTAGGGATTAGATCATTATTTTCATTAGTTACCAAGGAAACTCCTCCTTTCTTAGAAATGCAATGAACTGTACTTACCCATTTACTATCAAATATAGGGTAAATTACCCCTGCATCAAGGAGACATATTATTTATTTTCTCACCACATTTTTGGAAGCCGGATGAAGCCTTCGTTGGATCTCAATCACTGGTTTAGCCCCTTATGTAGGTCTAGCATGAGTAGCCTAAAGCCTTCCGATGCTTACTCAACACCACCAAGAGTTTCTCCTTTTCTTTACCTGAAAGGTCAGCATTAACGATTATAGGAAATCTTTCTATATTATCCATAAACTAATACCTTAGCCCTTTAGGTAAGGGATTCAAATCATGAGGGGTTAGTTCCTAATCTCCCTTCCTTTCAAGCGCTTCATAGACTTTATTCAGACATGGCCAAACTATTGGTGTAGTGTCTGTTACCATTTCAATCCCCTTTTTTTCTTCAAAATACGGATCCTGGACTCACCAATACCTGTTCAACTTCATCTTCTGGTGTTTTGAGATGGATTTCAACTACTTGATTCAGTTCCCGCTCTTCAATATCTTGAGCTTCTTCCTCATATGGCTTGCTTAACATCGAACAAAATGGGAATTTTATCATCTAATCTCTCCACTTCATGGAGATAGATTTCTTCTTGATGTAGGCTCCTGCAAGATTTAAAAAAGAAGTTCTAAAAACAATAGGACAATCCTTATCCATAGAGATTTTTAGTACGTAAATATCAATGGGATAAATGAGAGAGCCTATTATAATGTCGACATCTTTAAGGATGCCACAAGGCTTCCTATCGGTTTTATATGCAAGCTTAATGATAACATCAGTTGGCTCAAGAGTACATGGAGAAATCTCATCATAAATTTTAGCATAAAGACTATAATGAATATTGTTGACTGGTGAACCAGGGTCACATAACCTAAAATAGGATCTGCTTCCTAAGGAACATGAAAAAAAATTCTTACCTGCATTTTTACCTTCGGTACACCCTTTAAGATAAGAAGTGATGTATTTATCTAGGTTGACCTCTTTATTCACCACTGGTATAGGTGTAGCATGTTTATTAATTATATTTACATAGGGTGGAGTCCCACATTGTTCTACCTTGACATTTTTCTTTCCCCTTTTTGAGGGTATTCCTTCTGGCTTTTTACCATTTGGCTTCCAGTGAGCTTCTTTTTGTCTTTCGGGTGGAGTAGTCTTTTTCTTTATAGCCTCCACCGCATGGGTAGCTTTACACTCCCTCCTGAATTTCAAGTACCTTTTCTCCGGCAAATTCAAGAACTTAGAAAAGTCTTTCAGAACATGAAACATGGAGTCAGTTCTAATATTTAGCTCATGACGTAAATCTTTTACTTTTGTAGTTCTAGGGAAAGATTTGATATTATCATAAACAAGATAAACCTTACTCTTTTCCTTCAAACAGAGGTACCAATTTTCAACATTGTAGCTCATCCTGTCAAGTAAACTCCAAGCATCTGATACCCCGGTTCCCATAAAAGAACCTTTAGAAGCAAGATCTAAAGCGTATTTTCTTTATGAGTTAAGCCCACCATAAAATAAATTGACTATTAAATTGTCATGATAATGATGTTCACAACATGCAAGAAGTATTTTGCGATGCCTTATGTATGCATCTATGCATCTACCTATTTCTCACCTTCACGTTGTCCAAAACTGCTAATCTTCCTTCTGATTGTATATAACTTCCCTTGAGGATAATAATGAGCATAGAATGCATCTAATAATTTTGGCCAGTTACTCAGTGTATTTATATCTTGGCATCTTAACTACCTTTTAGCCCCTCCTTGGAGTGAATTAGGAAATATTTTTTCTTTGATCTCATTGTTGGTTAACTCTTGTAGCAGAAGAGTTGCACATGCAAGGTTATATATGCTCATAAGGACATTCCGTTGCATCACCATGGAATATACTCTCTTTTATCATATAAATTAACCGAGGGTTTATCTCATGTCCTTTACCAGGTAAGTCAGGATCAATTGTTATAAAGGTCTCTCCTCGAGGCGGTCCTGATACTAACTCAACACCTATCTAGTAAATTTGTTCTTTAAGGACCATGGTTGCTTCCATTATGCAAAAAACTGTTAGATCATAAAATAATTCAAAATTTAGGGAAGGCCCAAAAGTGATCATCTCCCCGGCAACGACGCCAGAAAAAGCTTGATAACCTGCAAGTGCATAGGGTTTAGTTGTAGCCTTTTCGAAGTAAGAGTATCGAACCCACAAGGAGCATGGGAATTAGACTTTTGGCTCTTGTAGAGAGTTACTTAAATTTGTGTCTGCAAATAATTGTATATTTAAAGGAGAGTGAGGGCAGATTTAAATAATGATTGAATAATGTAGTGACTTGTACCGAAATAACATAAAAGTAAATAAAGAACAAGGATTTCAATGAATGTGAAACAATAGAATAAAAAGGCATTCTCAGGGAGTCTGGAATCCCCATTGGTATGTTTCTAGTACTACCATGCATAAGCATAGTTTGGAATGGATACCTGAGCCCCTGTTGACGATTATGCTGGGCGAAGCCGGGCACAGTACACGTTCTACTAGTGGTAGACTTCGTGCCACACACTCCACCATCATAGTCTCCCCTTGAGGGTTACAACTCATGATAATTAAGGGTTTCCCCATGGACGGAGCCTCTCTAAGGGTTCCCCACGAAACCCCGGTCAATTGTAAAGGTTAGGAGCTGTAGTCTTGTACTATCACCTCGAATTACCGCCACAACCTATAACTATGCAAAGATAGTCATATACTTCGTGGCCAAAAAAGGCATCATGCCGAGTGAGCCTCTTCACAACATTCACATAGTTTCTAAACTAAGCATTCAATAGCGGATCTCATACACACGATAACATTTAAGCTCCTACGCATACCAAGGTTCATCCATATCCTTCAGAACTAGGGGTCCACTCGCACATGGGAACAACAAACATCGTGGCAATGGTAATGGAATACATGGATGAATGATTCAAATGGTACGCCAAAGGATCCATTAGGGTTCTTGATGTTGCAGATGATGATTATGAAGACGATGCTGATGAAGATGATGGTCATGATGATGATGATGCTTAGGATGTTGTCCTCCTCCGTGGCAAGAATAATCACTTCTTCTCCTGGTCGATTCCCCCTCCAGATGGACTCTAGAGGCTAGGGTTCTGCCTACCGGATGAGTTTCTGGTGTCTCTGTGCATCTGATTTGTGATCTGCTTCGACGGGGTGGAAGTAGTCGATCAGGTGATGGCGGCGGCGCACCATACAACTGCTCATATGAGCGTGTGCGGTCATATGGAACACTGTCGTTCGCTCTTTAAGCACGCCGCCGCCCGTTCGTTCAGCCTTCTTACTTGATTTATTTATGGAAAGTTATTACCACCTTAAATACGTGATTCTACTACCGTCTCAGATGATTTTCTCCATTAAATGATAAATTCTCCAAAACACATCACCCGAGGGATTATCAACAAAAATAAGTGCGCAAACGCGGTAAAATTCCATGAAGGGTACCTTGCAGGCACAAAATACGTGGAATAGTCTTCACATAAATTGTACTCATCGTTACACACATCCGTAAATAGGTCCCGATTCTCCATGAGTTGTAGAGAGGAACATAGATGAAGAGTCCTGGTACATATGTAGATAACCTACATCTGAGAAGTAATTTTATCGATAAAAACCTTATCATTTCCTACATAGCCAAAGCGACTAAATAACAGCAAGCAATCCCACCCTAAGAAGAGTTCTAAACCTGTGATCTATCACATGTAATCAATTGCCAAATAAATTAGCAACATTACAAGGAGAATACAAGCCAGAAGCTATCTGGATGACTGGCCATATAGAACGAGCCAATTTGCATTGAAAGAATATATATTTTATTGTCTCATCATGGTGACAAAAAACACATTGCGAACTTTCATGGAAATTCCTCTTAGTAAGGTTATCTTTAGTAAGAATGACTTTGTGACGAAGATACCACGCAAATATTTTATTCTTAAGAGGTATCTTCATCTTCCAGATCTTATTGTTATTATCAACTATCACATCAGACTACATTAACGCTCTGTACATAGACTCCACTGAGAATTGCTATTCCCATGTAGGTTCCATCAAAATACATCAAACCCATGTGACAATTGCAACATGGACAACTACTGAAGCAGGTTGTACCATGATTGGAGTTTAGGCCCAATTAAATCTCTTCTGAACGTCACATTTTGTGGAAATGATTCAGTTATCATGGCGATAGTATCACCCTTGTGACGCACAATATTGTATAAAGCCTGATATTTTTCCTAGAGTGTGGCATTTCCTAGCCACTTGTCCTCCCAGAATCTAATTTCTAAGCCGTACTTAATCGAGAAGGATCCATAGGAGAAGAAATATTGCTTCGTAGCCATTAGACCCACCCAGAAGTGAGAATCCCCATGCTTCCACTATACTTGGGATACCATCTTGGAACCCACATATTTCCTCCTTGGGAGGATTTTCCATACACCATATTCCGTCCGTAATGTAAATAGACATTTTTAGAGGGGGGGCCCTATTCTTAACCTCAAGATCATGAATGTCCAACATGCCTTGTTCTTTGGGACGACAAACCACACTCAATGTAGCTAGTTGATCTTTTTCTCTCTCACTGTCTCCATGCCAAATAAATCTTGATGAGGAATAAATCATTCTATGTAAAACTCATTTTGGCAACTGGAAGAAGGAAATCATATAGTACCATGTTACTTAGTACTGAGTTTATGAGGACCGATCTTCCACCTAGAGACAACAGTGTACCTTTCCAACTGCTAAGTCTTTTTTGTAGTCTCTCCTCGACGTGTTTCCGTTCAACATTTGCGAGTCTATGATAACGTATCGATATCCCCAAATACGTGACAGAGAATTGACCCAACCCGTATCCGAACAATTCAACGTACAAGTGGGACTCTTCTTGAGCCTTGCCAAAGTAAAATAATTCACTTTTATGAAAGTTGATCTTAAGACGCGAGAGTTGCTCGCATGCTGATAAAATTAACTTCAGATTTCTTGCTTTCTCAAGGTCATGAAGCATGAAGAGAATCATATTGTCGAGATATTGAAGTATAGAGAGACCACCATCAACTAGATGATTTACTACCCCATCAATTTTTCCATCAACCATCGCATGCTCGATCATGGATGATAACGAGTCATGTTATCGCAATCCCTTCTTTGTTTGGAAATAGTGTCTAACGTCATCATTTATCTTAATGGCAACACTACCTCAAAAAACAAAGCTATGGATCATTGCATGCCACTCTATAGAAAATCCTTTCATTCTGAGAGTTTGTTGAAGAAATGGCTATTTGACTTTGTCATCAGCTTTTTCAAAGGCTATTCATTTTGAGTACCTCCCCATTCAAATTTTTCTGATGTAATTCATGGTTGGTTTCATGAAGCATAACAACTCCATCTAGGATGTGTCTTCCTTGCATAATAGAAGTCTATGAAGGACAAACCGCACGTTTAGCAACCGAATTTAGTCTAATAGTCGCAACCTTTGTGAATATTTGAAACTAATATTAAGGAGGCAAATAGGTTTATATTGTTGTATCCTTTTAGCCTCACTAACCTTAGGTAATAAAGTAATCTCATTGAAGTTTAAGCGAAAAGATTCTATATGGCCAGCAGGTAGGTTGCTAAACAAGAGTAGGAGATCCAGTTTATGACTTCCCAGAAGTTTTGATAGACTCAGCTGGAAAACCACTAGAATCCGGGGCTTTGTTGTATTCCAGCAGGAAAACAACCTTTCTAACTTCCTCTTGGAGTTTGGGGCTGTTAGAAGGTTGTTTTCCTCATCAGAGACCTGGGGGATGTCATATGTTTGGGACTCATCAATCAAGAAGTTTCCTTCCTCTGGGGCTCCAAACAAATTTTTATAATAATTAATGATATAAGATTTAAGTTGCTCATGCCCCTCTATCATGCCCTCAGCCTGTTGTAGGGAATGAATATTGTTCTTCTGGTGTCTGCCATTGGCGACTCCATGGAAATATCTAGTATTGAATCACATTTCACAATAAATTGATAGTTAGAATGTTGGTACCATTTGAGTTCCTCCTCACACAACATGAGCTACGTGCATTTGAATGACTCATAATCTCGATTTCATGATCATATAGAGGTCTCCCTCTACTAAAGCTTCTAATTCATCAATGATAGATTAAAGACGAAGCTTCTCCTTTTTGAGTATACCAACCGTGTGCCTAGACAAACCACCAAGGAATTTGGGTAATTCACACATTTTTTATTCCATTTGTGAACCGGGGTATGCTCGACCACTGGTTTCTCCCACACCTCCTTGACCATGGCATCGAAGCCACCCTGTACCAACCACCCAAGTTTGATCTTGAACTTGCGTCAGTGTTGTGGTCGTGGCAAACCCGTAGTTAGGAGAATGGGTGTGTGGTATGATATAGCCTCAATACTAAGTAGAGCATGAACAAACACCATAGGAAATTTAGATACACAATCAGTATCCATTAAAATGTGATATAGTTTCTCATATGTTGGTTCCGAAAGACTATTCGCCCAAGTGAATTGTCTTCCAGTCATGGGAACCTCTCGCAGATCTAGACTATCAATGCCATCGTTGAAATGGAAAGGCCAATGATTATCAAGCCTCCCGCGGATTTTCTCATTTGGAGATCGAAGCAAATTGAGATCCCCACCTATAAGAATTGGGTAGGGATTTTATTTTGCCATATTAACCAATTCACTGGGGAAATCAAACTTGAACTCATCCTAGGATGCCCCATACATGTCGACAAGGGTCCATGTGAAGTGTCCGCCTTGTTGCGAATATGGAGTTTAACATGAAACACACCATCCGAACTAGCCAAAACATCCATATTCCCTTTATTTATGCCAAGTAAATGCGCCCAGAATGACCTCTAGGCGGTCGCGTAACCCAAGTGAAGTCTATCCCTCTAGAAAGACGGTTAAGCAGACTTATTGAGAAATAACGTCTCCCCATTTGAGAGATAGCCAAAACAATATATAGTGTATTACCTATTACATTCCACAATGAATGAGTGATTAGCCAAGTCACGAAGGCCTCTGGTATTAAAAAAATCCATTCATAAGGAAACAATTGGATATTTAGAACATTTTAACCTCTTATGGGACTTACTATCATTTTTTGAACATGCCGTATTTGATTTACGTCCAGATGATGTAAGCTCAATCAATGAGATAAGCCCGGGTTCATCTAGGCCCACGTCCAAAACTGCTCCTACTAAATGAGAGAGTAGCTGACCATCTAATGTGGCATGCAACTCCTTCTCATCAGCATGGGAGGCACATGACTTGGTAGAAACACGTGGAGTAACTTTTAATCGGTCATTCTCCAAATGTTTCAAAGCATTAGTCCAAATAGAAATATACTTATCATTATTTCCTAGACTAACACCAAAATTATTCAACTTAGAAATGATGCCTGTTATTGGAAAAAAAGTAAAAATGATTTGGTTGACGACATAACACCTAGGTTGTTGAGGTTCTGCGTTGCTTTATGCTACATAGTGTTGGCCAATGATCCCTCATATGTGTCCATAGTACCTTCATCGGCAACCATATGCCGACAACTTTGATGTGTAGGTGTCACCCTCAGCGGTGGTCATGGCACCGACTTTGCTGCCATAGGAGGGGATGATGGTGGAGTAGCAAATCCCTCCCTGACAATGTCTACCACCGGTTTGAGCGACGAGGCCAACGATGTAGCGGCACGTGGCAGCACATCCAAAGGGGGCCAAACTACCAGCATGCTTAGCAGCAACATAAGTTTGAAATGTTAGTTCAACTACTATTGATTTGTTATACTGGAATGACTTGTTTGGAAAAACCTGGAACACTAATCTAACAACCATTCCTTATATCACAAATACATATAACTACACATTATTAGAAAATGGCAGATGGCTCATGTAAATTTCCAAAATCTGTTGTCAACTGAAACTTCACACCAAGGAAGACAAAAGAATCAGAACATAGAAGATAATCCATTTATCAGAGTACCAAATAAATTTGAATAACCAAATGACTTGATGCAAAAAAATCTAGGATACCTAATCTGATAGCCTTGTTTACATCATGGATATAGATAACAACATATTATTAGCAAATGGCTGGTAGCTAATACATGATTTGTCGTGTTTTTAACCAAAACTTCATATGAAAGAAGTTAAAAGAAACAAAACATAGGAGAGAATACATTTAATAAACACCAATAAATATTCCCTAAATAAACAAATAAATCTAATCGAAAAATAATGTGCACATTGAGATATTCTTCTACCAATAGAGACACCAATTATAGTGTAGTGCAATAATAGGAACAACAGGAATGCAAGATGAATATTACCTCAACGTATAAGAATTAAGAGAAATATGATTGATCTCCTTGGAATCCTGTTCCGAGTTGTCTCCTCTCCGACCATGATGGCACCACATACGGATTGCCCAATAGGCCAACTGAACCCCGACCAGATGAAAATCGTCAAGTAGAAAATCCTATATCAACATAAGAATGATGGCATCCCTCGTGATCACAAATGATAGCTGAATCATCCACTAATTATCTACGTAGAAACATATGGGATTGATGTAGAAGTGAAGACCAAACGTGAAGTTATAGCAGCATGGATCCAACCCTTGTCATCCTCCTTGTGCACTACCTCTTGGCCATGTAGCTGCTCTCGCGTCGTTTCACGACTTCGGTGGGAGAGGGGCAGAAGCGAATCAAAGGGAAAGATCACGCACATCATGGTTTGTGCCAAGGAGACCTTCGAACGTAGGAGCGCTGATGGCCGTAGAAGCTGGGATTCAAGAAGGCTGCCAATGACAGGCGGAGTTGTGTCGATCGACGAAGGCGCTAGGTTAGCATCTTCCGCACGTGAAGTCAGCAACACGGAGATAGAGGGGCAGGAACATGACCATGCCTAAATGGGATAGACACGACACGACCCACCCAAGCACGCCTAATAGGCGGGTCGTGCTGGGCTGACACTCGTGTTGTGCTTCCTGTCCCAGGCATGACATAACAATGAAATAAGTTGGCCGACCCACATGATTTTGGGTTGTTTTTATGTTTTTTTTGGGGAGGAGGGGAGGCTAATGTATATAAAAAATCTTAAAAACTAAACGGGTTGTGTTGTGACAGCACTCGTGCCCAACCTCGCGACCCAAGCACGACCCAATTATAAACATGTCGGACCAGGCCCACAATGAGTCGAGATCGTGGGCTATTAGGCCAACACACTAGGACCTACCCATCTTGCCACCTTTGTGTGCAACTATGCGCTACCTCTGTTTGGGTTTTGACCTGCACACTGGCCCCACGGACAGAAAGAAAGCCAAAACGGGAAACAACGAAGTGGACGAAGGTTCAGCGAAACACGAGTCTGATAGAAAAAGGAACCTTACTCATCTACTACTTATATGTATAAAAGCACAAGTTTGATGATTCCAAATGATCTGAGCCATCAAACCACCTATATCCAATGTCTCACACTCCTCCAGTAATGTATCCATCACATCAATAATTTGGAAACATGTTAATTGCATTAATATTAGTTTGGAAACGACATTAATTAAACTAAATGCAGTTAATCTTGGAATCAACATTAATTCTAATTAATCTTGAAAATAATATTACTGTGAAATCAAACATGCGTTGCACGTACACAATTATTAGTGGCGTCAGAGGCCTCCCCTGATCTATAAACAACTTCCCTAAAGGGGCATTCGACATCAGAGAAACCTAGCCGCAACCCCTCCATCTAGAATAGAGACAGAGGAGACCCGGAGAAGAAGAGCCATCGAAGATCTTTGTCGTTTTGTTTTTTCATTTCATCTCATCATCATCATTGTAAGAATTCCAAGTTGTAAGATCAGGGTGTATAACTCTATTCATACTCATCTAGAGATCGAGACTTGTTTAATCATTCAACTTATTGTGGATCATCGCGGTATTATTGATATGGTTTTCATTGGATTATTCTCTGCGATGATTGCACCCCTAGGTGTTGGAGATGCAGGTGAATGTTAACATTAATTTATGCCCATACTATATGTCATCATTCGTGTTTCTTATGATTGTATAGTAAGTTGTCATTTTGTGATGAGCATAATGTGTGCCATCCTATTTAAGGGCTCAGACAACATGATTTAAAGACCTACACAGGTAACACATATTATTTAGGAAATTTGTGGCCTTCAACTGATAGGTGAAGATATCTACCACGAGTGAAGACAATATGTGATAACAGATCACCGAACATAATACGAGTCTGACAGGAAAATGAACCTTACTCATCAATTATGCATTTTTGCGACAAGTGATTCCGGAGGGAGTAGCAAATATACAAATGTAAGTGACAACAATTTACAAATAATCTAGATAACCTATAGAACTAGAAAAAACTGAATATAAGGTGTTATTATTATATTGTCCAAAAGCAAATAAGGCCATCCCAGTAACTTACCAATTCGCCCCAAAATTAATGAAAATTACAAAGAGAAAAAGACACCTGAGTTAACTAGCCCATCTGATCATTCTAGAAAAGAAAGAAAAGTGTAATGTAATGAATCTGATCTGGAGTACCAGAATCCTAGAGGCGAGCACGAGAAGAAATGTCCTGAGCTAGCTACATGAAACTTATTCTTGAAGATTGGTTTTGCTCTCGGCGACGTTCCCACCGCTGGCATCCTCTGCTCGGAGTACGTAGCTATGTAAAAGAGGCGCACTTGACCTTTCTGAACGTCGCCGGCGACGTTGCAGTTGACGGGGCCAACTCCAGCCGACAGATCGCGTTCAGCTGGTGCAGGTGGTGGCGCGGCGGGTACCTGACCTCCCCGACAACCCTGAGCTGCAAATGAAACACCCCCGCCGTGCTCTCCCTGACGAACTCGGCCACCCCTGCGTTCCCCAGCGCAACGCCCGAGCTGTCGGCCGCCGCCGCGGCGTGGTACACTTCCTTGTTTCCCGGTTGGACCAAGCCCCCTGCGGTCGCCAGCCCGACGCGGGCGAAGCGCGCGCCGGCGAAGAGCAGCTCCGCGTCGAGCGGCGCCATGTGCTGGGCGCGCATGATCCAGTTGTGGTTGCGCACGGCGACGGCGAACGAGACGTCGTAGGCGAGCGCTGTGGCCGTGTCGTTTGTCTTGGCGAGGGCGAGGCGGGCGAGGGCCGCGTCCTCGACGGTGACGCCGACGGGGCGGGTGACGAACGCGATGATGAGCAGCGTGAACCCGGTGGCGAGGACGGCGAAGATCACGAGAGCACAGACAATGCGGAAGAGTGTCTTGCCGCCGATGGAATCCAAGAAGAGGGCGCAGCAGCACGCCTCGATGCATCCATCGCAGACGTCGGAGTCGCCATCGTCACTCATCCCTGCAAACTATATTGTGAGCAGCACACACGATCAAGTTTGGTGGACGGCTTTGACGCGAGGAATGGGATCGCGGATTGGTTGGCAACGATCGAACAGGCAATGAAGTCGGATAGGACAGGCAAGGAAATCGGATCGGAGTAACAGAGACCGTGTACGCCCACGCGGCGCGCCACTGCTGTTGTCAAACAAGGAACATCCGTTAGGCTGCAGCCCGTACCTCGGGTCCGTAGGTTTACTATAAATAATTTCTGTTTTTCTTCTTGCCTAAACACGCTCAGCTTTATTCATTGATCAAAATGTGCATGTGAATACCATGCAAATCAGGAGGCTGTAAGAGCTATAGATGACGCCTTGATGTTGGACTCCATACTTTAGAAGATGAAAGAACATGATCCAAGAAGAGCAGCCGTAGCTATAATCTTTTCAATGATGTGTCCATGCAAGCCGCCAGTATCGTTCTTGATATCTTCAACCACCTCTTTGCAGTCGGACGCGACCAAATGGGAAATATTCAGATCAGAAGTTAGAGCCAGAGCCTCAATGCAGGATCGCTGACAACCGGGTGTTTCAGAGTAGATGACCCAACATAATTCCCTGAAGAATCCCTACAAATGGCAGCAGAAGATCCTTCGTTGTTCCCCTTGGCAACAACCCCATCAACCTGTATTTCAGCAATAGCCCCATCGACCTGTATTTTGGCAACACAGGTGGAGGAGGGATCCAACAAGCATTATGCCCGGACGTCCCCCTGGCTGCTCGAACTGGAGCTTGGGCTTTGCAACTTTCAATTTCGCTGATATATTTCTCGATAAATTGATGGGTCGCCTACGGGCTTTGAAAGATATGTTCGTGCAAAACCTTCCTTCTAGCGTACTAAATCGCCCTAACGGAAACCAGGACCGTAACAAATTCTCCATGGGAGAGAGTCCATGAGGGTACATATGCATCTTCTTGCGTCAGGCTCCGTATTTGCCCATCAACCATGTCCGGGTCCTCGAGCTCCCAAACACAACGCAACATGTTGCATTTCAAAAGCGAGTGTCTCCACGAATCGTCACTCCCACAAACACCGCAATTGCTAACGTGTGATACATGTCGGTGCTAAAGCAGGTCAGCCATTGGTAAAGATCCAAGAAATAGACTTTCGCTCCGCTTTATAAATAAAGCAACGATCCACATAACTCACATACAAGTTCAATGACGGATATCAGCCTCAGCAAACATCAAGACGCACCCGGTCTCGCTGTCTAGAGAGAGGATGCCAATGCTGCATAAAGGCAAGGAATTTGAAGGAGTCAGACGACTGCCTCGGGAAGATCCGTTCAATCACCATTTTACTGCGGGTCGTTGAGAGGGTTCATGACATAGCGGCAAATATCAGCGAAAATAAGCATCGACGCCGCCGCCCAGGATGGGTGGCCCTGGTTTGTAGGAACTCCATGAGATCCTGGCCCCCAAGTCGGGCCCAAGAGCCTCGCGTATGAATTCCCACATGACCCTCACCGCCGTGCAAGTAAACATTATGTGTGTCGCCATCTTTGGGACCGTGCATAAGGGGCATGCCATCTCTAGGGCCATGTCCCTTATGCACCTCCGTCCCCGAAGGTATGCGATCACGGAGCAATTGCCACACAAAAATTTTGATCTTCAAGGGAAGGGGGGGCTTTCATAAAGGCGAGAGCCAAGGGATGATGGGGGAGCGGCGGAGGGCCCGATATGCCGAACTAACCGAGAATTCCCCGAGCAACTGCCACCGTATCCGAATAGTCCGGTAGTGCGTGCGACGGGACGTCTAACAGGCAGTTCGATTCGGTCGTTTCTATTTGGCCAAATCATCACCTGAACCTAATATTCCATTGTCCTTGGCGCACGACCGCGGATGTGAGAAGGAATGGTTCTACGCATATGGAGAACAGGAGAGCAAACCCCACTTTGAGTGGCTCATCCCTCAACCAGGGTCCAGCCAAAATGGGGTCCCTTCTCCCTTGCCTATATTAAAGGAGATTCCTGTGCGAATTTCCTCCTTGATCTTTTGGACAGCACGCCAGAATTGTGATCCGCCCGGGCGAGACATGCGAGAAGTGGTTCACCCCCTAGGTATTTAGCGTGAAGTAGTTTTAACCACAATCCACCGTCGCTTTGAAGGATCCGCCAAACCCGCCGTAGCATGAGGGCGGTATTCATAGGCAGGGAGGTCGTGATCCCCAACCCGCCATGGTCCTTGGGCCTGCAAATATCTGCCCACTTCACCATATAGTACTTCTGGCGACCGTCAGATGCCTGCCAGAAAAATCTGGCGAGTTCCTTATCAAACGAGCTATGAACGCTCTCCGACAGGATATATAGACCCATCATAAACATGGGGAGGCTCGCCAGGTTAGCATTAATGAGAACCGTTTTACTCCCCTTAGAGGTAAACCGGCCTTGCCATGGCTCGGCGAGCGAAGCAACCCGACCAACTAGGGGGTCGAATCCAGTCGGCAATATCTTTGATTCGTCTAGAGGCATCCCCAAATAAGTCGTAGGGAACTCCAATAGATTACAATTTAGGTTGTCAGCAATCCTAAGTTGGTCCTCTAGCAAGTATCTGAGGACGAAGACCTCACTTTTATCAAAGTTGATCTTCAGTCCCGACATCGCTTCGAAGCACAAGAGGAGGAACTTGAGATTAACTATGTCGAGGTTCGACCCCTCAACCATGATCATGGTATCACCCGCATATTGGAGGTTGGTAAACCCTCCTCCAGGAATCAAGTGGCTTACCACCCTTGTAAGATGACCAACCATCCGGGATTTGTCTAGAATACCTACTAAGGCATCGAAAACAAGGTTGAAGAGAAGGGGCGAAATCGAGCCACCCTCCTTCACTCCAACCGAGGAGAAGAAATAAGGTCCCCCCTTTAATATTAATGGTCGTCTTGCCAGATTGGACCATTTGCATAATCCATGAGTACTGTTGGGGGGGGGGATGAACCCTAGGTAGGTTATCTTTTTTTTCAAAACACTGGGGCCGCATGCGCCCTCAGTCCGTACCACCCTGCCCGACTCCAGTGAGGCGGGCTGCTTCAGCGGGCGCTCCCTCCCCCCCCCCGTTGGCCGGCTTTGGGGAAATCCGGCAGCCGGTGGGTCAGTGTCCATCCCATCGCTCCGTATGACAAGACCTCACCATGACGATGGGGCATGGCGAGAGTGGCTCTGGTACCGCTGAACGGGGAATGCATGGCTACAGTGGAGGCAGCCATGCTGCTGACCTTGGCTGACTGCGACCGGGCGAGGCGGCACTGTGGCAGCACGCCGCCATCCACTTCATGACGCTGTTGACGCATAGCAACAGTGGAAGTGGCCGTACCGCTGACCGAGGCCGACCGCGACCATGCGAGACAACACTGTGGCTGCATAGTGTTGGGCACTCCATGACGTTGTTGACACGCGACAATGATGACGACTAGCCGATGGCCCCCTACATCCATGGGACCCGTGGCCGGGCAGAGAGGATGCTAGTAGGGTCCCGCCTCCATTATCTTTACATATTGTAAGACGAGGGGTTGGCCTATAAAACCCTCCGACGCCCCCCATGCATAGGTGTTCCGCTACCTTTGGTTGAATTCGTCCTCCCCAGTTCCACACACACACAGGAGAGGCAGAGAGAGCAAGGTAGCTCCTTCTCCCTCCTCTGGAGAACAGCTCAAGGAGCACCATTGTATTGCTTACCTACTATTTACTTGATCCGACAGGACTACTTGTAATTGAGTAAAAAAGGTAACGAATGTATTATGGGGTCATGGTATCCTAGGGCACAACTAACTATAGGTAGTCTGACGACTCATGTCTTGATGACCAAGTGTTGAATCTTGTCCGTTAGCGAGTATGTGATATGACTGTAGGCACTTGGATCCTTAGCGAGTATCCCTTGGTATCCAACGTCATGTGTTGTAACTCAAGTGGGCCTGGTTTACTCATCCTTGGCCCACTGCGTTCTTGGAGTGTATCCTTTTTGCATGGGTCTTTTGTTCGGTCATATGTGACCTTCGGCCTACCTCTTGTCTATAAATGGCTTCCCAAGTTTTAATGCATAAAACTTTTCAATAAACTTCGGTCATAACTTTTGTAACACGTGTCTATAAATTTTGAACCTTTTTAGAGGTGCTTTTCACCAAAGCGCCGGTGTCACATCGGTCCAACCTCATTGCTCCACGGATGCTGGCCTGCACTAGCCATGCCATCGCTATGTAGGATTGATGTCCACAATGTTGCATCACCAAGACCACATCTGAGGGAACAAGAAGGGACGTCTAGAGGGGGGGGGGGTGAATAGACTACTAGACAAAATAAAAAACCTAACCTTTTCCCAATTTCAATGTTTGGCGGATTTAGCAATTCTAACAAGTCTAGCACAACCTACACATGCAAGTCAACGAGTATAGCAGCAGAAAGCAAAGACAAGCACATGTAAGTAAGGAGTAGAGATAGGAAGATCAAACGCAATTGAAGACACGAAGAGTTTTCCCGTGGTCCTGATAGGTGGTGCTATAGTATGCTCACGTTGATGGAGGCTTTAACCCATGGAGGGTAGTGGTCGCAAGAGTCCATAGAGAGCTCCACCCATAAGGTTCCACCAAGTAGCAACCTCGTATATTCCATCATGGCTTACATCCACGAAGGACTAGCCTCACTCGGGGTAGATCTTCACTAAGTAGGTGATCTTGTTGCCCTTACAAACTTCTTGGTTCAACTCCACATGAGGACGGAGGCTCCCAAGTGACATCTAACAAATCTAGACGACACCACTCTCCAAAAGGTAATAGATGTGGTAGTATGATGAACTCCTTGCTCTTGTGCTTCAAAAGATAGCCTCCTCAACACTCAATCACTCTCTCACAGATTTGTCTTAGTAGATGAGGTTGATTGGGTGGAAAACAACTTGGGGAGGCTAGAAATAAAGATCAATATGGTTGGAGTGGAAGATCTTGATCTCAACACATGAGTAGGTGGCTCTCTCTCAGAAAAATGGATGGGGCAAGTGTTAGTCTTGTTGGGGAACGTTGCATGGGAAACAAAAACATTCTTACGCACACGCAAGATCTATCCATGGTGATGAGCATCCACGTGAGGGAGAGTGGATCTACATACCCTTATAGATATCTAAGCGGGGAGAACGGGGAGCGTTAAGAAATGCGATTGATGTAGTCGAATGTCTTCGCGATCCAAATCGCCAAGCGTCCCGCGATCCAATCACGATCCGTCTCGATCTAGCGCCAAATGGATGACACCTCCACGTTTAGCACACGTATAGCTCGATGACGATCTCCGCCTTCTTGATTCAGAAAGAGGGAGTGGAGAGGTAGATGATTTCTCTGGTAGCATGATGGCGCGACGGCGGTGGTGGTGGAACTATTCCGACAGGGCTTCACCTAAGCACCACCGAAAACTAGAGGATTTGATATATCGGGGAGAGAGGGCTGCCCCGTGGTTAGGGTTTCTTGTGCGGCCGACCTCTCTCCCCTCTAGTATATATAGGAGGGAGGGGAGGGGCTGGCCGACCTAGGGATCCTCCTAGGAGTCGTCCGAAGGAGGTGGAGGTGGAGGAGTCCACCTCCAATCCTACTCCTAGTGGGATTCTTTCCCTTCCCTCACTTGGACTTTCCTTTCCCCACAAGTCCAGCTGCATAGGCCCACCTGGTCCGGCCACACAGCATATCAGGGGCTGGCACGCCACCCTAAGGCCCATGTGTCCCTCTTAGGGTGTGGTGGCTCCACTTGGTGGACCCCCAGAACCCATTCGTCACTCCTAGTACACTGCCAGAAATGCACGAAACTTTTACAGAGTTCAAACACCACTTTCCTATATATCAATCTTTACCTCCAGACTATTCCGGAGCTCCTCGTGATGTCTTGGATCTCATCTGGGACTCCAAACAACCTTCGGTAATCAGCATACACAACTCAATACTACTGAAACATCGCCGAACGTTAAGTGTGCAGACCCTGCAAGTTCGAGAACTATGTAGACATGACCGAGACACCTCTATGGTCAATAACCAATAGCGGGACCTGGATGCCCATACTGGTTCCTACATATTCTACGAAGATCTTTATAGTTTGAACCTCTATGTCAAGGATTCAGTTAATCCCATATACTGCTCCCTTTGTTCTTCGGTATGTTACTTGCCCGAGATTCGATCGTCGGTATCTCTATACCTAGTTCAATCTCGTTACCCGTAAGTTTCTTTACTCGTTCCATAATACAAGATCCCATGGCTAACACTTTAGTCACATTGCTTGCAAGGCTTGTTGTGATGTTGTATTACCGAGTGGGCCCTGAGATACCTCTCCGTCACACGGAGTAATAAATCCTAGTCTTGATCAAAGCCCACTCAACAGACACCCTCGGAGATACCTGTAGAGCACCTTTATAGTCACCCAGTTACATTGTGACGTTTGATACACACAAGGTACTCCTCCGGTGTCAGTGAGTTGCATGATCTCATGGTCACAAGAACAGATACTTGACATGCAGAAAACTATAGCAATAAACTGACACGATCATATGTTATGTTTATAGTTTGGGTCTCGTCCATCACATCATTCTCCCAATGATGTGATCCCGTTTATCAAATGACATCTTATCACTACTAGAATTCAGAAATTTTCCGCCAGCCAGCTCTTTGTCGTCTACTCGCAGATGGCAAAGAAAGTCTATGCCGTCAGCTGAGCAAGACCAGACGACAAAGAGCTGGGTGACAGCAGACACCGTTGGCCATCTGCTAGGGCTTTGCTGTCAGCCAGCTGACGGCAAAGAGCCTGAAGGCAAACGGCAAAGAACCCACCTGGGCCCCCTAGCCCTCTTGGGGTGGCGGGCCGTATGCAGGCTCTTTGCCATCTGCCTGGGGTTCTTTGCCGCCCGCCAGCAAACGACAAAGGGACCCTATACCTAACGGCATCAACGGTCACCCACCCCTCTCTCTTTCAATCTCTCTCTCCCTCTCACCCCCTTGCTGCGCTGCCTGCCCCGCCGCTGCCCCGCCGCCCGGCCGTCCCCGCTGCCTCTGCCCCTCGCCACCGCTACCCCGACGACCCTACGCCCGTGCCCACTGCCGTCACCGCCGCCCCGACACTCCTGTGCCCCTGCCCCCCGCTACCCAACCCCCACCACCCGGACACCACCGCTGCCCTGGCGACCCCCTGCCCCGATGCCCCCGGTGCCCCTACCTCCCGCCACCGCGACGCCCCCGAAGCCCCTCACCGTCGCGATGCTGTCGCCGCCCCTCGACGCCCCTGCCACCCGTCGCGAGGCCGCCACCGCCGCCGCGGCGCCCCTGGCTGCCACTGTCGCCCCCCGGCGTCCCTGTGCTGTCCCCTTCCATCGCCGCCCACACCGCCCATGCCGCCCCCCCCGCCGGTGAGCACCACCGCCGTCCGCCCCCTTTTTTCATTTTTGTTTTGTTTTATATTTCGGTTAATTTAGTTAGTTTATTAGGTTAGTTTTATTAGTTTACTAGGTTAGTTTATTAGTTTATTAGGTCAATTAGATTAGTTAGTTAGGTTACAAGAAAAAAAAGAAGAAAAGAAGAACGAAAAGAAGAAAAGAGTAAGAAGGAGAAGAAGGAGAAGAAGAAGGAAAAAAAGAAGGAGAAGAAGAAGAGGAGGAGGAGAAAAAAGAAGACGAAGAAGAATAAGAACAAGAACAAGAACAAGAAGAAGGAGAATAAAAAGAGGAGAGGAGGAGAAGAAGAAGAGGAAAAAGGGAAAGAAGAAGAGTAAGAAGAAGAAGAAGAGACCCCCGACCCATGATACGTCTCCAACATATCTATAATTTTTGATGATGTCATGCTATTATATTATCTGTTTTGGATGTTTTATATGCATTAATATGCTATTTTATATTATTTTTGGGACTAAGCTATTAATCTAGAGCCTAGTGCCAGTTTCTGTTTTTCCTTGTTTTTGAGTATTGCAGATATGGAGTATTAAACGGAGTCCAAACGGAATAAAATCTTCAGAATGATTTTTTCTGGAACGAAAGAGATCTACCAGGCTTGCAGTGCAAGGCAAGGCATCTGCTAGGAGGTCACAAGCCAGGGGGCACGGTCACCCACCTGGCCACACCTGGTAGGCTTGCCACCTCCTAGAAGGTCTCCTAGCCCTAATCTTCGTCCTATAAATACCCAAATATGCCCCAATACCAAAAAGATCCACGCAAATACTTTTCCACCGACATAAGCCTCCGTTCCTGAGAGATCCAATCTTGGAGCCTTTTCCGGTAATATGCCGGAGGAGGATCCGATCATAGAGGGCATCTACATCAACTCCGTTGCCCCTCCGATGATGCGTGAGTAGTCCACCACAGACCTACGAGTCCGTAGCTAGTTGCTAGATGGCTTCTTCTCCCTCTTTGTGCTTCAATACCATGTTTTTCATGATCTTCATGGAGATCTATCCGATGTAATACTCTTTTGCTGTGTGTTTGTCGAGATCCGATGAATTGTGTGTTTATGTTCAGATTATCCATGCATATTATTTGAGTCTTTCTGAATTCTTATATGCATGATTTCATATCTTTGCAAGTCTCTTCGAGTTATTGGTTTGGTTTGGCCAACTAGATTGGTAATTCTTGCAATGGGAGAAGTGCTTAGTTTTGGGTTCAATCTTGCGGTGTCCTCACCCAGTGACATAGTAGGGGTAGCGAGGCACATAGTGTATTGTTTCCATCAAGGGTAACACGATGGGGTTTTCATCATATTGCTTGAGTTTATCCCTCTACATCATGTCATCTTACCTAATTTGTTACTCTGCTCTTCATGAACTTAATACTCTAGATGTAGGCAGGAGTCGGTCGACGTGTGGAGTAATAGTAGTAGATGCAGAATCGTTTCGGTCTACTTGACACGGACGTGATGCCTATATGCATAATCATTGCCTTGGATATCTTCATAATTGTTCACTTTTCTATCAATTGCTCAATAGTAATTTGTTTACCCACCGTGATACTTTCCTTCAAGAGAGTAGCCTGTAGTGAAACCTATGGCCCCTGGGTCTACTTTCCATAATATATTTTCAGATCCATAAACCAGAAATACCTTGCTGCAATTTATTTACATTTTACTTTCCACAATCTTTTACATCTATCTATATCAGATCTAATCCTTGCAAATATCCGTGAAGGGATTGACAACCCCTTTATAGCGTTGGGTGCAAGAGTTTGATTATTTGTGTAGGTGCATCCATTGGTGACTTGCTTGTTCCTCCTACTAGATTGATACCTTGGTTCTCAACAACCGAGGGAAATTATTATCTACTTTGCTGCATCACCCTTTCATCTTCAAGGGAAAACCAACGCACGCTCAAGAGGTAGCAAGAAGGATTTCTGGCGCCGTTGCCGGGGAGGATACCCGTCAAGCCTACCAAGGACCCATCACAAACTCATCTATTGCATTTACATTATTTGCCATTTGCCTCTAGTTTTCCTCTCCCCCACTTCTAAAACGATTTTCAGAAAATACCAAAAAGATTTGCCTTTTTATTCGCCCTTCTTTGTTCCTCCTTTTCGTTTGCCTCTTTCCCGCCGAATCCCTTGCTCGCTGCTATGTCTAGTATTTCTACTCCCCCCTTGTCACTAGACTTTGAAGTTCTATACTTTAAACAAAAACAAGGGGGAAATTTGAAAGATGACTAGTATTGGCTAATGGAATCTTATCGTATCTCCAATCTAAAAGGAGATGCAAAAGTTTTGCTTAGAAACTTTTACATTGGTTTGGCTTTGCATCATAGAGAGCTTTTAGATTTCGCCTCAAAGGGGAATTTTATTGAGTTGGATACAAACGCTCCCTATGAAGTTTTGGAAGGGATTTTGGGGGTTCCTCCACCAAAAAAGGGGTTTGCTTTCTCACAAGAGGGAGTTCAAATTCTCGACAAATTGGGTGACTTACATAACCACTTGGTCGAGTTGCAACAATATCACGAACCCCTTAAAAATATTAGTGGGAACCTCAATCGCTTGAATACTTTGATTACCCTTTGTAATAAGCATTTGGATTCTTTGGATATTAAGATGGCTTCTTCCTCTAAAAATTCGGGAAAGAGGAAAGAGCCCCACAGGTTCGAGAAGGCCCTCACAAAAGTTGCCAAAGATGACACTACCTAGATCTATTGCGTTTTGCCTAGCTAGGGGCGTTAAACAATAGCGCTTGTTGGGAGGCAACCCAATTTTATTTTTTATGATTTGTTTTCCTTTTGCTTCTGTTTTTGAGTGTTTCCCATGCTATTACTTCTTTAGTACTTATGTTTTGGTGTTTTAATTAGTGTTTGAGCCAAGTAAAACCTTTGGGATGGTCTATGGTGATCATTGATTTGATCTTGCTGAAAAACAAAAACTTTTGCGCTCAGTCCAGGAATTTTATAATATTTTCGGAGCGTCGAATAAGTCTAAAATTTTTACAAAAGATTGATATACAA
Source organism: Hordeum marinum (assembly GCA_022496015.1). Taxonomy (NCBI): domain Eukaryota; kingdom Viridiplantae; phylum Streptophyta; class Magnoliopsida; order Poales; family Poaceae; genus Hordeum; species Hordeum marinum. The sequence goes on along the minus strand of CM039677.1, from coordinate 342,134,793 downwards.
AATTTCTAGTATGTACTAATGTTTTAGAATTGGTTGAGTTACATAAATATACGAAGTTTTCTGATTGCTACAGACTGTTCTGTTTTTGACAGATTCTGTTTTCTTTGTGTTGTTTGCCTATTTTGATGTATCTATGGGATGTATCGGGGGGTATGAACCATGGGGAGGTTAGAATACAATAGGTATTACACCAATATAAATAATAATGAGTTGACAACAGTACCTGAAGTGGTGATTTATTTTCTTATACTAACAGATCTCACAAGTTTTCTGTTAATTTTTGTGTTGTGAAGTTTTCAAGTTTTGGGTAAAGATTTGATGGACTATGGAATAAGGAGTGGCAAGAGACTAAGATTGGGGATGCCGAAGGCACCCCAAGCCATGTTCAAGGATGCTAAAGAGCCTAAGATTGGGGATGCCTCGGAAGGCATCCCCTCTTTCGTCTTCAATCCAACGGTAAATTTAATTGCGGCTATATTTTTATTCACCACATGATATGTGTTTTGCTTGGAGTGTCTTGTATGATATGAGTCTTTGATTTTTAGTTTGCCACAATCATCCTTTATGCACACATATTTTGAGAGATACATGCTAAATCGTGAATTTATTAGAATACTCTATGTGCTTCACTTATATCTTTTGAGATAGGCAATTTTGCTCTAGTGCTTCGCTTATACCTTTTTAGAGCATGGCGGTGTTTGGTTTTATAGAAATTATTGAACTATCGTACCTCACTTATATTATTTTGAGAGTCTTTAAACATCATGGCAATTGTTTTAGGTTATGAATTTATTCCTAATATAATTGGCATCCAAGATGGATATAATAAAAACGTTCATATAAAGTGCATTGAAGACTATGAGAAGTTTGATTCCTTGCATATAGTTTTGAGATATAAAGATGGTGATATTAGAGTCAAGCTAGTGAGTAATTGTGGAATGGTAGGAATACTTGTGTTGAAGTTTGTGATTCCCGTAGCATGCACGTATGGTGAATCATTATGTAACGAAGTTGGAGCATGATTTGTTTATTGATTGTCATCCTTTGTGTGAGGGTCGGGAGCATGCGATGGTTAACTCCTAGCAACCTCTCCCCTAGGAGCATGCGTCTAATACTTTGCTTCGATAAATAATAGACTTTTGCAATAAGTATGTGAGTTGTTTATGACTAATGTGAGTCCATGGATTATACGCACTCTCACCCTTCCACCTTTGCTAGCCTCTCTAGTACCGCGCAACTTTCGCCGGTGCATTAAGCCCACCTTCCGCAAAACAGCCACCATATTCCCTTCCTCAAAACAGCCACCATATTGCCTTCCTCAAAACATCCACCATACCTACCTATTATGGCATTTCCATAGCCATTCCACGATATATTGCCATGCAACTTCCATCGTTTCGTTTGTTATGACACACGCCATCATTTTCATATTGCTTTTTTCATATAGGGTCATATTTTTTCTAGGTTCCGAGTTGTAATTTTTGACTTGTAAGTGAATAAAAGTGCGATGATCATCATTATTACAGCATTGTCCCGTGAGACAAAAGGATGATGGAAGCTATGATTCCCTCACAAGTTGGGATGAGACTCTAGACTTTATTAAAAATAAGAGATGCCAGCGAAGCCCAAATAAAAAGAAAAGTGGCCTTAGATGCCCACCAAAAAATGAGAGAAAGAGAGAAGGGACAATGCTACTATCCTTTTCCACACTTGTGCTTCAAAGTAACACCTTGGTCTTCATGATATAGAGTCTCGTATTTTGTCACTTTCATATAACTAGTGGAATTTTTCATGTTAGCGCACACCCATTTAGTTTCTTTTTGAACTCTCATAAACTTATAGATTTAGTGCACCCGTTGCATGGCAATCCCTACTCACTCACATTGATATCTATTGATGGGCATCTCCATAGCTCGTTGATACGCCTAGTTGATGTGAGACTATCTTCTCCTTTTCTTCCCAACCTCCACCATATTTCTATTCCACCCATAGTGCTATATCCATTGCTCATGCTCATGTATTGTGTGAGAGTTGAAAAGGTTTGAGAACATAAAAAGTGTGAAACAATTGCTTGGCTTGTCATCGGGGTTATAGAAGATTTAAATACTTTGTGTGGGGAACATGGAGCATAGCCAGACCATATGATTTTGTAGGGATAACTTTCTTAGTCCATGTTATTTCAAAAGGACACGATTGCCTTGTTAGTATTCTTGAAGTATTATTGTTTATATGTCAACATTAAACTTTTGTTCTGAATCTTACTGATCTGAATATTCATGCCACAATAGAGAATATTACATGGATAAATATGTTAGGTATCAGTCCACATCAAAAATTCTGTTTTTATCATTTACCTACTCGAGGACGAGCAGGAATTAAGCTTGGGGATGCTGATACATCTCCAACGTATCTATAATTTTTGATGATGTCATGCTATTATATTATCTGTTTTGGATGCTTTATATGCATTAATATGCTATTTTATATTATTTTAGGGACTAACCTATTAATCTAGAGCCTAGTGCCAGTTTCTGTTTTTCCCTTGTTTTTGAGTATTGCAGATATGGAATAGTAAATGGAGTCCAAACGGAATAAAATCTTCGGAATGATTTTTTCTGGAACAAAAGAGACCTACCAGGCTTGGAGTGCAAGGCAAGGCATCTACCAGGAGGTCACAAGCCAGGGGCGCGTCCACCCCCTGACCGTGCCTGGCAGGCTTGCCACCTCCTGGCAGGTCTCCTAGCCCAAATCTTCAGCCTATAAATACCCAAATATTCCCCCAATACTAAAAAGAGCGAGGCAAATACTTTTCCGCTGACAGAAGCCTCCATTCTGAGAGAACCAATCTTGGAGCCTGATACATCTCCAACGTATCTATAATTTACGAAGTATTCATGCCATGTTTACAATAATTCTATATGATTTTGGTATGATTTTATTAGAACTAACTCGGACTGACGTTGTTTTCAGCAGAACTACCGTGGTGTCGTTTTTTGTGTCAAAATAAAAGTTCTTGGAATGGGCTGAAAATTTAGTATGATTAATTTGTGGACCAAAAGAGACCCCTAAAGCAATGGAGCTGGGCCAAAAGAGCCACAAGGAGGCGGCAAGCTTGCCAGGCGCGGCCACCCCCTGGCCGCGCCTAGAAGGACCGCCTCGTGGTACCCCTTGACGTGAGATCAATGCCAAAAATTACTATAAATATAAAAACCTCCGAAAAGAAACCTAGATCGGGAGTTCCACTGCTGCAAGCCTCCAGAGCCACGAAAAACCAATCGGGAGCCCGTTCCGGCACCCTGTCGGAAGGGGAAACCATCACTGGAGGCCATCTTCATCATCCCGGCGCTCTCCATGACAAGGAGGGAGTAGTTCGCCCTCAGGGCTGAGGGTATGTACTAGTAGCTATGTGTTTGATCTCTCTCTCTCTCTTTCTCTCGTGATCTTGAGATGGCAAGATCTTGATGTACCGCGAGCTTTATTGATATAGATGAATCATATGGAGTTTTCCCCTCTCTATCTTGTTGTGATGAATGGAGTTTTCCCTTTGAAGTTTTATTATCAGATTGAGTCTTTAAGGATTTGAGAACACTTGATGTATCTCTTGCGATGGGATATTCGTGGTGACAATGGGATGTTCTATTGATCCACTTGATGTATGTTTTGGTGATCAACTTGCGGGTTCCGTGACCTTGGGGATCTATGCATAGGGGTTGGCACATGTTTTCGTCTTGAATCTTCGGTAGAAACTTTGGGGCACTCTTTGAAGTTCTTTGTGTTGGATTGAACATGATGAATCTGAAATTATGTGACGCATATCGTATAATCAAGCCCATGGGTACATGTGGTGACATTGGAGTATCTAGGTGACATTAGTGTTTTTGTTGATGTGTGTCTTAAGGTGTTATTTTAGTACGAACTCTAGGGCTGTTCGTGACACTTATATCGATAGCTCATAAGATTGATCGGAAAAGATAACTTTGAGGTGGTTTCGTACCCTACAATAATTTCTTCGTTAGATCTCCACTATTTGTGACTTTGGAGTGAACTCTTCGTCGCACGAGAGGTATTTACATATGATTCAACTATGTCAGTATTGTTGAGAGAAATTGCATTAGTGAAAGTATGTACCCTAGGCCTTGTTTCCAAGCATTTATACAATGTTTTGCTCATTGTTTACTATTTGTTACCTTTCTGTTTTTATATTTTCAGATTACAAAAACCCTTATATACCCTCCATATTACACTTGTATCACCATATCTTTGCCGAACTAGTGCACCTATACAATTTACCATTGTATTGGTTGTGTTGGGGACACAAGAGACTCTTTGATATTTGGTTGCAGGGTTGTTCGAGAGAGACCATCTTCAACCTACGCCTCCCACGGATTGATAACCACTTGAGGGAAAATTGCTATTGTCCTCCAAAACTTTGCGCTTGGCGGCCCAACACAAGTCTACAAGAAGTAGGTTGTGTAGTAGACATCACAGCCTTTTACGGTAGTCTGTCGGAGGGGGATTCGATCACGGAGGGCATCTACATCAACTCCAAAAGAGTAGTCCACCACAGACCTATGGGTCCATAGCTAGTAGCTAGATGGTTTATTCTCTCTCTTTGTGCTTCAATACCATGTTCTTCCTGATCTTTTTGGAGATCTATCCAATGTAATACTCTTTTGCGGTGTGTTTGTCGAGATCCGATGAATTGTGGGTTTATGTTCAGATTATCCATGAATATTATTTGAGTCTTTTTTGAATTCTTATATGCATGATTTCATATCTTTGCAAGTCTCTTCGAGTTATTGGTTTGGTTTGGCCAACTAGATTGGTAATTCTTGCAATGGGAGAAGTGCTTAGTTTTGGGTTCAATCTTGCGGTGTCCTCACCCAGTGACATAGTAGGGGTAGCGAGGCACGTAGTGTATTGTTTCCATCAAGGGTAACACGATGGGGTTTTCATCATATTGCTTGAGTTTATCCCTCTACATCATGTCATCTTACCTAATTTGTTACTCTGCTCTTCATGAACTTAATACTCTAGATGCAGGCAGGAGTCGGTCGGTGTGTGGAGTAATAGTAGTAGATGCAGAATCGTTTCGGTCTACTTGACACGGACGTGATGCCTATATGCATAATCATTGCCTTGGATATCTTCATAATTATTTGCTTTTCTATCAATTGCTCGACAGTAATTTCTTTGCCCACCATGATACTTTCCTTTAAGAGAGAAGCCTGTAGTGAAACCTATGGCCCCCGAGTCTACTTTCCATAATATATTTTCAGATCTATAAACCAAAAATACCTTGCTGCAATTTATTTACTTTTTACTTTCCGCAATCTTTTACATCTATCTCTTTCAGATCTAATCCTTGCAAATAACCGTGAAGGGATTGACAACCCCTTTATAGCGTTGGGTGCAAGAGTTTGATTATTTATGTAGGTGCATCCACTGGTGACTTGCTTGTTCCTTCTACTAGATTGATACCTTGGTTCTCAACAACTGAGGGAAGTACTTTATATACTTTGCTAGATCACCCTTTCCTCTTCAAGGGAAACCAACGCATCCTCAAGAAGTAGCAACCCCCGATGCCACTAACCCCACTGAATCCCGACGCCACTCAACCTCGACGCCACCAACCCCCGACCGCTGACCCCACCGACCCCCAACGCCGTCGACCCCCGACACCACCGATGCCGACGGCACTGACCCCGACGCCACTGACCCCGAACCCCTACGCCACCGACCCCCGACACCACTGACACTCGACGACACTGACTCCCGACCCCACTAACCCCCGACCCCGACACCTCTTTTGCCTCATGTTGACCGAAAAGGTGCTTTTCGGCCTTCTAGAGGCCGACGGGGTCATAGTTTTGTAAATTATGAGTTAGGTCGGATATTTTCCGATTTTATTATAAAAAACATCATATTTGTGTTTATCGGGTGGGTTTGAATGTGCAGTTGTTCGACGACCTCCCTGTGCGTTGGAAGAGCTCCGCCCCTACGTTCATGGGTGAGCCTAAATGACTTCTCCTCCTCCCCCTTAATTTACTCTGTTCTAGTCTTTGTGCTGATGAAACTTGTTAGCTATAGGTGTCTTCAATCATCAGTATGCGTGACCATTATGCGTCTCCCGTTCGAAAGGGAGACATCTATAAATATGCATATCTTTGCATATTTATAACCGTTGTCCTTTTGAATTCTCCAACGTTATCCATGGACACCCCGAGTATGTGTGGATTGGGTTCGTTTTCCCGTATGCTCTGCTTCAGATTCTATGTAGAATTTCGTTAGTGCCTCCCTGTTGTTCTTCGAGTACACATCCTGCCGAGACGTGTATCAAGAGAATAGCGGAGAGGTGCTGTCGAAATTCTACGTTGGATCCAAAGCAGAGCATGGGAAAACGAACCCAATCTACACATACTTGGGTGGGATTAGGACCTATCTTAACCTATTAGCATGTAGGTTGCATGTACGTAATAAAACTGACAAACTTGATTAACTCATGAATATATATGCTGAATTATATATATATTCGTATATATATATATATATATATATATATATATATATATATATATCTTGTGTGTCCAGTATCTAGGCAAGATGAGCGATCGTGCGTGGATGTACACCGGTCACACCAGTCAGAAAGACATGACCAAAGAATGGTTAACAAATACCAAGGAGTTTGTGAGAGCCGCATTTGCAAATGGCCAGGAAAAAACAAGGTGCCCCTGTCCCCGGTGCGACAACTTTAAAAAGAAGACAGAGGATGAAATGGTTAAACACCTATAGAAGTGGGGTTCTAAGCCTAATTATATGGTGTGGACTTTTCATCGTGAGTCTGTCCAACGTGCCAGAGCTGAGGGGGTTCGTCGTCACACCGACGAGCATGGTATCGGGATTGAAGACATGGTGCAAGACTTTGATGATGCTCGGGATTCGGACGATGAGATGGAGGAATCTACAAAGGCATTCTATGAAATGATGGAGTCTTCAAAACGTCCTCTCTACGAGCACACTGGGCTTTGTTAGCTCGATGCCATCGCGCAAGTAATGGCTCTGAAGGCTCAATTCAATCTGGGCAGAGAATGCTACGACACGATGATGACAACATTTGGATGCTTTCTACCCAAAGGCAATGTCCTGCCTGCAAACTTTTACTAGTCGGACAAAATCCTCCGTGTACTTAAGATGCCCTATGAGAAGATAGATGCGTGTGAGAATGGATGTGCCGTATTTAGGCTTGAGTATGCGGACTTGAACTATTGTCCCATTTGCAAGTCTTCCAGGTATGTTGTCATAGACAACGGTATGGGTGAGAAGATGTAGACAAAATTCCTTGTTAACGTTCTTCGCTATATGCCAATCGTACCAAGACTTCAATGTCTTTTCATGGTTGAAGAGATGGCCAGACAGATGACATGACACAAATTGGGCAATAGAACTGAACTAGATGCAGATGGGAATCAGATGTTGGTACACACTTCATACACTTTTGCGTGGAAGCATTTCGATGCATTACATAAGGATAAAGCAGCAGATCCAAGGCATCCTCGAGACGCCATCAGTAGGCATGGGTTCAATGTGTTTGCTATGACGTCAACCCAATACAGTTGTTGGCCTGTATTTGTCATTCCACGGAATCTCCCCCCGGGAGAGATTTTGCAAAGAAATAAAATTTTCCTGTTGTTGATAATTCCAGGTCCCAACTATCCGGGGAAGAAAATGAATGTGTACATGCATCCGCTTAAGGACAAATTGCAAGAAGCTTGGGATAATGGGATCAAGACATATGATGCCGCTACCAAAAAAACTTAAAAATGCATGTGAGGTACATGTACTCGATGCTTGACTTGCCGGCGTATTCCCTATTCATTGGCTGGTGTTTGCATGGAAGGTTCCCGTGCCCCATGGGCAAGGCAGCTCTTCAGTTCTGTTGGCTGCAGGCAGGTCGCAAGTTTTCTTGCTTCAACATGCATAGACAGTTCCTGGATCCTCGCCATAAGTTTAGAAAAGACAAGAAGAATTTCATCAAAGGTAGAGTTGTCAAAAACTCTGCACCACCTGCGTTGACAGGCCAACAGATCATGGATCAGTTAAACGCTCTTGAGCCGCATCTAAATCGTCCTGGGTATTTCAAAGTGTATAGTATGGAACACACATGGACTCACAAGAAATGCTTATGGGATCTGCCTTACTTCAAAGACCTCATTTGCCCACACAACATCGACGTGATGCACACTGAAAAGAATATCGCTAAGGCCATTTTTGGTACATTGTTCGGCATAGAGGGGAAGTCAAAGGATAATCCTAAGGCTAGAATCATTCAGGAGGCTCTATGTGATAGACCATTACAAAACATGCGACAAGCGAAAGGAAAGCAGAACTAGACAAAGCCAAAGGCATGGTTCAATCTTGGAAGGCCGGCTATGCGGGAAACGATCTTGTGGTTGAAAATGTAGTTGATGTTCCCCGATGGTTATGCAGCAAATCTAAAGAGGGGAGTGAGTCTTGACAAACTGAAAATATTTGGTCTCAAGAGTCATGATTGGCACATATGGCTTGAGTGGGTAATGCCAGTGATGCTGTGTGGCTTTATCCCTGAGGATGAATGACTAGTACTAGCAGAGCTAAGCCATTTCTTTCATTGTCTTTGTGCGAAAGAACTATCACCTGACATGCTAGATGAAATGGAAGAGTTGGCATCGGAGTTGACCTGCAAGTTAGAGAAGATCTTTCCACCGGGCTTCTTTAATCCAATGCAACATTTGATTTTGCATCTCGCGACCGAGGCAAGATTGGGGGGGGGCGTGCAAAATCGTTAGTGCTTCACAACTGAGAGGATGCAGAAGACGCTTCGAGAAAAATGCAAAATTAAACGTAGAATTGAAGCATCGATGGCCGAGGAATTCATTACCGAGGAGGCGGCAAACTTCATGACAGCACACTACGAAGCTAAAAATCATCATTTGCATAATCCGAAGCCTTGGTACAATGATGGCGACCCCGAAAAAAGACAATCCAACCTCGGCCTATTCAAAGGGAAGCTCGCACCAGCTGGTGCTTCGAAAGCAAAAGCGTTGGATGTCGATAAATGGCGGACCATTTTGTTGTATATCTTCAACAACCTAACAAAAGTGCGGTCGTACATCGAGAAATTTCTTGGTACATTATTGTTTCGCAACTTGTAATTCCTTAGAACTACTCTTATTCCCGGATATTTTATATAGACAATACGTCGCCAAATTCTCGGATGGAGCGGTCATCTAGAAGGATTCTGTTGAAGAGTATGGGCTCCTGGCGAAGCATGGAGGAGGATATCCCGGTTTCATCTCTTGGTTCAAACAAATGGTAATTACCATTAATGGACCATTTCATTTCTTCGTCTAATTTGCGGCTAATGCAACAATCCTTTCATATTAAACTTGTAGGCTAATTCAGAGTCTATGGACGCTGAGTTGAGACAAGTTGCTAATGGTTTTGACTATAAGGTCCGTTCATTTGACAATGGGTATGGCTTTTGTGCCTTTGGCAAAGAGCTATCTATGCCCGACCTAAAGACTACAAATTGTTGTGTCTCTGCTATCGATGAAGGAGGTACAGAGTACTATGGAAGAGTTGAAGCAATTTATGAACTTCTATTCCATGGTGAAAACCTACCGAACGTCATAGTCTTCAAATGTCATTGGTTCCAGCCGAAGGAGGCTAGAAGGACTCATGAACATATAGCGCTAGTTCAAATCAAACAAAGCACCCATTTAGATGTTCCCGATGTCTATATTACGGCTCAACAGGCAACCAAAGTTTTCTATCTATCGTTGGCCTGCCAAACTGATCCAAATCTGAAAGGTTGGGATGTCGTTTATGAAGTGCCGCCACATTCTAGACCACCTCCCCTCAATGAACAGGATTATGAACCTCACATTAACCCAGACACATATGAAGGAGAATTCTTCCAAGAAACACGTATTTCCAAAAAATGTTTCAAGAACCGCACTGCTTCACCCCAAAACATTAAAGTAGGCAGCGACAGTGAATTTGACTTAACCCCTGAGCCAGAATAGGAAGAGTCGGAACAAGGAGAGGTTACTGATGCGGATGACCTCTCAATGCTTAATCGATTACATGAAGGAGACCTTCCACACGTTGATCCTGATAGTGATGATGATCATGCATTTATCGATGATAGTGATGATGATGATGCATTTATTGATCTCATAGAATATATAGACAATTGATAACCAACAAGTATAGGGGATTGCAATAGTTTTCGAGGGTAGACTATTCAACCCAAATTTATTGATTCGACACAAGGGGAGCCAAAGAAAATTCTCGAGTATTCGCAACTGAGTTGTCAATTCAACCACACCTGAAAGACTTAATATCTGCAGCAAAGTATTCAGTAGCAAAGTAGTATGGAAGTAACGATAATGGTAGCAAAAGTAACAGTAGCAGTTTCATAGTGATTGTAACAGTAGCAGCGGAGAAGTAACTTACCAAAGCTCAATATGTGGAAAGCTCGTAGGCAATGGATCAGTGATGGATAATTATGTTAGATGCCATTCATCATGCAACAGTTATAACATAAGGTAACACAGAATTATATCCAATTCGTCAATGTAATGTAGGCATGTATTCCATATATAGTCATTCGTGCTTATGGAAAAGAACTTGCATGACATTGTTTGTCCTAACCTGCCGTGGCAGCGGGGTCCTAATGGAAACTAAGGGATATTAAGGCCTCCTTTTAATAGAGAACTGGACCAAAGAATTAGCACTTTGTGAATACATGAACTCCTCAAACTACGGTAGTCACCGGAAAGAATCCCAGTTATTGTCACCCTGGGGGATGCGAATCATAACTCATAATAGGTGTCTAAAACTTGCAAGATAGGATCAAGAACACATATATATTCATGAAAACATAATAGGTTCATATCTGAAATCATGGCACTCGGGCCCTAGTGACAAGCATTAAACATAGCAAAGTCATAGCAACATCAATCTCGGAACATAGTGGATACTAGGGACCAAACCCTAACAAAACTAACTCGATTACATGATAAATCTCATCTAACCCATCACCATCCAGCAAATCTACGATGGGATGACTCACGAATGGTGGAGAGCATCATGTAATTGGTGATGAAGGATCGTTGGTGATGACGATGGCGTCGATTTCCCCTCTCCGGAGCCCAAAACAGACTCCAGATCTGGTCTCCCGAGGAAGAACAGGAAGTGGTGGCGGCACCATATCGTGAAACGCGATGAACTCTTCTCCCTGATTTTTCTCCGCGAATAGGGTTATATGGAGTTGGAGATGAGGTCGGAGGAGCCATAGTGGCCCCACAAGCCTGCTAGGTGCGGCTAGGGGGGTGGTCGCGCCTAGCAGGCTTGTGGCCTCTAGGTGCCCCCCCTCTGGTTGATTCTTGCGCCAATATATTTATTAAATCTAAAAATATTCTCCGTAAATTTTCAAGACAATCGGAGAACTTTTATTCTTTACAAAAATAACACCAAGGCAATTCTATTGAAAACAACGTTAGTCTGGGTTTGTTCCATTCAAATCATTCAAATTAGAGTCCAAAACAAGGGCAAAAGAGTTTGGAAAAGTGGATACAATGGAAACGTATCAACTCCCCCAAGCTTAACCCATTGCTTCTCCTCAAACGATTCAGTTGATAAACTGAAAGTGATAAAGAAAAACTTTTACAAACTCTGTTTGATCTTGTTGTTGTAAATACGTCTAACTGATGTTCAGATTTTCAGCAAAGATCATGGAATAACCACGTTCACAATAACATTTAGGTCCCACATTTACTCATATCAATGACATAATCAACTAGCGAGCAATAATAATAACTCTCGGACGACAACACTTTTTCAAAACAATCATGATACAATATGATGAAATGATATCTCGCTAGCCCTTTCCGAGACCGCAAAACATAAATGCAAAGCACCTCTAAAGAACAAGGACTGACTAGACATTGTAATTCACGGTGAAAGAGATCCAGTCATGCTCATACTCAATGTCAATTAACAGCAAAGCATACAAATGACGGTGGTGTTCTCTAACTGGTGCCTTTTATGAGAAGAGCATGACTCAACAATAAAGTAAATGGAAAGGCCCTTAGCAGAGGGAGGCATTGATTTGTAGAGGTGCCAGAGCTCGAGTTTTTAAAACAAAGGTAAGTAATGATTTTTTGAGCGGTATGCTTTCATTGATTAGATAAGAACCAAGAGGTTTTCAACATCTTCCATGATAGATACATTATAGGATGTTCCCAAACAGAAGGAGAAAGTTTTTACCCCCCTCCACCAATCAGTCACACTCCACGGCGAGCCAAATCCACAGGTACCGTCCATACAACAGAGTTATGGGGGAGTTTTGTTTAATTAGATTTTGCTTTTACTTCGAGCATGGAACTGGGCATACTGATACCAGCCATTTTCTCGTGAATCAAGACATATCGTGAGAATAACCCACCTAGCATGGAAGATACTCACATCCCCCAGTCGCCACATGAGCTATTTGGGCATACAAAACAAGGTGTCTATTTGAAGGTTTAGAGTTTGGCACATGCAAATTTACTTGGAACAATAGGTAAATAACGCATATAGGTAGGTATTGTGGACTCATATGAAACAAATTTGGGTTTGAGGGATTGGATGCACAAGCAGTATTCCCACTTAGTACAAGTGAAGGCTAGAAAAAGACCGGGGAGCGACCAACTAGAGAGCGACACAATCATCAACATGCTTTGAGATTAACCAATATTGAATTCAAGCATGAGTAGGATATAAATCACTATAAACATAAATATCATAGAGGGTATGTTGATTTTGTTTCAACTACATGCATGAACATGTGCCAAGTCGTGCCACTTGAATCGTTCAGAGGAGGATACCATCCCATCATACTACATCACAACAATTTTAATATGCATGTTGGCACCCAAAACAAACCATTATCCACTCTTATCTAATTAAGCATGGCATGAGTAACTATCATCTCTAATTGTCATTGCAAATATGTTTCACCCATAATGAACAAAATTTCGAACGATGAGCTAATCACATTTATAAAAGCAAGATAGATCGAGTTCATACCAACTTTTCTCCATCTCAATCTTTTCATCAAATATTGTCATTATTGCCTTTCACTTGCACGACCGAATGGTGAGGATAATAATAAGAGTGCTTGTGCATTGGACTAAGCTGGAATCTACAAACAATAACTCAAAGGATAAGACAAGGTAACATGGGCTCTCCAATAGGTAAACAATAATGCATATGAGAGCCACTCAACATTTTCATTGTGGTCCTCTCCTTACGACCCAAAGAAAGAACAATCAAAACAAGAACGAGAAAAAACTATTTACACGGGAAAGGTCCCAACAAGCAAAAGAAGAACGACAAATCTTTTTGGGTTTTCTTTTTGATGATAAAACTAAGCAAATAGAAGATAAAGCTGGAACTAATTTTTTTGTATTTTTATCAAAGTTAATTAAACGCACAAGAAGAAAGCGAAACAAGGAAATAAACTACCATGGATGGTACAATTAAAGAGTATGAATACCGAATACTTAAGAAGGATGTGTGAACACGAATGTAAAGTCGATGAGAAATACGTACTCCCCCAAGCTTAGGCTTTTGGCCTAAGTTGGTCTAGGGCAATGGATGGAAAGATCTCTCTCCCAGATACTCAGGAGCGTCCTCAGCGTTCCATTGGTTGGTGAACTCCTACGACTTATACTGAAAAACTAGCTCCGGGTACGGATCAAGGGCTGGTGCCGGCTCTAGAGCCAGGGGTTGCGTCAGGCCCCAATATTTGTAAGTGTCTCCAGGCAGAATGGTGTACCTACTTGAGTGAATATCAAACAAAGAAGAAGTAGGAAGAGTAATAATTTCACAAGTACCCTGGCGAAAAACTAAGTTATAAAGCAGTCTCCTATCATCATTTTTCTTAATAACATCATGTGCTACCATACGGTTACAATCTATGGACTTCGAGGGTAGCAGCCTCTCATCTTCCTCGTTAAGCCTAATGGGTATCTCAAAGTGTTTAGCCAAACGAGATGCATAGATACCTCCGAATATTGGTCCCTTCGAATGGTTGGTGTTCAACCGTTGGGCCACCATAGCGCCCAGACTAAAGGTTCTATCAACAAATAAAGCATGGCGCATAATGGCTAGGTCAGGGGCACTAAGACCTCCACTCTCCTCGTGACCAACTAAACATCTTCCCGCAAATAATGAATAATAGTGTAGCATAGGAAAATGTATACTAGATGCTCTTGCCTTTGACACACCTCTCTCTTCCCCTACAGTGACTGCGGCAATAAAATCTTCCATGTCTCTAGGACGTGGTTCCCTGATGCTGCCCTCATAGGGTATTTTCCTAACTTTGCAAAAATCATAAAGGTTGATTTTCTTAGGCACATCATATAAGTGAAATTCTACTGTAGGAGGGTCTTCCCTAGAATGAAAGTGAAAATTTTGCACAAAGGTATTCATGAGCAAGAGGTACTGGTCACACTTATCGTTGAGGAAATCGGTGATGCTTGCATTCTCGGCAAAATAATAGAAATCTTCATAAATTCTAGCTGCCCTCAAGAATGTGTCACACGGCCATTCACATGGTCGAACTTCTACGACACAAGGAATATTATACTTGGGTTTCTCCCTCATCTCATTTTCATCTTCCTTAGAACTCCGGCTTGAAGAGCCTCTTAACAATCTCCTCAACATTTCTTTCTCTGAAAAATTCTGACATTTGTAGTGACTCAAAATAAAGGTCAACAAAACTCAACAAAACTCATAGCAACTACTCCCTCAAGTGCCTTGAGGCTATATCATGCATCAAAACTACTTGGGACCATACAAATTTGACATGGAAGCTCAAGAACAAGGTCACCTCAGCAGCAAAAATTTGCAATAAATAAAGCACTAGAACAAAAACTAACTGGACCATTGGAGGAGTCACATACCGAGGAACAATCTCCCAAAACAATTTTGCGAATGGAGCTTTGCACAAGGAGATCGAAAATGGTAGCAAAATGAGCTACAACGCGGGTTTGAGCATTGGTGGGATTTTTTATAGAGGAATACTAAGTGAATGGGTGCTGGAATAAGTGAAGAGGGGGCACATGGGACCCACAATCCTGCTAGGCGTGACCAGAGGGTGTCCTCGCCTTGTGGGCTTGTGGCCCACTAGTGCAGCTCCCTGCAGTGTGCTCAGTTCCAGATATTTTTAAATATTCCAAAAAAAGTTCCCTGCAGTGTGCTAGCATTTTTACTTAATTTTATCTAACTAACAGAAAATAAAAGTTGGGTATAGGAAGTTGTGCTTTCTAAATTCATCCATCTCATACTCATCAATAGGAATCCGTCAATAAGGTTGATCAAGTATTATTAATAAACTTCTTTCGAATAACATGAAACCAAAGAATTTTCGAATAACACTAAGTTACCTCAATGGGGATGTGTATATCCCCAACAATAAGTATATCATATTTCTTCTTGATAGTAGGAACAGGGAATTCAAAGTCTCCAATAATAATCATTGGAATTTTTTCAATGGAGTTGATACTATGAACTTGAGGTTGTTTGTTCGAAAAGTGTATTGTATGCTCATTACCATTAATATGAAAAGTGACATTGCCCTTGTTGCAATCAATAACCGCCCCTGCAGTATTCAGAAAGGGTCTACCAAGGATGATCGACGTACTGTCGTCCTCGGGAATGTCGAGAATAAAAAAGTATAGTAAGATAGTAGCTTTTGCAACTACGACAGGTACATCCTCCAAAATACCGATAGGTAGAGCAGTTGATTTATCAGCCTTTTGCAAAGAGATTTTAGTAGGTGTCAGCTTGTTCAAATCAAGTCCACGATATAAAGAGAAAGGCATAACACTAACACCAGCTCCCAAATCACATAAAGCAGTTTTAACATAATTCCCTTTAATAGAGCATGGTATAGTTGGTATTCTAGGATCTCCTAATTTCTTTGGTACTCGGCCCTTAAAAGTATAATTAGCAAGCATGGTAGAAATTTCAGCATCCGGTATCTTCCTTTTATTAGTCACGATCTCTTTCATATACTTAGCATAATGAGACATTTTCAGAATATCGGTCAAGTGCATACACAGAAAGACATGTGTAAGCATTTGAACAAAGCGCTCAAAATCATCCTCCTCCTTTTTCTTGGATGGTTTAGGAGGAAAAGGCATGGGTTTCTGAACCCATGGTTCTCTTTCTTTACCATGCTTCCTAGCAATAAAATCTCTTTTGTCATATCTTTTATTCTTAGGATGTGGGTTATCAAGATCAACAGCAGGTTCAATCTCCACATCATTATCATTACTAGGATGAGTATCAACATGAACATCATCATTAATATTATCTCTAAGCTCATGTTCATCACCAGATTGTGTCTGAGCATCACAAACACAAATATCATTTGGGGTTTCAGGTGTATCTATAACAGGTTCACTAGCAGCATGCAAAGTTCTATCATCATCCTTGTTCCTCTTATTACTGGAGCGACTAGGTGCATCAATATTACCCCTTTGAGAATCTTGCTCAATTCTCTTAGGGTGGCCCTTAGGATACAAAGGTTCCTGAGTCCTACCACCTCTAGTCACAACTTTAACAGAATGATCATTGTTCTTACTATTCATCTCATTAAGCAAATCATTATGTGCCTTAAGTACTTATTCTACTTGAGTAGTTACCATGGAAGCATGTTTACTAATAATTTTAAGATCATTGATAGTTCTACTCATACAATCACCTAAGCCATCAAGCATGAAAGCATTATATTTCAATTGTCTACTAACATAAGCGTTAAAATTTTCTTGCTTAACAAAAAAATATCAAACTCATCCAAGCATTGGCTAGCATACTTATTATAAGGAATATCGCTTGCATCAAATCTATGAAGAGAATTTACCTCTACTACCTGTGTCGGGTTATCAAGACCATGTATTTCTCTAATAGGTGACAGATTCTTAACATCTTCAGCTTTAATACCTTTTTCTTTCATAGATTTCTTTGCCTCTTGCATATCTTTAGGACTGAGAAATAGAATACCTCTTTTCTTTGGAGTTGTCTTCGAAGGTGGTCCGAGAATAGTCCAATCATTATCATTGCTAAATATATTATTCAATAGTATTTCAGCTTGTTCAACAGTTCGTTCCCTGAAAACACAACCAACACAACTATCTAGGTGGTCCCTAGAAGCATCGGTTAGTCCATTATAAAAGATAACAAGTATTTCATTTTTCTTGAGAGGATGATCAGGCAAAGCATTAAGTAATTGGAGAAGCCTCCCCAAAGCTCGTGGGAGACTTTCTTCTTCAATTTGCACAAAGTTAAATATTTGGCAGCTTGTTTATTATGGGCAGGAAAATATATTTCAGAGAAGTGATTGTAAGAGCACATTTCTCCATTTGTGATTTTGGGTAATTGATGACAATACCTATGGACTAATGGTGTAGCGACCCGACTCAAAACGAGTCAAGCCTCTGTGTTTTCTGTGCCATCCCTGGATCAGTATGCTGGCACACACAGTACATCAATGTATATATCAAAGTGCAATCACATGTAAATAGCGTAAAACTGATATATACCTTAAAATAGCAGCGGATACAGTCAACGGGAGTGGAGTCCCAATAACACCAACGGCAAGTTGAGTGCGGACCGTAACCCTGAATCGTACTCTTACCCGTCATAGAAGAGTATCTGCAACATAAGACGTTGCAGCCGTGTAGGTCAGCATTTTGAATATGCTGGCAAGATCACCATAGAAGAACAGAAAAATAAAGACTATTCTATATGCAAAGGCTTTGTGGCTCTGTGTCTGAGTTTTTGCGTAAAAGCTGATTTTATTTTCCTACAACAAAGGAATATCAGGAATTTCACTATAGAGTTACCTATCATGACATGATTCCGCCAACCAATGTCTCAATGCCCATAAGTATCATTAAGTTGCCCACAATTAGTTATCAGTCCAGTGTTGAGAGTTCAGAGATAGATCCAAGTCTAGAAGCTCAAATTGTCCGTAACCGGGGACACGGCTAATCGATTAGGTTTAACTCTGCAGAGTGTTGTGTACTTTACCCACAAGATTCTTTCCCTCCTGGTAAGTCCTCGCACTACCTGGTGTTTGAGAACAGGATGAAAGAAACATGGTCTTTCAGAGTGCTTCCCTGACTGTCCGACAGTGCCCATCCCAATCCTAACGTCGACTACATCTCGTAGCACTGCCCAGCAGAGTCACAACAAAGATCAACCAAGCCAGAGCCCATAATGACTTGTGGCTACACAGGTAAGCTTCCGGGCATGAAGTATTCATCCTTCTCTTTGAGTCTGGGTGAAGCTTTTCGCAAGATGTCATGGCGCTTCTCCATGCATCCCGGCCATCCACTGGTTTCTCCAGGGATGCCCAATCAACCATCCTTCACCCAGTAGTGTGTATTGAAAACTTGTCTTCTCGAGTCTTGAAGTCTTGAGGTCTTGAAGATGCAGGACTTGAAGATGTCTTCATGAAGTCGTCGTTTTGACGTGGAGTCCTTCTTCACACCACTCACGAACACTCATACCAGACCCCGTCTACTTTAGCATAGCATTGCACTAACTAGCTTTCCCGGGGCTCTACTAACCAGTGGTGGGTTCCTACCTCATGCATTCTACTCAACTACAAGAATTTCAATAACACTACGGGAGGGATATGTTGAATGATGTCACTACATGCAATAAAACGTAGGTATGAAAAGATGGTCAAAGTGAACTTGCCTGTACTGTTGATGAAGATAAAGATCGCTCTCAGAAATAACTTGATAGACTATTCGTTACTCTCCGATGAAAATCTATAACAAACATTACATACATATAAGCAATCATACTAGCAATCAATTCTAACAAAAAGTAATACAAAACAAAAGCAACAAGGTTGATGGAAGAAATACTTAAGACAAAGTTGAAACACAAAACTCCAACAATTTCAAAAGTAACACAAAACCCAAAACAAAGTAAAATATAATAAAAGATTTTTGTAAATATTTTTCTAGAAAAAAAAATGAATCACTTTTGGAAGACAACTAGAACTATAAAAAACAACCTTCTAAACAATATAAGTGTTTGCCTAATGAACTTAACAACAAGCAAACATAAACTAAGAGAAAACATATGGTAAAACAACTAAGTTAACAGAAAATAATTAAATAAAATCTTTATTATAAAACAGAATTAAGTCATCTAAAACTTTGTGAAAATAATTTCTATGAAAAACTAAATTGTTTTATAACACATTACCTAATGCAAAATAATCTAGTTTCCTGTCCTAATAGAGCAAAACTAAATTATTTTTATTAACTAAGCATTTCTTAACAGAAAGTAATAAGTACAAATTTTTATTTGAAAACAGAATCTATTTATATAAAACTTTGTTGGAATAAACTATTACTAACTAGTTTGTTTATCACAAATTAAACCTATTTGAAAATGTATAGTGTTCCTATAACAACATGGTAGTAAACTAAGCAAATTATTTTTATTTTAACAACAAGTAATTCACCTAAAGATTAACTAACAGAATTTACTAAATCAAATATATAATTAACTCAGATTTAAACTAGCAAAATAAAACTAATTAAACTATATTAACAACTAAACAGATTCTGTTTCTAGTTAAAACCCTAATAAATTTTATTTTAAAAATTCTCAAACTCTACCTAATGATAACTAAGATCACTAGTGACAAGTAGGAAAAAGAATCAATTAAAAATTCATTTTAGAACTCAAGATATTCAGAAAACAAAATTTAAATCAAATCTGTTCAAATTCAAATTTAAATGTTCAAACATAGGCAAATTTTATATCTACAGAAACTAGATAAAATTTGTGACACAATGCAGAAAGAATCAATTAAAAATACTTAAAAACATAAAAGATATAAGCAAAACAAATCAGAAATTATTCTGTTTTTCAAAATTAAAACAGAAAAAGAAAAAAAACAATTCTAACGGACAGGGGGTGACGTGTCGCTCTCTGGTTGGTCTAAGGGTGTGTGTGTTCCAGAGATTCGGGCGAATGACCGACGACTAAAGAAAACGTTTCGGTCTAAAATTAGAAAAGAAAAAGCCGGCCGGTTCTTTTAAAAGAACCGAAGAGGTAAGTTACTTCTAATCTGGGCCGTTCGTTCGAGATCAGATGGAGGAGAGGGAGAGGGAGGCTCACCGCGGTGGTTGCCGGCAACTACGAAGGCTCCGGCGATGGCAGGGGCGTCGAGGTCGTCGGGGAGATGGCTTCCGAGGGTCTCCGGCGATGGCACCGGCACTGGTCGACGCAGGGGAGCTCGGCGAAGGCTATGATGGCGTCGGAGGGGCGAGGGAGCGACGGTGGCGACGGGCACGAGCTCCTTGAGCTTCGGTGGAGATCCAAACTCCGGCGAGGTCGACGGTTACGGCGTTCCCGGGAGTATGGAGCACGGGCAGGTGGTTGGGGGGGTTCGGGTGCGTGAGAGAGAAAGGTTGGCGGGGCTTTGGGGCAACGAGGGGGTCGGGGTGGAGCGGAGCGACGAAAATGGCGCGGCGACAGTTTCGGATTCCGGCGAAGAATCTGCGTCGTCTCAGGCAAGGGAGAGAGAGGATTCGGGGGGAATGGAGAGAGGGGAGCGGCGGGTATTTATAGGAGGGGTCAGGTGCTCGGGGAAGGGGGAAATCAATGGATGCAATGATGGCTCCGGCGAGATGCTCGGGGGAGAGAGAGCGAGCGAGAGGAGGGAGATGAGCGAGGGATTGGCGCTGTCGGACGGTGGGGCCAGGGCATCAGTGGGAGAGAGGGAGGGGCGCGGTTATCGGGCGACCGTTACAGAGGGATTTCGGGAGGGTATTAAGGAGGTGGGCCGGCCCGTTTTATTATAAACCGTTACCGTTTTCTATTTATGATTTTTCCACAGCCATAAAACCTTTTTAAAGCATTCGAATAAATTCCAAATATAGTCAAATTTTATATCAAAATTAACAGAAAAATAAATGCCATTTAATGGACATTTTTATTCTGGCATTTGAATATATTAAAAAAATCATTTTTCAGAAAATGCCTTAATTGGCTTTATTTAATTTTGCAAATATTCTTCAAATAACTTTTTGGGTATGATGATTCAAAAAAACTTCACAAATTACCCCTGGCTTGGAGTGTCATGTTACTCCTTTCAAATTTTTGTCAGGGGTTTGAATCCTTTGAAAATTTTGAATAGGGACCAAATATGAAGTGGATTTTCAAAATAATCCAGAGGTTTTCAAAAGCTCTTTCAATTCCTTCTTTTCAACTTCCAACTCATATTTCTTAAAATTTGAGGAAGTCATATTATCCTCTCTCATGAAAATCATTGATTTGCATAAAGTTTTCTGAATTTGAAATATTTTCAAAATGGAAATTCAAATCATTTTCAAATCCCTTTTCATTTCTTTAAATGGAAGAAGTCATTTCATCTTCACTCTAGGGTTTTGTGATGAAATGAATTTTAATTCCTGGTGATCAAAATGCAGATTGAATGTTTTGGGAAAGTCATTTCATTCCCTCTCAATAAACTTTCAAAAAGTTTCAAATTTCACTCACTTTCAATCACTCAAACAAACAAACAATCATTCTAATAATTATTATAACATTCCAAAATTTGGGATGTTACAAATGGTTTCCTTGAGTTATATTCTAAGGATTTGTCCATGGGTACTTCTTGAAGTCCATCTATTAGTTTCAAGGAGTTTATATGGTGACCAAGATGGTATTCAAGGTTTATCCAAAGATTGGTCATGTAGGAGTTCAGCTTATTGCAAGCATGTCTTGAAGAAGAAGATTGTGTAAGCATTCATGTTTACCTTCAAGACATCATCTTTATGAAGAGAGACTCTAAGATACAAGGTTGATCAAGACTAAGTCAAAAAGTGAATCAAGTTGATCAACACACAAAGCATACAAGATGTACCGAGAGGGATCAAATGATCCCATGGTGTGGTAAGCATTGTCCATTATGCTTTGTGTACTAACCCATGGTCAACATGAGAGTTCTTTGTGGGGTTATGTATATTTCCATGGGCTTGCATCAAGAGGCAGATCCCATACATCCCATGGAAGATGACATCAAGTGGAGATTGTCATCAAGGTTGCGATATGCAAGCTCAAGTGAAGCATCACGGAGAGATCATGCTTGAGGCTCGCCATTCATTGTGGTGACAATGGACTTGTGAAGATGTGCCGAAGAGTGTCACCCATAGTGGAGTATGGGGGAGCAATCATCTAGACTTCATCAAGCCAACGCAATCAAGAAAGGTGGTCCATCTTGAGGAAGTCAAGATCGTCATCATCTAGCTCAAGTGGACTATGCGCAAGCCTAAGGTTTGACCTTGGTAGGGTTTATATTTTACGGTCTCATGGTGGTAGTTGACAGACCGGGTTATAGGATCGATTGCCGTACTATCAAGGGGGAATCTCAAGTGAGTAGCATGATCGTATCGTTCGTTGAGAGCTCAAACCATTGCATTCTTGGCATCATCATCTTTCCTGGTCCTTGGTTGGATTTTCTATATGTGGGTTGTTGATATTGTTCTTATCTTCTTGACAAGCTCTAGTACATCGAAAACGGATTTCATATGCTTCGTCCATTGCGTTTTCGGTGTTGGAGGTTTTACCGGTCTTATTCGAGTAAGGGTTCTCACAATTTTCTTATGGGCCTTTTCTCATTTGCTTCTTATTGATATTTCAATCAATATTGTGTTATCCCATGTTGTTATCTTTCCAACAAACTTTGTTTCGTTGAATTCGGGGTCCGTTTGCAAAAGTTGTGGCAGTTTTGGTGTTCTTAAAAGGCTGTAGCGGTACTACCGCGGCTAGAGCAGATGTAATTTTTACTACCGCTCTGTAGCGGTACTACCGTGGCTCCAAGAGCGGTACTACCGCTCCGAACCAAAATCTCATGTTTTGTCTACCGGTAGTAGGCATGGATGTATTTTTTAGTACCGCTCGCAAGCAGTAGTACCTCTACCCTTCGCGGTAGTACTGTTGTGTGCGGGCTGTGAGCATAACGGTTGGATTTTTCCCCATCTATAAAAGGGGGTCTTCTTCCCCATTGAAACTTCTCCTTTGAGCTCGAGTTTTCTCCCCATTGTTGACCTTCATCGAGCTTGCTAACTCCCAATCCCTCCAATGATTCTTCCTAGTTCTTGAGGGAAAAGAGAGATGAGATCTAGATCCACATTTCCACCAATCACTTTCTCCTCTATGTGAGGGGAACCCCTTGGATCTAGATCTTGGAGTTCTTAGTGTTCTTCTTCGTTCTTCCTCTCATTTTCCTCCCTAGCATTAGTTGCTTTGGTGGTATTTGGGGGATAAGGACTTGGGCACTCCATGTGCCCTTGCCATTGCATTTGGTGCGCATAGGTTTGAGTTCTCCACACGGTGATACATGGAAGTGAGAAGTTGAGAAGCTTATTACTCTGGGTTTTTGAGCACTCTAGATATTGTTCTTCTTAGGTGCTTTGGCGCCCTAGATGGTTGGTGGTGCCTCGGATCTCAATCATTGTGGTGCAATGCTCCGGGAAAGCTTCGGGGTCTCCAATTAGGTTGTGGAGATTGCCCCGAGCATTTGAAGTTACCTCGGAGCCACAATCCATTGTGGTGAAGCTTCTTGATGTTATTGGTAGCCTCCAATTCAGTTGTGGAAATTGCCCCAACCTTGTTTGTACGGGTTCGGTGACCACCCTCAAGGGTCCCTTAGTGGAATCACAACATCTTGCATTGTGTGAGGGCGTGAGGAGATTACGGTGGCCCTAGTGGCTTGTTGCGTATCATTGTGCCTCCACACCGCTCCGAACGGAGATTAGCATCCGCAAGGGTGTGAACTTCGGGATACATCGTCGTCTCCGCATGCCTCGGTTATCTCTTACCCGAGCCCCTTTACTTATGCACTTTACTTTGTGGTAGCCATATTGTTTCTTGTTATATATCTTGCTATCACTTAGTTGTCTATCTTTCTTAGCATAAGTTGTTGGTGCACATAGGTGAGCCTAGTTGTTTTAGGTTTTGTGCTTGACTAATTAAATGATAGTTTTATTCTGCATTTGTTCAATCCTAAACCGTAATTATTTTAAAGCGCCTATTCACCCCCCCTCTAGGCGACATCCACGTCCTTTCAATTGGCATCAGAGCTAGGTCTCTCATTATTAGGTTTAACAACCTAGAGAGTAAGGATGTCGACTAGGTGATTAGGATTCTCTGGCATTCTTAGTTTCAATGGCACAAATTTTAATGTTTGGGTAATTCGCATGCTTAATCTCTTCAGGGTCATGGACCCAAATTTAGAGCGAATTGTAAGTATGGGTTTTTCTCCTCCAAAGTATTCTAAACACATATCTTTAGAGGATGAGAAAAACTCTTATCTCAATGCTCAAGCTTCTAATGTGCTTTTTGATGCTTTGAGCAATGTAGTTATATTTCAACTCATGCCATTCCAGGATTCTCATGAGTTGCGGATAAATCTTCAAGATAAATATGGTGTGTCCAAGATTTGTAGGGATGATTGTTCTCCCTCCACCTTCGGTCGTGTTGTCTTCTCAACTTCATCTACTTCACCTACATGTGGATTGCCACAAGGTAATTGTATGGTGAGTAGTGATGATCATTGTAATGATGATAGTGGGCTTATTGTTGATAATTCTTCTTCACTATCTTATTGCAATGCTTCATCTTTGGATTTTAACACCTCGAGCACTTTAAATGTTTCACATGCTTGTGTTGATAATCCTTGCATATCATGTACAAATTGCTTGAGTAAATCTCATGATGATATGCTTTCTATATCTTGTTGCCATGATAAAAATGTTTCTATTTCCTCGAGTTGTTGTGCTAACAATGTAGAGGAAACCCAACACTCCATGGTACAAGATGTGGTCTTGAATGGTGCTTCAAGGGATCCTACATCATCATCTATTGTTTCTCACTTTTGCCTTATGGCTAAGGCTTCATAGGTATCTCCTACTTTGAATCCCAATATATCTCATGATGATGATGTTGATGATAATGAGGATAATCATGAAGAGTGTGATAATGTTGATTCCTTAAAAATTAAGGGAGAAATGATTTTTAAAGCTCTTGATAAGAATAAACTTACTCGTTCCAACTTCATGGAAATCATGTCTATTGCCATTGAGGGCAAGAAATATATTGAGGAGTTGGAATCTCATCTCGAGGAGCATGAGGCCATGATTGAGAAAATGGAAGGTCATGAGCGTGATTATGCTAATGAGATCGCGGAGCTATCTCAAGCTCTTGAAAATGAACAAACCACCAAGGAATCTCTTGAGGAGACCTTTGCTCTAGAATTATCTAGATTAAAGGAATCCCATGAAAGAGCTCTCAAGGTGGCTAATGATTTTAGAACTAAAAATGATAAGCTTGAAGTTGCACATGCTAAACTCCTTGAGGACTTTGATCACCTCGAAAATGGCTCAAGGGTCATTAAGAGTTCGCTCATTGAACTCACCGAGTCTCATGCTCAACTTGAAGCTTCATATGCTAAAGAGCTTGGCATGTTGGCTTCTACTTGTGTTGTTAATAATGATGCTTTTGCTACTAACTGTATTTCTTGTGAAGCATCCATATTAAAGGAGAATGTTGAGCTAAGGGCTCAACTTGAGTTGCTATCTAGCAATTATGGGAAATTGGAAGAAAGTTATGAAAAGCTTTCTGTCTCTCATGGCGATCTTCTCGTATCGCATAATGTGCTAAAGATAGCTCATGAGGCTAGTACTACTAAGGTAACATCTAGTGAGCCTCATGTGGACATTAGCACTACATCTAGTAGAAATGCTTTATTGCCATGTGCTAGTCCTCGTAGTTCATCTACTCATAATGTTGGTACATCCTGTGATGAATTACTATCATTGCCTTGTTGCTCTAACAATGAAGCGTATACTTCCTCTAGCACTTGTGTTGATTCTAACCATGTAGAGGAAATCAATGAGCTCAAGGCCCGAGTCACTTATTTGAAGAAAGACTTGGAAAAGAGTCATGAAGGGAAGTCCACACTCAACAATATCTTGAGTGTGCAAAAATTCCCAAATTACAAAGGTGGACTTGGATTCAACTCCAAGAAGAAGAATATGTCCACAAAGTACAAGAAGAAGGGCCAAGAACAAGTCAAGAATTTGGCCAAGATTATTTGCTTCAAGTGCAAAATAGAAGGGCGCCATGTAAGATCTTGCCCATTGAATAAGAAGCCTCAAAGTATCAAGAAACAAGGGAAGCGGCCACAAGTTCAATCGCATGCTCAACCACAAGTTGAAGAAAGGCCTCTTCCCAAGAATACCCAAGTCATTTCTCCTCGGGTTGAGAAATCAATTGAGAATAAAGTAAGGGGTATATGTTGCTACTAATGTAGTGAGAAGGGTCACTTTGCTTCTTCTTGCACAAAAGGTAACTTATCCAACCCAATCATTATTGATGATATATATTCTCTTGGGAAGGATAAGGTTGTGAATGTGTTTGCCAAGTTTGTTGGTACTCAAAGTGGTGTTAAGAAAAGAACCATTTGGGTAGCCAAGCCTATTGTGACTAACCTCTTAGGAGCCAACTTGGTTGGGGACCAACAAGTTCAAACTTGATCAATAGGTATTGTTGGAGGTCATTGGTGACATGGCTACATTATGAAGAATTGAGGGTTCTCCATCATTCATATTGTCTCAAGCCAAGTCATGTGGATCATCAAGTGTCTATCATATACCAATGTTCCTCTTTGCGGTAATTTGTACTTAAATTGAATACATTGTTAGTTACTTGCCCCTTTGCATGTTGTGGTTTTGTACCTTGCATGTGTTTGTATATGTTGTGCTTCCTATTTTTTTATCTTTAGAAATCAAGTATGTATGATGGGTTGCACATCATGTCTTGTGAGTCTTGTGTAGAGCCTTTTTGCATCATGTTTGTATCTTAGTTGGCTATTTGTGAGAGATTAATGGATTATCCTATTTTGGGGGAGTGATGTGCTTTATGCACTTCATGACTCTAAAAATGTGTGTTCATGAGGAATACCACTTAATATTGATATTACAAGATTATCTAGATTCTATTTGGTATGTCTTCTCATGAGAAATTCAAATTCTAAACGGCCCATTAGTTATCTCTTGTTGGATTTCATTTGCCACTTGTTATTAATGTAGGGTTACCACATTGTGGGGGACTAATTGTTGGAAATATGCCCTAGAGGCAATAATAAATTAGTTATTATCATATTTCCTTGTTCATGATAATCGTTTTTTATCCATGCTATAACTGTATTGATCGGAGACTTAGATGCATGTGTGGATACATAGACAAAACCATGTCCCTAGTATGCCTCTAATAGACTAGCTCGTTGATCAAAGATGGTTAAGGTTTCCTAACCATGGACATGAAATGTCATTTGATAACGGGATCACATCATTAGGAGAATGGTGTGATGGACAAGACCCAAACTACAAACGTAGCATATGATCGTGTCAGTTTCTTGCTACTATTTTCTGCATGTCAAGTATATGTTCCTTTGACCATGAGATCATGCAAATCACGGGTACCGGAGGAGTGCCTTGTGTGTATTAAATGTCGCAACATAACTGGGTGACTATAAAGGTGCATTACGGGTATCTCCGAAGGTGTCTGTTAGGTTGGCATGGATCAAGACTGGGATTTGTTACTCCGTGTGACGAAGAGGTATCTCAGGGCCCACTCGGTAATACAACATCACAATAAGCCTTGCAAGACTTGTGACTAAGTGTTTGTCATGGGATCTTGTATTACGGAATGAGTAAAGAGACTTTCCGGAAACGAGGTTGAACTAGGTATGGAGATACGGACGATCGAATCTCGGGCAAGTAACATACTGAAGAACAAAGGGAGCATCATACGGGATTAACTGAATCCTTTACATAGAGGTTCGACCGATAAATATATTCATAGAATATGTAGGAACCAATATGGGCATCCAGGTCCCGCTATTGGTTATTGACCATAGAGGTCTCTCGGTCATGTCTACATAGTTCTCGAACCCGCAGGGTCTGCACACTTAAGGTTCGGTGACGTTTCGGTAGTATAGAGTTATGTATGGCGGTGACCGAAGGTTGTTCAGAGTCCCGTATGATATCCCTTACGTCACAAGGAGCTCCGGAATGGTCCAGAAGTAAACATTGATATATAGCAAGTCCTGTTTTGGTCGCCGGAAAAGTTCCGGGCAAATCGGTAGTGTATCGGGAGTACCGGTAGTGTATCGGGAGACCATCGGGAGGGGTATTTCGACCCAAGAGGGTCCATGGGCTGTGGGAGAGTGTTTACCAGACCTTAGTGGGCTGGTGGAAGTCCCACACAAGTCCCATGCAGCTGGGAAGAAAAGTCCAAAGAGAAAAAGGTGGAAAAAGGCAAAAATAAGGAGTCCTAGTCCTACTAGGATTGGAGGAGGAATCCTCCAATCCCAGTAGGTTCGGTTGACCCAAGGGCTGCCTCTTTGGCAGCCAAGCCTCCTCCTCCTCTCCTCCTATATATACTAGAGGATTTTAGGGGTTTTGGCACCAGATTTTTAGCCATGTGCTGCCCGTTCCTCCAGTGCATAGTTTCTCCTCTAGATCGGAATTCTGCAGTGCTTAGGCGAAGCCCTGCCGGAATAGCTCCACCACCATCGCCGGAGCACTGCCATGCTGCCAGAAAACTCTTCTACCTCTCCGCTCCCTCTTCCTGGATCAAGAAGGCGGAGATCGTCATTGAGCTATGCGTCTGCTGAACGCGGAGGTGCCGTCCGTTCGGCGCTAGATCGGAAGGACCGTGATCAAAATCGCGAGACGGATCGTGATGAGTTCGCGGAACGGATCGTGATGAGTTCGCGGGACGGATCGTGATTGGATCGCGGGACGGATAGTGATGAGTTTACGGGACAGATCGTGATTGAATCGCGGGACGGATCGTGATGAGATCGCATGACGCACGGCGATTTGGATCGCGAAGACGTTCGACTACACCAACCGCGTTTCTTAACGCTTCCCGCTTAGCAATCTACAAGGGTACATAGATCCACTCTCCCTCTCATAGATGCTCATCACCATGGATAGATCTGCGTGTGCGTAGGAAATTTTTTGTTTCCCATGCAACGTTCCCCAATACTAATATGCTATGTGCATATTACAAGCCCAGAGAATGTGTACATTTGAGATATTGCCACTTAGATTTGATATTACAACTTATCTTGTTCCCAGGTGGCATGCTATCTCTACAAGTGTCATTTGCTTGTGATTGAGGAGTAAAGATGATGTTGGATATATTTGTTGGAAATATGCCCTAGAGGCAATAATAAATTAGTTATTATCATATTTCCTTGTTCATGATAATCGTTTATTATCCATGCTATAATTGTATTGATCGGAGACTTAGATGCATGTGTGGATACATAGACAAAACCATGTCCCTAGTATGACTCTAATAGACTAGCTCGTTGATCAAAGATGTTTAAGGTTTCCTAGCCATGGACATGACATGTCATTTCATAACAGGATCACGTCATTAGGAGAATGATGTGATGGACAAGACCCAAACTAAAAACGTAGCATTTGATCGTGTCAGTTTATTGCTACTATTTTCTGCATGTCAAGTATATGTTCCTATGGCCATGAGATCATGCAACTCACGGACATCGGAGGAGTGCCTTGTGTGTATCAAACGTCGCAACATAACTGGGTGACTATAAAGGTACTCTACGGGTATCTTCGAGGGTGTCTGTTGAGTTGGCATGGAACAAGACTGCGATTTGTTACTCCGTGTGACGGAGAGGTATCTCAGGGCCCACTCGGTAATACAACATCATAACAAGCCTTGCAAGCAATGGGACTAAGTGTTAGTCACGGGATCTTGTATTATGGAACGAGTAAAGAGACTTACCGGTAACGAGGTTGAACTAGGTATGGAGATACCGACGATTGAAGCTCAGGCAAGTAACATACCGAAGAACAAAGGGAACATCATACGGGATTAACTGAGTCCTTGACATAGAGGTTCAACCGATAAAGATCTTCGTAGAATATGTAGGAACCAATATGGGCATCCAGGTCCCGCTATTGGTTATTGACCGTAGAGGTGTCTCGGTCATGTCTACATAGTTCTCGAACCCGCAGGGTCTGCACACTTAAGGTTCGGTGACGTTTCGGTAGTATAGAGTTATGCATGGTGGTGACCGAAGGTTTTTCGGAGTCCCGGATGTGATCCCGGACGTCACGAGGAGCTCCAGAATGGTCCGGAGGTAAAGATTGATATATAGGAAGTCCTATTTTGGTCGCCGGAAAAGTTTTAGGCTCATCGGTAGTGTACCGGGAGTGCCGGTAGTGTACCGGAAGACCAACGGGAGGGGTATTTCGACACAAGAGGCTTCATGGGCTGTGGGAGAGTAAATACCAGCCATTTGTGGGCTGGTGGAAGTCCCACACAAGGCCCATGCGGCTGGGAGAAAAAGCCCAAAGGGAAAAAGGTGGAAAAAGGCCAAAAAAAAGGAGGAATCCTAGTCCTAGTAGGATTGGAGGAGGAGTCCACCTCTCCTCCCCACTTTGGCCGACCCAAGGGCTGGCTTTTTGGCAGCCAAGCCTCCTGCTCCTCTCCTCCTATATATACTAGAGGATTTTAGGGTTTTGGCACAGAATTTTCAGCCACGTGCTACCCGTTCCTTTAGCGAAGCCCTGCCGGAATAGCTCCACCACCATCGCCGCAGCGCCGTCACGCTGCCAGAGAACTCTTCTACCTCTCCACTCCCTCTTGCTGGATCAAGAAGGCGAAGATCGTCATCAATATGTACGTGTGCTGAACGTGGAGGTGTCGTCCGTTCAGCGCTAGATCGGAAGGACCGTGATCAAGATTGCGAGACGGATCGTGACGAGATCGCGGGACGGATCGTGATGAGATCACGGGACGGATCATGACGAGATCGCGGGACAGATCGTGATGAGTTCACGGGACGGATCGTGATGAGTTCGCGGGATGGATCGTGATTGGATCGCGGGACGGATCGTGATGAGATCGCGGGACGCTCGGCGATTTGGATCGCGAAGACGTTCGACTACACCAACCGCGTTTCTTAATGGTTCCCGCTTAGCGATCTACAAGGGTACATAGATCCACTCTCCCTCTCATAGATTCTCATCACCATGGATAGATCTTTCGTGTGCATAGGAAAAATTTTGTTTCCCATGCAACGTTCCCCAATAGTGGCATCATGAGCTAGGTCTATGTGTAGATGAGATCTCGAGTAGAACACAAAAGGTTTGTGGGCGTTGATGCTTAGATTGCTTCCTCCTTTGGTTGGATTTTGGTTCAGCGGTATTGTGAGATGAAGTGGCCCGGACCAACATTACTCGTACGCTTACGAGAGACCGGTTCCCACGACTGCAACTTGTTGCATAGATGGCTTGCAGGTGCCAGTTTCTCTCACTTTAGTTGGATCGGATTCGACAAAGGCGGTCCTTGAGAAGGTTGAAAAGCAACTGGTGTATCATCGTTGTGGTTTTTGCGTAGATGAGAATTGTTCTTGCTAGATACCGTAGCAGCCACGTAAAACATACAACAACAATTAGAGGACGTCTAACTTGTTTTTGTAGGGTATGTTGTGATGTGATATGGCCAATTACATGATGTGATATATGTGATGTATGAGATGATCATTTGATGTATAGAATATCACGACTTGCATGTCGATGAGTACAGCAACCGGCAGGAGCCATAGGGTTGTCTTTAATTATTGTATGACCTACGTGTCAATCATTAGGCGCTATGTAATGCTTTACTTTAATGCTAAACGGTAGCAATAGTAGTAGAAGCATGGTGGGCACGACAACCCCGATGAAGACACGTTGATGGAGATCAAGATGATGGAGATCATGGTGTTATGCCGGTGACGATGGAGATCATGTCGGTGCTTTCATTATGGAGATCAAAAGCACAAGGTCATGGCCATATCATGTCACTTATGATCTGCTTGTGATGTTAATCCTTTTATGCACCTTGTTTTGCTTAGGACGACGGTAGCATTATAAGGTGATCCCTCACTTAATTTCAAGATAAATTGTGTTCTCCCCGAGTGTGCACCGTTGCGAAAGTTCATCGTGTTGAGACACCACGTGATGATCGGGTGTGATAGACTCTACATTCACATACAATGGGTGCAAGCCAGTGTTGCACATGCAGAACACTTGGGTTAAACTGGACGAGCCTAGCATGTACAGACAATGCCTCGGAACACAAGAGACCGAAAGGTCGAACATGAGTCATATAGTAGAGATGATCAACATGATGATGTTCACCGTTGAAACCACCTCAACTCACGTGATGATCGGACTTGACTTGGTGAATTTGGATCATGTATCACTCGAATGACTGGAGGGATGTCAATTTGAGTGGGAGTTCTTAAGTAATATGATTAATTGAACTCATTATCATGAACATAGTTAGTAGTGTCTTTGCAAAATTATGTTGTAGATTACTAGCTCACGCTCTAGCTCCCTTGAATTTTTATATGTTCCTAGAGAAATAGAGTTGAAAGTTGATGGTAGCAATATTGCGGACTGGCTCCGTGATCTGAGGATTGTCCTCATTGCTGCACAGAAGGCTTATGTCCTTAATGCACCGCTCGGTGTGCCAACCCCTCTAGCGTTGTTTGTAGATTTTGTGAACATCTGACAGGCATGTTCTAATAACTACTTGATAGTTTAGTGCGTCATGCATTACAGCTTAGAATTGAGGCTCTAAAATGTTTTGAATGTCATGGAACATATGAGATGTTCTAAGAGCTGAAATTAGGATCTCAGGCTCGTGCCCGTGTTGCGAGATATGAGATCTCCAACAAGATTCTTTGCCAGTCAGATGAAGGAGAATAGCTCAATCGTTGAGCATGTGCTCAGATTGTCTGGGTGCTACAATCGCTTGAATCGAGTGAGAGTTGATCTTCCAGACAAGATAGTGATTGATATTGTTCTCCAAGTCACTGTCACTAAGCTACTAGAACTTGGTGATGAACTATAAACGCCAGGGATAGAAATAATGATCCCTGAGCTGTTCGCGATGTTTGACACCGCGAAGGTAGAAATCAAGAAGGAGCATCAAGTGTTGATGGTAGTAAAACCACTAGTTTCGAGAAGGGCAAGGGCAAGGAGGGAAACTTCATGGATAGCAAGTTAGTTGCTGCTCCGGTGAAGCAACCCAAAGTTGAACCCAAACCCGAGACTAAGTGCTTCGATTATGAGGAGAGTGGTCGCTGAAGCGGAACAACCCTAGATACTTGGTAGATAAGAAGGCTGGCAACATCGACAGAAGTATATTTGATATACGTGTTATTGATGTGTACCTTGCTAGTACTCTAGTAGCACCTGGGTATTGGATACCGGTTCGGTTGCTAAATGTTAGTAACTCGAAATAAAAGCTACGGAATAAACGGAGAACTAGCTAAGGATGAGGTGACGATGTGTTTTGGAAATGTTTCCAAGGTTGATGTGATCAACATCGCACGCTCACTCTACCTTTGGGATTAGTGACAAACCTAAATAAATGTTATTTGGTGTTTTGCATTAAGCATGAACGTGATTGTATCATGTTTATTGCAACACGGTTATTCATTTAAGTTAGAGAATAATGGTTATTCTGTTTACATGAATAATACCTTCAATGGTCAAGCACCCAGTGAGAATGGTTTGTTGAATCTTGATCATAGTAATACACATGTTCATAACATTGATGCCAAAAGATACAAAGTTAATAATAATAGTACCACATACTTGTGGCACTGCCGCTAAATGTCATATTGGTATAAAACGCATGAAGAAACTCCATGTTGATGGATCTTTGGACTCATTCCATTTCGAATCGGTTGAGACATGCGAACCATGCCTCTTGGTCAAGATGACTAAGGACCCCGTTTTCTGGTTTGATGGAGCGGGCAAGTGACTTATTGGAAGTGATACATGTTGATGTATGCAATCCAATGAGTCTTATAGCGTGCGATGGATATCGTTATTTTCTTACCTTCACTGATGATTTGAGTAGATATAATGTATATTTGCTTAATGAAACACAAGTCTGGATCGTTTGAAAGGTTCAAGCAAATTCAGAGTGAAGTTTAAGATCATCGCGACAAGAAGATAAAAATGTCTACGATATGATCGTCGAGATGAATATCTGAGTTGCGAGTTTGGCATACAACTTTAGACAATGTGGAAATTGTTTCACAACTCACGCCACCTGGAACACCATAGTGTGATGGTGTGTCCGAACGTCATAGTCGTGCTCTATTGGATATGGTGCATGCTATGATGTCTCTTATCGTTTTGTTACTATAATTTTGGGGTTATGCATTAGAGACAGATACATTCACTTTAAATAGGGCACCATCTAAATCCGTTCAGATGACATAGTGTGAATTATTGTTTGATAGAAACCTAAGGTGTCATTTCTTAATGTTTGGGGCTGCGACGCTTGTGTGGAAAATGTTTTCACCTAATGAGCTCAAACCCAAAGTGGACAAATGCATCTTCATAGCATACCCTAAGAATAGTTGGGTGAACCTTCTATCTCAGATCCAAGCATAAAATGTTTGTTGCTAAAACTGGGTCCTTTCTCGAGAAAAAGTTTCTCTTGAAAGAATTGAGTGGGAGGAGGATAGAACTTGATGAGGTTATTGAACCTCTGTTTCAACCAGAGAGTAGCGCAGCGCAGGAAGTTGTTTCTGTGAAGCCTACATTAGTTGAAGAGGAAGTTAATGATGATGGTCATGAAGCTTCGGATCAAGTTACTATCGAACCTCGTAGGTCGACAAGGACGTGTACTGCTCTTGAGTGGTGTGGCAACCCTGTCTTAGAGGTCAAGTTGTTGGACAACGATGAACCTACGAACTATGGAGAAGCGATGATGGGCCCGGAAACCAACAAATGGTTAGAAGACAGACGCTGATGGTGAATGTCACCATTTATAAAGCTCGACTTGTCGCAAAGAAGTTTCCGGAAAGTTCAAGGAGTTGACTGCGATGAGACTTTCTCTCATAGTGATGATAAAGTCTGTTAGAATTATGTTAGCAGTTGCTGCATTTGTCAATTATGAAATCTGGCAGATGGATGCCAAAACATCGTTTCCTTTCTTGAGGAAAGGTTGTATGTGATACAACCAGAAGGTTTTGTCAGTCCTAAGGATGCTAAAAGGTGTGCAAGCTTCAGTGATCCTTCTATGAACTGAAGCAAGCATCTCGGAGTTGGAATATACACTTTGATGAGGTGATTAAAGTTTTTGAGTCTATACAAAGTTTACGAGAAACTTGTATTTACAATAAAGTGAGTGGGAGCACTGTAGAGTTTCTGATAAGCATATGTGGTTGACATATTATTGATCGGAAATGATATAGAATTTTTGGAAAGCATAAAGGGTTGTTTGAAAAGAGTTTTTCAAAGGAAGACCTGGATAAAGCTACCTAATTGTTGAGCATCAAGATCTATAGAGATAGATCAAGATACTTGATGAGACTTTCAATGAGTACATACCTTGACAAGATTTTGAAAGAGTTCAAAATGGATCAGTCAAAGAAAGAGTTCTCGCCTGATTTGTAAGGTATAAAGTTGAGTAAGACTCAATGCCCAGTGACTGCAGAAGATAGAGAAAAGATGAGTGTCATCCCCTATGTTTCAGCCATAGGCTCTATCATGTATGCAATGATGTGCACAAGACCCGATGTCGGCCTTGCCATAAGTATGGCCGGAAGGTCTCAAAGTGATCCTAGAATGGAGCACTGGACAGCGGTCAAGATTATCCTTAGTAACTAAAAGACTAAGGAGATGTTTCTCGATTATGGAGGTGATAAAGAGTTCGTCGTAAAGAGACACGTCGATGCAAGCTTTAACACCAATCCGGATGACTCGTAGTAGCAATCTGGATACATATAGTGGAGCAGCCATTTGGTATAGTACCAAGTGGAGTGTGGTAGCAGTGTTTATGGTTTGACATAGAAATTTGCAAAGTACACATGGATCTGAATGTCGCAGACCCGTTGACTATAAGACCTCTCTCACATGCAAAGCATGATCGAGCCCCAGAACTCATTGGGTGTTAGATTCATAACAATGCGAATCACATGGTGATGTGAACTAGATTATTGACTCTAGTGCAAGTGGGAGATTGTTGGAAATATGCCCTAGAGTTAATAATAAATTATTCATTATCATATTTCCTTGTTCATGATAATCGTTTATTATCCATGCTATAATTGTATTGATCGGAGACTTAGATGCATGTGTGGATACATAGACAAAACCATGTCCCTAGTATGCCTCTAATAGACTAGCTTGTTGATCAAAGATGGTTAAGGTTTCCTAGCCATGGACATGAGATGTCATTTGATAACGGGATCACGTCATTAGGAGAATGATGTGATGGACAAGACCCAAACTACAAACATAGCATATGATCGTGTCAGTTTATTGCTACTGTTTTCTGCATGTCAAGTATATGTTCCTGTGACCATGAGATCATGCAACTCACGGACATCGGAGGAGTGCCTTGTGTGTATCAAACGTCGCAATGTAACTGGGTGACTATAAAGGTACTCTACAGGTATCTCCGAGGGTGTCTGTTGAGTTGGCATGGATCAAGACTGGGATTTGTTACTCTATGTGACGGAGAGGTATCTTAGGGCCCACTCGGTAATACAACACCACAACAAGCCTTGCAAGCAATGTGACTAAGTGTTAGTCACGGGATCTTGTATTACGGAATGAGTAAAGAGACTTACCGGTAACGAGGTTGAACTAGGTATGGACATACCGACGATCGAATCTCGGTCAAGTAACATACCAAGAACAAAGGGAACATCATACGAGATTAACTGAATCCTTGACATAGAGGTTCAACCGATAAATATCTTCGTAGAATATGTAGGAACCAATATGGGCATCCAGGTCCCGCTATTGGTTATTGACAGTAGTGGTGTCTCGGTCATGTCTACATAGTTCTCGAACCCGCAGGTTCTCCACACTTAAGGTTCGGTGACGTTTCGGTGGTATAGAGTTATGCATGGTGGTGACCGAAGGTTGTTTGAAGTCCCGGATGAGATCCTGAACATCATGAGGAGCTCCGGAATGGTCCGGAGGTAAAGATTGATATATAGGAAGTCTTATTTTGGTCGTCGGAAAAGTTTCCGGCTCATCAGTAGTGTATCGGGAGTGCCGGTAGTGTACCGGGAGACCACCGGGAGGGGTATTTCGACCCAAGAGGCTTCATGGGCTGTGGGAGAGTAAATACCAGACTTTTGTGGGCTGGTGGAAGTCCCACACAAGGCCCATGCGGCTGGGAGAAAAAGCCCAAAGGGAAAAAGGTGGGAAAAGGCCAAAAAAAGGAGGAATCCTAGTCCTACTAGGATTGGAGGAGGAGTCCTCCTCTCCTCCCCACTTTGGCCGACCCAAGGGCTGGCTTTTTGGCAGCCAAGCCTCCTCCTCCTCTCCTCCTATATATACTATAGGATTTTAGGGTTTTGGCACAGAATTTTCAGCCACGTGCTACCTGTTCCTCTAGTGCATAGTTTCTCCTCTAGATCGGTTTTCTGTAGTGCTTAGGCGAAGACCTGCCAGAAAAGCTCCACCACCATCGCCGCAGCGCCGTCACGCTGCCGGAGAACTCTTCTACCTCTCCGCTCCCTCTTGCTGGATCAAGAAGGCGGAGATCGTCATCAAGCTGTACGTGTGCTGAACACGGAGGTGCCGTCCATTCGGCGCTAGATCGGAAGGACCGAGATCAAGATTGCGAGACGGATCGTGACGAGAACACGGGACGGATCGTGATGAGATCATGGGATGGATCATGACGAGATCGCGGGATGGATGATGATGAGTTCACGGGACGGATCGTGATGAGTTCGCGGGACAGATCGTGATTGGATCGCGGGACGGATCGTGATGAGATCGCGGGACGCTCGGCGATTTGGATCGCGAAGACGTTCGACTACACCAACCACGTTTCTTAATGCTTCCCGCTTAGCGATCTACAAGGGTACGTAGATCCACTCTCCCTCTCGTAGATGCTCGTGACCATGGATAGATCTTTCGTGTGCGTAGGAATTTTTTTGTTTCCCATGCAACGTTCCCCAACAATATTTGCAATCTACCAATGGGAATTATTTCCAAATACTTCTTGTCCTATACAATTGGTACTCCTTTTAAGTGGTAGAGATTGCTAATCATCTTTACATAGGATTTTATTTATCGTTTGTCTTCCTTGCCTCTTGTGGATCTTTTTGACCATGCCTAGTGTTTCTATAGATATAGGGAAAGTGATAATCCCATCGTGTGCATTTTGTATTCAAATGCAAATTCTATATAATGCACATCTCTTGGGGGAGCTATCCTATTTTCTGTAGAACACTCTCTTTATGTGTTCATAATAAAATATTTTGATCTTCATCAAGTGTGTGTTGGTGGGAGGCAAGCCTTCTCTCTATGGTGCTTTGTGCCATCATGAAAATTTGCGAAGGGTTTGGTTTGTTTGGAACCTAGCTCTATTTTGGTAACTTGATACCTCTTGTTTTCCTTCAATTGCCATACTGTTTCCTTCTATTTGGCATGTGTCAATGGATATCTCATTCCTCAATGTATCTTTTAGTTGTTACCCGTCAAGTGATAATTTTTTGTTTGGTGTCTTATTTTCACTTGATACCCTATCTTTTGGTATCTTAGCAATTGTGTGTTGATTTGATTCTTGAAATCCTTGAGCATGCATATTTTCTACATGTACTTTCATTGGCATGTTCTCTTTCCTTGACCCAATATATAGGGGAGACTCCACTATGACATAAATATGGCTAAAGTGTGCATGAAATTCAATTTCATATCTATATGCACATATTTATGTGGAGTTTTGTCCTATGTATTGTTGGTCCACTAACTTTTTGGTCCCAATGAGTTTCGGTACCACTTTGTTTGTGGTGTTCTTCTAGGAACAATTGGAGATACATTGGACACTCGGATCACTTACAAAGAATGTGTTGACACCATGTGCTTATTGGCTCCATACTAGGATGATCGATGAACCATTGTCTACTACATCATCCAAAGCTATCTCGGTAACAAGTATCTACTTGATGCATACATTTCTTGCATTCAACCTTTTGTAGGTTGCATCATGGCATGAAGTTCTTGATTCATTCTTGTGATACTTGTTTCCTTTCTCAAAGCATCCCAGCGATGATCTCTTGTTGCTAGTTGTGATGTATTTGATGTTCGTATGCTGGGAGTTCATTTATGTACAATAAGAAAATACTAGGCCATGTGCTATGCTTTCAAGCAAAGATCTAATTGGTATATTTATGACTTCCTTTTGGATATCTTGTCCATTCCTTCTTGTAACTATTTCGTGTGTACATCATTCTTTGTGGATATATCATCATGGTTGTCCTCTACCAAGAATCTTATACACATGAGACAAGTTACATCTTTAGTTGATATCCTCTTTTCTTTCACTTGCATCGTTGCATTCCCTTTTTTATTTCCTTGGTGGTTTCGTGAAAGAATTTGTGTTGAGTGCGGATCTTATATCCTTGCATCTTGATGCACTCTTTGGTGGTAAATATTATTTTCCTCATGCTTGTCTTCATGAGGGTTTTGCCATCTCGATTGGTATCCCTCCTCTTGACAAGGCTATTATTTCCTATATTCACCAGGGATTATCACAAGCTTTAGTTTTTATTTTTCTTCTTAGTAAGCTTGTGAACCCAATAGCTAGTTGTTTGTGTGTGGGAAGGATATGTCTTCCAGTTTATGTCTCATTTCATCAAGACTATGTTGATGCTTAATGCTCATCCTTATATTAGTCCTCTCAAGTGCTTTGCCATGAATCACACACATCATTTTGGTTGAGCCTATTCTTTAAACTCTTCTACCTGTTGCTCAACCATATGTTTGGTGCAAGTACTATGCCTATTGGCTTATCTACTTGCTTTCACTTTGTTGTGTGTTTATATTGATTTTTGGGGGAGTCATGTTCCTATTTTTTGCACTTACATTCAAATACAAAAATTCTTAATTGTGCACAAATCATGGGGAGCTCCTCTAGTTTCTTTATAAACACTCTTTTGACCATATCATGATATCTTTTATTCATGTGGCTCGTAGGTCCATGTGATTGATTGTTCCAATTAGTGTCTTTTGATTGCTTGCTTCACTCCGGTGTATGTCTTTGTGCCATACGATCCTTTTTGCAATCTTTGGGTTCTCAATATAGTTTGTCTTTCTCCAACTACTTATCATTGTATTTGTGTATTTCCTTGAACACGTATTTTGATAAATACAAACCTTTTGTAGGAACACCTATTATATTGGCTTTCTAAGCTTTTCGCCCATTTTAGCAATCGATGCCAATGGGGGAGAAGTTTAGAGAGTTTAGTTTGGAAAGCTTAGAGAGTTTTGCTTTTATTGCTTAAGCATTTGCATCTCACATCCATGCATTGCTTTGCATTTGTGTGTGCTTGGTTGTGCTTATTTCCTTATATAAACTCTCTTTAAAGTGGTTGTCATCAATTGTCAAAATGGGGGAGATTGTAAGAGCACGTTTCTCCATGTGTGGTTTTGGGTAATTGATGACAATCCTTATGGACTAATGGTTGCCTTGAGTTATATTCTAAGGATTTGTCCGTGGGTACTTCTTGAAGTCCATCTGTTGGTTTCAAGGAGTTTATATGGTGACCAAGGTGGTATTCAAGGTTTATCCAAAGATTGGTCATGTGGGAGTTGAGCTTATTGCAAGCATGTCTTGAAGAAGAAGATCGTGTAAGCATTCATCTTTACCTTCAAGACATCATCTTTATGAAGAGACAAGCTAAGATACAAGGTTGATCAAGACTAAGTCAAAAAGTGAATCAAGTTGATCAACACACAAAGAGTACAAGATGTACCGAGAGGGATCAAGTGATCCCATGGTGTGGTAAGCATTGTCCATTACGCTTTGTGTACTAACCCATGGTCTACGTGAGAGTTCTTTGTGGGGTTAGGTATATTTCCATGGGCTTGCATCAAGAGGCAGATCCCATACATCCCATGGAAGATGACATCAAGTGGAGATTGTCATCAAGGTTGCGATGTGCAAGCTCAAGTGAAGCATCAGGGAGAGATCATGCTTGAGGCTCGCTGTTCATTGTGGTGACAATGGACTTGTGAATATGTGCCGAAGAGTGGCTCACCCCTAGTGGAGTATGGGGAGCAATCATCTAGATCTTGGAGTTCTTCGTGTTCTTCTTCGTTCTTCCTCTCATTTTCTTCCCTAGCATTAGTTGCTTTGGTGGTATTTGGGAGAGAAGGACTTGGTCACTCCGTGTGCACTTGCCATTGCATTTGGTGCATAGGTTTGAGTTCTCCACGCGGTGATACGTGGAAGTGAGAATTTGAGAAGCTTATTACTCTTGGGTGTTTGAGCACCCTAGATCTTGTTCCTCTTGGGTGCTTTGGCGCCCTAGACGGTTGGTGGTGCCTCGGAGTTCAATCATTGTGGTGCAAAGCTCCGGGCAAGCTTCGGGGTCTCCAATTAGGTTGTGGAGATTGCCCCGAGCATTTGAGGTCACCTCGGATCCATAATCCATTGTGGTGAAGCTTCTTGGTGTCGTTGGAAGCCTCCAATTCAGTTGTGGAGATTGCCCCAACCTTGTTGGTACGGGTTCGGTGACCACCCTCAAGGGTCCCTTAGTGGAATCACGACATATTGCATTGTGCGAGGGTGTGAGGAGATTATGGTGGCCCTAGTGGCTTCTTGGGGAGCATTGTGCCTCCACACCGCCCCGAACAGAGATTAGCATCTGCAAGGGTGTGAACTTTGGGATACATCGTCGTGTCCGCGTGCCTCGGTTATCTCTTACCCGAGCCCCCTTACTTATGCACTTTACTTTGTGATAGCCATATTGTTTCTTGTTATATATCTTGCTATCACTTAGTTCTCTATCTTGCTTAGCATAAGTTGTTGGTGCACATAGGTGAGCCTAGTTGTTTTAGGTTTTGTGCTTGACTAATTAAACGATAGTTTTATTCTGCATTTTTTCAAGCCTAAACCGTAATTATTTTAAAGCGCCTATTCACCCCCTCTAGGCAACATCCACGTCCTTTCAGTGATAAATCATATCCTGGGGGCTATGCACACAACCAGGAGCAAGAGAATTAAACCATATCTTAGCATCACCCTTTAACGAGAAAGGAAACAACTTAAGGATATTATAATAAGAAAGAATCAAACCATATCTTAGCATCACCCTTTTACGAGAAAGGAAACAACTTAAGGATATAATAGTAACATTTTTTCCTCACGAGTAAATAGGGTGGCTATATTATTCAGTTTAGTAAGATGTGCCACAACAGTTTCAGATTCAATACCATGGAAAGGATCAGATTCAACCAAAGTAATTAACTCAAGATCAACAGAGAATTCATAATCCTTATCAGTAACAAAGATAGGTGAAGTAGCAAACTTAGGACCATATTTCATTCTAGCATTCAAGGATTTTTCTTTCCACTTGCATAGCAATTTCTTAAGATCATCTCTATCCTTACAAGAAAGAAAGTCCCTATATACCTCTCCTTCCATAACATAACCCTAGGGAATATATGGCAATTCATATCTAGGAGAGCTAGGTCTAGCAGGTATCGCATAGTGTTCAGTTCCAATAATTTCATCAGTTTCAGAAGTGTCATAATTTTCAGCATTGACTCTAGCAATTTGTTCATCAATAAATTCACCTAGTGGCACAGTATTATCAAGCAAAGTATCAGCATAAGCATCATGCATGACAAAAGGGGCATCATCAATTACTTGCAACATATCAGAATTACTAGCAGGTGGTGGTGTCGCAAACTTACTCATAACAGAAGGTGAATCAAGTGCAAAGCTAGATGGCGGTTACTTACCTCCCCTCGTAGTAGAGGGATAGATCTTGGTTTTTGGATCTTTTAGCTTTATCATAGTGATCAACAAATATCAATCCCAAGTGACTCAAAGAATAGAGCTATGCTCCCCGGCAACAGCGCCAGAAAAAGGTCTTGATAACCCACAAGTATAGGGGATCGCAACAGTTTTCGAGGGTAGAGTATTCAACCCAAATTTATTGATTCGACACAAGGGGAGACAAAGAATATTCTTGAGTATTCACAGCTGAGTTGTCAATTCAACCACACCTGAAAGACTTAATATGTGCAGCAAAGTATTCAGTAGCAAAGTAGTATGGAAGTAACGATAACGGTTGCAAAAGTAATAGTAGCAATTTTATAGTGATGGTAATAGTAGAAGCGAAGAAGTAACTTAGCAAAGCTCAATATGTGGAAAGATCGTAGGCAATGGATCGGTGATGGATAATTATGTTGGATGGCATTCAACATGCAACAGTTATAACATAGGGTGACACAGAACTAGCTCCAATTCATCAATGTAATGTAGGCATGTATTCCATATATAGTCATACGTGCTTATGGAAAAAAACTTGCATGACATCTTTTGTCCTACCCTCCCGTGGCAGCGGGGTCCTAATGGAAACTAAGGGATATTAAGGCCTCCTTTTAATAGAGAACCGGACCAAAGCTTTAGCACTTAGTGAATACATGAACTCCTCAAACTACGGTAATCAGCGGAAAGAATCCTTGTTATTGTCAGCCTGGGGGATGCGAATCATAACTCGTAATATGTGTCTACAACTTGCAAGATAGGATCAAGAACACATATATATTCATGAAAATATAATAGGTTCAGATCTGAAATCATGGCACTCGGGCCCTAGTGACAAGCATTAAACATAGCTAAGTCATAGCAAC
Organism: Hordeum marinum; assembly: GCA_022496015.1. NCBI lineage: Eukaryota > Viridiplantae > Streptophyta > Magnoliopsida > Poales > Poaceae > Hordeum > Hordeum marinum. Next base: position 342,090,928 of record CM039677.1, on the reverse strand, counting down.
ATCAATCTCAGAGCATAGTGAATACTAGGGATCAAACCCTAACAAAACTAACTCGATTACATGATAAATCTCATCCAACCCATCACGGTCCAGCAAGCCTATGATGGGATTACTCACGAACGGCAGAGAGCATCATGGAATTGGTGATGAACGATGGTTGGTGATGACGATGGCGTCGACTTCCCCTCTCCGAAGCCAAAAACAGACTCCAAATCTGGTCTCCCGAGGAAGAACAAGAGGTGGCGGTGGCTCTTTATTGTGAAACACGATGAACTCTTCTCCCTGATTTTTTTCTCCGCGAGTAGGGTTATATGGAGTTGGAGATGAGGTCGGAGGATCCACATGGGCCCCACAAGCCTGCTAGGCACGACTAGGGGGTGGTCGCGCCTAGCACGCTTGTGGGCTGTAGGTGGCCCCCCTCTAGTTGATTCTTGCGCCAGTATTTTTTTATTAAATCTAAAAATATTCTCCGTAAATTTTCAAGAGAATTCGAGAACTTTTATTTCTGCACAAAAATAACACCAAGGCAATTCTGCTGAAAACAACGTCTGTCCGGGTTAGCTCCATTCAAATCATGCAAATTAGAGTCCAAAACAAGGGCAAAAGAGTTTGGGAAAGTGGATACGATGGAGACGTATCAACGATCAAGATTATTATTAATTCATGTCACGTAATCAACTCTTAGCTCATGTTAGGTATATGATGATACACTTAAATTATATACATTTTATTATTCATGTCGGTATTCAATTTTATGTTGTACTAATTTCGTTTACTATTTGTCATGACAGTTGTTGAAAGATGGTGGGAAAGGGTCGAGAGCACTCCGCGGCTCCTTCATCGGAGGGTGGGTAGATGGGTACTTCCATTCCTGCCGACTCTCCGGAGAGCGTTGCTCTATAGTCTCTATACACCGGTGTCCGCTTCTTCGTCGACCCCCGTGAGAGGAGGTCTGGGGTATAAGAGAGGTAGTAGAGGTACATGTGGGAGAGGAGGCCGCGCCAAATGTAGGGTGGATGCTACGCCTTCCTCGCCGCCACCCCAAGCTTATTCACCCGAGCACAGGACTACTAGGATTGACCCGTTTGAGGACGAGGCTACACGGGCTCCGGTCCACGAGACTCGGGTCGACGAGCCTTCGACCTACAAGACTCCTATCCTAGAGGCTTCATCCCACGAGACTCCGGAGCAGAGTAGGGATGGGGGCATGTCCCGGCAGACCCCATGGGATACCTGGCCGGAGGAGCCTAGTGGCCATGCTGATGGTGGCGGGGATCGTTTTTCTGATAGCGACGAGGAGGTTGCTGACGGGGCCACCATCTACTAGTGTGGTAGTAAACGGCTCCTGCCCATGCCGGCAACTCGCGAGCTGAGGTGGTCGATTAGGCCTGATGGGGACAAGTAAGTGCATGTACTCTTTTTTTACCTTTTGCCTTCACAGTTTTTCAAATATCCAATGTGTGTTGGCTTTTTCATACTGCAGGGATTGGCATCACCCCAAGGATGCCCGTAGGCCCAACAGCGTCCTTGGTGTCCTGATCAGGCAGAACATCCCGGGGTTTGTCACGTTGCCTAGTGAGGGTCAGGTTCGAGAGTTAGGAATGACCTGGGAGCACTACTTGGCTACACTAGCCACATCGGAGGAGAGGATCGACGGTGTTTTGTGTCGCGGAAAGAAGATGGAGAAGGAGCATTACATGAAGGTAATTACGTATTCTTAAGGCCTTGTACTTAGTTTCCTTCATTTGATTTGTACGCGTAGCGCTCAAATATCTCTTTATTAACTTAGGTGCCCCCGAGATGGTGTGTGGGTAAGATGGATTGTTGGTAGGCGTTGGTGGATGGATGGTGCTCAGAACAATGGCTTTCCGTCCACAACAATGCCAAGGACTGGCGTGCCAAAATGGTTGGTGTGCCACACCATCAAGGGAGCGCCAACCTAAATTAGTTTTGTCATAACTGGGTACGTGGTTAGCTTCATGATTCATGCAATTAATTCTTGATTCTAGCTTGAGCCCTTTACTAATACTTTGTTCTCTCTCTCTTTTAGGCACATTACAATAAAATGGATGTGCCACAGATGTACGATCTCTATGCGATGGCCCATACTGACTCGAACAAGAAGGTCAAGGAATTCTTTGAGTCTGCCTCGATCATCCCGAGAACTTCACCAACATCTCGCCCCACAACAAGCTCGTGAGGTACAGAGATGAGGGGAAGGCGAGGAAAGGGGAGGACTTTAACCTGAGCGAGAGGCCTATTGATCTAGAGCTGGTGATGATATTTGGGAATGGGAGGCCCCATGGCTCGATGGCCATTGGAGATGGCCTTATACATTGTCCTAGCACTCTCCATCAGATCAAGGCGCGCCAAACAAGCTCCTGTCCTGAGATAAGGCCTCGTCCACGGCCAGTCGAGCTCGCCATAGAGGTTAGTTATACAGACTCATATATCTTTCTAATTACGTTGTGTGTGAACAAAGATTATTATAGTGCTAACTAGGAGTTGTGTTGCAGGATTCTATTCAGAAAGAGAGAGAGGCAACACAGGTGCTTATGGCAGCGAAGGAGAAGGAGATGGAGGAGAGGACGGCTAGGTTGTTGGAGGAGGAGAGGGAACGGTCCGACGCATCTTACTGGGCCATCTACGAGCTCTTCGTGGTAAGATTCGTCTTCATATTTTTCAAATCTTGCATTTAATGTTTGTTTCATTAATAACGAATATCATTGACTTGTGAAAACCAAATGTGCAGACTATGTGCGAGAAGAACGGCCAGACCGCTCCGTCGATGCCAGTCATTACGACGGCTACAACAGTGAGTGTCATTTCAATGCAATGATCTTTCTAGTGTCATCATGCTAACGAGACATTGCAAATCATCTTTGGTGCATCATAACTCCGGAGTCGCATCGCACGACCCTTCTCTAGGGCAGCCTTCTCCATGTGAAACCGACCTGAGCAACCGCGGTGCTTCACCTCCGTGATGACGAGTACGGTAAGCTAAAATATGCCACTTACTAGGCTCATTTTCTCAAAGAAAGACAAACTGAGCACTTAGACAAAATTACATACTTTTGGTCCGTCGGAGCTCCTTGTGAGAGTTACATGCCTCTTCTTGATGGAGGAATCCCGACTGTTGTCGCGAGGGTCATTGCTTCTTCTCCTTCTCTCGATATATACCTTGGTATATTGCGGGAGAGGAGAAGGGGAAAGGACCATCACCAACTGTCGAAATAGTAGTGCTAGGTAGTGTCCACCAACATACACCACCACATAAGTGTGAGTGAGTGTGCGCCATATGTGAAACTTGCTTCTTGTCTTCTTCATCTAACTTTCGTATTTCCAATTTTGTAGATTAGAGTCACTTCACGGAAGCTTGCATTGATGGAATGCTTGTGGTTCATGGAGTGCATGTGATTTTATATCGATGAACAATGTTAAAATTCCTACATATGAGAAACTTGCTACTATTGTAATATGGTGAACAATGTGACATTTGATTTGGTATGTTTGTTGGATACTTGTGATTGTGCTTGCAGTTGGATGATATTTGTGCTTGTTGTCGAATGATATTAATTTGTGCTTGTTGGATGATCATCAGTATCGCAAGAATATGGTTATTGTGAAATATATACATATATAGAATATTTTGCGTGTGAAAATTGTGGTATATAAGAAAAAATAGGGGCAATATTGCCTCTTTTCCATCTGCCACTGACATGCCGTCTGCCACCGATGACAAAGGTGACACGTGTCACTCACCAGTGCAACCTGGGAGTGCCAGGCCTCGGGCCATTTGGTCACTTTGCCATCCGGGGGCAAACGGCAAATGGGTGTCTGGCATGGCCGTCCAGGGGATCATGGCAAATGGGCATCTGGCATGGCCGTCAGGGGGCTGGCGGCAAAGTGTTTAACCTCTTTGCCATTGGTGGCAGACGGCAAAGGCTGCCGTTAGACGCTAATGGGGCTAGCTCCAGTGGTAGGTCGTCCAGTAGCTTTGTCGTCCGCTGCGCCCAGGCAGACGGCAAAGCACTTCTTTACCGGAGTTCACAGTGTCGAAAATGTGACCATCTGCTGGCGGACGACAAAGCCTTTGCCGTCAGTGGACCTGCCCTTTGCCGTCCTCCATGGCAGACAACAAAGCACCTGATTCTAGTAGTATATGTCCATGGCTAGGGAACCTTGACCTAATTTGATCAACGAGCTAGTCTACTAGAGGCATACTAGGTACACCGTGTTTTCTATGTATCCACATATGCAATGTGTTTCCAATCAATACAAGTATAACATGGATAATAAACTATTATCATGAACAAGGAAATATAATAATAACCATTTTATTATTGCCTCTAGGGCATATTTCCAAGAGTCTCCCACTTACACTAGAGTCAATAATCTAGGTCACATCACCATGTGATTTACATTGTAATGAATCTAACACCCATACAGTTCTGGTGTTGACCATGTTTAGCCCTTGGAAGAGGTTTAGTCAACGGGTTTGCGACATTCAGATCCGTGTGCACTTTACAAATATTTATGTCCTCCTCCTTGATGTAATCGCAGATGGAATTGAAGCATCGCTCTTTGTTTTTGGTCCTGTTGTGAAACCTTGGTTCCTTTGCTAGAGCAATGGCACCAGTGTTGTCACGGAACAGAGCCATTGGATTCATTGCACTGGGCACTACTCCAAGATCTGTCATGAATTCCTTCATCCAGACACCTTCCTTTGCCACCTCCGAGGCTGCGATGTACTCCGCTTCGCATGTACAATCGGCTACCACGCTCTGCTTGGAACTGCACCAGCTTACCGCTCCCCCATTGAGAATAAATACGTATCCGGTTTGCGACTTAGATTCTTCCGGATCAGTGTCAAAGCTTTCATCGATGTAACCCTTTACGACGAGCTCTTGATCGCCTCCATAAACAAGAAACATTTCCTTAGTCCTTTTCAGGTACTTAAGGATATTCTTGACCCCCATCCAGTGCTCCATTCCTAGATCACTTTGAAACCTTCCGAACATACTTATGGCAAGGCTGACATCGGGTCTTGTGCACAACATTTCATACATGATATAGCCTATGCCTGAAGCATAGGGGATGACACTCACCTTTTCGGTATCTTCTGCAGTCACTTGGCATTGAGTCTTACTCAACTTCACACCTTGCAACACAGGCAAGAACCCCTTCTTGGACTGATCCATTTTGAACTTCTTCAAAACTATCTCAAGGTATGTGCTCTGTGAAAGTCCTATTAAGCGTCTCGATCTATCTCTATAGATCTTAATGCCTAATATGAAAGAAGATTCTCCTAGGTCCTTCATTAAAAAACTCTAATATTCCGTCACGCTTTCCAGCATTTCTATATTGTTTCTAATCAGTAATATGTCATCCACATATAACATTAGAAACACTATAGAGCTCCCACTCACTTTTTCTATATACAAGCTTCTCCGTAAACTTGCGTAAACCCAAACGCTTTGATCGCCTCATCAAAGCGCAGATTCCAACTCCGAGATGCTTGCACCGGTCCACAAATGGATCGCTGGAGTTTGCAAACTTTGTTATCATTCTCTAGATCAACAAAACCTTCTCTTTGTATCATATACAACTCTTCCTTAAGGAAACCATTAAGGAATGTTGTTTTGACATCCATCTGCCAAATTTCATAATCGAAAAATGCAGCTATCGCTAACATGATTGTGACGGACTTAAGCATTGCTATGGGTGAGAAGGTCTCATCGTAGTCAACTCCTTGAACTTGTGAAAAAACCTTTGCCACAAGTCGATATTTATAGACGGTGATATTACCGTCCGCGTATGTCTTCCTCTTAAAGATCCATTTGTTCTTCATGGCCTTTCGCCCTTCAGGTAATACTTCCAAAGTCCATACTTTGTTTTCATACATGGATCCCATCTCGAATTTCATGGCCTCTAACCACCTCTCAAAATTCAGGCCCATCATCGCTTCTCCATGGCTCATAGGTTCATCATTGTCTAACAACATGACCTCTAAGACAGGGTTGTCATACTACTCAGGAGCAGTACGCGCGCTTGTCGACCTATGAGGTTCGATAGTAACTTGATTCGAAGCTTCATGATCATCATCATTAACTTCCTCTTCAACCAATGCAGACTCTACAAAAACATGTTTCTGCAATGCGCTACTCTCTAGTTGAAGTAAAGGTTTAGTAACCTCATCAAGTTCTATTTTCCTCCCACTCAATTCTTTCGAGAGAAACTCTTTCTCAAGAAATGTTCCATTCTTAGCGACAAACACTTTGTCTTCGAATGCGAGATAGAAGGTATACCCAACTGTCTCTTTTGGGTATCCTATGAAGACGCATTTCTCCGCTTTGGGTTCCAGCTTTTCAGGCTGAAGCTTTTTGACATAAGCATCCCATCCCCAAACTTTAGGAAACGACAACTTTGGCTTCTTGCCAAACCACAGTTCATATGGCGTTGTCTCAACGGATTTTGATGGTGCCCTATTTAAAGTGAATGCAGCTATCTCTAATGCATAAACCCAAAACGATTGTGGAAAATCGGCAAGAGACATCATAGAATGCACCATATCTAATAAAGTTCGATTACGACGTTCGGACACACCATTATGCTGTGGTGTTCCACACGGTGTCAATTATGAAACAATTCCACACTGTCTTAAGTGACTGCCAAACTCATAACTCACATATTCTCCTCCTCGATCAGATCATAGGAATTTAATCTTCTTGTTACGATGATTCTCAACTTCACTCTGAAATTGCTTGAACTTTTCAAACGTTTCAGACTTGTGCTTCATCAAGTAAATATACCCATATCTACTTAAGTCATCGATGAAGGTGAGAAAATAACGATATCCACCGCGTGCCTAAATGCTCATCGGACCGCACATATCAGTATGTATGATTTCTAACAAGTCACTTTCCTGTTCCATTGTTCCAGAGAACGGGGTTTTAGTCATATTGCCCATGAGGCATGGTTCACATGTGTCAAGTGATTCAAAATCAAGTGACTCCAAAAGTCCATCAACATGGAGCTTCTTCATGCGTTTTACACCAATATGACCTAAACAGCAGTGGCACAAGAAAATGGTACTATCATTATCAACTCTACATCTTTTGGCATCAATGTTATGAACATGTATATCATCACTATCGCGATTCAATAGGAATAAACCCCTCACATTGGGTGCATGACCATAAAAGATATTACTCATATAAATAGAACAACCATTATTCTCTGATTTAAATGAGTATCTATATCGCAATAAATAAGATCCAGATATAATGTTCATGCTTAACGCAGGCACTAAATAACAATTATTCAGGTTCAACACTAATCCCGATGGTAATCGAAGAGCGAGTGTGCCAATAGCGATCAAATCAACCTTGGAACCATTTCCCATGCGCATCGTCACTTTGTCCTTAGCTAGTCTTCGTCTGTTTTGTAGCTCCTGTTTTGAGTTGCAAATGTGAGCAATAGTACCAGTATCAAATACCCTGGCACTACAACGAGAGTTGGTAAGGTACACATCAATAACGTGTATATCATATATACCTTGTTTGGTGTTGGCTGCGTTTTTGTCGGCCAGATACTTGGGGCAGTTCCGCTTCAAGTGACCAGTTCCCTCACAATGAAAGCACTCAGTTTGTGGTTTGGGTCCAGCCTTGGATATCTTCATGGGACACTACTGGAATCAGAAGATTTGTCGTCTGCCAAATCTTTGCCGTCTGCTAGCAGACGGCAAAGAGTGGCTTTGCCATCAGCTTGCAGAAAGCAGACGGCAAAGAGGTGGCAGACGGCAAAGGGTGGCTTTGCCATCAGCCACTTCTTTGTCGTCTGCTAGCGGACGGCAAAGGAGGTTTGTCGTCCGCTAGCAGACGGCAAAGAGGGAGGAGGCCCACTGATAACCCAGCCCGCAACTTGACCTAACGGCCCCCCTCTTTGCCGTCTGCTAGCGCACGGCAGCGGATGGCAAAGAGGGGGGTTAACTAACGGCTAACGCCCCCCGGCCTGCCTCTCTCTCTTTCTCTCCCTCTCTCCTCCCCATCGCCCCATGACCCCGCCGCCCGCGCCCACCGCCGCCCCGTCGCCCCCCGCCGCCGCGCGCCCGTGTCGCCGCGCGCCCTTGACGCCGCACGCCCCTGACGCCACTGCCACCCCACCCCTCTCTCCCTCCACGGCACCCCCGACATCCCACCGCCACCGCCGCGCCACCCGCTGCCCCGACGCCCCACCGCCGGCGTCGGCCTCCTCCACCTCCACCAACGTCGGCCTCCACCTCCCCCACTCTGGTGAGCCCCCTCCCCCTCTCTATTTTTCAATTTTTTTAATAGTTTAGTTAGTAATTTAGTTAAATCTAGTTTAGTTGTAGTTAGTAATTTAGTTGTAGTTAGTAATTTAGCTTTTTTAATAGTTGTAGTTAGTAATTTAGTTAGTAATTTAGTTGTAGTTAGTAATTTAGTTGTAGTTAGTAATTTAGTTAAATCGAGTTTAGTTGTAGTTAGGTTAATTAGTTTTAGTTAATTAGAAGAAGAGAGAAGAAGAAGAGGAGGAGAAGGAGATGAAGAAGAAGAAGAAGAGGAAGGAGAAGAAGAAGAAGAAGAAGAAGAAGAAGAAAAGGAGGAGGAGGAGGAGGAGAAAAGAAGAAAAAGAAGAAGGAGAATAAGAATAAGAAGAGGAGGAGGAGGAGGGGTGTTTCGGCGCCGACGTAACTGGGTCGAGGATCGCCGACACGACACCACCGACACCCCGACCGCCGACACGACACCCCAACACGGCACCTCGGACGTCGACACGACACCCCGACATGACATCCCCGACAACCCGACCCCGACACGGCACCACCGACACCCCGGGCCCCGACACGGCACCCCCGACACCCCGACCCCGACACGACACCCCCTACACCCCGACCCCGACACAACACCCCGACACCCCAACACGGCACCCCTGACCACGACACAGCACCCCTACCCCAACACGACACCCCCGACACCCCTACCCCGACACCCCGACACGACACCCCCGACACCCCGACCCCGACACGACACCCCCAACACCCCGACCCCGACACGACACCCCCGACACCCCGACCCCAACACGACATATTTTTTTATATTTTTCGATTTTGTTATACATAACATCATATTTATGTTAATCAGGTGGATTTAAATGTGCAGTTGTTTCGTCGTTGCAAGGGTCTGGTGTTCAACGACCTCCCCGTGCGTTCGACGAGCTACGCCCGTGCATTCGTGGGTGAGCACAAATGACATCTCCTCCTGTCCCTTCATTTCCTGTGTTCCGGTCTTCGTGCCGATGCAACTTGCTACCTATAGGTGTCTTCAATCATCAGTATGCGTGACCACTATGCGTTTCCCGTTCGAAAGGGTTACATCTGTAAATATGCATTCATTAGCATATTTATAACCGTGATTCTTTCTAATTGTCCAACGTTATCCATGGACAGCCCGAGTATGTGTAGATTGGGTTCGTTTTCCCCTATGCTCTGCTCCGGATCCAATGCAGAATTTCGTCAACGCCTCCATATTGTTCTCCGGGTACACATCCTCTCTGCTTATTGCCGAGACGTGTATCAGGAGAACAATGGGGAGGTGCTGCCGAAATTGTGCGTCGGATCCGGAGCGGAGCATGGGAAAACGAACCCAATCTACACATACTCGGGTGGGATTAGGACCTATCTTTACCTACTAGCGTCTAGGTTGCATCAACGTAATGAAACTGACAAACTCTATTAACTGATGAATATGGTTTGCTGAATTATGTATATATTTTGTGTGTGTCCAGTAGCTAGGCAAGATGAGTGATCGTGGGTAGATGTACACCGGTCACACTAGTCAGAAAGAGATGGCCCGTGAATGGTTAACAAAAACCAAGGAGTTTGTGAGAGTCCCATTTGCAAATGGACAGAAAACAACCTGGTGCCCTTGTGTCGATTGCGACAATTGTAAGAAGAAGTCAGAGTTTGAAATGATCAAACACCTGCAGAAGTGGGGTTTTACGCCTAATTATACGGTCTAGACATTTCATGGTGAGTCTGCCCAATGTGCCAGAGCTGAGGTGGTTCATCGTCGCACCGACGAGCATGGTACCGGGATCGAAGACATGGTGCAAGACTTTGATGATGCTCAGGATTCGGACGATGAGATGGAGGAATCTGCAAAGGCCTTTTATGAAATGTTGGAGTCTTCAAAACGTCCTCTCCACGAGCACACTAAGCTTTGTCAGCTAGATGCCATCGTGCAAGTAATGGCTCTAAAGGCTCAGTTCAACCTGGGCAGAGAATGCTACGACGCGATGATGACGATATTTGGACACTTTCTACCCAAAGGCCATGTATTGCCACCAAACATCTACCAGTCGGACAAAATCCTACGTGCACTTAAGATGCCCTATGAGAAGATAGATGCCTGTGAGAATGGATGTGCCTTACTTAGGCTTGAGTATGCGGGCTTGAACTATTGCCCCATTTGCAATGCTTTAAGGTATGTCCTGGTAGATAATGGTATGGATGAGAAGAGTCAGACCAAAATCCCCATTAATGTTCTTCGCTATCTGCCAATCATACCAAGACTTCAACGTCTTTTCATGGTCGAAGAGACGGTTAGTCAGATGACGTGGCATAAATTGGGCAAAAGAACAGAACTGGATGCAGATGGGAATCCGATGTGGGGACACACTTCAGACGCTTTTGCATGGAAGCACTTTGATGCATTACATAAGGATAAAGCGGCAGATCCAAGGCATCCTCGAGTTGCCATCAACATGGATGGGTTCAATGTGTATGGTATGACGGCAGCACAATATAGTTGTTGGCCTGTATTTGTCATTCCACTCAATCTCCCCCGGAGAGATTATGAAAAGAAAGAACATTTTCCTGACGTTGATAATTCCAGGGCCCAAATATACGGGGAAGAATATGAATGTGTACATGCAACCACTTTGCATGAAGCCTGGGATAATGGTATCTAGACATACGACGCCGCTACAAAAAAGAACTTCAAAATGCATGTGTGGTACATGTACTCGATGCATGACTTGCCGGCGTATGCGCTATTCATTGGCTGGTGTGTGCATGGAAGGTTTCCGTGCCCCACATGCAAGGCAGCTCTTCTGTTCCATTGGCTAGAGGCGGGTCACAAGTTTTCTTGCTTCTACATGCATAGACAGTTCCTGGATCCTGACCATAAGTTCAAAAAAGACAAGAAGAATTTCATCAAAGGTAGAGTTGTCAAAAACACGGCACCACCTACGTTGACAGGCCAACAGATCCTAGATCAGATAAATGCTCTCGAGCCGGATCCAGATTGTTTAGGGTATTTCAAAGGGTATAATACGGAACACGCGTGGACTCACAAGATATGTTTGTGGGGTTTGCCTTACTTTAAAGACCTTCTTTGCCCACACAACATTGACGTGATGCACACTGAAAAGAATATCGCGGAGGACCTTTTTGGTACATTGTTCGGCATAGAGGGGAAGTCAAAGGATAATCGTAAGGCTAGAGTCGACCAGGAGGCTCTATGTGATAGACTGTTATAAAACATTCGACAACCGAAAGGAAAGAAGAACTGGAGGAAGCCAAAGGCATGGTTCAATCTTGGAAGGCCATCTATGAGTGAAATGATCTTGTGGGTGAAAATGCAGTTGATGTTCCCCGATGGGTATGCAGCGAATCTAAAGAAGGGAGCAAGTCTTGACAAATTGAAAATATTTGGTCTCAAGAGTCATGATTGGCACATATGGCTTGAGCGGGTAATGCCGGTGATGTTGCGTGGCTTTATCCCTGAGGATGAATGCCTAGTACTGGCAGAGTTGAGCTATTTCTTATGTGCTCTTTGTGCGAAAGAACTATCACCTGACGTGCTAGACGAACTAGAAGAGTTGGCACCAGAGTTGATCTACAAGTTAGAAAAGATCTTTCCACCAGGCTTCTTTCATCCAATGCAGCATTTGATTTTGCATCTCCCGACCGAGGCAAGATTGGGGGGCATGCAAAATCGTTGGTGCTTCGCAACTGAGAGGATGCAGAAGACGCTTCGAGCAAAATGTAAAAATAAACGTAGAGTTGAAGCATTGATGGCCGAGGCATTAATTACTGCAGAGGTGGCAAACTTCATGACAGCACACTACAAAGCCAAGAATCGTCATTTGCATAATCCGAAGCCTCGGTACAATGATGGCGAATGTGAAAAAGGTTGATCCAACCTCAGTCTATTCAAAGGGAAGCATGCACCAACCAGTGCTTCGAAATCAATAGGGTTGGATGTCGAAGAATGGCAGACCATTTCGTTGTATATCTTCAACAACCTAACAGAAGTGCGGCTTTACATCGAGTAAGTTCTCGATACATTGTTTCGCAACTTCTAATTCCTTTGAAATGATCTTATTCCCGGATATGTGATATAGTCGATACGTCGCCAAATTCTCGGATGGAGCGGTGATCCAAAAGGATTCATCGAAGAGTATGAGCTTCTGGCAAAGCATGGAGGTGGCTATCCCGGTTTCATCTCTTGGTTCAAGAAAATGGTAATTTCCATTACTTAGATGATTTCATTTCTTCGCCTAGTTTGCAGCTAATGCAATAATCCTTTCGCATTAAACTTGTAGGCTAATCCAGAGTCTATGGACTCCGAATTGAGACAAGTCGCTAATGGTTTTGACTTTAAGGTCCGTTCATTTGACAAATACGACATCAACGGGTATCGCTTTCGTACTTTTGGCAAAGAGCTATCTATGGCCGACCGAAAGTCTACAAATTGGTGTGTCTCCACTGTCGGCGAAGGAGGGTCGAGTATTATGGAAGAGTTGAAGCAATTTATGAACTTACATTCTTTGGTGAAAACCCGCCAAACGTCATAGTCTTCAAATGTTATTGGTTCTAGCCAAAGGAGACTAGAAGGACTCATGAACATATAGGGCTAGTCGAAATCAAACAAAGCACCCATTTAGATGTTCCCGATGTCTATATTACGGCTCAACAGGCGACCCAAGTTTTCTATCTACTGTGGGCCTGCCAAACGAATCCAAATTTGAAAGGTTGGGATGTCGTTTATGATGTGCCGCCACATTTTAGACCACCTCCCCTCAATGAAGATGATTATGAACCTCACATTAACCCAGACACATATGAAGGAGAATTCTTCCAAGAAACACGTGTTTCCAAAAAACGTTTCAAGAACCGCTCTACTTCACCCCAGAACATTCAGATCGATAGCGATAGTGAACCCGACTTCACCCCTGAGCAGGAACAAGAAGAGACGGAAGAAGAAGAGGTTACTGCTGCGGATGACCTGACAATGCTTGACCAATTACATAGAGGCCTTCCACACATGTTGATGCATTTTTTGATGATGCTGATGAGCACGTCATTACTGATAGTGATGATGATTATGCATTTATTGATCTCGAAGCATATATAGACGATGAAGATGAATATTAGAAATGTGAGGTATTCAATTATTATTATGTACATATATATTATTAATTAGTTCATGTTATTAGGTATTCAATTTTTTTATGTTGAACTAATTTTGTTCACTCTTTGTCATTGTAGGTGTTGACAGATGGTGGGCGGGGGTCGAGAGTGCTTTGAGCCTCCTTCCTCGGCGCGTGCTGGGAGGGGTGCTATTATTCCACCCCAGCAACTCCGAAGAGCACTGGTACACAGCATACAGACACTGGCAGGCGCTTCTTCTTCGACCAGAGAGGTCGGGGAAGCCGAAGAGAGGTGCTAGAGGTAGGAAGGCTGCTGCGCCTTCCTCGCCGCCACCCCCAGCCGATTCGCCCGACCACAGGAGTGCTCCGTATGAGGTGGACCCGTCTGACTTGGACCCGTCTCGGACTCCGGTCCACGAGCCTCGGGTCACCGAGCCTTCGTCCCAAGAGACTTTGGTCCCAGAGTCTTCGTCCCAGGAGACTCGGCTCCCAGTGTCTCCGTCCCACGTGACTCCGGAGGCTAGTGGCCATGCTGATGGTGGCAAGGACAACATGTCTAAGGACACCTATAGCAAGGGCGAGCTGGTTGAGGAGGGCAAGAAGGTCTACCAGCGTGGTTGTACAAAGCTGTCATGCGTGCCGACGACCCGCGAGCAGAGGTGGTTGATTGCGCCTAATGCGGAGAAGTAAGTGCATTTACTCTTTTTAACCTTTTGCCTTCATGTTTATTCAAATTAATATCTAATATGTTGGCCTTGTCCTACTGCAGGGGTTGGAAATATGAGTGTGGTGTCCGCAGGCCCAACCAGGTCCTTGGTGTGCTTCTTTGGTACCACTTCCCAGGGAAGGTCCTGTTGCCCGGTGAGGGTGAGTCTCCACAGGTAGCACTGACCTGGGAGCTATACAAGGCTGCCCCGGCCCCGCCAGAGAAGATGGTCGATGGTGTCTTGTGCGAGACGGTGGCTGACATTGTGATCCGTTGCTTTTGGGTAATTTCTCCTTTATAGAATTAAAAATCAACAACACCTAGTGATTGTATGTAGCGACCCGACCTGAAAGGTCGAATCTCCGGTGTTTCCGTACCATCCCAAGATCATGCTGGTACACACACGGTACATCAATGTATATATCAAAGGGAAATCACACAACATTATATTAATCGGAATCTCATATCGAGTCCTTTATTACAATAATCATTACAATAAAGTGGCCGAAGGCCAACTCATGAGAATAACTAAGTCTTGCGGAAGCGTCGAAGGTAGATGAGTCCATCTGACTCCAAGGGCATCTCATCGAGCGTAGAACGTGTCCTCACTCCTGGTCGGAAAAGTACTCTGCAACATGATACGTTGCAGCCGTGTAGGTCAACATATGGAATATGCCGGCAAAGTCACAAGAGAGGGGTGAAAGGATAATCATCTGGTCTATTTGCTTATATGGCAGGTGGGGTAGTAAGTTTTTGTGTAAAGCCAATTTTTCCTACATCAAGAAAGGGGTAAGCAAAAATTATTACTAAGTTGGTTGGTTAATGAGATGGTTCCACCAACCAATTCTCATACCCAAGTTATTAATACCCACATCATCATATTAATTATGTTGAGGGTTCTGAATGTTTCAGTTCCGTTGGCTCAAGTCGTCCATGACCGTGGACACGGCTAATCGATTAGGTTTGAGTACTCTGCAGAGTTTTTGCACACGTTCCCCACAAGATTTGGTCACCTCCGTTTGATTTCTCGCACTTCAGGGTGTTTGAGAAACGGATGACCAAAACATGGTCTTCCAAAGGGTTTCCCTATGACTCTGTCGGTTTCCCTGTGACTCTGTCGGTGCCCAAAAAGCTGTACTGAACTCCAGTCTTGTACCCAAAGTTTCATGTAAGTGATGCCAAAACTTTGAGGTAAATTGTGTTCCTCTATCTGACATGATACTCCTCGGAACTCCATGCAGACATACGATCCTGGTCATATATATCTTGGCTAGCTTAGCGCTGGTATAGGTGGTTTTCACTGGAATGAAATGAGCTACCTTGGTCAAACGATCTACCACTACCTAGATGGAATCAAATCCTGAACGGGTCCTGGGTAATCCTGTGATGAAGTCCATACCAAGCTTTTCCCATTTCCACTCGGGTATCGGCAAAGGTTGGAGTAACCCTGCTGGTTTTTGATGTTCCGCTTTCACTCGCTAACAAACATCACATATTGCAACATGTTCTGCAATATCTTTCTTCATACCTGTCCACCAATAACTTTCTTTTAAATCCAGATACATCTAGGTATTGCCTGGGTGTATCGAGTAAGGTGAATCGTGGGCTTCCTGAAGTATCAACTTCCTGAGCTCTGGGTTATTGGGCACATAGATGCGGTTCTCAAACCACAGAGTTTCGTGTTCATCCTCACGAAAACCTTTGGCTTTACCATCTTTCATTCTTTGCTTAATCTCATCTATTTCCTTGTCCGATTTCTGGGCTTCTCGAATTCTTTCGGTCAAGGTGGACTGGATTTCCAGTGTGGCAACATATCCGCTTGGAACTATCTCTAGCCGGAGCTCTCTGAGATCATCGGCAAACTCTTGGGGTAATCCTCCCGCTGTGAGTGTGTTCACATAAGTTTTCCGACTCAAGGCATCGGCTACAACATTAGCATTACCTGGATGGTAGTGTAATCTCATGTCATAGTCCTTGATTAACTCTAACCATCTCCTCTGTCTGAGGTTCAACTCTTTCTGCGTGAAGATATATTTCAGGCTCTTATGGTCGGTGTAAACATCACATCTATTTTCGATAAGGAAATGTCTCCAGGTCTTGAGTGCGTGCACTACGGCTGCTAGTTCCAAATCATGGGTGGCATAATTCAACTCATGAGGTCGTAGTTGTCTGGATGCATAAGCTACAACCTTTCCATCTTGCATGATTACTCCTCCAAGTCCTTGACGTGAGGCATCACAGTAAACCTGGAAGTCCTTCTGAATATTGGGCAAAATCAACACTGGGGCTGTGACCAAACGTTTCTTCAATTCCTGGAAACTGGCTTCACATTTCTCAGTCCAAATATACTTAGACTCTTTCTTCAACAACTCTGTCATGGGCTTGGCTATCTTTGAGAAATTCTCAATGAACCTCCGGTAATATCCGGCAAGTCCGAGGAAACTGCGGATCTCCTTAACTGAGGTGGGTGACTTCCACTCGGTGACGGCTTCAACCTTAGCAGGGTCTACGTCTTTTCCTTCTCCGGAAATAACATGTCCAAGGAATCCGACTTCCGTCAGCCAAAATTCACATTTGCTGAACTTGGCATATAACTGATGCTCTCTCAGCTTCTCGAGAACTAAACGCAAATGTTCCTTGTGTTCTTCCCCGTTCTTGGAGAATATCAAAATGTCATCGATGAACACCACGACAAACTTGTCTAAATATTACATAAACACCCTGTTCATCATATTCATGAAGTAGGCAGGAGCATTAGTCAAACCAAAGGACATGACAATATACTCATACAAGCCATACCTTGTGGTGAAAGTTGTTTTGGGTATATCCGGTTCACGAATCTTCAGTTGGTGATACCCTGATCGAAGATCGATCTTGGAGAATACTTTGGCGCCTACTAGCTGATCAAACAAGTCATTAATCATCGGCAGAGGGTACTTGTTCTTGATAGTCACCTCGGTCAAGGCACGATAATCGACTACATTCTCAAGGTTTTATCCTTCTTCTCCACCGAAAGAACTGGGGCTCCCCAAGGTGAAGAACTTGGGCGAATATACCCCTTGTCCAATAACTCCTTAATCTGCTTCTTGATTTCCACTAGATCATTTGCGGGCATCCGATAGGGTCTCTTGGAAATTGGGGCTGTCCCTGGTTGTAGCTCTATTAGGAACTCAAACTCCCTATCTGGTGGCATGCCTGGTAATTCTTCCGGTAATACATCCGAAAAGTCTTTTACCACAGGTACTTCCTCCTGAACAACTCCTGTGAGAGAATTTAACCGAGCACTCATACGTGTGCGTCGGGATACATGCTTAATCCTCTTGTTCTCCGGGGTGGTGAGTGAAACAGACTTGCTAGGGCAATCAAGATTTCCTTCATACATGGTCATCCAATCCATGCCTAGGATTACATCCAATCCCTGGGATTCTAAGACGATAAGGTCGGTGGGAAAAACATGGTTTCCTATATTGAGTTTCAAGGCATGGCATCCTATCCCTGCCATCATCATACCTCCTGGGGAACTGACCTTAATGGGCTGACTAAGGGTTTTGGTGGGCAAACCATATTTATCCACAACTACCCTTGATATGAATGAATGAGTTGCACCGGAATCAAAAAGTACTGTAACTGGATGCGAATGCAATAAAAACTTACCAACCACCATCTCGGGTTGATCATAGACTTCTTCCACGTCAAGATGGTTCACCTGGGCACGAGGAAACAGATTTGGCTTCTTGGCTGCGGAGTTGCCGTTGTTGTTGCCATTTCCATTTCCCTGCTTGCTCTGGGGACACTCAGTAGCATAGTGCCCTGTCTTCTGGCACTTGAAACAGGTGATGTGGCTCAGATCCTTCTGAGTAGGAGCGTGACGGTGCTGGTTGTTGTTCCCATTCCCATTGTCAGTCTTGAAGTTGCCATGGTTGGGACGGACATTCCCATTTCCTCCATGGTTGTGGCCTCCATGGTTGTGCACCGCATGAGTGTGCCTTCCAAACTTACCGGTACCTGATCCGGTATTTCCGGAGTACGGGGAGTAGCGGGGCTTCTGATGAGCTCCAGAGTTGAACTTCCCCTGAGTGTACTTCCGTTTGCGGTTCTCAATTTGCTGCTGTTTACCCTCCAAGATGAGGGCCTTGTCCACCAGCTCTTGGTAATTGTTGAAGGTAGCCACTACTAGCTGCATGCTCAACTCATCGTTGAGTCCTTCCAGAAACTTCTCTTGCTTGGCCGCATCATCGGCCACGTCTCCTAGTGCATAACGTGCCAATGTGCTGAAGTCGTCCACGTATTGGGCCACAGAGCGATTTCCCTGGCGCAAGTTGCGAAACTCGCGCTTCCTCAGACTCATAGCTCCAGCTGAAACGTGTGCGGTGCGGAAAGCTTGCTTGAACTGCTCCCAAGTTATATCAGCAATAGGATATGTGGTGGTGTAGTTCTCCCACCATGAAGCTGCTGGTCCTTCGAGTTGATGTAGGGCAAAGCGCACTTTCTCAGCATCAGTACATCAGCGGTGACGAGTTCTCTCTCCATCTTACGGAGCCAGTCATCTGCCACAATGGGCTCAGTGCTGCTGGAGAAAGTTCGAGGGTTCAACCTCAGAAAACGGGTGAGATTGTCAGCCTGGGGTGGATGGTGGTGGTTGTTGTTCTGGTTGTTGTTCTGGTTACGGTCAGCGTGTGCTCTGATACCATTTCTGTAGCGACCCGACCTGAAAGGTCGAATCTCCAGTGTTTCCGTACCATCCCAAGATCATGCTGGTACACACACGGTACATCAATGTATATATCAAAGGGAAATCACACAGCATTATATTAATCGGAATCTCATATCGAGTCCTTTATTACAATAATCATTACAATAAAGTGGCCGAAGGCCAACTCATGAGAATAACTAAGTCTTGCGGAAGCGTCGAAGGTAGATGAGTCCATCTGACTCCAAGGGCATCTCACCAAGCGTAGAACGTGTCCTCACTCCTGGTCGGAAAAGTACTCTGCAACATGATGCGTTGCAGCCGTGTAGGTCAACATATGGAATATGCCGGCAAAGTCACAAGAGAGGGGTGAAAGGATAATCATCTAGTCTATATGCTTATATGGCAGGTGGGGTAGTAAGTTTTTGCGTAAAGCCAATTTTTCCTACATCAAGAAAGGGGTAAGCAAAAATTATTACTAAGTTGGTTGATTAATGAGATGGTTCCACCAACCAATTCTCATACCCAAGTTATTAATACCCACATCATCATATTAATTATGGTGAGGGTTCCGAATGTTTCAGTTCCTTTGGCTCAAGTCGTCCATGACCGTGGACACGGCTAATCGATTAGGTTTGAGTACTCTACAGAGTTTTTGCACACGTTCCCCACAAGATTTGGTCGCCTCCGTTTGATTTCTCGCACTTCAGGGTGTTTGAGAAACGGATGACCAAAACATGGTCTTCCAAACGGTTTCCCTGCGACTCTGTCGGTGCCCATCCTTTCCTACCGTTCTTCTACATCTCGTAGCACCGCCTGTCCAGGGTCACCACGATATCCAACCAAGCCAGAGCCCATAATGACTTGTGGCTGTGCAGGTAAGCCTTGGGTCTTGAAGCATCCATCCATCTCTTTGTGCCTGGGTGGATCTTTCCGCGTGAATACTGGCCATCTCCAGCATCACCTAGGCAAAACCACTGGTTTCTCCAGGGTGCCGTTCAACCATCATCCACCCAGAGGTATGTTGAAAACTCGGAGTCTTGAAGTCTTGATCATTATGTAGGTCTTGAAATTTTTAACTCTCTCAACTCTCATGAATCACACAACCAACCCCGTCTACTAATAGCATAGCAAAAAGTAAAACAACGTTTCCCGGGGCCAAATGTGTCAAAGGTTGAGGGGGTACCTACCACATGATACTACAACAGTAACCAAGTTTCCAATTACCTACTTTTCATGCAACTGGGGGGAAATAGTAGAACTAATGCAATAAAAACATGGGTAAAGATGATCAAAGTGACTTGCCTGATTGATGATCTTCGTACGTGAGTGACTCTAAGTAACAAGCTTCGCACTCTGGATAATCTAACGAAGCAAACAAGCACTCAATAAGCATACAACAAAATAACGTAACTCACAAAATCAGCAAGGAAATAGTAAACAATCAAGACAAACAATGCATAATCACAAGCAAGAAAACACACAAAGTTTTGTTTTCTAAAAGATGATTGTTAAAACACTACTAACATAATGAAACCATTTGCATTAACCAAAACAATAGTTGACAGCAAGAAAACAATAAAATATTTTATTAATAACAGAATTGAATTCATTAAAGTTTGTTGGGAGAAACTTTAGTAAAGTTTTTTTTTAAGTTTTGATAGACACTATATGAAACAACTATAGTTTTACTAACAAAAGAGCAAAACAAAACTTATTATTCATTAACAAAACATGTTCTTAACAGGAAAGAATTTACAAATAAACTTGTCTTAGAAAACAAAATTAAATTATAAAGAATCTGTTAAAAGAAATCTATTACTAAACTAGTTGTTTTAATCAAATTAAACCTATTTGAAAAGAAGTTGTGATGCCTATATTAACTAAGAAAATAAACTAGACAAATAATATTTTTATGAACAGTAAGTAAAACACTAAATGTTCAAGTAACAGAACCTACTAAATCAAATTAAAACTAAATCTAATTGAAACTAACTAAAACTAAGTAAATAAAACTATACTATAATACTAGGCAGATTCTGTTTATAGCTAGAACACTAATCAAAATCATCCTAAAAATCCTCAAGCTAAACAATAAGATAGTCCTAACTAATACCAAGCAGTAGCAAAAAGATTCATATCAAAATCTATTTTTAAACTCTAGTTATTCAGATTTGAATGGTTTGAGCAAATTTGATTAAATTCAAATTTTATAGTTCAAATTTGAAATCTAAAACTACACGTGGCGACCTGTGAGTGGCTGGCTAGTGCATGCGAGCGGGTGTTACGGGCGGACGACCGAGGCTAAGCAGAAAACGATTCGGGAATTAACCCGTTCTAATCCTAGCCGTAGGATTTAGATCGAATGGATGGGAGGGCTCACAGTGTAAAGGTCGCCGGCGTGGGGATTCTCCGGTGAGTCCGAAACGGCGAAAACATCGGCGAGGAGCTCCGGTGGTCGAGGGAGGCAGTGGAGGGGTTCAGACGACGGCGGGCGAAGTCCAGCGTCGAACGGTGGGGTCGGAGGGGCGAGGGGGCAACTGATGCGATGGGCACGAGCGGGGAAGGGTTCGGTGGTCGGAGTATCTCCGGCGAGTGGCTGCGGCATTCTGGCGAGGGGGAAAGACGGGCTCGGGAGGGGAAATGGAGCGCGGGGAGGGGCGCTACTTATAGGGTGCTCGGGTGGGTGCGGGGAGGAGAGAGGAGGGACATCCGGGGCGAGGGAATCTCGACGACGGCGGCACGCGCGCGAGGAAGGAGGCGACCGCGGCGCGTGCGGGATCGGACGGGTGGGTCCCGCTGTCAGTGAGGGAGAAGCAGCGGAGGCGCGTCGGTCGACCAGCTCCTAATCAATTCGCGAATAAATGCCCGTGGGCCGGCCCGTTTAAATGCAAATCCGTTACTCTTTTTAATAACCAGAGCAGTAAAACGTCTTTAAAAGCATTCAAAACATTTCCAAATATAGGAGTATTATATATCAAAATTAACAGAATAATAAATTCCATTTATTGAACATTTTTATTCTGTCATTTGAACACTTTAAAAAAATATTATTTTCAGAAATGGCCTATTTGCTTTTAAATCCTTTTGCAAATATTTTTCAAAAGACCCCCTGGTTCGTATTGTTCAAATATATCACCAAGATGACCCTGGTGTGGAGTGTCATGTTACTCCCCTCTTATTTTGAACATTTTACCAAGGTTTTCAAATAGGTGAAAGCAACATAGGGGAAATAGGAAGAGGCTTTCAGAAAGTCAGAAGAAGCATTTCAACAATTCCATACATTCAAGCAATGATGATGATGATGCATAGCTATATTTCATAACATTCCAAAATGAAATTTTGGGATGTTACATTGTACTAATCACTGGTGTCTTGTTTGATTGCAGACCTTCGACAAGTGTCTTGAGGAAGACGAGGCGAAAGCGGTTGTTGTTCTCAAAGCTGAGTGCAAGCACCTACATTAGAACTTACGGCACGAGGCTCGGGTGCAGGCTATTCGAGACTACTATGCCTCGAGTAACATTAAGAGGGCCAAGAAGAAGTGCCGCAAAAATTATCTGAGTAAGGAGAAGTTAATGAAGGTAATTATCTATTCTTAAGTCCTTGTACTTAGTTTCTTTGATTTGATTCGTAGGCGTAGCGCTGAAATTTCTCTTGTCTAACTTAGGTGCCCCCGAGATGGTGTGCGGATAGGATGAATTGTTGGGAGGCATTGGTGGATGAGTGGTGCTCTCCCGAATGGCTAGCCGAACACAACAAGGCCAAGGATAAGCGTGCCCAAATGAGAGGTGTGCCACACCATCGAGGGAGCTCCAACCTGTTTGAGTTCAGGGATAACTGGGTTTGTGGTTTGCTTCATGATTCATGCAATTTCATTCTTCATGCTAGCTTGAGCCCTTAACTAATATTTTGTTCCTCTCTTTTAGGCACGACACAACAACAAGGAGGTGCCATCTCTATTCGACTTCTATGCCATGGCCCATACTGTCTCATACAAGAAGGCCAAGGCATTCTCTGAGGATGACCTCGATCATTGATAGAGCTTCAACAACATCTCCTCCCACAACAAGCTCGTGAGGTATAGGGATGAGGGGAAGGCGAGGAAAGGGGGGACTTCAACCCGAGCCAGAGTCCCTTTGATCCAGAGGTCGTGATGATATCTGGTGGCGGGAGGCCCCATGGCTCGATAGCCATTGGGGATGGACTGATACGTTGTCCTAGAACTCTCTTGGAGATCAAGAAGCGCCAGACGAGCTCTGGTCCTGAGATAATGCCTCGTCCACGGCCAATGAAGCTCGCCATTGAGGCTAGGGCCTAGGAGCTTCTGGCGGAGGCAAATAGGTAGGCGGCGAAGAGGGAGAGGGACATGGAGGAGAGGACGGCTAGGCTGTTGGAGGAGGAGAGGAACCGGAACGACGCGTCTCACCGGGCCCTATACGAGCTCCTCATGGTAAGTTTCTCCTGCATATTAGCCAAATCATGCACGTAATGTTCGTTTCATCACTAGTTAATATGAATGACTCGTGAAAACAAAATGTGCGGACCGTGTGCCAGAACAATTGTCAGACCCCTCCGTCGATGCCCCATATTGCTATAGCACCCATGGTGAGTTTCATTTAAATGGCCATTAGTTACTAGTATTCACATTTGAGTTGCATCATGCTAAGGAGACCTTGCAAATGATCTTTGGTGCAGCGTGCCTCCTGACAAGCATCGCCCGATCCTTCTGCATCTGCCGCAACCCTGATCGGTCCTTGTACGTCTCACCCTGGCGCAAACCCTACCGGTCCTTCACCTCCGTGTTGATGGTAAGTTTTCCCAAGTGTTTTCATTAACAAATGCATACTTAGCTTAAGAAATGACCTACTTAGCTCCAAAATGACCTATACTTAGCTTATTTTCCTCAAAAATGACTTGATATGCTTAGTTAGCTAGAAAATGGTATGTTCTACCTAGGATAGCTATAAAATGACCTATACTTAGCATTTTTCCTCCAAAATGACTTGATATGCTTAGTTAGCCAGAAAATGGCATTACTACCTAGTATAGATCAATAATGATCTATAGCTAGCTTAGCTAGTTCATTTATGACATAATTAGCTCACTTAGGTACAAAATGGCATAACTACCTAGGATAGCTCAATAATGTTCTATAATTAGCTTAGCTAGTTCATTTATGAAATAATTATCTCACTTAGGTAAAAATGGCATAATAACCTTGGTTTAGCTCCAAAATGACCTATACTTAGCTTATTTTCCTCACAAATGACATAATAACCTTACTTGCCTCCAAAATGATATATTCTACCTAGGATAGCTAAAAAATGACCTATACTTAGCATTTTTTCCTCCAAAATGACTTGATATGCTTAGTTAGCTAGAAAATGGTATTACTACCTTGGAGAAGAGGAGAGGAGAGGAGAAAAAGAAACAGAAGATAAATTTTTCTTCTTCATTTTCTTCTTCTGTTTCTTCTATCTAGTCTTCTTCTTCTTCTAACTTTCATCTTTCCTACTTTGCAGATTTGCTATAGATGAGGAAGCTTGCATTGATGGAGTGTACTCTTCTACTTCTGCTTCCTTTTTGTTTATGGAAACTTGTTGGAAACTTGTTTTGGATATGTATGTTGGATATGTTGTTCCAAACTTGTATATGTTGGATATGTTGTTGGAACTTATTGTTGGTATGCTTGTTGGAACTTATTGTTGGTATGCTTGTTGAAACTTATTGTTGGTATGCTTGTTGGAAACTTTTATTGTTGGTATGTTGGATATATATGTGATATTCTGTCAAATTGAATGATTTTAAGAAAAAACAAAAAAAAATAGGGGCTATATAGCCACTTTGCCATCTGCTGGCGGATGGCAAAGAGCTTTGCTGTCAGCCAGTAGACGGCAAAGATGCCACATGGCAGCTTCCTGTGCAACCTGGGGCTGGCCTAGGTGGGTTCTTTGTTGTCCGCTGGCAGACGGTAAAGACCTTAGTTCTTTGCCATCTGCCAGCGGACGGCAAAGAACCCACCTAGGCCAGCAAAAAAACAGGTGCTTTGTCGTCCGCTGGCAGACGGCAAAGAACTAAGGTCTTTGCCGTGTGCCAGCGGACGGCAAAGCACGCCATTAAGCCCTTAACGGAGCTAAGGTGCCACGTGTGCCGTCCAGGCCCTTTGCCGTTCGCTGGCAGATGGCAAAGGTTCAAAGGTCTTTGTCGTCCGCCAGCAGACGACAAAGCACCTTTTACCGTGGCTTATTCAGCCGGACGGTTGGCCGTCTGCTGGCGGACGGCAAAGACTTTGCCGTCCGGGATGCATGCCTTTGACGTCCGGGATGGCTGACGGTAAAGTGCCCGATTCCTATAGCGGGAGGGGCAACTGCTTTGCCACTCTTCTTGGAGTTACCCTTCTTGCCCTTGTCATTCTTCTTGAAACTAGCGATTTAATTGACCATCAACGTTTGATGCTCTTTCTGGATTTCAAACTCAGCGATTTTCAATATCACAAACAGCTCGATGACTGACTTGTTCATCCCGTGCATGTTATAGTTCATCACGAAGCTCTTGGAGCTAGGTGGCAATGATTGAGGAACTCTGTCAGCGATCGCCTCCGACAGAAGGGGCATTCCTAACTCAGCCAGACGGTTTGAATACCCAGACATTGTGAGTATATGTTCACTGACAGACCCATTCTCCTTCATCTTGCAAGCATAGAATTTATCGGAGGTCTCATACCTCTCAATCCGGGCATTCTTCTCAAAGATAAACTTCAACTCCTGGAACATCCCATATGCTCCATGACGTTCAAAACATCTTTGAAGTCCCGGTTCTAAGCCATACAACATTTCACATTGAACTACTGAGTAATCTCCAGAACATGTCTCCCAGGCGTTCTTAATGTCTTCGGACGACACGGGAGCGGGTGGACAACCAAGCGGTGCATCAAGGACATAAGTTGTCGTGGATTTGTCATGACAGATGTCTGGGTCAATGGACTTAGGTTCGAGGCCATCACTAAGGCGGTGGACTCGAAGGGGTTGATTGGAATCGAGAGACAAGGGTTTACCCAAGTTCGGCCCCTCGGAAAGAGGTAAAAGCCTACGTCTTGTTTTGTGTTGTATTGATTGAGTATCGATTACAAGGGAGCGAATTCACTTGACCTAGCCCTCGATCAGCTATTTCATGGCCTAAGCCGCCCAGGTAAGCCGTCCTTATATACACGGGTCAAGCCCCTGGTCTTACAAGAGTTCGGGTCGGGTTAAACTTAACAACCGACCTCACCTCTAACTAAACATGCCGTATCTGACAAGTCTCTCACGATGGCTTAAGTCCATTGGGTTACACTGTCCTTTTGGCTCTGGGCCCTCCGGCCCACCGGTTATGCTTTCCTCCTAGAACGACCGTAAGCCGCCAGCCTCATGACACGGCCCACCTGGGTGGGTCTCATTCCGGGTGAATATCCCCAACATTAGGCCCCAGATTGATTTGAACCAATTCATGTCAATCTTCAAGTCTTCTAGTTGGCAAGTCTCTCATCTTCATAACCTGAAAGAGAAAACGCAGAACCTGCCATGACGTCATCTTGAATATGTCAAAAAGATCTCGTGACATTCGCAACAGATCTTTCTCATTAAAGGGTCAACCTGAAAATCGAGGCATGCCCTTTGGTCAATCATCATTGCGCCTCCTCAATTCTCGGGCGCACTATTGGCCATCCCATCTCATAAATAGGGACACGAGGGGATTCACTCTTTTTCTCTGCCGCCCCTGTCTTCTTCTTCCTCCAGGCGCTCACTCCTCCGAAGCTCCGCCGCGCCGACCGGACCTCGCCGTCGTCCTCAATGTTGGTCGCTGCATCAACCTGACTGGGTCCAGAGTTTCGCACGCACATCCGCATCCATGAGGTAGTCCTTTTAGCCCTTTGTTGAATGTGTAATCACCTAGCATAGAATCTCCCCGAGTTCATCGGGTTCATTAGTATTCTTTGTTGTTCGTCAGATTACTCCTCATAATGTAGATCGTCAAGCATCTCTTTAAATCTCGTAATGTTGATTATCCATTGTGGCCACTCACACGAATGCCAAGATCTTCTCATTATAGATCCACACATCACAAGCAGCGCCCTGACTAAGCACCTGGTCTTCCACTGTTATTTTTGGGTCTTGAATATATTTTCATTTTTCCTCGCCGGTAGATCTTGCAGCCACGGTCGCAACATATGAAACATATTTATTCGCACTTAGCAATATCTATGACATTACCTTGTCCACTTAACCCGCCATCGAGTTGTCGGCTCTCTGATAAAACGCACTGGTGGCTTAGCACCTTACCATCACGTTAACCGTAGTCGTCCTGATTCTTTTGGCATTTCTAATCCATCATATCTTGTACTTTCTCACAGCTTGACCCGCCACTATGTCAAGAGCACCCACATCTTGTGATTGGGTTGGCTCTGGAGTCACCAAAGAGCTTCTGCTTGAGTTAGTAGAGACTGGTTCATTGCCGGCTCAGGATGTCATTCATTGGCGGGTTCCGGGGTTAGAAATTAGACCTGCCCCTAAGGAAGGGGAAGTTGTCATATTCATTGATCACCTCCTTCGCAGCTTCAGCCCGCGCGGGTCAAAATTCTTCCGGGACGTTCTTCATTTTTTCAAACATCACCCACAAGACATAGCCCCAAACTCTATCACCAACATGTGTCAGTTTCAAATTCTATGTGAAGTATATCTACAAGAAGAGCCATCTGTCGACCTCTTCCGTGATTTCTTCTATGTTAATCGCCAAACTGAAGTGGTGGTCAAACCAAGTTTAGAATTAGGCGGCGTCTCCATCCAGAGACGGAGAGATCTGCCTTATCCAGCCGCTCTCTTGCCAAGACACCCCAAGGATTGGAATAGCACTTGGTTTTACTGCCAAGATACCTCCCCCAAGGAGGAAAATCCACTGCGGGTTTATCGCCCTA
Organism: Hordeum marinum; assembly: GCA_022496015.1. Taxonomy (NCBI): domain Eukaryota; kingdom Viridiplantae; phylum Streptophyta; class Magnoliopsida; order Poales; family Poaceae; genus Hordeum; species Hordeum marinum. The sequence goes on along the minus strand of CM039677.1, from coordinate 342,063,121 downwards.
CCCGGCTTTGCACTTCTACTGAGCTTTCGGACCTGATGTGCACCGCAGAACGGGTGAAGTATGCTCCGGCTTTTGCAAAAATCAAGGCCCTTCTAGTGAACGGCTTAACTGGGGTCGACCTAACCCGCTGCTGGGTCTCATGGAAAGTCTTACCACTAAGTCGGCGCGACCGACTCATGTGTGAATATACGGGCGAAATGGATGACCCTCTTTGTTTCAACCATACTCCCTTGACGGAAAAAAACGTTAACTCTGCAGTCAAATCACTTCTCGGTGAACCCCGGGCGGTTTGCAACAAAATCGGGTTAAAACCTTTGTGTGTCAAGAACCCAACTCCGGATGTAACAAAACCTTCTTCATAAAACTACTTGTTCTTGTTTTGATTTTCTGCCTTTAACCCTTTAGCGGCTTTCGCACAGGCCGTCTCCAGCTTCTGGAAGAAAAAATATACTCCCACTATGAAGAAGTCTCAGGCGGGTAAAGTCATTGGTCGTAAGAAGAAAATGTTGGCTCGGGAACTGCTTGAACTTGACGACTCAGAGGTAGAACTTGTTTCCCTTGGCCGTCTCTTTGTGCAACTTATTGACGGTAATTGTAAACAGGAGGAAACGAAAACGAGTCACGCCAACGCCCCTGAGGTAACTTACATTTCCTCCAACTCAGAGGTCTTACTACGAGAGAAAATACGGCAGGTCGTCCGAAAAGTTCCATTTTCACATCCTCTTGCTTACTTAGATCCCGAATTTCCTTTGAAAAAGCAACAACTCGACTCTCGATCTCAGACACGGAGCACCAGCTCTGAAGATCTTATGGCCAGTTACCAAACTCTCCGGCTCCCCGGAAACGACGTGCCGAGGTACTTTTTCAACCAATCCCAACATATGTATGAGATTTTTGTCATGTTACCTTACTCTATTTTTGCTAACTTTTATTTTTTCAGGAGTCACCCCCTTCGTCTGGTGACTCAATTGCATCCAAACTTCCTCCTTTGAAAATAAATCCAAAGTATGTATCTTTATTTTTCAACATACCTATTATCATCATTGTCCTTGTGCTGCAAAAATGACTCTTGCTGTTTTCAGGGCTCAAGCCAAACGCAGAAAAGCAGGCAGGTCTACCGTCACTCCGATTGTCCAAGACCCAGAGAATGCTAAGTGGGACTCCCCTGCAGCCCATACTGAGCCTTCTGATACCGGGAAAGATGCACCAAAAAAATAGTCCTCAGGCTTCTGAACCGGCTGATGACAACATGACCACTCCTGAGAGTCCTCACGCGGCTGATCCTAAGCCGCCCAACCCTTTAGCAGCCGCCGAAGTCATGGATCCTCCAGAGGTTGTCATTACTGGGATGGGTCATCAATCCCCTACTTCTCATGTGCTAACCAAACACAGCAGCAATCCTGAAACATTCTCACCAGAGAAACTTGATTTTGAATTCCCTATGTTAGAGAAAATGACTGCAGATGACTTGCATGCTGGTTATCTGAACCGCCTTTCTGCCAGCCGCAATATGGAGTCCAAGCTTTTCGGGTTAATGAAGAAAAAATATGAGGTAATCTTCTTCTCTTGATTTTCCTTATACCCTTACGTAGCCCCCAAGAGCTGGTTTAGTATTGCAAATAGTAGACCGAGTCTTCCAAATTATGTTATACTACAAATAACTTAGCCTGTAGCCCCCAGGTAACAGGTTAATACATATAATAGGCCGGTACTTACTTGAAAATTAGATCCAAGTGTAGCCCCCAAGTCTGGGTCATGATGATAATAATGAACCGAAACTTCAATGGTAGAAAAACTCGACGGGTATAGCCCCCAAGTCCGGGTCATGATGATAATGATGAGATGGAACTCCAATGGTAGAAAAACTCAATGGGTGTAGCCCCCAAGTGTTGGCTTAACTTATAGAAAGATGAGTCGGAACTCCGATGGTAGAAAACTCGACGGGTGTAGCCCCCAAGTGTCGGCTTACCTTATAGAAAGATGAGTCGGAACTTCACTACCTCAAAGTGCCAAATGTAGCCCCCAAGTGCCGGCTTAACTTGTAAATAGATGAGCCGGAACTTTGTTATAGACTTTTGAGACAAAACACATACATTAGCCCCCAAGTGCAAGCATATTGATTGCAATCTGCTTGAGACTTGTATCGTAATAGCTTTACCGCTTTGGGTCATTACTATTTCCTCTTGGTGACTTAACCTTGACTTGCATGTTGCAGGAAGCTCTAGACACAGCCGAGTCTGATCTGGCCGGCTTAAAGGATAATCTCCCCTCCCAGCAGTCTGCCCGAGCTATAGCAGAAGAAATAAGGTGGATTGCCATTGAAAAACTTGAGAAGGTCCAAGCTGACTTTGCTACGTTCAAAAAGACTGCTGAGTCTGAACAAGCCACCCTAACAAAACACGCAAACGACACTAACGAACAGCTCAAGCTTGTATCAGAAGAACTGACCACCCTCAAGCGCCATATATCCAAGATGACTACTGCTGTCTTTGGTAAGAGCTTTACAACTTTGCAAATTTTCTTGCTCTTGTTTGCAACAACCTTTCAGGTGGCTTATAATGTTTGAATTTCTATGCAGGCCAAAAGACCGCCAACTATCTTCTGACAGTTTGTTGAAGTTGAAGGCAATATACACCTTGATAGAACAACTGCAAAGTGGGACTCTCTGCACCATCAAAACCCTGATGACTGAAAAAGGCATCCCCAAATTTATGAAGGGGGTAATATAGGTCCTGTCGACTCTGCCCAAGCAGATTGAGGAGCTAAGGCGATCAGCCGCCAGGAAGGGGGCAATGGTTGCCCTAAGCCAGTCTCTGGCTTTTGCCCCTGAGCTGACCCGTGAAAAATGATGGATGGCTTCCCGTCCAAGAAGGACGATGGGTCTGACTTCAACGAAGCTGCCTATGCCAACTGCATGAAGGCCTCCCGAGTGATTGCATCAACCCTTGTCAATGAGATTGACTTGACCTCCTACCAGGCGGATTATGGTGCAGATAGCAAACGGATACGCTTCCCAACTTTTGAAGCCAAGGACTTAATTCCTACATGTCATAAGCCACTCTTCGCTCCTGAAGTTGACCCGTCCCCCCTATTTGACAAGGCTTGATTTGAAGCTTTATTAAACTGCAACTGGGATGTGGACAACCTTCAGATCGAAGAAGTCGAAGACCTAACACAGGATGATCCGCCGGCGAGTTGAAACACGTTGAACCTGACTGAAGGTGACCTGGCCAGCTGAGCCGCCCAAGTTGGAAGTGTACAGAAACTTTAAGTCCGCTTATATTTTGGGCTTCTAGAGAGCTTTGTAATAGGCATAGAAAAACTATTGATTGCATGTTCTTGCACTTGCAATATTTTATGCTTGAAAGCTCCGCTGGCGATTCAGCAAACTCAACTGTTTATATAGGATTACTTTAGCTATTTTGACTCGCCGGGCGGCTTACACTCCATGGGTCAAGCCAGAAATTTCCCAAGACTTAGAACCTTATCATGAGAGCACCTACAAGAACGAACAATCGCATGCCTCATCCTATAAGCCAACTTTAAAGGCGCGACAAGATAAGACAACTCTTGTCCTGTTTTTTTATAAAAATATTTTGTTTCCAAAGAAACGAGGTGGAAAGCCTGAGAACTTGTAAACCGGGCCTCACGTGACATAAATCTGTCATTTAAACCATAGCAAGTTCAGGGTCTTTAAAAGATTGACATTGCTAAGAGTATGAAGAGGCCACATAGCGGAGGGGATATGTTAGACAAGACGAGTTTGTCCTCGCTCACTGTAAGCCGGCTCTCTCGTGACAAAGCCGTTGTTTAAACCCTGACAAGTTTAGTGTCTTTGTGCGAGATTAACTTTAAAAAAAGTCCAGGGTCTCTTATCAAGATTAACTATCAAGAGTTCGGCGGGTCACATGGTGGAGTTGCAAGTTGCAAACAGGCAGGTATAACTCGGAGATGGCGGAAAGTCGGGTAAAGAGGAGGTAATAAGCTTAACCTTTAGGGCCGACCCCCCCCCCAAATGACCAGTTTAAAGGGTCAACTCCTTTTCTATTCTAAATCTGGGCAAGAGTAGTTTAAAAGCCCTCCTTAGAGCACCAGATTAAGGATTGACTCCTGATGGCATAAAAAGCTTGGCCAAGGGGGTTTAAAAGCCCCCAAATGACCTAATGAAGGATTAACTCCTTGGCATGACACTCAGAGTGGAGAACACGGCAGAGGCCCCTAATCATGGGGATGCCTACTTTATTATATCATAAAAGATGTTTTGTACAATGACAGATGTATGTACATTGATGAGACTCGGCTGGCGGCTTAAGTGTAATATGGCCGAAGGTGAGCAATATTCCATGGCCTCTTGGTCTCTCCACCAGAATTGTGAGACTTGTCACTCTCCCGTATGTGTATGAGATAATAAGATACATTATTGAGATTCCGGCTGATCACGAATGGTCCTTCCCAAGGAGGTGATAACTTGTGCATATCTTTCTGGTGTTGAATTAAATAGAGTACTAAGTCACCTTCATGAAACGTCTGGGTCTTGACCCTGCGGCTATGATAGCGATGCAGGTCTTGCTGATAAATCGCTGAACGAGCGGCTGCAAGATCCTGTTCTTCATCTAAGGCATCCAAAGCATCCTGATGCGCCGCCTCATTGTCAGTTCTCACGTAAGCCGCCACCCTGGGCGAGTCATGACGTATATCACTAGGGAGAACCGCCTTCGTGGCATAAACCATGAAGAAAGGCATAAAGCCAGTAGACCTATTGGGGGTGGTTCTTATGCTCGAAAGAACATACGACAACTCTTCCACCCAACAACCCGGCGTGTGCTCCAAAGGAACCATAAGTCGGGGTTTAATACCTCTCCAAATTTCCTAGTTAGCACGCTCAGCTTGACCATTGGACTGGGGGTGAGCCACTCAAGACACATCAAGGCGTATATCCTCATCACAAAAGTCCTTCATAGCCCCCTTGGACAGATTCGTGCCATTATCACTGATGATACTATGTGGATAGCCAAACGAAAAATCAGCTTTTTGACAAACTGAACAGCCATTGCTGCAGCACATTTACTGACCGGCTCTGCCTCAACCCACTTAGTAAACTTGTCAACCGCCACCAAGAGGTGGGTCTTCTTATTCTTGGAACTTTTGAAAGGTCCTACCATATTAATCCCCCAGACCATGAACGGCCAGGTGATTGGAATCATCTGCAGCTCTTGAGCCGGCAAGTGAGCACGACGTCCAAGTTTCTGACACCCGCCACACTTACTGACTAAGTCATCTGCATCTTTATGTGACATTAACCAGTAAAAGCCATCGTGGAAAGCCTTGGCCACCAATGATTTTGACCCAGCGTGATGACCACAATCACCGACATGGATTTCTTGTAATATTTCACGGCCCTCATCACGAGAGACGCAACGCTAAAAAACAGCAGTCACATTGCACCGATGCAACTCGTCGTCCTTGATAATCATAGATTTAGACCGCCTTGAGATCTGACGCGCCAGGGTCTCATCTTGAGGTAACTCTTCGCGAGTCAAGTATGCCAGGTAAGGCAGTGTTCAATAAGGGATCGCACGGAGAGACGCCATCAATTTCCCCTCCGTGTCAGGTATAGCCAAGTGCTCCTCTGACGGCAACTTGACTGACGGGTGATGCAATACGTCCAAGAACACATTAGGTGGCACCAACTTATGCTGGGACCCCATCCTAGATAACACATCAGCCACCTCACTCTTGCGACGATCAATGTGATCCACTTGATAACCCTCGAAGTGGCCAGCAACAATATCAACCGCCTGGCGATAAGCCGACATATGCGAGTCTTTTGAGTCCCATGTGCCAGAGACTTGCTGAGCCACTAGGTCTGAGTCGCCAAGACATCTGACCCGGCTCAAGTTCATCTCCTTGGCCACCCGGAGCCAATGAAGCAAAGCCTCATATTCTGCTGCATTGTTAGTAGAAGGAAACATTTGCCTCAAAACATAACATAACTTGTCACCTCGCGAGGAAGTTATAACAATGCCAGCCCCCGAGCCTTCCAATTTCCTGGATCCATCAAAGTGAATCATCCAGTACGTGTTGTCTGGATTCTCCTCAGGTGACTGACTTTCTGTCCAATCATTTATGAAGTCCACCAAGGCTTGAGACTTGACAGCCGTGCGAGGCGCATATTTTAGATTGAGGGGCCCAAGCTCAAGTGCCCACTTAGCAATCCTGCCCGTGGTTTCTCTATTTTGGAAAATATCTCCCAAGGGGGCAGAGCTAACCACTGTGATCTAATGCCCAAGGAAGTAATGCTTCAACTTGCGATTTGTCGTGAACACCCCATAGATTAGCCTCTGCCAATACGAATACCTTTGCTTGGTTTCTATCAACACCTCGCTAACATAGTAAACTAGCTCTAAACGGGATACACTTTTCCTGCCTCCTTGCGCTCCACAACAATCGCGGCGCTGACAGTCCTGTTGTTAGCCGCCACGTACAAGAGCAAAGGCTCCTTCTCAGATGGAGCAGCCAAGACTGGTGGCTCAGCCAACTGCTTCTTGAGCACCTCAAGCGACTCATCCGCAGCCTTGCTCCAGACAAAGTCATCTATCATTTTCATCATCTGGTATAGAGGAATGGCTTTCTCGCCCAGGTGTCTTATGAACCGGCTTAGCACAGCAATACGGCCCGCCAAGCGCTGAACATCATTTACGCATGCCGACTTAGACAAGGAAGTAATAGCCTTTATTTTGTCCGGGTTAGCTTCAATGCCATGCTCCGAGACTAAGAACCCCAAGAGCTTGCCTGTAGGTACATCGAAGAAACACTTTGCCAGGTTAAGCATCATCTTGTAGACCCGCAAATTGTCAAAGGTTTCTTTCAGATCATCCAGCAATGTCTCCTTCTTCCTTCACTTGACCACAATATCATCGACGTAAGCATGAACGTTGCGCCCAATCTGACCATGAAGACAGTTATGCACACAATGCTGGTAAGTTGCCTTGGCACTCTTAAGCCCAAAAGGCATAGACACATAGCAGAAAGCACCAAAAGGCATAATAAAAGCCGTCTTCTCTTGGTCTTTAACTGCCATCTTGATCTGGTGATAACCTGAATAAGCATCCAGAAAACATAGACTCTCCCAACTCGCCATCACCTCAATGATTTGATAAATACGGGGGAGAGAAAATGGGTCAACCGGACATGCTTTGTTAAGGTTCGTGTAATCCACGCACATACGCCACGTCTCGTTCTTCTTAAGCACCAGCACCGGGTTAGCGAGCCACTCCGGGTGAAACACTTCAACAATGAACCCGTGTTGCCAAGAGCCGGGCCACCTCTTTCCCAATAGCCTTCCGCCTCTCCTCATTGAATCGGCGTAGAAACTGCTTAATTGTCTTAAACTTAGGATCCACATTAAGATGGTGCTCAGCGAGTTATCTCGGTACACCCGACATGTCGGAAGGTTTCCATGCAAAGATGTCTCGATTCTCACAGATGAACTCGATGAGCGTGCTTTCCTATTTGGGATCCATATTAGCCCCAATAGTGAATAGTTGCGGTGAGTCGCCAGGCACGAAGTCCACCAACTTGGTATCAACTGCCGCAAACTTAAGCGGCGGCCCAGACTCTGTGTTAGGCTTTTTCAACGGGGTCATATCCACTGGGTCAACATTCTCCTTATAAAACTTGAGATCTGCCTCCGCACAACTGGATTCTGCATAAGCTGCATCCCCTTCCTCACACTCAGCAGTCGTCTTCCGGTCTCCATGCACCGTGATCGTCCCGTTTAACCCGGGCATCTTCAGCTAGAAATAAACATAGCAAGGCCTAGCCATAAATTTTGCATAAGTCAGTCGTCCAAACAGAGCGTGATATGGGCTCTTAATCTTGACCACTTCAAACCACAAAGACTCCACCCTGTAATTGAATTCATCGCCAAAAGCAACCTCCAATGAAATCTTGCCCACCGGATAAGCCGACTTCCCAAGCACCACGCCATGAAAAACTATTGAAGAAGGCTTCAGATCTTTGTCAAGCAAATTCATCTGGTGGAAAGTGTCATAATACAGAATGTTGATGCTACAGCCTCCATCCATTAGAACCTTGGTGAACACATATCCTCCCACTTGGGGGGCGACCACCAGAGCCAAATGCCCCGGGTTATCCACACGCGGTGGGTGATCCTCCTTGGTCCAGGTGATATCATACTCAGACCACTTCAAATATTGTGGGAGAGTCGGCATAGCTGTGTTAACCGCCTGCTTGCGTAACCTCTGGTCTCACTTGTCAAGACAGGTTGTGAAGACGTGGTACTGGCCGGAGTTAAGCTGCTTGGGATTACTCTGGAACCCAGACTGGTTATTTTGCTGCTGACCTCCACCGCCGAATTTTTGACTATTCCTTCCATGGTTTCCATGGCCCTGATGGCCTGAACCTGAGCCGCTGGGACCGAAACCAGACCCGAAAGGACCTGACCTGCCGGATGGCCCACGCTGCCGCCTGGATGCTGGTTACTGCCATAGTTTTGATATTCTCTCATGATCTAACAATCCTTCCAAGCATGGCTCGATGGTTGATCTGGATGGTTGTGCTTCGGGCAGGGATCATTCAACATTGTCTACAAGTTAGGAGTCTTGTGTTTAAACGGCGGCTTGCCATTGCCATTGTCATGGTTATTTCAAGTGTTGGCGTTGGCCACTAACTCTGACCATCCATCCTGGTTCTTCCGCTTTCCACCGTCGCCATTATTATGGTTTCCTCGGCCATTCTGCGACTGACCCTTGCCATTGTTATTTTTATTGCCCTTGGCCGATTTCTCATCATCGGAACCAGGGTCCTTCATGTCGTTAGAGTCCGCATACTTGGTGAGAGCCATCATGAGTTCCCCCATGTCTTGACATGTGCGCTTGAGCGGCCAAGCTTTTGCTTCAAAGGCGTGAAGTGGCAATTTTTCTCCAGGATTAGAACTGCTTGAGACGCCGTGATATTATCAGAAGAGTGGATGATGGTCGAGACCCATCGGACCCAATGATGAGCCGACTCATCCTCACGATGAACGCAGTGATCCAAATCCATAATCGTTATAGGCTGCTTGCACGTTCCCTGGAAATTTCTGATGAACTTCGCCTTTAACTCGGCCCAAGTGTTAATGGTGTTGGGTGGCAAACCCTTCAACCGCGTACGAGCCCGCCCCTCCATGATGAAACACTTGGCACACACTGCATCACTAACATCCAACATCTCCATGGCCAATTCATAACTTTCAATCCACCCCTCTGGAGGTTGGTCAGCAGTATAATTGCGCACCTTGCGAGGACCTTTGAAGTATTTCGGTAGGTGCTCGTTCCGCAAAGCCGGCGCTAAGCATGGCACTCCCACACCCCTAGAAGTTAAGCTGGCTCCTGCTGAGATGGAGGGCGTGACTGTGGGTTCTTGATAAGGCGTCGCAGCTACCAGAGCCGCCGCCTCTTGCTGGGCCCTTGCCCGATCCACCAACGCCTGAGCATCATGAATCGGCTGATCATCCCTTGGCGGGTTTCGATGTCGATCACTACTGGAAACCGCCGGCGACTCATAACGCCGGCTATAGATGTGGCTTGGGATGGGGGTTGAATGCACATGACTCCGGCTATAGTTATAGTTCTCCTGCTGGGACACCGTCATCTGCACGTACCCAATGGCGTTCTGCACTTCCTCTGCGAAAGGTGCTTCATCGGGGATTGGGATTGTACCAAGCCTGGTCGCCGCTGCTACCATGTTCTCCGCCAGGTTAGAACAATGACCCGGCGATGTCGGAAATGACTAGGGTGTGACCTGGTTACGGCGGGGCGGGTCTGGCTGTTGACGCTGAACCGCCGCCTGGCCTCTAGGTAGTTCCGCCGTCCGGGTTACCGTCAAAGCCATGTTCCATCTCGTCCCTGGCATGTTAAAAACATTTCTGGCTTCATATTGCTCTAGTAAACGCGACTGACGCCTCATCCGATGAACCACCACTGCAGATTGTTGCTCTAATTCCAAACAAAAAGCTTCTACCCTAAGGCTCTCCGAGTCAGCGTCCATCTCAGCCTTCGTCACATTGATCTCATGTTGGACTCCAACCATCTGGTCCTTCAACCTTGTGATCTCCATGTTACGGCCCGCTTGGTTTTCAACAGTGACCTCGGTCTCTAACAGGGCGGTGAGCTCGTTCATCAAATCCAAAAGAACTTGAGTCGGCGGCCTGTCGGCTTCAGACCCGGCCGCACCAGCGGCCATACTGTTGTGTGCGGGCGCAGAACCCGCCATGAAGACAGCATCATGGTTCAACTACTCATACTCTTCCAGCTCATGGTATTCCCACTCAGGGTAATGCTCTATGTAGCCCCCAAGTCTGTTATTGTGAAGCTGATAGATTGATTCCGTCTCTCCGCTTGAGGAGCCATCCTCTGAGCAGATGAGCATTCCTTCCCTTGACATGGAGCCTTCAAGCTCCCTACCTTGGGTAAAGCCGACGAAGACATGCTTCCTGCCCGGGTTAACACGGACGGGTTGCACGCGCCGGGCCGGCTCGATGAGGTCGGTGCAGATGTCCGACCCGGGTTTCGATCCTCCGATCTTGCCGATGAAAACATGAATTTCGCCAAAGGGGATCCGGTACCCATACTCGATTGAGTCGGCTTCGGGGCCCCAGTCGGCGGCGTCGATGCAGAGCTTGCTGCGGCAACTCTTGGTCATCCTGTCAACGGCGTATCACTCGATCCCTGGGAGAGATCCCTTCAAGAACCTTACACCACCAAGCGCTGGCCCCATGGTGGGCGCCAACTGTCGTGGATTTGTCACGGCAGATGTCTGGGTCAACGGACTTAGGTTCGAGGCCATCGCTAAGGCGGTGAACTTGAAGGGGCTGATCAGAATCGAGAGACAAGGGTTTACCCAGGTTCGAACCCTCGGAAAGAGGTAAAAGCCCACGTCCTGCTTTTTGTTGTATTGATTGAGTATCGATTACAAGGGAGCGAATTCACTTGACCTAGCCCTCGATCAGTTGTTTCGTGGCCTAAGCCGCCTAGGTAAGCCACCCTTATATACACGGGTCAGGCCCCCAGGCTTACAAGAGTTCGGGTCAGTTTAAACTTAACAACCAATCTCACCTCTAACTAAACATGCCTTATCTAACAAGTCTCTCCCGGCGACTTAAGTCCAACGGGTTACATCTGGCCTTCTGGGTCTGGACCCTCCGGCCCACCGGTTATGCTTTCCTCCTGGAGCTACCGTAAGCCGCCAACCGCATGACCCGGCCCACCTGGGAGGGTCTCGTCCCGGGTGAATATCCCCAACATAAGCCTTCTGGGAAACCGTGAGAATAATCCTCAAATTATGGGCCTAGTCCACAAAGTTACTTCCATCATCTTTCAACTTGGCTTTCTCTAGGCACGCATTAAGATTCAGGGGAACAACTGCGTGAGCCATTGATATACAACATAAATATACAAAGGTTACTAAGACTGTTGTTCAAGATAATGAGTTTAGTTCATCAAATTACTTAAAAACTCTCACTCAAATTGACATCCCTTCGGTCATCCGAGCGTCACATGATCCAAATTCACCAACTCAAGTCCGATCATCACATGTTGAGGTGGTTTCAATGATGAACATCATCATGTTGATCATATCTGCTATATGACACATGTTCGACCTTTCGGTATCTTCTGTTCCGAGGCCATGTCTGTACATGCTAGGATTGTCAAGTTTAACCCGAGTGTTCTGCACATGCAACACTGGCTTGCACCAGTTTTATGTGAACATAGAGTCTATCACACCCGATCATCACGTGGTGTCTCGACATGACGAACTTTTGCAACGGTGCACACTCTGGGAGAACACAATTTTATCTTGAAATTTTAGTGAGGGATCATCTTATAATGTTATCGTCGTCCTAAGAAAAATAAGATGCATAAAAGGATTAACATCACATGCAAATCATAAGTGACATGATATGGCCATGAACTTGTGCTTCTGATCTCCATCTCAAAAGCACCGGCGTGATCTCCATCGTCACCGGCACGACACCATCATCTCCATCATCTTGATCTCTATCAATGTTTCGCCATGAAGTTGTTGCACCAACTGTTGCTTCTACGACTATTGCTAACCGATAGCGATAAAGTAAAGCAAAAATGGCAAAAATAATTAAACACAAACCTATGTCTCCTACCGGTTGCCGTACACATCGACATGCAAGTCTTTATAATCTATACAAAACATTATCATCTTATAGATCACATATATCTCATCATGTAATTGGCCATATCACATCACAACATACCCTGCAAAAACAAGTTAGACTTCCTCTAATTGTTGTTGCATGTTTTACGTGGCTGCTACGGGTATCTAGCAAGAACAATTCTCACCTATGCAAAAACCACAAAGGTGATACACAATTTTCTATTCAACCTTCTCAAGGACCGCCTTGTCGAATCTGATCCAACTAGAGTAGGAGAGACAGACACCCACCAGCGATGTTTATGCAAGAAAGTCACATGTCAGTCGATGGAACCGGTCTCACATAAGCGTACGAGTAAGGTTGGTCCGGGACGCTTCATCCCACAATACCGTTGAATAAAAAACGACCAAGGGAGGAAGCAATCTGAGCATAAACGCCCACAAACTCCTTTGTGTTCTACTTGTGATCTCATCTACACATAGACCTAGCTCATGATTCCACTGTTGGGGAACATTGCATGGGAAACAAAAAAATTCCTACGCACACGCAAGATCTATCCATGGTGATGAGCATCTATGAGAGGGAGAGTGGATCTACATACCCTTGTAGATTGCTAAGCGGTAAGGATTAAGAAACACGGTTGATGTAGTCAAATGTCTTCGCGATCCAAATAGCCGAGCATCCCGCAATCCAATCACGATCCGTCCCGATCTAGCGCCAAACGGACGACACCTCCGTGTTCAGCACATGTACAGCTCAATGACGATCTCTGCCTTCTTGATCCAGCAAGAGGAAGCGGATAGGTAGATGAGTTCTCCGCCAGCGTGACGGCGCGGCGGCGGTGGTGGTGGAACTATTCCGGTAGGGCTTCGTCTAAGCACCGCCGAAAACTAGAAGATTTGTATCGGGGAGACAGGGTTGCATCGTGGCTAGGGTTTCTAGTGCAACTGCCCTCTCTCCCCTCTAGTATATATAGGAGGGAGGGTAGGGGTTGGACAACCTAGGGATCCTCCTAGGTATTGGTCGAAGGAGGTGGAGGTGGAGGAGTCACCTCCAATCCTACTCCTAGTAGGATTCCTTCCATTCTCCCACTATGACTTTCCTTTCCCCACAAGTCTAGACGCATAGGCCCACTTGGGATGACTGCCCAGCCCATCAGGGGCTAGTGCACCACCCTAAGGCCCATGTGGCCCTCTTAGGGTGTGGTGGCTCCACTTGGTGGACCCTCGGAACCCATTCGTAACTCCTGGTACACTGTCGGAAATGCCCGAAACTTTTCTGGAGTTCAAACACCACTTTCCTATATATCAATCTTTTCCTCCGGAACATTTCGGAGCTCCTCGTGACGTACTGGATCTCATCCGAGACTCCGAACAACCTTCGGTTACCAACATACATAACTCAATACTACCAAAACATCACTGAACGTTAAGTGTGCAGACCCTGCGGGTTCGAGAACTATGTAGACATGACCAGGACACCTCTATGGTCAATAACTAATAGCGGGGCCTGGATGCCCATACTGGTTCCTAGATATTCTATGAAGATCTTTATCGGTTGAACCTCTATGTAAAGGATTTAGTTAATCTCGTATACTGCTCCCTTTGTTCTTTAGTATGTTACTTGCCCGAGATTCGATCGTCGGTATCTCTATTCCTAGTTCAATCTTGTTATCTACAAGTCTCTTTACTCATTCCATAATACAAGATCTCGTGGCTAACACTTTAGTCACATTGCTTGCAAGGCTTGTTGTGATGTTGTATTACCGAGTGGGCCCTGAGATACCTCTCCGTCACACGGAGTAACAAATCCCAGTCTTGATCCATGCCCATTCAACACACACCCTCGGAGATACCTATAGAGAACCTTTATAGTCACCCAGTGATGTTGTGACGTTTGATACACACAAGGTACTCCTCCGGTGTTAGTGAATTGCATGATCTCATGGTCATAGAAACATATACTTGACATTGAGAAAACTATAGCAATAATCGGACACAATCATATGCTATGTTTATAGCTTGGGTCTCATCCATCACATCATTCTCCCAATGATGTGATCACGTCTATCAAATGACATCTTATGTCCATGGCTAGGAAACCTTGACCAACTTTGATCAACGAGCTAGTCTACTAGAGGCATACTAGGGACACAGTGTTTTCAATGTATCCACACATGCAATGTGTTTCCAATCAATACAATTATATTATGGATAATAAACGATTATCATGAACAGGGAAATATAATAATAACCATTTCATTATTGCCTCTAGGGCATATTTTGAATAGGTCTGTTCTGAGTGCTTCATCTACGAGTGAGAGGCTGGTGGAGGGGTATATATAGGCATCTTCAAAAATCCAACCATTACAACATTATTTTCTAACTCGGTGAAACCGAAGCAAAAACCCGGTTGCACCGACTAGTGCAAAATGTGGCAACTTTTGGCATTTCGGTGAGACCGATATATAAATCTCGGTGGGTCCAATTTTGGCTGGCCTAGGCAGTTACCAGTTTTGGTGTCACCAATTCCTAAAAATTGAAAATTCTGATTTTAGAAATGGGACAACATAAAGTGGTCACTGATTTCGGTTTCACCGAAAGGGAACATGGTCTCACCAAGACCTTAGGGTTTGGCACATGATCTGTCTAGGGTGAAAACTCGGTAGGGCTGAAATAGAAAAGTTGGTGGCACCGAATTTTAGTGTTAGGGTATAGGCAGAATATTTGTGGGAGAATTTAATGAGGGTTTTTGGTGGCTATCTCTAAGAACTTGAGCAACGAGATCATCGTAGATACATCATCCCATTTTAATAGTATTGGCTTTCCTATGGACTTAACTGTGATTTCTCCCAAAATGAAAAATGTAGAGTCTTGAAACTTGAAGCTTGGCCAATCCTATCCCTTTTCCTTCTGCTTCTTTCCTTGGGGATTCTCCTCACAATCCTTAGTCAATCCTCTCTATGAACTTTATCTGAAATAAACTAGGTAAACTAATATTCCAAGAGACAATGTATGTTGTCATGAATTATTAAAACCAGCAAGGAAGCATATGTATTTTCAACATCGTTGCCCTACAGATGGCGTGGGTCTGGCCGCTGGCATTGTCGTGTCATTGGTTCATCAAGACGACATCAACCGCGTCACAAATTCTGGCATGAGTCAGCATCGTAGCATTGCCACTTCATCAAGCCGATATCCACCATGTCGACATGCTCCATCATGTCGGCTAATTTGGGGACTTCCCCTGCCACCTTGAATAGATCGGGGTCTTTGCAATTGCTTCATCAACCTGTACCGGGGGCTCCAGCATCACCATGCCGAATTGTTTCATCACTTAAATATCACGCCAGCTTGACCGAGGGCTCCGTCTCACTGCATCAAATGTGCCATGTTGTCACTTCGTCAAGTCCATCTCCTTGCTCCGCCACATCAGGAGAGGCTTAAGGGTTGCGACCTCCTCTCGCCGCAAGCCCAAACCGCGTTATCAACACTGGGAGCATAAATCAGCTAAGTTGCCTTCACACTTATAGTTTTTCTAACTTCATTTTTTTGTCTAGCTTAGTCAGGCATTATATTTTTGTAGAATAAAATATCTAAAAAACTTTCTTTACCCAAGTCACATGGGGCCTCTTAATTTAGTATGTGTCGTTTTTAAGTGTTTTCTTCATTAGTTGTTTTGAAGCCATTTTTATTACTCCCTTTTTCGGCTCGAGTATGGCCAATAGTCGGATTGCCTAGATTGTTGCTTGGCGTTGGAGTTTAGTTCACTTAAATTTTCCTGAGAAGCACTCTGCCTTTGGGATAACGAGGATAGAACCAAAGGCTGGCGCGCTCGAAGCCTGGAGATCGGATGTATCATGTTAGGGCACAATGAAAGCACAAGTTAAGTTTAAGACCAACCAAATTGGAAAAAATAAACTTGACTTAATTCAAGCATAATGTTCTTACGTAAGATTTTTGGTTATTTCTGAGCTTATGACACTTCTAACCTATTATATCATTTTGTAGCCAGGAGGTAGGACATCTTCTTGGTGGTGGTATACTGCATTGTAATTCTGCCTGGTAAAGATTTTTTCCAATCCAAAGTTTGGCATCTTCCTTGTCGAGCTACACTTCGGTGAGGGTAAAGCAAAACGTTGATTATCGGTTGAAGCTAGTTCCTAGAGATTGCCTGACCCAAGTCTCGGGGCTACTACATTGACGATTCGATGCAGGAAATTCAAAGTGCTATATGGTTTCTAAGGAGATTTTGATCCTCTGATCGACCGCTCATGCCCGACCCTAGTCTCACGGGCTACTGCATGTCGTGTTTCTTTCCCTAGGATTATGCTACCAAACGAGAATTTGATCCTTGGGCCTATCTGGCGAATCGACCCAAGTCACAGGGGATACTGGGATGAAAGATTTCATGCTATCCTTCAGGTGCATACCGTACTTTAGGCCGACATACACCTTGAGGGCTACTGGCTATATATCTCGGTAGAAAATAAATCACACCAATTGGAAAAAACCGTGAAAGTTCAGCTCGCGGAAACTGGCTTAGTGGGAAAATAATCCTCGACGGATATCCATCTACACCAACAACTCAACAATGAGGTGGTGTGCACCACTTCGGAAGCAGTCTTGCATGACAGCCAACTTCAAGCAGCCGGCTGCACGGGAAACGTTTCCAGCGTGTAGCTGGACTAAACTCCCAAGACCTTTTCAAGACCAAGGTGGTCTATGTCAGCTCGGATGCAGTCTGGCACCGAAGGTCGGCTACAAGAAGACACTGATCGTGGAATGTTCATGTTGAACAAATTTCATGACCGACGAGTGAAGACGACAAGTAGCTCGTATAAGTCGAGGTGTTACCGCTTGAAGACCAATTAGGGGGATACTAACGGTTTCCCGGTTAGGGGGGCCTCTCACCATGTTGACTTTCGGCCAAGTAGGCCAGGACGAAGACCCCCTTGTCGGTTCCGTCCTCGGGCACTTCGGGCAGGCCATGACGTATACAAGGAATAATCAAGAAGCCTTGTCGTTCAAGACAAGGACCACTTATACGTAGAGTACTCCTCCCCATCGACATAGCTGACTAGGACTCCTATTATCCTACTCCTTCGGCTACTTAATAAAAGAAGGCTAGCTAGTTGATAGAACACAATTTTAGACACATAGCAATCTCATGGTATGTCACTTGCGCTTTGTACTTCATCCCAAATCAATACAAACACAAACAGGACATAGGGTATTATCTCTTGGAGAGAGCATGAACCTGGGTAAAATCTCGTATCCTTATTACCATTGTACCTATATTGGTAGCTCTAGCTGACTAGGACTCCTCTTATCCTAGTCCTCGAGCTACTTAATAAAAGAAGGCTAGCTAGTTGATAGAACACAATTTTAGACACATAGCAATCTCGTGGTATGTCACCTGCGCTTTCTACTTCATCCCAAATCAATACAAACACAAGAAGGACGTAGGGTATTATCTCTTCGAGAGAGCATGAACCTGAGTAAAATCTCTTATCCTTATAACAATTGTACCTATACTAGTAGCTCTGGACCCTCTACTCGAGATTCGCCGATATCGACTCTGTCATCTCTACTTAAGTAAAATTCGATGGTGTGTCATTTATCTCCAACACCACTATTACCTATTTTTTGATTTTTAAAAAGCATTTCATATTTTGATTTATTCCGCTTAGCCAAAGACATATGTTTTATAGTTCACGTACTAGTATTATAAAACATATCACACTCTCGAAATGTGTACATCGTTGGTGTTTGTGCTATATAAAACACACCACACTCTTGAAATGTGTACATAGTGGGTGTTTGTTCTACATAAAACAGATCACACTCTCGAAACGTGTACATAGTCGGTGTTTGTGCTATATAAAACAGATCACACTCTCGAAACGTGTACATAGTCGGTGTTTGTGCTATATGTAGTTGTTGTCATCGCTACTACACTTGCTCATAGCTATATTGCAAAGCCTTGATGTCGATTCTCTTCTGAAATTTCATTAGGGGCACTTTAAATTTTCTTCTCTCTAATATAACTCTTGCATTTAGCCAAATAGCATATATCCTCGTGTGTTGCAATGGGATAAAAGTCTTTGTGTGAGAAGTAATGGGAGAGATAACCGATGTGTCCATAAAAAAAGGGTCTCCGCAGCAAGGAGTCGTAGTCTTCTCTCGGGTCATGTTTGTCCTCAAAGATCTTCATAGTGGTGGGGTTAGTCAGCTTGGTGGCCACCACCCAACTTGTGACATTTTTTCCTCCCGTCCATCCTAGTCTCGGTGTTGTGCTGCCTCCACATTTGGTGCCTACCGGTGACCTTTAGGACACGGTTGCTTCGACCACTCTCTCATACAACGGCGTAAATGAATGAATTACTAAGGTAGCACATAAATTTTGTTTCATTAGCATAATCATTGCATATCCACACATGAATATCCCTTCTTTATCAAGGTTTATCTCGGCCAACCCACCGGCATGCACCACTAACTGTAGCGCATAAATCCCGTTTCATTAGCATAATTAGCGAATAACCAGGAATGAATGCCCCTTACTTATCCAGGTTTATCTCGGCTAACCCACTCGCACGCAGCGAAACGACATATGTTTGTAACACACGAGCAAAAAATCCAAAAATACGCATGGAAGAATCGAATTCACGACCTCAAAGACCCGACAAAGTGTTGCTAGCCATTCAAACAAACGCATCCTAATAATCCATTAGCAACGCGAATATTTAAGAACATATTGTAGTGTAAGTCGAAAGGTTTTTTATTCATTCTTTTCAAAAAGTTCAAAATAATAATAAAAACTATGAATTGCCGAATACTTTTGGAAATGTGAATAATTTTTGAAATATCGAATTGTTTTTCAAAATGTGAACTTTTTTGAAAATTTCATACATTTTTGGAAAAACACTAACAAATTCTAAATGAGGACAAATTTGAAATTAACAAACATTTTAAAAATAATGAAATTTCAATAAAAACAAGAACACTTTTTGATTTTGTGAACAATTAAAAAAATGGGAACATAGTTTTAAAACCAGAACAGTTTTAGGAAAATTTATTAAATGTGACCATTATTTTGAATTATTTAACATTTAACTAAAATAAGAATTTTTTCGAATTTGGAAAAAATAAATGAAGTTTCTAAAATTCTCTTGGCAAATACATATATTGTTTTAAGAAAGGTAATATCTTCAATTTTGAAAATACTCCCAAACAAGACAAAACATTATAGTTCCAAATATTTTTCGAAAGGGGAACAAAGTTTTGGAACTCTAAATATTTTGAAATCTTGAACAAAATTTGAAATTCTGAATTATTTAAATATTGATTTTGCAAAAATGAAGCATAAACTTGGAAGTAAAAAAATAAACATCAAAAAGGGAAATGAACAGAAAAAACACAAGAAATAACGAAAACGGTCTGGCCCAACCTTGGACGCCCGTGCGATACTCCGACTATTTGGCGAGTTGGGCGGTAAATAGCGTAATCACATCTGCGTGGGTAGTAGAATAAGTGGCCTGGTTTCATTGGGCCATGTTGTGCGGCCCACTTAAGAAATTCTGGACAAACAAAATTTCTTTTGTAGGAGAGGAAACATAAAAAATTACTATTACCTCAGTTTTTTTTCTATTGGACGGTGATTGGATCAAAGAAATCAAAGAAACACATCATCTTTTAATATTAGATATATCTTTACCTAATAATAAAGCACGGAGTGCTGGAGGATTTGTTTCTGGTCTGTCCTTTACCGCATCGATGGATTCAATTTCAGTGCATAGAGCTCAACTTGTTGCCATCGTCATTTCAATCACAATTCACTTGGTAGGTAGACGCTTGTTCTGACCTCCATAGTGACACTTTGACCTTTTCTCAACGACATCTACTTCTAATCTGCTTGAACAACGTGCTTGCGCCATTGCCGGAACTTCCAATCGGAAAATCTTCTGTTGGCAAGCTAGCATCCTCGTAATGGCTTCCCCCTCGAATGGTAGAAACAGTGAGAAATAAGCTCTCTTCGATAAAGATAGAATGCCACAAAGCCCGTGGTTACAGACCGACGGGGCCACGGAAGATGGAGGAGAGTGCCGAGAAGATTCCACTTATTCTAGATTAAATGCAGTTCAGGACCAGGTACGCCGACCACGATATTTGGAGTTTGGAGTAGGTGATGATGCTTGACTTCGGCTTGAACCTACAAAGGGTGTGATGCGTTTGTGAGTGAAGGATTAGGTATAGCTGACCGATACATCAGACCTTATAAGTGTGTCGGCAGCCAATTGGTTGGAGTCGAAGCCTTTTACTCAGGAGACCCGAGTTCGATCCCACTTTCTGCCTTTTCCCTTACTTCACGTTGACATAAAATAGAACTGCCTCGCCCAAGTGTCATCTTAGCAAATGGGGCGCACCTTGTTGCAATTTCAGCCTGGCTACTTTCTATTAACCTTTCTCTTTTTCTGACAAATTTAATATTTTTTAAAATATTCATATCTTTTAAATCCTAACTTTAAAATAAGATACAAAAATAACTCAGAAAAATTTGTAGATTCCAAATATGATATTATCTTGTATCTTAATTATTTCTAAAATTATATTTAGGTTGCACCCTTAATTAATAATTTCCTTTATATGGAATATTTCCAAAATGCTTATTCATTATACATATCCGTATAGATTGATTGTTTTTGCTGAAGGTAACTTATTTGTTTGCAATCATATTATATTTGACTTGAATTACATTTACAAACACATATATCAAGAAGACAAAAATATGCACTTATGTGCATACTATCATTGAGTATTAAAGTGTGCCTTGCTATTTTGAGCCTAATGCACTATTTGTTGGGTATCACGGAGGAGGAACGCATGAAAGATGTGAATTGATACCGGTAACTAGGTAAATATTTTTGTTGTTTAATAAAACGGACACAACTTCAGTACACTCAAAAAATCAACCCATTATTATGTTTGTGCACAACACCACTTATCATGTTGTTTTTCACACATGAAAGAATTCAAATGATTTGCTAGTGTGGTCGAGTATGTGTATGAGGGATGATTTTTTTTCTCCCGTTACAACATACGGACATGTTTGCTAGTATATACATAAGAGCAATTCATCCACCAGTATTGCTGACATGCATACGTAGTTGGTGCGCATAGCTATTCGTTGCTTCTGTAGACTTCTTGGATCACGGTGGATATCCTTGTTGTCCTCTTGTGGCATTTTACTACAACCACTTGGATATTTCTTTCTACTAAAAAATGTGATAGTTTAGATAGAAATTATATCGTGACAAGTTAGGCCATTTCATTTGTGCACTTAGAAGAGATACTCTCACATTTACCTCCCTAAAACAAGTTTGCACAAAATTCCATTTCGAACACTAATTGAAAGTTTGAAACCACTAATTTCAACACGTTTTGAAACAAAAGTACCACATCATGCATTGCATGAAATAAATTTAAACTACCTTCAAACAACGTAGAACTATTTCTAATAATACTAAGATTAAACTAACTAATCATCCTCGGCCTCGATCTTCGTCCAATCCACACTGTCATCCCCGGAGCCGATGTCGTTGGACAGCCTGGCCCCATTAGCACGGTTATTGCATAGCTCGTAGACCTGAAGATCCTTGAAGACAAGCTCCCACTGATTCCCTTGGAGATCGGCCATGTAGGCCACACATGTGTGCTTGGTCTCGATCACCTCGCAGCGGGCGACGAATCGATGATCCAGGGAGACCAACCAACTGTGGGATGTCGTGGTTGCAGAAGGAAATGTTAATTTTCTCCTGGTTGCCGTAGAGACGGACAGCCGCCCTGTCGTACGCGCGAGCCACCAACTCCGGCGTCTGAGCCAGTGTTGTTTTCCTGTGTCCCAATCTCTAATCTCCAAGACCCACATACCCCATTTCTGTTGCCGCACGCCATGGTTTTCGCTTCGGCGCCAGAGACGGCAGGTCAGACATGGATCTGGAGTGTGGCGCGCCGGTGAGTCCATGTGCTGGCTGTGCGCCCTCCTTCTCAATCCAAGTAATATTTTAAAATATTTTTCAACTCATTTATTGAAGCGGTCATACTACTAGGGGTGGGCACACTCACACCGAAAACCGAAAAACCGCACCGAACCGAAGCAATTTAACCGATTTGTGTGTTTATTCGGTGTATGGTTTTTCGGTTCGGTGGCCATTTCATTTGCAATTCGGTGTTCAGTGTAAGTTCGGTTTCCAGTGGCTGTAAACCGAAATTACCGAAGAAACCGTTATTATTTACGATGGGTCGATGGCCACCCATACCGTACGTGACTGTTGCTATGGCCTACGACCTGTCACCTGTGAGCGGTTGAGCGCAGCTTATTTGTCCTTCGGCCCAACAGCCTCTGATTTATCTAACGTAGTTACGTAGATACATAATCATCCCACGTTCACCCGTTCGTAAAACCTAGTCATCGTCCATCTCTCCGTCCCTTCGTCAGGCGGCGCCCTCTCCTTTCCAACCCTAGACGCGCGATCAGCTCCTCATCCAGCCGCCTCCGGCGAGTCGGCGCTCAGCAGTCAACAACCAATCCTTTTGTTGCGATGGACGTAAGGCGTCAGCTAGCTTCTTCAAGTTCCAACCTCTCAAATCTCAATACCAGTAGCTAGTATGTAACTCCATGATAGTGATTAGTTTGATCTACTACTACTAGGAATATTTTAATATTATTTTGAATGAAACGATTGTGATGTGCTAGTCTATCAGAACGTATTTATACGATTTCTATCTATGAATCTTCTTGTGTACATGTGCAGTGTGCGTGAGTAATGGAAAAAAATATTTACTAGTCTATGGTTTAGTGCATGTGATTATTCTGATCCATATAGTGTTAGACATATACCAATATGCCGCTAGATACGTGAGTACGTACCGACTAGATGCGAGCGTACGACGGCTGGAAAATCAATCAAGTTGCCTGTGTGCTAGCTTTTTTAGGCTAGCTTGCACTGCACTTGTACGTGTATACCTGAATCGATCTAACAGTCTACAACAAACATATATAATACATATAAAATTCCCTAAAAATGGCACCAAATGAGAGTTGCACACTTAGAGGCATCACATGTTTGCTTGACCGAATTGAACACTGACTGATCTTATTGTTGTCCAATTTGTAGATGTCAGAACCAAACAAAGACATTGCCAATCAAGAATCTCAGAACTTAGTGGTGGTGACAGAGGGAAAGAAGAATGTTGACAATAACGGGCAGCAGCCAGATGCATCTGAGAATGCTAAGAAGGAAGTAGTGATGCCCAAGAAAAGGAAAGAAATGGAACCAAGATCAGAGGTCTGGGATAGTTTCACCAAGATCATGGATGAAGATGTTTTGAAGAGGGGCAAGTGCAACTACCGTAAACGTGAGCTTAAATGTGAAACAAAAGTCAATGGTACATTTGCCCTGAACTCTCATTTAAAGATATGCAAGAAGAATCCTAATAGCAACAAAGATGATAAGCAGCCTACTTTGCAAGCTACACAAAATGAAGGGGATGGTAGCAAGTGCACACTTACTGCTTGGAGGTTTGATCCTGAAATGCTTAGGAATGCTTTTGCTGAAATGATTATTACAGATGAGCTCCCTTTTGCATTTTCTGAGAAAGAAGGGTTTAGAAAGTTTATGTCCAAGGCATGCCCGCGTTTTAATGTGCCGTCTAGGAGAACAACTACTAGGGAAGTTGTTAGCATGTTCAATGTGCAGAAACAGAAGCTGAAAAAATACTTTAAGGAATCATGTGAAAGAGTGTGCCTCACCACTGACACATGGACCTCTGCCCAGAAACAGAACTATATGTGTGTTACAGCACATTTCATTGATAGTGACTGGAAGCTACACAAGAAGATAATTGGATTTTTCTTAGTAAAGGGCCATAGGGGGGAGGACATTGGAAAGGACTTGGAGAGATGCTTGGTAGATTGGGGGCTTGATAAAGTTTTCACAATAACAGTTGACAATGCTTCTGCTAATGATGGTGCTATAAATTATATCAGGAGGGTTGTGAATAAAGCCAAAAGTAGTATTGGTGAAGGAAAGTATCTTCACATGAGATGTGCTGCACATATTATAAACTTGGTGGTTACTGATGGACTAAAGGAAATTGACTCTTCAGTGGCACGTGTGCGAGCTGCTGTAAAGTTTGTGAAGAACTCCCCTGCTAGAATTACAAGGTTTAAGAAATGTGCCGAACTAGAGAAGGTTAAAAGTAAAGCTTTTTTGTCATTGGATGTAGCTACTAGATGGAACTCAACATACCTTATGTTGAAAGCTGCAGCAACGTATGAGCAAGTTTTCTATAGGTATGCTGATGAAGACCCTTACTATGCACTTGATTTAAATGGTGAGAAAGGTCCAGGAGTTCCAGAAGCTGCGGATTGGGAGAATGCAAGAAAGATGGCAGAATTTTTGGAACACTTCTACAAGCTTACTGTCCGTGTTTCCGCATCACTACACTGTACAGCTCACATATTTTTTCATGAGATAGCCGATGTTATCATCTTGTTGCGGCAATGGTGTGAAAGCGAAGATTCTTTGCGTAAGGACATGGCTAAGAGGATGATATCTAAGTACAATAAATATTGGGGGATCATAAAAGCTTCAACATCCTTATTTTTATTGCGGTTTCTCTTGATCCAAGGTACAAGTTGTCAAATTACATAAAGATAGCTACTTTGGAGATGTTTGGTGAGACCCAAGGGCAAATAGTTTGGACTGAAACAAGTAACACACTTCGCGAGTTATTTGAAGAATATGGAAAGATATATGCTCCAAGTGATAAGGTGCAGCCATCCAATGTAGCACAAGAACCTGAAACCCGTGGCACAAGTTTGATGAAGTCCTTGATTGCTCAAAAGATGAGGACGAGCACTTGTGGAATTACCGGTAGTAAATCTGAACTTGAGAAGTACCTTTCCGAAGAGAATGAAGAAGATGGCAGCAAGTTTGACATTCGTGACTGGTGGAAGGTCAATTCTTCTAGATTCCCAGTCTTGTCACACTTGGCCCGTGATGTTTTCGCAATTCCTATATCTACGGTTGCATCGGAGTCGGCCTTCAGCACTGGCGGTCGTATTTTAGATCAATTCAGGAGCTCCCTAACTCCATTCATGGTCCAAGCACTTATCTGCACACAAGATTGGTTGAGGCGATCTATTGCTATAAATGATGAAGAGGACACTGTAGAATTAACTAAGCTAGAGGAAGGTAAGTCGATAATTTACTTGAGTTATTTTGTTTGATTTCTCCCATGTCACTTGTTAATTAAATATTATTTACTTATATTTTCAGCACTACTTGAAGAAATTAATGGGCCCAATATTTCTAAGAACAGCTGCCATAAGGATAATTCAATCATCATCGATGATTGTACTTCCTAAACATGGTGCGGTTTCTTCATAACTTTACTACCTATTAGTTATAGCTTATCAGTTTCAAAAATATACATCTTTTTCATGCAGTTGCTACAGAGGTGTGCTAACAAATTTATTATACAAAATCTTCAGATGTTTGTTTTCGGCAAGGTTGTCATATGATGCCATGGAGGTAGTACTGCAGATCTGAGATCTTGAAGGCTTGTTCCTCTGATGAAAGTACCACGTATTCATGTTTCTGTCACCAGTCAGCTATTTGATAGCCTTTTGTTTGATTTTCCATCACTTGTGTGTGAGAAAATAAGGATTACGCCATTTGCTTTTGCTGATACATAAGTAAGACTATTGGTTATATGTCCGTATGTGAGACTTTGTTCACTATCCCTTTATACATACATATAGATATATATCAATGTCGTGTCTTCTATTACAGCTAATGATTTGATATTTTCACTATCATATTTTCTGTTAAGGTCGCTAGCTCTTGTGATTATTATTTGCATTTTCTCCAATTCAAATAGCTGCTCAATTGTGGCTCTGATTGGTACATGTACTTCGGTTTTCCGGTTAACCGAATAAACCGAACCGATATATTTTGGTTAATATGGTTCGGTTGCTAATTTATGTATGATTATTTCGGTTGCCATTTATCCAAAACCGAAATAATTAAAAACCGAATAAACCGAACCGTAATAACCATATTAACCGAGCACCCAGCCCTACATACTACCTTCTCTTGTTTAAGTTTTCTAGTTAGATATTTTAACTAATAAAACCCAGATAAGTTCCAAAATAAATATCGAAGAAAGTTCTTATATTCCCTCTCATTTAATACTTCAGTAAACACCAAAAGTTTCAAATCCTAGTCAAAACTAGTTAATCTCAAACAACACAAGCAGGTTTTAATTAATCCAGTTTAAATAACTAACATTCACATTATAGAATTTTGGAATGTTCCAATTCGTTGAGTCTCCCTGACTCGTCAAGTTAAAAAAAACGAAACCAACCCGGGCCAAGAGTAGCGTGTTGGTATTTTTTTCTATAGAAAAATAATCCGTGAGCACCAAGCGCTCGAGCCGATACTCGAACACCGACGGGCTGGCTGCGAACCTCACGATTTGCCAACTGAGCTACGCTCTAGTACTCGACTTATCCGTCAACATTATAATTCTCTGTACTTCCCACATATACAAGGCAAGAGCAAGGTAGGAAACCGGGGTTTCATCCACCTAAGGTCAGAAAATGTAAATGGTGCCCGAGCTACAGGGAGCTCGTTATTTAAAAACCTGTGAAAATTCATATTCAAAGTTTCAAAAAAAATCCACAATAACATATATGGTTTCCGTACGAACGATTGTGAAAATCATTTGAATATTTTGTAATTTGTAGGCTGTACAAAAAAAAATTCGCCCCAACAAGAAATAATATCAGCCCATTTTATAAATATGTTTTTGTTTTTTTCTGTACCCCACGTGTGAAAGTATTTGGTTATGAATTTTTGCACACAAAGAATACACATGTGTGATAGTGTATAAAAAAATTCAAATTTTTTCGCGTTATGGAAATTCGTTTTTTGAAACGAGCTCCACGGAGCTCGACCTCCAAGAGCCCTCACTCGTGTGATCTCGTTCTATATCCAAGACCCTTGGTCTCCTCACGTGATGTCTCGTTGACTATAATTGCTCGTACTCTACCCTTAATCAATTTTTCTGATTTATTTCCGGGCAAGATAAGAAAGTTGGCTGAAGTCACACTCATACTGTAGTTCTCTTATGATAAAAAGAAATGGTTCGTTTTTTCAGAAAATCAGAAGGCTTAGCTGAAACAGTACCGGTCTTGCCATGCCTGAGCTGGACAGTTCAATTATTTTGTACTGTAAGAACATCTACAACGGACCTCACATATCCCCTCAAACACCTGGTCAGGTCCTCGAGTCAGTGTCCGGATACAAAATTTTTGACCCAGTCGTGTCGGTCCAATGAAACCAGGGTAGCACGGTCCATCTACTGCTGGCCCAATTGACTGTGCGAAGAAGGGCCAGCGGCAGGTGGCCCACTAGAAGACTTTGACAACCACCCCATGAGGCTTTGGCTTCGCGAGTCTCTCCCTCTCTCTCTTTGAGAGGGTCTCACTAGAAGCCTGTCCACCGGATGAGAGAGGCCTCACGAGGTCTCCCTCGCGAGGCTGCCCCTGTGAAGCGCCCCTCCCCCCCCCCCCCCCCCCCCCGCTTGGAGGGGTTGTGCAATGCTGGCCAGACAAGCGGTTTGCCCCCCCCCCCCCGTGGGTGGCGTACCGTGCTAGCAGAGGCTGCAAGGACGGCGTCAACGGGCCGAGGTCGAGAATCTTCCCCGATTCGTGATAAAAGGAAAGCGGGTTGTTGTCCACCTCCAAGGTGAATTCCAAAGATTACCCCATCGGTGCAAGGAGACCAACATGGCGCTCACGACTAGGACGGGCGTCACCAGAGAGCCCATGAGCGCATCAAGGATGATGCCTTTGACCGCATGAAGACCACCTTTGTCAGGGAAGACTATACCTCTGTCCCCCTTCGAATTGCCGCCCTGTGGTCTCCCTCTTTCCCGCCAACGCTTTGGGAAGAGAGGCCCATGGCAAAGATAAGAGGGACAAACATCCACGAGAGAGAGAGAGGGGTAGATTGAGCTATCATTTTCCTCGAGAAGAGCCTTCTTACTCACAACTTGTAACACTCGTCCGACCTAAGAGAGAAATCAATCCACAAAGAGGGAGTAGGATTTTACACCGCATGGTGGCCCGAACCTGGGTAAACTCCAGTGTCCTTCTCATTTCCTGCATGCGTAGCTCCACCGTCATCGAGGCTAGGACGTAGATTGTGCAGAGCTCCCCCTTGCTCGAACCGGGTTCTTGAGAGGTTTCTCGTAGGTACAAAACAAATCTCCGACATTTGGCGCGCCATGTAAGGGAGTTGCTTGCGCATCTTCGTCCTCTGCTCCATCCGACATCGACATGACCAAGGTACGTCGCCATAGGTAGAATCGCGGGGCTGATATGGTCTGCACCGAGCCCGTCATCAACGCCGGTCGTCATAGGCGCGCTGGCGCCTCCATCGAGCCTGTAGTCGAGGAAGCGCAGGCTTCCTTCGCTCACTCGTCTGCGCAGGCACCTCCTCCGCCCACACACACTCCTACGGAGTCCTCCCATGGTCACGGCGACCACCCAGCTCCATAGGCCGCGCTCCATGGAGCGCGAGCTACTACGCTACCGACCCATCGAGGCTGGCTACGACGCGTAGCTTCGATGCATCACCGAGCTAATCAACACCACCGGAGACGCCCTGGCTCTCACCCACTCCATGCCTCCTCCTGCGTCGCACGATGCAAGGGCGGAGCTGTGACGCCCTGGTTTTGTGCTATACTAATCTCTGTAATTAAGCCATAGTAACCATATGATAAAGATGCCAAGTCACAATTGTTACTGTTGTTAATCTCGCGATAGTCCAAATCCCAATAAAATTCAAATTCAAATTTAAAGTCAAAATTCAATTTTGTCAGACGTGAAAACAAAAAGGTTCAAGGTGTGGCAAATATTCTCTAGATATTTGTCATGTTGAAACCTCACTGATACAAAGTATTTAAATTAACTAAATTAAAATAAAACCAAAGCAGAGAATTAAATAAAACAAAATCTAAAACAGAAATAAAAAGAAAAACAAAAAGCCCACCCCACCCCCTACTGGGCCCCCAACCCAGCTAACCGGCCCGACCGGCCCAATCGACCGCCCCTCGGGATAACCCCTCAATCCCCCCGAACCCTAGCCACCCTAACCCCACTCGCCACCATCGCCCCACTCGCCACCCCGACCCTCTCCTTCCCCTGGGTCTAGATCGAGGGGAACCACCCCCGACCCAGACGCGTCGCCGACGCCGGACGCCCCGTCGCCGTTGGTCCTCCCTATCGACGCCCCCTTACCCCGACGGCCCTCCTCATCCTCCTCCCGCCGGCCTACCCCAAGCCTCACCGAACCCGCCCCCTACACCGCCGGAGAGGCACCTCCTGGTCCTCTCTCCCTTCTCCTCTGGCCCCGCCCCGCCCCGTACTCGTCGTGCTCCCGCGCTCGCTCACCGTGCCTCGCGCCGCGCCCGCACGCCCTCGCCCCATGACCCCGCGCGCTCACGCACGCACGCCCGCTCCGCCCCCGACCGGCTCGCCGTTCTGGCCGCGCCCGCACACACGTGCCTCCGTGCCCGGTCGAGCCCCGTGCGTACCCGCACCCAGCGCGCCGCACTCCGCTACGCCTGCTCGGCCATTGCTGCTGCCCGCTTCGGCTAGTCTTCACTTCCCGTCGCCCCTGGCCGACGCCCTATCCGCCAGCGGTGGCCCCGCCGGCGACTGGCCACCGAGGGCCTTGCCCCCTCCCCTAAACTGTTCGTTTAGTGGGGCTAAACACCCCCCCACTAACCCCTCCCCCTGAGAATGACAGAGGGGGCCCGCCCCTAAAACATCTTTAAAAAATAGTAATAATAATAAATATATATAATAAATAAATAAATAAATAAAATAGTTTAATTAATTAATTAGATGAATTAGATGGAGAAGTTTAATTAGATGAATTAATTAAATTGTTAATTAATTCTGTTAATTAACCTAAACAGAGAATGACAGGTGGGTCCCACCCCCTTAATTAGTCTGATTAATGATAATTAAACATTAATTAAAACTATGACTATGACATGTGGGACCCACTGGTCAGTTTGACCAGTCAACGGGACTGTTGACTGGTGACGTCAGCATGACATCATGCTGATGTCATTAAAAAATCTATTTTAATTTCTAAATATGAATAAAATTTTAAAAAATAATATAAAATAATTCGTAATTCGGATGAAAATATTTTATACATGAAAGTTGTTGAGAAAAATGCCACGAATCCGAATACGCTGACCATCACATGCCTCTAGCATAGCAAACATGGAACTATTCCATCGTTTTCATCTGTTCGGTAAAAGCATGAGACCCGGCAAATATCGTCAGATATTCTCCCGCCTCGTCTGCTACGTGTAGTACTGCGTTAGTGCATACCTAGCTTTGCATATTGCCATGTCATGCATCGTGATGCATTTGTCTGTTTTATATTTATTATTTCTCCCCCCCCCTCTTCTTTTCGATAGACCCCGAGACTGCGTGTGCTGCCGAGTACGACTATGCCGTTGACGATCAGGCCTTTGCTGTAGAGCAGCAAGGCAAGCAACCCCCCTTAAGCATTCCGATATCGCCTATTCCTTTCCTCTCTTATTCTTGCATTAGATTTTTGTTACTGTATTAGTTAGCTCCTATTCTCATGCATAGCCTGTTTTTGATGAACTGCTACTATACCTGTTGCTCTATCAACTACTTAGTATAGGTTGGTCAATGAATCCCTAGTGACTCCTTAGTCCAGTTGCCCATGCTTCTTCATCGATGACCCGATGACTCGACGACTCGAAGACCCGAAGACTCGGTCAACCGACCGACAAACCAAACCCCTCACATCACCGCACTCCCCTTAGTTGTACGATCTACAGTGTTACTATCAAGTACCGAGGGTGACACCTCGTGAAGTACTCATGATGCTAGCCCTGTAGTGCAGCTAGTCGGTCGTGGTTATCGAGGGTCATTCCTCCTTTAAATTTCCGATGACGTCTCTATCGTGCAACCCCTCAAGTGTGGGACCCTCGGGGATGATTCCTCTAAAGTCCACCTTGACGGTTACATCGAGCGGGGAACATTGAGGGTGATTCCTCAGTTCTCGCCTTGATGTTTTATACACATAGTTACTATAACCTGGTTACAGAAACATGTTGGTGATGGATCGGCCCTGAGGGGTACCAACGGTTTGATGATGATGAGGTGTGGACGGGCAGGAGAGGCCCTTGCCACACATCCTCGAGACGGGGCGATGGGACAACACTTTACGGGTCGCACTTGCCCCACATTAATAAAATGCTAATGGGTTGGGTATTTGGTCTGAGTTGGTCGTTTGACCTTTTATGCACCAAACCTTCACGTGCGAGAAGTTATGGGTACTCAGCGTCATTGTATCAGCCGAAGCTCTTCGGACGTCAGCAATGGAGCGACGCGCGCCGGATTGGGTTAGAAAGTACAGCTCCCGGACTGAGTGTACTAGGTCTTCTTTCGGCCGCCTACGCATCATGCAGGAGTGCAAGGGCAAGTGGGCCCATGAACCTGCGTGCTTAGGATTTAGACCAGCGGGTTGACCTCTTCGTTGAGCCTAGGTGGGGCGACAACGTTTTGGATCCAGAGGCCGGGCATTACTCAGGAAAGTGTGTCCGGCCGGAGGTGATCAAGCGTGTTAGAAATACGGTGCACCCCTACAGGGATGAATTCATCTATTCGAATAGCCGTGTCCACGGTAACACGACGACTTGGAGTTGTACTTTGACCTTATACAACTAAAATCGTGACTTTAATTTTGAAATGAATGTTGGCTCCGGGATTGCTTCCTCGCAGGGAGTCGAGGAAGAATCTTTGGGCATGGTTACTTAATAAAATTGCTACAATAAAATATTGCTATATGTGAGCTACCAGTCTACTCTCTTCTAATGCTGCAAGATGCTTAAGATGCTAGTCTTCGATAGGAGTAGGCCTTCCCCCCTATTCTTGCTTTCTACAGTCGGCCCAGATATAACCTCCCCCCCTTGATAATGATGTATACTTAGCATAGTTTTGATGTCAGTCTTGCGAGTACTTTGGATGAGTACTCACCGTTGCTTTGCTTTCTCTTTCCACCTCGATACAATTCTGCGTTCAAACGATGGAGCCCAGGAGATGGAGTATGGCGGAGATGACTACTACACCACCGCAGGAGCCTACTACTACGTGGAGGCAGCCCCCGACCAGCAGTAGGATAGGAGGTTCCCAGGCAGGAGGCCTCGCCTCTTTCGATCCGTTGTTATGTTGTGCTAGCCTTCTTAAGGCAAAACTTGTTTAACTTATGTCTGTACTCAGATATTATTTGCTTCCACTGACTTGTGCTTGTCGAGCTTTGTATTCGAGCCCTCGAGGCCCCTGGCTTGTAATATGAAGTTGTAAGACTTTAATTTGTGTCTAGAGTTGTGTTGTGATATTGATTAATGAGTCCCTGATCTTGGTCGTACGCATTGCGTGTATGTTTAGCGTACGGTCGAAATTGGGAGCGTCACAAGTTGGTATCAGAGCTGACTGCCTGTAGGTAGCCCCCTTTCCAACTCCTTGGCCGAAGTTGATTCTAGTACTTGAAAAACTTTTACTAACATTGTTGTGTGGCTTACGGGACCACATCTCAATCGGATGGTATTAGGATCTTTTATTCCTCGTCTATACTGTGGGTTCTGATCTCTCTCCTCTTTTGGGTTAAAGATTTTGCTAACTCTAACTTTAGGTTCTCGTGATCACATCCACCGGTGATTTGTTTCGTCGACAATTGTTTCCTTTGAAGTTATAATGCACACACTGTCATTTGACATATTAAATCTTCCTGTTACAGATGCGTCCCGGTAGGCAGATCGTTCGTCTAACCTTCGCGCACGATACGACTGGGTTCCCGACCATTCTGGTCGACCTCTTGAAGCAGCTGGGATATTGCTGGTACCCCGAGTACACTATTTACGAGGACTACCGCGAGTTCAACCAGGAATAGTATGAGGCTGAGATGGTTATCTAGGATCGACATGACCTCTCCATCACTGAGCTGCACACCTTCCGTGGCCTTGGAGTGACTGTTGAGATGGCAATACATGATGCTTCTTATGCTGCTATTGTTCGTCTCCGTGCAGCGAACTCTTGTTTGGAGGAAACGGCATATAGATACATTCCGTATGTTCCTGCTGGAGTTGATACTATCGCCGACGCTGAGGTCTTGACCCCTTTTGCACGGTACCGCAACGACCGGTCCTACACTGTTGTCTGCACCCCCTACATGAGTCACCGTTACGACCCACAAGTTCTGGTCTAGTACACTGAGGCATTGGATTGCACTATCAGGGCTCTTAACGTCGTGTTGTATGCCACTCGCGCTTGTCTTTATCAGGCTATGGAGCATTTGTTGCGAGTAGTCACCACGGGGATACATCCGGAGTACATCCTTTACCCGCCTCGGACTGAGTTTCCTCCAGGTCTTGAGTGGCCTGCTATTGGGGGTCGTACCCTGACACATGGACCTACGCTCCCGCTTAATATGCAGATACTACATCAGGATGTGCATGGGATGCAGGACCCTGCCACCAGGTTGTCTAGACTAATTTCATGCCAGGCCTATCGTCTATGTTGTAATGGACTTATGGTTTGTAATAGACCTGCGTATAGATCTGTATGTTGAATTCGAACTACTATGTCGTATCTATTGTACTTCCTTCATCGAGCAATTAACTTCATAAATAACTCAATATCTTTACAATACCCAATGCTAAAATACCACTGTTAATTGTTTCGGCAGAATGGTTAGGCTAGCTGGTCGTGGTCGTGCTGCGGCTGACCACCCACCGCCACCTGAATACATGGCTCGTATGATGCAGCAGTTTGAACTAAATCGCCAGTTTATGCAAGGGCTTATGGACCAGTTCCCGAGGCCGAATATGGATCAACAGCCATCCCCAATGACTCTGCAAGACTTCATGCGCCTCAATCCTGCGATCTACCGTAGCTCAACTCAGCCGCTTGACGCAAATGACTGGCTCTGTGACATCACTTATGAGCTGGAATCTTCAGGCGCCTGAGTGGCTAGCTATGTCACCTTTGCCTCGTACTTTCTGAAGGGTCTCGCCGCTCAATGGTGGAACAGTCACAGGCGCTTACAGCCTGTTGGGACAATCATCACCTGGCCGGAGTTCCAAGCTGCATTCCGTGCTCGCCATATTCCCGAGGGAAGGATGGACAAGAAGAAGCGTGAGTTCCGCAATCTCGTCTAGGGCAACAAGACTATGATGCTTATGAGTAGGAATTTCTGGACTTATCTCACTATGCTAAAGAAGACGTTGCAACTGATGCTCGTAGGCACGAGAAGTTCCGTGAAGGCCTCCACCCTGATATCAACCTAGCACTCCTTGTTCAGGACTTTGACAACTTTGCCACCTTGGTGAACAAGTCCATTATAATGGCAACGGGTCTGTAGGACCACAAGGACAGCAGCAAGCGCAACCGTGACATGGGTTCATCTTCGGTCTCAGCAATTCAGAAGCGCAAGATCTAGATTCCCCACAACATGTACCATGCACCTGCTCCTGCTCCAAGGCCGTCCTATGCTACACCTCGTCTGCCTCCACCCCACCTAGGTAGCTGAGGCTCCCAGCTCCGCCACCACGAGCTCCTGTTCCCCCTTCTTGTCCTGAGGATGGGTTGTGCTTCAAGTATGGTCGTCCAGGACACCGTGCCAGAGAATGCAGGCAGAATCAGAATCAACTTGCACTGCCTTCCAACCAACCCCGCAACAACAATGTTAGGCCTGCTCAAGGACGTCTTCAAGCTAACAATGTTGATGTAAATGAAGTTCAAGACTAGCCTGCTGCTGTGATGGGTACTCTTCTCGTCAACTCAGTACCAGCTTCTGTATTTTTTGATACACTAGCATCGCATTCTTTTATGTCTAAACATTTCACATACATGCATGACATTAAGTGTGAAGAGATGAACGTCCCAATAGTGGTAAACACCCCCACAAGCCAATGTTGGACCTCCATTATTAGTCACAATGTCCCCATTGAAATTGAAGTATTGGAGTTCCATACCTCCCCCATAATGCTGAAGTCTTCCAATATCGATCTCATTCTTGGAATGGATTGGTTGAAAGCACATACTGCTTCCGTCATTTGTGCCATCAAAACTGTCCACCTTCTGCATCCTTCGAATGAGATAGTCAGTAATCTTTGTAATCACTGTAATTAAGCCACAGTAACCCTATGCTAATGATGCCAAGTCACCATTGTTACTGTTGTTAATCTCGCGATAATCCAAGTCATAATAAAATTCAAATTCAAATTTAAAGTCAAAATTCAATTTTGTTAGACGTGAAAACAAAAAGGTTCAAGGTGTGGCAAATATTCTCTAGATATTTGTCATGTTGAAACCACACAGTTACAAAGTATTTAAATTAACAAAATTAAAATAAAACCAAAGCAGAGAATTAAATAAAACAAAATCTAAAACATAAATAAAAATAAAAATAAAAAGCCCACCCCACCCTACTGGCCCCCAACCCAGCTAACCGGCCCGACCGGCCCAACCGCCTGCCCCTGGGGATAACCCCCCCCCCCACTTCCCCCGAACCCTAGCCACCCCAACCCCACTCGCCCTCATTGCCCCACTCCTCACCCCGACCCTCTCCTTCCCCTGGATCTGGATCGGGAGAACCACCCCCGACCATGACGCGCCATCGACGCTCGACGCCCGCCGCCCCGTCGCCGCTGGTCCTCCCAACCAATGCCCCCTCACCACGACGGCCCTCCTCATCCTCCTCCCTGCCAGCCAACCCCAAGCCTCGCTGAATCCACCCCTACACCGCCTGTGAGGCACCTCCCGGTCCTCTCTCCCTTCTCCTCCGGCCAAGCCCCGCCCCGTACTCGTCGCGCTCCCACGCTCGCTCGTCGTGCCTCGCGCCGCGCCCGCAAGCCCTCGCCCCCCGCGCTCACGCACGCATGCCCGCTCTGTTGGAAATATGCCCTAGAGGCAATAATAAAATGGTTATTATTGTATTTCCTTGTTCATGATAATTGTCTATTGTTCATGCTATAATTGTGTTAACCGGAAACCATAATACATGTGTGAATACATAGACCACAACATGTCCCTAGTGAGCCTCTAGTTGACTAGCTCATTGATCAATAGATGGTCACGGTTTCATGGCCATGGACATTGGATGTCATTGATAACGGGATCACATCATTAGGAGAATGATGTGATGGACAAGACCCAATCCTAAGCATAGCACAAGATCGTGTAGTTCGTTTGCTAAAGCTTTTCAATGTCAAGTATCGTTTCCTTAGACCATGAGATTGTGCAACTCCCGGATACCGTAGGAATGCTTTGGGTGTGCCAAACGTCACAACGTAACTGGGTGGCTATAAAGGTGCACTACGGGTATCTCCGAAAGTATCTGTTGGGTTGGCATGAATCGAGACTGGGATTTGTCACTCCGTGTGACGGAGAGGTATCTCTGGGCCCACTCGGTAAGACATCATCATAATGAGCTCAATGTGACTAAGGAGTTAGCCACGGGATGATGTATTACGGAACGAGTAAAGAGACTTGCCAGTAACGAGATTGAACAAGGTATGGGGATACCGACGATCGAATCTCGGGCAAGTACCATACCGATAGACAAAGGGAATTGTATACGGGATTGATTGAATCCCCGACATCGTGGTTCATCCGATGAGATCATCGTGGAGTACGTGGGAGCCAACATGGGTATCCAGATCCCGCTGTTGGTTTTTGGCCGGAGAGGTGTCTCGGTCATGTCTACGTGTCTCCCGAACCCGTAGGGTCTACACACTTAAGGTTCGATGACGCTAGGGTTATAGGGAAATGGTATACGTGATTACCGAAGGTTGTTCGGAGTCTCGGATGAGATCCCGGACGTCACGAGGAGCTCCGGAATGGTCCGGAGGTAAAGATTGATATATAGGAAGTCCAGTTTTGGTCACCGGAAAGTTTTTGGGCTCATCGGTAGTGTACCGGGAGTGCCGGGAGGGTGCCGGAGGACCCCGAGAGGGGTGTGACGACCAAAGGACCTCATGGGCCCTTAGAGGAGGTGTGCCAGCCCATATTGGGTCGGCCAAGACCATCTATGTGGGGCCATGTGGCTGGAGATAAGGAGATAAGGCAAAAGGGATTTAAAAGGAGGAGATCCACCTCCCTTGTGGGAGGTGGACTCTCCCTTTAATTCGGCCGACCCTCTCCTCTTTGGAGTAGAGGCCAAGCCAGCCCTCCACGTCCCTCCTCCTATATATACTTGAGGTTTTGGATGTTTTGAGACAAGATTTGATCTCTCTCTCTCACGGCAAAGCCCTACCTCTCTTCTTCCTCCTCCGCAGCGCTTAGGCGAAGCCCTGTCGGAATACCTTGCTACTCCACCACCACCACGCCGTCGTGCTGCTGTTGGAGCCCTTCCCCAACCTCTCCTTCCTCCTTGCTGGATCAAGGTGTTGGAGACGTCACCGGGCTGCACGTGTGTTGAACGCGGAGGTGCCGTCCGTTCGGCACTTGATCGGATCTACCGCGATCTGAATCGCTGCGAGTACGACTCCATCAACCGCGTTCTTGTAACGCTTCCGCTTAGCGATCTTCAAAGGTATGAAGATCCACTCTCCCCTTGATCGTTGCTGGTTTCTCCATAGATGGATCTTGGTGAACGCGTAGGAAAATTTTGATTTACTACTACGTCTCCCAACAGTGGCATCATGAGCTAGGTCTATGCGTAGAATCTATGCACGAGTAGAACACAAAGCAGTTGTGGGCGTCGATTTTGTTAATATGCTTGCCGTTACTAGTCTTATCTTGATTTGACGGTATTGTGGGATGAAGCGGCCCGGACCAACCTTACACGTACGCTTACGTGAGACCGGTTCCACCGCCTGACATGCACTAGTTGCATAAGGTGGCTAGCGGGTGTCTGTCTCTCCCACCTTAGTCGGATTGGATTCGATGAAAAGGGTCCTTATGAAGGGTAAATAGCAATTGGCATATCACGTTGTGGTTTTGACGTAGGTAAGAAACGTTCTTGCTAGAAACCTATAGCAACCACGTAAAAACTTGCAACTACAAATTAGAGGACGTCTAACTTGTTTTTGCAGCATATGCCGTGTGATGTGATATGGCCAAAAGGATGTGATGTGATGCATTGTGATGTATGAGATTGATCATGTTCTTGTAATAGGGTTCACGACTTGCATGTCGATGACTATGACAACCGGCAGGAGCCATAGGAGTTGTCTTATATTATTGTATGACCTGCGTGTCAATCATAAACGCCATGTAATTACTTTACTTTATTGCTAAACATTAGCTGTAGTAGTAGAAGTAATAGTTGGCGAGACAACTTCATGAAGACACAATGATGGAGATCATGATGATGGAGATCATGGTGTCGTGCCGGTGACAGTGATGATCATGGTGCCCCGAAGATGGAGATCAAAGGAGCAAGATGATATTGGCCATATCATGTCACTATATTGATTGCATGTGATGTTTATCATGTTTACATCTTATTTGCATAGAACGACGGTAGTAAATAAGATGATCTCTCAATAAAATTTCAAGAAAGGTGTTCACCCTAACTGTGCACCGTTGCTAAGGATCGTTGTTCCGAAGCACCACGTGATGATCGGGTGTGATAGGTTCTAACGTTCGCATACAACGGGTGTAAGCCAGATTTACACATGCGAAACACTTAGGTTGACTTGACGAGCCTAGCATGTACAGACATGGCCCCGCAACACGGAGGACCGAAAGGTCAAACATGAGTCGTATAGAAGATACGATCAACATAGAGATGTTCACCATGGATGACTAGTCCGTCTCACGTGATGATTGGACACGGGCTAGTTGACATGGATCATGTATCACTTGGAAGACTAGAGAGATGTCTATCTAAGTGGGAGTTCATTAATAATTTGATTAAATGAACTTAATTATCATGAACTTAGTCTAAAAATGTCCTTGCAAATTATGTCGTAGATAGCTCACGCTGTAGCTCCCCAGTTTTAATGATACAATCCTAGAGAAAAGTAAGTTGAAAGTTGATGGTAGCAATAATGCGGACTGGGTCCGTGATCTGAGGATTGTCCTCATTGTTGCACAGAAAGCTTATGTTTTTTATGTACCGCTAACTGCATCACTCCCTCAAGCGTTGTCTGTAGATGTTGTGAACATATGACAGGCACTTTTTGGTGACTACGTGATAGTTCAATGCGTCATGCATTACGGCTTAGAATTGAGGCACCAAAACGTTTTGAACGTCACGGAACATATGAGATGTTCTAGGAGCTGAAATTGTGATCTCAGGCTCGTACCTATGTTGAGAGGTATGAGACCTCCAACAAGATTCTTTGTCTGCAAGATAAAGGAGAATAGCTCAATCGCTGAGCGTGTGCTCAGATTGTCTGGGTGCTACAATCACTTGAATCAAGTGGGAGTTAATCTTCCAGATGAGATAGTGATTAATGCAGTTCTCCAAGTCACTGCCACCAAGCTACAAGAGCTTCGTGATGAACTATAACATGCCAGGGATGGATAAGATGATCCCTGAGTTGTTCGTGATGTTTGACACCACGAAGGTAGAAATCAAGAAGGAGCATCAAGTGTTGATGGTTAAGTGAAACCACTAGTTTCAAAAGGGGCAAGGGCAAGAACGGAAAACTTCAGGAATGGCAAGCCAGTTGTTGCTCTAGTGAAGAAACCCAAGGTTGAGCCCGAACCCGAGACTAAGTGCTTCTGTTATGAGGAGAATGTTCGCTGAAGCGGAAAACCCCTAGATGCTTGGTATATAAGAAGGCTGGTAATGTCAATGGAAGTATATTTGATATACGTGTTAGTGATGTGTACCTTGCTGGTACTCCTAGTAGCACCTGGGTATTGGATACCGGTTCGGTTGCTAAGTGTTAGCAACTCGAAATAAAAGCTACGGAGTAAATGGAGACTAGCTAGGTGAAAGGTGACGATGTGTGTTGGAAGTATTTCCAAGATTGATGTGATCACCATCGCACGCTCTCTCTACCTTCAGGATTTGTGATAAACCTAAATAAATGTTATTTGGTGTTTGCGTTGAGCATGAACATGATTAGATCATGATTAGTGCGATACGGTTATTCATATAAGTTAGAGAATAATGGTTATTCTGTTTACATGGATAATGCCTTCAATGGTCATGCACCCACTCGAAATGGTTTATCTAATCATGATCGTAGTAGTACACATATTCATAACATTGGTACCAAAAGATACAAAGTTAATAATGATAGTACCACATGCTTGTGGCACTGCCACGTAATGTCATATTGGTATAAATCGCATGAAGAAACTCCATGATGATGGATTTTTTTTGACTCACTCGATTTCGAATCGGTTGAGACATGCGAGCCATGCCTCTTGGGCAAGATGACTGAGACCCCATCATCCAATATGATGGAGCGGGCAAGTGGCTTATTGGAATTAATACATGTTGATGTATGTGGTCCAATGAGTGTTAAAACACACAGTGAATATCGTTATTTTTCTTTACCTTCACTGATGATTTGAGTGAATATGGGGATATTTACTTAAACACGAGTCTGAAATGTTTGAAAGGTTCAAGGAGTTTCATAGTGAAGATAAAGATCATCGTGACAAGAAGATGAAATTTCTACGATATGATCGTGGAGGTGAATATCTAAGTTACGAGTTTGGTATGCAATTTTAGACAAGGTGGAAATTGTTTCACAGCTCACGCCTCCTGGAACACCATAGTGTGATGGTGTGTTCGAACGTCGTAGTCGTGCTCTATTGGATATAGTGAGTACTATGATGTCTCTTATCGTTTTACCACTATCGTTATGGGGTTATTCATTAAAGACAAATCCATTCACTTTAACAGGGCACCATCTAAGTCTGTTGAGATGACACCGTGAGAATTATGGTTTGACAGAAGCCTAAGCTGTCATTTCTGAATGTTTGGGGCTGCGACGCTTATGTGAAAATGGGTTTTTCACCTAGCGAGCTCGAACCCAAAGCAGACAAATGCATCTTCATAGAATACCCTAATGAGACATTGGGTATACCTTCTATCTCAGATCCAAGCGCAAAAGGTGTTTGTTGCTAAGAACGGGTCCTTTCTTGAGAAAGAGTTTCTCTCGAAAGAATTGAGTGGGAGGAAGATAGAACTTGATGAGGTTGTTGAACCTTTGTTTCAACCAGAGAATAGCGCAACACAGAAAGATGTTTCTGTAGAGCCTACTCAGTTGAAAAGGAAGTTAATGATGATGATCATGAAGCTTCGGATCAAGTCACTATCGAACCTCGTAGGTCGACAAGGACGCGTACTGCTCCTGAGTAGTACGACAACCCTGTCTTGGAAATCATGTTGTTGGACAACGATGAACCTACGAACTATGGAGAAGCGATGGTGGGCCCGGATTCCAACAAATGGCTAGGAGCCATGAAATCCGAGAAAGGATCCATGTATGAAAACCAAGTATGGACTTTGGTAGACTTGCCTGTTGAATGGCGGGTCATTGAGTACAAATGGACCTTTGAGATAAACATAGACGCTAATGGTGAAATGTCACCGTTTATAAAGCTCGACTTGTCGCAAAGAAGTTTCCGCCAAGTTCAAGGAGTTGACTGCAATGAGATTGTCTCATCTGTAGCGATGCTAAAAGTCTATTAAAATTTTGTTAGCAGTTGCTGCATTTTTCGATTATGAAATCTGGCAGATGGATGACAAAACAAGGTTTCCGTAATGGTTTCTGTGAGGAAGAGTTGTATGTGATACAACCAGAAGGTTTTGTCAATCCTAAGGATGCTAATAATATGCAAACTCTAGCGATCCTTCTATGGACTGGAGCAAGCATCTCGGAGTTGGAATATATGCTTTGATGAGGTGATCAAAGTGTTTAAGTTTATACAAAGTTTATGGGAAACTTGTATTTGCAAGAAAGTGAGTGGGAGCACTATGGAATTTCTTATAAGAATATGTAGTTGACATATTATTGATCGGAAATGATGTAGAATTTCTGGAAGAGCATGAAGGGTTGTTTGAAAAGAGTTTTTTCAAAGGAAGACCCAGATAAAGCTACTATTTTATTAAGCATCAAGATCTATAGGGATAGATCTATTCGCTTGATAAGTTTTTTCGACGAAGACATACCTTGACAAGTTTTTGAAGGAGTTCAAAATAGATGGGTCAAAGAAGGAGTTCTTGACTGTATTGTAAGGTGTGAAATTGAGTAAGACTCAATACCCGACCACGGCAGAAGATAAAGAAGAGATGAGTGTCATCTCCCATGCTTTAGCCATAGGCTCTATATAGTATGCCATGCTGTGTACCGCACCTGTGTGTGCCTTGCCATGAGTCTGTCAAGGGGTACAAGAGTAATCCAAGAGTGGATCACTGGACAGCGGTCAAAATTAGCCTTAGTAACTTGAGAACTAAGGAAATATTTCTCGATTATGGAGGTGATAAAGAGTTCATCGTAAAGTGTTACGATGATGCAAGCTTTAAAACCAATCCGGATGACTCTTCGTAGAAATCCAGCTACGTATAGTGGAGCAGCCATTTGGAATAGCTCCAAGTGGAGCATGGGAGTAGTATCTACAAATATGACATGGAAAGTTTGCAAGGTACACACGGATCTGAATGTCGCAGACCCGCTGACTAAGAAACCTCTTTCACGAGCAGAACATGAACAAACCCCAGAACTTATTGGGTGTTAATCACATGATGATATGATCACATGGTGATGTAAGTGTTAATCACATGGTGATGTGAACTAGATTATTGACTCTAGTGCAAGTGGGAGACTGTTGGAAATATGCCCTAGAGGCAATAATAAAATGGTTATTATTGTATTTCCTTGTTCATGATAATTTTCTATTGTTCATGCTATAATTGTGTTAACCGGAAACCATAATACATGTGTGAATACATAGACCACAACATGTCCCTAGTGAGCCTCTAGTTGACTAGCTCGTTGATCAATAGATGGTCACGGTTTCATGGCCATGGACATTGGATGTCATTGATAACGGGATCACATCATTAGGAGAATGATGTGATGGACAAGACCCAATCCTAAGCATAGCACAAGATCGTGTAGTTCGTTTGCTAAAGCTTTTCAATGTCAAGTATCGTTTCCTTAGACCATGAGATTGTGCAACTCCCGGATACCGTAGGAATGCTTTGGGTGTGCAAAACGTCACAACGTAACTGGGTGGCTATAAAGGTGCACTACGGGTATCTCCGAAAGTATCTGTTGGGTTGGCATGAATCGAGACTGGGATTTGTCACTCCGTGTGACGGAGAGGTATCTCTGGGCCCACTCGGTAAGACATCATCATAATGAGCTCAATGTGACTAAGGAGTTAGCCACGGGATGATGTATTACGGAACGAGTAAAGAGACTTGCCAGTAACGAGATTGAACAAGGTATGGGGATACCGACGATCGAATCTCGGGCAAGTACCATACCGATAGACAAAGGGAATTGTATACGGGATTGATTGAATCCCCGACATCGTGGTTCATCCGATGAGATCATCGTGGAGTACGTGGGAGCCAACATGGGTATCCAGATCCCGCTGTTGGTTATTGGCCGGAGAGGTGTCTCGGTCATGTCTACGTGTCTCCCGAACCCGTAGGGTCTACACACTTAAGGTTCGATGACGCTAGGGTTATAGGGAAATGGTATACGTGATTACTGAAGGTTGTTCGGAGTCCCGGATGAGATCCCGGACATCACGAGGAGCTCCGGAATGGTCCGGAGGTAAAGATTGATATATAGGAAGTCCAGTTTTGGTCACCGGAAAGTTTTTGGGCTCATCGGTAGTGTACCGGGAGTGCCGGGAGGGTGCCGGAGGACCC
Organism: Hordeum marinum; assembly: GCA_022496015.1. Classification (NCBI taxonomy): domain Eukaryota; kingdom Viridiplantae; phylum Streptophyta; class Magnoliopsida; order Poales; family Poaceae; genus Hordeum; species Hordeum marinum. Next base: position 342,018,944 of record CM039677.1, on the reverse strand, counting down.
CGAGAGGGGTGTGACGACCAAAGGACCTCATGGGCCCTTAGAGGAGGTGTGCCAGCCCATATTGGGTCGGCCAAGACCATCTATGTGGGCCCATGTGGCTGGAGATAAGGAGATAAGGCAAAAGGGATTTAAAAGGAGGAGATCCACCTCCCTTGTGGGAGGTGGACTCTCCCTTTAATTCGGCCGACCCTCTCCTCTTTGGAGTAGAGGCCAAGCCAGCCCTCCACGCCCCTCCTCCTATATATACTTGAGGTTTTGGATGTTTTGAGACAAGATTTGATCTCTCTCTCTCACGGCAAAGCCCTACCTCTCTTCTTCCTCCTCCGCAGCGCTTAGGCGAAGCCCTGTCGGAATACCTTGCTACTCCACCACCACCACGCCGTCGTGCTGCTGTTGGAGCCCTTCCCCAACCTCTCCTTCCTCCTTGCTGGATCAAGGTGTTGGAGACGTCACCGGGCTGCACGTGTGTTGAACGCGGAGGTGCCGTCCGTTCGGCACTTGATCGGATCTACCGCGATCTGAATCGCTGCGAGTACGACTCCATCAACCGCGTTCTTGTAACGCTTCCGCTTAGCGATCTTCAAAGGTATGAAGATCCACTCTCCCCTTGCTCGTTGCTGGTTTCTCCATAGATGGATCTTGGTGAACGCGTAGGAAAATTTTGATTTACTACTACGTCTCCCAACACGCTCCACCCCTCACCGGCTCGCCGTTTTGGCCGTGCCCGCATATGCGCGCCTCCGTGCCCGGTCGAAGGCCGTGCGTACCCGCACCCAGCGCGCCGCCCTGCGTTGCGCCAGCTCGGCCACTGCTGTTGCCCGCTCCGGCCAGTCTCCACTCCCCGTCGCCCTTGGCCGGCTCCCTATCCACCGTCGACTTGCCACCGAGGGCCTCGCCCCTCCGCTAAACCGTTCGGTTAGTGGGGCTAACCCCCCCCCCCCACTAACCCCCTCCCCCTGAGAATGACAAAGGGGGCCCGCGCCAGAAAACATCTTTAAAAAAATAGTAAAAATAATAAATATATATAAAAAATGAATGAATGAATAAATAAATAATTAGTTTAATTAATTAATTAGTGAATTAATTAATTAAGTAATTAATTAGTTAATTAGATGGATATGTTTAATTCGATGAATTAATTAAAGAGTTAATTAATTCTGTTAATTAACCAAAATAGAGAATGACAAGTGGGCCCCATCCCCTTAATTAATCCAATTAATGATAATTAAACATTAATTAAAACTGTGACTATGACATGTGGGACCACTGATTAGTTTGACCAGTCAACAGGACTGTTGACTACCGACATCAACATGACATCATGGTGATGTCATAATTCATTAATTGAATTAAAATAATCTATTTTAATTTCTGAATATTAATAAAACTTCAAAAATTAATATAAAATAATCCGTAACTCGGATGAAAATATTTTATACATGAAAGTTGTTTAGAAAAATCCCACGAATCCGAATACGCTGACCATTAGTTTGTCACATGCCTCTAGCATAGAAAACATGGAACTTTTCCATCGTTTTCATCTATTTGGTAAAAGCCTGAGACCTGGGAAATATCGCCAGATATTCTCCCACCTCGTCTGCTACGTGTAGTACTGTGTTAGTGCATATCTAGCTCTGCATATTTCAATGTCATGCGTCGTGATGCATTTGTCTGGTTTATATTTATTGTTTCTTCCCTCATCTTCTCTCCGGTAGACCCCGAGACTGACAGTGTTGCCGAGTACGACTACGTCGTTGAGGATCAGGCCTTTGCCACAGAGCAGCAAGGCAAGCAACCCCCCCCCCTTGAGCATTCCATTATCGCCTATTCCTTTCCCCTATTATTATTGCATTAGATTTTTGCTAATGTATTAGTTAGCTCCTATTCTGATGCATAGCCTGTTTTTGATGAACTGCTACTATACCTGTTGCTCTATCAACTGCTTAGTATAGGTTGTTCAATGAATCCCTAGTGACCCCTTAGTCCCAGTTGCCCCTGCTTCTTCATCGACGACCCGACGACTCAACGACTCGAAGACCCGAAGACTCGGTCAACTGACCGACAAGCCAGACCCCTCACATCACTACACTCCCCTTAGTTGTATGACTCTACAGTGCTACTATCGAGTATCGAGGGTGACACCCCGTGAAGTACTCATGATGCTAGCCCTGTAGTGCAGCTAGTCGGTCGTGGTTATCGAGGGTGATTCCTCCTTCACCATTCTCGGCGCTGTCTCTGTCGTGCAACCCCTCAAGTGTGGGACTCGCGGGGGTGATTCCTCTAAAGTCCACCTTGACGGTTACATCGAGCGGGGACAATTGAGGGTGATTCCTCAGTTCTCGCCTTGATGTTTTATACACGCAGTTACTGTGACCTGGTTATAGAAACATGTTGGTGATGGGTCGGCCCTGAGGGGTACCCACGGTTTGATGATGATGAGGCGTGGACGGGCAGCAGAGGCCCTTGCCACACATCCTCGAGACGGGGCGACGGGACCGCACTTTACTGGTCGCGCTTGCCCCGCATTAATAAAATGCTAATGTGTTGGGTATTTGATCTGAGTTGGTCGTTTGACCTTTTATGCACCAAACCTTCACATGGGAGAAGTTATGGGTACTCAGCGTCGTTGTATCAGCTGAAGCTCTTCGGACGTCAGCAATGGAGCGGCGCGCGTCGGATTGGGCTGGAAGGTACAGCTTCCGGACTGAGTGTACTAGATCTGCTTCCGGCCGCCTACGCATCGTGTAGGAGTGCAAGGGCAAGTGGGCCCACGAACCTACACGCTTAGGATTTAGACCGGCGGGTTGGCCTCTTCGTTGAGCCTAGGTGGGGTGACGACGTTTTGGATCCCAAGGCCGGGCATTACCCAGGAAAGTGTGTCCGGACGGAGGTGATCAAGCGTGTTGGAAATGCGGTGCACCCCTCAGGGATGAATTCATCTATGCCAATAGCCGTGTCCACAGTAACACGACGACTTGGAGTTGTACTTTGACCTTATACAACTAAAACTGTGACTTTAATTGTGAAATGAATGTTGGCTCCGGGATTGCTTCCTCGCAGGGAGTCAAGGAAGAATCTCTGGGCATGGTTACTTAATAAAATTGTTACAATAAAATATTGCTATATGTGAGTTACCAGTCTACTCTCTTCTAATGCTGCAAGATACTGAAGATGCTAGTCTTCGATAGGACTAGGCCTTCCCCCCTATTCTTGCTTTCTGCAGTCAGCCCAGATATAACCCCTCCCCTTGATAATGATGCATACTTAGCATAGTTCTGATGTCAGTCTTGCGTGTACTTTGGATGAGTACTCACCGTTGCTTTGCTTTCTCTTTCCACCTCGATATGATTCTGCGTTCAGACGATGGAGCCCAGGAGATGGAGTACAGCGGAGACGACTACTACACCACCGCAGGAGCCTACTACTACATGGAGGCAGCCCCCGACCAGCAGTAGGATAGGAGGTTCCCAAGCAGGAGGCCTCGCCTCTTTCGATCCGTTGTTATGTTGTGCTAGCCTTCTTAAGGCAAAACTTGTTTAACTTATGTCTGTACTCAGATATTATTTGCTTCCGCTGACTCGTGCTTGTCGAGCTTTGTATTTGAGCCCTCGAGGCCCCTGGCTTGTAATATGAAGTTGTATGACTTTAATTTGTGTCTAGAGTTGTGTTGTGATATTGATTAGTGAGTCCCTGATCTTGGTCATAAGCATTGCATGTGTGTTTAGCGTACGGTCGAAATTGGGGGCGTCACAGGAGCATGGCGCGCCTCCTCCACCTCCTCTGCCCAGCGAGGACGATGGTCAGCGCCACGGTGCACGCGCACCGACGCCGTCCCACAAAGCGTCGTCACTACCCCATGAGGATCCCAGCTACAGAATCATCCAGCACGCGGAGCCAGACGCGCGTGTGCTTCTCGAGAGGTGTCGCGAGCGCCAGAACTACACTCTCCAGGACATTGTGGCTGCCGGGAGTCAAAACCACTCCGCTCTCACGGGGGACATCCCTTTCGGCAACGAAGGATTTCATGCCTTCAACCGTGAGCTGCACCGCGTGGTGTGTCCCATACCGTTTAAGCCCGAGTTGCCTCCACGCTACGACGGCACCCCAAACCCACGGAGTTCCTGCAGCTCTGCCATCGGCATCCAAGACATTGGCGGCGATGACAAGGTCATGGCAAACTAGTTCCCCATGGTCGTTAAGGATATGGCACGAATCTCATGGTTGATGAACCTCCCTGAGGACTCCATCTTTTCATGGTCCGACCTGTGCGCGCAGTTTTTCTCCAATTTCAAGGGCACATACGAGCGTCTCCTCACCCTCAACGACCTGCGTGCCGTGCACCAGCAGTCCGACGTGACCCTCCGCAAATACATCTAGCTTTTTAGTCAGGTGTGTAACAAGATTTCGCGGGCGTCCGACGCCGCAATTATCTCTGCATTCATTGCGGGCGTCACCGACATCAAGATGCGCGAGAAGCTCGCCATCAATAACGAGCTCGACATCGTGGCGCGCTGTTCGACCTCGACGACAAGTGCGCCAAGGCTGAAGAAGGTCGCCTTTTTGCCCACACCGACCCTGACGCCGTCGCTGACGCCGCCAAGGCCAAGAAGAAGGACGCCAAGCTTGCGGCGACGGAGCAGGAGTTTTAGTTTATTTCTATTTGTTGGAATCACGTCAAACGGAGCCACGAGGTGATCCCAAGCTATCAGGGCGCGTCCTGATGACTTGGCGGCACCTTGTGGCCCCCTTCCGGTGGTTCTTCGCTCCATTATTTTTCATATATTTCAGAAAAAATCATCAAATTTTTTTGAACGATTCCGAAACTTTCATTTTCTGCACAAAAAACAACATCACGGTAATTCTGTTGATCTACGTATTACGTTGCATGGATATGTATGAATATAGGGTGTCAGGTATGAGATACGTAAATGTGAAGACGCGAATTTAAAGAATGTCAGGTCCGTGTCCGCGGACGCGACCGTGGATACGGACCGGACACGTCTGCGAACGTTTGAGAGACTGGATTTGCAAGTTCGAGCGCTAGTGCTCTAAAATGTATGAAATCAGTCCAGCATTCTACCATCTGAAAAATCGAGGGAGACGCTACAAGTCATAACTCAAAGCGTACACTGAATTTCAGTTGTCAGAACTCAGAACAGAAATGGAGCAAATTGGCCGACCTCTGACTTCTGGACCGGCTTTGGACCTGACCTTGGATACTCGCCATATCTGTCACGCCCTTTCTTTTTTCTAGCCCCTCCCATTGACTCTTCGTTCTGGTTTTATTTTTCAAATTTCGTTTTAAGACTAGTGTGCATCGTTGTGATCTGGCCTCTAATTCACGTCGAATCAGTACAGTTGGGCTTGCTCCACGCGCCAACGAGCTTGCCTTGCAAAGTTGCAGTTGCAGGTATTGATGCCGCCATGTCAAAGCTGCTGAGTGTTCCTCGCCAATAATTCCCTGCACCAAATTTTCCAATCCAATACGTACTACTGTGATGTTTTGCAGGTACGCGTCCTGTACCTTTACCATGAGCCACGTTCCCACACATGTGAATTTTTCGAACTTTCTGAAGCGGATAAATGACCCTTGAGCCGATGAAGGTCAGGTAGTTTTAGTTAACCTGTGTCTCGGAGCAACTGCTGCTTTGCTTTGCTTCCATGGTTGTTTGTTGTTTGCAGAGACATGAGGAATCGTTCGAGGGGTTTTGGACGGACCTCGTGGCGATTGATTCTCGGGAGAACGAGGAGGAGATCTGGTTTTGATGGAATGTTTTAGCCATCCAGATCATGCCCGTCGTGTCCATCAAGGCCCCTTGTCCCCCATCCCAGCTTGCTACAGTGAGAACGAGGTCCACTCGTTTACATTACAATGGGAGAGGTCGCTGAGGAGTGAGGACCAGTGACGGGGGTGGATAATAGTACTACTACTTCCATGCTTTACCTCTCCCAATCGCTCCGAAGAGAGAGCAGTAGTATTTCCAATCACACTTCAGTGTCTGACGCAGATGCGCTTGCGTTGCCTCCTACACTGTTTAGCAATGAATCTCCATAACTGCAAGACCACAACGCATCTCCATCCCTCGCCATGCCTCCGTACTTCCCCCTTTTAACTCCGTTTCTCCTTCCTGGAAAAGCAGCGCATTCATTCCGTCGCGTTTGCTGGCCGGCGTGACATTCTTCGGCACACGACCGATGCTCACGGCACGAACGACCAAGCTTACGCGAGGCGTGCTTGGACCGAGCAAGGAAAGGAGAAGCGGCATGCGGATCGGTTGCCTTTCCGCGGCGCCCGATCCCAACGGAAGCGGCGTATCCCGAACTGGCACTCGCGCGTCGCGCTGGCCTGGCCGCGCAGGGGGAATCGGCCACCAACCCGCCATCAAGCCGCACGTCGTGGTCTCCGGCGATGCGGGGGCCGGCGCGGCGCGGCGCAAGGAATCACCATGTCGCGGAGTGTTCCCTGTAGCTCCCCGCGAGTCAGCCGCGTCCGCTCCGATCTCTGATCTGTCGCCGCGCGAGTGTCTGTCGATCTTTCCCATCCGCAACTGCATTTTCCTTCCGCATTAATGTTCCCCCCTTCGACATTAACCAGTAGTACAATTTTAGTACTAGTACTACTCCTACTCCTCCACGGCCCGCGCTGGTGTCAGATAAGCCTTCTGTGTACTGCTGCTTCCGACTAGGTAGAGTAGAAATTAATTCGAGTGCAGTTGGGTTTAGTTCACTGTCAAGCGGCGTTTACTGCCGACCGGTGGCACAGCTTCAGCTCTGGTGCTAGATGGTTTTCCAGGATGGACCAACGAAGTGCGCACATGCGTGTTTTGACGTCTCTTTAGGGGAAATACGGAAGTGCTAAAAACTCGATTGGTCAGCTGTTGTTGGTTTAAAGAGGGCTGCAATCTCTGATTTCTTCACTGGACTAGGGGCTAGTTACACGGAAGGTGGTAGTACTACGAGCACTTCAACCGCAGCACTGTGGCCTCTTTATTGTACTACTCTTGTAACTGATTGTAAGGTTAAGTACTTACATAGTACCATTATTAAGCAGGAAAACGTATAACAAAGAGTAATCCAAACTGATGAGAGAATAAATACATATATTATCCACCAAAAATATCCCTCTTATTTTACTTTTTATTTGAAAAGAGAGCTGACTCTCCGATTCTATATATCAGAAATCACGGTATGACCAACCGCCATCAGACAATACACCATGAGTGGTCATTACATTGCGACATCTTCAATATTGCCACCGTGCACCACCTCCACAAAGACACACCACAACAAAGGATCGCCACTATCCGCCGCCACCCACACGATTCATGCCTCAACCAGCCAAAATCAAGGCACTAGAGAGACCAAAAACGGCGGGTGTAGCACAAACCTCTCATCAACCGCGGGTCCCTCAAGACAAGACCATTTCAAAAGTGATGCCCCCAAGTGGATACACGCCACAAGTGGTATCATTGTCCGACCCGAGGAGACCTAGATCAGAGGTTTTCCTCGGAGCTTTGATCGTTGGGGGGGGGGGAGAACAACACCTCTGCCAAGCCTCCAGGAAGGTTACAACGACCGTAGGTGTTTCCTTCGCAAGGCTTTCACCCGGTCGCCTCGCACCAACCACTGGGTCTAGCTGGCCCACCATGTCTTCATGCGGCTAGAATTTACAATCTCCCAACCGCCAGAATTTGTCCCTCGAACGAGGATCAAAACAACGATAGGTAGATATGATGGTTGTTTTGAGAAAGGATATAAGGGGGCTTATGTGTGATAGAGCATATCATAACACAGGGTTTGGATGCACCTATGAAGTTTACGCGAACTCTCGAGATGAGAAAGGGTAATGCACGGTATCGAAGAGGCTAGCAAAATACGGAAAGGATGGGAAGTGCTTACGGTCCACGAACTCACATTTGTCACAAGGAACTCATATACTTATTGTGTTCTCTGTTATCTCTCTCAAAGCAAAGCACTCATCGCCTGCCCCTAGGGGGTGAGGTTGGGAGGAGTTAACCACCGCATGCCCCCGGCAAGACAACACACAAGGTTTTCAATCAAGAATACAAAACACTCCAACTTCCTTGGCATGCCACGACCGACATTTTAATGGATAGTGGATCACAAACCTTAATATCATTATTCTTACTAGTTAGTTTTTACAATATCCTCAATACCATTGATCATACGTTTCACATTTAATGATCGACGTGCAAGTTATTATTATATCCTTCTTGTATACCTATCATTTTCTAACTAAACATATAACCCGTGCAAAATACCACTTTCAATTTCAGAGTCTCTCAAAAAGATTTAAGTGAGGCTGAAGCATGAGAGTGCTAATTATTTCAACAAAATATAATCTCCGCCATGCTCTAAAGATATAAGTGAAGTACATGAGCATAATTAACTTAACTCAAAGATGTAAGCGAAGCATAATAAGCATTGTAATAAATTATGATGAATATGTGTCACTCTCAAAAGGCGTGTCCAGAAAATAATGATTGTCATAAACTAAAAAGAAAACATAATATAATAGACAACTCTCCAACAAAAACCCATATCATGTGATAAATAAAAATATAGCTCCGAGTAACATAGTGATGGATTGTAGACGAAAGACGGGATGCCATCCCGGGCATCCCCAAGCTTGGACGTTTGGGTATTCCTTCAATATTACCTTGGGTTTACTTGGGCATCCCTAAGCTTAGGTTCTTGTCGCTCCTTATTCCTTTATCCATCGTGATCTCACCCAAAACTTGAAAAGTTCAACACATAAAACTCAACAGAAACCTTGTGAGTTCCATTAGTATAATAATAATATCGAACACCATAAGTACTGGTATAAATAGATTTATAATTCTTCTTGCATAATACCTATTGTATTATAACTCTCCCATGAATTATACTCCCCCGATACAATCCATAGAAATCAGTAAAACAAGCACACTATGCAAGTAAAAAATAGAATCCGGCTAAAACAGAACAATCTGTAATAATTTATACTAAAACCATACTTCTGTACCTCCAAAAATTCTGAAAAAAATAAGAAGAGTTCTAAAATTTGCATCTTAATAATGTTTTAGAAAATCAGTAATTTATCACACTCGAGTAAAAGATAAGAATTCAAATAATGGGCATAAAAGTTTATGTTTCTACACCTTATCAATTCAACTATCAACCAAATCATTCCAAAGGCTCTATTTGGCACAAAAACTAATTAAAATATAAAAACACAATCATTAGAGCAACAACAATCATGTCATCACATAAAAATAGAATATAAAAGTTGTAAACAAAATAAATATTGGGTTGCCTCCCAACAAGCGATATTGTTTTATGCCCCTAGCTAGGCATGATGCATAATTTCACTTTTTCTCATTGTGATCCAATTCATTAATCAAGCAAAGAGACATCTTGGGAGTCTTAGCAAAAGCATTTTTTGAATTATAACACCCCTGGGTAAAAATCAAGAAATTGTTTGTCAAGCATAGATTCTTCTATTTTATTGATAAATTTAGGGTGAAGACTAATCATTTTTGAATCACCGTTTCCTTTACTAGGCGATCCACCCTTATTTGGCTTAGGAACCTTAGATACATTGACATTTATTTATTAATTAATTGGAGGTTCCTCATTAAGTGTCATAGGTGAAAAGGCATAACCCAAATCATGGATAACTCTTTCTATCTTGTCAATTCTAGCGGGACTTTGTTCTACTCCGTCGGTAGTGGGTTCCTCTTCTTTTAGTGCCTTTAATACATTTCCAACCATAGAACCTAATTTAGTTACTTGGTTATGGATCTTTCTATCCAAAGTTTCAAATTTTATGTAGTTGCCATTTTACTTTTGATAGCTTCTAGCTTTGCATTACGTGCTTAATGTCGTTCCATTAATAATGATAGGTGGTGATCCCGCTAAATTTCCCATAGCATTAAAAGCATACATAGGGTGACTACTTAAAAACAATTCTCGAGTGATAGTATCAAGCACAAACTTGTACCAAGTAGTAATACCCACATAAACATTGCAAAGAAGAACAATGGTGGATTTATAATGAGACGATCTATTTTGAGCATCGCAAATCCTATACCAAGCGTCTTTTAAATTCTCTCCCCCCTTTGTTGAAAATTAAGCACTTCATTTTCAGGGGTGCAAGCAACAAGTGAAGAACTAGCCATAGTAACACGCATAAAATATAGTTGATATTTCTAATTTATATAAAATTGAAAAATAAAAGCAAGTAAAAAGTATAACAAGTAAATGATAATGTGTGTGAAGGAACCTGTAGTTGCTTGATGATATTCCCCGGCAATGACGCCAGAAATCCTTCTGCTACTTTGTAGATGCGTTGGGTTTTTCTCGGAAGAGCAAGGGATGAAGTAGTAAAGTAGCAACCAATATTTCCATAAGTGAGAACCATGGTTTATTGAACCAATAGGAGGATCACGCAAACAACCGTCAACGATACCTACACACACAAAAACAAATACTTGCACCCAACACGGGCAAGAGGGTTGTCAAGACCCTTGTACTCATTAATTGCAAGGATCAAATTTGATAGTGGTAGATATATATTTTGCAAAATATAAAAGTGAAAAATGCAACAAGGTAAATAGGATTTTAGTAAATATACCGAGTTGACCCAAGGGCCATAGTTTTCACTAGAGGGATCTCTCCCAAGAACATGGCATACGGTGGGTAAACAAATTATTGTTCGGTAATTCATAGAAAAGCACATAGTTATGAGGTTATTCATGGCATAATCATGCACATAGGCATTACGTCTGTGACAAGTAGACCGACTCTTGCCTGCATCTACTGCTATTACTCCACCAATCGATCGATATCCAACATGCATATATGGTATTAAGTTCATGACAAACAGAGTAATGCTTTAAGAAAGATGAGATAATGTAGACAAATTAAGACAAGCAATATGTTTAGGCCCCATCGTTTTACCCTTAATGACAACAATACAAATACGTGCCTAGTTACCCCTTTTGTCACGAGGTGAGGAGACCGCAAGATTGAACCCACTACTATGCACTAATGACCTACTCATATAAGCAAACTCATTGATTAGAAAGCATACATAGCTATAACAATCATACATAATGAAGTTCAGGTTTTACCCAATTAATTTCAATGAATAATCTTATCATAAATCCACAATTGATTAGATCGCAACAAACACACCACAAAAGAGGATTGCATCAGATCGATCTCCGAAGAGAACATTGTATTGAAGATCAGAGAGAGAGAGAGAGAGAGAGAGAGAGATCTAGCTAATCACTATGGACCCATAGGTCATTGGTAGACTACTCGCGCATCATCATGGATGCAGCAAGGTTGATGAAGATAGCCTATGTGATCGATTCCCCCTCAGGAAAAGTACCGACGGAGGCCTCCAGATGGGATCGCGCCGCCTGAGCTTGTGGACCTCTTGTAAATCATCGGTTCTCCTACCGATGCTTCCAGGGTCCCTTTTCGTACACAAAAAATCACCATGCAGTTTCATTCCATTTGGACTTCATTTGGTATTGGTTTGTTGCGAACAAGAAATAGGCAAAAACAAGAACTCACACTTGGCACTAGATTAATAGCTTAGTTCCAAAAGATGACATAAAACGGCCTCTAAAGCATACAAGATTGATAATATAATAGCATGAAACAATCAAAAATTATAGATACGTAGGAGACGTATCAATGCCAAACCCTAGAAACTCGGTGACACCGAGATGGCCTTTGGTTCCACCGAAGTATCGTGGCCAAGTTTTTGTAACCTGGTTCAATTCACTTAGGAACCTCCGAGGTGAATCGATCAGAATTTTGGAAGGATGTATACTGCTTATGCCATCTCAAGTCGGTACCATTGGGTGGATTTGTTCGGTACCACCGAATAGCCAAAAGGTGGAACTTTTTACACTATTTGGTTCCACCGAGAATTTGCATTGATGTCACCGAGATGTGCATAAAAGTTGTAATGGTTGGATTTTTTGTGAAGGCTATAAACACTCCTTCACCACCACCTACTCTTGTAGAGATCCATCAAACCAAAACTATAGTTCCACCATTCATTTTCTGAGAAAGAACCACCTACTCATGTGTTGAGATCAAGGGATTCCATTCCAACCTTTAGATCCATGATTTCTAGCCTCCCCAAGTTGCTTTCCACCCAATCCTTCTCTTCTACCAAGAAAAATTATGTGAGAGAGTGATTGAGTGTTGAGGAGACAACCTTTTCATGCACAAGAGCAAGGAGTTCATCATCAACACAACATCTATTACCTCTTGGAGATTGGTATCTCCTAGATTTGTTAGGTGTCACTTGGGAACCTCCAAATCATGTGGAGTTCAACCAAGAAGTTTTTAAGGGCAAGGAGATCGCTTACTTCGTGAAGATGTACCACGAGTGAGTCTAGTCCTTCGTGGATGTAAGCCATGGTGGAATAGACAACATTGCTTCTTCATGGACCCTTCATGGGTGGAGCCTTCCATGGACTCGCGCAACCATTACCCTCTATGGGTTGAAGTCTCCAGCAACGTAGATGTGCGATAGCACCACCTATCGGAACCACGCAAAAAATCATCGTGTCTTTATTGCATTTGATTCCTTCAATCCCTCCTTGACATATAATTGCAATGTCTCTACTTTCCTCTAATAACTCATAGACTTGCATGTGTAGGATGTTGCTTTACTTGGTAAAATTGCTAAAACTTGTCTACAACTAAAATTGGGAAAAAGGATAAGGGATAAGTTTTAATTTTGTCAAGTAGTCTAATCACCCACATAGACAACTTTCGATCCTACAAGTGGTATCAAAGCTTTGGTATCCATTGCATTTGTTTCACAACCTAGGAGAGTGTGTCCTCTTGTGAGGGAAATAATCACCATTGAGGTCCATATTTTGATGGTAGAAACCATGCTAGTTGGAAGCATAAGACTAGCATATTCTTGATCATAACCTAGCTGTGTGGGCTGTTGTTCGTGTTGTCTTGCAATGTTAATTCTTTGAAGATGGAAAAGAACCGGATCATGAAGTAACTGCGAACAAACAAAAGATGTTGTAATACAACGCTCAAGTAGGTGACATCCTATTCAACAGTCTGTCTCTCAAGGAGTTCAACAAGATACTTAGAAAATACCAATGAAATTTGGGATACTTTGATTGATATGCATAAAGGAACCGAGTCTGTCATGGAATCTAAGTTGGATGTGCTCTAGAGTCAACTTGACAAGTTCAAGATGAAGGATGGTGAAGGAGTTGCGAAAATGTACTCCAGGCTTGCTCTCATCACCAATGAGATTATTAACTTAGGAAGTGAAGAGATGACCGACAAATTCATCATCAAGAATATCCTTAGATCCTTGTATGGAAAGTATGAAACTGTGTACACATTAATCCAAATGATTCCCAATTACAAAGATCTCAAGCCTACGAAAGTCATTGGAAGGATAGTTGTTCATGAAATGACACTCAAGTACAAATAGGAGCTCCACAACAAATCAAGCGGTGCTTACAAAGCCACAAGTGATGCTGCGACAACTTCAAATGACATGCTAGTATCCAATGAAGATATAAGCCTCATGGTAAAGAACTTCAAAAAATTCTATAATATTAGAGGGAAAGATAGAAGCTCCATCTCAATATACAACGACAATCGTTCTTCCAGTCATGACCAAAATTGTTACCATTGTGGAAGACCTGGACACTTCTCCAATGATTGCATGACACCTCCCAAGAAGATAGATGAGTCACCTAGAAGGAGTAGAAGAGATGAGTCACCTTAGAGAGAGAGAGAGAAGGAGCAGATAAGATCGATATGACCAAAGACCTTCCCGGACAAGCAAGGATTCGGAGAGAAAATACAAGAACACCAAGATCTACACAAGAAGAAGACCTCACACTCATGTTGGTTAATGGGGTATCAAACTTCGACCCAGACAACGAATCTGAGAGAAGTTACCACTCCAACTCCGACTATAGTCAAGACGAAGGTGTTGCCTAACTAGCTCTCGTATCCTCCAACTTCGATGACTTATTTGAGTTACCTAATTAAGGAACTAGAATATGCTTCATGGCTAAAGGCCCCAAGGTATCACACCCCAAATTCATTGACTTCAGTAGTGATGAAGATGACTTGTTAGGTGGTGATAACTTGCTAAAAGATAAAACTAGTGGTGTTAGCTACAATGAACTTGCTAGTGATCGTGATGTTGGAAATATGCCCTAGAGTCAATAATAAATTAGTTATTATCATATTTACTTGTTCATGATAATCGTTTATTATCCATGCTATAATTGTATTGATCGAAGACTTAAATGCATGTGTGGATACATAGACAAAACCATGTCCCTAGTATGCCTCTAATAGACTAGCTCGTTAATCAAAGATGGTTAAGGTTTCCTAGCCATGGACATGAGATGTCATTTGATAATGGGATCACGTCATTAGGAGAATGATGTGATTGACAAGACCCAAACTACAAACGTAGCATATGATCGTGTCAATTTATTGCTACGGTTTTCTGCATGTCAAGTATTTGTTCCTATGACCATGAGATCATGCAACTCACTGACACCGGAGGAGTACCTTGTGTGTATCAAACGTTGCAACATAACTGGGTGACTATAAAGGTGCTCTACAGGTATCTCCGAGGGTGTCTGTTGGGTTGGCATGGATCAAGACTGGGATTTGTTACTCCGTGTGATGGAGAGGTATCTCAGGGCCCACTCGGTAATACAACATCACAATAAGCCTTGCAAGCAATGTGAATAAGTGTTAGTCACGGGATCTTGTATTACGGAACGAGTAAAGAGACTTGCCGGTAACGAGGTTGAACTAGGTATGGAGATACCGACGATCGAATCTCGGGCAAGTAACATACCGAAGAACAAAGGGAACATCATACGGGATTAATTGAATCCTTGACATAGAGGTTCGACCGATAAAGATCTTTGTAGAATATGTAGGAACCAATATGGGCATCCAGGTACCGCTATTGGTTATTGACCATAGAGGTGTCTTGGTCATGTCTACATAGTTCTCGAACCCGTAGGGTCTGCACACTTAAGGTTCGGTGACGTTTCGGTAGTATAGAGTTATGTATGGTGCTGACCGAAGGTTGTTCGGAGTCCCGGATGAGATCCCGGACGTCACGAGGAGCTCTGGAATGGTGCGTAGGTAACGACTGATATATAGGAAGTCCTGTTTTGGTCGCCGAAAAAGTTTCGGGCTCATCGGTAGTGTACCGGGAGTGCCGGTAGTGTACCGAGAGACCATCGGGAGGGGTATTTCGACCCAAGAGGCTACATGGGCTGTGAGAGGATGAATACCAGCCCTTAGTGGGCTGGAGGAAGTCCCACAAAGGTCCCATGCGGCTGGGAAGAAAAAGCCCAAAAGGAAAAAGGTGGAAAAAGGCAAAAGGGGCTAAATTAGGAAGGAGTCCTAATCCTACTAGGAGTGGAGGAGGAGGACTCCTCCCTCCTGGTTCGGCCGACCCAAGGACTGGATCCTTGGGAGCCAAGCCTCCTCCCCCTCTCACCCTATATATACTAGAGGGTTTTTAGGGTTTTGGCACTAGATTTTTAGCCACATGCCACCAGTTCCTCTAGTGTATAGTTTCTCCTCTAGATCGGATTTCTACAGTGCTTAGGAGAAGCCCTGCCGGAATAGCTTCACCGCCATCGCCGGAGCGCCGTCATGCTGCCGGAGAACTCTTCTACCTCTTCGCTCCTTCTTGCTGGATCAAGAAGGCGAAGATCGTCATCAAGCTGTACGTGTGCTGAACGCGGAGGTGACGTCCGTTCGACGCTAGATCGGAAGGACCATGATCAAGATCGCGAGATGGGTCGTGATGAGATTGCCGGACGGATCATGATGAGTTCGCGGGACGGATCATGATTGGATCGTGCAACGGATCGTGATGAGATCACGGGACGCTCGGCGATTTGGATCGCGAAGAGGTTCGACTACACCAACCGCGTTTCTTAACGCTTCCCGCTTAGCAATCTACAAGGGTACGTAGATCCACTCTCCCTCTCATAGATGCTCATCACCATGGATAGATCTTGCGTGTGCGTAGGAAATTTTTTGTTTCCCATACAACTTTCCCCAACAGTGGTATCAGAGCTAGGTCTATGTGTAGATGAGATCCCGAGTAGAACACGAAGAGTTTGTGGGTGTTGATGCTTAGATTGCTTCCTCCCTTGGTCATGTTTTGGTTCAGCGGTATTGTAGGATGAAGCGGCCCGAACCAACCTTACTCATACGCTTACAAGAGACCTGTTCCATTGACTAACGTGTAACTTCGTTGCACAAAGATGGCTGGCGGGTGTCTGTTTCTCCTACTTTAGTTGGATCGGATTCGACAAAGGCGGTCCTTGAGAAGGTTGAAAAGCAACTTATGTATCACCGTTGTGGTTTATGCATAGGTGAGAATTGTTCTTGCTAGATACCCATAGCAGCCACGTAAAAGATGCAACAACAATTAGAGGACGTCTAACTTGTTTTTGCAGGGTATGTTGTGATGTGATATGGCCAATTACATGATGAGATATATGTGATGTATGAGATGATCATGTGTTGTATAGAATATCACGACTTGCATGTCGATGAGTACGGCAACCGGCAGGAGCCATAGGGTTGTCTTTAATTATTGTATGACCTGCGTGTCAATCATTTAGCGCTTTGTAATGCTTTACTTTATCGCTAAACGGTAGCAATAGTAGTAGAAGCATGGTGGGCGTGACAACCCCGATGGCGACACGTTGGTGGAGATCAAGATGATGGAGATCATGCTGTCATGCCAGTGATGATGGAGATCATGCCGGTGCTTTCAAGATGGAGATCAAAAGCACAAGTTCATGGCCATATCATGTCACTTATGATTTGCATGTGATGTTAATCCTTTTATGCACCTTGTTTTGTTTAGGACGACGGTAGCATTATAAGGTGATCCCTCACTTAATTTCAAGATAAATCGTGTTCTCCCCGAGTAGGCACCGTTGCGAAAGTTTGTCATGTCGAGACACCACGTGATGATCGGGTGTGATAGACTCTACGTTCACATACAACGGGTGCAAGCCAATGTTGCACATGCAGAACACTCGGGTTAAACTTGACGAGCCTAGCATGTACAGATATGGCCTTGGAACACAAGAGACCGAAAGGTCGAGCATGAGTCATATAGTAGATATGATCAACATGATGATGTTCACCATTGAAACCACCTCAACTCACGTGATGATCGGACTTGAGTTGGTGAATTTGGATCATGTATCACTCGAATGACCGGAGGGATGTCAATTTGAGTGGGAGTTCTTCAGTAATATGATTAATTGAACTCATTATCATGAACATAGTCAGTAGTGTCTTTGCAAATTATGTTGTAGATTACTTGCTCACGCTGTAGCTCCCTTGGATTTTTATATGTTCCTAGAGAAATAGAGTTGAAAGATGATGGTAGCAATATTGCGGACTAGGTCCGTGATCTGAGGATTGTCTTCATTGTTGCATAGAAGACTTATGTCCTTAATGCACCACTCGGTGCACCAACCCCTCTAGCATCATTTGTAGATGTTGTGAACATCTGACAGGAACATTTTGATGACTACTTGATAGTTTAGTGCGTCATGCATTACGGCTTAGAACTGAGGCTCCAAAACGTTTTGAATGTCACGGAACATATGAGATGTTCTAAGAGCTGAAATTGGTATCTCAGGCTCGTGCCCATGTTGTGAGATATGAGATCTCCAACAAGATTCTTTGCCTACAAGATGAAGGAGAATAGCTCAATCGTTAAGCATGTGCTCAGATTGTCTGGGTGCTACAATCGCTTGAATCGAGTGGGAGTTGATCTTCCAGATAAGATAGTGATTGATATAGTTCTCCAAGTCACTGTCACTAGAACTTGGTGATGAACTATAAAATGTCAAGGATAGAATTAATGATCCCTGAGCTGTTCGTGATGTTTGACACAACGAAGGTAGAAATCAAGAAGGAGCATCAAGTGTTGATGGTTAGTAAAACCACTAGTTTCGAGAAGGGCAAGGGCAAGGAGGTAAACTTCATGGATGGCAAGTTAGTTGTTGCTCAAGTGAAGCAACCCAAAGTTGAACCCAAACCCGAGACTAAGTGCTTCGATTATGAGGAGAGCGGTCGCTGAAGCGGAACAACCCTAGATACTTGGTAGATAAGAAGGCTGGCAACGTCGACAGAAGTATATTTGATACACGTGTTAATGATGTGTACCTTGCGAGTACTCCTGGTAGCACCTGGGTATTGGATACCGGTTCGGTTGCTAAATGTTAGTAACTCGAAATAAAAGCTACGGGATAAACGGAGAACTAGCTAAGGGTGAGGTGACGATGTGTGTTGGAAATGTTTCTAAGGTTGATTTGATCAACATCGCACGCTCTCTCTACCTTCGGGATTAGTGATGAACCTAAATAAATGTTATTTGGTGTTTTGCGTTGAGCATGAACGTGATTAGATCGTGTTTATTGCAACACGGTTATTCATTTAAGTTAGAGAATATTGGTTATTCTGTTTACATGAATAATACCTTCAATGGTCATGCACCCAGTGAGAATGGTTTGTTGAATCTTGATCGTAGTAATACACATGATCATAACATTGATGCCAAAAGATAAAAAGTTAATAATGATAGTACCACATACTTGTGGCACTGCCGCTAAATGTCATATTGGTATAAAGCGCATGAAGAAACTCCATGCTTATGAATCTTTGAACTCATTCGATTTCTAATCGGTTGAGACATGCGAACCATGCCTCTTGGGCAAGATGACTAAGGACCCCGTTTTCCGGATTGATGGAGCGGGCAAGTGATTTATTGGAAATGATACATGTTGATGTATGCAATCCAATGAGTCTTGTAGCGTGCGGTGGATATCGTTATTTTCTTAGCTTCACTGATGATTTGAGTAGATATAGTGTATATTTACTTAATGAAACACAAGTCTGAATCATTTGAAAGGTTCAAGCAAATTCAGAGTGAACTTTGAGATCATCGTGACAAAAAGATGAAAATGTCTACGATATGATCATGGAGGTGAATATCTGAGTTACGAGTTTGGCATACAACTTTAGACAATGTGAAAGTTGTTTCACAACACACGCCACCTGGAACACCATATCATGATGGTGTGTCCGAACGTCATAGTCGTGCTCTATTGGATATGGTGCGTGCTATGATGTCTCTTATCGTTTTGCTACTATAATTTTGGGGTTATGCATTAGAGACAACTACATTCACTTTAAATAGGGCACCATCTAAATCCGTTGAGATGACACCATATGGTTTGATAGAAACCTAAGCTGTCATTTCTTAATGTTTGGGGCTGCAACACTTATGTGAAAAAGGTTTTCACCTAATGAGCTCGAACCCAAAGCGGACAAATGCATCTTCATAGAATACCCTAAGAACAGTTGGGTAAACCTTCTATCTCAGATCCAAGCATAAAGTGTTTGTTGATAAAACTAGGTCCTTTCTCGAGAAAGAGTTTCTCTCGAAAGAACTGAGTGGGAGGGAGATAGAACTTGATGAGGTTGTTGAACCTTTGTTTCAACCAGAGAGCAGTGCAGCGTAGAAAGATGTTTCTATGGAACCTACGTCAGTTGAAGAGGAAGTAAATGATGATGATCATGAAGCTTTAGATCAAGTTACTATCGAACCTCGTAGGTTGACAAGGATGTGTACTGCTCCTGAGCGGTACGACAACCCTGTCTTGGAGGTCATGTTGTTGGACAGCGATGAACCTACGAGATGTGGAGAAGCGCTGATGGGCCTGAATTCTGACAAATGGTTAGAGGCCATGAAATCCAAGAAAGGATCCATGTATGAAAACCAAGTATAGACTTTGGTAGAGTTGCTCATTGGACGACAGGTCATTGAGTACAAATGGATGTTTAAAATGAAGACAAACGCTCATGGTAAATGTCACCATTTGTAAAGCTCGACTTGTTGCAAAGAAGTTTACGACAAGTTCAAGGATTTGACTGCGATAAGACTTTCTCACTCGTAGCGATGCTAAAGTCTGTTGGAATTATGTTAGGAGTTGCTGCATTTTTCAATTATGAAATCTAGCAGATGGATGTCAAAACATCGTTTCCTTAACGGTTTACTTGAGGAAAGGTTGTATGTGATACAACCAGAAGGTTTTGTCGGTCCTAAGGATGCTAAAACGTGTGCAAGCTTCAGTGATCCTTCTATGAACTGAAGCAAGCATCTTGGAGTTGGAATATACACTTTGATGAGGTGATCAAAGTTTTTGAGTCTATACAAAGTTTACGAGAAACTTGTATTTACAATAAAGTGAGTGGGAGCACTATAGAATTTCTGATAAGTATATGTGGATGACATATTGTTGATCGGAAATGATGTATAATTTCTGGAAAGCATAAACGGTTGTTTGAAAAGTGTTTTTCAAAGGAAGACCTAGATAAAGCTACCTAATTGTTTAGCATCAAGATCTATAGAGATAGATCAAGATGCTTGATGCGACTTTCAATGAGTACATACCTTGACAAGATTTTGAAAGAGTTCAAAATAGATCAGTCAGAGAAAGAGTTCTCGCCTAATTTGTGAGGTGTGAAGTTGAGTGAGACTCAAAGCTTGACAACGGCAGAAGAAAGAGAAAGGACAAATGTCGTCCCCTATGCCTTAGCCATAGGCTCTGTATAGTATGCCATGCTGTGTACCGCAGCTGTGTGTGCCTTGCCATGAGTCCGTCAAGGGGTACAATAGTGATCTAGGAGTGGATCACTGGACAACGGTCAATATTATCCTTAGTGAATAAAAGACTAAGGAAATGTTTCTTGATTATGGAGGTGATAAAGGGTTTGTCGTAAAGAGTTACGTCGATGCAAGCTTTAACACTAATCCGGACGACTCTTAGTAGCAATCCGGATACGTATAGTGGAGCAGCCATTTGGAATAGTACCAAGTGGAGTGTGGTAGTAGTGTTTACAGTTTGACATAGAGATTTGCAAAGTACACACGGATCGGAATGTCGTAGACCCGTTGACTATAAGACCTCTCTCACATGCAAAGCATGATCGAGCCCCAGAACTCATTGCGTGTTAGATTCATAACAATGCGAATCATATGGTGATGTGAACTAGATTATTGACTCTAGTGCAAGTGGGAGACTATTGGAAATATGCCCTAGAGGCAATAATAAATTAGTTATTATCATATTTCCTTGTTCATGATAATCGTTTATTATCCATGCTATAATTGTATTGATCGAAGACTTAGATGCATGTGTGGATACATAGACAAAACCATGTCCCTAGTATGCATCTAATAGACTAGCTCGTTAATCAAAGATGGTTAAGGTTTCCTAGCCATGGACATGAGATGTCATTTGATAACGGGATCACGTCATTAGGAGAATGATGTGATGGACAAGACCCAAACTACAAACATAGCATATGATCGTGTCAGTTTATTGCTACTGTTTTTTGCATGTCAAGTATTTGTTCCTATGACCATGAGATCATACAACTCACTGACACCGGAGGAGTACCTTGTGTGTATCAAACGTCTCAACGTAACTGGGTGACTATAAAGGTTGTCTACAGGTATCTCCGAGGGTGTCTGTTGGGTTGGCATGGATCAAGACTGGGATTTGTTACTCCCTGTGACGGAGAGGTATCTCAGGGCCCACTCGGTAATACAACATCACAATAAGCCTTGCAAGCAATGTGACTAAGTGTTAGTCACGGGATCTTGTATTATGGAACGAGTAAAGAGACTTGCCGGTAACGAGGTTGAACTAGGTATGGAGATACCAACGATTGAATCTCGGGCAAGTAACATACCGACGAACAAAGGGAACATCATATGGGATTAACTGAATCCTTGACATAGAGGTTCGACCGATAAAGTCTTGGGGAACGTTGCATGGGAAACAAAAATTTTCCTACGCACACGCAAACCTATCCATGGTGATGAGCATCTACGAGAGGGAGAGTGGATCTACGTACCCTTGTAGATCGCTAAGCGGGAAGCGTTAAGAAACGCGGTTGGTGTAGTCGAACTTCTTCACGATCCAAATCGTCAAGCATCCCGCTATCTAATCATGAACCGTCCCGGGAACCAATCACGAACCGTCCCGCGATCTCGTCACGATCCGTCCCGTGATCCAATCACGAACGTCCCGTGGCCTTGATCATGATCCTTCTGATCTAGTGCCGAACGGATGGCACCTCCGCGTTCAACACACGTGCAGCTTGATGACGATCTCCACCGTCTTGATCCAGCAAGAGGAGGCGGAGAGGAGGAGGAGTTCACCGGCACCGTAATGGCGCTCTGGTGATGGTGGTGGAGTGATTCCGGCAGGGCTTCGCCTAAGCACTGCGGAAAACCGATCTAGAGGAGCACTGGTGGAACGGGTAGCGCGTGGCCGTAAATTCTGTGCAAAAACCCTCTATTCCACCAGTATATATAGGAGGAGAGGAGAGGCAGCCTTGGCGCAAGGGCAAGGCCCTCTAGGAGTTGGCCGGCCAAGGTGGAGGAGTCCTACTCATCCTCCAATCCTAGTAGGAGTAGGATTCACCCTTTTTGCCTTTTTTTCACCTTTTTCTTTAGGCCTTTTTCCTCCTGGCGCCATGGGACTTTTGTGGCTGTTCCACCAGCCCACTAAGGGCTGGTTATTATTATCCCACAGACCATGGACTCTCTAGGGTCGAAATACCCCTCCCGGAGGTCTCCCGGTACACTACCGGCACTCCCGGTACACTACCGATGAGCCCGAAACTTTTCCGGCGACCAAACTGGGACTTCCTATATATGAATCTTCACCTCCGAACCATTCTGGAGCTCCTCGTGACATCCAGGATCTCATCTGGGACCCCGAACAAACTTCGGTCACCACCATACATAACTCTATACTACCGAAACGTCACCAAACATTAAGTGTGCAGACCCTGCGGGTTCGAGAACTATGTAGACATGACCGAGACACCTCTACGGTCAATAACCAATGGCGGGACCTGGATGTCCACATTGGTTCCTACATATTCTACGAAGATCTTTATCGGTCGAACCTCTATGTCAAGGATTCAGTTAATCCCGTATGATGTTCCCTTTGTTCTTCGGTATGTTACTTGCCCGAGATTTGATCGTTGGTATCTGCATACCTAGTTCAATCTCGTTACCGGCAAGTCTCTTTACTCGTTACGTAATACAAGATCCCGCAACTAACAATTAGTCACATTGCTTGCAAGGCTCATTGTGATGTTGTATTACCGAGTGGGCCCTGAGATACCTCTCCGTCACACGGAGTAACAAATCCCAGCCTTGATCCATGTCAATTCAACAGACACCCTCGGAGACACCTGTAGAGCACCTTTATAGTCACCCAGTTACGTTGCGACGTTTGATACACACAAGATACTCCTCCGATATCTATGAGTTGCATGATCTCATGGTCATAGGAACATATACTTGACATGCAGAAAACAATAGCAATAAACTGACACGATCATATGCTACGTTTGTAGTTTGGGTCTTGTCCACCACATCATTCTCCCAATGATGTGACCTCGTTATCAAATGACATCTCATGTCCATGGCTAGGAAACCTTAAGCATCATTCAATCAACGAGCTAGTTCACTAGAGGCATACTAGGGACATTGTGTTTGTCTATGTATCCACAGATGTATCCATGTTTCCAATTAATACAATTATAGCATGGATAATAAACGATAATCATGAACAAGGAAATACAATAATAAACACTTTATTTATTGCCTCTAGGGAATATTTCCAACATAAAGATGTTCGTAGAATATGTAGGAACCAATATGGGCATCCAGGTCCCGCTATTGGTTATTGACCATAGAGGTGTCTCAGTCATGTCTACATAGTTCTCGAACCCGCAGGGTCTACACACTTAAGGTTCGGTGACGTTTCAGTAGTATAGAGTTATGTATGGTGCTGACCGAAGGTTGTTCGGAGTCCCGGATGAGATCCTGGACGTCACGAGGAGCTCCGGAATGGTCCGGAGGTAAAGATTGATATATAGGAAGTCCTGTTTTGGTCGCCGGAAAAGTTTCGGGCTCGTCGGTAGTGTACCGGGAGTGCCGGTAGTGTACCGGGAGACCATCGAGAGGGGTATTTCGACCCAAGAGGCTACATGGGCTGTGGGAGGATGAATACCAGCCCTTAGTGGGCTGGAGGAAGTCCCACAAAGGGCCCATGCGGCTGGGAAGAAAAAGCCCAAAAGGAAAAAGGTGGAAAAAGGCAAAAAGGGCTAAATTAGGAAGGAGTCCTAATCCTACTAGGAGTGGAGGAGGAGGACTCCTCCCTCCTGGTTCGGCCGACCCAAGGGCTGGATCCTTGGGAGCCAAGCCTCCTCCTCCTCTCCTCCTATATATACTAGAGGGTTTTTAGGGTTTTGGCACTAGATTTTCAGCCACGTGCCACCCGTTCCTGTAGTGCATAATTTCTCCTCTAGATCGGATTTCTGCAGTGTTTAGGCGAAGCCCTGCCGGAATAGCTCCACCACCATCGCCGGAGTGCCGTCACGCTGCCGGAGAACTCTTCTACCTCTTTGCTCCCTCTTGCTGGATCAAGAAGGTGGAGATCGTCATCAAGCTGTACGTGTGCTGAACGCGGAGGTGCCGTCCGTTCGGCGCTAGATCGGAAGGACCGTGTTCAAGATTGCGAGACGGATCATGACGAGATCGCGGGACGGAAGGACGGATCGTGATGAGATTGCGGGACGCTCGGCGATTTGGATCGCGAAGATGTTCGATTACACCAACCACGTTTCTTAACGCTTCTCGCTTAGCGATCTACAAGGGTACGTAGATCCACTCTCCCTCTCGTAGATGCTCATCGCCATGTATAGATCTTGCGTGTGCGTAGGAAATTTTTTGTTTCCCATGCAACGTTCCCCAACATGTGATAGCCAAGATGAATCATTTGATGATGCTAAGAAGGAGAATGAGCGCTTGACTAAAGAAATAAACACTCTTAAGTTATATGATGAATCTAGTCAACAAGATCATATATAGCTCCTACGAACTCATGAGAAGCTACACTTCGAGATGCTAAATTTAGTGCAAGCACATGAGTTTCTTAAAGCTATCCAAGACGATCTCCAAAAGACTAGTTCTTCTTACATTGCCAAACAACTCCTCTTGTCTACTTTTATGCCACAAGTTAAGTCTAAGAAAACTAGTAACAAGGGCAAGAAGGGTTCTTTATCCAGTAGCGGCACTAAAATTCTAAATCTAATGATGTTGCTTCTAATAGCTCTATTGATTTCACTAATGATTCTCTTATCCAAGTTAAACTTGAGAAACGAAATGATTTATTGAAGGAATTATAGAGAAAGGTTTCTACAAAATTCTTGACGGAAGTAAGCAATTCGAGGAAATTGTACGCAAGCAAGGATGGCACCGGGAGAATCAAGGTGTTTGTTTTGAAAGAAAGTTAATGCCATTGGAGTTGAATGGGAGGAACATCAATGCCCAAGACGAAGTTTGTTCCTCAACAAGAGAAGTGTGATCCTACTCTCTTCAACGTAACACAATCTCAAGATGATCTTCCACCACATGATCACAAGCTAAAAGGCAAGGAGAAGCTTCAAGGGAAAATTGACTCGTTTGAAGAACCACCTAAAGCTTTGTTCAAGTGGGTTACCAATTCTACTACAAGCTCTACGTCATCAAGTGCTACTTCAACTCGAAGTATACCCATCAAGTTTATGTGGGTCCCAAAGAAGAAGCACTATAGAGTTCTTGAGGGTGACTCCACCAAAAAAATTCACTCACATTTATTTATAGCAAGAAATTGTGCAATTAACCTTAAAATCATGCAACAGTTCAAGGAGTCACAAACCCTTTTGTTGGTAATCAAGGGACAAGGTATTCAATGCATCAATGGACATCATCATATGAGAATTTCACTCTATGTCCATAGATATCCTTGTTATTATTCCTTGTGTGGGACTAACCCATGTAGGTACCGAGAGTTCCAAACTCCAAGGATTGCTCCTAACTCTAGATGACCTTCATCACCTATGAGCATCCACCACTAAAACATCTACATGAAGTCTTCAATGACAAAACACAAGGTTTACTCATCCCTCTTAAGGGGATCTCACATCTAGGGGGAACTTTGCTCTAAGACGTGAGCTAAAGCAACTCTAATGGTGTGAACACATTAATGCTTTATGTAAAAGTGGTGACCCCACTTGTGCTTAAATGATGAGTATGCCCTATATGTGATCAAATGTTCTCATTTGTATCCTAACTCAATATACTCATATATAGATGACTTTGCCATCGACCATTGCTTGATAGATACTGGAATTGGTTGTGCATGTTTGACATATTCTATTTAATATCTTATTGTGCGAGCATGTTGCTATGCATACTTTTCCATTCAAGGACATATAATTTATTGTTTAGTTGATTTGGATCCATTGGCCAATTGGATGTACAAGAATTCCTAAGAACCTTCTCTATCTATCTATCTCAACTTGTCTCAAATTCGTACATGCTATATGACAAAAGTTGAACAAGCTACTTTTCAGACTCTCTGGGTGAGGAGCACTCAGAGTCACCAATCTGACGAGGGTTGAATTCCAAAACCTCCGAAGGGATTTTTGGTCAGACGAACTCACTACCAAAGTCCTATTCGGTCTCACCAATTGCATTTTAGGATAATCTATTTTAAATCTCGGAATAACCGATTGGAACCCATCAACGTCACCGATTTGCACTGTCTCTGACATTTACACGTCTCGGTGTCACCGATCCGTTTCATTTGGTTGGACCGACAGTTGAATCGTATATATACCGCAGACGAAAAGGTTGAAAATTACTTCGACCTCTTCGTTCCCGCACCCCTTCATTGATGTCACCTACGTCTTTGTGCCTTCTCCTTGACTCCAGCACACCCTCACTGTCGGACACTGTCACTATCAACGACAATCATCACCGTCGTTGCCGCCATAGAGAATCTTCAGCAAGTTAGGGTAAGATTTGACCCCTCTCGTGCTCTCCAATCCGATTCTTGCCATAGGAGTGCATGGTCCTTTCCAAGAAATAGATACGCACAAAAAGTTTAGGTTTAGGGTTCTGAAGTGTTCATCTCGAATGGTCCTACTGGTTTGGATCGGAGTCACCGATGTCGTTTAGGCCATAGCACACAAAGCGAATTGGTGAAACCGAGTTGTTCTAATAAATGAGACCAATTTGGGTTTTCTACAGTACCATGAGCGCTTCTGAGAGACTGGGCCACACATCGGTGAGACCGAAACTGTGTGACCAAGTCTCTATTGCAACACCCGTGCTTCCAAAAAAATTCACTCGAAAATTCCAAAATGACTAATGTGAAAACATAAAACTAAACATTGAACTCAAATGTTTTCAAAAATAACTAAATTTTGTGATGCTCATTTATTCCACTCTACTTGTTCTATTTCATAGGGCGAGTTGCCAACATGTCAGGTTCAGATGATAGTCAGAATGTTTCTGCAGAGCGAAGTGTTGATCTTGATATAGACACTTGTCCTGAGCAGAATTTCTTGGACCCAGGCACCCCTAGCTCTCATAGGTTTGCCAAAGGCTGTTACTAAGGCTAGGAAGAAGAGAAAACTAGATGAGGACGATGAGGACTTCTAGCCAGAGGAGGTCGCTTCCAAAAAGTGAGTTGTCATGAAGGAGTATGCTGACTCCAAGAAAGAGAGAGTTGTTGCCAGGAAGATCTCAGAGTCTACTGCTGCCAAGAGAGGCATTACATCAGAGACCCCTAGAAGCCCAGGGCCAGTCAAAGCTATGGCTAAGAAGGCAGGCAGGAAGAGAAAAGGAAGAGGACCATACATCTTGTAGGAAGACCTACCTCTATGTATGAGGATCCATAGGAAGTTGTGGAGGAAGAACCTGCTTCACAACCTCCTCCTGCCAAGCAACAAAAGCTTATGATGGATGTTATGCCCAAGAATGCATCCACTACTCCCAAGGCTGCTACCAAGCCCAAGGGAAGGACCACTAGAAATGTATCAGTTGTAGAGAAGAACAAGGCCCCAATGCCTGAGAGGAACATAGATGATGATGATGATGATGATGATGATGATGATGACGAAGATGATGATGACGATGACAACGACGATGACGATGATGATGATGATGATGATGATGATGATGATGATGATGATGATGACGACGACGACGACAACGACGATGACGATGATGATGATGATGATGATGATGATGATGATGATGATGTAGTGCTCAAGAAGTTGAGGCTAAGGTTGCCAGAACACAATGATACATATCCAGTTGCTGAGAATATGAAGGAGAGGAAGGACAAAGGGTTGAGGAAGTGGAGAGCGGAGGATCCATATGATATCAGAAGGAAGAGTGATGTGGACTATCGTTTCCACACCAAGGAGCAACAAGATTTCTATGAGACAATGCTCCTTGAGAAGAGCCCAGTAGTCAGTGACATGAGATGGGTGGACTGGGATTACATTAATGTTCATCCAGATAACTTCCCCAGTGTCCACGAGAATTTCAAGGCTATAGGATTTGATGCCTTCATAGGCAAAGAAATGACATCTTGTACTGATAAACTGATCATACGGTTCTACTCTACTACACATTTCTATCATGTTGGAAGAATTGTGGGGATGACAAAGGGAGTTTGATACCAGTTTACCATTGCTGAGTGGGTTGCATTAATGGGTTCTCCCAAGTCTGATGAGAATGACTTGGATTTCTTCGCCAAGGCAAAGCAGGATCCCAACACCATGCGCACCATGTACACTACTATACCAGGACTACGTGAAGACCCACAGGCTTGGATCCATATACTATCTATTGCCAGGATTTCCACCATTAACAATATCCTGAGGCATACCTTGATGGCCAAATTTGGTGACGATAAGATGATTCCTGGCTACTCCATCAACTTGTTGCAGCTCGTGGACACCTTCACCAAGTTCAAGGTGATGAACTTGATAGTTGAGCTTGTGAAGAGGACTACATCGGATCAGAAATGATCTTGCGGATTTGCACCACATATCTAGATGCTTATCAACTCCAAAGTTGGAAGCAAAGTCTATTTGCTCGATCGTCGACACTTGCCACTCCATCCAGGGATAGAGGAGTGTACTATCCTGATGATCCCCTCTCACCCCACCTATGTTGTGGCATGGCTGAGGTGGTTGCTCCTCCTAGCTCTTCTACTACTCCCTTGTTGAAGACAAGATTAGATCAAATGACATATCTTCTCCAAGTTACTGAGAGGATCGAGTGAGGCCTGGCTAACCTCGTGAAGAACCAGGTGAGCGTTGAGAGAGTCTTCGAGATGAAGCTCCATGATCTTGATGTCAAGGTGACATGCATTAAGACGACCGTGGACAAGTTGTAGAAGAACATGGGCGAAGTCAGTTCCAATGACGATGAGGAACATATCCCTCCTATCACAAGACAATTCGATGATGTGTATATCATATGTAGTTCCAGTATTAGAGACGCGAGCTACAATGTTTGCTCCAGCTACCACCACTTTTGTTGCACCTCTAACACCTCCAGTATCTACACCTCTAGCCCAGTAGACCTTAGCTGAAGTATTTTCCTACGCACTTCTCTCAACTCCTTCGACGACCACTGCAGCAACGAGTCAGAGGACTTCATCGCCTCATCAAGGAGATGGAGCCCAAAGTGGCGTTTAGCTCTATACCTATTCAAACTTTTTGTTAACTTGTTGCCAAAGGTGGTGAATGTGTATAGATCATAGGATCTGAGAAAGAGCATATCGTCTTTTGTTTTTGTTTGTTTGTGTTCTTGATACATTGGTTTCATTTTGCCAGTAATTGTTTGAGACAATGCTCCTATGTGCTTGATCATACTGTAGCTTGATGTTATGATTGCATATCCATATATCTGTATGCTCTATGTTATGATCATTCACTTGTATGCATGGTGATGCGCTTATTGTATTTCCTTCATATCATATTATGCGCTCCACCAAGATGTATGTGACATGGAATAGTAACCCAACGATTGTACATTTGCATTCAAACGCAAATTCAAAATAATGCACAAATTTTGGGGGAGCTCTTGCTTATCAATACTTCTCAAAGATATGACATTATTCATTGGTTATATCCATTGTATAAGCTTTGATCTATATCTTGTCATCAATTACCAAAAAGGTGGAGATTGAAAGTACATTATCCCTTGGTAATTTTCGTAATTAGTCACAACATATAGGTCATTGAACTAATGATCACTCAAGTATATTTCAGGATAAGTTCAATGGACAGAACGACTAGGTTATGTGATATGGACCCCTCATTAGGCAAAGGAAACATATTGTCAAAAGCTTCAAGACTCTACATTATGCTTTGAGTGATCTTTATCACATTGAGTCCATAGGAAAGCTAATACTATGAAGGGGGTGTAATTTTGATGATGGTCTTGTTGCTCAATTGCTTAGAGATATGCAACCAATACCCTAAACCACTTTCTCATACCAATTTTTTTCAAAACCCTAATTCTCAAATTGGTCCCACTGATACGATCTTTGCGGACCCCACCAAGTTACACATACAAAGCCAATGCCAAACCCTAGAAACTCAGTGACACCGAGATGGCCTTGGGTCCCACCAAAGTGCAGTGGCCAAGTTTCTGTAACCTAGTCGAATTCACTTTGGAACCTTCGAGGTGAATCTATTGGAATTACCGAAGTGTGTATACTGCTTAAGCCATCTCAAACCAGTACCACTGAGTGGATTTGTTCGGTCCCACCGAAAAGCCAAAAGTTGAAACTTTTTACACTAGTGAGTCCCACCAAGAATTTGCATCGGTGTCACCGGGATGTGCGGTTCAATTTTTAGTGAAGGTTATTAATACCCCTCCACCACCACCTACTCTTGTAGAGAGCCATCAAAACGAAACTATGCTTCCACCATTCATTTTCTGAGAGAGAACAATCTACTCATGTGTTAAGATCAAGGGATTCCATTCCAACCATTAGATCCTTGATTTCTAGCCTCGCCAAGTTGCTTTCCACCCAATCCTTCTCTTCTACCATGCAAAATTCTATGAGAGAGTAATTGAGTGTTGAGGAGACTATCTATTGAAGCACAAGAGCAAGGAGTTCATCATCAACACAACATCTATTACCTCTTGGAGAGTGGTGTCGCCTAGTTTGGTTTGGTGTCGCTTGGAAGCCACCAAATCATGTGGATTTGAACCAAGGAGTTTGTAAGGGTAAGGAGATTGCCTACTTCTTGAAGATCTACCCCAAGTGAGGCTAGTCCTTCATGGAAATAAGCCATGGTGGAATAGACAAGGTTGCTTCTTCGTGGACCCTTCGTGGGTGGAGCCCTCCATGGACTCTTGCAGCCATTACCCTCCGTGGGTCAAAGTCTCCATCAAAGTGGATGTACGATAGCACCACCTATCGGAACCACACCAATAATCAGTGTGTCATCATTGCGTTTGATTTATCCAATTCCTCCTTTATATACATTTGCAATCTCTCTACTTTCCTCTTCTAAAATCATAGACTTGCATGTGTAGGGTGTTGCTTGACTTGGTAAAATTGCTAAAACTTGCCTACAACTAAAATTAGGAAAAGGATAAGTTTTAATTTGTCCAAGTAGTCTAATCACTCCCCCCACACACCCTATACATACTTTTGTTTCGACAAACACACACTATTACTATTCACATGACTTGAGAATTCATTGTCATTTTGCTTTGCATCATCATAGAGCTCACATGATATTTGTGGCAAAGCCACCATTCATCGTTGTTATACATGTTATGCTAGATATTTGTGCATCCTGATACTCTGTCAGAGGCAATGATATGAAGTCATTTCATTTAGTTTTATTGAGTTGTAAATAAAAAGAAGTGTAATGCTCATCATTAAAAGAGCATCGGCCCAATGATGAAAAAATTGGTGGAGAATGATGAGTCCTCGAAAAAGTGGGGATGAGGTTTATGATATTGTTCTAAAATATAAAAAAAGTGAGCAAAAGAGAGAAGGGGCAATATTACTATCATTTACCACACTTGTGCTTTAAAGTAGCACCATGTTCTTCATATAGAGAGAATCCACGATTTTTCACTTTCATATACTAATGGGATTTTAAATTATTAGAACTTGATTTGCATAACCCGATGACAGGCTTCCTCAAATGCTTGTGGTCTTCACGAGCAAGAAACCTTGATGCACACCCAGTTAGTTTTAGTAGAGAGCTTTCATACACTTATAGCTATAGTGCATCCATTGCATGGCAATTCCTATTCCTCACAACTATATAAAGGCGTCTCTATTTCCCAATGATCTGCCGATTTGATGGGAGACTTTCTCAAATGTTTTTCTTATTTTATAAACCCCTACCATCATTCTCTATGCTATCCAAATAGTGCCAAGTCCATGACTCGTGCTTGGGTATTGAGTGGAGTTGAAAATGCTGAAGCGAGAGAAAGTGTGGTATCATTTGCTTGGTTTGGCATCGGGGTGTTCATGACTTATGCTTTATGCAAGAAAGATTGAGTTGTGCCATTGCTTACATGATTATATGAATAGGGGTAACATTCTTTAGCATTGTTATTTTAAATAGTAAGTTTTATTCTCAATATTCATCTTTATAATCATTTCAATATTTAGCAAGTCATCATTTCTCAACATTCATACCTAAAAAGATTGCATGATTAAGACATATTAGGTAGCATTTAACATCAAATTGTTTTGCCATTTACCTACTCGAGGAGGAACATGAATTAAGTTTGGGGGTGCTGATACGTCTCCAACGTATCGATAATTTTTGATTGTTTCACATTATTATATTATCAATCTTGTATGATTTATATGCAATGTTATATTAATTTTGGGAAGTAACCTATTAACTCAGTGCCCGGTGTTAGTTCATGTTTTCTGCTTGTTTTTGGTTTCATAGAAAAACCATACCAAACAAAGTCCAAACACGATGAGAATTTACTGTAATTTTTCTGGACCAGTGATGACCCACAAGTATATGGGATCAATCGTAGTCATTTTGATAAGTAAGAGTGTCAAACCCAACGAGGAGCAGAAGGAAATGACAAGCACTTTTCAGTAAGGTATTCCCTACAAGTGTTGTAAGTAATAGTGATAAATAGTTTTGTAGCAAGATAATTCATAACAAGTGACAATTAAAAATTGTAGCAAGTATGCAGCAAGATATACCAATCCATTTTGTAGCAAAGGACAGGCTTGGAAGTACTCTTATATAAAGTAAACACTCCCGAGGACGCATGGAAATTTCTGTCTAGTCATGTTCATCATGTTGAGTTGATTCACGTTTGTTACTTTGATAATTGGATAAGTGGGTGGACCAGTGCTAACATGTTGTTCTTAATTTACCAAGCAACCCACTTATAATTACCCCCTCTCGCAAGCATCTGCAACTATGAAAGAAGAATGAAGATAAATCTAATCATAACATGAAACGCGTGGATCCAAATCAGCCCCTTATGAAGCAACACATAAACTGGGGTTTAAGCTTCTTTCACTCTTGCAACCCATCATCTAATTGTTACTCCACAGTGCCTTATCTTAGGCCCATGACATGGTGAAGTGTCGCGTAGTCCACGTTCACACGACACCACTAAGAGAAGCAAAAACCTACATATCATCAAAATATCGAACGAATACCAACTTCACATAATTACTTATAACAAGAATTCTCCCATGTCCTTAGGAACAAAATTAACTACTCACACATCATCAACATGTTCAAGATCGTAGGTATAATAATGGTGATCAAGGATCTGAATTTGACCTCTAATTTGCATGATTTGAATGAAACAAAGCCGCACTTATGCTATTTTGAGCAGAACTACCTTAGTGTTATTTTTATGCAGAAATAAAAGTTCTCGGAATTGGACAAAACTTTTTGTGAATTATTTCTGAGAATTTTAATGAATTATAGAGCAAAGAACTACCAGAGGGCATGTTCTAGGGGGCCACCATACATCAGGGTGCTCCCCCTAGGTTGCGCCCTAATTACTTGTGGGGCCCTCGAGGCTCCTGCGACCCTAATACCAGTCCTATAAATTCACATCTTCGGATAAAAAAATATAGAGAAGTTTTCAAGGCATTTGACGAGACGGAGCTGCCACCACCAATTGTTCTTCCTGCGGAGGGCTGATCTGGAGCCTGTTTTGGGCTCCGGAGAAGGGAAACCGTTGATGTCTTCATCACCAACCCTTCTTCACAACACTACAATGATGCTCACCACCGGGAGTGAGAAATTCCTTTGTAGGCTTACTGGACGGTGGTGAGATTAGATGAGATTGATCATGTAACCGAGTTAAGTTTGATAGGGCTTGATCCCTAGTATCCACTATGTTCTGAGATTCATGTTGCTATGACTTTTCTATGCTTAATGCTTGTCATTAGGGCCTGAGAGCCATGATTTCAGATCTGAACCTATTATGTTTTCACGAATATAATAATAATTTGGATCCCATCTTGCAAGTGGTATGCACCTATTACGTGTCTTGATCCGCATACCCCAAGGCGACGAAAATTGGGATTATTTCCGGTGACTATCGTAGTTTGAGGAGTTCATGTATTCGCCATGTGTTAATGCTTTATTCTGGTTCTCTATTAAAAGGAGGCCTTAATATCCCTTAGTTTCCAATAGGACCCTGCTGCCATGGGAGGGTAGGACAAAATATGTTATGCAAGTTCTTATCGTAAGCACGCATGACTATATACATAATACATGCCTACATTATAATGATTAATTGGAGCTAGTTCTGTGTCGCCTTAGTGTGTAATTGTCATATGATCAATGTCATCTAAATCATTATCCATCACTGGTACACTCGCCTATGCTTTACATATACCAAATCTTGCTAAGTTACTATCGCTACTTATACTTTCACAACCGCTACAAAATTGTTGTTGTCACTACTACTGTTACTTTTGCTACTACTATTTTTCGTCCTACTAAACCTTTGTTGTAGAGAGATATCCCAAGTGCGGTTAAATTGACAACTCAATTGTCAAGTCCAATCAATATTCTTTGGCTCCCCTTGTGTTGAACCAAGGGTGAAATACTACCTGTGAAGACTGTCGCGATCCCCTACACTTGTGGTTTACCATCTTCCACCAAGTAAACAAACAAGCATCAACTACGAGATGTAATCAACACTACTAGTAACCCACACGTACCAATATGAGGTTTTGAGACAAAAAATGAATACAAGAGATGAACTAGGGTTTGAGATGACATGGTGCTGGTGAACATGTTGATGAAGATTGGTCCTCCCATGAATAACGAAGCTTTGGTCATGACGATGGCTTCAATCTCCCCCTCCCGAAGGGAAGTTTCCCCAGTAGAATCTCTCTATCGGAGAGCAAAAGGTCCACTGCCCATCTTTCCACCTCAATACGGCGGCGCTTCGTCCCCAAAGTATCTTCTTGATTTTTTCTAGGTCAAAACACACCTTATAGGAGAAGAGGGGGTCGGGAGACTTGTTGGGGCCCCGCGAGATAACAGGGCGCACCCTGTTGGCTTGTGGCTAGCAGGTGGCCCCCCTCTGGTATATTTTTGGCCCAATAATTCACATATATTCCATAAGATTTTTTTGTGAAGTTTCAGGTCATTGGGGTTCAGGGATTTTTCACTCTTTTTCTTGGTTTTCAGGTCCAGAAATGCAGTTTTCGGCAGTTTCCCTCTTTGTGATGTACCTTGTAAATTCAGAGAGAAAAGGCATAAGAATTATATCGTAGTTTGGAATAATGGACAATAATATTATAAATATCAATAGGAAATCATGACGCAAAATGGACGTATCAACCAAGAGGGACCCTAGAAGGTTGGGAGGAGGCCTAAAGAGCTACGAGAGGGCCACAAGCTCACATGGGGCACCCCAGGGGTTGGGCGCACTACCTGAGCTTGTGGGACCCTGAGAGATCTGCTTGACCTAATTATGGCACTATATATTCTCAAATATTCAAAACCCGTTAGAGTGAGACCCGAAACAATTTTATCGCCGCCACAAGCCTCTCTTCTTCCACAATCCCATATGGAGGCCTCCGTCGGTGCTCTGTAGAAGGGGGAATCAATCACGTAGGCCATGTTCATCAAACTTACTTCCTCCTTGATGATGTGTGATTAGTTCCACAGGACCTACGGTTCCATAGCAATAACTAGATGTCTCTCTCTCTCTCTCTCTCGTTTGATCTCCAATACAATGATCTCTTCGGAGACCTATTCGATGCAATCTTTCATTGTATTTCTTGGGATCCGATGAATTGTGGGTTTATGATTAGATTATTCATTGAAATTAATTGAGTCTTTTCTGAGATTTATTATGTGTGATTTCATATCCTTGTATTTCTCTTTGATCTACTTGTTTAATTTGGCCAATTAGATTGATTCAACTTTTGTGGGAGAGGTGCTTGGTAGTAGGTTCAATATTGCGGTGTCCTCACTCTGTCATGGAAGGAGTAGAGAGGCATATATTTGTATTGTTGCTACTATGGGTAAAACGATGGGATTCTAACATATTGTTTGGTCTTACTTTGTCTACATTATGTCATCATGCTCCAAGCATTACTATGTTTTGTATGAACTCAATACCCTAAGATAAATGTTGGATGGCGGTCACGGGGCGGAGTAATAGTATTAGATACAGAATCCTTCTGGTCTACTTGTATCGGGCATAATGCCTATATATTGATCATGCCATGAATATCGTCATAATTATGCGCTTTTCTATCAATTGCCAATAATGATTTGTCTACCCACCGTTACTATGCTCATGAGAGAGATGCATGTAGTGAAAACTATGGCCTGCGGTCCATTCACTTCATATTACTAAAATTCTAATTTACTTGTTCTAATTTTTATTTTTATTGTTTTACAATTTATCTATCTATCACTATCATAATTAATCCTTGAAATTAACGAGTACAAGGGATTGAAAACCCTCTTGCCCACGTTGGGGGCAAGTATTTATTTGTGTGTGTACAGGTACTGGCAGCTAATTGTCCGTTTGCATGAGTCTCCTATGTGGCTACTATACTGCATCACCCTTCCTCTTCGAGGAAATCCCAATGCCCATCACAAGTAGCAAGAAGTGTCATAGGATTTCTCTCTCTAGTTTTCTCGTAGATCTTCCTGGATGTCGAAGCTCTGCCGAACTACTACTTTGGAATGTGTGAATACCTCGGAGGGTTGTCTACTTCAACTCTCGTTTCGTAGAACATTATCTTGGCTATGAGGTGTAACATTGGTGCGGGAATATGTGGGAATCATTACGCTGGACTGACTCTTCACTGCTTCCATTACTCTGCTCGTGTGTGAGTTTATTATTACTGACATCTTCATAGCGTTCCTAGATGTGTCTGCATAGCTTAAAAATTTATCGCATAGCACGTTCCCCTACACATTCCTTGTCTTCTTACACACCTCCTAGTGCCCCAACATCTTGTTGCAAAAGTGAGCAATTGATCTCATATCAAATAACCATGATTTACTATTAGGGCTAGCAAATAAAACATCAATAACATGTCTAATGCCTAAACCTTTGCAGATGATCCGGACTTCTTATTCTTCCCTGCTTGGTATTTCTTGCAGTTCCTCTTCCAGTGTCCCTTGCGCTTGCATAAAAAACACTCAGTTGTTCCAAAGTTTATTATGCAGGTAGAGGTGGCACTCTCATACTGTAAAAGCACTTGTTCTTCCACACTCTATTATAAAGTTATCCTTTAACTCATTCTTTTTTGCTTTTCCCACAAACGTCGAGCATCATTAAATTTCATGATCACAAGTAAAATACTAGATGCTTGTGTCTTAGGAAAATAAACAATTTCGATATTGTGAGGGGGAATAAAAGATAAAAGACGAAGTGCTTAAACCAAATTGGATGTGTGGAGAACTAAAAATATTGAGAGCACCTAACTACTTGTTCATTGAACTTTGAATAATTCAATTTGTAGGATAACTTTTTCCTCACTAGGAATTGGCCACTAAAGGTGTGGAAGCCTCTCTAGTTATGTCGTTAGTAGAAATATGTGTGTGTTCATATTGGTCCGTTATAGTTATCATCTCGATGCAATATACTCATTTGATTGTGATAATTTGCGGTTCATGAACATGATGTCCCAACTTTTCAGCAACATTTTTCTCATGGATGAATGAAATCCTATGCTTGAGGGAATTGATGAGTGCATTTTGCATCGCTTTTTAACTGATATTTTTCTTTGTAGTCATATGATTTTTATACTTTATCGCGTTTGTGCACTGGCTTATTTTTGCCACGTGTAGCACCCTGGGGTCGGCATCATGCAGATTTAGCAATTTTTGCTAGCCTACGCATAATATCAATTCTATGGTCCCACTGTCGGTGTCAAAATTGGCGGGTCTCGGGTAGGGGGCAAGCTGCGGATCTTGGATCAATGGGGAACATGGAACACACGGACAGTATTTGCCCAGGTTCGGGCCCTCTTGAAGAGGTGAAACCCGACGTCTTGCTTGATTGTATTGATTATTGTATGATGATTACAGAGTCAATCTAGCACAAGATTAGATGAGCTAAATCCCAGCTGTTGGTTCCATCCTCTACGTACTAAAACCTCTGGTTTATATAGACACTAGGGGTACCTAGGGGTACATGTTGTTGGTTACCATCAAGGGATAAACATATCAATCTTGCTATCTTGACTTGGTGGACAAACCAAGGCACCAAATGTTTCCTTCCCAAATACAAAGTCGCCTCATAGCTCGGCCTTCAATTAATAGCCACATAGCAGCCCATCTGTCTGGCCCATAAGAGATATGTCGAAGGCCCGAGGACCCCTTACTCACGGACTGCCTCAGTAGCCCCCAAACTAGCCTCCAATGTCGAGGTCCATGATCCCTAGTAGCCTTGTGTGCCAGAGGCTCCAGCTTGCGGGGCGAGTTCTTCTTTCCTTCTATGTTCGGGTGATATTAGTTCGGCCATTGATGGCTTCCCAATTGTCGAAGCGTTGCGGGGCCCACAGTATTAATTTTTCCTGCTTAAGGTTAATAACATCCCTCGATTCCCGTGTGTAGGTGGGAGGTGAGCGATTCAATAGTCTTTTACATAAATGCCCGTCGCAAGTCAGAGAAAGAACGCCTTTTAAATAGGTCGAGTG
This sequence comes from Hordeum marinum, assembly GCA_022496015.1. Lineage (NCBI taxonomy): Eukaryota > Viridiplantae > Streptophyta > Magnoliopsida > Poales > Poaceae > Hordeum > Hordeum marinum. The sequence continues at coordinate 341,979,756 of CM039677.1, read as the reverse complement.
CGCCATGAGCGACGCATCTTGTTCCCCGTCCATTGAGAGACCAAAAATCAGGGAGCCCAAAGACATGGCAAGTGCCCCAGGCTCCTTGTCACGCCCTCATGGCCCCATCCCTGGCGACTGGTCAAGCTGTTTAGTCTCCCGTATCCGATTGAGCAGCCTCGAAACGCAAGGTTATCTCCCTGCTTCCCATCTAATGTCCACTCGTCCCGGACTGACTTTTGCGATCGACAAGGCTTTTGCGGATAACTTCCCTGCTCCACGCAAAGAATAGAGGGTATGCTTTGTGCCATTATTTTTATGAGGCCTGGGCTTCCCCATTCAACCCTTTGGGAGGGGTTTTCTAGAGTTTTACGAGATCCAACTCCATCATCTTACCACTGGATCCATTCTGCACATTTCGGGTTATGACACCCTTTGCGAGATGTTTCTGGGCTGCGAGGCCCATTTTGAATTGTGGAGAAAATATTCTCGCTTTGTCCACTGCCTCCGGGGAGGAACAATCCTTGAGCTCGGCAGAGTCAAGGTATGGCGCATAGCCGGGACGGGGTACCCTATTGGTACTCCAAAGAAGGATTCCAAAAAGTGGACCTCATAATGCTTTTATATTGAAGATGTCCCCCTATTTGATCCCGCTCAGAGGGATCTGCCCGAATACTCAAACACTCCTTTAAAGAAGGGGTTTCACTGGCGACCGAAAAGTCCTTCCCAAGAGGAGAGTGCCGAAGTAAAGCGTTTGGTCAGGTGAGGTTGTTAGCTCACAATAAGCTAACCATCATTGACATGATGGCTGCTGCCATTACTCAATGTTTCCAAACTCTTCAACAGAGGATACATCCCTTATGGTGTTACAACAAAGCAAACGACACAACCCACTACAAAAGGCAAGGGCCCGCTAACCAGGCAACAATGGCAGCCATACTGGCCGATCTCTTTAAAGGAGAAAAAGATGAGTTCACCAGTCTGAATACCATGGACGGCTACTCGAGTTATAATCCCATTGAATGGGTAAGCCCAACTATATTTTCATAGTCCTGATGTTATGTCCATTTTACTGATCGGATCTTTTAACTTTCTGAACTGGACTGGAGGCGCTAGGTTGTGACAGTCAAGTACCGTCCTCATCAACCAAAGAGGTATTCCCGTGATGATGAACTAGGGTTCCACGACAATCCAGAGATGTGCTTTATTTTGAGGATGAAGTCTTTTACCAGAAGAGTCTTGACGGCACTAAGGTGTCCCTTTTGGCCGATCACCCTGGGAAACTCCCTTCCTCCGCGATAAGTGAAAAAAAAGGCATCTTCCTGAAAAGGGCGCTCGCCTCCCGTCATTCCAAGTACACCGACTTCTACTCCCAAGGTCCATCATGCCATGCGCCAAACACCGATGGGGGCGACGTCTGCTGTATCCCCACCAAATTACGGTAGAGCTTTCAAGTGTGCGACTGCCATGGGAACTATCTTGACCGTGCCCCCAACCAAGAGGTAATATACTGAACTCATAGTTCTGTCATTGTTATTGCTATTGCGAGCACTAATACTTGTGATATGCGTTGAGTTTTCTGTGAAGCGGAATGGGTTATCGCATCACAATTTGGCTAAGTATTTCCCTCAGTTATGAAGCCAGGGTTTATCAAATGAATAGGAGTACCAATCCTCAACTGCCTTCAGTGGCTGCACACAAAAGAACAAACAACTTGCACCCAACACCGGCAAGAGGGTTGTCAATCCCCTTGATCTCGTTATTTGCAAACAAGTGAGTTGTGTAGAGAATTGTAAATTTTAAAATAAATTAAAATAAATAGCAATAAGGCAATGATATCATTTTTGAATATATAAGTGAATAGACCCCGGGGCTGTAGATTTACCTAGTGGCATCTCTCATAGAAGTAGCATACGATGGGTAAACAAATTACTATTGGGCAATTGATAGAAAAGAGAATAGTTATGCGATTTTCACGGCAATGATCATGTGTATATAGGCATCACATCCATAAGCAAATAGGCCGACTCCTGCCTGCACCTATTACTATTACTCCACTCATCGACCGCTATCCAACATGCATCTAGAGTATTAAGTAAAACAGAGTAATGCTTGGAGAACGATGACATGATGTAGACAAAATAAACTCAATAAATATTAATAAACCCCATAATTTTATCCTTAGTAGCAGCAACAAAAAGATGCAGCTTGTCCCCTGCTTTGTCACTGGGATATAGAAACTCGTCAGGTTGAGACTACTACAACACACCACAGCCACCGAATAAATATCAATCTAGTTGGCCAAAGTATCTCAATAGATCGGGGAGCACTATGAAGCCATGATGATCATGCAAATAAGAATCTTACTCTTCGCGTTTTACTCAAATACTTTTCATGAATACTCACAATTCATCAGATCACAACAAAGGCACCATACAAAGGGATTACATCAAATAAATCAAGGCAAAGATGCGATGGACATTATATTGAAGATCGAGAGAGAGAGAGAGAGAGAGATTGACATCTAGGTACTGCCTACGGACCCGTAGGTTAGTGCTAAACTGCACACACATCATCATAAGGGTAGCAAGGTTGATGAAGAGGCCCTCCATGATCTATCTACCCTTTGATGAGGTGCCGGAACAGAGCTGTAGATGGGCTCCCATCAGAACAAAGACTTGTGGTAGCGGAAAAAGTGTATCGGGAGCTCCCTTAGGGTTTTTGGAATACTACAGAATTTATAGGCTGGAGAGGGGTGTCTGGAGACATCGAGGGAGGCACAAGCCATCAGGGCGCGCAATGTTGGCTTGTGAGGCCCCCGTGCGGCTCCCGGCCTCCTTCTGAAGCTTCTAGATCTTCTTTTGGTCCAGAAAAAATCATCAAAAAGTTTCGTAGCAATTGGACTTCGTTTGGTACTGTAAACCTGAAAAGTCAAACATGCAGAAAATAGCAATTGGCACTCGGCACTGGGTCAATAGGTTAGTGCTCAAACATATTATAAATTGGTAAATAAATACCCAAAAGGTATCCTAGAATGATAATATATCAGCATGGAACAATAAAAAATTATAGATACATTGGAGACGTATCAGCATCCCCAAGCTTAATTCCTGCTCGTCCTCAACTAGGTAAATGATAAAAATGAATTTTTGATTTGACATTCTACCTATTATGTAATCTTTTGGATATATGCTCATTGACAAATGAGGAATTAACAAACAGCAACATAGTAATATTTATAAATATAAGAAACAAAATCATTGATGTTCAAAGTATACGATCCTAAAAGAATGTTTACCCCCATTCATCTTATTATATTAGCAAGGCATGAATCCGTCTTCACCACATCAATACAAATGTTAAGAACGGCGGTGTCCAAGTTAGGCAATTGGATCTTACTTTTTCAATATGCATCAACTTTTTATTCCTCACGCAATACATGAGCATGAACCATTGGACATAGCATAGAGGTGGAATAGAATATGATGGTAGATACCAAAGGGGTAAAAGGTGGAGAAGAAAGTCTCACATCAACTAGGCGTACCAACGAGCTATGGAGATGCTCATCGATAGATGTCAATGCAAGCAGTGGGGATTGCCATGCAAATGATGCACTAGAGCTATAAGTGTATGAAAGGTTAACAGAAACTAAGTGGGTGTGCATTCAACTTGCTTTCTTATGAAGACCTCGGGCATTTGAGGAAGCCCGTCATCAGAATATACAAGCCCAGTTTACTATATGAAAAGATAATTCCCACTAGCATATGGAAGTGAAAAAATAGGAGACTCTCTATATGAACAACATGGTGCCACTTTGAAGCACAAGTGTGGTAAAGGATAGTAGCAAAGTCCCTTCTCTATTTTTCTCTCATTTATTATTATTTTATTTTCATGGTAGGATTTTCCTTTTTTTGCCTCCCCCATTCATATTTTTTATATGGTGGTCTCATTTGGCCTCCCCCATTTTTATTTTATTTTCCGTCCAGAGTCTCATCCCGACTTGTGGGGGAATCATAGTCTCCATCATCCTTTCCTCACTGGGACAATGCTCGAATAAGTATGATTATCACACTTTTATGTACTTACAACTCAATATGAAGGACTCATCAGAAGATATGACTCTATATGAATGCATGTGGCAGTGTACCAGGATGTGCAATGATCTAGTGTGACATGTATAAAAAATATGTTATGAATGGTGGCTTTGTCACGAATACTATATCATCTCTATATGATCATGCAAAGCAATATGATAATGAACGAACTAGTCATGTCAAATGGCGATGGAATTTGCATGGCAATATATCTCGAAATGGCTATGGAAATGCCATAATAGGTAGGTATGGTGGTTGTTCGAGGAAAATATGATGAGGCTTATGTGTAATAGAGTGTATCATGTCACGGGGTTTGGATGCACCGGCGAAAGTTGCACTGATCCTTGAGCTAAGAATGGTCTATGCACGGTACGGGGGAGGCTAGCAAATACGAGAAGGTGGAGATGCGTATGTCCATGGTATCACATTAGTCATAAAGAACTCATATACTTATTGCAAGGTTTTATTAGTTTTATCACAAATCCAAGTACTCCTCGGATGCCCCGAGGGAGGAGGTTGGTAGGAGTTAACCATCACCCCCCTGACTCGAAACAACACTAGGATTTCAATGAGGAATAGAAATGCTCACACATCATCAGCATGCCTCTTTAATTTTTGTTAAATAAAAAGTTAACAGTTCTTAATCTCAACACTTGTATGAATCAATAATTGTGGACTCACACCTTTTTCATATTACCACATTAATGTCATTAACAGAAAAATTCTCTATATGTGCTACATGATAGTTTTGATTATCCTCATTGAATACCTGATATTTTTGGACTAGTCTTATGACCCATGCAAATTACAGTCACTATTCATTCAGACATCAGAAAATTATAAGTGCAGAACGAGAGCATATTATTTCTATAAAATCTACACACCAGCGTTCTCAAAAAGATATAAGTGAAGTACTAGAGCAGCTGCCAAGCTCACAAGATATAAGTGAAGCATATAGAGTATTCTAAAAAATTATGATGAAGGTGTGTCTCTCTCAAATAGGTGTGTCCAGCAAATGATGATTGTGACAAAGTGAAAGTAAAAGCAAAGGACACCCCAAGCAAAACACATATCATGTGATGAACAAAAATATAGCTCCAAATGACATACCGATGGGTTGAGACGAAAGAAGTGATGCCTTTTGGGGCATACCCAAGCTTAGATGCTTGAGTATTCCTTATAATATTACATGGGGTGCCTTGGGAATCCCAAATATTAGGCTCTTGCTACTACTTATTCTGTGGTCCATCGTGATCACACCCAAAACTTCAAAACTTTGATCACACAAAACTCAACAAAACTTCATGAGATCCGTTAGTATACGCAACGTATTGAATACTTTAGGTATGTTAAAAATTCATTTGTAATTCACTTTCGCATAATATGTACTGTATTCTAACTTATCCATGGCATATACCCCCAATACAATCCATAGCATAGTCAAAACAAGTGAACTATGCAAGCAAAACGGAATCTGTTTAAAACAGAACAATCTGTAACAATTGGTAAATAGACCATACTTATGTAACTCTAAAAATTCTTAAAAAATAGAAAAATGTGGATAATTTTTATATCAATATTGTGTAAAAATTTCAGATCATTATCACGCTCTAGTAAAAATGAAAATGCATGTACCGGAGTCACAGTTTCTGTTATGTTTCAGCATCGATTCTACTCATCTTGTGATTCATCACAAAGGCTTTACTTGGCACAAACACTAATTAAAACATAAATACATAATCATTACATAGGAAATAATCATGTTATCACAAAATAAAAGAAAGTAGAAACAAAATTTAAGATACATATTGGGTTGCCTCCCAACAAGTATTGTTTTATGCCCCTAGCTAGGCATAATGCATAGTTTCAAGTGTTATCATTTTTGACATCGTCTTGGGAGGAAGGTTTTTTAAAGAAAATAGGTAACACATCATCAAATAATATATTTCCATTTTTAATGGTGCTCTCCTTAAACCCTTCCACATTCTCTCTTACTATCCAAGAATATTGTTTGTTGATGTTATTGAAAACTTGTTGGATAATGTGGATAGGAGGAACTTCTTTAATTGTGTTTTCATCATAAGTATGATTATGCTTGAACACATATATCATCATATAGTATTTATAATATAAAATTTCATCTATCACGGGATGCTCACAACTCATATTATAGTGCTAAAAAATCTCTCGAGCTTCCCGTACTATATAGTCGAATTCTTGCATGAGTATAAGAGTGGCTATCTTCTTAGACCTAGGGTCTTTTATGATCGTCAACTCGTAGAAAAGACTTTTCAAGGTAGGATGAGTATGCATAAATATTCTTTCAAGTTTTAGAACAAGATCAGTGATAGCATCGGCATAACTTTTAGTTCTTTTGAGGATTGGTGTCTCCTTGCAAGTTAAAGCACCCATACAATTAAAGAATTCTTGGATAGCCCTTATACCTATAATATTCCCCTTCCCCACAATAAAGAATTTTACGTATTGTTGTGGGGAAGGTTCCTCATGGGGGAGTTCTCCCTTATCATATTTTTCAATGATAAAGTCGGACATGATAGCAACCTTCAAGTGAGCAAAACAAGCAAAGAAGTAAACTAGCAAGTAAAGCAAACAAGGAAGTAAACTAGTGACTAGCAAAGATAAATATTTGTGTATTTTTAATTTTTATGAGACAAACTAAATATAGCAGCAAATAAAAAGAAGAATGAGTGAATGAAAATTTGTGTGAAGTTACTTGATAGTTGGTGATGGTATTCCCCGACAACGGCGCAAGAAATCCTTCCATATACTTGCGATCTGTGTTGAGTTATCCATGAAGAGGAACAGGTTATTGCAGCACAATATGGGTAAGTTTTTCCCTCAGTTATGAAACCAAGGTTTATAGAACCAATAGGAATACCAATCCTCAACTGTCTTCAGTGGCTGCACAGATTGAACAAACAACTTCCACCCAACGCCGGCAAGAGGGTTGTCAATCCCCATGATCTCGTTATTTGCAAGCAAGTCACTTGTGTAGATAATTGTCGACGATTGTAAATTGCAAAATTATATAAAAGAAAATAAACAACAACAAGGTAGTGATAGCGCTTGTGAATATATAAGCGAATAGACCCAAGGGCCGTAGAGTTCTCTAGTGGCATCCCTCATAGAAGTAGCATACGGTGGGTAAACAAATTACTGTTGGCTAATTGATAGAAAAGCGAATAGTTATGCGATTTCCATGGCAATGATCATGTGTGTATAGGCACCACATCAATAAGCAAATAGGCCGACTCCTACCTTCACCTATTACTATTACTCCACTCATCGAGCGCTACCCAACATGCATCTAGAGTATTAAGTAAAACATAGTAATGCTTGGAGAATGATGACATGGTGTAGACAAAGTAAACTCAATCAATATGAATAAACCCCATCGTTTTATCCTTGGTAGTAGCTGATGGTGTCCTGGACTAGTGGGTACTCACCACGCCGTCTCCCGACCAGTGGGTCTGTCCGAGGACCCCCAGGGCGATTCACTAATGGGCCAGTTCGGAGAGCCCATGATGCATACAAGGGAGATTCGACAAGACTTGGCGCACAAGACAAGGACTCCTCTAAACCCTAGGCCTACGGTGCATTATATAAACCGAGGCCAGGCTAGTCAATAGATGATCTCAATCTCATACTCATTACTACAATCTCGTAGTAGATACCTATACTATGTACTATCCCCCATATCAATACAATGAAAAGCAGGATGTAGGGTATTATCTCCTTGAGAGAGCCCGAACCTAGGTAAAAAACTGTGTCCATGTTACCATCGCTCCAAGACACCTAGTGTAGGACCCCTACTATGAGATATGCTGGATTTTACATCAACATTGGTGCTTTCATTGAGAGCCTGCTGGGTAGTCGATGCGGTGCGATGGGAATTCAGATCGGCTCCATCGCGATCTACGCGTTGGAACCGAGCTACATCGTCAACATCGGCATCTTCATCTCTGGCTTGACTGGTCACCATGGCTAGGCCGAGGACTGCACGCCACATCGGATCATCTAGATCGGACGGGTGTCTTCATCAACATCAACTCCAATCTCAATGAAGACGATGGAAGAATACTCCATAGTGCTCGGGGGCTCAACGTCAACATTGCCCTTGCGCACCCCTGCAGTTTTTCTGGACAGCGAATTCGTGTTCATCGTCCCCGCCTCCTCGTGTGTCTTTTTGATGATTTCATTAGTGGAATTGTGCAGAATTGAGTCTAGAACAACCCTGCAAAATTTCGTCGCGTTCCGGTGGAGGAATCTCCGGTGATCTACAATATACCGGAGCCCTATCGAATCTGGACAAAAATCTAGACGAGTTTAGGCCAAGGAGTCCAGCGTCTAGCTCCGATGTCCATTGGAAAATCCCACCGTTCATCGGCTGCGGCATTCCTATACCGATCACCCCTCAAACTTTCAGCTCGGTCCGGCCGTCCAAACTTCGGGAAACATCGATTATTACAACGGATTTGGGATCTATTTTCTGCGCAAACGAATCCGACCAGAGTTCATCTTTTTTATGAACGCATTGTTGGATGTCCTTTTTGAAGGAAATTTTCTCATCATCTCGATCATCCGACCAAGAGTTCGGCATCGCGAGGTCCGACTAATCATCAAGCAAACCTCGTCATCTGCGGGTTGTACGGGTCGGGCGCTCCATTGCTTCATAAAGCCATCATCGACCTCGTCACAAATTCCGACCTGCGTCGGCATTGCCCCGCCGATTCTTTTTCAAGCCAACGTCCACCACACCAACCTGCTTTGACACGTCGGCTGGCATGGGGCTCTAGCGTTACTTTTCAGATCTGCTTCGCCACCTCAGCTAGACCGAATCTTTGGCATCCCTTCATCAACCTGCTCTGGGGACTTCAACATCACCAGCCGACCTGTTTCAACACATCGGCTAGCATGAGACTTCGGCATCACTAGCCGACCTGCTTCGTCCTTTCCTACAACAAGAGAGGGCAAAGGCATAATTACTACAATGTTGGTGGATTAATGAGATGGTTCCACCAACCAATTCTCATACCCAAGTTGACATTAATAACCCACATCAATATAATTAATTGTGTTGAGAGTTCCAGATAGTTTCAGTTCCTTTGGCTCAAACTGTCCATGACCGTGGACACGGCTAATCGATCAGGTTAGGGTATTCTACAGAGTTTTGCACACGTTCCCCACAAGATTTGATCGCCTCCATTGGATTTCTCGCACTTCAGGGTGTTTGAGAAACGGATGACCAAAACATGGTCTTCCAAAGGGTTTCCCCGAGACTCTGTCGGTGCCCATCCTTTCCTACCGTTCTTCTACATCTCGTAGCACCGCCTGTCCAGGGTCACCACGATATCCAACCAAGCCAGAGCCCATAATGGCTTGTGGCTGTGTAGGTAAGCCTTGGGTCTTGAAGCATCCATCCATCTCTTTGTGCCTGGGTGGACCTTTCCGCATGAATACTGGCACTTCTCCAGCATCATCTAGGCTAACCACTGGTTTCTCCAGGGCGCCGTTCAACCATCATCCACCCAGAGGTAAGTTGAAAACTTGGAGTCTTGAAGACTTGATCATCATGTAGGTCTTGAAATTTATTAACTCACAACTCTCATGAATCACATAACCAACCCCGTCTACTAATAGCATAGCAAAATGTAAAGCAACGTTTCCCGGGGCCAATGTGTCAAAGGGTTGAGGGGTACCTACCACATGATACTACAACAAGTAACCAAGTTTCCAGTTTACCTACTTTGCATGCAATTGGGGTGATGGAAGAACTAATGCAACAAAACATAGGTATACATGGTCAAAGTGACTTGCCTTGCTGACGATCCTCGTACTCGAGTGACTCTAGATAACAAGCTTCACACTCCAGATGATCTAACGAATCAAACAAGAGCACACCATAAGCATAAATACAAAACAATTCACACAATTCAGCAAGGTTAAACAAACAATACTAAAACCATTCAATGGTATCAATCAAGAGAAAGAAATCAAAATAAAAATTTTGACTCACAAAAATTTTTAGTGTCAAAAACTTCTACTACTACTACTTTAAGACAAACAACCAAGCAATAGCTAGTAGAAAAGAAATAGTAAATAAAAATCAATTTTAGTAAACAGAATCAAATTCACTAAAACTTTTGTGTAAAGAAACACTACTAAAATGAAAACAACTAGAATGTTCGTATAACGTTGGAATAGGAAACCAAAACAATAGTATTATTAACACCAATATTATTATCATCATATTACTTAACAGAATAGAATTACTAAAATTATTTATTAGAAATCTAACTAAATCATCTAACTAGTTTGTGAAAGTAAAACTATGTTGTTTTATAAAACTATACCTAATGGAAAAAAAGATATAAAGGTTCCTATAACAACATGGTATAAAACTAAACAATCATTCCAAATATTAGCAAGAAATGTTACCTAAATGTTTGAAACAACAGAAACTTATGAAAACTATTAACAAAAGTTAAAGTAATTCAGGTTCAAATTAAATTAAAATTAAGAAAACTAAACTACATTAAGAACTAAAAAGATTCTGTTTTTTGGTAAAAACAGTAACTAAATTTATTCCAAAAATTCTCAAATCATGTAGAAATATAGGTTTTACTAATACCAAACAGTGGCAAAAAGATTCACTCAAAAATATATTTGAAACTATAGTTATACAGATTTTAGTAATTTGAACAAATTTCATTAGATTCAAAATTTAAAGTTCAAATTTGAAATCTAAGCATACAGACCTAAACTACATCAAATTTGTGAACTAATGCAAAAAGAATAAACTAAAAACACCAATTAGTTTAAAATATATAACAAAAACAAGATTTGAAAGCATTCTGTTTTCTAAAACAGAATCAGAAAAAGGAAAATAAAACTTATCAGACAGGTGCTACGTGGCGGGTTGTGGTTGGCCGAGAGGGTGGGCGTGCGGGCGTTTGCGGGTGGGTGACGAAGCTTAGCGCGTACCGGTTCAGTTTTAAAATGATCTAATCCTATGCGTTGATCTATGATCGAACGATTAACAGAGGGAGAGCGGGCTCACAGAGAAGGGGTCGCCGGCGAGGGGGTTTCTCCGGCGAGGCCGAGGCGGTGAGTCAACGGGGCGGCGCTTCGGTGGTTGGGGACGACGTCCGAGGGGTTCAAACGACGGCGGCGGGTCTCCGGTGTACTTTGGTGGTGTTAGAGGGGAGTGGGGACGAAAGAGGCGACGGACACGAGCTCCGGGAGCTTCGGGTGGGGTGGAGCTCCGGCGTGGGATTCCGGTGACTGGAGGGGGTCGGACGAGGGGGAAACGGGTGGAACGGGGTGCGGGGAGTCGGGGCTATTTATAGAGCCGGTGTGGTGGTCGGGGAGGGAAAGAGGAGAGAGATCTGGAGAGGAGGGATCTCCGGCACGGTCCTATCGACGCGAGGAGGAAGGTGACCGCGGCGTCTTCGGGATCGGGCTATGGGGCCGGGGCGTCAAAGAGAGAGAGAGAGAGGGCGGCGTCAGCGCGTCGGTCGGTCGGCTCGGAGCGTTTTCGGGAATTAAACGCAGTGGGCCGGCCCGTTTTTATTTAAAATGTTTCCTTTTTAATATCCAGTGCAGTAAAACTCTTTTAAAAGCATTCAAAACATTTCCAAATATAGGACATATATATATATCAAAATGATCAAGAGAATTAATGCTATTCAATGAACATTTTTCCTCTGTTATATTGAATACTTAAAAAATATTTTCAGAAATTGCTATTTGATTTTAAATCCTTTTTGAGATAAACTTTCAAATAGACCCCTGGTTTTATTGCTCAAGTATTTCACCAAGATGCCCCTGGTGTGGAGTGTCATGTTACTCCCCTCTTTTCTTTGAACTTTTCGAGAGGTTTTCAAATAGGTGAAACAAGAAAAAGGGAAAGATGAAAGTGCCCTTTCAGAAATTCGAAAGTAACACTTCAACCATTATATTCATTCAAACAATGTGATGATGATGCATAGCTATATATCATAACATTCCAAAATGAAATTTTGGGATGTTACAATTACCTTTGTTTGTTATTAATCTTGGCTTGCACTATATTGTGTGCACAGGTAATCGACTTCGGGTGTGTCAAGCGGTCACCTTGGCGTGCGTACATTGTTGTCCGCCTCCATCAACCAAATTGTGTCATTGACATGGCCGACAGACTAGGGGCTTCACCATCACGCTGCCAAACTACTCTGTCTGCTTGACTCGCTCGGGGGTTTCTCCTCGGCCTTCGGAAGTGTTGTGTTGTCACTTCTTCAAGCCGAGCTCTTCTTCGGCTAGCTCATGCCGGCTTGGGGGCTGGGACCGTGACCCAGTACAAGTTTAGCACACGTCACAAGCTCATTAACCAGCCAAGTTGCTTTCATGCTCACTTTTTTGAATTTTTGAATTTTGTTTGGTTCGACCAAGCATTATACTTTTTTGACAAAAAGTTTTTTGCGAAAAAACATTCCTTGTCAAAACATTGTTTTTACAAACAAATTCAAATACCTCGTTTACTTGGAGGCTTCCTTTATGAAGCCATTCCTCTTGCATATGATTGTTAATGTATCGCACCCTTCCTTGTTAATTTTTACGCCAATATATGCATCATGTTGACTTAAGTGTTCCGCAAAGCTCGGTTGCCTTGCTCCTATGCTTACCCTGACGTTCTCGATTGTTCGGCCATCCGAACTCATACCTCAGACGGGTGAAGCTGAAAGCTAGCGCTCCTACTGTTTTCAACTATGGTCGGCCACGAAGGAAGACAAGCATACATAAATCTATTGCACACCCCTCATGGTAATCATGAGAACCCAAAGACATGAACCATTGGCAGAAATGTTTTCTTTGAAGATGTTTCTTACGTTAAATAGTAATATAGAATAAGTTCCCTAGGCGCTTTGTCTGTGATAGCCTAATGGCCTGATTGTCTGGTTATTCTAAACACCTCCGATATCCTCGGATGGTGTAGTAGATAACACTTTTCAGCCCTTGGCCCAAGCGGTAGATGCCGACGGTCGGTTAAGATGCGTTTAAAGTTCGGGCGAACACAAATATAATATAGGTACTTTGGTACATAAAATCATTATACATAAAATTCTTTTACCCAAGTCACTTGGGGGCTCTTAAATTTATATGAGCCATTTTATAATAAATGTTGTTTTCTTCTTGGTCGTTGCAAAGTCTTTTTCTACTACTCCGTTTCTCGACACGAGTGTTTGGTCAATAGCCGGGTAGCCTAGTTTCTTTCTAAATCCGCTTGAGTTTAGTTTGCTAAACAGGCCTCGGAGAAACACTCCGCCCTCGGGATATGGAGGTTGAATCCAAAGGCTAACCCGCTTGAAGTCTGTGAGATCGGATATATCATGTTAAAGCACGACCGAAGCACATCTTAATTTTAAGACCAATTTTCGGATTAGCACCAAAACACTTGATTTAGTTCGAATGTCAAAGTTTTTACGTAAGTTTTTTGGCTTTTTGAGCTTATGGCACTTTCAAGCTATTTGTATGTTTTTTTAGGAGGATGGACATCATCTTGACAGAGGTGCCCTACGTAATAATTCAGCTTGAGAAATCTTTTTTGACCCGCGGTTTCACATCTTCCCTGCCGACCTCCACCTCGGCGTCTTGGATATTGCTCTATATGCATCAGTTTCGAATTGTGTCTTCGGTAAATAGTTGGGTTGCCCTACTCCCATGATTGCCCCTTAGGTTCCGCATTGTTTGGCCAAGGTGTGCAAAGGGAGAACCACTGTGATTGTACTTCTGTTTTAATTGGTTAAGTACCTCAATGGAGAAAGACAAAAACTGACTGTCACAATGAGCGCAAACTTGTCAGCGATCCGATGACTCTATCAGACTATAGACCAATAGAGGTTACCCCATGGGCCTTTCATAAATTTGGCCGAAGTGTTAACGACTTGACCTTGACTAATGCCGAGCACTAACCCGGGGCTAGTAACTGGCCTCCTAAACTTAAAGCTCCTATGACTAAGTGAAAGTTATAAAGCCTAGATATCTTATTGCCTCATTTCCACTAACACAACGGCCTCCGGGCACCGAGACATCGGCTAAGGCTTGTCTTGTTACTGTGGAAACACCCTGCATAGCAGTTACAAAGGGGTAGAAGCCGACGACGGGCCACTCTCGAATGATAAACAATCATAAAGGAGTCAAAACAGCATATATCATTAAAGAATTATATTCAATATGCGAGTGCTGCCTTCCATAATCATCATTACAAAGCCATAAATATGCATCAATTTGACTTAAGATTTTAGCCAAGCTAGGTTGCATGGCTCCTGTGCTTACCCCCTACGTTCCCGATTGTTGGCTAGGAGGTAAAGGGAGCACCTCTAGGATTGTTACTTCCGGGTCATCCGGGTTAGTACCTCAGACTGGGTGAAGCCGAAAGCTAGCCATCTTAAAAATATAATTGGTCGGCAATGACAGAAGTGAAAATTTTGGTTCATTAAAGACCATAGAGTTCGGGAACATTCCCCGAACTAAATCCTCAATATGTTCCTCCCATATTGATCGGAGTTGAGGTTTCACGATCATGGTCAACAAGACATCCTGGGAAAAGAAACATATAGAGGAACTATTTTTCCCAGAAGATGTTTCTTACGTTAATAGTAATATAACATATCTCTCCGCATACCTTTGTTTATAAAACCATATGACTGGATTGCCTTGTTTGTCGTAAATCTTTGACGTTCTAAAGGCTTTATAAAGTAGGACAAACACTCCTTAGCTACTGGTCGAGGAGGTTGAAGCCGATGGTCGGTCAACACAGTCTTGTACAATGCGGATTCAAGCATTAATGCTGTAAAGTACTTGGATGCATAGAATCATTACACATAAATCGTGTCAAACGTAAAAAAGTTTGTGTCAAACACATATCGATGCTTAATTCGAACACACGTGCCCAAATTATGGCTCTAGGGCTACTGCATTGCCTATACAATGCAGCAAAGTCAAATTGCAATATGGTTTCTGAGGAGATTTGATCCTGAGGTTGGTCGGCCGCACCCAACCCGAGTCTCGAAAACTATTGTGTACCACGTTTATACCCCTAACGTATGTCGCCGAGCAAGAACTTGATCCTCAGGCCGATTTTGCAAATCGACCTAAGTCTCACGGGCTACTGGGATCAGTGGTTTTATTTTCTTTATTATTATTTTCCTTCAGGTGCATCTCGGGTTATAGACCGGCACACACCTTGAGGGATACAGGCTATAATTCTCGATAGAAAATAAATTGCAGCGATCGAAAATAATTTCCACCAAAAATCAGCCCGCTACTGAGGTGGTGCACTATTTCTGAAGTAGTTTGATGTAATTCTCGGATGCATGTGGTTGGCTCAATAGAGGGCATTGACGGCATTAAGCTCGGTTAAACTCGTTCAAGCTTTTCAAAGAGCGAAGTAATAATTATGACACCTCGGATGCCGACCACTGTTAGAGCTCAGCTGCACAAAACACCTTGGAAGCAGTCCGGTATAAAGCTCGAATCTGAATGGCTGGCTCCATAAAAGACTATTCCGACACTTAAGCTCGGATAAGGTTCTTCAAATTTTCAAAGACCGAGGTAATTTATGACACCTCGGATGCAATCCGGCATTGGAGCACGGACGCGGCCCGTCATTGGCCCTCAGATGTCGATCAGCGTTGGAGCTCAGCTGCAAAACACACCTCAGATGTAGTCCGGCATTGGAGCTCGGACGCAAGAGGATACCTTGAACATCGATAGTGTTGGAGCTCGGCTGTGAAAAGACGCCTCAGATGTAGTTCAGCGTTGGAGCTCAGACGCAAGAGGACACCGCCACACGGGAAACATTTCAAACCCCAGGTGTGGTGTAAAAAAATTACAAGGCATTAATAAAGGCCAATAACTTAAAGGGGCTCCTCGGATGCCCGATGTGTGAACTCTTTAGATACACTTCGGTGATCCTCAAGATCAGAGATGGGAAGATTTGTTGAACCAGTTTTCATGACCGATAGCTGAAGATGAATAACAGTTCGGAAGAACCAAGGAGCGTCCCCAACTTGAAGACCGGTTCAGGGGGCTACTGATGGTGTCCTGGACTAGGGGGTACTCACCACGTTTTCTCCCGACCAGTGGGTCGGTCCGAGGACCCCCAGGGCGATTCACTAGTGGGCCAGTTCGGAGAGCCCATGATGCATACAAGGGAGATTCCACAAGACTTGGCGCACAATATAAGGACTCCTTTAAAGCCTAGGCCTACGTTGCATTAGATAAACCAAGGCCAGGCTAGTCAATAGACGATCTCAATCTCATACTCATTACTACAATCTCGTAGTAGATACATGTACTATGTACTATCCCCCATATCAATACAATGAAAAGAAGGATGTAGGGTTTTATTTCCTTGAAAGAGCCCGAACCTGGGTAAACTCCTATGTCCATGTTACCATCGCTCCAAGACGCCTAGCTTAGGACCCCTACTACGAGATATGCCAGATTTGACACCGACAGCAGCAACACAAAGGCGCAACTTGTGCCCCCATCGTTTTCATGAATAATCTGAACATCAACTCACAATTCATCGGATCCCAACAAACGCACCATACAAAGGGATTGCATCGGATAGATCAAGGCAAATATGTGATCAACATTGTATTGAAGATCAAGAGAGAGAGATTGTCATCTAGGTACTACCTACGGACCCGTAGGTCTGTGGTGAACTACTCACACATCATCATGAGGGCAGGAAGGTTGATGAAGAGGCCCTTCGTGATAGATCTCCCCTCCGACAGTGTGCTGGAATGGAGCTGTAGATGGACTCTCGTCGGAATAGAGACTTGCTCTGGCAGAAAAAGTGTTTTAGGATCTCCCTTAGGTTTTTTGAATATTAGAGAATTTATAGGCCAGAGAGGGGCGTCGGGAGACGCCCGAGGGAGGCACAAGTCGTCAGGTCGGGCCCCCGTGTGGTGCACCCTATTGGCTTGTGGGCCCTCGTGTGGCTCCCGACCTCCTTCCGAAGCTTCAAGGTGTTCTTTTGGTCCATAAAAAATCATCAAAAGTTTCATCGAAATTGGACTTCGTTTGGTGTTGTAAAGCTGAAAACTCAAAAACATGCAAAAAACAACAATTGGCACTGGGCACTAGGTCAATAGATTAGTGCTAAAAAATATTATAAATTGGTAAACAAATGCCCAAAAAGTATCCTAGAATGATAATATATCAGCGTGGAACAATAAAAAATTATAGATACATTGGAGACGTATCAAGCACCTACAATATTTGTTGACCTCTGTAGGGGACGAGCACAGTTGCCTTCGTTCGAAGATGTCCAAGAAGCGCCAGGTGGTTGTCCCGATATGAGGTCTTCGGCGAAGGCCGGGATCAGTACAAAGGTCCCTGCCGCAGACCAAATTCAATAGGATTTCAAGAAGGTCTCGGTCACCAATTCTGAAGTCGAAAGTGTGATGATCCACCGACGACAGAAGGAGTCATTACGTCACCCTGTGTTTTTCGACCAGGACTTTAACGTTCTTAGTTCGGTAGATGCGTGTCTCAGAGCTGACCGAGAAGGACTTGAGGGAACCGCCAACATTATGTCGACCAGTCTGCAGGTGAGTGATTGGTTTTAAAAACTAAACACAAATCCTAACCCAGTAGCCCCCGAGCCATAAGTTGGTCAGGACGACCGAGTTAAGGGTCTGAATATTGTTGTATCATGGTGTAGGACTCGAGGTAATAAAACAAAAAATTGTCCAAGGACCTTGAGTTGAACAGAACACAACTGGAAGTTGTGAAGGCCGAACTAGAGGATGTTAAGAAGTTCACCAGGGAGGCACACGGTGAGTAAAAAGGGCTAATATGTAGAATTGCTTGGAGCACCATTTCTAATGAAAGATTGCCTTGTAGCAGCAGAGTCCATAGGTCAACTACAAAAATACCTGGATGCGGGAAAAGAATCTCAAAGGTATGATGAATCCCAGCACGAAGCTGGCCGTCGAGTACTGAATCTGAGCCATGAGGAAAAGAACAAGCTCAAAGCGAAAACCAATGACAGGCCAAAAAATTGAGAGTTTGAAAAATCAGCTGGCCCAAGCCCGTGAGGAGAACTAGAGATTGGAAGGGGGCATGTTTGGTGACTGAAATTTTAACATGAAATTCCGTAAAGTTTGTGTATTATGCCAATATAAGAGACATGCCACATATCTTGTTAGTTCTCCTAGTCGGGCGCTTCGAGGAAGAAGCCATCTCGTTCAGAGGGAACCTGTTAAAGGAACTATCCATCCTGCATAAGCGAGCTCGGAAAGCTATGAAGAGCATGGTCAAGGCATTATGGCCGACTGAAACTCCTCTGAAAGGGATGGACGAGCTTCGTGATCAATTTATAGGAACTTGACGTCGCTTCGAGCTATGGAAGACATTGACTTGTCAAGAAGGAGCATGGGAGGCATGGGCAATGGTGAAGAACCGCTTTACCAAACTTGACCTAGAGTATATAACTCGGGTTGGGCCAATAGGGTGGGATGGTTGAGAGGTGCCACTTCATTTGGTGTATGACCATGTGATGCCAGCCACTTGTATCTCACAAGATTGCACCCTAGATACCATAATAGATAATATTGACAAGCAACCAGTTGTTTGATTCTATGTAGCTATGTACTTTACATCAAACATACTCCATCAGTGTTATCTCAACCGGCCATCGGCTTCTACCTCCCCCGCTAGTGGCTGGGGAGTGTTCCATACTATGTGACCTAAATTAACATGAAATCACTTCGGGGAACCAGGAAATCTGACCATTTGGTGCAAATAGGGAGTACGAGGAGTTGTGTAATATTACTATTTAACGTAAGAAACATCTTTAGAAGAAAATAGTTCCTCCATAGGTTCCTTTCTTCCGGTTGCTACGTTAATCATAGACGCTATAACTGAATACCCGTAGTATGCGGGTGATGGTTACTTCAGGGAAAAATAACCTCGGGTTTTGGTGGCGATCACCAATTAGTTTCACTTCCCTCATGGGTGACCACTTATCTTCTTAATAATGCTAGCTTTCGGCTTTACCCATATGAGGTACGTACTCGGGTAATCCGGTCGAAACAACGGCACAAGTGCTCCCTTTACCCCCAAGCTGAACAATCGGGAACGTAGAGGGTAAGCATAGGTGCAAGGCAGCCCATATTGGCCAAATCGTAAGTAAAATTGATGCATATAGTGCCTTAAAACAATATTGGAAGGGCGTACACATGACAAAGACAAAAAGGTGCACGAATATATTGATCGTCTTCGTTAAGAAGCCCCCAGGTGACACCGGGTAGTACATTTGAAGATGAATACTGAGGAATAATTAAAGTAGTTCGGTTTAGCTGGGAACATCCTCAGAAATGTTAACCAATCCGAAAAAAGCAAAAAAGGAAAGGAAAAAGAGAAAAGGGAGAAAAAAGGACTAGCCAGGGTGACGACACCGATCTAGTCGTAGAAGCGCCGAAGATGAGATGTGTTCCTTGGTTTTGGTTCCAAGCGATTGCCCGATGGGTTGGGGAGGCGATATGCCCCTCCTGCAAGTACTTCATGAATTATGAAAGTATCCTCCCATTTGGGCAAGAGTTTATGCTTATGCATCTCTGGGAGCGTCGGGCCTGCTGCTCATAAAAGGTAGAGTGGGCCCGAGCTATATCACTCTCTCATTCTAGGGCGTCTAGGCCCAGCTGCTGATCTATTTCAGTCTCCTTTTCTTCATACATGTGCACTCTAGGTGCATCGTGGATGAGGTCGCACGACAGGACTGCTTCTGCCCCGTACACCATAAAGAATGATGTGTATCCTGTTGATCTGTTTGGGGTGGTGCGCAGGCCCCATAATACGGATTCGAGATCCTCCACCCAATGGCACTCAGATTCTTTTAGAGAACGGACTAGTCGAGGTTTGATACCGCTTATAATAAGACCATTGGCGCGTTCAACCTGCCCATTGGTCCGTGGGTGATATACTGAGGCGTAATCAAGCTTGATGCCCATGTTAGCGCACTAGTTCTTTACCTCCTAGGCTATGAAATTGGATCCATTGTTCATTATTATACTGTGGGGGACACCGTAATAGTTAACCATGCCAAATATAAACTCAATGACGAGTCCGGACTTAGTTGAAGTTACCGGTTTAGATTCAATCCAGGATGTGAATTTGTCAACCATAACCAGTAGATATTTCTTTTTGTTGGTCCCCCCTTTAAGTGGTCCGACCATGTCCAGCCCCCACACTACAAAAGGCCAAGTGATCGATATCATCCGAAGAGCCGTTGGGGGCATGTGGATTTGATTTGCAAAGAGCTGACAACCAACACAATGTTATACAAGTGTGTGGGCGTCTTCGCGAGCAGTGGTCCAAAAGAATTGGGCTCGAAAAGCCTTGCCCAGCGCCTGAGCTGCTGCATGGTGACCGCCCATGCCTTCGTGTATCTCGGCTAATAGTTGCTTTCCTTCTTCTTTGGATATGCACCATTGGAGGATTCCGGTGGTGCTTTTCTTGTATACCTCACCCTCATGGACCTTGTAGGCCTTGGAACATCATGATATGTCTCCAACGTATCTAATTATTAACTGTTCCATGCTGATATATTATCATTCTAGGATACTTTTTGGGTATTTGTTTACCAATTTATAATGTTTTTGAGCACTAACCTATTGACCCAGTGCCCAGTGTCAGTTTCCATTTTCTGCGCGTTTTTGCCTTTTTAGAGTTACAATACCAAACGGAGTCCAATTGCCATGAAACTTTTTGGTGATTTTCTTGGACCAATACAAGACCTAGAAGCTTCAGAGGAGGGCCAGGAGATGCACCAGGGGCCCACCACATATCCAGTCGCCGCCCCTAGAGGGGCACGACCAGATATGTGGTGGTGCCATAGAGCGTCCCCCAGCGTCGTTCTCCACTCTATAAATTCACATCTACCCTAAAAACACCATAAGCGCTCCTGAAACACATTTTCAGCCACCGCAAGTCTCTATTCCGACGGGAAGCCATCTACACCTCTGTTCTGGCACCCTGCCAGAGGGGAGATCAGTCACGGAGGACCTCTTCATCAACCTTGTTGCCCTCACTATGATGTGTGAGTAGTTCACCACAGACCTATGGGTCTGTAGGTAGTACCTAGATGGCAATCTCTCTCTCTCTATCTTCAATACAATGTTCATCGCATCTTTGCCTTGATCTATCCGATGTAATCCCTTTGTATGGTGTGTTTGTTGGGATCCGATGAAGTGTGAGTATATGTTCAGATTATTCATGGAAATTATATGAGTCAAACTTGATTACTATTATTCCTATTTGCATGATCATCATAGCTTCATAATGCTCTCCGATCTATTGAGATAGTTTGGCCAACTAGATTGATATTTCTTCTCTGGGAGTGGTGCATTGTAATACGTTAAACCCGATGAATTT
This sequence comes from Hordeum marinum, assembly GCA_022496015.1. Classification (NCBI taxonomy): domain Eukaryota; kingdom Viridiplantae; phylum Streptophyta; class Magnoliopsida; order Poales; family Poaceae; genus Hordeum; species Hordeum marinum. Next base: position 341,958,235 of record CM039677.1, on the reverse strand, counting down.
CTGTATCCCAGTGACAGAAGGGGACATGTTGCATCTTTGTGTTGTTGCTACTAAGGATAAAACAACGGGGTTTATTCATATTAGTTGAGTTTACTTTGTCTACATCATGTCATTGTTCTCCAACCATTACTTTGTTTGTCATGAACTTAATATGTAGAGAGGCAAGCATAGAAACGATTTTCAAGTGGGGTAATTGTAGAAGGTGCTGGCAGGAGTTGGCCTATTTGCTTATGGACATGATGCCTATATACACATGATCATTGCCATGAACATCGCATAATTATCTGCTTTTCTATCAATTGCCCAACAGTAATTTGGTTACCCACTGTATGCTTTGCTTATGAGAGATGCCACTAGAGAACTATATGTCCCTCGAGTCTATTCACTTATAAATTCACAAACACTATCATTACCTTGTTGTTATTTATTACCTTCTATTTTATTTTGCACTTTACTATTATCTACAATTATCTACACAACTCACTTGCTCGCAAATAACGAGATCAAAGGGATTGAATACCCTCTTGCCGGAGTTGGGTGCAAGTTGTTTGTTATTTTGTGTGCAGCCGCTGAAGATGGTTGAGGATTGGTATTCCTATTGGTTCAATAAACCTTGGTTTCATAACTGAGGGAAATACCCGCTTTGTGCTGCGATAACCCGTTCCTCTTCATGAAAAACCCAACGCAGATCACGAGTATCAGGAAGGATTTTTAGCATCATTGCCGGGGAATACCATCACCACCTATCAAGTAACTTCACACATAATTTCATTCACTTGTTCTTCTTTTTATTTGTTGTTATATTTAGTTTGTTTCATAAATGTCAAAAATACAAAAATATATTTACCTTTTCTAGTTACTGATACGTCTCCAACGTATCTACAATTTTTGACGATGGCATGATATTATATTATCTGTTTTGGATGTTTTATATGAATTAATATGCTATTTTATACTATTTTTGGGACTAACCTATTAATCTAGAACCAAGTGCCAGTTTCTGTTTTTTCCTTGTTTTTAAGTTTTGCAGATATGGAATATTAAAGGGAGTCCAAACGAAATAAAACATGTGGAAGGAATTTTTCTGGAAGGAAACAAGTCATGCAAGCTTGGAGTGCACGTTAGGGGAGGTGTTAGGGCGCCACAAGCCTGCTAGGTGTGGGCCCCCCTGGCCATGCCTAGTAGGGTTGTCGCCTCCTGGCAGGTCTCGTAACCCTATTATTTGGCCTATAAATACCCAAATATTCTCGCAGCATCAAAAAGTGCCACGCAAATACTTTTCCGCTGCTGGAAGCCTCCGTTCCAGAGAGATCCAATCTTGGACCTTTTCCGGTAATCTGCCGGAGGGGATTTCGATCATGGAGGGCATCTACATCAACTCCATTACCCCTCCGACGATGCGTGAGTAGTCCACCACAGACCTACGGGTCCATAGCTAGTAGATAGATGGCTTCTTCTCTCTCTCTTTGATCTTCAATACCATGTTCTTCATGACCTTCATGGAGATCTATCCGATGTAATCCTATTTTGTGGTGTGTTTGTCAAGATCCGATGAATTGTGAGTTTATGTTCAGATTATTCATGAATCTTATTTGAATCTCCTCTGATTTCTTATATGCATGATTTCATATCCTTGCAAGTCTCTTTGAGTTATTGGTTTGGTTTGGCCAACTAGATTGGTAATTCTTGCAATGGGAGAAGTGCTTGGTTTTGGGCTCAATCTTGTGGTGTCCTCACCCAGTGACAAAGTAGGGGTAGTAAGGCACGTATTGTATTGTTGCCATCAAGGGTAACAAGATGGGGTTGTCATCATATTGCTTGAGTTTATCCCTCTACATCATGTCATATTTCTTAATGTGTTACTCTGTTCTTCATGAACTTAATACTCTAGATGCGGGCAGGAGTCGGTCGTTGTGTGGAGTAATAGTACTAGATGCAAAATTGTTTTGGTCTACTTGTCACGGACGTGATGCATATATGCATGATCATTGCCTTGGATAACTACATGATTATTCGCTTTTCTATCAATTGCTTGACAATAATTTGTTTACCCACCATGATATTTGCCTTCAAGAGAGAAGCCTCTAGTGAAACCTATGGCCCGGGTGTATTTTCCATCATATATTTTTAGATATATACTTGCTGCAATTTATTTACCTTTTTACTTTCCGGACTCGTTACATCTATCTCTATCGGATCTAATCCTTGCAAATAACCATGAAGGGATTGACAACCCCTTTATAGCATTGGGTGCAAGAGTTTGATTATTTGCGTAGGTGCATCCATTGGTTACTTGCTTGTTCCTCCTACTGGATTGATACCTTGGTTCTCAAAAACATAGGGAAATACTTATCTACTTCGCTGCTTCACCCTTTCCTCCTCAAGGGAAAACCAACGCATGCTCAAGAGGTAGCAAGAAGGATTTTTGGCATCGTTGCCGGGGAGAATACACATCAAGCCTACCAAGTACCCATCACAAACTCATCTCTTGAATTTACTTTATTTGCCATTTGCCTCTTGTTTTCCTGTCCCCCACTTCTAAAATGATTTTCAGAAAATACCAAAAAGCTTTGCCTTTTTTATTCGCCCTTCTTTGGATTGCCTTTTGTTTTCTTGTGTGATAGTTTGTTTATGTTTATGGCTCCACCCAATGATTTTAATCCTTATCTTAAGAAGTTGGAAGATATTGAGGAACATGCTAAAAAATTCATGTCGCTTCAATTTGACCAGAATAACTTCTTTAGAAACGAGCTTAAAGAACAAAAGAGTATGCTTGAATACATGAACAAGCAACTCGATGATAATTCTAAAGAGTTTTTCGGATTGAAATCTTAGTTTGCTCATCTTGGAGATTTAGTAGGCCAAATTTCTGATAAACAAGCTACCTTAGTCAATAAGATAGCTGCTAAGCCAGAATCTTTTAATAATGATGAAGATCTTACAGTGATTGATGTGACTCCTATTGAATCTTTGTTTTCCAATATAAATATTGATAATGATGGGACTCGATATAAGTCAACTTTAGTTACCAGGCGTCCCAATGATTTGGAGTCTATAGATCTTAATGCTAAGATTGATAAAAGTGGGTTTGAAGAGGTCAAAACTTTAAATAGCAATGAACCCACTCTCTTGGATTTCAAGGACTTTAATTATAGTAGCATCTCTTTGATTGATAATATTTCATTGCTTCAATCCATGTTGAATTCTCCTCATGCTTATAGTCAAAATAAAGCTTTTACTAAACATATAGTTGATGCTATGATGAAATATTTTGAAGAAAAACTTGAGCTATAAGTTTCTATTCCTATAAAGCTTCACGATGAGTGGGAACCTACTATTAAGATTAAAATCAAATATTATGAGTGCCATGCTTTGTGTGATTTGGGTGCTAGTGTCTCCACAATTCCGAAAACTTTATGGAATGTGCTAGGTTATCATGATCTTGACGATTGCTCTCTAAATTTGCATCTGGCGGATTGCATTATTAAGAAACCTATGGGAAGGATTAATGATGTTATTATTGTTGCAAATAGGAATTATGTGCCTGCATATTTCATTGTTCTTGATATAGATTGCAATCCTATATGTCATATTATTCTTGGTAGACCTTTCCTTACAACTATTGGTGCAATTATTGACATGAAAGAAGGAAGGGCATGGAACACTTCCCTAGAAAGAAAATAAGATTACCTTATGAATCTATTATGAGAGATACTTTTGTATTGCATACCAAAGATGACAATACCTAGATCTATTGTGTTTTGCCTAGCTAGGGGCGTTAAACAATAGCGCTTGTTTGGTGGCAACCCAAGTTTATTTTTGTGTTCTGTTTTTTGCTTATGTTTTTGAGTGTTTCCCACATTATTAATTCTGTATTAATTGTGTTTTTATTAGTGTTTGAGCCAAGTAAAACCTTTGGGGTGATCTATGGTAGTTGTTGATTTGATCTTGCATAAAAACAGAAACTTTTGCGCTCAGTCCAGGAATTTTCTAATTTTTTGAGAGCGTCAAATTGAGATGAAATTTTTAAACATGATTGATATATAAATTTCCCAGGTTGTAATAATTTTCCAGAAGTTTTTGTGTTACAGAAGTATACAAAGTTTCCAGATTGCTACAGACTGTTCTGCTTTTGATAGATTCTGTTTTCTTTGACTTGTTTGCCTATTTTGATGAATCTATGGGTTGTATCATGTGGTATGAGCCATTTAGAAGTTAGATTATAGTAGGTATAACACCAATATAAATAAATAATAAGTTAACAATAGTACCAAAAGTGGTGATTTATTTTCTTATACTAGCGGATCTCACGAGTTTTCTGCTAAGTTTTGTGTTGTGAAGTTTTCAAGTTTTGGGTAAAGATTTGGTAGACTATGGAATAAGGAGTGGCAAGAGCCTAAGCCTGGGGATTCACAAGGCACCACAAGTAATATTCAAGTATGCCAAAGAGCCTAAGCTTGGGGATGCCCTGGAAGGCATCCCCTCTTTCGTCTTCAATCCATCGGTAAATTATTTCCTTTTTCACTAAGAGACAAATCTAAAGCTTGGTTTTCATCTTCACCTCGTAATAGTATTGGAACATGGGAGAAGTGTAAAGATGCTTTTATTGCGAAGTATTTTCCTCCTACTAAGATTATCTCCCTTAGAAATCAAAAAATGAATTTTAAACAACAAGATCAAGAACAGGTTGCTCAAGCTTGGGAGAGAATGAATTGATGATAAGAAATTATCCAACCCATGGCTTAAACTTGTGGATGATTATCCAAACTTTCTATGCTGGACTAAACTTTCTTTCTAGAAATATTCTAGATTCTGCCGCGAGTGGTACCTTCATAGATGTGTCCTTAGGAAAGGACACAAAAATTATTATAAATTATTCTCAATGGCATACCGAAAGAGATCTAACTGGTAAGAAGGTCAAATCTGTTGAAGAAATCGCTACTTTGAGTGAAAAAGTGGATGCTCTTATGAATATGGTTGCTAATAAAAATGCTAATGTTGATCCCAATGATGTTCCTTTGTCTACTTTGATTGAGAAAAATAATTAGGATATTGATGTGAAATTCATCTCGCGAAATAATTTCAACAACAATGCTTATAGAGGAAATTTCAATGCTAGACTATATCCCGGTAATACCTATAACAACTATGGAAATTATTATGGTAATTCATATGTAAATGCTTCTACATATTCTAATAGGATACCTTCTGATCTTGAGAACACAGTTAAAGAATTTGTTAATTCTCAAAAGGTTTGCAACACTACGGTAGAAGAAAAGTTGCATACGATTGATACTTTGGCTAAAACCATGCATAGAATTGCTCTTGATGTTGAAACTCTTAAAAATAAGTCTTTGAAACCCAAGAATGATTTTAATTAGACTATTAAATCTATCATATTATCTATTTATGAAAGTAAGGAGAGGACTTCTAAGTTGAGAGCTAAGCGAGAATTCTTAGAAAAAGCTCTTCCACGCGGTTTTTACCGGAATCATGATGAAGATCTTAAAATGATTGGTGTTTATCCTATTTAATATTTGCTTAAACTCTTAATATAATTATAATGGGACTTTAGATGAGTCAACTTTAGTTAAGGAGTGTCCCGTTTGCTTGGAGGGTGATGATTCTAATGCTAAAATTGAAAAAAGTGGGTTTGGAGAGGTCAAAACTTTAACTAGTGATGTGCCCAATATCTTGGATTAAAAGGACTTTAATTATGATCAATTATATTTATTAGAATGTATTTACTTGCTGTAATCCATTATTATCTCACCCAATGCTTATGAACAAAACAAAGCTTTGACCGAACATATAGTAGAAACTATGATAAAGGCTTATGATGAGAAACTTGAGCTTGAAACTTCTATTCCTAGAAAATTGCATGATGAGTTGGAACCTAATATAAAAATAAAGATACATAAATATGAATGCAATGCTTTGTGTGACCTTGGTTTTGGTGTTTCAACTATACCTAAAACTTTATGTGATCTGCTTGGTCTCACAAATATTGAAGAGTGTTCCCTAAACTTGTATCTTGCGGATTCTACCATCAATAAACCTTCAGGTAGACTTAATGATGTGCTTATTATTGAAAATAAAAATTTTGTGCCTATACATTTCATTGTTCTTGATATTTATTGCAATCCTTCTTGTCCCATAATACTTGGAAGCTCATTTTTACAAACTATAGGTGCAATTATTGATATGAAAGAGAGAAACATAAGATTCCAATTCCCATTAAAGAAGGGGATAGAAAACTTCCCTAGGAAAATAATTAAACCACCTTATGAAACAATCATGATATATAACTACGGGTTGAATGTCAAAGATGAAAACACTTGAAATTATGCATTATGCCTAGCTAGGGGCATAAATCAAAGGCGCTTGTTGGGAGGCGACCTAATATGTATCCTTATTTTTGTTTTTACTTTATCTTTTTGTGTGATAACACGATTTTTTCCTCTGGAATTATTATGTGTTTATGTTTTAATTATTGTTTGTGCTGAGTAAAGCCTTTGGGATGGCTCACAAGATGAGTAGAAACGATGCTGAATCTGAAACAAAAACTTTGACTCCAGTGCAGGAATTTTAGTTTTTTAATGGAGAGTTATAATGATCTCAAATTTTAACACATTATTTATATAAAAATTATTTATGATTTTGTAATTTTTCAGAATTTTTAGAGTTACATAAGTTTGGGATCTTTACAGATTTCTACAGACTGGTCTGTTTTAAACAGATTCTGTTTTGCTTGCATAGTTTGCTTGTTTTGATTATGCCATGGACTATATCAGGGGGTGTAAGCCATGGTTAAGTTAGAATACAGTACCTATTATGAAAAAAAATCAATTTATCATAGAACCTCAAGTATGCAGTATGTTTCTTATACTAACGGATCTCATGAAGTTTTGTTGAGTTTTGTGTGATTGAAGATTTCAAGTTTTGGGTGTGATCAGGATGGACTACGGAATAAGGAGTAGCAAGAGACTAAGCTCGGGGATTCCCAAGTCACCCCAAGTATAATTATAAGGAGACTCAAGCATCTAAGCTTGGGGATGCCCTAGAAGTCATCCCCTTTTTCGTCTCAATCCATCGGTATGTCACTTGGAGCTATATTTCTATTTATCACATGATATATGTTTTGCTTGGAGCAAAGTTTGCTTTTGTTTTATTTTACTTTCAGTTGGTCACAATCATTATTTTTTGGACACACCTATTTGAGAGAGACACACATTCTTGATAATTTTCTAGAATACTATATGTGCTTCACTTATATCTTCTGTGCTAGGTAGTTGCTCTAGTACTTCACTTATATGTTTTTCAGCACGGTGGCGTGTAGGTTTTATAGAAATAATAGCTCTCGTTCTTCACTTATATTTTTTTGAGATCTGAGTAATACTGACGGTAATTTGCATGGGTCATAAGACTAGTCCATTAACATTAGGTGTTCAATGAATGATATTCAAAATCATCGTCTAGCACATGTAGAGAAGTTGTGGGTTAATGACATTGATGTGGTAATATGAAAAAGGTGTGAGTCCAAAATTGTTGATTTGTAGAAGTGTCGATATTAAGAGGTGTTAACTTGTTATTCATCTAAAAGTTAAAGAGGCATGGTGATGATGTGTGAGCATTTATATTCCTTGTTGAAATCCTAGTGTTATTTTGAGTCGGGGGCGCGTGATGGTTAACTCCTACCAACCTCCTCCCTCCGGGCATGCAAGGAGTACTTTGATTTGTGATAAAACTGATAAAACTTTACAATAAGTATGTGAGTTCTTTATGACTAATGTGACACCATGGACATATGCATCTTCTCCTTCTCATATTTGTTAGCCTCTTCAGTACCGTGCATAGACCATCCTCACCTCGAGGATCGGTGCAAATATTCGCCGGTGCATCCAAACCTCGTGACATGATATGCTCCATTACACATAAGCCTCATTATATCTTCCTCAAAACAGCCACCATACCTACATATTACGGCATTTCCATAGCCATTTCGAGATATATTGCCATGCAAATTCCATTGTGACTTCATATGACTAGTTCATTCATCATCATAATGCTTTGCATGATCATATAGAGCTGACATAGTACTACCTCCATCCGGGATTTTGGGTCCGCTGAGCCTTGAAGTCATATCCATAAATACTAGGCCGCTTTGTATTTTCCAAAGCACAATCATAATACCTTCCACCTTTGATTGACTGTGAACTGCATGCCAAAAGGGTTGCATGCATGCATGCATGTAGAAGCCAACCAGTGCCTGCTCGCAGTAATTATGGCCAAGCGCATGCAGCAACTGAATCATTGCTATTAGTTAATTCTCCGGCCAATTACCGTAGAGCATGTAAATGCAACCACATAAATTGGTGCAGTGCTTATGCATGCATGCAGTTTAACTGCAGTTGCCTTGATCCGACAGTTTTGGTCTGTGGGACTAAAAATCCCGAAAAGAGGTACTAATTGTGGCAAAGACACCGTTCTTCATATTTTTTATACATGTCATGCTAGATGATTGCACATCCTGGTACACTGCCAGAGTCATTCGTACAGAGTCATGTCTTCCTATCAGTTCTTCAGGTTGAGTTGTAAGTAAATAAAAGTGTGATGATCATCATTATTAGAGCATTGTCCCAGTGAGGAAAGGATGATGGAGACTATGATTCCCCCACAAGTCGGGATGAGACTCCAGACAAAAAATGAAATAAAAATGGGGGATGCCAAATGAGCCCACCATATAAAAAAGAGAAAATGGGGGAGGCAAAAAAGAGAGAAAAGCCCACCATTAAAAAATAAAAAATGAGAGAAAAGAGAGAAGGGACTTTGCTACTATCCTTTACCACACTTGTGCCTTGAAGTGGCACCATGTTCTTCATATAGAGAGTCTCCTATGTTGACACTTCCATATGCTAGTGGGAATTACCTTTTCATATAATAAACTTTGCTTGTGTATTCCTATGACGGGCTTCCTCAAATGCCCGAGGTCTTCATGAGTAAGCAAGTTTGATGCACACCCCACTTAGCTTCAGTTGAGCTTTCATACACTTATAGCTCTACTGCATCATTTGCATGGAAATCCCTACTCCTCGCATTGATATCTATCGATGGGCATCTCCATAGCTTATTGGTACGCCTAGTTGATGCGAGACTATCTTCTCCACTTTTTACCCCTTTGATACCTACCACCATATTCTATTCCACCTATATGCTATATCCAATGGTTCACGCTCATGGATTGCATGAAGAATAAAAGTCGATGCATATTGAAAAAGTACGATCCAATTGCGTGACTTGGAAACCGTGGTGCTTAACATTTGTATCTATGTGGTGTAGACGGAGTAATGCCTTGCTAATATAATAACATGAATAGAGGTAAACAATCTTTTAGTATCGTATACTTTGAAAGAATAATGATTTTGTTTCTTATACTTATAAATATTACTATGTTGTTGTTTGTTAATTCATCATTTCTCAGTGAGCATACATACCAAAGATTACATAATGGGTAGCATGTCAAATCAAAATTTCTGTTTTTATCATTTTCCTACTTGAGGACGAGCAGGAATTAATCTTGGGAGTGTTGATACGTCTCCAACATATCTATAATTTTTTATTGTTACATGCTGATATATTATCATTATAGGCTACATTTTGGGTATTTATTTACCAATTTATAATATTTTTGAGCACTAACCTATTGACCCAGTGCCCAATGCCAGTTTTTGTTTTCTGCGTGTTTTTGCCTTTTCAAAGTTACAATACCAAATGGAGTCCAATTGCCACAAAACTTTTTGGTGATTTTTTTGGACCAATACAAGACCTATAAGCTTCGGAGCAGGGCGAGGAGATGCACCAGGGGGCCACCAGATATCCAGTCGCTGCCCCAAGGGGGCGACCAGATATGTGGTGGCCCCCTGGAGCGTCCCCGGACGTTGTTCTCTTGGCTATAAATTCACATTTACTTGAAAAACACCAGAAGCGCTCCCGAAACACTTTTTCCACCATCGCAAGTCTCTATTCCGATGGTAGGCCATCTACACCTCCATTCTGGCACCCTGTCGGAGGGGAGATCGATCACAGAGGGCCACTACATACCCCTTGCTGCCCTCACCATGATCTGTGAGTAGTTCACCACAGACCTACGGGTCCATAGGTAGTACCTAGATGACAATCAATGCAGCATGTCCACCGCCACGCACAGTGGGGTTTGCCATGTCGATCCGCTGCTGAAGGAGGCCGTGGTCATCACCTCCACTCGGGTGCAAAGGTCGCCAATGTCGCTAGAGAGGTTGCTACCGTTGTAGGATCGAAAGTAGGTCTAGAGAGGGGGTGATTAGACTACTTGACCAAATAAAAGTTTTGTCTTTTTCCCAATTTTAATTATTGGCAAGTTTTAACATTCATAACATATCAAGTAACACCCTACACATCCATGTCTAAGAGTGTAGCAGCAGAAAGTAAAGACATTGCACATCTAAGTAAAGAGAGGGTTAGGAAAGCAAACACAAGTGATGACACGATGATTTTTCCCGTGGTTCTGATAGGTGGTGCTATCATACATCCACGTTCATGGAGTCTTCAACCCACGGAGGGTAACGGTTGCGAGAGTCCACGGAGGGCTCTACCCACGGAGGGTTCCACGAAGAAGCAACCTTGACTATTCCATGTGGCTTACTTCCACGAAGGACTAGCCTCACTATGGGTAGATCTTCACGAAGTAGGCGATCTCCTTGCCCTTACAAACTTATTGGTTCACTCCACAACACGAATTAGGAGGCTTCCAAGCGACACCTAACCAATCTAGGAGGCACCACCCTCCAAAAGATAATAGGCTCGGTAATGACGATGAACTCCTTGCTCTTGTGCTTGAAGATGATAGACTCCTCAACACACAATCACTCTCTCACCGATTTGGCTTGGTAGAAGAGATGGTATTGGTGGAAAGCAACTTGGGGAGGCTATAAATCAAGATCCATATGGTTGGAGTGGAAGATCTTGACCTCAACACAAGGTGTAGCGACCCGACTCAAAACGAGTCAAGCCTCTGTGTTTTCTGTGCCATCCCTGGATCAGTATGCTGGCACACATAGTACATCAATGTATATATCAAAGTGCAATCACATGTAATTAACGTAAAACTGATATATACCTTAAAATAGCAGCGGAATACAGTCAACGGGAGTGGAGTCCCAATAACACCAACGGCAGGTTGAGTGTAGACCGTAACCCTGAATCGTACACTTACCCGTCGTAGAAGAGTATCTACAACATAAGACGTTGCAGCCGTGTAGGTCAGTACATGGAATGTACTGGCAAGATCACCATAGTAGAACAGAAGAATAAATACTATTATATATGCAAAGGCTTTGTGGCTCTATGTCTGAGTTTTTGCGTAAAAGCTGATTTTATTTTCCTACAACAAATGAATATCAGAAATTTCACTATAGAGTTACCTATCATGACATGGTTCCGCCAACCAATGTCTCAATGCCCACAAGTAACTTAAGTTTCCCACAATTAAGTTATCAGTCCAGTGTTGAGAGTTTAGAGATAGATCCAAGTCTAGAAGCTCAAATTGTCCGTAGCCGGGGACACGGCTAATCGATTAGGTTTAACTCTGCAGAGTGTTGTGTACTTTACCCACAAGATTTGGTCGCCTCCGTTTGATTTCTCGCACTTCAGGGTGTTTGAGAAACGGACGACCAAAACATGGTCTTCCAAAGGGTTTCCCTGCGACTCTGTCGGTGCCCATCCTTTCCTACCGTTCTTCTACATCTCGTAGCACCGCCTGTCCAGGGTCACCACGATATCCAACCAAGCCAGAGCCCATAATGACTTGTGGCTACACAGGTAAGCTTCCGGGCATGAAGTATTCACCCTTCCCTTTGATTCTGGGTGAGGCTTTCCGCGTGAATACTGGCCATCTCCAGCAACACCTAGGCAAATCCACTGGCTTCTCCAGGGTACCGTTCCAACCATCCCTCACCCAGTAGTGTGTATTGAAAAACTTGTTTCTCGAGTCTCGAAGTCTTGAGGTCTTGAATATGTAGGTCTTGAAGAAGCCTTCATGAAGTCATCGTTTTGACGTGGAGTCCTTCTTCACACCACTCACGAACACTCATACCAGACCCCATCTACTTTAGCATAGCATTGCACTAACTAGCGTTCCCGGGGCTTTAGTAACAAGTGGTGGGTTCCTACCTCATGCATTCTACTCAACTACAAGAATTTCAATAACACTACAGGAGGGATTTGTTTGAATGATGTCACTACATGCAATAAAACATAGGTATGAAAAGATGGTCATAGTGAACTTGCCTGTACTGTTGATGAAGAAATAATATTGCTCTCAGAAGTAACTTGATAGAACTATTCGTCACTCTCCGATGAAAATCTATATAATCAAACATTGCATTCATAAGCAAACACTTCTATCAATCAAAACTAACAATCACAATGTAACACAAGAACAAAAGCAACAAGGTTGATGAAGGAAATACTTAAGACAAAGTTAAAATCAACAAAGTTTTCATGAACACAACTGGGGTAGTTTTTCCCCTACAAACAAATATTTACAAAATAGTAACAAAACAAAACAAAGTAAAATATAACAGAATTATTTTAGTAAATAATTTTACTCACCAAAAAGAATTACTTTTGAAGAACAAGTAAAACTATGAAAACAACATCCTAAACAACATAAGTGTTTGACCACTAAGCTTAACAACAAGTAAAACAATAAAATATGAAAATAAGAGGAAAACAAAGTATAAAACATTTAAGTTAACATAAAAGAATTAATAAAATTATTTATTTTAAAACAGAATTAAATCATTTAAATTTTTTGTGAAAATAATCTCTACTAAAACTAAGTTGTTTTATAAGACATTACCTAATGAAGAGGGATATAGATTCCTATAGTACTAGAGTAAAACTAAACTATTTTTATTAACAAAATATTTCTTAACAGAAAAGATTTTACTAAAAACTTTTCTTAGAAAACAGAATTTAATTATATAAAACTTTGTTAAAAGAAAACTATTACAAACTAGTTTGTTTTAATCAAATTAAACCTATTTGAAAAGGAGTTGAGATTCCTATAACAATAAGGAAATAAACTAAGCAATCTGATATTCCTAACTAATACCAAGCAGTAGCAAAAAGATTCATATCAAAATCTATTTTTAAACTCTAGTTATTCAAATTTGAGTGATTTGGGAAAATTTGATTCAATTCAAATTTTAGTATTCAAATTTAAAATCTAAAACTACAGGGTGAAACTACATGAAAAATGTGATCTATTGCAAAAAGAATCAACTCAAAACATTAAACAGATTAAAAGATATAAACAAAACAAATTTGGAATACATTCTGTTTCTGAAAAACAAAACCGAAAATAAAAACTAAACTAACGGTCGGCCAGGGTGATGTGGCGACCTGTGAGTGGCTGGCTAGCGCGTGCGTGCGGGTGCTACGGGCGATCAACCGAACCGAAAAGGAAAACGCTTCGCGTTTTAAGTTGGATCTAATCCTATGCGTTGATCTATGATCGGACGGTCCAGGGAGGGGGAGGGCTTACAGCGGTGGTCGGGGAAGGTCGCCGGTGACGTTAACGGGGGCCGGAAGCGGGAGATGGTCGGGGAGGCGCTCCAGTGGTTGAGGGCAACGTCCGAAAACTCCAATCGATGGCGGTGACCCTCCGGTGATGAACGGCGGCATCAGACGGTGCTGAGGACGAGGGAGGTGACGTCCCGATGCTTGGAGGGGTTCGGTCATCGGGGTAACTCCGGCAAGCTTTTGGCAGGTCTCTGGCGAGGGAGAGAGAGGGGTTCGGGGGGGGGGGGGAAACAGGGGTGGGGCCAGGCTGTCAGCGAGGGAGAGAGGAAGCGGGCGCGTCGGTCGGCCGGAACTTAAGCGAATCGGCATTAACTGTGGTGGGCCAGCCCGATCTGGTTTTAGAAGTCTTTCCTATTTTTCAAAAACAGTGCAGTAAAACTACTTTAATGCTATTGATTCAATTCCAAATGTAGTCAAATTTTATATCAAAATTAACAGAATAATAAATGCTATTTAATGAACATTTGTATTCTGTTATTTGAACACTCTGAAAAAATATTATTTTCAGAAATGGCCTATTTGCTTTTAAATCCTATTTGCAAATATTTTCAAATAACCCCATGGGTTTTATGGTTCAAAAACTTCACAAAATACCCCCTGGCTTTGGAGTGTCATTTTACTCCTCTCAAAAAATCCTTTGCAAGGGATTTGGAAGCTTGCAAATTCAAATAGGGAATTCAAATGAAATTGAAACTCCATATGAGAAATTCTCAAATAGTTTTCAAATTCCCTTTGTCAAATCTTTGGTTTAACTTCCAACTCATATTTCATATATTTGAAGAAGTCATATTATCTTCTCTCATGAAAGTCATTGAGTTGCATAAAGTTTCTGAATTTGAAATATTTTCAAAATGGAATTCAAACCATTTTCAATCCCTTTTTATTTCTTTAAATGGAAGAAGTCATGTCATCTTCACTCTGGGGTTTTGCGATGAAATGAATTTGAATTCCTGGTGATCAAAATGCAGAGTGAACGTTTTGGGAAAGTCATTTCATTCCCTCTCATTAAACTTTCAAAAGTTTCGAATTTCACTCACTTTCAGTCACTCAAGCAAACAATCAATCATTCTAATAATTATTATAACATTCCAAAGTTTGGGATGTTACACAAGGGTAGGTGGTTCTCTCTCCCAAAACTGAGTAGGATAGGTATGGGATAATTCTGAGTGCTTCACTTTTGAGTGGGTGGTGGTGAAGGGGTATATATAGGCATCCCCAAAAATCCAACCATTACACACATTAGGTTAGACTCGGTGACACCGATGTGTAAATCTCGGTGGTACCGAAGTGACCAAAAGTGGCAACTTTTGAATCTCGGAGGGACCGATATACAATTCTCGGTTGCACCGACAAGGTGACCAACGGTCAGATTTACCAAACTCGATGATGCCGATTAACCATTTTCGGTCGGACTAAAAATGAGAACTTGCATAACAGAATGTTGGCAACCCAACTCGATGGCACCGAGTGCATTGTCGGCTGCACCGAAGTGTTAGGGTTTGGCTGAGTCTGTCTAGGGTTTAGAATCGGTGGCACCGGGATAGGAATGTTGGTTGCACCGATTTTGCATATTTGGCTTAGGACAGACTTTGGTGGGAGAGTTTGTGGATGTTTCGGTGACTGTCACTTGTGTACGTTTGAGCATATTTTCCATCATCAAAACTTTACCCCCTTTTAATAGTATTGGATTTCCTATGGACTCAAAGTGATTTCTCACAAATGTAAAATGTAGAGTCATATTTGCTTGAAGCTTGGCCAACCTATTTCCTTGCATTTTGGGGTAATTCCACAATCCTTTGGCTATCCCTATCATTGAACTTGTCCTGAAATATACTTGGTGGAAACATTAGCATAGTGACTTATATCTTGTTATTAATTACCAAAACCACCAAGGGAGCAAATGTGCTTTCAATCTCCCCATTTTTGGTAATTGATGACAACATATAGATCAAAGCTTCGACAAAGATATAATCAATGAATATAATCATCGCTTTGAGAAGTATGTGATAAGCAAGAGCTCCCCCTAAATTTGTGCATTATTTTTAAATTTGCGTTTGAATGCAAATGCACAATCGATTAGGTACATGGGTTACTTCTTACATGTCACATACCATTTGGTGGTGTGAGAGAATAATTGGAATGAATATCATAGCACAACACAATCAACCAAAGATGAATGATCATCACATAAGAATTAAGATGATAGGAAATAGTAGCATCACACATCAAAGCGTATGATCAAACATCATCAAGCATGTATCACAATCAAAACAAAAGAGTATCACGACAACCAAAAGCAATTGTTTTGTGAAAAAGCAACAAACACCAAATACTCTCTCACTCGAAGCCTAATGATCTATATACACTTCTCCCCCTTTGGCAACAAGTTACCAAAAAGTTCAAAGGCATATCTAATCATTCTTGGGCTGGTCTCCTCCGGTTGTCCATGAGGGAGTCGAGATAACAGCATCAGCAAAGATCTCTGTAGATGTTGTGGATGGAGCTGGAGTGGTCACGGGAGGAAGATGAGTTGATGGAGAAGGAGTTGTGCTGACAGTAGCAGGAGCTGATGAAGAGGGCCTCAAGTCTGGTGCAGGCACTGTAGCTAATCAAGCCTGAGTAGTGAATTGGGTGTCTGGCCTAGGAGGTGATTCATCTTCATCATCATCATCATCATCATATGAAGAAGTAGAAGAGACCTGAGGGATATGCATGGAGTCAACTTCCTTATGGAGCTCTATAACTATCTTCAACAACTTGTCCACCTTATCACCAAGAACCTTGATTCTTGTCTCAAAGATCCTCATGAGACTGTTCTGGTTGTTCAGAATCCCCTTGATATACTTCTGCAGCCCTGGACAGCTGAGATCAGAAGATCCATTTGCTCGTTCCTGGATCTGGGGGCTTGAGCACTAGCGGCTCGAACTACTTCTGCTTCTACATGTGCTGTAGCGGATGTGGGATGATCTGGGTCCATCACCACAACATTATCCTCGAGATCTGGCTATAGGGGCAGATGTGGACGATCTAGAGCAAAAATGTGCTTCTCCAACTGAGAGTTGATAAGCAACTGGATGTAGGGTGCATAGCAGCAAGAGCGCTTTTGATCAGCAGCAACCCTCTTGATTGTCTCAACAATCAAATCCACGACTCTAATCCTCGTGTTCCTATCAAGGTGGATCAGCATGTTGATGGAGTAGCCCCGGATCATCTTATCATCTCCTGACTTAGGCATCAAGGTATGCCTCAGAATAGTGTTCATTGTATGGAGACCTGCTTGCAGATAGTAGATGGATCCTAGCTTGTGAGATTGCACCTTGTCTGTAGGGATAGGAATATACGTATCCTTCATGGCATTGTGACTTGCCTTGGGTTCTCAGTATACATCCAGATCACCTTCCTGAGCTTCTGGAACTCCTAGAAGTGCAGCCCACTCCTCAATAGGGGATTCATACCTTGCACCTTCAGTCATCCATACAATTCTACCATCTCTGTAGAAATGAGCAGTGGAGTAGAATTGCAGATCATCTCGTCATTACATACAGTAAGCTCTTTGCCAATGAACTTATCTAGACCAATGCAATGGAAATTATCTTGGACACTTGGGAAGTAGTCCACATTATCCTTAATGAATTTCCAATCGACATATCTCATATTGCCAACAGATGGGCTCTTGTCAAGCAACACTATCTCATAAAAATCATGTTGCTCTCTTGTGTAGAACATGTAGTCAATGGCAGTTTTCTTCCTCTGAGCATAAGGGTCTATGCCTCTCCAGGCTCTCAATCCTGAGTCATTCCTCTTCTTCATGTCTTCAGCAACTAAGTGGATGGCATCATGTACTGGAAGATGTGGTCTAAGCTTCATCAAAGTAGTCAAGTCATCATCATCTTCAAGTCTGGAGGCAGTCCGTTTGTTTTTCTCAGAAGCTGGAATGTCTCTGGTAGTCCTCTTGGACTTCTATGCAGCAGACTTCTTGGAAGTAGGCTTGGTGCTCTTGGAAGTGCCAGTCTTTGGCATAGCATCAGCCATAAGCTTCTTGGCTTTCTTCTTGGGAGGGATTTCTCAACATGTTCTTCCTTCTCTTCCTCAGCAGCAGCACCAGCAGCCTCCTCTGGATCTTCATACATAGAGGTAGGCCTTCCAATCACATGGATAATCCTTTTCCTGGACTTCTTATCCCCTTCCTTCTTAGGCAAAGACTTCCTTGGGGGATCTATAGTTATTGTGGCCCTAGCACTCTCAGGTGCTCTCATAGCTGTAGAAGGTGCATATACTTTCCTAACAACTCTTCTGGAAGAAGTAGCTTCAGTTGCTGACTTCTTAGCATCCTTTTCTTGCTTCTTGGCAAGAATCTCCTTAGGAATGAAGTCTCGATCTTCTTCATCAGAGTTTAGCTTCTTCCTAGTCATGGTGGCAGCCTTGGGCAACCCATGAGAGCTGGGGGTGACTGGATCTAAAAACGAACTGGCCTCTGGGCTTGTGCCAGAACTCATGTCAACTCCCTACTCTGCCAAATTCTGAATGTCCTCTGTGTCTGACATACTGACCCTATGAATAGAGTATAGGAGAGTAGAAGTAGATGAGTCATCACAAAATGAGGCTGGGTTTTGAAATTTGAACAATGAATTTTCAAGATTTTTGCATTCTGTCAAATAAATATCGGTACAGCCGAAACAAATTTTTTGGTGGGGCCGAGACTGACTGACTCACTTAACCGAACCTTGGCACCCTTTTCGGTCAGACCGAAAAGAGAATCTCGGTTCCACCGAGTCAGTTCTCACCCACACAGAAGATCACATCGATGAGAACGATATGTCTGTTTTGTTTCCACCGAGATTTGCCGGGCGGACGGCAAAACCCTAGAAAATTCATTATTCGCTAGACTATGGAGTTTTGAGTGGATAGGAATACGTGCAAAGGGTGTATCAATGATAAACATGAAACTAATGCGCAAGAATCGGACGAGGAGCGCAAAAGATCAAATCCATACCCTAGCTTGGCGCGGATCCTCTATGGTGGCGATGAGGGAGAGCATTTTGTCGATGACGGCGATTCCCAGCGGTGGAGGAGCGCAAGGAGACAAGGGCGATGACCAGGGGTCTAGTAGGCGGTAGCTTAGGGTTCTAAGGCGCGACGTATGAGATTGAATTTCAAAGCATTGGAGTCCATAGCTTATATACCCACCATTGTCGATGACACTGATTCTAACTTTTTGGTGTCACCGAGTTTCTCAACTGTCAGTTGACAGGGAAACTTGGTGTAACCGAGAAAATGGAATCGGTGGTACCGAGATTGAAAACTAGATCAACCCTAGGCATTCGGTGAGACCGAGAATTTGTGGTTGGTTCCATCGAGATGCACTTGGGAGGTTTTAATGGTCAGTCATTGTCGATACGGAACTCTGAGTGCTCCACACACAGAGGGATCGAAAAGCACTTGTTCAAATTTTGTGATGCAACCTGAATAGAGTATGAGGTGAGAAAGCATAGATAGCTAAAGAAGTGGTCCTAGGCATTCTTGTATGTCCAATTGGGAAAAGATAAATTAAAAACCAAATAGCAACAATTGGATATCCTCGAATGAGAAAATAAATGCAGACCAACATGCTCACACAATAATATGTCAAATGAAATCATGGCAAACATGCACAAACACTCTAGCATCTAACAAGCACTTGGGCAATGACGAAGTCATCTATATATGAGTATTTGACTTAGGATCCAAGTAAGAATACTTGATCATAGGTCATACTCATCGTTTAAGCACAAGTGGGGTTTCCAATTTTACATAAAGCATTTAATGTTGTCACATACTAAGAGATGCTTTGATCCAAGTTTTAGAGTAAAGCTCCCCTTGATGTGACATCCCCCCATAAGAGGGATAAACTAACCTTGGATTTTGTCGATGAAGACTTCATGTTGGTGAGGTAGTGATGGATGCTCAAGGTTGATGAAGGTCACCAAGAGTTGGGAGCATCCTTGTTGTTTCCTTACTCTTCTCACCTACATGGGTTAGTCCCAACACACAAGAGACAAATACAAGGATATCTATGGACATGGAGTGCAAAGCATGTGTAATGATGTCCATTGATTTGTTGATTACCTTGTCCCTTGCTTACCTTTGAGGTAATGTGTGACTCCTTGATCTATTGCATAGGGTTAATGTTGATTGCAAATAGATCTTGCCAATAATGAATATGAGTGAATTTCATTGGCGGAGTCACCCCTCAAGAACTCTCTAGTTCTTCTTCTTGGGAATCCACATCAAGTTGATGGGGATCCTTGGTGTTGAAGTAGCATTTGTAGAAGTTGAGCTTGTAGTAGCCTTGGGAACCCACTTCACCAAAGGTTGGGGTTCATCTTCACAAGAGTCAAAGTCCTCTTAGAGCTTGTTCTTGCCCTTGAGGTTGGTGTCTTGTGGTGGAAGGTCATCTTGAGTATTTGTCCCCTTGGGAAGATTATTTTCATACTTATCCTTTTGAGGAACAAACTTGGGCTCGGGATATTGACTTTCTTCCCATTCAACTCCATTAGCATTGAAGTAGCCAACACCGTGATTCTTCCGGTATCCTCCATGCTTGCGTACAATATCATCAAATTGTTTGTACCCTTCAAGACTCTTGTAGATACCTTTCTCTATAATTCCTTTCAATAAAGCATTTTCTTGCTCAAGTGTAACTTGGCTAAGAGAATCATCATTAGTGGAATCAATATAACTACTTGTGGCATGAATGTAGACAAGAGTGGTCGTTTGGCAATATAAGATGAAGTCTTCTTTCGGAGATCGTCATTGATAGCTTTAAGAAATTCATGTTTTTGCTCCAAATTGAGCTTCTCGAAGCGTAGCTTCTCATGAGTTCTTACAAGCTCTCTATGATCTTCAAGAGTTGATTCATGAGCTAACTTAAGAGTGTTGAGTTCTTTAGTTAGTTCTTCTATTTTCATCTTATCATCATCAATTGACTTATATTGACTAGCATGAGAAATATCAAGTTCATTATGATTAACATCACTACTTTTATCACATAGCAAGTCATCATCATAAAGCAAATCATCTTCATCACTATCGAAATCAAGATATTCGGGGTGTGATACCTTGGGGCCTTTAGCCATGAAGCAACTTCCACCTCCTTCATTTGGTGAATCATATAGATCATAGGAGTTGGTTGTCACTAGTGCAATTCTGGCAACATCATCATCTTGACTATAGTCAGAGTTGGAGTGATAGCTTCTAGGCTTGGGCATTCGGTAGAACCGAAAGTTCGGTTTCTACTATTCGGTCTTTTATGAAAATCGGTTTCTCAGATTGCTAACCGAAAAAAGCACACAATTTTCTAAAACCAAAAATTCGGTTAACCGAGAAATTCGGTTCGGTTTCAGTTTATACCGAGGTGAAAGCTTGAGTTGTTCTCACCATGTTTCCAGCGTGTATTTTGCCTCTGACACCCGCCTTGTTAAGTAGGTGAAATCAGTGCCTCATCTCGTGTAGCTAGGTGAGATGGGACAAATCAAAGTGCAAGTGGCGTACTGTCGTACTGGTAGTTTGGCACGGCTCGGAGAAATTATCATCCAAACAAGTGGGCTTGGTTAGCTCAATTATGTGGTCGGCCCAACAAGTGTCTCGTACGCACGCATGCGGCCGCACGCATCGCGTCAAGGTCCATGGCACACTGGTCGCTAGGAGTAGTTCGGTTTCTATTTTGGTGATCGGTATAAAACTGAATTGACCGAATACAATTCGGTTAGTAAAAGTGAAAACCGAATTTACCTGTAGCAGTGAGAAAAACCGAAAATTCGATTTTTATGGTTTTGCCATCGGTTCGGTCTTTGGTTCATCGGTTTTTATGCCCAGGCCTAATAGCTTCTCTCGGAGTGGTTGCCGGAGTCGAAGCCGGAAACCCATTCACCAACATGAGCTTGATGATTTCTTCTTGAGTAGCTCTTGGTGTGCTTGACCTTCTTCTCCGAGTCCCTACTTCTCCTTGAGGGTCTTCATTCATAACGATCATCTCTACTCCTTCTCTCTCTTCGGGGTGATTCATCTTCTTGGTGACTCTTCTCTTCGTTTGTAGGGAGCCAAGCACTCATTGGAGTAGTGTCCGGGCTTCCCACAATTGTAGCAGTTTCGGTCACAACTTGACAAACACTTCTCTTCATATCTTGAGTTGGAGCTGCGATCTTTGCTTCTATTCTTGTAGAACTTGTTGAATTTCTTGACCATGAGGATTATCTCTTCATTTGTGACAAGGTTGTCACTTGAAGTAGCGGGAGCATCACTTGTGGCTTTGTAAGCACCGCTAGACTTGTGATGAAGGCCTTCCTTGTCTTTGAGTGTCATCTCATGAGCAAAAACTCTAACAATCACTTCCGTTGGTTCGAGATCTTTATAGTTGGGCATCATTTGGATCAATGTGCACACAGTGTCATATGTCTCATCCAAAGCTCGAAGTATCTTCTTGATGATGAACTTGTCAGTCATTTCTTTGCTTCCTAAGCCGGCAATCTCATTTGTGATGAGAGCTAGCCTAGAGTACATTTCAGCGACTCCTTCACCATCCTTCATCTTGAACTTGTCAAGTTGACCTTGAAGAACATCTAACTTGGATTCTCTCACAGACTCAGTTCCTTCGTGCATATCAACCAAAGTATCCCAAATCTCTTTTGCGTGTTCAAGGTGGCTCATTTCGTCGAATTCTTCAGGACATAGGTAGTTGAAGAGAATGTCACATGCTTGAGCATTGAGTTGCAACATCATCAATTCATCCGCAGATGCTTCACGATCCAGTTCCTTTCCATCCGCAAAGAATTCACCTTGCAAGCCAACACGAACAACAGCCCAAATGGCAGGATTATGACCAAGCAAATGCATTTTCATTTTATGCTTCCAAATAGCAAAATTAGTGCCATCAAAGTACGGACCACTACGATGATAATTTCCCTCACTAGATGCCATACTTCTCCTAGGTTGTGAAACGAATGCAATGGAGACCAAAGCTCTGATACCACTTGTAGGATCGAAAGTAGGTCTAGAGGGGGGTGATTAGACTAATTGACCAAATAAAAGTTTTTCCTTTTTCCCAATTTTAATTTTTGGCAAGTTTTAGCATTCATAACATATCAAGTAACACCCTACACATGCGTGTCTAAGAGTGTAGCAGCGTAAAGTAAAGACATTGCACATGTAAGTAAAGAGAGGGTTAGGAAAGCAAACACAAGTGATGACACGATGATTTTTCCCGTGGTTCCGAGAGGTGGTGCTATCGTACTTCCATGTTCATGGAGTCTTCAACCCACGGAGGGTAATGGTCGCAAGAGTCCAAAGAGGTCTCTACCCATGGAGGGTTCCATGAAGAAGCAACCATGACTATTCCATGCGGCTTCCATCCACGAAGGACTAGCCTCACTATGGGTAGATCTTCATGAAGTAGGCAATCTCCTTGACCTTACAAACTTCTTGTTCACTCCACAACATGAAGTAGGAGGCTCCCAAGCGACACCTAACCAATCTAGGAGGCACCACCCTCCACAAGGTAATAGGCTCGGTAATGACGATGAACTCCTTGCTCTTGTGCTTGAAGATGATAGACTCCTCAACACACAATCACTCTCACACAGATTTGGCTTGGTAGAATAGATGGGATTGGTGGAAAGCAACTTGGGGAGGCTAGAAATCAAGATCCATATGGTTGGAGTGGAAGATGTTGACCTCAACACAAGGGTAGGTGGTTCTCTCTCAGAAAACTGAGTAGGATAGGTATGGAATAGTCCTAAGTGCTTCACTTTCGAGTGGGTGGTGGTGAAGGGGTATATATAGGCATCCCCAAAAATCCGACCATTACACACAATAAGTCAGACTCGGTGACACAGATGTGTAAATCTCGGTGGTACTAAAGTGACCAAAAGTGGCAACTTTTGAATCTCAGAGGGACCGATATAAAATTCTCGGTTGCACCGACAAGGTGACCAACCGTTAGACTTACCAAACTCGGTAATGCCGATTCACCATTTTCGGTCATACCGAAAATGAGAACTTGCGTAACAGAATCTTGGCAACCCAACTCGGTGGCACTGAGTGCAGTGTTGGTTGCACCAAATTGTTAGGGTTTGGCTGAGTCTATCTAGGGTTTGGAATCAGTGGCACCGGGATAGGAATGTTGGTTGCACCGATTTTGCATATGTGGCTTAGGACCGACTTTGGTGGGAGAGATTGTGGATGTTTTGGTGACTGTCATTTGTGCACGTTTGAGCATATTGTCCATCATCAAAAATTTACCCCCTTTTAATAGTATTGGCTTTCCTATGGACTCAAAGTGATTTCTCACAAATGTAAAATGTAGAGTCATCTTTGCTTGAAGCTTGGCCAACCTATTTCATTTGGTCATCCCTATCAGTGAACTTGTCGTGAAATATTCTTGGTGGAAACATTAGTTCAATGACTTATATGTTGTTCTTAATTACCAAAACCACCAAGGGAGCAAATGTGCTTTCAGCCGCCGGCTAGCGGTAGCTCATCGCAGCTGAGCACTGATATGTCTGCAACGTATCTTTATTTTTTGATTGTTCCATGTTGTTATATTATCAATATTGGATGGTTTACAATCATTTTATAGCAACTTTATATCATTTTTTGGGACAATCCTATTGACATGGTGCCAAGTGCCACTTGCTGCTTTTTGCTTGTTTTTTACTTCGCAGAATATCAGTACCAAACGAAGCCCAAACACCCTGAAACTTTTTGGAGATTGTTTTTCCTAGAAGGCATCCAGTGGGCCAAAGAATTGCCAGAAAGGAGGGACGAGGAGAGTACAATACACCAGGGTGCGCCCTGGTGGGTTGTGCCCACCTTGGGATGCCTCTCCACCACCTATCAGCTCTATAAACACCCAAATATTCCAAAACTGTGAGATCCAACCTAAGACCTTCATGGGGGGTGCATCATCTTCATGGGTGCCTCTCTGATGATGTGTGAGTAGTCCACCTTAGACCTACGGGTCCATAGGCAGTATCTAGATAGCTTCCTCTCTCTCTTTTGATTCTCAATACAATGGTCTCTTGGAGATCTATTTGATGTAATGACTTTTTGCGGTGTGTTTGTTGGGATCCGATGAATTTTGAGTTCATGATCAGTTTCTATGCATGAATATTATTTGAGTCTTCTTTGATCTCTTATATGCATGATCACTTATAGCCTCGTATTTCTTCTTCGAATCTTTGGTTTAGTTAGTCCAACTAGATCGATTTTTGTTGCCATGGGAAGAGGTCCTTTGTGATGGGTTCGATCTTGCGGTGTCCTTTCCCAGTGACAGAAGGGGCAGCAATGTATGCATGTATCATTGTCATTAAAGATAACAAGATGGGGTCTATTCCTACATGAATAGTTATTGTCACTGTTCTTATTGCATTACTCCATTTTTTCATGAACTTAATACACTAGATGCATGTTGGATAGCGGTCGATGTGTGGAGTAATAGTAGTAGATGCAGAATCGTTTCGGTCTACTTATCTAGGACGTGATGCCTATATAATGATCATTGCCTTGGATATCGTCATGATTATTTGATCTTCTACAAATTGCCCAATAGTAATTTATTTACCCACCGTGTGCTATACTCACGACAGAAGCCACTAGTGAAACCTATGACCGTAGGGTCTACTTTCCAACATATTGCTTTCTGATCAATCTTTTTGTCATTTTTGTTTTCAGATTTATTAATCCTAAAACCCAAAAATACCTTGATGTACTTTTTATTTACTTCTTTTGTTTTGTATTCCTATGAGATCTATTTGCCCAACCTATTACAATCTAATCTATCTTTTTACCGTTGAGAGATTGACAACCTCTCTTACGCGTCGGGTTGAAAGCATTTGTTCTTTGTGTGTTGGTGCCGTTTACATAGTGTTGTGTGGTGTTCCTCCTTGGATTGATACCTTGGTTTCTTAACTGAGGTAAATATTTACCGTAGCTATGATGCATCATCCCTTCCTCTTTGGGGAAATACCGATACAGTCTCAAGCCATGTCAAAGGAATTTCTCGCGCAGTTGCCGGGGAGGAGGTGCACAAGCAGTCTCTCTTTAGCAGGCCAATGTCTGGCACCGGGGAGAGATCATTAACATCTATCAGGTTCCTAATCACAAATCTCACCTCTTTGCAATTTTGCATTATTTGCCATTTGCCTCTCGTTTTCCTCTCCTCCACTTCACAAAATTTGTCGTTTTATTCGCCATTTTTCTCATTTTCCAATTTCCCATTCGATCTTTTGCTTACATGTCATCATGAGTTATTTTGGTATGGCAGAAACAGATGATGGCAGGACTCCTAAAATTGGACGTTCTGGTTGAGGGAGTACTGGACTAAGGGGTCCTCAGGGCGCTGGCTTGTCTCCCAATAGGCCAGCCTGGTGGGCCACATTCTGACTGTCGCAAGAGGGGCCGGATACATCGAGACCCTATGTTCTAGAAGGAAGTATCGAAGGTGCATCGTGCACAAGTCAAGATGAGCAAATCGAGATCTCCATCCCTGGCTAGAGACCTGCCATGTGTAAACCCTAGGTACCCTCGGTGTTTATATAAACCGGGAGGGTTTTAGATTGTAGGGCATAGAAACTCATCTAGGGTTTTAGCTATCTAATCTTGAGGTAGATCAACTCTGTAACCTTCATACCATCAATATAATCGAGCAGGACATAGGGTTTTACCTTCATAGGAGGGCCTGAACCTGGGTAAACATCGTATACTTCATACCTTGTTACCATCAACCCTAGTCTCACGGCTTGGGACACCCTACCCGACATTGGTGCTTTCATTGAGAGTTGCGCTGTGATCGCCAAAGGAATCGATGGCTCGAGTTGTAATCAACGAAGAAGTCCGTAACATGGACTCATTTGTCCCCAAACAGATCATCGCTTTTGACAGCATTGTGCTGCACGCTGACCCGAACAGCCGTCTTGGCCGGGTCGGGAGTTTCGCCCCTGATCAAGAGGTCAGATTCGGGAACCTAGAGTTCTTTGTAGACCCTCATGGCGATCTTTCGCTAATCAGGCTCGCAATCTCATCTGTCGTTCCTGAAGACTATGAGGCCTTAACCTTGGATTCCGCTTTCAATCCCATCCATGAGACCAACCCTGGTGATGATATGGCTTTCAGCTCGGATCCGTCCATAGCACCAGCTGGCCGAGGACCAGTTCCTGCTGAACACACTCCTTGCATGGACGCATCGGAGGTTAACTCTAAAAGCTCTAAGCAGGTTGACCTGATCGAGCTCTCGACACTCAACGAGGCTTTAGATTGGATCTTATCGATGGAAATTACTGACGACCCAACCCTGATCCACGTTCAGGTCGGCCTTGAGGTGAGTCGAAAGGAATTTTTCATCCCACCCACCACCCACTTGGTAGCTACTATCGAAGGCTTAACCAATATGTTGGACTACGCCTTCGAGGAGGCAGAAGACATGGATGAAGAGGATTGCGTTCCCACCCCCGTCAACACCTGGCGATGGACTGCTACCTCCGACTATAATGTCTACGTGGTGGATACTCCAGCCGATAACGGTGAGCACACACCTGCCAACAATGGTGATAATTCAGGCGAGGTGCCGTCAACTATAGTCCATACCTTCAAATTGAGTATATCCTTGGGCCACGAGACGTGCCTTGTTGCGTACGACTTGACCGTCTTCGCCTTGCTTGTTCCGAAACACCCATTTGGTTTCGATGGTGTTATGCTCATCCTAGGGCTTCTCCACAAGTGTCCACACTTCGTTCCTTTCGAATTTGTGAAGCTCTTCATGCATAGCGTTCACCCAATCCGTGTCTTCAAGAGCTTGTTCTACTTTCAACGGCTCAATGCTAGAGACGAAAGAATAATGCTCACAAAATTTAGCTAGATGAGTTTTAGAGCGAGTGATTCTCCCGGTTTGGATGTCACCAAAGATTTGGTTTAGGGGATGGTTCTTGGTCACTTGTGCTCGAACTCGGGGTATCTTGGGCTTGTTATACGGTGGAGCTTCTTCTTCTTCATCGTCATTTGCTTCATCTTTGTTGTTGTTGACGGTGTCGTCTCCTTGAGGTGCTGATGAAGGAGGTTGTGGTGGATCTTCGTGATGTACTTCCTCCTCTTCATCATCTTGCTGTGTACTGCTTGTGGATGCATCCATGTCATGTTGTGGTTCACTTTGTCATGAAGTAGGGGCTTCCACTTGAGTTGATGAAGTACTTTCATTTACCTCCATGGGACGAATCTTGCCGATGGGTAAATCTAGGATAGCTTCTGAAGGGTCCTTATCACCTACATCATTTGGCAATTCTTCGACTTGTGAACCATTAGATTCATCAAACTTCACATCTACCGTTGCTTCAACTTTTCGAGTGAAGTTGTTATAGACACGGTAAGGATTGGGGATATAACCCCGTGGTAAGACCCTCCCAGGTGGGGCCGGGTTATACTTGGCGGCTCATAAGCCAGACCAAGGCCGATGGGCCTGGAGACATAAGCTTAAACATATGGCAGTTTATCAAGATGGGCCTAGGCGGGGCCCAAACCAAGAAGGCATGAAGACCCGGGCGGTTAAGCCGCCCGGAGACGGCTTGCCCAGGAAGGCAAGGCGACATAGAGATAGAGTCGAATACTTTGTAAGAGTCGGTATGATACTTGTAACCTGTGGTCTTGGCTTCCTATATAAGGGCGAGATCCGGGGCGACTTAGACAGAAACCAATCAACCGAGAACTAGGTCAAGCGAATCCGCTCCCTTGTAATCGATACTCCAATCAATACAACACAAGCAGGACATAGGCTTTTACCTCATCTCGAGGGGCCGAACCTGGGTAAACTCGTGTCCTTCGTCCCAACCAACCCCTTTGAGTCCATCACCTTGGCGATGGCCTCGAACATAAGTCCTCAGACATCTGCTATGATAAAACCACGACAGTTGGTGCCCACCGTGGGGCCTGTGCTCGGTGGTGTTGAGTTCTCAAAGGGATCTCTTCCAGGGATCGAGGGGTACATTGTCGGCGGATGAACAAAAGTCGTCGCGACCGGCTCTACATCAACGACGCCGGCTGGGGCCCCGAGGCCGACTCTGTCGAGTATGGTTTCCGAGTCCCCTTCAGTGGAATCCACATTTATATCGGCAAGGTCGGTAGATCTACACCCGGGCCGGACGTCTGCACCAACATCGTCGAGCCGGCTCGGCGCACACAACCCGCTCGGCACATGCAACCCGCCCGTGTTAACCCGGGCAGGAAGCATGTCTTCGTCGGTTTTACTCAAGGCGCGGATCTAGAGGGGTCCATGTCATAGGAAACTCTCGTCTGTTTCGAGGATGAATCTTCGAGCGGAGAGATGGAATCAATCTACCCGCTTCACAATGGCAGGTTCGGGGGCTACGACGAGCTTTACCCTGGGTCGAAGTGTCATGAATCGGAGGACTATGGGTCGCTGATGCATGCGGCGGTCTTCATGGTGGGTTCAGCACCATGCACGAGCAGTACAGCCGCTGGGGCAGCCGGGTCAGGGGCTGACCCGCCGCCAGCTCAAGTTCTCCTGGATCTGATGAATGAGCTCATAGCCCTTATGGCATCTAAGGTCACACCAGAGAATAAAGCCGCTCGAAATGCAGAGATCGCAAGGATAAAGGACCAAATGACTGAAGTCCGGCAAGGGATCAACATGTTGAAGGTCCAGATGGACGTAGAGGCAAAACGCCTTAAGGCGAACGCTTTCTGCCTTGAGCTGGAGTAGCAATCTGCGGCAGCGGTTCAGCGGATGAGACATCAGTCCCGCTTGCCAGAACAGTTCGAGGCCAGGAATCTTTTTAACACGCCAGGGGCGGGACGGACCGTGGACGCACTAGAGTGTCGGCCGGCGGCTCGACAGCAGCACCCTAACCCGCCCCAACGGAACCGCCCTCACCAATGGCTTTCCCAACGCCGGTGGGTCACTATTCAAACCTAGTGGAGAACATGGTAGCGGCAGCAACCCAGCTTGGTACTATTCCTATCCCGAATGAGGCACCCTTCGCAGAAGAGGTGAGGAACGCTATTGGATACCTGCAGACGGCGATGGCCCAGCAGGAGAAATACACCTACAGCCGGAGTCGTGTGCACTCAACCCCCATCCCCAGCCACAGCTTCAGCCGGCGTTATGAGTCGCCGGCGGTTTCTAGCAGTGACCGACACCGGAACCCGCCACAAGACGATCAGGCGGTTCTAGATGCTCACGCTCTGGTGGACCAGGCAAGGGCACGGCGCGAGGAAGCGGCTCTGGCGACGGTGGCGGCTCATTAGGAACCGGCACCTTCTATCTCGGTAGGAGCAGGAGTAACCACTAGGGGCGTGGGAGTGCCGTGCTTGGCGCCGACTTTACGGAACGAACGTCTGCCAAAGGATTTCAAGGGCCCTCGCAAGGTCCCAATATACTGCTCATCTGCCTCCGAAGCCATGGATTGAGAGCTATGAGCTGGCGTTGGAGATGTTAGACATCAGCGACGCAGTGTGTGCCAAGTATTTTATCATGATGCTGGAAGGACCGGCTCGCACGTGGTTGAAGGGCTTGCCACCCAATGCCATTAATTCCTGGGCCAAATTAAAGGCAAAGTTCATCAAAAATTTCCAGGGAACGTGCAAGCAGCCCATGACGATTGTGGATTTTGATCATTGCGTGCAGCAGGAGAATGAGTCGGCTCATCATTAGGTCCGACGGGTCCCAACCATCATCCACTCGTCTGAACAGATTATGGCGGCTCAAGCAGTTTTGATTCTGGAGAAGAATTGCCACTTCATGCCCTGAAACAAAAGCTTGGATGGCTCAAGCGCTCGTGTCAGGACATGGGGGAGCTCATGGCGGCTCTTAGGATGTACGCTAACTCTGACAATACGAAGGATCTAGGCTCTGATGAGGAGAAGCCCGGTCAGGGCAAGAAGAGTAACAATAGCAAGGTTCCAGCACGATAGGGCAACCAAGGCAAGAGGAAGAATCCGGACGGCGAGTCAAAATTGGTGGCCAACGCTAGCACCGGGAACAATCATGCTAAAGACAATGGGAACTTCAGACAACCCTTTAATAAGGGTAAAACTCCTTTTAATTTGGAGGAGATGCTCAATAAACCTTGCCTAGAGCATAGTCGCCCCGATAAGGTGGCAAATCACTCATAGAGGAATTGCCACATTATGCACAAGTTTCGAGATTACAGTGTGCGGCAGCATAACAATAATGGCGGAGGCCTGCCAGGCGGCTCGGGGCAGGCGGGTCAGGTGCCGACTTGGGGTCTGGCGGTTCGGGATCCGGCTACCAGGGCCAGGGCAGCCAAGGAGGGCATCATCAGCAAACTAATGGCGATAATCAGCAGCAAAATAATCAGTCTGGGTATCAGATTAATCCGAAGCAACTCAGCTCAGGTCCGTATCACGTTTTTACAACCAGCCTTAACAGGCGGGACCAGAAGTTGCGCACGCAGGCGGTCAATGTTGTCACACCGGCTCTCCCGCAGTACTTGAAGTGGTCAGAGTACGACATAACCTGGAGCAGAGAGGATCACCCATCGCGTGTTGATGACCCCGGACGACTGGCATTGGTAGTTGCCCCCCAAGTTGGAGGATACGTGTTTACCAAGGTGCTTATGGATGGTGGCAGCAGCATCAATATTTTTTACTACGACACTTTTGTCCGGATGAAGTTACTTGATAAGGATCTTAAGCCTTCCTCGACAGTTTTTCACGGTGTGGTGCCTGGCAAGTCAGCTTATCCAGTGGGGAGGATTTCTTTGGAAGTCACCTTCGGTGACGAATACAACTACAGGGTAAAGACCTTGTGTTTTGAGGTGGTCAAGATCAAAAGTCCGTATCATGCTCTGTTTGGATGTCCGGCTTACGCCAAGTTCATGGCTAGGCCTTGTTATGTGTACTTGCAGCTCGAGATGTCGGGCCTAAAGGGAACGATTACGGTGCATGCTGATCGAGAGACGGCTATTGAGTGTGAGGAAGGAGATGCAACTTATGTAGAGTCAAGTTGCGCGGAAGCATAGCTCAAGTTCTATAAGGAAAATGTTGACCCGGAGGACATGACTCCACTCAAAAAACACCACGGAATCCGAGCCGCCCCTCAAGTTCTCGGCGAATGACACCAAGCTAGTGGATTTTACTCTAGGCGACTCATCGCAGTAGTTTACTATTGGGGCCAATATGGATCCCAAATAGGAAAGCGCGCTCATCGAATTCATCCGTGAGAATTGGGACATCTTTGCATGGAAGCCTTCTGACATGCCGGGTGTATCGAGAGAGTTCGCTGAGCACCACCTTAATGTGGATCCTAAGTTTAAGCCGGTCAAACAGTTTCTACGTCGGTTCAATGAAGAGAGGCGAAAGGCCATTGGGGAAGAGGTGGCCTGGCTCCTGGCGGCGGGTTTCATCGTTGAAGTGTTTCACCCAGAGTGGCTTGCTAACCCGGTACTAGTGCTTAAGAAGAACGACACGTGGCGCATGTGTGTGGATTGCATGGATCTTAATAAAGCCTATCCGGCTAACCCGTTTGCTCTCCCCTGTATCGACCAGATCATCGATGCAACAGCGGGTTGTGAGAGTTTATGTTTCCTGGATGCTTGTTCTGGCTACCATCAGATCAAGATGGCAGTTAAAGACCAAGACAAAATCGCTTTCTGCACGCCTTTTGGTGCCTTCTGCTATGTGTCTATGCCTTTCGGGCTCAAGAGTGCCCAGGCGACTTACCAGCATTGTGTGCAAAATTGTCTTCACAGTCAAATTGGGTGCAACGTTCATGCATACGTGGATGACATTGTGATTAAATCCAGGAAGAAGGAGACTTTGCTTGATGACCTGAAGGAGACCTTTGACAACTTACGAGTCTACAAGATGATGTTTAACCCGGCTAAGTGTGTTTTCGGTGTTCCTGTAGGAAAACTCTTGGGATTCCTAGTCTCTGAGCATGGCATTGAGGCTAATCCAGATAAGATCAAGGCTAACACTTCCCTGTCTGAGCCGGCATGCATCAATGATGTTCAGCGTCTGGCAAGACGGATCGTTGTGTTAAGCCGGTTTATAAGCCGCCTTGGTGAGAAGGCCATCCCTTTGTACCAGATGATGAAGAAGACATATAATTTTGTCTGGAGTGTGGCGGCGGGTGAAGCGTTTGAGGCTCTCAAGAGGCACCTCACAGAGCCGCCAGTCTTAGCAGCTCGGGCTGGAAAGAAACCTTTGCTCTTATATGTGGCGGCTAATAACAGGGCAGTCAGTGTTGCGATCATTGTTGACGGGGGGATGACCCCCGGGGGGCCTCAAATGCCCCTAATGCTCCGGCTCTCCTACAGGGCGAATGACTGGGCCGCCTTCGAAGAGTCTGCTTGGCCATCCCCCGCCGGCTCCAATCCCCGTCCCGGCACCGACGTGCCGGCCACTCCTTCTCCAACCACGGTGTGCTGGCCGGCTGGGGCCTCCCCGCCCGGCTCCTTCCCCCAGCCGGCCCGGCATCAGATGCCCCTGACGGGCTCTGCGCGGCGATAGTGGGCCCCGTCCCATCGAGGGTCAGCGCCCGCATGGCCACAGCAACCCCCATCCCGTCGGGGGTCAGCGCCCACATGGCCACAGTGGTCTCTCGCCGCTATTGGACGGCGACCAGGCCTCCAACAGTGGCGGCCTGCCCCCAACCACTCCGCTACCTGCCCCAGCATGGCTACAGGATAGCCGGCCGGTCGCTGACTTCGGCCGGCCGCCGCAAGACGACGACGCCCGTGGCACCCCGTGCCACGACGCGACCAGGCTTGGGGCCCGCCCACGACAAGATCAAGCTGGTGGCCCCCGCAGCCGGCCGTAGTGGCTGCCGGCTGGGGCCCCCCACGACCATTATATTCATATTGTAAGCCGGGGGGTTGGCCTATAAAAACCCCCGGGCCTCCCCATGCACGGGGGGCGGGCAGAGGAGGACGACGAACGACACCCCAAGCAGAAGGGCGAAGAACACCTACGTAGCACCTCCCACGGGCACCTCTCGAGCTAGAGCCCCTAGCTCCCACCTCGATTCATATAGCTCAAGGAGCATCTTTTTAACCTTTACCATTGTCTCAACGAGACCAAGTAGGAGTAGGGGTTTTACCTCCCACGGAGGGCCCCGAACCTGGGTACATCGCGTGTCAGTCACCGTTTGTGCCTAACCCCGTTCCCGGAGTCCACCGGCGTCCTTTCGGCCCCTCTCGATTAGCCTACCCATGGCATCTGCCGTGACAAAACAACGACAATTGTTGAGCGTAAGAAGGTAGGGAAGGAATATCCGGTTCAAAGGCCGGTTTATTACATCAGTGAAGTCCTGACAGAGTCCAAGCAGAGATATCCGCATTGGCAGAAGCTAGTATATGGGGTGTTCATGGCAAATCGTAAACTGAAGCATTACTTCCCGGGGCACCAGATCATAGTGGTTAGCTCTGCCCCGTTGGGAGATATATTTCAAAACAGAGAGGCCACCGGCAGGATTGCTAAGTGGGCATTGGAGCTTGGACCTCTTAATCTGAAATGCGTGCCTCGCATGGCGGTCAAGTCTCAAGCCCTGGTGGATTTCATAAACGACTGGACGGAGTGTCACACGCCCAAGGAAAAGCCAGATAACACATATTGGACAATCCACTTTGATGGATCCAGGCAGCTGGAAGGATCAGGGGCAGGGGTTGTCTTAACCTCCCCCAAAGGTGACAAATTCGGTTATGTGTTAAGGTTGATGTTTCCTTGTACTAATAATGCAGTTGAGTATGAAGATCTGCTTCGTGGCCTCCGGGTGGCTAAGGAGATGAACTTGAGCCGGGTTAGGTGTCTCGATGACTCAGACCTGGTGGCTCAGCAAGTTTCAGGCACTTGGGATTCCAAGGACCCGCGGATGGCGGCTTATCGTTAGGGAGTGGATGTCATCGCTGGTCATTTCAAGGGTTATCAGGTGGATCATATTGATCGTTGCAAGAATGAAGCGGCTAACGCCCTGTCAAGGTTGGGTTCTCAGCGTAAGACGGTACCGCCTAACATTTTCTTAGATGTGTTACATCACCCGTCGGTTAAGTTACCTTCAGAGGAAGACTTGGTCGTACCTGACCCGGAGGGGCAGCTGGTGGCGGCTCTACATGCTATTCCTGACTGGACTGTGCCTTACTTGGCGTACTTGACTCGCGGTGAATTACCTGATGATGAAAATCTGGCTAGACAGATCACCAGGCGGTCTAAGTCTATGACAATAATCAATGGTGAGTTACATAAGTGCAGCGTCACTGGCGTCTTCCAACATTGTGTTTCACCTGAAGAGGGCAAGGAAATCTTGAATGAAATTCATGCTGGCAATTGTGGTCATCATGTCGGCTCAAAATCTCTGGTGGCCAAGGCTTTTCAACATGCTTTCTTCTGGCTGACGGCTCATAAAGATGCAAAGGACTTGGTTCGCAAGTGCGATGGATGTCAGAAGTTCGGCTGGCGTACTCATGTCCCGGCTCAAGGGTTGTGCGTGATTCCAATTACTTGGCTGATTGCAGTCTGGGGGCTTGATATGGTCGGGTCTTTCAAGAGATCCAAGGACAAGAAGACCCACCTCTTGGTGGCGGTGGACAAATTTACCAAGTGGGTAGAAGCTGAGCCGGTCAGCAAGTGTGACGTGGTTACGGCGGTTCTATTAAGAAGTTGATCTACCACTTTGGTTATCCTCACAGTATCATCACAGATAATGGCACGAACTTATCCAAGGGGGCTATGCAAGCGTTCTGTGAAAGTGAGCACATCCGACTTGATGTTTCTGTGGTGGCTCATCCGCAAACAAATAGTCAGGCAGAACGTGCTAACCAGGAAATCTTGAGAGGTATCAAACCCCGGCTTATGGTTCCTTTGCAGCGCATGCCGGGTTGTTGGGTGGAGGAGTTGTCGTCCGTCTGATGGAGCATCAGAACTACTCCCAACAGATCAACAGGTTATACACATTTCTTCATGGTCTATGGCGTAGAAGCCGTATTACCAAGCAATATCCATCATGACTCGTCACGAGTGGCGGCTTATGTTGAGGAAGATAACAAAACAGCACGTCAAGATGCGTTGGATGCCTTGGAGGAAGAACGTGATCTCACGGCAGCTTGATCGACGATCTATTAGCAAGACCTGCGTCGCTACCATAGCCACAGAGTTAAGACCCTGACATTTCAAGAAGGCGACTTAGTGTTGCGGTTGATTCATGATCAGACGAATGCGCACAAGTTGTCCCCTCCGTGGGAAGGGCCTTTCGTGGTCAGCAAGAATCTCAACAACGGATCATATTACCTCATTGACATCTGGGACGACTCAAGTACTTCTGGGCAGGAGACCCGCCGGCCGTGGAACATAGCTCATCTGCGGCCTTACTACACCTGAGTTGTTGAGACTCGGCATTGTACACAATCATTGTACATATCATATATATATATGAATAAAGTTGGCATCCCTGCAAGCCGGGGCCTCTGCCGTTTCACATATCTTAGTTGTGCAAAAAAGGTCATCTAGGGGGCTTCCAACCCGTTGGGTTTAGCTTATCACACCCTATTGATTGGCTCTCAAGCCAAACAGTTGATTTCGTCAACAAAGGTCGTCTAGGGGGCTTCCAACCTGCTGGGTTTAGCTTATCACACCCTATCGATCGGCTCTCAAGCCAAACAGTTGATTTCGTCAACAAAGGTCGTCTAGGGGGCTTCCAACCCGCTGGGTTTAGCTTATCACACCCTATCGATCGGCTCTCAAGCCAAACAGTTGATTTCGTCAACAAAGGTCATTTGGGGGCTTCCAACCCACCGGGTTTAGCTTACATACCCTCTTGATTGGTTCTTAAGCTGCCAGAGTTAAACCTACCCGTTTGCAACTTGCCACTCCACCAGGTGACCTGTCAAACTCTTACCAGTTAATCTCGCTTAGAGACCTTGAGCCGGTTCAAAGAAATTGACGGCCAATCTCGTTAGAGACCCCGTACTGGTTAAGGTTAAACCGGCGGTTCTTGTCATGTGAGGGTTGGCTTACGGAAAGCAAGGATAAACTCTCTCATCTACTGTCGACTCTCCGCTATGTGACCTGTTCGTACTCTTAGACAGTCAATCTTTTGAAGACCCTGAACTATTTAAGGTTAAAACGGCGGATTTATGTCACATGAGAGGCAGTTTTTGAGCTACCAGGGTACTCATGCCCTGTCGTGTCTCTCTCTGGGATGCTACACTTCTATCAGTTAATCTCGCTTAGAGACCCTGTGTCGTTCTAAGTAATTGACGACCAATGTCGATAGAGACCCTGTACTGGTTAGGAGTTTTAATTGGCGAGTCCACCCAGAAGAACCGGCACATGAGTTCAAAAAAAATCAAAAAACAAATCCGGAAAGATATAACATCTCCGGGTTGTCTGGTTCTAGGCTGCCCTACTAAACAGTATTGAACATATTCGGTTTCCACATGTTGGTTATCTCAAAAAGAGCCGCCACGACATCTGGTATGAATTGGAGCACAAGGCAGATACAATATGTTAAAGCAGTGCGATTCCCTATGTGCACGACGCCACAGTTCAGGCAAGACAAAGTTTTTACTAAAAGCCTATTACAATGTTGTCCGTAGAGCTCAAAAGTAATGACTTAAAGTTTTTTACACGCCCTAAAGTTCGACGGGTCACGAGAGCCGGATTATCCATGGCATTACCAAAAGGCTCAGCTGGACGGCGGGTCACCCTGCGCCGGATCTTTGACCTCCTCGATCTGGAGATTGTCCACGTCCCAGTTGCAATTGGTTAAAGCTTCAAAGGTTGCCTCTTCAAAGAGGGGAGACGGGTTAAGCTCAGGAGCAAAGAAGTGCTTACGGCGTGCAGGAATTAAGTCCGTGGCTTCGAAGGTTGGGCCTTGCACTCGCTTGTTCTCGGTGTTGTAAGCCGCCTGATATGTTGACAGGTTCACTTCTTCCGCTAGTACCGATGCAAGGACTCTGGAGGCCTTCATGCAATGGGTGTAGTCGGCTTCTATGAACTCTAAGCCGTTGTCCTTCTTTGATGGAAACCCGTCCATCATCTCTTCAGGACTTAACTCTAGGGCGAAGGTAAAGCTCGGCTTATGGCCGCAATGGTTCCCTTTCTGGCGGATGATTTCTTGAGCTCCTGGATTTGCTTGGGCAGAGTGGACAACATTTCTATGACTCCCTTCATGGACTGGGGAATACTCTCTTTGTTAAGCATCGCTTTAAGGGTGCAGAGTGTTCCACGGTACAGCTTTTTTGAGAGGGTATAGACGGCTTTCAAAGACAACAGGCTGTCAGCGGCGAGTTGACAGCTCCTTGGACCTGTATAAGACGGATTTGTTGTTTTAATCCGACTGTATAAATCTTCACACAAGGATATTGGCTAAAGTACTTACCAAAGATAGCAGTAGACATCTTTGCAATATGGCCCTTGAGGGCGTGCAGTTCATCGGATACTTCCATGAGCCGCTGGTCAGCGTTATCTGCACACTGAGCCAGGGCAGTTTTGTTTGTCTCAGCAGCTTTCTTGAAGGCGGTGAAATCAGCTTT
This sequence comes from Hordeum marinum, assembly GCA_022496015.1. Lineage (NCBI taxonomy): Eukaryota > Viridiplantae > Streptophyta > Magnoliopsida > Poales > Poaceae > Hordeum > Hordeum marinum. The sequence goes on along the minus strand of CM039677.1, from coordinate 341,920,079 downwards.
AGCTTTTACAAGCTCTTCGGCTGCAAGCCGACACTTCTCTTCTGCTGCACTCCTGGCAGCCTGTTGGGAGGCCAGATTGCTCTTCAAGCCGGTCAGTTCAGACTTGGCATTATTTAAAGCTTCCTGTGACAAACAAAAGTACAAGAAAGGTAAGTCGCCAAGATAGCATGTCGTCAGATGGTTAAATTAACAAATATAATGCAAGTCTCAAGCAAATTGCAAGCAATATACTTGACACTTGGGGGCTAATGTCTGTTTTCTCTCCAAGACTACAAGTTCTGGCTCATCTTTATCAAGTTAAGCCAGCACTTGGGGGCTAATGTCTATCTGCTTTCCAAGTCTACACACTACAAACCACAAAGTAAGCCCCGGCTCATCTTCATCAAGATTAACCGGCACTTGGGGGGCTACAGTTGGATCTTTGTTCAAATATACTATGAAGTTCCAGCTCATATTTGTCAAAGATAAGCTGGCACTTGGGGGCTACATTTGACTCTTTCCAAAAGGAAGTTCGGCCCATTATTTCTATACCGACCCGAACTTGGGGGCTATAGTTGATCAACTACTTAAAATTGAGTACCAACTCAATATTTGCATATTAAGCTGATACTTGGGGGCTACAGGTTAAGTGGTTCTACTTAAAGCATGGTTTGGAAGACCTAGTTTACCATTAATAAATACTAAACCGGCTCCTGGGGGCTACATCAGGATATAAGGAAAGGAAAGAGTACCTCATATTTTTTTCTTCATTAGGTTGACGAGCTTGAGTTCCATGTTCCGGCTCGTGGTGAGGCGGTTCAGATAACCGGCGTGCAGCTCGTCAGCATTTAACTTCTCTAGCACGGGGAGTTCAAGGTCCGGCTTGTCAGAGGCTTCGGTTTTCTTAGTGTGTTTTGTCAACACACGAGGTTCAGGAGTTTGAAAGCTGGTCCCGGTGATGATGAAATATGGAGTAGTTGAATTGTCACCCGCCTTTGAAGGGCTCGACGGCTTAGAATTGGTCCTCGGAGGGCTCTTAGCGGTCGTCTCATGGGTCGCCGGCTCGATAGAACGACGAGTGTCTTCAAGTGCATCCTTTGAGGCAGCAGAAGGATTAGCATGTGCATCCGGAGAGTCTGGCTTGGCAGCCTCCGGTTCTTGAGCAGTGGGGGCCGAGGTAGACCCGACGGTTTTTCTTCGCTTTGCTTGAGCCCTGGAAGGCATAGAAAGTTATTATATAAAATCCAAAGGATGACAAAGGATAGGATGCAAATATGGAAGCACGTACTCTGGGTGATCTTCAGAGGCAGCAGCTTTGTTGCCGTAGAATCTCCGGAAGAAGGGGTGATTCCTGAAAGAAGTTAAAGCATTATAAAGACAGAATAAAGTTGTAAGGCAAGGTTGACAAAATTAAGCCAAGTGAAACAAATACCTCAGCTGCCCGTTTCCGTTGAACCGGCGAGTGAGATAACCCGGCCATAAGATCTTTAGAGCCGATGCTCCGGGTCTGGCGCCGGGAGACTTGTTGTTGCTTTTTCAAAAGAAAATTGGGGTCTAAGCAAGCAAGAGGGTGAGAAAATGGGACTTTTTGGATGACCCGCCGTATCTTCTGTGGTGCAAGATCTAGTGAGTCAGATGAGACATAGGTTACTTCAGGGGCGTTGGGGTGGCTTGTCTCCATCTCATCCTGTGAAATTATTATTGTCAGTAAGGTGTATAAAGAGACGGCCAAGAGAGTCAAGTTTTACCTCTGAGTCATTAGCTTCAGGCTGCTCTTGAGGTGTAGGTTTCTTCTTTCGGCTGACGGCTTTCTCCTTCAACTTCTTTGGAGGAGGAATGTATTTATTTTTCCAGAAGATGGAGTTAGTCTGGAAGTAAAAGCAGCCGAAAGAGGTTAAATATTATAAAACATGCATGGATAGCTAAACACGAAAGTCAAGAGATTGAGAGTCGCCCTGACATCCGAGGCCGGGTTTGCGGCGCAGAAGGGTGATAATCCAATTGCGCGGCAAGAATCTTGAGATTCATGGATAAGGCTTTTGACGGCAGCAACGATGTCGTCTTCTGACAAAATGGTAGGATTAAAACAGAGGGGATCGTTGGCGTCGCCCGTATATTCACACATGAGGCGGCTTCTCCAGCTCAGGGGCATGACTCGCCAAGAGACCCAGCAACGGGTCAGATCAATCCCTGTCAGACCGTTGGCCATGAGGGATTTGATTTTGGTGTAAGATGGAGCATATTTTGCCCGTTCAGAAGCTGACATCCGGTCAGGGAGTTCTATTGTGGTCTTGAGTCGGGACGGGCGATAACCCGGTAATGGATGCTTTCCCTCTGGAGAGGTATCTTTGCAGTAAAACCAGGTTTTGTTCCAATCCTTAGGATGACTTGGCAAATGAACAGCCGGAAAGGCCATGTCCCGTCTTCTTTGAATGGAGATATCGCCAAGTTCCAAGCTTGGGCCGGCTGCAACTTCTGTCTAGCGATTGGCATAGAAGAACTCACAGAAGAGATCAACCGACAACTCTTCTTGTAAGTAGACTTCATAGACAATTTGGAAGTTGCACATGTTTGAGACGGAATTGGGTGCAATGTCTTGAGGACGCAGCTTGAAGAAGTGAAGGACGTCTCGGAAGAATTTTGAGTCGGGCGGGATGAAACTGCGTGAGAGGTGGTCTCTGAATACCACCACTTCACCCTCTTGGGGGATGGGTTTCTTCTCATTGCCTGGAACCCACCAATGAATGACGTTTTTGGCCAGCAAAGTCCCCGTGTCTACATAATCCTTCAGAAACTCTTCAGTAATGAAAGAGCTGACCCAGTTATAGGAATTGAACGCACAAGGCATAATGGCGGCTTAAAAGTTGTGGAAAGTAACAGCACGCGGCGAGTTAGAAGGTGACATACAACTAAGGGCGGCTGATGAAGTCTAAGTTCTACGACGTTGAGCCGCCCATGCAGTTCAGGGCGAAAGCCGGCAGTTTAATGGCGAGTTACGTTGCAGGGCAATGGAGCAAAATACTGCTAAGTGTGGAAAACAGGATTCACAGGTTATCGTTGCAGTGACAGATCTATGGATAGAGGAAAAAACATATTTATTCTAAACCTAACGTTGAACGGAGGAACTGGTGCTATTCGCGGACGGTAGAAGGAAGCAACTACCGATCTGACTTGAATTATTGGTGATTTCCTACAGTTTACCGCGTTAGGGAGAGATTCATCACAAGATTCATGGGGTATTATGTCATTGGGCATTACGAGGAACTCGTGTTCTAAGCGGACTAAGGAACTCCACGGATTTACTACCCTAACTACAGATCTAGGGGACGAAGAAGGACATATCGGAGGAGATGCGACGGGCGCGAGTGATGCTCTAGTCCGTTTAGGTTCATGCAGCAGCCTCGGGCGATGACGGCGCAGGAGATTCACCGGAGCGAGAGAGCTTGGGGGCGATGGCGTCGAGAGGAAGAAGAGGCGCAAGTGCGAAGGAAATGGAAGGACTGTTTGCGGTCCTACTTAAGAGGCTGAAAAGAGGAAACAGGCATGAGAATCCATGTAACCGAAACTGACCGACCGAGACGGACGCCTCGATTTTCGGGCCATCGGCTTAATGATGAAAGATCTGTTGTGGTCGTCAGGGAATCTTTTTGGCATATCCAATATGACGACACGGCGGGTTACATTTTCTTACTTTTAGGTGTTGAAGGAAGAGACTCGCCACCAAGTAAAATGGACGATTGACATGAGCAAGCTCAAATCAACCTGGGACAGTAAGTGTTGGGGATATAACCCCGTGGTAAGACTTGCCCAGGTGGGGTCGGGTTATACTTGGCGGCTCATAAGCCAGACCAAGGCCAATGGCCCTAGAGACATAAGCTTAAACATATGGCAGTTTACCAAGATGGGCCTAGGCAAGGCCCAGACCAAGAAGGCATGAAGACCCGGGCGGTTAAGCCGCCCGAAGACGGCTTGCCTGGGAAGGCAAGGCGACATAAAGATAGAGTCGTATACTTTGTAAGAGTCGGTATGAGACTTGTAACCCGTGGTCTTGGCTTCCTATATAAGAGCGAGATCCAGGGCGACTTAGACAGAAACCAATCAATCGAGAACTAGGTCAAGCGAATCCGCTCCCTTGTAATCGATACTCCAATCAATACAACACAAGCAGGACGTAGACTTTTACCTCATCTCGAGGGGCCGAACCTGGGTAAACTCGTGTCCTTCGTCCCAACCAACCCCTTTGAGTCCATCACCTTGGCGATGGCCTCGAACATAAGTCCCCGGACATCTGCCGTGATAAAACCACGACAGTAAGTGTGAGAATTCGATCCGTAACGAAGTAGGAATCCTTCATGAGATTTAGGAGCAAATTTAGTATGACAATGCTTGTCAAGAATGTAGCACTTGGAGCCGAATACCCGAAAGTATCCAACTTGGGGTTTGTTACCGGTGAGTAGCTTGTATGTCGTTTTACCGAGAAGCTTGTGCAAGTAAACTCGGTTTGTGGCATGACATGTTGTTTCCACGGCTTCTTCCCAAAAGTGTATAGGTGTCTTGTATTCGTCAAACATCATTCTAGCCATCTCAATAAGTGTCCGGTTCTTCCTCTCAACAACTCCATTTTTTTGAGGAGTGAACGTAGTTGAGAACTCATGTGAGACACTTTCTTCGTCGAGAAAGGTATCCACATGGGTGTTCTTGAACTCTGTATGTTATCGCTTCGAACCTTCTTGATCTTCACTTCAAACTGATTTTGCGCTTTGCGAACGAAGTTCTTGAAGATATTTTGAACATGCGACTTATCATCAAGGAAAAATACCCATGTAAATCTGGAAAAATCATCAACTATGACTAGACCATAGGAATTTCCACCGAGACTCTTGTAAGCACTGGGACTGAAAAGATCCATGTGAAGTAACTCGAGTGGTCTCCTAGTAGTCATGATATTTTTTAACAAGATGACTTCCACCTACTTGCTTTCTAGCTTGGCAAGCACTACAAAGTCTATTTTTGTCAAAGATAACATCTTTAACACCAAGTATATGATCACCTTTGATAAGTTTGTCTAAATTGCGCATGCCAACATGTCCTAGTCTTCTATGCCAAAGCCAACCTTTAGAAGATTTAGCAATTAAACAAGTGCGAGGCTTGGATCTCTTAGTGAAATCAACAATGTATAGATCACCTCTACGGAAACCGGTAAAGACCATTTTATGATTATATTGACGAAACACTTGGCAATCTACTTTCGTGAATAACACATTGAAACCGAAATAGGCAAGTCTAGATACAGAAAGAAGATTGTAGCCAAGAGATTCAACGAGCATAACATTTTGAATAAAGCTATCATGGGATATGACCACCTTACCAAGACCAAGTACCTTACCGTTGCAGTTGTCTCCAAATGTTACGTACCTGTGCGGTCCATGGTTTGGTGTGATCTCTTCAAACATTTCTCTATCTCCGGTCATATGGTCGGTACATCCACTTCCACTCTTTTCCTCCGGACATGTAATCCTTGAAGTTTGCCATGAGACTTAGATTCTTCATGATCTTCTCATATTTGATGTCGAACAGCTCATCTTCATCATAGTAGCTATGTTCCACATTGTCATCATCAAGTGGGAAATCCTCGTCATAAGGAACAAGAGATTCGTTAGGATGGTGATCATGACAATGTTCAAGTTTATGAATGTGAAGGGTCTCTATAATGATATTGTTGATAGTTGTGACATCTCCTTTAGCACGCATGAGGTCTCTAATCTCAAATAGACAATCATCAATTTAGGATCACTAGGCGTCATTTTGTGAAAGGCAAGAGTTTTATGAAGAATTTCATCAAGATTATTCAATGAATAATTTGGATATCGTTTGTCCAAATCATTCCACAATGTATAAGCACACGCAAAATTCTTCATTTGGTTGAGCACATTTCTAGGCAAATATCTAACAATAAGATTAACAATTCTAAGATTGCATAGCATATCAATTTCCTCTTCGTGTGTGGGATGCAAGGGATCAATAGGAGTCTCATAGGGGCGCATAACATATTTGCTCAATTGAAATTCATTAAACAGCTCAAGCATCAAAGTTTTCCATTGACTATAATACTCTCCATCAAGAATAGGCACTCTACAACTCAAACTCCCTATACTAGACACATCCATCTTCCTCCTCAGTGATTAAATCGAAGCAATGGAGACCAAAGCTCTGATAGCAATTGAGGGATCACTAGAAGAGTGTCTAGCAGGGGGGTGAATAGACTACTAGCAGGAAATTAAAACCTAACCTTTTCCCAAGTTAATAGGTTGGCAGATTTTAACAGTTTTAGAAAGACTAGCAAGTCTATATACCCTACACATGCATGTCAACAAATATGATAGCGGAAAGTAAACACATTGCACAAGAAGTAAAGAGTTGAGATATGGATATCAAACGCAATTGGAGACGCAAGGATTTTTCCCGTGGTTCTGCTAGGTGGTGCTATCGTACGTCCACGTTCATGGAGTCTTCAACCCACGGAGGGTAACGGTCGCGAGAGTCCACAGAGGGCTCCACCCATAAGGGTCCACGAAGTAGCAACCTTGACTATTCCATAACGGCTTCCATCCATGAAGGACTAGCCTTACTATGGGTAGATCTTCATGAAGTAGGCGGCCTCATTGCCCGTACAAACTTCTTGGTTCACTCCACAACATGAAGTAGGAGGCTCCCAAGCGACACCTAAGCAATCTAGGAGGCACCACCCTCCAAAAGGTAATAGGCTCGGTAATGCGATGAACTCCTTGGTCTCGTGCTTCAAGATGATAGACTCCTCAACACACAATCACTCTCTCACGGATATGGCTTGGTAGAAGAGATTGATTGGGTGGAAAGCAACTTGGGGAGGCTAGAAATCAAGATCCATATGGTTGGAGTGGAAGATCTTGACCTCAACACAAGGGTAGGTGGTTCTCTCTCAGAAAACTGATAGGATAGGTATGGAATAGTCCTGAGTGCTTCTCACTCGAGTAGGTGGTGGAGGAGGAGTATATATATAGGCATCTCCAAAAATCCAACCGTTACACACAATAAGTCAGACTCGGTGGAACCGATGTGTAAATCTTGGTTGTACCAAAGTGACTTAAAGTTAGCAACTTTTGAATCTCGGTGAGACCAATATAGGAATCCCGGTTGCACTGATAAGGTGACCAACGGTCAGAATGTCCAATCTTGGTGATGCCGATTCAACAATCTCGGAAGGACTAAAACTGTGAACTTGCATAATAGAAAGTTGGCTGCCTAACTCGGTGGCACCGAGTGCAGTATTGGTTGCACCGAAAAGGTAGGGTTTGGCTGAGTCTATCTAGGGTTTGGAATCGGTGGCACCGGAATGGATATGTTGGTTGCACCGATTGTGAATATTGGCTTTGGACAGACTTTGTGGAAGAGCTTGTAGGTGTATGTGGTGACTATCACTTGTGCACGTATGAGCACTTTGTTCACCAACAAAACTTTACCCCTTTTAATAGTATTGGCTTTCCTATGGACTCAAAGTGATTTCTCACAAATGTAAAATGTAGAGTCCTCTTGCTTGAAGCTTTGCCAACCTATTTCTTCTCCTTCTTCATGGGAATACTCTCCACGCTCCTTTTTGCCAACCCAACTCTCCATGGACTATTATCTGAAATACACTAGATAAAAGTATTAGCCCAAGAGACAATGTATGTTTTCTTGAATTATCAAAACCACCAAGGGAGCATGTTGTGCTTTCAAATGTCCGCCCTTACATCACTCACGACCCGCTTTTGTGTGGGCGAGGATAACTGGCTAGCTAGACGGAGCCACAACCCCGAAGACCCCGGAACCTCCGAAGTTCGGGACGGAAATGGGAAACCTAGACGTAACAAAAATAAGCACACGCATAGCAATAGTGATGCCGACAACACGTCCGTTAACGCCAGTTTTTGCAAGCCCTGATCCAGGCAGCGGAAGAAGCCTCCTAAAGGCAATCGTGACGGACCTACCCCGTTGGACAAGATCATGGAGAGGCCTTGAAAGATCCATGGCACTCAAGACAAACCCACCATTCACACCAACTATAATTGTTGGGGGTTCAAACAAGCTGGTAAACTCGCAGCCAAGAAGCAAGGCAAGGGCCCACGCAGCAAGGACGATGATGAGCCCCGCGGTCCGACCGATGGTGGACAAAAGCAGTTCCCTTCACAGGTAAAGACTGTGAATATGATATATGCCACTCACATACCCAAAAAGGAGAGGAAGAGCGCCCTTCGCGAGGTCTATGTCGTAGAGCCTGTAGCGCCGAAATATAACCCATCGTCTGCGTACCCGATCATCTTTGATCGACGAGACCATCCGACCAGTATCTATCATGGGGGTTCAGCTGCCCTCGTCCTAGATCCCATTATCGATGGGTATCACCTCACTAAAGTCCTAATGGACAGAGGAAGTAGCCTCAATCTGATTTACTCAGACACGATGAAAAATATGGTATAGATCCATCAAGGATCAAACCCAGCAACACTACCTTTAAAGGAGTGATCCCAGGTATCGAGGCCCGGTGCACGGGCTCGGTGAGCCTGGAAGTAGTGTTCGGATCGCCGAATAACTTCCATAGTGAGGACTTGATCTTCGATATTGTACCTTTCCGCAACGGTTATCATGTCCTGCTAGGTTGTAGAGTGTTCACTCGCTTTAATGTTGTCCCGCACTACGCATACCTCAATCTCAAAATGCCCGGACCCAAGGGGGTCATTACTGTCAATGGCAACACAGAGCGTTCCCTCCGAACTGAGGAGCATGCATTGGCCCTAGCGGCCTAATTCCACTGCAATGACGATTAGCAAATGCTGAAACCTGCCACAAAGGCACGTAAGGTTGACAAACGAGCTCGGTTTTAGTCTGAACTCCCAGAAACTTCGTCTCCCCAAAAATAGGGACACACTCCCCGTTGCATAGCCCTAATACCTGTCAAACATGTGCCGAGAAGGCACAACTTTGCACTCAAGAATCCATGGGCAGCAATGGGGAACAACTATTAAAAGGAAAGTGTTCGGCTGGACCGAACTACTGTGAGTACATGTCCTTGGACAAACCTCAGGTACCATCAAGGACCTATTACAGCATAAAGCTCATCCATAATTCGGTAACTTATCAATACCTTCTTTCCAAGTCCCGCTCACCGACACAAATTACCCTCAAAGGAATGCAAATCCCTAAGAGGCACAGGACCGGACACGCAACAGGGCACATCAAGGACGTCAGGCCACCCATCGAAGACCCTTGGTATAACCCCTCCTGTAAACTTTATATTTCATCTTCAAGTACCTGTAAACAGTTGTTTTGGCAATTTGAGTTATAAGAGTTATTGAGCAAAGACAAGGCCATTATGCATGGCCACTTCGCTGTATTTCATGTTACATACTTTGTTTCTTCCCTCATCATCGCTTCTTGCGAAACTGTCCGATACACATTACGATGCAATCGGATATTAAACCGTGGGCTCGAATTTAAAATACTGCCCTAAGCACAAAATTGATCATGTGTTCAGCGTCTTGGATTTCTCTTTATATGCATTGGTTCTGAACTATGTCTTGTGTCAATAGGTTGGTTGCCTGGCTCCTGTGCTTGCCCTTTTATGTTACGCTCGTTCGGCTAAAAGGGCAAAGGGAGAACCACTACGATTGTGTTTCCAGCTAGTTTGGCCAAGCACCTCAGGGGAGAAAGCCGAAAACAGACTATCATAGTAAGCGAGAACCGGTCTGCAAATCCAAGCATAAATGTCATGCTAAAACTTTGTTAGAGGTTATTCCATGTCATACGATGGGTTTTGCACTCATACAAACCATGTGATGTTGGCTTTAGTCGTGGTTCATCTGAATATCCCAAACCACTTGGGGCTAGTCACCAGCCCCTGCGTTCCTGTTTCATGCTCCTACGGCTAAGTGAAAGCGATAAAGCATCATAGTCTGATTGCCTTGTCCCCCTCGCACTACCGCCTTCAGGCACCAGTACCTTGGCTAAGGGTCATGGTGTGGAGGCAGAGACACCCCGTGTAGTATCTACATGGGGGCTGAAGCCGACGACTCGCAACTTTCAGATTAACCGGCCACATGGGAGTCACAATGAATGTATAACCTAAAAAACATGATAAACCATGCAAACATCATCATAGAGGGTTAAAAAGTCTTCGGACATATTACAACACGCTCATTCATAAAATTTATCCGTCGAACATTGAGCCTCTATCGCCCGAGTGCCCTCCATCACTGCGGAGAAGTATCACTCGAGGCACTTGTACTCCTTTCCAGGGGCGGAGGTGCGGTGGCCATCTCGGTCGGATTGAGCCTCGGCCAGTGCATCATAGTCCTTGCAAAGGTCATCCGAGCACCCTCGATGCAGGTAGAACGCTTTAGCACGTCAATCCGAGGTGCAACGTCGCTCAGCCTCCGCACCAGGCCGAAGTAGCTGCTCGGCAATGGCTCATCGGGCTATAGACGGATGCAGAGACCCTTCATGGCTGGCTCCACCATCCTGTGTAGCTCCATCAGCTGCTTCATTTGCTCGATGAGAAGAGGAGAGCGCTCGGGGGCTTCAAATTGTGCCCAAAAGAGTCGAGCCTCATCGCCTTCTTCTCGTGAAGCATAGAATTGACTTGCATCCACTACGCTCTTTTGGAGGTCCAAACAAGCGCCTGAGGAGCGCCACACCTGGGTGAGCAATGCGAACCTACTATCACCAAAGGCACACTGTAGTAAATACGGCTTACCGTCTATGATAGCTTTGACTTGGCGGATCTGTTCTTCAAAGAACCGCCTATCCACCCGCTCCTTTTGGAGCTCGGGTTTCAGCATGGATAGCTCGGTGGCTTGTTCCTTGCCTTTCTGCTAAAGGCCCTCGCACTTCATGTTGGCATCCTTGAGCTCCTGTTGCACCTCCTCCACCCGGGCTTCATGCTTAGCACCCACGGTTTTAACGCGGAGAGCACGGCTGCTGCTTGTTCGGCTGCTGCCTTCTCGTCCGCGGCTGCTTGCTCCATCTTTTCAAGGCGTCCTTGAGCTTCTCAACCTCCTTGGCCGAAGTTGTGTAGGGAATAAATATATGATTACACTAAGTCACCAGTGTGGATCACTAAAACCCGAATACTACAATTCAACTTACCTTGCGCCTCATCGAACCTCTTGTTTAGGGCGTCGAGCTCTTCTTCGGAGCTCTTGAGCTTCCGATTTAGTTCGACAAGCTTCGTGGCATTAACGGCCGCTGCCGATGACGAGCCCTACAAACAATAAATTTATATCATACTATGTGCGTCCAAACCCCGAACTATCAGGAACACGACCCTATGTCGGTAATTTTAAGGGCTCTTAGAACAGTATGGGACGAATTATGTTCTATGCATCGTCAGTTACTACTGGGTATTTGACCCCCAGGTGATTTTTTCCTAAACTCGCCCAAGGCTCGGGGGCTGCTATATACATAATGATAGCAGAAACTTAATAAAATTAAAATATTAGGAAAAGGGTGCCTTGAAGGCCTCTTTCAGTACGCTATCAACGAACCGAATGCCTTGCAAAACCGTACCCATAAGAGTGCGGTGATTCTCAAAGATGGAGGCGCTTGATATATAGAGCCTCCTGAGCCTCCTCCATGACCGGCACACAGTCATCGGTGGCACCGGTGGTGACCGGCCAACTCGATCTCTAATCGGGGATTGAACCGGCAACTTCGGAGGCACATTGCGGTCCAGAGATGACCTCGGAGGGGACTCGACATTCCTTTGTCCATCCTCCTCAGCATCTAGGAGGGGCTTCTCCCTCTGGTCTTCAACAGTCAAGGCATTAACCTCGGCCATGGCGTTATCACCCCCACCGCCGGTACTCGGCTCCAAAGGAGCCTGGAGGGATGACACCTCCGCGGCGTCCTTCGTGGCCCCTGGAGGTGTGGGGTGTGACGTAGTCCCACTCTCCGCCAGCTCGGCAGGGGGAGAGTCCCCATTCGATATTTGGTCAGTGGGGAGAACGTGTGGTGGGCTGCAAGTTAAAAGGTGTCCATACATTCAAAACATTGAAAACTTTGCATAGATGATTCAGGGAGTCTTCGGATTCGTACCTTCGAGCTAGGGGCTTGATCCTTAGGTTCCTTTGGGAAACCTTCTCGAAGTCCTTGAACTCGGCATCAAAGTCCGAACTTTCGTCGGCCAGGATCAACCTTGGCCGACATGCCCTCTTTGGGGCAGGAGGAGGTACGTCCTCCGCGGCGGCCGACAATGCCGCCCTCTTTCTTGTGAGGGGGAATCGCCTTCCCCCTCATCCTCATGCTCTTCCTCGTGAGTGGAGGAGGCATGGGTTTCCTTAGACATAGCGTCTGACTGGTCCCGTATGCGAAGACCATCTCTGTTCTTCTTCTTCCTACTTTCCTTCTTCTCTAGCGCTGTGTATGACGCCACGACGAGCATATCTGCCAACAACTCTGACCTGGGGTCTTCTGGTTGCGATGCTGGACAGTTAATTCTCGTGGCCTTGCTCATCCATTTCTGCAAAGATGGGAGGGTAGGCATTCAGTCCTTTTGTCAAAAAACAGAGCAAGTTGATTGAAATTATATCATACCTGGGTAGGAGGGTTATCGGCGCTTAGGCCCGAATCCTCCTTCTCGGCTGGCCAGCTCTTCCGGGGCTTGAACAATGCCTTCCACGGTTTCTCGGGAGTAGTGCGAAAGAGTTGGCATACGGTAGGCTCGTCATCAAGCTGATAAGCCCACATGGGGGAGTCCTGGCGCTGGCGGGGAAGGAGGCGGCATCGAAGAATGATCTGGACCACGTTCACCATCTCGGTCTTGGCCTTGATCATTAAGGAAATGCGTTTCTGCAGCGATTCCACCTCAATGTCCGGCCCCCAGTCAAGGCCCTTCCTAAGCCATGTGGTCAATCTCGTGGGGGTCCGAATCTGAACTCGACAGGTGCCGCCCAGCCCTCGTCCCTTGGTTCGGTGATGTAGAACCACTCCTTCTACCAGATCTTGATGGTGTCGATGAAGGTGTTGGTCGGCCACCCGATGCGAGGGAGCATGTTGATCACCGCCCCACCGCAGTCCGCATGCTCGCCCGCAACAGTCTTCGGCTTGATGTTGAAGACCTTCAGCCACAAGCCAAAGTCTGGCTCAACCCGCACGAAGGCTTCGCAGACAATAATGAAAGCTGAAATATGGATGAATGAGTATGGGGGAAGGTCGTGGAAGTCCAACCCATAGAAGAACACGAGGCCCCAGACGAAGGGGTGGAGCAGGAAGCTCAGTCCCCGGATGAAATGGGGTACGAACACCACCCTCTCGCCTGGCTTGGGGGTGGGAACCACCTGGTTAGCCTCTGCATTGCGGTGGAAGACGTTGGCAGGGAGGTAACCGACGAGCTTCAGGTCCCGGATGTCCTGGTCGGTGACCGTGGAGGCCTCCCACTTGCCATTGGAGCTCGAACCCGCCATGGCTAAGCTCGGAGAGAAGTCGAGGGAGAACTGGATCTGGGCTCTGGGAGCTTGAGGAGATTGAGGAAGCAGAGGATGCGAATGGGAAGCGTGAATAGGCCTTGGTTTTTTCCCTTTTTATGAGGCATGACGCGGATTAGCCTCCCTTACTACGCCGCAGATTTCTCTGCTTCCCAAGATGTGCATGCCATTATACGTGCGTAAAGTAAGTTGAGATGTTGATCATATCCCATGTGAAACGGAGCACGATTTAAGCATTGATGAGTCGTGTCAACGAAAAACAGCTTCGAACCGCGAACCGAGTTTTCATAACTGGTTCAACGGTCGTGATAAGCCATGACCCTTCGTTAGAAAGGTCATTAGGAGACACTGTTTACACCTTGACATTTGGCCTTCGGGACTAAGGAATTCATGGTTTCTGGACTACCGTATGATCGGAAACATTACGCCTCATCGGAAGTCGGACTAATCACAACCGATCATTAGTAGGAGGAAGAACGCACCCCGCAAGCCCAAGACTCTGATCACATGAAGCTGCCAGAGCTGAGATCCTTGGAGTTGGGGGCTAGTTTCGGGGCTACTGAGGGAGTCCTCGACTAAGGGGTCCTCAAGGCGCTGGCTTGTCTCCCAATAGGCTGGCCTGGTGGGTCGTATTCTGACTGTCGCGGGAGGGGCCGGATACATCAAGACCATGTGTTTTAGAAGGAAGTCCCGAAGGCGTGTCGTGCACTCCAAGTCAAGATGAGGAAATTGACATCTCCATCCCCGGTAGGAGACCTGCCATGTGTAAACCCTAGGTACACCCGTGTGTCTATATAAACCGGGAGGGTTTTAGATTGTAGGGCAGAGAAACTCATCTAGGGTTTTAGCTATGTGATCTCAAGGTAGATCAACTCTGTAACCTTCATACCATCAATATAATCGAGAAGGACGTAGGGTTTTACCTTCATAGGAGGGCCCGAACTTGGGTAAACATCGTCTCCTTTGTCCCTTGTTACCATTCACCCTAGTGTCACAGCTCGGGACCCCCTACCCGAGATCCGCCCGTTTTGACACCGACACTGGTAATCTGGATTCTAAAACTTTTGTTTTGGGTCAAGGGAACGTTATAGGAAAATAAACTATCCAAGAATTTTTCAGTTTTGTTGGAAATTTGACTCTTGATGATGCTCCTATACTTAAAATAACTAAAACTTACGCGGAAGCTATTTCAGCACTAGTTCTTAAACTTAGAAATGGGTTTATCCGCACACATCCTACCTTGCAAAGATTGTTTTATGAGCTACCCATTTTAAAGGATCCTAAAGCTAAAAATTTAGCTACCCTTGTTCTTATGAATGAATTTGATCACATAATACGAGAAGTTAGGGAAAATTATCATTTTGCTAAAAGCCATAAAAAACCAATAATAGATGAGATCCTTTATGAAAGGACTACATGTTAAGACATTTGCATGGAAAATATCAATTTTTATGAGAACCTTAAAAAGGAAGTCCTCGTTTTAGATATGATCCAACAAACTTTTAATGATGTTAATCAACAATACTGTTGGATTGTAGCTGGTAATCAAAGAGGATACATAAATGGACAACTTGATAGTGCTAAGACGTATATGGATAATGTGTCTCAAGTCATATTTAAAAAACCTCTTGATGAGAATACTTCTATGAAGAAAAAGAAGAAAGATGACAATACTTGAATCTTTGCACTATGCCTAGCTAGAGTAGTAAAACGATAGCGCTTGTTGGGAGGCAACCCAATGAATAAAATTTATTTTATCTTTTACTTTCTATTTTTGAGTGTTTGGAAAATTATTCCTCTATTATGATTGTTTTTTTATGTTTTATTTAGTGTTTTTACCAAGTAAAGCATGTAGGATGATTCATAAGATGAGTAGAAACAATGCTGAATCTGAAACAGAAACCTTGACTCCAGTGCGCAAATTTTCATTTTTCAGAGCGTGATAATGAGCTGAAATTTTTTCACGGTATTGCTATACAAATTTTGTACGTTGTACTATTTTTTAAGAATTTTTAGAGTTACATAAGTATGGTTAGAGTACTGATTACTACAAACTGTTCTGTTTGAGACAGATTCTATTTTCGTTGCATTGTGTGCTTGTTTTGATTAATCTATGACTTTTATTGGAGGGTATAAATCATTGTAACGTTAGAATACAATATATATAATGCAATAATAAAATATGAATGGGTTTGCAATAGTAATTAGAGTGGTAATCTGCTTTATTATACTAACGGATCTTGCGAAGATTTTGTTAAGTTTTGTATGATTGAAGTTTTCAAGTTTTGGGTGAGATCACGATGGATGGAGGAATAAGGAGTAAGAAGAGCCTAAGATTGGGGATGTCCATGGCACAGCAAGATAATATCCAAAGAGCAACAAGCAACTAATCTTGGGGATGCCCCGAGTGGCATCCCCTCTTTCTTCTAATAACCATCGTATTTTACTTGGAGTTGTATTTTTATTCGTCACATATCATGAGTTTTGCTTGGAGCGTGATACGTCTCCAACGTATCAATAATTTTTGATGATGTCATGCTATTATATTATCTGTTTTGGATGTTTTATATGCATTAATATGCTATTTTATATTATTTGGGGGATTAACCTATTAATATAGAGCCTAGTGTCAGTTTCTGTTTTTTCTTGTTTTTGAGTTTTGTAGATATGGAATATTAAACGGAGTCCAAACAGAATAAAACCTTCAGAAGGAATTTTTCTGGAAGGAAACAAATCAACCAGGCTTGGAGTGCATGCCAGGGCACCTGCTAGGGAGTCACAAGCTTGGTAGGCGCGGGCCCCCCTAGCCGCACCTAGCAGACTTGCCGTCTCCCGGTAGGCCTCCTAACCCTATTCTTTGTCCTATAAATACCCAAATATTCCCCCAACATCAAAACAAGCCATGCAAATACTTTTCCGTCGCCAGAAGCCTCCGTTCCCGAGAGATACAATCTTGGAGCCTTTTCCGGTAATCTGCCGGAGGGGGTTTCAATCACGGAGGGCATTTACATCAACTCCATTGCCCCTCCGATGATGCGTGAGTAGTCCACCACAGACCTACGGGTCCATAGCTAGTAGCTAGATGGCTTCTTCTCTCTCTTTGATCTTCAATACCATGTTCTTCATGATCTTCATGGGGATCTATCTGATGTAATCTTCTTTTGTGGTGTGTTTGTCAAGATCCGATGAATTGTGGGTTTATGTTCAGATTATCCATGAAAATTTTTGAGTCTTTCCTGAATTCTTATATGCATGATTTCATATCTTTGCAAGTCTCTTCAAATTATTGGTTTGGTTTGGCCAACTAGATTGGTAATTCTTGCAATAGGAGAAGTGCTTAGTTTTGGGTTCAATCTTGCGGTGTCCTCACCCAGTGACATAGTAGGGGTAGCTAGGCACGTATTGTATTGTTGCCATCAAGGGTAAAAATATGGGGTTTTCATCATATTGCTTGAGTTTATCCCTCTAAGTCATGTCATCTTACCTAATGTGTTACTCTGTTCTTCATAAACTTAATACTCTAGATGTAGGCAAGAGTGGGTCGATGTGTGGAGTAATAGTAGTAGATGCAGAATCGTTTTGGTCTACTTGACACGGACGTAATGCCTATATGCATGATCATTGCCTTGGATAACTACATGATTATTCACTTTTCTATCAATTGCCTGACAGTAATTTGTTTACCCACCATGATATTTTCCTTCAAGAGAGAAGCCTCTAGTGAAACATATGGCCCCCGGGTCTACTTTCCATAATGTATTTTCAGATCTATAAACCAAAAATACTAAAAATACTTCGCTGCAATTTATTTACCTTTTACTTTCTGTTCTCGTTTACATCTATCTCTATCGGATATAATCCTTGCAAATAACCGTGAAGGGATTGACAACCCCTTTATAGTGTTTGGTGCAAGATTTTGATTGTTTGTGTAGGTGCATCCATTGGTGACTTGTTTGTTCCTCCTACTAGACTGATACCTTGGTTCTCAACAACTGAGAGAAATACTTATCCACTTTGCTGCATCACCCTTTCCTCTTCAAGGGAAAACCAACGCATGCTCAAGAGGTAACAAGAAGGATTTCTGGTGCCGTTGCTAGGGAGGATACATATCAAGCCTACCAAGTACCCATCACAAATTCATCTCTTGAATTTACATTATTTGCCATTTTCCTCTCATTTTCCTCTCCCCCACGTCTAAAACGATTTTCAGAAAATACCAAAAAGATTTGCCTTTTTATTTTCCCTTCTTTCATTTGCCTTTTGTGTGCTCTTGTGTTGGATTGCTTGAACTCATGGCTAGCCTCACCACTATAGCTAATACTTTCGAGTATGAGGTTCTTAATTTTAAGCAAAGGGAAGGAGAAAACATGCTTGGTATAGAATTTGCAATGCTCAAAATAGATCTATTTGTAAGCAATCTACTACCGTTCTCCTTCGCAATTTTTACTTGGGTATTACTCCTTGGAATAGATATGTTCTAGATACTATAATGGGAGGTAATTTGTTGGGAAGTCATACCTTTGACTCTTATAGCGCTATGATAAATTTGTTAGGTTCACCCCCAATCATGGTTAATGAAACAAACTTGACCTTGGAACATGTGATGCGGAGGCTTCATATTATTGAAAAAAACATTGCTACGGTTGAGCTTATTGAAAACTTGGATAAAAAGATTCATAATCATATTACTCAATACGGATCTAAAGTAGGAGTTCCATTAAAGCATCTTAAGGAAAAGGAACCCATAGTTAATGAAAAATTGGAACAAGATTCCTCTAGAATTGTGTTTTTGTGTTCTGTTTTTGCTTCTGTTTTTGAGTGTTTCCCACATTATTACTTCTGTAGTAATTGTGTTTTGGTGTTTTAATTAGTGTTTGAGCCAAGTAAAACCTTTGGGGTGATCTATGATAGTTGTTGATTTGACCTTGATGAAAAACAGAAACTTTTGCGTTCAGTCCAGGAATTTTATAAATTTGTTAGTGCGTCGAATGAGTCTGAAATTTTTACACAAGATTGATATATAAATTTTTCATGTTTTAATAATTTTTCAGAATTTTTTGAGTTACATAAGTATACAAAGTTTTCAGATTGCTGCAGACTGTTCTGTTTTTGACAGATTTTGTTTTCTTTGAGTTGTTTGCCTATTTTGATGAATCTATGGGTTGTATCATGGGGTATAAACCATGGACAAGTTAGAATACAGTAGGTATAAAACCAATATTAATAAATAATGAGTTCAAAACAGTACCTAAAGTGGTGATTTATTTTCTTATACTAACGTATCTCACGAGTTTTCTGTTAAGTTTTGTGTTGTGAAGTTTTCAAGTTTTGGGTAAAGATTTGATGGACTATGGAATAAGGCATGGTAAGAGCCTAATCTTGGGGTTGCCCAAGGCACCACAAGTCATATTAAAGTATGCCAAAGAGCCTAAGCTTGGGGATGCCTCGGAAGGCACCCCTCTTTCGTCTTCAATCCATCGGTAAATTTACTTGAGGCTATATTTTTATTCACCACATGATATGTGTTTTGCTTGGAGCGTGTTGTATGATATGAGTCTTTGCTTATTAGTTTGCCACAATCATCTTTTCTGCACACATATTTTGAGAGAGACACGCTGAATCGTGAATTTTTTAGAATACTCTATGTGATTCATTTATATCTTTTGAGTTAGGCAATTTTGCTCTATGTGCTTCACTTATATTTTTTAGAGCACGGTGGTGTTTGCGTTTTATAGAAATAATTGAACTCTCGTACCTCACTTATATTATTTTGAGAGTCTCTAAACAGCATGTTAGTTGGTCTAGGTGATGAATTTAGTCCTAATGTGATAGGCATCCAAGAGGGATATAATAAAAACTTCCATATTAAGTGCATTGAGTATTTTTGAGAAGATTGATTCCTTGCATAAAGTTTTGAGATATAAAGATGATAATCTTAAGAGTCATGTTAGGAAGTAATTGTGATTTGGTAAAAATACTTGTGTAAAGGTTTGTGATTCCGGTAGCATGCACGTATGGTGAACCGTTACGTAAGGACGTCGGAGCATGATTTGTCTATAGATTGTCAACCTTTGTGTGAGGGTCAGGAGCGCGCGATGGTTAACTCCTACCAACCTCTCACCTAGGAGCATGCGTTTAATAATTTGCTTCAATGAATAATAGACTCTTGCAATAAGTATGTGAGTTCTTTATGACTAATGTTGAGTCCATGTATTATACGCATTCTCACGCTTCCACCTTTGCTAGCCTCTCTAGTACCGCACAACTTTCGCTGGTACAACAAACACCTTCCACAAAACAGACAGCATGTACCTTCCTCAAAACAGCCACCATATATATTTCCTCAAAACAGCCACCATACCAACCTATTATGGCATTTCCATAGCTATTCTGAGATATATTGCCATGCAACTTCCACCGTTTCCTTTTATGACATGCACCATCACTTCCATATTGCATATAGAGTCATATTTTGTCATAGGTATCAAGTTGTAATTTTCTTTTGAGTTGTAAGTAAATAAAAGTGTGATGATTATTGTTATTAGATCATGCCCCATGTGAGTAAAGGATGATGGAAGCTATGATTCCCTCACAAGCGGGGATGAGATTCCGGACTTTATGAAAAAAGAGGCCAGCGAAGCCCAAATAAAAAAAGGCCTTAGATGCCCACCAAAAAAATATATAAAAAGGAAAAAAATGAAGAAAAGATAGAAGGTACATTGCTACTATCTTTTTCCACACATGTGCTTCAAAGTAGCACCATGATCTTCATGATAGAGAGTCTCCTATTTTGTCACTTTCATATAACTAGTGGAATTTTTCTTCATGATGCATCTCCACTTAGTTTCCTTTTGAGCTTTCATACACTTATAGCTCTAGTGCATCTGTTGCATGGCAATCCCTACTCACTCACATTGATATCTATTAATGGGCATCTCCATAGCCCGTTGATACGCCTAGTTGATGTGAGACTATCTTCTCCCTTTCCTTGACAACCTCCACCATATTCCATTCCACCTATAGAGCTATATCCATGGCTCACTCTCACGTGTTGCGTGAGAGTTGAAAAAGTTTGAGAAAATAGAGGTGTGAAAACAATTGCTTAACTTGTCATAGGGGTTGTGCATGATATAAATACTTTGTGTGGGGAAGATGGAGCATAGCCAGACCATATGATATTGTAGGGATAACTTTCTTTTGCCATTATATTTTGAAAAGATACAATTGCTTTGCTAGTGAGCTTGAAATGTTATTATTTTTATATCAATATTAAGATTTTGTTTTGACTCTTATGAATCTGAATATTCATGCCACAATAGAGAATATTACATGGATAAATATGTTAGGTAGCACTCCACATCAAAAATTATCTTTTTATCATTTACCTACTCGAGGACGAGCAGGAATTAAGCTTGGGGATGTTGATACGTCTCCAATGTATCTATAATTTTTGATGATGTCATGCTATTATATTATCTGTTTTGGATGTTTTATATGCATTAATATGCGATTTTATATTATTTTTGGGACTAACCTATTAATCTAGAGCCTAGTGCCAGTTTCTATTTTTTCCTTATTTTTGAGTTTTGCAGATATGAAATACTAAACGGAGTCCAAACGGAATAAAACCTTCGGGAGGAATTTTTCTGGAAGGAAACAAATCAACCAGGCTTGGAGTGCACGCCAGGGCACCTGCCAGGGAGTCACAAGCCTGGTAGGCACCCCCCTGGTCGTGCCTAGCAGGCTTGCCTTCTCCCGGTAGGTCTCCTAACCCTATTCTTCATCCTATAAATACCCAAATATTTCCCCAACATCAAAACGGGCCACACAAATGCTTTTCCGCTGCCAGAAGCCTCCGTTCCCGAGAGATCCAATCTTGCAACCTTTTCCGGTAATCTACCGGAGGGGCTTTCGATCATGGAGGGCGTCTACATCAACTCCATTGCCCCTCCGATGATGCGTGAGTAGTCCACCACAGACCTACGGGTCCATACCTAGTAGCTAGATGGCTTCTTCTCTCTCTTTGATCTTCAATACCATGTTCTTCATGATCTCCATGGGGATCTATCCGATGTAATCTTATTTTGTGGTGTGTTTGTCAAGATCCAATGAATTGTGAGTTTATGTTCAGATTATCCCTGAATCTTATTTGAATCTTCTCTGAATTCTTATATGCATGATTTCATATCCTTGTAAGTCTCTTCGAGTTATTGGCTTCGTTTGGCCAACTAGATTGGTAATTCTTGCAATGGGAGAAGTGCTTGGTTTTGGGTTCAATCTTGCGGTGTCCTCACCCGGTGACATAGTAGGGGTAGCGAGGCACGTATTGTATTGTTTCCATCAAGGGTAACAAGATGGGGTTTTCATCATATTGCTTGATTTTATCCGTCTACATCATGTGATCTTTGTTAGTGCATCTAGTGCCCCTTAGTGATTTTGGTGTATTGAAGACTTATAGGCTAAGGTACTAATGCGTTTGTGAGTGTACACAGGCTCTATAAGTCAATGAGGAGTTTGATATATTTGGAGATTATCAACCCCTAAAAATGTATGTCTTCAAGTGAAGACTTTGCTGAAGACTTTCTGATGACTTTGGTGAAGACTTTGTGAAGACTTTGAAAATAAAGAAGTTGGTGTGACCTTGAAGATATGAACGAGGAATATGAAGCGTGAATACTTTGTTTTCGTAGTTTCATTTCCTTTATTTGAGTCACAGGAAACACCGTACTGTTAAAGGGGGCCGAGGAAATACTAAGGAAAATTTCCAACTGATGCTCAACTCCAAAATCCTCAACCCATACAATCCTTCGAGTAAAGCCTTTGGAAATCATCAACCCCTCTATTCCTCATGTACCTGTTGATGAAATTGATTGTTACTGTTTGAAGAATTTGACTGAAGACTTTCACAAATTCCTCACCTCAAATTCTTCAAGTTACCTTGTTCATCACTGCATATCCTGTATCACGCTACTCTCTATTTGTGCATGTTTCATTTCATCATGAAGACTATGTTGTTACTATGTTCCTCATGCACTTGAGAACTTATTCCGTTGCTAGTTATTCATCACATTTCAAATTCCTCAAGGTTGAAATTCCTCAAGTGATGAATTTGTAAAAACTACCTATTCACCCCCCCCCCTCTAGTCGATATAACGCACTTTCAATTGGTATCAGAGCAGGTACTCCCTCGCTCTGTGTGATTTTGGTTTAACCACCTGGAGTCTAGTTATGTCGACTGCAGGTATGATCAAGGTTTCCATAGGGTGTCCTACCTTCGATGGGACAGACTACCCCTACTGGAAGAACAAGATGCGTATGCACCTTGAAGCTATTGACAACGATCTCTGGTATGTTGTGGAAAATGGTGTGCCCTTTGTCACTCCCACTGTTACTACTGCTGATGTGAAGAGATTCAAGCAACTAGATTCTCAAGCGAATAATATCATCTATGGCCATCTGAGCAAAGGTCAGTATGGCAGAGTGAGCGCTTTGGAGTCTTCTAAGCTTATCTGGGATAGGCTGTCCAAAGTCAACGAAGGTGTTTCCACTCAACGTGACTCTCGTGTTGATGTCCTTCGCAATCTCTTCAACGCTTCAAGAGACTTGACAATGAAAATGTTCAGCAAACATTTGATCGCCTCACTGATATATCCAATGAACTTCAAGCACTAGGTGCCACTGATATCACTGACCATGAAGTGGTGAAGAAACTGCTACGATCTCTCGATTCCTCATTTGATACTCTGGCTTTGATGATCCAAGAACGTGGAGATTATAGAGCTCTTGATCCTGCTGATATTCTTGAGAGACTCAATACTCAAGAATTCCAACAAGCTGAAAAGAGAGACCTCTACGGGCCAAGCTATGGAAGATCTCGTGCTCTGAAGGCAAAAGTAATTTCCTCATCTGAAGAAGAAGATTCTGACAGCAGCCTTGGTGATCCTGAAGAACTAAGTCAGGAACTAGCAATGCTTGTGAGGAAATTCCAGAAGTTCTCAAGAAGAGGTGGATTTGGAAAGTCATCAAAAAGTGGCTTGAGGAAATCAGATTCCTCAGAAGATTACAAGAAAAGAACCTGTCATCGTTGCAAGAAGCCTGGTCACTTTATCTCTGACTGTCCTCTCTGGGAAAAAGACCCAAAGAAGAAGAAGAAATACAAGGATGATAGTTCTGATGACTCGAAGAAAAAGAAGAAATCTTCAAAGTCCTCATCTGCAAAGTCCTCATCTTCAAAGTCCTCAAAGCACAAGAAGAATGGTTCCAGAAAGGCTCGAGCATTCATCGGCAAGGAAATGGATTCTGAGGAAGAATATGAAGAATATGAATAAGAGGAAGAATCTGAGGAGGAATCAGAATCTGGTGTCGCTAGCCTTGCTCTCACTACTGCTTTCGTCAGCAAGTCCATCTTCAATGATGAAGAATATGACTACTCCAACAACTCTGACGTCAGCAATGACGATTATGCTCCCACTTATTGCTTCATGGCAAAAGTCTCAAAGGTACACAAACATCATTCCTTATCTGAATCAAGTGAAGGTGAATCTGATGAATATGTGAAACCTAGCTATGCTAAACTTGTTAAAATTGCCACTAAGCAACAAAGTGCACTTGAAAAGCTTCAGAAAATGCTAGACAAAAGCGATGATCTGTTGAACCATGAAGTGGATCGGACTCAAACTCTGTCTGTCGATCTCAAAAGTCTTCAAACGAAGTATGATAACCTACAGAGTCATCATAACGTCCTCTTAGCTGATCATGAGAAGCTTTCTTATGAATTTCTTCAAGGAAAGCAAGATCTTGAGAAACTGAGGGTGTCACATGAGGATCTCCAAAGGGAAAATGATTCCTTACTGGCTCAACAGATCAGTACCGCTCAGGGAGATTTCATTCCACCTTGTTTGAAATGCATCGAACGTGAAACTGCTAATTCTTCACCTGAATGTTCAAATGCTTCTATTGCTGCAATTTCTTCAACTATTCCCATGGTCTTAAATTCCTCATCTGAGGATACCACTAGTATCACTGATGAAAATGCAGGGTTGAAGGAATTGTATGTGACAGGCATGTACAAAAGTCTCAAAGGGCATCAAACCCTTTGCGATGTCCTCAAAAAGCAAATACTGAACAGGAACCCTAGGAAAGAGGGTATTGCCTTTGTGAGGAAACTCAATGTTGATGGGTCCTACTGGACATCTGAGCAGTACCCCAAAACCTCATGGGTTGCTGCAAAAGGATCTCGTGTAGATCCATCCAATTTATCTGGCTTTACCTGTGAAACTTCATATTCCTCTGATGAGTCACTTGACTCCAATTACAGATTCTTCAAAAATCAGAAAAGTGAAGTATTTGCTAGATATGTTGGAACTAACTGCAGGAACGGTTCTCCTATGAAGAAAATCTGGGTTCCCAAGGGCTAGCTACAAAATCTTCAAGTGAATGTCCTCATGACACCACTCATGAAGAATAGGAACCCCAGATCAAATTCCTCATATGGACCAAAGTCCTCACTTGGACCAAATTCCTCAAATGGTCAAAATCATCATTCTCGTGCTAATGCCTCTAATTCGCAGGGAAAACCTAAGAGTTATGAATATGTGCATTATTCTTCAAACCATTATGTTCATAAGTCCTCGAAGAATTTTTCTGCTTATTCATTTGAATACTCTAACCCTCGCCCTGTGAAACGAAACACACTTGCTTCTATGCCTCCCTTCTCATATATGGTACTCGCAGGATGATGAATTCATTGCCACCCCTCTAGATGTGGGTGGTGAAGAAATCACACTGACATCTTATGCAGGGTCAGGTCTCCAGATGAATTTGAACATCTGATTAATTTGCTGGAGACCTGAGGAAATGCTTGAAAGGACGCAAGCTAACCATGATGAAATGAATTCTTCATTTCTCTCGTCCTCGGTTTAATTGCTTACTATCTTATTTGATGAAATTCTGTCTGATGAAATTGATGTCATATTCTTCACTCTGAAGCATATGAGTTCGTAAGTTGTACTAATTCATCTACAGGATGATACTCTAAAAGCTACTGAGTGGGTTCTCGATAGTGGATGCACAAACCACATGACGGGTGACAAGAATCTACTAATGAATTTGCCACTCACTCCATCTCCTCTGAAGCATATCACCTACGCAGACAAAGGAAAAAAGCAAGGTATTGGGACTTGGTAAGGTTGCTATCTCAAAGGACCGAACCATGGATAAGGTGATGCTTGTTGAATCCCTCGGGTTCAACCTTATGTCTGTCTCAATGCTTTGTGATCTTGATATGGTTGTCGTATTTGGAAAATATCGTTGTGTTGTCATCATGGAATCCGACAATTCCAAAGTCTTCGAAGGCTTTAGGAGAGGAGACTTGTATATTGTTGATTTCTCTACAGGTCCTCAGCCTGCCACATGCTTACTTGCTAAGTCCTCAGAAGGCTGGTTGTGGCATCGACGACTTGGACATGCGGGCATGAGGAACTTGCACACACTCGTGAAGAAAAAGCACGTCATTGGCATCAAGGGTGTGAAATTCCTCAAGGACCACCTCTGCGGTGCATGTGAATCTGGGAAGATGACCAGATCCAAGCATCCCTCGAAGACAATCATGACCACGACTCGACCCTTTGAATTACTTCACATGGATCTATTTGGCCCCCTCATTACTCCGTACTAACAAATGCATCAAGTTTGCATGGCTTTGTCATTGTTAATGATTACTCTCGTTACACATGCGTGCATATTATTCTGTACAAAAATGAAGTGCAGGACGTCTTCAGACGATTTGCTTCAAGGGCCTCCACCAACTTTGGCGTCAAGATCAAGCATATCAGGAGTGATAATGGGACTGAGTTCAAGAACACTAATCTTGATGAATATCTTTATGAACTTGGTATTACTCATGAGCTATCTGCCCCTTATACTCCTCAGCAAAATGGCCTCGTGCTGAGGAATAAGGCTTGCCTTGTAGCCCAAGGCTATACACAGGTTGAAGGAATTGACTTTGATGAAACGTTTGCACCTGTTGCTAGACTTGAGGCTATTCGCATATTACTTGCTTACGCTAACCATCATAATATCATCTTATATCAAATGGATGTGAAAAGTGCATTCCTCAATGGTAAACTTGAGGAAGAAGTATATGTTGCTCAACCCCCAGGTTTTGAAGACCCTAAGCATCCTGACAAAGTCTTCAGACTAAACAAGGCCCTCTATGGCCTCAAGCAGGCCCCTCGGGCGTGGTACGACACTCTGAAGGAATTCCTCATGAAGAAAGGCTTCAAACCCGGTTCACTCAACCCAACCCTTTTCACAAAATCTTATGACAATGAACTATTCATATGCCAGATATATGTAGACGATATTATCTTTGGTTGTACTGACAAACGTTACAGTGATGAATTTGCCTATATGATGAGTGAAGAATATCAAATGTCTATGATGGGAGAGTTGAAATTCTTCCTAGGTCTTCAAATTTGTCAGCAAGACAATGGCATCTTCATCTCACAAGAGAAATACCTCAAAGATGTTCTGAGGAAATTCGACATGCAAGATTGCAAAGGCGTCAAAACTCCAATGCCTTCAAAAGGACACCTCTGCACTGATGAAAATGGTAAAGATTTCGATCAGAAGGTATACCGCTCCATGATTGGCTCCTTATTGTACCTATGTGCATCTAGGCCTGATATAATGCTAAGTGTTTGCATGTGTGCTCTATTCCAAGCAACACCGAAGGAATCACACCATAAGGCTGTGAAACATATTCTTTGATACTTAGCTCACACACCAACACTTGGATTGTGGTATCCCAAGGGCTCAAATCTTCACCTCGTCGGATACTCTGATGTTGACTATGTTGGAGATCGTGTGGATCGCAAGTCAACCTCAGGCACATGTCATTTCCTCAGACGATCCTTAGTATGTTGGTCCTTGAAGAAGCAGAATTGCGTTTCACTCTCTACTGCAGAAGCTGAGTACATTGATGTTGGCTCGTGTTGTGCTCAGTTACTATGGATGAAGCAAACCCTCAAGGACTATGGCATCAAGTTGAAGAATGTGCCTCTCTACTGTGACAACGAGAGTGCCATCAAGATTGCGTACAACCCAGTTCAGCACTCCAAGACCAAGCACATCCAGATTCGTCATCACTTTCTTCGAGATCATGTACTCAAGGGCGACATCTCCATCAATCACATTCACACTGAAGAACAACTGGCCGATATCTTCACAAAGCCCTTGGATGAAAAGAGATTTTGCAAGTTGCGGTGTGAGCTAAATATCTTAGAATCTTCGAATGTTCTTTGATGAAGAACACACATCCTAACACTTATGCAAAATTGATGACTTAGATGTGCAACACATGAAGTAACGTTTTTCTTCAATCAATGAAGAATGACTCTCTAAGTGTGAAGAAATTAATGAAGAATTTGATTCTCAGAACCCTACGACAATTGTACGCGATGTCTGAAATCATCATTCTTATATGGTGGGTTACGCCACCAACCAAAAGTTGAAATTCTTCAAAATTGAGCATTTCGTTGTTTTTGCAAATTCTTCAAACTATCAAATTCCTCAATTTTTCAAATTCTTCAAACTTTGAAACTCATGTTCTTCATTGACTATACATATATATTTATATTTGAGTTCTCATGTCCTCAACAGCATTCACTTATTGCTAATTCTTCAAGTTGATTTTCATCTAAGTGAATGTGATCAGACCCCTTTTCCCTTCTATGCTAAACTCAACCAAGTCTGTTCACAAATTCTTCATATGCGTTATACTTTGAAACTCGTTCAAAGTCTTCACTGTGTCCTTGACAGCTGAAGAATTTGCGAACGAAAACTTTGAAATCTTCACTACCAAAATTTTCGGCGGTTCCCGCTCAGACTGTTCCTATTCCCGCGCCTGGATAACCCACGACCCCCCACTATCGCCACCGCTAAGTACGTGGGTGACACCTATCGCATGGAGAGCAAGGGTCAAGGGCAATCCTGTCCAAAATCCTTGGGCGGATCGGTTTTCACTTCCTTTATAAATGCCCCCTTCCCATCAATTGTTCTCGGTTACTCTGCATCTCATCCCTCTCCCGAGCTCCAACCTAGCGCCGCCGCTAAAGTCATTATCGCCAGTGAGGAAGAGCTTCATTGCCTCAACCTCGTCGTCGCCGTACTCGCACCGGCCGTAGAAATCCTCATCCTGCCACCGCTGTAGATGTCTCCCTCTGCCAAACTAGGGCGTGGGAGATCTGAACGCACGAACTTCCTAATCTCATCTTTGAGTTCGACGTGTTCTTCACCAGGGTAAATAAAATTACTTTTACTGCCCTTGTTTGATCCTCAAATGCTCTTCATATTCCTCAAAAGGTGTTTGTTCTTCATGAACCTTATTTTAAAAAGCACCTTACATCTCCTCATACTTGATGATTTTCTCTAAGTAATGATTTTCTTCAAGATTCCTCAATAGTGCAAATCCTCAAAATTTGTACAACTCAGGAACCTGAGATAAAGAACACTTAGTAAAATTCCTCAAGACATCCATGGTCAAATTCCTCACACCTAATTTTTATTCAAAATTTCTGAGAACGCATATGACCTCTTCAAATTCCTCGCACCTATACTCTATTCACAGGTACAACATGTCCGCTGATGAATCACTAGGTTCTCATCAACTTAACTCATTTGCAGCGCTTCTTGAAGAAAAATTGTGTACCTCTTCAGAATCTTCAAGAGTTCATATTCCTCAAGTGAAGAAAATGACTGACGGAAAGAAACCTTAGAAAGGAGGAAAGAAACCAGATGTGCACACTGCCTTTGAGATTCCAGATGATGTGTATTATGAATATTGCACACCAGATGAAGAAACACATGGAAAAGAGACGACCAAGCAGAGAAAGATCCGTCTGCAAAAGATTGAGAGGAGATGGGCAAGAGAATGGAAAGAATATCGTTATGTAACCCCAAAGTACATGATGAAATTTGTAATGAAACCACCTTGCAGCAGGCCTCCTCTAGCTCAGAACCAAATCGCTGATCCCACAAGCCTAAAGACTGGTGAGGACTTTCCTCATCTATGGGAGAAGCAGCAAACCAAGCTGGCTAGGAAAGCCAAAGAAGTAGTGAAGAAATTCAATGAAGATTCTGCTGCTGCTGCCTCTGCCGGAGCTTCTGCAAGTGCTCCAAAGAAAATCATGAAGAAATCTGCCTTGAAGATAGGTTCTTCAACATCAAGACCTTCACAGCAGATTCCTCAAGGTCAAAGGCCTCTGCCTTCAAAGTCCTAAGCACCTAGAACTGTCGCTGCTCAGTCTTCTGCAGCAGTTACAAGATCCTCAACACCAATGCATCTGGCTACATGCAAGAGGACTGAGGGTTTCACCACAGTCCCAAAGATCACTGCTAGCTCCTCCAACACAACAAAGTCTTCAACCAGCCCCTCTGCACTGAAGCTGAAGAAAACTGTTGGACGAGGTCAAAGACCAAGTCCTCACACAAGTAAGGTTGTGATGACCATACCCTCATGTTCTAAGGATAATGAGAGTGATGATGATGAAGCTGATGATGAGGAATTGGTAGAAATCAGCAGACAAAGTCAGCACAGGGCTGCTAGAGCAAAGGGCAACTATGTTCCTCTCATGCTGAATCCCAAGATGATCCTCAACTTCATCGATATATGGCATGAAGACCCAAGCACCCCACTTTCTTCACTAAATCTGCCTCCTGAAGTGGATCATGTCCTCACCCACTTCATCTCTAAAGAACAATGGAAGAGAGAGCAAGCTCTAAGAGCTAAGAGGAACATGACTTGCAAAGAAAAGTTTCTGCATGGAAATGTGATGAATTTGACCCCAAATCAACTCGTCATAGTTTAGTCCGAAATTCGCACACACTCTTTGGATCAACAGAGATATGATGCTGAATGGAAGGGCACCAAGGTCAGACTCGTCAGGGCTGCTCAAGCAGCTGTAAAGGATCACAACACCAGGGTTGCAGCTCGATCGCAACCACAAAAGCCTCAGTCTGAAGAAATTGCTCAGACTACAAATGAAACTCCTCAGGCAGCTGATGAAAATGCTCAGCCTGATGAAACTGTTGTAGGAAATGCTTCTGCACCAGAAGCAACTGCCAGTGCTGCTAAGGAAACTCAGACCACTGATGAACATGCCAGGGCAACCTCCAATGTTGTGCCTGAAGAAACTGCTATGCCAACAGGTACTTCTATTGTACCTGAAGAATCTGATAGGTCAGCTGAAGAATCTGATGTGCCTAAAGAAACTGAACCACCCAGGGTAGCTGCATCAGTCATTCCTGAAGAAACCGCTACTACTAAGGAAAATCCACTCAAGAGAAAAGCGTCAACTTTTGATGCCCCTGTGTTGAAGAAGTTGAAAACTTCATCAAGTTCCTCAGTAACTCCAACTGATGCAACTCCAATTTCCTTAGCACTAGCCTATGCTATTGTGCCATTCGGGAAGGAGTATGTCATCCCTGAAGAAAAAGAAAATCATTCGGCTGCTTCCTCAGAACCTCTTGATGAGGAAATTGTCATTGATGACACTGCATCAACCCCCAAGGTATCATCGCTCCAGCTTCTGGTAACTACTGAGGAAGCTGGCATAGAAGAAAATGATGAAGAAGTTGACATTGGTGACACTACTCCAGTCATCAATGATGAATATTGGGAATCTATACATCCCAATTCACCAATGGCAACTCCTCTGATGTTGATTCCTCAGTCACCTGCACAGACTGAAGAAATCCCAGAAGACTCTGAACATCTGTACCTTCCAGACAGTGAAGAAATTCCAGCTGCAACAGCTGAGGAAAATGATGCTCCGGCCACTGCCGAGGAACCAGTTCTTCAAATCACTTAGTCTGTTGTTCCTCCAATGCCAACGGAGATCAAGGGGCGCACACGAACAAATCTTCAACCCAAGCCAAGACTGCCCTTCAAAGGCACTGTTCGTCCCAAATTCCTCAAGAGTAATTTCTTCAATGAACACTCATTCTTCTCTGGACCAAACCCCTATGACTCTGCAAGGGCTGATCACAATAGATTCTGGACTGCCTCTCAACTCAACTACTATGCGTTAGTCCTATATGAGAAGAAGAAAGTCTTCAAGCACCATCAGATTCCTCATGCTGATATGGAAAGTCTTCCATCATTCACTCCAGTGCTCCAAGTTCTCTATGAAGCAGGCATTCTTCCATTCTGTGTCGACATCTGCGACTGGAATGAAGAAATCATCATTCAGTTCTATGACATGCTGCATATTAGCGGCAATTACTCAGATATCAACTCATGGGTATTGGACTGGATGACTGGCACGACCCACTTCACTGCTCAAGCCTCTGAATTGCTTCAGTGTGTCCCTGTTCCAATTCCCTCAGATGAAGCCCGTAAACTGTTTATTGAGCCTGCACTTCCAAATCAGTTGATGCAAGTGCTGATGAAGCCTTTGCCTCCTGGAACGCCTCAAACAAACACCTTTATTGTGAAGAATCTGCTATATGTGCCCAGGACTGTTTACTGTATCCTCACAAACACACTATGTCCTCAGAAAGGCCATGATTCTGAAGAAGAAGAAGTGGAAGGAATCATGAAGAATATGCTCTTCAACATCATTCATGGGATTCCCATCGACTTGCATGATTTCTTCATGAGGACATTGGCCAGTGCTGCCTTAGCTCCATTTGAACAAAAGCCCTATGCGCCATGGATCATGAAATTCATCAGGGCAAAGTCCTTAGTTCCCTTCAAGTCTGATTTTTAGAATCACTTTAGCTTTCTGCCTCCAATAGAAGTCATCAAGAGCTCAACTGCCTCAGCTGAAGGAGAAGGCAAATTTGTCATTGATGAAGGCACTCGTCCTTTGGATGGACAGTTCCGCAAAGCCGCTTCCTTCTCCACCAATGATGACACAACCACTCAAGACTCCCGTGCAAAAGCCTCAGCTCAACAACCTCAAGAGTCGCCCCTCGTGTGATGATTGATCGTGAGCTTCTAATAAGTCTTCATCAGAAGGTCGATCGCAATCACAAGTGGGTGAAGCGTCAACTTGGATACATTGTGCAGAATATGACTGTGACCCAGAACACTGTCAAGAGGAACCACTATTATGCACATGAAAATCTCAGACGCTCTTGGGTTGTACTGTCTCACATCATGCCTTCTGAAGAACTGGATGAGCTGGATATTGAGGAACATCCCGACTGGGCTCGGCGACCTCAGAAGAAATTCAAGAAAGTTCAAGTTCCTCTGATGGTAGCTAGTTCATATTCTTCATCTCGCGAGCGTGATGACGATGAAGATATTGACGACACTGCTGCAGGCCCTGCATCGACAAACGACCCTGACAACGCTGGCGCTCCTTCCTCACCAACACGATGAAATTCTTCAAAGGGGCGTTAGTCATCACTTTTCTTCCCTTTTGGTCTTCGATGACAAAGGGGGAGAAAATTTGAGTTAGTCTTCAAGCGGGTCTCTGTAAATGGGCTAATATTTGTTTAACTTACAACTCTCACTCTTCCGAAACTTTTGTTGATTGAGTTGTAAACTTAAGTCCGATGGTGGTCTGACACTTTTGAACTATTTCCTCGCATGTTTATTTCCTCAAATACCTTAATGCATGCATGTTGAACTTCGTCAGACACCATTTTTCTCACGCATTTTAAATTCTTCATATCATATTTTCAAATGCGTGTATGAATTACAAGATATAGGGGGAGTTCTCCATGTTTGAACCTGCCATGTGCATTTGCAGTCTAAAGAAAATTCCTCAAAATGCACATCTTCAGGGGGAGTTCTTCTATATCTTGCAATCAAATTCCTCAAAATCTGTACTTTTGCTTCATATGTTTATCCCCGTTGAAAACTTAACCTATTTGTCATCAATCACCAAAAGGGGGGAGATTGTTAGTGCATCTAGTGCCCCTTAGTGATTTTGGTGTATTGAAGACTTATAGGCTAAGGTACTAATGCGTTTTTGAGTGTACACGGGCTCTATAAGTTGATGAGGAGTTTGATATATTCGGAGATTATCGACCCCTAAAAATGTATGTCTTCAAGTGAAGACTTTGCTGAAGACTTTCTGAAGACTTTGGTGAAGACTTTGTGAAGACTTTGAAAATAAAGAAGCTGGTGTGACCTTGAAGATATGAACGAGGAATATGAAGCATGAAGGCTTTGTTTTCGTAGTTTCGTTTCCTTTATTTGAGTCACAGGAAACACCGTACTGTTAAAGGGGGCCGAGGAAATACTAAGGAAAATTTCCAACTGATGCTCAACTCCAAAATCCTCAACCCATACAATCCTTCGAGTAAAGCCTTTGGAAATCTCTTATGGTTCAGACAAGTTCTTCAGTGACAGAGACAAAGTTCTTTTGGTCTCTGAGGAAATTGATCTGACTGAGGAGTTAGGATTTCGCCAGTGCGAATTGCCTACAAGTGAGGAACATGATAAGTTGAGGACTTTCATAGTTCAAAATTCCGACCGTTGCTGTGCTTAGTGCCAGCTGTCCCCAATCATTCTTATCCACATAACGGTCATATCATTAGGGGCATTTATGTCTTATCATGTCTGGTTGCATCCTGGCTATAAATAGCCACCCCCCCCCCCACAACCACTAGCTGGTTGGCTGCTCCAAGAGAGAACTGACACTTGTCATTTGAGAGCAACCCATCCTCCGAGGACTTTTTGAAAGAAAATCATCAGTGAGGAAAAACCTACAATCAAACCACAAAACCCAAAGTGATTGAGCATCACTGAAGAAATTCATGTGTGGAACCGACGCTTGTTACCTGTGAGGACTGTGCATCCTCCTGACGGTTAGGCGTCATGGTCTAGTGCTCCTGCAGTCAATTGGGGACCACGAAGTGACCTTGGTCTAGAGCATCCAGTAGTAAATTGTGGATCGCTGGGTGACCAGTTTGTGAGGGTTTTGGAAGTCTACCCTGAAGACTTACCATGAGTGTTGGGCAAGGACTGTCTGACCTTAGCTCAAGGAGAATACAGTAAGGATTGTGTGTCCCGAGACTATGTGTCCTCTGGTTTAAATACCAGGCCGCTCCAAACTAGACGTACGACTGTCACAGCAGTTGGAACTGGGTCATCAAACCATTGTCTTCATCGAGCTATTTGGTTCTATTTCATCAACCCCTCTATTCCTCATGTACCTGTTGATGAAATTGATTGTTACTGTTTGAAGAATTTGACTGAAGACTTTCACAAATTCCTCACCTCAAATTCTTCAAGTTACCTTGTTCATCACTTCATATCCTGTATCACGCTACTCTTTATTTGTGCATGTTTCATTTCATCATGAAGACTATGTTGTTACTATGTTCCTCATGCACTTGAGTACTTATTCCGCTGCTAGTTATTCATCACATTTCAAATTCCTCAAGGTTGAAATTCCTCAAGTGATGAATTTTTAAAAATCGCCTATTAACTTCCCCCCCCCCCTCTAGTCGATATAACGCACTTTCAATCTTTCTTAATGCGTTACTATGTTCTTCATGAACTTACTACTCTAGATACAGGCAGGAGTCAGTCGATGTGTGGAGTAAATAGTAGTAGATGCAGAATCATTTCAGTCTACTTGACACGGACGTGATGCCTATATGCATGATCATTGCCTTGGATAACACCATGATTATTCGCTTTTCTATCAATTGCTTGACAGTAATTTGTTTACCCACCATGATGTTTTCCTTCAAGAAATAAGCCTCTAGTGAGACTTGTGGCCCCCGAGTCTACTTTCCATAGTATATTTTCATATCTATAAACCAAAAATACCAAAAATACATCGCTGCAATTTATTTACCTTTTACTTTCCCTTCTCGTTTACACATATATCTATCTGATCTAATCCTTGCAAATAACCGTGAAGGGATTGACAACCCCTTTATAGCGTTGGGTGCAAGAGTTTGATTGTTTGTGTAGATGCATCCATTGGTAACTTGCTTGTTTCTCCTATTGGATTGATACCTTGGTTCTCAACAACTGAGGGAAATACTTATCTACTTCGCTGCATCACCCTTTCCTCTTCAAGGGAAAACCAACGCATGCTCAAGAGGTAGTAGAGCGTCTTGTATTATATGAGTCTTTGCTTGATTTTCTTTTGATCCTTGTTGTACACACCTATTCGAGAGAGCCAAAATTATTCTATGATTTGTTGGAATTGCTTTGTATGCTTCACTTAAAAAAATTTGTCTATGGAATTGCTCTAGTGTTTCACTTATATCTTTTTGAGCACGGCGTGCTTTTACATGTTTGAAGAAATGCTCTCATGCTTCACTTAGATTAATTTGGGAGTTAGTAATTTTGAAGAAATCCTATCATTCTTCACTTATATTATTTTGAGAGATGAAACTTTTATGCTCGTGTTCTTCACTTAAATTTATGTGAGTTTGTCAAAAAGCAATAGCAATATATGAAACTAGTCCCAAAGTGATAGATATTCAAGAGGGATATAATAAAAACTTTCATGAATATCATTGAACAAATTAAACTTGATTCTTTGTAATAGTTTTGAGACATGATGATAGTAATATGTGAGTTATGTTGGTGAGTAATTATTCTTAGTAAGAATATTGATGTTAATGTTTGTGATTCCCTATGCAAGCACGAAAGTCAATAGTTGTGCAATGAAATTACATCCTAGTTATGGTGCATTATTCGGTGTTAGTTATGCTTAACTCTCGCTTATGTGAATTTTTGTTTCTTGGTTGGTTGCTTCTCAATCTATTTGCTAGCCTTTACTTGTACTATGTACAAATACTACGTGTGCATCCAAAATCCTTAAACCCGATTTTGCCATATGAGTCCACCATACCTACCTATGTGCGGTATTTCCATGCCGTTCCAAGCAAATTTGTATGTGCCATCTCTAATTTTCAAAATGAATTTTCCTTTCTGTGTGCTTGTACCGCTCATGAAGCGGAAGGGGGTGACCGATATTTTTCCATTCTAGATGTGTTACTCTCAAGATGAGTGTTTATTCACTTGTCATTGCACGAGAGTATGGTGGTAATAGGGATGCCCAGTCCCGAAATGGAAAAGAAAGAAAATTACTTTATGTTGTCAAATAATAAATTCCTTGGAAAGTGTTGGTATGGAAGGCAACCGTGGATTCGGCTAGCCATGGATTGTGAAAGGACGATGGAAAAAGGAATATACTTTATTTTCTGTTTGGGAACCGCTTATGATATATCTAGCATGGAAAGGTATTGAAAGCTCTCGGTCGTTTTCGTTGACGGGAAAGGCATGCCACCCAAAATATTTCTCTCTCTGAATTTAAACCTTGAGATCTAGCACCTCTACAAATCCCTACTTCCCTCTATGAGGGGCATATCTATTTACAATATGCAATTTTTATTTTTACTTGAGTCTCCATCTTCTCTTATAAAGCACCAACTAGGGGCCACTATGATCGTACTTGAGCATTAGGTGTAGCTAATATTTGAATGTGTTTCATGAATGGATGAATGATTGAGCATGATGGGCTAGGGATAACTATCTTTAATGTTGATATTTTGAAAGACGTGGTTGCTTGTTGATTTGCTTGAGTCTTAAAGTCTTCATGTCAAAACTAGACTATTACTTTAAACCATCTAAAAGTCCAAACGTTCATGCTATAAAAGACAAGAATATGTGATAAACATGTTAGGCAGCATTCCACATCAAAAAAATTGTTTTTATCATTCACCTACTCGAGGACGAGTAGGAATTAAGCTTGGGGATGCTGATACGTCTCCAGCGTGTCTATAATTTTTTATTGTTCCATGTTGTTATATTATCAATCTTGGATGTTTTACAATCATTTTATAGCAACTTTATATCATTTTTGGGACTAACCTATTGACATAGTGCCAAGTGTCAGTTGTTGTTTTTTGCTTGTTTTTTACTTCGTAGAATATTAGTACCAAACGAAGCCCAAACACCGTGAAACCTTTTGGAGATTTTTTTGGGCCAGAAGACATCAAGTGGGCCAAAGAAGTGCAAGAGAGGAGGGTCGAGGAGAGCACAAGACACGAGGGATTCCCACCTTGGGGCGCCTCTTCACCCCTATCAGCTCTATAAATACCCAAATATTCCAAAAACCCTAGGGGAGTCGACGAAACACAATTCCAGCCGTCGCAAGTTCCAGAACTGCGAGATCCAATCTAACACTATCATAGAGGGGTGCATCGTCTTCATGGGTGCCTCTTCGATGATGCATGAGTAGTCCACCATAGACCTACGGATCGTAGGCAGTAGCTAGATGGCTTCCTCTCTCTCTCTTTTGATTCTGAATACAATGGTGTCTTGGAGATCTATTTGATGCCATGACTTTTTGCGGTGTGTTTGTTGGGATCCGATGAAGTTTGAGTTCATGATCAGTTTCTATCCGTGAATATTATTTGAGTCTTATTTGATCTCTTATATGCATGATTACTTATAGCCTCATATTTCTTGTTCGAATCTTTGGTTTAGTTAGGCCAACTAGATCGATTCTTCTTGCCATGGGAATAGGTGCTTTGTGATGGGTTCGATCTTGCAGTGTCCTTTCCCAGTGACGGAAGGGGCAGCAAGGCACGCGTGTATCGTTCCATTAAGGATAACAAGATGGGTCTATTCCTACATGAATAGATCTTGTGTACAGCATGTCACCGTTCTTATTGCATTACTTCGTTTTTCCATGAACTTAATACACTAGATGCATGCTGGTAGCGGTTGATGTGTGGAGTAATAGTAGTAGATGCAGAATCATTTCGGTCTACTTATCTTGGACATGATGCCTATATAATGATCGTTGCCTTGGATATCATCATGATTATTTGATCTTCTCTCAATTGCCCGGTAGTAATTTGTTTACCCACCGTGTGATATACTCATGATAGAAGCCACTAGTGAAACCTATGGCCACCGGGTCTACTTTTCCAACATATTGCTTTCTGATCTATCTTTTGTCGTGTTTGTTTTCAGATCTATTAATACAAAAACCCAAACATACCTTGCTGCACTTTTTATTTACTTCTTTTATTTTGTCTTTTTGTGAGGTTTATTTTTCCAACCTATTACAATTTAATCTATCATTTATCGTTGAGAGATTGACAACCTCTCTTACGCATAGGGTTGCAAGCATTTGTTCCTTGTGTGCAGGTGTCGTTTACATAGTGTTGCATGGTCTTCCTCCTTGGATTGATACCTCGGTTTCTTAACTGAGGGAAATACTTACTGTAGTTGTGTTGCATCATCCCTTCCTCTTCGGGGAAATACCGACCAGTATCAAGCCACGTCAAGCACCTCCACGGGTGACGGTGTCCTGGACTAGGGGGTACTCACCGCGTTGTCTCCCGACCAGCGGGTCGGGACGAGGACCCCCAGGGTGGTTCACTCATGGGCCACTTCGGGCGGCTCATGATGCATACAAGGGAGTTCCACAAGACTTGGCGCACAAGACAATGACTTTTCTAAACCCTAGGCCTCTGATGCATTGTATAAATCGAGGCCAGGCTAGTCAATAGACAATCTTATACTCATGAGAGCCATTATTCCTACTCATCTAGGGTTTAGTTCATCTGATCTCGTGGTAGATCGACTTTGTAATCGTCATACACATTTCAATACAATCAAGTAGGACATAGGGTTTTACCTCTTCGAGAGGGTCCGAACCTGGATAATACCGTCCCTGTGTTCCTTGTTCCCCATTGGTCCAAGATCCACAGATCAAAACCCCTTTTCGAGATCTGGCAGTTTTACAACGACATTGGTGCTTTCACTGAGAGTTCCGTGATGAGATCAACAGAAGAATCGATGGCTCATCTATAGATTGTAGTTTTTTCTAGATAGCAGGATTGTGTTCATCGTCCTTGCCTCCTCGAGCGACGCTTTAACGATTGCTTCAGTGGAATTGTGTGGAATCGAGTCTAGAACAACCCTATAAAATTTCATTACATTTCGATGGAGGAATCTCCGGCAAACTTCGATCTATCGGAGCCCTGTCGAATCTGGACGAGAATCCTGACGAGTTTAGGGCGAGGAGTCCAGCGTCCAGCTCCGACATCGTTTGCAAGATCCCATTGTTCAACTGCTGTGTAATTCTCATATTGATCGTCC
The DNA here is from genome assembly GCA_022496015.1 of Hordeum marinum. Taxonomy (NCBI): domain Eukaryota; kingdom Viridiplantae; phylum Streptophyta; class Magnoliopsida; order Poales; family Poaceae; genus Hordeum; species Hordeum marinum. The sequence goes on along the minus strand of CM039677.1, from coordinate 341,880,506 downwards.
CTCAAAATTTCAGCTCGATCCAACCGTTCAATCTCCAGAAAATGTCCGATGAGTGCATCAATTTTCGGATCAGTTTCCTGCGTGAAAATGAATCCGACCAGAATTCATCTTTCTTCATGGGCGGGGTATTGGACATCCTTTTTGGAGGAATTTTTATAGGGTATTATGTGTTGTTCTCAAACACGTGTCCAAAAAAATAAAGCCTTTTCCGAGGTAATCTTCATAGTCACGTTGGTGTCAAACCAGCCCAACAACGTTGATCCACGACTGCCGACCTGCGCTAGACAGATCATCGCTTCTTCGCGCCAACGTCAACCTCATCCGATCATCACCTCAATGAGTCAACCAAAAGTTTGGTATTGCATGGGCCAAATGATATTCAAGAGAACCTCGTCACCCCACGTGTTGCATGGGTCGGGCGCGTCATTGCTTCATCAAGCCAGCATTGACCGCGTTACAAATTCCGACCTGCGTCAGCATTGCTGCGTCGTCGCTTCTTCCCACCACGCCGACCTGCTTCGACACATCGGCTGGCATGGGCGATCTAGTGTCACCTTACCGACCTGCTCTATCATCTCGACTAGACCGGGGGCTTTGCCATCTCTCCATCAACCTACTCATAGGACTTTGGCGTCACCAGCCGACCAGCTTCATCACCTCAGCTGGACCGGGGGCTTCGCCTCGCCACATCGGTTGTGTTGTGTCGCCACTTTATCAAACCAATAGAAGCCGAGCTTTTCGCTTGGGCACCTCATGACCAGCTTGGGGGCTGGAACCTCGACCCGCTGCAAGCTAGGCCCACGTGATCAACACCGAGCACATTAACCAGCTAAGTCGCTTTCATGCTCAACTTTTTTTCAATTTTTTATTTGTGCAGTTCAAACCAAGCATTATATTTGTGTTAAACAAAAAAGTTGTTTTTTTAAAACTTGGCTTGTTGAAAGAATTGTTTGTTGAAACACTTTCTTTTCCCATGTTAACTCGGGGCTCTTAAATTTATATGAGCCGTTTTATAATAAATGTTTTCTTCTTGGTCATTGCAAAGTCTTTTTCTACCGCTCCTTTCGTGACTCGAGTGTGTGGTCAATAGCCGGATAGCCTGGTTTCTTTCTAAAGTCGCTCGAGTTTAGTTTGCTAAATTGGCCTCACAGAAGCACTCTGCCTTCAGGATATGGAGGTTGAAGCCGAACGCTGATCTGCTTGAAGTCTTGAGATTGGATGTGTCATGTTAAAGCATGATAGAAGCACAAACTAATTTTAAGACCAATTTTCGGATTGGCGCCAAAAAACATGATTTACTTCGGACGTAAAGTCTTTACATAATTTTTTTGGTTTTCTGAGGTTATGGCACCTTTAACCTATTTTTACGTTTTTCTTTTAGGAGGCATGACATCCTCTTGTCCGAGGTGTTCTACGTGGTGGTTCTGCTCGGAAAATCTGTTCCAACCCATAGTTTGGCATATTTCCTACCGAGTTGCACCTTGGCGTTGTCAAAACACACTCAATAGATGAACTAGTTCCCAAGGAGATACAATCCTAGGGTCAGCCATGTTGCCCGACCCAAGTCTCGGGGGCTACTGGCTATATCCATCAACATTGTACTTGAGGTGAATCGCGGATTTTAGGTCCACAAAAAATCATCCCACGGCCGAGGTGGTGCACCACCTCTGAAGCAGTCCGGCGTAAAGCTCGGATGCAATTGGTTGGCTCAATAGAGGGCATTGCCGGCATTAAACTCGGTTGAACTCATTCAAATTTTTTAAAGATTGAGGTAATCTATGACACCTCGGATGCCGACCAGCATTGGAGCTCGGCTACAAAAAGACACCTCGGATGCAGATCGACATTGGAGCTCGGTTGCAAAAAGGCCCCTTGGATACCGACCAGCGTTGCAGCTCGACTGCAAAAAGACACCTCGGATGAAGTTTGGCGTTGGAGCTCAGATGCAAGAGAACACCGTCGCACGGGATACACTTCAAACCCGAGGTGTGGCGTAAAAAATAACAAGGCATAGATAAAGGCCAAAAACTTAAAGAGCTCCTCGGATGCCCAATGTGTGAACTCTTTGGATTCAGCTCGGCGATCCTCAAGATCGAAGATGGGAAGATTTGTTGAACCAGTTTTCAAGACCAACAACCGAAGACAAAGAACTATCTGAAAGAACCGAGGAGCGTCCCCAACTTGAAGACCGGTTTAGGGGGCTACTAATGGTCTCCTTGACTTGGGGGTACACACCACATCGTCTCCCAACGAGTGGGTCAGGCCGAGGACCCCCCGGATGGTTCACTCATGGGCCACTTCAGGCAGCCCATGATGCAACAAGGGAGATTCCACAAGACTTGGCGCACAAGACAAGGACTATTCTAAACCATAGGCCTCCGGTGCATTATATAAATCAAGGACAGGCTAGTCAATAGACAATCTTATACTCACGAGAACCATTATTCCTACTCATCTAGGGTTTAGTTCATTTGATCTCGTGGTAGATCGACTTTGTAATCGTCATACACACTTCAATACAATCAAGCAGGACGTAGGGCGGTAGGGTTTTACCAATACTGTCCCTGTGTTCCCTGATCCCCATTGATCCAAGATCCACAGCTCGGGACCCCCTATCCGAGATCTGTCGGTTTTGATACCGATAGCGGGGCACTCGTCGGGCACGACTACGACGTAGACGCGGTGGTCGCCGAAGGGGGTAATGGAGTCGCCCTTAGGGAAGTCCACGTCCTTGAGGCGGCTAGTGTTGTCATTGACACAATCGAGTGCGTCGTAACGCACAACCAAGCCGTGCGCGGTGCGCACGCCGAAGGGGATGGGTCCCGCCCGAAACGTAACTACGGCCGGTGTGGCTGTCGGCCCCATGGTGGGCGCCAACTGTCGTGGTATTTCTATGGCAGATGCCATGGGGTGGCTTAAGTGGTGATTTGGGGCTGACGAGCGTCGGGAGCGTTCGGAGACGGGTGAAGGTGCGAGGCACATGACGCAGGCTTACCCAGGTTCACGGCCCTCGGATGGAGGTAAGACCTCTAGTCCTGCCGGAGTGACTATAAATGATAACAGTGCAAGGTGCTCCTTGAGCTATTAGTGAGGAGGAAGAAGGAGCTCTCACTACGAGGCTCGCTACCTCATGTGTGTGTATGAGTGGGTAAAGAGTCGACCCCCTCTCAGGAGGCCTGGGGGTTGGCTTTATAGTGTAGTCGGTCTATTACAATATGGGGGATGAAAGGGATGCGGGCCTCGGTTGCCATCCTCTCAGGCCAGTGGTGGGGCCCACCGGCTGCCGTGTCTTGTCGAGTGCGGGGCCCGCTGGCTGCGCGCCATCGTCATGGAGTAGGTAGCCACACGCCTGCTATAGGGCCAGTCCGCCCGGTCAAGGTTCGCGGTACCTGCGACCCTTGTAGCCATGTCTCGCCCTCATTAGGGGGCCTGTAGCCACGTGTGCCCTGTCAACGGGCCTTGTATCCACACGGGCCTCATCGTGAAGGTCATGTCTTTTCGCCATACGCTGGTATGGGAGGATGGGACGGGCGCTAACCTGTCGATTGTCGTTGTAGCCGGCTGGTCGAGCCGGTTACCGCCCAGTCGGTCGTCGATCGAGGGGCTGGCCCGCCGGCCAGACGGCCACGCGGCTTAGGTGGCCAGTCGGCCCCCAAATGTTTTGGGGTTTGATCTCCTCTACTTTGGTATACCCACTGGTCATATCCCCGTCAGAAGACCCACAATAACACTGCATTATAAATAAAAGGAAAACATACTCCATCCTCTTCAGCACTCGTGAAACCAAATACCCTCTCCGTTCCAAAATATAAGGTGTATTAGTTTTTTGAAAAGTCAAATTTCTATTACTTTAACCAAGTTCAGAGCCAAAAATGCCGACATCCACAATACTAAATAAATAAAATATGAAAACTCATTTCTTGATGAATGTAATGATAATGATTTGATATTATGTAATAGTCAAAACGTAAGATTTTTCAGAAAAAACTAATACACCTTACATTTTAAAATAGAGGTGTAAAAATATTGTGAAAAACAAATAACAACGACGCAACAAAGCACGTCCAATCCTTTTAGTAAATACACTAAGGTTCCTAGTTTTGAAACTCTCTCAATCAATTGAGATGTACAATTTTGATGTGATTCATGACTTTGACTTAGTCAACGATGATTGAGGTTATTTTTAATTTGGTTCATAATTTTTATTCAATTACGGTGTTTAATTTTGAATCTGGTTCATAACTTTGATTAGGTCAACGTTTTTGATAGATATGTCTAATTTTGGATTTGATTCGTGATTTTAACTAAGTGAATGATTTCTCAAATCAACTAGCAACAACCAAACTACAAAAAGACATGAGTTCATGCAGCCTCTTATCACTTCACAAAAAAGAATCGCCGATATTATACCACTAATATAGTACGTGTGGTCGTGTATGCAAGAGACTTTTTCATATATTTATGTAACACAAAATCACACCTCCAGGAAGTGCCCACTAAAACAAGGTATTTTCAGAAAAAACATACACTATCATCTTCCTCACACGTCAAACCAAATTAAAAATTGTTGAATCCCGACAACACAAACAACACAGCAAAATGCGCACAATCCTTCCAGTGCATATCCATACGCGATGGATATTAATCGGGTTTGAATATAGGCATGATTTTCTGCCCATGTATTCTTTTTCTAGGCGGGCGGAGAATATCTCGATTGGATTTGGTTATGGATTTCCAGCTGTAGTTTAACGAAAATAAGGGGGAACCCTCTTTTCAATTGTTTAACGAAAATAAGAGAAGGAGGCATCCCATTGTATATATGTGAAAATGCATGCATATTAATTAATCTTGGTGAGCCCACCAAACTGCAGCGAATAGGATTGTCAGATCTGACGTGAGGGTAAATTTGTAGCCAAATCCAACGTACCGTCGCACCAGCTTATCCTGCTCTTAAAGCAACTCCAACAGGACGATCGGACGCGGTTTGTCCATCTTTTGTCCGGTTAGATCGACATGTTCGGGTTTTTCTTAAATGGGTCGGTCGGTCGTCCAACGCGCGGACCCATTTTGCGTCCGTAATTTTCAGTTTTCAAATAAAAAGGGCCCGTGGCCATCGATGAAGTCAGCGGACATGCCATTCCGGGCAGCGTTCGCGTCGACGACATGCCAGCGACCGGCAAACACATGCCAGCGGCCACGCCAAATAGTTGTAAAAACACATAAATATGGCATAGTTATTACAAACCAAATGAAAATTAAATTGTTTCAAAATACATTTTAAAGAATAGAATACCGATACTTTTATTGGTTGCCAACATGAACCCATATGTGCTCCACCAAATCATTTTGCAGTTGTCTGTGAGTCCGTCAATCACGCATCTCATGATGAAACTCCATGAACTGTCTAAACGTTGCTGGATCGGCATGCTGAGGCTCAACATTGATACCCTGAAACTGAAATCCCTGGTCGCAGAGGCGCTCTGGACGCTGATCCTCTACGATCATCACACAAGCAGTCATCACCTCTCAAAGCTTCTGTGTGCTCCAAGTTCTTGCAGGGTGTCAGACATGCACCATCGAGATTGCAGAACACCGAAGGCACGCTCAACATCCTTCCTAGCACTCTCTTGCTCTTGGGCAAATCTATTTTTCTTCTCTCCTTAGGGGTTGGAGATTGTCTTGACAAGAGTTGTCCACTTTGGATAGATACCATCAGTTAGATAATATCCCTTGTCGTAGTGGTGGCCATTGATCTCAATATCGACCTGCGGGACATTGACTTCAGCCATCCTAGCAAACACTAGAGACCGCTGGAACACATTCATATCATTGTGAGATCCAGCCATGTCAAAAAAAGAGTGCCAAATCCAAAGATCTTGTGAAGCAACGGCCTCAAGTATCACAGTGCATTTTCGAACATGACCTTTGCACTATCCATGCCAAGCAGAAGGGCAATTCTTCCACTGTCAGTGCATACAGTCTATGCTACCAAGCATCTCAAGAAACCCCCTGCTGGCATTCATCGCCAACAACCGTTTTGTATCAGCAGCATTTGACTCTCTCAAGTACTCCAGACCAAACACGGCTATGACAGCCTTGCAAAAACGGTACATGGCCACTCTCCCGGTTGCGATTCAACGCCGGCGTATGCCCCGGTATAGAGCCCCTGAACATAGGCCGCTGCCTACCGAGGTGGTCATGGATGACCAAGGCAGCTGCCACGATCTCCTCGTCGTCGGATGAAGAATCATCCGAGTTCATAAGAACATTGTAGAAAAAGAACTCGTCGTCAGAGTCCATTTGTACCTTGGGGCAAACTGTCGAACAGCTTGCGGGTGTCGTGAAAGGAGCCGGCGAAGCGGACGATGGCGGCGTCGAGGGAGGCTGTCGGGGTCTGTGGAACGGGGCGGTGACGTGGGGAGGAAGGGTGGCCATCGATATGACATATCTATGCACGAATGGCCGGCGGCGTCGGCGAAAAATAAGCATCGGCGGCGGGAAGCGGAGACGGCCTAGTGGCCGGGTCCGAAAAAAGGATAGAGAAAATGGTCGTTATGTTGCCGACATGCGGGTCAAATAAAGGACAAGGACGGGCAACGCGTGCGTTCGTTCGTGTCCGCACCGACGTAATACGATTCAAATTTGAACCGCAAATAGGTCGTGGGCGGATAAAAAACGGACGCACGTTTCTTTTAAGTCGATGTGTTGTGCAATTTTTTCTATCCGTGATCCAAACGAACGTAAGGATCGGCGGATTGAAATTGCTTTTGCTAGCAGCTTCGGCCTAACGCGGTGGCCCTAGCAGCGATCGAATTTAACCGCTGAACCCCTTCCACCCTGCTCAGCTGCTGTGCTCTACCACGCCGATTGCCCGCCTCTTCGGCGGTGGCCTACGGCTACCTACGCAGCGCTACGGAGCGCCCACAACTAACATGGAGGCAAGTTACAACCACTCCAACGGGCGTCCAAGCCAGTCTTTAAAGCCCTACCTTCCCACGCACACACGCGCAGATCCTCCTTCACTCTCGCTCTCACTCTCAATCTCAACGAACGAACACTGTGCCAGAGTGACGCCGACCGGCAGCGCGGCTCGACCGACCGATCTCAGCCGTGGAGGGAGAGCGACATGAGCTCGTCGGTGCACGGCGCCGGCCAGGAGCGCAACCAGAGCCAGAGCGAGGCTGGCGGCAGCGGCGATAAGGACAAGAAGGCGGCGGCGGAGGAGAAGGTGGAGAAGGTGCCGTTCCTGAAGCTCTTCTCGTTCGCCGACCGGTGGGACTACGTGCTGATGGCGGTGGGCTCGGTGGGCGCGTGCGCGCACGGCGCCTCCGTGCCCGTCTTCTTCATCTTCTTCGGCAAGCTCATCAACATCATCGGCATCGCCTCCCTCTTCCCCGCCATGGTCTCCGACCAAGTCGCCAAGGTACGCACCCGTTACACAAACTTGCATCGGTTGGCTCCTTCAATCATCCGGCCAGCGACGACGACGGTGCGCCGGTGACCAGTGGCCTGGTAGGTTAACCAACCATTGTCTCTGTTTCGGCCGTCGTTTCAAAGTACTCGCTGGACTTCGTGTACCTGGGCGTGGTCATACTCTTCTCGTCGTGGACCGGTGAGCGCGCCTTCTCAACCCAACCCACCTTGTCCGGATGCACATCTGTGCGACGGAGACAAATACACAAAATGTTACTAGTACGTGCTCTCATCACACGTACGCATGGCTCCATCTCCATGCGCTTGCTTGGTTGCTGCAGAGGTGGCGTGCTGGATGCACACGGGGGAGCGGCAGGCGGCGAAGATGCGGCTGGCGTACCTGCGGTCGATGCTGGACCAGGACATCGCCGTCTTCGACACCGAGGCGTCCACCGGCGAGGTCATCAACGCCATCACCAGCGACATCCTCGTCGTCCAGGACGCCATCTCCGAGAAGGTCCGTACTACTACGTTCACCCGCTCCCCCATTACATGCATGCGCGTGATGCCGCCTTTCTTGCCGTTGCGCGTCCCATGCCAAACCGGCCCGGACGAAGAGAGGGGCAGGGTGGTGGACCGGTGGTGAGCTCAGCTCAGTCGATAGGGTACGTGGGGGAGTTATGAGAGTTGGTGAAGGGCATTGAAGGCGTTGCGGGTGCAGGACAGCGGGAGGAGGATCAAGTCACCGATGTTCGATCGAACTACTATACACTATAGCTCCGTCGTTTAGATTGGATTCTACGTCACGGGATACACTTCCGGTCGAATCCCACCCAACTGAATTTCACGCCAGGCGCGAGTGCGTGACACAGCTGCGATGCATATTCAGGCACACGCATCTCTTCCTGTAAAAAGGTGTTGTAGATGAGAGATTTTCAAAACCAAATGCGGCTGATTTTGCCTTCAAATTTGGAGCCGATATATCTCGAACATTCGAATTTTAAGCATGTCATCCCGAACGTTTTTTCATGGCAATTTTCGTTGACATGAGTTGGCAATTTTATTTGTTAAAACATGACAACTTTGTCCCTAGTTCATCTTTTGTTAAAAAATTGTCATGTTTGTCAACCTAGCGTGAATCAAAGTTGTCATAAAAACGTTCAGATTGATATGCTTAAAATCCAAACGTTCAAAATTTATCATTTCTATTAAATTTGCATCGGCACGCACGTATAACATTTTCTCCCTTGCATCCAGTAACTTTGGTTGATAAATATTTTAAAACTTTCAAGTCCGGTGAAATGTGAATTTTCACCAGATTCATATTTCAACTCATGTGTACTATCAACGGAAAAATCCTCCTCGTCACACATTTTTTTCCATGCTGCGAAGAAATAAATGTGCCTTGATGCATGACTCTCTCTCTCTCTCTCCAGATTGACATAGATCACAATAAATGAACGTCTTGATCCACCGACTGTTTAGATAGAGCTCAACTCGCACGCACTATACCCATCTGTCCTACTGTAGTGGCCTGATCTGATCTCGACACACGGCCCATATATGCATGCTTATTTGTGACCAGTGGACGGTTTACGTTGCAAGAGCTCTCTATCATGAAATTCGCTGTTCCCAGTGGACGGTTTAGATGTGACACAGTTGATCAAACCGTCCATTACAAGGCCAAGGTGCAGCACGAAAAAAAGAGAGGTGCAGAACAATCATTTGATTACGTGCCGTGTAGAGATCGTGTGAATCAATGTCGTGTGCAGAGTAGTTCCGGTCATGAGTGGGATTACGTGTCGTGTAGAAATCGTGTGGATGAACGTCGTCTACAGAGTAGTTCTGGTCATAAAATTTCTCAACTGTTTTCTATAGTCGTACTGGCCAGCCTATCTGTGGAACTCTAGTCATGAAAACACATTGTAAGGTCGTACAAAGCTGTATAGACAGAAAAAGAAGTGAATACTCCTTCCGTTTTTATTTACTCTGCATATTAGTTTTGACTTAAGTCAAGTTTTATAAAGTTTGACCAAGTTTATACTAAACAGTATGGACATTTACAGTAAAAAAATATGATGTGGAAATATATGCAATGATAAATTTAATGATATTGATTTGGTGATTCTACAAACTTGTTAAAAGTATATAAAGTTTGATTTTAGACAATCCTAATATGCAGAGTAAATGTAAACGGAGGGAGTGTTGTTCAAGTACGGGATGATCTCCTCTCTTTTCTTTTTTCTTTTCTTGAGAAATGGCTTTTTTTTAATGAAAGGGATGTTCTTCCCCCGATTTCATAAATAGAAACCAAACCAAACGCCCTATCCACCTTCCACCCATCAAGACAGGCCCAACCCACCTAGCCAAACCTTGCAATAACCTATGTAAAGCACATGGAAAAGTATATATATATATATATATATATATATATATATATATATATATATATATACTTACTTTGAATATTAGCTTTATTTTGGGTCAAACTTTATCCAAGTTTATATTTAAAAAATAACATCCACAATACCAAATCAATACCATTATAATCATCATTCAATATAGTTTCGACCAGATATTTTATTGTGAAAATTTAGACTTTTTTCAATTAACTTGATCAAACTTTATAAAGTTTGACTAAGGTCAAAAATAATATGCGAGAGTAAATACAAACCAAGGGACAGCAACATATCAACAAAAGGTAAAACTCCGGCGTTTGCAGCATTTTTTTTTTTGACAGGAAAACTTTCAATCTATTCATCAACGGTCAAGATAGTACAAAGAACAACAGAAGTAAAAAAGTACATCTAGGTCTATATACCACCTAGCGACGACTATAAGTAATGAAACGAGCAGAAGTCGCGCTGCCGTCATCGCCCCTCCGTCATTGAAGCCGCACAAACCTTGTTACAGTAGGGAAGGCGTTTGCAGCATTTAAACTCACGATCAGTCTTGTGATCCATGATGTCCAGCTCCTCTTCGCACGAAAGACTTTGATTGTGACTTGCTCCGTAAGTTTTGCGCAGCACCATAGCCCCAGCGCTGCGTCCTTCCTTCCCTACAAATCACTTCAGGAGTTAATCCAATATAAAATAACTCTGTGCATAGCATCAACAGGTTCATAAGGCCATTTGCGGTGGAAGCAAGCAAAATTGTGGGATTTTCAAGTACTCCTCCATAGCACAGCTGCAACTCCAACTGAAAAGAGCTTACCCTTCTTATCACCCATGCTTTTCGGAAATGATAAATCCCGAACGTTTGAAATTTAAGCATTCATTCCGAACTGACAACTTTAGTTGACACGAGATGATAAGTTTAATTGACAGGAGGCGGCAAATTTAATTGGCAAACATGGCAATTTTCTGGATCGGGACAAAATTATCATGTCGACTAAAGTTGTTATAGAAAACGTTCGGGATGAAATGCTAAAATTCGAACGTTGGGATTTATTGGGGTCCATGTTTTTTGAGCCATACATTAAAACACGTTGCATCTGGAAAAAAAAAAAGATGTTTTCTCTGCTTCCTGGCATATCGATCTTGCATCAGTTCACGTGGACTCTGCTCCGCATGATATCCTGTGGAGCCGACATGAGAGGGTCTCTCATCGGTCAAGTTCACCACAATTACAGCCTCGGTGAACATTTTGTTCGTGCTGACAGATGAAGCCGTGTGTACGTGTCGCCGCAGGTGGGCAACTTCATGCACTACATCAGCCGGTTCCTGGCCGGGTTCGCCATCGGCTTCTCGCGCGTGTGGCAGATCAGCCTCGTCACGCTCGCCATCGTCCCGCTCATCGCCATCGCCGGCGGCACCTACGCCTACGTCACCATCGGCCTCATGGCGCGCGTCCGCAAGTCCTACGTCAAGGCCGGCGAGATCGCCGAGGAGGTCATCGGCAACGTGCGGACGGTGCAGGCCTTCGTCGGCGAGGAGAAGGCCGTGAGGACGTACCGGGAGGCGCTGCTGCGGACGTACAAGTACGGCAAGCGGGGCGGCCTCGCCAAGGGCCTCGGCCTCGGCTCCATGCACTCGGTGCTCTTCCTCTCCTGGGCGCTGCTCGTCTGGTTCACCGGCATCGTCGTCCACAAGCGCATCTCCAACGGCGGCGAGTCCTTCACCACCATGCTCAACGTCGTCATCGCCGGCCTGTGAGTACAGCCGGCCTTCCCATTCTCACCTCCATGTCGACCATGCTATTGCTAGCTGATGGAGTTGCAATTATGTACAATGTGCGCGTGCAGGTCGCTTGGCCAGGCGGCGCCCAACATATCGACGTTCCTCCGGGCGAGGACGGCGGCGTACCCGATCTTCCAGATGATCGAGAGGAGCACCGTGAACAAGAGGAGCTCCAGGGCCGGCCGCACGCTGCAGGCGGTCGAGGGCAACATCCACTTCCGCGACGTGCGGTTCGCGTACCCGTCCCGCCCGGACGTGGTCATCCTCGACCGCCTCAGCCTGGACTTCCCGGCCGGCAAGATCGTCGCCCTCGTCGGCGGGAGCGGCTCCGGCAAGAGCACCGTGGTCTCCCTCATCGAGCGGTTCTACGAGCCGCTCTCGGGCGCGATCCTCCTCGACGGGCACGACATCAAGGACCTGGACGTCAAGTGGCTGCGCGGGCAGATCGGGCTCGTCAACCAGGAGCCGGCGCTGTTCGCGACGAGCATCCGGGAGAACATACTCTACGGCAAGAGCGACGCCACCGCCGACGACATCAACCACGCGGCGAAGCTGTCGGAGGCGATCACCTTCATCAACAACCTCCCCGAGCGGTACGAGACGCAGGTGGGCGAGCGCGGGATACAGCTCTCGGGAGGGCAGAAGCAGCGGATCGCCATCTCGAGGGCGATACTCAAGAACCCGTCGATACTTCTCCTCGACGAGGCCACTAGCGCGCTGGACGCTGAGTCCGAGAAGAGCGTGCAGGAGGCGCTGGACCGCGTCATGGTCGGCCGCACCACCGTGGTGATCGCGCACCGGCTGTCAACCATCAGGAACGCCGACACCATCGCCGTCGTGGACGGGGGGAGGATCGTGGAGACCGGCACGCACGAGCAGCTCATGTCCGACCCTCTCAGCGCCTACTCGTCGCTGATCCAGCTGCAGGAGGCTGCTCAGCTTCAGCACAAGCCGTCTTTCTCGCATAGCACAAGCATCACCAGGCCACTAAGGCACGTATCTGTACATGGCATCGACATTGTTTCATGTGCCAAGTGGTCGGCGTGAGCTAACCAGTCATTTTGACGTGGTTTCAGTTTCAAGTATTCGAGGGAGCTGTCGAGGACGAGCAGGGGTGGTAGCTTCCGCTCCGACAAGGACTCGATCAGCCGGTACGGCGGCGCGGAGGCGAACGACGAAGGGCACGGCAAGGGGAAGCCCGTCTCCATGAAGAAGCTCTACTCCATGGTGCGGCCGGACTGGGTGTTCGGCGTGTCGGGCACCATCAGCGCGTTCGTGGCGGGCGCCCAGATGCCGCTCTTCGCCCTGGGCGTGACGCAGGCGCTGGTGTCCTACTACATGGGGTGGGAGACCACCAAGAGGGAGGTGCGCAAGATCGCCACGCTCTTCTGCTGCGGCGCCGTGCTCACCCTGGTGTTCCACGCGATCGAGCACCTCAGCTTCGGCATCATGGGCGAGCGGCTCACCCTGCGCGTCCGGGAGAAGATGTTCGCGGCCATCCTGCGGAACGAGATCGGGTGGTTCGACAGCACCACCCACACCAGCGCGATGCTGGCGTCGCGGCTCGAGACCGACGCCACGCTGGTGCGTACCATCGTCGTCGACCGCTCCACCATCCTGCTGCAGAACGTCGGCATGATCGTCACGTCGCTCATCATCGCCTTCATTCTCAACTGGAGGATCACGCTGGTCGTGCTTGCCACCTATCCCCTCATGGTCAGCGGCCACATCAGTGAGGTGAACACAAGTTCTTTTCGATTTCAACCATATAGTATCTTCTTTGGCCTGATCAGAGTCATCTCAATTATGTTGTGATTTTGATGCAACAGAAAATGTTCATGAAAGGATACGGAGGCAACCTCGGCAAGTCGTATCTGAAGGCCAACATGCTCGCCGCAGAGGCGGTGAGTAACATGAGGACGGTGGCCGCCTTCTGCGCGGAGGAGAAGGTGATAAAGCTCTACGCGGATGAGCTCAAGGAGCCCGGCAAGCGGTCCTTCCGGCGAGGACAGGGAGCCGGGATCTTCTATGGAGTCTCTCAATTCTTCCTCTTCTCTTCCTATGCGCTGGCTCTATGGTAAGTGAAGTGCTACTGAAACCAAGCCAAACTTGGTCCAAATTTGTTTTACTACAAGAAGAAACTCGTGAAATGTTTGAGAAATTCAGGTACGGTTCGCAGCTGATGAGCAAGGAGTTGGCCACCTTCAAGTCCGTGATGAAGTCCTTCATGGTGCTCATAGTGACAGCGCTGGCAATGGGCGAGACGCTGGCGATGGCGCCGGACATCATCAAGGGGAACCAGATGGCGTCTTCGGTGTTCGACATCCTGGACAGGAAGACCGAGGTCCAGATCGACACCGGCGACGACATCAAGAAAGTGGAGGGAGTGATCCAACTACGGGACGTGGAGTTCCGGTACCCGTCGAGGTCGGAGGTGGCCGTGTTCAAAGGTCTCGACCTGCTGATGAAGGCCGGCAAGAGCATGGCGCTCGTCGGGATGAGCGGCTCCGGCAAGAGCACCGTTCTCTCGCTCATCCTCCGCTTCTACGACCCGATCGCCGGAAAAGTCTTGATCGACGGTACTACTTTGCTGTTCAAATTTCGAACATGACTGACAGCTTCTGTTCCAGATGAGCAGCGACTGAACAAAGTGCACTTGATGGGTCTTGCAGGGAAGGACATCAAGAAGCTTAGGCTGAAGTCGCTGAGGAGGCACATCGGCCTGGTGCAGCAAGAGCCGGCGCTGTTCGCGACGACGATCTACGAGAACATCCTCTACGGCAAGGATGGCGCGACGGAGGCCGAGGTCATCGAGGCGGCTAAGCTGGCGAACGCGCACACCTTCATCAGCTCGCTGCCGGAGGGGTACCAGACCAAGGTCGGGGAGCGCGGCGTGCAGCTGTCGGGCGGGCAGAAGCAGCGAATCGCCATCGCGCGGGCCATCGTCAAGGACCCGGCTATCTTGCTCCTGGACGAGGCGACGAGCGCGCTGGACGTGGAGTCGGAGCGCGTGGTGCAGCAGGCGCTGGACAGGGTGATGAAGAACCGGACCACCGTGATGGTGGCGCACCGGCTGTCGACGATCAAGAACGCCGACGTCATCTCGGTGATCCAGGAAGGCAAGATCATCGAGCAGGGGGGTCACCAGCACCTGATCGAGAACAAGAATGGCGCTTACCACAAGCTTGTCAACTTGCAGCAGCAGCAGCAGCAGCAACAGCTGCAAGGGGGGCAGAGCTCATGAGCTCCCTGGAGAAGAACCATTCCGTGCTTCTGTATCCAGCTGTCTCTTTCATGGCTTCCCTCAAGTACATCGAAATGTAAAAGCTGTGCTCTGCATTTTCTTTTTCTTAAAATGTGTGCTCAACATATTATACAGGGAGAGGTGCTCTCATGTTGATTTCTTTGTAGCAGTAGATAGTAATAACAAAATTTCAATTTAGGATATATATATATCAATATATATTTGCATGTTGTTGGGTGATTAAAGTTTTTTTAGTTATAGCATCACGGCGACTGCTCCGTTCAGTTGAAGCAAGTGATAAACGTTGTGTTACGCTTCTTCATCGTTTTCTTTTGTCCCAGGTTGTTCTGTGCTAATACTACTTTTAGCAATGGGTTTCCCCGTTTTTCGTTACTAACAAAACATAGAGAAGGGGGGGAATAACAGCAGCATATTAACCTATTGCGTCAGGCAATACAAGAAGCTTTTCAGCAACTGCAGCAAACTGCCGCAATAAACTTGACTGGATGCAGAAATTCTGTAATATGGTGAACAGTCTTTGTTCTTTGCTACTTGCCTCTTTTTCTACAGTAATAAGTATTTTTGCCCAGGAAAAGAAACTAAGTTTTGTACCTGTGCAGCCTGTATGTGACTGGTGTATTTCACTGTCAGTACAGGATTGGCTGTGTAAAATAAGCTGCTAAAAAACAACACATGGGCCTGGAACAGGTTAAATTCAACTGTCAGCTTCTCTTCTCTAGGAATCCGTAGAACCAAACAAAGCCTAAAACAAAATGGCCAGTGACTCAAGCAAAAATACATTATATATATATATAGGCAAGGAATTCCACATCAGAAAGCAGGAAAAGAAATCTTGGCCTAAACACTTGAGCTCTATTGCATCCTGAGTTGGTCCTCAAGAAAAGAGATGGATTGGAAACTACGTACAGCAAAAAGATTTTAGCCATTCAAACCTGACTAGAAAAATAATTAGTACTGAAGAACTGCCACCGAGGCGGTGTCCAGCTTCCTCTTCTTTTTGCCCAGAGGGTCACTTCGAGCACCCCTGCGGGGCTCCTGCACAACATTGTGTTGTGAGATCATGCAGTCCAGCAAGCCTTTTCTTCGTGCAGATGGCATGCCCCTCATCAACCGTGTTGCGTTTTTGTCGACACAAGGGCCCTTCACAGATTTAGATGCAGAAGCAGCCTTTGGTTTCTTCACCTTTGGTTGATGCTCAGACTTTGGCATCAAAGGAGTGTCCTTGTCACCTGCAAACGAGACATACGGAACAGTGAACCATTAGTCATCCACATTCTCTACAGTTTGTTCACTTGCCAGTAAATTGTTATATGTATACTATGACAACCAGATCCTAAATTGAGGATGCACCAGGGACTGTACTGCAATGCACTTGTTTGCATAACATAAGACAGATGTTTATAGTTGAAAATAAAACCTTACCAAATTCCTCAAACTTAAACACCTCAAAGTCATCAACAGAGATCGGTCGCTTGGGACGTGGAGGTGGAGTTGATGGTCTCTCCAGATTGGTGATTTCTGTAGCACTAGGGGCACACCTCACCCCCAGATCATCTTGGAGAGATGCTCTGAGTGGACTGATTCTGAGTGGAATGCTTTCTTCTTTTTTGTTTGTGCTGTTGGAAGCATCAACTGAAGATCTCTTAGTTGGTTCCTTGGCAAGGAGAGATGCTTTGCATTCACTTGTTTCACCAATGTCAAACTTATCACCGGGACTTCTATTACTGGAAGTTAAACAGTCTGCATCTATATTATCCAAAACTGACACAGGAGATGCACCACTCCTAGCCTCCTCTAGCAAACTTGAGAACCATGGAAACATGCCCTGCCTAACATAGAAGAGTATATATGCTTCCTGGTTTAGTGCACATGTCTCAGTAATAGAATCAACCTGCAACACAAGTGTGATTATTACAAGGTGAAAAGATATGTCTCGTAAAAGCAAGAGCAACTAATGGCACCTACATTGGAGTCATTCATCAAGTGCCAGGTGCTTGGTGAAGAACGAATAGTGCACACATAATGGCCATAGTTAGGTAAGCCAGAATGCTCAACAACGCCATAAAGATCATACTTTAGTTCCTGAAGCATGTGAAAATACAAGCAAAACATCAAAATATGTCTTCATGGTAAGCCTACCAGCAGAGAAAAGCATAAAACTAACCTCATTGTCTGGATCATTGTGGAATGGAGTCAAATCAAGTTCTGCTGGGTAAGCCACATGCTTGTCAATCTTTTCAATGGAATTGTCAAGGGTGGTGAAGCGCTTGAGTTGAAATGCGACGACATCAGGTGCTTTATCAAGCACAAGCCGCTTATCCTTACAAACTTGAACTTTACAACTTTCACAGGTGAGCTTGTTCTCATCATCACCAACTTGCTCCACCTTGGTAAAAGATTCCAAAGCAGCAACAAGGTCATCAACCTGATCAATCTCCAAGCTGAGATCCAGGAAGGGCTCAAATGTCTCCGAACAGTGACCGCAATCATGGCATGTCAACTATGCAAGAAGAATAGCATTAGTTGAAAGATAACCGCAAAGAGAAACAAATATGCAATGGCCAAATACATACCTGGCTTTTAAGCCGACCACCAAACACCTGTTTGACAATACTTTCCTCATCAAAAGATGAGGGCTTCCCCTTTGACTTGGGACCAAGGGTGCATTTGTGCAAGTTATCCAGCAAGCAACGAAGGAACTCATGTGCATCCTCTTGCTGTCCTGGTCTAAAATCTGACGATAATTCTGGCAAGACTTCGTCAAGGAATCCAACAAAATTCGTAACATTGTCACCAAAATGGCAATACTTCAAAGAGTAGCAAGACATAAGAATTTGATATAAAGTCAAGAGAAGGCATGCACATTTCAGGGTGCAAAATCAGGGAAAATGACCATGAATGCTGACAACACTAATTTGAGATCAAATTAATAGATAAGGCATAGAACTCAAAAATAAAGGATACTGCTTAAATTATCTTTGAACCTCGCTGGCACTACAATAGATCCAGACCTTCGAATTGATTCTTCAATGTGTTCTTTAAGGGCACAAAAGGAACAGAATCCATCTTCATCATCTGGATGGTAGCAATAGAATGAATCATGTAAAGCAAAAAAAAAACGATTCAGGAACCTTTCACACAATTAAAATGATTATCAGAACTATCCATACATGAGCATGGAGTAGAGTGGTCAGTGCAGCGGATCTTCTTAAAAAGTGGGACAGTATGAGTGATGCACTGAAGAGTTGCATTTAAGAAGCATGTGTTCCCCATATTCCGAAGACCAGCTCCCTGCACATGGAGAATATTTTGTAACAATTTAACATTTAACAGTGAATAAACACCAAAACATGACACTAGCATATCAAAACTTGGCAAAGAATATATTGCATACCACTGAATGGGGTTGTCTCAAGCGAGAGAAAAATAAAGAGATCGGCTTATTTTCATTGTCAGAAGGTTCAAGAGAGCGCTGTTAAGCAGAAGTGGTCAGTACAACTGTCACAAACAATGCAAGGAAAGGTCTAAAATCTGAAATATTGCATGATAAATGTCAGTAAGATAATAGAAGGCCACTTACATTTGAGCTCCAATGCTTGGTGTTATGAAGGGGTGGTGAATTCTGCTTAGTTTCCGCCCCCCATTGTTTTATTTCATCCTGCAGCAGTGCCAACAAAAAAATACAGAATGTTATACACCTAAAAGAAAATTCATTTGACAAACATATTACAACCACAGTTTATCATGTATATCATTAAGCACACATAATTGGATCAAATACTGCACAAGGACTTCATGTAGAAATGCAGATGTACACGGTGAAAAACTTACAGCAGAACTGGGTTCATCTGTGGTAAGGGGTTCTGACAACTGCTTTGTTTCCCCATCTAGCACACCCGAGTCATCCTAAAATAGCAACCACAAAAACAGAAGACAGGGTTAGAGAACTGTTACATACAAAAGGATTGCATGCAGGAATGCCACATACAACTAAATTCAGGATATCATATGTAATTAAATTGCATATGAGCTGGCTGCAGGGTAATAGGTTTTGGCAGCACAAACTTTAAATCTTGTGAATTTCAGGAAAACTGGTTTTAGATAAAAGGCTCATAAGTGGCTGAGTTACAGAAAGTTCCAGTGTGCAGAACCTAGTTAAACTTGAATTTACACCAGATGTAAATTATAGGACTTTCAAATAGAATATAATGTAAGCAACTGTTACAAGTTTCAACTAACAGATGGCAGAAAATGAGGCAAGTCACTGTAAAATTCACTGGAGAAAGCCACACAAAAATTGCCAAGGTTCAAATGGCATACCAATAATTCCTCAGATTCCAGCTGAAGTTGTTCCACATCACATTCCTTATCCATATGTGAAGGTGGTGAACATAACTTGTTTGCTTCGTCCACTATAGCAGAAATGCTCTGAAACAGCACATTGATAGGCACCACTTAGCAAACATGGCCATCAGAGGAATTCAAACAGACTAACTGGAAAATCAAACTCTTGAATAAAGGCCTGGGGCAAAAAGAACATACCTCAGAATGGAGCTGCTGGCTATCAGGAAAAGAAGGTGCACTTGGCATGTATTCATCATCCACTGAATCCAAGCTGCTCTGTACCAGAGAAAATGCACACAATCAGAACTACAAAAATTCAATACGACACATTTGCACTAAATATGAAGGCAACTGTAGCTTCTAGCTCACAGTTTGACAAGGTTCTGTTGCTGCAGGAGCACAAACACTATCCCAAGAATTTGAATAGCTTTGTTAAGCATAAGGGAGGACCGACATAACCAAATTAGGGTTTTGTGTATGATACCAAATATTGTACAAATTTGATCAGGCATAAGCATAATTCATTATCTTACAACAGACTGATGAAGTTGGCACATGGAGAAGAATGGTTGGCACTGCTTACTTTTCTCATCCCCATTTTCTCGAGAGATGTCACTCTGAGAAAACAACAATCCTTACCGTCAGATCTGCATTTACATGACACGATACTACTACAAAACTACATCTTATGAAAGGTATTGACATATTTGCCACAAATGGGGCACAACAGAAGGCTCGAATTAGAGGGAGACCAAAATTATCACATTCTAATTTGCGCAACTACGGGCAGCCCATCGCGTCAAAAACATTTTAACCAAACAAAATGATCAACATCATGACTGCCGTCTACTAGAGTAACAACGACCACTGGCCAATAATAAACAAATCCGGATTCCCAGAGCCGCGAACAACATCCAGTCCGACGGGGATTCGAGATTCAACCGCGCGCAAAAACAAATCACACCCAGGGTTAGCTGCGCGCATGGAGTTCGAAATCCCGAACAATTCAAACGCCGAACCGAACAGGCCGGGCAAGCGAATCTCACCTTGGCGGGGGAGGGCTGGCTCAAGCTCGCGGCGGCGGCGGCGTCGTCCGCCATCAGTCGGGCAGCAATCGCCGGCTAGGGTTTGGCAGGGGTAGGTGGCGGGCAGGTTGGCGCGAGATGGGGGAGAGGGGAGCCGCGGAAATTTGGGGGGGGGGGGGGGGGGGAATCGGAAGGCGAAAGATTGTTTAGTGGATTGGAGGGGGGAGGGGGAGAGTAATCGAGGCGGTGGCCTGGCGGGGGATCAAAAAGGCGGGGCGAATTGCTCGGTGGGAGGGGGGAGAGGAGGGAAATTTGGGGGGTTTGAAACGGAGGAGGGGGGCGAGGCGAACTGTCGCACGCGGCGGGATAGGGGAAATGGGGAACGGGCAGGGTGGGAAAGCGGAATACGCCCAAAATCGAGGGCGGCGGCCGACTGGGTGCTAGGGAACGTGGTGTGGTTTCCCGTTTTCGTTTCCCGCTCACTGGCCGATCGAGTGCCGGTCTTTTGCCGCGCTCTCGACGCGACGGAGTGAGGCCGGCCGACGGGCGCCAAGCATAGGCCGAGCCGGCACCGTACGCCTGCGGGCCAGCCCGCGTCACTTTTTGCCCTTATGGGCCGTTTGTTTATTAGAAATTCAGGAAGAACTAAAATAACTCTAAAATAGGGGGGTGACTGAAGAAAAAACTAAGCATATGGCCCTCATGTCGCCTCGTTCAGCGTGAGGCCAAAGAGCGCGCTGGCGGCATGCTTGCACGCCTACAGCATCGAGCTGGTCAAGAGAAGTATCTTGTCGGAATCAAGGCTCCGCAGACCCAAGAAAGGTTCGAACACTGGGGTGCGCTCGCTCTCCAACCCTATTTGACCTCACAACTTCACGACGACTCTCAGGTGGTTCAAGCTAAGGAAAAACGAACAAGGACACATGGTTTACCCAGGTTCAGGCCATCTTGTGGTGTAAAATCCTACTCCTGCTTGGTGGATTGCTTGAGATAGAAGATGAGTACAAGGCGTGTTCTTGATGCCCCAAAACTTGTCCCCGCTCTATGGTGCCCCCCCCCCTCCCCCCTCCCTCCCTCTTGTATTGGCCTTGGTCCTTGTTGGTGTCAAAACCAGCGGATCTCAGGTAGGGGTCCCGAGCTGTGAGACTAGAATTGACGGTAACAGGAGACGAAGGGAGACACGGATTTACCCAGGTTCGGGCCCTCCTATGGAGGTAATACCCTATGTCCTGCTTGGTTGTGTTGATGGTGTGGGGGTTACAGAGTTGATCTACCTCGAGATCGAATAGCTAACCATAGATGAGTTGTCCCTCTATACCCCTAGACCCTCCGACTTATATAGACGCCGAGGGTGCTCTGGGTTTACACATGGTCGGTTACATGCCGAAGAGATAAACATGCCTAACTACAGCTAATAACTTGTAGAATACGTCAGGGCTTCTCGAAACTTCCATCTAGCATAGGTGGTCTTTGATCGTCCGATGCTCCCTTTGCGGCCCACACAGTCCGGCCCATAAACAACAGGTCGGTTATCTGAGGACCCCCTAATCCAGGACTCCCTCGGTAGCCCTCGGACTATCCTTCAATATATATATATATATATATATATATATATATATATATATATAGACACACACACACACACACACACACATGTCGGTTATCCGGTCAATCTCCTCATGTCATCATCTTCGGCTTGCGAGGCGAGTCCTTCATCCCTCCTTGTCCGACAACCAACCAATCTTCGGTAAGATCCCAGATGTCGCGGGCACAAGTTCATTATAATAACTGCGCGTGTTCCTCAATTTTGCGCGTCGTGGGGAGGCGAGTGGTCAGTGATTTTTACAATATTACCCCTCCGTAACAAGGGCACCAACCCATTTAATCAAACAAAATCGTGGCTCATACCACGTTCTCTTCCTCCTCATTGAAAGAAACTCCTAGCAGAAGTTCCACGCAAAACATGGCTAACGTCCCCAGCTCCTCCGCACGTCCCTACGGCTCACACCCAGGGGACTGGACCAGCTGTTCTGTTACACTCCTGCGGCTCCACAATCTGGAGACCCAGGGGTATCTTCCTTCATCAGATCTGGCGGCGGCCCGCGCAGGTCTGCTCTCTTACGGCGACGAAGTTTTCGACGAGCGTTTCCCTAATCCTAACAAGGGGGAGCGTGTATGCTTCGTCCCCTTCCTCCTCCGGGGCCTTGGGTTTCCAATCCATCTGTTCCTGAGGGGGTTGCTGGAGTTCTATGGGATCCAACTCCACCACCTTACTCCCGAGTCCATTTTACACATCTCGGGCTTCGTCTGTTGGAAACATGCCCTAGAGGCAATAATAAAATGGTTATTATTGTATTTCCTTGTTCATGATAATTGTCTATTGTTCATGCTATAATTGTATTAACCGGAAACCGTAATGCATGTGTGAATACATAGACCACAACATGTCCCTAGTGAGTCTCTAGCTGGCTAGCTCGTTGATCAATAGATGGTCACGGTTTCATGACCATGGACATTGGATGTCGTTGATAACGGGATCACATCATTAGGAGAATGATGTGATGGACAAGACCCAATCCTAAGCATAGCCCAAGACCGTGTAGTTCATCTGCTAAAACTTTTCTAATGTCAAGTATCGTTTTCTTAAACCATGAGATTGTGCAACTCCTGGATACCGTAGGAATACTTTGGGTGTGCCAAACGTCACAACGTAACTAGGTGGCTATAAAGGTACACTATGGGTATCTCCGAAAGTACCTGTTGGGTTGGCACGAATCGAGACTGGGATTTGTCACTCCGTGTGACGGAGAGGTATCTCTGGGCCCACTCGGTAAGACATCATCATAATGAGCTCAATGTGACTAAGGAGTTAGCCACGGGATGATGTGTTACGAAACGAGTAAAGAGACTTCCCGATAACGAGATTGAACAAGGTATAGGGATACCGACGATCGAATCTCGGGCAAGTATCATACCGGTAGACAAAGGGAATTGTATACGGGATTGATTAAATCCCTGACACCGTGGTTCATCTGATGAGATCATCGTGGAGCATGTGGGAGTCAACATGGGTATCCAGATCCCGTTGTTGGTTATTGACCGGAGAGGTGTATCGATCATGTCTACATGCCTCCCGAACCCGTAGGGTCTACACACTTAAGGTTCGATGACGCTAGGGTCATAGGGAAATAGTGTATGTGGTTACGGAAGGTTGTTCGGAGTCCCAGATGAGATCCCGGACGTCACGAGGAGTTACAGAATGGTCTGGAGGTAAAGATTCATATATAGGAAGTGAGGTTTTGGTCACTGGAAGTGTTTCATGCATCACCGGTAACGTACCGGGACCACCGGAAGGGTTCTGGGGGTCCACCGTGTGGGGCCACCAGCACCAGAGGGATGCGTGGGCCGAAGGTGGGAGGGAACCAGCCCCTAGGTGGGCTGGTGCGCCTCCACCTGGCCCAAGGCGCAGCAAAGGAAAGAGGGGGGCAAACCCTAGGCCCACCCTAGGGCGGCTAGGGCTGTCGCACCCCTCTCCCCTCCCTTGGCCGCCGCACCCAAAGGCCGTCTAGGGATGGCTGCCGCCCTAGGGTGGGAACCCTAGGGGGTGCGCCCCTGCTCCTCCCCCTATATATATGTGGCGTTTGGGGGCTGCCAAGGAGAGATATCTCTCTCCCTCTTGGCGCAGCCCTACCCCTCCTCCTTCTCGTCCTCCGTAGAGCTTGGCGAAGCCCTGCCGGAGTACCATGCAGCTCCACCGTCACCACGCTGTCGTGCTGCCGGAGCTCTCCCTCTACCTCTCCTTCCTCCTTTCTAGATCAAGGCGTAGGAGACGTCACCAGGCTGCACGTGTGTTGAACGCGGAGGCGCCGTTGTTCGACACTTAAATCGGAATCCACCACGATCTGAATCGCTGCGAGTACGACTCCACCAACCGTGTTCTAGTAACACTACGTCTCCCAACATCGTCGCTCTATGAGAGATGTTCTTGGGGTGTGAAGCACATTTTGATTTGTGGATGAAATACTTCTGTCTCATCCCCCGAACTCGAGACAAGACAATTTTGGAGGTCGTGCCGCATGGCGAGGATGGGGTATCCGACAGGCACACCGAAGAAATTCGAAGAATGGACCTCAGAATGGTTTTATATTGAAGATGTACCCCCGTTCGAGCCAAATCGGACTGGCCTTCCCGAATACTCCGACATCCTCCTAAAGAAAAGGTACAACTCGCAGCCAAGGAGCTCGTCCCAGGAGGAAAGCGTCGAAGTGCGGCGCCTAGCCGCGCAGGTGCGGATGCTCGTCCACCACCAACTGACCATGATCGACGTCATGGCCGCCGCCATTTCCCGGTGTGTGCAGCCCCTCCAACAGAGGGTACACCCCTTATGGCAATACAACGGGACAAGAAACACCACGCGCTCCCGAAAGCAAGGTCCCGCCAATCCGACGGTGTTGGTCGCCGCACTTGCCGACCTGTACAAAGCAGAGCAAGAAGACTTTGTTCGGTGGTCAACCAAGGAAGGATATTCGGCCCACAATCCCATCGAATGGGTAAGCCTTTCTCTTTTAAACATGAAAATAGTTCAGGGTTTCCGTTTCGCACCTTATTTGACCAAAGCCTGGCGTGAACAGGAATGGAGGAGTTTCATCGAGATAGTCAACTGTCCGGCTCCTCAGCCCGAGAACCATTCACGCGACAACGATCCGGGTTTCAACGAGGACCCGGATCTTCTTCTTGACTTCGAAAACGGAGTCTATTTCCAAGATAACATCGTCCAAACCCTGATGGCTATCATAGTTGATTACCCCGGGTCATTCTCCATCCCTGCTGTGGGCAAGAAGAAAAGCTCCTCCCACAAGAGGCCAGCTACCAAGAGTGCCCCGGACGTGCCGGTTCCGACTCCCAAATGTCTTCGATCCACGCACCATACACCGGCAGCCGAAGCTATGGCCGAGTCGAAGGCCAACAGGGATTCTGCAAAGGAGACGATTATGGTGATGAATGCACCTGCCCGCTCATCCCGAAGATACATTGTTTGGTTATCCGTTAATCATTGTGACCAGTAGATTCTTACAAAAAAAATCATTGAAATACTTAGGCAAAACGCCCAATCCTGTCCTACTGAAGGGGTTACCCAGGTGTCTGGAGACGCCCGAAGTTCCCAAGCCACGACCCATGCGACTTCTGCTACAAAAGCCTGCATGGCCAATCCGGTGCCCGTCGATTCTGGTGATGGTGTATCCGTCACCAAATTGGAGGTGGAGAGTGCCATGCATCATCAGCAACAATGGGAAGCCACGTGGCACCCAATTTTCTCCGAACAGGAGTTCGGCGCCCTACGCTCGATGGATGCGCACCTTGGTGCCGCCCAAGCTGGGTTCGGCAAAGCTATGAAGTTGATAACAACCAGCATACAGGTAAGTGATCGGTTTTTATAGAATCCGAACATTTGTGTAAGCCTAGTATCCCCCGAGCCTTAATTTTGTTTGAAACAAACGAATTAAGGATATCCGCACTGTTTGACTGCTGATGCAGGCCTCAAAGCAACAGTCTAAGCAATTGGCCAAGGAGCTCGAGGAGAGCCGCATGGAAGTACAATCTGTGAAGGCCGAACTGGCACAAGTAAAGAGCTTCACGCGGGAGGCCCATGATGAGTGTACATTTACTGCTAATCTTAATATATCATCGTGCCTGACACACAGATTCCGTGTAACAGTCGAATCAATAGGGCACATGGAAAGGCAGTTGGAAGAAGCCCGAGACTCTCAGAGGTATGTCGAGTCCTAGCACCAGGCTAGCTACCTTGTTGTGCAAAAGTAGGCCAAAGAAATTAAGAGTTTGAAGATTCAATTGGCCCAAGCTCAAGAATAAAACTGAAAGCTTCAGAGGGGCGTGTTTGGTAAGTACAATTCTATCATCAGCAAACATTTCTGATGTAGGGAATAATGGTAAGCGTGATGTTGCCTTATGTATAGGCCTCCTGTCCGGGCATCATGAAGAGGAGATCGAATCATACCAGGGGACCTGCTGAAGGAGCTGACTTCTCTCCACGGGCGCGTGCGGAAAGCAATGAAAGCAATGGTGAAGGCACTATAGCATGCTGAACAGCCACCTGAAGGGCTAGCCGCACTCGTGGATCGATTCAAGGGGGCTCGAAATAGCTTCGAGCCGTGGAAGACTTTGGCTTGCCGTGAGGGAGCACGGAAGCATGGGCAACGATCAAGACCCGTTTCACCGGACTTAACCCCGAGCATACGATGCGGGTTGGTCCCGTGGGATCAGATGGAAAAGAAGTGCCACTCCACCTGGTGTATGACCAGGTGATGCCTATCGCCCGTCTTCCGCAAGCGGGCTGCCCCCTCAACACCATAATCGATAATCTTGATCAGTAGCCGCACATGTAATTTATATGTACGTGTGTATAAACAATCTGTGTTGTAAACTTTGTCTTAACCGGCCATCGACTTCTCCCCCCGTGCGAAGAGCTCGGGAGTGTTCCTCCTTATTTGTCCCTCCAAAAGAGCGAATTGTATTCGGGAACCAGGCAATCCGTCCATGTGGTGCGAACAGACAGAAAGCACACAGAAAGATATGTTATATTACTACTTAGCGTGAGAAACATCTTCCGAGGAAAATAGTACCTCTATCGATACCTTTCGTCAGGGCTCTACGAAGATCGTAGATAAAAGTCCACATACTTTCAGTATGCGGCTAATTGTTCTTTGGGAAGAAAAAGACCCAAACAACGGTGATAACGATCGGAGCCGTATAAGGTGTTTCCGTCATAGCCGACCAATTGTCTACGTAAGATAGCTAGCTTTCGGCTTCACCTGTCTGAGGTACGTGTCCGGATGACCCGGTTGTAACAATCGCAGAGGTGCTCCCTTTACTCTCTAGCCAAACAATCGGGAACATAGAGAGTAATCACAGGAGCGAGGCAACCTAGCTTGGCAAAGTCTTAGTTCGAATTGATGCATATGATGGCTAGAACATGACAAAAGAAACATGTGCACCTGGTAAGTGTGAGAAAATACTTGTAATAAAAAAATTGGCTACTAAAATAAGCCCCCGCGTGTTATGTTCGGATTTAACACTTTATGGTGTATGCCGATAATCTTTAGTACAAGATTGGTTCAGCCGAACATAGGGTAAGAAAAGAAATTGGCCCTGTCAAACATCAAAATGGGAAGGGAAGAAGAAAAAAGGAAAAAATAACAAGGGGAAAATAGAAAAAATGTGGGGGAGTTTAGACGACGACAGTTTATCCGTAGAAGCGCCGAAGATGAGTTGCGTTCCATGGGTTTGGTTCAAGGCGGTCATCAGATGGACTCCACACACGATAGGCACCTCCGGCGAGTACTTCGTTGATGATGAAAGGACCCTTCCATTTGGGGTTGAGTTTATGCTTCTGTTTCTCTAAGAGCCGTAGGATGAGTTCGCCTATGTTGTATGCTTTTGCCCTGACCTCCCTACTTTGGTAACGTTGAGCTTGTTATTGGTAAAGAGTGGAATGAGCCAGAGCTAAGTCACGCTCTCCCTCCAAAGCATCTAAGTTGTCCTGCCGATCCAACTCGGCCTCCTTTTCCTCGTACATGCGCACTCTTGGTGCGTCGTGGATAATACCGCAAGGGAGGCCTGCCTCCGCCCCATAGACCATGAAGAACGGTGTGTAACCCGTTGATCTGTTCGGGGTGGTACGCAGGCCCCATAGAATGGAGTCGAGTTCTCCTGTTGGAAATATGCCCTAGAGGCAATAATAAATTAGTTATTATCATATTTCCTTGTTCATGATAATCGTTTATTATCCATGCTATAATTTTATTGATCGGAAACTCAGATACATGTGTGGATACATAGACAACACCATGTCCCTAGTATGCCTCTAATAGACTAGCTCGTTGATAAAAGATGGTTAAGGTTTCCTAGACATGAACATGAGATGTCATTTGATAACGGGATCACATCATTAGGAGAATGATGTGATGGACAAGACCCAAACTATAAACGTAGCATACGACCGTGTCAGTTTATTGCTACAATTTTCTGCATGTCAAGTATCTGTTCCTATGACAATGAGATCATGCAACTCACTGACACCAGAGGAGTACCTTGTGTGTATCAAACGTCGCAACATAACTGGGTGACTATAAAGGTGCTCTATAGGTATCTCCGAGGGTGTCTGTTGGGTTGGCATGAGTCATATAGAAGGCTTATGTCTTTAATGCACCGCTCGGTGAGCCACCCCCTCTAGCGTCATTTGTGGATGTTGTGAACATCTGTAGGCATGTTCCGATGACTACTTGATAGTTTAGTGCGTCATGCTTTACGGTTTAGAAATGAGGCTCCAAAAACATTTTGAACGTCACGGAACATATGAGATATTCTAAGAGCTGAAATTGGGATCTTAGGCTCGTGCCCGTGTTGTGAGATATGAGATCTCCAACAAGATTTTTTGCGTGCAAGATGAAGGAGAATAGCTCAATCGTTGAGCATGTGCTCAGATTGTCTGGGTGCTACAATCACTTGAATTGAGTGGGAGTTGATCTTCCAGATTTCCAAGTCACTGTCACTAAGCTACTAGAGCTTCGTGATGAACTATAAAATGCCAGGGATGGAAATAATGATCCCTGAGCTGTTCGCGATATTTGACACCACGAAGGTAGAAATCAAGAAGGACCATCAAGTGTTGATGGTTAGTAAAACCACTAGTTTCGAGAAGAGCATGGGCAAGGAGGGAAACTTCATGGATGGCAAGTCAGTTGCTGCTCCAGTGAAGCAACCCAAAGTTGAAACCCAAACCCGAGACTAAGTGCTTCTATTATGAGGAGAGCGGTCGCTGAAGCAGAACAACCCTAGGTACTTGGTAGATAAGAAGGCTGGCAACGTCGACAAATGTATATTTTGATATATGTGTTATTGATGTGTACCTTGCTAGTACTCCTAGTAGCACCTGGGTATAGGATACCGGTTCGGTTGCTAAATGTTAGTAACTCGAAATAAAAGCTACGGAATAAACAGAGATTAGCTAAGTGTGAGGTGACGATGTGTGTTGGAAATGTTTCCAAGGTTGATGTGATCAACATCGCATGCTCTCTCTACCTTCGGGATTAGTGACGAACCTGAATAAATGTTATCTGGTGTTTGTGTTGAGCATGAACGTGATTAGATCGTGTTTATTGCAATACGATTATTCATTTAAGTCAGAGAATAATGGTTATTCTGTTTACATGAATAATACCTTCAATGGTCATGCACCCAATGAATGGTTTGTTGAATCTTAATCGTAGTATTACACATGTTCATAACATAGATGCCAAAAGATACAAAGTTAATAATAATAGTACCACATACTTGTGGCACTATCGCTGAATGTCATATTGGTGTAAAGCGCATGAAGAAACTCCATGTTGACGGATCTTTGGACTCTTTCGATTTTGAATTGGTTGAGACATGCGGACCATGCCTCATGGGCAAGATGACTAAAACCCTGTTTCTGGCTTGATGGAACGGGCAAGTGACTTATTGGAAATGATATATGTTGATATATGCAATCCAATGAGTGTTGTAGCGTGCAGTGGATATCGTTATTTTCTTACCTTCACTGATGATTTGAGTATGTATATGAGTATATTTACTTAATGAAACACAAGTTTGAAACGTTTGAAAAGTTCAAACAAATTCAAAGTGAAGTTTAAGATCATCGTGACAAGAAGATAAGAATGTTTACGATATGATCGCGGAGGTGAATATCTGAGTTACGAGTTTGGCATACAACTTTAGACAATGTGAAAGTTGTTTCACAACTCACGCCATCTGGAACACCATAGTGTGATGGTGTGTCCGAACGTCGTAGTCGTGATTTATTGGATATGGCACGTACTATGATATCTCTTATCGTTTCGCCACTATCGTTTTGTGGTTATGCATTAGAGACAACTACATTAACTTGAAATAGGGCACCATCTAAATCCACTAAGATGACACCGTATGAATTATGGTTTGGCAGAAACCTAAGCTGACATTTCCGAGAGTTTGGGAATGCGACGCTTATGTTTGACAAGCTCAAACCCAAAGCGGAAAGGTGCATCTTCATAGGATACCCTAAGGTAACAGTTGGGTATACCTTCGATCTTAGATCTGAGGGCAAAAGTGTTTGTTGCTAAAAACGGGTCCTTTCTCGAGAAAGATTTTCTCTCGAAAGAATTGAGTGGGAGGAAGATAGAACTTGATGAGGTTGTTGAACCTTTGTTTCAATCATATAGTAGCGCAACATAGAAAGATATTTTTTTGGAAGCTACGTTAGTTGAAGAGGAAGTTAATGATGATTATCATGAAGCTTGGGATCAAGTTACTATCGAAACTCGTAGGTCGACAAGGATGTGTACTACTCTTGAGTGGTACGACAACCCTGTCTTAGAGGTCATGTTGTTGGACAGCGATGAACCTACGAGCTGTGGAGAATCGACGATGGGCCTGGATTCTGACAAATGGTTAGAGGCAATGAAATTCGAGAAAGGATCCATGTATGAAAACCAAGTATAGACTTTGGTGGACTTGCCCGTTGGATGACAGGTCGTTGAGTACAAATGGACCTTTAAGATGAAGATATACGCCAATGTTAAATGTCACCATTTATAAAGCTCGACTTGTTGCAAAGAAGTTTCCGACAAGCTCAAGGAGTTGACTGCGATGAGACTTTCTCACTCGTAGCGATGCTAAAGTCTATTGGAATTATGTTAGCAGTTGATGCGGTTTTTCAATTATGAAATCTGGCAGATGGATGTCAAAACATAGTTTCCTTAACGGTTTCCATGAGGAAAGGTTGTATGTGATACAACCGGAAGGTTTTGTCACTCCTAAGGGTGCTAAAAGGTATGCAAGATCCAGCAATCCATCTAAGGGCTGGAGCAAGCATCTCGGAGTTGGAATATACACTTTGATGAGGTGATCAAAGTTTTTGAGTTTATACAAAGTTTATGAGAAACTTGTATTTAAAATAAAGTGAGTGGGAGCACTATAGAATTTCTGATAAGTATATGTGGATGACATATTGTTGATAAAAAATAATGTAGGATTTCTAGAAAGCATAAAGAGTTGTTTAAAAAGAGTTTTTCAAAGGAAGACCTGGATAAAGCTACTTGAATAACGAGCATCAAGATCTGTAGAGATAGATCAAGACGCCTGATGAGATTTTTCAATGAGTACATACCTTGACAAGATTTTGAAAGAGTTCAAAATGGATCAGTCAAAGAAGGAGTTCTTGCCTGATTTGTAAGGTGTGGAGTTGAGTGAGACTCAAAGCTCGACCACGGCAGAAGAAAGAGAAAGGACGAAGGTCATCCCCTATGCTTAATACATAGGCTCTATATAGTGTGCCATGTTGTGTACCGCACCTGGGTGTGCCTTGCCATGAGTTCGTCAAGGGGTACAAAAGTGATCCAGGAGTGGATCACCGGACAACGGTCAAAATTATCCTTAGTAACTAAAGGACTAAGGAAATTTTTCTCGATTATGGAGGTGATAAAGAGTTCGTCGTAAAGAGTTTACGTCGATGCAAGCTTTAACACCAATCCGGATGACTCTTAGTAGCAATCCAGATACGTATAATGGAGTAACCATTTGGAATAGCTCCAAGTGGAGCGTGGTAGCAATGTCTATAGTAAGACATAGAGATTTGCAAAGTACACACAGATCTGAATGTCGCAGACCCATTGACTAAAGACCTCTTTCACATGCAAAGCATGATCGAATCCCAGAACTCATCGGGTGTTAGATTCATAACAATGTGATTCACATGGTGATGTGAACTAGATTACTGACTCTAGTGCAAGTGGGAGACTGTTGGAAATATGCCCTAGAGGCAATAATAAATTAGTTATTATCATATTTCTTTGTTCATGATAATCGTTTATTATCCATGTTAGAATTGTATTCATCGGAAACTCAGTTACATGTGTGGATACATAGACAATACCATGTCCCTAGTATGCCTCTAATAGACTAGCTCGTTGATCAAAGATGGTTAAGGTTTCCTAGACATGGACATGAGATGTCATTTGATAACGGGATCACATCATTATGAGAATGATGTGATGGACAAGACCCAAACTATAAACGTACCATATGACCGTGTCCGTTTATTGCTACAGTTTTCTACATGTCAAGTATCTGTTCCTATGACCATGAGATCATGCAACTCACTGACACCAGAGGAGTACCTTGTGTGTATCAAACGTCATAACGTAACTGGGTGACTATAAAGGTGCTCTACAGGTATCTCCGAGGGTGTCTGTTGGGTTGGCATGGATCAAGACCGGGATTTGTTACTCCGTGTGACGGAGAGGTATCTCAAGGCCCACTCGGCAATACAACATCACAATAAGCCTTGCAAGCAATGTGACTAAGTGTTATCCACAGGATCTTGTGTTACGGAACGAGTAAAGAGACTTGACGGTAACGAGATTGAACTAGGTATAGGGATACCGACGATCGAATCTCGGGCAAGTAACATACCAAAGAACAAAGGGAACATCATACGGGATTAACTTAATCCTTGACATAGAGATTCGACCGATAAAGAACTTCGTAGAATATGTAGGAGCCAATATGGGCATCCAGGTCCCGCTATTGGTTATTGACCGTAGAGGTGTCTCGGTCATGTCTACATAGTTCTCGAACCCGAAGGGTCTGCACACTTAAGGTTTGGTGACGTTTCAGTATAGTTGAGTTATGTATGTTGGTGACCGAAAGTTTTTCGGATTCCCGGATGAGATCCCAGACGTGACGAGGAACTATGGAATGGTCCAGAGGTGAAGATTGATATATAGGACGAATGGAATCGGAGTCCGGAAGCGTTCCGGGAGTACAGGGTTGTGACCAGGAGTACCAAAAGGGGTTTCGGGGGCCCTCGACAAGTGTTGGGGGCCCCTCCTCCCTTCCCCTATATGTAGACGAGGGGAGGGAGGGCAGCCGCACCTAAGAATTGCCACGTGTTGCCCTCTCTTTTCCTCTAGATGTGTTCTCCACTAGATCTTCTCGGTTGTGCTTGGCGAAGCCCTGCCGGGACAGCTCCACCAGCACCGCCACCACACCCTTGTACTGACGGAGAACTCATCTACCTCTCTGATCCCTCTTGCTAGATCAAGAAGGCGGAGATCGTCATCGAGCTGCATGTGTGCGGAACGCGGAGGTGCCGTCCGTTCGGCACTAGATCGGAAGGACCACTATGGGATCATGGGACGGCTCGTGATGAGATCGCGAGACGGATCGTGATTGGATCGTGAAGACGTTCGACTACATCAACCACGTTTCTTAACGCTTACACTTAGCGATCTACAACGGTATGTAGATTCACTCTCCCTCTCGTAGATGCTCATCACGATGGATTGATCTTGCGTGTGCGTAGGATTTTTTTTGTTTCCCATGCAACGTTCCCCAACACCTCCACCCAATGATAGCCGGACTTGTGAAGAGATTGGACCAAACGTGGCTTGATGCCGCTCATAATGAGACCGTTTGCTCGCTCGACCTGTCCATTGGTCTGCGGATGGTAGTTGACGCATAATCAAGCTTTATGCCCATTTTTGAGTAGCAGTCCTTGACCTCTTGGAGCATGAAGTTGGATCCATTATCCGTTATTATACTATGCGGGACACTATAACGTTGTATTACACTAGATATAAAGTCGATCATCGGTCCGGATTTAGCCGACTTGACGGGCTTTGCTTCTATCCATTTGGTGAACTTGTCAACCATGACCAGTAGGTATTTATTTTTCTTGGTTCCCCCTTTAAGGGGTCCGACCATGTCCAGCCCCCAGACCGCAAAAGGCCAGGTGACCGGAATAGTTCGAAGAGCTATTGGGCATGTGACTTTGATTGCAAAGAGTTGACACCCTACGCAATGCTGAACAAGGGACCGAGCGTCAGTCCGAGCTGTAGGCCAAAAAACCCCAGCTCGGAAGGCCTTGCTGACAAGGGATCTTGCCGCGGCGTGATGTCCGCCCATGCCTGCATGGATTTCGGCGAGGAGCGCCCGTCCTTCTTCCTCGGATATACACCGTTGTAATATTCCGGTTGTGCTTTTCTTGTATAACTCACCCTCGTGTACTTTGTAGGCCTTGGATCGTCGAACTATGTGTCGTGCCTCAGTTTGATCGTCGAGGAGTTCCGTGTGAAGAAGGTAAGAGAGGAAGGGCTCTGTCCATGGTGCTATTACTGCCATTACCTCATGAGCCAAGGGCGTTTCATTCATCGCAGAGCCACCGATAATGCCATCGTCTGGCTCGTTTATCGGGGGAACTACTTTGTCCGCCGTATTCGGACCAATGCCATTGTTGTCGTCCTACCACACTATGGAGGGCTTAAAGAGCTGCTCCAGGAAGGTGTTTCTCGGGACAGGATCACGCTTGGCTCCCATACGGGCTCGTATGTCAGCGGCTTGGTTGTTGTCGCAAGCGACGTGGTGGAATTCCAACCCCTCGAACCGAGCAGATATCTTGAGGACGACGTTTCTATATGCCTCCATCTTCGGATTTTTGGCGTCGAACTCACCGTTAATTTGGGATATGGCCAAGTTTGAGTCTCCTCGTACCTCTAGCCATCGTATGCCCATTGATACCGCCATCCGAAGACCATGAAGGAGAGATTCATATTCGGCTGTATTGTTGGAGTCAACATACATGATTTGCAACACGCATCGCACGTTGTCGCCTGTGGGGGATGTGAGGATAACTCCAGCCCCAGACCGGCTAAGGTCTTGGATCCATCAAAGTACATTGTCCAATGGGAGTATGCACTATATTCCTTGGGGAGCTCGGCCTCTGTCCATTCAGCCAGGAAGTCCCCTAGTACCTGAGATTTAATGGCGTGACGTGGCTTGTAGGTTATTTCAAAGGGAAGGAGCTCAATGGCCCATTTAGCTATGTGGCCGGTGGCGTCCCTGTTGTTGATTATACCATTCAGAGGGACCTCCGATGCCATTGTTACCACACACTCCTGGAAGTAGTGTCTGAGTTTCCTCGACACCATGAATACTGTATAGGCTATTTTTTGGTAATGTGGGTATCTGGACTTGCACCGCGTTAGCACTTCTGACACATAATATATCAGTTTCTGGGTCCGGAATTTATGTCCCTCCTCATCTTGTTCAACGACGAGCACCGCACTGACGACTTTGTTGGTGGCCGATATGTATAATAACATGGGCTCACCGGCGCCCTGTGCCGTGAGTATGAGATTGGTTGCCAGTAGTGTTTTGATTTCTTCTAACACAATCGCTGCCTCATCGGTCCATTCAAACTTGTTGGTCCACTTCAGCAGCTTATAGAGCAACAAAGACTTTTATCCGAGGCGGGAGATAAAGCGTCTTAACGCCGCTACGCACACAACTAGCCTCTGGACATGCTTCAGCTCTGTGGTAATTGCAAGTTCTTATAGAGCATGGATTTTAGCTGAATTTGCATCTATTCCTCTATGGGAGACGATGAATCCAAGCAGCTTACCAGAGGGAACTCCGAATACACATTTTTCTGGGTTGAGCCGTATATCATATTCGCGTAGACTAGCGAAGGTTGATGTAAGTCATCGATCAACTGGCTGACGTGTTTGGTTTTGATTACCACATCATCCACGTATGCCTCGACAGTCTTACCGACCTGTGTCACGAGACAGGTTTGGATCATGCGCTGGTATGTGGCCCCGGTGTTTTTTAGCTCGAAAGGCATCGTGTTAAGGCAGAATGGCCCGTAGGGGGTGATGAATGCAGTAGCCGCTTGATCGGATTCCTTCATTTTAATTTGATGGTATTCAGATTAAGCGTCGAGGAAACACAACAAGTCGTGTCCAGCTGTGGCATCAATGATCTGGTCTATGCATGGTAAGGGGAAAGGGTCCTTGGGGTAGGCTTTGTTGAGGTCTTCAAAGTCGACACACAACTGCCAGGACTTGTCTTTCTTAGGTACCATCACCAGGTTTGCTAGGGTGTTTAATATCCTGAATAAATCCGGCCTCGAGCAGTTTAGCTAATTCTTCACCCATGGCTTGCCGTTTGGGCTCGGAGAAGCGGCACAGAGTCTGTTTCACGGGCTTAAAGCCAGGGATAATGTTTAAGCTATGTTCGGCGAGCCGACGTGGGATTTCAGGCATATCGGAAGGACGCCAGGCAAAAATGTCCCAATTCTCGTGGAGGAAATTCTACAGTGCTTCGTCCATGAGGGGATCGAGCTGGGCTCTCGATGGACGCTGTCTTATTGGGATCCGTTGGATGTACCCGAAATTTAACGATTTCCTCTACGGGTTTAAAGGACGTGGACTTTGGCCTTTTGCTAAGGATCACATCATCCTTATTAACCGTCGACCGTAAGGCGGTCAACTCTTCGGCAACGAAAGTTTCCGCTAATGCCTCGAGAGAGAGAGCTGTCGTTTTGTTTTCGGCCCGAAAGGCTATGTTCGGATCACTAGCGAACGTGATCACTCTATTTGGTCGTGGCATTTTGAGTTTCATGTACCGTAATGGGGTATAGCCTGGAACTTTGTAAAGGCGTCACGTCCCAATAGGGCGTGATAGCCACTTAGACAGGGGACGATGTGGAAGAGAAGTTCTTCGGATCGGTAGTTTTCTGGCGTGCCGAACACCACGTCCATGATGATACATCCGAAACAACGTGCCTCTTTCCCTAGGATAATTCCTCGGAAGGTTGTGTTGCTATGTTCGATACGGGATCGGTCGAACTGCATTTTTTCCAGGGTGGCCTCGTATATAAGGTTAAGACCACTGCCGCCTTCCATTAGCACTTTGTGTAGCCTGTATCCATCAATGATGGGGTTCAAGACTAGTGTGACCGGTGAGTGACCGGGAAGAATGGGTGGCTGGTCAGTGTCTCTGAAAGTAATCGGTATGTCTGCCCATGGGCTAGTGGCTGCCACATGGTAGACTTGCTCGAGCTCCCTAAGATCTCTTTTACGCATGTTCCTCGAGGAGAAGGTCTCATAGACAGTCAGGACTTCAGCATTGAATTCGGGCGGTGAAGGAGAGCGCCTACTCGACTATCGTCGTTTTCTCACGACAGATGCCATAGGGTGGCTTATCGGTGGTGTTGGGGCCATTGGACGCCGATGGGCTCCGGGTGCGAGATTGGGTACAAGAAGGTGGAGACATGCGATGTACCCAGGTTAGGGGCCCTTCATGGGAGGTAATGCCCCTAGTCCTGCTTGGATTCGTTGGATGGATGGATAAGTATACAGAGGTGCTCCTAGAGCTGTGTTCAGAGGAGGAAGAAAGGAGCAGCCGACTCGTCTCCCTCTGCTAATGGGAAGGGTATGAGAGCTCCCTATGTGTGTGTTCTTGATCGGGGGTTCTGTCCCCGTTGCATGGGGGGCTCAGGGTTTTTTATGGGCCACCCCCAGCTCTTACAATATGATTTAGGTACGTGGGTGGAGGGACCCGGCTGGCAGCCTCTCCGCCTGGCCAGGGGGTCCCGCGGCTTGTATTGTCTCGTCGTGGGCGGGGCCTGCCGGCCGAGCGGTTCCATCCCTGCTGGGACCCGCCGACGGGCGCCGTGATTGGCCCTCCCCCACCTGCCCCGGCACGAGCCGCCCGGGGAGGCGTCACTTAGCACCAGCCGGCCGAGGTCGTCGGTACGGCCGGCGGCAGTGTAGCCACGCCGGGGCAGGCACTCGAGTGGCGAAGGCGTGCTAGAACTGTTCCCTGTCCGGTCACGCTCACGGAGGTCAGCAGGCCGGACGGATGGACTGTAGCCATGCGGGATGGCGCGTCAGCGACCACTGTGGCCACAGGGTCGCTCGCCCCGCCAGTCATGTTGCACGGCCGTACCTGCAGTCAGGGAGACGGGACAGGGCGTGTCCGTCCCCAAGTCAAAGGGTTGCCAGCGGCTTGGCCAGCCGGGCGGGAGCACGCCCGACCGCTAGGCCAGCCGGGCGAAACGCCAGCCGGAGACGGCTCGTGTGGCATGTCCCCAGCCAGCCTCGTCCAGCCGGCCGATTGGTTTTTCTTCGAAGCGGAGTGGGGAGGACGCCGTCGCCTTGGTCTACCCCGGGATATAAACCCCGTCAGTAGCCCCCGAAGCCGGCGGGGGCCCACGTCCGGTGGACGGTGGGGTGCTGGCGGCTTCCCCCAGCCTAGCCCGCCTCCGGCCTGAAGGCGAAGGGCCAGCCGGGCCAGCTACAGGACCCGACGCCTCGGGTTCTGTCGCACCGCTCCGGGGCACGCGCCAGCACGCGACTTGCCACATGGTGCGTAATGATGCGCTGGGCCCCGCGCACGCGGGGAGACGGGACGTCGCCCATACCTAGTCCGATAGGGCCTAGGCCTAGCCCGGTAGGCCTCGAGGCCGGGGCCGAATCCTCTGTGCCCCGATACGGCCGTTACGGCCCAAGGCGACCCACTTTGCGGGGGATTTCCGGGGAACATGGGCGCAGACGATCCCACATCCCCGGTCGTGTCCTCTCTTATAAAAGGTAAGGGAAGGGCAGTGGGTGGAGGTACCCGTGCCCCACTTGCCCCCTTGCAGCCCTTCTCGCCATTGCTTCTTTCTTCTTGACCTCGCCTCCCCTCGTGCTGCCGCGCTCGAGCCCGCGCACGCGCCCGCACGCCGCCCCACCGCTGAGATGGCCGACGGACGCGACGGTAGCTGGGGAGGATCCTTCGTCATCGAAGCCGATATCGAGGAGCTATGCAAGGCGCGGATGCTGCCGCCGCCCGAGCGGGTGGCCGCCCGTGCGCCGGGCGGCGAGCTGGTGCCGGCGCAGCCAGGGGAACGAGTAGTGTTCCTCTAGCACTTCTCCCGGGGCTTCGCGCTCCCGATGAGCAACTTCTTTTGCCTCTTCCTTGAAACCCTCGACCTTCAACCCCACAATCTTGGTCCCAACGCCATCTTGTATCTCTCTGCCTTCGTGGCATTGTGTGAGGGGTATCTGGGAGTTCTTACTTTTCTTGGCCTCTTCAACGCGCTTTTCTATCTCAAGTCGTTGATCAACAACGCGTGCGGGGGCATCGTAGTGTGCTGCCGTGGTGTTGCCCGCTTCCCTCCCCTTTCTTTGATTCACTCCATCAAGGGGTGGCACCACACATTCTTCTACGTGCGGAATGTCGGGCACCGTAGTGTGCTGCCGCCGTTCGAGCACCGTCAGTCGTCCCAGTAGAACTGGCCGGCGTCGGCCTCGCGCGGCGTCGCTCTAGAGGAGCTGGGCCGTCTCGGGGAGCTGAAGAGCTCCGAAGGGCTGGTTGCCTCCGACCTGGTGGCGGCCTTCATATCGCGCTGGGTGTCATCTCTTCAGATGAGGCCGCACCGGATCTGCGACATGTCAGGCCGGCATGACCCCTGCCGGCAGTCCACCATAGAGTTGACGCCGACTCAGGTGGCGAAGCGGGTGAACGCCCTCACGACGTTCAAGCTAAATCCCGCTTCGTGGTCGTTCGGCATGGAGCCGTATGACCGCATCAACCGGCCCCCCTTGGTAAGTCTTCTTGTAGAGGTTTGTCTTTTGCTTGATATCCCCAGCTGGCAGCCGGCGGGAGAACTTATGATGGGGTGCTGACCGCAGCGGCTGGTGCGACAGAACACCCCAGACGGCCCACATCCGCAAATCTTCGGGGCAGAGCGGGCGGACTCCGACTCCCGGGACTTCCTGACGGGGGGTCCCACGGAAGAGGGTGTGGACTCCTCTGGGGAGGCCGACGAGCCGACGCTCCCGGCGGAGTCGGAGGGTCCGGAGCAGCCGGGGGACCCGGCGGAGCGGGTGAGTTCCCTCTTGGTCCCACCATCCGCGATTGGACGAACAACGACGACGACGATGATGATGATGAGCTGATGATCCTCGATGGACCTCCTCCTGCAGCGCGCCCGGACCGGAGGAGCGAGGAGCGCCCGCCTCGAGGCCCGACTGCCGAGCCGGCTGGCAGGGAAAAACGCCGGCCCAGGAGGGGTCGGCGGCTCCACCGCCCGACCCAAAGCGGGTCAAGGTGGCTGCAAGGAAGCCGCCGCCTCACGCCAAGCGGGCCTTGCCCCTCGTCGTCGCGTAAGTCCTCTATGCTTCTTCCCTTTTTTTTTGTTTTCGTCTTATGAGCTGGTCGCTGACTGGGGCTTGGATGTCGTAGTGACCCCATCGAGCTCCAAGAGGAGGGGGCGCCCGATGAGCAGACGGACGCCGCCAGCCGACTGGCCCGCGAGCATGCGGCCACCCAGAGGGAGGAGAAGAGGAGGCTCGCGGAGCTGCGAGCCTCCCGGTTCGGCACACGGGGAGGGGCCGCATGCTCTGGAACTTCAAGCAGTCGGCAGCGTAGAGGGGCGACCGAGCCACCACGAGCCTCGGACTCAGCAGCGAAGTCCACCCATATGTCAAGACCCCCCCTCCAGCGAGCCGCGAGACGCGGCCATGGGTCTGTCGCCGCCCTCGCCCGCGCGGGAGACGGTGACGGAGCCGGGCCCCGAGGTGGCTCGGCATGAAGTGCCAGAGGTGCCCCCGCCAGCCCCGGAACCGGCCCGGGAGGAGGTGATCCCGCCGGCTCCGGGGGCGCCGCCAGAGGCGCCGCCGGAGGTGGTCGTTGTGGAGGTGGAGCGGCCCTCCGGCGCGACCGATGTGCCAGAGTGACCGGCAGGTGAGGCGGCGACGGCGCCCGGCGGGGGGCCGGCAGGAGGCGACTCCCGGTCCCTCGCCGTTATCAACCCGCCCCTAGCGGCAGAAGTCGCGGCGTGCCCGGGCGGTAGCGGCAGCCGTGCCCGGCAAATCCTATGGTCGATGCAGGAGGTCAGCCAAGACTGGGAGGTGCTGGCGAACGTGTCGGCACTACCGGCGCCTCCGGCAGGCGGCCCGGTCCCCTCCTTTGGGGTTCTGGGGAGTGTCCTAGACCGGTGCCAGCAGGAGCTGGCCCGCTTCGCAGAGGCAGCGGACACCGCCCTTCGGCGTGCTGAGGTAAGCTTCTCCTTCCATCCTTAGTATTCTTAGTGGGGGCAAGCAAGCGCACCCACTGGGTGTAGCCGGGCTGGATCTCCTTCGAGCGCGTTTTTGACGTTCTCCCCCTTTTGCAATAGGAGGGAGACGACCTGCGGCAGAAGCTCTTCGTGGAGGTGGTCGCCATCCACAACCACGGCAAGTACGGCTTCTACCGTCTGGAGGAGGAGCTGGCTCGTGTGCAAGGTGAGTTGCATTTTGCAGGTGGAGGCATGTAGCCCCCGGGAGTCGGCGGCTTTACGTCTGTTTTACTGATGTTATCATTGTTACGCAGGCGAGCTGGCCGCCCTTCAGAAGGAAAAGACCAGGCTCGCCGCCGAGCAGAACCGGCTGGCGTGGGATGTCTAGGCGGCCACGCAGGAGACGGACCGACTGGCCGTGCTGCTGGTTCACGGCGAGGCGGCCCGCGACTGGCTCAAGGCCGAGTCGGCGAAGGAGGTGGCGGCCGTCAAGGAGGCGGCTGACACCGCCTTGAGGACTGCCGCCCTCCAAGGCGAGGTGACCCGCCTCGAGAAGTCGCTCGAGGAGGCCAAGGGCTCTCTTGCCGCCTCGGAAGCAGCTCGGGCGGCCGAGCGGGCGGCGGCGCTCAACTTCGCCATCAATGTGGATGATGCTATAGAAGGTAAGCACTTGTTTCTTTCT
Organism: Hordeum marinum; assembly: GCA_022496015.1. NCBI lineage: Eukaryota > Viridiplantae > Streptophyta > Magnoliopsida > Poales > Poaceae > Hordeum > Hordeum marinum. The sequence goes on along the minus strand of CM039677.1, from coordinate 341,838,670 downwards.
TTTTTGATTGGTTGCCTTCTGCTTGCCGCCTCTTTGTGCTTCATCTGGTTTTCCTTCTCTTCTTCCCTTCTTCCCCTTAGTGCGGTTCCCGGAGACCCACCGCCGCGCCGTGCAGGCCGTTGAGGAGCACCGGGAGCACCTCCGGGGGTACGGCCGCTCCATTGATGAGCATGCCCCGTGGGATGTGGATGAGATCGGGCTCGCCGTCGAGATGCGGATGACCCATCTCGAGCGGAGCATGGAGCGGCTCAAGACCACCGGCAAGGAGGTCATCGCCGTGCTGTGGCCAGGCTACGGAGGAGCTCCGACGCATCGTGTGGCGCTGTGGCTTGAGCATGCCTTCTCCCGCCTCGAGGCCTGGAAAGCCTCGGCTGCCCGAGCCGGAGCGCAGATGGCGCTTCGGTTCGTCACTTCATGGTACCGGGGGGTGGACCTCGCCCGGCTAGCGACGATGCGGGACGTGCCGGCCGCGGAGCGGGAGGCGCACGAGCTGGCCCTTGTCTTGCGGGCGAACGAGCTCGCGTCGTATGTCGACGCGGATGAGTTCCTGCCGCCCCTTGGAGAAGACGGCGAGCCGCTGCCCGAGGACTCCTTAGGCATCCCTCAGGGCCCGGACGATGCCGAAGTTGCCGACGAGAGAACCGACTCGAGCGGCGAGACGGCGGAGACCGAGGAGGCCGCCATGAAGGGCAAGGCGGCCGACCCGAAGGCCGTGAGCACCTCCGGGACGGGGACCGAGCCGCCTCTCGACGTGCCGGCTGGTGACGCGCCGGCTGGCGATGCGCCGGTGGCTTGAGCCCCCGGGCATCTTCCTATTTTGCTCTTTCTTTTTCTTCTTTCCCGCACTTTGAACTTGGATTCGATCCACCCACTGGGTGTATGTATGTAATGAATTGAACGCTGGTCATGGGCCATTTTGCTTTATATTATGAATACTTTGTGTTTTATGCCTTATGAATCTTGCCGCCTCCACCTTACCCCTTTTTCACCCGCCATGTCCCTTTGCACTTCTACTCCGTTTCCCCTTTGGCCTCAGCCCCGCCAGCCCGCTAGCCAGGAGCCGGTCTGTGGCTGGGTCGGGGCGTCTGCCTCGAGGGAGCCGTTTCAAAACTTAGGAATTGCGGAGGGTTTTTTCGGGGTAAGTGAAGCGGCTAGAGACGCGGGAAGGGTCCGGCTGGGCCTAGAAAAGATCCCTTCCCGTTTCGACCTTTCGTGCGAGCCGAACCTTGCCGCGCCGAGGCCCCATTAGCTGGATAGCTGGGTGCCGGTCTGTAGCTGGTAAGGGTGGGGAGGCTTGGTCAGCTCACATTTACTTAGTCTTTTCTGCGGAGAGACACTTCTAGGTCCAGCCAGCTAGCCCCCGGGCCCGGGAGCCGGACCGGGGAGCTGGCGAGTGCGGAAAGCTTTGAGATAAACGAAATGGGGCGTGCCCCAAAAGCCGGCTTGGGGCGCCCATTGCATTCATAAGCCCAAAAGGACGGGGATACATACATACGTTGGTTTTTCTTTAGCAGTAAAACGGGCGCAGGAGTGCCGCGTTCCACGGACACTCCATTTCTTCGCCGGAGGCATCTCTCTTGCGCTTCTCTGGCTTCTGGGCGTCTATTAGATAGTACGCATTGTTGTGTAGCGCCTTGCTGACAATGAACGGGCCCTCCCATGGGGAGGACAGCTTGTGCTGACCGGCGGTTCGTTGGATCCGTCTGAGGACCAGGTCCCCCTCGCGGAATGAGAGCGACCAGATCCTCTTGCTGTGATAATGCCGGAGCTTCTGCTGGTAGATTGCCGTCCGGCTCAAGGCTAGCTCACGAGCCTCCTCGAGCAGGTCGACGCCGTCCTCTCTTGCTTCCTTGGCATCCTTCTCCGTGTATAGGACGACCCGAGGCAAGTCGAATTCGATGTCGATGGGGATGATCGCCTCGGACCCATACACGAGAAAGAACAGGGTGTGGCCGGTTGAACGGTTAGGGGTAGTCCTGAGGCTCCACAGGACGGCCGACAGCTCATCGATCCAGCAGCCAGCCCACCTGACCAGCGAAGTCACGAGCCGGGGCTTGATGCCGGATAGGATGAGGCCGTTTGCCCTCTCGACCTGGCCATTTGATTGCGGATGAGCGACGGAGGCCAGGTCGAGCCGGGTCCCTTGCTTGGAGCAGAAATGCGTGAGCGCGCCTTTGGCAAAGTTGGTGCCGTTGTCGGTGATGATGTTGTGGGGGACGCCATAGCGTACTGTAATGTCATCGATGAACCGGACGGCCATGGGGCCGTCTAGCTTCTTGATGGGCCATGCTTCGATCCACTTGGTGAATTTGTCCACGGCTACCAGCAGGTGTGTCATGCCGCCTCGAGCGGTTTTGAAGGGGCCCACCATGTCGAGCCCCCAAACGGCAAAGGGCCACGAGAGGGGGATGGTTTGGAGGGCTGTTACCGGCAGGTGGCTTTGCGTGTTGAAGCGTTGGCAACCCTCGCACTTGTCGACCAATTTCTTGGCCGCCTCGAGAGTCGTGGGCCAATAAAAGCTGTGGCAGAAAGCCTTGGCCACCAAGGTCCGGGAGGCGGCGTGGTGCCCGCACTCGCCCTGGTGGATGTTGAGGAGAATCTCTTGGCCTTTTTCCGTCTCGACACACCACTGGAAAACGCCGGTGGTGCTACGGTGGACGAGCTCGTTGTTGGTGATGCTATAAGCCGAGGCCCGACGGTGGATCTGCCTAGCCAGAGCCTCGTCTGGTGGCAGCTCGCCTCATAAAAGGAATGCCAAGATGGGCTGGGCCCATGAGGGGGTTGCGACGACAGCCAGCTGGAGAGCTCCCGGGGCTGGTTGGTTAGCCCTCGGGACCGGCTCGCCAGCCCCGGGGCCTGCTCGGGAGCCCTCGAGGCTGGTTGGTCAGCCCCCGGGCCTGGCTCGCCGGCCCCTGGAGCCAGCGGGTCGATGACCATCATGACGACCGCGTCGTCGGGTCCGTCCGCTCCGGGTGTCGCCGGTTCGATCGGGGCCGGCTAGGCAACCGACGGTTTGAGAGCTAACGACGGAGTTGCTGGGAAGGCGGCTGGCGCCGTTGATGGGCCAGCGGCGCTTGCCGGCATGAAGATTGACTCCGACTCTAGGGAGGGTTTGACCGACGGCTTGAGCAGCCGCTCGAGAGAGACGCCGGCTGGGATGGCCTGCCGGGTGGAGCCGATTTTTGCCAACGCGTCTGCCGCCTCGTTATCCGCCCGGGGGATATGGTGGAACTCGCAGCCCTCGAAGGAGCCAATGAGTTGTTGCACGAGGAAACGGTAGCTGGCTATGTTGGCATCCCTGGCGTCCCATTCGCCAGAAACTTGCTGCACCACGAGGTCGGAGTCGCCGAAGCAGAGGATGCGCCTGATGCCAATCTCCTTGGCGAGCAGGAGGCCATGGACGACGGTCTCGTACTCCACCACGTTGTTGGAGGCGGCAAAGTCGATCTGGAGGGCGTACTTGAGTTGATCACCTTTCGGGGAGGAGAGGACTGTGCCGGCACCCAGGCCAGTCCTCATCTTCGAGCTGTCGAAGTGCATTCACCAATGTGTGGAGTCCGGGCGAGGCGGGACGAACTCCGTCTCCGCCGAGTCGACGAGGAAATCCGCCAATGCTTGCGACTTGACGATGGTTCTTGGCTCGTACCAGATCTCATGATCGGCGAGGGTGGTCACCCACTTTGCAATCTGGCCGGTGGAGTCTCGGCCGCTCATGATCTCGTCGAGCGGGGCCATGCTCACCATGGTGATGGTGTGCTCTTGGAAGTATTGTTTGACCTTCTTGGCAGCAAAGTATATGTCGTAACACATCTTCTGGTAGTGGGGGTAGTTCTGCTTGGATGCGGAGAGGACCTCGCTGAGGTAGTAGACGGGCCATTGGATCGGCAGGGCCTTGCCCTCCTCTAGCCGTTCGACCACCAGCATGAGGCTGATGACCCGGGTCGTCGCGGCGATGTACGCGAGCAGTGGTTCCTTCTCAGCCGGCGCAACCAAGATTGACGCGCGGGTGAGAGCCTTCTTGAGGCCGCGGAAGGCCTCGTCCGCCTCGTCAGGCCAGTCGAAGGTGCCCGGCTTCTTAGTTTGACCTGGCTCGATGAAAGCCGTCTTGCAAAGGTGCCCGTAGAGGGGCAGAGCCTTCTCCCCTAGCCGGCTGATGAACCGACTGAGCGAGGCAAGGCAGCCGGTGAACTTCTGGATGTCGTGGAGTCGGGTCGGCTTTGGCATGCGCTCGATCGCGCGGATCTTCTCGGGATTAGCTTCGATGCCACGGGCGGATATGAAGAAACCCAAGAGTTGACTGGCGGGGACGCCGAAGACACATTTCTCCGGGTTGAGATTGACCTTGTATTCACGCAAGTTCGCAAAGGTCTCCCGGAGGTTGTCGAGGAGGCTGAAGTGCTTCTTGGTTTTGATGATGATGTCATCGACCTAGACGTGGACGTTCCTGCCTATTTGAGGCAGGAGGCACTTTTACATGCACCGTTGGAAGGTGGCGCCTGCGTTCTTCAGGCCGAAGGACATGGTGATGTAGTAGTACGCCCCAAAGGGCGTGATGAAGGAGGCCTTGAGCCGGTCTTCCGGGTCTAGCTTGATTTGGTGGTAGCCGAAATAGGCATCCAAGAAGGACAACAAGTCGCACCCGGCCGTGGAGTCGATGACTTGGACAATCCGTGGTAGGGCGAATGGGTCCTTGGGACATGCCTTGTTCAGGCTGGTGTAGTCGATACACATGCGCTAGGTCTTGTTTTTCTTCAGCACCAGGACTGGGTTGGCCAGCCAGTCTGGGTGGAACACTTCCATGATGAACCCGACCGCGAGCAGCCGGGCGATCTCCTCTCCTATAGTGCGCCGCTTCTCCTCGGAGAAGTGGCGTAGGGGCTGCTTGACCGGCTTGACGTCCGGCCAGACGTGTAGTTTGTGCTCGGCGAACTTCCTCAGAACACCCGGCATGTCCTTGGGGGACCACGCGAAGATGTCCCGATTCTCACAGAGGAAGTCGACGAGCTCAACTTCCTATTTGTTGTTGAGGTGGGAGCCGATCGTGACGCACTGAGCCGGGTTGGCCAGGTCGAGCGGGATTTTCTTGGTGTGCTTGGACGGCTGGAACGAGGCCTTGCCGGTGGATTGCGAGGGAGGAGTCGGCACGGCCGGCTAGCTGGCAGCAAGGGCCACGAGCCGGTCGAGCTGCCGCTTCTCCTCAGCGATTTCCAGGGCCTCGGCCAGCCGGCTACCGTCTCAAGCGCATTCGAGCGACATGTTGTAGTCGCCCTTGACGGTAATGATTCCCTTGGGGCCCGGAATCTTGAGCTTGAGGTAGGCATAGTGCGGGACCACCATGAAGCTGACTAGAGCCGGCCGACCAAGCAGCACATGGTAGGGGCTTGCGAGGTCCACGACCTCGAACAGTACTGGCTCGCGGCAGAAATGGTCGGGTCCGCCGAAGAGGACATCGAGCGTGATCTTGCCTACAGGGAAGCAAGACCTCCTAGGCACGATGCCGTGGAAAACCGTCCGGCTCGCCTACAGGTCTTCTATCTTTAGCCCCAGCTTGTGCATCGTGTCGAGGTAGAGGATATTGATGTTGCTACCACCATCTATCAGCACCCGCGTAAAGCGTCAGGCTCGATCCTTGGTGGCAATGGTGGGGTCGAGGACCAACGCGTAGCTGCCGGGACGCGGCATCACCACGGGATGGTCGGCCTGGCTCCACGTGACCGGCTTCTCCGACTAGTGCATGAACTGGGGAGTTGCCGACATGGTGGCGTTCACTTCACGACGGAGCCGGCGCTCTGCGTGCTGGCCCGTCTCTTCATTAGTGAAGACAAAGTAGCAACCGTCTTGGTTGGGGTACTGGTCGACTAGGCGACCGTCATTTGGGGCCGTTGCCGGCACCGGGGCGGCAGCTTGGACCGGGGCCGGCGCACGGGCTGGCAGCACGGGAGGAGCCGGAAGGCCGTCGCCCCCGGGCCAATCGCTGTGAGAAGCTGCACTGCCGGAGCATGTGCATGGAGGGTTTGGCCCCCGAGTGATCCTTGCATGGAAGATCGAGCATTTGCTCGAAGGTGAGCTTCGGCTGCCAGGCAGCCTTGCCTGTGCGCTGGCGCTGGCTGGAAGGCTAGGCAGCCGGCTCCTGATCCTCGATAGTGTTGACCTGCCGGCTCCCGTAGCGGGGATCTGGCTGGTCGTTCTTGCGCTTGTCGCTCTGCGGCTGCCGGTTGCCGGCATCCGGCCGGGCCATGGCCGGCGTTGTTGTTGCCTTGGCCGGTGGGGTCGTCTTGACCCGGATGGCCGAGTCGGCCGTGGCGTATTTGTCCGCCTTGGTCATGAGTTCGGCCAGCGTGGCCGGCTCGGAGCACAGAAGCTTGTGCTTGAGAGGGGTGTCGTCCCGGCAACCCTCGATGAAGTATTACACGGCTTGCACCTCGTGCACGCCCTCGCAGGAGTTGCGGATCTCGGTCCACCTGGTGAGGTAGTCACGGAGGGATTCGTCCGACCCCTGAATGCACATAGCAAGTTTACGGGGCGGACTAGGACGCTTGTAGGTGTCGGTGAAGTTGCGGACGAAGGCCTCCTCGAAGTCCGTCCATGGGTTGATGCTGCCGGCCGCCAGGCTGTTGAGCCAGGTGTGAGCCAAGCCGATGAGCATGAGGGGGGCATAGAGGACGACCATGCGTTTGTTTCCCCTGGCGATGCCCACTGCGGTGGTGTAATTGATCAGCCAGTCTTCTGGCTTGGCGTCCCCATTGTACTTTTGGGTGTCCCTAGGGAGTGTGAAGACCTTTGGGAATGGCTCGGTGTGGATCCGGGGGCCAAAGCAAGCCGGCCTATCGAGCCCTCCTCCTCGAGGAGGGCGGATTGCACGAGTTGGTCGATGCGGTTGCGAGCATCGTCCTTCCTACAGGGGACGCGTGGCCCGAGCCGGGCTGAAAGCTCGGGGCGGATGGTGGGCGGCGTCGATTGCCGCGACCCGCGTTGCGGGGGTGGTGTGTGCCCCCGGCTGCGCCGGCTGCCAGATGCTGGCGCTTCGCGGTAGCGGCCGCTACGAGGCGGCTCGTTGGTGCGCCGACTGCTAACAGCCGGCTGCTCACTCCTCGGCGGCTGAGAGGGCCGGGGGTCGTGCATCTCGATCCGACGACTGGAGACGCGAGGGGAACAAGAGTACTGCGCCGCCTGGCGGCCGGCAGTTCCCGTGCCCTCGCGCTCGGGCTGGGCCCCTTCAGCGACGGTGCCGCCTGGCGCGAGCTAATGCTGCTGTGTGTTAGCAGCATCGATAAGCTCCTTGATGTGGCGCTCGTGGGAAGCACGCTCTTCGCCCTCCAAGGTGTCCAGTTCCTCGTAGGCCAGCTTTAGGGCCCGTAGGTTAGTTGCGGGGGTGTCATAGACGAGCATTTTGCCGCCAAGGATTTCGGCGACCACGCGGCCACGATCGCGCACGGCCCCACGCCGGCTGGGCTCGGCGTCAGCCGGGGGAAGGCCGTAAGCGGAGGCGTATTCCCGCTGCGCCGCTTCCATGCGGCGGCGCGTGGCGGAGAGGGCGGTGGCATCCTCGAAGAGGATGCGACGAGTCGCCTCGAGGTCGGCCGCGGCGGTATCGGGGTTTGCCGTTGGGACAATCGGGGTGCTCAAGTCCCGGAGGGCCGCACCGACCGGGTCAGACGTGCCGACACGGGCGGCAGCGGCAGTGGCCGTTACCCGTGCCCGTTCGGAGGCGGTGGAGGAGGTGATGGCCATCACCCCCTCGCGGTCATGGGACCCGCTGGGGTGGGCCGCAGCAAGTACTCCCACGGCCGTGGGTGGGCCGGCGCAGACGAGTACCCCCGCGGGGTACTCACCTACGGCCGGAGCCTCGGCAAGGCTGAGCCTGCCGAAGCGCTCGGTGAGCGCGTCGATGTCGGTCGCTAGGCCATCGGAGTCACCCGTGGGGCGTGCCGCAGCAAGCCCCATGAGCCTCCCACGGTTTCGCCCAGCCGAGCGGCGGCAGCGGGGAATGGCGAGAGGTCCCGCCCGGAGCATGAACCCGAACGGCGCTGCGGATGGCCCCACGGTGGGCGCCAACTGTCGTCGTTTTCTCATGGCAGATGCCATAGGGTGGCTTATCGATGATGTTAGGGCCATTGGACGCCGATGGGCTCCGGGTGCGAGATTGGGTACAAGAGGGTGGAGACACACGATGTACCCAGGTTTGGGGCCCTCCGTGGGAGGTAATGCCCCTAGTCCTGCTTGGATTCGTTGGATGGATGGATAAGTATACAGAGGTGCTCCTAGAGCTATGTTTGGAGGAGGAGGAAAGGAGCAGACGGCTCGTCTCCCTCTGCTACTGAGAGATCCCTATGTGTGTGTTCTTGATCGGGGGTTCTGTCCCCGTTGCATGGGGGCTCGGGGGGTTTTATAGGCCAACCCCCCGTCTCTTACGATATGATTTAGGTACGTGGGTGGAGGGACCCGGCTGGCAGCCTCTCCGCGTGGCTAGGGGGTCCCGCGGCTTGTATTGTCTCATCATGGGCGGGGACCGCCAGCCGAGAGGTTCCATCCCTGCTGGGACCCGCCAACGGGGGCCACGATTGGCCCTCCCCCACCTGCCCCGGCCCGGGCCGCTCGGGGAGGCGTCGCTTAGCGCCAGCCAGCCGAGGTCGTCGGTACGCCCAGCGGCACTGTAGCCACGCCGGGGCAGGCACTCGAGTGGCGGAGGCGTGCTAGAACTGTTCCCTGTCCGATCACACTCACGGAGGTCAGCGGGCCGGATGGATGGACTGTAGCCATGCGGGACGGTGCGTCAGCGACCACTGTGGCCACAGGGTCGCTCGCCCCGCCAGTCACGTTGCACGGCCGTACCTGCGGACAGGGAGACGGTACAGGGCGTGTTCATCCCCAAGTCAAAGGGTTTCCCGGCCCATGGGCAGCCGGCGGCTTGGCCAGCCAGGCGGGAGCACGCCCGACCGGTAGGCCAGCCGGGCGAAACGCCAGCCAGAGACGACTCGTGTGGCGTGTCCCCAACCAGCCTCGTTCAGCCGGCCGATTGGTTTTTCTTCGAAGCGGAGTGGGGAGGACCCCGTCGCCTTGGCCTGGATATAAACCCTGTCATCGACGGAGGTGTTTTGAGGATGGCCTCACCACTTTTTGCGACTTGCCTAACAACCCAGCAAGCTCAAAGGCTGTGAGTTGGGTTCATGTTTAACAACACGGAATGTATGGGGCAAGGTTTATCCAATAGTCCGTCGAGGATAGTGCCGGTCCCTGAAAAGGGCTTGTTTCTTTTCTCGATGGGTTCATACCTAGCTGGACGATTTGGAGGTATCCTCTTTTTCCGAGCTCCTCTAGGGTGTTCGGGGAAAATTGGTTCCGAGAACAACTGTTCGGATTGTTAGACGCTCTCCATGGCACAGTACTTTTGTACCAATTCAGATAACTCCGAAAAGTCACTTATGCATCAGCGAGGAAGGGCATTGAGAATTCCTTCATCATGGCAATTGCGAATGAAAATTGCCATTATATCTTGGTAACTAAGACCTTTTACTCTGCTCCTAGTGAGCACGAGTCTGGCCCAAAAGTGATGGACCGATTCTCTTTGTAGTTGCTTGATATCCCGAAAGTCCAAAGACATGGGCTTTGGAGCGATATTTGGATGGTCATCTTGGGCGGTGGGTGGGAAATTTTTTGATTCCATGCCACAACGAGTATTCGGGACTATAGTTTCCAAATCAGGCGAAGGATTCCGGACCAGTGGCAGTCTGGCTTTAGAATGATTCCCCGCCTCTGGTTCACCGATAGAGTCTTGGTGATCGAGGACTGGAGTATAGACAATTTTCAATTCCGACTGTCGAGCAGAATCCACAGCTGGACACTCGATGGTAGCGACAAGGTGGGTGACCGGAGGGACATGAATCTCCTTGTATTCGGGTCTGATCCCGAGCCGATCATAGATCAGAACCTGGTCGTCCGACATACGCATAGCTTTGATTCGATCGAACAACTCGTTTAAGAACGAGGCAATGGCAGGGCACGTGTCGCTGATACGAGTGGATTCATCGAGTGGCGTGACGGTTCTAGAGTTATGCCGAAGTGGATCTGTGTTCCGTCCCACCATGGGACATGATGTCTTGGGCATTAAAGCATCCGTACTTATAGGTTTTTCTTCGAAGGTTGAGGGTTCCATTAGAACAAGTGTTCCCTGTGAATCAGCCACGAACTCTAAAGTTCCAAACTTGATACTCTGATTGGGGGGAAAGCTTCCAGGCTGGACATGACGGTTGATCGGGCTGGCATGCGACAAGATGTCATTGCCGGTGAGACTCTGATCGGGGGCGAGAGTCCCCTTGATGTGGATCTCGCTACTTGTGACGAGGTGAGCCATCGATTCCTTCGGCGCTCACAGAGGAACTCTCAATGAAATCACCAATGTCAGTGTCAAAACCAGCGGAACTCGGTTTGGGGGTCCCAAACTGTGAGACTAGAATCAACGGTAACAGCAGATGAAGGGAACACGGATTTACCCAGGTTCGAGCCCTCCTATGGAGGTAATACCCTACGTCCTGCTTGCTTGTATTGATGATGTGGGGGCTTACAAAGTTGATCTACCTCGAGATCGAATAGCTAACCCTAGATGAGTTGTCCCTCTATACCGCTAAACCCTCCGGCTTATATAGACGCCGAGGGTGCTCTATGTTTACACATGGTCGGTTACATGCCGAAGAGATAAACATGCCTAACTACAGCTAATAACTTGTAGAATACGTCAAGGCTTCTCGAAACTTCCATCTGGCATAGGTGGTCTTTGATCGTTCGATGCTCCCTTTATGGCCCACACAGTCCGGCCCATAAAGAACAGGTTGGCTATCCGTGGACCCCCTAATATAGGACTCCCTTAGTCCTCTTCCCTCGAAAATATTAGGCGGGAAGGGTTGCCACAATGGCCAGTTTGAAGGGGGACACGGTTGCAGCCTATCCTGACAAAAGATAGTCTTCGCCTACTAACGCTCCTCGCTGTGACGCATTGGTGGGCTCGGGGATGACCTTCATCCTGCCGAGCTCTCGGTCTTGGTCCTCTTGTGCCGAAAGGGTAACCTTTGGGGATTTGCTTTGGGAACCGCGAGCTGACGTTGCTTCCTTATCACCAAAGTGGAAAGCTTCTTGGTCCGCGCCCGCTGGCATGGCTCTATGGCCCGGCCTGCATGGTGCATGCCAGCCACTTGAAGGGGCGAGGCCGCGGGTCCCTGTCACGTTGTCTTTGACTGTCGGATTTCGGGCTCTGCAAAACCCAAAGAAGTTCGAACATAAGGGCGTGTGCAAAGATCCCCTGTAGCCTCGCCCTACCTAGCTCACTACTCGGTGATTTGTTCGACGAACTCGCATGATGATGAGGAAGCAGATGCACACGATGATTTACCCAGGTCTAGGTCGCTGCGAAGCGTAATACCTACTCCTGCTTTGGTGGATTACCTCACGCGCAGGTTCGTGGATGAACTAGTACAGTGGTGCGTCGCCTCGTGAGGGCGCTCAAGTGGTGTTGCCTCTCTTCGGTTGCCTCTCTGTTGTCTTGTCCCTTCTATGGTGCATCCTAGCCTCTATTTATAGCGACCCAGGTCCTCTTCCCTTAGCGCTATGGTGGGAAGGGTTCCCACAATAGCCAAATTGGCAGGGTGGACAGGAGTGCATCTTTATCCCGACGAAAGGTGGTCTTCGCCTGCAAAGTGGCTGATGATGATGCAGAGGTGGGATTGGCGATGACATCCTTCATGTTGGGCTCGTGGTCGTGGTCTGGTTGCACCGGAATGGAAACCTTTGGGGGATGCTTTGCGAACCAGCGTACGTACTTGCCCCCTTTGCACCAAAGAGGAAACTGCTCCGCCTAGCATGTTGGCGCTCGCGTGTCCTGCCTTGTGCCATCCCTGGCCTCCCAAGGACAGTTGTTGCATAGAGATCTCCGCCGCTTCGAAGGAGGCCTGTCCTTGTTGGTCTTGATGATGCTTCCCTCGTGAGCCCAGGGCTCTCGCGAGGACCTTGTCTTGAGTTAGACCATGCTGGTCCGTATTGGCCGATGGAGTGGGCCGCGCCCTAGGCCACAGGCTGGCAGGTCTGGGTACCCCCCTTTCCCAGAACACCAACAGTAGCCCCCGGCCCAAGGCGTGCCCAAGTTGGCTTCTGGGCGAAGCCATTGAAGGTGGCCCAAAGCGCCGCGGGCCCCGATTGCCTGTGGGCTAGCCTCAACACACGACAATCTCCGAGAGGCCGCCGCCTCCTCTTCTTCACGCTGGCTCGACAATTGTCAGATCTGTCAAATTGCTTGGCACACGCCAACACACCGTCTTTGTTCCTCGTTGATATTGCCGTCTGTTTCCCCTCTTTCACGGCTCTCGCCTTTTCTGCCAAATCCCTGAGTGCGTACCGCCTTGCTCCCTTGCCATGGCCCCCAAGAAGAAAGAGGGCGAGGGCTTGAGGGCTCCGAGGACCACGCCGGCGCCGGAGCCCGCACTGGGCCGGTCCTTGGTGGTGAATCCTGAGGGGTTGGGAAGGTTTAGCCGGTGGTCATCGCCAATTCCAAACGAATGGGGGGCAACCAAGATCTGTCTGGGCTCGCGGCCTCGGAGTGAGCTCGAGGCCCCCATCACCCCTCTTTATCTCCATGCCCTTCTCTCGAGCTTGATGTTGTCGTTCTCTGGCTTCCTCTCTGCCATGTTTTCACATTACCGGATCCACGTGCCCCACCTTGACCCCGACTCCCTTGTCCTCCTTTCGGCCTTCACGTTTCTATACGAGGCATTCGTTGGTGTCTTCCCCTCTGTGGCCTTGCTTTGCCACTTCTTCTCACTAAAGTTGATCTCAGGGGAACAATGCTCTGGGTGCCTGTCCCTGAGAGCAGCAGACGCATCGGCCGAGGGGCCCTTGATGCCAAACTCGCTTCAGAGGTGGAAGGATTTCGACGACACTGGGTGTACGTCGATGCTGTTGAGGCCGGCCCCCTATTTCAACCTCCGCTGGTCCCCGCAGTGCTAAATCCCGGGTGGAGCCATGAGGAGCTTGCCGACCTGTGGCTTGCACAGGTCCTAGCCAGGCTGGCGAGGCTGAAGAAGGCGGGCGTGACGATGGCGATGGTAGTGCGGGAGTTCACATGCTGACGAATTGCTCCCCTTCAGCGCCACTCCTGCCCGATGTGGGCCTTCACAGGGCCTCACGATTCCATGAGGATCCAGGTCCCGTCTCTTTCTCCCGATGTGATGCGCGAGCTGCTCCGCCACCTGACCGGCGGTGAACCTGACGAGCTCCCTCGGGGCAGCCTCCCCTTGTACAACTACAAGGACCGGGAAGCCCTCGTCTTGAAGATGCCACGTTTCGATGAGTGGGGATTCCTTCCTCCGGAGGGAGCGCGTCCCTAGGGTGACCCCTTCACGGGGGCCCAGAGCCGCGGGGGCCCTAAAGCTGCGGGCCCTCCCGCGGCTGAGGTGGGACGTCCTTGGCCACCTGCTCCCTCGGTTCACGCTTCAAGCTAGCTTGGGGTTGAAGGTGACACCCCATCGATGATGGAGGTCGCTTCCTCCATCGTTGAGTGCTAGGTGCGGTCCTCAGTACATCGTCCCCCAATCACCGCACTGGCCGGAAGTGGAAGGCGCCCAGGGGCGGCCGCCCCTCGGCGCCGTGGCCGCCGATGAAGAGGAAGTGGATCGCCATGGATGAGTAGGTGCCTATGTACCCTCAACCTTCCTTTTGCACTCCCCCTCTTAGTTTCTATTCTGCAGTCTCCCCACCGATGAAGGAGGAGTCGAGTCACCGCCGCCCACTTTTGCGGCCGATGGGGCCCTTGCGGCCCTGTCTTCCGTCGAGTGCGGGGTTCTAGCCGCCAGGGAACCCGTATCCGAGCCTGCTCGGCCTTCAGGGGGCCTCGAGCGCGAGCCTCGTGCGATCTTCCTTGCCTATGGCCTCCAGCTCTTGCGGGTAGGGCTACACCCCTTGCTGACAGCCTTCCCTAGGGGCATGCTGCACTGCACCCTTGGGCCTCCTTCGCTCGATGATGTGGGGCCTTAGGGGATGCATCCTTCTTCTGGGGTAGTCTGGCGGAAGCCCCCAGCCCGTGATCATGTGTCCGGGCTGGGCGGCCCTTCGTGTGCCTCCCCCGTCCATCCCGAGGTAGGCGGAGACCCTGGCTGGGCCTTTGAGCTCACAAGTGACCAGAGCGCCATGCGGTGGGGTTTGCTCCAAACCACGGCGGAAGCGCTAGGATGCCTGGGGGTGGAGCTCGCCAACAACGATGCCCGCTTGGAGATGCAGCGCCAGTGCCTCGCGTAGGAATGGCATCGTCTTGAAGTTGCCATGAATTTTGACCGCCTACAGCGCGAGCATGCCCGTGCAGTCGCCGAGGAGTCCCTTGCCGTCGCGGTGGAGGCTCGCAAGCACGCCTTCGTTGAGGCTCAGGAAGCCGACTGCCGACGCAAGGCCTCCGAGGAACGCCTCGAGGAGCTTCAAGCCTTCAACGCCGCCCTTAAAAAGCAGATTCAGGCACAGAGGGCCACACTTGATGGCCCATTAACCGAGTTCCTCGCCGCTAGTGCAAGCCTCCGTCTGCCCGAAGATGCGTTGGCGATGGAGGCGCTGGAGCAGGAGAGGCTGGAGTTGAGGGAGCGTCTGAGGAATCCCTCGCCACCCGCGAGGCGCAGGCTCAAGAGGAGATCGAGGTCAAGGTGGCAGAGGTTTGGCACTCACTTCTCCAGGATTATTGTGCCAAGTTGAAGCTTCAGGAGTCTCATTTCTGCAGGCAACACGACCAGCTGAGGGGTGAGGCGAACAACCTCAAGAGGAGGTTAGCGGCGATGGAACGACGTCAGGAGTTCGTGGTGGATGCCCAAGCGGCTGCCGAGGCCGAGCTGTCCTTCCTCTTCAATCAGGTGAAGGGAGTGACCTCCCTCGTGGAGAGGGCTTCGAACGAGGTGAATCGGGCCCACAACCTTCACCACACGCGCTCCACGATGTTCTAGTCCCTTGGGAGGAGGGCCCACCAGGCCTTGAGCGACATTTGTGGTGAGAGCGTCGTGAGCCCCCTCATCCCCGACGTCGTCGGGTACCTGAGCATCTTCTCTAGGGTTGTGGAGTGCCTTGAGAGGGGCGCGGAGAAGATCAGTGATCTTGCGGAGGAGAAGCGTCGCGATTCCCTTGCGGAGGCAGCCTCACGCGTCTTCAACCACCTCCTTTGCCTCGACCCGCACTTCGACTTCGAGGCCGTGCTCGGTCCCGTACCAGAAGTGACTCGCTTTGCCCTTGCCGATTGGGTCGAAGACCATGTGGAGGACTTGATAGCGGAGCTTTCTTCTGATGAACCCGAGGGCCATGCTGGAGTCGAGGAGCACGAGGCCGACGGTGGTGGTGATGGCGAGAGCAGTGGCGACTGCATGTCCCCTTGAGAAGTCTTCTTGTTTACATGACAGGGTTATGCATGTGGCCTAATGGCAACTCTAATGTATTTTGAAGAATACCCTTGAGTGTGCTCCCGAATGACGAGGTGTGTTGTGTCGCACTCCCTCTTGTCCGGGGTTCCTGCCAACTCGATTGACACGCTCGCGGTAGGCTTCTGCGTCGGGGGGGTATCAGTGGCGCTTGGGGGGTCCGAACGTCCTAGGGGTTTCTTATTCTCATGAGTGAGGCAAGTTGGGAGCCCTTTTGGTACTCTGCGTCTAAAGGTCCCAGTCCTGCACATTTCGCGACCGCCGTAATGGGCGTCCGGATCACCAAGACAGAACTACGGGGTGAGGCCTCGACACCTTGATACCGACCGGATCGCCAGGACGACATCAAGGGGCGAGCGCCTATATGACCGGTAAGGCTCCTGAAGTGCGTTGCTCAGGAGTCCCCTTTGACGCTCAAGCAGCTCTACATCGGCAGGCCCCAGTCCCGCACATTCCTCGACCATCGTAAGGGGCGTCCAGATCGCCAGGACACTACTATGGGGTGAGGCCTCGACACCCTTGATGTCGACCGGATCGTCAGGACGACATCAAGGGGTGAGTGGCTATATGACCGGTAAGGCTCCTCAGGCGCGTTGCTCAGGAGCCCCCCTTGACGCTCAAGCGGTGAAAGCACATTTGCTCCCTTGGTGGTTTTGGTAATTAATAACAACATATATGTCATTGAACTAATGTTTCCACTAAGTATGTTTCAGGAAAAGTTCAATGATGGGTTGGCCAAAGGATTGAGGAATACCCCAAGATGCAAGGGAATAGATTGCAAAGCTTCAAGCAAAGGACTCTACATTTTACATTTGTGATAAATCACTTTGAGTCCATTAGAAAGCCAATACTAGTAAAAGGGGGTAAGGTTTTGTTGGTGAACAAAATGTTCATACGTGCACAAGTGATAGTCACCACATACACCCACAAGCTCTTCCACAAAAGTCTATCCAAATCCAAATATTCAAAATCGGTGTAACCATCATTTTCCACTCAGTGCCACCAATTTCAAACCCTAGAGAGACTCAACCAAACCCTAGCTTTTCGATGCAACCGATTCTGCCTTCGGTGCCACCGAGTTAGGCTGCCAACTTTCTGTTACGCAAGTTCATGATTTTGGTCCCTCCGAGATTGTTGAATCGGCATCACCGAGATTGGGCATTCTGACTGTTGGTCACCTTATTGGTGCAACCGAGATTCCTATATCAGTCTCACCGAGATTCAAAAGTTGACACCTTTTGGCCACTTCGGTACCACCGATATTAACACATCGGTGTCACCGAGTTTGTCATTTTGTGTGTAACGGTTGGATTTTTGTAGATGCCTATATATACCCCTCCACCACCACTCACTCGAAATAGAAGCACTCAGAACTGTTCTCCACTCATACCTACTGATTTTTTGAAAGACAGCCACCTACTCATGTGTTGAGATCATTCCGTTCCATTCCTACCATACGAAGCTTGATCTCTAGCCTCCCAAAGTTGCTTTCCACCAATCCCATCTCTTCTACCAAGCCAAATCTGTGAGAGAGTGATTGTGTGTTGAGGAGTCTATCATCTTGAAGCACAAGAGCAAGGAGTTCATCGACACAATCAAGCCTATTACCTTTTGGATGGTGGTGCCTCCTAGATTGGTTAGGTGTCGCTTGGGAGCCTCCTACTTCGTGTTGTGGAGTGAACTAAGAAGTTTGTAAGGGCAAGGAGATCGCCTACTTCATGAAGATCTACCCCAAATTAGGCTAGTCCTCCGTGGACGTAGGCCGTCATGGTATAGTCAAGGTTGCTTCTTCGTGGAACCCTCCGTGGGTAGAGCCCTCCGTGGAGTCCCACGACCGTTACCCTCCGTGGCTTGAAGACTCCATGAACGTGGATGTACGATAGCACCACCTATCGGAACCACGGGAAAAATTATCGTGTCACCAATTGCGTTTGATCTTCCTACCCTCTCTTTACTTACATGTTTGTATTTACTTTCCGCTGCTATACTCTTAGACATGCATGTGTAGGGTGTACTTGACATACTATGAATGCTAAAATCTGTCAAGAATTAAAATTGAGAAAAAGTAGATTTTTATTTGGTCAAGTAGTCTAATCACCCTCCTCTAGTACTACTTTCGATCCTAAAAGTGGTATCAGAGCGTTGGTCTCCATTGCATTGGTCTCACAACCTAGGAGAGTATGGCATCTAGTGAGGGAAATTATCACTATAGAGGTCTGTACTCCGATGGTACAAATTTTGCTAGTTGGAAGCACAAAATGCAAATGCATTTGCTTGGTCATAACCCCGCCGTTTGGGCTGTTTTTTGTGTTGGTATGCAAGGTGAATTCTTTGCGGAAGGAAGGGAACCCGATCGCGAAGCGAGTGCGGATGAATTGAAGATGTTGCAGCTCAATGCTCAAGCATGTGACATTCTCTTCAACTGCCTATGCCCCTAAGAATTCAATGAAATCATTCGTCTTGAGAATGCAAAAGATATTTGGGATACTTTGATTGATATGCATGAAGGTACAAAATCTGTGAGAGAATCCAAGTTGGATGTTCTTCAAAGTCAACTTGACAAGTTCAAGATGAAGGATGGTGAAGGAGTTGCTGAGATGTACTCTAGGCTAGCTCTCATCGCCAATGAGATTGCCGACTTAGGAAGCAAAGAAATGACTGACAAATTCATCATCAAGAAGATACTTCGAGCTTTGGATGATTGACATGACACTGTTTGCACATTGATCCAAATGATGCCCAACTACAAAGATCTCGAGCCAATGGAAGTGATTGGAAGAATTGTTGCTCATGAGATGACACTCAAATACAAGGAAGAGCTGCACCAAAAGTCTAGCGGTGCTTACAAAGCCACAAGTGATGCTCCCGCTACCTAAAGTGACAACCTTGTCACAAATGAAGAGAAAATCCGCATGGTCAAGAAATTCAACAAGTTCTACAAGAATACAAGCAAAGATCAAAGATCCAACTCAAGATATGAAGAGAAGCATTCGTCAACTCGTGACCAAAACTGCTACAATTGTGGGAAGCCCGGACACTACTCCAATGAGTGCACAACTCCTTACAAAAGGAAAGAAGAGTCACCAAGAATACGAAGCACAAGAGACAAGTCACCTCGAAGAGAGAGAAGGAGTAGAGATGATCGTTATGAACAAAGACCCTCAAGGAGAAGTAGATACTCAAAGAAGAAGGACAATTACACCAAGATCTACTCAAGGAGACATCAAGCTCATGTTGGTGAATGGGTCTCTGGCTCCGAATCCGACAACCACTCCGAGAGAAGCTAGCGCTACAACTCCGACTATAGTCAAGATGAAGGTGTTACCGGACTTGCATTAGTGACAACCGACTCCTATGACATATTTGATTCACCAAATGAAGGGAGTGGACGTTGCTTCATGGCTAAAGTCCCCAAGGTATCACACCCCGAGTATCTTGATTTCAATAGCGATGAAGATGACTTGTTAATTGAAGATGACTTGCTATTTGACAAATCTAGTAATGTTAGTCCAAATGAACTTGCTAGTACTCACACTAGTGTAGACAAGTCGTGTGATGATGATAAGTTGGAAATAGAATGACTAACTCAAGAACTAAAAACTCTTAAGTTAGCTCACGAGTCAACTCCAGAAGATCATAGAGAGCTTGTAAGGACACATGAGAAGCTACGCTTCGAGAAGCTCAACTTAGAGCAAGAGCATGAGTTCCTTAAAGCTATCAATGATGATCTTCGAAAGAAGACTTCCTCTTATCTAGCCAAGCGACTTCTCTTATCTACATTCATGCCACAAGTTAAGTCTAAGAAAGCTAGTAACAAAGGAAAGAAAGGTTCTTCGACTAGTAGCAATAAAAATGATAAATCCAATGATATTGCTTATAGTAGTTCTCTTGATCCCACTAACTATTCTCTTAGACAAGTTACACTTGAGCAAGAAAATGAACTCTTGAAAGGGATTAAAGAGAAAGGTATCTACATGAGTCTTGCAGGGTGCAAACAATTTGAGGAGACTGTACGCAAGCACGGAGGATACCGGAAGAATCGTGGTGTTGGCTACTTCAACGCTAATGGAGTTGAATGGGAAGAAGGTCAATACCCCAATCCCAAGTTTGTTCCTCAAAAGGAGAAGTATGAAAATACTATCCCCAAGGGTAAAAAAGCTCAAGATGACCTTCCACCACAAGGCCCCAAGCTCAAGGACAAGAACAAGCTTCAAGAGGACATTGACTCATATGAAGATGAATCCCAAGCTTTGGTGAAGTGGATTCACAAGGCTACTACAAGCTCAACTTCTACAAGTGCTACTTCACCACCAAGGATCCCCATCAACTTGATGTGGGTCCCCAAGAAGAAGAACTAGAGACGTTCTTGAGGGGTGACTCCGCCAATGAAATTCACTCACATTCATTATTGGCAAGAACTATTTGCTATCAACATCAACTTTATGCAATAGTTCAAGGAGTCATGCATTCCCTCAAAGGTAAGCAATGGACAAGGTAATCAAGAAATTAATGGACATCATCACATATGCTTTGCACTCCATGTACATAGATATCCTTGTATTTGTGTCTTTTGTGTTGGCACTAACCCATATAGGTGAGAAGAGTAAGGAAACAACAAGGATGCTCCCAACTCTTGGTGATCTTCATCAACCTTGAGCATCCACCACTACCTCACCAACATGAAGTCTTCTTTGACAAAACCCAAGGTTAGTTTATCCCTATTTTTGGGGGATGTCACATCAAGGGGAGCTTTACTCTAAGACTTGAGTCAAAGCATCTCTTAGTATGTGACAACATTAAATGCTTTATGTAAAAGTGGTAACCCACTTGTGCTTAAATGATGAGTATGACCTATGATCAAGTATTCTTACTTGGATCCTAAGTCAATATACTCATATATAGATGACTCCGTCATTGCCAAAGTGCTTGTTAGTTGCTATTGTGTTTGTGCATGTTTGCCATGATTTCATTTGACATCTTATTGTGTGAGCATGTTGGTCTGCATTTATTTACTCATTTGAGGTTATCCAATTGTTGCTATTTGGCTTTTCATTTTTATTTGCCAACTGGATATACAAGAATGCCTAGGACCACTCCTCTAGCTATTTATGCTTTCTCACCTCTTACTCTATTCATGATGCATCACAAAAATTGAACAAGTACTTTTCGATCTCTCCGTGTGAGGAGCACTCGGAGTTTCGTAACATCAAGGACTTACCATTAAAACCTCCCAAGTGCATCTCGGTGGAACCAACCCACAATTCTCGGTCTCACCGAATGCCTAGGGTTGATCTGGTTTTCCAATCTTGGTACTGCCGATTTCATATTCTCGGTTACACCGAGTTTCCCTGTCAACTAATAGTTGTGAAACTCGGTGACACCGACAATATGAAATAGGTGGCACCGACAGCGATGGGTATATATTCGGTGGACCTCGACGCTTTGAATTTCATTCGCCAAACATCGCGCCTCCACAACCCTAGCTACCACTTGAAGACCCCGGTCATCGCCTTGGCTTCCCCGAGCGCCTCCGCCGTTGGGAATCACCGCCGTCGACGTCTTCTTCACCAACGTCGCCGTCGTAGCGGATCCATCGCCACATTAGGATATGAATTCGGCCCCCTCTCGCGCTCCTCTATCCAAATCTTGCGTGTTAGGGATGATTTCCCATCTATCCACAGTTTGAATGCTTTCCATCCCCAAGAAAATCCCGTAGAGTAGCGAATGGTCAATTTTTAGGGTTTTGCCATCCGCCAACCAAATGTTGGTAGAACCAATGCATAGAAATCGGTATCACCGATTTGCTTTTGTGCCACACCGAGAACACCTCGGCGGAACCAAGTTCGCATTTTCGATGCAATCGAAAATGGTGCCAAGTTCCTGGAAAGGCAGGTGTCTGTCTCGGTGTGACCGAAATGTTTGCCTCGGCTGTACCGAAATACACTTGACAGAATGCAAACCTTGGAAAATATTTTGTTCAAACTTTCAAAAACATCTGTATTTTGTGATGACTTATCCTATTCTACTTTTCTATACTCTATTCACAGGGTCAACATGTCAGGCTAAGACAGTCAAAATTTGCCAGAGCAGAACGTTGAGATGAGTTTAGGCACAAGTCCCGAGTCCAGTTCGTCCACAAACCCAGTCACTCCTAGTTCTCATGGGTTGCCTAAGGCTACAACCAGGACAAGGAAGAGACTCAATTCTAAGGAAGAGGATTCTAATTTTGTCCTAGATGAAGTTCTTGCCAAGAAGCAAGAGAAAGCTACAAGGAAGGATGCCAATGAGGCCACCAAAATTTATGCACCTGCAGAGACCTTCCAAGCACATGAGAGTGCTAGGGTAACCGTGTCTGTTGAAGTTACAAGGAAATCATTGCCTAAGAAGGCAGGAGATAAGAAGATAGCTAGGAAGAGGATCATCCGTGTGATGGGTAGGCCTACCTCAATGTATGAGGATCCAAAGGAGGCTGCTGCTGCTGCTGTTGAGGAGGAGGAAGAGGAGGAACCTGCTGCTTAGGCCCCTCCTAAGAAGACCAAGAAACTTTTGGCTGATGCTATGCCCAAGCTAGGCACCTCCAAAGGCACCAATGCTACATCCAAGAAAGCTGCTGCACAGAAGTCCAAGAGGACTACCAGAGATATCCCTGCTGCTGATAAGAACAAGAAGTCCACTTTCAGAGAAGAAGAAGAAGAAGATGATGATGATGTTATGACTGTTCTGATGAAGCTCAGACCTCACCTTCTAGTTCATGATGCCAGGCATCCTACAACTAAGAATATGAAAAAGAGGAAAGATTCAGGCTTGAGAGCATAGAGAGCAATTGATCCATACGCCCAGAGGAGGAAGACTATTGTTGATTACAGTTTTGCACCAAAGAGCAGCAAGACTTTTATGAGACAGTTTTGCTTGACAAGAGTCTAGCTATGAGTGACATGAGATATGTGGACTGGAAGTACATCAAGGATAACGAAGATCACTTTCCATGTGTCCAAGACAATTTCCACTTCATTGGCATTGATAAATTTGTTGGAAAGGAGTTCACAACTTGGAACGATGAGATGATCATGCAGTTCTATTCCACTGCTCATTTTTACGGAGATGGCAGAATTGTTTGGATGATTGAAGGAGCAAGATATGAATCTACTGTTGATGAATGGACTACCATCTTAGGAGTCCCAAAGGTTCAGGATGGAGATTTGGATGTCTACTCGGAATCCAAGGAGAACCACAAATCTATGAAGGATATGTATAATCCTATTCTAGCTGCCAACTGGCAATCTCACAAGCTTGGTTCTATCTACTTTCTCCAGCCAGGCCTCCGTACCATGAACACTATCCTGAGGCATACCTTGATGCCCAAGTATGGAGATGAGAAGATGATTCGTGGATACTCCATCAACATGCTCATCCATCTTGATCGTCACACCAGGATTCGAGTGAGGGATTTGATAGTAGAGACAATGAAGAGGGTTGCTGCTGATCAGAAGTGCTCATGCTGCTATGCACCGTACATTCAGATGCTTATCAATTCTAAGCTTGAGAAGCACATCTTTGCTCTGGATAGACCACACTTGCCACTTCAGCCGGATTTTGAGGACAACATTGTGGTAATCGACCCAGACCATCCCACATCAGCTTCAGCTCATGCACAAGCAGAGGTAGCTCGAACCACTAGTGCTTAGGTTCCCAGGTCCAGGAACGAGTAGATGGATTTTTTTATCACCACTGTCATGGAGATGAATAAGGACATCAAGACCATCATGGATACTCAGGAGAGCCTTGCAAAAAAATCATTGATGATAGAGTGAAAACTCTAAATGACAAGGTTGATGGACTGACTAAGACCGTCAGTGAGCTTAAGAAGGAGGTTGATGAAGCCCCAATCCATCGCACCTCATCAGAGTCTGAGTCTTCTGATGATGATGAGGATAGTGCACCTGTCAGGACGATTACCCAGTTCACGACTAAGGCCAGGACTCCTACGGTACTAGCTCCAGAGACGAGGTCTTCATCTTCTGCTCCAGCCACAATATCTTCAGCACCATCAGCTCTAGTGCCTCCAGTATCTGCTCTAGCTCCATCCAGGACTTCAATAGAAGTCTTCACCGACGCAGTTCTCTCGACTCCACCATCGACATCCGGAGGAGATCAGCCACAGAACGATTAGCTATATGTCTTTGAACTTTTTGGTAACTTGTTGCCAAAGGGGGAGAAGTTGTATATAGATCTTAGGCTTCGAGTGAGAGAGCCTTTGTTTTTATCTACTTGTTTTACAAAAAAAATTGGTTCTTTTGGTTTGACGTGAGATACTTTTGTGTTTCTGTGTGATCATATGATGTATGTGTGTTGCTACTATTCCCTATCATTTGATGTTTATGTGATGATCACTCACTTTGCTTGTTGTCTTGTGCTATGTTGTTAACTCTTATTACTCTCGCACACCACCAAGTGGTATGTGACATGGAACAAGTGCCCCATGTACCTAATCGATTGTGCATTTGCATTCAAATGCAAATTTAAAATAATGCACAAATTTAGGGGGAGCTCTTGCTGATAACATACTTCTCAAAGTGAGAATAATATACATTGATTATACCATATGTCGAAGCTTTGATCGATATGTTGTCATCAATTACCAAAAAGGGGGAGATTGAAAGCACATTTTCTCCCTTGGTGGTTTTGGTAATTAATAACAACATATATGTCATTGAACTAATGTTTCCACTAAGTATGTTTGAGGAAAAGTTCAATGATGGGTTGGCAAAAGGATTGTGGAATACCCCAAGATGCAAGGAATAGCATTGGACAAGCTTCAAACAAAGGACTCTACATTTTACATTTGTGAGAAATCACTTTGAGTCCATAGGAAAGCCAATACTATTAAAAGGGGGTAAGGTTTTGTTGGTGAACAAAATGCTCATACGTGCACAAGTGATAGTCAGAACATACACCCACAATCTCTTCCACAAAAGTCTGTCCAAAGCCAAATACTCAAAATCGGTGCAACCAACATTCTACACTCGGTGCCATCGATTCCAAACCCTAGTCAGACTCAGCCAAACCCTAGATTTTTGGTATAACCGATACTACATTCGGTGCCACTGAGTTAGGGTGCCAACTTTCTGTTACGCAAGTTCACAGTTTTGGTCCCTCCGAGATTTTTGGATTGGCGTCACCGAGATTGCACATTCTGACCGTTAGTCACCTTATCGGTGCAACCGAGATTCCTATATCGGTCTCACCAAGATTCAAAAGTTGCTAACTTTAAGTCATTTCAGTACAACCGAGATTCACACATCGGTTCCACCGAGTCGGAATTATTGTGTGTAACGGTTGGATTTTTGGAGATGCCTATATATACCCCTCCACCACCACTCACTCTCAAGAGAAGCACTCAGAACTGTTCCCCACTCATACCTACCGATTTTCTGAGAGAGAACCACCTACCCTTGTGTTGAGGTCAAGATCTTCCACTCCAACCATATGGATCTTGATTTCTAGCCTCCCCAAGTTGCTTTCCACCAAATCAATCTCTTCTACCAAGCCATATAGGTGAGAGAGTGACTGTGTGTTGAGGAGTCTATCATCTTGAAGCACAAGAGCAAGGAGTTCATCACATTATCGAGCCTATTACCTTTTAGAGGGTTGTGCCTCCTAGATTGGTTAGGTGTCGCTTGGGAGCCTCCTGCTTCGTGTTGTGGAGTGAACCAAGAAGTTTGTAAGGGCAAGGAGATCGCCTACTTCATGAAGATCTACCCCGAGTAAGGCTAGTCCTCCATGGACGTAGGCTATCATGGTATAGTCAAGGTTGCTTCTTCGTGGAACCCTCCGTGGGTAGAGCCCTCCATGGACTCTCATGACCGTTACCCTCCGTGGGTTGAAGAATCCATGAATGTGTATGTACGATAGCACCACCTATCGAAACCACGGGAAAAATCATTGTGTCACCAATTGCGTTTGATCTTCCTACCCTCTATTTACTTGCATGCTTGTTTTTACTTTCCGCTGCTATACTCTTAGACATGCATGTGTAGGGTGTACTTGACATGCTATGAATTCTAAAATTTGCCAAGAACTAAAATTGGGGAAAAGTAGATTTTTATTTGGTCAAGTAGTCTAATCACCCCCTCTAGCACTACTTTCAATCCTACACCCATAAAAGTGAGCAGTGGAATAGAACTGCATGATCATCTCATCGTTCCAAGTAGTGAACTCCTTCCCAACAAATTTGTCAAGTCCAATGCAGTGGAAATTGTATTGGACACAAGGAAACTAATACACATTGTCCTTGATGTACTGCCAATCAACATATCTCATGTCACTGACTGCAGGGCTCTTGTCTAGCAAAACTGTCTCATAGAAGTCTTGTTGCTCTTTGGTGTAAAACCCGTAGTCCATAGCAGTCTTTCTCCTCTGGGCATATGGATCAATAGCTCTCCATGCCCTCAACCCTGAATCCTTCCTCTTCTTCATATCCTCAACTACTGGGTGGTTGGCATCATGAACTGAAAGGTTTGGTCTGAGCTTCATAAGAATAGTCATAGCATCATCATCATCATCATCATCATCATCATCATCATCTGCTTCTCTGAAAGTGGATTGCTTGTTTTTCTCTGCAGCAGGTATGTCTTTGGTAGTCCTCCTGGACTTCTGTGCAGTAGATTTCCTTGAAGTAGCCTTGGTGCTCTTGGAGGTGCCTGGCTTGGGCATAGCATCAGCCAAAAGTTTCTTGGCCTTCTTCTTAGGAGAGGCCTGAGCAGCAGGTTCCTCATCTTCCTCCTCAGTAGCAGCATCACCCTACTCTGGATCCTCATACATTGAGGTAGGCTTGCCCTGCACACGGATGATCCTTTTCCTGGATGTCTTCTTTGGCACAACTTTCTTGGGGACCTCAACACTACATTGTTGCCCTAGCACTCTCATGTGCTTTGAAATTTGATGCAGGAGCATAAATTTTGCTGACCACCTTCCTAGATGAGGTGGCCTCAGTAGCAGACTTCCTAACAGCCTTCTCTTGCTTCTTAGCAAGAACCTCTTTCGGGACAAAATCAGAATCCTCTTCCTCAGAATTGAGTCTCTTCCTTGTCCTAGTGGTAGCCTTAGGCAACCCATGAGAACTGGGAGTGCCTGGATATGTGGAAGAACTGGACTCGAGACTCGTGCCTGAACTCATCTCAATGTTTTGCTGTGGCAAATTCTGACTATCTGTACCTGACATGCTGACCCTGTGAATAGAGTATAGAAGAGTAGAATAGGATAAGTCATCACAAAATGCAGGTGTTTTTTGAAAGTTTGAACAAAAGATTTTCCAAGTTTTGCATTCTTTCAAGTGTATTTCGGTACAGTCAAGGCAGAAATTTCGGTCACACCGAGACAGACACCTACCTTTCCTGGAACTTGGCACCATTTTCGGTCTCGGTCGGACTGAAAATGAGCACTCGGTTCCAGCAAGGTGTTCTCAGTGTGGTAGAAACTAAAATCGGTGACACCTATTTTTCCACAACGGTTCTACCGAGATACTGGTGGTGGACGGCAAAACCCTAAAAATTGATCATTCGCTACTCTACGGGATTTTTCTTGTGGATGGAAAGCTTTCAAACCGTGGCTTATAGATAAAATCAATTTCATTTCACACAAATTGGAAGGGAGTGCAAGAAAATTCAAATCCGTACCCTAGCTTGGCGACGGATCTGCTACGGCGGTGATGGCGGCGAAGATGACCGACGATGACGAGGATTCCAGCGGCGGAGGAGCGTGGGAGGACAAGGGCGATGACCAGGGGGTCCTTTTGTGGCAGCTTAGGGTTTGGGGCGCGACGATTGAAGATTGAATTTTTGAACCGTTGGGACCACAACTTATATAGCCTTCACTGTCAGTGACACCGATTTGATTCGGTGTCACCGAGTTTCACAATTTTTAACTGACAGGGGAACTCGGTGTAACTAAGAATATGAAGTCGGTCTTACCGAGATAAGAAAACCATATCAACCCTAGGCATTCGGTGAGACCGATAATTATGGTTTGGTTCCACCGAGATGCACTTGGGAGGTTTTAATGGTCACTCCTTGACGATACGGAACTCCGAGTGCTCCTCACACAGAGAGATGTTCAAATTTTGTGATGCAGCATGAATAGAGTATGAGGTGAGAAAGCATAGATAGCTAAAGGAGTGGTCCTAGGCATTCTTGTATATCAAATTGGAAAATAAAAATGAAAAGCCAAGTAGCAACAATTGGATATCATACAATGAGTAAATAAATCCAGACCAACATGCTCACACAATAAGATGTCAAATGAAATCATGGCAAACATGCACAAACACAATAGCATCTAACAAGCACTTTGGTGATGACGGAGTCATCTATATATGAGTATATTGACTTATGAGCCAAGCAAGAATACTTTATTATAGGTCATACTCATCGTTTAAGCACAAGTGGGGTTACCACTTTTACATAAAGCGCTTAATGTTGTCACATACTAAGAGATGCTTTGACTCAAGTCTTAGATTAAAGCTCCCCTTGATGTGACATCCCCCCATAGGAGGGATAAACTAACCTTGGGTTTTGTCGATGAAGACTTCATGTTGGTGAGGTAGTGGTGGATGCTCAAAGTTGATGAAGATCACCAAGAGTTGGGAGCATCCTTGTTGTTTCATTATTCTTCTCACCTACATGGGTTAGTCCCAACACACAAGAGACAAATACAAGGATATCTATGGACTTGCAAAGCATATGTGATGATGTCCATTGATTTATTGATTACCTTGTCCCTTGCTTACCTTTGAGGGAATGTATGACTCCTTGAACTATTGCATAAAGTTGATATTGATTGCAAATAGTTCTTGCCAATAATGAATATGAGTGAATTTCATTGGCGGAGTCACCCCTCAAGAACTTCTCTAGTCCTTCTTCTTGGGGACCCACATAAAGTTGATGGGAATCATTGGTGTTGAAGTAGCACTTGTAGAAGTTGAGCTTGTAGTAGCCTTGGGAACCCACTTCACCAAAGCTTGGGATTCATCTTCATAAGAGTCAATGTCCTCTTGAAGCTTGTTCTTGTCCTTGAGCTTGGTGTCTTATGGTGGAAGGTCATCTTTAGATTTTGTTCCTTGGGGAGAGTATTTTCATACTTCTCCTTTTGAGGAACAAACTTGGGATTGCGGTATTGACCTTCTTCCCGTTCAACTCCATTAGCGTTGAAGTAGCCAACACCACGATTCTTCCGGCATCCTCCGTGCTTGCGTACAATGTCCTCAAATTGTTTGCACCCTTCAAGACTCTTGTAGATACCTTTCTGTATAATCCCTTTCAAGAGTTCATTTTCTTGCTCAAGTGTAACTTGGCTAAGAGAAGAGTTAGTGGGATCAAGAGAATTACTATAAGCAATATCATTGGATTTATCATTTTTATTGCTACTAGTTGAAGAACCTTTCTTTCCTTTGTTACTAGCTTGCTTATACTTAACTTGTGGCATGAATGTAGATAAGAGAAGTCGCTTGGCTAGATAAGAGGACATCTTATTTAGAAGATCGTCATTGATAGCTTCAAGGAACTCATGCTCTTGCTCTAAGTTGAGCTTCTCGAAGCATAGCTTCTCATGTGTCCTTACAAGCTCTCTATGATCTTCTAGAGTTGACTCGTGCTAACTGCTACTTCTCGAGCATGCGTTGGTTTCCCGTGAAGAGGAACGGTTTGATGAAGCAAAGTAGATAAGTATTTCCCTCAGTTTTTGAGAACCAAGGTATCAATCCAGTAGGAGATAACAGCGAGCCACCAGTAGATATACCTGCACGAGGAATCAAACTCTTGCACCCAACGCTATAAAGGGGTTGTCAATCCCTTCACGGTTATTTGCAGCGATGAGATCTAGTAGAGATATAATAAGATGCTTGAATGGAAAGTAAAACTAAAAGTAAAAATAATGCATCAAGTATTTTTGGTGTTTTCGGTTTTAGATCTGAAAATATAATATGGAAAATAGACGAGGGTTCATAGGTTTCACTAGATGGATTCTCTCATAATGGCAAGTATTACGGTGGGAGAACAAATTACTGTCGAGCAATTGATAGAAAAGAAAATAATTATGAAGATATCCAAGGCAATGATTATGCATATAGGCATCACATTCGTGACAAGTAGACCGAAACGATTCTGCATCTACTACTATTACTCCAAACATCGACCGACTCCTGCTTGCATCTAGTGTATTAAAATCATGAAGAACAGAGTAACACATTAGGTAAGATGACATGACGTAGAGGGATAAACTCAAGCAATATGATGAAAACCCCATCTTTTTACCCTTGATGGCAACAATACAATACGTGCCTCGCTGCCCCTACGATGTCACTGGGTGAGGACACCGCAAGATTGAACCCAAAACTAAGCACTTCTCCTATTGCAAGAATTACAGATCTAGTTGGCCAAACCAACCCAAAAATTCGAAGAGACTTGCAAAGATATGAAATCATGCATATAATAATTCAGGAAAGACTCAAATAATATTCATGGATAATCTGAACATAAACCCACAATTAACCGGATCTCGACAATCACACCGCAAAAGAGTATTTCATCGGATAGATCTCCATGAAAATCATGAAGAACATGGTATTGAGAAGCAAAGAGAGAGAAGAATCCATCTAGCTACTAGCTACGGACCCATAGGTCTGTGGTGAACTACTCACGCATCATCGAAGGGGCAATGGAGTTGATGTAGATGCCCTCCATGATCGAATACCCCTCCGGCAGATTACCAGAAAAGGCTCCAAGATTGGATCTCTCGGGAACAGAGGCTTCTGGCGGCGGAAAAGTGTTTTCCTGGCTCATTCTGATAATGATGGAATATTTGGGTATTTATAGGCCGAAGATTAGGGTTAGAGGAGGTGCAAGGGGCCCACAAGCCTGCCCGGCGTGGGTGCCCCCCTGGCCGCGGCAAGCGGGCTTGTGGCCCCATGGCATCTCCTCTCCCTTGGTTCTCAAGTCTCCTAGCTTCCATATTTTCCAGAAAAAATCTTTCCAGAGGTTTTATTCCATTTGAACTCCGTTTAATATTTCTTATCCGCGAAACTCAAAAACAAGGAAAAAACAGAAACCAGCACTAGGCTCTAGATTAATAGGTTAGTCCCA
Organism: Hordeum marinum; assembly: GCA_022496015.1. NCBI lineage: Eukaryota > Viridiplantae > Streptophyta > Magnoliopsida > Poales > Poaceae > Hordeum > Hordeum marinum. The sequence goes on along the minus strand of CM039677.1, from coordinate 341,808,108 downwards.
AAAATAATATAAAATAGCATATTAATGCATATAAAACATCCAAAACAGATAATATAATAGCATGGAACAATCAAAAATTATAGATACGTTGGAGATGTATCAACATTCCCAAGCTTAATTCCTGCTCGTCCTCCAGTAGGTAAATGATAAAAAAGGAATTTTTGAAGTGGAATGCTACCCAACATATTTATCCATGTAATATTCTTTATTGTGGCATGAATATTCAGATCCGTTAGATTCAAAACAATAGTCTAATATTGACATAAACACAGTAATACTTCGAGCACACCAACAAGGTAGCCATGTCCTTTCGAAATAACATGGCCTTAGAAATTTATCCCTACAAAATCATATGGTGTGGCTATGCTCCATCTTCCCCACACAAAGTATCTAAATCATGCACAACCCCAATGAACAAGTCAAGCAATTGTTTCACACTTTTGGTGTTCTCAAACCTTTTCAACTCCCACGCAATACATGAGCGTGAGCCATGGATATAGCATTATAGGTGGAATAGAATATGGTGGGGGTGCAAGGAAAAAGGAGAAGATAGTCTCACATCAACTAGGCGTATCAACGGGCTATGGAGATGCCCATCACTACATGTCAATGTGAGTGAGTAGGGATTGCCATGCAACAAATTCACTTAGAGCTATAAGTGTATGCAAGCTCAAAAAGAAAACTAAGTGGTTGTGCAAAATGAATATCCACTAGTTATATGAAAGTGACAAAATAGGAGACTCTCTATCATGAAGATCATGGTGCTACTTTGAAGCACAAGTGTGGAAAAAGATAGTAGCAATTGTCCCTTCTCTCTTTCTCTCATTTTTATTTATTTATTTTGGTGGGATTCTTTGGCCTCCTTTTTTTTGTTTGGGCTTTGCTGGCCTCTTTTATTTTTGTAAAGTCCGGATACTCGTCCCAACTTGTGAGGGAGTCATCGCCTCCATCATCCTTTTCTCTCATGGAACAATGTTCTATTAATAAAAAATCATCACACTTTTATTTACTTATAACTCAAAGAAAAAGAAATTACAACTCGATTCCTATGACAAGATAAAACTCTATATGTAATATGAAGTGATGATGCAAGTCATAGAAAAACTACATGGTGGAAGTTGCATGGAAATATATCTTGGAATGGCTATGGAAATGCCATAATAGGTAGGTACGGTGGCTTTTTTTAGGAATATATTGTGGCTGTTTTGAGGAAGGAGGGTTTGATGTAACTGCAAAAGTTGCGCGGTACTAGAGAGGCTAGCAAGGATGGAAGGGTGAGAGTGCGTATAATCCATGGACTCACATTAGTCATAAAGAACTCACATACTTATTGCAAAAGTCTATTAGTCATCAAACAAAGCATTAGACGCATGCTCCTAGGGGAGAGGTTGGTAGGATTTAACCATCGCACGCTCCCGACCCTGACACAAAGGTCGATAATCAGACAAGTCATGCTCCGACTTCGTTACATAGCGGTTCACCATACGTGCATGCTACGGGAATCACAAGCTTTAACACACGTATCTCTTCGTTTTACAACTAGTCACTTGCATGACTCTCATCTTACCATCCCTATTATCTCAAAACTATATGCAAGGAATCCAACTTCTCATAGTTGTTAATGCACTTAATATGAAAGTTTTTATTATATCCCTCTTGGATGCCCATTATATTAGGACTAAATTCATAACCTAAAAAAATTACCATGCTGTTTTAAGAAACTATCAAAATAATATAAGTGAGGAACAAGAGTTCAATAATTTATATAGAATATAACACCACCATGCTCTAAAAAGATAGAAGTGAAGCACTAGAGCAACATTGCCTATCTCAAAACATATAAGTGAAGCATATAGAGTATTCTAACAAATTCATGGTTCAGCATGTCTCTCTCTCAAGATGTGTGCAGCAAGGATGATTGTGTCAAACTAACAAGCAAAGACTCATATCATACAATACGCTCCAAGCAAAACACATATCATGTGGTGAATAAAAATATAGTCTCAAGTAAATTTACCGATGGATTGAAGACGAAAGAGGGGATGCCTTCCGGGGCATCCCCAAGCTTAGGCTTTTTGGCATCCTTGAATATGACTTGGGGTGCCTTGGGCATCCCCAAGCTTAGGCTCTTGCCACTCTTTATTCCATAGTTCATCAAATCTTCACCCAAAACATGAAAACTTCACAACACAAAATTCAACAGAAAACTCATGAGATCCGTTCTTATAAGAAAAATAAATCACCACTTTAGGTAATGTTGTGAACTCATTATTTATTTATATTTGTGTAATACCTACTGTATTCTAACTTCTCCATGACTCATACCCCCTGATACGACCCATAGATACATCAAAATAAGCAAACAACACAAAGAAAACAGAATCTGTCAAAAACAGAACAATTTGTAGCAATCTGTAAACTTCGAATACTTCTGGAACTATAAAAATTCTGAAAAATTAGGAAAACCAGGGCAATTTATGTATCAATCCATTGTAAAAATTCATATCAATTTGACTCTCTGAAAAATTCAGAAAAATCCTGGACTGAGCGCAAAAGTTTCTGTTTTCCAGCAAGATCAAATGAACAACTACCATAGATCACCCCAAAGGTTTTACTTGGCTCAAACACTAATTTAAACACAAAAACACAATTACTAAAAAAGTAATAATGTGCCCAACACACCAAAACATAAGCAAAAAGCTGAAAGGAGAATAAAATTGGGTTGCCTCCCAACAAGCGCTATTGTTTAACGCCCCTAGCTAGGCAAAACACAATAGATCTAGGTATTGTCTTCTTTGGTATGCAATCCATAAGTAGATCTCATGATAGATTCATAAGGTAATTTTATTTTATTTCTAGGAAAGTTTTCCATTCCCTTCCTTAATGGGAATTGGAATCTAATATTCCCTTCCCTCATATCAATAATTGCACCAATCGTTCTAAGGAAAGGTCTACCAAGAATAATAGAACATGTAGGATTGCAATCTATATCAAGAACAGTGAAATATACAGTCACATAATTCCTATTTGCAACAATAATAACATCATTAATTCTTCCCATAGGTTTCTTTATAGTGGAATCCACAAGATGCAAATTTAAGGAGCAATCATCAAATTCACGGAAACCTAACACATCACATAAAGTTTTTGGAACAGTGGAAATGCTAGCACCCAAATCACACAAAGCATGGCACTCGTAATCTTTAATATTAATCTTAATAGTAGGTTCCAACTCATCATAAAGCTTTCTAGGTATAGAAACTTCCAACTCAAGTTTTTCTTCAAAAGCCTTCATCATAGCATCAACAATATGTTTAGTAAAAGCCTTGTTTTGATTATAAGCATGAGGAGAATTCAACATAGATTGCAACAAGGAACTACAATCAATCAAAGAGTAGCTACCATGATTAAAGTCTTTTAAATCCAAAGGAGCGGGTTCATTGCTATTTAAAGTTTTGACCTCTTCAATCCCACTTTTATCAATCTTAGCATCAAGATCTAAAAACTCCGAATCATTGGGAAGCCTTTTATCTAAAGTTGACTCATCTCCAATCCCATCATTATCAAGATTAACATTGGAAAACAAATATTCAAAAGGAGTCACATCAATCACTTTAAGATCTTCATCAATATTGTCACGAGAACATACTTTTTCAAGCCATTCACGCTTAGCACGAACTCTAGCGGTTCTTTCCTTACACGCATAAATAGAAATTCTCATAGATTTTAAAGACTCATTAATATCATGATTGGGTGGAATAGATCTAATTTTAAGAATCAATCTCAGGAGAAATTTTATCAACGTTCCTAGCCAAATCATCAATCTTGAGCAATTTTTCTTCAATCATAGCATTGAAACCTTTTTGCGTACTAATGAATTATTTAATATTACTCTCAAAATCAGAGGGTATCTTATTATAATTTACATAAGAATTTCTGTAGGAATTACCATAATTATTAGAGGAATTACTAGGAAACGGTCTAGCGTTGAAATTACCTCTATAAGCGTTACTACCAAAATTGTTCCTACCAACAAAATTCACATCCATAGATTCATTATTATTTACAATCAAAGAAGACAAAGGCATATCATTAGGATCAATAGGAGCACTCTTACTAGCAAACAATTTCATCAATTCATCCATCTTTTCACTCAAAGTACTAATTTCTTCAATAGCACACACTTTTTTACTAGTAGGAGATCTTTCGATGTGCCATTGAGAGTAATTTGCCATAATATTATCTAGGAGTTTAGTAGCTTCTCCTAATGTGATTTCCATAAAAGTTCCACCCGCGATGGAATCTAAGAGATTCCTAGAAGCAAAATTCAATCCAGCATAGAAAATTTGTATAATCATCCATAAACTCGAGCCATGCGCGGGGCAATTCCTAATCATAAGTTTCATCCTCTCCCAAGATTGTGCAACATGTTCATGATCAAGTCGCTTAAAATTCATTATATCGTTCCTATGGGAGATGATCTTAGGGGGCAGAAAGTACTTGGAAATAAAAGCATCTTTACACTTATTCCATGAATCAATACTATTTTTAGGCAAAGATGAAAACCAACTTTTAGCACGATCTCGTAGTGAGAACGGAAATAGCTTCAATTTAACAATATCATTATCCACATCTTTCTTCTTTTGCATATCACACAATTCAACGAACGTATTTAGATGGGATGCGACATCTTCATTAGCAAGGCCGGAAAATTGTTCTTTCATAACAAGATTGAGCAAAGCAGCATTAATTTCATAAGATTCCGCACTAGTGGCGGGAGCAATCGGAGAATAATAAAATCATTATTATTAGTATTGGAAAAGTCACACAACTTGGTATTCTCTTGAGTCATCGTGACAAAGCAAGCAATCAAGCACTCAAGCAAGCAAAAAGCAAACGGAAAGACGAATGGAGAAGGGCGAATAAAAAGGCAAATATTTTTGGAAATCGTTTTAGAAGTGGGGGAGAGGAAAACGAGAGGAAAATGGCAAATAATGTAAATGCAAGAGTTGAGTTTGAGATGGGTAATTGGTATTCTTGACTTGCTATGGATCTCCTTGGCAACGGTGCCAGAAATCCTTCTTGCTACTTCTCGAGCATGCATTTGTTTCCCATGAAGAGGAACGGTTTGATGCAGCAAAGTAGATTAGTATTTCCCTTAGCTTTTGAGAACCAATGTATCAATCCAGTAGGAGATACAAGCGAGCCACAAGTAGATATACCTGCACCAGGAATCAAACTCTTGCACCCAATGCTATAAAGGGGTTGTCAATCCCTTCATAGTTATTTGCAAGGATGAGATCTAAAAATATTATAGGATGCTTGAACGGAAAGTGAAACTAAAAGTGAAACTAATGCAGCAAGTATTTTTGGTGGTTTTGATTTTAGATCTGAAAATATAATATGGAAAATAGACCCGGGGGCCATAGTTTCACTAGATGGCTTCTCTCATGATGACAAGTATTACGATGGGTGAACAAATTATTGTCGAGCAATTGATAGAAAAGCGAATAGTTATGAAGATATCCAAGGCAATGATTATGCATATAGGCATCACGTCCGTGACAAGTAGACCAAAACGATTCTGCATCTACTACTATTACTCCACACATCGACCGACTCCTGCCTGCATCTAGAGTATTAAGTTCATGAAGAATAGAGCAACACATTAGGTAAGATGACATGATGTAGAGGGATAAACTCAAGCAATATGATGAAACCCCCATATTCTTACCCTTGATGGCAACAATACAATACGTGCCTCACTACCCATACTATGTCACTGGGTGAGGACACTGCAAGATTCAACCCAAAACTAAGCGCTTCTCCTATTGCAAGAATTACCAATCTAGTTGGCCAAACCAAACCAATAATTCGAAGAGACTTGCAAAGATATGAAATCATGCATATAATAATTCAGGAAAGACTCAAATAATATTCATGGGTAATCTGAACATAAACCCATAGTTCATCGGATCTCGACAAACACATCGCAAAAGAGTATTACATCGGATAGATCTCCATGAAGATCATGAAGAACATGGTATTGAGAAGAAAAGAGAGAGAGAAGAAGCCTTTAGATGGGCTGTGGTGAACTACTCACGCATCATCAGAGGGGCAATGGAGTTGATGTAGATGCCCTCCGTGATCGAATCCCCCTCAAGCAGATTACCGGAATAGGCTCCAAGATTGGATCTCTTGGGAACGGAGGCTTTTGGCGGCGGAAAAGTGTTTTCGTGGCTCGTTCTGATAATGATGGAATATTTGGGTATTTATAGGCCAAAGATTAGGGTTAGAGGAGGTGCCAGGGGCCCACAAGCCTGCCCGGCATGGGTGCCCCCCCGGCCGCTCCTCTGCCTTGGTTCTCAAGTCTCGTGGCTTCCATATTTTCCAGAAAAAAATCTTTCCGGAGGTTTTATTCCACTTGGACTTCGTTTGATATTCCTTATGTGTGAAACTCAAAAACAAGGAAAAACAGAAACTGGCACTAGGCTCTAGATTAATAGGTTAGTCCCAAAAATAATATAAAATAGCATATTAATGCATATAAAACATCCAAAACAGATAATATAATAACATGGAACAATCAAAAATAATAGATACATTGGAGACGTATCACTAACTTAAGAGTTTTTAGTTCTTGAGTTAGTTGTTTTATTTACAACATATCATCATCACACGACTTGTCTACACTAGAGTGAGTACTAGCAAGTTCATTTTGGCTAACATTACTAGATTTGTCAAATAGCAAGTCATCTTCAATTAACAAGTCATCTTCATCACTACTGAAATCAAGATACTCGGGGTGTGATACCTTGGGGCCTTTAGCCATGAAGCAATGTCCACTCCCTTCATTTGGCGAATCAAATATGTCGTAGGAGTCGGTGATCACTAGTGCAAGTCCGGCAACACCTTCATCTTGACTATAGTCGGAGTTGGAGTGATAGCTTCTCTCGGAGTGGTTGTCGGATTCGGAGACGGAAACCCATTCACCAACATGAGCTTGAGGTTTCCTTCTTGAGTAGATTTGGTGTACTTGTCCTTCTTCTCCGAGTTCCTACTTCTCCGTGAGGGTCTTCGTTCATAACGATCATCTCTACTCCTCTCTCTTCGAGGTGACTCATCTTGTAACAGCCCGGGACCGACGCACTAGAAGATTCCCCTTTTATTTCCATTCTCGTCATGTGATTCATTTGTTTGTCGCATTCATCTTCGCATCATTCGCATCATCTGCATAGCATCGCCGCTCGTTTTCAAAAACTTGCATCCGTTCGTAGATGCCAGTTCTCTCCATTCGTGTCATCGACCGTTTCGAGTCCAACCACACATGCACGCGCCCGCGGCATTGCAAAATTTTGTTTTCAAAAGTGTGTATAAAACTTCCTAAGATTGGGTTGAAAGTTGCATGCAGTCTTGTTATTTTGTAGGTGGACCGCCTGCCAAATTTCGTTGCAATCAAAGGTCATTTGATACCTCAACGGTCGACCGTAGCGTCACCGTCATCGGTTTATTTGTCGGACATTTTCGGTGTTTTAAAACTCCTTGTCACTGGCCGCAAACATTCCCTCTCATCCCCACCAAGCCCCTTTACACAGCCCAAAGCCCACCTAGCTAGCCCCTCCTCATTCGGACGTCCGATCAAGATCTGACGGTCGGAAAACGGGGCAAAACCCCTCTAACCTAGCCCCCGTTTCCTATTTAAACACCCCTAGGCTACCCTGCCTCGAAATTCTGTGCCACCCCAAACCCGAGCCACCACTTGGCGCAGCCAGCCTCCCACCTCCAGCGCCGCCGGCCCGCCCAGGCTCATGCAGGGCCCACGAAGATCGGGTCTCCGCCCCTCCTCCCGCAGCCGAGCGCCTCCTGCTCACCTCGCCTCCTCGTTGGCTAGGGAAAGCCCTGCCTCCCCGTCGACCATAGAAGCCAATACCGGCAACCTCGCCACCTTGCCACCTCGTCGGTGCCCCATTTCAGCGACCACCATGCCACCGTGGAAGCCGAGCCCCGCTCCCTTGGCTCCCCGAGCTCGAAGCTCGCCGCCCATGCCCCGATCTGCCAGCATTGAAGGCCGGAGCCACCGCCGAGCCCAGATCCGATGACACCCGCTTTGGATCCATCCATCCCCGCCGCCAGGCCTTCGTGCCGCCGTCGGAGCGTCGTCCAAGCGTCGCAGTTAACTGCCATGCCCACCTTCGTTTCCTGGTCGTGCAGGAGGACGATGCTCCCGCCTCCCGCTCGCAGCACCCACGTGGGCTAGTAGAGGCACGCCAGCCTAGCAGCTGCCTCGCCAATCCATCCTCGGCCCATCCGCTCCATCGCATGGGCTAAAGCCCGCTAGGTGAGCACCCGTCGCCTATCCAGCGCCCAGTGCACCTTATAGTTATGTTGTGCCCGCGTGTAGCCCAGTTCGAGTCAGAGGCGGCCTGCTGGTGTATTTTTTTCTAGTCATGCGAATTTCTCCATTTAACAAGTGCATTAATAATTACAGAAAAATCATCATTTTTTGCATCGCTCATAATTAAATAACCGTGCCTCGTATCAAAATATTTTGTATATGAAAAATGTGTAGAATTTTGTGTAGATTCATAATATCACATTTTCATGCATGATAAAAATGTTGGCATGATGTTTGCATTTAATTTGCATAAATGACTTGCTAATAAGTTTATGCCATAAACTTGCGTAATTAATTGTGTCATTTTTTCCTACATGAACATATGCATAATAGATATGATTTTGCGGTAGAAAAATACATAGGATTTATCTGTGCATTTAGTTTTGTCATTTGAGTAAGTTGTGTGCATGTAATTGTTTTCTAGGATGCCCTTTTGTTTATTTTGTGTGATTTAATCCATGCATATTTTGGAATAGTTGCAAACATGAGATATGCCCTTGGACATGTGTGCTAGGCTCTGGTCTTTTTGGTTGTGATAGAAATCCATGTTTAGGTGTTGTTTTCTTGTTGCCAACATGCTATAAAAATTGTGCTATTTGGAGATGTGAAAATATTTCTAAGTCTGGAATCTATAACATTTTGTTGTTGTCTTGCCATGTGTTTTGCTAGTGATCTAGAAACCCTTTGGGGTAGGTGTAGTTGAGTTATTTGTAGCTTATAAGTCTATTACTATGTTGTTAAGTTTCATGCCTTAATATGACCTATAGCATATAGTTTTAATGCTGTCAATATGCCTTCGTGATAAAAACTGCACTGTCAAAACTGCTATTTTCACTAAGTCTGAAACTGTTTTCAATTAGCAATGTTGTGAGCTTCCTACCATGTGATCCATGCTTCTTTTGAGTATGATATGTGAAGAATAAATGAAGTGTGTGTTATATGCTACTGCCCCATGATTTATTTGTACATTTTAGGATCAAGTAGCTTGTTGTTTTGATGTTTGCAAAATGCCTTGTTGCTGTTTTGGGCAGATTTTAAATAAAACTTGTGTTGGTTGTTGTGGTTGAACCGTAGCTCCATTCTGGGCATGCCATATATTAAAATTGGTTAGAATTTCATGTAGTATGATAATATCATGTTTCATCCATGTTTTGAAGTGTCATGGTTGTCATTTTCATTCATTTTGAATTCATGTCATGTTCATCTTGTGTTTGTCATATCTTTTAGATCGTAGCTCCGTTTGAGATGTTCTATATATGTAAATCGACTAGAATGATGTGTAGAATTTCATGACACACTTTATTTTTATGTTTAATAAATAGAAAATATGGTTAGTTCAGATCTTGATCAATTTCGAAATTAACATATGAGGTCATTTCGGAAATGCTATAAGTTGTTTCCCGCCTCATTTAACATCCCTAGATAGTTAGTTTACTTATGCTTCACCTCTTGCCACGTTTATCAACATTTAATATTGCCGTCTACCTAAATGAGAGTGAACTAAATTATCGAATGTGGAGTTTCGTCAATATGCAACCCGTTGCATATTAAGCTTCACTTAATGTGTAGAAGTTGATTGTTGTGTTTTGCCATGTCATGCATAACTTGCATCATATTTGATTGCACATCATGCCATGCATATGTTGTGGTGTATCGTGTGTTGATTGTTGTTTTCGGATTGTTCCTTCTCGATAGAGTTTCGAAAGCATTCGGGATGTGAGGATTCGTTCGACTACGTTGGCTCGTCTTCTTCATGGATCGTTCTTTTTTCAAGCGGGGTCTCAAGCAAGATGACACATTTCCCTAGATACCACTACTATCATTGCTATGCTAGTTGTCTTGCTTCCATCGTTATGTATTGCTACCTACCACTTGTCAAGCCTCCCAACATTTCCATGATAAGCCTCTAACCCCTCCACATCCCAACAAACCTTTGTTTGGCTATGTTACCGCTTGCTCAGCCCTTCTTATAGCGTTCCTAGCTGCAGGTGCAATTGCTTCCATGTTACAACATGGACATTCTTTTGTCATCACAATATTATTGCCATTTAATTTAATGCTCATATATACTTGGTAAGGGGTGGAAGGCTTGGCCTTTTGCTCGGTGTTTTGTTCCACTCTTGCCGCCCTAGTTACTTGTGAACCAGTGTTATGTTCCATAATTGAGCGCTCCTAACATGCCCAGGGTTGTTATGGGGACCCCCTTGATTTTCGTTTTTGGATAAAACTTGTCTGGCAAGGCCCAACATTGGTACTATATTTGCCCAACATAATAATACTGAATACCATTATTAAAGCATAGGGCGTCATGAACCCGAGGAGTAATTCAACCTAATATAGGGAGGGCCAATGCTGATGGTGCTGGTCCTAAACAGAGTCATGTGCGGGGCCAACCCGGGGCAACTTGGGTGATTTCTATCAGGCCATTGTACGTTGTGCTCATCCGGTTGTGCCCTGAGAACGAGATACGCGGCTCCTATCGGGATTGTCGGCACGTCGGGCAGCCTTGTTGGACTTGTTTTACCTTTCTAGAACATCTTGTGCGTGGGATTTTGACGACATTTTGGGCTATCTTGAAGTTGAGATTTTCCATCGGGATTCCGCAAATACTACGGGTGATTCCATGGTTGAGGAATTCCAATGCAGCGTGTGGTTAATTTGTGATGGACTAGTTGGAACACCCCTGCGGGGTTAAATCTTTCGGAAGGCCGTGCCCGTGGTTATGTGGCAAACTTGGAAACTTTGTTTAATACCCGGTCATAGTAAACTTGAAGTAAACTCCAATAAAAACACCAACCATGTGCGTAACCATGACTGTCTATTCTCATGAGTCCTTATCCAAGAGAGAACATTGTGGGGTTATGTTTGACATAAGTAGGTGTTCAGGATCATTTAGTGATCATTACTAGTTCATGTCCATTATGCATAGACCACCATACTTTACTTTCTGTATTTGTAAGTTATCCACTCAAATAAATGCTTAGTCGCTTGCTGCAGCCTCACCACTTAACCATACCTCACCCATTAAGCTTTAATAGTGTTGATACCCTTGAAAATGAGATTGTTGAGTCCCCGTGGCTCACAGATTACTACCACAACAGTTGCAGGTACATGTAATGCGATGATTTGACGTGAGAGTGATGCTTGTTTTTGATTTGGAATTCTTCTTCTTCATCATCATCGATCTAGGATGGGTTCCAGGCGGCAGCCTAGGATTGCAAGGATGGATGTCATTTTATCGTTTGGTTTTGTTCGTAGTCGGACCCTGCTCTTCTGTATGATGTTTGAATATGTTGTTGTATTGATGCGATCTTGATGTAGCTTGTGGCGAGTGTAAGCCAATTCCATATACTCATCTCTTCAGTACATTTACTTGTAATGATATCCATTTTTGCAACACGACGAGATGCGCCCCTATCCCTGTCGAGGCCTTCGAGCCAAAATAAGGATAGGTTCGCATCTTGGGCGTGACACATCTCTTGAGCTTCGTCTTCTTGGTGACTCTTCTTTCCTCTTGTAAGGAGCCGTGCACTCATTGGAGTAGTGTCCGGGCTTCCCAAAATTATAGCAGTTTCGGTCACGACTTGATGAACACTTCTCTTCATATCTTGAGTTGGAGCTTCAATCTTTGCTTCTATTCTTGTAGAACTTGTTGAATTTCTTAACCATGAGGCTTATCTCTTCATTTGTGATAAGGTTGTCGCTAGAGGTAGCGAGAGCATCACTTATGGCTTTGTAAGCACCGCTAGACTTGTGGTGAAGCTCTTCCTTGTCTTTGAGTATTATCTCATGAGCAACAATTCTTCCAATCACTTCCGTTGGCTTGAGATCTTTGTAGTTGGGCATAATTTGGATCAGTGTGCAAACGATGTCATATCGATCATCCAAAGCTCGAAGTATCTTCTTGATGATGAATTTGTCAGTCATTTCTTTGCTTCCTAAGCCGGCAATCTCATTGGTGATGAGAGCTACCCTAGAGTACGTTTCAACGACTCCTTCACCATCCTTCATCTTGCACTTGTCAAGTTGACTTTGAAGAACATCCAACTTGGATTGTCTCATAGATTCTGTACCTTCATGCATATAAATCAAAGTATCCCAAATATCTTTTGCATTCTCAAGATGGCTAATTTTGTTGAATTCTTTGGGGAATAGGCAGTTGAAGAGAATGTCACATGCTTGAGAATTGTGTTGAAACATCTTCAATTCATCCACAGTGGCTTCACGATCGGGTTCTCTTCCTTCCGCAAAGGATTCACCTTGCATGCAAACACAAACAACAACCCAAATGGAGGGTTTATGACCAAGCAAATGCATTTTCATTTTTTGCTTTAAACTAGCAAAATTTGTGCCATCAAAGTACGAACTTCTACGATGATAATTTCCCTCAATAAACGCCATACTCTCCTAGGTTGTGAGACCAATGCAATGGAGACGAATGCCCTGATACCACTTGTAGGATCGAAAGTAGTGCTAGAGGGGGGGTGATTAGACTACTTGACCAAATAAAAATCTACTTTTTCCCAATTTTAATTCTTGGAAGATTTTAGCATTCATAGTATGTCAAGTACACCCTACACATGCATGTCTAAGAGTATAGCAGTGGAAAGTAAAGTCAAGCATGTAAGTAAAGAGAGGGTAGGAAGATCAAACGCAATTGGTGACACGATGATTTTTCCCGTGGTTCTGATAGGTGGTGCTATCGTACATCCATGTTCATGGAGTCTTCAACCCATAGAGGGTAACGGTCGCGAGAGTCCACGAAGGGCTCTACCCACGGAGGATTCCACAAAGAAGCAACCTGGACTATACCATGACGGCCTATGTCCATGGAGAACTAGCCTTACTCGGGGTAGATCTTCACGAAGTAGGCAATTTCCTTGCCCTTAAAAACTTCTTGGTCCACTCCACAATACAAAGTAGGAGGCTCCCAAGCGACACCTAACCAATCTAGGAGGCACCACCCTCCAAAAGGTAATAGGCTCGATAATGTGACGAACTCCTTGCTCTTGTGCTTCAAGATGATAGACTCCTCAAGACAGAATCACTCTCTCACAAACATGGCTTGGTAGAAGAGATTGATTTGGTGGAAAGCAACTTGGGGAGGCTATAAATCAAGATCCATATGGTTGGAGTGGAAGATCTTGACCTCAACACAAGGGTAGGTGGTTCTCTCTCAGAAAATCAATAGGTATGAGTGGGGAACGGTTCTGAGTGCTTCTCTTGCGAGTGAGTGGTGGTGGAGGGGTATACATAGGCATCTCCAAAAATCCAACATTTACACACAATAAGTCGGACTCGATGGAACCGATGTGTGAATCTCGGTTGTACCGAAGTGACTTAAAGTTTGCAACTTTTGAATCTCGGTGAGACCGGTATAGGAATCTCGGTTGCACCGATAAGGTGACCAACTGCCAGAATGTCAAATCTTGGTGACGTCGACCCAACAATCTCGAAGGGACCGAAACTATGAACTTGCGTAACAGAAAGTTGGTAGCCTAACTCGGTGGCACCGAATGCAGTATCACTTGTACCAAAAATCTAGGGTTTGGGTGAGTCTGTCTAGGGTTTGGAACCGGTGGCACCGAGTGTAGAATGTTGGTTGCACCGATTTTGAGCATTTGGCTTTGGAAAGATTTTTGTGGAAGAGCTTGTGGGTGTATGTGGTGACTATCACTTGTGCACGTATGAGCATTTTGTTCACCAACAAAACCTTACCCCCTTTTAATAGTATTGGCTTTCCTATGGACTCAAAGTGATTTATCATAAATGCAAAATGTAGAGTCCTTTGTTTGAAGCTTGGCAAATGTTATTCCTTACATCTTGGGGTATTCCACAATCCTTTTGCCAACCCATCATTGAACTTTTCCTAAAACATACTTAGTGGAAACATTATTTCAATGACATATATGTTGTTATTAATTACCAAAACCACCAAGGGAGAAAATGTGCTTTCAGTGTCGGGGCCTCGCCCCGTGAAGTGCGTCCTCGGTTTCCGGACGTACCTAACGGTGGTGGGGAAATGCATGGGACTGGGACCTGCCGACGTAGAGAGGTTTGGGCGTTAAAGGGGGCTCCTGAGCAACACACCCGAGGAGCCTTACTGGTCATATAGCCACTCGCCCCCTTGATGTTGTCCTTGGCGATCCAGTCGGCATCAAGGGTTGCGGGGCCTGACCCCGTAATTGCGTCCTAGGTTATCCGGTCGTACGCAATAGTGGTCAGGAAATGTGCGGGACTGGGACTTGCAGACGCAGAGTGCCGAAAGGGCCCCGAAACCATCCTACAAGCAAGGAGGAAGCATCCCAGACGAAACCACAGGTTATTCGGACGGCCCGGTCGCACCGAGCGGCGCGAACAAGATCGTCATCGCCCCGTAAGCGCAACAACCGGATCGGCAACAACCCTGGATCGAAGGAAGCGCGACACTACACACCTCGTCATGAGGGATCACACTGAAGGGTATTTCCAAAATACATCGAATTGCCACTAGGCCACATGCATAACCCTGTCAGGAACACAAGAAAGCTACTCAAGGGAGGCACACCGTCGTTGAAACTCTCGTCGCCGCCACCCAACAAAGGGCCCCCGCATCCCTGCTCAAGCACGACCTTCCGCTTTGTCTGATGAAAGCTCTGCCACGAGGTCGTCCACATGGTCCTTGACCCGATCGGTGAGGGCAGCACGAGTCACCTCAGGCACAGGACCAAGCACCATGGCACCACCTTAAAATCGAAGTGCGGGTCGAGACGAAGGAGGTGGATGAAGACGTTTGAGGCCGCCCGCTCGAGGAGGTCACGACGCTTCTCCTCCACAAGCGCGTGGATCTTCTCCGCACCCCCCTCAAGGCACTCCACGACCCTGGAAAAGAACCCCAGATACCCAACGTCGTCTGGAACCAAGGGGCTCGATACGCTCGTGCTGCAGATGTCGCCCAAGGTCCGCTTGGCCCTACTCTCGAGGAATTCGAACATCTAGGAGCGCATGTGCTGGAGGCCGCGAGCATGGTTCGCCTCGTCCAAAGTCTTCTTCGCTAGGGAAGCAACATCCTTCACTTGTTTATAAAGAAAAGCTAGCTCGGCCTCGGCAGCCACCTGGGCGTCCATCGTGGCTCGCCGACGCCCTTCCTCTTGGTCCAACTTTTTCCTGAGGTCGTTAACCTCGCCTTTTAGGAGGTCAAGTTGCTGGCAGAAAAGGGGCTCTTGGAGCTTCAGCTTCACGCAATAATCCTGGAGAAGGGAACGCCAAGCCCCTGCAACCCTGTTGTTTACCTCCTCTTGTAACCTCGCCTCACGGGAGGCAAGGGACTCCTTAGCAAGTGATGCCTAGCGCTCGCTCACCTCCAGCCTCTCCTGCTCCAGGCTCTGCTCCAGCGCCTCCAACACCAATGATTCGGCATTTAAGGCCTGAAGCTCCCAGAGGCGTTCCATGGAGGCCTTGCGCCAATAGTCGGCCTCATGAGGCTTAGCAAGGGCGCGTTCACGGACTTCCACCATCGTGGCAAGGGACTCCTCGGCCTTCGAGCGGGCGCGTTCACGCTACAGGCAGCCAAAGTTCATGGCAACCTCAAGCTGGTGCCATCCCTGCGCGAGGCGCTGACGCTCCACCTCCAATCGAGCTTCATTGTTGGCAAGCCCCACCCCAGGCGCCTTAACGCATCCGCCGAAGTGTGGAGCAAACCCCATGGTGCGGCGCCGCAGTCGTTGATGGGCTCGAGAGACCAACCAGAGCTCCCACCTTCCCCAGGGCGAACGGGGGAGGGGCGCGAGGAGCCTCCCAACCCAAGCGTATGCTAAGGGCCTGGGGGATCCTATACAGGCACTCCGGAAGAAGGATGCACCCCCTAGGGCCCCACGTCACCAATGAAAGGGGGCATAGGGACGCCACGCGGTGCGACTCCAAGGAAGGCCACTGGCAAGAGAAGCAGCACCATTCTGGGAGCCGAAGGCCATGGGCGAGGACGACCGTATGGGGCCCACGCGCGGGGCCACAAGACGGCCGAACATGTCTGGGTAAGAGCGCCCCGGTGGGCTAGGCCCCGCGGACTACGGAAGAGGAGACCGCGTGGAGCTCGGCGGTTGTGGGCGTGGGCAACACCGACCCATCCTTACCGTCGCCTGGGAGCCTGCGAAACAGAAGCTCAGGAGAAAGACGTCAAAGAAGGAGGCTGAGGAGGGTGAAGGCACTTACTCGTCTACAACGATCCACTTCCTCTTCACCGTGCCCACGGCGCCAAGGAGCAGCCGCCCCTGGGCGCTTTCCTCTTCTGGCCGTCCCGAGGGCTTGGGGACGATGAATCGACGACCAGAGACGGATGCCCAGCAACGGAGACGGCGACCTTCACCATCGGCTGGGCGTCGCCCACGACCTCGGCCCGATCCGAGGCGAGAGCGGGAGAAACGGGCGGCGAGGGGTGCCCTACCCCGGTCATGGGGAGGGTGGCATCCCCTGAGTTCTTGGTGGACGGGCCCCCCGAGAAAGAGGCATCCTGAGGGTGCGCCCCCTCAGGAGGAAGGAACCCCCACTTGTCGGAGGGCAACATCTTCGCGATGAGAGCTTCCCGGCCCTTGTAGTTGTAGAGGGGGTGGCTGTTCTAGGGAAGCTTGCAGGTTCACTACTGGTCAAGCAGTGGAGAAGCTCGCACAGGACGTCAGGAGAAAGAGACGGGACCTAGATCCTCATTGGGTCACGGGGACCCGCGAAGGCCCACATCGGGCGGGAGTGGCGCTTGATACGTTCATTTGCACCATGATTTTATATTGATATTTATTGCATTATGGGATGTTATTACACGTTATGGTACAATACTTATGCCTTTTCTCTCTTATTTTATAAGGTTTACATGAAGAGGGAGAATGCTGGCAGCTGGAAATCTGGACTACAAAAGGAGCAAATCTGAGATACATATTCTGCACAACTCCAAAAGTCCTGAAAATTTGCGGAGAATATTTTTGTATTTTTTAAAAAATACTAGCACAAGAATCAACCAGAGGGGGGCCACGTGCAGGCCACAAGACTGCTAGGCGCGGCCACCCCCCTAGCCGTGCCTAGCAGGCTTGTAGGGCCCCTATGGCTCCTCCGACGCCCATTTTCTCCTATATGAAGCGTTTTGGCTTGAAAAAAATGAGAAGAGAGCTTTCGGGACGAAGTGCCACCGTCTCGAGGTGGAACTTGGGCAGAACCAATCTAGAGCTCCGACAAGGCTATTCTGTCGGGGAAACTTCCCTCCCAGAGGGGGAAATCAAAGCCATCGTCATCACCAACGACCCTCTCATCGAGAGGGGGTCAATATCCATCAACATCTTCATCAGCACCATCTCCTCTACAAACCTTAGTTCATCTCTTGTATCTGATCTTTGTCTTAACACCTCAGATTGGTACCTGTGAGTTGCTAGTAGTGTTGATTACTCGTTGTAGTTGATGCTAGTTGGTTTACTTGGTGGAAGATCATATGTTTAGATCCTTTATGATAATTAATACTCCTATGATCTTGAACATGAACATGCTTTGTGAGTAGTTATGTTTGTTCCTGAGGACATGGGATAAGTCTTGTTATAAATAATCATGTGAATTTGGTACTCATTATATTTTGATGAGATGTATGTTGTCTCTCCTCTAGTGGTGTTATGTGAACGTTGACTACAGAACACTTCACCATTATTTGGGCCTAGGGGGAGGCATTGGGAAGTAATAAGTAGATGATGGGTTGCTAGAGTGACAGAAGCTTAAACCCTAGTTTATGTGTTGCTTTGTAAGGGGCTGATTTGGATCCATATGTTTCATGCTATGGTTAGGTTTACCTTAATTCTTCTTTCACAGTTGTGGATGCTTGCGATAGGGGTCAATCATAAGTGTGAGGTTTGTCCAAGTAAGGTCAGCACCTAAGTATTGGTCCACCCACATATCAAATGATCAAAGTAACGAACGCGAATCAAATGAGCATGATGAAAACTAGCTTGACAGAAATTCCCATGTGTCCTCGGGAGCGCTTTGATTTATATAAGAGTTTGTCCAGGCCTGTCCTTTGCTATAAAAAGGATTAGGCTACCTTTCTGCACCTTTGCTACACTTGTTACTTGTTACTCGTTACGAGTTATCTTACCACAAAACTATCTGTTACCGATAATTTTAGTGCTTGCAGAGAATACCTTACTAGAAACCGCTTGTCATTTCCTTCTGCTCCTCGTTGGGTTTGACACTCTTACTTATCGAAAGGACTACGATAGATACCCTATACTTGTGGGTCATCAAGACTCTTTTCTGGCGCCGTTGCCGGGGAGTGAATCGCCTTTGGTAAGTGGAATCTAGTAAGGAAAAATTTATATAGTGTGCTGAAATTTACTGTCACTTGTCACTATGGAAAGTAATCCTTTGATGGGCTTGTTCGGGGTATCTTCACCTCGACCGGAAACACGAAGAGTTGTCCCTCAACCTACTGAACCTACTGAGAATATTTATTATGAAATTCGTTCGGGTATGATAGAGAAACTGCTGGCTAGTCCTTATGCAGGAGATGAACACTACATCATGATTTGCATTTAATCTATGTGGATGAAGTTTATGGATTATTTAAGCTTGCAGGTCTACCCAAAGAGCACGTCAATAAGAATGTCTTTCATTTATCTTTGAAGGAGAAGGCATTGACATGGAATAGTCTATGTGATGATATTGGATCATGGAGCTACAACCGACTTAAGATGGAATTTCATCAGAAGTTCTATCCTATGCATCTAGTTGATCGTGCTCGGAATTATATTTACAATTTTTGGCCTCATGAAGGATAAATAATCGCTCAAGCTTGGGGGAGGCTTAAGTTAATGTTATAGTCATTCCCCAATCATGATCTCTCGAGGGAAATTATTATTCAGAATTTTTATGCTTGGCTTTCTCGTAATGATCAATCCATGCTTGATACTTCTTGTGCTGGTTCCTATATGAAGAAAGATATTGACTTCAAATGGGATTTACTGGAAAGAATTAAACACAACTCTGAAGATTGGGAACTCAATGAAGGTAAGGAGTCAGGTATGAACCTTAAGTTTGATTGTATTAAATCTTTCATAGACACCAATGCTTTTCGTGAATTTAGCACTAAATATGGACTTGACTCTGAGATAGCAGCTTCTTTTTGTGAATCTTTTGTTGCTCATGTTGATCTCCCCAAGGAGAAGTGGTTTAAATACCATCCTCCCATTGAAGTGAAAGTAGTTGAACCTATTAAAGTTGAAGAGAAAACTGTTACTTATAATGCTGATCCTATTATTCCCGTTGCCTATATTGAAAAACCACCTTTCCCTGTTTGAATAAAGGATTATGCTAAAGCTTCAACTGTGGTTCATAAGAGCTGTGCTAGAACACCTACACCCCCTGAGCAAATTAAAGTTGAACCTAGTATTGCTATTGTTAAGGCTCCCTTGGTTGATAATATTGATGGGCATGTTATTCAATTTTGTGATGAAGCTGCTAGAATTGCTAAACCTGATGCTAAAGATAAACATAGTCCCATTGTTGGCACACCTGTTGTTCCTATTAAAATAGGAGATCATTGTTATCATGGCTTATGTGATATGGGTGCTAGTGTGAGTGCAATTCCCTTTTCCTTATATAAAGAGATTATGAATGATATTGCACCTGCTGAGTTAGAGGAAATTGATGTTACAATTAAGCTTGCTAATAGAGACACTATATCACCAGTTGGGATTATTAGAGATGTTGAAGTCTTGTGTGGGAAAATAAAATATCCTACTGATTTTCTTGTTCTGGGTTCCCCACAAGATGATTTTTGTCCCATTATATTTGGTAGACCCTTCTTGAATACCGTTAATGCTAGCATAGATCGTGAGAAGGAAACTGTTACCGTAAGTTTTGGGGATACATCTCATGAGCTTAATTTATCTAAATTTCATTGACAACCCCATGATAAAGAATTGCCTAGTATGGATGAAATTATTGGTCTTGCCTCTATTGCTGTGCCACCTACTGATCCTTTATAGCAATATTCGCTAGACCATGAAAATGATATGCATATGAATGAAAGGAATGAAATACATAGGATTTTGTTTGGTCAGCATCCTATTCTGAAACACAACTTGCATGTTCAAATACTTGGGGATCCTCCTCCACCCAAGGGTGATCCCATGTTCGAGCTTAAACAATTACCAAATACCTTGAAATATGCTTATCTTGATGAAAAGAAGATATATCCTGTTATTATTAGTGCTAACCTTTCAGAGCATGAAGAACAGAGATTATTGAAAACTCTGAAGAAGCACCATGTTGCTGTTGGATATACTCTTGATGATCGTAAGGGCATTAGTCCCACTCTATGTCAGCACAAAATTACAATGGAGCCTGATGCTAAACCATTCGTTGTTCACCAATGACGGTTGAATCCAAAAATGAAGGAAGTGGTAAGAAATGAAATATTAAAGCTTCTGGAGGCAGGTATCATTTACCCTATTGCTGATAGTAGATGGGTTAGTCCCGTTCATTGTGTCCCTAAGAAAGGAGGTATTATTGTAGTTCCTAATGATAAAAATGAATTGACCCCACAGAGAATTGTTACATGTTATAGAATGGTAATTGATTTTAGTAAATTGAATAAAGCCACTAGAAAAGATCATTACCCTCTACCTTTCATTATCAAATGCTAGAAAGATTATCCAAACACACACATTTCTGCTTTCTAGATGGTTATTCTGGTTTGTCTCAAATACCTATGTCAAAAGAGGACCAAGAAAAGACCACCTTTACTTGCACTTTTGGTACCTTTGCTTATAGACATATGCCTTTTGGTTTATGCAATGCACCTTCTACCTTTCAAAGATGCATGACTGTTATATTCTCTGATTTTGTGAAAGGATTGTTGAGGTTTTCATGGATGATTTTTCTGTTTACGGAACTTCTTTTGATGATTGTTTGAGCAACCTTGATCGAGTTTTGCGGAGATGTGAAGAAACTAATCTTGTCTTGAATTAGGAGAAGTGCCACTTTATGGTGAATGAAGGCATTGTCTGGGGACATAAAATTTCCGAAAGAGGTATTGAAGTTGATAAGGCAAAAGTTGACGCTATTGAAAAAATGCCATGTCCTACGGATATAAGAAGTATAAGAAGTTTCCTTGGTCATGCTAGTTTCTATAGGAGATTCATTAAAGACTTCTCTAAGATTTCTAGGCCTCTCACTAATCTTTTGCAAAAAGATGTTCCATTCATTTTTATGATGATTGTGTAGAAGCTTTTGAAATTCTCAAGAATGCTTTGATTTCTGCACCTGTTGTTCAACCACCTGATTGGAACCTACCTTTTGAAATTATGTGTGATGCTAGTGATTATGCCGTTGGTGCTGTTCTTGGACAAAGAGTTGATAAGAAATTAAATGTTATTCATTATGCTAGCAAAACTGTGCACAATGCTCAAAGAAACTATGCTACCACTGAAAAGGAATTTTTAGCAGTTGTGTTCGCTTGTGATAACTTTAGACCCTATATTGTTGATTCTAAAGTAACTATTCACACTGATCATCCTGCTATTAAATATCTCATGGAAAAGAAATATGCTAAAGCTAGCCTTATCAGGTGGGTTCTTCTGCTACAAGAATTTGATTTTCATATTGTTGATAGAAAGGGTGCTCATAGCCCCGTAGTAGATAACTTGTCTAGGTTAGAGAATGTTCTTGATGACCCACTACCTATTGATGATATCTTTCCTGGTGAACAATTAGTTGTCATAAATGCTTCTCATAATGCTCCTTGGTATGCTAATTATGCTAATTACATTGTCGCTAAATTTATACCACCTAGTTTCACATACCAACAAAAGAAAAAGTTTTTCTACGATTTAAGACATTACTTCTAGGATGACCCACACCTTTATAAAGAAGGAGTAGATGGTGTTATTATACGTTGTGTACCTGAGCATGAACAGGAACAGATCCTATAGAAGTGTCATTCCGAGGCCTACGGAGGACACCATGCTGGAGATAGGACTGCACATAAGGTATTACAATCTGGTTTTTATTGGCCTACTCTCTTTAAGGATGCTCGTAAGTTCGTATTTTCATGTGATGAATGTCAAAGAATTGGCAATATTAGTAGATGTCAGGAAATGCCTATGAATTACTCTCTCGTTATTGAACCATTTGATGATTGGGGTTTTGATTATATGGGACCTTTTCCAATGTCCAACGGGTATACTCATATATTAGTTGTTGTTGATTATGTTACTAAGTGGGTAGAAGCTATTCCAACTAGTAGTGCTGATCATAACACCTCTATTAAGATGCTTAAAGAAGTTATTTTCCCTAGATTTGGAGTCTCTGGATATTTAATGACTGATGGTGGTTCACATTTTATTCATGGTGCTTTCTGTAAATTGCTTGCTAAGTATGATGTTAACCATAGAATTGCATCTCCTTATCATCCCTAGTCTAGTGGTCAAGTAGAATTAAGCAATAGAGAAATTAAATTGATCTTGCAAAGCACGGTTAATAGATCTAGGAAGAATTGATCTAAGAAACTTGATGATGGATTATGGGCTTATAGATCTGCTTACAAGAATCCTATGGGTATGTCTCCGTATAAAATGGTTTATGGTAAAGCATGTCACTTACCTCTAGAGCTAGAGCACAAAGCTTATTGGGTAATCAAAGAGATCAACTATCATTTCAAACTTGCTGGTGAGAAGAGGTTATTTGACATTAGCTCACTTTATGAATGGAGAACCCAGGCCTATGAGAATGCCAAGTTGTTTAAAGAGAAAGTTAAGAGATGGCATGATAAAAGGATACAAAAGCGTGAATTCAATGTAGGTGACCATGTCTTGCTATACAATTCTCGTTTAAGATTTTTTGCAGAAAAACTTCTCTCTAAATGGGAAGGACCATACATCGTCGAGGAAGTATATCGCTCCGGTGCCATCAAGATCAACCACGCCGAAGGCACAAATCCGAAGGTGGTAAACGAGCAAAGAATCAAACACTATATTTCATGTACTCCCATTAGTGTTGAAACCAATGTTATCAATACCATAACCCCCAAAGAGCATATTAGGGAGACCTACCGGAACGTCCCAGACTCCGAAAAGGAATAGGTACGTGGTACGATAAGTAAACCGACTGCAAAACTTTCCCAATAGCAATTTTACTCAGTTTTGGAATATTTAAAAAAATTGGAAAATAAAAAGCAGTCCGAAGGACGCATGGGGGCTTGTGACCACCCCGTGCACCCCCGGACTCCGTTTTCTTGTGGAACACCCCTTCGGGTCGGCAAAAAATCATTATATAATCTCCCGAAGGTTTTGACTTTTGTATCACGACAAAGCCTCCTGTTTTCGTTTGAGCTATTTCTGTAGCAGATTTAGAGCAAGATGTCATCCCAAGAGTCTGATGGGGAGAGCTACATATCGCACTATCTTGCCAATCCCAAGCTCTATGGGGACCTAGATCCTTATGGATTATTCTCGGAGGAGGAACAAGAAGACAAGTACCGAGAAGAAAGCTAAGATGAAGAGGAGACTCCTATGCCTCAACTGGGAGACATGCCCGTGGAGTTTAGGAAATCAAGCCTCCCAAACGCAAGAAGAAAACCCAAAGTTCTATTTATCCCTTCTCGTTTTCTGCAGGAGAGTAAAGAAGAATTATGTCAAAGGATGTTGAAGCTCGAGCAAGAATTAGATGTACCCGAGGGAACAAAACTTCATGCTTAAGAGGAAATTGAACAAGCTTCCAGCCTCATCAACAACTCCACCACAATCACTTCTGAAGAAGGACACCTAACCATAGGGGTATGGGCACTCCCCTTGGCTTGTGCCAAGCTTGGGGGAGGCGCCCCGGTATCGTATCACATCACACCTTTTTATTTTTTTGTTTTTTCTTATCTTTCCTAGTTCGATCCTTCTTGATTTTGTTTTGATCTAGTAGAATAATATTTTTAGTATGATCCACCTTTTAGTTTTTGCTTTTGCTCCCCTTATGTAAGCAACTCCGAGAGTTATATAATAAAAAGTAGTTTGATGAGAGGGCTTTGATAGATTACTATGCTCTTGAAAGTAGTGAATATAGAATAATAGAACAAAGCAAAGAGTATATATAATGATCTTATGGGGAGTGATGACTTCACATATAAAAAGTATGTTGATTGAAATTTGTTGGGAGTTAAGAAACATAGTAATTGGTAATTGGTGCAATTGAAAGGAAGTGATACAGAAAGAGACATTCACATATAAATGTATTATCTTGGACATCTTTTATGATTGTGACCATTCATTAAAATATTACACGCTAAGAAGTTGATGTTGGACAAGGAAGACAACATAATAGGTTATGTTTTCTTGCGTCCAGATAGAAGTTCTATGGTTTTAGATCCTCCAACATGTAGTGCTTGTTTCCACCTCATAATAGCCAAAACTTCCGCACCAAGTAGAAATACTACTTGTGTATCCAAACACCTCAACCCAGTTTTGCCATGAGAGTCCACCATACCTACCTATGGATTGAATAAGATCCTTCAAGTAAGTTTTCATCGGTGCAAAAGGGAAATAAAAATTGCTCCTAAATATGTGTGATCTTTTATTGTAGGGGAAATAAGCGTTGTAGGAACTTGTGATAGTAAAGAAATAAAAGCGATAGACTGCATAATAAAGGTTGCTATCACAAAGGGCAATACAACGTGGCGTTCCATTGCACTAAGAGTATGTGCATCCAAAAACAGAAAGCGCATGACAACCTCTGCTTCCCTCTGCGAAGGGCCTATCTGTTACTTCTACTTTTTAAAGTACTTACCTTTATGTAAGAGTCGTGGTGATCCTCACCACTTCCTATATTTTGCCTCTCTCTTGGCAAGCATTATGTGTTGGGGAATGATCTAGACTTATATATCCACTCTGAGGTGGGTGATCATGAGTTATTATTGTTGACATCACCCTTGAAGTGAATAGTTGGGAGGCAAAACTATAAGTTCCTATCTTCCTCCGTGTTCGATTGAAGCTTTGATCTCATGGGTACCGCGTGAGTGATAGAAATTATGAAATACAAAAAGATGATTGCGTATGTGGATTTGCTTTACAAGCTCTTATATTGACTCTTTCCGATGTTATGATAAATTGTCAATTGCTTTAGTGACTAAGATCATAGTTTGTTGGTTGTCAATAGAGTTCTTGGTTCATACTTTATCTTGTGAATGAATTGTTACTCTAGCATAAAGAATCTCATACAATGAGTATTTCTATTCTAAAGTTGACCATGATGCCCTCATGTCCGTATTTTATTTTATCGACACCTCTATCTCTAAACATGTGGACATATTCATCGATCTCGGCTTTCGCTTGAGGGCAAGCGAGGTCTAAGCTTGGGAGAGTTGATACGTCCATTTTGCACGATGCTTTTATATTGATATTTATTGCATTATGGGCTGTTATTACACGTTATGGTACAATACTGATGCCTTTTCTCTCTTATTTTATAAGGTTTACATGAAGACGGAGAATGCGGGCAGCTGGAATTCTGGACTGGAAAAGGAGCAAATCTGATATACCTATTCTGCACAACTACAAAAGTCTTGAAAAATTACGGAGAATATTTTTGGATTTAATAAAAAATGCTGGCGCAAGAATCAACCAGAGGGGGGCCACCTGTAGGCCACAAGCCTGCTAGGCGCGACCACCCCCTGGCCACGCCTAGCAGGCTTCTGGGGCCCCTGTGGCTCCTCCGACACCCATCTTCTCCTATATGAAGCGTTTTGACCTGGAAAAATGAGAAGAGACCTTTCAGGATGAAGCGCCTCCGTCTTGAGGCAGAACTTGGGCAGAACCAATCTAGAGCTCCGGTAGGGCTGTTCTGCTGGGGAAACTTCCCTTCCTGAGGGGGAAATCGAAGCCATCGTCATCACCAACGATCCTCTCATCGAGAGGGGTTCAATATCCATCAACATATTCATCAGCACCATCTCCTCTCCAAACCCTAGTTCATCTCTTGTATCCGATCTTTGTCTCAACACCTCAGATTGGTACCTGTGGGTTGCTAGTACTGTTGATTACTCCTTGTAGTTGATGCTAGTTGGTTTACTTGGTGGAAGATCATATGTTCAGATCCTTTATGATAATTAATACTCCTCTGATCTTGAACATGAACATGCTTTGTGAGTAGTTACGTTTGTTCCTGATGACATGGGATAAGTCTTGTTATAAGTAATCATGTGAATTTGGTATTCATTCGATATTTTGATGAGATGTATGTTGTCTCTCCTCTAGTGGTGTTATGTGAACATCGACTACATAAAACTTCACCATTATTTGGGCCTAGGGGAAGGCATTGGGAAGTAATAAGTAGATGATTGGTTGCTAGAGTGACAGAAGCTTAAACCCTGGTTTATGCGCTGCTTCGTAAGGGGCTGATTTGGATCCATATGTTTCATGCTATGGTTAGGTTTACGTTAATTCTTCTTTCATAGTTGCGGATGCTTGCGATAGGGGTTAATCATAAGTGGAGGTTTGTCCAAGTATGGGCAGCACCTAAGCACCGGTCCACCCACACATCAAATTATCAAAGTAACAAACACGAATCAAATGAGCATGATGAAAACTAGCTTGACAGAAATTCCCATGTGTCCTCGGGAGTGCTTTGCTTTATATAAGAGTTTGTCCAGGCCTGTCCTTTGCTATAAAAAGGATTGGGCTACCTTCCTTCACCTTTGCTACACTTGTTACTTGTTACTCGTTATGAATTATCTTATCACAAAACTATCTGTTACCGATAACTTCAGTGCTTGCAGAGAATGCCTTACTGGAAACCGCTTGTCATTTCCTTCTGCTCCTCGTTGGGTTCGAAACTCTTACTTATCGAAAGGACTATGATAGATCCCCTATACTTGTGGGTCATCAACGCTGAAGGGGAGCAATTCGTCAGCGTGTAAACTCCTGCACCACCATCGCCATAGTTACGCCCGCCCGCTTCAGCCTCGCCAGCCTGGCTAGGACCCGTGCGAGCCCTGGATTGGCAAGATCCTCATGTATTCACCCACGATTTGGTGCGACGAGGGCCACCAGGAGCTGGTACAAGGCTTCTGCCCCGACGGTGTTGACATACACCCATTCCCGCCAGAACCCTTCAGCTTACGAGGAAAGTTCGGCATCGAGGGCTCCCCGGGCTGATGCATCTAGTGCCCTCAAGGACACACACCCGGAACACTGTACCCCCAGGGCTGACCTAAGAGAGAAGAAGTGACGTAACAAGGCCACGGAGGGGAAGACACCAATAAAGGCCCCACACAGGAAGGCGAAGGCCGAAAGGAGGACGAGGGATCCATGGTCAAGGTGAAACACGTGGATCTGGTAATGTGAGAGCACAGTGGAAAGGAACCTTGAGAATGGCGGCAGTACGCCCGACAGAAGGGTGGGGGTATGAAGGGGGACGGTGGTGGCCACCAGCTTGCCCCAAGGCTGCGAACCAGGCCAGATCTTGGTGAGTTGTCAATTCAACCACACCTGAAAGACTTAATATCAGTAGCAAAGTAGTATGGAAGTAACGGTAACGGTAGCAAAAGTAACAGTAGCAGTTTTGTAGTGATTGTAATAGTAGCAAGGGAGAAGTAACTTAGCATGTGGAAAGCTCGTAGGCATTGGATCGGTGATGGGTAATTATGTCGGATGTCATTCATCATGCAATAGTTACAACATAGGGTGACACAGAACTAGCTCCAATTCATCAATGTAATGTAGGCATGTATTCCATATGTAGTCATACGTGCTTATGGAAAAGAACTTGCACGACATCTTTTGTCCTACCGTCCCGTGGCAGCGGGGTCCTAATGGAAACTAAGGGATATTAAGGCCTTCTTTTAATAGAGAACCAGACCAAAGCATTAGCACTTAGTGAATACATGAAGTCCTCAAACTACGATAATCACCGGAAAGAATCCCAGTTATTGTCACCCTGGGGGATGCGGATCATAACTCGTAATAAGTGTCTACAACTTGCAAGATAGGATCAAGAACACACATATATATTCATGAAAACATAATAGGTTCAGATCTGAAATCATGGCACTCGGGACCTAGTGACAAGCATTAAGCATAGCAAAGTCATAGCAACATCAATCTAAGAACATAGCAGATACTAGGGATCAAACCCTAACAAAACTAACTCGATTACATGATAAATCTCATCCAACCGATCACCGTCCAACAAGCCTACGATGGGATTACTCACGAATGATGGAGAGCATCATGGAATTGGTGATGATCATGGCATCGATTTCCCCTCTCCGGAGCCCAAAACGGACTCCAGATCTGGTCTCCCTAGGAAGAACATGAGGTGGCGGCGACTCCGTATCGTGAAACGTGATGAACTCTTCTCTCTGATTTTTTTCTCCACGAATAGGGTTATATGGAACTGGAGAGGAGGTCGGAGGAGCCACGAGGCCCCCACAAGCCTGCTAGGCACGACCAGGGGTGTGGCCACACCTAGCAGGCTTGTGGCCTGCAGGTGGCCCCCTCTAGTTGATTCTTGCGCCAGTATTTTTTATTAAATCCAAAAATCGTAAATTTTCAGGATGATCCGAGAACTTTTATTTCTGCACAAAAATAACACCAAGGCAATTCTGCTGAAAACATCGACAGTCCGGGTTAGTTCCATTCAAATCATGCAAATTATAGTCCAAAAGAAGGGAAAAAGAGTTTGGAAAAGTGGATACGATGGAGACGTATCAACTCCCCCAAGCTTAACCCATTGCTTGTCCTCCATTAATTCAGTCGATAAACTGAAAGTCGTAAAGAAAAACTTTTACAAAGTCTATTTGATCTTGTTGTTGTAAATACGTCTAACTGATGTTCAGATTTTCAGCAAAGATCATGGACTAAGCACGTTCACAATAATATTTAGGTCTCACATTTACTCATATCAATGACATAATCAACTAGCAAGAAATAATAACAACTCTCGGATGACAACACTTTTTCAAATAATCATGGTACAATATGATGAAATGGTATCTCGCTATCCCTTTCTGAGACCGCAAAACATAAATGCAGGGCACCTCTAAAGAACAAGGACTGACTAGACATTGTAATTCACGGTAAAAGAGATCCAGTTATGCTCATACTCAATATCAATTAATAGCAAAGCATACAAATGACAGTGGTGCTCTCTAACTGGTGCCTTTTATAAGATAATGATGACTCAACAATAAAGTAAATGGAAAGGCCCTTCGCAGAGGGAAGCATTGATTTGTAGAGGTGCCGGAGCTCGAGTTTTTAAAACAGAGATAAGTATTGATTTTTGAGTGGTATGCTTTCATTGCTCACACGATGACCAAGAGGTTTTCAACATCTTTCATGTTAGATACATTATAGGCGGTTCCCAAACAGAATAATAAAGTTTTTACTGCCCCTCCACCAATTAGTCACACTCCATGGTGAGCCGAATCCACGGGTACAGTCCATACAAACACAATCTTGGGGGAGTTTGGCTTAATTATATTTCGCTTTTTATTTCGAGCATGGAACTGGGCATCCTGATTACTAGCCACTTTCTCGTGAATGATAGTGAATCAACACATATCGTGAGAATAATCCACCTAGCATGGAAGATACTAACAGCCCCCAGTCGCCACATGAGCGATTTGGGCATACAAAACAGAATGTTTATTTGAAGGTTTAGATATTGGCATATGCAAATTTACTTGGAATGGCAGGTAAATACCACATATAGGTAGGTATGGTGGACTCATATGGAACAACTTTGGGGTTGAGGGATTGGATGCACAAGCAGTATTCCCGCTTAGTACAAGTGAAAGCTAGCAAAAGACTAGGGAGCGACCAACTAGAGAGCGACACAGTCATCAACATGCTTTGAGATTAACCAACATTGAATGCAAGCATGAGTAGGATATAAATCTCTATGAACATAAATATCGTGGAGGCTATGTTGATTTTGTTTCAACTACATGCATGAACATGTTCCAAGTCGAGGCACTTGAATTGTTCAGAGGAGGATACCGTCCCATCATACTACATCACTACCATTTTAATATGCATGTTTGCACCCAAAACAAACCATTATCCACTCTTAGATAATTAAGCATGGCATTGTTGGTGCACTAGAGTTTTGGGGCATCTAGTGCCCCTTACTCGTGCATGGGAAGTGGTAGCCACCCTGGCAACGAGGCCTAGTAGGGACTTGCCAGATACAAGCACAGAAGAATCAAGACCCTCGGCAAGACCTTGTCGGAAGGGCTATCAAACCCTCAGGCAAAGACAAGGCCCCTGGCAAGGCGAAGCCGCGGCAAGGCCGTGCCAGCGCACATGCCAGGTGTCGCCTCACATAGGCATGTGTCGCGGTGTGGGCGCTGGATGGGGCTAAGCGGTGCCGATGGGACGGGCTCCTGTCCCGTCCCACAAATGGATAGAGATGCCTGATGGTGCATTGAATGCACCTGTCCTACTCCGTCAGTGTTAGGTATGATAGCACTGTAGCTCTGTAGACCCCGTGTACGCACTATACGCCACTGTTGGGATCCCCTTCAGAGTATAAAAGGAGGCCCAGGGCGATACGGTATAGGACTTTTTTGGATCTTTAGACCTTCTAGCTCACACACGTGGTAGCGGCTCATAGCGCTCCTGTAGCTAGAACCCTAGAAACACTCTCAATACAACCAGGAAGGAGTAGGGTTTTACGCATCTTTGCGGACCGAACCTGGGTAAATCCCCCGTGTGTTGTTCATTAGACCTGCTCTTTGTGCGAGCTCTCACCCCCGCCAAACCGAAAGTGGTCCCTCCGATCCCATAGGTGTTTGTTCTCACGACATCTTTGGCGCACCAGGTAGGGGGAACGGGTCATGCGAACCTGTTCTAGTGATCAGCGCGCTAGTTTCTTCATACTCATCATCACCATGGCCCCCAAGAAGACAGGCCTGACGGCGGTTGGCCCATTTGCATCCGCTGTCCCTGTATCTTCTCGAATATACAATGACGTAGACGCGGGTGGAGGAGGAGGCGGAGGTTCAGAACTTCTGCAACGCTCTGGCGATCAAGGCCAAGCAAGCAGCGACGCCCGCCGTAGAGACACCCAAGGCGGCGGTGGGAACCCCCGCGCCGCTGGATCTCAGGACAGAGCGGTACCGCCCACGGGTGGTACGGCAAACTACGGGGGCAGAACGGTCTCTTCCAGGGCGCCTACGCCGCGACCTTCCCAGGACGCGCACGAAGAGCCGTGCCACATCGCCCACAGCTCTCAATGTCCCCATGGAAAAGCTCCTGTGCATCACTCCCAAGGTGTGCGGGGCCAGCATGCTCGCCGGCATGCTAGCGGGAGTGGCATGCCGTCACGGGACCACGGCGATGCTCCTTCTAACATAGTAGAAGTCAGATCACCACGCGTTCCTCGCGCCGTTCTCTGCCGACCACATCGGAAGAAGCGATGGTGCGGGCACAACTACTCCTAAACTTCCCTCCTGCTGTGGAGAAGCTCGACAAATGGAGAGCCACTATTTAGAGCCTCCTCAGCCTCGCAGATAGGTTTCGATCCACTGAGCTGGATCGCACTAGTGGTGAGAAGGCCGGAGGCAGTGCAACTTTTGTGCACTCTCCCCCATAGCAACATCGCCGATCACCGACTCGGCGGACTGACACTTACGATGGTTACTCGACGGCGTCGTCCGACCCACGGACACGTCACGACCAACATCAAGTTCTTCGGGAACAGGGCAAGGAAGACGCCCGAACTGCAATGGAGCGGCGGCGGGAAGCGCGCCTTCAATCTGATAGGCGTGTGGCCCACTATAGACAAGTCTGCGCCAAGGTACCCTGTCAGCCTACCTTACGAGGTGGGTTGTCCAGCGTTTACGCGTGAGCTGCGGCAAGTCCAGTGGCCCAATTCCCGCACGTTCAAGCCGGAGGTCCCGGAGAAGTATGACAGCAAGACTCACCCGTCGGAGTTCGTGAGCATCTACACCATTGCAGTGCAAGCTGTCGGGGGTCGTGACGACAAGATACTCACCAACTACTTCCTGTTGGTGCTTAAGCCTAGTGTTAGGTCGTGGTTGATGCACTTGCCAGAGGGATCCATCGCCTCCTGCGCAGACCTGTGCCACGAGTTTGTTGGCGCCTTCACAGGAGGTCATCAAGCTCCTGGCCAGGAAAGTGATTTGCACATCATCCCTCAGAAGGAGGGCAAAACTTTGTGCAAGTACATCCAAAGGTTCAGCCGCATGCACCACAACATACCAGACGTTCATCCTGCCGCCGTTATCAGTGTGCTCCATCAGAACGTGCGCAACTACAGGATGCGGGAAGAGCTGGCGATGAATAGGGTCAGGGATGTTGCCGAGCTTTATGCTCTGGGAGACAAATGTGCTCGGGCTGAAGAAGGGAGGAGATTCCCCAGCAAAGACGCTGGAGTAGGGGGTCAACTCTGAAGATGAAGACTCCACCACCCCGACAAAGAAGGGCCAGGAGCGGAACAAGAAACGCAAGGGTAAGGCCGTACTTGCCGTCGAGGGATCTGGCAACCCCGACGTCGCCAAGAAGGGCAAGGTTGGTGACCCTGATGACGATGTTGCCGGGTGCGCCTCCTGCCATGCTATGGCGGCTGACGACAAGCCAGAAGGCTCCGACAAGCAGTATTGCAAGATCCATCTTACCAAAGGCCACGACCTCAAAGATTGTCGGCAAGTTGAGCAGCTTGCCGAGAAGCAAAAAGCCGAATATGAGAGGCGAGACAAGGAGAAAGGCCAGGATGGTGCTGAGGGGTCTGGCAAGAAGTGCGTTGGCCGAGGAGGTCGTTGTGGCAAGCCCAAGCAACAAAAAGACTGACCCGCCCGTGGCTGCAACAAGCAAGAGGGAGATGAGGATGACGTCGAAGAGGACAACGAGTCCATCGAGCATGAGTTCCAGAAGGCTACAGAGATGATGTGCATCGAGGGAGGTGCCTCATCGCATTCCTCTCACCGCCAACTTAAACAGTGGGCGCGCGAGGTTAACAACGCGGAGCCCTCTATTGGTGCCTAGAGACCTCTGAAGTGGTCCAACACTCCTATCATCTTCGACACTAAGGATCACCCTGATTGCATAACTGCGGTCGGGTGCCTGCAGTTGTTGGTTTTGCCAACAATTCGCAACCTCAAGGTGACGAAGATGCTAGTCGACAGTGGGGCCAGCTTGAACCTGATCTCGCCTGGTGTCATCCAGAGGCTACAAATTCATGATGAAGATCTCGAACCGGCAGACACTTTCCAAGGGGTCAATTCATGGAGAACTCAGCCGAAGGGCAAGGTCATGTTGCCGGTGACATTTGGCATTGATATCAATTTTAGAACAGAGAAGATCATCTTTGACGTCACCAAGATCTCGTTGTCGTACAACGGCATCCTTGGTCGTCCAGCACTGGGCAAGTTCATGGCGGCCACCCACTTCACTTACAATGTGCTGAAGATGCCCGGGCCAATGAGCGTCCTCATGGTCAACTCCAACAAGAAAAACACACTTATCTGTGCCGACCAACTCTACCGGGGGGCAGTTGCAGCACCTATCGCCAAGGCACTTGCTCCTGCCGCTGAAGCTCATGGGGGGAAGAAGACCGGCAAGGCCTCTGGCGCACATTCCGGCAAGCGCACCTCCTCGGCGTGCTGTGCTCCCGTTGATGATGTCCCAGAGAGCTCCACCGGCAAGAGGAAGAAGTCCAAGGCAGCCCTGCCAGAGACCAAGAAGGTGCCCGCCAAGGAGGATGGCACGGGTGGAACTTTCACCATAAGTTCCACCCTTGACGACAAATAGGAAAGCGCACTCATCGCCTTCCCGTTGGTGAATGTCGATGTGTTTGCATGGCAAACATCTGATATCCCTGGTGTTCCTAGGAAGGTGATTGAGCACCACCTTGCCGTCTACCCACACGTGCGGCCCGTCAAGTAGAAGGTCTAGAAGCAAGCTTTGGAGCGGCAACTGTTTATTGCCGAAGAGATCAAGAAGCTAGAAGCGGCTGGCTTGATCAGAGGAGTACTCAATCCAACATGGTTGGCAAATCCAGTTTTAGTGCGCAAGGCGAATGGAAAATGGAGGTTGTGCATTGACTTCACGGACATCAACAATGCCTGCCCCAAAGATCCTTTCCCTTTGTCGCGCATCGACCAGATTGTGGACTCCACCGTCGGTTGCGACTTGTTTTCTTTCCTTGATGCCTATTCCAGCTATCATCAGATTTTCATGGCCAAGGAAGACGAGGAGAAGACCGCATTTATCACCCCATGTGGTACGTATTACTTTTCGTGTATGCCTTTCGGGTTGAAATGTGCTGGTTCTACATTTGCAAGAGCGGTCCAGATTGGTTTTGAGCCCCAGCTACATAGAAATATGGAGGCTTATATGGACGGCATAGTGGTCAAAACCAAGGACAAGGCTACACTCATATCAGGCCTAGAAGAAACATTTGCTAATCTGCACAAGATCAACATGAAGCTCAACCCTGAGAAGTGCGTGTTCGGCGTCCCATCCGGCAAGCTTCTCGGGTTCTTTGTATCTCAACGAGGAATTGAAGCAAATCCCGACAAGATCAAAGCAATTGAGCAAATTGAGGCACCAAGACGAGTCAAAGATGTGCGTCGCCTTGCCGACTGTGGTGCTGCTCTAACTAGGTTCATATCAAAGTCTGCTGAGTGCACCCTGCCCTTTTTCAAAATCTTGAAGAAGGCAGGTCCAATGAAATGGACTCTAGAAGCGGAGGCAGCGCTGCAGGATTTGAAGAAGTACCTCTCCTCTCCGCCAGTCCTAGTTGCGCCGAAACCACAAGAACTGTTGTTGCTATATATAGTGGCAACAAATCAAGTGGTGAGTGTTGCGCTAGTGGCTAAAATAGAAGTCAATGAGGAAGCAGAAGCAGCAGCAAGGCCGCCAATCGAGGAGCCAGGGTATTCCCCGGAACGGTCTGGTGCTGGCAAGGAAGGATCTGCACAGTTGAATGAGACAATCCAGAAGAAGAAGGTGGTGCAGCGCCCAGTCTATTTTGTTAGCTCCCTGTTGCAGGGAATGTTGGAAATATTCCCTAGAGGCAATAAATAAAGTGTTTATTATTATATTTCCTTGTTCATGATAATCTTTTATTATCCATGCTATAATTGTATTGATTGGAAACACATTACATGTGTGGGTAAATGGACAACACTTTGTCCCTAGTATGCCTCTAGTGAACTAGCTCGTTGGTCAAAGATGGTCAAGGTTTCCTAGCCATTAACATGTGATGTCATTTGATAACGGGATCACATCATTAGGAGAATGATGCGATGGACAAGACCCAAACTACAAACGTAGCATATGATCGTGTCAGTTTATTGCTACTGTTTTCTGCATGTCAAGTATATGTTTCTATGACCATGAGATCATGCAACTCACGGACACCGGAAGAGTGCCTTGTGTGTATCAAACGTCGCAACATAACTAGGTAACTATAAAGGTACTCTACAGGTATTTCTGAGGGTGTCTGTTGGGTTGGCATGGATCAAGACTGGGATTTGTTACTCCGTATGACGGAGAGGTATCTCAGGGCCCACTCGGTAATACAACATCACAATAAGCCTTGCAAGAAATGTGACTAAGTGTTAGTCACGGGATCTTGTATTACGGAACGAGTAAAGAGACTTGCCAGTAATGAGGTTGAACTAGGTATGGAGATACCGACGATCGAATCTCGGGCAAGTAACATACCGAAGAACAAAGGGAACATCATATGGGATTAACTGAATCCTTGACACAGAGGTTCAACCGATAAAGATCTTCGTAGAATATGTAGGAACCAATATGGGCATCCAGGTCCCGCTATTGGTTATTGACCGTAGAGGTGTCTCGATCATGTCTACATAGTTCTCGAACCCGCGGGGTCTGCACACTTCAGATTTGGTGACGTTTCGGTAGTATAGAGTTATGTATGGTGGTGACCGAAGGTTGTTCGGAGTCCCGGATGATATCCCGGACATCACTAGGAGCTCTAGAATGGTCCGGAGGTAAAGATTGATATATAGGAAGTCCTGTTTTGGTCGCCGGAAAAGTTTTGGGCTCATCGGTAGTGTACCGGGAGTGCCGGTAGTGTACCGGGAGACCATCGGGAGGGGTATTTCGACCCAAGAGGCTGCATGGGATGTGGGAGGATGAATACCAGCCCTTAGTGGGCTGGAGGAAGTCCCACATAGGGCCCATGCGGCTGGGAAGAAAAATCCCAAAAGGAAAAAGGTGGAAAAAGGCAAAAAGGGCTAGATAAGGAAGGAGTCATAATCCTACTAGGAGTGGAGGAGGAAGACTCCTCCCTCCTGGTTCGACCAAAGCCTAGGGCTGGATCCTTGAGGGACAAGCCTCCTCCTCCTCCACTCCTATATATACTAGAGGGTTTTAGGGTTTTGGCACTAGTTTTTCAGCCACGTGCTACCCGTTCCTCTAGTGCATAGTTTCTCCTCTAGATCGGATTTCTGCAGTGCTTGGTCGAAGCCCTGCCGGAATAGCTCCACCACCATCGCCGGAGCGCCGTCATGCTGCCGGAGAACTCTTCTACCTCTCCTCTCCCTCTTGCTAGATCAAGAAGGTGAAGATCGTCATCAAGCTATACGTGTGCTGAACGCTGACGGATCGTGATTGGATCATGGGACGCTCGGCGATTTGGATCGCGAAGACGTTTGACTACACCAACCTTGTTTCTTAACGCTTCCTGCTTAGCGATCTACAAGGGTACGTAGATCCACTCTCCCTCTTGTAGATGCTCATCACCATGGATAGGTCTTGCGTGAACCTATGATTTTTTTTGTTTCCCATGCGTCGTTCCCCAACAGTGGCATCATGAGCTAGGTCTATGTGTAGATGAGATCTCGATTAGAACACAAAGAGTTTGTGGGTGTTGATGCTTAGATTGCTTCCTCCCTTGGTCGTGTTTTGGTTCAGCGGTATTGTGGGATGAAGCGGCCCGGACCAACATGACTCGTATGCTTACAACAGACTGGTTCCCTCAACTGCAACTTGTTGCTAAGATGGCTAGCGGGTGTCAGTTTCTCCTACTTTAGTTGGATCGGATTCGACAAATGTGGTCCTTGAGAAGGTTGAAAAGCAACTAATGTATCACCGTTGCGGTTTATGCGTAGGTGAGAATTGTTCTTGCTAGATACCCGTAGCAGCCACGCAAAACATGCAACAACAATTAGAGGACGTCTAACTTGTTTTTGCAGGGTATGTTGTGATGTGATATGGCCAATTACATGATCTGATATATGTGATGTATGATATGATCATGTGTTGTATAGAATATCACGACTTGCATGTCGATGAGTATGGCAACCCGCAGGAGCCATAGGGTTGTCTTTAATTATTGTATGACCCGCGTGTCAATCATTAAGCGCTATGTAATGCTTTACTTTATCGCTAAACGGTAGCACTAGTAGTACAAGCATGATGGGCGTGACAACCCCGATGGCGACACGTTGATGGAGATCAAGATGATAAAGATCATGGTGTCATGCCGGTGACGATGGAGATCATGCCGGTGCTTTCAAGATGGAGATCAAAAGCACAAGTTCATGGCCATATCATGTCACTTATGATTTGCATGTGATGTTAATCCTTTTATGCACCTTGTTTTGCTTAGGACGATGGTAGCATTATAAGGTGATCCCTCACTTAAATTTCAAGATCAATTGTGTTCTCCCCGAGTGTGCATCGTTGCGAAAGTTTGTCGTGTCGAGACACCACGTGATGATTAGGTGTGATAGACTCTACGTTCACATACAACGGGTGCAAGCCAGTGTTGCACATGCAGAACACTCGGGTTAAACTTGACAAGCCTAGCACGTACAGACATGGCCTCGGAACACAAGATACCGAAAGGTCGAACATGAGTCATATAGTAGATATGATCAACATGACGATGTTCACCATTGAAACCACCTCAACTCACGTGATGATCGGACTTGAGTTGGTGGATTTGGATTATGTGACACTCAGATGACCTCAGGGATGTCAATTTGAGTGGGAGCTTTAGTAATTTGATTAACTACAACTAATTATCTTGAACAATAGTCTAAGTAACCTTTGCATATTTATGTTGTAGATCAATGGCTCGCGTAGTAGCACCCCTAAATTTTAATGCCTTCCTAGAGAAAGCTAAGTTGAAAGATGATGGAAGTAACTTTGTTGACTGGGCCCATAATCTGACGATTATCCTCATGGCTTCCCAGAAATTATATGTCCTTGATGCACCGCTTGGTGACCAACCAGAAGACATGTCATCCGAAGACGTTAAGAACACTTGGGAGGCACATTTTGGAGATTACTCAATAGTTCAGTGTGCAATATTGTATGGCTTAGAACCGGGACTTCAAAGACGTTTTGAACGTCATGGAGCATATGAGATGTTCTAGGAGTTGAAGTTTATCTTTCAGAAGAATGTACGAATCGAGAGGTATGAGACCTCCGATAAGTTCTATGCTTGCAAGATGGAGGAGAACGGGTCTATCAATGAACATATACTCAGAATGTCTGGGTATTCGACTCGTCTAGCGGAGTTGGGAATTGCCCTTCCGCTAGAGGCGATCACTGATAGAGTTCTTCAATCACTGCCACCTAGTTACAAGAGCTTTGTGATGAACTATAACATGCACGGGATGAACAAGTTAGTCGTCGAGCTGTTTGCGATGCTAAAGGTTGCTGAGTCTGAAATCCAGAAAGAACATCAAGTGTTGATGGTCAATAAAACCACTAGTTCCAATAAGAATGGCAAGGGCAAGGGCAAGGGCAAGAAGGGTAAAACCAAGAAGGATGGCAAAGCAGTTGCTACTCCTGTAAAGAAGCCCAAGCATGGACCCAAGCCAGAAACCGAGTGCTTTCATTGCAAGGGAACTGGTCACTGGAAGCGGAACTGCCCCAAGTACCTGGCTGACAAGAAGGCGGCCAACGACAAACAAGGTATATATGATATACAAGTTATTGATGTGTACCTTACTATCTCTCATTGTAGTGCCTGGGTATTTGATACCGGTTCGGTTGCTCACATTTGCAACTCAAAACAGGAACTACAGAATAGACGAAGGCTGGCAAAGGATGAAGTGACGATGCACGTGGGAAATGGTTCCAAGGTTGATGTGATCGCCGGCGGCACGCTCTCTCTTCGATTACCATCGGGATTAGTGATGAACTTGAATAATTGTTATTTAGTGCCTGCGTTAAGCATGAACATTATATCTGGATCTTGTTTATTGCGAGACGGTTACTAATTTAAATCAGAGAATAAAGGTTGTTCTATTTATATGAGTAATATCTTTTATGGTCATGCACCCAATGTGAGGGGTTTATTCATATTGAATCTTGATAGTGATGATACACATGTTCATAAAATTGATGCCAAAAGATGTAGAGTTGATAATGATAGTACCACTTTCTTGTGGCATTGCCGTTTAGGTCATATTGGTGTAAAACGCATGAGGAAGCTCCATGCTGATGGACTTTTGGAGTCACTTGATTTTGAATCACTTGACACATGTGAAACATGCCTCATGGGCAAGATGACTAAAACGCCGTTCTCTGGAACACTGGAACGGGCAAGTGACTTATTGGAAATCATACATACTGATGTGTGCGGTCCAATGAATGTTACAACGCGTGGTGGATATCGTTATTTTCTCACCTTCACTGATGACTTAAGTAGATATGGGTATACTTATGTAATGAAACACAAGTCTGAAACGTTTGAAAAGTTCAAGCAATTTCAGAGTGAAGTTGAGAATCATAGTAACAAGAAGATTAAATTCCTATGATCTGATTGAGGAGGTGAATATCTGAGTTATGAGTTTGGCAGTCACTTAAGATAGTGTGGAATTGTTTCACAGTTGACACCGCCTGGAACACCACAGCGTAATGGTGTGTCCGAACATCATAATCGAACCTTATTAGATATGGTGTGTTCTATGATGTCTCTTGCTGATTTGCCACTATCGTTTTGGGGTTATGCATTAGAGACAGCTGCATTCTCTAAATCCGTTGATACGACGCCATATGAACTTTGGTTTGGCAAGAGGCCAAAGTTGTCGTTTCTTAAAGTTTGGGGATGTGATGCTTATGTCAAAAAGCTTCAGCCTGAAAAGCTGGAACCCAAAGCGGAGAAATGTGTCTTCATAGGATACCCGAAAAACACAGTAGGGTATACCTTCTATCTCAGATCTGAAGGCAAAGTCTTTGTCGCTAAGAACGGAACATTTCTTGAGAAAGAGTTTCTCTCGAAAGAATTGAGTGGGAGGAAAATAGAGCTTGATGAGGTTATTGAACCTTTACTTCAACCAGAAAGTAGCGCAGCGCAGCAAGATGTTTCTGTGGAACCTACAATGGTTGGAAAGGAAGTTAATGATGATGATCATGAAGCTTCGGATCAAGCTGCTATTGAACCTCGTAGGTCGACAAGGCCGCGTACTACTCGTGAGTGGTACGACAACCCTGTCTTGGAGGTCATGTTGTTGGACAACAATGAACATATGAGCTATGGAGGAGCGGTGATG
This sequence comes from Hordeum marinum, assembly GCA_022496015.1. Lineage (NCBI taxonomy): Eukaryota > Viridiplantae > Streptophyta > Magnoliopsida > Poales > Poaceae > Hordeum > Hordeum marinum. The sequence continues at coordinate 341,767,213 of CM039677.1, read as the reverse complement.
GGCCTGGATTCCAAGAAATGGTTAGAGGCCATGAAATCCAAGATGGAATCCATGTATGAAAACAAAGTATGGACTTTGGAATTATTACCTGAAGGGCGAAAGGCCATTCAGAACAAATGGATCTTTGAGAAGAAGACAGACACGGACGGTAATGTCACCGTCTATAAAGCTCGACTTGTGGCAAAGGGTTTTTCACAAGTTCAAGGAGTTGACTATGATGAGACCTTCTCACCCATAGCGATGCTTAAGTTTGTCAGAATCATGTTGGCAATAGCTGCTTATTTCGACTATGAAATTTGGCAGATGGATGTCAAAACAGCGTTCCTCAACGGTTTCCTTGAGGAAGAGTTGTATATGATGCAACCAGAAGGTTTTGTCGATCCAAAGAATGCTGACAAAGTTTGCAAACTCCAGCGATCCATTTATGGGCTAGTGCAAGCATCTCGGAGTTGGAATAAGCGTTTTGATGAGGTGATCAAAGCGTTTGAGTTTATACAAGTTTATGGAGAAGCTTGTATTTACAAGAAAGTGAGTGGGAGCTCTATAGCGTTTCTAATATTATATGTGGATGACATATTGCTGATTGGAAACAATATAGAAATACTGGAAAGTGTGAAGGAATATTTGAACAAGAGTTTTTCAATGTAGGACCTTGGAGAAGCTGCTTTCATATTGGGCATTAAGATCTATAGAGATAGATCGAGACGCTTAATAGCACTTTCACAGAGCACATACCTTGATAAAGTTTTGAAGAAGTTCAAAATGGATCAGTCCAAGAAGGGGTTCTTGCCTGTGTTACAAGGTGAGAAGTTGAGTAAGACTCAATGCCCAATGACTGCAGAAGATAGAGAAAAGATGAGTGTCATCCCCTATGCTTCAGCCATAGGCTCTATCATGTATGCAATGTTGTGCACAAGACCCAATGTCAGCCTTGCCATAAGTATGGCCGAAAGGTTTCAAAGTGATCCTGGAATGGAGCACTGGGCAACGGTCAAGAATATCCTTAAGTACCTGAAAAGGACTAAGGAAATGTTTCTCGTTTATGGTGGTGATGAAGATCTCGTCGTAAAGGGTTACGTCGATGCAAGCTTTGACACGGATCCGGATGACTCTAAGTCACAAACCGGATACGTATTTATTCTCAACGAGGGAGCGGTAGGCTGGTGAAGTTCCAAGCAAAGCATGGTAGCCGATTCTACGTGCGAAGCAGAGTACATCGCAGCCTCGGAGGCAGCGTAGGAAGGTGTCTGGATGAAGTAGTTCATGACAGATCTTGGAGTAGTGCCCAGTGCACTGAATCCAATGAACCTGTTCTATGACAACATTGGTGCCATTGATGTGGCCAAGGAACCAAGGTTTCACAAGAGGACCAGACACATAAAGCGACGCTTCAACTCCATCCGTGATTACATCGACGAAAAGGACATAAATATTTGCAAAGTGCACACGGATTTTAATGTTGCAGACCCTTGACTAAACCTCTTCCAAGGGCTAAACATGATCAACACCAGAACTGCATGGGTGTTCGATTCATTACAATGTAAATCACATAGTGATGTGAACTAGATTATTGACTCTAGTGCAAGTGGGAGACTATTGGAAATATGCCCTAGAGGCAATAAATAAAGTGTTTATTATTATATTTCCTTGTTCATGATAATCTTTTATTATCCATGCTATAATTGTATTGATTGGAAACACATTACATGTGTGGGTAAATAGACAACACTTTGTCCCTAGTATGCCTCTAGTGAACTAGCTCGCTGGTCAAAGATGGTCAAGATTTCCTAGTCATTGACATGTGATGTCATTTGATAATAGGACCACGTCATTAGGAGAATGATGTGATGGACAAGACCCAAACTACAAACATAGCATACGATTGTGTCAGTTTATTGCTACTGTTTTCTGCATGTCAAGTATATGTTTCTATGACCATGAGATCATGCAACTCACGAACACCGAAAGAGTGCCTTCTGTGTATCAAACGTCGCAACGTAACTGGGTGACTATAAAGGTACTCTACAGGTATTTCTGAGGGTGTCTGTTGGGTTGGCATGGATCAAGACTGGGATTTGTTACTCCGTATGACGGAGAGGTATCTCAGGGCCCACTCGGTAATACAACATCACAATAAGCCTTGCAAGCAATGTGACTAAGTGTTAGTCACGGGATCTTGTATTACGGAATGAGTAAAGAGACTTGCCGGTAACGAGGTTGAACTAGGTATGGAGATACCAACGATCGAATCTCGGGCAAGTAACATACCGAAGAACAAAGGGAACATCATACGGGATTAACTGAATCCTTGACATAGAGGTTCGACCGATAAAGATCTTCTAGAATATGTAGGAACCAATATGGGCATCTAGGTCCCGCTATTGGTTATTGACCGTAGAGGTGTCTCGGTCATGTCTACATAGTTCTCGAACCCACAGGGTCTGCACACTTAAGGTTTGGTGATGTTTCAGTAGTATAGAGTTATGTATGGTGGTGACCGAAGGTTGTTCGGAGTCCCAGATGAGATCCCGAACATCACAAGGAGCTTTGGAATGGTTCAGAGGTAAAGATTGATATATAGGAAGTCCTATTTTGGTCGCCGGAAAAGTTTTGGGCTCATCGGTAGTGTACCGGGAGTGCCGGTAGTGTACCGGGAGACCATCGGGAGGGGTATTTCGACCCAAGTGGCTACATGGGCTGTGAGGGGATGAATACAAGCCCTTAGTGGTCTGGTGGAAGTCCCACACAAGGCCCATGCGACAGGGAAGAAAAGCCCAGAAGGAAAAAGGTGGAAAAAGGCAAAAAAGGCTAGATAAGGAAGGAGTCCTAATCCTAGTAGGAGTGGAGGAGGAGGACTCCTCCCTCCTGGTTCGGCCGAAGCCTAGGGCTAGCTCCTTGAGGTCCAAACCTCCTCCTCCTATCCTCCTATATATACTAGAGGGTTTTAGGGTTTTGGCATGAGTTTTTCAGCCACATGCTACCCGTTCCTCCAGTGCATAGTTTCTCCTCTAGATTGGATTTCTGCAGTGCTTAGGCGAAGCCCTACCGGAATAGCTCCACCACCATCGCCGAAGCACCATCACGCTGCCGGAGAACACTTCTACCTCTCCGCTCCCTCTTTCTGGATCAAGAAGGCGGAGATCGTCATCAAGCTATACGTGTGCTTAATGCGGAGGTGCCGTCCGTTCGGTACTTGATCGGGACGGATCATGATTGGATCGTGGGACGCTCGGCGATTTGGATCGCAAAGACGTTCGACTACACCAACCACGTTTCTTAACACTTCCCTCTTAGCGATCAACATGGGTACGTAGATCCACTCTCCCTCTCGTAGATGCTCATCACCATGGATAGGTCTTGCGTGAGCGTAGGAATTTTTTTGTTTCCCATGCGTCGTTCCCCAACAGGGGGCTAGGTCAAGATATTCTGGCATGCAAAAGTTGCTCTCTGGCCTTCTTATGTCCTAGAGGATGCCATGCCATTAATTCGAAGCACATGAGATCACCATTGTCACTCGCTTCCCGCTGCAGCGAATCTTGCGAAACCCAGAAGCTACCGACAGGATTGTAGAGTGGGCTTTGGAACTGTCAAGCTTTGGTATGAAGTTTGAAAGCACTTCGTCCATTCAGAGCAGAGCCTTGGCAGATTTCATTGCAGAATGGACCCCAACGCCCGATGAAGAAGTTCTAGAATCAACTCTCCCCGGCAAGGAAACCGATTGCTACTTCTCAAGCATGCGTTGGTTTCCCGTGAAGAGGAACAGTTTGATGCATCAAAGTAGATAAGTATTTTCCTCAGTTTTTGAGAACCAAGGTATCAACCTAGTAGGAGATACAGGCGAGCCACCAATAGATATACCTGCACAAGGAATCAAACTCTTGCACCCAACACTATAAAGGGGTTGTCAATCCCTTCATGATTATTTGCACAGATGAGATCTAGTAGAGATAGATATAATAGGGTGCTTGAACGGAAAGTAAAACTAAAAGTAATAACAATGCAACAAGTATTTTTGGAGTTTTTGTTTTTAGATCTGGAAATATAATATGGAAAATAGACCCGGGGGCCATAGGTTTCACTAGATGGCTTCTCTCATGATGGCAAGTATTACGGTGGGTGAAAAAATTACTATCGAGCAATTGATAGAAAAGAGAATAATTATGAAGATATCCAAGGCAATGATTATGCATATAGGCATCACGTCCGTGATAAGTAGACCAAAACGATTCTGCATCTACTACTATTACTCCACACATCGACCGACTCCTGCCTGCATCTAGAGTATTAAGTTCATGAAGAACAGAGTAACACATTAGGTAAGATGACATGATGTAGAGGGATAGACTCAAGCAATATGATGAAAACCCCATCTTTTTACCCTTGATGGCAAAAATACAATACCTGCCTCGCTACCCCTACTATGTCAGTGGGTGAGGAAACCGCAAGATTGAAGCCAAAACTAAGCACTTCTCCTATTGCAAGAATTACCAATCTAGTTGTCCAAACGAAACCAATAATTCGAAGAGACTTGCAAAGTATGAAATCATGCATATAATAATTCAGGAAAGACTGAAATAATATTCATGGATAATCTGAACATAAACCCCCAATTCATCGGATCTTGACAAACACAGCGGAAAAGAGTATTACATCGGATAGATCTCCATGAAGATCATGAAGAACATGGTATTGAGAAGCAAAGAGAGAGAAGAAGCCATCTAGCTACTAGCTATGGACCCGTATGTCTATGGTGAACTACTCACGCATCATCGGAGGGGCAATGGAGTTGATGTATATGCCCTCCATGATCGAATGCCCCTCCGGTAGATTACCGAAAAAAGCTCCAAGATTGGATCTCTCGGGAACAGATGCTTCTGGCGATGGAAAAGTGTTTTTGTGGCTTGTTCTGATAATGATGGAATATTTGGGTATTTATAGGCCGAATATTAGGGTTAGGGGAGGTGCCATGGGCCCACAAGCCTGCCTGGCGCGGGTGCCCCCCTCGCCGCGACAAGCGGGCTTGTGGCCCCGTGGGAGCTCCTCTACCTTGGTTCTCAAGTCTCGTGGCTTCCATATTTTCCAGAAAAAATCTTTCCGGAGGTTTTATTCTATTTGTACTCCGTTTAATATTCCTTATCTGCGAAACTCAAAAACAAGGAAAAAACAGAAACTGGCACTAGGCTCTAGATTAATAGTTAGTCCCAAAAATATTATAAAATAACATATTAATGCATATAAAACATCCAAAACAGATAATATAATAGCATGGAACAATCGAAAATTATATACACGTCGGATACGTATCAACACCCCCAAGCTTAATTTTTGCTCGTCCTCGAGTAGGTAAATGATAAAAACAGAATTTTTGATGTGGAATGCTACCCAACATATTTATCCATGTAATATTATTTATTGTGGCATGAATATTCATATCCGTTAGATTCAAAACAATAGTATAATATTGACATAAAAACAGTAATACTTCAAGCACACCAACAAGTTAGCCGTGTCCTTTCGAAATAACATGGCCTTAGAAAGTTATCCCTACAAAATCATATGGTCTGGCTATGCTCCATCTTCCCCACACAAAGTATCTAAATCATGCACAACCTCGATGAACAAGTCAAGAAATTGTTTCACACTTTTGGTGTTCTCAAACCTTTTCAACTCTCACGCGATACATGAGCGTGAGCCATGGATATAGCATTATAGGTGGAATAGAATATGGTGGGGGTGCAAGGGAAAAAGGAGAAGATAGTCTCACATCAACTAGGCGTATCAACGGGCTATGGAGATGCCCATCAATACATATCAATGTGAGTGAGTAGGGATTGCCATGCAACAAATGCACTTAGAGCTATAAGTGTATGAAAGCTCAAAAAGAAAACTAAGTGGTCGTGCAAAATGAATATCCACTAGTTATATGAAAGTGACAAAATAGGAGACTCTATATCATGAAGATCATGGTGCTACTTTGAAGCACAAGTGTGGAAAAAGATAGTAGCAATTGTCCCTTCTCTCTTTCTCTCATTTTTATTTATTTATTTTGGTGGGCTTATTTGGCCTCTTTTTTTTGTTTGGGCTTCACTGGCCTCTTTTATTTTTGTAAAGTATGGATATTCGTCCCAACTTGTGAGGGAGTCATATCCTCCATCATCCTTTTCTCTCATGGGACAATGCTCTATTAATAAAAAATCGTCACACTTTTATTTACTTATAACTCAAATAAAAAGAAATTACAACTTGATTCGTATGACAAGATAAAACTCTATATGCAATATGAAGTGATGATGCAAGTCATAGAAAAACTACATGGTGGAAGTTGCATGGAAATATATCTCGGAATGGCTATGGAAATGCCATAATAGGTAGGTATGGTGGCTGTTTTGAGGAATATATGGTGGCTGTTTTGAGGAAGGAGGGTTTGATGTACCGGCAAAAGTTGCGCGGTACTAGAGAGGCTAGCATGGATGGAAGGGTGAGAGTGCGTATAATCCATGCACTCACATTAGTCATAAAGAACTCACATACTTATTGCAAAAGTCTATTAGTCATCAAACAAAGCATTAGACGCATGCTCCTAGGGGATAGGTTGGTAGGAGTTAACCATCACGTGCTCTCGACCCTCACACAAAGGTCGACAATCACTAGACAAGTCATGCTCCGACTTTGTTACATAGCAGTTCACTATACGTGCATGCTATGGGAATCACAAGCTTTAACACACATATCCCTTCATTTCACAACTACTCAATAGTACGACTCTCATATTACCATCCCTATTATCTCAAAACTATATGCAAGGAATCCAACTTCTCATAGTTGTTAATGCACTTAATATGAATTTTTTTATTATATCCCTCTTGGATGCCATTATATTAGGGCTAAATTCATAACCTAAACAAATTACCATGCTGTTTTAAGAAACTCTCAAAATAATATGAGTGAGGAACAAGAGCTTAATAATTTCTATAAAATATAACACCACCATGCTCTAAAAAGATATAAGTGAAGCACTAGAGCAACATTGCCTAGATCAAAAGATATAAGTTAAGCATATAGAGTATTCTAACGAATTCACGATTCAGCGTGTCTCTCTCTAAAGATCTGTCCAGAAAGGATGATCGTTGCAAACTAACAAGCAAAGACTCATATCATACAAGACGCTCCAAGCAAAACACATATCATGTGGTGAATAAAAATATAGCGTCAAGTAAATTTACCGATGGATTGAAGATGAAAGAGGGGATGCCTTCCGGGGCATCCCCAAGCTTAGGCTTTTTGGTATCCTTGAATATGACTTGGGGTGCCATGGTCATCCCAAAGCTTAGGATCTTTCCACTCTTTATTCCATAGTCCATCAAATCTTCAGCCAAAACTTGAAAACTTCACAACACAAAACTCAACAGAAAACTCATGAGATCCGTTAGTACAAGAAAAATAAATCACCACTTTAGGTACTATTGTGAACTCATTATTTATTTATATTTGTGTAATACATACTGTATTCTAACTTCTCCATGACTCATAAGCCCCGATACAACCCATAGATACATCAAAATAAGCAATCAACACAAAGAAAACAGAATCTGTCAAAAACAGAAAAATCTGTAGAAATCTGTAAACTTCGAATACTTCTGGAACCATAAAAATTCTGACAAATTAGGAAAACCAAGGAAATGTGTATATAAATCCTGTGTAAAAATTTCAGAGCAATTTGACGCTCTAAAAAGCTCAGAAAATTCCTGTACTGATCATAAAAGTTTCTGTTTTCCAGCAAGATCAAATCAACAACTACCATATATCACCCCAAAGGTTTTACTTGGCTCAAAAACTAATTTAAACACAAAAACACAATTACTACAGAAGAAATAATGTGCCAAACACACCAAAACATAAGCAAAAAACTAAAAGCAAAATAAAATTGGGTTGCCTCCCAACAAGCGCTATTGTTTAACGCCCCTAGCTAGGCAAAACACAATAGATCTAGGTATTGTCATCTTTGGTATTGGCAACATTTGTGAGGACTTTCTAAAATCCAGGAGGTTCTTACATCTTTCCCCCACTTGTAGGGGGAGGATCAATCTTGGTGTCCAAAATGTTGAAACGCTTATTGCAAAGGGTGATCATAGTATTCAAGCAATTAAGGTTCCCGTTAATATGTTTGAGGGGTTCGTGATGTTGTTATAACTCGACCAAGTGCTTATGTAAGTCACCCAATTTGTCGAGAACTTGAACTCCCTCTTGAGAGAAAGCAAACCCCCTTTTTGGTAGAGGAACCCCCAAAATCTCCTGTAAAACTTCATAGGTTGCATTCGTGTCAAGCTTAATAAAATTTCCTTTTTAGGCGAAATCTAAAAGCTCCCTATGATGCAAAGCTAAACCAATGTAAAAATTTCTAAGCAAAACTTTTGCATCCCCTTTTAGATTGGAAACACGATAATATCCCATTAACCTATACCAATCATCCTTCAAATTTTCCCCTTGTTTTTGTTTGAAGTAAAGAACTTCAAAATCTGGTGACAAGGGGGATGTGGTGATGTTTGACATAGTTCAGGTAATCAAAAAGACAAGCGAAAGAAGAGCAAATAAAAAGGCAAGTGTTTTCTAAAAATCCTTTTAGAAGCGAGGGAGAGGAAAACGAGAGGCAAATGGCAAATAATGTAAATGCAAGAGATGAGTTTGTGATGGGTACTTGGTATTCTTGACTTGCTATGTATCTCCCCGGCAACGGCGCCAGAAATCCTTCTTGCTACTTCTCGAGCATGCGTTGGTTTCTCGTGAAGAGGAATGGTTTGATGTAGCAAAGTAGATAAGTATTTCCCTCAGTTTTTGAGAACCAAGGTATCAATCTAGTAGGAGATACAAGCGATCCACCAATAGATATACCTGCACAAGGAATCAAACTCTTGCACCCAACGCTATAAAGGGGTTGTCAATCCCTTGACGGTTATTTGCAAGGATGAGATCTAGTAGAGATAGATATAATAGGGTGCTTGAACAGAAAGTAAAACTAGAAGTAAAAACAATGCAACAAGTATTTTTTGGTGTTTTTGGTTTTAGATCTGAAAATATAATATGGAAAATAGACCCGGGGCCATAGGTTTCACTAGATGGCTTCTCTCATGATGGCAAATATTCCGTTGGGTGAACAAATTACTGTCGAGGAATTGATAGAAAAGCGAATAATTATGAAGATATACAAGGCAATGATTACGCATATATGCATCATGTTCGTGACAAGTAGACCGAAACAATTCTGCATCTACTACTATTACTCCACACATCGACCGACTCCTGCCTGCATCTAGAGTATTAAGTTCATGAAGAACAGAGTAACGCATTAGGTAAGATGACATGATGTAGAGGGATAAACTCAAGAAATATTATGAAAACCCCATCTTTTTACCATTGATGGCAACAATACAATACGTGCCTCACTACCCCTACTATGTCACTGGGTGAGGACACCACACGATTGAACCCAAAACCAAGCACTTCTCCTATTGCAAGAATTACCAATCTAGTTGGCCAAACCAAACCAATAATTCGAACTGACTTGCAAAGATATGAAATCATGCATATAATAATTCAAGAAAGACTCAAATAATATTCATGGATAATCTGAACATAAACCCCCAATTCATCGGATCTCGACAAACACACCACAAAAGAGTATCACATCGGATAGATCTCCATGAAGATCATGAAGAAAATGGTATTGAGAAGCAAAGAGAGAGAAGCCATCTAGCTACTAGCTATGGACCCGTAGGTCTGTGGTGAATTACTCACGCATCATCAGAGGGGCAATGGAGTTGATGTAGATGCCCGCCGTGATCGAATCCCCCTCCGGCAGATTATCAGAAAAGGCTCCAAGATTGGATCTCTCGGGAACGGAGGTTTCTAGTTGCGGAAAAGTATTTTTGTGGCTCGTTCTGATAATGATGGAATATTTGGGTATTTATAGGCCGAAGATTAGGGTTAGGGGAGGTGTCAAGGGCCCACAAGCCTACCCGACGCGGGTGCCCCCCTGGCCGCGGCAAGCAGGCTTGTGCCCCCCGTGTCAGCTCCTCTGCCTTGGTTCTCAAGTCTCGTGGCTTCCATATTTTCCAGAAAAAATCTTTCTGGAGGTTTTATTCCATTTGGACTCCGTTTAACATTCCTTATCTGCGAAACTCAAAAACAAGGAAAAAACAGAAACTGGCACTAGGCTCTAGATTAATAGGTTAGTCCCACAAATAATATAAAATAGCATATTAATGGATATAAAACATCCAAAATAGATAATATAATAGCATGTAACAATAAAAAAATTATAGATACGTTGGAGACGTATCGTCAATCAAGAATGGATCATGTATTTTGATGGAGCTTTCTTGCTGCAAGGCGCCGGTGCCGGAGTGCTACTTGTCGCACCCACCGGAGAGCACCTCAAATATGTGATTCAGATGCACTTTCCCTAGGAGAGATCAATGAACAACCCTGCCGAGTACGAAGGGATGCTTTCCATTCTGAGGATCGCAGCAGACCTTGGGATCAAGAAACTTATTGTCAGGGGTGATTCTCAGCTTGTCGTCAGGCAAGTGAACGAAGATTACCAGAGTCCATTGATGGAAGCTTATGTAGATGAAGTGAGGAAGTTGGAAGAATGTTTTGACAACCTGCAAATGGAGCACGTTCCACGTGCAGAGAATAGCATTGCTGATGGCCTGTCAAAGTGTGTTGCCCTTAAGTTGCCCGTGGAACCAGGAACTTTCGTGCTCCGACTGGCTCAACCCTCCGTGACACCATCAAATGGACAAGAGAAAAGAAGGAAGTTGAGTTCTGGCAAGTATTTCCCGGCACACCTCCTAGAAGCTGCCGATGAGGAGGTTGTCGGGGACAACGTCAGGCTTGCCGGTGAGCGCCATGCTCCGGCGGAGTCTCCGGCTCTTGCCGTGGAAGCACACGCTCCCGCCAGGTTTGCCGGGGTGCAACAGGCTTTGACGGGGCCTCAGGCCCTTGCCGTTGAGACAAATGCTCCCCAGACAGAGGATATGCCTTTGGTCCTTATTGTCGAGCCCCAGGCCCCAGCATGGGCACAACAGATCATCTCTTTCCTTCAAACAGGAAAACTCCCTAGGGAACAAGAGGAAGCAGAGAAAGTAGCCTGCCGGTCTCATATGTACCAGTTCATAGACAACGTCCTGTATAGAAAGAGATCGAATGGCGTAAAACTCAAATGCATTTCTTGGGAGGATGGACTCGAGCTGTTGGCGGAGATACATGGAGGCACATGTGGCTCCCACATAGGATCAAGAGCACTTGCCGGAAAGGCATTCCGGCAAGGTTTCTTTTGGCCCACCGTCCTCCAGGATGCAACTGCATTAGTAACCAAGTGTGAAGCATGTCAGTTTCATTCAAAGAAATTACATCAACCAGCTCAAGCCCTTCAAACAATCCCTCTCTCCTGGTCGTTTTCAGTTTGGGGGCTCGACATCTTGGGCCCCTTTCTCCATGCTGTCGGGGGCTTTGAGTACTTGTACGTGGCAATCGACAAGTTCACAAAGTGACCGGAAGTGGAAGCAGTGAGAAAGGTGACATCACAGTCAGCCATCAGGTTCTTCAAAGGACTAGTCTACCGCTTTGGTGTTCCCAATAGGGTCATCACTAACAATGGCACACAGTTCACGAGTCGCACCTTCATGCTGTATGTCCAAGACCTTGGCAGTAGAATCTGTTTTGCTTCCGTTGCCCACCCAAGGAGCAACGGCCAAGCGGAAAGGGCTAATGCTGAAGCGCTGCGAGGCCTCAAGACAAGAACTTTCGACAAGCTGAACAAGTGCGGAAGGCACTGGATTGATGAGTTGCTGGTGGTTCTTTGGTCAATCAGGATGACACCAAATCGAGCTACCGGCAAAACACCCTTCTCCCTCGTTTATGGGGCGGAGGCAGTTCTCCCCACAGAACTCATATACGGGTCACCTCGAGTGCTCACTTATGATGAGCTCGAGCAAGAGCAGTTGTGGCAAGATGACGCAATGCTCCTTGAGGAAGACCGTCTTCAGGCTGCTGTGAGAGCTATGCGCTACCAGCAAGCTTTGCACCACTACCATAGTCGCAAAGTTAATGCCATAAGTCTTGAGGAAGGCGAACTTGTTCTTCGGCGAGTTCAATCCGCCAAGAATTCCAACAAGTTGACGCCAAAGTGGGAAGGCCCTTATCGGGTAGTACGAGTCACCAGGCCTAGCACGGTCTGCCTAGATACCGAAGATGGCATCCCAGTGAGCAACTCCTGGAATATGGAACATCTTCGCAAGTTCTACCCATGAGGCGCGGTTGCCGGGCCTCCCGGCAACCACCTTTTGTACAAGTTTTGCCGCTGAAGCATGTAATCCTTGATATAAAGCCCGACTCAGATCCTGTGTGTAGTTAATAAAGATAAGTGTTCTGCAAATCTTGATTGATTCTCATGTTTACTTATGTGCATGTTTGTCGGAGATATCACTTAATCCCGACAAGAACTAACGGACCGCCAAGGTTCCATATCCATATTTTCTCTTCTTTCTTTTTCTCAAAGGACAGAAGGTTACCTCGCGTGCAGCTTTGCCGAGGGGGGAATGGTGGTATGGCTATCTACGAGCGACATCCCAAAAAAATGCCAGAGGGAGTACGACAATGAAAAGATAAGTTGCAAAACCCCAAGTGAATTCTTGTTGTGGAGTTATTTTCCTTGGGAGATTTCGACTACTGTATGAAAAACCTACACGCGAAGGAACCTTGTTGTGATTGGTTGCATCCCTATTCTATTTCGAGTCCACTCAATAGTCTAGGTCGCTACACTGAAAGCCCTAGGGTCTCTTGCCGATGGCAACCCCGCCAGCAAACCGCTAAAGTCCCGCACCTAGCGCTCACGGCAGAGGAGTGCACGCCGGCAAGTCTTCAATCAAGCGTAGGGTGAATACATACAGAGAGAAATCAAACAAGAAGGATAACATGGAAGTTGTTCAAAGCATACAAGTAATATTAAATCGATCTTGCCGAGATTCTAACAATAAGACAAATTTTTCTTGGCATGTGCGGTAGCGAGGAGTAAGGCAACTAATCCCAGCGATTGCCTTCAACCCGCTTGACTTGGCTTACCCTCTCGACGATAGGTGCGACGAGTTCCTCAAGCGCCTTGACGTCTACATCCTTGAGCAAGCGGTTGAGGATGTTGGTGAGGTTGAGGCCAGGGTTCTTGTATGCTACCTTGCGAAGAACGGCCTGGCAGAGCTTGCGTGATTTGCTGGCCAAGTAGGATGCCCGGTCGGAGTGAAGCTGCTCCAAGGCTGCAAGCAGGCTATCGAAGAACATGGTCACCTTGGCGCTCGTGGACACCCTATCGTTAGGGGAATACATGGGGCCTTCTAGGCCCATGGTGGACAGTTGTTCGACAAGCTTCTCCGTGACGTCGACGAGCTTCTCGGTCCACATTTCCACTTCATGTACATAGTCGTTGTGGGCGGTAGCGGTGCTCTTGACCCACTCCTTCCCATCGTAGAGATCCTTGACCAGATCCTTCTCTCGGGTCCTGGCGGTCTCGAGGGTCTCGGTCAGTGTGGCCAGCTTCAGGCTCAGGTCATTGATGGACTCGTTGGCTGAAGAGAGCTGCTTGGTCTTGTGAGAAATGGCAACCTGCATCTCCATCAGGCTGGCGAGGGCTTTGTCTTTTTCAATCTTAAGCAACGAGACCTCCTTGTTGAGATCCTCAAGGTCGGCCTCTAGTTTCTTCACCCTCTCCTCCTATAAGTTCTTGGTAGACTCCACAGCTTTAGCAGCATCGGTGGCCTCCTTCAACTTGCCGGCGTGGTCTACAGTTAGAGCCTCGAGCGTCTCCTTGTGCTTCCGCTCTAGCTCCCGGGTCCACCACGCAACGAGCTCCTCGAGTTCCACTTCCTTGCCGCGAAGTTTTTCGGCAAGCGCCTTGTCGCAGGCGGCAAGGTCTTCCTCTTGGGCATCGAGAAAGATACGACGCTCCATCAAGGGAGCGTCCTCTGCAGCAGCCCGTTGTTTGGCCTCCTCTTGCGCCTGGTCAGCATCGAACTACTGCATGAAGAGTTTTCTCCAGCCTTGGCTCAGTTGCCTGTGACCAGACTTCAGATCCTGGGAAGCTTGGGCGAACCAGGCCTGAGTCTCTTCGACGCGCTCATGGAAGTTGGCCTCAGCCGCTTCCATAACCGCTGCCCTGGAGTCCAGTTTCTCCTTCTCGGCACGGTGAAGCACTTGAAGCTTCCGGAAGTTGTCGCCCATGGTCTGGAAGAGATGCTCCTCTTGGGATTTGCTACTGGCGCTTGGTTCATCGACGATATCGAGCCCCGTAGCAGTGATGGCCTCCTCAACAAAAACTTCCCCTTCAGGCGACACCCCAATGCTTGCCGTGCCGGGGATACTGATGAACAAGTTGTCGCTGATCTTGAAGTACCTACTTGATGAAGGGGCTTCGGACGTGGGCGGCTGGTCCTTGATGGCCGCCTCCCCAGCAGCTGGGGACTCAGTGGTCAGAGTAGCGCCTGGCGCTCCTGCGGCAGGAATGCCGTTAGTGCAACCACTGGCCTCCTCACCGACCCTCTCGGCAGACTTCTTGGCGGCCTCCTCCTTATGCGCAGCCTTGGAGGCCTCAACACTAGCGGCCTCAGCGGCCGCGTTCTTGGCGGCCTCAGCTGCAGCACTCTTGATGGCCTCCTTGGCAGCAATCCTGTCGGCCTCAGCGACAACATCCCTGACAGTCTCCTCGATGACGGTGTCAACGTCCATGCCCTCCATCGAGGAGATGTATGAAGGCCAAGAAAGCAAACCAAATGATGTTGAGATAGAAGTTCAAGAAGACAAAAAATACGAGCATAATAAAGAGTACCTGCACCGACGACGGTTGCCAGTGAAGACCTGCTGGTGCCCGTGCTTGCTGACTCTCCCTCGTCATGATAAAGCACGCTGGAGGAAGTCCTTGCCGGGGATCCATCACTGGGCGGCGTAGATGATGGAGTCGGCGTATCAGGGATGGCCGCTGATGGTTCTCCTTGTCACCACCCTCCTCCTACATGTCCGGTGATGTCAGCAGTGAAGATGCACACCCCAGCACTTGCCAGCGGGAAGTGAGTAATGGGCTCATGCTGGGGGCTTCGTTGGGGGCTGAGTCGAGGGCTGTGCCGCGGGCTAGACTCTGGGTTGATGATGGTCGTCCTTAGCGCACCTGAGGCGCTTGACGACGACTCCTCAATCGTTGAGGTCCTCGCCCTCTTCGCTCCCCGTTGTGCCAGTGTTTCTGCATCCCTGTGGAGGCAAACCAAAGCAAATTGAATAAGTAAAGTTAAAAACCAGAAATTAGAAGAGCAAAAGATGCGGCAAGATCCTTACTCCTCTTCTTCTTCTCCTGAGCTAAGAGCAGAAAGGTCGAAGGCGACCTATGCTGTGCTGCCCATGGGAGGAGGTGGAGGGGTGCTCCTGGATCGCTTGGCCGTGGCCGGCGCAGGTTGCCGATGAGCTTCTTGCCATCGCGCGACCTTGCCGGTCTCCCCCTTTCCAGGGGTTGTGCTGCTCGAAGGAGCTTGACGGACCGGAAGCCCAGAGGCGATGCTCCAAAGGACACGCCTCTTCCTTTGCACAAGGTATGAGGCCTCCTCGAGTAGCTCCTCCTCAGTCGCGTCTTCGGCAGGACAACCCTGGGCGGATGTGCCGCTTTGCTCCTCAGCGGTCCTGCCTTGCCCGGCAAGGTCTTCGTCCGGCAGTGTTTCCCCTCTGTCGGTTTCGTCTTCTAGGAAGCTGGCACGGCTGGCCTCCACGGCAAGATCCGCTTCCCCCGCCCTGCTGGCGATGTATGCCAGTTCCTCCTCAGTGGTGTCGCAGATGAGCCCCTCTTCCCCGCGGATGGGCCTCTCCGTCAAGTTGTCAAAGAATTCTTGTGCCTGCTCTACAGGCGGCTCTATCCAAGACGCGTCAAGGCTATGGGTGTCGAACGCCGGCATCATGGCAATGATTCTAACTAAAGCAGAATTGTTGCACATGGGGACTATGCCTGCCGGCAGCTCTTGTACCACAACACTCCTAAACAGCTTCTGGCGGAGAGCTCTATGTTGCATAACGGTCAGGTTGTGGTTCAGCCTGGGGCGCAGCCTCATGATGTCCGCCATGTCGGATTTCAGGCTCCACAAAACCCTTAAGATTCGAACACAGGGGCGTGTGTGAAGATACCTTGCAGCCTCGCCCGACTTAGCTTGCTACTCGATGAACACAACAAAGAACTCGCACGATGACGAGGAAGAAGATGAACACGATAGTTTACTCAGGTTCGGGTCGCTGTGAAGCGTAATACCCTACTCCTGCTTTGGTGGATTGCCTCTCGAGGAGGTGAGGTGGATGAACAAGTACAGTGTTTTGGGGCCTCCTCAGGGCTCTTAGTGGTGTTCGAGGCACCTTGTGGTTTGATGGTCGGTGAGTGGTGAAGTTGGTCGATTGGGTTCGGATCGGATCCCCCTCTACGAAGCAGCCTACCCTCTACATATAGCGGTGGCCCGGGTCCTCTTCCCTTATCGCAATGGCAGGAAGGGATCCCACAATGGCCAATTTTGAAGGAGGACAGGGGTTCGTGCTTGCCCTGCCCAAAGGTGGTCTTCACCTGCAAAGTATCTATCGACGCCACAGGGATGGGCTCAGCGATGACGTCCGTCCTGCGGAGCTGGTGGTTGTGGTCTTCTTGCACCGGAATGGAAACCTTTGGGGGGTGCTTTGGGAACCCACGTACGTCCTTGATCCCTTTGCACCAAAGGGGAAACTGAGCCGCCTGGCGCACTGGTGCTCGCCTGTCCTTCCTTGCGTCATCTTTGACTCCTGAGGCCGGGCCTTGCATAGAGATCTCCACCCTTCCGAAGGGGGCCTGGGGAGGCCCGTCCTCTAATGGTCTTGATGCTGCTCATCCTCGCGAGGCTTGGGCCCTCGTGAGGGCCTTGTCCTGAGTGGGGCCACACCTTGCTGCATTTGGTTGACGAGGTGGGCCATGCCCTGGGCTGCAGGCAGGCAGGTCTAGGTACCCTCATTCCTAGAACACCGACAGTAGCCCCCAGGCCCATGGCATGCTCGGGCCATCCTTGGGGTGGAGCCCTGAGGGCGGCCAGGAGCGCTACGGGCCCCATACGCCTGCGGGCCAGGCTTGGCTCGTGTTGTGCGGCTTGATGTCGGGTGGCCCTTGCCCTTTTTGCCTCCGATCGAATTGCCAAGAGCCTGACTTCTAGCGTTGGGCAATTATTGCTTTCCCTTCCCGCGCTCCTACTCTTGCTTCCTAGGTCTCCCGCTCTAGCAGGCGCCTCCCCAGATCCAGCGCTGCTCCGTCCTCTTCCTTGCTCCTTCGGTCGTGCTAGCTCTGTGATGGTCCCGCCGGCAAGCAGAAGCCGGAGGCGCGGAGCTCTGCCTCCGCTCCCACCTTGCCGATGCTCTTGGGGTCTACCATTGCCAAGGACGAGGACCTCCTCCCCGTGCTCCCATGGATGGCAGATGGGTCTAACGAGAAAGGGTGGACCTTGATCTGGGGTGGCTCCTTGGTGAAACGGCCCTCGTCCAAGGTGGTCTACCCCTTCTTCCTTCATAGCATCTTCGTCGGGCTCGTTCCGCCCTTCTCTACGTTCTTCACCACCATCCTTGACCACTACGGGATCCAGGCCCTTCACCTCCAGCCTAATGCCATCTTGCTCTTGTCTGTCTTCTCCTTCTACTGCGAGGCCTTTGTGGGCGTGCGGCCTTCGGTAGCCCTCTTCCGTCATTTCTTCAGCTTGCGCTTGCATGACAGTGCCCAATGATCGGCATGTGTCTCTTTCGTCGCGGTCCAGAGCGGCAACATGCTCCTGAAGATCGGGAAGAAGGTGGAGAACTTCAGGCAACTGGGTCCTCATGAATCTCAAGGACACCAACCCTCGGTTGGATCTGCCGAAGGGGTTGCCACAGAAGACTTCTGCGTGGAGCTCCTCGAAGCTTTTCGACCCCCGGCCGAGCCTGTTTTGCAGCGCTTCAGCCGCGATATTAGCGCCAAGAAGTTGACTAGTGGAATGATAGTGAAGGAGTTCTTGGTGCAGTGCCTGGAGCCCCTTTAGGCCCAATCTAGGCCCTTGTGGGACTATCAGGGCAGCGGCGACAACCTCAGGCTTCGGTCTGCGCGCATATCTCCCGGGGAACTGAGCAGGGCTGTGGCGACCTTGCTTGGTGGTGACCCTGGTGACCTTCTCGAGGCTCACGATCCGATGTACTGCTGTGACAACGGGGCCGACCTAGTGTCGCGATGCGTGTCTTTAACGAGTTGGGGCTTTTCCCAGCTGAGGGCCCTGGTCCGGTTGTCGTTGTTTCCTCACAACAGATGCCATGGATAGGCTTATCGTAGGTGGTTGGGGCCGGAGGACGGCGACGGGCTCCGGGAGCGGGATTAGGTACAATCGGTGGTGACACACGATGTACCCAGGTTTAGGGCCCTCCGTGGGAGGTAACACCCCTAGTCCTGCTTGGTCTAGTTTGATGGATGGGTATGTTTTACAAGGTTGCTCCTAGAGCTGTGTCTAGAGGAGGAAGAGGGAGCAGCTGGCTCGCCTTCCTCCGCTATGAAGTGTGAGAGAGCATGGGAAGTATCCAGTGAGTGTGTGCGTGAGACTTGTTGCCCTCGTTGCATGGGGGGCTCGGGGGGGTTATAGGCCAACCCCCCGGTTACAATATTCATGAGGTACATAAGCGGGGGGACCCGGCTGGCAGCCTCTCCGGCTGACCAGGGGGTCTCGCCCTTCGAGCCGTCTTGTCGCTCATAGGGTCCACCGGCTGTGCGGTCCCATTGCCCGTGGGGCCCGCTAGCCGGCTCCGCGATTGGCCCCCGCCCACCTGCTACGGCACGGGCCGCCTGGGTGGCGTCGTCTAGCGCTAGCCGGCCGAAGTCTTCGGTACGACCGGCTGCACTATAGCCACGTCGGGGTAGGTAATCGAGTGGGCGGGAGCGTGCCGACACTGTTTCCTCGCCCGGTCGCGGTCACCAAGGTCAACGGCCCGGACGGCCGAACTATAGCCACGTGCGCCCATGCGTCAGCGGCCACTGTGGCTACAATGGCGCCTATTGTGGCGGTCACGTCGTGTCGTCGTACCCGTGCGTAGAGGGACGGAACGTTACTTGTCCACCCCGGGGTCAACGGAGTAGGCGGCCTGGAGGCAGCCGGTCATGCCCAGTTGGCCGGGGGTCGAGCCCGTACCCTGACCAGCGTCCGTGAGCCAGCCGACAATCACTCGAGCTAGCTGTGCTCCAGCCGGCCATGGGCAGCCGGTCGCCAAGTTTTTCTTCGAGGCGGGGAGGAGAACCCCGTTGCTTTGGCCTACCCAGGGGTAATAACCCCGTCAGTAGTCCCTGAAGCCGGGGGGGCCCGCGTCCAGCAGACGGAGGGGAGCCGGCGGCTCCCTCCTAGCGGTACCCGCCTATGGCGTAAAGCCGAAAGGCCAGCCGGGTCGGCGGTTGGACCCGACGCCTCGGGTACCGGCGCATCACCCCAGGACCCAGGTCGACCTGCCACGCTCCACGCGGCGGGTAATGATGTCGCGGTCCCCGCGCACGCAGGCAGACGGGACATCGCCTTGGGCCTAGTCCGCTAGGCCTCGGGTGCATCCTAGTAGGCCTCGGGGCGCAGGCAAGGATCCTCTGCACCCCGAAGTGGCGGTTACGGCCCGAGCCACCCACGCGTGCATGGGAATTCCGGGGGAGTGGGCGCAGTTAATCCCCACGTCCCCCGATCGTGGCCTCCCCGTTTAAAAGGGGAGGAAGGGCAGGGGACGGAGATACCCGCACCCCACTCGCCTCCTTGTTGCCTCTTCTCTTGTTCTCCCTTGCCCCCTCGCGCATCGCCGCTCTCCAAGCTCGCAACCTGTCTGCACACTGTCCTACCATCGCAATGGCCGACAGGCATGGAGGAAGCTGGTCTGGATCCGTGGTCACCGAGGACGCCATCGCGGACCTCTGTTGCGCGCACATGCTGCTGCCGGTGGAGTGTGTGATTGCCCGCGCGCCGAGCGATGAGGTTGTGCCGGTGCCACAGCCCGGGGAGTTCGTTGTCTTCCGCTGGCATTTCTCTCGCGATTTCGGGCTCCCGGTTGTAGGAGACATGCCCTAGAGGCAATAATAAATGTTATTGATTATCTCCCTGTTCATAATTAGGTTTATGTTCCATGCTATAACTGCTATGGTTCTCGAGTCTACAATAACCACGAGGCTTGAAGGGAGACTCATATGCATGTGTGGAATAATAAACGGTAAATTGTATTCCTAGTCTGGCCTCTAAGACTGGCTCAAGTATTGCACGATGATCCTGTTTTCCTGATCATGGGCATGGCTATGCCGGCAATTTTGAGGGCACAATGTTAGAAGAACATTTGTGTTGAATCGACCTGAATTGATGTTATGCTATGAGATACATTCGTCATAAGTTAATGGTTAATAACACAGAGAAGTTAATATTTGCATAATTCCTTAGACCATGAGAGTATCTAGTTTCTTCATGCTTGCTTCATGAACTTTGGGGTTTGTTAAACGTTATCCATAAATGGGTGGCTATTACGGCGGCTTACAGGTACATGGAAAAGTATGTCAAGTAACTTGATAGCTCAAGATTGGGATTTGCTCCTCCGACGATGGAGAGATATCTCTGGGCCCTCTCGGTGTTACGGCATCCATCATCGTCTGGCCAGACCCTTTGTGATTTGATCACGGGGATGCCTGAACATGGGAACGAGAAAAGAGAACAATACTGGTAACGAGGTAACTGGCATAGTGGACAAGTTGTTGATCCACGGGGATGCCAACATGTCTCACCTCAGGTATTTGTAACATATCGCGAAGCAACAAGAATAGCACACGGCAACTGGAGGTTCACTCGAATATTCATTCGTGTGGGTATAGGGGTCAATATGGGCGTCCATGGCTCCGATGTTGATCATTGATCGAAAAGGGTTCCGGGTCATGTCTATGATTCACCGAACCTATAGGGTCACACGCTTAAGGGTCATCTATCTGCTGAATACTAGACAGGGAGTCTGAGAGAAAATCATCGAAAAAGTTTCGGACACCGAAAAAGTTTCGGACAGCGGAAAAGTTCCGCAGAGAGAACACCGGAACAGTTTCGGTAAAACTGAAAAGTTGTTTTAGGGGATACCATTAAGTCAAATTGGTTTCGGCACATGCGTGATAATTCTTGGAGGGTGCCAGAATCATTCTGGAAACTTCTGGGAATTTTCCGGAAGAAAAACGGGAAATGTTCCGGAGCTGCCGGAACCGCTTCAAATGCTTTTCGCACATGAAAATCACTAATCCGGAATTGTTCCGGAACACATTGAAAATTATTTTAGTGGGTGCTGGAAATGTTCTAAGCCCACATAAATATTTTCAGTTCGAACGGACGCTGAAAAATGTCATCATGAATAGTGAAAGTGTTTTTTGGATTACTTTATTGGAAACACTGTTGCAAATAGTGGAAACACTATTTGTGAATAGTGGAAACACTATTTGTGAATAGTGGAAATACTATTAGGGGATGACGCAGCCATGGTGATGCAGGCATAGTGATGCAGGCATGTTGATGCAGGCAACACTATTTGGAGGCTTTCCCTTTATGCCCTTGTGGTGTGCTCACCTCATGGGCATTTTGGTAATTCCAAGTCCCATCCTACCCCTTGGTTTTCCTATAAATAGAGGTGAGTGGGCTGCCCACAAACTCACTCCTTCTCACATACAAGTGCCATTGCAATGATCTAGCTTCTTCTCTCCCTCCCAGCGAAATAGTTTCGTAGAGCCAAAAGGCTGTCTGGGTTCCGGCAGGAACTAGTTCTGGACGGCGAAGCCCTGCCGGATAGATGACACCGTATGTGTGCAACTCTGTAGAGAGATCGTAGTTTCGGTCTTAGTTCGAGAGTGCCTCCCGAAGGGCTGTCCGTGTGACCGTCCGAGCTTCGAATGTCCTCCCGAAGGGCTGTCCGAGTGACAGTCCAAGTTTTGGAGGTCCTCCCAAAGGGCTGTCCGCGACACCGTTCGGGGGACTGTCTGACCGCCTCCCGAAGGGCTGTCCGAGGGGCAAATGAGGGTATACATCCTCGCGGTTGGGAGGTTGTAAATCCTAGCTGCGGGGATCTGCACCACCGATCGTCATCGACTCTACTTCCGCTGCGCTACGAGTCGGTAACGAAAAGATCAAACCTTGTATGCAGTCTTCATAGTGGTCCTGGGCTGGTGCGTAGGTCGGATTTTTTTTGTTTACTGCTGCGTTACCCTACACTGGTGAGCCACTTCTTCCGGTTGATGATGGACACCTTCGACCTACAGCCGCACCATCTCGGCCCCAACGCCATCCTCTACCTCGCCGGCTTCGTGACACTATGCGAGGGGTACCTCGGGGTCCTTCCCTTCCTCGACTTCTTCAACTCTCTCTTCTACCTCAAGTCTTTGTAGAGCAACGCCTGCGGGGGCACATCGGTGTGCTGCCGCTGCGCGCGCTTCCCGCACTTCTCGCTCATCGGCTCCGTCAAAGGGTGGCACCGGACGTTCTTGTATGTGAAGAATGCCAACCGGCAGCACAACTACATTTGTATGCCTCCCTTCGACGACGCGCAGTCCACCAGAGTCAACTGGTCAGGAGCCACTCCGCGCGGAGTGGCTCTGGTGGAGCTCGTCCGGCTCGCGCAGCTTAGGGCCGCTAAGGGGCTGGTCGCCTCCGATCTGGTGGCGGCCTTCATCTCACACCGGGTGCTGCCTCTCCAGATGAGGCCGCACTGGATCCGCGACATGTCCGGCCATCGGGACCCCTGCCGGCTGACGACCGTCGACCTGACGCCGGCTCAGGTGGCGAAGAGGGTGAATGCTGTCACGACGTTCAAGCTGGCTCCGGCGTCGTGGACTTTCGGCATGGAGCCGTACAACCGCATCAACTATCCTCCCCTGGTACGTTTTGTCGAGGCGGCTCTTTTCCTTTGATTCTTCCCAGCCGGCAGCCGGCACCGGACCTCACTTTTCCGTGCTGACCGCAGTTGTTCGTGTGACAGAACACGCCGAATAGCCCACCTAAATAGGGGGTTGACTCCTCGGGAGGGGTCAAGGAGCCGGCCGATCCACGAGCCGGCGGGCCTAGCAGAGCTGGAGGGCCTGGCTCAACCGGAGAGCCTAGCGGAGCCGGTGAGTTCCCTATCGGTCCCACGATCAGGGACTGGAGCGATGACGATGATGACGATGATGACGATGATGATGTGATGATCCTGGATGTGTCTCCCCCCTTAGTTCAGCAGGGCCGGCGCGGGCGGAGCGAGGAGAGGCCGGCTCAAGCCTTGGCGGCCGGAGCCGCCAGACGGGCGAAGAGGCCGGCTTAGGAGGAGCAGGCGGCTCCGCCGCCAGTCCATAAGCGGGTGAAGGTGGCTGCACGGAAGTCGCCGGCGCGTGCCAAGCAGGCTTTGCCCATGGTCACCAGGCAAGCGCCTTCTTTTTCCTTGCGTGTGTTCCTTTCCGAGTCGTGAGCCGATGGGTGTTTTACCCTTGTGCATCATAGGGACCCCATTGAGCTCCACGAAGGGGAGTTGGCGGTGGACCTGATGGACGCCGCCAGCCGGCTAGCCCGCGAGTACGCGGCCGCACAGCGGGAGGAGAAGAGGAGGCTTGTGGAGCTGCGCACCTCAAAGTCTGGAACGCAAGGCAGGGCCTCGCACTCCGGGAATATGAGCGATGGGAGGCGGAGGAGGTCCGCGGATCCCGCGTGGGCGTCCGACTCGGCGGCGGAATCGACCCGCCTGTCAAGGCCCCCGTCGAGCGAGCCGTGAGGGGCGGCCACGGGGCCGGCTGCGCCACCGCCTATGGAAGAGACGACCCCATCAGGGGCGACGACTACAGAGCCGGCCCCCGAGGCGGCCAGGTCGGAGCTACTGTAGGTGATGCCACCTGCTGCCGAGTCGGCCCGGGTCGACATGCCGGAGGCACCGGCCATGGAGACGGAGGCGCCTCCAGTCACGGTTATCGTGTCGGGCCGGCAAGAGGAGGAGGCAGCACTGGCACCGAGCAAGGGGCCAGCAAGGACTGATTCCCGGGCCCTCGCCATCATCAACCCTCCCCCAACGTTTGGGACCGTGGCGAGCACCGGGACGGGTGGCAACGGTGGTCGGGCCCGAAGGTCCATGCAAGACATGATCCGGGACTAGGAGGCGCTGGCGGGCGTCCCCACCCTTCCGGCTCCCCCGGCAGGTGGCCCGGTCCTCGCGTTCGGGGAGTTGGGGAGCGTCCTGTACAGGTGCTGCCAGGAATTGGCCCGGTTCGCGGAGGCGGCCGACACCACTCTATGGCGCGTGGAGGTACGCATCGCTGTCTTTGTTAAAATTTTCAGTGGGGGCGCCCAAGCGCACCCACTGGGTGTAGCCCCGGAGATGCGGGTCGGCTGGCCGGCTGGTGGGCAGCCAGGCCGGATCTCCTTGTGCGTCCTTTGACTCTGGCTTCATGTGGCAGGAGGGGAACTCCCAGTGGTAGAAGCTGTTCGAGGAGGCGGTCTCCATCCACGACCGCGGTAAGCAAGGCTTCTACCGGCTGGAGGAGGAGCTGGCATGGGTGCTAGGTATGTCAAGTCTTGTGGGAGGGGCACGCAGCCCCTGAGAGCAGGCTGGCTGCCTGGCAGCCGGAGCGGGCGTGGAATGACCGGCTAATGCCCGCTTTGCTTTGCAAATGACATGACCGCCCTCCGGGCAGAGAACACCGGGGCCGTCTCTGTGCGGGACCGACTGGCGCAAAGCGTCCATGCGGTCACTCAGGAGAAGGACCGGCTGGCTGCACTACTGGGGGACGGGGAGGAGGCCCAGGACCGCCTCAAGGCCGACATGGCGCGGGAGGTGACGACCAAGGAGAAGGCTATCAAGGAGGCATCTGACGCCGCCCAGCGGACCGCCGCCCTCCAAGGCGAGGTGACCCGCTTCGAAAGGACGCTCGAGGAGCTTAAGGGTCCCCACTCCGAGGCGGAGGTGGCGTTGGAGTCGGAGAAGGACTCGTCGCTCCACTTTGTCATCAAGGTGGATGACCCCATCGAGCGTGAGTGTCCGATTTTCTTTTTTCAGCCGTTTGCCTTTTTCCTTGCTGGTTCTTGTTTTTGATTCGCCTTTCTCTCCTTCTTCCCTTTCTTCTTCAGGGCGCTTCCTGGAAACCCAGTGCCGCGCTGAGCGTGCCATCGAGGAGCACCGGGAATGTCTTTGGTCGCGCGGGCACTCCATCGAGGAGGACACCACATGGGATGTGGCGGAGCTTGGGCTCGCCATAGAAAACCGGCTGATCCACCTCGAGCGGAGCGTGGAGTGGCTAAAGATGGCTGGCAAGGAGATCATTGCTGCCTTGTGGCCGGGCCGTGGAGGGGCTCTGGAGAACCGCATGGCCTTGTGGCTGGAGCATGCCGTGGCCCGGCTCGAGGTCTGGAAGGCGTCAGCGACGTGAGCCGGCGCGCAGATGGTGCTCTGGTTCGTAACTTTGTGGTACCACGACGTGGACTTGGACCGGCTGGCCACCATGCGGGATGAGCCGGCTAAGGAGCGGGCGGCCCGTGAGCTGGTCCTTGTCTGCCGCGCCAATGAGCCCGCGTTGTACATTGACCCGGATGAGCTCCTGCCGGCCCTTGGCAAGGATGGCGAGCCGGCGGCCAAAGACTCCTTCGACATCCCCTAAGGTCTGGAGGATGAGGAGGTTGCCGACGAGAGTACCGACTCCAGCGGCGACACGGCTGGGACCGCGGAGGCTGCCTCAAAGGCCAAGGAAGCCACCCCGAAGGCCGCAACCACCTCCGAGACGAGAGTCGAGCCGCCCAGCGATGAGTCGGCTGGAGGCACGCCGGCTGGTGACGCGTCGGTGGCCTGAGCTCTCAGGTGTCTTATCTTTTTTCCTTTGTTATCTTTCCTGCATGTTAGGCTTAAGTCCACCCACTAGGGGTGTAATGTAATGAACCGTGATGGTCGTGGGCCTCTTTTATCTTAAAATTCGCATTCTGAATGTTTGATGTGTTTGCCTATCACGCGTGCCTGCTTGTCCTTACCCTTTTTTGCCCCTTTGGTTCCGTCTGTTCTATCCCTTTTCCCCTTTGGTTTTGGCCCCACCAGCCCGGCAGCCGGGAGCTGGTCTATAGCTGGGTCGGGGTGTCCGCCTTGAGGGAGCCGGTTCTGAACTTGGGAACCGCGAGAGCTTTTTTTGGTAAGTTGAGTGGCAGAGGCGAGGCGGTGGTCCGACTGGACCTAACTGGCGACCCCTTTGCAATCGGACTTTTGGGTGTGCTAAGTTTTGCCGCCCCGAGGCCCCGTCAACCGGACAGCTGGGAGCCGATCTGTAGCTGGGATGGGTTGGAGGGCTTGCTCAACTCACACTACTTGGCCGATTTTGGGAGAGGCAACCTAGGACCAGCCGGAGAGCCCCGGGCCCGGGAGCCGGGTCGGAGAGCCGATGAGTGAGGAGACTTTCGAGGGAAACTAAAAGGGCGTGCCCCAAGAGCCGGCCTGGGGCACCCATTGCATTCATAAGCCCAAAAGGGGAGGTATACATACATATACTGGTCTTTTCAGCAGTTAAACGGACGGAGGAGCACCGCGTTCCATGGGCGCTCGGTCTCCTCACCAGAGGCATCTCTTTTGTGCTTCTGTGGCTTCTGGGCGTCTATTAGGTAATACGCATTGTTGTGCAGCGCCTTGCTAATGATGAACGGGCCCTCCCATGGGGAGGACAACTTGTGTTGTCCGACTGGCCGTTGGATCCGCCTGAGCACCAGGTCCCCTTCGCGGAAGGTGAGCGGCTGGATCCGCTTGCTGTGGTAGTGCCGGAGCTTCTGCTGGTAGATTGTCGTCCGGCTTAGAGCTAGCTCACGGGCTTCTTCGAGTAAGTCGACGCCATCTTCTCTTGCCTCCTTTGCGTCCTTCTCCGTGTATAGGGCGACCCGAGGCGAGTCGAACTCGATGTCGGTGGGTATGATCGGCTTGGACCCATACACAAGGAAGAAGGGCGTGTAGCTGGTTGATCGGTTGGGGGTGGTCCTGAGACTCCAAAGGACAGCCGGCAGCTCGTCGACCCAGCAGCCGGCTGACCTCACCAGCGGTGTTACGAGCCGAGGCTTGATGTTGGACAAGATGAGGCTGTTTGTCCTCTCGACCTGGCCGTTTGACTATGGATGAGCGATGGAGGCCAGATCGAGCCGGATGCCTTGCTTGGAGCAGAAACGTGCGAGCGCACCTTTAGCGAAGTTCGTGCCGTTGTCGGTGATGATGTTGTGTGGGATGCCATAGCGAACCGTGATGTCATTGATGAACCGGACGGCTGTGGGGCCGTCCAGCTTCTTGATTGGTCGTGCCTCGATCCACTTGGTGAATTCGTCGACAACCACCAGTAAATGTGTCATGCCCCCTCATGCGGTTTTGAAGGGACCCACCATGTCTAGCCCCCAGACGACAAAGAGCCATGAGAGGGGATTCGGAGGGCCGACGTTGGTAGGTGGCTCTGCGTGCCGAAGTGCTGGCAGCCCTCGTAGTCGTCGACTAATTTCTTGGCCGCCTCGAGAGCGGTGGGCCAGTAGAAGCCATGGCGGCAACCCTTGGCCACCAGGGTCCTGGAGGCAGCATGGTGCCCGCACTCGCCCTGGTGGATGTCGAGGAGGATATCCAGACCCTTTTTCGGCTCGACGCACCGCTGGAAGACGCCGGTGGTGCTGCGGTGGACCAGCTCATGATTGATGATGCTGTATGCCGAGGATCAGTACTGGATTTGCCTTGCCATGGCCTTGTCCGGGGGGAGCTCCCCACGCAGAAGGAAAGCCACGATGGGATGGGCCCATGTGGGAGCCGAGACGGGGGCCGGCTCGGGAGCCCCCGGATATGGATGATCGGTCCCCGAGACCGACACACCAGCCCCTGAGACCGGCTCATTAGCCCCCGGGGCCAGATCGTCGAGTGTCATCCCGACAGCCGCGTCCTCGGAGCCGGCGGGCTCAGATGTAGCCGGCTCAACTGGTGCCGGCAAGGAGGCCGAGGTTGAGGGAGCCGGTGGCGAAGATGCCGAAGGGGCAGCCGGAGCCGCCGATGGGCCGGCAACGTCTGCCGGCACGAAGATGGATTCCGATTCTGGGGAAGGCTTGATCGACGGCTTGAGAAGCCGCTCGAGGGAGACGTCGGCTGGGATGGCTTGCCGGGTGGAGCCGATCTTTGCTAGTGCGTCGGTCGCCTCGTTGTCCGCCCGTGGGACGTGGTGGAACTCACAACCTTCGAAGGAGCTAGCAAGCTGTTGTACGAGGAAGTGGTAGCTCGCCATGTTGGCATCCCTGGCATCCCATTCGCCAGAGACCTTTTGTATCACGAGGCCAGAGTCGCCGAAGCATAGGATGCACCTGAGGCCGATCTCCTTGGCGAGCCGTAGGCCGTGTACGATGGCCTCGTACATGGCCACGTTGTTGGAGGCGGCGAAGTGGATCTGGAGGGCGTACATGAGTTGGTCACCCTTCGGGAAGGAGAGGACTATGCCGGCACCCAGGATGGTCCTCATTTTTGAGCCGTCGAAATGCATGCACCAATGTGTGGAGTCTGGAGGAGGCGGCACGAACTCGGTCTCACGAGGAAGTCGGCCAATGCTTGCGACTTGATAGCAGTGCGGGGTTCGTACCGGTTTCATGGTCGGCGAGGGCGATGACCCATTTGGCGATCCGGCCGGTGGAGTCCCGGCCACTCATGATCTCGCCGAGCGGGGCCGTGCTCACCACGGTGATGGTGTGCTCCTAGAAGTACTGCTTGACCTTCTTGGCAGCGAAGTATATGCAGTACCACATCTTCTGGTAGTGAGGATAGTTTTGCTTGGAGGTAGAAAGGACCTCGCTGAGGTAGTAGATGGGGCGCTGGACCGACAGGGATTTTCCCTCCTCCCGCCGCTCGACCACCAAGACGATGCTGATGACACAAGTGGTGGCCGCGATGTAGGCGAGCAAGGGCTCCTTCTCAGCTGGCACGGCCAGGATGGGCGCGCGGGTGAGAGCTTTTTTGAGGCCGCGGAAGGCCTCGTCTGCCTCGTTGGGCCAGTCGAACATGCCCAGCTTCTTGGTGTGACCCGGCTTGACCAGAGCCGTCTTGCAAAGGAGCCCATAGAGGGGCAATGCTTTCTCCCCCAGCCGGCCGATGAACCGGCTAAGCGAGGCGAGGCAGCCGGTGAACTTCTGGATGTCGCGGAGCCGGGTCGGCTTGGGCATGCGCTCGATTGCGCTGATCTTCTCTGGGTTAGCTTTGATGCCACGAGCGAACATGAAGAAACCCAAGAGCTGGCCGGCTGGGACGCCGAAAACACACTTCTTTGGGTTGAGCTTGATCTTGTACTCGCGTAGGTTCGCGAAGGTCTCCTGGAGATCGTCAAGGAGGCTGAAGTGCTTCTTGGTTTTGACGACGATGTCGTCGATGTAGACATGGACGTTCCTGCCTATCTGAGGCAGGAGGCACTTCTGCATGCACCGCTGGAAGGTGGCGCCTGCGTTCTTCAGGACGAAGGACATGGTGATATAGGAGTAGGCCCCTAAGGTCATGATGAAGGAGGTCTTGAGCTGGTCCTCCGAATCCAGCTTGATCTGGTGGTAGCCAGAGTAGGCATCCAGGAAGGACAACAAGTCGCAGCCGGCCGTGGATTCGATGACTTGATCGATCCACGGCAGGGCGAATGGGTCCTTGGGGCACGCCTTGTTCAGGCTGGTGTAGTCAATGCACATGCGCCAGGTCTTGTTCTTCTTTAGCACTAGGACTGGGTTGGCCAGCCAGTTCGGGTGGAAAACTTCCATGATGAACCCGGCTGCGAGCAGCCGGGCGATCTCTTCTCCTATAGTACACTGCTTCTGCTTGGAGGAATGGTGCAGGGGTTGCTTGACCAACTTGACGTCCGGCCGGACGTGTAGTTTGTGCTCGGCGAACTTCCTCGGAACACCCGGCATGTCCTTGGGGGACCATGCAAACATGTCCCAATTCTCACGAAGGAAGTCGACGAGCTCGCTTTCCTATTTTCTGTCGAGGCGGGAGCCAATGGTGACGCATTGAGCGGGGTTGGCCAGGTCAAGCGGGATTTGCTTGGTGTCCTTGGACGACTGGAAGGAGGCCTCGCTGACGGATTGTGAGGGAGGAGCCGGCATGGCCGGATGGCTGGTGGCGAGGGCCACGAGCCGATCGAGCTGCCGCTTTACCTCGGCTATCTCCAGGGCCTCGGCCAGCCGGCTGCCGTCTCTAGCGTACTCAAGCGACATCTTGTAGTTGCCCGTGATGGTGATGATTCCCTTGAGGCCCGACATCTTGAGCTTGAGGTAGGCGTAATGGGGGACCGCCATGAATTTGACGAGGGCCGGCTGGCCCAACAGCGCGTGGTAGGGACTTGCGAGGTCCATGACCTCAAACAGCACCGGCTCATGGCGGAAGTGGCCGGCTCCGCCGAAGAGGATGTCGAGCGTGATCTTGCCGACAGGGGAGCAGGACTTCCCAGGCACGATGCCATGGAAAACCGTCCGGCTCGCCTGCAGGTGTTCTATTTCAGCCCCAGCTTGTGCATCATGTTGAGATAAAGGATGTGGATGCTGCTGCCACCATCTATCAGCACCCGTGAGAAGCGGTAGGTGTGCTTCTCGGTGGCGATGGTGGGGTCGAGGACCAGGGCGTAGCTATCGGGATTGGGCATCATGGTGGGGTGATCTGCCCGGCTCCAGGTGACCGGCTTCTCCGACCAGTGCATGAACTGGGGATTCACCGACATGGTGGCGTTCACCTCACGATGGAGCCGGCGTTGAGCATGCTTGCTCATCTCTTCACTGGTGACGACGACGTAGCAACCATCCTGGTTGGGGAACTGGTCGTGTAAACGACCGTCGTTTTGGGCCGGAGCCAGAGCAATTGGGGCCGGGGCGAGCGCACGGGCACGCGGCATGGGAGGAGCCGGAAGGCCGTCCCCCCGGGCCAGGCGCTGTGAGAAGCTGCACTGCCAAAGCGTGTGCATGGAGGGCTTGGTCCCGAAGTGATTCTTGCAGGGGAGGTTGAGCATCTGCTCGATGGTGAGCTTCGGTTGCCAGGAAGCCTTGCCAGTGCGGTGACGCTGGCTAAAAGACTGGGCAGCCGGATCTTGTTCCTCGACGGTGGTGACTTGTCGGCTCCCGTAGCGAGAGTCTGGCTGGTCATTCCTATGCTTGTTGTTCTGCGGCTACTGATTGTCGGCAGCCGGTAGGGACGTCGGTGTTGTCGATGTTGTCTTAGAGGGTGGGGTCGTCTTGACCCGGATGGCGGAATCAGCTGTGGCGTACTTGTCCGCCTTGGTCATGAGCTCAGCGAGCATAGCCGGCTCGAAGCACAGAAGCTTGTGCTTGAGGGGGGGTGCCGTCAGGATAGTCTTCGATGAAGTACTGTATGGCCTACACCTCATGCACCCCCTTGTAGGAGTTGCGGAGCTCGGTCCATCGGGTGAGGTAGTCATGGAGGGACTCGTCTGGCCCTTGAAGGCACATGGTCAGTTCACGGGAGCGGCCTGGCTGCTGGTAAGTGCTGGTGAAGTTGGGGATGAAGGCTTCCTCGAAGTCCATCCAAGTGTTGATGCTGCCGACCACCAGGCTGTTGAGCCAGGTGTGGGCCGAACCAATCAACATGAGGGGAGCGTAGCGAACGGGTACGCATTTGTTCCCCCTGGCGATGCCGACCGCGGTGGTGTAGTTGATCAGCCAGTCTTCGGGCTTAGCGGCCCCGTCGTACTTCGGGGTGTCTCGGGGGAGTGTGAAGCCGGTTGGAAATGGCTCATTGCGGATCCGAGGGCCAAAACAGGCTGGGCCAATTGAGACCTCCTCTTCAAGGAGGGCCGACTACGCGAGCTAGTCGATGCGGGTGCGGGCGTTGTTCTTGCTACAGGGGATGCGCGGTCCGAGCCGAGCCGAGAGCTCGGGGCAGATGACGGGCGGAACCGACCATTTCGGCTCGCGCCGCGAGGGCGGAACCTCGTGGCGGCGGCCGCTGCGAGGCGGGTCGTTAGTGCGTCGGCCGTTCACAGCCGGCTGCTCGTTCCCCAACAGCTGAGAGGGACCTAGGCTGCTTGCCCCGACCCGGCGACCGGAAGCGCGGGGGGAGAAGGAGTGCTGAGCCTGCTGTCGGCCAGCAGTCCCCGTGCCCTCGCGCTTAGGCCGGGGGCCTTCGGAGGTGGCATCGCCTGCCGTGAGCAGGTGTTGCTGCGTGTCGGCAGAGTCGATGAGGTCCTTGATGTGACGCTCGCGGGCGGCACTTTCTTCGCCCTCCAAGGTATCTAAATCCTCGGCTACCTTGGCGGCCTGTAGGTTGGCTGCGGGGGTGTCGTAGACGGGCATGTTGCCGCCCAAGATTTCGACGACCACATGGCCGTGGTCGCGCATAGCCCCACGCCGGCTGGGCTCAGTGCCAGCCGGGGTGGGACCGTAAGCGGAGGCGTATTCCCACTGAGCGGACTCCATGCAGCGCCGCGTGGCCACGAGGGCGCTGGCGTCCTTGAGCAAGAGGCGGCGAGCCGCCTCGAGCTCGGCCATGACGGCGTAGGGGTTTGCCGTCGGGGCAATAGGGGTGCTCAAGCCCCAGAGGGCCTCACCAAGCGGGACGGAGGTGCCAACGCGGGCCGTGGCGGCGTCAGCCTCAGCCCGCGCACGTCCGTAGGAGGTGGAGGAGATGATGGCCATCGCTCCGACACGATCACAGGAGCCACTGGACTGGGTCGCAACAAGTGTGCCCATAGCCGTGGGCGGACCGGCGCAGACGAGCACCTGGCTAGGGTCCTCGTTAGCGGCCGGAGCTTCGACAAGGCTGAGCCTACTAAAGCGCTCGGTGAGCATGCCGATGTTGAGGGCAAGGTCGATGGAGCTGCCCATAGGGCGTGCCGAAGCAAGCCCCACGAGCCCACGGTTTCGCCTAGACGTGCAGCGGCGGCGGGGAATGGTGAGGGGTCCCGCTCGGAGCATGAATCCGGCCGGCACTGCGTACGACCCCATGTGGGCGCCAACTATTGTTGTTTTCTCATGACAGATGCCATGGGTAGGCTTATAGTAGGTGGTTGGGGCCGGAGGACGCCGACGGGCTCTGGGAGCGGGATTAGGTACAAGAGGTGCTGACACATGATGTACCTAGGTTCACGGCCCTCCGTGGGAGGTAACACCCCTAGTCCTGCTTGGTCTAGTTTGATGGATGGGTATGTTTACAAGGTTGCTCCTAGAGCTGTGTCTAGAGGAGGAAGAGGGAGCAGTCGGCTCATCTTCCTCCGCTATGAAGTGTGAGAGAGCGTGGGAAGTATCCCGTGAGTGTGTGCGTGAGACTTGTCGTCCCCGTTGCATGGGGGGCTCCAGGGGTTTTATAGGCCAACCCCCCGGCTTACAATATTCATGAGGTACATAAGTGGGGGACCCGGCTGGCAGCCTCTCCGGCTAACCAGGGGGTCCAGCCCTTCGAGCCATCTCGTCGCCCGTAGGGTCCACCGGCTGCACGGTCCCATCGCCTGCATGTGGCCGCCAGCCGGCTCCGCGATTGGCGCCCGCCCACCTGCTACGGCACGGGCTGCCCGGGTGGCGTTGTCTAGCGCTGGCCAGTCGAAGTCTTTGGTACGGCCGGCTGCACTATAGCCACGCCGGGGCAGGTAATCGAGTGGGTGGCGGCGTGCCGGCACTGTTTCCCCACCCGATCGCAGTCGCCAAGGTCAGCAGCCCGGACGGATGAACTGTAGCCACGCGCGCCCATGCGTCAGTGGCCACTGTGGCTACAATGGTGCCTGTTGTGGCGGTCACGTCGTGTCGCCGTACCCATGCATAGAGGGACGGGACGTTGCTTGTCCGCCCCGGGGTCAACGGAGGAGGCGGCCCGGATGCAGCCGGCCACGCCCAGCCGGCTGGGGGTCGAGCCGATACCCTGACCAGCCGTCCGTGAGCTAGCCGGTGATCGCTCGAGCCGCTGCGCTCTAGCCAGCTGTGGGCAGTCGGTCGCGTTGTTTTTCTTCGAGGCGGGGAGGAGAACCCCATTGCTTTGGCCTACCCAGGGGTAATAACCCCGTCATCGGTAGTGGTGTCTTCCGGCGATACCTCGTGTGGGGAGGACTCGGAGAGGACTGCCGCCGCCGGCCCGGTGGGGCATCCCCCCGTCATAGTGTACCCTTCTACGCGAGCTTGAAGATGATGCCGACATTGGTGAAGTTTCTGCTACAAGCTCCTCATGCACCGCTAAGGCCTCCAGGGGGCTAGGGCCAGCCCCTCGCGCCACGCGGTCCGCGTGCGTGTTGACTCCTCGGAAGTGCGGCGCTGAGTCTCCTCCGGTGCACCCTGCCTCTGCTGGTAGGACAATCAAGGCGTCGGCGTCGCCCCTGTCTAGATTGCAACTCGCAGGCAAGGTGGGCGAGGACGGGGCCATGGTGATCTCTTTCGTGACTGCTTCGGGTGTCGGCGACTCTGCTCCTCCGCATGGCGGCCCCCTCTTCATGGGGAGCTCGGGCGCCCCCGTCGTTGCCGAGACGAAAAGGAAGAGGAAGTGGGTCGACATCGAGGAGCAAGCGACCCGACTTGGCTTGACTCACATGTGTATTGCTTGTGCATTGCTGACCTCCCCTTGCTTGGTGACCAGGGATGTCGCTATGTTGAAGATGAGGAAGAAGAAGACAGACGTTAAGCCGAAGGCGACTCCCAATGTGCCGCCTGCCCTTGCCGACACGCCGCCACCTGCTGCTGAAGAAGAGAGGGCTCGCAAGGCGACCCCTCAGGACCTCATCACTGAGCCTCCTGACTCTTGCCCTTGGGGGCGTGGTGACGCCGACGTCCGAAGGACCAACCCCTAAGGGCTTGCTGCCTGCCGATTTGTCTGTGTTCGTGGTCGCCGAGCGGCATCCGGAGCCTCCTGTCCTTCGTGGCACCATCTCCCTGAGGGCGTCCCCCGCGACCGCACTGGGGACTCCTCAGGGGGAGACCTTAACGCCTCCTGTGGATATCCACGACGTCCTGGACGGGGCCTTCGCTTCTCTGGGTCAGGTTCGTGATGCCTTTAGGAGTGCTGGTGATCGCCTCGCGGGTGGACGCCTAGAGCTCCTCTCAGGGTGGCTCCAGGCCGCCATCGCCACTGTGGCAATGTGGGGTTAGGATACGGCTGCCGCAACGAAGAGCGAGGAGGAGTCCGTGGCCACTCGCGTCACGTGCGAAGAGGTGGAGGCCCGTCTGAAGGCGTTCCATAAGCAACAGGCCAAGCTTACGGTGCAACTTCGTCAGCGGACGAAAGACCTCGAGGCCCGCGAGGCCAAGCTTGCCACTCGAGAAACTGAGCTGTCTCAGGTGGCGACCTGCCAGGATGCAGAGCGGGCGCGCCTGGACGCGCAGGAGAAGGGAATTGCTTCGAGGAAGATCCTTCTTGACACCAAGGGGGAAGCTATCGCTGCGACCGAGGAGAAAAAAGGCCGCAGAGCTGAGCCCCTTCCCTACCGTCGAGCTCAAGCTTTGCAAGGTGCTCCATGCCCTCTGCCGAGATGGGTTTGCGGAGCCTCTGGCCGCTCCGGAGAGCGGCTTTGAGGTGCTTGCTTTGAATTTCATCGAGGCGTTGGAGGGCGCCATCATCAAGGTGTATAGGGTCTTGGACAGTGAGTATTGCGACTTCTTTTCTAAAGCCGCGATGCGCGTCTTCAGCCATCTTCATCTTCGTGAGCTGGGGTTCGACTTTGACTCCATGATCCTCCCGATCACCCCTGAGGTCCGCGCTGGCACCATGGCAGTGGTGAGTGGCGCCGTAGAGGCGCTGGTGAAGAAGTTCACCCGTGTCATGGTTTCTCTGCCTCCGGATGCTGCTGAGGCTGGCGGCAGGGAAGACGACGCCAGCGATGTTGACGACGAGTCCCCTGAGGGTGGGACAAATGGTGATGGCGGCTCCTCCTGATTCCTTCCTCCTGCTCCTTTCCTGCAATGCACATCATGCCTCGCGAAGGCGTTAAAATCGTTTGTGTTTGCGAGAACCTCTAATGCTTGTAATAACTATTGGACTGCATGATTGCTTTCTTTGCCTTGTTTCCTTATTGCTTGCTATGATGCTCTGCATTGGTAGGGCCCAACACGTGCATATCTCAACCGCTGTTGGGCCGACCAGAAACCAAGGATGGTCCAAGGGGCAAGGGGCTACGGGTCTAGTTAGGCTCCTGAGTCGCGATGCTCAGGAGTCCCCCTTGACGTTCGAGCAACCCTCATGAAGGGAACATGGTGAGTATTGAGATAACTTGAGACTTCCGAAGACCTTCAGTGCTCTGCGTCGGCAGGGCCCGACCCACGCATACCTGAACTGCCGTTGGGCCGACCGGAAACCAAGGACAGTCCAAGGGGAGAGGGGCTATGGGTCCAGTTAGGCTCCTAAGTCGCGATGCCCAGGAGTCCCCCTTGATGTGCAAGCCCCAGCGTCCTCCCTAGGGATTTTGAGCAGTTTTTTGAGCGCTCTGGGCTCTACATCGGCAGGGCCTGGCCCGCGCATACCTCAACCACCATTGAGCCGACCGGAAACCAAGGATGGTCCAAGGGGTGAGGGGCTACTATTCCAGTTAGGCTCCTGAGTCGCGATGCTC
The DNA here is from genome assembly GCA_022496015.1 of Hordeum marinum. Taxonomy (NCBI): domain Eukaryota; kingdom Viridiplantae; phylum Streptophyta; class Magnoliopsida; order Poales; family Poaceae; genus Hordeum; species Hordeum marinum. The sequence goes on along the minus strand of CM039677.1, from coordinate 341,730,633 downwards.
AGGAGTCCCCCTTGACGTACGAGCTACTCCTATACCTTTCCTTGCCAGCTTTTCCAGAGATGGGCGTGTGAAGACCAGGTTTGGCAGACCTGGGAAAGCGGCGTATACTAGGCCTGGCCGGGTAGTAGCCCCGTGCAGCCCCCTCACGCGTGCATCCCTGGGGAACACAGGGAGAAAGGGGGCGCCAGGGACCTTCCTGAGGTTTGATGCAACCGTTGGGGCGCCCTCAGTTGTTTATCCCCCCACACCGGGCATGGGGCTTCCACCTTGCATGGGCATAGTCATTGGTGGACCGAGTTGTTGGGGAACGTTGCATGGGAAACAAAAAAATTCCTACGCTCACGCAAGACCTATCCATGGTTACGAGCATCTACGAGAGGGAGAGTGAATATACATACCCTTGTAGATCGCTAAGCGGAAAGCGTTAAGAAACGCGGTTGGTGTAGTCAAACGTCTTCGCGATCCAAACCGCCGAGTGTCCCGCGATCCAATCACGATCCGTCTCGAGCACCGAACGGACGGCACCTCCGCGTTCAGCACACGTACAACTTGATGACGATCTCTGCCTTCTTGATCTAGCAAGAGGGAGGGGAGAGGTACAAGAGTTCTCCGGCAGCGTGATGGCGCTCCGGCGATGGTGGTGGAGCTATTCCGGCAAGGCTTCGCCTAAGCACTGCAAAAATCCGATCTAGAGGAGAAACTATGCACTTGCGGAACGGGTAGCACGTGGCTGAAAATCTTGTGCCAAAACCCTAAAACCCTCTAGTATATATATAGGAGGAGAGGAGGAGGAGGCTTGGCTCCCAAGGAGCCAGCCCTTGGGTCGGCCGAACCAGGAGGGAGGAGTCCTCCTCCTCCACTCCTAGTAGGATTAGGACTCCTTCCTAATTTAGCCCTTTTGCCTTTTTCCACCTTTTTCCTTTTGGGCTTTTTCTTCCTAGCCGCATGGGCCCTTTGTGGGACTTCCTCCAGCCCACTAAGGGCTGGTATTCATCCTCCCACAGACCATGTAGCCTCTTGGGTCGAAATACCCCTCCCGATGGTCTCCCGGTACACTCCCGGCACTCCGAGTACACTACCGATGAGCCCGAAACATTTCCGGCGACCAAAATAGGACTTCCTATATATCAATCTTTACCTCCGGACCATTCCGGAGATCCTCGTGACATCCAAGATCTCATCTGGGACTCCGAACAACCTTCGGTCACCACAATACATAACTCTATACTACCGAAACGTCACCAAACCTTAAGTGTGCAGACCCCGCGGTTCGAGAACTATGTAGACATGACCGAGACATCTCTACGGTTAATAACCAATAGCGTGACCTGGATGTCCATATTGGTTCCTACATATTCTACGAAGATCTTTATCGGTCGAACCTCTATGTTAAGGATTCAGTTAATCCCGTATGATGTTCCCTTTGTTCTTCCGTATGTTACTTGCCCGAGATTCGATCGTCGGTATCTCCATACCTAGTTCAACCTCGTTATCGGCAAGTCTATTTACTCGTTCCGTAATATAAGATCCCGTGACTAACACTTAGTTACATTGCTTGCAAGGCTTATTGTGATGTTATATTACCGAGTGGGCCCTGAGATACCTCTCCGTCACACGGAGTAACAAATCCCAATCTTGATCCATGCCAACTCAACAGACACCTTCAGAGATACGTGTAGAGCACCTTTATAGTCACCCAGTTACGTTGCGACGTTTGATGCACACAAGGTACTCTTCCGATGTCCGTGAGTCACATGATCTCATGGTCATAGGAACATATACTTGACATGCAGAAAATTGTAGCAATAAACTGACACGATCATAAGCTATGTTTGTAGTTTGGGTCTTGTCCATCACATCATTCTTCTAATGATGTGATCCCATTATCAAATGACACCACATGTCAATGGCTAGGAAATATTGACCATGTTTGATCAACGATCTAGTTCACTAGAGGCATACTAGGGACAAAGTGTTGTCTATTTACCCACACATGTAATGTGTTTCCAATAAATACAATTATAACATGGATAATAAATGGTTATCATGAACAAGGAAATATAATAATAAACACTTTATTTATTGCCTCTAGGGCATATTTCCAACACGTGTTGACCGCCATCACGGAGTTGTGGCTTCCACATTGCATGGGCATAGTCATTGGTGGACCATGTTGACTTCTCCGCCAGTGCTGGGTTGTGGCTGCCACATTGCGTGGGAAGGGACCCCTCCGCTTCCTCGGGGGACCCCAGGCATGTACATCCCATAGAGTTCGTACGCGTGGGTGGCACGGTAGAAATGGGAGGTGTATCTAGGAGGTTGCGAGGGTGCTTTGGCCTCGCGAGTGTCCCTACCTCAAAGGCGGTTTGCGCCTGAATCCTCTTGTAGATGGGGCCATTTAAAATCCCGCTTGCTTCTTCTTCGTTGGGAGTGAGGCAGGTTGGGGGTCCTTTTGGCACTCTACATATGCAGGTTCTAGTCCCGCACATTTCCTGACCACCGCAGCATACGACCGGAAACCAAGGATGCAACTACAGGGTTAGGCCTCGGCACCCTTGACACCGACCGGAAACCAAGGATCACATCAAGGGGCGAGTGGATTTACGACGAGTAAGGCTCCTAAAGAGCCCCCTTCGACGCTCAAGTGGCTCTACGTCGATAGGTCCCGGTCCCGCACATTTCCCCACCACCGTTAGGCATGACCGGAAACCAAGGACGCACTTCACGGGGTGAGGCCCCGCCACTCCTGATGCCAACCGGAAACCAAGGACGACATCAGGGGGGCGAGTGGCCTTATGAACGGTAATGCTCATGAGGCTCAATGCTCAGGAGCCCCCTTTGATGCTCGAGCGACCCCCATTCCACCTTGTCGGCTGCTGCCTCAGGAGGCCGCGGGGCCTCCCGAGACTCCATGCTGAGGCGACGCACCGCGGCCGGAGCCCCCAAGCGGGGCGCCTCCCGCCAAGCGATGCAAGTAAGGCAGAACATCAGGACATAGAATAGATGCACAAGAAACTATTGAAACATGCATAAATGAAGTGACGACAGGGGCATGCCCTGAGCACCTGAAGATCATGTGGCCCAGTGGGCACCCTTGGACAGAGTGAACCAAAAAATTACCTGGCAACAGCCAACAAAAAGTCACCTGGCGGCCATGCCGCTGAAGAGCCGAGGCCACCGTCATCACCCGATCTCCCGCTTCCACGAGCACGACCTTCACAGGTCCATCGTCTCTCAAGGCTCGGAACCTTCGCTTGGTCCGAGCACCCCCTCCAGCTCCTCACTCTGCTTCGCTAGGCAAGGCACGAGCATGGCTTGATGAAGGCGCTGGAAGGTGACGCCTGCGTTCGCTAGCCCAAAGGGCATGCAGACATAGGTGTTCCGGTAGACCCATCCATGATCAGCACGCGATAGCCAGAAGGGGCCTTCATCCACGTCCCTTTTGATCGCGAGCGCGTTGATGCAGATGCGTGGCTGATCGACCATGCCGATGACGGCGACTGTGATTGGTGATGCAGGGAAGTCCCTGCCTCGCATGACCTGGGCTCCCCGAAGCTCTTCGATCGCTCTTAGGACGTACTCTCGCAAACTAGACCCCACACGCTGTGATCCCACCTCGAGATGGCGCGCGTCAGAGCACGCCTTCAGGTTGTGCTCGAGCGCCGCTCTTGCCTCACTGACCAAGCCGGAAACTTCCTCGGTGGGAGCCCCCGGCCCCGGCCCAAGAGGGGCGCCGAGCGTACTTTTCTATGCGAGAGGAGGCGGGTCCCCATCCCTGAGCGTAGAGCCTGAAGTTCCAGGACGCCTTGCGGGGAGGAGTTGCTTCTTCTTCCTGCGTGGGTCCTCACGAGGCAGTGTGTCTTCCTCGTTGTCCGAGCGCTCAGCCGCCGTAGCGCGATAAGCACGCTCGAGGTGCAGACATCATCCTTCTCATCGCAAGCAATGGTGATGACGCCGCCACTCCCTGGCATCTTGAGGACGTTGTAGCCGTGGTAGGTTACTGTCATGAACTTGGAGAGAGTCGGGTACCCAAGGATCTTGTTGTACGGAAGGTGGATGTGTGCAACGTCGAAGACGATGATCTCATTGTGGTAGTTCTTGCACCCGTCGAAGGTGATAGGCAGACGCACATGCCCAATGGGTATGATGGACCCGTCTGTTACCCCCGAGAAGGGCTTAGTTGGCATGAGCTGTTCGTACGACACTTGGAGCGTCTCGAAGGTCTCGATGGAGAGGACGTTGAGCCCCGCCCCACTGTTGATGAGGGTCTTGGTGATGAGGATGTTGCTGATGGTTGGGGTACACAACATGGGGAGCTTGCCGGCCATAAATGAACATCTGAGCTGATCGCTTGAGTCGAAGGTGATGGCGATCTGGGACCAATTGAGGGGGCACATCGCTTCAGGCTTTGGGAGAGCCGCATTCACCTCCCGTGTGAATTGCTTGAAGGCACGGTTCGATGCTGGGGCCTGGGCGCTACCCAAGATACATGCCACCGCCCTGATTTCCTGGAAGCCCCCAGCCCCATTGTCCTGCCTGTCTTCCTCTTTCCTTTTGGGTGGCGGAGGCAACCAAGGTAGTCCAGCCTCACGCGGGCGAGCCTCGCGTGGCTGACCAAATCGTGACCCCTCCGGAGGGTCATCGCGCCAGTGGTCCTCACGAGGCGGGTCGCGCCAGCGGTCATCCCGAGTTTGATCGCGCCAGTAGTCCTCCTGAGGCTGGTCGTGCCACCCCTGACGCAGCTCCCGGTTGTCCCAGCAGCCTCCACTGCGGCCACCGCTGCGCCCAAAGCCTCGGTCGCCCCGGACGGGGCGCCTTCCGAAGTGCTCGGCGCCGATCAGTCGGAGTTCCTAGCAGTCAGCGGTGTCGTGGTTGTTGGTGCCATGGAAGATGCAGGTTGGCCTTCCTACCGGGGGAGTGTTCTTCTCCCCGGCTATGCTCTGTCTCGGGTTCAGCCGCAAGCACCGCTGGGGCCTTGCGCTTTGCTTCCTTGGCCTTGGTCTTCTTCTCTTATGGCTCCATCGCCGGAGGCCCGCGGAGCAATAGGCGACCCTCCTCGGCCTTGGCGCACTTCTTCACCAGGTTGAACATCTCCAAGGCAGAGCACATTTCCTCATTCATGGCAAGCTCTTCCTTCATTCTGAGGTTAGTGACTCCGTTGGTGAAGGCCGAAATAATGTCCTCGTCCGACGCCCTAGGGATCTTGAGGTGTGTGGTCGTGAAATGTTGTATGAACTTGTGCAGGGTCTCCCCATCCTGCTGCTTGATACGATGTAGGTCATTCACAGTGGGCACGCGCTCGTGGGTGCCTTGGAAGTTGGCAATGAAGCGTTTGCACAGACCCTCCCAGGAGGTGATGCATGCCTCCGGGAGGTTGAAGAGCCAGGAGAGTGCGCCGCCCTTGAGCGCCATGGGGAACCAACAAGCCATGACCTTGTCATGTCCTCCTGTCACCTGGATACTCAACGAGTAGAGCTGTAGGAACTCGGCTAGGTCTCGGGTGTTGTCGTAATGCGGGGGCAGGTCAGGCTTGAACTTGCAGGGCCACGTAGTCGGGTAGAGCTCCGGGGCAATGGCGAGGCATCCCACCGGCTCAACGGACGTCATGAGCACGATGACGACCTGGTCTTGATGCTCCTGTGGGGCCGCCTCGAGCGGTATCCGGCTGTGGCGTTAAGTCGACAACACAGGGAATGCGTGCACGTTGGCGCATGGCCGGGGAACCACCTGGCAGCTTACTTCATCTCTCGGTCTAGCCCTTGGTTCGTGAGGCCGGTCATGGGGGCAATTCTCGCCTAGGCTCGGGGTCAGCGTCGCGTCGCGGAGGTGGAGACTGCGCGTCTTGTACCACGTCATGAGCTAGGGACGGTTGGGGTCAAAGCGAGTAGGAGAGCGTTGAAGCATCGTCGGCAGTGCTAACGAGCTCCATGATGCACCGTAGCCAGTCGGGAGTGGGGTGGTAGCGAAGCAGTTCGTTAGCCATGGCGAGCGCGCCCTGGCCGCGCACCATTCCCGACCGAACATGAGAGGACGAACCGGAGGCTGGGACGATCCATGGAGTGGTGGTGTGGAAGTCGCGCTGCGCGGTGACCGACTGCAAGGAGTCTTGTTGCTCGTGGGTGTCGGGGCCCGTGGCGGCGTTTGCCACAGGAGAAGGTGACCTGCATGCACCGACGCGGCCCACCGGCGCCATCTGGGCGACACGGGTGGCACGACGCTCGGCGCGGGCTCGGCGAGTGTCAGACATTGGAGTGGTGAGGTGGTAGATCTTTGCTTGAGGGAGATTCCGACACGCCCCCTACCTGGCATGCCAAATGTCAGATTTCGGGCTCCGCAAAGCCCTTAAGATTCGAACACAGGGGCGTGTGCAAAGACCCCTGCTACTTCTCGAGCATGCGTTGGTTTCCGTAAAGAGGAACGGTTGATGCAGCAAAGTAGATAAGTATTTCCCTTAGTTGTTGAGAACCAAGGTATCAATACAGTAGGAGATAAAAGCAAGTCCCCAATAGGTGTACCTACAGAAAGAATCAAAATCTTGCACCCAACGCTATAAAGGGTTTGTCAATCCCTTTAAGGTTACTTGCAAGGATGAGATCTGATAGAGATAGATTGCTTAAATAGAAAGTAAAACAATAGGTAAAAGTAATGTAGCAAAGTATTTTTGGTATTTTTGGTTTTAGATATGAAAGTATGATATGGAAAATAGACCCGGGGGCCATAGGTTTCACTAGAGGCTTCTCTCATGATAACAAGTATTACGGTGGGTGAACAAATTACTATGGAGCAATTGATAGAAAAGCGAATAATTATGAAGATATCCAAGGCAATGATTATGCATATAGGCATCTAGTTCGTGTCAAGTAGACCGAAACGATTCTGCATCTACTACTATTACTCCACACATCGACCGACTCCTGCGTGCATCTAGAGTATTAAGTTCATGAAGAACAGAGTAACGCATTAGGTAATATGACATGATGTAGAGAGGTAAACTCAAGCAATATGATGAAAACCCCATCTTGTTATCCTTGATGGCAACAATACAATACGTGCCTTGCTACCCCTACTTTGTCACTGGGTGAGGACACCGCAGGATTGAAGCCAAAACTAAGCAGTTCTCCCATTGCAAGAATTACCAATCTAGTTGGCCAAACCAAACCAATAACTCGAAGAGACTTGCAAAGATATGAAATCATGCATATAAGAATTCAGAAAAGACTCAAATAATATTCATGGATAATCTGAACATAAACCCACAATTCATCGGATCTTGAGAAACACACAGCAAAAGAGTATTACATCGGATAGATCTCCATGAAGATCATGAAGAACATGGTATTGAAGAGCAAAGAGAGAGAAGAAGCCATCTAGCTACTAGCTATGGACCCGAAGGTCTGTGGTGAACTACTCACGCATCATCAGAGGGGCAATGAAGTCGATGTAGATGCCCTCCATGATCGAATCCCCCTTCGGCAGATTACCGAAAAAGGCTCCAAGATTGGATCTCTCAGAAACGGAGGCTTCTGGTGGCGGAAAAGTGTTTTCGTGGCTTGTTCTGATAATGATGGAATATTTGTGAATTTATAGGCCGATGATTAGGGTTAGGGGAGCTGCCGTGGGTCCACAAGCCTACCCGGCGCGCCCTACCACCCTGGGCGCGGCCCTAGGGCTTGTGGCCCCACGGTGGCTCCTTTGCCTTGGTTCTCAAGTCTCGTAGTTTCCTTTTGTTCCAAAAAAATTCCTTCCGAAGGTTTTATTCCGTTTGGACTCCGTTTAATATTCCTTATCTGCAAATCTCAAAAACAAGGAAAAACCAGAAACTGGCACTAGGCTCTAGATTAATAGGTTACTCCGAAAATAATATAAAATAGCATATCAATGCATATAAAACATCCAAAACAGATAATATAATTGCACGGAACAATAAAAAATTATAGGTACGTTGGAGACGTATCAGCATCCCCAAGCTTAATTCTTGCTCGTCCTCGAGTAGGTAAATGATAAAAACATAACTTTTGATGTGGAATGCTACCTAACATATTTATCCATGTAATATTCTTTATTGTGGCATGAATATTCAGATCCATAAGATTCAAAACAATAGTCTAATATTTACATAAAAATAGTAATACTTCGAGCACACAAACAAGCTAGTCGTGTCCTTTCAAAATAACATGGCCTTAGAAAGTTATCCCTACAAAATCATATGGTCTGGCTATGCTCCATCTTTCCCACACAAAGTATCTAAATCATACACAACCCCAATGAACAAGTCAAGCAATTGTTTCACACTTTTGGTGTTCTCAAACCTTTTCAACTCTCACGCAATACATGGGCGTGAGCCATGAATATAGCATTATAGGTGGAATAGAATATGGAGGAGGTGCAAGGAGAAAAAGGAGAAGATAGTCTCACATTAACTAGGCGTATCAATTGGCTATGGGGATGCCCATCAATAGATATCAATGTGAGTGAGTAGGTGGCCCCATGGTGGCTCCTCTGACCCACGGTGGCTCCTCTGCCTTGGTTCTCAAGTCTCGTAGTTTCCTTTTGTTCCTGAAAAATTCGTTCCGAAGGTTTTATTCCGTTTGGACTAGGTTTAATATTCCTTATCTGCAAATCTCAAAAACAAGGAAAAAATAGAAACTGGCACTAGGCTCTAGATTAATAGGTTACTCCAAAAATAATATAAAATAGCATATTAATGCATATAAAACATCCAAAACAGATAATATAATTGCATGGAACAATAAAAAATTATAGGTACGTTGGAGACGTATCAGCATCCCCAAGCTTAATTCTTGCTCGTCCTCGAGTAGGTAAATGATAAAAACAGAACTTTTGATGTGGAATGCTACCTAACATATTTATCCATGTAATATTATTTATTGTGGCATGAATATTCAGATACGTAAGATTCAAAACAATAGTCTAATATTGACATAAAAACAGTAATACTTCCAGCACACAAACAAGCTAGTCGTGTCCTTTCAAAATAACATGGCCTTAGAAAGTTATCCCTACAAAATCATATGGTCTGGCTATGCTCCATCTTCCCCACACAAAGTATCGAAATCATACACAACCCCAATGAACAAGTCAAGTAATTATTTAACACTTTTGGTGTTCTCAAACCTTTTCAACTCTCACGCAATACATGGGCGTGAGCCATGAATATAGTATTATAGGTGGAATAGAATATGGAGGAGGTGCAAGGAGAAAAAGGAGAAGATAGTCTCACATTAACTAGGCATATCAATTGCCTATGGAGATGCCCATCAATAGATATCAATGTGAGTGAGTAGGTTTTGCCATGCAACAAATTGCACTTAGAGCTGTAAGTGTATGAAAGCTCAAAAAGAAAACTAAGTGGTCGTGCATAATGAATATCCACTAGTTATATGGAAGTGAAAAAATAGGAGACTCTCTATCATGAAGATCATGGTGCTACTTTGAAGCACAAGTGTGGAAAAAGCTAGTAGCAATTGTCCCTTCTCTCTTTCTCTCATTTTTTTCTATTTTTTTTCTTTTTTTGGTGGGCTTCTTTGGCCTATTTTTTTGGGGCTTCGCTAGCCTCTTTTATTTTTTTGTAAAGTCCGGATACTCATCCCAACTTGTGAGGGAGTCATAGCCTTCATCATCCTTTTCTCTCACGGGAAAATGCTCTATTAATGAAAAATCATCAAACTTTACTTATAACTCAAAGAAAAAGAAATTACAACTCGATTCCTATTACAAGATATGACTCTATATGCAATATGAAGTGATGATGCAAGTCATAGAAAAACTACATGGTGGAAGTTGCATGGCAATATATCTCGGAATGGCTATGGAAATGACATCATAGGTAGGTATGGTGGCTGTTTTGAGGAATATACGGTGGCTGTTTTGAGAAAGGAGGGTTTGATGTACCGTCGAAAGTTGTGCGGTACTAGAGAGGCTAGCAAAGATGGAAGGGTGAGAGTGCGTATAATCCATGGACTCAACATTAATCATAAATAACTCACATACTTATTGCAAAAGTCTATTATTTATCAAACAAAGCAGTATACGCATGATCCTAGGGGAGAGGTTGGTAGAAGTTAACCATCGCGTGCTCCCGACCCTCACACAAAGGTCGACAATCATTAAACAAATCATGCTCCGACTTCGTTACATAACGGTTCACCATACGTGCATGCTACGGGAATCACAAGCTTTAACACATGTATATATTACAATTCACAACTACTCCCTAGCATGAATCTCATATTACCATCTCTATTATCTCAAAACTATATGCAAGGAATCAAACTTCTCATAGTTTTTTAATGCACTTAATATGAACATTTTTATTATATCCCTCTTGGATGCCCATTATATTAGGACTAAATTCATAACCTAAAAAAATTACCATGCTATTTTAAGGAACTCTCAAAATAATATAAGTGAGGAACGAGAGTTCAATAATTTCTATAAAATATAACACCACCATGCTCTATAAAGATATAAGTGAAGCACGAGAGCAACGTTGCCTAGCTCAAAAGATATAAGTGAAGCACATAGAGTATTCTAATAAATTCACGATTTAGTGTGTGTCTCCCAAAAGATGTGTGCAACAAGGATTATTGTGGCAAACTAAAAAGCAAAGACTCATATCATACAAGACGCTCCAAGCAAAACACATATCATGTGGTGAATAAAAATATAGCCTCAAGTAAATTTACCGATGGATTGAAGATGAAAGAGGGGATGCCTTCCGGGGCATCCCCAAGCTTAGGATTTTGGTATCCTTAAATATGACTTGGGGTGACTTGGGCATCCCCAAGCTTAGTATCTTTCCACTCTTTATTCCATATTCCATCAAATCTTCACCCAAAACTTGAAAACTTCATAACACAAAACTCAATAGAAAACTCATGAGATCCGTTAGTATAAGAAAAATAAATCACAACTTTAGGTACTGTTGTGAACTCATTATTTATTTCTATTTGTGTAATAACTAGTGTATTATAACTTCTCCATGACTCATAACCCCTAATACAACCCATAGATACATCAAAATAAGCAAACAACACAAAGAAAACAGAATCTGTCAAAAACAGAACAGTCTGTAGCAATCTGTAAACTTTGAATACTTGTGGAACTCTAAAAATTCTGAAAAAATAGTAAAATCAGGGAAATTTGTATATAAATCTTTTGTAAAATTTTCAGATCAATTTTACGGTCCGAAACATTTATAAAATTCCTGGACCGAGCACAAAAGTTTCTGTTTTTCAGCAAGATCAAATCAACAACTACCATAGATCGCCCCAAAGGTTTTACTTGGCTCAAACACTAATTAAAATACAAAAACACAATTAATACAGAAGTAATAATGTTCGAAACACACCAAAACATAAGCAAAAAAGCAAAAAATGAAATAAAATTGGGTTGCCTCCCAACAAGCGCTATTGTTTAACGCCCCTAGCTAGGCAAAACACAATAGATCTAGGTATTGTCATAATAAAAATAAGGGAGATCATTCATGATCATCTCATACTACCTTCTTTAAGTAGCTAATTTCTGTTGTGGCAAGAAAAATTAATCAAAAGGGCTGAATTTAAGAGGATGAGGATCATCAAGATCAAGTGTGGGAGGGATTGTTCCTCCTTATGTCCCTTATTGTGTATAATCAATTCATCATTATAAGCTTTCCTTTGGTTAAAGGACATAAGCCTTTTCTTAAGAATGAACTCTAATCCGTTATTTTGTATAGCAAAATTATCATTGAGTTCAAAAACCGTATCAACCAAAACCTCGGTAGGGACTTTCTTTCTCAAAATTTCATTATAAGCAACTTGATCTTGAGATCGTAGTCTCATTATCTATTCTTGATTAAAAAGGATCTCCTCATTAGGGGGATATCCACCATTAATTTTATAATGAGAAAAGATTTCACTAGCCTCTTTCATGATAAATCTATACTCGTGAGCTAGGAATATAGTGGCGGCACGCTTAATAGAAGAATGTTGAATATTAGAAAACTCAGGGAAAATAATTTGTATGCAAGGGTGCATGTGCAAGAATTGTCTCTCAAGTTCATTTATTAACAAAGTTATAGCGTCCGCAAGACTATTAGTTTCATTGAGAATGGAACCTCCTAAAGTAGGAAGCGTTCCCGCACAAGTTAAAAAAGCTTGAATAACACCTTTGCCAATGATATTACCACTACCTATACGGAACCTTTCTGTATGAAGGATAGTGGGTTCTTCTTGAGGGTTCTCATTAACAAGGGCATCAAGATTCCCCTCAAGATTATTACTATCTTTATCATTGAAAGTCTACCTAGATTCTGACATGGTGGCAAAGCAAACACACAAGCAAAAGAAGGGCGAATAAAAAGGCAAATATTTTTGGTATTTTATGAAAATCATTTTAGAAGCGGGGGAGAGGAAACGAGAGGAAAATGGCAAATAATGTAAATGCAAGAGATGAGTTTGTGATGGGTACTTGGTAGGCTTGATTTAGATCTCCCCAGCAACGGCGCCAGAAATCCTTCTTGCTACTTCTTGAGCATGCGTTGGTTTCCGTGAAGAGGAACGATTGATGCAACAAAGTAGATAAGCATTTCCCTCGGTTGTTGAGAACCAAGGTAGCAATCCAGTAGGAGATACAAGCAAGTCCCCAATAGGTGTACCTACACAGAGAATCAAACTCTTGCACCCAACGGTATAAAGGGGTTGTCAATCCCTTTAAGGTTACTTGCAAGGATGAGATCTGATAGAGGGAGATTGCTTAAACGGAAAGTAAAACAATAGGTAAAAGTAATGCACCAAAGTGTTTTTGGTTTTAGATCTGAAAGAATAATTTGGAAAATAGACCCACAGGCCATAGGTTTCATTAGAGGCTTCTCTCATGATAGCAAGTATGATGGTGGGTGAACAAATTACTGTCGAGCAACTGATAGAAAAGCGAATAATTATGAAGATATCCAAGGCAATGATTATGCATAGGCATCACGTCCATGTTAAGTAGACCGAAATGATTCTACATCTACTACTATTACTCCACACATCGACCGACTCCTGCCTGCATGTGGAGTATTTAGTTCATGAAGAACAGAGTAACACATTAGGTAAGATGACATGATGTAGAGGGATAAACTCAAGCAATATGATGAAAACCCCATCTTGTTATCCTTGATGGCACCAATACAATACGTGCCTCGCTACCCCTACTTTGTCACTAGGTGAGGACACCGCAAGATCGAAGGGGCAATGGAGTTGATGTAGATGCCCTTCGTGATAGAATCCCCCTCCTACAGATTATCGGAAATGGCTCCAAGATTGGATCTCTCGGGACCAGAGGATTCTGGCGGCGGAAAAGTGTTTTCATGGATTGTTATGATAATGATGGATATTTGGGAATTTATAGGCTGAAGATTAGGGTTGGGGGAGCTGCCATGGGCCCACAAGCCAGCCCGGTGCGCCCTACCCCCCTGGGCGCGGCCCTAGGGCTTGTGGCCCCACGGTGTCTCCTCTGCCTTGTTTCTCAAGTCTCGTAGTTTCTAGTTGTTCCAGAAAAATTCCTTCCGAAGGTTTTATTCCGTTTGGACTCCGTTTAATATTCCTTATGTGCAAATCTCAAAAACAAGGAAAAAACACAAACTGGCACTAGGCTCTAGATTAATATGTTAGTCCCGCAAATAATATAGAATAGCATATTAATGCATATAAAACACCCAAAACAGATAATATAATTGCATGGAACAATAAAAAATTATAGATACATTGGAGACGTATCAATCCCCTGCAGTGTTGCCCAACCTAGCTTGCTACTCGATGAACACAGCAAAGAACTCGCACGGTGACGAGGAAGAAGATGAGCAAGATAGTTTACCCAGGTTCGGGCCGCTGCGAAGCGTAATACCCTACTCCTGCATTGGTGGATTGCCTCTCGAGGAGGTGAGGTGGATGAACAAGTACAGTGTTTTGAGGCCTCCTCAGGGCTCTCAGTGGTGTTTGAGGCACCTTGTGGTTTGATGGTCGGTGAGTGGTGGAGTTGGTCGATCGGGTTCAGATCGGATCCCCCTCTACTAAGCAGCCTACCCTCTATATATAGCAATGGCCCGGGTCCTCTTCCCTTATCGCGATGGCGGGAAGGGATCCCACAACGGCAAAATATATGTCGACACCATAGGGACGGGCTCAGCAATGACATCCGTCCTGTGGAGCTGGTGGTTACGGTCTTGTTGCACCGGAATGGAAACCTTTGGGGTGCTTTGGGAACCCGCGTACGTCCTTGCTCCCTTTGCACCAAAGGGGAAACTGCACCACCTGGCACACTGGTGCTCGCCTGTCCTTCATTGCGTCATCTTTGACTCCTAAGGTCGGGCCTTGCATAGAGATCTCCGCCCTTCCGGAGGGGGGTCTAGGGAGGCCCATCCTCTGCCGGTCTTGATGCTGCTCATCCTCGCGAGGCTTGGGCCCTCGCGAGGGCATTGTCCTGAGTGGGGCCACACCTTGCTGCGTTTGGTTGATGAGGTGGGCCATGCCCTGGTCCCCAGGCAGGTAGGTGTGGGTACCCCCATTCCCAGAATGCCGACACGTTGCGTTCCGGAATTCCCAAGCTGGCCTCCCCTTATTCTGCAGGGCAGGAATGCACCGGCAAAGGAAATCGGCGCCTATCATCTCTACGGTGAGTCCAGCGTTTCCGACGTGGTGAATCCTGGTGATTGCGACTGTGAGCTTCCCATCCTCGGGGTCAAGGGTGCTCCAGTCGTCGCCGCACACCATCTTGGTCTGCCACGGCAAGTAGTAAGGATGGGGTTTCTCCTCCCAGATCCAGCGCCATTTGCCCCGCAACTCGTCCCACCTCTCGCAGTAGGCCCCATCGGGGTAGACCTCCTTGGTTCCTGGCCGTGGAATCCAAGTGCGGCACCGGAAAGGGCTGCGCCTTGTTTGATGTAGGGGGTAAAGTAGTGGTGGAAAAGAGCGGTGCTAGGGACTAATCCGGCAAAGTTTTCACAAAGATGAGTGAAAACTGACATGGATGTCACGACATTCGGCGTAAAATCCAAGAGTTGGAAGCCTTAGGTGAGCATGAGGTCGTTGAAGAAATCTGAGAAAGGGGGGCAGAGCCCGTAGTAAAAATAATCGATGAAGAAAGGATATTTGCCTGGGCCGCTCCTGGAAGGGCCTAGACTCACGCAGGTGGTGGGATGTGCCTTCGTCCCCATCTCCCACATCCACCGGTATCGCTTCTTCAAAACATCCATGTCAAGCCCCAGCGGAAAGACGATGTGCTCCTTCCGCATCCTCACCAGCTTGTTCTCCGAGAGGGCCTCTGCCTCCTTGCCGTTGGTAGCTTTGGGCGGCATGGTGACTATGAGGGCGGGGGCTGAATACAGAGAGGGTGCGGGGCATTGATAAATGGAAGGGGCTCTGTTTTGGGCTCAAGGAAGAAGACGACATCGGTTCTCAGATTGGGAAAGACAAGAGGTAAATGAGAAGTGCCTTTGTAATTTACTCTTTATGGGGAAGGCACGGGGTGGCCTCTTTACTAAAATAATATAGAAACGTTTCGTGGGCGCGTTGCTGTAACGGCTGCACCACGCATGTATCCCATGTCCCGCATTCAATGGGTGTCGTGGGGAAGCGCAGCAAGCGCAATGATCGCAACCACAAGCTCCTGCCACGTGTGCCCGTGCACTGTTTGGGCCTAGCCCAACAATGCCTCACACCGTGTGTGGCTCAGGCCCGGTGGCTCCTGTCGGTGCACTAGAGTTTTGGGCTCTCCAGTGCCCCTTACTCGTGCACGGGCAGTGGTAGCCATCCTGGCAACGAGGCCCAACAGGGACTTACTAGATACAAGCACAGAAGAATCAAGACCCCCGGCAAGACCTTGCCGAAAGGGCTATCGAGCCCTCGGGCAAAGACAAGGCCCTGGCAAGCCCCGGCAAGGCAAAGCTCCGGCAAGGTCGCGCCAGCACACAGGCCAGGTGTCGCCTCACCTAGGCATGTGTCGTGGCATGGGAGCTGGAGGGGGCTAAGCGGTGCCGATGGGACGGGCTCTTCTCTCGTCCCACAGATGGACAGAGATGCCTGATGGTGCATTAAATGTGCCTATCGTACTCCGTCAGTGTTAGGTATGTTAGCATTGTAGCTCTATACACCCCGTGTATGCACTATACGCCACTATTGGGATCCCCTTTAGAGTATAAAAGGAGGTCCATGGCAATACGATAGATGACTTTTTGGGTCTTTAGACCTTCTAGATTACACATGTGGTAGCGGCTCATAGCTCTCCTGTAGCTAGAACCCTAGAAACACTCTCAATACAACCAAGAAGGAGTAGGGTTTTATGCATCTTTGTGTCCCGAACCTGGGTAAATCCCCCGCATGCTGTTCATCAGACATGCTCTTTGTGTGAGCGCTCACCCCCGCCAAACCGAAAGGGGTCCCTCCGATCCCATAGGTGCTCGTTCCCACGACATCATGAGTAACTATAATATCTAATTGTCATTGCAAATATGTTTCACCCGTGATGAACTGAATTCGGAACGATGAGCTAATCATATTTACAAAAGCAAGATAGGACGGGTTCATACCAACTTTTCTCCATCTCAATATTTTCATCAAATATCATCATTATTGCCTTTCACTTGCACGACCGAACGGTGTGAAAAATAATAAGAGTGCACATGCATTGGACTAAGTTGGAATCTGCAAACAATAACTCAAAGGATAAGACAAGGTAACATGGGCTCTCTAATAGGTAAACAATAATGCATATGAGAGACACTCAACATTTTCATCGTGGTCTTCTCCTTACGACCCAAAGAAAGAGAAATCAAAGCATGAACGAGAAAAACTATTTACACGGGAAAGCTCCCAACAAGTAAAAGAAAAACAAAAAATCTTTTGGGGTTTTCTTGTTAATGCTACAACTAAGCAACTAGAAAATAAATCTAGAACTATTTTTTTGTATTTTTATCAAAGTTAATTAAACACACAAGAAAAAAGAGAAACAAGAAAATAAACTACCATGGATAGTACAATGAAAGAGTATGAACACCGACTACTAAGATGAGTGGGTGAACATGAATGTAAAGTCGGTGAGAAATACGTACTCCCCCAAGCTTAGGCTTTTGGCCTAAGTTTGTCTATGGCCATGGCTGGCCCTGATAATATCCAAAGTCATAGTTGGGGTTGTACTGGGCTGCGGCGGCTACCGCCTGAACGACTATAGCATGAAGGCGAGCTGATTTCGCGCTCCTCTCGTACTCGCCTGCCTCCTCTCTGGTTATAATGTATCTCTGTTTTTCTTGAAAGTTAAAGAAGGCAGGAGCAGGAAGGGTAACATGGACAACACGCTATCTGTCAAAAATTAGTCATCACTAGAGAGATTGTTTGTTCCTTTCGAGAAACTGAAAACGTACCAAAGCCTCATAATCACGAAGAGCAGCTGGTAACTCAATATAATTTCTGCGTATGGGTACCCCAAGATAATTAGCTAAACGAGTGGCATAAATCCAACCAAAGAAATCTCCATCCTTAGCATTATTATGCAACCTTCTAACAATAATGGCCCCTAAGTTATATCGCCTTTTGCCCATTACTGCACTCTTAAGAATACTAAGATCGATTGCACAAAGGTGGCTATGCTCAGTTTTACCATTAATACATCTACCTATGAATAGAGAAAAATAATGTATGGCAGGAAAGTGAATGCTCCCCATGGTAGCCTGTGTAATATTTCTAGTTTCTCCGCTAGTAATGCTAGCAGGAAAATCGTTATATTCAGTTTTGTGCGAATCATTATAACTGCCCATTGTGGAATTTTGCATGCATGATTAAAAACCTCATGTCTAAAGTATATGATTTGTCATAAAGGTCAAATAGAACGGAAGGTTTATTACGATTGAGCAAAAATTCAAACCTACGCACGAAAGAATTCGTGAGTTGATAGTATTGCTTGCATTTGTCTGACACAAATTCCTCAAGGCCGACATTTCTTGTGTACGCGTAAATTCTTCCTTGAAACCGGCATCACTCATGAATTGATCTGATGGCCATTCACAAGGTCGTACTTGTGCTTCCCTCTGTGGTTCAAGGTTGGGCTCACGTATCGCAAGTCTTGGGGCCTTCTTGCTCGATGAACCCCCTTGAAACACCTTCCTCAACATTTTTTCTTTTTCTAAAAAATTCTGAAAATTTTAGTGACTCAAAATAAATGTGAACAAAACACAACAAAACTCATAGCAACTACTCCCTCAAGTGCCTAGAGGCTATATCATGCATCAAAACTACTTGGGACCATATAAATTTGATATGCAAGATCAAGAACAAGGTCACCACAACAACAACAATTTGCAACATATAAAGCACTAGAACAAAAACTAATTAGACCATTGGAGGAGTCACATACCAAAGAGCAATTCTCTGAAACAGTTTTGCGAATGAAGCTTTGAACAAGGAGATCGAAAATGACAGCAAAATGAGATAGAACACGGGTTTGAGCAATGGTGGGATTTTTTATGGAGGAATATGAAGTGGATGGGTGCTGGAATAAGTGAAGGGGGGCCACGTGACACCCAAAAGCTTGCTAGCCGCGGCCAAAGGGGGTGGCCGCGCCTTGTGGGCTTGTGGCCCATTGATGCAGCCCAAGTAGTGTGCTTAGTGCCAATTTTTTTCAAATATTCCAGAAAAAATCATACTCCATTTTTAGGACATTTGAAAACTTCTATTTTCAGGTTACTTTTTTATTGCACGGGAAACTCAGAAAACAGGCAAAACATGGCATTCTTACTTAATTTAATCTAACTAACAGAAAGTAAAAGTTGTGTATAGAAAGTTGTGCTTTCTAAATTCATCCATCTCATGCTCATCAATAGGAATCCATCAATAAGCTTGATCAAGTCTTATTAACAAACTTCTTTCGAATAACTTGAAACCGAAGAATTTTTGAATAACACTAAGTTACCTCAATGGGGATATGCATGTCCCCAACAATAAGTATATCATATTTATTCTTGACAATAAGAAGAGGGAATTCAAAGTCTCCAATAATAATCATTGGAATTTTTTCAATGGAGTTGATACTGTGAACTTGAGGTTGTTTCTTCGGAGAGTATACCGTATGCTCATTACCATTAATATGAAAAGTGACATTGCCCTTATTGCAACCAATAACAGCCCCTGCAATATTCAAAAAGGGTCTACCAAGGATGATCGACATACTGTCGTCCTCAGGAATATCAAGAACAGCAGAATCTGTTAAGATAGTAGCATTTGCAACTACGACAGGTACATCCTCACAAATACCTATAGGTAGAGCAGCTGATTTATCAGCCATTTGCAAAGAGATTTCAGTAGGTGTCAACTTATTCAGATCAAGTATACGATATAAAGAGAAAGGCATAACACTAACACCAACTCCCAAATCACATAAAGCAGTTTTAACATAATTTCCCTTAATAGAGCATGGTATAGTTTGTATTCCAGGATCTCCTAATTTCTTTGGTACTCCACCCTTAAAAGTATAATCGACAAGCATGGTGGAAATTTCAGCATCCAGTATCTTTCTTTTATTAGTCACAATATCTTTCATATACTTAGCATAAGGAGACATTTTCAGAATATCAGTCAAGCGCATACGTAAAAATACTGGTCTAAGCATTTCAACAAAGCGCTCAAAATCCTCCTCATCCTTTTTCTTGGATAGTTTAGGAGGAAAGGGTATGGATTTCCAAACCCACGGTTCTCTTTCTTTACCATGCTTCCTAGCAATAAAGTCTCTTTTGTCATATCTTTTATTCTTAGTATGTTGGTTATCAAGATCAATAGCAGGTTCAATCTCCACATCGTTATCATTACTAGGTTGAGCATCAACATGAACATCATCATTAATATTATCACTAGGCTCATGTTCATCACCAGACTGTGTCTCACCATTAGAAACAGAAATATCATTTGGGTTTTCAGGTGTATCTATAACAGGTTCACTAGCAGCATGCAAAGTTCTATCATCATCCTTTTTCCTCTTATTACCGGAATGACTAGGTACATCAATATTACCCCTTTGAGAATATTTCTCAATTCTCTTAGGATGGACCTCAAGATACAAAGGTTCCTGAGTCATTCTACCACGTCTAGTCACAACTTTAACAGAATGATCATTGTTCTTACTATTCATCTCATTAAGCAAATCATTCTATGCCTTAAGTACTTGTTCTACTTGAGTAGTTACCATGGAAGCATGTTTACTAATCAGTTTAAGATCATTGATAGTTCTACTCATATAATCACCTAAGCGATCAAGCATGAAAGCATTATGTTTCAATTGCCTACTAACATAAGCATTAAAATTTTCTTGCTTAACAACAAAATTATCAAACTCATCCAACCATTGGCTAGCAGACTTATTATAAGGAATATCGCTTTCATCAAATCTATGAAGAGAATTTACCTCTACTACCTGTGTCGGGTTATCAAGACCATGTATTTCTTCAATAGGTGGTAGATTCTTAACATCTTCGGCTTTAATACCTTTTTGTTTCATAGATTTCTTTGCCTCTTGCATATCTTTAGGACTCAAAAATAGAATACCTCTTTTCCTCGGAGTTGGCTTCGAAGGTGGTTCGGGAATAGTCCAATCATTGTCATTGCTCAATATATTATTCGATAGTATTTCAGCTTGTTCAATAGTTTGTCCCCTAAAAACACAACCAACACAACTATCTAGGTGGTCCCTAGAAGCACAGATTAGTCCATTATAAAAGATATCAAGTATTTCATTTTTCTTGAGAGGATGATCAGGCAAAGCATTAAGTAATTGGAGAAGCCTCCCCAAGCTTGTGGGAGACTCTCTTCTTCAATTTGCACAAAAATTAATATTTCCTGCAAGGCAACTTGTTTCTTATGGGCAGCAACATATTTTTCAGAGAAGTGATAAATCATACCCTGGGGGCTACGCACAGAACCAGGAACAAGAGAATTAAACCATATCTTAGCATCACCCTTTAACGAGAAAGAAACAACTTAAGGATATAAGAGTAACGATTTTTTTCCTTATGAGTAAATAGGGTGGCTATATCATTCAGTTTAGTAAGATGCACCACAACAGTTTCACATTCATAACCATGGAAAGGACCAGATTCAACCAAGGTAATTAACTCAAGATCAACAGGGAATTCATAATCATTATCAGTAACAAAGATAGGTGAAGTAGCAAACTTAGGATCATATTTAATTCTGGCTTTCAACTATTTTTCTTTCCACTTGCATAGTAGCTTCTTGAGATCATCTCTATCATTACAAGCAATAAAGTCCCTAGCTACCTCTCCTTCCATAACATAACCCTCAGGAATATCAGGCAATTCATATCTAGGAGAGCTAGGTCTAGCAGGTGTCTCAAAGTGTTCAGTTTCAATAATTTTATCAGTTTTAGAAGTATCATAATTTTCTGCATTGACTGTAGCAATTTGTTCATCAAGAAATTCCCCCAGTGGTACAATATTATCAAGAAAGGTATCATCATAAGCATCATGCATAGCAGAAGTGGCATCATCAATTACTTGCGACATATAAGAATTACTAGCAGGTGGTGGTGTCGCAAACTTACTCATAACAGAAGGTGAATCAAGTGCAGAGGTAGATGGTACTTCCTTACCTCCCCTCGTAGTAGAGGGATAATCTTGGTTTTTTGATCTTTAAAATTCTTCATAGTGATCAACAAATATAAATCCCAAGTGACTCAAAGAATAGAGCTATGCTCCCCGACAACAGCGCCAGAAAAAAGTCTTTATAACCCACAAGTATAGGGGATCACAACAGTTTTTGAGGGTAGAGTATTCAAGCCAAAGAATATTCTCGAGTATTCATAGCTGAGTTGTCAATTCAACACACCTGAAAGACTTAATATCTGCAGCAAAGTATTCAGTAGAAAAGTAGTATGGAAGTAACGGTAACGGTAGCAAAAGTAACTATAGCAGTTTTGTAGTGATTGTAACAGTAGCAGCGGAGAAGTAACTTAACAAGGATCAATATGTGGAAAGCTCATAGGCATTGGATCGGTGATGGAAAATTATGTCGGATGTCATTCATCATGCAACAGTTATAACATAGGGTGACATAGAACTAGCTCCAATTCATCAATGTAATGTAGGCATGTATTCCATATGTAGTCATACGTGCTTATGGAAAAGAACTTGCATGACATATTTTGTCCTACCCTTCCGTGGCAGCGGGGTCCTAATGGAAACTAAGGGATATTAAGGCCTCCTTTTAATAGAGGACTGAACCAAAGCATTAGCACTTAGTGAATACATGAACTCCTCAAACTACGGTAATCACCGAAAGAATCCCAGTTATTGTCACCCTAGGGGATGCGGATCGTAACTCGTAATAGTTGTCTACAACTTGCAAGATAGGATAAAGAACACACACACATATATATATATTCATGAAAAGATAATAGGTTCAGATCTGAAATCATGGCACTCGGGCCCTAGTGACAAGCATTAACCATAGCAAAGTCATAGCAACATCAATCTCACAACATAGTAGATACTAAGGATCAAATCCTAACAAAACTAATTCGATTACATGATAAATCTTATCCAACCCATCACCGTCTAGCAAGCCTACAATGGGATTACTCACGAACGGTGGAGAGCATCATGGAATTGGTGATGAAGGATGGTTGGTGATGACGATGTCGTAGATTTCCCCCTCTCCGGAGCCCAAAACGGACCTCGAGATCTGGTCTCCTGAGGAAGAACAGGAGGTGGCGGCAGCTCTGTATCGTGAAACACAATGAACTCTTCTCTCTGATTTTTTTTCTCCGTGAATAGGGTTATATGGAACTAGAGAGGAGGTCAGAGGAGCCACGAGAGCCCAACAAGCTTGCTAGGCGCGGCCAGGGGGTGGCCGCGCCTAGGAGGCTTGTGACCTACAGGTGGCCCCCTCTGGTTGATTCTTGCGCCAGTATTTTTTGTTAAATCCAAAAATATTCTCCATAAAATTCCAGGACGATCCGAGAACTTTTATTTCTGCACAAAAAATAACACCAAGGCAATTCTGCTGAAAGCAACGTCAGTCCGGGTTAGTTCCATTCAAATCATGCAAATTAGAGTCCAAAACAAGGGCAAAACAGTTTGTAAAAGTGGATATGATGGAGATGTATCAGTGGCCCCCACTCATTGAAGTCGACGGCGAGCACCAGCTGAACCTTCTCCAACCCCTCCAAGTTCACGATCGATGACTAGCCCAGCGCGGGCTTAAGCATCGGTGCGGTCGTCAGACCCCTCAAGCCTGCACCTCCCCCTTCTTAGGAGACATGAAAAAAGGGGACAGACAACACGGCGCACACATGGGGACTTGATGGAAGGGGCGAGAGCCACGCAAGGAAGGAGAACGGACAGCAGAATCAACTAGAGATAATGGCGGTCTGGTGGCATATGCCGAATGGCTCGCCAAACCTGGTAATGGGCGGTCCGGTGCGGAGCAGAAGGAGCGGCATTTCCTCGGGTCGCCGCATATAAAGCCTGGCCTGTATGTGTCTGGGGGCCGCAGCGCTTCGGGCCGACCACCAGGCTTCGCCCGTCAGCCAGCTTGAGCACGCCTTGGGCCCAGGGGCTACTGTCGGCGTTCTGAGAACGGGGGTACCCAGACCTTCCTTGCCTGCGGCCCAGGGCAGGGCCCACTTCATCGACCAAATGCGGCCAGGCGTGGCCTCACTCAAGAGAATGCCCTCGCGAGCCCCCCTCCGGAGCGGTGAAGATCTCAATGCAAGGCCAGGCCTGGGGAGTCAAGGGTGACGCAAGGAAGGACAGGCGGGCGCCAGCGTGCCAGATGGCGCAGTTTCCCCTTTGGTGCAAAGGGAGTAGGGACGTACGCGGGTTCCCAAAGCGCCCCCAAAGGTTTCCATTCCGGTGCAACAAGATCGTAACCGTCCGCCCCACAGGGCGGATGTCATCACTGAGCTCATCCCTGGACCGTCGATAGCTACTTTGCAGGCAAAGACCGCCTTTGGGCAGGGCGAGCACGTACTCCTATCCCCCTTCAAAATTGGCCGTTGTGGGATCCCTTCCCGCCATTGAGATAAGGGAAGAGGACCCGAGCCACCGCTATATATAGTGGGTAGGCTGCACCATAGAGAAGGATCGGAATCCATTCCACCACTCGTCCATCACCAAGTTGCAGAGGGCCACAAACACCTCGAAGGGAGCCCTCATGAGGCCCTAAAACACTGTACTAGTTCATCTACACCACCTCCCCGAGAGGCAATCCACCAAAGCAGGAGTAGGGTATTACACTTCACAGCGGGCCAAACATGGGTAAATTGTCGTGTTCATCCTCTTCCTCGTCATCGTGCGAGTTCTTTGCTGCATTCATTGAGTAGCGAGCTAGGTTGGGCGAGGCTGCATGGGATCTTCGCACATGCCCATGTGTTCGAATCTTAAGGGTTTTGCGAAGCCCAAAATCCGACAAGGTATATGGTGGTTGTTTTGACGAAGGTATATCGTGGCTGTTTTGAGGAAGGTATATGGTATACCGGTGAAAGTTGCGCGGTATTAGAGAGGCTAGCAAAAGTGGAAGGGTGAGAGTGTGTATAATCCATGGAATCAACATTAGTCATAAAGAACTCACATAATTATTGCAAAAGTCTATTAGTCGTTGAAGCAAAGCATTAAACACATGCTCCTAGGGGAGAGGTTGGTAGGAGTTAACCATCGCGCGCCGCCGGCCCTCACACAAAGGTCGACAATCTATAAACAAGTCATGCTCCGACTTCCTTACATAACGGTTCACCATACATGCATGCTACGAGAATCACAAACCTTTACACAACTATTTTTACCAAATCACAATTTAATTCCTAACATGTCTCTTAACATTACCATCTTTATATCTCTAAACTTTGTGCAAGGAATCAAACTTATCATAAATACTCAATGCACTTAATATGGAAGTTTTTTACTATATACCTTTTGGATGCCTATCATATTAGGACATAATTCATAACCTAGACCAATTACCATGCTGTTTTAGAAACTCTCGAAATAATATAAGTGAGGTATGAGAGTTCAAGTATTTCTATAAAACGCAAACACCACCGTGCTCTAAAAGATATAAGTGAAGCACATAGAGGAAAATTGCCCAACTCAAAAGATATAAGTGAAGCACATAGAGTATTCTAATAAATTCATGATTCAGCGTCTCTTGAAAAGATGTGTGCAGCAAGGATGATTGTGGCAAACTAACAAGCAAAGTCTCATATCATACAATACGCTCCAAGCAAAACACATATCATCTGTTGAATAAAAATATAGCCTCAAGTAAATTTACTGATGGATTGAAGACAAAAGAGGGGATGCCTTCCGGGGCATCCCCAAGCTTAGGCTATTTGGAATCCTTGAATATGACTTGGGGTGCCTTGGGAATCCTCAAGCTTAGGATCTTTCCACTCCTTATTCTATAGTCCATCAAATCTTTACCCAAAACTTGAAAACTTCACAACACAAAACTTAACAGAAAACTCATGAGATCCGTTAGTATAAGAAAGTAAATCACCACTGTAGGTACTGTTGTGAACTCATTCTTTATTTATATTTGTGTTATACCTACTATAATCTAACTTATGCATGGCTCATACCACATGATACAACCCATAGATTCATCAAAATAGGCAAAAAAAACTCAAAGAAAACAGAATCTGGCAAAAACAGAACAGTCTGTAGCAAGCTGAAAACTTCGTATACTTATGCAACAGAAAAAATTCTGAAAAATTAGGAAAACCTGAGAAATTTATATATCAATCTTGTGTAAAACTTCCAGATCAATTCAAAACTCTGAAAAACTTATAAAATTCCTGGACTGAGCGGAAAAGTTTCTGTTTTTCAGCAAGATCAAATCAACAACTACCATAGATCACCCCAAAGGTTTAACTTGGCTCAAGCACTAATTAAAACACTAAAATACAATTACTACAGAAGTAATAATGTGGAAAACACTCAAAAACAGAAGCAAAAACATAACACAAACATAAAATTGGGTTGCCGCCCAACAAGCGCTATTGTTCAATGCCCCTAGCTAGGCAAAACGCAATAGATCTAGGTATTGTCATCTTTGGTATTGGCAACTTTTGTTTCTTGAATCTAGGGGTTTCTTTCCTCTTTCCACCATTTGTAGGGGGAGGATCCATCTTGGTGTCCAAAATGTCCAAATGCTTATTGCAAAGGGTAATCAAAGTATTCAAGCGATTAAGGTTCCCGTTGATATGTTTAAGGGGTTCGTTGTATTGTTGTAACTCGACCGAGTGCTTATGTAAGTCACCCAATTTTTCTAGAACTTGAACTCCCTCTTGTGAGAAAGAAAATCCCATTTTTGGTGAAGGAACCCCCAAAATCCCTTCTAAAACTTCATAGTTGCCATTCGTGTCAAGCTCATTAAAATTTTCTTTTGAGGCGAAATCTAGAAGTTCCTTATGATGCAAAGCTAAACCAATGTAAAAAATTCTAAGCAAAACTTTCGTGTCCCCTTTTAGATTGGAAATACGGTAAGATTCCATTAGCCTATACCAAGCATCTTTAAAATTTTCCCCTTGTTTTTTGCTTGAAGTAAAGAACTTCAAAATCCGATGACAAGGGTGACGTGGTAATACTAGACATAGTGGTCCAGCAAGAAAGAAGCAACCAAAAGAAGGAGAATAGAGAGGTGAATCGTTTTGGTGTTTTCTGAAAACCATTTTAGAAGTGGGGAGAGAAAAACGAGAGGCAAATGGCAAATAATGTAAATTCAAGAGATGAGTCTGTGATGGGTACTTGGTAGGCTTGATGTGTATCCTCCCCGACAACGGTGCCAGAAATCCTTCTTGCTACCTCTTGAGCTTGCGTTGGTTTTCCCTTGAAGAGGAAAGGGTGATGCAGCAAAGTAGATAAGTATTTCCCTTAGTTGTTGAGAACCAAGTTATCAATCCAGTAGGAGGAACAAGCAAGTCACCAATGGATGCACCTAGAAAACAATCAAACACTTGCACCCAACGCTATAAAGGGGTTGTCAATCCCTTCATGATTATTTGCAAGGATTAGATCTGAAAGTGATAGACGTAAACAAGTGCGGAAAGTAGAAGATAACTAAATTGCAGCAAGGTATTTTTGGTATTTTGGATTTATAGATCTGAAAATATATGATGGAAAATGGACCCGGGGACCATAGGTTTCACTAGAGGCTTCTCTCTTGAAGGCAAATATCATGGTAGGTAAACAAATTACGGTCAAGCATTTGACAGAAAAGAAAATAATCATGTAGTTATCCAAGGCAATGGTCATGCATATAGGCATCACGTCCGTGACAAGTAGACCAAAACAATTCTCCATATACTACTATTACTCTACACATCGACCGACTCCTGCCTGCATCTAGAGTATTAAGTTATGAAGAACAGAGTAACGCATTAAGAAACATGACATGATGTAGAGGGATAAACTCAAGCAATATGATGAAAACCCCATCTTGTTACCCTTGATGGCAACAATACAATACGTGCCTCGCTACCCCTACTTTGTCACTCGGTGAGGACACCGCAAGATTGAACCCAAAACCAAGCACTTCTCCCATTACAAGAATTACCAATCTAGTTGGCCAAACCAAACCAATAAGTCGAAGTGACTTGCAAGGATATGAAATCATGCATATAAGAAAACAGAGGAGATTCAAATAAGATTCATGGATAATCTGAACATAAACTCACAATTCATCAGATCTTGACAAACACACCTCAAAAGAGGATTACATCGAATAGATCGCCATGAAGATCATGAAGAACATGGTATTGAAGATCAAAGAGAGAGAAGAAGCCATCTAGCTACTAGCTATGGACCCGTAGGTCTGTGGTGGACTACTCACGCATCATCGGAGGGGCAATGGAGTTGATGTACATGCCCTCTGTGATAGAAACCCCTCCGGTAGGTTACCGGAAAAGGCTCCAAGATTGGATCTCTCAGGAATGGAGGTTTCCGGCAGCGGAAAAGTATTTGTGTGGCTCTTTTTGATGTTGGGGGAATATTTGGGTATTTATAGGCCAAAGAATAGGGTTAGGAGACCTGCCAGGGAGCGACAAGCCTGCTAGGCGTGGCAAGGGGGCCATTCCTAGCAAGCTTGTGGCGCCCTGGTACCTCCCTTGACATGCACTCCAAGCTTGATCGACTTGTTTCCTTCCAGAAAAATTCCTTCTGGAGGTTTTATTCCGTTTGGACTCCGTTTAATATCCCATATCTGCAAAACTCAAAAACAAGGAAAAACAGAAACTGGCACTTGGCTCTAGATTAATAGGTTAGTCCCAAAAATAAGATGAAATAGAATACTAATGCATATAAAACATCCAAAAAGATAACATAATAGCATGCCATCATAAAAAATTATAGATACGATGGAGACGTATCACTTGGCAATCGCCCTGTTTGTCATAAAGCGGGCGTGCGGAGTGGTACCGTCCTTTCCCCTTCTTGCGTCTTCATCCTCCACACAAAACCGCCCTATATCCAGGGTCCTGCTAGGTAGATTCTTTGTTTCCCTCGCGGCTTCTGCACCCAGATGGCGCCTTCTGGCAAGAAGTGTAAGGATGCGGCCTTCGTCACGAGCCTTGTCGTCACCATGCTTGCTCTCTGGCCCTGCTCCGTCTCAGATCCAGAGGATCTGGACCCGATGCTCCCATTGGTGGCCGACGAGCGGAACGAGGGGCAAGTGATGAGGATCTGGTCGGGCTCAACAGTGCCAAACAGCCTGCCGCCATCCGCTTACCCCTTATTCTACCGTAGTGTCTATGTCAGGCTAGTCCAACCCTTCTACAGGTTCTTCTACGCCATCCTCTCTCACTTCAGATCCACACCCTACATCTCCATCCCAACTCCATCCTCCTCCTGTTGATCTTCGCCTTCTATTGTGAGGCCTTCATGGGCATGAGGCCCTCGGTGGCGCTCTTTCACCACTTCTTCAACTTGCGGTTCATGGCCTCGGACCAGCTCTTCGCGTGCGTCTCCTTCGTAGATGCCACAAGCGCGAGCATCCGCCTGAAGGACGGGAAGAAGGTGGAAGGATACCGGCAGCGCTGGGTCCTCATGGACGCGCGCTAGGTCACTTCACACTTGGCGTCCCCCACATGCCAGCTTGCGCAGACCCCCGGGTGGTGCCACGAGAAGCTCATCGACCCCAGGGCAGAGCCTGCCTTTGAGCACTTCACCTCACACCAGGATGCCCAACTGACAAGTGTGATGGTCATCAAGGAGTTTCTGGGGCAGCGCATTGCACCGCTCCAGGCGCATGCGTGGCCCTTGTGGAAGCTCTTTGGCACGTCGAACCCGATGAGACCGCGCGTCAGCGGCCCGATGCTCAATGAGCTAGATAACGCCCTGGCTGCTCTACTTGGGACTCACCCCGGGGACCTCCCGAAGGCCGCGCCACCGCTGTACGCCTATGTCGAGGCAGAGG
The DNA here is from genome assembly GCA_022496015.1 of Hordeum marinum. Taxonomy (NCBI): domain Eukaryota; kingdom Viridiplantae; phylum Streptophyta; class Magnoliopsida; order Poales; family Poaceae; genus Hordeum; species Hordeum marinum. Next base: position 341,701,180 of record CM039677.1, on the reverse strand, counting down.
AGCTGGCCGCGTAGATGCCCAACTTCGACGAGTGGGGTCTCATTGGCCTGTGCCCGAACTCTTCCATCATGGTGGCATCTCCCAGCGGGGGCGACAACGACGGGGATTCAGAGGCGACAGAGGAAGAAGAGGGCGGCGGCCAGGTGCTGTTGCCCATCCTCCAAGCATCCCTGTGCAGCTTCGGTGACGATGACGGCGCCACGGATGAGTCGCTTTGTGCTTCTCCCCGTGCACCCACGACCACGAAAGGTGAAGTCAGGTCGGATCTCGCGGCTCCCCTGCGCCAGCGACGAGGACCCGTGCAGGGGTGCAGCAGCGCCCCCCCCCCCCCCCCCGTGGCGACCTCCCCTGTGCCAGCGACGAGGGCCCGTGCCGGGGCGCAGCAGCGCCCCCCGTGGCGGCCTCCCCTGCACCGATGACGAGGGCTCGTGCCGGGGCGCAGCAGCGCCCCCCATGGCGGCGCTCCCCATAGGGCTCCTCAGGCCTCCAGGCAGGAGGGGAGCCAGTCCAGCCTTGTCGAGAACCGCATCAGGCGTTCCTCGGGAGACGTCGAGGTGGCAAGTGGGAGCGGTGAGAGCGCACCTCTCGCTACCGAGAGGAAATGGAGATGGTCCGCCAGAGATGAGTAAGTACCTTAGTCCGTTTCCTTGTCGTGTGTTAGTGAGTGAACTGATCTAGTTAACCCTTCGTTGGCGCAGGTGCCCCGGCAGCAACGAGGAGAAAAGGAGGAAGGCAGCGCCTAGGGCGAAGGTGACACCCATCCTGAAAGCAACCTCAACCTTTGGTCGGGACCTCAGAAGGCAAGGGGGCGACGTTCACCGTCCTGGCGCGGGGTGATACGTCTCTAACGTATCTATAATTTTTGACGATGGCATGCTATTATATTATCTGTTTTGGATATTTTATATGCATAAATGTGCTATTTTATATTATTTTTCAGACTAACCTATTAATCTAGAGCCAAGTGCCAGTTTCTGTTTTCCCTTGTTTTTGAGTTTTGTAGATGTAGAATATTAAATGGAGTCCAAACAGAATAAAACCTTCAAAAGGAATATTTTTGGAAGGAAACAAGCCATCCAAGCTTGGAGTGCACGTCAGAGGAGGAGACAGGGCACCACAAGCCTGCTAGGCGCCCCCTGGCTGCGCCTAGCAGGCTTGTCGCCTCCTAGCAGGTCTCCTAACCCTATTCTTTGGCCTATAAATACCCATATATTCCCGCAACATCGAAAAGAGCCACGCAAATACTTTTCTGCCGCCGGAAGCCTCCGTTCCCGAGAGATCCAATCTTGGAGCCTTTTTCGGTAATCTGCCGGAGGGGATTTCAATCACAGAGGGCATCTACATCAACTCCATTGCCCCTCCGATGATGCGCGAGTAGTCCACCACAGACCTACGGGTCCATAGATAGTAACTTGATGGATTCTTCTCTCTCTTTGATCTTCAATATCATGTTCTTCATGGAGATCTATTCGATGTAATCCTCTTTTGTGGTGTGTTTGTCAAGATCCGATGAATTGTGAGTTTATGTTCAGATTATCCATGAATCTTATTTGAATCTCCTCTGATTTCTTATATGCATGATTTCATATCCTTGCAAGTCTCTTTGATTTATTGGTTTGGTTTGGCCAACTAGATTGGTAATTCTTGCAATGGGACAAGTGCTTGGTTTTGGGTTCAAACTTGCGGTGTCCTCACCCAGTGTAATAGTAGGGGTAGTGTTGGAAATATGCCCTAGAGGCAATAATAAATTAGTTATTATCATATTTCCTTGTTCATGCTAATCATTTATTATCCATGCTAGAATTGTATTGATCAGAAACTTTGATAAATGTGTGGATACATAGACAACACCTTGTCACTAGTATGCCTCTAATAGACTAGCTCGTTGATCAAAGATGGTTAAGGTTTCCTAGCCATGGACATGAGATGTCATTTGATAACGGGATCACATCCTTAGGATAATGATGTGATGGACTAGACCCAAACTATAAACGTAGCATATGATCATGTTAGTTTATTGCTACAGTTTTTTGCATGTCAAATATCTGTTCCTATGACCATCAGATCATGCAACTCATTGACACCGAGGAGTACCTTGTGTGTATCAAACATCAAAACATAACTGGGTGACTATAAAGGTGCTCTACAGGTATATTCGAGGGTGTCTGTTGGGTAGGCATGGATCAAGACTGGGATTTGTTACTCCATGTGACGGAGAGGTATCTCAAGGCCCACTCGGTAATACAACATCACAATAAGCCTTGCAAGCAATGTGACTAAAGAGTTAGCCATGGGATCTTGTATTACGAAACAAGTAAAGAGACTTGCCGGTAACGAGATTGACTAGGTATGGAGATGCCTATGATCGAATCTCGGGCAAGTAACATACCGAAAAACAAAGGGAACAACCTACGGGATTAACTGAATCCTTGACATAGAGGTTCAACCTGTAAAGATCTTCGTAGAATATGTAGGAACCAATATAGGCATCTAGGTCCCACTATTGGTTATTGACCGTCGAGGTGTCTCAGTCATGTCTACATAGTTCTCGAACCCGCAAGGTCAGCACACTTAAGGTTCGGTGACGTTTCGGTAGTATAAAGTTATGTATGGTGGTGACCGAAGGTTGTTCAGAGTCCCGGATGAGATCCCAGGCATCACGAGGAGGTCCGGAATGGTCTGGAGGTAAATATTGATATATAGGAAGTCTTGTTTTGGTCACAGGAAAAGTTTCGGGCTCATCGATAGTGTATCGGGAGTCCCGGGAGGGTACCGGGGGACCATCGGGAGGGGTGTCTCTACCCAAGGGGCCACATGGGCTGTGGGAGGAGGCAAACCAGCCCCTGGTGGGCTGGCCGAAGCCCCCACTAAAGGCCCATGCGGCTGGGGTGGAGAAACCCAAAGGAGGAAGAGTTGGAAAGTGTTTCCAAGTGGAGAGGAGGAATCCTACTCCTGGTAGGATTGGAGTAGGACTCCTCCACCTCCAATTTCAGATAAACCTTCAGGGTTTGAGGCTGCCTCCTCCCCTCCCTCCCTCTTATATATACTAGAGGATTTAGAGGGGAAAGCTAACCCTAATAGCCACGTGCTACCCTCTCCTCTAGATCGTAGTTTCTCATCTAGATCATTTCAACAGCGCTTAGGCGAAGCCCTACTGGAATAGTTCCACCACCATCGCCATCACGCCGTCGCGCTGCCGCAGAACTCATCTACCTATCCGCTCTGTCTTGCTGGATCAGGAAGGCGGAGATCATCATCGAGTTGTACGTATGCTGAACGCGGAGGTGTCGTCCATTCGGCGCTAGATCGGAAGGACCGTGATCAAGATCGCGAGACGAATCATGATGGGATCACGGGACGGATCGTGATTGGATCGCAAGATGGATCATGATGGGATCGCGGGATGCTCGGTGATTTGGATCGCGAAGACATTTAACTACATCAACCGCGTTACTTAACGTTTCGCGCTTAGCGATCTACAAGATTATGTAGATGCACTCTCCCTCTCATAGATGCTCATCACCATGGATAGATCTTGCGTGTGCGTAGGAAATTTTGTGTTTCCCATGCAACGTTCCCCAACAGGTAGTGAGGCATGTATCATATTGTTGCCATCAAGGGTAACAAGATGTTTTTTTATCATATTTCTTGAGTTTATCCCTCTACATCACGTCATCTTTCTTAATGCATTACTCTGTTCTTCATGAACTTAATAGTCTAGATGCAGGCAGGAGTTGGTCGATGTGTGGAGTAATAGTAGTAGATGGAGAATTGTTTCGATCTACTTCACATGGACGTGATGCCTATATGCATGATCATTGCCTTGGATAACTACATGATTATTCGCTTTTCTATCAATTGCTTGACAGTAATTTGTTTACCCACCATGATATTTGCCTTAAAGAGAGAAGCCTCTAGTGAAACCTATGGCCCCTGGGTCCATTTTCCATCATATATTTTCATATTTATACCTTGCTGCAATTTATTTACCTTTTACTTTCCGCACTCGTTACATCTATCTCTATCGGATCTAATCCTTGCAAATAACCGTGAAGGGATTGACAACCCCTTTATAGAGTTGGGTGCAAGAGTTTGATTGTTTGTGTAGGTGCATCCATTGGTGGCTTGCTTGTCCCTCCTACTGGATTGACACCTTGGTTCTCAACAACTGAGGGAAATACTATCTACTTTGCTGCATCACCCTTTCCTCTTCAAGGGAAAACCAACGCATGCTCAAGAGGTAGCAAGAAGGATTTTTGGCGCCGTTGCCGGGGAGGATACACATCAATCCTACCAAGTACATGACAAACTCATCTCTTGCATTTACTTTATTTTCCATTTGCCTCTTGTTTGCCACTCCCCACTTCTAAAACTCCTGAGTATGAGGTTCTTAATTTTAAGCAAAGGGAAGGATAAAACTTAAAAGATGCTTGGTATAGAAATTGCAATGCTCAAAATAGATCTATTTGTAAGAAATCTACTACCGTTCGCCTTCGCAATTTTTACGTGGGTATTACTCCTTGGAATAGATATGTTCTAGATACCATCATGGTAGGGAATTTCTTGGGAAGTCACACCTTTGACTCTTATAGCGCTATGATAAATTTGTTAGGTTCACCCCCAATCATGGTTAATGGAACAATCTTGACTCTAGAACATGTGATGCGAAGGCTTGATATTATTGAAAAAAAGGTTGCTATGGTTGAGCTTATTGAAAACTTGGATAAAAAGATTCATAATCACATTACCCAATATGGATCTAAAGTAGGAGTTACCTTAAAAAATCTTAAGGAAAAGGAACCAACAGTTAATGAAAAATTGGAACAAGAATCCTCTAGAATTGGCAAGCTAGAGGACATTATTACCAACTTTGGATCCACTTTTGCTTTGCTTCAAACAACTACAACTCCTTCGCCTCCTAAGGCTGCCAAGTTTGTTTATGTTCCTAAAAATAAGGGTCAATCTTCTAGTAAAGATGAAGATCTTAAGATGCTAAGTATTCACCCTAACTTCTTCAATATTGTTAAGGAACCAATTACCAGCATTGAATCTCTTGATTTTTTTGCCTAGGAGTACTATTATTGATAAGAACAACGGGACTCCTAGGTCTTATAAGTGTGTAACTGAAGAGTTGCATACCAAAGATGACAATACCTAGATCTATTGCGTTTTGCCTAGCTAGGGCTGTTAAACAATATCGCTTATTGGGAGGCAACCCAATTTGATTTTTGTGTTATGTTTTTGCTTATGTTTTTGGGTGTTTCCCACATTATTACTTCTTTATTAATTGTGTTCTGGTGTTTTAATTAGTGTTTGATCCAAGTAAAACCTTTGGGGTGATCAATGGTAGTTGTTGATTTGATCTTGCTAAAAAACAGAAATTTTTGCGCCAAGTCCAGGAATTTTCTATTTTTTTCGGAGCGTATAATTGATCTGAATTTTTTACAAAATATTGATATATAAATTTCCCATGTTTTACTAAATTTTTAGAATTTGTTGAGTTACATAATTATACGAAGTTTCCAGATTGCTACCGATTGTTCTGTTTTTGACAGATTCTGTTTTCTTTGAGTTGTTTGCCTATTTTGATGAATCTATGGGTTGTATCTTGTGGTATGAGCCATGGAAAAGTTAGATTACATCAGTTATAACACCAATAAAAATAAATAATGAGTTCACAATAGTACCTAAAGTGGTGATTTATTTTCTTATACTAACGGATCTCACGAGTTTTCTGTTAAGTTTTGTGTTGTGAAGTTTTCAAGTTTTGGGTAAAGATTTGATGGACTATGGAATAAGGAGTGGAAAGAGCCTAATCTTGGAATGACCAAGGCACCCCAAGTCATATTCAAGGATGCCAAATAGCCTAAGCTTGGGGATGCCCCGGAAGGCATCCCCTCTTTCGTCTTCAATCCATCGGGAAATTTACTTGAGGCTATATTTTTATTGACCACATGATATGTGTTTTGCTTGGAGCGTCTTGTATGATATGAGTATTTTCTTGTTAGTTTTCCACAATCATACTTACTGCACACATATTTTGAGAGAGACACTCTGAAAAGTGAATTTATTAGAATACTCTATATGCTTCACTTATATCTTTTGAGTTGGGCAATTTTGCTCTATGTGCTTCACTTATATCTTTTAGAGCACGGTGGTGTTTGCGTTTTATACAAATACTTGAACTCTCGTACCTCACTATATTATTTTGAGAGTTTCAAAAACATCATGGTAATTGGTCTAGGTTATGAATTTAGTCCTAATATGATAGACATCCAAAAGGGATATAATAAAAACTTTCATATTAAGTGCATTGAGTATTTATGAGAGGTTTGATTCCTTGCATAAAGTTTTGAGATATAAAGATGGTAATGTTAAGAGACATGTTAGGAAGTAAACAGATGTAAAAATACTTGTGTAAAGGTTTGTGATTCCCGTAGCATGCACATATGGTGAACCGCTATCTAAGGAAGTCGGAGCATGACTTGTCTATAGATTGTCGACCTTTGTGTGAGGGTCGAGGGCGCGCGATGGTTAACTACTACCAACCTCCCCCCTAGGAGCATGCGTTTAATGCTTTACTTCAATAACTAATAGACTTTTGCAATAAGTATGTGAGTTCTTTACGACTAATATTGAGTCCATGGATTATACGCACTCTCACCCTTCCACTTTTGCTAGCCTTTCTATTTACCGCACAACTCTCGCCGGTATACCATATGCCTTCCTCAAAAAAGCCACCATATACCTTCCTCAAAACAGACACCATATATCTTTCCTCAAAACAGCCACCATACCTACCTATTATGGCATTTCCATAGCCGTTCCAAGATATATTGCCATGCAACTTCCACCGTTTCCTTTTATGACATGCACCATCACTTCCATATTGCATATAGAGTCATATTTTGTCATAGGTATCGAGTTATAATTTTCTCTTGAGTTGTAAGTAAATAAAAGTGTGATGATTATCATTATTATAGAATTTCCCATGTGAGAAAAGTATGATGCAAGCTATGATTCCCTCACAAGTGGGGATGAGATTCCGGACTTTATGAAAAATAAAAGAGGCCAGCGAAGCCCAAATAAAAAATGAATTAAAGAGGCCTTAGATGCCCACAAAAAAGTAGAAATGAGAGAAGGGACATTGCTACTACCTTTTTCCACACTTGTGCTTCAAAGTAGCACCATGATCTTCATGATAGAGAGTCTCCTATTTGTCACTTCCATATAGCTAGTGGAATTTTTCTTTATGATCCACATCCACTTAGTTTCCTTTTGAGCTTTCATACACTTATAGCTCTAGTGCATCCGTTGCATGGAAATCCCTACTCACTCACATTGATATCTATTGATGGGCATCTCCATAGCCCGTTGATATGCCTAGTTGATGCGAGACTATCTTCTCCCTTTCCTTGACAACCTCCACCATATTTTATTCCACCCATAGTGATATATCCATGGCTCATGCTCATGTATTGCGTGAGAGTTGAAAAAGTTTGAGAAAATAAAGGTGTGAAAACAATTGCTTGACTTTTCATCGGGGTTGTGCATGATATAAATACTTTGTGTGGGGAAGATGGAGCATAGCACAACCATATGATATTGTAGGGATAACTTTCTTTTGTCATTATATTTTGAAGAGATACAATTGTTTTGCTAGTATGCTTGAAATGTTATTGTTTCTATATCAATATTAAGCTTTTGTTTTGAGTCTTACATATCTGAATATTCATGCCACAATAAAGAATATTACATGGATAAATATGTTGGGTAGCACTCCACATCAAAAAATCTATTTTTATCATTTACCTACTCGAGGACGAGCGGGAATTAAGCTTGGGGATGCTGATACGTCTCCAATGTATCTATAATTTTTGATGATGGCATGCTATTATATTATCTGTTTTGGATGTTTTATATGCATTAATATTCTATTTTATATTATTTTTGGCACTATCCTATTAATCTAGAGCCAAGTGTCAGTTTCTGTTTTTTCCTTGTTTTTGAGTTTTGCACATATGGAATATTAAACGGAGTCCAAATAGAATAAAACCTTTGGAAGGAATTTTTCTGGAAAGAAACAATACATCCAAGCTTGGAGTGCACATCAGGGAAGGAGCCAGGGCGCCACAAGCCTGCTAGGCGTGCCCCCCTGGCCACGCCTAGCAAGCTTGTCGCCTCCTGGCAGGTCTCCTAACCCTATTCTTTGGCCTATAAATACCCAAATATTCCCACAACATCAAAAAGAGCCACGCAAATACTTTTTCCACCGCCGGAAGCCTCCGTTTCTGAGAGATCCAATCTTGGAGCCTTTTCCGGTAATCTGTCGGAGGGGGTTTCGATCACGGAGGGCATCTACATCAACTCCATTGCCCCTATGATGATGCGTGAGTAGTCCACCACAGACCTACAGGTCCATAGCTAGTAGCTAGATGGCTTCTTCTCTCTCTTTGATCTTCAATACCATGTTCTTCATGATCTTCATGGAGATCTATTCGATGTAATCCTCTTTTGTGGTGTGTTTGTCAAGATCCGATGAATTGTGAGTTTATGTTCAGATTATCCATGAATCTTATTTGAATCTCCTCTGATTTCTTATATGCATGATTTCATATCCTTGCAAGTCTCTTCAAGTTATTGGTTTGGTTTGGCCAACTAGATTGATAATTCTTGCAATGGGAGAAGTTCTTGGTTTTGGGTTCAATCTTGCGGTGTCTCACCCAGTGACATAGTAGGGGTAGTGAGGCACGTATTGTATTGTTGCCATCAAGGGTAAAAAGATGGGGTTTTCATCATATTTCTTGAGTTTATCCCTCTACATCATGTCATCTTTCTTAATATGTTACTTTGTTATTCATGAACTTAATACTCTAGATGTAGGCAGGAGTCAGTCGATGTGTGGAGTAATAGTAGTAGATGGAGAATTGTTTCGGTCTACTTTTCACAGACGTGATGCCTATATGCATCATCATTGCCTTGGGTAACTACATGATTATTTGCTTTTCTATCAATTGCTTGACAGTAATTTGTTTACCCACCATGATATTTGCCTTCAAGAGAGAAGCCTCTAGTGAAACCTATGGTCCAAGGGTCTATTTTCTGTCATATATTTTCAGATCTATACCTTGCTGCAATTTATTTACCTTTACTTTCCGCACTCATTACATCTATCTCTATCGGATCTAATCCTTGCAAATAACCGTGAAGGGATTGACAACCCCTTTATAACGCTGGGTGCAAGAGTGCAAGGTGCATCCATTGGTGACTTGCTTGTTCCTCCTACTGGATTGATACCTTGGTTCTCAACAACTAAGGGAAATACTTATCTACTTTGCTACCTCACCCTTTCCTCTTCAAGGGAAAACCAACGCATGCTCAAGAGGTAGCACAGGGCTCGACCGCGCGGGCACCACGATGGCCTCAAATGTCTCCCAAGCACTGATACGTCTCCAACGTATCTATAATTTTTGCTTCCTCCATGCTGTTATATTATCAATCTTGGATGTTTTACAATCATTTTATAGCAACTTTATGTCAATTTTTGGGACTAACCTATTGACATAGTTGTTGGAAATATGCCCTAGAGGCAATAATAAAGTGGTTATTATTATATTTCCTTGTTCATGATAATATTTTATTATCCATGCTATAATTGTATTGATTGGAAACTCAAATGCATGCGTGGATACATAGACAACACCGTGTCCCTAGTACGCCTAGTAGACTAGCTCATTGATCGAAGATGGTCAAGGTTTCCTAGCCATAGACATGAGATGTCATTTGATAACAGGATCACATCATTGGGGGGATGATGTGATGGACAAGACCCAAACTATGAACGTAGCATATGATCGTGTGAGTTTATTGCTATAGTTTTCTGCATGTCAAGTATCTATTCCTATGACCATGAGACCATGCAACTCACTGACCCCCGAGGAATACCTTGTATGTATCAAACATTGCAACATAACTGGGTGACTATATAGATGCTCTACAGGTATCTCCGAAGGTGTCTGTTGAGTGGGCATGGATCAAGAGTGGGATTTGTTACTCCGTGTAACTGAGAGGTATTCAAGGCCCACTAGGTAATACAACATCACAACAAGCCTTGCAAGCAAAGTGACTAAGTGTTAGACACGAGATCTTGTATTACGGAATGAGTAAATAGACTTGCCGGTAACGAGATTGAACTAGGTATAGAGATACCGACGATCGAATCTCGGGCAAGTAACATATCGAAGAACAAAGGGAACAGCATACGGGATTAACTGAATCCTTGACATAGAGGTTCAACCGATAAAGATCTTCGTAGAATATGTCGGAACCAATATGGGCATCCAGGTCCTGCTATTGGTTATTGACCGTAGAGGTGTCTCGGTCATGTCTACATAGTTCTCAAACCCGCAGGGTCTACACACTTAACGTTTGGTGACATTTCGGTAGTATTTAGTTATGCATGGTGGTGACCGAAGGTTGTTCAGAGTCCCAGATGAGATCCCGGACGTCACAAGGTGCTCCGGAATGGTCCGGACTTAAAGATTGATTTATAGGAAGTACCGTTTTCGTCACCGAAAAAGTTTTGTGTATTTCTGGTAGTATACCGGGAGTGTCGAAGGGCCATCGGGGGGCACCCATGCCGGGAGATCACATGGGCCTGAGGGGTGGTGCTCCAGCCCTTAATGGGATGTGCAAGCTAGCCCCACAAGGCCCATGCGGCTAGGAAGGTGGAATGAGGAGCTGGTCCGAATAGTTTTTATACCTTTTGATGTGGATGCGATCGTGAAGATCCCGGTGTGCACTCATAATATTGAGGATTTTTGGGCTTGTCATCCTGACAAAAAAAGGGAGATTCACCATCAGTTCGGCATACCGCATGTTGGCCAAAACCAAGTGGCAAAGAGAAGAGTGGCTGGAAGGAAGGAGTGGAATGTCCACGGGAGAAGATGAGAAAGCTTGGACAACGCTTTGGAAACTGTCAGTCCCAGCTAAAATAAAACACTTTCTTTGGTGGCTGGCCCGTCATTCTCTGCCAACAACAGATGTTTTGCACCACCGTAACATGGCAAACTAATAACCCACAAGTATAGGGGATCGCAACAGTTTTCGAGGGTAGAGTATTCAACCCAAATTTATTGATTCAACACAAGGGGAGCCAAAGAATATTCTCAAGTATTTGTAGCTGAGTTGTCAATTCAACCACACCTAAAAGACTTAATATCTGCAGCAAAGTAGTATGGAAGTAACGGTAACGGTGGCAAAAGTAAGAGTAGCAGTTTTGTAGTGATTGTAACAGTAGCAGCAGAGAAGTAACTTAGCAAGGATCAATATGTGGAAAGCTCGTAGGCAATGGATCAGTGATGGATAATTATGTCGGATGTCATTCATCATGCAACAGTTATAACATAGGGTGACACAGAACTAGCTCCAATTCATCAATGTAATGTAGGCATGTATTCCATATATAGTCATATGTGCTTATGGAAAAGAACTTGCGTGACATCTTTTGTCCTACCCTCCCGTGGCAGTGGGGTCCTAATGGAAACTAAGGGATACTAAGGCCTCCTTTTAATAGAGAACCGAACCAAAGCATTAGCACTTAGTGAATACATGAACTCCTCAAACTACGGTAATCACTGGAAAGAATCCCAATTATTGTCAACCTGGGGGATGCGGATCATAACTCGTAATAGGTGTCTACAACTTGCAAGATAGGATCCAGAACACATATATATTCATGAAAACATAATAGGTTCAGATCTGAAATCATGGCACTCGGGCCCTAGTGACAAGTATTAAGCATGACAAAGTCATAGCAACATCAATCTCAGAACATAGTGGATACTAGGGATGAAACCCTAACAAAACTAACTCGATTACATGATAAATCTCATCCAACCCATCACCGTCCAGCAAGCCTACGATGGTATTACTCATGAATTGCGGAGAGCATCATGGAATTGGTGATGAAGGATGGTTGATGATGACGACGGCGTCGATTTCCCCTCTCTGGAGCCCAAAATGGACTCCAGATCTGGTCTCCCAAGGAAGAACAGGAGGTGGTGGCGGCTCCGTATCGTGAAACGCGATGAATTTTTCTCCTTGATTTTTCTCCGCGAATTGGAATAAATACGAGTGGAATTGAGGTCAGTGGAGCAGCAGGGGCCCCACAAGCCTACTAGGAGCGGCCAGGGGGTGGCCGCACATGGCAGGCTTGCCACCTGTGGGTGGCCCCCGTCTGGCTGATTCTTTCGCCAGTATTTTTTATTAAATCAAAAAATATTCTCCATAAATTTTTAGGTCAATCCGAGAACTTATATTTCTGCACAAAAATAACACCAAGGCAATTCCGTTGAAAACAATGTCAGTCCGGGTTAGTTCCATTCAAATCATGCAAATTAGAGTCCAAAACAAGGGCAAAAGGGTTTGGAAAAATAGATACGATGGAGACATATCAAATCCCCCAAGCTTAACCCATTGCTTGTCCTCAAGCAATTCAGTTGATAAACTGAAAGTGATAAAGAAAAACTTTTACAAACTCTGTTTGATCTTGTTGTTGTAAATATGTCTAACTGATGTTCAGATTTTCAGCGAAGGTCATGGACTAACCACGTTCACAATAAGAGTTAGGTCTCACATTTACTCATGCCAATGACATAAGCAACTAGCGAGCAATAATACTAACTCTCGGATGACAACACTTTTATCAAAATAATCATGATACAATAAGACAAAATGGTATCTCGCTAGCCCTTTCTGAGACTGCAAAACATAAATGCAGAGCACCTCTAAAGAACAAGGACTGACTAGACACTGTAATTCACGGTGAAAGAGATCCATACATGCTCATACTCAATATCAATTAACAACAAATCATACAAATGATGGTGGTGCTCTCCAACTGGTGCCTTTTATAAGAGGATGATGACTCAACAATAAAGTAAATGGAAAGGCGCTTCACATAGGGTAGCATTGATTTGAAGAGGTGTCAGAGCTCAAATTTTTAAATAGAGATGAGTAATAATTTTCGAGAGGTTTGCTTTCATTGCTCACATAACGACCAAGAGGTTTTCAACATTTTCCATGTTAGACACATGATAGGCGGTTCCCAAACAGAATGGTAAAGTTTTTACTCCCCCTCCACCAATCAATCACACTCCACGGCGAGCCGAATCCACGGGTACCGTCCATACAAACACAATCCTGGGGGAGTTTTATTTAATTATATTTTGCTTTTATTTCGAGCATGGAAATGGGCATACTGGTTATCAGCCACTTCTCGTGAATGATAGTGAATCAACACATATCGTGAGAATAACCCACCTAGCATGGAAAATACTGATAGGCCCCAGTCGCCACATGAGCGATTTGGGCATGCAAAACAGAATGTTTATTTGAAGGTTTAGAGTTTGGCACATGCAAATTTACTTGGAACAACACGTAAATACCCCATATAGGCAGGTATGGTGGACTCATATGGAACAACTTTGGGTTTGAGGAATTGGATGCAGAAGCAGTATTCCCGCTTAGTACAAGTGAAGGTTAGCAAAAGACTGGGGACCGACCAACTAGAGAGCGACACAGTCATCAACATGCTTTCAGATTAACCAAAATTGAATGCAAGCATGAGTTAGATATAAAGCACTATGAACATAAATATCGTAGAGGCTATGTTGATTTTGTTTCAACTACATGCATGAACATGTGCCAAGTCGAGCCACTTGAATCATTCAGAGGAGGATACCATCACATCATACCACATCATAACCATTTTAATATGCATGCTGGCACCCAAGACAAACCACTATCCACTCTTAGCTAATTAAGCATGGCATGAATAACTATAATCTCTAATTTTCATTGCAAATATGTTTCACCCATAATGAACTGAATTTGGAACTATGAGCTAATCATATTTACAAAAGCAAGATAGATCGAGTTCATACCAGCCTTTCCCCATCTCAATCTTTTCATCAAATATCATCATTATTGCCTTTCACTTGCATGACCGAATGGTGTGGATAATAATAAGAGTGCACGTGCATTGTACTAAGCTGGAATCTGCAAATAATAACTCAAAGGAGAAGGTAAAGTAATATGGGCTCTATGATTGATAAACAATTATGCGTATGAGAGGCACTCAACATTTTCATTGTGGTCTTCTCCTTACAACCCAAAGAAATAAAAATCAAAACAAGGACGAGAAAAACTATTTACACGGGAAAGCTCCCAACAAGCAAAAGAAGAATGAAAAATCTTTTTGGGTTTTTCTAATTAATACTACAACTAAGCAACTGGAAGGTAAATCTAGAACTATTCTTTTTGTATTTTTCTCAAAGTTAATTAAACACGCAAGAAGAAAGCGAAACAACGAAATAAACTACCATGGATGGTACAATGAAAGAGTATGAGAACCGACTACTAAAGATGAGTGTGAGAGCATGAATGTAAAGTTGGTGAGAAATACGTACTCCCCAAGCTTAGGATTTTGGCCTAAGTTGGTCTAGGGCCATGGATGGAAAGAGCTCTCTCCCGGATACTCAGGAGCATCCTTGGAGTTCCATTGGTTGCCGAACTTCTGTGACTCCCACTGAAAAACTGGCTCCGGGTATGGATCAAGGGCTGGTGCCGGTTCTGGAGCTGGGGGTTGCGTCAGACCCCAATATATGTAAATGTCTCCGGGCACAATGGTGTACCTGCGTGAGTGAGTATCGAACAAAGAAGAAGCAGACAGACTAATAATCTCACAAGTACCCTGGCTAAAAACTAAGTTATAAAGCAGCCTCCTATCATCATTTTTCTTAATAACATCATGTGCTACCATACGGTCATAATCTAAGAACTTCGAGGGTAACAACCTCTCATCTTCTGTGTTATGACTAATGGGTATCTCAAAGTGTTTGGCCAGACGAGATGCATAGATACCTCTGAATATGGGCCCCCTCAAACGGTTGGTGTTCCATGGTTGGGCCACCATAGCACCCAGACTAAAGGTTCTATCAACAAATAAAGCATGGTGCAAAATGACGAGGTTAGGGGCACTAAGACCTCCACTCTCCCAGCAACCAACTGAACATCTTCCCGCAAGTAATGAATAATAGCGTAGCACAGGGAAATGTAAACTAGCTGCTCTTGCCTTTGACACACCTCTCTCTTCCCCTATAGTGATTGCGGCAATACAATCTTCCATGTCTCTAGGACGTGGTTCCCTGATGCTGCCTTCATAGGGTATTTTGCAAAAATTGCAAAAATTATAAAGGTTCATTTTCTTAGGCACGTCATATAAGTGAAATTCTACTGTAGAAGGGTCTTCCCTAACATAAAAATGAAAATTTTGCACAAAGGTATTCGTGAGCAACAGGTATTGGTCACACTTATCATTGAGGAAGTCGGTGAGGCCTGCATTCTCAGCCAAATAATAAAAATCTTCATAAATGTCGGCTGCCCTCAAGAATGTGTCGCATGGCCGTTCACATGGTCGAACTTCTGTGACGCGAGGAAGATTATACTTGGGTTCCTCCCTCATCTCATTTTCACCTTCCTTAGAACTCCGGCTTGAAGAGCCTCTTAACAATCTCCTCAGCATTTCTTTCTCTGGAAAATCCTGAAATTTTTAGTGACCCAAAATAAAGGTGAACAAAACTCATAGCAACTACTCCCACGGGTGCCTAGAGGCTATATCATGCAACAAAACTACTTGAGACCATACAAATGTGACATGCAAGCTCAAGAACAAGGTCATCACAGCAGCAAAAAAGAGCAATATATAAAGCACTAGAACAAAAACTAATTGGACCATTGGAGGAGTCACATACCGAAGAACAATCTCCCAAAACAGTTTTGTGAATGAAGCTTTGCACAAGGAGAACGAAAATGGCAGCAAAATGAGCTAGAACACGGGTTTGAGCAATGGTGGGATTTTTTCTGGAAGAAGATGAAGTGGATGGGTGTTGGAATAAGTGGAGGAGGGCTACGTGGGACCTAGAAGCCTGCTAGGCGCGGCCAGGGGGGTGGTCGCGCCTTGTGGGCTTGTGACCCACTGGTGCATCCCCCTGTAGTGTGTTTAGTGCTAGATATTTACAAATATTCCAAAAAAATCATACTACATTTTTAGGGCATTTGAAGGACTTTATTTTCAGGTTATTTTTCTATTGCACGAAAAACTCGGAAAATAAAAAAATAATAGCATTTTTACTTAATTTACTCTAACTAACAGAAAGTAAAAGTTGGATACAGAAAGTTGTGTTTTCTAAATTCAACCACCTCATGCTCATCAAAAGGAATCCATCAATAAGGTTGATCAAGTCTTATTAACAAACTTCTTTTGAATAACATGAAACCAGAGAATTTTTGAATAACACTAAGTTGCCTCAATGGGGATATGCATGCCCCCAACAATAAGTATATCATATTTCTTCTTGATATTAGGAAGAGGGAATTCAAAGTATCCAATAATAATCGTCAGAAATCTTTCAATGGATTTGATACTATGAACTTGAGGTTGTTTCTTCGGAAAGTGTACCGTATGCTCATTACCATTAATATGAAAAGTGACATTGCCCTTGTTGCAATCAATAACAGACCCTGCAGTATTCAAAAAGGGTCTACCAAGGATGATAGACATACTGTCATCCTCGGGAATATCAAGAATAACAAAGGCTGTTAAGATAGTAGCATTTGAAACTATGACAGGTACATCCTCACAAATACCGATAGGTAGAGCAGTTGATTTATCAGCCATTTGCAAAGAGATTTCAATAGGTGTCAACTTATTCAAATCAAGTCTACGATATAAAGAGAAAGGCATAACACTAACACCAGCTCCCAAATCACATAAAGCAGTTTTAACATAATCCCCTTTAATAGAGCATGGTATAGTTGGTATTCCTAGGTCTCCTAATTTCTTTGGTACTCCAGCCTTAAAAGTATAATTAGCAAGCATGGTGGAAATTTCATCTTCCGATATCCTCCTTTTATTAGTCACAATATCTTTGATATACTTAGCTATCTTTGATATACTTAGCATAAGGAGACATTTTTAGAATATCAATCAAGCGCATACGTAAAAAGACAGGTCTAAGCATTTCAACAAAGCGCTCAAAATCCGCTTCATCATTTTTCTTGGATGATTTAGGAGGAAAGGGCATGGGTTTCTGAAACCAAGGTTCTCTCTCTTTACCATGCTTCCTAGCAATAAAATCTCTGCTGTCATTTCTTTTATTCTTAGGTTGTGGGTTATCAAGATCAACAGCAGGTTCAATCTCCACATCATTATCATTACTAGGTTGAGCATCAATATGAACATCATTTATAAGATTATCACTAGGCTCATGTTCATCACCAAATTGTGTCTCAGCGTCAGAAATAGAAATATCATTTGTGTTTTCAGGTGTATCTATAACAGGTTCACTAGCAGCATGCAAAGTTTTATCATCATCCTTATTCCTCTTATTACTGGAGCGACTAGGTGCATCAATATTACTACTTTGAGAATCTTGCTCAATTCTCTTAGGATGGACCTCAGGATACAAAGGTTCCTGATTCATTCTTCCACCTCTAGTCACAACTTTAATAGAATGATCATTGTTCTTACTATTCATCTCATTAAGCAAATCATTCTCAGCTTTGAGTACTTGTTCTACTTGCCTAGTTACCATGGAAGCATGTTTACTAATCAGTTTGAGATCATTGATAGTTCTAGTCATATAATAACCTAAGCGATCAAGCATGCAAGCATTATGTTTCAATTGTCTACTAACATAAGCATTAAAAATTTCTTGCTTAACAACAAAATTATCAAACTCATCCAACCATTGGCTAGGAGACTTATTATAAGGAATATCGCTTTCATCAAATCTAAGAAGATAATTTACCTCTACTACCTATGTTGGGTTATCAAGACCATGTATTTCTTCAATAGGTGGTAGATTCTTAACATCTTCAGCTTTAATACCTTTTTCTTTCATAGATTTCTTTGACTCTTGCATATCTTCAGGACTTAGAAATAGAATACATCTTTTCTTCAGAGTTGGCTTCGGAGGTGGTTCAGGAGTCCAATCATTATCATTGCTCAATATATTAGTCAATAGTATTTCAGCTTGTTCAATAGTTCATTTCCTAAAAACACAACCAACACAACTATCTAGGTGGTCCCTAGAAGCATCGGTTAATCCATTATAAAAGATATCAAGTGTTTCATTTTTCTTGAGAGGATGACCAGGCAAAGCATTTAGTAATTGGAGAAGCCTCCCCCAAGCTTGTGGGAGACTCTCTTCTTCAATTTGCACAAAATTAAATATTTCTTGTAAGGCAGCTTGTTTCTTATGGGTAGGAAAATATTTTTCAGAGAAGTGATGTATCATATCCTGGGGGCAACGCACACAACAAGGAGCAAGAGAGTTGAACCATATCTTAGCATCACCCTTTAATGAGAAAGGAAAAAACTTAATAATATAGTAATGACGATTTTTTTCTTGATGAGTAAATAGGGTGGCTATATCATTCAATTTAGTGAGATGTGCCACAATAGTTTCAGATTCATAGCCATGGAAAGGATCAGATTCAACCAACGTAATTAACTCAGTGACGAGGATATGTACCTAGGGTAGGGTCCTAGGCCTGACCTAGGTACCTTACCTAAGGACACTGTGTTGGAAAACTTAAGGACCACAAGAGAGATTTTGACTAGATTCTCCATGGAGTTCAAGTCACTCGACAACCAATCCATTCGGAAGCTCCTTCCTCCACTCGATAGTCACCTGTCACTCGGACGACCCCGCTTCTAGTCGACAACAGAAGACCAGAAGTAGCCCCTAAGAGACCAATAGGCAGGCGTTAGGCCACTCATCATTAATAGCAATTATGAGTACGTTACCAGTAACGCTAGTCTTTATACCCACGATTGGACCCTTGGATGCCTGGCAATTATGAGGGGCAGCAAACTCTATATAAGCCGCCCCTCCCCTCTAGCACAAGGGTTTGCAACCTTTGTAATATCTATTCTCCACACGACAAAGCTCCAGAGCACTGAGACATAGGGTTGTTACCTCCACGAGAGGGGCATGAACTCATACATCCTGTGTACATCCTTGCCGTAGCTAGGACTTTGCCCTCTCCTTTCGTACCCCTACCTTCTACTATCAGGCTTGTTTCCACGACAGTTGGCGCCCACCATGGGGCACGCGTCTAAGCGACTTCCGGCAAGGTTGCGTGTTTCACCCTTCATAATGTCTTCCGGTGGTGTTTTCGTTCTGGGCCAAGAGATCCGTTTCGGAGCGCTCACCTTCATCGCCGACGATTCGGCATGGCTTCAGGAAGCGCCTCTCAATGTCGAGGCGCTACCAGTCCGCAAGGCTACGCACTTCCATGTGAGTTCCCGCGGCGTGTTGCTGCGGCAGCCGTCGACTCCGTATTCGTCGGCTTTGCCCGTTGTTTATCATCACAAGCGATCCAGTCGCTTGCGACTCCAGCGCTGGGTCAGGCATGCAGCGGCTCACCAAATTTCTTCTCTGCAGATTGCGGTGATTGAGCCCACCGAGTCCCTTCACGGTGTGTTAGAGTCGTACTCCGATCAGTCTGATGTTCCTTCTGAGTGCGAGAGCTGCAATCCTGCAGCGGAGGTCCTTATGAATGGTTCTCATCAAAGCCCGCCGCCGGGCTTCGGCCATGGCAGGCGGGAAGCTGGCGGACCATCGACTTAACAGCCACATCGCGATGGTGAAGTCCTTCATACTCCCATCGTTGGCACGACCGTCGAGGCCCAGGCCTTGGAGGCCACACGCATATGGATTGAAGAGCTTCAGAGAGAACTCGACGAGCGTGCGTGCCAGCGTCCACCAGTTTCTAGTCAACGTTAGCGACAGCTATTTCCGACTGGATCTCACAACAATGTTGAGGTATACCGTACTCCTGTGTTAAACGTTGTAGTTGCTGCTAGGATAGCAGATTCAATTCAGTCGTCACGGTCAGAGGCTGGTAGAGGGTTGATGCAGATTAGAGCATTCCTAGATGCAGCGCAGTGTCAGAATTGTGTTGTTTCGCAATCGCGCAATAGGATTCACAGTAACTCACCAAGGGCAGAGACTGTTCAGTCGGCACCTAGCCCTGGATCGCCCTTGCACCGAAGGGGTAGAGGTTTTCGTGAAGATCAGTTCAGAGATCAGTTTCATCGTGATGACCACCGTCGAGTGCCCACTCCTCCGCAGGGTGGTCCACACATGCCCCGGCACCAGGACGAAAGGCACTCATTCGGTGGCGAGTGGAATGCAGGGTTTGATGCTCATGATCTCCTCACTCAGAGGCGAATCGATAGGGGCAGAGCCCACATAGAAGGATAGGACCAAAGATTTTCCGAGTGGCAGCACAACTGTTATTTCTAGCCCCGAGTGCTTTAGCAGAGCCATACGTTCTACGGAGATCCCCCCAACTTCAGGTTGGCGGCTGGGATCAGGAAGTTTTTTGGCGAGTCAAAGCCAGAGACTTGGTTGGATGACTATCGAGTGGCAGTTCAGATTGGTGGTGGCAATGGTAACATCACGATGAAACATTTATCCTTGATGTTGGATGGTTTAGCTCGTGCATGGCTGAATCGCTTGGCTCCATCTAGCGTATACTGTTGGGAGGATCTCGCCCGAGTGTTTGTCAGAACTTTCGAAGGCACTTGTAAGCGTCCTGTCGGGCTGATTGACTTGTAGCATTGTGTTCAGAATCCCAATGAGACCTTGAGGGATTACATTCAGCGCTGGTCCACTCTGCATCATACAGTGGAAAATGTTTCTGAACATCAGGTTGTTTATGCTTTCAAGGCTGGAGTGAAGTACAGAGAGCTCTACTTGAAGTTTGGTCGAATAGGCGACATCTCGCTGAGTAAAATTATGGAAATCGCCACTCAGTACGCCAATGGCGAAGAGGAAGACTACCTCCGTAGCGGCAAAGGAAAAGCAGTCGACAATGAGGCCGGCGGCAATTCCAGTCGGAAGTAGAAGCGGAAGGCTAATGGCCCTGTCTAGGCAGAGGCGGTCGCTCTGGCGGCCCAAGGAAAGAATAAGGGGAAGGCCAAAGGACAGTTTAACCCCAAGAAAGGAAAGAATCAGTCAGAGACTGATGTGTTGGACCTACCATGTGCAATCCACATGAGGAAAGATGAAGAAGGCAACTTGATATTGCCCAAACATTCCACTCGGCAGTGTCGACTGCTCATTCAGCAGTTCAAGGAGACTCTGTCGAGTGAGAAAACTCCTGAGAAGGATGATGAAGACAAAGAAAAGTTCCCTGATGTCAACGCTGCACTGATGATTTTTGTTGATGTTGAAAGCAAGAGTCGATTGAAGGTCATCAACAGGGAGGTCAACATGGTCGTACCTACCACCCCCACCTACCTCAAGTGGTCCCAAACTGCTATCACATTTGATCAGTCAGATCATCCCACTCACGTGGCCACTCCCGGTTGATAGGCCTTGGTAGTTGATCCGATTGTGGGGGCACTCGACTCCACAAGGTTCTCATGGATGGTGGTAGCGGCCTAAGCATCCTTTACGCAGATACCCTTAAAGGGATGGGCATTCCAATGTCCCGACTCAGTGAAAGCAACATGCAATTTCACGGGGGCATCCTAGGGAAGAAAGCCAAGTCACTCGGCCAGATTGCATTGGATCTGAAATTCGGAACAGATAGAAATTTTCAAAAGGAAAAGTTGATGTTTGAAGTCATGGATTTCGAGAGCGCTTATCATGCCATTCTGGGTCGACCCGGGTATGCTTGTTTCATGGCCCGTCCATGTTACGTGTATCTCAAGTTGAAGATGTCAGGTCCAAAAGGTGTGATCACGGTCACTGGCAATCGACAGCGGGCTGAAGAATGCCTGCATCAAGGCTCCAAAATTGCCGACCACCAGATGGCCATGGTCGAGCTGGAAGAATACAAGAAGAGTGCTGACCCTGCTGATTTGTTGTGCGCTAAGAAGCCTACTTCTAAGTCAGCATTTCAGTCAGCAGGGGAAGTGAAGAAAGTACACATCCACCTGACAGATTCAACTGCCGCTCCGACCAATATATCATCAACACTCGACAGCAAATAGGAAGTCAAGCTCATCCAGTTCCTCTGTGAGAACTGGGATATCTTCGCATGGAAGCCTGCTGACATGCTGGGGGTTCCCAGGGAGCTGGCTGAGCACCGACTAAGAGTTGATCCCAAGGCCAAGCCCGTAAAGGAGCATTTGCATCGATCAGCGGCAGAGAAGCATAAAGCAATCGGTGAAGAGGTGGCTCATCTCTTGCAAGCCAAGTTCATTCGGGAGATTTACCACTCTGAGTGGCTCTTGAATGTGGTCATGGTTCCCAAGAAGGACAAGTCACTATGCATGAGTATTGCCTTCAAGCATATCAATCGGGCCTGCCCGGAGGATCATTTCCCGCTCCCCCGCATAGATCAGATTGTTGACTCGACCGCAGGATGAGAGTGTTTATCATTTCTAGATGCTTACTCTGGGTACCATCAGATCCGTCTATTTGGCCTAGATGAAATAAAAACAGCCTTCATCACCCCATTCGGGTGTTTTTGCTACATCACCATGCCATTCGGTTTGAAAAATGTCGGTGCTACTTTCATGCGCATGATTCAGAAGTGTTTACTTGACTAGATCCCTCGGAATGTCGAGGTGTACATGGATGATATTGTCATCAAGTCCCGCAAAGGTTCTGACCTGCCGGCTGACTTGGCTGAAACTTTTGCTAATCTAAGGAGGTATGATATAAAGCTGAATCCGGCTAAATGTACTTTCGGTGGCCCTGGCAGCAAGTTACTCGGTTTTCTCGTTTCCGAACGAGGAATCGACGTCAAACCTGGGAAAATCAGTGCCATTACCTGAATGAAGACTCCCGTGTGAGTGCATGATGTTCAGAAGCTCACAGGTTGCTTGGCAGCATTGAGTCGATTCATTTCTCATCTCGGTGAGAAGGCATTGCCTTTGTACCGACTGATGAAGAAGTCAGATACGTTCAAGTGGACTTAGGAGGCCGAAGCAGCATTTGTCGAGCTCAAAACCCTGCTCTCCACCCAGCCGGTGCTTGCTGCTCCTCGTAGCAAAGAGCCCTTGCTCCTATACATCATGGCCACCAATCAAGTCGTCAGTACAATGTTAACTGTCGAGCGGGAAGAGGAGGGCAAGGCTTACAAAGTCCAGTGTCCAGTCTATTATGTGTCTGAAGTATTGACTCCTTCGAAACAAAGATATCCTCACTGCCAGAAGTTGGTTTATGGTATTTATCTGTCAGCAAAGAAGGTCACACATTATTTTCAAGACCACTCGATTTCAGTCGTTAGTGATGCTCTGTTATCCGAGATTCTCAACAATCAGGACGCAACTGGTCGAGTGGCTAAGTGGGCAATCGAGCTCCTGTACTTTGACATCAAGTTTGAAGCCAAGAAAGTGATCAAGTCTCAAGCACTTGCAGATTTTATGGACGAGTGGATTGAATAGCAGCAGCCAATCCAGGTCCACTCGGCACACTGGACCATGTTCTTCGATGGTTCTAAAATGTTGAACGGGTCCGGTGCTGGCATTGTCTTGGTATCTCTAAAGGGCGACAAACTCAGTTATGTCCTGCAAATCCACTTCGATTCCTCCAATAATGAAGCAGCATATGAAGCACTTTTATATGGGTTGCGCATGGCTATCTCACTCGGCATCAAGCACCTGATGGTTTATGGCGACTCAGATTTGGTGGTCAATCAAGTGATGAAGGAGTGGGACGTTCGAAACCCCTCTATGACTGGATACTATAGTGTCGTTAGAAAACTTGAGAAGAAATTTGAAGGTTTGGAACTTCATCATGTTCCTGACTGAAGAATCAAGCAGCTGATGAGCTGGCGAAGATTGGATCCACTCGATGACCTGTCCCCAGCAATGTGTTTTAGAACATCTCCATACTCCTTTGATACAGGAAGATCCTTTCACCGAAGAGCCCCCGCAAGCTATGAGTTCCACCGATCCGACTGAAGTCGATGTCCCTGCAGTTATTGATTTAGTCATGGAGATTTTGGTCATCATTCCCGATTGGACGGTGCCCTATATTGCATACAAGAACTCCCTAAAGACGAGACAGAAGCACGACAGATTGTGTGCAGGTCGAAATCTTTTACTGTGATCGGAGATCAGCTGTTCAGAGAAAGCGTGACTGGCGTAACGCAGCGTTGCATTTCCCCTGAAGAAGGTCGAGTGATTCTAGATGAAATCCGCTCGAGAACTTGCGACCATCCTGCGTCCTCACGGACAATCGTCGCTAAGGCATACCGAGCTGGTTTCTTCTGGCCACGGGCCAATGAGATGGCCAAATACATTGTCGATCATTGTGAGGGGTGCCAGTTCTATGCAAACTTATGCCACAAGCCGGCATCTGCTTTGAAGACAATCCCCCTTGCCTGGCCGTTTGCTGTCTGAGGCCTAGACATGTTTGGTCCCTTTCGGACTGGAAAGGGTGGATTCACTCATTTGCTCGTTGCAGTCGACAAATTTACAAAGTGGATTGAGGCCAAGCCAATAAAGAAACTAAACTCTCGTACGATGGTCACTTTCATGAGAGAAATAATTTTCTGATACGGCGTTCCCCACAGCATCATCACAGATAATGACACCAACTTTGACTCGGAAGAATTCAGATACTTTTGCACCTCCCAGGGCACTCGGGTGGATTATGCTTCCTTTGCACATCCTCAAACCAATGGACAAGTTGAGCGAGCTAACGGCCTCATCCTTCAAGGTTTGAAACCTCGTCTCATGCACGACTTGGATCATGCCACTGGAGCGTGGGTGACTGAGCTGCCATCTATTTTATGGGGCATGAGAACAACGCCTAATCAGTCGATTGGACGGACCCCTTTTTCCTAGTCTATGGAGCCAAAGTTGTCCTACCGAGTGATTTGTTTCACAACTCTCCCCAAGTGGAACTTTATTCTAAAGCTGAAGCTGAACAAGCAAGACAAGATGGCGTAGACCTCCTGGAGGAAGAGCGAGAGATGGCATTGATCCGGACCACAACTTATTAGCAAGATTCGCGACGCTTTCACGCGAAAAATGTTAACAGTCGGTCATTTCATGAGGGAGATTTGGTGCTCCGAGTGGATCAACAGCGACCCCACAAGCTCTCTCCTTCATGGGAGGGTCTCTTCATCTCACCAAGGTGTTGAATAACAGAGCTTATCACTTGTACAACCTCAAGAAGCAGATGGACGAACCGCGAGCCTGGAACGCAGATCTGCTCTGGTGTTTCTATACTTAGGAACCGAGTGGTTTTGATGTAATAAAAATATTATAGAGCATGTAATGTATGCAAGTTTGACCTTTGCAGTATTTTCGTCGACTCTGATAAAGTAATTTCTCGCTTGGGGTCACTCCAAGTGTTGAGCAATCCTCACACTCGGGGGCTTAGCTACGAACATGCTTTCGCCTAAGTTAAAAACCCTGTCGAGCGGATAGCAGTCTATTCACTTGGAAACTTAGCTGTGAATCAGTCTTCGCCTAAGTTCAAAACTACTCAGAGTGATGAGCAATCCTTACACTTGGGGGCTTAGCTGCGAACATGCTTTCGTTTAAGTTAAAAACCCTGCCGAGTGGATTGTAGTCCATCCACTCGATGACCTAGCTGTGAATCAGTCTTCGCCTAAGTTCAAAACTACTCTGGGTGCTGAGCAATCCTTACACTCGGGGGCTTAGCTGCGAACATGCTTTCGCCTAAGTTAAAAACCCTGCCGAGTGGATAGCAGCCCATTCACTCGGAAACTTAGCTGTGAATCAGTCTTTGCCTAAGTTCAAAACTACTCCGAGTGCTGAGCAATCCTTACACTCGGGGGCTTAGTTGCGAAGATGCTTTCGCCTAAGTTAAAAACCCTGCTGAGTGGATTGTAGTCCATCCACTCGACGACCTAGCTGTGAATCAGTCTTCGCCTAAATTCGAAAATACTCTGAGTGTTGAGCAACCCTCACACTCGGAGGCTTAGCTATGAACCAGTTTTCGCCTAAGTCAAAAACCAATTCGGTCAAACAAACGATTCAAAATCAAATACGGATAAATTCAGAAGCTTCGTCGTGGATAAGTGTTTTGCACGCAAGCGAACCTGCTCAGGCTTAAGGCCTGAATGGAGTTTTTAGGTCGATACATTTCCACTCGGCATACCGAGGCAAATAAAGTTTTCTCATGAATCAAGTTTATCAAGCACCCGACGGGCTGGCTGGCTCGACGAATGTGTCCAAGTCGACCTCATCTGCAATCCTTGTGGCTACGTCAATGAAGGTCTCCATGAAATCTTCAAACTGGAGCTTCTTCGTATTCATCAATCGGAGCTCCTTCAATTTCTCCTCCCTTGCCTCCTTGCAATGGAATCTTACGAGGGAGAGCGCGACATCGGCTCCGCAGCGGGCAGCAGATTTCTTCCAGGCCTGCACTCGACTGGGAAGGTGTCACACCCAAGATGCGATCCTATCCTTATTTCAGCACGAGGGCCTCGACAGGGATAGAAGCGCATCTCGTCGTGTTGTAAGAATGGATATCATTACAAGTACATGTACAGAAGAGATGAGTATATGGAATTGGCTTACACTCACCACAAGCTACATTAGAGTCACATCAATACAACAACATGTCCATGCATCATACAGAAGAGCAGGGTCCGTCTACGAACGAAAACAAATGAGAAAATGACATCCATCCTTGCTATCCCAGGCTGCCGCTTGGAACCCATCCTAGATTGATGATGAAGAAGAAGAACTCCAAATCAAAAAAAGCAATGCGCTCACGTCAAATCATCGCATTACCTGTACCTGCAACTGTTTTTGTAGTAATCTGTGAGCCATGGGGACTCAACAATCTCATTTCCAAGGGTATCAAGACTATTAAAGCTTAACGGGTGAGGTTTGGCTCAGTGGTGAGGCTGCAGCAAGCGACTAAGCATTTGTTTGAGTGGCTAACCTATGAATACAGAAGGTAAATTATGGTGGTCTACGCACAACGGATGTGAACTAGTAATGATCACTAACAGATCCTGAACACCTACTTACGTCAAACATAACCCCACCGTGTTCTCTCTCGGATAAGAACTCACGAGAAGAGACAATCACAGTTACGCACACAGTTGGTGTATTTTATTTGAGTTTACTTCAAGTTTGCTATGACCGGGTGTTAAACAAAGTATCCAAGTTTGCCACATAACCGCGGGCACGGCTTTCCGAAAGATTTAACCCTGCAGGGGTGCTCCAACTCATCCATCACAAATTAACCACACGCTGCGGGAATAACCTCGACCACGGATCTCATGATCATCCTAGGCAATTCCAAAGGAAATCCGACACCTCGAGATAGCCTGAAGAAGATCAGAGTTACTCACGCAGGATGCTCGAGAAAGGTAAAACAAGTCCAGCAAGGCCGCTCGACGTGCCGACAATCCCAATAGGAGCCGCGTATCTCGTTCTCATGGCACAACTGGATGAGCAGTACGTATGGTGGCCGGATAAAAATCCGTTGAGTTGCCCCGGGTGGCCCCGCAAGTGGCTCTATTTTGAACCAGCACCGACAGCACTGGCCCCCTGTATTATGTTAAATTAATCCACGAGGGGGCGACCCTCTATGCTTTAATAAGGTGATCAATATTATTATGATGGGCAAATGTAGTACCAAAGTTGGGCCTTGCCAGACAAGTTTTATCCTAAAACGAAAATCAAGGGGTCCTCATAACAACCCCGAGCATGTTAGGAGCGCTCAATTATGGAACATAACACCGGTTCACAAGTAACTAGGGCGGCAAGAGTGGAACAATACACCAAGCAAAATGCCAAGTCTTCCACCCTTTACCAAGTGTATAAGTGCATTCAATTAAATAGCAATAATATTGTGATAACAAAAGAATGTCCATGTTGACACATGGAAGCAATTGCACCTGCAGCTAGAAACGCTAT
This sequence comes from Hordeum marinum, assembly GCA_022496015.1. Taxonomy (NCBI): domain Eukaryota; kingdom Viridiplantae; phylum Streptophyta; class Magnoliopsida; order Poales; family Poaceae; genus Hordeum; species Hordeum marinum. Next base: position 341,673,237 of record CM039677.1, on the reverse strand, counting down.
AAGAAGGGCTGAGCAAGCAGAAACATAGCCAAACAAAGGTTTGCTGGGATGTGGAGGGGTTAGAGGCTTTCATGGCAATGTTGGGAGGCTTGCCAAACAAGTGGTAGGTAGCGAGACATAACAATAAAAGCAGGACAACTAGCATAGCAATGATAGTAGTGGTATTCAGGGAAATGTGTCATCTTGCCTGAGATCCCACTCAGAACAAGAACAAGTCCATGAAGAAGACGAGCCAACGTAGTCGAATGAATCCTCACACTCCGAACGCTTTCGGAACTCTATCGAGAAGAAGCAATCCGAAACAAACAATCAACACATGATACACCACAGCATATGCATGACATGATGCACAAACAAATATGATGCATGTCCGGTTTAAATATGCAAGGCATGACAATTCACATCAAACAACTACTACACATTAAAGTGAAGCTCAATATGCAACGAGTTGCATATTGACAAAACTCCACGTTCGAATTGTTTAGTTCACTCCCGTTTAGGTACTCATCAATATTAAATGTTGGTTAGCATGGGTGGTCATGGCATAAGGCGAAGATGGAATTAAGCAATTTTAAATGGAGAGGGACAACATACATATAACCAAATAATAACTCTCCATATTATGAGAAAGTGGTTGATGTTGTTTATCATGGCAAGAGGTGAAGCATGAACAACTATATCGTCTAGGCATTTTAAATGAGGCCGGAAGCAATATATATCATTTCCGAAACAACCCCATATGCATATTATGAATTTGCTCCAGATCTGTCCTAACACAATTTTAGGGTTGTTAAACAGTAAAATAAATGTCACCATGTGATTCTACACATTTTTCTAGGCAAGTTACATATGTGGAACATTTTTAAACGGAGCTACAGTTATTTAGCTATGCAATAAACCGGTTTAACCTTGCATTGATGCAAATTAATGCAAACAGCAAGTTTAAGTATTTTAAACACATGTGAGACTTGGTTATTATGAATCTACACGAAATTCTAGTCACTTTTCATATATTAAGTTTTTACATACGATGCACGGTTTGAAAGTTATTAAATGCATGAACTACAAGGGTTTATTCTGCAATTTTATTATCCTGGAATAATTTAGTAAATTCGATAGACTGAAAAAATAAATCGGGCCGAAAGCAGTGGCGCAGCTTAACAAAGCTTCGGTAGGCGGGGGATAGGGCATCAGGGCTCACATCGGCTTGGTGGGCTGATGGGCCTGGCGAGAGGCGCGGCCCACGTGTGGCGGAAGGCGCCCGTCGTCTCCTCCTCTCTCATTCCCGAGCGGGAGGCAACAACTGGCGGCTACCAAGGCGCTGTGGCGGCAGGACGAAGGGCCTGGCGGTGGGGATATCCAGATCCAAGGCAGGGGTCGCCGGCTCTGGTGAGGGGAGGCTCATCCCGGGCGGATCCGGGGATAGCAGCCCTATTCCCGACGGAGGCGACGGAGGCTTGGCAAGGCGGAGAGGAGCTTGGGCCGGGGATGGCCATGGCGATGGGAAGCGTCTGCGGGAGGCTCGGGCGCGGCGCTCGTGAGTTCTCCACCGGCGGCGGCTGGCTTCGGCAATCGTCGGCCAGCACAGAGGAGGAGGCGGGTCGAGGGAGATCGGGGATCGGGGGCAGGGCGCGCTCGGGCGCCTACGAGCTCGGGCGGAGGCCGCCTCGGGCCCGGGCGGGCCTCTAGATGGGCTTGGAGGGCCCAGTGGCGGGAGAAGGGAGAAAAGTGTGGGAGGTTGGGGAGTGGCTGTGCGCGGAATTCAAGGAAGGCTAGGGTTTTCCAGATTAGGCAGGGATGGGGATTAAATAGGGAAGGAGGGCTAGATTAGGGGGTTTTAGCCCTTTTTGGACCCTCCGATCGCGATCGGATGGCTCTGGTTGCGGGGTAGCCTAGGATGGGCTAGGTGGGTTGTGTAGAAGGTCTAGATGGGGATGAGAGGGGAAGTTGTGGCCCGTGACACGAGGATTTAAAACACCGAAAAAACGTTCGACGAATAACCGATGACCACACTGTTACGGTTGGCCAAAGGGGTATCAAACAAACTTAGAATGCGACGAAATTTGGCAGGCGGCCTACCTACAGTATGATAAGACCGCACACCAAGTTTTGACCCAATCCGAGAATATTTTTCGCGCGCTTTAAAAACGGGTTTTTATATGATGCCGCAGGCGCATGCGTGTGTGGTTGGTCTCGAAACCGTCGACGACACGAATAGAGAGAACCGGCAACTACGAACGGATGCAAGTTTTTCAAAACGGGTGACGATGCTATGCAGATGATGCGAATGATGTGATGATGAATGCGACAACCACATGAATCACAGACAAGAACGGAAATAAAAGGGGAATCTTCTGGAGCGTCGGTCCCGGGTTGTTACATAAGGTCGTTAAGGTGCGCCATCATGGAAGTAAGGTCAAGCTGAAAGATGTCTTCTTGCCACAGTTCCTTGTCGATCTTCTCCATCATAACTTTCAGTCGGAGGGCATATGCTTGAATGCCCTGGAGTCTGACATTGAGTTGGAACATGTTCATTGCCACTCCATCACCAACAGGTGATTGGTGGGATCCAAATTTGGCTCGATTTCTTCAGTCTCCTTTTCAAAGTCTTGGCAGAATTCTGTGGGGAAGAAGGAATGAGAGGAGGTTTAATGAAATACTGTCATCAAGGATTTTATGAAGTTCAGTCGACAAGGATAGTTACCGTCGAGCATGATGTACATCTTTCTCGCGAACTCCCCCAGATGGTTCTCCAGGCCATTGCTCCTCTTGGACAGTTGCTCGGTCTTCTTGATGAGTTCCACCCGTTCCTGCTTCAGCTTGGAGTTCTCCACCTCCATCTTATTGGCGGCGGCCAGTTTCTGCTCAGCAGCTTCAGTCTTCTCCCTCGCCACCCATTGAGCATCAGCAAGCACTTTGTCCTTGTCCTCCAATGCCTTCTTCATGGTATCTAAAGAAATAGCATTGTTGAGTCACGCTTGGAGTCGACGATTTTCATCGCGTACTTCTGTTTGAGTGAAAACACTCGGTTCAAAGCATGGAAAGTGAGGATAAGAATGCATTGGGTCGACAGAAGTTACCTCCCAGAGTTTTCAGTTCAGTCCGCACTCGCTCCAAACTGCTGTTGGAGACCTCCAAGTCCACCCACAGCTGGTTCCTTTCATCCTCAAGGTCCTTGTACTGCGTGCCAAGTTTGCAAGCTCTCTGAAATCAACAAAGAAAGATATTAAGTTGACAAGAAACACCTACACTCCCGAGTGCAGAAGGTCAAAAACAGTCGACTGGGTGGCGCACCCCACCCCACCCCACTACCCTGAAGTAGCGTCATATCATGGTTGATGAAATGATGTCCATGAAACCTGTGTTCAGGAGAAGAAGAATTCAAGCAAAAGTCCAACCGACATGTCGAATGGCTCGTGTACTCCGCGTACCGTAAACAACCCTGAGTTCAAGATGGTCTCTATCAGACCCCCGCCAGTGCAATCACTCGATGGCAGTCTCGGGGACTACACCCAGTGGGTGCACTCAGAGTTCCCCCACTGGAACTACTAACACTCGATCCGTTGAGTGACCCATCAACCCCACTCCGCTCCTTTGAAGTAGCGTCATATCATGGTTGATGAAATGATATCCGTGAAACCTACAAGGTAGCTTCGGTGTGGGATGGCTAGGAAAAAAAGTACACTCGACATGTTGAGTGGTAAGCGTACTCCGTGTACAGCAAAAGTCCTGAGTTCAAGTTTTTAAGACTACTGCTCATCGTCTATGATCAACAGTAGCCTTGGGGACTACACCCAGTGGGTGCACTCAGCGTGCCCCCACTGGTTCCTAAAACATCTGACAAGGTTTGCCCTGTGTGAGCATTCGACGGTCTCTATCAGACCCCCGCCAATGCAAGCATTTGATGGCGATCTCGGGGACTACACCCAGTGGGTGCACTCAGAGTGCCCCCACTGGATCTGCCAACTCTCGACCTGTCGATTGATAGATAATAAAAAAACATTGCACAAGCATATGAATATCGTCTCTTCTAAGACCCCTGCGAGTGCAAGCACTCGACATCGGTCTCGGGGACTACACCCAGTGGGTTCACTCAGAGTGCCCCCACTGGACCTACTAACACTCGATCTATCGAGTGATCCACCACCCCACCCGCACCTTTGAAGTAGCGTCATATCATGGTTGATGAAATGATATCCATGAAACCTACAAGGAAGCTTCGGCATGGTGTGGTCAAGATAAACTTCGCTCGACATGTCGAGTAGCAAACGTATTCCGCATACGACGAACTCTAAGACCCCTGCCAGTGCAAGCACTCGACAGTGGTCTCGGGGACTACACCCAGTGGGTGCACTCAGCGTGCCCCCACTGGACTGAAATCTACTCGACTAAGACCTGATCTATTCGAGTGGAGAACTTTCAAACATCATCCAACTGGAAACACCCATTGGGTGTACAATCAAAGAAGACAGGAATTCAATCGGAAATGTACTTACAATCGAACTTACTCGGACATTGGTGCGAAGCGCTATGCTGGCATCGTAGGCCAACTTACTGGCCTCGTACGCCTCTTTGGTGCGCAGCATCATCTGTTCTGCCTAGATCATGGCCTCCTTTGCGGCTCTGGTCTGATCTTCCGAAATGTGCTGCAGAGGAAAAGCAGTCACCGGTGGGATCGTTGTTGCGGCTGGAGCAATTGAGGTAGTCTGTGCTGGTCTGGTTGGAGTTGACGTCCCAATGGTCGAAACGGCCGGTGGAGCACTCGACAGCAGCACTGCAGGATTGGTTCTGACCCGTGTCGAGTCGCTTATTCCATGAGAAGATCCAGCAGTCGACCGCTGGAGAATCTGAGCCGACTGAGTTCTTTGGGCACGTACATGCGGGGCACCTAAGGTCTCACCCTCACCCCCGGTACCTCGAGGTTGTTCTTCGTCATCCTCCAGTTGAATGATTTCTGCAAATACCAATCCATGGTATTGACTTTCGCAATCGACGAACTTCAAGAATCAGAGTTGAGTAAAGATTTGCTTACCTCTCTCAGAAGTGGTTGCATCAGCAGTATCCACATCCATTTGCTCGTCTCTGTCCTTTGGAGGCGATGTCATTGAGGTAGCAGCACCGGGAGATCAAATTCCACTCGGTCAATAAGAATTATAAGTTTCAATCGACAGCGAAAGATGAAAGCCAATACTTATGTTGAGACGACGGGTATAGCCATCTTCATGTGGGGCAGAGCTTTGCGGGGCTTTCCTGTATTGGGCTTGGGATGCTTCGCTAGTCGTTTGCCCAACTCGACGGTCGAGGGTCGGTCCCGCTTCTGGTTCCGTTCACTCGGAATCAGGGCTTTGTCCGCAGCAGTGACAGGATCCTAACGTGACTTGGATCGACGTTTGGTGTGTGGTGGAGATTCCACCTCCTCCTCATTGTCACCCAAGTCCTCATATTCGTCTTCACTGTCATAAATGCAGTCAACATCCATGCTGCCACCCTCGCTTTTCCCACCGTCTTTAGGTTGGCTCCCGTTGGGCACAGGCGAGTGCATGTGCGTCCACTCCTGCATGTTTCAAACAGTGAAGACAGTCAACAATTCAATCAATCACTCAACAGAATGGAACAACAGTCGACAGAACAAGAGTTACCAGATTCTTTGGCGGATTTTAAGTAGAGTAGGGTTGGATCCTCTTCACAACAAGAGGGTTGTCACAAGCTCCGGTGATACTGCGAAGCCACTACTCGACAGTTTCTTGTGAAACCACCTCCGGATGTGTCCTGGTCGAGTCCTCAGGACCGGCATAATGCCACATAGTGTGATCCCTCGCTTGGAGAGGCTGGATCCGTCGACTGAGGAATGTCTCCAAGAGATCCATACTAGTGACTCCACCACGGATAAGGGCTCCTACAACATCCACCAAGATTCTGACCTGGATTTTTTTCCCTCCAACACCTTCAAGGATTTGGGAACAGCTGGACGATCTAATGTGAAGGGAGAAAGGCCAGCCGACATATTGGGAAAAGATGTGTCCTTGCAATAAAACCAGGTCGACTACCAACCTCTAACCGACTCGAGAAAAGTCATGGAAGGAAAAGAACTACAAGCTCTCTTTTGAATTCCTAGGCCCCCACACCGCTGGACTACATGAGTCTTTCCGTCCTCAGGATGGGCCTTTTTTACCGTCTGAGATCTAACGGTGAAAATGTACTTGAATAGTCCCAAGTGAGGAGAGGAGCCCAAGGAACACTCGCTCAGAGTGATTAAGACAGACAAGTAGGAAATCGCATTTGGGGGAAAGTGATGGATCTGAGCTCTGAAGAAGTTCAAGAATCCTCTAAAAATGGGTGGGGAGGCATGGAAAACCCTCTTTCGACGTGGGAGAGGAGAAGAACCCGCTCTCCCTCACGCGGCTCTAGCTCGCGCTCCCCCTCCTACACCCTCTAAGCACCATACGCCATGAGCCCATCGACGACGAGGTTCTCGATGTCCGCGGAGGTGACTGTCGATGGGAGAAAGTCCCCCTGGATCCACCCCGACGGCATGGTGAACCTGGCTATCGGGGGCTTCTTGGCCTTTCCTTTCGCGGCTCCCTTCTTGGCATGCTCCAGCTTCTCTATGGCTCCCTTCATCATCACGGCAGCAGAGTTCGTTGGAGCAGAGCAGAGCGGGGTGCTAGAGATGAGGGAGGCGGAGAAAGAGAGGAGATTTTGGGGAGAAACACTGTGCGAGCTGCGGTGCTTCAGGATTTATACCCCGCCGAGTGCCTCATTGACGTGTGGGCCCCCGAGATCCCCACAAATCTCAACTGCAGACGGCACCTTGTACGTGGCGAAATAAGCGGCATGCAAATCGAGGCGTCGTGCTCCCACTTGCCCCGATCGTGGCGTCATCTTTGTGGATGTGCTCGCTTCCCAAATTTTTGTATGCTACAAGATCCGGGCTTGACAGAGCGACCCATCACATCTAGAGATCCCTTCAGATCACTCGGAATTAAATTGGCATTGAACGTGCACTCGGGCACTTTCAAGACAAAATCGATCTAGGCGAATGACGAAGAATTCAGTCGACGCAAGTTTCATTGAAGCCCCAAAAATCATTCAGAAGATTTGGTGCTCTGTTTCGAACTGGCATCGATACCCCCCTTCACCACTCGAACCCTGATCCATTCGGGGGCTAATGACGATGATATGAATCTAGGGTAGGGTCCTAGGCCTGACGTAGGTACCTTACCTAAGGACACTGTGTTGGAAAACTTAAGGACCACAAGAGAGATTCTGACTGATTCTCCATGGAGTTCAAGTCACTCGACAACCAATCCATTCGGAAGCTCCTTCGTCCACTCGACAGCCACCTGTCACTCGGACGACCCCGCTTCTAGTCGACAACAGAAGACCAGAAGTCGCCCATGAGAGACCAACATGCAGGTGTTAGGCCAGTCGTCATTAATAGCAATTATGAGTACGTTACCAGTAACGCTAGTCTTTATACCCACGATCGGACCCTTGGATGCCTGGAAATTATGAGGGGCAGCGAACTCTATATAAGCCGCCCCTCCCCTCTGGCACAAGGGTCCGCAACCTTTGTAATCTCTATTCTCCACATGACAAAGCTCCAGAGCACTGAGACATAGGGCTGTTACCTCCACGAGAGGGGCCTGAACTCATACATCCGTGTGTACATCCTCGTCGTAGCTAGGACTCTGCCCTCTCATTTCGTACCCCTACCTTCTGTTGTCAGGCTTGTTCCCATGACACTCAGGATCGACAAAGAATTCATAATCCTTATCAGTAACAAAGATAGGTGACGTAGCAAACTTAGGATCATATTTCATTCTGGCATTCAAAGATTTTTCTTTCCACTTGCATAACAATTTCTTAAGATCATCTCTATCATTACAAGCAAGAAAGTCCCTAGCTACCTCTCCTTCCAAAACATAACCCTCAGGAATATCAGGCAATTCATATCTAGGAGAGCTAGGTCTAGCAGGTGTCTCATAGTGTTTAGTTATAATAATTTCATCAGTTTCAGAAGTATCATAATTTTCAGCATTGGCTCTAGAAATTTGTTCATCAAGAAATTCACCGAGTGGCACAGTATTATCAACCAAAGTATCGTCATAAGCATCATGCATAGCAGAAGTGGCATCATCAATTACTTGCGACATATCAGAATTACTAGCAGGTGGTGGTGTCGCAAACATACTCATAACAAAAGGTGAATCAAGTGCAGAGCTAGATGGCAGTTCCTTACCTCCCCTCATAGTGGAGGGACAAATCTTGGTTTTTGGATCTTTCGGATTCTTCATAGTGATCAACAGATATAAATCCCAAGTGAGTCAGAGAATAGAGCTATGGTCCCCGGCAACGGCGCCAGAAAAAGGTCTTGATAACTCACAAGTATAGGGGATCGCAACAGTTTTCGAGGGTAGAGTATTCAACCCAAATTTGTTGATTCCACACAAGGGGAGCCAAAGAATATTCTCGAGTATTTGCAGCTGAGTTGTCAATTCAACCACACCTGAAAGACTTAATATCTACAGCAAAGTATTCAGTAGCAAAGTAGTATGGAAGTAACGGTAACGGTGGAAAAAGTAGCAGTAGCAGTTTTGTAGTGATTGTAACAGTAGCAGCGGAGAATTAACTTAGCAAGGATCAATATGTGGAAAGCTCATAGGCAATGGATCAGTGATGGATAATTATGTTGGATGGCATTCATCATGCAATAGTTATAACATAGGGTGACACATAACTAGCTCCAATTCATCAATGTAATGTAGGCATGTATTCCATATATAGTCATATGTGCTTATGGAAAAGAACTTGCATGACATCTTTTGTCCTACCCTCCCATGGCAGCGGGGTCCTAATGGAAACTAAGGGATATTAGGGCCTCCTTTTAATAGAGAACTGGACCAAAGCATTAGCACTTAGTGAATACATGAACTCCTCAAACTACAGTAATCACCAAAAAAATCCCAGTTATTGTCACCCTAGGGGGTGCGGATTATAACTCGTAATAGGTGTCTACAACTTGCAAGATAGGATCAAGAACACATATATATTCATGAAAAGATAATAGGTTCAGATCTGAAATCATGGCACTCGGGCCCTAGTGACAAGCATTAAGCATGACAAAGTCATAGCAACATCAATCTTAAAACATAGTGGATACTAGGGATCAAACCCTAACAAAACTAACTCGATTACATGATAAATCTCATCCAACCCATCACCGTCCAGCAAGCCTACGATGGGATTACTCACGAACGGCGGAGAGCATCATGGAACTGAGGATGGTTGGTGATGACGATGGCGTCAATTTCTCCTCTCCGGAGCCCAAAACGGACTCCAAATCTGGTCTCCCGAGGTAGAATAGGAGGTGGTGGCGGCTCCGTATCGTGAGACGTGATGAACTCTTCTCCTTGATTGTTTTCCTCCGCAGGTAGGAATAAATAGGAGTGGTATTGAGGTCGGTGGAGCAATAGGGGCCCCACAAGCTTGCTAGGCGTGGCTAAGGGGTAGCCACGCCTCGCAGGCTTGCCCGTGTGGGTGGACCCCCTCTAGTTGATTCTTTCGCCAGTATTTTTTATTAAATCCAAAAATATTCTCCGTAAATTTTTAGGTCAATCCGAGAACTTCTATTTCCGCACAAAAATAACACCAAGGCAATTCTGCTGAAAACAGCGTCACTCTGAGTTAGTTCCATTCAAATCATGCAAATTAGAGTCCAAAACGAGGGCAAAAGGGTTTGGAAAAGTAGATATGATGGAGATGTATCACAAACCAGGATGTGTGCCCTTTATGTGGGTGCCAGGACTCTTGGCGACATGCGCTAGTTTCTTGTGTGGTTTCTAGATGTGTGTGGGCTTTAACTAATGAGGATATAATATTGAAAATGTCACAAGTTGATCAATCGAGTGCTAAGATTTGGCTATTTCGACTCCGTGACTTGCTGGACCAGAAAGATTTCACCAGGATGGCAATCACTTTGTGGGAACTTTGGTATGCTAGGAGGAAAGCTATATATGAATCAATTTTTCAAATACTGCAGCAAATCATGACTTTTGTAAGCAGATTTATTCCAGAGTTGGAACACCTTCCGGTGGCCGGAGGGAGCTGATCTATGCCGAGTAACCAACTAGACCATACCCAACGCTGGCTGGCTCCGACGGTGGGTGAATCGAAGTTTATTGTTGATGGTGATGTTGAGGGGAGCAAGCGAGGCAGTGTTGTGATGGTTGTGTGTCGTGACCATGAAGGTTCATATCTAGGCTCCTATGTAGTGGTTTTCCAAGGTATTACAGATCCAGAAACTCTAGAAACATATGCTTGCAGAGAAGCTTTGGCTTTGGCTGAAGATCTCAATGTTCATCATGTGGTTGTTGCCTCCGATTGCCTGGGAGTGGTAAAAGACATCAACCAAGGAACGCAAGGGTTAAACTCAGATGTGATATAGGAAATAATAGCTTGTAGTTCTTCTTTTATCTCTTGTAAATTTCTGCATGAGCGCAGAAATTTTAATTTTGAGGCTCACAATCTCGCCAAATTTTCTTGTAATTTAGGTATAGGTAGGCATGTGTGGACGGGTTTTCCTCATAACCCAAGTCTTGTACCTATGAACATTGCTAATAATGAATAAATACAGCGGGATTAGTCAAAAAAACAAAGAGAGGGAAGGATTCCAAGTAGGATTGGAATCTTACTTGGAGTAGGATTGGAGGTGGACTCCTCCACCTCCTCCCACTTCGGCCGAAGCCCCTAGGGGAAACCCTAGGGCTGCCTCCTCCCCTCTCCCTCCTATATATACTAGAGGAATAGAGCCCCAAAATACAAGTCCATGTGCTAGTTCTCTATTCCCTAGTCCCTCCACTAAATAGATTCCGACGGTGCTTAGGCGAAGCCCTACTGGAATAGTTCCACCACCACCGCCGCTGCGTCATCGAGCTACCGGTGAACTCATCTACCTCTCCGCTCCCTCTTGCTGGATCAAGAAGGCGGAGATCGTCATCGAGTTGTACGTGTGCTGAACACAGAGGTGCCGTCCGTTCGGTGCTAGATCGGAAGGACCGTGATTGGATCGTAGGACGGTTCGTAATTGGATCGCGGGACGGATCGTGATCGGATCGCGGGACGCCTAGCAATTTGGATCGCGAAGACGTTTGACTACATCAACCGCGTTTCTTAATGCTTCCCGCTTAGCGATCTACAAGGGTATGCAGATCCACCCTCCCTCTCGTAGATGCTCATCACCATGGATAGATCCTGCGCATGCGTAGGAATTTTTTTCCCATGCAACATTCCCCAACGGTGGCATCATGAGCTACGTCTATGTGTTGATGAGATCACAAGTAGAACACAAAGGAGTTTGTGGGCGTTGATGCTCAGATTACTTCCTCCCTTGGTCTTTTCTTGATTTGGCGGTATTATGGGATGAAGCGGCTCGGACTAAGGTCATCCCTCACTAAAATTTCAAGATAAATTTTTGTTCCCCCCGAGTGTGCACCGTTGTGAAAGTTTGTTATTTCGAGACACCATGTGATGATCGGGTGTGATAGACTCTATGTTCATATACAACAGGTGCAAGCCAGTGTTGCACGTGTAGAATACTCGGGTTAAACTTGACGAGCCTAGCATGTACAGACATGGCCTGGGAACACAAGAGACCGAAAGGTCGAACATGAGTCATATAGTAGATATGATCAACTTGAAGATGTTCACCATTGGAACCACCTCATCTCGCATGATGATCAGACTTGGGTTGGTGAATTTGGATCATGTATCACTCAGATGACCGGAGGGATGTCAATTTGAGTGGGAGTTTGTAAGTAATTTGATTAACCAAACTCATTATCTTGAACAATAGTCTTAGTAACCTTTGCAAATTTTATGTTGTAGGTCAATGGCTCGCGCAGTAGTTCCCCTGAATTTTAATGCGTTCCTAGAGAAAGCCAAGTTGAAAGATCATGGAGTTAACTTTGTAGACTGGGCCCGTAATCTGAGGATTATCCTCACGGCTTCCCAAAAGTCTTATGTCCTTGATGCACCGCTTGGTGGTCCACCCACTCCCGTGTCATCCGAAGACATTGTGAACACTTGGGATGCACATTCTGGAGATTACTCAATAGTTCAATGTGCAATGTTGTATGGCTTAGAACCGGGACTTCAAAGACGTTTTGAACGTCATGAAGCATATGAGATGTTCCAGAAGTTGAAATTTATCTTTGAGAAGAATGCCCGGATCGAGAGGTATGAGACCTTCGATAAGTTCTATGCTTGCAAGATGGAGGAGAACGGGTCTGTCATTGAACATATACTCAGAATGTCTAGGTATTTGAACCATCTAGCTGAGTTAGGGATGCCCCTTCCTCCTGAGGCGATCACTGACAAAGTTCTTCAATCATTTCAACCTAGCTACAAGAGCTTCATGATGAACTATAACATGCAAACGATGAACAAGTCAGTCGCCAAGCTGTTTGCGATGCTGAAAGTCGCTGAGTCTGAAATCCAGAAAGAGCATCAAGTGTTGATGGTCAATAAAACCACTAGTTTCAAGACGAATGGCAAGGGAAAGAAGGGTAACTGCAAGAAGAGTGGCAAAGCAGTTGTCCCTCCCGGGAAGAAACCCAAGACTGGACCCAAGCTAGAAACTAAGTGCTTTCATTGCAAGGGAACTGGTCACTAGAAGCGGAACTGCCCCAAATATCTAGCCGACAAGAAGGCGACCAACACCAAACAAGGTATATATGATATACATGTTATTGATGTGTACCTTACCAACTATCGTTGTAGTGCCTGGGTATTTGATACCGGTTCGGTTGCTCACATTTGCAACTCAAATAGGAGCTACGAAATACGAAGGTTGGCTAAGGACAAAGTGACGATGCTCATGGGAAATGGTTCCAAGGTTGATGTGATCGTCGTCCGCACGCTCGCTCTTCGATTACCATCGGGATTAGTGATGAACGTGAATAATTGTTATTTAGTGCCCGCGTTAAGCATGAACATTATATCTAGATCTGGTTTATTGCAAGATGGTTACTCATTTAAATCAGAGAATAATGGTTGTTCTATTTATATGAGTAATATATTTTATGGTTATGCACCCAATATAAGGGGTTTATTCTTATTGAATCTCGATAGTGACGATACACATGTTCATAACATTGATGCCAAAAGATGTAGAGTTGATAATGACGGTACCACTTTCTTGTGGCACTGCCGTTTAGGTCATATTGGTGTAAAACACATGAAGAAGCTCCATGCTGATGGACTTTTGGAGTCACTTGATTTTGAATCACTTGACACATTGAACCATGCCTCACGCGAAATATGACTAAAACCCCGTTCCCTGGAACAATGGGACGGGCAAGTGACTTGTTGGAAATCATACATACTGATGTGTGCGGTCCGATGAGCATTGAGGCACGCGGTGGATATTGTTATTTTCTCACCTTCGCTGATGAATTAAGTAGATACAGGTATATTTACTTAATGAAACACAAGTCTGAAACATTTGAAAAGTTCAAGCAATTTTAGAGTGAAGTTGAGAATCATCGTAACAAGAAGATTAAATTCCTACGATCTGATCGAGGAGGAGAATATCTGAGTTATGAGTTTGGCAGACACTTAAGATAGTGTGGAATTCTTTCACAGTTGACACCACCTAGAACATCACAGCGTAATGGTGTGTCCGAACGTCATAATCGAACCTTATTTGATATGGTGCGTTCTATGATGTCTCTTGTCGATTTGCCACTATCGTTTTGGGCTTATGCATTAGGGGCAGCTACATTCAGTTTAAAGAGGGCACCATCGAAATCTGTTGATACAGCGCCATATGAATTGTGGCTTGGCAAGAAGCCAAAGTTGTCGTTTCTTAAAGTTTGGGGATGTGATGCTTATGTGAAAAAGCTTCAACCTGAAAAGCTAGAACCCAAAGCGGAGAAATGCGTCTTCATAGGGTACCCAAAAGAGACCGTTGGGTATACCTTCTATCTCAGATCCGAAGGCAAAGTGTTTGTTGCTAAAAAGGAACATTTCTTGAGAAAGAAATTCTATCGAAAGAATTGAGTGGGAGGAAAATAGAACTTGATGAGGTTATTGAACCTTTACTTCAACCAGAGAGTAGCGTAGCGCAGAAAGATGTTTCTTTGGAGCCTACATCGGTTAAAGAGGAAGTTAATGATGATGATCATGAAGATTCAGATCAAGTTACTATTGAACCTCGTAGGTCGACAAGGATGCATACTACTCCTGAGTGGTATGGTAGCCTTGTCTTAGAGGTCATGTTGTTGGACAACAATGAACCTATGAGCTATGGAGAAGCGGTGATGGGCCTGAATTCCGAGAAATGGTTAGAGGACATGAAATCCGAGATGGGATCCATTTATGAAAACAAAGTATGGACTTTGGAAGTATTACCTGAAGGGCGAAAGGCCATTCCGAACAAATGGATCTTTCAGAGGAAGACGGACGCGGGTGGTAATGTCACCATCTATAAAGCTCGACTTGTGGCAAAGGGTTTTTCACATGTTCAAGAAGTTGACTACGATGAGACCTTCTCACCCGTAGTGATGCTTAAGTCCGTCAAAATCATGTTAGCAATAGATGCATTTTTCAATTATGAAATTTGACAGATGGATGTCAAAATAATGTTCCTTCACGGTTTCCTTAAGTAAGAGTTGTATATGATACAACTAGAAGGTTTTTTCGATACAGAGAATGCTGAAAAAGTTTGAAACTCCAGCGATCCATTTATGGACTAGTGCAAGAATCTCGGAGTTGGAATATGCGCTTTGATGAGGTGATCAAAGCGTTCGGGTTTATACAAGTTTACGGAGAAACTTGTATTTACAAGAAAGTGAGCGGGAGCTCTATAGAGTTTCTAATATTATATGTGGATGACATATTGCTAATTGGAAACAATATGGAAATGTTGGAAAGCGTGAAGGAATATTTGAATAAGAGTTTTTCAATGAAGGACCTAGGAGAAGGTGCTTTCATATTAGGCATCAAGATCTATAGAGATAGATCGAGACACTTAATAGGACTTTCATGGAGCACATACCTTGACAAAGTTTTGAAGAGGTTCAAAATGGATCAGTCCAAGAAGGGGTTCTTGCCTGTATTGCAACGTGAGAAGTTGAGTAAGACTCGATGCCTAGTGACTGCAGAAGATAGAGAAAATATGAGTGTCATCCCCTATGCTTCAGCCATAGGCTCTATCATGTATGCAATGCTATGCACAAGACCCGATGTCAGCCTTGCCATAAGTATGGTCAGAAGGTTTCAAAGTAATATAGGAATGGAGCACTGGAGGACGGTCAAGAATATCCTTAAGTACCTGAAAAAGACTAAGGAAATGTTTCTCATATATGGAGGTGATCAAGAGCTTGTCGTAAAGGGTTACGTCATGCAAGCTTTGACACTGATTCGGATGACTCTAAGTCTCTAACTAGATACGTATTTATTCTCAATGGGGGAGCGGTAAGCTGGTGCAGTTCCAAGAAGAGTGTGGTAGATGATTCTACATGTGAAGAGGAGCACATTGTTGCCTCGGACGCAACGAAGGAAGGTTTATGGATAAAGGAGTTCATGACAGATCTTGGAGTAGTGCCTAGTGCACTGAATACAATGGCTTTGTTCTGTGACAACACTGGTGCCATTTCTCTGGCGAAGGAACCAAGGTTTCACAAGAGGACCAGACACATAAAGAGACGCTTCAATTCCATCCACGATTACATCAAGGAGGAGAACATAAATATTTGCAAAGTGCACATGGATATGAATGTCGCAGACCCGTTGACTAAACCTCTTCCAAGGGCTAAACATGATCAACACCAAAACTGTATGGGTATTAGATTAATTACAATGTAAATCGCATAGTGATGTGAGCTAGATTATTGACTCTAGTGCAAGTGGGAGACTATTGGAAATATGCCCTAGAGGCAATAATAAAGTGGTTATTATTATATTTCCTTGTTCATGATAATCATTTATTATCCATGCTATAATTGTATTGATTGGAAACTCAAATGCATGTGTGGATACATAGACAACATTGTGTCCCTAGTATGCCTTTAGTAGACTAGCTCGTTGATCGAAGATGGTCAAGGTTTCCTATCCATAGACATGAGATGGCATTTGATAATGGGATCACATCATTGTGAGAATGATGTGATGGACAAGACCCAAACTATGAACGTAGCATATGATCGTGTGAGTTTATTGCTATAGTTTTCTGCATGTCAAGTATCTGTTCCTACGACCATGAGATCATGCAACTCACTAACCCCGGAGGAATACCTTGTGTGTATCAAACATCGCAACGTAACTGGGTGACTATAAAGATGCTCTACAGGTATATTCGAAGGTGTCTATTGAGTGGGCATGGATCAAGACTGGGATTTGTTACTCCGTGTGACGGAGAGGTATCTCAGGGCCCACTCGGTAATACACAACATCACAACAAGCCTTGGAAGAAAAGTGACTAAGTGTTAGCCACGGGATCTTGTATTACGGAACGAGTAAATAGACTTGCCGGTAACGAGATTGAACTAGGTATAGAGATACCGACGATCGAATCTCGGGCAAGTGACATACCGAAGAACAAAGGGAACAACACACAGGATTAACTGAATCCTTGACATAAGAGGTTCAACCAACAAAGAACTTTGTAGAATATTTAGGAACCAATATGGGCATCCAGGTCCTGCTATTGGTTATTGACCATAGAGGTGTATCGGTCATGTCTACATAGTTCTCGAACCCGCAGGGTCTGCACACTTAATGTTCGGTGATGTTTCGATAGTAGTAAGTTGTGCATGGTGGTGACCAAAGGTTGTTAGGAGTGCCGGATGAGATCTTGGACATCACGAGGAGCTTCGGAATGGTACAAAGGAAAATATTGATATATAGGAAGTCCCATTTTGGTCACTGGAAAAGTTCCGGGTATTTCCGGTAGTGTGCCGGGGGTGCCGGGAGGCCATCGGAAGTGGCCACCTACGCAGGGAGGCCACATGGGCCTAAGGGGTGCTGCACCAGCCCTTAGTGGGCTGAGCAAGCCAGCTCAACAAGGACCATGCAGCTAGGAAGGTGGGAAAATAAAAAAACCCAAAGAGAGGGAAGGATTCCAAGTAGGATTGGAATCCTGCTTGGAGTAGGATTGGAGGTGGACTCCTCCACCTCCTCCGACTTTGGCCGAAGCCCCTAGGGGAAACCCTAGGGCTGCCTCCTTCCCCCTCCCTCCTATGTATACTAGAGGAATAGAGCCCCAAAACACAAGCCCACGTGCTAGTTCTCTATTCCCTAGTTCCTCCACCAAATAGATTCTGACGATGCTTAAGCGAAGCCCTGCTGGAATAGTTCCACCACACCACCGCCATGTCGTCGTGCTGCTGGATAACTCGTCTACCTATCTGCTCCCTCTTGCTGGATCACAAAGGCAGAGATTGCCATCGAGGTGTACGTGTGCTAAACGCGGAGGTGCCGTCCGTTCGGCGCTAGATCGGAAGGACCATGATTGGATTGTGGGACGGTTCGTAATTGTATTGCGGGACGGATCATGATCGGATCGCAGGATGGCTAGCGATTTAGATCGTGAAGACATTTGACTACATCAACCGCGTTTTTAATGCTTCCCGCTTAGCGATCCACAATGGTATGTAGATCCACTCTCCTTCTCGTAGATGCTCATCGCCATGGATAGATCTTGCGTATGCATAGGAAAAAAATTGTTTCCCATGCAACGTCCCCCAACAATAGTGCCAAAGTGCCAGTTGCTGTTTTTGCTTGTTTTTTTACTTTGCGGAAAATCGGTACCAAACAGAGCCCAAACACTGTGTGGATTTTTGTGGATTTTTTCTAGACCAGATGGAAGGATATGGTCCAAACAACACCAGAAGATGGGGCCTAGGGTGGCCACCCTCCACCAGGGCGCGTCAAAGACCCCTAGCATGGCCTAGTGGAGGGTGGGCACCTCGGGCACCCGCTCAACCGACTATCGAGCCTATAAATTCCCTAAAAATCCAACAACCCTAGATGAGTCAACGAAACACAGTTCCAGCCGCTGCAAGTTCTAGCATCTCGATCTCCAACCTAACACCATCACAGAGGGGTTCATCTTCTTCATAGGTGCCTCTTTGATGATGCGTGAGTAGTCCATCATAGACCTACGGGTCCGTAAGCAGTAGCTAGATGGATTTATCATGAAAATAATGATGAAGATCTCAAAGTGATTTATGTGACTCCTAATGAATCTTTGTTTTCTAATATAAATCTTGATAAAGATGTGATTGGAGATAAGTCAACTTTAATTGGAAGGTGTCCCAATGATTTAGAGTTTATAGATCTTGATGCAAAAAATGATAAAAGTAGGATTGAAGAGATCAAAACTTTAAGTAGCAATGAACCCACTCCTTTGGATTTCAAGGATTTTGATTATGATAATTGTTCTTTGACATATTGTATTTCCTTGTTGCAATCCATGTTGAATTCTCCTCATGCTTATAATCAAAATAAAGCTTTTACTAAACATATCGTTGATGTTGTGACTTTAAAGAAAAACTTGAGTTGGAAGTTTCTATACCTAGAAAGCTTTATTATGAGTGGTAACCTACTATTAAGATTAAAATTAAAGATTATGAGTGCCATGCTTTGTGTGATTTGGGTGCTAGCGTTTGCACTATTCTGAAAACTTTATGTGATGTGCTAGGTTTCCGTGAATTTGATGATTGCTCCTTAAATTTGCATCTTGCGGATTCCACTATAAAGAAACCTATGGGAAGGTTTAATGATGTTATTATTGTTCTAAATAAGAATTATTTGCCCGTAAATTTCATTGTTCTTGATATAGATTGCAATCCTACATGTCCTATTATTCTTGGTAGATCTTTCCTTAGAATGATTGGTGCAATTATTGATATGAAAAAAGGAAACATTAGGTTTTAATTTCTGTAAAGGGCATGGAACACTTCCCAAGAAATAAAATAAAATTACCATATGAATATATTATTATAGCTACTTATGGATTGCATACCAAAGATGATAATACTTAGATTTATTGCATTATGCCTAGCTAGGGGCGTTAAACAATAGTGCTTGTTCGGAGGCAACCCAATTTATTTATTTATTTATGTTCTTGAATAAATTACACATTATTACCTCTGTAGTAATTGTGTTTTAGTGTTTTAATTAGTGTTTGTGCCAAGTAATACCTTTGGGATGGTCTATGGTGATAGTTTGATCTTGCTCAAAAACAGAATCTTTGACGCCCGGTCCAGGAATTTTATAAATTCATAGAAGCATCGAATGGATCTGAATTTTTACAAAATACTGATATACAAATTTCCCAGATGTTCCTCATTTTTCAGAATTTTTAGAGTTACATAAGTAATCGAAGTTTCCAGATTGCTACAAACTGTTTTGTTTTAGACAGATTCTGTTTTCTATGTGTTGTTTGCTTATTTTGATGAAACTCTGGATAGTATCGGGGGTATGAACCATGGAGAAGTTGGAATACAGTATATATTACACCAATATAAATAAATAATGAGTTCACAACAGTACCTAAAGTGGTGATTTTATTTTCTTATACTAACAGATCTCACGAGTTCTCTATCGAGTTTTGTGTTGGCAAGTTTTCAAGTTTTGGGTAAAGATTTGATGGACTATGGAATAAGGAGTGGCAAGAGCATAATATTGGGTATTCACAAGTCACCCCAAAGTAATATTCAAGGACAACAAAGATCCTAAGCTTGGGGGTGCCCCGGAAGGCATCCCCTCTTTCGTCTTCAATCCATTGGTAAATATACTTGAGGCTATATTTTTATTCACCACATGATATGTGTTTTGCTTGGAGCGTCTTGTATGATATGAGTCTTTGCTTTATAGTTTTCCACAATCATCCTTGTAGTACACACTTTTTGAGAGGGACACGCATGAATCATAATTTTTTTAGAATACTCTATGTGCTTCACTTATGTCTTTTGAGCTAGGCAATATGCTCTAGTGCTTCACTTATATCTATTTAGAGCACGGCGGTGGCTTTATTTTATAGAAATTATTGAACTCTCTTGCTTCACTTATATTATTTTGCGAGTCTCTAAACAGCATGGTAATTTGTTTAGGTTATGAATTTAGTCCTAATATGATGGGCATCCAAGAGAGATATAATGAAAACTTTCATATAAAAGTGCATTGAATACTATGAGAAGTTTGATTCCTTACGATTGTTTGGAAATATAAAGATTGTAATATGAGAGACAAGCTAGTGAGTAATTGTGGATTGTTATAAATACTTGTGTTAAAGTTTGTGATTCTCGTAGCATGCACGTATGGTGAACCATTATGTGACGAAGTCAGAGCATGATTTATTTATTTATTGCCTTCCTTTGTGTGGAGGTCGGGATCGCGCGATGGTTAACTCCTACAAACCCTTGCCCTAGGAGCATGCGTGTAGTACTTTGTTTTGATGACAAATAGACTTTTGCAATAAGTATGTGAGTTCTTTATGACTAATGTTCAGTCCATGGATTATACACACTCTCACCCTTCCACCTTCGCTAGCCTCTCTAGTACCGCACAACTTTCATCGGTGCATTAAACCCACCTTCCTCAAAGCAGTCACCATATACCTTCCTCAAAATAGACACCATACCTACCTATTATGGAATTTCCATAGCCATCTCGAGATATATTGCCATGCAACTTCCACCTGTTCTGTTTATTATGTCACACACCATCATTGTCATATTGCTTAGCATGATCATAAGATAGCTAGCATGATGATGTCATTGCTACACTAGATCATTGCATATCCCGGTACAACACCGGAGGCATTCATATAGGTCATATCTTGTTCTAGTATCAAGTTGTAAATTTTGAGTTGCAAGTAAATAAAAGTGTGATGATCATCACTATAGAGCATTGTCCCATGTGAGGAAAGGATGATGGAAACTATGATTCCCCACAAGTTGGGGTGAGTCTCCGGACTTTATGAAAAATAAAAGAGGACAAAGAAGCCACCAAAAGAAAAAAGGGGAGAAAGTAAAAAAAATGAGAGAAAAGAGAGAAGCAGCAATGCTACTATCCTTTGTCCACAATTGTGCTTCAAAGTAGCACCATGATCTTCATAATAGAGAGTCTCCTATGTTGACACTTTCATATAATAGTGGGAATTTTTCGTTATAGAACTTGGCTTGTATATTCCAATGATGGGCTTCCTAAAATTTCCCTAGGTCTTCGTGAGCAAGCGAGTTGGATGCACACCCACTTAGTTTATTTTTTGAGATTTCATAAACTTATAGCTCTAGTGCATCCGTTGCATGGCAATCCCTACTCACTCACATTGATATCTATTGATGGGCATCTCCATATCCCGTTGATACGCCTAGTTGGTGTGAGACTATCTCCTTCTTTTGTCTTCTCCATGACCACCATATTCTATTCCACCTATAGTGCTATGTCCATGGCTCACGCTCATGTATTGCGTAAGAGTTGAAAAAGTTTGAAAATACTAAAGTGTGAAACAATTGCTTGGCTAAAACCAGAGTTGTGCATGATTTAATACTTTGTGTGATGAAGATGGAGCATAGCGAGACTATATGATTTTGTAGGGATAGCTTTGGCCATGTTATTTTGAGAAGACATGATTGCTTTATTAGTATGCTTGAAGTATTATTGTTTTTATGTCAAAATTAAACTTTTGTTTTGAATCTTATGGATCTGAATATTCATGCCACAATAAAGAAAAATAAATGGATAAATATGTTAGGTAGCATTCCACATCAAAAATTCTGTTTTTATCATTTGGCTACTCAAGGACGAGCATGAATTAAGCTTCAGGATGCTTGATACATCTCCAATGTATATATAATTTTTTATTGTTCCATGCTATTATATTATCTGTTTTGGATGTTTTATATGCATTAATATGCTATTTTATATTATTTTTGGGACTAATCTATTAACTAAAGCATAGTGCCAGTTTCTGTTTTTTCCCTGTTTTTGAGTTTTACAGAAAATGAATATCAAATGGAGTCCAAATGGAATAAAACTTTCACGATGATTTTTCTTGGACCAGAAGACATCTAGAAGATCTAGAGAGGAGGTCGGAAGACCTAGCAGCAGACAACAAGCCGCTAGGGCGCTCCCTAGGGGGGGCTGGCTTGTGGGTCCCCTGGGGGCCTTCTAACCCTAACTCTTCGCCTATATATTCCCATATATCCCCCAAACCATCAGAAGGAGCCACGAAAATACTTTTCCACCACCGCAACCTTCTATTCCCGTGAGATCCCATCTTGGGGCCTTTTCCGGTAATCTGTCGGAGGGGGATTCGATCCCGGATGGCTTGTACATCAACTCCATTGCTCCTCTGATGAATCGTGAGTAGTCTACCTCAGATCTACGGTTCCATAGCTAGTAGCTAGATGGCTTTTCTCTCTCTCCGATCCTCAGTACCATGTTCTCCTTGATGTTCTTGGAGATCTATCCGATGTAATCTTCTTTTGCGGTGTGTTTGTCAAGATCCGATGAATTGTGGATTTATTACCAAATTATCTATGAATATTATTTGAATCTTCTCTGAATTCTTATATGCATGATTTCATATCTTTGTATTTCTCTTCGAGTTATTGGTTTGGTTTGGCCAACCAGATCGGTAGTTCTTGCAATGGGAGAGGTGCTTAGTTTTGGGTTCAATATTGCGGTGTCCTCATGTCACACCCTGTGTTTGTATCACTCTGCTTGAAATTACAAAATTTGGAACCAATTAAAACTTTTTCAGTGCATGAGCTTGTTTGAACTATTGCTTTTTTGATTGTTTGGTTGATTATGTTTGGCACACTTAGGTTCTACTCCTCTCCATATTCATCTTCCTTGACCCAAACTTCTTGCCCAATGATCATGACATGTGAATAGTAACCAAAACTATTTTTATCAAAATTTATTTTGACCAAAAGAATTTATTCAAATTAGGTTTTCAAAAACCCTTGAGTTGAGGTTTGCACTGCAAGTCCTCAAATTGGGTGGATCGTTTTTCCCTAAAAGCTTTACTTGAAACCTAATATATATGGCTTCCCAACACCACCAAATATTAATTTTAAAGACTATTTTACTACTTTATTTAAAGGCTTTTCCTTAAGGCCAGAAATGGTCTGTCATAAGGAAAAATAATTTTAATGCGTTGAAAATATTTGAGAAAATTTAGGGAAACTCAGTGGACATATATTTTCTATATATATATCAGTTTCAACACATGGTCATGTTCAAAATCATGGGCAAATCCCTCAAAACCCTTTCTGTCCAAATCAAGCTTTTTAAATATTTCTATAATAAATATTCTCAATAAATTCCAAGAAAACTCCAGCAAGTCATAATTGTCATATGTGATGATCTTGAAAAGTTTCATCTCAATCCCAATTGATTTGCTTCATCAAAATATTCCAAAACCATACTTGTCCAGATTCAAATGTGAGCAACTTTACATTGTGAAGTCTCTTCCCTTGACCCTAAACTTTGTGGGCATGTTCCATTACCCAAATAAGGATGCTACACCAAGTGGTGCATCAAGGAGATTAGATTTTCACACCTGGATCTACAGAAGTCGATTTCTGTTAATATCTAGGGTTTACAAAGTTTACATTATCAACTTTGCTCAATTGAGCTCAAACTTAATGATCAAGCGCAATTATTACCCCCACTTCATCCTGTTAGGTTTCATCTCCAGTGGGTGAGCCTAGCCTGCCCTAGTGCTGATCAAACACCTTCAGGCAGAATCCAAGAATCAATAATTGAGCCCCTTCCCTTGTTCTCCATGAGCACAAATTTTTACCACAGCTCCACCTAGAACCCCAGCACCTCCAGTAGAAATCCCAATGGCTAGCTCCATGATTGAGGGGGCAAAACCCCACTTGCGCCCCCTGGACAGACACGTTTTCCCCTTCTCTCAGCTCTCTCTCCCTCCTGGCAAGTTCCAGGGCATCCCATGCCCTTTTCCCCTTTGTTTAGCCCATGCGCAGTCGATGGACACTGGTGGACGCGCCAGAGTGCGCCAAAGGCCAATCATGCCGGCCAAAGACACACTCTGGAACGTGTTATAGGACAGGCAGAGGGTTGACCTCGTGCCCTACCCATACCCTGGCCACCTCGAGCCGCCCCCTCACGACAGTCGAGGCGCCTCGGCGTCCGTGACATGCTGCCGTGTCGGAGCCTCCTATCCCTCTATCTCTCACCCTCCCACATGCGCGCCCAACGCTGTTCGGCTCGGCCAACTATGGACCTCGCATGCGAGTTTTCCCGCTCTCCCTCCTCCCTCCCCTGGTCTTGGACCGCGTCCAAAAGAACCCCAAACACTCTCTCCCTCTCCTCGTGCACTCTAGTGAGCGTCCCTTCCTCACTGGCGCACCCGAGCTCGGTGCACCCGCACCCGGCTATATAAAGCTACCCGGGTCTCTCTGTTCCCTCTGCTGACTCCCCTCCACTCCTAATCGACCACCCCGAGACCCATTCGAGTCCCCCTCCCCCAAGCACCAGTGCTCGAGATCGACCGAGGCGTCGCCGTGTCGGGGCTCCGTCGATCTCGGGACACAGGCCCGCTCCGGCTCTCCTCTCACCTCCATCATGACCGCAGCTGGCTCCTGGCCCTTACCCACCTCCCCTTTTTTCATATTGCAGCAAAAAGCAACACCAGCGACCTCCTCCCGAATTGGCTCCGCCTTGTTTTCTCGTCGCCGGTGAACCAGTGCGTCTTCGGCATCGCCTCCACCTCCATAGGAACGGAGGCTCGACGCTGAGTCTGTTCCCACCTCCAGCTCACCTTGCCGTCGCCAGGAACGCCGCCGATGAGCTTCCCCTCCTCTATGGAGAGGTAGAAGACGGTCGTGGGGTGGGGCCCGCGCGTCAGCCTCTCGCCCCTCCTGCGTCTCTCCCCCTCTCTCTGGCCAACGGGCCCTGCTC
Organism: Hordeum marinum; assembly: GCA_022496015.1. Classification (NCBI taxonomy): domain Eukaryota; kingdom Viridiplantae; phylum Streptophyta; class Magnoliopsida; order Poales; family Poaceae; genus Hordeum; species Hordeum marinum. Next base: position 341,648,292 of record CM039677.1, on the reverse strand, counting down.
GTCAGGTTTGAAACCTAACATGCGCGGGGGCGCTGAGCCGCCTGGGCCGCCCGTTGGCTGGCTCGCTAGCGGTCCTAGCTGCTGGCCAGATCTAGCCCAGGGCACTGGAGCCCTTTTTCTTTTTCCTTTTTTGGCCTTTTGCAAAAATCCCACAGGGCAAACTATTTACTCAAATCCAATTATTTCTCCACGACAGATCTTAGAATATTTTGTAGAATTTAATAGTGCCATTTGTGTAAATTTGTGAAAGCCTTTTATGTACTGTTTTATTTTAAAACCTCTTTTGGGCATTTTTAGCCACTCTTAAAAAATAATTTTGAAAACCTTTTTCACCCCCAAAACCTTAGACAAATGTTCTTAGAATAGTTTTTAGTATTTATCAGAGTAGGGTAGCATTTTAGAAGTAGATTATGTGCTCTGTTTCTGTTGTGATGCTTATTATTCCCGTTATTTATCGCGTCGATAGATTGCACTATTAATGAGGGAGTTGGACCCGAAGACTTTGAAGACCCCGGAGACTTTGTTGAGCCAGGCAAGCAGCCCTTTGACCATGACTATGAACCATTTTATTTGCATGGCATATAGTACTTATTTCCGTAATGTTGATCATGTTGATGTGGTGACCACTTTGATGGGATGCCTCCAATACTTTCTCGTTGAGACTTGCATCATGCATGACCCTACATCCTTATGAGGGTTGTGCGGGTGGGAGTAGTTAGGTTGACACGTAAGTGGGATGGGAATATGCATGGTGATGGAAACAAAAAATGATTTCAAAGACTTTTCGAAAAACCCGTCGGGTGCCACTAATGCCCGATGGAGATGATGATGAGCTAGGTAGCCACTTGATAAAGGAGTGGTGTACCGGAGCAAGTGAGTGTGTGTGGTTTTCGAAAATGGATTGGTGTAAGTTGCGACCGTTATTGCAACCTTACATGTGCAACCAAGATACCCCTTATGGGATGGGGCTTTGTTGATTACTTTGATGGGTACTAGCATAGATCCCGCATTACTAGTGGCGGGAATGACGTGGTCACTCTCGACACGGGGTCGTGCCGGTAAGGACGATCATGCGCTGTCTTCACAAGCACCGGGCACACCGTTGGTCCCTTCATGGATGGTACGGTCTAGAGCGAGGCTCGTATGATGTACATCATGAGGGCTGGGTACCAATCGAGTGGACTCTTTGTTTAGCATCGTCGGGGGAAAGGCATTGTTCGGGTGCTTACCTCGGGTATGTTATATACCGCGAGTCGTGGATGACACGGAAGTTCCCCGAGTCTTGTGGGTAAAGTGTGCAACCTCTGCAGAGTGTTAAACTATTCAAATAGCCGTGTCCATGGTCAAGGACAGTTGGATGACCACTCTTGTGCCGTCCAAATGTTTACTAAACTTGGTGTGTGTGTGTGTGTGGATGACACAGAGATGATACTTGAGATAAGTAAGATGACTTGATATGATGATTGAACATGAGATGTTCAATCCCCCTATTTATGATGATATATGTAACTTGTTCACATGGATATCGGCCTACTGTTGATGCATGCTTACATAAGTTACTTGAACATGTCATTGCATACAAAATTAGCTTTTTTGCAGAATACCTATTTAGTGTTATATCATGCATTGTTATTGCCTTGTTCCAACATGGGTTGCTTGCGAGTACATTCAAAGTACTCATTGGCTTGCCACTGGTTATTTAATTGGCCAGGCATGGAAGAGCAGGAATATGGCGAAGAGTTCGTTGGAGACGAACATGCGAACTAGGACGCTTCCCAGTCAGAATGCCTGTAGGTTTAAGGCAGATGGCATGGGTTCACGCTTTTTAACCAAGATTTCCGCTATTTGATATGTTTAAGTGTTTGGCCCTTGTGGCCCTATCTATGTAAGACTTGGCCTAGCTGGCCTTTATTTGTGTAAGACGGTATGTAAGGATGTTAGACTCTTGTTATTAAGCTTCTGTGTGTTCAGTGAGCATTGATCTCTCGGATCACTGTACACGTGCATTCGGTGATCACAACTTTTGAGTCAGGGTCCCCACACCTCACCCATTGACAAAGTAGGGGTAGCGAGGCACGTATTTGTATTGTTGCCATCAAGGATAAAAAGGTGGGGTTTTCATCATATTGCTTGAGTTTATCCCTCTACATTATGTCATCTTACTTAAGGCGTTACTCTATTTTTATGAACTTAATACTCTAGATGCAGGCAGGAGTCGGTCGATCTGTGGAGTAATAGTAGTAGATGAAGAATCGTTTCGGTCTACTTGACACGGACATGATGCCTATATGCATAATCATTGCCTTGGATATCGTCATAACTTTGCGCTAATTCGGTAGGTGAACAAATTACCGTCGAGCAATTGATAGAAAAGCGCATAGTTATGATGATATCCAAGGCAATGATTATGCATATAGGCATCACGTCCGTGCCAAGTAGACCAAAACGATTCTGCATCTATTACTATTACTCCACACATCGACCGACTCTTGCCTGCATCTAGAGTATTAAGTTCATGAAGAATAGAGTAACACATTTGGTAAGATGACATGATGTAGAGGGATAAATTCAAGCAATATGATGAAAAACCCATATTTTTACCCTTGATGGCAACAATACAATACATGCCTCGCTACCCCTACTTTGTCACTGGGTGAGGACACCGCAAGATTGAACCCAAAACTAAGCACTTCTCCCATTGCAAGAATTATCAATCTAGTTGGCCAAACCAAACCAATAAATCGAAGAGACTTGCAAAGATATGAAATCATGCATATAAGAATTTAGAGAAGAACCAAATAATATTCATAGATAAGCTGATCATAAACCCACAATTCATCGGATCTCGACAAACACACCGCAAAAAAGTATCACATCGGATAGATCCCCATGAAGATCATGGAAAACATGGTATTGAAGCTCAAAGAGAGAGAAGAAGCCATCTAGCTACTAGTTATGGACCCGTAGGTCAATGGTGGACTACTCACGCTCAGAGGGGCAATGGAGTTGATGTAGATGCCCTCTGTGATCGAATCCCCTTCGGCAGATTACCGGAAAAGGCTCCAAGATTGGATCTCTCGAGAACGGAGGCTTTTGGCTGCGAAAAGTATTTGTGTGGCTCATTTTGGTATTGGGGGAATATTTGGGAATTTACAGGCCAAAGATTAGGGTTAGGAGATCTGCTGGGGGCCACAAGCTAGGGGGCGCGCCCCCCTGGCCGCGCCAGGGTGGCTTGTGACCTTCTGGCCCCCTCTCCAAGTGTGGTAGATGTCTTTTGAGCCAAGAAAAATCATTACGAAGATTTTATTCCGTTTGGACTCCATTTAATATTCCTTATCTACAATACTCAAAAACATGGAAAAAACAGTAACTAGCACTAGGCTCCAGGTTAATAGGTTAGTACCAAAAATAATATAGAATAGCATATTAATGCATATAAAACATCCAAAATATATAATATAATAGCATGGAACAATAAAAAATTATAAATACATTGGAGACGTATCAGCATCCCCAAGCTTAATTCATGCTCGTCCTCGAGTAGGTAAATGATAAAAAACAGAATTTTTGATGTGCAATGCTACCTAACATATTTATCCATGTAATAACCTTTATTGTGGCATGAATGTTCAAATCCATAAGACTCAAAACAAAAGCTTAATGTTGATATAAAAACAATAACATTTCAAGCAAACTAACAAAGAAATTGTGTCTCTTCAAAATATAATGGCAAAAGAAAGTTATCCATACAAAATCATATAGTCTGACTATGCTCCATCTTCCCCACACAAAGTATTTATATCATGCACAACCCCGATGACAAGTCAAGCAATTGTTTCACACCTTTTATGTTCTCAAACCTTTTCAACTCTCGCGCAATACATGAGCATGAGCCATGGATATAACACTATAGGTGGAATATAATATGGTGGAGGTTGTGAAAAAAAGGATAAGATAGTCTCACATCAACTAGGTGTATCAACGGGCTATGTAGATGCCCATTAATAGATATTAATTTGAGTGAGTAGGGATTGCCATGCAACAAAAGCACTAGAGCTATAAGTGTATGAAAGCTCAAAAAGGAACTAAGTGGGTGTGCATCCAACTTGCTTGCTCATGAAGACCTAGGGCAATTTGAGGAAGCCCATCATTGGAATATACAAGCCAAGTTATATAATGAAAAATTCCAACTAGTATATGAAAGTGACAAAATAGGAGTCTCTCTATCATGAAGATCATGGTGCTACTTTGAAGCACAAGTGTGGAAAAAAGATAGTAGCATTGTCCCTTCTCTCTTTTCTCTTTTTTTGGTGGGAATCTTTGGCCTCTATTTTTTTATTTGGGCTTCTTTGGCCTCTTTTATTTTTCATAAAGTCTGGAGACTCACCCCGACTTGTGGGGGAATCATAGTTTCCATCATCCTTTCCTCACATGGGACAATGCTCTAATAATGATGGTCATCACACTCTTATTTACTTACAACTCAAGAATTACAACTCGATATCTAGAACAAAATATGAATCTATATGATGCCTCCGGTGGTGTACCGGGATGTGCAATGATCTAGCATAGCAAATGACATCAAAAAATGGACAATCCATGAAAACATCATGCTAGCTATCTTACGATCATGCAAAGCAATATGAAAATGATGGTGCGTGTCATAATAAACGGAACGGTTAAAGTCGCATGGAAATATAGCTCAGAATGGCTACGGAAATGCCATAATAGGTAGGTATGGTGGCTGTTTTGAGGAAGGATATATGGTGGGTTTAATGCACCGGCGAAAGTTGCGTGGTACCAGAGAGGCTAGCAAAAGTGGAAGGGTGAGAGTGCATATAATCAATGGACTCACATTAGTCATAAAGAACTCACATACTTATTGCAAAAGTCTATTAGTCATCGAAGCAAAGTATTAGACGCATGCCCCTAGGGGAGAGGTTGGTAGGAGTAAACCATTGCGCGCTCCCGACCCTCACACAAAGGCTGACAATCAATAAACAAATCATGCTCCGACTTCCTTACATAACAGTTCACCATACGTGCATGCTACGGGAATCACAAACCTTTACACAAGTATTTTTACCAATTAACAATTACTTCCTAACATGACTCTTAATATTACCATCTTTATATCTCAAAACTTTATGCAAGGAATCAAACTTCTCATAACATTCAATGCACTTTATATGAAAGTTTTTACTATATCCCTCTTGGATGCCTATTATATTAGGACTAAATTCATAACATAAACCAATTACATGCTGTTTAAAGACTCTCAATATAATATAAGTGAGGTACGAGAGTTCAATTATTTCTATAAAACAAAACACCACCGTGCTCTAAAAGATATAAGTGAAGCACTAGAGCAGAATTGCCTAGCTCAAAAGATATAAGTGAAGCACATAGAGTATTCTAATAAATTCACGATTCATGCATGTCTCTCTCAAAATATGTGTGCAGCAAGGATTATTGTGGAAAACTAAAAAGCAAAGACTCACATCATACAAGATGCTCTAAGCAAAACACATATCATGTGGTGAATAAAAATATAGCCTCAAGTAAATTTACAGATGGATTGAAGACGAAAGAGGGGATGCCTTCCGGGTCATACCCAAGCTTAGGATTTTTGGCATCCTTTATTCTCTGGGGTTACTTGGGCATCCCCAACCTTAGGATCTTGCCGCACTTTATTCCATACTCCATCAAATCTTTACCCAAAACTTGAAAACTTCACAACACAAAACTCAACAGAAAACTCGTGAGATCTGTTAGTATAAGAAAATAAATCACCACTTTAGGTATTGTTGTGAACTCATTCTTTATTTATATTGGTGTAATGTCAACTGTATTCCAACTTCTCCATGGTTCATACCCCCCGATACGACCCACAGATATACCAAAATAGGTAAACAACACAAATAAAACAGAATCTGACAAAAAGAAAACAATCTATAGCAATCTGGAAACTTCGTATACTTCTGTAACTCCAGAAATTCTGAACAATTATGACAACCTGGGAAAATTGTATATCAATCTTGTGTAAAACTTTCAGACTCATTCTACGCTGTGATAAAATTATAAAATTCCTGGACTTGGCGCAGAAGTTTCTTTTTTCAGCAAGATCACATCCACAATTACCATAGACCATCCCAAAGATCTTACTTGGATCAAACACTAATTAAAACACCAAAACACAATTACTATAGAGGTAATAATGTGTGAGACACTAAAAACAGAAGCAAAAACAAAAACATAAAAGTAAAATTGGGTTGCCTCCCAACAAGCGCTATTGTTTAACGCCCCTAGCTAGGCAGAACGATTTCAATGATGCTCACATAAAAAGTAGTAATTGAAATATGCAAGAAAGCATCATGAATCTTATGACAAGAAAATTTAAGTCTAATCCACTTCCTATGCATAGGGATTTTGTGAGCAAACAATTTATGGGAACAAGAATCACTTAGCATAGGAAGGCAAAACAAGCATAACTTCAAAACTTTGAACACATAGAGAGGAAACTTGATATTATTGCTATTCCTCCAAGCATATGTTCCTCCCTCATAATAAATTTTAGTAGAATCATGAAGGAATTCAACAATATAACCATCACATAAATCATTATTTTCATGATGCACAAGCACGCAATCATCATAATGAATTTGCCCATCAAAACTTAGGGAACAAAAAATATCATATTCATGAAACATAGCATCCCCAAGCTTATGGCTTTGCATATCATTAGCACGATGGATATTTAGAGAATTCATACTAGCAACATTGCAATCGTGCTTTTCAATCAAGGATCTATCATGAATCACCTTATAAGTTTCTTCTTTCAACACTTCATCAAAATTTTCAGATTCATGATTTTCAAACAAAATTTCATAGAGATAATCAAGTGCACTCAACTCACTAGCAATTGGTTCATGATAATTGCCTTCTGAAAATATTAGCAAGTGGATGAGGATCCATGTCAATAGATTTTCAGCAAGTGAAGATGCAAGAAAATAGAAGGCACATGGCAACACAAGCAAACAAAAAGAGATCCGGCGAGAAAAAAGCGAACGAGAAAGAGGGCGAATAAAAAGGCAATTTTTTTGAAAATTGTTTTAGAAGTGGGAGAGACAAAAACGAGAGGCAAATGGAAAATAATGTAAATCCAAGAGATGAGTTTGTGATGGGTACTTGGTAGGCTTGATGTGTATCCTCCCCGGCAACGGCGCCAGAAATCCTTCTTGCCACCTCTTGAGCTTGCGTTGGTTTTCCCTTGAAGAGGAAAGGGTGATGCAGCGAAGTAGATAAATATTACCCTTAGTTGTTGAGAACCAAGGTATCAATCCAGTAGGAGGAACAAGCAAGTCACAAATGGATGCACCTACACAAACAATCAAACTCTTGCACCCAACGCTATAAAGGTGTTGTCAATCCCTTCACGATTACTTGCAAGGATTAGATATGGATAGAGATAGATAAATTGAAGCAAGGTATTTTTGTTATTTTTTTATATAGATCTGAAAATATAATATGGAAAATAGACCCGGGGCCATAGGTTTCACTACAGGCTTCCTCTTGAAGGAAAATAACACGATGGGTGAACAAATTACTGTCGAGCAATTGATAGAAAAGCGCATAGTTATGACGATATCGAAGGCAATGATTATGCATATAGGCATCACGTCCATGTCAAGTAGACCGAAATGATTCTGTATCTACTACTATTACTCCACACATCGACCGACTCCTGCCTGCATCTAGAGTATTAAGTTCATGAAGAACAGAGTAACACATTAAGTAAGATGACATGATGTAGAGGGATAAACTCAAGAAATATGATGAAAACCCCATCTTTTTACCCTTGATGGCAACAATACAATACGTGCCCCACTACCCCTACTTTGTCACTGGGTGAGGACACTGCAAGATTGAACCCAAAACTAAGCACTTCTCCCATTGCAAGAATTACCAATCTAGTTGGCCAAACCAAACCAATAACTCGAAGAGACTTGCAAAGATATGAAATCATGCATATAATAATTGAGAGAAGAACCAAATAATATTCAAGATAAGTTGATCATAGACCCACAATTCATCGGTGTTAGTGCATCTAGTGCCCCTTTGTGATTTTGGTGTATTGAAGACTTACAGGTTAAGGTACTAATGCGTTTGTGAGTGTACACAGGATCTATAAGTCGATGAGGAGTTTGATATATTTGGAGATTATCGACCCCTAAAAATATATGTCTTCAAGTGAAGACTTTGCTGAACACTTTCTGAAGACTTTGGTGAAGACTTTGTGAAGACTTTGAAAATGAAGAAGTTGGTGTGACCTTGAAGATATGAACGAGGAATATGAAGCATGAAGACTTTTGTTTTCGTAGTTTTGTTTCGTTTATTTGAGTCATAGGAAACACCATACCGTTAAAGGGGGCCGAGGTAATACTAAGGAAAATTTCCAACTGATGCTCAACTCCTAAATCCTCAACCCATACAATCCTTCGAGTGAAGCCTTTGGAAATCTCTTACGGTTTAGAAAAGTTCTTAAGTGACAGAGACGAAGTTCTTCTGGCTCTGAGGGAATTGATCCGACTGAGGAGTTAGGATTTTGCCAGTGCGAATTGCCTACAAGTGAGGAACATGATAAGCTGAGGACTTTCATAGTTCGAAATTCCGACCGTTGTTGTGCTTAGCGCCAGTTGTCCCCAATCATTCTTATCCACATAATGGTCATATCATTGGGGGCATTTATGTCTTATCATGTCAGGTTGCATCCTGGCTATAAATAGCCACCCCCCACAACCACTAGCTGGTTGGCTGCTTCGAGAGAAAGAACTGACACTTGTCATTTGAGCGCAACCCATCCTCCGAGGACTTTTGAGAGAAAATCATCACTGAGGAAAAACCTACAATCAAACCACAAAACCCAAAGTGATTGAGCATCACTGAAGAAATTCCTATGTGGAACCGCGCTTGTTACCTGAGGACTGTGCATCCTCCAGATGGTTAGGCGTCATGGTCTAGTGCTCGTGCAGTCAATTGGGGACCATGAAGTGACCTTGGTCTAGAGCATCTAGTAGTAAATTGTGGATCGCCGGGTGACCAGTTTGTGAGGGTTTTGGAAGTGTACCCTAAAGACTTGCCACAAGTGTTGGGCGAGGACTGTGTGACCTTAGCTCAAGGAGAATATGGTAAGGATTGTGTGTCTTGGGACTGTGTGTCCTCTGGTTTAAATACCAGGCCGCTCCAAACCAGACGTACGACTGTCACAGCAGTTGGAACTGGGTCATCAAACCATTGTCTTCATCGAGCTATCTAGTTCTATTTCCTCAACCCCTCTATTACTCATATACCTGTTGATGAAATTGATTGTTACTATTTGAAGAATTTGAGTGAAGACTTTTACAAATTCCTCACCTCAAATTCTTCAAGTTACCATGTTCATCATTGCTTATCCTGTATCACGCCACTCTCTATTTGTGCATGTTTCATTTCATCATGAAGGCTATGTTGTTACTATGTTCCTCATGCACTTGAGTACTTATTCCTCTGCTAGTTATTCATCACATTTAAAATTCCTCAAAGTTGAAATTCCTCAAGTGATCAATTTGTAAAAATCGCCTATTGACCCCCCCTCTAGTCGATATAACGCACTTTCAATTGGTATCAGAGCGAGGTACTCCCTTGTTTTGTGTGATTTTGTTTTAACCACCTGGAGTTCTAGTTATGTCGATTGCATGTATGATCAAGGTTTCCATGGGGTGTCCTACCTTCGATGGGACAGACTACCCCTACTGTAAGAACAAGATGCGTATGCACCTTGAAGCTATTGACAACGATCTCTGGTATGTTGTGGAAAATGTTGTGCCCTCTATCACGCCCACTATTACTACTGCTGATGTGAAGAGATTCAAGCAACTTGATTCTCAAGCGAAGAATATCATCTGTGGCCATCTGAGCAAAGGTCAATATGGCAGAGTGAGTGCTTTGGAGTCTGCTAAGCTTATATGAGATAGGTTGTCCAAAGTCAACAAAGGTGTTTCCACTCAACGTGACTCTCGTGTTGATGTTCTTTGCAATCTCTTCAACCGCTTCAAGAGACTTGACAATGAAAATGTTCAGCAAACATTTGATCGCCTCACTGATATATCCAATGAACTTCAAGAACTAGGTGCCACTGATATCACTGACCATGAAGTGGTGAAGAAACTGCTACGATCTCTCGATTCCTCATTTGATACTCTGGCTTTGATGATCCAAGAACGTGGAGATTATAAAGCTCTTGATCCTGCTGATATTCTTGAGAGACTCAATACTCATGAATTCAAATAAGCTGAAAAGAGAGACCTCTACGGGCCAAGCTATGGAAGATCTCGTGCTCTGAAGGCAAAAGCAATTTCCTCATCTGAAGAAGAAGATTCTGACAGCAGCCATCGTGATCCTGAAGAACTAAGTCAGGAACTAGCAATGCTTGTGAGGAAATTCCAGAAGTTCTCAAGAAGAGGTAGATTTGGAAAGTCATCAAAAAGTGGCTTAAGGAATCAGATTCCTCAAAAGATTACAAGAAAAGAACATGTCATCGTTGCAAGCAGCCTGGTCACTTTATCTCTGACTGTCCTCTCTAGGAAAAAGACTCAAAGAAGAAGAAGAAATACAAGGATGATAGTTCTGATGACTCGAAGGAAAAGAAGAAATCTTCAAAGTCCTCATCAGCAAAGTCCTCATCTTCAAAGTCCTCAAAGCACAAGAAGAATGGTTCCAGAAAGGCTCGAGCATTCATCGGCAAGGAAATGGATTCTGAGGAAGAATCTGAAGAATATGAAGAAGAGGAAGAATCTGAGGAGGAATCAGAATCTGGTGTCGCTAGCCTTGCTCTCGCTACTGCTTTCGTCAGCAAGTCCATCTTCAACGATGAAGAATATGACTACTCCAACGACTTTGACGTCAGCAATGACGATTATGCTCCCACTTATTGCTTCATGGCAAAAGGCTCAAAGGTACACAAACATCATTCTTCATCTGAATCAAGTGAAGGTGAATCTGATGAATATGTGAAACCTAGCTATGCTAAACTTGTTAAAATTGCCACTAAGCAACAAAGTGCACTTGAAAAGCTTTAGAAAATGCTAGACAAAAGCGATGATCTGTTGAACCATGAAGTGGATCGGACTCAAACTCTATCTGTCAATCTCAAGAGTCTTTAGACGAAGTATGATAAACTACAGAGTCATCATAACGACCTCTTAGTTGATCATGAGAAGCTTTCTTATGAATTTCTTCAAGGAAAGCAAGATCTTGAGAAACTGAGGGTGTCACATGAGGATCTCCAAAGGGAAAATGATTCCTTACTGGCTCAACAGATCAGTACCGCTCAGGAAGAATTTGTTCCACCTTGTTTGAAATGCATCAAACGTGAAACTGCTAATTCTTCACCTGAATGTTCAAATGCTTCTACTGTTGCAAATTCTTCAACTATTCCAGTGGTCTCAAATTCCTCACCTGAGGATACCACAAGTATCACTGACGAAAATGCAGGGTTGAACGAATTGTATGTGACAGGCATGTACAAAAGTCTCAAAGGGCATCAAACCCTTTGTGATGTCCTCAAAAAGCAGATACTGAATAGGAACCCTAGGAAAGAGGGTATTGCCTTTGTGAGGAAACACAATGTTGATGGATCCTACTGGACATCTGAGCAGTACTCCAAAACCTCATGGGTTGCTACAAAAGGATCTCCTATAGATCCATCCACTTTATCTGGCTTTACGTGTGAAACTTCATATTCCTCTGATGAGTCACTTGACTCCAATTACAGATTCTTCAAAAATCAGAAAAGTGAAGTCTAGATATGTTGGAACCAACTGCAGGAACGGTTCTCCTATGAAGAAAATCTGGGTTCCCAAGAGCTACCTACAAAATCTTCAAGTGAATGTCCTCACGACACCACTCATGAAGAATAGGAACCCCAGATCAAATTCCTCATATGGACCAAAGTCCTCACTTGGACCAAATTCCTCAAATGGTCAAAATCATCATTCTCGTGCTAATGCCTCTGTTTTGCAAGGAAAACCTAAGAGTTATGAATATGTGCATTATTCTTCAAACGATTATGTTCATGAGTCCTTAAAGAATTTCTCTACTTATTCATTTGAATACTCTAACCCTCGCCCTATGAAACGAAAGGCACTTGCTTCTATGTCTCCCTTCTCATATGGTACTCGCAGAATGATGAATTCTTTGCCACCCCTCCAGATGTGGTTGGTGAAGAAATCAAACTGACATCTTATGCAGGGTCAGGTCTCTAGATGAATTTGAACATCTGATGAATTTGCTGGAGACCTGAGGAAATGCTTGAAAGGACGCAAGCTAACCATAATGAAATGAATTCTTCATTTCTCACGTCCTCACTCTACTTGCTTACTATCTTATGTGATGAAATTCTGTCTAATGAAATTGATATCATATTCTTCACTCTGAAGAATATGAGTTCGTAAGTTGTACTAATTCATCTTCAGGATGATACTCCAAAAGCTACCGAGTGGGTTCTCGATAGTGGATGCACAAACCACATGACGGGTGACAAGAATCTACTGATGAATTTGCCACTCACTCCATATCCTCTGAAGCATATCACCTACGCAGACAAAGGAAAAAAGCAAGGTATTAGGACTTGGTAAGGTTTCTATCTCAAAGGACCAAACCATGGATAAGGTGATGCTTGTTGAATCCCTCGGGTTCAACCTTATGTCTGTCTCAATGCTTTGTGATCTTGATATGGTTGTCGTGTTTGGAAAATTTTGTTGTGTTGTCATCATGGAATCTGACAATTCCAAAGTCTTCGAAGGCTTTAGGAGAGGAGACTTGTACATTGTTGATTTCTCTACAGGTTCTCAACCTGCCACTTGCTTACTTGCAAAGTCTTTAGAAGGCTGGTTGTGGTATCGACGACTTGGACATGCTGGTATGAGGAACCTGCACACACTCGTGAAGAAAAGGCACGTCATTGGCATCGAGGGCATCAAATTCCTCAAGGATCACCTCTGCGGTGCATGTGAATTTGGGAAGATGACTAGATCCAAGCATCCCTCGAAGACAATCATGACCACGACTCGACCCTTTGAATTGCTTCACATGGATCTATTTGGCCCCACTCATTACTCCGTACTAACAAATGCATCAAGTTTGTATGGCTTTGTCATTGTTGATGATTACTCTCATTACACATGGGTGCACATTATTCTGTGCAAAAATGAAGTGCAGGACGTCTTCAGACGATTTGCTTCAAGGGCCTCCACCAACTTCGGCGTCAAGATCAAGCATATCAGGAGTGATAATGGGACTGAGTTCAAGAACACTAATCTTGATGAATAACTTGATGAACTTGGTATTACTCATGAGCTATCTGCCCCTTATACTCCTCAGCAGAATGGCATCGTGGAGCGCAAAAACAGGACACTTGTTGAGATGGCTCGCACCATGCTTGATGAATACAAAACTCCTCGTCGCTTCTGGCCTGAAGCAATTGATACTGCATGCCACATGATCAACAGGGTATATCTTCACAAGTTCTTCAAGAAGACTTCATATGAGCTCATGACAGGGCAAGAAACCCAATGTAAGTTATCTCAAAGTCTTCGGTGCAAAATGCTGGATCAAAGATCCTCACCATAGTTCTAAGTTTGCACCGAAAGCACATGAAGGTTTTATGCTTGGTTATGGAAAGGACTCGCACACCTACAAAGTCTTCAACACCTACCATCACAAGGTGGTTGAAACTGTAGATGTGCGGTTCAATGAAACTAATGGCTCGCAAAGAGAGCTTCTGCCTTCTGTGTTAGATGAACAGTCTCCTGAAGAATCCATCAAGCTGAAGGCAACTGGAGATGTCATACCCACTGAGGAAATCATTCCAATAAATGAAGACTCTCATACTGATATACCTGAAGAAACTGGTGCTGATGAAAATCCTCAGCCACGTCAATCTACTCATCCAAGAGTAGCAAATGAAGTGCAGATTGACAAAATCATTGATGACATCAACGCAACAGGTCCTCTCACACGCCCAAAAGCTTCACATCTAACTAACTTTTGTGGGCACTTTGCCTTTTTCTCTATAATAGAACCCACCAAAGTTGATGAAGCATTCAAGGAGCCCGAGTGGATTCAAGCTATGCAAGAGGAATTGCATCAGTTCAAGCTCAACAACGTGTGGGAACTTGTCAAGCGACCAGATCCTCGCAAACATAACATCATAGGTACCAAGTGGATCTATCGCAACAAGCAAGATGAAAATGGCCTCGTGGTGAGGAATAAGGCTCGTCTTGTAGCCCAAGGCTACACACAGGTTGAAGGAATTGACTTTGATGAAACGTTTGCACCTGTTGCTAGACTTGAGGCTATTTGCATATTACTTGCTTACGCTAACCATCATAATATCATCTTTTATCAAATGGATGTGAAAAGTGCATTCCTCAATGGTAAGCTTGAGGAAGAAGTATATGTTGCTCAACCCCCAGGTTTTGAAGACCCTAAGCATCCTGACAAAGTCTTCAGACTAAACAAGGCCCTCTATGGCCTCAAGCAGGCCCCTCGGGCGTGGTACGACACTTTGAAGGAATTCCTCATGAAGAAAGGCTTCAAACCCAGTTCACTCGACCCAATCCTTTTCACAAAATCTTATGACAATGAACTGTTCATATGCCGGATATATGTAGACAATATTATCTTTGGTTGTACTGACAAACGTTACAGTGATGAATTTGCCTATATGATGAGTGAAGAATATCAAATGTCTATGATGGGAGAGTTGAAATTCTTCCTAGGTCTTCAAATTTGTCAGCAAGACAATGGCATCTTCATCTCACAAGAGAAATACCTCAAAGATGTTCTGAGGAAATTCGACATGCAAGATTGCAAAGGCGTCAAAACTCCAATGCCTTCAAAAGGCCACCTCTGCACTGATGAAAGTGGTAAAGATTTTGATCACAAGGTATACCGCTCCATGATTGGTTCATTACTGTATCTATGTGCATCTAGGCCTGATATTATGCTAAGTGTTTGCATGTGTGCCCGATTCCAAGAAACACCGAAGAATCACACCATAACGCTGTGAAACATATTCTTAGATACTTAGCTCACACACCAACACTTGGATTGTGGTATCCCAAGGGCTCAAATCTTCACCTCGTCGGATACACTGATGCTGACTATGCTGGAGATCGTGTGGATCACAAGTCAACCTCAGGCGCATGTCATTTCCTCGGACGATCCTTAGTCTGTTGGTCCTTGAAGAAGCAGAACTGTGTTTCACTCTCTACTACTGAAGCTGAGTACATTGCTGCCGGTTCATGTTGCGCTCAGCTACTATGGATGAAGCAAACCCTCAAGGATTATGGCATCAAGCTGAAGAATGTGCCTCTTTTCTGCGACAACGAGAGTGCCATCAAGATTGCTTATAACCCAGTTCAGCATTCCAAGACCAAGCACATCCAAATTCGTCATCATTTTCTTCGAGATCATGTACTCAAGGGCGACATCTCCATCAACCACATCCCCACTGAGGAACAGCTGGCCAATATCTTCACTAAGCCCTTGGATGAAAAGAGATTTTGCAAGTTGCGGTGTGAGCTAAATATCTTAGAATCTTCAAATGTTCTTTGAAGAAAGACACACATCCTAACACTTATGCAAAATTGATGACCTTAATGTGCAACACATGAAGAAACGTTTTTCTGCAATCAATGAAGAATAACCCTCTAAGTGTGAAGAAATTAATGAAGAATTTGATTCTCAGAAATTGTACGCGGTGTCTGAAGTCATCATTCTTATACGGTGCGTCACGCCACCAACAATAGTTGAAATTCTTCTAAGTTGAGTTTTTCATCTTTTGTGCAAATTCTTCAAATCATCAAATTCCTCAACTTTTCAAATTCTTCAAACTTTGAAACTCGTGTTCTTCATTGACTATATATATATTTGAGTTTTTAATGTCCTCAACAACATTCACTTATTGCTAATTCTTCAAGTTGATTTTCATCTAAGTGAATGTGATCGGACCCTTTACCCCTCTATGCTAAACTCAACCCAGTCTGTTCACAAATTCTTCATCTGCGTTCTACTTTGAAACTCGTTCAAAGTCTTCACTGTGCCCTTGACAACTGAAGAATTTGCGAACGGAAGATTTGAAATTTACACTATCAAAATATTCAGCGGTTCTCGCACAAACGGTTCCGGTTCCCGCGCCTAGATAACCCATGATCACCACCGCTGAGTATGTGGGTGACACCTGTCGCGTGGAGATCAAGGGTCAGGGGCAATCCTATCCAAAATCTTCGGGCGGATCGGTTTTCACTTCCTCTATAAATAACCCCTTCCCATCAACTGTGCTCGGTTACTCCACATCTCATCCCTCTCCCGAGCTCCAACCTAGCACCGCCGCTAAAGTCATCGTCGCCAGTGAGGAAGAGCTTCACTGACTCAACCTCGTCGTCGCCGTACTCGCACCGGCCATGGAAATCCTCATCCTGACGCTGCTCTAGCTGTCTCCCTCTGCCAAGCTAGGGCATGGGAGATCTGAACGCACGAACTTCCCAATCTCATCTCTGAGTTCGTCGTGTTCTTCACCAGGGTAAATAAAATTTATTTTTACTGCCCTTGTTTGATCCTCAAATGCTCTTCATATTCCTCAAAAGGTGTTTGTTCTTCATGAACCTTATTTTAAAGCACCTTACATCTCCTCATACTTGATGATTTTCTCTAAGTAATGATTTTCTTCAAGATTCCTCAATTGTGCAAATCCTCAAAATTTGTACAACTCAGGAACCTGAGACAAAGAACACTTAGTGAAATTCCTCAAGACATCCATGGTCAAATTCCTCACACCTAATTTTTCTTCAAAATTTTTGAGAACGCGTATGACCTCTTCAAATTCCTCGCACCTATACTTTGTTCCCAGGTACAACATGTCCGCTGATGAATCACTAGGTTCTCATCAACTTAACTCATTTGTAGCGCTTCTTGAAGAAAAATTGTGTACCTCTTCAGAATCTTCAAGAGTTCATATTCCTCAAGTGAGGAAAATGGTTGACGGAAAGAAACCTCAGAAAGGAGGAAAGAAGCCAGATGTGCACACTGCCTTTGAGATTCCATAGGATGTGTATGATGAATATTGCACACCTTATGAAGAAACACACGGAAAAGAGACGACCAAGTAGAGAAAGATCCGTCTGCAAAAGATTGAGAGGAGATGGGCAAAGGAATGGAAAGAATATCGTTATGTAACCCCAAAGTACATGATGAAATTTGCAGTGAAACCACCTTGCAGCAGGCCTCCTCTAGCTCAGAACCAAATCGCTGGTCCCACAAGCCTAAAGACTGGTGAGGACTTTCCTCATCTATGGGAGAAGCAGCAAACCAAGCTGGCTAGGAAAGCCAAAGAAGCAGTGAAGAAATTCAATGAAGATTCTGCTGCTGCTGCCTCTGCCGGAGCTTCTGCAAGTGCTCCAAAGAAAATCATGAAGAAATCTGCTTTGAAGATAGGTTCTTCAACATCAAGACCTTCACATCAGATTCCTCAAGGTCAAAGGCCTCAGCCTACAAAGTCCTCAGCACCTGGGACTGTCGCTACTCAGTCTTCTGCAGTAGTTACAAAATCCTCAACACCAGTGCATCTGGCTACATGCAAGAGGACTGAGGGTTTCACCAGAGTCCCAAAGATCACTGCTAGCTCCTCCAACACAGCAAAGTCTTCAACCAGCCCCTCTGTGTTGAAGCTGAAGAAAACTGCTAGACGAGGTCAAAGACCAAGTCCTCACACAAGCAAGGCTGTGATGACCATACCCTCACGTTCTAAGGATAATGATGGTGATGGTGATGAAGCTGATGATGAGGAATTGGAAGAAATCATTAGACAAAGTCAGCACAGGGCTGCTAGAGCAAAGGGTAGCTCTGTTCCTCTCAAGCTGGATCCCAAGATGATCCTCAACTTCATCGATATATGGCATGAAGACCCAAGCACCCCACTTTCTTCACTAAATCTGCCTCCTGAAGTGGATCATGTCCTCACCCACTTCATCTCTGAAGAACAATGGAAGAGAGAGCAAGCTATGAGAGCTAAGAGGAACAGGACTCGAAAAGAAAAGTTTCTGCGTGAAAATGTGATGAATTTGACCCCAAATCAACTCGTCACAGTTCAGTCCGAAATTCGCACACTCTCTGTGGACAGAAGAGATATGATGTTGAATGGAAGGGCACCAAGGTCAGACTTGTCAGGGCTGCTCAAGCAGTTGTAAAGGATCACAACACCAGGGTTGCAGCTCGATCGCAACCACAAAAGCCTCAGTCTGAAGAAATTGCTCAGACTGCAGATGAAACTCCTCAGGCAGCTGATGAAAATGCTCAGCCTGATGAAACTACTGAAGGAAATGCTTCTACACTAGAAGCAACTGCCAGTGTTGTTGAGGAAACTCAGACCACTGATGAACATGCCAGGGCAACCTCCAATGTTGTGCCTGAGGAAACTGCTATGCCAACAGGTACTTCTGTTGTACCTGAAGAATCTGATAGGCCAGCTAAAGAATCTGCTGTGCCTAAAGAAACTGAACCACCCAGGGCGGCTGCATCAGTCGTTCCTGAAGAAACTGCTAATGTTGAGGAAAATCCACTCAAGAGAAAAGCGTCAACTTCTGATGCCCCTGTGTTGAAGAAGTTGAAAACTTCATCAAATTCCTCAGCAACTCCAATTTCCTCAGCACCAGCCTATGCTATTGTGCCATTCGGGGAGGAGTATGTCATCCTTGAAGAAGAAGAAAATCATTCGGCTGCTTCCACAGAGCATCTTGATGAGGAAATTCTCATTGATGACACTGCATCAACTCCTAAGGTATCATCACCCCAGCTTCTGGTAACTGCTGAGGAAGCTGGTGCAGAAGAAATTGATGAAGAAGTTGACATTGGTGACACCACTCGAGTCGTCAATGATGAATATTGGGAATCTGCACATCCCAATTCACCAAATGGCAACTCCTTTGATGTTGATTCCTCAGTCACCTGCATAGACTGAAGAAATCCCAGAAGACTCTACACATCTATACCTTCCAGACAGTGAAGAAATTCCAGCTGCAACAGCTGAGGAAAATGATGCTCCGGCCACTGCCGAGGAACCAGTTCCTCAAATCACTCAGTCTGTTGTTCCTCCAATGCCAACGGAGATCAAGGGGCGCACACGAACAAATCTTCAACCCAAGCCAAGACTGCCCTTCAAAGGCACTGTTCGTCCCAAATTCCTCAAGAATAATTTCTTCAATGAACACTCATTCTTCTCTGGACCAAACCCCTATGACTCAGCAAGGGCTGGTCGCAACAGATTCTGGACTGCCTCTCAACTCAACTACTATGTGTCAGTCCTATATGAGAAGAAGAAAGTCTTCGAGCACCATAAGATTCCTCATGATGATATGGAAAGTCTTCCATCATTCACTCCAGTGCTCCAAGTTCTCTATGATGCAGGCCTTCTTCCATTCTGTGTCGACATCTGCGACTGGAATGAAGAAATCATCATTCAATTCTATGCCACGCAGCATATTAGCGGAAATTCCTCAGATATCAACTCATGGATATTGGACTGGATGACTGGCACGACCCACTTCACTGCTCAAGCCTCTGAATTGCTTCAGTGTGTCCCTGTTCCAATTCCCTCAGATGAAGCCCGCAAACTATTTAATGAGCCTGCACTTCCAAATCAGCTGACGCAAGTGTTGATGAAGTCTTTGCCTCCTAGAACGCCTCAACCAAACACCTTTCTTGTGAAGAATCTTCTATATGTGCCCAGGACTGTTTATCGTATCCTCAAAAATACACTATGTCCTCAGAAAGGCCACGATTCTGAAGAAGATGAAGTGGAAGGAGTCATCAAGAATATGCTCTTCAACATCATTCATGGGATTCCCATCGACTTGCATGATTTCTTCATGAGGACATTGGCCAGTGTTGCCTTAGCTCCATTTGAACAGAAGCCCTATGCGCCATGGATCATGAAATTCATCAGGGCAAAGTCCTTAGTTCCCTTCAAGGCTGATTTTCAGAATCACTTTGGCTTTCTGCCTCCAATAGAAGTCATCAAGAGCTCAATTGCCTCAGTTGAAGGAAAAGGCAAATCTGTCATTGATGAAGGCACTCGTCCTTTGGATGGACAGTTTTGCAAAGTCGCTTCCTTCTCCACCAATGATGACACTACCACTCAAGACTCCGGTGCAAAAGCCTCAGCTCAACAGCCTCAAGCGTCTTCCCCTCGTGTGATGGCTGATCGCGAGCTTCTAATAAGTCTTCATCAGAAGGTCGATCACAATCACAAGTGGGTGAAGCGTCATACATTGTGTAGAACATGACTATGACGCAGAACACAGTGAAGAGAAATCACTACTATGCGCATGAAACCCTCAGCCGCACTTGGGCCGTACTGTCTCACATCATGCCTTCTGAAGAACTGGATGAGCTGGATATTGAGGAACATCCCGACTGGGTTCGGAGACCTCAGAAGAAATTCAAGAAAGTTCAAGTTCCTCTGATGGTAGCAAGTTCATATTCTTCATCTCACGAGCGTGATGATGATGAAGACATTGACGACACTGCTGCAGGCCCTGCATCGACAAACGACCCCGACAACGCTAGCGCTCCTTCCTCACCAACACGATGAAATTCTTCAAAGGGGCGTTAGTCATCACTTTTTCTTCCCTTTTGGTCTTCGATGACAAAGGGGGAGAAAAATTGAGTTAGTCTTCAAGCGGGTCTCTATAAATGGGCTGTTTTTGTTTAAGTTACAACTCTCGCTCTTCCGAAACTTTTGTTGATTGAGTTGTAAACTTAAGTCTGATGGTGGTCTGACACTTTTGAACTATTTCCTCGCATGTTTATTTCCTCAAATACCTTAATGCATGCATGCTGAATTTCGGCAGACACCATTTTCCTCACGTATTTCAAATTCTTGATATCATATATTCAAATGCGTGTATGAATTACAAGATATAGGGGGAGTTCTCCATGTTTGAACCTGCCATCTGCATTTGCAGACCAAAGCAAATTCCTCAAATATGCACATCTTCAGGGGGAGTTCTTCTATATCTTGCAATCAAATTCCTCAAAATCGGTACTTTCACTTCATATGCTTATCCCCATTGAAAACTTAACCTATTTGTCATCAATCACCAAAAAGGGGGAGATTGTTAGTGCATCTAGTGCCCCTTAGTGATTTTGGTGTATTGAAGACTTACAGGTTAAGGTACTAATGCGTTTGTGAGTGTACACAGGCTCTATAAGTCGATGAGGAGTTTGATATATTCGGAGATTATCGACCCCTAAAAATGTATGTCTTCAAGTGAAGACTTTGCTGAAGACTTTCTAAAGACTTTGGTGAAGACTTTGTGAAGACTTTGAAAATGAAGAAGTTGGTGTGACCTTGAAGATATGAACGAGGAATATGAAGCGTGAAGACTTTTGTTTTCGTAGTTTCGTTTCCTTTATTTGAGTCATAGGAAACACCATACTGTTAAAGGGGGCCGAGGTAATACTAAGGAAACTTTCCAACTGATGCTCAACTCCAAAATCCTCAACCCATACAATCCTTCGAGTGAAGCCTTTGGAAATCTCTTACGGTTCAGACAAGTTCTTCAGTGACAGAGACAAAGTTCTTCTGGTCTCTGAGGAAATTGATCTGACTAAGGAGTTAGGATTTCGCCAGCGCGAATTGCCTACAAGTGAGGAACATGATAAGCTGAGGACTTTCATAGTTTGAAATTTCGACCGTTGTTGTGCTTAGCGCCAGCTGTCCCCAATCATTCTTATCCACGTAATAGTCATATCATTGGGGGCATTTATGTCTTATCATGTCAGGTTGCATCCTGACTATAAATAGCCACCCCCCACAACCACTAGCTGGTTGGCTGCTCCGAGAGAAAGAACTGACACTTGTCATTTGAGAGCAACCCATCCTCCGAGGACTTTTGAGAGAAAATCATCAGTGAGGAAAAACCTACAATCAAACCACAAAACCCAAAGTGACTGAGCATCACTGAAGAAATTCCTCTGTGGAACTGACGCTTGTTACCTTTGAGGACTGTGCATCCTCCAGACGGTTAGGCGTCATGGTCTAGTGCTCCTGCAGTCAATTGGGGACCATGAAGTGACCTTGGTCTAGAGCATCCATCAGTAAATTGTGGATCGCCAAGTGACCAGTTTGTGAGGGTTTTAGAAGTCTACCCTGAAGACTTACCACGAGTGTTGGGCGAGGACTGTGTGACCTTAGCTCAAGGAGAATACGGTCAGGACTGTTTGTCTTGGGACTGTGTG
Source organism: Hordeum marinum (assembly GCA_022496015.1). Taxonomy (NCBI): domain Eukaryota; kingdom Viridiplantae; phylum Streptophyta; class Magnoliopsida; order Poales; family Poaceae; genus Hordeum; species Hordeum marinum. Next base: position 341,625,954 of record CM039677.1, on the reverse strand, counting down.
TCCTCTGGTTTAAATACTAGGCCGCTCCAAACCAGACGTACGACTGTCACAGCAGTTGGAACTGGGTCATCAAACCATTGTCTTCATCGAGCTATCTGGTTCTATTTCCTCAACCCCTCTATTCCTCATATACCTCTTGATGAAATTGATTGTTACTGTTTGAAGAATTTGAGTGAAGACTTTCACAAATTCCTCACCTCAAATTCTTCAAGTTACCTTGGTCATCACTGCTTATCCTGTATCACGCCACTCTCTATTTGTGCATGTTTCATTTCATCATGAAGACTATGCTGTTACTATGTTCCTCATGCACTTGAGTACTTATTCCGCTGCTAGTTATTCATCACATTTCAAATTCCTCAAAGTTGAAATTCCTCAAGTGATGAATTTGTAAAAGTCGCCTATTAACCCCCCCCTCTAGTCGATATAACGCACTTTCAATCGGATCTCGACAAACACACCACAAAAGAGTATTGCATCGGATAGATCCCCATGAAGATCATGGAAAACATGGTATTGAAGCACAAAGAGAGAGAATAAGCCATCTAGATACTAGCTATGGACCCGTAGGTCTGTGGTGGACTACTCACGCACCATCGGAGGGGCAATGGAGTTGATGTAGATGCCTTCCGTGATCGAATACCCTACTGCAGATTACCGAAAAAGGCTCCAAGATTGCATCTCTCGGGAACGGAGGCTTCTGGTGGCGGAAAAGAATTTGCATGGATCTTTTTGGTATTGGGGAAATATTTGGGAATTTATAGGCCGAAGATTAGGGTTAGGAGATCTGCTTGGGGGCCACAAGACAGGGGGCGCCCCACTGGCCGCCTCAGGGTGGCTTGTGACCTCCTGACAGGTCTCCTGGCCCCCTCACCAAGTCTGGTAGATGTCTACTGGTCCAAGAAAAATCAGTGCAAAGATTTTATTCCGTTTGGACTCAGTTTAATATTCCTTATCTACAATACTCAAAAACAAGGAAAAACAAAAACTGGCACTAGGCTCTAAGTTAATAGGTTAGTCCCAAAAATAATATAAAATATCATATTAATGCATATAAAACATCCAAAACAGATAATATAATATCATGGAACAATCAAAAATTATAGATACGTTGGAGACGTATCAGTGAACATCTCCATGTTGGTCATATCTACTGTATGACTCATGCTCGACCTTTCGGTCTCTTGTGTTCCGAGGCCATGTTTGTACATGCTAGGTCGTCAAGTTTAACCTGAGTGTTCCGCATGTGCAATACCAGCTTAAACCCGTTGTATGTGAGCGTAGAGTCTATCACACCCGATCATAACGTGGTGCTTCAAAACGACGAACTTTCGTAATGGTGTACACTCAGGGAGAACACAATTTTACTTGAAATTTTAGTGAGGGATCACCTTATAACGCTACCTCGTCCTAAGAAAAACAAGATGCATAAAAGGATTAACATCACATGCAAATCATAAGTGACATGATATGACCATGAACTTGTGCTTTTGATCTCCATCACCAAAGCACTAGCATGATCTCCATAGTCATCGGCATAACACCATGATCTCCATCATTGTGTTGCCATCGGGGCTGTCGCGCCAATCATGCTTCTAGTACTATTGCTACCGCTTAGAGATAAAGTAAAGCATTACAAAGCTGAATGATTGACACGTAGGTTATACAATAATTAAAGACAACCCTATGGCTCCTACTGGTTGCCGTATGCATCGACATGCAAGTCGATATGAACTATTACAAAACATGATCATCTCATACATCAAATATATCTCATCATGTCTTTGGCCATAACATATCGCAACCTACCCTGCAAAAACAAGTTAGATGTCCTCTAATTGTTGTTGCATGTTTTACGTGGCTGCTATGGGTATCTAGCAAGTACGATTCTTACCTACGCAAAACCACAAGGTGATACACAAATCGGTATTCAACCTTCTACAAGGACCTCCTTCGTGAATCCGATTCAACTAACGTGGGAGAGACAGACACCCTCCAACCATCTTTTTGCAACAAAGTCACATGTTAGTCGATGGAACCGGTCTCATGTACGTGGACATGTAAAGTTGGTCTAGGCCGCTTCATCCCATAGTACCGCTGAATCAAGAAAAGACCAAGGGAGGAAGCAATCTGAATATCAACGCCCACAAAATCATTTGTGTTCTACTCGTGATCTCATCTACGCATAAACCTAGCTCATGATGCCACCGTTGGAGACCGTTGCATGGGAAACAAAAACATTCCTACGCTTTACCAAGATCAATCTAGGAGATGAACATCTACGAGAGGAGAGATCAGATCCACATACCCTTGTAGATCGCTAAGTGGGAAGCGTTAAGAAACGTGGTTGATGTAGTCAAACGTCTTCGCGATCCAAATTGCAAGTCGTCCTGCGATCCAATCACGATCTAGTGTCGAACGGACGGCACCTCCGCGTTCAGCACACGCACAGATCGATGACAATCTCTGCCTCCTTGATCCAACAAGTGAGGGTGGAGAGGTAGATGAGTTCTTCGGCAGCACAACGATGTGGTCGTCATGGTGGTGAACTAATCCGGCAGAGCTTCGCCAAGCTCTACCGAACAAATCTAGAGGAGAAAGACGATCTAGAGAGGAGAGGGCAACACGTGGCTTTTCAGGTGTTGGGCTGCCCTCAAACCTCCACTATATATAGGAGTAAGGGGTGGGAGGGGGCACCCTAGGGTTTCCCATAGGGCCTTGGCCGCTGGCCAAGAGGTGGAATCCACCTCCAACAAGGAGGTGGGGCGCGGGGGAGGAGTCCTATTCCAACAAGGACTCCTCGCACCCTCCACCTTTTTCCTCTTGAGCACATGGGCCCTCATGGGGTCGAATGCCCTGCCCACCAGGGGCTGGTGTGCCACCTCTGGGCCCATGTGCCCCCTGGGGTGGGTGGGCCCCCGATGGACCCCCGGAACCCATTCGTCACTCTTGATACACTACCGGAAATACCCGAAACTTTTCCGGAACCCAAATAGCACTTTCCTATATATAAATCTTTACCTCCGGACCAATACGGAGATCCTCGTGACGTCCGGGATCTCATTTGGGACTCCTAACAACATTCGGTCACCAACATACATAACTCAATAATACCAAAACGTCACCGAACGTTAAGTGTGCAGACCCTGCAGGTTCGAGAACTATGTAGACATGACCGAGACACCTCTACGGCCAATAACCAATAGCGGGACCTGGATTCCCATATTGGTTTCTACATATTCTACAAAGATCTTTTTCGGTCGAGCCTCTATGTCAAGGATTCGGTTAATTTCGTATGCAGTTCCCTTTGTTCATCGGTATGTTACTTGCCCGAGATTCTATCATCGGTATCTCTATACCTAGTTCAATCTCATTACCGGCAAGTCTCTTTACTTGTTCCATAATACAAAATCATGCGGCTAACTCTTTAGTCACTTTGCTTGCAAGCTCATTATGATTTTGTATTACCGAGTGGGCCCTGAGATACCTCTCTGTCACACGGAGTAACAAATCCCAGTCTTGATCCATACCAACTCAACAGACACCCTCAGAGATACCTGCAGAGCACCTTTATAGTCACCCAGTTATGTTGCGACGTTTCATACACACAAGTTACTCCTCCGATGTAAGTGAGTTGCATGATCTCATGGTCATAGGAACAGACACTTGACATGCAGAAAACTATAGCAATAAGCTGACACGATCGTATGCTACGTTCATAGTTTGGGTCTTGTCCATCACATCATTATCCTAATGACGTGATCCCGTTATCAAATGACATCCCATGTCTATGGCTAGGAAAACTTGACCATCTTTGATCAACGAGCTAGTCTATTAGAGGCATACTCGGGACACAATGTTGTCTATGTACCCACACATGTATTTGAGTTTCCAATCAATCACAATTATAGAATGGATAATAAACGATTATCATGAACAAGGAAATATAATAATAACCATTTTATTATTGCCTCTAGGGAATATTTCCGACACGGAGGTCAGTGGGGCAGCTTCCCTGGGCGGACCACGGGAGCCAAGCGCGGGGGAATCCTGGAGCCCCGGGCTCCACGGGTGGAGGGCGGCGGGGTCCTTCTGGTCACGGCGGCGTTAGGTGCCGAGGCGCCAATCCCTCAACAGGCCCTTGCCCTGGCGAGCCAGGGCCCCTTGGTTAGGCGTAGTGCCATGCCGCGATTAACCGGCTCAGGGCAGACTTCCGGGCCATTGATGCGCGTCTTGCCACGTTGTGCTCGAATCTTGCCACATGATGTTGCCAACTCGACGCCTCTACAAAAGAGGCTCTCGGCAAGACTGAGGCCGCCCTCGCTTCAGGCAAAAAGGATGCCACCGAGGTGAAGGCCGCCTACGAACGTGCCCTCACCTAGAAGGCAACACTCGCCGAGCGCTACGAGGAAGCCGAGGCCGGCCTGAAGGCGCTCCAGGAGCAGGTCGTGCAGGCGCAGCAAGTCCAGCTATGGGAGACGGATCTCGAGGGTCGTGTGTTGGAGCTCGTGGACCGTAGCTCCAAGCTCACGAAGGTGGCGGTCGAGAAAGCTACGGAGCGCAGGCACCTAGAGACGCTGGAGTGTGATCTGGCCAAGGCCCAGGAGGCTCACGCCAAGCGAGTCTCTGAGTCCGATGCCAAGCTGGATGCTCAGGAGAAGGAGATTCAGGCCACCCGCGTCGCGCGGGTGGCAGCGGACCATGTTGTGCTTTCCTCCCATGAGCTCTGGGCCTGTCAGGCGCTGGGCTCTATTTATAGGTCGAGCGTCGAGGCTCCTCTCGCCCCCCTTGGCGTCGGCTATGCCGAGCTCTCCTCCGAGCTTGTGGGGAAGCTCGAAGACACGGCCCAAAGGGTGGATGGCCTTTTGGAGGAGGAGAGCCGCAATCTGTTCTCCGTGGCGGTGACCCGCGTCTTCAGTAACCTTCTCCTTCGTAATCCCCACTTCAACCTTTACGAGGTGTCCGGCCCCATGCGTGAGGAGTCTCGTGGCAACTTGGCGGCGGTCATGGAAGACCACATGACCGTGTTGCTCGAGAATTTCTTCTGCTTCGACGATGGCGAAGAGCCTGCAGCGAGCCTTCCTCCATCATCCTGAAGCAAATTTGTTATGCCTCGGGGAGGCATGAGACAATGGTTTTAATTGCGGGGAATACTTGAACTTTGTAATAACTGTTTCTGCTTTGTAATTTCCTTCTTGCTCGCCTTTGTGCTCTACGTCGACAATGCCCAGCCCCGCGTGTACCTCAGACGCCATTGGAGTGCCAGGTCACGATGCCCGAGCAGAACCAAGAGATGAGGGGCTACGGGCTCCAACGTAGGCTCCTGAGACGTGATGCTCAAGATCCCCCCATTGGCGCGCGAGTGGCTTGCTCCAGAGCCCCGGTGCTCTGCGTCGGCAAGGCCCAGCCCTGTGCGTTCCTCAGTCGTCGTTAGAATGCCAGGTCGTGATGCCTGAGCAGAACCAAGAGGTAAGGGGCTACGGGCGCTAGTGTAGGCTCCTGAGACATGATGCTCAAGAGCCCCCCTTTGACACGCAAGCGCTTCCAAAAATAAGAACTGCCTTAGGAGCGTCGCACACTTGCCGATTTACACTTGGGTGTCGTGCAAGGAAACTAGACACCAAGGACCTCAGGATGTGACGTTCACGGGCCAAGCCCATGAGACAAAGCTCGGTCGTTTGGATTTTTTGGTGCTGCAGGGACTAACCGAGCACATGCACCGTGTCTAGCCCCCGATCGCGTGAGGTACAAAGGGAAATTGGTTTGCACGGAGCTCATTCGATTTTCCACCAACACGGAGCATGGGGATTCCACTTGGGCATGGGCGGGAGTCCTCCTCAGGCCGAGGCGCGACTCTTGCGGGAAGCTTTGGGGCATGTACAACCTCAAACTCGTTATTACGTGAGAGTGTCAAGGGCAGCTATTAAAGAGGTGTCGGATGCCTCAGGCACACTACTGTTGGGGAACATTGCATGGGAAACAAAAAATTCCCTACGCACACGCAAGATATATCCATGGTGATGAGCATCTACGAGAGGGAGAGTGGGTCTACATACCCTTGTAGATCGCTAAGCGGGAAGCGTTAAGAAACGCGGTTGGTGTAGTCGAACATCTTTGCGATCCAAATCGCCGAGCGTCCCGCGATCTCATCACGATCCGTTTCGCGATCCAATCATGATCAGTCCCGCGAACTCATCACGATTCGTCCTGCCATCTCATCACGATTCGTCTCGCGATCTTGATCACGGTCCTTCCGATCTAGCGCCGAACGGACGGCACCATCGCGTTCAGCACACGTACAGCTCGATGACGATCTCCGCCTTCTTGATCTAGCAAGAGGGAGCAGAGAGGTAGATGAGTTCTCCGGCAGCGCAACGGCGTTGCAGTGATGGTGGTGGAGCTATTCCAGCAGGGCTTCGTGCTAAGCACCGCTGAAAACCGATCTAGAGGAGAGGTAGCACGTGGCTATTAGGGTTAGCTTTTTCCTCTAAATCCTCTAGTATATATAGGAGGGAGGGAGGGGAGGAGGCAGCCTCAAACCCTCAAGGTTTGGTCAAAATTGGAGGTGGAGGAGTCCTACTCCAATCCTATTAGGAGTAGGATTCCTCCTTTCCACTTGGAAACTCTTTCCACCTCTCCACCTTTGGATTTTTTTCCTTCTCAAACCACTCCAGCTGCATGGGCCCTTAGAGGAGGCTTTGGCCAGCCCACCAAGGGCTGGTTTACCTCTTCCCACAGCCCATGTAGCCTCTTGGGTCGAAATACCTCTCCCGATGGTCCCCCGGTACACTACCGGCACTCCCGGTACACTACCAATGAGCCCGAAACTTTTCCGACGGCCAAAATAGGACTTCCTATATATCAATATTTACCTCTGTACCATTTCGGAGCTCCTCGTGACATCCGGAATCTCATCCGAGACTCCAAACAACCGTTGGTCACCACCATACATAACTCTATACTACCAAAACGTCACCGAACCTTAAGATCTTTATTGGTCAAACCTCCATGTCAAGGATTCAGTTAATCCCATATGATGTTCCCTTTGTTCTTCGGTATGTTACTTGCCCAAGATTCGATCGTCGGTATCTCCATACCTAGTTCAACCTCGTTACCGACAAGTCTCTTTACTCGATCCGTAATATAAGATCACGTGACTAACACTTAGTCACATTGCTTGCAAGGCTTATTGTGATGTTGTATTACCGAGTGGGCCCTGAGATACCTCTCCGCCACACGGAGTAACAAATCCCACTCTTGATCCATGCCAACCCGACAGACACCCTCGGAGATACCTTTAGAGCACCTTTATAGTCACCCAGTTACGTTGCGACGTTTGATACACACAAGGCACTCCTCCGGTGTCAGTGAGTTGCATGATCTCATGGTCATAGGAACAAATACTTGACATGCAGAAAACAGTAGCAATAAACTGACACGGTCATATGCTACGTCTGTAGTCTGGGTCTTGTCCATCACATCATTCTCCTAATGATGTGATCCCGTTATCAAATGACATCTCATGTCCATGACTAGGAAACCATAGCCATCTTTGATCAACGAGCTAGTCTAATAGAGGCATACTAGGGACATGGTGTTGTCTATGTATCCACACATGTATCTGAGTTTCCGATTAACACAAATATAGCATGAATAATAAATGATTATCATGAACAAGGAAATATGATAATAACAAATTTATTATTGCCTCTAAGGCATATTTCCAACAGTCTCCCACTTGCACTAGAGGTAATAATATAGTTCACATTACCATGTGATTTGCATTGTTATGAATCTAACACCCAATGAGTTTTGGGGTCGATCATGCTTTGCATGTGAGAGAGGTCTTTTAGTCAACGGGTCTGTGACATTCAGATCCGTGTGTACTTTGCAAATCTATATGTCATATTGTAGACACTACTACCACACTCCACTTGGAGCTATTCCAAATGGCTGCTCCACTATACGTATCCGGATTGCTACTCAGAGTCATCCGGATTGGTGTTAAAGTTTGCATCGACGTAACCCTTTACGATGAACTCTTTATCACCTCCAAAATCGAGAAATATTTCCTTAGTATTCTAGTTACTAAGGATAATCCTGACCCCTGTCCAGTCATCCACTCCTGGATTACTTTTGTACCCCTTGACAGACTCATGGCAAGGCACACACCAGGTGCGGTACACAGCATGGCATAATATAAAGCCTATGGCTAAGGCATAAGGCATGACGTTCGTCCTTTCTCTTTCTTCTACCGTTGTCGACTTTGAGTATCACTCAACTTCACACCTTAGAAATCAGGCGAGAACTCTTTCTCTGACTGATCCATTTTGAACTCTTTCAAAATCTTGTCAAGGTATGTACTCATTGGAAGTCTCATCAAGCATCTTGATCTATCTCTATAAATCTTGATGCTCAACAATTAGGTAGCTTTATCCAGGTCTTCCTTTGAAAAACTCTTTTCAAACAACCGTTTATGCTTTCCAGAAATTCTACATCATTTTCGATCAACAATATGTCAACCACATATGCTTACCAGAAACTCTATAGTGCTCCCACTCACTTTATTGTAAATACAAGTTTCTCATAAACTTTGTATAGACTCAAAAACTTTGATCACCTCATCAAAGTGTATATTCCAACTCCGAGATGCTTGCTTCAGTTCATAGAAGGATCACTGAAGCTTGCACACCTTTTAGCATCCTTAGGACTGACAAAACCTTCTGGTTGTATCTCATACAACCTTTCCTTAAGGAAGGAAACGATGTTTTGACATCCATCTGCCATATTTCATAATTGAAAAATGCAGCAACTGCTAACATAATTCCAACAGACTTTAGCATCGCTATGAGTGAGAAAGTCTCATCGCAGTCAACTCCTTGAACTTGTCGGAAACTTCTTTGCGACAAGTCGAGATCTATAAATGGTGACATTTACCATCAGCGTCTGTCATCATCTCAAAGGTCCATTTGTACTTGATGACCTGCCGTCCAATGAGCAAGTCTACCAAAGTCTATAATTGGTTTTCATACATGGATCCTTTCTTGGATTTCATGGCCTCTAACCATTTTTCGGAATCCGGGCCCATCATTGCTTCTCCATAGCTCGTAGGTTCATCGTTGTCCAACAACATGACCTCCAAGACAGGGTTGTCGTACCGCTCAGGAGAAGTACACATCCTTGTTGACCTATGAGGTTCGATAGTAACTTGATCTAAAGCTTCATGATCATCATCATTAACTTCCTGTTCAGGTAACGTAGGCTTCACAGAAACATCTTCCTGCGCTGCGCTACTCTTTGGTTGAACAAAGGTTCAATGACCTCATCAAGTTCTATCTTCCTCCCACTCAATTCTTTCGAGACAAACTCTTTCTCGAGAAAGGACCCAGTTTTAGCAACAAACATTTTATGCTTGGATCTGAGATAGAAGGTTCACCCAACTGTTCTTAGGGTATTCTATGAAGATGCATTTGTCCGCTTTGGGTTTGAGCTCATTCGGTGGAAACATTTTCCACACAAGCGTCGCAGCCCCAAACATTAAGAAATGATAGCTTGGGTTTCTATCAAACCCTAATTCACATAGTGTCATCTCAACGGATTTAGATGGTGCCCTATTTAAAGTGAATGTAGTTATCTCTAATGCATAACCCCAAAATTATAGTAGCAAAACGATAAGAGACATCATAGCACGCACCATATCTAATAGAGTACGACTATGACATTCGGACACACCATCACACTATGGTGTTCCAGGTGGCGTGAGTTGTGAAACAACTTTCACATTGTCTAAAGTTATATGCCAAACTTGTAACTCAGATATTCACCTCCACGATCATATCACAGACATTTTTATCTTCTTGTCACGATGATCTTAAACTTCACTATGAATTTTCTTGAACCTTTCAAACGATTCAGACTTGTGTTTCATTAAGTAAATATACACTATATCTACTCAAATCATCATTGAAGGTAAGAAAATAACGATATCACTACTGGAATCAGACAATTTGTCGTCTGCCAGCTCTTTGCCATCCGGTGGACGGCAAAGAGGCTATTTGTCGTCTGTCTTTCCAAAGCAGACGGCAAAGAACCAGCTGATGGCAAAGAGGGTCTTTGCCATCTGCACTTCTTTGCCGTCCGCTGGCAGACGGCAAAGAGTTCTTTGTCGTCTGCTAGCGGACGACAAAGACCAAAGTGGGCCCCACGGGGCACGACACTGGCTAGGTCAAGCTCTTTGCCATCTGCCACTTCTTTGCCGTCTGCTAGCGGATGGCAAAGAGGTGAGGAGGGCCCACAATGTCACGGCGGGGGGAGAACTAATGGTTACCCTCTTTGCCGTCTGCTGGCAGACGACAAAGAGTTCTTTGTCGTATGCCAGCGGACAGCAACGAGATGAACTTAACTTTCGGCCCCGCCCCCCGCGCCTCTCTCTCTCTCACACACACACATCTCTCTTCCTCTCTCTCTTAGCGTCGCCGCCCCGCCCTCCCGCCGCCGCCCCCTCCCTGCAGCCCTCCTCCACCACCGCCCCCTCCCCGCGGCCCTTCTCCACCACCGCCGGAGCCAGGCCGCGGTGCCGCCCGCCCCCTCCCCACGGCCCTCCTCCACCACCTCGGCCCCGTCGCCCTCGCCGCCCCCTGCCACGTCACTCTGCCGCGTCGGGTCGCCGACGAGCAGGCACCCCCGACGACCCAGCTCCGCCCCTCCCCCTCCGCCGCCCCGCGCCGCCGCCTCGACCCCGCTCCGGTGAGCTCCACCCTCCCCCCTTTTATGTTTTTTATGTTTTTATTAGTTCATATTAGTTAGTTTAATTAGTTAGTTATTAGTTCATATTAGTTAGTATATATTAGGTAGAAAAAACTTAGATAGAAAAGAAGAAAAGAAAAAACCTAGAAGAAAAAAAGAAGAAAAGAAGAAGAAAAAAAAGGAAAAAAAGGAAAAGAACAAAAAATAAGAATAAGAAGAAGAAACAGAAGAAGAGGAGGAGGAGAAGAAAGAAGAAGAAGAAGAAGAAGAAAAGAGGAGAGGAGGAGAAGAAGAAGAGGAAAAAAGGAAAGGAAGAAGAAGAGGAGGAGGAGGAGGAGAAGAAAAAAGAAGAAGAAGAAGAAGAAGAAGAAGAAAGAGGAGAGGAGTAGGAGAAGAAGAGGAAAAAGGAAAGGAGGAAGAAGAAGAAGAAGAAGGAAAAAAAGGAAGAAAAGGAAGAAGAGGAAGAAGAAGAAAAGAAAAAAAGAGGAAAAACCCTGACCCCGACCCCGACCTGACACCCCGACCCCGACCCTGACCCGACACCCCCACCCCAACACGGCATCCCCGACACCCTGACCCCGACAAGGCACCCCCGACACCCCCGACCCCGACACGGCATCCCCGGCACCCCGACCCCGACACGACACCCCCGACACCACGACCCCAATACGGCACCCCCGACACGACACCCCTTACACCCCGACCCCGACACGACACCCCGACACGGTACCCCCGACCACGACACAGCACCCCGACCCCGACACGACACCCCCGACACCCCGACACCCCAACACGGGACCCCCGACCACGACACAACAACCCTACCTCGACACGATTTCCCGGAGACCCCGGCCCCGACACGACACCCCGACACCCCGACCCCGACAAGGCACCCCCGACACCCCGACCCCGACACGACACCCCCTACACCCCGACCTCGATACGACACCCCGACACCCCGACACGGCACCCCCGACCACGACACAGCACCCCGACCCTGACACGACACCCCCGACACCCGACCCCGACACGGCACCCCCGACCACGACACAGCACCCCGACGCTGACACGACACCCCTGACACCCGACCCCGACACGGCACCCCCGACACCCGACCCCGACACGGCACCCCCGACATCCCGACCCTGACACGACTCCCCCGACACCCCGACCCCGACACGACACCCCCGACACCCCGACCCCGACACGACACCCCGACCTCGACACGACACCCCAACACCCTGACACGGCACCCCCGACCACGACACAAGACCCCTATCCCGACACGACACCCCCGACACCCTAACCCCGACACGACACCCTCGACACCCCGACCCTGACACAACACCCCGACAGCCTGACACGACACCCCCGACCATGACACAATACCCCTACCCCGACACGACACCCCTGACACCCTGACCCCGACACGACACCCCCGACATCCCGACCCTGACATGACACCCCGACACCCTGACACGGCACCCTCGACCACGACACAACACCCTACCCCGACACGACACCCCCGACATCCCGACCCCGTCACGACACCCCCGATGTCGATGGAACCCTAAATAGCAAGTACCGTCGGTGCGAGATACATGTGGCCGTCGGTGTCGAACACTACAGCCATGTCCCACAAGTTACGCCAGCGTCCGGCGTCCAGAGAGCTTCGGCCCAATCGTCGGTGCGAGATACAAGTTACACCTCTGTTCGACCTCTATGCCATGGCCCATACTGCCTCGTACAAGAAGGCCAAGGCATTCTCTAAGGATGACCTCGATCATCCAGAGAGCTTCAGCAACATCTCCTCCCACAACAAGCTCGTGAGGTACAGAGATGAGGAGAAGGCGAGGAAAGGGGAGGACTTCAACCCGAGCCAGAGTCCTTTTGATCCAGAGCTCGTGATGATATCTGGTGGTGGGAGGCCCCATGGCTTGATAGCCATTGGGGATGTACTGATACGTTGTCCTAGAACTCTCCCAGAGATCAAGAAGCGCCTGACGAGCTCTGATCCTGAGATAAGGCCTCGTCCACAGCCAATGGAGATTGCCATTGAGGCTAGGGCCCAGGAGCTTCTGGCGGAGGCAAACAGGCAGGCGGCGAGGAGGGAGAGGGACATGGAGGAGAGGACGGCTAGGCTGTTGGAGGAGGAGAGGAACCGGAACGACGCGTCTCACCGGGCCCTATACGAGCTCCTCGTGGTAAGTTTCTCCTGCATATTAGCCAAATCATGCACGTAATGTTCGTTTCATCACTAACTAATATGAATGACTCGTGAAAAAAAATGTGCAGACCGTGTGCCAGAACAATGGTCAGACCCCTCCATCGATGCCCCATATTGCTATAGCACCCACGGTGAGTTTCATTTAAATGGTCATTAGTTACTAGTATTCACATTTGAGTTGCATCATGCTAAGGAGACATTGCAAATGATCTTTGGTGCAGCGTGCCTCCCGACAAGCATTGACCGATCCTTCTGCATCTGCCGCAATCCCGGTCGGTCCTTCTACGTCTCACCCTGGCCCAAACCCTACCGGTCCTTCACCTCCGTGTTGATGGTAAGTTTTTCCAAGTTTTTTCATTAACAAATGCATGCTTAGCTTAAGAAATGACCTACTTAGCTCCAAAATGACCTATACTTAGCTTATTTTCCTCAAAAATGACTTGATATGCTTAGTTAGCTAGAAAAGGGTATATTCTACCTAGGATAGCTATAAAATGACCTATACTTAGCATTTTTTCCTCCAAAATGACTTGATATGCTTAGTTAGATAGAAAATGGCATTAGTACCTAGTATAGCTCAATAATGATCTATAGCTAGCTTAGCTAGTTCATTTATGACATAATTAGCTCACTTAGGTACAAAATGGCATAACTACCTAGGATAGCTCAATAATGATCTATAATTAGCTTAGCTAGTTCATTTATGACATAATATGCTCACTTAGGTAAAAAAAATGGCAAAATAACCTTGGTTTAGCTCCAAAATGACCTATACTAAGCTTATTTTCCTCAAAAATACATAATAACCTTACTTAGCTCCAAAATGATATATTCTACCTAGGATAGCTCTAAAATGACCTATACTTCGCATTTTTTCCTCCAAAATGACTTGATATGCTTAGTTAGCTAGAAAATGACATTACTACCTTGGAGAAGAGGAGAGGAGAAAAAGAAAGAGAAGATAAATTCTTCTTCTTTTTCTTCTTTTTCTTCTACCTAGTCTTCTTCTTCTTCTAACTCTCATCTTTCCTACTTTGCATATTTGCTATAGATGAGGAAGCTTGCATTGATGGAGTGTACTCTTCTACTTCTGCTTCCTTTGTGTTTATTGGATATGTTGGAAACTTGTTTTGGATATGTATGTTGGACACTTGTTTTCGATATGTATGTTGGATATGTTGTTCGAAACTTGTATATGTTGTTGGAACTTATTTGGTATGCTTGTTGGAACTTGTTGAATGATATGTATGTTTTGGATATGTATGTTGGATATGTATATGTTGGTTATATATGAATATTCTGTCAAATTGAACGATTTTAAGAAAAACAAAAAAACAGGGGCTATATGGCCACTTTGTCGTCTACTGGCGGATGACAAAGGGCTTTGCCGTCTGCCAGCAGACGGCAAAGTGGCCACGTGGCAGCTACCTATGCAAACTGGGGCTGGCCTAGGTGGGTTCTTTGCCGTCAGCTGGCAGACGGCAAAGAACCTAAGGTCTTTGCCGTCTGCCAGCTTACGGCAAAGCATGCCGTTAAGCCCCTTAACGGAGTTAAGTTGCCACGTGTGCCGTCCAGGCCCTTTGCCGTTCGCTGGCGGACGACAAAGATTCAGAGGTCTTTGTCGTCCACCAGCGGACGACAAAGAGGCCTTTACCGTGGCTCATTCAGCCAGACGGTTTGCCGTCCGCTGGCGGACGGCAAAGCCTTTGCCGTCTGGGATTCATGCCTTTGTCGTCCGGGATGGCGGACGGCAAAGTATCTGTTTCATGTAGTGTATCCACCGCACGCTACAAGACTCATTGGATTGCATACATCAACATGTATCATTTCCAATAAATCACTTGCCCGCACCATCCATCTGGAAAACGGGGTCCTTAGTCATCTTGCCCAAGAGGCATGGTCCGCATGTCTCAACCGATTCAAAATCGAATGAGTCCAAAGGTCCATAAGCATGGAGTTTCTTCATGCGCTTTATACCAATATGACATTTAGCGGCAATGCCACAAGTATGCGGTACTATCATTATTAACTTGGTATCTTTTGGCATCAATGTTATGAACATGTGTATCACTATGATCAAGATTCAACAAACCATTCTCACTGGGTGCATGACCATTGAAGGTATCATTCATGCAAATAGAATAACCATTATTCTCTAACTTAAATGAATAACCGTGTTGCAGTAAACACGATCTAATCACGTTCATGCTCAACGCAAAACACCAAATAACATTTATTTAGGTTCGTCACTAATACCGAAGGTAGAGAGAGCGTGCGATGTTGATCACATCAACCTTGGAAACATTTCCAACACATATCATCACCTCACCCTTAGCTAGTTCTCCGTTTATTCTGTAGCTTTTATTTCGAGTTACTAACATTTAGCAACTGAATCGGTATCCAATACCCAGGTGCTACTAGGAGTACTCGCAAGGTACACATCATTAACACGTATATCAAATATACGTCTGTCGACGTTGCCAGCCTTCTTATCTACCAAGTATCTAGGGTTGTTCCGCTTCAGCGACCGCTCTCCTCATAATAGAAGCACTTAGTCTCGGGTTTGGGTTCAACTTTGGGTTGCTTCACTGGAGCAACAACTGACTTGCCATCCATGAAGTTTCCCTCCTTGCCCTTGCCCTTCTCGAAACTAGTGGTTTTACTAACCATCAACACTTGATGCTCCTTCTTGATTTCTACCTTCGCGATGTCAAACATCACGAACAGCTAAGGATCATCATTTCCTCTCTAGCATAATTACAGTTCATCACGAAGTTCTAGTAACTTAGTGATAGTGACTTAGAGAACTATATCAATCACTATCTTATCTGGAAGATCAACTCCCACTCGATTCAAGCGATTGTAGCACCCAGACAATCTGATCACATGCTCAACGATTGAGCTATTATCCTTCATCTTGCAGGCAAAGAATCTTGCTGGAGATCTCATATCTCACAACACGGGCACGAGCCTGAGATCCCAATTTCAGCTCTTAGAACATCTCATATGTTCCGTGACGTTCAAAACATTTTGGAGCCTCAATTCTAAGCCGTAATGCATGATGCACATAACTATCAAGTAGTCATCGGAACGTGCATGTCAAATGTTCACAACATCTACAGATGACACTAGAGGGGGTGGCGCACCGAGCGATGCATTAAGGACATAAGCCTTCTGTGCAGCAATGAGGACAATCCTCAGATCACGGCCCATTCCACAATATTGGTAACATCATCTTTCAACTCTATTTCTCTAGGAACATATAAAAATTCAAGGGAGCTACAGCGTGAGCTAGTAATCTACAACATAATTTGCAAAGACAGTACTGACTATGTTCACGATAATGAGTTCAATTAATCATATTACTTAAGAACTCCCACTCAAATTGACATCCCTCCGGTCATTCGAGTGATACATGATCCAAATTCACCAACTCAAGTCCGATCATCACGTGAGTTGAGGTGGTTTCAATGGTGAACATCATCATGTTTATCATATCTACTATATGACTCATGTTCGACCTTTCGGTCTCTTGTGTTCCGAGGCCATGTCTGTACATGCTAGGCTCGTCAAGTTTAACCCGAGTGTTCTGCATGTGCAACACTGGCTTGCACCCGTTGTATGTGAACGTAGAGTCTATCACACCCGATCATCATGTGGTGTCTCGACACGACGAACTTTCGCAACGATGCACACTCGGGGAGAACACAATTTATCTTGAAATTTAAGTGACGGACCACCTTATAATGCTACCATCGTCCTAAGCAAAACAAGGTGCATAAAAGGATTAACATCACATGCAAATCATAAGTGACATGATATGGCCATGAACTTGTGCTTTTGATCTCCATCATGAAAGCACTGGCATGATCTCCATCATCACCGGCATGACACCATGATCTCCATCATCTTGATCTCCATCAACGTGTCGTCATCGGGGTTGTCGCGCCCACCATGCTTCTACTACTATTGCTACCGTTTAGCGATAAAATAAAGCATTACATAGCGCTTAATGATTGACACGCAGGTCATACAATAATTAAATACAACCCTATGGCTCCTGTCGGTTGCTGTACTCATCGACATGCAAGTCGTGATAATCTATACAAAACATGATCATCTCATACATCATATATATATCTCATCATGTAATTGGACATATCACATCACAACATACCCTACAAAAACAAGTTAGACGTCCTTAATTGTTGTTGCATGTTTTACGTGGCTGCTACGGGTATCTAGCAAGAACAATTCTCACCTATGCAAAAACCACAACGGTGATACATAAGTTGCTTTTCAACCTTCTCAAGGACCGCCTTTGTCGAATCCGATCCAACTAAAGTAGGAGAAACAGTCACCTGCCAGCCATCTTTGTGCAACGAGGTTACACGTCAGTCGATAGAACCGGTCTCTCATAAGCGTACGAGTAAGGTTGGTCCGGGTCGCTTCATCCCACAATAGCGCTGAACCAAAACATGACCAAGGGAGGAAGCAATCTAAGCATCAACGCCCACAAACTCTTTGTGTTCTACTCGAGATCTCATCTACACATAGACCTAGCTCATGATGCCACTGTTGGGGAATGTTGCATGGGAAACAAAAAAATTCCTACGCACATGCAAGATCTATCCATGGTGATGAGCATCTACGAGAGGGAGAGTGGATCTACATACCCTTGTAGATCGCTAAGCGGGAAGCGCTAAGAAACACGGTTGGTGTAGTCGAACGTCTTCGCCATCCAAATTGACAAGCGTCCCGTGATATCATCACGATCCGTCCCGTGATCCAATCATGATCTGTCCCGCGAACTCATCACGATCCGTCCCGCGATCTCATCATCATCCGTCTCGCGATCTTGATCACGGTCCTTCCGATATAGCGCCGAACGGACGACACCTCCGCGTTCAGCACACGTACAGCTCGATGACGATCTCCGCCTTCTTGATCCAGCAAGAGGGAGCAGAGAGGTAGATGAGTTCTCCGGCAGCGCGATGGCATTGCAGCGATGGTGGTGGAGCTATTCCAACAGGGCTTCGCCTAAGCACCACTGAAAACCGATCTAGAGGAGAAACTACGATCTAGAGGAGAGGTAGCACGTGGCTATTAGGGTTAGCTTTTTCCTCTAAATTCTCTAGTATATATAGGAGGGAGGGAGGGCAGGAGGCAGCCTCAAACCCTCAAGGTTTGGTGGGAATTTGAGGTGGAGGATTCCTACTCCAATCCTATTAGGAGTAGGATTCCTCCTTTCCACTTGGAAACTCTTTCCACCTCTCCACCTTTGGATTTTTTCCTTCTCAAACCACTCCAGCCGCATGGGCCCTTAGAGGAGGCTTCGGCCAGCCCACCAGGGGCTGGTTTACCTCTTCCCACAGCCCATGTAGCCTCTTGGGTCGATATACCTCTCCCGATGGTCCCCCGGTACACTACCGGCACTCCCGGTACACTACCGATGAGCCCGAAACTTTTCCGACGGCCAAAATAGGACTTCCTGTATATCAATATTTACCTCTGGACCATTCCGGAGCTCCTCGTGACATCCGGAATCTCATCCGGGACTCCAAACAACCATTGGTCACCACCATACATAACTCTATACTACCAAAACGTCACCGAACCTTAAGTGTGCAGACCCTGCGGGTTCGAGAACTATGTAGACATGACCGAGACACCTCTACGATCAGTAACCAATAGCGGGACCTGGATGCCCATATTGGTTCTTACATATTCTATTAAGATCTTTATCGATCATCCTCTATGTCAAGGATTCAGTTATTCCCGTATGATGTTCCCTTTGTTCTTCGGTATGTTACTTGCCCGAGATTCGATCATCGATATCTCGACACCTAGTTCAACCTCGTTACCGGCAAGTATCTTTACTCATTCCGTAATACAAGATCTTGTGACTAACACTTAGTCACATTGCTTGCAAGGCTTATTGTGATGTTGTATTACCGAGTGGGCCCTGAGATACCTCTCTGTCACACGGAGTAACAAATCCCAGTCTTGATCCATGCCAACCCAACAGACACCCCCGGAGATACCTGTAGAGCACCTTTATAGTCACTCAATTACGTTGCGACATTTGATACACACAAGGCACTCCTCCGGTGTCAGTGAGTTGCATGATCTCATGGTCATAGGAACAAATACTTGACATGCAAAAAACAGTAGCAATAAACTGACACGATCATATGCTACGTTTGTAGTTTGGGTCTTGTCCATCACATCATTCTCCTAATGATGTGATCCCGTTATCAAATGACATCTCATGTCCATGACTAGGAAACCATAGCCATCTTTGATCAACGAGCTAGTCTAATAGAGGCATACTAGGGACATGGTGTTGTCTATGTATCCACACATGTATCTGAGTTTCCGATTAATACAATTATAGCATGGATAATAAACTATTATCATGAACAAGGAAATATGATAATAACCAATTTATTATTTCCTCTAGGGCATATTTTCAACAACTTCTCAGGGGCTCCTTCCTTAGTCTTTAGGCGGGTTGCGCCTTATTTTTCACACAACTTGTGTGCGCACGGGTCCGGTGGACCGAGGTGCCTCACGTCAAGCGGCCAATACAACAAGTTGTGCTCTCCTTCGGAGTGAGACGGGCGAAGACGGCTGCGTGCATTTACCTCACAATAGTGCGTGTAGTCGTCGCTAGGTTATCTAGGGATACGGATGTAATATTTTATTATTTCTGTCGCTCGTTTGTATTGCCATTATTGAAGATGATCATATTCAAATTTCTCGCAAAAAAAGATAATGCCATGCAGGGTTTTCTTTTTCATTTTTCCACACTTTGCCTTTTCTTTTTCTTCCTATTTTAACCTTTGTTATATTTTCAAAATACTCTCTCTCTCTCTCTAAAAACTCTAAGAAAAAAAAGAAAAGCATGAGGGAGACGCATGCGAGTGAGTGTCCTGGTGGGCAGGCCCGATTAGCTCGCCATAGCGAGCGAGATATAGGGAGTGGCTAAGGATCGCCGTAAATGGGTTGGAATAGGTAAGTAGTTCTTCCTTTTTTTAACATTTTCACATTTCGTTTTTTTTCTTTAGTTCAAACTTTTGCTTATCTCTACTCCTAATTGCTCACTTGGTAGAATAGCATCTTGGTTTTTTTTAACCGGTTTAATTTCGTCTCTACTCCCACTACCCCCTCCCATTCTGGTCTATCGGTCTATTTTCTCTCCACTCTTTTATTACAAACCAACACTTTCCTAATGTATAAAAAATCACGGATCTCACTTTCTTATTAAGTTATCCAAACCAATCGATACATCTAATTAGTGCAATTTGTTTTAGGAAACAATTAACAGATTTTCGGGAAATAAATAATAGATTTTAAACTAACTTTCCTAACTTATCTAAATCAATCGATCCATTTCATTAATGAAATTTGTTTTAGGAAATAAATAACATACTTTTAGGAAACAAATAATGAATTTTAAGGAATTTTTTGCCTCACCTCCCACCATCTCTATCGATTTCCCCTCCCACTAAAAACCGAATTGATTCGTCTAATTCTCCTTTCATCTTTTTCGTACTTGCTTTGGCAGGTGCCGAGTCAATTAAGTAAATAAAGGATAAAAAAGTCCATATACGTGAGATCACCTTCCTAAAAACTAGAGCAGAGTTTTTTCTTAATAACCTTCCAAAATAAAAATCAAGTAGTCAACAAAAACAAATCATTAATCCCGCACACTATGTCATTTATTTTCTATCATTATCTCTACTACTAAAGACTCAGTTCATAGGTGGTCATTTGTTTTCGTTCGTTCATACCTCCCCCTCCCCCGCCCGCCCGCTCGATCCTCACCCCACCGATTTTCTTTCCCAAACAAATCTTGCGTCTGCGTATAGAAAAAGAACCAGGAAAAAATCAGCCCCTGGAAACCTAGGGCAGGCACCCACGTTAACTTGCCCCATGTCCGAGCGCAAAAGTCGCTTCCTAGGTTGGCCACCACGCGACGACCGTCCTACCTCGCTCGATCTCCCAGCGTCACCGCGATACCACCGCCCTCACAGATCTTTCAGCATACCTGCTTCCCACACTGTCCCCATCATAGGATCCCCTTCGCGGCCTCACCTCACCACTCTTGTTCCCATCGCCATTTTCAGTTGGTCAAGACCATGTCGTCATCCGGTTCAAGACCTACCCCAAGCACCTACTGCCCGACAAGCCACTCGATGGTCAAGCCGGCGAGGACGAGGGGCCCTAGAAGGTCGAGACATGGCTGTGGTGGAGTTCACGTCACTTGAGCGGAGAGGGTGAGTGGGAGTAGCCGCCGCCATCGTTGAAGCCAAGTTCATCGGATCCGTTATGCTAGAGTGCGGCGCCGAGCTCGTCGTGTGCGGGGCAGCACGATGGCCACGGACGGGGAGGAGAAGAGGCAGGAGAGGCCAGGGGCCGGGAGGTGAGAGGAGGTAGGGCGGCGGCGTCGTGGTACTACATGGCGAAGAGCCACGTAAGCCCGGGTCAAACTCCTGCTCCGGTGACGGTGGGGGAGCAGTTTTAAGACGGGCGGCAGAGCAGTCTAAGGACATGACCTCCTTCTACCACAAATCAGCCATGAGGGAGATGCCCATCGAGCACCAACAACTGCTCAAGTTGTGTATGTGTTCTCTCGGGTGAGATTACATCCTTTCCCCTTTCCCCGTTCATTCCCCTATTTGTGTGTTTTTCTAATATGAACTCTAGCATGGGGAATAAATATTAGGTGATGCAATTTACTTTTAGATTTCTTATTCCACTAAACTTCCCATAGCCCTGCTTCCAGGACTGTAACGACTTGCCATGATCCATGATTAGCATCATCGTCAGGAGGACATTTGTCCTGGAAGTGTGGTCGGGGTTGACTCGGGATGATTGAACATAGATGAGTGTATTTTCAACTTGTTCTTGCTTCGAATGCGCCAGGTGTTGATCCAATTTTGCAGCGAGGTATGAAGTAGTCCAAGCTTGTGCATAATGCTTACATATGCCAACTTTGAAGTGGCAGACTGATGGATCGTTCTGCTGGGATGAAGTTACATATTGAGTGTGTGTTTTTAGGAGAAGTAATACAAACATAAACAAAATTAGATTATATTGCTAGTGTAAATTGTATGGAGTTAAAAATGAGATTGTTTCATCACTTGGAGTGTAACGTAATCAGACTCCACTTCAGAGCTCAGCTCACGCAGATTAATCAAAAATATGGAGCGGTCCCAATATGCCTCCCCGCAGGGTTGCCTCTATTGTGTCGATGGAGAGCTTGAGGTCAATGGCGTGTCGGTGGCGACGATGCAAAGCTAACCGACTCGGCATCCCTATCATTACTACAAGATGGCTCCTCCAAGTTTTGAGGGATTTGCGTGGTGATCGCTGATCCACTGCTGCAGCCGAAGGTGGTGGCCATAGGTGAAGCAGTATACTGTCATTCATGCGGTAGCATTGCTGAGCTTGCTGGGATCAAGGCCATGTTGTGGAGGCAGGCTGGATGGAGACGGGACGGGCTGGAACAATGGGACAGCTAGGGCAACACGACAAGCTACAGGGGCAGTGGAGTGACTCTTGGTGGCAACATGGCCTGGTTTGATTGGATGTTAAGCTCAAATGAAGGCCGATCACTGTAGTTTTTATTTTGAATAATTAATAATAGAGATGTACGTTGCTTCGTGGCACTGGACCGTTTCCGAGGTTTCTGTGGAGAGGGTTTAGGAGTGGTGATAGATATGTATATGTAATGATAGTTGGTTGACAATACTTAAAAATAGAGATGTACAATCAATCTTTTGTGTACCATTTAAATTTGCATACTATTTGTGTACAATGACCATTAGCTTTAATCATTGGACATATGCTATTTAGATTCCAGTACCAGGCAAGCCCGGGCGCACTTTTGAGTTTTCATACTAACTTAAGGCCGCTAGACTATAATATGTGTATAGGTTCCAGGTTAGCAATGAGTACTCCAGAAAATATTTTTATTTTCAAATTTCAATGGCAATTCGTCACTCTCATACCTCGGTTGATAGTACCTGTTGAATAACTTAACTAGAACCATGTTGCAGGTTGTGCCTTTCATTATTTTAGGTTTAAGCGGTCACACACTTTGTTTAGAAAACACATTGATTGTAGATATTCCAATACCTACATGAGCTGTCGCATCTGTGTCTGAAATGCCAATGGAGAAGGGGCTCTGAGTGGTTGTGTTGAAGGTTGACACGAACACGGGACGATGTCTTGCAGACTTGTCACCATCTTCTTCAACAGGTAGACTAGCATGGCCTAGGGCTTGGTCAAGTTAGTGTATTTTGCACGTCGCTTCTGATTATGCTGCGATGATTTGTCCAGGCTATGGTGGTGTTTAAGAAAAATTCAAATTTATGGTGTCGTGTAATTTGACTGATGCTTTGAATACTCCCATGGATCTTGATCATTTTCTGAATCTTTATAATGTAGTATCCTTCCTGAGTGGATTCTTTGATTGGGAGTTGCAATGCCTATTATGGTATCAAATTTAAAAATTTCTTTCGAGTTCATTAGTATTGACCATTCTTGAAGAAATAGAATAGGTAAAGTGAATAAAACATTTTGTCTACCTTTGAAGAGATCTCCCATTTTTATAAGGGTTATGTACATCAATCATTTTTAAATATAAGGAGAGGAGTGGGTAATGATCTTCTATGTTCTAATTGTAACATTTTATGGATTTAGGCGTTGATTTGGATTTCAAGAGTTATATTGTTTTTTTGTTTACCCTTTTGCTCCATAGAGTTGCTTACTAACTATGAATTTTTTAATTTCATGCAGGCATTATGATGGACTGATATGAGTGTCTAACAAGTTTAATAATCTATATATTTATAATTTTCTCTGATTCAGTTTATTCTATTTACTACAGACCTATGAACCCTGAATGTCACTTCACAAAAACCAGTCTTGCAAAAAATGAACATTTGCAAGGAGATGACACATATCTTGTTCAGTTTATTACACTAGTCAGAGTTTTCCTACCTTTTGTTTATTTGAGAACTATGTACGTTTGAGACAAGTTACCACCATGTCTATCAAGTTTGTGTCTTACAAGTATGATATTATTTATGTTTACTTTGTACATCCAATGTTGCTCTTCTGAATGCAGTTCTTTCCTGCACACAAAGCTAAATTTTACAACTTAAACCCTTATTGAGGCAAGAGATTAAGGATACAACTTATGGAGGCGGCAAAACCCTAGCGTCAGCACCACCTCCTCCTAACTCCCTTCCCTCCCCCGCCAACGCCAGCGGCTCGCAATCCTCACATGTGCGGATCAAGGCAGCAGCGGGCCGTCCCCTCGTGCCCCTCCTCTCCATGGCGCTGCCCAATCTGCATGTCACCCGTCCCGACGATGACGTTCTCTCCTGGCCCCGTGTGATGCGGTGTCGGCCATGGAGGCCCCATCCTCATCTAGGTCTAGGGGTGGCAAGGTTAGTTCACCGTTCAGTCATACTGGTCGTCGCCCTCTAGCCGGTTGGTGGTCCTTCTCTTGGGTCAATATGACTCCTTGCTCTGCATGGGTGTGCCACACCCACCCCCAAGCAGGCGCTCCAGTGATGGATTGTATGGATCCCAACCAGATTTTTTTCGTGTGTTCTCCGCAGGCGCCAATTACTCTTTGTGGTGTCACTGTAGTTGTGGTTTGCCTTTGGTTGTCTTGTCGAGTTTCGCATTCTTGGTGTGGTAGTGATGTATGTGGTGGGTGGATGCCAAGGCAGCGAACACCGTCCATGAGTGCTCTTTTTCAATGGTTGCATGGGCGGCAAGTTTCCAATGTCCATTATCTACCTGAGTTGGGTGCCCTGTTATCTTTCACCCATTGTTAATATTATCTACCATAAGTGCTTCTGTTGTTCGAAGTACCGTGTGAATGAACATAAAGACAAAACTCCTGACTTTGTATGGGTATAACATGAGCACACGAAGTAAATCTTAGTTCGTAACAGGTAATTATTTGAACCATTGCTCTCTATACATCATTGAATTACATTACAACAGAAGTGATTTTTTTTCATTTGTTGCAGGCTATTTTTTCTATACATGTGAAATCTGGTATGCATTATATTTATATGTGTAGTAAAAAATTATTATATTAGGTCCGTGGCAACGCACGGGCATACTACTAGTGTTTCTAAGAAATCAAAATGTATCTATTAT
Organism: Hordeum marinum; assembly: GCA_022496015.1. Lineage (NCBI taxonomy): Eukaryota > Viridiplantae > Streptophyta > Magnoliopsida > Poales > Poaceae > Hordeum > Hordeum marinum. The sequence goes on along the minus strand of CM039677.1, from coordinate 341,600,789 downwards.
AAAAATCACTTTACATACAAAATTGAAAAATAGTAATCATGCATTTTACAAATGTTAATTGTGTATAATTTTTTCCATGTATACATAAAATGTACAATGCGTATGTAAAAGTAGACATAAAAATGTGTGTTTATAAATGTTATTAATGTATTAAAAAACAATCAAAACGAGTTTTGAAATGTTAAACATGTATAAAAAGTGTTTATGATTTATATGAAAAATATACAAAGAGTATAGAAAAAATAAACACTGAATTATATGTGTTTTAGAAAGTTAATTAAGTATCTAAAAATGTTTATAATGTTAGATTTGTATAAAAAATATCCTCATGTATTGAAAAATGTATGATGCGTATTGAAAAAATAGAAATAAAAATATGATTTGAAAATTTTAGCATGTATTTGAAAAAAATGGAAGTGTATAGATGAAAATGTTTGTGATTTACACAAAAGATGTAGAATGTGTATGAGAAAAGTAGACATGAAAATATATTTTAAACAGTTATAGTCATGTATTAAAATAATGTTAAAGGCATATATAAAAATGTTGAACGTGTATATTGAAAATGTAGAATGTGTACGAGTATTAATTTTCTAAACATGTTTATGAAATTGTCAAATGCATGTATAAAAGGTATTCCTGATGTATATAAAAAACATATAATTTATTTGGAAAATTTAGATATCAAAATGGATGTTTAAAGATATATTAATTGATGTATTTAAAATATATTTATTCTATACAAAAACAGATGAAAGCCGACAATGAAACAAAGAAACAAAGAAAAACAATGGTGAACATGAAAGAAAATGATGAACAGAAAACAACCAACAGATGTTCTAAAAAAAGAGAAACGCATGCAAAAATAAAGAAGAAAAACCAAAGAAATCAGGTTAAACACGGTGTAAAAGTAAGAGAAACAAAGAAAACCAAAGAAAAACAATAAAAATCGAAGGAAAGAAACAAAGAAAAATGAAGAAGAAAAAACTAGTGAAAAGCGATGAAACAATAAAAAAAACAAGGAAAACCAGTGATAAAAGGAACCCAAGTAAACAAAAAAGGGAAAAAACTCTGACGGAAACCAGACCTTTTTTTTTGAGGAATTGAAGGAAACCAGACCTAAAGCGAACCTACAGCGAGCGACTACATCGAACGGAAAAACTGCGTTAAACGGGCCGGGTCGCTCGCGCTCGCCTATAGCGAGAAAACTCGCGTGGCAGCCGACCGATGCAAGCCGCAGATGGAGCTTAACCGGGCTGGCCCACAATACGACGCTTCTCCCCCGCGGCCGACTCGTGCTCCCTCGGCCGACGCCGCCATCGGGAGCCAGTCGGCGAGCATCCCCATCACAGTCCTCTCCCCTGCTCGGCCACCACGCGCGGTTGCCGGTGAGACGGGGGATCTAGCGCCCTCACAGCCACCAGCTCTGCGCCGCTGTTGATCGGCACAACGCACACGCAGATCTCATACCCCATCTCCACCGCTTATGGAGATGGGGTTCGACGCCTTTGCGGCAGCGTGTTGTGCTATTCCAGTACTGGTGTCCGTTCTCGCCGTCCGCGTCGCCTACGTGCTTTGCCGCAGTGGCCTACCGCCGTCGAGGTCTCGTTCCTCTGGGCTGCGGTGTCTCATCGTCCTCGGGTCTGGTGAGTACCGAGTACATCCTGGCCTTCAAACTGAAATTGTCAATTTTACAACAGAGAACGATGTCCAAATCGATGCCTTGAGTTGCACCGAGATGACAGGCATCAGTAAGTTCCAACGGAATTGTTATCATGATCGACGATTACTCTCCCAACATTTGTGCGCTTGTGTTGTGGGCGTCTAGATTTCTTCTTGCTCAATGGTTTATCTGGCTTTGTAAGCAACTCCTGTGCTACCAATTTGTAACCTTGACGGAAATTTTAGGGATAACACATTGCAGTCTTTAACCTAGGATAAATTCAGTCTATATTTCTCATGCCATATGGGTCATTCATACACATATCAAACAACAAACAACAACAACAACAACAACAACAACAACAACAACAACAACAACAACAACAACAACAACAAAGCCTTTAGTCCCAAACAAGTTGGGGTAGGACATACACATATCAAACCATCTTTAAAAAACGAGACACATAGGTTGTTTCCCAATTAGCTTGTACTATATTGTACTCCCTTCGTCCCACAATATAAGACATTTCTGCAAGCTAGTTAGCTTGCAAGAACGTCTTAATATTATGGGACAGAGGGGGCATTATTTAGACATCTGGGAGTGTACTTATGCAAGTCTAATTAAACACACCATCCAATATGCTGCAACTGATTCTTGTCAGAGTTAAGAAATCACTTGTAGCTTTATAAAGCACCAGCTTATGTTCTCCACATGTTGTAAATTTCCCTTTTTTTTGTATCTGGACTCGATATTGTACTGAGGTTTGCAAGCTAAACATTCTGCCTCCTCCCACTTCACTTGCAACTGTTGCTGTTGTTGGCTTGTTGCCAATGTGTTGGTATCACTTCCACCTCACCATGGGATAGATTTCATTCCAAGTTTTTATCTCTGCATAGTTTACACCGGTCTATGTCTTGTTCCAGTGCAAATATGATATTTATTTGTATATATAAATAATCATTTAGGACTAAGCAGGTGTATATTTGTTCTGAGAGCCCAATTATCTGTCCAAATGTTGTTATTTTCCTGTCAATACATTTAATCACAGTGTACTTACATAAGCACAACTAGAACTCTAGAAGTATCAGTTACGCATTCACCAAGAAACGATTAGGTTGTCTTTATGTAATCATAACCGTCCACAACAGAATGTATCATTACGTTCACCTATTAATTTTCATGTTACTTCTGCAGGAGGGCATACTGCAGAGATGATGAATATTGTAACTGAGCTTCAGAAGGATCGGTTTACGCCAAGGTACTATGTGGCTGCACTTACCGATAACATGAGCCTTCCAAAGGCACAGATTTATGAGAAGTCATTGATTCATGTGGAGGTCAGTTACCCTGCTATATAAAATTACAATATTATTTGCAAGTAATTTCAGTTTTGCGTATGACACCAATGATACCTTTGTAGGGTGATAGAGAAACGATCATCGAGAACGCCCAGTTCATGCAGATATATCGTAGCCGTGAAGTGGGTCAATCCTACATTACCTCCATCGCAACAACTCTGCGTGCTATTTTGCATGCTATGTGGCTAATAATAAGAATCAGACCACAAGTGGTGTGCACTCTTCAAACTTATTAGCACCCATTATGCTATACGTGCACAATTATACTAATGTCTTGTAACACCCTTGTAGATATTTTGCAATGGTCCCGGGACATGCATCCCTCTATGTGCTTCAGCTTTTCTTCTAAAGGTAACTTTACATCCTACGTTCTGAATAGCTCAGTACAAGATTTATGTTCCAAGCACCACAACATTTCTAGTACCTTTTTGTTTATCATAGAACGAAAACTAAGATAGTAGGATGTCAAAATTGTTATAAATCTGTGTTTGCTAGAAACCCAATCATAACACTGTTTTTTGTCCTAAATGTCAAGTCAATGCAATGCTTAAAATTTTCTATCGAGTACTTGATTGCTCTATTCTTGCAGGTGCTTGGTCTGGGATGGTCCTCCGTTTTCTACATTGAAAGTATCGCAAGAGTGAAGAAGCTTTCGTTAAGTGGTTTACTCCTGTACAAGCTACGGATGGCCGACCAGTTCTTCGTGCAGTGGCCCCAGCTGCAACAAAAATATCCTAGAGCACAATACGCTGGCCGTTTGATGTGATGATTCACCCGTAAATGATATTTGGGACACCGTCGTTTCCAACTCCCGAGTTCTTGAACAATGCTGAGGTGCAGTTGAATACTCGAATTAACACACCGTACATGCCAGTTTTTTCTTTACTTGTTGGTATGGACTTGTGTAGTGTAAACATTGCTCTTATATTATGAGACAAGGGAGTAGTATATATGTACTACCCGTCAAAATTGTCTTTCAAGACTGACCTATTGGTCAGGGAATAGAATACCCGCTCTCAGATATATACCTTGTAGTCTGTAACTCCGCAGAATCCAAGTGTAAACCTCATCCTGTAAGTTTCACATTCTATTAGTAAGTGCTCGTCCCTGTGTTTGTTACCTTTACCATGCCTTCAGGATGACCTGACATCAATGTCACCAGAGGGAAATCTGTTTTTTTTTAAACTAACAAAGGAAGAACTGCTGTAATCTGAAGGATAATATTTGACTATCAGGATTTCTAAAACACAGGATCAAGGGTTTGTTTGCGACTGCTATGCTCCATCAAAATCAGTTTCACTCCAAGTCCACTTTGAAGCAGTTTCACACGGGAGTTGCAGCTCCATCAAATAGCAGATTATCATGTTTGGCTTCCAGCTAGCTCCAGCTTCAAGCATGTGAAATTTGATGAAAATGATCTGTTTGATTGGATGATGTGGGGAAAAACTAAGGGTATCCACTTACCTGTGGCAGTGGTGGGTGGATTTTGTTTCCAACTCCAGCTTCTAAGTTTTTGCAGCACCCCTTGTAGAGCCTCACAATAAACAGGGCTGCACATTGTTTTTTCTTTTACAGAGCGGCGTACCCTGAAGTTACCCTTTTGTCTTGCATTTTGTAGGCCTTGGATTATCAGCAAAGAAAATGAATTTTCTCAGGAATACACCACCAATGGCATACAAAAGCCCAAGTCCGCTGCGGCGAGCCACACACACACGAGGCAAAAAGCCCAGGCCTGCAGCGCCGAGCCAGGGGACGCTCCGCGACACGAAAGGACACCGAGATCCACGTCACCGTCCTGCCCCTCTTTATCCACCACGGATTTTTCTTAAAAACAAACAGCGGAGAATAAAAAAGAGCAGAGAGCGGAGAGGAGAAGAACGCCCTCCGATCCCACACCCACCCCCGGCCTCGCGATCCTCCCCTCCCCTTCCCTTGGGCAGGCCGAATCCGGACCCCCCAACGAGCGCAGTGGGACGAGGACCGACGGGCGGGGCACAGAGAGGCCGGGGGTGATGAATTGTTACGCTGCATGGACGGAGCAAGCGAGGAGCCTCTCCACAAGGTGAGCATCCCGCAATCCGTAGGATAATCTCCGGTCATCCTTCTTGCCGTCTTCAGGATAGCGAACGAGCGAGAGAGAGAGAGAGAGCGATTGCCTTAGGCTTTTAGCTTGGGGGAACTTCGGTTCATGGATCTGTAGCCCCTGTTGGTTTATGATTACTGGAATGAATTTAGTTAGTACTACTAGTTTGCTTTGGCCTCGCTGTGTGTGTGTGGGGGGGGGGGGGGGGGAGCAGCGTACTGTTTGGTGGTTGGTAGTTAAATTCAGGCGTACTGATCTGTGGCGGGCGATTGGTTAAATCCCTACTATCGTCTGTTGCTCATCCATGTGTGGTGTGTGTAAGGCAACATCCCTGTTTATCGTCTCCTTGCTTACCTAAATTAGTCCAAGCTGATCGATGCATTTGTGGTGTCTATTGCCTAATGGACTTGCTTGTTTGAGTGGTTGAAGAAACTTTTATCTAGTTATTATAGTAAGTAGGTTTCTGGAAAACTCTGCTGCTTAGGCTGAATATGTTATCGTTTGCAAGTGCCACCTACTCACCTAGAATGGGGATCCGTATTCAAACATAAACTTTTGGATTCAATACTGAACTGTGATATGAACACTCCTGGTCGGTCCTTTTTGCTATGCTGCTGACTATGTATGGTAGTTAAATTTAGGCATACTGATCTGTGGCGAGCAATTGGTCAAATTCCAACTATCATATGTTGCACATCCATGTGTGGTATGTGTGTAAGACAAAACTCCTGTTTAGGTTCACCTTGCTTGCCTAAATTAGTTTGATTTGTGTTAGAAAGCTTATCCATGCATTCATGCTGTCTATGCGCCTAATCGATTTGCCTGCATTCAGTATTTCAGTTGCAGAAATTGGGTTTCTGGAAAACTCTGCTGCTTTGGCTGAATATGTTTATCGTTTGCAAGTGCCACCTACTATGGGAATTTATATCCAAACATTTAAGCTTTTGGATCGATCGTGGACTGTGATATGAGCACTCCTTGCCTATCTCTGTTGCTATGCTGTAGACCATCTTATGGATACCCCCAAATAGGCATTATCAGTACAACTCAAGTGTGCTGTGTTCCTATGGACTATCATGCCATTCATGTATAGGGAAATGATCCCAGTATACTTTATTGCATAATTATACTCACCTGTCCATTTAATCCATTTTATCAATTATATCATTTCATAGAGTTCATCTGTGATGACAGGACTATTACAAAGTTCTGGAGGTCGATTACGATGCATCTGACGACAACATCAAATTGAGCTATAGAAGATTAGCGTTGGTAATTTTATGCCCAGCTTCTCTTCTGCGAACCACTACTATGTATTGTCTACCCAAACAAAATTATAGATCAACTAACTTTAAGTGGTGTCTCATCTCCAGAAGTGGCACCCAGACAAGCATAAGGGCGAGGATGATGTCACAGCTAAATTTCAGGAGATCAACGAGGCTTACAAAAGTACTGTTCAAGTCTGTCATTTTAGGCACTGATGATACCTTTTGTCCCTCTCTATTTTGTACTGATAAGAATGGTGACAGGGTGACACTTCACTATATACAATTCTTAAAACTTCTATTACCTAATGCACTATATTGTCTTTCCAGTTTTAAGTGATCCAGTTACACGGCTTGAGTACGACTTTTCTGGCTGTTACGAGGTCAATCAATATACTGCACGTGTAAGAGCTCTTCTTAACTAGTAGATATCAATCAGATTCTTATTCTGTGTGCTTTCTGTCTAATTTTGCTATATTTTCCTGTATTTTAGGAGTACCTTTCAAGATTTAAGGGAATGATACTTACATGCAATGGTCTTGGCATAGAGCATTCTTCAAAATGGTAAATGCAGTTCAGTTGAACTCAGATGTCTAATTGTTTGTTTCAGTGCATTGCTGGCCTCCTTATTTGGTAGCATGCACACCTCGGATAGTGTTTTCTTTTATCACACTGTTGACATTGTGTACTTATGGTTTCCAGGGCGCGACATTTGAGGGAATGGGAGCCTCATTGATCAATAGGTACAACATGTTTATTCCCGAACTTGTTCAGTAGTGTCTCTGATGGCGATTGGACATGTATTTTGTTCTTCTGTAACTCCGCAATGGAACCTGTCATGTGCCCGTGCACTTGTGCTAGAAAGAGATGCATGTTTGCTATTTCCAACCGTGATCTGGTTGTGTACACTTGACTTGTCACAAGCATTGTAACAATAGTTCCTTTTCAGCATAAACCACAGCTAAAAAGAAGAGAAATATGCTTCTTTCAACGAAAGAGAATTAACATATCGTGTAATCAAGTATGTGTACCTGATAGAACAAGAGAAAAATAAGTTTTTGTGTGATTGTGCTGTCAGAAAATCTGTAATAAGCTAAATGCCGATAAATGTCGCCCACCAGGAAGGCACAGAGACACCTAAATGACGCATAAGAGTAAGTACACTCAGGAGGTGGACCTAGGAATACTGGTCATCAGTCCACAATATGAATGGAGCATGCAATGTTGGTGACTTGGTGTTACCATTTCAAAATTCCCATTCAAGTTTGTGCACCACATAGTGGAGGCAGCTCGATGCAGGTTTTGGTAAACCATACATGTAATCACCTATGGCAAATCCAGGTGCGTGAAAGGAAATAAATCTATTTAGTCGATGGTGCAACATGCTGATAACAGATTTGAGTTGCATTTTGTAGATGTCGATCACAGTGGCGGTACAGACTTTAGAAGGGCAATGTTGCTCCAATGCTCTGCCCTGCTTTGGAGTAGGAACCATAAAGAAAAACACACTTTTTGTCTGAAAGGACAAGCTTCATTTGGCCAAAGTCATTGCCCTAGCATGGTAACTAGCCATAGGACCTTCATTTTTTACCCAAGCATGCAGCAAGTAGTAAATCACTGATCTTTTCAGCCCTTATTCTACTCATGAACCCCACTGTTTTGACCTGTAAAGTCCCAGCTGAGATAATCGCCCACCGTGGACAGGTGAGCTGCACTTGTACTATTTATAATAAGGTACCAAAAAAAGGGTGTCACCGTTTTCTCATTATAATCCGGGACATGGACTGCGCTCTCTACCTGGCCCGCGGTTCGTCGTAGGCCCTCGATATCGAGTGGAAACGGACGGACGATAGAATCGGACAGCGGCGTGGGCTTTTGCCGTACCGCAGCCTTGACGAGCAAGGCTATATTATGTTGGTGTCAGAATGAGTTGTCCCTGCCTTTTTTTCCTTTTTCCTCCCCTCGGTTGGACGAGTTGTCTGATAAAATGAAAATTCGATTGCGGTCAGTCATGCAAACAAAAGCAGCGTCGGTCCGTTTCTCTTTGAGGCAGCGATCCAGGACCAGACAACGGCTGGTGTCAGCCATGGTCGCTCGTTCGATGCGTCTGCGTACAGCGGTAGTCTGTAGACATCTGCGCTAGGGTCAACTCAATGGTTTGTACTGCCTTCACGTTTTGTACACACGACACGATTATGTTTCGAGGAGGCCAAGTTTCCAGCCAGGCCAATAATGCTTGGACATTCCCCAGGCTAGCTTTAGAGCAACTCTAGCTGTCCTTTTAAAAACCGGATCCTTATACTGCCTTTACAATTCGTGACATGTTTTAGGCTTGTTGTAATGGAAAGTATCATATACTAATATCATGCATATAATACTACACCCGTAGTTATATCTGGCCATGGGCCGGGCCGGGTTGGGCTTGACCCAGGCCCTAAAAAGCCCACGGCAAAAAACTAAGGCCCAAGCCCGGCCCAGGCCCTGTCTGTTGGAAATATGACCTAGAGGCAATAATAAAATGGTTATTATTGTATTTCCTTGTTCATGATAATTGTCTATTGTTCATGCTATAATTGTATTAACCGGAAATCAGAATGCATGTGTGGATAAATAGACCACAACATGTCCCTAGTGAGCCTCTAGTTGGCTAGCTCGTTGATCAATAGATGGTCACGGTTTCATGACCATGGACATTGGATGTCATTGATAACGGGATCACATCATTAGGAGAACGATGCGATGGACAAGACCCAATCCTAAGCATAACACAAGATCGTGTAGTTCGTCTGCTAAAGCTTTTCAATGTCAAGTATCGTTTCCTTAGACCATGAGGTTGTGCAACTCCCGGATGCCGTAGGAATACTTTGGGTGTGCCAAACATCACAACGTAACTGGGTGGCTATAAAGATACACTACGGGTATCTTCAAAAGTGTCTGTTGGGTTGGCACGTATCGAGATTGGGATTTGTCACTCCGTGTGATGGAGAGGTATCTCTGGGCCCACTCGGTAAGACATCATCATAATGAGCTCAATGTGACTAAGGAGTTAGCCATGGGATGATGTATTACAGAATGAGTAAAGAGACTTGTCGGTAACGAGATTGAACAAGGTATAGAGATATCGACGATCGAATCTCGGGCAAGTATCATACCGATAGACAAAGGGAATTGAATACGAGATTGATTGAATCCCCGACATCGTGGTTCATCCGATGAGATCATTGTGGAGCATGTGGGAGCCAACATGGGTATCCAGATCCCGCTGTTGGGTATCCAGATCCCGTTGTTGGTTATTGACCGGAGAGGTGTCTCAGTCATGTCTACGTGTCTCCCGAACCCGTAGGGTCTACACACTTAAGGTTCGATGACGCTAGGGTTATAGGGAAATAGTGTACGTGGTTACCGAAGATAGTTCGGAGTCCCAGATGAGATCCCAGACGTCACGAGGAGTTCCGCAATGGTCCGGAGACAAAGATTGACATATAGGAAGTGAGGTTTTGGTTACTGGAAATGTTTCGGGCGTCACCGGTAACGTACCGGGACCACCGAAAGGGTTCCGAGGGTCCACCAAGTGGGGCCACCGGCCCTAGAGGGATTCATGGGACGAAGGTGGAGGGAACCAGCCCCTAGGTGGGCTGGTGCGCCCCTCCCACCTGTCCCAAGGCGCAGCAAGGAGAGAGGTGGGGCAAACCCTAGGCCCAGATGGGCCTTAAGCCCACCCTAGGGCGGCTAGGGCTGCCGCACCACCTCTCCCTCCCTCTGGCCGCCGCCCAAATGGGATCTGGGGCTGCCGCACCACCCTAGGGTGGGAACCCTAGGGCGCATCACCCTCCTCCCTCTCCTCCTATATATAGTGGTGGGTTTTGGGCTGTTGGAGACACGACTTTCTCTCCCTCTCGGCGCAGCCCTACTCCTCCCTCTCCTCGTTCTCCGTAGTGCTTGGCGAAGCCCTGCCGGAGACCATGCAGCTCCACCATCACCACGCCGTCGTGTTGCTGGAGCTCTTCCCCAACCTCTCCTTCTCTTCTTGCTGGATCAAGGCGTAGGAGACATCACCGCTCCACCAACCGCGTTCTTGTAACGCTTCCGCTTTGCGATCTTCAAAGGTATGAAGATGCAATCTCTCCCCACTCGTTGCTGGTTTCTTCATAGATAGATCTTGGTGACACGTAGGAAATTTTTTGATTTACTACTACGTCTCCCAACAGTGGCATCATGAGCTAGGTCTATGCATAGAATCTATGCACGAGTAGAACACAAAGCAGTTGTGGGTGTCGATCTTGTTAATTTGCTTACCACTACTAGTCTTATCTTGATTCGGCGGTATTGTGGGATGAAGCGGCCCGGACCAACTTTACACGTACGCTTACGTGAGACCGGTTCCACCGCCTGACATGCACTTGTTGCATAAGGTGGCTAGCGGGTGTCTGTCTCTCCCACCTTAGTCGGATTGGATTCGATGAAAATGGTCCTTATGAAGGGTAAATAGCAATTGGCATATCACGTTGTGGTTTTGGCGTAGGTAAGAAATGTTCTTGCTAGAAACCTATAGCAGCCACGTAAAAACTTGCAACTACAAATTAGAGGACGTCTAACTTGTTTTTGCAGCATATTCCTTGTGATGTGATATGGCCAAAAGGATGTGATGTGATGCATTGTGATGTATGAGTTTGATCATGTTCTTGTAATAGGATTCATGGCTTGCATGTCGATGAGTATGACAACCGGTAGGAGCCATAGGAGTTGTCTTATTTTATTGTATGACCTACGTGTCAATCATAAATGCCATGTAATTACTTTACTTTATTGCTAAATGTTAGCCATAGTAGTAGAAGTAATAGTTGGCGAGACAACTTCATGAAGACACGATGATGGAGATCATGATGATGGAGATCATGGTGTCGTGCCGGTGACAGTGATGATCATGGTGCCCCGAAGATGGAGATCAAAGGAGCAAGATGATATTGGCCATATCATGTCACTATATTGATTGCATGTGTATGTTTATCATGTTTACATCTTATTTGCTTAGAATGACGGTAGTAAATAAGATGATATCTCAATAAAATTTCAAGAGATGTGTTCACCCTAACTGTGCGCCGTTGCTAAGGATCGTTGTTCCGAAGCATCACGTGGTGATCGGGTGTGATAGGTTCTAACGTTCACATACAACGGGTGTAAGCCAGATTTACACACGCGAGGCACTTAGGTTGACTTGACGAGCCTAGCATGTACAAACATGGCCTCAGAACACGGTAGACCGAAAGGTTGAACATGAGTCGTATAGGAGATACGATCAACATGGAGATGTTCACCATGGAAGACTATTCCGTCTCACGTGATGATCGGACACGGGCTAGTTGACATGGATCATGTATCACTTGGATGACTAGAGAGATGTCTATCTAAGTGGGAGTTCATTAAATAATTTGATTATGTGAACTTAATTATCATGAACTTAGTCTAAATTGTCTTTACAATCTATATTGTAGATCCAATGGCCAACGCGAATGTCACCCTCAACTTCAGCGCGTTCCTAGAGAAAACCAAGCTGAAAGATGATGGAAGCAACTATGCGGACTGGGTCCGTAGCTTGAGGATCATCCTCATAGCTTCCAAGAGATTGTATGTCCTAGATGCACTGCTAGGTGACGCACCCATTCTCCCAGCGTTACAAGACGTTATGAACGCTTGGCAGTCACGCCGCGATGATTACTCCCTTGTTCAGTGCGACATTCTTTAAGTTTAGAACCGGGGCTCCAAAAGCGTTTTGAGCAACACGGAGCATATGAGATGTTCCAAGAGCTGAAACTGGTTTTCCAAGCTCATGCCCGGGTCAAGAGATATCACGTCTCCGACAAGTTCTTCAGCTGTATGATGGAGGAGAACAGTTCTGTGAGTGAGCACATACTCAAGATGTCTGGGTTCCACAACCGCTTGACTCAGCTGGGAGTTAACCTCCCGGATGACCCGGTCATTGACAGAATCCTCCAGACGCTTCCACCTAGCTACAAGAGCTTTGTGATGAACTACAACATGCAGGGCATGGAGAAGTCCATTCCTAAGTTGTACTCGATGCTGAAATCAGCGGAGGTCGAGATCAAAAAGGAGCATCAAGTGTTGATGGTGAATAAGACCACTAGTTTCAAGAAATGCAAGGGTAAGAAGTGTTGGGGAACGTCGCATGGGAAACAAAAAATTTCCTACGCACACGCAAGATCTATCCATGGTGATGAGCATCTACGAGAGGGAGAGTGGATCTACATACCCTTGTAGATCGCTAAGCGAGAAGCGTTAAGAAACGCGGTTGGTGTAGTCAAACATCTTCGCGATCCAAATCGCCGAGCGTCCCGCGATCACATCACGATCCGTCCCGCGATCCAATCACGATCCATCCCGCGAACTCATCACGATCCGTCCCGCGATCTCATCACGATCCGTCCCGCGATCTCATCACGATCCGTCCCGTGAACTCATCACGATCCGTCCCGTGATCTTGATCATGGTCCTTCCGATCTAGCGCCGAACGGACGACACCTCCGCGTTCAGCACACGTGCAGCTTGATGATGATCTCCACCGTCTTGATCCAGCAAGAGGAAGTGGAGAGGAAGAAGATTTCACTGGCAGCATGACGACGCTGCGGCGATGGTGGTGGAGCTATTCCGGTAGGGCTTCGCCTAAGCACTGCGGAAATCCGATCTAGAGGAGCACCGGTGGAACGGGTAACACGTGGCCGTAAAATCTAGTACAAAACACCCAATACCACCAGTATATATAGGAGGGAGGGAGGAGGAGGGCTGGCGCACAAGGCAGCCCTTGCGCAAGGAGGAGAGGAGGAATCCTCCTCCAATCCTATTAGGACTAGGATTCCTCCTTTCCTACTTGGAATCTCTTTCCACCTTGGCCTTTTTTCTCTCTTTCTCAAGTCCAGCCGCATGGGACTCTTAGAGGACTTCCACCATCCCACTAAGGGCTGGTTTCCACCCTCCCACATCCCATGTAGCCTCTTGGGTCGAAATACCTCTCCCGATGGTCCCCCGGTACACTCCCGACACTCCCGGTACACTACCGATGAGCCCGAAACTTTTCCGGCGACCAAAATAGGACTTAATATATATGAATCTTTACCTCCGGACCATTCCGGAGCTCCTAGTGATGTCCGGGATCTCATCCGGGACTCCGAACAACCTTCGGTCACCACCATACATAACTCTATACTACCGAAACGTCACCAAACCTTAAGTGTGCAGACCCTGCGGGTTCGAGAACTATGTAGACATGACCGAGACACCTCTACGGTCAATAACCAATGGCGGGACCTGGATGTCCACATTGGTTCCTACATATTCTATGAAGATCTTTATCGGTCGAACCTCTATGTCAAGGATTCAGTTAATCCCGTATGATGTTCCCTTTGTTCTTCGGTATGTTACTTGCCCGAGATTCGATCGTCGGTATCTCCATACCTAGTTCAACCTTGTTACTGGTAAGTCTCTTTACTCGTTCCGTAATACAAGATCCCGTGACTAACACTTAGTCACATTGCTTGCAAGGCTTATTGTGATGTTGTATTACCGAGTGGGCCCTGAGATACCTCTCCGTCACACGGAGTAACAAATCCCAGTCTTGATCCATGCCAACTCAACAGACACCCTCGGAGATACCTGTAGAGCACCTTTATAGTCACCCAGTTACGTTGCGACATTTGATACACACAAGGTACTCCTCCGATGTGAGTGAGTTGCATGATCTCATGGTCATAGGAACACATACTTTGACATGCAGAAAACAGTAGCAATAAACTGATACGATCATATGCTACGTTTGTAGTTTGGGTCTTGTCCATCACATCATTCTCCTAATGATCTGATCCCGTTATCAAATGACATCACATGTCAATGGCTAGGAAACCTTGACCATCCTTGATCAACGAGCTAGTTCACTAGAGGCATACTAGGGACAGAGTGTTGTCTATTTACCCACACATGTAATGTGTTTCCATTCAATACAATTATAGCATGGATAATAAACGATTATCATGAACAAGGAAATATGATAATAACTAATTTATTATTGCCTCTAGGGCATATTTCCAACAGTCTCGCACTTGCACTAGAGTCAATAATCTAGTTCACATCACCGTGTGATTCGCATTGTTATGAATCTAACACCCAATGAGTTCTGGGGCTCGATCATGTTTGCATGTGAGAGAGGTCTTATAGTCAACGGGTCTGTGACATTCAAATCCGTGTGTACTTTGCAAATTTCTATGTCAAACCGTAAACACTGCTACCACACTCCACTTGGTACTATTCCAAATGGTTGCTCCACTATACGTATCCAGATTGCTACTACGAGTCATCCGGATTGGTGTTAAAGCTTGCATCGACGTGACTCTTTACGATGAACTCTTTATCACCTCCATAATCGAGAAACATCTCCTTAGTATTTTAGTTACTAAGGATAATCTTGACCGCTGTCCAGTGCTCCATTCGAGGATCACTTTGAAACCTTCCAACCATACTTATGGCAAGGCTGACATCGGGTCTTATGCACAACATTGCATACATGTTAGAGCCTATGGCTGAAGCATAGGGGATGACACTCATCTTTTCTCTATCTTCTGCAGTCACTGGGCATTGAGTCTTACTCAACTTTATACCTTACAAATCAGGCGAGAACTCTTTCTCTGACTGATCCATTTTGAACTCTTTCAAAATCTTGTCAAGGTATGTACTCATTGAAAGTCCTATCAAACATCTTGATCTATCTTTATAGATCTTGATGCTCAACAATTAGGTAGCTTTATCCAGGTCTTCCTTTGAAAAACACTTTTCAAACAACCGTTTATGCTCTCTAGAAATTCTACATCATTTCCGAATACCAATATGTCATCCACATATACTTATCAGAAACTCTATAGTGCTCCCACTCACTTTATTGCAAATACAAGTTTCTCGTAAACTTTGTATAACTCAAAAACTTTGATCACCTCATCAAAGTGTATATTCCAACTCCGAGATGCTTGCTTCAGTTCATAGAAGAATCACTGAAGCTCGCACACCTTTTAGCATCCTTAGGACTGACAAAACCTTCTGGTTGTATCTCATACAACCTTTCCTTAAGGAAGGAAACGATGTTTTGGCATCCATCTGCCAAATTTCATAATTGAAAAATGCAGCAACTGCTAACATAATTCTAACAGACTTTAGCATCGCTACGAGTGAGAAAGTCTCATCGCAGTCAACTCCTTGAACTTGTCGTAAACTACTTTGCAACAAGTCGAGTTTACAAATGGTAACATTTACCATCAGCGTATGTCTTCTTTTTAAAGATCCATTTGTACTTAACGACCTGCCATCCAACGAGCAAGTCCACCAAAGTCTATACTTGGTTTTCATACATGGACCCTTTCTCGGATTTCATGGCCTCTAACCATTTGTTGGTTTCCGGGCCCATCATCGCTTCTCCATAGTTCGTAGGTTCATCGTTGTCCAACAACATGACCTCCAAGATAGGGTTGTCGTACCGCTCAGTAGCAGTACACGTCCTTGTCGACCTATGAAGTTTGATAGTAACTTGATCCTAAGCTTCATGATCATCATCATTAACTTCCTCTTCAACTGACGTAGGCTTCACAGAAACATCTTTTTGCGCTGCGCTACTTTTTGTTTGAAGTAAAGGTTCAATAACCTCATCAAGCTCTATTTTCCTCATAGGTCGATAGTAACTTGATCCGAAGCTTCATGATCATCATCATTAGCTTCCTCTTCAACTGACGTAGGCTTCACAGAAACATCTTTCTACACTGCGCTACTTTCTGGTTGAAGCAGAGGTTCAATAACCTCATCAAGTTCTATCCTCCTCCCACTCAATTCTTTCAAGAGAAACCCTTTCTCGAGAAAGGACCCAGTTTTAGCAACAAACATTTTATGCTTGGATCTGAGATAGAAGGTTCACCCAACTGTTCTTAGGGTATTCTATGAAGATGCATTTGTTCGCTTTGGGTCTGAGCTCATTAGGTGAAAACATTTTCCACACAAGCGTCGCAACCCCAAACATTAAGAAATGACAGCTTAGGTTTCTATCAAACCATAGTTCACACGGTGTCATCTCAACGGATTTAGATGGTGCCCTATTTAAAGTGAATGTAGTTGTCTCTAATGCATAACCCCAAAATTATAGTAACAAAACAATAATAGACATCATAGCACGCACCATATCCAATAGAGCACGACTATGACGTTTGGACACACCATCACACTATGGTGTTCCAGGTGGCATGAGTTGTGAAACAACTTTCGCATTGTCTAAAGTTGTATGCCAAACTCGTAACTCAGATATTCACCTCCACGATCATATCGCAAACATTTTTATCTTCTTGTCCCGATGATCTTAAACTTCACTCTGAATTTGCTTGAACCTTTCAAACGATTCAGACTTGTGTTTCATTAAGTCAATATACACTATATCTACTCAAATCATCGGTGAAGGTAAGAAAATAATGATATCCACCGCACCCTACAAGACTCATTGGATTGCATACCTCAACGTGTATCATGTCCAATAAATCACTTGCCCGCTTCATCAAAACAGAAAACGGGGTCCTTAGTCATCTTGACCAAGAGGCATGGTTCGCATGTCTCAACCGATTCGAAATCGAATGAGTCCAAAGATCCATCAGCATGGAGTTTCTTCATGCGTTTTATACCAATATGACATTTAGCGGCAGTGCCACACGTATGTGGTACTATTATTATTATCTTTGTATATCTTTGGCATCAATGTTATGAACATGTGTATTACTACGATCAAGTTTCAACAAACCATTCTTACTGGGTGCATGAGCGTTGAAGGTATTATTCATGTAAATAGAATAACCATTATTCTCTAACTTAAATGAATAACCGTGTTGCAATAAACACGATCCAATCACGTTCATGCTCAACGCAAAACACCAAATAACATTTATTTAGGTTTGTCACTAATCCCGAAGGTAGAGAGAGCGTGCGATGTTGATCACATCAACCTTGGAAACATTTCCAACACACATCGCCACCTCACCCTTAGCTAGTTCTCCGTTTATTCCGTAGCTTTTATTTCGAGTTACTAACATTTAGCAACCAAACCGGTATCCAATACCCAGGTGCTACTAGCAGTACTAGCAAGGTACACATCAATAACACGTATATCAAATATACTTCTGTCGACGTTGCCAGCCTTCTTATCTACCAAGTATCTAGGGTTGTTCCGCTTCAGCGACCGCTCTCCTCATAATCAAAGCACTTAGTCTCGGGTTTGGGTTCAACTTTGGGTTGCTTCACCGGAGCAGCAACTGACTTGCTATCCATGAAGTTTCCCTCCTTGCCCTTGCCCTTCTCGAAACTAGTGGTTTTACTAACCATCAACACTTGATGCTCCTTCTTGATTTCTACCTTCGCGGTGTCAAACATCGCGAATAGCTCAAGGATCATTATTTCTATCCCTGGCGTTTATAGTTCATCACCAAGTTCTAGTAGCTTAGTGACAGTGACTTGGAGAACAATATCAATCACTATCTTATCTGGAAGATCAATTCCCACTCGATTCAAGCGATTGTAGCACCCAGACAATCTGAGCACATGCTCAACGATTGAACTATTCTCTTTCATATTACCAGCAAAGAATCTTGTTGGAGATCTCATATCTTGCAACACGAGCACGAGCCTGAGATCCTAATTTCAGCTCTTAGAACATCTCATATGTTCCGTGACGTTCAAAACGTTTTGGAGCCTCAATTCTAAGCCGTAATGCATGACGCACTAAACTATCAAGTAGTCATCAAAACGTGCCTGTCGGATGTTCACAACATCTACAGACGACGCTAGAGGGGTTGGCGCACCGAGCGGTGCATTAAGGACATAAGCCTTCTGTGCAGCAACGAGGACAATCCTCAGATCACGGAGCCAGTCCGCAATATTGCTACCATCATCTTTCAACTCTATTTCTCTAGGAACATATAAAAATCAAGGGAGCTACAGCGCGAGCAAGTAATCTACAACATAATTTGCAAAGACACTACTAACTATGTTCATGATGATGAGTTCAATTAATCATATTACTTAAGAACTCCCACTCAAATTGACATCCCTCCGGTCATTCGGGTGATACATGATCCAAATTCACCAACTCAAGTCCGATCATCACGTGAGTTGAGGTGGTTAAAATGGTGAACATCATCATGTTGATCATATCTACTATATGACTCATGTTTGACTTTTAGGTCTCTTGTGTTTCGAGGCCATGTCTGTACATGCTAGGCTCGTCAAGTTTAACCCGAGTGTTCTGCATGTGCAACACTGGCTTGCACCCGTTGTATGTGAACGTAGAGTCTATCACACCCGATCATCACGTGGTGTCTCAACACGACGAACTTTCGCAATGGTGCACACTTAGGGAGAACTTGAAATTTAAGTGAGGGATCACCTTATAATGCTACCGTCGTCCTAAGCAAAACAAGGTGCATAAAAGTATTAACATCACAGGCAAATCATAAGTGACATGATATGGACATGAACTTGTGCTTTTGATCTCCTATCATGAAAGCACCGGCATGATCTCCATCGTCACCGGCATGACACCATGATCTCCATCATCTTGATCTCCATCAATGTGTCGCCATTGGGGTTGTCGCGCCCACCATGCTTCTACTACTATTGCTACCGTTTAGCGATAAAGTAAAGCATTACATAGCGCTTAATGATTGACACGCAGGTCATGCAATAATTAAAGACAACCCTATGGCTCCTTCCGGTTGCCGTACTCATCGACATGCAAGTCGTGATAATCTATACATCACATGATCATCTCATACATCACATATGTCACATCATGTAATTGGCCATATCACATCACAACATACCCTGCAAAAACAAGTTAGATGTCCTCTAATTGTTGTTGCATGTTTTACGTGGCTGCTACGGGTATCTAGCAAGAACAATTCTCATCTACGCAAAAACCACAACGGTGATACACTAGTTGCTTTTCAACCTTCTCAAGGACCGCCTTTGTCGAATCCGATCCAACTAAAGTGAGAGAAACTAGCACCCGCAAGCCATCTATGCAACAAGTTGCGGTCGAGGGAACCGGTCTCTCGTAAGCATACGAGTAATGTTGGTCCGGGCCGCTTCATCTCACAATACCGCTGAACCAAAATCCGACCAAGGGAGGAAGCAATCTAAGCATGAACGCCCACAAACTCTTTGTGTTCTATTCGAGATCTCATCTACACATAGACCTAGCTCTGATACCACTGTTGGGGAACGTCGCATGGGAAACAAAAAAATTCCTACGCACACGCAAGATCTATCCATGGTGATGAGCATCTACGAGAGGGAGAGTGGATCTACATACCCTTGTAGATCGCTAAGCGGGAAGCGTTAAGAAACGTGGTTGGTGTAGTCGAACATCTTCGCGATCCAAATCGCCTAGCGTCCCGCGATCACATCATGATCCGTCCCGCGATCCAATCACGATCCGTCCCGCGAATCACGATCCGTACCGCGATCTCATCACGATCCGTCCCGTGAACTCATCATGATCCGTCCCGTGATCCTGATCACGGTCCTTCCGATCTAGCGCCGAACGGACGGCACCTCCGCGTTCAGCACACGTGCAGCTTGATGACGATATCCACCATCTTGATCCAGCAAGAGGAAGTGGAGAGGAAGAAGAGTTCACCGGCAGCATGACAGCGCTGCGGCGATGGTGGTGGAGCTATTCCGGCAGGGCTTCGCCTAAGCACTGCGGAAATCCGATCTAGAGGAGCACCGGTGGAACGGGTAGCACGTGGCCGTAAAATCTAGTGCAAAACACCCAATACCCCCATTATATATAGGAGGGAGGGAGGAGGAGGGCTTCCACACAAGGCAGCCCTTGCGAAAGGAGGAGAGGAGGAATCCTCCTCCAATCCTATTAGGACTAGGATTCCTCCTTTCCTACTTGGAATCTCTTTCCACCTTGGCCTTTTTTCTCTCTTTCTCAAGTCCAGCCGCATGGGCCTCTTAGAGGACTTCCACCAGCCCACTAAGGGTTGGTTTCCACCCTCCCACAGCCCATGTAGCCTCTTGGGTCGATATACCTCTCCCGATGGTCCCTCGGTACACTACCGGCACTCCCGGTACACTACCGATGAGCCCGAAACTTTTCCGGCGACCAAAATAGGACTTCCTATATATGAATCTTTACCTCCGGACCATTCCGGAGCTCCTCGCGACGTCCCGGATCTCATCCGGGACTCCGAACAACCTTCAGTCACCACCATACATAACTCTATATTACCGAAACGTCACCGAACCTTAAGTGTGCAGACCCTGCGGGTTCGAGAACTATGTAGACATGACCGAGACACCTCTATGGTCAATAACCAATGGCGGGACCTGGTTGACCACATTGGTTCCTACATATTCTATGAAGATCTTTATCGGTTGAACCTCTATGTCAAGGATTCAGTTAATCCCGTATGATGTTCCCTTTGTTCTTCGGTATGTTACTTGCCCGAGATTCGATCGTCGGTATCTCCATACCTAGTTCAACCTCATTACCGGTAAGTCTCTTTACTCGTTCCGTAATACAAGATCCCGTGACTAACACTTAGTCACATTGCTTTCAAGGCTTATTGTGATGTTGTATTACCGAGTGGGCCCTGAGATACCTCTCCGTCACACGGAGTAACAAATCCCAGTCTTGATCCATGCCAACTCAACAGACACCCTTGGAGATGCCTGTAGAGCACCTTTATAGTCACCCAGTTACGTTGCGACGTTTGATACACACAAGGTACTCCTCCGATGTGAGTGAGTTGCATGATCTCATGGTCATAGGAACACATACTTTGACATGCAGAAAACAGTAGCAATAAACTGATATGATCATATGCTACATTTGTAGTTTGGGTCTTGTCCATCACATCATTCTCCTAATGATGTGATCCCGTTATCAAATGACATCACATGTCAATGGCTAGGAAACCTTGACCATCTTTGATCAACGAGCTAGTTCACTAGAGGCATACTAGGGACAAAGTGTTGTCTATTTACCCACACATGTAATGTGTTTTCATTCAATACAATTATAGCATGGATAATAAACGATTATCATGAACAAGGAAATATGATAATAACTAATTTATTATTGCCTCTAGGGCATATTTACAACAAGAAGAACTTCAAGAAGGACAGCAAAGTTGTTGCCACGCCTAGTAAGCAAGTTGCCGGGAAGAAGAACAAGAATGGACCCAAGCCTGAGACTGAGTGCTTTTATTGCAAGGGTACCTGTCACTGGAAGCGGAACTGCCCCAAGTACTTAGCGGATAAGAAGGCCGGCAACATTAAAGGTATATGTGATATACTTGTTATTGATGTGTACCTAACCAGCGCTCGTAGTAGCTCCTGGGTATTTGATACCGGTGCAGTTGCTCACATTTGTAACTCCAAGCAGGAGTTGCAGAATAAGCGGAGGCTGGCAAAGGACGAGGTGACGATGTGCGTCGGGAATGGTTCCAAGGTCGATGTGACCGTCGTCGGCACGCTACCTCTACATCTAACTTCGGGATTAGTTTTAAACCTTAATAATTGTTATTTAGTACCAGCTTTGAGCATGAACATTGTATCTAGATCTCGCTTGATGCGAGATGGCTACTCATTTAAATCTGAGAATAATGGTTTTTCTATTGATATGAGAGAAATGTTTTATGGTCATGCCCCGCTGGTCAATGGTTTATTTTTGATGAATCACGAACGTGATGTTACACATGTCCATAGTGTGAGTACCAAAGAGTGTAAGGTTGATAACGATAGTCCCACTTACATGTGGCACTGCCGCCTTGGTCATATTGGTGTCAAACGCATGAAGAAGCTCCATGCTGATGGACTTTTGGAATCTCTTGATTTTGAATCATTTGACACGTGCGAACCATGCCTCATGGGCAAGATGACCAAGACTCCGTTCTCTGGAACAATGGAGCGAGCAACTGACTTGTTGGAAATAATACATACTGATGTATGCGGTCCAATGAGCGTCGAGGCTCGCGGTGGCTACCATTATGTTCTTACCCTCACTGATGACTTGAGCAGATATGGGTATGTCTACTTAATGAAACATAAGTCTGAAACCTTTGAAAGGTTCAAGGAATTTCAGAGTGAGATAGAGAATCAACGTGACAGGAAAATAAAGTGCCTACGATCTGATCGTGGCGGAGAATATTTAAGTCACGAGTTTGGCACGCACCTAAGGAAATGTGGAATTGTTTCACAACTCATGTCGCCTGGCACACCTCAGCGAAATGGTGTCTGAACGTCGTAATCGCACTCTATTGGATATGGTGCGATCTATGATGTCTCTTACTGACTTACCGCTATCATTTTGGGGATAGGCATTAGAGACTGCCGCATTCACTTTAAATAGGGCACCGTCAAAATCCGTTGAGATGACACCGTATGAATTATGGTTTGGAAAGAAACCTAAGCTGTCGTTTCTAAAAGTTTGGGGATGCGATGCTTATGTGAAGAAACTTCAACCTGAGAAGCTCAAACCCAAAGCGGAAAAGTGCGTCTTCATAGGATATCCCAAAGAGACTATTGGGTATACCTTCTACCTTAGATCCGAAGACAAAGTTTTTATTGCCAAGAATGGATCCTTTCTTGAGAAAGAGTTTCTCTCGAAAGAAGTAAGTGGGAGGAAAATAGAACTTCATGAGGTAATTGTACCTCCACTCGAACCGGAGAGTAGCACAACATAGGAAGTTGTTTCTGTGGAGCCTAAACCGGCAGGAGAGGAAGTTAATGATGATGATCATGAAACTTCAGATCAAGTTACTATTGAACGTCGAAGGTCCACTAGGACACGTTCCGCACTAGAGTGGTACGGCAACCCTGTCCTAGAAATCATGTTGTTGGACAACGGTGAACCTTCGAACTATGAAGAAGCGATGGCGGGCCCGGATTCCAACAAATGGATTGAGGCCATGAAACCCGAGATAGGATCCATGTATGAGAACAAAGTATGAACTTTGGTGGACTTGCCTGATGATAAGCGAGCCATTGAAAATAAATTGATCTTTAAGAAGAAGACTGACGCAGATGGTAATGTGACCGTCTATAAGGCTCGGCTTGTCGCTAAGGGTTATCGACAAGTTCAAGGAGTTGACTACGATGAGACTTTGTCACCTGTAGCGATACTAAAGTCTGTCCGAATCATGTTAGCAATTGCCGCATTTTATGATTATGAGATCTAGCAAATGGACATCAAAACGGCATTCCTTAATGGCTTCCTGAAGGAAGAACTGTATATGATGCAGACAGAAGGTTTTGTCGATCCTAAAGATGCTAACAAAGTATGCAAGCTCCAGCGCTCCATCTATGGACTGGTGCAAGCATCTCGGAGTTGGAACATTCGCTTTAATGAGGTGATTAAAGCGTTTGGGTTTGTACAGGTTTATGGAGAACCTTGTATTTACAAGAAAGTGAGTGGGAGCTCTATAGCATTTCTCATATTATATGTGGATGACATACTGATAATGGGAAATGATATAGAACTCTTGGAAAGTGTAAAGGCCTACTTGAATAAGTGTTTTTCAATGAAGGACCTTGGAGAAACTGCTTACATATTAGGTATTAAGATCTATAGAGATAGATCGAGATGCCTCATAGGTCTTTCACAAAGCACATACCTTGAAAAGATATTGAAGAAGTTCAATATGGATCAGTCCAAGAAGGGGTTCTTGCCTGTGCTACAGGGTGTGAGATTGAGTACGACTCAATGCCCGACCACGGCAAAAGATAGAGAAGAGATGAGTGTCATCCCCTATGCTTCAGCCATAGGCTCTATTATGTATGCCATGCTATGTACCAGGCCTGATGTGAACCTTGCCATAAGTTTGGTAGGGAGGTACCAAAGTGATCCCGGAGCGGAACACTGGACAGCGGTCAAGAATATCCTGAAGTACCTGAAAAGGACAAAGGACATGTTTCTCGCGAGCTCGTCGTAAAGGGTTACGTCGATGCTAGCTTCGACACAGATCCGGACGACTCCAAGTCGCAAACCGGATATGTGTATATTTTGAATGGAGGGGCAGTCAGTTGGTGCAACATCAAGCAAAGCGTCGTGGCGGCATCTACATGTGAAGCGGAGCACATAGCTGCTTCGGAAGCAGCAAAGGAAGGAGTCTGGATGAAGGAGTTCATCACCGACCTAGGAGTAATTCCTAATGCGTTGGGCCCGATGACTCTATTCTGTGACAACATTGGAGCTATTGCCCTTGCGAAGGAGCCCAGGTTTCACAAGAAAACAAGACACATCAAGCGCCGCTTCAACTCCATCCGTGATTACATTCAGGAAGGAGATATAGATATTTGTAAAGTACATACGGATCTGAATGTCGCAGATCCGTTGACTAAACCTCTCTCACGAGCAAAAACATGATCAACACCAGAATGCTATGGGTGTTCAATTCATCACAATGTAACTAGATTATTAACTCGAGTGCAAATGGGACGCTGTTGGAAATATGCCCTAGAGGCAATAATAAAATGCTTATTATTGTATTTCCTTGTTCATGATAATTGTCTATTGTTCATGCTATAATTTTATTAACCGGAAACCAAAATGCATGTGTGAATAAATAGACCACAACATGTCCCTAGTAAGCCTCTAGTTGGCTAGCTGGTTGATCAATAGATGGTCACGGTTTCATGACCATGGACATTGGATGTCATTGATAACGGGATCACATCATTAGGAGAATGATGTGATGGACAAGACCCAATCCTAAGCATAGCGCAAGATCGTGTAGTTCGTCTGCTAAAGCTTTTCAATGTCAAGTATCGTTTCCTTAGACCATGAGGTTGTGCAACTCCTGGATGCCGTAGGAATACTTTGGGTGTGCCAAACGTCACAACGTAACTGGGTGGCTATAAAGGTACACTACGGGTATCTCCAAAAGTGTCTGTTGGGTTGGCACGTATCGAGACTGGGATTTGTCACTCCGTGTGATGGAGAGGTATCTCTGGGCCCACTCGGTAAGACATCATCATAATGAGCTCAATGTGACTAAGGAGTTAGCCACGGGATGATGTTGTTGGAAATATGCCCTAGAGGTAATAAATAAAGTGTTTATTATTATATTTCCTTGTTCATGATAATCGTTTATTATCCATGCTATAATTGTATTAATTGGAAACACATTACATGTGTGGGTAAATAGACAACACTTTGTCCCTAGTATGCCTCTAGTGAACTAGCTCGTTGATCAAAGATGGTCAAGGTTTCCTAGCCATTGACATGAGATGTCATTTGATAACGGGATCACATCATTAGGAGAATGATGTGATGGACAAGACCCAAACTACAAACGTAGCATATGATCGTGTCAGTTTATTGCTACTGTTTTCTACATGTCAAGTATATGTTCCTATGACCATGAGATCATGCAACTCACGGATACCGAAGGAGTGCCTTGTGTGTATCAAACGTGGCAACGTAACTGGGTGACTATAAAGGTGCTCTATAGGTATGTTCGAGGGTGTCTGTTGAGTTGGCATAGATCAATACTGGAATTTGTTACTCCGTGTGACGGAGAGGTATCTCAGGGCCTAGTCGGTAATACAACATCACAATGAGCCTTGCAAGCAATGTGTCTAAGTGTTAGTCACATGATGTTGTATTACGGAACGAGTAAAGAGACTTTCCGATAATGAGGTTGAACTAGGTATGGAGATACCAACGATCGAATCTCGGGCAAGTAACATACTGAAGAACACAGGGAACATCATACGAGATTAATTGAATCCTTGACATAGAGGATCGACCGATAAAGATCGTCGTAGAATATGTAGGAACCAATATGGGCATCCAGGTCCCGCTATTGGTTATTGACCGTAGAGGTGTCTCGGTCATGTCTACATAGTTCTCGAACCCGCAGGGTCTACACACTTAAGGTTTGGTGACGTTTCGGTAGTATAGAGTTATGTATGGTGGTGACCGAAGGTTGTTCGGAGTCCTGGATGAGATCCCGGACGTCACGAGGAGATCCGGAATGGTTCGGAGGTAAATATTGATATATAGGAAGTCCTATTTTGGTCGCCGGAAAAGTTTCGGGCTCATCAGTAGTGTACCGGGAGTGCCGGTAGTGTACCGGGAGACCATCGGAAGGGGTATTTCGACCCAAGAGGCAACATGGGCTGTGGGAGAGTGAATACCAGCCCTTAGTGAGCTGGTGGAAGTCCCACACAAAGCCCATGCGGCTAGGGAGAAAAAAAACCAAAGAGAAAAAGTGGAAAAAGGCAAAAATAGGGTGAATCCTAGTCCTACTAGGATTGGAGGTGGATTCCACCTCCACAACCCAGTTTGGCCGACTCCTTGTGGCTTGGACCTTAGGCCAAGCCTCCTCCTCTCTTCCTCTTATATATACTAGAGGTTTTAGGGGTTTTGCACAGAATTTTCAGCCACGTGTTGCTCGTTCCACCAGTGCATAGTTTCTCCTCTAGATCGGTTTTCTGCAGCGTTTAGGCGAAGCCCTGCCAGAATAGCTCCACCACCATCGCCGAAGCGCCGTCACTCTGCCGGAGAACTCTTCTTCCTCTCCGCTCCTTCTTGCTGGATCAAGACAGCGGAGATCATCATCAAGCTGTACGTGTGCTGAACGCGGAGGTGTCGTCCGTTCGGCGCTAGATCGGAAGGATCGTGATCAAGTTCGTGGGACGGATACTGATCAAGTTTGTGGGACGGATCATGATTGGATCGCAGGACGTATTGTGATTGGATCGCGGGACGGATCGTGATTGGATCGTGGGACGCACGACGATTTGGATCGCGAAGACGTTCGACTACACCAACCGCGTTTCTTAACGCTTCCCGCTTATCGATCTACAAGGGTACGTAGATCCACTCTCCCTCTTGTAGATGCTTATCACCATGGATAGATCTGCGTGTGCGTAGGAATTTTTTTGTTTCCCATGCAATGTTCCCCAATAGTGGTATCAGAGCTAGGTCTATGTGTAGATGAGATCTCGAATAGAACACAAAAGGTTTGTGGGCATTGATGCTTAGATTGCTTCCTCCCTTGGTCGGATTTTGGTTCAGCGGTATTGTGAGATGAAGCGGCCCAGACCAACATTACTCGTACGCTTACGAGAGACCGGTTCCCTTGACCGCAACTTGTTGCATAGATGGCTTGCGGGTGCCAGTTTCTCTCACTTTTGTTAGATCGGAATCGACAAAGGCGGTCCTTGAGAAGGTTGAAAAACAACTAGTGTATCACCATTGTGGTTTTTGCGTAGATGAGAATTGTTCTTGCTAGATACCCGTAGCAGCCACGTAAAACATGCAACAATTATTAGAGGACGTCTAACTTGTTTTTGCAGGGTATGTTGTGATGTGATATGGCCAATTGCATGATGTGATATATGTGATGTATGAGATGATCATGTGATGTATAGATTATCACGACTTGCATGTCGATGAGTACGGCAACCGGCAGGAGCCATAGGGTTGTATTTAATTATTGTATGACCTGCGTGTCAATCATTAAGCGTTGTGTAATGCTTTACTTTATCGCTAAACGGTGGCAATAGTAGTAGAAGCATGTTGGACGTGACTGTTGGGGAACTTCGCATGAGAAACAAAAAGTTTCCTACGCACACGCAAACCTATCCATGGTGATGAGCATCTACGAGAGGGAGAGTAGATCCACGTACCCTTGTAGATCGCTAAGCGGGAAGCGTTAAGAAACGCGGTTGGTGTAGTCGAACTTCTTCGCGATTCAAATTGCCGAGCGTCTCGCGATCCAATCACGAACCGTCCTGCGAACTAATCACGAACCGTCCCGCGATCCAATCATGAACCGTCCCGCGATCTCGTCACGATCCGTCCCGCGATCCAATCACGAACGTCTCGTGGCCTTGATCACGATTCTTCCGATCTAGTACCGAACGGACGGCACCTTCGCGTTCAGCACACGTGCAGCTTGATGACGATCTCCACCATCTTGATCCAGCAAGCGGGAATGGAGAGGAGAGAGAGTTCACCGGCAGCGTGACGACGCTCCGGTGATGGTGGTGGTGGAGCAATTCCAGCAGGGCTTCGCCTAAGCGCTGCAGAAATCCGATCTAGAGGAGCACCGGTGAAATGGGTAGCACGTGGGCGTAAGTTGTGTGCAAAGCCCTAGATATCCACCAATATATATAGGAGGATAGGAGGGGGAGAGGGGATGGCGCACAAGTCCCCTTAGGGGAGTTGGCCGGCCAAGGTGGGAGCAATCCTACTCCTACTCCAATCCTAGTTGGAGTAGGATTGCTTCCTATTGGCTGATTTTTCCCTTTTCCCTTTAGGACTTCCTCTCCCTGCGCCATGGGCCTTTGTGGCTGTTTCCCCATCCCACTAAGGGCTGGTTATTATTCTCCCACAGCCCATGGACCTCTTGGGGTCGAAATACCCCTCCCGGAGGTCCCCCGGTACACTACCGGCACTCCCGGTACACTACCGATGAGCACGAAACTTTTCCGGCGACCAAACTGGGACTTCCTATATATGAATCTTTACCTCCAGACCATTACGGAGCTCCTCTTGACGTCCGGGATCTCATCCGGGACTCCGAACAACCTTCGGTCACCACCATACATAACTCTACACTACCGAAACGTCACCAAACCTTAAGTGTGCAGACCCTGCGGGTTCGAGAACTATGTAGACATGACCAAGACACCTCCACGGTCAATAACCAATGGCGGGACCTAGACATCCACATTGGTTCCTACATATTCTACGAAGATCTTTATCGGTCGAACCTCTATGTCAAGGATTCAGTTAATCCCGTATAACGTTCCCTTTGTTCTTCGGTATGTTACTTGCCTGAGATTCGATCGTCGGTATCTCCATACCTAGTTCAACCTCGTTACCGGAAAGTCTCTTTACTCGTTCCGTAATGCAAGATCCCGTGGCTAACATATTAGTCACATTGCTTGCAAGGCTTGTTGTGATGTTGCATTACCGAGTGGGCCCCGAGATACCTCTCGGTCACACGGAGTAACAAATCCTAGTCTCGATCCATGCCAACTCAACAGACACCATCAGAGATACCTGTGGAGCACCTTTATAGTCACCCAGTTACGTTGCGACGTTTGATACACACAAGGCACTCCTCCGATATCTGTGAGTTGCATGATCTCATGGTCATAGGAACATATACATTGACATGCAGAAAACAGTAGCAATAAACTGACACGATCATATGCTACGTTTGTAGTTTGGGTCTTGTCCATCACATCATTCTCCCAATGATGTGATCCTGTTATCAAATGACATCTCATGTCCATGGCTAGGAAACCTTAACCATCCTTTGATCAACGAGCTAGTTCACTAGAGGCATACTAGGGACATTGTGTTGTCTATTTACCCACACATGCAATGTGTTTCCAATCACTACAATTATAGCATGGATAATAAACGATTATCATGAACAAGGAAATATAATAATAAACACTTTATATATTGCCTC
Source organism: Hordeum marinum (assembly GCA_022496015.1). Taxonomy (NCBI): domain Eukaryota; kingdom Viridiplantae; phylum Streptophyta; class Magnoliopsida; order Poales; family Poaceae; genus Hordeum; species Hordeum marinum. The sequence continues at coordinate 341,570,889 of CM039677.1, read as the reverse complement.
TAGGGCATATTTCCAACAGTCTCCCACTTGCACTAGAGTCAATAATCTAGTTCACATCACTATGTGATTTACATGGTAATGAATCGAACACCCATACAGTTCTGGTGTTGATCATGTATAGCCCTTGGAAGAGGTTTAGTCAACGGGTCTGCAACAGTCAGATCCGTGTGCACTTTGCAAATATTTATGTCCTTCTCCTCGATGTAGAACCGAATGGAGTTGAAGCGTCACTTTATGTGTCTGGTCCTCTTGTGAAACCTTGGTTCCTTGGCTAGAGCAATGGCACCAGTGTTGTCACAGAACAAGTTTATTGGATTCAGTGCACTGGGCACTACTCCAAGATCTGTCATGAACTGCTTCATCCAGAAACCTTCCTTCACTGCCTCCGAGGCTGCGATGTACTCCGCTTCGCACGTAGAATCAGCTACCACGCTTTGCTTGGAACTACACCAGCTTACCGCTCCCCCGTTAAGAATAAATACGTATCCGGTTTGCAATTTAGAATCATCCGGATCAGTGTCAAAGCTTGCATCGACGTAACCCTTTACGACGAGCTCTTCATCACCTCCATAAACAAGAAACATGTCCTTAGTCCTGTTAAGGTACTTAAGGATATTATTGACCGCTTGCCAGTGCTCCATTCCAGGATCACTTTGCAACCTTCCAGCCATACTTATGGCAAGGCTGACATCGGGTCTTGTGCACAGCATTGCATACATGATAGAGCCTATGGCTGAAGCATAGGGGATGACGCTCATCTTTTCTTTATCTTCTGCAGTCACTGGGCATTGAGTCTTACTCAACTTCACACCTTGTAACACAGGCAAGAACCCCTTCTTGGCCTGTTCCATTTTGAACTTCTCCAAAACTTTATCAAGGTATGTGCTCTGTGAAAGTGCTATTAAGCGTCTCTACCTATCTCTATAGATTTTAATGCCTAGTATGAAAGCAGCTTCTCCTAGGTCCTTCATTGAAAAACTCTTATTCAAATCCTTCACGCTTTCCAGCATTTCTATATCGTTTCCGATCAGCAATATGTCATCCACATATAACACTAGAAACGCTATAGAGCTCCCACTCACTTTCTTGTAAATACAAGCTTCTCCATAAACTTGTATAAACCCAAACGCTTTGATCACTTCATCAAAGCGCTTATTCCAACTCCGAGATGCTTGTACCAGTCCATAAATGGATCGCTGGAGTTTGCAAACTTTGTCAGCATTCTCTGGATCGACAAAACCTTCGGGTTGAATCATATACAACTCTTCCTCAAGGAAACCATTGAGGAATGTCGTTTTGACATCCATCTGCAAAATTTCATAGTCGAAATAAGCAGCTATTGCCAACATGATTCTGACAGACTTAAGCATCACTACGGGTGAGAAAGTCTCATCGTAGTCAACTCCTTGAACTTGTGAAAAACCCTTTGCCACAAGTCGAGCTTTATAAACGGTGACATTACCGTATCTGTCCGTCTTCTTCTTATAGATCCATTTGTTCTGAATGGCCTTTCGCTCTTCAGGTAGTACTTCCAAAGTCCATACTTTGTTTTCATACATGGATCCCATCTCGGATTTCATGGCCTCTAACCATTTCTCGGAATCCGGGCCCATCACTGCTCCTCCATAGTTCGTAGGTTCATTGTTGTCTAACAACATGACCTCCAAGACAGGGTTGTCGTACCACTCGGGAGTAGTACGCGCCCTTGTCGACCTACGAGGTTCAACAGCAGCTTGATCCGAAGCTTCATGATCATCATCATTAATTTTCTCTTCTACCGTCGTAGGTTTCACAGAAACATCTTTCTGCGCTGCGCTACTCTCTAGTTGAAGTAAAGGTTCAATAACCTCATCAAGCTCTATTTTCCTCCCACTCAATTCTTTCGAGAGAAACTCTTTCTCAAGAAATGTTCCGTTCTTAGCGACAAACACTTTGCCTTCGGATCTGAGATAGAAGGTATACCCGACTGTCTCTTTCGGGTATCCTATGAAGACGCATTTTTCCGCTTTGGGTTCTAGCTTTTCTGGCTGAAGCTTTTTGACATAAGCATCACATCCACAAACTTTAAGAAACGACAACTTCGGATTTTTGCCAAACCACAATTCATATGGCGTCGTCTCAACGGATTTTGATGGTGCCCTATTTAAAGTGAATGCAGCTGTCTCTAATGCATAACCCCAAAACGATAGTGGCAAATCGGCAAGAGACATCATAGGACGCACCATATCTAATAAGGTCCGATTACAACGTTCAGACACACCATTACGCTGTGGTGTTCCGGGCGGTGTCAACTGTGAAACAATTCCACACTATCTTAAGTGACTGCCAAACTCATAACTCAACTATTCACCTCCTTGATCAGATCGCAGAAATTTAATCTTCTTGTTACGATGATTCTCAACTTCACTCTGAAATTGCTTGAACTTTTCAAATGTTTCAGACTTGTGTTTCATCAAGTAAATATACCCATATCTACTTAAATCATCAGTGAAGGTGAGAAAATAACGATATCCACCGCGCGTTGTAACATTCATTGGACCGCACACATCAGTATGTATGATTTCCAATAAGTCACTTGCCCGTTACATTGTTCCAGAGAACGATGTTTTAGTCATCTTGCCCTTGAGGCATGGTTCACATGTGTCAAGTGATTCAAAATCAAGTGACTCCAAAAGTCCATCAGCATGGAGCTTCCTCATGCGTTTTACACCAATATGACCTAAACGACAGTGCCACAAGAAAGTGGTACTATCATTATCTACTCTACATCTTTTGGCATCAATGTTATGAACATGTGTGTCATCACTATCAAGATTCAATATGAATAAACCCCTAACATTGGGTGCATGACCATAAAAGATATTACTCATATAAATAGAACAACCTTTATTCTCTGATTTAAATGAGTAACCGTCTCGCAATAAACAAGATCCAGATATAATGTTCATGCTTAACGCAGGCACTAAATAACAATTATTCAGGTTCGTCACTAATCCCGATGGTAATCGAAGAGAGAGCGTGCCGATGGAGATCACATCAACCTTGGAACCATTTCCCACGCGCATCGCCACTTCGTCCTTTGCCAGTCTTCGTTTATTCCGTAGTTCCTGCTTTGAGTTGCAAATATGAGCAACCGAACCGGTATCAAATACCCAGGCACTACTACGAGAACTAGTAAGGTACACATCAATAACATGTATATCATATATACCTTGTTTGTCGTTGGCCGCCTTCTTGTCAGCCAGGTACTTGGGTCAGTTCCGCTTCCAGTGACCAGTTCCCTTGCAATGAAAGCACTCAGTTTCTGGCTTAGGTCCATGCTTAGGCTTCTTTGTAGGAGTAGCAACTATTTTCCCACCCTTCTTGGTTTTACCCTTCTTGCCTTTGCCTTTGCCATTTTTCTTGAAACTAGTGGTTTTATTGACCATCAACACTTGATGTTCTTTCTGGATTTCAGACTCAGCGACTTTCAACATCGCAAACAGCTCGGCGACTGACTTGTTTATCCCATGCATGTTATAGTTCATCACAAAGCTCTTGTAACTAGGTGGCAGCGATTGAAGAACTCTATCAGTGATTGCCTCCGGCAGAAGGGCAATTCCCAACTCAGCTAGACGGTTTGAGTACCCCAGACATTCTGAGTATGTGCTCACTAATAGACCCATTCTCCTCCATCTTGCAAGCATAGAATTTATCGGAGGTCTCATACCTCTCGATCCGGGCATTCTTCTGAAAGATAAACTTCAACTTCTGGAACATCTCATATGCTCCATGACGTTCAAAACGTCTTTGAAGTCCCGGTTCTAAGCCATACAATATTGCACACTGAACTATTGAGTAGTCTCCAGCACGAGCCTCCCAAGCGTACTTAACATCTTCGGAGGTCATGTCTTCTGGCTGGTCACCAAGCGGTGCATCAAGGACATATGACTTCTGGGAAGTCGTGAGGATAATCCTCAGATTACGGGCCCAGTCAACAAAGTTGCTTCCATCATCTTTCAATTTAGCTTTCTCTAGGAACGCATTAAAATTCAAGGGTGCTACTGCGCGAGCCATTGATCTACAACATAAATATGCAAAGGTTACTTAGACTATTGTTCAAGATAATGAGTTTAGTTAATCAAATTACTAAAGCTCCCACTCAAATTGACATCCCTCAGGTCATCTGAGTGTCACATGATCCAAATTCACCAACTCAAGTCTGATCATCACATGAGTTAAGTTGGCTTCATTGGTGAACATCATTATGTTGATCATATCTACTATATGATTCATGCTCGACCTTTCGGTCTCTTGTGTTCCGAGGCCATGTATGTACATGCTAGGCTCGTCAAGTTTAACCCGAGTGTTCGGCGCGTGCAAATCTGGCTTGCACCCGTTGTATGTGAACGTAGAGTCTATCACACCCGATCATCACGTGGTGTCTCAACACGACGAACTTTCGCAACGGTGCACACTCGGGGAGAACACAATTCATCTTGAAATTTAAGTGAGGGATCACCTTATAATGCTACCGCCGTAATAAGCAAAAAAGGTGCATAAAAGGATTAACATCTCATGCAATTCATAAGTGACATGATATGGCCATGAACTTGTGTTTAAGATCTCCATCTTCAAAACACCGGCATGATCTCCATCGTCACTGGCACAACACCATGATCTCCATCATCTTGATCTCCATCAACGTGACGCCATCGGGGTTGTCACGCCCTGCATGCTTCTACTACTATTGCTACCGTAGCGATAAAGTAAAGCATTACATCGCGCTTAATGATTGACACGCAGGTCATACAATAATTAAAGACAACCCTATGGCTCCTGCCGGTTGCCGTACTCATCGACATGCAAGTCGTGAAATTCTATACATCACATGATCATCTCATACATCACATATATCTCATCATGTAATCGGCCATATCATATCACAACATACCCTGCAAAAACAAGTTAGACGTCCTCTAATTGTTGTTGCAAGTTTTACGTGGCTGCTACGGGTATCTAGCCAGAACGATTCTCACCTACGCATAAACCACAATGGTGATACATAGATTGCTTTTCAACCTTCTCAAGGACCGCCTTTGTCGGATCCGATCCAACTAAAGTAAGAGAAACTGTCACCCGCAAGCCATCTAAGCAACAAGTTGCGTCGAGGGAACCGGTCTCTCGTAAGCGTACGAGTAATGTTGGTCCGGGCCGCTTCATCTTACAATCCCGCTGAACTAAAATCCAACCAAGGGAGGAAGCAATCTAAGCATCAATGCCCACAAACCTTTTGTGTTCTACTCGAGATCTCATCGAACCATCAACCTAGCTCATGATGCCATTGTTGGGGAACATCGCATGGGAAACAAAAAATTTCCTACGCACACGCAAACCTATCCATGGTGATGAGCATCTATGAGAGGAGAGTAGATCTACATACCCTTGTAGATCGCTAAGCGGGAAGCGTTAAGAAACGCGGTTGGTGTAGTCGAACTTCTTCACGATTCAAATCGCCGAGCGTCCCGCGATCCAATCACGAACCGTCCCGCGAACTAATCACGAACCGTCCCGCGATCCAATCACGAACCGTCCCGCGATCTCGTCATGATCCGTCCCACGATCCAATCACGAACGTCTCGTGGCCTTGATCACGATTCTTCCGATCTAGTACCGAACGGACGGCACCTCCGCGTTCAGCACACGTGCAGCTTGATGACGATCTCCACCGTATTGATCCACCAAGAGGGGGTGGAGAGGAGAGATAGTTCACCGGCAGAGTGACGGCGCTCCGGTGATGGTGGTGGTGGAGCAATTCCAGCAGGGCTTCGCCTAAGCGCTGCAGAAATCCGATCTAGAGGAGCACCGGTGAAACGGGTAGCACGTGGGCGTAAGTTGTGTGCAAAACCCTAGCTATCCACCAATATATATAGGAGGAGAGGAGGGGGAGAGGGGATGGTGCACAAGTCCCCTTAGGGGAGTTGGCCGGCAAAGGTGGGAGCAATCCTACTCCTACTCCAATCCTAGTTGGAGTAGGATTGCTTCCTATTGGCTGATTTTCCCCTTTTCTCTTTAGGACTTCCTCTCCCTGCGCCATGGGCCTTTGTGGCTGTTTCCCCAGCCCACTAAGGGCTGTTTATTATTCTCCCACAGCCCATGGACCTCTTGGGGTCGAAATACCCCTCCCGGAGGTCCCCCAGTACACTACCGACACTCCCGGTACACTACCGATGAGCTCGAAACTTTTCCGGCGACCAAACTGGGACTTCCTATATATGAATCTTTACCTCTGGACCATTCCGGAGCTCCTCGTGACGTCCAGGATCTCATCCGGGACTCCGAATAACCTTTGGTCACCACCATACATAACTCTACACTATCGAAACGTCACCAAACCTTAAGTGTGCAGACCCTGCGGGTTCGAGAACTATGAGACATGACCGAGACACCTCCACGGTCAATAACCAATGGCGGGACCTGGACGTCCACATTGGTTCCTACATATTCTATGAAGATCTTTATCGGTCGAACCTCTATGTCAAGGATTCAGTTAATCCCGTATAACGTTCCCTTTGTTCTTCGGTATGTTACTTGCGCGAGATTCGATCGTCGGTATCTCCATACCTAGTTCAACCTCGTTACCGGCAAGTCCATTTACTCGTTCCGTAATGCAAGATCCCGTGGCTAACATATTAGTCACATTGCTTGCAAGGCTTGTTGTGTTGTTGCATTACCGAGTGGGCCCCAAGATACCTCTCCGTCACACGAAGTAACAAATCCCAGTCTCGATCCATGCCAACTCAACAGACACCATCGGAGATACCTGTAGAGCACCTTTATAGTCACCCAGTTACGTTGCGACGTTTGATACACACAAGGCACTCCTCCGATATCCGTGAGTTGCATGATCTCATGGTCATAGGAACATATACATTGACATGCAGAAAACAGTAGCAATAAACTGACACGATCATATGCTACGTTTGTAGTTTGGGTCTTGTCCATCACATCATTCTCCCAATGATGTGATCCCGTTATCAAATGACATCTCATGTCCATGGCTAGGAAACCTTAACCATCCTTTGATCAACGAGCTAGTTCACTAGAGGCATACTAGGGACATTGTGTTGTCTATTTACCCACACATGCAATGTGTTTCCAATCACTACAATTATAGCATGGATAATAAACGATTATCATGAACAAGGAAATATAATAATAAACACTTTATATATTGCCTCTAGGGCATATTTCCAACAGTGACAACCCCGATGGCGACACGTTGATGGAGATCAAGATGATGAAGATCATGGTGTCATGCCGGTGACGACGGAGATCATGCCGGTTTTTTCTAGATGGAGATCAAAAGCACATGTTCATGGCCATATCATGTCACTTATGAATTGCATGTGATGTTAATCCTTTTATGCACCTAGTTTTGCTTAGGACAACGGTAGCATTATAAGGTGATCCCTCACTTAAATTTCAAGATGAATTGTGTTCTCCCCGAGTGTGCACCGTTGCGAAAGTTCGTCATGTCGAGACATCACGTGATGATCGGGTGTGATAGACTCTACGTTCACATACAACGGGTGCAAGCCAGTGTTGCACACGCAGAACACTCAGGTTAAACTTGACGGGCCTAGCATGTACAGACATGGCCTCGGAACACAAGAGACCGAAAGGTCGAACATGAGTCATATAGTAGATATGATCAACATGAGATGTTCACCATTGAAGCCACCTCAACTCACGTGAAGATCGGACTTGAGTTGGTCAATTTGGATCATGTGGCACTCAGATGACCTGAGGGATGTCGATTTGAGTGGGAGCTTTAGTAATTTGATTAACTAAACTCATGTTCTTGAACAATAGTCTAAGTAAACTTTCCATACTTATGTTGTAGATCAATGGCTCGTGCAGTAGCACCCCTGAATTTTAATGCGTTCCTAGAGAAAGCTAAGTTGAAAGATGATGGAAGTAACTTTGTTGAATGGGCCCGTAATCTGAGAATTATCCTCACGGCTTCCCAAAAATCATATGTCCTTGATGCGCCGCTTGGTGACCAACCAGAAGACATGACCTCCGAAGACGTTAAGAATGCTTAGGAGGCACGTACTGGAGATTACTCAATAGTTCAGTGTGAAATATTTGTTGGGAGATATAGTAGTAAATCAAATTTTTTCCTACGATCACCAAGATCTACCCATGGAGAAACCAGCAAAGAGAGGGGAGAGATTGCATATTCATACCTTTGAAGATCGCTAAGCGGAAGCGTTACAAGAACGCGGTTGATGGAGTCGTACTCGCAGCGATTCAGATCGTGGTAGATCCGATCAAGTGCCGAACGGACGACACCTCCGCATTCAACACACATGTAGCCTGGTGACGTCTCCTACGCCTTGATCCAGCAAGGAGGAAGGATAGGTTGGGGAAGGGCTCAAACAGCAGCACGACGGCGTGGTGGTGGTGGAGTAGCAAGGTATTCCGACAGGGCTTCGCCTAAGCGCTGCGGAGGAGGAAGAAGAGAGGTAGGGTTTCGCCGTGAGAGAGAGAGAGATCAAATATTGTCTCAAAACAGCCAAAACCTCAAGTATATATAGGAGGAGGTACATGGAGGGCTGGCTTGGCCTCTACTCCAAAGAGGAGAGGTTCGGCCGATTTAAAGGGAGAGTCCACCTCCCACAAGGGAGGTGGATCTCCTCCTTTTAAATCCTTTTTGGCCCTATCTCTTATCCCTAGCCGCATGGGCCTTTAGCAAAAGTATTTCCCAGCCCAATAAGGGCTGGCACACTTTATCTAACATCCCATGTGGTCCTTTGGTCGTCACACCCCTCCGGGGGGTCCTCCGGCACCCTCCCGGCACTCCCGCTACACTATCGATAAGCCCGAAAACTTTCCGGTGACCAAAACTGGACTTCCTATATATCAATCTTTACCTCCGGACCATTCCGGAGATCCTCGTGACGTCCGGGATCTCATCCGGGACTTCGAACAACCTTCGGTAATCACGTATACCATTTCCCTATAACCCTAGCGTCATCGAACCTTAAGTGTGTAGACCCTACGGGTTCGGGAGACACGTGGACATGACCGAGACACCTCTCCGGCCAATAACCAACAGCGGGATCTGGATACCCATGTTGGCTCCCACATGCTCCACGATGATCCCATCGGATGAACCACGATGTCGGGGATTCAATCAATCCCGTATACAATTCCCTTTGTCTATCGGTATGATAATCGCCCGAGATTCGATCGTCGGTATCTCTATACCTTGTTCAATCTCGTTACCGGCAAGTCTCTTTACTCGTTCCGTAATACATCATCCCGTGACTAACTCCTTGGTCACATTGAGCTCATTATGATGATGTCTTACCGAGTGGGCCCAGAGATACCTCTCCGTCACACGGAGTGACAAATCCCAGTCTCGATTCGTGCCAACCCAACAGATACTTTCAGAGATACCCGTAGTGCACCTTTATAGCCACCCAGTTACGTTGTGACGTTTGGCACACCCAAAGCATTCCTACGGTATCCGGGAGTTGCACAATCTCATGGTCTAAGGAAACGATACTTGACATTGAAAAAGCTTTAGCAGACGAACTACACGATCTAGTGCTATGCTTAGGATTGGGTCTTGTCCATCACATCATTCTCCTAATGATGTGATCCCGTTATCAACGACATCCAATGTCCATGGTCATGAAACCGTGACCATCTATTGATCAACGAGCTAGTCAACTAGAGGCTCACTAGGGACATGTTGTGGTCTATGTATTCACACATGTATTATGGTTTCCGGTTAACACAATTATAGCATGAACAATAGACAATTATCATGAACATGGAAATACAATAATAACCATTTTATTATTGCCTCTAGAGCATATTTCCAACAGTCTCCCACTTGCACTAGAGTCAATAATCTAGTTCACATCGCCATGTGATTAACACTTACATCACCATGTGATCATACCATCATGTGATTAACACCCAATTAGTTCTTGGGTTTGATCATGTTTTGCTCGTGAAAGAGGTTTTAGTCAACGGGACTGCGACATACAGATCCGTGTGTACCTTGCAAACTTTCTATGTCATATTTGTATATACTACTCCCGCGCTCCACTTGGAGCTATTCCAAATGGCTGCTCCACTATACGTAGCCGGATTTCTACTAAGAGTCATCCGGATTGGTGTTAAAGCTTGCATCATCGTAACCCTTTACGATGAACTCTTTATCACCTCCATAATCGAGAAACATTTCCTTAGATCTCAAGTTACTATGGATAACTTTGACCGCTGTCCAGTGATCCACTATTGGATTACTCTTGTACCCCTTGACAGACTCATGGCAAGGCACACACAAGTGCGGTACATAGCATGGCATACTATATAGAGCCTATGGCTAAAGCATAGGGGATGACACTCATCTTTTCTTTATCTTCTGCCGTGGTTGAGCATTGAGTCTTACTCAATTTCACACCTTACAATACAGTCAAGAACTCCTTCTTTGACCCATCTATTTTGAACTCCTTCAAAAACTTTTCAAGGTATGTCTTTGTCGAAAAAACTTATCAAGCAAATTGATCTATCCCTATAGATCTTGATGCTCAATAAAATAGTAGCTTTATCTGGGTCTTCCTTTCAAAAACTCTTTTCAAACAACCCTTCATGCTCTTCCAGAAATTCTATATCATTTCCGATCAATAATATGTCAACTACATATTCTTATAAGAAACTCTATAGTGCTCCCACTCACTTTCTTGCAAATACAAGTTTCTCATAAACCTTGTATAAACTCAAAAACTTTGATCACTCTATCAAAGCTCATATTCCAACACCAAGATGCTTACTCCAGTCCATAGAAGGATCGCTAGAGTTTGCATACTTTTAGCATCCTTAGGATTGACAAAACCTTCTGGTTGTATCACATACAACTCTCCCTCATAGAAACCATTATGGAAACTTTGTTTTGTCATCCATCTGCCAGATTTCATAATCGAAAAATGCAGCAACTGCTAACATAATTTTAATAGACTTTTAGCATCGCTACAGATGAGACAATCTCATCGCAGTCAACTCCTTGAACTTGGCGGAAACTTCTTTGCGACAAGTCGAGCTTTATAAATGGTGACATTTCACCATTAGCATCTATGTTCATCTCAAAGGTCCATTTGTACTCAACGACCTACCATTCAACAGGCAAGTCTACCAAAGTCCATACTTGGTTTTCATACATGGATCCTTTCTCGGATTTCATGGCTCCTAGCCATTTGTTGGAATCCGGGCCCACCATCGCTTCTCCATAGTTCGTAGGTTCATCATTGTCCAACAACATGATTTCCAAGACATGGTTGTCGTACTACTCAGGAGCAGTACGCGTCCTTGTCGACCTACGAGGTTCGATAGTGACTTGATCCGAAGCTTCAGATCATCATCATTAACTTCCTTTTCAACTGACGTAGGCTCTATAGAAACATCTTTCTGTGATGCGCTACTCTCTGGTTGAAACAAAAGTTCAACAACCTTATCAAGTTCTATCTTCCTCCCACTCAATTCTTTCGAGAGAAACTCTTTCTTGAGAAAGGACCCGTTCTTAGCCACAAACACTTTTGCGCTTGAATCTGAGATAGAAGGTATACCCAGTGTCTCCTTAGGGTATTCTATGAAGATGCATTCGTATGCTTTGGGTTCGAGCTCATTAGGTGAAAACCCTTTTCACATAAGCGTCATAGCCCCAAAGATTAAGAAATGACAGCTTAGGCTTCTGTCAAACCATAATTCTCACGGTGTCATATCAACAGACTTAGATGGTGCCCTATTAAAGTGAATGGATTTGTCTTTAATGCATAACCCCATAACGATAGTGGCAAAATGATAAGAGACATCATAGTACTCACTATATCCAATAGAGCATGACTACGACGTTCGAACACACCATCACACTATGGTGTTCCAGGAGGCGTGAGCTATGAAACAATTTCCACATTGTCTAAAATTGCATACCAAACTCGTAACTTAGATATTCACCTCCACGATCATATCATAGACATTTTATCTTCTTCTCACGATGATCTTTAACTTCACTCTGAAACTCCTTGAACCTTTCAAACATTTCAGATTCGTGTTTCATTAAGTAAATATCCCCATATTTACTCAAATCATCAGTGAAGGTAAAGAAAAACAATGATATCCACTGTGTGTTTCAACACTCATTGGACCACATACATCAACATGTATTAATTCCAATAAGCCACTAGCCCGCTCCATCAAACCGGAAGACGGGGTCTTAGTCATCTTGCCCAACAGGCATGGCTCGCATGTCTCAACTGATTCGAAATCAAGTGAGTCAAAAGATCCATCAACATGGAGTTTCTTCATGCGATTTATACCAACATGACATTTAGCGGCAGTGCCACAAGCATGTGGTGCTATCATTATTAACTTTGTATCTTTTGGTACCAATGTTATGACCATGTGTACTACTACGATCAAGATTCAATAAACCATTCCCAGTGGGTGTATGACCATTAAAGGCATTATTCATGTAAACAGAATAACCAATTATTCTCTAACTTATATGAATAACCGTATTTCACTAAACATTATCTAATCATGTTCATGCTCAACGCCAACACCAAATAACATTTATTTAGGTTTATCACAAATCCTGAAGATAGAGAGAGCGTGCGATGGTGACCACATCAACCTTGAAAACACTTCCAACACACATCGTCACCTTTCACTTAGCTAGCCTCCCTTTATTCCGTAGCTTTTATTTCGAGTTACTAACACTTAGCAACCGAACCGGTATCCAATACCCAGGTGCTACTAGGAGTACCAGCAAGGTACACATCACTAACACGTATATCAAATATACTTCTATCGACATTACCAGCCTTCTTATCTACCAAGCATCTAGGGTTGTTCCGCTTCAGTGAACAGTCTCCTCATAACAGAAGCACTTAGTCTCGGGTTCGGGCTCAACCTTGGGTTTATTCACTAGAGCGACAACTGGCTTGCCATTCCTGAAGTTTTTCCCTTCTTTCCCTTGCCCTTCTTGAAACTAGTGGTATTCACTTAACCATCAACACTTGATGCTCCTTCTTGATTTCTACCTTCGTGGTGTCAAACATCATGAACAACTAAGGGATCATCTTATCCATCCCTGGCATGTTATAGTTCATCACGAAGCTCTAGTAGCTTGGTGGCAGTGACTTGGAGAACTGCATTAATCACTATCTCATCTGGAAGATTAACTCCCACTTGATTTAAGTGATTGTAGCACCCAGACAATCTGAGCACACGCTCACCGATTGAGCTATTCTCCTTTATCTTGCAAGCAAAGAATCTTGTTGGAGGTCTCATACCTCTCAACATAGGCACGAGCCTGAAATCCCAATTTTAGCTCTTAGAACATCTCTTACGTTCCGTGACGTTCAAAACGTTTTGGAGCCTAAATTCTAAGCCGTAATGCATGACGCACTGAACTATCACATAGTCATCAAAAAGTGCCTGTCATATGTTCACAACATCTACAGACAACGCTTGAGGGAGTGGTGCACTTAGCGGTGCATCAAAGACATAAGCTTTCTGTGCAGCAATGAGGACAATCCTCAGATCACGGACCCAGTCTGTATTATTGCTACCATCAACTTTCAACTTATTTTTCTCTAGGACCGTATCAATAAAACTGGGGAGCTACAGCGCGAGCTATCTATGACATAATTTGCAAGGAAATTTTTAGACTAAGTTCATGATAATTAAGTTCATCTAATCAAATTATTAATGAACTCCCACTTAGATAGACATCTCTCTAGTCTTCCAAGTGATACATGATCCATGTCAACTAGCCCGTGTTCGATCATCACGTGAGACGGACTAGTCATCCATAGTGAACATCTCCATGTTGATCGTATCTTCCATACGAATCATGTTCGACCTTTCGGTCTTCCGTGTTCCGAGGCCATGTCTGTATATGCTAGGCTCGTCAAGTCAACCTAAGTGTTTTGCGTGTGTAAATCTGGCTTACACCCGTTGTATGCGAACGTTAGAACCTATCACACCCGATCATCACGTGGTGCTTCGGAATGACGATCCTTAGCAACGGTGCACAGTTAGGGTGAACACCTTTCTTGAAATTTTATTGAGAGATCATCTTATTTACTACCGTCGTTCTAAGCAAATAAGATGTAAACATGATAAACATCACATGCAATCAATATAGTGACATGATATGGCCAATATCATCTTGCTCCTTTGATCTCCATCTTCGGGGCACCACGATCATCACTGTCACCGGCACGACACCATGATCTCCATCATCATGATCTCCATCATTGTGTCTTCATGAAGTTGTCTCGCCAACTATTACTTCTACTACCATGGCTAACGCTTAGCAATAAAGTAAAGTAATTACATGGCGTTTATGATTGACACGCAGGTCATACAATAAAATAAGATAACTCCTATGGCTCCTGCTGGTTGTCATACTCATCGACATGCAAGTCGTGAATCCTATTACAAGAACATGATCAATCTCATACATCACAATGCATCACATCACATCCTTTGGCCATATCACATCACATGGCATATGCTGCAAAAACAAGTTAGACGTCCTCTAATTTTTAGTTGCAAGTTTTTACGTGGCTGCTATAGGTTACTAGCAAGAACGTTTCTTACCTGCGTCAAAACCACAACGTGATATGCCAATTGCTATTTACCCTTCATAAGGACCCTTTTCATCGAATCCAATCCGACTAAGGTGGGAGAGACAGACACCCGCTAGCCACCTTATGCAACAAGTGCATGTCAGGCGGTGGAACCAGTCTCACGTAAGCGTACGTGTAAAGTCGGTCCGGGACGCTTCATCCCACAATACCGTCGAATCAAGATAAGACTAGTAGTGGTAAGCAAATTAACAAAATCGACGCCCACAACTGCTTTGTGTTCTACTTGTGCATAGATTCTACGCATAGACCTAGCTCATGATGCCACTTTTGGGAGACGTAGTAGTAAATCAATTTTTTTCCTACGATCACCAAGATCTATCCATGGAGAAACCAGCAACGAGAGGGAAGAGATTGCATCTTCATACCTTTGAAGATCGCTAAGAGGAAGCGTTACAAGAACGCGGTTGATGGAGTCGTACTCGCAGCAATTTAGATCGCGGTAGATCCGATCAAGTGCCGAACGGACGACACCTCCGCATTCAACACACGTGCAGCCCGGTGACGTCTCCTACGCCTTGATCCAGCAAGGAGGAAGGAGAGGTTGGGGAAGGGCTCCAACAGCAGCACGACGGTGTGGTGGTGGTGGAGTAGCAAGGTATTCCGACAGGGCTTCGCCTAAGCGCTGCGGAGGAGGAAGAAGAGAGGTAGGGCTTCGCCGTGAGAGAGAGAGATCAAATGTTGTCCCAAAACAGCCAAAACCTCAAGTATATATAGGAGGAGGGACGTGGAGGGCTGGCTTGGCCTCTACTCCAAAGAGGAGAGGAGAGGCCGATTTAAAGGAAGAGTCCACCTCCCACAAGGGAGGTGGATCTCCTCCTTTTAAATCCTTTTTGGCCCTATCTCTTATCCCTAGCCGCATGGGACTTTAGCAAAAGTCATTCCCAGCCCAATAAGGGCTGGCACACTTTATCTAACAGCCCATGTGGTCCTTTGGTCGTCACACCCCTCCCGGGGGTCCTCCGGCACCCTCCCGGCACTCCCGGTACACTACCGATGAGCCCGAAAACTTTCCGGTGACCAAAACTGGACTTCCTATATATCAATCTTTACCTCCAGACCATTCCGGAGCTCCTCGTGACGTCCGGGATCTCATTCGGGACTCCGAACAACCTTCAGTAATCACGTATACCATTTCCATATAACCCTAGCGTCATCGAACCTTAAGTGTGTAGACCCTACGGGTTCGGGAGACACGTGGACATGACCGAGACACCTCTCCAGCTAATAACCAACAGCGGGATCTGGATACCCATGTTGGCTCCCACATGCTCCAAGATGATCTCATCGGATGAACCACAATGTCGAGGATTCAATCAATCCCGTATACAATTCCCTTTGTATATCGGTATGATACTCGCCCGAGATTCGATCGTCGGTATCTCTATACCTTGTTCAATCTCGTTACCGGCAAGTCTCTTTACTCGTTCCGTAATACATCATCCCGTGACTAACTCCTTGGTCACATTGAGCTCATTGTGATGATGTCTTACCGAGTGGGCCCAGAGATACCTCTCCGTCACACGGAGTGACAAATCCCAGTCTTGATTCGTGCCAACCCAACAGATACTTTCAGAGATACCCGTAGTGCACCTTTATAGCCACCCAGTTACGTTGTGATGTTTGGCACGCCCAAAGCATTCCTACGGTATCCAGGAGTTGCACAATCTCATGGTCTAAGGAAACGATACTTGACATTGAAAAGCTTTAGCAGACGAACTACACGATCTAGTGCTATGCTTAGGATTGGGTCTTGTCCATCACATCATTCTCCTAATGATGTGATCCCGTTATCAACGACATCCAATGTCCATGGTCATGAAACCGTGACCATCTATTGATCAACGAGCTAGTCAACTAGAGGCTCACTAGGGACATGTTGTGGTCTATGTATTCACACATGTATTATGGTTTCCGGTTAACACAATTATAACATGAACAATATACAATTATCATGAACAAGGAAATACAATAATAACCATTTTATTATTGCCTCTAGGGCATATTTCCAACAATATTGTATGGCTTAGAACCAGGACTTGAAAGACGTTTTGAACGTCATGGAGCATATGAGATGTTCCAGGAGTTGAAGTTTATCTTTCAGAAGAACGCCCGGATCGAGAGGTATGAAACCTCCGATAAGTTCTATGCTTGCAAGATGGAGGAGAACGGGTCTATCAGTGAACATATACTCAGAATGTCTGGGTATTCAACTCGTCTAGCGGAGTTGGGAATTGCCCTTCCGCTAGAGGCGATCACTGACAGAGTTCTTCAATCACTGCCACCTAGTTACAAGAGCTTTGTGATGAACTATAACATGCACGGGATGAACAAGTCAGTCGCCGAGCTGTTTGCGATGCTAAAAGTCGCTGAGTCTAAAATCCAGAAAGAACATCAAGTGTTGATGGTCAATAAAACCACTAGTTTCAAGAAAAATGGCAAGGTCAAGGGCAAGAGCAAGAAGGGTAAAACCAAGAAGGAAGGCAAAGCAGTTGCTACTCCTATAAAGAAGCCCAAGCATGGACCCAAGCCAGAAAATGAGTGCTTTCATTGCAAGGGAACTGGTCACTGGAAGCGGAACTGGCCCAAGTACCTGGCTGACAAGAAGGCGGCCAACGACAAACAAGGTATATATGATATACATGTTATTGATGTGTACCTTACTAGCTCTCTTAGTAGTGCCTGGGTATTTGATACCGGTTTGGTTGCTCACATTTGCAACTCAAAGCAGGAACTACGGAATAAACGAAGGTTGGCAAATGACGAAGTGACGATGCGCGTGGGAAATGGTTCCAAGGTTGATGTGATCGCCATCGGCACGCTCTCTCTTCGATTACCATCCGGATTAGTGATGAACCTGAATAATTGTTATTTAGTGCCTGCGTTAAGCATGAACATTATATCTGGATCTTGTTTATTGCGAGACGGTTACTCATTTAAATCAGAGAATAAAGGTTGTTCTATTTATATGAGTAATATCTTTTATGGTCATGCACCCAATGTTAGGGGTTTATTCATATTGAATCTTGATAGTGATGACACACATGTTCATAACATTGATGCCAAAAGATGTAGAGTTGATAATGATAGTACCACTTTCTTGTGGCACTGCCATTTAGGTCATATTGGTGTAAAACGCATGAGGAAGCTCCATGCTGATGGACTTTTGGAGTCACTTGATTTTGAATCACTTGACACATGTGACCCATGCCTCAAGGGCAAGATGACTAAAACATCGTTCTCTGGAACAATGTAACGGGCAAGTGACTTATTGGAAATCATACATACTGATGTGTGCGGTCCAATGAATGTTACAACGCGCGGTGGATATCGTTATTTTCTCACCTTCACTGATGATTTAAGTAGATATGGGTATATTTACTTAATGAAACACAAGTCTGAAACGTTTGAAAAGTTCAAGCAATTTCAGAGTGAAGTTAAGAATCATCGTAACAAGAAGATGAAGGTCCCGCGATCTGATCAAGGAGGTGAATATCTGAGTTATGAGTTTGGCAGTCACTTAAGACAGTGTGGAATTGTTTCACAGTTGACACCGCCCGAAACACCACAGCGTAATGGTGTGTCTGAACGTCGTAATCAAACCTTATTAGATATGGTGTGTTCTATGATGTCTCTTGTTGATTTGCCACTATCATTTTGGGGTTATGCATTAGAGACAGCTGCATTCACTTTAAATAGGGCACCATCAAAATCTGCTGAGACGACGCCATATGAACTATGGTTTGGCAAGAGGCCAAAGTTGTCGTTTCTTAAAGTTTGGGGATGTGATGCTTATGTCAAAAAGCTTCAGCCTGAAAAGCTCGAACCCAAAGCGGAGAAATGCGTCTTCATAGGATACCCGAAAGAGACAGTCGGGTATACCTTCTATCTCAGATCCGAAGGCAAAGTGTTTGTCGCTAAGAACGAAATATTTCTTGAGAAAGAGTTTCTCTCGAAAGAATTGAGTGGGAGGAAAATAGAGCTTGATGAGGTTATTGAACCTTTACTTCAACTAGAAAGTAGCGCAGCACAGAAAGATGTTTCTATGGAACCTACGACGGTAGAAGAGGAAGTTAATGATGTTGATCATGAAGCTTTGGATCAAGCTACTATTGAACCTCGTAGGTCGACAAGGGCACGTACTGCTCCTGAGTGGTACGGCAACCCTGTCTTGAAGGTCATGTTGTTAGACAACAATGAACCTACGAGCTATGGGGGAGCGGTGATGGGCCCGGATTCCAAGAAATGGTTAGAGGCCATGAAATCCGAGATGGTATCCATGTATTAAAACAAAGTATGGACCTTGGAAGTATTACCTGAAGGGCGAAAGGCCATCCAGAACAAATGGATCTTTAAGAAGAAGACGGACACGGACGGTAATGCCACCGTCTATAAATCTCGACTTGTGGCAAAGGGTTTTTCACAAGTTCAGGGAGTTCACTACGATGAGACATTCTCACCCGTAGCGATGCTTAAGTCTGTCAGAATCATGTTGGCAATAGTTGTTTATTTCGATTATGAAATTTGGCAGATGGATGTCAAAACAACGTTCCTCAACGGTTTCCTTGAGGGAGAGTTGTATATGATGCAACCAGAAGGTTTTGTCGATCCAGAGAATGCTGACAAAGTTTGCAAACTCCAGCGATCCATTTATGGGCTGGTGCAAGCATCTCGGAGTTGGAATAAGCGTTTTGATGAGGTGATCAAAGCATTTGATTTTATACAAGTTTATGGAGAAGCTTGTATTTACAAGAAAGTGAGTGGGAGCTCTATAGCGTTTCTAATATTATATGTGGATGACATATTGTTGATTGGAAACAATATAGAAATGCTGGAAAGCGTGAAGGAATATTTGAACAAGAGTTTTTCAATGAAGGACCTAGGAGAAGTTGCTTTCATATTAGGCATTAAGATCTATAGAGATAGATCGAGACGCTTAATAGCACTTTCACAGAGCACATACCTTGATAAAGTTTTGAAGAAGTTCAAAATGGATCAGTCCAAGAAGGGGTTCTTGCCTGTGTTACAAGGTGTGAAGTTGAGTAAGACTCAATGCTTAGTGACTGCAGAAGATAGAGAAAAGATGAGTGTCATTCCCTATGCTTCAGTCATAGGCTCTATCATGTATGCAATGATGTGCACAAGACCCGATGTCAGCCTTGCCATAAGTATGGCCCGAAGGTTTCAAAGTGATCCTGGAATGGAACACTGGGCAGCGGTCAAGAATATCCTTAAGTATTTGAAAAGAACTAAGGAAATGTTTCTCGTTTATGGAGGTGATGAAGAGCTCGTCGTAAAGGGTTACGTAGATGCAAGCTTTGACACTGATCCGGATGACTCTAAGTCACAAACCGGATACGTATTTATTCTACATGTGAAGCGGAGTACATCGTAGCCTCGGAGGCGGCGAAGGAAGGTGTCTGGATGAAGCAGTTCATGAAAGATCTTGGAGTAGTGCCCAGTGCACTGAATCCAATGAACTTGTTCTATGATAACACTGGTGCCATTGCTCCGGCCAAGGAACCAAGGTTTCACAAGAGGACCAGACACACAAAGCAACGCTTCAACTCCATCCACGATTACATCGAGGAGAAGGACATAAATATTTGCAAAGTGCACACGGATCTGAATGTTGCAGACCCGTTGACTAAACCTCTTTCAAGGGCTAAACTTGATCAACACCAGAACTGCATGGGTGTTCGATTCATTACAATGTAAATCACATAGTGATGTGAGCTAGATTATTGACTCTAGTGCAAGTGGGAGACTGTTGGAAATATTCCCTAGAGGCAATAAATAAAGTGTTTATTATTATATTTCCTTGTTCATGATAATCGTTTATTATCCATGCTATAATTGTATTAATTGGAAACACATTACATGTGTGGGTAAATAGACAACACTTTGTCCCTAGTATGCCTCTAGTGAACTAGCTCGTTGATCAAAGATGGTCAAGGTTTCCTAGCCATTGACAGAGATGTCATTTGATAACGGGATCACATCATTAGGAGAATGATGTGATGGACAAGACCCAAATTACAAACGTAGCATATGACCGTGTCAGTTTATTGCTACTGTTTTCTGCATGTCAATTATATGTTCCTATGACCATGAGATCATGCAACTCACGGATACCGGAGGAGTGCCTTGTGTGTATCAAACGTCGCAACATAACTGGGTGACTATAAAGGTGCTCTACAGGTATCTCCGAGGGTGTCTGTTGAGTTGGCATGTATCAAGACTAGGATTTGTTACTCCGTGTGACAAAGAGATCTCTCAGGGCCCACTCGGTAATACAACATCACAATGAGCCTTGCAAGCAATGTGTCTAAGTGATAGTCACGGATTCTTGTATTACGGAACGAGTAAAGAGACTTGCCAATAACGAGGTTGAACTAGGTATGGAGATACCGAAGATCGAATCTCGGGTAAGTAAGATACCAAAGAACAAAGGGAACATCATACAGGATTAATTGAATCCTTGACATAGAGGTTCGACTGATAAAGATCTTCGTAGAATATGTAGGAACCAATATGGCATCCAGGTCCCGCTATTGGTTATTGAGCGTAGAGGTGTCTCAGTCATGTCTATATAGTTCTTGAACCCGCAGGGTCTGCACACTTAAGGTTTGGTGACGTTTCGGTAGTATAGAGTTATGTATGATGGTGGCCGAAGGTTGTTCGGAGTCCCGGATGAGATCCCGAACGTCACGAGGATCTCCGGAATGGTCCGGAGGTAAAGATTGATATATAGGAAGTCCTATTTTGGTCACCGGAAAAGTTTCGGGCTCATCGGTAGTGTACCGGGAGTGCCGGTAGTGTACCGGGAGACCATCGGGAGGGGTATTTCGACCCAAGAGGCAACATGGGCTGTGTGAGAGTGAATACCAGCCCTTAGTGGGCTGGTGGAAGTCCCACACAAAGCCCATGCAGCTAGGGAGAAAAAAAACAAAGAGAAAAAGTGGAAAAAGGCAAAAATAGGGTGAATCCTAGTCCTACTAGGATTGGAGGTGGGTTCCACCTCCACAACCTGGTTCGGCCGAATCCTTGTGGCTTGGCCCTTAGGCCAAGCCTCCTCCTCTCTTCCTCTTATATATACTGGAGGTTTTAGGGTTTTTGCACAGAATTTTCAGCCACGTGCTATCCGTTCCTCCAGTGCATAGTTTCTCCTCTAGATCGGTTTTCTGCAGCGCTTAGGCAAAGCCCTACCGGAATAGCTCCACCACCATCGCCGAAGCGCCGTCACGCTGTCAGAGAACTCTTCTTCCTCTCCGCTCCTTCTTGCTGGATCAAGACGGCGGAGATCATCATCAAGCTGTACGCGTGCTGAACACGGAGGTGTCGTCCGTTCGGCGTTAGATCGGAAGGATAGTGATCAAGTTCATGGGACGGATCGTGATTGGATCGCGGGACTGATCGTGATTGGATCGCGGGATGGATCATGATTGGATCGCGGGACGCACGGCGATTTGGATCGCGAAGACGTTCGACTACACCAACCGCGTTTCTTAACGCTTCCCGCTTAGAGATCTACAAGGGTACGTAGATCCACTCTCCCTCTCGTAGATGCTCATCACCATGGATAGATCTGCGTGTGCGTAGGAAATTTTTTGTTTCCCATGCAACGTTCCCCAACAGATGTATTACGGAACGAGTAAAGAGACTTGCCGGTAACGAGATTGAACAAGGTATAGAGATACCGATGATCGAATCTCGGGCAAGTATCATACCGATAGACAAAGGGAATTGAATACGGGATTGATTGAATCCCCGACATCGTGGTTCATCCGATGAGATCATCATGGAGCATGTGGGAGCCAACATGGGTATCCAGATCCCGCTGTTGGTTATTGACCGGAGAGGTGTCTTGGTCATGTCTACGTGTCTCCCGAACCCGTAGGGTCTACACACTTAAGGTTCGATGACGCTAGGGTTATAGGGAAATAGTGTACGTGGTTACCGAAGGTAGTTCGGAGTCCCGGATGAGATTCCGGACGTCACGAGGAGTTCCGAAATGGTCCGGAGACAAAGATTGATATATCGGAAGTGAGGTTTTGGTTACCGGAGATGTTTCGGGCGTCACCGGTAACGTACCGGGACCACCGGAAGGGTTTCGGGGGTCCACCAAGTGGGGCCATCGGCCCCAGAGGGCTTCATGGGCCGAAGGTTGAGAGAACCAGCCCCTAGGTGGGCTGGTGCGCCCCTCTCACCTGGCCCAAGGCGCAACAAGGAGAGAGGTGGGGCAAACCCTAGGCCCAGATGGGCCTTAGGCCCATCCTAGGGCGGCTAGGGCTGCCGCACCACCTCTCCCTCCTTCTGGCCGTCGCCCAGATGGGATCTGGGGCTGCCGCACCACCCTAGGGTGGGAACCCTAGGGCACAGCATCCTCCTCCCTCTCCTCCTATATATAATGGTGGGTTTTGGGTTGTTGGAGACACAACTTTCTCTCCCTCTCGGCGCAGCCCTACTCCTCCCTCTCCTCGTTCTCCGTAGTGTTTGGCGAAGCCCTGCCGGAGACCACGCAGCTCCACCGTCACCATGCCGTCGTGCTGCCGGAGCTCTTCCCCAACCTATCCTTCTCTCCTTGCTGGATCAAGGCGTAGGAGACGTCACCGGGCTGCACGTGTGTTGAACGCGGAGGCGCCGTTGTTCGACGCTGAGATCGGAGTCCACCGCGATCTGAATCGCTACGAGTACGACTCCACCAACCGCGTTCTTGTAACGCTTCCGCTTTGCGATCTTCAAAGGTATGAAGATGCAATCCCTCCCCACTCGTTGCTGTTTTCTTTATAGATAAATCTTGGTGACACGTAGGAATTTTTTTTGATTTACTACTACGTCTCCCAACACTGTCATCGGACGTACTTTGAAGCCCAAGCCCGGTCGAGGCCCTGAAAAGTCCGTCAGGCTTGGGGCCATGGGCCATGCTTCTTTCTTAAAATCCCAACATGCCAAGCCCAAGCCCGGCTCGGCCCTGCGGGTGGGCTCAAAAGTCAGGCCCAAGACCGGCCCACGGGCAAGCCCGTCGGGCCTAGGCCCTGGATTTTGGGGTCGGGCCCCGATGGACCGACCGGGCCGAGCCGAAGATGCTCAGGTATACCTGTAGTGCATAGTATTATATATTAGTATCATAGAATAATTTATTTATTGTCATGCATGACACAGAGTAGCACATCATTTAATATGATACTGCATCATGATATGATACTCAACCCTCTCTTTCTACATTTAATTCTATGTCATCTCATCAAAATTGTCTAGTTGGCACGCATGGTACTAGTGATACTCCCATTACGACCAGCCTTAAGATACGGATCAAAAAGAGCTGCGGCAGATTTGATAAATTTTGAAAATCAAACTAAGTGCGAGAAATCAAACTACTTCATTCACAAAGTTGATCATCATACATACTACTTCGATCATCATTCATAGTTCTACAAAATACATAGAGGAGCGGCGGAGCCATCGTAAATCATAGTGCCAAAATTTGGCTCGCCAGAGCCATTCGGACACGACGAGGATGTTGTGGCCGCGGACATCCTCAGTCCTCGCTGGAGGAGGAGCCGAGGTTGACGAAGATGGCGTCCTGTGCCTTGACTTCACGGCGCCACGCAACCAACTTGTCATCAAACTGCTACGCCACCGCCCCGACGCGATGGCTCCACCTCCGCCTCTGCCTTCGACTCTCTTCACCGTGCGAAGCGGCGGGAGTTTCGTCGGCTTCCTTTTAATTGGAGTCAGCGTATGGGAGCTCGCCCCCCTCAACGGAGCTGCCAGCGCCGGAGTACAACCGCGCCTGCCTGCAGTCGTACTCCTCCGTCTCGCGGCGGAGGAGCGACAGGTGACAGGCCTTGGTTGGTGTACTTGCGGGCAACCCGCTTCCACGTGGCGCCGGATGCCACGTAGCGCTGCCGCTTGGGGTCGCCGCCGTCGGTAGCCCGCCGACCAACTTCCACGCCACGTTTGAAGGGGAGAGGGGCATTGAGCTCGTCGGCGGCGAGAAATCAAGAAAGGGACTTAGGGTTGGCAACTGCGCGCGAATAGAGTTTCGCCTCCTATCCAAGCCGCCAACCTGTAGATATACTACGTGGAGGGGGTGGTTTGAGAGCCACCGTGGAAAAAAAAGTCATGGACCGAGTAACTATACGGCCAAATAACGGACCAAACATGTATAGTCGCCAGCATTTTACGGTTCTGGCCGGGGTATGCTAGGGTTGCTTTTACACCGGCATTTCCTGCACATTTTAAACAAAAACTATAAACTGAACCACAGGACCAGCAGGCGTAACGTTAACCTCACAGGAATGCTCTGCATTAGCGAAACTGTGGATAGTAAAGCAGCTGCGTGACACGACGCTCTCCAGCTCTGCCGCAGCGGCCAGCGGGTGACACACAGCTCGCGAGCAAGAGTCCAACGGGGGCGCACAGGGGGGAAGGCTCGTCGCCATCGACGCGCTTCCGTCGCAGCTCGAGATGACGAGGACGTGGCGCCTACCGCGGCGTCCACCGGCCGCGTCGATCCACCGGAGGGTTCGCGTCCCCGGACGCTTGCGACGAATGTGCCACTCTCACTCGCAACCCACTGATTGCTCAACAGTTTTCCTCCTTTCTGTTTGGCAAAAAGATTGGTGCACAGCTCAGATAATGACTCGCTGAATCCTATTACCACCTTTTATCCCTACAGCGATTATACTGTATAATGAATTGTTTTGGCCGGTGAACAGTTCAGATACTGCAGTGCTACTGGTGGCAGTGATGAAGCGGAACGTTTTTCTTTCGGAAGAGGCGCAGTCTTCTTCCAAAGATTCCGCGAACAAAGCTTGAGCTGTTGGGCAATGATTACCTCATCGGTGCAAATAGTGAGCTCGAGATGATTTCGACGGGAGTTGAAACTTTAGCCCGCGGTGAGCCAGCAGGCAGTGGTGGACCACAGCTTGAAGAAGGCAGGGGAGAGCTCGCTGCTCGATGCGCTGCGTTTGCCGCCGAGGCAGCGGCGGGCGGCAGTGTCAGTGCACTATCGGCAGAGGCACTAGGCGAGCGAAGGGTCCTCTCCTTCACCGCTTGCAACGAGGCGAGCGGGTGCTGCACGGGCCCACATGTCGGCGAGACGAGGACACGGCGGTCGAGACTATTCCTAGTCCTGAACCTGCTCCACCCAAAGCAGCAGGACTAGACGGGTGTGCACGACACACAAGCTGCTATCCCCTCACGTACTCGCCTGGTACCCCCACTCCATACATAACATCAAAAGCTCCAGATAAATGGAGCAATGAACACCGACGCACTGGTGCTTTTCACCACGCTAATGATAGTAGCGCCACCGTGCTTAGCTGCTGGTCGATGGTGTGCTGGCAGTACCATCTGTCTCACAGGCCTGGGGTTTCTAATTTCAAACCTGAATACCCAAAAAACAAATCAAGGATGCAATGCAACGAAATTGCAGATTCACGGATGGTAGTGGAAAGAAAGCTGTGCAGATCAATCGGGAGCTTAAAACGTCCGATTTGATGGTACTACGAGGTAGTAAGTGTACAGACACGACACCAAGGGACTACAAAAGCAAGGGGGAAATGCCACCGCCCAAAGGGTAATTGAGCGCATTGCGCCCAGATCACAGGCTTTTGGTTTTAATCTACTGTAGCTTAATCATCATGGCATAACATTAGCACGCGAGCCACAAAAGTGAAAAAGAAGAACCTCCATATAGTTAATTGATTAATTATATTATAACCACCTCCTAAAAGCAGCAGGCAGATCCCCCCCACTGGTGGCGAGGAATCTCACCCCCGCTCCGGCATGCTCGCCGACGACCTCCGGTGCTGCCGGAACGCCTTCATCGGGCTCGGGAAGTGCCACCCCCACCGCGCCTTGGTCGCCGCCGCCTTGGCCGCCACCGCCTTCGCCTCCACGGCCGTCGCGGAGACCGAGCTGGACCTCGCCAGCCCCAGCCTCTCCTCCTCCTCGTCCTCCTCCAGCGCGGCGCATCCGTCCTTGGTCGCGGACTTCCAGAACGGCGTCCAGCCCCAGACCCTCGCCTTGCGCCTCCCGGAGGCGGCCACGGAGGCCATCGCCGCGGAGGAGGACGCGGCGACGGACCGCGAGCGCGCGACCCGGTGCTCCCGCTCGATGAGGCTGTGCACCCGGCCGACGGCGTCGCCGGACGCCGAGGAGGAGGAGGACGGGGAGGCGCAGGTGCAGGGGCAGGGCCGCACGCGCGCGCAGTTCGGGCAGAGGCGCAGCAGCCGGTCGCGGAGGCAGTACGGGCACACCCCGCCGCCGGATCTCGCTGCGGGGTGCTTCCGGCACCGCCACTCGTCGCCTCCGCCGATGGTCGCGGCCACCGCTGCCTTCTCCGCCTTCATCTCCCTCCGTGCGGTGCGGTTGCTCTCGCTCGCTCTCTCTGCCTCGCGTTTCTTGGCGAGTGAAATGAGGGGGGGCGTTACGAATACGAACTCACAGCGTCGCTGCCGGAGTGTATAATAAAGGAGCCACCGGCGGCAGGGGGCTTAACGGCGTGTGGATTTTCGGGCACGGAGAGAAGGCACGTAGCTTGCGGTTATTCACGAGGGTGCCCTCGGTACAGCTGGGCAGCGGTTGCCCAGGGATCTTCTGCGGCTGCATACCAACTGCTGGAACAAAAAAAATAATCTCCAGCCCGATTCTGGGCAGCAGCGAGGAGCACCTATGGTGTCGTCGTCGGCCGCAGAGGATCCCGGGGTGGTCGAAAGATAAGGCTGCCCGCGCACGTGCGGGGCGGGAATGAGCCGTGCTTGGGTCAGTTACGTGGGGCCCGCGTGTCGGTTTATGACGATGCGGCCGAGACGGCTGTTCCTTTTATTTCTCTCATCAGTTAATTAATTATTTAATGAAACTTTGCTGCCGTGTGGAGTGCAGCTGCAGAGCGAGTCACTTAAGGCACCTGACTTTGTATGTATAACATGTGGACCCAACAAGTGGTTGACCCATATGTCATCAACCCAAAAACAGATGTCTTTAAGGCACCGAAGCTACGTCCATCCATACCATAGCGGTTGCAGTCTCGCGGATCCGGTTCGTAGTGCGAATCGTAGGTATCGCGTCTATTCTACACGCACGTCGGCGCTTCTGACTGATTGACTACGGCCGCAACGCAGCGTATCGCGTCGACGTGTTGTCCGCTTCTGCACGTGTGGTTGACGAACGGCGTCGCCTGCGCCGGAGCGCAGAGCCGTGTTGTCTCGAGTTCGGGAGCCCGGCAGAGTCAAAACGATTAGGCGACCATTCTGCATTTTTGAGCTTTATTACCACCTTCGAGGTGTTAAGATTAGTACTAGTGACTCTTACTGTATTCCCACACACAAAAAAGGAGATTAGTACGAGGAGTGCACTTCACCTGCATCACTTTTGGGCGGTCTTGTGCAATAAAAGAAGAAATAGACGAGATGCACACTCGTTCGTTCTCAAACCGCGCACCAACACGCTCGTTGGTATTAGAGAATGCGCTGAAAGAGACCGATGCTAAAAATTCCTCCCCGTCACAGGTAATCTGGATGGATGGTGCCCAGGATTCCGTCTATAGTTAAATTGCCAAACGTGTCGGCACAACGGAGATCAGGGATTAGTCTTTCGGGTATACGTATGGCTCGAAGGAGTTTGTCCTAAACACTCCCATCGAGCCTGTCATGTCTCTGTCGGCACGTGCGATTACGTACGTGAATAATATAGCAACTGACGCTGTCTGGTTGTATTCCGTTAACGAAAAAGTGTTACGGTGACGTGCTGATCGGTTCCAATCATCGAATAACACTGCTCTTTGCATACGGGGTCGGGCGCCAGCGAAACCTTCAAGGTTAAGATAAATGAACCAACCGCCAACTAGGAAGGGCACCCACAATGGAACGAATATCCAGTTTCGCCATCTCTATCTATTAGGACATTTCCTTCCGTAAATTTCTTCACTATATGTCTTATGTCTGATTTTGTGTCTGAACGTGTTCTATAGACATGATACAGGACAGAACCATCCAATATGTTACAAAGTATCCTGTTGAGAGGAGGAAAAATAGATGAGGACCATGCATGTAATGGCTATTTGTGTTAGTGATGTTCGGTTGGGTGGAGAGAGAGAAGAGGGGATCATGCAGTTGGGAGGAGAGACAAGAGAGGGACATGCAGCTGGGAGGAGAGAGAAGAGAGGGATATGCATGTGATTGGTCAAAATGCATGTCCGGACTCCCGCAAAGCTTCCCTACGTCTGTATTCATTTTGCCGGAATTTGTATGTTCGGACAGCTAAGCGGACATATCCAAATCCCCATTGGATGGCAAAAAATGGTCCGGACACTGCGGTCCGAACATATACCGGAGGTTTGTGGATCCGCCTTGGAGATCCCTTAGAGCGTTTACAGTCGGACGTCGGACATCTCTCGCAGCTTTGCTGCTCCGTAGCCGGTCGTAGGCTCAGCGCCGCCAGGACCGACACAATAGTCTTCTCTTCCACTCGCCCTCGCGGACATCATCGCTGGCCTAGACGTTACCGTGGTACTTCCGACAACTCTCGGGCTGCCCCTTGTCCTCTATGTGTTCGATAGAATGCCCGACCCGGTTTTCTGTTATTTATTTGTAGGGAAAGTCATGAATTATTGTCCTCAGTCATGCGCACCTAGGTCGAACTTCCTAGTCGGTCACCTATCCTCAAATCGCTCCAAGTCAAGCACGCTTAATGTCGTGGGAGTAATCCTAATAATAGTACAGGGGTACGAATGAGTAGGGAGAAGCTTAGCTACGGAATAAGTGTCACACTCGGAATTTATGAGTTCAGACCCCACTCGAAAGTGGTAACAGTCCTACGTCTCGAGCCATGGGATTGTGTGTTTTCTTTGTATGGGTATCTGATTACAGAGAGTTCGTAACCCTTGCTCTGGCGTCGAGGGACGACTTATATAGAGTGTGCCTCCACCGGCCGAGCGCCATCACTAGGGTCATTAATGCTAATAACTGTAGGGGTTACTAGAAACTGCCAAGTTACATGTAGCGTGGTCTTTACAACACTTAAGGCGTATTAAGTCCTCAAACGTTGATGCTCCCACGACGGTCCTGCTCCTGTCTGTCCGAGTGCTAGGGGAGGGGTCGACTGGTTGGTAACATCCGAGTGACTTTCAAGGAGCGGAGTGCAACTTGCATGTTCATCTGAGTGTCGGAGTGGACCAAGGACTCTCATGAACTTGTAGTACCCCATAGGTGTCCTAGAATAGAGGTATGTGACCCTACCTGGGGTATGTGACCTCGTTAGTAGCCCCCGAATCGGTTGAGTCTCAGGAGAACGAGTGGCCTGCATGTCGCAATGCCGGAGCCGTCTTGGGGACGTTTCGAAACAGATCGGGTCGTTTCCTACTCGATGTTCGAGCCGCAATCAATTCAAGGTTTAATGCATGCCGAATGGCCAGCGCGGCCTCGACTGCTCGGGCCATTCGACTCAATGTAGACCAGCTCTCGGAGGAAATGACCCTTAAGCCTGGAGATGCCATGATTAAAACTTTTGCATGTTCTTCATTCGGAGGTTCCAGAAATGTTTGGAGGTCTTTCTGAGTACTTGATGAGGCTTTATCCACTCGGAGGAAACTTGTCGAGTCATCAGTCACTCGGTAAATCATGGTGCGTCGAAACGCACAGGTGAATGCGGAGTCCACTCGAAACACGGCGTCGCGAAATCTCCGGCGATTTTGAAATCGTGGGGAAGCACGCGCACGCAATCATGACGGTTGTGTCAGGGATGTGGGAGAGGTGTCCATGGTGCCTCGATTTCCATGCCGCCAATTTCGCCACGCGTCCCCACTACTCTGCCCTGAAGATTTAGCAGATCTGGGCTCGCCCATTGATTGCATGGCCTTTCCAAATCCAATGACTGGAATTTAGCTAAGCCGAGGTATACAAAGGGGACCGGGGGAAGGTAAGGAAGAAACATCTACCACTCCTCTAGATTTCCACTATTGCTCCATCGAAAGCTCCTCGAGCGCCACCGGACCACCGATTCGCCACCAGCCCTCGCGGGAGATGTCAAGGAACGCCACCGCGAAGGCCGAGAGGGCAAAGAGGACTTCACGCGACTCCTCCTCGAGTGTCGGCGCCCCAGCTGGCTTAGTCCGGGGCGACTGGTTGGCGTCCCGAGTCTCCACTAGCCGATTGAAGGAGTATGAGAGCCAAGGCCTCCTCGCTCCGGGGAGCTGGAGGCTGCCGGAGAAGGGGGAGGTCGAGCATGCGCCGCGCGGAGGCGAACGGGTACTCCTCACCACTCATATTGACTAAGGGTTTTTGCTCCCACTCCATACCTTCTTCCGGGCTTTCTTGAACTTCTTTGGGGCTCAATTGCACCATCTCCCTCCCAATTCCGTCACGTATTTAGATGCCTTTGTTTCCTTGTGTGAGAACTTCCTTGTCTTTCACCCGCATTGATTTTTTTCAAACACTTGTTCACTTGCCGAGTGATGACGGTGAAGAAACCCGCTCTCTTAGAAATGAAAATGAACGTAGTTCAGTTGTGCGGGGGGTTGGGAATCCAATTGAGGGGCAAATGTAGCTTTCCTGCATTGAAATTTCCTGATACAATCAAGGGTTGGCAATCAACATGGTTTTATTGTGAGGATGTCTCAGTCGGCGAAGGTCAGTCGGGTCTCCCTTCATATTCCACAAAACGCATTCGACAGCTTCCAAAGTTGACCGTATCCAAGGAGGAGAAAGTCAAGGTAGATTTGCTCGTGATCGCACTAGTGGACCTGGTGAACCAGGGCGTCAATGGGTTGGACTTGCTGGAAGTCTTCTTCCAGATAAGGATTCAGCCGCTTCAGGCTAGGGTTCACCCCATGTGGCAGTACTCGGGTGCGAGTGATGTTACTCGCATGCGCCTGGAGGAGCTCAGTGCTGAGGCGGTGGCGAACAAGCTGAAGACCATAACTCCAGCCCGGGACAACCCCATGGGGTCAAGGCGCGTGCCCCCATATTTGGCTAACCATCCGTCGAGTGAGGCAAACTCCAAATGCCACAATTAATTCCGAGTGATGTAATTTTCGTTTGATGAATTTTGATCGTTGTAACCTCTGTTTCAGCATGGTTATACGGACATGGTGAGCTTGATACCGGCTGGTGCCAATGCGACTGCAAAAGTGGCTAGCGACAACGGGCGCCATGGCGAATCAGACGAAGAAGAAGAGTATGAAGATGAAAGCGACGATGAAGAGGATGAGAAGGAGTCTGAACTAGGCGACGAGGCGGAATCTTCTCCTTCGGAGGAGGTGCTTCCCGAGACCCGTCCGAAGGCCTGCCAGGACCCTAGAGTCCATGAAGGCCGCACGGGTGGCCCGGGTGCTGCCAAGCCCTCCGTGAACATCCCTCCCACTCAGACTTCCAAGCGCGGGCGTAGTGAACGTGTCGCATCTCCGGAGAAGCCCGCGAAGCAGGCGAAGGTCTTCACCAGCAAACCCCGGAAGGCAACACTGCCCAAGACCAAGATGAACATGCCGGTGGATCCCACCTATGTATCTTCACGCCGATTGATGTTTCAAATGGTTAACCGATTGAGATAAACAATCCGAGTGACTTTGATTGCAAGGCCGACACTTCATCTACCTCGCTGGGGAAGGACAAGGCTGAGACTGACGCAACCACTTCAAAAGGTATCACTCCACTTTGTCTATTTGTGAACCTGAGGTCCTTAGTCTCTCCTCTGGGCTCATTTTCAAATGATTGTCGCCTGTTTGTAGAGCCGCGCGAGGTGATCCAGATTGACGCGGACGAACAAGCCGACCTGCCGAATCCCACCGGTGATGTGGACGTCATGATGCAAGGTACCTTGCCTGTGCAGGAGCCGCCCCGAGCCCAAGGAACTCCGTCAAGGTCAAGATCAACACTCTGAACTCCTCCTCCAACTCCCGTTGTGACCAATGTCATCAGTCTGCAACGTGTCCCAGGGGACCAGGTGGAAGCGAGCAAGGAGGCGCTGATCTAGCTGAAGTTGATGAAAGAAAAGCTAAAGGAGTCCCGTGATGTTGGCAAGGCTTTGGAGAATACTGTCTGAGTAAGTACTCTCGTAAGTACCTTCTTTAGACATAGTATTTGCGTTGAAGATGTTTTCAGAATCCTATAGAATCCCGAGTGTGTTTATGTAGACTTTCGAGTAGGTTTATGTCAGAAGTCCCGAGTGGGTTTATGTACACCCACTAGGTAGTTGAAGTAGTAGAATCTGAATGATGAGATACTTGTCGAAGAAGATGCAATGATGGTCCATGGACTGGAGCCTCTCGACGTTGACCGTCGGGGTGTGGAACTGGTAGTTCTCCAGTGGGGGCGCGCTGAGCGCACCCATTGGGTGTAGTCCCCGAGGTTGGCATCGACTAAAGCAGTCCGCAATAGTCTCAAATCCTGAATGTTCAGGTAATAGAATCTGAACGATGAGATACTTGTCAAAGAGGATGTGGTGATGGTCCATGGACCAGAGCTTCTCGACGTTGACCGTCGGGGTGTAGAACATATAGTTCTCTAGTGGGGGCGTGCTGAGCGCACCCACTGGGGGTAGTCCCCGAGGCTGGCGTCGACTGAAGCAGTCGGCGATAGTCTCAAATTCCGAATGTTGAAGTAGTTAGATCCGAATGATGAGATACTTTTCGAAGAGGATGCGATGATGGTCCATGGACCAGAGCCTGTCGACGTTGACCATCGGGGTGTAGAACCGGTGGTTCTCCAGTGTGGGCACGCTGAGCGCACCCACCGGGCATAGTCCCCGAGGCCAGCGTCGACTGAAGCAGTCGCCGACAGTCTCAAAATCCGAATGTTGAAGTAGTAAGATCCGAATGATGAGATACTTGTCGAAGAGGATGCGGAGATGGTCCATGGACCATAGCCTCTCGACGTGGACCGTCGGGGTGTAGAACCGGTAGTTCTCCAGTGGGGCGTGCTGACCGCACCCACTGGGTGTAGTCCCTGAGGTTGGCATCGACTGAAGCAATCGGCGACAGTATCAAAATTCAAATACTGTTAAACCTCTTCATTGTATCTAATGTGAACCCTGATATTCTTTGATGTTGTCGTTGTCGTCGTAAGTAGGGTGTGTGCAAGATCGGTGAAAGCACATTTGCTCCCTTGGTGGTTTTGGTAATTAATAACAACATATATGTCATTGAACTAATGTTTCCACTAATCATGTTTCAGGAAAAGTTCAAGGATGGGTTGGCAAAAGGGTTGTGGAATACCCCAAGATGAAAGGAAATAGATTGGCAAAGCTTCAAGCAAAGGACTCAGCATTTTACCTTTTTGTGAGAAATCACTTTGAGTCCATAGTAAAGACAATACTATTAAAAGGGGGTAAGCTTTTGTTGGAGAACAAATTGATCATACGTGCACAAGTGATAGTCACCACATACACCCACAAGCTCTTCCACAAAAGTCTGTCCAAAGCCAAATATCCAAAATCGGTGCAACCAACACTTTCCACTCGGTGCCGTAGATTCCCAGACTCAGACAAACTCAGCCAAACCCTAGCTTTTCGGTGCAACCGACTCCACTTCGGTGCCACCGAGTTTAGGTTGCCAACTTCCTGTTACGCAAGTTTACAAAATCGGTCACGCCGAGTTTTTTGAATCGGTGTCACAGAGATTGGCAATCTAACCATTGGTCACCTTATCGGTGCAGTCGAGTTTTATGTATCGGTCTCACCGAGATTCAAAAGTTGATACCTTTGAGGCAACTCGGTACAACCAAGATTTACACATCCATTCCACCGAGTCTAACTTATTAGGTGTAACGGTTGGATTTTTGGAGATGCCTATATATACCCCTCCACCACCACTCACTCGTAAGAGAAGCACTCAGAATAGTTCCCCACTCATACCTACTAATTTTCTGAGAGGGAGACACCTACTCATGTGTTGAGATCATGCCATCCCATTCCTACCATATGAATCTTGATCTCTAGCCTCCCCAAGTTACTTTCCACCCAATCAATCTCTTCCACCAAGACAAATCTGTGAGAGAGTGATTGTGTCTTGAGGAGTCTATCATCTTGAAGCACAAGAGCAAGGAGTTCATCGACATTATCGAGCCTATTACCTTTTGGAGGGCGGTGCCTCCTAGATTGGTTAGGTGTCGCTTGGGAGCCTCCTACTTCGTGTTGTGGAGTGAACCAAGAAGTTTGTAAGGGCAAGGAGATCGCCTACTTCATGAAGATCTACCTCGAGTTAGGCTAGTCCTCCGTGGACGGAAGCCATCATGGTATAGTCAAGGTTGCTTCTTCGTGGAACCCTTCGTTGGTAGAGCCCTCCGTGGACTCTTGCGACCGTTACCCTTTGTGGGTTTAAGACTCCATGAACGTGGACGTACAATAGCACCACCTATCGGAACCACGGGAAAAATCATTGTGTCACCAATTGCGTTTGATCTTCCTACCCTCTATTTACTTATATGGTTGTCTTTACTTTCCACTAAAATACTCGTAGACATGCATGTGTAGGTAGTACTTGACTTGCTATGAATGCTAAAATCTGCCAAGACCAAAAATTGGGAAAAGGTATAATTTTTATCTGGTCAAGTAGTATAATCACTCCCTCTAGCACTACCTTCGATCCTACAAGTGGTATAAGAGCATTGGTCTCCATTGCATTGGTTTCACAACCTAGGAGAGTATGGCATTTAGTGAGGGAAATTATCACCGTAGAGGTCCGTACTTTGATGGCACTAATTTTTCTAGTTGGAAGCAAAAAATGAAAATGCATTTGCTTGGTCATAACCCCGCCATTTGGGCTGTTGTTCGTGTTGGATTGCAAGGTGAATTCTTTGCAGATGGAAGGGAACCGGATCGCGAAGTGACTGTAGATGAATTGAAGATATTGCAACTCAATGCTCAAGCATGTGACATTCTCTTCAGCTGCCTATGCCCCGAAGAATTCAACAAAATCAGCCGTATTGAGAATGCAAAAGAGATTTGGGATACTTTGATTGATATGCATGAAGGTACCGAATCTATGAGAGAATCCAAGTTGGATGTTCTTCAAAGTCAGCTTGACAAGTTCAAGATGAAGGATGGTGAAGGAGTCGCTGAAATGTGCTCTAGGCTAGCTCTCGTCACAAATGAGATTGTCGGCTTAGGAAGTGAAGAAATGACCGACAAATTCATCATCAAGAAGATACTTCGAGCTTTGGATGATCGATATGAAACCGTATGCACATTGATCCAAATGATGCCCAACTACAAAGATCTCAAGCCAAAGGAAGTGATTGGTGATTGTTGCTCATGAGATGACACTCAAAGACAAGGAAGAGCTTCACCACAAGTCTAGCGTTTTTTACAAAGCCACAAGTGATGCTCCCGCTACCTCAAGCGACAACCTTGTCACAAATGAATAGATAAGCCTCATGGTCAGGAAATTCAACAAGTTATACAAGAATAGAAGCAAAGATCAAAGCTCCAACTCAAGATATGAAGAGAAGCACTCGTCAAGTCGTGAACGAAACTGCTATAGTTGTGGGAAGCCCAGACACTACTCCAATGAGTGCACGACTCCTTACAAAAGGAAAGAAGAGTCACCAAGAAGACGAAGCTCAAGAGAAGAGTCACCTCGAAGAGAAAGAAGGAGTAGGTATGATCATTATGAATGAAGATCCTCAAGGAGAAGTAGGGACTCAGAGAAGAAGGACAAGCACACCAAGAGCTACTCAAGAACAAGATATCAAGCTCATGTTGGTGAATGGGTTTCCGGCTCCAAATCCAACAACCACTCCGAGAGAAGCTACCACTCCAACTCAGACTATAGTCAAGATGAAGGTGTTGCCGGACTTGCACTAGTGAAAACTGACTCCTACAACATATTTGATTCACCAAATGAAGGGAGTGGACGTTGATTCATGGCTAAAGGCCCCAAGGTATCACACCCCGAGTATCTTGAGTTCAATAGTGATGAAGATGACTTGTTAATTGAAGATGACTTGCTATTTGAAAATTCTAGTAATGTTAGTCAAAATGAACTTGCTAGTACTCACTCTAGTCTAGATAAGTCGTGCGATGATGATAAGTTGGAAATAGAACGACTAACTCAAGAACTAAACAATCTTAAGTTAGCTCACGAGTCTACTCTACGAGATCATAGAGAGCTTGAAAGGACACATGAGAAGCTCCGCTTCGAGAAGCTGAATTTAGAGCAAGAGCATAAGTTCCTTAAAGCTATCAATGACGATATTCGAAAGAAGACTTCCTCTTATCTAGCCAAGATACTTCTCTTGTCTACGTTCATGCCACAAGTTAAGTCTAAGCAAGCTAGTAATAAAGGAAAGAAAGGTACTTCAACTAGTAGCAATAAAAATGATAAATCCAATGATATTGCTTCTAGTAGTTCTCTTGATCCCACTAACTCTTCTCTTACCCAAGATACACTTGAGCAAGAAAATGAACTTTTTAAAGGGATTATAGAGAAAGGTATCTACAAGAGTCTTGAAGGGTGCAAACAATTTGAGGAGATTGTACACAAGCACAGAGGATACCAGAAGAATCGTGGTATTGGCTACTTCAATGCTAATGGAGTTGAATGGGAAGAAGGTCAATATCCCAATCCCACGTTTGTTCCTCAAAAGGGGAAGTATGAAAATACTCTCCCCAAGGGAACAAAGGCTCATGATGACCTTCCACCACTTGACCCCAAGCTCAAGGACAATAACAAGCGAGGATATTGACTCATATGAAGATGAATCCCAAGCTTTGGTGAAATGGGTTCCCAAGGCTACTACAAGCTCAACTTCTACAAGTGCTAGTTAAACACCAAGGATCCCCATCAACTTGATGTGGGTCCCCAAGAAGAAGAAGTAGAGAAGTTCTTGAGGGGTGACTCCGCCAATGAAATCCACTCACATTCATTATTGGCAAGAACTAGTTGAAATCAACATAAACATCATGCAATAGTTCAAGGAGTCACACATTCCCTCAAAGGTAAGCAAGGGGCAAGGTATTCAACAAATCAATGGACATCATCATATATGCTTTGCACTCCATGTCCATAGATATCCTTGTATTTATCTCTTGTGTGTTGGGACTAACCCCATGTAGGTGATAAGAGTAATGAAACGACGAGGATGCTCCCAACTCTTGGTGATCTTCATCAACTTTGAGCATCCACCACTACTTCACATACATGAAGTCTTCATCGACAAAACCCAAGGTTAGTTTATCCCTCCTATGGGGGATGTCACATCACGGGGGAGCTTTACTCTAGGACTTGAGTCAAAGCATCTCATAGTATGTGACAACATTAAATGCTTTATGTAAAAGTGGTAACCCCACTTGTGCTTAAACGATGAGTATGACCTATGATCAAGTATTCTTACTTGTCTCCTAAGTCAATATACTCATATATAGATGACTCCGTCATCGCCGAAGTGCTTGTTAGATGCTAGTGTGTTTGAGCATGTTTGCCATGTTTTCATTTGACATCCTATTGTGTGAGCATGTTAGTCTGCATTTATTTACTCATTCGAGGATGTCCAATTGTTGCTATTTGGATTTGGATTTTTTTATTTGCCAATTGGATATACAAGAATTCCTAGGACTACTCCTCTAGCTCTCTATGCTTTCTCACATCATATTCTATTCATGCTGCATCACAAAATTTGAACAAGTACTTTTCGATCTCTCTGTGTGAGGAGCACTCGGAGTTCTGTATCGACAAAGGACCGACCATTAAAACCTCCCAAGTGCATCTCAGTGGCCAACTCCAAAACCTCGGTCTCACCGAATGCCTAGGGTTGATCTGGTTTTTCATTCTCAGTACTGCCGATTCCATATTCTCGGTTACACCGAGTTTCCTTGTTAGCTAACAGTTGAGAAACTCGGTGACACCGAAAATTTAGAATCGGTGTCACTGATAGCCACGGGTATATAAGCCGTGGACCCTGATGCTTTGAAATTCAATCTCAATCGTCACGCCTCAGAACCCTAAGTTGTCACAAAGGACCCTCCTTGGTCATCTCCCTTGTCGCCCCGCGCTCCTCCGCCGCTGGGATCTTTGCCATCGACGGAAATCTTCACCGCCGTCCACGTCGTAGCGGATCCATCACCAAGCTAGGGTATGGATTTGACCCTTCTTGCGCTCCTCGTCCAATTCTTGCGCAATGAAGATTGATTTATCTATAAGACCTTTTTTGCACATCATCCTATCCACATAAAAACTCCATAGATTAGCGAACGATTGAATTTCTAGGGTTTGCCTTCCACCCGACGAAACTCGGTGGAACCCGAAGTGAACAAATCGGTGTCACCAATTTGTAATTTGTACTACTGAGAACTTTCTCGGTGAAACCGAGTACTTCTTTTCGGTCTCACCGAAAGGAGTGCCAATTTTTGGCTAACGAGAAAGCCGGTCTCAGTAGTACCGATTTTGTTGCTTCGGCTGTACCGATTTTCATGTGACAGAATGTATAAATTTGGAAATTATTAGTTCAAACTTTCAAAAACCAGCTACATTTTGTGATGACTTATCCTATTCGACTGTTCTGAACTCTATTCACATGGTCAGACATGTCAGATGCTGAAGATAGCCAGAATCTGCACGAGCAAAATGTTGATATGAGTTCAGGCACTAGACCTGAGTCCAGTTCTTCCTTAGATCCAGGCGTTCTCAGTTCTCATGGGTTGCCTAAAGTTGCAACAAGGACAAGGAAGAGACTCAATTCTGATGAAGAAGATTCTGATTTTCTGCCAGAGGAGGTTCTTGCTAAAAAGCAAGAGAAGGCTGCAAAGAAGTCTGCTAATGAGGCTACCTCATCTAGGAGGGTAGTCAGCAAAGTTTATGCATCTCCAGAGACTTTCAAAGCACATGAGAGTGCTAGGGCAACTATGTCTGCTGAGATGCCCAAGAAATCTTTGCCTAAGAAGGCAGCAAAGAAGAAGACAACCAGGAAGAGGATCATTCATGTCATTGGCAGGCCTACCTCTATGTATGAGGATCCAAAGGAGGCTGCTGGTGCTGCTGGTGCTGAGGAGGAGGAGGAACCTGTTGTCAAGGCCCCTCCCAAGAAGAAGCAAAAAAAGCTTATGGCAGATGCTATGCCTAAGCCTAGCCCCTCCAAGAGCACCAAGGCTGCATACAAGAAGGTTGCTGCATGAAAGTCCAAGAGGACTACAAGAGATATACCTGCTATTGAGAAGAACAAGACATCTACTTTCAGAGAAGCAGATGATGATGCTATGTTAGTTTTGATGAAGCTTAGACCTCACCTTCCTGAACACAATGCCAACCACCCAATTGTTGAGGATATGAAGAAGAGGAAGGATTCCGGTTTGAGGGAATGGAGAGCTATTGATCCATATGACCAAAAGAGAAAATCTGTTGTGGACTACAAGTTCTATACCAAAGAGCAGCAAGACTTCTATGAGACCATCTTACTTGACAAGAGTCCTGCAATCAGTCATATGAGATATGTTGACTGGAAGTATATCAAGGCAAATGAGGACTACTTCCCATGTGTGCAAGACAACTTCCACTGCATTGGACTTGATCAGTTTGTTGGCACGGAGTTCACTACTTGGAATGATGAGATGATCATGCAATTCTACTCCACTGCTCACTTCTATGGAGATGGCAGGATAATTTGGATGATTGAAGGAGCTAGATACAAATCTACAGTTGATGAGTGGGGTACCATCTTAGGAGTCCCAGAGGTAGAGGATGGTGACTTGGATGTCTACTCAAAATCCAAGGAGAGGCACAATGCTATGAAGGATATGTACACTGTTATCCGAGCTGCTAAATTACAATCACACAAGTTAGGATCCATTTACTACCTCCAGGCAAGCCTTCGTACCATGAACACCATCTTGAGGCATACCTTGATGCCCAAGTCTGGAGATGAGAAGATGATTCGTGGCTACTCCATCAACATGCTTATCCATCTGGACAGTCACACCAGGATTCAAGTGATGGATTTGATCATAGAGACAATGAAGAGGGTTGCTACTGACGAGAAGCGCTCATGCCGCTATGCACCCTACATTCAGATGTTTATCAACTCCAAATTGAGAAGCACATCTTTGCTCTAGATAGACCCCACTTGACACTTCAGTTAAATTTCGAGGACAATGTTGTGGTGATGGACCCAGACCATCCCACATCAGCTGCAACTTAGGCATAGGCAGAGGCACAGGCAGAGGCAACTCGAGCCACTAGTGCTCAGGTCCCCTGATCCAGGAACGAGCAAATGGATCTCTTGATCTCCACCGTTATGGACATGAAGAAGGACATCAAAACCATTATGGATAGCCAGGAGAGCCTTGTGAGCATATTCGAAGATAGAGTGAAAACTCTCAATGACAAGGTAGATGGGCTGACTAAGATAGTCATTGAGCTGAAGAAGGAAGTTGATGAAGCTCCTATCCGTCGCACCTCTTCAGAGTCTGACTCTTCTTCTGATGATGAGGACAGTGCACCTATCAAGACGACTATCCAGTTCATGACTAAGGCCAGGACACCTACCGTTCCAGCTCCGAAGATGAGACATTCATCTTTTGCTCCAGCTACTGTGACTTCAGCTCCATGAGCACCTTTAGTGCCTCCAGTTTCTACACCAACCCTGTCTAGGACATCAACAGAAGTCTTCGCCGACGCAGTTCTCTCGACTCTGACATCGACTAGCAGAGGACATCAGCCGCAGAAGAACGATTAGCTATATCTCTTCAAGCTTTTTGGTAACTTGTTGCCAAAGGGGATAAGTTGTATATAGATCTAGGCTTCGAGTGAGAGAACGTCTGTTTTCATTGTTGTTTAACAAAACATTTGATCTTTTGGTTTGGATGTGAGATACTTTTGTGTGTTTGATCATACACTTTAATGTGTGTTGCTACTATTTCCTATCTTTTGATGGATTATGTGATGATTATTCACTTTGCTTGATGTTTTGTGCTATGTTTTTAACTCTTATTACTCTCGCACACCACCAAGTTGTATGTGACATGGAAGAAGTGCCCCATGTGAGGGAGTCCTGAACTAAGGGGTCCTCGGGAGGCCGACCTATTTCTATGGGTTGGACTATACAGGCCACTTACCGAACATAGGAATATTTGAAGGCCTAATCTCCAAGATGGAAGCTTCATGAAGCACGGCTTGTACTCCACGTTTGATGTAGCAAATAGGCATGTTTATCTCCTCGGCATGTAACCTACCATGTGTAAACCCTAGGCATCCTCGGCGTCTATATAAGTCAGAGGGTTTTAGGGTGTAGAGACAAAACAACTCATCTAGGGTTAGCTATTAGATCTTGAGGTAGATCAACTCTGTAACCCCCATCATCAATACAACCAAGCAGGACGTAGGGTATTACTTCCATAGGAGGTCCCGAACCTGGGTAAATCTGTGTCCCCTTCGTCTCCTGTTACCGTCGATCCTAGTCTCATAGTTCGGGACCCCCTACCCGAGATCCGCCGGTTTTGGCACCGACATTGGTGCTTTCATTGAGAGTTCCTCTATGAGCAAGAAGGAATCGATGTCTCGCCTTGTCATCAACGAAGAGTTCTGCAACATGGACACTTTCGTCCCCGGACAGATCTTCGCCTTCGGCAGCGTTGTGCTGCATGCTGATCCCACCGGCCATCTAGGCTGTGTTGAGAGCTTCGCCCCTAATCGAGAGGTTAGATTCGGAAACCTAGAGTTCTCCGTTGATTCTCGGGGCGACTTGTCGCTAACCGGGCTCGCAGCTTCGCGTGTAGCACTTGAAGACTCTGAGGCTTTAACCTCGAGTTCCTCCTTTGGACACGCCAATGTGGTTACCCGCGGCGATGAGTCGATCTCTTGTTTCGATCCGACCTTTGTACCAGAAGACCGGGCATGTGTTCTTTCCAAACACTCCCCATGTTCGGGCACTTCGGAGGTAAACTCCATAAGTTTCGAACAATCTGATCCGATCGGGCTCTCAGCGATTGACAAGGCCCTAGACCGGATCTCGTCGATGAAGATCACTAATGACCTAACCCCGATCTATGCTCAGATCGGTTACGGTGCGGGCCGAGACGATTTTTTCGACCCACCCACCACCCACTTGATAGCAACTGTCAAAGATTTAACCGACATGCTGGACTATGCCTCCGAGGAGGCAGAATATATGGATGAAGAGGATTGCACCCCCACCGCTGTTAATACCGGAAGATGGACCGCCCCTTCAAGTTATGATGTCTACATGGTGGACACTCCTAATGACGACAAAACGCCTAATAATGATGGCGATAAGTCGGGCGACGCACCGTCAAGGCGCTGAAGGACGCATAAGCGGTCCAAAGGCAAAAAGGGAAGGAAAGCTATTATCGGCACCGGGGACGGAGTTACCCCCGAAGACCGTGGCGACCCTGATAATCCCGAAAAACCCGTTAGAGGGTCAGGAAAGGCCTGACGACCAAAGCAATCCCAACGACTTCAACAGTTCCGAGGACGACAATTACCTCCCCCCTGTCGAGGAGGAGGATATCCTGGAAGCCGATGACATGGACATCCTTGATAACCATGAAGATCAGGAACAATTCAGACAACAACTCATAATGAAGGCTCGCAGTCTGAGAGCCAAGGAGCGGCAGCTTAAAGCCGAATAGGATGACCTCAATGATAGCTGGACAAGAGTCCTCTCAGCTGAGGAAGGGCGTGTCGCCAATACGTTGGACCAGACCAACAGCTATTCGTGGAG
This sequence comes from Hordeum marinum, assembly GCA_022496015.1. NCBI lineage: Eukaryota > Viridiplantae > Streptophyta > Magnoliopsida > Poales > Poaceae > Hordeum > Hordeum marinum. The sequence goes on along the minus strand of CM039677.1, from coordinate 341,527,502 downwards.
AAGGCTGCTGCCACAATTTGATGATGAGCTCACTGATACTCCATCGCCAAAGCATACTCCATATGACAGGTCAGACCACCCTCCTCGCGAGCGTGATTGGATGGCTGATGACGCCAGTTATAGACCAGAAATACACCAAAGACGGGGAAAGGAGCCACTAGAGCCCAATGATATGTTCGACTTGCGAGATGACTTGGATCACTGAGCAGGCCGTACAAGATCCATCTACGGATCCAGAGGATACTCACCCGATAGACGGGATGGGTACAGACCATGGCTCGAACGAAGTAATAATAGAGACCGGGAACGCACCCAAGTCATAACAGACACCAATCACAGGCGCGATATAGCTTGGATTCGAGGGGCTGCTCACCCGCTGTGTTTCACGGATGAGGTCATGCAGCATCAGTTCCCGGAAGGGTTTAAACCCATGATTATCGAATAGTACGATGGAACTACTGACCCAACAGTATGGATTGACGACTTCCTCCTCCACATCCACATGGCTCTAGGTGATGACCTCCACACCATCAAATACCTTCCCCTTAAACTTAAGGGCCAGCTCGACACTGGCTAAACAACCTCCCCGAAAACTCCATTGGATGCTAGGAGGACCTGGAGGATGCTTTGCGCTCCAACTTCCAGGGAACCTATGTTCGGTCGCCGGATCATCCGACCTCAGCAACATCATCCAGAAGCTCGGATTTCATGGCTTCTAACCACTTATCGGAATCCGGGCCCATCATCGCTTCTCCACAACTCGTAGGTTCATTGTTGTCCAACAACATGACCTCCAAGACAGGGTTGTCGTACCGCTCAGGAGCAGTACACATCCTTGTCGACCTACGAGGTTTGATAGTAACTTGATCCGAAGCTTCATGATCATCATCATTTACTTCCTCTTCAACTGACGTAGGTTCCTCAGAAACATCTTTCTGCGCTGCGCTACTCTCTGGTTGAAACAAAGGTTCAACAACCTCATCAACTTCTATCTTCCTCCCACTCAATTCTTTCAGGAGAAACTTTTTCTCGGGAAAGGACCTGTTTTAGCAACAAACACTTTATGCTCGGATCTAAGATAGAAGGTTCACCCAACTGTTCTTAGGGTATTCTACGAAGATGCATTTGTCCTCTTTGGGTTCGAGCTCATTAGGTGAAAACATTTTCCACACAAGCATCGCAGCCCCAAACATCAAGAAATGACAGCTTAGGTTTCTATCAAACAATAATTCACACGGTGTCATCTCAACAGATTTAGATGGTGCCCTATTTAAAGTGAATGTAGTTGTCTCTAATGCACAACCCAAAAATTATAGTAGCAAAACGATAAGAGACATCATAACATGCACCATATCCAATAGAGCACGACTATGACGTTCGGACATACCATCACACTATGGTGTTCCAGGTGGCGTGTGTTGTGAAACAACTTTCACATTGTCTAAAGTTGTATGCCAAACTCGTAACTCAGATATTCACCTCCACGATCATATCACAGATATTTTTATCTTGTCACGATGATCTTAAACTTCACTCTGAATTTGCTTGAACTTTTCAAACGATTCAAACTTGTGTTTCATTAAGTAAACATACACTATATCTACCCAAATCATCAGTGAAGATAAGAAAATAACGATATCCACCGCACTCTTCAAGACTCATTGGATTGCATACATCAACATGTATCATTTCCAATAAATCACTTGCCCGCTCCGTCAAACCAGAAAACGGGGTCCTTAGTCATCTTTCACCAAGAGGCATGGTTCGCATGTCTCAACCGATTCAAAATCAAAAGAGTCCAAAGATCCATCAGCATGGAGTTTCTTCATGCGTTTTATACCAATATGACATTTAGCGGCAGTGCCACAAGTATGTGGTACTATCATTATTAACTTTGCATCTTTTGGTATCAATGTTATGAACATGTGTATTACTACGATCAAGATTCAACAAACCATTCTCACTGGGTGCATGACCATTGAAGGTATTATTCATGTAAACAGAATAACCATTATTCTCTAACTTAAATGAATAACCGTGTTGCAATAAACACGATCTAATCACGTTCATGCTCAACGCAAAACACCAAATAACACTTATCTAGGTTTGTTACTAATCCCGAAGGTAGAGAGAGCATGCGATGTCGATCACATAAACCTTGGAAACACTTCCAACACACATCGTCACCTCACCCTTAGCTAATTCTCCGTTTATTTCGTAGCTTTTATTTCGAGTTACTAACATTTAGCAACCGAACCGGTATCCAATACCCAGGTGCTACTAGGAGTACTAGCAAGGTACACATCAATAACACGTATATCCAATATACTTCTATTGATGTTGCCAACCTTCTTATCTACCAAGTATCTAGGGTTGTTCCGCTTCAGCGACCACTCTCCTCATAATCGAAGCACTTAGTCTCGGGTTTGAGTTCAACTTTGGGTTGCTTCACTGGAGCAGCAACTGACTTGCTATCCATGAAGTTTCCCTCCTTGCTCTTGCCCTTCTCGAAACTAGCGGTTTGACTAACCATCAACACTTGACGCTCCTTCTTGATTTCTACCTTCGCGGTGTCAAACATCGCGAACAGCTCATGTATCATTATTTCTATCCCTGGCATTTTATAGTTCATCACCAAGTTCTAGTAGCTTAGTGACAGTGACTTGGAGAACTATATCAATCACTATCTTATCTGGAAGATCAACTCCCACTCGATTCAAGCGATCGTAGCACCCAGACAATCTGAGCACATGCTCAACGATTGAGCTATTCTCCTTCATCTTGCAGGCAAAGAATCTTGTTGGAGATCTCATATCTTGCAACATGGGGACGAGCCAGAGATCCTAATTTCAACTCTTAGAACATCACATATGTTCTGCGACGTTCAAAACGTTTCGGAGCCTCAATTCTAAGCCGTAATGCATGATGCACTAATCTATCAAGTAGTCATCAGAACGTGCCTGTCAGAAGTTCACAACATCTACAAACCACGCTAGAGGGGTTGGCGCACCGAGCGGTGCATTAAGGACATAAGCCTTCTATGCAGCAATGAGGACAATCCTCATATCACGGACTATGTTGCTACCAACATCTTTCAACTCTATTTCTCTAGGAACATATAAAAATTCAAGGGAGCTACAACGCGAGCAAGTGATCTACAACATAATTTGCAAAGACACTACTGACTATGTTCATGATAATGAGTTCAATTAATCATATTACTTAAGAACTCCCACTCAAAGTGACATCTCTCCGGTCATTCGAGTGATACATGATCCAAATTCACCAACTCAAGTCCGATCATCACGTGAGTTGAGGTGGTTACAATGGTGAACATCATCATATTGATCATATCTACTATATGACTCATGTTCGACCTTTCGGTCTCTTGTGTTCCGAGGCCATGTCTGTACATGCTAGGCTCGTCAAGTTTAACCCGAGTGTTTTGCATGTGCAACACTGGCTTGCACCCGTTGTATGTGAACGTAGAGTCTATCACACCCGATCATCATGTGGTGTCTCGACACGAAGAACTTTTGCAATGGTGCACACTCGGGGAGAACACAATTTATCTTGAAATTAAGTGAGGGATCACCTTATAATGCTACCGTCGTCCTAAGCAAAACAAGGTGCATAAAAGGATTAACATCACATGCAAATCATAAGTGACATGATATGGCCATGAACTTGTGCTTTTGATCTCCATCATGAAAGCACCGGCATGATCTCCATCGTCACTGGCATGACACCATGATCTCCATCATCTTGATCTCCATCAACGTGTCGCCATCGGGGTTGTCGCGCCCACCATGCTTCTACTACTATTTCTACCGTTTAGCGATAAAGTAAAGCATTACATAGTGCTTAATGATTGACACGCAGGTCATACAATAATTAAAGACAACCCTATGGCTCCTGCCGGTTGCCGTACTCATCGACATGCAAGTCGTGATAATCTATACATCACATGATCATCTCATACATCACATATATCACATCATGTAATTGGCCATATCACATCACAACATACCCTGCAAAAACAAGTTAGACGTCCTCTAATTGTTGTTGCATGTTTTACGTGGCTGCTACGGGTATCTAGCAAGAACAATTCTCATCTACGCAAAAACCACAACGGTGATACACTAGTTGCTTTTCAACCTTCTCAAGGACCGCCTTTGTCAAATCCGATCCAACTAAAGACAGAGAAACTGGCACCCGCAAGCCATCTATGCAACAAGTTGCGGTCGAGGGAACCGGTCTCTCGTAAGCGTACGAGTAATGTTGGTCTGGGCCGCTTCATCTCACAATACCGCTGAATAAAAATCCGACCAAGGGAGGAAGAAATCTAAGCATCAACGCCAACAAATCTTTTGTGTTCTACTCGAGATCTCATCTACACATAGACCTAGCTCATGATGCCACTGTTGGGGAACATTGCATGGGAAACAAAAAATTTCCTACGCACACGCAAGATCTATCCATGGTGATGAGCATCTACGAGAGGGAGAGTGGATCTACATACCCTTATAGATCGCTAAGCGGGAAGCGTTAAGAAACACGGTTGGTGTAGTCAAACGTCTTCGCGATCCAAATCGCCGAGCGTCCCGCGATCTCATCACGATCCGTCCCGCGATCCAATCACGGTCCGTCCCACGAACTCATCACGATCCATCCTGCGATCTCATCACGATCCGTCCCACGAACTCATCATGATCCGTCCCGCGATCTCATCACGATCCGTCCCGCGATCTCGTCACGGTCCTTCCGATCTAGCGCCGAACGGACGTCATCTCCGCGTTCAGCACACGTACAGCTTGATGACGATCTCCGCCTTCTTGATCCAGCAAGAGGGAGCAGAGAGGTAGAAGAGTTCTCCGGCAGCGTGACGGCGCTGCGGTGATGGTGGTGGAGCTATTCCGGCAGGGCTTCGCCTAAGCACTGCAGAAAACCGATCTAGAGGAGAAACTATGCACAAGAGGAACGGGTAGCACGTGGCTGAAAATTCTGTGCCAAAACCCTAAAATCCTCTAGTATATATAGGAGGAGAGGAGGAGGAGTCTTGGCTGCCAAAAATTCAGCCCTTGGGTCGACCAAAGTGGGGAGGAGAGGAGGACTCCTCCTCCAATCCTAGTAGGACTAGGATTCCTCCTTTTTTTGGCCTTCTTCCACCTTTTTCCCTTTGGGCCTTTTCTCCCAGCCGCATGGGCCTTGTGTCTGACTTCCACCAGCCCACAAAAGGCTGGTATTTACTCTCCCACAGCCCATGAAGCCTCTTGGGTCGAAATACCCCTCCCGGTGGTCTCCCGGCACACTACCGACACTCCCGGTACATTACCAATTAGCCCGAAACTTTTCCGGCAACCAAAATGGGACTTCCTATATATCAATATGTACCTCTGGACCATTCCGGAGCTCCTCGTGATGTCTTGGATCTCATCTGGGACTCCTAACAACCTTAGGTCACCACCATACATAACTCTATACTACCGAAACGTCACCGAACCTTATGTGTGCAGACCCTGCGGGTTCGAGAACTATGTAGACATGACCGAGACACCTCTACGGTCAATAACCAATAGCGGGACCTGGATGCCCATATTGGTTCCTACATATTCTACGAAGATCTTTATCGTTCGAACCTCTATGTCAAGGATTCAGTTAATCCCGTATGATGTTCCCTTTGTTCTTCGGTATGTTTACTTGCCCGAGATTCGATCGTCGGTATCTCCATACCTAGTTCAACCTCGTTACCGGCAAGTCTCTTTACTCATTCTATAATACAAGATCCCGTGACTAACACTTAGTCACATTGGTTGCAAGGCTTGTTGTGATGTTGTATTACCGAGTGGGCCCTGAGATACCTCTCCGTCACACGGAGTAACAAATCCCAGTCTTGATCCATGCCAACCCAACATACACCCTTGGAGATACCTGTAGAGTACCTTTATAGTCACCTAGTTATGTTGCGACGTTTGATACACACAAGGCACTCCTCCGGTGTTAGTGAGTTGCATGATCTCATGGTCATAGGAACAGATACTTGACATGTAGAAAATAGTAGCATTAAACTGACACGATCATATGCTACGTTTGTAGTTTGGGTCTTGTCCATCACATCATTCTCCTAATGATGTGATCCTGTTACCAAATGACATCTCATGTCCATGACTAGGAAACCATATCCATCTTTGATCAATGAGCTAGTATATTAGAGGCATACTTGGGACATGGTGTTGTCTATGTATCCACACATGTATCTGAGTTTCCGATCAACACAATTATAGCATGGATAATAAACGATTATCATGAACAAGGAAATATGATAATAACTAATGTATTATTGCCTATAGGGCATATTTCCAACAGTCTCCCACTTGCACTAGAGTCAATAATCTAGTTCACAGCACCATGTGATTCGCATTGTTATGAATCTAACACCCACTGAGTTCTGGGGCTCGATCATGCTTTGCATGTGAGAGAGGTCTTATAGTCAATGGGTCTGCGACATTCAGATCCGTATGTACTTTGCAAATCTTTATGTCAAACTGCAAACACTGCTACCACACTCCACTTGGTACTATTCCAAATGTCTGCTCCACTATACGTATCCAGATTGCTACTAAGAGTCATCCGGATTAGTGTTAAAGCTTGCATCGACGTAACTCTTTATGATGAACCCTTTATCACCTTCATAATCGAGAAATGTTTCCTTAGTCTTTTAGTCACTAGGGATAATATTAACCGTTGTCTAGTGATCCACTTTTGGATCACTCTTGTACCCCTTGACGGACTCATGGCAAGGCACACACAGGTGCAGTACACAGCATGGCATACTATACAAAGCCTATGGCTAAGGCATAGGGGACGACATTCGTCCTTTCTCTTTCTTCTGCCATTGTCGAGCTTTGAGTCTCACTCAACTTCACACCTCGCAAATCAGGCGAGAACTCTTTCTCTGACTGATCCATTTTGAACTCTTTCAAGATCTTGTCAAGGTATGTACTCATTGAAAGTCTCATCAAGCATCTTGATCGATCTCTATAGATCTTGATGCTCAACAATTAGGTAGCTTTATCCAGGTCTTCTTTTGAAAAATTCTTTTCAAACAACCGTTTATGCTTTCAAGAAATTCTACATCATTTCTGATCAACAATATGTCATCCACATATACTTATCAGAAATTCTATAGTGCTCCCACTCACTTTATTGTAAATACAAGTTTCTCGTAAACTTTGTATATACTCAAAAACTTTGATCACCTCATCAAAGTGTATATTCCAACTCCGAGATGCTTGCTTCAGTTCATAGAAGAATCACTGAAGCTTGCACACCTTTTAGCATCCTTAGGACTGACAAAACCTTCTGGTTGTATCACATACAACCTTTTCTCAAGTAAATCGTTAAGGAAACTATATTTTGATATCCATCTGCCAGATTTCATAATTGAAAAATGCAGCAACTGCTAACATAATTCCAACAGACTTTAGCATCGCTATGAGTGAGAAAGTCTCATCGCAGTTAACTCCTTGAACTTGTTGTAAACTTCTTTGCAACAAGTCGAGCTTTACAAATGGTAACATTTACCATGAGCGTTTGTCTTCATTTTAAACATCCATTTGTACTCAATGACCTACCGTCTAACGAGCAAGTCTACCAAAGTTTATACTTGATTTTCATACATGGATCCTTTCTCGGATTTCATGGCCTCTAACCATTTTTCAGAATCCGGGCCCATCATCGCTTCTCCACAACTCGTAGGTTCATCGTTGTCCAACAACATGACCTCCAAGACAGGGTTGTCGTACCGCTCAGGAGCAGTACACATCCTTGTCGACCTACGAGGTTTGATAGTAACTTGATCCGAAGCTTCATGATCATCATCATTAACTTCCTCTTCAACTAACGTAGGCTTCACAAAAACAAATTCCTGTGCTGCACTACTCTCTGGTTGAACAAAGGTTCAACAACCTCATCAAATTCTATCTTCTTCCCACTCAATTCTTTTGAGAGAAACTCTTTCTCAAGAAAGGACCCAGTTTTAGCAACAAACACTTTATGCTTGGATCTGAGATAGAAGGTTTACCCAACTATCTTTAGGGTATTCTATGAAGATGCATTTGTCCGCTTTGGGTTCGAGCTCATTAGGTGAAAACCTTTTTCACATAAGTGTTGGAGCCCCAAACATTAAGAAATGACTGCTTAGGTTTCTATCAAACCATAATTCACATGGTGTCATCTCAACGGATTTATATGGTGCCCTATCTAAAGTGAATGTAGTTGTCTCTAATGCATAACCCCAAAATTATAGTAGCAAAACGATAAGACACATCATAGCAAGCACCATTTTCAATAGAGCACGACTATGACGTCCGAACACACCATCACACTATGGTGTTCCAGGTGGCGTGAGTTGTGAAACAACTTTCACATTGTCTAAAGTTGTATGCCAAACTCGTAACTCAGATATTTACCTCCATGATCATATCACGGACATTTTTATCTTCTTGTCACGATGATCTTAAACTTCACTCTGAATTTGCTTGAGCCTTTCAAACGATTCAGACTTGTGTTTCATTAAGTAAATATATACTATATCTACTCAAATCATTAGTGAAGGTAAGAAAATAACGATATCCACCGCATGCTAAAAGACTCATTGGATTGCATACATCAACATGTATCATTTCCAATAAATCACTTGCCCGCTCCGTCAAACCAGAAAACGGGGTCCTTAGTCATCTTGCCCAAGAGGCATGGTTCGCATGTCTCAACCGATTCGAAATCGAATGAGTCAAAAGATCCATCAGCATGGAGTTTCTTCATGTGCTTTATACCAATATGACATTTAGCGGCAATGCCACAAGTATGTGGTATTATCATTATTAACTTTGTATCTTTTGGCATCAATGTTATGAACATGTGTATTACTACGATCAAGATTCAACAAACCATTCACACTGGGTGCATGACCATTGAAGGTATTATTCATGTAAACAGAATAACCATTATTGTATAACTTAAATGAATAACCGTGTTGCAATAAACACGATCTAATCATGTTCATGCTTAATGCAAAACACCAAATAACATTTATTTAGGTTTGTCACTAATCCCAAATGTAGAGAGAGCGTGCGATGTTGATCACATCAACCTTGGAAACATTTCCAACACACATCATCACCTCACCCTTAGCTAGTTCTCTGTTTATTCCGTAGCTTTTATTTCGAGTTACTAACATTTAGCAACCGAACCGGTATCCAATACCAAGGTGCTACTAGTACTCGCAAGGTACACATCATTAACACGTATATCAAATATACTTCTGCCGACGTTGCCATCCTTCTTATCTACCAAGTATCTAGGGTTGTTCCGCTTTAGCGACCGCTCTCCTCATAATCGAAGCACTTAGTCTCGGGTTTGGGTTCAACTTTGGGTTGCTTCACTGGAGAAGCGCTATCCATCAACTTTCCCTTCTTGCTCTTGCCCTTCTCGAAACTAGTGGTTTAACTAACCATCAACACTTGACGCTTCTTTTGATTTCTACCTTCGCGGTGTCACACATCGCGAATAGCTCAGGGATCATTATTTCTATCCCTGGCATTTTATAGCTCATCACCAAGTTCTAGTAGCTTTAGTGACAGTGACTTGGAGAACTATATCAATCACTATCTTATCTGGAAGATCAACTCCCACTCGATTCCAGCGATTGTAGCACCCAGACCATCTGAGCGCATGCTCAATGATTGAGCTATTCTCTGTCATCATGCAGGCAAAGAATCTCATTTGGGATCTCATATCTCGCAACACGGGCACGAGCCTGAGATCCTAATTTCAGCTCTTAGAACATCTCATATGTTCCGTGACGTTCAAAATGTTTCGGAGCCTCAATTCTAAGCCATAATGCATGATGCACTAAACTATCAAGTAGTCATTAGAACGTGCCTGTCAGATGTTCACAACATCTACAGACGACGCTAGAGGGGTTGGCGCACTGAGCGGTGCATTAAGGACATAAGCCTTCTGTGCAGCAATGAGGACAATCCTCAGATCACGGAGCCAGTCCACAATATTGCTACCATCATCTCTCAACTCTATTTCTCTAGGAACATATAAAAATTCAAGGGAGCTACAACGTGAGCTAGTAATCTACCACACAGTTTGCAAAGACACCACTAACTGTGTTCATGATAATGACTTCAATTAATCATATTACTTAAGAACTCCTACTCAAATTTACATCCCTCCGGTCATTCGAGTGATACATTATCCAAATTCACCAACTCAAGTCCGATCATCACGTGAGTTGAGGTGGTTTCAATGGTGAACATCATCATGTTGATCATATCTGCTATATGACTCATGTTCGACCTTTTGGTCTCTTGTGTTCCGAGGCCATGTCTGTACATGCTAGGCTCGTCAAGTTTAACCCGAGTGTTCTGCATGTGCAACACTAGCTTGCACCCGTTGGATGTGAACATAGAGTCTATCACACCCGATCATCACGTCGTGTCTCAACATGACGACCTTTCCCAACGGTGCACACTCGGGGAGAACACAATTCATCTTGAAATTTAAGTGAGGGATCACCTTATAATGCTACCGTCGTCCTAAGCAAAACAAGGTGCATAAAAGGATTAACATCACATGCAAATCATAAGTGACATGATATGGCCATGAGCTTGTGCTTGTGATCTCCATCTTGAAAGAACCGGCATGATCTCCATCCTCACCGGCATGACACCATGATCTCCATCATCTTGATCTCCATCAACGTGTCGCCATCGGGGTTGTCGCACCCATCATGCTTGTACTACTATTGCTACTGTTTAGCGATAAAGTAAAGCATTACATAGCGCTTAATGGTTGACACGCAGGTCATACAATAATTAAAGACAACCCTATGGCTCCTGCCGGTTGCCGTACTCATCGGCATGCAAGTCATGATATTCTATACAACACATGATCATCTCATACATCACATATATCACATCATGTAATTGGCCATATCACATCACAACATACCCTGCAAAAACAAGTTAGACGTCCTCTAATTGTTGTTGCATGTTTTACGTGGCTGCTACGGGTATCTAGCAAGAACAATTCTCATCTACGCAAAAACCACAACGGTGATACACTAGTTAGTTTTCAACCTTCTCAAGGACCGCCTTTATCGAATCCGATCCAACTAAAGCGAGAGAAACTGGCACCCGCAAGCCATCTATGCAACAAGTTGCGGTTGAGGGAACCAGTCTCTCGTAAGCGTACAAGTAATGTTGGTCTGGGCCGCTTCATCTCACAATACCGCTGAACCAAAACACGACCAAAGGAGGAAGCAATCTAAGCATCAACGCCCACAAACTCTTTGTGTTCTACTCGAGATCTCATCTACACATAGACCTAGCTCATGATGCCACTGTTGGGGAACGTTCCGTGGGAAACAAAAAATTTCCTTTGCACACGCAAGATGTATCCATGGTGATGAGCATCTATGAGTGGGAGAGTGGATCTACGTACGCTTGTAGATCGCTAAGCGGGAAGCGTTAAGAAACGCGGTTGGTGTAGTCGAACGTCTTCGCGATCCAAATCGCCAAGCATCCCACAATCTCATCACGATCCTTCCCACGATCCAATCACGATCCGTCCCGCGAACTCATCACGATCCGTCCCGCGATCTCATCACGATCTGTCCTGCGAACTCATCACGATCCGTCCCGTGATCTTGATCACGGTCCTTCTGATCTAGCGCCGAACGGACGACACCTCCGCGTTCAGCACACGTACAACTTGATGACAATATCCGCCTTCTTGATCCAGCAAGAGGGAGCAGATAGTTATAAGAGTTATCCGGCAGCATGACGGCGCTCCGGCGATGGTGGTGGAGCTATTCCGGCAGGGCTTCGCCTAAGCACTGTAGAAATCCGATCTAGAGGAGAAACTATGCATTGGAGGAACGGGTAGCACGTGGCTGAAAATCTAGTGGCAAAACCCCTAAAACCTCTAGTATATATAGGAGGAAGAGAGGAGGAGGCTTGGCTCCCAAGGATCCAGCCCTATGGTTGGCCGAACCAAGGAGGATTGGAGGATTCCTCCTCCAATCCTTGTAGGACAAGGACTCCTCCTTATTTTTGCCTTTTTTGCCTTTTTCCACCTTTTTCTCTTTGGGCTTTTCTTCTAGCCGCATGGGCCTTGTGTGGGACTTACACCAGCACACTAAGGGCTGGTATTTACTCTCCCACAGCCCATGTAGCCTCTTGGATCGAAATACCCCTCCCGATGGTCTCCCGGTACACTACCGGCACTCCCGGTACACTAGCAATGAGCCCGAAACCTTTCCGGCGACCAAAACAGGACTTCTTATATACCAATCTTTACCTCTGGACCATTCTGGAGCTCCTCGTGACTCCCGGGATCTAATCAGGGACTCCGAACAACCTTCGGTCACCACCACACATAACTCTATACTACCGAAACGTCACCGAACCTTAAGTGTGCAGACCCTGCGGGTTCGAGAACTATGTAGACATGACCGAGACACCTCTACGGTCAATAACCAATAGCGAGACCTGGATGCCCATATTGGTTCCTACATATTCTACGAAGATCTTTATCGGTCGAACCTTTATGTCAAGGATTCAGTTAATCCCGTATGATGTTCCCTTTGTTCTTCGGTATGTTACTTCCCCAAGATTCGATCATCGGTATCTCCATACCTAGTTCAACCTCATTACTCGCAAGTCTCTTTACTCGTTTTTTAATACAAGATCCCGTGACTAACACTTAGTCACATTGCTTACAAGGCTTATTGTGATGTTGTATTACCGAGTGGGCCATGAGCTACCTCTCCATCACACGGAGTAACAAATCCCAGTCTTGATCCATGCCAACCCAACAGACACCCTCGGAGATACCTGTAGAGCACCTCTATAGTCACCCAGTTACGTTGCGACATTTGATACACACAAGGTACTCCTTTGGTGTCAGTGAGTTGCATGATCTCATGGTCATAGGAACATATACTTGACATGCAGAAAACAGTAGCAATAAACTGACACGATCATATGCTACGTTTGTAGTTTGGGTCTTGTCCATCACATCATTCTCCTAATGATGTGATCCTGTTACCAAATGACATCTCATGTCCATGACTGGGAAACCATAGCCATCTTTGATCAACGAGCTAGTCTATTAGAGGCATACTAGGGACATGGTGTTGTCTATGTATCCACACATGTTTCTGAGTTTCTGATCAACACAATTATAGCATGGATAATAAATGATTATCGTGAACAAGGAAATATGATACTAACTAATTTATTATTGCCTCTAGGGCATAGTTCCAACAAAAAGTCGTAATGGACGGAGGAAGTAGCCTTAATCTAATCTACTCAGATACGATGAAAAAGATGGGCATAGACCCGTCACGGATTAAACCAAGTAACACCACCTTTAAAGGGGTGATTCTAGGTGTTGAAGCCTAGTGCATGGGTTCTATAACCCTAGAAGTTGTGTTCGGATCGCCCGACAACTTCCATAGCGAAGACTTGATCTTCAACATCGTACCCTTCCGCAGCGGCTATCACGCCCTGCTTGGTCGGACAGCGTTCGCTTGTTTCAACGCCGTCCCGCATTATGCATACCTCAAGCTCAAGATGCATGGCCCCAAAGCGGTCATCACTGTCAACGGCAATACAGAGCGATCTATACAGACTGAGGAGCATGCGCTGGCCCATGTGGCCAAATTTAGTGACCAAGATGATCAGCAGGTTCTGACATCTGTCGTAAAGATACACAAGGTTGGGAAGCGAGCTCGGCTGTAGGCCAAACTCTTAGAACCCTTCTCTACCCCCAAATAGGGACTCGCACCCCACCGCAGGCCCCTAGGACCAGCGAAGTATGTGCCAAGAAGGCACAACTTCGCACTTAAAATTCCATGGGCAGTGGTGGGGAAACAAAGGTGGGAGTCCGGCTGGACCAGACTACTACCACTAAATATGTCTTCAGACATAATGTAGGGACCATTGAAGGGCCCACCACGGGCATAAATCCTATCCATAGTTTGGTGACTTCTCAAGACTTTGTTTACAAGATCCGCTCGCCGAATGATGCCACCAATCGAGGCACACCAAAGATTAGGAGTAAAATTAGCAACAGGGCAAATCGAGTACGTAAGGCCATCAATCGAAGACCCCTGGTACAACCGCTCCTATAATCTCCTTTTTTTCTCATATACCTGTAAGCAGTTGCTTCGGCACTTCGAATAATATGAGTTATTGAGAAAAAAATACAACATCAGTTTACATGTTTTCTGGTTATCCTTCTTGGCACATATTTTTCTTTTCTCCCTCTTCTCGTGAATTAATTCGATACTTTACGACGCGATCGGATATTACAGTGGGGGCTCGAACTTACATACAAATCGCCTCACATATTGTTCATTATGTGTTCGGCGTCTTCGAGTTCACTTAATATGCATCGGTTCCGAACTGTGTCTTGGGTCAATAGTTGGGTTGCCCGACTCCTGTGCTTGTCCCTTTTTGTTCCGCTCGTTTGGCTAAAAGGGCAAAGGGAGCACCCCTACTATTGTGCTTCCAGATAGTCTGGTCAAGCACCTCAGGGGAGAAAGCCGAAAATTGACTTACACGGTATGCGAGATCCGGTCTGTAAACCCCGAGCTGGAAGTATTATACTTCAATCCTTGTAAGTGGTTATTCCGTGTTATACGAGATTTTTTCCTTCATGCAAACCTTGTGATATCGGCTTTAGCCCCGGTTCATCCGAACATGACAACACTTAGGTAGCCAATCGTAAGCTCCCCACAGTCCTTTTCGCGCCCCCTCAAGCTGAGTGAAAGAAATAAAGCACTATAGTCTGATTGCCTAGTCTGCCGCACTTTACCGCCTTCGGGTTCCGATAACTCGGCTAAGGGACATAGTGCATTGGCATAGACACCTCATGTGGTATCTACTTGGGGGCTGAAGCCAACGACTCAATCTTTCAGTATTAAACTACCACGTAGGAGAATGCATAACTATAAAAGCATAACAACTTATAACATCAAAAGTTTTGATATGCTTTCGGACGCGTTACAACTCATTCAAACACATTATTGCCCAAACACTGTGACACTATCATTCGAGCACTCTCCATCACTCCATCGAAGTACAGCTCGGGGCGTCGATGCTCCTTCCCGGGAGGCGGCGGGGCGGTGGCAACGTTCATCGGATCCAGCCCCGACCAGTGTACCTTGGCCTTGGCAAGGGCCATCCAGACCCCCTGTATGCAGGAAGAGCGCTTCACGGTGTCGAAGCGTGGCGAGGCGGTAATCAACTTCTGCACCAGGCGAAAGTAGCTGCCTGGCAGCGGCTTGCCGAGCAATAAGCGGATGCAGAGGTCCTTCATGGCCAGCTCTGCCATCTGGTGCAGCTCCATCTGTTGTTTCAGTTGTTCCACAAGAAGAGGCGAGCGCTCGGGGGCTCCGAATTGTGCATGGAACAGCCGAGCTTCGTCTCCTTCTTCCCTCGAGGCAAACAACATATTGGCGTCCGCCATGCTCTTCTTGAGATCGGAGGAGGCGCCTGAAGAATGCCACACCTCGGTAAGCAATTTGAATTTGCTATCCCCGAAGACGCATTGCAGTAAGTACGACTTACCATCCATTATGTCCTTCGCTTGGCGGACCTGCTCCTCATAAAACCGCCTATCCACCCGCTCTTTCAGAAGATCGTTCTTCACAGGGTGGACAGTTCGGCTGCGTTCTCCTTGCCCTTCTACTTAAGGACCTCGCACTTTCTGCTGGTGTCCTTGAGCTCCAGCTGAGCCTCCACCACACGGGCCTCATGTTTCCGGCTGGTGGCTCACAGGGCGGAGATGGCGGTCGCCGTTTCTTTGGCCGCCGCTCTCTCAACGGACGCATGGTCTTTTGCTTGCTGGAGCTCGGCCTTGAGCCTATCCACCTCCTTCGCCAAAGCTGTTTACACGTTAAGACATTATGAAAAACTGCATGGACAGTGTTTGGGTAAAGGTGTTCGGACAAAGGAGTTCAGGCAAAGGTATCAGGATTTTGTTTTGACCTACCTTGAGCCTCGTCGAATCTTTGGTTGAGGGCTTCAACTTCATCCTCAGAGCGTTTAAGCTTCAAACTCAGCTCGTCCAACTCAGTGCTATTTATCGCCGCCGCCGATGACGACACCTACAGTACATAGACAGTGGACATGTTACATGGGTTTTTTCAACTCCCACATTATAATCAATCCGATCATATGTTGGACATTATTAAGAGATACCCTAACATGCCAGACACATAAATTGTATCTAGTCCGGTATCAGATACATGATTGAGCCCTAGGTAAGTTTTTCAAACTCACCTAGGGCTCGGGGGCTGCCATGTATATAATAGAAAAATAAAAACTTTCCAAATAAGAGTATCATGCGACTTACTTGAAAACCTGTTAGGAGACCTTTGAAGGCCTCCTTCAGTCTGTTGTCAACAGACTGGATGCTCTTTAATACCGCACCCATGAGGGTGCGGTGCTCCTCGGAGACGGAGGCGCTCGATAGAGCCTCCTCCATGACCGACCACCCATTGGTCAATGGTGCCGGCAGTGATCGGATAACCCGATCACCAAACGGGGTTTGAACCAGAACCTCTGGAGGAGTGTTACGCCCCGAAGATGCCCTTGGAGGGGACTGAGCGGCCGCTCGTCCAGCCTCCTCAATGTCCGGGCAGGGTACTTCCCCCCGGTCTTTGGTAATCGAGGTGTTAGCCTCGGCCATTATGTCGTCTCCCCCGCCGCTGGTTCTCGGCTCCATAGGAGCATGCTGGGATGACACCTCGGAGGTGTCCTTCGCGGCGCCCAGAGTGGTGGGATGCAAGGCATTCCCGCTCTACACTAGCTCGGCGGGCGGGGTCTCCTCATCCAATATTTGATCGATGGGGAGGATGCGCGGGGGCTGCAAAGTCCATAAGCACCTGCGTGTTAGTAAACTCTAAACTTGTTAAAATAACAAACAAGGGGTCTTTGGATCCTAACCTTTGAGCCGGGGGCTTGACCCTTAGGTTCCTTTGTGGAACCACCTTGAGGTTATCGGACTTAGTATCTGAGTCCGAGCTGTCGTCGGACAGGATCACCTGTGCCCGACGCGTCCTCTTCGGGGCAGGAGGGGGAACCTCCTCTAGGGCGTCCGATTACGCCGCCCTCTTTCTTGCGAGGGGGGAATTGCCTCTCCCCCGACTTCATCCTCCTCCTCTTCCTTTAGCTCCTCCTCCTCCTCCTCCTCATGCTCCTCTTGATTCGAGGAGGCATGGGTTTCCCTGGACACAGTCTTTGACTGGTACCGGATACGAAGGCCGCTTCGGCCTGGTTTATTCTTCTTCTCCTTCTTCGTGGGGGCCTCGTAAGGCTTCTCCACGAGCATTTTCGCCAACATCCCGGACCTAGCGTTCTCGGGCTGAGGTGCTAGACTGCTAATGTTCACGGCTTTCTTTAGCCATTTCTGCAAAAGAATGATCGGAAGAAAACATTATGTATCCTCCTTGGGAAATGAAAAAGCCGATCAAGCAGAAATGACCCATACCTCGGTGGTGGGTTTGGAGGCTTGCAGACCTCTGTCTTCCTCCTCGGATGGCCATCTCTCCTGTGACTTGAAGAGCACCTTCCATAGCTTCTCCCGCATAGTACGGAAGAGGTGCCGGATTGTGGGCACATCGTTAAGTTGCCGAGCCCACAAGGGAGTGTCCATACGCTGGCAGGGGAGAATGTGCCTCCGGAGCATCACCTGGACCACGTTGGTTAGCTTGATGTCCTCCTCAACCAGGGCGCCGATGCGCTTCTGCACGTCGTTCACCTCCTTGCTCGGCCCCGAGTTAAGGCCCTTTTTCAGCCATGAAGCTAGTCTGGTGAGGGGACCGGATCTGAATTCAGCAGGAGGGATCTGACTTTCTTCTCTTAGTTCTTTGATATAGAACCACTCCTTTTGCCATGCCTTGATAGTGTCGATGAAGGTGCCTGATGGCCACATGATGTGGGTGAGCTTGCTGATGACAGCCCCGCTATAGTGTGCGTGCTTCTCGCTGACACATTTCGGCTTGACGTTGAATACTTTAAGCCATAGCCCGAAGTGTGGCTCAACCCAAAGAAACGCCTCGCAAACAAGGATGAAAGCCGATATATGCATAAAGGAATTCGGTGGGAGGTCGTGGAAGTCAAGACCGTAGAAGAATATCAACCCCGTGACGAAGTGGTAAAGCGGGAAGCTCAACCCCTTGATGAAGTGGGGGAGGAAGACCACCATTTCGCCTGTCCAGGGGGGTGGGGATCACTTGCCCCCCCTCCGGTGCGTGATGAGGAATGTCAGCGGAGAGGTAGCCAGCCTTCTTGAGGTCGAGAATGTCCCGGTCGGTGACCTTGGAGACCTCCCACTAGCCGTTGGAGCCCGCCATTGATGAGATTGGAGGTGGGGGCGGAAGACCTAGATCTGGATGTCGGGAGCTCAGAGAAATGGATGCAGGGGAAGTGAATCAGGAGCGTGATTAGCTTTGGGGGTTTGCTTCCCCTTTTATGAGGCTTATCAATTTGGTCTCCCCTAGCTGCATCGTGAATCCCTCTGCTTCCCGAGATGTGCGAACCATATCGCGCGCATGATTAAACATATCCCGTATAAAACGGGACATGGTCGGTATGTTCATAGATCGTGATGATTAAAACGGCCTCAAATCGCGAATCGAGTTTGTGTAACTGGCCTAGCGGTCATGGTGGGCCATGACCCTTCGTTAGAGATGTCATCAGAGGAATATTATTTACCCCTTGACATTTGTCCTTCAAGGCCAGCCAATTTGCAGTGTTCGGACATGCTACTATGCGGAAAGCTACTTATCATTGGAGGCTGAACTGTGTTCGGAGGGAAGAACTCACCTCGCAAGCCGAAGACTCTGATCATGTAAAGCAACTGAAGTTGGGACCCTTGGCGTTGGAGGAAAGTTCGGGGGCTACTGAGGGGCTCCTGGACTAAGGGGTCCTCGGGAGGCCGACCTATTTTTATGGGTCGGACTATACGGGCCACTTACCGAACACAGGGATATTTGAAGGCCCAGTCTCCAAGATGGAAGCCTCAGGAAGCATGGCTTGTACTCCATGTTTGATGTAGCGAATAGGCATGTTTATCTCCTCGACATGTAATCGACCATGTGTAAACCCTAGGCATCCTCGGCGTCTATATAAGTCCAAGGGTTTTAGGGTGTCGGGACAGAACAACTCATCTAGGGTTAGATATTTGATCTTGAGGTAGATCAACTATATAACCCCCATCATCAATACAACCAAGCATGACGTAGAGTATTACCTCCATAGGAGGGCCCGAACTTGGGTAAATCTATGTCCCCTTCGTCTCCTGTTACCCCCGATCCTAGTCTCACAGTTTGGGACCCCCTACCCGAGATCCGTCGGGTTTGACACTATGTACCTAATCGATCGTGCATTTGCATTCAAACGAAAGTTTAAAAATAATGCACAAATTTAGGGGGAACTCTTAATTCTCACATACTTCTCAAAGCAATGATTATATTCATTGATTATATCATATGTTGAAGCTTTGATGTATATGTTGTCATCAATTACCAAAAAAGGGGAGATTGAAAGCACATTTGCTCCCTTGGTGGTTTTCGTAATTAATAACAACATATATGTCATTGAACTAATGTTTCCACTAAGCATGTTTCAGGAAAAGTTCAATGATGGGTAGGAAAAAGGATTGTGGAATACCCCAAGATGCAAGGAAATAGATTGGCAAAGCTTCAAGCAAAGGACTCCACATTTTACCTTTTTGTGAGAAATCAGTTTGAGTCCATAGGAAAGACAATACTATTAAAAGGGGGTAAGGTTTTGTTTGTGAACAAAATGCTCATACGTGCACAAGTGATAGTCACCACATACACCCACAAGCTCTTCCACAAAAGTCTGTCCAAAGCCAAATATCCAACATCGGTGCAACCAACACTTTCCACTCGGTGCCACCGATTCCTAGACTCAGACAGACTCAGCCAAACCCTAGCTTTTCGGTGCAAATGATTCCACTTCGGTGCCACCGAGTTGGGGTTGCCAACTTCCTGTTACACAAGTTTACAAAATCGGCCTCGTCGAGTTTTGTGAATCGGCGTCACCGAGATTGGCAATCTGACTGGTGGTCACCTTATCGGTGCAGCAGAGTTTTATGTATCGGTCTCACCAAGATTCAAAAGTTGCTACCTTTGAGGCAACTCGATACAACCAAGATTTACACATCGGTTCCATCGAGTCTGACTTATTAGGTGTAACGGTTGGATTTTTGGAGATGCCTATATATACCCCTCCACCACCACTCACTCATAAGAGAAGCACTCAGAACAGTTCCCCACTCATACCTAGTGATTTTCTAAGAGAGAGACACCTACTCATGTGTTGAGATCATGCCATTCCATTCCTACCATATGAATCTTGATCTCTAGCCTCCCCAAGTTGCTTTCCACCCAATCAATCTCTTCCACCAAGCCAAATCTGTGAGAGAGTGATTGTGTGTTGAGGAGTCTATCATCTTGAATCACAAGAGCAAGGAGTTCATCGACATTATCGAGCCTATTACCTTTTGGAGGGTGGTGCCTCCTAGATTGGTTAGGTGTATCTTGCGAGCCTCCTACTTCGTGTTGTGGAGTGAACCAAGAAGTTTGCAAGGGCAAGGGGATCGCCTACTTTGTGAAGATCTACCTTGAGTTAGGCTAGTCCTCCATGGACGGAAGCTGTCATGGTATAGTCAAGGTTGCTTCTTCGTGGAACCCTCCGTGGGTAGAGCCCTCCATGGACTCTCGTGAACGTTACCCTCTATGGGTTGAAGACTCCATGAACATGGACATAAGATAGCACCACCTATCGGAACCACGGGAAAAATCATCGTGTCACTAATTGCGTTTGATCTTCCTATCCTCTCTTTACTTACATGCTTGTTTTTACTTTCCGCTGCAATACTCGTAGACATGCATCTGTAGGGTGTACTTGACTTGCTATGAATGCTAAAATATGGGAAGACCTAAAATTGGGAAAAAGTAGATTTTTATTTGGTAAAGTAGTCTAATCACCTCCTGTAGCACTACTTTTGATCCTACAATTGGATCTCGCCATAAAACTCTTGAGGAGGAGGTGCAGAAGCTACATCGCAACTTAGAACCAGAGAAGGGAAAGTGTGCATCTAGAGTAGGAGAAGCTGACACTCGGAGGTAATCAGATCTCGATTGATTACTTTGAGTTCAATCATTTTCCCAGTCCAACTGAGAGTACTTTACCAAATGTACGTAGTGAAAATGTCCAGCTTGCTAAGCAGCTACGGGCTTCCATTTCTATAGAGACCATGAAGGAGGCCCTGGAAAAGAAGGACCAAGACTTGGCATTTGCTCAGAAATATGCCAGTCGGAAGGCTAAGGAGGCTGAGGACAAGCCGAAGGCATTCGAGAAATGGGAGGAAGAGAAGAAGGTGCTGGAGAACGTCTCCAAGAGGAGCACTCAAGAGGTCGTTGAGGCCGAAAAGAAATTGAAAGAAGTCATGGCCAAGAAAGCCGAGCTGGAGAAGCTCGTCGAAGACTACTACGGAGAAATGAACGAGAGGCTTAAAGGTACGCACTCGGCTCGATTGAACTCCGAACTTTTTCCAAATTTTCATTCTTCCATCCCTGATTCCCTTTTGTCGAATGCACGTCAGACCTGTGCTTGGACTTGGAGGAAGAGACCTCAAAGATCGAGAAGGAGCTGGATCCGAGTGCTGGGATTCTTCGCGACAGTGCAACGCTTGCACTGCTTCGGCTTGACGATCGCACCCAGGAGGTGGCCATCTTCCTCAAGAGACTGCGTGAAGCAACCTAGGAGATTAAAAAAGAGACTACCCTGGAAGAAGAGGTTCCGAGTGACTTGGAGGTCCTCATGAACCGACTGAGGGACGTGTCGCGTTGAGTCCAGTCATGGAAAAAATCTTCAGCTCGGGCCGGAGTAGATATCGCCTTTTCCCTCGTTCGTGTGCACTACAAAGGCGTGGGTGAGGAAAAGCTGAAGTCACTGAAGGTTGTCAACAAAAAGAATGTGGATCGTAGTTAAGTCCTCGAGTGTGGATGATGTCCTCACTCGGAGTAGTTTTTAACTTAGGGGATACAGAATCGCGACTAAGTCCCCGAGTGTGGACGATGTCCTCACTCGGAGTAGTTTTTAACATAGGCGATACATAATCGCGGCTAAGTCCTCGAGTGTGGATGACATCCTCACTCAGAGTAGTTTTTAACTTAGGTGAAATAGAATCATGGCTAAGTCCCCGAGTGTGGATGATGTCCTCACTCAAAGTAGTTTTTAACTTAGGCGATACAGAATCGCGGCTAAGTCCCTGAGTGTGGATGATGTCCTCACTCGGAGTAGTTTTTAACTTAGGCAAAATAGAATCGCGGCTAAGCCCCCGAGTGTGGATGAAGTCCTCACTCGGAGTATTTTTAACTTAGGCTATGCAGGATCACAACTAAGCCCCTGAGTATGGATGAAGTCCTCACTCAGAGTATTTTTTTAACTTAGGCAACGCAGGATTGCAGCTAAGCCCCTGAGTGTGGATGAAGTCCTCACTCAGAGTGGTTTTTAACTTAGGCGATACATGATCACAACTAAGCCCCCGAGTGTGGATGAAGTCCTCACTCGGAGTAGTCTTTAACTTAGGCGATATAGGTCCACGGTTAATCCCCCGAGTGTGGATGAAGTCCTCACTCGGAGTAGTTATTAACTTAGGCGATAAGGATCACAGCTAAGCCCCCGAGTGTGGATGAAGTCCTCAATCGAAGTAGTTTTTAACTTAGGCGACACAGGACCGCGACTAAGACCCCGAGTGTGGATGAAGTCCTCACTCAGAGTAGTTTTTAATTTAGGCGATATAGGATCGCAGCTAAGCCCCCAAGTGTGGATGAAGTCCTCACTCGGAGTAGTTTTTAATTTAGGTGATGCGGGATCGCAGCTAAGCCCCCGAGTGTGGATGAAGTCGTCACTCGTAGTAGTTTTTAACTTAGGCGATATAGAATTGCAGCTAAGAGAATCCACACACCCACTGGGGGTGGAGAAAACGAACGAGTAACAAAAAGTATCGACAAAGAACTACAAAAGTAAAGACTTTAGTCATCAAATTCACTCAGATGTGTATTACAAGGATGGTAGAGTGTCTTAACACTAGGTGTAGAACTTGTGGAGCAGATCCGCATTCCACGCTCGGGGCTCTTCCTTATCATCGTCAATGTTGTACAACCGATAGGCTCCTTTGTTAAGAACTTTGGAGATCACAAAGGGCCCCTGCCACAGGGGATCTAGGTTGTGCAGCTTCTGCTGATCCAATTGGAGAACAAGGTCGCCTTCCTGGAAAGCACGTCTTCTGACTTATCTGTCATAAAGACGCCTCAAGTCTTGCTGGTAAATCGTCGACCTGATCAGGGCTTGCTCTCTTTCTTCTTCCAAAAGGCCGAGGCCGTCTTGATGCGCCACTTCAGCTTCGTCTTCATTACAGAGCTCCACTCGGAGAGCGTTGTGGCGAATGTCACTCGGTAAAACAGCTTCAGATCCGTATACCATAAAGAAAAGATTGCGCTTGGTGGAATGATTTGGGGTCGTCTAAATGGCCCACAAGACAGAAGGTAATTCCTCGACCCACGCACCAGCAACAGTCTCCAGGTCTCTCATCAGTCGGGGTTTCAATCCTTGAAGTATCACCCCATTTGCTCGTTCTACCTGTTCATTCGACTACGAGTGAGATACGGAAGCATAATTGACCCGAGTGCCTTGAGAGTAACAAAACTCACAGAATTCATCTGAATCAAAATTCTTCCCGTTAAATGTGATGATGTCATGAGGGACTCCGAATCTGAATATTATCTGCCGAATGAAACTGACAACGGTAGTTGAATCCAGGCTTTTGATGGGCTTCACCTTGACCACTTGGTGAACTTATCCACAATGACCAGAAGATAGGTAAAACCACTCGACCCTATGCGCAAAGGTCCGACTATGTCAAGACCCCAGACGGCGAATGGCCAGGTGAGCGGAATAGTCTTCAGAGCGGATGCTGGCTTGTGTGTGTGATTTTTGTAGAACTGGCATCCAACACAAAGATCTACCATGTATTTTGCTGTTGCATTGGCTCGGGGCCAATAGAAACCTGCACGAAATCACTTTGTGGCCAACGTCTGAGAGGACGCATGATGGCCACAGGTTCCCGAATGAATGTTGTGCAGGATCCGTAATCCTTCTTCTGGGGATATGCATCTCTAAGCTACGCCAGTAGTGCTTTTCCTTTACATTTGATCTCCCATCACTTCAAAGGATTTGGATCGTCGGATGATCCTACGGGCTTCCTCTTCATCTTCAAGGAGCTCTTGCAGGAGCAAGTACGCTAAATACGGTTGGGTCCACTCGGGAGTGATCACCAACATCTCTTGGACGAGAACCACTACGACTGGGATGTCTAATTCAGTTGGATTTGTGGGACCAACTGCTTGTGGGGGCTCTTCGGTGAAAGGATCTTCTTTGACCGAAGGGGGGTGAAGGTGTTCAAGGAATACATCCTTCGGCACGAATTTCCAAGTGGAGCCAATTTTATCCAGGTCATGAGCTCCCTGATTCTTTGGTCGGGGGATATGATGCAGCTCTAAACCTTCAAAGTTCTTCTCCCGTTTTCGTACAGCGTTGCAATATCTAGTCATGGCAAGACTCCTTATGACCCATTCCTTCATCACCTGGTTGATGACGAGGTCCGAGTCGCCGAATATCATCAAGCGTCGGATTCCGAGCACGATAGCCATTCAGAGCCCATAGAGGAGGGCTTTGTACTCGGCCTCATTATTGGACGAGTCAAAATGGATTTGTAGGATGTAGCTCAGTCAATCTCCTCTGGGGGAAACAAGAACTAATCCAGCTCTGGACCCTTGGTGCATCTTAGATCCATCGAAGAACATGGTCCAATGTTCAGGGACACTCGGCTCTGGCTATTCCTGCTATCCATTCGGCAAGAAAATCAGCAAGAGCTCGCCTTCATAGCCTAAAACTTGATCTCCAATGGGAGGAGTTTGTCAGCGTTCAGGGAACGGGGGTAACCAGACGTGCCAGCCTACGACCCAGGGCGTGGCCCACTTCGACAACCAAGCACGGCCCAGCGTGGCCACACTCAAGACAAGGCCCTCGCGAGAGCCTCGCACTTGCGAGGGGGACGATGCCAAGAGCCCCGAGGTGAGGAGACCTCCCCAGGCCGCCTCCCAAGGGGCGGAGATCCCTATGCAATGCTCAGCCTCGGGAGGCCGGGGGTGACGCAAGCCTGGCTAAGCGGGCATCAGGGTGCATAGAGGGGACTATTTCCTCTTTGGTGCAAAGGAGGCAAAGACGTACGCAGGTTCCCAAAGCACCCCCCAAAGGTTTCCATTACGGCGCGACAAGACCAAGACCATGAGCCAGGCAGGACGAACATCATAACCGAGCCCACCTCTGCATCACCACCAACTACTTTGTAGGCGAAGACCTCCTTTCATCAGGATAAGGGTGTACTCCTTGTCCCCCTTCAAAATTGGCCGTTGTGGGATCCCTTCCTACCATTGCGACAAGGGAAGAGGACCCGTGCCACTATAAATAGGGGCTAGGCTGCTTCGTTGAAGAGAGAGACAGACAAAACACCACTCGAGCGCCCTCGCGAGCTTATCCACCATTGTACTAGTTTATCCACAAACCTCCTCATGAGGCAATCCACCAAAGACATGACTAGGGTTTTATGCTTCACAGTGGCCCGAACCTGGGTAAATCCTCGTGTGCCGGTCTTCTTCCCATGATTGAGTGAGTTCGTCGGGCTAGGTTGTCGAGCGGTGAGCTTGAGGCCAAAGCTGGTGGGGATCTTCGCACACGCCCCTAAGTTCGAACCTCTTTGGGTTTTGCAGAGCCCGAATTCCGACAGAGTTTAATTGCCATCTTTGCCACTCGACATGTGGCATATCTGTTATTTAGGATTTTCGAAAGAGGAGCGTCGCTAATAACTGTGAATGAATGCTCTTAGAAGTAATGAGCTACCTTCTTGACAGTGAGGTAAATTCCATAAACCAACTTCTGGTAATGAGGATACCTTTGTTTGGAGGCGATCAAGACTTCCAAAATATAATACACATGCCTTTGTACCTTGAAAGTTTTTTCCGATTCCTCACGCTCTACAATGAGGACAGTGCTGACCACTTGGCTAGTAGTGTAGTTTTACAAGAGCAATGGCTCTCGGCTGCCCGGAGCAGCTAACACCGGTTTGGTGGAAAGCAAAGCCTTGAGCTGATCGAATGCGGGTTGTGCTTCGGAGTTCCACTCGAACATGTCAGACTTCTTCATCAATCGGTAAAGAGGCAGGGCCTTCTCATCGAGACGAGATATGAATCTACACAGGGCTGTGAGGCATCCCATGAGTTTCTAAACATCGTGCAAGCGGACAGGTTTGTTCATTCGGATGATTGCTCCAATTTTGTCAAGATTATCATCGATCCCCCGTTCGAAAACAAGGAAACCGAGTAGCTTACCTGAAGGGACTCTGAATGTGCACTTTGCAGGGTTGAGTTTGATTTGGTAGCGTCAGAGGTTTGCAAAGGTCTCGACAAAGTCGTCTGGGAGGTCGGTATCTTTCCTAGACTTAACCATGATGTCATCCATGTAGGCTTCGACGTTCCGACTGATTTGTTCGTGCAAGCATTTGTGAATAATGCGCATAAATGTTGCCATAGCATTTTTCAGACCAAATGATATCATGATGTACTAGAAACACCCGTATGGGGTGATGAAAGCTATTTTTTATTTCATCTGGTCCATACATTCGGATTTGATGGTACCCGGAGTACACATGTAAGAATGACATGCGTTCACATCCCGTAGTGGAGTCTACTATCTGATCTATGCGGAGAAGGGGAAAGTGATCTTTCGGACATGCTCGATTGAGGTGCTTGAAGTCGATACACATTCGGAGGGACTTGTCCTTCTTAGGCACCAACACTGGGTTGGCAAGCCACTCGGAATGGAACACTTCCCAAATGAATTCGGTAGCTAGGAGCCGAACGATATCTTCGGCAATCGTCTTTCACTTCTCAATGGAGGATCGACGCAAGTGCATATTAATTGGCTTGAGATTTGGATCCACTCGTGGTCGATGCTTAGCCAGTCCCTTGGGTACCCCGGCATGTCAGACGGCTTCCATGCAAAGATATTCCAGTTCTCATGGAGGAACTGGATGAGCCCGGCTTCCTATTTTTCACCGAGTGACGTTGAGATGTTGGTCATAGCCTCACTCGGATCGTTGGGATGAATGTGAACCTACTTGGTTTCATAGGCCGATTGGAAGGCTGATTCCATTGCCGGGCGCTTGGACTTGAGCAAGTCTGCAACATCCACTGCTTTCTTGTAACCGCCAAGTTTGGCTGCGTGGACTTGTTCATTGGAAATTTTGGAGCCCTATTGGAGGCACTCCTCGGCAATTTTCCGATCGTTGATCACTGTGAGCACACCATTCGGTCCTGGCATCTTAAGTTTAAGATATACGTAACATGGATGGGCCATGAAACGTGCGTAGGCACGCCTACCCAGGATGGCGTGGTAGGAAGTCCGAAAGTCCACCACTTAAAATGTTAGGCATTCCTTCCGGAAGTTCTTCTCTCCTTCGAATACAACATCCAGAGCAATCTGACCGAGTGACTCAGCCTTCTTCCCGGGAATGACCCCATGGAAATGCATGTTACTCTTACTCAGTCGGGACATCGGAATGCCCATTGCACCAAGTGTACGTGCGTAGATTGTGTTGAGTCCGCTTCCACCATCTATCAAGACCTTGCGCAGTCGGACCCCATTCACAACTGGATCAACAACCAGCGCCTGCCTCCCAGGGGTGGCTATGTGGGCTAGGTGACCAGACTAATCAAAAGTGACAGGAGTCTTTGTCCATTTGTGGTGCTTCACGGCAGTCGGAGCTACCATGTTTACCTCCCGATTGACGACCTTCAATCGGCTCTTGCTCTCGACGTCCGCAAAGATCATGTTTAGGACCTTATTGATGTGAGGGTATTCAGGATTGCCCTCGTCTTCTTCGTCGATGTCCTTCTCTACAGATGTCTATTTTCCTATCTCATGTTTGAGCAATCGACACTCCCGAGTGGTGTGCTCCGGGTAAATGACGCTGCATTCTTCGTCTTTCTTGGTGTGAATCGCATAGGGCTGATCCATCACCTCGGAGTTATACTCGGGCTTCTTGTTGTTAGCCTAGTATTATTTTCTTAATTTCCTTGGGCTTCGGCTTCCCTTGGACAGGAACAGTGGCCACTTCAGCCTTTCCCGAAGGATCTGCTTTCTGCTTCTGCTTTTTGTCAGCATTCCTAGCCGACTTCTGGGTGTCGCCTGATCACTCCTTGCCTCTTAGTAGGCGGTATTCCTCTTTGCCATTGGCGTACTTGTTGGCAATTTCCATGGCTCGGTTGAGAGACAGAGCTCCTGACAAGCCAAACTTCAAGACGAGCTCACGGTACGATGTTCCAGCCTTTAAGGCACAGACAACCTGATGCTCGGTGATGTTCTCTACCGTGTTGTGCAACATATTCCATCTCTGAATGTACTCTTGGGGGGTCTCATTGTTCTTCTGGACACAATCCTGCAACTCAGTCAGACCAACCGGGCGCTTGTACGTGCCTTCAAACGTCTCGAGGAACACACGGGCCAGATCCTCCCAGCAATAGATGCTACTAGAAGGTAACCGATTCAACCAAGCCCTAGCGGACCCTTCCATCATGAAGGGAAGATGCTTCATGATAACAAAGTCATCACCTCCTCCAGTCTGAATTGCCACTCGGTAATCTTCGAGCCAGGTCTCCGGCTTGGATTCGCCGTTGAACTTCCCGATCCCGGTCGCTAAACAATAGTTGGGGGGTATCTTGGCTTCTCGGATATGTCTTCAGAACCACTCGAGACCCG
Source organism: Hordeum marinum (assembly GCA_022496015.1). NCBI lineage: Eukaryota > Viridiplantae > Streptophyta > Magnoliopsida > Poales > Poaceae > Hordeum > Hordeum marinum. The sequence continues at coordinate 341,498,505 of CM039677.1, read as the reverse complement.
ATGTTCCCCAACCACTCACTCGGTCTTTGGTCACTCGGTTCATATCCACCATATTTTGTGTGATGGTAGACCTGACGTTGAGTAGCGGGGGTCACCGTCTAGTTTTCTCATAACCTTGGGGCCGAGGGGAGTCCGGTTGTGATCTTCTCCATAGTGACGGTCGTCATCGAACGACCGTTTGCCGTACGAACCACCTCTCAAAGGAGGAGTCCGACTGACATCACGCTCATCATGCCAACGCCCTCCGTACGGACCTCTCGGAGGAGGAGAGTGTACATGTTTCCTGTACGCATGCGGGCTGTGAGCAGACTGCATCGTATCTGCCTGCACGTACCGTCTGTGCATCCACAGTGACGACTGCGAAACTTCTGAATTCTGTTCAATGCGGTCTTCAGCAGAGCTTGGATCTGCCGAATGCCTTCCCCAACCGTTGACCCAGATGGCTGAATATATTCAACGATCCAAGGGGCTGCAACTAGGTTCTCTATCGGTGTGCGCATCACCAGGACTTTGGGCAGTTGGCTGCTCTAGAACAGCGGATGCCTCAGGTTGCTGGAACTCGGTCTATCCTGTGCCGCGTGCTCGTTGAGCGACTACTGGAGGTGCTCGAGTCGTTCCTGCTCGGCCAAAGTGGCCAAGCGTGTAGCCTCCAAGGCTAACTCTTCCGGAGTGGTCCCCATGATCGGAGTGAGGAGGAATTTTTCATCCCTCCTCCTCGTATCTTCCCGCTGCTCCCAAGTGAGAGGCCGAGGAACATAGCCGCTTGTGTTGCCACCATGCCGATCGCGATCACGACCATGAGGACCGCCACCCGAGTACCCTTGAGGCCCGTTGCTAGGGGTGTTGGCCATCAACACTTCAGAATCATCCCCACTTCTCCCGAAGTCCGACTCATCGGACAATTCATTCCCCAAGGAAGGTAACGAATTGACGGTGGCCTCGTCGGAATCGAGCACGACCACTTGGGCGACCGATGACTGGCGAGCCATGGCGTGCTTGACCCATCGCTGCCACCAAGAGCGCCCGGAGTGCTTGTGGCGACCTTTGGAGCTGGGAATGGACGACCAACCTTAAGGCTCTGACGGCTACCAAAGGAGGACGCCGTGCGCCGCAGCGCTGAAGTACGCTGCTCCTTGTGTGGGGAAGGAGTCAGGATCCTGCAGTGCCTCATGCAACCAAGCGGAACCGTCGGCGAGAAAACACAAGGTGCCGAAGAGAATCTCACCGCCGAGTGCTAACATGGTGAGTGAAAAAGGTTTGAATCCACTTACGCCGGAATTTGCTAGACCCTCCGCCCCAAGGTGGGCGCCATCTATCATGGGAGTAATCCCGACAATAGTACGGGGGGTACGAATGAGTAGGGGGAAGCCTAGCTACAGAATAAGTGTCACACTCAGAATTTACGAGTTCGGACCCCACTCGGAAGTGGTAACAGTCCTACATCTCGAGCCCTAGGGTTGTCTGTTTTCTTTGTATGGGTATCTAATTACAGAGATCTTGTAACCCTTGCTCTCGCGTCGGGGGACGACTTATATAGAGTGCGCCTCCACCAGCCGAGCGCCATCACTAGGGTCATTAATGCTAATAACTACGAGGGTTACTAGAAAGTGCTAAGTTAACTACACCCATTATAGGTAGCATGGTCTTTACAACACTTAAGGCGTATTAAGTCCCTCGAATGTTGCTGTTCCCACGACGGTTGTGCTCCTGTCTGTCCGAGTGCTAGGCGAGGGGCCGAGTGGTCGGTAACATCTGAGTGACTTTCAAGGAGCCGAGTGCAACTTGCATGTTCATCTTAGTGTCGAGGTGGACCAAGGACTCTCATGACCTTGTAGGACCCCAGAGGTGTCCTAGAATAAAGATATGTGACCCTACCTAGGGTATGTGACCTCTTCACTTAACTTTGGAGTTTTTCGCGAATGAGCTCCAGGAAAAGAAGGAATTCTTTGTTGATATGAGTAGTCTATCGTTCCTATTAAGCCAGACTCTTACATACCACCCCATTTAAAGGAGTTGACATCCTCGTCGGCCCTTCAGGAACGTTCCCTCTTGGCACACGTATGTGCGTCCAACTCGGCACATGTGTCATGTTGTGTGCCACAACGAGCCGCATGCACCATTTTCCAAATGCCAGCACACCTGACCGACACATGTCCGTGTAACCGCGAGGGTTAGCTCTAATACCAATTATAACGCCTAGGCCACTCCCATCGGTTCCCGTCCGGTACGCCTAGTGAGATCTAGACTGGCCTCACAAACCAACACTAGTCTTTCTCGCGCACTCCGTCCCCACTCGTGCGCACCTAGGACAAATTTTCGAGTCGATCACTCACCCTCATATTGCTCCAAGCCAAGCATGCTTAATTTTGGAGTTTTTTGCCAATGAGCTCTAGGAAAATAAGGAATTACCTGTTGATACGAATAGTCTGTCGTTCCTCTTAAGCCAGGCTCTTACATACAGCCCACCTAAAGGAATCGACGTCCTCATCGGTCCATAAGTAACATTCCCTCTTGGCACACGTATGTGTGTCCGGTTCGGCACATCTGCCTGTCGTGTGCCAGAACGGGCTACACATGCCATGTGCCACATGCCCGCACACCTGACCCGCACATGCCCGTGTAACCGTGAGGATCGGCTCTGATACCAATTGTAAGGCCCCGACCACACCCACCGGGTCCTGGCCATTACGCCTGACATGGTCTAGACTGGCCCCACATACCAGCATTAGTCCTTCCTAAACACTTTGTCCTCACATGTGCGTACCTGGGATGAACTTCCCAATTGGTCACCGATCCTCAGATCGCTCTAGCTAAGCACACCTAACTTTGGATTTCTTTCCGAATGAGCTCCACAAAAAGAAGGAATTCCTTCTTGGTATGAGTAGACTATCATTCCTATTAAGCCACACTCTTACATACACCACCACTTAAAGGAACCGACATCGTCGTCGGCCCATTAGGAATGTTCCCAATTGGCACACATATCTGCGCCCAGTTCGGCACATGCACCATGTTGTGTGCCATAATGGGCCACACACGCTATGTGCCACATGCCCGCACACCTAACCCACACATGCTCGTGTAACCGCGAGGGTAGGCTCTGATACCAATTGTAACGCCCCCAGCCACACCCACTGGTTCTCGACTGTTACGACTAACGGGATCTAGACTGGCCCCATGGACCAACATTAGTCTTTATTTGACACTTTGTTCTCACTCGTGCGCACCTGAGACTAACTTCCTTATCGGTCACCCATCCTCAAATCGCTCCAATACAAGCACACTTAACTTTGGAGTTCTTTGCGAATGGGCTCCCAGAAAAGAAGGAGTTCCTTGTTGATATGAGTAGTCTATCATTCCTATTAAGTTAGCCTCTTACACAAAGAGAGAAGAGTGATCAATCGGGATAGGGTCTCCAGAGCACGGTTACTGCACAAGGACTACTTTTCTCTGGACCCAACCTTTTCGTTGATCCCTGGTTTCATTGCTGTTTTTACATGTGGAAACCATTGTTTTTGCACATTGTGGAGGGAGTGGAGGCACGATGACTACTTCAACCTTGCAAGGGATTCTTGCAACCAACTTTCTTTCTCTGCTAAGCAGAAATGCATGGCTGCTCTGAGGATGCTTGCACTTGGTATCACCCCCATACGCCATTGGTGAGATAGTTATGATGGGGGGAGCGCACATGCTTGAAGACTACTGTCAAGTTTGTTTGCGTCGTGGTGCAGGTGTTTGGAGGAGAGTATCTGAGAGAACCAAATGTGGAGGACACGAAAAAGTTGTTGGCTATTGGAGAGGCCAGAGGGTTTCCAGGAATGCTTAGATCAATTGATTGCATGCATTGGCAATGGAAGTAATGCCTAAAGGTTTGCGGGGAATGTATCAAGGTCACATAGATTAGGCTGCCATCATACTAGAGGAAGTGGCATCACACGGCTTATGGATTTGGCATACTTTCTTTAGAATTTTGGGTTCTCACAATGACATCAACGTGCTTCAAATATCTCCCTTGTTTAGGAGGCTTTATAATGCGGAATCGCTGTCGTGCAACTACACTGTCAATGGACGTGAGTACAACATGTGATACTATCTTGCTGATGACATCTATCTTCAGTGGTTGGCGTTTGTGAAGACCATCTTTGAATTACACGACAACAAATAAAGCCACTTTGCAAAAATGCAGGAAGCAACTAGGAAGTATGTGGGCAGGGCATTCGTAGTGCTTCAACCTCTTTGGGGAATTGTTCGTGGAGCTATAGTGATGTGAGAATTAGAAACTTTGTAGCAGCTCATGAAAAGTTGTGTTATTTTGCAGAATATGAATGTCGAGGATGAGGGTGATGGTGTTGTCCAAACCAAATATTTTGAAGTGCCTAGAGAAAAAGATCAAATTTGTGAAGATCAAGATGCAAATCAGCTTATGAACTTTCTTCAGATGCATCAGAATCTCCAAGATCATCAGGTGAACGCGCAACTACTGGGGATTTCAGAGTACAAGTTTGAGGTATGTGGCTATCGTACATGAGATATGAGGGGTTGTCCGGATCCGTCCGTGGGCGTGCAGGGATGCGTCCGTGGGAGTGCCGGGGTGCATCCACAGATTTATAGGGGGTCGGATTTGCCAAGTCCGACTGTAGATGCTCTTACAACCTATGTACTAATGTTTCAATCATTTATAATAGGATCCCAATCCTTGTCGCACAGTCATTCAGAGGGATGGAAAGCGCAAGCCCCCTAGACGAGTCGTTTATGTGGTTGGGCATGGCATTTTAGAAAACTGTCATGACAATTTTTTAATTTATGGGGAGTCTGGGTCGTTCGTCAAGATTGTGCTCTGGTCAAATTTCATTAGACATCACCACGATTCTAAATATCTTACTCCCTACTAGCGGAATGAAGGTCAAACACGGAGTGGAATAAAGTTGGGTGTTTCTTAGTGGAGTAAATTGCAAAAGAGAAAAACATCACGACCATAGATTAAAAAAATCCCATTTTGATTTTTTGTGTGCAAAGAAATCCAATTCTTTCCAAGTTTGCAAAAGGCACTGATCGATGTGATCACAGACATTTGACGCAAAACCTGACCACTGGGTCCTGATGTGAGGTCCACGAGCCTAGGAGGAGACGACAGTAGTGAACACAAACCAACCCGAATTGAATCGACCGCTCGCCAATCTCTCATCACCTCTTCGGTGCTTCTCGCTCACTCCTCCTGCCCACGATGACCGAAAATAATGGCGGCTCGACCGGTGCAAGAAGGGACAACTAGAACATCTCGTTCGTGGATGGGTGTGGCAGGAGCCCATCTCTCCCCGCTCATTCGAGAGCCTTTTTTCTATAGATCCCAATAAGTCTTATCATCCATATACCTAACACATCTAAAGTGGTTGTGGCACACTCGAGTAAAAGATAGTTTCTTTTTAAAATAAGCTTGGACCCCCTGTCCTCTACATTGTTTAGATGAACACAATCATTTTTATTAGTCATAAATTAGAGTACAAAATAAATGAAACAACGACCAAACCATAAAAACAACTAATATTTGGTATGTATCCAACGCATCTATAATTTTTTATTGTTCCATTCTATTATATTATCTGTTTTGGATGTTTTATATGCATTAATATGCTATTTTATATTATTTTTGGGACTAACCTATTAATCTAGAGCATGGTGCCAATTTCTGTTTTTCCCTTGTCTTTGAGTATTGCAGATAAGGAATATTAAACGGAGTCCAAATGGAATAAAATCTTCACGATGATTTTTCTTGGACCAGAAGACATCTACTAGACTTGGAGGGGAAGGCAAGAGACCTGTCATGAGGTCACAAGCCAGGGGGTGCGACCACCACCCCTGGCCACGCCTAGCCACGCCTGGCAGGCTTGTGACCCCCTAGCAGGTCTCCTAACCCTATTCTTCGGCCTATAAATCCCAAATATTCCTCCAATACAAGAGGGAGCCACGAAAATACTTTTCCACCATCGAAAGCCTCCATTCCCGAGAGATCTAATCTTGGAGCCTTTTCCGGTAATCTGCCGGAGGGGGATTCGATCACGGAGGGTATCTACATCAACTCCATTGCCCCTTCGATGATGCTTGATTAGTTCACCACAGACCTTTGGGTCCATATCTAGTATCTAGATGGCTTCTTCTCTCTCTCTCTCTCTCTTTGTGCTTCAATACCATGTTCTTCATTATCTTCATGGAGATCTATCCGATGTAATACTCTTTTGCGGTGTTTTTGTCGAGATCCGATGAATTATGGGTTTATGTTCAGATTATCCATGAATATTATTTGAGTCTTTTCTTAATTCTTATATTCATGGTTCATATCTTTGCAAGTCTCTTCGAGTTATTGGTTTGGTTTGGCCAACTAGATTGGTGATTCTTGCAATGGGAGAAGTGCTTAGTTTTGGGTTCAATCCTCCGGTGTCCTCACCCAGTGACATAGTAGGGGTAGTGAGGCACGTATTTGTATTATTGCCATCAAGGATAAAAAGATGGGGTTTTCATCATATTGCTTGGGTTTATCCCTCCACATCATGTCAAATTACCTAATGCGTTACTTTGTTCTTCATGAACTTAATACTCTAGATGCAGGCAGGAGTCGATCGATGTGTGGAGTAATAGTAGTAGATGCAGAATCCTTTCGGTCTACTTGACACAGATGTGATGCCTATATGCATAATCATTGCCTTGTATATCTTCATAATTATTCGCTTTTCTATCAATTGCTCGACATTAATTTGTTCACCCACCGTATTATTTTCATTCATGAGAGAAGCCTCTAGTGAAACCTATGGCTCCCAGGTCTATTTTCCATATTATATTTTCAGAATTATAAACCAAAAATACCAAAAATACTTTGCTGCAATCTTTTTACCTTTGTTTTACTTTTCGTTTTAGTAATCTTCTATATCTATCTCTATCAGATGTCATCCTTGAAAATAACCGTGAAGGGATTGACAACCGCTTTATAGCGTTGGGTGCAAGTGTTTGATTGTTTGTGTAGGTGCGAAGATTGGGGACTTGCTTGTATCTCATACTGGATTGATACCTTGGTTCTCAACAACCGAGGGAAATACTTACCTACTTTGCTGCATCACCCTTTCCTCTTCAAGGGAAAACCAATGCAAGCTTAAGAAGTAGCAAGAAGGATTTCTAGCGCCGTTGTCGGGGAGATCTTCATGAAGCCTACCAAGTACCCATCACAAACTCATCTCTTGCATTTACATTATTTTCCATTTATCTCTCATTTTCCTCTCCCTCACTTCTCAAATTTGTCGTTTTATTCGCCTTCTCTTTGTTGTTTGCCTTTTTCTCGTCAGATCTCTTGTTTGTTATGTTTTCTTGTGTTGCCATGTGCCTTCTATTTGCTTGCATCTTCGCTTGCTAAAAATCTATTGATATGGATCCTCATCCACTTGCTAATCTTTTCAAAAGACCAAATTGTGATGAACCAATTGTTAGTGAGTTGAGTGCACTTGATTGTCTCTATGAAGTTTTGCTTGAAAATCATGAATTTTTTTATGAAGTGTTGAAAGAATAAAATTATAAGGTGACTCATGATATCTCCTCAAATGAAAAGCATGATTGCCATGTTGTTAGTATGAATTCTATGAATATCCATGATGCTAATGATATGCAAAACTACAAGGTTGGGGATGATACTTTTGTCATGTCCACTTCTTATTGCATTGATCATGATTGGGATGATAGTGCTTATGATCTTGAAAATTTATTTAAGCATCATGTTGAATATGTTATTGATAATTATGTTTACCATAGTATTGAAAGTGGGTTTGGAGAGGTCAAGACTTTAGTTAATGTTAATCCCACTACCTTGGATGATTGTAAGAATTTTGTGCATGTGGATCATGAAAGGAATGCTTTATATGATAGTTATATTGTTGAATTTATTCATGATGCTACTGAAAATTACTATGAGAGATGAACATATGGTTTTACATATTGCAATAATGTCGAGTTTCCTCTCTATGTGTTCAAAGTTTGGAAGTTATGCTTTTTTTTGCCTTCCTATGATAGTTGATTCTTGTTCCAATAATTTTTTTGCTCACAAAATCCCGATGCATAGGAAGTGGGTTAGACTTAAATGTTTTTGTCATGAGATTCATTATGCTCTTTTGCATATCTCAATTACAAATTTTTATGTGAGCATGATTGAAATCGTTATGCCTAGCTAGGGATGTTAAACAATAGCGCTTGTTGGGAGGCAACCCAATTTTACTTTTATGGTTTTGTTTTGCTTCTGTTTTTGAGTGTTTCACACATTATTACCTCTGTAGTAATTGTGTTTTGGTGTTTCAATTAGTTTTTGAGCCAAGTAAGACCTTTGGGATGGTCTATGGTGATTGTTTATTTGATCTTGCTGGAATTTTAGAAATTTATCAGCGCGTAGAATGAGTCTGATATTTTTACAAAAGATTTATATACAAATTTCACAGGTTGTCCTAATTTTTTGAAATTTGTGAGTTACAGAAGTATTCGAAGTTTACAGATTTCTACAGACTGTTCTGCTTTTTTGACAGATTTTGTTTTCTTTGTGTTGTTTGCTTATTTTGATGTATCTATGGGTTGTATCGGGGGGTATGAACCATGGAGAAGTTAGAATACAGTAGATATTATACCAATATAAATAAATAATGAGATCACAAAAGTACCTAAAGTGGTGATTTATTTTTCTTATACTAACGGATCTCATGAGTTTTCTGTTGAGTTTTGTGTTGTGAAGTTTTCAAGTTTTAAGTAAAAATTTGATGGACTATTGAATAAGGAGTGGCATGATCCTAAGCTTGGGGATGCCGAAGGCACCCCAATCTATATTCAAGGATACCAAAGAGCCTAAGCTTGGGGATGCCCCGGAAGGCATCCCCTCTTTCGTCTTCAATCCATCGGTAAATTTACTTGAGGCTATATTTTTAATCACCACATGATATGTGTTTTGCTTGGAGCGTCTTGTATGATATGAGTCTTTTCTTTTTAGTTTTCCACAATCATCCTTGATGTAAACATCTTTTGAGAGAGACACGCGTTAATCGTGAATATATTAGAATACTCTTTGTGCTTCACTTATATCTTTTGAGCTAGGCATTGTTGCTCTAGTGCTTCACTTATATCTTTTTAGAGCACGGTGGTGTTTTGTTTTATAGAAATAATTGTACTCTCATACCTCACTTATAATATTTTGAGAGTCTTTAAACAGAATGGTAATTGGTTTAGGTTATGAATTTAGTCCTAATATAATGGGCATCCAAGAGGGTTATAATAAAAACTTTCATATAAAGTGCTTTGAATACTATGAGAAGTTCGGTTCCTTACATATAGTTTTGAGATATAAAAATGGTGATATTAGAGCCATGCTAGTGAGTAATTGTGGATTGGTAGAAATACTTGTGTTAAAGTTTGAGATTCCCGTAGCATGCACGTATGGTGAACCATTATGTAACGAAGTCGGAGCATGATTTGTTTAATGATTGTCATCCTTTGAGTGAGGGTTTGGGAGCGTGCGATGGTTAAGTCCTACCAACCTCTCCCCTAGGAGCATGCATCTAATAGTTTGCTTTGATAAATAATAGAGTTTTGCAATAAGTATGTGAGTTCTTTATGACTAATGTTGAGTCCATGGATTATACGCACTCTCACCCTTCCACCTTTGCTAGCCTCTCCAGGACCGCGCAACTTTCGCCAGTGCGATAAACCCACCTTCCTCAAAACAGCCACCATATACCTTTCCTCAAGTAGACACCATACCTACCTATTATGGCATTTCCATAGCCATTCCGAGATATATTTCCATGCAACTTCCACCATTCCGTTTTTCATGACACACACCATCACTTTCATATTGCATTCATATAGAGTCATATTTTGTTCTTGGTATCGAGTTGTAATTTTTTGAGTTGTAAGTAAATAAAAGTGCGATGCTCATCGTTATTAGAGCATTGTCCCGTGAGAGAAAAGGATGATGGAAGCTATGATTCCCTCACAAGTTGGGATGAGTCTCCTTACTTTATAAATAATAAAAGAGGCCAATGAAGCCCAAAAAAAGAGGCCATACATGCCCACCATAATAAAAAAAATAAAAATAAAAAATGAGAGAAAGAGAGAAGGGACAATGCTACTATCTTTTTCCACACTTGTGCTTCAACGTAGCACCATGATCATTATGATAGAGAGTCTCCTATTTTGTCACTTTCATATAACTAGTGGAATTTTTTATCATGATACACGCCCACTTAGTTTCTTTTTGAGCTTTCATACACTTATAGATCTAGTGCATCCGTTGCATGGCAATCCCTACTCACTCACAATTATATCTATTGATGGGCATCTCCAGAGCCCATTGATACGCCTAGTTGATGTGAGACTATCTTCTCGTTTTCCTCACAACCTCCACCATATTCTATTCCACCTATAGTGCTATATCCATGGCACACGCTCATATATTGCATAAGAGTTGAAAAGGTTTGAGAATACAAAAAGTGTGAAACAATTGCTTGACTTGTCATCGGGGTTGTGCATGATTTAAACACTTTATGTGGGGAAGATGGAGCATAGCCAGACCATAGGATTTTGTAGGGATAACTTTCTGAGGCCGTGTTATTTTGAAAGGACACAATTGCCTTGTTAGTATGATTGAAGTATTACTATTTTTATGTCGACATTAAAATTTTGTTTTGAATCTTATGGATCTGTTCATGCCACAATGAAGAATATTACATGGATAAATATGTTAGGTAGCATTCCACATCAAAAATTCTGTTTTTATCATCTACCTACTCGAGGACGAGCAGGAATTAAGCTTGGGGATGCTTCATACGTCTCCAATGTATTTATAATTTTTGATTGTCCCATGCTATTATATTATCTATTTTGGATGTTTTATATGCATTAATATGCTATTTTATATTATTTTTGGGATTAACCTATTAATCTAGAGCTTAGTGCCAGTTTTTGTTTGTTCCCCATTTTTGAGTATTGCAGATAAGGAATATTAAATGGAGTCCAAACAGAATAAAATCTTCGCGATGATTTTCTTGGACCAAAAGACATCTACTAGACTTGGAGGGGAAGGCAAGAGACCTGCCAGGAGGTCACAAGCCAGGGGGCGCGTCCACCACCCCTGGCCGTGCCTGGCAGGCTTGTGCCCCTAGTAGGTTTCTTAACCTATTCTTCGGCCTATAAATTCCCAAATTTTCCCCCAATACCAGAGTTAGCCACGAAAATACTTCTCCACCGCCGGTAGCCTCAGTTCCCGAGAGGTCCAATCTTGGAGCCTTTTCCGGTAATCTGGCGGAGGGGGATTCGATCATGGAGGGCATCTACATCAACTCCATTGCCCCTCCGATGATGGGTGAGTAGTTCACCACAGACCTTCGGGTCCATAGCTAGCATATAGATGTCTTCTTCTCTCTATTTTTGCTTCAATACCATGTTCTTCATGATCTTCATGGAGATCTATCCAATGTAATACTCTTTTGCGGTGTGTTTGTCGAGATCCGATGAATTGTGGGTTTATGTTCAGATTATCCATGAATATTATTTGAGTATTTTCTGAATTCTTATATGCATAATTACATATCTTTGCAAGTATGTTTGAGTTATTGGTTTGGTTTGGCCAACTAGATTGGTAATTCTTGCAATGGGAGAAGTGCTTAGTTTTGGGTTCAATCTTGCGGTGTCCTCACCCAGTGACATAGTAGGGGTAGCGAGGCACGTATTTGTATTGTTGCCATCAAGGATAAAAATATGGCATTTTCATCATATTGCTTGAGTTTATTCCTCTACATCATGTCATCTTACCTAATGCGTTACTCTATTCTTCATGAACTTAATACTCTAGATGTAGACAGGAGTCGATCGATGTGTGGAGTAATAGTAGTAGATGCAGAATCGTTTTGGTCTACTTGACACAGACGTGATGCCTATATGCATAATAATTTCCTTGGATATCGTCATAATTATTAGCTTTTCTATTAATTGTTGGACTATAATTTGTTCATCCACTGTATTATTTTCCTTCACGGGAGAAGCCTCTAGTGAAACCTATGGCCCCCGGGTCTATTTTCCATATTATATTTTCAGATCTATAAACCAAAAATACCAAAAATACTTTGCTGCAATCTTTTTTTACTTTTGTTTTACTTTTCGTATTAGTAATCTTCTATATTTATCTCTATCAGATCTCATCCTTGCAAATAAACGTGAATGGATTGACAACCCCTTTATAACGTTGGGTGCAAGTGTTTGATTTGTTTGTGTAGGTGCGAAATTGGGGACTTGCTTGTATCTCCTACTAGATTGATATCTTGGTTCTCAACAACTAAGGGAAAATACTTATCTACTTTGCTGCATCACCCTTTCCTCTTCAAGGGAAAACCAACGCAAGCTCAAGAAGTATCAATACTAAGTCGGCTTGTTCCGCAAAATGCCTTCAATAAGAGATAAACATCCTTGCGCCATCGTCGTTGTGTTCAACCAGAGAAGGTTAGTGTCTATGGCACACCCGACAGAAGATATATCCGTAACCAAGATAGTCTTGCACTACCATGATCCATGCAACTCTCATAGCGGAATATCTCGGCGTTGATGTTGTCCCCGAAGGCAATGAAAAAGGATAGGCTTAACCTTAGGGTCTATTTTAGCCTCAAAGTCAGGAAAAAATTCTAGGCTTAACCTTAGGGTCAATGTCATCACTAAATGCGGTAGAAAAGGCTAGACCTAACACACCCATAGTGTCTTTGGCATACCAAACCAAAGTTAGCTTCAAAAAGGAGGTTGAAAGCCCCAGCCTGTGCATAATTTGTATGCACACAATCATTTTTATTAATAATAAATTAGAGTACAAAATAAATGTAACCAGGACCAAACCAGTACAAGATATAAAACACCTAAGACTAAGTCATATTATTATGCAATAATGCCTTCAATAAGCGATAAATGCCCTTGTGTCATTGTCGTTGTGTCCAACCAAAGACAACCAGTGTCTATGTCAGACCTTGTCAAAGATATATCCATAATTGATATAGTCTTGTACCGTTGTGATCAAGGAAACACTCATAGGGATATATTATGTCGTCAATGTCGTCTTCGAAGGTAATAGAAAAGTATAGGGTTAGCTTTAGGGTCGATATCCTCCTCAAAGGAAGCAGAAAAGGCTAGGGTTAACCTTAAGGTTAACCTTGTTGTTGGTCATGTTGTTAAAGGTCAAGAAAATGGGTAGAGTTAACCTTAGGATCTATATAGTCCTATAAGGTGGCGAAAAATGTTAGGGTTAACCCTAGGGCCGATGTCTTCATTGAGGGTGGCGAAAAAGGCTATAGTTACCATTATGGTCGATGTTGTCATGAAAGGAGATGGGAAATGCTAGCGTCAACCTTAGGATCGATGTTTTCATCAAGGGTGGAAGAAAATGCTAGACTTTATAATTTTAACAACATAGATCATATTGTTAACATAATTCCAACATAGTTCATACTTTCTACACAAATTTAACATGGTCCATGATTTGAATCGAATTGCAACATGGTTGTTCATGTTTACAACAATATTTCAATAGGTTTCAGACAACATAGTCTTTGATACGTCCATTTTCCATCCTGTTTTCCCTACTATTATTTATAATGTTTTTATCAATATTCACTTTATGATGCTATTCTTTTGCATTTTCTCGCTTAATTTGCAAGATGCACATGAAGAGGGAAATTGTCGAAAGCTAGAATTCTGGATCTGAAAAATCTACAACAAAGATAGATATTCTCTCAAGCTCCAAATGATCTAAAAATTGACTAATATTTATTTGGAACTAATAAAAAATACTAGAAAAAGAATCACCGGGAGGGGCCCCACCAATGAGCCACAAGCTTAGGTTCCACCCCTAGGGCATGCCAGCCAGGCTTGTGGGCCCACCAACAGGCCTTTGTGGGCCTCCTTCTCATATATGAAGGCATTTGCCCTAGAAAAATCAAGAGAAGTCTTTCGGTATGAAGGGTCATCGTATCGAGGCGAAACCTGGGCATGAGCACTTTTGCTCTTTGGTGGAGCGATTCCGTTAGGGAAACTTTCCTCCGGGAGGGGGAAATCGAAGCCTTCGTCATCAACCATCTTCATCAACGTCTTCACTACCACCATCTCATCTCCAAAACCTGGTCTGTCTCTTGTATTCAGTCTTTGTCCAAAACCTCGGATTGGTAGCCGTGGGTTGCTAGTAGTGTTGATTACCTCTTGTAGTTGATGCTAATTGGTTTATTTGGTGGAAGATCATATGTTAAGATTGTTAATCATATATTTATCTCCTCTGATCATGGATTTGAATATAATTTGTGAGTAGTTTCTAAAAGGATCAATACAGTCGACTGGAGGTGTGTGTGTGTGGGGGGGGGTAAATAGGAGACTACACATTTTAACTTTGTTTGTTAGTTTTATACATAAGCAGATAAATAGGGTTCACTAAATATGCAACTAGGTGAACGCAACCTATATGACAAACACATGTAGAGGTAAATATGCTAGGCAATGAAGTAAATAGCAAGCCTACAAGCATACAAGGTAAAGTAAAGTGCTAGAAGGGATTAAGGACGAGTGAGGCGATGACGCTGATTTTATCCCGAAGTTTAGTCTTCCTTGGAGAAGAGCTACTCTTCGTTTAGAGTGGTGCTAGATCCAAAGTTTATGGAAATCCATGGAAGGCTCACTGTATCTCTTTCGAGTCACCCCCTAATGTGGCTTGAGACTGCATCGGTATTTCCCCAAAGAAGAAGGGATGATGCAGCACAACTACGGTAAGTATTTCCCTCACTTATGAAACCAAGGCATCGATCCTAGGAGGAAGACCACACAACGCTATGTAAATGGTACCTGCACACAAAGAACAAATACTCGCAACCCGACGCGTAAGAGAGGTTGTCAATCTCTCAACGGTAAAAAGATAGATTAGATTGTAATAGATTGGATAAATTTATCTCACAAGAACACAAAATAAAAGAGGCAAATAAAAAGTGCAGCAATGTATTTTTGGTTTTTTGGGATTAATAGATCTGAAAACAAATGCGGCAAAAAGATAGATCGGAAAGCAATATGTTGGAAAAGTAGAGCAGGGGGGCGTACGTTTCACTAGTGGCTTCTCTCATGAGTATAGCACACGGTGGGTAAACAAATTAATGTTGGGCAATTGATAGAATATCAAATAATCATGAATATATCCAAGGCGATGATCATTATATAGGCATCACTTCCAAGATAAGTAGACCAAAACGATTGTGCACCTACTACTATTACTCCACACATCGACCACTATCCAACATGCATCTAGTGTATTAAGTTCATGGAAAAACGGAGTAATGCAATAAGAATGATCAGAAGCTGTAGACAAGATCTATTCATGTAGGAATAGACCCCATCTTGTTATCCTTAATAGCAACAGTACATGCGTGCCTCGCTGCCCCTTCTGTCACTTGGAGAGGTGCTACCTCTTGAGCTTGCATTGGTTTTCCCTTGAAGAGGAAAGGGTGATGCAACAAAATAGATAAGTATTTCCCTCAGTTGTTGAGAACCAAGGTATCAATCTAGTAAGAGGAACAAGCAAGTCACCAATGGATGCACCTACACAAACAATCAAACTCTTGCACCCAATTCTATAAAGGGATTGTCAATCCCTTCACGATTATTTGCAAGGATTAGATCCGATAGAGATAGATGTAAACGAGAACGGAAAGTAAAAGGTAAATAATGTGCAGCAAAGTAGTTTTTGTATTTTTGGTTTATAGATCTGAAAGTATATTTTGGAAATTAGACCCGAGGGCCATAGGTTTCACTAGAGGCTTCTCTCTTGAAGGCAAATATCATGGTGGGTAAACAAATTACTATCAAGCAATTGATAGAAAAATGAATAATCGTGTAGTTATCCAAGGCAATGATCACTCATATAGGCATCACGTCTATGTCAAGTAGACCAAAATGGTTCCGCATCTACTATTATTACTCCACACATTGATCGACTCCTGCCTGCATCTAGAGTATTAAGTTCATGAAGAACAGAGTAACGCATTAAGAAAGATGACATGATGTAGAGGGATAAACTCAAGCAATATGATGAAAACCCCATCTTGTTACCCTTGATGGCAAAAATACAATACGTGCCTCTGTCGGGGGAAACGACACCTATGGGATTGAAGGGATCCCTTAACGGTTCGGCGGGGGAGAAGGCTCGCACAAAGAGCAGATTTGATGGCCAGCACGCAGGAATTTACCGAGGTTCAGGCCGCAAAGATGCGTAAAACCCTACTCCTGCTTGGTTGTATTGGATGGATTCTAGCTCCGGTTCTTCGAGCGCTACAGTACACAGCTGCTGCTGATGCAGAACAGGCTAGAGGAGGTCCAAAAGTCTAGGAGTCCGAAAAGGTTGAAAAGTCCTCTACCGTAATGCCCTGGGCCTCCTTTTATACTCTCGAAGGGGTCACCAATAGTGGCGTACAGTACGTACACGGGGTGTATAATGCTACAGTGTTATCATACCTAACACTGGCGGTGTGAGACAAACGCATTTAATGCTCCGTCAGGTGTTCCTGGCCGTCTGCAGGACAAGATAGGAGCCCGTCCCATCGGCACCGCTTAGCCTCTCCATAGTCGGCGTCTCGACATGTGCCCAGGCGAGGCGACACCTGGCCTCTGCGCTAGCGGGGGCTTGCCGGGGCTTCACCTTGCCAAGGCTTTGCCTCTACACTGGCAGGATGGCGGGGCCTTGCCGGGTGCACTTCTTGCCAGGGATCCGTGGGCCATCCCGGCAAGATCTTGCCGGGGTCCCAGCCTTCGGTTTTCGGTCTGTTGACTTGAATGCCCTCTCGATGTTGCTGTATTTTGTTCTTAGTTGCTCCTTGGTGGTCCTTGCCGCTGGTATGGCTGCGACTGTCCATGCACAAGTACGGGGTACTAAAAATCCCATACTTTAGTACACCGACAGGAGCCCCTAGGCCTGGGCCATACACAGTGTGAGGCATTATTGGCCTAGGCCCAAACATTACACGGGCATGCGTGGCAGGGATTAACTGCTATTGCAACCGTTCCGCTTACTGTGTCTTCCCAAGACGCACGTTAAGTGCGTGACGTGGGGGTACGTGTGTGGAATAGTAATAATTACTTTCATGGCTGCGTCAAGCCGTTTTTGCCACACACGCTGCATGCATAATGGATAGCCAGCAATGGGCGCCCGTGACTTAAAGTCCTAGCTGTGGCAGAAACTTCAACACCGTGGATTGGAGCAATGGGGCGGTTGCTGTTCGCCCCGTGATCGGGGGCAACGCTATTGGAGGAGGTGGGCGGCGACCCTTGGAGCGGGGGAGAGCCAGCCCCCGTGCTCCCCCTATAAATTGAGGTTTTGCGATGGATATGCTCATCCATCCTTCCTTCCTGATTGATTGCAAACCTCCAGATCTCGCCCTTCTGCCTTTTCCAAACCTTGAGTGGCGCCCGCCCTTAGCCATGACTAGGGGGCGAGGGCGGCCACTATCCTCCGCACCAAGGAGGAGTTCTCATCTGGATCATGCCACCGCTTCCGCCGCAGAGGCAGAGGGTGATCCGGGTGTTCGCGCAGGAGAGGCGCGAGGGGCCATGGTCGTCGTGGAGGCCGAGGCCGGGGGAGGCGGAGTGCTGCTCCAGCTCTCCCTCCGACACTAGGTCCCTTCCTCGAAGAAACCCATGTCGAGGGGACGGTGTTGGAGTTCTTCCTCAAACTGCGCGGTCCCCTTCGAGGCCATCTGCGCCTTCCTCACCCTTTCGCCAGGATGGACACGTCCTTCGTTTCAAAATGATAGAGGCCAATCTGCTCTCCATCAAGATTTATGGGCACTCAGGCGTCTGTCTTAGCTGCTACGAAGGAGCTCGAGTGGCACCGAAAGCTTATCCTCGAGCGGCACCGACGAGGAGGACGGTGTTGGTGAAAGCAATGATGAGTCCGAGCTCCAGGACTTTAAGTCGGAATACAATGACCTCAGCTCTGACTGATTGGTGGCCGCACCATCATTGTCAGCCTCATGCCTCTCCTCCTCTCGACAGGACGATCTTGCCAGGGGTCCTTGTCCCGGGCGCTGCCTCGTCTTCCAGCTGGATCTTCCGGCAGGCCCATGGACTTCGGCTTCTGGGCCCCCTCTCATCCGCGCAGCACTGGTCTTCTCATCTGCGCAATGCTGGCCCTCTCCTCCATGCCAAGCTGGTACGAGAGGGGCCAGGCTCTCGCCGGAGGCCCCTCGCCATCTTTTTATTCTTGTAGTCTGCCTCCTCTTTCCATCTTTTTCTTCTTGTAATCTCCCCTAGGGGAGAAAGTCAAATAAATATGTACTTAGGAAGAGGCGACATCACATGTAAATTTCACCCTATTTGAAAGACTGTATAATATTCTTCTTGTTAGATTCCTCTTTGCATGGTGTTTTCCCTATGCTTTTTCGGAAAAACCTTGCCGGCATGTGTAGCCCTACCGTGAGCGCTTTGAGGAGCGGGTCCTTAGCAGCCCACTGGCGGTGCCATTGCCGGCAAGATACATTGTCATTCTCAGTGTGGCCACTTAGGGGTTTGAGCAGACTCGAAAGAGAGTAAGGACGCGAGCACAGCCGCTTGAGCCGTTGAGCGGAATCGAAACGGAACAAAGGCGCGAGCGCAACCAGTTAAGCCGTTGAGCGGACTCGAAATAGAGTAAGGGCGCAGCCAATCATGGCAAGGTTCCTTAGCGTGCAGGTTTTACATACAAAAGTCAAAATCGTCCAAGGAAATAAGTTCATAGTAAGAGTTCACTTAGGGTTTTGCAACTTAGCTTTTTGTTGCCGTACTCCTTCAGGCAAGATGTCTTCCTCGAACATCCCCCATCGGTATCCATACCACCGCCCCCCGACAAAGCTGCACGCGAGATAACCCTCTGTCCTTTTGAGAAAAGGAAAGAAGAGAAAATAGGGATATGGAACCTTGGCGGTCCGTTAGCTCTTGCTGGGAGTAAGCGCAATACAATATCTTAGACAAACATGTATATAAGTAAACATGAGAATCAACAAGATTTGTAGAACACTTAGCTTTATTCAACTATGCACAGGGTCCGTGCTTGGCTTTCTACAAAGGATTACATGCTTCGGCGGCAAGACTCCGGACAAAAGATGGTTGTTGGGAGGCCCGACAACTGCGCCTCATGGGTATAACTTACGAAGATGTTCGATATTCTAGGAGTTGCTCACTGGTATGCCATCTTTGGTCTCCAAGCAGACTGCGTCAGGCCTGGTGACTCACACTACCCGATAAGGGCCTTCCCACTTTGGCGTCAACTTGTTTGAATTCTTGGCGGACTGAACTCGCCAAAGAACAAGGTCGCCTTCCTCAACACTTCGGGCATGAACCTTGCGGCTATGATAGCGGCATAAAGCTTGCTGGTAGTGCGCGACTCACACAGCAGCCTGAAGACGATCTTCCTCAAGGAACGTCGCATTATCTTGCCGCAACTACTCTTGCTCAAGCTCGTCATAAGCGAGCACTCGAGGTGATCTATATGTGAGTTCCGTGGGGAGAACTGCTTCTACCCCATATACTAGGGAGAAGGGTGGCTAGCCGGTAGCTCGATTTGGAGTCATTCTGATTGACGAAAGAACCATCGGCATCTCATCAATCCAGCGCCTTCTGCCCTTGCGCAGCTTGTCGAAATTTCTTGTCTTGAGGCCTCGCAACACTTCAGCATTAGCCCTTTCTGCCTGGCCGTTGCTCCATGGGTGGGTAACAGAAGCAAAACAGATCTTGCTGCCAAGGTTTTGGACATACTGCATGAAGGTGCGACTTGTGAACTGTGTGCCGTTGTCAGTGATGATCCTGTTAGGACTACCAAAGCGGCAGACTAGTCCTTTGAAGAACTTGACGGCTGACTATGCTATCACCTTTCTCACTGCTTCCACTTCTGGACACTTTGTGAACTTGTCGATTGCCACGTACAAGTACTCAAAGCCCCCGGTAGCACGAGGAAAGGGGCCCAAGATGTCGAGCCCCGGACCGAAAATGGCCAGGAGAGAGGGATTGTTTGAAGAGCTTGAGCTGGTTGATGCATTTTTTCGAATGAAACCGACATGCTTAACACATGGTTACTAGTGCAGTTGCATCCTAGAGGGAAGTGGGCCAAAAGAAACCTTGCCGGAATGCCTTACCGGCAAGCGCCCTCGATCCTATGTGGGAGCCACATATGCCTCCATGTATCTCTGCCAACAGCTCCAGTCCATCTTCTCGAGAAATGCACTTGAGTTTCACACCGTTTGGCCTCTTTCTATACAGGACGTTGTCCACGAACTGGTACATATTAGACTGTCGGGCTACCTTTTCAACTTCTTCTTGTTCCTCAGGGAGTTCTCCTATTTGAAGGAAATGGACGACGTGTTGTGCCCATGCTGGAGCCTGGGGCTAAACAGCAAGGACTAAAGGCATATCCTCTATTGGGGAAGCATTTGTCTCAACGGCAAGGGCTCTAGGTCCTGCTAGAGCCTGTTGCCACCTGGCAAGCCTGGCAGAGCGTGTGCTTCCATGACAAGAGCCTGAGGCTCTGCCGGAGAGTGACGCTCACCGGCAAGCCTAGTGTTGTCCCCGGCAACTTCCTCACCGATGGCTTCTGAGAGCTCTGCCGGGAAATACTTGCCGAAACTCAACTTTCTTATTTTCTCTTGTCCAGTTGATGGTGTCACGGATGGGTGAGTCAGTTGGAGCACAAAAGTTCCTGGTTCCATAGGCAACTTAAGGGCAACACACTTTGACAGGCCATCAGCAATGTTGTTCTCTGCATGCAGAACGTGCTCCATTTGCAGACCGTCAAAATGTTCTTCCAACTTTCTGAAAGCACATTTTCTCCCTTGGTGGTTTCAGTAATTAATAACAACATGGAAGTCATTGAACTAATGTTTCCAGCAAATATATTTCAGGAGGAGTTCAATGATAGGGATGGCAAAAGGATTCTGGAGACTATGCAATCACCCCAAGATGCGAGGAAATAGGTTGTCCAAGCTTCAAGCAAGAGGACTCTACATTTTACATTTGTGAGAAATCACTTTGAGTCCATAGGAAAGCCAATACTATTAAAAGGGGGTAAGGATTTGTTGGTGAACAAAATGCTGATACGTGCACAAGTGATAGTCACCAAAAACATCCACAAGCTCTCCCACCAAAATCTATCTATAGCCAAACATTCAAAATCGGTGCAACCAACATTCCTATCCCGGTGCCACCGTTTCCAAACCCTAGATTGACTCAACTAAACCCTAACCCTTCGGTGCAGCTAACACTGCTTTTGGTGCCACCGAGTTGGGCTGACAACTTTCTGTTATGCAAGTTCACACTTTTGGTCCGTCCGAGAATGTTGAATCAGCGTCATCGAGTTTGGCAATTCTGACCGTTGGTCACCTTGTCGGTGCAACCAAGATTCCTATACCAGTCTCACCGAGATTCAGAAGTTGCCACCTTTTGGTCACTTAGGTGCCACCGAGATTAACACATTGGTGTCACTGAGTTGGTCATTTTGTGTGTAATGGTTGGATTTTTGGGGATGCCTATATATACCCGTTCACCACCACTTACTCGAAAGGGAAGCACTCAGAACTATTCCATACCTATCCTACTCAGTTTTCTAAGAGAGAATCACCTACCCTTGTGTTGAGATCAAGATTTTCCACTCCAACCATATGGATCTTGATTTATAGCCTCCCCAAGTTGCTTTCCACCAATCCCATCTCTTCTACCAAGCCAAATCTGTGAGAGAGTGATTGTGTGTTGAGGAGTCTATCATCTTGAAGCACAAGAGCAAGGAGTTCATCGTCATTACCGAGCCAATTACCTTTTGGAGGGTGGTGCCTCCTAGATTGGTTAGGTGTCGCTTAGGAGCCTCCTACTTCGTGTTGTGGAGTGAACCAAGAAGTTTGTAAGGGCAAGGATATCGCCTACTTCGTGAAGATCTCCCCATCGTGAGGATATTCCTTCATGGACAGAAGCCGTATGGAATAGTCAAGGTTGCTACTTCGTGGAACCTTATGGGTGGAGACCTGCATGGACTCTCATGACCGTTACCCTCTGTGGGTTGAATACTCCATAAACGTGGATGTACGATAGCACCACCTATTGGAACCACGGGAAAAATCATCGTGTCTAAAGTTGTGTTACTTTCCGCTGCTATACTCTTAGACATGCATGTGTAGGGTGTACTTGATATGCTATGAGTGCTAAAACTTGCCAAGAATTAAAATTGGGAAAAATCATAGTTTTATTTGGTCAAGTAGTCTAGTCACCCCCTCTAGACCTACTTTCAATCCTACAAGTGGTATCAGAGCTTTGGTCTCCATTGCATTGGTTTCACAACCTTGGAGAAGTATGGCATCTAGTGAGGGAAATTATCACCGTAGAGGTCCATACTTTGATGGCACTAATTTTTCTAGTTGGAAGAATAAAATGAAAATGCATTTGCTTGGTCATAATCCTGCCGTTTGGGCTGTTGTTCGTGTTGGCTTGCAAGGTGAATTCTTTGCAGAAGGAAAGGAACCCAATCGTGAAGCGACTATGGATGAATTGAAGATGTTGGAACTCAATGCTCAAGCATGTGACATTCTCTTCAACTGCCTATGCCCCGAAGAATTCAAAAAAATCAGTCGTCTTGAACACGCACGAGAGATTTGGGATACTTTGGTTTATATGCATGAAGGAACTGAGTTCGTGAGAGAATCCAAGTTAGATGTTCTTCAAGGTCAACTTGACAAGTTCAAGATGAAGGTTGGTGAAGGAGTCGCTAAGATGTACTCTAGGCTAGCTCTCATCACCAATGAGATTGCCGGCTTAGGAAGCGAAGAAATGACAAACAAATTCATCATCAAGAAGATACTTCAAGCTTTGGATGAGAGATATGAAACTGTGTGCACATGATCCAAATGATACCCAACTACAAAGATCTCAAACCGACGGAAGTGATTGGTATAATTGTTGCTCATGAGATGACACTCAAATACAAGGAAGAGCTTCACCACAAGTCTATTGGTGCTTAAAAAGCCACAAGTGATGCTCCCGCTACCTCAAGTGACAACCTTGTCATAAAAGAAGAGATAAGCCTCATGGTCAAGAAGTTCAACAAGTTCTACAAGAATAGAAGCAAAGATCAAAGCTCCAACTCAAGACATGAAGAGAAGCGTTCGTCAAGTTGTAACCGAAACTGTTACAATTGTGGGAAACCCGGACACTACTCCAATGAGTGCACGATTCCCTACAAACGAAGAGAAGAGTCACCAAGAAGACGAAGCTCAAGAGATGAATCACCTCGAAGAGAGAGAAGGAGTAGAGATGATCGTTATGAATGAATACTCTCAAGGAGAAGTAGAGATTCAGAGAAGAAGGACAAGTACACCTCAAGAAGGAAACATCAAGCTCATGTTAGTGAATGGGTTTCCGACTCTGACTCCAACAACCACTCCGACAGAAGCTATCACTCCAACTCTGACTATAGTCAATATGAAGGTGTTGCCGGAATTGCACTAGTGACAACCAAATCCTATGATCTATTTGATTCACCAAATGAAGGGAGTGGAAGTTGCTTCATGGCTAAATGCCCCAAGGTATCACACCCCAAATATCTTGATTTCAATAGTGATGAAGAGGATTTGCTTTATGATGATGACTTGCTATGTGATAAAACTAGTGATGTTGATCAAAATGAACTTGATATTTCTCATGCTAGTCAAGATAAGCAAATTGATGATGATAAGTTGAAAATAGAAGAACTAACTAAAGAATTTAACACTCTTAAGTTAGCCCATGAATCTACTCTTGAAGATCATAGAGAGCTTGTAAGAACTCATGAGAAGCTACGCTTCGAGAAGCTCAATTTGGAGCAAGAACATGAATTTCTTAAAGCTATGAATGACGATCTCCGAAATAAGACCTCATCATCTTGCCAAACGACTACTCTTGTCTACATTCATGCAACAAGCTAAATCTAAGCAAACTCGTAACAAAGGCAAGAAAGGTTCTTCATCTAGTAGCAACAATAAAAATGCTAAACCCAATGATGTTGCTCCTAATAGGTATATTGATTCCACTAATGATGATTCTGTTAGCCAAGTTACACTTGAGCAAGGAAATGCTTTATTGAAAGGAATTATAGAGAAAGGTATCTACAAGAGTCTTGCCGGGTGCAAACACTTTGAGGAGATTTTACGCAAACACGACGGATACCGGAAGAATTGTGGTGTTGGCTACTTCAACGCTAATGTAGTTGAGTGGGAAGAAGGTCAATACCCCAATCCCAAGTTTGTTCCTCAAAAGGAGAAGTATGAAAATACTCTTCCCAAGGGGACGAACACTCAAGATGACCTTCCACCATAGGACACCAAGCTCAAGGGCAAGAACAAGCTCCAAGAGGACTTTAACTCTTATGAAGATGAATCACAAGCTTTGGTCAAGTGGGTTCCCAAGGCTTCCACAAGCTCAACTTCTACAAGTGCTACTTCAACACCAAGGATCCCCATCAACTTGATGTGGGTCCCCAATAAGTAGAACTAGAAAGTTCTTGAGGGGTGACTCCGCCAATGAAATTCACTCACATTCTTTATTGGCAAGATCTATTTGCAATCTACATCAACCCTATGCAATAGTTCAAGGAGTCGCACATTCCCTCAAAGGTAATCAAGGGACAAGGTAATCAACAAATCAATGGACATCATCACACATGCTTTGCACTCCATGTCCATAGATATCCTTGTATTTGTCTCTTGTGTGTTGGGACTAACCCATGTAGGTGAAAAGAGTAATGAAACAACAAGGATGCTCCCAACTCTTGGTGATCTTCATCAACTTGAGCATCCACCACTACCTCACCAACATGAAGTCTTCATCGACAAAACCCAAGGTTAGTTTATCCCTCTTATGGGGGGATTTCACATCAAGGGGGAGCTTTACTCTAAGACTTGAGTCAAAGCATCTCTTAGTATGTGACAACATTAAATGCTTTATGTAAAAGTGGTAACCCCACTTGTGCTTAAATGATGAGTATGATCTATGATAAAGTATTCTTACTTAGCTCCTAAGTCAAATACTCATATATAGATGACTTCGTCATCGCCCAAGTGCTTGTTAGATGATAGAGTGTTTGTGTATGTTTGCCATGATTTCATTTGACATCTTATTGTATGGGCATGTTGGTCTGCATATATTTACTCATTCGAGGATATCCAATTGTTGCTATTTGGCTTTTGATTTATCTTTTGCCAATTGGATAGACAAGAATGCCTAGGACCACTCCCTATCTATCTATGCTTTCTCACCTCATACTCTATTCATGCTGCATCACAAAATTTGAACAAGTGCTTTTCGATCCCTCTGTGGGTGGAGCACTCGGAGTTCCGTATCGATGAGGACTAACCATTAAAACCTCCCAAGTGCATCTCGGTGGAACCAACCACAAAATCTCGGTCTCACCGAATGCCTAGGGTTGATCTGGTTTTCAATCTCGGCACCACCGATTCCATCTTCTCGGTTACACCGAGTTTCCCTGTTAACTGATAGTTGAGGAACTCGGTGACACCGAAAAGTTAGAATCGATGTCACCGACATTGGTGGGTATAAATACTGTGGACCCCGACGCTTTGAATTTCATACTCAAACCGTCACGCCTCAAAACCCTAAGCTGCCGCCTTCGAGACCCCTGGTCGTCGCCCTTGTCTACCGGCGCTCCTCCACCGCTAGGAATCGCCACCGTCAACGAAATCCTCTCCATCGTCGCCGCCTTAGCAGATCCGCACCAAGTTAGGGTACGGATTCGACCTCCTTTGTGGTCCTCATCCGATTCTTGTGCATAGGATTTGATTTTACCTATAAGCCACCTATTGCATGTCTTCCTATCCACACAAAATTCCAATAGTCTAGCGAATGTTAGATTTTCTAGGGTTTTGCCGTCCGCCCGATGGAACTCGGTGGAACCGAAGCAAACAAATCGGTCTCACGAATTTGTATTTTTGTGTTGCTGAGAACTGTCTCGGTGGAACCGAGTACTTCTTTTTGGTCTCACCGAAAAGTGTGCCAAGTTTCTCTTAAGAGGGACAGTCAGTCTTGGTAGCACCAAATTTTTTGCTTCGACTATACCGATATTCATTTGACAGAATGCAAAACTTTGAAAATCTATTGTTCAAACTTTCAAAAAACCAGCCTCATTTTGTGATGACTTATCTTCTTCTACTCTTCTATACTCTATTCACAGGGTTAGTATGTCAGATGCTGAGGATAGTTAGAATTTGCCAGAGCAGGGTGCTGACATGAGTTAAGGCACAAGCCGAGAGTCTAGTACATTTTCAGATCCAGGCACCCCCAGCTCCCATGGGTTGCCCAAAGCTGCTACAAGTACCAAAAAGAAGCTGAATTTAGATGAGGAGGATTTAGAATTTATCCCTGAGGAGATTCTTGCCAAGAAGCAAGAAAAGGCTGCTAAGAAGTCTGCTACCGAAGCCACTTCTTCCAGGAGAGTTGTCAGCAAAGTCTATGCTAGCTCTGAAGCTATGAGAGCACCTGAGAGTTATAGGGCCACAATGACTATTGATCCCCCAAGGAATTCTATGCCTAAGAAGGTAGGGGTGAAGAAAGCTAGAAAGAGGATTATTCATGTGACTGGCAAGCCTACATCCATGTATGAAGATCCAAAGGAGGTAGCTGCTGCTGAAGAGGAGGATGAGCCAACTACAAAGGCTCCTCCCAAGAAGAAGGCCAAGAAGCTTATGGCTGATGCTATGCCAAAGACTGGTACATCCAAGGGCACCAAGTCTACATCCAAGAAGGCTGCTACTAAGAAGCCAAAGAGTCATCCAGGCAGATTCTAGCTTCTGAAAAGAAAAAAGGAACTGCTTCCAGAGTTGAAGATGATGATGACTTGACAACTTTGTTGAAGCTCAGACCACATCTTCCAGTACATGATGTCAGCCACCTAGTTGCTAAAGATATGAAGAAGAGGAAAGACTCAGTATTGAGGGCTTGGAGAGCTATAGATCCATACGCCCAGAGGAAGAAAACTGTTGTTGACTATAGGTTCTACACCAAAGAGCAACAAGACTTCTATGAGACAGTCTTGCTAGACAAGAGCCCAACAGTTAGTGATATGAGATATGTTGATTGGAAATTCATTATGGAGAATGAGGACTACATTCCAAGTGTCCAAGATAATTTCTACTGCATTGGACTAGATGAGTTTGTTGGAAGAGAGCTTACTGCATGGAACGATGAGATGATCACGCAATTCTACTCCACTACACATTTCTACGAAGATGGTAGGATTGTATGGATGACTGAAGGAGCAAGGTATGAATCCACTGTTGATGAGTGGGCTGCACTTCTAGGAGTTCCAAAGGTTCAGGATGGTGATTTGGATGTATACTTAGAATCCAAGGCAAGCCACAATGCCATGAATGATATGTATACTGCTATTCATGCAGGCAGAGTGCAATCTCACAAGCTAGGATCCATCTACTATCTGCAAGCTGGCCTCTGTACCATGAACACCATTCTGAGGCATACCTTGATGCCCAAGTCAGGAGATGACAAGATGATCCGAGGCTACTCCATCAACATGTTGATCCACCTTGACAGTAACACCAGGATTAGAGTTATGGACTTAATTGTTGAGAAAATTAATAGGGTTGCTACTGATCAGAAGCGCTCTTGCTGCTATGCACCCTACATCCAGATGCTTATCAAATCTTAGTTGGAAAAGCACATATTTGCTCTAGATCGTCCACATTTTCCCCTACATCTAGAGCTTGAGGATAACATCGTGGTGATGGACCCAGATCATCCCACATCTACTACAGCACAGGCAGAGGCAGAGGCAGTTCGAGCCGCTAGTGCTCAATTCCCTAGATCTAGAAATGAGCAAATGGATCTTTTGATCTCAGAAGTTCAGGGCATGCAGAAGGATATTAAGGGGATTTTGGACAACTAGAACAGTCTTGCGAGGATCTTTGAGACAAGTTTCAACACTCTTAATGATAAGGTGGACAAGGTGACAAAGAGAGTTATAGAGCTTTAGAAGGAAGTTGGCTCAATGCACATACCTCGGGTTTCTACTTCTTCTTCTTCTTCTTCTTCTGATGAGGATGGATCACCTCTCAGGCCAAGCACACAGTTCACTACTCAGGCTAGATCAGCCATAGTGCCTGCTCCAGACTTGAGGCCCTCTTCATCAGCTCCTGCTACTATCAGCTCAGCTCCTGCTTCATCAGCTCCAGTTCCTCCAGTATCCACTCCAGCTCCATCCATGACATTTGTAGAGTTATTCACCGATGTTGTTATCTCGACTCCTTCATCAACAACTAGAGGAGATCAGCCCAAGAATGCTTAGATATATGCCTTTGAACTTTTTGGTAACTTGTTGCCAAAGGGGTAGAAGTGTATATAGATCTTTAGGCTTCGAGTGAGAGAGCGTTTGGTGTTTGTTGCTTTTTCAAAAACAATTTCCTTTAGTTGCTGTGATACTCATTTGGTTGCTTGTGATACACGTTTGATGATGTATGATCATACGCTTTAATGTGTGATGCTATGATTTCCTATCATCTTGATGCTTATGTGATGATCATTCATCTTTGCTTGATTGTGTTGTGCTATGATGTTCATTCTAATTATTCTCGCACACCACCAAGTGGTATGTGACATGTAAGAAGTGACCCATGTACCTAATTAATTGTGCATTTGCATTCAAACGCAAATTTAAAATAATGCACAAATTTAGGGGAGCTCTTGCTTATCACATACTTCTCAAAGCGACGATTATATTCATTGTTTATATCTTTATTGAAGCTTTGATCTATATGTTTTCATCAATTACCAAAAAGGGGGAGATTGAAAGCACATTTGCTCCCTTGGTGGTTCTGGTAATTAATAACAACATATAAGTCATTCAACTAATGTTTCCACCAAGTATATTTCAGGAAAAGTTCAATCATAGGGATGGCGAAAGGATTGTGGAGACTATGGAATCACCCCAAGATGCAAGAAAATAGGTTTTCTAGGATTCAAGCAAGAGGACTCTACAATTTACATTTGTGAGAAATCACTTTGAGTCAATAGAAAAGGCATTACTATTAAAAGGGGGGGGGTAAGGTTTTGTTGGTGAACAAAATGCTCATACGTGCACAAGTGATAGTCACCAAAAACATCCACAAGCTCTCCCACCAAAGTCTATCTATAGCCAAACATTCAAAATCGATGCAACCAACATTCCTATCCCGGTGCCACCGATTCCAAACCCTAGACAGACTCAGCCAAACCCTAACCCTTCGGTGCAGCCGACACTGCTTTCGATGCCATCGAGTTGGGCTGCCAACTTTCTGTTATGCAAGTTCAAACTTTCGGTCTATCTGAGAATGTTGAATCAGCATCACCGAGTTTGGCAATTCTGACTGTTGGTCACCTTGTGGGTGCAACCAAGATTCCTATTCCGGTCTCACCGAGATTCATGGAGGGTAACGGTCGCGAGAGTCCATGGAGGGCTCCACCCAAAAGGGTCCACAAAGTAGCAACCTTGACTATTCCATACGGCTTCGATCCACGAAGGACTAGCCTCACTGTGGGTAGATCTTCATGAAGTAGGCGATCTCCTTGCCCTTACAAACTTCTTGGTTCACTCCACAACATGAAGTAGGAGGCTCCCAAGCGACACCTAACCAATCTAGGAGGCACCACCCTCCAAAAGGTAATAGGCTAGGTAATGACGATGAACTCCTTGCTCTTGTGCTTCAAGATGATAGACTCCTCAACACACAATCTCTCTCTCATAGGTTTGGCTTGGTAGAAGAGATGGGATTGGTGGAAAGCAACTTGGGGAGGCTAGAAATCAAGATCCATATGATTGGAGTGGAAGATCTTGACCTCAACACAAGGGTAGGTGGTTCTCTCTCAGAAAATCTGATAGGATAGATATGGAATAGTTCTGAGTGCTTCTCTTTCGAGTAGGTGGTGGTGAAGGGGTATATATAGGCATCCCCAAAAGTCCAACCATTACACACAAAATGACCAACTGGGTGACACCGATGTGTTAATCTCGGTGGTACCGAAGTGACCAAAAGGTGACAACTTTTGAATCTCGGTGAGACCGATATAGGAAACTCGGTTGCACCGATAAGGTGACCAACGGTCAGATTTCCAATCTCGATGATGCCGATCCAACATTCTCGGTGGGACCGAAAATGTGAATTTGCATAAAAGAAAGTTGGCAACCTAAACTCGGTGGCACCGAAGTGGCTAGGGTTTGGCTTGAGTCTGTCTAGGTTCTGGAATCGGTGGCACCGAAGTGGGAAAGTTGGTTGCACCGATTTTGAGTGTTGGGTATAGAACAGGCTTTGGTGGGCGAGTTTTGTGGATGGCTTTGGCGACTATCACTTTTGCACGTTTGAGCATATTGTTCACCAACAAAACCTTATCCCCTTTTAATATTATTGGCTTTCCTATGACTCAAAGTGATTCCTCACAAATATAAAATGTAGAGTCCTCTTGCTTGAAGCTTGGCCAACCTATTTCCTTGCATCTTGGGGTTTCTCCAGAATCTCCTTTTGCCAATCCTCTTTATAGACTGTATCTGAAATACACTAGGTGAAAATATCATTCCAAGAGACAATGTATGTTGTCATGAATTATCAAAACCACTGAGGGAGCATGTTGTGCTTTCAATCATCCACTCTTGGTTCGTTTCCTTGCCGGGGAGAGTTGACTCTGGAACTTCTTCACCCGGTGTTGGGGTCCATTCTGCAATGAATTCCACCAATGCTCTGCTCTGGATGGTCGAAGTGCTTTCAAACTTGAGACCAAAGCTTGATAGTTCCAAAGCCCACTCCACAATCTTGCCGGTAGCATCAGGGTTCCGAAAAATCTATTGTAATGGGAACTGAGTGATAACGGTTATCTCATGTGCCTGGAAGTAATGGCGCAGCTTCCTCGAGGCCATAAGGAGGCCGAAGAGCAACTTCTGCAAGCCAAAATATCTTGACCTAGCCCCCTACAAAAGGGAGCTGACAAAATAGACTAGCCGCTGCACCATCTTCTTCTTCTGAATTGTTTCATTCGACTGCGCAGATCCCGCTTTGTGGGCACCACACTCTACCAAGGAAAATTCTGGCTTGTTGCTTGGCGGTCCTGCCGCTGCCATTGCTTCTTCATCAACTTCTCTTTCAGCCACTAACGCAACACTCACCACTTGATTTGTTTCCGCTAGATATAGCAGCAACGACTCTTGTGGTCTCGGCGTGATTATGACTGGCAGAGAGGAGATGTACTTCTTCAAATCTTGCAGCGCTGACTCCGCTTCGGTAGTCCATTTCATCGGACCCGCCTTCTTCAAGATTTTGAAAAAGGGTAGGGCACGCTCAGCAGATTTTGAAATGAACCTACTCAGAGCGGCAACACAGCTGGCGAGACAACGCACATCCTGATGCATAGGAAGTGGGTTAGACTTAAATGTTTTTGTCATGAGACTCATGATTCTCTTTTGCATATCTCAATTACTACTTTTTATGTGAGCATCATTGAAATCGTTATGCCTAGCTAGGGACGTTAAACAATAGCGCTTGTTGGGAGGCTACCCAATTTTAGTTTTCTGTTTTTGTTTTTACTTCTGTTTTGAGTGTTTCACACATTATTTCCTCTATAGTAATTGCGTTTTGGTGTTTTAATTAGTGTTTGAGCCAAGTAAGATATTTGGGATGGTCTATGGTGATTGTTTATTTGATCTTGCTGAAAGACAGAAACTTTTACGCCCAGTCCAGGAATTTTAGAAATTTATCAGAGCGTCGAATGAGTATGATATTTTTAGACAAGATTTATATACAAATTTACCAGGTTATCCTAATTTTCCAATTTTTTTTGAGTTAGAGAAGTATTCGAAGTTTAGAGATTGGTACAAACTGTTCTGTTTTTGACACATTCTGTTTTCTTTGTGTTGTTTGCTTATTTTGATGTATCTATGGGTTGTATCGGGGGTATGAACCATGGAGAAGTTAGAATACAGTAGATATTACACCAATATAAATAAATAATGAGATTACAACAGTACCTAAATTGGTGATTTATTTTTCTTATACTAACGGATCTCACGAGTTTTCTATTGAGTTTTGTGTTGTGAAGGTTTCATGTTTTGGGTAAAAATTAATGGACTATGGAATAAGGAGTGGCATGATCTTAATCTTAGGGATGCTCAAGGAACCCCAAGCTGTATTCAAGTATACCAAAGAGCCTAAGCTTGGGGATGCCCCAGAAGGCATCCCCTCTTTCGTTTTCAATCCATCGGTAAATTTACTTGAGGCTATATTTTTATTCTCCACATGATATGTGTTTTGCTTGGAGCGTCTTGTAAGATATGAGTCTTTGGTTTTTAGTTTGCCACAATCATCCTTGTTGTACACATCTTTTGAAATAGACACGCATTAATCGTGAATTTATTAGAATACTCTTTGTTCTTCACTTATATCTTTTGAGCTAGGCAATGTTGCTCTAGTGCTTCACTTATATCTTTTTAGAGCACGGTGGTGTTTTGTTTTATAGAAATGATTGAACTCTTGTACCTCACTTATATTATTTTTAGAGTCTTTAAACAGCATGGTAATTGGTTTAGGTTATGTATTTAGTCTTATAAAATGGGCTTCCAAGAGGGTTATAATAAAAACTTTCATATAAAGTGCATTGAATACTATGAGAAGTTTGATTCCTTACATATAGTTTTGAGATATAAAAATGGTGATATTAGAGTCATGCTAGTGAGTAATTCTGGATTGGTAGAAATACTTGTGTTGAAGTTTGAGATTCCCGTAGCATGCACGTATGGTGAACCGTTATGTAACGAAGTCGGAGCATGATTTGTTTAATGATTGTCATCCTTTGTGTGAGGGTCGGGAGCGCGCGATGGTTAACTCCTGCCAACCTCTCCCCTAGGAGCATGTGTCTAATAGTTTGCTTTGATAACTAATAGACTTTTGCAATAAGTATGTGAGTTCTTTACGACTAATGTTGAGTCCATGGATTATACGCACTCTCACCCTTCCACCTTTGCTAGCCTCTCTAGTACTGCGCAACTTTCGCCAGTGCGATAAACCCACCTTTCTCAAAACAACCACATTATACCTTTACTCAAGCAGCCACCATACCTACCTATTATGGCATTTCCATAGCCATTCTGAGGTATATTGCCAGGCAACTTCCACCATTCCATTTTTCATGACACGCACCATCACTTTCATATTGCATTCATATAGAGTCATATTTTTTTCTAGGTATCGAGTTGTAATTTTTTGAGTTGTAAGTAAATAAAAGTGTGATGATCATAGTTATTAGAGCATTGTCCCGTGAGAGAAAATGATGATGGAAGCTATGATTCCCTCACACGTTGGGATGAGTCTCCGGACTTTACAAATAATGAAATAGGCCAATGAAGCCCTAAAAAAGAGGCCATACATGCCCACCATAATAAAAAATAAAAATAAAAAAATGAGAGAAAGAGAGAAGGGACAATGCTACTATATTTTTCCACACTTGTGCTTCAATGTAGCACCATGATCATTAGGATAGAGAGTCTCCTATTTTCTCACTTTTATATAACTAGTGGAATTTTTTTATCATGATGCACGTCCACTTAGTTTCTTTGTGAGCTTTCACAAACTTATAGCTCTAGTGCATCCGTTGCATGGCAAACCCTACTCACTCACATTGATATCTATTGATTTGAATCTCCATAGCCCATTGATACGCCAAGTTGATGTGAGACTATCTTATCCTTTTCCTCACAACCTCCACCATATTCTATTCCACCTATAGTGCTATATCCAGGGCTCACGCTCATGTATTGCGTAATAGTTGTTTGACTTGTCATTGGGGTTGTGTATGATTTAAACACTTTGTGTGGGGAAGATGGAGCATAGCCAGACCATATGATTTGGTAGGGATAACTTTCTGAGGCCATGTTATTTTGAAAGGACACAATTGCCTTGTTAGCATGCTTGAAGTATTACTGGTTTAATGTCAACATTAAACTTTTTTTTGAATCTTACGGATCTGAATATTCATAACACAATGAAGAATATTACATGGATGAATATGGTAGGTAGCATTCCACATCAAAAAAATCTGTTTTTATCATTTACCTACTCGAGGACGAGCATGAATTAAGCTTGGGGATGCTTTATACGTCTCCAATGTATGTATAATTTTTGATTGTTCGATGATATTATATTATCTGTTTTGGATGTTTTATATGCATTAATATGCTATTTTATATTATTTTTGGGACTAACCTATTAATCTAGAGCCTAGTGTCAGTTTCTGTTTTTCCTTGTTTTTGAGTATTGCAGATAAGGAATATTAAACGGAGTCCAAACGGAATAAAATCTTCACGATGAGTTTTGTTGGACCAGAAGACATCTACCAGACTTGGAGGGGAAGGCAAGAGACCTGCCAAGAGGTCACAAGCCAGGGGGCACGTCCACCACCCCTGGCCGTGCCTGGCAGGCTTGTGCCCCCCAGCAGGTTTCCTAACCCTATTCTTTGGCCTATAAATTCCCAAATTTCCCCCCAATACCAGAGTGAGCCACGAAAATACTTTTCTGCCACCAAAAGCCTCCGTTCCCGAGGGATCCAATCTTGG
Organism: Hordeum marinum; assembly: GCA_022496015.1. Lineage (NCBI taxonomy): Eukaryota > Viridiplantae > Streptophyta > Magnoliopsida > Poales > Poaceae > Hordeum > Hordeum marinum. Next base: position 341,463,842 of record CM039677.1, on the reverse strand, counting down.
AGCCTTTTCCGGTAATCTGCCAGAGGGGGATTCGATCACGGAGGGCATCTACATCAACCCCATTGCCCCTCTCATGATGCGTGAGTAGTTCACCATAGACCTTTGGGTCCATAGTTAGAAGCTAGATGGCTTCTTCTCTCTCTTTGTGCTTCTATACCATGTTCTTCATGATCTTCATGGAGATCTATCTGATGTAATACTCTTTTGCGGTGTGTTTGTTGAGATCCGATGAATTATGGGTTTATGTTCAGATTATCCATGAATATTATTTGAGTCTTTTCTGAATTCTTATATGCATGATTTCATATCTTTGCAAGTCTCTTGGAGTTATTGGTTTGGTTTGGCCAACTAGATTGGTAATTCTTCCAATGGGAGAAGTGCTTAGTTTTGGGTTCAATCTTGCGGTGTTCTCACCCAGTGACATAGTAGGGGTAGCGAGGCACTTATTTGTATTGTTGTCATCAAGGATAAAAAGATGGGGTTTTCATCATATTGCTTGAGTTTATCCCTCTACATCATGTCATCTTACCTAATGCGTTACTTTGTTCTTCATGAACTTAATACTCTAGATGCACACAGGAGTCGGTCGATGTGTGGAGTAATAGAAGTAGATGCAGAATCATTTCGGTCTACTAGACATGGACGTGATGCCTATATGCATATCATTGCCTTGGATATCTTCATAATTATCCCCTTTTCTATCAATTGCTGGACAGTAATTTTTTCACCCACCGTATTATTTTCCTTCATGAGAGAAGCCTCTAGTGAAACCTATGACCCCTAGGCCTATTTTCCATATTATATTTTCAGATCTATAAACAAAAATACCAAAAATACTTTGCTGCAGTCTATTTTCCATGAGGAACAGAGTAACGCATTAAGAAAGATGACATGATGTAGAGGGATAAACTCAAGCAATATGATGAAAACCCCATCTTGTTACCCTTGCTGGCAACAATACAATACGTGCCTCTATCGGGGGAAACGACACCTATGGGATTGAAGGGATCCCTTTACCGTCTGGCGGGGGAGAAGGCTTGCACAAAGAGCATATTAGATGGCCAACGCGCGGGAATTTACCCAGGTTCGGGCCGCAAAGATGCATAAAACCCTACTCCTGCTTGGTTGTATTGGATGGATATTAGCTCTGGTTCTCTAAGAGCTACAGTACATAGCTACTACTCATGCAGAACAAGCTAGAGGAGCTCCAAAAGTCTAGGAGTCTGAAAAGGTCGAAAAGTCCTCTACCGTAACACCCTGGGCCTCCTTTTATACTCTCGAAGGGGTCATCAACAGTGGCGTACAGTACGTACACGTGGTGTGCAGTGATACAGTGTTATCATGCCTAACACTGGCGGTGCAAGACAAACACATTTAATGCTCCGTCAGGTGTCCCTGGCCGTCTGCAGGATGGGATAGGAGCCCGTCCCATTGGCACCACTTAGCCTCTCCATCGCCGGCGTCTCGACACGTGCCCAGGTGAGGCGACAGCTGGCCTCTACACTGTCAGGGGCTTGTCGGGGCTTCACCTTGCCGAGGCTTCGCCTCTACGTTGCCAGGATGGAGGGGCCTCGTTAGGTGCACTTCTTGCCAGGGCTCCATGGGCCATCCCGGCAAGATCTTGTTGGGGTCCCAGCCTTCGGACTTCGATCTGTTGACTTGAATGCCTTCTTGATGGTGCTGTATTTTGTTCTTAGTTGCTCCCTGGAGGGCCTTGCCGCTCGTATGGCTATGATTGTCCGTGCACAAGTACGTGGTACTAAAAAGCTCATACTTTAGTACAGCGATAGGAGCCCCTGGGCCTGGGCCATACACGGTGTGAGGCGTTGTTGGGCTAGGCCCGAACAATGCACGGGCACACGTGGCAGGGATTAACTACTGTTGCAACCGTTCCGCTTACTGTGTCTCCCCATGACGCACATTAAGTGCGTGACATGGGGGTATGTGCATAGAACGGTAATAATTATTTTCATGGCTGCATCAGGCCATTTCCGCCACGCGCGCCGCATGCATAGCAGATAGCCAGCAATGGGTGCCTGTGACTTAAAGTCCTGGCTGTGGGAGAAACTTCAGCGTCGTGGACTGGAGCAACGGGGCGGTTGCTATTCGCCTAGTGATCGTGGGCGACGCTATTGGAGGAGGTGGGCGGCGACCCTTGGAGCAGGGGAGAGCCAGCCCTCGCGCTCCCTGTATAAATTGAGGGTTTGCAAGGGCGATGATCATCCATCCATCCTTCCTCATCGATTGCAAACCTCTAGAGCTTGCCCTTTCGCCTTTTCCAAATCCCGAGTGGCGCCCGCCCTTAGCCATGACTAGGGGGCAAGGGTGGCCACTGTCCTCCACACCATGGAGGGGTTCGCATCTGGATCATGCCACCGCTTCCGCTGTAGGGGTGGAGGGTGATCCGGGTGTTTATGGTGGGAGAGGCATGAGGGGTCGTGGTCATCGTGGAAGCCGAGGCCGGGGGAGGCGGAGTGCTGCTCCATCTGTCGCTCTGACGCCAGGCCCCTTCCTCAAGAAACCCATGCCGAGGGGACGGTGTTGGAGTTTGTCCTCAAACTATGCGGTCCCCTTCGAGGCCATCTGTGCCTTCCTCACCCTTTCGCCAGGGCGATGGAGGCCGACGAACCGCCCGCTCGTGGTTGTGGGCGCATGGCTGCTGCAATGGCGCCATGCGGGTGGACTTCGAGTATCCAGAGAGCCGCGTCATGTTCTTCAGGCGCGTCTGGAAATCCTTCGCCCGCGCCCACAACCTCCAGGATGGGCACGTCCTTCGTTTCAAAATGATGGAGGCAATTCTGCTCTCTGTCAAGATTTATGGGCGCTCAGGCGTCCGTCTCAGCTGCTACGAAGAGAGCTCGAGTGGCACTGAAAGCTCATCCTCGAGTGGCAACGACGAGGAGGACGGTGTCGGTGAAAGTGACGATGAGTCCGAGCTCTAGGCCATCAAGTCGGAATATGACGACCTAAGCTCTGATTGATTGGTGGCCGCAGCATCATCGTCAGTCTCATGCCTCTCCTCCTCCAAGCAGGACGAACTTGCCAGGGGTCCTTGTCCCGGGTGCTGCTTTGTCTTCCAGCTAGATCTTCTGACAGGCCCATGGACTTCGGCTTTTGGGCCCCCCTCTCGTCCGCGCAGCACTGGTCTTCTCATTTGCACAATGCTGACCCTATCCTCCATGCAATGCTGGTCCAGGAGGGGCCAGGCTCTCACCAGAGGCCCCTTGCCATCTTTTTCTTCTTGTAGTCTGCCTCCTCTTTCCATCTTTTTCTTCTTGTAATCTCCCCTAGGGGAGAAAGTCAAATAAATATGTACTTAGGAAGAGGCGACATCTCATGTAAATTTCACCCTATTTGAAAGACTGTATACCATTCTTCTTGTTAGATTCCTCTTGGCATGGTGTTTTCCCTACGCTTTTTCAGAAAAACCTTGCCGGCATGCGTAGCCCTACTACGAGCGCTTTGAGGAGCGGGTCCTTAGTAGTCTGCTGGTGGTGCCATTGCCAGCAAGATACCTTGTCGTTCTCAGCGTGGCCACTTAAGTTGTGGAGCAGACTCGAAACAGAGTAAGGGCACGAGCGCAGCCGCTTGAGCCGTTAAGTGGACTTGAAATGGAACAAAGGCGCGAGCGCAACCACTTAAGCCATTGCGGACTCGAAACAGAGTAAAGGCGCAGCCAATCATGGCAAGGTTCCTTAGCATCCAGGTTTTCCATACAAAAGTTGAAATCGTCCAAGGAAAATAACTTCACAGTAAGAGTTCACTTAGGGTTTTGCAACTTAGCTTTTCGTTGCCGTACTCCTTCCACCAAGATGTCTTCCTCGAACGTCGCTTGTCGATATCCATACCACCGTTCCCCCCAGCAAAGCTACACGCGAGATAACCTTCTATACTTTTGAGAAAAAAGAAAGAAGTGAAAATAGGGATATGGAACCTTGACGGTCCGTTAGCTCTTGCTGGGAGTAAGCGCAATCCAATATCTCAGACACACATGTATATAAGTAAACATGAGAATCAACAAGATTTGTAGAACACTTAGCTTTATTCAACTATGCATAGGGTCTGCGCCTGGCTTTGTACAAAGGATTACATGCTTTGGTGGCAAGAATCCGTACAAAAGATGGTTTCCAGGAGGCCCGGAAACCGCGCCTCATTAGTAGAACTTACGAAGATGTTCGATATTCCAGGAGTTGCTCACTGGTATGCCATATTCGGTCTCCAGGCGGACTGCGCCAGGCCTGGTGACTCGCAGTACCCGATAAGGGCCTTCCCACTTTGACGTCAACTTGTTTGAATTCTTGGCGGACTGAACTTGCCGAAGAACAAGGTCGCCTTCCTTAACACTTCGGGCATGAACCTTGCGGCTATGATATGGTGCAAAGCTTGTTGTTAGCGTGCAGCTCACACAACAGCCTAAAGATGATATTCTTCAAGGAGTGTCGCGTGATCTTGTCGCAACTGCTCTTGCTCAAGCTCATCATAAGCAAACACTCGAGGTGACCCGTATGTGAGTTCCATGGGGAGAACTGCTTCTCCCCCATATACTAGGGAGAAGGGTGTTTGGACGGTAGCTTGATTTGGAGTCGTTCTGATTGACCAAAGAACCACCGGTAACTCATCAATCCAGCGCCTTCCGCACTTGCACAGCTTGTAGAAAGTTCTTGTCTTGAGGCCTCGCAGCACTTTAGCATTAGCCCTTTCCGCCTGGCCATTGCTCCTTGGGTGGGCAACAAAATCAAAACCGATGTTGCTGCCAAGGTCTTGGACATACTGCATGAAGGTGCAGCTCGTGAACTGTGTGCCGTTGTTAGTGATGTGCCTATTAGGAATACCAAAGTGGCAGACCAGTCCTTTGAAGAACTTGACGGCTGACTGCGTTGTCACCTTTCTCACTGCTTCCACTTCTGGCCACTCTGTGAAATTGTCGATTGCCACATACAAGTACTTAAAGCCCCCGGTAGCATGGGAAAAGGGGCCCAAGATGTCGAGCTCCTAGATCGAAAATGGCCAAGAGAGAGGGATTGTTTGAAGAGCTTGAGATGGTTGATGCATTTTCTTTGAATGAAACTGGCATGCTTCACACTTGGTTACTAGCGCAGTTGCATCCTGGAGGGAAATGGTCCAAATGAAACCTTGTCGGATGCCTTACCGGCAAGCGCTCTCGATCCTATGTGGGAGCCACATATGCCTCCATGTATCTCTGCCAATAGCTCTAGTCCATCTTCCTAAGAAACACACTTGAGTTTCACACTGTTTGACCTCTTTCTGTACAGGACATTGTCCTTGAACTGGTACATATTAGACCGTCGGGCTATTTTCTCAGCTTCTTCTTATTCCTCAGGGAGTTCTCCTGTTTGAAGGAAATGGACGATGTGTTGTGCCCATGCTGGAGCCTGGGTCTCGACAACAAGGACTAAAGGCATATCCTCTATCGGGGAAGCATTTGGCTCAACGGCAAGGGCTCGTGGTCCTGCCTGAGCCTGTTGCCCCTCGGCAAGCCTGATGGGAGCGTGTGCTTCCATGAAAAGAGCCTGAGGCTCTGCCGGAGCGGGACAATCACCGACAAGCCTGGTATTGTCCCCGCCAACTTCCCCACCGGCGGCTTCCGGGAGCTCTGCCGGAAAATACTTGCTAGAACTCAACTTTCTTCTTTTCTCTTGTCTAGTTGATGGTGTCACGGATGGTTGAGTCAGTCGGAGAACAAAAAGTTCCTGATTCCATAGACAACTTAAGGGTAGCACACTTTGACAGGCCATCAGCAACGCTGTTCTCTGTATGCGGAACATGCTCCATTTGCAGACCGTCAAAATGTTCTTCCAACTTTCTCACTTCATCTACATAAGCTTCCATCAATGGACTCTGATAATCCTTGTTCACCTGCCTGAAAACAAGCTGAGAATCACCCTTGACAATAAGTTTCTTAATCCCAAGGTCTGCCGCGATCCTGAGATTGGCAAGTAGCCCTTCGTATTCCGTAGTATTTTTTGTCGACCTCTCCCGGGGAAAGTGCATCTGAACCAAATATTTGAGGTGCTCTCTGGTGGGTGCGACAAGCAACACTTCGGCACCGGCGCCTTGCAGCGAAAAAGTCCCATCAAAATACATGATCCACTCTTGGTTCGTTTCCTTGTCGGGGAGAGTTGACTCTGGAACTTCTTCATCTAGCGTTAGGGTTCATTCTGCAATGAATTCTGCCATTGCTCTGCTCTGGATGGTCAAAGTGCTTTCAAACTTGAGACCAAAGCTTGACAGTACCAAAGCCCACTCCACAATCCTGCCGGTAGCGCCATGGTTCCCCAAAATCCGTTGTAACGGGAAGTGAGTGATAACGGTGATCTCATGTGCCTGGAAGTAATGGCACAGCTTCCTCGAGGCCATAAGGAGGCCGAAGAGCAACTTTTGCATGCCAGAATATCTTGACCTAGCCCCCTGCAAAAGGGAGCTGACAAAATAGATTGGGCGCCGCACCATCTTCTTCTTCTGAATTGTTTCATTCGACTGGGCAGATCCTACTTTGTCAGCACCAGACTCTGCCAGGGAAAATTCTGGCTTGTCGCTTAGTGGTCCTACCGCTGCCGTTACTTCTTCATCAACTTCTCTTTCAGCCACTACCACAACACTAACCACTTGATTTGTTGCCGCTAGATATAGCAGCAATGGCTCTTGTGGTTTCGGTGCGACTAGGATTGGCGGAGAGGAAAGGTACTTCTTCAAATCCTGCAGCGCTGCCTCTGCTTCTGGAGTCCATTTCATCGGACGCCTTCTTCAAGATTTTGAAAAAGGGTAGGGCACGCTCAGTAGATTTTGAAATGAACCTACTCAGAGCACCAACACAGCCAGCGAGACGATGCACATCCTTGACATGTCCCGGCGCTTCAATTTGCTCAATTGCTTTGATCTTGTCGGGATTCGCTTCAATTCCATGTTGAGATACAAATAACCCGAGAAGCTTGCCAGATGGGAGACCAAACATACACTTCTCAGGGTTGAGCTTCGAGTTGATCTCGCACAGATTTCCAAATGTTTCTTGTAGGTCTAATATGAGCGTAACCTTGTCCTTGGTTTTGACCACTGTGTCATCCATATAAGCCTCCATATTTCTATGTAGCTAAGGCTCAAAACCAATATGGACCGTTCTTGCAAATGTAGAACCAACACTCTTCAACCCAAAAGGCATACAGAAAAATCAATACGTACCACATGGGGTGATAAATGCGGTATTCTCTTCGTCTTCCTTGGCCATGAAAATCTGATGATAACCTGAATAGGCGTCAAGGAAAGACAACAAGTCGCAGCCGGCGGTGGAGTCCACAATCTGGTTGATGCGCGGCAAGGGAAAAGGATCTTTGGGGAAAGCTTTGTTAACATCTATGAAGTCAATACATAGCCTCCATTTCCCATTCGCCTTGCGCACTACAACTGAATTGGCCAACCATGTTGGATGAAGTACTCCTCTGATCAAGCCAGCCGCTTCTAATTTATTGATTTCTTCAACAATAAACTGTTGCCGCTCCAAAGCCTGCTTCCTGGCCTTCTGCTTGACGGGCCGTGCGTGTGGACTGACGGCAAGGTGGTGCTCAATCACCTTCCTGGGAACACCGGGGATATCAGATGGTTGCCATGCAAACACATCGACATTTGCCCATAGGAAGGCAACGAGCGCACTTTCCTATTTGTCGTCAAGGATGGAACTTATGCTTTAAGTCCCTCCGGTACCATCCTCCATGGCGGGCACCTTCTTAGTCTCTGGTGGAGTTGCCTTGGACTTCTTGCTCTTGCCGGTGGAACTTTGTGGCACATCATCAACGGGAGCGTAGCACTCCGAGGAGGTGCGTTTGACAGAATGTGCGCCAGAGACTTTGCCGGGCTTCTTACTCCTGGGAGTTTTAGTGACAGGAGCAAGTGCCTTGGTAGCAGATGCTGCAACCGCCTCCCGGTAGAGTTGATCGGCATAGATAAGCGCGTCCTTTTTGTCGGACTTGACAGTGATGTTGCCCATTGGCCCAGGCATCTTTAGTACATTGTAGGCATAGTGTGATGCCGCCATGAACTTGGCCAACGTTGTACGGCCAAGGATCCCATTGTACGACGATGTCAAAAACAACCTTCTCCGTCCTAAAGTTCAGATCGCTGCCAAATGTTACCGGAAGCGTGATCTTTCCCTTGGGCTGGCTCCTTCCTGGATTTACCCCCGAAACGAGCCCGTTTCCTCGAGATCTCCATCAGGAAATTGCAATTTCTTGATTACCTCGGGCGACATCAAGTTCAAGCCGGCCCCACCATTAACTAAATTTTTTGTCACCTTGAGGTTGCGAATCATTGGTGAGACCAACAACGGAAAACACCCAACTGTAGTTATGCGACCAGGGTGATCCTCAACATCGAAAATGATAGGCGTGTTGGACCATTTCAAAGGCTTTCGGACGCTGACAGATGGCTCAGTTGTTGGGGAACGTTGCAAGGGAAAAGAAAATTTTCCTACGCACACGCAAGATCTATCCATGGTGATGAGCATCTACGAGAGGGAGAGTGGATCTACATACCCTTGTAGATCGCTAAGCGGGAAGCGTTAAGAAACGCGGTTGCTGTAGTCGAACGTCTTCGCGATCCAAATCGCCGAGCGTCCCGCGATCTCATCATGATTCTTCCCGCGATCCAATCACGATCCATGCCGCGAACTCATCACGATCCGTCCCGCGAACTCATCATGATCCGTCTCGTGATCTTGATCATGGTCCTTCCGATCTAGCACCTAACGGACGACACCTCCGCGTTCAGCACACGTACAACTCGATGACGATCTCCGCCTTCTTGATCCAGCACGAGGGAGTGGAGAGGTAGACGAGTTCTCCGGCAGTGTGACGGCGTTGCGGCGATAGTGGTGGAGCTAATCCGACAGGGATTCGACTAAGCACTGCAGAAAACCGATCTAGAGGAGAAACTATGGACTAGAGGAACGGGTAGTACGTGGTTGAAAATCTTGTCAAAAACCCTAAAACCCTCTAGTATATATAGGAGGAGAGGAGGAGGAGGCTTGGCTCCCAAGGAGCCAGCCCTTGGGTTGGCCGAACCAGGAGGGAGGAATCCTCCTCCTCCACTCATAGTAGGATTAGGACTCCTTCCTAATTTAGCCCTTTTTTGCCTTTTTCCAACTTTTTCCGTTTGGGCTTTTTCTTCCCAGCTGCATGGGCCCTTTGTGGGACTTCCTCCAGCCCACTAAGGGCTGGTATTCATCCTCTCACAGTCCATGTAGCCTCTTGGGTCGAAATACCCCTCTCGATGATCTCCCGGTACACTACCGGCACTCCCCGTACACTACCGATGAGCTCGAAACTTTTTCGGCGACCAAAATAGGACTTCCTACATATCAAACTTTACCTCTAGACCATTCCGGAGCTCCTCATGACGTCCGGGATCTCATCCGGGACTCCAAACAACCTTTGGTATGTTGGAAATATGCCCTAGAGGCAATAATAAATTGGTTATTATCATATTTCCTTGTTCATAATAATCATTTATTATCCATGCTATAATTGTATTAATCGGAAACTTAGATACATTTGTGGATACATAGACAACACCATGTCCCTAGTATGCCTCTAATAGACTAGCTCGTTGATCAAAGATGGCTATGGTTTCCTAGTCATGGACATGAGATGTCATTTGATAGCGGAATCACATCATTAGGAGAATGATGTGATGGACAAGACCCAAACTACGAACGTAGCATATGATCGTGTCAGTTTATTGCTACTTTTTCTGCATGTCAAGTATATGTTCCTATGACCATGAGATCATGCAACACACTGACACTGGAGGAGTACCTTGTGTGTATCAAACGTCGCAATGTAACTGGGTGACTATAAAGGTGCTCTACAGGTATCTCCGAGGGTGTCTGTTGAGTTGGCATGGATCAAGAGTGGGATTTGTTACTCCGTGTGACGGAGAGGTATCTCAGGGCCCACTCGGTAATACAACATCACAACAATCCTTGCAAGCAATGTGACTAAGTGTTAGTCACAGGATCTTGTATTACGGAATGAGTAAAGAGACTTGCCGGAAACGAGGTTGAACTAGGTATGGAGATACCGACGATCGAATCTCGGGCAACTAACATACCGAAGAACAAAGGGAACATCATACGGGATTAATTGAATCCTTGACATAGAGGTTTGACCGATAAAGATCTTCGTAGAGTATGTAGGAACCAATATGGGCATCCAGGTCTTGCTATTGGTTATTGACCGTAGAGGTGTCTTGGTCATGTCTACATAGTTCTCGAACCCGCAGGGTCTGCACACTTAAGGTTCGGTGACGTTTCGGTAGTATAGAGTTATGCATGGTGGTGACCGAAGGTTGTTCGGAGTCCCGGATGAGATCCTGGACGTCACGAGGAGCTCCGAAACGGTCTGGAGGTAAAGATTGATATATAGGAAGTCCTATTTTGGTCGCCGGAAAGGTTTCGAGCTTATAGGTAGTGTAGCGAGAGTGCTGGTAGTGTACCGGGAGACCATCGGGAGGGGTATTTCGACCCAAGAGGCTACATGGGCTATGGGAGAGTAAATACCAGTCCTTAGTGGGCTGGTGGAAGTCCCACACAAGGCCCATGCGACTGGGAAGAAAAGCCCAAAGAGAAAAAGGTGGAAAAAGGCAAAAAGGCAAAAATAAGGAGGAATCCTAGTCCTACTAGGATTGGAGGAGGAATCCTCCTCTCCTCCTTGGTTCGGCCGACCCAAGGGCTGGCTCCTTGGGATCCAAGCCTCCTCCTCTCTTCCTCTTATATACACTAGAGGTTTTAGGGTTTTTGCACCAGATTTTTAGCCACGTGCTGCCCGTTCCTCTAATGCATAGTTTCTCCTCTAGATCGGATTTCTGTAGTGCTTAGGCGAAGCTTTGCCGGAATAGCTCCACCAACATCTCTGGTGTGCCGTCATGCTGGCGGAGAACTCTTCTACCTCTCCGCTCCCTCTTTCTGGATCAAGAAGGCGGAGATCGTCATCGAGTTGTACGTGTGCTGAACGCGAAGGTGCCGTCCGTTCGGTGCTAGATCGGAAGGACCGTGATCAAGATCGCAAGACGGATCGTGATGAGTTCGCGGGACGGATCGTGATGAGTTCGCAGGACGGATCATGACGAGATCGCGGGACGGATCGTGATGAGTTCGCGGGACAGATCGTGATGAGTTCGCGGGACGGATCGTGACGAGATCCCGGGATGGATCGTGGTGAGCTCGCGGGACGGATCGTGATGAGATTGCGAGACGCTCGGTGATTTGGATCGCGAATACTTTCAACTACACCAACCACGTTTCTTAATGCTTCCCTCTTAGCGATCTAGAAGGGTACGTAGATCCACTCTCCCTCTCGTAGATGCTCATCACCATGGATAGATCTTGCGTGTGCGTAGGATTTTTTTTGTTTCCCATGCAACGTTCCCAACAGTGGTATGAGAGATAGGTCTATGTGTAGATGAGATCTCGAGTAGAACACAAAAGGTTTGTGGGCGTTGATGCTTAGATTGCTTCCTCCCTTGGTCGGATTTTGGTTCAGCAGTATTGTGAGATGAAGCGGCCCGGACCAACATTACTCATACGGTTACGAGAGACCGGTTCCCTCGACCGCAACTTGTTGCATAGATGGCTTGCGGGTGCCATTTTCTCTCACTTTAGTTGGATTGGATTTGACAAAGGCAGTCCTTGAGAAGGTTCAGAAGCAACTAGTGTATCACCGTTGTGGTTTTTGCGTAGATGAGAATTGTTCTTTCTAGATATCCATAGTAGACACGTAAAACATGCAACAACAATTAGAGGATGTCTAACTTGTTTTTGTAGAGTATGTTGTGATATGATATGGCCAATTACATGATGTGATATATGTGATGTATGATATGATCATGTGATGTATAGATTATCACGACTTGCATGTCGATGAGTACGGCAACCGGCAGGAGCCATATGGTTGTCTTTAATTATTGTATGACCTGCGTGTCAATCATTAAGCGCTATGTAATGCTTTACTTTATCGCTAAACGATAGCAATAGTAGTATAAGCATGTTGGACGCGACAACCCCGATGGTGACACGTTGATGGAGATCACGATGATGGAGATCATGGTGTCTTGTCGGTGACGATGGAGATCATGCTGGTGCTTTCAAGATGGAGATCAAAAGCACAAGTACATGGCCATATCATGTCACTTATGATTTGCATGTGATGTTAATCCTTTTATGCACCTTGTTTTGCTTAGGACGATGGTAGCATTATAAGGTGATCCCTCAATTAAATTTCAAGATGAATTGTGTTCTCCCCGAGTGTGCACCATTGCGAAAGTTTGTCGTGTTGAGATAGCACGTGATGATCGGGTGTGATAGACTCTACATTCACATACAACGGGTGCAAGCTAGTGTTGCACATGCAGAACACTCGGGTTAAACTTGACGAGCCTAGCATGCACAGACATGGCCTCGGAACACAAGAGACCGAAAGGTCGAACATGAGTCATATAGTAGATATGATCAACATGATGATGTTCACCATTGAAACCACCACAACTCACGTGATGATCGGACTTGAGTTTGTGAATTTGGATCATGTATCACTTGAATGACTGGAGGGATGTCAATTTGAGTGGGAGTTCTTAAGTAATATGATTAATTGAAATCATTATCATGAACATAGTCAGTAGTGTCTTTGCAAACTGTGTTGTAGATTACTAGCTCACGCTGTAGCTCCCTTGAATTTTATATGTTCCTAGAGAAATAGAGTTGAAAGATGATGGTAGCAATATTGTGGACTGGGTCCATGATCTGAGGATTGTCCTCGTTGCTGCATAGAAGGCTTATGTCCTTAATGCACCGCTCGGTGCGCCAACCCCTCTAGCGTTGTTTGTAGATGTTGTGAACATCTGATAGGCACGTTCTCATGACTACTTGATAGTTTAGTGCGTCATGCATTACGACTTAGAATTGAGGCTCCGAAATGTTTTGAATGTCACTAAACATATGAGATGTTCTAAGAGCTGAAATTAGGATCTCAGGCTCATGCCCGTGTTGCGAGATATGAGATCTCCAACAAGATTCTTTGCCTGCAAGATGAAGGAGAATAGCTCAATCGTTGAGCACGTGCTCAGATTGTCTGGGTGCTAAAATCGTTTGAATCGAGTGGGAGTTGATCTTCCAGATAAGATAGTGATAGATATAGTTCTCCAAGTCACTGTCACTAAGCTACTAGAACTTGGTGATGAACTATAAAACGCCAGGGATAGAAATAATCATCCCTAAGCTGTTCGCGATGTCTGAAACCGCGAAGGTAGAAATAAAGGAGGAGCATCAAGTGTTGATGGTTAGTAAAACCACTTGTTTCGAGAAGGGCAAGAGCAAGGAGGGAGAGTTCATGGATAGCAAGTCAGTTGTAGCTCCAGTGAGCAACCCAAAGTCTAACCCAAACCCGAGACTAAGTGCTTCAATTATGAGGAGAACGGTCACTGAAGCGGAACAACCCTAGATACTTGGTAGATAAGAAGGATGGCAAAGTCGAGAGAAGTATATTTGATATACATGTTATTGATGTGTACCTTGCTAGTACTCCTAGTAGCACCTGGGTATTGGATACCGGTTTGGTTGCTAAATGGTAGTAACTCGAAGTAAAACCTACGGAATAAACGAATACTAGCTAAGTGTGAGGTGACGATGTGTGTTGGAAATGTTTCCAAGGTTGATGTGATCAACATCGCATGCTCTCTCTACCTTCGAGATTAGTGACGAACCTAAATAAATGTTATTTGGTGTTTTTGCGTTGAGCATGAACGTGATTAGATCATGTTCATTGCAACATGGTTATTCATTTAAGTTAGAGAATAATGGTTATTCTATTTACATGAATAATACCTTCAATGGTCATGCACCCAGTAAGAATGGTTTGTTGAAACTTGATCGTAGTAATACACATGTTCATAACATTGATGCCAAAAAGATACAAAGTTAATAATAATAGTACCACATACTTGTGGCACTGCCGCTAAATATCATATTGGTATAAAACGCATGAAGAAACTCCATGTTGATGGATCTTTGGACTCATTCTATTTCGAATCGGTTGAGACATGTGAACCATGCCTCTTGGTCAAGATGACTAAGGACCCTGTTTTCTGTTTTGATGAAGCGGGCAAATGATTTATTGGAAATGATACATGTTGATGTATGCAATCTAATGAGTCTTGTAGCGTGCGGTGGATATCTTTATTTTCTTACCTTCACTGATGACTTGAGTAGATATAGTGTATATTTACTTAATGAAACACAAGTCTGAATTGTTTGAAAGGTTCAAGCAAATTCAGAGTGAAGTTTAAGATCATCATGACAAGAAGATAAAAATGTTTGCAATATGATCGTGGAGGTGAATATCTGAGTTATGAGTTTGGCATACAAGTTTAGACAATGTGAAAGTTGTTTCACAACTCACGCCACCTGGAACACCATAGTGTGATGGTGTGTCCGAACGTCATAGTCGTGCTCTGTTCGATATGGTGCGTGCTATGATGTCTATTTTCGTTTTGTTACTATAATTTTGGGGTTATGCATTAGAGACAACTACATTCACTTTAAATAGGGCACCATCTAAATCCGTTGAGATGACACCGTGTGAATTATGGTTTGATAGAAACCTAAGCTGTCATTTCTTAATGTTTGGGGCTGCGACGCTTGTGTGGAAAATGTTTTCACCTAATGAGCTCGAACCCAAAGCGGACAAATGCATCTTCATAGAATACCCTAAGAATAGTTGGGTGAACCTTCTATCTCAGATCCAAGCATAAAATAATTCTTGCTAAAACTGGGTCCTTTCTCGAGGAAAAGTTTCTCTTGAAAGAATTGAGTGGGAGGAAGATAGAACTTGATGAGGTTATTGAACCTCTGTTTCAACCAGAGAGTAGCGCAGCGCAGGAAGTTGTTTCTGTGAAGCCTACGTTAGTTGAAAAGGAAGTTAATGATGATGATCATGAAGCTTCAGATCAAGTTACTATCAAACTTCGTAGGTCGACAAGGATGTGTACTGCTCCTGGGTGGTGCGACAACCCTGTATTAGAGGTCATGTTGTTGGACAACGATGAACCTACAAACTATGGAGAAGCGATGATGGGCCCGGATTCCGACAAATGGTTAGAGGCCATGAAATCCGGAAAGGATCCATGTATGAAAACTAAGTATAGACTTTCGTAGACCTGCTCGTTGGACGGTAGGTCGTTGAGTACAAATGGCTGTTTAAAATGAAGACAAATGCTCATGGTAAATGCCACCATTTGTAAAGCTCGACTTGTTGCAAAGAAGTTTATGACAAGTTCAAGGAGTTGACTGCGATGATACTTTCTCACTCGTAGCGATGCTAAAGTCTGTTGGAATTATGTTAGCAGTTGCTGCATTTTTCAATTATGAAATCTCGCTGATGGATATCAAAACTTTGTTTCCTTAACGGTTTACTTGAGGAAAGGTTGTATGTGATACAACCAGAAGGTTTTGTCAGTCCTAAGGATGCTAAAAGGTGTGCAAGCTTCAGTGATTCTTCTATGAACTGAAGCAAGCATCTCCGAGTTGGAATATACACTTTGATGAGGTGATCAAAGTTTTTAAATCTATACAAAGTTTATGAGAAACTTGTATTTACGATAAAGTGAGTGGGAGCACTATAGAGTTTCTGATAAGCATATGTGGTTGACATATTGTTGATCGGAAATGATGTAGAATTTCTAGAAAGCATAAACGGTTGTTTGCAAAGAGTTTTTCAAAGGAAGACCTAGATAAAGCTACCTAATTCTTGAACATCAAGATCTATAGAGATAGATCAAGATGCTTGATGAGACTTTCAATGAGTACGTACCTTGAGAAGATTTTGAAAGAGTTCAAAATGGATCAGTCTGAGAAAGACTTCTCGCCTGATTTGTAAGGTGTGAAGTTGAGTGAGACTCAAAGCTCGACAACAGCAGAAGAAAGAGAAAGGACGAACATCGTCCCCTATGCCTTAGCCATAGTCTCTATATAGTATGCCATGTTGTGTACCGCACCTGTGTGTGCCTTGCCATGAGTCCGTCAAGGGGAATAAGAGTGATCCAGGAGTGGATAACTGGACAACGGTAAATATTATCCTTAGTGACTAAAAGACTAAGGAAACGTTTCTCGATTATGGAGGTGATAAAGGGTTCGTCGTAAAGAGTTACGTCGATGCAAGCTTTAACACTAATCCGGATGACTCTTAGTAGCAATCCGGATACGTATAGTAGAGCAACCATTTGGAATTGCTCCAAGTGGAGTGTGGTAGCAGTGTTTATTGCTTGACATAGAGACTTGCAAAGTACACACGGATCTGAATGTCGCAGAGCCGTTGACTATAAGACCTCTCTCACATGCGAAGCATGATTGAACCCCAGAACTCATTGGGTGTTCGATTCATAACAATGCGAATCACATGGTGATGTGAACTAGATTATTGACTCTAGTGCAAGTGGGAGACTATTGGAAATATGCCCTAGAGGAAATAATAAATTAGTTATTATCATATTTCATTGTTCATGATAATCGTTTATTATCCATGCTATAATTGTATTAATCGGAAACTCAGATACATGTGTGGATACATAGACAACACCATGTCCCTAGTATGCCTCTAATAGACTAGCTCGTTGATCAAAGATGGGTATGGTTTCCTAGTCATGGACATGAGATTTCATTTGATAGCAGGATCACATCATTAGGAGAATGATGTGATGGACAATACCCAAACTACAAACGTAGCATATGATCGTGTCCGTTTATTGCTACTGTTTTCTGCATTTCAAGTATATGTTCCTATGACCATGAGATCATGCAACTCACTGACAGCGGAGGAGTACCTTGTGTGTATCAAACATCACAACGCAACTGGGTGACTATAAAGGTGCTCTATAGGTATCTCCGAGGGTGTCTGTTGAGTTGGCGTGGATCAAGACTGGGATTTGTTACTCCGTGTGACGGAGAGGTATCTGAGGGTCCACTCGGTAATACAACATCACAACAAGCCTTGCAAGCAATGTGACTAAGTGTTAGTCACGGGATCTTGTATTACTAAACGAGTAAAGAGACTTGCCGGAAACGAGGTTGAACTTTGTATGGAGATGCCGACGATCGAATCTCGGGCAAGTAACATACCGAAGAACAAAGGGAGCATCATACGAGATTAATTGAATCCTTGACATAGAGGTTCGACCGATAAAGATCTTCGAAGAATATGTAGGAACCAATATGGGCATCCAGGTCCCGATATTGGTTATTAACCTTAGAGGTGTCTCGGTCATGTCTACATCGTTCTCGAACCTGCTGGGTCTGCACACTTAAGGTTCGGTAACATTTCGGCAGTATAGAGTTATGCATGGTTGTGACCGAAGGTTGTTTGGAGTCCCGGATGAGATCCCGGACGTCACGAGGAGCTCCGTAATGGTCCGGAGGTAAAGATTGATATATAGGAAGTCCTATTTTGGTCGTCGGAAAAGTTTCGGGCTTATAGGTAGTGTACCGAGAGTGCTGGTAGTGTACCGGGAGACCATCGGGAGGGGTATTTCGACCCAAGAGGCTACATGGGCTGTGGGAGAGTAAATGCCATCCCTTAGAGGGCTGGTGGAAGTCCCACACAAGGCCCATGCGCTGGGAAGAAAAGCCCAAAGAGAAAAAGGTGGAAAAAGGCAAAAAAGGCAAAAATAAGGAGGAATCCTAGTCCTACTAGGATTGGAGGAGGAATCCTCCTCTCCTCCTTGGTTTGTCTGACCCAAGGGCTGGCTCCTTGGGAGCCAAGCCCCCTCCTCTCTTCCTCTTATATATACTGGAGGTTTTAGGGGTTTTGGCACCAGATTTTTAGCCACGTGCTGCCCGTTCCTCTAGTGCATAGTTTCTCCTCTAGATCGGATTTCTGCAGTGCTTAGGCGAAGCCCTGCCGGAATAGCTCCACCAACATCTCCGGAGCGCCGTCACGCTGCCGGAGAACTCTTCTACCTCTTCGCTCCCTCTTGCTGGATCAAGAAGGCGGAGATCGTCATCGAGCTGTACGTGTGTTGAACACGGAGGTGCCGTTCGTTCGGCTCTAGATCGGAAGGACCGTGATCAAGATCGCGAGACGGATCGTGATGAGTTCGCGGGATGGATCGTGATGAGTTAGCGGGACGGATCATGACGAGATTGTGGGATGGGTCATGATAAGTTTGCGGGATGGTTCATGATGAGTTCGCAGGACGGATCGTGACGAGATCGCGGGACGGATCATGATGAGTTCGCGGGACGGATCATGATGAGTTCGCCGGACGGATCGTGATTGGATCGCGGGACGGATCGTGATGAGTTCGCGGGACGGATCATGATGAGTTCGCCGGACGGATCGTGACGAGATCGCGGGACGGATCATGATGAGTTCGCGGGACGGATCATGATGAGTTCGCCGGACGGATCGTGATTGGATCGCGGGACGGATCGTGATGAGATCGCGGGACGCTCGGCGATTTGGATCGCGAAGACGTTCAACTACACCAACCGTGTTTCTTAACGCTTCCCGCTTAGCGATCTACAAGGGTACGTAGATCCACTCTCCCTCTCGTAGATGCTCATCACCATGGCTAGATCTTGCGTGTGCGTAGGAATTTTTTTGTTTCCCATGCAATGTTCCCCAACATGATAACCACCATACATAACACTATACTACCAAAACGTCACCGAACCTTAAGTGTGCAGACCGTGCGGGTTCGAGAACTATGTAGACATGACCGAGACACCTCTACGGTCAATAACCAATAGCGGGACCTGGATGCCCATATTGGTTCCTAAATATTCTATGAAGATCTTTATCGGTGAACCTCTATGTCAAGGATTCAGTTAATCCCGTATGATGTTCCCTTTGTTCTTCGGTATGTTACTTGCGCGCGATTCGATCATCAGTATCTCCGTACCTAGTTCAACATCATTACCGACAAGTCTCTTTACTCATTCCATAATATAAGATCCCATGACTAACACTTAGTTACATTGCTTGCAAGGCTTATTGTGATGTTTTATTACCGAGTGGGCCCTGAGATACCTCTCCGTCACACGGAGTAACAAATCCGACTCTGGATCCATGCCAACCCAATAGACACCCTCGAAGATACCTGTAGAGCACCTTTATAGTCACCCAGTGACGTTGCGACGTTTGATACACACAAGGTACTCCTCCGGTGTCAGTGAGTTGCATGATCTCATGGTCATAGGAACAAAGACTTGACATGAAGATAACAGTAGCAATAAACTGACACGATCATATGCTACGTTTGTAGTTTGGGTCTTGTCCATCACATCATTCTCCTAATGACGTGATCCCATTATCAAATGACATCTCATGTCCATGGCTAGGAAACCTTAACCATCTTTGATTAACGAGCTAGTCTATTAGAGGCATACTAGGGACATGGTTTTGTCTATGTATCCACACATGCATCTAAGTCTCGAATCAATACAATTATGGCATGGATAATAAACGATTATCATGAGAAAGGAAATATGATAATAACTAATTTATTCTTGCCTCTAGGGCATATTTCCAACAGTCTCCCACTTGCACTAGAGTCAATAAGCTAGTTCACATCACCATGTGATTCGCATTGTTATGAATCTAACACCCAATGAGTTCTAGGGCTCGATCATGCTTTGCATGTGAGAGAGGTCTTATAGTCAATGGGTCTACGACATTCCGATCCGTGTGTACTTTGCAAATCTCTATGTCAAACTATAAACACTGCTACCACACTCCACTTGGTACTATTCCAAATGGCTGCTCCACTATACGTATCCGGATTTCTACTAAGAGTCATCCGGATTAGTGTTAAAGATTGTATCGACGTAACTCTTTACGACTAACCCTTTATCATCTCCATAATCGAGAAACATTTCCTTAGTCTTTTAGTCACTAAGGATAATATTGACCGCTGTCCAGTGACCCACTCCTGGATCACCCTTGTACCCCTTGACGGACTCATGGCAAGGCACACACACGTGCGGTAGACAGCATGACATACTATAGAGAGCCTATTGGTAAGGCATAGGGGATGATGTTCATCCTTTTTCTTTCTTCTGCAATTGTCGAGCTTTGAGTCTCACTCAACTTCACAACTTACAAATCAGGCGAGAACTCTTTCTCTGACCGATCCATTATGAACTCTTTCAAAATCTTGTCACGATCAGGCAATCCAATCACGATCCGTCCCGCGAACTCATCACAATCCATCCCGCGAACTCATCACAATCCGTCTCGTGATCTTGATCACGGTCCTTCCGATCTAGCGCCGAACGAATGAAACCTCCGCGTTCAGCACACGTACAGCTCGATGACGATCTCTGCCTTCTTGATCTAGCAAGAGGGAGTGGAGAGGTAGACGAGTTCTCCGGCAGCGCGATGGCGTTGCGGGGATGGTGGTGAAGCTATTCCGGCAGGGCTTCGCCTAAGCACTGCATAAAACCGATTTAGAGGAGAAACTATGCACTAGAGGAACGGGTAGTACGTGGCTGGAAATCTTGTCCAAAACCCTAAAACCTTCTAGTATATATAGGAGGAGAAGAGGAGGAGTCTTTTCTCCCAAGGAGTCAGACCTTGGGTCGGCCAAACCAGGAGGGAGGAGTCCTCCTCCTCCACTCCTACTAGGATTAGGACTCCTTCCTAATTTAGCCATTTTTTTGCCTTTTTCCACCTTTTTCCTTTTGGGCCTTTTCTTCCCAGTCGCATGGGCCCTTTGTGGGACTTCCTCCAGCCCACTAAGGCCTGGTATTCATCCTCCCACAGCCCATGTAGCCTCTTGGGTCAAAATACCCCTCTCGATGGTCTCCCGGTACACTACCACCATACATAACTCTATACTACCAAAATGTCATCGAACCTTAAGTGTGCAGACCCTGCGGGTTCAAGAACTATGTAGACATGACCGAGACACCTCTATGGTCAATAACCAATAGCGAGACCTGGATGCCCATATTGGTTCCTACATATTCTATGAAGATCTTTATCGGTTGAACCTCTATGTCAAGGATTCAGTTAATCCCGTATGATGTTCCCTTTGTTCTTCGGTATGTTACTTGCCCAAGATTCGATCGTCGGTATCTCCATACCTAGTTCAACCTTGTTACCAGAAAGTCTCTTTACTCGTTCCATAATACAAGATCCCGTGACTAACACTTAGTCACATTGCTTGCAAGGCTTATTGTGATGTTGTATTACCGAGTGGGCCTTGAGATACCTCTCCGTCACACGGAGTAACAAATCCCAGTCTTGATCCATGCCAACTCAACAGACACCCTCGGAGATACCTGTAGAGCACCTTTATAGTCACCCAGTTATCTTGCGATGTTTGATACAGAAGGTACCCCTCCGGTGTCAGTGAGTTGCATGATCTCATGGTCATAGGAACAAATACTTGACATGAAGAAAACAGTAGCAATAAACTGACACGGTCATATGCTACATTTGTAGTTTGGGTCTTGTCCATCACATCATTCTCCTAATGACGTGATGCCGTTATCAAATGACATCTTATGTCCATGGCTAGGAAACCTTAACCATCTTTGATTAACGAGCTAGTCTATTAGAGGCATACCAGGGACATGGTTTTGTCTATGTATCCACACATGCATCCAAGTCTCCGGTCAATACAATTATAGCATGGATAATAAAATATTATCATGAACAAGTAAATATGATAATAACTAATTTATTATTTCCTCTAGGGCATATTTCCAACATCAGTCGCATTAACCTCACGTGCCCACTGTTTAAGTTGGCAGTGGGAAGAATGCAACGAGGCACCTCCGTCGACGCACATGGCATCTGTAGCTCTCTGGAATTCTTGCTCGCTGGACTCGTTGTCCTCTCCATTGTCATCATCATCCCCTTCTTGCCTATTGTGGTCGCGAGCGGGCTGGTCCTTCTGTGTTTTGGCCTTGCCGCGGTGACCTCCTCGGCCACCATGCTTCTTGCCGGATCCCTCCACACCATCCTGGCCCCTCTCCTTCTCTTGCCTCTCGTACTCAGCTTTTTGCTTCTTGGCAAGCTGCTCAATTTGCCTACAGAACTGGAGATCGTGGCCTTTGGTGCAATGGATCTTGCAATACTGCTTGATGGAGCCTGTCGGCAGCCGCCAACGCCTGACAGGAAACGAACCCAGCAACATCCTTGCCAGAGTCATCATCCTTGGCCTTCTTGATGGTGCCAGGGTTGCCAGATCCCTCGATGGCAAGAATGACCTTGCCCTTGCGCTTCTTGTTATGCCGCCGGCCCTTGTTTGCCGGAGCGGCGGTGTCCTCATCTTCAGAGTCGACCCCTGCACCAACGTATTTGTCGGGGAGCCTCCTCGCTTCTTTAGCTCGAGCACATTTGTTCGCCAGAGCATAAAGCTCGGCAACATCCCTAACCATGTTCCTCGCCAGTTCTTCCCATATCCTGCGGTTGCGCATGTTCTGATGGAACGCGCTCATTACATCGACAGGATGAATGTCTGGTATGTTGTGGTGTATGTGGCTGAACCTCTAGATGTACTTGCGGAAAGTCTCGCCCTCCTTCTAGGGGATGAGATGTAAATCACTTTCCTGGCCAGAAGCTTGATGACCTCCGGTGAAGGCGCCAACAAACTCATGGCACAGTTTTTCCCAGGAGGAAATGGATCCTTCCGGCAAGTGCATCAACCATGACCTGATTTTGGGCTTAAGCCCCAACGAGAAGTAGTTGGAGAGTATCTTGTCATCTCAAGCCCTGGCTTGCTGCACCGCAATGGTGTAGATGCTCAGGAACTCTGACGGGTGAGTCTTGCCATCGTATTTCTTTGGGACCTCTGGTTTGAACATGCGAGAATTGGGCCATTGGACTTGTCGCAGCTCATGGGTAAACGCTAGACAACCCACCTCGTAAGGTAGGCTGACAGGATACCCTAGCATGGAT
Source organism: Hordeum marinum (assembly GCA_022496015.1). NCBI lineage: Eukaryota > Viridiplantae > Streptophyta > Magnoliopsida > Poales > Poaceae > Hordeum > Hordeum marinum. Next base: position 341,440,881 of record CM039677.1, on the reverse strand, counting down.
TTGTCTACAGCGGGTCCCGCATGCTTATCAGATTGATGGTGTGCTTCCCGCCGTCACTTGATTGTAGTTCGAGCGTCTTCCTTGCTTTGTTCCGAAGAACTTGACACTGATCATGGCAAGTCCGTGGATCAAACAACGCCGTTGACTAACCATCATAAGCGTCAGTCCGTTGAGTCGGTGATCGGAGTTGTTACTGTGGAGGAGAGTGCACCATGGTCGCACCACCTCCGGCCTTCTCACCACTGGCGTGAGCCGGCTAGATGGACCGAAGCTTGTCAGCGAGGCTAAGGAGGCTCTGAATGGTGGCTCTCCATTCGTCGAGTTTCTCAGTAGCAGGAGGGAAGTTCAGGAGTAGCTGTGCTCGCGCCATTGCTTTTTCTGACATGGTCGGTAGCGAACGACGCGAAGAACGCGAGGTCCTCCGACTCCTAACCGTGTTAGAAGGAGCTCCATCGTGGTCCTGTGACTGCATGCCACTCCCACTAGCATGCTGGCATGCATGCTGGTCCCGCGCACCTTAGGGCGATGTGCAGGAACTTTTCCGTGGGGACGTTGGGAACTACCGACTCCGCGGCGCTGCTCTTTGCATGCGTCCTGGGAAGGTCGTGGCGTATGTGCCGGCATGGGTGCCTTGGAAGGTGCGCTTCTGTCCTCGGAGTTCACCGTACCGCCCGGAGGAGGTACAACTCCGTCTTGAGACCCAATAGCGCAGGGATTTCTGCCGCCATGAGCGTCTCCACGGCAGGCGTCGCCGCTTGCTTAGACTTGATCCTCGGAGCGCCGCATGGGCACAGGGTCCCTCGCTCCCTCCGCCCGCACCCACTTTGTCGCCCTCCTGGGCGGTTACGGGCATGGCGGATGTGGAGGGTTCCACCGCCGTGAAACCTTTCTTCTTGGGAGCCATGGCGATGACGATTTTGACAAAGGAACTGACGCAATAGTCACAAGATCAGGTTCGCACGACCTTTGCCCCCTACCTTGTGCGGCCAAGATGTTGGGGGGAAACGACACCTATGGGATTGGAGGGATCCCTTTACGGTTCGGCAGGGGAAAAGGTTCGCACAAAGAGCAGATCAAATGGCCAGCACGCGAGAGTTTACCTAGGTTCATGCCGCAAAGATGCATAAAACCCTACTCCCGCTTGGTTGTATTGGATGGATTCTAGGTCCGGTTCTGGGAGCCCTACAATACACAACTACTACTCATGCAAGACAGGCTAGAGGAGCTCCAAAAGTCTAGGAGTCCGAAAATGTCGAAAAGTCCTCTACCATAACGCCCTAGGCCTCCTTTAATACTTTCGAAGGGGTCACCAACAGTGGTGTACAGTGCGTACACGAGGTGTACAGTGCTACCATGTTATCATACCTAACACTGACGGTGCGAGACAAACACATTTAATGCTCCGTCAGGTGTCCCTTACCGTCTGCGGGACGGGGGATGTTATATTAAATAAATAAGTGTGATTGTTTTCTTGAATGTTGTGTGATTGATTGTGTGAAACTGAGTGGAATTTTGAAACTTCTGAAATTTTAATGAGAGGGAATAAAATGACACTCAAAAATCAGATACAATGTTTTCATTCAAATTTTAAAATAAAAACTATTTGCCATTTATTTGAAATGGAAGTTCTTTTTCATTTTGGAGTTATTGCAAAAAATAAATAAATTTTTTAAGTATTTTATTCGGCCTTGACAATATGTTCATGTTTTAGGAAATATTTTTCTGAAAATTTTGATATATAATATGCCTATATAAAATGTTTTTCTATTTTTATTTATTTGCTTTCATTTGTTGTATCTTTGAAAAAAAATAGAAACCACTATTCATATCGAAACATTTTTCATCCGAGAAAAAACAACTGCTACACGTGCACTTGCGGCCGGCTGAAATCATTAGGCCCATCCGGGGGCCTCTCTCCTTCCTTTTAATTTTCATCTACTTCTAGTCTATTTGTTTAGTCCTACATTGCCTAGCCTTTGACTTCTAATCCTTTCTCCCACCTATAAATATAGACTCATAGGTGAACCCAAAAATCATCCACTTCGGGCTGAATCGAATCGTTTCGGTTTGACTAGGTTTATTGAAATAAAAATATTTTCTTCTCTCCGGTGGGATCTCTGAAAGTCGTCTCCTCTTTGGATTTATATCTTCTGTGCATTCTAAAGGTATTCTCTTCGTATTTTCTTTTATACTCGTGTAGTTTAATATCCATAGACTAGTATTTCTATACTAGTATACTGTATAGTAATTAGATTATTAATTAGTTCCAGTATTTACACATTACTATTAGAATTCTTTTAGACATAGTAATTTTTCTTTCGTAAAACATCTTGGTCCTGATTTTTCAAATGGCCATAACTTTTTACTCATTCACTCAAATTAGATGAAACCAACGCCTAGATTTTTGTCTTGACTTCACCTATCCAATCAACTTATCATGTCAACTTTTCCAAATCTTCAAATTTCGAAGTTTATTCAGATTTATATTCAAACTTCTTTTGAGCATATCTTTTTATCCGTAGCTCTCTTTCCGATGAATCCAATTGCGTCGGATCCGTATCAAAGTAATCTTTTCGTTCACATCATTAGTGTTATAGTTTCAACATATAATTTTGATCTTTCTCATACTTCTCTATTAGTCCCCAAAATGTGTTCACACACCGTACTAAGCTAATTCAATGCCATATTGAATTGCTTATAACTTTTGATCTGTCATTTTGGACCTAGTAATTCTTTTTCTACACGTTCATATTGACTTCCATATATAGTAACATCATTAGTTTCAATATTTGAACCTTTCAAATTTGAGCGATTCAATTTGAATCTGAACTTTCATTTGATCATATCTTGCAAAGTGTAACACCGTTTCAATTGATTTATTTTGCCCATAAATACTCGTGTCATATATTTCTATTCATAACCATCGTACTTCGGTTCAACTTCTTTTGACCTGTGTGAATTCAAATTCAATTCATACTTGAATTTACAATTCATTTCATACTTCAATTTGCTATAACTTGTGTTGTAGTGCTCCATTTCAATTAAATTCTTTTTACAAATAAATTCTTATGTCTTATACTATTTGTTAAACAACATTCATGTTGTTCTCCCATTCTTTGGATCGTCTTCCGTAGTCTCTCCAACCTAAGCTTATATAGCAATAGTTCATCATCCATTAGCTCTTTTGAGTTGATTCCTCCACTTTCACTTTACAACATAGTTAGAACCTATCTTTTCTTATTTAACCTTAGATGTTGTTATATTCTCTCCAAGACATGCTTTGTTCTTGCATTCTTTTGGTTCTTTGTTTTGGCATGAATGTTTATTGACTATTATTTGCTTACGATAGATTTCTCAGAGTGTGACGAGTAGAATTATCCAGATTGTGAGAGCGACTATCTTCATCAAGTAATACCAGGCAAGTTCACATTGACCATGTTATTACCTATGTTTTTCAAGTTGCATTAGTTCAACCTTCCACTCATTGCATGCAAAGTAGGTAGTTGGAAATTTGGTTACTTGATGTAGTATCATGTGGTAGGCACCCCTCAACCCCTTTGACACTTTGGCCCCGGGAAACGTTGATTTAATTTTGCTATGCTATTAGTAGATGGGGTTGGTTGTGTGATTCATGAGAGTTGTGAGATAATAACTACAAGACCTACATGATGATCAAGACTTCAAGACTCCAAGTTTTCAACATACCTCTGGGTGGATGATGGTTGAACGGCGCCCTGGAGAAGCCAGTGGTTAGCCTAGGTGTTGTTGGAGAAGTGCCAGTATTCACGCGGAAAGGTCCACACAGGAACAAAGAAATGGATGGATGCTTCAAGACCCAAGGCTTACCTACACAATCACAAGCCATTATGGGCTCTGGCTTGGTTGGATATTGTGGTGACCCTGGACAGGCGGTGCTATGAGATGTAGAAGAACGGTAGGAAAGGATGGGCACCGATAGAGTCTTAGAGGAACCCCTTAGAAGACCATGTTTTGATCATCCGTTCCTCAAACACCCTGAAGTGCGAGGTATCCAATGGAGGCAATCAAATCTTGTGGGGAACGTGTGCAAAACTCTGCAGAGTACTCAAACCTAATCGATTAGCCGTGTCCACGGACATGGACAACTTGAGCCAAAGGAACTGAAACTATCTGGAATTCTCAACACAAAGAATTATAATGATGTGGGTATAAATGACCACTTGGGTATGAGAATTGGTTGGTGGAACCATCTCATTAATCAACCAACATTGTAGTAATAGCTTCTGTTTTGCCCCTCTCTTATTGTAGGAAAAATTGGCTTTACGCAAAAACTTACTACCCCCACCTGCCCTATATGCATATAGAATAGATGATTATTTTTGACCCCCTCTTTTGTGACTTGCCGGCATATTCAAAATGCTGACCTACACGGCTGCAACGTCTCATGTTGCAGATACTCTTCTTCGACGAGTGAGAGTACTATTCAGGGTTACGGTCTACACTCAACCTGCCATTGGTGTTTATTGGGACTCCACTCCCGTTGACTGTTTCCGCTGAGATTTTTAAGGTATATATCAGTTTTACGTTAATTACATGTGATTGCACTTTGATATATACATTGATGTATTGTATGTGCCAGCATACTGATCCAGGGATGGCACAGAACACACAGAGGCTTGACCTTTCCAAGTCGGGTCGCTACAGAGATGGTATCAGAGCACATGTTGACTGTAGGACGTGACCCTAGACAACTGGAAACCCCATAGGACAGGATATCTCTCCAACCTTATTCTCAAAAAAAACTTTTACTTCTTATTCCTTCTAAGTTTTATCAAGTAGTTAGATAATACCCTTGTCCCTTTGACCACTATGGAAAGAGCTACAAAAGATTGAAGACTATAAGGACGTGGAAAAATTGAAGACCATGAAGAGTTTCAAAGATTTATGCCCCCTAGAAGACCAAACCCCTATTGCATACTCACGTTAGATACGATGATTTGTGAGCTGTCATTTGTGTGTATTTTTTTTGACAGCCACAAAAAAATTCTATTTTTAAAACCATTGTTTGTATTGTGTGTATCCCCTCTTTTTCTCTCTCGTATCTCATTCCAAAACCTTGAACCCAATAGATGATGAATGAAGCTAGACTCATGTATTCTGGATCGATGACTCGGTTAGAGACAGAAGAATGGATTCATGACATGGGGGACCACCTAAGGAGTAACCATGTTGCAAGGAACGAGATGGTCCAGTATGATCTTCGGTACTTTGCAGAAGGTGCTACACATTGGTGGAAGATGCATGAAGATATCCATGATAGGCAAGAATCAATCACTTGTGAAGAATTCAAGATGACTCTGCAAAAATCTCATGTTGTCACCAACACCCAGAAGCCCCGTTGCAAAGATGTGAAGAAGATTTGCGCATGCAAGATATGTGGAGAGATAGGACACACCCAGGAAGAACACAAGGAAGGATGCCCTCATTGTGAAGAAAATCACCCTGCTAAGGAATGCCCAACTGCGCAGGTGACATGTTTCTTTTGTGAAGGAACTACTCACTATCCGACACAATGTCAACTCTACCCCAAGGTACAAGAAGTCATGAAGCAGTATAAGGAAGCAATGAAAGAATTCCTCGGGAAAAAGTTAGAAGAACCCATGATGATGAGAGATATACCAGACCCAAACATTGATACTAAGTCATGTTATTCGTGTGGAGAAGAAGGACATGTCTCTCAGGATTGTCCGAACGAGTATCTGGGAGACTTCCTGACAGAAGAAGTGAAATATGATCCTCAGGAGATAGAAGAAATGATCAACCTGGACAAGAAGAAAGGCCAAGTAAGTGGAGGCATCAGATATTTGCATTGTAGCTTGGAGAGGCCACACTGTTTTTGCAAGAGGTATGAGACAAGCATTAGGAAAGGAACCCAACCCAAGAAGAAGAAGACTCCATGGTTTTCTACATGGAAGGATCTGAGGCACATCACTTGTCATCGGTGCAACAAGACAGGACACTACTCCTATACCTTCTCGGAGAAGAAGGCTAAACACGAGTAGTTTGAGTTTTGGATTTTGGAAGTAATAAATGTAATAGGTAGCACTCTTATCATTTTGAAGTTATGTAACGGAAGTCTCAGAGTTTGTAATAAATTCATGAGTCAATGGAGTTTATGGTGTCATGATTCTCCTATGTTGAATTATATGAGTTGTTACTCTATGAACAAAGATCTCTGACCATTTTCAAGGATATTAGAAAATATGGTCTATGCAGGCATGTGTACATTTCCTTTTAAGTGTTTTAGTAACCACATCGACGAATAAATAAAGAAAGTACCATTCCTGTTAAGGAGTTTGGATAAGTGACTACCGATGAAGAGAATGTGGAACCATATCCAACTATGTGGATGACAACACCTGAAATAAAATACCTTGGATTTTGAATATGATGAACCAAAACTATTATTGGTAAACAGACCAATGGAAAGGAAAAATATATTCAAGGAATAGAACGTGTATCAAGGATGGATCTCATGGTTTCATGAAGGTTGCCCAAAGATCATGAAGCAAGAAGTTGTGATTGGATCAACAAACGTTTCCTTAGGAGTATCCGAAAGCCTGAGAGATGTGAAGAAACGATAGATGTTTTTGTTCAGCTTGCAGAATCAATGGATTTATCCGAACTTCATTCGTTGACAAGAGAAATTTCTACAATGCTTGTGAGGAAGCCCAAGTGTTAGAATACGAGATTCACTAAACCTTATACAAGGTAATGATTTCAGTGCGACATGGCTTGGCCACCATGACGACTTACTCTTATCATTCTCTTGCTATTCGGAATGGTAAATCTGAGTGACTTACCCATAGTAAAGAGACGATGTTCTTTGAAGCTTTTGATTAAGCCTTAGAATGGTATGATGAAAACCCCTTGTACCTGTCAGTTGTTGCCACACGTAGGAATTTTACGGTGAGGAATGAAGCCAAGACCCATTTCACTACAGGATAACCACAAATGGTAGACCACCATGAGATATTCGATAAGTTATTTAGACTGATCACGAGACTTGTTAGATGAGAATATCTAGTAACGGAAGAACAGTGTATTGACCAAGGAAACGCTGGATTCTAAAGGAAACATTATGATTATAACAGAAGAGCATAACCAAAGAAGTTACTTTGAAGAATGTGAACAGACAGATGCACCCACAGGATCGCCATGACTTCTGAAGGACCAATAACTCTCATTTTAAGTGTGGTAGCCCCACACTTCAAGGTCAATGGATTTTCTAGAAGAACCCCAAACCCTAACCTTTTCTTTCTAGCCTCTTCGAATCTCGAGGACGAGATTCATTTTAAGTGTGGTAGTTTGTAACATCCCAAAATTCCAAATTTTGGAATGTTATATTAAATAAATAAATGTGATTGTTTTCTTGAATGTTGTGTGATTGATTGTGTGAAATTGAGTGGAATTTTGAAACTTCTGAAATTTTAATGAGAGGGAATAAAATGACTTTCCCAAAATTTTCTATTTTGAATCCCTATTCAATTTTGAGTTCGAATATTTCAAAAACCCTCTTATAAAAAAATCAAATGAGAGGAGGTAAATGACACTAAAAAACCAGATACAATGTTTTGATTCAAATTTTAAAATAAAAACTATTTGCCATTTATTTGAAATTCAAGTTCTTTTTCATTTTGGAGTTATTGCAAAAAAATAATAATTTTTTAAGTATTTTATTCGTCCTTGAAAATATGTTCATGTTTTAGGAAATATTTGTCTGAAAATTTTGATATATAATATGCCTATATAAAATGTTTTTCTATTTTTATTTATTTGCTTTTATTTGTTGTATCTTTGAAAAAAAACAGAAAACACTATTAATATCGAAACACTGTTCATCCAAGAAAAAAAACTGCTACACGTTGTAACATCCCAAATTTTGGAATGTTATAAGTGATATTAGAATGATTGTTTGTTTGCTTGAGTGATTGAAATTGAGTGAAAATTTGAAACTTTTGAAAACTTTTGAATGAGAGGGAATAAAATGACTTTCCCATGAGCTTTGAATTCCATTTTGAAAATATTTCAAATTCAGAAACTTTATGCAACTCAATGATTTTCATGAGATAGGATAAAAGGACTTCTTCAAATTATATGAAATATGAGTTGGAAGTTTAAAGGAAGGATTTGAAAGTGCTTTTGAAAACCTCTGAATTATTCTTTTGGAATCCATGTCATATTTGGTTCCTATTCAAATTTTCAAAGCATTCAAAACCCTGGACAAATTTTTGAGAGGAGTAATGTGACACTCCAAACCAGGGGGTATTTTGTGAAGTTTTTGAATCATAAAACCCAAGGGGTTATTTGAAAAATATTTGCAAAAATAAATAAAGCCATTTAGGCATTTTCTTAAAATAAGTTTTTTTAAAAGTATTTATTTTGGCCGTGGAATAATGTTCATTAAATGGAATTTATTTCCCTGGTCATTTTGGTATATAAAGTTTTATTTTTGGACAGGATTTAAATGTCTTAATGCAGTTTTTAATGCTCTGGTATTTATAAAAGGGAAAACTTTTAAAGGCTTTTAAATCCAGCCGGCCCACCTGACCTAAACAGCTCCCTGAAACCCCTCCCGACCGGCCGCCCGATGACAGCGCCGCTCTCTCTCTCTGACCGCGGGTCCTACCGCCGATGCAAATGCCGCGCGATCACCTCTCTCCCCCTCCCCTTACCCCGCCGGAGCCGGCCGGATCTGCCGTGGATCTCCCTCCCCTTGCCATCTAGAGCACCCCGACCCCTCCTATATAAAGGCCGAGGCCCCCTCCCTCTATTCCCCACCAAAACCCCTCTGCCCGTGCCCTCTATCTGCCGTAATACCTCGCCGGACCCGAGAGCCGCTGCCACGCCATTGCCGAGCTGTCGCTCGCCTCTGACCACCCCGCCACCTCCCGAGCCCACCATCCATCCTCCCACGCTCGTGCGCACCTCCCCAACCTCTCACCCGAGCTCCACACCCACCAGTGCCACCACCCCAACGACCAATGAAGGCCATCGCCGCCTCGAAGCTCCCTGTCGTCGCCACGGTCGACCCCGAGCTACGCCAAGTCTACCACCCGACTCGCCGTCCTCACCCGCATCGACTGGAGGCCTCGCCATCGCCGGAGACCCCCTGGAGCCGTCGCCCGCTTCGTTCCCGAGTCGGCACCGCCGTCGACCTCGCCGGAGTCCACCACCGTCGGCAACCCCCTCGGTGAGACTCTTTTCCCTCTCCCACCGTTAGATCTAGGACGAAGGGCCCAGATTAGAAGTAACTTACCCCTTCGGTTTAGTTAAAAGAACCGGCCGGGTTCTTCCTTTTAGTTAATTAGACCGAAACGATTTTGTTAGTTACCGGCCGTCCGCCCGAATAGCTCTAGCATGCACACCCCTCAGCCACTCAGAACCCGACATGTGTACCCCTGTCCGTTAGTTAGGTTTTTTTTATTTTCTGTTTTCTGTTTTAAAACAGAATAGTCCTGATTTTGTTTTTATCATATCTTTTATGTTTTTAGTTTTTTTAATTTGATTCTTTTTTCTTTGTGTCAAAAAATTCATCTAGTTTATGTAGACACAAAGTTTGACTATTTTTGAATATTTAAATTTTAATTTAAACAGATTTCACCTAAATCTTGTTTTCTGAATAGCTTGAGTTTAATAATATATTTTTGATTGATTCTTTGTGCTACTTGTCACTAGTGATCTTAGTTATCAGTAGGTAAGGTTTGAGAATTTTAGGATAAATTTTATTATGGTTATTTAACTAAAACAGAATCTTTTTAGTTTCCTATTAGTTTAATTAGTTTGATTTTCTTTTGGTTTAATTTGAAATCTGAATTTGATTTAACTTATGTTTTAGATTTCATTTAGTTCTGTTGTTCTAAACTTTAGTAATTTACTTGCTGTTAACCAAAATAATTTTTTAGTTTATTAAAATTTTATTGTAGGAACCTATACCCTTTTTCAAATAGGTATAGTTTATTAAAAACAAATTAGTTAGTAATAATTCTTTTAACAAAAGTTTTAAGCAATTAGATTTTGTTTTCAAATAAAGTTTTAGTAATTCTTTTACGTTAAGAAATGTTTTGTTAATAAAAATAGTTTAGTTTTACTCTATTGTTATAGGAAACTATATTCTTCTTCATTAGGTAATGTTTTATAAAACAATTTAGTTTTAGTAGAAACTCTTTTCACAAAAGTTTTAGATGATTTAAATCTGTTTTACAATAAAGATTTTATTATTTACCTCCTGTTAACTTAGTTGTTTTATAAGTTGTCTACTCTTATTTTATGGTTTTACTTGTTGTTAAGTTTATTAGACAAAAACCTATGTTGTTTAGTGTTTTGTTTTTATAAGTCTTACTTGTTCTTCAAAAGTAATTATTTTACTAAAATATTTTGTTATATTTTACCTTGTTTTTATTTTGTTACTATTTGAAAATAGTTGTTGTAGAGGAGAACTACCTTAGTTGTGTGCATGAAAACTTTGTTGATCTTTGAGATTTGTTTTAAGTATTTCCTTCATCAACCTTGTTGCTTTTGGTTCTTGTGTTACATTGTGATTTTTAGTTTTGATTGCTAGAAGTGTTTGCTTATATGAATGCAATGTTTGATTATATAGATTTCATCGGAGAGTGACGTATAGTTCTATCAAGTATGTTTTGAGAGCGATACTTATCTTCATCAACACTACAGGCAAGTTCACTTTGACCATTTTGTTCATACCTATGTTTTATTGCATGTAGTGACATCATTCAACAAATCCCTCCCATAGTGTTATTGAAATTCTTGTATTTGAGTAGAATGCATGAGGTAGGAACCCACCACTTGTTACTAAAGCCCCGGGAACGCTAGTTAGTGCAATGCTATGCTAAAGTAGACGGGGTCTGGTATGAGTGTTCGTGAGTGGTGTGAGAAGGAGGACTCCACGTCAAAACGACGACTTCATGAAGGCTTCTTCAAGACCTGCATATTCAAGACCTCAAGACTTCGAGAGTCGAGAAACAAGTTTTTCAATACACACTACTGGGTGAGGGATGGTTGGAACGGCACCCTGGAGAAGCCAATGGATTTGCCTAGGTGTTGCTGGAGATGGCCAGTATTCACGCGGAAAGCCTCACCCAGACTCAAAGGGAAGGATGAATACTTCATGCCCGGAAGCTTACCTGTGTAGCCACAAGTCATTATGGGCTCTGGCTTGGTCAATCTTTGTTGTGACTCTGGCTGGGCAGTGCTACGAGATGTAGTCGACGTTAGGAATGGATGGGCACTGACTGTAGTCATGGAAACACTCTGAAAGACCATGTTTCTTTCGTCCTGTTCTCAAACACCAGGCAGTGCGAGGACTTACTTGGAGGGAAAGCATCTTGTGGGTAAAGTACACAACACTCTGCACAGTTAAACCTAATCGATTAGCCGTGTCCCCGGTTACGGACAATTTGAGCCTTTGGACTTGGATCCATCTCTGAACTCTCAACACTGGACTGATAACTAATTGTGGGCAACTTAATGATACTTGTGGGCATTTGGACATTTGGTTTTCGGAACCATGTCATGATAGGTAACTCCATAGTGAAATTCCTGATATTCCTTTGTTGTAGGAAAAAAATCAGCTTTTACGCAAAAACTTAGACACAGAGCCACAAAGCATTTGCATATAGAATAGTCTTTATTCTTCTGTTCTTCTATGGTGATCTTGCCAGCATATTCAAAATGCTAACCTACACGGCTGCAATGTCTTATGTTGTAGATAAGCTCTACGACGGGTAAGCGTACGATTCAGGGTTACGGTCCGCACTCAACCTGCCGTTGGTGTTGTTGGGACTCCACTCCCGTTGACTGTATCCGCTGCTATTTTAAGGTATATATCAGTTTTACGTTAAATTACATGTGATTGCACTTTGATATATACATTGATGTACTGTGTGTGCCAGCATGCTAATCCATGGATGGCACAGTAAACACAGAGGCTTGACTCGTTTTGAGTCGGGTCGCTACACACGTGCACTTGCGGCCGGCCGAAATCATTAGGCCCATCCGGTGGCCTCTCTCCTTCCTTTTAATTTTCATCTACTTCTAGTCTATTTGTTTAGTCCCACATTGCCTAGCCATTGACTTCTAATCCTCCCTTCCACCTATAAATATAGACCCATAGGTGAACCCAAAAATCATAAACTTCGGGTTGAATCGAATCGTTTCGGTTTGACTAGGTTTATTAAAATAAAAATATTTTCTTCTCTGCGGTGGAATTTCTGAAAGTCGTCTCCTCTTTGGATTTATATCTTCTGTGCATTCTAAAAGTATTCTCTTCGTATTTTCTTTTATACTTGTGTAGTTTAATATCCATAGACTAGTATTTCTATAGTAGTATACGGTAGAGAAATTAGATTATTAATTACTCCCCGTATTTACACATTAGTATTAGAATTCTTTTAGACATAGTATTTTTTCTTTCGTAAAACATCTTGGCCCTGATTTTTCAAATGGCCATAACTTTTTACTCATTCACTCAAATTAGATGAAAACAACCCCTAGGTTTTCGTCTTGACTTCACCTATCCAATCAACTTATCACGTCAAATTTTTCAAATTTTCAAATTTCGAAATTTATTCAGATTTATATTCAAACTTCTTTTGATCATATCTTTTTATCCGTAGCTCCGTTTCCAATGAATCCAATTGCGTCGGATCCATATCAAAGTAATCTTTTCGTTAACATCATTAGTGTTATCGTTTCAACATATAATTTTGATCTTGCTCATGCTTCTCTATTAGTCCCCAAAATGTGTTCACACACCGTACTAAGTTAATTCAATGCCATATTGAATTGCTTATAACTTTTGATCTGTCATTTTGAACCTAGTAATTCTTTTTCTACACGTTCATATTGACTTCCCATATATAGTAACATCATTAGTTTCAATCTTTGAACCTTTCAAATTTGAGCGATTCAATTTGTATCCGAACTTTCATTTGATCATATCTTGCAAAGTGTAACACCGTTTCAATTGATTCCTTTTGCCCCTAAATACTCGTGTCATATATTTCTATTCATAACCATCGTACTTCGGTTCAACTTCTTTTGACCTTTGTGAATTCAGATTCAATTCATACTTGAATTTACAATTCATTTCATACTTCTATTCGCTATAACTTGTGTTGTAATGCTCCATTTCAATTAAATTCTTTCTACAAATAAATTCTTATGTCTTATACTATTTGTTAAACAACATTCATGTTGTTCTCCCATTCTTTGGGTCGTCTTCCGTAGTCTCTCCAACCTAAGCTTATATAGCAATAGTTCATCATCCATTAACTCTTTTGAGTTGATTCCTCCACTTTCACTTTACAACATAGTTAGAACCTATCTTTTCTTATTTAACCTTAGTATGTTGTTATATTCTCTCCAAGACATGTTTTGTTCTTGCGTTCTTTTGGATCTTTGTTTTGGCATGAATGTTTATTGAATGTTATTTGGTTATGATAGATTTCTCGGAGTGTGACGAGTAGAATTATCCCGACTGTGAGAGAGACTATATTCATCAAGTAATACCAGGCAAGTTCACATTGACCATGTTATTACCTATGTTTTCCAAGTTGCATTAGTTCAACCTTCCACTCATTGCATGCAAAGTAGGTAGTTGGAAATTTGGTTACTTGATGTAGTATCATGTGGTAGGCACCCCTCAACCCCTTTGACACTTTGGCCCTGGGAAACGTTGATTTAATTTTGCTATGCTATTAGTAAACGGGGTTGGTTGTGTGATTCTTGAGAGGTGTGAGATAATAACTACAAGACCTACATGATGATCAAGACTTCAAGACTCCAAGCTTTCAACATACCTCTGGGTGGATGATGGTTGAACGGCGCCCTGGAGAAGTGCCAGTATTCACGTGGAAAGGTCCACCCAGGAACAAAGAGATGGATGGATGCTTCAAGACCCAAGGCTTACCTGCACAGCCACAAGCCATTATGGGCTCTCGCTTGGTTGGATATTCTGGTGACCCTGGACAGGTAGTGCTTCGAGATGTAGAAGAACGATAGGAAAGGATGGGCATCGACAGAGTCTCAGAGGAACCACTTAGAAGACCATGTTTTGATCATCCGTTGCTCAAACACCCTGAAGTGCGAGGAATCCAACGGAGGCAATCAAATCTTGTGGGGAATGTGTGCTAAACTCTGCAGAGTACTCAAACCTAATTGATTAGTCGTGTCCACGGTCATGGACAACTTGAGCCAAAGGAACTGAAACTATCTGGAATTCTCAACCAAAGAATTATACTGATGTGGGTATTAATGACAACTTGGGTATGAGAATTGGTTGGTGGAACCATCTCATTAATCAACCAACATTGTAGTAATAGCTTCTGTTTTGCCCCTCTCTTGTTGTAGGAAAAATTGGCTTTACGCAAAAACTTACTACCCCCGCCTGCCATATATGCATATAGAATAGATGATTATTTTTCACCCCCACTTTTGTGACTTGCCGGCATATTCAAAATGCTGACCTACATGGCTGCAACGTCTCATGTTGCAGATACTCTTCTTTTACGAATGAGAGTACGCTTCAGGGTTACGGTCTACACTCAACCTGCCGTTGGTGTTTATTGGGACTCCACTCCCGTTGACTATTTCCGTTGAGATTTTTAATGTATATATCAGTTTTATGTTAATTACATGTGATTGCACTTTTATATATACATTGATGTATTGTGTGTGCCAGCATACTTATCCAGGGATGGCACAGAACACATAGAGGCTTGACCTTCCCAGGTCGGGTCGCTACCACGGGATAGGAGCCCATCCTATCGGCACCGCTTAGCCTCTCCATCGCCGGCCGCGAGGCGACACCTGGCCTTTGCGCTGGCGGGGGCTTGCCGGGGCTTCGCCTCTACGCTGGCAGGATGGCGGGGCCTTGCCGGGTGCACTTCTTATCGGGGCTCCGTGGGCCATCCCGGCAAGATCTTGCCGGGGTCCCAGCCTTCGGTCTTCAGTCTGTTGACTTGAATGACTTCTCGATATTGTTGTATTTTGTTCTTAGTTGCTCCCTAGCAGGCATTGCCGATGATATGTCTACGACTGACCGTGCCCAAGTACGGGGTACTAAAAGCCCAAACTTTAGTACACCGACAGCCTCGCTACCCCTACTATGTCACTGGGTGAGGACACCGCAAGATTGAACCCAAAACCAAGCACTTCTCCCATTGCAAGAATTACCAATCTAGTTGGCCAAACCAAACCAATAACTCGAAGAGACTTGCAATGATATGAAATCATGCAAATAAGAATTGAGAGGATATTCAAATAAGATTCATGGATAATCTGAACATAAACTCACAATTCATCGGATCTTGACAAACACACCACAAAAGAGGATTACATTCTATAGATCTCCATGAAAATCTTGAAAAACATGGTATTGAAGATCAAAGAGAGAGAAGAAACCATCTAGCTACTAGGTATGGACCCATGGGTCTGTGGTGGACTACTCACGCATCATCGGAGGGGCAATGGAGTTGATGTAGATGCCCTCCGTGATCGAAACCCCCTCCGACAGATTACCTGAAAAGGCTCCAAGATTGGATCTCTCGGGAACGGAGGCTTCCGGCGGTGGAAAAGTATTTGTGTGGCTCTTTTTGGTGTTGGGGGAATATTTGGGAATTTATAGGCCGAAGATTAGGGTTAGGAATTTTTAGGGCCGAATATTTGGGAATTTTTGGTGTGGCTCTTTTTGGTGTTGAGGCGACAAGCCTGCTAGGCGCGACTAGGGGCCCCGCGCCTAGCAGGCTTGTGGCTCCCTAGAACCGCCCCTGCCGTGCATTCCAAGCTTGATTGATTTGTTTCCTTCCAAAAAAATTCCTTCCAAAGGTTTTATTCCATTTGGACTCCATTTAATATTCCATATCCGCAAAACTCAAAAAGATGGAAAAAACAGAAATTGGTACTAGGCTCTAGATTAATAGGTTAGTCCCGAAAATAATATAAAATAGCATTTTAATGCATATAAAACATCCAAACAGACAATATAATAGCATATCATCAATAATTATAGATACGTTGGAGACGTATCAGCATCCCGAAGCTTAATTCCTGCTCGTCCTCGAGTAGGCAAATGATAAAAACAGAAATTCTGATGTGGAATGCTGCCTAACATATTTATCCATGTAATATTCTTTATTGTTGCATGAATATTCAAATCCATAAGATGCAAAACGAAAGCTTAATATTGATATAAAAACAATAACATTTCAAGCATCCTAGCAAAGCAATTGTATCTCTTCAAAATATAATGGCAAAAGAAAGTTATCCCTACAATATCATATGGTCTGGATATGCTCCATCTTCCCCACACAAAGTATTTATATCATGCACAACCCCGATGAAAAGTCAAGCAGTTGTTTTCACACCTTTATTTTCTCAAACATTGTCAACTCTCACGCAATACATGAGCATGAGCCATGGATATAGCACTATAGATGGAATAGAATACGGTGGAGGTTGTCAAGGAAAGGGAGAAGATAGTCTCACATCAACTAGGCGTATCAATGGGCTATGGAGTTGCCCATTAATAGATATCAATGTGAGTGAGTAGGGATTGACATGCAACAGATGCACTAGAGCTATAAGTGTATGAAGGCTCAAAAAGGAACTAAGTGGACGTGCATCGTGAAGAAAAATTCCAGTAGCTATATGAAACTGACAAAATAGGAGACTCTCTATCATGAAGATCATGGTGCTGCTTTGAAGCACAAGTGTGGAAAAAGCTATTAGCAATGTCCCTTCTCTCTTTTCTCTCATTTTTTTATTTTGTTGTGGCATATAAGGCCTCTTTTATTCATTTTTTATTTGGGCTTCGCTGGACTCTTTTTTTTCATAAAGTCGAGAACCTCATCCCCACTTGTGAGGGAATTATAGCTTCCATCATCCTTTCCTCACATGGGACATGCTCTATTAATGAATATCATCACACTTTTATTTACTTAAAACTCAAAACAAAATTACAACTCGATACCTATGACAAAATATGACTATATGCAATATGGAGTGATGGTGCATGTCGTAAAAGAAAACGGTGGAAGTTGCATGGCAATATATCTCAGAATGGCTATGGAAAGGCCATAATAGGTAGGTATGGTGGCTGTTTTGAGGAAATATATATGGTGGCCGTTTTGAGGAAGGTATATGGTGGCTGTTTTGAGGAAGGTGTTTGATAGACCGGTGAAAGTTGCGTGGTAATAGAGAGGCTAGCAAAGGTGGAAGGGTGAGAGTGCATATAATCCATGAACTCAACATTAGTCATAAAGAACTCACATACTTATGGCAAAAGTCTATTAGTCATTGAAGCAAAGTATTAAACGCATGCTCCTAGGGGGGAGGTTGGTAGGAGTTAACTATCGTGCGCCCCCGACCCTCACACAAAGGTCGACAATCTATAAACAAGTCGTGCTCCGACTTCCTTACATAACGGTTCACCATACATGCATGCTACGGGGATCACAAAACTTTACACAAGTATTTTTACCAAATCACAGTTACTTCCTAACACGTGTCTTAACATTACCATCTTTATATCTCAAAACTTTATGCAAGGAATTAAACTTCTCATAAATACTCAATGCACTTAATATGGAAGTATTTATTATATCCCTTTTGGATGCCTATCATATTAGGAATAACTTCATAATCTAGACCAATTACCATGCTATTTTAGAAACTTTCAAAATAATATAAGTGAGGTACAAAAGTTCAAGTATTTCTATCAAATGCAAACACCACCGTACTCTAAAAGATATAAGTGAAGCACATAGAGCAAAATTGCCTAACCCAAAAGATATAAGTGAAGCACATAGATCATTCTAATAATTTCCCAATTCAGCGTGTCCTTCTAAAAAATGTGTGCAGCAAGGATGATTGTGGCAAACTAACAAGAAAAGACTCATATCATACAAGACTCTCCAAGCAAAACACATATCATGTGGTGAATAAAAATATAGCCTCAAGTAAATTTACTGAGTGATTGAAGACGAAAGAGGGGATGCCTTCCGGGGCAGCCCCAAGCTTAGGCTCGTTGGCATACTTGAATATGAATCGCGGTGCCTTGGGCATCCCCAAGCTTAGGCTCTTGCCACTCCTTATTCCATAGTCCATCAAATCTTTACCCAAAACTTGAAAACTTCACAACACAAAACTTAACAGAAAACTCGTGAGATCCATCAGTATAAGAAAATAAATGACCACTTTAGGTATTGTTGTGAACTCATTCTTTATTTATATTGGTGTTATACCTACTGTAATCTAACTTCCCCATGTCTCATACCACATGATACAACCCAAAGATTCATCAAAATAGGCAAACAACTCAAAGAAAACATAATTTGTCAAAAACAGAATAGTGTGTAGCAATCTGGAAACTTCGTGTACTTCTTAACACATTTTTTTTGAAAAATTAGGAAAATATGGGAAATTTATATATAATTTTTTTGTAAAAATTTCAGATCCATTCGACGCTGTGAAAAAATTAGAAACTTCCTGGACTGAGCGCAAAAGTTTCTGTTTTTCAACAAGATCAAATCAATGACTACAATAGGTCACCTCAAAGGTTTTACTTTGCTCAAACACGAATTAAAACACAAAAATACAACTACTACAGAAGTAATAATGTGGGAAACACTCAAAAACAGAACACAAAAATAAAATTGGGTTACCTCCCAACAAGCACTATTGTTTAACGCCCCTTGCTAGGCATGATGATTTCAATGATGCTCACATAAAAAGTAGTAATTGAAACATGCAAGAGAGTATCATGAATCTCATGAAAATCACATTTAAGTCTAACCCACTACCTATGCATAGGGATTTTGTGAGCAAACAATTTATGGGAGCAAAAATCAACTACCATTGGAAGGCAAAACAAGCATAACTTCAAAACTTTCAACACATAGAGAGGAAACTTGATATTATTGCAATTCCTACAAGCATATGTTCCTCCCTCATAATAATTTTCAGTATCATCATGAAGGAATTTCACAATATAACTATCAAATAAAGCATTATTTCCATCATCAATTATAGCATACGTGTCATTATCCAAACTTGGGGAACAAAGAATATTGTATTCATCAAGCATAGCATCCCCAAGCTTGTGGTTTTGCATATCATTAACATCAGGGATATTCAGAGAATCCTTACAAAACACTTCATCAAAATTTCAGATTCATGATTTTCAAACAAAACTTCATAGAGATAATCAAGTGCACTCAATTCACTAGCAATTGGTTCATCATAATTTTGTCTTTTCAAGAGATTAGAAAGTGGATGAGGATCCATATCAAGATATTTTTAGCAAGTGAAGATGCAAGAAAATAGAAGGCACATGGCAACACAAGCAAACATAGCGATGAAAAGGCGAACGGAAGAAGGACGAATAAAAAGGCAAATCTTTTTGGTATTCTTTGAAAATCATTTTTTGAAGTGGGAGAGAGGAAAACGAGACGCAAATGTCAAATAATGTAAATGCATGAGATGAGTTTTTGATGGGTACTTCATAGGCTTGATGTGTATCCTCCCCGGCAACGGCGCCAGAAATCCTTCTTCCTACCTCTTGAGCTTGAGTTAGTTTTCCCTTGAAGAGGAAAGGGTGATGCAGCGAAGTAGATAAGTATTTCCCTCAGTTGTTGAGAACCAAGGTATCAATCCAATAGGAGTAACAAGCAAGTCACCAATGGATGCACCTACACAAACAATCAAACTCTTTCACCCAACGCTATAAAGGGTTTGTTAATCCCTTCACGATTATTTGCAAGGATTAGATCCAACAAAGAGAGATGTAAATGAGAACGACAAGTAAAAGGTAAATAAGTGCAGAAAAGTACTTTTGGTATTTTTGGTTTATAGATATGAAAGTATATTATGGAAAGTAGACCCCGGGGCCATAGGTTTCACTATAGGCTTCTCTCTTGAAGGAAAATATCATGGTGGGTCAACAAATTATTGTCAAGCAATTGATAGAAAAGCAAATAATCATGTAGTTATCCAAGGCAATGATCATGCATATAGGCATCACGTTCGTGTCAAGTAGACCGAAATGATTCTGCATCTACTACTATTACTCCACACATCGATTGACTCCTACCTGCATCTAGAGTATTAAGTTCATTAAGAATAGAGTAAAGCATTAAGAAAGATGACATGATGTAGAGGGACAAACTCAAGCAATATCATGAAAACCCCATCTTGTTACCCTTGATGGAAACAATACAATACGTGCCTTGCTACCCCTACTATGTCACTTGGTGAGGACACCGCAAGATTGAACCCAAAACCAAGCACTTCTCCCATTGCAAGAATTACCAATCTTGTTGGACAAACCAAACCAATAACTCGAAGAGACTTGCAAGGATATGAAATCATGCAAATAAGAATTCAGAGGAGATTCAAATAACATTCATGAATAATCTGAACATAAACTCACAATTCATTGGATCTTAACAAACACACCACAAAAGAGGATTACATCGGATAGATCTCCATGAAGATCATGAAGAACATGGTATTGAAGATCAAAGAGAGACAATAAGCCATCCAGATACTATCTATGGACCCGTAGGTCTATGGTGGACTACTCACGCATCATCGGAGGGGCAATGGAGTTGATGTAGATGCCCTCCGTGATCGAAACCTCCTTCGTCAGATTACCGGAAAAGGCTCCAAGATTGGATCTCTCGGGAACGGAGGCTTCCGGCAGTGGAGAAGTATTTGTGTGGCTCCTTTTGGTGTTGGGGGAATATTTGGGAATTTATAGGCCGAAGATTAGGATTAGGAGACCTGCCGGGAGCCGACAAGACTGCTAGGCACGACTAGGGGGGCCCGCGCCTAGCAAGCTTCTGGCTCCCTAGCACCTCCCCTGCCATGCACTCCAAGCTTGATTGATTTGCTTCCTTCCAAAAAATTCCTGATGATGGTTTTACTCCATTTGGACTCCGTTTAATATTCCATATCTGCAAAACTCAAAAACAAGGAAAAAACAGAAACTGGCATTAGGCTCTAGATTAATAGGTTAGTCCCAAAAATAATATAAAAATAGCAGATTAATGCATATAAAACATCGAAAACAGATAATATAATAGCATGCCACCATCAAAAATTATAGATACGTTGGAGACGTATCAAGAGGACACCACAATATTGAATCGATCTAGTTGGCCGAACTAAACCAAAGATTCAAAGAAGAAATATGAGGCTATAAGTAATCATGCATATAAGAGATTAAAGAAGATTCAAATAATATTCATGGATAGAAATTGATCATGAACTCAAAATTCATCGGATCCCAACAAATACACCGCAGAAATTTATTACATCACATAAATCTCCAAGAGACCATTGTATTGAGAATCAAAAGAGAGTGGGGAAGCCATCTAGCTACTGCCTATGGACCCGTACATCTATGGTGGACTACTCACACATCATCGGAGAGGCACCCATGAAGACGATGCACCCCTATGTGATAGTGTTAGATTGGATCTCAAGGTTATGGAACTTGCGGCGGCTGGAATTGTGTTTCGCCGACTCCCCTAGGGTTTTTGGAATATTTGGGTATTTATAGAGATGATTGGCGGTGGAGAGGCGTACCGAGGAGGGAAGAACCTGTTGGGAGACGTAGTAGTAAATAAAAAAATTTCCTACGATCACCAAGATCTATCCATGGAGAAACCAGCAATGAGTGGGGAGAGATTGCATCTTCATACCTTTGAGATCGCTAAGCAGAAACGTTACAAGAACGTGGTGGGTGGAGTCGTACTCGCAGCGATTCAGATCGCGGTGGATTCCGATCTCAGCGCCGAACAACAGCGCCTCTGCGTTCAACACATGTGCAGCCCGATGACGTCTCCTACGGCTTGATCTAGCAAGGAGGAAGGAGAGGTTGAGGGAGAGCTTTGGCAGCACGACGACATGGTGACGCTGGAGCTACATGGATTCCGACAGGGCTTCGCCAAGCACTACGGAGAACGAGGAAGAGGAAGGGTAGGGCTGCACCGAGGGAGAGCGAGAAGTCGTGTCTCAAATCAGCCCAAACCCTTGCATATATATAGGAGGAGGGAGAGGGAGGGCTGCCTTGGCCCCTCCTCCAAGGAGGAGAGCTTCGGCCGAAGCTAGGGAAGAGTCCACCTCCCACAAGGGAGGTGGATCTCCCTCCTTTCAAACTCCTTTTGCCTTATCCCTTGATCTCCAGCCGCATGGTCCTTTTTAGAAGGTCTTGGCCGGCCCAATAAGGGCTGGCACACCTCCTCTAAGGGCCCATAGAGTCCTATGGTCGTCACACCCCTCCCGGGGGTCCTCCGGCACCCTCCCGGCACTCCCTGTACACTACCAATGAGCCCGAAAACTTTTCGGTGAGCAAAACTGGACTTCCTATATATCAATGTTTACCTCCGGACCATTCCGTAGATCCTCGTGACATACGAGATCTCATCCGGGACTCCGAACAACCTTCGGTAATCACGTATACCATTTCCCTATAACCCTAGCATCATCGAACCTTAAGTGTGTAGACCCTACGGGTTCGGGAGACACGTAGACATGACCGAGACACCTCTCCGGTCAATAACCAACAGCGGGATCTGGATACCCATGTTGTCTCCCACATGCTTCACGATGATCTCATCGGATGAACCATGATGTCGGGGATTCAATCAATCCCGTATACAATTCCCTTTGTCTATCGGTATGATACTTGCCCGAGATTCGATCGTCGGTATCTCTATACCTTGTTCAGTCTCGTTACCGGGAAGCCTCTTTACTCGTTCCGTAATACATCATCCCGTGGCTAACTCCTTAGTCACATTGAGCTCATTATGATGATGTCTTACCGAGTGGGCCCAGAGATACCTCTCCGTCACACGGAGTGACAAATCCCAGTCTCGATTCGTGCCAACCCAGCAGACACTTTCGGAGATACCCGTAGTGCACCTTTATATCCACCCAGTTATGTTGTGACGTTTGGCACACCGAAAGCATTCCTACGGTATCCGGGAGTTGCACAATCTCATGGTCTAAGGACACAATACTTGACATTGAAAAGCTTTAGCAAACTAACTACATGATCTTGTGCTAGGCTTAGGATTGGGTCTTGTCCATCACATCATTCTCCTAATGATGTGATCCTGTTATCAACGACATCCAATGTCCATGGTCATGAAACCGTGACCATCTATTATTCAACGAGCTAGTCAACTAGAGGCTCACTAGGGACATGTTGTGGTCTATGTATTCACACATGTATTACGGTTTTGGGTTAACACAGTTATAGCATGAACAATAGACAATTATCATGAACTAGGAAATACAATAATAACCATTTTATTATTGCCTCTAGGGCATATTTCCAATAGTCTCCCACTTGCACTAGAGTCAATAATCTAGTTACATTGTGATGAATCAAACACCCATAGCAATCTGGTGTTGATCATGTTCTGCTCGTGAGAGAGGTTTAGTCAACGGATCTGCGACATTCAGATCCGTATGCACTTTACAAATATCTATATCTCCCTCCTGAATGTAATCACAGATGGAGTTGAAGCGGCTCTTGATGTGTCTTGTCTTCTTGTGAAATCTGGGCTCCTTTGCAAGGGGAATAGCTCCAGTGTATTCACAGAATAGAGTCATCAGGCCCGACGCACTTGGAATTACTCCTAGGTCAGTGATGAACTACTTCATCCAGACTCCTTCTTTTGCTGCTTCCGAAGCAGCTATGTACTTCGCTTCACATGTAGATGCCGCCACGATGCTTTGCTTGCTGCTGCACCAGCTGACTGCCCCTCCGTTCAAAACATACACGTATCTGGTTGGCGACTTGGAGTCATCCGGATCTGTGTTGAAGCTAGCATCGACGTAACCCTTTATGACGAGCTCTTCGGCACCTCCATATACAAGAAACGTGTCCTTTATCCTTTTCAGGTACTTTAGGATGACACTCATCTCTTCTCTATCATTTGTCGTGGTCGGACATTGAGTCGTACTCAATCTCACACCTTGGAACACAGGCAAGAACCCCTTCTTGGATTGATCCATATTGAACTTCTTCAATATCTTGTCGTGGTATGTGCTTTGTGAAAGACCTATGAGGCATCTCGATCTATCTCTATAGATCTTAATACCTAATATGTAAGCAACTTCTCCAAGGTCCTTGATTGAAAAACACTTATTCAAGTAGGCCTTTATACTTTCCAAGAGTTCTATATCATTTCCCATTATCAGTATGTCATCCACATACAATATAAGAAATGCTACAAGGCTCCCACTCACTTTCTTGTAAATACAGGGTTCTCCATAAACCTGTACAAACCCAAATGCTTTAATCACTTCATTAAAACGAATGTTCCAACTCCGAGATGCTTGCACTGGCCCATAGATGGAGCGCTGGAGCTTGCATACTTTGTTAGCATCTTTAGGATCGACAAAACCTTCCGGCTGCATCATATACAGTTCTTCCTTAAGGAAACCACTAAGCAATGCCGTTTTGACGTCCATTTGCCAGATCTCATAATCATAAAATGCGGCAATCGCTAACATGATTCGGATAGACTTCAGCATCGCTACGGGTGAGAAAGTCTCATCGTAGTCTATTCCTTGAACTTTTCGATAACCCTTAGCGACAAGCCGAGCCTTATAGACGGTTACATTACCATCCGTGTCAGTCTTCTTCTTAAAGATCCATTTATTTTCAATGGCTCACTTATCATCAAGCAAGTCCACCAAAGTTCATACTTTGTTCTCATACATGGATCCTATCTCGGATTTCATGGCGTCAAGCCATTTGTTGGAATCCGGGTCCGCCATTGCTTCTTCATAGTTCGAAGGTTCACCGTTGTCCAACAACATGATCTCGAGGACAGGGTTGCCGTACCACACTGGTGCGGAACGTGTCCTAGTGGACCTTCGACATTCAATAGTAACTTGATCTGAAGTTTCATGATCATCATCACTAACTTCCTCTCCAGCCGGTGCAGGCTCCACAGAAACAAGTTCCTGTGCTGTGCTACTCTCTGGTTCGAGTGGAGGTACAATTACCTCGTCAAGTTCTATTTTCCTCCCACTTACTTATTTCGAGAGAAACTCTTTCTCGAGAAAGGATCCATTCGTGGCAACAAAGACTTTGCCCTCGGATCGTAGGTAGAAGGTATACCCAATAGTCTCTTTGGGATATCCTATGAAGACGCACATTTCCGCTTTGGGTTCGAGCTTCTCAGGTTGAAGTTTCTTCACATAAGCATCGCATCCCCAAACTTTTAGAAACGACACCTTCGGTTTCTTTCCAAACCACAATTCATACGGGGCCGTCTCAAAGGATTTTGACGGTGCCCTATTTAAAGTGAATGCGGCAGTCTCCAATGCATATCCCCAAAATGATAGCGGTAAGTCGGTAAGAGACCTCATAGATCATACCATATCGAATAGAGTGCGATTACGACGTTCAGACACACCATTTCGTTGAGGTGTGCCTGGCGGCGTGAGTTGTGAAACAATTCCACATTTCCTAAGGTGCGTGGCAAACTCGTGACTTAAATATTCTCCGCCACGATCAGATCGTAGGCACTTTATTTTTCCTGTCACGTTGATTCTCTACCTCACTCTAAAATTCCTTGAACCTTTCAAAAGTTTCAGACTTATGTTTCATTAAGTAGACATACCCATATCTACTCAAGTCATCAGTGAGGGTGAGAACATAACGATAGCCACCACGAGCCTCGACACTCATTGGACCGCATACATCGGTATGTATTATTTCCAACAAGTCAGTTGCTGGCTCCATTGTTCCCGAGAACGGAGTCTTGGTTATCTTGCCCATGAGGCATGGTTCGCACGTGTCAAACGAGTCGAAATCAAGAGACCCCAAAAGTCCACCAGTATGGAGCTTCGTCATGCGTTTGACACCAATATGACCAAGGCGGCAGTGCCACATGTAAGTGGGACTATCGTTATCAACCTTTTTGGTACTCACACTATGGACATGTGTAACATCACGTTCGAGATTCATCAAAAATAAACCATTGACCAGCGGGGCATGACCATAAAACATTTCTCTCATATAAATAGAACAACCATTATTCTCAGATTTAAATGAGTAGCCATCTCGCTTCAAGCGAGATCCAGATACAATGTTCATGCTCAAAGCTGGTACTAAATAACAATTATTAAGGTTTAACACTAATCCCGAAGGTAGATGTAGAGGTAGCGTGCTGACCTTGATCACATCGACCTTGGAACCATTCCCGACGCGCATCGTCACCTCGTCCTTTGCGAGCCTCCGCTTATTTCCACAGCTCCTTCTTGGAGTTACAAATGTAAGCAACTGCACCGGTATCAAATACCCAGGAGCTACTATGAGTGTTGGTTAGGTACACATCAATAACAAGTATATCATATATACCTTTAACGTTGCCGTCCTTCTTATCCGCTAAGTACTTGGGGCAGTTCCGCTTCCAGTGCCCGGTACCCTTGCAATAAAAACACTCAGTCTCAGGCTTGGGTCTATTCTTGTTCTTCTCCTTCCCGACAACTTGCTTACCGGGCGTGGCAACAGCTTTGCCGTCCTTCTTGAAGTTCTTCTTACCCTTGCCTTTCTTGAAACTAGTGGTCTTATTCACCATCAACACTTGATGCTCCTTTTTGATCTCAACCTCTGCTGATTTCAGCATCGAGTACAACTCAGGAATGGACTTCTCCATGCCTTGCATGTTGTAGTTCATCACAAAGCTCTTGTAGCTAGGTGGAAGCGACTGGAGGATTCTGTCAATGACCGAGTCATCCGGGAGATTAACTCCCAGCCGATTCAAGCGGTTGTGTAGCCCAAACATCTTGAGGATGTGCTCACTGACAGAACTATTCTCCTCCATCTTACAGCTGAAGAACTTGTCGGAGACGTCATATCTCTCGACCCGGGCATGAGCTTGGAAAACCAGTTTCAGCTCTTGGAACATCTCATATGCTCCGTGTTGCTCAAAACGCTTTTGGAGCCCCGGTTCTAAACTGTAAAGCATGCCGCACTAAACAAGGGAGTAATCATCGCAGCGAGAATGCCAAGCATTCGCAACGTCTTGCTCTACTGGGAGAAGGGGTGGGTCACCTAGTGGTGCATCAAGGACATACAATTTCTTGGAAGCTATGAGGATGATCCTCAAGCTATGGACCCAGTCCGCTTAGTTGCTTCCATCATCTTTCAGCTTGGTTTTCTCTAGGAACGCGTTGAAGTTTAGGGTGACATTCGTGTTGGCCATTGGATCTACAATATAGATTGTAAAGACAATTTTAGACTAAGTTCATGATAATTAAGTTCACATAATCAAATTATTTAATGAACTCCCACTTAGATAGACATCTCTCTAGTTATCCAAGTGACACATGATCCATGTCAAATAGCCCGTGTCCGATCATCACGTGAGACGGACTAGTCATCCATGGTGAACATCTCTATGTTGATCATATCTTTATACGACTCATGTTCGACCTTTTGGTCTTCCGTGTTCCGAGGCCATGTTTGTACATGCTAGGCTCGTCAAGTCAACCTAAGTGTTCCGCGTGTGTAAATCTGGCTTACACCCGTTGTATGCGAACATTAGAACCTATCACACCCGATCATCACGTGGTGCTTCGGAACGACGATCCTTAACAACGGTGCACAGTTAGGGTGAACACTTCTCTTGAAATTTTATTGAGAGATCATCTTATTTACTACCGTCGTTCTAAGAAAATAATATGTAAACATGATAAACATCACATGCAATCAATATAGTGACATGATATGGCCAATATCATCTTGTTCCTTTGATCTCCATCTTTGGGGCATCATGATCATCACTGTCACCAGCAAGACACCATGATCTCCATCATCATGATCTCCATCATTGTGTCTTCATGAAGTTGTCTCGCAAACTATTACTTCTACTACTATGGCTAACGTTTAGCAATAAAGTAAAGTAATTACATGGTGTTTATGATTGACACGCAGGTCATACAAAAAAATAAGACAACTCCTATGGCTCCTGCCGGTTGTCATACTCATCGACATGCAAGTCGTGAAACCTATTACAAGAACATTATTAATCTCATACATCACAATGCATCACATCATATTCTTTGGCCATATCACATCACAAGGCATATGCTACCAAAACAAGTTATATGTAGGTTTTTACAAGGGTCCATATGACGTCCTCTAATTTGTAGTTGGAAGTTTTTACTTGGCTGCTATAGGTTTCTAGCAAGAACGTTTCTTACCTACGCCAAAACCACAACATGATATTCCAATTGCTATTTACCCTTCATATGGACCCTTTTCATCGAATCCAATCCGACTAAGGTGGGAGAGACAGACACCCGCTAGACACCTTATGCAACAAGTGCTTGTCAGGCGGTGGAACCAGTCTCATGTAAGCATACGTGTAAAGTCGGTCCGGGCCGCTTCATCCCACAATACCGCCGAATCAAGATAAGACTAGTAGTGGTAATAATATTAACAAAATCGACGCCCACAACAACTTGTCTTCTACTCGTGCATAGATTCTACGCATAGACCTAGCTCACGATGCCACTGTTGGGAGACGTTAGTAAATCAAATTTTTTCCTACGATCACCAAGATCTATCCATGGTGAAACCAGCAACGAGTGCGGAGAGATTGCATCTTCATACCTTTAAAGATCACTAAGCGGAAGGGTTACAAGAACGCGGTTGGTGGAGTCGTACTCGCAGCGATTCAGATCGCGGTGCATTCCGATCTCAGCGCCGAACAACGGCGCCTCCGCGTTCAACACACGTGCAGCCCGATGACGTCTCCTACGCCTTGATCCATCAAGGACGAAGGCGAGGTTGAGGGAGAGCTCCGGCAGCACGATGGCGTGGTGACGGTGGAGCTACGTGGACTCCGGCAGGGCTTCGCCAAGCGCTACGGTGAACGAGGAAGAGGAAGGATAGGGCTGCGCCGAGAGAGAGAGAAGTCGTGTCTCAAATCAGCCCAAACACTTGCATATATATAGGAGTAGGGAGAGGGAGGGCTGCCTTGGCCCCTCCTCCAAGGAGGAGAGCTTCAGCCGAAGCTAGGGAAGAGTCCACCTCCAACAAGGGAGGTGGATCTCCCTCCTTTCAAACTCCTTTTGCCTTATCCCTTGATCTCCAGCCGCATGGTCCTTTTTAGAAGGTCTTGGCCGGCCCAATAAGGGCTGGCACACCTCCTCTAAGGGCCCATAGAGTTCTATGGTCGTCACACCCCTCCCGGGGGTCCTCCGGCACCCTCCCGGCACTCCCGGTACACTACCAATGAGCCCGAAAACTTTTCGGTGAGCAAAACTGGACTTCCTATATATCAATGTTTACCTCCGGACCATTCTGTAGATCCTCGTGACATACGAGATCTCATCCGGGACTCCGAACAACCTTCGGTAATCACGTATACCATTTCCCTATAACCCTAGCATCATCGAACCTTAAGTGTGTAGACCCTACGGGTTCGGGAGACACGTAGACATGACCGAGACACCTCTCCGGTCAATAACCAACAGCGGGATCTGGATACCCATGTTGTCTCCCACATGCTTCACGATGATCTCATCGGATGAACCATGATGTCGGGGATTCAATCAATCCCGTATACAATTCCCTTTGTCTATCGGTATGATACTTGCCCGAGATTCGATCGTCGGTATCTCTATACCTTGTTCAGTCTCGTTACCGGGAAGCCTCTTTACTCGTTCCGTAATACATCATCCCGTGGCTAACTCCTTAGTCACATTGAGCTCATTATGATGATGTCTTACCGAGTGGGCCCAGAGATACCTCTCCGTCACACGGAGTGACAAATCCCAGTCTCGATTCGTGCCAACCCAACAGACACTTTCGGAGATACCCGTAGTGCACCTTTATATCCACCCAGTTATGTTGTGACGTTTGGCACACCGAAAGCATTCCTACGGTATCCGGGAGTTGCACAATCTCATGGTCTAAGGACACAATACTTGACATTGAAAAGCTTTAGCAAACGAACTACATGATCTTGTGCTAGGCTTAGGATTGGGTCTTGTCCATCACATCATTCTCCTAATGATGTGATCCTATTATCAACGACATCCAATGTCCATGGTCATGAAACCGTGACCATCTATTATTCAACGAGCTAGTCAACTAGAGGCTCACTAGGGACATGTTGTGGTCTATGTATTCACACATGTATTACGGTTTTGGGTTAACACAGTTATAGCATGAACAATAGACAATTATCATGAACTAGGAAATACAATAATAACCATTTTATTATTGCCTCTAGGGCATATTTCCAACACTACCTACTAGGCCACGCTAGGGGCCTTTGGCGCGCCCTAGTGTCTTGTGGCCTCCTCAGCCATCCTCTCTAGTACTTCTTTGGTCCTCCAGGTGTTTTCTGGCTTAACAAATCTCCAAAAAGTTTTGCGGTGTTTGGGCTTCGTTTGGTACTAATATTCTGTGAAGTAAAAAATAAGCAAAAAACAGCTACTGCCACCTGGCACTACATCAATGGGTTAGTCCCAAAAAATGATATAAAGTTGCTATAAAATGATTGTAAAACATCTAAGATTGATAATATAACAGCATGGAACAATCAAAAATTGTACATACATTGGAGACGTATCAGCATCCCCAAGCTTAATTCCTGCTCGTCCTCGAGTAGGTAAATGATGAAAACAGAATTTAAGGTGTGGAATGCTTCCTAACATGTTCATCACATATTCTTTTATTTTGTAGCATGGACATTTGGACTTTTAGATGGTTCAAAGCAATACTCTAGTTTTGACATGAAGACTGTAACGCTCAAGCATAGCAACAAGCAACCATGTCTTTCAAAATATCATCACTAAAAAAAGCTATCCCTAGACCATCATGCTCAATCATTGATCCATTCTTCAAACACACTCAAATATTAGCTACACCTAATGCTCAAGTACGATCATAGTGCCCCCTAGTTGGTGCTTTATAAGAGAAGATGGAGACTAAATAAAAGTAAAAATTGCATAAAGTAAATAGATAGGACCTTCACAGAGGGAAGTAGGGATTTTTAGAGGTGCCAGAGCTCAAAGTTTAAATTGATAGAGAAAATATTTTGGGTGGCATGCCTTTCCTGTCAACGAAAACGACCGAGCTCTTTCAATACCTTTCCATGCTAGATATATCATAAGCGGTTCCCAAACAGAAAACAAAGTTTATTTCCTGTTCCTCCATTTTTTCACAATCCATGGCTAGCCGAATCCACGATTGTCATCCATACCAACACTTTCCAAGAAATTTATTATTTCAGAACATAAAGTAATTTTTTCATTTCTAGACTGGGCATACCTATTACTACCATACTCTCGTGCAATGACAAGTTAATAAACACTCATCTTGAGAGTAACACATCTAGCATTGAAAAATATCGGTCACCCCCTTCCGCTTCATGAGCAGTACAAGCACACAAAAAGGAAATTCATTTTTGAAATCTGAGATGGCACATACAAATTTGCTTGGAACGACATGGAAATACCGCATATAGGTAGGCATGATGGACTCGTATGGCAAAACTGGGTTTAAGGATTTTTGATGCACAATTAGTATTTCTACTGAGTACAAGTGAATTCTACCAAATAGATTGAGAAGCAAAAAACCAAGAAGCAAAAATTCACATAAGCGAGCATTAAGCTTAACTAACACCGAATAATGCACCATAAGTAGGATGTAATTTCATTGCATAACTATTGACTTTTGCGCTTGCATAGGGAATCACAAACCTTAACACCAATATTCTTACTAAGCATAATTACTCACCAACATAACTCACATATTACTATCATCATGTCTCAAAACTATTACAATGAATCAAGTTTAATTTGTCCAATGATCTTCATGAATGTTTTATTATATGCCTGTTGAATAACTATCACTTTGGGACTAGTTTCATACTTGCCATTTATTTTTTACAAGCTCACATAGATTTAAGTGAAGATCATGAGCATAAAAATTTCATCTCTCAAATTAATATAAGTGAAGCATGAGGGAATTTCTTCAAAATTTACTAACTCTCAAATTAATCCTAGTGAAGCATGAGAGCATTTCTTCAAACATGTAAAGCACGCCGTCGACAAGAAGATATAAGTGAAACATATAGTGCAAATCCATAGCTCAATTTTTTTACGTGAAACATATAGATCACTTCTAACAAATCATAGGATATTTTTGGCTCCCTCAAATAGGTGTGTCCAGCAAGGATACTTGTAACCAAATAAAAAGCAAATCAAGCAAAGACTCAGATAATACAAGACACTCCAAGCAAAACTCATGATATGTGACGAATAAATATATAGCTCCAATCAATTTAGAGAGTTGACAGGGATTGGTCATTCACATGGTTAGTCATAAAAACCTACATAAACTTGTAGATTACCGAATATGATAAGTTTGTTTATTTGCAATAGTATTGCGAGATTGAGGTGGTAATATGGGGGCATGCTTGTAAAAGATTTAAGGTTGAGTATTAATAATGGTGTTAAGATTTTTGATTCACTATTCATTAAAGTGTTGGTCGTGGCATGACAAGGAAGTTGGAGTGTTTTGTATTTCCTCATTGATATCCTTGTGTGTTTGATATTTGTCGGGGATATAACCGCGGGGTATGACCCGCTCTGCTAGGCCGTGTCAACATGGTGCCGGCTCTGGAGTCAAGATTAAGACGGACCGTACAATGAAGACAAGACATGAAGAGTTGCTGAGTAAGCCGCCAGGCGGCCAAAGCACGAAGAAATCAGCAGCTCAAGGCCCACGAGGCAGAAGACATCAATGGACTCCTTGCTTGAGAGACAAGGTGTAGTAGATACATGTTAGGTTACGAGTCGTTTCATGGCTTGGACTCTGTTATAAGACCTAGGGTCTCGACCTGTATATAAAGGCGAGTCTCTTGGCCAGAAAGACTCAAGTTAGACACCCTCGAAAGCTAGGTTAGCAACCCCGCATCCTTGTAATCGAGATCTCCATTAATATAGACACAAAGTAGGACGTAGGCTATTATCTCCATTGGAGGGGCCAAACTTGGGTAAACCCACCTCCCGTTCTCATTCGATATCTTTGAGTCGCCACCCATCGGGGACGGCCTCACACCTAAGTCCTTGCACAAGGACATCTGCCATGACAAAACCACGACAGTTGGTGCCCACCGTGGGGCCTTCGCCTTGTGGGATTAGGTTCTCAAAGGGAGCTCTTTCGGATGTCGGGAGCTATGTGACGGGTCGTATGAACAGGAGCCGTCGGAGCAAAATCTACATCGACGACTCAGGCTGGGCCCCCGAGGCCGACTCAATTGAGTACGGGTACTGGGTCCCCTTTTATAAGATCCAGGTCTTCATCGGCCAAATCGGTGTGGCGGTGCCCGAGCCAGACATCTGTGCCAACCTCATCGAGCCGGCTCGGTGCAGCCAACCTAGTTGTCCTCAGCCTCGTCCAAATCATGAAACCAAGGTTCTTGGTAAGTTCCGAGAATCACCTCTTACTGTCGCTACCTCTACAACAAGGATCGAGATGGCCCGAGACCCGTCGGTGCTTAGCGGGCTAGACCTTTCGCGGGAGGCTTTGGGGGCTAAGTTTCGGCGTCAGCATGGTAACTAGGCTTCT
This sequence comes from Hordeum marinum, assembly GCA_022496015.1. Lineage (NCBI taxonomy): Eukaryota > Viridiplantae > Streptophyta > Magnoliopsida > Poales > Poaceae > Hordeum > Hordeum marinum. The sequence goes on along the minus strand of CM039677.1, from coordinate 341,407,202 downwards.
CCAAGCAAGCGGAAGTAGTTGAGTCACGACCAATATCACGTATTCACTACTAAGACTTGTAAGCGTGACCACAAGGTCAGGAGTAGGGCAGTCAACATGGAAGAGCCGGCTGTACCCTGATATGTTAACTGGTCCAAATATCTGATCACCCGGAGTAGGGAAGATCATCCTCCCCGGGTTGACATCCCTGGCGGGATAGCTTTGGTGGTCCTGGCTCAAGTCTGTAGCTACACTTTGACCAAGGTCCTTATGGATGGGGGCAATGACATCAATATCCTGTATTATGAGACCTTTCTCCACATGAATCTGTCTGAAACCTCGTTGTTTCCCTCCACGACGGTGTTTCATGGGATTGTTCCTGGAAAGTCGGCTTATCCGATCGGGTGGATCAAAATAGACGTTGCTTTTGGTAACGAGTATGACTATAGGTGCGAGCCTTTGATGTTCGAGGTAGTCAAGATAAAGAGCCCATATCACGCCCTCTTTGGACGGCCGGCTTACGCTAGCTTCATGTCTCAACCTTGTTACATTTCTCTCAGCCTCAAAATGCTGAGATATAAGGGGACTATTACCGTTGATGGAAGTCGGAAGGTAGCTCAGGAATGCGAGGAAGGGAGCGCAACCTATGCCGACTCGACCTGTGCGGCCGAGGAGTTAAAGTTCTACACCACCAATGTGGATCTGGCTAATATGAGCCCTCTCGGGAAACCCAACACCGAGTCAGAACCTCCGCTCAAATTCAAGCAGTCCGAAGATGCTAAGTAGCTAGATTTTTTGCCGAGTGACTCATCCAAGCAGTTCACTATAGTGACCGGCTTGGGTCCTAAATAGGAAAGCGCGCTCATCGATTTCATCCATGAGAATCGAGACATCTTTGCATGGAAGCCTTCTAACATGCCTGGAGTCCTGACAGAACTCGCTAAGCACCACCTTAATGTGGATCCTAAGATGAAGCCACTATGCCAATACCCCCGGCGGTTCAATGAGCAGAGACGCAAGGCTATTGGGGAAGAGGTTGCCTGACTCCTAGCTGCCAGGTTTATTGTTGAAGTTTTTCATCCTGAATGGTTGGCTAACCCAGTGCTGGTTCTGAAGAAGAATGGCACCTAACGTAGTTGTGTTGACTATACAGATCTAAACAAAGCTTGCCCGAAGGATCCTTTTGCTCTCCCGCGTGTTGATCAGATCATCGATTCTACGACGGGTTGTGAACGACTGTGTTTCTAGGATGCTTATTCCGGCTATCACCAGATCAAGATGGTCATTGATGACCAGGAGAAGACAACCTTTATTACACCTTTTGGTACGTTCTGTTATGTCTTCATGCCCTACGGGCTTAAGACTACTGGGGTGACTTATCAACGGTGTGTTTTGAACTGTCTCCAACCTCAGATTGGGTGGAATGTTCACGCTTATCTGGATGACATCATGGTAAAATCCCATAAGAAGAAAACACTCTTGGATGATACCAAAGAGACGTTTGGAAATATTCGTGTATACCAAATGAAACTTAAGTCGGCCAAGTGCGTTTTTGGTGTGCCCGCGGGCAAGCTATTGAGTTTTCTGTTGTCTAACCATGGCATCGAGGCTAACCATAACAAAATCAAAGCAGTCACTTCACTGGCCCCACCAGCAAACATCAACTAGGTCCAACGCCTGGCGGGTCACATCGCTGCCCTGGATCATTTTATAAGTCGCCTAGGGGAGAAAGCTATCCCTTTTTATCATGTTCTAAAGAAAACAGGCGACTTCAAGTGGACGGATGCTGCCAATAAAGCCTTTGAGGCACTCAAAAACAATTGGTTAACCTGCCTATTTTGGCCACTCACATCGAGAAAGAGACAATGCTCCTGTATGTCTTTGCTAATTCCAAGGTGGTGAGTGTGGCGGTAGTCGTGGAATGGAAGGCGCATCAAGTTGAACATCCAATTTATTTTGTTAGTGAGTTTTTAACCTTGTCTAAGAAGAGTTACCCACATTGCAAAAACTTGTGTACCAGGTGTTTATGGCAAGCCGAAAGCTAAAACATTATTACCAGGAGCATCCAATCACGGTGGTTAGTTTAGCAGCCCTTGATGATATCATACAGAACGGAGAGGCCACTGGACAAATTACTAAGTGGGCGATTGAGCTAGGTGATCATCACCTGAAATACATGCCTCGAACTACTATTATGTCCCAGGCGTTAGTGGATTTCATCATGGATAGAAAGATTCCAAAGGATAGGACGGATAACACTTAGTGTACTATACATTTTGATGGATCTAGGTAGCTGGATGGCTCGGGGGCTAGAGTCATACTATCCTCCCCTCTAGGTGACAAGTTTTGTTACGTACTGCTACTCATATTCCCTTGTACCAACAATGTAGCTGAGTACGACGCCCTCCTTCATGGGCTTAAGATAGCGAAGGAAATGAACCTAAGTCAGGTCAGGTGTTTTGGAGACTCAGATTTGGTGGCTCAACAAGTTTCAGGGACTTGGCACTCTAAGGACCCTTTGATGGCGGCTTATCGTCAAGCAGTCTCGGATGTTGCGGGTCATTTTCAAGGCTATCATGTCAAACATATAGACCGCTGGCTCAATGAGGCGGATGGTGCCTTATCATGACTTGGTTCATAAAGGAAGCCGGTTCCCCCCAACATCTTCTTGGACGTCCTTCATAATCCTTCTATTAAGTTGCCCTCGAAGGAAGATATTGTTATTCTAGACCCGGAGGCACAATTGGTGGCGGCTCTCCATGCCACCCTGGACTGGACTATTCCTTATTTGGCATATCTTACCCGAGGTGAGCTGCCAGCTGATGAAACCATGGGTCAACAGATAATTCACCGGTCTAAGTCTATGACTATTGTCAACGGCGAGTTACATCAACGAAGCAGCACATGTGTTTTCCAGTGATGTGTTTCCCCTGAGGAAGGCCAAGAGATTCTTAATTAGATCCACACTAGCGACTATGGACATCACGCCGGATCAAGATATTTGGTGGCAAAAGTTTTCTGGCATGGGTTTTATTGGCTGGTGGCTCATGCGGACACATACGATATTGTGCGTAAGTGCGACGGGTGCCAGAAATTTAGCCGACGGGCTCACTTGCCGGCTCAAGAGTTACATATGATTTCGATTACTTGGCCATTCGTAGTTTGGGGGCTTGATATGGTTGGACCGGTCAAACCATCCTCTAACAAGAAGATCCATCTCTTGGTGGAGGTTGATAAATTTACCAAGTGGGTCGAGGCGGAGCCAGTCAGTAGTTGCGACACAGAAACTACAGCCAAGTTCTTGAAAAAGTTGATTTTTCGCTTTGGCTACCCTCATAGCTTTATCACTGACAATGATAGCAATTTATCTAAGGGAGATATGGAGCAGTTTTGCTAGCGGGAACATATGCGGCTTGACTTCATAGCGGCAGCGCATCCACAGTCCAACGGAAAGGCTGAATGAGCCAATCAGGAGATCCTCAAAGGAATTAAACCCCGGCTTATGGTACCACTTGAGCGTACTACGGGTTGTTGGGTCAAAGAAATCCCTGTAGTACTCTAGGGCATTCGCACCATGCCAAACAGGTCTACTGGATACACACCTTTCATTTTGGTTTACGGGGTCGAGGCAGTTTTGCCAAGTGATATTCGTGATGACTCGCCTCGAGTTACTGCTTATGTTGAGGCGGACAATGAACTAGACTGACAAGACTCCTTGGATGCCTTGGAAGAAGAACGTGATTTGACAGCATCTAGATCCGCCATTTATCAAGATGAGCTACGTCAATATCTTAGCCATAGAGTCCAAAGCCGAACTTGTCAAGAGGGCGACTTGGTGCTATGCCTGATTCAAGATCAGTCAGGGATGCATAAACTTTCATGACCTCGGGAGGGTCCTTTCGTCATCAGCAAGAACATTAACAACGGGTCATATTACCCAGTGGACTTACGAGAAGGAAAATACACTTATGAGGAGGAGACAAGCCACCCCTGGAACATCGCTCAACTACGACCTTATTATACTTAGAAGGGACACCGACTCTCTTTATGTATTTTTTTCTTTTACAAATTCTATAAATTTCTTTATGTTCAAATATAATAAAGCCGACACCCTCAAAACTCGGGGTCTGTCGTTTCAGCCTAAATATGAGCACGAGTCTTTATTGTCTGCAACATAGGTCACCTAGGGGCTTCCAACTCAACGAGTTTAGCTTTATCACCCTTTTGACCTTGGCAAGACGCCGTGATAAGTGGTTAAACCTGCCGGTATGCTTGATGTGACTCGGTCAGATGACCCCATGTACTCTTGCAAGTCAATCCTCTTTTGGACCCTGAACTTTTCAAGGTTAAAGCATAGGTTGTGTCATGAGAGAGCCGACATACGGAGAGCTAGGATAAACCATGGGTTATCATACCCGCTTCATTGAAGCAAGACTTGAGCATCAAAGCCAGTCTCTTTTTTGCCGGGTCTCATTGAGACAGCCTACTAATACAATTTGTATGTTTTTTTATCACACTAGAAGTTTTAGGCACGGTGTTGCCTTCATTCTGGCTCATAGCTAAACTCCTGGTATCACAAGTTATGACCATATTATGACCAGGTTTCAAATTTTATATCTTCAATACTATTGAAGATTTTGGGCTTGAGTTTTAAACAAACAAGCTCTTTTGCCGACTTCTTCTTTGATCAATGTTTATGTAAGAACATAAATTTGAGCACAAACACTAAAGCATACAAGGGAAAAGAAAAAACCATGTCTTGGCAACACAACTCGAAGGACTGTACACAAGCAAATAAGCATACATGAACGGTGACATGACCACAAATTCAAGGAAGGCTTCAGGCTACCACTATTACAAGCCCGCAAGGGAGCTCCAAAATACTATTTTTTTAAATTACTTGGTGGCTGACCCCATATGGCGACTCGTTCGTCCTCGAAAAGGCATTTGTGCCCTCCTCCTATCACCTGCCTTTGGGTCTGCACCCGCCGGCTCTTCATCCTCGTCAAACTATTTATCCTTGTGTTGCCATCGAATTGAGTTCAATGGCTGGTAATTTGAGGTGTTTCTCAGTAGAAGACGATGAAACGACTTTAGAGGAGAGAGATACTTTGTTTCTTGGGGGAATCAATTCGGCCTGGTCATCTTTGGGAGGGTTGATATGCTCGTTGTCATTGGTATATGCAGCGTGATATTTCGTCAGGACAATCCTGTCAGCTATTGAAGTCGCCAAATGATGCATATCTGTGATGCACTTCACATAGTCTGCGTGAGTGAATGCGGAGCCATCAAATTTAAACTCACGGAAGCTGCCTTGTAGCAGCTCCAGATCCAATTCAGGTAGGTATGCTTTTGCTCGAGCTAGAGCCATGTTAGCACCTCCTTGAGGAGCTGATTCCCGGGTCTCGGTCACCCATTGGGGAACAGTGGAAAGCTGTTTCAACATATCCTTGAAATTTATTGGAGGATGCTTCAGATTTTTAACCACCGTGATGGAGTATACAGAGCCAGTGAATTTTTTTCTATGTGGGAGAAAATGGCTTCCAACTTCACGATAGGGGGTGATACGAGGTTATGGGTTGTTCGTCATGAAAAATGAGAGAGAGCTGATAAGCCGTCATTCAATAACAAGCCGGTATGTTATAGAAGGAAGAAAAACACATACCAAAGATTGTCGTCACCAGTTCATTGATCTGTTTTACGAGAGTGGCATACTTCTCCTACAATGGCTCAAATTTATTTTTCTGCTTTGTCCACACGTTTCACGAGAGCAGCCTTGTCAGCTTCAAACAACTTTATAGCTTGTTCCGAATGCTCATTGGCTTGGCATGCAGACTCTTCAAAATAAGCCGCCATAAGTTTAGCATTAGTTTTTAGCTTCATCTCTTCCTTGAGCCGCTGTTGTAGCTTCACAACAACCGATTCAGCGTCCTCAACATATTCCTGGAAGATGTGCAAATAAAATATCAGCAAAAATTAACAGCTTTAAGCCGTCTTCTAGCGATTAATTTTTTCCATCAAGCCACAAAAAAACTACAAGTAGTATCCTTGACACTTGGGGGCTAATGCATATCAGTTTTTATCAAGGGTGATATGGCAAACACCCGACTCATCTCAATCAGATGAGCCGGCCCTTGGGGGCTATAGGACGAATTCTTCGATGTATTATGTAAAGACCCGACTCATCTCAATCAAATGAGTTGGCCCTTGGGGGCTACAGGTCGAATTCTTCGATGTATTATGTAAAGACCCGACTCATCTCAATCATATGAGCCGGCCCTTGGGGGCTACAGTTATAGATCAAAGTGTTTCATGACCCAGTTTATCATAGTAAATTGGCTCTTGGAAGCTAATGACAGTACGTAGGTAGCGGCAAAACAAGGAAGTATACCTCATACTTCTCCTTCATGGCATTTAGCATACTCACTTAAATTGATCGGTTCTCGGACAGCTGATACGTCTCCAACTTATCGATAATTTATGAAGTAGTCATGACATATTAACTTATGTTTACAATACTTTCAGATGGTTTTGATGAACTTTATATGATTTATTGAGCACTAACCCAGCCTGACGCTGTTTTCAACAGAACTATGGTGTTGTTTTTTGTGCAGAAAACGAAAGTTCTCAGAATCACCCGAAACGTTTTGACGACTTTTTTGGAACAAAAGAGGCACCCGACACTTTGTGGAGGGCCAGAAGAGTCACGAGGTGGGCACCCTCCACCAAGGCACGCCAGGCCCCGAAATCGTGCCCTGGTGGAGGTTGCTCACCTCGTGGCTCATCTCCGCGTGAAACCAACGCCAAAAATTCCTATAAATATAAAAACCATCAGAAATAATCCTAGAATCCTCGTTCCGCCGCCGCAAGTCCTTTATATCGACGAAAAACCAATCTGGAGAGAAAACAATACCCTGCCAGAGAGGGTAGATCATGTGTGGTGGCCATCTTCATCATCCGAACGAAGTCCATGATGAGGAGGGAGTAGTCCACCCTCAGGGCTGACGGTTTGTACCAGTAGCTATGTGTTCAATCTCTCTTTCTCTCATGTTCTTGAGATGGTGCAAACTTGATTAATGAGGGGCTTTGTTAATATAGTTGTATCACATGGTGTTTTCCTTTGAGACTTCGTTATGTTGGATTGAATATTGGATTTGAGAACACTTGATATATATCTTGCATGCGGATACCCGTAGTGATATTGGGGTATTCAAGTGATTCACTTGATCTATGGCTTGGTACTCAACTTGCGGATTCCCGAGGTGAAACCGGGGTAATCTATGCATAGAGGTTGATACACGTTCTTGTCCTAGCTTCTCCAGTAGAAATCTTGGGGCACTCTTTGAGGTTCTTTGTGTTCGATTGAGTATTATGAATCTGAAATTGTTTGATGCATATCGTGTAGTTAACTCATGGATACTTTTGGTGACATTGGAGTATCTAGGTGACATTAGAGTTGGTTGATGCATATCGTATGGTGTTATTCTAGTATGAACTCATAGATAGATTGATCGGTAAGGATAGCTTGGTTATTTTAGTATGAACTCTTGGATAGATCGATCAGAAAGGATAACTTGGCTATTTTAGTACGAACTCTTGGATAGATCGATCGGAAAGGATAAGTTTAAGGAGGTTTCGTACCCTACAAACCAATTATTCTTATGCTCCCCACTAGATAAGAACTTTGGAGTAATTATTCGTTGCATGTTGAGGTACGATTATGTGATCCAATTATATTAGCATTGTTGAGAGATTGCATTAGCGAAAGTACGGACCCTAGGCCTTGTTTTCAAGCATTGCAATACCGTTTGTGCTCACTTTGGTACTTGCTATCTTTCTGTTTTTATATTTTCAGATTACGAAAATAATTATCTACTATCATAACTACACTTGTATCACCATCTCTTCGCTGAACTAGTGCACCTATACAATTTTCCATTGTATTGGGTGTGTTGGGGACACAAGAAATTTCTTGTATTTGATTGCAGGGTTGTTTGAGAGAGACCATCTTCACCCTACACCTCCCACGGATTGATAAACTTTAGGTCACCCACTTGAGACAAAAATGCTACTGTCCTACAAAACTCTGCGCTTGGAGGCCCAACACGAGTCTACGAGAATAAACTTGTGTAGTGGATATCAAGTTCTTTTCTGACGCCGTTGCCGGGGGGGTGAGTGCTTTTGAAGGTATATCTTTAGATCTTGTAATCAAATATTTTAGTTTCTTTTTTTCACTAGTTTGGTTTTATAAAAGAAAACTACAAAAAATGGAGTTTGGGTTGCATCATTTGTTTCGTCTTTATAATGTCTTCTGTGAGAATATGGATTCAAAATTGTGCTCAATTGGTAGTGGAAGAATTTATGAAAATACATAATGAGAATTCCTTGAATGATGAGCATGATAGAAATATTTTTAGTATGAGTTCACTGAATATTCATGATGCTAATTATATGCAAAGCCACAAGCTTGATGATTCTATGTTTGATGAATATGATATTTTTAGTCCCCCATGTTTTGATGAGCAAAACTGTTATGACTGAGAAGAAATATGCTTATGTGGAGAGTGCTAAAATTTCTATGCTTGTGCATCATGAAAATAATACTTTGTGTGATAGTTATATTATGGAACTCCTTCATTATGCTGCTAAAATTTTTTATGAGGGAGGAATATATGCTTGTAGGAACTGCAATAATATCAAGTTTCCTCCCTATATGTTGAAAATCTTGAAGTCATGCCATTTTTGCCTTCCTATGCATATTTATGGTTTCTACCATGAATTGTTTGCTCACAAAATCCCTATTCATAGGGTGTGGGTAAGAATTAAATGTGCTTGTCATGTGATTCATGATGCTCTCTTGCATGTTTCAACTATTATTCCTATACGAGCATCATTGAAATCATCATGCCTAGCTAAAAGGCATTAAAGAAAAGCGCTTGTTGGGAGACAACCAGAACTTCTACTTTCTTTTTTGTGTGTTTACATGATTAATATACAATAGTAACCATGTTTTGTGTCTTTTATTTCAATAAAGTGCCAAGTAAAGACTTTGGAATAGTTTGGAAACTTGTTTGTTTGATTCTGTGCAAAAATAGAAACGTTTGCCTCCGGAATATGAATTAAATGATTTTACCGGAGCATCAAACAATTCTGAATTAAAAAAATCTATCGAAATTCTATGCATTCTCCTAATTTTTCAGAATTATTTGAGTCAGGTAAGTATGGTGATCATTCAGATCTTCACAGGTTGTTCTGTTTTTGACAGATTCTATTTTGCATGCATAGTTTGCCTGTTTCAAGTGTTTCCATAGCTTATATTTGGTGATATAAATTTTTTTAATGATGGAATATAGTGGTTATTATGTGAGAACAATTGTGAATCTTGTCTTGACTGTACCTAAGTTTATGATCTATCTTTACTACACTACACCATCTCACGAAGTTCCGTTAAGTTTTGTGTGACTGAAGTTTTCAAGTTTTAGGTTAGATACCAATATGAGGTGAATAAGGAGCAAAAAGGATCTAATATTGGGGATTCCCAAGGCACCCTAATGTAATATTCAAGGAAGACTCAAGTGTATAAGCTTGGGGATGCGCCGAAAGGCACCCCCTCTTTCGTCTCCAACATTATCGATACATCTTACTTGGAGCTATATTTCTATTTGTTACATGATATGTGTTTTGCTTTGAGCATCATTATCATTTGTTTTTATCTGTTATATGTTATTTATAATCTTGTTTTTCAATATAAATTTCCAAGAATTGCCTTTAGGATGTTTGAATTGCATGTTTGATGTGTGTTGTGTAAAAACAGAAACTTCTTCCGTAGTGTTTGAATTTTCATATTTTAGTAGCACGTTGGATGTTTCTGAAATTTATACACAGTGTTTTCATATAAATTTTATAGCATGTCCTAAATTTTGATAATTGTTCGGTTACATAAGTACACTCTTTTCATAAATTTCTATAGACTGTTCTGTTTGGACAGATTGCTTTCATAGTTTTGTTATCTACTTATCCTATAGTTTCTGTAGCCTATATTGGTAAATAAAAATTGTGGAAGTGATAGTATACAGTATATAATATTTGAAAATTATTGTGAAACTTGTCTTGGTAGTACATAAATAGTTGATGTATTATTATGCGTACTAACCTATCTCACGAGTTCTTTTCGAGTTTTGTGTGGATGAAGTTTTTGAGAATAGGTGAAACCGGGATATGAGAGGATTGAAAGACATAAAAAAGCTCAAGCTTGGGGATTCGCAAGTAACCCCAAGTCAATATTTCAAGAAGTCTCAAGCATCTAAGCTTGGGGATGCTATGCATTCCACCTCTCTTCTTCAAGCATTATCGGTTAGCCTATGTTGAGCCTAAATTTTAATCCGTTCACATGATGCATGCTATTCTTGGAGTGCTATTTTTATTTTTCTTGTTGTTGAATAAAATACTCAGATCTGAATTTTTTTATTGAGATAGAGAGAGAGATAAAGTCCTCACATAGCTACATAATTGTTTGACTACTCATTGATCTTCACTTATATGTTTTGGAGTAGTTTTGTCATTCAATCTCGTGCTTCACTTATATCCTATGAGTAAATGGTTGAATGAATTGAATGTAATAAATATGAAATTATATATGTTTCATATGCTTATCCCATGTGGAGTAATGACTTCACGTATTAGAAGTACATGTGGTAAAATTTATTGAAAGTTAGCAAACACCGCATTGGTCACTTGAACAATTCATGAAAGAATATTGAAGGAAGATAGATTTCACATATAAAGTACTATCTTGGACATATTCTATGATCGTGAATACCCATTAATTATTTTCAAACTTGAGCAAATTAGTATAAGTTGGACAAGGAAGACAACATAATGTGTTATGCTTGGGTATATTTGTATAGAAGTTATATTGGTATGGATCCTCCAACATGTGGTGCTTGTTTCCACGCCATACTAGCCAAAACTTCTGCACCAAGTATAAATACTACTTGTGCATCCAAACACCCTAAAATCCAAAGTTGTTCCATATGAGTCCACCATACCTACATATATGTGGCATTTACGTGCCGCTCCAACTAATTTTGCATGTGCCAAACTCTAAACCTTCAAAATAGTATTCTGTTTTGTATGCCCGAATTGCTCATAAAGTGACTAGGGGCTGTCAGTATCTTCCATGCTAGGTGGGTTATTCTCATGATATGTGTTGATTCACTATCATTCACGAGAAAGTGGTTTGGTATTCAGTATGCCCAGTTCCATGCTCAAAAACCAAGTCAAAATATAATGAAACAAAACTCCCCCAGGATTGTTGTTTGTATGGACGGTACCCGTGGATTCAGCTCGTCGTGGAGTGTGATTGACTGGTGGAGGGGGAGTAAAAACTTTACCATTCTATTTGGGAACCGCCTATAATGTGTGTAGCATGGAAGATACTGAGATCTCTTGGTTGTTATGTTGACAATGAAAGCATACCACTCAAAATTATTATTCATCTCTGTTTTAAAAAGCTCAAGCTCTGGCACCTCTGCAAATCAATGCTTCCCCCTGCGAAGGGCCTATATTTTACTTTCTAGTACTTAACTTTATACAAGAGTCAAGGTGATATTCACCACTATATGAGCAAGCATCCTGTGGTGGGGAAAGATCCAAGCATATATGTACATTCAAATATATTTGATCATGAATTATTATTGTTGACAATTATCTCTATGATAAATAAGTTGGGAGGCAAAACTTTAAGCCCCTATCTTTCTCTGTGTTTGACGGATGTCATTTGCTCTAAAAATATGCTTTGAGTGTTAGGAATCATGGAAGACTATATGATAGTTGAGTATGTGGAATTTGCTAAATCAAAGCTCTTAGATAGACCCTTCCTAAAAATAAGATGAATTGCAATTGTTTGGTGACTGAAAGAATAGTTTGTTAGTTTTCAAGAAACTTTATGGTCTATGCTTTAACATGTGAATAGCTTGTTACTTCATCATGAGAAGTTTTATGAGATGAGATACTATTTATGATATATAAGGAAGCTAGAAAAGTGTTTGGAACTATCATTGATCAAATTTATGCACTATGCTAGCATTCACACTTCATAATATATTTCTTTTATCATTTACCTACTCGAGGACGAGCAAGAATTAAGCTTGGGGATGTTGATCCATCTACAACATATCCATAATTTATGAAGTATTCATGCCATGTTTACAATAATCTATATGATTTTGGTATGATTTTATTAGAACTAACCCGGACTGACGTTGTTTTCAGTAGAACTACCATGGTGTTGTTTTGTGCAGAAATAGAAGTTCTCGGAATACCCTGAAAATTTACGGACAATATTTTTGGAAAATATAAAATATACTGGAGCGAAAAGATACCGGCGAAGAGTCCCGAGGGATTCACGAGCCTGCGAGGCACAACCACCCCACCTACTCGCGCCTACCAAACTTGTGACCTCCTCGGGAATGTTCTGGACGTGGGTCCAACGCCAAATACTCCTATAAATATCCAAACCTCCGAAAAGAAACCTAGATCGAGAGTTTTGCCACCGCAAGCCTCCAGAGCCACAAAAAACAAATCGGGAGCCCATTTCGGCACCCTGCTGGAGGTGGAAACCATCACCGGAGGCCATCTTCATCATCCTGGCGGTCTCTATGACGAGGAAGGAGTAGTTCACCCTCAGGGCTGAGGGTATGTACCAGTAGCTATGTGTTTGATCTCTCTCTCTCTCTCGTGTTCTTGATATGGCATGATCTTGATGTACCACGAGCTTTATTGATATAGATGAATCATATGGAGTTTTCCCCTCTGAGGGTGTCCTGGATTACGGGATCCTCGGATAGCCGACCTATTGTTGTGGGCTGGACTATGAGGGCTACTTATCAAACACCGAAGGATTTGAAGGCCTATTCTCCAAGATGGAAGCTTCGGGGCTTGTGCTCCACGTCTGATGTAATAGTTAGGCAAGTTTATATCTTCGGCATGTAACCGACCATGTACAAACCCTAGGTATCCCCGGCATCTATATAAGCCGGAAGGTTTTTGGGTGTAGACAGAACAACTCATCTAGGGTTAGACATACAATCTCAAGGTAGATCAACTATGTAACCCCTTACACCATCAATACAATCAAGCAGGACGTAGGGTATTACCTCCATTGGAGGGCCCGAACCTGGGTAAACTCATGTCCCCTTCATCTCCTATTACCGTTAATCCTAGTCTCACAGTTCGGGACCCCCTACCCGAGATCCACCGGTTTTGACACCGACATTGGTGCTTTCATTGAGAGTTCCTCTATGAGCGAGATGATTTCGTACCCTACAATAATTTCTTTGTTAGTTCTCTGCTATTTGTGACTTTGGAGTGAACTCTTTGTCGCACGAGAGGCATTTACATATGATTCAACTATGCCAGTATTGTTGAGAGAAATTGCACTAGTGAAAGTATGAACCCAAGGCCTTGTTTTCAAGCATTGCAATACCATTTTTGCTCACTTTTGTTACTTGCTACCTTGTTGTTTTTATATTTTAAATTACAAAAACCTATATCCATCATCCATATTGCACTTCTATCACCAAACACGGGATCACCCTTGGGTGGAGGAGGATCCCCAAGTATTTCAACAGGCAAGATGTGTTTCAAAGCAGGTTGCTAATCAAATAAAATCTTATCTATTTCATTCGTTTCATTCATATGCATATCATTTTGATTGTCTAGCAAATATTGTTCTAAGGAATCAGTAGGAGGCACAACAATAGAAGCAAGACCAATGATTTCATCCTTACTAGGCAATTATTTATCATGGGGTTTTCTACAAAATTTAGAGAAATTAAACTCATGAGACGCATCCCCAAAACTTACAGTAAAAGTTTCCTTCTCACAATCTATCCTGGCATTAACAGTATTCAAGAAAGGTCTACCAAATATAATGGGATAAAAGTCATCTTGTGGGGAACCAAGGACAAGAAAATCAGTAGGATATTTTGTTTTCCCACACAAGACTTCAACATCTCTAACAACCCCAACTAGTGCTATAGTATCTCTATTAGCAAGCTTAATGGTAACATCAATTTCCTCTAACTCAGCTGGTACAATATCATTCATAATTTCTTGATATAAGGTAAAGGGGATTGCACTCACACTAGCACCCACATCACATAAGCCATGATAACAATGATCTCCTATTTTAACAAAAACAACACGCATGCCAACAATAGGTGTATGTTTATCTTTAGCATCAGGTCTGGCAATTCTAGTAGCTTCATCACATAAATGAATAACTGTAACATCCCAAATTTTGGAATGTTATAATAATAAATAGAAGGATCGATTGTTTGATTGAGTGAAATTTGAAATTTTTTGAAACCTTTGAAAGAGAGGTAATAAAATGACTTTCCCTTTGTGTTTGATTTCAAAATCATCCAATGCAAAATATTGAGAGAAGATGACCTGACTTCTTCAAATGATGGATTTAAAAATTTGATTTGAAAAGTTCTGAAATGTTCTATTTGGAATTATTTCCATTTGATTATAAATTCTATTTGAAATTTGAATGAATTCAAATCCATTGTCCCAAATTGAAATATCTTGAGAGGAGCAATATGAAACTCCAAACCAGGGGAAATTGGAATTATATTTGAATATATAAAAACTTAGAAAACTATTTGGAAAATATTTGAATTTCAAATTCCAAGTCATTCTTGAAGTGGTTTCAAATTTATCTTTCTCCTAAAATAAAATACATGGAAAATCTTTGATTCCCTTCAATATATAAAAGGAGAGAAATGAAATTGAAGACATTTTTGTATTTTCAAAATGTTTTATTTGCATTTTATTTGCAATAGCAACACTGTTTGAAATATTTGATTTTGTGAAATCTTTGATTGACCTTGAAAATATGTTCATGTTGTAGGAAATATTTTTCTGGTCATTTTGATATAAAATATGCCTATATATGTTTTTAACTTATTAGACTTTCATTATTTCCTTTGTTTGTTAAAAAAAAGAAGAAGAACACTTTCTTTAAATAAAATGGCTGAAACTAGGCGCTAGGCCAACAGACGACGCAACCCAGCCTAGCCCATTAACTAGGTCAAAACCCACGACTAGGCGCGCCGGCCTTATCTCCGAATAGCCAACAAATCGGCCACCCGCTCGCTTTCCAAACCGCTTCGTCCACTGACGCATGGGACCCACGCACCAAATCTCGTGAGCGATCGGACGTTGTCCCCAGTGGATCTCCGCTTTCCTTCCTTGCCGGTGCCACCGATTCCTTTCCCAATTCCCATCGGAACCGACCTCCTCTTACCTTATTTGCACACCCGAGGGCCCTATAAGTAGCGGAGCCGCCACATCTCCCGTTTTTCGCCCGAAGACCCCTCTCCCAACCCTTTACTTTGCCGGAATCCCTCGCCGGACTTCCTCTGAACCACCGCCTTCACAAGCTCGTCGCCATCACCTCGCTCCACCCCAGCCCCCGTCGTCACCACCCCTCGCTCCAAAATAATCGATCACTACCACTAGAACCCTCCGGTGCCTCCCTCGACTACCGGAGACTCCTCTCTGTCGACGCCCGACACCATCGCCTGCCATTGCCGCCTCACTGCTCGACCCTGACCACCTACCTCGACACCAAGACCACTCCTGAGCCCGTTGTGCTCGCCCGCATCGACTGACACCCTCGCCTTTGCCAGAGGACTTCCGGAGCACGCTCCCGCCTCGACACCCGATGCCAACGCCGTCGTCTTCTTCAACTCCGACGCCGGCAACCACCTCTGTAAGCCACCGACCCTCTCATCTGTTCGATCGTAGATCTAAGGCTAGGATTAGAATGGTGTCGTTTTTATTAATTTGAACCATTTTCTTCTATTAACCACTCGTTCGCTCGCTAGCCACCGCGCATGCATGCCCCCACCCACTCACAGTGCGACACGTGTTCCCCCTGTTCGTTAGTTAGGTTTATTCTTTTGTGTTTTATTTTCTAAAACAGAATTCGTTCAGTTTTTCAAATAGCTATAACTTTTATGTTTTAAATTGTATTTGAGTGATTCTTTTTGCATTGTGTTAAAAATTTTGTCTATATTCTCTATATATCGAGTTTGCCCATATTTGAATTTTGAAAATTTGTATTCATTGAAAATTTTCAACTCACTAGAATTGGAATAACTTGAGTTTAAAAAACTATTTTTGAGTGACTCTTTTTGCTACTAGTTAGTATTAATTTTATTTATGACCCTGTTCAATTTGGGAATTTTTTGGATATTTTAAATTAGGGTTTCAAGCAAAACAAATTCCGTTTTGGTTATTTTCAGGTTTATTTCCATTTCTTTTGTTGTAAATTGTTTTATTTTATTTTATTTTATATTAGTTGAAAAGTTTTACTTTGATATATCTTAGTTAGCAGTAGTATTTCAACCATGTCTATTTTTATGTGATTTATTATTTTTATAGCATGAAATCATTTCTAGTTTCATAATAACTTGCAAATTGATTTCATTGCTAGTTCCATCTCTTATTTAGTTTTGTTTCGATAAATTGTTTATAAGTTTTATTTTTTGTTAACTTAATTGATTTAAATTTTGTTTTATCTTATCTTATTATTTTATTATTTTATATATTTTACTTGTTGTTAAGTTTATTAACTAGAAAACTTATGGTGTTTAGTGTGTTGTTTTCATAGTTCTTACTTGTTCTTCAAAAGTAATTCATTTTGCTAGTAAAAAATTTACTCAAATAACTTAGTTATATTTTACTTTGTTTTTTTCTGGTTGCCTTTGAAAATAGGCTATTTGTAGGAAAAGGCTACATTGGTTGTTTTGATGAAGTTTTGTTGATTTAACTTTTGTCTTAAGTATTTCCTTCATCATAACAGAAGTGTGTTATAATTTTAGGTTTGGCTTATTGATTGTTAGTATTGATTGCTTATATGAGTGAAATGTTAGATTATATAGATTTTCATTGAAGAGTGGCGAATAGTTCTATCAAGTTATTTTCTGAGAGCGATACTATCTTCATCAACGTTACAAGCCGAGTTCACTTTGATCATCTTCCATTACCTATGTTTTATTTGCAGTAGAATCAATCTTTCCATCATACATCCAGTAGGATACTGAGCTTGAGCTTGTGGTAGTATCATGAGGTAGGAGAAACCCAACACCTTGTTACCGTTGCCCGGGAAGGGATGTTACTTCACAATTGCTATGCTTTAGTAGACGGGGTTTGGTTGTGAGATTTGGGAGTGTTGTGATGTTAATTAATTATTTCAAGACCTGTATGGTGATCAAGACTTCAAGACTTTAAGGACTCAAAATACCTCTGGGTGGATTGGACATGCATTTTGGAAGCCTGATATCTATCATGGTTATGCGGGGAATCCTGGTATCTACCTGTGATCATCCCAACGGAATGCCACGCAGGCTCAAAGAGATGGATGGATACTTCAAGGCCGGAAATCTTATGTGTGCACCCGCAAGTCAATATGGGCTTTGGCTTGGTTGACCTTAGTGGTGACTTTGGTAGGTCAAATTGCTACGAGATGTTGAAGAAAAGTAGGACTGGATGGGCACTGACTTTTGTTGGGAGACGTAGTAGTAAATCAAAAAATTCCTACGATCACCAAGATCTATCTATGGAGAAACCAGGAACGAGTGGGGAGAGATTGCATCTTCATACCTTTGAAGATCGCTAAGCGGAAGCGTTACAAGAACGCGGTTGGTGGAGTCGTACTCGCAGAGATTCAAATCGCGGTGGATTCCGATCTAAGCGCCGAACAACGACGCCTCTGCGTTCAACACACGTACAACCCGGTGACGTCTCCCGCGCCTTGATCCAGCAAGGAGGAGGGAGAGGGTGGGGAAGAGCTCCAATGGCAGGACGACGGCGTGGTGGTGGTGGAGCAGCAAGGTATTCCGGCAGGGCTTTGCCTAAGCACTACGGAGGAGGAAGAAGAGAGGTAGGGCTATGCCGTGGGAGAGAGATCAAATCTTGTCTCAAAACAGCCAAAACCTCAAGTATATATAGAAGGAGGGAGAGTGAGGGCTGCCTTGGCCCCTCCTCCCAGGAGGAGAGGTTCGGCTGAAGCTACGGAGGAGTCCACCTCCCACAAGGGAGGTGGATCTCTTCCTTTTGAATCTCCTTTAGCCTTATCTCTTTATCCCTAGCCGCATGGGCCTTTCTGGAAGGACTTGGCCAGACCAAAAAGGGCTAGTACACCTCCTCTAACAGCCCACGAAGTTCTTTGGTCGTCACACCTCTCCCGGGGGTCTTCCGGCACCCTCCCGGCACTCCTGGTACACTATCAATGAGCCCGAAAACTTTCCGGTGACCAAAATAGGACTTCCTATATATCAATCTTTACCTCCGGACCATTCCGGAGCTCCACGTGACATGCGGGATCTCATCCAGGACTCCGAACAACCTTCCGTAATCATGTACACCATTTTCCTATAACCCTAGCGTCATCGAACCTTAAGTGTGTAGACCCTACGGGTTCGGGAGATATGTAGACATGACT
The DNA here is from genome assembly GCA_022496015.1 of Hordeum marinum. Classification (NCBI taxonomy): domain Eukaryota; kingdom Viridiplantae; phylum Streptophyta; class Magnoliopsida; order Poales; family Poaceae; genus Hordeum; species Hordeum marinum. The sequence goes on along the minus strand of CM039677.1, from coordinate 341,388,706 downwards.
GAGACACCTCTCCGGTCAATAACCAATAGCGGGATCTGGATATCCATGTTGGCTCCCACATGCTCCATGATGATCTCATCGGATGAACCATGATGTCGGGGATTCAATCAATCCCGTATAGGATTCCCTTTGTCCACCGGTATGATACTTGCCCGAGATTCGATCCTCGATATCTCTATACCTTGTTCAATCTCGTTACCAACAAGTCTCTTTACTCGTTCTGTAAGACATCATCCTGTGGCTAACTCCTTAGTCACATTGAGCTCTCCGTCATATGGAGTGACAAATCCCAGTCTCGATTTGTGCCAACCCAACAGACACTTTCGGAGATACCCATCGTGCACCTTTATAGCCACCCAGTTACGTTGTGACGTTTGGCACACCCAAAGCATTCCTACGGTATCCGGGAGTTGCACAATCTCATGGTCTAAGGAAACGATACTTGACTTTGAAAAGCTTTAGCAGACGAACTACACGATCTTGTGCTATGCTTAAGATTGCGTCTTGTCCATCACATCATTCTCCTAATGATGTGATCCTGTTATCAATGACATCCAATGTCCATGGTCATGAAATTGTGACCATCTATTGATCAACGAGGTAGTCAACTAGGGGCTCACTAGGGACACGTTGTGGTCTATGTATTCACACATGCATTGTGGTTTCCAGTTAACACAGTTATAGAATGAACAATAGACAATTATCATGAACAAGTAAATACAATAATAACCATTTTATTATTGCCTCTAGGGCATATTTCCAACAGTCTCCCACTTACACTAGAGTCAATAATCTAGTTACACTGTGATGAATCGAACACCCATAGCATTCTGGTGTTGATCATGTTTTGCTCGTGAGAGAGGTTTAGTCAACGGATCTGCGACATTTAGATCCGTATGTACTTTACAAATATCTATATCACCCTCCTGAATGTAATCACGGATGGAGTTGAAGCGGCGCTTGATGTGTCTTGTCTTCTTGTGACACATGGGCTCCTTCGCAAGGGCAATAGCTCCAGTGTTGTCAGAGAATAGAGTCATCGGGCCCGATGCATTGGGAATCACTCCTAGGTCGATGATGAACTCCTTCATCCAGACTCCTTCCTTTGCTGCTTCCGAAGCAGCTATGTACTCTGCTTCACATGTAGATGCCGCCATGATGGTTTGCTTACTGCTGCATCAGCTGACTGCCCCTCCGTTCAAAATATACACGTATCCGGTTTGTGACTTGGAGTCGTCCGGATCTGTGTCGAAGCTAGCATCAACGTAACCCTTTACGATGAGCTCTTCGGCACCTCCATATACGAGAAACATCTGCTTGGTCCTTTTCAGGTACTTCAGGATATTCTTGACCGCTGTCTAGTGTTTCGCTCCGGGATCTCTTTGGTATCTCCCTACCAAACTTATGACAAGGTTCACATCAGGTCTAGTACACAGCATGGCATACATAATAGAGCCTATGGCTGAAGCATAGGGGATGACACTCATCTCTTCTCTATCCTTTGCCATGGTCGGGCATTGAGTCGTACTCTATCTCACACCTTGTAACACAGGCAAGAACCCCTTCTTGGACTGATCCATATTGAACTTCTTCAATATCTTGTCAAGGTATGTGCTTTGTGAAAGACTTATGAGGCGTCTCGATCTATCTCTATAGATCTTAATACCTAATATGTAAGCAGTTTCTCCAAGGTCCTTCATTGAAAAACATTTATTCAAGTAGCCCTTTACACTTTCCAAAAGTTCTATATCATTTCCCATTATCAGTATGTCATCCACATATAATATGAGAAATGCTACAGAGCTTCCACTCACTTTCTTGTAAATACATGATTCTCCATAAACCTGTACAAACCCAAACACTTTAATCACCTCATTAAAGCGAATGTTCCAACTCCGAGATGCTTGCACCAGCCCATAGATGGAGCGCTGGAGCTTGCATACTTTGTTAGCATCTTTAGATCGACAAAACCTTCCAGCTACATCATATACGATTCTTCCTTGAGGAAGCCATTAAGGAATGTCGTTTTGACGTCCATTTGCCAGGTCTCATAATCATAAAATGCGGCTATTGCTAACATGATTCGGACAGACTTCAACATCGCTACGGGTGAGAAAGTCTCATCATAGTCAACTGCTTGAACTTGTCGATAACCCTTAGCGACAAGCCGAGCCTTATAGACGGTCACATTACCATCCGCGTCCGTCTTCTTCTTAAAGATCATTTATTTTCAATGGCTCTTATCATCAGGCCACTCCACCAAAGTCCATACTTTGTTCTCATACATGGATCCTATCTCGGATTTCATGGCCTCAAGCCATTTCTTGGAATCCGGGCCCGCCATCGCTTCTTCATAGTTTGAAGGTTCACTGTTGTCCAACAACATGATCTCCAGGATAGGGTTGTCGTACCACTCTGGTGCGGAACGTGTCCTGGTGGACCTTCGACGTTCAATAGTAACTTGATCTGAAGTTTCATGATCATCATCATTAACTTGCTCTCCAGCCGGTGTAGGCTCTACTGAAACAACTTCCTGTGCTGCGCTACTCTCCGGTTCGAGTGGCGGTACAATTACCTCATCAAGTTCTACTTTTCTCCCACTTACTTCTTTCGAGAGAAACTCTTTCTCGAGAAAGGATCCATTCTTGGCAACAAAGACTTTGCCTTCGGATCTGAGGTAGAAGGTATACCCAATAGTCTCTTTGGGATATCCTATGAAGACGCACTTTTCTGCTTTGGGTTCGAGCTTCTCAGGTTGAAGTTTCTTCACGTAAGCATCACATCCCCAAACTTTTAGAAACGACAGCTTAGGTTTCTTTCCAAACCATAATTCATACGGTGTCATCTCAACGGATTTTGACGGTGCCCTATTTAAAGTGAATGTGGCAGTCTCTAATGCATATCCCCAAAATGATAGTGGTAAGTCGGTAAGAGACATCATAGATCGCACCATATCCAATAGAGTGCGATTACGATGTTCAGACACACCATTTCTCTAAGGTGTGCCAAGCGGTGTGAGTTGTGCAACAATTCCACATTTCCTTAGGTGCGTGCCAAACTCATGACTTAAATATTCTCTGCCATGTCAGATCGTAGGCACTTTATTTTCCTGTCACGTTGATTCTCTACCTCACTCTGAAATTCCTTGAACCTTTCAAAGGTTTCAGACTTATGTTTCATTAAGTAGATATACCCATATCTGCTCAAGTCATCAGTGAGGGTGAGAACATAACGATAGCCACCACGAGCCTCAACGCTCATTGGACCGCACACATCCGGATGTATTATCTCCAACAAGTCAGTTGCTCGCTCCATTGTTCCGGAGAACGGAGTCTTGGTCATCTTGCCCATGAGGCATGGTTCGCACGTGTCAAATGATTCAAAACCAAGAGACTCCAAAATTCCATCAGCATGGAGCTTCTTCATGTGTTTGACACCAATATGACCAAGGCGGCAGTGCCACATGTAAGTGGGACTATCGTTATCAACCTTACACTTTTTGGTACTCACACTATGGACATGTGTAACATCATGTTCGAGATTCATCATAAATAAACCATTGACCAGCGGGGCATGACCATAAAACATTTCTCTCATATAAATAGAAGAACCATTATTCTCAGATTTAAATGAGTAGCCATCTCGCATCAAGCGAGATCCAGATATAATGTTCATGCTCAAAGCTAGTACTAAATAACAATTATTGAGGTTTAAAACTAATCCCGAAGGTAGATGTAGAGGTAGCGTGCCGACGGTGATCACATCGACCTTGGAACCATTCCCGACGCGCATCGTCACCTCGTCCTTTGCCAGTCTCCGCTTATTCTGCAACTCCTACTTGGAGTTACAAATGTGAGCAACTGCACCGGTATCAAATACCCAAGAGCTACTATGAGCGCTGGTTAGGTACACATCAATAACAAGTATATCACATATACCTTTAACGTTGCCGGACTTCTTATTCGCTAAGTACTTGGGGCAGTTCCACTTCAAGTGACCGATACCCTTGCAAGAAAAGCACTCAGTCTCAGGCTTGGGTCCACGCTTGTTCTTCTTCCCGGCAACTTGCTTACCGGGTGCGGCAACAACTTTGCCGTCCTTCTTGAAGTTCTTCTTACCCTTGCATTTCTTGAAACTAGTGGTCTTATTTACCATCAACACTTGATGCTCCTTTTTGATCTCGACCTCTGCTTATTTCAGCATCGAGTACAACTCAGGAATGGACTTCTCCATACCCTCCATGTTGTAGTTCATCACAAAGCTCTTGTAGCTAGGTAGAAGCGACTGGAGGATTCTGTCAATGACCGAGTCATCCAGGAGATTAACTCCCAGCTGAGTCAAGCGGTTGTACAACCCAGGCATTTTGAGTATGTGCTCAGTAACAAAACTATTTTCCTCCATCTTACAACTGAAGAACTTGTCGGAGACATCATATCTCTCGACCCGGGCATGAGCTTGGAAAACTAGTTTCAGCTCTTGGAACATCTCATATGCTCCGTGTTGCTCAAATCGTTTTCGTAGCCCCGGTTCTAAAATATAAAGCATGCCGCACTGAACAAGGCTGTAGTCATCGTAGTGTGACTGCCAAGCATTCATAACGTCTTGCTCTGCTGGGAAAATGGGTGTGTCACCTAGCGGTGCATCAAGAACATACAATCTTTTGGAAGCTATGAGGATGATCCTCAATGTTGGAAATATGCCCTAGAGGCAATAATAAATTAGTTATTATCATATTTCCTTGTTCATGATAATCGTTTATTATCCATGCTATAATTGTATTGATCGGAGACTTAAATGCATGTGTGGATACATAGACAAAACCATGTCCCTAGTATGCCTCTAATGGACTAGCTCGTTGATCAAAGGATGGTTAAGGTCTCCTAGCCATGGACATGAGATGTCATTTGATAACGGGATCACATCATTAGGATAATGATGTGATGGATAAGACCCAAACTACAAACATAGCATATGATCGTGTCAGTTTGTTGCTACTGTTTTCTGCATGTCAACTATATGTTCCTATGACCATGAGATCATGCAACTCACAGATATCAGAGGAGTGCCTTGTGTGTATCAAACGTCGCAACGTAACTGGGTGACTATAAAGGTGCTCTACAGGTATCTCCGATGGTGTCTGTTGAGTTAGCATGGATCGAGACTGGGATTTGTTACTCCGTGTGACGGAGAGGTATCTCGGGGCCCACTCGGTAATGCAACATCACAATAAGCCTTGCAAGCAATGTGAATAATTGTTAGTTGCGGGATCTTGTATTATGGAACGAGTAAAGAGACTTGCCAGTAACGAGGTTGAACTAGGTATGGAGATACCGACGATCGAATCTCGGGCAAGTAACATACCGAAGAACAAAGGGAACGTTATACGGGATTAACTGAATCCTTGACACAGAGGTTCGACCGATAAAGATCTTCGTAGAATATGTAGGAACCAATGTGGACGTCCATGTCCCGCCATTGGTTATTGACCGTAGAGGTGTCTCGGTCATGTCTACATAGTTCTCGAACCCGCAGGGTCTGCACACTTAAGGTTCGGTGACGTTTCGGTAGTGTAGAGTTATGTATGGTGGTGACCGAAGTTTGTTCGGAGTCCCGGATGAGATCCCGGACGTCACGAGGAGCTCCGGAATGGTCCCGAGGTAAATATTCATATATAGGAAGTCCCAGTTTGGTTTCTGGAAAAGTTTTGGGCTCATCGGTAGTGTACCGGGAGTGCCGGTAGTGTACCGGGAGGCCTCTGGGAGGGGTATTTCGACCCCAAGAGGTCCATGGGCTGTGGGAGAATAATAACCAGCCCTTATTGGGCTGGGAAAACAGCCACAAAGCCCATGGCGCAGGAGAGAAAGTCCTAAAGCAAAAGGTGGAAAATCAGCCAATAGGAGGCAATCCTACTCCAACTTGGATTGGAGGTGAAGTAGGATTGCTTCCCATCTCCTATTTCGGCCGACACAAAGGCCTTGGCTGCCTCTCCTCTCCTCTCCTCCTATATATACTAGTGGATTGGGTGGTTTTTGGACAGAATTTCCGGCCACGTGCTACCCGTTTCACCGGTGCACAGTTTCTCCTCTAGATCGGTTTTCCGCAGCGCTTAGGCGAAGCCCTGCCGGAATCACTCCACCACTATCACCGGAGCGCCGTCACGCTGCCGGTGAACTCTCTCTGCTCTCCACCTCCTCTTGCTGGATCAAGACAGTGGAGATCGTCATCAAGCTGCACGTGTGCTGAACGCGGAGGTGACGTCCGTTCGGCGCTAGATCGGAAGGACCGTGATCGAGATCGCGAGACGGTTCGTGATGAGATCGCGGAACGGATCGTGATGAGTTCGTGGGATAGATCGTGATCAAGATCATGAGACGGATCGTGATGAGATCGCGGGACAGATCGTGATGAGTTCACGGGACGGATCATGATTGGATCGCGGGACGGATCGTGATGAGATCGCAGTACGCTTGGCGATTTGGATCGCGAAGATGTTCGACTACACCAACCGCGTTTCTTAACGCTTCCCGCTTAGCGATCTACAAGGGTATGTAGATCCACTCTCCCTCTCGTAGATGCTCATCACCATGGATAGGTTTGAGTGTGCGTAGGAAAATTTTTGTTTCCCATGCGACGTTCCCCAACAGTGGCATCATGAGCTAGGTTGATGGTTCGATGAGATCTCGAGTAGAACACAAAAGGTTTGTGGTCGTTGATGCTTAGATTGCTTCCTCCCTTGGTCGTATTTTGGTTCAGCGGGATTGTGAGATGAAGCGGCCCGGACCAACATTACTCGTACGCTTACGAGAGACCGGTTCCCTCGACGCAACTTGTTGCTTAGATGGCTTGCGAGTGACAGTTTCTCTCACTTTAGTTGGATCGGATCCGACAAAGGCGGTCCTTGAAAAGGTTGAAAAGCAATCTATGTATAACCGTTGTGGTTTATGCGTAGGTGAGAATCGTTCTTGCTAGATACCTGTAGCAGCCACGTAAAACATGCAACAACAATTAGAGGACGTCTAACTTGTTTTTGCAGGGTATGTTGTGATATGATATGGCCAATTACATGATGTGATATATGTGATGTATGAGATGATCATGTGATGTATAGATTATAACGACTTGCATGTCGATGAATACGGCAACCGGCAGGAGCCATAGGGTTGTCTTTAATTATTGTATGACCTGCGTGTCAATCATTAAGCGCTATGTAATGCTTTACTTTATCGCTAAACGGTAGCAATAGTAGTAGAAGCATGCAGGGCGTGACAACCCCGATGGCGACACGTTGATGGAGATCAAGATGATGGAGATCATGGTGTCATGCCGGTGACGATTTAGATCATGCTGGTGCTTTCTAGATGGAGATCAAAGCACAAGTTCATGGCCATATCATGTCACTTATGATTTGCATGTGATGTTAATCCTTTTTATGCACCTTGTTTTGCTTAGGACGACGGTAGCATTATAAGGTGATCCCTCACTTAATTTCAAGATAAATTGTGATCTCCCCGAGCGTGCACCGTTGCGAAAGTTCGTCGTGTTGAGACACCACGTGATGATCGGGTGTGATAGACTCTACGTTCACATACAACGGGTGCAAGCCAGTGTTGCACATGCAAAACACTCGGGTTAAACTTGACGAGCCTTGCATGTACAAACATGGCCTCGGAACACAAGAGACCGAAAGGTCGAATATGAGTCATATAGTAGATATGATCAACATAATGATGTTCACCATTGCAGCCACCTCAACTCACGTGATGATCGGACTTGAGTTGGTGAATTTGGATCATGTATCACTCGAATGATCGGAGGGATGTCAATTTGAGTGGGAGTTCTTAAGTAATATGATTAATTGAACTCATTATCATGAACATAGTCAAAGTGTCTTTGCAAATTATGTTGTAGATTACTAGCTCGTGCTGTAGCTCCCTTAAATTTTTATATGTTCCTAGAGAAATAGAGTTGAAAGATGTTGGTAGCAATATTGCGGACTAGGTCCGTGATCTGAGGATTGTCCTCATTGCTGCACAGAAGGCTTATGTCCTTAATGCACCGCTCGCTGCGACACCCCCTCTAGCGTTGTCTATAGATGTTGTGAACATCTAACAGGCACGTTTCGATGACTACTTGATAGTTTAGTGCGTCATGCATTACGGCTTAGAATTGAGGCTCCGAAACGTTTTGAACGTCACGGAACATATGAGATGTTCTAGGAGCAGAGATTGTGATCTCAGGCTCGTGCCTGTGTTGCGAGATATGAGATCTCCAACAAGATTCTTTGCCTGTAAGATGAAGGAGAATAGCTCAATCGTTGAGCATGTACTCAGATTTTCTGGGTACTACAATCGCTTGAATCAAGTGGGAGTTGATCTTCCAGATAAGATAGTGATTGATATAGTTCTCCAAGTCACTGTCACTAAAGCTACTAGAACTTAGTGATGAACTATAATACACCAGGGATAGAAGTATTGATCCCTGAGCTGTTCGTGATGTTTGACACTTCGAAGGTAGAAATCAAAAAGGAGCGTCAAGTGTTGATGGTTAATCAAACCACTAGTTTCGAGAAGGGCAAGCGCAAGGAGGGAAACTTCATGGATAGCAAGTCAGTTGCTGCTCGAGTGAAGCAAACCAAATTTGAACTCAAACCTGAGACTAAGTGCTTCTATTATGGGGTGAGCAGTCGCTGAAGCGGAACAACCCTAGATGCTTGGTAGATAAGAAGGCTGGCAACATCGATAGAAATATATTTGATATACGAGTTATTAATGTGTACCTTGCTAGTACTCCTAGTAGCACCTGGGTATTGGATACCGGTTCGGTTGCTAAATGTTAGTACCTCGAAATGAAAGCTACGGAATAAATGGAGAACTAGCTAAGGGTGAGGTGACGATGTGTGTTGGAATTGTTTCCGAGGTTGATGTGATCAACATCGCACACTCTCTCTACCTTCAGGATTAGTGACGAACCTAAATAAATGTTATTTGGTGTTTTGCGTTGAGCATGAACATGATTAGATCATGTTTATTGCAATACGGTTATTCATTTAAGTTAGAGAATAATGGTTATTCTATTTACATGAATAATACCTTCAATTGTCATGCACCTAGTGAGAATGGTTTGTTGAAATCTTGATCGTAGTAATACACATGTTCATAACATTGATGTCAAAAGATACAAAGTTAATAATGATAGTACCACATACTTGTGGCACTGCCGCAAAATGTCATATTGGTATAAAGCGCATGAAGAAACTCCATGCTTATGGATCTTTGGACTCATTCGATTTCGAATCGGTTGAGACATGCGAACCATGCCTCTTGGGCAAGATGACTAAAGGATCCCGTTGGATGGAGCGGGCAAGTGATTCATTGGAAATGATACATGTTGATGTATGCAATCTAGTGAGTCTTGTAGCGTGCAATGGATATCGTTATTTTCTTACCTTCACTGATGATTTGAGTAGATATAGTGTATATTTACTTAATGAAACACAAGTCTGAATCATTTGAAAGGTTCAAATAAATTCAAAGTGAAGTTTAAGATCATCGTGACAAGAAGATAAAAATGACTGCGATATGATCGTGGAGGTGAATATCTGAGTTACGAGTTTGGCATACAACTTAAGACAATGTGAAATTTGTTTCACAACTAACGCCACCTGGAACACCATAGTGTGATGGTGTGTCCGAACATCATAGTCATGCTCTATTGGATATGGTGCGTGCTGTGATGTCTCTTATCGTTTTACTACTATAATTTTGGGGTTATGCATTGGAGACAACTACATTCACTTTAAATAGGGCACCATCTAAATCCGTTGAGATGACACCATGTGAATTATGGTTTGACAGAAACCTAAGTTGCCATTTCTTAATGTTTGGGGCTGCGATGCTTGTGTGGAAAATGTTTTCACATAATAAGCTAGAACCCAAAGCGGACAAATGTATCTTCATAGAATACCCTAAGAACAGATGGGTATGCCTTCTACCTCAGATGCGAGTGCAAAGTGTTTGTTGCTTAAAACGGATCCTTTCTCAAGGAAATGTTTCTCTCGAAAGAATTGAGTGGGAGGAAGATAGAACTTGATGAGGTTGTTAAACCTTTGTTCAAACCAGAGAGTAGCGTAGTGCAGAAAGATGTTTCTGTGAAGCCTACGTTAGTTGAAGAGTAAGTTAATGATGATGATCATGAGGCTTCAAGATCAAGTTACTATCGAACTTCGTAGGTCGACAAGGATGTGTATTGCTCCTAAGTGGTACGACAACTCTGTCTCGGAGATCATGTTGTTGGACAACGATGAACCTACGAGCTATGGAGAAGCGATGATGGGCCCGGATTTCGACAAATGGTTGGAGGCCATGAAATCCGAGATAGGATCCATGTATGAAAACCAAGTATAGACTTTGGTAGACTTGCTCGTTGGACAGCAGGTCGTTGAGTACAAATGGATCTTTAAAATGAAGATAGACACTGATGGTAATTGTCACCATTTGTAAAGCTCGACTTGTTGCAAAGATGTTTGTGACAAGTTCAAGGGGTTGACTGCGATGAGACTTTCTCACTCGTAGCGATGCTAAAGTCTGTTGGAATTATGTTAGCAGTTGCTGCGTTTTCAATTATGAAATCTGGCAGATGGATGTCAAAACATCATTTCCTTAACGGTTTACTTGAGGAAAGGTTGTATGTGATACAACCAGAAGGTTTTGTCAGTCCTAAGGATGCTAAAAGGTGTGCAAGCTTCGGTGATCCTTCCATGGAATGAAGCAAGCATCTCGGAGTTGGAATATACACTTTGATGAGTTGATCAAAGTTTTTGAGTTTATACAAAGTTTACGACAAACTTGTATTTGCAATAAAGTGAGTGGGAGCACTATAGAATTTCTGATAAGTATATGTGGATGACATATTGTTGATCAGAAATAATGTAGAGTTTCTGGAAAGCATAAAACGGTTATTTGGAAAGTGATTTTCAAAGGAAGACCTGGATGAAGCTACCTAATTGTTGAGCATCAAAATCTATGGAGATAGATCAAGATGCTCGATGAGACTTTCAATGAGTGCATACCTTGACAAGATTTTGAAAGATTTCAAAATGGATCAGTCAGAGAAAGAGTTCTCGCCTGATTTGTAAGGTGTGAAAGTTGAGTGAGACTCAAAGCTCGACAACGGCAGAAGAAAGAGAAAGGACGAACGTCGTCCCCTATGCCTTAGCCATAGGCTCTATATTATGCCATGCTGTGTACCGCACCTGTGTGTGCCTTGCCATGAGTCCGTCAGGGGGTACAAGAGTGAACCAGGAGTGGATCACTAGACAGCTGTCAAGATTATCGTTAGTAACTAAGAGACTGAGGAGATGTTTCTCGATTATGGAGGTGATGAAGAGTTCGTCATAAGGAGTTACGTCGATACAAGCTTTAACACTAATCCGGATGACTCGTAGTAGCAATCTGGATACGTATAGTGGAGCAGCCATTTGGAAATAGTACCAAGTGGAGTGTGGTAGCAGTGTTTACGGTTTGACATAGAGATTTGCAAAGTACACACGGATCTGAATATCGCAGACCCGTTGACTATAAGACCTTTCTCACATGCAAAGCATGATCGAGACCCAGAACTCATTGGGTGTTAGATTCATAACAATGCGAATCACATGGTGATGTGAACTAGATTATTGACTCTAGTGCAAGTGGGAGACTGTTGGAAATATGCCCTCGAGGCAATAATTAATTATTTATTATCATATTTCCTTGTTCATGATAATCGTTTATTATCCATGCTATAATTGTGTTGATCGGAGACTTAAATGCATGTGTGGATACATAGACAAAACCATGTCCCTGGTATGCCTCTAATGGACTAGCTCGTTGATCAAAGGATGGTTAAGGTCTCCTAGCCATGGACATGAGATGTCATTTGATAACGGGATCACATCATTAGGAGAATGATGTGATGGATAAGACCCAAACTACAAACATAGCATATGATCGTGTCAGTTTGTTGCTACTGTTTTCTGCATGTCAAGTATATGTTCCTATGACCATGAGATCATGCAACTCACGGATATCAGAGGAGTGCCTTGTGTGTATCAAACGTCGCAATGTAACTGGGTGACTATAAAGGTGCTCTACAGGTATCTCCGATGGTGTCTGTTGAGTTAGCATGGATCGAGACTGGGATTTGTTACTCCGTGTGACGGAGAAGTATCTCGGGGCCCACTCGGTAATGCAACATCACAATAAGCCTTGCAAGCAATGTGACTAATTGTTAGTTGCGGGATCTTGTATTATGGAACGAGTAAAGAGACTTGCCGGTAACGAGGTTGAACTAAGTATCGAGATACCGACGATCGAATCTCGGGCAAGTAACATACCGAAGAACAAAGGGAACGTTATACGGGATTAACTGAATCCTTGACATAGAGGTTCGACCGATAAAGATCTTCGTAGAATATGTAGGAACCAATGTGGACGTCCATGTCCTGCCATTGGTTATTGACCGTAGAGGTGTCTTAGTCATGTCTACATAGTTCTCGAACCCGCAGGGTCTGCACACTTAAGGTTCGGTGACGTTTCGGTAGTGTAGAGTTATGTATGGTGGTGACCGAAGTTTGTTTGGAGTCCTGGATGAGATCTCGGATGTCACGAGGAGCTGCGGAATGGTCCCGAGGTAAAGATTCATATATAGGAAGTCCCAGTTTGGTTTCCGAAAAAGTTTCGGGCTCATCGGTAGTGTACCGGGAGTGCCGGTAGTGTACCGGGAGTGCCGGTAGTTTACCGGGAGGCCTCCGGGAGGGGTATTTCGACCCCAATAGGTCCATGGGCTATGGGATAAAAATAACCAGCCCTTAGTGGGCTGGGAAAACAGCCACAAAGGCCCATGGCGCAGGAGAGAAAGTCCTAAAGCAAAAGGTGGAAAATCAGCCAATAGGAGGCAATCCTACTCCAACTAGGATTGGAGGTGAAGTAGGATTGCTTCCCACCTCCTATTTCGGCCGACCCAAAGGCCCTGGCTGCCTCTCCTCTCCTCCTATATATATACTAGTGGATTGGGTGGTTTTTGGACAGAATTTCCCGCCACGTGCTACCCGTTTCACCGGTGCACAGTTTCTCCTCTAGATCGGTTTTCCGCAGCGCTTAGGCAAAGCCCTGCCGGAATCACTCCACCACCATCACCGGAGCACCATCACGCTGCCGGTGAACTCTCTCTCCTCTCCACCTCCTCTTGCTGGATCAAGACGGTGGAGATCGTCATCAAGCTGCACGTGTGCTGAACGCGGAGGTGTCGTCCGTTCGGCGCTAGATTGGAAGGACCATGATCGAGATCGCGAGACGGTTCGTGATGAGATCACGGAACGGATCGTGCTGAGTTCGCAGGACATATCGTGATCAAGATCGTGAGACGGATCGTGATGAGATCACAGGACGGATCGTGATGAGTTCACGGGACGGATCGTGATTGGATCGCGGGACGGATCGTGATGAGATCGCGGGACGCTTGGCGATTTGGATCGCGAAGATGTTCGACTACACCAACCACGTTTCTTAACGCTTCCCGCTTAGCAATCTACAAGGGTATGTAGATCCACTCTCCTTCTCGTAGATGCTCATCACCATGGATAGGTTTGCGTGTGCGTAGGAAATTTTTTGTTTCCCATGCGACGTTCCCCATCACTCAAACCACGGACCCAGTCCGCATAGTTGCATCCATCATCTTTCATCTTGGTTTTCTCTAGGAACGCGTTGAAGTTGAGGGTGACATTAGCGTTGGCCATTGGATCTACAATATAGATTGTAACGACAATTTTAGACTAAGTTCATGATAATTAAGTTCACATAATCAAATTATTTAATGAACTCCCACTTAGATAGACATCTCTCTAGTCATCCAAGTGACACATGATCCACGTCAACTAGCCCGTGTCCGATCATCACGTGAGACAGACTAGTCGTTCATGGTGAACATCTACATGTTAATCGTATCTTCTATACGACTCATGTTCGACCTTTCGTTCTTCCGTGTTCCGAGGCCATGTGTGTACATGCTAGGCTCGTCAAGTCAACCTAAGTGTTTCGCATGTGTAAATCTAGCTTACACCCGTTGTATGCGAACGTTAGAACCTATCACACACGATCATCAGGTGGTGCTTCAGAACAACGATCCTTAGCAACGGTGCACAGTTAGGGTGAACACATTTCTTGAAATTTTATTGAGAGATCATCTTATTTAGCTACCGTCGTTCTAAGAAAATAAGATGTAAACATGATAAACATCATGTGCAATCAATATAGTGACATGATATGGCCAATATCATCTTGCTCCTTTGATCTCCATTTTCGGGGCACCATGATCATCACTGTCACCGGCACGACACCATGATCTCCATCACCATGTCTTCATGAAGTTGTCACGCCAACTATTACTTCTACTACTATGGGTAACGTTTAGCAATAAAAAAAGTAATTACATGGCAATCTTGATTGACACGCAGGTCATACAATAAAATAAGACAACTCCTATGGCTCCTGTAGGTTGTCATACTCATCGACATGCAAGTCGTGAATCCTATTACAAGAACATGATCAATCTCATACATCACAATGCATCACATCACATCCTTAGGCCATATCACATCACAAGGCATATGCTGCAAAAACAAGTTAGACGTCCTCTAATTTGTAGTTGCAAGTTTTTACGTGGCTGCTATAGGTTTCTAGCAAGAACGTTTCTTACCTACGACAAAACCACATGATATGCCAATTGCTATTTACCCTTCATAAGGACCCTTTTCATCGAATCCAATCCGACTAAGGTGGGAGAGACAAACACCCGCTAGCCACCTTATGCAACAAGTGCATGTTAGGCGGTGGAACCGGTCTCACATAATCGTACGTGTAAAGTTGGTCCGGGCCGCTTCATCCCACAATACCGCTGAATAAAGATAAGACTAGTAGTGGTAAGCAAATTAACAAGATCGACGCCCACAACAACTTTGTGTTCTACTCATGCATAGATTCTACGCATAGACCTAGCTCTGATACCACTGTTGGGAGACATAGTAGTAAATCAAAAAAATTCCTACGATCACAAAGATCTATCTATGGAGAAACCAACAACGAGTGGGGAGAGATTGCATCTTCATACCTTTGAAGATTGCTAAGCGGAAGAGTTACAAGAACTCGGTTGGTGGAGTCATACTCAGCGATTCAGATCACGGTGGATTCCGATCTAAGCGTCAAACAACGGCGCCTCCGCGTTCAACAGACATACAGCCTGATGACGTCTCCCGCGCCTTGATCCATCAAGGAGGAGGGAGAGGTTGGGGAAGAGCTCCAACAACAGCACGATGTCATGGTGGTGGTGGAGCAGCAAGGTATTCTGGCAGGGCTTCGCCTAAGCACTACGGAGGAGGAAGAAGAGAGCTAGGGCTATGCCGTGGGAGAGAGATAAAATCTTGTCTCAAAACAGCCAAAACCTCAAGTATATATAGGAGGAGGGAGAGGGAGGGTTGCCTTGGCCCCTCCTCCCAGGAGGAGAGGTTTGGCCGAAGCTAGGATGGAGTCCACCTCCCGCAAGGAAGGTGGATCTCTTCCTTTTGAATCTCCTTGAGCCTTATCTCTTTATCCCTAGCCGCATGGGCCTTTCCGGAAGGACTTAGCCAGCCTAATAAGGGCTGGTACACCTCCTCTATCAGCCCATGAAGTCCTTTGGTCGTCACACCCCTCCCGAGGGTCCTCCGGCACCCTCCCGGCACTCCCGGTACACTATCGATGAGCCCGAAAACTTTCCGGTGAAAAAAACAGGACTTCCTATATATCAATCTTTACCTCCGGACCATTCCAGAGCTCCTCGTGATGTCCGAGATCTCATCCAGGACTCCGAACAACCTTCGGTAATCATGTATACCATTTCCCTATAACCCTAGCGTCATCGAACCTTAAGTGTGTAGACCCTACGGGTTCGGGAGACACGTAGACATGACCGAGACACCTCTCCAGTCAATAACCAACAGCAGGATCTGGATACCCATGTTGGCTCCCACATGCTCCACGATGATCTCATCGGATGAACCACGATGTCGGCGATTCAATCAATCCCGTATACAATTCCCTTTGTCTATCGGTATGATACTTGCTCGAGATTCGGTCGGTATCTCCATACCTTGTTCAAGTTCGTTACCGGCAAGTCTCTTTACTCGTTCTGTAACACATCATCCCATGGCTAACTCCTTAGTCACATTGAGCTCATTATGATGATGTCTTACCGAGTGGGCCCAGAGATACCTCTCCGTCATATGGAGTGACAAATCCCAGTCTCGATTCGTGCCAACCCAACAGACACTTTCGGAGATACCCATAGTGCACCTTTATAGCCACCTAGTTACGTTGTGACATTTGGCACACCCAAAGCATTCCTACGGTATCCGGGAGTTGCACAATCTCATGGTCTAAGGAAACGATACTTGACTTTGAAAAGCTTTAGCAGACGAACTACACGATCTCGTGCTATGCTTAGGATTGGGTCTTGTCCATCACATCATTCTCCTAATGATGTTATCTTGTTATCAATGACATCCAATGTCCATGGTCATGAACCTGCGACCATCTATTGATCAACGAGCTAGTCAACTAGAGGCCCACTAGGGACACATTGTGGTCTATGTATTCACACATGCATTATGATTTCAAGTTAACACAATTATAGCATGAACAATAGACAATTATCATGAACAAGGAAATACAATAATAACCGTTTTATTATTGCCTCTAGGGCATATTTCCAACAACTTTCTATCAGAGGATCACTTTGGAAGGCCCTATTTCGATCGTCTCGTTCTCAAACACCAGGCAGTGTGAGGACACAACTGGAGGGATCAAATCTTGTGAGTAAAGTTTACAAACCTGTGTAGAGTGTCAAACTAATAAATTAGCCCGTGTCCTCAGTTAAGGACAACATGAGCACCGAAGATGATACTATCAGCCAGTTCTCAACACAATTAATAAATTTTATGATGAGTGGGTCTATTAATAATGTTTTGGACATGAGAATTGGTTGGTGGAACCTTCTCATTAACAACCAACTTTTGTAGTGATATTCCTTTTGACCCCTTTGTTGTAGGGAAAATAAAACCATCTTTTCTGCAAAAAACTCAGACATAGAGCCATGTCTTTTGCATATAGAATAGCCTTTATCATTCTTTCTATGGTGATCTTGGCGGTATATTCACCGTACTGACTTACACTTAACATGTCGTTGGTGTTATTGGGACTCCACTCCCATTGACTGTTTCTGTTGAGACTTAAGAGGTATATATGAACTTTACATTATTTACATGTGATTGCACTTTGATATATACATTGATGTACTATGTGTGCTAGCATACTGATCCAGGGATGGCACTAACACACAGAGGCTTGACTCGTTTTGAGTCGGGACGCTACATAAATGGTATCAGAGCACATTTTATCTGTAGGACGTGACCCTAGAAAACTATAAAGCCCATAGGATAGGATATCTATCAAAATTATCCTAAAAAAATCTCTTTAATTCTTATCCCTTCTGAGTTTTATCAAATATTCCTCTTACCCAAAATAGTTAGACAATACCCTTGTCCCATTGACCACTTGGAGGAATCAACTAATGTCACTTCAATCCGGAAAATATATCAGACAACTAATGACCAACTTAGACAAAATGGATTTTCTATGGAAAGAGCTACAAAAGTTGAAGACTATAAACACCTGAAGAAACTAAAGACCATGAAGAAATTCCAAGATTTTATGCCCCTAGAAGACCAAACTCCTGTTGTCTACACACGCTAGATATGATGATTTGTGAGTTGTCATTTGTGTGTATTTTTCCTACATCCATAGAGAAAAACCTATTTTCAAAACTATTATTTGTATTGTGTGTATCTCCTTCCATCTCTCTTCCGTACATCATCTCAAAACCCTTGGACCAATAGAAGGTGAATGAAGATGAACTTGTATTCTCTCGACCAATGACCTAGCTGGAGGCAAAAGTATGGATTCTAAACATGGAGAATCACTTCAGGAGCAAGTCAATTGCAAGCAAGTATGAGGTTCAAAATGCTCTTCAGTACTTTACCCAAAGTGCTGCAACTTGGTGGAAAATGCATCAAGCCATACAAGGGCATAATGGAGCAAAAATCTGGGAGGAGTTCAAGAAAACACTGTTAAGATCCCGTCTCATCCGGATGCATTGTGATAGCCCAATAAAGCAGCTTCATGGCTGCAAGATCTATGGGAAATATGACACACCTAGGAAGAACACCAGGATGGATGCCCTCATTGTGAAGAAAATCACCCAACTGAGGAATGCCCATCTAACCAAGTGACTTGTTTCTTGTGTGAAGGAACCACCCACTACCCAGCTCAGTGCCACATTTATCCCAAGATGCAAAAATTTATCTAAAAGCAGAAAGAAGCAATGAAGGAAACATTCAAGGGGATTTTAGAAGAATCTGTAGTGAAGGAAGATTTGGACGACCCTAATGGACAAGGCCTAACTAGATTTTTCTCCAATGCATGCTACTCGTGTGGAGAAGAAGGACATTTTTCACAAGATTGCACAAAGGAAAGCCAAGAGTATCTGGGAGACTTCCCCACAGAAAAAGTGGATCTTGATCCACATGAAATAGAGGGATTGCCGGAACAAGCAAATCCACGAAGAGAACCCGAATACATCCCGAGAATAACCCTACTTCTGCAAAGAAGAACAAGAGTCATATCATGTGTGTGAGGTGCAAGGAAGTAGGTCACTACGTTGACCAATGCTCGGAAAATAAGCAAAGATCTCAAGGAGAACATCACAAAGTTCTAGTGGTACTAAAATATCTCCAAGGGGGGACAAATGAATAAAGTTGGAAGTAATGCTTGACCATACACAACTATGTAGATGGTAGCATTTGTAATAAAGTACTTTTTAGGAGTTTTAAGAAGTCATTGAGGATGTAACAAAGGATTGAATATGAGAAGAATATGGTTTTTGATGAACCAACACATGTATTGATAAACATACCAATGTAAAGGAAAATGAAATTCCATAGAGTGGAATCTAGACAAGAATAAGTCTGTGATTTATTACCTCAAGGGTACGATGGAGCAAATTGAAAGTAATGTTGGAATATGAAACGATAGTAACCCCAAGGGTGAGTTAAAGTTGTTCAAGTATTTAAGTGATCACACAGAACCACAGACCTCAGGATTGATAAGGATAAAGCACTACCTTTATGAACGAAGAAACTTAGAAGAAGCTATGACTGATTTTCAAACATTTTCTTAGGAGGATACGAAAACCTGAGAGTTGTGACTAATGATAGATGTTCAGCTGGCAAAATCAATGGATTTATTCGAACTTAGTTCATAGGTAAGAGAAATTTCTGCATCACTTGTGAGGAAGCCCAAGTGTTAGAATACGAGATTCGTTAAACCTTATACAAAGTAATGATTTGGGTGCGGAATGGATTGATCACCATGATGACTTACTCTTATCATTTGCTCTTGCTATTCAGAATGGTAAATCTGAGGGACTTACCCATAGTAAAGAGACAACAATATTTGAAGCTTTTGTTTAAGCCTTAAAATGGTATGAAGATTATCCCTTGTACATGGCAGCTATAGCCAAACTTAGGAAATTTTGCGGTGAGGATGAAGCCAACACCCATTTCACTGCAGGATAACCACTAATGGTCGACCACCATGAGATCATCAATAAGTTATTTAGAATGATCACGAGACTTGTCACTTAAGAACACCCGGTAATGAAAGAACTCTGTTTTGACCAAGGAGACACTGGATTTTGAAGAAAACATTATGAATATAACAGAAGAGCATCAACAAAGGAGTTACTGTGAAGATACGAGACAGGTATTACCAAATACATGAGGGAAATAGCATGACTTTGAGGGACCAGTAACTCTCATTTTAAGTGTGGTAGACGCCACACTTCTAGGACAATGTATTTGCTAGAAGACCCCCAATCCCTAACCTTTTCTTTCTAGCCCTTTCGAATCTCGAGGACGAGATTCAGTTTAAGTGTGGTAGGTTTGTAACATCCCCAAATTTGGAATGTCATAATAATAAATATAATGATTGATTGGCTGATTGAGTGATTGAAAATTGAGTGAAATTTGAAACTTTTTGAAACCTTTGAACAAGAGGGAATAAAATGACTTTCCCTTTGTGTTTGATTTCAAAATCATCCAATGCAAAACATTTATAGAAGATGACATGACTTCTTCAAATGATGGATTTAAAAAATTGAATTGAAAAGCTCTGAAATGTTCTATTTTGAATTATATCCATTTTATTCTAAATTCTATTTTAAAGTTGAATGAATTCAAATCCATTTGCCCAAATTCCAAAATCTTGAGAGGAGCAATATGACACTCCAAACGATGGGCAATTGGAATTATATTTGAATTTATAAAAACTCAGAAAACTATTTGGAAAATGTTTGAATTTCAAATTCAAAGTAATTCTTCAAGTGGTTTTCAAATTTATCTTTCTCCTAAAATAAATACATGGATAATAGGGTAAAATTATCCCCTTCAATATATAAAAGGAGAGAAATGAAATTGAAGACATTTTTGTATTTTCAAAATGTTTTATTTGCATTTTATTTGCAACAGGAATACTGTTTGAATTATTTGATTTTGTGAAATGTTTGATTGACCTTGATAATATGTTCATGTTGTAGGAAATATTTTTCTCGTCATTTTGATATATAGTATGCCTATATATGTTTTTCATTTATTAGACTTGCATCATTTCCTTTCTCTGTTTAAAAAAGAAGAAAAAAACTTTATTTAAATAAAACGGCCGAAACAAGGCGCTAGGCCAGCAAACGACCCAACCCAGCCTAGCCCATCAATTGGGTCAAATCCACCGCTAGCCGCGTCAGCCTCGTCTCCGAATAGGCAACAGATTGGCCACCTGCTCGCTTTCCAGACTGCTTCAACCACTAACAGGTGGGACCCACGGACCGAATCTCGTTGGTGATCAGACGTTGTCCCCAGCGGATCTCCGCTATCCTTCCTTGTCGGCGCCACCGATTCCTTTCTCGATCCTCATCAGAACCAACCTCCTCTTACCTTATTTGCACACCCGAGGGCCCTATAAGTAGCGGAGCCGCCACAACTCCCGTTTTTCGCCCGAAGACCCATCTCCTCACCCTTTACCTCGCCGGAATCCCTTGTCGGACTTCCTCTCAACCGCCGCCTTCATAAGCTCGTTGTTGTCACCTTGCTCCACCCTAGCCCCCGTCGTCACCACCCCTCGCTCCAAAATCATCGACCACTACCATTAGAACCCTCCAGTGCCTCCCTAAACCATGGGAGACTCCTCTTTGTCGACACCCGACGCTGCCGCCCGCTATTGCCGCCTCACCGGTCGACCCCGACCACCATCCTCGATGCCAAGACCACTGTTGAGCCTGTCGTGCTCGCCCGCATCGACTGACACCCTCACCATTGCCAGAGGACCACCGGAGCATGCTCCCGCCTCGACACCCGATGCCAACGCCGTAGTCTTCTTCAACTCTGACGCCGACAACGACCTCTGTAAGCCGTCGACCCCCTCCTCCGTTCGATCGTAGACCTAGGGCTAGGATTAGAATGCCGACATTTTTATTAATTCGAACCGTTCTCTTCTACTAACCGCTTGTACGCTTGCTAGCCACCTCACGTGCACGCCCCCACCCACTCACAATGCAACACATGTTCCCCCTGTTCGTTAGTTAGGTTTATTCTTTTCTGTTTTATTTTCTGAAACATAGTTAGTTCAGTTTTTGAAATAGCTATATGTTTTATGTTCTTAATTTTTATGAGTGATTCTTATTGCATTGTGTCACAAATTTTGTCTAGTTTATGTAGATTTCGAGTTTGACCATATTTGAATTTTGAAAATTTGAATTCATTTAAATTTCTTCAAATCACTAGAATTTGAATAAGTTGAGTTGGAAACCCTATTTTGAGTGATTCTTTTTGCTACTGGTTTGTATTAATTATATTTGTCTCCCTGTTCAATTTGAGAATTTTTTGAATATTTGAAATTAGGGTTTCAAACAAAACAGATTCTGTTCTTTTTAGGTTTATTTCTATTTATTTTCTTTTTAATTGTGTAATTTATTTAATCTTATATTAGTTGATTTTTTTACTTTGTTATATGTTAGTTAGTAGTAGTATTTCAACCAAGTTTATTTTTATGTCATTTATTATTTTTATAGCATGAAATCAATTCTAGTTTCATAATAACTTGCAAATTGATTTCATTGCTAGTTTCATCTCCTATTTAAAAATATTTCTATAAATTGTTTTATAAGTTTTACTTTTTGTTAACTTCGTTGCTTTATATTTTGTTTTCTCTTATCTTATTATTTTATTTGTTTTACTTGTTGTTAAGTTTATTAACTAGAAAACTTATGGTGTTTAGTGTGTTGTTTTCATAGTTGTTACTTGTACTTCAAAAGTAATTTTTTTGCTAGTAAAATATTTACTAAAATACCTTTGTTATATTTTACTTTGTTTTTGTCTGGTTGCCTTTGAAAATAGGCTATTTATAGGAAAAGGCTACATTGGTTGTTTTAATGAAGTTTTGTTGAGTTAAATTTTGTCTTAAGTATTTCCTTCATCATAACACAAGTGTGTTAGAATTTTAGGTTTGGCTTATTGATTGTTAGTATTGATTGCTAATATGATTGCTTATATGAGTGCAATGTTTGATTATATAGATTTTAATCAGAGAGTGACGAATAGTTCTATCAAGTTATTTCTGAGAGCGATACTATCTTCATCAATAGTACAAGCAAGTTCACTTTGATCATCTTTCATTACTGTTGGGGGACGACACTCCTGGGATCGCATGGATCGCTTTGTGGTTCGACGGGGGGGGAGGGGGGAGGGGGTATGTGCAAAGAGAAGATCAGACGAACAACGCGAGCGGAGATTTTACCCAGGTTCGGGCCGTTGAGAAGCATAAAACCCTACTCCTGCTTTAGTATATTATGGGTGTTTACAAGCGTTATGGCTACACGAGCGCTACCAACAGCTACTACGCGCGTCTGCCAGAAGGTGGAAGAGAAAAGCCTCCTCTTGTAACGCCTTGGGCCTCCTTTTATACGTCTAAGGGGATCCCAACAGTGGCGTACAATACATGCACGAGGTGCACAATACTACAGTGTTATCATACTTACACTGACGGTGTTGTACAAATGCATTTAATGCTCCGTCAGGTGTCCCTAACCTTCTACGGAACGGGACAGGAGCCCGTCCCATCGGCACCGCTTAGCCTCTCCATCGCCAGCACCTCGACACGTATCCTGGTGGGATGACACCTGGCCTCTGTGCTGGCAGGGTGGTGAGGCCTTGCTGAGTGCACTCCTTGCCGGGGCTCCACGGGCCACCCCCGGCAAGATCTTGCCGGGGTTCTAGCCTTCGGCCTTCGATCTTGTGCTTGTTGACATGAATGTTCCTTGACGTGTTCGTATTTGCTTCTAGCAGTCCCCTGGTAGGCCTCGCCGCTGGTGTGGCTACAATTTCCCGTGCACAAGTATGGGGTACTAAAAACCCAAACTTTAGTACATCGACAAGATCCCCCGGGCCCGGGCCACACACGGGTGCGAGGCATTGTTGGGCTAGGCCTAAGCAGTGCACGGGCACACGTGGCAGGAGCCCATGGTTGTAATCATTCCGCTTACTGTGCCTCCCCACGATGCTCGTTAAGTGCATAGCGTGGGAGACGTGCGCGAGGCGGACGTAACGGCAGTGCGCTCGCGATGGTGTTTACTATTGGTTAGTAAAGAGGCAGCCTTGCGTCTTCCCCATAAAAAGGATCCTCAGAGGCACTTGCTCATTTACTCCCCGTCTTTTCCAATCTGGAAACCGCCGTTGTCTCCTTCCTCAAGCCCAAAACAGAGCTTCTCCCACTCAACCTCCGCCTCCGCCCTCTCTTTGTTCTTAGCCTTCGCACCCACAACCGCCATGCCTCCCAAGACGAGCAAGGGTAAGGGAACGAAAGCCGCCATCACGGAGAAAGATCTGGCGAAGATGCGGAAGGAGCGTGTCATCTTCCCTCTAGTGCTCGACGCGAAAGCCTTGAAGGAGCGGTACCAGAGTATGTGGGCGAGGGATACGAAGGCGCATCCTGCTACCCACGTGAGTCCAGGTTCTTCCAATGGTGACCCTGACAAATTCCCCTTCTTTGCCGATTATTTTTACTGCGGGCTTTGTCCCCCATTTTCTGATTTCTTCAACAACATGATGTACACATACGACTTCCATCTCTTGGATTTCACATCGAATGCTATAACATGTATGTCAGTCTTCGCCCACCTCTGCGAAATTTTTGCCGAGGTAGTCCCCAAGACTGCCCTCTTCTGCCACTATTTCATTCCCCGTATCCAAGGGGGGATGCCCTTTCTAGTTCTATCGCCTAGATTCCAAGGGCATGGAACAAGGAAATATACCAAGTCGGGGCTTTCCACGATAAGTGGGATGAATGGTGGGCCAGGTGGTGCTGGATTCGGGAGGAAGATCCGCAATCCTTTTGTTTGCCATGACAAACGAACATGGTGCACGGTGACGGATGGGGCGACTTCGATCTCCACGACAAGAGGCTCACAGTCATAGTCACCAGGATCCACCGCCTCAAGGTTGCTGGGCTCACAGTGGAGATGATCGGGGCCGATTTTCTTCGTCGGTGCATAGCCCCTCTTCCGAGCAAAGGGAGGACAGCATGGGAGTTCAGGAACGCGGCAGACATCATGAGGCTGCGCCCCTGGCCTGAACAATAACTTGACTGTGATGCAGCACACAACTCTTTGTCAAAAGTTGTTCAGGTCTGATGCGAGACATAATTTGCCGGCCGGTGTGATTCCCCTATGCAACAATTCCGCCTTGACTTCGATCCTCGCCATGATGCCGGTGTGCAACACTCATGGTCCTGATGGAACTTGGGAAGAGCCGTCCGCAGAATGGGTACATGAGTTCTTTGATAGCTTATCGGAGAAGGCCATTCAGAAAGAGACGAACCTCATCTGTGATACCACTGAAGAAGAAATAGTGTACATCGCTAGCAGGGTGGATGAGGCGAATCCTACCGAGGAGGCAGGCAGCATAGGATTTATAGAAGAGGAAGCCGATGAACGAGAAGTGATATTGGAGGAACAACCTGCCGAGCAGGGCGAGGATGTCGGAGAATAGAGTGGCACTGCTGCTAGGGGCCCTTCCGCCGAAGACACAGTTGAAGAGTAGCCACACGAGGACCCCTAGATCTCGAGAGGAAGAAGAAGCGTGTCCTTCGGAAAGCTTCCTCTGGTGCCCCAACTCTCTAACCTTCCTCAAGAAGTGCAGCCCTCGGCAAGGGTGCATCTGGTAAGGCTGTGCAGCAGCAAGAAGCTCAATGGCACCCCTCCGCTCCAGCCGCAGCCAAGCGACCCAGGACTGCCCCTTCTCCACCTCCAGACACCGTGGTGGAGGTGGATTTCGATCTCTCCGCCTTCAGCTCGGGAGAAGAAGAGTAAGGATCTCGCCACATCTCTTATCTTCTGAGTTTTCTCGGTTTTGCTTAACTTATTTGTCTCACCTTGGCTTGTTCCTGCAGGGATTCAGAAATGCTAGCACAAAGGATGGCAAAGAGGGCGAAGACTTCAACGGGCAATGTGCCGCCAGCAAGCACCATAAGCGCACCGGAACTGACCAACATCAACCCGGACTCCAACCCATGATGCAGTCCCCAACGGATCCCCCAGCATGAGTCCATTATGCATTACCCACTGGCGAGCGTTGGGACATGTATATTTGTTGTTGACATCACGAGGCTTGTAGAAGAAGGATGGCAACAAAGGGGGCCATTGGAGGCCATCCTTGACATGCCGCCTCGAGATGGATCTTCGGCAAGGGATCCCGTCAATGAGCCAACTCTTGCCGAGGGGAGGCCGGCAAGCGTTGGCGCCGGGCTACACCGGCAACCAAAGTTGTCGGGGAGGGAGAAGCCACCTCCCAACAGCTCGGTGCAGGTAAGACCATTTGCCGCAGAGTACTTGTCATTCTATCCTTATATATTATTTTCTCGAACTTCAATCTTGGTCCCACCTTGCTTCCCCATTTGTGTATTTCATATCTCCCTTCGACGGAACAAATGGACCTCGACGTCATCGTTGAGGAGACTGCCAAGGATGCTGCTGCCGAGGCCACCAGGGTTGCCGCTGATGAGGCCTCCAAGGACGCATAGAAAGACACCGCCGAGAGTTTTGCTGACAAGGTCGACGAGGGGTCCGATGACCATACTGACGGCATTCCTACCGCAGGAGCGTCAGGCGCTGCATCAGCCACGGAGCCCCCGGCCGCTGGTGAGACGGTTGTCGAGGATCAGCCGTCAACATCCGAAGTCCCCTCCTCGAGCAGATATCTCAAGGCTGGTGAGAACATGTTCGTCAATGTGCCATGAACGGCAAACATTGGGGTGCCTACTAAAGGAGAGACCCTTGATGGGGAAGTCACCACCGCCGCCGGACCCGAAGCGCTCAACGAGGCAAACACCAGCGACCAACCCAAGGAAGAGCAGCTCCTCCAAGCCATGAGCAATAACTTCCAAATGCTCTAGACGCTCTACTGCACCTGGAAGGAGAGGTTGGACACCAGGGCGGCAGTTATGCAGGCTGTGGAGGCGGATTTCCAGGGGCACATTGAGGAAATGCAGGCTTGGTTCGCCAAAGACTTCAAGGAGTTGAAGACCGGTCAGGAGCAGCTGGGCGAAGGCTAGAACGAATTCCTCTTGCGGCAGTCTGACATTGAGATGGCACGAGAAGTGGCTTCACTATAGGCTGCTGCAGAAGATGTTCGTCTGACGGAAATCCACGTCGGGCTTGATGCTCATGAAGAGGACCTCGTTGCTTGCAAGGCGGCGCTTGTCGACAAGCTTCGCCGCAAGGATGAAGAAATCGAAAGGCTTGTCGCGCAGAGAACCCAAGAGCTAGAGCCGAAGCACAAGGAGGCCCTTGAGGCTCTGGTCAGCGACCATGCTCGCAAGCTGAAGGAAGCCGTTGATGCTGCCGAAGTTGTAGTGGCCGCTAGAAACGAACTGGCCGACAAGGTCAAGAGGTTGGAGGCGGACCTTGAGGAACATGGCAAAGTGATCTCGATGCTTGAGACCGATAAATAGAAAACTCTGCATAGCTTGAGGAGATACATGTCACCATGTCCGAGAAGATCAAACAACTTTCCTCAGCCAATGAGTCCATCACCGATCTAGAGCTGGAGTTGGACACGCTGAAGGAGTCTCTCAAGAGCAGCATGGCTCGTGAGAAGGCTCTGGCCAAGGATCTCTAGAGTGAGCAGGGCTTCCTTGGGAGCGTTGCCGGCTCTCACAATGACTATGTGAAAGGCGTGCAGATTTGGACTGGGCGCCTTTTGGACGTGGCAAAGAAGCTTGATGCATAGTTGTCCGCCTTGGGACTGCAAGGCTTCAACTTTTCCTCTGACGACATGGTGTCTTCGAGCGTCAGGATAACCATGTTCTTCAACGGCATAATCGATGCTCAGAAGCAACTCCAGTCTGATAGGGTGGCCCATTTAGCTAACGAGTCTCGCAAGCTCAGCCGGGTCGTCCTCCTCAAGGTGCTCGTCAAAGTGGTGCTTAGGAACCCCGGCATCAACTTTGCTAACATCCTCGACTGCTTGCCTAAGGATGTGGACGTGAATGCTCTTGACGAACTTGTCGCGCCCATCATCGACAAGGTAAACCAAGTCAAGAGTGTCAAGGGCAATCGCAGGGACTAGCTGCTCCACCTTTTCTCGTCACCACTGTTTCATGCCAAAGATGATTCTATCTTAAGTCAAAACTGTGGCAACTCCTTAGTGTAATATAATGGTTTGTATTTTGAACAAAAGCATGTTATTCTTCTTGTCTGATTTTCTTTGTATGGTGTATTCCCTTCGCTTTATCAGAAACTTGTCGGCGTATGCAACACTGCCGCGAGCGCTTTGAGGAGCGGATCTTTGGCAGCCTGCTGGCGGTGTTGCTGGCGGTGTTGCTGACGACAAGATATCTTGACATCCGCCGAAAAACAAGGTCGCCTTCCTCAAGACTTCGGGCATGAACTTTGCGGATATGGTAGCGGCACAAAGCTTGCTGGTAGCATGCAGCTCGCACAGCAGCCCGAAGACGATCTTCGTCAAGGAGCGTTATGTCATCTTGGCACAACTGCTCTTGCTCAAGCTCATCGTAAGAGAGCACTTGAGGTGACCCGTATATGAGTTCTGTGGGGAGAACTGGCTCCACCCCGTATACCAGGGAGAAGGGTGTCTAGCCGGTGGCTCGATTTGACGTCGTTCTGATCGACCAAAGAACCACAGACAGCTCATCAATCCAACGTCTTTTGCACTTGTGCAGCCTGTCAAAAGTACTCGTCTTAAGCCCTCGCAACACTTCAACATTTGACCTTTTCGCTTGGCCGTTTCTCCTTGGGTGAGCAACAAAAGAAAAACAGATCTTGCCGCCAAGATCTTGGACATATTGCATGAAGGTGCGGCTTGTGAACTGTGTGCCGTTATTGGTGATGACCCCGTTTGGTATGCCAAAACGACAAACTAGTCCTTTGAAGAACTTGAAGGCTGATTGCACTGTCACCTTTCTCACTGCTCCCACTTCCGGACACTTTGTGAACTTGTCGATTGTGCGTACAAGTACTCAAAGCCCTCGGTAGGACGGGAGAGGGGCCCAATATGTCGAGCCCCCAGACCGAAAATGACCAGGAAAGAGGGATTGTCTGAAGACCTTGAGCTGGTTGATGTAGCTTCTTCGAATGGAACTGGCACCCTTCACACTTGGTTACTAGTGCAGATGCATCCTAGAGAGCAGTAGGCCAAAAGAAACCTTGCGAGAAGGCCTTCCTGGCAAGAGCTCTTGATCCTATGTGGAGCCAGATATGCCTCCATGTAGCTCTGCCAACAGCTCGAGTCCATCCTCTCGAGGAATGCACTTCAATTTCACAACGTTCGGTCTATTTCTGTATAGGACATCGTCCACAAACTGGTACATACTAGATTGACGGGCTACATTCTCCACTTCTTCCTGTTCCTGTGGGAGTTCTCCTTTTTGAAGGAACTGAACTATGTGTTGTGTCCATGCTGGAGCCCGAGGCTCGACATCAAGGACAAAAGGAATGTCTTCTGCCATGGGAGCGCTTGTCTCTACAGCAAGGGCTTGAGGCCCCGCTAGAGCCTGTTGCTCCTCGGCAAGATTGGAGTCGATCCCGGCAACTTCCTTGCCGGCGGCTTGTGTGTGCTCTGTCGGGAAGTACTGGCCGTGATTCAACTTCCTTCTCTTGTTCTATTTTTCTGACAGCGATATGGATGGCTGAGTCAGTTGGAGCACAAAAATCCCTGGTTCCATAAGTAACTTGACGACAGCACACTTTGACAATTCATCGGCAAAACTATTCTCTGGACGAGGAACATGCTCTGTTTGTAGACCGTCAAAGCGCTCCTCTAACTGCCTCACTTCATCTACGCAAGCTTCCATCAATGGGCTCTGATAATCCTTGTTGACTTGCTTGATGATAAGCTGTGAATCTCCTCTGACAATAAGCTTCTTGATCCCAAGGTCTCCCGCAATCCTGAGACCGGTAAGCAGTCCCTCACATTCTGAGGTGTTATTTGTCGACCTCTCCTTGGGAAAGTGCATCTGAATTACGTATTTGAAGTGATCTTTGGTGGGTGCGATAAGTAGCACACCAACACCGGCTCCCTGTAGGGAGAAAGCCCCATCAAAATACATAACCCACTCTTGGCTTGTTTCCATGCTGGGAGGTTCGTTTCTTGAATCTCTTCTTTTGGCATTAGAGTCCATTCTGCAATGAATTCTGCCAAGGCTGTGCTCTTGATAGTCGAAGTGATTTCAAACTTGAGGCCAAATCTTGATAACTCCAAAGCCCACTCCACAATCATGTCGGTCGCATCTGGATTTCGCAAAATCCATTGCAGCAGAAAGTGAGTGATTTCATGTGCTTGGAAATAATGGCGCAGTTTCCTTGAGACCATGAGGAGACCAAAAAGTAACTTTTGCACGCCAGAGTACCTTGATCTGGCCCCTTGCAAAAGGGAGCTGACAAAGTACACTAGGTGCTACACCATATTATTATTTAGTGTCAAATCGTTCATCTGCATAGGTCCTGACTTGTCGGCACCAGACCTTGCCGGGGAAGATCCTGGTTTGTCGCTTAGCGGTCCTACTTCTGTTGCTGCTTCTTCGCCAACTTCCCTCTGCGCCACCAACACAACACTAGCCACTTGATTCGTTGCTGCCAAATATAGCAACAACGGTTCTTGGGGTCTAGGCGTGACTAGTATTGGCGGAGAGGAGATGTATCTCTTTAAATCCTGCAGCACTGCCTCCGCTTTCGGAGTCCACTTTATTGGACCCGCCTTCTTCAAGATTTTGAAAAGGGCAGGGTGCACTCAGCATACTTCGAGATGAACCTAGTCAGAGCCGCCGGCAAGATGACACACATCCTTGACGCGTCTTGGTGCTTCAATTTTCTCATTTGCCTTGATCTTGTCGGGGTTCCCCTCAATCCCGCGCTGAGACATAAAGAACCCGAGAAGCTTGCCGGACGGAACACCAAACACACACTTCTCAGGATTGAGCTTTAAGTTGATATTGCGCAGATTTGTAAATGTCTCTTCCAGATCTTGTGTGAGCATTGCTTTGTCCTTGGTTTTAACCTATGTCGTCTGTATATGCTTCCATATTTCTATGTAGATGGGGCTCAAAACCAATCTGGACCACTCTTGAAAATGTTGAACCAGCACTTTTCAACATGAAAGGCGTACGTACAAAGCAATATGTACCACATGGGGTGATAAATGTGGTCTTCTCTGGACATGAAGATCTGGTGGTATCTTGAATAAGCGTCAAGGAATGATAGCAGATCACAGCCTGCAGTGGAGACCACAATATGGTCGATGCGTGACAAGGGGAAATGCTCCTTTGACATGACTTATTGAGGTATGTATGGTCAATACATAGCCTCCACTTTCCATTCGCCTTGCCCACCACAACTTGATTGCCATGTTGGATGGAGCACTCCTCTGACCAAATCCGCCACTTCCAATTTCCTGATTTCCTTAGTGTCGGGGATATACGCAGCGGTATGACCCGGCCTGGCAACTATTAGGAGACCCCATAAAGACATGACATCTTATTAATGACCTGGCAGGCGGGTCGCGGGATGACCAAGCCCAAGACCCGGCGGGTGAGCCAGCACCTGGCGGCTCATAAGAGAAGGCTCGAAGAGAGAAGGATTCCCTAAAAGGAAATAAGACCCGGAGTAGGATTCGTGAGAGGCTAGTCCTAATCCTACTCCTAGTAGGACTCTATTTGTAAGCCTACCCTCTCCACCTATATAAGGAGGGGTAGAGAACCCCTAGAGGGACAAGATTCACAAGTCCACAAGTTTAGACAATACAAGAGATTAGAGATAGACGGACTAGAGGCTCTTGAGATTAGAGGTAGTAGATAACACCCTTGTAACCGAGAGATCTCCTTCATCATCAATACTAGACAAGCAGGACGTAGGCTTTTACCTCCATCGGAGGGGCCGAACCTGGGTAAAACTCCGTGTCTCTCAATTCCGACTAAACCCCTTCAAGCCGCCACCCAGTTGCGCTTCTGCCCCGAACCTAAGTCCGTTCACCCGGACATCTGCCGTGATAAATCAATGACAGTTGGCGCCCACCGTGGGGGCAACGAGGGTGGAATTGTGTTCTTGAAGGGAGCCTTGGAGGGATCGAGAAGCTTGCAACTGGTAGGATGAAGAAAAATTGGCATTGAACAATCGCACATGGGACAACCAAGGGCAGATCCGGCAAATTCATCGAAGAGTCGGATTAATTAAACTCCTCCAATCAACTTCAGACTTGATAGTTCAAAGATTAGTTCAAGGCGAGTTGGGGTCTCGCGTTTATGCAGGTGCCGCAAGTCGACGAGTCAGAGAGTCCAGGATTTCCACATCAATTACGATCCGTGCAGCGGCTTTGTCCGATTACTACTGTGTTTTCTTGTCCACGAGCGACAGAGGGGATTAAGCTCACAAGGCTGGGATAGCTAGCTCAATCCGCCAAGCCACATCATCACGTTAGGGTTCTATCAACATGTGGTTAATTGATGGACGTTTTAAGACCCAAGGAGATTTCCACCCCAGTTCATAGGATCTAGAATCATGAAGTGTTCATGTGATACTAATTGAGTCAAACAGGATTAAGTCACGGATTGAACAAAACCGGCCTTGACTCAAAAATCGACGTTGACCACCGATTGGCTCCTCCTTGCCCGAGCCACATTCATGCCGCTCCGGCCAATCTCACGCACGCCTGCGTCAGCGTCTCTGCCTCACTGTATTGAGTCGCCGCTCTGCTCTGTGCCTGCCTCGCGTGTTCGACGAGCCACCGTTCTACTATGCCGAGCCGGCGCTTGCCTCCGTCAGCGTCGTGTAACCCGCCCCTGCCGCTACCTGGCGGCTCCACCACGCTTCAGCTGCCTCCATGGGCGCTGCTCTAAGCCGGCCCCGTCTCGGTCGAGCTCCATCTGAGCTGGTGCCTCTCCGGGTTAGTCTCGTCCCCGTCTCCGACCCGGCCGTAGCTGCTGCACAAGCCCCTGCGGGCATGGCCATCCGCAAGCTCTGTCTGTAGCAGCCACTGCTGCCCGCGCCCACGCTTGCTAGCGTCTCTGGCTAGTCTGCACGCATTGGTCGGCGCGCATGCCAGCTCCACTCCTGCGCCCGCCGCACCGCTTCGCCTCAAACAGGCCCTCCGCCATGGCCTCACCCTCTTTCTAGCGCCGCCCCCTCGGCGCCACTTCAGCCGCCGCGGACACGACCACGCCCTGTGGCGGTGGCTTGTGCACTGCCTGATGAAACCAGACCGAGCCGCCTTGCCTCGCGCGCATGCGTGCCCACGCTTGTTCTAAGGCGGCCGTGTTCGGTTTCTGCCTCGCAGCTCCACTGGCTCCGTCGTGCCTCTGCGTTGTGCCCCGGCCAGCACGGCCATGTTGCTCGCCGACTCCGCCCCGTCGTGAGTCTCTGTTGCCGCCGCACCACACCTCCACGGAGAGGTGACTCACCATTCCCCTTTGCTTCTACTATGGTAGTACGGGAGGGAGGGGATAAGGCAAAAGAGAGGTGGGTGCTGGTAAAAAAACCCACCTTGAGTAGCGTGACTAGACTTCTTTGACGCAAACACTGGCACCATCGAGCCGCCGCTCCTACGGTCTGGTCTACATCAACATGCGGCCGACTCATCCGTCAGGCGCTACAGCTGACTCAATCCGTCCGTACCGGCTTACAACGCCGTGGCTGTCTCTCAACATCCGTGACGGCACCGGCTTACAACGCTGCAGCCGCGTTCACGCCGTCTTCAAACACCGCCACTGATTTCTACATCTATATCAACACGCCAGGGGCTGCATGCACCAGTACGAGTCGCCCAACGGATGGTTCTGAATCGCCGCCTTGTGATGCAGTCTACAACATATCAGTGCAGGGCTCGTCTATATGAGCCGCCCAACGGATGCGCGCAAGATGCCACCCACGGTTTGATCTACATCAATATATCGGTGCAGTGCTCATCGCTATGAGCCGCCTAACGGACAGGCGCACAACTCGCCGCCACTACAATTTGGTTCACTTCAACAAATAGCCGGAATGAACTATCAACTGGATCATTGAAACAAATCATGCGGGATCATCTATAACCCGCCACAGCCAAACTCAACTTTCAATGAAGATTCTCAAGCCGCCTCTTCGAGTCAACTTAAGACTCGGGGGCTACAGACATGGCGACACACATTTGGTCGTTTTCAATGAGAACCCCGGGTCTTTGCAAGAGAAAGTCCAATCCTGGGGGCTATTACATTACTGATGGAACATTAAAAGTTGCCCAAGAGGACAAACCGCCGTGATGCACCATTCAAATATAGGTGCCCGGATTTATTGGATCGTCACTTGGAGCTTCTGTCGTTTGTTTATACAAGATGGCGGTTTACAAGATGGCGACTTAATAGAAGAGTTCAAAAATATTCCGATAGCTATATCAACTGATATTGGCAAACGGCGGCTTCCTACCTCCGGGTACAACTTCTAACGCCTATTAGCCGGCCGTAGAGGCACAAAATTCCGGCTCAGGAAAATGAGTCATGGCGAACAGCGGCTTCTTACCTCCGGGTACAGCTTTTAATGGCTAGTAGCCGGCCATAGAGGCACAAAATCCCGGCTCAGGAAAATGAGTCGCGGCAGCGGGTGTTATGATACTAAAATCCCGGCTCAGGAAAATGAGTCGCGACACCGGGTGTTATGATACAAAAATCCCGGCTCAGGAAAATGAGTCGCGGCACCAGGTATTATGATACAAAAATCCCGGCTCAAGAAAATGAGTCGCGGCACCAGGTGTTATGATACAAAATCCCGGCTCAGGAAAATGAGTCGCGGCACCGGGTGTTATGATACAAAAATCCCGGCTCAGGAAAATGAGCCGCGGCACCGGGTGTTATGATACAAAAATCCTGGCCCAGGAAAATGAGTCGCGGCACCAAGCGTTATGCCACAAAATCCCTGCTCAGGAAAATGAGTCACGGCACCAGGCTTTATGCCACAAAAATCCGGCTCAGGAAAATGAGCTGCCGCAAGGGCAACTTCTTACCTCCGGGTACAACTTCTAACGCCTATCTGCCGGCTTTATGCCAAAAAATGATGACAAGTTAACATTGCATCATACATTGCATCTTGCATCATACATAGTATCATACATTGCATCGTATATTTCATCATATTCACATATCATGCTGGCTTATCAAGCCAGCTCGGAGAACTTATTATATCAAGAGCTACCCTGTCAGATATAATGTCGTGTCATCTAATTGGCCGGTTCTCGGATTTCTTCAGTTATGCTCTATAGTAATCTACAACACCCATGGATTTCTCCAATATATATTTGCCGGGTTGCAACGCAAACCACGAGCAGGGATTTCATGTCAAAGACAAAGGAATTATTCCAGGATATTCATTCTGGGTTATATTACAACCACGGTCAAGGATTCGTTCAACAAATTGTGGCGAGTCATATTATTCTCATATAGTCCCGAGTTGCCGCAGGCAGACAACCCGGCACTTGGGGGCTACACTATTCAAGTCCAGTTTATATCAAATATGCAAGTCCCATGTTGCTGCAAGCACGCACCATGACACTTGGGGCTAATACAAGCCGGTTTTCAAATCATTACATCGTCAGCAAGACCATGTTATCTCAAGGAGATGAGCCGGCTTTTCTATATTTTTCTAAAGTCCCAGCCCAGTAATTCTTACTGACCCGGCACTTGGGGACTACACCGCTCAGATCAATTTTTCAAAGTCCCAAGTCGCTACAGGCATGCGACCCGACACTTGGGGGCTACAGTATTTAGCTGTTTAAACAGATTATGAGGTTCAAATTGAAGACCCGGTGCATCACATTTTGATGAGCCAGCCCTTGGGGGCTACACCCGCCGAAGCTTTCTGATGAGCCGACCCTTGGGGGCTACACGCGCCGAAGTTTTATAAGGTATAAGGCAGTTATAAGTCCCAGGTTGCTGCAGGCAGGACAACCCGGCCCTTGGGGGCTGCACAATCCAAAATATTATTGCAAAGCACCAAGTTATCATGGATAATCTCGGAGCTTGGGGGCTACAGGTAATATGGACATATCAAAAACTCTTGAGGAGATTTTCAAGATATTAAGTATGGAGTTCAGTTGTTAGAATCGGCGTCACCAACACTTATGACCCGGTGTTATCAAAAGATCATAACCTGCCAGATTTTATAAGCCGCCCTGCTTCACAACAATGGAAGTCCGGTGTACATCAGATGGGTTTTCATCCCAATATATTTATCATGTCAGCTGGATTCTAGTTGTATGACCTGACGTCATCAGCGATAATGACCCGACATCATCAATGATTATGACCTGGAGGAGATGACCCACCAAGAGTATTGGAAGCCGATTCAATGACATATGGATGTTCTATTCTTAAAAAATTTCAAAGGACATTGACAAGCAAGATGATTTTCAAGACGACTCATTCATATGTAGAAAAGACCCGGAGATCTGCGGAGCCATTTTATAAACCGGCGAAAGGAGCTAATCAGCCACTTAACATATTTGTCACTCTTATTTCAGGAGCTTACCATGAATAAATTCAAGCTAACCTGGGGGCTAATGTCGGGGATATACCCAGTGGTATGACCCGGCCTGGCGACTCACAGGAGACCCCATAAAGACATGACATCTTATTAATGACCCGGCAGGCGGTTCGCAGGATGACCAAGCTCAAGACCCAGCGGGTGAGCCAGCACCTGGCGGCTCACAAGAGAAGGCCTGAAGAGAGAAGGATTCCCTTAAAGGAAATAAGACCCGGAGTAGGATTCGTGAGAGGCTAGTCCTAATCCTACTCCTAGTAGGACTCTATTTGTAAGCCTACCCTCTCCACCTATATAAGGAGGGGTAGAGAACCCCTAGAGGGACAAGATTCACAAGTCCACAAGTTTAGACAATACAAGAGATTAGAGATAGACGGACTAGAGGCTCTTTATATTAGAGGTAGAAGATAACACCCTTGTAACCAAGAGATCTCCTTCATCATCAATACTAGACAAGCAGGACGTAGGCTTTTACCTCCATCGGAGGGGCCGAACCTAGGTAAAACTCCGTGTCTCTCGATTCCGACTAAACCCCTTCAAGCCGCTACGCAGTTGCGCTTCTGCCTTGAACCTAAGTCCGTTCACCCGGACATCTGCCGTGATAAATCAGTGACACTCGATAATAAATTCTTGCCGCTCGAAGGCTTGCTTCCGAACTTTCTGCTTGACAGGTCGTGCATGATGTCACGCCCAAGATGCGGTCCTATCCTTATTTCAGCACGAGGGCCTCGATAGGGATAGAAGCGCATCTCGTCATGTTGCAAGAATGGATATCATTACAAGTACATGTACACAAGAGATGAGTATATGGAATTGGCTTACACTTGCCACAAGCTACATGAATATCACATTAATACAACAACATATTCAAACATCATACATAAGAGCAGGGTCTGACTACGGATGAAATCAAACGACAAAATGATGTCCACCCTTGCTATCCAAGGCTGCCGCCCGGAACCCATCCTAGATTGATGAAGAAGAAGAAGAACCCCAAACAAATAAGCATCGCTCTCATGTTCAATCATCGCATTACCTGTACCTACAACTGTTGTTGTAGTAATCTATGAGCCACAGGGACTCAACAATCTCATTTCCAAGGGTATCAAGACTATTAAAGCTTAATGGGTGGAGGTATGGTTAACTGGTGAGGCTGCACCAAGCGACTAAGCATTTGTTTGAGTGGCTAGCATACGAATACAGAATGTAATGTATTGTGGTCTACGCATAACGGACGTGAACTAGTTATGATCACTAACTGGTCCCTGAACACCTACTTACATCAAACATAACCCCACAGTGTTCTCTCACGAAGAAGGACTCACGAGAAGAGACAGTCACGGTTATGCACACAGTTGGTGTATTTTATTAGAGTTTACTTCAAGTTTTCGATGACTGTGTGTCAAACAAAATTTCCAAGTTTTCCACATAACCGCGGGCACGGCTTCCCGAAAGATTTAACCCTTCAAGGGTGCTCCAACTAATCGATCGCAAGTTAACCACACGCCGCGGGAATAACCTCGACCACGGATCTCGTGATCATCCTAGGTATTTCCATAGGAAATCCGACACCTCGAGATAGCCCGAAGATGATCAGATTTCCTCATGCAAGACATTCAAGAAAGGTAAAACAAATCCAGTAAGGCCGCCGGACGTGCCGACAATCCCGATAGGAGCTGCATATCTCGTTCTTAGGGCACGAGAGTTGAGCGATGCATACAGTGGCCTGATAGAAATCTTCCAAGTTGCCCCGGGTTGTCCCCGCACAGTGCTCTATTTTGGATCAACAATCATGAGGAGCACTGGCCCGGGGGTTAATTAAATTATACGCGAGTGCCGGCGGGTCCCTATGCAATTTTATTAGTTATTAGGCAAATGTAGTACCAATGTTGGGCCTTGCCAGACAAGCTTTATCCTAAAATGAAAATCAAGGGGGTCCCATAACAACGCCGAGCACGTTAGGAGCGCTCAATTATGGAACATAACACCAGTTCACAAGTAACTAGGGCGACAAGAGTGGAACAAAACACTGAGACAAAGGCCAAGCCTTCCACCTTTACCAAGTATATATGTGCATTAAATTAAATAGCAATAATATTGTGGTAACAAGAGAATGTCCATGTCAACACATGGAAGCAATTGCACCTGCACTTAGAAACGCTATAAGAAGGACTGAGCAAGCGGTAACATAGCCAAACAATGGTTTGCTGGGATGTGGAGGGGTTAGAGGCTTATCATGGCAATGTTGGGAGGCTTGTCAAACAAGTGGTACGTCGCGCGACATAGCGATAGAAAACGAGACATCTAGCATGGCAATGATAGTAATGGTATCCAGGGAAATGTGTCATCTTGCCTGAGATCCCGCTTGGAAGAAGAATGAGCCATGAAGAAGACGGGCCAATGTAGTCGAACGAATCCTCACACTCCGAATGCTTTCGAAATGCTATCTAGAAGGAATAATCTGAAAACAACAATCAACACATGAAAACACCACAACATATGCATGACATGATGCGCAACCAATTATGATGCATGTCCGGTTCAATATGCAACACATGGCATGGCATGGCAAGAAAACAAACAACTACTAAATATTAAGTGAAGTTCGATATGCAATGAGTTGCATATCGACGAAACTCCACGTTTGAATTATTTAGTTCACTCTCCTTAGGTACTCATCAATATTAAATGTTTTTTAACATTAGTGATCATGGCATAAGGCAAAGATGGAATTAATAAACTTTAAATGGAGAGGGACAACATTCATATAACAAAATGATAAATCTCCATATTATGAGAAAAGGGGTTCATGTTGTGTTATCATGGCAAGAGGTGAAGGATGAACACTATAGCATCTAGGCATTTTAAATGGGGCCGGAAGCAACATATAGCATTTCCGAAACATCCATATAAGCATAATTTGAATTTGGTCCAGATCTGTGCTAACACAATTTTAGAGTTGTTAAACAGTAAAATAAATCTCACCATGTGATTTTACATGTTTTTCTAGGCAAGTTACATATGTAAAACATTTTCAACGGAGCTACATTTCTAAAGTTATTAAATAATTCATATCGGCATGGCAATTATGCAAATTGCATGAAAACAACAAGTTAAGCATTTTTATCACATGTGAAAGTTGGATATTGTGAATCTACTCGAAATTCTAGTCACTTTTCATATAAAAAGTTTTCTCATATGATGCACGGATCTCAGAGCGCTTCGCCACACCCAACAATTCTTATTCACGGGAAAGCCAACTGAAAGATTCGATTCGGAAGTTATTAAATGCATAATTTATAGGGGGGTTTACGCAAATCTGTACTTCCTAGAATAATAGACAAATTCGCAATAGGGAAAAAATCACATGGGCCAAATCTGGCTAGAGAAATAGTTAACAGGGGCGCAACATAATATAATGCGCCCACGGGCAAGGGTCAGTTGAGGGGCGCTCACCCTAGTGGTTCGAGGCCCGGTTGGAGGTAGGTCAGGGTGGAGGAGGCCGACTCCTTGGCCTGGCAAAGGGCGAAGGGAGGCTAGGCCTTGCGTTGTGGGCTGGCTCAGTCAACGCAGGCGAGCAAGCACCGGATCTTGTCGTCCTTCTCGATCGGACGAGGCAGAGGCGGCTGGAACCTCCGGCGGCGGAACTTGGCAGGGGCTGCGACAGGATCTTGGCGAGGGGGGAGGCCGGATTTGGCCGGCGGGCCTCGATCCCGGCCGGATCTGGGGCAAGTTGGAGGGAGGCCAACGCGACTCTTGGCGGTGCGGCTGTGGAGATCTTGGGGAGGCGAGGACCTGGGCTAGGCGCGGACGGGGGAGGCTAAGGTGCGGCCGGGGCTCAAGCGTGGCGCTCCAGCGAGGGTCCGATGGACCTCCGGTGGCTGGCCAACCAAGGGGCAGCAGGGGCGTAGCTCTACATCGGGAGCTCCTCTCCCGATCTGGAGCACTCGGGCATGGAGGCGGCGGTTCGGGTCCGAGGCGGGCCTGGATGGGCTCTCGTGGGCCCATGGCTAGGAGGTGGGAGCTGTGGCTAGGTGGCGGCTGGGGGTTGGGGACGCACAGAAAACAATGCAGCTAGTGTTTAGGGTCAAAATTAGGCACGTGGGGGTCAATTTATAGCAAATGGGGGTAGGGTTAATAGTTTTTGTCCGTTTTCGGACCGTTCGATCTCGATCGGATGGCCTAGAAGCGAAGGGGGGCTAGGTTAGGCTGCGGTGGCTGTGTAGATGGGTTATGAGGGGATGAGAGGGATAATGGTGGCCCGTGACACGTGTTTTTAAAAACACTGACATCCGATAATAAACCGATGACCACACTGCAACGACTGACCGTTGGGGTATCAAATGAACTCGGAATGCGACGAAATTTGGCAGGCTGTCCACCTACAATATAATAAGACCGCACGCCAATTTTGATACTATCAGGGAATATTTTTCGTGCACTTTAAAATAGTTTTTTTAAATGATGCCGCAGGCGCGTGCGTGTGTGGTTGGTCTCAAAATGGTCAGTGATGAGAGCGGAGAGAACCGACAACTACGAACGGATGCAAGTTTTCGAAAACAAGTGACGATGCCATACAGATGATGCGAATGATGCGATGATGAATGCAATAACCAAATGAAACACATGCGAGAATGGAAATAAAAGGGGAATCTTCTGGAGCATTGGCCCTGGGCTGTTACAACTCTCCTCCACTACACGAGGATCTCGTCCCGAGATCTAGAATGAGAAGGGCAAAAGAAAGACCAAGACGTAAAATTAGTTACTTCTTTGACCAACGAGTTAAACCAATGAAACATTGAAGGTTTGAAAGAGATGAAGAACGACATGAGGAACAAGCAAGAATTCACAAGAAATTTTGGCAGCTCTTCGGTAGGAAAGAGAGCCAAAACTTGAAAAGAAGGAAAAGAACTTGAACATAGAACACAACACTTGGTTAAATGAATAAGCAAAGAAAGAACATGACCTTAATCAGACTAGATGTGAGTTAAAAAGAGCAACACCACTATGCCTCCGGAACAAAAGAATAGAAGCTAGATCTTTGGAAAGGAAGGAAGGGATATCAAAATGACATATTTCTACCACAATTGAATTTGAAAGCACCCTTGGAAGGAAGGATAGAACGGAGTTGATGGAGAATCAACAACGAAAAGAATAGCTTGTTATGGGCTTATGGAAAACATCTTAAAATTATGAGGTGACAACCTGCCACAACAGAAACAATTGATTGCTTGAGAGCAACAAGATATGCAAAACTTCTTTCACCAATTAATGGAGGAGAAAACTTGGATCATTTAAGACACCATGATAGCAACAATCCTTAGGAAATGCTTTAGGTGAATCCAACCCAAGAAACTCCAAGAAGACAAGATGGGTTTACTTATCTCATTCTTGACAATTTCCTACGAGACTCCTCATAACCAAGAATTCAATAACATCATCTCAAAAGACAATGGAGAAGGAATTGAACTTAGAAATCCAAGATAATTAACACTTTAGCACCTCCAACAAGAATCTTGAAGAACACTTCGAGAAGAATTAGATCCTTAACAAACCAGCATGAAGAAGCATCTTGAAGAACTTCAGAAACAAATGATGATCAAAGAATAAAGGATGGAAATAATAAGATGGAAGGCTTGTCATGATTTAGACGAAGCTTCACGAAGAGATACTTAAGAAAGCTTGCAACTCCAGAAGAAAAACTGAACAACTTAGAATCAAGAATTTGATATCATGAACAATTCCGGAAGAAGGCTTGAAATCTCGATGCAACATGAATAAGATTTATGTTGTGTTTATCCTTCATCAAGTTAAATTGATGACAAGCAACAGATTTCGCACACCACTTGTTCTTCTCGCAAGGAATTTAAGAGAGAGAGAGATCACAAACTTGAAGAAGTCTTGAATGAGAACACCAGTAAGAATTGAAATGAGTGAGGAAAATACAAATGAATGATATAACATGAGAACAAGGAGAGCATGATC
Organism: Hordeum marinum; assembly: GCA_022496015.1. NCBI lineage: Eukaryota > Viridiplantae > Streptophyta > Magnoliopsida > Poales > Poaceae > Hordeum > Hordeum marinum. The sequence continues at coordinate 341,346,475 of CM039677.1, read as the reverse complement.
CACCTAATAGAAAACTTGAATGAAGCACCGGAATAATTGAGATACGAACGAAGGAACAACACTTGAGAAGAATTCCGAACGAAAGCTGAAAGCTGAGAATGAAGAAATCTTCTGAAATGATGGCCTTCGAAGGATCAAGAAATGAGAACAACTATGGAATGCACCGGATAGATAAGGATGGAATTACTCATGATCGAAAACAATTTGGGATGATAGCCACAAGCTGAAACCATGAATCTCTAGGAGAATGGATTAAGATTTAAGAGAACTCTCCTTTGGTCTTCAGTGTAGAAAATGATTGACGAGAAACAACACCACAAATCACTGAGATACTCCAGAATAATGAATAAAGAACAATTGAGCCAATGATGAAAATAATTCCAAGCGATCATGAAGAAGGGATATGACTGATGAAAATCATTCATTCTTACATCATATTGAAAAGAACTTGAGGACATCTCCGGAAAGAATAGAAGAGCCAGGTAAGATCCTAGGGAAAAACCTGTGGGTTATGGGCCCACTCAAAAGAAACCATCGTTGAAACAATTGCTTAGAAAGAGAGATTGCACTAGAAAAAGTAACAACTTGATGAGGTGAGAACCTCGAAATGTTTTAAGAGGATATGAATGGAAATGAAATTCTTTTGAGATATCTTCATCACTCTGGATAGAATAGAGAGAGACGAAATACAAAAGATACTTGGATAGAATTTCCAACATGGGTAAGCACTTAGCGATTGAAAGGATATGAAGAACATCAAGCTCTTGGATGAATCCACCGGAGAAGAATAACAACGAGAACAAGGAATATGAGGATAGATCTTGAAATTGAAACTCTTGAGAATCTCCACAAGAAATCACCGGATACAATATGAAGAAATGATAGCTGAAGCATTGATGAATAGGAAGACACTTAGAAGAGAATTTAATCACTAGAGAAAAAGGTTGGGAGGGTGGGGAAAACAAAGAAACTTGGGACAGATGAGACAAAGTCCAGAGAAGAATATGGGGATAGATCTTGCAAAAATTGGAGAGGATTGAATTATCTTCAAGACAAGCACCCCGGATAGAAAAGGATTCCATGACAACTCCAGTTGAACAAATGGATTAGCATTCCCGCAAAATATGAGAAGACTACTTACAAAAGATATGAAATCACCACTTGACATCGAAGCAACTCCAATTAGCATATTCAAAACAAAAACAAAGGATGGGGCCTTAGGAAACAAGCCAGAACAAATACATGACAGAGATTCCGATCCATATTTTTGTGGTAAGGTTCGCACGGGCTTGATCATACAATGGATGGTCATATTGAAATGTCACTCGAATATGCTCCCTAGGCGTGGAGAACTACAAGGCTTGACGAAGCATAAATCAAGACTGTCCTCTGTAAGAAATACCGTGAACAAACGAATCCACTCGATGTCGAACCCCAACCTCACATCATGCATCTATTGAAAGATATCCTAGGTAACTACTTGAATTCCCACCTATGAACTTCTAAAAACTTTCTTGGTTATGCAATCGGGTGTTGGGGATAGAAGGAGGAAATATCTCACACAACTAACAAACCTACACCCCAACTGTATCCATCCTTCAACACATAACCAGAGGCTTCCGGAAATCCATCTAAGTTGAATCCTCGAAAGCATAACGATACTAACCATGGTGGTACCCCGGACGCCTCCCCAGTACTGGGTGACTCCAACCTTATCTCACCACGACAAGTATTGAAGCAATTCCAAACACCCTCGGTCCTGAGATACTAAGGAAGTTGAATGATAACGATGTGCCAAGAATTCCCTGGAGCTCAACTCCACGGAAGAAATCAAGTCAGACAGGAGGCACCAAGACAGAACTCCGTCATATCGGTATCATATAGTTTCCAAAATACCCATGTGGTCCTAAAAAAAGTGAGCGAGAAGAGGAGTAGAATCAAAATTCCTAAGTCATAATTCCTCACCAGAGCATAGAAGAGGAGTTAAAAGAATCCTAATCTTCAATATAACTAGACTCAAAATAGTTTTTCACTAGACTCGACTTGGCCAAGTTCGATCCATCAAGAGGGCTCCTAGGTCGGTACATGCTTTAATACCAACTTGTCACGCCCAAGATGCGATCCTATCCTTATTTCGGTATGAGGGCCTCGACAGGGATAGAAGCGCATCTCCTCATGTTGTAAGAATGGATATCATTACAAGTACATGTACAGAAGAGATGAGTATATGCAATTGGCTTACACTCACCACAAGCTACATCAATATCACAACAATATAGCAACATATTCAGAAATCATACATAAGAGCAAGGTCCGCCTACGGACAAAATCAAATGACAAAATGACATCCACACTTGCTATCCCAGGCTGCCGCCTGGAACCCATCCTAGATTGATGAAGAAGAAGAAGAACACCAAACAAAGAAGCATCAGACTCACGTTCAATCATCACATTACATGTACCTGCTACTGTTGTTGTAGTAATCTGTGAGCCACATGGACTCAGCAATCTCATTTGCAAGGGTATCAAGACTATTAAAGCTTAATGGGTGGGGGTATGGTTAAGTGGTGAGGCTGCAGCAAGTGACTAAGCATTTGTTTGAGTGGCTAACTTACGAATATGGAAAGTAAAGAATTGTGGTCTACGCATAACAGACGTGAACTAGTAATGATCACTAACTGATCCTGAACACCTACTCACGTCAGACATAACCCCACCATGTTATCTCTCGGATAAGGACTCACGAGAAGAGACAGTCACGGTTATACACACAATTGGTGTATTTTATTAGAGTTTACTTCAAGTTTGCATTGACCGGGTGTTCAACAAAATTTACAAGTTTTCCAAATAACCGTGGGCACGGCTTTCTGAAAGATTTAACCCTACAGGGGTGCTCCAACTCATCCATCACAAATTAACCACACGCCGCGGGAATAACCTCAACCACGGATCTCGTGATCATCGTAGGCAATTCCAAAGGAAACCCGACACCTCGAGATAGCCCGAAGAAGATCAGAGTTCCTCACGCAAGACATTCGAGAAAGGTAAAACATATCTAGCAAGGCCGCGTGACGTGTCGACAATCCCGATAGGAGCAGCATATCTCGTTCTTAGGGCACGACAGATGAGCGACGCATACAATGGCCTGATAGAAATCCCCCGAGTTGCCCTGGGTTGGCCCCGAATAGTGCTTTATTTTGGACCAACACTCATGAGGCGCACTAGCCCGGGGTTGATTAAATTATCCGCGGGTGCCGGTGGGTCGCTATTCAATTTTATTAGTTATTAGGCAAATGTAGTACCAATGTTGGGCCTTTCCAGACAAGATTTATCCTAAAACTAAAATCAAGTGGGTCTCCATAACAACCCCGAGCATGTGAGGAGCGCTTAGTTATGGAATATAACACCGGTTCACAAGTAACTAGGGCGGCAAGAGTGGAACAAAACACCGAGCTAAAGGCCAAGCGTTCTACCTTTATCAAGTATATATGTGCCTTAAATTAAATAGAAATAATATTGTGATAACAAGAGAATGTCCATGTTAACACATGGAAGCAATTGCACCTGCAGCTAGAAACGCTATAAGAAGGGCTGACCAAGCGGTAACATAGCCAAACAACGGTTTGCTAGGATGTGGAGGGGTTAGAGGCTTATCATGGCAATGTTGGGAGGCTTGTCAAACAAGTGTTAGGTAGCAGGACATAGTGATAGCAAACGAGACATCTATCATGGCAATGATAGTAATGGTATCCAGGGAAATGTGTCATCTTGCCTGAGATCCCGCTTGGAAGAAGAACGAATCCATGAAGAAGAGGAGCCAACGTAGTCAAATGAATCCTCACACTCCGAATGCTTTTAGAACGCTATCGAGAAGGAACAATCCAAAAACAACAATCAACACATGAAAACACCACAACATATGCATGACATGATGCTCAACCAAATATGATGTATGTCCGGTTCAATATGCAACTCATGGCATGGCATGGCAATAACAACAAACAACTACTACATATTAAGCGAAGTTCAATATGCAATGAGTTGCATATTGACGAAACTCCATGTTCAAATTATTTAGTTCACTCTCATTAGGTACTCATCAATATTAAATGTTTTTTAACATGGGTGGTCATGGCATAAGGCGAAGATGGAATTAAGCAACTTTAAATGGAGAGGGACAACATACATATAACACAATAATAACTCTCCATATTATAATAAAAGTGGTTAATGTTGTGTTATCATGGCAAGAGGTGAAGCATGAACAACTATATCATCTAGGCATTTTAAATGGGGCCGAAAGCAACATATAGCATTTTCGAAACATCCCCATAAGCATAATATTAATTTGGTCCAGATCTATCCTAACACAAGTTTAGAGTTCTTAAACATGAAAATAAATGTCACCATGTGATTTTACATGTTTTTCTAGGCAAGTTACACATGTAAAACATTTTCAACGGAGCTATGTTTCAAAAGTTATTAAATAATTCATATCGGCATGGTAATTTTGCAAATTGCTTGAAAGCAGCAATTTAAATATTTTTATCACATGTTAAAGTTGGATATCGTGAATCTACACGAAATTCTAGTCACTTTTCATATATAAAGTTTTCTCATATCATGCACGGATCTCGAGTTATTAAATGCATGACCAATAGGGTGTTTTATGCAAATCTGTAATTCCTGGAATAACAGACAAATTCGCATTAGGGAAAAAATCACATGGGCCGAATCTAGCTAGAGCAATAGTCAACAGGGGCGCAACATAATATTATGCACCCAGGGGCAAGGGTCAGTTGAGGGGTGCTCACCCTAGTGGGCCGAGGCTCGGTTGGAAGTAGGCCGGGGCGGAGCAGGCCGGCTCCTGGGCTTGTCGAAGCGTGAAGGGAGGCTGGGCCTTGTGCTGTGGGCTGGCTCGGTCAACGCAGGCAGGGAACATGATATAATGCACCCACGGGCAAGGGTCAGCTGAGGGGTGCTCACCCTAGTGGGCCGAGGCCCGATTGAAGGTAGGCCGGGGCGGAGCAAGCCGGCTCCTGGGCCTGTCGAAGCGTGAAGGGAGGCTGGGCCTTGTGCTATGGGCTGGCTCGGTCAACGCAGGCGAGCGAGCATCGGATCTCGTCGTCCTCCTTGATTGGATGAGGCAGAGGCGGCTGGAACCTCCAACGGCGGAGCTTGGCAGGGGCTGCGACGGGATCTTGGCGAGGGTGTGAGGCCGGATCTGGCCAGTAGGCCTCGATCTCGGCTGGATCTGGGGCGAGGTGGAGGGAGGCCAATGCGGCTCTTGGCGGCATGGCTCGAGGTCTTGGGGAGGTGGGGACCTGGGCCAGGCACGGACGGGGGTGGCTGAGGTCCGACCGGGGGCTCCGGCGTTGCGCTCCGACGAGGGTCCGGCAGACCTTCGGTGGTTGGCGAACCAAGGGGCGGCGGGGGCGCAGCTTTGGATTGGGAGCTCCTCTCCCAATCTGGAGCACTCGAGCGTGGAGGCGACGGTTCGGGTTCGAGGCAGGCCGGGATGGGCTCTCGCGGGCCCACGGCTGGGAGGTGGGAGTTGTGCCTAAGTGGCGGCTGGGGGTTGGGGACGCATGGAAAATAATGCAGCTAGTGTTTAGGGTCAAAATTAGGCAGGTGGGTGTCTATTTATAACAAATGGGGTTAGGGTTTGCAGTTTTTGTCCATTTTCGAACCGTTCGATCTCGATTGGACGACCCGGAAGCAGAGGGGGGCTAGGTTAGGCTGCGATGGCTGTCTAGATGAGTTATGAGGGGATGAGAGGGAGAATGGTGGCCCATGACATGAGTTTTTAAAAACACTGAAAAACGTCCGATAATAAACCGATGACCACACTTCAATGACTGACCGTTGGGGCATCAAACGAACTCGGAATGTGACGAAATTTGGCAGGCGATCCACCTACAATATAATAAAACCGCACACCAAGTTTCGACCCAATCCGGGAATATTTTTCATGCGCTTTAAAACAGTTTTTTTAATAATGTCGCGGGCGCGTGCGTGTGTGGTCGGTCTCAAAATGGTCAGCGACGAGAGCGGAGAGAACCGACAACTACGGACTGATGCAAATTTTCGAAAATGAGTGACGATGCCATGTAGATGATGCGAATGATGCGATGATGAATGCAACAACCAAACAAAACATAGATGAGAATGGAAATAAAAGGGGAATCTTCTGGAGCGTCGGTCCCGGGCTGTTACACATGAGGACAAATAGCAAGGTGGTGCTCAATTACCTCCCTGGGAACACCGGGGACATCAGATGGTTGCCATGCAAACACATCAACATTCGCCTGTAGGAAGGCAATGAGCGCGCTTTCGTATTTGTCATCGAGGATGGAACTTATGGTGAAAGTTCCTCCCATACCATCCTCCATGGTTTCTGGTGGAGCTGCCTTGGATTTGTTGTTCTTGCCGGTGGAGCTCTCTGGCACATCGTCAACGGGAGCGCAACACTCCAAAGAGGTGCGCTTGCTAGAATGTCCACCAAAGGCCTTTCGGCCTTCTTCCCCCCAGGAGCTTCAGCGACAGGAGTAGGTCCCCTGGCGACAGGTGCTGCAACTGTCTCCCGGTAAAGTTGATTGGCACAGATAACTGCATCCTTTTTGTCAGAGTTGATTGTGATGATGCTGATCGTCCTGGGCATCTTCAACAGATTATAAGCATAGTCTGATGCCGCCATGAACTTAGCCAACGCTGGGCGTCCAAGGATCCCATTATATGGCAAGGGTATCTTGGCGACGTCAAAAACAATCTTCTCTGTCCTGAAGTTCATGTCACTACCAAATGTTAGTGGCAATGTGATCTTGCCCTTCGGTTGAGTCCTTCTTGGACTGATCCCTTGAAAAGTGCATGTCTCCTCGAGATCTTTATCTGGAATTTGCAACCTCTTGATCACATCAGGCGACATCTGATTTAGACCGACCCTACCATCAACTAACATTTTTGTCACCTTGAGGTTGTGAATTGTTGGCGAAACCAACAATGACAGACACCCAACCACTATTGTGTGATCAGGGTGATCCTCGGCATAAAAAATGATAGGCGCGTGGGACCATCTCAGATGTTTCCGGGCTTCAACACATGGTTCAGTCGCATTAATCTCGCGCACCCACTGTTTAAGTTGGCGACGGGAAGAATGCAATGAGGCGCCTTTGTCGACGCACATGACATCTGTCGTAGTTTTATCATGACAGATGTCTGGGTGAACGGACTTCGGTTCGAGGCCATCGCCAATGAGGTGGACTCAAAGGGGTTAGTCGGGACGAAAGACACGGCTTTACCCAGGTTCGGCCCCTCAAATCGAGGTAACAGCCTACGTCCTGCTTGTGTTTGTATTACGTGCGTATCGATTATAAGGAGCTAAAAGCTTGACCTAGTTCTCGATTGCCTGCCCTCTAAGTCGCCCCGGGTCTGCCTTTATATAAGAGGTCAGAACATCCGGGTCATTACAATTGCTAACCGAGTCTCTCTCTATCTTCTTGTCCAAGCCGTCTATGAGTCGGCTTGCACGCCCGGGTCTTCTCAGTCCGGGCCGTCTTACGGCCCACACCGTGAGCCGCCTATCCTCTTGGGCCACTTAATATTATGACTCACCTTTGGGCCAGTTCACGAGCCAATAACACGACCTGGAGCCTTTTCGGTGGGTCATATCCCCAACATTAGGTCCCAGGTTGAACTGAGCTTGCTCACTTCATCCTTCTCAACCACTTTTGGTGAGTCGCTCGGAAATGACCCGACGTGACGTCATGAGATCTGCTGACGTGTCCCCAAATCTTTCACTTAACTGTCATCCCGAGAATCGAGGCGCCCGCCTTGGTCGAACGGTGTCATCGCCTGGATTTTTGCGCCTTCCTTAACCCCCTTTTAAATATGACACGTGCGGGGCGGGGTTTCCATTCTCCCGCCCGTGCCTCTGTTTCTTCGTCTTCTTCTTGTCGCCGCCCCAGTGCCTTCGAGCTCTGTGCCGACGGCGTCCGTACATCGTCCTCGACCTTGGCCGCTGCATCACCCTGAACGTACCAGAGATCCGTCCGCCTCTGTCGCGCCGTCTTCAGTAAGTTTTCCTGCTCCCTAGATGGTCGCCGCCATAGTAGGGTTTTCACCGGTGCTCTGCCACCGTCGTTTGGGCTCCACCACCGTTATCGCCAGTGCATCGCGATGCTGCTAACGTCTTTAGGATGCGCTCTTGCTCCGCCGCCGCACGCGGGCCGGTCGCGCGTAATGTACGGGCCTCGATGGCCCCAATCCGTTTCTTTTTTCCTCCGCTTTTCATCTCTAGGTCAGAAATAAAATTTATTTTCTCTGCTTTTGTGGATCCGTAGATACAGTGACATCTTGCGGAATCTGTTTTTAGGACTTCGTCGATTTTTTGATCTTCCCTTTCCCTGTTGAGTCCCCAAGCTCCTGCAACTCTTAATAGCCGGGTCTTCCGCTTTATCCGTAGAGCCCTTAAACTTTTAAGCCGTCAAAAATATTTGCTTGCGCTTCGACTCATCGCGCCTTTTATCTTGCATAGCACTTAAGCCGCCAACATGTCTCGTGCGTCCAACTCATGCAACTGGGTTGGGTCATGCATTACGGAGGACTTTTTGTCGGATTTTGTTCACACGGGTACTCTTCCTCCTAAGGAAGTCATTAGCTGGCAGGTCCCAGGTGATGAGATACGGCCCAAACCTCAAGAAGGCGAAGTGGTGGTGTTCACAGACCATATTGAACGAGGGTTCGTGCCTCCCAGCTCCAAATTCTTTCGGGACGTCCTTCACTGTTATAAGCTTCACCTACAAGACTTGGCCCCCAATTCCGTCTCAAACATATGTAATTTCCAAGTGCTCTGTGAAGCTGACCTTCAAATCAAGCCGCCGGTGGGATTCTTTTGGGAGTTCTTTTATGCTAACCGGCAAACTGAAGTGAAAGCCGGCCCGAGCCTAGAACTTGGAGGCATATCCATCCAACGGCGTAGGGATATCATCTTTCCAGCTAATCAGATGCCGAGTCACCCCAAGGACTGGAACAGGACCTGGTTCTATTGCAAGGACACCTCTCCTAAAAACAAGCGTCCTTTGCCGGGTTATCGTCCTTCCCGGCTCACAACAACATCAGAGCTTCCTGGCTGGCTATCAGCTTCAGAACGCGCAAGATATGAGCCGGCCCATGCCAAAATCAAGGCTCTCATGGCCAACGGCTTAATCGGGCTCGACCTGATCCCTGCTGGATTTTGTGGCGGATTATGCCTTTGAGCCATAGAAGCCGGCTCATCTGCGAATATAAAGGCAAGTATGATTTCTCATTATGCTTCAGCTGATCTACGTTGACAAAGAATGACATTACCCTCGCCATCCGGAGCCTTGTCCATGAAGCTTTCGGATCATGTAGTGAAATTGGCCTGGCACCTTTTAGTGCCAACAATCCGGCTCCCGATGTAAGTTTAATCTCTTCTCCTCCATCTCTTAGACGTTGCTTGCACTTTGCTGATTTGATATTCACTCTCCGGGTTACTTTTATAGGCCGACTCAGACTTCTGGAAGAGGGAATATGTTGCCCCTCCGAAGAAATCCAGGAAGAAGGTCCCAACTAAGAAGGCTAAAAAACATGTCCCGCAAGATAATTTGTTTGACCCGCCACCATCCTCCAGCTCAGAGGTAAAGTTTCAACCATCTTGCTTGATCTTTTACCTTCCTATTTTAACACTTACTTTACTCACAGGACGAAGTGGAAAACAGTCGTGCCAATGCTCCTAAGGTAAATTACTTTTCCTCCAGCTCAGAATGTTTCATCCCCCCAAAGCCGCGGCGGGTTATCAAAAAAGTTCCCCTTTCTCACCCTCTTGCTTATCCGGCTCCCGATTTCCTCTTCAAAAAGCAATAGCAAATCGAGTGTCGACAGACTCGAAGCACCGGCTCTACCGAGCTCATGTCCGGGTTGCCAAACTCTCCGGCTCCCAAGAAACGCCCCGCCGAGGTTTAAACCCCTTCTTTTCCTTTATCTTCCCTTTGTAAACTTGATACTCTCTTCACCTTTCTGTTTTATTTTTGCAGAAATCCCCTTCCTCCGGCGACTCTTCGGAGTCAATCATACTACCGCCCAAGATTAATCCGCTGTAAGCATCTGGATATCCGGTTGTTACTATGATAGCAATATCTTCAACTGCTGATTCTTCTTCTTTTTTGCAGTGCTCAAGCTGAACGTCGCAAGGCCAACAAGCCCTCCTCCGGCCCAGTTATTGAAGAACCGGAGCCCGAGCAACCCGAAGAAACTCAACCGGAAGAAAACCCGCCGGCTGCCTCCACTGAGCCGACCGCTGAAGATGTCATCATGGAGAGCCCTCCAACGACTCCTTCTAAGCCGGCAACTCCTGCCAAGACCCCTGACACCCCGGATGTTGTTATCACTGGGTCTGGTCATCAAACACCTCCGGCTCACGTGTTTACCAAACATATAGAGCCGGATGAAGCTTCAAAGAAACTGAACTTCGATTCTTCATGCGAGAAGATGACCGTTGAAGAGCTACACGCTGGGTACATAAACCGGGTTACTACCAGCCGGGATTTGGAACTTTGGTTGATCTTTTCCATGAAGACAAAATATGAGGTACTTTTCCTTCTTTACTATACCCTTTCTTAGCCCCCAAGATCCGGCTTAACGTATTGAATCGTTGAGCCGGGTCTTTCTGTGACCTCTTGCAGAGATTGTCATGTCAAATTCCTTTAAAATTGCTTTAGCTTTGTAGTGTAAGGTGAACTGCCAATCGTAGCCCCCAAGGGCCGTCTCAGATTACATTTGAGCCGGGCCTGTAATGTAGACAACTTGAAGATGTAATCGTAGCCCAGAAGGGCTGGCTCAAACTTGATCAAGTTGAGTCGGTGCTTCCATTATTAGCACATTGAAGAGCCATTATATAGCCCCCAAGTTTCGGATCAACATTGAAGGAAATGAACCGGAACTACATACTTGCAAGATCAAATATACATTAGCCCCCAAGTGTCAAATATATTGCTTGCAATCTGGTTGAGACTTGTATTTGCTTTTAACACTCGTCCTGCATTTTGGCGGCTTATCCTGTATTTTGATGTATTATAGGAAGCTTTGAATGTAGCCGGGTCTCAACTGACGGATCTGAAGGCCAACTTGGCAGCCCAGCAAGAAGCTCGAAGTATCGCGGATGGAAAATGTTGGCTTCTCTCAGAGGAACAGGCTAGTGTCACCGCCGAGCTTACCTCTTTAAAAGAGACGACTGAATCTGAAAAGGCCGCTTTAACCAAACGGGCGGACGATGCTGAGCAGCGGCTTACAGCTGTGGCGGATGAACTTCAAGGTCTGAAACAGCATATTGCGAAGATGTCAGCCGCCCTATTTGGTAAGCTGTCTTGTTTACTTTGTACATTTTAGCATTGCTAGTGAAGAAACTGGCGGCTCATGAATTTTATCCGACTCATCCAGGTCCGAGGAGCCGGCAGTTGGCTTCTGATAGCCTTCTGCCACTGAAGGCCATTTATACTTTTGCAGAGCAGTTATACTGTGGCGCCATCTTCACGATCAAGAGCGTGCATTACAAGGAGAAGATCCCCATTGCTCTGAAAGGGGTCTTGGAACTCTTCTCTACAATGCCTAAGCAGATTGAAGAGCTCAATAAGTCCGCCTTCCGCCAAGGAGCCATTGCTGGTTTGAGTCGGGCTCTTGTCTTCGCTCCCGAGCTAACGCCGGCTGAAATGATGGATGGCTATCCATCTAAAAGAGATGACGGCTCAGATTTCACCGAGGAAGATTATACCCGATGTGTCAAAGAGTCGCGCTATTTGGCCTCTGTTCTAGCAGATGAAGCTGATTTGAGCACCTATCAGGCAGCTTATGACGCAGAGGAGAAGAGAATCCGTGGGCCTCTCTACGAGTGGAAAGATCTGACACCCGCCCGCAGTAAGGATCTCTTTCCTTGTGAGCTTGACGCGTCTCCGTTCCTTGAGGGGTCATTTGCTGCTCTGGCTGACTATAACTAGGACTTGGGAAATCTTCAGATAAAGCCAACAGAAGACCCGGAGCAGGATGAGCCACCAACAACTGAATTGTAATCTATTAGACTATCTGAGCACAGCCTTATGTAATGACCCGCCGTGGGTGGTTGACAATGCTTTTGCTCCTTCTGAGAGTATCTTTTGTAATAAAGTAAACAAGACTCTGCCACTTGGTGGCCATATATATATTTGCACCTCTTTGTGTTTTAATGTATTGCCGGCTCTTCAGGGATATACCTTTGAAATTTTCTGATGAGGGGTGTCTATCTTTAAGACGCCATTCCTTTCTCCAGAATATTAAAGCCGGACAATGTCTTTGAAACCTTTAAATTTTGTTGACCGAAGCAACATGGCCCCGGCTCTCATCGGGCGAATTCTTTTAAAGAGCCAGTTGTCTTTAGGATAATGTAAGCTATACCTGATGGTAAGAAGCCTCTATCGACAACTGCGGCTATTGATGAGCCGGAACCTTTGAGGAGAGTTCGCTGTGTAGCCCCCAAGTGCCGGGTAGTTTCGCCTGCAGCAACCCGGGACTTATAATTGCCTTGCTCTGACCCGGCTTTGATAAGCCGGCATGATACAATACGCGATGATGATCTTTCCTTCCTCAAAAAACTCATATGACGGCCCTTCTGCGTGGATCCGAACAGTTAAACTCATACCAGTTCAGGGTCTCTATCGAGATTGGCCGTCAATTATTTGAATCGGCTCAGGGTCTCTAGGCGAGATTGGCCATCAATTTCTTGAACCGGCTCAGGGTCTCTAGGCGAGATTGGCCGTCAATTTCTTGAACCGGCTGAGGGTCTCTAAGCGAGATTGACTGGTAAGAGTGTAGTGAACACCGGCTGTCAATGGGAGATGTGAGCTATACCTCAAGGCAAGAAGCCTCCATCGACAACCGCGGCTAATTATTAGACTGAGACGGCATAAAGCCGCTGCTTGAAAGGAGAAGTAAGCTATACCTGAAGGTAAGAAGCCTCTTTCAACAGCTACAGTTGATAAGCAACTGAATTTTGGCGTAAACGCCGGTTGCTAGGGTGAGATAAGTGAACCCGTCGATAAGAAGCCCCCTTCGACAACCGTGGTTAATAAGTAACCGGAAGTGGCATAAAGCCGGCCATTAGGGTGAGATAAGCGATACCCGTTGGAAGAAGCCCCCTTCGGTGGCCGCAGTTGATAAGCAACTGGAATTTGGTATACACGTTGTTGTCTTAGGGCACTGTAAGCTATACCAAAAGGTAAGAAGCCTCCGTTAACAATCAGCGCTTAATGTAACCAAACTAGGCATAAAGCCAACTGTGCAAGGGAGAAGTAAGCTATACCCGGAGGCAAGAAGCCTCCTTGCAACAGTTTAATGACAGCTGGCTGTGCAAAGGAGAAGTAAGCTATACCCGAAGGCAAGAAGCCTCTTTGCAACAACATTTAATAGGGCATAAGGCCGAAGGGTAGACCAGCCGTTTTGACGGCAAACAACCCTCTTCAACTCAAATTTTTTGAACCGGAAGATTTTATCTTGATTGTACAAAGGTGTACATAAGAGCAGAGGCCCTAGTCTTGTGCGAGGATGCTGGCTTTTACTCATGTGCTCATGATATATACAATGATAGCGGCTTTCAACCCCTATTAAGTAAAATATGGTCGCAGATGTGCGATATTCCAGGGCTGCAACGTCTCTTGTCCCGCGGTTTCCGACTCATCTCTGATATCCATGAGGTAATATGACCCGTTGTTAAGATTCCTGCTGACCACAAAAGGCCCCTCCCATGGTGGAGATAACTTATGCATTCCAGATTGGTCTTGAATCAACCAGAGCACCAGATCACCTTCCTGGAACGTCCGGGTCTTTACCCTATGGCTATGATAGCGTCGCAGGTCTTGTTGATAAATCGCCGACCTGCTGCTGCTAACTCTCGTGCTTCATTCAAGGCGTCCAACGCATCTTGGCGGGCTACCTCATTGTCCGTCTCAACATAAGCTGCCACCCTTGGTGAGTCGTGCCGGATGTCACTGGGTAGAACCGCCTCAGCACCGTACACCATGAAGAAAGGTGTAAAACCTGTAGATCTGTTAGGTGTAGTTATGATGCTCCATAAGACGGAAGGCAACTCCTCAACCCAACATCCGGGTGTCCGTTTCAAAGGAACCATGAGTCGTGGCTTGACACCTCTTAAAATTTCCTGATTGGCTCGCTCTGCCTGCCCATTAGACTGTGGATGTGCCATGGCTGAAACATCAAGCCGGATATGCTCTTTCTCACAGAACGTTTTCATAGCTCCTTTGGATAAATTTGTCCCATTGTCTGTAATAATACTGTGTGGGTAACCAAAGTGATAAATCAGCTTCTTAATAAATTGAACCGCCGTAGCTGCGTCACATTTACTGACCGGCTCTGCCTCTACCCACTTAGTAAATTTATCAACCGCCATGAGAAGGTGTGTTTTCTTATCCTTAGATCGCTTGAAAGGTCCTACCATATCAAGCCCCCAGACCACAAACGGCCAAGTGATTGGTATCATCCTCAACTCTTGAGCCGGAACGTGAGCACGCCGGCCGAATTTCTGACAGCCGTCACACTTGTAATATAAGTCCTCTGCATCCTTGTGAGTCGTCAACCAGAAAAACCCATGTCAGAAAGCTTTAGCCACCAAAGATTTTGACCCGGCGTGATGCCCACAGTCGCTAGCATGAATTTCACTTAATATTTGCCGACCCTCCTCTGGTGAGATCCAGTGCTGAAAGACACCCGTCACACTACACTTATGTAACTCACCATTGACAATCGTCATAGACTTAGAATGCCGAGTGATCTTCCTGGCTAGATCCTCCTCTTGAGGTAACTCGCCGCGTGTCAGATAGGTCAAATAAGGAATAGTCCAGTCGGGGGTAGCATGCAGAGCCGCCACCAGCTCCGCCTCTGGGGTAGGAATAGCCAGATCCTCCTCAGAAGGTATCTTGACAGTCGGATGATGCAATACATCCAGAAAAACATTAGGTGGTACCGGCTTTCGTTGAGAATCTAACCGTGACAAGGCATCAGCCGCCTCATTACTACGACGATCAATGTGATCCACCTGGTACCCCTTGAAGTGATCGACAATGACATCAACCGCTTGTCGATAAGCCTCCATCTGCGGATCCTTGGAGTCCCAAGTGCTTGAAACTTGCTGAGCCACCAGATCTGAGTCGCCTAGACACCTGACCCGGCTTAAATTCATCTCTTTAGTGACTTTGAGACCATGGAGCAGCGCTTCATACTCAGCTGCATTATTACTACAAGGGAACATTAACCAGAGCACATAACAAAACTTGTCACCCTTGGGGGAGGTGAGAACAACTCCTGCCCCGGACCCTTCTAGCTGCTTGGATCCATCAAAGTGTATAGTCCAATACGTGTTATCCGACTGCTCTTCCGGGGTTTGACATTCAGTCCAATCATTTATGAAATCCACCAAAGCTTGAGACTTAATTGTTGTATGAGGAACATACTTGATGCCAAAAGGACTCAGCTCTAAGGCCCACTTGGCAATCCTCCCTGTAGCCTCTCTATTTTGAATGATATACCCCAATGGGGCAGAACTGACCGCTGTTATTTGGTGCCCCACAAAGTAATGTTTTAACTTGCGATTCGCCATGAAAACTCCATATACCAACTTCTGCCAATGTGGATACCTCTGTTTAGACTCTGCCAAGACTTCACTAATGTAATAAGCCGGCCTTTGCACAGGATACTCTTTCCCTGCCTCCTTGCGCTCAACCACGATTGCTACGCTAACCGCTCTATTGTTAGCCGCCACATAAAGGAGCAAAGGCTCTTTCTCAATCGGAGTGGCTAACACTGGCGGTTCAGTCACCTGCTTTTTAAGAGTTTCAAGTGCTTCGGCCGCTGCTGCGCTCCATTTAAACTTGTCTGTCTTCTTCATCATCTGGTATAAAGGAATAGCTTTCTCCCCAAGCCGGCTTATGAAGCGGCTCAACGCAGCAATCTGCCCTGCAAGGCGCTGAACGTCATTAATACACGTCGGCTCACCCAAAGAAGTGATGGCCTTGATCTTATCCGGGGTAGCCTCAATGCCCCGCTCAGAGACCAAGAAACCCAAGAGCTTTCCTGCTGGAACATCAAAGACAGACTTCGTCGGGTTAAGCATCATCTTGTAGACCCAGAGATTGTCAAATTTTTCTTTCAAATCCTCTAAAAGAGTTTCCTTCTTTCTGGACTTAACCACGATGTCGTCTACGTAAGCATGGACATTTCGGCCAATCTGACTATGGAGGCAATTCTGCACACAACGTTGGTAAGTCGCCTGGGCACTCTTGAGCCCGAAAGGCATGGAGACATAGCAGAATGCCCCAAAAGGTGTAATAAACGCCATCTTCTCCTGATCCTTCGTTGCCATTTTGATCTGATGATACCCTGAATAAGCGTCCAGGAAGCATAAACTTTCGCATCCGGCTGTTGCATCAATAATTTGATCGATACGAGGGAGCACAAAAGGGTCAGCGGGGCAAGCCTTGTTAAGGCCCGTGTAATCTATGCACATACGCCACGTGCTGTTTTTTAGTACTAGCACCGGGTTAGCCAACCACTCTGGGTGAAAAACTTCCACTATAAAGCCTGCGGCCAAGAGCCGAGCAACTTCCTCCCCAATAGCTTTACGTCTCTCTTCGTTGAACCGCCGGAGAAACTGTTTGATCGTCTTAAACTTTGGATCCACATTAAGATTGTGCTTAGCGAACTCTCTCGGTACACCCGGCATGTCAGAAGGCTTCCATGCAAAGATGTCCTGATTCTCACGGATGAATTCGATGAGCGCGCTTTCCTATTTGGGATCCATGTGAGCCCCAATGATGAACTGCTTGGATGAATCACCCGGATTGAAATCTACTGCCTTGGTATCATCCACTGAAAACTTGAGTGGCGGCTCAACTTCTGTCGTAGGCTTCTTGAGCGGGGTCATATCCTCCGGATCAACGTTCTCTTTGTAAACTTTCAGCTCCTCCTGAGCACAACTAGACTCTGCATAAGCCGCATTTCCTTCTTCACACTCAAGAGCCATTTTCCTGTTACCGTGAACGGTAATTGTGCCATTTAAGCCGGGCATTTTGAGCTGCAGATAAACATAACAAGGCCTAGCCATAAATTTAGCATAAGCCGGCCTCCCAAATAGCGCATTGTAGGGACTTTTGATTTTGACCACTTCGAACCACAAAGACTCCACCCTATAATTATGCTCATCACCAAAATCCGAACTCGGATCCTTGGTGTTATCTGAGTCGTCATACTTCGTCAAAGCCGTCATGAGCTCTCCCATATCCTGACACGTGCGCTTGAGCCGACCGAGCTTCTGCTTCAATGGAACAAAATGACAATTCTTCTCTAAGATAAGCACCGCTTGAGCCGCTGTGATCTGCTCTAAAGAGTGAATAATGGTCAACACCCGCAGGACCCAATGATGGGCCGACTCATTCTCCTGTTGAACATAGTGGTCCAGATCAACAATAGTCATAGGCTGCTTATAGGTCCCCTGGAAATTCTTAATAAACTTTGCTCTCAGCTCCGCCCATGAGCTTATCGTGTTAGGCAGCAGACCTTTCAGCCATGTATGGGCCGGACCCTCAAGCATCATGATGATGTATTTTGTGCATACCGCCTCACTGACATCCAGCATCTCCATGGCCAGTTCATAACTTTCAACCCACGCCTCCGGGGGTAGATCAGCTGTGTAATTCAGAACCTTTCGAGGCCCCTTAAAGTCTTTGGGAAGCCGTTCACTCCTCAGGGCTGGAGTTAAACATGGCACCCCTAGGCTTTGGTACTAACTACTCCCATTGACACGGAAAGCATCGGCTCTGGACGGGTTGCAGTTATCTCCGCCTCTCGCCTGTCCCCCGCCTAGTCCATGATGGCTTGTGCATCCAGAGCCGCCCTATTGTCCTCTGGTGGTCCGTGGCGCGGGTGACTGCTGGAACACGTCGGCGACTCATAACGCTGACTGAAACTTCGACTGGGGAGGGGGGTAGAGTGAACCCGGCTCCGGCTGTGCGTATACTTCTCTTGCTGGGCCATGGCCATCTATAAATATCCAATGGCGTTCCGCACTTCCTCCGTACAGGGTGCCTCATCTGGGATGGGGATTGTCTCAAGCCGGGCGGCCGCTGCTACCATGTTCTCGGCCGGGTTAGAATAATGTCCCGCCGGTGTTGGAAAAGCCCTAGGTGAGATTTGGTTATGTTGGGGTGGATGAGTCGCTGGGCGCTCCATCGGGCGGCTCTCCGGTGCACCCATAACCCGCCCCGCTCCAGGGGTGTTAAAAGGTTCCTCGCTTCGTAACGTTCTGGCAGACAGGATTGATGCCTCCTCCGGTGCACCGCAGCTGCTGACCTCTGCTCTAGCTCCAGTCGGAAAGCATCTGCCTTGATACACTCTGCTTCTTCCTCCATCTGGGATTTCAGTTCGGCCATCCTTTGCCGTTCCTCTGCCATCCGGCCCTTGATCCGTGCCACCTCTAGATTCGTAGCTGCTTGATTACCTGGAGTTACCTCTATGGCCATGAGAGCTGTGAGTTCGTCCATCAATTCCACTAGAACCTGAGCCGGCGGTGGCTGGTTATCACCTGCTACGGCGGCTCCCATAGCCGTGTCACCAGCGGCTGAAGCCGATCCTGCCATGAACACCGCCGCGTGAACTAGGGGTCTCAGAGCATCCATCTCAACGCCCTCTACCTCAGAATATCTATCGTAGTAGCCCCCAAGGCCACCGTTGCTGAGCCAATACACTGATTCCGTCTCCCCACTGGAAGACTCATCTTCTGAGCAAACGAGAGTTCCCTGTGACCCAGACGCTTCTAGGTCCATACCTTTAGTGAAGCCCACGAGAACGTGCTTTTAACCCAGATGGGTACGGGCCGACTGCATAACGCGTGTAGATTGGAGACACCGAGTCGGCTCGACGATATTGGCGCAGACGTCCGGCCCGGGTGTAGATCCATCAACCTTTCCGGTGAAAACCTGGATCCCGCCGAACGGAACCCGGAATCCATACTCCACAGAACCAGCATCAAGCCCCCAGCCGGCGTCATCGATGTAGAGCCGGCCGCGGCGACTCTTGCTCATCCTTCCAACCACGTATCCTTCGAGCCCTAGGAGACAGCCCTTTGAAAACTCAACACCACTGAGCGCTAGCCCCACGGCGGGCGCCAACTGTCGTAGTTTTATCACGACAGATGTCTGGGTGAACGGACTTCGGTTCAAGGCCATCGCCAATGAGTTGGACTCAAAGGGGTTAGTCGGGACGAAAGACACGGGTTTACCCAGGTTCGGCCCCTCATATCAAGGTAGCAGCCTACGTCCTACTTGTGTTTGTATTACTTGCGTATCGATTACAAGGAGCTAAAAGCTTGACCTAGTTCTCGATTGCCTGCCCTCTAAGTCGCCCCGGGTCTGCCTTTATATAAGAGGTCAGAACATCCGGGTCGTTACAATTGCTAACTGAGTCTCTCTCTATCTTCTTGTCCAAGCCGTTTGTGAGTCGGCTTCCACGCCCGGGTCTTCTCAGTACGGGCCGTCTTACGGCCCACACCGTGAGCCGCCTATCCTCTTGGGCCACTTAATATTACGACTCACCTTTTGGCCGATTCATGAGCCAATAACATGACCCGGAGCCTTTTCGGCGGGTCATATCCCCAACAACATCTGTAGCTCTTTAAAACTCGTGCTCGCTAGACTCATCATCCTCTTTGTTGCCATCATCGTTATCCTCTTCCTTGTCGTGGCCTCGAGCGGGCCTCCTGTTGCTTGGTCTTGCCGCGACGACCTCCTCGGCCACCGTGTTTCTTTCCGGACCCCTCTGCACCTTCTTGGTCCTTATCCTTGTCTCACCTTATGTACTCAGCTTTCTACCTCTCGGCAAGCTGCTCAACTTGTCGGCAGTTTTGGAGATCTTGGCCCTTGGTGCGATGGATCTTGCAATACTGCTTGTCGGAGCACTTCGGCTTGTCGATAGCTGCCAAGGTGTGACAAGAGGCACAACCGGCAACCTCCTTGCTGGGGTTAGCAACTTTAGTCTTCTTGGCGATGTTGGGATGTCCGGATTCTTTGACGGCAAGCACGGCCTTGTCCTTGCATTTCTTGTTTCACCGTCGGCTTTCCTTGCTGGGGTAGTGGTGTCTTCGTCGGAATCGACTTCAGCACCGACATCCTCGCCGGGGAGTCTCCTCCCTTCTTCAGCTCGAGCACATCTATCAGCCAGAGCGTAAAGCTCGGTAACATCCTTGACTTTATTCATCACCAGCTCTTTGCGTATCCTGCGGTTACGCACGTTTTGATGAAACGCGCTGATAGCAGCATCAGGATGAATGCCTGGGATGTTGTGATGTACATGGATGAATCTCTGAATATATTTGCGCAAGGTTTCGCATTCCTTCTGGGGGATGAGATGCAAATTGCTTGCTTGCACAGGAGCTTGGTGGCCTCAATTAAAGGCGCCAACAAACTGATGGCACAGGTCTGCCCAGGAAGAAATAGAATTCTCTAACAGAGCACCAACAGGAAGTAGTTGGCGAGTATCTTGTCTTCGTGAGCCCCGGCAACCTGCACCGCATGGTGTAGATGCCCAGGAACTCCGACGGATGGGTCTTGCCGTCGTATTTCTCCGGGACCTCCGGTTTAAGCATTAATAAATTGGGCCACTAGACTCGCTGCAACTCATGGTAAATGCTGGAAAACCTACTTCATAAGGTAGGTCGACACGATACCCTAGCGCTGGCTTGTCTACAGTGGGCCCTGCATGCTTATCAGATTGATGGCGCATTTTCCGCTGCAGCTCGATGGTGGTCCGAGTGTCCTCTTTTGTTTTCTCCCAAAGAAC
This sequence comes from Hordeum marinum, assembly GCA_022496015.1. NCBI lineage: Eukaryota > Viridiplantae > Streptophyta > Magnoliopsida > Poales > Poaceae > Hordeum > Hordeum marinum. Next base: position 341,325,589 of record CM039677.1, on the reverse strand, counting down.
TCAGCGTTGATCGTAGTGAGTTTACGGATCAGACGATGTCGTGGAATCATCACCACCAGCTCTGATCGGCCGAGTCGGCGACCGCCGCTGTTGCCGTGGAGGAGAGTGCATCGTGGTCATGCCACCTCCGGCCTTATCGCCATTGGCATGCGCTGACTCGATGGACCACTACTGCGAAGGGTCCACCCACTGTTGTCCATCCCTATTAGCGAATCTGAAGAGGCTCTGGATGGTAGCTCTCCACTCATCAAGCTTCTATGTCACAGGAGGGAAATTCAGGAGCAGCTTCGCTCGTGCCAATGCTTCTGCCGATGAGGTTAGCAGCGGAAGGTGCGATGAACGTGAGGTGCTCTAACTCCTAACCGTGTTAGAAGGAGCTCCATCAGGGTCCCGCGACCGTGAACCGCCTCCGTCAGCATTTTGACACACATGTTGGTCCCGTGCATCTCGGGAGTGATGCAAGGGAGCCTTTCCATGAGGACGCTTAGCACTGCTGACATCGCAGTGCTACTCATCGCGCGCGACCTGAGAAGTCTGCGACGTATGCGCCCGTATGGGTGTCTTGGAAGACACCCTTCCGTACCTGGAGTTCAGCGTGCCGCCCGTAGGCCGCACGACTCCGTCTTGAGATCCAACGGCGTGTGGATTGCCACCGTCGCTACGAACGGTGGCGCTAGCCTGGCCTTGATCACCAGAACATTGTGGAGGTTCGAGACCTCCGTCTCCATCCACATCGCCGCCCGTCTGAGTAGCTACGGGCGCGCAGGACGTGGACGGGTCAACCTCCGTGAAACCCTTCTTGTTGGGGCCATGGCTATGAAGATGATGAAGGAACTGGCGCACTGATTATTGGATCAGGTTCACACAACCTCGCCCTCCTACCTGGCGCGCCAAGGATGTCGGGGGATACCTTTGTGGTTTGGCGGGGGGATGGTATGCACAAATAGTAGATCAAACGAACGATGCGAGGGGAGATTTTACCCAGGTTTGGGCCGCTAAGAAGCATAAAACCCTACTCCAACTTTAGTATATTATGGGTGTTTATGAGGGTTCTGGCTACAGAAGCGCTACCAGAAGCTGCTACGCGTGTCAGCCAGAAGGCGGAAGAGAAGAGCCTCCTCTCGTAACGCCTTGGGCCTCCTTTTATACGTCTAAGGGGATCCCAATAGTGGTGTATAGTGCATGCATGAGGTGCACCGTGCTACAATTTTATCATACCTAACACTGACAGTGTAGGACAAATAAATTTAATGCTCCGTCAGGTGTCCTTGACCTTCTACGGGACAGGACAAGAGCCCATCCTATCGGCACCACTTAGCCTCTCCATCGCCAGTGCCTCGACAAGTATCCTGGTGGGTTGACACGTGGCCTCTGTGCTGGCAGGGTGGAGAGGCCTTGCTGGGTGCACTCATTGCCGGGGTTCCAGCTTTGGCCATTGCTCTTGTGCTTGTTGACTTGAATGTTCCTTGACGTCTTTGTATTTGCCTCTAGCAGTCCAGTGGTAGGCCTCACCGCTGGTGTGGCTACAGTTGCCCATGCACAAGAATGGGGTACTAAAAATCCAGACTTTAGGACACCGACAATTACCTATGTTTTATTTGCATTAGAATCAATCTTTCCATCATACATCCAGTGGGATATTGAGATAGAACTTGTGGTAGTATCATGAGGTAGGAGAAATCCAACACCCTGTTACCATTGCTTGGGAAGGGATGTAACTTCACAATTGCTATGCTTTAGCAGACGGGGTTTGGTTGTGAGATTCAGGAGTGTTGTGAGGTTAATTAATTATTTCAAGACCTGCATGATGATCAAGACTTCAAGGACTCAATATACCTCTAGGTGGATTGGACATGCATTTTGGCAGCCTGATATCTATCATGGTTATGCCAGGAATCCTGGTATCTACCTGTGATCAGCCCAACGGAATGCCACCCAGGCTCAAAGAGATGGATGGATACTTCAAGGCCGGAAAGCTTACGTGTGCAACCGGAAGTCAATATGGGCTCTGGCTTGGTTGACCTTAGTGGTGACTCTGGTAGGTCAGATTGCTACGAGATGTAGAAGAATAGCAGGATTGGATGGGTACTGGCTTTCTATCAGAGGATCTCTTTGAAAGACCATGTTTCGATCGTCTCGTTCTCAAACACTAGGCAGTGCGAGGACACAACGGGAAGGATCGAATCTTACTGTAGAGTGTACAAACCTCAGCAGAGTGTCAAACTAATCGATTAGCCGTGTCCCCGGTTACAGACAACATGAGCACCGAAGATGATACTATCAGCTAGTTCTCAACACAATTAATAAATTTTATGATGAGTGGGTCTATTAATAATTTTGGGACATGAGAATTGGTTGGTGGAACCATCTCATTAACAACGAACTTTGGAAGTGATATTCCTTTTGACCCCTTTGTTGTAGGGAAAATAAAACCAGCTTTTCTGTAAAAACTCAGGCACAGAGCCATAAAGAGGCTTGACTCATTTTGAGTCGGGACGCTACAATAACATGCCCATAATTATTATCAGCCAAGAGATGTTTAACCATAACAATACGAGGTTAAACTTTAATTTGTTCAGGAGGTGTAGGTGCTCTAACATAGCTCTTACGAACCACAGTTGAAGCTTTAGCATGTTCCTCTATTCTAATAGGGAAAGGTGGTTTCTCAATATAAGCAGTAGGAATAACAGGATCAACATTATAAGTAATAGTTTCTTCTTAAACTTTAATAGGTTCAACTACTTTTCCTTCAATGGGAGGATGATATTTAAACCACTTCTCCTTAGGGAGGTCAACATGAGCAGCAAAAGATTCACAGAAAGAAGCTACTATCTCAGAGTCAAGTCCATATTTAGTGCTAAATTCACAAAAAGCATCAGTGTCTACAAAGTATTAAACACAATCCAACTTAAGGTTTATACCTGAATCCTTACCTTCGTCGAGTTCCCAATCTTCAGAGTTGCGTTTAATTCTTTCAAATAAATCCCATTTGAAGTCAATATCTTTCTTCATATAGGAACCAATACAAAAAGTATCGAGCATGGATTGGTCATTACGAGAAAGCCGATCATAAAAATTCGGAATAATAATTTCTCTCTAGAGATCATGATTGGGACATGAATTTAACATTGACTTAAGCCTCCCCCAAACTTGAGTGATTCTTTCTCCTTCATGAGGCCAAATATTATAGATATAATTCCAATCACGATGAATTAGATGCATAGGATAAAACTTCTAACGAAATTCAATTTTCTATCGGATTTAGATCCATGATCCAATATCATCACATAGCCTATACCATGTAAATGACTTCTCCTTCAAAGATAAAGTAAAGACCTTCTTCTTGACGTGATCCTCAGGCAGACGTGCAATCTTAAATAATCCACAAATTTCATACACATAGATTAGATGCAAATCAGGATGTAGTGTTCCATCTCCTGCATAAGGATTAGCCAGCAGTTTATCTATCGTACTCGAAGGAATTTCATAATAAATATTTTCAGTAGGTTCAGTAGGTCGAGGAGCAAATCTTTGTGCTTCCGGTCGAGGTGAAGATACCCCGAACAAGCCCCTCAAAGGATTACTTTCCATAGTCACAAGTGACAGTAAATTTCAGCACACTATGTAAATTTTCCTTATGAGATTCCACTTACCAAAGGCGCTTCACTCCCCGACAACGGCGCTGGAAAAGAGTCTTGATGACCCACAAGTATAGGGGATCTTTCATAGTCCTTTGATAAGTAAGAGCATCGAACCCAACGAGGAGCAGAAGGAAATGACAAGCGGTTTTCAGTAAGGTATTCTCTGCAAGCACTGAAATTATCAGTAACAGATAGTTTTGAGGTAAAATAATTTGTAACAAGTAACAAGTAATAAGTGTAACAAAGGTGTAGAAAGGTAGCCCAATCTTTTTTGTAGCAATGGAAAGGCCTGGACAAACTCTTATATAAAGTGAAGCACTCTCGAGGACAGATGGGAATTTCTGTCATGCTAGTTTTCATCATGCTCATTCGATTCACGTTCGTTACTTTCATAATTTGATATGTGGGTGGACCGGCGCTTGGGTGCCGCCCTTACTTGGACAAACCTCTCACTTATTATTAACCTCTATCGCAAGCATCCATAACTACGAAACAAGAATTAAGATAAATCTAACCATAGCATGAAACATATGGATCCAAATCAGCCCCTTACGAAGCAGCGCATAAACCCATCATCTACTTATAAATTCCCAATGCCTTCCCATAGGCCCAAATAATGGTGAAGTGTTATGTAGTTGATGTTCACATACACCACTAGAGGAGAGACAACATACATCTCATCAAAATGTCGAACGAGTACCAAATTCACATGATTACTTATAACAAGACTTATCCCATGTCCTCAAGAACAAACGTAAGTACTCACAAAGCATGTTCATGTTCATAACCGGAGGAGTATTAATTATCATGAAGGATCTGAACATATGATCCTCAACCAAGTAAACCAACTAGCATCAACTACAAGGAGTAATCAACACTACTAGCAACCCATAGGTACCAATCTGAGGTTTGAGACAATGATCGGATACAAGAGATAAACTAGGGTTTGGAGAGGAGATGTTGCTAGTGAACATGTTGATGGAGATTGACGCCCTCTCGATGAGAGGATCATTGGTGATGATGATGGCTTTGATTTCCCCCTCCGGGAAGGAAGTTTCCCCGACAGAACAGCTCCGCCGGAGTTCTAGATTGGTTCTACCCAAGTTCCACCTCAAGACAGTGGCACTTCGTCCCGAAAGCTCTCTTCTAATTTGTTTCCAGGTCAAAACCCTTCATATAGCAGAAGATGGGCACCGGAGACCTTCCAGGGGGCCCACAAGCCACCTAAGCATGACTAGGGGGTAGGCCGCGCCTGTCAGGCTTGTGACCTCCTGGTGGGTCCCCTCTGGTATTTGTTTTGCCCAATATTTTTATATATCCCAAAACAATTCTCTGTAACTTTTCAGGACTTTTGGAGTTGTGTGGAATAGGTCTCTCAGATTTTCTCCTTTTCTAGTCTAGAATTCTAGCTGTCGGCATTCTCCCTCTTCATGTAAACCTTGTAAAATAGGAGACAGAATGCATAAGTATTGTACCATAACATGTAATAACAGCCCATAATGCAATGAATATCAATATAAAAGTATGATGCAAAATGGACGTATCAGTATCATATGGTGTTATTCTAGTATGAACTCTTAGATAGATTGATCAGAAAGGATAGCTTGGTTATTTTAGTACAAACTCTCGGATAGATCAATCAGAAAGGGTAATTTGATTATTTTAGTACGAACTCTTGGATAGATCAATCGGAAAGGATAACTTCAAGGAGGTTTTGTACCCTACAAACAATTTCTTCTTATGCTTCCCGCTTGATAAGAACTTTGGAGTGATTATTTGTTGCAAATTGAGGGATGATTATGTGATACAACTATATTAGCATTGTTGAGAGATTACACTAGCGAAAGTACGGACCCTAGGCCTTGTTTTCAAGCATTGCAATACGGTTTGTGCTCACTTTTGTCACTTGCTACCTTGCTGTTTTTATATTTTTAGATTACAAAAAGCAATATCTACTATCATTACTGCAGTTGTATCACCATCTCTTCGCCGAACTAGTACACCTATACAATTTGCCATTGTATTATGTGTGTTGGAAACACAAGAGATTTCTTGTACCTAATTGCAAGGTTGTTTGAGAGAGACCATCTTCATCCTACACCTCCCACAGATTGATAAAACTTAGGTCATCCACTTGAGGGAAAATTCTGCACTTGTAGGACCAACACGAGTCTACAAGAATAAACTTCTGTAGTAGACATTAACAGCCGAGTTAAGAACTACTAGTCTAAATCTTAAATACCAAGCATTGACAATTCAGGAAGCTCCAGAGTTTTTTTCCCTTTGTTCAAACCAACATGTTCTTCCCTAGCCACGATTTTAGCTAAGGAAGTGGATGCAACTGAAACTTGATAAAAAAAATTCACAATGATAACATCCGGATGGTGTGGCCCTATCGAACTCTTGGGGTCATCCAAATGAGTTGCCGGACTAGGAAAGCAAATTGGGATGGGTGGTCTGATAGAAGGCTCATGATGCGTCCTGAGCCTCAGTTTCTTTGTCCATGAAAATCGGCTCATCCGGTCTAGGCATCTCAAAGTCATCTACCGCTTTAGCAGTCCTATTCGAACCTTTCTGTGTATAAGGGTCAAATCTCATTGGTGAGAAGGCTGATCGTTGCACTTTATAGCACTAGAAGATGAGCTCCCAACCTTCTTTGACAAGGTGGCCTTCGCCCGACGGTTGAAACGATAAAATATTATACTAAGTAAAGTATATTTCAAGGTTCGACATTAACATAAGTGGACAAATGTAAGTTCAGAGAGTTACCCATGGTGGATAGTAAAAGCAAGAAGTTGTGTGGCTGTCGAATCATTCGAAGATGAAGGGGCAGTCTGGTAAAGCGAATTCGAAGGACTACAAGATTGTTTAAATAAGCCGGCTTTAGGATGAGATTTGGTTGGACTATGAGGCACCTCGACGCGCGGTTTATGAGCTAGAGGTGCAGGAGACAAGCCATGTTCTGAATCGTCTGAATCAGCCCAGAGTTTACGTTTGGATGAGCTAGCGGATTGTGCCCTCTTCAAAAGGAAATCGGAGGCCAAGTAAATGTTTGGATGAGTCAGTTTAACTTTCCAAATGACTCGTTTTGGTTTTTTAGGAACAAATATTTCTGAATTGGAGGATATAGGAGTTACCTCAATTTCCCCGGTTTGGCTAGATTTTTAGTCATCCTAGGAACAAGGCTCATTAGCAAGCTCAAAAAATAGGCGGTCAAGAGAGTCAGTCTCTACCTCGGATTCTTCTTCAAAAGATGACACAAGGACCAGGTCATCTTTTTTAGTCGATGAACGAGCATTGGCTTGAGGGGTGACTTTCCAGAAAAGAGATTTCTCCTACAAAAGGATGTGGTGAGATATGGCAGGTCCGAATAAAATAATGAAGAACAGCGTAAAATGGTTAAATACCAGAGGAGGCGCGTTGAGTAGCTAAAATGAGCCCAAACTGGTGACACTGCATTGCTCTTTGGGATCACAGAAGAATCTTTTTGTTTCTCTGTTAAGGGCATCATTAGTCAGGTCCTTACGAGAAAAATGTTGAGGGTCTCATGATGACCCACAAGTATAGGGGATCTATCGTAGTCCTTTTGATAAGTAAGAGTGTCGAACCCAACGAGGAGCCGAAGGAAATGACAAGCGGTTTCTTGTAAGGTATTCTCTACAAGCCCTGGAATTATCGGTAACAGATAGTTTTGTGCTAAGACAATTCGTAACGAGTAAACAAGTAACAAGTGTAGAAAAGGTGTGGCAATGTAGCCCATTCATTTTTGTAGAAAAAAGGACAAGCCTGGACAAACTCTTATATAAAGCAAAGCGCTCCCGAGGGCACATGGGAATTTCTGTCAAGCTAGTTTTCATCATCCTCATGTGATTCACGTTCGTTACTTTGGTAATTTGATATGTGGGTGGATCAGTGCTTGGGTGCTTCCCTTACTTGGACAAACCTCCCACTTATGATTAACCCCCCTCGCAAGCATCCGCAACTACGAAAGTAGAATTAAGGTAAACCTAACCATAGCATGAAACATATGGATCCAAATCAGCCCCTTACGAAGCAACACATAAACTAGGGTTTAAGTTTTTGTCACTCTAGCAACCCATCATCTACTAATTACTTCCCAATGCCTTCCCCTAGGCTCAAATAATGGTGAAGTGTTATGTAGTCTACGTTCACATAACACCACTAGAGGAGAGACACCATACATCTCATCAAAATATCGAACGAATACCAAATTCACATGATTACTTGTAACAAGACTTATTCCATGTCCTCAGGAACAAACGTGACTACTCACAAAGCATATTCATGTTCAAGATCAAAGGAGTATTAATTATCATTAAGGATCTGAACATATGATCTTCCACCAACTAAACCAACTAGCATCAACTATAAGGAGTAATCAACACTACTAGAAACCCACAAGTACCAATCAACGGTGTTGAGACAAACATCGGATACAAGAGATGAACTAGGGTTTGGGGAGGAGATGGTGCTGGTGAAGATGTTGATGGAGATTGACCCCCTATCGATGGGAAGATCATTGGTGATGATGATGGCTTTGATTTCCCCCTTCGGGAGGGAAGTTTCCCCGACTCTAGATTGGTTATGTCCAAGTTTCGCCTCGAGATGGTGGTGCTTCATCCCGAATGCTCTCCTTTGATGTTTTCGAGGGAGCCATAGGGGCCCCACAAGCCTGCTAGGCACGACCAAGGGGGTGTCCGCGCCTAGCAGGCTTGTGGCCTACAGGTGGCCCCCCTCTGGTTGATTCTTGCGCCAGTATTTTTAATATATTCCAAAATAATTCTCCATTAATTTTCAGGACTTTTGGATTTGTGCAGAATAGGTATCTCAGATTTGCTTCTTTTCCAGTCCAGAATTCCAGCTGCAGGCATTCTCCCTCTTCATGTAAACCTTGTAAAATAAGAGAGAAAAGGCATAAGTATTGTACAATAACGTGTAATAACAGCCCATAATGCAATAAATATCAATATAGAATCATGGTGCAAAATGGACGTATCAACTCCCCCAAGCTTAGACCTCGCTTGCCCTCAAGCGAAAGCCGAGATCGATGAATATGTCCACATGTTTAGAGATAGAGGTGTTGATAAAATAAAATGCGTACATGAGTACATCATGATAAACTTTAGAACCACAATACTCATTGTATGAGATTCTTTATACTAGACTAACAATTCATTCACAAGATAAAGTATGAACCAAGAACTTTATTGACAACCAACACACTATGATCTCAGTCATTGAAGCAATTGGCAATTTATCATAACATCGGAAAGAGTCTATATAAGAGCTTCTAAAGCAAATCCACATACTTAATCATCTTTTAGTCTTTCACAATTGCTAGCACTCATGCGGTACCCACGAGATCAAACCTTCAATCGAACACAGAGGAAGATAGGGACTTATAGTATTGCCTCCCCACTATTCACCTCAAGGGTGATGTCAGCAATAATAACTCATGATGACCCACATCCGAGTGAATATATAAGTCTAGATCATTCCCCAATACATAATGCTTGCCAAGGGAGACATAGTATAGGAAGTGGTGAAGACCACCATGACTCTTGCATAAAGGTAAGTACGAAAAGGTAAAAGTAACAGATAAGCCCTTTGCAGAGGGAAGCAGAGGTTGTCATGCACTTTTTTTTGGATGTGCGAACCCTTAATGCGAAGGAACGCCGCATTGTATTGCCCTTTGTGATAGCAACCTTTATTATGCAGTCCATCGCTTTTATTTCTTTACTATCACAAGTTCGTAGAACGCTTATTTTCCCTTACAATAAAAGATCATACATATTGAGGAGCAATTCTTATTTCTTTTTGCACCGATGACAACTTACTTGAAGGATCTTATTCAATCCATAGGTAGGTATGGTGGACTCTCATGGAAAAACTGGATTGAGGTGTTTGGATGCACAAGTAGTATCTCTAATTAGTGCAGAGGTTTTGGCTATTATGAGGTGGAAGCAAGCACTACATGTTGGAGGATCTATAACCATATAACTTCTAATCGGAGGCAAGCAAACATAACCCATTATGTTGTCTTCCTTGTCCAACATTAACTTCTTGGCATGTAATATTTTAATGGGTGGTCACAATCATAAAAGATGTCCAAGATAATATATCTAGATGTGAATCTATCTTTCTTTATCACTTCCTTTGAATTGTACCAATGATCAATTACTATGTTTGTTAACTCCCAACAAATTTCAATCGATATACTTTTTATACGTGAAGTCATCACTCCCCATAAGATCATTATGAATACTCTTTGCTTTTGTTTTATTATTCTTTATTCAATATTTTCAAGAGCATAGTGATCTAACAAAGCCCTCTCATCAAAACTACTTTTTATTATATAACTCTTGGACTTGCTTACATAAGGGGAGCAAGGGCAAAAACTAAAAGGTAGATCATACTAAAACTTTTATTCTACTAGATCAAAACAAAATCAAAAAGAAAGATCGAACTAGGAAAGATAAGAAAAACGAAAAAGGAAAAAGGTGTGATGTGATACGATACCGGGGCACCTCCCCAAGCTTGGCACAAGCCAAATGGAGTGCCCATACCCATGTGCTCAAGTGTCCTTCTTCAGAGGTGATGGTGGTGGAGTCGTTGATGCGGATGGAAGCTTGTTACATTTCCTCTTAAGCATGAAAGTTGTTCCCTCAAGTCATCTACTTCTTGCTCGAGCTTCAATATCCTTTGACATAATTCTTCTTTACTCTCCTACACAAAATGAGAGGGAATAAATAGAACTTTGGGTTTTGTTCTTGCATTTGGGAGGCTTGATTTCCTGAACTCCGGGTGGACGTCTCCCAGTTGAGGCATAGGAGTCTCCTCTTAATCTGAGCTTTGTTCTTTGTACTTGTCTTCTTGTTTGTCCTCCGAAAATAATCCATACGTATCTAGGTCCCCATAGAGCTTGGGATTGGCAAGATAATGCGATATGTAGCTCTCCCCATCGGTCTCTTGGGACAACATCTTGCTCTAAATCTGCTGCAGAAACAGCTCAAAATGAAAACAGGAGGTATTGTCGTAATATGAAAGTCGAAACCTTTAGGAGATTATATAATGAACTTTTTAGACCCGAAGGACTATTCCAAAAGAAAACAGAGTCCGGGGGGCGCATGGGGTGGTGACAAGGCCCCTAGGCATGACCAGGGGGTGGCCGCGCCTAGCAGGCTTGTCGCCTCCCCGTGCGTCCATCACACTGCTTTTTATTTTCCTAATTTTTTAAATATTCCAAAACTGAATAAAATTGCTATTGGGAAACTTTGGGAGTCATTTTACTTACCGTACCATGTACCTATTCCTTTTTGGAGTCTGAAACATTGCGGTAAGTCTCCCTAATATGCTCTTTGGGAGTTAAGGTATTGATAACATTGGTTTCAACATTAATGTGAGTACCTGAGATATAATGTTTGATTCTTTGCCCGTTTACCACCTTCGGATTTGTCCCTTCGGCGTTGTTGATCTTGATGGCACCGCCGCTATATACTTCCTCGACGATGTATGGTCCTTCCCATTTAGAGAGAATTTTTCCTGCAATAAATCTTAAACGAGTATTCTATAGCAAGACATGGTCACCTACATTGAATTCACGCTTTTTTATACTTTTATCATGCCATCCCTTAACTTTCTCTTTAAACATATTGGCATTCTCATAGGCGTGGGTTCTCCATTCATCAAGTGAGCTAATTTCAAATATCCTCTTCTCACCAGCAAGTTTGAAATCATAGTTGAGCTCTTTAATTGCCCAATAAGCGTTATGCTCTAGATCTAGAGGTAAGTGGCATGGTTTACCATAAACCATTTTATACGGAGACATACCCATAGGATTCTTGTAAGTAGTTCTATAAGCCCACAATGCATCGTCAAGTTTCTTAGACCAATGATCTATTAACCGTATTTTGCAAGATCAATTTAATTTCTCTATTGCTTAATTCTACTTGACCACTAGACTGAGGATGATAAGGGGATGCAATTCTATGATTAACATCATACTTACCAAGCAATTTACGGAAAGCGCCATGAATAAAATGTGAACTACCATCAGTCATTAAATATCTGGGGACTCCAAATCTAGGGAAATAACTTCTGTAAGCATCTTAATAGAGGTGTTATGATCAACACTACTAGTTGGAATAGCTTCTACCCACTTAGTAACGTAATCAACAACAACTAAAATATGAGTATACCCATTGGACGTTGGAAAAGGTCCGATATAATCAAACCCCCAAACAACAAATGGTTCAATAACAAGAGAGTTATTCATAGGCATTTCCTGACGCCTACTAATATTGCCAATTCTTTGACATTCATCACATGAAAAAGACAAACTTACGAGCATCCTTGAAGAGAGTAGGCCAATAAAAACCAGATTGTAATACCTTATGTCCTATTCTATCTCTAGCGTGGTGTCCTCTGTAGGCCTCAGAATGACACTTCTGTAGGATCTGTTCCTGTTCATGCTCCGGTACACAACGTCTAATAACACCATCTACTCCTTCTTTATAAAGGTGTGGGTCATCCCAGAAGTAATGTCTTAAATCATAGAAGAACTTTTTCTTTTGTTGGTATGTGAAACTAGGCGGTATAAATTTAGCGACAATGTAATTAGCATAATTAGCATACCAAGGAGCATTACGAGAAGCATTTATGACAACCAATTGTTCATTAGGAAAGTAATCATCAATAGGTAGTGGGTCATCAAGGGCATTCTCAAACCTAGACAAGTTATCTTCTACGGGGTTATCATCACCCCTTCTATCAACAATATGCAAATTAAATTCTTCTAGCAGAAAAACCCACCTGAGAAGTCTAGGTTTAGCATCTTTCTTTTGCATAAGATATTTAATAGCCACATGACCAGTGTGAACAGTTACTTTAGAATCAACAATATAGGGCCTAAACTTATCACAAGCGAACACAACTGCTCAAAATTCTTTTTCAGTGGTAGCATAGTTTCTTTGAGCATTGTCTAGAGTTTTGCTAGCATAATGAATAACATTTAATTTCTTATCAACTCTTTGTCCTAGAACAGCACCAACAACATAATCACTAGCATCACACATAATTTCAAATGGTAGGTTCCAATCAGGTGGTTGAAAAATAGGTGTAGAAATCAAAGCATTCTTGAGAATTTCAAAATCTTCTACACAATCATCATGAAAAATGAATGGAACATATTTTTGCAAAAGATTAGTGAGAGGCCTAGAAATCTTAGAGAAATATTTAATAAATATCCTATAGAAACCAGCATGGCCAAGGAAACTTCTTATACCTCTGATATCCGTAGGAAACAACATTTTTTCAATAGCATCAACTTTAGCCTCGTCAACTTCAATACCTCTTTAAGAAATTTTATGTCCCAAGACAATGCCTTCATTCACCATAAAGTGACACTTCTCCCAATTCAAGACAAGATTAGTTACTTCACATCTCTGCAAAACTTGATCAAGCTTGCTCAAACAATCATCAAAAGACGTTTTGTAAACGAAAAAATCATCCATGAAAACCTCAACAATCCTTTCACAAAGAACAAAGAATATAGCAATCATGCAACTTGGAAAGGTAGCAGGTGCATTGCATAAACCAAAAGGCATACGTCTATCATTTCTAGCATTTGATCAATGAAAGGTAGAGGGTAATGATCTTTTCTAGTAGCTTTATTCAATTTCCTAAAATCAATTACCATTTTATAACCTATAACAATTCTCTGTGTGCTCAATTCATTTTTATCATTAGGAACTACGGTAATACCTCTTTTCTTAGGGACACAATGAACGGGACTAACCCATCTACAATGAGCAATAGGGTAAATGATACCTGCCTCCGGAAGCTTTAATATTTCATTTCTTACCACTTCCTTCATTTTAGGATTCAACCATCGTTGGTGATCAACAACTGGTTTAGCATCAGGCTTCATTTTCATTTTTTGCTGACATAGAGTGGGACTAATTCCCTTAAGATCATCAAGAGTATATCCAATAGCAGGACGATGCTTCCTCATAGTTTTGAATAATCTCTGTTCTTCATGCTCTGAAAGGTTAGCACTAATAATAACAAGATATATCTTCTTTTCATCAAGATAGGCATATTTTAGAGTATCTGGTAATTGTTTAAGCTCAAAGACGGGATCAACCTTGGGTGGAGGAGGATCCCCAAGTATTTCAATAGGCAAGTTGTGTTTCAGAATAGGATGTTGATCAAACAAAATCCTATATATTTCATTCCTTTCATTTATATGCATATCATTTTCATGGTCTAGCAAATATTGCTCTAAGGAATTATTAGGAGGCACAGCAATAGAGGGAAGACCAGTAATTTCATCCTTACTAGGCAATTCCTTTTAATGGAGTTGCCTACGAAATTTAGAGAAATTAAACTCATGAGACGCGTCCCCAAAACTTACGATAACCGTTTCCTTCTCACAGTCTGTCCTGGCATTAACGGTATTCAAGAAGGGTATACCAAATATAATGGGACAAAAATCATCTTGTGGGGAACCAAGACCATGAAAATTAGTAGGATATTTTATTTTCCCACACAAGACTTCAACTTCTCTAATAATCCCAAGTGGTGATATATTGTCTCTATTAGCAAGCTTAATTGTAACATCAATTTCCTCTAACTCAGCTCATACAATATCATTCATAATCTCGTTATATAAGGAAATGGGAATTGGACTCACACTAGCACCCATATCACATAAGCCATGATAACAATAATCTCCTATCTTAACAGAAACAATAGGCGTGCCAACAATGGGTCTATGTTTATCTTTAGCATCAGGTTTAGCAATTCTAGTAGCTTCATCACAAGATTGAATAACATGCCCATCAATATTATCAACTAGGAGATCCTTAACCATAGAAATACTAGGCTCAACTTTAATATGCTTAGGGGGTGTAGGTGTTCTAGCATAGCTCTTACGAACCATAGTTGAAGCTTTAGCATGTTCCTTTATTCTAACAGGAAAAGGTGGTTTCTCAATATAAGCAACATGATCAACATTGTAAGTAATAGTTTTCTATTCAACTTTAATAGGTTCAACTACTTTCACTTCAATGGGAGGATTATATTTAAACCACTTCTCCTTGGGGAGATCAACATGAGCAGCAAAAGATTCACAAAAATAAGCTACTATCTTAGAGTCAAGTGCATATTTAGTTCTAAATTCACGAAAAGCATCGGTGTCTATGAAGGATTTAACACAATCAAACTTAAGGTTCATACCTGACTCCTCACCTTCGTCAAGTTCCCAATCTTCAGAGTTGCGTTTAATTCTTTCCAATAAATCCCATTTGAAGTCAATATCTTTCTTCACATAGGAACCAACACAAGAAGTACCGAGCATGGATTGATCATTACGAGAAAGTCGAGAATAAATTTTTTGAATAATAATTTCTCCCAAGAGCTCATGGTTGGGGCATGAATATAGCATTGACTTAAGCCTCCCCCAAGCTTGAGCGATTGTTTCTCCTTCACGAGGCCAAAAATTATAAATATAATTCTGATCACAATGAACTAGATGCATAGGATAGAACTTCTTATGAAATTCCATTTTCAATCGATTATAGCTCCATGATCCAATATCATCACATAGCCTATACCATGTCAATGCCTTCTCCTTAAAAGATAAAGGAAATAACATCTTCTTGATGTGATCCTCGGGTAGACCTGCAAGCTTAGATAATCCACAAACTTCATCCACATAGATAAGATGCAAGCCAGGATGTAGTGTTCCATCTCCTGCATAAGGATTATCCAGCAGTTTCTCAATCATACCCGAAGGAATTTCATAATAAATATTTTCAGTAGGTTTAGTAGGTTGAGGGACAACTCTTTGTGTTTCCGGTCCAGGTGAAGATACCCTAAACAAGCCCCTTAAAGGATTACTTTTCATAGTGACAAGTGATAGTAAATTTCAGCACACCATATAAAATTTTCCTTACCAAATTCCACTTACAAAAGGCGCTTCACTCCCCGGCAATGGCGCCAGAAAAGAGTCATGATGACCCATAAGTATAGGGGATCTATCGTTGTCCTTTCGATAAGTAAGAGTGTCGAACCCAACAAGGAGCAGAAGGAAATGACAAGCGGTTTCCAGTAAGGTATTCTCTGTAGGCACTGAAATTATCGGTATCAGATAGTTTTGTGATAAGACAATTCGTAACGAGTAACAAGTAACAAGTGTAGCAAAGGTGCAGCAAGGTAGCCCAATCCTTTTTGTAGCAAAGGTGAAGAAAGGTATCCCAATCCTTTTTGTAGCAAAGGACATGCCTGGAAAAGTCTTATATAAAGCAAAGCGCTCCCGAGGACACATGGGAATTTCTGTCAAGCTAGTTTTCATCATGCTCATTTGATTCACGTTTGTTACTTTCATAATTTGATATGTGGGTGGACCGGTGCTTGGGTGCTGCCCTTACTTGGACAAACCTCCCAC
This sequence comes from Hordeum marinum, assembly GCA_022496015.1. NCBI lineage: Eukaryota > Viridiplantae > Streptophyta > Magnoliopsida > Poales > Poaceae > Hordeum > Hordeum marinum. Next base: position 341,309,479 of record CM039677.1, on the reverse strand, counting down.
TTATGGTTAACCACCCTCGCAAGCATCCACAACTACGAAAGAAAATTTAAGTTAAACCTAACCATAGCATGAAACATATGGATCCAAATTAGCCCCTTACGAAGCAACACATAAACTAGGGTTTAAGCTTCTGTCACTCTAGCAACCCATCATCTACTTATTAGTTCCCAATGCCTTCACCTAGGCCCAAATAATGATGAAGTGTTATGTAGTCGATGTTCACATAACACCACTAGAGGAGAGACAACATACATCTCATCAAAATATTGAACGAATACCAAATTCACATGATTACTTATAACAAGACTTATCCCATGTCCTCAGAAACAAACATAACTACTCACAAAGCATATTCATGTTCAAGATCAGAGGAGCATTAATTATCATTAACGATCTGAACATATGATTTCCACCAAGTAAACCAACTAGCATCAACTACAAGGATTAATCAACACTACCAGCAACCCATATGTACCAATCTGAGGTTTTGAGACAAAGATTGGATACAAGAGATGAACTAGGGTTTGGAGAGGAGATGGTGATGGTGCAGATGTTGATGGAGATTGGCCCCCTCTTGATGGGAGGATCGTTGGTGATGATGATGGCTTCGATTTCCCCCTCCGGGAGGGAAGTTTCCTCGGGAGAACAGGCTTGCTAGAGCTCTAGATTGGTAATGTCCAAGTTCCGCCGCGAGACGGCGGCGCTTGATCCCGAAAGCCCTCCTCTGATTTTTTTTTCCAGGTCAAAACCCAACATATAGGAGAAGATGGGCGCCGGGGGAGCGACAGGGGCCCCACAAGCCTGCTAGGCGCGGCTAGGGGGTGGTCGCGCCTAGCAGGCTTGTGGCCTGTAGCTGGCCCCCTCTGGTTGATTCTTGCGCCAATATTTTTTATATATTCCAAAATAATTCTCTGTAAATTTTCAGGACTTTTGGAGTTGTGCATAATAGGTATCTCAGATTTACTTCTTTTCTAGTCCAGAATTCCAGCTGCCGATATTCTCCCTCTTCATGTAAACCATATAAAATAATAGAGAAAAGGCCATAATGCAATAAATATCAATATAGAATCATGCTGCAAAATGCAATAAATATCAATATAGAATCATGGTACAAGATATCATCTAACGAGTATTTTACCATAACGTGTAATATCTCCATCTTCAAGTATTGTACCATAACATGTAATAACCGCCCATAATGCAATAAATATCAATATAGAATCATGGTGCAAAATGGACGTATCATCTAACGAGTCGCCTGAGTAGTCACACATCAAGCCATCCCTCACACTAAAAGGTTGGATCCGCCATTTTAACCAACAGCGGATCCAATCAATTCCAATTAAGCCATGTGCGGCCAGGGCTCTCAATTTAGTGTGGAGAGGAGATGATGGAAACATCTCCTCATCAGTTGGCCAACCCAAATTTTTTGCTTTGTTGCTGAGTCTTTCTGGTTTGAAACCTGGTAGGGGATTTTCTCCCTTTGGTGTGGTGTTCCTGTAGTAAAACCAGGTTCTGTTCCACCCTTTGGAATGACTCACCAGTTTTTATTTAGGAAAGCCACCATTCTGCATCTTCTTAATACTGACCCCGCCAATTTCGCAGGCAGAACCATTCTTTACTTCAGTCTGGCGGTTGATATAGAAAAAATCCCTAAAGAGGGTCACGGACGACTCAATCTTGAGGTATGCCTCACATAACACTTGGAATTGATATTTGTTGGTCATGGAGTTGGGGCTTTGATGTCTACTATGCAACCTTCTTCTTGTAGATTCGTATTGGGCCTCCAAGCGCAGAGTTTTGTAGTATAGTGGCAATTTTCCCTCAAGTGGATGGCCTAAGGTTTATCAATCCGTGGGAGGTGTAGGATGAACATGGTCTCTCTCAAACAACCCTGCAATCAAATACAAGAAATATCTTGTGTCCCCAACACACCCAATACAATGGCAAATCGTATAGGTGCACTAGTTTGGCGAAGAGATGGTGATACAAGTTCAATATGGATGGTAGATATAGGTTTTTGTAATCTAAAAATATAAAAATAGCAAGGTAACAAGTAAAAAGTGAGCACAAATGGTATTGCAATGCTTGAAAACAAGTCCTAGGGTTCTTCCTTTCACTAGTGCAAGTTCTCTCAACAATACTGATATAGTTGAATCATATGTGAATCCCTCATGTGCGACAAAGAGTTCACTCCAAAGTCACAAATAGTGGAGAACTAACAAAGAAATTATTGTAGGGTATGAAACCACCTCAAAGTTATATTTTTCTGATCAATCTTATGAGCTATCCCTATAAGTATCACGAACAGCCCTAGAGTCCGTACTAAAATAACACCTTAAGACACACATCAACCAAAACCCTAATGTCACATAGATACTCCAATGTCACCACATGTACCCATCTGATTCATTATACGTTATGCATCACACAATTTGAGCTTCCCCATGTTTATTCCAACACAAATAACTTCAAAGAGTGACCCAAAGTTTCTACCGGAAAGTCAAGACAAAAATGTGTGCCAACCCCTATGCATAGATTCCCAAGGTCACGAAACCCGCAAGTTGATCACCAAAACATACATCAAGTGGATCAGTAGAACATCCCATTGTCACCATGGATATCCCATCGCAAGACATACATAAAGTGTTCTCAAATACTTAAAGACTCAATCCAATAAGAAAACTTCAAAGGGAAAACTCAATTCATCACAACAAGATAGAGAGGGAAAAACTCCATATGATTCATCTATATCAATAAAGCTCGTGGTACATCAAGATCGTGCCATCTCAAGAACACGGGAGAGAGAGATCAAACACATAGCTACTGGTACATACCCTCAGCCCCGAGGGTGAACTACTCCCTCCTCATCATGGAGACCGCCGGGATGATGAAGATTGCCTCCGGTGATGGTTTCCCCCTCTGGTAGGGTGCCGAAACGGGCTCCCGATTGGTTTTTCATGGCTCTAGAGGCTTGTGGCGGCATAACTCCTGATCTAGGTTTCTTTTCGGAGGTTCGGGTATTTATAGGAGTATTTGGCATTGGTCCGATGTCCAGAAGGTTCCCGAGGAGGTCACAAGCTTGCTAGGCGTGGCCAAGGGGTGGCCGCACCAGACATGCTTGTGACTCCCTCAGGACTCTTCTCCGGTATCTTTTCGCTCCAGTATTTTTTATATTTTACAAAAATATTCTCCATAAATTTCCAGCCCATTCTGAGAACATTTATTTTTGCACAAAAATGACACCATGGTAGTTCTGCTGAAAACAACGTGAGTCCGGGTTAGTTCTAATAAAATCATACCAAAATCATATAGAATTATTGTAAACATGGCATGAATACTTCATAAATTATAGATACGTTGGAGATGTATCAGCATCCCAAGCTTAATTCCTGATCGTCCTCGAGTGGGTAAATGATAAAAGAAATAATTTATGAAGTGGGAATGCTAGCAAGTGCACAAGTTTGATCAATGATAGTTCCAAATACCTTTTCTAGCATTATAGATATCATAAATATTAGCTCATCTCATGAAACTTCTCATGATGAAGTAACAAGCTATTCACATGTTAAAGTATAGACTAACAAACTATGCTTTCAGTCACCAAACAATTGCAATCCATCTTATTTTCAAGAAGGGTCTATGTAAGAGCTTTGATTTGGCAAATTCCACATACTCAACTATCTTATAGTCTTCCATGATTGCTAACACTCAAATCATATTTTTAGAGAAAATGGCATCCGCCGAACACAAAGAAAGATAGGGGCTTAAAGTTTCGCCTCCCAACTGATTTATCATGTAGATAATTGTCAACAATAATAATTCATGATCAAATATATTTGAATGGCCATATATGCTTGGATCTTTCCCCAAAACATGACACTTGCCAAGAGAAAAAGGAAAAATATAGGAAGTGGTGAAGATCACCAGGACTTTTGCATAAAGGTAAGTACATGAAAATTAAATATAGACCCTTCGCAGAGGGAAGCATTGATTTGCAGAGGTGCCAGAGCTCGAGCTTTTAAAACAGAGATGAATAATAATTTTGGGCGATATGCTTTCATTGTCACCATAACAACTGAGAGATCGTGGTATCTCCCATGGTAGATATAGGCGGTTCCCAAATAGAAAGGTAAAGTTTTTACTCCCCCTCCTCCAATCAATCACACTCCACGGCGAGCCGAATCCATGTTACCAGCCACTTTCTCATGAATGATAGTGAATCAACAATCATGGGGGAGTTTTGTTTCATTATTTGCATATTTTTTTATATTTCAGGATTGGGAATCCCTATTACCAGCCACTTTCTCAAGAATGATAGTGAATCAACACATATCATGAGAATAGCCCACCTAGCATGGAAGATACTAACAGCCCCTAGTTACTATATGAGTGATTCGGACATACAAAATCGAATATTATTTGAAGGCTTAGAGTTTGGCACATGCAAATTTACTTGGAACGGCAGGGAAATGCCACATATAGGTAGGTATGGTGGACTCATATGAAACAACTTTGGGTTTAAGGGTGTTTGCATGCACAAGTAGTATTTCTACTTGGTGCGGAAGTTTTCGCTAGTATGAGGTGGAAGCAAGCACCACATGTTGGAGGATCCATAACAATATGACTTCTATACAAATATACCCAAGCATAATTCATAACGTTGTCTTCCTTGTCCAACTTCAACTAATTTGCTCAAGTTTGAAAATAATTAATGGGTATTCACAATCATAGAAGATGTCCCAGATAGTATATTTATATGTGAAATCTCTCTTCCTTAAATATTCTTTCATGAATGGTTCAAGTGACCAATGCGGTGTTTGCTAACTTTTAATAAATTTTACCACATATACTTCTTATAAATGAAGTCATTAATCCCCAAGGGATAAGCATATAAAACATATATATTTTCAGATTTATGATATTCAATTCATTCAACCATTTACTCATAGGATATAAGTGAAGCACGAGAGTAAATGACAAAACTACTCCAAAACATATAAGTGAAGATCAATGAGTAGTCAAACAATTAAGTAGCTATGTGAGGAATTTCTCTCTCTCTCAATGAAGATTTTCATATCTGAGTATTTTATTCAACAACAAGCAAAAAAAATAACACTCCAAGAATAGCATGCATCATGTGAACGAATTAAAATTTAGGCTCAACATAGGCTAACCTATAATTGTTGATGAAGAGAGATGGGATGTGTAGCATCCCCAAGCTTAGATGCTTGAGACTTCGTGAATTATTTAATTGGGTGCCTTGGGCATTGTCGTTGCACTAGATTTTTTGGGCCATATAGTGCCCCTTTACTCGTGCCCGGGCAGTAGTAGCCGCCCCAGCGGCAAGGCCCAACAAAGACTTGTCAAGCACTAGCACATAAGACTCAAGACTACCGACAAGATATTTCCGGGAGGACTATAGAGCCTCCAGGCGAAGCAAGGCCCCCGGCAAGACAAGGTCCAGGCAAGGCAAGGCCCCAGCAAGCACCACCGACACACAGGCCAGGTGTCGATTCACCTGGACGCATGTCGCGACGTCGATGTTAGAGGGAGCTAAGCGGCACCGATGGGATGGGCTCCCGTCCCGTCCCACTGACATACTGAGGTGCCTGATAGTGCATTGAATGCTTTTGTCCTACTCCGTCAGAGTTAGGTGCGATAGCACTGTAGCACTGTGCATCCCGTGTGCACACTGCGTGCCATTGTTGGGATCCCCTTAAATATAAAAGGAGATCTAGGGCATTAGAGAGCAGGACTTTTTGGAAGGTTAGAAAATCAGACAATTAGACAGTTGGGTTAGACAACCGGACAGCTCGACGGTTAGATAACTGGAGGTTACCAAGCTCATGTAGCAGCCGTTCATGGCACTCCTGTAGCTAGAACCCTATAACACAATCAATATAACCAAGCAGGAGTAGGGTTTTACACATCCGTGCGGCCCGAACCTGGGTAAAAACTCCCCGTGCATTCCTTACCAGACCCGTTCTTTGCGCGAGCCTGCCCCCCGCCAAACCTAAAGGGATCCCCATGGTCCCATGGCTGTTCGTTCCATCTTATTCTGCGCAAGGTGCGCGACCAGCAGCTCTACCATCGGTGGGGCAGCTATAGGGCCATGGCTTGCACCAGACTGGGCGCTCCCGTAATGGTCGTGGGCATCTGAGCAACGGGGAGGTGTAATTCCCCTCGCCCGCGGCGTCAGGGCTCGGCTCGCCAAGTCGTCACTGCAGTTGCTCCTCTTCGACGCCTTCTGCTCCACCTTCGACTAAGGGGGACTGGACAGGGGCGCCTCCTATGCCGGCCGCGTTACCCACGAGGCTCGCATCACTTGCGTCTGTTGCGGTGTCGATGGCACCCACGGCCATGTGAGAGGGAACCTTCGAAGTGGAGGGATGTGTGGTGCCACGGAATTTTTCTTGGGATCCTTTGTTGAAGAAGATGATGAAGAACATCGACCACCAATCACAATCTTGGGTCCACACCAGCGCTGCGCCCCCTACCTGGTGCGCCAAAGATGTTGGGGATAGATGCACATGATCATAAATGGGGCCATCGGTCCCTTGGTGGTTCGGCGGAGGGCTTGGACGCAAGCACGAAGAGCGGAGATAGTGAGACGACGCGGCGATTGACCCAGGTTTGGGCTGCTGTGAAGCGTAAAACCCTACTCCTGCTTTGTGGTGGATTGATCAAGAGAACATTAAGAGCACGCAATGCACCTACCCCACAAGGTTTGCCTTCGGGGGAGCTACTACACTCTTAAAAATGCTCAAAAGTCTGAATCCTGAACTAGGTTGCCTTGGGCCTTCTTTTATAGTGCAAGGGGCGACCATAGTGGAATTCCTAGCTAGCAAAGCTTATCATACCTAACTCTAGCATTAGAGACAAAATAACATCATTGCTAGTCTAGGTGGCGTGCATGGGTGCATTCCCGGCAAGCTTATACCACCGCTCTAGCTGTCCGTTGCTTCACACCTTGGCACGTTTAAGGACGGATGTCAAATAGGGGTAATCTCCTTCCAGCGTGTAGACACATGCTTAGCGAGAGATTTTTAGCCACCTGAGGGCTCGACACCACATTGACAAGTGACTGGCCTTGCGATGAGGTGGAGCGGTGATAGATTGGCTCACGCTTGCTAGGGGATGACATGCGGGGGCTTCGAGATGGTGTGTGCGTCCAGGCCCGCAGCAAGCACCAATGGAGTACTTGGCGCGCAACTATCCACGTTGCGCTGCCGCGTAAAGCTCATTGTATTCCGTATTCATCATTGTCGGATTGTCTTGCCGTGTCGAGGGTTTTTACCATTGTCGCATGTGTCTAAGTCAGGGCCACTGGGTACCCCTATCCTAGTGCACCGATAGGAGCCCCCGGGTCTGGCCCACACGCGCCTTCCAAGTGCCGTTGGGCCAAGCCCAAATTTCATGCACAAGCACACAATGAGAGGGAATAACTACCAATTTAATGGTAGGCACTGACCAATTTTCTTAGGCCGTTTCCGCCATGCACGCTGCATGCATAGTGTGGAGCTATCGACGGGTGTGCGTGACTTAAAGCTCGGGTCATGGAACAAACCACAGCGCTATGGATTAAAGCAACGGGGCGGTTACCTTTTTCGCCCGTGATCATGGGTAGTGGGATTGGTGGAGATGTGAGACGACCCTTGGAGCGGGGAGAGCCACCCCCCATGCCCTCCCTATAAATGTGGAGGTATCAAGAGGCGATATCATCCAGCTTCTGCTCCTCCTTGAGTCCAAACCCACAGAGATCACTTCTGCTTCTTTGTCGCGAGCTGTGCTCGCTGCCAGCATGCCTAGAGGCCGAGGGCGTCCTCTGGCTTCTGCCGCGACGACGAGGGCTTCTCATTGGGATCATGCCACTGCTTCAGCCATAGAGGCAGAGGTCGGGTCTAGTGTGCATGGTGGAGGCACTGGAAAGGGCCAAGGTCGACGTGGGGACCACGACCAGGGAAGATGGAGTGTCGACTCTCTTCGTCCTCCGCCATCAGACCCACCCCTCACGGAGGGTCATAGTGAGGTGACCGCGTTGGACTTTGTCAGCAAGTTGTGCGGTCCTCCCAGAAGCTGCCTTGGCCTCCCTCACCCTTTCGCCAGGGGGATGGAGGTCCACAAACCAGATATGTTGTGGTTGCGGGCGCATGCTTGCTGTAACGGCGTCGTGCGAGCGGGCGTCGAATTTCTCGAGCGCCGCGTCATGCTTCTCAAGCGCGGGTGGAAAACCTTCACACATGCTTACGACTTCATGGGTGGGAATGTCCTCCGCTTCAAGTTAGTGAAGGCCGATCTGCTATCCGTCAATATTTACGTGCATTCAGGCACCCATCTTGGTTGCTGCGAGGAGATCTCGAGTGATATCGAAAGCTCCTCCTCGAGCGATGGCGACAAGGAGGACATCGTCGGTGAAGACGATGATGAGCCGCCAACTATCAAGTTAGAATACGCCGACTCAGACCCAAGCTCGGTGTTGGTCGCACCATCACCGTCAGCTACCCCTCCCCGGCAGAGCGATTTGCCAGGGGTTCTAGACTTCGGCGCCGCCTTCTCCCCCAGTCGGCTCCGGCAGACTCGTGGACTTCGGCTTTGTCTTCCCTTCCGTAGGGCCTACCGTCCGTGCAATGCTGGTCCTGGCAGGGTCAGGCGGGCTTCTGTTGGGGCCCTTCTCCCTTCTCCTTTTTCTTTAGTGTCTTGTTTATAGGGGAGAAAGCCACATAAAGGATTATTACAAAACCGCGTCCTCTAATGTAACCCTTATCCAGCTTGTATAAAAATGAATGAGAAAAGTGCTATTTTCTTCCCGCAAGTACTATCCTTTCCCTTCCTTGCTTATGTTGTCTTGGGATGTGTTGTCATTGCTACACGGATCTACTTGCCGGATCATAACATAGCCACGAATACCAAAGGGGAAACGAGCCCCGACAATAGGTTGGCTTTGTTCCCTAGCAGAGCTCCTTGTCGGTATCGGCGCAACCCCCCCCATAGTTGTTAAACAAAAAATAGGGAGGCGGCTCGTCCCGACAAGGGTTCTCACCACGTGGAGGACTCCACTACCCACTGCGAGGGAGATACTACGGATTTCCTCGAGGCATCGGAAGGACATTAAACTTGGGATGTGTTAATTTTACTTTTCTTTTCCAAGTTGTATCCATCCCGAGGGCTTGATGGGGCGTCGTCGTTGTTCCTTCGCTCCTCTTCTCTCTCTTACCAACGGTCCGTTGCGTAGGGAGAGAAAAGTAACAAAGATCACAGGTTCATCAAGTACTCTACCAAATCTTATATCTAGAAAGTGATAACATTGCAATCACGAAAATGCGTAATGAGGATGTAAGATAATGATATGCTGCAATGCCTAGCTTTATTATTGTCACACAGGGTCCGTGCCTAGCTTCGTACAAAGGGTTACAAGCAACATCGGCAATGCTTGTACAAAAGGTGGTTGTCGGGGATTGTGCTCAGCAATCACGCCTTACCGGTAGAACTTACGAAGATGCTCAATATTCCATGAGTTAAGCACCTTGGTGCCATCTTCAGTCTCCAGACAGACATCGTCGGGTCTGGTGACTCGTGCTACCCGGTAAGGGCCTTCCCACTTCGGCGTCAACTTGATGGTACCTTTGGCGGACTGAACACGCCGAAGGAGAAGGTCGCCTTCCCCAAGGCTCGGGGCATGAACCCTGTGGCTGTGGTAGCGGCACAGGGCTTGCTGGTAGCATGCAGCACGCACAACAACCTAGAGACAATCTTCCTCGATGAGCATGGCATCGTCATGTCGTAGCTGCTATTGCTCTGCTTTGTTGTAGGCAAGCACTCGAGGTGACCCGTATATGAGTTCCGTGGGGAGCACTGCTTCCACCCCACACACTAGGGAGAAGGGCGTCTAGCTAGTATCTTGATTTGGTGTCGTTTTGAGTGACCAAAGAACCACCGGCAGCTCGTCTATCCATCGCTTGCTGCTCTTCCGCAGCTTATCAAAAGTCCTTTTCTTGAGTCCTCGCAACACTTCAGCATTCATCCGCTCAACTTCCTTGTTGCTTCTAGGATGAGCAACAGAGGCGAAGGAAACCTTGCTCCCAAGGCTCTAGATATATTGAATGAAGGCGCGACTCGTGAACTGAGTGGTGTTGTTAGTGATCACCCTGTTAGGTACTCCAAAGTGGCTCACCATTCCTTTCATGAACTTGATAGCTGATTGTGCAGTCACCTTTCTCACTGGTTCCACCCCAGGCCACTTTGTGAACTTGTCAGTTGCCACGAACAAGAACTCAAAGCCATCGACAGTGCGAGGGAAAGGGCCCAGGATATCGAACCCCCAGACCGAGAATGGCCAGGATAAGGGAATTGTTTGCAGAGCTTGAGCTGGTTAATGGATGTTCTTGGAATGAAACTGGCAAGCTTCACACTTGGTGACCAGTTCAGTGGTGTCCTGGACGGCAGTGGGCCAATAGAAACCTTGCCGGAAAGCTTTACCGACAAGGGCTCTCGATCCTATGTGAGAGCCACATACTCCTCCATGGATTTCTGCCAATAGCCTTAATCCGTCCTCTCGATAGATGCACCTCAATTTCACACCATTTGGTCATCTTCTATACAAGGTTTCATCGACAAACAAGTACATACTTCAATAGCGGGCTGCTTTCTTGGCTTCCTGTTGTTCTCTGGGGAGTTCTCATGTCTGAAGGAATTGAACTCTATGTTGTGCCCAAGCTGGAGCTTGTGGCTCGACAACAAGGACTAGTGGTGTCTCCTCATCAATGGGAGCTGTCTCAACCGCTATGACCTGAGGTCCCACAGGACGGAGCTGCTCATCAACGGCGGTAGGATTTTTCCCGGAAACATCTCTGTCGGGAAATGCTTGCCGGAGATCAGCTTCCTTCTCTTTTTGGGCATCACCGATGGGGATACTGATGGTTGGGTGAGGCGGAGAACAAAAGTCTCTGGTTCCATAGGGAGCTTCTGTGCAACACACTTCGATAGATTGTCAACAATGTTGTTTTCCTCTTGGGGTACATGCTCTATCTGTAGTCCATCGAAGTGCTCCTACAATTTCCTCACCTCCTCAACATATGCTTCTGTCAGTAGGCTCTAGTAATCCTTGTTGACTTGTTTCAACAAAAGTTGAGAGTCTCCTTGGACAACCAGTCTCTTGATCCCCAACTCTATCATGATTCTAAGTCCGGCAAGGAGTCCCTCATACTTCGCGGTATTGTTGGTGGCTTCTTCCCGGATAAAGTGCATTTGGACCATGTACTTGAGGTGCTCTCCGGTAGGTATAATGAGGAGCACGCCTGCTCCGGCACCCTGAAGTGAAAAGGCACCATCAAAGTACATGATCCATTCTTTGATCGTTTCTTTATCGAGGAGGATTGTCTCTTTAACTTCTTCATCGGCATGGGCGTCCATTCTGCAATGCACTCCACCAAGGCTCTACTTTGAGTAGTGGAAGTGCTCTCATACTTCAACCCGAAACTTGACAACTCCAGTGCCCACTTAACTATCCTACCGGTGGCCTTGGGGTTCCTCAATATGCGTTGCAATGGGGAATGGGTAACAAATATGATATCGTGGGCTTGGAAGTAGTAGCGCAGCTTCATCAAGGCCATGATGACGCCGAGGATCAACTTTTGTACTCCAGAGTACCTCGATCTAGCTCCCTGCAATAAGGAACCAACGAAGTACACGGGGCGCTGCACCATCTTCTTCTTCGTCACCACCTTAGATTCATTGCCGCCCATTTGCTGAGTTTCCCCTTGATCACTATTGGGTCCTGCCATGGATTCTTCCATATTGCTCCCAGTAACAGTAGCAACAGCCGACGAACCTTCATCCGCATCCCTTTGCGCCACCAGCGCTGCACTAACCACTTGATCCGTTGTTGTTAAATACAGCAACAACGGCTCTTGTGGTTTATGAGTGACCAAGGTGAGAGCAAAGGAAAGGTAATTTCTTCAAGTCTTGCAGTGCTCCATCTGCTTCTGGGGTCCATTTCATAGGGCCAGCCTTCTTCAAGATCTTAAAGAACAGCAAGCCATGCTTAGCGGACTTGGAAATGAACCTGCTCAACGCAGCAACACATCCGGTCAAACGCCCGATATCCTTGATGTTCTTGGGTGCTTGTATCTATTCGATTGCCCTGATATTGTCAGGATTAGCCTCTATTTCTCATTGGGACACAAAGAACCCAAGTAGCTTGCTAGATGGGACGCCAAATACAAACTTCTTAGGATTGAGCTTCAAATTGATCTTGCATAGGTTTGTGAAAGTTTCCTCCAAAATCTTGTATGAGAGTTGCTTCGTCTTTGGTCTTGGTTACAATGTCATCCATGTAAGCCTCCACATTTTTGTGCAATTGAGGCTCAAAACCAATCTAAACCGCCCTAGGGAAGGTTGAACCGGCACTCTTTAACCCGAAGGCCATACGCACGAAACAGTACGTGCCCCAGGGAGTTACGAATGCGGTCTTCTCTTTGTCTTCCTTGGCCATGAATATCTGGTGGTATCAGGAGTAGGCATCCAAAAAGGAGAGAAAGTCACATCCGTAGGTGGAATCAACAATCTGATCTATGTGCGGCAAGGGAAAAGGGTCCCTCGGGCAAGCCTTGTTCAAGTCAGTGAAGTCAATGCAAAGCCACCAGTTCAGATTCGCCTTGCACACCACCATCGGGTTTGCTAGCCAAGTCGGATGCAATACTCCTCTGACCAAACCATCCGCTTCAAGTTTATTGGTTTCCTCTGCAATGAATTGTTGCTCCTCCAAGGCTTGTTTCCTAACCTTTTGCTTGAAGGGTCAGGCATGTGGGTAAACAGCAAGGTTGTGCTCAATTACCTCCCTAGGAACACCGGGGTTGTGAGATGGTTGCCAGGCAAACACATCAACATTCACCCATAGGAAGGCAATGAGCGCGCTTTCCTATTTGTTAGTAAGGGTAGCAATGATGGTGAAGGTACCGCCAGTACCGTCCTCCCTTGCCGGGACCTTCTTCATCTTAGGATAGGTGACCTTGGTCTTCTTGCTAGTGGAACTCTTCGGCAGGTCATCATCAGGTGCGGCGCACTCCGGAGAGGCGCGCTTCCCGGAGTCCTTGACGGTGCTCCTCCTAGTCTTCCTCGGTCTCTTCGACTCCTTGGCGGGTGTTGGGACGTCTGTGGCCTCAGCTGCTACCGCGTCGTGGTACATCTTGTCCACGCAGATAACTGCATTCTTCTTGTCAGAGGGGATGGAAATGATCCCAATGGGTCCTGGCATCTTCAAAGTATTGTAAGCATAATGGGAACCTTCCATGAATTTTGCCAAGGTTGGGCGACCGAGGATTCCGTTGTAAGGCAAAGGGATCTCAGCCACGTCAAACACTATCTTCTCTGCCTGGAAATTTAGTTCTTCACCGAACATCACTGACAGAGTGATCTTTCCCTTGGGCCGGCTCCTGCCGGGTTGATTCCCTGAAAGGTGCCTGAACCTTACAGCTCCTCAACGTGGATCTGCAATTTCTCAGCCACCTTAGGGGAGATCAAGTTCAACCCGGCCCCGCCATCAACTAACATCTTAGACACCTTGAGGTTGCGGATTGTCGGGGAAACCAACAAGGGAAAACATCCGACCATGGTGGTACGGTTAGGATGATCCGCTTCGTCAAAAGATGATAGGCATGCGGAATCATTTGAGTGGATTTCTGGATTCTGTAGTCAGCTCCATGACATTGACCTCGCGCACCCACTGTTTGAGCTGGCGGTGAGAGGAGTGCACGGAAGCATCTCGGACAATGCACATGACTTCGCTTGCTTTCTGGAACCCCCCGTCACTGGAATCCTCATCACCATCCTCATCCTCACTCATGTCATCCGTTTCCTTCCTCTCACGACCTGTGGAATGCTTTTCCTTTTGCTGTGAGGTTTTTCCGTGACGGCCTCCTCTTCCACCATGGCCCTTCCCGGCAGCGCTGTCTTGACCTTTCTCTTTATCACGCTTCTCATATTCGGTCCTTTGTTTCTCAACAAGTTGCTCGAGTTGTTGGCATTCTTGGAGATCGTGTCCCTTGGTGTGGTGAATTATGCAGTATGGTCCGTCGGACTTCCTGGTCTTCTCAGCAGTAGTAGCCTCCCGGCCAACAGCGCACATGGCAGTTACCTTGCCAGGAGTTTCGGCTTTCGCCTTCTTGCCGGTGCTAAGGTCTCCGGAGGTCTCAATGGCCAGTACCGCCTTTCCCTTGCACTTCTTGTTCGCTTTCGATTTCTCCCATTCGGGTCAGGGGCGTCGTCGTCATCATTAGAGTCGACTTTGATGCTTGCCTCCTCTCCGGGGAGTTGCCTTCCTTCTTCAGCTCGAGCAAACTTGTCTACCAAGGTGTAAACCTCATTGACGGTTTTGGGCAGCTTGACATTAATCTTGTCTCGCATCCTCCTATTGCTCACGTTCGAATGGAACGTGCCAATGATGGCTCCGGGATGAATTTCTAGGATGTTGCGCTGCACTCAGCTGAATCTCTGAATGTACGTCCTCAAAGTTCCTCCCTCCTTCTATGGAAGTACTTGAAGATCGCTTTGCTGACCTGGTTCTTGGTGACCACCTGTGAAGGCACCAACGAACTCGTTGCACAAATCATCACAGGATGAAACGGAATTTTCCGGCATGTGCATCAGCCATGATCTCACATTTGGCTTGAGTGCCAAAGGGAAATAGTTGGCAAGCACCTTTTCATCTCTTCCTCCTGCGGCCTAGACAACTATCGTATATATGCCCAGGAACTATGCCGTGTTCAGCTTCCCGTCGTATTTCTCCTATAGTTCAGGCTTGAAAACTCGGGTCGACGGCCAACGGACCCGTCACAGCTCGCTAGTGAAGGTGGGGCAACCAACCTTGTAAGGAAGGTACCCGCCAACACCGAGCGTGGGGTTGCCGTCGTCTGGACCGTTGTGCCTCTCAGATTGATGGTGACCTTCCCGACGTCGCTCGATGGTGATATGCACATCCTCTTTCCGCCAGTCTTCGAGGACGCGCCATTGATATCGGTGGTCGTGCGGGCCAGATGAGACTATGGATGCCTCGTGGTGCTCGTTGGTATGTGAAACTTGTTGCGGTTGCCTCTGGGCCTGTTGTCATGGAGGGAATTGCACCATTGGTGTAACCCCCTCGACATGCTCGTCGGCCCGAGCCGCCGCTGTCGCTCGCGTATGCTGCGATGGGTCTGCATACCATGTCTTGTTAGTTTCGATGAAGGAGATCAAGCTCTGAATGGTTGCTCTCCTTTTGTCCATCTTATTGGACGTCGGCATGAAGTAGAGCAGCATCTGGATTCGCGCCATGGCTTCCTCGGTTCTGTCTTGCAAGGCGAAAGAGGCGGACCGCGACATCACTCGGCTCTTGGTTGTCCCAAGAAAAGCGTCATAGCGTTCTTGGCATCGTGCGCCACTCGCCGGGGCCGTCTGATGTACAGGAGGCCGAGCTTGCAGATTTGCGGTCTCGCTTGGTGCTCCATCTTGTTCTGCGCAAGGTGCTCGACCAGTAGCCCTATCAGCGGTGGGGGAAGCTGTAGGGTCATGGCTTGCACTAGACTGGGTGCTCCTGTGACGGTCACAAACATTTGAGCTGTGGGGAGGTGAAGGATGGCCATTCCGCTCGCCCGCAGCATCAGGGCTTGGCTCACCAAGTCATCACTATAGTTGCTCCACCTCCGACCATGGGGGACTAAACGGGGCGCCTCTTGTGCCGGCCGCGTTACCCACGAGGCCCGCCTCACTTGCAACTGTTGCGGTGTCGATGGAACCCGCGGCCATGTGAGAGGGAGCCTTCGAAGTAGAGGGATGTGTGGTGGCACCAGATTTTTTCTTGGGAGCCATTGTTGAAGAAGATGATGAAGAAGATCGACACACCAATCATAATGTTGGGTCCGCACTAGCGTAGCACCCCCTACCTGGCATGCCAAAGATGTCGTGGCTAGATGCTCACGATCACCTACGGGGCCATCGGGCCCTTTGTGGTTTAGTGTGGGCGTGGACGCAAGCACGAACAGCAGAGATAGTGAGACAACGCGGCGATTTACCCAGGTATGGGCCGCTGTGAAGCGAAAAACCCTACTCCTGCTTTGTGGTGGATTGATCAAGAGAAAACTAAGAGCGCGCAATGTGCCTACCCATCAAGGGTTGCCTTAGGGGGAGCTACTACGCGCGTACAAATGCTCAAAAGTCAGAATCCTGAACTAGGTTGCCTTGGGCCTCCTTTTACAGTACAGGGGGTGACCACAGTGGCAAAACAGACAATGTCTGGTGGTTAGATAGCTAGCAGAGCTTATCATACCTAACTCTGGCATTAGAGACAAAATACCATCATTGTTAGTCTAGGTGGCGTGCAAGGGTGCATTCCCGGCAAGCTTATACCACCGCTCTAGCTGTCTGTTGCTTCACACCTTGACACGTTTAAGGACGGGTGTCAAAGAGGGGTAATCTTCCTTCCAGCGTGTAGACATGTTCTTAGCGAGAGCCTTTTAGCCACCCAGAGGCTCGACACCGCATCGACAAGTGACCATCCTTGCGATGAGGTGGAGCAGTGACAGATTGGCCCGTGCTTGCCGGGGCTTCGAGAGGGTACGTGCGTCCTGGCCCCCGACAAGCACCGGTGGAGAACTTGGTGCACAATGGTCCAGGTTAGGCTGCCGCGTAAAGCTCGTTGTAGTCCGTCTTGATTATTGTCGGGTTGTCTTGGTGTTTGGAGGGTTTTTACTGTTGTCGCATGTGTCCAAGTCAAGGGCACTAGGTACCCGTGTCCCAGTGCACCAACACCTAGATACTCCAATGTCACCTCAAGTACCCGTGGCTAAATTATGCGACATGCATCAAACAATGTCAGATCTCTCATATTCAATCTAACACAAAGAACTTCAAGGAGTACCCCAAGATTTCTATTGGAGAATGTGGTATGAAAACGTGCAATCAACCCCTATGCATAGATCCCCAAGGTCACAGCAATCCGCAAGTTGATGCCATAACATATATCAAGTGAATCACTTGAATACGTATTGTCACTACGGGTATCTACATGCAAGGCATACATCAATTGTTCTCAAACCAAAATATTCAATCCAACATAACGATATCTCAAAGGGAAAGATTCAATTCATCACAACAAGATGACAAGGGAAGAACACCATATGTTCCGACTATATTAACACAGCCCATGATACATCAAGATTGTGACATCTCAAGAACATGAGAGAAAGAGAGAGAGAGAGATTGAACACATAGCTACTGGTACATACCCTCGGCCCTGAGGGTGAACTACTCCCTCCTCGTCATGGCCTCCATCGGGATGATGAAGATGGCCACCAGTGATGGTTTCCTCTCTCCGGTAGGGTACTGGAATGACTCCAGATTGATTTTTCATTGATATAGAGAGTTGCGGCAGTGGAATGGAGAGTCTTTGTCTATTTCTAGGGTTTCTAGGGTTTATTGGATTTTTCAGCATTGGAATCACGCGCAACGAAGCCACGTGGGCCCCACAGCATATCATGGCGCGACCTAGGGGGCGCCCTGATGGCTTGTGGCCCACAGGTGGCTCCCCTCCGGTCGTTCTTCGCTCTATATGGCTTATTTATCCCAAAAAAATGATCAAAAAGTTTTGGGAGATTCCGAGAACTTTCATTTTCTTCCCAAAAAGAACACCAGAACAATTCTGCTCAAAACAACGTCAGTCCGGGTTAGTTCTAAATAAATCATATAAAGTGCATCAAAACCATATAAAAGTATTGTAATTATAGGTGAATATGGAATGAATACTTCATAAATTATAGATACGTTGGATTCGTATCAGGATCCCCAAGCTTAATTCCTACTCTTCCTTGAGTAGGTAAATGATAAAAGGAATAATTTATGAAGTGTGACGTGCTTTTTCTTCACGAGTGTGTGCAAGTTCCTCATACCAGCATGTCCAAGTCGTCGATGCCACAACCAGCCTTCTGAGGACTTTGCAAGTAGGCATGTGGCAGGCTGAGGACTTGTAGAGAAATCAACAATATACAAGTCTCCTCTCCTAAAGCCTTCGAAGACTTTGGAGTTGTCAGATTCCATGATGACAGCACAATGATATTTTCCAAATATGACAATCATATCAAGATCACAAAGCATTGAGATAGACATAAGGTTGAACCCCAGGGATTCGACAAGCATCACCTTATCCATGGTTCGGTCCTTTGAGATTGCAACCTTACCTAGACCGAATACCTTGCTTTTTTCCTTTGTGTGCATAGGTGATATGCTTGAGATGAGATGGAGCAAGTGGCAAATTCATCAGAAGACTCTTGTCACCAGTCATGTGGTCTGTGCATCCACTATCGAGGACCCACTCAGTAGCTTTTGGAGTATCATCATGTAGATGAATTAGTACAACTTACGAACTCATATGCTTCAGAGTGAAGAATATGACATCAATTTCATCAGACAGAATTTCATCACACAAGATAGTAAGCAAGTAGTGTGAGGATTTGAGAAATGAAGAATTCATTTCTACAAGGTTAGCTTGCGTCCTTTCAAGCATTTCCTCAGGTCTCCAGCAAATTCATCAGATGTTTAAGTTCATCTGGATACTTGACCCTTCATAAGAAATTAGTTCAATTTCTTCACCACCCACATCTGAAGGGGTGGTAAAGAGTTCATCATTCTGCGAGCACCATATGAGAAGGGAGGCATTGAAGCAAGTGCACTTCGTTTCACAGGGCGAGGGTTAGAGTACTCATATGAATAAGCAGAGAAATTCTTTGAGGACTTATTGACATAATGGTTTGAAGAATAATGCACATATTCATAACTCTTAGATTTTCCCTGCAAAATAGAGGCATTAGCACGAGAATTTGACCATTTGGGGAATTTGGTCCAAGTGAAGACTTTGGTCCATATGAGGAATTTGATCTGGGGTTCCTGTTCTTCATGAGTGGTGTCGTGAGGACATTCACTTGAAGATTTTGTAGGAAGCTCTTGGGAACCTAGATTTTCTTCATAGGTGAACCGTTCCTGCAGTTAGTTCCAACAAATCTAGCAAATACTTCACCTTTCTGATTTTTGAATAATTTGTAGTTGGAGTCAAGTGACTCATCACAGGAATATGAAGTTTCACAAGTAAATCCAGATAATGTGGATGGATCTACAGGAGGTTCTTTCGCAGCAACCCATGAGGTTTTGGGGTACTGCTCAGGTATCTAGTAGGATCCATCAGCATTGAGTTTCCTCACAAAGGCAATACCCTCTTTCCTAGGGTTCGTATTCAGAATCTGCTTTTTGAGGACATCGCAAAGGGTTTGATGCCCTCTGAGACTTTTGTACATGCCTGTCACATACAATTCCTTCAACCCTGCATGTTCGTTAGTGATACTTGTGGTATCCTCAGATGAGGAATTTGAGACCACTGGAATAGTTGAAGAATTTGCGGCAATAGAAGCATTTAAACATTCGGGTGAAGAATTAGCAGTTTCACGTTCGATGCATTTCAAACAAGGTGGAACAACTTCTTCCTGAGCGGTACTGATCTGTTGAGCGAGTAAGGAATCATTTTCCCTTTGGAGATCCTCATGTGACACCCTTAGTTTCTCAAGATCTTGCTTTCTTTGAAGAAATTCATAAGAAATCTTCTCATGATCGGCTAAGAGGTCATTATGATGACTCTGAAGGTTATCATACTTTGTCTAAAGACTTTTGAGATCGTCAGAAAGAGTTTGAGTCCGATTCACTTCATCGTTCAATAGATCATCGCTTTTGTCTAGCATTTTCTGAAGCTTTTCAAGTGCACTTTGTTGCTTAGTGGCAAGTTTAACAAGTTTAGCATATCTAGGTTTCACAAATTCATCAGATTCACCTTCACTTGATTCAGAAGAGGAATGATGTTTGTGTACCTTTGAGCCTGTTGCCATGAAGCAATAGGTGGGAGCATAATCATCATTGCTGACGTCAGAGTCTTTGGACTAGTCATATTCTTCATCGTTGAAGATGGACTTGCTAACGAAAGCAGGAGCAAGAGCAAGGCTAGCGACACCAAATTCAGATTCCACCTCAGATTCTTCCTCTTATTCATATTCTTCAGATTCTTCTTTAGAATCCATTTCCTTGCCAATGAATGCTCGAGCCTTTCTGGAACCATTCTTCTTGTGCTTTGAGGACTTTGAAGATGAGGACTTTGCAGATGAGGACTTTGAAAATTTCTTCTTTTTCTTCGAGTCATCAGAACTATCATCCTTGTATTTATTCTTCTTCTTTGAATCTTTTTCCCAAAGAGGACAGTCAAAAATAAAGTGACTAGGCTTCTTGCCACGATGGTAGGTTCTTTCCTTGTAGTCCTCTGAGAAATTTGATTTCCTCAAACCACTTTTTGATGACTTTCCAAATCCACCTCTCCTTGAGAACTTCTAGAATTTCCTCACGAGAATTGCTAGCTCCTGACTTAGTTCTTCAGGATCACCAAGGTTGCTGTCAGAATCTTCTTCTTCGGATGAGGAAATTGCTTTTGCCTTCAGAGAATGAGACCTTCCATAGCTTGGCCCATAGAGGTCTCTCATCTCAGCTTGTTGGAATTAATGGGTATTGAGTCTCTCCAGAATATCAGTAGGCTCAAGTGACTTGTAGTCTCCATGTTCTTGGATCATCTGGTCTAGAGTATCGAATGAGGAGTCAAGAGATCTTAGCAGTTTCTTCACCACTTCATGGTCAGTGATATCGGTGGCACCGAGTGCTTGAAGCTCATTGGAGATTTCAGTAAGACGATCAAAAGTTTGTTGAACATTTTCATTGTCAAGTCTCTTGAAGCGGTTGAAGATATTGCGAAGAACATCAACACGTGAATCACGTTGAGTGGAAACACCTTCGTTGACTTTGGATAGCCTATCCCAGATAAGCTTAGCAGTTTCCAAAGCATTCACTCTGTCATACTGACCTTTGCTAAGGTGGCCACAGATGATATTCTTTGCTTGAGGATCGAGTTGCTTGAATCTCTTCGTATCAGCAGCAGTAACAGTCGGATAAATGCGGGGAACACCATTTTCCACAGCGTACCAGAGATCGTTGTCAAATGCCTCAAGATGCATGCACATCTTGTTCTTCCAGTAGGGGTAGTCCCTCCCATCGAATGAAGGACATCCGGCGGAAACCTTGATCATACATGCAGTCGACATAACTAGAACTCCAGGTGGTTAAAACAAAATCACACAAAACAAGGGAGTACCTCGCTCTGATACCAATTGAAAGTGCGTTATATCAACTAGAGGGGGGTGAATAGGCGATTTTTACAAATTCATCACTTGAGGAATTTCAACTTTGAGGAATATGAAATGTGATGAATAACTAGCAGTGGAATAAGTACTCAAGTGCATGAGGAACATAGTAACAGCATAGTCACCATGATGAAATGAAACATGCACAAATTACAAGTAGCGTGATACAGGACAAGCAGTGATGAACAAGGTAACTTGAAGAATTTGAGGTGAGGAAATTATGAAAGTCTTCAGTCAAATTCTTCAAACAGTAACGATCAATTTCATCAACAGTATACGAGGAATAGAGGGGTTGAGGAAATAGAACCAGGTAGCTCCAAGAAGACAATGGTTTGGTGACCTAGTTCCAACTTCTATGACAGTCGTACGTCTGGTTTGGAGCAACCTGGTATTTAAACCAGAGGACACATAGTCCCAGGGCACACAGTCCTTACCGTATTCTCCTTGAGCTAAGGTCACACAGTCCTCGCCCAATCGTGGTAAGTCTTCAGGGTAGACTTACAAAACCCTCACAAACTGGTCACCCGGCGATCCACAATTTACTACTGGATGCTCTAGACCAAGGTCACTTCGTGATCCCCAATAGACTGCATGATGCACTAGACCATGATGCTTAACCGTCTGGAGGATGCACAATCCTCACAGGTAACAAGCGTCGGTTCCACATAGGAATATCTTCAGTGATGCTCAATCACTTGGGTTTGGTGGTTTGGTTGTGGGTTTTCCTCACTGATGATTTTCTCTCAAAGTCTTCGGAGGATGGGTTGCTCTCAAATGACAAGTGTCACTTCTCTCTCGGAGCAGCAAAAAAACTAGTGGTTGTGGGGGGTGGCTATTTATAGCCAGGGTGCAACCTGACATGATAAGACATAATGCCCCCAATGATATGACCGTTATGTGGATAAGATGATTGGGGACAGCTAGCACTAAGCACAGCAACGGTCAGAATTTCGAGCTATGAAAGTCCTCAGGCTTATCATATTCCTCACTTATAGGCAATTCGCACTGGCGAAATCCTAACTCCTCAGTCAGGTCAATTTCATCAGAGACCAGAAGAGCTTCGTCTCTGTCACTGAAGAACTTGATTGAACCGCAAGAGATTTCCAAAGGCTTCAGTCAAAGGATTGGATAGGTTGAGGCTTTTGGAGTTGAGCATCAGTTGGAAATTTTCCTTAGTATTACCTCGGCCCCCTTTAACAGTACGGTGTTTCCTATGACTCAAAGAAAGGAAGTGAAACTACGAAAACAAAAGTCTTCACGCTTCATAGTCCTCGTTCATATATTCAAGGTCACACCAACTTCTTCGTTATCAAAGTCTTTAGGGAATACCAAAGTCTTTAGTTGAAGACATACATTTTTAGGGGTCGGTAATCTCCGAATATATCGAACTCATCATCAACTTATAGAGCCTATGTACACTGACAAACACATTAGTTCCTTAACCTATAAGTCTTCAATACACCAAAATCACTAAGGGGCACTAGATGCACTAACAGCCGCGATCAGCACCAAGTTCTTCGGGAACGAAGCAAAGAAGACACTCAAACTACAATCGAGCGGCAGCGGGAAGTGCGCCATTAATTTGATAAGAGCGGGGGACCCACTGTAGACAAATCCGTGCCAGGGTATCCTATCAGCCTACCTTACGAGGTGGGTTGTCCAGCGTTTACCCATGAGCTGCGGCGAGTCTAGTGGCCCAACTCCCGAACGTTCAAGCTAGAGGTCCTGAAGAAATATGATGGCTGGACTCACCCGTCAGAGTTCTTGAGCATCTACACCATTGTGGTGCAGGTTTCTGGGGCTCATGACAACAAGATACTCGCCAACTACTTCCCGTTGGTGCTTAAGCCAAACATCAGGTCATGGTTGATGCACTTGCCAGAAGGATCCATTTCTTCCTGGGCACATTTGTGCCTTGAGTTTGTTGGCACATTTACCGGAGGTCATCAAGATCCTGGCCAGGAAAGTGATTTACATCTCATCCCCCAGAAGGAGGGCGAGACTTTGCGCAAGTACATCTAGAGGTTAAGCTGCATAGACCACAACATACCAGACGTTCATCCTGTCGCTGTTATCAGCGCATTCCATTAGAAGTGTGCAACCACGGGATATGGGAAGAGCTAGCGATGAACAAGGTGAGGGATGTTGCTGAGCTCTATGCTCTGGCGGATAAATGTGCTTGGGCTAAGGAAGGGAGGGGGATCCCCGACGAGGATGCTGGCGCAGGGGTCGACTTTGAGGATGAGGACATTGCCGCCTCGACAAAGAAGGGCCGATAGCGTAACAAGAAGCGCAAGGGCAAGGCCGTGCTTGCCGTCGAGGGATCCGGCAACCCCGGCACCGCCAAGAAGGCCAAGGGTGATGACCCTGGCAAGGATGTTGTCGGGTGCGCCTCCTATCAGGCTTTGGCGGTTGCTGACAAGCGGGAAGGTTCCGTCAAGCAGTATTGCAAGATCCATCGTACCAAAGGCCATGATCTCCAGGACTGCCAGCAAGTTGAGCATCTTGACGTGAAGCAAAAAGCCGAGTACGAGAGGCGTGACAAGGAGAAGGGCCAGGATGGTGCGGAGGGGTGTGGCAAGAAGCACGGTGGTCGTTGAGGTCACCGCGGCAAGGCCCAACAACAGAAGGACCAGACTGCTCGTGGCCACGACAAGCAAGAGGGAGGTGATGATGACGTTGAAGAGGATGACGAGTCCAGCGATCAAGAATTCCAGAGAGCTACAGACGCCATGTGCATTGACAGAGGTGCCTCGTTGTATTGTTCCCACCGCCAACTTAAACAGTGGGCGCGTGAGGTTAATGCGACTAAGCAATTTGTCGGCGCCCGGAAGCCTTTGAAATTGTCAAACACGCCTATCATTTTTGACGTTGAGGATCACCCTGATCGTGTAACTGTGGTTGGGTGTTTTCCGTTGTTGGTCTCACCAACGATTCACAACCTCAAGGTCACAAAAATGTTAGTTGACGGTGGGGACGGCTTGAACTTGATCTCGCCCGAGGTAATCAAGAGATTGCAAATTCCTGATGGAGATCTTTAGGAAACGGGCTCATTTCAGGGGGTCAATCCAGGAAGGAGCCAACCCAAGGGAAAGATCACGCTTCTGGCAACATTTGGTAGCGATCTAAACTTGAAGACGGAGAAGGTTGTTTTCGGCATCGCCAAAATTCCGTTGCCATACAATGGGAACCTTGGCCATCCAATGTTAGCCAAGTTCATGGCGGCATCACACTATGCCTAGAATGTATTGAAGATGCCCGGGCCGATGGGCATCATCATTGTCAAGTCCGATAAGAAGGACGCGCTTGTCTGTGCCGATCAACTCTACCGGGAGGTAGTTGCAGCATCTGTCGCCAAGGCACTTGCTCCTACCACTAAAATTCCCGGGAGGAAGAAGCCTGGCAAGACCTCTCGCACAGACTCCGGCAAGCACACTTCCTCGAAGTGCTGCGCTCCTGTTGAGCACATGCCAGAGAGTTCCACTGGCAAGAGCAAGAAGTCCAAGGCAGCTCCACTAGAGACTAAGAAGGGGCCCGCCAAGGAGGATGGTACAGGAGGACCTTTCACCATAAGTTCCACCCTTGACGACAAATAGGAAAGCACGCTCGTCGCCTTCCTGCGGGCGAATGTTGATGTGTTTGCATGGCAACCATCTGATATCCCCGTTGTTCCCAGGAAGGTGATTGAGCACCACCTTGACGTCTATCTGCATGCGCGACCCATCAAGCAGAAGGTCAAGAAGCAGGCTTTGGAGCGACAATAGCTTATTACCAAAGAAATCAAGAAATTAGAAGCGGTTGGCTTGGTTAGAGGAGTACTTCATCCAACATGGTTGTCCAATCTAGTTGCAGTGCGCAAGGCAAATGGAAAATAGAGGCTATGTATTGACTACACAGATAACAATAAAGCCTGACCCAAAGATCCTTTTCCCTTGTCGCGCATCAACTAGATTGTGGACTCCATCATCGGTTGCGACTTGTTGTCTTCCCTTGAGTCCTATTCAGGTTATTATCAGATTTTGATGGCCAAGGAAGATGAAGAGAAGACCGAATTTATCACCTCATGTGGTACGTATTGCTTTTTGCGTATGCCTTTAGGGTTGAAAAGTGTTGGCTCTACATTTGCAAGAATGGTTCAGATTAGTTTTGAGCCCCATCTACATAGAAATATGGAGGCTTTTATCGATGACATAGTGGTCAAAACCAAGGACAAGGCGACACTCATATCAGATTTAGAAGAAACATTTGCAAATCTGCACAAGATCCACTTGAAGCTCACCCCTGAGAAGTGTGTGTTTGGTGTCCCATCCGACAAGCTTCTCGGGTTCTTTGTATCTCAACATGGAATTGAAGCAAATCCTGACAAGATCAAAGCAATGTTGGAGATATGCCCTAGAGGCAATCATGTATGATGATATTTCCTATGTGTTTATGAATAAAGATAGTCCTTGGACATTATCATTGATGTGTATTAATAAGTATGTGACTTGTTTGTGAGACTATGCATTGTATGATAACTGTCCTAAATGGTCCCTAGTCGAAATGGTTGTGTGGATGCGCAACTATTTAGACTAGCATATGAAACAAAGGATGGTTCGGTCTCACTGACCATGTAGCATTGGATGCTAGCCGGATGATATGGACTTAGAAAGGTCTAGTCGGATTCAACATAGTCGGATCCGAGTCGAGATAAGGTCTAAGTTGGATAGACCCAACTATGAGACGCAGCAATAGGTCATCTGTGAGTCTCTAGTAGAACATACATTCTATGTCCTAAGATCTGAGCTGGTGCATGTACTCGGGATGGTGACAGATTTGCTTTGGGCCGACCAAACGCTACTCCGTGACTAGGTAGTTACAAAGGTAGGTTTCGGGCTTGTCCAGACTCATGCTGCAAGAAATGGTTGAGCAAGATGGGATTTGCCCCTCCGATCAGGAGAGATATACTCCGGGCCCCTCGGGTGATCTGACCTGGATAAGCATGGCCATGTGATGAGGATTATGAGATAATCCGAATGTTGGTCGGATCCACCGGAACGGGAAAGAGGTCATGCTGCAACAAGGATGGCCATGTCGCCTTGTGCACGACAACATATATTGTGTGGCAAAGGGAACAGAAGTGTGAAGTACATGTTCGCCTAACCAGCTTCATCGAACACTTGGAGTCAGCATGTCTTGCTAGAGGCCGCTACCGACCAGTCGAGTCGGATGTTATCTGGCTCGTGACCAAGTGGACTAGAACCTAAAGGGTCACACGCTTAAGGGAAGGAACACGTAGGCTTTAGGATTCGTGCGAGGCCCAAGAGTTGAACCTGCGCCGGATGCCTATATATAGTGGAGGTGCGACACACCCATCCGGTTGATCCCTTTGGCACCGTCATTAGGGTTTGCATGTGTTGCGAATAGCCACCTCCACTCGCCGCTGCCGACCGTGTGATCGGACCTCACAGTCCGCCGCTCGGGTGTTCCTCCAGCACGCGAAGATATTGTTAGAGGCGGTGCACTTGCGCCGCTTCGGCGAACCTGTACGTGGGATCCGGCGAATGATTGTTCGAGGGAGATTGAACGAGGAGGAGACGGACCACACAAACGCGCTGCCCCAACTCTACTTCCGCTACACGACACTGCGCGTCTAGTGGTAACAATCTGTGATCCATCTCCGTAGCATGTTCTTGGATGTTCTGCGCGTAGGAAAATTTTAATTTGCATGCAATGCGACTACGATAGAACCCAACAAGCAATTGAGGAAATTGAAGCACCAAGACGTGTCAAGGATGTGCGTCGTCTTGCCAGCTATGTTGCTGCTCTGAGTAGGTTTATTGCAAAATGTGTTGAGCGTGCCCTGCCCTTTTTCAAAATCTTGAAGAAGGTAGGTCTGATGAAATGGATTCCGGAAGCGGAGGCAGTGCTGCAGGATTTGAAGAAGTACCTCTCCTCTCCGCCAGTCCTAGTTGCACCAAAACCACAAGAGTCATTGCTGCTATATCTAGCGGCAACAAATCAAGTGGTGAGTGCTGCATTAGTGGCTGACAGAGAAGTTGATGAAGAAGCAGCAGCAGCGGCAGGACCGCCAAGTGACAATCTAGGATATTCCCGGGTTTGGTGCTGACAAAGCAGGATCTGTGCAGTCGAATGAAACAATTCAGAAGAAGAAGATGGTGCAGTGCCCAGTCTATTTTGTCAGCTCCCTCTTGCAGGGGGATAGGTCAAGATATTCCGGCGTGCAAAAGTTGCTATTCGGCCTCCTTATGGCCTCGAGGAAGCTATGCCATTACTTCCAGGCACATGAGATCACTGTTATCACTCGCTTCCTGTTGTAGCGGATTTTGCGGAACCTAAATGCTACTGACAGGATTGTGGAGTGGGTTTTGGAATTGTCAAGCTTTGGTCTCAAGTTTGAAATTACTTCGACTATCCAGAGCAGAGCCTTGGCAGAGTTCATTGCGGAATGGACCCCAATGCCAGAAGAAGAAGTTCCAAAGTCAGCTCTCCCAGGAAAGGAAACAAATCAAGAGTGGATCATGTATTTTGATGGGGCTTTCTCGCTGCAAGGCACAGGTGCTAGGGTGCTACTTGTCGCACCCACCAAAGAGCACCTCAAATATGTGATTCAGGTGCACTTTCCCTGGGAGAGGTCAACGAACAATACTGTAGAATACGAAGGGCTACTTGCCAGTCTCAGGATCGCGACAGACCTTGGGATTAAGAACCTGATTATTAGGGGTGGTTCTCATCTTGTCATCAAGCAGGTTAATAAGGATTATCAGAGTCCAATGATGGAAGCTTATGTAGATGAAGTGAGAAATTTGGAAGAACATTTTGATGGTCTGCAAATGGAGCACATTCCGCGTGTAGAGAACAGTGTTGCTGATGGCATGTCAAAGTGTGTTGCCCTAAAGTTACCTGTGGAACCAGGAACTTTTGTGCTCCGACCGACTTGACCATCCGTGACACCATCAATTGGACAAGAGAAAAGAAGAAAGTTGAGTTCTGGCGAGTATTTCCCGGCAGAGCTTCCAGAAGCCGCTGGCGAGGAAGTTGTCGGGAACGACGCTAGGCTTGCTGGTGAGCGTCACGCTCTGGCGGGGCCTCGGGCTCTTGCTGTGGAAGCACACGCTCCCTCCAAGGTTGCTGGGGGTAATGGGCTCCAGCAAGGACTCGAGCCCTTGCCGTTGAGACAAATGCTTCCCCGGCAGAGGATATGCCTTTAGTCCTTGTTGTTGAGCCCCAGGCTCCAGCATGGGCACAACACATCGTCCATTTCCTTCAAACATGAGAACTCCCTAAGGAACAAGAAGAAGCAGAGAAAGTAGCCCGCCGGTCTAATATGTACCAGTTCGTGGACAACATCCTGTATAGAAAGAGGCCGAATGGTGTGAAACTCAAGTGCATTTCTCGGGAAGATGGACTGGAGCTGTTGGCGGAGATACATGGAGGCATATGTGGCTCCCACATACGATCAAGGTCGCTTGCTGGTAAGGCATTCTGGCAAGGTTTCTTTTGTCCCACTGCCCTCCAGGATGCAACTGCACTAGTAACCAAGTGTGAAGCATGCCAGTTTCATTCAAAGAAAATGCATCAACCAGCTCAAGCTCTTCAAACAATCCCTCTCTCCTGGCCATTTTCGGTCTGGGGGCTCGACATCTTGGGTCCTTTTCCCCGTGCTACCGGGGCCTTTGATTACTTGTAAATCACAATCAAAAGTTCACAAAGTGGCCAGAAGTGGAAGCAGTGAGAAAGGTGACAACACAATCAGCCGTCAAGTTCTTTAAAGGAATAGTTTGCCGCTCTGGTGTACCGAACAGGATCGTCACCGACCACGGCACACAGTTCACGAGCCACACCTTCATGCAGTATGTCCAAGACCTTGGTAGCAAGATCTATTTTGCTTCTGTTGCCCTCCCGAGAAGCAACAGCCATGCGGAAAGGGCTAATGCTGAACTGTTGCAAGGCCTCAAGACAAGAACTTTTGACAAGCTGCGCAAGTGCGGAAGCCGCTGGATTGATGAGTTGCTGGTGGTTCTTTGGTCAATCGGGACAACTCCAAATCGAGCTACCGGACAAACACCCTTCTCCCTAGTATATGGGGCGGAAGCAGTTCTCCCCACGGAACTTATATATGGGTCACCTCGAGTGCTCGCTTATGATGAGCTTGAGCAAGAGCAGTTGCGGCAAGATGACGCCACTCTCCTTGAGGAAGATTGTCTTCAGGCTGCTGTGCGAGCTTTGTGCTACCAGCAAGCTTTGCGCCGCTATCATAGCCGCAAGGTTCATGCTCGAAGTCTTGAGGAAGGCGACCTTGTTCTTCGGCGCGTTCAGTCCGCCAAGAATTCCAACAAGTTGACGCCAAAGTGGGAAGGCCCTTATCGGGTAGTGCGAGTCAACATGCCTGGCGCAGTCTGCTTGGAGACCTAAGACGGCATACTAGTGAGCAACTCTTGGAATATCGAACATCTTCGTAAGTTCTACCCATGAGGCGCGGTTGCTGAGTCTCCCGACAACCACCTTTTGTACAAGTCTTGTCGCCGAGGCATGTAATCCTTTGTACGAAGGAAGGCGGAGATCCTGCGCATAGTTAAAAAAAGCTAAGTGTTCTGCAAATCTTGTTCATTCTCATGTTTACTTATGTTCATGTTTTCCAAGATATTGTATTGCACTTACTCCTGGCAAGATCTAACGGACCACCAAGGTTCCATATCCCTATTTGCTCTTCTTTCTTTTTCTCAAAGGATGGAAGGTTACCTCGTGTGCAGCTTTGCCGGGGGGAGAATGGTGGTATGGATACCAACGGACAACGTTCAAGGAAAACATCTTGCGAGAAGGAGTACGACAACGAAAAGATAAGTTGCTAAACCCTAAGTGAATTTTTTCTGTGAAGTTATTTTCCTTGGACGATTTTGACTTTTGTATGGAAAACCTGCATGCTAAGGAACCTTGCCATGGTCGGCTGCATCCTTGCTCTATTTTGGCTCGGCTCAACGGATTAAGTGGTTGCACTGAAAACATCAAGGTAACCTTGTCATAATTAGTTGCACCCTTACTCTGTTTTGAGTCCGCTCAATAGCTTAAGTTGTTGCACTAAAAATGTCAAGGTATCTTGCCGATGGTAGCACTGCCAGCAGGCTTTTAGGGATACGCTCCTCAAAGCGCTCGTGGCAGGGCTGCGTGCGTCGGGAAGTTTCCGATAAAGCAAAAAGGAATCTAACGAGGAGAATAATATGCAGTCATTCAATTAGGGTGAAATTTACATGAGATGTTGCCTCTTCCTAAGTAAATCTTTATTTGACTTTCTCCCCTAGGGGAGATTACAAGAAGAAAAAGATAAGAGGAGGAGGCAGATTATAAGGAGGAAAAGATAGCAATGGGCCTCCGACGAGAGCCTGGCCCCTCTTGGGCCAGCATTGCATAGAGGAGAAGACCAGCACTGCATGGATGAGAGGAGGGGGCCCCAAAAGCCAAAGTTCATGGGCCTGCCGGAAGATCCATCTGGAATATGAGGCAGTGCTCGGGACAATGACCCCTGGCAGGATCGTCCTGCCGGGAGGAGGAGAGGCGCGAGGCTGACGGTGATGGTACAACCAACGGTCAGTCCGAGTCCAGGTCGTCGTATTCCGACTTGACAACCTGAAGAATGGACTCATCATCGTCGTCTTCACCACTGTCCTCCTCGTCACTTTCGCTCGGGGAGGAACCTTTGACTCTGCTCGAGCTCTCTTCGCAGCAGCTGAGACAGATGCCTGAGCGCCCATAAATCTTGACGAAGAGCAGATTGGCCTCCGTCATTTTGAAACGAAGGACGTGCCCATCCTAGAGGTTGTGGGCGCGGGCGAAGGTTTTCCAACCGCGCCTGTAGAACATGACGCGGATCTCCGGATACTCGATGTCCACCCACGTGGCGCCATTGCAGCAGCCATGCGCCCGCATCCACAAAACGGGCGGCTTATAGGTCTCCATCGCCCTCGCGAAATGGTGAGGGATGCGCAGATAGCTCCGAAGGGTACCGCGCAGTTTGAGGACGAACTCCAATGTCGTCCCCTCGGCCTGGGTCTCTTTGAGGAAGGGGCCTAGCATCGGCGGGAGAGATGGAGCAGCACTCCACCTCCCCCGTCCTTGGCCTCCACGGTGACCACGGTCCCTCGCGCCTCTTCCACCGCGAGCACCCGAGTCACCCTCTGCCTCTGCGGCGGAAGCGGTGGCATGATCCAGACGAGAACTCCTCCTTGGTGCAGAGGATGGTGGCTGCCCTCGCCTCCTACTCATGGCTAAGGGCGATCACCACTCAGGGTTTGGAAGAGGTGGAAAGGCGAGCTCTGGAGATTCGCACTTGATGAGGGAGTAAGGATGGATGAGCATCGCCCTTACTGCCCCTCAATTTATAGGGGGAAGCATGGTGGCTGGCTCTCCCCCGCTCCAAGAGTTGCCGCCCACCTCCTCCAATAGCGTCGCCCATGATCACGGGATGAACAGCCACCGCCCCGTTGCTCCAATCCACGACGCTGAAGTTTCTGCCATGGCCAGGACTTTAAGTCACGTGCGCCCGTTGTTGGCTCTCCGCTATGCATGCGGCGCGCGTGGCGGAAATGGCCTGACGCAGCCATGGAAACAATTATAGCCACTCCACGCGCGTATCCCACGTCATCCACTTAACATGCGTCATGGGGAGGCACAGTACGCAGAATGATTACAACCGCAGACTCCTGCCACGCGTGCCTGTGGACTGTTTGGGCCTAGCCCAACAACGTCTCGTACCTGTGTGTGGCCCAGGCCCGGGGGCTCTTGTCGGTGCACTAAAGTTTGGGTCCTTTAGTACCCCTTACTTGTGCACAAGCAGTTGTAGCCGCACCAGTGGCAAGGCCCGCTGGGCGACTGCTAGATGCAAGCACAAGGAAGTCAAGAAGGCATTCAACAGACTAAAGACCAAAGGCAAGAACCCGACAAGACCTTGCCGGGATGCCCTTCAAACCCCTGGCAAGGCGAAGCCCTGGCAAGACCCCGCCAGCGCAGAGGCCAGGTGTCGCCCCACTGGGGCACGTGTCGAGGCGCCGACAATGGAGTGGACAAGCAGTGCCAATGTACGGGGTCATGTCCCGTCGCGTGGACGGTCAGAGGCACCAGACGGAACATTAAATGTGCATGTCTTACATCGTCAGAGTTAGGTATGATAGCACTGTAGCTCTATACACCTCGTGTACGCACTGTACGCCACTATTGGTGACCCCTTCGAGAGTATAAAAGGAGGCTCAGGGCGTTAAAGTAGGGGGGGAGCTCGGGCCGATTCTGAATCAGTAGCAGTTGTTTATTGTAGCGCTCACAGAACCTGAGCTAGAACTCATCCAATACAACCAAGCAGGAGTAGAGTTTTATGCATCTTTGCAGCCCGAACCTGGGTAAAAACCCACATGTTAATCATCAGATCTGCTCTCTGTGCGAGCCTTCTTCCCTGCCAAACCGTAAAGGGATCCTCCCGATCCCATAGGTGTCGTTTCCCCCGACATCTTTGGTGCGCCCGGTAGGGGAAAAAGGTTGCGTAGACCTGATCTTGTGACTATATGATTTTGGTATGATTTTATTAGAACTAACCCGGACTAACGTTGTTTTCAACAGAACTACCATAGTGTCATTTTTGTGCAGAAATAGAAGTTCTCCGAATGGGCTGAAAATCTAGTATCATTTTTTCTGCACCAAAAGAGACCCCCGAAGCATTGGAGTTGGGCTAGAAGAGCCACAAGGAGGTCACAAGCCTGCCAGGCGCGGCCACCCCCTGGCCGCACCTAGCAGGCTTGTCATCGCCTCATGGCACCCCTTGACGTGATTCCAGCGCCAAAAATTCCTATAAATATAGAAACCTCCAAAAATTAACCTAGACCGGGAGTTCCGCCGCCGCAAGTCTCCCGAGCCATGCAGAACAAATCAGGATCCCGTTCCGGTACCTTGCTGGAGGGGGAAACCATCACCAAAGGCCATCTTCATCATATCGACGCTCTCCATGACGAGGAGGGCATAGTTCACCCTGAGGGATGAGGGTATGTACCAGTAGCTATGTGTTTGATCTCTCTCTCTTTCTCGTGTTCTTGGAATGGCACGATCTTGTTGTACCGTGAGCTTTATTGACATAGATGAATCATACCGAGTTTTCCCCTCTCTATCTTCTTGTGATGAATTGATTTTTCCCTTTGAAGTTTTCTTATCGGATTGAGTCTTTAAGGATTTGAGAACAGTTGATGTATGTCTTGCGTTGGGATATCCGTGGTGACAATGGGATGTTCTATTGATCTACTTGATGTATGTTTTGGTGATCAACTTGTGAGTTCCATGACCTTGGGAATCTATGCATAGGGGTTGGCACACGTTTTTCTCTTGACTTTCCAGTAGAAACTTTGGGGCACTCTTTGAAGTTCTTTGTGTTGGATTGAACATGACGAATCTGAAATTGTGTGATGCATATCGTATAATCAAGCCCATGGGTACTTGTGGTGACATTGGAGTATCTAGGCGACATTAGGGTTTTGGTTGATGTGTGTCTTAAAGTGTTATTCTATTACGAACTCTAAGGCTGTTCGTGACACTTATAGGGATAGCTCATAAGTTTGATCAGATCAGATAACTTTGAGGTGGTTTCGTACCCTGCAATAATTCCTTTGTTTGTTCTCCGCTATTGGTGACTTTGGAGTGAACTCTTTGTCGCATGAGAGGTATTTACATTTTATTCAACTACGTCAGTATTATTGAGAGAAATTGCACTAGTGAAAGTATGAACCCTAGGCCTTGTTTTCAAGCATTGCAATACTGTTTGTGATCACTTTTATCATTAGTTACCTTGATGTTTTTATATTTTTAGATTAAAAAACCTATATCTACCATCCATATTACACTTTTATCACCATCTCTTCTCCGAACTAGTGCACCTATACAATCTACCATGGTATTGGGTGTGTTGGGGACACAAGAGACTCTTTGTTATTTGGTTGCAGGGTTGTTTGAGAGAGACCATCTTCATCCTAGACCTCCCACAGATTGATAAACCTTAGGTAATCCACTTGAGGGAAATTTGCTACTTTTCTACAAAACTCTGCGCTTGGAGGCCCAACACGAGTGTACAAGAAGAAGGTTGCGTAGTAGACATCAAGCTCTTTCCTGGCGCCGTTGCCGGGGAGGTGAGTGCCTGAAGGTATATCTTTAGATCTTGCAATCAAATCTTTTAGTTTCTTGTTTTTCACTAGTTTGGTTTTGTAAAAGAAAACTACAAAAAAATGGAATTGAGGTTGCCTCATATGCTTCATCTTTTTAATGTCTTTCGTGAAAACGATGGAAAGGAAAATTGTGCTCAAGTGCTAGAAGAGGAAATTATTAAAATGTTTGGAACTAAATCCTTGAATGATGAGAATGATTTCAATATTGTTAGTATGAATTCCCAAAATATTCATGATGCTAACGATATGCAAAGCCACAAGCTTGGGGATGCTATGTTTGATGAAGATGATATTTTTTGTCCCCCAAGTTTTGATGAGCAAAACTATTATGATGATAGCATGCCTCCTATATACGATGATTATTGTGATGACACGTATGCTATAAAGAGTAATTACAACCATGAAACCTATTATCATGATTTCAATATTCAATGTGGTTATGTCAATCAAGTGTCACATGATAGTTATTTTGTTGAGTTTGCTCCCACTACTATGAATGAGAAGAAGTTTGCTTATATGGAGAGTAGAAAAATTTCTATGCTTGTAGATCATGAAAATAATGCTTTATGCACTAGTTATATTGTGGAATTCCTTCATGATGCTATTGAAAATTATTATGAGGGAGGAACATATGCCTATAGGAATTTCAATAATATCAAGTTTCCTCTCTATGTGTTCAAAGTTTTGAAGTTATGCTTGTTTTGCCTTCCTATGCTAGATGATTCTTGCACGCATAAACTGTTTGCTCACAAAATCCCTATGCATAGGAAGTGATTTAGATTTAAATGTGATTGTCATGAGATTCCTGATGCTCTTTTGCATGTTTCAATTATTATTCCTATACGGGCATCATTGAAATCATCATGCCTAGCTAAAAGGCATTAAAGAAAAGCGCTTGTTGGGAGACAACCCAACACTTTTACATTCTTTTTTGACGTGTTCACATGATTAATATATTGTAGTAATCATGTTTTGTGTCTTTTATTTCAATAAAGTGCCAAGTAAATCCTTTGGGATAGTGTGGATACTTACTTGTTTGATTTTGTGCAAAAACTGAAAGTTTTGCGTCCAGTATATGAATTATCTGATTTTACTGGAGCATCAAAAACTTCTGAAATTTTTACACAACATTTATATACAAATTTCTTGAGTTTTCTAATTTTCATAATTTTTAGAGTCAGGGAAGTATGGTGATCATTCAGATCTATACAACCTGTTCTGTTTTTGACAAATTCTGTTTTGCATGCATAGTTTGCTCGTTTCAAGTGTTCATATAGCTTATATTGAGTAATATAAAATGTGGGAATGATGGAATACAGTAGGTATCATGTGAGAACAATTATGAATCTTGTCTTGACAGTACCTAAGTGAATGATCTATCTTTATTACACTAACCCTTCTCACAAAGTTCCGTTAAGTTTTGTGTGATTGAAGTTTTCAAGTTTTGGGTGAGACACCGATATGAGGAGAATAAGGAGTGACAAGAACCTAAGCTTGGGGATGCCTCGGAAGGCATCCCCTATTTCGTCTTCAACACTATCGGTATATCTTGCTTGGAGCTATATTTTTATTCATCACATAATATGAGTTTTGCTTGGACCGTCATTTTATTTTGTAGTTCTCTGTTAGGTGTTATTTATAATCTTTTTTCAATAAAAAGTTCCAAGCATTGCCTTAGGATGCTTGCATTGCATGTTTTTATATGTGGTGGGTAAAAACAGAAACTTCTGCTGTAGTGTTTGAATTTTCATATTTTACTGGAACGTGGAAAGTTTCTGAAATTTTTACACAGTATTTTCAAATAAATTTTATCGTATTTCCTAAATTTTACTAATTGTTTGAGTTATAGAAGTACACTCTTTTCATAAATTGCTATGGACTGTTATGTTTGGACAGATTGTTGTCATAGTTTTGTTATCTACTTATCGTATAGTTTCCATAGTCTATATTGGTAGATATAAATAGTGGAAATGATAGCATACAATACCTAATGTTTGAAAATGATTGTGTGAAACTTGTCTTGGTAGTACATAAAGAGTTGATTTATTATTATGTGTACTGACCTATCTCGCGAGTTCTTTTCGAGTTTTGTGTGGATGAAGTTTCTGAGAATAGGTGAAACCATGATATGAGAGGATTGAACGAGATACGAAAGCTCAAGCTTGGGAATTCCCAAGGCAACCCAAGTAAATATTTCAAGAAGTCACAAGCATCTAAGCTTGGGGATGCTATGCATCCCATCTCTCCTCATCAACAATTATCGGTTAGCCTATGTTGAGCCTAAATTTTAATTCGTTCACATCATGTGAGCTACTCTTGGAGTGATATTTTTGTTTTGCTTGCTATTTAAATAAAATACTCAGATCTGAAAATATTTATTGAGAGAGAGAGAGAGTCCTCACATAGCTACTTAATTGTTTCACAACTCATTGATCTTCACTTATATGTTTTGGAGTGGTTGTGCCATTTACTCTCGTGCTTCACTGATATCCTATGAGTAAATGGTGGAATGAATTGAATATCATAAATCTGAAATTATATATGTTTTATATGCTTATCCCATGGTGAGTAATGACTTCACCTATAAGAATTATAGGTGGTAAAATTTATTGAAAGTTAGAAACACCGCATTGGTCACTTGAACCACTCATGAAAGACTATTGAAGGAAGAGAGATTTCACATATAAATATACTATCTTGGACATCTTCTATGATTGTGAACACCCATTAATTATTTTCAAACTTGACAAAATTAGTTGGGGTTGAACAAGGAAGACAACGTTATGAGTTATGCTTGGGTATATTTGTATAGAATTTATATTGTTATG
This sequence comes from Hordeum marinum, assembly GCA_022496015.1. Classification (NCBI taxonomy): domain Eukaryota; kingdom Viridiplantae; phylum Streptophyta; class Magnoliopsida; order Poales; family Poaceae; genus Hordeum; species Hordeum marinum. Next base: position 341,272,210 of record CM039677.1, on the reverse strand, counting down.
GATCCTCCAACATGTCGTGCTTGCTTCCACCTCATACTAGCCAAAACTTCTTCACCTAGTAGAAATACTACTTGTGCATCCAAAAACCCTTAAACCCAAAGTTGTTCCGTATGAGTCCACCATACCTACCTATATGCAGTATTTATCGACCGTTCCAAATAAATTTGCGTGTGCCAACCTCTAAACCTTCAAATAATATTCTGTTTTGTATGCCCAAATCGCTCATATAGTAACAAGGGGTTGTCAGTATCTTCCATGCTAGGTGGGTTATTCTCATGATATGTGTTGATTCACTATCATTCTTGATAAAGTGGTTGGAAATAGGGATTCCCAGTCCCGAAATCAAAAGAAAAAATGCAAATAATTAAACAAAGTCCCCCAAGAATGTTGTGGGTATGGACGGTACCCATGGATTCGGCTCACTGTGGAGTGCGATTGATTTGTGGAGGGGGAGTAAAAACTTTACCATTCTATTTGGGAACCGCCTATAATGTATCTAGCATGGAAGATAGCGAGATCTCTCGGTTTCTATGGTGACAATGAAATCATACCGCTCAAAATTATTATTCATCTCTGTTTTAAAAGCTCGAGCTCTGGCAACTGTGCAAATCAATGCTTCCCTCTGCAAAGGGCCTATCTTTTACTTTCTAGTACTTACCTTTATGCAAGAGTTATGGTGGTCTTCACCACTTCCTATATTTTGCATTTTTCTCTTGGAAATCATCATGTGGTGGGAAAGATCCAAACATATATGGCCATTCAAATATATTTGATCATGAATTACTATTGTTGACAATTATCTATGTGATAAATAAATTTGGAGGCAAAACTTTAAGCCCATATCTTTCTCTATGTTCGACGGATGCCATTTGCTCTAGAAAATATGCTTTGAGTGCTAGCAATCATGGAATTCTATATGATAGTCGAGTATGTGGAATTTGCTAAATCAAAGCTCTTACATAGACCCTTCCTGAAAATAAGATGAATTACAATTGTTTGCTAACTAAAAGCATAGTTTGTTAGTCTATACTTTAACATGTGGATATATTGTTATTTCATCATGAGAAGTTTTTATGAGATGAGCTATTGTTTATGATATATAATGATGCTAGAAAAAGTATTTGGAACTATCATTGATCAAATTTATGTACTCTGCTAGCATGCACACTTCATAAATTATTTCTTTTATCATTTACCTACTCGAGGACGAGCACGAATTAATCTTGGGGATGCTAATATGTCTCCAACATATCTATAATTTATGAAGTATTCATGCCATGTTTACAATAATTCTATATGATTTTCGTATTATTTTATTAGAACTAACCCGGACTGACGTTGTTTTCAGCAGAACTACCACAGTGTCGTTTTTGCGCAGAAATAAAAGTTCTCGAAATGGGCTGAAAATTTAGTATGATTTTTTCTGGACCAAAAGAGACCCCAGAAGCATTGTAATTGGGCCAGAAGAGCCATGAGGAGGTCACAAGCCTGCCAGGCATGGCCACCCCCCATGGCCACGCCTAGCAGGCTTGTCACCGCCTCGTGGCACCCCTTGACGTGATTCCAGCGCCCAAAATTACTATAAATATAGAAACCTCCAAAAATAAACCTAGATCGGGAGTTTCCACCGCCGCAAGTCTCTAGAGCCTTGAAAAAACAATCAAGAGCCAGTTCCGGCACCCTGTCGGAGGGAGAAACCATCACGGGAGGCCATCTTCATCATACCGGCACTCTCCATGACGAGGAGGGAGTAGTTCAGGGTGTTTGTGGTGACATTGGAGTATCTAGGTGGCATTAGGGTTTTGGTTGATGTGTCTTAAGGTGTTATTTTAGTACGAACTCTAGGGCTGTTCATGACACTTATAGGGATAGCTCATAAGATTGATCAGAAAAGATAACTTTGAGGTGGTTTCATACCCTACAATAATTTCTTTGTTTGTTCTCCGCTATTGGTGACTTTGGAGTGAAATCTTTCTCGCACGAGAGGTATTTACATATGATTCAACTATGTGAGTATTGTTGAGAGAAATTGCTCTAGTCAAAGTATGAACCCTAGGCCTTGTTTTCAAGCATTGCAATACCGTTTGTGCTCACTTTTATCATTAGTTACCTTGCTGTTTTTATATTTTTAGATTACAAAAACCAATATCTACCATCCATATTACACTTGTATCACCATGTCTTCGCCGAACTAGTGCACCTATACAATCTACCATTGTATTGGGTGTGTTGGGGACACAAGAGACTCTTTGTTATTTGGTTGCAGGGTTGTTTGAGAGAGACCATCTTCTTCCTACGCCTCCCACGGATTATTAAACCTCAGGTCATCCACTTGACATAAATTTGCTACTGTCCTACAAAACTCAGCGCTTGGAGGCCCAACACGAGTCTACAAGAATAAGGTTGTGTAGTAGACATCAAGCTCTTTTCTGGCGCCGTTGCCGGGGAGGTGAGTTCTTGAAGGTATATCTTTAGATCTTGCAATGAAATCTTTTAGTTTCTTGTTTTTCACTAGTTTGGTTTTATAAAAGAAAACTACAAAAAATGGAATTGGGTTGCCTCATATGCTTCATCTTTTTAATTTCTTTCGTGAAAACTTTCTATCCCTCATTGTTGGAGATATCAATGACGATGGGCTCCTTCAACTTGGAAGAGGGCGAGGCCTCCAGACCTGGGTGGCCTCCTCGTAGTGTTTAGTGGCCTGATCTTGCCGAGGCACCAACATGCCGGCTCTGGAGCTGAGGTAATCGTGGGTACGCTATGAAAACACCTCTTAGTCTTCGTCGAACGCATTGGCGATGCCCTCGATAAAAGACCATGAGCTATCGTTTATGGCACACAACCGCATGGCGGCATCCACGTGTGAGGCGTCCATGGTGGCCTTGACAATGAGGTGCTCGTCCATGATCCATGGGTAGGCATGCATGGAAGCCATTACTGCCTCATCCGTGCGTTCAACTGCGATTTGCTTCTCTACTGCCAAATGGTCCTTGAGATCCTGGCTATATTGCATGCAGCATGGATTTTGGCAATGATTATTTGGAGGATGGGGTGGTGATTTGGGTGGAACATGTCGCGCCTACGACCAGGGCATTTGGGATGGAGGAGGAGGGGATGGGGGAGAGGGAGTATGGGGTGGTGTGGATTACATGACTAGTTGGATGAGGCCTAGGAAGATGCGACACCAGCAAGGAGGCGACACTGCGAGCTAGCAGTGAATGTTTGAACTAGGAAAGGAAGGAGGAAACATGGGAAATGTGGCTTTTGGTTTTGTGTCGTGGGTGAGTTATACGTCCATTTTGCATCATGTTTTCTCATTAATATTCATGATATTCTTGTCCATTATTACACATTATCATACAATTCTTATGTTCTTTCTCTCTGATTACGCAAGGTATATTACAAGGAGGGAAATATCCTGAAACTGGAATTCTGGACTAGAAAACCGAGAAAAAGGCGGAAAAATCACAAGACTCCAAATGACCTGAAACTTCACGGAGAATATTTTTGGAATATTTAAGAATTCCTAGGACAAAAATATACCAGAGGGGGGCCACTAGCTGGCCACAAGCCAACAACACGCCCCCTTGGGCCACGCCCTGAAAGCTTGTAGGGGCCCTGTTGGCCCTCTGATGCCCCTCTTCTCCTACATGGTGTGTTTTACCTTAGAAAAAAATCATAAGCAACCTTTCGGAACGAAGCGCCGCCATCTCGAGGCCGAAACCTGGGCAGAGGCCCTTTTTTGCACTCCTGTAGTCAGATTTTGCCGGAGAAATTCCTCTCCGGGAGGGGGAGACCGAAACCACCATCATCACCAACGCTTCCTCCTTCGTGGGAGGACCAATGTTCACCAACATCTTCACCAGAACCATCTCATCTCCAACCCTAGTTCATCTCTTGTATTCAATCCTTATCTCAAAACCTCAGATTCGTACCTGTGGGTTACTAGTTGTGTTCATTGCATCTCGTAGTTTATGATTGTTGGATTACTTGGTGGAAGAAGATATGTTCAGATACTTAATTATTATTATTATACCTTTGATCTTGCACATGTTAATGAGGTGTTCCTGAGGACATGGGATAAGTCTTGTTATAAGTAATCTTGTGAAGTTGGTATTCATTTGATATTTTGATGATATGTATGCCGCTACTTCTCTTAGTGGTGTCATGTGAACGTCAACTACAAGAAACTGAAAGCACATTTTCTCCCTTGGTGGTTTTGGTAATTAATAACATAATATAAGCCATTGAACTAATGTTTCCACCAAGTATATTTCAGGAAATGTTCAATGATCAGGATTGGCAAAAGGAGATTGTGGACATACCCCAAGATGCAAGGAAATAGGTTGGCCAAGCTTCAAGCAAGAGGACTCTACATTTTATATTTGTGAGAAATCACTTTGAGTCCATAGGAAAGCCAATACTATTAAAAGGGGGTAAGGTTTTGTTGGTGAACAATATGCTCAAACATGCACAAGTGATAGTCGCCAAAAACATCCACAAACTCTCCCACCAAAGTCTGTTCAATACCTCACACTCAAAATTGGTGCAACCAACTTTCCCATACCGGTGCCACCGATTCCAGAACCTAGACAGACTCAAGCCAAACCCTAGCCACTTTGGTGCAACCGATTCCATACCGGTGTCACCAAGTTTAGGTTGCCAACTTTCTGTTACGCAAATTCACATTTTTGGTCCCACCGAGAATGTTGGATCGACATCACCGAGATTGGAAATCTGACCGTTGGTCACCTTATCGGTGCAACTGAGTTTCCTATATCGGTCTCACCGAGATTCAAAAGTTGCCACCTTTTGGTCACTTCGGTACCACCGAAATTAACACATCGGTGTCACCGAGTTGGTCATTTTGTGTGTAACAGTTGGATTTTTGGGGATGCCTATATATACCCCTTCACCACCACCTACTCCAAAGAGAAGCACTCAGAACTATTCCATACCTATCCTATCAGATTTTCTGAGAGAGAACCACCTACCCTTGTGTTGAGGTCAAGATCTTCCACTCAAATCATATGGATCTTGATTCTATCCTCCCCAATTAGCTTTCCACCAATCCCATCTCTTCCACCATGCCAAATCTGTGAGAGAGTGATTGGGTGCTGAGGAGTCTATCATCTTGAAGCAAAAGAGCAAGGAGTTCATCGTCATTACCGAGCCTATTACCTTTCGGAGGGTGGTGCCTCCTAGATTGGTTAGGTGTCGCTTGGGAGCCTCCTACTTCATGTTGTGGAGTGAACCAAGAAGTTTGCAAGGGCAAGGAGATCGCCTACTTTGTGAAGATCTACCCATAGTGAGGCTACTCCTTCATGGACGGAAGCCGTTATGGAATAGTCAAGGTTGCTACTTCGTGGACCGTTTTTGGTGGAGCCCTCCGTGGACTCTCGCGACTGTTACCCTCCATGGGTTGAAGACTCCATAAACATGGATGTACGATAGCGCCACCTATCGGAACCACGGGAAAAATCATCGTGTCTACAACTGTGTTTGATCTTCCTACCCTATCCCTTCTATACATGCTTGTTGTTACTTTCCGCTGCTATATACTCTTAGACTTGCATCAGTAGGGTGTACTTGACTTGCCATGAAATGCTTAAAACTATCAATCCTAAAACTTGGTATAGGCAAAACTTTTAATTGGTCAAGTAGTCTAATCACCCCCCGTCTAGACATACTTTCAGTCCTACAAGTGGTATAAGAGCTTTGGTCTCCATTGCTTAGGTCTCACAACCTAGGAGAGTATGGCGTTTAGTGAGGGAAGTTATCACCATAGAGGTCCGTACTTTGATGGTACTAATTTTGCTAGTTGGAAGCACAAAATGAAAATGCATATTCTTGGTCATAACCCTGCCGTTTGGGCTGTTGTTCGTGTTGGCTTGCAAGGTGAGTTCTTTGCGGATGGACGGGAATCGGATCATGAAGCGACCGCGGATGAGTTGAAGATGTTGCAACTCAATGCTCAAGCATGCGACATTCTCTTCCACTACTTATGCCCCGAAGAATTCAACAAAATCAGCCGTCTTGAGAATGCAAAAGAGATTTGGGATACTTTGGTTGATATGCACGAAGGAACCGAGTCTATGAGAGAATCCAAGTTAGATGTTCTTCAAGGTCAGCTTGACAAGTTCAAGATGAAGGATGGTGAAGGAGTCGCAGAGATGTACTCTAGGCTAGCTCTCATCACAAATGAGATTGCCGGCTTAGGAAGCGAAGAAATGACTGACAAATTCATCATCAAGAAGGTACTTAGAGCTTTGGATGAGAGATACGACACTGTGTGCACATTGATCCAAATGATGCCAAACTACAAATATCTCAAGCCTACGGAAGTCATTGGAAGGATTGTTGCTCATGAGATGACTCTCAAGGATAAGGAAGAACTTCATCACAAGTCTAGCGGTGCTTACAAAGCCACAAGTGATGCTCCCGCAACTTCAAGCAACAACCTTGTCACCAATGAAGAGATAAGCCTCATGGTCAAGAAATTCAATAAGTTCTACAAGAATAGAGGCAAAGAAATAAACTCCAACTCAAGATATGATGAGAAGCGTTCGTCAAGTCGTGACTGAAATTGCTACAATTGTGGGAAGCCCGGACACTACTCAAATGAGTGCACGGCTCCCTACAAAAGAAGAGAAGAGTCACCTCGAAGACGAAGCTCAAGGAATGAATCACCACAAAGAGAGAGAAGGAGTAGAGATGATCGTTATGAACGAAGACACTCAAGGAGAAGTAGAGATTCGTAGAATAAGGACAAGTACACCAAGATCTACACAATAAGAAAACGTCAAGCTCATGTTGGTGAATGGGTTTCCGGCTCTGACTCCGACAACAACTCTGAGAGAAGCTATCACTCTGACTCCAACTATAGTCAAGATAATTGTCTTGCCGGAATTGCTCTAGTGACTACCAACTCCTACGACCTATTTGATTCACCAAATGAAGGGAGTGTAAGTTGCTTCATGGCTAAAGGCCCCAAGGTATCACACCCCGAGTATCTTGATTTTGATAGTGATGAAGATGATTTGCTTTGTGATGATGACTTGCTTTGTGATAAAACTAGTGATGTTGATCAAAATGAACTTGATAATTCTCATGCTAGTCAAGATGAGTCATTTGATGATGATAAGATGAAATAGAACAACTAGCTAAAGAACTAAACACTCTTAAGTTAGCTCATGAATCTACTCTCGAAGATCATAGAGAGCTTGTGAGAACTCATGAGAAGCTACGCTTCGAGAAGCTCAACTTGGAGCAAGAGCATGAGTTTCTCAAAGCTATAAATGACGATCTCCGAAAGAAGACTTCATCTTATCTAGCTAAACGACTACTCTTGTCTACTTTCATGCCTCAAGTTAAAACTAAGCAACCTAGTAACAAATGCAAGAAAGGTCCTTCATCTAGTAGCAACAATAAAAATGCTAAACCCAATGATGTTGTTTCTAGTAGTTCTATTGGTTCCACTAATGATGATTCTCTTAGCCAAGTTATACTTGACCAAGAAAATGCTTTATTGAAAGGAATTATAGAAAAGGGTATCTACAAGAGTCTTGCCGGATGTAAGCAATTTGAGGAAATTCTACGCAAGCATGGAGGATACCGGAAGAATCGTGGTGTTGGATACTTCAACGCTAATGGAGTTGAGTTGGAAGAAGATCAATATCCCAAGCCCAAGTTTGTTCCTCAAAAGGAGAAGTATGAAAATACTCTTCCCAAGGGGACAAACACTCAATATGACCTTCCACGACAAGACCACAAGCTCAAGGGCAAGAACAAGATTCAAGAGGACATTGACTCATATGAAGATGAACCGCTAGCTTTGGTGGAGTGGATTCATTAAAGGCTACTTCAAGCTCAACTACTACAAAGGCTACTTCAACACCGAGGATCCCCATCAACTTGATGTGGGTCCCCAATAAGAAGAACTAGTAAGTTCTCGAGGGGTGACTGTGCCAATGAAAGTCACTCACATTCATTATTGGCAAGGACTTTTTGCACTCAACATCAACTCAATGCAATAGTTCGAGGAGTCACACATTCCCTCAAAGGTAAGCAAGGGACAAGGTAATCAACTAATCAATGGACATCATAACATATTCACTGCACTCCATGTCCATAGATATCCTTGTATCTGTCTCTTGTATGTTGGGACTAACCCATGTAGGTGAGAGGAGTAAGGAAACAATAAGGATGCTCCCAACATGAAGCCTTCATCGACAAAACCCAAGGTTAGTTCATCCCTCTCATGAGGGGATGTCACAATAAGGGGGAGCTTTACTCTAAGACTTGAGTCAAAGCATCTCTTAGTATGTGACAACATTAAATTCTTTATGAAAAAGTGGTAACCCACTTGTGCTTAAACGATGAGTATGACCTATGATCAAGTACTCTTACTTGGATCCTAAGTCAAATACTCATATATAGATGACTTCGTCATTGCCCAAGTGCTTGTTAGATGCTAGAGCGTTTGTGCATGTTTGTCATGATTTCTTTTGACATCTTATTGTGTGAGCATGTTGGTCTGCATTTATTTTCTCATTCGAGGATATCCAATTGTTGTTATATAGCTTTTGATTTATCTTTTGCCAATTGGATACACAAGAATGCCTAGGACCACTCTTTATCTATCTATGCTTTCTCACCACATATTCCATTCATGTTGCATCACAAAATTTGAACAAGTGCTTTTCGATCCCTCTGTGTGTGGAGCACTCGGAGTTCCGTATCGACAAGGACTGACCATTAAAACCTCCCAAGTGCATTTCGGTGGAACCAACCCCACAATCTCGGTCTCACCAATTGACTAGGGTTGATCTGGTTTTCAATCTCGGTACTGTCGATTTCATATTCTCGGTTACACCGAGTTTCCCTATCAGCTGACAGTTGTGGAACTCGGTGACACCAAAAACATAAAATCAGTATCACCGACAATGGAGGGTATATATGTTGTGGACCCTGACGCTTTGAAATTCCATCTTCAAAAATAGCGCCTCAGAACCCTAAGCTGCCACCTCGACACCCCTGGTCGTCGCACTTGTCTTCCTGCGCTCCTCCGCCGTTGGGAATCGTCGTCATTGACGAAATCTGCTCCATCGTCGTCGCCGTAGCGGATTCGCACCAAGTTAGGGTAGGGATTCGACCTCCCTTGCGCTCTCCCTTGTGATTCTTGTGCATCGGACTTAATTGTCTCTATAAGCCACTCATGACACTTATTCCTATCCACGAGAAATCTCCATAGGATAGAGAACCATTGATTTCTAGGGTTTTGCCTTCCGCCCGACGCAACTCGGTAGAACCGAATCAAGAAAATCGGTTCCACTGATTTTCGTTTCTGTGTGCTGAGAACTGTCTTGGTGAAACCGAGCACTCCTTTTCGGTCTCACCGAAAAGGGTGCCAAGTTTCTGTTATGAGGGACAGTCAGTCTCGGTGTCACCGAAACTTTCGCTTCGGTCTTACCGATTTGTTTCTGACAGAATGCAAAACTTTGAAAATCTTTGTTCAAAATTTCAAAAACCTGCTGATAATTTTGTGATGACTCATCTACTTCTGCTCATCTATATTCCATTCACAGGGTCAGTATGTCAGATGCAGAGGACAGTCAGAACATTCCAGAGCAAGGTGTAGACATGAGTTCAGGCACAAGCCTAGAGCCAGTTCTTTTTCAGATCCAGGCACCCCTAGCTCCCATGGGTTGCCCAAAGCTGCTACGAGGACCAGAAAGAAGCCCAATTCAGATGAAGAGGATTTAGACTTCATCCCTGAGGAGATTCTTGCTAAGAAGCAAGAGAAAGCTGCTAAGAAGTCAGCTACTGAAGCCACTTCTTCTAGGAGAGTTGTCAGCAAGATCTATGCACCTGCTTCAACCTTCAAGGCTCATGAGACTGCCAGAGCAACAATTTCAGTTGAGGTCCCCAAGAGAGCTATGCCTAAGAAGGCAGGGGAGAAAAAGTCCAGAAGGAGGATTGTTCATGTGACTGGTAGGCCTACTTCCATGTATGAAGATCCAGAGGAAGCAACTTGTGCTGCTGCTGCTGAGGAAGTGGAGGATGAGCCAGCAACAAAGGCTCCTCCCAAGAAGAAGGCAAAGAAACTCATGTCTGATGCTATGCCAAAGACCAGCAAATCCAAGAAGGCTGCTGCTAAGAAGCCTAAGAGGACAACTAGGCAGATTCCAGCTTCTGAGAAGAACAAAGGAACTGCTTCTAGAGTTGAAGATGTAGATGACTTGACAACATTGATGAAACTCAGACCAGAGCTTCCAGTACACAATTCCAGCTACCCACTAGCTAAGGATATGAAGAAGAGGAAGGACTCAGGATTGAGAGCTTGGAGAGCTATAGATCCTTATGCCCAGAGGAAGAAGATAGTTTTGGACTACAGATTCTATACCAGAGAGCAACAGGATTTCTATGAGACTGTGCTTTTTGACAAGAGTCCAGCTATGAGTGATATGCGATTTGTTGATTGGAAATTCATCAAGGAGAATGAGGACTACTTTCCAAGTGTCCAGGACAATTTCCACTGCATAGTCTTGGATGAGTTTGTTGGCAGAGAATTCACAACTTGGAATGATGAGATGATCATGCAATTCTACTCCACTGCACACTTCTACGGCGATGGTATAATTGTATGGATGATTGATGGTGCAAGGTATGAATCAACTGTTGAAGAATGGGCTGATATCTTAGGAGTTCCTGAAGCACAGGATGGTGACTTGGATGTATACTCAGAATCCAAGGCGAGCCACAATGCTATGGCAAACATGTACAAGGAGATCCCTGTTGCCAATGTGAAGTCTAACAGGCTAGGATCTATCTACTTTCGTTAGGCTGGCCTCCGCACGATGATCACCATTCTGAGGCATACTTTGATGCCCAACTCAAGAGATGACAAGATGATCCGAGGCCGCTCCATCAATATGTTGATCCACCTTGATAGACACATAGGATCAGTCATGGATTTGATTGTTGAGACAATCAAGAGGGTTGCTGCTGACCAGAAGCGCTCCTGCTGTTATGCACCCTACATCTAGATGCTTATCAACTCAAAACTGGAGAAGCACATTTTTGATCTAGATCATCCACATGTGCCCCTACAGCCAGATCTTGAGGACAATGTTGTGGTGATGGATGCTGATCATCCCACTTCAGCTGCAGCTCAGGAAGAAGCAGAGGCAGTTAGAGCCACTAGTGCTCAAGTCCCTAGATCCAGGAATGAGCAAATCGATCTATTGATATCATCAGTTCAGGGCTTGCAGAAGGACATTGAGGGAATTTTGGACAACCAGAATAGTCTAGTCAGGATCTTTGAAACCAGAATGAAGACCCTTACTGATAAGGTGGACAGGCTGACTAAGACAGTCACAGAGCTTCAGAAGGAAGTTGACTCCATGCACATACCTTGGGTCTCTTCTACTTCTTATGATGACGATGTTGATGATGAGGACGAATCACATCTAAGGCCGGGCACTCAGTTCACTACTCAGGCCAGATCAGCTACTATGCCAGCTCCATCAACTCCAGCTCCATCAGCTCCAGCTCCATCAGCTCCAGTTCCTCCAGTGACCACTCCAGCTCCATCCACGACATCTGCTGAGATATTCGCTGATGTTGTTCTCTCAACTCCTTCGTCAACAACTGGAGGAGATCAGCCCAAGAATGTTTCAATGTATGCCTTTGAACTTTTTGGTAACTTGTTGCTAAAGGGGGAGAAGTGTATATAGATCTTTAGGCTTCGAGCGAGAGAGAGTTTTGGTGTTTGTTGCTTTTCAAAAACATTTGGTTCTTTTGGTTTGACGTGAGATACTTTTGTGTTTGTGTGTGATCATACGTTGTTATGTGTGATGCAACTATTTCCTATCATATTAATGCTTATGCGATGATCATTCACCTTTGCTTGATTGTGTTGTGCGTTGTTATTCATTCTAAATTATTCTCGCACACCACCAAGTTGTATGTGACATGGAAGAAGTACCCCATATACCTAATCGATTGTGCATTTGCATTCAAAAGCAAATTCAAAATAATGCACAAATTTAGGGGGAGCTCTTGCTTATCACATACCTCTCAAAGCGACAATTATATTCATTGATTTTATCATATGTCCAAGCTTTGATCTATATGTTGTCATCATTTACCAAAAAGGGGGAGATTGAAAGCACATTTGCTCCCTTGGTGGTTTTGGTAATTAATAACAACATATAAGTCATTGAACTAATGTTTCCACCAAGTATATTTCAGGAAATGTTCAATGATAAGGATTGGCAAAAGGAGATTGTGGACATACCCCAAGATGCAAGGAAATAGGTTGGTCAAGCTTCAAGCAAGAGGACTCTACATTTATATTTGTGAGAAATCACTTTGAGTCCATAGGAAAGCCAATACTATTAAAAGGGGGTAAGGTTTTGTTGGTGAACAATATGCTCAAACGTGCACAAGTGATAGCCGCCAAAAATATCCACAAACTCTCCCACCAAAGTCTGTTCTATACCTAACACTAAAAATCGGTGCAACAACTTTCCCATACCGGTGCCACCGATTCCAGAACCTAGACAGACTCAAGCCAAACCCTAGCTACTTTGGTGCAACTGATTCCATACCGGTGCCACCAAGTTTAGGTTGCCAACTTTCTATTATGCAAATTCACATTTTCGGTACCACCGAGAATGTTGGATCACCGTCACCAAGATTGGAAATCTGATCGTTGGTCACCTTATCGGTCCAACCAAGTTTCCTATATCGGTCTCACCAAGATTCATAATTTGCCACCTTTTGGTCACTTCGGTACCACCGAGATTAACACATCGGTGTCACCGAGTTGGTCATTTTGGGTGTAACGGTTGGATTTTTGGTGATGCCTAAATATACCCCTTCACCACCACCTACTCGAAAGAGAAGCACTAAGAACTATTCCATACCTATCATATCAGATTTTCTGAGAGAGAACCACCTACCCTTGTGTTGAGGTCAAGATCTTCCACTCAAATCATATGGATCTTGATTTCTAGCCTCCCCAAGTAGCTTTCCACCAATCCCATCTCTTCCACCATGCCAAATCTGTGAGAGAGTGATTGGGTGCTGAGGAGTCTATCATCTTGAAGCACAAGAGCAAGGAGTTCATCGTCATTACCGAGCCTATTACCTTTTAAAGGGTGGTGCCTCCTAGATTTGTTAGGTGTCACTTGGTAGCCTCCTACTTCGTGTTGTGGAGTGAACCAAGAAGTTTGTAAGGGCAAGGAGATCGCCTACTTCATGAAAATCTACCCATAGTGAGGCTAGTCCTTCGTGGACGGAAGCCGTTATGGAACAGTCAAGGTTGCTACTTCGTGGACCCTTTTGGGTGGAGCCCTTCGTGGACTCTCGCGACCGTTACCCTCTGTGGGTTGAAGACTCCATAAACGTGGATGTACGATAGTGGCACCTATTGGAACCATGGGAAAAATCTGTTGGGAGACGTAGTAGTAAGTCAAAAAACTTCCTACGTGTTACCAAGATCTATCTAGGAGAAACCAGCAATGAGTGGGGAGAGATTGCATCTTCGTACCTTTGAAGATCGCTAAGTGGAAGCGTTATAAGAACATGGTTGGTGGAGTCGTACTCGCAGCGATTCAGATCGTGGTGGACTCCGATCTTAGCACAGAACAATGGCACCTCCATGTTCAACACACGTATAGCCCGATGTCGTCTCCCACACCTTGATCCAGCAAGGAGGAAGGAGAGGTTGAGGGAGAGCTCCGGCAGCATGACGGCGTGGTGACGGTGGAGCTACGTGGACTCCGGCAGGGCTTCGCCAAGCGCTACGGAGAACGAGGAAGAGGAAGGGTAGGGCTGCGCCGAGAGAGAGAGAAGTCGTGTCTCAAGTCATCCCAAACCCTTGCATATATATAGGAGGAGGGAGAGGGAGGGCTTCCTTGGCCCCTCCTCCAAGGAGGACAGCTTCGGCCGAAGCTAGGGAAGAGTCCACCTCCCACAAGGGAGGTGGATGTCCCTCCTTTCAAACTCCTTTTGCCTTATCCCTTGATCTCTAGCCGCATGGGACTTTCTAGAAGGTCTTGGACAGCCCAATAAGGGCTGGCACACCTCCTCTAAGGGCCCACAAAGTCCTATGGTCGTCACACCCCTCCCGGGGGTCCTCCGGCACCCTCCCGGCACTCCCGGTACACTACCAATGAGCCCAAAACTTTTCTGGTGACCAAAATAGGACTTCCTATATATCAATATTTACCTCCGGACCATTTCGGAGCTCCTTGTGACGTCCAGGATATCAACCAGGACTTCGAACAACCTTCGGTAATCAAGTATACCATTTCCCTATAACCCTAGCGTCATCGAACCTTAAGTGTGTAGACCCTACGGGTTCGGGAGACATGTAGACATGACCGAGACACCTCTCCGATTAATAACCAACATTAGGATCTGGATACCCATGTTGGCTCCCACATGCTCCACGATAATCTCATCGGATGAACCATGACGTCGGGGATTCAATCAATCCCATATACAATTCCCTTTGTCTATCAGTATGATACTTTCCCGAGATTCGATCGTCGGTATCCCTATGCCTTGTTCAATCTCGTTACCAGCAAGTCTCTTTACTCCTTCCGTAACACATCATCTCGTGGCTAACTCCTTAGTCACATTGAGCTCATTATGATGATGTCTTACCGAGTGGGCCCAGAGATACCTCTCCGTCACACGGAGTGACAAATCCTAGTCTCGATTCATGCCAACCCAACAGACACTTTCGGAGATACCCGTAGTGCACCTTTATAGCCACCCAGTTACGTTGTGATGTTTGGCACACCCAAAGCATTCCTACAGTATCTAGGAGTTGCACAATCTCATGGTCTAAGGAAACGATACTTGACGTTGAAAAGCTTTAGCAAACAAACTACACGATCTTGTGCTATGCTTAGGATTGGGTCTTTTCCATCACATCATTATCCTAATGATGTGATCCCGTTATCAATGACATCCAATGTCCATGGTCATGAAATCGTGACCATCTATTGATCAACGAGCTAGTCAACTAGAGGCTCACTAGGGACATGTTGTGGTCTAGTTATTCACACATGTATTATGGTTTCCGGTTAACACAATTATAGCATGAACAATAGAAAACTATCATGATCTAGGAAATACAATAATAACCATTTTATTTTTGCCTCTAGGGCATATTTCCAACAGTCTCCCACTTGTACTAGAGTCAATAATCTAGTTACATTGTGATGAATTGAACACCCATAGGAACCTGGTGTTGATCATGTTTTGCTCGTGAGAGAGGTTTAGTCAACGGATCTGCGACATTCAGATCCGTATGCACTTTACAAATATCTATATCTCCCTCCTGAATGTAATCACGGATGGATTTGAAGCAGCGCTTGATGTGTCTTGTCTTCTTGTGAAACCTGGGCTCCTTCGCAAGGGCAATAGCTCTAGTGTTGTCACAGAATAGAGTGATCGGGCCCGATCCACTTGGAATTACTCCTAGGTCGGTGATGAACTCCTTCATCCAGACTCCTTCCTTTGCTGCTTCCGAAGCAGCTATCTACTCCGCTTCACATGTAGATGCCGCCACGACGCTTTGCTTGCTGCTGCACCAGCTGACTGCCCCTTCGTTCAAAACATACACGTATCCGGTTTCCGACCTGGAGTCGTCCGGATCTGTGTCGAAGCTAGCATCAACATAACCCTTTACGACGAGCTCTTCGGCACCTCCATATACGAGAAACATGTCCTTTGTCCTTTTCAGGTACTTCGGGATATTCTTGACCGTTGTCCAGTGTTCCGCTCCGGGATCACTTTGGTACCTCCCTACAAAACTTATGGCAAGGTTCACATCAGGTCTGGTACACAGCATGGTATACATGATGGAGCCTATGGCTGAAGCATTGGGGATGACATTCATCTTTTCTCTATCCTTTGCCGTGGTCGGGCATTGAGTCGTACTCAATCTCACACCTTGTAACACAGGCAAGAACCCCTTCTCGTACTGATCCATATTGAACTTCTTCAATATCTTTTCAAGGTATGTGCTTTGTGAAAGACCTATGAGGCGTCTCGATCTATCTCTATAGATCTTAATACCTAATATGTAAGCAGCTTCTCCAAGGTCCTTCATTGAAAAACACTTATTCAAGTAGCCCTTTATACTTTCCAAGAGTTCTATATCATTTCCCATTATCAGTATGTCATCCACATATAATACGAGAAATGCTACAGTGCTCCCACTCACTTTCTTGTAAATACAGGGTTCTCCATAAACCTATACAAATCCAAACGCTTTAATCACTTCATTAAAGCGAACGTTCCAACTCCGAGATGCTTGCACCAGCCCATAGATGGAGCGCTGGAGCTTGCATACCTTGTTAGCATCTTTAGGATCGACAAAACCTTCCGGCTGCATCATATACAGCTCTTCCTTGAGGAAGCCATTAAGGAATGCCGTTTTGACTTCCATTTGCTAGATCCCATAATCATAAAATGTGGCAATTGCTAACATGATTCGGACAGACTTCAGCATCGCTACGGGTGAGAAAGTCTCATCATAGTCAACTCCTTGAACTTGTCGATAACCCTTAGCGACAAGCCGAGCCTTATAGACGGTCACATTACCATCCGCGTCAGTCTTCTTCTTAAAGATCCATTTATTTTCAATGGCTCGCTTATCATCAGGCAAGTCCACCAAAGTCCATACTTTGTTCTCATACATGGATCCTATCTCGGATTTCATGGCCTCAAGCCATTTGTTGGAATCCGGGCCCGCCATTGCTTCTTCATAGTTCGAAGGTTCACCATTGTCTAACAACATGATCTCTAGGACAGGGTTTCCGTACCACTCTAGTGCGTAACGTGTCCTAGTGGACCTTCGACGTTCAATAGTAACTTGATCTGAAGTTTCATGATCATCATCATTAACTTCCTCTCCAGCCGGTGTAGGCTCCACAGAAACAACTTCCTGTGTTGTGCTACTCTCCGGTTCGAGTGGAGGTACAATTACCTCATCAAGTTCTATTTTCCTCCCACTTACTTCTTTCGAGAGAAACTCCTTCTCGAGAAAGGATCCATTCTTGGCAACAAAGACTTTGCCCTCGGATCGTAGGTACAAGGTATACCCAATAGTCTCTTTGGGATATCCTATGAAGACGCACTTTTCCGCTTTGGGTTCAAGCTTCTCAGGTTGAAGTTTCTTCACATAAGCATCGCATCCCCAAACTTTTAGAAGCGACAGCTTAGGTTTCTTTCCAAACCATAATTCATACGGTGTCGTCTCAACGGATTTTGACGGTGCCCTATTTAACGTGAATGCGATAGTTTCTAATGCATATCCCCAAAATGATAGCGGTAAGTCGGTAAGAGAAATCATAGATCGTACCAAATCTAATAGAGTGCGATTACGATGTTCAGACACACCATTTAGCTGAGGTGTGCCAGGCGGCGTGAGTTGTGAAACAATTCCACATTTCCTTAGGTGCGTGCCAAACTCGTGACTTAAATATTTTCCGCCACGATCAGATCGTAGGCACTTTATTTCCTATCACGTTGATTCTCTACCTCACTCTAAAATTCCTTGAACCTTTCGAAAGTTTCAGACATATGCTTCATTAAGTAGACATACCCATATCTACTTAAGTCAACATTGAGGGTGAGAACATAATGGTAGCCACCACGAGCCTCGACACTCATTGGACCGCATACATCGGTATGTATTATTTCCAACAAGTCAGTTGCTCGCTCCATTGTTCCGGAGAATGGAGTCTTGGTAATCTTGCCCATGAGGCATGGTTCTTATGTGTCAAATGATTCGAAATTAAGAGACTCCAAAAGTCCAGCAGTATGCAGCTTCTTCATGCATTTGACACCAATATGACCAAGGCGACAGTGCCACATGCAAGTGGGACTATCGTTATCAACCTTACACTTTTTGGTACTCACACCATGGACATGTGTAACATCACGTTCGAGATTCATCAAAAATAAACCATTGACTAGCGGGGCATGACCATGAAAAATCTCTCTCTTATAAATAGAACAACCATTATTCTCAGATTTAAATGAGTAGCCATCTCGCATCAAGCGAGATCCAGATAATAATTATTAAGGTTTAACACTAATCCCGAAGGTAGATGTAGAGGCAGCATGCCGACAGCGATCACATTGACCTTGGAACCATTCCCGACGTGCATCGTCACCTCGTCCTTTCCCAGCCTCCGCTTATTCCGCAGCTCCTGCTTGGACTTACAAATGTGAGCAACTGCACCGGTATCAAATACCCAGGATCTACTACGAGCGCTGGTTAGGTACACATCAATAACAAGTATATCACATATACCTTTAACGTTGCCATCCTTCTTATCTGCTAAGTACTTGGGGCAGTTCCGCTTCTAGTGACCAGTACCCTTGCAATAAAAACACTCAGTCTCAAGCTTGGGTCCATTCTTCTTCTTCTTCTTCCCAGCAACTTGCTTATCGGGTGCGGCAACAGCTTTGCCGTCCTTATTGAAGTTCTTCTTACCCTTGCCTTTCTTGAAACTAGTGGTCTTATTCACCATCAACACTTGATGCTCCTTTTTGATCTCAACCTCTACTGATTTCAGCATCGAGTACAACTCAGGAATGGACTTCTCCATCCCTTGCATGTTGTAGTTCATCACAAAGCTCTTGTAGCTATGTGGAAGCGACTGGAGGATTCTGTCAATGACCGAGTCATCCGGGAGATTAACTCCCAGCTGAGTCAAGCGGTTGTGTAGCCCAGACATCTTGAGGATGTGCTCACTGACAAAACTATTCTCCTCCATCTTACAGCTGAAGAACTTGTCGGAGAAGTCATATCTGTTAACCCGGGCATGAGCTTGGAAAACCAGTTTCAGCTCTTGGAACATCTCATATGCTCCGTGTTGCTCAAAACGCTTTTGGAGCCCCCGTTCTAAACTGTAAAGCATGCCGCACTGAACAAGGGAGTAATCATCGCAGCGAGAATGCCAAGTGTTCGCAACATCTTGCTCTGCTGGGAGAAGGGGTGGGTCACCTAGTGGTGCATCAAGGACATACAATTTCTTGGAAGCTATGAGGATGATCCTCAAGCCATGGACCCAGTCCGCATAGTTGCTTCCATCATCTTTCAGCTTGGTTTTCTCTAGGAACGCGTTGAAATTGAGGGTGACATTCGCGTTGGCCATTGGATCTATAATATAGATTGTAAAGATAATTTTAGACTAAGTTCATGATAATTAAGTTCACATAATCAAATTATTTAATGAACTCCCACTTAGATAGACATCTCTCTAGTCATCTAAGTGACACATGATCCATGTCAACTAGCCCGTGTCCGATCATCACGTGAGACGGACTAGTCATCCATGGTGAACATCTCCATGTTGATCGTATCTTCTATACGACTCATGTTCGACCTTTTGGTCTTCCGTGTTCCGAGGCCATGTCTGTACATGCTAGGCTCGTCAAGTCAACCTAAGTGTATTGCGTGTGTAAATCTGGCTTACACCCGTTGTATGCGAACGTTAGAACCTATCACACCCGATCATCACGTGGTGCTTCGGAACGACGATCCATAGCAACGGTGCACAGTTAGGGTGAACACTTCTCTTGAAATTTTATTGAGAGATCATCTTATTTACTACCGTCGTTCTAAGCAAATAAGATGTAAACATGATAAACATCACATGCAATCAATATAGTGACATGATATGGCCAATATCATCTTTCTCCTTTGATCTCCATCTTCAGGGCACCATGATCATCACTGTCACCGGCATGATCTCCATCATCATGATCTCCACCATTGTGTCTTCATGAAGTTTTCTCGCCAACTATTACTTCTACTACTAAGGCTAACGTTTAGCAATAAAGTAAAGTAATTACATGGCGTTTATGATTGACATGCAAGTCATACAATAAAATAAGACAACTCCTATGGCTCCTGCCGGTTGTCATACTCATCGACATGCAAGTCGTGAATATTATTGCAAGAACATGATCAATCTCATACATCACAATGCATCACATCACATCCTTTGGCCATATCACATCACAAGGCATATGCTGCAAAAACAAGTTAGACGTCCTCTAATTTGTAGTTGCAAGTTTTTACGTGGCTGCTACACGTTACTAGCAAGAACGTTTCTTACCTACGCCAAAACCACAACGTGATATGCCAATTGCTATTTACCCTTCATAAGGACCCTTTTCATCGAATCCAATTCGACTAAGTTGGGAGAGACAGACACCCACGCTAGCCACCTTATGCAACAAGTGCATGTCAGGCGGTGGAACCAGTCTCACGTAAGCGTACGTGTAAAGTCGGTCCGGGCCGCTTCATCCCACAATACCGCCGAATCAAGATAAGACTAGTAGTGGTAAGCATATTAACAAAATCGACACCCACAACAACTTGTGTTCTACTCGGTCATATATTCTACCCATAGACCTAGCTCATGATGCCATTGTTGGGAGACATAGTAGTAAATCAACAAATTTCCTACATGTCACCAAGATCTATCTAGGAGAAACCAGCAACGAGAGGGGGGAGATTGCATCTTCATACCTTTGAAGATCGCTAAGCGGAAGCGTTACAAGAACGCGGTTGGTTGAGTCATACTCCCGGCGATTCAGATCGCGATGGACTCCGATCTTAGCGCCGAACAATGGCGCATCCGCGTTCAACACACGTACAGCCCAATGTCGTCTCCTACGCCTTGATCCAGCAAGGAGGAAGGAGCGGTTGAGGGAGAGCACCGGAAGCATGACGACGTGGTGACGGTGGAGCTACGTGGACTCCGGCAGGGCTTCGCCAAGCGCTACGGAGAACGAGGAAGAAGAAGGGTAGGGCTGCGCCGAGAGAGAGAGAAGTCGTGTCTCAAACCATCCCAAAACCTTGAATATATATAGGAGGAGGGATAGGGAGGGTTTCCTTGGCCCCTCCTCCAAGGATGAGAGCTTCGGCCGAAGCTAGGGAAGAGTCCACCTCCCACAAGGGAGGTGGATCTCCCTCCTTCCAAACTCCTTTTGCCTTATCCCTTGATCTCCAGCCGCATGGGCCTTTCTAGAAGGTATTGGCCAGCCCAAAAAGGGGTGGCACACCTCCTCTATGGGCCCACAATGTTCTATGGTCGTCACACCTTTCCGAGGGTCCTCCGGCACCCTCCCGACACTCCCGGTAGACTACCGATGAGCCCGAAAACTTTCCGATGACCAAAACTGGACTTCCTATATATCAATCTTTACCTCCGGACCATTCCGGAGCTCCTCGTGACGTCCAGGATCTCATCCGGGACTCCGAACAACCTTCGGTAATCACGTATACCATTTCCCTATATCCCTAGCGTCATCGAACCTTAAGTGTGTAGACCCTACGGGTTCGGGAGACATGTAGACACGACCGAGACACCTCTCCGGTCAATAACCAATAGCGGGATATGGATACCCATGTTGGCTCCCACATGCTCCACGATGATCTCACCGGATGAACCACGATGTCGGGGATTCAATCAATCCCGTATACAATTCCCTTTCTCTACCGGTATGATACTTGCCCGAGATTCGATCGTCGGTATCTCTATACCTTGTTCAATCTCGTTACCATCAAGTCTCTTTACTCGTTCCGTAACACATCATCCCGTGGCTAACTCCTTAGTCACATTGAGCTCATTATGATGATGTCTTACCGAGTGGGCCCAGAGATACCTCTCCGTCACACGAAGTGACAAATCCCAGTCTCGATTCGTGCCAACCCAACAGACACTTTTAGAGATACCCGTAGTGCACCTTTATAGCCACCCAATTACGTTGTGACGTTTGGCACACCCAAAGCATTCCTACGGTTTCCGGGAGTTGCACAATCTCATGGTCTAAGGAAATGATACTTGACATTGAAAAGCTTTAGCAAAGGAACTACACGATCTTGTGCTATGCTTAGGATTGGGTCTTGTCCATCACATCATTCTCCTAATGATGTGATCCCGTTATCAACGACATCCAATGTCCATGGTCATGAAATCGTGACCATCTATTGATCAACGAGCTAGTCAACTAGAGGCTCACTAGGGACATGTTGTGGTCTATGTATTCACACATGTATTACGGTTTCCGGTTAACACAATTATAGCATGAAAAATAGACAATTATCATGAACTAGGAAATACAATAATAACCATTTTACTATTGCATCTAGGGCATATTTCCAACAAAATCATCGTGTCTACAACTGCGTTTGATCTTCCTACCCTATCCCTTCTATACATGCTTGTTGTTACTTTCCGTTACTATATACTCTTAGACTTGCATGTGTAGGGTGTACTTGACTTGCCATGAAATGCTAAAAGCTATCAACCCTAAAACTTGTTATAGGCAAAACTTTTAATTGGTCAAGTAGTCTAATCACCCCACCCCCCTCTAGACATACTTTCGGTCCTACAGAAACTTCGCCATGCTATGGGCCTAAGGGAAGTCATTGTGGAGTAACAAGTAGATGATGGGTTGCTAGAGTGACAGAAGCTTAAACCCCAGTTTATGTGTTGCTTCATAAGGGGCTGATTTGGATCCACACGTTTCATGCTATGGTTCGATTTATCTTAATTCTTCTTTCATAGTTACGAATGCTTGCAAGAGGGGTTAATCATAAGTAGGTTGCCAGTTCAAGTAAGAACAACACCTTAGCACCAGTCCACCCACATATCAAATTATCAAAGTAGTGAACATGAATCAACTCAACATGATGAACATGACTAGACTGAAATTCCCATGTGTCCTCGAGACCACCTTCTTAATATAAGAGTACTTTCAGGCCTGTCCTTTGCTACAAAAAGGATTGGGATACCTTGCTGCACCTTGGTTGCTATTGTCACTTTTACACGTTACGAATTATCTTGCTACAAAACTATCTATTACTGTTACTCACAACACTTGCACAGAATACCTTGCTGAAAACTGCTTGTCATTTCCTTCTGCTCCTTGTTGGGTTCGACACTCTTACTTATTGAAAGGACTACGATTGCCTATACTTGTGGGTCATTAAGAATCTTTTCTAGCATTGTTGCTGGGGAGTGAAGCGCCTTTGGTAAGTGGAAATTGGTAAGGAAACATATTCTATGCATGCTGAAATTTACTGTTGCTTGTCACTATGAACGGTCACCCTTTGAGTGGCTTGTTCAGGGCATCTTTGCCACAAATGGAAGATGAAGAAGTTGTTACTCAACCTACCAAACCTACTGAAAATATTTGTTATGATATTCCTTTGGGTATGGTAGAGAACTTGTTAGCTAATCCTTATGATGGTTCAACTCATCTTGATTACCATTTGATTTATGTTGATGAGATTTGTGGATTGTTTAAGCTTTCAGGTCTATCCGGAGACAAAGTTAAGAAGAAAGTTTTCCCTTTATATTTGGAGGGAAAATCATTAACGTGGTATAGGTTATTGGATGATATTGGATCATGGGACCGGAATCGCTTGAAGTTGGAATTCCATCAGAAGTTTTATCCTATGCATCTAGTCCACCATGATCAAAACTTTATTTATAATTGCTAGCCTCATAAAGGAGAAAGTATCACTTGTCGGGCCTCTCAGACTGGGGGTACCCAGGCCCATCTGCCTGCGGCCCAGAAGGTAGGGGTTGACTCAAATGTTGGGTGGCCCACCTACAAGCTTTGAGGGCAAGGCCCTCGCGAAGGCCCATGCCTTGCTAGGGGCGCGACAACATCATCATCAGGAACCTCGCAAGGCCTCTCCACGGGGCTGTCCCCGACGCCCTTAGGAGGCGAGTTCATTGGGGTTGGCCTAGAGGGGCCTTACAACCGTGTGCCCGCAAGCGGGTGACGCACGCCGTGCTAAGTGGTGCTACGAGTCGTGCGAGCAAGTGCGGACAGAGAGTCTTACCTCTTTGGTGATAGAGGAGTAGCGCCAGCACGCGGGTTCCAAAAGCAACTCCTAAAGGTGGCCCTTCTGGTGCAAGAAGACCAGGACCAAGGGCTCGACAAGACGGAGGTCACCCCTGAGCCCACTGGCGCGTCACGGCGAGGAGCTTTAGCAGGCAAAGACCACCTTTGGTCAGATAGGGTGCAGTCCTGTCCCCCTTGAAACAGGCCATTGTGATAACCCTTCCCGCCTTGTATTTTTGGGGAGAGGACCAAGGCCAATATAAGAGAGGGAACCGGCCACCGTAGAAGAGAGGCTCTTTGGTTGGCAAGAACATGTCTTGTACTCATTTGCTCCCTCAAGCAATCCACCAAGCAGTTATAGGGTACTACACTGCAAGGTGGCGTGAACCTGGGTAAACTATGTGTTCCTTGTTCATCTTCCTTTGTGCGAGCCGCCGTAGGGTCACCGTGAGGTTGTGAAGTAGAGTAGGGCAGGAGAGAGAGCGCACCCCAGAGTTTGAACCCTCTTGGGTCTGCGGAGCCCCGATTCCGACATCGCTCAAGCTTGGGGAGGCTTAAATATATGATTCACATTTTCCCCAACCATGATCTCACAAGAGAAATGATTATACAGAAAATTTATGCTCGGCTTTCTCATGATGATCAAATATTGCTCGATTCTTACTGGTTCCTATATGAAGGAAACTATTGAATTCAAATGGGATCTTTTGGAAAGAATTAAACACAACTCTGAAGATTGGGAAATCAACGAAGGTAAAGAGTCAGGTATAAAGCTTAAATTTGATTGTGTTAAATATTTTATGGAAACTAATGCCTTCCATGAGTTTAGCAATAAATATGGTCTTGAATCTGAAATAGTAGGTACTTTCTCTGAATCATTTGCTACTCATGTTGATCTTCCCAAAGAGAAGTGGTTTAAAATCATCCTCCCATTGAAAAATGCATTAGAGGAACCTGTTAAAATTAAGAAGGAAGAAATAATTGTTAGTCATGTTGATCCCATTCTTCCCATCACTTACATTCAGAAACCTCCTTTTCGTGCAAGAATTAGGGAACATGCTAAGGCTACAACTGTGGTTAATAAAAGTCATGTTAGGAAATATATACCCTCCGAACAGATAAACTTTGAGCCTAAGATTTCCATGGTTAAATATCTTTTAGTTAATAACATTGAGGGTCGGGTAATCTACCTTTCTGGATAAGATACTAGGATTACAAAAACTGCTAGAAACGAACATGATGAATTAGACAAAAATAAACCAGTGGTTGGCATGCCTGTTGTCTCAGATAAAATAGGACATAACTGTTATCATGGCTTGTGTGACCTTGGTGCTAGTGTCAATGTTATACCTTTTACCTTATATAAAGGAATTATGAATGACATAGCACCCTCTACGACTGAAGATATTGACGTCACTATTATACTTGCAAACAAATATACTATTACGCTACATGTGATCGTTAGAGATGTTGAGGTTTTGTGTGGAAAAGTCAATTACCTCACTGATTTCTTAATACTTGGTTCAAAACAATATAAATTTTATCCCATTCTATTTGGTAGACCTTTCTTGAACACCGTAAATGCTGAAATTAATTGTGTTATTAGGAAGGTTCAACTAAGCTTTGGTGATGTGTCTCATGAATTTAATTTATCCAAGTTTACTAATCAACCACATGAGAGGAGTTACCTAGTAAGGATGAAATAATTGGTCTTGCTTCTATACTCGTTCCTCCTACTAATACTCTAGAACAATATTTGCTAGACCATGAGAATGATAAGCATATGAATGAATTGACTGAAATAGATGACACATTTCTTAGACAAACACCTATTCTTAAACATAACTTACCATTCAATATTTTAGGGGATCCTCCTCGACCCAAGGGAGATCCCGTGTTAGAGCTAAAGACTTTACGTGATACTTTGAAATATTTTAATCTTAACGAAAAGAAGATATATCATGTTATTATCAGTGCTAACCTTTCAAAGCATGAATAAAGGATACTAGTTAAAACTTTGAGGAGGCACATGGCTACTATTGGATATACTCTCGATGATCTAAAGGGCATAAGCCCCATCCTATGTCACCACAAGATTAATATGGAACCAGATGCTAAACCTGTTGTTGATCACCAATGCTTCTTAAATCCGGGAATGAAGCAAGTGGTAAGAATTGAAATACTAAAGATGCTAGAGGCAGGTATAATCTATCCTATTTTCAATAGGAAGTGGATAAGTCCCGTTCATTGTGTTCCTAAGAAAGGTGGTATTACTATCGTCCCTAATGATAAAAATGAGCATATTCCACAAAGAATTAAAACTGGCTACATGATGGTGATTGATTTCAGGAAATTAAATAAAGCTACAAAGAAAGATCATTGCCCCTTGCCTTTTATTGATCAAATGCTAGAAAGACTATCTAAGCACACACACTTTTGCTTTCTTGATGTATATTCTGGATTTTATCAAATACTCGTGTCAAAAGAAGATCAAGAGAAAACTACCTTTACATGTCCTTTCAGAACTTATGCTTGTAGGCATATGCCTTTTGGTTTATGCAATGCACCTGCTACATTTCAAAGATGTATGACTGCTATATTCTCTGACTTTTGTGAAAAGATTGTTGAGGTGTTCATGTATGATTTTTCCATTTATGGGACTTCTTTTGATGATTGCTTGAGCAACCTTGATCGAGTTTTGCAGAGATGCGAAGAAACTAGTGTTGTCTTGAATTGGGAGAAGTGCCACTTTATGGTGAATGAAGGTATAGTTCTTGGGCATAATATTTCTGAACAAGGCATTGAGGTGGACAAATTTAAAGTTGACACAATAGAGAAAATGCCATGCCCGAGAGATATTGAAGGTATAAGAAGTTTCCTTGGTCGTGCTGGTTTTTATAGGCGTTTCATTAAAGATTTCTCAAAGATTTATAGGTTGTTAACTTATCTTCTTCAAAAATATGTTCCTTTTGTTTTTTATGATGATTGTGCAGAAGCTTTTGAAATACTTAAGAAGGCTTTAATTTCTGCACCCATTGTTCAACCACCATATTGGAACCTACCATTTGAAATTATGTGTGATGCTGGTGATTATGTTGTTGGTGTTGTTCTAGGGGAAAGAGTAAACAAGAAATTAAATGATATTCATTGTGCGAGTAAAACCTTATACTTTGCTCAAAGAAATTATGCTACCACTGAGAAGGAATTTTTAGCAGTTGTTTTTACATGTGATAAGTTTAGACCTTACATTGTCGATTCCGAAGTAACTATTCACACTGATCATGTTGCTATTAAGTACCTTATAAAAAAGATGCTAAACCCAGACTCATTAGGTGGGTACTTTTACTTCAGTAGTTTGATTTGCATATCACTGATAGAAAAGGAGCTGAGAACCCCGTAGCAGATACCTTGTCTAGGATGGAAAATGTTATTGATGACCAACTTCCTACTGATGATAGTTTTCCTGATGAGCAACTTGCTGGTATAAATACTTCACGTAGCACTCCTTGGTAGGCTGATTATGCTAATTATATTGTTGCTAAGTATATCCCACCTAGCTTCACCTATCAACTAAATAGAAAATTCTTTTATGCTTTATGAAATTACTTTTGGTATGACTCACATCTTTACAAAGAGGGAGTAGATGGTATTATTATATGATGTATACTTGAGCATGAATAGGAACATATTCTTCGGAAGTGCCATTCCGATGCTTACGGAGGACACCATGTCGGCGATAGAACTCCACACGAGTTATTACAATCAATTTTCTATTGGCCTAGTCTTTTCAAAGATGCTCGTAAGTATGTCCTTTCATGCGATGAATGCCAAAGACTTGGTAACATGGTAAGTGCAACCTCTTGAGCTTGCGTTGGTTTTCCCTTGAAGAGGAAAGGGTGATTACTACTTCTTGAGCATGTGTTGGTTTCCATGAAGAGGAACGATTGATGCAGCAAAGTAGATAAGTATTTCCCTCAGTTGTTGAGAACCAAGGTATCAATCCAGTAGGAGATACAAGCAAGTCCCCAATACATGTACCTACACAAAGAATCAAACACTTGCACCCAACGCTATAAAGGGGTTGTCAATCCCTTCATAGTTACTTGCAAGGATGAGATCCGATAGAGATAGATAGAATAGATTGCTTGAACAGTAAGTAAAACAAAAGGTAAATAAGTTGCAGCAAATTATTTTTGGTATTTTTGGTTTATAGATCTGAAAATAATTTATGGAAAGTAGACCTGGGGACCATAGGTTTCACTCGAGGCTTCTCTCATGATGGCAAGTATTAAGGTGGGTGAACAAATTACTATCGAGCAATTGATAGAAAAGCGAATAATTATGAAGATATCCAATGCAATGATTATGCATATAGGCATCATGTCCGTGTCAAGTAGACCGAAACGATTCTGCATCTACTACTATTACTCCACACATTGACCGACTCGTGCCTGCATCTAGAGTATTAAGTTCATGAAGAACAGAGTAACGCATTAGGTAAGATGACATGGTGTAGAGGGATAAACTCAAGCAATATGATGAAAACCCCATATTTTTATCCTCGATGGCAACAATACAATACATGCCTTGCTACCCCTACTTTGTCACTGGGTGAGGACACCGCAAGATTGAACCCAAAACTAATCACTTTTCCTATTGCAAGAATTACCAATCTACTTGGCCAAACCAAACCAATAACTCAAAGAGACTTGCAAAGATATGAAATCATGCATATAATAATTCAGAAAAGACTCAAATAATAGTCATAAATAATCTGAACGTAAACCCACAATTCATTGGATCTTGACAAACACACCACAAAAAAGTATTACATCGGATAGATCTCCATGAAGATCATGAAGAACATGGTATTGAAGAGCAAAGACAGAGAAGAAGCCATCTAGCTACTTGTTATGGACCCAAAGTTTTGTGGTGAACTACTCACGCATCATCGGCGGGGCAATGGAGTTGATGCAGATGCCCTCCATGATCGAATCCCCCTCCGGAAGATTACCTGAAAAGGCTCCAAGATTGGATCTCTCGGGAACGGAGGCTTCCAGCGGCGGAAAAGTGTTTTCGTGGATCTCTTTTATATACAAGGAATATTTGTGAATTTATAGGCCGAGAAATAGGGTTAGGGGAGTTGTTGTGGGCCCACAAGCCTGGGGGCGCGCCCTACCCCCGTGGGCGTGCCCCTGCGGCTTGTGGCCACACGGCGGCTCTCCTGACTTCATCTCCAAGTCTCGTGGTTTTCTTCTGGTCCAAGAAAAATTATTCCGAAGATTTTATTCTGTTTGGGCTCCGTTTAATATTCCTTATCTGCAATACTCAAAAACAAGGAAAAAACAGAAACTGGCACTAGGCTCTAGATTAATAGGTTAGTCCCAAAAATAGTATTAAATAACATATTAATGAATATAAAACATCCAAAATAGATAACATAATAACATGGAACAATCAAAAATTATAGATACGTTGGAGACATATCAAGCATCACCAAGCTTAATTCCTGCTCGTCCTCGAGTAGGTAAATGATAAAAATAGAGTTTTTGATGTGGAATGCTACCTAACATATTTATCCATGTAATATTCTTTATTGTGGCATGAATATTCAGATCCGTAAGATTAAAAACAATAGTCCAATATTGAAATAAAAACAGCAATACTTCGAGCACACCAACAAGGCAATCCCGATGTTAGGTAACCCCGATGAACAAGTCAAGCAACTGTTTCACACTTTTGGTGTTCTCAAACCTTTTCAACTCTCACGCAATACATGAGCATGATCCATGGATATAGCACTATAGGTGGAATAGAATATGGAGGAGGTGCAAGGAAAAAGGAGAAGATAGTCTCACATCAACTAGGCATATCAACGGGCTATGGAGATGCCCATCGATAGATATCAATGTGAGTGAGTAGGGATTGACATGCAACAGATGCACTTAGAGCTATAGGTGTATGAAAGCTCAAAAAGAAAACTAAATGGTGGTGCATGATGAATATCCACTAGTTATATGAAAGTGACAAGATAGGAGACTCTCTATCATGAAGATCATGGTGCTACTTTGAAGCATAAGTGTGGAAAAAGATAGTAGCAATTGTCCCTTCTCTTTGTCTCTCAATTTTTTGTATATTTTTTGGTGGGCATCTTTGGCCTCTTTTATTTTTTTATTTGGGCTTCCCTGGCCTCTTTTATTTTTTGTAATGTCCGGATACTCATCCCAACTTGTGAGGGAGTCATGGCTTCCATCATCCTTTTCTCACATGGGAAAATGCTCTATTAATGAAAATCATCACACTTTTATTTACTTACAACACGATACCTAAAACAAAATATGACTCTATATGCAAGATGAAGTGATGGTGCATGTCATGAAAAATTGAATGGTGGAAGTTGCATGGCAATATATCTCGGAATGGCTATGGAAATGCCATAATAGGTAGATATGGTGGCTGTTTTGAGGAAAATATATGGTGGCTGTTTTGAGGAAGGTGGGTTTGATGTACCGATGAAAGTTGCGTGGTACTAGAGAGTAGGCAAAGGTGGAAGGGTGAGAGTGCGTATAATCCATGGACTCAACATTAGACATAAAGAACTCACATACTTATCGCAAAAGTCTATTAGTTATCAAACAAAGCATTAGACGCATGCTCCTAGGGGAGAGGTTGGTAGGAGTTAACCATCGCACGCTCCTGAGCCTCACACAAAGGTTGACGATCATTAAACAAATCATGCTCCAACTTCATTACATAACGGTTCACCATACGTGCATGCTACGGGAATCACAAACTTTAACACAAGTATCTCTTCCAATTCACAACTACTCACTAGCATGACTCTCATATTACCATCTCTATTATCTCAAAACGATATGCAAGGAATCAACCTTCTCATAGTATTCAATACACTAAATATGGAAGTTTTTATTATATCCCCCTTGGATGCCCATTATATTAGGACTAATTTCATAATCTAAACAAATTAACATGCTGCTTTAATAAAATCTAAAAATAATATAAGTGAGGTACGAGAGTTCAATAATTTCTATAAAATATAACACCACCATGATCTAAAAATATATAAGCGAAGTACTAGAGCAACATTGCCTAGCTCAAAAGATATAAGTGAAGAACATAGAGTATTATAATAAATTCATGATTCAGCGTGTGTCTCTCAAAATATGTTTGCAACAAGGATGATTGTGGCAAACTAAAAATCAAAGACACATATCATAAAATACGCTCCAAGCAAAACACATATCATGTGGTGAATAAAAATATAGCCTTAGGTAAATTTACCGATGGATTGAAGACGAAAGAGGGGATGCCTTCCGGGGCATCCCCAAGCTTAGGCTTTTTGGTATCTTTGAATATGGCTTGGGGTTCCTTGGGCATCCCCAAGCTTAGGCTCTTGCCACTCCTTATTCCATAGTCCATCAAATCTTCACCCAAAACTTGAAAATTTCACAACACAAAACTCAATAGAAAACTCATGAAATTCGTTAGTATAAGAAAAATAAACCACCACTTTAGGTACTGTTGTGAAATTATTATTTATTTATATTTTTGTAATACATACTACATTCTAATTTCTCCATGGTTCATACCCCCCAATACAACCCATAGATACATCAAAATAAGCAAACAACACAAAGAAAACAGAATCTGTCAGAAACAGAATAGTCTGTAGAAATCTGTAGAGTTCGAATACGTCAGAAACTCTAAAAATTAGGAAAAATTATTAAAATCAGGTGAATTTGTATATAAATCTTGTGTAAAAATTTCAGATCAATTCTACGGTCTGAAAAAATTATAGAATTCCTGGACTGAGCGCAAAAGTTTCTGTTTTTCAGCAAGATCAAATCAACAACTACCATAGATCACCCAAAAGGTTTTACTTGTCTCAAAAACTAATTAAAACACAAAAATACAATTATTACAGAAGTAATAATGTGCAAAACACACCAAAATTTACAAAAATAAAATGGAGTCAGGAGGACCCACGTGGGAGGCACAAGCCAATAGGGCGCGACCCCCTAGGGTGTGCACTGATGGCTTGTGGGCCCCTCGTGTGCCCTCCGTACCTCGATTTCTTCCCGAGCACGTATTCTGACCAAGAAAAATCATTATATATCCCTATGATTTGACCTCTACATGGCGAGTTTCTCCTCAGTTCTTGTTTCGAGCAGTTTTTCTGGCAGATTTAAGAATATTTCATCTCAAGATTCAGATGGAGAGAGCTATGTCTCCCACTATATTGCAGACCCAAAGATCAATGGGGATATTTACCCCTACTTACGGTCCACGGATGAGTAAGGAGATACCAATTTGGAGGAGATAGAGTATGCTGGCCCGGATGCTAGTTCAGATGAAGATGAAGCTCCGCTACCTCAGCCTCGGGATATGCACGTGGAATTCAAGAAGTCAAGTCTCCCTAATGGAGGGAACAAACCCAATACCCAATTTACCTCTTCTCATTTACTGCAGGAGAGCAAGGCATCTTATGCAAAAGGATATTGAAGCTCGAGCAAGATAATAGCGGTTTAAGGGAAGAAAATTTCAATCTCAAGCGTAAACTGGAGAAGAATACTACTACTACATCACAACCACCATCTCGGAAGAACACTTGAGTACATGGGTATGGGCACCACCCTTGGCTTGTCTAAAGCATGGGGGAGGTGCCGCAGTATCGTATCACCATCAGTTTTATCACCATTATCTATCTTAGTTCGATATTTAGTTTTTTGTGATTTAGAGAGTTAGAATTTCATATTTGCTTTGTTCAGAGTTTTGCTTTGAGTTCTCCTATCCTTGTAACCGAGTGTGAGAGTTATATAATAAAGTTAGTTGGGTTCGTCCTAGTAACCTATGCTAGTTCAAATTATCAAAGTAGGGAATGCGAATCAACTCAACATGATGAACATGACTAGACATAAATTCCCATGTGTCCTCAGGAGCACTTTCTTAATATAAGAGTACTTTCAGGCCTATCATTTGATACAAACAGGATTGGTCTACCTTGTTGCACCTTGGTTACTACTGTCACTTGTTACTTGTTATGAATTATCTTGCTACAAAACTATCTATTATTGTTACGCAGAACACTTGCAAAGAAGACCTTGCTGAAAACCGCTTGTCATTTCCTTCTTATCCTAGATGGGTTCAACACTCTTACTTATCGAAAGGACTAAGATTAATCCCCTATACTTGTGGGTCATCAGGGAGGGAGGTAGATATTCCGTGGTAGCCCAAAATTTTCGTTCAATTCAGCAAAAAACTAGTGCAGAAAGTGTCATCGGATAGAGTCCCTTATTCAGAACTGTGTGCGATATCTAACCATCACAAATGAACCATGTAGTTTACCCCGTGTGTGATGACCTTGAACGTGCAAATTTTGCTCTCCAAGCTTCCTACGTAACATTTGATACTACCTTGCACTCGGTTCGTGCCAACAAAATGTGTCTGGTGTACTTGAATGTCATTTTCATTTGGAAGACGGAATTGGGATATGGCGGCAAATTTTGGTCTGATTTTCCCTGGTTACAATGGCATCCACATCATCACATAATTTAACATCAATTGCTAATTTTGGTATTACACAAAAGAGCCTACACCCCAGACCACACTTACTTAATCAAGCAATTAAACAGAGCTGGTTGACCTAAACATTACTCTAATAAAAAAACAGTGCTCTAAATAAAGACTAAAGTTCCTCCGGATGCTCGTCGATCTCCACAGCATCCTCCATGACCAGCTCGCGCTCGACGACCTCTGTGTGAAGGGGCTCCATGGAATCCATCACCACATAATCCGAAAGCATCTCACAGTCTGCGTCCACCGTCTCCATGGAAAAGGCCGACATGAGCCGGGAGTGGGCAGCCGGGCCTGAGAGTTGATGGCTCCATCTTGTCTAGGGAGGCGGCCAACAAATGGATAACTGCCCAAGCGCTCTTGTAGATTGTCAACTCTTTGTACATGGGTTGCCGACCAGTGTTAGAGAAGGCCGCTGGTATTTGTGAGATGACCAGGATGAGCTGGTCATCAACGGCCTAGGCATAGGTGTGGGAAGCCGCCATTAGGGCTACGACGGTCGTCGATAAACGAACATTTGTCGTGTGTTCTTGCCATTTGCTATCCCGGTTGCGGATGTTTTTGCCGCCACCTCTATTGTAACAAGTGCCCTTTCGGCGGGTGCAGCCACCCTGTCGGAGATTCCAGCCGTGCTCATGGATGTTGTGAGCGTGTTCATTGCTGATGCGGCCGAGCTCGAGCCAGAGTCGGTCGCCGAAGGTGCCTTCACGACGTGGATCTACGTCCCCATATTTCATCAGCGATGTTTCAACAGTACACTAGACTTAGGGAGCAAGTGTGACTATGTGGTTGATGCACTGGTGGTGGACTCTAGCCAACGAAACTTCTCGCGTAAGCCATATATGAGGATCGGCCCAAGATATTTTATACCACATGACGTGGCTTGAGACTGTGTCGGTATTTCCCCAAATAGGAAGGGATAATGCAGCACAACGAGGATAAGTATTTCCCTCACGTATGAAACCAAGGTTATCAAACTAGTAGCAGAACCACGCAACACTATGCAAACGGTACATGCACACAATGAACACATACTTGCAACCCAACGCGTAAGAGAGGTTATCAATCTCTCCATGATAAAAATATAGATTAGTTTGTAATAGATTGGACGGATAGATAGAACAAGAATACAAAATAACAGAAGCAAATAAAAAGTGCAGAAAAGTATTTTTTTTGGAATAATAAATCCGAAAACAAAAGTGCCAAAAAGATAGATCTGAAAGCAATATGTTTCAAGATAAACGCGGGGGGCGTAGGTTTCACTAGTGTCTTCTTTCAGGAGTATAGCACATGGTGGGTAAACAAATTACTGTTAGGAAATTGATAGAAGATCAAATAATCATGATGATATCCAAGGCAATGATCATTATATAGGCATCACATATGTAGACCGAAACAATTCTGCATCTACTACTATTACTCCATAGATCGACCGGTATCCAGCATGCATCTATTGTATTAAGTTCATGGAGAAACAAAGTAATGCAATAAGAACAATGACATGATTTAGACAAGATCTATTCATGTAGGAATAGACCCCATCTTGTTATCCCCTAATTGAAATGATACATGCGTTCCTCGCTTCCCCTTTTGCCACTGGGAGAGGACACCGCAAGATAGAACCGATCACGAAGCACCTTTTCCCATGGCAAGAAAAGTCAATCTAGTTGACCTAAATAAACCAAAGATTCAAGAAGAAATACGAGGCTATAAGTAATCATGCATATAAGAGACCAAAGGAGGCTCAAATAATATTCATGGATAGAAACTGATCATGAACTCAAAATTCATCGGATCCCAACAAACACACCGCAAAACTTCATTACATCAAACAGATCTCCAAGAGACCATTGTATTGAGAATCAAAAGGGAGAGCGGAAGCCTTCTAGCTACTGCCTACGGACCCGTAGGTTAATGGTGGACTAGTCACACGTCATCAGAGAGGCGCATGAAGACGATGCACCCCTCCGTGATGGTGTTAGATTTGATCTTGCGGTTCTGGAACTTGCGGCGGTTGGAATTGTGTTTCGTCGACTCCTCTCGGGTTTTTGGATTATTTGGGTATTTATAAAGCTGATAGGCGGTGGATTGGCGTCCCGCGGAGGGCACAACCCATCGGGCCGCGCTAGGGGCCTCTAGCGCTCCCTGGTGGGTTGTGGCCTCCTCGGCCCTCCTCTCTGGTACTTATTCGGTTCCCCAGGTGTCTTCTGGCCCAAAAAAATCTCCAAAAAGTTTCACGGTGTTTGGGATTCATTTGGTACCAATATTCTGCGAAGTAACAAACAAGAAAAAAAACAAGTGGCACATGGCACCATGTCAATAGGTTAGTCCGAAAAAATTATATAAAGTTGCTATAAAATGATTGTAAAACATCCAAGATTGATAATATAACATCATGGAATAATCAAAAATTATAGATATGTTGGAGACATATCAGCATCCCCAAGCTTAATTCTTTCTCGTACTCGAGTAGGTAAATGATAAAAAAATAATTTTGATGTGGAATTCTGCCCAACATGTTCATCACATATTCTTTTCTTTTGTACCATGGACAATTGGACTTCTAAATATTTCAAGGCAATAGTCTATTTTTGGCATGAGGACTTTGATACTAAACCATACCAACAAGCAACCATGTCTTTCAAAATATCAACACTAAAGAAAGTTATCCCTAGACCATCATGCTCAATCATTGATCTATTCATGGACCACACTGAAATATTAGCTAGGCCTAATGCTCAAGTACGATCATAGTGCCCCCTAGTTGGTACTTTATAAGAGAAGATGGTGACTCAAATAAAAGTAAAAAATGCATAAAGTAAATAGATAGGCCCTTCGTAGAGGGAGTAGGTATTTTTTGAGGTGCGAGGGCTCAAGGTTTAAATTCAGAGAGAGAAATATTTTAGGTGGCATGCCTTTCCAGTCAACGAAAATGACCGAGAACTTTCAATACCATTTAATGGTAGATATATCATAAGCAGTTCCCAAACAGAAAATAAAGTTTATTGCTTTTTCCACCATTCTTTCACAATCCATGGCTAGTCGAATCCAGGGTTGCCTTCCATACCAACACTTTCAAAGGAATTTATTATTTCACAACATAAAGTAAATTCCTTTTTCATTTCGGGACTGGGCATCCCTATTACTACCATACTCTCATGCAATGACAAGTGAATAAACACCTTGAGAATAACACATCTAGCATGGAAAAATATCGTCACCCCCTTCCGTTTCATGAGCGGTACGAGCACACAAAAAGAAAATTCATTTTGAAAATTAGAGATGGCACATACAAATTTGCTTGGAACAACATGGAAATATCGCATATAGGTAGACATGGTGGACTCATATGGAAAAAGTGGTTTTAAGGATTTTGGATGCACAAGTAGTATTTCTACTTAGTACATGTGAAGGCTAGCAAATAGATTGAGAAGCAACCAACATAGGAACAAAAATTCACATAAGCGAGCATTAAGCATAACTAACACAGAATAATGCACCATAAGTAGGATGTAATTTCATTGCATAACTATTGACTTTCGTGCTTGCATAGGGAATCACAAACCTTAACACTTATTCCTACTAAAGCATAATTACTCACCAACATAACTCACATATTACTATCATCATGTCTCAAAACAATTACAAGAAATCGAGTTTAATTTGTCCAATGATCTTCATGAATTTTTATTATATCCCTCTCGAATATCTATCACTTTGGGACTAGTTTCATATATTGCCATTGCTTTTGATAAGCTCACATAGATTTAAGTGAAGAACATGAGCATAAAAATTTCATCTCTCAAAATAGTATAAGTGAAGCATGAGAGAATTTATTCAAATTTTACTAACTCTAAAATTAATCTAAGTAAAGCATGAGAGCATTTATTCAAAAAAATGCAAAGCACACCATGCTCAAAAAGATATAAGTGAAGTATACAGAGCAATTCCATAGCTCAAAAGGTTTAAGTGAAGCATATAGAGCAATGGTAACAAATCATAGTATAATTTTGGTTCTCTCAAATAGGTGTGTTCAACAAGGATACTTGTAACAACATAAAAATAAAATCAATGAAACACTCATATAATACAAGACACACCAAGCAAAACTCATGATATGTGACGAATAAAAACATAGCTCCAAGTAAAATATCGATGGTTGTTAGAAGAAAGAGGGGATGCCACTTGGGGCATCCTCAAGCTTAGTTGCTTGTTCCTATTTGGATATTATCTTGGTGTGTTGTAGCATACCCAAGCTTATGCTCTTTTCACTCCTTATTCCTTCATCCATCGTGATCTCACCCAAAACTTGAAAACTTCAACCACACAAAACTCAACAAAATATTCATGAGATCCATTAGTATGATAAAATAAATCACCACTCTAGGTACTTTTGGAAACCCATTCATATTTTATTATTGCATTATATATACAGAATTATAACTTTACCATGGCTTATACCCTTCAATACAAGCCATAGATTCATCAAAACAAGCACACAATGCAACGAAAACAGAATCTGTCAAAAACAGAACTGTTTGTGGTAATCTGTACTCTAACCATACTTCTCTAAATCAAATATTTTGAAAAAATTAGGACAACGCCAGAAATTTTTATATCAATCTTGTGTAAAAAATCAGAATTTTTCATCGGTTCTATGAGTTTTAAGAATTCTTTTACTGGACGCAAATTTTCTGTTTTTCAACAAGATCAAATAAACTATCACCCAACATGATCCTAAAGGCTTTACTTGGCACAAACACAAATTAAAGCATAAAAAACACAATCATAAGAGTAGCATAATTATGTAAACATTCAAGAAAAGAAATAAAATGGTAAAACAAATTTCATTCATTGGGTTGCCTCCCAACAAGAGCTATCGTTTTACGCACCTAGCTAGGCATAACGCATAGAGTCAAGTATTGTCATATTTATTATTTTTCTTTATAGATGTATTTTCCTTGGGAGTATTTGCAAATATAACTTTAAACACATTATTCATACAAATCTTAGCACTATAAAGTTGTCTATCTATGTATCCTCTTTGTCGGGCATGACACCTATGGGATCGCGTGGATCCCTTTGTGGTTCGGCGGGGCGACGGTATGTGCAAAGAGAAAATCAGACGAACGGCGCGAGGGGAGATTTCACCCAGGTTCGGGCCACTGAGAAGTGTAAAACCCTACTCCTGCTTTAGTGTTTTTAAGGGTTCTGGCTACAGGAGCGCTATGAACAGCTGCTACGCGCGCGAGCCAGAAGGTGGAAGAATAGATCCTCCCTCGTAACGCCTTGGGCTCCTTTTATACGACTAAGGGGATTCCAACAGTGGCGTACAGTGCTACAGTGTTATCATACCTAACACTGACGATGTATGACAAATGCATTTAATGCTCTTTTAGGCGTCCCTGACTTTCTACGGACGGGGCAGGAGCCTGTCCCAGTGGCACCACTTAGCCTCTCATTGCCAGCGCCTCGACACGTATCCTGGAGGGTTTACACCTGGGCTCTGCGTTGGCAGGGTGGCGAGGTCTTGTCAGGCGCACTCCTTGCCGGGGCTCCACAAGCCACCCCCCGCAAGATCTTGTAGGGGTTCCAGCCTTGGCCTTCCGTCTTGTGCTTGTTGACTTGAATGTCTCCATGTCGTCTTTGTATTTGCTTCTAGCAGTCCCTTGGCGTGCCTAGCCACCGGTCTGGCTACAACTGCCCGTGCACAAGTATGGGGTACTGAAAGCCCAGACTTTAGTACACCAACACGAGCCCCCGGGCCTAGACCACTCACGGGTGCGAGGCATTGTTGGCCTAGGCCCAAACAGTGCATGGGTATGCGTGGCAGGACCTTGCGGTTGTAAACAGTCCATTTACTGCGCCTCCCCACGACGCGCGTTAAGTGCACGCCGTGGGATACGTGCACGGAGTGGCCATTTCCGCCATGTGCACCGCATGCATAGCAGGGAGCTGGCAACAGCCGTCCGTGACTTAAAGTCTTAATCATGGCAGAAACCGCAGCACCATGGATTGGAGCAATGGGGCGGTTACCTTTTCGCCCGTGATCGTGGGCGATGGGATTGGAGGAGATGGGCGGCGACTCTTGGGGCAGAGGAGAGCCAGCCCTCGCGCCTCCCCTGTAAATTGGGTGTGGGGAGGGGCGATGCTCATCCATCCTTTCTTCCCCCTTGAGTGCAAATATCTAAAGCCTGCCCTTCTATACCTTCTCGACCTTGAACTATCCTCTGCCCCTAGGGGAGAAAGTCAAATAAAGATGTACTTAGGAAGAGACGTCATCCGATGTAAATTTAATTCCTTTTAAATGAAAGTATGTTACTCCTCTTGTCTAATTTTCCTCTGTATGGTGTACTCCCTACGCTTTATCAAAAACTAGACGGCGTATGCAACACTGTCGCGAGTGCTTTGAGGAGCGGATCCTTAGCAGCCTGCTGGCGGTGCCACATAAACTATTGAGCGGACTCGAAATAGAGTAAGGGTGCAACCAATCATGACAAGTTACCTTGATGTTTCCAGTGTAGCCACTTAAACTATTGAGCGGACTCTAAATGGAGCAAGGGTACAGCCAATCACGGCAAGGTTCCTCCTGGTGCAGGTTTCCCATACAAAAGTTGAAATCGTCCAAGGAAAATAACCTCCTAGTAAAAGTTTACTTAGAGTTTGTTAACTTAGATTTTTGTTGTTGTACTCCTTTCCGCAAGGTGTCAACTTCGAACGTCGCATGTAGGTGTCCACACTATCTCATACCCCCCGACAAACTTGACCGCGAGGGTACCTTCTATCCTTTAAGAAAAAGAAAGAAGAGAAAATAGAGATATGGAACCTTGGCGGTTTGTTAGCACTTTCTAGGAATGAGCGTAATGCAACATCTCAGATAAACATGCATGTAAGGAAATATAGAAATCGATAAGAGTTGTAGGACGCTCGATCTTATTCAACTATGCACAGGGTCTGCGCCTGGCTTTGTACAAAGGATGACATGCCTTTCTGGCAAGACTTGTAATAAAGGTGGTTGCCGGGGGGGACGACAACCGCGCCTTCTGGATAGAACTTACGAAGATGTTTGATATTCCAGGAGTTGATCACCGGGATGCCATCTTCGGTCTCCATGCGGACTGCGCTAGGCCTGGTGACTCGTACTACCCGATAAGGGCCTTCCCACTTTGGCGTCAACTTGTTTGAATTCTTGGCCGACTAAACACGCTGAAGAACAAGGTCGCCTTCCTCAAGACTCCGGGCATGAACTTTGCGGCTATGGTAGTGGCGCAAAGCTTGCTGGTACCGTACAACTTGCACATCAGCCCGAAAACGATCTTCCTCAAGGAGCGTTACGTCATCTTGGCGCAACTGCTCTTGCTCAAGCTCATCATAAGCGAGCACTCGAGGAGACCCGTATATGAGTTCCATAGGGAGAACTGCTTCTGCCCCGTAAACCAGGGGGAAGGGTGTCTGGTCGGTGGCTCGATTTGGCGTCATTCTGATCGACCAAAGAACCGCCAGTAGCTCATCAATCCAACGTCTTTCACAATTGTGCAGCCTATCGAAAGTTCTTGTCTTAAGCTCTCGCATCACTTCAGGATTTGCCCTTTCCGCTTGGCTGTTGCTCCTTGGATGAGCAATAGCTAGAAGAAAAATAGATCTTGCCGCCAAGGTCTTGGACATATTGCATGAAGGTGCGGCTTGTGAACTATGTGCCGTTGTCAGTGATGACCCTATTTGGTACACCAAAATAGCAAACTAGTCCTTTAAAGAACTTGGCAGCTGATTGCAATGTCACCTTTCTCACTGCTTCCACTTCCGACCACTTTGTGAACTTGTCGATTGCAACATACAAGTACTCAAAGCC
The DNA here is from genome assembly GCA_022496015.1 of Hordeum marinum. Lineage (NCBI taxonomy): Eukaryota > Viridiplantae > Streptophyta > Magnoliopsida > Poales > Poaceae > Hordeum > Hordeum marinum. The sequence goes on along the minus strand of CM039677.1, from coordinate 341,230,860 downwards.
CTCGGTAGCACGGGGAAAGGGGCCCAAGATGTCGAGGCCCCATACTGAAAATGGCCAGGAAAGAGGGATTATCTGAAGATCTTGAGTTGGTTGATATAGTTTCTTCGAATGGACCTAGAACGCTTCACATTTGGTTACTAGTGTCGTTGCATCCTGGAGAGCAGTAGGCCAAAAGAAACCATGTCGGAAGGCCTTCCCGGCCAGAGCTCTTCATCCTATGTGGGAGCCACATATGCCTCCATGTATATCTGTTAATAGCTCTAGTCCCTCCTCCCGAGGAATGCACTTCGGTTTCACACCGTTCATTCTCTTTGTGTATAGGATGTTGTCCACAAACTTGTACATATTAGACTGACGGGCTACTTTCTCTGCTTCTTCCTGTTCCTCAGGGAGTTCTCATGTTTGAAGGAACTGGACAATGTGGTGTGCCCATGTTGGAGCCTGAGGCTCGACTACAAGGACTAAAGGCATGTCTTCTACCATGGGGGTGCTTGTCTCTAAGACAAGGGCTTGGGGCCCTGCCGAAGCCTGTTGCCCCCGACAAGCTTGGTGTCGACCCTGGAAAATCCCTTGCCGGCAGCTTATGGGAGCTCCACGGGGAAGTACTAGCCGGAATTCAACTTCCTTTTCTTGTTCTGCTTTGTTGACGATGTTACGGATTGCTAAGTCAGCTGGAGCACAAAAGTCCCTGGTTCCACAGGTAACTTGAGGGCAGCATGCTTCGATAGTTCATCCATAATGCTATTCTCTACACGAGGAACATGCTATGTTTGCAGGATGTCAAAGCACTCCTCCAACTTCCTCACTTCATCTACGTAAGCTTCCATCAACGGGCTCTGATAATCCTTGTTAACTTGCTTGATGACAAGCTGCGAATCTTCTCTAACAATGAGCTTCTTGATCCCAAGGTTTGCCGCAATTCTAAGACCGGCAAGCAACCCCTCATATTCCGCGGTGTTGTTTGTCAACCTATCCCGGGAAAAGTGCATCTGGATTACATATTTGAGGTGCTCTCCGATGAGTGCGACAAGCGGCATGCCAGCACCGACTCCCTACAGGGACAAAGACCCATCAAAATACATAACCCATTCTTGGCTTGTTTCCTTGCTGGGTTGTTTCTTGAATCTCTTCGTTAGGCATTGGAGTCCATTCTGCAATGAATTCTGCCAAGGCTCTGCTCTGCATAGTTGAAGTGCTTTCAAAACTGAGACCAAAGCTTGACAACTCCAGAGCCTACTCCACAATCCTGCCGGTCGCATCTGGATTTTGCAAAATCTGTTGCAGTGGGAAGCGAGTGACGACGGTGATCTCATGTGCTTGGAAATAATGGTGCAGTTTCCTTGAGGCCAAGAGGAGGTCAAAAAGCAATTTTTGCACGCCGGAGTATCTCGACCTGACCCCTTGCAAAAGGGAGCTGACAAAATACACTCGGCGATGCACCATCTTCCTCTTCCGCGTCACTTAGTTCACTTGCACAGGTCCTGACTTGTCGGCATTGGACCCTGCCCTGGAAGATCTCGGTTTGTTGCCTGGCGGCCCTGCCTCTGTCTTTGCTTTTTCGTCGACTTCTCTCTACGCCACTAACGCAGCACTAGCCACTTGATTCGTTACTGCCAAGTATAGCAACAATGGTTCTTGTGTTCTAGGCACGACTAGTATTGGTGGAGAGGAGAGGTATCTCTTCAAATCGTGCAGCGCTGCCTCTGCTTCCGGAGTCTACTTCATTGGATCCGCCTTCTTCAAGGTTTTGAAAAAGCACAGGGCGTGCTCAGCAGACATTGAGATGAATCTACTCAGAGCCGCAATGCAGCCGGCAAGACGACGCATATCCTTGATGCGTCTTGGTGCTTCAATCTACTCAATTGTTTTGATCTTGTCGGGGTTCGCCTCAATCCCATGTTGAGACACAAAGAGCCCGAGAAGCTTGCTGGACAGAACACCAAACACACACTTCTAGGGATTGAGCTTGAAGTTGATCTTTCGTAGATTTGTAAACGTCTCTTCTTGATCTTGTATGAGCGTTGCTTTGTCCTTGGTTTTAACCACTATGTCGTCCATATAGGCTTCCATATTTCTATGTAGATGAGGCTCAAAACCAATCTAGACTACTCTTGCCAATGTTGAACCGGCACTTTTCAACCCGAAAGGCATACGCACAAAGCAATATGTACCACACGGGGTAATAACTGCGGCCTTCTCTTCGTCTTCTCTTGACATGAAGATTTGGTGGTATGCTGAATAAGCATCGAGGAACGATAGCAGATCATAGCCTATAGTGGAGTCCACAATCTGGTCGATGCGCGGCAAGGGGAAAGGATCCTTTAGACATGCCTTATTGAGATCTGTATAGTCAATACACAACCTCCATTTTCCATTCGCCTTGCGCACCACAACTAGATTGGCCAACCATGCTAGATGGAGCACTCTTCTGACCAAACCTTCCGCTTCAAATTTTCTGATTTCCCCAGCAATAAACTCTTGCCGCTCCAAGGCTTGCTTCCTAACTTTCTGCTTGACGGGCCGTGCATGAGGACAAACAGCAAGGTGGTGCTAAATTACCTCCCTGGGAACACCGCGGACATCAGATGGTTGCCACGCAAACACATCGACATTCGCTCGCAGGAAGGCAATGAGCGCACATTCCGATTTGTCGTCAAGGGTGGAACTTATGGTGAAAGTTCCTCCTGTATCGTCCTCCTTGATGGGCACCTTCTTGGTTTCTGGTGGAGGTGCCTTGTATTTGTTGTTCTTTCTGGTGGAGCTCTTTGGCACATCATCAATGGGAGCGCAGCACTCTGAAGAGGTGCGCTTGCCGAAGTGTGCACTAGAGGCCTTGCCGGTCTTCTTCCCCCTGAGAGCTTCAACGGCAGGAGCAAGTGCCTTGGCGGTAGGTGCTGCAACTGCCTCCCGGTAAAGTTGGTAGGCACAGATAAGGGCGTCCTTCTTGTCAGAGTTGATTTGATGAAGTTGATCTGCCCGGGGATCTTCAACACATTATAAGCATAGTGTGACGCCGCTATGAACTTGGCCAGCGTTGGGCGTCCAAGGATTCCATTATATGGCAATGGTATCTTGGCAACGTCAAAAACAATCTTCTCTGTCCTGAAGTTTAGTCACTACCAAACGTTACCGGCAGGGTGACCTTGCCCTTCGGCTGAGTCCTTCCTGGATTGATCCCCTGAAGGATGCCCATCTCTTCGAGATCTTCATCAGGAATTTGCAACCTCTTGATCACATCAGGCGAGATCAGATTCAAACTGGCCCACCGTCAACTAGCATTTTTGACACTTTGAGGTTACGAATTGTTGGTGAAACCAACAATGGCTAACACCCAGGCGCAGTTGTGCGATCGGGGTGATCCTCGGCGTAGAAAATGGTAGGCGCATGGGACCATCTCAGTGGTTTTCGGGCTTCAACAGATGGCTGTGTTGCATTAATCTCGCGCGCCCACTGTTTGAGTTGGTGGCAGGAAGACTATAACGAGGCACCTTCGCCGATGCACATGACATCTTTAGCCCTATGAAATTCGTGTTCGCTAGACTCATCATCCTCGTCAATGCCATCGTCATCCCGCTCTTCCTTGTCGCGGCCTCGAGCGGGCCTCTCCTGCTGCTTGGCCTTGCCACGGTGACCTCCTCGGCCACCGCACTTCTTGTCAGACCCCTTTGTACCTTCTTGGACCTTCTCATTGTCTCGTCTCACGTACTTAGCTTTTTGCCTCTCGGCAAGCTGCTCAACTTGTCGGCAATTTTGGAGATCGTGGCCCTTGGTGTGATGGATCTTACAATATTGCTTGTCGGAGCCCTCCGGCTTGTCGGCAACCGCCAAGGCCTAACAAGAGGTGCACTCGGCAACCTCCTTGCCAGGGTTGTCAACCTTAGTCTTCTTGGCGGTGTTGAGGTTACCGGAATCTTCGTCGGCAAGCGCGGCCTTGTCCTTGTGTTTCTTGTTCTGCCGTTGGCCTTTCCTTGCCGGGGCGGTGGTGTCTTAGTTTGAGTCGACTCCGGCACCGGCATCCTTGCCGAGGAGTCTCCTCCCTTCTTCAGATCGAGCATATCTATCGGCCAGAGCGTAGAGCTTAGAGACATCCTTGAATTTATTCATCATCAGCTCTTCGCGCATCCTGTGGTTACGCACGTTCTGATGAAACGCGTTGATAATAGTAGCAGGATGAACGTCTGGGATGTTGTGATGTATACGGCTGAATCTATGAATATACTTGCGCAAGGTTTCACCTTCCTTGTAGGGGATGAGATATAAATCACTTGTTTGGCCAGGACCTTGGTGGCCTCCGGTAAAGGCACCAACGAACTCGTGGCACATGTCTGCCCAGGAAGAAATAGAATTCTTCGGTAGATGCATCAACCGCGACCTGATGTTGGGCTTGAGTACCAACGGGAAGTAGTTGGCAAGTATCTTATCGTCGCGAGCCCTGGTAGCCTACACCGCAATGGTGTATATGCTCAAGACTCCGACGGGTGGGTCTTGCCATCGCATTTCTCGGGGACCTCCGGTTTGAACATTCGGGAATTGGGCCAGTGGACTCGCCGCAGCTCACGGGTAAACGCTAGACAACCCACCTCATAAGGTAGGTGGACAGGATACCCCAGCGCAGGCTTGTCTATAGTGGGTCATGTGCGCTTATCAGATTGATGGCACGTTTCTTATCGCCGCTCGATGGTGGTCCGAGCGTCCTCTTTCGTTCGCTCCTGAAGAACTTGACGTTGATTGCAGCGAGTTCGCGGATCAGACAAAGCCGTGGAGTCGTCATCACCAGCACCGACCGGTCGAGTCGGCGACCGCCGTTGCCGCTGCAGAGGAGAGTGCACCATGGTCATGCCACCTTCGGCCTTGTCGCCATTGGTACGCGCTGACTCGATGGACCGTTGTTTCTAAAGCTCCGCTCGCCGCAGCCCATCCCTATCAGGGAAGCTGACGAGGCTCTGGATAGTAGATGTCCACTCATCAAGCTTCTCCGCCACAGGAGGGAAATTTACTAGTATCTTTGCTCGCGCCAATGCTTCTGCTGATGAGGTCAACAGCGGAAGGTGTGATGAACGTGAGGTGCTCTGACTCCTAACCGTGTTAGAAGGAGCTCCATCACGGTCCCGCGACCGCACGCCAGCTCTGTGAGAATTTTGGTGCGCATGTTGGTCCCGTGCATCTCGGGAGAGATGAGCAGGAGCCTTTCCATGGGGGCGCTTAGAACCATAGTCGTCGCGACACTGCTCATCGTGTGCGACCTGAGAAGGCCGTGGCGTATGCGGATGGCACCCTTCCATCCCAGGAGTTCACCATGCCGCCTGTAGGCCGCATGGTTCCATCTTGAGATCCAGCGGTATGTGGATCGCCGTTGTCACTGCGAACGGCACCGCTGGCTTGGCCTTGATCACAAAAATGCCGTGGAGGCTCGAGACCTCCACCTGCATCCACATCGCCGCCTATCTAAGTGGCTACTGGCACACAAGACATGGATGGATCAACTGTCGTGAAACCCTTCTTCTCGGGGGCCATGGCGATGGAAATGATGAAGGGACTGGCCCGCCCCCCTACCTAGCGTGCCAAAGATATTGGGGCACAACACCTATGGACCGCGTGGATCCCTTTGTGGTTCAGCGGGGGGACGGTATGCGCAAAGAGCAGATCAAACGAACGGTGAGAGGGGAGATTTTACCCAGGTTGAGGCCGTTGAGAAGCGTAAAAACCCTACTCCTGCGTTAGTGTATTGTGGTTGTTTTTAAGGGTTCTGGCTATAGGAGCGCTATGAACAGCTGCTACGCGTGTGAGCGAGAAGGTGGAATAAAAGATCCTCTCTCGTAACGCCTTGGGCCTCATTTTATACGACTAAGGGGATCCCAATAGTGGTGTGCAGTGCATGCACGAGGTGTATAGTGCTACAGTGTTATCATACCTAACACTGACGTTGTAGGACAAATGCATTTAATGCTCTATCAGGCATCCCTGACCTTCTACGGACGGGACAGGAGCCTGTCCCATCGTCGCCACTTAGCCTCTCCATCACCAGCGCCTCGACACATATCCTGGAGGGTTGACACCTGGTTTCTGCGCTGGCAGGGAGGTGAGGTCTTGCCGGGTGCACTCCTTGTCGGGGCTCCGCAAGCCACCCTCGGCAAGATCTTGCCGGGGTTCCAACCTTGGCCTTCGGTCTTGTGCTTGTTGACTTGAATGTCTCCACGTTGTCTTTGTATTTGCTTCTAGCAGTCCCTTGGCATGCCTAGCCGCCAGTGTGGCTACAACTGCCCGTGCACAAGTATGGGGTACTAAAAGCCCAGACCTTAGTACACCGACACTCTTTGATTTCTAGCTATAATCCAAGAATATTGTTGATTAACATCATTAAAAATTTATTGGATCATATCTAAAATGGGTACTTCCTTTTTAAGGTTATCATATTTTTTTATTATTTCCAAGCAAATGTCTCGATATGTAGTCGCTTTCGTAAAGTATCTCATATATTATTGTTTTTTCATGGCTCTTACAAAAATAATCAAAAATTTCCCTAGATTCTCGTACTATCTGATCAAATTCATTCATAAGCACAAGGGTAGCTAACTTTTTAGCTTTAGGATCCCTTATAATGAGTAGCTCGTAAAACTATCTTTGCAAGGTAGGGTGAGTGCGGATAAACCTATTTTCGAGTTTCAGAACTAGTGCTGAAATAGATTCCGCACAAGTTTTAGTTCTTTTAAGTATAGGAGCATCATCAAGATTTAAATTTCCAACACAGTTGAAGAATTCTTGGATAGTTTCTTTTCCTATAATGTCCCCTTGCCCCAAAACAAAAGTTTTAGAATCCATATTGCCAGAACGGTGCCAGAAATTCCTTTGACGTGGCTTGAGACTGCGTCGGTATTTCCCCAAAGAGGAAGGGATGATGCATCACAGCGACAGTAAGTGTTTCCCTCGGTTATGAAACCAAGGTCATCGAACTAGTAGGAGAACCACGAAACACTATGTAAATGGTACGTGCACATAAAGAACAAATACTTGCAACCCGACGCGTAAGAGAGGTTGTCAATCTCTCCAAGATAAAAAGATAGATTTGTTTGTAATAGATTGGATGGATAGATCGCACAAGAACACAAAATAAAAGAAGTAAATAAAAAGCGCAACAAAGTATTTTGGGGGCTTTTGGAATAATAGATCTGAAAATAAAAGTGGCAAAAAGATAGATGATACGTTTCCAACGTATCCACTTTTCCAAACTCTTTTGCCCTTGTTTTGGACTCTAATTTGCATGATTTGAATGGAACTAACCCGGACTAACGCTGTTTTCAGCAAAATTGCCTTGGTGTATTTTTGTGCAGAAATAAAAGTTCTCGGATCGTCCTAAAAATTTACGAATAATAGAATATTTTTGGAATTAATAAAAAATATTGGCGCAAGAATTAACCACAGGGGGCCACCAACAGGCCACAAGCCTGCTAGCCGCTGCCATCCCCCTGGCCGCGTGGGGCAGGCTTGTGGGCCCCTCGTGGCTCCTCCGACCTCCTCTCCAGCTTCATACAACCCTATTTGTCGCGGAAAAAATCAGAGAGAATAGTTTATTGCATTTCACGATATGGAACCACCGCCATCGGTAGTTCTTCCTCGGGAGACCAGATCTGGAGTCCGTTTTGGGCTCCGGAGAGGGGAAATCGACGCCTTCGTCATCATCAACCATCCTTCATCACCAATTCCATGATGCTCCCCACCGTTCGTGAGTAATCTCATCGTAGGCTTGCTGGACGGTGATGGGTTGGATGAGATTTATCATGTAATCAAGTTAGTTTGGTTAGGGTTTGATCCCTAGTATCCACTATGTTCTGAGATTGATGTTGTTATGACTTTGCTATGCTTAATGCTTGTCACTAGGGCCTGAGTGCCATGATTTCAGATCTGAACCTATTATGTTTTCATGAATATATGTGTGCTCTTGATCCTATCTTGCAAGTTGTAGACACCTATTACAAGTTATGATCCGCATCCCCCAGGGTGACAATAAATGGGATTCCTTCCGGTGATTACCGTAGTTTGAGGAGTTCATGTATTCACTAAGTGCTAATGCTTTGGTCCGACTCTCTATTAAAAGGAGGCCTTAATATCCCTTAGTTTCCAATAGGACCCCGCTTCCATGGGAGGGTAGGACAAAAGATGTCATGCAAGTTCTTTTCCCTAAGCACATATGACTATATATGGAATACATGTCTGCATTACATTGATGAATTGTAGCTAGTTCTGTGTCACCCTATGTTATAACTATTGCATGATGAATGACAACCCACATAATTATCCATCACTGATCCATTGCCTATGAGCTTTCCATATATTGATCTTTGCTAAGTTACTTTTCCATTGCTACTGTTACAATCACTACAAATCTGCTACTATCACTTTGCCACCGTTACTGTTACTACCATATTACTTTGCTACTGAATACTTTGCCGCAGATATTAAGTCTTTCAGGTGTGGTTGAATTGACAACTCAGTTGCTAATACTTGAGAATATTCTTTGTCTCCCCTTATGTCGAATCAATAAATTTGGGTTGAATACTCTACCCTCGAAAACTGTTGCGATCCCCTATACTTGTGGGTTATCAAGACCTTTTTCTGGCACCGTTGTCGGGGAGCATAGCTTTATTCTCTGAGTCACTTGGGATATATATTTGTTGATCACTATGAAGAATTTGAGAGATCCAAAAACCAAGATCTATCCCTCTACTACGAGGGGAGGTAAGGAACTGCCATCTAGCTCTGCACTTGATTCATCTTCTGTTATGAGTAAGTTTGCGACATCACCACCTGCTAGTAATTCTAATATGTCGCAAGTAATTGATGATGCTACTTCTGCTATGCATGATGCTTATGATAATTTTCTTGATGATACCGTGCCACTAGGTGAATTTCTTGACGAACAAATTGCTAGAGCTAATGCTGAAACTGATAATGTTGCTGAATCTGATGAGATTATTGAAACTGGACACTATGATTCACCTGCTAGACCTAGCTCTCCTAGATATGAATTGCCTGATATACCTGAAGGATATGTTATGGAAGGATAGGTATCTAGGTACTTTCTTGCTATTAAGGATAGAGATGATCTTAAGAAATTGCTTCGCAACTGGAAGGGAAAATCTCTGAATGCTAGAATGCAATATGATCCTATGTTTGCTACTTCATCCATCATTGTTATTGATAAGGATTATGAATTCTCTATTGATCCTGAGTTAATTACTTTGGTTGAATCTGATCCTTTCCATGGTTATGAATCTAAAACTGTTGTGGCACATCTTACCAAATTGAATGATATAGCCACCCTATTTACTCATCAGGAAAATATTCGCTATTACTATATTCTTAAGTTGTTTCCTTTCTCGTTAAAGGGTGATGCTAAGAAATGGTTTAATTCTCTTGCTCCTGGTTGTGTGCGTAGTCCCCAGAACATGGTTTATTACTTCTCTCCAAAATATTTTCCTGCCCATAAGAAACAAGCTGCCTTGCAAGAAATATTTAAGTTTGTGCAAATTGAAGAAGAGAGTCTCCCACAAGCTTGGGGGAGGCTTCTCCAATTACTTAATGCTTTGCCTGATCATCCTCTCAAGAAGAATGGAATACTTGATATATTTTATAATGGACTAACCGATGCTTCTAGGGACTACCTAGATAGTTGTGTTGGTTGTGTTTTCAGGAAACAAACTGTTGAACAAGATGAATTGGTATTGAATAACATACTGAGCAATGATAATGATTGGAGTATTGCTGAACCACCTCCAAAGACAACTTCGAAGAAAAGAGGTATTCTATTCCTTAGTCTTGAAGATATGCAAGAGGTAAAAAAATCTATGAAAGAAAAGGGTATAAAAGCTGAAGATGTTAAGAATCTACCACCTATTGAAGAAATACATGTTCTTGATAACCCGACACAGGTAGTAGAGATAAATTCTCTCAGAAGATTTGATGAAACAGATATCCCTTATAATAATCCTGCTAGCCAATGCTTGGATGAATTTGATAATTTTATTATGAAGCAAGAAAATTTCAATGCCTGTGTTAGTAGACAATTGAAACATAATGCTTATATGCTTGATCGCTTGGGTGATTATTTGAGTAGAACTATCAATGATCTTAAGCTTATTAGTAAACATGCTTGCATGGTAACCACTCAAGTAGAACACGTACATACGGCTCAAAATGATTTGATTAACGAGACGAATAGTAAAGACAATTATCATTCTGTTAAAGTTGTGACTAGAGGTGGTAGAATGACTAGGGAACCTCTGTATCCCAAGGGCCATCCTAGGAGAATTGAGCAAGATTCTCAAAGAGTTAATACTGAGGCACCTATTCCTTCCAGTAAGAGTAGGAAAAAGAATTATGATAGTACTTTGCATGCTGCTAGTGAACCTGTTATAGATACATCTGAGAATCCATGTAACATCCCAAAATTTCATTTTGGAATGTTATGAAATATAGCTATGCATCCATCTACATCATTGCTTGAATGTATGGAATTGTTGAAATGCTTCTTCTGAATTTCTGAAAGCCCCTTTCTATTTTCCCTATGTTGCTTTCACCTATTTGAAAACCTTGGTAAAAAGTTCAAATAAGAGGGGAGGAACATGACACTCCACACCAGGGACTTCTTGGTGATTTATTTGAACAATAAAAACTAGGAGTTATTTTGAAAAATATTTGCAAAATCATTTAAAAGCAAATAGGCAATTTCTGAAAATAATATTTCTTCAAAGTATTCAAATAATAGAATAAAAATGTTCAATAAATGGAATTTATTATTCTGTTAATTTTGATATATAATACTCCTATATTTGGAATTATATTGTATGCATTAAAGGCAATTTATCTCGCTGTTATTTGAAAATAGGAAATGTTTTAAAAAACGATCGGGCCGGCCCACCGCAGTTAATACCCGACTCGCCTAATTACCGGCCGATCGACGGCCCGCAAATCCCTCCCCTCTCACTAACAGCGGGTCCCACCCGACTGTTCGTTGGATCGGCGCGGTCACCTTCCACCTCGCGCGCGCGCCGTCCTCGCTGGTGATCTCGCCGTCGCGGATCTCCCTCACCTTCCTTCCCCGACCCCCACCCGCAACCTATATAATAGCGGCCAGTCCATCGCCTCCCTCCCCTCCGAACCTCTCGCTCCCCTGCACCAGAACACCCATGCCACCTCGCCGGACTTCGGACGACGGCCGAAGCTCTCCAAGCTCCTGCCCGTCGACTCCGTCATCCTCTCGTCCCTCCGACGCCACCAGAAAACTCCGGACGTCAGCCGCCATCACCTGGACCTCCCCGATGACCTCCTCGACCATCGGAGTGCCTTCCTCGACTTCCTCCGACCATCGGCCGCCGCCATCCTCACCGGAGACCCCTTCCCCCTCCTGTAAGTCGCCGGACCTCCTCTGGACCATCGGATCATAGATCAATGCTTAGGATTAGATCTAATTTAAATGCGAACCGGTATGTGCTAAGCTTCGGTCGCCCGCTCGCAGTCACCCAGCGCTCACCCTCTTAGCCAACCACCGCTCGCCACGTAGCACTGACCGTTCGGTAGATTTTTTTATTTTCTGTTTTGTTTTGGTTAACAGAAACTGTTCTGATTTTGTTTTAGCTATATCTTTTAAACCATTTAATGTTTTTAATTAATTCTTTTTGCATTAGCTCACTTATTTCATGTAGTTTCACCCTGTATTCTTAGATTTTAAATTTGAACCTTAGAATTCTAATTGAATCAAATTTTCTCAAATCACTCAAATCTGAATAACTAGAGTTTAAAAATAGATTTTGATATGAATCTTTTTTCTACTGCTTGGTATTAGTTAGGACTATCATCATGCTTAGTTTGAGGATTTTTAGGATGAATTTGTTTAGTGTTCCAGCTATAAACAGATTCTGCCTAGTAGTTAGTATAGTTTAGTTAATTTAGTTTTTAGTTAGTTTAAATCAGATTTGTTATAATTTGTTTTAGTAGGTTCTGTTGCTTAAAAATTAGGTGTTTTACTTTCTGTAAATAAAAATATAAAATTGCTTAGTTTATTTCTTTATTGTTATAGGAATATCAACTCATTTTCAACTAGGTATAATTTGTTATAAAACAAACTAGTTAGTAATAGTTTTCTTCTAACAAAGTTTTATATAATTAAATTCTGTTTTCTAAGAAGAGTTTTTAGTAAATTCTTTTTCTGTTAATATAATGTTTACTAATTAATAATAAGTTTTGTTTTACTCTTTGTTAGTAAAACTATAGTTACCTCATATAGTAGTGTTTATCAAAACTTTTAAAACCATACTAAGATTTTTCTTAACAAAACATTAAATGGATTTAATTCTGTTATTAATAACATATTTTATTATTTCCTTGTTGTCAACTATTGTTTGTTAATACAAATATTTTTACTATGTTAGTACTGGTTTACCCATCATCTTTTAGAAAACAAAACTAAGTGTTGTTTTTCTTTTCTTGTGATTGTGCCTTGTCTTGTCTTGAGTGATTCTAGTTCATTCCTGATTTTGTGAGTTACATTATTTTTGTTGTATGCTTATTGAGTGCTCTTGTTTGATTCGTTAGATCATCCGGAGTGCGAGGCTTGTTACCTAGAGTCACTCACGTACGAAGATCATCAGTCAGGCAAGTCACTTTGACCATGTATACCTATGTTTTATTGCATTAGTTCTTCCATCTCCCACTTGCATGCAAAGTAGGTTAGTTGGAAATTTGGTTACTTGATGTAGTATCATGTGGTAGGTACCCCAAACCTTTGACACTTTGGCCCCGGGAAACGTTCAATTATTTTGCTATGCTATTAGTAGATGGGGTTGGATGTGTGATTCATGAGAGTTGTGAGGTAATAACTTCAAGACCTATGATGATCAGGACTTCAAGATTTCCAAGTTTTCAACATACCTCTGGGTGGATGATGGTTGAACGGCGCCCTGGAGAAACTAGTGGTTAGACTAGATGATGCTGGAGATGTGCCAGTATTCATGCGGAAAGGTCCACCCAGGCACAAAAAGATGGATGGATGCTTCAAGACCCAAGGCTTACCTGCACAGCCACAAGTCATTATGGGCTATGGCTTGGTTGGATATCGTGGTGACCCTGGACAGGCGGTGCTACGAGATGTAGAAGAACGGTAGGAAAGGATGGGCACCGACAGAGTCACAGGGAAACCCTTTGGAAGACCATGTTTTGGTCATCTGTTTCTCAAACACCCTGAAGTGCGAGAAATCAAACGAAGGCGACCAAATCTTGTGGGGAACGTGTGCAAAACTCTGCAGAGCACTCAAACCTAATCGATTAGCCGTGTCCACGGTCATGGACGACTTGAGCCAAAGGAACTAAAACTTCCGGAACTCTCAACACAATTAATATTATGATGTGGGTATTAATAACTTGGGTATGAGAATTGGTTGGTGGAACCATCTCATTAATCAACCAACTTAGTAATAATTTTTGCTTAGCCCTCTCTTGATGTAGGAAAAATTTGGCTTTACGCAAAAACTTACCACCCCACCTGCCATATATGCATGTAGATTAGATGATTATCTTTTCACCCCTCTCTTGTGACTTTGCAGGCATATTCCATATGATGACCTACACGGCTGCAACGTATCATGTTGCAGAGTACTTTTTTGACCAGGAGTGAGGATACGCTCTACGCTCGGCGAGATGCCCTTGCAGTCAGATGGACTCATCTACCTTCGATGCTTCCGCAAGATTTAGATATTCTCATGATTTGGCCTTTAGCCACTTTATTGTAATCTTTATTGTAATAAAGGACTCGATATGAGATTTACGATTAATAAATGTTGTGTGATTTCCCTTTGATATATACATTGATGTACCGTGTGTGTACCAGCATGATCTTGGGATGGTACGGAAACACCGGAGATTCGGCCTTTCAGGTCGGGTCGCTACAATCCAAATGATATTTCTATTTCTGATGCTGAGAGACAATCTGGTGATGAACATGAGCCTAGTGATAACATTAATAATGAAGTTCATGTTGATGCTCAACCTAGTAATGATAATGATGTGGAGATTGAACCTGTTGATGATCTTGATGACCCACAACCTAAGAATAAAAGATATGATAAAAGAGACTTCATTGCTAGGAAACAGGTAGAGAAAGAGAACCATGGGTTCAGAAACCCATGCACTTTCCTCCTAAACCATCCAAGAAAAAAGATGATGAGGACTTTGATCGCTTTGCTGAAATGCTTAGACATGTCTTTTTACGTATGCGCTTGACTGATGTTTTGAAAATGTCTCCTTATGCTAAGTATATGAAAGATATTGTGAAAAATAAAAGAAAGATACCAAAAGCTGAGATTTCCACCATGCTTGCTAATTATACTTTTAAAGGTGGAATACCTAAGAAACTAGGAGATCCTGGAGTACCTACTATACCATGCTCTACTAAAGGAAATTATGTTAAACCTGCTTTATGTGATCTTGGAGCTAGTGTTAGTGTTATGCATTTCTCTTTATACCGTAGACTTCATTTGATTAAGTTGACACCTACTGAAATCTCTTTGCAAATGGCTGATAAATCAACTGCTCTACCTATCGGTATTTGTGAGGATGTACCTGTCATAGTTGCAAATGCTACTATCTTGATGGACTTTGTTATTCTTGATATTCCCAAGGATGACAGTATGTCGATCATCCTTGGTAGACCCTTCTTGAATACTGTAGGGGATGTTATTGATTGCAACAAGGGCAATGTCACTTTTCATATTAATGTTAATGATCATTTGGTACACTTTCCGAAGAAACAACCTCAAGTTCATAGTATCAACTCTATTGAAAAAATTCCAACAATTATTATTGGAGACTTTGAGTTCCCCCTTCCTACTGTCAAGAAGAAATATGATATACTTATTGTTGGGGAAATGTATATCCCCATTGAGGTAACTTAGTGTTATTCGAAAATTCTTTGGTTTCATGTCATTTGAAAGAAGTTCGTTAATAAGACTTGATTAACCTTATTGATGGATTCCTTTTGAGGAGCATGAGATGGATGAATTTAGAAAGCACAACTTCCTACACCTAACTTTCACTTTCTATTATCTAGATGAAATTAAGTAAAATGCTATTATTATTCTGTTTTCCGAGTTTTCCATGCAATAGAAAAATGCCCTGAAAATAAAAGTTCCCAGAATCCCCTGAAAAATTAGTATGATTTTTTCTGGAATATTTAAGAATTTTTGGAACTGAGAATGCATCAGGGGGCTGCACCAATGGGCCACAAGCCTGTAGGGCGTGACCACCCCCCTGGCCGCGCCTAGCAAGCTTGTGGGTCCCACGTGGCCCCCTCCACTTATTCCAGCACCCATTCACTTCATCTTCCTCCATAAAAAATCCCACCATTGCTCAAACTTGTGTTCTAGCTCATCTTGTTGCCATTTTCGATCTCCTTGCTCAAAGCTCCATTTGCAAAACTGTTTTAGGGGATTACTCAGCGAGAAAGAAAACATGTTGAGGAGAATGTACCAAGGTGATTCCTCGAGCAAGAAAACCCCGAGACTCGCGCTATGTGAGCCCGATTTTGAACTACCCAGGGAAGCTCGAGTACTGCCTTGTGAATGGCCGTCGGATCAACTCATGGAAAGCACCGGATTTAAGGAAGAGTTTTATGCGTACATAAGGAATGCCGGCCTTGAGGATTTCATTTCAGATCGATGCAAGCAATATTATCAGCTCACTGACTCTTTCGTGTGGAGGGAGGAGGCAAACGAGTATGAGCGAAATGCAGAAACCGCTCGCCTTCAAGCTGCAGTGGTATAGGTGGTAGCCGCCGCAGCCCAACACAACCCCAACTTTGACTTTGGATATTATTCAGGCCAGCCATGGACCTAGACTAACTTAGGCCAAAAGCCTAAGCTTGGGGGAGTACGTATTCTCACCAGCATTACATTCATGTTCACACACTTATTTCAGTTGTTGGTGTTCATACTTTTCCGTTGTACTATCCGTGGTAGTTTATATTCTTGTTTTGCTTTCTTCTTATGTGTTTAATAAACTTTGAGAAAAATAAAAAAAAATAGTTCTAGGTTTATTTCCTAGTTGATTAGTTGTAGCATTAAAGAGAAAACCCAAAAATATTTCTCGTTCTTCTTTTTGCTTGTTGGGAGCTTTCCCGTGTAAATAACTTTCCTTTCTTTTCTTTGGGTCGTAAGGAGAAGACCACGATGACATATTGAGTGGCTCTCATATGCATTATTGTTTATCTTACAAACAACCCATATTGCCTTGTCTTCTCCTTTGTTTTATCGTTTGCAGATTCCAACTTAGTCCAATGCACGTGCACTCTTATTATTATTCACATCATTCGGTCGTGCAAGTGAAAGGCAATAATGACGATATTTGATGAAAAGATTGAGATGGAGAAAAGCTGGTATGAACTCGACCTATCTTGCTTTTGTAAATATGATTAGCTCATCATTCTGAATTCAATACATTATGGGTTGACCATGTTTGCAATAACAATTAGAGATTATAGTTATTCATGCCATGCTTAATTATCTAAGAGTGGATAATGGTTCGTCTTGAGTGCCAACATGCGCATTAAAATGGTTGTGATGTAGTATGATAGAATGGTATCCTCCTCTGGATGATTCAAGTGGCTTGACTTGCTACATGTTCACCCATGTAGTTGAAACGAATCAACATAGCCTCCATGATATTTATGTTCATAGTGAATTAAATCCTCCTCATTCTTGCATTCAATGTTGGTTAATCTCAAGGCATGTTAATGACTGTGTTGCTCTCTAGTTGGTCGCTCCCCAGTGTTTTGCTAGCCTTCACTTATACTAAGCGGGAATACTGCTTGTGCATCCATCTCAATAAACCCAAAGTTGTTCCATATGAGTCCACCATATCTACCTATATGCGGTATTTACCTGCCGTTCCAAGTAAATTTGCATAGGCGACTGGGGGCTCAATAAACCTTCAAATAAACCTTCTGTTTTGTATGCCCAAATCGCTCATGTGGCGACTGGGGGCTGTCAGTATCTTCCGTGCTAGGTGGGTTATTCTCACAATATCTGTTGATTCACTATCATTCACGACAAAGTCGCTGGTAATCGAGATGCCTAGTTCCATGCTCAAAATAAAAATAAAAATATAATTAAACAAAACTCCCCCAGGAATGTGTTTGTATGGACGGTACCCGTTAATTCGGCCCGCCGTGGAGTGTGACTGATTTGTGGAGGGGGTGTAAAAACTTTACCATTCTGTTTGGGAACCGCCTATAATGTATCTAGCATGGAAGATATTAAAAACCTCTTGGTCGTTATGTGAGCAATGAAAGCATACTGCTCTAAAATCATTACCTATCTCTGTTTTAAAAGCTTGAGCTCTGGCACCTCTGCAAATCAATGCTTCCCTCTATGAAGGTCTTATCTATTTACTTTATTGTTGAGTCATCATCCTCTTTTAAAAGGCACCAGTTAGGGAGAACCATTGTCATTTGTATGCCTTGCTATTAATTGATGTTGAGTACGAGCATGACTGGATCTCTCTCACCGTGAATTACAATGTTTAGTCAGTCTTTGTTCTCCAGAGGTGCTCTGCATTTATGTTTTGCGGTCTCAGAAAGGGCTAGAGAGATACCATTATGTCATATTGTATCATGATTGTTTTGATAAATTTTTGTCATCCGAGACTTGTTATTATTGCTCGCTAGTTGGTTATGCCATTGACATGAGTAAATGTGAGACCTAAATGTTATTGTGAATGTGGTTAGTTTACAATCTTTTTTGAAAATCTGAACATAAGTTAGACATATTTACAACAGCCAGATCAAACAGAGTTTGTAAAAGTTTTTCTTTATCACTTCCAGTTTATCAACTAAATTGCTTGAGGACAAGCAAAGGTTTAAGCTTGGGGGAGTTGATACATCTCCAACGTATCCACTTTTCCAAACTCTTTTGCCCTTGTTTTGGACTCTAATTTGCATGATTTGAATGGAAATAACCCGGACTGACGCTGTTTTCAGCAAAATTGCCTTGGTGTTATTTTTGTGCAGAAATAAACATTCTCGGATCGTCCTAAAAATTTATGCAGAATATTTTTGGAACTAATAAAAAGTACTGGCACAAGAATTAACCAGGGGGACCCACCAACAGGCCACGGGCCTGCTAGCCGTTGCCACCCCCCTGGCCGCGTGGGGCAGGCTTGTGGGCCCCTCGTGGCTCCTCCGACCTCCTCTCCAGCTCCATATAACCCTATTTGTCGAGTAAAAATCAGAGAGAAGAGTTCATCGCGTTTCACGATATGAAGCCGCCGCCATCGCCAGTTCTTCCTCGGGAGACCAGATCTGGAGTCCGTTTTGGGCTCCGGAGAGGGGAAATCGACGCCTTCGTCATCATCAACCATCCTTCATCACCAATTCCATGATGATCCCCACCGTTTGTGAGTAATCTCATCGTAGGCTTGTCAGACAGTGATGGGTTGGATGATATTTATCATGTAATCGAGTTAGTTTGGTTAGTGTTTGATCCCTAATATCCACTATGTTCTTTGATTGATGTTGCTATGACTTTGCTATGCTTAATGCTTGTCACTTGGGCCCGAGTGCCATGATTTCAGATCTGAACCTATTATGTTTTCATTAATATATGTGTGTTCTTGATCCTATCTTGCAAGTTGTAGACACCTATTACGAGTTATGATTCGCATCCCCCAGGCTGACAATAACTGGGATTCCTTCTGGTGATTACCGTAGTTTGAGGAGTTCATGTATTCACTAAGTGCTAATGCTTTGTTCTGGATCTCTATTAAAAGGAGGCCTTAATATCCCTTACTTTCCAATAGGACCCCGCTGCCACGGGAGGGTAGGACAAAAGATGTCATGCAAGTTCTTTTCCCTAAGCACGTATGACTATATATGGAATACATGCCTACGTTACATTGATGAATTGGAGCTAGTTGTGTGTCACCCTATGTTATAACTGTTGCATGATGAATGACATCTGACATAATTATCTATCATTGATCCATTGCCTATGAGCTTTCCATATATTGATCTTTGCTAAGTTACTTTTCCATTGATACTGTTACAATCACTACAAATCAGCTACTATCACTTTGCCACCATTACCGTTACTACCATATTACTTTGCTACTGAATACTTTGCTACAGGTATTAAGCCTTTCAGGTGTGGTTGAATTGACAATTCAGCTGCTAATACTCGAGAATATTCTTCGGCTCCCCTTGTGTCGAATCAATAAATTTGGGTTGAATACTCTACCCTCGAAAATTGTTGTGATCCCCTATACTTGTGGGTTATCAATAGATCAAAAAGCAATATGGTGGAAGATAGACCCGGGGGCCGTAGCTTTCACTAGTGACTTCTCTCATGAGTATAGCACACTGTGGGCAAACAAATTACTGTTGGGCAATTTATAGAAGATTAAATAATCATTACGATATCCAAGGCAATGATCATTATATAGCCATCATGTCCAAGATAAGTAGACCAAAACGATTCTGCATCTACTACTATTACTCCACACATCGACTGTTATCCAGCATGCATCTAGTATATTAAATTCATGGAGAAACGGAGTAATGCAATAAGAACAATGACATGATGTAGACAAGATCTATTCATGTAGGAATAGACAAGATCTATTACTCCACACATCGACTGTTATCCTTAATAGCAATGATACATGCGTGCCTCGCTGCCCCTTTTGTCACTGGGAGAGGACATTGCAAGATCGAACCCATCACAAAGCACCTCTTCCCATGGCAAGAAAAATCGATCTAGTTGGCCTAAATAAACCAAAGATTTGAAGAAGAAATATGAGGCTATAAGTAATCATGCATATAAGAGATCAAAGAAGACTCAAATAATATTCATGCATAGAAACTAATCATGAACTCAAAATTCATCGGATCCCAACAAACACACCACAAAAAGTCATTACATCAAATATATGTCCAAAAGACCATTGTATTGAGAATCGGAAGAGAGTGAGGAAGCCATCTAGATACTTCCTACGTACCCGTAGGTCTATGGTGGACTACTCATGCATCATCGGAGATGTACGCATGAAGACGATGCACCCCTCCGTGATGGTGTCAGATTGGATGTCGCAGTTCTGGAACTTGCGGTGGTTGGAATTGTGTTCTGTCGACTCCCCTAGTGTTTTTGGAATATTTGGGTATTTATAGAACTGCTAGGCGGTGGATTGACGTCCCGAGGAGGGCACAACCCATTAGGCCACACCAGGTGCCTCTTGCGCGCCTTGGTGGGTTGTGGCCTGCTCGGCCCTCCTCTCTGGTACTTCGTTGGTCCATCAAGTGTCATCTGGCCCAAAAAACTCTCCAAAAAGTTTCACGGCATTTGGGAGTCATTTGGTACTGATATTCTGTGAAGTAAAAAACAACCAAAATACAGCAACTCGCTCAT
Source organism: Hordeum marinum (assembly GCA_022496015.1). NCBI lineage: Eukaryota > Viridiplantae > Streptophyta > Magnoliopsida > Poales > Poaceae > Hordeum > Hordeum marinum. The sequence continues at coordinate 341,210,416 of CM039677.1, read as the reverse complement.
GGCACTATGTTAATAGGTTAGTCCCAAAAAATGATATAAAGTTGCTATAAAATGATTTTAAAACATCCAAGATTGATAATATAACAACATGGAACAATCAAAAAATATAGATACCTTGGAGACGTATCACCACATCACACACGTTTCATGATCATGAACTTTTTGCGATGTACTTGATTTTCATATTGTTTGAAAATGAAAAATGAGGTTTCATCGGCAATTGAAGGTGTTTGGATTGCAATAACATTTATCTTAAGTGAACATACAACTATAGGAGTGTTTGTTAAAATATAGAATTATTCGGGGTTGTTTATGCCTTTTTAAACATTTTAAGAGTTTTTTAGACATTTAATGTGCATAGTTCAAATATGAACTGCAATTAAGCACATGCTAGAGTGCAGTTGAATGGGTTGAAAAATCATATATGTGTCATTGGATGCATGTTTTTGTCACATGCAAGAAATAGGAATGAATTTCATACCTCTCAATGTTTTGTCTCGCACACATGCATTGAGAATCTATGTTTTCAAATTGCAGTAATTTCAAATCTCATTAGAAATTCATGAAACTTGGGATGGTGTCATGTCATGGCTCATGTGTGTTGTGGTAAAATAATGCCCAATTTAGACAAGTTTTGTCACAAACCTATTACAAACCGAAGATTCTCACAAGAGGCCATGTGGTACTGATAGGGAACTTTCACCTTTTACGGGGCAAAAAAACATTTAATGTCTCTGTTTGACTTGATTTTTTTTCTAGAGGAACCATATAGCAACATGATAGTCATGCTAAAATATGGAATTATTCAGGGTTCATTTGGCCTATTTAATACATTAATTGAGTTTTCTAAGCATTTAATGCATAATTCAAATTTGAGCTACAATCACAAGGTGTAGCGCATGAAAATTGGTTGAAAAATCGTATATGTGTCCCTAGATGCATGTTTAGGTCCCACGCAAGAAATAGGAATGAATTTCAAACATCTTGGCATCTTGGCTCGGCCACAAACATTGAGAAACTTGGTTTTTAAATTCCTGTAAATCCAAACCTGGTCAGTAATTCATGAAACTTGGGCATGGTGTAATGACCTTGCCTATTGTGTGTTGTGGTAAAAAAAATTGCCCAGTTTTAGACAAGTTTTCGCACAGGCCTCTTACAAACCAGAGATTCTCACAAGAAAGCCATGTGGTTCCTATAGGCAATGTTCACCTTTTATGTGCGAAAACAACATCCGCTATCTCCTCTCGCCTTGAATTTATTTCTAGAGGCACCATAGAGCAACATGACTGTCATGCTAAAGTATGGAATTATCCAAGTGTTCGTTTGGCCTATTTTATATGTTAACTGAGTTTTCTAGGCATTTAATGTGCATAATTCAAATTTAAACTATAATCACAAGGTCCAATGCATGAAAATTGTTGAAAAACAAATACGAGTCCCTGGCTGCATGGTTAGGTACCATGCAAAATTTGGGAATGAATTCAGACATCTTTGTGTCTTGGCTCGGCCGCAAACATTGAGAAACTTGCTTTTCAAATTCCCGCAAATCCAAAACTCACCATAAATTCATGAAACTTTCCATGGTGTCATGACAAGACGCCCATATGCCATGGTAAAACAATCCAACTTGGACATGTTTTGTCACAAGCCTCTTACAAACCGGAGCTTCTCACAATAAGCTACGTGGTTCTGATAGGGAACATACATGTCACATCAGCGAGTGAAACGACATCCAATGCCTCTTCTCTCTTTGATTTTTTTTCTAAAAACAACATAGACCAATAGGTGCGTAGTGAAAAAATACAAAATTATTAAGGGTTTGTCTACTTATTATACTTTAATTGAGTTTTATGTGCATTTAATGTGCATAATTCAAATTTCATCAACAATCACAAGGTATAGTGCACCAAAATGGGTTGAAAAATCATATATGTATCCTTGGATGCATGTTTAGGTCCCATGAAAGAAATATGGATGAATTGCAAACATCTCAGCGTGTTGGCTTGACCGCAAACATTGAGTAACTTGGTTTTAAAATTCCCGTAAATCCAAAACTTGTCGGAAATTTACGAAACTTGGCATGGTGTAATGAAATGGCACATAAGGCACTGTATGTTTTTCCCAATTTGAGGCACTTTCCAGAATTTTCTTTTGTGAGGGCCAACATTGAGAGTATTGGTTTAAATTATAGAAAATCCAAAACTAACACACAATTCATGAAATTGGGCAGGGCCTCATGATATGCACAAATATGACGTGGTATTTTTCATATCCACTTTGAGAGAAGGTGCAAACATTAATAGCTAACAAAGAAATTCTGGAAGAAAACGTTGCCAAGTTACCATCACAAATGGGTGTATTATTTATAAATCATGGACGTTCTATTGACCATTTACATGCTGCCACGCGTCGCACTCTTTATTGGCTAGGAGGTAGCATGCGGAAATGTGTTTTGGTAGATGGGAGGTGTGCGAGCAGTCCTCCACATGCAAACCGAGGAGGCGAGTCCTTTGCCTGCCATCACAAACTTTTCAGACTAAATACTCATATGTAGACTGAGGGCAATGGTTCCTTTGCTAATAAGCCAAGTGAAAATCTAGCGCGAAGGATTTCTTTCATCACTTCATTGCAAACGTTTGTGTATGATGACCCGTGTACTTAGCACAGATAGGTAAGATGTGCATATGTCATATTGGGTAAATTTCCATTTGTTAAATTGGAAACATTGGCTTTTGTCGATCTAGTAACATTGACATTTAACAACATTGTAACACTAACATTTGTCAAATTTTGCAGGAACAAAATCACTATTACAGTGCAGTTTTGCAACTGAAATTCACTAAACATAGATTTCATTCATATATTAAGCAGTGGTCTTTGTACAATATAGTTCAACTCGACATCTAAAACAAACAAACTTTTCCACAGTTGTTGCCAACAACGTACTGAAATATCTAGTTCAACTATGTATACTAGCTAATTTAAAGTATGTGGTACAGTTCAACCACATCTATAGTTAGATGGAGTGAACGAAATAGCACCTAAATACTACTACGGAGTGGCTTTGTACTACTTCCAGCAGCCTCTCCTCTACTGGGTGCAATCATTAAAAGGAAAAGGAGGAGGATCCTACCGATGAGCTTGAGGAGTCAAATCGGTCGCCTACCGCTACTGCCCTGCATCGCTCCTGATGTGCCTCCTCGAAGCTGCGGAGCTCGGCGTAGATATCCTCATTCCATGCCACCACTGCGGCGTCTGCTGCGGTCACAACAGCAGTGAGCCTCTTTGTGTGCTCAACCTAGTGCTCTTCCTCCTAGTGTAGGAAGTTGATGTAGCATGCAAGGCCGCCGACACAAAAGCTGAGTGGTTGGGCATTGTCGGCAGCCTCCTCCACCTGCCTTTGAGCCATGGTGGAGGAGCTAGTGATGGCCCCGGTGGCTGACGCTGGGGTGGTGGCCAAGGTGGACGATGGTGTGGTGGCCACCAAGTCAGACGCTAGTGGGGTGGCGACAACGGCCACCGACGATGGGGTGGCGGCCATGGCGGTCACCGACAGCAGCTGGCTTCGGGCAACAGTGGCGGAGCATGTGTCGGGTGGTGTGCTTGTTGGGGAACGTTGCATGGGAAATAAAAAATTTCCTACGCACACACAAGATCTATCCATGGTGCTGAGCATCTATGAGAGGGAGAGTGGATCTACATACCCTTGTAGATCGCTAAGCGGGAAGCGTTAAGAAACGCGGTTGGTGTAGTCGAACGTCTTCGCGATCCAAATCGCCGAGCGTCCCGCGATCTTATCATGATCCGTCCCGCGATCCAATCATGATATGTCCTACGAACTCATCACGATTAGTCCCGCTAACTCATTACGATCCGTCTTGCGATCTTGATCACGGTCCTTCTGATCTAGTGCCGAACGGACGACACCTTCGCATTCAACACACGTACAACTCGATGACGATCTCCGCCTTCTTGATCCATCAAGAGGGAGTGGAGAGGTAGACGAGTTCTCCGGCAGCGCGACGACATTGCGGTGATGGTGGTGGAGCTATTCCGGCAGGCCTTCGCCTAAGCACTGCAGAAAATTGATCTAGAGGAGAAACTGTGCACTAGAAGAACGGGTAGCACGTGGCTGAAAATCAAGTGAAAAACCCCAAAACCTCAAGTATATATAATAGTAAGAGAGGAGGAGGCTTGCCGCAAGGTTCAAGCCCTCTAGGCTCTGGCCTAAGTGGGAGGAGAGGAGGAATCCTCCTCCAATCCTAGTAGGACCAGGACTCCTCCTTATTTTGGTCGTTTTGCCTTTTCCACCTTTTTCTCTTTGGGCTTTTCTTCCCAGCCACATGGGCCTTATGTGGGACTTCCACCAGACCACTAAGGGCTGGTATTCACCCATACCACAGCCCATGTAGCCTCTTGGGTCGAAATACCCCTCCTGGTGGTCTCCCGGTACACTACCGGCACTCCCGGTACACTACCGATGAGCCCGAAACTTTTCCGGTGACCAAAACAGGACTTCCTATATATCAATCTTTACCTCCGGACCATTTAGGAGCTCCTCGTGATGATTAGGATCTCATCCGGGACTCCGAAAAACCTTCGGTCACCACCATACATGACTCTATGCTACCGAAACGTCACCAAACCTCTACGGTCAATAACCAATAGAGGGACATGGATTCCCATATTAGTTCCTACATATTCTACAAAGATCTTTATCGGTCGAACCTCTATGTCAAGGATTCAGTTAATCCCGTATGATGTTCCCTTTGTTCTTCGGTATGTTACTTGCCCGAGATTCGATTGTCGGTAGCTCCATACCTAGTTAAACCTCATTAATGGCAAGTCTCTTTACTCATTCCATAATAAAAGACCCCGTGACTAACACTTAGTCACATTGCTTGCAAGGCTTATTATGATGTTGTGTTACCGAGTGGGCCCTGAGATACCTCTTCGTCACACAGAGTAACAAATCCCAGTCTTGATCCATGCCAACCCAACGGACACCCTCGGAGATACCTGTAGAGCACCATTATAATCACCGAGTTACGTTGCAACATTTGATACACACAAGGCACTCCTCCGGTGTTAGTGAGTTGCATGATCTCATGATCTCATGTGATCCCGTTATCAAATGACATCTCATGTCCATGACTAGGAAACCTTAACCATCTTTGATCAACGAGCTAGTCTATTAGAGGCATACTAGGGACATGGTGTTGTCTATGTATCCACACATGTATGTAAGTTTCCGATCAATACAATTCTAGAATGGATAATAAACGCTTATGATGAACAAGGAAATATGATAATAACCAATTTATTATTGCCTCTAGGGCATATTTCCAACAGTCTCCCACTTGCACTAGAGTCAATAATCTAGTTCACATCACCATATGATCCGCATTGTTATGAATCTAACACCCAATCAGTTCTGGGGCTCGATCATGCTTTGCATGTGAGAGAGGCCTTTTAGTCAACGGGTCTGCGACATTCAGATCCGTGTGCACTTTGCAAATATCTATGTTAAACTTTAAATACTACTACCACACTCCACTTGGGGCTATTCCAAATGGCTGCTCCACTATACATATCCGGATTGCTACTAAGAGTCATCCGGATTGGTGTTAAAACTTGCATCGACGTAACTCTTTACGATGAACTCTTTATCACCTCCATAATAGAGAAACATTTCCCTAGTCTTTTAGTCACTAAGGATAATCTTGACCGCTGTCCAATGATCCACTCCTGGATCACTCTTGTACCCCTTGACGCACTCATGGCAAGGCACACACAGGTGCGGTACATAGCATGACATACTATATAGAGCCTATGGCTAAGGCATAGGGGACGATGTTTGTCCTTTCTCTTTCTTCTGCCATTGTCGAGCTTTGAGTCTTACTCAACTTCACACCTTACAAATCAGGTGAGAACTCTTTCTCTGACTAATCCATTTGAACTTTTCAAAATCTTGTCAAGGTATGCACTCATTGAAAGTCTCATCAAGCATCTTGATCTATCTCTATAGATCTTGATGCTCAATAATTAGGTAGCTTTATCCAGGTCTTCCTTTGAAAAACTCTTTTCAAACAACTGTTTATGCTTTCTACAAATTCTACATCATTTCTGATCAACAATATGTCAACCACATATGCTTACTAGAAACTCTAGAGTGCTCCCACTCACTTTATTGTAAATACAAGTTTCTCATAAACTTTGTATAGACTCAAAAACTTTGATCACCTCATCAAAGTGTATATTCCAACTCCGAGATGCTTGCTTCAGTTCATAGAAGGATCGCTGAAGCTTGCACACCTTTTACCATCCTTAGGACTGACAAAACCTTCTGGTTGTATCTCATACAACCTTTCCTTAAGGAAGGAAACGATATTTTGGCATCCATCTGCCAGATTTCATAATTGAAAAATGCAGCAAGTGCTAACATAATTCCAACAGACTTTAGCATCGCTATGAGTGAGAAAGTCTCATCGTAGTCAACTCCTTGAACTTGGCAGAAACTTCTTTGCGACAATTCGAGCTTTATAAATGGTGGTATTTACCATCAGCGTCTATCTTCATCTCAAAGGTCCATTTCTACTCAACGACCTACCATCCAACGAGCAAGTCCACCAAAGTCTATACTCGGTTTTCATAGATGGATCCTTTCTCGGATTTCATGGCCTCTAACCATTTTTCGGAATCCGGGCCCATCATCGCTTCTCCATATCTTGTAGGTTCATCGTTGTCCAACAACATGACCTCCAAGACAGGGTTATCGTACCACTCAGGAGTAGTACGCATCCTTGTCGACCTACGAGGTTCGATAGTACCTTGATCCGAAGCTTCATGATCATCATCATTTACTTCCTCTTCAACTGACATAGGTTCCACAGAAACATCTTTCTGCGCTGTGCTACTCTCTGGTTGAACAAAGGTTCAACAACCTCATCAAGTTCTATCTTCCTCCCACTCAATTCTTTTGAGAGAAACTCTTTCTCGAGAAAGGACCCGGTTTTAGCAACAAACATTTTATGCTTGGATCTGAGATATAAGGTTCCCAAACTGTTCTTAGGGTATTCTATGAAGATGCATTTGTCCGCTTCGGGTTCGAGCTCATTAGGTGAAAACATTTTCCACACAAGCGTCGCAGCCCCAAACATTAAGAAATGACAACTTAGGTTTCTATCAAACCATAATTCACACAGTGTCATCTCAATGGATTTAGATGGTGCCCTATTTAAAGTGAATGTAGTTGTCTCTAATGCATAACCCCAAAATTATAGTAGCAAAACGATAAGAGACATCATAGCACGCACCATATCCAATAGAGCACGACTATGACGTTCGGACACACCATCACACTATGGTGTTCTAGGTGGCGTGAGTTGTGAAACAACTTTCACATTGTCTATAGTTGTATGCCAAACTCATAACTCAGATATTCACCTCCATGATCATATCGCAGACATTTTTATCTTCTCGTCACGATGATCTTAAACTTCACTCTGAATTTGCTTGAACCTTTCAAACGATTCAGACTTGTGTTTCATTAAGTAAATATACACTATATCTACTCAAATCTTCAGTGAAGGTAAGAAAATAACGATATCCACTGCACGCTACAACACTCACTGGATCGCATACATCAACATGCATTATTTCCAATAAGTTACTAGCCCGCTCCATCATACTGAAAACGGGGTTTGTAGCAATCTTGCCCAAGAGGCATGGTCTGCATGTCTCAACCGATTCATAACCGAATGAGTCCAAAGATCCATCAACATGGAGTTTCTTCATGCGATTTATACCAATATGACATTTAGCGGCAGTGCCACAAGTATGTGGTACTATCATTATTAACTTTGTATCTTTTGGCATCAATGTTATGAACATGTGTACTACTACGATCAAGATTCAACAAACCATTCTCACTGGGTGCATGACCATTGAAGGTATTATTCATGTAAACAGAATAACCATTATTCTCTAACTTAAATATAATCGTGTTGCAATAAACATGATCTAATCATGTTCATGCTTAACAAAAAAAACCAAATAACATTTATTTATGTTTGTCACTAATCCCACAGGTAGAGAGAGCATGCGATGTTGATCACATCAACTTTGGAAACATTTCCAACACACATCGTTGTTGGGAGACGTAGTAGTAAATCAAACAATTCCTACGTGTCACCTAGACCTATCTAGGAGAAACTACAAAGAGTGGGGAGAGATTGCATCTTCATACCTTTGAAGATCGCTAAGCGGAAGCGTTACAAGAACGCGGTTGGTGGAGTCGTACTCGCAGCGATTCAGATCGCGGTGGACTCCGATCTTAGCGCCGAAAAATGACGCCTCCGCGTTCAACACACATTATTCCCGATGTCGTATCCTACGCCTTGATCCAGCAAGGAGGAAGGATAGGTTGAGGGAGAGCTCCGGCAGCACGACGGCGTGGTGACGGTGGAGCTACGTGGACTCCGGCAGGGCTTCGCCAAGCGCTACGGAGAATGAGGAAGAGGAAGGGTAGGGATGCGCCGAGAGAGAGAGAGAGAAGTCGTGTCTCAAATCAGCCCAAACCCTTTCATATATATAGGAGGAGGGAGAGGGAGGGCTGCCTTGTCCCCTCCTCCAAGGAGGAGAGCTTCGTCCGAAGCTAGGGAAGACTCTACCTCCCACAAGGGAGGTGGATCTCCCTCCTTTCAAACTCCTTTTGCCTTATCCCTTGATCTCTAGCCGCATGGGCCTTTATAGAAGGTCTTGTCCAGTCCAAAAAGGGCTAGCACACCTCCTCTAAGGGCACACAAAGTCCTATGGTCGTCACACCCCTCCCGGGGGTCCTCCGGCACCCTCCCGGCACTCCCGGTACACTACCGATGAGCCCGAAAACTTTCGGGTGACCAAAACTGGACTTCCTATATATCAATCTTTACCTCCGGACCCTTCTGGAGCTCCTCGTGATGTCCGAGATCTCATCCGGTACTCCGAACAAACTTCGGTAATCACGTATACCATTTCCCTATAACCCTAGCGTCATCGAACCTTAAGTGTGTAGACCCTACGGGTTCGGGAGACATGTAGACATGACCGAGACACCTCTCCGGTCAATAACCAATAGTGGGATCTGGATACCCATGTTGGCTCCCACATGCTCCACGATGATCTCATCGGATGAACCACGATGTCGGGGATTCAATCAATCCCGTATACAATTTCCTTTGTCTATCGGTATGATACTTGCCCGAGATTCGATCGTCGGTATCTCTATACCTTGTTCAATCTCGTTACCGGCAAGTCTCTTTACTCGTTCCATAACACATCATCCCGTGGCTAACTCCTTAGTCACATTGAGCTCATTATGATGATGTCTTACCGAGTGGGCCCAGAGATACCTCTCCGTCACACGGAGTGACAAATCCCAGCCCAACAAACACTTTCGGAGATACCCGTAGTGCACCTTTATAGCCACCCAGTTACGTTGTGACGTTTGGCACACCCAAAGCATTCCTACGGTATCCAGGAGTTGCAAAATCTCATGGTCTAAGGAAACGATAGTTGACATTGAAAAGCTTTAGCAAACGGACTACACAATCTTGTGATATGCTTAGGATTGGGTCTTGTCCATCACATCATTCTCCTAATGATGTGATCCCATTATCAACAACATCCAATGTCCATGGTCATGAAACCGTGACCATCTATTGATCAACGAGCTAGTCAACTAGAGGCTCACTAGGGACATGTTGTGGTCTATGTATTCACACATGTATTACGATTTCCTGTTAACACAATTATAGCATGAACAATAGACAATTATCATGAACTAGGAAATACAATAATAACCATTTTATTATTGCCTATAGGGCATATTTCCAACAGTCCCCCACTTGCACTAGAGTCAATAATCTACTTACATTGTGATGAATCGAACACCCATAGCATTCTGGTGTTGATCATGTTTTGCTCGTGAGAGAGGTTTAGTCAACGGATCTGCGACATTCAGATATGTATGCACTTTACAAATATCTATATCTCCCTCTTGAATGTAATCACAGATGGAGTTGAAGCGGCGCTTGATGTGTCTTGTATTCTTGTGAAACCTAGGCTCCTTCGCAAGGGCAATAGCTCTAGTGTTGTCATAGAATAGAGTCATCGGGCCCGACGCACTTGGAATTACTCCTAGGTCGGTGATGAACTCCTTCATCCAGACTCCTTCCTTTGCTGCTTCCAAAGCAGCTATGTACTCCGCTTCACATGTAGATGCCGCCATGACGCTTTGCTTGCTGCTGCACCAGCTGACTGCCCCTTCGTTCAAAACATACATGTATCCGGTTTGCGACTTGGAGTCGTCCAGATCTGTGTCGAAGCTGGCATCGACGCAACCCTTTACGACGAGCTCTTCGGCATATCCATATACGAGAAACATGTCCTTTGTCCTTTTCAGGTACTTCAGGATATTCTTGACCGTTGTCCAGTGTTCCCCTCCGGTATCACTTTGGTACCTCCCTACCAAACTTATGGCAAGGTTCCCATCAGGTCTGGTACACAGCATGGCATACATAATAGAGCCTATGGCTGAAACATAGGGGATGACACTCATCTCTTCTCTATCCTTTGTCGTGGTCGGGCATTGAGTCAAACTCAATCTCACACCTTGTAGCACAGGCAAGAACCCCTTCTTGGACTGATCCATATTGAACTTCTTCAATATCTTGTCAAGGTATGTGTTTTGTGAAAGACCTATGAGGCGTCTCGATCTATCTCTATAGATCTTAATACCTAATATGTAAGCAACTTCTCCAAGGTCCTTCATTGAAAAACACTTATTCAAGTAGGCCTTTACAACACGTTCCAAGAGTTCTATATCATTTCCCATTATCAGTATGTCATCCACATATAATACGAGAAATGCTACAGAGCTCGCACTCACTTTCTTGTAAATACAGGGTTCTCCATAAACATGTACAAATCCAAACGCTTTAATCACTTCATTAAAGCAAATGTTCCAACTCCGAGATGCTTGCACCAGACCATAGATGGAGCGCTGGAGCTTGCATACCTTGTTCGCATCTTTAGGATCGACAAAACCTTCCGGCTACATCATATACAGTTCTTCCTTGAGGAAGCCATTAAGGAATTCCGTTTTGACGTCCATTTGCCAGATCTCATAATCATAAAATGCGTCAATTGCTAACATGATTCGGACAGACTTCAGCATCGCTACGGGTGAGAAAGTCTCATCATAGTCAACTCCTTAAACTTGTCGATAACCATTAGCGACAAGCCGAGCCTTATAGACGGTCACATTACCATCCACGTCAGTCTTCTTCTTAAAGATCCATTTATTTTCAATGGCTCGCTTATCAACAGGCAAGTCCACCAAAGTCCACACTTTGTTCTCATACATGGATCCTATCTCGGATTTCATGGCTTCAAGCCATTTGTTGGAATCCGGGCCCGCCATCGCTTCTTCATAGTTCGAAGGTTCACTGTTGTCTAACAACATGATCTTGAGGACAGGGTTGCCGTACCACTCTGGTGCGGAACGTGTCCTAGTGGAACTTTGACGTTCAATAGTAACTTGATCTGAAATTTCATGATCATCATCATTAACTTCCTCTCCAGTCGGTGTAGGCTCCATAGAAACAACTTCATGTGCTGCGCTACTCTCCGGTTCGAGTGGAGGTGCAATTACCTCATCAAGTTCTATTTTCCTTCCACTTACTTCTTTCGAGCGAAACTCTTTCTCGAGAAAGGATCCATTCTTGGCAACAAAGACTTTGCCCTCGGATCGTAGGTAGAAGGTATACCCAATAGTCTCTTTGGGATATCCTATGAAGACGCACTTTTCCGCTTTGGGTTCGAGCTTCTCAGGTTGAAGTTTCTTCACATAAGCATCGCATCCCCAAACTTTTAGAAACGACAGCTTAGGTTTCTTTCCAAAGCATAATTCATACGGTGTCCTCTCAACGGATTTTGACGGTGCCCTATTTAAAGTGAATGCGGCAGTCTCTAATGCATATCCCCAAAATGATAGCGGTAAGTCAGTAAGAGACATCATAGATTGTACCATATCTAATAGAGTGCGATTACGACGTTCAGACACACCATTTCGCTGAGGTGTGCCAGGCGGCGTGAGTTGTGAAACAATTCCACATTTCCTTAGGTGCGTGCCAAATTCGTGACTTAAATATTCTCCGCCACGAGATCGTAGGCACTTTATTTTCCTGTCACGTTGATTCTCTACCTCACTCTGAAATTCCTTGAACCTTTCAAAAGTTTCATACTTATGTTTCATTAAGTAGACATACCCATATCTACTCAATTCATCAGTGAGGGTGAGAACATAACGGTAGCCACCACGAGCCTCGACACTCATTGGACCGCATACATCGGTATGTATTATTTCCAACAAGTCAGTTGCTCGCTCCATTGTTCCGAAGAACGGAGTCTTGGTAAACTTGCCCATGAGGCATGGTTCGCACGTGTCAAATGATTCGAAATCAAGAGACTCCAAAGTCCATCAGTATGGAGCTTCTTCATGCGTTTGACACCAATATGACCAAGGCGGCAGTGCCACATGTAAGTGGGACTATCGTTATCAACCTTACATTTTTTGGTACTCACACTATGGACATGTGTAACATCACGTTCGAGATTCATCAAGAATAAACCATTGACCAGCGGGGCATGACCATAAAACATTTCTCTCATATAAATAGAACAACTATTATTCTCAGATTTAAATGATTAGCCATCTCACATCAAGCGAGATCCAGGTACAATATTCATGCTCAACGCTGGTACTAAATAAGAATTATTAAGGTTTAACACTAACCCCGAAGGTATATGGAGAGGTAGCGTGTCGACGGCGATCACATCGACCTTGGAACCATTCCCGACGCGCATCGTCACCTCGTCCTTTGCCAGCCTCCGCTCATTCCGTAGCTCCAGCTTGGAGTTACAAATGTGAGCAATTGCACCGGTATCAAATCCCAGGAGCTACTACGAGTGTTGGTTAGGTACACATCAATAACAAGTATATCACATATACCTTTAACGTTGTCGTCCTTCTTATCCGCTAAGTACTTGGGGGAGTTCCGCTTCCAGTGACCGGTACCCTTGCAATAAAAACACTCAGTCTCAGGCTTGGGTCCATTCTTGTTCTTCTTCTTCCCGACAACTTGCTTACCAGGCGCAGCAATAGCTTTGCCGTCCTTCTTGAAGTTCTTCTTACCCTTGCCTTTCTTGAAACTAGTGGTCTTATTCACCATCAACACTTGATGCTCCTTTTTGATCTCGACCTCTGCTGATTTCAGCATCGAGTACAACTCAGGAAAGGACTTCTCCATCCCTTGCATGTTGTAGTTCATCACAAAGCTCTTGTACTAGGTGGAAGCGACTGGAGGATTCTGTCAATGACCGAGTCATCCGGGAGATTAACTCCCAGCTGAATCAAGCGGTTGTGAAGCCCAGACATCTTGAGGATGTGCTCACTGACAGAACTATTCTCCTCCATCTTACAGTTGAAGAACTTGTCGGAGACATCATATCTCTCGACCCGGGCATGAGCTTGGAAAACCAGTTTTAGCTCTTGGAACATCTCATATGCTCCGTGCCCCGGTTCTAAACTATAAAGCATGCCGCACTGAACAAGGGACTAATCATCGCAGCAAGAATGCCAAGTGTTCGCAACGTCTTGCTCTGCTGGGAGAAGGGGTGGGTCACCTAGTGGTGCATCAAGGACATACAATTTCTTGGAAGCTATGAGGATGATCCTCAAACCACGGACCCAGTCCGCATAGTTGCTTCCATCATCTTTCAGCTTGGTTTTCTCTAGGAACGCATTGAAGGGGTGACATTCGCGTTGGCCATTGGATCTACAATATAGATTGTGAAGACAATTTTAGACTAAGTTCATGATAATTAAGTTCACATAATCAAATTATTTAATGAACTCCCACTTAGATAGACATCTCTCTAGTCATCCAAGTGACACATGATCCATGTCAACTAGCCCATGTCCGATCATCACATGAGACGGACTAGTCATCCATGGTGAACATCTCCATGTTGATCTATCTTCTATACGACTCATGTTTGACCTTTCGGTCTTCCATGTTTCGAGGCCATGTCTGTACATGCTAGGCTCGTCAAGTAAACCTAAGTGTATCACATGTGTAAATCTGGCTTACACCCGTTGTATGCGAACGTTAGAACCTATCACACCCGATCATCACGTGGTGCTTCGGAACAACGATCCTTAGCAACAGTGCAAAGTTAGGGTGAACACTTTTCTTGAAATTTTATTGAGAGATCATCTTATTTACTACCGTCGTTCTAAGCAAATAAGATGTAAAGATGATAAACATCACATGCAATCAATATAGTGACATGATATGGCCAATATGATCTTGCTCCATTGATCTCCATCTTCGGGGCACCATGATCATCACTATCACCGGCACGACACCATGATCTCCATCATTGTGTCTTCATGAAGTTGTCTCGCCAACTATTACTTCTACTACTAAGGCTAATGTTTAGCAATAAATTAAAGTAATTGCATGGCGTTTATGATTGACATGCAGGTCATACAATAAAATAAGACAACTCCTATGGCTCCTGCCGGTTGTCATACTCATAGACATGCAAGTTGTGAAACCTATTACAAGAACATGATCAATCTCATACATCACAATGCATCACAACACATTCTTTGGCCATATCACATCACAAGGCATATGCTGCAAAAACAAGTTAGACGTCCTCTAATTTGTAGTTGCAAGTTTTTACGTGGCTCCTATAGGTTTCTAGCAAGAACGTTTCTTACCTACGCCAAAACCACAATGTGATATGCCAATTGCTATTTACCCTTCATAAGGACCCTTTTCATCGAATCCAATCCGACTAAGGTGGGAGAGACAGACACCCGCTAGCCACCTTATGCAACAAGTGCATGTCAGGCGGTGGAACCAGTCTCACATAAGCGTACGTGTAAAGTCGGTCTGGTCCGCTTCATCCCACAATACCGCCAAATCAAGATAAGACTAGTAGTGGTAAGCATATTAACAAAATCAACGCCTACAACAACTTGTGTTCTACTCGTGCATAGATTCTACGCATGGACCTAGCTCTGATACCACTATTGGGAGACGTAGTAGTAAATCAAAAAAATTCCTACGTGTCACAAAGATCTATCTAGGAGAAACCAGCAACGAGTGGGGAGAGATTGCATCTTCATACCTTTGAAGATCGCTAAGCAGAAGTGTTACAAGAACGCGGTTGGTGGAGTCGTACTCGCGGTGATTCAGATCGTGGTGGACACCGATCTTAGCGCCGAACAACGGCGCCTCCGCGTTCAACACACGTACAGCCCGACGTCATCTCCTACGTCTTGATCCAGCAAGGAGGAAGGAGAGGTTAAGGGAGAGCTCCGGCAGCACGACGGCGTGGTGACAGTGGAGCTACGTGGACTCCGGCAGGGCTTCGCCAAGCGCTACGGAGAACGAGGAAGAGGAAGGGTAGGGATGCGCCGAGAGAGAGAGAGAGAAGTCGTGTCTCAAATCATCCCAAACCCTTTCATATATATGGGAGGAGGGAGAGGGAGGGCTGCCTTGTCCCCTCCTCCAAGGAGGAGAGCTTCGTCTGAAGCTAGGGAAGAGTCTACCTCCCACAAGGGAGGTGGATCTCCCTCCTTTCAAACTCCTTTTGCCTTATCCCTTGATCTCTAGCCGCATGGGCCTTTCTAGAAGGTCTTGGCCAGTCCAAAAAGGGCTAGCACACCTCCTCTAAGGGCACACAAAGTCCTATGGTCGTCACACCCCTCCCGGGGGTCCTCTGGCACCCTCCCGGCACTCCCGGTACACTACCGATGAGCCCGAAAACTTTCGGGTGACCAAAACTGGACTTCCTATATATCAATCTTTACCTCTGGACCATCTCATCCGGGACTCCGAACAAACTTCGGTAATCACGTATACCATTTCCCTATAACCCTAGCATCATCGAACCTTAAGTGTGTAGACCCTACGGGTTCGGGAGACATGTAGACATGACCGAGACACCTCTCCGGTCAATAACCAACAGCGGGATCTGGATACCCATGTTGGCTCCCACATGCTCCACGATGATCTCATCGGATGAACCACGATGTCGGGGATTCAATCAATCCCGTATACAATTCCCTTTGTCTATCGGTATGATACTTGCCCGAGATTCGATCGTCGGTATCTCTATACCTTGTTCAATCTCGTTACCGGCAAGTCTCTTTACTCGTTCCATAACACATCATCCCGTGGCTAACTCCTTAGTCACATTGAGCTCATTATGATGATGTCTTACCGAGTGGGCCCAGAGATACCTCTCCGTCACACGGAGTGACAAATCCCAGCCCAACAGACACTTTCGGAGATACCCGTAGTGCACCTTTATAGCCACCCAGTTACGTTGTGACGTTTGGCACACCCAAATCATTCCTACGGTATCCGGGAGTTGCACAATATCATGGTCTAAGGAAACGATACTTGACATTGAAAAGCTTTAGCAAACGAACTACATGATCTTGTGCTATGCTTAGGATTGGGTCTTGTCCATCACATCATTCTCCTAATGATGTGATCCCTTTATCAACGACATCCAATGTCCATGGTCATGAAACCGTGACCATCTATTGATCAACGAGCTAGTCCACTAGAGGCTCACTAGGGACATGTTGTGGTCTATGTATTCACACATGTATTACGGTTTCCGGTTAACACAATTATCGCATGAACAATGGACAATTATCATGAACTAGGAAATACAATAATAACCATTTCATTATTGCCTCTAGGGCATATTTCCAACAATCGTCACCTCACACTTAGCTAGTCTCCATTTATTCCGTAGCTTTTACTTCGAGTTACTAACATTTAGCAACCGAACCGGTATCCAATACCCAGGTGCTACTAGGAGTACTAGCAAGGTACACATCAATAACACATATATCAAATATACTTTTGTTGATGTTGCCAGCCTTCTTATCTACCAAGTATATAGGGTTGTTCCGCTTCAGCGACCGCTCTCCTCATAATAGAAGCACTTAGTCTCGGGTTTGGGTTCAACTTTGGGTTGCTTCCCTGGAGCAGCAACTGACTTGTCATCCATGAAGTTTCCCTCCTTTCCCTTGCCCTTGTCGAAACTAGTGGTTTTACTAACCATCAACACTTGATGTTCCTTCTTGATTTCTACCTTCGCGGTGTCAAACATCGCGAATAGCTCAGGAATCATTATTTCTATCCCTGGCATTTTATAGTTCATCATCAAGTTCTAGCAGCTTAGTGACAGTGACTTGGACAACTATATCAATCACTATCTTATCTGGAAGATCAACTCCCACTCGATTCAAGCGATTGTAGCACCCAGACAATCTGAGCCCTTGCTCAACGATCGAGCTATTCTCTTTCATCTTGCAGGCAAAGAATCTTGTTGGAGATCTCATATCTCGCAACACGGGCACGATCCTGAGATCCTAATTTCAGCTCTTAGAACATCTCATATGTTCCGTGATGTTCAAAATGTTTCAGAGCCTCAATTCTAAGCCGTAATGTAGGACGCACTAAACTGTCAAGTAGTCATCAGAACGTGTCTGTCAGATGTTCACAACATCTACAAACGATGCGAGAGCGGTTGGCGCATCGAGCGGTGCATTAAGGACATAAGCCTTCTGTGCAGCAATGGGGACAATCCTCAGATCACGGACCCAGTCCAGAATATTGCTACCATCATCTTTCAACTCTATTTAACTAGGAACATATAGAAATTCAAGGGAGCTACAACGTGAGCTAGTAATCTACAACATAATTTTGCAAAGACATTACTGACTATGTTCATGATAATGAGTTCAATTAATCATATTACTTAAGAACTCCCACTCAAATTGACATCCCTCCGGTCATTCGAGTGATACATGATCCAAATTCACCAACTCAAGTCCAATCAGCACGTGAGTTGAGGTGGTTTCAATGGTGAACATCATCATGTTGATCATATCTACTATATGACTCATGTTCGACCTTTCGATCCCTTGTGTTCCAAGACCATGTCTGTACATGCTAGGCTCATCAAGTTTAACCCGAGTGTTCTGCATGTGCAACACTGGCTTGCACCCGTTGTATGTGAACGTAGAGTCTATCACACCCGATCATCACGTGGTGTCTCGACACGACGAACTTTCGCAACGGTACACACTCGGGGAGAACACAATTTATCTTGAAATTAAGTGAGGGATCACCTTATAATGCTACCAGCGTCCTAAGCAAAACAAGGTGCATAAAAGGATTAACATCACATGCAAATCATAAGTGACATGATATGGCCATGAACTTGTGCTTTTGATCTCCATCTTGAAAGCACCAGCATGATCTCCATCAACGTGTCACCATCGGGGTTGTCGCACCCACCATGCTTCTACTACTATTGCTACTGTTTAGCGATAAAGTAAAACATTAAATAGTGCTTAATGATTGACACGCAGGTCATACAATAATTAAAGACAACCCTATGGCTCCTGCCGGTTGCCGTACTCATTAACATGCAAGTTGTGATATTCTATACAACACATGATCATCTCATACATCTCATATATCTCATCATGTAATTGGCCATATCACATCACAACATACCCTGCAACAACAAGTTAGACATCCTCTAATTGTTCTTGCATGTTTTACGTGGCTGCTACGGGTATCTAGCAAGAACAATTCTCACCTACGCATAAACCACAACGGTGATACATAAGTTTCTTTTCAACATTCTCAAGGACCGCCTTAGTCGAATCCAATCCAACTAAAGTAGGAGAAACAGACACCCGCCAGCCATCTTTGTGCAACGAAGTTACACTTTAGTCGATGGAACCAGTCTCTCATAAGCGTATGAGTAAGGTTGGTCCAGGCCGCTTCATCCCACAATACTGCTGAACCAAAACACGACCAAGGGAGGAAGCAATCTAAGCATCGACGCCCACAAACGCTTTGTCTTCTACTCGAGATGTCATCTACACATAGACCTAGGTCATGATGCCACTATTGGGGAACATTGCATGGCAAACAAAAACTTTCTACGCACACGCAAGATCTATCCATGGTGATGAGCATCTATGAGAGGGAGAGTGGATCTACATACCCTTGTAGATCGCTAAGCGGGAAGCGTTAAGAAACGCGGTTGATGTAGTCGAACGTCTTCGCGATCCAAATCGCCGAGCGTCCCGCGATCTCATAATGATCCGCCCCGCAATCCAATCATGATCCGTCCTGTGAACTCATCACGATCCATCCCGTGAACTCATCACGATCCATCTCGCGATCTTGATCACGGTCCTTCCGATCTAGTGTCGAACGGACGACACCTCCGCGTTCAGCACACGTACAGCTCGATGACGATCTCTGCCTTCTTGATCCAGCAAGGGGGAGCGGAGAGGTAGATGATTTCTCTGGCAGCGCGATGGCGTTGCGGCGATGGTGGTGGAGCTATTCCGGTAGGGTTTCGCCTAAGCACTGCAGAAAAACGATTTAGAGGAGAAACTGTGCATTAGAGGAACGGATAGCACGTAGCTAAAAATCAAGTGCAAAAACCCTAAAACCTCTAGTATATATAAGAGGAAGAGAGGAGGAGGCTTGGCGCAAGGACCAAGCCCTCTAGGCTTTGGCCGAAGTGGTAGGAGAGGAGGAATCCTCCTCCAATCCTAGTAGGACCAGGACTCCTCCTTATTTTGGTCTTTTTGCCTTTTCCACCTTTTTCTCTTCGACCTTTTCTTCCCAGCCGCATGGGCCTTATGTGGGACTTACACCAGCCTACTAAGGGCTGGTATTCACCCTCCCACAGCCCATATAGCCTCTTGGATCGAAATACCCCTCCCGGTGGTCTCCCGGTACACTACCGACACTCCCGGTACACTACCGATGAGCCCGAAACTTTTCCGGCGACCAAAACAGGACTTCCTATATATCAATCTTTACCTCCGGACCATTCCGGAGCTCCTCGTGACGTCCAAGATCTCATCCGGGACTCCGAACAACCTTCATTCACCACCATGCATAACTCTTAGCTACCAAAACGTCACCGAACCTTAAGTGTGCAGACCCTGCGGGTTCGAGAACTATGTAGACATGATCGAGACACCTCTACGGTCAATAACCAATAGCGGGACCTAGATGCCCATATTGATTCCTACATATTCTACGAAGATCTTTATTGGTTGAACCTCTATGTCAAGGATTCAGTTAATCCCGAATGATGTTCCCTTTGTTCTTCGGTATGTTACTTGCCAGAGATTCGATCGTCGGTATCTCCATACCTAGTTCAACCTCATTAATGGCAAGTCTCTTTACGCGTTCCATAATACAAGACCTTGTTACTAACACTTAGTCACATTGCTTGCAATACTTATTGTGATGTTGTATTACCGAGTGGGCCCCGAGATACCTCTCCGTCACACGGGGTAACAAATCCCAGTCTTGATCCATGCCAACTCAACAGACACCCTTGGAGATACCTGTAGAGCACCTTTATATTCACCCAGTTACGTTGCGACATTTGATACACACAAGGCACTCCTCCAGTGTCAGTGAGTTGCATGATCTCATGGTCATAGGAACAAATACTTGACATGCAGAAAACAGTAGCAATAAACTGACATGATCATATGCTACGTTTATAGTTGGGTTTTGTCCATCACATCATTCTCCTAATGATGTGATCCCGTTATCAAATGACATCTCATGTCCATGGCTAGGAGGCCTTAACCATCTTTGATCAACGAGCTAGTCTATTAGAGGCATACTAGGGACATGGTGTTGTCTATGTATCCACACATGTATCTGAGTTTCCGATCAATACAATTCTAGCATGTATAATAAAAAATTATCACGAACAACAAAATATGATAATAACCAATTTATTATTGCATCTAGGGCATATTTCCAATAGTGCGCACACCCAACAAGGATACCGCACTGAGTACATGCATGCGGGGACTCCTCCACCGACGCTGTGCAGCCTCCCAGCTGGAGTTGTTCTCTCGCGGAGTGGCGGAGCAATGACGACGGACAGGTGTCATTGGCTATTAGGGGAGAAGCAAACTAGAGAAGCTACAGGGAGAGAGGGGATGAATGCAATGTGGATATGCCGTCCGTGAGGGTTTATAAAGTAGGTGGCCAAGCATTGGGGGTTTGGGGGATTTCGGTGAGCCCAAGGGAGCTTGCGCGCGAACCTACACGGTTGTGCGGGAAAGCCAAAAGAAATGCCTACGCGCTCCAAAAGCCTGCATTGGAATCCTTGGGTGGCAAAGCGGTGACAAGAAGGTACAGAGGAGGGAGAAATGACAAGTACACAAACGGTTAATAATAAAAAAAGCATTTGCATTTTATTACATAGCAAAAGGCCATTCTTTATGCACCGTCGCGAACTGCTCGACGCGTGAGATGACTGAGGCGGTCGCTGCATACTATGCTCACGTCCGTGCGTGCGCGCTCTGCTGGTGTTCCTCCACGCACGAACGATCATGTACATTTTGGATGCCATATGCATGCGGTTGCACCTCACCTGGCGCCACCATGCAGTTATACATGCACCAACCCAAAAACTGCCATGCAGACCTACCGAAATTCTAGGCCGTCCGACGCCCACCCATTTATTGCCGCAACCGTTTACCTTCATCTCTTCCACCATCCGATTGCGCCACACAACACAAGAAGCACACCCACGATGACAAATAATAGAGAGAGGATGCACATCTCTTCATCGCTTCAACCTTCCCACGTGGATCCAGTGGCGGCTGCCAGCGTCGAGCGGCAGTTCGCCATTATTGTCAAAGTGGACACCCACATAAGGAAGGCCGACCTCTTGGTGATGTACACCAATGACCCGGTCATGATGGAGCAACTACTTGTTGAGGATGACAAGTACAAAGTTGTCGGCTTTGACCTCGAGTACATTGGCGGTTGTGCCAGGCATGATAAGAAGGTTGTCGTCGCCTAGTTGTGAATGCGCCATCACATGATCGTCTACCAGTACTGCCTGGCCACAAGGCCTTGCAAGCGTTTCACCAGGTTTGTTAATAGCCCCGACTACAGGTTTGCAACACTGGACACCACCAACAATCTAAAGGTGCTCAAGACTTCAGGCATGCCCTACCAGAAGCTTGTCAAGATCCAAGATCAGTACATGGTCTGGGCGGCAAGAATAATAGGTAGAATGACTCCCTAGTTGACCTCGTCACGGCCATAATCGACCCCTACTATAGAGACATGAAGGCTAAGTGCGACAAGGACAAGTATGTCTTACACAAGGTCTGGGTGAACAAACTGGATGAGGAACACATCAAGTACGCGACCAAGGACGCCTACACAAGATACAAGATGTATAGAAGGATCGTTGACATGAGGAAGTGCCTCCTTCCTATAGACGACAAGGGATAGCCACAAGTAGTGCAGTGGTGGCAACCGTCGTCGAAAGAACAATATGATTTGATGACCGTCTACTTCTTGTAAATTTATATTGTGTAGTCACTTATGTAATTGGATGTTAAAGTGGTTATGCGATAAAGTTGGTGTTCTATAGACAGAGCATGGATGTTGTGCAAATAGAGCAAATCTGATCTCATACAATTGTTTACCAACAACCGTTTGCCCATAACACACACGACTTGTCAGGATATATCATATGTGTTATTATTAGACTTTGCACAGAATTCTGATTAATGAACTATTTCTTGGGTATCACACACACCTTCTTATGCTAACTCGTTTGTGTTGTGCTGGATCGACGCAAACATTTTATCCGACTGAACTGTATGACGCACTTCGCATACATATGCATTTTGTTAACCGTTTGTGTTATCTTGGCTTATCGCAAACAGTTCATAAGGACCAATTGTATGACATGCATCACACACACACACGTGTCATCTAAATCGTGCTTGGTGGACCAGTCATTGCACATAGTTTGTAGTATTGGTGATAGAGCTAGAACTATACTGTTTGCGATTGATGGATCGCCCATAGTTTGGTCGAAGGGTCTCAAATGCATGTGTCTTCAAAGGACCTTCCTATAGTAATGTCTCGAGAGGGGTGATTCTTAAAAACTTTTATGCTTGGCTTTCTAATGATAACAAAACAATGCTTGATACTTCTTCTGTTGGTTCTTTCACGAAGAAAAATATTGTATTCAAATGGAATCTTATTTAAAGAATTAAATACAACTCTGAAGATTGTAAAATGGACAAAGGTAACGAGTCAGGTATAAATCTTGAATTTGATTGTGTTAACTCTTATAGAAACAAATGCTTTTCATCAACTTAGTACAAATATGGACTTGATTCTGAGGTAGTAGCTACATTTTGTGAATCTTTTGCTGCTCATGTTGTTATTACTAAGGAGAAGTGGATTAAAAGTTATCCACCTATTGAAAACAATTATGAAGAACCACATATTATTGCAACGGAAACAATTGCTTATACTGCTAATCCAGTTGTCCCTACTACTTATATTGAAAAAACTCCTTCCCATGTTAGGATTAAGGAACATGTTAAGGCTACAACCGTGGTTCATAAGAGTAATATTAGACCACCTAAACCATCTGAACAAATTAAATTAGAATCTCCTATTGCAACGATTAATTATCTTTTGATTGATGATATTCATGAGCATGTTATTTATTTTTGTGATGATGTTGCTGGAACTGCTAAGCCTGTTAGAAATGAACATGATATGTTAGAAAAGAATAAGAAAGTTGTTGGCATGCGTGTTGTTTCTATTAAGATTGGAGATCATTGCAATCATGATTTATGTGATATTGATGCTAGTATAAATGCTATACACTTTTATTCATATTAACAAGTCACGCATGGTCTCTAAAAAAACTAAGTCATGCATGATATTGCACCTGCTGAGATAGAAGAGATTGATGTAACTATTAAGCTTGCAAACAGATACACTATTTCATCGTTTGGGATTTTTAGAGATGTTGAAGTCTTGTGTGGTGACATTAAATATCCTACTGATTTCTTAGTACTTGAATCACAACAAGATAATTTTTGCCTCATTATATTCGGTAGACCTATATTGAATATTGTTAATGCTAAAATTGATTGTATTAATGAAACGGTTAAGGTTAAATTTTGTGATGTGTCTCATAAATTTAATTTATCCAAGTTTAGTAGACACCCTCATGATCAAAAACTTCTCAATAATGATGATATCATTGGTCTTGCCTCTATTCCCATACCTCCTACTGATCTTTTAGAACAATATTTGCTAAACCATGAAAATTATATGCATATGCATGAGGGAAATAAAATTGATGAAATACTCTTTAGGCAAACACCTATCTTTAAGCATAATTTCCAGGTTGAAACTATGGGAGATCCTCTTCCCTCTAAGGTGATCCGGTGTTCTAATTAATCAAACTTCCCAATACACTAAAATATGCTTATCATGATGAAAAGAAAATATATCTTATTGTTATCAATGCTAACCTTTAAGTGCATGTAGAAAATAGATTATTGAAAGTATTAAGGAAGCATCGTGCTGCAATTGGATATACTCTTGATGATCATAAAGGCATTAGGCCCATTGTATGTCAATACAAGATTAATATGGAGCTGATGTTAAACTAGTTGTGTAACACCCCAAATTTTCAATTTGGAATGTTTTACAATTATATCTAAGCATCTGTGCATTTTGATTGAATTTGAATGTGGCATTTGAATTTTCAATTTGCATTTGACTTCATTTCAATATGGCATTTGAATTATATTTAGAAATCCTCAAAATACTTTGATAAAAAAGTACGAGAGCAAGTTACATGACACTCCAAAAATTCAGAAGAAGTAATGCCAAAATATATCAAAGTCAAATTTGGATTTTATTTGAATTTTCAAAATAACTATTTTTATAAAGTATTTCTTTTGCGTGTGAAAAATAGTTTATGTTTTAAGATTTATTTTTCTGATCTTTTTGGTATATAATATGCCTATAGAATATTCCTATTTATTTTTACTTTTGTTTCTTTTATCTCTCTATTTTATTCAAAAAAGAAAAATATCTTTAATAGGAAATCCTAGCGCATTGGCCCACCTGAGCAGATCCAGTCCACGGCCGCCGCGCACCGAATCGGATCAGGATCAGGCATCCGATACTCACCCGATCTCCTTTCTCTCGGCCCCTCGGCCCGACCGCCTGATCCCATCCACCCCGCGCTCACCTTCCACCTCTACCCTCCCTCCCTTCCTTGACATCGGGGATCTCCCTGATCCGATCCCGCCGCAGATCCACTGTTGCTCGAGCTTGCCCGAGAGCACCCTATAAAGCCCCAGTGCCCCGCTGTCGATCCCCCCTAACCCCCTCCCTCCATGCACTACACCGCCCCAAACGCTCACAGGACACTACTTCTGCTGATGCATGCCTTCGCTTGCTCCGTCGCCATTAGCAACCTCCGAACACCATCGTCATCACCACCGTCTTCACCATGGTCGACTTCCCCTAGCTCAAAGGCCACCGTCGACCTCACCGGATTGCCCCGCCATCCCTGTAAGCCGCCGGCGATGCCCACCACCGTAGGATTGAGATCTACTCGCGTAGATTTGAACCTATTGTTTTATTTAACTGTGAAACGTTTTCTCTTAGCGTTCTGACATCCGGCCATTATTTTTCCTTCCTTCGTTAGCTATAGCGAACCACAGAGCACCACGTAACCCGTCGTCGATCCGTAGTTTCTTATTTATTTTAGTTTTTGTTTTAAAAAGAGAATATGTTTCTATTTTAGAAAATTCATATCTCCTAGATTGTGTAGAGTTTTCAACTGATTATTTTTCATTAGACTTAGAATTTTGTGAAGTTTTTGGAGATGCACAGTTTGACATGTTTTTTTAAATTCATTTGCATGAATGTCATTCGAACACTAGATTAGCAATATCTTTTGTTGGAAAATAACACTTCTTATTTTATTTTTGTTTTATTTTACACCTCATTTATTAGCAAAACAGTATTGTTTTAGTAATTTATAGGATTCGTGCTATTTCCATTAGTTTTAATTCTTTTAAATTGTTTTTTGTTTTATTTTTTCAAAAAAAATAAATTAGTTTCTGCTAGTTAACAGTATGCATTTTATTTGTTGTTGAAAATAAATTTATTATTATTCTTGTTTCTTTTGTTTTGAAAGAAACCTTGTATTGAGCATAAGTAGAGTTTTATATATGATTTTAAGTTGATTATTTTTTCATATAAATTTGTAGGGAATGTCTTTATGTAATTCTAATAAAAATTGATTTCTTTCTATTAGAAATGTATGAGTTGCAAAAAACTATTTATAGTTTATTTTACTCTAGTAATGCTTTTCAATTGAGTTTTTGGTGATTTCTTTGGTTCTGCCTTTAGTTCTTTCTTTGATTGTTTCTTTGATTTCTTTATTATTAGTTTTACTCATTTTAATAGTGTTATTTTGTATGATGGTATGCTTATGTATGCCTTGTTTGTTTCGATAGATTACCTGGAGTGCGAGGCTTGTTATTATGAGTCGTGAGTGTTTCAAGATCATCAGGAAGGCAAGTCACTTAGATCATTATTTTTACCTATGTTTTATTTTGCATTACTTACCACTATACACCATGCATCCTAGTAGGTTACATTGTAATGTTGTTCTTGCAAGCAGTATCATGAGGTAAGAATAACCCCACTCCCTTGTCAACAATGCTCGGGATTGTGATAATATTTTAGTTGCTATGCTCTAGTAGACGAGGTTGGTTGAATCTTTTCCATGACAATTGTGAGAGTTAATTATGATCAAGATCTAAAGACTCAATACTTCAAGACATCATGATGCAATGTACCTCTGGGTGGAAATTGGATGAATGGCGGAAAGTTCCACCCAGGCATGAAGAGGCGGATGGATAGTTTTTATGTGTACTAACTTATCTCACGAGTTCTTTTCAAGTTTTGGCAATACATGAAGTATTGAATTATTCTTATGTGTACTAACCTATCTCACGAGTTCTTTTCTACTTTTTTGTGGATGAAGTTTTTTAAGATTTAGGGAAACTGTGATATAAAAGGAATTAAGGAGACATAAAATCTCAATCTTGGGGATGCCCAAGGCATCCCAAGATAATATTTCAAGAAGTCTCAATTGTCTAAGCTTGGGGATGCCCCATTAGGCATCCCACCTTTCTTCATCAACAATTATCGGTTAGTATCGATTGAGCCTGAGTTTTTGCTTCTTCACATGATGTGTGTTATTCTTGGAATGTCATTTCATTTTGTTTTGCTTGATATTATAATAAAATACTTAGATCTAAAAGTTTTTAGATGAGAGAGAGTTTGCAAATGGCTACCCATTTACCTAACTACCCGCTTGATCTTCACGTATATGTTTTTGGAGTAGCTTCTCATTTACTCTTGTGCTTCACTTATATCCTATGAGTAAATTGTTGAATGAATTGAATATCATGAAGTTGAAATTATATGTCCATATCATGCCTAGTAGTAGCTTCACATTGGTTTAGAAAGTGAAATCTTTTTGAAGCTTGACAATCACAATATTGGTCATGCAAGCAATTCATGAATGATTAGTATAAGGAAGAGAACTTTCACATACAAATATATTATCTTGGACATCTTGTATGATTGTGGATACCCATTAATTATTTTCAAACTTGAGAAAATTAGTTGAAGTTGGACGAGGAAGACAACGTAATGAGTTATGGTTATGTATATTTGCATAGAATTTATACTATTATGGATCCTCCAACATGTGTGTTTTCTTAGGATCTTTTGCTAGCCAAAAATTCGTACTAAGTAGAGATACTACTTGTGCATCCAAAAACTCTTTGGAAGATCATGTTTCAGTCATCCGGTCCTCAAACACCATGCAGTGCAAGGACTTGAACGAAGGCGGTCGAATCATGTGGGGGAAATATGCAAGACTTTGTAGAGTACCAAAACCTAACCGATTAGTTGTGTCCCAGTTACTGAATGTTTGATACTTTGGTACTGAAACTATGAGGAACTCTCGACAAAATTAATAATAATGAATTAGGTTTATTAATAATTGGCATATGAGAATTGGTTGGGGGAACTATCTCATTAACAACCAACTTTGTAGTAAACAAAATTGCTTTTGACCCCTTTGTTGTAGGAAAAATTAGCTTTTCGCTAAAACTTTAACTTATAGCCCCACCAACCATATTTGCATATAGTGTAGATGATTTTTTACCACTTTCTATCTTGTGACTTTATCGACATATTCAAAATGCTGATCTACATGGCTGCAATCTCTCATCTTGCAGAGTTCATTCCGACCAGGAGCTCGATGATATGCCCTTGGAGTCGGATGGACTCGCTATCTTCTATGTCTTCCGCGGTAGTTTATATCATGAGTTGGACTCTATATGAGATTTGACCATTTCTATGTGATAAAGCAAGTGTGACTGAACTTTGATATATAAAGACTCTATATGAGATTTCGATGTGATAAAGCAGGTGTGACTGAACTTTGAAATATACATTGATGTACTGCGTGTCCCAGCATGATCTTACGATGGTACAAATACACAGAGACTTGACCATTTCGGGTCGGGTCGCTAGAAGTTGTTGATCATCAACACACTTCTAAAACCTAGCAAAAGAACATTTTTCTAAAAATTACGAAAAGATAAACAAGCATAATTGTATTGGGTAGAAATGTATGCGTGTAATTTTCTCGAAAAGTAACCATTTATGTCCTTTATGAAAATAAGAGTGCAATGATTTAAGTTCTTAAACTTAGACTATACCATTCTCATTTTCATGCAGATTGCAAATATATATATATATATATATATATATATAACTATTCATCACCCTGGGTGAGGAATAGTTATTCTTCACCCCCTCTATTTTAATATCAATGCATCGTAATTTTATGTTCCGTAAATTTTGTCTTATTTCATATGTAAAAAGATGACGTGATATAATATATAATATTTGCAAACAATATGTTATGTTATGTAAAATTACAAACATAGTGTAAAATATACATAAAATGTAATGTTTCTTGTCTTATGACTTATATTTATTATTTTAGTACCAGGTGTAGTTTCTCTCACCTTTGTTTTGTATGTTCTAGGTAGTATCTATCATACCAGAGTATATGTATGTGTAGTCTATAGTATATAATGATGTTTAGGTAGTATGCAATCCATCTGTTCCATAATGTAGTGCATATAAATTTTCTGAAAATTCAAACTTTACAAACTTTGACCAAGTTTATAGAAAAACTATCTATATTTGTAGTACCAAATATATGTCATGTGAAAGTACATAGTGCGGTGAATCTAATGATATGTATTTGGTATCCTAGGTGTATATATATATTTCTACAAACTTGGTTAAAGTTCGTAAAAAATGATTTTTCTAAAAATATATATGCACTACATTATGGAACAGAGGGAATATCATATTTTGAGCATACTCCTTTTTACGTACAAATATGTACGTATTTCACAAACATAATAGAAACTATGATCACACATGCAATTTTTTTCATATAACTCACTTTGGAGTATCTTAGATATTGTATATGAACATAATAAAATGATAACATGGTATATATACTACCACATGGTAGTATATAAGACATGGGTGTAGTTACACCACATAGTAGGATATATATAATTTTGATCGATTTTTTTCAAGACTTACAACTACATCTTCGAAATAGACTTTTGCCCCACTATATTAATATAGAAACCACACAATACAATATGAAAACCACTGCTGGGGCAAACAACACAACCACGACTAAAAGAAAAGAAAGAGAAAACAGACACCGACGTATCAACGAAAACGAAAATGACTCGCAATCGCTGCATCCTCTTCAGAGTATTCCCACCATGATCCTAGAACTCTAATTCAGCGCGTACCAAGCAACACCACCAAGAAGGATAGTGACGACGACACTACTGCCCGTATAAGTCCTAGGGTTGCCCCCACTACGCTCTGAGGAATGGGGAAGAGGTACACCCGACGCCCTTTAAGAATGAAGGGTGACTGATATGTCTCCAACGTATCTATAATTTATGTAGTATTCATGCCATATTTACAACAATTTTATATGGTTTTGATGCACTTTATACAATTTATTTAGAACTAATCCGGACTGATGTTGTTTTCAATAGAACTACCATGGCGTTGTTTCTTGTGGAGAAATAAAAGTTCTCCAAATGCAACGAAACTTTTTGACAATTTTTTGGAACAAAAGAGGCACTAGAAGCTTCGTGGGAGGGCCAGAAGAGCCACCAGGTGGGCACAACCCACAAGGGCACGCCAGCCCCCTCTAGCTTGCATTGGTGTCTTGTGGGGCCCTCGTAGCCCATCTTCATGTGAAACCGATGCCCAAAAATCCTATATATTCAGAAACCGCCAGAAATAACCCTAGATCAGAAGTTCCGCCGCCGCAAGCCTCTATAGCCATGAACAACCAATCTAGACCCCGTTCCGGCTCCCTGTCGAAGGGGGAAATCATCAGCGAAGGACATCTTCATCATCCGTATAGTCTGCATGATGAGGAGGGAGTTGTCCACCCTCGAGGATGAGGGTTTGTATGAGTAGCTATGTGTTTAATCTCTATCTCTCTTGTGTTCTTGATTTGGCACGATCTTGATGTATCGCAGGCTTTGTTACTATAGTTGGATCATATGGTGTTTTCCCCTCTCTATCTTGTTGTGATGAATTGAGTTTCCCCTTTGAGATTTTGTTGTTACCGGATTGAATACTTTTTGAGAGCACTTTATGTATGTTTTGCATGCGGATTCCTGTAGTGACATTGGGGTATTCAAGTGATTCACTTGATATATATTATGGCGTCAACTTGCAGATTCCGGTGACCTTGGAGATCTATGCATAGGGGTTGATTACACGTTTTCATACCATGTTCTCCGATAGAAATCTTGAGGAACTCTTTGAGTTTATTTGTGTTGGATTGAGTATTATGAATCTGAAATTGTTTGATGTGTATCGTATAATTAACTCATGGATACTTGTGGTGACATTGGAGTATCTAGGTGACATTAGAGTTAGTTGATGTGTATCATATGGTGTTAGTTTAGTACGAACTCTTAGATAGATTGATCGGAAAGGATAAGTTGGTGTTATTTTAGTAAAAACTCTTGGATAGATCGATCGGAAAGGATAATTTAAGTTGGTTTTGTACCCTGCAAACAATTTCTTCTTATGTTCTCCGCTAGATAAGAACTCTAGAGTGATTCTTCGTTGCACGTTGAGGGATGGTTATGTGATCCAATTATATTAGCATTGTTGAGAGATTACATTAGCGAAAGTACGGACCTAGGCCTTGTTTTCAAGCATTGCAATATTGTTTGTGCTCACTTTTGTTACTTGCTACCTTGCTGTTTTTTGTTGTTACTATTAAAAAAATCATTATCTACTATCATTACTACACTTGTATCACCATCTCTTCGTAGAAATAGTGCACCTATACAATTTACTATTGTATTTGGTGTGTTGGGGACACAAGAGACTTTTTGTTATTTAGTTGCTGGGTTGTTTGAGAGAGACTATCTTCATCCTACACCTCCCACTGATTGATAAACCTTAGGTCATCCACTTGAGGGAAATTTACTACTGTCCTACAAAACTCTGCTCTTGGAGGCCCAACACGAGTATACAAGAACAAGTTGTGTAGTAGACATCAGTGACACTCTCAACTGTCACCGTTTCGATGCAAAAATGACAAGGATTTCTCCTGACCCCCAAACCACCACCTCCTGGACAATCTACGACGCTCCACCAATCATGACATCCACCAACACATGCCACCACGGTCATGCAGTCGCCATCATCGTCTCACCATGGCAAACGTATCCCAAGCCGAAGCAGTCGTAGACAAGGTCCGATAGAATCACAACCACGCGAGAAGGAACAACCTCTGCCACCATACATGGTAGCCATGTGGACGCCACAACAAGAGCATACCGAGCCATTGGACCGGAGGGCAGCGATAGCGCAACCACTTGGAGGACGTCCTCCACCGCCATTGGCGGGTACCGACCAGACACGACAACAGGGACACACCAGTCCAAACAGGCCCGGTCGAGCCCCGAGATCTCGTAAAGTCCCCACCACCGTGCTGCTGCACGTAGGCCACCACCGCCGCAACCCTCTTGATCAACCCATAAGCTCGGCTGGACACAAACAGGCCCGTGAAACTCCCATCGCCATGATGCAACAGTGTGGCATCATCGCTGGCAACTCTGACATGAGCCGCTCAGCAAGCCAACCGGAGGCAACAAGGGAGACATGCCCTGACCCAGATCGGGTCTAGACCTAGGACTGCAGGTCCGGAGCACCACCGCCATCACCCCAGCCACCATGGTCAGTGGCACCACCACCTTGGACACCTGTGCTCATAGTTTTAAATAGCGAAGGTAGCATCCGCTATTGTGGACGCAATAGCGCTAGCGCAATAGCAACCGCTATCACTCAAATTAAATGTCATTACTTTTTGTTCATGTTCTAGTGATATAAACAAGAATCTACTGTTTTTATAAATCCTCTACTCGGACATAGCGCTCGCAATATCACTTTCTATCCGCATTATGCTATACAGAACCCAAACCGCTACAAGCCTGCTATCCACAATTTAAAATGCCTGTGCTGCACCAAGGAAGACCCACTATCGTGCCGAACCGTCGCCGCCGAGAAGCTCCACCTGGGCCAGTGCTGCCCCGCGCCACCCAAAACTAGGATAGAAAAGGCCAGTGGTCCGTCGCCGCTAGGGCTGCCCAACCAAGGGACAACGCAGCACACCGACAACAATGGGAGGAATGAGGGAACTAGGGGTAGGGGTAGGGAGATGGAGGGCGCGGCTCGGCCATCGTGATACGTCTCAAACGTATCTAGTTTTCCAAACACATTTGCTCTCGTTTTGGCCTCTAATTTGCATGATTTGAATGAAACTAACCCGGACTGGCGTTGTTTTTAGCAGAACTACCTTGGTGTTATTTTTATGCAGAAATAGAAGTTCTTGGAACCGGACGGAACTTTTTGTGAATTATTTCTGGAATATATGATGAATTATGGAGCGAAGACCTGTCGTAGGGGGTGTTCCATGGGGCCACCACATATCAGGGGGGGCCTAGGGCACGCCCTGATGGCTTGTGGGGCCCTCGTGGCCCCTTCGACCCGAATTCCAATCCTATAAAATCACATTCGTGGAGAAAAATCAGAGAGAAGTTTTCATCGCATTTCACGAGACGGAGCCGCCTTCACCTCCGGTTCTTCCTTCGGAGGGTTGATCTAGAGCCTGTTTTGGGCTCCGGAGAGGGGAAATTGTCACTATCATCATCACCAACCATTCTCCATCAACACTGCCATGATGCTTGCCACCGGGAGTGAGTAATTCCTTTGTATGCTTGCTAGACGGTGGTGGGATTGGATGATATTGATCATGTAATCGAGTTAAGTTTGATATGGCTTGATCCCTAGTATCCACTATGTTTCGAGATTGATGTTGCTATGACTTTGTTATACTTAATGCTTGTCACTAGGGCCTGAGTGCCATGATTTCGGATCTGAACCTATTATGTTTTCATGAATATAAGAGTGATTTGGATCATATCTTGCAAGTTGTATGCACCTATTACGTGTCATGGTCCGCATACCCCAAGGTGACAATAATTGGGATTCTTTCCGGTGATTGTCGTAGTTTGAGGAGTTCATGTATTCACCATGTGTGAATGCTTTGTTCTAGTTCTCTATTAAAAGGAGGCCTTAATATCCCTTAGGTTCCAATAGGACCCCGCTTCCATGGGATGGTAGGACAAAAGATGTCATGCAAGTTCTTATTGCAAGCATGTATGACTATATACAGAATATATGCCTACATTACATTGATGAATTGGAGCTAGTTTTGTGTCAACCTAGTTTGTAACTGTTATATGATCAATGTCATATAAATCATTATCCATCACCAATCCACATGCCTATGTGTTACATATACTGAATCTTGCTAAGTTACTATTGCTATTGCTACTGTCACAACTACCATAAAATTGCTACTGTCACTACTACTGTTACTTTTGCTATTACTATTTGTTGTGCTACTAAACCTTTGTTGTAGAGAGATATACCAGGCGCAGTTGAGTTGACAACTCAACTGTTAAGGACAATAAATATTCTTTGGCTCCCCTTGTGTCAAACCAATAAATTAGGGTGAAATACTATCCGTGAAGACTGTCGCGATTCCCTACACTTGTGGGTTATCAAGAACTTTTTCTAGCCCCGTTGCTGGGGAGCATAGCTCTATTTATTGTGTTAACTTGAAGGATATCCAATTTCTACTGTGATAAATCTGAAAGAACACAATAGAACTAAGATTGTCCCCTCTCGCACGAGAGAAGGTAAGGAACTGTCATCTAGCTCTGCTTAAGATTAACCTACTGTTTTGGAGAAACTTACTACACCACCATTTATTGTTCGTCCTGATATGTCACATGGACCTTATGATGCTACTTCTAACATTAATGAGGAAACTACTGTTACACATGTTGAAACTAAATCTGTGCCACTGGGTGAATTACTTGATGCTCATATTGCTAAGGCTAGAGAACTTCAAAATGCTAAAACTGAGTAAGACTTTGAATCACCTATTACCCCTCGCTCACCTAATAGTTATGAATTGCCTAATGTACCTGAAGGTTATGTTATGGATGGTGAGGTAGCTAGGGACTTTCTTGCTTGTAAGGATAGAGAATTCATGATGAAACTATTATGTAAACTAAAATAAAATTCTATGATGGAGAAAATGAAAAGTGATCCTAAATTTACTAACTCTCCTATATTTGTTACTAATAAGGATTATGAGTTCCCTGTAGACCCTGAGTTAATTCCTATAGTAGAGTTTGATCCCTTCCATGGTTATGGAAATGAAACTGTTGTCGAAAACCTTATGAAACTGAATGATATTGCTACTCTGTTTACCAATGATTTAAAGATTCGCTACTATTATATCCTTAAATTTTTTCCTTTCTCGCTAAAATGCGAGGCCAAGGAATGGTTCCTTTCACTTTCTCTTGGTTGTATGCATAGTCCGCAGTATATGCTTCACCACTTTCTGCAAAATATTTTCCAACTCATAAGAAACAAGCTGCCTTACAGGAAATATTTAACTTTGCTCAAATTGAAGAAGAGAATCTCCCTCAAGCTTGGGGGAGGCTTCTTCGGTTACTATGATATTTGTGTCATTGTCCTCTTGAGAAGAATGAAATACTTGATATTTTTTATGATGGACTAACCGATGCTTCTAGGGATTTCCTAGATAGTTGTGTTGGTTGTGTTTTCAGGGAAAGAACCATTGGACAAGCTGAAGAATCATTGGATAACATATTGCAAAATGACGATGATTGGACACTTCTTAAACCACCTTTGGAACCTATTCAAAAGAAGAGAGGTATTCTATTCCTTAGTCCCGAATACATGCAAGAAGCAAAAGGATCTATGAAAGAGGAAGGTATTAAAATTGACGATGTCAAGAAATTACCGCATATTGAAGAAATACACGAACTTGACAACCTGACACAGGTAGTAGAGGTAAACTCTCTATGTTCCTTTAATGAAAGTGATATACCTTGTACTAAGACTCCTGAACAATGTTTGAATGAATTTCATAATTACGTCGTTAAGCAACAACACTTTAATAACTATGTTAAGAATCAATTGCAATGTAATGCTATAATGATAGATCGCTTAAGTGACTTGATGTTCAGCATTGCAAATGATGTGAAAGGTTTAGGTAAACATGCTTCTATGGTTCACACCCATTTAGGCCAAGTTGCTAAATCATAAAATGATTTGCTTGCTGAAATGAATAATAATATAAATGATCATGCTATTAGAGTAGTGACTAGAGGAGGTAGAATGACACAAGAACCTATTTATCCTGAAGGTGACCCTAAAAGAATTGAACAAGATTCTCAGAAAATTAATTTAGATGCACCAAGTTCTTCTAAGAAGAAGAAGAAAAAGAAAGATGATAGGAACTTGCATGCTTCTAGTGAACCTATTATAGAAAAATCTGTTGAGAAACATAACGAAGTTTCTGTTTATGATGCTGAGACACAGTTTGGTAGTGAACGTGCACCTAATGACAATGAAAACAATGATAATGATGATGTTCACGTAGATGCTCAACCAGATGATAACAAAGAAAATGATAATGATGTGGAAATTGAACCTCCTGAGGATCTTGATAACCCACCTTCTAAAAATAAATATTATGATAAGAGAGACTTTGTTTCCAGAAAACATGGAAGGGAAAGAGAGACATGGGTTCAAAAACCTATGCCATTCCCTCGTAAGCCCACTAAAAGTAAGGATGATGAAGATTTTGAGCACTTTACTGAAATTATTAGACTTGTCTTTTTGCGCACTCGTTTGACTGATATATTCAAAATGCCTCTATATGCTAAGTATATGAAAGAGATTATCACCAACAAAATAAAAATAACTGAAACTGAAATTGCTACCATGCTTTCTAACTATTCCTTTGATGGTGGAGTACCTAAGAAGTTGGGAGGTCTGGGTATATCCACAATGCCTCACTCTATTGAAAGAAACTATGTCAAAACTGCTTTATGTGATTTAGGGGCCGGTGTTAGTGTTATGCATTTCTCCCTTTTATAGGAGACTTGAATTGAGTAAACTCAGACCTACTGAGATATCTTTGCAAATGGCTAATAAATCCACTGCTTTACCTATTGGAATTTGCGAGGGCGTTCCCCTTGTGGTTGCAAATGTTACTATCTTAACAGACTTTGTTATTCTTGATATGCGTGAGGACAACAATATGTCGATCATCCTTGGTAGACCATTTTTAAATACTGTAGGCGCTGTTATTGATTGCAATAAAAGCAAGGTTACTTTTCATGTCAATGGCAAGCAACATACCGTGCACTTTCCGAAGAAGCAAACTTCAGTTAATAATATTAAATTCATTGATCCTCTTCCCACGGTTATCATTGGAGATTTTATAATTCCTCTACCTACTTACAAGAAGAAGAAATATTATAATCACATTGTTGGGGAAATACAAATCCCTATTGAGGTAACCTGGTGATATACAAAAAAATCGGTTTCATGTTAGTTGAAAACGGTTATTAATAAGACTTGATCAACCTTATTAATGAATCCGTTTCGAATGACATTTTATTGATGAATTGAGTATTCACAACTTTTTGCATCACAAGTTTATTCTCTATTTTTCTTAGTTAAATGAAAATAAAATACCATGAAATTTTTGTTTTATTATTTTCCAATGCATGAAAAATACCCCAAACATAAAAAGTCTCAGATTCCCACAAAATTTTGATATGATTTTTTCTAGAATTTTTTAGAATTTTTGGCGTAAAAATTACAGCAGGGGGTGTGCCAATGGGCTACCACATAATAGGGTGCCCCCTAGGGCGCGCCCTGTTAGCTTATGGGGCCCACATGATCCCTTGCCTTATCTCTTTAGCCCACCTCGTCTCCTACCTCCATGCAAAAATTCCTAGCTCTCTCTCTCGTGTTCTTCCACCTGAAACTAAAATTTTCGATCACTTTATTCAAAACTCCGTTCTTGAAACTGTTCTGGGGAATTGATCCTTGGTATGTGACTCTCTCATTCCTCCAATTAGTTTAGTTTTACTAGTTTATATTTTGCATAAGTTGTTGCACTTGGTGCTACAGAAAATGAGCTTGCATGTTTAATTCTTTGAGTTCCAGGTAGTATGAATGCTTGATATGGCCTCTAGGCATCACTATGAGTAGTTTCTACCATTCTTGCAAAGTTTTGTTGACATAAATTTGTGGCTCAAATATTTCAAAAAAAATTCTTAGGGGAATGAACTTTCTAAGGAAAGGTTCTTCAAGACGGATCCCCAAGGGAGTTGCTAGGAGGACTTAGGACAGCAACATCAACCTTCCTCGCAACACGGAGGTCAGGCCCTGTGAATGGCCACACATACCCTTCATGAATGAAGCGTGTTTTATGAAGAATTCATGCTATTCATTGCAAATGCTGGGCTAACCAACTTCCTCGCAGATAAGTGTGACCAACACTATCTCCTCAATAATTCCTTTGTGCAAAATTTTTACTTCATTAATACACATTAATATGTCTGGTGCTCCCATGGTGCGATTTGCTCTTTATGCCAAGAATTATGAGTTACTCTGCATGAATTTTGTGAAATATGTTTGCTTCGCTCTAACGGGGGAGTGCGTGAACCTAAACCTGAGGAGTTTGAGGACTTCCTCCTTACCTTAACTAGGGGAGACCAAGGGCATATCACACGCCACACCCACTAGTTTCCATTTTCCATTTCTGCACTACTTTTCTCTGTTTATAGGAAAATGCGTAACAACTATGGAGCAGGGTGGTGGACTCAGTGCTCCCACCCTTGCTATTTTATGTCACGCACTTTATGGTGATAATGCTTACAACTTAGTGTCGGTGTCAAAACCAGCGGATCTCGGGTAGGGGGTCCCGAACTATGAGACTAGGATCGATGGTAATAGGAGACGAAGGGGACACAAATTTACCCAGGTTTGGGCCCTCCTATGGAAGTAATACCCTATGTCCTGCTTCGATCTATTGATGATATGGGGGTTACAGAGTTGAACTACCTCGAGATCGAATAGCTAACCCTAGATGACGTGTTCTATGTCTACCACCTAAAACCCTCCAGCTTATATAGACGCCAAGGGTAACTAGGGTTTACACATGGTCGGTTACATGCCGAAGAGATAAACATGCCCATTCTCTATATAAAACATGGAGAACAAGCCGTGCTTCCTAACGCTTCCATCTTGGAGACTGGGACTGCAAATATTCCTATGTTCGGTAAGTGGCCCGTATAGTCCGACCCATATGTAGGATCAAAAGTAGGTCTAGAGGGGGTGATTAGACTTCCTGACCAAATAAAAGTTTTGCCTTTTCCCAATTTTAATTCTTGGCAAGCTTTAGCATTCATAGCATATCAAGTAGCACCCTACACATGCATGTATAAGAGTATAGCAGCGGAAAGTAAAGACATTGCACATGTAAGTAAAGAGAGGGTTAAGAATGCAAACACAAGTGATGACACGATGATTTTTCCCATGGTTCCGATAGGTGGTTCTATCGTACGTCCACATTCATGGAGTCTTCAACCCACAAATGGTAACGGTCACGAGAGTCCACGGAGGGCTCTACCCACGGAGGCTTCCACAAAGAAGCAACCTTGACTATTCCATGCGGCTTCCGTCCACAAAGGACTAGCCTCACTATGGGTAGATCTTCATGAAGTAGGCAATCTCCTTGCCCTTACAAACTTCTTGGTTCACTCCACAACATGAACTAGGAGGCTCCCAAGCGACACCTAACCAATCTAGGAGGCACCACCCTCCAAAAGGTAATAGGCTCAGAAATGACGATGAACTCCTTGCTCTTGTGCTTCAAGATGATAGACTCCTCAACACACAATCTCTCTCTCATAGATTTGGCTTTGTAGAAGAGATGGGATTGGTGGAAAGCAACTTGGGGAGTCTAGAAATAAAGATCCATATGGTTGGAGTGGAAGATCTTGACCTCAACACAAGGGTAGGTGGTTCTCTCTCAAAAAACTGAGTAGGATAGGTATGGAATAGTTCTGAGTGCTTCTCTTTCGAGTGGGTGGTGGTGAAGGGGTATATATAGGCATATCCAAAAATCCAACCGTTACACACAATAAGTCAGACTCGGTGACACCAAAGTGTAAAACTCGGTGGTACCGAAGTGACAAAAAGTGGTAGCATTTCAATCTCGGATGGACCGATATACAATTCTCGGTTGCACCGATAAGGTGACCAATGGTCAGATTTACCAGACTCGGTGACACCAATTCACCATTTTTGGTGGGACTGAAAATGAGAACTTGCGTAACAGGAAGTTGGCAACCCAACTCGATGGCACCGAGTGCAGTGTCGGCTGCACCGAAGTGTTAGGGTTTGGCTGAGTTTGTCTAGGGTTTGGAACTCGGTGGCACTGGAATAGGAATGTTGGTTGCACCGATTTGGCATTTTTGGTTTAGGACAGACTTTGGTGGGAGATTTTGTGGATGTTTTGGTGACGGTCACTTATGCACGTCTGAGCATATTGTTCACCATCAAAACTTTACCCCCTTTTAATAGTATTGGCTTTCCTATAGATTCAAAGTGATTTCCCACAAATGTAAAATGTAGATTCCTCTTGCTTGAAGCTTGGCCAACCTATTTCCTTGAATCTTGGGGTAATTCCACAATCCTTTTCCATTCACTTTTCCTACAATATACTTGGTGGAAACATTAGTTCAATGACTTATATGTTGTTACTAACTACCAAAACCACCAAGGGAGCAAATGTGCTTTCAATCTCCCCCTTTTTTGGTAATTGATGACAACATATAGATCAATGCTTCGACAAAGATATAGTCAATGAATATAGTCATCGCTTTGAGAAGTATGTGATAAGCAAGAGCTCCCCCTAAATTTGTGCATTATTTTGAATTTGCGTTTGAATGCAAATGCACAATCGATTAGGTACATGGGTCACTAATTACATGTCACATACCACTTGGTGGTGTGCGAGAGTAATTGGAATGAATATCATAGCACAACACAATCAACCAAAGGTTA
Source organism: Hordeum marinum (assembly GCA_022496015.1). Lineage (NCBI taxonomy): Eukaryota > Viridiplantae > Streptophyta > Magnoliopsida > Poales > Poaceae > Hordeum > Hordeum marinum. Next base: position 341,169,716 of record CM039677.1, on the reverse strand, counting down.
ATGATCATCACATAAGCATTAAAAATGACAGGAAATAGTAGCATCACAAATCAAAGCGTATGATCAAACATCATCAAGCATGTATCACAAGCAAAACAAAAGAGTATCACGGCAACCAAAAGCAATTGTTTTGAAAAAAGCAGGACACCAAACGTGCTCTCTCTCTCAAAGACTAATGATCTATATACACTTCTCCCCTTTGGAAACAGGTTACCAAAAAGTTCAAAGGTATCTATCTAAGCGTTCTTGGGATAGTCTCCTTCGGTTGTCGATGAAGGAGTCGAGAGCATGGCGTTGGTGAAGATCTCTGCAGATGTCGTGGATGGAGCTAGAGTAGACACTGCTGGAACAGGAGCTGATGGAGCAGGAGTTGTGCTGACAGTAGCAGGAGTTGTGCTGACAGTAGCAGGAGTTGATGAAGAGGGCCTCGATTCTGGAGCAGGCACTATGGTAGATCTTGTCTGAGTGAAGAACTGGGTGCCTTGCTTGAGAGGTGATCCTTCCTCCTCATCATCATCATCATCAGAAGAAGAGGTAGAAGAGACCCGGGGAATGTGCATGGAGTCCACTTCCTTCTAGAGTTATATCACTGTCTTTGTAACCTTGTCCACTTTGTCACCAAGCACTTTGATCCTTGACTCAAAGATCCTCACAAGGCTGTTCTGGTTCTCCAGAATCCCCTTGATATCCTTTTGCATGCCCTGGACGGCTGTGATCAGAAGATCCATTTTCTCGTTCCTGGATCTGGGGGCTTGAGAACTAGTGGCTCAAACAACTTCTTCCTCTGCTTCTGTTATAGCAGATGTGGGATGATCTGGATTCATCACCACAATGTTATCTTCGAACTCTGGCTGTAGGGGCAGGTGTGGGCAATCAAGAGCAAAAATGTGCTTCTCCAACTAAGAGTTGATAAGAAACTAGATGTAGGGTGCATAGCAGCATGAACGCTTCTGGTCAGCAGCAACCCTCTTGATTATCTCAACAATTAGATCCATTACTCTAATCCCGGTGTTCCTGTCAAGGTGGATCAACATGTTGATGGAGTAACCTCTGATCATCTTGTCATCTCCAGGCTTGGGCATCAAGGTATGCCTGAGAATAGTGTTTATAGTCCGGAGGCCTGCTGTTAGTGCCCATCCAATCCTAACGTCGACTACATCTCGTAGCACTACCCAGCCAGAGTCACAACAAAGATCAACCAAGCCAGAGCCCATAATGACTTGTGGCTACACAGGTAAGCTTCCGAGCATGAAGTATACATCCGTCTCTTTGAGTCTAGGTGAAGCTTTCTGCAAGATGTCATGGCGCTTCTCCATGCATCCCGGCCATCCACTGGTTACTCCAGGGTGCCCATCAAATCCATCCTTCACCCAGTAGTGAAAACTTGTTTCTCGAGTCTCGAAGTCTTGAGGTCTTGAATATGCAAGACTTGAAGATTCCTTCATGAAGTTTTCATTTTTACATGGTGTCCTCCTTCTCACACCACCCACGAACACTCATACCAGACCCCGTCTACTTTAGCATAGCATTAAAATAACTAGGGTTCCCAGGGCTTTAGTAACAAGTGGTGGGTTCCTACCTCATGCATTCTACTCAACTACAAGAATTTCAAGAACACTACTAGAGGAATTTGTTGAATGATGTCACTACATGCAATAAAACATAGGTATGAAATAAATGGTCAAAGTGAACTTGCCTGGTAAGGTTGAGGAAGATAATATCGCTCTCAGAAATAACTTGATAGAACTATTCATCACTCTCTGATGAAAATCTATATAATCAAACATTGCACTCATAAGCAACCACTTCTAGCAATCAATACTATCAAACAATAAGCAACACAACAATCAAACGCAAAAGGGTTGTGATGAAGAAAATACTTAAGACAAAACTCAAAACAACAAAACCTCATCAACATAACCAAGAGTCGGTTTTCTCTACAAATAATCCTATTTTCCAATAGTAAGACAGCAACAAAGTAAAACCTAACAAAAGTATTCTAGCAAATATTTTACTAGCAAAAAGAATTACTTTTGAAGAACAACTAAGAACTAAGAAAACGATACACTAAAAAACATAAGTTTTTGCCTAATAAACTTAACAACAAGAAAAACAATAAATACTAAAATAAGAGAAAACAAAATATAAAACAACTAAGTTAACAGAAAGTAAAACTTGTAAAACAAATTTAAAAAAATTCAAATAAGAAATCAAACTAGCAATGAAATCAATTTGCATGTCATTATGAAACTAGAATTTATTTCATGCTATAAAAATAATAAATGACATAAAAATAAACTTGGTTGAAATACTACTGCTAACTAACAGAAAACAAAGTAAAACTTGTCAACTAATATAAAAGAAGATAAATCAAACAATTCAAAATAAAAGAAATAGAAATAAACATAAAAAAGAACTAAAACAGAATCTCTTTTGCTTGAAACCCTAATTTAAATTATTCTAAAAATTGTCAAATTCTACCTACTGATAAATAAGATCACTAGTGACCAATAGCAAAAAGAATCAATTCAAAATCTATTTTTAAACTCAAGATATTCAGAAAATCTATTTTTAAACTCAAGATAGCCAAACTTTATATATACAGAAACTAGAAAAAAAATCGATACAATGAAAAAATACTAAAATTAAAACAATTAAAAACATAAAAGATATGAAGAAAAAAAAACAGAACTATTCTGTTTTAAAAAACAGAAAACAGAAAAAGAAAAATTCTAACTAACGGACAGGGTACAAATGGCGCTCTGTGACTGGGCGAAACGGGTGTGTGCTAGATACAACCAAGCGAATGGCCGCAACTTAAAAGAAAATGGTTCGGCTAAAACTAAGTAGGAAAAACCGGCCGGTTCTTTTGAAAAGACCGACTCGGTACGCGGGATTTAATCGGAGCCGTTCAAACAGATCGGACGGAGGGGAGAGGCTCACCAAGGTGGAGGTCAACTCCGGCAAGGTCCGGTGATGGCGACGGCTCGGGAACGAAGCGGGCGACGGCTCCAGGGGGTCTCTGGTGACCGTGAATGCACTGCTTGATGAAGTCGAGGACAGCGAGCACGAGAGTGGACTTGGTGTCGGTTGGGGATGACGGGAACGGCGACGGTGAGCTCGAGGGCGGAGGTGGTGTTTGGGTGGTCATCGGGGAGGTCCCTCCGGTGGCTCTAGAGCTTGGGCGAGTGCATGGGGAGGTGCGGGCGAGGGTGGCAGAGAGGTTTGTGGGCTCAGGTGATCGAGGGGTTGGCTAGGGCGAGCAGGGGGTCGACAATGGCGGCGACGATGCTCTGGCTCCGACGAGCGATTGCGGCAGTGAGAGGGGCTCTGGGTTGGGGTTTTCAGGCAGAAAGGGGTGCGGGAGGGGCAGGACTTACAGCCAGGGGGTCAGGTTCTTCGTATGGCAAGGAAATCAGCAAGGGGATCGGGCTCCGGCGAAGGAAGGAGGCGACCGTTGCGGGATACGGTCAGGCGGTGGGACCCGCGTGCAAGAGAGAGAGAGTGGGGAACGAAACAGATCGGGTGGCCGATCTGATCCAGATTCGGAACGGGCGCGGGAAGATACGGGTCGAATGTTTCCAAGTGGGCCTCGGGGGCTTTCCTAATAAAAGATTTTTTTCCTTTTATAAAACAAAAACAGAAAAGGAAGTTGGATAAAAGGAAAACTAAAATACTTTTATATAGACATATTATATATCAAAATGACCAGAAAAATAAAATCTAAAAGATGAACATATTCCACTGTCAAACAAAATTCCTACAAAATCAGTAAATTCAAACGGTGCTACTGTTGCATATAAAATGCATTTTGAAAATACCGAAAAGCCTCCAAATTCATTTATCTCCATTTTTTTGAAGGGAATCATTTTACCCTATTTTCCATATATTTTATTTTTGGAGAAAATAAATTTTTTTAAACCATATTTCAAAAATGGCTTTGAAACCTAATATGAGATATTTCATAAATAGTTTTCTAAGTTTTATAAATTCAAATAAGATTCAAATGGCCTCTGGTTTGGAGTGTCATATTACTCCTCTCAAAATATTGTCAAGGGAATTTGAATTGTTTCAAACTTTAAAATGGAACCACATATGAAATGAACTCCATAATAGAAAGATTTGAAGTAGTTTTCAAATTCACTTTTCAAATGTTTTATTATGAAGAAGTCATGTCATCTTCTCTCACTCATTTGGAATTGGATGAATTTTGAATTCAAAGGCAAAAGGGGAAAGTCATTTTATTCCCTCTCATTCAGAAGTTTCAAATTTTCACTCAAATTTAGTCACTCAATCAAACAAACCACCAATCATATATTTATTATAACATTCCAAAATTTGGGATGTTACAGGAGTATACATGTCTTTCATGGCATTGTGACTTACCTTGGGTTCAGAGTATACATCCAAATATCCTTCCTGAGATTCTGGAGCTTCTAGTAGAGCAGCCCATTCCTCAACAGTGGATTCATATCTAGCACCTTCTTTCATCCATGCAATTATACCATCTTCGTAAAAATGAGCAGTGGAGTAGAATTGCATGGTCCTCTCGTCGTTCCATGCTATAAGCTCTCTGCCTATGAATTTGTCCAAACCAATGCAATGGAAGTTGTCTTGGACACTTGGGAAGTAGTCCACATTATCTTTGATGAACTTCCAATCAACATACCTCATGTCACTAACAACTGGTCTCTTCTCAAGCAGAATGGTCTCATAGAAATCCTATTGCTCTTTGGTGTAAAACCTGTAGTCAACAGCAGTCTTCCCTCTCTGAGCATAAGGATCTATGGCTCTCCAAGCTCTCAAACTTGAGTCTTTCCTCTTCTTCATGTCCTCAGCTACTAAGTGGTTGGCATCGTGTACTGGAAGATGTGGTTTGACCTTCATCAAGGTAGTCAAGTCATCATCATCTTCCACTCTGGAGGTAGTCCCTTTGTTCTTCTCTGAAGTAGGAATGTCCCTGGTAGTCCTCTTGGACTTCTGTGCAACAGCCTTTTTAGATGTAGGCTTGGTGCTCTTGGAGGTGCTAGTCTTTGGCATAACATCAGCCATGAGCTTCTTGGCTTTCTTCTTGGGAGGGACTATCTCAGCATGCTCTTCCTCCTCCTCCTCAGCAGCAGCACCAGCAACCTCTTATGGATCTTCAAACATGGAGGTAGGCCTGTCAATAACATGGACAATCCTCTTCCTGGACTTCTTTTCCCCTGCCTTCTTAGGCAAAGCCTTCCTTGGGGGATCTATAGTCGTAGTGGCCCTAGCACTCTCAGGTGCTCTCATAGCTGTAGAAGGTGCATATACTTTGCTAACAACCCTTCTGGAAGAAGTAGCTTCAATTGTTGACTTCTTAGCAGCCTTTTCTTGCTTTTTAGCAAGTATCTCCTCGGGAATAAAATCGGAATCTTCTTCATCAGAGTTGAGCTTCTTCCTGGTTCTAGTGGCAGCCTTGGGAAACCCGTGAGATCTGAGGGTGCGTGGATCTGAGAAAGAACTGGCTTCTGGGCTTGTTCCAAAACTCATATCAACTCCTGCTCTGCCACATTCTGACTGTCCTCTGAGCCTGACATACTGACCCTGTGAATAGAGTATAAGAGAACAGAAGAAGATGAGTCATCACAAAATGAGGCTGGTTTTTGAAATTTGAGCAATGAATTTTCAAGATTTTTGCATTCTGTCAAATAGATATCGGTGCAGCCGAAACAGAAATTTCGATGGGACCGAGACTGACTGATTGTCTAATCAAAACTTGGCAGCCTTTTTGGTAAGACCAAAAAGAGCAACTCGGTTCCATCGAGTCAGTTCTCAGCCACATAGAAAAGTACATCGGTGAGACCAATATTTCTGTTTCGGTTTCACCGAGATCTATCGGGCGGACGGCAAAACCCTAGAAAACTCATCTTTCGCGAGATTGCGGTGATTTGACAGGATGAAAACATGTGCAAAGGGTGTAATGATGATAAACAAGGATCTAGTGTGCAAGAATCGGACGAGGAGCACAATAGAGATCGAATTCATACCCTAGTTTGGTGCGGATCCTCTACGACGGTGACGAGGGAGGGGAGTTCGTCGGCGACGATGATTCCCAATGGTTGAGGAGCGTAGGGTGACAAGGGCGACGACCAGGGGTCTTCAGAGCGGCAGCTTAGGGTTTTGGAGCGTGACGTTTGAAGATGGAATTTCAAAGCGTCGGGGTCCAGAGTTATATACCCACCACTGTCGGTGACACCGATTATATGTTTTCGATGTCACGAGTGCCTCAACTGTCAGTTGATAGGGACACTCGGTGTAACCGAGAAAATGGAATTGGTTGTACCAAGATTGAAAAAACCAGATCAACCCTAGGCATTCGGTGAGACCGAGATTTTCTGGTTGGTTCCATCGAGATGCACTTGGGAGGTTTTAATGATCAGTCCTTATCGATACAGAACTCCGAGTGCTCCACACACAGAGGGATAGAAAAGCACTTGTTCAAATTTTGTGATGCAGCATGAATAGAGTATGAGGTGAGAAAGCATAGATAGCTAAAGAAGTGGTCCTAGGCAATCTTGCATATCCAATTGGCAAAAGATAAATTAAAATCCAAATAGCAACAATTGGATATCCTCGAATGAGAAAATAAATGGAGACCAAAATGCTCACACAATAAGATGTCAAATGAAATCATGGCAAACATGCACATATACTCTAGTATTTAACAAGCACTTGGGCGATGACGAAGTCATCTATATATGAGTATTTGACTTAGGAGCCAAGTAAGAATACTTGATCATAGGTCATACTCATCGTTTAAGCACAAGTGGGCTTACCACTTTTACATAAAGCTTTTAATGTTTGTCACATACTAAGAGATGCTTTGACTCAAGTCTTAGAGTAAAGATCCCCCTTGATGTGACATCCCCCCAAAAGAGGGATAAACTAACCTTGGATTTTGTTGATGAAGACTACATGTTGGTGAGGTGGTGGTGGATGCTCAATGTTGATGAAGATCACCAAGAGTTGGGAGCATCCTTGTTGTTTCCTTACTCTTCTCACCTACATGTGTTAGTCCCAACACATAAGAGACAAATACAAGGATATCTATGGACATGGAGTGCAAAGAATGTGTAATGATGTCCATTGATTTGTTGATTACCTTGTCACTTGCTTACCTTTGAGGGAATGTGTGACTCCTTAATCTATTGCATAGGTTTGATGTTGATTGCAAATAGATCTTGCCAATAATGAATGTGAGTGAATTTCATTGGTGGAGTCACCCCTCAAGAACTATCTAGTTCTTATTCTTGGGAATCCACATCAAGCTGATGGGGATCCTTGGTGTTGATGTAGCACTTGTAGAAGTTGAGCTTGTAGTAGCCTTGGGAACCCACTTCACCAAAGCTTGGGATTCATCTTCATAAGAGTCAAAGTCCTCTTGGAGCTTGTTCTTGCCCTTGAGCTTGGTGTCTTGTGGTGGAAGGTCATCTTGAGTGTTTGTCCCCTTGTGAAGAGTATATTCATGCTTCTCCTTTTGAGGAACAAACTTGGGATTGGGATATTGACCTTCTTCCCATTCAACTCCATTAGCGTTGAAGTAGCCAACACCGCGATTCTTCCGGTATCCTCCGTGCTTGCGTGCAATCTCATCAAATTGTTTGTACCCTTCAAGACTCTTTTAGATACTTTCTCTATAATTCCTTTAAATAAAGAGTTTTCTTGCTCAAGTGTAACTTGGCTAAGAGAATCATCATTAGTGGAATCAATAGAACTACTAGGAGCAACATCATTGGGTTTAGCATTTTTATTGTTGCTACTAGATGAAGAACCTTTCTTTCCTTTGTTACTTGTTTGCTTAGATTTGACTTGTGGCATGAATGTAGACAAGAGTAGTCATTTGGCAATATAAGATGAAGTCTTCTTTCAGAGATCGTCATTGATAGCTTTAAGAAATTCATGTTCTTGCTCCAAATTGAGCTTCTCAAAGCGTAGCTTCTCATGAGTTCTTACAAGATCTCTATGATATTCAAGAGTAGATTCATGAGCTAACTTAAGAGTGTTGAGTTCTTTAGTTAGTTCTTCTATCTTCATCTTATCATCGTTAAGTGATCTATCTTGACTAGCATGAGAAATATCAAGTTCATTATGGTTAACATCACTAGTTTTATCACATAGCAAGTCATCATCGTAAAGCAAGTCATCTTCATCACTATTGAAATCAAGATGTTCGGGCTGTGATACCTTGGGGCCTTTAGCCATGAAGCAAATTCCACCTCCTTCATTTGGTGAATCAAATAGGTCATAGGAGTTGGTTTTCACTAGTACAATTCCGGCAACACCATCATCTTGACTATAGTCGGAGTTGGAGTGATAGCTTCTCTCGGAGTGGTTGTCGGAGTCGGAGCCGGAAACCCATTCACCAACATGAGCTTGATGCTTCCTTCTTGAGTAGCTGTTGGTGTGCTTGTCCTTCTTCTCCGAGTCCCTACTTCTCCTTAAGGGTCTTCATGCATAACGATTATCTCTACTCCTTGTCTCTCTTCGAGGTGATTCATCTCTTGAGCTTAGTCTTCTTGGTGACTCTTCTCTTCGTTTGTAGGGAGCTGAGCACTCATTTGAGTAGTGTCCGGGCTTCCCATAATTGTAGTTGTTTTGATCACGACTTAAAGAACGCTTCTCTTCATATCTTGAGTTAGAGATGCTATCTTTGCTTCTATTCTTGTATAACTTGTTGAATTTCTTGACCATGAGGCTTATCTCTTATTTGTGACAAGGTTGTGGCTTGAGGTAGCGGGAGCATCACATGTGGCTTTGTAAGCACTGTTGGACTTGTGATGAAGGTCTTCCTTGTCTTTGAGTGTCATCTCATGAGCAACAATTCTACCAATCACTTCCGTTGGTTTGAGATCTTTGTAGTTGGGCATCATTTGGATCAATGCACACGGTGTCATATCTCTCATCCAAAGCTCGAAGTATCTTCTTGATGATGAACTTGTCAGTCATTTCTTCACTTCCTAAGCCGGCAATCTCATTTGTGATGAGAGATAGCCTAGAATACATTTCAACGACTCCTTCACCATCCTTCATCTTGAACTTGTCAAGTTGACCTTGAAGAACATCTAGCTTGGATTGTCTCATGGACCCATTTCCTTCGTGCATATCAACCAAAGTATCCCAAATCTCTTTTGCGTGTTCAAGACGGCTGATTTTGTTGAATTCTTCAGGACATAGGCAGTTGAAGAGTATGTCACAAGCTTGAGCATTGAGTTGCAACATCTTCAATTCATCCGTAGATGCTTCACGATCCGGTTCCTTTCCATCGGCAAAGAATTCACCTTGCAAGCCAACACGAACAACAGCCCAAATGGCAGGATTATGAGCAAGCAAATGCATTTTCATTTTATGCTTCCAACTAGCAAAATTAGTGCCATCAAAGTACGGACCTCTATGGTGATAGTTTCCCTCACTAGATGCCATACTTCTCCTAGGTTGTGAAACCAATGCAATGGAGACCAAAACTCGGATACCACTAGTAGGATCGAAAGTAGGTCTAGAGGGGAGTGATTAGACTACTTGACCAAATAAAAGTTTTGCCTTTTCCCAATTTTAATTCTTGGCAAGTTTTAGCATTCATAGCATATCAAGTAACACCCTACACATGCATGTCTAAGACTAGCAGTGGAACGTAAAGAAATTTCACATGTAAGTAAAGAGAGGGTTAAGAATGCAAACACAAGTGATGACACGATGATTTTTCCCGTGGTTCCAATAGGTGGTGCTATCGTATGTCCACATTCATGGAGTCTTCAAGCCACGGAGGTTAACGGTCACGAGAGTCCACGGAGGGCTCTACCCACGGAGGGTTCCATGAAGAAGCAACCTTGACTATTCCATGCGGCTTCCGTCCACGAAGGACTAGCCTCAGTATGGGTAGATCTTCACGAAGTAGGCGATCTCCTTTCCCTTACAATCTTCTTGGTTCACTTCACAACACGAAGTAGGAGGTTCCCAAGCGACACCTAACCAATCTAGGAGGCACCACGCTCCAAAAGGTAATAGGCTCGGAAATGACGATGAACTCCTTGCTCTTGTGCTTCAAGATGATAGACTCCTCAACACACAATCTCTCTCTCAAAGATTTGGCCTGGTAGAAGAGATGGGATTGGTGGAAAGCAACTTGGGGAGGCTAGAAATCAAGATCCATATGGTTGGAGTGGAAGATCTTGACCTCAACACAAGGGTAGGTGGTTCTCTCTTAGAAAACTGAGTAGGATAGGTATGGAATAGTTCTGAGTGCTTTTCTTTCGAGTGGGTGGTGTGAAGGGGTATATATAGGAATCTCCAAAAATCCACTCGTTACACACAATTAGTCAGACTCGGTGACACCAAAGTGTAAAACTCGGTGGTACCGAAGTGACAAAAAGTGGCAACATTTGAATCTTGGATGGACCGATATACAATTCTCGGTTGCACCTACAAGGTGACCAACGGTTAGATTTACCAGACTCGGTGACGCCGATTCACCATTTTCGGTCGGACTGAAAATGAGAACTTGCATAATAGGAAGTTGGCAACCCAACTCGATGGCACCGAGTGCAGTGTCGGCTGCACCGAAGTGTTAGGGTTTGGCTGAGTCTATCTAGGGTTTGGAACTTGGTGGCACCGGGATAGGAATGTTGGTTGCACCAATTTGGCATGTTTGGTTTAGGACAGACTTTGGTGGGAGAGTTTGTGGATGTTTTGGTGACTGTCACTTGTGCATGTTTGAGCATATTGTTCACCATCAAAACTTTACCCGCTTTTAATAGTATTGGCTTTCCTATAGACTCAAAGTGATTTCCAACAAATGTAAAATGTAGAGTCCTCTTGCTTGAAGCTTGGCCAACCTATTTCCTTGAATCCTGGGGTAATTCCACAATCCTTTTGCCATTCCCATCAATGAACTTTTCCTGAAATATACATGGTGGAAACATTAGTTCAATGACTTATATGTTGTTATTAATTACCAAAACCACCAAGGGAGCAAATGTGCTTTCACCATAGAAATAGGTCGGCCTCCCGAGGACCCCCTAATCCAGGACTCCCTCAGTAGCCCCCGAACTTGCCTCCAATGCCAAGGGTCCTAGATTCAATTGCTTTACATGATTAGAGTCTTCGGCTTGCGAGGTGAGTTCTTCCTACGGAACATAGTTCGGCCTCCATGATAAGTAGGTTTCTGCATAGTAGCACATCCAAACACTGCAAATGGGCTGGCCTTGAAGGCCAAACGTCAAGGGATAAATAATATTCCTTCGACGACCTCCTTGGCGAAAGGTCACAACCCACCACGACCGCTAGGCCAGTTACATGAACTCAATTCGTGGTTCAAGGCTGTTTTAATCATCATGATCTATCAACATACTGATCATGTCCCGTTTTATACGGGATATGTTTAATCACGCGCGTGCAACGGTTCGCACATCTCAGGAAGCGGAGGGATTCATGGCGCCGCAAGGAGAGATCAAATCGATAAGCCTGATAAAAGGGGAAGAAAATCCCCAAAGCTAATCACACTCCTCATCCACTTCCCCTGCAACCATTCCTATGAGCTCCCGACACCCAGATCTAGGTCTTCCGCCCCCACCTCCAAGCTCATCAATGGCAGGCTCCAACCGCCAGTGGGAGGTCTCCACGGTAACCGAGCAGGACATTCTCAGCCTCAAGAAGGCTGGCTACCTCTCCGCTGACATTCATCATCGCCCACCAGAGGAGGCCCAAGTGATCCCCACCCCTCGTCTAGGCGAAAGGGTGGTCTTCCTCCCCCACTTCATCAGGGGTTTGGGCTTCCCACTTCACCCCTTCGTTAGGGGGTTGATGTTCTTCTACGGTCTTGACTTCCATGACCTCTCGCCAAATTCCTTTATGCATATATTGGCTTTCATCCTCGTCTGCGAGGCTTTTCTTCGGGTCGAGCCACACTTCGGGCTCTGGCTCAAAGTGTTCAACATCAAGCCGATGTGCGTCGGCGGGAAGCACGCAGACTGTGGCGGGGCTGTCATCGGCAAGCTCACCCGCGTCGTGTGGCAATCAGGGCACCTTCATCGACACCATCGAGGCGCAGCAAAAGGAGTGGTTCTACATCACAAAACCACGAGAAGAAGGTCAAATTCCTCCTGACAAATTCTGATTCGGTCCCCCACCAGACAAGCTTCATGGCTCAAAAAGGGCCTTAATTGGGGAACGAGCAAGGAGGTGAGCGACCTGCAGAAGTGCATCGGCTCCATGGTTGAGAAGGACATCAAGATGACCAATGTGGTCCAGGTGATGCTCCGAAGACACATCCTCCCTTGCCAACGCTTGGACACTCGCTTGTGGGTCGTCAGCTCGACGATGCGCCCACAATCCGGAACCTCTTTCGCACTACGCAGGAGAAGCTATGGAAGGCGATCTTTAAGTCGCAGGAGAACTGGCCATCCGAGGAGGAAGACAGAGGCCTACAGGCCTCCAAGCCCACTACCGAGGTACGGTACACTTCTGCTTGACTGGCTTTTGCTTTTCCCAAAGAGGATACATAACGTTTTCTTCCGGTCACTCCCTTGCAGAAATGGCTAAAGAAAGCCATTAATATCAGCAGCCCTGCACCTCAGCCCGAGGACGCTAGGTCCGAGCTGTTGGCGCAAATGCTCATGCAGAAGCCTTATGAGGCCCCCACGAAGAAGGAGAAGAACAAGAAGAAACCGGGCCGAAGAGGCCTTCGTATCCGGGACCAGTCAGAGACTGTGTCCGGGGAAACTCATGCCTCCTCGAATCTAGACGAGCATGAGGAGGAAGAGGAGGAGGAGCTGGAGGAATAGGAGGAGGACGAAGTAGGGGGGAGTCAATTCCCCCCTCGCGAGAAAGAGGGCGGCATCATCGGACGTCCCAGAGGAGGTTCCCTCTCCTGCCCGAAGAGGACACGTCCGGCACAGATGGTCCTGTCCGACGACAGCTTGAACTCAGATACTGAGTCCGATAACCTCGAGGTGATTCCGCGAAGGAACCTTAGGGTCAAGCCTCCGGCTCAAAGGTTAGGAGCCGAAGACCCCTTGTTTGTTCTTTTAACAAGTTTAGAGTTTACTAACACGCAGGTGGTTATGGACTTTGCAGCCCCCCGTGCGTCCTCCCCACTGATCAAATATCGGATGGGGAGACCCCGCCCGCCGATCTAGCGGAGAGCGGGAATGCCTCACATCCGGCCACTCCGGGCGACGCGAAGGACACTGCCGAGGTGTCATCCCAGCATGCTCCTATGGAGCCGGGCACCGGCGGTGGGGGAGATGACATAATGGCCAAGGCTAACACCTCGGTTACCGAAGACCGGGGGGAAGTACCCCGCCCGGACACTGAGGAGGGCGGACGAGCAGTCGCTCAGTCCCCTCCAAGGATATCTCTGGGGCGTAACGCGCCTCCGGAGGTTCTGGTTCAAACCTCGGTTGGTGATCGGGTTATCCGATCACCGTCGGCACCTCCGACCAATGGGTGGCCGGTCATGAAGGAGGCTCTATCGAGCGCCTCCATCTTCGAGGAGCACCACACCCTCATGGGTGCGATATTAAAGATCATCCAGTCCGTTGACAATGGACTGAAGGAGACCTTCAAAGGTCTCCTAACGGGTTTTCAAGTAAGTCACCTGATATTCTTATTTGCAAAGTTTTTATTTATTTATATTATATACATGGCAGCCCCCGAGCCCTACGTGAGTTTGAAAAAACTTACCTAGGGGTCAATCATGTATTCGATACCGGACTAGATACAATTTATGTGTCCAGCATGTTAGGGTAGCTCTTAATAATGTCTAACATATGATCGGATTTATTATAGTGCGGGAGTTGAAAAACCCATGTAACATGTCCACTGTGTGTGTATTGTAGGCGTCGTCATCGGCAGCGACGAGAAATGGCGCGGAGCTGGACGAGCTGAATCGGAAGCTGAAACGCTCCGAGGATGAGGTTGAAGCCCTCAACCGAAGATTCGACGAGGCACAAGGTAGGTCAAAACAAAATCTGAATACCTTTGCTCGAACTCCTTTACCCAAACACTGTCCATGCCGTTTTTCATAATATCTTAATGTGCAAACGGCTTCAGCGAAGGAGGTGGAGAGGCTCAAAGCCGAGATCCAACAAGCAAAAGACCATGCGGCCATTGAGAGAGCGGCGGCCAAAGAACCGACGACCGCCCTCTCCGCCCTGCGAGCCACTAGCCAGAAGCACAAGGCTTGTGTGGTGGAGGTTCAGCAGGAGCTCAAGGACGCCAGCCAGAAGTGTGAGGTCCTTGAGCAGAAGGGCAAGGACATCGCAGCCAAACTATCCACCCTGAAGAACGATCTTCAGAAAGAGCAGGTGGACAGGCGGTTTTATAAGGAGCAGGTCCGCCAAGCAAAGGACATAATGGATGGTAAGCCATACTTACTACAGTGCATCTTTGGGGATAGCAAATTCAAATTGCTTACCCAGGTGTGGCGTTCTTCAGGCGCCTCCTCCGATCTCGAGAAGAGTGTGGCGGACACCAATATATTGTTTGCCTCGAGGGAAGAAGGAGACGAAGCTCGGCTATTCTAGGCACAGTTCGGAGACCCCAAGCGCTCGCCTCTTCTCGTGGAGCAGCTAAAACAATAGATGGAGCTGCACCAGATGGTAGAGATGGCCATGAAGGACCTCTGCATCTGCTTATGGCCCGGCGAGCCGCTGCCAGGCATCTACTTTGGCCTGGTGCAGAAGTTGATTGTTGCCTCGCCCCACTTCGATGCCGTGAAGCGCTCTTCCTGCATAGAGGGGGTCCGGATGGCCCTCGCCAAGGCCAAGGTACACTAGCTGAGGCTAGATCCAATGAAGGTAGCTACCGCCCCGTCGCCTCCTGGGAAGGAGCATTGACGCCCCGAGTTGTACTACAATGGAGTGATGGAGAGTGTTCGGGTAACAACGTCACAATGTTCGGGCAATAATATGTTTCAATGAGTTGTAACGTGTCCGAAGACATATCAAGACTTTTGATGTTATAAGTTTTTATGCTTTTATAGTTTTGCATTCCTTTATAACTCCTATGTGGCCATTTAATACTAAAAGATGCGAGTCGTTGGCTTCAGCCCCCAAGTAGATACCACATGGGGTGTCTATGCCAATGCACTATGTCCCTTAGCCGAGTTATCGGAACCCGAAGGTGGTAAAGTGCGGCAGACTAGGCAATCAGACTATAGTGCTTTATTTCTTTCACTTAGCCATAGGGGCGCAAAAAGGACTACGGGGAGCTTACGATTGGCTACCGAAGTCTTGTGATATTCGGACGAACCGCGGCTAAATCCGATATCACAAGGATTGCATGAAGGACAAACCCCTCGTATAACATGGAATAACGCTTACGAGGATTGAAGTATAATACTTCTAGCTCAGGATTCATAGACCGGATCTCGCATATCGTGACAGTCAGTTTTTGGCTTTTCCCCTGAGGCGCTTAACCAAACTATTTGGAAGCACAATCGCAGGGGTGCTCCCTTTGCCCTTTTAGCCGAACGAGCGGAACATAAAGGGGCAAGCACAGGAGCCAGACAACCCAACTATTGACCCAACACACAGTTCGGAACCGATGCATATTAAGTGAACTCCGAGACGCCGAACACATAATTAACAATATGTAAGGCGATTTATATGTAAGTTCGAGCCCCCGGTGTAATATCCTGTCGCGTCGTAACGTATCGAATTGTTTCATGAGAAGAGGGAGAAAAGGAAAATATGTTCCAAGAAGGAAAACCAGAAAACATGTAAAATGATGTTGTATTTTTTCTCAACAACTCTTATTATTCGGAGTGCCGAAGCAACTGCTTGCAGGTATATGAAAAAAAGGAGATTATAGGAGTAGTTGTACCAGGGGTCTTTGATTGATGGTATGATGTCCTTGATATGCCCTGTTGCTAGTTTTACTCCTGATCTTTGGTGTGCCTCGATTGGTGGCATCGTTCGGCGAGCGGATCTTGTAAACAAAGTCTGGAGAAGTCGCCGAACTATGGATAGGCTTTATGCCCATGGTGGGCCCTTCAATGGTCTCTGCATTGTGTCCAAAGACATATTTAGTGGTAGTAGTCTAGTCTAGCCAGACTCCCACCTTTGTTTCCCCACCGCTGCCCATGGAATTTTAAGAGCAAAGTTGTGCCTTCTTGGCATGTACTTCGCTGGTCCTAGGGGCGTGCGGTGGGGTGCGAGTCCCTATTTGGGGCTAGAGAAGGGTTCTAAGAGTTTGGCCTGCAGCCGAGCTTGCTTCCCAACCTTCTGTGTCTTTACGACAAATGCCGGAACCTGCCGATCATCTTGGTAACTAAATTCGGCCGCCAGGGCAAGCGCATGCTCCTCATTCCGTAGAGATCGCTTTGTTTGCCTTTGACAATGATGACCCCTTTGGGACCATGCATCTTGAGCTTGAGGTATTCATAATGCGGGACGGTGTTGAAACGAGCGAACGCTATTCGGCCAAGCAGGGCGTGATAGCCGCTGCGGAAGGGTACGATGTCAAAGATCAAGTCTTCGCTGTAGAAGTTGTCGGGCAAGCCGAACACAACTTCTAGGGTTACAGAGCCCATGCACCAGGATTCAACTCCTGGAATCACCCCTTTAAAGGTGGTGTTACTGCGTTTAATCCGTGACGGGACTATGCCCATCTTTTTCACCATATCTGAGTAGATCAGATTAAGGCTACTTCCTCTGTCCATTAGGACTTTTGTGAGGTGATACCCATCAATAATGGGGTTGAGGATAAGTGTGGTCGAACCCCCATGATGGATACTGGTCGAGTGGTCGCGCCGATCAAAGGTGATCGGATATGCTCACCATGGGTTGTACTTTGGGGCCACCGGCTCTACAACGTAGACCTCTCGAAGGGCGCGCTTCCTCTCCCTCTTGGGTATGTGGGTGGCATATATCATGTTTACCGTCTTGACTTCCGGAGGAAATTTCTTTTGGTTGCCACCAATCGGACCCCGAGGATCATCCTCATCCTCGCTGTGAGGGATCTTGCTTTGATCTTCGGGTGGGAGTTTGCCAACCTGTTTTAACACCTAGCAATTGCGGTGTGCGTGGTTTGCGGGCTTCTCCTGAGTTCCGTGGATTTGACAAGTCCGCTCCATTATTTTTTCCATCGGAGTGAGTCCGTCGCGATTGCCTTTAGGAGGCTTCTTCTGTTTTCCAGGACGGGAGTTGCGGAAGATGGCGTTAACGGCCGTGTCATCAGCATCACTGTTATTGTGTCGGCGCTTTTTATTATTGCGCTTTGGTTTTCCGTTGCTATCCCAAACTTCAAAGGCTCCGGGATCTTGAGAATTGTGGTTGTGTCTTGCCATCCAATTATCTTTGCCTACGCAAAAGTGGGTCATGAGGGAGGTGAGGGCGAACATAGTTCGAGGTTTGTCCTGGCCTAGCTAGCGGGCCAGCCATTCCTCCCGAATATTGTGCCGGAAGGAGGTTATGGCCTCGGCATCCGGAGAATCGACAATCTGGTTCTTCCTAGTCAAGAACCGGTTCCAGAATTGCCAAGCAGACTCACCGGGCTTCTGGACGACATTGCTGAGGTCGGAAGAATCCGACGGCCCAACATAGGTTCCCTGGAAGTTGGAGCGGAAAGCATCCTCCAGGTCTTCCAAGCATCCAATGGAGTTTTTGGGGCGGCTGTTTAGCCAGTGCCGAGTTGGCCCCTTAAGTTTGAGGGGAAGGTATTTGATGGTGTGGAGGTCGTCACCTCGAGCCATGTGGATGTGGAGGAGGAAGTCCTCGATCCATACTATTGGGTCAGTAGTTCCATCGTACTGTTCGATGTTCACGGGTTTAAACCCTTCCGGGAACTGATGCCGCATGACCTCATCCGTGAAACACAGCGGGTGAGCGGCCCCTCGAATCCGAGCTATATCACCCCTGTGATCGGCGTCTGTTTTGGCTCGGGTGCATTCCCGGTCTCTATTATTACTTCTTTCGAGCCATGGCATGTACCCATCCCGTCTATCGGATGAGTATCCTCTAGATCCGTAGGTGGATCTTGTACGGCCTACTATATGATCCAAGTCATCTCGCAAGTTGAACAATTCATTGGGCTCTAGTGGCTCCTTTACCCATCTTTGGGGGATTTTCGGTCTATAACCGGCGTTATCAGCCATCCGATCACGCCCGCGAGGAGGACGGTCTGGCCTATCGTATGGAGTATGCTTTGGCGATGCGGTATTAGTGAGCTCGTCGTTGAATTGTGGCAGCAGCCTTCTCCGTGGATAGCTCTTGGTCTGGTCCGACAGATCAGCGACATGCCCCTCCTCAGCCGAGAGGACTCTTGTCCAGCGATCATTGAGGTCATCCTGTTCGGCTTTAAGTTTCTGCTCCTTGGCTCTCAGATTACGAGTCGTCGCTATTAGTTGATGTCTAAATTGTTCCTGATCTTCATGGTTATCAGGGATGTCCCTATCGTCGGCTTCCAGGATATGCTCCTCCTCAACAGGGGGGAGGTAATTGTCGTCCTCGGAACCATTGAAGTCGTCGGTATTGCTTTGGTCCTCAGGGCTTTCCTGGCCTTCTAACGGGTGTTCGGGGTTATCAGGGTCACCACGGTCTTCGGGGGTAACTCCATCCCTTGTGCCGATAATAGCTTTCCTTCCCTTTTTACCTTTGGACCGCTTATGTGGCCTTCGGCGCCTTGACGGTGCTTCGCTCGACTTATCGCCGTCATTATTAGGCGTTTTGTCACCATTAGGAGTGTCCACCATGTAGACATCATATGTTGAAGTGGTGGCCCATCTTCCGGTATTAACAACGGTGGGGGTGCAACCCTCTTCATCCATGTATTCTGCCTCCTCGGAGGCATAGTCCAGCATGTCAGTTAAATCTTCGATAGTGACTATCAAGTGGGTGGTGGGTGGGTTGAAAATTTTGTCCCGACCTACACCGTAACCAATCCGATCATAGATCGGGGTTAGGTCATTGGTGATCTTCATCGACGAGATCCAATCTAGGGCCTCGTCAACCGCTGAGAGCCCGATCGGATCAGATTGTTCAGAACTTAAGGAGTTTACCTCCAAAGTGCCCATACATGGGGAGTGTTTGGAAAGAACACATGCCCGGTCTTCTGGCGCAAAGGCCGGATCGAAACAAGAGATCGGCCCATCACCGTGGGTAACCCCATTGGCGTGTCCGAAGGAGGAACTCGATGTTAAAGCCTCAGAGTCTTCGGGTGTTACAGCCGAAGCTGCGAGCCCGGTTAGCGACGAGTTGCCCCGAGAATCAACGGAGAACTCTAGGTTTCCGAATCTGACCTCTCGATTAGGGGCGAAGCTCTTAACACGACCTAGATGGCCGGTGGAATCAGTATGCAGCACAACGCTGCCGAAGGCGAAGATCTGTCCGGGGACGAAAGTGTCCATGTTGCGGACCTCTTTGTTGATGACAAGGCAAGACATCGATTCCTTCTTGCTCATAGAGGAACTCTCAATGAAAGCACCAATGTCCGCGCCAAAACCGGCGGATCTCGGGTAGGGGGTCCTGAACTGTGAGACTAGGATCGATGGTAACAGGAGACAAAGGCGACACAGATTTACCCTGGTTCGGGCCCTCCTATGGAGGTAATACCCTTCGTCCTGCTTTGATGTATTGATGATATGGGGGTTATAGAGTTGATCTACCTCGAGATCGAATAGCTAACCCTAGATGACTTGTTCTATGTCTACCACCTAAAACCGTCCGGCTTATATAGACGTCGAGGGTACCTAGGGTTTACACATGGTCGGTTACATGCCGAAGAGATAAACATGCCTATTCACTACATAAAACATGGAGAACAAGTCGTGCTTCCTGACGCTTCCATGTTGGAGACTGGGCTTGCAAATATTCCTATGTTCGGTAAGTGGCACGTATAGTCCGGCCCATAGAAATAGGTCGACCTTCCGAGGACCCCCTAATCCAGGACTCCCTCACTTAGGATCTATTGTTGCGCGCCGATTACATCTTAACCAAACCAAGGCCAAGATTGACGGTGATATTTACGCCATGTGCTTGGCAAAGCGCTTCGAGGTTGCTATACGCCCTACTGATTATTTGTTGCCCGAGGTGCACCTCGATCACCAATCCATGGAGGAGCACCCATTTCTTGAGAAACATAAACCACCAATGAACCTTTGCTACAGCCTAGTGTTTAGCGAGGAAACTTGTGATATTATTCCTTTGCTTGCACGTTCTTTGCTTAACTATCATGCCAGGAACGGATTCAGAATAATGCCAGAGGACATCATTGCTTACCGAAATGAGTTTAATGTTGCGAAGGCCGAGGCCCAGGCATGGGACGCTTGGGTACCTCAGCAGAAATACTTTCCTGGACCTGATGGCTATTATCAGTGGTGATTACCAAGCTAGGCAAATGCCTAACCTTGGGTAGTACGTATCTCACACCGACATTACATTCATGTTCTCACACTTCATATAAATTGTCGGTGTTCATCCTCTTTCATTGTATCTCCATGTTAGCTTTATTTTTCCTGCTTTGTTCTTGTGTGTTTGAAAAACTTTTAAAATCTAAAAACATTTCTCGTTTCTTTTCGGTTTTTAGTTTCCTTAATTCTTTAGTTTTAGTACTAAAAAGAAAACCAAAAAATATTTCCTTTGCATGTTGGGAGCTTTCCTGTGTAAATAGTTCTTCTCGTTCTTGTTTTCCCTTAGTTTATTGCCTTGCTTAAGAAAAACAAAAACTCCAAAAATATTTCAGTGTGTTTCTCTGAATTTCTTTTATTCTTGGTGAATCCTTGAAAGGATAAGACCACAATGAAAAAGTTGAGTGGCTCTTATATGCTTTATCGATGATTTAACAGAGAGCCAATTTTAAACTGCCCTGCAGATTCCAGCTTAGTCCACGACATTCTTGCACTATTATTATTATCACAATATTCAATCATGCAAGTGAAAGGAAATAATGATGATATTTGATGAAGTGATTGTGACAAAGGAAGCTGGTATGAACTCTTCTTGTTTTCTATTTTTGTAAATATATTTAGCCAGTTTGATCATGATTCAGTATATCATGAGTAAACATGTTTGTGATGACAATTAGAGATTATAGCTTCGCATGCCATGCCTAAATAGATAGGGTTTAATAATGATTTATCCTTTGTGTCAACATGCATTAAAAGGGTTATATTAGGGTATGGTAGTATGGAATTTCCCTTTGAGTAATTCGAGCAGCTTGACTTGGCTCATGGGCGAACATGTAGTTGAATCTAAACCAATGCAGCCTTCATGATGTTTAAATTCAAGGTGTTCATATCCTAATCATGCTACATTCAATGTTAATTATTCACAATGCATGTTTTTGACCGTTGTTGATCTCTATATGGTTGCTTCTAAATATATTGCTAGCCTTCACTTGCACTAAGCAGGAATGTTGCTTGTGCATCCAAAACCCTTAAACCAAGTTATTCCACATGATTCCATCATACCTACCTATATGTGGTATTACCCTGCCGTTCTAAGTAAATTTTCATGTGTCATCCCTAAATATTCAAATAGACATCCATTTTGTGCACTTGTCTCGCTCATGGAGCGACGAGGTGGTCGATATTTCCCATGATAAGCGAGTTATTCTCAGAATGGTCATTTATTCTTCGTCATTGCATGAGAGAGGTGGGCAAAAGGGATGCTCAGTTGTCGGGGACATTCCCCACGGTTGGACCCGACCAAGAGTATGACCTGGCCTCTCATTTGGCGGCTTGTATGGTCACCTTGTTTACCGGGTCAACATGGATGACAAGGCCTAAGGCCGAGTGTGCACCCTGCGGAAGGCGGCTCGTGGAGAGGCCTGGAGGGCCGGCTCATAGAGAAGACACAAGAAGAGGAAATATTCCCGCACAAGGGAATCAAGACCCGGATTGGGATTCAAGAGAGACAAGTCATAATCCTAGTAGGACTCTATATGTAAGCCTGCCCCTTCAACTTGTATATGAAGGGTCAAGGCACCCCAAGAGGGAGAGGTCAAGTCATTAGAGATAGACAGATTAGAAACCCTCGAGACTAGTGTTGGAAATATGCCCTAGAGGCAATAATAAATTGGTTATTATTGTATTTCCTGGTTCATGATAATTGTCTATTGTTCATGCTATAATTGTGTTAACCGGAAACCGTAATACATGTGTGAATACATAGACCACAACGTGTCCCTAGTGAGCCTCTAGTTGGCTAGCTCGTTGATCAATAGATGGTCTCGGTTTCATGACCATGGACATTGGATGTCGTTGATAACGGGATCACATCATTAGGAGAATGATGTGATGGACAAGACCCAACCCTAAGCATAGCACAAGATCGTGTAGTTCGTTTGCTAAAGCTTTTCAATGTCAAGTGTCATTTCCTTAGACCATGAGATTTTGTAACTCCCGGATACCGTAGGAATACTTTGGGTGTGCCAAACGTCACAACGTAACTGGGTGGCTATAAAGGTACGCTACGGGTATCTCCGAAAGTGTCTGTTGGGTTGACACGAATCGAGACTGGGATTTGTCACTCCGTGTGACGGAGAGGTATCTCTGGGCCCACTCGGTAAGACATCATCATTATGAGCTCAATGTGACTAAGGAGTTAGTCACGGGATGATGTATTACGGAATGAGTAAAGAGACTTGTCGGTAACGAGATTGAACAAGGTATGGGGATACCGACGAT
Organism: Hordeum marinum; assembly: GCA_022496015.1. Classification (NCBI taxonomy): domain Eukaryota; kingdom Viridiplantae; phylum Streptophyta; class Magnoliopsida; order Poales; family Poaceae; genus Hordeum; species Hordeum marinum. The sequence continues at coordinate 341,147,068 of CM039677.1, read as the reverse complement.
CGAATCTCGGGCAAGTACCATACCGATAGACAAAGGGAATTGTATACGGGATTGATTGAATCCCTGACATCATGGTTCATCCGATGAGATCATCGTGGAGTACGTGGGAGCCAACATGGGTATCCAGATCCCGCTATTGGTTATTGGCCGGAGAGGTGTCTCGGTCATGTCTACGTGTCTCCCGAACCCGTAGGGTCTACACACTTAAGGTTCGATGACGCTAGGGTTATAGGGAAAAGGTATACGTGATTACCAAAGGTTGTTCGGAGTCCCGGATGAGATCCCGGACGTCACGAGGAGCTCCGTAATGGTCCAGAGGTAAAGATTGATATATAGGAAGTCCAGTTTTGGTCACCGGAAAGTTTTCGGGCTCATCGGTATTGTACCGGGAGTGCCGGGAGGGTGCCGGAGGACCCCCGGGAGGGGTGTGACGACCAGAGGACTTAGTGGGCCTTTAGAGGAGGTGTGCCAGCCCATATTGGGCCAGCCAAGACCTCCTAGAAGGGCCCATGCGGCTGCGATGTAGAGATAAGGGCAAAAGGGGTTTGAAAGGAGGAGATCCACCTCCCTTGTGGGAGGTGGACTCCTCCCCCACTTCGGCCGAACCTCTCCTCCTTGGAGGAGGGGCCAAGACAGCCCTCCCTCTCCCTCCTACTATATATACTTGAGGTTTTGGCCCTTTGAGAACAGATCTGAACTCTCTCTCTTGGCGAAGCTCTACCTCTCTTCTTCCTCCTCCGCAGCGCTTGGCGAAGCCCTGCCGGGATACCTTGATACTCCACCACCACCACGCCGTCGTGCTGCTGCTGGAGCTCTTCCCCAACCTCTCCTTCCTCCTTGCTAGATCAAGGTGTAGGAGACGTCACTGGGCTGCACGTGTGTTGAACGTGGAGGTGCCGTCCGTTCGGCACTTGATCGGATCTTCCGCGATCTGAATCGCTGCGAGTACGACTCCATCAACCGCGTTCTTGTAACGCTTCCGCTTTGCGATCTTCAAAGGTATGAAGATGCAATATCTCCCCTCTCGTTGCTGGTTTCTCCATAGATAGATCTTGGTGACACGTAGGAAAATTTTGATTTACTACTACGTCTCCCAACAGTGGCATCATGAGCTAGGTCTATGCGTAGAATCTATGCACGAGTAGAACACAAAGCAGTTGTGGGCGTCGATTTTGTTAATATGCTTGCCGCTACTAGTCTTATCTTGATTCGACGGTATTGTGGGATGAAGCGGCCCGGACCAACCTTACACGTACGCTTACGTGAGACCGGTTCCACCGCCTGACATGCACTAGTTGCATAAGGTGGCTAGCGGGTGTCTGTATCTCCCACCTTAGTCGGATTGGATTCGATGAAAAGGGTCCTTATGAAGGGTAAATAGCAATTGGCATATCACGTTGTGGTTTTGGCGTAGGTAAGAAACGTTCTTGCTAGAAACCTATAGCAACCACGTAAAAACTTGCAACTACAAATTAGAGGACGTCTAACTTGTTTTTGCAGCATATGCCTTGTGATGTGATATGGCCAGAAGGATGTGATGTGATGCATTGTGATGTATGAGATTGATCATGTTCTTGTAATAGGGTTCACGACTTGCATGTCGATGACTATGACAACCGGCAGGAGCCATAGGAGTTGTCTTATTTATTGTATGACCTGCGAGTCAATCACAAACGCCATGTAATTACTTTACTTTATTGCTAAGCATTAGCCATAGCAGTAGAAGTAATAGTTGGCGAGACAACCTCATGAAGACACAATGATGGAGATCATGATGATGGAGATCATGGTGTCGTGCCGGTGACAATGATGATCATGGTGCCCCAAAGATGGAGATCATAGGAGCAAGATGATATTGGCCATATCATGTCACTATATTGATTGCATGTGATGTTTATCATGTTTACATCTTATTTGCTTAAAACGACGGTAGTAAATAAGATGATCTCTCAATAAAATTTCAAGAGAAGTGTTCACCCTAACTGTGCACCGTTGCTAAGGATCATTGTTCCGAAGCACCACGTGATGATCGGGTGTGATAGGTTCTAACGTTCGCATACAACGGGTGTAAGCCAGATTTACACACGCGAAACACTTAGGTTGACTTGACAAGCCTAGCATGTACAGACATGGCCTCGGAACACGGAAGACCGAAAGGTCGAACATGAGTCATATAGAAGATACGATCAACATGGAGATGTTCACCATGGATGACTAGTCCGTCTCACGTGATGATCGGACACGGGCTAGTTGACATGGATCATGTGTCACTTAGATGACTAGAGAGATGTCTATCTGAGTGGGAGTTCATTGAATAATTTGATTATGTGAACTCGATTATCATGAACTTAGTCTAAAATTGCCTTTAATATCTATATTGTAGATCCAATGGCCAACGCAAATGTCAACCTCAATTTCAACGCGTTCCTAGAGGAAACCAAGCTGAAAGATGATGGAAGCAACTATACGGACTGGGTCCGTGGCTTGAGGATCATCCTCATAGCTTCCAAGAGATTGTATGTCCTTGATGCACCGCTAGGTGACCCACCCATTCTCCCAGCGGACCAAGACGTTACGAACACTTGGCAGTCGCGCTGCGATGATTACTCCCTTGTTCAGTGCGGCATGCTTTACAGTTTAGAATCGGGGCTCCAAAAGCGTTTTGAGCAACACGGAGCATATGAGATGTTCCAAGAGCTAAAACTGGTTTTCCAAGCTCATGCCCGAGTCGAGAGATATGACATCTCTGACAAGTTCTTCAGCTGTAAGATGGAGGAGAATAGTTCTGTTAGTGAGCACATCCTCAAGATGTCTGGGCTTCACAACCGCTTGACTCAGCTGGGAGTTAATCTCCCGGATGACTCAGTCATTGACAGAATCCTCCAGTCGCTTCCACCTAGCTACAAAAGCTTTGTGATGAACTACAACATGCAGGGGATGGAGAAGTCCATTCCTGAGTTGTACTCGATGCTGAAATCAGCAGAGGTCGAGATCAGAAAGGAGCATCAAGTGTTGATGGTAAACAAGACCACTAGTTTCAAGAAAGGCAAGGGTAAGAAGAACTTCAAGAAGGACGGCAAAGCTGTTGCTGCGCCCGGTAAGCAAGTTGCCGGGAAGAAGAAGAACAAGAATGGACCCAAGCCTGAGACTGAGTGTTTCTATTGTAAGGGTACCGGTCACTGGAAGCGGAACTGCCCCAAGTACTTAGCGGATAAGAAGGTCGGCAACGTTAAAGGTATATGTGATATACTTGTTATTGATGTGTACCTAACCAGCGCTCGTAGTAGCTCCTGGGTATTTGATACCGATGCAGTTGCTCACATTTGTAACTCCAAGCAGGAGCTGCGGAATAAGCGAAGGTTGGCAAAGGACGAGGTGACGATGCGCGTCGGGAATGGTTCCAAGGTCGATGTGATCGCCGTCGGCACGCTACCTCTACATCTACCTTCGGGATTAGTTTTAAACCTTAATAATTGTTATTTAGTACCAGCTTTGAGCATGAACATTGTATCTGGATCTCGCTTGATACGAGATGGCTACTCTTTTAAATCCGAGAATAATGGTTGTTCTATTTATATGAGAGAAATGTTCTATGCTCATGCCCCGCTGGTCAATGGTTTATTTTTGATGAATCTCGAACGTGATGTTACACATGTCCATAGTGTGAGTACCAAAAAGTGTAAAGTTGATAACGATAGTCCCACTTACATGTGGCACTGCCGTCTTGGCCATATTGGTGTCAAACGCATGAAGAAGCTCCATGCTGATGGACTTTTGGAGTCACTTGATTTCGAATCATTTGACACATCCGAACCATGCCTCATGGGCAAGATGACCAAAACTCCGTTCTCCGGAACAATGGAGCGAGCAACTGACTTGTTGGAGATAATACATACCGATGTATGCGGTCCAATGAGTGTCGAGGCTCGCGGTGGCTACCGTTATGTTCTCACCCTCACTGATGACTTGAGCAGATATGGGTATGTCTACTTAATGAAACACAAGTATGAAACCTTTGAAAGGTTCAAGGAATTTCAGAGTGAGGTCGAGAATCAACGTGACAGGAAAATAAAATGCCTACGATCTAATCGTGGCGGAGAATATTTAAGTCACGAGTTTGACACGCACCTTAGGAAATGTGGAATTGTTTCACAGCTCACGCCGCCAGGCACACCTCAGCGAAATGGTGTGTCTGAACGTCGTAATCGCACTCTATTGGATATGGTGCGATCTATGATGTCTCTTACCGACTTACCGCTATCATTTTGGGGATATGCATTAGAGACTGCCGCGTTCACTTTAAGTAGGACACCGTCTAAATCCGTTGAGACGACACCGTATGAATTATGGTTTGGAAAGAAACCTAAGCTGTCGTTTCTAAAAGTTTGGGGTTGCGATGCTTATGTGAAGAAACTTCAACCTGAGAAGCTCGAACCCAAAGCGGAAAAGTGCATCTTCATAGGATATCCCAAAGAGACTATTGGGTATACCTTCTACCTACGATCCGAAGGCAAAGTCTTTGTTGCCAAGAATGGATCCTTTCTCGAGAAAGAGTTTCTCTCGAAAGAAGTAAGTGGGAGGAAAATAGAACTTGATGAGGTAATTGTACCTCCACTCGAACCGGAGAGTAGCGCAGCACAGGAAGTTGTTTCTGTGGAGCCTACACCGGCTAGAGAGGAAGTTAATAATGATGATCATGAAACTTCAGATCAAGTTGCTATTCGAAGGTCCACTAGGACACGTTCCGCACCAGAGTGGTACGGCAATCCTGTCCTAGAGATCATGTTGTTGGACAACGGTGAACCTTCAAACTATGAAGAAGCGATGGCGGGCCCGGATTCCGACAAATGGCTTGAGGCCATGAAATCCGAGATAGGATCCATGTATGAGAACAAAGTATGGACTTTGGTGGACTTGCCTGATGATAAGCGAGCCATTGAAAATAAATGGATCTTTAAGAAGAAGACTGACGCAGACGGTAATGTGACCGCCTATAAAGCTCGGCTTGTCGCTAAGGGTTATCGACAAGTTCAAGGAGTTGACTACGATGAGACATTCTCACCCGTGGCGATGCTAAAGTCTGTCCGAATCATGTTAGCAGTTGCCGCATTTTATGATTATGAGATCTGGCAAATGGACGTCAAAACGGCATTCCTTAATGGCTTCCTCAAGGAAGAACTGTATATGATGCAGCCGGAAGGTTTTGTCGATCCTAAAGATGCTAACAAGGTATGCAAGCTCCAGCGCTCCATCTATGGGCTGGTGCAAGCATCTCGGAGTTGGAACATTCGCTTTAATGAGGTAATTAAAGCGTTTGGGTTTGTACAGGTTTATGGAGAACCCTGTATTTACAAGAAAGTGAGTGGGAGCTCTATAGCATTTCTTATACTGTATGTGGATGACATGCTGATAATGGGAAATAATATAGAACTCTTGGAAAGTATCAAGGCCTACTTGAATAAGTGTTTTTCAATGAAGGACCTTGGAGAAGCTGCTTACATATTAGGTATTAAGATCTATAGAGATAGATCAAAACGCCTCATTGGTCTTTCACAAAGCACATACCTTGAAAAGATATTGAAGAAGTTCAATATGGATCAGTCCAAGAAGGGGTTCTTGCCTGTGTTGCAAGGTGTGAGATTGAGTACGACTCAATGCCCGACCACGGCAAAGGATAGAGAAGAGATGAGTGCCATCCCCTATGCTTCAGCCATAGGCTCTATCATGTATGCCATGCTGTGTACCAGACCTGATGTGAACCTTGCCATAAGTTTGGTAGGGAGGTACCAAAGTGATCCCGGAGCGGAACACTGGACAGCGGTCAAGAATATCCTGAAGTACCTGAAAAGGACAAAGGACATGTTTCTCGTTTATGGAGGTGCCGAAGAGCTCGTCGTAAAGGGTTACGTCGATGCTAGCTTCGACACAGATCCGGACGACTCCAAGTCGCAAACCGGATACGTGTATATTTTGAATGGAGGGGCAGTAAGCTGGAGCAGCAGCAAGCAAAGCGTCGTGGCGGCATCTACATGTGAAGCGGAGTACATAGCTGCTTCGGAAGCAGCAAAGGAGGGAGTCTGGATGAAGGAGTTCATCACCGACCTAGGAGTGATTCCGAATGCGTCGGGCCCGATGACTCTACTCTGTGACAACACCGGAGCTATTGCCCTTGCGAAGGAGCCCAGGTTTCACAAGAAGACAAGACACATCAAGCGCCGCTTCAACTCCATCCGTGATTACATTCAGGAGGGAGACATAGATATTTGTAAAGTGCATACGGATCTGAATGTCGCAGATCCATTGACTAAACCTCTCTCACGAGCAAAACATGATCAGCACCAGAATGCTATGGGTGTTCGATTCATCACAATGTAACTAGATTATTGACTCTAGTGCAAGTGGGAGACTGTTGGAAATATGCCCTAGAGGCAATAATAAATTGGTTATTATTGTATTTCCTGGTTCATGATAATTGTCTATTGTTCATGCTATAATTGTGTTAACCGGAAACCGTAATACATGTGTGAATACATAGACCACAACGTGTCCCTAGTGAGCCTCTAGTTGGCTAGCTCGTTGATCAATAGATGGTCTCGGTTTCATGACCATGGACATTGGATGTCGTTGATAACGGGATCACATCATTAGGAGAATGATGTGATGGACAAGACCCAATCCTAAGCATAGCACAAGATCGTGTAGTTCGTTTGCTAAAGCTTTTCAATGTCAAGTGTCATTTCCTTAGACCATGAGATTGTGTAACTCCCGGATACCGTAGGAATACTTTGGGTGTGCCAAATGTCACAACGTAACTGGGTGGCTATAAAGGTACGCTACGGGTATCTCCGAAAGTGTCTGTTGGGTTGACACGAATCGAGACTGGGATTTGTCACTCCGAGTGATGGAGAGGTATCTCTGGGCCCACTCGGTAAGACATCATCATTATGAGCTCAATGTGACTAAGGAGTTAGTCACGGGATGATGTATTACGGAACAAGTAAAGAGACTTGCCAGTAACGAGATTGAACAAGGTATGGGGATACCGATGATCGAATCTCGGGCAAGTACCATACCGATAGACAAAGGGAATTGTATACGGGATTGATTGAATCCCTGACATCGTGGTTCATCCGATGAGATCATCGTGGAGTACGTGGGAGCCAACATGGGTATCCAGATCCCGCTATTGGTTATTGGCCGGAGAGGTGTCTCAGTCATGTCTACGTGTCTCCCGAACCCGTAGGGTCTACACACTTAAGGTTCGATGACGCTAGGGTTATAGGGAAAAGGTATACGTGATTACCGAAGGTTGTTCGGAGTCCCGGATGAGATCCCGGACGTCACTAGGAGCTCCGGAATGGTCCGGAGGTAAATATTGATATATAGGAAGTCCAGTTTTGGTCACCGGAAAGTTTTCAGGCTCATCGGTATTGTATCGGGAGTGCCGGGAGGGTGCCAGAGGACCCCCGGGAGGGGTGTGACGACCAGAGGACTTAGTGGGCCTTTAGAGGAGGTGTGCCAGCCCATATTGGGCCAGCCAAGACCTCCTAGAAGGGCCCATGCGGCTGGGATCTAGAGATAAGGGCAAAAGGGGTTTGAAAGGAGGAGATCCACCTCCCTTGTGGGAGGTGGACTCCTCCCCCACTTCGGCCGAACCTCTCCTCCTTGGAGGAGGGGCCAAGCCAGCCCTCCCTCTCCCTCCTACTATATATACTTGAGGTTTTGGCCCTTTGAGAACAGATCTGAACTCTCTCTCTCTCGGCGAAGCTCGACCTCTCTTCTTCCTCCTCCGCAGCGCTTGGCGAAGCCCTGCCGGGATACCTTGATACTGCACCACCACCACGCCGTCGTGCTGCTGCTGGAGATCTTCCCCAACCTCTCCTTCCTCCTTGCTGGATCAAGGCGTAGGAGACGTCACCGGGCTGCACGTGTGTTGAACGCGGAGGTGCCGTCCGTTCGGCACTTGATCGGATCTTCCGCGATCTGAATCGCTGCGAGTACGACTCCATCAACCGCGTTCTTGTAACGCTTCCGCTTTGCGATCTTCAAAGGTATGAAGATGCAATCTCTCCCCTCTCGTTGCTGGTTTCTCCATAGATAGATCTTGGTGACACGTAGGAAAATTTTGATTTACTACTACGTCTCCCAACAACTAGAGGTAGAGAAAAACACCCTTGTAATCGAGATCATCATCATCATCATCAATACACACAAACAAGGACGTAGGCTTTTACCTTCATCGGAGGGGCCGGGCCTGGGTAAAACTCGCGTCTCTCTATTCTGACCAACCTAGTTGAAGCTACCACCTAGTTACAATGGCCTCACACCTAAGTTCTCTCATGAGGACATATTGCCGCGACAAAACCACGACAGTTGGCGTCCACTGTGGGGCCTTCGCACGGTGGTTTCTGTTCTTGGAGGGAGTTTTCTCAGAAAGGATCAAGAGGTTCGCGATTAGTCGGATGATGAAGAGCCAACACGGAAGAATTTATCGACTCCAGGGATCATCAGCTGAGATTGAAAAAGTCTCTTGTCGCGTGCAAGTCACCTCCGCCGTGAGTAACCTCCTGCCCCGAGCAGTCCAGCTCCGGCTCCAACTCCGCCGCCATAGATCGCCTTATTGCGTGCCGAGTCGGCCCTCCCACGCCGTTGCTATGACCCGCCACGCCAGGGGATTCTTCAAATGTCGTTGTGATCTCTTCTCCTATCTGAGCCACCGTGGCACGGCGCCTCGCCTGTCTCTGCCCCAGCTTTCGAATCTGCCGGCCTTCGTTGAGCCTCCTCCGCCGGCCTCACCCGCAGCCGTCGAGCTGCCATATTCGCGCTGCTCCAAGCTGCCGCCGTGGGCCTACTTCGGCCAGCATTGCGAGCCGTTATGACCATCACCTGCTGCACCCTCAACTCGCCGACTCACCTTTGCGCCTCGTGTCCGAGTGGCCTCCGCCACCTGCAACCATGCCAAGCCGTCGGGCTTGCCTCCACCTCGAGCATGCCCTGGATGCCTTCGCTCCACCTCGCCTTAATGGCCGCACCCCTACTTCGAGCCTCGAGCCATCCTCCACGTTGCCTCGCCTGCTTCTATGGCCGTGTCCGAGCCGACCTCGTCAAACCTCCACTGCTCCTACGACCGTCTTCGAGACACTTTCCGCCTCCACTGCGCGTGCGACCCGGCATTGCCTCGCCTTGAGCCACCGCAGCGCCGGCCTCCGCCGCCTCTCGTTCAACCGCTACCTGTGCAGGTCTCCGCCGCCTCTCCACTCCATGCTGTCTTGATCCCGTGCACGGACTCCACCACGCCTGGCCTCACAGCCGTGTTTCACCTCACCCGTTGCGCTGCGGTCGGCTTTGCTCCCTCCTCGACTTGCACGTTGAGCCGTGCACCGCTGTGGTCGATGTTCCCACTGCGCGCCCCTCCCGCATGTCATGCATGTGCCCCTACCACGCTCCCGTAAGCCGCCATTGTGTCCCTGCGCCTCGCCGTTGTGGCCCTGCTCCCGCTGTCGCCTGTCCGCAACCGTGACTTGCCACGCTCCTGCCCCCGCGCTCCTGCCTCTGCTCTTGTCCACTCGCTGCTTCTACAGGCTGCCCCACTCCATGCATGTCGTTTTACCGATCTAACCACCATCCTCAAAAGTCGGGTGCCCGAGAGGCTAGATGGAGGAAAAGAGAGGGCCGGTTGGGGAGTAATTAGGTCATCCTCAACCACGCGACTGATAATTATCGACAAAACATATCAGGTGAAGTTCATTCGGTATATTTTTATTGGTACATATTTATTTTTCCGAGAACAATTACTCTGACGAGCGATATATTTTATGAAGAACAATTATTCATTACCAAAGTGGCATTATACTGCGGAGATGGAGGCACGCCAACATTATTTTGCGCTAGTGTTCGTCCGTGTCGCGCTGCATCGGCTTCCAACGACACGGCCCTCTCGCGTGTGCGCAGCGGTTTACAATGCCGCGAGGAACTCACGCGACCCAACTAACTTATAACGATGCGGCTGACACTCTCGTCCGCGCCAGTTTTCAACACCGCGGCCTACTCCTGCATCTATGTCAGTTTATCGGCCAGCTCTCACGTCTACATCAACATGTCGGGGCCACGCTTGCTCAAGCCACCCAATGGATGCTCGTGAGGCGCCACCCTGCGGTCCACAGTAAACACGCTGGTGTCATGCCTGCTTGCTCGAGCCGCCCAACGAATACGCGCGAGCCGCCGCCCCTGCGAGCCGGTGTACTCCGATAAAGATGGAGCAAAAAAGGGAAATATATATCTATTATCAAATTCGACCCGTGCTGGGTTGCCCAATGGATAGGCACACTAGTTTGTCGTCCCCTAGTCTAGTCTGTTTCAACACATAAAATAAAATAGGAGAGCCAGAGCCACAGAGGAACCATCCCTAGAGAATCTACCATTTGAGCCGGCCATCATTTGAGACGACAAAATTCACAGTGCTAGCAAATTCAAAGTGGTCAGCAAAGCAAAAGAAGATACAAATGTCCCTAGAGGAGCCAGAAGAGCCAGATCAAGAGAGAATAACAAGGAATGGGTCAAGAGGCTTACGAACCCGGATTTGTCCAAAAAATGGCTTTTTTGAACGACATACACTGAGGACATACGATGAGCATCGTGAAGATCCTCAACTTGCCACACCACATCTGGCTTAAATAAATTTCAGCCACCAACTCTACATCGGCTTATGTTACAGCAGTATAAAGACTCTCAAGCCGCCTCCTCGAGTCGAGTTAAGACTCGAGGGCTACACAAACATGGCTCGGCATATTTGATCGGTTTCAACAAATACAATAACCCCGGGTCATTGCAATGAAGACAACCCGGTCCAGGGGGCTGCTGCCTTATTGGAAGAAAAATTAGAAGTCTCCCAAAAGGACTAGTTGCCATGATGCACAATTCAAACATGGGTGTCCTGCCTTATTGGCAGAAAATTAAAAGCCGCCCAAGAGGACTAGCTGCTACGATGCGCAGTTCAAACATGGGTGCCATGCCTTATGGGCGAAAAAATAAAGGTTGACAAAGAGGACCAGCTGCCATGATGTGCTATTCAAACGTAGGTATCCTGCTTTATTTGATCGTCATATTATCATATTATGATCAATGGAATAAAGCTGGCTTATATGGACCCTAGATGTTTTGTAGTGGTAGCATTGTCTCATGTATATCCTATGTTGAGCTTTTCCATGATCATAGGTCACTTGGGGGCTTCCGACTCAATGAGTTAGCTTTTAACAACCCTCTTGAATCGGCTAAAAGCCAATACACATATGGTTAAAACTGCCTATTTGCTCGATGCGACTCCGATCGGGTGACACCGTGTACTCTTGACAAGTCAATTCATCTGGACCCTGAACTTATCAAGGTTAAAACACCAACTTGAGTCACGTGAAAGTCGGCATACAGAGAGCTAGGAAAAACCATGGGTTATCACACCCGCTTCATTGAAGCAAGACTCGAGCCTCGAAAGCCGGTCTTTATGACGAGCCTTGAAAGCTGGCATTTTTATACATTGTTCTCATATACATACATCATCCTCCATTGCATCATTACACAATACATCATCATACAATGCATATCCATATTTGTGTATGTTAGGGAAAGCCGATCGTCAAACCGGGTTACATCGTAACTTTTGCAGGAACAAATAGATCTTTGATAGCCGAAATGGCCGGATCTTCATCATGATTCATCATAACTAATATTAAATGATTGGGGTTTTCCAAACCAGCTCAAAAGAAATGACTATTCTCAAAAGAGTTGCTCTATCAACATTGCTGGGCTGGTATATTACATATTGCCGAGACAGCTTATCACATATAATGTCGGGTCATTTAAATTGACCGGCTCTTGGATTTTTTCAACTTGTGCTCTGTAGAAAACTACAACACTTATGGATTTCTCGAACATATATTTGTCGGGTCGCACCACAACCACGAGTAGGGATTTTTGTTTCAAGGACGAAGGCATTATTCCAGGATACTCGTACAAATGATAATTACCGGGTTGCATTATAACCACAGGCAAGGATTCATTCAAAGTCGGATTGACACAGTTCAAGAGGACTTCTGAACTACATTATGATGGGTTATGTTATTTTCACACAGTCCAAAGTCGCTGCACACATACGACTCATCACTTGGGTGATACATCATATGATGCTTTTTGTTTTCAAAGGATAAGTGTATATAAGACTCGAGTCGCTGCAGGCAAACGACCCGGCACTTGGGGGCTACACTACTTAGATCAAATTTTCTAAAAAGTCCCAAGTCGCTGCAGGCATGCGACCCAGCACTTGGGGGCTACAGTATTCATCTATTTAAAACAGATTATAAGGTTCGAAATGAAGACCCGACCCATCACATACCGATGAGCCGGCCCTTGGGGGCTACACTACTCAGATCAAATTTTCTAAAAAGTCCCAAGTCACTGCAGGCATGCGACCCGACACTTGGGGGCTAAAGTATTCAGCTGTTTAAAACAGATTATAAGGTCCAAATTGAAGACCCGAGCCATCACATATCGATGAGCCAACCCTTGGGGCTACAAAGGTGAAATGCAAGACATTTAGCTTATAACTGGCGACTCGAATGACAACCCAGATTGCTCCAAAGCTATCTACCTACAAATATTGAAAACTAAGTTCAGATCCCAGCTTGTCGCAGGAAAAACAACCTAGCCCTTCGGGGCAACACTACCTGAAGTTTTATGAGTATAAGACAATTACAAGCCCGAGGCTGCTGCAGGCAAGACAACCCACCACTTGGGGGCTACACACTCAAAGATATTATTGCAAATCACCAATCATCATGAACCGGTAAACTTGGAGCTTGGAGGCTATAGGTAGTATGGATATATAAAAAAAATAGAAGAATACTTTCAAGCTGTCAAGTGTGGGCAAGATTGGTCTCATTTCTGGATGGAAGGTTGTAAAGATCATCTTCTCCAACTTATTCATGGAAAGGCCCAGAAGACCGGAATGACATCAAAAGGATTTTTTATTCCCAATAATTTTATCTAGCCTAAGAATTGAAAGTCAGCTAAACATCACATGGATTTGTTTAGTCCCAATAATGTTATCAAGTCAACTGGAGTCCAGTTGTTTGACGTGGCGGCATCAACAATCATGACCCGACATTATCAAAGATCATGACCCGACAGAGTCTATATAAGCAACCCGGCTTCACAAGTTGGCAAGTTCTACATCCATAAATCAGTAATAGTTTTATCCTAAGTTGGCATCCACTACGTCTGATGACCCGGCAAGAACCCTGCGTCCCATGAAGTGGTTTAACAATGGACGAATTTCTATTCCCAATATTTTTATCAAAGCCAAAGCATTGGAGGCTGACTCAACAACATATGGGTGTTTTATTCCCAATATTTTATTTTCAAAGGACACTCACAAGAAACATGAGTGTGTAGACGGTTCATTGATATGAACAAGAAACCCAAATTTTCGAGGAGCCACTTCATTGAAATAAGCCGGCCAGGGGAGCAAGCCTGTCTCTTAGCATATTTATTATTATTTCAGAAGCTTACCATGAATAAATTCAAGCTAACCTTGGGGCTAATGTCGAAGATATTCCTCAAGGTTTGACCCAGCCTCTCATTTGGCGGCTTGTAAGGTCACCTTGTTTATTGGGTCAACATGAACGACAAGGCCTAAGGCCTAGTGTGCACCCCGGTGGAAGGCGGCTCATGGAGAGGCCGGGAGGGTTGGCTCACAGAGAAGGCCCAAGAAGAGGAAAGATTGCTTCACAAGGGAATCAAGACCCGGATTAGGATTCAAGAGAGACCTTCAACAAATATAAGGAGGGACAAGGCACCTCGAGAGGGAGAGGTCAAATCATTTGAGATAAACATATTAGAAACCCTCGAGACTAGAGGTGGCGACATAGCACCCTCGTAATTTAGATCATCATCATCATCAATACACACAAAGCATGACGTAGGCTTTTACCTCCATCGGAGGGGCCGAACGTGGGTAAAACCCGTGCCTCTCGATTCTGGCCAACCCTGTTCAAGCTACCACGTAGTTGCGATGTCCTCACACCTAAGTTCTCTCACGAGGACATCTTGTCGTGACAAAACCACGACACCAGTCCTACATAATCAAAATAAATTAAACAAACTCCTTAGGACAGTTGTATGTTGGCAGGCATCCGCGGATTTGGCCAGCCATGGTTTGTGTATGGATGGTGGATAGGAGTAAACTTTACTATTATATTTAGGAACCGCCAATAATGAGTTTAGCATTGAAAATGTTGAAAACCTTTGTCATAATGTTGACAAGAAAAAGTGCACCACTCAAAAATTATCTTCACTCTTGTTTTAAGCTTCAAGCTCTGACACCTCTACAAATCAATGCTTCCCTCTATGAAGGGCATGTCTATTTAGTTTCATGTTGAGTCATCATCCTCTTACTAAAGCACCAAACGAGATAGCACTATTGCCATCCTTATGCATTGAGTCTAGTTAATGTTGGATATGCGCATGACTGTATCTTTTCTACCCTGAATTATAATGTTTAGTCGTTGCTTGGATCTCAAAGGTGCTCTGCACTTATGTTTTGTAGTCTTGGAAAGGGCTAGCGAAATACCATGTCACCATACTGTATTATGATTGTTTTGACAAATTGTGTGCATGTGAGATATTTTATTATTGCTTGCTAGCTGGTTATGTATTGCCATGAGTTAACATAATATCTAGTTGTTGTCATGGATGATTCTATTTACGATTTATGCTGAAAATTTGAGCACTAGCTAAGCATGTGTATAACAACGAGAACAAAAGAGTTTGTAAAAGGTTTCTTTATCACTTTCAGTTTATCAACTGAACTGCTTGAGGACAAGCAATGAGTTAAGCTTGGGGGAGTTATATGTATCAAACATATCTACTTTTTCAAACACTTTTTCTCTAGTTTTGGCCTCTAATTTGCATGATTTGAATGAATCTAATCCGAACCGACGCTGTTTTGTCGGAGCTCGAGTCAGCCTCTGGTTTTGGCCTCTAATTTGCATGATTTGAATGAAACATGCCTTCTTCTTGCTGGAGCTCATGTCGGCCGGTGAGAAGATGTACCATGGTGGCTGCTGGCTAGGGTTTGTTGCTGGTGAGGTACGGTTTGTCGCCGACGGGGTATGGTTTGTAGATCCTGCTGGGGTGGAGGGGGCAGGCTTGGCTCTGGAAGGGTGGAAGCTACTGTGGACTGGCCGGTCCATTTGTTTCCACTTAAAGAAGGACAATGACCCGAACATGGGTGACTGACGACCGAGGCCCGCCGCGCGTGCGCATTTACTTTGGACTGGGGGTAGTTGGAAGGCCACCACGCGTCCCCGAGGTGGATGAGGAGAAAGCACGTGCATGTCCGTTCGGTGTACGTGTGGCCGGAAATGGGGCGGGCCGGACTCACTCGTCGGGTCCAACAGGCGAAGCAGTCCAGTGCGGCCCCACTCGTCAGTAGTTAACGGTCAAACCATTGACCCGACGACATCTTCCGTTGTGACCATTTCTGAGGGTTGCGGACAAGGGAGTGCGGAAAGTGAGCAAAAGTTAAAAGTATGCGGATGAATGAGTACATCTAAGGAACGAGGGACACATATGTAAAACCCCCTTCTTATAATGGTTCTCTTTGTTTTTTTGCAGTTTTTTTTCTTCATTGTGGGTTTATCTGGTTTATTAATTTATTTGTTTAGTTTTCACTTTTTTTATATTTTTATCTTTTTGGCATGCCTGTACTTTTTTTCAGGCACAATGTGTATATTTCATATGCATGAGAGACATTTCTTTATACATGTTTATTTTGTTTTACACAATTAATATATTCCCCAATATATGTTTTTCATACATGTTGTATATTTTTCGTATACATCACTAATATTTTTCATAGTCATTTAAGATTTTTCAAACACATGTACATTTTTTTTGCATACAACATTAATATTTTTTATACTCGTTTAATAATTTGTATACATCATTTTTTCAAATATTTGTTTTGATGGCCAATCTTTCATTTAAATTTTCAATTTTCGTATGCATCACTAACATTTTTTATACACAGTTAAGCTTTTTGAAATACTCCCTCCGTAAAATAATATAAGAGCATTTCGATCACTAAAATATTGATCTAAACGTTCTTATATTTCATTACGAAGGGAGTACATGATTAGCATATTTTATATCTATTTTTTAATATCTAGTTTTTCATACATTTTGTACATTTTTACTATGCATATAAAATAGTTTTATACATGTTTTCACATTTTCTAATATACATTATTAACATTTTGACAAGACCATGTTTTGAACATTTTTCACATGCATGTTAAAAAATCAGATATCCGTTGGAATATTTATT
The DNA here is from genome assembly GCA_022496015.1 of Hordeum marinum. Lineage (NCBI taxonomy): Eukaryota > Viridiplantae > Streptophyta > Magnoliopsida > Poales > Poaceae > Hordeum > Hordeum marinum. Next base: position 341,130,690 of record CM039677.1, on the reverse strand, counting down.
TGATGCTAAATATTTAAAAAAATTGAAATTTTGTTAATGTACAGAAAATTCTAAAAAAATACATGATTTTTCTCAAATCTCACATACTTTTTTTCCAAAAACTCGTCACTTTTTCAAATGTTAGAAACTTTTTCCATACACAGGTGTAACATTTTTTAAACATGATAAACAATTTTCAAGAACATTATGTAGTATTTTTATTGTATTTACATTGGATTTTTTGAAATATAAACAAATTAAAAGATAAAGCAAAAAAAGAAATAATAAAAGGGAAACACGGAAGGAGAAAAAAAAAACATGACCTTTCATGTGGTTACCGGGTTGGTCTAGCACCGGCGACTCCCTGCAGGCGAGCCGTGGTTAGGACCCGCTGCGGACGGCACATAGACATGGGAGCTCCTAAGTGGCGCCCAGGCGGCAGTTGCAGGAATAGGCGCTCACATGACACTGGTCGTGGACTGGTGGCGAGCGCTCGATCGCTTGACCTGTTTCTCCCAGGTCGATTGGTCGTAACTTGACAGGCAAGGTTGCCGGGTTGACAGATCGACTGTTGAATTTCGATTAAAATATAGAAAAAAATTAACAATTCGTGATTTCAAAAATGTTTCACAGATTCGGAAAAAAAGTTGGGAACTGCACGGAAAGTACACGAATTTGAAAAATAATAATATAAAAATAGTAATAATTCGGACATATTTTTGAAAAAACTGAAAAAATTCCATGAATCTGAAGAAAACGTTCATCAATTTTGAAGAAGTTCATCGAATTTGAAAAAGTTTCATCGGATTTGAAAATAATTTCGTTGAATTTTAAAATAAATTCATCAATTTCAGAAAAAGGACATCGATTTCGAAAAAAGTGAATTGAATTTGAAAAAAGTTTATCGATTTTGAAGAAAGGTTCACTGGATGATAAAAAGATCATCAAGTTTGAAAAGGAATTCACAAATTTTAATAAAGTTCATGCATTTAAGAGAAGGCAAAAAGAAACTGGAAAACTGAGTAAAGGAAAACAAATTAGGAAACCCGAGTGAAAAAGTAGAAGAAAGCCAAAGGAAAATTAAAAATAGGCTGGCCATTACTAGACCTGGTGTAAGGTGCTGGGCGTCATGTACTATTAGTTATGTTACGGGCTCACGGGCACCGTTTACGAATTGCCTAGAGACACACCCGATTACCCCCAAAAAACACCCGAATAATGGTCCTCCAAATCAACGTGTTGGCACAAATACGCAGCTTCCCCTTACGCCAGCATAACAAGATTCTCTGTTTTTATCAGAGTTATTTTTAGGCATTTTTAAATTTTCGGTTTGTTTTCGATTACAACACTCTATAATATTTAATTTGTTTGTAAATTTTAAAAATATTTATGAATGCAAAAAGGTTCATCTCACAAATACAAGAACATGTTCACTGATGTTTTAAAACTATTTGTAAATAAAGAAACCATGAATTAAAACGAAATCACTAGACCAAATAGCATTCACAAAATAAAAGAAATGTTCACAGATTAAAAAAATGATCACATATTCACTTTTGCCCTTGAATCCATACAACTCTACTCAAAATTCATGAATCGAAAAATATTTGCGAAATGGCAATTGAAATAAATAAATAACAGAAACCTGCCCAACAAAAGAAAACCGCGCCAGGAAGGTTTAGAAAATTTAGTCTGGCCCAATCGTGTGTATTGACCTAGGGGCTACACGTTAAGAGGCTATTGATTTGACCGGGGTGACTAAATAAATGATACCCCACCGTGAGGACCTTCAAGGGTCACTCAAGAGCGCTCCCTGTATCGCTGGATGCATTCGTAGCTAGGGACGCGTTTTTTTTCCTGCATGTTGGTTGGGGTTTTCTCCTTTTTTTTGCATTTTGCTAGGTTTTCCCTTTGTTTCTTTGAAAAAAGTTTTTTTTGTTTCTTTAGTTAAAGCACGCCATGTGAAAACGCACAGTTGTGCTTTTAGGAAAGAACAATCGGACTTCCTGAAAATAAAAGGCACAATTATGCTTCATAGAAAAGGAGGGTTGTGCTTTGGTGTGAAGAACATCCATCCTTCCCACATGTTTGCTTATCCGAAAAGCAAAAAACACACATATGTATTTCTTGAAAAGTGAAAAATATAGTTATGCTTCATGATGATGCACAACTTTGCTTCCCCGAAAAGTGAGAAGCACAATTATGCTTTCTACTTTTGGGCTTTTAAGTTTCTCCGGTACTTTTGTTTCTTTTTTTTATTTGAGTATTTTTAATCCTGCCTTTTATTTATGTTTTCTTGACTTTATGAGAGAAAATTTTCGTTCAAACCTATTAACATGGAATCTATTTTTGAAGCTCGCAAGGGTAAGAACGGTTCATGATTTCACGCAAGGTTCCCAAATTAAGACAAGTGTCACATGCACTTAGCTACTTGTCACCACAAGAGGAGGAGTGACCTTTGACGGAGTATCATTTAACCAGTGATTTCGCCAATTTGACCTATGCTGAAATAAGATTTCTCAAGAAATGCACATAACCCACATTACGAGCTCAAATCGCAGCTTCATTTGCAAGCCTAATAGTCCCGCTGGTATCCCAACCCAATAAAGCCCAACTAGTATCCCGATGATACCTAACCGGACTGACGTGCTCCTTGGGCGCGGTCCACAAACCTTCGCCTGCTAACTTCCACGCATCTTGTACGAAAATATATAAAATATGTACCATAACAAATGTGTACGTACATGAGAGATAATTAAAAATGTAAAAATGTTCGTTAGATCGCAAAAGATAGTTGAATGATAAATGTTTATGCGAATGAAAATAAATGTTCACATTTTTCTAAACATGGTATCAATATATTTTTAAATACGTGAAGTCTTTTATAAAATAAATGTTGAACATTTTAAAACACATGATGCACATGTTTTAAATGCACCCTGAACATATTTTAGTTACCCGACCAACATTTGCTAAAATATACTATGAACATTTTCTAAAATCCATGAAGACATTATTGAAATACACAATGTACAGTTTTTTTACACAGGATGAATTTCTTAAATACATCCTGAATCTTTTTAGGTAAAAGACGATCCTTTAAAAAAAGGAACATATTTTTGAAATAAGATTAGTGTTTTTAAAGTAATCCTGAATAATTATTTATTTATATGATGATCCTTTCCCAAAGAACACTAGAACATTTTGTAAGCATGATAATCTATTAAATACAAGAGGGAACTATTATTAAAGCCTGAAGAATTTTTTTAAATACATGACCAATATCTTAAAAACATGATGAACATTTTTGATAATTTACCATGCACATTTTTTTAAATAAGTGATGAAAAAAGTATAAAAGGAAAGAAATTATAAGAAGGGAAATAAACTAGGTAAAGGAAAACTAAATATAAACTACAATTAATAAGTGTTCAACAACTCATATTACCAAAACAATTTTCTAATTAAAATATTAATGTAATTAAAGAAAAAAGAAAACATGGAAAGAATAAGAAAAAAATAAAAACAACAATAAAACACTATAAAAACAGAAGGTATAAAAAATCAATCAAAAACCAAATAAAAACAACAAGCACAAAACCCCATAACAATCTTTGGGAATCGCTTCTAGTTCCTCCGTGACTCTGGCCGGCCCATGTTATTATATCGTCGTATAAGCAAGCGCTAAGGGCATCTTTACCAAATAAAACTCCGCAAATATCCACAGACACTTTGGGATGTGTCTACAAATGACCATTCATCACAGACCATTGAGTGGTATCCTATATGTTGAGACTGTGAGTTGTGAATAACATTGGGCGAGAGGATAAAGACATGAGTCGAGGGAAGATGTGGTCCAACTAATAGTTGGTTAGGCGGACTGTTGTGACTCCCCTACCCCCCCCCCCCCCATTTGGGGATGGTGCGTGGGATTCAAACATGTGGATCAGTGCATCCCGATTTGGTGATCTGTGTTGGATGGCTAAAAGTGTTTGGATCATTCAATGTGGACATTTGGGGATGTTTTGGTGACCCTCATCGGAGATGTTGCAACGTGCAAGTAGACTTTGTGCCCTGCTAGCGTAGCTCTACTACGAATTCATTAGACTAGTAGATATAGCTAAAAAACTAGTCTTGCAAATGCATAGTGATGGTATATTATACCGAGGGTGGCACATTGACCGGGAAGCCCGACACTCGATCGGTCTCGGTGTTTAGCACGCTTGGCGGTAGCCTTGTCACAATGATCGCTCGAGAGGCTTGGCATGAAGATGAAGTATGTTTTTGCTGAAAATATGCCCTAGATGCAATAATATTGTATTATTATATTTCCATATTCATAATTAAGAGTTTATATTCTATGTTATAACTGCTATGATTCTAGAATATGTGATTTAGTGGAAAACTCATAAGCACATGTGATAAACGGTAAAACAAAGGTTCCCAGTCTTGCCTCTCAGACTGGCTAAGGTGTTGTTAGTGATAATGTTTTCCGGATCTTAGGATATCATTAAGTGTGATGATATTCCTAAGAACAAACATTGAGAGTATGGCGTTAGAAGAGCGATCATATTGAATCAACCCAAACTTAGTTGTTATACTTTGAGATAATATCGTCTAAAATCAACTGTTATAACATGGAGTGTTAGCATGTGTATTATGTTGCTTAGACCATGAGAGTATAGTAGTCAGTTCTGACCGTAGAATGAGCTTTGGGGTTGCTCAAACGTCATCTGTAACTAGGTGATCATAACGACAATTTTCAGGTTTAACGGAAAGTTTGACAAGAGACTAGATAGCTCAAGAGTGGGATTTTCTCCTCCAACATTCGAGAGATTTTCTTAGGGCCCTGTCAGTGTGACGACATCAATCATCATATGGCCAGACATAGATGACTATGTCATATGGATACTGGAACGCATGAACAAGAAATAAGAACAAAACCGATAACGAAAAAAAATGGTATAATGAGACTACGGATGACTCGAGAGGATACCAATGGTTCTCAGCTCTTGTAAAGTTCACGAAGCAAAGGAAATGTCACATGGTAACTAATGGTTCACCCAAATATCATTCGTGTACTCACGGGGATCGATATGGACATCCACGGTTCCGCTGTCGGTCATTGAACGAAGGGGTTTCTTTCATGTCTACGAGTTATCGAACCTACTAGGTCACAAGCTTAAGGTAATCACGATTTTTTGCGTGTTATTAGTTCGAGATTATCATGGATTTACTTATGAAATTGTTTCACTAATATTCGGAATAGTTTCGAGAGGATGCGGAAGCATTCCGGAGTCACCGGAAGGGTTTCAGACAAGCATCAGAATATATATATATAGACACACACACATAGGGTCGCGCTATTCGTGGTGAGAAATAGTTATTCTTCACCCCCCTCTATTTTAACACGAATGCACCATAATTTTACGTTCCATAATTTTTGCCTTATTTCAAACTTAAAAAGAGACCGTAAGAAAATATATAATCACCGTAAAAAATATTTTATGTCACGTAAAATTATAAACTCAAAAATAGTGTAAAATATATAGTAATTTCAAATTTTTTGTCTTGTGACCTATAATTTTATTTTCTTATGGCAACATTTACGTAGTGATTCAGTATAAATGTAAGTATTTGTGTTTCAAATGTAATTTTTTTATGAACTGATCGTAATATTATCTCGGGTGAAGAATAACCTATTCTACACCCTAGGTGATGAATAGAGTCTCTCTCTCTCTCTATATATATAGAGAGAGAAAGTCTATTCATCACTCAGGGTCTAGAATAAGTTATTCTTCACCCGAGGTAATATTACGATCATTTCATAAATAAATTACATTTCAAATGCAAATAATTACATTTATATTGATTCACTAAGTAAAGTTTGACATAAAAAATAAAAATATAAGTCATAAGACTAGAAAAATCATATTTTATGTATATTTTACACTATGTTTTTATGTTTGCAAATTTACATAACATAAATATTTTTTACGGTGACTATATATTTTCTTACGGTCTCTTTTTACGTATGGAATATGATAAAATTTATGGAACGTAAAATTACGGTGCATTGATGTGAAAATAGAGGGGGGTGAAGAATAATAATTCCTTACCTAGGATGACGAATAGTCAATCCCTATATGTAGTTAGATCTTTTACCTAGGACGGCCGTTTGGGGCACCTAGGTGCCCAGGCACCTTGCCTAGATGCCGTTAGATCTGTTATTGGGTATGACCCGTTAAGAAATGTGTTTTCTTTTTTGAATTCCGGTTTGCTATCTACCTCCTGCATACTTTGGTAATAATTTTGCATGTACTGGCGTGTGAATTAATGGTCCATCGGTTGGAGAAAAAAACGAAATTAGTCATTGTTTTGGAAAGGGTATAACATGGAAAGGGTATTGCCTTCCAAAATTTTGGTTGTGATCAATGGTGCATCAATTTTGGTGAAATTCAACTGAAGTTATTCCCCATGGGATACCTTCCAAAAAATATGCAGGACGTATGCATTATGGAAAGGGAATAACAAGGCAATAAAATACCTTCCAAAGCTACGACTCTAATTAGATGGACATTTCTTGAAGAGATGGAACTGAAATGATTTTCTATACTTACTGCCATTTATGCTGGGTGATAGGTAAAGTTTGAAGGACCGTTACTCATTTACAAGATTGGGTCGTGTAGGTATATGGACATATAATTATAAATAATTCGTAAGTAAGACTATAAAAGTTAGTTAGGTATGACATAATACGTAGTAAACAGATTTTGGTATGGTTAAATTTCTTCAGTAGCATAGGTTTGTTTGTTAGATTGGTTAATTTGATTAAACGGTTCATTGCACATCAACAAACATGTCCAAGGCATGGCAACTGAGATAACAACAGACAAGGATGGTACTCAGCACAACAAAAATTCGCCATGATACCTAAGTGCGTGCATCATTAAGATGAAGGAAACTTTGGAAAAGAAAACTAGTACATTCGGACTGAAACATATCATCAGGTATGTAGGGGAAGATCGCCACATTGACGTGTTATGGCCAGGTAGGTGGCACTTCTTGCATACTTTGTTAATCTTGGACCTTGTCAAATTCTCTGGGTTTTGGGGACACCCAGTTCTGTAGTGTCCTTTCTCATGGCAGAAAGAACATATCTGTTTTGTACGTACACCACCTTCAGCAGCAGATTTCATCCTTGATGCCCTCGGACATCCTCGCTTCTTACGACGATTAGGTGGAAGCACATCGTCATGCATTTCAGCTTCCATGATGTCCTCGTCTTCCATCTCATTGGCACAATCATCATCTGATTCCCCAGATAAATGCGTATACCCTATGTGGACTTGAGGTACACCCGTATGATCTTCTTGGGTTGGCATCAAACGGATCTCTTGTAAAGCTTCAGTAATTTTCTTCATTGCAACATGGTAAGCATCAAATGATGCATCACCTTCGGATGATAGGTCCATGCAAGCTTGGAATAACAGGGTATGCCGGTGAGTCCTTGAAGCAGTTGCAGCCATGTCGAAGCTGCCTTTAACTCCTCCTCGAGCATTGGAAGTCCATCTTTTCTTGATGTATTTGTCTAGAAGAGTCCAGCACCCAATATGCATCATAACCTGAAACATAAATAAATCATATAAGTTTCGTCTAATTTCCTTAGGAAAAAAAGACTAGCACTAAAATGATAGATCATACCCTGATTATGTGGGGGCATAATATGCCCATGTGTTCAAATAACCTACAAATAAATCTGTATTCCTCTTCATCTTTATTTACATGAACTGGAAACTCCAACTTGCTCCAGTTTCCTCTCGTATCACAATCCATGTGAACAGTTATGTATGTGCCATCATCTCTGATTTCCTGGACTAGGTAAGACGCACTCATGTATATCGGGTCGCTGAACTTCTTAAATATGGTGTCTGTGTAAACTTTAGAAGCTTTCCTCTCTATTGGCGAACCAGATCTCGGCTGCCTTGCATCCTGTGAATAAGGAAAGTGGCAACGGTATGAGGTATGGTAACGAGTCACATTTAGAGAATGGAAAAATCACTATATTTCTATTATATTAGAAATATACCTTCGAAGTGTCGAACTGAAGTTTGTCCTCAGCCGCAATCCTATCAGCAAAAAACTTATTGTATTGTTTGACAAAGTTATGCATGGTTGATGATGGTGAAACATAGGCTTTGAGCACATGGTTCATGCACTCGCTGTGTTGCGTTGTCGTCATCTTTGCGAAGAAGAAATCTTTAAAGTATGGTTGTGCCCAGCGATGACGTTTATCCCACACATCTTGCATCCAGGTGTTGCTCTGGAGATCATACTCAGCAATAAGTGAGTTCCAAGCACCTTCAAACTCATCTATGGTCCTTGTATGATTAAGAACTCTATGGAACTTGTCTTTGAAGTCAGATGTCTTGCTGTAAAGATGAGGACCGATATGTTCTTTGGCTTTGTTAAAGACGTGCCATTTACACCACCTATGGATTGTGTTAGGGAATACAACCTTTATGGCAAGTTCCATGGCCTTTGTTCTGGTCTGCATTATTTGATCAAAATAATTAGAATGATTGAACAAAAAAATTAAAAGTGCTTTCAGGGTTATGTGGAGAGTAAACCTGTGAGAATTCCAACGGGATGCTTATCATCGACAGATTTGAGGAAAGTACTAAACAACCACTTGAAGGCATCCTCTGATTCTTATATAACCAGAGCGCAACCGAAGATAACAGTCTGGAAGTGATTGTTTACACCCACAAAAGGAGCAAATGGCATACCATATACATTTGTTTGGCAGGTAGTATCAAATGTAACTATGTCGCCAAAGTGCTTGTAACTAAACCTAGACCAAGCATGTGACCAGAAAACATTTTTTATCTTGCCATCCTTTCCAACATCTACAGCATAAAAGAAATCTTTGCTTGATTTTTGCATTTGTACAAATAGCTGTAATGTCTTCTTGATGCCATCTGTATTCTCATCAATTCGGATTGATCGTTTAACACTTTCAAAATACCTCCTAGTGAATGGCAGCATCGATGCTCCTCCGGCAAGCCCGGCTATGTATCCATACATTTGAGTTGTGTTGTTGTTGTTTTCCATCCTATCTTTCATAATGCGTCTAGTGCCTTCACAAATTTTGTTATGTGATTTCCAGTTGCGGGTCATACCTGTGCTGGTTGTAAGGGGGTGATTGTGTTCTTGCCAGAGTTCTGTTACGATCCACTTAAGTTCTTCGTGTCTGTGTATGCGCATCATAGCTCCACAACCTCTCTTTACAGATTTTTGAACCCCCTTAGATGGCTTGCCCTGAGAAAGGAAAGACAACAATTTGAAGATTGAATGATCCCACAATCATTTGATTCAGCTTTAGTGATAAAACGCTTAGTAGTACATACCTCACACGAGCATACAAATTCAATGTATGTAGTATGACCAGCAACATTTTTGACTTGTTTACGAATTCTTATACCAAACCCTCTTTTCAATGCGTACATGTTATAAAACTGGAAGGCATTAGTTTCTTCATTGAACACTTGACCTAAGAAGGGATCCATAATTGTTGCATCGCAATATTCTGGTGGAATAGCAACCAGCGCAGTTCCTGAGTGATCACTAATTATGAAATATAGAATGCGGTCAATACTCAGTACAGTTTCGCTAAAAGAAAAAGACTAAGGTGTCCAGTACGTAGGGAAGATAAGTATAGTACTAACAGCACTCACCTGCCACTGGTAGCCTTGCCTTTATCAGAACAATCCAGAAAAGAACATCCTTCGCCACCAGCAACATGTCCTTCCAAAGGACTAGCCATTAGGTTGAGTTTCATTCGATGGTGTTTCGTTGTGAAATGGTGTGTCTGGGATGGAGGGATTTGATTTAAATACACATACGTGAGGTAATAGGAGAATCCAATAGCCACAATCAGTTACTGATCCGGCTTATTAACTCATAGTTATTGGTGTGATTCATTGCCTAGTAACTAGGAATCACTGATTTGTTGCATTTAGATTTTGTAATATATAACTAGTAGTGGTACAACGTACAAGGAAGTGCACACGCACTTGCTCATCTTCCATTTTATGAAGGATTGTAATTTGCCTCGTAATTGCATGACACCTAGTTAAAGAATCGTCCCTGATTCTATATTAAATATTGACGTGTGATATGATCCTTTGCCTTTCATTTTTTGTTTGAAGAATTGAACTGTGAGTACTGGGAGCACTCTAGAAGGTGTGGATATTGGTTATATGCAATGAAGAAATTATGTGGAAATAAACTTGAGTATCTCGGGCGATAGTCTCTGTGGCGCCCTTTAGCTGACCCGTGTTGATGTGCAGTCGTCATTTCCCGAATCGCAAACACAGCATCAGCCAAACATAATGACTAGTCTGTGTGACGAAGTGTCTTATGTAAACCCAATTAAGTATAAATGTGAGGTATGAACAGGATGAACGGGTGTTAGTTGAGATGGTTTAGTGTATGTATGAAACTGAAAGTAAGAATCGGTTTATGATCTCGTTGGAGTATGGGATACCCAAATGAGTTGAAGTATAAATCAAAAATGGAGGCAAAAATTGTAGTCTAATTTGTATAATGCTTCGTGTATGAGTTTTCAGTGTCGGCGCCAAAAAAACAAAAAGACACATCCGCGGGAATCTGGGCCAAGGTCATTATACCCAAGGGAAATAATGAAGGGATTGAGCAATTGATCGACAGTTGTTTTGGCATAAATTGAAGCAAATAATCGTACTTATTACATAGAATGTTCAATACTCTGTCCGAAAATGGCAGGAAGTTTGATATAATTATGTACAATTTGAAATGAAGATAACAAGACAGTGTTCATTTCTTCACGATGACTCCATCCTCGTATTGCCTCACAAGTTGTTTGATGAAATCTGGAAGTGCCGCTACATTGTCTCTGATGGTAAGAATGTCCATTAGAATGTTGGTCCTAACCTTGTCCATGGAAGCCTATGTTGAGAACAGGGAGTAAGTATGCAAGAAGAGGATGAGAGTTTTTTAATCAAAATGTTGGAATTAGAATAATGGAAAGCTTATAGGATTGAGATCTTTGGCGACCTTTGTCCCATTCTAGTTCTTCATGAACTCCATGGTATAAACACCACTCTCAACCCTGCACAGTTAGTTGTAAGCGTTATGTAATTAAAACGGTAAAATCTTGAATTGTGATGACACATAAGGTTAACCAGAAGAAATTCTTACTCAGATCGGTGTGTAGGCACAAAAGGTTCCTTATAATCCCATTTAGTTACATCTTCTTTCCAGTCTCTAAAGAACAGGGTCAAGCATTATTGCATGGCAGAAGCCAACATAGGTACAATCCAAGTATGTCTAGTGTATGGCCTAACATCCTCACTCTGTTCAGACATACTAGAGTCAAGGATGTAAATAACTCTCTTATGCAAGTTGAATGTATAGCAAGACCAATGTTTAATATCGCATAGTGAAACATGAATCTGCAGTGACCATATACACGTCTGTTAGATAAAGAACACATTTTTAGAATAGCAAAATTTGTAATTATATCTGAATAACGCTTACATTTTCACACTTGAAGACGTTGTACTTGAGGTGCGGACCAGTGAACTGTTGGCGAAATAATTCGGGGTTCCAACAATCTCCACCAGCAATTGCATGTACCTGCAAATATCTTTCGTAAAAAAAGTATGGATAATAGCTGAAATTTACATGCAACATGATAAAAAGATAACTAACCCCAAAATCAGGCTCAATAAAGTGGCGCTTTCCGTAAGCATCGGTTTCCCCATATATCTCAAAATCTAGTTGAATAAGCCTTCTAGTGTAAACACTCATAGTTGGATAATCAACTCTGTCATTGCCTTCAATGAAATTATGGATGTCTGTCCCCGTTAATTTGATCGGAGTTGGCTTGAAATGAGCTACCCAAGTAGAGCTTGATGTAGGGGATAATTGATTAACATTGTGTACTTATTAGAGGTTAGTATACTACCAAAAAATTAAGAAGTTGTAATACCTGGATACATCTTTAGTCTGATAGTTCTTAACCCAGTTAACTAATACATTCATCACGTTTTCTGGACATGAATGTTCAGCTGCCGTGTTTGCAAATGGAGAGTTGATAGAAGGCTTGATGCGCTGACTCTGAGGTTTGTTATGGGTAGAAAGACCAAAGTCCAAGAGTTTGGGTTCAGGGTACTCTCGTTTAATGCCACAGACATGCTTTAGTTCTCCTTGGCTGTTCTCATGTACATGTCTTGTAGCATAATGCAGCTAGATGCTGCTATCTCACGTGACATAGAATGGGGTGAGATGGAACGCCAGCTGTCCGAAGCATCTGTGTAATAATGAAGTAAAAGTAAATAAGAAAAGTAAGCTTGAAAGGAAGGACAATGTATGTATCTAATACCTTTCTTTGATTCTGGTACTGGTGGTGTTAGGTCAATGCCGAGATCAAAGGAGGGTGGCTCTATATCGCACAATGAAGGACCTGGCTATGTTTTATTGAGGTTTAAGCTCATCTCTTGCTCGGTCTTAACCGAACGATTTAAATCGAATGATCTATTGGAACCTGGTGTACGCATTGATGCAGATGTTTTGGCATGCATATTATTTGCTCCAGGTATGTTGGTCGTAAATTGCATATGAGATTGAGCTGGAAAAGAAATACGGTAAGCATTACTTATTAAGATAGGTATTTGGCGTCGATGAAAGTTTCGAAAATACGTGAGGAATGCTGCAGGTGACCATTAGAAGTTCGATGAAATACATTGGCACAGGAACCTATATTTTCTTCTGATAAATTGTGTCCTTTCACAAATGCTTGCTGAACTATCTGTAAACATATATATATATACAGCGTATTAGATTGCAAACACTATGCAAAACGAATATGACTAGAGAATAATGAAAATACCTTGCTGCTATCAGGATTGATCTCTGATGGGCCAGCACCACTTTCAGCTCGAAAAGCCGACTTCATACCTACAGTAGGTCTGCTGTAATAGACATCACATCTTGGACGTAGCTGCAAGAAAATAATGCATTTAAGGACAAAAAAATGAAAATAAATATGTAAAATAGGTCATAATTCATTATGATAGTCAGACTATAAGTAGCAATGATATTGTTTTGTACCTTCATCATCCCGAACTGGGTTGGCTTGTAATGATTCTTTTCTTTGAGGTCCATATTCATCCTTACGTTTATTGCATGTTTATCATAGGCCATGATTCGTGGGAAGCAATCATGTTTGAGATTGGGCGGACCCAATTCCAAGTTGTCCAAGTAGAATATCTGAATGTAGAATGTAATTATTAACTGAAATTATATGCAAACTTAGATTTGTTATGCAATGTAAATACCTGTAGAAAGATGACACATCCGTTTATGTATGTGGCTTTTGTCTCATCAGTGAGCTTGTTGGCCAATGCCCGTGCGGCTGCTATAATGTCATTGACGACATACCTCGCCCAGTTCCAGTTTTGGATATCATCCAGATTCTCGAGAGCCATAAAATATCTTGGACATATATTGTCCAGTAAAGTTTGGGGCGCAAGGAATTTTGTCATCAAAATCAGAATGAATGCAGTCTTGAAGGCAGCAATTTCGTCATCCGACATTGGTGCTTCATGTTTTTTGGTTAGAATATCAGTGAGTACACTTCTCGTGATTTTTTTAAACTCCGGGACTTTGAGTCGGATGCATATGATAATTTTGATGTCACTGATTTCTTCTGCGGAAGGAATTCGCAACTCCTTACCAGAGGATGGGATACCCAGAACTTTGTTAACATCATCATCGGTGAAGTATAAAATAGTTCCGTCACTCATTCTAATTGCTACATCTTCCGTGGATACCCTAGATAGCAGGTTGTGGCTAAATTCACGGGAGTTTTTGATTTCTGGTGGTTTCAAATGCCGTCAAACTTCATTTCACAGACTAAACGTTTCTTTTCATCGTTAAAATCTTTCATGATAGATGAAATAGAAATGGGTGTGCATCTAGAAATCGGCGCCACATATTTAGCAGGAAGTGATGATGACCTGATCGGTGGCTCCATGAAATCGTCATCGTCCTGGTCGACAGCGGCAGCCATCTTGCCACGACCAATCCCAACAATTTTCTTTCTTCCTGCTGTAGCACACTTTTGCAACCTAGGCAGTAATATACCTACAATTGGAAAATAAATGGGTAAATTGCTATTGCGTGATGTGGAGAAAAACTGCCTATGACCGCAATCGGCGACCATGAAAACTTTAGAGGGATGGTTACCTGGGTATGCCTGTGTAGAAGATGAACGATGGAGCGATGATAACCTGGGTATGCTTCTAAAGAATACGAACCAAGGAGAGGTGAAACCAACAGGGTGAGCTCATGTAGAAAATGAATCATGCAGATTGGATCACGTATAGGCTGTATGCTTTGATTTCGTCCCACTTTAATTCCTCGGCCAGGTTATGGCAAGTGCATGGCCCTATTTTTGGTAAGCAATCAAATTAGAGCGCAACTTTTTAATTTTGGAAGCAATCTAATTAAACAGCGATAGAATAATGTGAAACATTATTATATATCTCAATTAATCCGCATGAAATATACTTGGAAGGTGGGAATCGTGGCTGGCTAACATGGAAAGAGTATCTTACCGGGTTGAGCAATTGTAAACCCGATATACCTTGATATGACGATGAGTTGATCAACGGCTGATACTCTAGGTGCCTGGTGCCCCAGACATTTTACCTATCTATCTATCTATCTATGACGATGAGCAGGATTTTCTATCATAGCTTGCCACACAACTAGTTAAGGTTTTCGACGGTGCAAAAGTTCCTAAAAATTATGAAAAAAATACTGAAACACCACACCTATAATACAACATGATCCAACCGTGCCATTGAAAAAATATAACTTTATGTGTGCTGGACAAAAATAACAAGTAGGTCTGTATATATTTTATGTCAGCGCATGTTGAAATTCTTGTTTTTTTGGCCGAGGACACATAAATGCATATTTTTACAATCCCATCGTTGGATCATCTTGTTACATTAGAGTTTATTTCATATTTTTTGATAACTTTTAAACCGTTAAAAGCACAACCAACCTAAACAAGTTCTGTGGCAACTTATGGTATATATATATATAGATAGATGTGTGTGTGTGTAGAAAATGTTTTCTAATAGGTTAAATTATATATAAAATTTTCTATTAGTATTTAGAACAATTTTGCATTTAAGAAAATATCAGTGGGCCTAAAAAGGCCAAGAGGTTGAAGGCAACTTGGGCCACAAGGGTCTAAGTGGTGGAGGCACCCCCCTTTTCTTATAAGGGGAGAGGGGTGATACGTGTGATCCATGTTGTGTTTTTTCCCGAAGAGGAGGGAAGAATGCTACACAATATGGATAAGTATTTCCCTCGATGATAACCAAGGTTATCGAACCAATAGGAGAACAACACAATTTCCCATCTTCAACGCCGACACACAAAAGAGCACACACTTGCACCCATCGCGGGCAAGAGGGTTGTCAATCCCCTTGAACTCGTTAGTTGCAAGAAATGAGTAGTGTAGATGATAGTTTGATAAATATAAATAGAAAATAAATTAAAAGTAAATAATGGTAACAAGATATTAAGTGTGTTTGTGAATATATTTCTAAATAGACCCGGGGGCCATAGTTTTCGCTAGAGGCTTCTCTCTCAAAGAAGGCATGCGGTGGGTAAACAAATTACTGTTGGGAAATTGATATAAAAGCGCATAGTTATGCAATATTTATTCATGACAATGATCATTACATATAGGCAGCATGTCCTTATTAAGCAAGTAGACCGACTCCTACCTGCATCTAGTACTATTACTCCTTCTATAAACCACTATCAACATGCATCTAGAGTATTTAGTGAAACGGAGTCGTGCTTCGAGAACAATGACATGATCTAGACAAATTAAATCCAATCAATATGAATTAAGCCATTGTTTTAACCATAGTGGCAGCAATACAATACGTGTGATATCCCTTTCTATCACTGGGATTGAGCACCGCAAGATCGAACCCCCTACGACGCACCTCTCCCACTAAAGATAAATCAATCTAGTTGGCCAAACTACATCAATAGATCGGAGAGAATTATGAAGCTATCATATAATCATGCACATATATGAAAAGACCAGCAAGGAACTCAATATAATCTCATGAATAATGTGACCATAAACCCATAATTCATCGGATCCCAACAAACGCGCCACACAAAAGTGATTACATTGAATAGATCATCGCAAAAATGCAATGAACTTTTTATTGAAGAACATAGAGAGAGAGAGAGATAGCCATCTAGGTACTAACTAAAGACTCGTAGGTCTGTGTTGAACTACTCACACATCACCATGGGAGCAGGAAGAATGATGTAGAGGCCCTCCATGATCGATGCTCCCTTTTTCTTTTCTTTTCTCTCTCTTTTTTCTCTTTTTTCTTTTCCTTTTTCTCCTTTTATTTTTCGTCCGGAGTCTCATCCCGACTCGTCGGGAAATCATTGTCTCCATCATCCTTTCCTCATTGAGACAGTGCCCTAATAATGATAATCATCACACTTTTACTTACTTACAACTTGATATAAAAAACTACTAAACAATATGATTCTATATGAATGACTCTGGCAGGGTACTAGGATGTGCGATGACCTAATGTAACATGTATAACAATGATGAACGTTGGCTTTGCCACAAATATTATATCTGCTACATGATCATGCAAAGCAATATGACAATTAGGGTACTAGTCATATGATGTAACGGTGGAAGTTGCATAGCAATATATCTCGGAATGGCTTTGAAAATACCATGATATATAGGTATAGTGGCTGTTTTGAGGAAGATATAAGGTGGCTTATGTGCAACAGAGCGTATCATGTCATGGGGTTTGGATGCCCCGGTGAAGTTTGCACCAATCCTCATGGTGAGAATGGGCAATGTCCGGTACTGAAGAGGCTAGCAAATATGAGCTGATGAGAGTGTGTACATCCATGGATTCATATTAGTCATAAAGAACTCATATACTTATTGCAAGGTTTTCTTTGCTCTCTCGAAGCAAAGTACTACTTGCATGCCCCTAGGGAGGAGGTTGGTAGGAGTTAACCATCATGCACCCCCGACCTAAACATCACTAGGATTTCAACGAGGAATAAGAATGCTCACACATCATCACCATGCCATAACCAATATTTAGAGGAACAACAAATTAACACCCTTTATCTACTGATAGTTTTACTAACCAAAAACCATCCACTCACGCCCTTTCATATTATCACATCAATACCATTAACTCACAATTTCTCTTTTATGTGCTACATGATCCTTTTGATTATGCACTCCTTGAATACCTATTATTTTTGGACTAGTCTTATAACCCATGCAAATTGCGATCACTCTTTTGTAACGCTAAAAAAATTATGTGAAGAACGAGAGTGCCATTATTTCTGTAAAATCTATACACCACCGTGCTCTAAAAGATATAAGTGAAGCACTAGAGCAACTGCTTAGCTCAAAAGATACAAGTGAAGCACATAGAGTATTCTAACAAATCATGGTGAACATGTGTCTCTCTCAAGTGGATGTGTTCAGCAAACAATGATTGTGGAAAACTAAAACCAAAGCAAACTAAAGCAAACAACGCTCCAATCAAAACTGATATCATGTGATGAATAAAAATGTAGCTCCAAGTGACATGCCGATGGATTGAGACGAAGGAGGGGACGCCTTCCGGGGCATCCCAAGCTTAGAAGCATGAGTATTCCTAGAATTTGACATGGGGGGCCCTGGGCATCCCCAAACTTAGGCTCTTTTCTCTCCTTATACCTTCATCCATCGGGATAACACCCAAAACTTGAAAACTTCAGCACACAAAACTCAACAGAAAACTCGTGAGATTCCTTAGTAGGATAGGCGAACCATAAACATTAGGTAATATTATAAAATGATTCATATTTTATTATTGCATAAGGTACTGTATTCTAACTTATCCGTGGCTTATAACCCCCGATATAATCCATAGCATCATCAAAACAAGCAAACTATGCAAGCAAAAACAGAATCTGTCTAAAACAGAACAGTCTGTAGTCATTAGGAAAGACACCATACTTCCATAACTCCAGTTATTCTAAAACATTAGGATAACCTGAGGAATTTGTATTGAAACAGTGTGTAAAAAATTTGGATCAAAAATACGCTCCCGTAAAATTAGAGAAATTTTGCACTGGACGCAAAAGTTTCTGTTTTTTGCATCGTATCAATTCTACTTATCATTCAAGTCATCCCAAAGGCTTTACTTGGCACAAAAACTAATTTAAACATAAAAACACAATCATTACAGTAGCAATAATCATGTTATCACACCATGAAATAAATGATAACTATTGGGTTGTCTCCCAACATGCTTTTTCTTTATAGCCATTAAGATAGTCTTGAGATTTAAATGGTGCTCATGTAAATGATAAGAAGTGAAACAGAAAGGGAGCATCATATAACATGTAACAAAGTGCTACTTCTCGAGCATGCGTTGTTTTCTCGTGAAGAGGAACGGTTTGATGCAGCAAAGTGGATAAGTATTTCCCTCAGTTTTTGAGAACCAAGGTATCAATCTAGTAGGAGATACAAGCGAGCCAACAATAGATATACCTGCATAAGGAATCAAACTCTTGCACCCAATGCTATAAAGGGATTGTCAATCCCTTCACGGTTATTTGCAAGGATGAGATCTAGTAGAGATAGATATAATAGGATGCTTGAACGGAAAGTAAAACTAAAAGTAAAAAGAATGCAAGAAGTATTTTTGGTGTTTTTGGTTTTAGATCTGAAAATATAATATGGAAAATAGACCCGTGGGCCATAGGTTTCTCTAGATAGCTTTTCTCATGATGGCAAGTATTACGGTGGGTGAACAAATTACTGTCGAGGAATTGATAGAAAAGTGAATAGTTATGAAGATATCCAAGGCAATGATTATGCATATAGGCATCACGTCCGTGACAAGTAGACCGAAATGATTCTTCATCTACTACTATTACTCCACACATCGACCAACTCCTGCGTGCATCTAGAGTATTAAGTTCATGAAGAACAGAGTAGCACATTAGGTAAGATGTATGATGTAGAGGGATAAACTCAAGCAATATTATGAAAACCCCATATTTTTACCCATGATGGCAACAATACAATACGTGCCTCGCTACCCCTACTATGTCACTGGGTGAGGACACCGCAAGATTGAACCCAAAACTAAGCACTTCTCCTATTGCAAGAATTACCAATCTAGTTGGCCAAACCAAACCAATAATTCGAAGAGACTTGCAAAGATATGAAATCATGCATATAAGAATTCAGGAAAGACTCAAATAATATTCACGGATAATCTGAACATAAACCCACAATTCATCGAATCTCGACAAACACACCGCAAAAGAGTATTACATCGGATAAATCTCCATGAAGATCATGAAGAACATGGTATTGAGAAGCAAAGAGAGAGAAGAAGCCATCTAGCTACTAGCTATGGACTCATATGTCTATGGTGAACTACTCACGCATCATCGGAGGCGCAATGGAGTTGATGTAGATGCCCTCCGTGACCGAATCCCCCTCCGGCAGATTACCGGAAAAGGCTCCAAGATTGGATCTCTCGGGAACGGAGGCTTCTGGCGGCGGAAAAGTGTTTTCGTGGCTCATTCTGATAATGATGGAATATTTGGGTATTTATAGGCCGAAGATTAGGGTTAGGGGAGGTGCCAGGGGCCCCCAAGCCTGCCCGGCATGGGGTACTCCCTGGCCGCGGCAAGCGGGCTTGTGGCCCGTTGCAGCTCCTCTGCCTTGGTTCTCAAGTCCCGTGGCTTCCATATTTTCCAGAAAAAATCTTTCTGGAGGTTTTATTCCGTTTGGACTCCGTTTAATATTCCTTATCTGCGAAACTCAAAAACAAGGAAAAAACCAAAACTAGCACTAGGCTCTAGATTAATAGGTTAGTCCCAAAAATAATATAAAATAGCATATTAATGCATATAAAACATCCAAAACAGATAATATAATAGCATGGAACAATCAAAAATTGTAGATACGTTGGAGACGTATCACAAACAAATTTAAGTCTAACCTTCTTCCTATGCATAGGAATTTTATAATCTAACAAATTATCAATATAAGAAGTGTCTAGCATATGCAAGTAGGAGGAATAAAGCATTAACAATTTGAACATGAATAGAGGTGAGTGATTAAAATGAAAATTTATAACCATATTTTCCTCTCTCATAATAATTACATGTAGGATCATATTCAAACTCAACAATATAGCTATCATATAGAATATTTTCTCCATGATTCACACGCACAAAAGTCTTACAATCTTCCGAGATAGTGGAATTATCATTAAATAAAGTCATGACCTCTCCAAACCCACTTTTATCAAAAAAATCATAAGATTGATAATTCTCCAAAGTAGTGGGACCATTATTACCTAGAGTTGACGATCTTCCAAACCCACTTTTAGGAGCATTAAAACATCATTAGCAATTGTAGATTCATCATGAAGCTAAGAATTGTCAAGATCACAAGAAACATCATGATTATCACCCCAATCGTGATCATTAGCACAATTGACATTCATAGAATTTATACTAACAAAATTGCAATCACTTTATAAATTTCTTTTAACGCTTCATCACAATTTTTTGATTCATGATTTTCAAGCAATACCTCATAAAGATAATCTAGTGCACTCTCGCTAGCAATTGGTTCAACATAATTGGGTCTTTTGAAAAGATTAGCAAGTGTATGAGGATCCATTTATCTTAATTTTTTGCATTCACTTTCTGTTTTGGTGTGAAAAAGATAAACATAATATAACTAGACAAGTAAAAAGTAGAACAAGCGAATGTTAATTTGTGCGGAGATACTTATAGGAATTTGGTGATCCTCCCCGATAACGGCACGAGAAATCCTTCCTAATACTTGTGATCTACATTGGGTTTTTCCCCGAAGAGGAGGGGATGATGCAACATAGTACAAATATGTATTCCCCTTATTTAAAACAAAGGTTATCGAACCAATAGGACAACCACACAATTTCCCGTCTTCAGCGCCTACACACAAAAGAGAACACACTTGCACCCAACGCGAGCAAGCAGGTTGTCAATCCCCTTGAACTCGTTACTTGCAAGCAATGAGTAGTGTACATGATAGTTTGATAAATATAAAGTAGAAAATAAATGAAAAGCAAGTAATGGCACCAAGTTATTAAGAGCGTTTGTAAAAATATTTGTGAATAGACCCGGAGGCCATAGTTTTCGCTAGAGGCTTCTCTTTCGAAGAAGGCATATGGTGGGTAAATATATTATTGTTGGGCAATTGGTAGAAAACGCATAGTTATGCAATATTTATTCATGGCAATGGTCATTACATATAGACATCACATTCGTAAGCAAGTGGACCGACTCCTGTCTGCATCTACTACTATTACTCCACCCATCGACCGCTATCCTGCATGCATCTAGAGTATTAAGTGAAATAGAATGATGCTTGGAGAACAATCACATGATGTAGACAAAGTAAATCCAATTAATACGAATTAACCCCATCATTTTACCTTTAGTGGTAGCAATACAATATGTGTCATGTCATTTTCTGTCACTAGGAATGAGGACCACAAGATTGAACCCACTAGAACACACCTCTCCCACTGAAGAGAAATCAATTTATTTGGCCAAACTACATCAATAGATCAGAGAGAATTATGGAGCTATCATACAATCATCGATATATATGAAAAGACCGGCAAGGAACTCAATATAATCTCATGAATAATATGAACATAAACCCACAATTCATCAAATCCCAACAAACGCATCGCACAAAAGTGATTACATTGAATAGATCATCATGAAGATGCGATGAACTTTGTATTGCAGAACATAGAGAGAGAGATAGACATCTAGGTACTAACTACAGACCCATAGGTATGTGGTAAACTACTCACACATCACCATGGGAGCAGCAAGGATGATGTAGATGCCCTCCATGATCGGTTGCCCCTCCGCATGACACCAGAACAGGGCTCCAGATGGGCACACGGCGGAACAGAGACTTGCGGCAGCGGAAAAGTGTTTCAGGGGGCTCCCTAGGGTTTTTGGAGAATATGTAAATTTATAGGATAGTGAGGGACGCGAGGGGCCAACGGATCTAGCTCCAAGCCATCAGGGCGCTGCCACCCCCTAGGCGCGCCCTATTTGCTTGACACCACCCCGTGGGGCCTTCGATCTCCTTCTTAAGATTCCAAGTCCTTATTTTGTCCACAAAAAATCATAAAAAAGCCAAAAACATGCAGAAAACAAAAACTGTCACTTGGCACCGAGTTAATAGGTTAGTGCTAAAAAATAATATAAATCAGCAAGTAAATGCCTAAAAAGCATCCTAGAATGATAATATAATCGCATGGAACAATAAAAATTATAAATACATTGGAGACGTGTAAGGGGGCGAATTAGAGTGGGAGAGGAGTTGGACTCCTCCTCCTCTAGACCGGCGCCCCAAAGAGGGTTCCCTTCCTTGGTGGTTTCCCCTTCCTCCCCCTCCAAACTATATACTAGAGGTTTTAGCCCTTTTGGACACACAAGTTTTGGAGCCTCCTCTTGTTCATCCACCTCTAGTTCTCGTTGATCCTAGTTGACTAATTAGAGGCTTAGAGATTGGTCTAGTTCCTATAATCCTCATAATTATAATCCATGTGTGATTCTAATCTCCTCCCTTTAATTATCTAGAGACCATTAGCTATGGACAACGAAGCACTATTGGATCGTGAAGACCATATGCTTGTGATGACCCACAAGTACAGGGGATTCTTGTTAACCCACAAGTATAGGGGGTCAATTGTAGACTTTCTTGATAAGTAAGAGTGACGAACCCAACGAGGACCTAAAGGTAGAACAAATATTCCCTCAAGTTCTATCGACCATCGATACAACCCTACGCACGCTTAATGTTCACTTTACCTAGAACAAGTATGAAACTAGAAGTACTTTGTAGGTGTAACGGGATAGGTATGCAAGATAATAAAGAGCACGTAAATAAAAACTAGGGGCTGCTAAGTTAAAGAAACAACTAAGTTAGTTTAACAAGTGTGCAAAAGTGGTGGTAGGAGTTGCGGAATTGTCCCTAGGCAATCGATAACTAGACCGGTCATCATTATTGCAATTTTATATGAGGGACATACATAAGCTAACATACTTTCTCTACTTGGATCATATGCACTTATTGGAACTCTAGCAAGCATCCGCAACTACTAAAGATCATTAAGGTAAAACCCAACCATAGCATTATAAGGTATCAAGTCCTCTTTACTCCCATATGCAACAACCCACCTACTCGGGTTTATGCTTCTGTCACTCAAGCAACCCACCATAGGCAAATCATGAACACATTGCTACACCCTACAGCGAGGATCCCTCACGCTTGCACGACTCAGAGAGCACCATAGGAAAACACCAATAATAAAACATGCAACTCAAACCAATCATGATCATCAATCAACCCATAGGACAACAAAAATCTACTCAGACATCATAGGATGGCAACACATCATTGGATAATAATATGAAGCATAAAGCACCATGTTCAAGTAGAGGGTACAATGGGTTGCGGGAGAGTGGACCTCTATAGATATATGGGGGAAGGTGATGGAGGTGTTGGTGAATATGGCGGAGTTGTTGGACTAGATCACTGTCACGATGATGGCCCCGGCGGCGTTCCGGTGCCACCAGGAGAGAGGGGGAGAGAGCCCCCCTCCTTCTTCTTCTTCTTCCTTGACCTCCCCCCCTAGATGGGAGGTGGGCTTCCCCTCTGGTCCTTGGCCTCCATGGAGGCGGAGGGGTGGGATCCCCTCCGAGATTGGATCTCTCTTTGTTTCCTTCTGTTTCTGTGCTCCTAGATTCTGGCCTTTCACCATTTCTTAAATATCCAGAGATCTGTACCTCCGATCGGGCTGAGCTTTCTTGCGACCAAAGGACAGCTCCAACCAACCTAAGGGGTGTCCATAAGCCTGCCATGCACGACCAGGGGGGTAGGTCGCGCCTAGTAGGCTTGCCACCTCCTCGAGCATCGTCTCGCATAGATTCTTTTTCCCAAAAATCACATATATTCCAAAAAATCCCCATAAGTTTTTATCGCGTTTGGACTTCGTTTGGTATGGATATTCTGCGAAACAAAAAAACATGCAACAAACAAGAACTGGCACTAGGCATTGGATCAATATGTTAGTCCCAAAAATAGTATAAAAAGTTGCCAAAAGTATATGGAAGTTGCAGAATATCGGCATGAAACAATCAAAAATTATAGAGACGACGGAGATGTATCAACATCCCCAAGTTTATTTCCTGCTCTTCCTCAAGTAGGTAAATTATAAAAAAGATAATTTTTGATGTGGAATGCTACCTAGCATAATCTCGTTCATATAATCTAATCATGGCATGAATATTAAGACACGAGTGATTCAAAGCAATAGTCTATCATTTGACATTAAGCCAATAATACTTCAAGCATACTAATAAAGCAATTGTATCTCTTCAAAATATAATGACAAAAGAAAGTTATCCCTACAATATCATTTAGTCTCGCTATGCTCCATCTTCCCCAGATAAAGTATTTATATCATGCACAACCCCGATGACAAGTCAAGCAATTTTTTCACACCTTTTATGTTCTCAAACTTTTTCAACTCTCATGCAATACATGAGCGTGAGCCATGGATATATCACTATAGGTGGAATAGAATATGGTGGAGGTTGTGAAAAAAGGACAAGATAGTCTCACATCAACTAGGCATATCAACGAGCTATGGAGATGCCCATTAATAGATATTAATGTGAGTTAGTAGGGATTGCCATGCAACAGATGCACTAGAGCTATAAGTGTATGAAAGCTCAAAAAGAAACTAAGTGGGTGTGCATCCAACTTTCCTGCTCATGAAGACCTAGGGCAATTTGAGGAAGCCCATCATTGGAATATACAAGCCAAGTTATATAATAAAAAATTCCCACTAGTATATGAAAGTGACAAAATAGGAGACTCTCTATCATGAAGATCATGGTGCTACTTTGAAGCACAAGTGTGGAAAAAGGATAGTAGCATTGTCCCTTCTCTCTTTTCTCTCCTTTTTTAATTTTATTTTTTTAATTTTTGGTGGGCATATAAGGCCTCTCTTTTTTATTTGGGCTTCATTGGCCTCTTTTATTTTTCATAAATTCCGGAATCTCATCCCAACTTGTGAGGGAATCATAGCTTCCATCACCCTTTCCTCACATGGGACAATGCTCTAATAATGATGGTCATCACACTTTTATTTACTTACAACTCAAGAATTACAACTAGATATCTAGAACAAAAGATGACTCTATATGAATGCGTCTGGCAGTGTACCGGGATGTGCAATGATCTAGCATAGCAAATGACATCAAAAAATGGACAATCCATGAAAACATCACGCTAGCTATCTTACGAATCATGCAAAGCAATATGAAAATGATGGTGCGTGTCATAATAAACGGAACGGTGGAAGTTGCATGGCAATATATCTCGGAATGGCTATGGAAATTTCCATAATAGGTAGGTACGGTGGATGTTTTGAGGAAGGGAATATGGTGGGTTTAATGCACCAGCGAAAGTTGAGCGATACTAGAGAGACTAGCAAAGGTGGAAGGGTGAGAGTGCGTACAATCCATGGACTCACATTAGTCATAAAGAACTCACATACTTATTGCAAAAGTCTATTAGTCATCGAAGCAAAGTATTAGACGCATGCTCCTAGGGGAGATGTTAGTAGGAGTTAACCATCGCGCGCTCCTGACCCTCACACAAAGGTTGACAATCAATAAACAAATCATGCTCCGACTTCCTTACATAACGGTTCACCATACGTGCATGCTACGGGAATCACAAACCTTTACACATGTATTTCTACAAATCCACAAGTACTCACTAGCATGACTCTAATATAACCATCTTTATATCGCAAAACTATTGTAAGGAATCAAACACATCATATTCAGTTATCTACAAGTTTTATGTAGGATTTTATGACAAACCATGTGAATGACCAACTCCTGTTAACTCTCTAAATAGATATAAGTGAGGCATGAGAGTTTAATTCTTTCTACAAAAGATATTACCATGCTCTAAAAATATATGTGAAGCAAAATAGCATTCTACAAATGGCAGTTTTCTATGTGTAGAGAAACAAGCAATCCAAACTTCAAATGATATAAGTGAAGCACATGAAGCATTCTATAAAGCCATACTCAAAAGATATAAGTAAGGTGCAAAGAGCCTTCTATAAATCAACCAAGGACTTTATCATACCATCATGGTGCATTATTAAAATAAATATAAAAAGCACACGACGCTCCAAGATTTACGCATATCATGTGACGAATAAAAATATAGCTCCAAGTAAAATTACCGATGGTTGTTAGAAGAAAGAGGGGATGCCTTACGGGGCATCCCCAAGATTACTTTCTTGGGAGTCCTTGAATATTACCTTGCGGTGCCTCGGGCATCCCCAAGCTTAGTCTCTTTCCACTCCTTATTCCTTCATCCATCGTGATCCCACCCAAAACTTGAAAACTTCAATGACACAAAACTTACAAAACCCTCGTGAGATACATTAGTATAATAAAACAAATCACCACTTTAAGTACTGTTGCCAACCAATCCATATTTTGTTTTTGCATTGTATCTACTGTAATATAACTTTTCCATGGATTATACCACTGATACAATCGATAGTTTCATCAAAACGAGCAAAACAATGCATCAAAAACAGAATCTGTCAAAAACAGTACGGTCTGTAGTAATCTGAACATTCACCATACTTATATAACTCTAAAAATTCTGAAAAATTATAAACAAATAAAAAACTGTCATAGCAGTAATTTGTAAAAATTTCAGAAGCTTTTGACATTCCAGTAAAAAATGTAAATTCACGCACTACAGCCAGAGTTTCTGTTTTTGCACTGCACACACCAAACAAGCAATCTAATCATCCAAAAGGCAAATCTTGGCACATCATTTTTATAATAAAATGGATTTGTACAAGGGGATAACTATTTTTGTTGAAAATTTTCTGTAATCAATATTCACAACGTTTCCATGGGCATGAACAAAGTTCAAGTCTAGCCCCCACTTCAACGTTGCTCAACTTTCTTACTTTCACTTTTCTTTTTGAATTTTTTTTATGTTACCCCCACTTTTTTGTGTTTTAAAACTATATAAAAGCACACAACAAAATAAAATGACTCTTTAAAACTTCCAAGTTGTCTCCCTGGTAGCGCTTTCTTTAAAGCCATTAAGCTAGGCATATAGTGCTCAAGTAATGGATCCACCCGAATCCCAAGGTATATCAAAGCCAATTTTAATTAACAATGATTTGTAATTAAGTAGTGAGAACAAATTTATATAAATCATGTGACAACTAAGCCTAACTCTCTTCCTATGCATTGGCATGTCATACAAGAACAATTCATTCACACCAAGTAAAGGCCAATGCATATCATACGTAGTTTCTTGCAATTTTATTGTATCGGGAACATAGAGAGGTGAAGATGTAGTTCCTCTCATAATAATTGCAAGTAGGAGCATAAAGCACATGCATATTATATATATCAAAATCATCATGTGTAATAGTAAAACCCATCTATATAATCCTTAGTAAGTGCAAACTTCTTCGATATAGTGTGGTTGGGAGAATTAAAAAAGATAATAAGACTATCATGTGTGGGTGCAATAGCAACAATTTCATGCTTAACATAAGGAACTATAGCAAGTTAATCTTCATAATCATAATTCATATTGGCATCATGGCCACAAGAATAGCAAGCATCAAGTTCATCAAAAAGGGATATTTCAAAAGAATCCAAGGGATCATAGCAATCAACATAGCATTCATCCTTCGGTAAGCATGAAGGGAAATTAAACAATGTATGAGGTGAAGAGTTACTTTCATTAGAAAGTGGGCACGGGTAGCTAATCCGCTCTTCCTCCTTTTGTTCTTCGTTCTCCTCCTCATCTTTTCCATCTAATGAGATTACAGTTTCAGCAAGTTCCTCTTCCATAGATTCCTGCAAAATATTAGTCTCATCCAAGGCAGAGGTCATTCTTTCAATAAAATCTTTAACATAAGCATTAGAAGCATAGTTTTCATAGCAATATTTAAGTATGGCAAAATTTCCAGAATTGTAAAGAGTAGCATCATACTTTGCAATGAAAGAAGCAATTTCATAGGCACCCTTAAAAGCAACAAATTCTTCAATTTGTTCAACATAATTATAGCAATAGGCCTCCTTGGAGTAAGAGGATAATATTTCATTATCATTAAACACACACTATTAGGGAAGGTGTTTTTTAGCTTCTTTAGAACAACAAGTAAAGTCATAAATTTCACATAGATTCCAAGCATAGCAACACAAAGTATTAATTTGATGCCACAAGAGTTTCCCTTTTTGAGATATGAGGTGTCTCACATAATGAGCATGCTCATTTAATGATTTTCCCTCAACTAAGCTAGTTGGGTTTTCAGCACGAGCACAAGTGGATCAAAGATGACCCAAGTAATATTCTTCGGTGGTACGGAACACTAGTGGTTCCTCAACTTTTGGAGCACCAAGTACATCTTTTTTTTGATATTTTGCGTTTCCTACCCATATCTAAAAATAGAAAACAAGTTAATACATAAAATAAAAATTACTTAGAGATAAAGCAAACATGCACACACGAGAATATTCATCCCATGCTATTGCTCCCCGGCAACGGCGCCAGAAAAATGTCTTGATAACCTACAAGTATAGGGGATAAATTATAGCCTTTCTCGATAATTAAGAGTGTCGAACCCAACGAGGAGATAAAGTTAGAACAAATATTCCCTCAAGTTCTATCGACCATCGATACAACTCCACGCCCGCTTAACGTTCACTTTACCTAGAACAAGTATGAAACTAGAAGTACTTTGTAGGTGTAACGGGGTATGTTTGCAAGATAATAAAGAGCACATAAATAAAAACTAGGGTCTACTAAGATAAATAAACAACTAAGTTAGTTTAACAAGTGTGCAAAAGTGGTGGTAGGATTTGCGGAATTGTCCCTAGGCAATCGATAACTAGACCGATCATCATTATTGTAATTTTATATGAGGGAGAGGCATAAGCTAACATACTTTCTCTACTTGGATAATATGAACTTATGATTGGAACTCTAGAAAGCATCCGCAACTACTAAAGATCATTAAGGTAAAACCCAACCATAGCATTATAAGGTATCAAGTCCTCTTTACTCCCATGTGCAACAACCCACCTATTCGGGTTTATGCTTCTATCACTCAAGCAACCCACCATAGGCAAATCATGAACACATTGCTACACCCTACAACAAGGATCCCTCACCCTTGTGTGACATGGAGAGCACCATAGGACAGCACCAATAATAAAACATGCAACTCAAACCAATCATGATCATCAATCAACCCATAGGACAACAAAAATCTACTCAGACATCATTGGATAATAATATGAAGCATAAAGCAGCATGTTCAAGTAGAGGGTATAGCGGGTTGCGGGAGAGTGGACCATTGTAGATAGATGGGGGAAGGTGATGCAGGTGTTGGTGAAGATGACAGAGTTGTGGGAGTAGATCGATGTCACGATGATGGCCCCGGCGGGGTTCCGGTGCCACCGGGAGAGAGGGGGAGAGAGCCCCCCTCCTTCTTCTTCTTCCTTGACCTATCCCCTATATGGGAGGAGGGTTTACCCTTTGGTCCTGGGCCTCCATGGTGGCGTAGGGGAGGGAGTCCCTCCAAGATTGGATCTCTCTCTCTCTGTTTCCTTCTATTTCCGCGCTCCCAGATTTTGGCCTTTCACCGTTTCTTACATATCCGGAGATCCGTAACTCCGATCGGGATGAAATTTTGAGTGAATCTTTATCCAAAAATTAGCTTTCTTGCGGACAGAGGACATCTCCAACCAACCTAAGCTGTGGCCACAAGCCTGCCAGGTACGACCAGGGGGTGGACCGCGCCTAGCAGGCTTGCCACCTCCTCGGGCATCGTCTCGCGTTGATTCTTTTTCCAAAAATCACATAAATTCCAAAAAAAAAATCTTTGTAAGTTTTTATCTCATTTGGATTTCGTTTGTATGGATATTCTGCGAAACAAAAAAACATGAACATACAGGAACTGGCACTGGGCACTGAATCAATATGTTAGTCCCAAAAATAGTATAAAAAGTTGCCAAAAGTATATGAAAGTTGTAGAATATTGGCATGAAACAATCAAAAATTATAGATACGATGGAGACGTATCAGGGACCAATTGTAGTCCTTTAGATAAGTAAGACTGTCGAACCCAACAAGGAGAATAAGGAAATGACAAGTGGTTTTTCGTATGGAAGTTTCTATAAGCACTGAAAGTAATGGTGATAGATAGTTTTATAGCAAGTTAATTCATAACAAGTAGCAAGCAACATCGGTAGCAATGGTGCAGCAAGGTGGCTCAGTCCTTTTTATAGCAAAGGACAAGCTGGAACGTACTCGTATATGAAGCAAAGCACTCTCGAGGACATGTGGGAATTTGTCTAGTCATGGTTTCTTCATGTTTGGTTCATTCACGTTCGTTACTTTGATAATTTGATATCTATATGTATAGGTGCTAGGGTGTTGTTTTCACTTGAAAAAACAACCCACTTATGATTACCCCCTCTCGCAAGCATCCACAACGATGAAATAATAATTAAGATAAATCTGACCATAGCATTAAATGTGTGGATCCAGATCAGCCCCTTACGGAACAACTCATGAACTAGGGTTTAAGCTTCTATCACTCTCGCAACCCATCATCTACTTATCATTCCCCAATGCTTTTATTTAGGCCCAAATATGGTGAAGTGTCATGTAGTTGACGTTCAAACAACACCACTAAAGGAAGAGCAGCATACATATCATCAAAATATCAAACGAATACCAACATCACATGATTATTTACGACAAGACATCTCACATGTACTCAAGAACGAAAGTAACTACTCACAAAGCGTCATCATTTTCAAGATAAGAGGTGTAATGAATGTGCTTAAGGATATGAACATATATTCTTCCACCCATCAAACCAACTAGCATCAAGTACAAGATGTAATCAACAAAACTAGCAACCCACGGGTACCAATCTGAGGTTTGGAGACAAAGATTGAATACAAGAGATGAACTAGGGTTTGGCATGAGATAGTGCCGATGAAGATGTTCATGAATATTGATCCTCCCACGATGGAGGAAGCGTTGGTTCTGACGATAACTTTCATTTTCCCCTCCCTGAGGGAAGTTTCCCGGCGAAATCGCTTCGTCAGAGAGCAAAAGTGCTCTTGCCACTACAAGAACCAGGCACTTTGCCATCATCCATCCTGGACGGCAAAGGCATGCATACCGGACGGCAAAGGCTTTGCCGTCCGCCAGCATACGGCCAACCATCCGGCTGAATAAGCCACGGTAAAGAGCGCTTTGCCGTCTGCTGGCAGACGCCAAAGACCTTTGCATCTTTGTTGTCTGCCAGCAAACGGCAAAGGGCATGGATGGCACACGTGGCAACTTAGGTCCGTTAAGGGATTAACCGCATGCTTTGACGTCCGCTGGCAGATGACAAAGACCTTAGTTCTTTTCCGTCTACCAGCGGACGGCAAAGCACCTGTTTCTTTGCCGGCCTAGGTGGGTTCTTTGCCGTCCGCTGGCAGACGGCAAAGAACCTTAGGTCTTTGTCGTCCGCCAGCAGACGGCAAAGAACGCACCTAGGCCAGCCTAGTGCTACCCCAGGTTGCACAGGTAGCTGCCACGTGGCAGCTTTGCCGTCCGCTAGCTGACGGCAAAGACCTTTGCCGTCTGCCAGTAGACGGCAAAGTGGCTATATAGCCCCTATTTTTTCTGTTTTTCTTAAAATCATTCAATTTGATAGAATTTGACATATATATCCAACATATCAACAATAAAAGTTTCCAACAAGCATACCAACAATAAGTTTCAACAAGCATACCAACAATAAGTTCCAACAACGTATCCAACATACAAGTTTCCAACAACATATTCAACATACAATGGTTTCTAACAACATGTCCATACATACATATCCAAAACTAGTTTCCAACAACATATTCAACATACAATGGTTTCTAACAACATATACATACATACATATCCAAAACAAGTTTCCAACAAGTTTCCATAAACAAAAAGGAAGCACAATTATAAGAGTACACTCCATCAATGCAGGCTTCCTCATCTATAGCAAATCTGCAAATTAGGAAAGATGAAAGTTAGAAGAAGAAGAAGACTAGCTAGAAGAAAAATAAGAAAAAGAAGAAGAAAAAGAAGAAGAAGAATTTATCTACTCTTTCTTTTTCTCCTCTCCTTTCCTCTTCTCCAAGGTAGTAATGCCATTTTCTAGTTAACTAAGCATATCAAGTCATTTTGGAGGAAAAAAATGCTAAGTATATGTCATTTTATAGCTATCCTAGGTAGAATATATCATTTTGGAGGTAAGTAAGGTTATTATGTCATGTTTGAGGAAAATAAGCTATGTATAGGTCACTTTCGAGCTAAACCAAGGTTATTATTCCATTTTTTTTACCTAAGTGAGCTAATTATGTCATAAATGAACTAGCTAAGCTAATTATAGATCATTATTGAGCTATCCTAGGTAGTTATGCCATATTGTACCTAAGTGAGCTAATTATGTCATAAATGAACTAGCCAAGCTAGCTATAGATCATTATTGAGCTATCCTAGGTAGTTATGCCATTTTCTAGCTAACTAAGCATATCAAGTCATTTTGGAGGAAAAATGCTAAGTATAGGTCATTTTATAGCTATCCTAGGTAGAATATATCATTTTGGAGGCAAATAAGGTTATTATGTCATTTTTGAGGAAAATAAGCTAAGTATAGGTCATTTTGGAGCTAAGTAGGTCATTTCTTAAGCTAAGTATGCATTTGTTAATGAAAACACTTGGGAAAACTTACCATCATCATGGAGGTGAAGGACCGGTAGGGTTTGCGCCAGGGTGAGACGTAGAAGGACCGGTCGGGGTTGCGGCAGACGCAGAAGGATCGGTCGATGCTTGTCGGGAGGCACACTGCACCAAAGATCATTTGCAATGTCTCCTTAGCATGATGCAACTCAAATGTGAATACTAGTAACTAATGACCATTCAAATGAAACTCACCGTGGGTGCTATAGCAATATGGGGCATCGACGAAGGGGTCTGACCATTGTTCTGGCACACGGTCTGCACATTTTGTTTCCACGAGTCATTCATATTAGTTAGTGATGAAACGAACATTACGTGCATGATTTGGCTAATATGCAGGAGAAACTTACCACGAGGAGCTCGTATAGGGCCCGGTGAGACGCGTCGTTCTGGTTCCTCTCCTCCTCCAACAGCCTAGCCGTCCTCTCCTCCATGTCCCTCTCCCTCTATGCCGCCTGCCTATTTGCCTCCGCCAGAAGCTCCTGACCTAGCCTCAATGGCGAGCTCCATTGTCCGTGAACGAGACCTTATCTCAGGATCAGAGCTCGTCTGGCGCTTCTTGATCTCCGGGAGAGTTCTAGGACAACGTATCAGTCCATCCCCAATGGCTATCGAGCTATGGGGCCTCCCGCCATCAGATATCATCACGAGCTCTGGATCAAAAGGACTCTGGCTCGGGTTGAAGTCCTCCCCTTTCCTTGCCTTCCCCTCATCTCTATACCTCACGAGCTTGTTGTGAGAGGAGATGTTGCTGAAGCTCTCTGGATGATTGAGGTCATCCTCGGAGAATGCCTTGGCCTTCTTGTACGAGGCACTATGGGCCATGGCATAGAGGTCGAACAGAGGTGGCACCTCCTTCTTGTTTTCTCGCGCCTAAAAGAGAGGAACAAAATATTAGTTAAGGTCTCAAGCTAGCATGAAGAATGAAATTGCATGAATCATGAAGCAAACCACATACCCAGTTATCCCCGAACTCAAACAGGTTGGAGCTCCCTTGATGGTGTGGCACACCTCTCATTTGGGCATGCTTATCATTGGCCTTGTTGTGTTCGGCTAGCCATTCGGGAGAGCACCACTCATCCACCAATGCCTCCCAACAGTCCATCCTATCGGCACACCATCTCGGGGGCACCTAAGTTAGACAAGAGAAATTTCAGCGCTACGCCTACGAATCAAATCAAAGAAATTAAGTACAAGGCCTTAACAATAGATAATTACCTTCATTACCTTCTCCTTACTTAGATAATTTTTGCGGCACTTCTTCTTGGCCCTTTTAATGTTAGTCGAGGCATAGTTGTCTCGAATAGCCTGCACCCGAGCCTCGTGCAGTAAGTTCTGAAGTAGGCGCTTGCACTCGGCTTCAAGAACAGCAACCGCTTTCGCCTCGTGTTCCTCAAGACACCTGTAGAAGGTCTGCAATAAAACAAGACAACACTAATTAGTACAATCACTAGGTGTTGTTGATTTTTAATTTTGTAAAGCAGAAATTACCCAAAAGCGACGGATCACAATGTCAGCCACCGTCTCGCACAAGACACCATCAACCATCTCCTCCGGCGAGGTCAGGGAAGCCATGTACAACTCCCAGGTCAGTGCTACCTGTGGAGCCTCACCCTCACCGGGCAACTGGACCTTCCCCGGGAAGTGGTGCCGGAGAAGCACACCAAGGACCTGGTTGGGCCTACGGACACCACACTCGTATTTCCAACCCCTGCAGTATGACAAGGCCAACACATTAGATATTAATTTGAATAAACATGAAGGAAAAAGGTTAAAAAGAGTAAATGCACTTACTTCTCTGCATTAGGCGCAATCAACCACCTCTGCTTGCGGGTCGGCGGCATGGGCGGGAGCTTTGTACAACCACGCTGGTAGACCTTCTTGCCCTCCTCAACCAGCTCGCCCTCGCTATAGGTGTCCTCAGACAAGTTGTCCTCGCCACCATCAACATGGCCACTAGCCTCTGGAGTCACGTGGGACAAAGACTTTGGGACCCGAGTCTCCTGGGACGAAGACTCTGGGACCGGAGTCTCCTGGGACGAAGGCTCGGTGACCCGAGGCTTGTCAACCCGAGGCTCGTGGACCGGAGTCCGAGATGGGTCCAAGTTAGACCGGGCCACCTGAGACGGAGCACTCCTGTGGTCGAGAGAATCAGCTGGGGGTGGCGGCAAGGAAGGCGCAGCAGCCTTCCTACCTCTAGCACCTCTCTTTGTCTTCCCCCGACCTCTCCCGGTCGAAGAAGAAGCGCCTGCCGGTGTGTGCATGTAGTGTACCAGCGCTCTTCGGAGTTGCTGGGGTGGAATAATAGCACCCCTCCCAGCATGCACCGACGAAGGAGGCTCAAAGCGCTCTCGACCCGAGCCCACCATCTGTCAACACCTGCAATGACAAAAGTGAACGAAAGTAGTTCAACATAAAAAAATTGAATACCTAATAACATGAACTAATTAATAATATATATGTACATAATAATAATTTAATACCTCACATTACTAATATTAATCTTCATCGTCTATATATGCTCCGGGATCAATAAATGCATAATCATCATCACTATCAGTAATGACGTGCTCATCAGCATCATCAATAAATGCATCAACATGTGGAAGGCCTCTATTAATCGGTCAAGCATTGTCAGGTCATCCGCAGCAGTAACCTCTTCTTCTTCCATCTCTTCTTGTTCCGGTCAGGGGTGAAGTCGGGTTCACTGTCGCTGTCGACCTCAATGTTCTGGGGTGAAGTAGAGCGGTTCTTGAAATGTTTTTTGGAAACACGTGTTTCTTGGAAGAATTCTCCTTCATATGTGTCTGGGTTAATGTGAGGTTCATAATCATCTTCATTGAGGGGAGGTGGTCTAAAATGTGGCGGCACATCATAAACAACATCCCAACCTTTCAAATTTGGATCCGTTTAGTAGGCCCATAGTAGATAGAAAACTTGGGTCACCTGTTGAGCCGTAATATAGACATCGGGAACATCTAAATGGGTGCTTTGTTTAATTTCAACTAGCCCTATATGTTCATGAGTCCTTCTAATCTCCTTCGGCTGGAACCAATAACATTTGAAGACTACGACATTTGGTGGGTTTTCACCAAAGAATGTAAGTTCATAAATTGCTTCAACTCTTCCATAATACTCGACCCCTCCTTCGCCGACAATGGAGACATAACAATTTGTAGACTTTCGGTCGGCCATAGATAGCTCTTTGCCAAAAGTATGAAAGCGATACCCATTGATGTCGTATTTCTCAAATGAATGGACCTTATAGTCAAAACCATTAGCGACTTGTCTCAATTCGGAGTCCATAGACTCTGCATTAGCCTACAAGTTTAATACGAAAGGATTGTTGCATTAGCCGCAAACTAGGCGAAGAAATGAAATCGTCTAATTAATGGAAATTGCCATTTGCTTGAACCAAGAGATGAAACCGGGATAGCCGCCTCCACGCTTTGCCAGAAGCTCATACTCTTCGATGGAATCCTTTTGGATCACCGCTCCATCCGAGAATTTGGCAACGTATCGACTGTATCACATATCCGGGAATAAGAGCATTTCAAAGGAATTAGAAGTTGCGAAACAATGTACGGAGAACTTACTCGATGTACGGCCGCACTTCTGTTAGGTTGTCGAAGATATACAACGAAATGGTCCGCCATTCTTCAACATCCAACGCAATTGATTTCGAAGCACCGGCTGGTGCGAGCTTCCCTTTGAATAGGCTGAGGTTGGATTGACCTTTTTCACGGTCGCCATCATTGTACCGAGGCTTCGGATTAAGCAAATGACGACTCTTGGCATTGTAGTGTGTTGTCATGAAGTTTGCCGCCTCCTCAGTAATGAATGCCTTAGCCATCAATGCTTCAACTCTATGTTTATTTTTACATTTTGCTCGAAGCATCTTCTACATCATCTCAGTTGCGATGCACCAACGATTTTGCACGCCCCCCCCAATCTTGCCTCGGTCGGGAGATGCAAAATCAAATGCTGCATTGGATTAAAGAAGCCCGGTGGAAAGATCTTTTCTAACTTGCAGATCAACTCCGGTGGCAACTCTTCCAGTTCGTCTAGCACGTCAGGCGATAGTTCTTTCGCACAAAGAGCACGGAAGAAATAGCTCAGCTCTGCCAGTACTAGCCATTCATCCTCAGGGATAAAGCCACGCAACATCACCGACATTACCCGCTCAATCCATATGTGCCAATCATGACTCTTGAGGCCAAATATTTTCAATTTGTCAAGACTCGCTCCCCTCTTTAGATTCGCTGCATACCCATCGGGGAACATCAACTGCATTTTCACCCACAAGATCATTTCCCTCATAGCTGGCCTTCCAAGGTTGAACCATGCCTTTGGCTTCCTCCAGTTCTTCTTTCCTTTCGGTTGTCGAATGTTTTGTAGCGGTCTATCACATAGAGCCTCCTGGTCGACTCTAGCCTTAGCATTATCCTTCGACTTCCCCTCTATGCCTAACAATGTACCAAAAAGGGCCTCCGTGATATTCTTTTCAGTGTGCATCACATCGATGTTGTGTGGGCAAAGGAGGTCTTTAAAGTAAGGCAGATCCCACAAACATATATTGTGAGTCCAGGCGTGTTCCATATTATACCCTTTGAAATACCCTGGACGATCTGGATCCGGATCAAGAGCGTTTATCTGATCCAGGATCTGTTGGTCTGTTAACGCAGGTGGTGCAGTGTTTTTGACAACTCTACCTTTGATGAAATTCTTCTTGTCTTTTCTGAACTTATGGTCAGGATCCAGGAACTGTCTATGCTTGTCGAAGCAAGAAAACTTGCGACCCGCCTCCAGCCAATAGAATTGAAGAGTTGCCTTGCATGTGGGGCACAGAAACATTCCATGCACACACCAGCCAACGAATAGCACATACGCCGGCAAGTCATGCATCGAGTACATGTACCACACATGCATTTTGAAGTTCTTTTTTGTAGCAGCGTCGTATGTCTTGATCCCATTATCCCAGGCTTCTTGCAATTCATCCTTAAGCGGTTGCATGTACACATTCATATTATTCCCCAGATATTTGGGCCCTGCAATTATCAACGTCAGGAAAATGTTCTTTCTTTTCATAATCTCCCCGGGGGAGATTGAGTGGAATGACAAATACAGGCAAACAACTGTATTGTGCAGCCATCATACCATACACATTGAACCCATCCGTGATGATGACAACTCAAGGATGCCTTGGATCTACTGCTTTATCCTTATGTAATGCATCGAAGTGCTTCCACGCAAAAGCGTCTGAAGTGTGTCCCAACATCAGATTCCCATCCGCATCTAGTTCTGTTCTTTTGCCCAATTTATGCCACGTCATATGTCTGTTCATCTCTTTGAACATGAAAATATGTTGAAGTCTTGGTATGATTGGCAGATACCAACGAACATTAATGGGGATTTTGGTCTGACTCTTCTCACCCATACCGTTGTCTACCAGAACATACCTAGAAGCATTGCAAATGGGGCAATAGTTCAAGCCCACATACTCAAGCCTAAATAAGGCACATCCATTATCACAGGCATCTATCTTTTAATAGGGCATCTTAAGCGCACATAGGATTTTGTTCGACTGGTACAGGTTTGGTGGCTATACATGGCCTTTGGGTAGAAAGCGTCCCAATATCGTCATCATCGTGTCGTAGCATTCTCTGCCCAGGTTGAACTGAGCCTTCAAAGCCATTACTTGCGCGATGGCATCCAGCTAACAAAGCTCAGTGTGCTCGTGGAGAGGATGTTTTGAAGACTCCAACATTTCATAAAAGTCCTTTGCAGATTCCTCCATCTCATCGTCCGAATCTCGAGCATCATCAAAGTCTTGCACCATGTCTTCGATCCCGGTACCATGCTCGTCGGTGCAACGACGAACCACCTCAGCTCTGGCACGTTGGGCAGACTCACATGAAATGTCTAGACCGTATAATTAGGCGTAAAACCCCACTTCTGCAGGTGTTTGATCATTTCGAACACTGACTTCTTCTTACAGTTGTCGCAATCGACACAAGGGCACCGGGTTGTTTTCTGTCCATTTGCAAATGCAACTCTCACAAACTCCTTGGTTTTTGTTATCCATTCACGGGTCATGTCTTTCTGACTAGTATGACCAGTGTACATCCACCCATGATCACTCATCTTGCCTAGCTACTGGACACACACAAAATATATACATAATTCAGCAAACCATATTCATCAGTTAATAGAGTTTGTCAGTTTTATTATGTTGATGCAACCTAGACGCTAGTAGGTAAAGATAGGTCCTAATCCCACCCGAGTATGTGTAGATTGGGTTCGTTTTCCCATGCTTCGCTCCGGATCCGACGCACAATTTTGGCAGCACCTCCCCGTTATTCTCCTAATACACGTCTCGGCAATAAGCAGAGAGGATGTGTACCCGGAGAACATCAGGGACGCACTGACGATATTCTGCATCGGATCCGAAGCAAAGCATATGGGAAAACGAATCCAATCTACACATACTCGGGCTGTCCATGGATAACGTTGGACAATTTGAAAGAATCACGGTTATAAATATGCTAATGAATGCATATTTCTAGATCTAACCCTTTTGAATGGGAGACGCATAGTGGTCACGCATACTGATGATTGAAGACACCTATAGCTAGCAAGTTTCATCGGCACGAAGACCGGAACAGAGCAAAAAAATTAAGGGTGCCGGGGGAGAAGATGTCATTTGTGCTCACCAACGAACTCAGTAGGGGAGCTCATCAAATGCACGGGGAGGTCGTCGAACAACTGCACATTGAAATTCACCTGATCAACACAAAATATGACGTTTTTTATAACAAAATAGGAAAATATGTGACCTAGCTCACAATTTACAAAACTATGACCTCCTCGGCCTCACGAAGGCCGAAGAGCACCTTTTTAGTCAAAAGGAGGCATAATAGGTGTCGGGGGTCGGGGGTCAGTGGCATCGGGGTCAGTGGCGTCGGCAGTCGGGGGTCGGGGGTATCGGGAGTCGGGGGTCGGTGGCGTTGGTGGTCGGGGGTCAATGTCATCAGTGGTTGGGTGTCAGTGGTGTCGGTGGTCGGGGGGCGATGGCGTCGGTGGTCGGGGGTCCGGGGAGTCGCGGGTTGGGGTCGGTGGCATCGGAGGTTGAGGATCGGTGGCGTTGGAGGTTGGGGGTTAGTGGCGTCGGGGTTTGGGGGATCCTCTCTTCTTCTTCTTCTTCTTCTTCTTCTTCGTCTTCCTCTTCTTCTTCCTCTTCTTCTTCATCATCTTCTTCTTCTTCCTCTTCTTCCGCGTCTTCCTCTTCTTCCTCATTTTCTAATTATTCTTATTTTCTTCTTCTTTTTTCAAAACTAAACCTAAAACTAATTAAAACTAAACTAAACTAAACATAAACCTAAAACTAAAACAAACTAAATCTAAACTAAGCATAAAACTAAAACTAAAAAAACAGAAAAAATAAGAGGAGGAGGAGCTCACCGTGGGGTAGGGGGTCGGGCTGCCGGTGGAGGAGGGGGGCGGTGGATGAGGGGGGAGCCCCGTTGCAGGGGAGGGGTGGTACCGTGGCCTTCCTCACAATGGTGCTTGGGCGGCCGCTGCAGGGGAGGGTGTCGTGGCCGGTGCAGTGGGGCAACGGGGCGACGTTGCCGGGGTGGCGGGGGCGCGGGGTGGCGAGCGGCCTGGGCGGAGCGGCCAGGTGGCGGGGCGGGGCGACACGGGGCGAGGCGGGGCAGGGCGGGGCGGCTGGGCGGCGGTGCGACGGTGCGGGGCGGCCGGTGACGGGGCAGGCAGGGCGGCGGCGGCTCAAGCACGGGGGTGAGAGAGGGGAAATAGAGAGGGAGAGAGAGAAAGAGAGAGGCGGGAGAGATATTTAGGTCATCTCTTTGCCGTCTGCTAGCAGACGGCAAAGCTTCTATGTCGTCTGCTAACAGACGGCAAAGAGCTGGTTGACGGCAAACATGATCTTTGTCGTCATCAGCATCTTTGCCGTTAGCTTTCTGCAAGCTGATGACAAAGACCTTCTTTGCCGTCAGCTAGCAGACGGCAAAGAGCTGGCTGACGGCAAATATGATCTTTGTCATGAGCAACATCTTTGCCGTTAGCTTTCTGCAAGCTAATGGCAAAGACCTTCTTTGCCATCAACTAGCAGACGGCAAAGAGCTGGCTGACGGCAAAGATGCTGATTCCAGTAGTGTGCCCAGGTCCCGCCTCAAGACGGTGGTGCTTCGTCCCGAAAGTTTTCTTATGATTTTTTCTAGAGCAAATGACATCATATAGGAGAAGATGGGCACCAAAGGCCTATTAGGTGGCCCACGAGCTAGGGTGGCGCGCTGACACATCTCCAACGTATCTATAATTTTTGCTTGTTCCAAGCTGTAATAATATCATTCTTGGAAGTTTTCCCATCATTTTATTACCACTTTATATCATTTTTTGGGACTAACCTATTGACATAGTGCCAAAGTGCTAGTTGCTATTTTTGCTTGCTTTTTTACTTCGCAGAAAATCAATACAAACTGAGTCAAACCGCGACAAAACTTTTTGGAGTTTTTTTTCTAGACCAGAAGACTCCCAATGGACCAAAGAAGTGTCGGGGGAGTGGGCCAAGGAGATCACAACCCACCAGGCCATGCTAGTGGGCTTGCCCGTGCCCTGGTGGGTTGTGCCCTCCTCGGGGCCCCTCTCCACTGCTTATGATGCCTATAAATTCCCAAATGTTCCAAAAACCCTAGGGGAGTCGACGAAACACAATTCCAGCCACCGCAAGTTCCAGAACCTCGAGATCCAATCTAGACACCATCACAGAGGGGTTCATCTTCATCATAGGTGCCTCTCCGATGATGCGTGAGTAGTCCACCATAGACCTATGGGTTCGTAGGCAGTATCTAGTTGGCTTCCTCTCTCTCTCTCTCTATTATGATTCTCAATACAATGGTCTCTTGGAGATCTATTTGATGTAAACTTTTGCGGTGTGTTTGTTGGGATCCGATGAATTTTGAGTTCATGATCAGTTTCTATCCATGAATATTATTTGAGTCTTCTTTGATCTCTTATATGCATGATTTCTTATAGCCTCATATTTCTTATTCAAATCTTTGGTTTAATTAGGCCAACTAGATTGGTTTTTCTTGCCATGGGAAGATGTGCTTTGTGATGGGTTCGATCTTGCGGTGTTCTTTCACAGTGACAAACGGGGCAGAAAGACATGCATGTATCGTTACTATTAAGGATAAAAAAGATGGGGTATATTCCTACATGAATAGATCTTGTCTACATTATGTCATTGTTCTTATTGCATTACTCCGTTTTTCCATGAACTTAATACACTAGATGCATGCTGGATAGTAGTCGATGTGTGGAGTAATAGTGATAGATGCAGGTGGGAGTCGGTATAATTATCTTGGACCTGATGCCTATATAATGATCATTGCCTTGGATATCGTCATGACTATTCGATTTTCTATCAATTGCCCAAGAGTAATTTGTTCATCTACCATGCGCTATACTCATGAGAGAAGCCACTAATGAACCCTACAACCCACGGGTCTACTTTTCCATCATATTGCTTTCCGATCTATGTTTTTGCATTCTTTGTTTTCAGATATACAAAACCAAAAACCCAAAAATATATTGCTGCATATTTACTCCTTTTATTTTGTGTCCTTGAGAGATCTATCTCTCCTACCTATCATTACCTAATCTATCTTATTATCATAGAGAGCGTGACAACCTCTCTTTCGCGTCAGGTTCCAATTATTTGTTGTTTGTGTACAGGTGTTGTTTACGTGGGTGTGTGATCTTCCTCTACGGATTGATACCTTGGTTTTATAACTGACGGAAATACTTACCGTTGCTGTGCTGCATCATCCCTTCCTCTTTGGGGAAATACCGACGCAGTCTCAAGCCACGTCAAAGGAATTTCTAGCGCCGTTGCCGGGGATGAAGCAATCTCATCTACAGGTTTCTAATCACAAATCTCATCTCCTTGTAATTACATTTTTTGCCATTTTCCTCTCCCCCACTTCACAAATTTGTCGTTTTATTCTCCTTCCTTTTTGTTTGCCCTTTTCTCGTCAGATCTCTTGTTTGCTATATTTGATTGTGTTGCCATGTGCCTCCTATTTGCTTGCATCTTTGCTTGCTAAAAATCTATTGATATTGATCCTCATCCACTTGATAATCTTTTCAAAAGGCCAAATTATGATGAACCAATTGCTAGTGAGTTGAGTGAACTAGATTATCTCTATGAAATTTTGTTTGAAAATCATGAATCTGAAAATTTTGATGAAGTGTTGAAAGAAGAAATTTATGAGGTGATTCATGATAGCTCCTTGATTGAAAAGCATGATTGCAATGATGTTACTATAAATGCTATTAATGTCAATTATGTTAATAATATGCAAAACTACAATATTGGGGATGATAATTTTTTCATGTCCACTTCTTATTGCAATGATCATGATTGGGGTTATAATGCTTCTTATGATCTTGAAAATTTATTTAAGCCTAATGTTGAATATCTTATTGATAATAATGTTTGCAATAGTATCAAAAGTGGGTTTGGAAGAGCATCAACCTTAGGTAAAAAGAATCCCACGTATTTGGAGAGTGTTTAGTCTTATGAATTTTATGATAAAAGTGGGTTTGGAGAGGTCATAACTTTAGTTGATGACAATCCCATTATTTTAGAAGATGATAAAAACTTTATGCATGTTGATCATAAAGAGAGTATTGTTTATGATAGATATATTGTGAAATTCCATCATGATGCTACTGAAAATTATTATTAGGGAGGAACTTATGATTGTAGGAATTTCAATAATATCAAGTTTCCTCTCTATGTGTTCAAAGTTTTGAAGTTATACTTGTTTTGCCTTCCTATGCTAGTTGATTCTTGATGCCATCAATTGTTTGCTCACAAAATCCATATGTGTAGGAAGTGGGTTAGACTTAAATGTAATTATCATGAGATTCATGATGCTCTCTTGTATGATTCAATTACCACCTTCTATATGACCATCATTGAAATCATCATGCCTAGCTAGGGGCGTAAAAAGATAGCGCTTGTTGGGAGGAAACCCAATGAATAAATAATTTATTGATTTTTTCCTTTCTGTTTTTGTGTGTTGACACAATTATGCCTCTGTTATGATTGTGTTTTAATGGTTTATTTAGTGTTTGTGCCAACTAAAGCCTTTAGGATGATTCATGGGATGAGTAGAAGTGATGCTGAATTTGAAACATAAACTTTGCGTCAAGTATATGAATTTTCATTTTTACTGGAACTTGATATTGATCTGAAATTTTAACAAAGTATTTCTATACAAATTCTTTATGCTTTCCTACATTTCTAGAATTTTTAGAGTTCCAGAAGTATGGGTAGAGTACAGATTACTACATACTGTTATGTTTAAGACAGATTCAATTTTTGTTGCATTGTGTGCTTGTTTTGATGAATATATGGTTTGTATTGGGGGCTATAAGACATGGTATAGTTAAAATACATTATGTATAATGCAATAACAAAATATGAATGGGTTTGCAACAGTACCTAAAGTAGTGATTTGCTTTCTTATACTAACGGATCTCACAAAGATTTTGTTATGTTTTGTGTGATTGAAGTTTTCAAGTTTTGGGCGAGATCACGATGGATGAAGGAATAAGGAGTAGCAAAAGCCTAAGCTTGGGGATGCTAC
This sequence comes from Hordeum marinum, assembly GCA_022496015.1. NCBI lineage: Eukaryota > Viridiplantae > Streptophyta > Magnoliopsida > Poales > Poaceae > Hordeum > Hordeum marinum. The sequence goes on along the minus strand of CM039677.1, from coordinate 341,085,939 downwards.
CACACCCCCAAGATATATCCAAAGATAAACAACCAACTAAGCTTGGGGATGCCCCCGAGTGGCATCCCCTCTTTCTTCTAACGACCATCGGTATTTTACTTGAAGCTATATTTCTATTTATCACATATCATGTGTTTTGCTTGGAGCATCTTGTATCTTTGCTTGCTTTGTTTGTTAGTTTTTCCTTTGTATCCTTGTGCTACTTCTTGAGCTTATGTTGGTTTTTTCCTTGAAGAGGAAAGAGTGATGCAGCAAAATAGATAAGTATTTCCCTCACTTGTTGAGAACCAAGGTATCAATCCAGTAGGAGGAACAAGCAAGGCCCCAATTTATGCACCTACACAAACAATCAAACACTTGCACCGAACGCTATAAAGGGGTTGTCAATCCCTTCACGGTTACATGCAAGGATTAGATATGATAGAGATAGATATGAAAGATTGCGAGAAGTAAAAGTAAATAAAATAGCAGCAAGGTATTTTTGGTTTATAGATCTGAAAATATAATATGGAAAATAGACCCGGAGGCCATAGGTTTCACTAGAGGCTTCTCTCTTGAAGGAAAATAATACGGTGGGTGAACAAATTACTGTCAAGCAATTGATAGAAAAGCGCATAGTTATGACGATATCCAAGGCAATGATTATGCATATAGGCATCACGTCCGTGTCAAGTGGACCGAAACGATTCTGCATCTACTACTATTACTCCACACATCGATCGACTCCTGCCTGCATCTAGAGTATTAAGTTCATGAAGAACAGAGTAACACATTAAGTAAGATGGTATGATGTAGAGGGATAAACTCAAGAAATATGATGAAAACCCCATATTTTTATCCCTGATGGCAACAATGCAAATACGTGCCTCGCTATCCCTACCATGTCACTGGGTGAGGACACCGCAAGATTGAACCCGAAACTAAGCACTTCTCCCATTGCAAGAATTACCAATCTAGTTGGCCAAACCAAACCAATAACTCGAAAAGACTTGCAAAGATATGAAACCATGCATATAAGAATTCAGAGAAGATTCAAATAATATTCATAGATAATCTGATCATAAACCCACAATTCATCGGAACTCGACAAACACAGCGCAAAAGAGTATTACATCGGATAGATCCCCATGAAGATCATGGAGAACATGGTATTGAAGAACAAAGAGAGAGGAGAAGCCATCTAGCTACTAGCTATGGACCCGTAGGTCTGAGGTGAACTACTCACGCATCATCGGAGGGTCAATGGAGTTGATGTAGATGCCCTCCGTGATCGAATCCCCCTCCAGCAGATTACCCGAAAAGGCTTCAAGATAAGATCTCTTGGGAACGGAGGCTTCCGGCGGCAAAAAAGTATTATCATGGCTCGTTTTGGTATTGGGGGAATATTTCTGAATTTATAGGTGGAAGATTAGGGTTAGAGGAGATATGGGGGCCCACAAGCCAGGGGGCGCCCCCTGGCCACGCTGGGGTGGCTTGTGGCCCACTCGTAGACCTTTTGGCCTCTTCTCGAAGTCTCCTGGGTTTCTTCTAGTCCAAGAAAAATCATCGTAGAATTTTATTCCGTTTGGACTCCGTTTGATATTCCCTTTCTCCAATACTCAAAACAAGGAAAAAATAGAAACTGGCACTCGGCACTAGGTTAATAGGTTAGTCCCAAAAATAATATAAAATAGCATATTAATGAATATAAAACATCCAAAACAATAATATAATAGCATGGAATAATAAAATATTATAGATACGTTGGAGTTGTATCAGCAACCCCAAGCTTAATTCCTGCTCGTCCTCGAGTAGGTAAATGATAAAAAAAGAATTTTGTGTCGGTGCACTAGAGTTTTGGGCTCTCTAGTGCCCCTTACTCATGCACGGGCGGTAGTAGCCACCCTGGCGATGAGGGCTATTAAACCGCCGACAAGAACAATCAAGACCGCCGACAAGACCTTGCCGCAAGGGCTATTAAACCCCCAGGAAAGACAAGGCCCCGGCAAGGCGAAGCCCCGACAAGGCCCCACCAGCGCACGGGCCAGGTGTCAATCCACCTGGACGCGTGTCGCGGCGTCGACGTTGGAGGGGGGATAAGCGATGTCGATGGGACGGTCTCCTGTCCCATCCCACATGCGGACAAAGATGCCTAACGATGCATTAAATGCGCATGTCCTACTCCGTCAGTGTTAGGTATGATAGCACTGTAGCTCTGTACACCCCATGTACACACTGTACGCCACTATGGGATCCCCTTCAGAGTATAAAAGGAGGCCCAGGGTGATACGGTTGGGGACTCTCTGGATCTTTGGGACTTTCTAGCTCACACGCGTGGCAGATGCTCATAGCGCTCCTGTAGCTAGAACCCTAAGAACGCTATTAATACAACCAAGCAGGAGTAGGGTTTTACGCATCCTTGCGGCCCGAACCTGGGTAAAGATCCCCGCGTTTTGTTCATCAGACCGACTCTTTGCACGAGCCTTCCCCCGCCAAACCGAAAGGGGTCCCTCCTATCCCATAGGTGTTCGTTCCCCACGACATCTCTAGCGCGCCGGGTAGGGGGTGCTAGATCGTGTGAACCCATTCTGGTGATCAGTGCGCCAATTTTCTTCATATTCATCATCGCCATGGCTCCCAAGAAGAAGGGCTTGATGGCAGTTGTCCCATCCACGTCCGCTGTCCCTGTATCTATGCAGACAGGGAATGGCGTAGACGCGGGTGAAGGAGGAGGAGATGGAGGTTTCAAACTTCCGTGATGCTCCGGTGATCAAGGCCAAGCAAGCGACGACGCTCGCTACGGAGACGCCCATGGCGGCGGCGGGAACCCCCGCGCTCCTGGGTCTCAGGACGGAGCGGTGCCACCTGCGGGTGGTATGGCGAACTCCGGGGGCGGAAGGGTATCTTCAATTGGAAATATGACCTAGAGGCAATAATAAATTAGCTGTTATCATATTTCCTTGTTCATCATAATCGTTTATTATCCATGCTATAATTGTATTGATCGGAGACTTAGATGCATGTGTAGATACATAGACAAAACCATGTCCCTAGTATGCCTCTACTGGACTAGCTCATTGATCAAAGATGGTTAAGGTTTCCTAGACATGGACATGAGATGTCATTTGATAACGGGATCACATCATTAGGAGAATGGTGTGATGGACAAGACCCAAACTACAAACGTAGCATATGATCGTGTCAGTTTATTGCTACTGTTTTCTGCATGTCAAGTATATGTTCCTATGACCATGAGATCATGCAACTCATTGACACCAGAGGAGTGCCTTGTGTGTATCAAATGCCGCAACGTAACTGGGTGACTATAAAGGTACTCTACAGGTATCTCCGAGGGTGTTTGTTGAGTTGGCATGGATCAAGACTGGGATTTGTTACTCCGTGTGATGTTGAGGTATCTTAGGGCCCACTCGGTGATACAACATCACAACAAGCCTTGCAAGCAATGTAACTAAGTGTTAGTCACGGGATCTTGTATTATGGATCGAGTAAAGAGACTTGCCGGTAACGAGGTTGAACTAGGTATGGAGATACCGACGATCGAATCTCGGGCAAGTAACATACCGAAGAACAAAGGGAACATCATACAGGATTAACTGAATCCTTGACATAGAGGTTCGACCGATAAAGAGCTTCGTTGAATATGTAGGAATCAATATGGGAATCCAGGTCCCGCTATTGTTTATTGACCATAGAGGTGTCTCGGTCATGTCTACATAGTTCTCGAACCCGCAGGGTCTACACACTTAAGGTTTGGTGACATTTCGATAGTATAGAGTTACGTATGGTGGTGACCGAGGGTTGTTAGGAGTCCCAGATGAGATCCCGGATGTCACGAGGGACTCCGGAATGGTCCGGAGGTAAAGATTAATATATAGGAAGTCCTATTTTGGTCGCCGAAAAAGTTTCGGGCTCATCGGTAGTGTACCGGGAGTGCCGGTAGTGTACCGGGGGACCATCGGGAGAGGTATTTCGACCCAAGAGGCTACATGGGCTGTGGGAGGGTGGAAACCAGCCCCTAGTGGGCTGGTGAAAGTCTTGTAAGAGGCCCATGCGGCTGGAGTTGAAAGAGAAAGAAAAAAACGCAAGGTGGAAAGAGATTCCAAGTAGGAAAGGAGGAATCCTAGTCCTACTAGGATTGGAGGAGGATTCCTCCTCTCCTCCTTGCGCAAGGGCATCCTTGGTGCACCAGCCCTCCTCCTCCCTCCCTCTTATATATACTCGTGGTATTGGGTGTTTTTCACTAGATTTTACGGCCACGTGCTACCCGTTCCACCGGTGCTCCTCTAGATCGGATTTCGGCAGTTCTTAGGCGAAGCCCTGCCGAAATTGCTCCACCACCATCGCCAGAGCGCCGTCACGCTGCCGGTGAACTCTCCCTCCTCTCCACTTCCTTTTTCTGGATCAAGACGGTGGAGATCGTCATCAATCTGCACGTGTGCTGAACGCCGAGGTGCCGTCCGTTCGGCACTAGATCGGAAGGACCGTGATCAAGATCGCGAGACGGGTCGTGATGAGTTCGCGGGACGGGTCGTGATGAGTTCGTGGGACGGATCGTGATCAAGATCGCGAGACGGATCGTGATGAGTTCGCGGGACGGATCGTGATGAGTTCGCAGGACGGATCGTGATTGGATCGCAGGACGGATCGTGATGAGATCGCGGGGCGCTCAGCGATTTGGATCGCAAAGATGTTCGACTACACCAACCGCGTTTCTTAACGCTTCCCGCTTAGCGATCTACAAGGGTACTTAGATCCACTCTCCCTCTCGTAGATGCTCATCACCATGGATAGATTTGCGTGTGCGTAGGAAATTTTTGGTTTCCCATGCAACATTCCCCAACATCTTCCAGGGCGCCCACGCCGGCACCTACGCCGCGACCCTCCCAGGACACGCGCGAAGAGCCACGCCACGATGCCCGTAGTTCTCAATGTCCCCACGGGAAAGCTCCTGCGCATCATTCCCATGGTGCGCGGGAGCAGCATGCTCGCCAGCATGCTAGTGGGAGTGGCGTCACGGAACCATGGCGATGCTCCTTCTAACATGGTTAGGAGTCAGAGCACCTCGCGTTCCTCGTGTCGTTCGCTGCTGACCACGTCGGAGGAAGGGATGGCGCAGGCGCAACTACTCCTAAATTTCCATCCTGCTATAGAGAAGCTCGATTAATGGAGAGCAACCATTCAGAGCCTCGTCAGCCTCGCAGATAAGTTTCGGTCTGCCAAGTTAGCTCATGCCAGTGGTGACAGGGCCGGTGGCGGCGCGACTTCGGTGCACTCTCCTCCACAGCGACATCGCCGGTCACTGACTCGACGAACCGACGCTTACGATGGTTACTCGATGGCGTCTTCTGACCCACGGACACACCGCGACTAGCATCAACTTCTTCGGGAACAGGGCAAGGAAGACGCTCGAACTGCAATCGAGCGGCAGCGGGAAGCGCGCCTCCAGTCTGATAGGCGCGCAGGGCCCACTGTAGACAAGTCTACGCCAGGGTATCCTGTCAGCCTACCCTACAAGGTGGGTTGTCCAGCGTTTACCTGTGAGCTGCGGCAAGTCCAGTGGCCCAATTCCCGCACGTTCAAGCCAGAAGTTCCGGAGAAGTATGACGGCAAGACTCATCCGTTAGAATTCCTGAGCATCTACACCATTGCGATGCAGGCTGCAGGGGGGGGGCGACGACAAGATACTCGCCAACTACTTCCTGTTGGTGCTTAAGCCTAACGTCAGGTCGTGGTTGATGCACTTGCCGGAGGGGTCCATCACCTCCTGGGCAGACCCGTGTCACGAATTTGTTGGCGCCTTCACAAGAGGTCATCAAGCTCCTGGCCAGGAAAGTGATCTACACATCATCCCCTAGAAGGAGGGTGAAACTTTGCGCAAGTACAACCAAAGGTTCAGCCGCGCGCACCACAACATACCGGACGTTTATCTTGCCACAGTTATCAGCGCGTTCCATTAGAACATGCGCAACCACAGGATGCGGGAAGAGCTGGCGATGAATAGAGTCAGGGACGTCGTCGAGCTTTATGATTTGGCAGACAAATGTGCTCGAGCTGAAGAAGGGAGGAGACTCCCTGGTGAAGACGTCGGTGCAGGGGTCGACTCTGAAGATAAAGACACCACCACCCTGACAAAGAAGGGCCTGATACGTCTCCAACGTATCTATTTTTCCAAACTCTTTTGCCCTTGTTTTGGACTCTAATTTGCATGATTTGAATGGAACTAACCCGGACTGACGTTGTTTTCAGCAGAATTGCCTTGGTATTATTTTTGTGCAGAAATAAAAGTTCTCGGATTGACCTAAAAATTTACGAAGAATAATTTTGGAATTAATAAAAATATTGGCGAAAGAATCAACTGCATGGGGCCCACCACCTAGCCACAAGCCTGGAGGGCACGCCCCTGTGGCTTGTGGGCCCCCTGACACTCCTCTGACCTCGTTTCCACTTCTATATATTCCTATTCGGGAAGAGAAAAATAAAACGGAAGAGTTCATCGCATTTCACGATACGGAGCCACCGCCATCTCCTGTTCTTCCTCGGGAGACCAGATCTGGAGTCCGTTTTGGGCTCCAGAGAGGGGAAATCGACGCCTTCATCATCACCAACCATCCTTCGTCACCAATTCCATGATGCTCTCCACCATTCGTGAGTAATCTCATCGTAGGCTTGCTGGACGGTGATGGGTTGGATGAGATTATCATGTAATCAAGTTAGTTTTGTTAGGGTTTGATCCCTAGTATCCACTATGTTCTCAGATTGATGTTGCTATAACTTCGCTATGCTTAATGCTTGTCACTAGGGCCCGAGTGCCATGATTTCAGATCTGAACCTATTATGTTTTAATGAATATATATGTGTTCTTGTGTAGGATCGAAAGTAGGTCTAGAGAGGGGTGATTAGACTACTTGACCAAATAAAAGTTTTGCCTTTTTCCCAATTTTAATTCTTCGCAAGTTATAGCATTCATGGCATATCAAGTAATACCCTACACATGCATGTCTAAGAGTGTAGTAGCGGAAAGTAACGACATTGTAGATGTAAGTAAAGAGAGGGTTAGGAAAGCAAACACAAGTGATGACATGATGATTTTCCCATGGTTCCGATAGGTGGAGCTATCGTACGTCCATGTTCATGGAGTCTTCAACCCATGGAGGGTAATGGTCACGAGAGTCCACGGAGGGCTCTCCCCATGGAGGGTTCCACGAAGAAGCAACCTTGACTATTCCATGCGGCTTCCGTCCATGAAGGACTAGCCTCACTATGGGTAGATCTTCATGAAGTAGGCGATCTCCTTGCCGTTACAAACTACTTGGTTCACTCCACAACACGAAGTAGGAGGCTCCCAAGAGACACCTAACCAATCTAGGAGGCACCACCCTCCAAAAGATAATAGGCTCGGTAATGACGATGAACTCCTTGCTCTTGTGCTTCAAGATGATAGACTCCTCAACACACAATCACTCTCTCACAGATTTGGCTTGGTAGAAGAGATGGGATTGGTGGAAAGAAACTTGGGGAGGCTAGAAATCAAGATCCATATGGTTGGAGTGGAAGATCTTGACCTGAGCACAAGGGTAGGTGGTTCTCTCTCTCAGAAAACTGAGTAGGATAGGTATGGAATAGTTCTGAGTGCTTCTCTCTCGAGTGGGTGGTGGTGAAGGGGTATATATAGGAATCCCCAAAAATCCAACCGTTACACACAAAATTACCAACTTGGTGACACTGATGTGTAAATCTTGGTGGTACCGAAGTGACCAAAAGTGGCAAGTTTTGAATCTCGGAGGGACCGATATACAATTCTCGGTTGCACCGACAAGGTGACCAACGGTCAAATTTGCCAATCTCGGTGACGCCGATTCACCATTTTCGGACGGACCAAAAATGTGAACTTGCGTAATAGAATCTTGGCAACCCAACTTGGTGGCACCGAATGCAGTGTCGGCTGCATCGAAGTGTTAGGGTTTGGCTGAGTCTGTCTAGGGTTTAGAATCGGTGGCACCGGAATAGGAATGTTGGTTGCACCGATTTTGCATATTTGGCTTTGGATAGAATTTTGGTGGGAGAGTTTGTGGATGTTTTGGTGACTGTCACTTGTGCACGTTTGAGCATATTGACCATCATCAAAACTTTACCCCCTTTTAATAGTATTAGCTTTCCTATGGACTCAAAGTGATTTCTCACAAATGTAAATTGTAGAGTCCTCTTGCTTGAAGCTTGGCCAACCTATTTCCTTGCATCTTGGGGTAATTCTACAATCCTTTGTCCATCCCTATCATTGAACTTGTCCTGAAATATACTTGGTGTAAACATCAGTTCAATGACTTATATGCTGTTATTAATTACCAAAACCACCAAGGGAGCAAATGTGCTTTCATCTTGATCCTATCTTGCAAGTTGTAACACCTATTATGAGTTATGATCAGCATCCCTAGGGGTGACAATAACTGGGATTCTTTTTGTTGATTACCGTAGTTTGAGGAGTTCATGTATTCACTAAGTGTTAATGCTTTGGTCCGGTTCACTATTAAAAGGAGGCCTTAATATCCCTTAGTTTACAATAGGACCCCGCTGCCATGGGAGGGTAGGACAAAAGATGTTATGAAAGTTCTTTTCCATAAGAACGTATGACTATATATGGAATACATGCCTACATTACATTGATGAATTGGAGCTAGTTCTGTGTCACCCTATGTTATAACTGTTGCATGATGAATGCCATCCGACATAATTATCCATCACTGATCCATTGCCTACGAGCTTTCCATATATTGATCTTTGCTAAGTTACTTTTCCGTTGCTATTGTTACAAACACTGCAAAACCGCTACTATCACTTTTGTCGTTGTTACCGTTACTTACATACTACTGTGCTACTAAATACTTTGCTGTAGATATTAAGTCTTTCAGGTGTGGTTGAATTGACAACTCAGCTGCTAATACTTGAGAATATTCTTTGGCTCCCCTTGTGTCGAATCAATAAATTTTGGTTGAATACTCTACCCTCGAAAACTATTGCGAACCCCTATACTTGTGGGTTATCAAGACCTTTTTCTCGCGCCGTTGCCGGGGAGCATAGCTTTATTCTCTGAGTCACTTGGGATATATATCTGTTGATCACTATGAGGAATCTTAAAGATCCACCCCTCAACTAGAGGACAGGTAAGGAACTGCCATCTAGCTTTGCACTTGATTCCCCTTCTCTTATGAGTAAATTTGCAACACCACCACCTACTAGTAATTCTAATATGTCGCAAGTAATTGATGATGCTACTTCTGCTATGCATGATGCTTATGATGACACTTTGCTTGATGATACTGTGCCACTAGGTGAATTCCTTGATGAACAAATTGCTAGAGCTAATGCTGAAACTGATAATATTTCTGAATCTGATGAGATTATTGAAACTGAACACTATGATACATTTGCTAGACCGAGCTCTCCTAGATATGAATTGCCTGATATACCTGAGGGATATGTTATGGAAGGAGAGGTAGCTAGGGACTTTCTTGCTTGTGAGGATAGAGATGATCTTAAGAAATTGCTTCGCAAGTGGGAGGAAAAATCTTTGAATGCTAGAATGCAATATGACCCTAAGTTTGCTACTTCACCTATCTTTGTTACGGATAAGGATTGTGAATTCTCTGTTGATCCTGAGTTAATTACTTTGGTTGAATCTGATCCTTTACATGGTTATGAATCTCTAACTGTTGTGGCACATCTTACCAAACAGAATGATATAGCCACCCTATTTACTCATGAGGAAAAAATCGCTATTACTATATTCTTAAGTTGTTTCCTTTCTCATTAAAGGGTGATGATAAGATATGGTTTAGTTCTCTTGCTCCTGGTTGTGTGCGTAGTCCCCAATATATGATTTATTACTTCTCTAAAGAATATTTTCCTACCCATAAGAAACAAGTTGCCTTGCAGGAAATATTTAACTTTGTGCAACTTGAATAAGAGAGTATCCCACAAGCTTGGGGGAGGCTTCTCCAATTACTTAATGCTTTGCATGATCATCCTCTCAATAAAAATGAAATACTTGATATCTTTTATAATGGACTAACCGATGCTTCTAGGGACTACCTAAATAGTTGTGCTGGTTGTGTTTTCAGGGAACGAACTATGGAATAAGCTGAATTATTATTGAATAATATATTGAGCAATGATAATGATTGGACTATTCCTGAACCACATCCCCAATTACGAAGAAAACAACTATTGTATTCCTCAGTCCTGAAGATATGCAGATGGCAAAGAAATCTATGAAAGAAAAGGGTATTAAAGCTTAGGATGTTAAGAATCTACCACCTATTGAAGAACTACATGGTCTTGATAACCCGACACAGGTAGTAGAGATAAATTCTCCCAGTAGATTTGATGAAAGAGATGTTCCTTATAATAAGTCTGCTAGCCAATGCTTGGATGAATTTGATAATTTTATTGTGAAGCAAGAAAATGTCAATGCTTATGTTAGTAGACAATTGAAACATAATGCTTATATGCTTGATCGCTTGGGTGATTATTTGAGTAGAACTGTCAATGATCTTAAGCTTACTAGTAAACATGATTCCATGGTAACCACTCAAGTAGAACAAGTACTTCAGGCTCAGAATGATTTGCTTAATGAGATGAATGGTAAAGACAATGATCCTTCTGTTAAAGTTGTTACTAGAGGTGGTAGAATGACTCAGGAACCTTTGTATCCCGAGGGCCATCCTAAGAGAATTGAGAAAGATTCTCAGAGAGTTAATATTGACGCGCATATTTGTTCCAATAAGAGTAGGAAAAAGAATGATGATAGTACTTTGCATGCTGCTAGTGAACCTGTTATAGATACAGCTGAGAACCCAAATGATATTTCTATTTCTGATGCTGAGACACAATCTGGTGATGAACATGAGCCTAGTGATAACATTAATAATGATGTTCATGTTAATGCTCAACCTAGTAAAGATAATGATCTGGAGATTGAACCTACTAATGATCTTGATAACCCACAACCTAAGAATAAAAGATACGATAAAAGAGACTTCATTGCTAGGAAACATGGTATAGAAAGAGAACCATGGGTTCAGAAACCCATGCCCTTTCCTCCCAAACCATCCAAGAAAAAGGATGATGAGGATTTTGAGCGCTTTGCTGAAATTCTTAGACATGTCTTTTTACGTATGTGCTTAACTGATGTTTTGAAAATGTCTTCTTATGCTAAGTATATGAAAGATATTGTGACTAATAAAAGAAAGATACCGGAAGCTAAGATTTCCACCATGCTTGATAATTATACTTTTAAAGGTGGAATACCTAAGAAACTAGGAGATCTCAGAGTACCTACTATACCATGCTCTATTAAAGGAAATTATGTTAAAACTGCTTTAGGTGATCTTGGAGCTGGTGTTAGTGTTATGCCTTTCTCTTTATATCGTAGACTTTATTTGAATAAGTTGGCACCTACTGAGATCTCTTTGCAAATGGCTGATAAATCAACTTCTCTATCTATCGGTATTTGTGAGGATGTACCTGTCGTAGTTGCAAATGCTACTATCTTGACAGACTTTGTTATTCTTGACATTCCTGAGGACGATAGTATGTCGATCATCCTTGGTAGACCCTTTTTGAATACTGCAGGGGTTGTTATTGATTGCAACAAGGGCAATGTCACTTTTCATATTAATGGTAATGAGCATACGGTACACTTTCCGAAGAAACAATCTCAAGTTCACAGTATCAACTCTATTGAAAAAATTCCAACGATTATTATTGGAGACTTTGAGTTCCCTCTTTCCACTGTCAAGAAGAAATATGATATACTTATTGTTGGGTAAATGCATATCCCCACTGAGGTAACTTAGTGTTATTCAAAAAATTCTTCGGTTTCATGTTATTCGAAAGAAGTTTGTCCATAAAACTTGATCAACCTTATTGATGGATTCCTTTTGATGAGCACGAGATGGATGAATTTAGAAAGCACAACTTCCTGTACCTAAATTTTACTTTCTGATACCTAGATGAAATTAAGTAAAAATGCTATTATTTTTCTATTTTCTGAGTTTCCGTGCAATAAAAAAGTGACCTGAAAATAAAAGTTTTTCAAATGTCCTGAAAATGGACTATGATTTTTTCTGGAATATTTAAGAATTTTTGGCACTGAGTATGCATCAGGGGGCTGCACCAGTGGGCCACAAGCCTACAGGGTGCGCACACCCCCAGGGCACGCCCTGGTGGCTTGTGGGTCCCACATGGTCGTCCTCCACTTATTCCAGCACCCATTCACTTCATCTTCCTCCAGAAAAAATCCCACCATTGCTCAAACCCGTGTTCTAGCTCCTCTTGCTGCCATTTTCGATCTCCTTGATCAAAGCTCCATTCGCAAAACTGTTTTAGCGGATTGCTCATCGGTATGTGACTCCTCCAATGATCCAATTAGTTTTTGTTCTAGTGCCTTATATATTGTAGATTTTTGCTGTTGTGGTGACTGTGTTTTTGAGCTTGCATGTCAAATTTGTATGGTCCCAAGTAGTTTTGATGCATGATATAGTCTCTAGGCACTTGAGGGAGTAGTTGCTATGAGTTTTGTTGAGTTTTCTTCAACTTTATTTTCATTCACTAAAAATTTCAGAAATTTTTCAGAGAAAGAAAGATGTTTAGGAGAATGTACCAAGGTGGTTCCTCGAGCAAGAAAGCCCCGAGACTCGCATTAAGTGAGCCCGATTTTGAACCATAAAGGGAAGCCCAAGTACTGCCTTGTGAATGGTCGTCGGATCAACTCATGGACAACACCGGATTTAAGGAAGAGTTTTATGCATACATAAGGAATGCTGGCCTTGAGGATTTCATTTTAGATCGATGCAAGCAATATTATCAACTCACTGATTCCTTTGTGCGGAGGTTTGAATTTTCATCTAGGCGTAATTCTCATTCTATTCTATTTGATCTTTATGATAAGACCTATACCATGAACCAAGAAGATTTTAATGATGCATGCAAAATTCCACAGCGGGGTAGTCGTAGCGATCCTCATAAAAATGAATATAGTGATTTCCTTGCTAGCATCACGGTGGGAGAAACTAGAATCATTACACAAGCCACCTTGGGGAGCATTCATTTTCTGGCTATACATTATTTTGCTCTCTTCATCGAAAGATGTATTAACGGTAAACATGAGCATAGTCACCTTTGCGCGCCTGATGTGAGTATTCTTAAGAGTGTTGTAACGGTAGATAGACGATATAACTTGGGGGCTATTATTGCTAGGAGGTTATATCATAATGCTAAGGATGGAGATTTCTTTGGTGGAATTTACACCACCCATGTAGCTAAGTATCTTGGGGTACCCATAAGAGGGAATGATATTGAGTTACCCCTTGCTTTTCTTGATTATGAGGCTTTGGTGCACTACTAGTTTCTTGCGAGAAATGAACGATCCCTCTAGTACCGAATAATTTTTGACAGGCAACGTGTTGTCCATGTTAGCCTTCCTGCTCCTGCCTTCTTTAACTTTCAGGAAAATTAGAGATATTTTATAACCAGAGAGGAGGCAAACGAGTACGAGTGAAATGTAGAAACCGCTCGCCTTCACGCTGTAGTGGTTCATGCGGTAGCCGCGGCAGCCCAGTACAACCCCAACTTTGACTTCAGATATTATCCGGGCCAGCCATGGCCCTAGACCAACTTAGGACAAAAGCCTAAGCTTGGGGGAGTACGTATTTCTCACCGACATTACATTCACGTTCACACACTCATTCCAGTTGTTAGTGTTCATACTTTTTCATTTTACTATCCATGGTAGTTTATTTCTTGTTTTGCTTTCTTCTTGTGTGTTTAATTCACTTTGAGGAAAATACAAAAAAATAGTTCTAGCTTATTTCCTAGTTGCTTAGTTGTAGCATTAAATAGAAAACCCAAAAAGATTTCTCGTTCTTCTTTTGCTTGTTGGGAGCTTTCCCGTGTAAATAATTTTCTTTCTTTTCTTTGGGTTGTAAGGAGAAGACCACGATGACATGTTGAGCGGCTCTCATATGCATTATTGTTTATCTTACAAAGAGCCCATATTGCCTTGTCTTCTCTTTTGTTTTATTGTTTGCAGATTCTAGCTTAGTACAATGCACGTACACTCTTATTATTATTCACATCGTTCGGTCATGCAAGTGAAAGGCAATAATGACAATATTTGATGAAAGGATTGAGATGGAGAAAAGCTAGTATGAACTCGACCTATCTTGCTTTTGTAAATATGATTAGCTCATCGTTCCTAATTCAATACATTATGGGTTGAACGTGTTTGCAATGACCATTAGAGATTATAGTTATTCATGCCATGCTTAATTAGCTAAGAGTGGATAATGGTTCGTCTTGAGTGCCAACATGCGCATTAAAATGGTTGTGATGTAGTATGATAAAATGATATCCTCCTCTGGATGATTCAAGTGGCTTGACTTGGCACATGTTCACGCATGTAGTTGAAACAAATCAACATAGCCTCCATGATATTTATGTTCATGGTGAATTATATCCTACTCATGCTTGCATTCATTGTTGGTTAATCTCAAAGCATGTTGATGACTATGTCGCTCTCTAGTTGGTCGATCCCTAGTCTTTTGCTAGCCTTCACTTGTACTAAGCGGGAATACTGCTTGTGCATCCATCTCAATAAACCCAAAGTTGTTCAATATGAGTCCACCATATCTACCTACATGCGGTATTTACCTGCCGTTCCAAGTAAATTTGCATGTGCTAAACTTTAAACCTTCAAATAAATATTTTGTTTTGTATGCCCAAATCGCTCATGTAGCGACTGGGGGTTGTAAGTATCTTCCATGCTAGGTGGGTTATTCTCACAATATGTGTTGATTCACTATCATTCACGAGAAAGTGGCTGGTAATCGGGATGCCCAGTCCCATGCTCAAAATAAAAATCAAAGTATAATTAAACAAAAATCCCCCAGGACTATGTTTGTATGGACGGTACCCGTGGATTCGGCCCTCCGTGGAGTGTGATTGATTGGTGGAGGGGGAGTAAAAACATTACCATTCTATTTGGGAACCGCCTATAATGTATCTAGCATGGAAGATATTGAAAACCTCTTGGTCATTATGTGAGGAATGAAAGCATACCGCTCCAAAAATCATTGCATATCTTTGTTTTAAAAGCTCGAGCTCTGGCACCTCTGCAAATCAATGCTTCCCTCTATGAAGGTTCTTTCCATTTACTTTATTGTTGAGTCATCATCCTCTTATAAAAAAGCACCAGTTAGAGAGCGCCATCGTCATTTGTATGCCTTGCTTTTAATTGATATTGATTATGAGCATGACTGGATCTCTCTCAACGTGAATTACAATGTTTAGTCAGTCCTTGTTCTCCAGAGGTGCTCTGCATTTATGTTTTGCGGTCTCGGAAAGGGATAGAGAGAGACCATTATGTCATATTGTATCATGATTGTTTTGATAAAACTGTTGTCATCTGAGACTTATTATTATTGCTCACTAGATGATTATGACATTGATATGAGTAAATGTGAGACCTAAATCTTCTTGTGAATGTGGTTAGTCTATAATCCTTGCTAAAAATCTAAACATAAGTTAGACATATTTACAACAGCAAGATGAAATAGAGTTTGTAAAAGTTTTTCTTTATCACTTGAAGTTTATCAACTGAATTGCTTGAGGACAAGCAAAGGTTTAAGCTTGGGGGAGTTGATACGTCTCCAACGTATCTACTTTTCCAAACTCTTTTGCCCTTGTTTTGGACTCTAATTTGCATGATTTGAATGGACGCAGTTTTCAGCAGAATTGCCTTGGTGTTATTTTTGTGCAGAAATAAGAGTTCTCGAATTGACCTAAAAATTTACAGAGAATATTTTTGGAATTAATAAAAAATACTAGCGAAAGAATCAACTACAGGGGGCCCACCACCTGGCCACAAGCCTGGTGGGCACGCCCACCCCCTTAGGGCGCGCCGGGCAGGCTTGTGGGCCCCCTGCTACTCCTCCGACCTTGCTTCCACTTCTATATATTCCTATTCAGGGAGAAAAAATCAAGAAGAATAGTTCATCGCATTTCACCATACGGAGCTGCCGCCACCTCCTGTTCTTCCTCGGGAGACCAGATTTGGAGTCCGTTTTGGGCTCTGAAGAGGGGAAATTGACGCCTTCATCATCACCAATTCCATGATGCTCCCCACCGTTCATGAGTAATCTCATCGGAGGCTTGCTGGATGGTGACGGGTTGGATGAGATTTATCATGTAGTCGAGTTAGTTTTGTTAGGGTTTGATCCCTAGTATCCACTATGTTCTGAGATTGATGTTGCTATGACTTTGCTATGCTTAATGCTTGTCACTAGGGACCGAGTTCCATGATTTCAGATTTGAACCTATTATGTTTTGATGAATATATGTGTGCTCTTGATCCTATCTTGCAAGTTGTAGATACCTGTTACCAGTTATGATCCGCATCCCCCAGGGTGACAATAACTGGGATTCTTTCCGGTGATTACCGTGGTTTGAGGAGTTCATGTATTCACTAAGTGTTAATGCTTTGGTACGGTTCTCTATTAAAAGGAGGCCCTAATATCCCTTAGTTTTCAATAGGACCCTGCTGCCACAGGAGGGTAGGACAAAAGATGCCATGCAAGTTCTTTTCCATAAGCACGTATGACTATATATGGAATACATGCCTACATTACATTGATGAATTGGAGCTAGTTTTGTGTCACCCTATGTTATAACTGTTGCATGATTAATGCCATCCGACATAATTATCCATCACTGATCCATTGCCTACGAGCTTTCCATATATTGATCTTTGCTAAGTTACTTTTCTGTTGCTATTGTTACAAACACTACAAAACCACTACTATCACTTTTGTAGCTGTTACCATTACTTCCGTACTACTTTGCTACTGGATACTTTGCTGTAGATATTCAGTCTTTTAGGTGTGGTTGAATTGACAACTCAGCTGCTAATACTCGAGAATATTCTTGGGCTCCCCTTGTGTCGAATCAATAAATTTGGGTTGAATACTCTACCCTCGAAATCTTGTGGTCGCCTATACTTTGGGTTATCACATTCCTGAATAGCTTCTCGCAGAGGGCTCCATGCTGCATAATGGCCAGGTTGTGGTTCAGCCCGAGGCGCGGTCTCATGATGTTCGCCGCGTTCTGAAAGTCCCAAGGCGGCCTCACCTTATTCTTCAAGGGAGCAATGCGCCGACAAAGGAAATCGGCGCCTACCATCTCCACGGTAAGGCCGGCGTCCCTGTGGCAAAGGATCCTGGTGGTCGCGACTGTAAGTTTCCCATCCTCGGGGTCGACGGCATCCCAGTCCTCACCATGCACCATTTAAGCTTGCTATGGCAAGTAGAAGGGCAGGACTTTCTCCGCCCAAATCCAACACCATTTTCCCCGCCACTCGTCCCACCTATCGAAGTAGGCCCCGTCAGGGTAGACCTCCTTGGTTCCTGGCCATGGAATCCAAGTGACGACACCAGAAAGGGCTCCGCCTGGTTGGATGCGAGGGGAAAAGTAGTGGCGAAACAGGGCGGTGCTGGGGACTACCCCGACAAAGTTCTCGCAAAGGTGGGCGAGCCATGGACATCACGGGATTCAGCGTGAAATCCAGGAGTAGGAAGCCGTAGGTGAACATGAGGTTGTTGAAGAAGTCCGAAAAAGGGGGACAGAGCCCGCAGTAAAAGTAACCGGCAAAGAAAGGGTATTTGCCTGGGCCATCCCCGGAAGGGCCTGGACTCACACAGGTGGCGGGATACGCCGTCATCCTGGTTGCCCACATCCACCGGTATTGCTTCTTCAAGACATCCACGCCAAGCCCCGGAGGAAAGACGACGTGCTCCTTTCGCATACTCACCATCTTTTTCTCCGAGATGGCCTCTTCTTCCTTGCCTTTGCTGGCTTTGGCAGCATGGCGGCGACGAGGGCGGGGACTAAGGACAAAGAGGGAGAAGGGGTGTGGATGCGCAAAAGGGGATCTGTTTCGGGCTCGAGGAGGAAGACAAAGGCGGTTCTCGGATTGGGAAAGGCGAGAGGTAAATTAGCGGCGCTCTGCAAATTTCCCCTTTTATGGGGAAGGCACGGGGCAGTCTCTTTACTCAAATAAAATAACATAGAAATGTTCGCGGGCGCACTGCTGTAACGGTTGCGCCGCGCATGTATCCCACGTCCCGCATTCAATGGACGTTGTGGTGAAGCACAACGAGCGCAATGATCATGATTGCAGGGCCCTGCCACGCATGCTCGTGCACTGTTTGGGCCTGGCCCAACAACGCCTCGCGACTTGTGTGGCCCAGGCTCGGGGGCTTCTGTCGGTGCACTAGAGTTTTGAGCTCTCTAGTGCCCCTTACTCATGCACAGGTGGTAGTAGCCACCCTAGCGACGAGGCCCAACAGGGACTTGCCAGATACTAACACAAAAGAATCAAGACCGCCAACAAGACCTTGCTGGAAGGGCTATTAAACCCCTAGGCAAGACAAGGCCCCGGAAAGGCAAAGCCCCGCCAGTGCACGGGCCAGGTGTCAATCCACCTGGACGCGTGTCACGGCATCGACGTTGGAGGGAGGCTAAGCGGTACCGATGGGACGGTCTCCTGTCCCGTCCCACAGGCAGACAGAGATGCTTGACGGTGCATTAAATGCGCCTATCCTACTCCGTCAGTGTTAGGTATGATAGCACTGTAGCTCTATACACCCTGTGTACACACTATACGCCACAGTTGGGATCCCCTTCGGAGTATAAAAGGAGGCCCAGGGCGATACAATGGGGGACTCTCTGGATCTTTGGGACTTTCTAGCTCACACGCGTGGCAGCTGCTCATAGCGCTCCTGTAGCTAGAACCCTAAGAACACTCTCAATACAACCATGCAGGAGTAGGGTTTTACGCATCCGTGTGGCCTGAACCTAGGTAAAGATCCCCTCGTGTTGTTCATCAGACCGGCTCTTTGCACGAGCTTTCCCCCGCCAAACCGAAAGGGGTCCCTCTGATCCCATAGGTGTTCATTCCCCACGACAAATGCTACCAACATATTTATCCATGTAATATTATTTATTTTGGCATGAATGTTCAGATCCATAAGACTCAAAACAAAAGCTTAATGTTGACATAAAAATATTAATACTTCAAGCATGGTAACAAAGTAATCGTGTCTCTTAAAAATAGCATGGCAAAAGAAAGTTATCCCTACAAAATCATATAGTCTGGCTGTGATCCATCTTCCCCACACAAAGTATTTATATCATGCACAACCCCGATGACAAGTCAAGCAATTGTTTCACACCTTTTATGTTCTCAAACATTTTCAACTCTCATGCAATACATGAGCATGATCCATGGATATAGCACTATAGGTGGAATAGAATATGGTGGAGGTTGTGAGGAAAAGGACAAGATAGTCTCACATCAACTAGGCATATCAACGAGCTATGCAGATGGCCATTAATAGATATCAATGTGAGTGAGTAGGGATTGCCATGCAACGGATGCACTAGAGATATAAGTGTATGAAGGCTCAAAAAGGAACTAAGCGGGTGTGCATCCAACTTGCTTGCTCACGAAGACCTAGGGAAATTTGAGGAAGCCCATCATTGGAATAGACAAGCCAAGTTATATAATAAAAAAATCCCACTAGTATATGAAAGTGACAAAATAGGAGACTCTCTATCATGAATATCATGGTGCTACTTTGAAGCACAAGTGTGGAAAAGATAGTAGCATTGTCCCTTCTCTCTTTTCTCTCATTTTTTTGGTGGGCATATTTGGCTTCTTTTTTTTATTTGGGCTTCATTGGCATCTTTTATTTTTCATAAAGTTCGGAGTCTCATCCCAACTTGTGAGGGGATCATAGCTTCCATCATCCTTTACTCACATGGGACAATGCTCTAATAATGATGATCATCACACTTTTATTTACTTACAACTCAAGAATTATAACTCGATACCTCGAACAAAATATGACTCTATATGAATGCCTCTGCCGGTGTACCAGGATGTGTAATGATCTAGCATAGCAAATGACATCAAAAAATGGACAAGCCATGAAAACATCATGCTAGCTATCTTGCGATCATGCAAAGCATTATGAAAATGATGGTGCGTGTCATAATAAACGGAATGGTGGAAGTTGCATGGCAATATATCTCGGAATGGCTATGGAAATGCCATAATAGGTAGGTATGGTATCTATTTTGTGGAAGGGTATATGGTGAGTTTAATGCACTGGCGAAAGTTGCGCGGTACTAGAGAGGCTAGCAAAGGTGGAAGGGTGAGAGTGCGTATAATCCATGGACTCACATTAGTCATAAAGACCTCACATACTTATTGCAAAAGTCTATTAGTTATTGAAGCAAAGTATTAGACTCATGCTCCTAGGGGAGAGGTTGGTAGGAGTTAACCATCGCACGCTCCTGACCCTCACACAAAGGATAACAATCAAAAAACAAATCATGCTCCGACTTCGTTACATAACGGTTCACCATATGTGCATGCCACGGTAATCACAAACCTTTAACACAACTATTTCTACGAATCCACAATTACTCACTAGCATGACTCTATTATCACCATCTTATATCCCAAAACTTTATGCAAGGAATCAAACTTCTCGTAGTATTCAGTGCACTTTATATGAAAGTTTGTATTATATCCCTCTTGGATGCCCATTATATTAGGACTAAATTCATAACCTGAACTAATTACCATGCTGTTTAAAGACTCTCAAAATAATATAAGTGAGGTATGAGAGTTTAATTATTTCTATAAAAAATAAAACACCGCCGTGCTCTAAAAAGATATAAGTGAAGCACTAAGAGCAAAATTGCCTATCTCAAAAGATATAAGTGAAGCATAAAGAGTATTCTAATAAATTCACGATTCATGCGTGTCTCTCTCAAAATATGTGTGCATCAAGGATGATTGTGTCAAACTAAAAAGCAAAGACTCATATCATACAATACTCTCCAAGCAAAACACATATCATGTGGTGAATAAAAATGTAGCCTCAAGTAAATTTACCAATGGATTGAAGACAAAAGAAGGGATGCCTTTTGGGGCATCCCCAAGCTTAGGCTCTTCGGCATCATTGATTCATTGGGGTGCATTGGGCATCCCAAGCAAAGGCTCTTGCCACCCCTTATTCCATAGTCCATCAAATCTTTACCCAAAACTTGAAAACTTCACAACACAAAACTCATCAGAAAACTCGTGAGATCCGTTAGTATAAGAAAAATAAATCACCACTTTAGGTACTGTTGTGAACTCATTCTTTATCTATATTGATGTAATATCTATTGTATTCCAAATTATCCATGGCTCATACCCCTAATACAACCCATGGATACATAAAAAAAGTAAACAACACAAAGAAAATAGAATCTAGCAAAAACAGAATAGTTTGTAGCAATATGTAAACTTCGAATACTTCTGTAACTCCAAAAATTCTGAAAAATTAGAACAACCTAGGAATTTTTACATAAATCTTGTGTAAAACTTTCAGACTCATTATGCACTCTGGTAAATTTATAAAATTCCTAGAGTAAGCGCAAAAGTTTCTGTTTTTCAGCAAGATCAAATCAACAATCACCATAGACCATCCCAAAGGTCTTACTTGGCTCCAACACTAATTAAAACACCAAAACACAATTACTACATAGGTAATAATGTGTGGAACAATCAAAAAAAGAGGATAAAAGCAAACCATAAAAATAAAATTGGGTTGCCTCCCAACAAGCGCTATTGCTTAACGCCCCTAGCTAGGCATAACACAATAGATCTAGGTATTGTCATCTTTGGTATGCAATCCGTTCTCAACCCTATCTTCCAAAACCCTTTTTAGCAGAAAAAATGTTTCTTTCCTCTCCTTTCTAATAGAAAAACTCAGTTCATGAAAAGGAGTTTGATTTTTAACTTTGACATTCATAAACTCATAATCTGGATCATCACCATAAATATCATCATATAAAACGTGTATCTCGTTTTTAACGAGTTCCTTGATTTTCTTCTTCTAACCAATTAACATTGAATCCTACATAAATGCCCCTAGAGACCCAATAAAATTCATCATAGGTTTCAAGGTTAATGATTTGGGTAATTTCGGAATAGGGAACTCTTCTTCTAAGATTATCATGGTAAGATTGATAATCCCTAGACTAAAAGCTACACAAGGTTTCTTTATTGTGTAGGATTTCTTCAATTGGAGGGTGTTCAATATCCTTTTTATAGAAAGCATAATTTCCCTAGCTTCCTATATGAAAAAATCAAATTCACGCATAAGGGTGATAGTGGCAAAAAAATTAGCCTTAGGATGATTAATTTTTGGAAGTTCATAAAACACCTTTTGCAAAGCGGGATAAACGTGCACACATTTTCTTTCCAATTTTTCAACTAGCATCAAAATAGCATCTGCATAACAATTTGTACTAAGAAGAATAAATCTCTTATTCATAGGCATTACTCTGTACAATCAAAGAACTCTTGAATAACACTCTTCCCAATAATATTACCGTTTCCCACTTGAAAAGTTTTAGCTTTATAATTAGGAGGCGGTTCAGTTTCATGATCTAGAGAGGAAGATCCATTTTTTCAAGATTTTTACTAGCAATACCCTCAAAATTTTCAGTGATAACCTTCCCAGATTCAGACATGGTGGCAACGAATCAGTCTAGCACACAAGCAAACAAAAGGCAAACGAGAAGACGAACGGAAGAAGGGCAAATAAAAGGGAAAATCTTTTTGGTTTTTTCTAAAAACCGTTTTAGAAGTGTGGGAGAGGAAAACGAGAGGCAAAGGCAAATAATGTAAATGCAAGAGATGAATTTGTGATGGGTACTTGGTAGGCTTGATGTGTATCCTCCCCAGCAACGGCGCCAGAAATCCTTCTTGCTACATCTTGAGCTTGCGTTGGTTTTCCCTTGAAGAGGAAAGGGTGATGCAGCAAAGTAGATAAGTACTTCCCTAAGTTGTTGAGAACCAAGGTATCAATCCAGTAGGAGGAACAAGCAAGGCCCCAATTTATGCACCTACACAAACAATCAAACACTTGCACCCAACGCTATAAAGGGGTTGTCAATCCCTTCACGGTTACTTCCAAGGATTAGATCTGATAGAGATAGATATGAAAAATTGCAAGAAGTAAAGTAAATAAAATTGCAGTAAGGTATTTTTGGTATTTTTGGTGTATAGATCTGAAAATATAATATGGAAAATAGACCAGGGGGCCATAGGTTTCACTAGAGGCTTCTCTCTTGAAGGAAAATAATACGGTGGGTGAACAAATTACTGTCGAGCAATTGATAGAAAAGCGCATAGTTATGAGGATATCCAAGGCAATGATTATGCATATAGGCATCACGTCCGCGTCAAGTAGACCGAAACAGTTCTGCATCTACTACTATTACTCCACACATCGACCGACTCCTACCTACATCTAGAGTATTAAGTTCATGAAGAACAGAGTAACACATTAAGTAATATGACATGATGTAGAGGGATAAACTCAAGCAATATGATGAAAACCCCATCTTTTTATCCTTGATGGCAACAAGACAAATACATGCCTCGCTACCCCTACTATGTCACTAGGTGAGGACACCGCAAGATTGAACCCAAAACTAAGCACATCTCCCATTGCAAGAATTACCAATCGAGTTGGCCAAACCAAACCAGTAACTCGAAGAGACTTGCAAAGATATGAAATCATGCATATAAGAATTCAGAGAAGATTCAAATAATATTCATAGATAATCTAATCATAAACCCACAATTCATGGGATCTCGACAAACACATCGAAAAAGAGTATTACATCGGATAGATCACCATGAAGATCATGGAGAACATGGTATGAAGAACAAAGAGATAGAAGAAGCCATCTAGCTACTAGCTATGGACCCGTAGGTCTGAGGTGAACTACTCATGCATCATCGGAGGGGCAATGCAGTTTACGTAGATTCCCTCCGTGATCAAATTCCCCTCCGGCAGATTACCAAAAAAGGCTCCAAGATTGGATCTCTCGGGAACGGAGGCTTCCGGCGGCGGAAAAGTATTACCGTGGCTCCTTTTGGTATTGGGGGGATATTTCTGAATTTATAGGCAGAAAATTAGGGTTAGAGGAACTACGGGGGGCCCACAAGCCAGGGGCGCCCCTGGCCGCACCGGGGTGGCTTGTGGCCCACCCATAGACATTCTAACCTCTTCTCCAAATCTCCTGGGTTTCTTCTCGTCCAAGAAAAATCATATTAGAATTCTATTCTGTTTGGTATCTATCTAATATTCCTTTTCTGCAATACTCAAAAACAAGGAAAAAACAAAAACTGGAAATGGGCTCTAGGTTAATAGGTTAGTCCCAAAAATAATATAAAATCGCATATTAATGCATATAAAACATCCAAAACATATAATATAATAGCATGGAACAATCAAAATTTATAGATACTTTGGAGACGTATCACCTTGCTGTACACACCTATTTGATAGACCCAAAATATGCTATGATTTGTTAGAATTTCTCTTTATGCTTCACTTAAATCTATTTGAGCAAAGGAATTGCTCTAGTTCTTCACTTATATCTTTTTGAGCACGGTGTGCTTGGAATTTTTTGTAGAAATACTCTCATGCTTCACTTAGATGAATTTGAGAGTTAGTAAATTTTGAAGAAATCCTCTCATGCTTCACTTATACCTTTTTGAGAGATGAAATCTTATGCTCGTGTGCTTCAATTAAATTTGTTTGAGCTTGCCAAAAGGCAATGGCAATATATGAAACTAGTCCCAAAGTGATAGATATCCAAGGAGGATATAATAAAAACTTTCATGAAGTTCATTGGACAAATTAAACTTGATTCCTTGTAATAGTTTTGAAGCATAATAACAGTAATATGTGAGTCATGTTGATGAGTAATTATGCTGAGTAGGAATATTGGTGTTAAGGTTTGTGATTCCCTATGTATGCACGAAAGTCAATAGTTATGCAATGAAGTTACATCGTACTTTTGGTGCATTATTCGGTGCTAGTTATGTTCAATGCTCACTTATGTGAATTTTCTTTCTTGGTTTGGTCGCTTCCCAATCTATTTGCTAGCCTTCACTTGTAGTAAGTAGAAGTACTACTTGTGCATCCAAAATCCTTAAACCAAGTTTTGCCTTATGAGCCCACCATACCTACCTATATGCGCTATTTCCATGCCGTTCCAAGCAAATTTGTATGTGCCATCTCCAAATTTTCAAAATAAATTTTCTCTTTTCTGTTCCCGTACCGCTCATGAAACGGTGGGGAGTATCCAATATTTTTCATGCTAGATGTGTTATTCTCAAGATGAGTGTTTATTCACTTGTCATTGCACGAGAGTGCGGCGGTAATAGGGATGCCCATTCCCGAAATGAAAAATTAAAAAATATTTACTTTATGTTGTCAAATAATAAATTGCTTGGAAATTGTTGGTATAGAAGGCAATCGTGGATACAACCCGCCATGGAAAGTGAAAGTTTGGTGGAAAAAGGAATAAACGTTATTGTTTGTTTGGGAACCGCTATGATATATCTAGCATGGAAAGTATTGTGAGCTACTTTTCCATTTTTGTTGACAGGAAAAGCATGCCACCCAAAATATATTTTTCTATCAATTTAAACACTTGAGCTCTGGCACCTCTACAAATACCTACTTCCCTCTGTGAAGGGCCTATCTATTTACTTTATGCAATTTTTATTTTTTGCTTTGAGTCTCCATCTTATCTTTTAAGCACCAACTAGGGGGAACTATGGTCGTACTTGAGCATTGGGCATAGCTAATATTTGAGTGTGTTTCATGAATGGATCAATGATTGAGCATGATGGGCTAGGGATAAGTTTCTTTAGTATTGATATTTTGAAAGACATGGTTGTTTGTTGACATGCTTGAGTATTGAAGTCATTATGTTAAAACTAGACTATTGCTTTGAATCATTATAAGTCCAAATGTCCATGCTATAAAAAATAAAATAATGTGATGAACATGTTAGGCAGCATTCCACATCAAAAAAATTGTTTTTATCATTTAACTACTTGAGGACGAGTAAGACTTAAGCTTGGGGATGCTGATACGTCTCCAGTGTATCTATAATTTTTGCTTGCTCCATGCTGTTATAATATAATTCTTGGATGTTTTACCATCATTTTATTACCACTTTATATCATTTTGGGGGACTAGCCTATTGACATAGTGCCAAAGTGCCAGTTGCTGTTTTTGCCTGTTTTTTACTTCGGAGAAAATCAATACCAAACGGAGTCCAATCACGACGAAACTTTTTGGAGATTTTGTCTAGACCAGAAGACGCCCAATGGACCAAAGAAGTGTCGGGGGATTGGGCCAAGGAGACCACAACCCACCAGGCCGCGCTAGGGGGCCTGCCAGCGCCTTGGTGAGTTGTGCCCTCCTCGGGGCCCCTCTCCACCGCCTATCACGCCTATAAATTCCCAAATATTCCAAAAACCCTAGGGGAGTCGACAAAACACAATTCCAGATGCCGCAAATTCCAAAACCTCGAGATATAATCTAGACACCATCAAAAAGGGATTCATCTTCATCATAGGTGCCTCTCCGATGATGTGAGATTAGTCCACCATAGACCTACGGTCCATAGGCAGTAGCTAGATGGCTTCCTCTCTCTCTTATGATTCTCAATACAACGGTCTCTTGGATATCTATTTGATGTAAACTTTTGCGGTGTGTTCGTTGGGATCCGATGAATTTTGAATCTTTGGTTTCGTTAGGCCAACTAGATCGATTTTTCTTGCCATGGGAAGAAGTGCTTTGTGATGGGTTCGGTCTTGCAGTGTTCTTTACCAGTGACAGAAGGGGCAACAGGACACGCATGTATCATTGCTATTAAGGATAACAAGATGGGGTCTATTCCTACATGAATAGATCTTGCCTACATCATGTCATCATACTTATTGCATTACTCTGTTTTTTCATGAACTTAATACACTAGATGCATGCTGGATAACGGTCGATGTGTGGAGTAATAGTGGTAGATGCAGGCAGGAGTCGGTCTACTTATCTTGGACGTGATGCCTATATAATGATCATTGCCTTGGATATCACCATGACTATTCGATTTTCTATCAACTGCCCAATAGTAATTTCTTCACCCACCGTGCACTATACTCATGAGAGAAGCCACTAGTGAACCCTATGGCCCCGGGTCTACTTTTCCATCATATTGCTTTCCAATCTACGTTTTTGCAATCTTTGTTTTTAGATCTACAAAACCAAAAACCCAAAAATATATTGCTGCATATATACTCTTTTTATTTTGTGTTCTTGAGAGATCTATCTCTCCTACCTATCAATACCTAATCTATCTTATTACTGTAGAGAGCGTGATAACCTCTCTTTCGCGTCGGGTTGCAAGTATTTGTTGTTCGTGTGCAGGTGTTGTTTACGTGGGTGCATGATCTTCCTCTATGGATTGATACGTTGGTTTCACAACTAAGTGAAATACTTACCATCGTTGTGTTGCATCATCCCTTCCTCTTTGGGGAAATACTGACGCAGTCTCAAACCACGTCTCGCGCCCTCGGGGTAGGGCGCGCCCCTGGCTCGTGGCCATTTGGTGGGTCCCCTCTGGTTGATTCTTTCGCCAATAATTTCTATATATTCCATAATAATTCTTCTTCAATTTTCAGCTCATTTGGAGTTCCATAGAATATCCAGCTCTTCGTGGTCCTTTTTGGTCCAGAATTCTAGTTGCCCACAATCTCCCTCTTTGTAAGAAACTTCCAAAATAGGAGAGAAAAGGCATTAGGACCACATCATAAAGTTTAGTAATTATTCAAAACATAATAAGTATAAATGGAAAAACAAGACACAAAATGGATGTATCAACTTCCCCAAGCTTAGACCTTGGTTGTCCTCAAGCGGCAGTCGAACTCGATAATCATGACCACATGCTTAGAGAGAGAGAGAGAGAGGTGTCGATAAAATAAAATATGGATATGAAAGAATCATGATCATTATCATAGAAGAAACATTATATGATAAAACTTCTCATGAACAAGTGACAATCCATCCACACACTAAAGTAATCATAAACCTTATTGAAAACTAACAAACTATGTTCTTAGTCGTTGAAACAATAGAAATCCATCATATTTCATAAAGAGTCCATATCATAACTTTGTTTAGAAAGTTCACATACTCAAGTATCATTTAGTTTTGTATGATTTCTAAAACTTGATACATGTCCAACGTATCTATATTTTTTGTTTGTTCCATGCTATTATATTATCAATCTTGGATGTTTTATAAGCATTTATATGATGTTTTATCTTTTTGAGCACTAACCTATTAACACAATGCCCAGTGCCAGTTGTTGTTTTGTGCATGTTCTTGGCCTTTCAGGAATAATGTACCTAAAGAAGTCCAAATACTCTGAAACTTTTTGATGTTTTTCTCTTGACAAAAATCAGACCTGGAAGCCTCGAAGGAGAACAGAGGCCACACGGGGTGGTGCCAAGACAACAGAGCGTGCCCGGGGGGTGGTCGTGTACTGATAGCTTGGAGCCACCTCCCATAGCCTCTAGCCCTGATCTCTTCTCGATATATTCACATATATTGGGAAAACCCTAGAGAGCCTCCAGAAAAATCTTTTTCTGCCGCCACAAGTTTCTGTTCCGCTGTGTGCCTATGTGGAGCCCAGTTCCGGTGCCTTCCCGGAGGGCCTCTACATCATCCTTGCTGCTCCCATGGTGATGTGTGAGTATTTTACTACAAACCTACGAGTTCGTAGTTAGTACTTAGATGACTATTTCTCTATATATGTTCTTCATTGCCAAGATCACCGCGATTCTTGCGGGATCTGTCTTACGTAATCACTCTTTTGCAGTGTGTTTGTTGGCATCCAATGAATTGTGGGTTTATGTTTAGATTATTCATGAAAAGTATTTGAGTTGTCTCTGAATTCCTATATGCATGATTATGATAGCTTTGTATATCCCTGTGATCTATCGGTTTGCTTTGGCCAACTAGATTGATTTAAATTCAGCATGAGTAGTGTGTTGTAATGGGTTCAATCTTGCGGTGCTCAGTCCCAGTGAGAGAAGGGGACATGACACATATTTGTATCGCGTCCATTAAGGATAAAACGATGGGGTTTATTCATATTAGTTTAGTATACTTTGTGTACATCATGTTGTCTTGCCTAAGGCGTTACTCTGTTTCACTTAATACTCTAGATGCATGTTGTATATCGGTCTATGAGTGGAGTAATAGTAGTAGACGCAGACAATAGTCAGTCTACTTGCTTCCAGACATGATGCTGATACGCCCATTCTGCATCATGATTTCTCATAAATATTCAGGATATTCTTGTCCATTATGCCACATTATCATACAATTCTTATGTTCTTTCTCTCTGATTACGCAAGGTACATCACAAGGAGGTAAATATCTAGAAAATCGAATTCTGGACCGGAAAACTAAGAAAAAGGCAGAAAAATCTCTAGACTCCAAATGACCTGAAACTTCACGGAGAATATTTTTGGGATATTTAAGAATTTCTAGGCCAATAATATACCAAAGCGAGGCCACCAGTTGGCCACAAGCCAACAGGGTGCGATCCCCCTGGGTCGCGTCCTAATAGCTTGTGGGGCCCTTGTTGTCCCTCCGACACCCCTCTTCTCCTATATGGTGTGTTTTATCATAGAAAAATCATAAACATCCTTTCGGGACGAAGCGCCACCGTCTCGAGGCAGAAACCTGGGCAGAGGACCCTTTGCACTCCGATAGTTTGATTTTGCTAGGGAAATTCCTCTCCGGGAGGGGGAGACCGAAACCACCATCATCAACAACTCTTCCTCCTTCGTGGGAGGACCAAACTTCACCAACATCTTCACCAACACCATCTCCTCTATAACCCTAGTTCATCTCTTGTATTTAATCTTTGTCTCAAAACCTTAGATTGGTACTTGTGGGTTACTAGTTGTGTTGATTACATCTTGTAGTTGATGCTTGTTGGATTACTTGGTGGAAGAAGTTATGTTCAGATCCTTAATTGTTATTATTATACCTCTGATCTTGAACATGTTGAGGAAGTGCGAGTAGTTACTATTGTTCCTGAGGACATGGGAGAAGTCTTGTTATAAGTAATCTTGTGAAGTTGGTATTTGTTCGATATTTTGATGATATGTATGTTGTTACTTCTCTTGGTGGTGTCATGTGAACGCCGACTACATGACACTTCACCATGTTATGGGCCTAAGGGAAGTCAGTTTGTAGTAACAAGTAGATGATGAGTTTCTAGAGTGACAGAAGCTTAAACCCCAGTTTATGTGTTGCTTCATAAGGGGCAGATTTGGATCCACACGTTTCATGCTATGGTTAGATTTGTCTTAATTCTTCTTTCGTATTTGTGGATGCTTGCGAGAGGGTGTAATCATAAGTAGGTTGTTAGTTCAGTTAATAACAACACTTTAGCACCGGACCACCCACATATCAAATTATCAAAGTAGTGAACGAGAATCAACTCAACATGGTGAATATGACTAGACATAAATTCCCATGTGTTTGTAGGAGCGCTTGCTTAATATAAGAGTATTTTCATGCCTGCCCTTTGCTACAAAAAGGATTGGGCTACCTTGCTGCATCTTGGTTACTATTTTTACTTGTTACATATTACCATTTATCTTGCTATAAAACTATCTACTACTGTCACTTACAACACTTGAAGAGAATACCTTGCTGAAAATTGCTTGTCATTTCCTTCTGCTCCTTGTTGGGTTCAACACTCTTACTTAATGAAAGGACTATGATTTATGCCCTATACTTGTGGGTCATCAGATGCATATATATTGCATGACTATCCACTTTTCTATCAATTGCCCAAAAGTAATTTGTTTTATGTTGTCTACGAGAGAGAAGCCTCTAGCGAAAACTATGCCCCCGGGTCTTTACAAATAAAATTCTGAAAACACTAAATATATTGCTGCCATTTATTTACCTTTATATTATTTTGCATTTATATTTATCTATTATCTATCTATCACTACTTATCGCTTGCAAGTTATGAGTTCAAGGGGATTGACAACCGTCTTGCTCGCATTGGGTGCAAGTGCGTGCTCTTTTGTGTGCATGCGTTGAAGATGGGCGTTTGCGTGGTACTCCTATTGGTGTGGTAACCTTAGTTCTCACCGAGGGAAATACTTATCTCTACTGTGTTGCATCTCCCCTCCTCTTCATGGAAAATCCCAACGCAGTTTACAAGTAGAAAGAAGAATTTCTGGCGCTGTTGCCGGGGAGTATCACCAAATTTTTATGAAGTACCTTCACACAAATTATCATTCACTTGTTCTACTCTCTACTTGCCTGTCCATTCTATCTTTATGTTTGTCACACAAAAGCAAAAAGCAAAACATTTTTTTAAGATAAATGGATCTTCATACACTTGTTAATATTTTCAAAAGAGTTGATTATGTTGAACCAATTGCTACTGAGTTGAGTGCACTAGATTACCTTTATAAGGTCTTGCTTGAGAATCAAAAATATAAAATTGTGATGAAATGTTAAAATAGATTTATAAATTGATTCATGGTAGTTCCTTGAACGAAAAGCATGATTGCAATGTTGCTAGTATAAATTCTATGAATATCAATCATGCTAATGATCATGATTGGGGTGATAATCATGATGCCTCTTGTGATCTTGAAAATCCATTTGAGCTTCATGATGAATCTATTATTGATAATTATATTTGTAATACTACTAAAAGTGGGTTTGAAAGAGCATCAAATTTAGGTAATAATGATCCCACTACTTTGGAGAATGATCAATCTTACGCAATTTGTGCTAAAAAATGGGTTTGGAGAGGTCATTACTTTAATTGATGTTGATTCCACTATCTTGGAAGATTATAAGATTTGTATGCATATGGATCATAAAGGGAATGTTTTGCATGATAGTTATGTTGTTGAGTTTGATTATGATCCTACTTGTTACTATTATGAGAGAGAGAAATATGGTTATAGCCTTATAGGAATTTACATGTTACTCGATTGTCTCTCTTTGTGTTGAAATTATTAGTGCTTCACTCTTCCTATTTCCATATTCTAGATATTAATTCTCTCAATAATTTGTTTTCCTATAAAATGACGATGCATAGTAAGTATGTTAGACTTAGATGTGTTTTTCACATGCTTTATGATGCTCTATTTGTGCTTTAGTTCTTGTCTTTTATGTGAGCATGATCATTATCCCAAGCCTATCTTCATGACTATAAAGAAAGAGCTTGTTGGGAGACAACCCAATACTTTCTATTATTTTGAGTTCACATGATTATTTCTACTATAATGATTGCGTTTTTATGTTTTAGTTGGTGTTTTTGCCAAGTAAATCCTTTGGGATGATTTGGATGATAAGTAGAATTGATACGGTGCAAAACATAAAATTTTACGTCCGGTGCAGAATTTTTATGGTTTTACTGGAACATAGTTTTGATCTGAATTTTTTACACGGTATTGGTATACAATTTACCCAGGTTGTCATAATTTTTCAGAATTTGCATAGTTATATAAGTATTTTTAAGTGCTGATATTTACAGACTTTTCTGTTTTAGACATATTATGTATTTGCTTGAATAGTTTGCTTGTTTTGATGATGCTATGGATTGTATCGAGGGTATAAGCCATGGAGAAGTTAGAGTACAATGCCTTATGAAATAATTAAATATGAATCAATTTATAAAAACACCTAAATTTTATGATTTGCCTATTGTACTAACGGCTCTCACGAGGTTTCTGTTGAGTTTTGTGTGTTGAAGTTTTCAAGTTTTGGGTGCGATCATGATGGATGGAGGAATAAGGAGTAGCAAGACCCCAATCTTGGGGATGCCAAAGCCATGCCAAATTAATATAGAAGGAAAACTCAAGCATGTAAGCTTGGGGATGCCTCGGAAGGCATCCCCTCTTTCGTCTCAATCCATTAGTATGTCACTTGGAGCTACATTTTCATTCATCACATGATATGAGTTTTGCTTGGAGCGTCGTTTGCTTTCATTTGATTTTGTTTAGTTTTCCACAATAAATTTTTTATGTAAACACCTACTCGAGAGAGAGACACATGTTCATTATGATTTGTTGGAATACTCTATATGCTTCACTTATATCTTTTGAGCTAAGAAGTTGCTCTCGTGCTTCACTTATATCTTTTTCAGCATGGTGGCGTGTAGATTTTATAGAATAATTGCACTCTCGTTCTTCACTTATATTTGTTTGATATTTTAATAAATAGCAACGGTAATTTTCATGGGTTATAAGACTAGTCCAAAAAGGATTGGTATTAAAGGTTGATATAATACAAACTTCCAAGTAGCACATAAAAGAGAAATTGTGGGTTAATGATATTGATGCAGTAATATGAAAGGGCTTGAGTACATGGTTGTTGGTTAGTAGAACTATTGATAGTTAAAGGGTGTTAACTTGATGTTCATCTAATAGTTGTTGCGAAAGGCAGCCGGTAGTTCGACATCCGGGTAGTTGGATATTTTATTTTTAACAAACAGAGATCTTGACCAAAATTGCCGGACGGTCTCCCCAACTTGCTGCTTGATGTAGATCAGGTCTAAGACATTGGTAGGTATCGAGGGAAGTACTCGATGTGGGGTGGATGGGATCAAAAATTTCAGTCCGGTCAATGGCCGAGGGGGACTCTATCACACCCCCACGTTTGTTGTCGAGAGGTTATATGGGGTTTGGCTCAACGTACGAAACATCCATCCTCATTATACGATTAGTCCAACATTATTTTTTCAAAGGGGAGTTCGGCTTCAGGGTTTGCTCGACGGGAGAACCATCGGTCGAATAGTTTGAAGGAGCGCAATGCTCCGGGTGGAACTCCAGATCACATCATGCCGCCTCTATGGGGGACTGCGCCTCAACACTCATCGTCTCTTGGATGACTCATCAAAGAGGGTTGTGGGGATGATGAAAGCCTCAAAGGGATTCATATCGCTGATCAGGGAATCCATCAATCCTGATGATCACATAACAAGCTCTCGATGAAAGCAACAATGTCTGTGTCAAAAGCAGCAGAGACAAAGAACATGAGCCTTTTACCCAGGTTTGGGTCCTCTCGATGGAGGTAATACCCTATGTCCTGCTCTTGTTTTATTGATGATGTAGCAAGTACACAATTGATCTACCTCGAGATCATAAGTTTGTGGTCTAAACCCCAGGGGTTATGATGTTGTGTATGGGTATCCTCTACGGGCTAAACCCTACGGTTTATATAGGCACCGAGGGTATCTAGGGTTACATGAATGTCGGTTACCATCTACAGATCACGCATCGAAGGAATCTTTTCTTCTTGGAGCACACGCCAAGTATTCGGTAGACTTCGATGTGTTCACGCTCCATCCCAGGGCCTCCGAAGTCCTTCCCCTTAATGGGCCTCTAGCGGGGCCCATGAATTAGACCACCTTGGCCGGAACCCCCCCTAATCCAGGACTCCCTCACCCGGCGACGCTCCGGTGCCACTGGGAGAGAGGGGAGAGAGAGCCCTCCTTCTGCTTCTTGCTTAGCCTCCTCCCTAGATGGGAGAAGGGTTTTCCCTCTAGTCCATGGCCGCCATGGCTCCCGGAGGGGAGGATCCCCTCCGAGATTGGATCTCTCTCTGTCTCAGATTTTTCTTTGTTTCGCGGCCCTATTTCTGGAAAAAATCGTTTGTTATATTCCTAGAGATCTGTAAGTCTGATCGGGTTGATATTTTAACACGGTTTATTTCTCGATATAAGCTTTCTTGTGCCCGAAGGAGAGCTTCAACCGACAAACGAGATGGCCATAAGGGGGGCACCCACCCACCCCCTCTCTGGACTTATGATGCCTCTGTGCCTCCTCTTCTATTGATTCCTGCACCAAAAAATCACATATATTCCATTAAAAATTTCTTCAAAATTTATCGTGTTTGGACATCGTTTGATATGGATTTTTTGCAAAATCGAAAACATGCAAAAAATAATAAAAACTAACATTGGACACTAGATTAATATGTTAGTCCAAGAAATCATAAAAATATTGTAAAAAAGTATGAAAAGGTAGGATATTGACATAAAAAATTAAAAATTAAAAATACAATGGAGGCGTATCATTGCGCGAAGTCCATAGGGCCTAGTAAGTGTGGTGCTTGTGGTGTTATATGTGCATCGGATGCCCATACCACATTTAAAAATGTTTGATATTTTTTGAAAAACAATTAGCACATGCACACAACATTCGTTTATGAAGTCCTAAAAGTTTAAATCAAAATTCAAAACATTGCTTAAGGTAAAAGTAACAGAGTCGACACTGAATAGTACATAAGGTGAGTTGGGCTTTAGATTTAGCCCATTATCACATTAATGTCAATCTTTTTATTTTTGTACCTCGAGTAATGTTTCAAATTTTAATATATAATTCTATGACAACATACATTGATCTTGTGTTAGTGTGCTAATTTTTTTTAATATTCCAATAAACATTTTGAATATGACATATCAGTAACACCACAAGCACCGGTGCAGATAGATTCCCAAGTGCAGCCCAGCTCGTCTTGATTTCTTTAAGAGGTGCTATTGCACGCTACAGTAGTCTGTGAGAGCAACTTCAACCAGGTGACCCATTATGTTCGCCATCGTTTGTTTCAGTCGTCACGGACAAAAGTGATGGCCCAACATGCCGCCCCATTCTCAAAATGTGTCCGCTTTGCGTCCGCACTGACTCATTTGAGGCCCAAATTTGGGATAGAAATGTGTTCGCGTTGCCATTTGCGCCGCGCGTCCCCACATGGCGGACGGCGAACCACTGCCCGCGTCTTTATTAATGATGACTAAAGACCACGGCCTCACGCATCAGTGAACGTGGGGGTCCTTTTTTAATCTGAGCGTGCGGGAGGGGGGCCGTCCTCATCCGCTCCCAAAAGCCGTCCCCATCTATACACCCTATGCTCCCCCATTGGTGACAAACCCTAGCCACCATGGGGTTCTTCCCAGGCGCGAGCTCAAGCAGTAGCTTGGGCCAGAACAAGGGCAAGGCCCCTGCCGTCCCTTGGCGCGTGCTCCCCCTGTCGCCGTCTTCCCGCCCACCTCAGCAGTGGATAAACGTCCCAGTGCACCAGGCGAGGTGGCACTGGGAGCACCACATCCCTCTCCCCTACCTCGACGTGACACTGCCACATGACTGGCACTTGGATCCGTAAAGGATCCTAGTGCCAGTGGTGCCGCGTTCGGCACGGGCGCATGCAGAGGAGATGAGGTGATGGCGGCAGCAGCCGACGCCTTAGCAACGGCTCAACCCCACCTACGCAACCAACTCTTCTGATTGGGAGGTCCAGTTTGCATCAGAGCACGAGGAGCAGCGCCCGCATGGCGCGCGCGACATGCGGGTTGGCACCCCGCCGCCACTCATCATGCGTGAGGAGGAGAAGCGACGCACGGAGGAGGAGGAGGAGGTGGTGGCTTACCAGGCGTGCCTGGCGGAGGCCATGGCGCTCTCCGCTGGCCCTGCCATCCCCAGCCAAGCCCGAGACGAGGCCTCACATAGGGGAGAGGTGCATAAGGGACAAGGTGGTGCGCGATTGGGTGAGCTCACCACACGTCTAGTTGGGGGCGACGCCGGCGCAGGAGGAGCTCTACATGGAGTACTGAAAGCAACGACAGCTGCGGAGGAGGGCCTCGAGGGGCGGCGGCTCGAGCAGTTGCAGCATGATGTCGAGCCGGCAGAGGAGGAGTGTCGCGCCAGAGTTCAGCCAGTGGCGGTGCAGCCACCGGCGAACGACGTCGCTATCGGTGTCAAAACCGGCGGATCTCGGGTAGGGGGTCCTGAGCTGTGAGACTAGAATCAATGGTAACAGGAGACAAGGGAGACAAGTTCGGGCCCTCCTATGGAGGTAATACCCTACGTCCTGCTTGATTGTATTGATGATGTGTAGGTTACAGAGTCGATCTACCTCGAGATCAAATAGCTAAACCCTAGATGAGTTATCCTGCCTACAACCTAAAACCCTCCTGCTTATATAGACGTCGAGGATACCTAGGGTTTACACATGGTTGGTTACACGTCGAAGGGATAAACATGCCTCTTCGCTACATCAAACATGGAGGACAAGACACGATTCCCGAAGCTTCCTTCCTGGAAACAGGGCCATCGATCGATCCAATGCTCGGCAAGCGGCCCATACAGTCCGGACCATAGGAAACAGGTCGACCTCCCGAGGACCCCTTAATCCAGGACTCCATCTGTAGCCCCCGAACTTGCCTCCAATGCCAAGGGTCTCAGCTTTAGTCGCTTAGTGTAATCAAAGTCTTCGGCTTGCGAGGCGAATTCCTCCCTCCGAGTTTAGTTCGGCCTCTGATGACATGTAACTTTCCAATTAGAGGCCCGTCCGAACACCGTGAATAGGCCGGCCCTGAAGGCTAAACGTCAAGGAGTAAATCAACGTCCCCTGATGACCTTTCTGACGAAAGGTCACGGCCCACCATGACCGCCAAACCAGTTGCAAAAACTCGATTCGCGATTCGAGGCCGTTTCCATCAGCATGATCCATCAATGCACAGATCGTGTCTCGTTTTACATGGGATATGTTTAATCTTGTGCGTGCAATGGCACGTACGTATCGGGAAGCAGAGGGATTCACGACGCAGCAAGGGGAGGCCAAACAGTGATAAGCCTCATAAAAGGGAAAGAAAACCCCAAGGCCTTACCACTCTCCCCATTCGCATCCCCTGCTTCCCCATCCTTCTGAGCTTCCACAGCGGAGATCTAGGTTTTCTACCACACCTTCTCCAAGCTAATACATGGCAGGTTCCGGCTCCAACGGCAGTTGGGAGGCTTCCACGGTCACCGATCGGGACATCCGGGACCTCAAGGACGCCGGCTACCTCCCCGCCAACATCGGCCACCGCGTGCCGGAGAAGGGCGAGGTGATCCCCACCCCCAAGCCCGGCAAGAGGGTGGTCTTCATCCCCCACTTCATTTGGGGGCTGAGCTTCCCGCTTCATCCCTTTGTCAGGTGGTTATTGTTCTTCTACGGCCTCGACTTCCATGACCTCCCGTCGAACTTCTTTATGCACATATCGGCCTTCATCATCGTTTGCGAGGCCCTCATGCGAGTCGAGCCACACTTTGGACTTTGGCTCAATATATTTAATATCAAGCTGAAGGGTGTCACAGGCAAACACGTAGACTGCGGCAAGGCTATCCTCGGCAAACTCTCCCGCGTCAGATGGCCATCCGGCACCTTCATTGACACCATCAAACTATGGCAGAAAGAGTGGTTCTACATCACCGAGCCAAGGGAGGAAGGCCAAGCTGCTCCGACCGAATTCAGATCTGGTCCCCTCGTCAGATTGACTTCCTAGCTCCGAAAGGGCCTCGATTGGGGATCGGACAAGGAGGTGGACAATCTACAGAAATGCATTGCCTCCATGATCAGAAATGACATTGCTCTAGCCAATGTGGTCCAGATTATGTTCCGGCGGCGTATCCTCCCCTGCCAACACCAGGGTTCTCCCATGTGGGCCTGTCGGCTTGACGACGAGCCTACTATTCGTCATCTCGTCCGAACTACTCGGGAGAAGCCATGGAAGGCTTTGTTCAAGGCACAGAAGGACTGGCCGGCCGAGGAGGAGGATCGGGGTCTACACGCTGATAAGCCTCCTACCAGGTATAACATAGTTTTGCCTGATCGGCTTTATTCTTCCTAAAGAAAATCTAAATATCCTTCCAATCACTTTTGCAGAAATGGTTGAGCAAGGCCACGGGCATCGACTGCCCGGTGCCTCAGCCCGAAGACATGAGGTCCAGGCTGTTGTTGGAGATGCTCGTCGAGGCGCCTTACGAGGCGCCAGCAAAGAAGGAGAAGAAGAACAAACAAGGTCGAGAAGGCCGCGTATAAGGGACCTGCTGGACGTTGTGTCCAGGGAAACCCATGCTTCCTCCAACCAGGAATAAGAGCTTGAAGACGAGGGGGATGGCAATTCCCCCTCGCAAGAAAGAGGGCGGAATCATCGGACCCCACAGAGGAGGTACCCCCTCCTGCCCCGAAGAAAGTGCGTCGGACACAGGTAATCTTTCAGACGACAGTTCGGACTCGGATACCGAGTCCAGTGACTTCAAGAGAGTTCCATGAAGGAATCCAAGGGTCAAGCCCCCAGCTCGAAGGTAAGGGTTCGAAGACTTCACTGATCATTAACGATAAGTTTGAAAGGTTATCAACATGTGAGCACTTATCGATTTTGCAGCCCACCTCCCGTTCTCCCTAACGAACAGGTCTTGGATGGGGAGACTCCGCCCGCCGAACTAGCGGAGAGCGAGATCGCATCGCATCCCACCCCTCTGGGCGCTGCACAGGATGCCATGGAGGTGTCATCCCAATAGACCCCTGTGGAGCCGGGCACCGGCGGTGGGGTGACGACATCATGGTTGAGGCTAACACCATGGCCACAGAAGATCAGGGGGAAGAGCCCCACCCGTACACCAAGGGGACTAGACGAGGGGACATTCAGTCCCCTTCGAGGACATCTCCGGAGTGCGCAACGCCTCCAGAGGCACCGATCCAGTCCCCGGTTGGTGATCGGGTTATCCGATCACCACCGGCCAACGGGTGGCCGGTTATGGAGGAGGCTCTATCGAGCACCTCCATCTCTGAGGAGCACCAACCGGGTGGCCGGTAGTGCAGAGCATTCGGTTCGTCGACAACAAACTAAAGGAGCCCTTCAATGGTCTCCTGGCCGGCTTTCAGGTGAGCCACGTAACGCTTTTATTTGTGAAATATTAATTTGTTTGTGTTATCATTATGTACATGGCAGCCCCCGAGCCCTAGGTGAGTTTGAAAAACCTCTCCCGGGGATCCATCATAGTATATTATCCAAACTATGACTATATATGTTCGAAATGTCTTAACAGCCCGTAATAAAGGACTGGACAATGGATCGTATGGACTACCATTCGGAAGTTCTGAACCCATGTAACCTGATAGGGATTTTTTTTATAGGCTTCGTCTTCAGCGATGGCTGTGAATGCCGCCGAGCTAGACGAGCTGAATCGAAAGCTTAAAAGCTCCGAAGACGAGCTTCATGCTCTTAACAAGAGATTTGACGAGGCGAAAGGTAAGCCGTACTCGGTATCCGAAAAATTTCGTCATCATACTGTTGATGCAATATTCACACTCTTGATGTTTACACAGACTCGACGAAGGAAATGGAGAAGCTCAAGGCCGAGCTACATAACGCGAAGCAGGAGGCTGCAGACAAGAGGGTGGCGGCTGAACAAGCGGCTACCGTGGTTTCAGCCTTAAGAGCCACCAGCGACAAGCATGAGGCTCGGGTGAAGGAGATCCAACAGGAGCTCAAGGACGCCAGCCACAAGGGCGAGGCCCTTGAGCAAAAAGGCAAGGAGCAGGCGGCCAAACTATCCACCCTGAAAACCGAACTCCAAAAGGAATGAGTGGATAGGAGATTCTTTGAGGAGCAGATCCGCCAGGCGAAAGTTACAACGGATGCTAAGCCATACTTATTGCAGTGTGTCTTTGGGGACAACAAGTTCGAGTTGCTTACCTAGGTGTGGCATTCCTCGGGCACCTGCTCCGACCTCCAGAAGAGCGCAGCGGACGCGAATCATTTCTATGCTTTGCAGGGAGAAGGAGATGAAGCTCGTCTATTCTGGGCACAGTTTGAAGCCCCCAAGCGCTCTCCTCTCCTTGTTGAGAAGCTAAAGCAGTTGATGGAGCTGCATCGGATGGCGGAGCTAGCCATGAAGGATCTTTGTGTCCTCCTATGGCTCAACAAGCCGCGCCGAGCAGCTACTTCGGCCTGGTGCAGAAGCTGAGTGACGCCTCGCCCCGAATCGACGCACTACATCATCCTCCTGCATCGAGGGAGCTCGGATGGCCTTCGCGAAGGCCAAGGTGCACTGGCCAGGGCTTGACCCGATGAAGATAGCCACCGCCCCACCGCCTCCTGGGAAGCAGCATAGGCACCCCGATCTATACTTCTCTGGAGTAATGGAGGGTGCTCGGGTGATAGAATCGCAATGTTCAAAAGATGACATGTACGATTGAATGCATTGTAATATGCTCGAAGACCTTTGAACGCTTGTATATTTGTTATGCATGGTTTATCATGTTTTTAATGTTTTGCATTCCTTTATAACTCTTGTGTGTCCATTTAAACTGAAATTGGCGAGTCGTTGGCTTTAGCCCCCATGTAGATACTACGTGGGGTGTCTCTAGTTACACACTATAACCCTTAGCCGAACTATCGGTACCCGAAGGCGGTAGTGTGCGGCAGACCAGGCAATCATACCATAGTTTTTTATTGCTTTCACTTAGCCGTAGGGGCACGAACAGGACTGTGGGAGGCTGGTGACTAGCCCCCAGTGACTTGTGATGTTCGGATGAACCGCGACTAAAGCCGATATCACATGGTTTGTACGAATACCAAACCCATCGTATGACACGAGATGACCTCTGACGAGGTCGTGAGTATAACACTGATGCTTGGATTCACAAACTGGTTCTCGCATACCATGACAATCAGCTTTCAACTTTCTCCTCTGAGGTGTTTGACCAGGCTAGCCGAAAACACAATCGCAAAGGTTCTCCCTTTGCCCTTTTAGCCGAACCAGCGAAACGTAAAGGGGCAAGCACAGGAGCCAAGCAACCCAACTATTGACCCAAGACATAGTTCGGATCCAATGCATATAAAGCGAATTCCAAGACGCCGAACGCGTAAAAATTGTGCATAAGGTGATTTTTTTTAAACTAGAGCCCCGATCTATTAGTCGGTTGCATCGTAATATACCGAATAGTTTCACGAGAAGAGGGAGAAAATAGAATATGTGCCAGAAAATGACAATGAGACGACCATGTATAATGATTTTTTATTGTTCTCAACGACTCTTATTACTCGAATTGTCGAAGCAACCGTTTATAGGTATTTGAAAAAAAGAAATTTTATAGGAGTGGTTGTACCAGGGGTCTTCGATTTGTGACCTTACGTCCTCGATGTGCCCTGTCGCTTGTCTATTCTTGCGCCTCCTGGGGAGTGGTGCACCTCAATGGGTGGTACTGTTCAGCGAACAGATCTTGCAAACAAGGTCTTGAGAAGTCGCCGAAGTGTGGATGAGCTTTATGCCTTTAGCAGGCCCTTGATGGTACCTGCAGTGTGTGTGAATACATTTGATGGTAGTAGTTCGGTCCAGCCGAACACTTACCCTTTTTTCCCCACCGCCGCCCATGGAATTTTGAGCGCAAAGTTGTGCCTCCTTGGCAAGTACTTCGCTGGTCCTATGGCTGTGTGATGGGGGTGAGTCTCTATTTACGTGGAGAAGAAGGTTCTGAGAGTTCGGGGTGAAGTCGAGCTTGCTTCCCAACCTCCAGTGCCTTGACAGCAGGTGCTGGCATTTGCCGATCATCATTGTAATGGAATTCGGCCGCCAGGGCCAACGCATGTTCCTTAGTTTGCAAGGACCGCTCTGTGTTTCCGTTGATAGTGATGACCCCCTTGGGACCGGGCATCTTGAGCTTGAGGTATGCGTAGTGTGGGATGGCAATAAAGCGAGCGAATGTTGTACGCCCGAGCAAGGCGTGATAGCCACTGCGAAAGGGCACAATGTCAAAGATCAAGTCTTCGTTTCGGAAGTTATCAGGCGAGCCGAACACTACTTCCAGGCTTACGGAGCCCATGCGCTGGGCTTCGACACCTGGGATCAACCCTTTAAAGGTAGTGTTGCTGGGTTTGATCCTTGACGGATCTATACCCATCTTTTTCACCGTATCTGAATAAATCAGATTTAGACTACTTCCTCCGTCCATGAGCACTTTAGTGAGGTGATACCCGTCTATAATGGGGTCTAGGATGAGGGCGGACAAACCTTCATGACGAATACTGGTCGGATGATCACGTTGATCAAAGGTGATCAGGTATTGAGGGAGTCCTGGATTAAGGGGTCCTCGAAAGGCCGACCTGTTTCCCATGGGCCAGACTATATGGGCCACAAAGTGACCATTGGGTGATCAAGGGCCTCGTCGCCAGGGTAGAAGCTTTGAGGGGCCATGGCGTGTTCTCCAAGTTGTCAGCCGTAGATATACATGTTTATCTCTTTGGCATGTAATCGACCATGTGTAAACCCTAGGTACCCCCGGCGCCTATATAAGCCGGAGGGTTTTAGGTTGAAGATATAGAACAACTCATCTAGGGTTTAGCTATTTGATCTCAAGGTAGATCGACTCTGTAACTTATACATCATCAATATAATCAAGCAGGACATAGGGTATTACCTCCATAGGAGGGCCGGAACCTGGGTAAAACCTTGTCCCCTTCGTCTCGTGTTACCATGGATTCTAGTCTCACAGCTCGGGACCCCCTACCCGAGATCCGCTGGTTTTGACACCGATATTGGTGCTTTCATTGAGAGTTCTGCTGTGAACAATGAAGGAATCGATGACTCACCTCGTCGCGAGCAATGAGATCTGCATCCAGGGAACCCTTACCCTAGATCAGACTCTCACAGGCGGTAACATCTTGTTGCACGCCGATCCGATCAGCCACGTTGGCCAGATCGGTAACTTTTCCCCCGATCATAGAATCAGGTTCAGAACCTTAGAGTTCGTCGCCGATTCACGGGGAGTACTCGTCTTGATGGAACCTTTGACCCTTGAGGAAGAGCATATAAGTCTCGATGCCGAAGACATTGGGCTTCGCCCCCAACGGAGTCGTCACCCCCTGGCGATCTAGAACGCCCAATCCGGTCGATGTGACCGGATCCACCATGGCTAGACGGAACACGGAGCCGCTTTCACGTAGCTCTGGAACCGCCATGCCGCATATTGACTCCACTCGGCCCAGCAACACGCATCCTACCATCGCCTCGTTCTTAAACATGTTGTTCGGTCGGATTCAGACCATGGGTATGTCGGATG
This sequence comes from Hordeum marinum, assembly GCA_022496015.1. Classification (NCBI taxonomy): domain Eukaryota; kingdom Viridiplantae; phylum Streptophyta; class Magnoliopsida; order Poales; family Poaceae; genus Hordeum; species Hordeum marinum. The sequence continues at coordinate 341,042,020 of CM039677.1, read as the reverse complement.
ACCATGTTCCAGTCTTCATTGGCTCGGGATTAAACCCGATGATAGGGATATTCGCGTTCCCACGGTCACCCACCTCGTATCTACCATCGAGTGTCCGGCGGAGGACTCATCCCAACAACCAGAATTGAAAATAGTCTACACCCCGGTCTCTCATCACCGAGACCTCATCGACAAACCAAACACCGGAATTTGTTTTAAAGCCGGACCATCATCGGTCCCAGATCTGTCACACAATTCGGAGTACGTGATTCCGAACACCCAATGTGGTGTGGGTTGGGTTTTTTTTCACCCACCACCCAAGACAATGATTCCAGTATCGCACCAAACCCTGCGTCTTTGGACTTTCGGGACAATAAACAACTACCAGGAGAATCAGTCCATCACTTTTGGGCCAGACTCCTACTCTCTAGAAGCAAAGAAAAAGGTCTGAGCGACCAATAGATAATGGAAACTTTTAGTAACAATTGCCATGATGAAGGGATTCTTAACGTCCTGGCTCACCGACACATTCGTGACATTTCTGAAATATCTGATTTGGTACAAAAATAATGTGCCATGGAAAGCGCTTGGCAATCCGAGTGGTTATTTTCAGAACCAACTTTCCCCGTACACCCTAGTGGAGATCGGAAAAATAGGATACCTCCAAAACGTCTAGCCAGATTCGAACCCGCCGACAAAAGAAATAGGCCCCTTTCAGGGGTCAGTACTGTCCTTGACAGACTATTGGATAAACCTTGCCTCATACATTCTGGATTGCTGAACACAAGCCCGACTCACAGCCTTAGAGTTTGCTGGGTCGTCAGGCAGGTCACAAAGAGCGGTGAGGCCATCCTTGAGGCACTTCCGCCGAATAGGCGCTCTTCATTGTCGACTGAATACAATGCCGAAGTTTTAATAGTCTATGAAACGATCCCCTCGAGGAACAGAAGGAAAAGAGCTCTTAGAGAACTCGAACAGGTCTACCGTGTGGCAGCAACAAGTGCATGGGCAGACGTACCCATCACTTTTGGAGATACTGACCGACCAGCCATTCTTTCCAGTCATTCACCAGCCACACTAGTCCTACACCCCATCATTGATGGCTACATGTTACATAAGGTGCTAATGGACGGCGGTAATGGTTTAAACCTAATCTACGAAGGCACCCTGGAAAAAATGTAGTTCGGCCGATCTCGCATCGAGCATAGCAACACGACTTTCCGAGGAATTATTCTAGGGAAAGAGGCGCACTGTTCAGGGCGTATCACCCTGGACGTACTGTTCGGCACGCCCTAAAACTACCGATCCAAAGAGCTTCTCTTCCACATTGTGCCTTTCCCAAGTGGCTACCACACCCTATTGGTACGTGACGCCTTCACAAAGTTCTAGGCTATACCCCATTATGGGACATGAAACTAAAAACGACAGGACCAAATGGGTGATCACAATCACCAGTGATCCGAATATCGCCCTTCGGGGCAAAAACAAATGGCGGCGCTCGCCCTCGAGGCACTCACCGAGACCTTTGCTGTAGAAGAACTAACTGCATTGCGGTCAACAATCGACAAGGATGATATGATCCTCAGCAAAAGGCCCAAGCCCACGTCCTTTAAACCCGCAGAGGAAATCATTAAGTTTCAAGTGCATCTGACGGACCCCAATAAGACAGCGTCCATCGGAGCTCGGCTTGATCCTAGAGTGGATGAGGCACTGCGAACCTTTCTACGGGAAAATTGGGATATCTTCGCCTGGCATCCTTCAGATATGCCTAGAATCTCACGGTGGCTTGTAGAACATAGTCTGAACATCATTGAAGGCTTCAAGCCCGTTAAGCAGACTCTGCGCCGCTTCTCCAAACCCAAATGGCAAGCTATGGGTGAAGAATTAGCCAAACTCCTAGAGGCCGGATTCATTCGGGAGCTTAAGCACCCCGAATGGTTGGCAAATCTGGTGATGGTACCAAAGAAAGATAAGTCCTGGCAGTTGTGCGTCGATTTTAAAGACCTCAATAAAACTTTCCCTAAGGACCCTTTCCCCTTACCGTGCATAGACCAGATCATTGATGCCACAACCTGACACGATTTGTTGTGTTTCCTCGATCCTTATTCCAGATACCATCAAACCAAAATGAAGGAATGCGACCAAGCGACAACCGCATTCATCATCCCCTGTGGCCCATTTTGCTTTAACACGATGCCCTTTGGGCTAAAAACGCCGGGGCTACATACCAACACATGATCCAGACTTGTCTCGTCACACACGTCAATAAGACGGTCGAGGCATATGTGGACGACGTGGTAATTAAAACCAAGCACGTCAGCCAGTTGATCAACGACCTATGGCAAACCTTTGCTAGCCTACGCGAGTACGACATACGACTCAACCCGGAAAAGTGTGCATTCGGAGTTCCCTTAGGCAAACTTCTCGGATTCATCATCTCCCACAGAGGAATAGAAGCGAATCCGATGAAGATCCGCGCTCTATCGGAACTTGCAATTCCCACAGAGCTAAAGCATGTCCGGAGGCTGGCAAGTTGTGTCACGGCGTTAAGCCGCTTTATATCCCGCCTTGGAGAGAAGGCTTTACCGCTCTATAAGCTGCTTAAACAGACCAACAACTTCGAGTGGACCAGCGAAGCAGCGACTGCGTTAGAGGAAATTAAAACACTACTGGCAACCAATCCCATACTCACAGCACGAGGCACTGGTGAGCCCATGTTATTATATGTATCGGCCACCAACCAAGTTGTTAGCGCAGTGCTCGTCATTGAGAGAGATGAGGAGGGACACAAATTCCGTACTCAGAAGCCGGTCTATTACATGTCAGAAGTACTAACGCAGTGCAAGTTCAAATACCCGCACTACCAGAAAATAGCCTACAGAGTATTTGTGGCATCATTGAAACTCACACACTACTTCCAAGAGTGTGCGGTAACGGTAGCATCCAGAGTACCCCTGAACAATATAATCAACAACAGGGACGCCACCGGCCGCATAGCCAAGTGGGCCATTGAGCTCCTTCCCTTTGAAATAACCTATAAGCCATGTTGTGCCATCAAATCTCAGGTATTTGCAGACTTCTTGGCTGAATGGACTAAGGCCGAACTCCCCAAAAAATAAAGTGCATACTCACATTGGACAATGTACTTTGATGGATCCAAAACCTTGGCCGGACTGGGGACGGAGTTATCCTCACATCCCCCATAGGCGACAACGTGCGATACATGTTGCAGATCATGTATGCCGACTCCAACAATGCAGCCGAATACGAAGCCCTTTTGCACGGTCTTCGGATGGCAGTATCAATGGGAATACGAGGAGACTCCAACCTGGCCATCTCCCAAATCAATGGCGAATTCGACGCCAAAATCCGAAGATGGTGGCGTACAGGAACACCGTCTTAAAAATATCTGCATGGTTCGAGGGGTTGTAATTCCACCACGTCACTTGAGACAACAACCAAGCCGTCGACGTACTGGCCCACATGGGGGCTAAGCGCGACCCTGTCCCAAGAAACACCTTCCCGGAGTGGCTCTTTAAGCCATCTGTGGTTTGACAGGGCGATCACAAGGGCGCCGATCTAGATATGACGGAAGAGGTTGTTCCCCCTATAAATGAACCAGACAATCAAATCATCGGTGGCTCCATAATGAATGAAACGCCTTCGGCCCATGAAGTCATGGCGGTAATCATGCCATGGACAGAGCCCTTCCTTGCCTACCTTCTTTGCAAGGAACTCCCCGACGACTAGACAGAGGCGCGGCGCATAGTTCAGCAATCCAAGGCCTACAAAGTACATGAGGGTGAGTTATACAAGAAAAGCACCACTGGAATATTATAGCGGTGCATATCTAAGGAAGAAGGATGGGAGCTCCTAGCCGAAGTCCACGCGAGTATGGGCGGCCACCACGCCGCGGCAAGAGCCTTAGTTAGCAAGGCCTTCCGAGCTGGTTTCGTTTGGCCTACAGCTCGGGCGGATGCCCAGTCGCTTGTCAAACACTGCGTGGGTTGTCAACTTTTTGCAAATCAAAGTCACATGCCCCCAACAGCTCTTCGGACTATTTCGATAACCTGGCCTTTTGCGGTCTGGGGGCTAGACATGGTCGGACCCCTTAAAGGGGGGGACCAAGAAAAATAAATACCCACTAGTCATGGTTGACAAGTTCACCAAAGGGATAGAGGCAAAGCCTGTTAAATCGGCCAAGTCCGTACCAGTAATCGACTTTATCTCTGGCATGGTACACAGTTACGATGTCCCGCACAGTATAATAATGGACAATGGATCCAACTTCATGGCCCAAGAGGTCAAAGACTGGTGCGCAAAAATGGGCATAAAGCTCGATTACGCATCAGTATATCATCTGCAGACAAATGGACAAGTCGAACAGCAAACGGCCTCATCATGAGCGGCATTAAGGCCGTTTGGTCCGATCTCTTCATGAGTCCGACTGCCATTGGGTGGAGGAGCTTGACTCTGTTTTATGGGGCATGTGCACCATCCCGAACAGATCAACGGGATACACACCGTTCTTCATGGTTTATGGGGCAGAAGCAGTCCTCCCCTACGACATTATTCATGATGTGCAAAGGGTGCGCATGTACGAGGAAAGGGAGGCCGAGTTAGATCGGCAAGACGACCTGGACGCCTTAGGAGGAGAGCGCGACATAGCTCGGGCTCGCTCTACTTTTTACCAACAGCAGGCCAGACGTTACCAGAGTAGCGAGGTCAGGGCAAAGGCATATAACATAGGCAAACTAGTCCTACGACTCCTGGAAAAGCAGAAGCATAAACTCAACCCCAAATGGGAAGGCCCCTTCATAATCAACGAATTACTCGTGGGAGGAGCTTACCGTCTTTGGAGCCCGTCAAACAACCGCCTTGAACAAAACCCATGGAACGCAGCTCGTCTTCGGTGCTTCTACGGATAAACCGGTGTCGTCACATTCTCTAGCCCCTTTTCTTTCTTTATTCCTCCCCCTCCCACTTTGCTATTTGGTAGGATTGAATTTTCCCTTTTCTCCCCGTGTTCGGTTTCAACCGACCTTGTACTAAAATTATCGGCTTACACCCTTAAGTGTTGAGTCCGAACACTGTACTTGGGGGCTTCTTCTAGAAGCCAACGCTTTTATATTACAAGCACTTACCGACACTTATTGTTTACACACATTTCCTTTGTCGTGTTCAAGCCATCATATACATCAATTCGAACTAAGACTTTGCCAAGCTAGGTTGCCTCGCTCCTGTGTTTTCCCTCTATGTTTTCGATTACTCAACTAGAGGGTAAAGGGAGCACCTCTGCGATTGTTACGACCGGGTCATCCGGATACGTACCTCAGACGGGTGAAGCCAAAAGCTAGCTATCTTACATAGACAATTGGTCGGCTGTGACGAAAACACTTAATAAGGTGATGGTAACTATCACCATTGCTTGGGATTCTTCCTTCTTAAAGGCCCTTAGCCGCATACTAGCATTGTGTGGACCTCTACCTACGATCTACGTAGAATCTTGAAGAAAGGTATCGATAGAGGTACTATTTTCCTTGGAAGATGTTTCTTATGCTAAGCAGTAATATAACATATATATCTCTGTGTGCTTTCTGTTTGTTTGCACCACATGGCCGGATTGCATGGATCCCCGAACACAATTCACTCTTTTAGTGTGAAAAATCATGAGGAACACTCCCCGCGCTCTTCGCATGGGAGGTAGAAGCCGATGGCCGGTTAAGACAAAGTTTACAACACAGATGTAGTAACAACTCAATTGTTCTTACATAAGTATGCATAATTATACATTTGGCTCCTGATCGAGATTATCGATTATAGTGTCTAGGGAGCAGTCTTCTTGTGAAAGGCAGGCGGCAGGCATCACCAAGTCATACACCAGGTGGAGTGGCATTTCTTTTCCATCCGATTCCATGGGACCAACCCGAGCCGTACGCTCGGGATTAAGTCCGGTGTAGCGGGTCTTGATCATTTCCCATGCTTCCCGTGCTCCCTCCCGGCAAGCTGACGTCTTCCACAACTCGAACCTACTTCAGGCTCCCTTGAATCGATTGACTAGTTTGGTCATTCCATTCAGAGGTTGTTCGATAGGCCATAGCGCCTTTACCATGCTTTTCATCGCTTTACGAGCATGCTCATGAAGAGCGGAAAGATCTTTCAGCAGGTTCCCCCAGAAGGATCCAATCTCCTCTTCAGGACGCCTAGACAGGAGGCCTATACATAAGGCAAGGGCATGCTCATTTTGCTTTCTCTATAAGAAGTACTAGCTGATGTTAGAGTCACACTTACCGAACATGCCCCTGTGCATTTTCTGGTTTTCTTCTTAGGCCTAGGGCAATTGAGCTTTTAAATTCTCAATTTATTTGGCCTATTGCTTCTTTTCTTCCTAGAGGCGGTCCAAACCACGACAGCCAGCCTCGTGTTGGGACACGGCGTACCGCTGAGCTTCTCGGGCTTCATCCAGCTCCTTTTGCATATGCCATATTGATTCAGCTACTAAAGAGAATCCTTGCGTCAACATGGAAATTTGCTAGAAATTAGCAGCACTGGTATACTCACCATGGGCCTCCCAGGTGAAGCTCTTCACTTGCGCCAGCTCTGCCTTCACAGATTGCACTTGTGATCGGTTGTCCTCCAGCTCCTTGGCCAGTTGTTTGTTTTGTTGCTTTGAAGCCTACATCAGCAGAAATATAGCATAAAGACCCTTAATTCGGTTGTTTCGAACCAATTTAAGGCTCAGGGGCTACTGGGTTTACATGAGTGTTCGGGCTCTTGAAAACGACTACTTACCTGCAAGCTGGCCGATATTAACTTTATGGCCTCGCCGAACCCAGCTCGGGCGGCACCAATGTGTGTGTCCGCCGTGCATAGGGCTCCTAACTCTTGTTCGACAAATACTGGGTGCCGCAGGTCCACCCGTCGTCGCCGATGATTCATGACCCTCCCCACTTTCGATTTGGTGACAGACACGGCATCGGCAGAATCTGTAGGAGCCGGATTGGCCATGGGAGCCTCGGTGGCAGGTTCGTCATGAGCCGTAGCTCGGGAATTTTGAGCATCGTCGGGCACCTTGGCAACCTCTTCGGCAAGAGAAGACTGGGTGTTTCGCCTGAGTATATCGGTGTAGTAACTGTCGTAAGGCTCTATTGATTGTGATAGTAAATGGACACCCGAACAAAATACCTTTGGGTTGAGCGAGCAGACGAATTCGTCCTCGCAGTTGGCTCGTTGGCTGGGTCCCTATTGGCTTCCAATTCGGGCAGTGCTTCGTTTGCGAGTGTATGGTGCACCGATCGACGACGCTTGGGAGCAGGGGCCGGTGCGTTCGGGGCGCTATTGGACGTGTGACTCTTGCGGGACAAACTCTTCTTGTTGTTGTTGTTTATTACGGGAACAGAAAATGATCCAGGGTAAGTGGCTATGATTTCCACCTGAGATCGGTTGAGGCTCTCGTGATAAAAGACTTCGTCTTCAAACTCAATTAGAAGATCCGGGTCCTCGTGATAACCCGGATCATCATCATGCGAATAGTCTTCGGCCTGGGGAGTCGGCAGTTGATTGTCTTGATGAAGCTCCTCCATTCCTATTCACGTAAGGATAAAAGGCTTTGGTCAAATAAAGGACGAAATGGAAACCCGAACTATGTTCGCAGAGGAGAAAGGCTTACCCATTCGATGAGATTATGACTTGAATACCCTTCCTTGGTTGACCGCGAGATGAAATCTTCTTGGTCTCCTTTATACAGGTCAGCAAGGGCGGCAGCCAATGCTGTCTGATTGGTGGGTCCCAGTCTTCGGGAGCGCATGGTGTCGTTTGTCCCGTTGTAGCGCCACAGGGGATGTATCCTCTGTTGCAGAGGCTGCACGCACCGGGTGATGGAGGCGGCCATGACATCAATCATATTCAGGTTGTGGTGGGCAAGTAGCCACACCTGAGCCGCCAAGCATTGTACTTCAACGTTCTCCTCTTGGGCCGAACTCTTCGGCCGCCAGTTGTACCTTTTCTTCAAAGGGGCGTCAGAGTATTCGGGCAGACCTCTCCGAGCTGGTTTGAACAGGGGGACTTTTTCAATGTATAACCATTCCAAAGTCCACTCTTCGGATTCCTTCGCCGCCAACCTCCAAGATTGTCTTGTCCTGAGTTCGAGGGACAAGGCATAAATACTTCCTCCATAGGTCGAAATGCGCCTCGCAGCCCAGGAACATCTCGCAAAGGGCTATGAAGCCTGAGATGTGCAGGATAGACCCCTGGGGTGAGGTGGTGGAGTTGGATCCAACTATCCCCTCGGGAACGGATGGATGGGAAACCCGAGGCCCCGCAGAAGAAAGGGCATGAAGCATACGCGTTCCCCCCTTTGGGGATTAGGGAAACGCTCCGCGAAAACTTCATTGTTGTAAGAAGATAACCCTCCGTGGGTCACCGCCAGATCCGAAGAAGGGAGATACCCCTGGGTCTCCAGATTGCGCAGCCGCAGGAGCGATACGGAGCAGCTGTTCCAGTCCCCGGGACGGGAGCCATAGGGGCACGAGGAAGAGCTGAGGGTGCTCGCCATGTTTTTCGTGGTGATCTTCCGCTAGGAGTTTTTTCTAATGGGGAGGAGGAGAAGGATGTGGTCTAAACCACGATTCTATTTGTTTAAATGGGTGTAGCCTCCATTACGAGAGGGCGACACTGTAAAAAGTCGCTAAACCGCTCGCCTCCCCACTGCGCGAAAAAATCGAGGAACGTTGGCGGTTATTATAATGGACCTGAAAAGCTCGTGACGCTTGGGATTTCGCCGATAACTGGTTGGTTGCCGAACAAGGAGTATTGGACTCACCTTGCAAGCTGAAGATTATGAAGATTATCCGGATATACATCGGTGTTGAAGACTAGTCCGGGGGCTACTGAGGGAGTCCTGAATTAAGGGGTCCTTGGATGGCCGACCTGTTTCCCATGGGCCGGACTACATGGCCCACAGAGTGACCATTGGGTGATCAAGGTTCCCGTCGCCAGGGTGGAAGCTTCGAGGAGCCGTGGCATGTTCTCCAAGTTGTCAGTCGTAGATAGGCATGTTTATCTCTTCGGCATGTAACCGACCATGTGTAAACCCTACGTACCACCAGTGCCTATATAAGCCGGAGGGTTTTAGGTTGTAGATATAGAACAACTCATCTAGGGTTTAGCTCTTTGATCTCGAGGTAGATCGACTCTGTAACCTATACATCATCAATACAATCAGGACGTAGGGTATTACCTCCATAGGAGGGCCTGAACCTGGGTAAAACCTTCTTCCTTTCGTCTCCTGTTACCATTGATTCTAGTCTCACAGCTCGGGAGCCCCTACCTGAGATCCGCCGGATTTGACACCGACAGGTATGCGGACCATGGGTTATACTTCAGGGCTATAGGATCTACGGTGTAGACCTCCCGAAGGGCGCGCTTCCTCTCCTTCTTGGGTAGATGGGTGGTGTATATCATATTTACTGTCTTCACCTCTGGGGGAAACTTCTTTTGTCCGCCACCCTCGGACCCCGAGGCTCATCCTTGTCCTCGTTGTGTGGGCTCTTGCCTTGGTCCTTGGATGTGAGTTTGTCGGCCTGTTTGAATACCCAACAATTACGGTTGGTGTGGTTGGCGGGCTTCTCTTGAGTGTCGTGGATTTGGCAGGGCCTTTCCATGATCTTCTCTAGCGGGGTGGGTCCGTCGCGATTGCCTTTAGAAGGCTTCTTCCGCTGCCCGGGTCTGGAATTGCGAAAGCCGACATTAACAGTCGTGTCATCGGCATCACTATTTTTGTGCCGGCGCTTATTCTTGTTGCGCTTTGGTTTTCCGTTTCCGTCCCGAACTTCGGAGGTTCCAGGGTCTTCGGGGTTGTGGCTTCGTCTTGCGAGCTAGTTGTCCTCGCCCGCGCAAAAGCGGGTCATGAGGGATATAAGGGCGGACATTGTCCGAGGTTTATCCTGTCCAAGCTGGCTGGCCAACCATTCATTCCGAATATTGTGCTGGAAGGAGGCTATTGCCTCGGCGTCCGGGCAGTCGACAATTTGGTTTTTCTTGGTCAAGAACCGATTCCAGAATTGCCGCGCGGATTCTCCTGGCTTCTAGACGACGTTGCTCAAATCGGAGGAGTCCGACGGCCGAACATAGGTGCCCTAGAAGTTAGATCGGAATGCATCCTCCAGGTCTTCCCAGCATCCTATGGAGTTTTCGAGGAGGCTGTTCAACTAGTGGCGAGCTGGCCCCTTAAGTTTTAGGGGTAGATATTTGATGGCGTGGAGATCATCTCCTCGTGCCATGTGAATGTGGAGGAGGAAATCCTCAATCCATATGGTTGGGTCAGTTGTCCCATCGTACTACTCTATGGTTACGGGTTTAAATCCCTCGGGGAACTGATGCTGCATCACTTCGTCTGTAAAGCACAGTGGGTGGGTGGCGCCTCTGACCCGATCTATGTCATGCCGGTGATCGGCATCTGTTCTAGCCCGGTTTCATTTCCGTCCTTTATTGTTCCGTCAAGGCGCCTCCATTCGCGCCGGTGATCGCCAAGGTCTTTCGGGATATCTCCATCCCTGTGCCGATAATAGCTTTCCTTCCCTTTTTGCCTTTTGTCCGTTTATGCGGTTTCGGGCACCTTGACGGCGCTTTGCCCGACTTGTCGCCATTGTTTTTGGGCATGTTCTCACCATTAGCGGCTGGGGTATCCACCATGTAGACGTCATAAGTGGAGGTGGCGGCCCATCGCCCGGTGTTAACAGGGGTGGGAGCGCAATCTTCCCCATCCATGTATTTTGCCTCCTCGGAGGCGTAGTCCAACATGTCGGTTAAATCTTCGACTGTGGCTATCAAGTGGGTGGTGGGTGGGATGAAAATTTTGTCCTGACCCGCCCTGAGACCGATCTGAGCATGGATCGGGGTTGGGTCGTCGGTAATCTTCATCGACGAGATCCGATCTAGGGCCTCATTGAGTATCGAGAGCTCGATAGGGTCAACCTGCTCGGAGCTTTCGGAGTTGACCTCCGTTATGTCCATGTTAGGGGAGTGTTCGGCAGGAACAAGTATCCGGACGTCTTGCACAATGGCCCGATCCGGACTTAGAGTCAGGTCGTTGCCGGGGAAAATCCCGTGGTCATGACCAAAAGAAGGATCCGAGGTTAAAGCCTCGGAGTCTTCGGGCGTGGCAGGCGAGACTGCGAGCCCGGTTAGCGAAAGATCGCCCCGAGAGTCCACGGAGAGCTCTAGATTCCCGGGTCTGACCTCTTGATCAGGGGTGAAGCTCCCGACACGGTCTAGATGGTCGGTCAGGTTAGCGTGCAGCACAATGCTGCCGAAAGCGAAGATCTGTCCGGGGATAAAGGTGTCCATGTTTCGGACCTCTTCGTTGATGACGACGGGAGCCATCGATTCCTTCGGCGATCACAGCGAAACTCTCAATGAAAGCACCAATGTCGGTGTCAAAATCGGCGAATCTCGGGTAGGGGGTCCCGAGCTGTAAGACTAGAATCAATGGTAACAGGAGACAAGGAAGACGATGTTTACCTGCCTACAACCTAAAACCCTCCGGCTTATATAGACGTCGAGGATACCTAGGGTTTACACATGGTCGATTACACGTCAAAGGAATAAACATGCCTATTCGCTATATTAAATGTGGAGGACAAGCCACAATTCCCGAAGCTTCCTTCCTGAAGACAGGGCCTTTAATCGATCCAATGCTCGGCAAGCGACCCATACAATCCGGCCCATAAGAAACAGGCCGGCCTCCCGAGGACCCCTTAATTCAGGACTCCCTCAGTCGCCGCCGCCTGGGCGTCGGCGTTCCCTTGGGTTGGCCTGGCGCAGACGCTCGTCGACCTCACCGCCCCGATGAGGACGAGGAGGATGCCTATGACAACGCGTCTCCTCATCTTATGTTTTATTTAATGCTTTTATTTAATGTACGGTGGACTCGCGAACTATCACCGACGGTTAAGACCGGCATTGATGTTTAATTAACGTTTTTTATTTTATAAATCCTTACTATGTTTTTTTCACGCCATCTTAAAAAAGGTCATGGCAGCGTTGCACATAAACGTCGTTCCATTTTATAAAACGAACATGGCGTCGGGTCGATCTAAATGGATAAAACAGGCGTTCGGTTGGATTGCCCGGTTAAAGTTGTTGTGAGTGCATGAATCATGACTAGCTCGTGGCGTGTGAGCCGGCGTGTGCGTGAAGAAGTCTGGCATGACACATGGTCCACTCTCTACCTCTGTAGGAAATGGAAAGAAAAGGAAAAGGCACGGGAGATATACATACTCCTGGTCCTGGGACGAGGACCAAACCTGGGCAAATGGAGCACTACGTGTCAAGCGAGCACAGAGCCCGTGTTAGGATAGCCAATTCTGGAGCAATCATCCATGCCGTCGCCTCAAACTGATTGGTTTTATCTATCTAACTCCGTTTCGAAAGAAAAAAAATTGGTCTATCTATCCATGCGGCCATGCTTCAGTCTTTGCTCCCCGCAGCAGCCGATGCTCCGAGAAAAACTATTCTAGTTCAGGTTCATTCCTCCTAGCCGAAGACTTATCGCATTGCGACGGCCATCCTGGGATCGCGACTCAGTACCAGTCCGCAGAGGCCACAGAACTCATCTGCTTACACAATGCGGCGGCGACCTTGTCGTCCGTTGCTCGGCAGCCGCCATGGGCAGCATCAGCACGCAATGCCAACGAATTCCTTGCGTTCTTCACGTGGCTTCCGATAAGAGAAGAAAGAATCATCGACTTCGACTTGTCCGTTTGAGTGAAAACCACTGTGCGCTCGAACCCGCAGGCTGCAACTCGTTAGTAGTAACTCAGAAGAGCCCGGGAAAGCGCGTCTTTCCAGATGGATCACTCCGGTAGGGTCGGTGCAGCGCTGCTGCTGAGAGAGTAGAGTTTTCGGAATGACTTCGCGCCGGAGGAATCAGGAACTGACCTACCGAGCAGCGTAGCAGTATGCTTTGCTGCTGAGCTGATGCGATGCATGCACCGGCGCCGCTTTAAATTATTGGCGGGCTTTATGCCGGTGCCCGCTTTTGAGGTGCCGCCCGAACTGGAGAGATGCCAACGTGCCATCCCACCGAGTCTCAGATACTTGCAGTGGATGATCTGAACATGCACGATCCAGAGATTCAGGCCTAGTGGAGGTTGGCGATGAACTGCTGCAACACAAACGGGCTGCAAAAGGTGTTCGGTTCACTCAGTCACCTTGACAAGATTACTTTGCAGACCAAAGTGTATCAAATAATTGGCACATTGGGCGAGACTGCACGCGATTTCTTCGGACATGCTATATGGTATAATAGTAGCTCAGACCCGTAAGACAGGGGCCTGCCACTGCACAGAAGATTTAATCAGGAATTCGGCAATGTATATTGAGTTGCCGTGATGCTTCAAGCAACGCCAATCCGTCCACGCCTACGAAACTCGATACTACAACTCAGCAGAATGGACCCGACTCGACTCGAACGAAAAGCTCGGTGGGCGGAACAACGCTACCCCATGACACATGTTAGGTTGTCAACGCCTACCTGCTCATCTCTGCGATTAGGGGGGCCCCGCGGTTTAGCGAGTTGGCTCGTTGATCACCCTAAAATAAACCGTGGTTGCGCGTCGCCAATCATCGCCGAAGAGATTACGAGCGGCTCCAAGGAGACGACGCGGACGTATAACCGCTTCGGGACTAATCTATACGGTGTATTCAGAGCTTTTTCCCTGTGACCTGACAGCGATCACCCACGACATCTTGCACGCACCGAGTAAATACCTATACCAGTCTAGGAGCTGACACGTTGCTTCACACATCACACATGGATCTTGCGACGGAAGAAAAGCACAATAATAGGCAGCGCGCGCAACGGCACAATGGACAAAACGTGTGCCCAGTAGCCTCCTCAACGGCACACAGCGGCAGCAGCTAGCAAGATGGTTGGGACGTTACGGGAGTGGGTGACCGAACCACGGTGCACCCGTAGCATCGGCTTGCCGAATCGGTGACGGCAGAGTACGGCCCGGTTTAGGTGGAAAACGGAAAACGAAGGGACCGCTCGAGAAATCCGGGCATGGGCGGTTCCATCCCATCCGTCATCGCCGATCGACGCCACGAGACGGGTCCGGCCACTAGAGAAAATGCGATCCCCTGCTTCCAGAACGCCGGCGAGCACCCAAGAGATATGGCGGTATACGCATGCACGGGTGAGTGAGGATGCATCCGATCCCTTTCGATCCACTTGCCTGGGCGGAATTGTGCGGGACTGGCCAATGGGCGACGCATTAGGTGCGGCAATGGCGTCGTTAGTGGTAACTTTTGCGCCATTTTTTCTTTCTCTCGCTTTTGAGAGCTGAGAAAACGTGGCCTTTTGCTGTTTGCACCGCCTATTTGGGAGCTGAGAAAGACGGGTGTTGGGCGAACGCAATGGAATCTCCCAGAGAAGCGACTAAATGCAGTAAGTGAATGGAAGGAGTGCAGTGACAATGGAGGGAGTGCTACGTCTTTCTACGGCTTGAAAAAGCGGGTGCGTGCCTTTGCTTAGCACTCGCCAAAGAAGTACGCCCTGTTTAGGAGAGGAGTGATTACAATTTCCCACCGGATCACGCGATGCAACCCGAACCGGAACCGTGACGGCGATGGGTTCACAAAGAAAATGCATCTCTTTGATGGGATTTCAGAGTTTGTTTGTGTAGGATTTGCAATTCGACCGTCGGTAATACGAGTGCTTGCCGGGCCACGACACGCGAAACGGCCCGGACCCGCGACGAATCGATAAGAACGGGCCCGAGAGCTCACTGTCAAGTGTCAAATAGTAGCACCCGCTGAGTCTTCCTCCTCCCATTTTTTTACTTAGCACAAGCCACAAGTGCTGCCCTACTTTTCGTCGGTCTACAAAGCCTTGGCGCTCCTGTGCCGGCCAACTGCTTTCTTGCAAAGCATTTCTGCTCTCTTTGTATCCACATTCTTCCTTCTCGTTTCGCCGGCGCAAGATGGCAATAGACCACGCATCCCCTCTCACACTCAAGAGCGGCGGCGGCGCCACGGTAATTGATTTCCTCATGTTTGTCTCCCTGCTGCTGTGTGTCCTTGGTTCTCGTTTGTTGACCCTAGTGGCGGCGCCGAACTGAAAACTGAAATGCTTGGCGTGCAGGGCGGAGCGGAGCGCGACGAGGAGGCGGAGAACCAGCGTTGGCCGCCGTGGCTGAAGCCGCTGCTGGCGGCGAGCTTCTTCGTGCAATGCCGGGTGCACGCCGATGCGCACAAGAGCGAGTGCAACATGTACTGCCTCGACTGCATAAGCGGCGCCCTCTGCTCGCTCTGCCTCGCCCACCACCGCGACCACCATGCCATCCAGGTCAGTAGACCACCATTAATGCGCGCGCCCCAATGCCGGGGTCCCGTGTCCTCCTTCCTTCCACCCCTGTTCGATCGATTCATGCCGGCTTTCGTGGTGACTGATGATGCGTATGCTATGCACGTACGGCGCGCGGAGCAGATACGGAGGTCGTCGTACCACGACGTGATCCGGGTGTCGGAGATACAGAGGGTGCTGGACATCACCGGCGTGCAGACGTACATCATCAACAGCGCACGCGTGGTGTTCCTCAACGAGCGCCCGCAGCCGAGGCCCGGCAAGGGAGTCACCAACACCTGTGACGTCTGCGAGCGCAGCCTCCTCGACTCCTTCCGCTTCTGCTCCCTCGGATGCAAAGTATGTATGTGTGGTTTCTCCTTACAATCCAAGCTTTGGCCATGGCCTGCTGCATTGCAAGTTTGTAACCAGCACTGCATCTTCCTCTCCTCAGATTGTAGGCACGTCCGGTGACCAGCGGCCGAGGAAGAAGCACGGCGGCATCGGCGGCGGCAAGAAGAAGAAGAAGCAAGCCGCGCTCAAGGACGCGCGGTCGGACTGGGAGCACTCGTGCACGAGCACCAGCGGCGGAAGCAGCGACAGGAGCAGCGTGGTGCAGAGCTTCTCGCCGTCGACCCCGCCGGCAACCTCCAGCAGCTACCGCGCCGGCAACAAGCGCCGCAAGGGCATCCCGCACCGGTCGCCGTTCGGCAGCCTCATCGTGGAGTTCTAGGACAGCACACAGAGCGAAGCGCGTGCCTGCCCTGACCAACACTCTAGAGTATTGTACACGTAACATAGCCAAGAAGGTAATAGCTGCGCGCCCTAACGGCGAGCCCCGGGCCGCCGTCGAGGGGCACGAGCAGTAAGCACATACTATAGCGAGTTACGTTGAGTTTGTTGCAGTTCAGTTATAGTAGCTAGCTAGTTACCACCGGTAAGACAGTAGTGTTAAGACTGTAAGTAACTTGCAATTCCATGACGACGACTAAGTTTTGCAACATAGTACTGTACTGGAGTAGTAAACTCCAGCCCATATGGGAGTAATGGCGCTAGATCGTAAATGTGCATAGACGATAGATAAATGTATGTGGAGCAGGAGGGCAGTGTGGTGCTCATGTATGTGCACGGGCCATGTAATAAAAATAAGAATGCTGCTCAGCTCGACCATATTTTGGTGTTCCCAATGCCGCAGAGCCTGGCATTGATCTGGCTGAGTGGCTCATCATTCATTCACTCGCTCGCTCCCAGCAGAGCCAGTCCTCTGACATTCAGCACAGAGCGGCAGAGCCCACATTAATGCGGTTGCCGGCCGGAGCCCCTAGGAGATGCTCGACATGGCCGGCGATACCGTTACCCGGCGACGTCTCGGCCTCCGTCCCGGGTGGGACGGCGGTGTGCGTTTAGCTGACGGGGGGTAAGGCCGGCACGTGTTTGGACCGCTCGCGCGCGTGGAAAAGCCCGTGCGCGCGGCGCGGGAGCTTCTGGATGGGACGAGTCATGGGACGCATGTCCTGCCCGGTTCCCTCCACCCGGCGTGGACGGACGGCGACGCCGTGCCGTGCCGTGCCGTGCGACGCCGCCTAACTTGATGGACCCGCCATTTGTCCCGGAAAGCGGCCGTTCCTGACGGCGACGCCTGCCTGCCTGCCTGCCATCGCCCGTCCACCGCCTTTACTTTCCACCGGTCGCCGCCCGCTCGGAACAGGCCGGGGCTCCGATCAACGTCGAGCATTTATCGGCCCACCGGACCGGGTCCTCCTGCTGCTGCTGGCGAGTGGGAGTGGGACGCCTGGTGCGGATTAAGCTCAAGTGCATCCAATCTATTTTACAGCCCCGTGAACTGCGCTTTGCATCAGGTCCGCGTCTTCATCTTGGGTGGCATCGCCGTTTTATTCGCATATATAGGGCATTGTCTCCTCGACAGCATTTCGTGCGCGCACACGTCGTGCCACGTCGATCGACCGGAGAGCGCCTCCGGCATCCGTGTGCCATGACGCACTGACGTTGCCACCCGCCCGCTCCATACGGCGGCCTCATGGCACCCATTGGTCACTTCCAGTTTTTGGCGGTGATGTGTCACTTGCTCCCCTTTGCTAATCTGACGATCAGTCGCCACCGCGACATGGACCTATCAAAACGATCGCGCCGTCCCGTGTCCCAACTCTCACCTCCCGGCGAGTGTCGTTCATGCGAGCGGGTCGTTCTGCATCGGACGGTTAAGGCAATATCTATACTAAGATAGCGCGCGCATGTAGCGTTTTTAGCGCGTCAGAGAGCGTTCCCGTTGTAAGAGCATCTACACCCGAACTTGCAAATCCGTTTTCTCAAAAGCCCATGGACGCGTCCGTACACGTCCACGGATGCATCCGGACGGGTTTTCATATTTCGTTTCGTTCATCCGCATATTATAAATCCGGACTCTCAAATTCATACAAATGCATGCACGTCGATCATGTCACACGTGAAATAAGTAGTGTTCGTATCAAGCGTACATAGCGTTTACATAAAATTTATTTGAAGTGTCAAACTCAAGCATTGCCTCCTTGATTGCCACCGTGGATCCACATGTGCTCCACAAGATCATTGTGGATCCACATAATGTCCGATGAAGCATCCGAATTCATCGTTTATCTAACAAAATCACAATAATTCCGGTCGATCAATGTGTCGAACACATCAAGCGTAAGGCGGGGCGGAGTTTTGACGGACGTACCACGATGGCGCCTGGCCAGCGACGACGTTCCCCACAGCGAGGATGGGCGCGCTCTTCCAGAGCTGGCGGCAAAGAGGCTGGGAATGGCTGAGCTCGAGATGGATGGCGCGGCGGCAGAGTGCAAGACGAACGGGAGGGGAAGGAAGAAGATAGGAGATAGCAAATGGATCCGGCTGCTCTTCGGGGGGAGGGGGAGGAGGGGATTTGGTGTAATTTGGGGTGAGGACGGGTTGTCGGGTCCGACATGGCGGGCGTGTCCAGGCACGACCGGGCGCCCCCATACTCGCCTCATCTTTGGGCTGAATTGTTGGGGAACGTCGCATGGGAAATAAAAAAATTCCTACACTCTTGGCGACTGACTTGTTCATCCCGTGCATGTTATAGTTCATCACAAAGCTCTTGTTACTAGGTGACAGTGATTGAAGAACTCTGTCAGTGATCGCCTCTAGTGGAAGGGCAATTCCCAACCCCGCTAGACGAGTCGAATACCCAGACATTTTGAGTATATGTTCACTTATAGACCCGTTCTCCTCCATCTTGCAAGCATAGAACTTATCGGAGGTCTCATACCTCTCGATTCGGGCATTCTTCTGAAAGATAAACTTCAACTCCAGGAACATCTCATATGCTTCATAACGTTCAAAATGTCTTTGAAGTCCAGGTTCTCAGTCATACAATATTGCATACTGAACTATCGAGTAATCTCCAGAACGTGCCTCCCAAGCGTTCTTAACGTCTTCGGATGACATGTCTTCTGGTTGGTCACCAAGTGGTGCATCAAGGACATATGATTTCTGAGAAGCCGTGAGGATAATCCTTAGATTACGGGCCCAATCAACAAAGTTATTTCCATCATCTTTCAACTTAGCTTTCTCTAGGAAGGCATTAAAATTTAGGGGTGCTACTGCGCGAGCCATTGATCTACAACATAAATATGCAAAGGTTACTTAGACTATTGTTCAAGATAATGAATTTAGTTAATCAAATTACTAAAGCTCCCACTCAAATTGACATCCCTCGGGTCATCTGAGTGTCACATGATCCAAATTTACCAACTCAAGTCCGATCATCACGTGAGTTGAGGTGGTTTCAATGGTGAACATCATCATGTTGCTCATATCTACTATATGACTCATGTTTGACCTTTCGGTCTCTTGTGTTCCGAGGCCATGTGAACGTAGAGTCTATCACACCCGATCATCACGTGGTGTCTCGACACGATGAACTTTCGCAATGGTGCACACTCGGGGAGAACACAATTCATCTTGAAATTTAAGTGAGGGATCACCTTATAATGCTACCGTCGTCCTAAGAAAAACAAGGTGCATAAAAGGATTAACATCACATGCAAATCATAAGTGACATCATATGTCCATGATCTTGTGCTTTTGATCTCCATCTTGAAAGCACTAACATGATCTCCATCGTCACCGGCACGACACCATGATCTCCATCATCTTGATCTCCATCAACGTGTCGCCATCGAGGTTGTCGCGCCCATCATGCTTGTACTACTATTGCTACCGTTTAGCGATAAAGTAAAGCATTACATAGCGCTTAATGATTGACACACAGGGCATACAATAATTAAAAACAACCCTATGGCTCCTGCTGGTTGCCGTACTCATCGACATGCAAGTCGTGATATTCTATACAACACATGATCATCTCATACATCACATATATCACATCATGTAATTGGCCATATCACATCACAACATACCCTGCAAAAACAAGTTAGACGTCCTCTAATTGTTGTTGCATGTTTTACGTGGCTGCTACGGGTATCTAGCAAGAACGATTCTCACCTACGCATAAACCACAACGGTGATACATAAGTTGCTTTTCAACCTTCTCAAGGACCGCCTTTGTCGAATCCGATCCAACTAAAGTAGGAGAAACAGACACCCGCCAGCCATCTTTGTGCAATGAAGTTACACGTCAGTCGATGGAACCGGTCTCTCGTAAGCGTATGAGTAAGGTTGGTCCGGGCCGCTTCATCCCACAATACCGTTGAACCAAAACACGACCAAGGGAGGAAGCAATCTAAGCATCAACGCCCACAAACTCTTTGTGTTCTACTCGAGATCTCGTCTACACATAGACCTAGCTCATGATGCCACTGTTGGGGAACGTCGCATGGGAAACAAAAAATTTCCTACGCTCACGGAAGACCTATCCATGGTGACGAGCATCTACGAGAGGGAGAGTGAATCTACATACCCTTGTAGATCGCTAAGCAGGAAGCGTTAAGAAACGCGGTTGGTGTAGTCGAACGTCTTCGCGATCCAAATTGCCGAGCGTCCCGCGATCCAATCACGATCCGTCCCGATCAAGCACCGAACGGACGGCACCTCTGCGTTCAGCACATGTACAGCTTGATGACGATCTCCGCCTTCTTGATCCAGCAAGAGGGAGGGGAGAGGTAGAAGAGTTCTCCAGCAGCGTGACGGTGCTCCGGCGATGGTGGTGGAGCTATTCCGATAGGGCTTCGCCTAAGCACTGCAGAAATCCGATCTAGAGGAGAAATTATGCACTGGAGGAACGGGTAGCACGTGGCTGAAAATCTTGTGCCAAAACCCTAAAACCCTCTAGTATATATAGGAGGAGAGGAGGAGGAGGCTTGGCTCCCAAGGAGCCATCCCTTGGGTCGGCCGAACCAGGAGGGAGGAGTCCTCCTCCTCCACTCCTAGTAGGATTAGGACTCCTTCCTAATTTAGCCCTTTTGCCTTTTTCCACCTTTTTTATTTTTGGGCTTTTTCTTCCCAGCCACATGGGCCCTTTGTGGTACTTCCTCCAGCCCACTAAGGGCTGATATTCATCCTCTCATAGCCCATGTAGCCTCTTGGGTCGAAATACCCCTCTCGATGATCTCCCGGTACACTACCGACACTCCCTGTACACTATCGATGAGCCCGAAACTTTTCTGGCGACCAAAATAGGACTTCCTATATATCAATACCTCTGGACCATTTCGAAGCTCCTCGTGATGTCTAGGATCTCATCCGGGACTCCGAACAACCTTCGGTCACAACCATACATAACTCTATACCACTGAAACGTCACCAAACCTTAAGTGTGCAGACCCTATGGGTTCGAGAACTATGTAGACATGACTGAGACACCTCTACGGTCAATAACCAATAGCGGGACCTGGATGTCCATATTGGTCCCTACATATTCTATGAAGATCTTTATCGGTCAAACCTCTATGTCAAGGATTTAGTTAATCCCGTATGATGTTCCCTTTGTTCTTTGGTATGTTACTTGCCCGAGATTCGATCGTCTGTATCTCCATACCTAGTTCAACCTCGTTATCGGCAAGTCTCTTTACTCATTCCATAATACAAGATCCCGTGACTAACACTTAGTCGCATTGCTTGCAAGGCTTATTGTGATGTTGTATTACTGAGTGGGCCCTGAGATACCTCTCCGTCACATGGAGTAACAAATCCCAGTCTTGATCCATGCCAACTCAACATACACCTTCAGAGATACCTGTAGAGCACCTTTATAGTCACCCAGTTATGTTGCGACGTTTGATGCAGACAAGGTACTCTTCCGGTGTCCGTGAGTCACATGATCTCATGGTCATAGGAACATATACTTGACATGCAGAAAACTATAGCAGTAAACTGACACGATCATATGCTACGTTTGTAGTTTGGGTCTTGTCCATCACATCATTCTCCTAATGATATCATCCCGTTATCAAATGACAGCACATGGCAAAGGCTAGGAAACCTTGACCATCTTTGATCAACGAGCTAGTTCACTAGAGGCATACTAGGGACAAAGTGTTGTATATTTACCCACACATGTAATGTGTTTCTAATCAATACAATTATAGCATGGATAATAAACGATTATCATGAACAAGGAAATATAATAATAAACACTTTATTTATTACCTCTAGGGCATATTTCCAACATGAATATGGGGGGTGCCGATCAGCCCGGGCGTTTGAGGGCCGTTTGAGGCGTTCGACTAGGTAAAAAAAAGTGACCGGACAGTGACGGGGCGGCCTGCCCGGGCATATGAGGCGGTTTTGAGAGGTCCGGTTGTAGATGCTCTAAAATAGTGCGCGGTATAAAACATAGCTAGTATAGGATCAAATTTTGCATAGCATAGTTCAACGATACATATATATATAATAAAAACATGCATAGATAAAATAAAAAAGATACATAGAAGCACTAGAAAACTACTCGTCGTCCTCTGAGTCCGATGTAAAAATGTCTTCCTCTGAAATGTCCGTCGACGAAATCTCGATGAAGGCATCAAGAAATCGTTCATCGTCGGGGTCCCAGGACGACGCTTCTCCAAGCTCGATGTTGAAGTCCGCGGCCGCCTTCCGCATAAGCTTGTCCTCGCGATAAGCGGCTTGCTACACCCTCTTGTCCGCCCTCCTGACCGCGAAGAACGCACACTCGTCAATGACGTCCTGCGGAAACCGTTCGCGCCACGCTGCCATGACCACCTCGTCCGTCTCGGCGATGCCGAAGCGGCCCTCCCGCCTCTGGTTCTCGCGACGGTCCTCGTCCACGACAAGCCATGGGGGAGGTGCGAGACCCTCCGCCTACTCCCGCATCGGCACCTCGGGAAAATTCATATCCCTACGAGGCCGTCGGCGCGTTGTACGCATGGGCGGCCTCGTGGGAGGTCTCGAAAGTGTCGAGGCAGAGGCGCATGTCGCCCGACCGTATCTCCATGGAGAAGGCGCCGGAGGGGCGCTCCCAGACGCCATGGAAGCCTGACGATCCCCGACAGCGCGGAGGCATGGCGGCGAGGAGACGAAGGCATGAGAGGAGCGACGACAGAGCACGAGGGAAGCAGAGGCAGAGCATGAGGGAAGTGACGGCAGTGCGCGGGCGGAGTGCGAAGGCACAAGATGGGCGCTCGATTTTTATAAAATGCGCCCAGCACTGGGCCCCAAAGCTACCGCACACAGGGCCTCCTTTTTGCATGTGGGCAAACTCTTCCCGCGCGCGTGATTTTCTCGTGCCCACTGGAGCAAGCGTTTTCGTTCGGCGTGCACTAATAACTTATTTTGCCCCGTGCGCGCTTTTTTCAGCCTCTGTTGGAGATGCTCTAACTCTCAAATCAAATAACAACACCATATTTGTCATCCAACATGACCCTGCATCAGTTCGCAAGTTTATTCAGATGTGTTTTTCTGTAAACCGAAGACAAAGTAACGGGGCTTTGTGAAAGTGTGTTATATCGAATAGAGGGGGGGGGGTGAATAGGCAATTTTTACAAATTCATCACTTGAGGAATTTCAACTTGAGGAATTTGAAATGTGATGAATAACATGCAGCGGAATAAGTACTCAAGTGCATGAGAAACTATAACAGCCCGGGACCGACGCTCGAGAAGATTCTCCTTTTATTCCATTGTTGTCGTGTGATTCGTTTGGTTGTCGCATTCATCATCGCATCATTCGCATCATCTACATATCATCACCACTTGTTTTTGAAAACTTGCATCCATTCTTAGTCACTGGTTCTCTCCGTTCTTAACGCTGCCCGTTTAGAGACCAACCACACACACGAGCGTTCGCGACACTGATATAATATTGTTTTGAAAGTGCGTTTGAAATATTCTCGGATTGGGTCGAAAGTTGGCACGTGGTCTTGTTATATTGTAGGTGGACCGCCTGCCAAATTTCGTCCCAATCAGAGGTCGTTCGATATCCGAATGGTCGACCGTAGTGGCACCGTCATCGGGTTATTCATCGGGTGTTTTTGGTGTTTCCAAACTCTGTCACGGGCCGCAAACTTCCCTCTCTTCTTGGCCCAACCACCTCTTCACAACCCACTACCCTAACCTACCCCCCTTTGCTTCCAAACCGCCCAATCGAGATCTGACGGTCGAAATTGGGGCACAACCCCCTAACCTAGCCGCAAACTGCTATAAATAGACCCCCAACCTTCCATTTTGGGCAACCCTTGCCGATTGCCTCGTTTTCCACACGCCTCCAGCCCTTAGTCGGCACTTGACGCACCTCCTCCCACCTCCAGCCGTCAGGGCCCGCCGAAGTCCATCTAGGCCCGCCCGGGCCCAATCTGAGTTGTCGCCACCTTGCCCTCGATCTGTGCGAGCACCCCGCGCGTTGAGCCGCTCGAGGGGAGGATCCCCTCGATCCAGAGCCGTCGGTGGGCCTCGCCATCTCCGGCCGCCGGAGCCCCTCGCCGGACCAGGCCAGCCGCTGCCGCCCCGAGAGGAGCCCGAGGCTCCTGCCTCCGCCGCTTCGCCATGGACGCCCGCTGCCCTTTGCCGGAGCGCCATCACCATCGGCAAGCTCTACCGCCGGGCCACGCCCCGTGCCCATCGCCCGCACCATCGGTGGCCTCCACCCGTCCGGATCCGCTGCCGCAAGACCTTGCCGTGGAGCCCCTGCTCCTCCCCGGCGTCCCGCTCCATCTCCTTGGACCCGTCCTGGAGCACGGGGGAAACGAAGGAGCGCTCCCCCCAATCCAGGCCTCGTGGACCGCCAGCTGCCCCACCGACCTCCAGTGCCCAAGCCGCCCCACCGACCGGCCCATGAGGCCTCTGGTGAGTGCCCGCGTTATCCCTTGCCCATGTGCTATGTTCTATCCCGCGCCCATGTCCTTTATTTTGGCCCGTAGCCCGATTTGACCCATTGTACTTTTTCCCACGTTCTGCCATTTATCCAATTATCCAATGAATTCAGATTTACAGAAAAAACCCTAGTTCATACATTTAATAACTTTCAAACTGTGCATCATATGTAAAAACTTTATGTATGTAAAATGACTAGAATTTTGTGTAGATTCACAATATTCAACTCTCACATGTGTTTAAAATGTTTAACTTGCTGATTTCATGCAAGTTGCGTAAATGACATGCTAAAATGATTTATTTAATAACTATTGAACCATAGCTCCGATTAAAATGTTTTATAAATGTAACTTGACTAGAAAATCGTGTAGAATCTCATGGTGCCATTTATTTTGCTGTTTAACAACTCTAAAATATGCTTAGGACAGATCTGGACTAAAATCACAATATGCACATGAGGAAGTTTCAGAAATGCTATATGTTTCTTTCGGCCTCATTTAATATGCCTAGATGTGTAGCCGTTTAGCTTCACCTCTTGCCATGTACCAACATTTAATATTGTCGCGTACCTAAACAAGAATGAACTAAGTAATTCAAATGTGGAGTTTCGTTAATATGCAACTCGTTGCATATTGGGCTTCACTTAATGTGTAGGAGTTGATTGATGTGCTTTGCCATGCATTGCATATTTAAACCGGACATGCATCATATTTTTTTGCGCATCATGTCATGCATATGTTGTGGTGTACCGTGTGTTGATTGTTGTTTACGGATTGTTCCTTCTCGATAGAGTACCAAAAGCGTTCGGAGTGTGAGGATTCGTTCGACTACGTTGGCTCGTCTTCTTCATGGATTTGTTCTTCTTCCAAGCGAGATCTCAGGCAAGATGACACATTTCCCTGGATACCACTACTATCATTGCCATGCTAGATGTCTCATTTTTTCGCTATGTCGCGCTACCTACGACTTGTTTGACAAGCCTCCTAACATTGCCATGATAAGCCTCTAACCCCTCCACATCCCAGCAAGCCATTGTTTGGCTATGTTAGCGCTTGCTCAACCCTTCTTATAGCGTTTCTAGCTGCAGGTGCAATTGCTTCCATGTGTCAACATGAACTTTCTTTTGTTATCATAATATTATTGCTATTTAATTTAATGCACATATATACTTGATAAAGGGTGGAAGGCTTGGCCTTTTGCTCGGTGTTTTGTTCCACTCTTGCCGCCCTAATTACTTGTCAACCGGTGTTATGTTCCATAATTGAGCGCTCCTAACATGCCCGGGGTTGTTATGGGGACCCCCTTGATTTTTGTTTTGGGATAAAACTTGTCTAGAAAGGCCCAACATTGGTACTACATTTGCCCAACATAATAATACTGAACACCGTTTCTAAAGCATAGGGCATCATGAACCCGAGTAGTAATTTAACATAATACAGGGGGCCAGTGCTGCTGATGCTGATCCAAAACAGAGCCACTTGCGGGGCCACCCGGGGCAACTTGAAGGATTTCTATCCTGCCATCGTATGTACTGCTCATCCGGTTGTGCCATGAGAAAGAGATACGCGGCTCCTATCGGGATTGTCGGCACGTCGGGCGGCCTTGCTGGACTTGTTTTACCTTTCTCGAACATCTTGTGCGTGGGATTTTGCCGACACTTCGGGCTATCTCGAAGTTAAGATTTTCCATCGGGATCTGTGAATACTACGGGTGATTCCGCGGTTGAGGAATTCCAACGCGGCATGTGGTTAATTTGTGATAGATGAGTTGGAGCACCCCTGCAGGGTTAAATCTTTCGGAAAGCCGTGACCGCGGTTATGTGGCAACTTGGAAACTTTGTTTAACACCCGGTCATAGTAAACTTGAAGTAAACTCAAATAAAATACACTAACCGTGTGCATAACCGTGATTGTCTCTTCTCGTGAGTCCTTATCCGAGAGAGAACACAGTGGGGTTATGTTTGACGTAAGTAGGTGTTCAAGATCAGTTAGTGATCATTGCTAGTTCACGCTCGTTATGGGTAGACCACCATACTTTACTTTTTGTATTCATAAGCTAGCCACTCAAATAAATGCTTAGTCGTTTGCTGCAGCCTCACCACTTAACCATACCTCGCCCATTAAGCTTTAATAGTCTTGATACCCTTGGAAATGAGATTGCTGAGTCCTTGTAGCTCAAAGATTACTACAACAATAGTTGCAGGTACAGGTAATGCGATAATTTGACGTGAGAGCGATGCTTGTTTGATTTGGAGTTCTTCTTCTTCATCATCGATCTAGGATGGGTTCCAGGCGGTAGCCTGGGATAGCAAGGATGGATGTCATTTTATCGTTTGGTTTCGTCCGTAGTAGGACCCTGCTCTTATGTATGATGTTTGAATATATTGATGTATTGATGTGATCTTGATGTAGCTTGTGGCGAGTGTAAGCCAATTCCATATACTCGTCTCTTTTGTACATGTACTTGTAATGATATCCATTCTTGCAAAATGACGAGATGCACTTCTATCCTTGTCGAGGCCCTCGAGCCAAAATAAGGATAGGATCGCATCTTGGGCGTTACAGAAACATAGCAATAACATAGTCATCATGATGAAATAAAACATGCACATATTACAGGTAGCGTGATACAGGATAAGCAGGTGAGGAACAATGTAAATTGAAGAATTTGAGGTGAGGAATTTGTGAAAGTCTTGAGTCAAATTCTTCAAACAGTAAAGATCAATTTCATCAACAGGTATATGAGGAAATGAAAGGCTTGAGGAAATAGGACCAGCCAGCTCGATGAAGACAATGGTTTGATGACCCAGTTCCAACTGTTGTGTCAGTTGTACGTCTGGTTTTGAGCGGCCTGGTATTTAAACCAGACGACACACAGTCCCAGGACACACAATGCTTACCGTATTCTCCTTGAGCTAAGGTCACAAAGTCCTCGCCCAACACTCGTGGTAAGTCTTCAGGGTAGACTTCCAAAACCCTCACAAATTGGTCACCCGACGATCCACAATTGACTGTTGGATGCTCTAGACCAAGGTCACTCCATGATCCCCAATTGACTGCAGGATGCACTAGACCATGACGCCTAACTGTCTGGAAGATACACATTCTTCAAAGGTAACAAGCATCGGTTCCACACAGGAACCATCTCTTCAGTTATACTCAATCACTTTGGGTTTGGTGGTTGGATTTGGGTTTTTCCTCAGTGATGATTTTCTCTCAAAGTCTTCGGAGGATGGGTTGCTCTCAAATGACAAGTGTCAGTTCTCTCTTGGAGCAGCCAACCAACTAGTGGTTGTGGGGGGTGGCTATTTATAGACAGGGTGCAACCTGACATGATAAGACATAAATGCCCCCAATGATATGACCTTTATATGGATAGGATGATTGGGGATGGCCGGTGCAAAGCACAACAACGGTCAGAATTTCAAACTATGAAATCCCGAGGCTTAATCCTAACTCCCCAGTTAGACCAATTTCCTCAGAGACCAGAAGAACTTCGTCTCTGTCACTGAAGAACTTGACTAAACTGTAAGAGATTTCCAAAAGGCTTCACTCGAAGGATTGGATAGTTTGAGGATTTTGAGTTGAGCATCCGTTGGAAATTTTCCTTAGTATACCTCGACCCCCTTTAACAGTACGGTGCTTCCTATGACTCAAAGAAAGGAAATGAAACTACGAAAACAAAAGTCTTCACGCTTCATAGTCCTCATTCATATCTTCAAGGTCACACCAACTTCTTCATTTTCAAAGTCTTTAGGGAATACCAAAGTCTTCAGCAAAGTCTTCACCAAAGTTTTCGGTTGAACACATATTTTTAGGGGTCAATAATCTCCGAATATATCAAACTCCTCATCGACTTATAGAGCCTGTGTACACACACAAACACATTAGTTCCTTAACCTATAAGTCTTCAATACACCAAAATCACTAAGGGGTACTAGATGCACTTACAATCTCCCCTTTTTGGTGATTGATGACAAATAGGTTAAGTTTTCAACGGGAATAAAAATATGGAATGTAAGTACTGAGTTTGAGGAATTTGATTGCAAGATATAGAAGAACTCCCCCTAAAGATGTGCATATTTGAGGAATTTGCTTTGGACTGCAAATGCAGATGGCAGGTTAAAAACGTGGAGAACTCTCCCTATATCTTGTAATTCATACACACATTTAACATATGATATGAAGAATTTGAAATGCATGATGAAAATGGTGTCTAATGAAATTCACCATGCATGCATTAAAGTAACTTGAGGAAATAGCATACGGAAAGCAGTTCAAAAGAGTCAGACCACCATCGGACTTAAGTTTACAACACAACCAACAAAAGCTTTAGAAGAGCGAGAGTTGTAACTTAAACAAAAAACATCCCATATATAGAGACCCTCTTGAAGACTAACTCAAATTTTCTCCCCCTTTGTCATTGAAGACCAAAAGGGACGAAAACTAAGGAATAACGCCCTTGATGAATTTCATCTTGAGGGTGATTAAGGAGCGTCAGCGTTGTTGGGGGTCGTTTGTTGATGCAGGTGAAAGCATATTTTCTCCCTTGGTGGTTTTGGTAATTAATAACAACATATAAGTCATTGAACTAATGCTTTCACCAAGTATATTTCAGGACAAGTTCAATGATAGGGATGGCTAAAGGATTGTGGAATTACCCCAAGATTCAAGGAAATAGGTTGGCAAAGCTTCAAACAAGAGGACTCTACATTTTACATGTGTGAGAAATCACTTTGAGTCCATAGGAAAGCCAATACTATTAAAAGGGGGTAAAGTTTTGATGGTGAACAATATGCTCAAACGTGCACAAACTCTCCCACCAAAGTCTGTCCTAAGCCAAATATGCAAAATCGGTGCAACCAACATTCCTATCCCGGTGCCATCGATTCTAAACCCTAGACAAACTCAGCCAAACCCTAACACTTTGGTGCATCCGACACTGCACTCGGTGCCACCGAGTTGGGTAGCCAAGATTCGGTTGCGCAAGTTCTCATTTTCGGTTCGAACGAAAATGGTGAATCGACGTCACCGAGATTAGTAAATCTAACCGTTGGTCACCTTGTCGGTGCATCCGAGAATCGTATATCGGTCCCTCTAAGATTCAAAAGTTGCCACTTTTGGTCACTTTGGTATCACCGAGATTTTACACATCGGTGTCACTGAGTCTGACTTATTGTGTGTAACGGTTGGATTTTTGGGGATGCCTATATATACCCCTTCACCACCACCCACTCGTAAGAGAAGCACTCAGAACTATTCCATACCTATCCTACTCATTTTTCTGAGAGAGAACCACCTACCCTTGTGTTGAGGTCAAGATCTTCCACTCCAACCATATGGATCTTGATTTCTAGCCTCCCCAAATTTCTTTCCACAAATCCCATCTCTTATACCAAGCCAAATCTATGAGAGAGTGATTGTGTGTTGAGGAGTCTATCATCTTGAAGCACAAGCGCAAGGAGTTCATCGTCATTACCGAGCCTATTACCTTTTGGAGGGTGGTGCCTCCTAGATTGGTTAGGTGTCGCTTGGGAGCCTCCTACTTCGTGTTGTGGAGTGAACCAAGAAGTTTGTAAGGGCAAGGAGATCGCTTACTTCGTGAACATCTACCCATAGTGAGGCTAGTCCTTCATGGACGGAAGCCGCATGGAATAGTCAAGGTTGCTTCTTCATGGAACCCTTCGTGGGTAGAGCCCTCTGTGGACTCTCACGATCGTTACCTTCCGTGGGTTGAAGACTCCATGAACATGGATGTACAATAGCACCACCTATCAGAACCACAGGAAAAATCATTGTGTCATCACTTGTGTTTGCTTTCCTAACCCTCTCTTTACTTACATGTGTAATGTCTTTACTTTCCGCTGCTACACTCTTAGACATGCATGTGTAGGGTATTACTTGATATGCCATGAATGCTAAAACTTGCCAAGAACTAAAATTGGGAAGAAGGCAAAACTTTTATTTGGTCAAGTAGTCTAATCACCCCCTTATAGACCTAATTTCGATCCTACAAGTGGTATCAGAGCTTTGGTCTCCATTGCATTGGTTTCACAACCTAGAAGAAGTATGGCATTTAGTGAGGGAAATTATCACCTTAGAGGTCCGTACTTTGATGGCACTAATTTTGCCAGTTGGAAGCATAAAATGAAAATGCATTTGCCTGGTCATAATCCTGCCGTATGGGCTGTTATTCATGTTGGCTTGCAAGGTGAATTCTTTGCAAATGGAAAGGAACCGGATCGTGAAGCGTCTGTGGATGAATTGAAGATGTTGCAACTCAATGCTCAAGCATGTGACATTCTCTTCAACTGCCTATGTCCTGAAGAATTCAACAAATCAGCCGCCTTGAACATGCAAAAGAGATTTGGGACACTTTGGTTGATATGCACGAAGGAACATAGTCCTTGAGAGAATCCAAGTTAGATGTTCTTCAAGGTCAACTTGACAAGTTCAAGATGAAGGATGGTGAAGGAGTCGCTGAAATGTACTGTAGGCTAGCTATCATCACAAATGAGAATGCCGGCTTAGGAAGCAAAGAAATGTCTGACAAGTTCACCATCAAGAAGATACTTCGAGCTTTGGATGAGAGATATGACACCGTGTGCACATTGATCCAAATGATGCCCAACTACAAACATCTCAAACCAACGGAAGTGATTGGTAGAATTGTTGCTCATGAGATGACACTCAAAGACAAGGAAGACCTTCATCACAAGTCTAGCGGTGCCTACAAAGCCACAAGTGATGCTCCCGCTACCTCAAGCGACAATCTTGTCACAAATGAAGAGATAAGCCTCATGGTCAAGAAATTCAACAAGTTCTACAAGAATAGAAGCAAAGATCACATCTCCAACTCAAGATATGAAGATAAGCGTTCGTCAAGTCGTGACCGAAACTGCTACAATTGTGGGAAGCCCAGACACTACTCCAATGATTGCTCGGCTCCCTACAAACGAAGAGAAGAGTCACCAAGAAGACGAAGCTCAAGAGACGAATCACCTCGAAGAGAGAGAAGGAGTAGAGATAATCGTTATGAACGAAGACCCTCAAGGAGAAGTAGGGACTCGGAGAAGAAGGACAAGCACACCAAGAGCTAATCGAGAAGAAAGCATCAATCTCATGTTGGTGAATGGGTTTCCGGATCCAACTCTGACAACCACTCCGAGAGAAGCTATCACTCCAACTCCGACTATAGTCAAGATGATGGTGTTGCCGGAATTGCACTAGTGACAACCAACTCCTATGATCTATTTGATTCACCAAATGAAGGAGATTGAAGTTGCTTCATGGCTAAAGGCTCCAAGGTATCACACCCCGAATATCTTGATTTCGATAGTGATGAAGACAATTTGCTTTACGATGATGACTTGCTATGTGATAAAACTAGTGATGTTAATCATAATGAACTTGATATTTCTCATACTAGTCAAGATAAGTCAATTGACGATGATAAGATGAAAATGGAAGAACTAACTAAAGAACTCAACACTCTTAAGTTAGCTCATGAATCTACTCTTGAAGATCATAGAGAGCTTGTAAGAACTCATGAGAAGCTATGCTTCGGGAAGCTCAATTTGGAGCAAGAACATGAATTTCTTAAAGCTATCAATGACGATCTCCAAAAGAAGACTTCATATTATATTGCCAAACGACTACTCTTGTCTACATTCATGCCACAAGTCAAATCTAAGCAAACTAGTAACAAAGGAAAGAAATGTTCTTCATCTAGTAGCAACAATAAAAATACTAAACCCAATGATGTTGCTCTTAGTAGTTCTATTGATTCCACTAATGATGAT
The DNA here is from genome assembly GCA_022496015.1 of Hordeum marinum. Lineage (NCBI taxonomy): Eukaryota > Viridiplantae > Streptophyta > Magnoliopsida > Poales > Poaceae > Hordeum > Hordeum marinum. The sequence continues at coordinate 341,009,592 of CM039677.1, read as the reverse complement.
TCTCTTAGCCAAGTTACACTTGAGCAAGAAAATGCTTTATTGAAAGGAATTATAGAGAAAGGTATCTACAAGAGACTTGAAGGGTACAAACAATTTGATGATATTGTATGCAAGCATGAAGGATACCAGAAGAATCGTGGTGTTGGCTACTTCAACACTAATGGAGTTGAATAGGACGAAGGTCAATATCCCAATCCCAAGTTTGTTCCTCAAAAGGAGAAGTATGAAAATACCCTTCCCAAGGGAACAAACACTCAAGATGACCTTCCACCACAAGACACCAAGCTCAAGGGAAAGAACAAGCTCCAAGAGGACTTTGACTCTTATGAATATGAACCCCAAGCTTTGGTGAAGTGGGTTCCCAAGGCTACTACAACCTCAACTTCTACTAGTTCTACTTCAACACCAAGGATCCCCCTCAACTTGATGTGGATTCCCAAGAAGAAGAACTAGAGAGTTCTTGAGGGGTGACTCCACCAATGAAATTCACTCATATTCATTATTGGCAATATCTATTTGCAATCAACATCAAACCTATGCAATATATCAAGGAGTCACACATTCCCTCAAAGGTAAGCAAGGGACAAGGTAATCAACAAATCAATGGACATCATTACACATGCTTTGCACTCCATGTCCATAGATATCCTTGTATTTGTCTCTTATGTGTTGGGACTAACCCATGTAGGTGAGAAGAGTAAGGAAACAACAAGGATGCTCCCAACTCTTGGTGATCTTCATCAACCTTGAGCATCCACCACTACCTCACCAACATGAAGTCTTTATCGAAAAAACCCAAGGTTAGTTTTTCCCTCTTATGGGGGGATGTCACATCAAGGGGAGCCTTACTCTAAGACTTGAGTCAAAGCATCTCTTAGTATATGACAACATTAAATGATTTATGTGAAAGTGGTAACCCCACTTGTGCTTAGACGATGAGTATGACCTATGATCAAGTACTCTTACTTGGCTCCTAAGTCAAATACTCATATATAGATGACTTTGTCATCGCCCAAGTGCTTGGTAGATGCTAGAGTGTTTGTTCATGTTTTCCATGATTTCATTTGACATCTTATTGTGTGAGCATGTTGGTCTGCATTTATATTCTCATTCGAGGATATCCAATTGTTGCTATTTGGCTTTTTAAATTTATCTTTTGCCAACTGGATATACAAGAATTCCTAGGACCACTTCTTTAGCTATCTATGCTTTCTCACCTCATACTCTATTCATGTTGCATCACAAAATTTGAACAAGTGCTTTTCGATCCCTTTGTGTGTGGAGCACTCGGAGTCCCGTATCAATAAGGACTGACCATTAAAACCTCTCAACTGCATCTCAGTGGAACCAACCACAAAATATCGGTCTCACCGAATGCCTAGGGGGCAATCTGGTTTTCAATCTCGGTACCACCGATTCCATTTTCTCAGTTACACCGAGTTTCCCTGTCAACTGACAGTTGAGGAACTCGGTGACACCAAAAAATTAGAATCGGTGTCACCGACAATGATGGGTATATAAGCTGTGGACCCCGACGCTTTGAATTTCAATCTCATTCGTCGCGCCTCAGAACCCTAAGCTGCCGCCCACGAGACCCCTGGTCATCGCCCTTGTCTCCCTGCGCTCCTCTGCCGCTGGGAATTGCCGTCGCCACTGTAGAGGATACGCACCAAGATAGGGTACGGAGTCGATCTCTATTGCGCTCCTCGTCTGATTCTTACACATTAGATTCATGTTTATCTTTGATACACCCTTTGCATGTATTCCTGTCCACTAAAATCTCCAAAATCTAGCGAATAATGAAATTTCTAGGGTTTTGTCGTTCGCCCGATAAATCTCGGTGGAACCAGAATAGTCATATCGGTCTCACCGATGTGATTTTATGTGTGGCTGAGAACTGAAACGGTGGAACCGAGTTTCTCTTTTCGGTCCGACCAAAAAGGGTGCCAAGGTTCGGTTAGAGTTTCAGTCCGTCTCGGCCCCACCGAAAAATCTGTTTCCGCTATACCGATATCTATTTGACAGAATGCAAAAATCTTGAAAATTCATTGTTCAAATTTCAAAAACCAGCCTCATTTTCTGATGACTCATCTACTTCTGCTCTCCTATACTCTATTCATAGGGTCAGTATGTCAGGCCCACATGACAGTCAGAATTTGGCAGAGCAGGGAGTTGACATGAGTTCTGGCACAAGCCCAGAGGCCAGTTCTTTTTCAGATCCAGGCACCCCAACTCTCATGGGTTGCCTAAGGCTGCCACCAGGACCAGGAAGAAGCTAAACTCTGACAAAGAAGATTCAGATTTTATTCCTGAGGAGATTCTTGCCAAGAAGCAAGAAAAGGCTGCTAAGAAGTCAGCAACTGAAGCTACTTCTTCTAGAAGGATTGTTAGCAAAGTATATGCACCTTCTACACTATGAGAGCACCTGAGAGTGCTAGGGCCACTATGACTATAGATCCCCCAAGGAAGGCTTTGCCTAAGAAGGCAGGGGAGAAGAAGTCTAGGAAGAGGATTTCCCATGTGATTGGCGGGCCTACCTCTATGTATGAAGATCCAGAGGAGTCTGCTGGTGCTGCTGCTGAGGAAGAGGAGGAAGAACATGTTGAGAAGGCCCCTCCCAAGATGAAAGCCAAGAAGCTGATGGCTGATGCTATGCCAAAGACTGGCACTTCCAAGAGCACCAAGCCTTCTTCCAAGAAAGTTGTTACAAAGAAGTCCAAGAGGACTACTAGAGACATTCCAGCTTGTGAGAAGAACAAGGGGACTACCTCCAGACTTGAAGATGATGATGACTTGACTACTTTGATGAAGCTCAGACCACATCTTCCAGTGCATGATGCCATCCACTTAGTTGCTAAAGACATGAAGAAGAGGAAAGACTCAGGATTGAGAGCCTGGAGAGCCATAGATCCTTATGCTCCGAGGAGGAAAACTTCTGTTGACTACAGGTTCTACACAAGAGAGCAACATGATTTTTATGTGACAGTGTTGCTTGACAAGAGCCCAGCTATTAGCAACATGAGATATGTCGATTGGAAGTTCATTAAAGATAATGTGAACCACTTGCCAAGTGTCCAAGATAACTTCCATTGAATTGGTCTAGATAAGTTCATTGGCAGAGAGCTTACAGCATGGAACGACGAGATGATCATGCAATTCTACTCCACTGCTCATTTCTACGGAGATGGTATAATTGTATGGATGACTGAAGGTGCAAGGTATGAATCCACCGCTGAGGAGTGGGCTGCACTTCTAGAAGTTCTAGAAGCTCAGGAAGGTGATCTGGATGTATACTCTGAACCCAAGGCAAGTCATAATGCCATGAAAGATATGTATACTCCTATCCCTGCAGACAAGGTGCAATCACACAAGCTAGGATCCATCTATTATCTGCAAGCAGGCCTCCATACAATGAACATCATTCTGAGGCATACCTTGATGCCCAAGTCAGGAGATGACAAGATGATCCGAGGCTACTCCATTAACATGCGGATCCACCTCGAAAGGAACACCAGGATTAGAGTCATGGATCTGATTGTTGAGACAATCAAGAGGGTTGCTGCTGATCAAAAGTGCTCTTGCTGTTATGCACCCTACATCCAGTTTCTTATCAACTCTCAATTGGAGAAGCACTTTTTTGCTCTAGATCGTCCACATCTACCCCTACAGCCAGATCTTGATGATAATGTCGTGATGATGGACCCAAGTCATCCCACATCTGCTACATCACAGGTAGAAGCAGAAGCAGTTCAAGCCGCTAGTGCTCAAGCCCCCAGATCCAGGAACGAGCAAATGGATCTTCTGATCTCAGCCGTCCAGGGCATGCAGAAGGATATCAAGGGATTCTGGACAACCAGAAAAGTCTAGTGAGGATCTTCGAGACAAGAATCAAGGTTCTTGGTGATAAGGTGGATAAGTTGTCCAAGACAGTTATAGAGCTTCAGAAGGAATTTGACTCCGTACACATCCCTCAGGTCTCTTCTACTTCAGATGATGATGATGATGAATCACCTCTCGGGCCAGGCACCCAGTTCACCACTTAGACTAGATCAACCACAATGCCTTCACCATACTTGAGGCCCTCTTCATCATCTCCTTCTACTGTCAGCACATCTCCTACTCTTCCTCTAGTGACCACTCCAGCTCCATCTAGGACATCTGTAGAGATCTTCGCCGACGCTTTCATATCGACTCCTTCATCGACAACCAGAGGAGATCAGCCCAAGAACGATTAGTTATATGCCTTTGAAATTTTTGGTAACTTGTTGCCAAAGGGGGAGAAGTGTATATAGATCATTAGGCTTCGAGTAAGAGAGCATTTTGTGCTTGTTGCTTTTTCACAAAACAATTGCTTTTGGTTGCCGTGATACTCTTTTGTTTTGCTTGTGATACACGCTTGATGATGGTTGATCATCCGCTTTAATGTGTGATGCTACTATTTCCTATCATCTTAATGCTTATGTGATGATCATCCATCTTTGGTTGATTGTGTTGTGCTATAATATTCATTCCAATTACTCTCGCACACCACCAAGTGGTATGTAAGAAATGACCCATGTACCTAATCGATTGTGCATTTGCATTCAAACGCAAATTTAAAAATAATGCACAAATTTAGGGGGATCTCTTGCTTATCACATACTTCTCAAAGAAATCATTATATTCCATGATTATATCTTTATCGAAGCTTTGACCTATATGTTTTCATCAATTACCAAAAAGGGGGAGACTGAAAGCACATTTGCTCCCTTGGTGGTTTTGGTAATTAATAACAACATATAAGTCATTGAACTAATGTTTTCACCAAGTATATTTCAAGACAAGTTCAATGATAGGGATGGCTAAAGGATTGTGGAATTACCCCAAGATTCAAGGAAATAGGTTTCCCAAGCTTCAAGCAAGAGGACTCTACATTTTACATTTGTGACAAATCACTTTGAGTCCATAGGAAAGCCAATACTATTAAAAGGGGTAAAGTTTTGACGGTGAACAATATGCTCAAACGTGCACAAGTGACAGTCACCAAAACATCCACAAACTCTCCCACTAAAGTCTGTCCTAAGCCAAATATGCAAAATTGGTTCAACCAACATTCCTATCCCGGTGCCACCGATTCTAAACCCTAGACAGACTCAGCCAAACCCTAACACTTCGGTGCAGCCGACACTACACTCGGTGCCATCGAGTTGGGTTGCCAAGATTCTGTTACGCAAGTTCTCATTTTTGGTCCGACCGAAAATGGTGAATCGGCGTCACCGAGATTGGTAAATCTGGCCGTTGGTCACCTTGTCGGTGCAACCGAGAATTGTATATCGATCCCTCCGAGATTCAAAACTTTCCACTTTTGGTTACTTGGGTACCATCGAGATTTACCCATTGCTGTCACCGATTCTGACTTATTGTGTGTAACGGTTAGATATTTGGGGATGCCTATATATACCCCACCACCACCCACTCGTAAGAGAAGCACTTAGAACTATTCCATACCTATCCTACTCAGTTTTCTGAGAGAGAACCACCTACCCTTGTGTTGAGGTCAAGATCTTCCACTCCAACCATATGGATCTTGATTTCTAGCCTCCCCAAGTTGCTTTCCACCAATCCCATATCTTCTACCATGCCAAATCTGTGAGAGAGTGATTGTTTGTTGAGGAGTCTATCATCTTGAAGCACAAGAGCAAGGAGTTCATCGTTATTACCCAGCCTATTACCTTTTAGAGGGTAGTGCCTCCTAGATTGTTTAGGTGTCGCTTGGGAGCCTCCTACTTCATGTTGTGGAGTGAACCAAGAAGTTTGTAAGGGCAAGGAGATCGCCTACTTAGTGAAGATCTACCCATAGTGAGGCTAGTCCTTCATGGACGGAAGCCGCATGGAATAGTCAAGGTTGCTTCTTTGTAGAACCCTCGGTGGGTAGAGCCCTCCATGGACTCTCGTGACCGTTACCCTCCGTGGGTTGAAGACTCCACGAACATGGACGTACGATAGCACCACCTATCGAAACCACGGGAAAAATCATCGTGTCATCACTTGTGTTTGCTTTCCTAACCCTCTCTTTACTTACATGTGTATTTTCTTTACTTTCCGCTGCTACACTCTTAGACATGCATGTGTAGGGTGTTACTTGATATGCTATGCATGCTAAATCTTGCCAAGAACTAAATTTGGGAAAAAGGCAAAACTTTTATTTGGTCAAGCAGTGTGATCATTGGTGGAATAAGATGCAGCTTTGCGAAACTGGCCATCCAATGGACGAGTACCTTCATCAATGACATCTTTGCCTTTTCGTTCAACTGAAGCAATTATGTTCTTGAGGATTTCAATAGGAGGCAGAAAGCCGAAGTGATTCTGGAAGTCAGCATTGAAGGGAATTGAAGACCTTGATCTGATGAATTTCATGATCCAGGGAGCATAAGGCTTCAGTTCAAATGGGGTTAAAGCTGCATTAGCCAAAGTCCTCATGAAAAAATTGCGGTAGTTGATTGGAATCCCATGAATGATGTTGAATAGCATGTTCTTCATGACTCCCTCCATTTCTTCTTCTTCTTCAAAGTTGTGCCCTGATACCTCTCCAACGCATCTATAATTTATGAAGTATTCATGTTGTTATTTTATCATTCTTGGATGTTTTACAATCATTTTATAGCAAATTTATATCATTTTTTGGGACTAACCTATTGACCCAGTGCCTAGTGCCAGTTGTTGTTTTTTACATCGCAGGAAATCAATATCAAATGGAGTCCAAACACCACGAAACTTTTTGGAGATTTTCTTTGGACCAGAAGAAACCCAATGGGCCAGAGGTGTACCTAGGGGGTACCTCGAGGGGGGCACAACCCACCAGGGCGCGCCAGGGCCCCCTGGCGCGCCCAGGTGGGTTGTGCCCACCTCGGTGGGCTCCTGCACCCCCTCTTTGCACTATAGATTCCCAAATATTCTGAAACCCTTCGGGGTATCCCTAGATCAGAAGTTCCACTGCCGCAAGGCTCTGTAGCCACCGAAAACCAATCTAGACCCCGTTCCGGCACCCTGTCGGAGGGAGGAATCATCTTCGATGGCCATCTTCATCATCCTGGCGGTAACCACGATGAGTAGGGAGTAGTCCACCCTCAGGGCTGAGGATTTGTACAAGTAGCTATGGGTTTAATCTCTATCTCTCTCGTGATCTTGAGATGTCACGATCTTGATATACCATGGGCTTTGTTAACATAGATGGATCATATGATGTTTCTCCCCTCTATACTCTTCTTGTGATGAATTGAGTTTTCCCTTTGAGATTCATTGTTATCGGATTGAATTCTTTAATGGATTTGAGAACACTTGATATATGTCTTGCAATTGAATACTCGTGGTGACATTGGGGTATCGTATTGATTCACTTGATATATGTTTTGGCACTCAACTCGCGGATTCCTGAGGTGATATTAGGGTAATCTATGCATAGGGGTTGATGCATGTTCTTGTCTTTGTTTCTCCAGTAGAAATCTTGGGGCACTCTTTGAAGTTCTTTGTGTTGGATTGAGTGTTATGAATATGGATTTGCTTTGGTGTTATTTTAGTACGAACTCGAGGATAGATCGAAGAATAGATTTGTGTTATTCTAGTACGAACTCTTGAATAGATCAAACGGAAAGAATAGCTTTGAGGTGGCTTCGTACCCTACAAACAATTTCGTCTTATGTTCTCCACTGGATAAGAACTTTCGAGTGATTCTTCGTTGCACTTTGAGGGATAATCATATGATCCAACTATGTTAGCACTGTTGAGAAATTGCACTAGCGAAAGTACGAACCCTAGGCCTTGTTTTCAAGCATTGCAATACCGTTTGTGTGCCCGTTTACTATTTGCTACCTTGCTTTATTTATTTATTCAGATTATAAAAATATATTTCTACCATCCATATTACACTTTTATAACCATCGCTTCGCCGAACTAGTGCACCTATACAATTTGCCATTGTATTGGGTGTGTTGGGGACACAAGAGATTTCTTGTATTTGGTTGAGGGTCATTTGAGAGAGACCATCTTCATCCTACACCTCTCACGAATTGATAAACCTTAGGTCATCCACTTGAGGAAAAATTGCTACTGTCCTATAAAACACGGCGCCTGCAGGCCCAACACGTGTCTACAAGTATAAAGTTGCATAGTAGACATCAAGCTCTTTTCTGGCGCCATTGCCGGGGAGGTGAGTGCATGAAGGTATATATTTAGATCTTGCAATCGAATCTTTTAGTTTCTTGTTTTATCACTAGTTTGGTTTATAAAAGAAAACTACATAAAAATGGAATTGAGTTTGCATCATATTATTGATCATCTTTATAATATCTTTCTTGAAAATGATGCATCGGAAAATTGTGCTCAATTGATAGAAGAAGAATTCAATAAAATGATTGGAATGAATGATGAGCATGATTGCAATTTTTTTAGTATTAATTCTTTGAATATGCATGGTGCTAATGATATGCAAAGCCATAAGCTTGGGGATGCTATGTTTGATGAACATGATATTTTTAGCCCCCCAAGTTTTGATGAGCAAAACTATTATGATTATTACATGCCTCCTATCTATGATGATTATTGTGATGACACATATGCTATAAATATTAATGGTAACCATGAAACTTGTCATCATGATTTTAATATTCAAAGTGGTTATGTCAATCAAGTATGTCATGATAGTTATTTTGTTGAGTTTGCTCCCACTATTTTGAATGAGAAGAAAATTGCTTACATGGAGAGTGAAAAAATTTCTATGCTTGTGCATCATCAAAATAATGATTTATGTGCTGGTTATATTGTGGAATTTCTTCATGATGCTACTGAAAATTATTATGAGGGAGGAACATATGCTTATAGGAATTGCAATAATATCAAGTTTCCTCTCTATGTGTTCAAATTCTTGAAGATATGCTTGTTTTCCCTTCCTATGCTAGATGATTCTTGCTCCCATAAATTGTTTGCTCAAAAAATCCCTATGCATAGGAAGTGGGTTAGACTTAAATGTGCTTGTCATGAGATTCATGATGCTCTTTTGCAAGTTTCAATTACTATTCCTACGCGAGCATCATTGAAACCATCATGCCTAGCTAAAAGGCATTAAAGAAAAGCGCTTGTTGGGAGACAACCCAAACACTTTTACTTTCTGTTTTTATGTGTTCATATGATTAAGATACTATATTAATCATGTTTTGTGTCTTTTATTTCAATAAAGTGCCAAGTAAATCCTTTGGGATAGTGTGGATACTTGCTTGTTTGATTGTGTGCAAAAACAGAAAGTTTTTCGTCAAGTATACGAATTATCTGATTTTACTGGAGCGTAAAAAAATTCTGATTTTTTTTCATAAAATTTATATGAAAATTCCTTGATTTTTCCTAATTTCTCAGAATTTTTAGTCAGGGAAGTACGGTGATAATTCAGATCTCTACAGACTGTTCTGTTTTTGGCAGATTCTGTTTTGCATGCATAGTTTGCTTGTTTCAAGTGTTCCCATAGCTTATATTGAGTAATATAAATTGTGGAAATGATATTATATATTAGTAATTGTGTGATAACAATTATGGATCTTGTCTTGACAGTACCAAAGTGAAATTGTTTGCTCTTTATCATACTAACCCATCTCACTAAGTTCCGTTAAGTTTTGTGTGATTGGAGTTTTCAAGTTTTGAGTGAGATGTCAATATGAGGAGAATTAGGAATGACAAGGCCCTAAGATTGGGGATTCCCAAGGCAACCCCAATGTAACATTCAAGGAATATCCAAGCAAGTAAGCTTGGGGATGCCCCGGAAGGCAACCCCTCTATCGTCTCCAACATTATTGGTAACCTTACTTGGAGCTATGTTTTCATTTGTCACATGATATGTGTTTTACTTGGAGCGTCAATTGATTTTGTTATTATTTGTTTGATTTTATTTAGAATAATAGTTTGCATCTTTTATTTCAATAAAAATGTCAAGGATAGCCCTCACCATGCTTATTTTGCAAGTATACATGTTGCTGTTTCAAAACAAGAAGTTTTTCGCTGTTGCAAAAATTCCCTAAAAAGTCAGAATGTGATAAATTGTTGAAACTTTATGAAAAATAAGATCTGATAAATTTTCTACTGTGTGTTAAATTTTCAGAATTTTTGAAGTTGAATAAGTATGGATACTCTTGCATTCTTTACAGACTGTACTGTTTTGGCAGATTGCTGTTATGCTTGCATTGTTTGCATATGTTTGCTTGTTTAATGATTCTTATGAGGATAGGAGTATTAAATATGAAGAGGCATTTAGTATTCAATGTTTAATAATAATTTTAGTGATTTTCTACAGTAGATAATGATAAGGTTTTTGCATTAGTTTATACTAACTTATCTCACGAGTTCTTGTTGAGTTTTGTGTGGATGAAGTTTTCAGTATTAGGTAAACCGTGATATGAAAGGAATTAAGGAGACACAAAATCTCAAGCTTGGGGATTCCCAAGGCATACCAAGATAATATTCAATAAGTCTCAATCATCTAAGCTTGGGGATGCCCCGATAGGCATCCCACCTTTCTTCTTCAACAATTATCCGTTAGTATCGGTTGAGCCTAAGTTTTTGCTTCTTCACATGAGTTGTGCTATTTTTAGAATGTAATTTTTTACTTGTTGTTTTAATAAAATACTTAGATCTGAAAGTTTTAAATAAAATAGAGTCCTCAAATAGTCGCCAGGGAGGCTAAGTAAGCGGCATTCACATCCCGTCAACGAAGCTCTTTTCTATGTCATTTACTGTTGTGCTTCACTTATATCCTATGAGTAAGTTTTTGAATAAATTGAATGTCATGAAGTTGAAATAATATCATGATTAGTGGTAGCTTCACATTGGGTTTAGAAAGTGAAATCTGTTGAGGTTTGACAATCACAATATTGGTCATACAAGCAATTCACGAATAATTAGTATAAGGAAGAGAACTTTCACATGCAAATACATTATCCTGGAAATATTTTGTGATTGTGAGCCCCCATCAAAATATTATATGCAAAAATTGTTGACATTGGACAAGGAAGACAACGTAATGATTTATGTTTTTTCATATTCACATAGAATTTATATTGTCATAGATCCTTCAACATGTGGTGCTTGCCCCCCATCTTTGCTAGCCAAAAATTCCGCACCAAGTATAGATACTACTTGTGCATCCAAAAACCCTTAAAACCAAATCTTATTTTCAAGAGTCCACCATACCTACCTAAGGATTGAGCAAGATCCTTCAAGTAAGTTGTCATTGGTGCAATAAGGCAATAAAAATTGCTTCTAAAAGTGTTAGATCATTTAGTGTAAGAGAAAATTGAGAGTTGTACGAACTTGTGATGGCAAAGTAATAAAAGCGATGGACTGCATAATAAAGGTTGCTATCATAAGGGGCAATATAACGTGGCGTTCTTTTGCACTAAGGGGTTGAGCATACAAACAAATAAGCGCATGGAAACCTCTGCTTCCCTCTGCGAAGGGCCTATCTTTTAATTTATGTATTTACTTTTATGCAAGAGTCATAGTTTTTCTCTCTATTCCTTTTTATTTTTCTCCTTTGGAAAGCATCATGTGGCGAGGAAAGATCTAGGCACATATGTCCAGTTGAATATGGGTAGCATGAGTTATTATTGTTGACATCACCCTTGAGGTGAATACGTAGGGAGGCAAAGCAACAAGCCCCTATCTTTCTATGTGTCCGGTTGAAACATTTTGTCCATGTGTATGCGGTGAGTGTTAGAAATCATAGAAGACTATATGATGGTTGAGTATGTGGAGCTCTTACTTAAACTCTGTTGAATAAGTTGAATTGCAATTGCTTGGTGACTGAGAACATAGGTTGTTGGGTTTCAAGAGAATTCATTGTTTGAACCATAACATGTGAATTAGTTGGTACTTTAACATGAGAAAACTTTATGAGAAAAGAATTGCTATAATGATACTAGGAAAAGTGATTGAAATTATCATTGATCAAACTTATGCACTTTGCTAGCATTCACACTTCATAAATTATTTCTTTTATCATTTACCTACTCGAGGACGAGTAGGAATTAAGCTTGGGGATGCTGATATGTCTCCAATGTATCTATAATTTATGAAGTATTCATGTTGTTATTTTATCGTTCTTGGATGTTTTACAATCATTTTATAGCAAATTTATATCATTTTTTGGGACTAACCTATTGACCTAGTGCCTAGTGCCAATTGCTGTTTTTTTGCTTGTTTTTTACATCGCAGGAAATCAATATCAAACGGAGTCCAAACACCATGAAACTTTTTGGAGATTTTTTGGACCAGAAGGAACCCAATGGGCCAGAGCTGCACCTGGGGGGTGCCCCAAGGGGGGCACAACCCACCTCGGCATGCTAGGGCCCCCTGGTGCGCCCAGGTGGGTTGTGCCCACCTCGGTGGCCTCCCGCACCCCCTCTTTGCACTATAAATTCCCAAATATTCTGAAACCCTTCGGGGTAGCCCTAGATCAGAAGTTCCTCCGCCACAAGGCTCTATAGCCACCGAAAACCAATCTGGACCCCGTTCCGGCACCCTGCCGGAGGGGGGAATCATCTCCGGTGGCCATCTTCATCATCCCGACGGCAACCACGATGAGGAGGGAGTAGTCCACCACCGGGGCTGAGGGTTTGTACCATTAGCTATGTGTTTAATATCTCTCTCTCTCTCGTGATCTTGAGATGTCACGATCTTGATATATCATGGGCTTTGTTAACATAGATGGACCATATGATGTTTCTCCCCTCTATACTCTTCTTGTGATGAATTGAGTTTTCCCTTTGAGATTTTGTTGTTATCGGATTGAATACTTTAATGGATTTGAGAACACTTGATATATGTCTTGCAATTGAATACTCGTGGTGACATTGGGGTATCATATTGATTCACTTGATATATGTTTTGGCACTCAACTCGCGGATTCCTGAGGTGATATTGGGGTAATCTATGCATAGGGGTTGATGCACATTCTTGTCTTTGTTTCTCCGGTAGAAACCATGGGGCACTCTTTGAAGTTCTTTGTGTTGGATTGAGTATTATGAATATGGATTTGCTTTGGTGTTATTTTAGTATGAACTCTAGGATAGATCGAACGGAAAGAATAGCTTTGTGTTATTCTAGTACGAACTCTTGAATAGATCAAACGGAAATAATAGCTTTGAGGTGGTTTCGTACCCTACAAACAATTTAGTATTATGTTCTCCACTAGATAAGAAATTTCGAGTGATTCTTTGTTGCACTTTGAGGGATAATCATATGATCCAACTATGTTAACACTGTTGAGAAATTGCACTAGTGAAAGCACGGACCCTAGGCCTTGTTTTCAAGCATTGCAATACCGTTTGGGTGCCCGTTTACTATTTGCTACCTTTCTGTTTTTATTTATTAAGATTATAAAAATATATTTCTACCATCCATATTACACTTTTATCACCATCTCTTTGCCAAACTAGTGCACCTATACAATTTGCCATTGTATTGGGTGTGTTGGGGACACAAGAGATTTCTTGTATTTGGTTGCAAGGTCGTTTGAGAGAGACCATCTTCATCCTACACCTCTCACGGATTGATAAACCTTAGGTCATCCACTTGAGGGAAAATTGCTACTGTCCTACCAAATTCTGCGCTTGGAGGCCCAACACGTGTCTACAAGACTAAAGTTGCATAGTAGACATCATGGCCCTTCTGAGGACTGAGGGTATTGGTAAGAATGCGATATACTGTGCTGGGCACATAGAGCAAATACTTCACAAGGAAGGTAGTCCTTTGAGGTTTTCCAGGAGCCATAGGCTTCATCAATAGTTGGATCATGTGGTTGGGCAGAGCAGGTTCATCAAAGAGGCATTGTACTCCTTCTGAAGGAATTGGAACTGGGACTGATCGAAGCAATTTTGATGCTGGTGCAGTGTAGTGAGTAGAACCAGTCATCCAGTCCAAGACCCATGAGTTGAAGTTAGAAGTATCACCTGTGATGTGCAAGGTGGCATAAAATTGAAGAATCAGCTCTTCATTCCAATCATAGATATCCACACAGAATGGAAGAATTCCCGCATCATGAAGAACTGTGAGCACCGGTGTGAAGGACGGGATTGTTTCCATATCCACATGAGGAATTTGATGATGCTCGAAGACTTTCTTCTTGTCAAACAACACTGATGCATAGTAATTCATCTGCGTGGTTGTCCAGAATTTGGTGCGACTGGCTCTTGCAGAGCCATATGGATTTGGTCCAGTGAAGAAAGTGTGCTCGTTGAAGAAATTGGTCTTGATGAATTTGGGGCGCTTTGAGCCTTTGAATGCCATCCTAATCTTTGGCTGAAGATTGGGTTTGAAGCGGCCCAAAATTTCCTTAGGCATTGGAGAAACTTCTCCAGACTAAGGAATTTGCACAACGGTTTCCTTAGTGGCAGTTGGAGCAACAATTTCCTTAGCTGATGCAGCTCGAATATCTTCAGTGACAATTGCAGCCAAGTCATCAGATCATGTATGAATTTCTTTAGTCTGGGCTAGATACTGAGGAATTTGTGACAGAGGAGTGGTCATTGGTGAATTTGGGTGTGCAACTTCCCAATATTCATCATTAATCAGAGGTGTTGTGTTTCCAATGTCCACATCCTCTTCCATTTCTTCAACGTCGGCCTCTTCAGCAGTCAGCTAAGGCTGGGGAGATGATACCAGTGGAGTTGAAGCATTTGCTTCCACTTCAATTTCTTCATCAATCTGCTCTGAGGTAGCAGCAGACCGATCCTTTTCATCTTGGTCATCATTTGGGATGACATAGTCAACACCAAATGGTACAAGTTCATAGACAGGCACAGAGCTGATAGGAGTTGCATCAAACGGCTTAGTTGAAGAACTTGGCAGTGTCTTCAATTTCTTCACTGCTGAGGAATCTGACATTGATGCTTTTCCCTTTAGTGCCTTTTTCTCCGCAACCTTGGTTTTCTTCACTTCTGATGTAGAAGGAAGGTTGCTATTCTTCACCCTTGAAGTTTTTGCATTTTCTGCACAGGGTAAAGGAGGAGCATATTCTTCAGGCACGACTGATGTAGTCGCCCTGGTGGTCTCAATTTCATGAGGCACAACAAAACTTTCAGCCGTCCTGGCAATTTCTTCAGGCGTAGCAGTGGAGGTTGCCCTCGCAGGTTCTTCAGCAGTGTGATTTTCTTCAGCTGCGGGAGCATTTTCTTCAATAGGTTGAGCAGATTCTTCAGCGTGAGAAATTTGTGGTTGCGATCGAGCTGCAACCCTTTTGTTGTGGTCCTTGATGGCTTTATCAGCCACATTGACAAAAAAACTTTGGCGTCTTTCCAATCAGCATATTATCCGTTGAAGTTATCACTGAGGTCTTTGATCTCACACTGCATCTTCATGAGTTCCTTAGGAGAAAGCTTCAGAACGTTGTTCTTCAAGAAGTGCTCTTTCTTGTACTGAGATTTCTTGGTTTGTGTGGCCTTCTCATACTTCCACTTTTCTTCAGCGATGAAGGCAGTGAGAAAATGATCTGGACCAGGAGGCAGCTTCAAATCATCAATTGGGGTGTTGGGATCCTTGTGCGAGATATCAATGAAGTTCAACACCATTTTTGGATCCAACCACAGAGGAATCTGATTGCCCTTTGCTTGAGCCACTCGTTCTTGCTTGTTTCTGATGATTGCAACCAGTTCCTCATCATCAACTTCATCTGAAGAATCTGATGGTATTTTGAACACCACCTTCTTCGGTTGAGGACTTGGTCGAATGCCTCGTCCAGCATCAGCTTGCATATTCATCAGTGAAGGACTGGTTGAGGACTGTGCTTGAGCAGAGGAACTTGCAGAAACCCCTGAAGCAATTGAGAAGCCCTCAGTCCTCTGACATGTTGCAAGGTGCAGAGGTTTTGAGGATTCTGAGGCAGTAACTGATGATTTTGCAGTTATAGAAGGCATTGCAGAGGCCTTTGAAGACTTTGCTTGAGGAATCTATAGTGAGGATTTTGAAGTTGAGGACTTTGACTTCACAGCAAACTTCTTCACAATAGTTTTCTTCGGAGCACTAGCAGAGGCTCCGGCAGTGGCAGCAACAGCAACCGCAGAGTCTTCATTGTATTTCTTCACAGCCTGTTTTGCCTTCTTTGCCATATTGGCTTCTTGTTTTTCCATTCTTGAGGAAAGTCATCACTAGTTTTGAGGCTAGTGGGATCACAACTTTGGTTTGGAGCCAAGGGTGGCCTGTTGCACGGGGGTTTAACAGCTAATTTCTTCATGTATTTGGGAGTAACATATCAATATTCTTTCCATTCCCGTGCCCATATTCTCTCAATTTTCTGAATGCAGATCTTTCTCTGCTTTGTAGTTTCCTTGGCATGAGTTTCTTCATCTGGAGTGCAATATTCCTCATACAGTTCATCGGGTATTTCAAAAGCAGTTTGTACTTCAGGTTTCTTTCCACCTTTTTGTGGCTTTTTCTCACCAGTCATTTTTCACTTGATGACTTTGAACTCTTGAAGATTCTGAAGATGTACACAATTTTTCCTCAAGGAACGCTGCAAATGAGTTAAGTTGATGAGAACCTAGTGATTCATCAACAGACATTTTGTACGTGTGAATAAGGTATAGGTGCTAGGAATTTGAAGAGGTCATATGCGTTCTCAGAACTTTTCGAAATACATCAAGTTGAGTAATTTTGACCATATATGTCTTGAGGAATTTCACTAAGTGTTCTTGTCTTAGGTTCCAGAGTTGTACAAATTTTGAGGATCCACACAATTAAGGAATCTTGAAGAAAATCATAACTTAGGAAAAACATCAAGAGTATGAACATGTAAGGTGCTTTGGAATATGATTCTTGAAGAATAAACTCCTTTGAGGAAATTGTGGAGAACTTGAAGATCAAACAAGGGCAGTAAAATTAGATTTTATTTATCCTAATGAAGAACATGATGAACAGTGAGATGAAATCGGGGAAGTTTGTCCGTCCAGATATCCCACGCCCTAGCTTGGCAGAGGGAGACAGCTACAACGGCGGCAGAGTGAAGATTTCAATGGCTGATGCGAGTACGGCGACGGCGAGGTTGAGGCAGTAAAGCTCTTCCACATCGACGGCGATGATTTTATCGGCGACGCTAGGATGAGCTCGGGAGAGTGGGAGTGAGGAGTAACCGAGCATAGTGAAAGGAAAGGGGGTATTTATAGCGGAGGTGAAACTAATCTGTCCGAAGATTTTGGACCAGATTTCCCCTGATCCTTGCTCTCCATGCGACATGTGTATCCCACGTTCTGAGTAGTGGAGATAGTGGAGGATCGTGGGTTAACCAGTCATGGGAATCAAAACGATTTGAGCAGGAAGCGCCGAAAATTTTGATAGAAAAAACTTTAAAGTTTCCGTTTGCAAATTCTTCAACTGTCAAGGACACAGTGAAGACTTTGAACGAGTTTCAAAGTAGAACGCATATGAAGAATTTGTGAACAGACTGGGTTGAGTTTAGCATAGAGGGGGAACGGGTCCGATCACATTCACTTAGATGAAAATCAACTTAAAGAATTAGCAATAAGTGAATGCTGTTGAGGACATTGAAAACTCATATATATATATAATCAATGAAGAACATCAGTTTCATAGATTGGAAGAATTTAAAAAGTTGAGGAATTTGCAAACTTGAGGAATTTGAAAATTTGAAGAATTTGCAAAATGACGAAAAACTCAACTTTGAAGAATTTCAACTATGGTTGGTGGCGTGACCCGCCGTATAAGAATGATGATTTCAGACACCGCGTACAATTGTCATAGGGTTCTGATAATCAAATTCTTCACACTTTGAGGGTTATTCTTCATTGATTGAAGAAAAAACGTTACTTCATGTGTTGCACATCTATGTCATCAATTTGCATAAATGTTAGGATGTGTGTCTTTTTCAAAGAACATTCGAAGATTGTAAGATATTTAGCTCAGACTGCAACTTGCAAAATCTCTTTTCAGTGGGGATGTGGTCGATGGAGATGTCGCCCTTGTGTACATGATCTCAAAGAAAATGATGATGAATCTGGATGTGCTTGGTCTTGGAGTGCTGAACTGGGTTGTAAGCAATCTTAATGGCGCTCTCGTTGTCGCAGTAGAGAGGCACATTGTTCACCTTGATGCCATAGTCCTTGAGGGTTTGCTTCATCCATAGAAACCGAGCTCAACATGAACCACCAGCAATGTACTCGACTTCAGTAGTAGATAGTGACACGCAGTTCTGCTTCTTCGAGGACCAACAGACTAAGGATCGTCCAAGGAAATGACATGTGCCTGAGGTTGACTTGCGATCCACACGATCTCCAGCATAGTCAGCATCTGAGTGTCCGACGAGGTGAAGATTTGAGCCCTTGGGATACCATAGTCCAAGAGTTGGTGTGTGAGCTAAGTATCGAAGAATATGTTTCACAGCCTTGTGGTGTGATTCCTTCGTTGTTGCTTGGAATCGGGCACACATGCAAACACTCAGCATAATATCAGGCCTAGATGCACATAGATACAATAAAGAGCCAATCATGGAGCGATATACCTTCTGATCGAAATATTTACCATTTTTGTCAGTGCGGAGGTGGCCTTTTGAAGGCATTGGAATTTTGACGCCTTTGCAGTCTTGCATGTCAAGTTTCCTTAGAACATCCTTGGGTATTTCTCTTGAGAGATGAAGATGCCATTGTCTTGCTAACGAATTTGAAGACCTAAGAAGAATTTCAACTCTCCCATCATAGACATTTGATATTCTTCACTCATCATATAGGCAAATTCATCACTGTAACGTTTGTCAATACAGCCAAAGATAATATCGTCTACGTATATTTGGCATATGAACAGTTCATTGTCATAGGATTTAGTGAAAAGAGTTGGGTCGAGTGAATCGGGTTTGAAGCCTTTCTTCATGAGGAATTCCTTCAGAGTAATGTACCACGCCCGAGGGGCCTGCTTGAGGCCATAGAGGGCCTTGTTGTGTCTGAAGACTTTGTTAGGATGCTTAGGGTCTTCAAAACCTGGGGGTTGAGCAACATATACTTCTTCCTCAAGCTTACCATTGAGGAATGCACTTTTCAGATCCATTTGATATAAGATGATATCATGATGGTTATCATAAGCAAGCAATATGCGAATAGCTTCAAGTCTAGCAATAGGTGCAAAAGTTTCATCAAAGTCAATTCCTTCAACCTATGTGTAGCCTTGAGCTACCAGACGAGCCTTATTTCTTACCACATGGCTATTTTTATCTTGCTTGTTGCGGTAGATCTAGTTGGTACCTATGATGTTATGCTTGCGAGGATCTGGTCGCTTGACAAGTTCCCACACATTGTTGAGCTTGAGTTGATGCAATTCCTCTTGCATAGCTTGAATCCACTCATGCTCCTTGAATGGTTCATCAACTTTGGTGGGCTCTATGATAGAGTCAAAAGCAAAGTGCCCACAAAAGTTAGTCAAATGTGAAGCTCTTGAGCGAGTGAGGGGACCTGGTGCATTGATGTCGTCGATGATTTTGTCAATCTGCACTTCATTTGCAACTCTTGAATGAGCAGGTTGACGTGGCTAAGGATTTTCTTCAGCATCATTTTCTTCAGGTGTATCAGCATGAATGTCTTCATTCGTTGGAATGAATTCTTCAGTGGGTATGACATCTTTAGTAGCCTTCAGCTTAATGGATTCCTCAGGAGATTGTTCATCTAGCATAGGAGGCAGGTGCTCTCTTTGCGAGCCGTCAGTTTCATCGAACCGCACATCTACAGTTTCAACAACCTTATGGTGGTAGGTGTTGAAGACTCTGTAGGTGTGCGAGTCCTTTCCGTAACCAAGCATAAAACCTTCATGTGCTTTCGGTGCAAATTTAGAACTATGGTGAGGGTCTCTAATCCAGCATTTTGCACCAAAGACTTTGAGATAACTTACATTGGGTTTCTTGCCAGTCATGAGTTCATACGAAGTCTTCTTTAAGAATTTGTGAAGATATACCCTGTTGATGATGTGGCATGTTGAATCAATTGCCTCAGGCTAGAAGTGACAAGGAGTCTTGTATTCATCAAGCATGGTGTGAGCCATCTCAACAAGAGTCCCATTCTTCCGCTCCATGATGTTGTTCTGTTGAGGAGTATATGGGGCATGAGTAATACCAAGTTCATCAAGATATTCATCAAGATTGATGTTCTTGAACTCAGTCCCATTATCACTCCTGATATGCTTGATCTTGACGCTGAAGTTTGTAGAGGCCCTTGAAGCAAATCGTCTGAAGACATCCTGCACTTTAGACTTGTACAGAGTAATATGCACCCGAGTGTAACGAGAGTAATCATCAACAATGACAAAGCCATACAAACTTGAAGAATTTGTTAGTGTGGAATAATGAGTGGGGCCAAAGAGGTCCATGTGAAGCAATTCAAAGGGTCGAGTCATGGTCATGATTGTCTTCGAGGGATGCTTGGATCTGGTCATCTTCCCAGACTTACATGCCACACAGAGGTGGCCCTTGAGGAATTTGACACCTTCAATGCCGATGACGTGCTTTTTCTTCACGAGCGTGTGCAAGTTCCTCATACCAGCGTGTCCAAGTCATCGATGCCACAACCAGCCTTCTAAGGACTTTGCAAGGAGGCACGTGGCAGGCTGAGGACCTATAGAGAAATCAACAATATACAAGTCTCCTCTCCTAAAGCCTTCGAAGACTATGGAATTGTCAGATTCCATGATAACAACACAACGATATTTTCCAAAGTCGACAACCATATCAAGATCCCAAAGCATTGAGACAGAGATAAGGTTGAACCTGAGGGATTCGACAAGCATCACCTTATCCATATGTCGGTCCTTTGAGATCGCAACCTTACCTAGACCCAATAACTTGCTTTTTTCCTTTGTCAGCGTAGGTGATATGCTTCAGATGAGATGGGGCAAGTGACAAATTCATCAGTAGATTCTTGTCACCAGTCATGTGGTTTGTGCATCCACTATCGAGGACCCACTCAGTAGCTTTTGGAGGTTCATCTTGCAGATGAATTAGTACAACTTACGAACTCATATGCTTCAGAGTAAAGAATATGACAACAAATTCATCAGGCAGAATTTCATCTCACAATATGGAAACTAAAGCAGTGTGAGGACGTGAGAAATGAGGAATTTATTTCTACATGATTTGCTTGCGTCCTTTCAAGCATTTCCTTAGGTCTCTAGTAAATTCATCAGATGTTCAAGTTCATCTGGTGACCTAACCCTGCATAAGAGATTAGTTCAATTTCTTCACCACCCACAACTAGAGGGGTGGCAAAGAGTTCATCATTCTGCGAGCACCATATGAGAAAGGAGGCATTGAAGCTAGTGCGCTTCGTTTCACAGGATGTGAGTTAGAGTACTCATATGAATAAGCAGAGAAATTCTTTGAGGACTTATGAACATAATTATTTGAAGAACAATGCACATATTCAGAACTCTTAGACTTTCCCCGCGAAACAGATGCATTAGCACGAGAATGATATTTTTGACCATTTGAGGAACTTGGTCCTAGTGAAGACTTTGGTCCATATGAGGAATTTGATAAGGGGTTCCTATTCTTCATGAGTGGTGTCGTGAGGACATTCACTTGAAGATTTTGTAAGCAGCTCTTGGGAACCGAGATTTTCTTCATAGGTGAATCATTCCTGCAGTTAGTCCCAGCAAATTTGGCAAATACTTCACCTTTCTGATTTTTGAAGAATTTGTAGTTGGGGTCAAGTGACTCATCAGAGGAATACGAAGTTTCACAAGTAAATCCAGATAAATTGGATGGATCTACAAGAGGTCCTTTTGCAGCAACCCATGAGGTTTTGGGGTACTGCTCAGGTGTCCAGTAGGATCCATCAGCATTGAGTTTCCTCTCGAAGGCAATACCCTCTTTCCTATGGTTCCTGTTTAGAATCTGCTTTTTGAGTACATCACAAAGGGTTTAATGCCCTTTGAGACTTTTGTACATGCGTGTCACATACAATTCCATCAACCCTGCATTTTCATCAGTGATACTTGTGGTATCCTCAGAGGAGGAATTTGTGACCATGGGAATAGTTGAAGAATTTGCAGCAATAGAAGCATTTGAACATTCAGGTGAAGAATTAGCAGTTTCACGTTCCATGCATTTCAAGCAAGGTGGGACAAATTCTTCCTTAGCGGTATTGATCTGTTGAGCTAGTAAGGAATCGTTTTCCCTTTGGAGATCCCCATGAGACACTCTTAGTTTCTCAAGATCTTGCTTTGTTTGAAGGAATTCATAAGAAAGCTTCTCATGATCAGCTAAGAGAGCATTATGATGACTCTGAAGGTTATCATACTTTGTCTGAAGACTTTTGAGATTGTCAGACAGAGTTTGAGTCCGATCCACTTCCTCATTCAACAGATCATCGCTTTTGTCTAGCAGTTTCTGAAGCTTTTCAAGCGAACTTTGTTGCTTAGTGGCAATATTAGCAAGTTTGGCATAGCTAGGTTTCACATATTCATCAGATTCACCGTCACTTGATTCGGAGGAGGAGTGATGCTTCTGTACCTTGGAACCTTTAGCCATGAAGCAATAGGTGGGAGCATAATCATCATTGTTGACGTCATAGTCATTGCACTAGTCATTTTCTTCATCATTGAAGATGGACTTGCTGACGAAAGCAGTGGCAAGAGCAAGGCTAGCAACACCAGATTCTGATTCCACGTCAGATTCTTGCTCTTCTTCATATTCTTCAAATTCTTCTTCTGAGTCCATTTCCTTTCCAATGAAAGCCCGATCGTTTCTAGAACCATTCTTCTTGTGCGTTGAGGACTTTGCAGATGAGGACTTTGAAGATTTCTTCTTTTTCTTCGAGTCACTAGAACTTTCGTCCTTGTACTTCTTCTTCTTCTTCTTTGATTCTTTTTCCCAGAGTGGACAGTCAGAGATAAAGTGACCAGATTTCTTGCATTTGTGACAAGTTCTCTTTTAGTCGTGTGAGGAATCCGATTTCCTCAAGCCACTTTTTGGAGATTTTCCAAAGCGGCCTCTCCTTGAGAACTTCTGGAGTTTCCTCATGAGCATTGCCAGCTCCTGACTCAGTTCTTCAGGATCACAAAGGCTACTATCAGAATCTTCGCCTTCGGATGAGGAAATTGCTTTTGGCTTCAGAGCACGAGATCTTCCATAGCTTGGCCCGTAGAGGTCTCTCTTCTCAGCTTGTTGGAATTCATGAGTATTGAGTCTCTCAAGAATATCAGCAGGATCAAGTGACTTGTAGTCTCCATGCTCTTGAATCATCAAAGCCAGTGTATCAAATGAGGAATCAGGAGATCTTAGCAGTTTCTTCACCACTTCATGGTCGGTGATGTGAGTGACACCCACTGCTTGAAGCTCATTGGGGATATCAGTGAGACGATCAAAAGTTTGCTGAACATTTTCATTGTCAAGTCTTTTGAAGCGATTGAAGAGATTGCGAAGAACATCAACACGAGAGTCACGTTGAGTGGAGACACCTTCGTTGACTTTGGACAACCTATCCCAGATAAGCGTAGCAGACTCCAAAGCACTTACTCTGCCATATTGACCTTTGCTCAGATGGCCACAGATGATATTCTTCGCTTGAGAATCGAGTTGCTTGAATTTCTTTGTATCAATGGCAGTGATAGTAGGAGAAGTGCGGGGAACACCATTTTCCACAACATACCAGAGATCGTTTCGGTAGCTTCAAGATGCATGCACATCTTGTACTTCCAGTAGGGGTAATCTGTCCCATCGAAGGTAGGACAGCCTGTGGAAATCTTGATCATACCTGCAGTCGACATTACTAGAACTCCAGGTGGTTAAACCAAAATCACACAGAACAAGGGAGTACCTTGCTCTGATACCAATTGAAAGTGCGTTATATCGACTAGAGGGGGGGGGTGAATAGGCGATTTTTACAAATTCATCACTTAAGGAATTTCAACTTGAGGAATTTGAAATGTGATGAATAACATGCAGCGGAATAAGTACTCAAGTGCATGAGAAACATAACAATAACATAGTCATCATGATGAAGTAAAACATGCACATATTACAGGTAGCATGATACAGGATAAGCAGGTGAGGAACAAGGTAACTTGAAGAATTTGAGGTGAGGAATTGGTGAAAGTCTTCAGTCAAATTCTTCAAATAGTAAAGATCAAGTTCATCAACAAGTATATGAGGAAATGAAAGGGTTGAGGAAATAGAACCAGAGAGCTTGATGAACACAATGGTTTGATGACCCAGTTCCAACTGTTGTGAGAATCGTACATCTGGTTTGGAGCATCCTGGTATTTAAACCAGAGGACACACAGTGCTTACCGTATTCTCCTTGAGCTAAGGTCACAAAGTTCTCGCCCAACACTCGTGGTAAGTCTTCAAAGTAGACTTCCAAAACCCTCACAAACTGGTCACCCGGTGATCCACAATTGACTGCTGGATGCTCTAGACCAAGGTCACTCCGTGATCCCCAATTGATTGTAGGATGCAGTAGACCATGACACCTAACCGTCTAGAAGATACACAGTCTTCAAAGGTAACAAGCGTCGGTTCCACACAGGAACAATCTCTTCAGCGATGCTCAATCACTTTGGGTTTGGTGGTTGGATTTGGGTTTTTCCTCACTGATGATTTTCTCTCAAAATCTTCAGAGGATGGGTTACTCTCAAATGACAAGTGTTAGTTCTCTCTTGGAGTAGCCAACCAACTAGTGGTTGTGGGGGGTGGTTGTTTATAGCCAGGATGTAACCTGACATGATAAGACATGAATGCCCCCAATGATATTTATGTGGATATGATGATTGGGGACAGCTTGCGCAAAGCACAACAACGGTCATTTCGAACTATGAAAGTCCTCAGGCTTATCATGTTCCTCACTTGTAGGCAATTCGCACTGGCGAAATCCTAACTCCTCAGTCAGACCAATTTCCTCAGAGACCAGAGGAACTATGTCTCTGTCACTGAAGAACTTGAGTGAACTGTAAGAGATTTCCAAAAGGCTTCACTCGAAGGATTGGATAGTTTGAGGCTTTTGAGTTGAGCATCAGTCGGAAATTTTCCTTAGTATTACCTCGACCCCCTTTAACAGTATGGTGTTTCCTATGACTCAAAGAAAGGAAATGAAACTACAAAAACAAAAGTATTCATGCTTCATAGTCCTCGTTCATATCTTCAAGGTCACACCAACTTCTTCATTTTCAAAGTCTTCAGGAAATACCAAAGACTTCAGCAAAGTCTTCACCAAAGTCTTCGGTTGAAGACATATTTTTAGGGGTCGATAATCTCTGAATATATCAAACTCCTCATCGACTTATAGAGCCTGTGTACACTCACAGACACATTAGTTCCTTAACCTATAGGTCTTCAATACACCAAAATCACTAAGGGGCACTAGATGCACTTACACTTTGCACGCGTGTGGACCGCTGCCACGCCCGTTCGTGACTTCCCTATCCCATCGGAAACCCTTCACTCGTGCCTGCGCGTTCCCGCACTTTTGCCAGCTGCCTACATTCATACCATTGTAAAGGGATCGCTACACAATGATGTCGGCCCAGAGCAGACATGACCTTTCACTACGTTGACAATGAAACGGCGGGCCAGGCGAGAGAGCCGCTTGCGCCGCATACCTGGTATCCGCGCATGTTTAATGCCGAAGCGATGTTGTTATACAAGACGAGACAAATATATATCATGCACGTTCAAGGCCTGCTCGTCTGTGTATCGCCATTAAGTAGGTTCACCGGCTAAGAAACCCACTTTGACGTCGCGTATTGACGTGCCCGGATGCTTGGTGTTACCGAAATTTTCTACTCCCTCTATTCACATTTGTAAGGCCTTGTTGACATTTTAGATACAATGCAAAACAGATCAATTTGAGTTGTCTGAAAGACTTATAGAAGTGAACAGAGGGAGTATGTAAAGACGGCCACACCCGGCTAACTTCACATCACAACACTTTTGCTCCACACTCTTCTCCTTGTTCCACATCCGCCATAAACAAGAGCAGGAAATCCCTATGGGATAATCTTTCGTCAAAAATGAAGCATGAGGTGGCCACCCTTGCAGCTGCCTACGGAAAGTGGATCAAACAGGGCAGGTGGGCTAGCTCACCTAAGGTCTCTGCCGACGATCCCATAATGATAATGGGCCCGGACAACGACACCATGATGGTGCATGCCAACTTGACCATAGAGCAAGCACAAACGCACTACAACCCCTCCATGGGGGAGGAGGAGCAGCCTGCGCCGACTCCTATGTCGGTGTTCCAACACGTGCAAGAGGAGCAAAGGTACATGTTGCGGTATCACTAGAAATGTATGTCTAGAGGGGGGGGGTGCATAAACTATATGCAGGAATTTAAAACTACCTCAAGCATAAATCAAGTGCTCGCAGTTTTTAGCATACATAGCAAATCTAGAACATCCTACACATGCAAGTCGTCAAGTATAGCAGCGCAAAGTAAAGACATTGCACATGGAGGTAAGGATTAGAGATAGAGAGATCAAATGCATGAGGGACACATGATTTTTCCCGTGGTTCCGATAGGCGGCTCTATCGTACATCCAAGTTCATGGATTCTTCAACCCACAGAGCGTAACAGTCGCGAGAGTCCATGGAGGGATCTACCCACGGAAGGTTCCACGAAGAAGCAACCTTGACTATACCATGATGGCCTATGTCCACGGAGGACTAGCCTAACTTGGGGTAGATCTTCATGAAGTAGGCGATCTCCTTGCCCTTACAAACTTCTTGGTTCACTCCACAACATGAACTAGGAGGCTCCCAAGAGACACCTAACCAATCTAGGAGGCACCACCCTCCAAAAGGTAAAAGGCTCAATTGTGTCGATGAACTCCTTGATCTCGTGCTTCAAGATGATAGACTCCTCAACACACAATCGGTCTCTCACAGATTTGGCTTCGAAGAAGAGATTGATTGGGTGGAAGGCAACTTGGGGAGGCTAGAGATCAAGATTCATATGGTAGGAATGAAATGGCATGATCTCAACACATGAGTAGGTGGCTCTCTCTCTCTCTCAGAAAATCAGTAGGTATGAATGGGGAACTGTTCTGAGTGCTTCTCTCTCGAGTGAGTGGTGGTGGAGGGGTATATATAGGCATCTCCAAAAGTCCAACCATTACACACAAAATGACCAACTCGGTGACATCGATGTGTTAATCTCGATGGTACCGAAGTGACCAAAAGGTGGCAACTTTTGAATCTCGGTGAGACCGATATAGGAAACTCGGTTGCACCGATAACGTGACCAGCGGTCAGATTGCCCAATCTCGGTGACGCCAATCCAACAATCTTGGTGGGAACGATATTGTGAATTTGTGTAATAGAAAGTTGGCAACCTAAACTCGGTGGCACCGAAGCAGAATTAGTTGCACCGAAGTGGCTAGGGTTTGACTGAGTCTATCTAGGTTTTGGAATCGGTGGCACCGAGTGGAAAGTGTTGGTTGCACAGATTTTGAATATTTGGCTTTGGACAGACTTTTGTGGAAGATCTTGTGGGTGTATGTGATGACTATCACTTTGCACGTACGAGTATTTTGTTCACCAACAAAACCTTACCCCCTTTTAATATTATTGGCTTTCCTATGGACTGTCGGTGTCAAAACCAGCGGATCACGGGTAGGGGGCCCCGAACTGTGAGACTAGAATCGATGATAACATGAGACGAAGGGGACACAGATTTACCGAGGTTTGGGCCCTCCAAGGGTGGTAATACCCTACGTCCTGCTTGGTTGTATTGATGATATGGGGGTTACAGAGTTGATCTACCTCGAGATCGAATAGCTAACCCTAGATGAGTTGTTCTCCCCCTATACCCTAAAACCCTCCCACTTATATAGACGCCGAGGATGCCTAGGGTTTACACATGGTCGGTTACATGCCGAAGAGATAAACATGCCTATTTGCTACATCAAACGTGGAGTGCAAGCCGTGCTTCCCGAAGCTTCCATCTTGGAGACTGGGCCTTCAAATATCCCCATGTCTGATAAGTAGCCCATACAGTCTGGTCCATAAGAATAGGCCGACCTCCCGAGGATCCCTTAATCCAAGACTCCCTCCATAGCCCCCGAACTTGCCTCCAACGCCAAGGGTCTTGAACTCCAATTGCTTCATGAACAAAGTCTTTGGCTTGCGAGGTAAGTTCCTTCCACCGAATAGATTTCGGCCTCCAATGACGAATAGATTCCGAACAGTGGCGCATTCGGATATTGTGAAATGGGCTGGCTTCGAAGGCCAAACTTTAGGGGGTATAATGTCCCCTTATGACCTCTTTGACAAAAGGTCATGGCCCACCATGAAAGCTAGTCCAGTTACAGGGACTCGATGCGCGGTTCGAGGCCGTTCCATCAGCACGATCTATCAACGCGTAGATCGTGCCCCGTTTCACAAGAGATATGTTTAATCATGCATGCGCTACTATGCACATGTCTCGGGAAGTGGAGGGATTTGTGGCGCGGCCAAGGGGGGTCAAACGATAAGCCTCATAAAAGGGAAAGAAAACCCCCGCGGCTATTCAAGCTCCCCATCTGCTTCCGCTGCCATCCATTCCTCTGAGCCTCCGACGCCTAGATCTAAATCTTCCGCCCCCACCTCCAAGGTCACCAATGGCGGGCTCTGGCTCCAACGACAAGTGGGAGGCCTCCACTGTGACCGATGAGGACATCCAAGACCTCAAGAAGGCCGGATACCTCCCCGCTGATATCCCCCACCGCGCGGCGGAGGAGGGCCAAGTGATCCCCACCCCCAAGCCAGGCGAAAGGGTGGTGTTCATCCCTCACTTAATCAGGGGGTTGAGATTTCCTCTCCACCCTTTGTCAGGGGGTTGATGTTCTTCTATGGCCTCGACTTCCACGACCTCCCACCGAACTCTTTCTTGCACATCTCGGCATACATCCTCGTATGCGAGGCTTTCCTGCGCATCGCGCCGCACTTCGGGCTTTGGCTTCAGGTGTTCAACATCAAGCCCAAGTGCGTCGGTGGCAAGCACGCAGATTGCTGGGGAGCGTTCATCGGAAAGCTCACCCGTGTCGTGTGGCCGTCGGGAACCCTCATTGACACCATCAAAGGTGGCAGAAGGAGTGGTTCTATATCACCTAAGTGCAAGAAGAAGGTCAGCACCCCCCCGCCGCATTCAGATCCGCCCCACCCGACTAGCTTCATGGCTCGAAAAGCACCTCGTCTGGGGACCGAGCAAGGAGGTGGGCGACCTACAGAAGTGCATCGGCTCCATGATCGACGAGGGCACATAGTTGACAGATGTGGTCCACATGATGCTCCAAACATGAATCCTCCCTTGCCAGCGTCGGGATACTCCCTTGTGGGCCCGTCAGCTCGACGTCGCAAGAGGTATGCACTGTGAAGAAAGCCCTTTGACCCACTCTAAAGGCTAAACCAATTAGAAAAGCGTCCCCCGGGAGTTTTGCAGTAGTAGATGACGTTCCTGGTACTAGTAGTCCATAGAACTAAGATTTGCATGCATGGTGGGTAACAAAATTGTATCTATCTTTTGCAGTCTGTAAATACGTATCCCAAAGTTGTAGATTCTGCCTCTTAAGGGCGAGGGAGAAGTTATGGAAGGCGCTCTTCAAATCGCAGAAGAGCTGGACATCCGAGGAGGAGGACAAGGGCCTACACACCGCCAAGCCCGAATCCGAGGTACGATATATCTTAGCTTGGTCAGCTTTTATTTCATAGGGAGGTTTCATAACCCGTTTTCCAATCTGGCTCTATAGAGGTGGCTGAAGAAGGCCGTCAAAATTAACACTCCGGCACCTCATCCTGAAGACGAGAGGATCGGGATGTTAGCAAAAATGCTCGTGGTGAAGCCCTATGAGGCTCCCGCGAAAAACGAGAAGAAGAAGAAACCAGGCCAGGCTGGCATCCGCATCACGGACCAGCCCGACACCACATCCGAAGATACCCCCGCCTCCTCGAATAAGGAGGAGGCTGAGGAGGAGGAAGAGGAAGAAGAGGAGGAAGAGGAGGAGGCCGAGGTCGAGGGCGAGGGGGAAGGTAATTCCCCCCGTGCCAGGAAGAGAGCGGCGTGCTCGGACGCTTCGGAATAGGTCCATCCTCCTGTCCAGAAGAGGGCGCGTCAGGCGTAGGTGATTCTGACCGACGATAGTTCGGACTCATACATTGTGTCCAAAGACCTTGAAGAGGTTCCACGGAGGAGGCTGCAGGTCAAACCCCCTCCTAAAAGGTTAGGATCCGAAAACCCTCCTATTCATCATGAATAGATTTAGAGTTTACTGACGTGCAGGTTATTGGCTTTGTAGCACCCCCGCGCATCATCCCCACCAACATGATGTCGGACCGGGAAACCCCGCACGCCGAACTGGCGGAGAGCAGGGATGCCTCGCATCCCACCACTCCAGGCGCCACGAGGGACGTCGTGGAGGTGTCGTCCCAGCACACTCCTATGGAGGAGGACACCGGTGGCGAGGGAGAACTACCATGGCTGAGGCTAACGCCTCGGCCGCTGAAGACTAGGGGCGACACCCTTCCCGGACACCGACGAGGCCGGACGAGCGGGTGCTCAGTCTCCTCCGAGAACATCTCCGGAGCGCACTGTAATTGATACGTCACCAATGTATCTATAATTTTTGCTTGTTCCGTGCTATTTTATTATCATTCTTGGATGTTTTATAATCATTTTACCACAACTTTATATTATTTTTGGGACTAACCTATTAACATAGAGCCCAGTACCAGTTCCTGTTTTTTCCTTGTTTTGGGGTTTTACAGAAAAGGAATATCAAATGGAGTCCAAACGGAATAAAAATTTACGGTGATATTTTTGGACCCGAAGAGACCCACAGAGCATCAGAGTTGTGCCAGAAGACCCACGAGGCATTCACAAGCCTCAAGGGCGTGACCACCCCCCTGGCCACACCCTGCAGGCTTGTGACTCCCTCGTGGCCCATCCGGACTTATTTCCACCGCTATAAATTCCTATAAATGCCAAAAAAACCAACGAAGAACCTAGATCGGGAGTTCCGCCGCCGCAAACCTCCAGAGCCACGAAAAACCAATCGGGAGTCCGTTCTCGCACCCTGCCAGAGGGGGAAACCATCACCGTAGGCCATCTTCATCATCTCGATGCTCTCCATGACGTGGAGGGAGTAGTTCACCCTCGGGGCTAAGGGTATGTACCAGTAGCTATGTGTTTGATCTCTCTCTCTCTCTCTCTCTCTCTCTCTCTCTCTCTCTCTCTCGTGTTCTTGAGATGGCACGATCTTGATGTATCACGAACTTTGTTGATATAGATTGAATCATATGGAGTTTTCCCCTCTCTATCTTGTTGTGATGAATTGAGTTTTCCCTTTGAAGTTTTTTTATCGGATTGAATCTTTAAGGATTTGAGAACACTTGATGTATGTCTTGCAATGACATATCTGTGGTGACAATGGGATGTTCTATTGATCTACTTGATGTATGTTTTGGTGATCAACTTGCGAGTTTCGTGACATTGGGAATCTATGCATACGGGTTGGTACACGTTCTTGTCTTGACGTTCCGGTAGAAACTTTGGGGCACTCTTTGAAGTTCTTTGTGTTGGATTGAACATGATGAATCTGAAATTATGTGATGCATATCGTATAATCAAGCCCATGGGTACTCGTGGTGACATTGGAATATCTAGGTGACATTAGGGTTTTGGTTGATGTGTATCTTAAGGTGTTATTTTAGTAAGAACTCTAGGGCTGTTTGTGACACTTATAGGGATAACTCATAAGATAGATCAGAAAAGATAACCTTGAGGTGGTTTCGTACCCTACAATAATTTCTTCATTAGTTCTCCGCTATTTTTGACTTTGGAGTGAACCCTTTGTCGCACGAGAGGTATTTACATATGATTCAACTATGCCAATATTGTTGAGAGAAATTGCACTATTGAAAGTATAAACCCTAGGCCTTATTTTCAAGCATTGCGATACTGTTTGTGCTCACTTTTACCATTAGTTACCTTGCTGTTTTTATATTTTCAGAATACAAAAACCTATATCTACCATCCATATTACACTTGTATCACCATCTCTTCGCCGAACTAGTGCACCTATACAACTTACCATTGTACTGGGTGTGTTGGGGACACAAGAGACTCTTTGCTATTTGATGGCAAGGGTTGTTTGAGAGAGACCATCTTCATCCTACACCTCCCGCGGATTGATAAAACTTAGGTCATCCACTTGAGGGAAAATTCCGATTGTCCTACAAAACTCTACGCTTGGAGGCCCAACACGAGTCTACAAGAAGAAGGCTGTGTAGTAGACATCAAGCTCTTTTCTGGCGCCGTTGCCGGGGAGGTGAGTGCTTGAAGGTATATCTTTAAATCTTGCAATCAAATCTTTAGTTTCTTATTTTTCACTAGTTTGGTTTTATAAAATAAAACTACAAAAAAATGGAATTAAGGTTTCCTCATATGCTTCATCTCTTTAATGTCTTTCGTGAAAATGATGGAAAGGAAAATTGTACTCAAGTGTTAGAAAAAGAAGTTATTAAAATGTTTGGCACTAAATCTTTGAGTGATTAGCATGATTGCAATGTTGTTAGTATGAATTCTTTGAATATCCATAGTACTAATGATGATTGCACTAGTCATGATAAAACTATTTCTTATAAGCATGTCAATTTTTGTGGAGTGCATAGGGTTTGTCAAGACATGCCTAAAAGGGAATATAGATTTTGTAAGAGGCATAAGTATTTAGAAACTAAATGGTTGCAAGAGAGGCTATATGTTTGTGCTGAAAGACTTCATATTTCTCGCCGTCCTTGTGAACTTTGCAATGAATGTGGTCATTATAATTTCCAATGTGAATTATTTCATGATTGAATCATGTCCAAAAATTGTGATAACCTCATTACCCTTGAGCATCATAATGAACTTAGTCTATTTTTGGGGTATGAAGAAATGAAACGTGAAATTAAGGATGTTCAAGCATGGGCTCTCATGAAAATATTTGATTTTGATATAAAGGAAATCTATATGTATTGCGTGGTAAATTGCATTGAGAATACTTATATTGCCAATTACTTAAAGACAAGAAAACAATTAGAAGAGGAAGAAAATACTAATGAAGGGGAAGAGGTTTCCTAATGTCCTCCTATTTTTTTCTTATGATAAATCAGGTAATAGAGAGAAGATTTTTATTCAACCAACCTCTTCAAAAAGAAGTTTGGAGGAATTAAATAAAACCACACATAATGTGGTGAAGAATAAGAAAAGAAGGAAAACTAAAGGTAAAGAGGTATCTCTCCCAAATAATGTTGCTCCCATTATCAATAGGCCTCATGAGAATGAATCAGAAATAGTTGTGGAATATGATACACTTGAGATTGATTTTGTTGTGCCTATTGCTTGTGTGACAATTATGATTGGGAGGATAATGATACTTCTTGTAATCTTGAAAATATTTATGGCACCAACTAGGAGGATGATGATAATAATTGCTATACTGTTGGTGCTATTCATACCATTAATGATGAGAGTGATTATGTTTTTGATATACAAAGCCACAAGCTTGGGGATGCTATGTTTGATGAAAATGAAATGTTTGAGAATTTATTTGCTGCAATTAATGTTTGTCCCAAGCTTGGGGATGCTATGCTTAATGAAGATGATCTTTTTATTCCCCCTACTTTGAATGATCAAATTTGTTATAATGATTGCATGCCTCCTACTTATGATGATTATTGTGATGATACTTATGCAATGAAAAAGAGTGATGATTACTATTATGATACTTGTCATAATTATGAATATCATTTTAATAAATATTACTCTTTTAGTGTGGAACCAATTTGTAGTATTCAAGTCTTCTATGATACGCCCACTATTAGTCATGAGAATAAATTTGCTTATGAGGAGAGTAGTAAAATTTCTATGCTTGTGCATCGTCAAAATAATGATTTATGTGCTGGTTATATTGTGGAATTTCTTTATGATGCTACTGAAAATTATTATGAGGGAGGAACATATGCTTATAGGAATTGCAATAATATCAAGTTTCCTCTCTATGTGTTCAAATTCTTGAAGATATGCTTATTTTCCCTTCCTATGCTAGATGATTCTTGCTCCCATAAATTGTTTGCTCAAAAAATCCCTATGCATAGGAAGTGGGTTAGACTTAAATGTGCTTGTCATGAGATTCATGATGCTGTTTTGCATGTCTCAATTACTATTCCTATGTGAGCATCATTGAAATCATCATGCCTAGCTAAAAGGCATTAAAGAAAAGCGCTTGTTGGGAGACAACCCAACTCTTTTACCTTATGTTTTGATGTGTTCACATGATTAAGATACTGTATTAATCATGTTTTGTGTCTTTTATTTCAATAAAGTGCCAAGTAAAGCCTTTGGGATAGTGTGGATACTTGCTTGTTTGATTCTGTGCAAAAACAGAAAGTTTTGCGTCTAGTATATGAATTATCTGATTTTACTGTACGTCAAACAATTCCGAAATTTTTACACAAAATTTATATGCAAATTAATTGAGTTTTCCTAATTGTTAAGAATTTGTAGAGTCAGGGACGTTTGGTTATCATTCAGATCTTTACAGACTATTCTGATTTTGACAGATTCTGTTTTGCATGCATAGTTTGCTTGTTTCAAGTGTTCCTATAGATTATATTGAGTAAGAGAAATTGTGGGAATGATGTAATACAGTAGGTATCATGTGGGAACAATTATGAATCTTGTCTTGATAGTACCTAAGTGAATGATCTATATTTACTACACTAACCCATCTCACGAAGTTCCGTTAAGTTTTGTGTGATTGAAGTTTTCAAATTTTGGGTGAGATAACGATATGAGAAGAATAAGGAGTGACAAGAAACTAAGCTTGGGGATGACCAAGGCACCCCCAAGGTAGTATTAAAGGAAGACCTAAGCGTCTAAGCTTGGGGATGCCCCGGAAGGCACCCCCTCTTTCGTCTCAACACTATCGGTATATCTTACTTAGAGATATATTTTTATTCGTCACATAATATGTGTTTTGCTTGGAGCGTCATTATATTTTGTTGTTCTCTGTTAGGTGTTATTTATAATCTTCTAGTGGAGCAGCTGAAACAGCTATGGAGCTGCACCAGATGGCGGAGCCAGCCATGAAGGATCTCTGCATTCGCTTGTGGCCCGGCGAGCCGCTGCCAGGAAGCTACTTTGGCCAGGTGCAGAGGTTGATTGTTGCTTCGCCTTGCCTCGACACCATCAAGCGCTTCTCCTGCATCGAGGGAGTCCAGATGTCCCTTGCAAGAGCGAAGGTGCACTAGCCAGGGCTAGATCCGATGAAGGTAGCCACCGCCCCGCCGCCTCCTGGGAAGGAGCATAGACGCCCCGAGATATACTTCGATGGAGTGATGGAAAGTGCTCGGGTGATAGCATCCCAGTGTTCGGGCGATCATTTATTTGAATGAACTTTAACGCGTCCGAAGACTTGTCCAAACTTTTGATGATATTACTTATTGTTCTTGTATGGTTTTGCATTCCTTTATAACTCCTATGTGTCCGTTTAATACTAAAAGTTATGAGTCGTCGACTTCATCCCCCATGTAGATACTACATGGTGTTTCTATGCCAATGCACTATGTCCCTTAGCCGAATTATCGAAACCCGAAGGCGGTACAGTGCGATAGAAATAGGCAATCAGACTATAGTGCTTTATTTCTTTCACTTATCCATAGGGGCACAAAAAGTACTACAGGAAGCATACAATTAGCCACCGAAGTGTTGTGATGTTCGGAAGAACCGTGGCCAAAGCCGGTATCACAATGTTTGCATAAAGGGCAAAGTCCTTGTATAACACGGAATAACCACTTACGAGGATTGAAGTACAATACTTCTAGCTCGGGTTTACAGACCGGATCTCGCATACTATGACAGCCAGTTTTCGGCTTTCTCCCCTGAGGAGCTTGACCAGACTATCCGGAAGCACAATCGCAGGGGTGCTCCCTTTGCCCTTTTAGCCGAACGAGCAAAACGTAAAGGGGCAAGCACAAGAGCCGGACAACCCAACTATTGACCCAAGACATAGTTCGGAACCGATGCATATAAAGTGAACACCAAGACGCCGAACGCGTGATAGAATATACATAAGGCGATTTATTTTTAAACTCGAGCCCCTGGTCTATTAGCCGGTTGCCTCACATCATACCAAACAAGTCCACGATAAGAGGTGAAAATATGTGCCACAAAAGGATAGATGAGGCAAACTTGTGCCACACAATTTATATTTTTCTCAACAACTCTTATAGCTCGTATTGCCGAAGCAACTGTTTATAGGTATGTGAAAGACATAAATTATACAGGAGTTGTTGTACCAGGGGTCTTCGATCGATAACCTGACGTCCTCAAGATGCGCCGTTGCTAGTTGACTCCTACTCTTAGATGCACCTTGATGGGTGTTAGAGTTTGGCGAACGGATCTTGCAAATAAGGTCTTGAGAGGACGCCGAATTGTAGGTGCACTTTACACCATAGGCAGGTTCTTTAGGAGCGCCTGCATTTTGTCCGAAGACGTGTTGAGGGTAGAGGTTCAGGCCAGCCAAGCACCCATGTTTATTTCCCCACCGCTACCCATGGAATTTTAAGTGTGAAGTTGTGCCTCCTTCGCACGTACTTTACTGGTCTTAGGGTTGTGCGGTGGGGGCGAGTCCCTATTGAAGGGAGGAGGCACAATCTGAGTTTTCGGTCTGAAGCCAAACTCGCTTCCCAGCCTTGTGTGCCTTTATGGCGGATGTCGGAACTTGCCGATCTTCTTTGTAGCTGAATTTGGCCGCCAGGGCCAGTGCATGTTCCTCGGTTCTAAGGGAGCGCTTTGTATTGCCGTTAACAGTAATGACCCCCTTGGGGCCTGGCATCTTGAGCTTGAGGTATGTGTAATGTGCGACTTTGTTGAAACGAGCAAACGTTGTCCAACCAAGCAGCGCGTGATAGCTGCTATGGAAGGGCACAATGTCGAAGATCAAGTCTTCGCTGCGAAAGTTATCGGGCGAGCCGAACACAACTTCCAGGGTTACAGAACCTGTACATCGGGCCTCAACGCCTGGGATCACTCCTTTGAAGGTAGTGCTAGTGGGTTTGATCCTTGACGGATCTATGCCCATCTTTTTCACCGTATCTGAGTAAATCAGGTTAAAGCTACTTCCTCCGTCCATTAGGACTTTTGTGAGTTGATACCCATCTATAATGGGGTCTAGGACGAGGGCCGCCGAACCCCCGTGACGGATGTTCGTCATTTGATCGCGCCGATCAAAGGTGATCGGGTATGCCGACCATGGGTTGTACTTTGGGGCTACAGGTTCCACGGCGTAGACCTCCCAAAGGGCGTGCTTCCTCTCCTTCTTAGGTATATGGGTGGCGTATATCATATTCACCATTTTGGCTTCGGGAGGAAATTTCTTCTGTTCGCCACCATTTGGACCCTGAGGCTCATCCTCGTCCTTGCTGCGAGAGCTTTTGCCTTCGTCCTCGGGTGGTATCTTGCCGGCGTGTTTAAACACCCAGCAATTGCGGTGTGTGTGGTTGGCGAGCTTCTCCGGAGTCTCATGGATTTGGCAAGGACTTTCCATTATCTTCTCCAGCTGACTGGGTCCGTCGCGATTGCATTTAGGAGGTGCCCGGGTCGGGAGTTGCGGGATCCAACGTTTATAGCCGTGTCATCGGCATCGCTATTATTGTGCCAGCGCTTACTCTTATTACACTTTGGTTTTCCGTTGCCATCCCAGGCTTCAGAGGCTACGAGATCTTCGGAATTGTGGCTGCGTCTTGCCAGCCAATTGTCTTCACCCGCCCAAAAGCGGGTCATGAGGGAAGTAAGGGTGGACATGGTCCGAGGTTTATCCTGGCCAAGCTGGCGGGCCAGCCATTCATCCCGAATATTGTGTAGAAATGAGACTATGGCCTCAGCATCCGGACAGTCGACAATTTGGTTCTTCTTAGTCAAGAACCAATTCCAGAATTGCAGAGCAGGCCCACCGGGCTTCTGGACGATGTTGCGGAGATCGGAAGAGTCCGGCGGGCGGACATAGGTTCCCTGGAAGTTAGAGCGCAACGCGTCTTCCAGGTCTTCCCATCATCCAATGGAGTTTTCGGGGAGGCTGTTTAACCAGTGTTGAGCTGGCCGCTTAAGCTTAAGAGGTAGATATTTGATGGCATGGAGATCGTCTCCTCGCGCCATGTGGATATGGAGGAGGAAGTACTCAATCCATATGGTTGGAAGAGTAGTCCCATCATATTGTTCTATATTCACAGGTTTAAACCCCTCGAGGAACTGATGTCGCATTACCTCATCTGTGAAGCACAGTGGGTGAACGGCGCCTCTGACCCATGCTATGCCGCGCCTGTACTCGGCGTCTGTGTGGGCCCGGTTATGTTCCCACACTCTATAGTTTTGGTCGAACCATGGTTTGTACCCGCCCCGTCTATCGGGTGAGTACTCTCTAGATCCATAGATGGATCTCGTACGGCCTGCTCTATGATCTAGGTCATCTCGCAGGTCGAACATGTCATTGGGCTCTAATGGCTACTTACCCCGTCTTCGGGGCATTGCTGGTATATAACCGGTGTCGTCAGCCGCCCTATCTCCCCGCGAGGGGGGCGGTTCGGCTTGTTGTATGGAGTATAGTTCGGAGACGGTGTATCAATGAGTTCGTCATCGAATTGCGATAGCAGCCTTCTCCGTGGGTAGCTTTTGGGCTGGTCCAATAGACCGGTGTCGTATACTTCCTCCGCTGAGAGGACTTCTGTCCATTAATCATTGAGGCCATCCTGTTTGGCTTTGAGTTATCATTCTTTAGCTTTCAAGCTGTGATCGCTATGAGCCGCTTCCTGATTTCTTCTTGATCTTTGAGGTTATCAGGGATGTACAAGTCATCGGCTTCCGGTATATCTTCCTCCTCGACGGGAGGAAGGTAATTATCGTCTTCGGAGTCATTGAAGTTGTCAGGATTGTGTTGGTCCTCAGGCCCTTTTGGACCCTCTAACGGGTGTTCGGGGATATCGGGATTGCCATGGTCAGCAAGGGTATTACGGTCCCCGTTGCTGATAATAGCCTTCCTTCCCTTTTTGCCTTTGGACTGCTTATGCGGTTTCCGGCGCCTTGACGACGCATCGCCCGACTTGTTACCATCGTTGTTAGGCATGTTGTTGCCGTTAGTGGCAGGAGTATCTACCATGTAGACATCGTATGTGGAAGTGGCGGCCCACCTCCCGGTGTTAACAGGGGTGGGAGCACGGTCCGCTTCATCCATGTATTCTGCCTCCTCGGAGGGATAGTCTAGCATGTCAGTTAAATCTTCGACAGTTGCTATCAAGTGGGTGGTGGGTGGGTCAAAAAATTCGTCCCGACCCACACCGTAACCAAACCTAGTAAAGATCGGGGATGGATCATTGGTGATCTTCATCGACGAGATACAATCTAGGGCCTCTTCAACCGCTGAGGGTCCGATCGGATCAAGCTATTCGGAACTTGCGGAGTTAATCTCCAAGGCGTCCGGACATGGGGAGTGTTTGGCGAGAACACGTGTCCGGTCATATGGCTCAATGGCCGTACCAGGATAGGAAATCGGCCCATCGCCATGGGTGACCCCATTGGCATGTCCCAAGAAGCGGCTCGAGGTTAAATCATGTGAGTCCTCAGGCGCTACAGGAGAAGCTGCGAGCCCGGTTATCGACAAGTCACCCCGAGAGTCTATGGAGAACTCTAAGTTTCCAAATTTGACCACCCGATCAGGGGCGAAGCTCTCAACACGGCCTAGATGGCCAGTCGGATCTGAGTGCAGCACAACACTACCAAAGGTGAAGATCTCTCTGGGGACAAAAGTGTACATGTTGCGGACCTCTTCGTTGATGACAAGGCGAGACATCGATTCCATCTTGCTCACAGAGGAACTCTCAATAAAAGCACCAATGTCGGTGTCAAAACCGGTGGATCTCGGGTAGGGGGGCCCAAACTGTGAGACTAGAATCGATGGTAACAGGAGACGAAGGGGACACAGATTTACCCAGGTCCGGGCCCTCCAATGGAGGTAATACCCTACGTCCTGCTTGGTCGTATTGATTATATGGGGGTTACAGAGTTGATCTACCTCGAGATCGAATAGCTAACCCTAGATGAGTTGTTCTCCCCCTATACCCTAAAAATCTTTGGCTTATATAGACACCGAGGATGCCTAGGGTTTACACATGGTCGGTTACACGCCGAAGAGATAAACATTGCTATTTGCTACATCAAACGGGGAGTGCAAGCTGTGCTTCCCGAAGCTTCCATATTGGAGACCAGGCCTTCAAATATCCTTGTGTACAGTAAGTAGTTATTATCATATTTCCTTGTTCATGATAAATCGTTTATTATCCATGCTATAATTGTATTGAATGGAAACACATTAGATGTGTGGGTAAATAGACAACACTCTGTCCCTAGTATGCCTCTAGTGAACTAGCTCGTTGATCAAAGCTGGTCAAGGTTTCCTAGCCATTGACATATGATGTCATTTGATAACGGGATCACATCATTAGGAGAATGATGTGATGGACAAGACCCAAACTACAAACTTAGCATATGATTGTGTCAGTTTATTGCTACTGTTTTCTGCATGTCAAAGTATGTGTTCCTATAACCATGAGATCATGCAACCCACTGACATCGGAGGAGTACCTTGTGTGTATCAAATGTCGCAACATAACTGGGTGACTATAAAGGTGCTCTATAGGTATCTCCGAGGGTGTCTGTTGAGTTGGCATGGATCAAGACTAGGATTTGTTACTCCGTGCGACGGAGAGGTATCTTAGGGCCCACTCGGTAATACAACATCACAATAAGCCTTGCAAGCAATGTGACTAAGTGTTAGTCACGGGATCTTGTATTACGGAATGAGTAAAGAGACTTGCCGGTAACGAGGTTGAACTAGGTATGGAGATACCGACGATCGAATCTCGGGCAAGTAACATACCGAAGAAAAAAGGGAGCATCATACGGGATTAACTGAATCCTTGACATAGAGGTTCGACCGATAAAGATCTTCATAGAATATGTAGGAACCAATGTGGACATCCAGTTCCCGCCATTGGTTATTGACCGTAGAGGTGTCTCGGTCATGTCTACATAGTTCAAACCCGCAGGGTCTGCACACTTAAGGTTTGGTGACGTTTCGGTAGTATAAACTTATGTATGGTGGTGACCGAAGGTTGTTCGGAGTCCCGGATGAGATCCTGGACATCACGAGGAGCGCCGAAATTGTCCGGAGGTAAAGATTCATATATAGGAAGTCCTATTTTGGTCGCCGGAAAAGTTTCGGGCTCATCTGTAGTGCACCGGGAGTGCCGGTAGTGTACCGGGGAGACCATCGAGAGAGGTATTTCGACCCAAGAGGCTACATGGGTTGTGGGAGGGTGGAAACCAGCCCTTAGTGGACTGGTGGAAGTCCTCTAAGAGGCCCATGCAGCTGGACTTGGGAAAGAGAGAAAAAAAGGCCAAGGTGGAAAGAGATTCCAATTAGGAAAGGAGGAATCCTAGTCCTAATAGGATTGGAGGAGGATTCCTCCTCTCCTCCTTACGCAAGAGGCAAGGCAGGGCTGCCTTGTGCGCCAGCCCTCCTCCTCCCTCCCTCTTATATACACTGGAGGTATTGGGTGTTTTGCACTTGATTTTACGGCCACGTGCTACCCGTTCCACCGGTGCTCCTCCAGATCGGATTTCCGCAGTGCTTAGGCGAAGCCCTGCCGGAATTGCTCCACCACCATCGCCGGAGCGCCGTCACGCTGCCAGTGAACTCTTCTTCCTCTCCACTTCCTCTTGCTGGATCAAGACGGTGGAGATCGTCATCAAGCTGCACGTGTGC
Organism: Hordeum marinum; assembly: GCA_022496015.1. Taxonomy (NCBI): domain Eukaryota; kingdom Viridiplantae; phylum Streptophyta; class Magnoliopsida; order Poales; family Poaceae; genus Hordeum; species Hordeum marinum. Next base: position 340,967,763 of record CM039677.1, on the reverse strand, counting down.
TGAACGTGGAGGTGCCGTCCGTTCGGCGCTAGATCGGAAGGACCGTGATCAAGATCGCGAGACGGTTCGTGATGAGATCGCGGGACGGATCGTGATGAGATCGCGGGATGGATCGTGATGAGTTCGCGGGACGGATCGTGATTGGATCGTGGGACGGATCGTGATGTGATCGCGGGACGCTCGGCGATTTGGATCGCGAAGATGTTCGAGTACACCAACCGCGTTTCTTAATGCTTCCCGCTTAGCGATCTACAAGGTATGTAGATCCACTCTTCCTCTCGTAGATGCTCATCACCATGGATAGATCTGCGTGTGCGTAGGAATTTTTTTGTTTCCCATGCGACGTTCCCCAATAGTGGCATCACGAGCTAGGTCTATGTGTTGATGAGATCTCGAGTAGAACACAAAAGGTTTGTGGGCGTTGATTCTTAGATTGCTTTCTCCCTTGGTCGGATTTTTGTCCAGCAGTATTGTGAGATGAAGCGGCCCGGACCAACATTACTCATACAGTTACAAGAGACCGGTTCCCTCGACGCAATTTGTTGCCTAGATGGCTTGCGGGTGGCAGTTTCTCTCACTTGAGTTGGATCGGATTCGACAAAGGCGGTTCTTGAGAAGGTTGAAAAGCAAATTATGTATCACCGTTGTGGTTTATGCGTAGGTGAGAATCGTTCTTGCTAGAAACCCGTAGCAGCCACGTAAAACATGTAACAACAATTAGAGGACGTCTAACTTGTTTTTGCAGGGTATGTTATGATGTGATATGGCCCATTACATGATGTGATATATGTGATGTATGAGATGATCATGTGATGTATAGAATTTCACGACTTGCATGTCGATGAGTACGGCAACCGGCAGGAGCCATAGGATTGTCTTTAATTATTGTATGACCTGCGTGTCAATCATTAAGCGCTATGTAATGCTTTACTTTATCGCTAAACGGTAACAATAGTGGTAGAAGCATGTTGGGCGCGACAACCCCGATGGCGACACGTTGATGGAGATCAAGATGATGGAGATCATGGTGTCTTGCCGGTGACGATGGAGATCATGTCGGTGCTTTCAAGATGGGGATCTAAAGCACAAGTTCATGGCCATATCATGTCACTTATGAATTGCATGTGATGTTAATCCTTTTATGCACCTTGTTTTGCTTAGTACAACGGTAGCATTATAAGGTGATCCCTCACTTAAATTTCAAGATAAACTGTGTTCTCCCCGAGTGTGCACCGTTGCGAAAGTTCGTCGTGTTGAGACACCACGTGATGATCGGGTGTGATAGACTCTACGTTCACATACAACGGGTGCAAGCCAGTGTTGCACGTGCAGAACACTCGGGTTAAACTTGACGTGCCTAGCATGTACAGACATGGCCTCGGAACACAAGAGACCGAAAGGTCGAACATGAGTCATATAGTAGATATGATCAACATGATGATGTTCACCATTGTAACCACCTCAACTCACGTGATGATCGGACTTGAGTTGGTGCATTTGGATCATGTATCACTTGAATGACCTGAGGGATGTCAATTTGAGTGGGAGTTCTTAAGTAATATGATTAATTGAACTCATTATCATGAACATAGTCAGTAGTGTCTTTGCAAACTGTGTTGTAGATTACTAGCTTACGCTGTAGCGCCCTTGTATTTTTATATGTTCCTAGAGAAATAGAGTTGAAATATGTTGGTAGCAATATTGCGGACTGGCTCCGTGATCTGAGGATTGTCCTCATTGCTGCACAGAAGGCTTATGTCCTTAATGCACCGCTCGGTGCGCCAACCCCTCTTGCGTCGTCTGTAGATGTTGTGAACATCTGACATGCACGTTCTGATGACTACTTGATAGTTTAGTGCGTCATGCATTACGGCTTAGAATTGAGGCTCCGAAACGTTTTGAACGTCACAGAACATATGAGATGTTCTAAGAGCTGAAATTAGGATCTCAGGCTCAAGCCCGTGTTGCGATATATGAGATCTCCAACAAGATTCTTTGCGTGTAATATGAAAGAGAATAGCTCAATCGTTGAGCATGTGCTCTGATTGTCTGGGTGCTACAATCGCTTGAATCAAGTGGGAGTTGATCTTCCAGATAAGATAGTGATTGACATAGTTCTCCAAGTCACTGTCACTAAGCTACTAGAACTTGGTGATGAACAATAAAATGCTAGGGATAGAAATAATGATCCCTGAGCTGTTCGCGACGTTTGACACCGCGGAGGTAGAAGTCGAGAAGGAGCATCAAGTGTTGATGGTTAGTCAAAACCACTAGTTTTGAGAAGGGCAAGAGCAAGGAGGGAAACTTCATGGATAGCAAGTCAGTTGCATCTCCAGTGAAGCAACCCAAAGTCTAACCCAAACCCGAGACTAAGTGCTTCGATTATGAGGAGAACGGTCGCTTAAGCGGGACAACCCTAGATACTTGGTAGATATGAAGGCTGGCAAAGTCGACAGAAGAATATTTGATATATGTGTTATTGATGTGTACCTTGCTAGTACTCCTAGTAGCACCTGGGTATTGGATACCGGTTCGGTTGCTAAATGTTAGTAACTCGAAATAAAAGCTACGGAATAAACGGAGAACTAGCTAAGTGTGAGGTGATGATGTGTGTTGGAAATGTTTCCAAGGTTGATATGATCAACATCGCACGCTCTCTCTACCTTCGAGATTAATGACGAACCTAAATAAATGTTATTTGGTGTTTTTTTGCGTTGAGCATGAACGTGATTAGATCATGTTCATTGCAACATGGTTATTCATTTAAGTTAGAGAATAATGGTTATTCTGTTTACATGAATAATACCTTCAATGGTCATGCACCCAGTAAGAAGGGTTTGTTGAAACTTGATTGTAGTAATACACATGTTCATAACATTGATGCCAAAAAGGATACAAAGTTAATAATGATAGTACCACATACTTGTGGCACTACCGCTAAATGTCATATTGGTACAAAGCGCATGAAGAAACTCCATGTTGATGGATCTTTGGACTCATTCGATTTCGAATCGGTTGAGACATGCGAACCATAACTCTTGGTCAAGATGACTAAGGATCCCGTTTTCTGTTTTGATGAAGCGGGCAAGTGATTTATTGGAAATGATACATGTTGATGTATGCAATCCAATGAGTCTTGTAGCGAGCGGTAGATATCATTATTTTCTTACCTTCACTGATGATTTGAGTAGATATAGTATATATTTACTTAATGAAACGCAAGTCTGAATCGTTTGAAAGGTTCAAGAAAATTCAGAGTGAAGTTTAAGATCATCGTGACAAGAAGATAAAAATGTTTGTGATATGATCGTGGAGGTGAATATCTGAGTTACAAGTTTGGCATACAACTTTAGACAATGTCAAAGTTGTTTCACAACTCACGCCACCTGGAACACCATAGTGTGATGGTGTGTCCGAACGTCATAGTCGTACTCTATTGGATATGGTGCATGCTATGATGTCTCTTATCATTTTATTACTATATTTTTGGGGTTGTGCATTGGAGACAACTACATTCACTTTAAATAGGGCACCATCTAAATCCGTTGAGATGACACCGTATGAATTATGGTTTGATACAAACCTAAGCTATCATTTCTTGATGTTTGGGGCTGTGATGCTTGTGTGGAAAATGTTTTCACCTAATGAGCTCGAACCCAAAGCGGACAAATGCATCTTCGTAGAATACCCTAAGAACAGTTGGGTGAACCTTCTATCTCAGATCCAAGCATAAAATGTTTGTTGCTAAAACTGGGTCCTTTCTTGAGAAAGGGTTTATCTTGAAAGAATTGAGTGGGAGGAGGATAGAACTTGATGAGGTTGTTGAAACCTCTGCTTCAACCAGAAAGTAGCGCAACACAGAAAGATGTTTCTATGAAGCCTACGTCAGTTGAAGAGGAAGTTAATGATGATGATCATGAAAGCTTCGGATCAAGTTACTATCGACCTACGAGGAAATTAGAGCTTGATGAGGTTATTGAACCTTTACTTCAACCAGAGAGTAGCGCAGCGCGAGAAGTTGTTTCTGTGAAGCCTACGTTAGTTGAAGAGGAAGTTAATGATGATGATCATGAAACTTCGGATCAAGTTACTATCAAACCTCGTAGGGCGACAAGGATGTGTACTGCTCCTGAGCGGTACGACAACCCTGTCTTGGAGGTCATGTTGTTGGACAACGATGAACCTACGAACTATGGAGAAGCGATGATGGGCCCAAAAACCAACAAATGGTTAGAGGCAATGAAATCCAAGAAAGGATCCATGTATGAAAACCAAGAATATACTTTGGTGGACTTGCTCGTTGGACGGCAGGTCATTAAGTACAAATGGATCCTTACAATGAAGACAGACTCTGATGGTAAACGTTACCATTTGTAAAGCTCGACTTGTTGCAAAGTAGTTTACGACAAGTTCAAGGATTTGACTGCGATGAGACTTTCTCACTCGTAGCGATGCTAAAGTCTGTTGGACTTATATTAGCAGTTGCTGCATTTTTCAATTATGAAATCTGGCAGATGGATGCCGAAACATCGTTTCCTTCCTTAAGGAAAGGTTGTATGAGATACAACCAGAAGGTTTTGTCAGTCCTAAAGATGCTAAAAGGTGTGCGAGCTTCAGTGATTCTTCTATGGACTGAAGCAAGCATCTCGGAGTTGGAATATACACTTTGATGAGGTGATCAAAAGTTTTTGAGTCTATACAAAGTTTACGAGAAACTTGTATTTGCAATAAAGTGAGTGGGAGCACTATAGAGTTCTGATGAGTATATGTGGATGACATATTGCTATTCGGAAATGATGTAGAATTTCTGGAGAGCATAAACGGTTGTTTGAAAAGAGTTTTTCAAAGGAAGACCTGGATAAAGCTACCTAATTGTTGAGCATCAAGATCTATAAAGATAGATCAAGATGTTTCATAAGACTTTGAATGAGTACATACCTTGACAAGATTTTGAAAGAGTTCAAAATGGATTAGTAAGAGAGAAGTGTTCTCGCCTGCTTTGTAAGGTATGAAGTTGAGTGAGACTCAAATCTCGAACATGGAAGAAGAAAGAGAAAGGACGAATGTCGTCCCCTATGCCTTAGCCATAGGCTCTATATAGTATGCCATGCTGTGTACCGCACCTGTGTGTGCCTTGCCATGAGTCCGTCAAGGGGTACAAGAGTAATCCAGGAGTGGATCACTGGACAGTGGTCAGGAATATCCTTAGTAACTAAAGGACTAAGGAGATGTTTCTCGATTATGGAGGTGATAAAGAGTTCGTCATAAAGAGTTACGTCGATGCAAGCTTTAAACACCAATCCGGATAACCCGTAGTAGCAATCTGGATACGTATAGTAGGAGCGGACATTTGGAATAGTACCAAGTGGAGTGTGGTAGCAGAGTTTACAGTTTGGCATAGAGATTTGCAAAGTACACACGGATCTGAATGTCACAGACTCATTGACTATAAGACCTCTCTCACATGCAAAGCATGATCGAACCCCAGAACTCATTGGGTGTTAGATTCATTACAATGCGTATCACATGGTGATGTGAACTAGATTATTGACTCTAGTGCAAGTGGGAGACTATTGGAAATATGCCCTAGAGGCAATAATAAATTAGTTATTATCATATTTCCTTGTTCATGATAAATCGTTTATTATCCATGCTATAATTGTATTGAATGGAAACACATTACATGTGTGGGTAAATAGACAACACTCTGTCGCTAGTATGCCTTGAGTGAACTAGCTCGTTGATCAAAGATGGTCAAGGTTTCCTAGCCAATGACATATGATGTCATTTGATAACGGGATCACATCATTAGGAGAATGATGTGATGGACAAGACCCAAACTACAAACATAGCATATGATCGTGTCAGTTTATTGCTATTGTTTTCTGCATGTCAAAGTATGTGTTCCTATGACCATGAGATCATGCAACCCACTGACATCGGAGGAATACCTTGTGTGTATCAAACGTCGCAACGTAACTGGGTGACTATAAAGGTGCTCTACAGGTATCTCCGAGGGTGTCTGTTGGGTTGGCATGGATCAAGACTGGGATTTGTTACTCCGTGTGACGGAGAGGTATCTCAGGGCCCACTCGGTAATACAACATCACAATAAGCCTTGCAAGCAATGTGACTAAGTGTTAGTCATGGGATCTTGTATTACGGAACGAGTAAAGAGAGTTGCCGGTAACGAGGTCAAACTAGGTATGGAGATACCGACGATCGAATCTCGGGCAAGTAACATACCGAAGAACAAAGGGAACATCATATGGGATTAACTGAATCCTTGACACAGAGGTTCGACCGATAAAGATCTTCGTAGAATATGTAGGAACCAATGTGGACATCCAGGTCCTGCCATTGGTTATTGACCGTAGAGGTGTCTCGGTCATGTCTACATAGTTCTCGAACCCGCAGGGTCTGCACACTTAAGGTTTGGTGACATTTTGGTAGTATAGAGTTATGTATGGTGGTGACCGAAGGTTCTTCGGAGTCCCAGATGAGATCCCGGACGTCAGGAGGAGCTCTGGAATGGTCCGGAGGTAAAGATTCATATATAGGAAGTCCTATTTTGGTCGCCAGAAAAGTTTCGAGCTCATCGGTTGTGTACCGGGAGTGCCGGTAGTGTACCGGGGGACCAACGGGAGAGGTATTTCGACCCAAGAGGCTACATGGGCTGTGGGAGGGTGGAAACCAGCCCTTAGTGGGCTGGTGGAAGTCCTCTAAGAGGCCCATGCAGCTGGACTTGGGAAAGAGAGAAAAAAGGGCCAAGGTGGAAAGAGATTCCAATTAGGAAAGGAGGAATCCTAGTCCTAATAAGATTGGAGGAGGATTCCTCCTCTCCTCCTTGCGCAAGAGGCAAGGCAGGGCTGCCTTGTGCGCCAGCCCTCCTCCTCCCTTCCTCTTATATATACTGGAGTTATTGGGTGTTTTGCACTTGATTTTACGGCCACGTGCTACCCGTTCCACCGGTGCTCCTCCAGATCGGATTTCCGTAGTGCTTAGGCGAAGCCCTGCCGGAATTGCTCCACCACCATCGCCAGAGCGCCGTCATGCTGCCGGTGAACTCTTCTTCCTCTCCACTTCCTCTTGCTGGATCAAGACGATGGAGATCGTCATCAAGCTGCACGTGTGCTGAACGCGGAGGTGCCATCCGTTCGGCGCTAGATCGGAAGGACCGTGATCAAGATCGCGAGACGGTTCGTGATGAGATCGCGGGACAGATCGGGATGAGATCGCAGGATGGATCGTGATGAGTTCGCGGGACGGATCGTGATTGGATCGCGGGACGGATCGTGATGTGATCGTGGGACGCTCGGCGATTTGGATCGCGAAGATACGCGTTTCTTAACGCTTCCCGCTTAGCGATCTACAAGGGTATGTAGATCCACTCTCCCTCTCGTAGATGCTCATCACCATGGATACATTTGCGTGTGCGTATGATTTTTTTTGTTTCCCATGCGATTTCCCCCAACAAGTAGCACATATAGTTCGGCCCATAAGAATAGGTCGGTCTCCCGAGGACCCCTTAATCCAGTACTCCCTCATGGACTCAAAGTGATTTCTCACAAAATATAAAATGTAGAGTCCTTTGCTTGAGGCTTTGCCAATATATTCCTTCTTCTTGTCCTTAGGGATACTCTTCACACTCCTTTTGCCGACCCGTCACTCTCTATGGAATTTATCTGAACTACACTAGGTAAAAGTGTTAGTCCAAGAGACAATGTATGTTGTCATGAATTATCAAAACCACCAAGGGAGCATGTTGTTCTTTTAATCTCCCCCTTTTTGGTAATTGATGAAAACATACAACCAAAGCTTGAAATAAAGATATGCATGGATATAATGAAGAAAGCTTGAAATAAAGATATGCATGGATATAATGAAGACTTTGAGAGACTCATGAATTCTACTTGCTCTCCCTAAATGTGTGCAATCCATTTAAAGGATAGTTGCTTTGGAATGCATGGACACACATATAGTAGAAGGGATACAATAAGTCATGTGTATCTTGGCTATATGCATCAAGTATATGTGAATGAGTTGTATCCTTGTTCAAGACTTCACTCTTGCAAACAATATGTGAAAGAAGCAAGAGATCATCTTGATCAAAGATATGATGCATATACTTACCTTGAGTTCTTGAACATTCTAGTAGTAGAAACACACTTGAGAAAACAATGTTAGGAAACACAAGAGTATTCTACCAATCTAAAAGGCAATAGAACTCAAAAGTACCAAGATATGGAGAACATATATAAGCTAATAAATCCTCAAGATTGATATGTCTCCAAGATCATGTAGAACTTTCTCCCCTTAGATATTGAAATAGTGGATCATCCTCTCCCCCTGAATCTCAGTATGTAGATATCGGGAATGGATAGGGTGAGAAAACATCTATGATGAAATTAGCATATTTTTCTCCCCTTACTTTGATATTCTCACCTTGTAAATGTAAATTTGATGTTTTCCTCTCCCCCTTAATTATATCTCCCCCTTTGCATAATCATGTATCTCCCTTTAGCATGAATCTTTCTATATTTCCCCCCCTTTGGCATTAATTTCCAAAAAGGTCATACATAGGGTAGGATACATGAATCATTGACTAAGAAGGGATCCTTGAGAACAAGGGTCATAGAATGTAGGGTTCATGGAGATGAAAATTTGAGGGAATCATGGAGAGTGATTTCTCTCCCTTTGGCTAAGCTGATGGCTTGTAAGACTTCTGTGCCCTTGAGTTAGGGATCCTTGAATAAAGTCCCCCCCTAAGTTTTTTAATAATAATAAGGGATCATTGAAGTAACAAGGACATCACTAGAAAGATACCAATTCAAAAATCACTAAAGAAACACAATCTAAGAGAAAAAAGAATAAAATTGGTGACTCCAGGAAAAACAGATCGGTGGAACCAAGATGAAGTTTTGCAGCTCATCTGCTAAATCGGTAGAACCGAGATATTTGTATCGGCGGCTTCGAGACAGGAACAGAAAGTAGAAAAGTTTGGGAAACTCGCAAATTTGCAAAAATCATTTGTACAAAGAACATCAACTAGAGAAGATTTGAATGGTTCCAAGAAAGCTTGCAATAGAGCATGAACCAAACAAGATTCTTAACTAGATGATGGGCGGTGACTAGGTCACCTATATTAGACTATAATGACTTGGTAGCCAAGCAAGAATACTTGATCATAGGTCATACTCATCGTTAAGATCAAAATGGGGTTACCATTTTTCGATTAAGCATTTTAATCTCTTCATATCACTTGAGTTTCTTTATCTCTTGACTTGGAGTAAAGCTATACCAAGAATATGAGTACATACCTTTGAGTGATGTTGTTGACGTAACTTGTAGGTGAACTTGATGAGGATGCTCGAAGTTCGTGAAGGTCATCTTGAGTTGGGAGCAATCCTTGTTGTTTTCGTTCACTTTTCACCTAGAAAGGTTAGTCATGCAAGGAAAAACATGATATATCCAAATGACATGATACCAATTTGTGAGTTGATACCAAATGAGAAATATATGTCAAGGATATGTTTTGTTGTCTTCTTACTTTCATCATCAAAGCAAGGTTGTGGATACTTGGTCATGACAAGATTGCTTAAGATATGAGTTGTTGGCAATCTTGTGGAGTGTTGTTCTTCCAAGTACCTACAAAGGGTTATATTCAAACCAAGGGAGCAAATAATTCCAAGATATATGTTATTCAAGGTAATAGCATGGAATGGACATTGAAGCAAATCCATACGCATGCATCCGAGTGAGCTTAGCTCAGGTTTGAAGCATCAATGATGTTCAACTCACTCCTCAAATGACAAAACACTTTTTCATCAAGTGGATTGGTAAAGATATCGGTCAATTGCTTGTTAGTACAAACATGCTTAAGATTAATATCTCCTTCGGCAACATGATCACGAATAAAACGATGTCGTAGTTGAATATGCTTGGTTCGAGAATATGCTTAGTTAAAACGATGTCGTATGACCAATCTTAATAGCACTTTAATTATCACAAAGTAATGGCACATTTTTAACATTGATTCCATAATCTTTAAGCCTTTGTGTCATCCATAACAATTGCGCACAACAGGATCTACCAACAATACATTCAGCTTCCGCGGTAGATAGAGATACTGAGTTTTGTTTCATGGAGGACCAAGACATAAGAGATCTACCAAGAAATTGACATGCACCCGAGGTGAATTTTCTATCAACCTTGTCACCGGCATAGTCCGAGTCGAAGTAGCCAACTAGATTAAAAGAAGATCCCTTGGGATACCAAATGCCAAAGTTTGGTGTATGAATCAAGTATCTCACAATACGTTTCACAGCCTTAAGATGACATTCTTTAGGTGCAGCTTGATGTCTGGCACACATGCAAACACTAAGCATAATATCAAGACTGGAGCACATAGATAAAGCAATGAACCAGTCATTGATCGATAATTTTTTTGATCAACCGGTTCTCCCTTCTTAGTGAGATCATCATGACCGCTAGTGGGCATGGGAGTTTTCATACCTTTGCACTCCTGCATGTTGAACTTCTTGATTAAGTCCTTGGTGTACTTAGTTTGAGAGATGAAAGTTCCTTCTCTTGATTGCTTAATTTGCAAACCAAGAAAGAATTTCAGCTCACACATCATAGACATCTCATACTTCTCTGACATCAACCTTCCAAACTTCTTGCTAAATTGTGGGTTAGTAGATCCAAAGATAATATCATCCACATAAATTTTGCACATAAATAATTCACCGTTAACTCTCTTTGTGAATAAGGTTGCGTCAATTTTACCAATTTCAAATCATTTTTCAATAAGAAACTTAGTTAGACATTTATACCAAGCACGAGGAGCTTGCTTAAGACCATATAAAGCTTTGCAAAGTTTGTAAACATGGTCAGGTTTCTCAGGATTTACAAAACCAGGTGGTTGCTTAAGATAAACCTCTTCTTCAATCTCACCATTTATAAATGCACTTTTAATGTCCATTTGATAAAGAGTGATGTCATGGTGATTAGCATAGCCAAGATGAATTCGAATAGCTTCTAATCTAGCAATGGGGGCGTATGTCTCATCGTAGTCCATACCTTCGACTTGCGTATATCCTTGGGCTATGGGACGTGCCTTGTTGCGTATGACTTGACCATCTTCATCTTGCTTGTTCCGAAACACCCATTTGGTTTCGATGATGTTTTGCTCATCCCCGGGCTTCTCCACGAGTGTCCTCACTTCGTTCCTCTCAAAGTTGTGAAGCTCTTCATGCATAGCGTTCACCCAATCCACGTCTTCAAGAGCTTGTACAACCTTTAGGGGTTCAATGCTAGAGATGAAAGAATAATGCTCACAAAAGTTAGTCAGACGAGTTTTAGAGCGAGTGATTCTCCCGGTTTGTATGTCACCAAAAATTTGGTTTAGGGGATGGTTCTTGGTCACTTGTGCTCGAACTCGGGTCAGCTTCCGATTGTTGGATGGTGGAGATTCGTCTTCATCATCATCTCCTTCGTCTTCATTGTTGTTGAAGGTGTCGTTCCCTTGAGGGGTGTGGTGAAGGAGGTTATGGTGGATCTTCATGATGCAGTTCCTCCTCTTCATCATCTCGTCGTGTACCGCTTGTGGATGGCTCCATGTCATGTTGCGGTTCACCTTGACGTGAAGTAGGGGATTCCACTTGAGTTGATGAAGTACTTTCCTTCACCTCCATGGGTCAAATCTTGCCGATGGGAAAATCTTGGATAGCTTCCGAATGGTCCTTATCACCTACATCATTTGGCAATTGTTCGACTTGCGAACCGTTAGATTCATCAAACTTCACATCTACCGTCTCTTCAACTTTTTGAGTGAAGTTGTTGTAGACACGGTAAGTGTGAGAGTTCGATCCATTACCAAGTAGGAATCCTTCATGAGATTTAGGGGCAAATTTAGTACGACGATGCTTATCAAGAATGTAGCACTTTGAGCCGAATACCCGAAAGTTTCCAACTTGGGGTTTGTTCTTGGTTAGAAGCTCGTATGCCGTTTTACCGAGAAGCTTGTGCAAGTAAAGTAGGTTTGTGGCATGACATGATGTTTCCTCGGCTTCACCCCAAAAGTGTTTTGGTGTCTTGTATTCGTCAAGCATCATTCTTGCCATCTCAATGAGCGTCCAGTTCTTCCTCTCACCAACTCCATTTTGTTGAGGTGTGTACGTAGCTGAGAACTCATGTGAGACACCTTCTTCGTCAAGAAAGGTATCCACATGAGTGTTCTTGAACTCCGATTCGTTATCGTTCTAAACCTTCCTGGTCTTCATTTCAAACTGATTTTGCGCTTTGCGAGATAAGTTCTTGAAGATCTTTTTTACCTATGACTTATCATCAAGAAAGAATGCCCATGTAAATCTAGAAAAATCATCAACTATAACTAGACCATAAGAGTTTCCACCGAGACTCTTGTGAGCATTGGGACCAAAGAGATCCATATGAAGTAACTCGAGTGGTCTCCTGGTAGTCATGATATTATTGACCGGATGACTTCCACCTACTTGATCTCCTGCTTGACAAGCGCTACAAAGTCTATCTTTGTCAAAGACAACATCCTTAACACCTAGAATGTGATCGCCCTTAATAAGCTTATCTATATTGCGCATGCCTACATGTCCAAGCCTTCTATGCCACAACCAACCTTTAGATGATTTTGCAATGAGACAAGTACGAGGTTGGGCCTTTTTAGTGAAATCAACAATGTATAGATAAGCTCTACGAATACTGGTAAAGACAATTTTATGATTATCAAATCAAAACACTTGGCAATCTACTTTAGTAAATAGCACATTGAAACCGAAGTCTGCTAGTCTAGAGACATAAAGAAGATTGTAGCCAAGGGAGTCAACAAGCATCACATTTGGAATTGCGCTATCATGAGATATGGCCACCTTACCAAGGCCAAGTACCTTACCCTTAGAGTTGTCTCCAAAGGTCACATACCTCTGAGGACCTTGATTAGGCGTGATCTCTTGGAATATGTCTTTATCATCAGTCATGTGATCCGTGCATCCAATGTCAAGAATCCACTCTTTTCCGCCGGACATGTAATCCTTGAAGTTTACCGTTAGACTTAGATCCCTCATGATCTTTTCATGCTCGATGTCGAACAACTCATCTTCATCATAGTAGCCATGTTCTTCATTGCCATCATTTGGTGGGATCTCCTCGTCATATAAACCAAGAGACTCGTTAGAATCGTAACCATGACAATGTTCAAGTTTATGAATGAGAATGGCTTCAATAATAATGTTGTTGATATTTGTGACATCTCCTTTAGCACGCATAAGATCACGAAGCTCAAATAGGCATTTATCAAAGTTTGGATCACTAGGCTTCATTTTGTGAAAAGAAACAATTTTATGAAGAATTTCATCAAGATTACTTAATGTAAGATTTGGATATCGTTTCTCCAAATCATTCCACAAAGTACAAGCACATGCAAACTTCTACAATTGAGTAAGCACGAATCTTGGTAAACCTCTAACAATAAGATTGATGGTTCTTAGGTTACCAAGCATGTTAATTTCCTCTTCGTGTTTGGGATACAATTGATCAATGGGGAGCACATAGGGGTTTTCAATATATCCTCTCAAATGTAATTTATCAAATAGATCAATCATGGCATTCTTCCATTGACTATAGTACTCACCATCAAGAATGGGCACTCTACAATACAAACTCTCCACACTAGACACATCCATCTTCCTCCATGGTGTTGAAACCGAAGCAATGGAGACCAAAGCTCTGATACCAATTGCGAGATCATTAGAAGTGTATGTCTAGAGGGGGGTGAATAGACTATATGCAGGAATTTAAAACTACCTCAAGCATAAATCAAGTGTTGGTAGTTTTTAGCATACATAGCAAATCTGGAACACCCTACACATGCAAGTCATCAAGTATAGCAGCGAAAAGTAAAGACATTGCACATAGAAGTAAGGAGTAGAGATAGAGAGATCAAATGCATGAGGGACACAAGATTTTTCCCGTGGTTCCGATAGGTGGCACTATCGTACATCCACGTTCATGGAGTCTTCAACCCACGGAGGGTAATGGTCGCGAGAGTCCACGGAGGGCTCTACCTACGGAGGGTTCCACGAAGAAGCAACCTTGACTATACCATGATGGCCTACGTCCACGGAGGACTAGCCTAACTCGGGGTAGATCTTAACGAAGTAGGCGATCTCCTTGCCCTTACAAACTTCTTGGTTCACTCCACAACATGAAGTAGGAGGCTCCCAAGTGACACCTAACCAATCTAGGAGGCACCACCCTCCAAAAGGTAAAAGGCTCGATTGTATCGATGAAATCCTTGCTCTTGTGCTTCAAGATGATAGACTCCTCAACACACAATCACTCTCTCATAGATTTGGCTTGGTAGAAGATATTGATTGGGTGGAAAGCAACTTGGGGAGGCTAGAGATCAATATTCATATGGTAGGAATTGAATGGCATGATCTCAACACATGAGTAGGTGGCTCTCTCTCAAAAAATCAGTAGGTATGAGTGGGGAACTGTTCTGAGTGCTTCTCTCTCGAGTGAGTGGTGGTGGAGGGGTATATATAGGCATCTCCAAAAATCCAACCGTTACACACAAAATGACCAACTCGGTGACACCGATGTGTTAATCTCGGTGGTACCGAAGTGACCAAAAGGTGGCAACTTTTGAATCTCGATGAGACCGATATTGGAAACTCAGTTGCACCGATAAGGTGACCAACGGCCAGATTGCCCAATCTCGATGACGCCGATCCAACAATATCGGTGGGACCAATATTGTGAATTTGCGTAACAGAAAGTTGGCAACCTAAACTCGGTGGCACCGAAGCAGAATCGGTTGCACCGAAGTGGCTAGGGTTTGACTGAGTCTGTCTAGGTTTTGAAATCGGTGGCACCGAGTGGAAAGTGTTGGTTGCATCGATTTTAGATATTTGGCTTTGGACAGACTTTTGTGAAAGAGCTTGTGGGTGTATGTGGTGACTATCACTTGTGCACGTATGAGCATTTTGTTCACCAACTAAACCTTACCCCCTTTTAATAGTATTGGCTTTCCTATGGACTCAAAGTGATTTCTCACAAAAGATAAAATGTAGAGTCCTTTGCTTGAGGCTTTGACAATCTATTACTTCTTCTTCTTATCCTTGGGGATACTCTTCACACTCCTTTTGCCAACCCATCACTCTCGATGGACTTTATCTGAACTACACTAGGTAAAAGTGTTAGTCCAAGAGACAATGTATGTTGTCATGAATTATCAAAACCACCAAGGGAGCATGTTGTGCTTTCACATATTTCTCCTCGAGCAGCAGCAACATATGACGAAGGGACAAATCTATGGCGAGAGCGCAAGTGAGGAGGCCGTGGTCGCCATGGTCGCGGCAAACCCGAACTTCGTTGCGGAGTAGCGGGCGCTCTACAAGGTCACGTGTGGTCAACTCGCCGCTCGTGTGAAGCGACGATGCAGTCGAACGCGGATGTGGCAGCACATGGGCTGGCGGACGAGGACGAGAATGTCACCAGCTGTTTGTCCTATGCGCTGCCGTCCAATTTTTGCGGGCGCATGTGGTGGGTGCACAGCGACAAATCGTCCACATCCATTATCAACCTCACGTCCACCAGCACTAGCGACAGACAAGTTGCGGACTCCTCCGAGGATGAGTAGGGCATGGAAGGCGAGATGACCTTGTGTTCCAAGTGAGTCAGTCCATCTCTCATGTCCTACTCTTCACTTCATCGATCTTAAAAACCTGCCAACACTCATGGAGACGGCAAATGAAGGACATGTCGCCGATACGAAATACAAAGGAACATGACGACCGTGCGCAGTTGTAGGGTAGGTTTATGTCCAACCGCTTTTTTAATGAAAACGTGTCCGGACTGTAACTCCAGTTTGTATGAATATCACCCGTTTTGCATGAATTTAGTACAGTTTGTTTGAACAGTGGTTCAAATGTATACGTGTAGCGTTAGATGGCCGGCTTTCGAGTGTCTACAAATTGACCCCTTCTGTTTGCGGACGGATGCAGAGCAAATTTGTGAATTAGCGTTGGAGATGCGCTTAGAAACAATTCTTTTGACAGCTTAAAAGATTCTCTCTATCTTTTCTCGTAAGTAATCTCTTTTATTCATTGGGTTTTCAAACTAGTTATGTGACACCTAATATAAAAGTATCAATAAATACGAGGCGGTTTAGTTTTTAGACTAGTAAGAGACATCTTATCTTTTAAGACGTCAAAGACTTGGCCCTTAGTCATTTCCTCGGTTCTGCACTGCGTTGTGCCTCTGTGTTTTCTTCTTTGAAAAAACCTTGTGCCTTTGTCAGTGAGACGTGACCATGCATGGTATTTCTCATGCCCATCCATGGCATGGTTTTCCTCGCGGCGTGGACGATGATAGGGACGTAGATCCATTGTACTTGCACGTCCCATTGTGAGGCGGTGCCGTCATCACACTGGTGGGTGGTGGGGATAAGATTTAGTTTTTTTTCCCTCGCTTATTAAACTTTATAATGCAGCTTTAGACTATTTATAGTGAGGATTTAGACTGGTAACATACATATGTTAACTAGTCTATGTTACTATGTTTATAATAAAAAATAACATATGTATAGCGTCATGTAATACTTTATTTATTAGACATTAAACTCGTCTTGTCTTGATACGTGTGGTGTTACTTATAGTATGCTTAACTAATTATGTTACTCAAATTATCCCCCTCTTGTTAAATTATTGTCACATAAGTAAATTTGATGAGTTGGACCCATGTTAATTCTAAAGTTACTTCCACTACAGACAATCTTTTATAATGTTGTATTAAGGGGATATTCATGTCATTATATAGTGTATAAATAACTTTGAGTAACCGTTTTTTAAAATAGTTTGGATTGCTTCCCATATGTTTCACGTGGTGGACTAATTATTCTTGTAACTATCGCCCGACCCGCTCCCGAGAGGGTTGGGGGGGGGGCTTCGTGCACTGCCCTAGTCTTCCACCTCACCTCTCCCACCCGCCCTCGCCATCGACGTAGTTGGTGGCAGGGGCCCTCTCCTCCCTTCCCGTGGGGATGGCTAGCGCAACACAAGAACCTCGGGCGGAGGAGCCATGTTATGCAGGGCGCAATGGAGCAAGGCCGACAATGGCCTCGGTTGCGACGGTAGCTGGTGCGTCGGCACGAGGGGCTACTTTGGGTGTGTTCCTGGTGGGTGGTGTGCTCACGAGGTAGTGGCGACCTGGTTGGAGTCGTCCAGATCTAGCGGCTCCTCCCTGCTGGTCTGGCCTCTAGGCGACGCGCATTGCGGCGGCAAAGGCGGTGGTTATCGGTGTTAAAACCGATGGATCTCGGGTAGGGGGTCCCGAACTGTGAGACCAGGATCGACGATAACAGGAGACGAAGGGGACACGAATTTACCCAGGTTCGGTCCCTCCAATGGAGATAATACCCTACGCCCTGCTTGATTGTATTGATGGTGTAAGGGGTTACAGAGTTGATCTACCTCGAGATCGTATGTCTAACCCTAGATGAGTTGTCATTCCTATACCCTAAAACCCTCCGGCTTATATAGATGCCGAGGATGCCTAGGGTTTACACATGATCGGTTACATGCCAAAGGGATAAACTTGCCTAACTATTACATCAGACGTGGAGCGTAAGCCTTGTTTCCTGAAGCTTCCATCTAAGAGATTGGGCCTTCAAATCCTTCGGTCTTTGGTAAGCAGCCTTCATAGTCCGGCCCATAACAATAGGTCGGCTATCCGAGGACTCCCTCCGTAGCCCCCGAACTTGCCTCCCACGCCAAGGGTCTTCAGCTCCGACTGCTCCGCGAACAGAGTCTTCGGTTTGCGAGGTGAGTTCCTTCCTGCCGAATTGTAGTTCGGCCTCCGATGACAAGTAGTCTCCCGCATAGTGGCACGTCCGAATACTGTAAATTGATCGGCTCTGAAGCCCAAACGTCATGGGATAAACAACGGCCCTCTGACGACCTTTCTGACGAAAGGTTATGACCCACCACGACCGCTAGACCAGTTGCATAGACTCGATTCGTGGTTCGAGGCCGTTTTAATCATCACGATCGTGTCCCGTTTTATACGGGACAAACTTAACTATGCGCGCACAATGGCTCACACGTCTCGGGGATTGCAGGGATTCACGGCGCGGCGAGGGGAATCCACATCGACATGCCTCGTAAAAAGAGAAGGAAAACCCCAAAAGCTTTGTACGCCTCGCATTCGACTTCCCCGCCTCCCATTCTCTTGCGCCTCCAGAGCACAGATCTAGGTCTTTCCGCCCCCCAGCTTCGAGCTCGCCAATGGCGGGCTCCAATGGCCAGTGGGAAGCTTCCACGGTTACCAACAAGGACATCCTCGACCTCAAGAAGGCCGGTGACCTCCCCGCCGACATTCCTCACCGGGCAGCGGAGGAGGCCCAAGTGATCCCCACCCTTAGGCTAGGCGAGATGGTGGTATTCATCCCCCACTTCATCAGGAGGTTAATGTTCTTCTACGGCCTCGACTTCCATGACCTCCCGCCGAACTCGGCGTTCATCCTCGTCCGTGATGCCTTCCTGCGCGTCGAGACGCACTTCGGGCTTTGGCTGCAGGTCTTCAATATCAAGCCCAAGTGCGTCGGCGGCAAGCATGCAGACTGTAGCGGGGCAGTCATCGACAAGCTCGCCCGCGTCGGGTGACCGTCGGGCACCTTCATCGACACCATCAAAGGATGGAAAAAGGAGGTTCTATGACACCGAACCACGAGAGGAGGGCCAACTCCCCTCCGCTGCATTCAGATCCCCCCCACTAGACTGGCTTCGTGGCCTGAAAAGGGCCTGGCCTGGGGGTTCGGGCAAAGAGGTGACTGACCTGCAGAAGCGCCTCCGCTCCCTGGTCGAGGAGGGCATCAAGCCAGCCGATGTGGTCCAGGTGATGCTCCGAAGACACATCCTCCCCTTCCAGCGTCGGAACACTCCTCTATGGGCTCGAGAACTCAAAACCGAGCCCATAATCCAAAATCTCTTCCGCACTACGCGAGAGAAGCTGTGGAAGGCGCTCTTCAAGTCGATAAAGAGTTGGCCATCCAAGGAGGAGGACAAGGGTCTGCACGCCGCCAAGCCGGACTCCGAGGTATGATTTTCCTCAACTTGGTTGGCTCTACTACATAGAGAATCCCTTCATCCTCTTATCCGATCTATTCTGGCAGAGATGGCAGAAGAAGGCCATCAACATCAGCAGTCCAGCTCCTGAGCCCGAAGACGAGAGGACTGGGCTATTAGCCCGGATGCTCATGGAGAAGCCTTACGAGGCTCCCACGAAGAAGGAGAAGAATAAGAAACCAGGTCAGGCTGGCCTTCGCATCAAGCACCAGCCTGATGTTGCATCCGAAGACACCCCCGCCTCCTCAAATCAGGAGGAGGCTGAAGAGGAGGAAGAAGAGGAGGAGGAGGAGAGCGAGAGCGAGGGGGAGGCAACTTCCCCGGCGCCAAGAAGAGAGCGACGTCTTCGGACGCCCCGGGGAAGGCAGCTTCTCCTACCCTGAAGAGGGCGCGACAGGCGTGGGTGGTCCTGTCCAATGACAGCTCGGACACGAGCTCCACATCCGAAGACCCCGAGGAGGTTCCACGAAGGAGCCTAAGGGTCAAGCCTCCTCCATCCAGGTTAGGATCCGAAGACCCCTCTACCTATAGCTAGTAGATTCAGAGCTTGTTAACACGTAGGTTATTGGTCCAACAGCCCCCCACGTGTTATTCCCACCGTGGTAATATCGGATGGGGAGACCCCGCCCGCCGAACTGGCGGAGAGCGGAGATGCTTCACACCCCACCCCACCAGGCGCCACGAAGGATGTCGTGGAGGTGTTGTCCAGCCTACTCCAATGGAGGCAGACACAAGGGGCGAGGGAGAAAGCACCATGGTCGAGGCTAACGCCTCGGCCGTCGAAGACCAGGGGACAACGCCCCGCCTAGACACCAAGGAGGCCGGCCGAACGGGCAATCAATCCCCTCCAAGGACATCTCCGGAGCGCACTGTGCCTCCGGAGGCACCGGTCCAATCCCCGGTGGGTGATCGAGAAATCCGATCATCCCCGGCACCGTCGACCAACAGTTGGTCGGCCATGGAGGAGGCTCTATCGAGTGCCTCCATCCCCAAGGATCACTGCACCCTTGTGGGTGTGGTACTACAAAGCGTCCAGTCTGTTGACAACGGGCTGAAGGAGGCCTTCAAAGGTCTCCTTGCGGGCTTTCAAGTAAGTCACCCGATATTTTGCTAAGATTTTTATTTATTCGTATTATATACATGGTATCCCCCGAGCCCTAGGTGAGGTGAACAAACTCACCGAGGGGTCATATCTATAATTCAGGAAGTGAGTGCCAATGTGATGCATGCATTGTGTGTGTGATGTAGGCTTCGACATCAGTGGCGACCAAAAACGGTGCCGAGATGGACGAGCTACATCGAAAGCTTAAGCGCTCCGAGGATGAGGTGGAAGCCTCAACAAGAGGTTTGACGAGGCACATGATAAGTCCGAATTAAATCTGAATACTTTCCCCCAAATATTGTCAATGCAGATTCCTTTTATATAAGGTTTTGTCGTTTTGTAGCTTTGTCGAAAGAGATCGAAAAGCTCAAGGCCGAGCTTCAATGTGCCAAAGACGAAGCGGCCATGGAGAAGGCGGTGGCCAAAGAAGCGGCCACCACACTCTCCGCCCTACGAGCCACCAGCGATAAGCACCAAGCTCATGTGGCAGAGATACAGGATGAGCTGAAGGGCGCTAGCAAAAAGTGTGAGGCCTTGGAGCAAAAGAATAAGGCGGGCTCGGCCGAACTGTTCACCATGAAGTCCGATCTCTAGAAGGAGTGTATGGACAAACGGTTCTTCGAGGAACAAGTTCACCAAGCTAAGGAAATAGCCAGTGGTAAGCTGTACCCCCTAAAGTGCGTATTCGGCGATAGCAAATTCGAATTGTTGACCCGGGTGTGGCGATCCCTTGGCGCATCCGCCGATCTCCGGAAGAGCGTGGCACACGCCAATCAGCTGTTCGCCTCACGGGGAGGGGAAGACGAAGCTCGGACGTTCTGGGCATAGTTCGAGTCCCCGAGCGTCCTCCTCTGTTGGTGGAGTAGATGAAACAGCTGATGGAGCTGCACCAGATGGCGGAGCCATCCATGAAGGACCTCTGCATCCGCTTATGGCCCGGCGAGCAACTCCCAGGTTGTTACTTCGGCCTGGTGCAGCGACTGATTGCTGCCACGCCCCGCCTCGATGCCGTCAAGTGCTCCTCCTGCATCGAAGGAGTTCAGATGGCCCTTGCCAAGGCCAAAGTGCACTGCCGGGGCTCAATCCGATGAAGGTCGCCACCGACCCACCGCCACACGGAAAGGATCACCGACACCTTGATCTATACTTCGATGGAGTGATGGAGAGTGCGCGGGTGATAGCGTCGCAGTGTTCGGGTGAAAAATTATTTGAATGAGCTTGTAATGTGTGCGAAGACTCATGATAACTTTTAATGATAATAGTATCCGCTCTCATATGGTTTTGTATTCCTTTATAACTCTTGTGTGGTTGTTTAATACTGAAAGATGCAAGTCGCCGGCTTCATCCCCCACGTAGATACTACCTGGGGTGTCTATACCAATGCACTATGTCCCTTAGGCGTATTATCGGACCCCGAAGGCGGTGTAGTGTGGCAGACTAGGCAATCAGACTATAGTGCTTTATTTCTTTCACTTAACAAAAAGGGCACAAAAAGGACTACGGGAAGCGCACGATTAGCCACCAGAGTGTTTGCGATGTTCGTACGAACCGAGGCCGAAGCCCACATCATAATTTTTGCGCAAAAGGCAAATTCCTCGTATAACATGGAATAATCGCTTACCAGGATTGAAGTATATTACTTCTAACTTGGGGTTCACACATCAGAACTCGCATACTATGACAGTCCGTTTTTTGGCTTTCTCCCCTGAGGTGCTTGACTGGACTATCCAGAAGCACAATCGCAGGGGTGCTCCCTTTGCCCTCTTAGCCAAACGAGCGGAACATAAAGGGGCAAGCACAGGAGCCGAGAAACCCAACTTAATGACCAAAGACATAGTTCGGAACCGATGCATATAAAGTGAACGCCAAGATGCCGAACACACGATAGTTAAGGCGATTTGTGTTTGAAATCGAGACCCCGATCTATTAGCCGGTTACCTCGCATCATATCGAAAAGGTTCACGAGAAGAGGGAGAACGGAGAAAAACTATGTGCCAAAAACAGGACAGATGAGGCGTGCTTGCGCCACGCAATTTTGCATTTTCTCAACAACCATATCTCGGATTGCCGAAGCAACTATTTATAGGTATGCGAAAGAAAAATAAGAAATAACATCCTACAGGAGTTGTTGTACCAGGGGTCTTCAATTGGTGACCTGACATCCTCGATATGCCCCCTTTGCTGGTTGACTCCTGCTCTTGGAATCACCTTGATGGGTGTTAGTGCGGCCAGATTTTGCGACCAAAATCTTGAGAGGCCGCAACATTATAGGTGACCTTTACGCTATAGGCAGGCTGTTTTAGGAGCGCTTGCATCTTTTCCGAAGACCAATTGGTGGTAGTAGGTCGGGGTAGCCAAACACCCACCTGTATTTCCCCACCACTTCCCATGGAATCTTAAGTGCGAAATTGTGCCTCCTCGACACGTACTTTGCCGGTCCGGAAATTGTGCGGTGGGGGGCGAGTCCCTATAGAGGGGAAGAGGAAGGATCCGATTTATCGGTCTTAAGCCGAACTCACCTCCCAGATTTATGTGCCTTTATGGCGGATATTGGAGCTTGCCCATCTTCTTTATAACCGAATTCGGCCGCTAGGGCCAGTGCATGCTCCTTAGTCCTAACGGAGCGCTCGGTGTTGCCATTGACAGTAATGACCCCCACGGGGCCTGGCATCTTGAGCTTGAGGTATGCGTAGTGTGGGATCGCGTTGAAACAAGCAAACGATGTTCGTCCAAGAAACACATGATAGCCGCTGTGGAAGGGCACGATGTCAAAGATCAAGTCTTCGCTGCGAAAGTTGTCAGGTGAGCCGAACACGACCTCTAGAGTTACAGAGCCCATGCACCAGGCCTCAACGCCCGGGATCACTCCTTTGAAGGTAGTGCTGCTGGGCTTGATCCTTGATGTATCGATGCCCATCTTTTTCACCGTATCTGAGTAGATCAGGTTAAGGCTACTTCCTCCGTCCATTAGGACCGTTGTGAGGTGATACCCATCAATAATGGGATCTAGGATGAGGGCCGTGATACATCTCCAATGTATCTACTTTTCCAAACTCTTTTGCCCTTGTTTTGGACTCTAATTTGCATGATTTGAATGGAACTAACCCGGACTGAAGCTGTTTTCAGCAGAATTGCCTTGGTGTTATTTTTATGCAAAAATAAAAGTTCTCGAATCGTCCTGAAAATTTACGGAGAATATTTTTGGCATTAATAAAAAATACTGGTGCATGAATTAACCAGAGGGGGGCACCTGTAGGCCACAAGCCTGCTAGGTGCAGCCACACCCCCTGGCCGCGCCGAGCAGGCTTGTGGGGCCCTCGTGGCTCCTCCGACCTCCTCTCCAGCTCCATATAACCCTATTTGTCAAGAAAAAATCAGAGAGAAGAGTTCATCGCATTTCACGATACGGAACCGCCGCCATCGACTGTTCTTCCTTGGGAGACCACATCTGGAGTCCGTTTTGGGCTCCGGAGAGGGGAAATCGACGCCTTTGTCATCACCAACCATCCTTCATCACCAATTTCACGATGCTCCCCACCGTTCGTGAGTAATCCCACCATAGGCTTGCTGGACGGTGATGGGTTGGATGATATTTATCATGTAATCGAGTTAGTTTGGTTAGGGTTTGATCCCTAGTATCCATTATGTTCTGAGATTGATGTTTGTATGACTTTGCTATGCTTAATGCTTGTCACTAGGGCCCGAGTGCCATGATTTCAGATCTGAACCTATTATGTTTTCTTGAATATATGTGTGTTCATGATCCTATCTTGCAAGTTGTAGACACCTATTACAAGTTATGATCCGCATCGCCCAGGGTGACAATAACTGGGATTGTTTTCGGTGATTACCATAGTTTGAGGAGTTCATGCATTCACTAAGTGCTAATGCTTTGGTCCGGTTCTCTATTAAAAGGAGGCCTTAATATTCCTTAGTTTCCAATAGGACCCCGCTGCCATGGGAGGGTAGGACAAAAGATGTCATGCAAGTTCTTTTCCATAAGCACGTATGACTATATATGGAATACATGCCTACATTACATTGATGAATTGGAGCTAGTTCTGTGTCACCCTATGTTATAACTGTTGCATGATGAATGCCATCCGACATAATTATCCATCACTGATCCATTGCCTATGAGCTTTTCATATATTGATCTTCGCTCAGTTACTTTTCCGTTGCTATTGTTACAATCACTACAAAAATGCTACTATCACTTTGCCATCGTTGTCATTACTACCATATTACTTTGCTACTGAATACTCTGCTGCAGATATTAAGTCTTTCAGGTGTGGTTCAATTGACAACTCAGCTGCTAATACTCGAGAATATTATTTGGCTCCCCTTGTGTCGAATCAATAAATTTGGGTTGAATACTCTACCCTCGGAAACTGTTGCGATCCCCTATACTTGTGGGTTATCAAGACCTTTTTCTGGCGCCGCTGCCGGGGAGCATAGCTTTATTCTTCGAGTCACTTGGGATATATATCTGTTGATCACTATGAAGAATCTGAAAGATCCAAAAACCAAGATCTATCCCTCTACTACGAGGGGAGGTAAGGAACTGCCATCTAGCTCTGCACTTGATTCACCTTCTGTTATGAGTAAGTTTGCGACACCACCACTTGCTAGTAATTCTGATATGTCACAAGTAAGTGACGATGCTACTTCTTCTATGCATGATGCTTATGATAGTACTTTGTTTGATGATATTGTGCCACTGGATGAATTTCTTGATGAACAAATTGCTAGAGCTAATGCTGAGACTGATAATATTTTTGAATCTGATGAAATTATTGAAACTGAACACTATAATTCACCTGCTAGACCTAGCTCTCCTAGATATGAATTGCCTGATATACATGAAGGTTATGTTATGGAAGGAGAGTTAGCTAGGGACTTTCTTGCTTGTCAGGATAGAGATGATCTTAAGAAATTGCTTCGCAAGTGGAAGGAAAAATTCCTGAATGCTAGAATGCAATATGATCCTAAGTTTGCTACTTCACCTATCTTTGTTACTGATAAGGATTATGAATTCTCTGTTTATCCTGAGTTAATTACTTTGGTTGAATCTAATCCTTTCCATGGTTATGAATCTGAAACTGTTGTGCCACATCTTACCAAATTGAATGATATATCCACCCTATTTACTCATGAGGAAAGAAATCGATATTACTATATTCTTAAATTGTTTCCTTTCTCATTAAAGGGTGATGCTAAGAAATGGTTTAATTCTCTTGCTCCTGGTTGTGTGCGTAGTCCCCAGGACATGGTTTATTACTTCTCTGAAAAATATTTTCCTGTCCATAAGAAACAAGCTGCCTTGCAGGAAATATTTAACTTTGTGCAACTTAAAGAAGAGAGTCTCCCACAAGCTTGGGGGAGGCTTCTCTAATTACTTATTGCTTTTCCTGATCATCCTCTTAAGAAAAATGAAATACTTGATATCTTTTATAATGGACTAACCGATGCTTCTAGGGACTACCTAGATAGTTGTGTTGGTTGTGTTTTCAGGGAACAAAGTGTTGAACAAGCTGAATTACTATTTAATAATATATTGAGAAATGATAATGATTGGACTATTACCGAACCACCTCCAAAGCAAACTCCAAAGAAAAGAGGTATTCTATTCCTCAGTCCTGAAGATATGCAAGAGGCAAAGAAATCTATGAAACAAAAAGGTATTAAAGTTGGACATGTTAAGAATCTACCACCTATTGAAGAAATACACGGTCTTGATAACCTGACACAGGTAGTAGAGATAAATTCTCTCAGTAGAATCGATGAAGGAGATATTCCTTATAATAAATCTGCTAGCCGATGCTTGGATGAATTTGATAATTTTATTGTTAAGCAAGAAAATTCCAATGCATATGTTAGTAGACAATTGAAACATAATGCTTATATGCTTTATCACTTGGGTGATTATTTGAGTAGAACTATCAATGATCTTAAGCTTATTAGTAAGCATGCTTCCATGGTAACTACCCAAGTAGAACAAGTACTTAGGCTCAAAATGATTTGCTTAATGAGATGAATAGTAAAGACAATGATCATTCTGTTAAGTTGTGACTAGAGGTGGTAGAATGACTCAGGAACCTTTGTACCCCGAGGGCCATCCTAGGAGAATTGAACAAGATTTTCACAGAGTTAATACTGATGCACCAATTCCTTCCAATAAGAGTAGGAAAAATAATGATGATAGTACTTTGCATGTTGTTAGTGAACCTGTTATAGGTACGTCTGAGAATCCAAATGATATTTCTATTTCTGATGCTGAGACACAATCTGGTGATGAACATGAGCCTAGTGATACCACTAATAATGATGTTCATGTTGATGATCAACCTAGTAATGATAATGATGTGGAGATTGAACCTGCTGATGATCTTGATAACCCACAACCTAGGAATAAAAGATATGATAAAAGAGACTTCATTGCTATGAAAAAAGGTAGAGAAAGAGAACCATGGGTTCATAAACCCATGCCCTTTCCTCCTAAACCATCCAAAAAAAATGATGGGGACTTTGAGCGCTTTGCTAAAATGCTTAGACCTGTCTTTTTACGTATGCGCTTGACTGATATTTTCAAAATGTCTCCTTATGCTAAGTATATGAAAGATATTGTGAGAAATAAACGAAAGATACCGGAAGCTGAGATTTCCACCATGCTTGCTAATTATACTTTTAAAGGTGTAATACCTAAGAAACTAGGAGATCCTGGAGTACCAACTATACCATGCTCTATTAAAGGAAATTATGTTAAAACTGCTTTATGTGATCTTGGAGCTGGTGTTAGTGTTATGCCTTTCTCTTTATACCATAGACTTGATTGGAATAAGTTGACACATACTGAAATCTCCTTGCAAATGGCTGATAAATCAACTGCTCTACCTATCGGTATTTGTGAGGATGTACCTGTCGTAGTTGCAAATGCTACTATCTTGACGGACTTTGTTATTCTTGATATTCCTGAGGATGACAGTATGTCGATCATCCTTGGTAGACCCTTTTTGAATACTGCGGGGGATGTTATTATTGCAACAAGGGCAATTTCACTTTTCATATTAATGGTAATGAGCATACGGTACACTTTCCGAAGAAACAACCTCAAGGTCATAGTATCAACTCTATTGAAAAAATTCCAACAATTATCATTAGAGACTTTGAGTTCCCTCTTCCTACTGTCAAGAAGAAATATGATATACTTATTGTTGGGGAAATGCATATCCCCATTGAGGTAACTTAGTGTTATTCGAAAAAAAATCGGTTTCATGATACTCAAAAGAAGTTTGTTAATAAGACTTGATCAACCTTATTGATGGATTCCTTTTGATGAGCATGAGATGGATGAATTTGGAAAGCACAACTTCCTGCACCTAACCTTTACTTTCTGTTACCTAGATGAAATTAAGTAAAAATGTTACTATTTTTCTATTTTCTGAGTTTTTCGTGCAATAGAAAAATGACCTGAAAATAAAAGTTCCCAGAATCCCCTGAAAATTTAGTATGATTTATTGTGGAATATTTAAGAATTTTTGGCACTGAGAATGCATCAGGGGGATGCACCAGTGGGCCACAAGTGTCGCGCCCTTGGGGCTTGTGGGTCCCACTCCACTTATTCCAACACCCATTCACTTCATCTTCCCCCCAAAAAAATCCCACCATTGCTCAAACTCGTGTTCTAGCTCATCTTGCATTCATTTTTGATCTCCTTGCTCAAAGCTCCATTTGCAAAACTATTTTAGGGGATTGCTCATCGGTATATGAATACTCCAATGGTCCAATTAGTTTTTATCTAGTGACTTATATATTGCAAATTTTTGCTGTTATGGTGACCTGGTTCTTGAGCTTGCATGTCAAATTTGTATGGTCCCAAGTAGTTTTGATGCATGATATAGTCTCTAGGCACTTGAGGGAGTAGTTACTATGAGTTTTGCTAAGTTTTGTTCACCTTCATTTTAGTTCACTAAAAATTTCAGAATTTTCAGAAATGTTGAGAAGGTTACTAAGAGGTTATTCAAGCCAGGGTTCTAAGGAAGATGAAAATGAAATCAAGGAGAAACCCAAATATAATCTTCCTCGTGTCGCAGAAATCCGACCATGTGAATGGTCGTGTGACGCATTATTGAGGGCAGAC
Organism: Hordeum marinum; assembly: GCA_022496015.1. Classification (NCBI taxonomy): domain Eukaryota; kingdom Viridiplantae; phylum Streptophyta; class Magnoliopsida; order Poales; family Poaceae; genus Hordeum; species Hordeum marinum. The sequence continues at coordinate 340,939,358 of CM039677.1, read as the reverse complement.
GGAATTTATGAAGATTTCTATTATTTGGCCAAGAATGCAGGCATCACCGACTTCCTCAACTATAAGTCTGACCAGTACCTCTTGCTCACTAATACCTTTGTGCAAAATTTTCACTTTCATCCTAAGGAAGACCCTCCTACGGTAGAATTTCACTTGTATGATGTGCCTAAGAAAATGAACCTTTATGATTTTTGCAAAGTTTGCAAGATACCCTATGAGGGTAGCATCAGGGAACCACATCCCCGAGACATGGAAGATTTTATTGCTGCAGTCACTATAGGAGAAGAGAGAGGCGTGTCAAGGGCAAGGGCAGCTAGTTTACATTTTCCTGTGCTACGCTATTGTTCATTATTTGTGGGAAGATGTTTAGTTGGTCGCGGGGACAGTGGAAGCCTTAGTGCCCCCTGACCTCGCTATTTTACGCCATGCTTTATTGGCTGATAGAACCTTTAGTCTAGGCTCTATGGTGTCCCAACGGTTGAACACCAACCATTCAAAGGGGCCCATATTCAGAGGTATCTATGCATCTTGTTTAGCTAAACATTTTGAGATATACATTAGGCTTCACGAGAAAGATGAAAAGCTAATACCCTCGAAGTTTCTGAATGATGACCATATGGTAGCCCATGATGTTATTAAAAAGAATGATGATAGGAGGCTGGTTTACAATTTATTATTTAGTCAGGGTACTTGTGATATTATTACTCTGCCTTCATCTTCTCTGTTCGATATTCATTCAGGCAGATACACTGTTATGCTCGATGACATCTACCGATATTGGGGTTTGGCGCAACCCCCAGCACCTGAGCCAGCACCGGCTCTGGATCCATATCAGACCCCGGTTTTTTAGTGGGAGGCACAGGAGGTTGCTAACCAGTGGATCCCTCAATGTCCTCTAGAGTATCCCGGAGAAGGTTATTTCCAGCCGTGGCCCTAGACCAACTTAGGCCAAAAGCCTAAGCTTGGGGGAGTATGTATTTCTCACCGACATTACATTCATGTTCACACACTTATTTCAGTTGTCGGTGTTCATACTTTTCATTGTACTATCCATGGTAGTTTAATTCTTGTTTTGCTTTCTTCTTGTGTGTTTAATAAACTTTGAGGAAAATACAAAAAAAATAGTTCTAGCTTTATTTCCTAGTTGCTTAATTAACGAGAAAACCCAAAAAGATTTCTTGTTCTTCTTTTCGCTTGTCGGGAGCTTTCCCGTCTAAATAATTTCCTTTCTTTTCTTTGGGTCATAAGGAGAAGACCACGATGACGTGTTGAGTGGATCTCATATGCACTATTGTTTATCTTACAAAGAGCCCATATTGCCTTGTCTTCTCCTTTGGATTTTTTGCATATTCAAGCTTAGTCCAATGCACGCGCATTCTTATTATTATTCATATTGTTTGGTCATGCAACTGAAAGGCAATAATGACGATATTTGATGAAAAGATTGAGATGGAGGAAAGCTGGTATGAACTCGACCTATCTTGCTTTTGTAAATATGATTAGCTCACCGTTCTGACTTCAGTACATTATGGGTTGAACATGTTTGCAATAACAATTAGAGATTATAGTTATTCATGCCATGCTTAATTAGCTAAGAGTGGATAATGGTTCGTCTTGAGTGCCAACATGCGCATTAAAATGGTTGTGATGTGGTATGATAGAATGGTATCCTCCTCTGGATGATTCAAGTGGCTTGACTTGGCACATGTTCATGCATGTAGTTGAAACAAATCAACATAGCCTCCATGATATTTATGTTCATGGTGAATTATATCCTACTCATGCTTGCATTCAATGTTGGTTAATATCAAAGCATGTTGATGACTGTGTCGCTCTCTAGTTGGTTGCTCCCCAGTCTTTCGCTAGCCTTCACTTGTACTAAGAGGGAATACTGCTTGTGCATCCATCTCAATAAACCCAAAGTTGTTCCATATGAGTCCACCATATCTACCTATATGCAGTATTTACCTGCCGTTCCAAGTATATTTGCACGTGCTAAACTTTAAACCTTCAAATAAACTTTTTGTTTTGTATGCTCAAATCGCTCATGTGGCGACTAGGGGCTGTCAGTATCTTCCATGCTTTGTGGGTTATTCTCACGATATGTGTTGATTCACTATCATTCACGAGAAAGTGGCTGGTAATCGGGATGCCCAGTTCCATTCTCGAAATAAAAATTAAACAAAATTCCCAAGACTTTGTTTGTATGGACGGTACCCATGAATTCGGCCCGCCGTGGAGTGTGATTGATTGGTGGAGGGGGAGTAAAAACTTTACCATTCTGTTTGGGAACCACCTATAATGTATTTAGCATGGAAGATATTGAAAACATCTTGGTCGTTATGTGAGCAACAAATCATACCGCTCCAAAATCATTACCTATCTCTGTTTTAAAAGCTTGAGCTTTGGCACCTCTACAAATCAGAGCTTCCCTCTGCGAAGGGCTTATCTATTTACTTTATTATTGAGTCATCATCCTCTTATAAAAGGCACCAGTTAGAGAGCACCATTATCATTTGTATGCCTTGCTATTAATTGATATTGAGTGTGAGCATGACTGGATCTCTCTCACCGTGAATTACAATGTTTAGTCAATCCTTGTTCTCCAGAGGTGCTCTGCATTTATGTTTTGCGGTCTCAGAAAGGGCTAGCCAGATACCATTATGTCATATCGTATCATGATTGTTTTGATAAAATTGTTGTCATCCGAGACTTGTTATTATTGCTCGCTAGTTGGTTATGCCATTGACATGAGTAAATGTGAGACCTAAATGTTATTGTGAATGTGGTTAGTTTATAATCTTTGCTGAAAATCTGAACATAAGTTAGACATATTTACAACAGCAAGATCAAACAGAGTTTGTAAAACTTTTTCTTTATCACTTTTAGTTTATCAACTGAATTGCTTGAGGACAAGCAAAGGTTTAAGCTTGGGGGAGTTGATACGTCTCCAACGTATCTACTTTTCCAAACTCTTTTGCCCTTGTTTTGGACTCCAATTTGCATGATTTGAATGGAACTAACCCGAACTGACGTTGTTTTCAGCAGAATTGCCTTGGTGTTATTTTTATGTATAAATAAAAGTTCTCGGATCATCCTAAAAATTTACGAAGAATATTTTTGGAATTAATAAAAAATACAGGCGCAAGAATTAACTAGAGGGGGACCACCAGCAGGCCACAAGCCTGCTAGCCGTAGCCACCCCCTGGCCGCGCCGAGCAGGCTTGTGGGGCCCTGTGGCTCCTCCGGCCTCCTCTCCAGCTCCATATAACCCTATTTGTCGAGAAAAATATCAAAGAGAAGAGTTCATCACGTTTCACGATACAAAGCCGCCGCCATCGCGTGTTCTTCCTCGGGAGACCAGATCTGGAGTCCGTTTTGGGCTCCGGAGAGGGGAAATCGATGCCTTCGTCATCACCAACCATCCTTCATCACCAATTCCATGATTCTCCCCACCGTTAGTGAGTAATCTCATTGTAGGCTTGCTGGATGGTGATGTGTTGGATGAGATTTATCAAGTAATCAAGTTAGTTTGGTTAGGGTTTGATACCTAGTATCCACTATATTCTGAGATTGATGTTGCTATGACTTTGCTATGCTTAATGCTTGTCACTAGGGCCCGAGTGCATGATTTCGGATCTAAACCTATTATGTTTTCATGAATATATGTGTGTTCTCAATCCTATCTTGCAAGTTGTAGACACCTATTACGAGTTATGATCCGCATCCCCCAGGGTGACAATAACCGGGATTCTTTCCGGTGATTACTGTAGTTTGAGGAGTTCATGTATTCACTAAGTGCTAATCCTTTGGTCCGGTTCTCTATTAAAAGGAGGCATGAATGTCCCTTAGTTTCCAATAGGACCCCGCTGCCACGGAAGGGTGGGACAAAAGATGTCATGCAAGTTATTTTCCATAAGCACGTATGACTATATATGGAATACATGCCTACATTACATTGATGAATTGGAGCTAGTTCTGTGTCACCCTATGTTATAAATGTTGCATGATGAATGTCATACGACATAATTATCCATCACTGATCCATTGCCTATGGGCTCTCCATATATTGATCTTCGCTCAGTTAATTTTCCGTTGCTAGTGTTACAAACACTACAAACTGCTACTATCACTTTGCCACCATTACCGTTACTACCATATTGCTTTGCTACTGAAAACTTTGCTGCAGATATTAAGTCTTTCAGGTGTGGTTGAATTGACAACTCGTCTGCTAATACTTGAGAATATTATTTGGCTCCCCTTATGTCGAATCAATAAATTTGGGTTGAATACTCTACCCTCGAAAACTGTTGCGACCCCCTATACTTGTGGGTTATCATCGGCCGTCCTGTCTCGACCACGAGGGGGGCGGTCCGGCTTGTCGTACGGAGTACGGTTTGGAGATGGAGTATCAGTAAGTTCGTCATCAAATTGTGGCAGCAACCTTCTCTGAGTGTAGCTTTTGGGCTGGTTTGACGGGCCAGTGTCGTATTCTTCCTCGGCTGAGAGGACTTTTGTCCATCGATCGTTGAGGTCGGCCTGTTCGACTTTGAGTTGTCGTTCTTTGGCCTTTAAGCTATGAGCAGTTGCTATGAGTCATTGCCTAATTTCCTCCTGATCCTCGAGGTTATCAAGGATGTACAATTCATCAGCTTCCAGTATATCTTCCTCCTCGACGAGGGGAAGGTAATCGTCGCCTTCGGGGTCATTGACGGCATTAGGGTCTTTGTGATCCTCAGGTTTTCCGGACCCTCAAACGGGTGCACGAGGATATCAGGATTGTCATGATCGGCGGGGGCATTATCTTCCCCGTTGCTGATAATAGCTCTTCTTACCTTTTTTCTTTTGGACCGCTTATGCGATTTTCGGTGTCTTGATGGCGCATCACCCGATTTGTCACCGTTGTTCTGAGGTGTATTGTCGTTGTTGGTGACGGGAGTGTCCATCATGTAGACATCGTATGTAGAAGTGGCGGCCCAACTCCTTGTGTTAGCGGGGGGAGCACGATCCTCTTCATCCATGTATTCTGCCTCCTCGGAGGCATAGTCTAGCACGTCGGTTAAGTCTTCAATGGTGGCTATTAAGTGGGTGGTGGGAGGGTCGAAAAGTCCATCCCTGCCCGACCTCGGGACGGGTATAGATCGGGGCTGGATTGTTGGTGATCCTCATCGACGAGAATTGCTCCAAGGCCTCGTCAACCGCTAAGGGCCCGATCGGATCCAGTTGTTCGGAACTCGTGGAGTCAACCCCCATGAGGCCCACCCATGGGGAGTGTTCGGAAGGAAAACATGTTCGGTCACATGGCCTGATGGCCAGTCCGGGATGAGAGATTGGATTGCCACCATGGGTGACCCCATTGGCATGTCCGAAGAAAGGGCTCGAGGTTAAGGCCTCAGAGTCCTCGGGGGCTACAGGCGAAGTTGTGAGCCCGATAAGTGACAGGTCGCCCCGAGAGTTGACGGAGAACTCTAAGTTTCCGAATCTGACCTCTCGATCATGGGCGAAGCTCTCAACACAGCCTAAATGGCCGGCGGAATCCGGATGCAGCACAACGCTGCCGAAGGTGAAGATCTATCCAGGGACGAAAACGTCCATGTTGCGAACCTCTTCGTTGATGAAGAGACTAGGCATCTATTCCATCTTGCTCACAGAGTAACTCTCAATGAAAGCACCAATGTCAATGTTAAAACCAGCAGATCTCGGGTAGGGGGTCCCGAACTATGAGACCAGGATCGACGGTAACAGGAGACGAAGGGGACACGAGATTACCCAGGTTCGGGCCCTCCAATGGAGGTAATACCCTACGTCCTGCTTGATTGTATTGATGGTGTAAGGGGTTACAGAGTTGATCTACCTCGAGATCGTATGTCTAACCCTAGATGATTTGTCCTTCCTATATCCTAAAACCCTCCAGCTTATATAGATGCTGAGGATGCCTAGGGTTTACACATGGTCGGTTACATGCCGAAGAGATAAACTTTCCTAACTATTACATCAGACGTGGAGCACAAGCCTTGTTTCTCAAAGCTTCCATCTAAGAGATTGGGTCTTCAAATCCTTCGGTCTTCGGTAAACAGCCTTCATAGTCCGGCCCATAACAATAGGTAGTCTATCCGAGGACCTCCTAGTCCAAGACTCCCTCAGTGGTGGCTGTCCTGCCTCCCAACGGTGGTGGCGTGTCTGGTGCTTGGACCTGTGATAGTGACGGCCAGTTGGTGCTCAGGCGAGGGGCCCGTCCGGCGATGGAATTGGTCAAGGTGGATCTCCTGTCCATGGCGGTGGCTTGCCCTGATCAGGTTCTAGTGGATCTTGTCCCTAACACTCTCTTCCGCGAAGTCATCTCTTTGTCAGATCTTGACCTCTTAGATCTGGCCGCTGACGAGTTCTGGTCTTCACTGTCGAAGACATATATGGATTAGCATATGTCGCCATCGATATCTAGATAAAAAGGATCCGATCGTGCATGCTCATATTATCAACCAACACGGTCTTAAGAGGGAGCGGCGCGAAGTTTTGCTTTCTTATCTGTGTCACGGGACATGTCTAATTCAAGATTCAGAAGGCATTGATAGCAGTGGGAAAAGTCATGCGGTTGTGATTGGAGGTCTTGAAGTTTTGGTGGAAGGGTGTATTGGATGCGATGAAGATTGTGTGCCAGGTGTATCGTGACTTGTAACAGCGGCCTCAGCAAGCGGGGGCGACAGCACCGGAGGACTGTTTTTTGTGATGCTCCTCGAGTACCGTCTCTTGATCCCTAGGGTGAAAACCCAAGGTTTGGCCTTTATTGGTTGTATCTTGCAATGGACTTGTTGAAGGCATTGTTCTGGGTGTAATCAGACTTTTTTCGGTGTGAAAACTCAATATCTTTGATCGGGCAACGATAACGCTCATGCTTTAACCATGTAGAATCGTTTTGAAAGTGCTTGCGAGCGAGGATGACCAGTAGGCTCTCTCTGACGTTGGCGACTACCAGCAGGCTCTGAACGCGTGGCCAACCAACGCTTACCAACATGGACAAAAGTCAACAAGTGCTAATTACATGGATGATCAAGCGTTCGCAAGATGAATGATGGCCATGCTCTACGGAACTTTCACACATTGACGGTTGTTGAACCATGGAGAAGGTCGACAGTCGCTCGCTCGAGGACGTCCAAGTGTTGAAGGTCGAGGGCTCTAACCGCGCCTTGGAGGAAAACGGTGACGATCGAGGACAATCTATCACACAAAACCATTTTTGAAATACTAGGAAATTGCCCATGTGTTGGAACAGGGAGACACTATTTAAACCCTATCACAATAGATAATATGATCTGCCTGGGGTAGAAAAATGCTACGATAACAGTGCATATCTACTTGTGAATGAAAACGCTAGCCTACGGAAATTCTACCATGAAAACAAGTTGCTTTGCAATGCGAGCATACATGAAGGTGCTTGTTGTAAATATGCCCTAGAGGCAATAATATTATATTATTATATTGCCATATTCATAATTAAGATTTTATATTCTATACTATAACTACTATGATCCTTGAATAAACGGTTCGGTGAAAAACTCATATGCACGTGTGGAATGATAAACGGTAAAAAAATAAGGTTCCCACTCTTGCCTCTAAGACCAGCTCAAGTGTTGTTGGTGATCGTGTTTTTGGATCTTAGGATATAGTAAAGTGTAACAATGATCCTAAAACAACATTGAGGGTATGACGTTAAAAGAGCGATCATATTAAATTGACCCAAACTTGTTTGTTATACTTTGAGATAATATCGTTTGAAATCAATTGTTATAACATGAAGTGTTAACATGTGTTTTATGTTCCTTAGACCATGAGAGTATCATAGCCACTTCTTACTGTAAGATGAGCTTTGGTGTTGTTCAAACATCATTTGTAACTAGGTGATATTAATGAGAACTTGCAGGTTCATTGGAAAGTTTGACAAGGGACTAGATAGCTTGAGAGTGGAATTTGCTCCTCCGATGATGGAGGCATATTATTAGGACCCTCTAGGTGTGACGGGATCCATCATCGTCTTGCCGGACACATGTAACTATGTCACGGGGATGCCGGAACACATCAACAAGAAAGAAGAACAAAACCAGTAATGAGAATAACGGTATAGTGAGCATGTGAATGACTCAACAGGATATCGATGCTTCTCGTATTTTGTAAAGTATCACGAAGCAAATGGAATGTCACATGGTAACCAAAGGTTCACTCGATTATCATTCGTGTACTCATAGGGATCGATATGGATGTACACGGTTCCGCTATCGGTCATTGAATGAAGGGGTTTCGTTCATGTCTACGAGTTACCAAACATACGAGATCACAAGCTTAAGGTAATCATGATCTGCTGAGTGTTAGTAGGACGGGAGTGATGAGAAAATATTTTTCAAATTATTTCATTAATGTAAGAAATATTTGTGGTAGGATTTGGAAGCGTTTCGGGGTCACCGGAAGGGTTCGAGAGAGTATCGAGTAATGTCGGGTATTACCGATAAATAATATATAGGTGGAAAGTGTTTGCAGGGATGTTAAATTATATATAATGGTATGAAAGTATTTCGAATAATTTATATTTAATTAAATATCAATGGGCCTTAAAAGGCCAAGGGGTGGAAGGCAACTAGGGCTACAAGGGCCCAAGTGGGAGGCGCCTCCCTTCCCTAAGGAAGGGGGCCGAATTGAGGAGGGGTAGGAGTCCAACTCCTCCTCCCTTGGCCAGACAAAGGTAAGGATCTTTCCCTCCCCTTGTGGCGCCCTTCCTCTCACCTCCAGCCTATATATACTTGAGGTATTGGCACCTATTGAAGACACAATTTTTGGAGCATCCTCTAGTTCTTCTAGTTCTAGTTCTAGTTGGTCCTAGTTGACTAAGTAGAGCTAGGACTAGTTCTTCTAATCCTCATAATTAAAAGTCGAGTGTGGTTCCAATCTCCTCCCTCTAATTCTTTGGTGATGATTAGCTCTGGATGGCGAAGCGCTGCCGGATCGTGAAGACTATACGCTTGCAACCAAGTAGAGAGGTCGTGCTTTTGGTCTTTAGTTTGAGGGATCATTCATCTATGGTTTGAGGGAGTCCAAGTACGATCTTCATTGTCGCGTTCTTCTTCCACTACAACTCAGTGACGGTAACGATCGTGATCCCAAGCACTATTGTATCTTCATAGTGTTCCTGGTTGATCATAAGGCAAAAAAAAATTCTACTATGTTTCCCAACAATGGCATCATGAGCGGTTCTATGAGTAGATACAGGTTGCGATCTGGATCAAATGTGGATGTTAGGATTTGATGTTCTTTCTATGATTCCCTCGAGTGTTGCCTTGGTTTAGTTCATTGACACAATGATGTGGCTTTGTACAAAGTTTTGACAATTGCTTTGCTCTGGCTGTCGACGATCTGCTAAGAGTTCTATGGGCCTCATCATAGTTAAGAATAGTGAACCTTCGCATGCACAAGAGGGCGATGAAGATGTTCGATCTTCTAGGGTACGAAGTTTAGTGTGGGGCTAGAGATTTTAATTAAGTCGCTTCCCTCACACACACCCCGAAAGATAATTTAGAAACAAGAATTATCGCCTTAATGGTGGATGTAGGTACCTAGTGTTATCCGAAAACCATAGAAACCACATAACTAAAATTTGCCTACCTGATTAGAGGACATCTAACTTGATTATGCGGGTTGCATGTGATGTGGTATAGCCTTCGTCATGATAATGTGTTTATGTATGAGATGGTTATATGTTGTAATGTTAAGTGGCATGTGCGTCATGGCATGATGGTTGGACCCACGAGATTGTTACACATTGAAAATTTTCTTCAAAGACATGATGTGCAATTTTCAAATACATGTTTTGAACATTTTTCTGAATACATGTTACACATATTTGAAATAAATGTTGAACACTTCTTATTGGCACAAAACATAAAACTATGTGAAAATTTTCACATTGTATATTTATTTGTTTTAAATGTCATGAAATATTGTCCAAAATGTCACGTACATGTTGTTGAAATGTATGAATATTTTTTTACTGTTAAGAACATTTTCTAATGCTATAAAAAATTCTTAGTTGTGTGAACATTTTCCACGAGTTGTCTAGCATTTCACGTATATACAAAAAACTTGCCTAGCATTTCGTTTACTGGCTCTGACAACAGATGTATCTGCTCCCAATATTATTCTTGGTGTGGTTTATGAATCATACATGCTGACATGCATTGTCAATCATTAATCAACATAATTCATTTTCACTAAAATAAGAACCACATACACTTACAATTTAATCTGGTCATCTAGTAGACAACTGAATGGATTAATATTATGCTTAGTATTTTTGGCATATGTTATGCATGGAAGAAAACCCGTGTCTGTTGATAGGGATTTCAAGAGGTAACATGCCTCTGATTGTATGCACTTCACTATTTTTCTTTTGGCTTCCTGTTGTTGCGTTTTAAGTTGTCTACTAATACTTCTAAGGCATCTGTATACTTAATTTCAGATGCTATATTGCGTCTGACTGAGCAATCCATACATCATCATAGCAAAGAACTTGATTATAAGGTAGATTCATGATTACCAATGCCGAGCTATTTTTTATCATGACTACCATAGAGGATGCAATGTGTATGTTCAGGGAGCTCCAGCACTTTCTTCGGCCGAAGAAGTCTTTAAGGATAGATTCATTTTCAACATAACAATAAAGCATGTCACCTTTTCTGTCTTACATTTCTCTATATCCCTAGCTTTATTTTCATTATTCTGACGATCATTATATATTGTTGGTACAACATTTATATATTTTTATTTACTGATATGTTTTCTTTCTAGGATGAGTGTTGATTGTTTTCACATAATGATATATGAGTTGCATGTGCATGTTTTCTAATTTTATACAAAATGGTAATAGGGCTTAAGTCCAACAACATAATGTTCCAGACGGTACACGTTACAAAATTTTGTTCAATAAGGAGTATATTAATGGCCAACAACACTTGGATTTGCCACTTCTCTAATTTTAAGGGGGAGTGAGCCTAGCACAACTAGTTGGGGAGTGGATGCACAAACCCAACACCTGTGTTCAAATCCTCACGGAAGCGAATTTAGCTTTCTGTTTATTCTTGAGGATCAGGCTCTCCTGGTACTCATGCAATTTATCGAGAGGACCAGGCTTGGTTATTAATCAAGTTAAAAATCCTAGTACTCATACATAATGGTTGTATGCATCCTTAGTTGGTAAAGAGGCCGGGGAAGTAAAATTCCCCCCCATTTTCTGGATGCAGGGCGACAACCCACGGCCGCCCGAGGGCAATACCTCGGGGCTACCGGACGACTACATCTTGCGGATGTCGGATGGTGACAAACAATGGACATCGAAGACACATACGTCGGTTGTCCGCCCGTCGTTGCCATCATCTGCAGTGACGCCGCCAGGGGAGCATGAGGGGCCGACAGGGCCACTTGATGTGGATCACGGTGCTTCTACCTTTGGGGACGAGATCCAGCCAAATCTACATGGGGCGTCAAGATTGGGGATGTGGGAGGTCCACTTCTTCGACGCTAGAAACTAGGGCGAATGGATCATGAGACGTCTTCAATTCAATCCCATGTCACGATGGATGGGACCGTGGGATCTCGATAATGACATTTTAGCCGGCGACTACTTGCAGAGCGATGCCCGGATCGAGGTAGGGTTTCATTTGCTAATTGACGTTTACGATGTGGTTGTCATCCGATGTGTGCAGGTCTCTCATGTTTCGGAGGAGGTGACGGATCTCATTGATCTGATGATGACTCACAAGCAAGGAAGACCGGGATGAAGATTTTGGGTACTAGCTAACAGCGATGACGACGAGGATGCTGTGGTAGAGCATGTCCAGAGGGAAGATCGCAGGAGTTCGGGTGAGGTGCGGATGGCGAAGCGGCTGGAGATAGGGTCTGCATCCGTCCATCGACGGCATCCTGAGGTCGACATGAAACCGAAGAAGATCATGAAACGCTAGATTGGGCCAATCCCGAAGGTACTTCTTACACCAATTACCTTGTTCGGGGTCTTTCCAGAAGAATGGAAGGTCGTCAATAAGAGGAAGAAGGGGAAGAAGGGCCGGCCGTCGGGGCCGATGCCACAATCACCGCCGGCGGTGGCGGTAGCCAGCGGGATTCGAGCGGCCAAACGGGCACGCTTGAATTTGCTGTTGGGCCTCCAAAACGAATCTGAGTCGGCGTTGGTTGTGGGCTCTCCGGGAATTGGGTATGTGGCCCAGTTGGAAGCCCAAGCCACGTGCGTTACCGAGCAGGTTTCTACGTCTCTGCATGTGTCTTCGAGTCCCGAACCGAATCAGCGTTGTATTGCTTCCTCTAAGGTTTTTAGGCCACCAGGCTTCCCCTTGATCGGAACATGGAGGGCCGCCAGGATTACCTACGGCAATGGAGGGATGGCTGGTCGTGGCGGCCCGCCACCTACGAGGCAAGGACCACTGCCCGCTATGGGGACGTCGGCGACCGCTGCTCGGCAGGGACCACCGCCCACTGTGGGGCTGCCGGCGACTGCTGCTCCTAGCCTAGCTAATGTGCGGCAGCACGAGGCCCCGGTACCACCGGCAACAAAGGCGTAGGTTGTTGGATGGGGTGGAGAAACTGGTCCGAGGCGGGTTGGATATGGTGGCCATGGCAGAGAATTTGGTGACAATGGGTACCGATATAACCGTTATGGGCAGTGGGGCGATGACGGATACGAAGTGTATGGCGAGGCACAACACCGAGGGTCATCTTCCTCTATTGGTGGTCGGGGCTCCAGTTGGTTCAATGATGGTGGACCAGGGCGAGGTTTCCAAGGACCGCCCAGGAAGTTTGTGGACGGGGTCGCCGGCCCCAATGATCGTTTTTTGGCTGGTTACCGTTACCGAGGTGGGAGAGGGGAAGGACGTCGCCCACTTCCACCACGACCCCCCCTGTCGCCTATGACAAAGGGCGATGAGGAGGTCGCAACTGAGGTCGGCGTCGTTTCTCCCACTGCCAAACAAGGAAATTCCAATGTGAATGTAAAAGCATCGGACAAAGCCAATGATAAGCCGGAAGGTGGTAAACTCTCTAAGTGGGCAATCAAAAAGAAAAGATTGCCTTTCTATCATTGTGGCGAGCCCGAACATTTTGTGGCCAAATGCACTAAGGAGTTGTGCAATCACTGCCTCAAGTCCCAACATTTGACAGGAGAGTGGCCATTGCTTTCGGGACCTAAACCGGTTGTCACGATATTTGGGGTTTGTTGTCAAGAGCTTATGTTTTTCGAGTCACCAGAGGTGGCACCTTTGGTATAGGCACTGGAGGCCTCTTTCCCAGTGGTGGTCAAAGTGGCTAAAGGCGTTATGAGTGAATCTTAGATTGTGCAGCGGTTACGCGAATTGGCACCGGGTAATTTTCAGTGGAACCTTGTTAGGTTGGAGGACCAGACATACAAGGTGGATTTCCCTACTAAGGAAGATCAACTGCATATTCTGAATTTGGCATGTGTAGATTTCCGAGTACTAGTATCATATTGGAATTTGATGAGTGGAAGCAGAAGGAACCACAGGGTACACCTTTGGAGCATATTTGGGTACGCTTCTCGGGTGCTCCATCTAGACCGATCAACAATTTCCTAGTTACTTAGATCTTGGGCTCCCTTATTGGCAAGATGGAGAAGGTGGAGATGCCGTTTACTTGTGCCAATGGGGTAGTGAGGTTACTTCTTGGTGTGGTAAGCATTGAGTTTGTACCGGACATGGTCAAGTGGACGCACGCCAAAAAAACATATGATTTGGGCATTGAAATAGAGGATACGTCGATTATTGAGGACGCTGATGAGGTTCGGGATATGGATACTACTGAGGGAGATGGAGCTCCCGGGAATAAGAACAAGGAGAAGGAGGATAGTTCTTGGGACACGGCCAATAGGGCTGCTCCGCGGATAGACATGACTGATAAGGCGGACAAGGGCTTGACCAACTCCACGACTCTGATGAGTACGCTTCGGTTTGGATCCTTTGGTTCACAGTCAGCTCCCAGTCGACTTTGGAGTAACATAGTGGAAAGGAATGATCCGACTGAATTCGAATTGCCACCTCTCATGCCTACTCATGGAGAAACACCGACACGTCTTTCTTCACCCAGTGGGATCTCTGGGACGGACAGTGATACGCTGTTAGCTACCGCTGCAGTTTCGGATCGGCAGGAGGCCGCCGTATATGAGCCAGTAGTGGAGCGAGCAGTGGTGCCATGTCGGTATACTAGTGGAGGTGTTGCGGTTGGGGCATTGGGTGGGCAGGCGGCCCACTATTCCTCACCATCGGTGTCTAGAGGAGCCACATATCCTGAGAGGAGGGGCACGATGACTGTTGGCCTCTCTGGCAAATCCCCGAGCACAGGGACGGGCGCAGAACTTGGGGAGGGGCGCGGGAAGGACTCCCTTGCTTTCACCTCCCCCGAGGCGTCCACGGGACTTGGCGGTGTCATGGGGAATGGGGCAGTTGAGTAGGTGGCTCGGCGAACCCCTACCCCATTGGTACCGGCTGGAGGGGGGTCCTCGACTTTGCCCATTCCAACTCCGATGGTTGGGGGCAAACCTGGGATACATCTGTCTCCGGAGAGGTCTATGAAGGACATCATCGCCTATGGTGGGATCGCGGACCCGGCAACGTCTGGCAGACGTGTGAGCAGCCGGATCCAGAAGCAACCAGACGCGGACGACCTGCAGTTAGGGCATTCCATGAGGGCGGCCAAGCTTCGAGATGTCGAGGCAATTATAGGTATGTATTTTGATAAGAGTTGTTCTATTTTACATTTCTCTGAACATGAACTTGTAGATAAGGCACACAATTTAGGTGTTTCACTAGGATCAAATGAAAAAGAAGTTGTGAAGTCTATTAATGATATTTTAGACTTGGAAGCGGAAAGGGCTTCTGAAATTATCCATAACTTAGCAGTCGTTAAACCTATGAGTGATGTAGATGTGAAACAACTAGGGATGTCAGCCCTTGAAAACTTGTGTGATGATCTCATGCCAACTTCCGAGAATGAGAATGAAATAGAAGGGATGGAGAGTGAGGGCAAGGTATAGTCGATACTGGTAAACAATATTGAATCTTGTAACCATAATAATTTAATTGTTTCTGGTTCGGGGGACCAGCCTAAGCGAACATGGAAAAGAAAGGTATATCCTACATCGGCTGTCCGAAGGAGTGCTAGAAGTTCCATGATGATCTATGAAAGGAATATTTTGGAATAGCAGAGGTCTAGCTGACTTGGCTAAAATATGATTCCTGGCAGAGACATCGGTTGAACAAAAGCTAGATTTTATCGCTCTACTTAAGACAGGCAGAGATAATTTTACCGCCCAGTTCCTTGGGAATTTGACAGGTGGGATTGATTTTGATTGGCACTATCTACCCCCTAGAGGAAGATCCGGTGGGATATTGCTAGGGGTTAGATGTGAAATACTAGAGGTCATTAATGTAGTGAGAGGGGACTTTGCAGTCAAATTTCGGGTGAGATCCAGGTTAGACGGATTCCGATGGTCTCCCATGGCTGTATATGGAGCAGCACAACCCGAACTCAAACCTGACTTCCTAGTTGACTTGGTGCAAATATGTGGAGATGAATCCCTGCCAATCCTAGTCGGAGAGGATTTTAATATTATTAGGAGACGAGATGAGAAGAATAACGATAATTTTGATGGACGGTGGTCGCTCATGTTTAACATGATTATTGAGAATCTCAATCTGCGGGAGATTGAACTCACAAGTAGACATTTACTTGGGCTAATACGTTACCTAACCCAACATATGAGAAGTTGAATAGGGTTCTTGCTAGTGTTGACTAGGAACAGAAATACCCATTGGTGTCGGTTCATGCGATGCAAAGGGCCATCTCCGACCACACACCATTACTAGTTGACTCGGGGGAAGCAACACATGCTGGTAACAGAAATACTTTCTCATTTGAACTTAGTTGGTTCGAGAAAGAGAATTTTATGGACATTATAGCACGTGAGTGGGCAAGGCTAGTGTCCGCGCAAACTAGCACGAAGAGGTGGCAAAACAAGATTAGACACTTAAGACAATTTTACGGTGTTGGGCCAGAAATGAAAGCGGCATATATAAAAGAGAAAAAGAAAGACTTACTAAACTGATAGATGCGCTGGACCAAAAAGCATAGGGTACCCTGCTAGATGTGGTCGAACATTCAATGAAGTCCGACGCAAAGCAGGCCCTACGGGCTCTTCTTGGAGAAGAAGAGCTCAAATGGGCACTGCGGGCTAAGGTTCTCAAAGTTGTCCAAGGGGATGACAATACACAATTCTTCCATATGATTGCGAACAGCAAACATAGGAAGAAGAAAATTATCCAACTGGAATAGGACGAAGGGACCATAGTGGGATAGGAGAATCTTAAAGCATATATCTCGAACTACTATAAACAACTGTTCGGGCATTCGGTTGAGAGCACGGTTGCTTTGAATGAATCGGTTAGTGGAGATATACCTCGGTTAGGTTCAGAGGATAATGAGATCCTAACTGCACCGTTTGCCAAGAAGGAAGATCTAGAGGCAATATCTCAAATGAAGCCGAACAAAGCACCGGGACCGGATGGGTTCCCTGTGGATTCTATAAGAAATGTTGGCATATAATTAAAGACGATCTTATGCCTATGTTTCATGATTTTTTTACGGGCATTTAGAACCTTTTCATCTTAATTTTGGCATGATCACATTATTGCCAAAGAAGGAAGGCGTGGTTCGTATCGAGCAGTTTAGGCTGATCTGCCTCTTGAACGTGAGTTTTAAGATATTCACGAAAGTGGGGACAAATCAATTGACACGGGTTGCTCATTTAGTAGTGCAACCTAGTCAAACAACCTTCATGCCTAGGAGACACATCCTAGAAGGGGTAGTTGTCCTCCATGAAGCACTCCATGAAATCGATTCAAAGAAGCTAGATAGGGTTATCTTCAAAGTGGATTTTGAAAAAGCTTACGACAAAGTTAAATGGCCTTTCCTTCAGCAGGCAATGCGAATGAAAGGTTTCAATGAGACATGGCAGAACCAAGTGGGTTCTCTCGTCCAAAAAGGTAGTGTCGGCATTAAGGTTAAGTGTTGTGGTTTTGTCACGGCAGATGTCCGGGTAAACGGACTTTGATTCGAGGCCATTGCTAACGTGATGGACTCAAAGGGGTATGGGGACGAAAGACACGGATTTACCCAGGTTCGGACCCTCAAGTCGAGGTAATAGCCTACGTCCTGCTTGTGTTTGTATTGCTTGATGTATCGATTACAAGGGAGCTAAAGCTTGACCTGGTATTCGACAACCTGATCTCTAAGTCGCCCCGGGCCTGCCTTTATATAGGAGGTCTAGACCACGGGTCATACAATTGGTAACCGACTCTCATTGTCTATCCGAGTATTCCTGTATCTTCTTGTCCAAGTTGTCCCCGGGCAGCTTACACACCCGGGTCTTCTGGGCCACTGTCCGGCCCACCTTATGAGCCGCCAAGCTTCCTGGGCGTTAGGACCACTGGCTCACCTTGGGACAGTGTACGAGCCGCCAAGCATAACTCGGAGCCCTTAGGGCGGGTCATACCGCGGGGTTATATCCCCAACATTAGGCCCCAGGTTGATTTGAGCTTGCTCACTTCACCCTCTTGTCTTGCTCTTTTGGCGAGTCGCCCTGAACGACCCGCCATGATGTCACTTTGACCCTGCAGAAAAGATTCGCTGACGTACTCACCAAATCTTCACATTAAGTGACCATCCCGAAAATCGAGGCGTCCGCCTCGACCGAAACGTTTCCGTCGCCTGGATTTTCGTGCTCATTCTACCTTCTCCTTTTAAATAGGACCGCCCCAGGCGGTTTATTACTTCTCCCGCTCGCTTCCTCGTCTTCCTCCTCTTGACGCAACTACTTCCATCACTTCCAGCTCCAGCGCCGCCTCCGCTCCGTCGACGACAGGCCGCTGCATCAACTTGTGCAAACCAGAGTTTCATCTGCGTTTCACTGCGCCGTTGCCGGTAGGCCCGTGCTTCTCCTTAGATCCATTACCACATCGGTAGGGTTTGTAGAAAGCTCGTCGCCTTCGCGCGGGTTCTTTCAACGCCGTTGCTCGGGTCCCCCGACATCGGCCGCACCCTTGATGCTCATCCCGGCCGCGCCGCCGCGCACGGGGCGGCCGTGCATAATGCACGGGCCCATCGCGGCTCCTTCTTACCATTTCAGTTTTCCTCTGCTTCGCATGTTCTTCGCTAGGTCTAAAAATAGGAACCTTTTTCCTGCTTTTGTAGATCCATAAATATAGCAGTAGTTTGTGAAATTTGTTTTCCAGGACTTAGCCAAATTTTCCCTCCTTGTTTGCTAGGTTGACCCGCTACACTGCGCCGGCTCTCATCTGCCGGAGTATAGCATCTTATACGTAGAATCTTTAAGCTCGTAAGTCGCCATAGGTTTCAGTCTCCTCTTGACTCGCTGTGTTTTAATTTTCACAATCTTTGAACCGGCAAAATGTCTCGTGCCTCGAACTCCTCTAACTGGGTCGGGTCGTGCGTTACGAAAGAGTTTTTGATGGACTTTGTTCACGCTGGCACTCTCCCTTCCAAAGATGCCATCCACTAGCGGGTCCCGGGTGATGAATTGAAGCCCGTTCCCCAAGAAGGAGAGGTGGTCATTTTCTCGGACAATATTGAGCGGGGTTTCGTGCCTCCCGGCTCAAAATTCTTCCGCGATGTCCTTCATTTTTACAAACTCCATCCTCAAGACCTCGCCCCCAATTCTGTCTCAAACATCTGCAACTTTCAAGTATTGTGTGAAGTCTATCTACAAGCCAAGCCATCGGTAGGCCTGTTCCGGGAGTTCTTCTATGCCAACCGTCAAACTGAAGTGAAGGCAGTTCCGAGTCTCGAGCTGGGTGGAATTTCTATCTAGAGGCACCGGGACATAACCTTTCCAGCTATGTAGATGCCGAGTCACCCAAAGGACTGGAATAAAACGTGGTTCTATTGCAAAGATACTTCTCCAGAGGGTGAACGTCCACTGTCGGGTTACCGTACTTCCCGGATCAAGACAACTTCAGAGCTTCCTGGCCGACTGTCAGCTTCAGAGCGCGCAAGATACGAGCCGGCTCATGCCAAGATTAGGGCCCTCATGGACAACGGCTTAACCAGACTGGACCTGATCCGCCGCTAGATCTCTTGGCGGATCATGCCGCTAAGACACAGAAGCCGCCTTATGTGCGAGTACAAGGGCGAATACGACAGCTCACTCTGCTTCAGCTGGTCAACCTTGACAGAAGACGACATCACCACTGCTATCAGGAGTCTCGTTCATGAGACATCCGGAGCCTGCAGTGCTATTGGGTTGATCCCCTTTAGTGCCCTTAATCCGGCCCCAGAGGTAAGGAGATTTCTTCCCATCCGTCTCTTGGACCTTACTTGTACCTTGCTGATCTACTGCCCTTAACCGGCTTATTCTTTCAGGCCGACTCTGACTTCTGGAAGAAAGAGTACATCCCTCCCTTGAAGAGGACCAAGAAGAAGGCCCCGGCTAAGAAGCCCAAGAAGGACACCCCGTAAAAGGGATGGTTTGACCCGCCACAATCATCCGGCTCAGAGGTAAAGTTTTAGCTGTTCTCTGAGACTTTGTCTTCTCATTTCACTAACACCTGTTTTACTCACAGGATGATGTGGAGACCAGCCGCGCCAATGCCCCTGAGGTAATCTACGTTTCTTCCGGCTCAAAATATTTTGTCCCCCGGAAGCCACGGAGGGTTATTGGAAAAGTTCCTCTCTCTCATCCTCTTGCTTATCTGGACCCTCAATTTCTTTTAAAAAGCAACAACAGGCTAATCGTCATCAGACCCGGAGCGCTGGCTCTACGGATCTCGTGTCCGGTTTACCGAACTCCCCGGCTCCAAAGAAGCACCCTGCAGAGGTATGTATCTCTTGTTTGACTGGTTTGCTTTGCCATTTCAATACTGTCTTATCTTTTCTCAACTATCTCTCAGAGGTCACCTTCCTCTGGCGACTCTACGGCGACCGCGCTACCGCCTCCTAAGATCAATCCGTTGTAAGCATTTCCTTTAACCGTGCATTTTTGTTCCCTTTGGCGGCTGTAATCCTTGGGTTCTGACGTTCGTGCTCTCCAGGGCTTAAGCGAAGCGTCGAAAGACGAACAAGTCCTCCCCTAGCCCTGCAGCCCAAGAGCCGGAGCATGAACAACCGGACGAGTCACGACCGGATGTGGATCCGCCAGCCGCATCTATTGGGTCAGCTGTTGAAGATATCATCCCAGAGAGCCCTCCAGGGGATCCTTCAAAGCCACCAAGTCCTGCCCAGATGACCAAGAACGCTGCCACTCCGGATGTCGTGATCACCAGCTATGGCTTCCAGTCTCCCCCGGCTCACATGTTGACCAAGCATAAAGCCGGCTGAAGCCTCGAAGAAGTTGTAGTTTGAATCTTCTGCCTTTGAGAAGATGACAGCCGAAGAGCTTCATGCCGGTTAAGTGAACCGGTTTCCACCAGCCGGGATCTGGAATTTCGACTGGTCAGTCTGATGAAGAAAAAATATGAGGTACTCCATTTCCTGTTATAACCTTCCTTAGCCCCCAAGGGCCGGCTCAATCTAGTCCAAAGTTGAGCCGGGTCTTTCATGATCTTCCTTGTAGAAATCCAAATCCGTAGCCCCCAAGGGCCGTCTCAATCTAGTCCAAAGTTGAGTCAGGTCTTTCAGTGCCAAAACGTCTGAAAATAGACATTAGCCCCCAAGTGTCATACATATTGTTGGGGAACGTCGCATGGGAAACAAAAAATTTCCTACGCTCACGCAAGACCTATCCATGGTGATGAGCATCTACGAGAGGGAGAGTGGATCTACATACCCTTGTAGATCGCTAAGCGGGAAGCGTTAAGAAACGTGGTTGGTGTAGTCGAATGTCTTCGCGATCCAAATCGCCGAGCGTCCCGCGATCTCATCACGATCCGTCCCGCGATCCAATCATGATCCGTCCCGCGAACTCATCACGATCCGTCCCACAAACTCATCATGATCCGTCCCGCGAACTCATCACGATCCGTCTCGCGATCTTGATCATGGTCCTTCTGATCTAGCACCGAACGGACGGCACCTCTACGTTCAGCACACGTATAGCTCGATGACGATCTCCGCCTTCTTGATCCAGCAAGAGGGAGTGGAGAGGTAGGCGAGTTCTCCGGCAGCATGACAGCGCTGTGGCGATGGTGGTGGAGCAATTCCGGCAGGGCTTCACCAAGCACTGCAGAAAACCGATCTAGAGGAGAAACTATGCACTAGAGGAACGGGTAGCACGTGGCTGAAAAACTAGTGCCAAAACCCTACCTCTAGTATATATAGGAGGAGAGGAGGAGGAGGCTTGGCTCCCAAGGAGCCAGCCCTTGGGTCGGCCGAACTAAGGAGGAGAGGAGGATTCCTCCTCCAATCCTAGTAGGACTAGGACTCCTTCCTATTTTGCCTTTTTTGCCTTTTCCACCTTTTTCTCTTTGGGCTTTTCTTACCAGCCGCATGGGCCTTGTGTGGGACTTCCACCAGCCCACAAAGGGCTGGTATTTACTCTCCCACATCCCATGTAGCCTCTTGGGTCGAAATACCCCTCCCGATGGTCTCCCGATACACTACCGGCACTCCCGGTACATTACCGATGAGCCCGAAACTTTTCCGGCGACCAAACTAGGACTTCCTATATATCAATCTTTACCTCCGGACCATTCTAGAGATCCTCGTGATGTCTGGGATCTCATCTGTGACTCCAAACAACCTTTGGTCACCACCATACATAACTCTATGCTACCGAAACGTCACCGAACCTTAAGTGTGCAGACCCTGCGGGTTCGAGAACTATGTAGATATGACCGAGACACCTCTACGGCCAATAACCAATAGCGGGACCTGGATTCCCATATTGGTTCCTACATATTCTACAAAGATCTTTATCGGTCGAACCTCTATGTCAAGGATTCAGTTAATCCCGTGTTATGTTCCCTTTGTTCTTCGGTATGTTACTTGCCCGAGATTCGATCGTCAGTATCTCCATACCTAGTTCAACCTCGTTATACGCAAGTCTCTTTACTCGTTCCATAACACAAGATCCCGTGACTAACACTTAGTCACATTGCTTGCAAGGCTTATTGTGATGTTGTATTACCGAGTGGGCCCTGAGATACCTCCCCGTCACACGGAGTAACAAATCCCAGTGTTGATCCATGCCAACCCAACAGACACCCTCCGAGATACCTATAGAGCACCTTTATAGTCACCCAGTTATGTTGTGACGTTTGATACACACAAGGTACTCCTCCGTTGTCAGTGAGCTGCATGATCTCATGGTCATAGGAACATATACTTGACATGCAGAAAACAGTAGCAATAAACTGACACGATCATATGCTACATTTGTAGTTTGGGTCTTGTCCATCACATCATTCTCCTAATGATGTGATCCCGTTACCAAATGACATCTCATGTCCATTACAAGGAAACCATAGCCATCTTTGATCAATGAGCTAGTCTATTAGAGGCATACTAGGGATATGGTTTTGTCTATGTATCCACACATGCATCTAAGTCTCCGATCAATACAATTATAGCATGGATAATAAACGATTATCATGAACAAGGAAATATGACAATAACTAATTTATTATTGCCTCTAGGGCATATTTCCAACAGTCTCCCACTTGCACTAGAGTCAATAATCTAGTTCACATCACCATGTGATTCGCATTATTATGAATCTAACACCCAATGAGTTCTGGGGCTCGATCATGCTTTGCATGTGAGAGAGGTCTTATAGTCAACGGGTCTGCGACATTCAGATCCGTGTGTACTTTGCAAATCTCTATATCAAACTGTAAACACTGCTACCACACTCCACTTGGTACTATTCCAAATGGCTGCTCCACTATACGTATCCAGATTGCTACTACGAGTCATCCGGATTGGTGTTAAAGCTTGCATCGACGTAACTCTTTACGACGAACTCTCTATCACCTCCATAATCGAGAAACCTCTTCTTAGTCTTTTAGTTACTAAGGATAATCTTGATCGTTGTCCAGTGATCCACTCCTAGATCACTTTTGTACCCCTTGACAGACTCATGGCAAGGCACACACCAGGTGCGGTACACATCATGGCATAATATAGAGCCTATGGCTAAGGCATAGGGGACAACGTTCGTACTTTCTCTTTCTTCTTCCATTGTCGAGCTTTGGGTCTCACTCAACTTCACACCTTAGAAATCAGGCGAGAACTCTTTCTCTGACTGATCCATTTTGAACTCTTTCAAAATCTTGTCAAGGTATGTATTCAATGAAAGTCTCATCAAGCATCTTGATCTATCTCTATAGATCTTGATGCTCAACAATTAGGTAGCTTTATCCAGGTCTTCCTTTGAAAATCACTTTTCAAACAACCGTTTATGCTTTCCAGAAATTCCACATTATTTCCGAATATCAATATGTCATCCACATATACTTATCAGAAACTCTATAGTGCTCCCACTCACTTTATTGCAAATACAAGTTTCTCATAAACTTTGTATAGACTCAAAAACTTTGATCACCTCATCAAAGTGTATATTCCAACTCTGAGATGCTTACTTCAGTTCATAATAGGATCACTGAAGCTTGCACACCTTTTAGCATCCTTAGGACTGACAAAACTTTCTAGTTGTATCTCATACAACCTTTCCTTAAGGAAGGAAACGATGTTTTGGCATCCATCTGTGAGATTTCATAATTGAAAAATGCAACAACTACTAACATAATTCCAATAGACTTTAGCATCGCTACGAGTGAGAAAGTCTCATCGCAGTCAACTCCTTGAACTTGGCGGAAACTTCTTTGCGACAAGTCGAGCTTTATAAATGCTGACACTCACCATCAACATCTGTCTTCATCTTAAAGGTCCATTTGTACTCAACGACCTACCGTCCAACGAGCAAGTCTACCAAAGTATATACTTGGTTTTCATACATGGATCCTTTCTCAGATTTCATGGCCTGTAACCATTTTTCGGAATCCAGGCCCATCATTGCTTCTCCACAGCTTGTAGGTTCATCGTTCTCCAACAACATGACCTCCAAGACAGGGTTGTCGTACCGCTCAGGAGCAGTACACATCCTTGTCGGCCTACGAGGTTCGATAGTAACTTGATCCGAAGCTTCATGATCACCATCATTAACTTCCTCTTCCACTAACGTAGGCTTCACAGAAATATCTTCATGCGTTGCACTACTCTCTGGTTGAACAGAGGTTCAACAACCTCATCAAGTTCTATCTTCCTCCCACTCAATTCTTTCGAGAGAAACTCTTTCTCGAGAAAGGACCCAGTTTTAGCAACAAACACTTTATGCTTGGATCTGAGATAGAAGGTTTACCCAACTTTTCTTAGGGTATTCTATGAAGATGCATTTGTCTGCTTTGGGTTCGAGATCATTAGGTGAAAACATTTTCCACACAAGCGTCGCAGCCTCAAACATCAAGAAATGACAACTTAGGTTTCTATCAAACCATAATTCACACGGTGTCATCTCAAAGGATTTAGATGGTGCCCTATCTAAAGTGAATGTAGTTGTCTCTAATGCATAACCCCAAAATTATAGTAGCAAAACGATAAGAGACATCATAGCAAGCACCATTTCCAATAGAGCACGACTATGACGTTCGAACACACCATCACACTATGGTGTTCCAGGTGGCGTGAGTTGTGAAACAACTTTCACATTGTCTAAAGTTGTATGCCAAACTCGTAACTCAGATATTCACCTCCATGATCACATCGCAGGCATTTTTATCTTCTTGTCACGATGATCTTAAACTTCACTCTAAATTTGCTTGAACCTTTCAAATGATTCAGACGTGTGTTTCATTAAGTAAATATACACTATATCTACTCAAATCATCAGTGAAGGTAAGAAAATAATGATATCCACCGCATGCAAGACTCATTGGATTGCATACATCAACATGTATCATTTCCAATAAATCACTTGCCCGCTCCATCCATCTGGAAACGGGGTCCTTAGTCATCTTGCCCAAGAGGCATGGTTCGCATGTCTCAACCAATTCAAAATTGATTGAGTCCAAAGATCCATCAGCATGGAGTTTCTTCATGCGCTTCATACCAATATGACATTTAGCGGCAGTGCCACAAGTATGTGGTACTATCATTATTAACTTTGTATCTTTTGGCATCAATGTTATGAACATGTGTATTACTACGATCAAGATTCAACAAACCATTCTCATTGGGTGCATGACCATTGAAGGTATTATTCATGTGAACAGAATAACCATTATTCTCTAACTTAAATGAATAACCGTGTTGCAATAAACACGATCTAATCACGTTCATGCTCAACACAAAACACCAAATAACATTTATTTAGGTTTGTCACTAATCCCGAAGGTAGAGAGAGCATGCGATGTTGATCACATCAACCTTGGAAACATTTCCAACACACATCGTCACCGCACCCTTAGCTAGTACTCCGTTTCTTTCGTAGCTTTTATTTTGAGTTACTAACATTTAGCAACCGAACCGGTATCCAATACCCAGGTGCTACTAGGAGTACTAGCAAGGTACATATCAATAACACGTATATCAAATATACTTCTGTCGATGTTGCCAGCCTTCTTATCTACCAAGTATCTAGGGTTGTTCCGCTTCAGCGACCGCTCTCCTCATAATTGAAGCACTTAGTCTCGGGTTTGGGTTCAACTTTGGGTTGCTTCACTGGAGCAGCAACTGACTTGTTATCCATGAAGTTTCCCTCCTTGCTCCTGCCCTTCTCGAAACTAGTGGTTTGACTAACCATCAACACTTGATGCTCCTTCTTGATTTCTACCTTCGCAATGTCAAACATCGCGAAAAGCTCAGGGATCATTAATTCTATCCCTGGCATTTTATAGTTCATCACCAAGTTCTAGTAGCTTAGTGACAGTGACTTGGAGAACTATATTAATCACTATCTTATATGGAAGATCAACTCCCACTCGATTCAAGCGATTGTAGCACCTAGACAATCTGAGCACATGCTCAATGATTGAGCTATTATCTTTCATCTTGCAGGCAAAGAATCTTGTTGGAGATCGCATATCTCGCAACACGGGTACGAGCCTGAGATCCCAATTTCAGCTCTTAGAATATCTCATATGTTCCGTGACATTCAAAAGATTTTGGCCTCAATTCTAAGCCTTAATGCATGACGCACTAAACTATCAAGTAGTCATCAGAATGTGCCTGTCAGATGTTCACAACATCTATAGATGACGCTAGAGGGGTTGGCGCACCGAGCGGTGCATTAAGGACATAAGCCTTCTATGCAGCAATGAGGACAATCCTCAGATCACGGAGCCAGTTCGCAATATTGCTACCATCATGTTTCAACTCTATTTCTCTAGGAACATATAAAAATTCAAGTGAGCTACAGTGTGAGCTAGTAATCTACTACATAATTTTGCAAAGACATTTCTGACTATGTTCATGATAATGAGTTCAATTAATCATATTACTTAAGAACACCCACTCAAATTGACATCCCTCCGGTCATTCGAGTGATACATGATCCAAATTCACCAACTCAAGTCCGATCATCACGTGAGTTGAGGTGGCTTCAATGGTGAACATCATCATCTTGATCATATCTACTATATGACTCATGTTCGACCTTTCGGTCTCTTGTGTGGTCCGAGGCCATGTCTGTACATGCTAGGCTCGTCAAGTTTAACCCGAGTGTTCTGCATGTGCAACACTGGCTTGCACCCGTTGTATGTGAACGTAGAGTCTGTCACACCCGATCATCACGTGGTGTCTCGACACGATGAACTTTCGCAACGGTGCACACTCGGGGAGAACACAATTTATCTTGAAATTAAAGTGAGGGATCACCTTATAATGCTACCGTCGTCCTAAGCAAAACAAGGTGCATAAAAGGATTAACATCACATGCAAATCATAAGTGACATGATATGGCCATGAACTTGTGCTTTTGATCTCCATCATGAAAGCACCAGCATGATCTCCATCGTCATCGGCATGACACCATGATCTCCATCAACGTGTCGCCATCGGGGTTGTCGCGCCCACCATGCTTATACTACTATTGCTCCCGTTTAGCGATAAAGTAAAGCATTACATAGCGCTTAATGATTGACACGCAGGTCATACAATAATTAAAGACAACCCTATGGCTCCTGCCGGTTGCCGTACTCATCGACATGCAAGTCATGATATTCTCTACAACACATGATCATCTTATACATCACATATATCACATCATCTAATTGGCCATATCACATCACAACATACCCTGCAAAAACAAGTTAGACATCCTCTAATTGTTGTTGCATGTTTTACGTGGCTGCTATGGGTATCTAGCAAGAATAATTTGTTGGGAGACGTAGTAGTAAATCAAAAAAAATCCTACATGTCACCAAGATCTATCTAGGAGAAACCAGCAATGAGTGGGGAGAGATTGCATCTTCATACCTTTGAAGATCACTAAGCAGAAGCATTACAAGAACACGGTTGCTGGAGTCGTACTCGCAGCGATTCAGATCGTGGTGGACTCCGATCTTAGCGCCGAACAACGGCGCCTCCGCGTTCAACACACGTACAGCCCGGTGACGTCTCCCGTGCCTTGGTCTAGCAAGGAGGAGGGAGAGGTTGAGGGAGAGCTCCGGCAGCATGATGGCGTGGTGACGGTGGAGCTACGTGGACTCCGGCAGGGCTTCGCCAAGCGCTACGGAGAACGAGGAAGAGGAAGGGTATGGCTGCGTCGTGAGAGAGAGAAGTTGTGTCTCAAATCAGCCCAAACCCTTGCATATTTATAGGAGGAGGGAGAGGGAGGGCTGCCTTGGCCCCTCCTCCAAGGAGGAGAGGTTCGGCCGAACTAGGGGAAGAGTCCACCTCCCACAAGGGAGGTGGATCTCCTCTTTTAAAACCCTTTTGCCCTTTATCTCTTGATCCCAGCCGCATGGGCCTTTCTAGAAGGTCTTGGCCAGCCCAATAAGGTCTGGCACACCTCCTCTAAGGTCCCACAAAGTCCTATGGCCGTCACACCCCTCCTGGGGGTCCTTCGGCACCCTCCCGGCACTCCCGGTACACTACCGATGAGCCCGAAAACTTTCCGGTGACCAAAACTAGACTTCCTATATATCAATATTTACCTCCGGAGCTCCTCGTGACGTCCGGGATCTCATACGGGACTCCAAACAACCTTCGGTAATCACGTATACCATTTCCCTATAACCCTAGCGTCATCGAACCTAAAGTGTGTAGACCCTACGGGTTCGGGAGACATGTAGACATGACCGAGACACCTCTCCGGTCAATAACCAACAGCAGGATCTGGATACCCATGTTGGCTCCCACATGCTCCACAATGATTTCATCAGATGAACCATGATGTCGGGATTAAATCAATCCCGTATACAATTCCCTTTGTCTATCGGTATGATACTTGCCCGAGATTCGATCGTTGGTATCTCTATACCTTGTTCAATCTCATTACCGGCAAGTCTCTTTACTCGTTCCGTAACACATCATCCCGTGGCTAACTCCTTAGTCACGTTGAGCTCATTATGATGATGTCTCACCGAGTGGGCCCAGAGATACCTCTCCGTCACACGGAGTGACAAATCCCAGTCTCGATTCGTGCCAACCCAACAGACACTTTCGGAGATACCCGTAGTGCACCTTTATAGCCACCCAGTTACGTTGTGACGTTTGGCACACCCAAAGCATTCCTACGGTATCCGGGAGTTGCACAATCTCATGGTCTAAGGAAACGATACTTGACATTGAAAAGCTTTAGCAGACGAACTACACGATCTTGTGCTACGCTTAGGATTGGGTCTTGTCCATCACATCATTCTCCTAATGATGTGATCCCGTTATCAATGACATCCAATTTCCATGGTCATGAAACCGTGATCATCTATTGATCAACGAGCTAGTCAAATAGAGGCTCACTAGGGACATGTTGTGGTCTATGTATTCACACATGTATTCTGGTTTCCGATTAATACAATTATAGCATGAACAATAGACAATTATCATGAACTAGGAAATACAATAATAACCATTTTATTATTGCCTCTAGGGCATATTTCCAACAGTCTCCCACTTGCACTAGAGTCAATAATCTAGTTACATTGTGATGAATTGTACACCCATAGCATTCTGGTGTTGATCATGTTTTGCTCGTGAGAGAGGTTTAGTCAACGGATCTGCGACATTTAGATCCGTATGCACTTTACAAATATCTATATCTCCCTCCTGAATGTAATCACGGATGGAGTTGAAGCGGCGCTTGATGTGTCTTGTCTTCTTGTGAAACTTGGGCTCCTTCGCAAGGGCAATAGCTCCAGTGTTGTCACAGAATAGAGTCATCGGGCCCGACGCGCTTGGAATTACTCCTAGGTCGGTGATGAACTCCTTCATCCAGACTCCTTCCTTTGCTGCTTCCGAAGGAGCTATGAACTCCGCTCCACATGTAGATGCCGCCACGACGCTTTGCTTGCTACTGCACCAGCTGACTGCCCCTCCGTTCAAAATATACATGTATCCGGTTTGCGACTTGGAGTCGTCCGGATCTGTGTCGAAGCTAGCATCTACGTAACCCCTTACAACGAGCTCTTCGGCACCTCCATATATGAGAAACATGTCCTTTGTCCTTTTCAGGTACTTCAGGATATTCTTGACCGCTGTCCAGTATTCTGCTCCGAGATCACTTTGGTACCTCCCTACCAAACTTATGGCAAGGTTCACATCAGGTCTGGTACACAGCATGGCATACATAATAGAGCCTATGGCTGAAGCATAGGGGATGACACTCATCTCTTCTCTATCCTTTGTCGTGGTTGGGCATTGAGTCGTACGCAATCTTACACCCTGTAACACAGGCAAGAACCCCTTCTTGGACTGATCCATATTGAACTTCTTCAATATCTTTTCCAGGTATGTGCTTTGTGAAAGACCTATGAGGCGTCTCGATCTATCTCTATAGATCTTAATACCTAATATGTAAGCAGCTTCTCCAAGGTCCTTCATTGAAAAACACTTATTCAAGTAGTCCTTTACACTTTCCAAAAGTTCTATATCATTTCCCATTATCAGTATGTCATCCACATATAATATGAGAAATGCTACAAATCTCTCACTCACTTTCTTGCAAATACAGGGTTCTCCATAAACCTGTACAAACCCAAACGCTTTAATCACTTCATTAAAGCGAATGTTCCAACTCTGAGATGCTTGCACCAGCCCATAGATGGAGCACTGGAGCTTGCATACCTTGTTAGCATCTTTAGGATCGACAAAACCTTCCGGCTGCATCATATACAGTTCTTCCTTAAGGAAACCATTAAGGAATGTCGTTTTGACGTCCATTTGCTAGATCTCATAAACATAAAATGCGGCAATTGCTAACATGATTCGGACAGACTTCAGCATCGCTACGGGTGAGAAAGTCTCATCGTAGTCAATTCCTTGAACTTTTCAATAACCCTTAGCGACAAGCCGAGCCTTATAGACGGTTACATTACCATCCGCGTCAGTCTTCTTCTTAAAGATCCATTTATTTTCAATGGCTCGCTTATCATCAGGCAAGTCCAGCAAAGTCCATACTTTGTTCTCATACACGGATCCTATCTTGGATTTCATGGCCTCAAGCCATTTGTTGGAATCCGGGCCCGCCATTGCTTCTTCATAGTTCGAAGGTTCACCGTTGTCCAACAACATGATCTCCAGGACAGGGTTGCCATACCACTCTGGTGCGGAATGTGTCCTAGTGGACCTTTGACATTCAACAGTAACTTGATCTGAAGTTTCATGATCATCATCATTAACTTCCTCTCCAACCGGTGCAGGCTCCACAGAAACAACTTCCTTTGCTGTGCTACTCTCCGGTTCGAGTGGAGGTACAGTTACCTCATCAAGTTCTATTTCCTTCCACTTACTTCTTTCGAGAGGAACTCTTTCTCGAGAAAGGATCCATTCTTGGCAACAAAGACTTTGCCCTTGGATCATAGGTAGAAGGTATACCCAATAGTCTCTTTGGGATATCCTATGAAGACGCACTTATCCACTTTGGGTTCGAGCTTCTCAGGTTGAAGTTTCTTCACATAAGCATCGCATCCCCAAACTTTTAGAAACGACATCTTAGGTTTCTTTCCAAACCATAATTCATACGGTGTCGTCTCAACGGATTTTGACGGTGCCCTATTTGAAGTGAATGCAACAGTCTCTAATGCATATCCCCAAAATGATAGCGGTAAGTCGGTAAGAGACATCATAGATCATACCATATCTAATAGAGTGCGATTAAGACTTTCAGACACACCACTTCGCTGAGGTGTGCCAGGCGGCATGAGTTGTGAAACAATTCCACATTTCCTAAGGTGCGTGCCAAACTCGTGACTTAAATATTCTCCGCCACGATCAGATCGTAGGCACTTTATTTTCCTGTCACATTGATTCTCTACCTCACTCTGAAATTCCTTCAACCTTTCAAAAGTTTCAGACTTATGTTTCATTAAGTAGACATACCCATATCTACTCAAGTCATCAGTGAGGGTGAGAACATAACGGTAGCCACCACGAGCCTCGACACTCATTGGACCGCATACATCGATATGTATTATTTCCAACAAGTCAGTTGCTCGTTCCATTGTTCCGGAGAACGGAGTCTTGGTCATCTTGCCCATGAGGCATGGTTCGCATGTGTCAAATGATTCGAAATCAAGAGACTCCAAAAGTCCATCAGTATGGAGCTTCTTCATGCGTTTGACACCAATATGACCAAGGCGGCAATGCCACATGTAAGTGGGACTATCGTTATCAACTTTACACTTTTTGGTACTCACACTATGGACATGTGTAACATCACGTTCGAGATTCATCAAAAATAAACCATTGACCAGTGGGGCATGACCATAAAACATTTCTCTCATATAAATAGAACAACCATTATTCTCAGATTTAAATGAGTAGCCATCTCGCATCAAGCGAGATTTAGATACAATGTTCATGCTCAAAGCTGGTACTAAATAACAATTATTAAGGTTTAACACTAATCCCGAAGGTAGATGTAGAGGTAGCATGCCGACGGCGATCACATCTACCTTGGAACCATTCCTGACGCGCATCGTCACCTCGTCCTTTGCGAGCCTCTGCTTATTCCATAGCTCCTGCTTGGAGTTACAAATGTGAGCAACTGCACCGGTATCAAATACCCAGGAGCTACTACGAGCGCTGGTTAGGTACCCATCAATAACAAGTATATCACATTCACCTTTAACGTTGTCGTCCTTCTTATCCGCTAAGTACTTGGGGCAGTTCCACTTCCAGTGACTGGTACCCTTGCAATAAAAACACTCAGTCTCAGGCTTGGGTCCATTCTTGTTCTTCTTCTTCCCGGCAACTTGCTTACCGGGCGCGGCAACAGCTTTGCCGTCCTTCTTGAAGTTCTTCTTACCCTTGCCTTTCTTGAAACTAGTGGTCTTATTCACCATCAACACTTGATGCTCCTTTTTGATCTCGACCTCTGCTGATTTTAGCATCGAGTACAACTCAGGAATGGACTTCTCCATCCCTTGCATGTTGTAGTTCATCACAAAGCTCTTGTAGCTAGGTGGAAGCGACTGGAGGATTCTGTCAATGACCGAGTCATCTGGGAGATTAACTCCCAACTGAGTCAAGCGGCTGTGAAGCCCAGACATCTTGAGGATGTGCTCACTGACAGAACTATTCTCCTCCATCTTACAGCTGAAGAACTTGTCGGAGACGTCATATCTCTCGACCCGGGCATGAGCTTGGAAAACCAGTTTCAGCTCTTGGAACATCTCATATGCTCCGTGTTGCTCAAAACGCTTTTGGAGCCCCGGTTCTAAACTGTAAAGCATGCCACACTGAACAAGGGAGTAATCATCGCATCGAGAATGCCAAGCGTTCGCAATGTCTTGCTCTGCTGGGAGAATGGGTGGGTCACCTAGAGGTGCATCAAGGACATACAATTTCTTGGAAGCTATGAGGATGATCCTCAAGCTACGGACCCAGTCCGCATAGTTGCTTCTATCATCTTTCAGCTTGGTTTTCTCTAGGAACGCATTGAAGTTGAGGTTGGCATTAGCGTTGGCCATTGGATCTACAATATAGATTGTAAACACAATTTTAGACTAAGTTCATGATAATTAAGTTCACATAATCAAATTATTTAATGAACTCCCACTTAGATAAACATCTCTCTAGTCATCTAAGTGACACATGATCCATGTCAACTAGCCCGTGTCCGATCATCACGTGAGATGGACTAGTCATCCATGGTGAAGATCTCCATGTTGATCGTATCTTCTATACGATTCATGTTCGACCTTTCGGTCTTCCGTGTCCCGAGGCCATGTCTATACATGCTAGGCTCGTCAAGTCAACCTAAGTGCTCCGCGTGTGTAAATCTGGCTTACACCCGTTGTATGCGAACGTTAGAACCTATCACACCCGATCATCATGTGGTGCTTCGGAACAACAATCCTTAGCAACGGTGCACAGTTAGGGTGAACACATCTCTTGAAATTTTATTGAGAGATCATCTTATTTACTACCGTCGTTCTAAGGAAATAAGATGTAAACATGATAAACATCACATGCAATCAATATAGTGACATGATATGGCCAAAATCATCTTGCTCCTTTGATCTCCATTTTCGGGGCACCATGATCATCACTGTCACCGGCACGACACCATGATCTCCATCATTGTGTCTTCATGAAGTTGTCTCGCCAACTATTACTTCTACTACTATGGCTAATGTTTAGCAATAAAGTAAAGTACTTACATGGCATTTATGATTGACACGCAGGTCATACAATAAAATAAGACAACTCCTATGGCTCATGCCGGTTGTCGTACTCATCGACATACAAGTCGTGAATCCTATTACAAGAACATGATCAATCTTATACATCACAATGCATCACATCACATTCTTTGGCCATATCACATGACAAGGCATATGCTGCAAAAACAAGTTAGATGTCCTCTAATTTGTACTTGCAAGTTTTTACGTGGCTGCTATAGGTTTCTAGCAAGAACGTTTCTTACCTACGCCAAAACCACAACGCGATATGCCAATTGCTATTTACCCTTCATAAGGACCCTTTTCATCGAATCCAATCCGACTAAAGTGGGAGAGATAGACACCCGCTAGCCACCTTATGCAACAAGTGCATGTCAGGCGGTGGAACCAGTCTCACGTAAGCGTACGTGTAAAGTCGGTCCGGGCCGCTTCATCCCACAATACCACCGAATCAAGATAAGACTAGTAGTGGTAAGCATATTAACAAAATCAACGCCCACAACAACTTGTGTTCTACTCGTGCATAGATTCTATGCATAGACCTAGCTCATGATGCCACTGTTGGGAGACGTAGTAGTAAATCAAAAAAAATCCTACGTGTCACCAAGATCTATCTAGGAGAAACCAGAAACGAGTGGGGAGAGATTGCATCTTCATACCATTGAAGATCACTAAGCGGAAGCGTTACAAGAACGCGGTTGGTGGAGTCGTACTCGCAGCGATTCAGATCGCGGTGGACTCCGATCTTAGCGCCGAACAACGGCGCCTCCGCGTTCAATACACGTATAGCCCGGTGACGTCTCCCGCGCCTTGATCCAGCAAGGAGGAGGGAGAGGTTGAGGGAGAGCTCTGGCAGCACGACGGCATGGTGACGGTGGAGCTACGTGGACTCTGGCAGGGCTTCGCCGAGCGCTACGGAGAACGAGGAAGAGGAAGGGTATGGCTGCACCGTGAGAGAGAGAAGTTGTGTCTCAAATCAGACCAAACCCTTGAATATATATATAGTAGGAGGGAGAGGGAGGGCTGCCTTGTCCCCTCCTCCAAGGAGGAGAGGTTCGGCCGAACTAGGGGAAGAGTCCACCTCCCACAAGGGAGGTGGATCTCCTCTTTTAAAACCCTTTTGCCCTTTATCTCTTGATCCCAGCCGCATGGGCCTTTCTAGAAGGTCTTGGCCAGCCCAATAAGGGCTGTCACACCTCCTCTAAGGGCCAACAAAGTCCTATGGTCGTCACACCCCTCCCGGGGGTCCTCCGGCACCCTCCTGGCACTCCCGGTACACTACCGATGAGCCCGAAAACTTTCCGGTGACCAAAACTGGACTTCCTATATATCAATCTTTATCTACGGACCATTCCAGAGCTCCTCGTGACGTCCAGGATCTCATACGGGACTCCGAACAACCTTTGGTAATCACGTATACCATTTCCCTATAACCCTAGCGTCATCAAACCTTAAGTCTGTAGACCCTACGGGTTCGGGAGACATGTAGACATGACCGAGACACCTCTCCGGTCAATAACCAACAGCGGGATTTGGATACCCATGTTGGCTCCCACATGCTCCACGATGATTTCATCGGATGAACCATGATGTCGGGATTCAATCAATCCTCTATACAATTCCCTTTGTCTATCGGTATGATACTTGCCCGAGATTCGATCGTTGGTATCTCTATACCTTGTTCAATCTTGTTACCGGCAAGTCTCTTTACTCGTTCCGTAACACATCATCCCATGGCTAACTCCTTAGTCACATTGAGCTCATTATGATGATGTCTCACCGATTGGGCCCAGAGATACCTCTCCGTCACACGGAGTGACAAATCCCAGTCTCGATTCGTGCCAATCCAACCGATACTTTCGGAGATACCCGTAGTGCAACTTTATAGCCACCCAGTTACGTTGTGACGTTTGGCACACCCAAAGCATTCCTATGGTATCCAGGATTTGCACAATCTCATGGTCTAAGGAAACGATACTTGACATTGAAAAGCTTTAGCATACGAACTACACGATCTTGTGCTACGCTTAGGATTGGGTCTTGTCCATCACATCATTCTCCTAATGATGTGATCCCGTTATCAATGACATCCAATGTACATGGTCATGAAATCGTGACCATATATTGATCAACGAGCTAGTCAACTAGAGGCTCACTAGGGACATGTTGTGGTCTATGTATTCACACATGTATTCTGGTTTCCGGTTAATACAATTATAGCATGAACAATAGACAATCATCATGAACTAGGAAATACAATAATAACCATTTTATTATTGCCTCTAGGGCATATTTCCAACACAATTCTCACCTACGCATAAACCACAACGGTGATACATAAGTTGCTTTTCAACCTTCTCAAGGTCCGCCTTTGTCGAATCCGATCCAACTAAAGTAGGAGAAGCTGCCACCCGATAGCCATCTTTTGCAACAAGTTGCAATTGAGGGAACCGGTCTCTCGTAAACGTATGAGTAATGTTGGCCCGGTACGCTTCATCCCACAATACCGTTGAACCAAAACACAACCAAGGGAGGAAGAAATCTAAGCATCAACGCCCACAAACTCTTTGTGTTCTACTCGAGATCTCATCTACACATAGACCTAGCTCATGATGCCACTGTTGGGGAACGTCGCATGGGAAACAAAAAATTTCCTACGCTCATGCAAGACCTATCCATGGTGATGAGCATCTACGAGAGGGAGAGTGGATCTACATACCCTTGTAGATCGCTAAGCGGGAAGCATTAAGAAACGCGGTTGGTGTAGTCGAACGTCTTCGCGATCCAAATCGCCGAGCGTCCCGCGATCTCATCACGATCTGTCCCGCGATCCAATCACGATCCGTCCCGCGAACTCATCACGATCCGTCCCGCGAACTCAGTATCGGTCGAACCTCTATGTCAAGGATTCAGTTAATCCCGTGTTATGTTCCCTTTGTTCTTCGGTATGTTGCTTGCCCGAGATTCGATGGTCGGTATCTCCATACCTAGTTCAACCTCGTTACAGGCAAGTCTCTTTACTCGTTCCGTAACACAAGATCCCGTGACTAACACTTAGTCACATTGCTTGCAAGGCTTATTGTGATGTTGTATTACCGAGTGGTCCTTGAGATACCTCCCCGTCACACGGAGTAACAAATCCCAGTCTTGATCCATGCCAACCCAATAGACACCCTCGGAGAGACCTATAGAGCACCTTTATAGTCACCCAGTTACGTTGCGACGTTTGATACACACAAGGTACTCCTCCGGTGTCACTGAGATGCATGATCTCATGGTCATAGGAACATATACTTGACATGCAGAAAACAGTAGCAATAAACTGACACGATCATATGCTACGTTTGTAGTTTAGGTCTTGTCCAACATCATTCTCCTAATGATGTGATCCCGTTACCAAATGACATCTCATGTCCATGACTAGGAAACCATAGCCATCTTTGATCAACGAGCTAGTCTATTAGAGGCATACTAGGGACATGGTTTTGTCTATGTATCCACACATGCATCTAAGTCTCCTATCAATACAATTATAGCATGGATAGTAAACGATTATCATGAACAAGGAAATATGATAATAACTAATTTATTATTGCCTCTAGGGCATATTTTCAACACATATTGCTTGTGATCTGTTTGGAGACTTGCCTACTGATGCTATGCTTTGACATGCCACAGGAAACTTTAGCTGAAGTCGGGTCGCAGTTGACGGATCTGAAGACCAATCTGGCGGCTCATCAAACGGCTCGAAGTGCCACAGACGAGAAGTGTCGGCTCCTCTCTGAGGAGTTGTCTACAATCAAGGCCAACTTCGCCGCCTTTAAAGAGTCAGCCGAGTCTGAGAAGGCCTCCTGGACCAAGCGGGCGGATGACGCCGATCAACGACTGATAGCTGTATCAGATGAACTCCAAGACTTGAAGCGTCATATTACCAGAATGACAGGTGCCCTCTTTGGTAAGTTTTTGATAACTTGTGCTTCAATGGTCATATAATACTTGTAGTGGCGACTCACCATGAAATTTCCGACTTATGCAGGCCCTAGGAGCCGGCAACTAGCTTCTGACATTCTGTTGCCGTTGAAGGCTATCTATACCCTGACGGAGCAGTTGTACTGCGGCGCGGTGTGCACTATTAAAGCCGTGCAATACAAAGACAAGATTTTTGTGACTCTCAAGGGTGTCTTGGAGCTCTTGTCCACCATGCCCAAGCAGATTGCCGAGTTAAAGAAATCAGCCGCCCGCCAAGGGGCGATTGCGGGCATCAGCCGGGCCTTGGCTTTCTCTCTGGAGCTGACGTCAGCCAAGATGATGGATGGATTCCCTTCAAAAAAAGACGACGGCTCTGAGTTCATCGATGTTGACTACAACCGGTGCATGAAGGATTCCAGAGTGCTGGCTTCCGTCTTAGCGAAGGAAGCTGATCTGACGATCTACCAGGCGTCTTATGGCCCAGACCAAAAGAGAATCCGCGGCCCGCTTTTTGAGTGCAAGGACTTAACACCTACCCGTAGTAAGGACCTCTTCGCTCCTGACCTTGACCCGTCTCCTTACTTTGAAGAAGTCTCTTTTGCGGCTCTAACGAACTGCAACTGGGACTTGGACAATCTCTAGATCGGGGCCACCGAAGAACTGGAGCAGGATGACCCGGCAGCTAGCTAGTCCTTACTTTGGAAAACTTGTAATAGCCGACTCTCCACGACCCGCCGTGTGGTGTTGAAAATACTTGTCCAAAATTTTGGGCTCCTCAAGGAGTGTATGTAATAGACTAGATGTCACTTTTGCTTCTGCTGAATCTTGTTCTATTACACTGTATAAAATGATCCGGCTCTTCAACTGTCATTATCTTTGTATGCTGCGTTGATCACTTATGCTGCTTTGTCAACATAGAAGACATCGGTGGCCAAGATTAGGTAAGATACATCCGGAGGTGGTAAGCCCCCTTGGCAATCATGGCTAATCTGGTTAGCCGGGGATGGCATAAAGCCTGGCCGATAAGGCATTAGAAGCTATACCCAGAGGTAAGAAGCCGCCCTCCGCCGGTTGTTTAGGGTTAGATAAGCTACACCCGGAGGTGGGAAGCCCCCTTGGCAACCATGGCTAATCTGGTTAGCCGGAGATGGCATAAAGCCTGGCCAATAAGGCATTAGAAGCTATACCCGGAGGTAAGAAGCCGCCCTCCGCCGGTTGTTTAAGGTTAGATAAGCTACACCCGGAGGTGGGAAGCCCCCTTGACAACCATGGCTAATATGGTTAGCCGGAGATGACATAAAGCCTGGCCGATAAGGCATTAGAAGCTATACCCGAAGGTAAGAAGCCGCCCTCCATCGGTTGTTAGGGTTAGATACCCGTCGGTAAAAAACTTCCTACAACCGCGGCTAATCATGTTAGCCGGAGATTTGGCATGAAGCCGGCCGATAGGGTGTTAGAAGCGATACCCGTCGGTAAGAAGCCCCCTTCAGTAATATGGCGTAAACGCCGGCCGATAAAGCATTAGAAGAGATACCCGAAGGTAAGAAGCCGCCCTCCGCCGCAGCTAATCATGTTAGCCAGAGATTTTGGCATAAAGCCTGGCCGATAAAGCATAGAAGCGATACCCGAAGGTAAGAAGCCGCCCTTCGCCACAGTTGATATATCAGCTGGAATTTTTATGAACTCTTCTTGTATGAGCAAAGATGTGTGTAACAAAAGAGGTCCCGTATTGCGGGGATGTTATTTTATTTATATATGGTATGTATAATGATAGTGTACAATGGCGAGTCTCAACGCCCTCATGTGTAATACGGCCGTAGATGTGCTATGTTCCATGGCCGGCGGGTTTCCTGACCCGCCGTCTCTGAGTCATCCCTGATATTGACGAGATAGTATGACCCATTGTTGATATTTCTACTGACCACAAAAGGTCCTTCCCAAGGAGGAGATAACTTATGCATGCCTGTCTAGTCTTGAATCAGCCGGAGCACTAAGTCGCCTTCCTGGAACGTTCGGGTCTTGATCCTGCGGCTATGGTAGCGGCGCAGGTCTTGCTGGTAGATCGCTGATCGGGCAGCCGCCAGCTCCCGTGCTTCTTCCAAAGCATCCAACGCGTCTTGACGTGCCGTCTCATTATCCGTCTCAACATAAGCCACTACACGTGGCGAATCATGCCGGATGTCACTCGGCAATACTGCCTCGGCATCGTACACCATAAAGAAAGGTGTATAGCTTGTAGATCTGTTGGGGGTAGTCCTGACACTCCATAAGGTGGAAGGCAATTCTTCTACCCAACACCCGGGCGTTCATCGTAAAGGAACCATAAGCCGTGGCTTGATGCCCCTTAAAATCTCTTGATTAGCACGCTCCGCCTGACCATTAGACTGTGGATGCGCAACTGCTGAAACATCCAGCTGGATGTGCTCCTTGTCACAGAACTCTTTCATAGCCCCCTTAGATAGATTTGTGCCATTGTCGGTGATAATGTAGTGAGGGTAACCAAAACGGTAGATCAGCTTCTTAACAAATTGAACCACCGTAACCGCGTCACACTTGCTAACCGGCTCTGCCTCCACCCATTTGGTGAATTTATCAACCGCCACCAAGAGGTGTGTTTTCTTATCTTTGGATCTTTTGAAAGGTCCTACCATGTCTAGCCCCCAGACTGCAAACGGCCATGTAATTGATATCATTCTTAACTCTTGAGCCGAAACATGAGCACGCCGTCCGAACTTTTGACAGCTGTCACACTTGCGAACCAATTCTTCTACATCCTTGTGAGCCGTCAACCCGAAGAACCCGTGCCGGAAGGCCTTGGCTACCAGCAACCTCGAACCGGCGTGATGTCCACAATCTCCGGCAGGAATTTCATTTAAGATTTGTTAACCCTCCTCAGGTGAGACACAGCGTTGAAAAACGCTAGTCACGCTGCATTTGTGCAACTCACCATTAACTATCGTCATTGATTTAGAGCGCCGGGTGATCTGTCTGGCCAGGTCTTCATCATCAGGTAACTCGCCCCGGGTCAGATAGGCCAGGTAGGGGATAGTCCAATCTGGGATAGCATGCAAAGCCGCCACTAACTCCCCCTCCGGGTCAGGAATAGCCAAATCCTCTTCCGAAGGTAACTTAACAGTCGGATGATGTAAGACGTCCAGGAATACATTGGGCGACACCGGCTTTCGTTGGGAGCCTAGCCGTGACAGCGCATCTGCCGCCTCATTCCTGCGACGATCAATGTGATCCACTTGATACCCTTTGAAGTGGCCGGCAATAATATCAACAGCCTGTCGATAAGCCGCCATCCGTGGGTCTTTGGAGTCCCAAGTGCCCGAAACCTGCTGAGCCACCAAATCTGAGTCGCCCAAACACCTTACCCGGCTTAAATTCATCTCCTTGGCTAATCTAAGTCCATGAAGCAGAGCCTCATAATCAGCCGCATTGTTAGTGCATGGGAACATCAACCGGAGCACATAACAAAACTTATCACCTTTAGGAGACATCAAAACAACTCCTGTGTCTGACCCTTCTAGCTGCTTGGATCCATCAAAGTGTATAGTCCAGTATGTGTCATCCGGCTTTTCCTCAGGGGCTTGACATTCTGTCCAATCATTTATAAAATTGACAAGAGCTTGGGACCTGATGGCCGTACGAGGCACATATTTTAGATTAAGAGATCCCAACTCCAATGCCCACTTAGCAATCCTTCTAGTGGCTTCTCTCTTCTGGATTATGTCCCCCAACGGAGCAGAACTAACCACGGTTATCTAGTACCCTAAAAAATAGTGCTTTAATTTGCGGCTGGCCATGAAAACCCCATACACCAGCTTCTGCCAATGCGGATACCTTTGCTTGGACTCTGTCAGGACCTCACCGATATAATAAACCGGCCTTTGAACCGGATACTCCTTTCCAGATTCCTTGCGATTGACCACGATCGCATCGCTTACTGCCCGATTATTAGCGGCCACGTATAGAAGTAACGGTTCTTTCCCAGCCGGAGCAGCCAGCACCAGCGACTCAGTCAGCTGTTTTTTGAGCACCTCAAGTGCTTCAGCCGCCGCCTTGCTCCAGACAAATTTGTTCATCTTCTTCATCACCTGATATAAAGGAATGGCCTTCTCTCCAAGGCGGCTTATGAAACGGCTCAACGCGGCGATCCGCCCCGCCAAGTGTTGGACATCGTTAATACAGGTCGGCTCTGCCAGAGAAGTGATAGCCTTGATTTTATCCGGGTTAGCCTCAATGCCACGTTCAGAAACCAGAAATCCCAGGAGCTTGCCAGCCCGAACACCAAAGACACATTTAGTCGGG
Source organism: Hordeum marinum (assembly GCA_022496015.1). Taxonomy (NCBI): domain Eukaryota; kingdom Viridiplantae; phylum Streptophyta; class Magnoliopsida; order Poales; family Poaceae; genus Hordeum; species Hordeum marinum. Next base: position 340,897,164 of record CM039677.1, on the reverse strand, counting down.
TTAAGCATCATCTTATAGACCCGGAGATTATCAAAGGTTTCCTTTAAGTCGCCCAAAAGGGTCTCCTTCTTCCTGGATTTGATCACGATGTCATCTGCGTAAGCATGGACATTGTGGACAATCTGACTGTGAAGGCAGTTCTGCACACATCGCTGATAAGTCGCCTGGGCACAGGCATAGATACATGACAGAAAGCCCCGAAAGGTGTAATAAAAGTCGTATTCTCCTGGTCTTTAACAGCCATCTTGATCTAATGATAGCTTGAGTAAGCGTCCAGGAAACACAAGCTTTCACAACCCGCCGTAGCATCAATGATTTGATCAATACGAGGGAGGGCAAACGGATCAGCTAGGCAAGCCTTGTTAAGGTCCGTGTAGTCCACACACATACGCCACTTACCGTTCTTCTTGAGCACCAGGACCGGGTTAGCCAACCACTCCGGGTGAAAAACCTCAACAATGAAACCCGCTGCCAAGAGTCGGGCAACTTCTTCCCCCATGGCCTTGCGTCTCTCCTCATTAAACTGCCGTAGAAACTGCTTAATTGGCTTAAACTTTGGATCCACATTAAGGTTGTGCTCAGCGAACTCTCTCGGTACACCCGGCATGTCAGAAGGTTTCCATGCGAAGATGTCCCAATTCTCATGGATGAATTCGATGAGCGCGCTTTCCTATTTGGGATCCATGTGAGCTCCAATGATGAACTGTTTGGATGAGTCGCCTGGAGTGAAATCTACCGCCTTAGTATCATCCGCTGAAAACTTACGGGGCGGCTCAACCTCCGTGGTAGGCTTTTTCAGCGGGGCCATATCCTCCAGGTCAACATTCTCCATGTAAAATTTAAGCTCCTCCTGAGCGCAACTGGACTCTGCGTAAGTCGCATCTCCTTCCTCACACTCAATGGCCGTCTTTAGGTCACCATGAATAGTAATGGTACTTTTTAAGCTGGGCATCTTGAGCTGTAGGTATACATAGCAAGGCCTAGCCATGAATTTTGCATAAGCTGGATGTCCAAACAGTGCGTGGTAAGGACTCTTGATTTTTACCACCTCAAACCATAAGGACTCCACCCTGTAGTTATACTCGTTGCCAAAGGACACTTCCAAAGAAATCCTGCCCACCGGATACGCCGACTTGCGTGACACCACACCATGAAAAACAGTGTATGAGGGTTTTAAATCCTTGTCTAGCAATTTCATCCGCCGAAAAGTATCGTAATAGAGGATATTAATACTGCTGCCTCCATCCATTAACACTTTATTCACCATATACCCTCTCACTTGGGGGGCCACAACCAAAGCCAGCTGCCCAGGGTCATCGACACGCGAAGGGTGATCCTCCCGGCTCCATGTTATATCATACTCAAACCATCGTAAATATTGTGGCAGGGCTGGTGCAACCGCATTGACCGCCCACCTGCGCAACTTCTGATCCCTTTTGTTGAGGCTGGTTGTAAAAACATGATACTGACCGGAGCTGAGCTGCTTCGGGTTACTCTGATAACCAGACTGATTACGCTGTTGCTGATTGTTGTTACCAGAATGCTCCTGGTGTCCTTCTTGATTACCTTGACCTGGGTGACCAGACCCTGAGCCGCCGAACCCAAAACCGGCCCCTGACCCACCGTGTCCAGAGACGCCCGGCGGGCCACCATCCCGATTGTTAGGGTGTGTAAAGTGATTCTTAAGTTTCTGCATGAAACAACACTCTCCCCATGTGTGGTTCGCCGGCTTATCGGGCTGGCCGTGATCCGGACAAGGACCCTTTAGCGCCTCCTCCAAATTAAAGGCAGGCCTGTCCTTATTAAAAGGTGGCCTAAACCTTCTATTGCCCTTGGGGTGATTCTGATTGGTACTTGCATTAGCCACCAGTTCTGACCCGGCCTCAGGATTCTTACGTTTGCTCTGGCTACCATTGTTTGCCGTACCCTTTCTCTAATTGCCCTTCTTGCCTTGGCCGGCCTTCTCCCCATCGGAGCCCGGATCCTTCGTGTTGTTAGAATCGGTGTATTTCATGAGAGCCGTCATGAGCTCTCCCATATCTTGACATGTGCGCTTGAGCCGGCCAAGCTTCTGCTTTAGCGGGACAAAGTGGTAGTTCTTCTCTAGGATCAGTACTGCCTGAGCCGCCGTGATCTGCTCCAAAGAGTGGATGATGGTCGAGACCCGCCGTACCCAATGATGAGCTGACTCATTCTCCTATTGAACACAGTGATCAAGATCCACGATGGTCATGGGCCGTTTACACGTTCCTTGAAAGTTTTTAATGAATCTGGCTCTCAGCTCTGCTCATGAGTTGATGGTATTGGGTGGCAATCCCTTTAACCATGTGCGGGCCAGCTCTTCAAGCATCATGATGAAGTATTTGGCACAAACCGCCTCACTGACGTCCAACATCTCCATGGCTAGTTCATAACTTTCCACCCAATCCTCTGGGGGTAAATCAGCGGTGCAATTTGGAACTTTGCGGGGCCCTTTGAAATCCTTTGGCAGCCGCTCACTCCATAGAGCCGGTGATAAACATGGCACCCCTCACTCTGGTGGTTCCTCCAACTCCCACTGACACGGATGGCACGGGCTCCTGGCGAGCCGCCTCGGCTAAAGCTGTCACCTCTTGCTGGCCTCTTGCACGATTTCCGAATTCTTGTGTATCCACAGCCGGCCGATGACCCGTTGGAATCTCTCGGTACCGGTTGCTGCTGGAACCCGCCGGCGACTCGTAGCGCCGGCTAAAACTCCGGCTAGGGAGAGGAGTTGAATGAACACGGCTTCGGCTGTAGGTGTACTTTTCCTGCTGGGCCATCACCGTCTGCAAGTATCCAATGGCGTTTCGCACATCCTCCGCAAAGGGCGCCTCATCCGGAATAGGAATTGTTTCGAGCCGGGTGGCTGCTGCCACCATATTCTCGGCCGGGTTAGAATAATGACCCGCCGGTGTTGGAAAGGCCGCAGGCGAGGCCTGATTTTGCCGGGTCAGTTGAGTCACTGGCCGAGCCGCCGGGCGGCTTCCAGGTGCATCCGCTGTTCGCCCTATCCCTGGCGTGTTGAAGAGGTTTCTTGCCTCATAACGTTCCGGCAGATGGGATTGATGCCTCATCCGGTGAACCGCGGCTGTCGATTGTTGCTCCAGTCCAAGACGGAAAGCGTCTGTCTTGATGCGTTCTGCCTCTTGCTCCATCTGGGCTTTTAACTCAGCCATCCTCTGCTGCTCTTCTGCCATCCGGTCCTTGATCCTTGCAATCTCCAAGTTCCTATCCGCTTGATTGTCCGGTGTAACATCAGTAGCCATTAGGGTCGCGAGCTCGTCCATCGGCTCCAAAAGAACTTGAGCCGGCGGCGGCGGGTTATCACCTGAGGTGGCGGCCCCTGCGGGCGTACTATTCGTGCCTGGGACTGATCCCGCCATGAACACGGCAGCATGAACCAGTGGCCCAAGATCGTCCGCTTCAGAGCGATCCGATTCAGGGTAGAGCTCATCGTAGCCCCCGAGCCCGCCGTTGTGAAGCCTGTAGACTGACTCTGTTTCTTCGCTTGAAGATTCGTCCTCTGAGTAAACAAGAGTTTCCTATGATCCGGAAGCTTCCGGATCCATACCTTGAGTGAAGCCCACGAAGACGTGCTTCCGGCCCGGGCTAACGCGGGCGGGTTGCACACTATGAGTAAGTTGCAGACGCCGAGCCGGCTCGACGAGGTTGGTGCAGACGTCTGGCCCGGGTGTTGCTCCATCAATTTTTCCGATGAACATGTGGATCCCACCGAATGGAACCTGAAAACCATACTCCACAGAGCCAGCATCAAGCCCCCAGTCGGCGTCGTCGATGTAGAGCCAGCAGTGGCGACTCTTGCTCATCCTACCAACCACGTATCCCTCGAGCCTCGGAAGAGAGCCCTTTGAGAACTCAACACCACCGAGCGCAAGCCCCACGATGGGCGCCAACTGTCGTGGTTTTGTCATGGCAGATGTCCGGGTAAACGGACTTCGGTTCGAGGCCATTGCTAACGTGATGGACTCAAAGGGGTTGATGGGGATGAAAGACACGGATTTACCCAGGTTCGGCCCCTCAACTCGAGGTAATAGCCTACGTCCTACTTGTGTTTGTATTGCTTGATGTATCGATTACAAGGGAGCTGAAGCTTGACCTAGTATTCGACAACCTGATCTCTAAGTCGCCCCGGGTCTGCCTTTATATAGGAGGTCTAGACCACGGGTCATACAATTGGTAACCGACTCTCGTTGTTTATCCGAGTCTTCCTCTATCTTATTGTCCAAGTTGTCCCCTGGCGGCTTACACACCCGGGTCTTCTCGGCCACTGTCCGGCCCACCTTATGAGCCACCAAGCTTCCTGGGCTTTAGGACCACCGGCTCACCTTGGGCCAGTGTACGAGCCGACAAGCATAACCCGGAGCCCTTAGGGCGGGTCATACCGCGGGGTTATATCCCCAACATTAAGGATGATATTGGCCACTATTTTCAGACTCATAAAGGATTGAGACAAGGGGATTCGATGCCGTCCCTTCTATTTAACATGGTGGCAGATATGTTGACCATGCTTATTGGCAGAGCCAAGGAGGGTGGCATGGTAGCTGGCCTAATCCCTCATTTGGTTGACGGGGGAGTATCCATTCTACAATATGCAGACGACACTATCCTTTTCATGGAACACGACATTGCAAAAGCCCAGAACATGAAATTAGTTTTATGTCTCTTTGAACAATTGTCGGGACTTAAAATTAATTTTCATAAGAGTGAACTGTTTTGCTTTGGCCAGGCCAAAGAGGAGAAGGACACATATAAACAGCTATTCAGGTGTGAATTACGTTCTTTGCCATTCAGTTATTTGGGCATACTTATTCACCATCGCAAATTATCCAATAAAGAGTGGAAATGCATCGAAGATCGAATTGAAAAAAACTAAGCTGTTGGAAGGGCAAGTTAATGTCGTACGGCGGTTGGCTGGTGCTCATTAACTCAGTACTTACGAGTATGCTAATGTTCCTGCTATCCTTCTTTGAGATACCCAAAGGGGTACGGAAGAGGCTAGATTTCTTTCGATCACGTTTCTTCTGGCAGACAGATAAGGCGAAGAAGAAATATCGCCTAGCACGATGGGATATATCATGTAGACCCAAGGATCAGGGCAGCCTCGATATCGAGAACCTAGAGATTAAGAACATATGTCTCCTGAGTAAATGGTTATATCGATTATCAGAAGAACAGGACGGTATGTGGGCACACATACTACGCAACAAATACTTGCAATCAAAATATCTTGCCCAAGTAACCACAAGGCCTAGTGATTCGCCATTTTGGAAGGGGCTTATGAGAATAAAAGACTTGTTCTTTCATAGGACCAAATTCCTTCTTGGTAATGGGATGAAAACAAGATTTGGGGAGGATACGTGGCTAGGGGAGACACCATTAGCCATGCAGTATCCAAGCCTTTATAATATTGTGCAGCATAAGGAGGCTTGTGTAGGAACAATATTACAATCGGCACCCTTGAATATTCAGTTTAGGCGTTCTTTGGTGGGCGATAGATGGAATGCCTGGATTCATTTGGTTCGAAGATTGATGGATATTCAATTAACCGACCAACCGGACTCCATACGCTGGACATTGACTCGTAACGGTGTGTTCACGATCAAATCCTTTTATATGGACCTTATTAATTCTGGCCCAAATCCCGCGATCGATTCACATATGGAAGGTGAAGGTACCCTTACGTATCAAGATATTTATGTGGTTTCTTCACAAGCAGGTGATACTAACCAAAGACAGTCTGTTAAAGAGAAGATGAGTAGGGAGCTCACGATGTTGTTTTTGTGATCAATATGAAACAATTCAACATCTATTCATAGATTGCCCTCTCGCAAAATTACTTTGGCGCACGATTCATATAGCCTTTAACATCGTCCCTCCAGTTAGCATTGAATCGTTGTTTGGAACGTGGCTATCTCGGATGGAAAGTATAACTACGGCGCGTATTCGAATCGGAGTATGTGCACTTATGTGGGCTATATGGAACTGCAGGAATGATATGATTTTTAACACACAACATATTTCAAACTTCTTGCGGGTCATCTTTAGAGATACTGCATGGATCCGTACGTTGTCCTTACTCACTCCTACGGACTCCAGGGAGCCACTGGTTACTGGGTGCAACCAATGAGAGATGGTAACACGGGCTATTTTCAACTGTTTTGGTGGCGGTCGCATAACAGGATAGGAGAATTGGATCCTACTCCTTTACAACATGCCGGTTGAGGCATTATGTTCTTTTTGATGTATTTTCTTTTTGATTTGCTCATTGTTTGAGCCTTATTACTTTTGAGACTTTGTACTTGTTTTGAGACCTTGCATTAATAATATCGCTGCATGCATCGACCAGATGCACAGGCCGGGGCCAAGCCTCCTTTTAAAAAAAATCCAGCCGTTACTCAAAGGTTATCACGTGACACATTTAACAAAATTACAAACATTTTTTTGTATATGCAAACAAAACTCTGTATATTATTAAACAAAACTCTGTGTATTAAAAATTATTAATGAAATTTAACAAAATGTTTCCTAAGTCAAAATGTGTTCTTACATTTTAAAAGTTTAAACATAGTTTGTGTCTATTTTTTAGTTTCATTTTTCATTTTTCATTTTCAGTTCCGTTTCTGTTGTTTTTTCTACTTTAAATAATTTAGAACTTCAAAAACTTTTGCAATTTAAAAAAAACTGACAATTTTGAAAAAAATGTTGAAGAAAACATAAAATGTTTGTGAATTCAAAAAATACTTGGTTTTTTTTGTAAAAATGTCTGCATATACAAAACAATATTCGAAATTTTGAAAACAATGTTTGTGAAAACAAAAAAAACCATGATTTTGAAAAAAAGTCCGTGTACTATTTTTAATGTAATTGAGCAAAAAAATTGCTAATTCAAAAAATGTTCATGCATTTTAAGAAATATCCTAAAATTTTAAAAAAATGAATGACAAAAGTGTTTATTATACAGAAATATTCATGTTTTTGAAAATATATTGGTGAATTTACAAAAAATCAACAAAATTTGAAATATATGTTCATCTATTCTAGAATTGTTCGCCAATTTATAATAAAATATTTAAAAACTGTTCGCAATATAAAAAATGTTCACAATTTTTAAAAATTGTTTGTAAAGTGTGAAAGGTGTTCTTTATTTTAAAATGTTGCAAAATATGTAAAAATGTACACGAATGATGGAAGGTATGTAGTAAACAGTAATGCCCCTTAGTCTTTGTGACAATATACCCGTGTGAATTTTGAAGAGTTAACTGCCGGAGTGGATCTGAATATTATAGTATGTTTTCAAAACAAGTTTCTTGAAATTCATAATAATTCTTTGAAATGCCAAGTTTTTTGACAACCATGATATTTTCTCAAAAATGTGAACGTTGCTTCAAATTGTGAATAAATTTAAAATAAGAAACATTTTCTTGGGTTTGTGCACAAAATTTCAAAATCATGCGATGAGATGTGAACATAATGTGGTCATCACCATTGGAGATTATGATTTTTTTCTCCCGTTGCAACGCATGGGCCATTTTGCTAGTAGATAATAAAAAGTATGGACCTTTTGAGTTACTCACACAACTAATTAATTAAAAAGACATAGTATGTTGAGTGCAAAATAATAGGTTAGTATTAGTGAAAAAGGGAATTTTTTTGCCACTCTAGTTTTTGCCAATTTCCCGTATGCCACTCTAAAGTTTTACATTTCACTCTTGCAACTAGCTTTTGAAAATGTATCAGAATTGCCATTCTATGGCAAAAGCAAAATAATTATATTTCATTTTTCTTACTCGTAGCTTTTCACAATGTATCACAATTGCCACTAATTTTTGTACTTTTTGCACGGAATGACAATTGTGATGTATTGTCAAAAATTAAGACTGACAAAAGTGAAATATCAAAATCCAGATTGGCATAATGGAAATTGGCAAACACTAGAGCGGCAAAAACAATATTTTCCCTAAAAAAAGGAAACCAAAAAAAGGAAAATGGAGAAAAAACAAAAAATAAAAACGCGTGAATGCATCAACTGGGTTGGACAACTTTGTTTATAGTTTATATTTTGGTAAAGTTTGTTTTCATTTAGCTACGAGAAGTGAAAGGTGAGAAGAGTTAGGATTCGCGTGAGATCTTCTTAAGATTTGATTTGAATGAGTTAATGCATCATCTAGTTCTGAAAAGTGCCTTTGATTAAGTTAATGCACGTATCAAATAGTCTAGTCTAAATTGGCTACATTTGAGCGAGAGGTTATTTGTAAGACGCTTTTACGCATAATATAGGGTTGTTTGGAGGTGAGACAACGCAACCAACTCCCCTTAGGAGTAAAGATTTTGCTACAACTCCCCCTTACATTTTGATTATTTTTAATTTTGTTTCTTTCGTTATTAACGTTTATTTATTTATTTTATTTTCAGAAAGGTCATGAATTTATGTAAAGACGCGTGAACATGATTTTACTTTACTTTTCATTTTTCTTTTCTTTTTATTTGCAGTACTTTGTGATTCTAAAAAAATGTTCATCTTCTAAATTAAAATTTTCATAAGGTGTATTGAAGAGTTCAACAGGTCTTTTGAAAATTCATCTTGTATATAAACGTTCATCATTTGTAGCTTCAAAAGGTTTGTCTTGTATTACAAAATATACTCAACATGTATTTAAAACATTCACAACACATATTAAAAGTGTGCATCATGTATTAAAAATTGTTCATTGTGTATCTAGAACCTGCTCATCATTTTTTATTTTCCGCATGCACCTGGCAATTTTTCATCATGTATTAAAATTGTTCACCGTCTATCTACAAACTATTCATTTGGTTTTTTTTTTGAAAGTGTTCACTGTGTACCCTAAATTAGTTCATTATGTGTTAAAAATTGTTTGCCGTGTAATGTGACAAATGTTCATCTACTTCTTCAAAATAACTCATTGGTTATTACATAATTTCCATCGTATATGTATATGGAAAAAACATCTATTATTTGTTTTTAGAAAATTACTCACCATGTCTTAAAGTTTGTTCATTGTGTGTACAAAACTATTATTTGATTAATAAAAAATCATTGCGTATTTTAGAAATATTTTATTCATAAGAAAAATTGCATGAACATTTTTATATACACGTGAATATCTTTGTTTTCCTTTTGTTTATACACATGTCAAGCCACCACAGAAAGAAAACTGAAAGGAAAACCGACGCAAACTATAGAACTAACCGTACAGAGAAACCAAAATGGTGTGGATTGGCCAACCAAATAAGCACTAGGGGCGAAATCGTAGTCCAGGTCACCGCGGGCGATGTATAGACGCGTCCATGGCAGTGAGCGCGGAACAGGAAGACTTCGCCCCAGAAGAAGACAGCTTATTTAGTACTGCCTTAGAAGAAATGGTGAAATCTTGTTAACGGGTATCCCTTGCAATGATCATGTCAACCATCTTAAGCGTCGGGATGGGGCACGCTACATGTGTGCCGTTTGTCTCAACCAGGGCACTTTTCCTTTTTTTAGATTTATTTATTTAATGTGTTTTATCTCTTGAACTGTATGTCAAAATCCAAAAAAAAGACAACACAGAAAAGGCAACAAATAAAATTCAAATAACGAAAGATATGGATGAAAAAAACGGAGCCTGAAAGCATGGTTGCAGTTTTTCACAATTTTTTTCCTTTTTGACAAGCTCTCGCGACAAAAAATTTGTGCCATTTTTTATAGTGGAAGCAAATATGTGCTTTCAGAAGAAGAACAATATTTTTCTTTTCCAAGAAGCATAGTTATGCTTCCTACAAAATTTTGCTTAAAATTGTAATGAAAACAAGCAAAAAGAAGTCATTTAAAACCCAAAAGCATGTACGGAAAAAGAGAGCACCCAACGCTCGATACGTGGCTGCGGCTGTGCGCGCCAACTTACGCACGCATGCAAAACAGTGATCCCTGCGGAAGCCTCGTAAGGGATAACCCTTGCCCCTTGGATAGTTGCTTACAAGAAAATGTCAACAAGGAAATCCTGCAGTCCTATCCAACTTGGTCCCGACGTTGGATTGGTCCGGTTGGTAGACGACCTCCTGGCTACTAGCTTATTTTCTCTTAAATATATGTTTTGATGTTATTCTTTTCATACACATTGTACATTTCTAGTATACATCTAAATTATTTCTATAAATTGTTTTTTGATATACATGATTAATACCTTTTTCAAATATATGTTTTGGTGTCTGTTTTTTTTGCATGCATTGTACATTTTTTATATATGTGTGATATTTTTGTACACCTTTATGTTTTTTTCAAATTACATAAACATTCTTGTACACCTTTATTTCTTTTTCAATTACATAAAGTTTTTTGTACATTTTATAGATATTTGAAAAAAAATCCATGCACATAAATACACGCGTTAATATTTTTCAAATTATCTCTGTTAAAATTTTACAAGTAAGTATATATATATATATATATATATATATATATATATATATATATATACAAAGAAAAAATAGGAACTAACCTCAAATTGGGCTGGCCCATTACTTGCGGCTGGGAATACTAGGCCGGTTCACTGGTGCATCCTTGATGTGAATGGGTCTATGATCTTCGAGACTTATGCCTGCATGGAAACTGTAGCATTATTGGAGGACTTTGATATACAAAGAATGATGGTGGCATCGGACTGTCAGGGCGTGATGAATGATATTAACCAAGGAACGAGAGGTCCAAATTGGGCCATCATACAAGAGCTAGTTTTCAATTATGTTATTTTGTTCATGAGCGTAGAAACTACTCCCTCCGTTTCTAAATATAAGTCTTTTAAGAGTTTTCACTAGAATACTACATACGGATGTATATAGACATACTTTAGAGTGTAATTCACTCATTTTGCTTTGTATATAGTCTCCTTGTGAAATCTCTTAAAAGACTTATATTTAGGAACGGAGGGAGTACAATTATAAGGCTCATAATCTCGTCAAATTTGCTTATAACTTACGTATAGATAGAAATATTTGATTGAACAATCCTTCTGACCCAAGTCTTGTACATATGAACATTGTTATTAATCAACAAAGAGGGAGAGATTTCTCAAAAGAAAATGATGCAAGTGGGCCAGTCCACCGATGCAGCCTTGACACGAGCCTACGCTAGGTCTCGCTATAAGAGAGACATAGTCACGCCCCCGAAAGTGAGATGCCACCAAATCCTATGTCCGTTCAGAGTTTTCTCTTGGATGATTTGGCGCAGCTAGGAGGTCACATTTCTATGATGATCATCCAAGATTTACTACGTCTTACTGCATATATGCTGTTCTGGGACTGTACCACACAGCCAAGGAGATTTAACATGATTGCTCAGAACGCTACACTTCACAATTCCTACTTGGCAAAGGCATCTCTGCATCTAGAGATTGAATTTCTGCACTATCTATCTACTACCCCTATAAGAAAAAAAAGGGCTAATTCAACTTAAAATCTGAAGCGTTCAATTACGTAATCAAGAGCCTAAATGCGTTGTTAACGAAAGTCTTCGTTAACGAAGCCGTAACGCACCACATCGCGCATGTCTCGCCCATCGACCAGGCCCGCGCACGTAAAAAAAAGAAAAAGTCCAAAACAAACCTTAAATTTGTAGGCCAAAGCTAAATCAAACCCTGAACTCTCAATCCCTGAAATTAGCACACCGAACTCTATGATCCCGGTCTATTTTAAACCTTGAGAGAATTTCACTGGTATTCACTGAATTGGACCGGCCCATTAGCGCAGTCTCTTGCATTTTTTCTTTCTTTATTTATTTTCTTCGTATTGTTTTCTTTTCACACGGTAATATTTTTTCGAATACACGTTTTACATTTTTAATGTCACTATTTTTTCTAGAAAACTACATGAACATTTTTTCGTTGTTAAACATTTCAAAATTGTATATGTTTTTCAAACACATGTCACATATATTATTTTAAGGGTATGGCACATTTTTTAGATCACGTAAAGTTTTTTTACATTGTATACACTTCTTTCACATTTTTTGAAACTCGTGAACATTCTTGGAATGTTACACTTTTTTGAATGGACGAAACATTTGTTTGAATCACACGAATATTATATACATTTTTTTTGAAATGCCACTTACGTTTTTCTAAACTGGTGATATCTTACATGTGAATCACACGAATATTATATACATTTTACATACATTTTTTTGAAATGCCACGTACGTTTTTCTAAACTGGTGATATTTTACATGTGAATCACACGAATATTGTACATTTTTTTAAATGACATGTACGTTTTTCTAAACTGGTGATGTTTTTAAGATGCCAAAAACATATTTTTACACATTTATTCAGATTTCTAGTTTTGTTCTCATTTTTACAATTTTCAAAACGTGTTTACATTTTATTTTATTTTTTCCGGTTTAAGAAGATATGTCTAAAAAAGTGTTCACTTTTTCAAAATAGACAGTTTTTAAAAACAGTTGTTTTGTAAAGTACTCAGAATTTTCAAAAAGTGCTCATGCTTTAAAATATGCGTACATTTCCAAAATTGTTTACATTTTCAATATTTGTTTGCCCCAAAAAAATGTTTCTAAAGTTTGACACTTCGGTGTTTTCCAAAACAACAATAATTTAGGAAATTGTAAAAAAATTATTAGAAAAATGGAAAACAGAGACATTTTTTTAAATCTGAGCAATTTTAGAAAAAGTAATTTAGGAAATTGAATTTTTGCCAAAACTAGAACAGGGATTTTTTAAAAAAATTCAACAATTTTAAAAATGCGCTAATATGTTTTAAACTTTACGAAATCTTGTTGCAGTATAGTGGGCCGGCCCATATTCTTGTCCATGAGAGTAGCAGGTTATTCCGGTCGGGATTTTGGTAATAGTGCCCAGGCGTATGCTTTCCAATGGGAAGGGGCATATATCGAGTGGTTCATATACCTGAAGATGAGTCTGTTCCTCAGGTATGTAGCTCGGGTTCCATGCATAAGGAGTGCTCAGTGTTTATGTATTAATCTAAAAGGATCATATTACAGTGTCGAGGTTGTGCCAAAAGAATGTTCGATACTAAGCAGATTAAAGCACTGTATCAAAGCCTAATTCACCTGTTTCAGATGAACCTTCTGGCAAGCATCATCCGGCAAAACGATTAAATGTTAATTATCCCTACCCTGTCCATGCCGATGAAACAGAGTTTCCAAAGGAACAACAGCCTGCTGCCAATGGGCTTCATGCATCTTCTCAAACAGTACTGTATGAAACTAGGAATTCCAACAATGTGCATGTATTACTCCAATTGGTTCTTATAAATAGTCAAACATCGGAATCATCAAGAAATATGTTATGATGCTCACTTCCAGATTTCCTTACACATTTTCATTTACACTAATATGAGAAGCATGCATGTGACCAAACAGATCATGTGTCCACTGTCCACTGAAATATGTTTGCAATGAACCAACAAAAACTGAAGTGCTAAATTCTCTAGAATGATGCATAGGAGTACATTATATTAGATCTTCGTAGAATATGGACAACATGTGCTACACAAAACCAAAAATAGAAAGAAAGTTGTTGTCTTTTCATGCTATTCCATGAACCTGTCAATTTATCCACGATTTGTAATGTTCATATTGCACATCGGTTCTTTATAGTTATAAACTAACTGTAACTTTTCAGGTATAAATTATCTGTAGTTGGCACCGTTTTTCCTTGATTGTGTTTTGTAAAGATTAATTTATCCATGTTGAAAACACATTGGTGGCATAAATTTCATGATTAGTCTTATGACTGACTTCCTCCAATTGAAAGCAGTGACCCTAAATCCAAAATTTGGTGGGCATATCAATCCCGTGCAACAAAATGTTGGATAAACCAATTTGTTTCCTGGTCCGGTTATGATTTTTAATGCACAAATAAATTAGGAATGGTTAGTATGAGGATAAATTAATTTTGGACTTCAAGCTCTTGTCTTCTGAAATATGTTTGTGGTTTTTAGTCAATTTTGGGATATGAAATGATTTTCTTTAGTCATGTAAAATTTGGTCCAGCATCCGAAGGAAATGCTGCAGGGAATTGAGCGTTAGTTGGTGAAACAACATCTTCAAGGACTAGGGTAAACTGGTTGTATGCCATGAACCTTTTCCTTAAAAGGCTTCAGAACCACTTGAAATCACATTCAAGTATTGTATTTTTTATGTTGACAGGTATCATCGGAGAAAACAATGGCACTAAAGAGGATGTTGAAGGAAGTTTTGCAATAACAAAGTATTATGTTTACAACCTCTGATTGGCAATGTTCCTCAAATATGATGGTTTTTGTATCCTCGGACATATAAAAGCTTTTTCCATGATTTTCTTTCCACAGTTTCATAAACTGAACAATCTTCACAATGCACAAAGGACTTTTCATATTGAAACTGTACTTTCATTGAAACTTTATCCTCCAACCATATATCATAAAGAGACTGGTGGGAAAATCCAGCTGGCATTCAGTTAGAAGTTGAAAAAGAAAATATAGCACCTGAAGGAGCCAGAATAAAATAAATCGGAGAGTTGGATGAGCCAAAGTCAAGCATATTTAGTAAGTCTTCTTAACAAGTTTTGTTTTTTCCTTTTCATATTTTTTTATCTACAGGTCACATGGACGTGCTCTTACGTGTATGGACTGTTGCGCATCTTTGCCTTTCTTCCCGGATCCATATTGAGATTTATATGCAACTGTTTCACCTTCCAGTATCAACATTGCCTTTTTCAGATTCAGTGACCGTTCCTGTAAAAACAGTGGCCAATTGCATTGCCTTCTAGAATGTAAATATGCACCGCGTAGTACTAGCATATAACAGATCTATTGGTAGTAGACCATAGTGAAAAGCATTAAGGAGAGCCCGGTGCATGTAGCTCCCGCTTGTGCAGGATCCAGAGAAGGGTCCGGCCACTTTGGGTGAAAAGTATTATGAATTAAAATTTACAAGTGTGAGTAATCTGATTCGAAATAATACCATCCATAAGACATATTTGTACTGTTTGGAACAGTTGATTTGTAAGTGTCCAAAATGCATATACTTTTATTTTGTACGCTCAACCTAGATATTACTAGCTTTTTAGAATTAAATGGAACTACATAGTGATTTCAGCTTCTAAGCAATATATTTATGTGCCTATCTAAAAAATTCCCCTTCTATTTGAATCACAGGAAACAAAGAGTTTACCGGGATTTTGGGAGAAAATCTACATGGCATCATGAGGAAAGAGGGATTGACGTACGGTATGGGATACCAAAGAGTGTAAATTGTCCTTCTATTTTCTTCTTTTACAATTTATGTTGTAAATTGTACTTCTATTTTCTTCTTTTATGGTGCGGTATGTTTTTTTTTCTATGGATCAATTTATGTCGTATACTGAAATCATGTTGTATTAAGATGTATCATGGTAGAGTTAGCTTGTCCAATGAATCGATATGTTTGACAATGGAAATTTAGAGGATTCATTAGTTGAATTAATGTTCTTCTTTTACAATCCATGAGAGATCAAATGGATAAAACAATATAGTATTGTCTTTATTACGTGGCAACATGATTCCACGCTGTTCATTTAATAAAATACATAGATATCGCAAACATTGTGTATTTATTTAATATATGTGTTTTGAGACACTATTATTTATTTTCATAGGTGCGTTGCATGTGCAAGCTTACTAGTCCAAAAAAAAAACATAGCGTTATCAAATCTGTTAGCAAACATTAACCCAAAAGCTAAAAAGATGATGGCAACGTCCGGGGCTAGAATATGCTTAGCTTTTTCAGAGGCATAACTTTTACGTCGACTGATTATGCATTTATGCTCCATAGGGCGTCTGATTTTATAGGCTTACGGTAGTCATCGTGACAGAAATTGCTCAGCTTTGCTGGGAGCGTACTGTCCGACGTGGTTCAATAATGCTTGGTAGCTGAAGCATAGGTTCCTTTGCTACCAGCCCATAGAAAATGCGTTATGCTTGTGGTTGTATGCGATTTCACTTCCTGCTGCTTATGGCAATCAGTGCCGCCATGTTGAATCTAAACGAAGAGAACAAGGGCAGCTCAGGTGTTCGTCTCTGCAGCTTTACCTGTGGATCGAATCCGATCGCTGCCACGCTGAGCGCCTGTGCCTATTCTGCACCACCTGCAGCTACATTGCCTTCGCTTCAAGCATACTGCCATGGTTGCTTTCGGCTACTGTTCTCCACGCTCTTTAGAGAGACACCATCTGTACTCCTCCTCGGTTTTCAGCTGGCATTGCACCCATAATTTGCATTATCCATCGACGCCATTTTGGTTTCAGAAAGTAGAAGATACCGGTAGTTTCTGAACAGACGTAGCCATGTGAAAGTGACACATAGCTCCACATTTTCTCTTTTCATAGTGCATCGATGCCTTTGCTTATTTTATTGGGCAAAGTGAGGTCCAGCGAGTGGATCCCCCCCTTTAACACCTCATCTTCCAAGGAAAGTCCAAACTCAGTTGCCCTTGTCCATGCTTTTCCTTTTCCAGAAAGGTTTTGATTTGGTTATGCCACTCTTCATGGATCCGATCACTGTGTTCTCATCGTTACGGTACTACAGGGAGCAACTCCAATCGGGTGAACCATTTCGTTCATTCATATCCTTTTGAATTGTTACGGACAAAAACCATGACCCAATGCCGAGGTTCATTTTCATTTTATGTCCATGTGGAACCATTTTCGTTCTAAATTTGATCCATATTTGGATTGGAAACGGACACGAAGCAAACGTTTTCTTCGCCCGGCTCTATTCGTTGCACTGGCCGTGGGCGGGCACGACAGAGCACGAGCGCGAGTGGGCAGGCGCGACAACAGGCACCACGAAGGTGCGAGCGGGCGGGCGCGACGGAGCATGGGCACGAGCGGGCAGACGACGGCGGGCATGATAGAGCACGTGCGGAGCGGGCAGGCACGACGAATCAAGGGCGCGAGCGGCGCACAGACGCGAGCGGGCGTGCGCGACGGAGCATGAGTGCAAGTGACGAAGCATGGCACGAGCGGAGCACGGACGGGTGCGATGGAGCAAGGGCATGACCGGAGCACGAATGCGGGTGAGCACGACCTCATGTCTTCGTCGCCGGCGTGGGCGGGAGTTGGGGCAGCGGTGCGTGAGCTAGAAGTAGTTCAAGGAATGGCGCCTATCAGGTATTAAATGAAATGTTGGGAAGGTAATGCCACAAAATGCGTCCGTCATTGTTGGACGCATCGGCCGATCCAAAACAAAAAACGGACGGGACGGATGCCGACGTAAATGGACAAAAAAGGGATAAAATGCACGTCCGTTTGGATCAATCCGTTGAAGTTGCTTCGAGTTGCCCTCAGTATATCGGCCATTCACTAGAAAAGTTGTTCAATGTAAAATGACACCTTGTACCACGTTCCTGACAAATTTCCTCACCTTTTCCCGGCTTGTTTGTTTTTCATGTCTGAAGGCTTGTATTACATCCCATGATCCACTTTTATCAGTTCAATCTGGAGGCAGAGTGGCAGCACAGCTCCCCAATCCAGAGATATTATTACTGCAGAGCTGTATAACCGTTTTCAGAAGTTGTAGGTGGACAAGATCATACTATAAACGCACAACGTCCTTGCCCACAATTAGAATCATTTGTTTCTTGCATGCATGTATTCAAGTTCACTGTAGCCGCCATGTTGTTTTGTTGTGTAGGCCATTAGCAAAAACAGGACCATTTGTAACTTGTACAGAGCGTAAAGAGGGCGTCACCTCCGTCAGGTTATGAAACGAGATTCAGTGGATGAGGCTGTTGCAAATGTGCAATCTGTACCCAGGAGGTCACTTTATTTTGCTGTCTTTTTTTCTGGGTAACTGCATATGGCCATACGTTCGCATCAAAATGGTAAAGTACTCCATTTTTTAGTGGACTAATGTTTTAGGGGAAAAGCAGACACGATGATCTTGTGAGTTGTGACTCATGTTCTTGTTGTCCCCCGACTCACTCACTCACACCTACCTTTACAGAATCCTCCATTAACTCCTTTCCTTCTACGTCTCCACGTCAAAAAATACGAAAAACCAATTTCATACTCCCTTCGTGTCAAAATTTGTCATAAAAATAAATGTATCTACATGTATTTTAGTTCTAGATACATCCATTTTTATTAGTTTATACGACAGTAATTTCGAACGAAGGAAATATCAGTTATTGTTCAAAAGGATGTATTTAATATTAAAATATATCTAAATATATCCAACAATAACTAATATGGGACGGAGGGAGTTCAAGCCGATGAAGAATTTGGCATGCGGCTGAGGCAATGTGTTTACCAGAGATTAACTGACGAGCTAGCTCTTCTAAGAGACAAAAAGGTCCATCTAGCATTTAATCTTAACCACCCGTATTTTCTTGCAATATGGAAAGGTATGTGGCTACAACACTTTCATGGACATTCTCGAACCAATTCGTCAATGCGACAATCTTGAAATTGGAGATCAACTTTTTTCACGATGCAAGGTAAACACCCCCCCAAAAAAATACAATTTAACTCGGTTCATAAAGGATATTAGGTCGAAAATCACAATGTTAGAAAAAAAGTCCAAACAAAAACAAAAAACCCAAAATACTGAAAAAAGACACTAGAGCCCGAGGATAGGGAGTAGAAGAATACATACTGAAAGTGCGTTATATCGGCTAGAGGGGGGGTGAATAGACGATTTTTACAAATTCATCATTTGAGAAATTTTACCTTTGAGGAATTTGAAATGTGATGAATAACTAGCAGCGGAATAAGTACTCAAGTGCATGAGGGACATAGTGACAACATAGTCTTCATGATTAAATGAAACATGCACAAATAGAGAGTAGCGTGATACAGGATAAACAGTGATGAACAAGGTAACTTGAAGAATTTGAGGTGAGGAATTTGTGAAAGTCTTCAATCAAATTCTTCCAACTGTAACAATCAATTTCATCGACAGATATATGAGGAATAGAGGGGTTGAGGAAATAGAACCAGATAGCTTGATGAAGACAATGGTTTGATGACCCAGTTCCAACTGTTGTGACAGTCGTACGTCTGGTTTGGAGCGGCCTGGTGTTTAAACCAGAGGACACACGGTCTGAGGACACACAGTCCTTACCGTATTCTCCTTGAGCTAAGGTCACACAGTCCTCGCCCAACACTCGTGGTAAGTCTTTAGGGTAGACTTCCAAAACCCTCACAAACTGGTCACCCGGCGATCCACAATTTACTGCTGGATGCTCTAGACCAAGGTCACTTCGTGGTCCTCAATTAACTGCAGGAGCACTAGACCATGACGCCTAACCGTCTGGAGGATACACAGTCCTCAAAGGTAACAAGCGTCGGTTCCACACAGGAATTTCTTCAGTGATGCTCAATCACTATGGTTTTTGTGGTTTGGTTGTGGGTTTTTTCTCACTGATGATTTTCTCACAGAGTCCTCAGAGGATGGGTTGCTCTCAAATGACAAGTGTCAATTCTCTCTCAGAGCAGCCAACCAGCTAGTGGTTGTGGGGGTCGGCTATTTATAGCCAGGGTGCAACCTGACATGATAAGTCATAAATGCCCCCAATGATATGACCGTTATGTGGATAAGAACGATTGGAGACAGTTAAGCACATCAATGGTCGGAATTTCGAACTATGAAAGTCCTCAGCTTATCATAATCCTCACTTGTAGGCAATTCGCACTGGCGAAATCCTAACTCCTCAGGAAGATCAATTTCCTCAGAGACCAGAAGAACTTCGTCTCTGTCTCTAAAAAACGCGTCTGAATTGTAAGAGATTTCCAAAGGCTTCACTTGATGGATTGTATGGGTTGAGGATTTTGGAGTTGAGCATCAGTTGGAAATTTTCCTTAGTATTACCTCAACCCCCTTTAACAGTACGGTGTTTCCTATGACACAAATAAAGGAAATGAAACTACGAAAACAAAAGTCTTCACGCTTCACTTTCCTCATTCATATCTTCAAGGTCACACCAGCTTCTTCAGTTTCAAAGTCTTCACAAAGTCTTCACCAAAGTCTTCAGAAAGTCTTCAGCAAAGTCTTCACTTGAAGACATTCAATTTTAGGGGTCGATAATCTCCGAATATATCAAACTCCTCATCGACTTATAGAGCATGTGTACACTCACAAACACATTAGTGCCTTAACCTACAATACACCAAAATCACTAAGGGGCACTAGATGCACTAACAATCTCCCCCTTTTTGGTGATTGATGACAAATAGGTTAAGTTTTCAACGGGATAAACATATGAAGTGAAAGTACAGATTTTGAGAATTTGATTGCAAGATATAGAAGAACTCCCCCTGAAGATGTGCATATTTGAGGAATTTGCTTTGGGCTGCAAATGCACATGGCAGGTTCAAAACATGGAGAACTCCCCCTATATCTTGTAATTCATACACGCATTTGAATATATGAAATGAAGAATTTGAAATGCGTGAGGAAAATGGTGTCTGACGAAATTCAGCATGCATGCATTAAGGTATTTGAGGAAATAACCATGTGAGGAAATAGTTCAAAAGTGTCAGACCACCATCGGACTTAAGTTTACAACCCAATAACCAAAAACTTCACAAGAGCGAGAGTTGCAACTTAACAAAAATAGCCCATATATGTAGACCCTCTTGAAGACTAATTCAAATTTTCTCCCCCTTTGTCATCGAAGACCAAAAGGGAAGAAAAAATGATGACTAACGCCCCATGAGGAATTTCATTTTGTTGGTGAAGAAGGAGCGCCAGCGTTGTCGGGGTCGATTGTTGTTGTTGATGCAGGTCCAGCAGCAGTATCATCAATGCCTTCATCTTCATCGCGCTCGCGATATGAAGAATAGGAACTGGTGACCATCAGAGGAACTTGGACTTTCTTGAACTTCTTCTGAGGACAGCGAGCGAAGTCAGGATATTCTTCAAAGTTCAGCTCATCCAATTCTTCAGAAGACATGATGTGATTTAGCACAGCCCAAGAGCGCTTGAGGTTTTCATGAGCATAGTAGTGGTTCCTCTTGACAGTGTTCTGCGTCACAGTCATATTCTGCACAATATACCCAAGTTGACGCTTGACCCACTTGTGATTTCGATCGACCTTCTGATGAAGACTTAAGAGAAGCTCACGATCAGTCATCACACGAGGAGCAGTTGCATGAGGCTTTTGTGCAAAGGTTTTGGCAGAGGAGTCCTGTGTTGCAGAGTCATCATTGGTGGAGTAGGATGCTGCTTGACGAAACTGACCATCCAATGGACGAGTGCCTTGATCAATGACATCCTTGCCTTTTCCTTCATCAATTGTGCTTTTGAGGACTTCAATCGGGGGCAGAAAACTGAAATGATTCTGGAAGTCAGCCTTAAAGTGAATTGAAGACTTTGTTCTGAGGAAATGCATAATCCAGGGAGCAAAGGGCTTCAACTCAAATAGTGACATAGCAGCATCGGCCAGAGTCCTCATGAAGAAATCGTGAAATTTTATGGGAATTCCATGAATGATGTTGAAAAGCATATTCTTCATGAGTCCTTCCACCTCTTCTTCTTCAGAGTTGTGGCCCTTCTGAGGACATAGGGTGTGAGTGAGGATGCGATAGACTGTTCTTGGTACATATAGCAAATCCTTCACAAGAAAGGTTGTCCTTTGAGGCTTTCCAGGCGCTAATTTCTTCATCATCTGATTAGGCAGTGGTGGATCATTGAACAGGCAGCGGGCTTCATCTGAAGGAATTGGAACTGGGACAGACTGAAGCAATTCAGAAGAGCTTGCAGTGAAATGAGTTGTTCCGGTCATCCAGTCCAAGACCCAGGAGTTGATGTCTCAGGAATTTCCACTAATGTATAGAGTGGCATAGAATTGAAGAATCAACTCCTTGTTCCAGTCACAGACATCTACGCAGAAGGGAAGAAGCCCAGCATCATGAAGAACTTGGAGCACCGGTGTGAATGATGGAATTGACTCCATGTCCACATGAGGAATGTTGTGGTGCTCGAAGATTTTCTTCTTGTCACATAGAACAGTGTCATAGTAGTTCATTTGAGTAGGAGTCCAGAACCTTGTGCGACCAGTTCGAGCAGAATCATATGGATTTGGTCCTGTGAAGAACATGTGTTCATTGAAGAAATTTGTCCTGAGGAATTTGGGGCGGACCGAACCTTTGAAATGCATTCTTTGCTTAGGTTGAAGATTTGGTCGATTGCGCCCTTTGATCTCAGTTGGCATGGGAGGAACAACAGACTGAGTGATTTGTAGAACAGGTTCCTTAGTAGTGGCCGAAGCATCAATTTCCTCAGCTGTTTCAGCTGGAATTTCTTTAGGGTCTGGAAGATACAGGTGTTCAGAATCTTCAGGTATTTCCTCAGTCTGTGCAGGTGACTGAGGAATCAGCATCAGAGGAGTTGCCACATGTGAGTTGGGGTGTGCAGATTCCCAATATTCACCATTGATGACAGGAGTAGTGTCACCAATGTCAACTTCTTCATCAATTTCTTCAGCGCCAGAAGTTAGTAGAAGCTAGGGAGTTGATGCAGTGTCATCAATGACAATTTCCTCATCAAGAGGCTCTGAGGAAGCAGCCGAATGATTCTCGTCTTCGTGAGGAATGTCATATGCTCCTCCAGTTGGCACAATAGCATAGGCCGGTGCCGAGGAAATTGGAGTTGCATCAAGTGGTGTAGCTTAGGAACTTGTCAAAGTTTTCAACTTCTTCAACACTGGGGCTCTAGAAGTTGATGCTTTTCTTTTGAGGGGATTTTCCTCGGCATAAGCAGTTTCTTCAGGAACGACTAATGCAGCCACCCTGGGTGGTTCAGTTTCTTGAGGCACAGTGGATTCTTCAGCCGGCCTATCAGATTCTTCAGGCACAACATTGGGGGTTGTCCTGGCATGTTCATCAGTGGTCTGAGTTTCCTCAGCAGCACTGGCAGTTGCTTTTGATGCAAAAGCTCTTTCTTCAGCAGTTTCTTCAGGCTGAGCATTTTCATTAGCAGCCTGAGGAATTTCATATTCAATCTAAGCATTTTCTTCAGACTGAGTCTTTTGAGGTTGCGTTCGAGCTGCAACCCTGGTGTTGTGATCCTTTACAGCTGCATTAGCAGCCTTGACGAGTCTGACCTTGGTGCCCTGCCATTCAGCATCATATCTTTGTTGATCCAAGGAGAGGGTGTGAATCTCGGACTGAACTGTGACCAGTTGATTTGGGGTCAAGTTCATCACATTTTCGCGCAGAAACTTTTCTTTGCGAGTCTTGTTCCTCTTAGCCCTCTGAGCTTGCTCTCTTTTCCATTGTTCTTCAGAGATGAAGTGGGTGAGGACATGATCCACTTCAGGAGGCAGATTTAGTGAGGAAAGTGGAGTACTTGGGTCCTCATGCCATATATCAATGAAGTTGAGGATCAACTTGGGATCCAACATGAGAGGAACAGAGCTTCCCTTTGCTTTAGAAGCCCTGTGCTGACTCTATCTGATGATTTATACCAATTCCTCATCATCATCATCATCATTATCATCATCAGAAGAATCTGAGGGAATTGTAACCAGAGCCTTGTTGGTGTGAGAGCTTGGTTTTTGACTATGTCCAGCTGTCTTCTTCAGTTTAAGTGCAGAGGGACTGGTTGAAGACTTTGCACTAGTGGAGGGGCTTGCAGTGAGCTTCGACACCGAAGTTGAGGACTTTTTGACTATTGCAGATGACTGAGCAGCAACAGTTTCAGGAGCTGAAGGTTTTTTGGGCTGAGGCCATTGACCTTGAGGAATTTGCACTGAAGATTTTGAAGAGTCAATTTTCAGAGCAGATTTCTTTACCATCTTCTTCGGAGCACTAGCAGAGACTCCGGCAGAGGCAGCAGCAGTAGAATCCTCGTTGAATTTCTTCACAGCCTCTTTGGCTTTCCTCGCCAATTTGGCTTGTTGCTTTTCCCACATGGTAGGAAAGTCCTCACCAGTTTTGATGCTTGAAGGATCAGCAATTTGGTTAGGAGCTAGAGGAGGCCTGCTACAGGGTGGTTTCACAGCGAATTTCATCATGTATTTTGGAGTTACATAACGACATTCTCTCCATTCTTTGGCCCATCTCCTCTCAATCTTTTGCAGACGGATCTTCCTCTGCTTGGTCGTCTCCTTTCCGTGAGTTTCTTCGTCAGGTGTGCAATATTCATCATATAGATCCTCAGGGATCTCAAATGCAGTGTGCACATCTGGCTTTTCCCCTCCTTTCTGAGGTTTCTTTCCATCAGACATTTTCTTCACTTGAGGAATATGAACTCTTGAAGATTCTAAAGAGGTACACAGTTTTTCTTCAAGTAGCGCTGCAAATGAGTTAAGTTGATGAGAACCTAGTGATTCATCAGCGGACATGTTGTACCTGTGAATAGAGTATAGGTGCGAAGAATTTGAAGAGGTCATATGCGTTCTCAGAAATTTTAAGAGAGATAGGTGTGAGGAATTTGACCATGGATGTCTTGAGGATTTTTACTAAGTGTTCTTAGCCTTAGGTTCCAGAGTTGTGCAAATTTCACAATTCGCACAATTGAGGAATCTTGAAGAAAATCATTACTTAGGAAAAAATCATCAAGCATCAAGTATGAGGAGATGAAGGTGCTTGAGTATTTGATTTATAACGTTTAAACACATATTTGAGGAATAGTAGTTGTAGTTGAGGATCAAACATGGGTATTAAAAATAAATTTTAATTACCCTGGTGAAGAACATGACGAACACAGAGATGAAATGAGGAGGTTCGTCCGTTCAGATCTCCCACACCCTAGCTTGGCAGAAGGAGACGGCTACAGCGATGGCGGGATGAAGATTTCCGTGGCCGATGCGAGTACGGCGACGACGAGGTTGAGGCAGCGAAGCTCTTCCTCACCGGCGACGATGACTTTAGCGGTGGCGCTTGGATGGAGCTCGGGAGAGAGATGAGATGCGGAGTAACCAAGCACAGTAGATGGGAAGGGGGCATTTATAGAGGAAGTAAAAACGGATCCTCCCAAAGATTTTGGACAGGATTGCTCCTGACCCTTGCTCTCCATGCGACAGGTGTCACCCATGATCTGGGTAGTGAAGATTGTGGAGGATCGTGGGTTATCCAGGCGCGGGAATCGGAACAGTTTGAGCGGGAACCGCCAAAAATTTTGGTAGTGAAGATTTCAAAGTTTTTGTTCGCAAATTCTTCAGCTGTCAAGGACACAGTGAAGACTTTGAACAAGTTTCAAAGTAGAATGCATATGAGGAATTTGTGAACAGACTGGGTTGAGTTTAGCATAGACGGGGAAAGGGTCCGATCACATTCACTTAGATGAAAATCAACTTGAAGAATTAGCAATAAGTGAATGCTGTTGAGGACATTGAAAAACTCAAAAGTATATATATATATATATATATATATATATAGTCAGTGAAGAATATGAGTCTCAAAAGTTTTGAAGAATTTGAAAAGTTGATGAATTTAAAAAACTTGAGGAATTTGTAAATTTGAGGAATTTGATAATTTGAAGAATTTGCAACAGTACTCAATTTTGAAGAACTTCAACTTTTGGTTGGTGGGTTAACCCACCGTATAAGAATGATGATTTCAGACACCGCTTACAATTGTTGTAGAGTTTTGAGAATCAAATTCTTCGTTAATTTCTTCACACTTAGAGAGTTATTCTTCATTGATTGAAGAAAAACGTTACTTCATGTGTTGCACATCTAAGTCATCAATTTTGCATACGCGTTAGGATGTGTGTTCTTCATCAAAGAACATTCGAAGATTCTAAGATATTTAGCTCACACCACAACTTGCAAAATATCTTTTCATCCAAGGGCTTTGTGAAGATATCGGCCAGTTGTTCTTCAGTAGGAATGTGATTGATGGAGATGTCGCCCTTGAGTACATGATCTCGAAGAAAGTGATGACGAATCTGGATGTGCTTGGTCTTGGAGTGCTGGACAGGGTTGTACGCAATTGTTGGGGAACGGTGCATGGGAAACAAAAAATTTCCTACGCACACGCAAACCTATCCATGGTGATGAGCATCTACGAGAGGGGGAGTTGATCTACGTACCCTTGTAGATCGCTAAGCGGGAAGCGTAAAGAAACGCGGTTGGTGTAGTCGAACGTCTTCGCGATTCAAATCGCCAAGCGTCCCACAATCCAATCATGATCCGTCCCGTGATCTCGTCACGATCCGTCCTGCGATCCAATCAGAACCGTCCCGTGGCCTTGATCACGGTCCTTCCGATCTAGTACCGAACGGACGGAACCTCCGCGTTCAGCACACGTGCAGCTTGATGGTGATCTCCACCGTCTTGATCCAGCAAGAAGAAGTGGAGAGGAGGAAGAGTTCGCCGGCAGCGTGACGGTGCTCCGGCGATGGTGGTGGAGCAATTCCGGCAGGGCTTCGCCTAAGCACTGCGGAAATACGATCTAGAGGAGAAACTATGCACCGGTGGAACGGGTAGCACGTGGCCGGAAAAACTAGTGCAAACAGCCCCAAATCCACCAGTATGTAAAGGAGGGAGGGAGGAGGGCTGGCTTGGCGCAAGGGCCAAGCCAATTCGGCCGCAAGAGGGAGGGAGAGAAGGACTCTCCTTCTCCAATCCTAGTAGGACTAGGATTGCTCCCTATTGGCCCTTTTTTCACCTTTTCTTTAGGCCTTTTTCCTCCTGGCATCATGGGACTTTTGTGGCTGTTCCACCAGCCCACTAAGGGCTGGTTATTAATATCCCACAGCCCATGGACCCTCTAGGGTCGAAATACCCCTCCCGGAGGTCTCCCGATACACTACCGGCACTCCCGGTACACTACCGATGAGCCCGAAACTTTTCTGGCGACCAAACTGGGACTTCCTATATATGAATCTTTACCTCCGGACCATTCCGGAGCTCCTCGTGACGTCCAGGATCTCATCCAGGACTCCGAACAAACTTCGGTCACCACCATACATAACTCTATACTACCAAAACGTCACCAAACCTTAAGTGTGCAGACCCTGCGGGTTCGAGAACTATGTAGACATGACCAAGACACCTCTACGGTCAATAACCAATGGCGGGACCTGGATGTCCACATTGGTTCCTACATATTTTACGAAGATCTTTATCGGTCGAACCTCTATGTCAAGGATTTAGTTAATCCCGTATGATGTTCCCTTTGTTCTTCGGTATGTTACTTGCCCGAGATTCGATCGTCGATATCTCCATACCTAGTTCAATCTCGTTTCCGGCAAGTCTCTTTACTCGTTCCGTAATACAAGATCCCGCAACTAACAATTAGTCACATTGCTTGCAAGGCTCATTGTGATGTTGTATTACTGAGTGGGCCCTGAGATACCTCTCCGTCACACAGAGTAACAAATCCCAGTCTCGATCCATGCCAACTCAACAGACACCCTCGGAGACACCTGTAGAGCACCTTTATAGTCACCCAGTTATGTTGCGATGTTTGATACACACAAGGTACTCCTCCGATATCTGTGAGTTGCATGATCTCATGGTCATAGGAACATATGCTTGACATGCAGAAAACAGTAGCAATAAACTGACACGATCATAAGATACGTTTGTAGTTTGGATCTTGTCCATCACATCATTCTCCTAATGATGTGATCCCGTTATCAAATGACATCTCATGTCCATGGATAGGAAACCTTAACCATCTTTCAATCAACGAGCTAGTTCACTAGAGGCATACTAGGGACATTGTGTTTGTGTATGTATCCACACATGCATCCATGTTTCCAATTAATACAATTATAGCATGGATAATAAACAATTATCATGAACAAGGAAATACAATAATAAACACTTTATTTATTGCCTCTAGGGCATATTTCCAACAGTCTCCCACTTGCACTAGAGTCAATAATCTAGTTCACATCACTATGTGATTTACATTGTAATGAATCGAACACCCATGCAGTTCTGGTGTTGATCATGTTTAGCCCTTGGAAGAGGTTTAGTCAACGGGTCTGCAACATTCAGATCCGTGTGCACTTTGCAAATATTTATGTCTTTCTCCAAGATGTAATCGCGGATGGAGTTGAAGCGTCGCTTTATGTGTCTGGTCCTCTTGTGAAACCTTGGTTCCTTGGCCAGAGCAATGGCACCAGTGTTGTCACAGAACAGGTTCATTGGATTCAGTGCACTGGGCACTACTCCAAGATCTGTCATGAACTGCTTCATCCAGACACCTTCCTTCGCCGCCTCCCAGGCTGCGATGTATTCCGCTTCGCACGTAGAGTCAGCTACCACGCTTTGCTTGGAACTGCACCAGCTTACCGCTCCCCCGTTAAGAATAAATACGTATCCGGTTTGCGACTTAGAGTTGTCCGGATCAGTGTCAAAGCTTGCATCGACGTAACCCTTTACGACGAGCTCTTCATCACCTCCATAAACGAGAAACATTTCCATAGTCCTTTTCAGGTACTTAAGGATATTCTTGACCGCTTGCCAGTGCTCCATTCCAAGATCACTTTGAAACCTTCCGGCCATACTTATGGCAAGGCTGACATCGGGTCTTGTGCACATCATTGCATACATGATAGAGCCTATGGCTGAAGCATAGGGGATGACACTCATCTTTTCTCTATCTTCTGCAGTTACTGGGCATTGAGTCTTACTCAACTTCACACCTTGTAATGCAGGCAAGAACCCCTTCTTGGACTGTTCCATTTTGAACTTCTTCAAAACTTTATCAAGGTATGTGCTCTGTGAAAGTGCTATTAAGCGCCTCGATCTATCTCTATAGATCTTAATGCCTAATATGAAATTAGCTTCTCCTAGGTCCTTCATTGAAAAACTCTTGTTCAAATATTCCTTCACGCTTTCCAGCATTTCTATATTGTTTCCAATCAGCAATATGTCATCCACATATAATACTAGAAACGCTATAGAGCTCCCACTCACTTTCTTGTAAATACAAGCTTCTCCGTAAACTTGTTAAACTCCAACGCTTTGATCACCTCATCAAAGCGCTTATTCCAACTCCGAGATGCTTGCACCAGTCCATAAATGGATCGCTGGAGTTTGCAAACTTTGTCAGCATTCTCTGGATCGACAAAACCTTCGGGTTGCATCATATACAACTCTTCCTCAAGGAAACCGTTGAGGAACGTTGTTTTTACATCCATCTGCCAAATTTCATAGTCGAAATAGGCAGCTATTTCTAACATGATTCTGACAGACTTAGGCATCGCTACGGGTGAGAAAGTCTCATCGTAGTCAACTCCTTGAACTTGTGGAAAACCCTTTGCCACAAGTCGAGCTTTATAGACGGTGACATTACCGTCCGCGTCTGTCTTCTTCTTAAAGATCCATTTGTTCTGAATGGCCTTTCGCCCTTTAGGTAATACTTCCAAAGTCCATACTTTGTTTTCATACATGGATCCCATCTCGGATTTCATGGCCTCTAACCATTTCTCGGAATCCGGGCCCATCATTGCTCCTCCATAGCTCGTAGGTTCATTGTTGTCCAACAACATGACCTCCAAGACAGGGTTGCCGTACCACTCAGGGGTAGTACGTGGCCTTGTCGACCTACGAGGTTCAATAGTTGCTTGATCCGAAGCTTCATGATCATCATCATTAACTTCCTCTTCTACCGTTGTAGGTTCCACAGAAACATCTTTCTGCGCTGCGCTACTTTCTGGTTGAAGTAAAGGTTCAATAACCTCATCAAGCTCTATTTTCCTCCCACTCAATTCTTTCGAGAGAAACTCTTTCTCAAGAAATGTTCCGTTTTTTGCGACAAACACTTTGCCTTCGGATCTGAGATAGAAGGTATACCCGACTGTCTCTTTCGGGTATCCTATGAAGATGCATTTCTCCGCTTTGGGTTCCAGCTTTTCAGGCTGAAGCTTTTTGACATAAGCATCACATCCCCAAATTTTAAGAAACGATAACTTTGGCTTCTTGCCAAACCACAGTTCATATGGCGTCGTCTAAACGGATTTTGATGGTGCACTATTTAAAGTGAATGCAGCTGTCTCTAATGCATAACCCCAAAACGATAGTGGCAAATCAGCAAGAGACATCATAGAACGCACCATATCTAATAAGGTTCGATTACGACGTTTGGACACACCATTACGCTATGGTGTTCCGGGCGGTGTCAACTATGAAACAATTCCACATTGTCTTAAGTGACTGCCAAACTCATAACTCAGATATTCACCTCCTCGATCAGATTGTAGGAACTTAATCTTCTTGTTACGATGATTCTCAACTTCACTCTGAAATTGCTTGAACTTTTCAATTGTTTCAGACTTGTGTTTCATTAAGTAAATATACCCATATCTACTTAAGTCATCAGTGAAGGTGAGAAAATAACGATATCCACCATGCGCTGTAACATTCATTGGACCGCACACATCAGTGTGTATGATTTCCAATAAGTCACTCGCCCGATCCATTGTTCCAGAGAACGGCGTTTTAGTCATCTTACCCATGAGGCATGGTTCACATGTGTCAAGTGATTCAAAATCAAGTGACTCCAAAAGTCCATCAACATGGAGCTTCCTCATGCGTTTTACACCAATATGACCTAAACGGCAGTGCCACAAGAAAGTGGTACTATCATTATCAATTCTACATCTTTTGGCATCAATGTTATGAACATGTGTGTCATTACTATCAAGATTCAATATGAATAAACCCCTAACATTGGGTGCATGACCATAAAAGATATTACTCATATAAATAGAACAACCTTTATTCTCTGATTTAAATGAGTAACCGTCTCGCAATAAACAAGATCCAGATATAATGTTCATGCTTAACGCAGGCACTAAATAACAATTATTCAGGTTCATCACTAATCCCGATGGTAATCGAAGAGAGAGCGTGCCGACGACGATCACATCAACCTTGGAACCATTTCCCATGTGCATCATCACTTCGTCCTTTGCCAGCCTTCGTTTATACCGTAGTTCCTGCTTTGAGTTGCAAATGTGAGCAACCGAACCGGTATCAAATACCCAGGAACTACTACGAGAGCTAGTAAGGTACACATCAATAACATGTATATCATATATACCTTGTTTGTCGTTGGCCGCCTTCTTGTCAGCCAGGTACTGGGGGCAGTTCCGCTTCCAGTGACCAGTTCCTTTGCAATGAAAGCACTCAGTTTCTGGCTTGGGTCCATGCTTGGGCTTCTTTGCAGGAGTAGCAACTGCTTTGCCATCCTTCTTGGTTTTACCCTTCTTGTCCTTGCCCTTGACTTTGCCATTTTTCTTGAAACTAGTGGTTTTATTGACCATCAACACTTGATGTTCTTTCTAGATTTCAGACTCAGCGACTTTTAGCATCGCAAACAGCTCGGCGACTGACTTGTTCATCCCGTGCATGTTATAGTTCATTACAAAGCTCTTGTAACTAGGTGGCAGTGATTGAAGAACTCTGTCAGTGATCGCCTCTGGCGGAAGGGCAATTCCCAACTCCGCTAGACGAGTTGAATACCCAGACATTCTGAGTATATGTTCACTTATAGACCCGTTCTCCTCCATCTTGCAAGCATAGAACTTATCGGAGGTTTCATACCTCTCGATCCGGGCATTCTTCTGAAAGATAAACTTCAACTCCTGGAACATCTCATATGCTCCATGACGTTCAAAACGTCTTTGAAGTCCCGGTTCTAAGCCATACAATATTGCACACTGAACTATTGAGTAATCTCCAGTACGTGCCTCCCAAGCGTTCTTAACGTCTTCGGAGGACATGTCTTCTGGTTGGTCACCAAGCGGTGCATCAAGGACATATGATTTCTGGGAAGCCGTGAGGATAATCCTCAGATTACGGGCCCAGTCAACAAAGTTACTTCCATCATCTTTCAGTTTAGCTTTCTCTAGGAACGCATTAAAATTCAGGGGTGCTACTGCATGAGCCATTGATCTTCAACATAAATATGCAAAGTTCATTTAGACTATTGTTCAAGATAATGAGTTTAGTTAATCAAATTACTAAAGCTCCCACTCAAATTGACATCCCTCAGGTCATCTGAGTGTCACATGATCCAAATCCACCAACTCAAGTCCGATCATCACGTGAGTTGAGGTGGCTTCAATGGTGAACATCATTATGTTGATCATATCTACTATATGACTCATGTTCGACCTTTCGGTCTCTTGTGTTCCGAGGCCATGTCTGTACATGCTAGGCTCATCAAGTTTAACCCGAGTGATCTGCGCGTGCAAAACTGGCTTGCACCCGTCGTATGTGAACGTAGAGTCTATCACACCCGATCATCACGTGGTGTCTCAACACGACGAACTTTCGCAACGGTGCACACTCGGGGAGAACACAATTTTATCTTGAAATTTAAGTGAGGGATCACCTTATAATGCTACCGTCGTACTAAGCATAACAATGTGCATAAAAGGATTAACATCACATGCAATTCATAAGTGACATGATATGGCCATGAACTTGTGCTTTAGATCTCCATCTTGAAAGCACCGGCATGATCTTCATCGTCACCGGCACAACACCATGATCTCCATCATCTTGATCTCCATCAACGTGTCACCATCGAGGTTGTCACGCCCTACATGATTCTACTACTATTGCTACCGTTTAGCGATAAAGTAAAGCATTACATAGAGCTTAATGATTGACACGCAGGTCATACAATAATTAAAGACAACCCTATGGCTCCTGCCGGTTGCCGTACTCATCGACATGCAAGTCGTGAAATTCTATACATCACATGATCATCTCATACATCACATATATCACATCATGTAATTGGCCATATCACATCACAACATACCCTGCAAAAACAAGTTAGAAGTCCTCTAATTGTTGTTGCATGTTTTACGTGGCTGCTACAGGTTTCTAGCAAGAACGATTCTCACCTACGCATAAACCACAACGGTGATACATAATTTGCTTTTCAACCTTCTCAAGGACCGCCTTTGTCGAATCCGATCCAACTAAAGTGAGAGAAACTGCCACCCGCAAGCCATCTAGGCAACAAGTTGCATCGAGGGAACCGGTCTCTCATAAGCGTACGAGTAATGTTGGTCCGGGCCGCTTCATCTCACAATACCGCTGAACCAAAATCCGACCAAGGAAGGAAGCAATCTAAGCATCAATGCCCACAAACCTTTTGTGTTCTACTCGAGATCTCATCGAACCATCAACCTAGCTCATGATGCCACTATTGGGGAACGTTGCATGGGAAACAAAAAATTTCCTATGCACACGCAAACCTATCCATGGTGATGAGCATCTACGAGAGGGGGAGTTGATCTACGTACCCTTATAGATCGCTAAGCGGGAAGCGTTAAGAAACGCGGTTTGTGTAGTCGAACGTCTTCGCGATTCAAATCACCGAGTGTCCCGCAATCCAATCACGATCCGTCCCGCGATCTCGTCACGATCCGTCCCGCGATCCACTCACGAACTGTCCCGTGGCCTTGATCACGGTCCTTCCGATCTAGTACCGAACGAACGACACCTCCGCGTTCAGCACACGTGCAGCTTGTTGACGATCTCCACCGTCTTGATCCAGCAAGAAGAAGTGGAGAGGAGGAAGAGTTCGCCGGCAGCATGAAGGCGCTCCGGCGATGGTGGTGGAGCAATTCCGGCAGGGCTTCGCCTAAGCACTGCGGAAATACGATCTAGAGGAGAAACTATGCACCGGTGGAACGGGTAGCACGTGGCCGGAAAAACTAGTGCAAACAGCCCCAAATCCACCAGTATATAAAGGAGGGAGGGAGGAGGGATGGCTTGGCGCAAGGGCCAAGCCAATTCGGCCGCAAGAGGGAGGGAGAGAAGGACTCTCCTTCTCCAATCCTAGTTGGACTAGGATTGCTCCCTATTGGCCCTTTTTTCACCTTTTCTTTAGGCCTTTTTCCTCCTGGCGCCATGGTCCTTTTGTTGCTGTTCCACCAGCCCACTAAGGGATGGTTATTAATCTCCCACAGCCCATGGACCCTCTAGGGTCGAAATACCCCTCCCGGAGGTCTCCCGGTACACTACCGGCACTCCCGGTACACTACCGATGAGCCCGAAACTTTTCCGGCGACCAAACTGGGACTTCCTATATATGAGTATTTATCTCTGGACCATTCTGGAGCTCCTCGTGACGTCCAGGATCTCATTCGGGACTCCAAACAAACTTCGGTCACCACCATACATAACTCTATACTACCAAAACGTCACCAAACCTTAAGTGTGCAGACCCTGCGGGTTCGAGAACTATGTAGACATGACCGAGACACCTCTACGGTCAATAATCAATGGCGGGACCTAGATGTCCACATTGGTTCCTACATATTCTACGAAGATCTTTATCGGTCGAACCTCTATGTCAAGGATTCAGTTAATCCCTTATGATGTTCCCTTTGTTCTTCGGTATGTTACTTGCCCGAGATTCGATCGTCGGTATCTCCATACCTAGTTCAATCTCGTTACCGGCAAGTCTCTTTACTCGTTCCATAATACAAGATCCCGCAACTAATAATTAGTCATATTGCTTGCAAGGCTCATTGTGATTTTGTATTACCGAGTGGGCCCTGAGATACCTCTCCATCACACGGAGTAACAAATCCCAGTCTCGATCCATACCAACTCAACAGACACCCTCGGATACACCTGTAGAGCACCTTTATAGTCACCCAGTTATGTTGCGACGTTTGATACACACAAGGTACTCCTCCGATATCTGTGAGTTGCATGATCTCATGGTCATAGGAACATATGCTTGACATGCAGAAAACAATAGCAATAAACTGACACGATCATAAGCTACGTTTGTAGTTTGGGTCTTGTCCATCACATCATTCTCCTAATGATGTGATCCCGTTATCAAATGACATCTCATGTCCATGGCTAGGAAACCTTAACCATCTTTCAACCAACAAGCTAGTTCACTAGAGGCATACTAGGGACATTGTGTTTGTCTATGTATCCACACGTGCATCCATGTTTCCAATTAATACAATTATAGCATGGATAATAAACGATTATCATGAACAAGGAAATACAATAATAAACACTTTATTTATTGCCTCTAGGGCATATTTCGGACAACAATCTTGATGGCACTCTCGTTGTCGCAGAAATGAGGCACATTTTTCAGCTTGATTCCGTAGTCCTTGATGGTTTTCTTCATCCATAGTAATTGAGCACAACACGAGCCAGCAGCAATGTACTCAGCTTCTGCAGTAGAGAGTGAAACGCAGTTCTGCTTCTTCGAGGACCAATAGACTAAGGATCGTCCAAGGAAATGGCATGTGCCTGAGGTTGACCTGCGATCCACGCGATCTCCAGCATAGTCAGCATCAGAGTATCCGACGAGATGAAGATTTGAGCCCTTGGGATACCACAGTCCAAGTGTTGGTGTGTGAGCTAAGTATCAAAGAATGTGTTTCACAGTCTTATGGTGTGATTCCTTCGGAGTTGCTTGGAATCGAGCACACATGCATACACTTAGCATTATATCAGGCCTAGATGCACATAGGTACAATAAGGAGCCAATCATGGAGCGGTATACCTTCTGATCGAAATCTTTACAATTTTCATCGGTGCAGAGATGGCCTTTTGAAGGCATTGGAGTTTTGACGCCTTTGCAATCTTGCATGTCGAATTTCCTCAGAACATCTTTGAGGTATTTCTCTTGTGAGATGAAGATGCCATTGTCTTGCTGACGAATTTGAAGACCTAAGAAGAATTTCAACTCTCCCATCATAGACATTTGATATTCTTCACTCATCATATAGGCAAATTCATCAGTGTAACGTTTGTCAGTACATCCAAATATAATATCATCAACATATATTTGGCATATGAATAGTTCATTGTCATAGGATTTCGTGAAAAGAGTAGGGTCGAGTGAACCGGGTTTGAAGCCTTTCTTCATGAGGAATTCCTTCAGAGTGTCGTACCACGCCCGAGGGGCCTGCTTGAGGCCATAGAGGTCCTTGTCTAGTCTGAAGACTTTGTCTGGATGCTTAGGATCTTCAAAACCTAGGGGTTGAGCAACATATACTTCTTCCTCAAGCTTACCATTGAGGAATGCACTTTTCACATCCATTTGATATAAGATGATATTGTGATGGTTAGCGTAAGCCAGTAATATGCGAATAGCTTCAAGTCTAGCAACAGGTGCAAAAGTTTCATCAAAGTCAATTCCCTCAACCTGTGTATAGCCTTGAGCTACAAGTCGAGCCTTATTCCTCACCACAAGACCATTTTCATCTTGCTTGTTGCGGTAGATCCACTTGGTACCTATGATGTTATGCTTGCGAGGATCTGGCCGCTTGACAAGTTCCCACACGTTGTTGAGCTTGAATTGATGCAATTCCTCTTGCATAGCTTGAATCCATTCGGGCTCCTTGAATGCTTCATCAACTTTGGTGGGCTCTAAGATAGAGACAAAGGCAAAGTGCCCACAAAAGTTAGTTAGATGTGAAGCTTTTGAGCGTGTGAGAGGACCTGGTGCATTGATGTCATCGATGATTTTGTCAATTTGCACTTCATTTGCAACTCTTGGATGTGCAGGTTGACGAGGCTGAGGAGTTTCATCAGCACCATTTTCTTCTGATATATCAGCATGAGAGTCTTCATTTGTTGAAATGATTTCCTCAGTGGGTATGACATCTTCAGTTGCCTTCAGCTTGATGGATTAGTCAGGAGATTGTTCATCTAACACAGAAGGCAGGTGCTCTCTTTGCGAGCCATTAGTTTCATCAAACCGCACATCTACAGTTTCAACCACTTTGTGATGGTAGGTGTTGAAGACTTTGTAGGTGTGCGAGTCCTTTCCATAACCAAGCATAAAACCTTCATGTGCTTTCGGTGCAAACTTAGAACTGTGGTGAGGATCTCTGATCCAGCATTTTACACCGAAGACTTTGAGATAACTTACATTGGGTTTCTTGCCTGTCATGAGCTCATATGAAGTCTTCTTGAGGAATTTGTGAAGATATACCCTGTTGATGATGTGGCATGCAATATCAATTGCTTCAGGCCAGAAGTGAAGAGGGGTTTTGTATTCGTCAAGCATGGTTCGAGCCATCTCAACAAGAGTCCTGTTCTTGCGCTCCACGATGCCATTCTGCTAAGGAGTGTAAGGAGCAGATAACTCATGAGTAATACCAAGTTCATCAAGATATTCATCAAGGTTAGTGTTCTTGAATTCAGTCCCATTATCACTCCTGATATGCTTGATCTTGACGCCAAAGTTGGTGGAGGCCCTTGAAGCAAATCGTC
The DNA here is from genome assembly GCA_022496015.1 of Hordeum marinum. Taxonomy (NCBI): domain Eukaryota; kingdom Viridiplantae; phylum Streptophyta; class Magnoliopsida; order Poales; family Poaceae; genus Hordeum; species Hordeum marinum. The sequence goes on along the minus strand of CM039677.1, from coordinate 340,859,945 downwards.
TGAAGACATCCTGTACTTCATTTTTGTACAGAATGATATGCACCCATGTATAATGAGAGTAATCATCAACAATGACAAATCCATACAAACTTGAAGAATTTGTTAGTACGGAGTAGTGAGTGGGACTAAAGAGATCCATATGAAGCAATTCAAAAGGTCGCGTAGTGGTCATGATTGTCTTCGAGGGATGCTTGGTTCTGGTCATTTTCCCAAATTCACATGCACCACAAAGGTGGTCCTTGAGGAATTTGACACCCTCGATGCCAATGACGTGCTTTTTCTTCACGAGTGTGTGCAGATTCCTCATACCAGCATGTCCAAGTCGTCGATGCCACAACCAGCCTTCTGAAGACTTTGCAAGTAAGCAAGTGGCGGGTTGAGGACCTGTAGAGAAATCAACAATATACAGGTCTCCTCTCCTAAAGCCTTCGAAGAATTTGGAATTGTCAGATTCCATGATGACAACACAACGATATTTTCCAAATATGACAACCATATCAAGATCACAAAGCATTGGGACAGACATAAGGTTGAACCCGAGGGATTCAACAAGCATCACCTTGTCCATGGTTCGGTCCTTTGAGATAGCAACCTTACCAAGTCCCAATACCTTGCTTTTTCCTTTGTCTGCATAGGTGATATGCTTCAGAGGAGATGGAGTGAGTGGCAAATTTATCAGTAGATTCTTGTCACCTGTCATGTGGTTTGTGCATCCACTATCGAGAACCCACTCGGTAGCTTTTAAATTATCATCCTGTAGATGAATTAGTACAACTTACGAACTCATATGCTTAAGAGTGAAGAATATGATATCAATTTCATCAAACAGAATTTCATCACACAAGATAGTAAGCAAGTAGAGTGAGGACGTGAGAAATGAAGAATTCATTTCATCATGGTTAACTTGCGTCCTTTCAAGCATTTCCTCAGGTCTCCAGCAAATTCATTAGATGTTCAAATTCATCTGGAGACCCGACCCTGCATAAGATGTCAGTTTGTTTTCTTCACCACCCACATTTGGAGGGGTGGCAAAGAATTCATCATTCTACGAGCACCATGTGAGAAGGGAGGCATTGAAGCAAGTGCGCTTTGTTTCACAGGGGGAGGGTTAGAGTATTCAAATGAATAAGCAGAGAAATTCTTCGAGGACTTATGAACATAATGGTTTGAAGAATAATACACATATTCATAACTCTTAGGTTTTCCCTGCGAAACAGAGGCATTAGCACGAGAATGATGATTTTGACCGTTTGAGGAATTTGGTCTGGGGTTCCGATTCTTCATGAGTGGTGTCGTGAGGACATTCACTTGAAGATTTTGTAGGTAGCTCTTGGGAACCCAGATTTTCTTCATAGGAGAACCGTTCCTGCAGTTAGTTCCAACATATCTAGCAAATACTTCACTTGACTTATTTTTGAAGAATCTGTAATTGGAGTCAAGTGACTCAACTGAGGAATATGAAGTTTCACAAGTAAAGCCAGATAAAGTGGATGGATCCACAGGAGATCCTTTTGCAGCAACCCATGAGGTTTTGGGGTACTGCTCAGGTGTCCAGTAGGATCCATCAGCGTTGAGTTTCCTCACAAAGGCAATACCCTCTTTCCTAGGGTTCCTGTTCAGAATCTTCTTTTTGAGGACATCACAAAGGGTTTGATGCCCTTTGAGACTTTTGTATATGCCTGTCACATACAATTCCTTCAACCCTGCATTGTCATCAGTGATACTAGTGGTATCCTTAGATGAGGAATTTAAGACCACGGGAATAGTTGAAGAAATTGTAGCAATAGAAGCATTTGAACATTCAGGTGAAGAATTAGCAGTTTCACGTTCGATGCATTTCAAACAAGGTGGAACAAATTCTTCCTGAGCGGTACTGATTTGTTGAGCCAGTAAGGAATCGTTTTCCCTTTGGAGATCGTCATTTGACACCCTCATCTTTTCAAGATCTTGCTTTCTTTGAAGAAATTCATATGAAAGCTTCTCATGATCGGCTAAGAGTTCGTTATGATGACTCTGAAGGTTATCATACTTTGCCTGAAGACTTTTAAGATCAACAGATAGAGTTTGAGTCCGATCCACTTCACAGTTTAATAGATCATCGCTTTTGTCTAGCATTTTCTGAAGCTTTTCAAGTGCACTTTGTTGCTTAGTGGAAATTTTAACAATTTTAGCATAGCTAGGTTTCACATAATCATCAGATTCACCTTCACTAGATTCAGATGAGGAATGATGTTTGTGTACCTTTGAGCCTTTTGCCATAAAGCAATAAGTGTGAGCATAATCATCATTGCTGACGTCAGAGTCGTTGGAGTGGTCATATTCTTCATTGAAGATGGACTTGCTAATGAACACAATAGCTAGAGCAAGGCTAGCGACACCAGATTCTGATTCCTCCTCAGATTCTTCCTCTTCTTCATATTCTTCAGATTCTTCCTCAGAATCCATTTCCTTGGCGATGAATGCTCGAGCCTTTCTGGAACCATTCTTCTTTTTCTTTGAGGACTTTGAAGATGAGGACTTTGAAGATTTCTTCTTTTTCTTCGAGTCATCAGAACTATCATCCTTGTATTTCTTCTTCTTCTTTGAGTCTTTTTCCTAGAGAGGACAATCAGAGATAAAGTGGCCAGGCTTCTTGCAACGATGACATGTTCTCTTTTTGTAATCTTCTGAGGAATCTGATTTCCTCAAGCCACTTTTTGATGACTTTCCAAATCCACCTTGTCTTTAGAGCTTCTGGAATTTCCTCACAAGCATCACTAGTTCCTGACTTAGTTCTTCAGGATCACCAAGGCTGCTGTCAGAATCTTCTTCTTTAGATGAGGAAATTGCTTTTGCCTTCAGAGCACGAGATCTTCCATAGCTTGGCCCGTAGAGGTCTCTTTTCTTAGCTTGTTGGAATTCATGAGTATTGAGTCTCTCAAGAATATCAGCAGGATCAAGAGCTTCGTAGTCTCCACGTTCTTGAATCATCAAAACTAGAGTATCAAATGAGGAATCGAGAGATCGAAGCAGTTTCTTCACCACTTCATGGTCAGTGATATCAGTGGCACCCAGTGCTTGAAGTTCATTTGATATATCAGTAAGGCGATCAAATGTTCGCTGAACATTTTCATTGTCAAGCCTCTTGAAGCTGTTGAAGAGATTGCGAAGAACATCAACACGAGAGTCACGTTGAGTGGAAACACCTTCGTTGACTTTGGACAGCCTGTCCCAGATAAGCTTAGCAGATTCCAAAGCACTCACTCTACCATACTGTCCTTTGCTCAGATGACCACAGATGATATTCTTCGCTTGAGAATCGAGTTGCTTGAATCTCTTCACATCAGCAGCAGTAATAGTGGGAGCGACAGAGGGCACACCATTTTCCACAACGTACCAGAGATCGTTGTCAATAGCTTCAAGGTGCATATGCATCTTGTTCTTCCAGTAGGGGTAGTCTGTCCCATCGAAGGTAGGACATCCCGCGGAAACCTTGATCATACCTGCAGTCGACATAACTAGAACTCAAGGTGGTTAAACCAAAATCACACAGAGCGAGGGAGTACCTGCTCTGATACCAATTGAAAGTGTGTTATATCGGCTAGAGGGGGGGTGAATAGGCGATTTTTACAAATTCATCATTTGAGGAATTTCACCTTTGAGGAATTTGAAATGTGATGAATAACTAGCAGCAAAATAAGTACTCAAGTGCATGAGGAACATAGTGACAGCATAGTCTTCATGATTAAATGAAACATGCACAAATAGAGAGTCGCGTGATACAGGATAAGCAGTGATGAACAAGGTAACCTGAAGAATTTGAGGTGAGGAATTTGTGGAAGTCTTCAGTCAAATTCTTCCAACTATAACAATCAATTTCATTGACAGATATATGAGGAATAGAGGGGTTGAGGAAATAGAACCAGATAGCTTGATGAAGACAATGGTTTGATGACCCAGCTCCAACTGCTGTGACAGTCGTACGTCTGGTTTGGAGCGGCCTGGTATTTAAACCAGAGGACACATAGTCCCAAGACACACAGTCCTTACCGTATTCTCCTTGATCTATGGTCACACAGTCCTCGCCCAACACTCGTGGTAAGTCTTTAGGGTAGACTTCCAAAACCCTCACAAACTGGTCACCCGGCGATCCATAATTTACTGCTGGATTCTCTAGACCAAGGTCACTTCGTGGTCCTCAATTGACTGCAGGAGCACTAGACCATGACGCCTAACCGTCTGGAGGATACACAGTCCTCAAAGGTAACAAGCATCAGTTCCACACAGGAATTTCTTTAGTGATGCTCAATCACTATGGGTTTTGTGGTTTGGTTGTGGGTTTTTCCTCACTGATGATTTTCTCACAGAGTCCTCAGAGGATGGGTTGCTCTCAAATGACAAGTGTTAGTTCTCTCTCAGAGCAGCCAACCAGCTAGTGGTTGTGGGGGTCGGCTATTTATAGCCAGGGTGCAACCTGACATGATAAGTCATAAATGCCCCCAATGATATGACCGTTATGTGGATAAGAAAGATTGGGGACAGCTGGCGTTAAGCACAGCAATGGTCGGAATTTTGAACTATGAAAGTCCTTAGCTTATCATAATCCTGACTTGTAGGCAATTCGCACTGGCGAAATCCTAACTCCCCAGACAGATCAATTTACTCAGAGACCAAAAGAACTTTGTCTCTGTCTCTGTCACTCGAAGGATTGTATGGGTTGAGGATTTTGGAGTTGAGCACCAGTTGGAAATTTTCCTTAGTATTACCTCGACCCCCTTTAACAGTACGGTGTCTCCTATGACACAAATAAAGGAAATGAAACTACGAAAACAAAAGTCTTCACGCTTCACTTTCCTCATTCATATCTTCAAGGTCACACCAGCTTCTTCATTTTGAAAGTCTTCACAAAGTCTTCACCTAAGTCTTCAGAAAGTCTTCAGCAAAGTCTTCACTTGAAGACATTCAGTTTTAGGGGTCGATAATCTCCGAATATATCAAACTCCTCATCGACTTATAGAGCCTGTGTACACTCACAAACACATTAGTGCCTTAACCTACAATACACCAAAATCACTAAGGGGCACTAGATGCACTAACACATACACATGGCATCAAGGAACATCGTGTGAGCCCGACACAAGAGTGCTAAGACCCAAAATTAACAAACGAAGCTCAAGAGCAACCAAAACGACCGCCACACTCTCGACACGACTCATCCACACCGAACCAAGCCATCGCATATACATCCAAGCATCATGGACTAACATTATGACATGAAAGACATCTCGTACATGCCTACATATGCCTTCATGTTGAGCTCAATGCCATGTACTTTGCCAAATTCTGGCAATTCACCGATAGCCTCATCAACTTTCACAAGAGTATGCTTGTACCCATACACACCACTACTGGCGATCTCCCTGATGTCCAACTATAACTCAATCGACGAGTGGAAGGTTAACCCCAGCATTATTTCTTATTCCATCGAATATGTACGAGTGTGCATACTATATATTAAAGGAGATGAAGGGGGTAAAGAGCCCTCCACGTTGGTGGTTACAAGTTACATAACCCCAACTCCATGAGTAGTTAAACCTTGACTCCTCACACCTACCGACGTTGCCAGAGCCCCAAAAGGGATTCGACCTCGCCCTTAAGAAGACCCGCTTTCGTCCACGTTCTACCCTCTAACTCGATCCTATTTGTTACATGAGTAGGTGTAGCTCCATCAAATAATATCGCATTTTGATGTTTCCATAGCTCCCACATCACCAGGAGGAAGATTGCGTGAACATCCTTCTTACCTAGAGTGGAGCCATCCTTGTTTGTGTTGGAAATATGCCTTAGAGGCAATAATAAATTAGTTATTATCACATTTCCTTGTTCACGATAATAGTTTATTATCCATGTTAGAATTGTATTGATCGGAAACTTAGATACATGTGTGGATACATAGACAACACCATGTCCCTAGTATTACTCTAGTAGACTGGCTCGTTGATCATAGATGGTCAAGGTTTCCTGGCCATAGACATGAGATGTCATTTGATAACAGGATCACATCATTAGGAGAATGATGTGATGGACAAGACCCAAATTATAAACGTAGCATATGATTGTGTCAGTTTATTGCTACAGTTTTCTGCATGTCAAGTATATGTTCCTGTGACCATGAGATCATGCAACTCACTGACACCGGAGGAGTACCTTGTGTGTATCAAACGTCGGAACGTATCTGGGTGACTATAAAGGTGCTCTACACGTATCTCCGAGGGTGTCTGTTGGGTTGGCATGGATCAAGACTGGGATTTGTTACTCCGTGTGACCGAGAGGTATCTCAGGGCCCACTCGATAATACAATATCACAATAAGCCTTGCAAGCAATGTGACTAAGTGTTAGCCACGGGATCTTGTGTTACGGAACGAGTAAAGAGACTTGCCGGCAACAAGATTGAACTAGGTATGAAGATACCAACGATCCAATCTCGGGCAAGTAACATACCGAAGAACAAAGGGAACAACATACGGGACTAACCGAATCCTTGACATAGAGGTTCAACCGATAAAGATCTTCGTAGAATATGCAGGAACCAATATGGGCATCCAGGTCCCACTAAAGGTTATTGACCGTAGAGGTGTCTCGGTTATGTCTACATAGTTCTTGAACCCGCAGGGTCTGCACACTTAAGGTTCGATGATGTTTCAGTAGTATAGAGTTATGTATGGTGGTGATCAAAGGTTGTTCGGAGTCCCGGATGAGATCCCGGACGTCACGAGGAGCTCCGGAATGGTCCGGAGGTAAAGATTGGTATAAAGGAAGTCCTGTTTTGGTCACCGAAAAAGTTTTAATCTCATCGGTAGTGTACCGGGAGTGCCGGGAGGATGCCGGGGGACCATCGGGAGGGGTGTCTCGACCCAAAGGATCTCATGGGCTGTGGGAGGAGTCAAACCAGCCCCGGGTGGGCTGGTATAAGCCCCCACTAAGGCCCATGCGGCTAGGGGTTGGAAAAACCCAAAAGGTGAAGAGGTGGAAAGAGTTTCCAAGTGAAAAGGAGGAATCCTACTCCTAATAGGATTGGAGTAGGACTCCTTCACCTCCAATTTCAACCAAACCTTGAGGGTTTGAGGCTGCCTCCTCCCCTCCTCCCCTCTTGTATATACTAGAGGATTTAGAGGGGAAACCAACCCTAATTGCCACATGCTGCCCTCTTCTTCCTCTAGATCGTCATTTCTCCTCTAGATCGGTTTCAGCAGTGCTTACGCGAAGCCCTGCTGGAATAGCTCCACCACCATCACCGCAACACCGTCGCGCTGCCGGAGAACTCATCTACCTCTCCGCTCCCTCTTGCTAGATCAATAAGTCGGAGATCGTCATCGAGCTGTACGTGTGCTGAACGCGGAGGTGTCGTCCGTTCGGCGCTAGATCGGAAGGACCGTGATCAAGATCGCAAGACGATTCGTGATTGGATCGCGGGACGGATCGTGATGGGATTGCGGGACGGATCGTGATTGGATCGCGAGATGGATCGTGATGGGATCACGGGACGCTCGGCGATTTGGATCGCGAAGACGTTCGACTACATCAACCGCGTTTCTTAACGCTTCCTGCTTAGCGATCTACAAGGGTATGTAGATCCACTCTGCCTCTCGTAGATGCTCATCACCATGGATAGATCTTGCGTGTGCGTAGGAATTTTTTTGTTTCCCATGCAATGTTCCCCAACAGTTTATGCACCAATCCGCAAATTCTATTCCTCTTATCGGAGTCCACTCTAACTTGTTCATCGCGAGACACAAACGGGATCCAATCCTCCCTTGCAAAAACACAAATCATACGATGTGGTTGATGTTTTCCTCTTCTTGGTCACAAAGTGGGTAGGCCTCCTGGTGATCCAAGCCATATTGTGCAAGCACATCCGAGGTGCAACACCTGTTCTGAAAAAGCCGTCTAGGCGAAGAAACCGCAGCGCATCGGGGCCTTTGATTTCAAAGTGAATTCTATCGTTGGCACTACCTCCTTCCCCCAAAACCTACACGCGTAGGTTGATCGAGTTGAGAAGCACCTGTTCGGCTCCCGATCCCACATAGTGGCATCTAAAGCATCCAGATCTAGCTGCACCACCCATAGTTGGTCCACAACTAGAATCACATTATTTCTATTACCACGTCTTCAATGTCGCCCGCATCCTCTTGGGCATCTTGATTCTTCCAATTTCACACATGCCTTACAACATGGCCACACCATTACTTATTTTGACGAAAATGTATAGAAGGAACCAAAGGAATAGATCTAGCTTTAAATGTGCAAAGACATCCAGGCGTTGTTTCCACATGAAACCTTTGATACTATACTAGGGCATCTCCAATGTCAACCCTCAAACCGCTGCATACATCCGGATCGAGCAATGCGGATGTGTTCAGCCATCCAACATAGTACTGTATCGGTCCCCTTGCCGGACCGGTCATGTTTTTTCTCACAAATCTGAGACAAATTGGAGGGGAGGAGATTTTCGGGCGTTCGGACTGCTGCCAGGCTTGCGTCTGACTACCCTGACCCACTAAAAACACTTGTCTCTCATGTGCTTTCCTTCGAACGCCCGTGCCGGTTGCCGGACCACATTCATGCAGATCCAGAGCATGCAGCGGGCGACATTGATGCCCACGATTTGATCGAACGGGAGGGTGGCGCTGACGGACGTGACCTTTTCGACATCGTCGCTTCAATGCAGACGTCGTGTCCCAAGTAACCAACTCTGGCAGGTGCGTCGCATTGAAGCGGGTTGACCGCCCCTTCGCCTGGCCTGGTAATGGCTATTTAAGTCGTGCACTGGCGACAAACAGAGTCGCACTCCCTCCAAGCATTATCCCCCTCCCCCTCTTTGTCACCGTCACCAAGCCCTTCCTCCTCTTCGGGCCCAGCGGTGATGCCGAAGTCTTGGTTTTCTGGCCGGCAGGCGGAGGCGGTGGAAGTTCTTCTTCTAGTAGTTCTCGGCGCTGCCACTCTCGCTCTCCCGGCCCGTCGTCATCCATGGCGCATAGCTCTATCGGTAAGGAGGAGGAGTCATCTCCTTCGGCAATGAGGAGGACCATCCATCGCCGCCGCAGCAGAGACCTCGCCTTTTATTGGAGGCCATAGTGATGGATGAAGAATTCGGCCGTTAGATTGAATTAATGACAGAAAATTTGCTTCATCACATGGGCCCCTTGTCACCATCACGGGCGCGTGTCAAGGAGGAGCTGGCGTCCCCATTGCAACCGTGTGAAGCGCGAGCAGGCATCCCCGCTCCAACGGGGCAAGGACGAGCCTACGTCGTCCAAGCGCAATTACGGCTTCCAGATCGGACGTCGCGTCAAGGAAGAACCGACGTCGCCCCTCCACAACTGCAGCCTCCAAATCGAACATCTGGTCAAAGACGAGCAGCCGTCACCCCCATAGCCGGTACGCCCGCAGTGACGAGCATGACTCGCCACCTCGCCGCTACCGCCGCGTCATCAAGGAGGATATGTCGCCCGCGATCACGAAGACGTAAGGCCGCATCTTCCACTACCTCTGAGGCGGCACCGTCAATGGTTTCTTGGGCTTCACAGTCGTTGTCTCCCAGGAGGAGCGCGACAAGGCAGCAAGCGCGGTACGACCGCTGCAACACTGACCGTCGCTCCGCATTCACCAACACCTACGTAGCGCCAGATTAGGTCCTCAACGACCCTGACATGGCCGCGACATGGACCCTTGTCAGCTTCGTCACTACCACGGAGACGACCGCCAGGCGCTGCTGCTGCCTTGACAGCGAGCTCGCCAGGATCCGGAAGAGTGGTCGTTTAGCGACTGCTCTGCCAACACCGGCCACGGCAAGGCCATTGCTAGGGTTCCGAAGGCTACATCAACAGTGGTCGTGGCGGCCCTCCGCACCGTTCAGTAGGAGGCGGAGTGCCTCCTTCACGAGCGGCAGCCAGCCACCGGACAAGGCTCCATGACCCTTCGACGTCGTTTCGCTGTTGGAGGGACCGCAACGACGACGGCAGTGCGGCGTGAAAGGGCGACCACGCGTACATGGTGGCCGTCCTTATGAAGTTTACTTTTTTCCTATAATCTTTATGTAATATATGTCCAAACTTGTGAATATAATCCGTGGTATTTACATAAATTTCGTTTGTTTTACTTAAACAATGGTTAAAATGTATGTAGACAGTGTTAGATGCTTCCATATCCATGGACTGACCTAGTACGTGAAATCCTCGAGCGTCATTCGATGGTCTTATGTGTTGTTTACCAACATAGAGTCAGTTAGGTGGTCTTCCTCTTTTCAAACGAATGAAACCGCCCAGTTCCCATGGTCCTCATGTCCCCATAATTATTTTCCTCATCAGCTTCGTTGCTGCCACACGTTGCCGACGCTCAAATGTCGACTGACAACGACGCGCTGAGGCTGAAAAATATACTGTATATGAAAAGGAGCGAGCGTACCCATTGCCGCTGAATCAGATCGGCCATCGCTATCTGGTCCATCGGATCAAATGATAATTTCGTATATGCTTGTCATGTCTTCCTGTGTAAAATCCTACAGTAAAAAGGCTCCTTTTCCTGTTCAAATTACACGATTTGGTTAGTACCAGCTGGTGGCTTCATTTTGACGTGCCTTTCAGTGCTACGAAGCAACGTGCCGTTATACAGTCTTGACTATACACTGCAGTCTGAAAGGAAACGACCGGAGAAGGTTGGTAGGTCAATAGATATGGTCGTGAGTCCTGAGAAGAAGTAGGGGTTAGCTGGCCCAGGTCTCGTGTAGTTGTACCAACACAAACTGGTTGATGACTAACTTCCTTGATAATGGCGATAGGAGACTAACTTCAGTCAGTACTTCAGGACGAGGACTAATACACCGCTGTCAGCACTTGCCGTTCAATAGACAGTGGACACATATTTATTTGCCCTTTCACAAGGTGACTAGGATAGAACTTTCCTTCCTTGATTCTTCGATCTCTGTCAGTAAGCCCGTCAATTTGTCTCCCTTTTCTGTCTGCCGGTGACCAAGGAAAATATTTGTCCCTCTGCTTCGATTAGTAGGTAGGTAAGAATTTGGTTTTTCGGGTTTTATTATTTCTATAAATTCCGTCCACCGAGACGGATTAGATGAAAATTTCGCGTAGATTCCTATCAGCTCCTCGAGGTGGCAATGTTAGGGGGCGTAGATTCTCGTCAGCTCCTTGGGGTGACAAGGTTTGGGTTTCTCATCATACGTACGCGATGGTGACATTCGATGTCAGGTTGTTTGAATCGATGCAAGAGTTCTATGGTGATGTCTTTGGTTCCGAACGCTGATTCTTAGGAACACGTGTACCAACACTTACCGGTTGTCGTCGACAAGGCTAGACTGGCTCCGGTATGGAGCGGTAACAACTGCACATCGACATTTCGTTCTGGCAGCAGCAATGATCGTTCGATGGTCCAGGAAACCTTGATGTAATTTTATTATGTTTGGAATGATTTGTACTTATGTTGAACTTTTATAATATACCTTAGTCTTTTCGTAAAAGAAAAGACTGTACACCATGGTCTTTAAAACTTTTGGCTCAATGAAAGTTAAAATAATTTTGTGAACCCAAATTTTCCACACGAATCATTAGTTGCCCTATTTTATGTGGCACTCTGTGGTGACTAAATCATATGCTATCTTAAATCAATATTTTTGTTCTTGCTAAGTAGACTCATAGAAAATATGGGTGTTTAAACAAGAAACAAAGAAGATTGTGCAGTTGATTTAGTAAGAATGAGTTTGGATGGGGTGTAACTAATAGATTATGCGATTGAGTCATGTAGTCCTTTTCTCAATTGATCGTGGTCCTATCATTTTGTTTTATTGCTAGTGAGGCTTCTTTGTAAAACTTTGGACTTCAATTAATTATGGTTGTATGCATCATGATGATGCGGAGGCCGAGGCTATCCCCTTTCCGAAAAAATACAATGGGTCTCGTATACTATCGAAGTATATCTTTAGTATTTTCTCACGAAACTAAAGCTAATAATCATATATTCTTTTTGTTTAACACTCTCCGCCCTAAGGCTCTTATTCAACTGGCGAAGGCATATCTTTTTGCAAAGTGCAAACCAAAAAGGCATGGATTACATCATAATTTATTACAAGGTTATCGATGTTTAAAGCTTCCTTCACAGTTCGATGAGCAACCTCGTTCACTATCTCCCTAATTTCACATCGGATATGGAATGCCACAAACCTTTTCAACCCTGATTCCCAGAGTCGATAAACCTATTCACCCATGGAGCTAGGAAGAGAATGTTGGGGGGGCACGGGGCCAAGGCTAAAACATGAGTATTTGGGGGTGCAAAATGCTAAAAAAGATCTCATCTAGGTCCTCTTTTCAAAAATTTCTTCACACTTTGGTCCAAGGCGGGGGGGGGGGGGGGACACAGCCCCCCAGAGTTGCACATGCACATAGCTCGGCCGTTGAACCTATTGACAATCAGTCTCTAGTTCCACCCTCTCCACATCCCTATGGCAAGCTAAAACCACATCATCCAAACACGCGAGTAGCTCGATCGACAGGGGTTCAAATACCACATCATACTGAGCCCCTACCACAGCCTAGAAGGTCCTGGTATGGTCCGTTCCTACGATGCTAAAACCCTCTCTAAGATGAGAGACATCAATGGAGTTGTCATTATTAATACTTATCCACACAGGCTTCGAGGGCTTCCATTTAACGTCTGGTACACTGACTTCTATGGTTTCATGTGCATGAATTTCGAGGGAGCGCACAATTTCATCAATGATGACCATCGACTTTTGTGGCTTGTACTTCTTAGGACCATGAGTAAAACTGTCCTGGGAGTGCCATACCGCCCACATGATAATGATCAGGATTGCAGCTTCATCCTTTGACACCAAAGATGTGTCTACCATGTCCATATCCCACATATTTGGATGCAACTTGCGAACTTTGGTATTAAAATGAACTCATGAGTTCTCCAAAAAGCATCTACCATGGTCATAAACCAATAAGTTATGATGCAAAGTCTCTCAATCATGCCCACACATAAGGTAATGAGCCTTTTGGCTGATGTGCCTTCTATTGAGTCCATCAACCACAACAGAAGATCCTTCACCAGTCTCCACCAAAATACCCTATTCTTTGGAAGAACATTCAATTTTCACAAAGCCTTCCAATCTTTTGCAGCATAATGTCAGGTGCTTTCTATGAAATTTTCACTCGTATGACTTCCATCACTTCTCTATATGCGAGATTTACTATGAGTGTGCCATTCTTCTCCCATGCAACATGAAATAAGATACTTCACCACTCTCCACCAAAAGACCGTGATATTTGGAAGACCATTTCATTTCCACAAAGTCTTCCAATATTTTGCAGAATTACGTGATGTTCTTTCTATGAACTTTTCACTCATATGATCATCCATTAGTTTTATATACGCAAAATTTATTGTGAATGTGCCATTCTTCTCACAAGCCGAGACCTAAATATCCTAGCTCACCCTTCTTGGCATGGGCATGTTTAAGATTGCGCTAACATCAGGTGGAAAGAACATTTCGCATAAAAGCTCGATAATCCATGGGCCCATGCATTGGTGAAACAAATCAGCCACCAACTGGACTAAGTTAGGTTTCATCATGCTAGTACATTAGATCCATTGGTTGTGCCAAAGTTCAAAATTCCTACCATCGCCAATACGCTTATCAGACCCTTACAGAGAACGTGCCTTTATCGGATGATAGCTCACCACGTCGGTGAGACACCTGAGAGGAAACCCGCAGTAAGAATATCCCCATTAGGGTAGTAGTGTCCCTTTAAGACACCAACACATAAGCTTTGAGGATTATCTAGTAACCTTGCTTGCTTTGCTAGCATAACATTATTGAAGACCTTTAGTTTGTGAAAAACCAGGCTCCTTTGAAACCGGAATAGCCATATTCTCCCACTAATGTCAATGCATTCTCTTCTTAACAAGTGATCTTGCCCACCAGTATCTGGGCATGTTTGTAGTTAGTTTCTTGAACAAACCCTTTGTGAGTTTAAAGCAACTCATATAATAGGTTAGAGTGTGGATCACTTTCTTGGGAAGAACCTCCTTCGCTAGACATGGCAATTGCTTCTCAAACCACCCTCTTGCACCTTCTCACGTGACCTTTCATTAATATCCTCAAAAAATTTGTTCATTTAATCTATGTGTCTTTGTTGGGAGGCCAAGATATTTCTAAGAGAGAGTGTTTTGTTGTATATTCAATGCTACAGTGACCCCTCTTCTCGTGAAGGCCCCACAATTTGGACTAAAGAAAGCTAAGTTTCTCTATTTATTTGTACTTTGGCATGAACCATGACAATAATTGTCCAAACTGTCATTCAATTGTGAGGCACTATGGTTGTCAGCCTTCGTAAACAACAATCAATCATTAGAAAATAACAAATGACAAATCCAGGGTGCACTAGTAATGACCTGAAGGCCTTTGTCGAAATCCATCCACCATATAGAATTTGGGGAGAATTGCATTTTTGCCCTCAGTTGGTTCCTACCCATGGGTTTTGCCATTAATTTTTGAGCTTGCTCAGTTTTGCCCTAACTTTTTCCTCCGAGGTCGCACGAATGCCCTTCTATCAAGATTCCATCCAGTAAATGGAGTTTGACTATTACTTTGGACCAAACTGCCCATGGTAGCTAGCAAATGGGCCATTTCACTTACATGCGGGACACACTCAAAAAATAAATAAAGAAGCAAATAGACCTCACACCCTACCTGGCTTACATGCATGACCCGCACAACAAAACAAAACAAAAAATAAGACACCTTTCTCACACTTACATGTGGGAGCCACCAAAAAAACAAAAAACAAAATAATAAGATCTAAATAATATATCTTTCTCTCCTCATCATCACCTACCTCCCGATGGGGAGACATGGGAGATGTTGGGCCGCACGACTGCTGACGGTCGACGAGGCCTAGTAGTGGCCGGGTCGGACTTAACATACCACACAACATTCCTTGTCCATCGGTCTTGCCAAGAAGGCCATGGAAACCGCATACAACGAGCTTCAATGGTCGTGCTTGCATGACCCCTCTATGGAGCCCTCTATCGACTGATCTGCGCTACCCCTTGACATGGAGCGCCTCCCCAATGATGGATCTGAGCAGAGCTAGCCCTGTCATGCCACCCGATGACGGGATTGAGCGACAACTAACCTCCCAAATATGAAACCGCCACGCAAATCCTCATGGCGCATACCTGGAGGAAGGGGATGCACCGCCTACTCCACGCGGTCCCGATGCACCGCTTTCTCGGATCCAGCGTCTTCAGCAAGAGGAGCAAGGGGATATACTCAAGGGACTATGATCCGCTGGTGTTGTTTCCCACCGGCCCTGTTAGCGGTGGGAAGGTTGGGTCACTATCGGCCATCCAAGAGATCCCTCTCCTCCACGCATTCTTCCCTCGTTCTCCCTGTGCTCGAGGGTAGGGGACAACCTGCCATGGCTGGAGGCCATGTGGGCCCCACGAGAATAACACCACTGTTAGACTAACCCATTTAGCTAATTGACCATTGACAAGTGGGCCACAACTTTAACTAACCTAGGTAAAACAACTCTCAAATTAAATTAGACAATGACATGTGGGCCAGCCTGTCACGTGGGTCAGAGAGAGATTTTATTCTTTTCTTTTGTTGTGTGGGTCTCGCATGTAAGAGAGAGAGGGGGAGAAGTATCTTTGTTTGTTTATTTATTCCTGAGTTCCCCCCCCCTGAAAGTGAGGTAACCCCTTTGCCAACTACCAAGGGAAGTTTGGTCCAAAGTAATGATCGAAGGCCTCTAACCGGATAGAATTTTAACACAAAGGCATTTAGGAGAACTCGGAGGAAAAAGTAGGGACAAAACTGAGAAAGCTCGAAAAGTAAGGGAAAAACTCGTGGGTAGGAACCATCTCACGACAAAAACGCAATTGTCCCTAGAATTTGAGCATGCACGATGATCTTTCACCACAAAAAAAGGTGATGTACTCCAGAATTATGTTGAAAGTTGTTGCTTGTACTCCAAGGAGTACCCTGAATGTATTGATACCTGATAACCCACAAGTATAGGGGATCGTAACAGTTTTCGAGGGTAGAGTATTCAACCCAAATTTATTGATTCGACACAAGGGGAGCCAAAGAATATTCTCGAGTATTAGCAGCTGAGTCGTCAATTCAACCACACCTGAAAGACTTAATATCTGCAGCAAAGTATTCATTAGCAAAGTAATATGGAAGTAACGGTAACGGTGGCAAAGTGATAGTAGCAGTTTGTAGTGATTGTAACAGTAGCAACGGAAAAGTAACTTAGCAAAGATCAATATGTGAAAAGCTCGTAGGCAATGGATCGGTGATGGATAATTATGTCGGATGGCATTCATCATGCAACGGTTATAAAATAGGGTGACACAGAACTAGCTCCAATTCATCAATGTAATATAAGCATGTATTCCATATATAGTCATACGTGCTTATGGAAAAGAACTTGTATGACATCTTTTGTTCTACCCTCCTGTGGCAGCGGGGTCCTAATGGAAACTAAGGGATATTAAGGCCTCCTTTTAATAGAACACCGGACCAAAGCATTAGCACTTAGTGAATACATGAACTCCTCAAACTACGGTAATCACGTGAAAGAGTCCCAATTATTGTCACCCTGGGGGGTGCGGATCATAACTCGTAATAGGTGTCTACAACTTGCAATATAGGATCACGAACACATATATATTCATGATAACATAATAGGTTCAGATCTGAAATCATGACACTCGGGCCCTAGTGACAAGCATTAACATAGCAAAGTCATAGCAACATCAATCTCAGAACATAGTGGATACTAGGGATCAAACCCTAACAAAACTAACTCGATTACATGATAAATCTCATCCAACCCATCACCGTCCAACAAGCCTACGATGATATTACTCACGAACGGTGGAGAGCATCATGAAATTGGTGATGAAGGATGGTTGGTGACGATGAAGGCATCGATTTCCCCTCTCCGGAGCCCAAAACGGACTCCAGATTTGGTCTCCCGAGGAATAACAGGAGGTGGCGGCGGCTCCGTATCATGAAATGCGATGAACTCTTCTCCTTGATTTTTTCCTCCCTGGATAGGAATATATAGAAGTGGAAACAAGGTCGGAGGAGCGTCAGGGGGCCCACAAGCCACAGGGGCGCGCCCTAGGGGGGTGGGCGCGCCCCTGACTTGTGGCAAGGTGGTGGCCCCCCTATAGTTGACTATTTCGCCAATATTTTTTATTAATTCTAAAAATATTATTCATAAATTTATAGGTCAATCCGAGAACTCTTATTTCTGCACAAAAATAATACCAAGGCAATTCTGCTGAAAACATCGTCAATCCGGGTTAGTTCCATTCAAATCATGCAAATTAGAGTCCAAAACAAGGGCAAAAGAGTTTGGAAAAGTAGATACGTTGGAGACGTATCAACTCCCCCAAGTTTAAACCTTTGCTTGTCCTCAAGAAATTCAGTTGATAAACTGAAAGTGATAAAGAAAAACTTTTACAAACTCCGTTTGATCATGCTGTTGTAAATATGTCTAACTTATGTTCTGGTTTTCGGCAAAGATTATGAACTAACAACATTCACAATAACATTTAGGTCTCACATTTACTCATCTCAATGGCATAATCAACTAGCGAGCAATAATAATAAGTCTCGGATGACAACAATTTTATCAAAACAATCATGATACAATATGACATAATGGTATCTCGCTAGCCCTTTCTGAGACCGCATAACATAAATGCAGAACACCTCTGGAGAACAACGACTGACTAGACATTGTAATTCATGGTAAAAGAAATCCAGTCACACTCATACTCAACATCAATTAATAGCAAATCATACAAATGACGGTGGTGCTCTCTAAATGGTGCCTTTTATAATAGGATGATGACTCAACAGTAAAATAAAATAGATAGGCCCTTCACAGAGGGAAGCATTGATTTGCAGAGGTGCCAGAGCTCGAATTTTAAAACAGGGATGAATAATAATTTTGAGCAGTATGCTATCATTGCCAACATAACAACTAAGAGATCTCGATACCTTCCATGCTAGATACATTATAAGCGGTTCCCAAACAGAATAGTAATTTTTTTACCCCCCCTCCACCAAATTAATCACACTCCACGGCGGGCCCAATCCACGGGTACCGTCCATACAAACACAATCTTGGGGGAGTTTTGTTTATTATACTTTTGATTTGATTTTTGAGCATGGGACTAGGCATCCCGAATACCAACCACTTCCTTGTGAATGATAGTAAATCAACATGTATCGTGAGAATAACCCACCTAGCATGGAAGATACTGACAGCCCCCAATCACTACATGAGCGATTTGGGCATACAAAATAGAATATTTGTTTGAAGGTTTGGAGAGTGGCACATGCAAATTTACTTGGGACGGCAGGTAAATACCGCATATAGGTATGTGTGGTGGACTCATATAGAACAACTTTGGGTTTATGGAGATGGATGCACAAGCAGGATTCCCGCTTAATACAAGTGAAGGCTAGCAAAAGACTGGGGAGCGACCAACTAGAGAGCGACAACAGTCATAAACATGCTTTGAGATTGATCAACATTGAATACAAGCATGAGTAGGATATAAATCACCATGAACATAAACATCGTGGAGGCTATGTTGGTTTTGTTTCAACTACATGCGTGAACATGTGCCAAGTCAAGCCACTCGAATAATTCAGAGGAGGATACCATTCTATCATACTACATCACAAATATTTTAATATGTATGTTGGCACTCAAAACAAACCATTATTAACTCTTATCTAATTAAGCATGGCATGAATAACTATAATCTCTAATTTTCATTGCAAACATGTTCAACCCATAATGAGCTGAATCCCGAACGATGAGCTAATCGTATTTACAAAAACAAGATAGTTAGAGTTCCTACCAACTTTTCACCATCTCAGTCATTTCATCATATATTGTCATTGTTTCCATTCACTTGCACGACCGAACGATGTGAATAATAAGTGTGCACGTGCATTGGACTAAGCTGGAATCTGCAAGCAAGAACTCAAAGGAGAAGACAAGGCAATATGGGCTCTATGCAAGATAAACAATAATGCATATGAGAGTCACTTAACATTTCATCGTGGTCTTCTCCTTACGACCCAAAGAAAATAAGTTTCAAAGCAAGAATGAGAAAAACTATTTACACGGGAAAACTCCCAACAAGCAAATGAAGAACGAGAAATCTTTTTGGGTTTTGTTTTAATGCTACAACTAAACAAACTAGAAGGTAAAGCTAGAACTAATTCTTTTGGATTTTCTTAAATATTAATCAAACACACAAGAAGAAAGCATAAAGAAGAAGAAAACTACCATGGATAGTATAATGAAAAAGTATGAACACCGACAACTGAAATGAGTGTGTGAACATGAATGTAATACGTACTCCCCCAAGCTTAGGCTTTTGGCCTAAGTGGGTCTAGGGCCACGACTGGAAGTAAGCATCTCCGGGATACTCCGGAGGACACTGAGGGTTCCACTGATTAGCAACCTCCTATGGCTCCCATTGAAAAACCGGGGCCTGATATGGATCAAGGGCCGGTGCCGGCTCAGGTGCTGGGGGTTGCGACAAACCCCAATATCGGTAGATGTCATCGGGCATAATAGTGTACCTGCCTGAATGAATATCAACTAAGGAAGAAGCAGGCAGAGTAATAATCTCACAAGTACCTTGACTAAATACTAGGTTGTAAAGCAGCCTCCTGTCCTTATTTTTTCTAATAAAATCATGTGCTACCATACTATTGTTGGAAATATGCCCTAGAGGCAATAAATAAAGTGTTTATTATTATATTTCCTTGTTCATGATAATCTTTTATTATCCATGCTATAATTGTATTGATTGGAAACACATCACATGTGTGGGTAAATAGACAACACTTTGTCCCTAGTATACCTCTAGTGAACTAGCTCGTTGATCAAAGATGGTCAAGGTTTCCTAGCCATTGACATGTGATGTCATTTGATAAACGGGATCACATCATTAGGAGAATGATGTGATGGACAAGACCCAAACTACAAATGTAGCATATGATCGTGTCAGTTTATTGCTACTGTTTTCTGCATGTCAAATATATGTTTCTATGACCATGAGATCATGCAACTCACGGACACCGAAAGAGTGCCTTGTGTGTATCAAATGTCGCAACGTAACTGGGTGACTATAAAGGTGCTCTACAGGTATCTCCAAGGGTGTCTGATGGGATGGTATGGATCAAGACTGGGATTTGTTACTCCGTGTGACGGAGAGGTATCTCAGGGCCCACTCGGTAATACAACATCACAATAAGCCTTGCAAGCAATGTGACTAAGTGTTAGTCACGGGATCTTGTATTACACAACGAGTAAAGAGACTTGCCGGTAACGAGTTTGAACTAGGTATGGAGATACCGACGATCGAATCTCGGGCAAGTAACATACTGAAGAACAAAGGGAACATCATACGGGATTAACTGAATCCTTGACATAGAGGTTCGACCGATAAAGATCTTCATAGAATATGTAGGAATCAATATGGAAATCCAGGTCCCGCTATTGGTTATTGACCATAGAGGTGTCTCAGTCATGTCTACATAGTTCTCAAAGCCGCAGGGTCTGCACACTTAAAGTTTGGTGACGTTTCGGTAGTATAGAGTTATGTATGGTGGTGACCGAAGGTTTCTCGGAGTACCAGATGAGATCTGGACGTCATGAGGAGCTCCGAAATGGTCCGGAGGTAAAGATTGATATATAGGAAGTCCTATTTTGGTCGCCGGAAAAGTTTCGAGCTCATCGGTAGTGTACCGCGAGTGTCGGTAGTGTACCTGGAGACCATCGGGAGGGGTATTTCGACCCAAGAGGCTAGATGGGCTGTGGGAGGATGAATACCAGCCCTTAGTGGGCTGGAGGAAGTCCCACAAAGGTCCCATGCGGCTGGGAAGAAAAGGCCCAAAAGGAAAAAGGTGGAAAAAGGCAAAAGGGCTAAATTAGGAAGGAGTCCTAATCCTACTAGGAGTGGAGGAGGAGGACTCCTCCCTCCTGGTTCAGCCAACCCAAGGGCTGGCTCCTTGGGAGCCAAGACTCCTCCTCCTCTCCTCCTATATATACTAGAGGGTTTTAGGGTTTTGGCACAAGATTTTCAGCCACGTGCTACCCGTTCCTCTAGTGTATAGTTTCTCCTCTAGATCGGATTTCCGTAGTGCTTAGGCGAAGCCCTGCCGGAATAGTTCCACCACCATCGCCGGAGTGTCGTCATGCTGCCTGAGAACTCTTCTATCTCTCCACTCCCTCTTGCTGGATCAAGAAGGCGGAGATCGTCATCAAGCTATACGTGTCTTGAACGCGGAGGTGCCGTTCGTTCGGTGCTTGATCGGGACGGATCATGATTGGATCGCGGGACGTTCGGCGATTTGGATCGCGAAGACGTTCGACTACACCAACCACATTTCTTAATGCTTCCCTCTTAGCGATCTACAAGGGTACGTAGATCCACTCTCCCTCTCGTAGATACTCATCACCATGGATAGATCTTGCGTGTGCGTAGGAATTTTTTTGTTTCCCATGCAACATTCCCCATCAGTGGCATCATGAGCTAGGTCTATGTGTAGATGAGATCTCGAGTAGAACAGAAAGAGTTTGTGGGCGTTGATGCTTAGATTGCTTCCTCCCTTGGTCATGTTTTGGTTCAGCGGTATTGTGGGATGAAGCGGCCCGGACCAACCTTACTCATACGCTTACGAAAGACCGGTTCCATCGACTCACGTGTAACTTCGTTGCACAAAGATGGCTGGCGGGTGTCTATTTCTCCTACTTTAGTTGGATCGGATTAGAAAAAGGCGGTCCTTGAGAAGGTTGAAAAGAAACTTATGTATCACCGTTGTGGTTTTTGCATAGGTGAGAATTGTTCTTGCTAGATACCCGTAGAAGCCACGTAAAACATGCAACAACAATTAGAGGACGTCTAACTTGTTTTTGTAGGGTATGTTGTGATGTGATATGGCCAATTACATGATGTGATATATGTGATGTATGAGATGATCATGTGTTGTATAGAATATCATGACTTGCATGTCGATGAGTACGACAACCGGCAGGAGCCATAGGGTTGCCTTTAATTATTGTATGACCTGCGTGTCAATCATTAAGCGCTATGTAATGCTTTACTTTATCGCTAAACGGTAGCAAGAGTAGTACAAGCATGATGGGCGTGACAACCCCGATGGCAACACGTTGATGGAGATCAAGATGATGGATATCATGGTGACGTGCCGGTGACGATGGAGATCATGTCGGTGCTTTCAAGATGGAGATCAAAAGCACAAGTTCATGGCCATATCATGTCACTTATGATTTGCATGTGATGTTAATCCTTTTATGCACCTTGTTTTGCTTAGGAAGACGGTAGCATTATAAGGTGATCCCTCACTTAAATTTCAAGATGAATTGTGTTCTCCCCGTGTGTGCATTGTTGCGAAAGTTCTTCGTGTCGAGACACCACGTGATGATCGGGTGTGATAGACTCTACGTTCACATACAACGGGTGCAAGCCAGTGTTGCACATGCAGAACACTCGGGTTAAACTTGACGAGCCTAGCATGTACAGACATGACCTCGGAACATAAGAGACCGAAAGGTCGAACATGAGTCATATAGTAGATATGATCAAAATGATGATGTTCACCATTGAAACCATCTCAACTCACGTGATGATCAGACTTGAGTTGGTGAATTTGGATCATGTGACACTCAGATGACCTCAGGGATGTCAATTTGAGTGGGAGTTTAGTAATTTGATTAACTAAACTCATTATCTTGAACAATAGTCTAAGTAACCTTTGCATATTTATGTTGTAGATCAATGGCTCGCACAGTAGCACCCCTGAATTTTAATGCGTTTCTAGAGAAAGCTAAGTTGAAAGATGATGGAAGTAACTTTGTTGACTGGGCCCGTAATCTGAGGGTTATCCTCACGGATTCCCAGAAATCATATGTCCTTGATGCACCGCTTGGTGACCAACTAGAAGACATGTCATCCGAAGATGTTAAGAATGCTTGGGAGGCACATTCTAGAGATTACTCAATAGTTTAGTGTGCAATATTGTATGGCTTAGAACCAGGGCTTCAAAGACATTTTGAAAGTCATGGAGCATATGAGATGTTCCAGGAGTTGAAGTTTATCTTTTATAAGAATGCCCGAATCGAGAGGTATGAGACCTCCGATAAGTTCTATACTTGCAAGATGGAGGAGAACTGGGCTATCAGTGAACATATACACAGAATGTCTAGGTATTCGACTCATCTAGAAGAGTTGGGAATTGCCCTTCCGCCAGAGGCGATCACTGACAGAGTTCTTCAATCACTGCCACCTAGTTACAAGAGCTTTGTGATGAACTATAACATGCATGGGATGAACTAGTCAGTCACCGAGCTGTTTGCGATGCTAAAAGTCGCTGAGTCTGAAATCCAGAAAGAACATCAAGTGGTGATGGTCAATAAAATCACTAGTTTCAAGAAGAATGGCAAGGGCAAGGGCAAGAAGTGTAAAACCAAGAAGGATGGCAAAGCAGTTGCTACTCCTATAAAGAAGCCCAAGCGTGGACCCAAGCCAGAAACTGAATGCTTTCATTGCAAGGGAACTGGTCACTAGAAGCGGAACTGCCCCAAGTACCTGGCTGACAAGAAGGTGGCCAACGATAAACAAGGTATATATGATATACATGTTATTGATGTGTACCTTACTAGCTCTCATTGTAGTGCTTGGGTATTTGATACCGGTTCAGTTGCTCACATTTGCAACTCAAAACAGGAACTACGGAATAGACGAAGGCTGGCAAACGATGAAGTGACGATGCGGGTGGGAAATGGTTCCAAGGTTGATGTGATCGCCGTCGGCACGCTCTCTCTTCGATTACCATCAGGATTAGTGATGAACCTGAATAATTGTTATTTAGTGCCTGCGTTAAGCATGAACATTATATCTGGATCTTGTTTATTGCGAGACGGTTACTCATTTAAATCAGAGAATAAAGGTTGTTCTATTTATATGAGTAATATCTTTTATGGTCATGCACCCAATGTGAGGGGTTTATTCATATTGAATCTTGATAGTGATGATACACATGTTCATAACATTGATGCCAAAAGATGTAGTGTTGATAATGATAGTACCACTTTCTTGTGGCACTGCTGTTTAGGTCATATTGGTGTAAAACGCATGAGGAAGCTCCATGCTGATGGACTTTTGGAGTCACTTGATTTTGAATCACTTGAAACATGTGAACCATGCCTCATGGGCAAGATGACTAAAACGCCGTTCTCTGGAACAATGGAACGGGCAAGTAACTTATTGGAAATCATACATACTGATGTGTGCGGTCCAATGAATGTTACAGCGCATGGTGGATATCGTTATTTTCTCACCTTCACTGATGACTTAAGTAGATATGGGTATATTTACTTAATGAAACACAAGTCTGAAACGTTTGAAAAGTTCAAGCAATTTCATAGTGAAGTTGAGAATCATCATAATAAGAAGATTAAATTCCTGCAATCTGATCAAGGAGGTGAATATCTGAGTTATGAGTTTGGCAGTCACTTAAGACAGTGTGGAATTGTTTCATAGTTGACACCACCTGGAACACCACAGCGTAATGGTGTGTCCGAACGTCGTAATCAAACCTTATTAGATATGGTGCGTTCTATGATGTCTCTTGCTGATTTGCCATTATCGTTTTCGGGTTATCCATTAGAGACAGCTGCATTCACTTTAAATAGGGCACCATCAAAATCCGTTGAGACGACGCCATATGAGCTATGGTTTGGCAAGAGGCCAAAGTTGTCGTTTCTTGAAGTTTGGGGATGTGATGCTTATGTCAAAAAGCTTCAGCCTGAAAAGCTGGAACCCAAAGCAGAGAAATGCGTCTTCATAGGATACCCGAAAGAGACAGTCGGGTATACCTTCTATCTCAGATCTGAAGGCAAAGTGTTTGTCGCTAAGAACGGAACATATCTTGAGAAAGAGTTTCTCTCGAAAGAATTGAGTGGGAGGAAAATAGAGCTTGATAGGGTTATTGAACCTTTACATCAACCAGAAAGTAACGCAACGCAGAAAGATGTTTCTGTGGAACCTACAACGGTTGAAGAGGAAGTTAATGATGGTGATCATGAAGCTTCGGATCAAGCTGCTATTGAACCTCATAGGTCGACAAGGCCGCGTACTACTCCTGAGTAGTAAGGCAACCCTGTCTTGGGGGTCATGTTGTTGGACAACAATGAACCTACAAGCTATGGAGGAGTGGTGATGGGTCCGGATTCCGAGAAATGGTTAGAGGCCATGAAATCCAAGATGGGATCCATGTATGAAAACAAAGTATGGACTTTGGAAGTATTACCTGAAGGGCGAAAAGGCCATTCAGAACAAATGGATCTTTAAGAAGAAGACGGACGCGGATGGTAATGTCACCGTCTATAAAGCTCGACTTGTGGCAAAGGGTTTTTCACAAGTTCAAGGAGTTGACTACGATGAGACCTTCTCACCCCTAGCGATGCTTAAGTCTGTCAGAATCATGTTGGCATTAGCTGCTTATTTCGACTATGAAATTTGGCAGATGGATGTCAAAATAGCGTTCCTCAACGGTTTCCTTGAGGAAGAGTTGTATATGATGCAACCAGAAGGTTTTGTCGATCCAGAGAATGCTAACAAAGTTTGCAAACTCCAGCGATCCATTTATGGGCTGGTGCAAGCATCTCGGAGTTGGAATAAGCGTTTTGATGAGGTGATCAAAGCATTTGAGTTTATACAAGTTTATGGAGAAGTTTGTATTTACAAGAAAGTGAGTGGGAGCTCTATAGCATTTCTAATATTATATGTGGATGACATATTGCTGATTGGAAACAATATAGAAATGCTAGAAAGCGTGAAGGAATATTGTAACAAGAGTTTTTCAATAAAGGACCTAGGAGAAGCTGCTTTCATATTAGGCATTAAGATCTATAGAGATAGATCGAGATGCTTAATGGCACTTTCACAGAGCACATACCTTGATAAAGTTTTGAAGAAGTTCAAAATGGATCAGTCCAAGAAGGGGTTCTTGCCTGTGTTACAAGGTGTGAAGTTGAGTAAGACTCAATGCCCAATGACTGCAGAAGATAGGGAAAAGATGAGTGTCATCCCCTATGCTTTAGCCATGGGCTCTATCATGTATGCAATGTTGTGCACAAGACCCGATGTCATCCTTGCCATAAGTATGGCCGGAAGGTTTCAAAGTGATCCTAGAATGGAGCACTGGGCAGCAGTCAAGAATATACTTAAGTACCTGAAAAGGACTAAGGAAATGTTTCTCATTTATGGAGGTGATGAAGAGCTCGTCGTAAAGGGTTACGTCGATGCAAGCTTTGACACTGATCCGGATGACTCTAAGTCACAAACCGGATATGTATTTATTCTCAATGGGGAAGCGGTAAGCTCGTGCAGTTCCAAGCAAAGTGTGGTAGCCGATTCTACGTGTGAAGCGGAGTACATCGCAGCCTCGAAGGCAGCGAAGGAAGGTGTCTGGATGAAGCAGTTCATGACAGATCTTGGAGTAGTGCCTAGTGCACTGAATCCAATGAACCTGTTCTGTGACAACACTGGTGCCATTGCTCTGGCCAAGGAACCAAGGTTTCACAAGAGGACCAGACACATAAAGCGATGCTTCAACTCCATCCGTGATTACATCGAGGAAAAGGACATAAATATTTGCAAAGTGCACACGGATCTGAATGTTGCAGACCCGTTGACTAAACCTCTTCCAAGGGCTAAACATGATCTACACCAGAACTGCATGGGTGTTCGATTCATTACAATGTAAATCACATAGTGATGTGAACTAGGTTATTAACTCTAGTGCAAGTGGGAGACTGTTGGAAATATGCCCTAGAGGTAATAAATAAAGTGCTTATTATTATATTTCCTTGTTCATGATAATCATTTATTATCCATGCTATAATTGTATTGATTGGAAACACATTACATGTGTGGATAAATAGACAACACTTTGTCCCTAGTATACCTCTAGTGAACTAGCTCGTTGATCAAAGATGGTCAAGGTTTCCTAGACATTGACATGTGATGTCATTTGATAAATGGGATCACATCATTAGTAGAATGATGTGATGGACAAGACCCAAACTACAAACGTAGCATATGATCGTGTCAGTTTATTGCTACTATTTTCTGCATGTCAAGTATATGTTTCTATGACCATGAGATCATGCAACTCACGGACACCGGAAGAGTGCCTTGTGTGTATAAAACGTCGCAACGTAACTGGGTGACTATAAAGGTGCTCTAAAGGTATCTCCGAGGGTGTTTGAAGGGTTGGCGTGGATCAAGACTGGGATTTGTTACTCCATGTGACGGAGAGGTATCTCAGGGCCCACTCGGTAATACAACATCACAATAAGCCTTGCAAGCAATGTGACTAAGTGTTAGCCACGGGATCTTGTATTACGCAATGAGTAAAGAGACTTGCCGGTAACGAGGTTGAACTAGGTATGGAGATACCAACGATCGAATCTCGGGCAAGTAACATACCGAAGAACAAAGGGAACATCATACAAGATTAACTGAATCCTTGACATAGAGGTTCGACCGATAAAGATCTTCGTAGAATATGTAGGAACAAATATGGACATCCAGGTCCCGCTATTGGTTATTGACCGTAGAGGTGTCTTGGTCATGTCTACATAGTTCTCGAACCCGCAGGGTCTGCACACTTAAGGTTTGGTGACGTTTTGGTAGTATAAAGTTATGTCTGGTGGTGACCGAAGGTTGTTCGGAGTCCCGTATGAGATCCTGGA
The DNA here is from genome assembly GCA_022496015.1 of Hordeum marinum. NCBI lineage: Eukaryota > Viridiplantae > Streptophyta > Magnoliopsida > Poales > Poaceae > Hordeum > Hordeum marinum. The sequence continues at coordinate 340,832,051 of CM039677.1, read as the reverse complement.
CGTCACTAGGAGCTCCAGAATGGTCTGGAGGTAAAGACTGATATATAGGAAGTCCTATTTTGGTCGCCGGAAAAGTTTCGCGCTCATCGGTAGTGTACCGGGAGTGTCGGTAGTGTACCGGGAGACCATCGGGAGGGGTATTTCGACCCAAGAGGCTACATGGGCTGTGGGAGGATGAATACCAGCCCTTAGTGGGCTGGAGGAAGTCCCACAAAGGGCCCATGCGGCTGGGAAGAAAAAGCCCCAAAGGAAAAAAGGTGGAAAAAGGCAAAAGGGCTAAATTAGGAAGGAGTCCTAATCCTACTAGGAGTGGAGGAGGAGGACTCCTCCCTCCTAGTTCGGCTGACCCAAGGGCTGGCTCCGTGGGAGCCAAGCCTCCTCCTCCTCTCCTCCTATATATACTAGAGGGTTTTAGGGTTTTGGCACAAGATTTTCAGCCACGTGCTACCCGTTCCTCTAGTGTATATTTTCTCCTCTAGATCGGATTTCTGCAATGCTTAGGCGAAGCGCTGCCGGAATAGTTCCACCACCATCGCCGGAGCGCCATCATGCTGCCATAGAACTCTTCTACCTCTTTGCTCCCTCTTGCTGGATTAAGAAGGCACAGACCGTCATCAAGATGTACGTGTGCTGAACGCGGAGGTGCCGTCCGTTCGGTGCTTGATCGGGACGAATCGTGATTGGATCGCGGGACGCTCGGCAATTTCGATCGCGAAGACATTCGGCTACACCAACCACATTTCTTAATGCTTCCCGCTTAGTGATCTACAAGGGTACGTAGATCCACTCTCCCTCTTGTAGATACTCATCACCATGGATAGATCTTGCGTGTGCGTAGGATTTTTTTTGTTTCCCATGCAACGTTCCCCATCAACTATTATAGTCTAAATACTTCTTGAGTAGCAACAATTCCTCTTCCTCGTAAAGCCTAATGGGTATCTCAAAATGTTTGGCTAAGCGAGATGCATAGATACCTCTAAATATGGAACCCTTTGAACGGTTTAAATTCAACCGTTGGGCCACGATGGCGCCTAGACTAAAAGTTCTATCAGTAAGTAAAGCATGTCGCAAAATAGCGAGGTCGGGAGCACTAAGGCTTCCACTCTCGCCTCGACCAAGTAGACATCTACCCGCAAATAATGAATAATAGCGTAAAACAGGAAAATGTACACTAGCTGCTCTAGCCTTCGACACCCCTCTCTCTCCCCCCACAGCAATTGCGGCAGTAAAATCCTCCATGTCTCTAGGACGTGGTTCACTGATGCTGCCCTCAAAATGTATTTTGCAAACATTGCAAAAATCGTAAAGTGACATTTCCTTAGGCACATCATTCTACCATGGGAGGATTTTTCCTAGGATAAAAGTGAAAACTTTGCACAAAGTATTAGTGAGTAAGAGGTATTGGTCATACTTATCGTGGAAGAAGTCGGCGATGCCTGCATTCTCTGCTAAATAATAGAAATCTTCATAAATTTTGGCCGCTCTCAAGAATGCTTCACTTGGCCATTCACATGGACGAACCTCCGCGGTACGAGGGATATTGTATTTAGGATTCTCACTTTCTTTTTCTTTAAAACCTAGACTTGAAGAGCCTCTTAACAATCTCCTCGTCCTCTCTTTTGCTGAAAATTAATTCTGAAATTTTTAGTGAATCAAAATAAAAGTGAAAAAAGCTCATCAAAACTCATAGCAACTACTCCCTCAAGTGCCTAAAAGCTATATCACGCATCAAAACTACCTGGGACCATACAATTTGACATGCAAGCTCAAGAACAAGGTCACCACAACAGCCAAATTTTGCAATACATAAGGCACTAGAACAAAAACTAATTGGATCATTGGAGGAGTCACATACCGATGAGCAATCCCCTAAAACAGTTTTGCAAATGGAGCTTTGAGCAAGGAGATCGAAAATGGCAGCAAGATGAGCTAAAACATGAGTTTGAGCAATGGTGGATTTTTTTCTGGAGGAAGACGAAGTGGATGGGTGCTGGAATAAGTGAGGGGGGCCCACGTGGGACCCACAAGCCACCAGGGTGCACCCAGGGGGTGGACACGCCCTGCAGGCTTGTGACCCACTGGTGCAGCCCCATGATGCATACTCAATGCCAAAAATTCTTAAATATTCCAGAAAAATCATACTAAATTTTCAGGACATTCTGGGGACTTCTATTTTCAGGTCATTTTTATAATGCAGGGATAAAACAGAAAACAGGAAAATAATAGAATTTTACTAGAATGAAACTAAGGAATAGAGAATAAAAGTTCGGTACAAAAGGTAGTGCTTTCTAAATTCATCCATCTCACGTTCATCAAAAAGAATCCATCAATAAGGTTGATCTAGTCTTATTGAATAACTTTTTTCGAATGACACGGAATCGGAGAATTTTCGAATAACACTAGGTTACCTCAATGGGGATATGCATGTCCCCAACAATAAGTATATCATATTTCTTCTTGAAAGTACGAAGAGGGAATTCAAAGCCTCTGATAATAATCGTGGAAACCTTTTCAATGGAGTTGACACTATGAACTTGAGGTTGTTTCTTCGGAAAATACACCGTATGCTCATTACCATTAACATGAAAAGTGACATTGCCCTTGTTGCAATCAATAACAGCCCCTGTAGTATTCAAAAAGGGTCTACCAAGGATGATCGACATACTATCGTCCTCGGGAATATCAAGGATAACAAAGTCCGTTAAGATAGTAACGTTCGCAACTACAACAGGTACATCTTCACAAATACCGATAGGTCAAGCAGTTGATTTATCAGCCATTTGCAAGGAGATTTCAATAGGTGTCAATTTATTCAAATCAAGTCTACGATATAAAAACAAAGGCATAACACTAACACCAGCTCCAAGGTCACATAAAGCAGTTTTAACATAATTTCCTTTAATAGAGCATGGTATAATAGGTACTTCGGGGTCTCCTAGTTTCTTTGGTATTCCACCCTTAAAGGTATAATTAGCAAGCATGGTGGAAATCTCAGCTTTCGATATTTTTCTTTTATTTATCACAATATCTTTCATATACTTAGCATAAGGAGTCATTTTCAGAATATCAGTCAAACACATACGTAAAAAGACAGGTCTAAGCATTTCAACAAAGCGCTCAAAATCTTCATCATCCTTTTTCTTGGATGGCTTAGGGGGAAGTGTCACTCCCAAGATGCGCGCCTATCCATTTAAGGCACGAGGGCCTCGCAAGGGATAGATACGCATCTTGCCGTTAGCAAGAGTAGTATCATCTCAACATACAATACTGAATGAGAAGAGTATACAAGTTGGCTTACACTCGCCACATGCTAACTTACAATGTCACTCAAATCATAACATCAAGTTGAACAAAGGGTCCGACTACGGACGAAATCAAACGATAAAAGAAGTTGCAAATGATACTATCAAGCTATCCCAAAGATCACGACCAGGTCCTCTACTCATCCGGATACGTCACGTACATCCTGCCTCTTTCCTTGTCATACTCCCACTGGAGTTGGGTAAGATGATCCTGCACGTACTCATCTGAACCTGTACCTGGAGTGTTGTAGTAAACTGTGAGCCATAGAGGACTCAGCTATCGTGTGCCCGGGTACCAAAACTATTTAAGCTTTAGGTTGGAAGGGGTGATGTTTAGTTTGCAGCAACACTAAGCATTGTATGGTGGCTATCTTATGCAATAGAAATGTAAATATGAGTGGCCTGCGATGAACGATCGAATCTAGCATAATCTCTATGAGATCCTGGACACCTGCTTACGTCAAACATAACCCCACCATGTTCTCTCTCGGATCATGTTCACGAGCAGAGACAATCACGGTCACTCACACAGTTGGTGTATTTTAAATAGAATTTACTTCAAGTTTACTATAACCGGGTGTTAAACAAATATCCAAGTTGCCACATAACCGTGGGCACGGCTTTCCAAAAAGATTTAACCCTGCAAGGGGTGCTCCAACTAATCCATTACAAAATTAACCACACTCCGTGGGAATGCCTCGATCGCGGATCTCGCAATCATCATAGGTAATTCCAAAGGAATTCCAATACCTCAAGTAAACCCGAAGAAAGTCAGACTCCACACGCAAGACACTCGATAAAGGTAAAACAAATCCAGCAAGACCACCCGACGTGTCCACAAACCCGATAAGAGCCGCGTATCTCGTTCTCAGGACACGACAGATGGGACTAGCTACGGGGAAAAAACAATCCTCAAGTTGCCTCGAGGCGGCCCCGCAGGCAGTCCATTTTGGACCAACACTCATGAGGAGCACTGGCCTGGGGGTAGATTAAATATCCACGGGTTTGCAAGACCCTATGCAATTTTATTAAGTTGTTAAGCAAATGTAGTACCAATGTTGGGTCTTGCCAGACAAGTTTTAATCTCAACCGAATAAACAAGGGGGTCCCCATAACAACCCCGAGCATGTTAGGAGCGCAAAGTATGGAAAACATAACATCGGTAACAAGGAACTAATGGCGGTAATAGCGGAACAAATCACTTAGCAAAAGGCCAAGCCTTCCACCAATACCAAGATATATATGTGCATTAAATTAAATAACTGAATTTATTGTGATATCCAAATCCATGTTATCACATGGAACAACATGCACCTCCAACTAAGAACGCTATAAGAGGGGCTGAGCAGCGGTAACTTAGCCAATCAAAGGTTTGCTAGGATGTGGAGGTTAGAGGCTGTCATGGCAACGTGGGGGCTGATATCAAGTGGTAGGTAGCGCAATTGTAATGATAAGAGCAAGAAACTAGCAAGCAAAAATAGTATCGGGATCCGGGTATGATCATCTTGCCTGTTGGTTCTTCAGCGGAACAAGTAGCGGGATCCTCGTAGTGGTACTCTCCTGGGTCCTCGTACTCAGTATCAACACTCGCATCTACCCAAGATAAACATAAACAATAAACATCCAACCAAGGTGCAATGCACAATCAAAATGATGCATGATCATTTATGAAGAATTTAACATGGCTATCCCAAACTAGTCAAGTTTCACGTGCAAGGTTTGTATATTAATGAATCTGGACAGAATCTCATGTTAAGTTATTTATACATGCATGAACATGGAAAATATGGATGCATAATGCAAAATCGACGGAAATGCATATAAGGATCGCAAGAAATGGAGCTACGGTTCTCGAGATACGCTCGCGACAAGGTACGGAGGCAAAACACAAGACCACCAATACCTGGGCTAAATCTTGGCATTCCAAGGTAGCCACTGGATAGGTGATGGAAAATCAATCACAATAGACTCAAGATGAATCAAATCCATGGAGTATAGCTCCCACAAGTCACAAAACAAAATAACACCCAATCTATCACAAAACAACAACATAGCAATTTGAAAAGTCCAAAACTTGAGCTATAGGAACCCTACAACCACAAACAAGACATGGACAGAATCTACTCAACACCCACATCAACTTATCCAACTATGCAATCAGCAGAAGAGGCACACATCATTATGCAAGAAGCAAACAAGTTGGCACGATGACTCAGTTTTTCTGGGACTTTGTGAAAATTACAGTTTTCTGGAATCTGTGATTATAAAGTAGCAAGTTGACAGCACAGGTTAAATATGCTAGAGAGCTCCTATTGACATGAAAATTAACAGGATGGGAGAATGCAATATCTACTATAAATAACTAGCACTGAGCATGCCCAAATTCCAAACACATCACCAGCTACAACCAACTCTACATGGCAAAACAATAACAGCAGTTCTCTCAGACTTGAGTCATTTTTAAGCAGCTAGACAGAAACATAAAGTTGCTCCCTAAACAGCATGGTTCCCACTTACCTGGTGACTTAGCACAAATAACAAAAATACTGGCACATTCCCAACAACTTTAACTAGTAATCTCATGTTGGCAAGTACTTAAAACCATGCATAGATTAATTCACAAGTAAAAGACAAAAGAGCATCACAGCATAAAAATGCAATTTTGTCAAGTTGCCCCAAAGTCAAATCTAACTTCACAGGTGCATACATGGGTTGATTCTACCCCAAAATCATCACTCATACCCATATCCTTGCATGTAACAAGAGGGAGAAACCCTAGGTCGAAATTAGACCTCCCTAGTCATGAGTGACTTATGACACTTAAGTGCTATGGTGGAAAAGCCCCAAAAATGACATGAACTCAATTAACACATGTTGGAAAAGGTAAAGAGGCATTAATAAGGTACTTAGGCACAGCATAGCATCAAGAACAAGAAAAGAAAACAAGCTAGGAGAGACATACATGCACATATACATATGAGAGCTCTCACATACACATAGACCTACACATGCACAAGGTCTAACATCCACTCCTTACTCCTCTACACTAAACATGGCAGCAACAAGCAAGAAGAAGAACCCCACACACCTATACATGCATAACTACACATGTGTGTATGTATAACATACACACACCTCTCACTACACATACACCCACAAGACACACACATGTATGGGTGTGCAATGAGCACTATTTGAATAAATTAACAGATTGATTTATTGGACAAGTTATTTAAACTATTCTTTAAATAACAACCCCTGTTTTTAAAACACACCAAATTCAAACAACCCCAAACAACCACAGCACCACATCCTATATTAATAAGCCTATATGGGGCACCTCTTGAACATTTTTAAACAAATAAAACAACAAGTAAAATCTGCTCATATAATTAATAGGAAGAGAGGGGGAATAAGAGTGGTGATGTTGAAGAGAAGGAGAGGGAAAGAAGAAGAGGAGATGCACCACCTCAAACACCTCTCACACATCACACAAAAGCACACTCACACAAGTGACACTCACATACAAGCACATCATACAAAACACAAGGAGGCAAGCCTGCCAAATGGATGGGGAGATGGATGCCATGATGCATGGATGCAACAAAACAATGATGAGAAGGTGCAACACATACATAACTCTCGTGACACAAGGTTCATACATGGGGTTACATGCCAAATAAGGTAGGGACATCACTTGGGATGTCACAGAAAGGGCATGGGTTTCTAAACCCATGTTCTCATTCTCTACCATGTTTTCTAGCAACAAAGTATCTTTTATCATATCTCTTATTCTTAGGTTGTGGGTTATCAAGATCAACAGCAGGTTCAGTCTCCACATCAGTATCATTACTAGGTTGAACATCAACATGAACATCATTATTAATATTATCTCTAGGCTCATGTTCATCACCAGATTGTGTCTCAGCATCAGAAATAGAAAGATTATTTGGGTTCTCGGGTGTATCTATAACAGGTTCACTAGCAGCATGCAAAGTACTATCATCATCCCTTTTCCTACTCTTACTGGAACGAATAGGTGCGTGAGTATTAACTCTTTGAGAATCTTGCTCGATTCTCTTAGGGTGGCCCTCAGGATGCAAAGGTTCTTGAGTCATTCTACCACCTCTAGTCACAACTTTAACAGAATGATCATTGTTCTTACTATTCATCTCATTAAGAAAATCACTATGCGCCTTTAGTACTTGTTGTACTTGAGTAGTTACCGTAGAATCATGTTTACTAATAAGCTTAAGATCATTGACAGTTCTACTCAAATAATCACCCAAGCGATCAAGCATATAAGCATTATGTTTCAATTGCCTAATAACATAAGCATTAAAATTTTCTTGCTTGACTACAAAGTTATCAAATTCATCCAAGCATTGGCTAGAAGGCTTATTATAAGGAATATCTCCTTCACCAAATCTACGGAGAGAATTTACATCTACTATGTGTGTTGGGTTATCAAGACCATGTATTTCTTCAATAGGTGGCAGATTCTTAACATCTTCAGCTTTAATACCTTTTTCTTTCATAGATTTCTTTGCCTCTTGCATATCTCCAGGACTGAGAAATAAAATACCTCTTTTCTTCGGAGTTGGCTTTGGAGGTGGCGCGGGAATAGTCCAATCATTATCATTGCTCAATATATTGTTCAATAGCAGCTCAGCTTGTTCAATAGTCGTTCCCTGAAAACACAACTAGCACAACTATCTAGGTGGTCCCTAGAAGCATCGGTTAGTCCATTATAAAAGATATCAAGTATTTCATTTTTCTTGAGAAGATGATCAGGCAAAGCATTAAGTAACTGGAGAAGCCTCCCCAAAGCTTGTGGGAGACTCTCTTCTTCAATTTGCACAAAGTTAAATATTTCCTGCAAGGCGGCTTGTTTCTTATGGGCAGGAAAATATTTTTCAGAGAAGTAATAAATCATATCCTGGGGACTACGTACGCAACTAGGAGCAAGAGAATTAAACCATATCTTAGCATCACCCTTTAATGAGAAAGGAAACAACTTAAGAATATAGTAATAGCGATTTTTTTCCTCATGAGTAAATAGGGTGGCTATATCATTCAGTTTGGTAAGATGTGCCACAACAGTTTCAGATTCATAACCATGGAGAGGATCAGATTCAACCAAAGTAATTAACTCAGGATCGACAGAGAATTCATAATCCTTATCAGTAACAAAGATAGGTGAAGTAGCAAACTTAGGATCATATTGCATTCTAGCATTCAAAGATTTTTCCTTCCACTTGCGAAGCAATTTCTTAAGATCATCTCTATATCCTTACAAGCAAGAAAGTCCCTAGCTACCTCTCCTTCCATAACATAACCCTCAGATATATTAGGCAATTCATATCTAGGAGATCTAGACCTAGCAGGTGTCTCATCGTGTTCTGTTTCAATAATTTCATCAGATTCAGAAATATCATCAGTTTTAGTATTAACACTAGCAATTTGTTCATCAAGGAATTCACCTAGTGGTATAGTGGTATCAAGCAAAGTATCATCATAAGCATCATGCATAGCAGAAGTAGCATCATCAATTACTTGCGACATATCAGAATTACTAGCAGGTGGTGGTGTCGCAAATTTACTCATGACAGAAGGTGAATCAAGTGCACAGCTAGATGGTAGTTCCTTACCTGTCCTCGTAGTTGAGGGGTAGATCTTAGTCTTAGCATCTCTCAGATTCTTCATAGTGGTCAACAGATATATATCCCAAGTGACTCAGAGAATAGAGCTATGCTCCTCGGCAACGGCGCCAGAAAAAGGTCTTGATAACCCACAAGTATAGGGGATCGCAACAGTTTTCGAGGGTAGAGTATTCAACCCAAATTTATTGATTCGACACAAGTGGAGCCAAAGAATATTCTCGAGTAATAGCAGCTGAGTTGTCAATTCAACCACACCTAAAAGACTTAATATCTACAGCAAAGTATTCAGTAGCAAAGTAATATGGAAGTAACGGTAACAATGGCAAAGTGATAGTAGCAGTTTGTAGTGATTGTAACAGTAGCAACAGAAAAGTAACTTAGCAAAGATCAATATTTGAAAATCTCGTGGGCAATGGATCGGTGATAGATAATTATGTCGGATGGCATTCATCATGTAACGGTTATAAAATAGGGTGACACAGAACTAGCTCCAATTAATCAATGTAATGTAAGCATGTATTCCATATATAGTCATACGTGCTTATGGAAAAGAACTTGCATGACATCTTTTGTCCTACCCTCCCATGGCAGCGGCGTCCTAATGGAAACTAAGGGATATTAAGGCCTCCTTTTAATAGAGAACTGGACCAAAGCATTAGCACTTAGTGAATACATGAACTCCTCAAATTACGGTAATCACCGGAAAGAATCCCAGTTATTGTCACCCTGGGGGATGCAGATCATAACTCGTAATAAATGTCTACAACTTGCAAGATAGGATCAGGAGCACATGTATATTCATGATAACATAATAGGTTCGGATCTGAAATCATGGCACTCGGTCCCTAGTGACAAGCATTAAGCATAGCAAAGTCATAACAACATCAATCTCAGAACATAGTGGATACTAGGGATCAAACCTTAACAAAACTAACTCGATTACATGATAAATCTCATCCAACCCATCACCGTCCAGCAAGCCTACGATGAGATTACTCACGAATGGTGGACATCATCATGAAATTGGTGATGAAGGATGGTTGGCGATGACGAAGGCGTCGATTTCCCCTCTCCGAAGACCAAAACGGACTCCAGATCTGGTCTCCTGAGGAAGAACAGGAGGTGGCGGCGGCTCTGTATCGTGAAATGCGATGAACTCTTCCCCTTGATTTTTTTCTCCATGAATAGGAATATATAGAAGTGGAAACGAGGTCGGAGGAGTGACAGGGGCCCACAAGCCACAGGAGCGCGCCCTAGGGGGGTAGGCGTGCCCCCTGGCTTGTGGCCAGGTGGTGAGCCCCCTACAATTGATTATTTTGCCAATACTTTTATTAATTCCAAAAATATTCTCCGTAAATTTTTAGGTCAATCCGAGAACTTTGATTTCTGCACAAAAATAACACCAAGGCAATTTTGCTAAAAACAGCGTTAGTCCGGGTTAGTTCCAATCAAATCATGCAAATTAGAGTCCAAAACAAGGGCAAAAGAGTTTGGAAAAGTAGATACGTTGGAGACGTATCAATACCTTATGTGCTTACTCCTTCCACTACGCCATGGGCTTCTTCCTCTGCGTCGGTAACTTGGGTGCCCTCACCTTGATGGCCTCCTCCTCTTCATCCACTAGCTCACCAAACCCTCGATCCATCGTGCTAGGGCTTCCAATAGTGGGGTGGTGGTTGGCTAAAGAGAGCAATGGATGCAACTAGTGGGAGAGGTGGTTTTCTTATTGACAAGGATGGAGTGGTGAGTACCAATTTTTCAGAAGACCAAACCACCCCGGTTTGTAACCCATTTGGCAACATACCACTTTATAACTTAGCATAACATAAATCACAAAATTAGTAAACAACATAACAGTTCATTATCTGAGACCAGACAGTTCATAAATAGACATACGGTCTTAACTTAGCATAAATGTGATTACAACTAAGATCATATCACTTCTTAACCCATTACATTTTATAACCTAATACCAGGCACTACATAACTTAACACATCCAGTCTTAACTTACCATACAGTTCGCTAGGGCTGCAAAATATACACCTAACAAACTAAGGTTACAAGACCACATATGTATTGGCCAAATATTTACTTAACCATCCCACCAACATTGCTACTACTTCATCTCTCTAGGACAACCTTGTCCAAGTTCTCCTTGTTCCCATGGACAACTTTCAACAGGTCACCAATGGGATGCTCAAGATTTTGCTTGTGTTCTTTAAGCAACTCCATTGTCCTCCTTGACCACCTCCATCTCCTTCTTGGTGCTCCTAATGATATCTATTTGAGATGAAAGGATGCACCATTGCACCCTGGACAACTTCAATTTATCTAGGTGTACCTCCATCTTAGTTTGTTGTCGTAGCTCTTCCTTGTTCTTCTGAACATCCTCCTCCTCCTTTGTTGTCTCCTCATAGTCCATCCACTAACCCTTCCCTTCTTTTCACTCAAAAAGTTTACTAACATCATACACAAGCTAGATGTGTTGATAACACAACTACTCATTCTCCTTCTAAAGACTGGCAACATCTCTATTATGAGCCTTGTGATCCATCATCCTATGATGATTTTTGTTCATGGTATATTTCACAAAGCTTCACAAGGCACTTTTCATAGTTTGACAGTCCAAGGCCCATCAAGCCACTCCATAGTTCACACCTCTCTATAAAATAGAAGTCAAAAATTGCAAAACAAATGACAACGGTAGCTAGGCAACAGAAGTGGCCAACTCAATAGTTTAATACTTTATTGGCCAGAAACATATACATCTTTGTAAATATGGCCATGAGACAAAAAGATAACAACTCATGTATCATGCACCTAATTCAACGATTCTTAATTATTTTTCTTATTCACAACAACCAAATACAAGTATAGTCAACTCCTCTAACATTTAATGAACTAATTTATCCAATTGACAACATGTTAAGTGGACGGATACAAGTATAGTGTGCAAATTTAGTTACATTATGAACTCTACAAATTAAGTACTAGTTCATTACTTAACTACCAAATGGAAGCACACTCAACACCTATACCATTATCTACTCAATAAATTAAATAAACTAGTTCAATGTACATATGTTGGGTTGATTAATCAAGAAAGTTATTTATTTCAATCACTATTCAAATTCAGGTACATGTGTTGCCTAGCTTCAGTGACCACTTCACATACCAAGAAACTATCCGAGATCTCAATTTTGATGTAGGGAGAGAACAAGTTCTTAATTGACTTGCACAACACATCCATTAAAATCTCCTTCCGATGGCAATTCCTTCAAAACACTTCTTTAGCATCATTTGATGCAACATGCACTTCGGCTCCAATTCCGGCCCTTGGTCACATAAAGAGGGCTCTATAATGGTTTAGGGGTCTCGTGCACACACATTAAACCCAACATCATTTTAGTATTGTTCGATTTGACCTCGAACCGAAGAAATCCAAGAACCCTAACCCTAGGAGGAGGGAAATGATATCTTTGTATGGGCTATCCTCCTTATCCTTCCAGGATGGCATTGCGGGATGGTGGCTAGCGCTAGAGAAGACGACGGAGGCATTGACCTGAGCAAGAGGGGAGAGGGCAAGAGAGAGAGAGAGAGCAATCTCTCGGCGTGTTTTGACTAGGGTCCAGCTGGTTAGGGACCAACGATCATTAATGGCCGCACCGCCCTCTCACTGCCCTTGGGTGCATGTGGCCCTACTGCGGGCGCATCTATAAAATGGTCTAATTTATAATCAATTGATCATTTGTTTTTAAACGAATAACCACTTGAGTGGTAGTTAGCAGTCATCTTTCAAAAGGTGGTGGTTTTTTGGTACCTAACATGTAATCTGGTAGTTATATGTTATTTACTCACAACATTGACATTGCAAGAGAAGGTAAGGCTCATGAGATTTACCAAGGAGTCAAGAATCGTACTATTCGACACAAGCATCATGGTTGACGATGCCAAGGAGTGGATCACCACCGTGTCCAAAGACATCAATGTGTGCAAATAAGCTTGATTCATTTGTTTTATCGGCTATGTATAAATTATTAAATTATTTGTCGTGGATCATGTTGGCTTATTTGAGTGGTTCAATTCGTGTTTGCTACATTTATTGTGAATGAACTACGTGCATGAGGTGCATGGAATTGGGAAAAGAAAAATAAGGGACGTCCTTCTACTAACAAACTAATGGGGTCCGGCCTCTTGTTGTTTGCGGATATAAGGGAGGTATTTGGTAGCCCGCGCCATTTTTTCCTCCTTGTGTTTTCCCCCCACCCCCGTCATGTTTGGTTGCCTGCTTAAGGTTGTGTTGATGCACTACATACTGTTTGGTTGCATACATCCAGTTTGGCATACTAACCTTGTACCCTATGTAACGAGTTTACCATCTACTCCCTCCGTTCTTAAATATAAGTCTTTTTAGAGATTCTAGTATGGAGTACATACGGAGCAAAATGAGTGAATCTACACTCTAAAGTATGTCTATATACATCTGTATGTAGTTTGTAGTGGATCTCTAAAAAGACTTATATTTAGGAACGGAGGGAGTACCACTCTAACAAGTGCTCATTTCACGTTATATAAAATCAATCACACCGATCACATGAGTAAAGCAAAAGTACACTCACAACAAACTGGACGACGACAATGAAATTCTTCATCCCACACGACTCAAACTAACCAGCTCCCTTGCGTACTTTAACATTGATCTTCTGGTTGAGAACAAACTTGGAGTAAGCATCCTTTGTCTATTGCCTACTCACAAACCCTTTGAAGCAGTTGTCTTTGTAAATGATGACTTGTTCATGGTGTCTGCCATGAACTTTACACTTCTAGCTCATTATGTACACATATACCACTTCACCTAGCATGAAAAGGGTGAAACAATTCAAGCAAGCAAAGGAACATAACATATGTAACATAAACAACATAGGCGTGTGTGATCATATACCCCAAAGGTAACACGAGTTCATCCCAACTACTATGGAGTCATTCTACCACCATATCCAAAAATACGGTATAATCCTACAACCGCAAGTTCACCATCGACATGAGATGTTAGTATATATCACCTAATTAGAATATACAAGCCATCAACATTTTTGTAGCCCTAGTTACCACAAAATGTATGTTGTTATCGTTTGTCATTATCATGCATGTTGTCACCACCACCAAAAACGACACTAGTAGTAGTGCATGCCCAACCAGCTTCCAAGACTAAGCACCCTATGGTCTTCTCCCATGCCAGTGAACCCAATACCATGTACCATGTTGTCTAGTAGGTGGCTAAGAGCCACCATCAGAGCCTCCTAGATGAATCCACCTTGGTCCATGGTGGTGATGTACAAGGAACGGTATACATCGGCGGTCTTGCTCTCCTTAATGGCGGTTGCCACCTCCTTGACGACCTCAGTCATGTTGGTAAAGGCACCCAACTCCTCGTCCATCAAGTCGCCCTTCTTACTCTCTGATTCCTGACTGTTTGGATACTCTGGCATAGGCAAACCGAGGGGCTCATTTGAGCCTATGGCGTACTTGTTGGTAGCCAGTCCATAGCAAAAGATTTATTGCATCTACGAGTAGTTCTCTATGGGAGTGTTGAGGAACTCATCCTCCTTTGGGTGGTCTTAAGAAAGAAATACAGTGTGATTAGTTATGACTAGTATGCTAAAGAAGTTTAAACAACTGGTATGTGACTTAACCGCGGTGTGGCCTTAGTAGTGCTTTGACTCCAACAGGACCGTGAAGGTGTCCTGATTCAATTGTGCACCGCTAAGGTTTCTGAGCTTGGACACTTGTATCCATCTAGCTCTCCACTTTCTGAGGTGGTTGTAGACCTGGATCGAGGTGGCCTCTTGTCCAAAGACCTGCTCCGCAACAGAGTTCAAGTGCACCTCCTTGAAGCCCTTGATAGTCATCACCCCACTGGATATGAGCTCATTCATCTTGTTAAGCACAAAGTTGGACAACAACGACTGCCATTTCATCGAATTCCCCGTCTCATACATCTTTGCCTTCCCAACATTCATGGTTGCCTTATGTGCATATGTAGCAACATTAGGCCCCACGAGCACAAATATTGGATGCCTAGCAAGCCCCTAAAAACATCTAAATCCAAAGACATGTGCTCGTCGGCCGAAGGCTAGGATTCCTCAACATATGACGACATGAAGTTCTGGGACAATACAATGGCTTCACTAAAATCATGGGTGCTCATGTCCTACAAGTGTAAGCATCAGGACTGGTTGAACACACTACACATGGACTGTAAGAAAGACCACTACACATAGACAATAGACATGGTACACATGGATCAACACAGTGCATATTGACCATACTTGCAAGCTCAAAGCATACCATGGAGTTCAACACACTACCACACTTACATATTGATCATACTTGTAAACTAGCATACTACACATGATCTGATTCAGAAGCTAGTACCTCATCTACCATAGTATTATCGAAACCGACACAGAAGCAACATGAACATCATCAAAGCATACAATTAAAATCTAACATGCTACCAATCCATGACCACTATCTACCACAACATCACATGCTCACAAATCAACTTCTACCACGTCAGTGGCGGTGCCAGAGTCAAAACAAGTGATGCCAAAGCTATGTACATGTGCATATATGTAGACAAACTAAAGTAAAGCGGAGGTATATTAGTGTTATTATTCCAATTTTTATGATGTCGCTTGACATCATATACAATGAGTAGCACCGCCACTGTACCACGTGCTCACGGATCTAAGCTAGAACGAGTAGGGAGAAGGGAGTGACCGAGCTTACAACCATCGGTGAAGTCAGACGGAGGTGTGGAACCGATCGGAAAAGAGTAGGAAGCCGATTCGCCTTCGCCTTCATCGGCTAGTGTGAGACGGAGAAGATGCGCCGCTTACCTACTCATCAGTGAAGAATCCGCGTGGGACAGAGAGCTTGGACTGGGGGGAGGGGGGTTCAACGATGAGCAGAAGAAGACTAAAGAGGGCGGCCGTTTCGGTGGGAGGTGACCCAATGCCCCACGTCATTTTTTAGGCGACATGCGCGAGCTGGAGCTATCTTCCTGCTCGCATGAGCTCGACGCCGCGATCCCTTCCCCTACACGCTGTGAGCCTGAGAGGAAACAGATGATTTAGCCATTCCTAGTGAGCCTGGCTGAAAGATGCTTTAAACACCTCAAATCATCTTATCATCTGATCCAAACACCTCATTTCCCTCGTATTCCAAAGGAGACAAACCAAGAAAAGATGAGAGGAGCAGCATCAGCCAGCAGATGGAGAGGAAAAAGGAAAACGAAATGAGAGCAGCCTACGTGACATGTGGGACGGCACCGAAGGCCCTAGTCCCAACCACCACCACCACCACCGTCTCCTTCTCAGGTTCCCTCAATCCCCAAAATTCGTTGCTTTCCGAACAAGTACGCACAGGTCAATTTCTTCCAGAATTTCGGACTTTGAGCAGCATCAGATCGAGTACCCCCTCACTCTCAGCAGCGGGCTACTAGGTAGTAGCATAGCAGCTGGTGGAAGCATCTTCTCATCTCATGATCGATCCCCTTCTCCCTCCCTCCCCTTTCACATTCCCCAACACCTGTAAAGCAGCAGAGCACCAAGCTGCAAGCAGAGACTGTCACAGATCGGATAGCCACTTATCTCCTGCTTTTGCTTCTCTCGTCTCCCTCGCCACAATTCGTCTCTCTGCTCTGCCTCTGCTGGTTCTAGAATTTGGCAGGCTCAGCATGTCCTGACGGAGCAGAGATTTGCTCGTCTCGTCTCGTCTCTGTTCCCTGTGGTTCTTCTCCGTCTTCTTGGTCCTCCGGTCATCCACTGAGCTTCTATCTTCCATGGCCGCAATGGCCAATCCTCCTCCGGCTCCAACGGCTCTTGGGCCGCAGCCGACATGGATGCCCTACGAGCCGACGAGGGATTGCTCCCAGGGCCTCTGCAGCATGTACTGCCAGCAGTGGTGCTACTTCATCTTCCCGCCCCCGCCGCCGGTCTTCGACATCGCCGGGCCCACCGGCGACGGCGACGACTCCTCCAGCCCCGCCTTCTCGCCCCTCGTCATCGCCATCATCGGGGTGCTCGCCAGCGCCTTCCTCCTCGTCAGCTACTACACCATCATCTCCAAGTACTGCGGCACCTTCAGCTCCCTGCGGAACAGGCTCTTTGGCCCCGGCGGTGGTGGCGGTGGCGACGGCCGGGGCGATTCCAGGAGCCAGGAGGAGTGGGAGGTCTCGCTGTCGGACGGGATGGATGAGACGCTGATCAGCAAGATCACCGTGTGCAAGTACAAGCGCGGCGATGGGTTCGTCGACTCCACGGACTGCTCCGTCTGCCTGGGCGAGTTCCGGGACGGTGAGAGCCTGCGGCTGCTGCCAAAGTGCAGCCACGCCTTCCACCTGCCGTGCATCGACACCTGGCTCAAGTCGCACTCCAATTGCCCGCTCTGCCGCTGCAACATCGCGTTCGTCGCCGTCGGCATGGTTTCGCCGGAGCCGGAGGGCCGTGCTGCGCCACGGGAGGACCGGAGAGACAGCCACGAATTCGCTCTGACAGTCGACGACTACTCCTCCGGGCAAGTGCGCGAAGAGCCACAGGCCGTGCCGAGCAGTAACGGCGGCGGCAATGAGGACGCGAAGGATCGTCCGGGGAGATCCGAGGCGGCCAATGGCGTGGTCGTCGAGATCAGAGAGGACGGCGCCGTCCAGCCGGTCCCGGCCAGGGCGCAACCGTCGATGCCAGACACGCAGCGTGAAGCCCGCATGTCCATTGCCGACGTGCTGCAGGCCAGCCAAGAAGACGAGCTCACAGTGGTCAGGGAGGACGGCCTCCTGCAGGCAGGCTCCTCGAGGCGGTGCCACGGGGAGCACAGCAACAAGGACGGCGGCGGCCGAGCACCGCCGGATGCACCGACGAAGAAGCTGCCGCCGGCCGGCGGGTCGTGCTTCAGCGGCAAGGGTGGTGGCAGAGGAAAGGATTTAGGCCCTCCAGTGTGATTTGATTGAGGCGATGATTGATTTCTCAGGCATTCTTCTTCTTCTTCTTCTGTTAACTACTCCGTAGAACACTTGACCGTGATGATACTTTTCGGTGTGCTTCCGGTGGAGATCACGTCGCCAGCCGAATCAGAGTCTGGATACTTTTCTTCTTCATCGTTATGATCTCTACTTGCGATTCGCCAGCATGCTGCCCAAGTCCTCCCTGTGCAACTGCGATGCCTGCTGGCTGGTGACATATCCTGCACCTGCTTGGTGATTCTGCAACTCTGCTGGTTGGTGATAAATTGTATAGGAAATGATTTCTCTTCTTCTTCCATGTTGCCACTCCTCTCTCCACACGATTGGATTCTGCTCCAGGGCATTCCCTCTGGATTAGTGAGTTAGCTACATTAGGCAAAATGTGTTGTTTTCAATGAGTGTGGCCGTTTCGCTTTTTGTCGCGTCCTCACGTGTGTGCGTTTGCAATTAAAATCTCAAGCTGTCAAAGTAGAGCTGATCATTTGGGGATGTGCGTGGAAATGCAGACTGATCATCGCCAATCAAGGTGAGCTTGAAACTTGTTTGGTCTTGTTAGGTGGCCGGTGCCTTCTCGCTAATAATGTTTGCCATTCGGAACGGCGCGTCCTGCTGCGTAGGACAATGTGGGTGGGCAACTGGGCGTCCTGCTGTTGAGTGTCGGCCTGCGAATGACATGTGCGTCTCATATGTCAAATTGCAGTTGGGCGTTAGGTCGACGTTGTAGCTAGATCAACCGTTATTGTTTATGAGTGAGAACAATTCTTTTTTACTACCTCCGTTCGTAAATATAAGACGTTTTAGAGATTTGATCTCCGAAGACATTTGAATTTATTTATATAGTGTGTTTGATTAAACTTTGTATTAGAGTATCCGTGCTTACGTATTTTACGGTACATCTTATCAATATTGATCGTTTATTTATGTGTACGGACGGCCTAGATATGAACATACTACTGCGGATTTTTGGTAGTATATTTTGGGTTGAGTGTTGAGCCGGGCTGCTAGAGCGGCAAAAACCAAGGATGGGTTCTGCAGTTCAGCACCAAACCTGCTGAGTCAGGTACATTTTCTAATGAGGATTATGCCAATTAAACCCGACCAAAGCTATTTATGTGTGTAAGGCATCTGGAGGCAAATCTCGACCTGGCACAGCTGCAGGCAGGCTGCGGCTGTCAATCTCAAGCACCTATGTGGTGTTTGGGGAGCACCAGCCATGGCGTTTGAGGATTTTCACAACGGCCTAAAGGAACCGATCTACCGCCGTCTGAAGATCGTCTGATGGAGAGAGGGCTGCCGGGGGGCTGTGTTGTCAAAGATCTTGGGGGCGGCGATCAGAGTTGGGGTCTCGGGGAGACGGAGCGGCCGACCCTGTGCGACTGTCGCGACGACTGCCGGGCTGCTAGGATAGTGACCGAAGTCTGGGACAAGGAGCGGTCAACCTGTGCTACTGTGAGACGGCAGCCGGGCTGCTAGGGCGGCAACAGAAGGAACAAATACGTAAGAGTGAGGGACAAACTTACGAATTAAGATAGAGATTTTTTTCCAGATGTGATTACTTATGTTGTTAATAATTGCAGTTACTTACATTGTTAACCATAACAATTATGATTATGAGAGGACAAATCTATTCTAACAACCAAATTACCAGAATGTCCTACAAAGTAAAAACCAGGGACCAATAATAACCATTGGATCAATTATATACTACCCACTATTTTCAGTAGTATGATGTATCGTAAAAAGTCTTGGGTGGTTTGTCATCCCTACATTTGGGCAGATTTTGGGTTCGTTTAGAGTGCAATCATGCTTTGGCTTATAGGGTTGTACTTACTTTCAAGGGGGCGGTGGTGAATGCTTTGTTGTCGAAAGGGGGTTTGGTGCTTGCAGATTCTTCTGAATATAATCATAAGCTATTTAGGGCGACTTTTGCTGCATTTGATCTGTCCAGTCTAAAAAAATAAATGCAAATGCAAGTCTTTTTGCTCAGGTTTTATCATTCAACCTGTAGATACGATGATACTGTCTAGTCTCCAACTCAACATTGTCGATTGTTAAGGCAAATCTATATGAACACTGAAACGGATCGAGAGGACACAACTCGTGATCTAGCGCCGCCATTGGATCCTTTCTCCGCCGCCACCTCACCCCGCTACCCCCCCCCCTCACGACACCTTCCTCCCCTCATCGCCGCCTGAGGCATCCTCTTGCAAAGTCCGGATGGCTCCGAGGAAGGCGGCGGAGGGGCCCTTCTTCGACTGCTCGACGTCGGTACGACAACTACGATCCATGGATCAGGGAAAACGATCTCTTTGTTGAGGATTCCCCGTCTAGGGGCGCAACGGGGCTACCGGAGCTTGGCTTGGGCGGCCAGCCGACAACCGACAGGTTCAGGTCATGGCAGCGATGCCTCGACAGCTGATGGCATCGTTTTGTTCGCTGCCTACTGTCCCGTCTAGGTGCGCTCCAATCTTATCGGACTTATCTGTGTTGGCTAGCTAACCGGTCACCGATTTCTAGGTGGAGCGGGAGGTGAGGATCTAGATCGGGATAATTCTCTAGTCGATTCCAGGCGGCAACGACGATGATGACAACGCATGCGGCTGATATTCTTCTTGGAGACGTAGTTGCGGTCTGCCCTACCTCTTCTCACCTCACAACTTCTCGGGTGAAAACCCTAACTACGATGGGCGGCGACGGCGCTCAAGGCGTCGTGTCCTTCCTGAAGGCGTCGCTGGGAGAGCTTCGTGATGGTGGGCACCGTTTGGGTTCGTTTGTAGGTGTAGGTGGCGTACCCTTGTTCATCCAAGGGATATCTGTTCCGGGGGGAAACCCTAGATCTGGGTCTCCCGGATCTGATGATGACGAAGACTATGGTATCGTTTTCCCTTTTGAGGGCATTGTTTCAGAGCAGAGGTTCATTGAAGGGGCCAAAATGTGGAGCGGTGTTACATCTACTGCATTAAAGACGACATGTTTCGGTGGCATGGAGCAATTGAGTCTCGGCGTTGAAAGCAGTATGATGGACACACGCAGCCAGGTGGCATAGTCTGGTGTCGTGGTGACGTCGATGGTAGATGGTCCCGAGAAGGTCTATACAATCACCCCTCTTGAAAATGAGATATCGGAAGATGGTAGCGGCGTATCCTAGAGCATGCACACATGATGCGCATTGTGGGACACCTAGACTGATTGGTGCTCTGTGCTTGCTAGGCAGGCGGCTTCTTGAGACCACTGGATTAGCAGGTGTCCGTTGATGCGACCACGGTATATCTTTATACTTGTAGGTGTAGCGCCTTTGTTCGCTTCGAAGGTGGCTTTAGATTGATCTTTGTATCTGTTTGGTCAGATTCTATTGAATAACTTAATAAAAATGGTTGCATGCATCAATTTGATGCAGATGTCAGGGTAATACTTCTTTAAAAAAACTATATGCACATTGAATTTCGGATATGGATAAGCCCAGAAGTACATGATTTTTATGAAACGTCAGATGTTACGAGCGATGCATGGCAACAAGACACGAATCTATTGTTAAGTGGCTTCTAAGGACGCGTTTGGCTGCATGCATGCAACCCAAACAGCCCGCTAGATACAAAAAAACTCGTTTGGTTGCATATACAAGAGCCAGGCTCATACTGCACGGACGTTAAAGCAACCAAGAGATTGGCTCGCTAGAAACGTTCAAACCATACGCTTACAACGAGTCAAGCTGAGTCGAACACAAAAGGAAAATGGCGTGCACAATGGTGTAGGATGGTTTCGGCAAGGGAATGGCGGGAGTCCAAAAACTGTCGGCGCGAGATGGCGCAAAATCTAGTCTCACCCCTTTTACTTACCCACCCTAGGGGTAGGACAAATCCAGTGTTAGTTCTTGGCATCAAAGGGGGTAGGTTCTCAGATCTACAGTAGAGGCGACGACTTAGGTGGCTATGGTGACTTAAATCTCCAGCAGCAGGGTCTGATTGTCCCATTCGTCTTCATCTCCGTCTTGTCCGCCCTGTCTCCGGCATGAGAGTGTTGTTGGCTCCACAGGTAATAAGCACCATGCAACGACCCTTCACTGTTAGGTCATTAGGTAGGGGTAAGGTTGATTTTTCTATTACTTACCACAACATCGGTTTCACTAGGACTAAAGGATGATGCTGGCGTTCAAGCATCAATATTGATAGTTTGACTAAGGCCTAGGTCATGTTGGTCCACAAGAGAGCGGTTCGTCCTAATGATAAGCATGTGATTCATTATGGTCTATTGTTAGCTCGATATATGGATAGAACGGTGAATCTGAACTACATCTACAACAACAACGACAACATAGAGGTTGTGACATGTTTCAAATGTGAAGAACATCTTTGGCTAAGCTAGTGGAGACGTTTAGGCACAGAGGTGGGTTACTACAATAAAGCATCCACACTAGTGTGGAAAAGCAAATAACAATTTGTGTGTGTCATCCAATGGCACATATAGTGTTCGCTTGCAATCTCCAAAAGTCTGATGTCAACACTACAACATTTAGTAAATTTTAGCTTGTGCCCTCCTCATAGTGGTACTAGAACATTGACGATATTTCACTATTTGAATGACTCAATATGTTCTGTGAAGGGGAACGTTGCATGAGAAACAAATATTTTCCTACGATCACACACAATATCTATTCATGTTTTTTTGCATGGTAATACGGTTCTCATTAATAGAATAAGATCAAGTTACAAGACACGTAAACACCGACCTTACAAGACTGAAAGGATGAAACAATCCTATGCAAAATACCATCGCCTATCCTTCTCCTTTGACACCACCAAAGCGGCCACCAAAAGGAAAGAAGACAGATCACCTCTTCACCCGAGCTCGACACGGCTCCATCGCTAATTAGCAGCTTTATGGACCTCCAAAGTAGTTTTCCAGAAGCAAAACCATAACCGTTGAAAGAATCATACCAGGGCAACATGTCCTCGTACACGCCATCGATCTCAAGATCCGACACCCCCGCATGACGACAATGTTGGAGGAGGAAACCAGAACTGCCATCCACCGACCACAAACCCAACACAAGATGCACCATCTTCCAGCTATCACTTGCGTAGACAACCGTCTGCGCGAACTCCTGAACGACAAAACCTTCCTGCTCCACCATAACGTCGGAGAGTACGCCGCAGCAACGGGGATAGAGCAGAAGGAGAGACACACCTGATGAATTCGCCGCCGCCGCCTCACCGGCACCATCCATGAACCCTAACACTGCCGATCTGAAGGATCGACAAACACATGATCCCATCAACTCCAAGACGCCGGCACGAAGGACACCATCGGTATGGTAGTGAAGCTGAGGCAGATTTATTCGTCCATACGCCGCTCCCACCACCCCAACGACGCACCATGACCTACAGATCCAAACCCTAACTACAGACCGGAGGAACGGGGTCCCCCCCTCCATCCTGCCGCCGAAGTAGCAGTCGAAGGGAGAGGGGACATCATCCTGACCGATTGAGAAACGGTGGAGGAAATCCCCTCCCTAGCCGCCTGGCTCCTGGCAGCTAGGGTAGGAAATGTTGCGGACGAATTGTTTACGAGAGGGAGAGTGGATCTACATACCCTTGTAGATCACTAAGCAGGAAGCATTAAGAAACACGGTTGATGTAGTCGAATGTCTTCGCGATCCAAATCGCTAGCCGTCCCACGATTCGTCCCGATCTAGTGCCAGACAGACGATACCTCCGCATTCAGCACATGTACAACTCGATGACGATCTCCGCCTTCTTGATCCAGCAAGAGGGAGCAGAGAGGTAGATGAATTCTCTGGCATTGCGATGATGCGGTGGTGACGGTGGTGGAACTATTCTGGCAGGGCTTCGCCTAAGCACTGCCGAAAACTAGGGGAGATGATCTAGTGGGGAGATGGGGCTGCTCCGTGGCTTAGGGTTGGGTTTCGGCTGCCCTCTCTCCCCTCCAATATATATAGGAGGGAGGGGAGGAGCCGGCACCCCTAGGGTTTCCCTTAGGAGTCGGCCAAGGGACAGGTGGAGGAGTCCACCTCCAATCCTACTCCAAGTAAGATTCCGATCCTACTTGGTTTCCCTTCCCCACTTTGGGTTCTTTTCCTTTTCCCCACATCCTAGCCGCAAGGGCCCTTAGGGGCTGGCTTGCCCGGCCCACTAAGGGCTGGTGCACCACCCCTAAGGCCCATGTGGCCTCACGGCATGGGTGCCCCTCGCGATGGTCCCTCGGAACCCTCCCGACACTCCCGGTACATTACAGTTAATACCCGAAACCTTTCCAGAGACCAAAACAGGACTTCCTATATATCCATCTTTATCTCCAAACCATTCCAGAGCTCCTCGTAACATCCGGGATATCATCTGGGACTCCAAACAACCTTTGGTCGCCACCATACATAACTCAATACTATTGAAACATCATTGAAAGTTAAAGTGTGCAGACCCTGCGGGTTCGAGAACTATGTAGACATGATCGAGACACCTCTACGGTCCATAACCAATAGCGGGACCTGGATGCCCATATTGGTTCCTACATATTCTACAAAGATCTTTATTGGTTGAACCTCTATGTCAAGGATTCATTTAATCCCGTATGCTGTTCCCTTTGTTCTTCGGTATGTTACTTGCCCGAGATACGATCGTCGGTATCTCTATACCTAGTTCAATCTCGTTATCGGCAAGTCTCTTTACTCATTCTGTAATACAAGATCCCGTGGCTAACACTTTAGTCACTTTTCTTGCAAGGCTTGTTGTGATGTTGTATTACCAAGTGGGCCCTGAGATACCCCTCCGTCACACGGAGTGACAAATCCTAGTCTTGATTCATGTCCACTCAGCAGACACCCTCGAAAATACATGTAGAGCATCTTTATAGTCACCCAGTTAAGTTGCGACATTTTATACACACAAGGTATTCCTTCGGTGTCAGTGAGTTGCATGATCTCATGGTCATAGGAATAGATACTTGACATGCAGAAAACTATAGCAATAATCTGACATGATCACATGCTACATTTATAGTTTGGGTCTTGTCCATCACATCATTCTCCTAATGATGAGATCCCATTATCAAATGACATCTCATGTCTATGGCTAGGAAACCTTGACCATCTTTGATCAACGATCTAGTCTACTAGACGCATACTAGGGACACATTGTTGTCTATGTATCCACACATGCATTTGTGTTTCCAATCAATACAATTATAGAATGGATAATAAAAAATTGTCATGAACAAGGAAATATAATAATAACCACTTTATTACTGCCTCTAGGGCATATTTCCAACAGTCTTCCACTTGCACTAGAGTCAATAATCTAGTTCACATCACTATGTGATTTACATTGTAGTGAATATAACACCCATACAGTTCTGGTGTTCATCATGTTTAGGCCTTGGAAGAGGTTTAGTCAACGGGTCTACGACATTCAGATCCGTGTGCACTTTGCAAATATTTATGTCCTCCTACTTGATAAAAATTGCGGATGGAATTGAAGCGTCTCTCTTTATGTGTCTGGTCCTCTTGTCTAGACACCTTCCTTAGCCGCCTACGAGACAGAGATGTACCCCGCTTCGCATGTAGAATCAGCTACCACGCTCTGCTTGGAGCACCAGCTTACCGCTCCCCCATTGAGAATAAATACATATCCATTTTGAGAGTTATAGACATCCGGATCAGTGTCAAAGCTTGCATCGACGTAACCCTTTACGACGAGCTCTTAATCACTTCCATAAACGAGAAACATTTCCTTAGTCCTTTTCAGGTACTTAAGGATATTCTTGACCGCCGTCGAGTGCTCCACTCCTAAATCACTTTGAAATATTCTGGCCATACTTATGGCAAGGATGACATCGGGTCTTGTGCACATCATTGCTTACATGATAGAGCCTATGGCTGAAGCATACGGGATGACACTCATCTTCTCTCTATCTTCTGCAGTTACTAGGCATTTAGTCTTACTCAACTTCACACCTTGCAATACAGGCAAGAATCCCTTCTTGGACTGATCCATTTTGAACTTCTTCAAAACTTTGTCAAGGTATGTGCTCTGTGAAAGTCCTATTAAGCGTCTCGGTCTATCTCTATAGATCTTGATGCCTAATATGAAAGCAGCTTATCATAGGTCCTTCATTGAAAAACTCTTGTTCAAATATTCCTTCACGCTTTCGAACATTTCTATATTGTTTCCAATCAGCAATATGTCATCCACATATAATATTAGAAATGCTATAGAGCTCCCACTCACTTTCTCGAACGCTTTGATCACCTCATCAAAGCGAAGATTCCAACTCCGAGATGCTTGCACTAGTCCATAAATGGATTGTTGGAGTTTCCAAATTTTGTTAACATTCTCTGGATCGACAAAACCTTCTGGTTGAATCATATACAACTCTTCCTTAAGGAAACCATCAAGGAACGCTGTTTTTACATCCATTTGCCAAATTTCATAATCGAAAAATGCACCTATTGATAACATGATTCTGATGGACTTAAGCATCGCTATGGGTGAGAAGGTCTCATCGTAGTCAACTCCTTGAACTTGTGAAAAACCCTTTGCCACAAGTCGATCCTTATAGACGGTGAAATTACCGTCCGCATCCGTCTTCTTCTTAAAGATACATTTGTTCTGAATGGCTTTTCGCCCTTCGGGTAATACTTCCAAAGTCCATATGTTGTTTCCATATATGGATCCCATCTCGGATTTCATGTCCTCTAACCATTTGTCAGAATCCGGGCCCATCATTGCCTCTCCATAGCTCGTAGGTTCATCATTGTCCAACAACATGACCTCTAAGACAAGGTTGCCGTACCACTCAGGAGCAGTACACGTCCTTGTCGACCTACGAGGTTCGATAGTAACTTGATTCTAAGCTTCATGATCATCATCATTAACTTCCTCTTCAACTAATGTAGGGTCCACAGAAACATCTTTCTGCACTATGCTGCTCCCTGGTTGAAACAGAGGTTCAACAACCTCATCAAGTTCTATCTTCCTCCACTCAATTCTTTCGAGAGAAACTCTTTATCAAGAAAAGTTCCGTTTTTAGCGACAAACACTTTGCCTTTGGATCTGAGATAGAAGGTATACCCAACTATCTCTTTTGGGTATCCTATGAAGACGCATTTCTCCGCTTTGGGTTCCAGCTTTTCAGGCCGAAGCTTTTTGACATAACCATCACATCCCCAAACTTTAAGAAATGACAACTTTGGCTTCTTGCCAAACCACAGTTCATATGGCATCATGTCAACAGATTTTGATGGTGCCCTATTTAAAGTTAATGCAGCCGTCTCTAATGCATAACCCCAAAACGATACTGGCAAATCGGCAAGAGACATCATAGAACGCACCGTATCCAATAAGGTTCGATTACGATGTTCGGACACACCATTACGCTATGGTGTTCTAGGCAGTGTCAATTGTGAAAAAATTTCACATTGTCTTAAGTGACTGCCAAACTCATAACTCAGGTATTCTCCTCCTCGATAAAATCGTAGGAATTTAAACTTCTTGTTACGATGATTCTCAACTTCACTCTGAAATTGCTTGATCTTTTCCAACGTTTCAGACTGGTGTTTCATTAACTAAATATACCCATATCTAGTTAAGTCATCGGTGAAGGTGAGAAAGTAACGATATCCTCCGCGTGCCTCAATGCTCATTGAACCGCACACATCAATATGTATGATTTCCAACAAGTTACTTGCCCGTTCCATTGTTCCAGAGAACGGGGTTTTAGTTATCTTGCCCATGAGGCATGGTTCACATGTGTCAACTAATTCAAAATCAAGTGACTCTAAAAGTCCATCAGCATGGAGCTTCTTCATGCGTTTTACACCAATATGACCTAAGCGGCGGTGTCACAAGAAAGTAGTACTATCATTATCAACTCTACATCTTTTGGCATCAATGTTATGAACATGTGTATCATCACTATCGAGATTCAATAAGAATAAACCCCTCACATTGGGTGCATTACCATAAAAGATATTACTCATATAAATGTAACAACCATTATTCTCCTCTTTAAATGAGTAACCATCTCGCAATAAACAAGATCCGGATATAGTGTTCATGCTTAACGCAGGCACTAAATAACAATTATTCAGATTCATCACTAATCCCGATGGTAATCAAAGAGCGAGCGTGCCGACGGCGATCACATCAACCTTGGAACCGTTTCCCACGTGCATCGTCACTTCGTCCTTAGCCAGCCTCTGTCTATTCCGCAGTTCCTGCTTTCAGTTGCAAATGTGAGCAACCGAACTGGTATCATATACCTAGGCACTACAAGAAGAGTTGGTAAGGTACACATCAATAACATGTATATCATATATACCTTGTTTGGTGTTGGCCACCTTCTTGTCGGCCAGATACTTGGGGCAGTTCCGCTTCTAGTGACCAGCTCCTTGCATGCACTCGGTTTCTGGCTTGGGTCCAGCTTTGGGTTTCTTCACGGGAGGGCCAACTGTTTTGTCACTCTTCTTGGAGTTACCTTTCTTGCCCTTGACATTTTTCTTGAAACTAGTGGTTTTATTGACCATCAACACTTGATGCTATTTCTGGATTTCAGACTCAGCGACTTTCAACATTGCAAACAACTCGGCGGCTGACTTGTTCATCCCTTGCATGTTATAGTTCATCACGAAGCTCTTGTAGCTAGGTGGCAATGATTGAAGAACTCTATCAGTGATTGCCTTCGGTGGAAGGGGCATCCCTAACTCAGCCAGACGGTTTGAATACCCAAACATTCTGAGTATATGTTCACTGACAGACATGTTCTCCTCCATCTTGCAAATAGAACTTATCGGAGGTCTCATACATCTCGATCTGGGCATTCTTCTCAAAGATAAACTTCAACTCCTGGAACATCTCATATGCTCCATGACGTTCAAAACGTCTTTGAAGTCCCAGTTCTAAGCCATACAACATTGCACATTGAACTATCGAGTAATCTCCAGAACGTGCCTCCCAGGCGTTGGCAACGTCTTCGGGTGACACGGGAGCGGGTGGATCACCAAGCTGTGCATCAAGTACATAAGACTTTTGGGAAGCTGTGAGGATAATCCTTAGATTACGAGCCTAATCTACAAGGTTACTTCCATCATGTTTCAACTTGGCTTTCTCTAGGAACGCATTAAAATTCAGGGGAACTACTGCGCGAGCCATTGATCTACAACATAATTTGCAAAGGTTACTAAGACTGTTGTTCAAGATAATGAGTTTAGTTAATCAAATTACTTAAAACTCCCACTCAATTTGACATCCCTATGGTCATCCGAGTGATACATGATCCAAATTCACCAACCCAAGTCCGATCATCACGTGAGATGAGGTAGTTTCAATGGTGAACACCTCCATGATGATCATATCTACTATATGACTCATGTTCGACCTTTCCGTCTCTTGTGTTCCGAGGCCATGTCTGTACATGCTAGGCTCGTCAAGTTTAACCTGAGTGTTCCGCACGTGCAACACTGGCTTGCACCCGTTGTATGAGAACATAGAGTCTATCACACCTGATCATCACGTGGTGCTTCGAAACGACGGTCCTCCGCAACGGTGCACACTCAGGGAGAACACAACTTTATCTTGAAATTTAAGTGAGGGATCACCTTATCATGCTACCACCGTCCTAATCAAAACAAGGTGCATAAAAGGATTAACATCACATGCAAATCATAAGTGACATGATATCGCCATGAACTTGTACTTTTGATCTCCATCTCGAAAGCACCGGCATGATCTCCATCATCACCGGCAAAACACCATGATATCCATCATCATGATCTCCATCATTGTTTTGCCGCCGGGGTTGTCGCGCCCACCATGCTTCTACTACTATTGCCACCGCTTAACGATAAAGTAAAGCATTATATAGCGCTTACTGATTGACATGCAGGTCATACAATAATTAAAGACAACACTATGGCTCTTGTCGATGGCCATACTCAACGACATGCAAGTCATGATATTCTATAAAAAACATGATTATCTCATACATCTCATATATCTCATCATGTAATTGGCCATATCACATCACAACATACCCTGCAAAAACAAGTTAGACGTCCTCTAATTGTCGTTGCATGTTTTACGTGGATGCTATGGTATCTAGCAAGAATGATTCTTACCTACGCAAAACCACAATGGTGATACACAAATTTCTATTCAACCTTCTCAAGGACCGCCTTTGTCGAATCCAATCCAACTAGAGTAGGAGAGACACACACCCGCCAGCCATCTTTATGCAAGAAAGTCACATGTCAGTCGATGGAACCAGTCTCTCGTAAGCGTATGAGCAAGGTTGGTCCGGGACGCTTCATCTCACAATACCACCGAATCAAGAAAAGACCAAGGGAGGAAGCAATCTGAGCATCAACGCCGACAAACTCCTTTGTGTTCTACTCGTGATCTCATCTATGCATAGACCTAGCTCATGATGCTTATAACCCACAAGAATAGGGGATCAATTGTAGCCTTTCTCGATAAGTAATTGTGTCAAACCCAACGAGGAGCTAAAGGTAGAACAAATATTCCCTCAAGTTCTATCAACCATCGATACAACTCTACGCACACTTAACGTTCGCTTTACCTAGAACAAGTATGAAACTAGAAGTACTTTGTAGATGTGACGGGATAGGTTTGCAAGATAATAAAGATGACATAAATAAAAACTAGGAGCTGCTAAGATAAAGAAACAACTAAGTTAGTTTAACGAGTGTGGAAAAGTTGTAGTAGGAGTTGCGGAATTATCCCTAGGCAATCGATAACTAAATCGGTAATCATTATTGCAATTTTATATGAGGGAGAAGTATAAACTAACATAATTTTTCTACTTGGATCATATGCACTTATGATTGGAACTCTAGCAAGCATCTCCAACAATTAAAGATCATTAAGGTAAAACCCAACCATAGCACTATAAGGTATCAAGTCCTATTTACTCCCATATGCAACAACTCACCTACTCAGGTTTATGCTTCTGTCACTCAAGCAACCACCATAGGCAAATCATGAACACATTGCAACACCCTACATCGAGGATCCCTCATGCTTACGCGGCGGGGAGAGCACCATAGGACAGAACCAATAATAAAACATGCAACTCAAACCAATCATGATCACCAATCAACCCATAGGACAACAAAATTCTACTCAGACATCATAGAATGGCAACACATCATTAGATAATAATATGAAGCATAAAGCACCATGTTCAAGTAGAGGGTACAAAGGGTTGCGGGAGAGTGGAACGCTGTAGATAGACGGGGGAAGGTGATGGAGGTGTTGGTGAAGATGACGGAGTTGTTGGAGTAGATCGCCGTCACGATGATGGACCAGGCGGCGTTCCGGTGCCACCGGGAGAGAGGGGGAGAGAGTCCCCTCCTTGTTCTTCTTCCTTGACCTTCCCTATAGATGGGAGAAGGGTTTCCCCTCTGGTCCATGGCCTCCATGGCGGCAGAGGGGCGAGAGACCCTCTGAGATTGGATCTCTCTCTCTGTTTCCTTCTGTTTCTGCGCTCCTAGATTCTAGCCTTTCACCTTTCTTAAATATACGGAGATCCATAACTCCGATCGAGCTAAAATTTTGAGGGGATTTTTATCCGGAAATTAGCTTTCTTGCGGCCAAAGGACATCTCCAACCAACCTAAGGGGTGACCACAAGCTTGCCAGGCGCGGTCAGGGGGGTGGGCCGTTCCTAGCAGGCTTGTCACCTCCTCGGGCATCGTCTCGCGTTGATTCTTTTTCCCAAAAATCACATACTCCAAAAAAAATCTTCGGAAGATTTTATCGTGTTTGGTATGGATTTTCTGCGAAACAAAAAACATGCAACAAACATGAACTAGCACTGGGCACTGGATCAATATGTTATTCCCCGAAATAGTATAAAAAGTTGCCAAAAGTATATGAAAGTTGTAGAATATTGTCATGAAATAAACAAAAATTATAGATACGGTGGAGACGTATCAGATGCCACTGAAGGGGAACGTTGCATGGGAAACAAAAAAATCCTACGCACACGCAAGATCTATCCATGGTGATGAGCATCTATGAGAGGGAGAGTGAATCTACATACCCTTGTAGATCGCTAAGTGGAAAGCGTTAAGAAACGTTGTTGATGTAGTCGAACGTCTTCGCGATCCAAATCGCTAGCTATCCCGCGATCCAATCACGATCCGTCCCGATCTAGTGCCGAACGGACGACACCTCCGCGTTCAGCACACGTACAGCTCGATGACGATCTCCGCATTCTTGATCCAGCAAGAGGGAGCGGAGAGGTAGATTAATTCTTCGGCAGCGCGACGGCGCGGCGGCGACGGTGGTGGAACTATTCCCGTAGGGCTTCGCCTAAGCACCGCTGAAAAGTACGGGAGACGATCTAGTGTGGAGAGAGGACTGCACGATGGCTTAGGGCTGGGTTTCGGCTACCCTCTCTCCCTTCAATATATATAGGAGGGAGGGGAGGGGCCGGCGACCCTAGGGTTTCTCCTAGGAGTTGGCCGAGGGAGAGGTGGAGTAGTCCACCTCCAATCCTACTCCAAGTAGGATTCCAATCCTACTTGGTTTCCCTTCCCCACTTTGGGGTTTTTCCTTTTCCCCACATCCTACCCACATGGGCCCTTAGGGGCTGGCTTGACCATCACACTAAGGGCTGGTGCACCACCCCTAAGGCCCATGTGGCCTCCCGGCGTGGGTGGCCCCTCCAGATGGTCCCTTGGAACCCTCCCAGCACTCCCCGTACACTACTGGTAATATCCAAAACCTTTACGGACACCAAAACGGGACTTCCTATATATCAATCCTTACCTCTGGACCATTCTGGAGCTCCTCATGACGTACGGAATCTCATGTGGGACTCCAAACAACCTTCGGTCACCATCATACATAACTCAATACTACCGAAATGTCACTGAATGTTAAGTGTGTAGACCCTGCGGGTTCGAGAACTATGTAGACATGACCTGGACACCTCTACGGTCAATAACCAATAGTGGGATCTGGATGCCCATATTCGTTCCTACATATTCTATGAAGATCTTTATCGATTGAACCCGTGGCTAACACTTTATGTCAAGGATTCAATTAATCATGTATGTTGTTCCCTTTGTTCTTCGGTATGTTACTTGCCCACAATTCGATCGTTGGTATCTCTATACTTAATTCAATCTCGTTACCGGCAAGTCTCTTTACTCGTTCCGTAATACACGATCCCGTGTCTAACACTTTAGTCACTTTGCTTGCAAGGCTTGTTGTGATGTTGTATTACTGAGTGGGCCCTGAGATACCTCTCCGTCACACGGAGTAACAAATCTCAGTCTTGATCCATGCCCACTCAACAGACACCCTCGGAAATACCTATAGAGCATCTTTATAGTCACCTCATGGTGTCAGTGAGTTGCATGATCTCATGGTCATAGGAATAGATACTTGACATGCAGAAAACTATAGCAATAAACTGACACGATCACATGCTACGTTTATAGTTTTGGTCTTGTCCATCACATCATTCTCCTAATGATGTGATCCCGTTATCAAATAACATCTCATATCTATGACTAGGAAACCTTGACCATCTTTGATCAACGACCTAGTCTACTAGAGACATACTAGGGACACTGTATTGTCTATGATCCATGATCCACACATGCATTTGTGTTTCCAATCAATACAATTATAACATGGATAATAAATGATTATTATGAACAAGGAAATATAATAATAACCACTTTATTATTGCCTCTAGGGCATATTACCAATATTCTGTTCAATCCAAACATGAACTTGTTTTTTTGGGTAAAGAAAAGTAACCCGACTAAATGTTACTCCCTCCATTCCACAATGTAAGTGCATATCGATTTTTTTGGAAGTCAAACTTTACCAACTTTGACCAAGTTTATAGAGAAAACTGTCTACATCTACACTACCAAACATGTATATTATGAAAATATAACTCATGATATTTCCAATGATGTGCATTTGGTATTCTAGATGTACCTATTTTTCTCTATAAATATGGTCAAAGTTTATAGTGCTTGACTTTTAGAAAAAACTATAGCCACTACATTATGGAACGGAGGGAGTATGTTGGAAGATACTAGTAAAAATGATGAAATCCTTATTAACTAATTGACGTTCTGTTAGAGAAAAGTCCTTACATGACACTGATACCGAGCTCGACATTCTTATGTTCTCTATATCAAAATTGGTTCTCATGTGCTTTGCCTTTGAACTAATGGAAGACCAAAATATTTCCTTGTCATCTTCTTTGTATATAGTGTTTGCAGATTTTTCAACTTATTTCATGGCGGCACTTGCACTTTATTATATTCTCCACATGTACAAGTGAAAGGCAATAATGACGATGATTTGATGAAGTGACCGTGGTGAAAAAAACCCTGCTATGAACTCTACTAGTTTACTGTTTTGTAGATATGTTTATCTCAATGATTTTGTCTGGGCATGTTATGGATAAACATATATATGATGATAACCGTGTTTCATGTTTTCTCGTGCCATGCTTAATTAGTTAGGAATGGATAATATCTTATCTTGGGTGTCCACATGCGTTAAATTCATTATGATGCGGTATGTTTGGGTGTATTCTCCTATGAAGATTTTGAGTGGCTTGACTCGGCACATGCCCACACATGTTATTGATTCAAGGCCAATCTTGCCTTTATGATATTTATGTTGAGCATGTTTATATCCTCATGATGCTACTATTAAATATTGGTTATTTAAAATGCGTGATTATAACCGTTGTCGCTCTCCAGTTAGTCGCTTCTGAGTCTATTGCTAGCCTTCGCATACTAAACGGAAATGCTTCTTGTGCATCACAATCCTTTAAACCAAAGTTGTGCCATAAAATATCCAGTATATTTTCCTATATACGATATTACTTTGTCATTCCAAGTAAATCTGCATATATCCTCTCTAAACCTTCAAATTAATACACATTTTGTCTGCATATAAAGCTCATGGAGTGGTGGGGGAGAGCGTGACAAATAAAGGGTTCCTCGCGCACGAGTATGGCATCTTCTTGTCTTATTGCAAAAATAGCTGGTAAATGGGATGCCCAATCCTACATTAATTAATCAAATAAAAAACACTCCTCTTCGAAGAATGTTGGCACGCACCCATGAATTCGGCTAGTCATGGTTTATGGAAACATAAAGGTGGAGGAGAGTGCTAAGCATGGGAATCACTATCACATATGTTCATCATATAAAATGATGAGATTCTCTGTGGTGAGCATGGGAATCACTATCACATAAGGTGGAGGGGAGTCCCTCATTCTCCTCATGATTCTTGGGACAACTTTCTAATTTTCACACAACCTCCTTATTTTCAGACAACCTAGGGACATATACAAACCGGTGTGATGTAAAGCTCCAAGGTAGGACTTTTCCTGTCATAATTGCAAGCTAACTGAGTTGGTTTTATCCATTGTGCCCACAATAGAGAAGGTCCATAGTTCAATCCCCTAGCGTCCTAAACATTTTGATGCTTGTCCGTCCGACAATAAAATAAATGTGTGATAGGCCAAGTTCAGCCCACGAGGAGGACAAACAGTTCTATTTTTAAAAAACCACGTGTGAAACGGATGAAACAAAACATATACTTATACTTTTGCTTTTTGTTGGGCCATCTTTGTCGGATATACTATATGACGCTACCTGTGTCAAATAGCGCATGGGATGCACATCAATTCGCGTCTGAGCCAGCCCGCTGGCATGTACCGGAACGACTTGTCTTTGTAAGGTGCGAGTAAAAATCCAAAAAGACAACGCGTTGAATGATCGAACACTAATGATAAATAATGGCCAATGCGAATTTAAGAACATATTGTAGCGTAATATACGAAATATTTTTTGAACTTTCCATAAATATAAAACAATTATGAATTGCTGAATATTGTTGGAAACGTGATTCTTTTTTCAAATTACGAACATTTTATTGAAAGTTCCGCACATTTTTACAAAACATGATTTTTTTTCAAACGCTATTTTTTTAAATTCACAATTGTTTTTGAATAAATGAACCTTTTATAAATACACAATTTTTTGTTGAATTTATTAGCTACTTTTTGAAATGTTAACATGTTTTGAACCTTGAGAACAATTTTAGAAAACGTGTTTTTTAAGCGTGAACCATGTTTTGAATTTGTGAACATCTCACAAAAATGAGAATAATTTTGGAATTTGGTTTTTTAAACGCTCAGTTTTTAAGTCTCAAATAATGTTGGACCACACAAACATTTCTTTTAAAATGGGATTTAGAGAAAACATTGGAAAGAGAAAAATATAAAGTTCCATTTTTTTTCAAAACTGGGCACAATTATGAATTCTTAAGTTTTTTCAAAAAATTGACCGAAAGGTGAAATTTTGAATATTTTATAAAAAATTAATTTGCGAGAAAAAGGAAAATTAAACTTGAGAGGAAAAAAAATAGTAAAGGAAAAGGTAAAGGATTTGGAAAATAGAAAAAGTAGATAAAAAAGAAGACGGGCCAGTCCAGTCCGCCCTGTACGAAGCTCCATCTATTGGGACATAGTGTGGCAAATAGGGTTTCCGTAGCTGTGTGGGCAGGAAAATAAATGGGTTGGTTCTGCTGGGTCACACTGCACGCAGGCCACATACGAAATTGTGGAGAAACCGGTTTTCCTCTTTTAGGCCATGGACGCACAAGAATTTAGTTGGACATCCGATTAAAAAAATATCTTTTCGACGATGGACGGATGAAAAACTGAGGGAAACACACCTTGCTTTATTAGTACTAGCAACATGCTCCTGCGTTGCAACGGAAGAAAAGATAGCATATGTCGCTAAAACTTCGATAATACATAAAATCATAAAATGAAATGAAGCACCAGATTAATTCCCTTCTAGACATGAAGGACACAACGAAAAAGAAGAAAAAGAGTGGGAATAAAACATATTTAATCATATTATAACACATATATAATAGATTACATACCATGTGTTTAATGTATTATTATTTTCATGCATTTCTTTCTCATATATTGTTCCTCTGGCGCATAGCCTCTCCAAAATCACAATCTATTTTGTCATCTGGAATCACCGTTGTTTGTCACATCTGGGATCTTCGTCATTTTTGTCATTCATTTTGTCAGTATTATTTTATGATTTTCTCATATGTTGTGATCTATGATCCACCCAATCGTCGGCCTATTGTTATACTTTCTAGGTTGATGATGTTGCCGCAACTCAACTCACGCAAGCGAGAAATTAGCCATACAGGTTAATTATTAAGATAATAAAAATGTCAATAAAACATGCCCACTTCAAACAAAGAGATAGCATACTAAAACAAATTGAATACTCTCTTCATTTCAAAATATAAGGTGTATTGATTTCGGTGCAAGTCAACGAATTCAAGGTTTGACCAAGATTATATAATAAAATAATAATATGTGTCATACCTAATAGGTAAAATATGAAACTATTTTTCATGATGAATCAAATGATATAAATTTTGTATTGTGGATATTGATATATTTTTCTAAAAACACGATCAAACATGCACTCTACACCTTATATAAAGGAATGGAGTCCTGTTTTAATTTCCAATCCCATGAGCGAATTGTTACAACTTATAAAGGCAACAATTTTTCTTTCGGCACATGCTTGTGACACTGAAATTTCTGAACTTTTGTTCATTAAGAATTCAGAATGTGACAGTGTACCGCTTGGAGTCCAAATGACACCTGGTAGGCAAAAAGAACTGACAGTATAGTACCTTCGTCCGGTTTATTAGGCCCTCTTATATTCTGTGTCCATATTTGACTATATGTTTGACTAGAAAAATATAATGTATATGCTATACAAAGTGTATCGTTGGATTTGTATTTGAAAGAGATTTTCTATGGTATAATCTTTATGACATATAATTTATATTTTATTAATTAAATTTATGGTTAAACTTTGGCTTAAAATGAAAGAGGACCTAATAAATCCGGACGGAGGTAGTACGTCATAAGACAATGACGATTGGGGCTTCTGTTTCATCCTTTGGGTTACGTAGATCAACGATGTTACTTTACTTACAATATTTTGATTTATGTCAAAAATCTGTAAAGTTGTATATCAATCTGCATATGTGCGATGCTGGAGTTTAATTTGATCCCATTGTATTGGAATGGGGATTATCTCTCATGTAAAAGTAAACTACTCAAATAATCTGGTGGACAAGTTATCTCTTGTGCAATTTCGTCAATTCTACTAATGATTGCACGGGTGATTCATCGTGAATGTCAAACATTCGTTTCCACTCTGAAGAATTTACTAGGGAGAAAATGGTGTCTATTCCTTCGGGACTATTCAAAAATGCGCATGTTTAAGAGATTTGCTAAACTATCTTGTAGACAACTAAGAGGGGACACTAATTACAATTTTGTGCTTCAAACCTTACTTTGCATCCCAATGAAAAATCAACATAGAGAAAATGCTCTGTCACTATGTAGGTGATTTTATGAAGGAAGGTGGGTGGGAAGGGGGTTGTCATTGTTGTGTCTCTTTCACTGCTACAATACCTCCCTAAACATAAGCACGATCCGGGGGGGGGGGGGGGTGTGTGTGCTAAGGATTGGCATTATTGTTTCTCTTTCGGGAGCCTCCGAAGGGTCACTTTGGGTGGGCTGAAAGCGCGTCACTTAGCGCGCTCTCGGATGTTTTCACGTGTCGTGCTCTCGGTCGTCGCCACGTATTGTGCTATGGGCGCAATTCTTTTTACTTTATTTTTCTGCATGTTTTTTTTGCTTTTTTGCTTTTTGTTTTTTCATCGGTGTTTCTTAGCTTTTAGATGAAATAAATAAATAAATAACAGAATTGCGCGTAAAATCGAGCTTTTGGGGTTTTTCATCGGTGTTTCTTAGCTTTAGATGAAATAAATAAATAAAATTGCGTAAAAAATCACGTTTTTCCTTTCGCGAGATGCACAATTTTTCTTTCGCGAGAGGCATGGATTTGCTTCGGCGAGCGGCACGGCCGTGTCTCCCGGAAACGAAAAAAGTGAGTTTTTTTTGCGAGAGGCACGACCGTGATTCTCGGAAATGAAAAAAAAACTTATTTTTTTCTTTTCCTAAAGAGGCACAATTTTCATTCCGCGAGAGACACGATCATGCCTCTTGAAAACGGGAAAAGACGCGTTTTCTTTTATTTTCCTTCCACGGTAGGCATGGTTTTGTTTGCGTGAGACGCATGGATTGTCTTTCGCGAAATGCATGGCCGTGCCTCTTTTGGAAAGGAAAAAAGCATGCTTTCGGTTCATTTTTTTTGTCATTTTTCTATAAAAAAATGTTTTGTAAATCTATCAACCTGAGATCTAGTTTTGAAGATCTCGACGCGAAAAATTCAACTGTGAAAATGATTAAAGATTTAAACGCATGATTTAAGAGATAGATCAATTTAAAAAACGAATATACGATAAATTGGAAAAACTCTCAACATGCGACGATTTCGATCTTTGGGCGGCAAGCTCCACCACTGCTGGCTGGCCACTAGATCACATTACAGATGTTAAAAATGTTATATCAGATTACATTACAACTTATTCGCCAAAAAAGAAGAAGATTACGGTGCAACTGGAATACATAGGTACAAACCAGTGGGGTTCTAGTAGGCAGGCTTTAATAGGCTGAAGCCTACCCTTTAAAATTTTATTTTAGTTAAATATACGATATAACAATTATATCAAGACGCTTTACATGCAACAATTTTAATGTATTTGCTAATTAGGCTTAGTAAATTGATGCTAGACTCGCCACTGGTACAAACTAATGATCAATTCACATGCTGAACGTTGATCTCATGACAGAAGGTTAACGGAATGGCCAGCACTTGACCAGTGGCATAGACTGAGAATAATCGGTGGCACATAAGTCTTTTTTTTTTTTGAGAAACTGAAACGACTCGCCCATAATATAATATCGCGAAAACGCATGCAGCTGAAGCGCTGAACCTACTACACCACACTACGCCATATCACACTGGGTAGACGTAGACTTGCCAGAAAGCGGCAGCCCGACGTGCACCGCCCACAACGTCTAAGCCCAGTAGATCCGACGGGTTAAATTACATGACTCGTCCTTAATCCTTCATGGCATGCAATGCGCTACCTAGCTGCCGCTTAACCCTCCGGCCGCCGCGGCCATCGTCGCCTACTGCGCCGGCGCCTCCGCCTCGGCGTGGATGAAGCAGAGCACATGGTGCACCGCCGCGGCGATGTCGTCCGCCGTCGTCAGGCCGCACCCCTCCTCCACCTGCGGCACACACACGCACAGAGGTTAGTCAAACTGAATAAGCAAAGTGTAAGTATTATTTCTAGTAAACGGAGTACGTAGAAGGCAGAGGCATGGGCAATGGCCGGTCAGGGAATCAGGGAACCTCTGCTCATCTGCTGCAACTACTCCGGAGTCCGTAGAATAGATTAGATTCCACAGGTGAACAGTGGCACCTCCGTCCTATGGCTAAAATAGCACGAGGGAGCAGAAGCACGGTACCCTGCCTAGCTTTCGATAAAAGAAAAGGCCTAGCTGCACCGGCTACATCGCTAGATAGCCTTTTTTGCTCATTTATCGATGCCAATCTCAATACGTATCAGTTGAGGAAAAGAGATTCTCCCTGGCAGTGCTCGGCTGACAAATCTAGGAGCAATACTTTCTCATGAAGTGTCACACTACCCAGCAACAGTGCCACACTGGTACCACGTACTACTACTACCACTCCTAGGAGACATGACAGCAATGCCGAGTCCTTATTTCTAGGCCGCTGCATCTCACGGCAGGGCCCCAAACCCGAAATAGCACTTGATTTATTTTATTATATTATAATGTAAAGAAAGGGCACAGTTTTCTTTTGGTGCGGTAATACTGGGAAATCCGGTCAAAAGTAAGTGGCGCGAAGGGGAGCAGGAAAAGACTCAGATGTCCACATGTGTGGTCAAGTTCATCGGATTCTATCAAAGATTTGAAGTATTTGATGCGCCTCGATCGATCAATAATGCAGCAGCAATTGATCTGCGCACGTTGATGTGATCATGACACATCACACATGGATGTCTGGTCTATCTATCATCCATCCAAGCGGCACTCAAGGCAGGGGAATATCTGACACGTTTTCTTTTTGAGATGCCAAAACAGACATGGCATTGCTTACTGTGGAGTTGCATTTCTATTCGAGCTACAGCCACTCTAGAATACTAGCATTGATGCAAACACAGGGTTTTAGCTAGTGGTAGAGTGGAGTTGCTAAGAGCATGGCTAATTAATCGGATCTTTCTCCTGCGGCGCAGAGAATGACCTCATGATTCCCAAATGATGGTCCGGACACACACAAACTACCCGATTGGGCCACTCGATCCGTGAGCCTGCCATAGGCTTCTAGCTGCGGCTCGACAGCATGGGGACGTGCTACGTTGGGACATGTGCACCAAACGTCGCAGGATTAAGACTGAAATTTACTACAGTACTAACTAAAGTGTTTTGGGTTTAATAACAAGCTGTAGTACATGGCGCACGTACGACTCGTACGTACCTTGAGGCTGAGGGAGTAGAGGACCAGGGAGTCGAGCGCGGTGACGTTGAGGTGCAGCACGGTGAGTCGGAGCGCCTGCAGGCCGGCGACCATGCGGAGCAGCTGGCCGGGCCGCCGCGGCGACATGACGCGGAGGCTGGCGTGCGTCTCCACCAGGTTCACCTCGATGTCGGCCACCCCGGCGCGGCTCTCGTCCGCCGACAGCGTCGTGGCGTCGCGCGGCGACTGGGACCACACGTACTGCGGGTACGCGAAGAACCCCGCGAACGGCGGGGCGTCGGACGCGCCGTCCGCCTCGGTGACGCTGCTGCTGCAGTTGCTCGTCGACTCCACGCAGGCGGCGCCGCCGCTGCCGCCGCTGGTGCTGGCGTGCGTCGGCAGCGGCGTCGCGTCGCATCCTGCCTTGTGCTGCTGCTGCTGATGAGCCAGCGCCCGCTTCTGCGCTTCCAGGGACTGCAGCTGCTGCTCCAGCTCCTTGACGAAATCTATGGCCCCTCCGACGATCGATGCCTGGTCACCCTACAAGGTTTTTTTAAGGCAAAAACGAGCATTAGCTCTGTCAGAGAATAGTATACTCCATGGAACTCATCGAACAATCAATGACTTCTCTGCTGGTGAGTGAGTTAATGATTCGGGAGGGAGACACATTAATGGCGTCCCGGAGTCCGGCCAAGAATGGATGCTTCTCCTCGGCAAATACCGAGCAGTTAAAGACATTGGGCACGGGGAAAGGAGAGCTCATCAATAGTGATGGTGGGTCTCTTTCGGCCCAGAGAAACATTCTTTCTTTCTTTCTTTCTTTCTTTCATCATCCTCCGTCCCAAGTTGCTCCGGCATCCCTTTCTTCTTGTTTGACAAGCGAGCGAGAGCACGCGGATACACACCAAGAGGGGGGACACTTGACTAACTCGAAGTAACGTCGGGTTGCTAGAGGGAGAGGGAGAGGGAGAGAGGGAGGCGTACCCTCTGGACGTAGGAATCCGGCATGAGGGAGCGGAGCACGACGAGGTACTCGTTCATCTGGCGCCGGCGGTTGCGCTCCACGGCGATGTGTGTCATGCGCTGGCACTCGGTCTCCTCCCTCGACTTGCAGCTCCTCGCCCGCCGCCGCCGCTTCCTCCTCGGCTGCGCGGGCGACGACGTGGCCTGCTTCTCCACGTCGCCCGCGGCGGAGAGCCCCGGCAATGCCGTCTGAAGCTCGCGCGCTGGGCCACCGGCAATGCCGGCGCCGTCGTAGAAGCCCGCTGCATTGTCGAAGAGGAAGCCCGCGGCGTTGAAGGTGTTGTAGACGAGCGCCGCATTGTCGACGCTGCTGGAGGCGCACAGCGCGTCCACTAGTGCCATGGTCGACGGACGGACGGACGGACGGACGGCTGACTCGCTCGCTCGCTCTCGGCTCGTGGCCGTTTCTCGGTGTCGCGATGCTTTTGGCGACGACGACGGAGGGAAGTTGCGCACCACCACCGCTAGCTCTCACTTATCTCGCTCCTTTGCTGCTGCTGCTGCTGCTGCTGACTTAGCTGTAGCAGTGATTCTGAGGATCTCTGAGGTGCTCGCGTTGGTTTGGTGGGATGCGTATGTTTCTTTCTCTCCGGCGTGGTGGTCTACTCTCTACTGCCGCCTACTGGGCTGGGGTATATGGGGAAAAGATAAGGTTTGGTTTGGGCACGCCAGCCAGCCTGCATTCGCGCGCTCGCGTACCAACAGTGGAAGAGGGTGCTCTGCTCCCAGTAGAGTAGGCATCAAATGATCAAAAGGCTGAGCTCTTTTGTAATATCTGCACTGCGTTTTTTGTGCAGTGCGTCGTGTCGTGCTACTGGCCCTACTGCCGTGTGACCGGGTGACTAGTCAGATCGACTGCGGGCTGCGCTCTGCGTTAAGAGGAGGGGCTGCAAAGTTAAGTTTTTCTTCTGCGCATCTTTGATTTGCAGGGATTCTTAAAGTATTGAAAATCGAAAAACGCAAAAATAAAGTGTCATGTTCTTTTATATCCTACGAAAATTCAAAAGTTCTTTTATATCTTATTGGCTCTTCTGCAGAGACATCTAGCTGCTTCTATGGATCCATAGATCTTGTAGAAATTATTCACACATCATCATGAAG
Source organism: Hordeum marinum (assembly GCA_022496015.1). Lineage (NCBI taxonomy): Eukaryota > Viridiplantae > Streptophyta > Magnoliopsida > Poales > Poaceae > Hordeum > Hordeum marinum. Next base: position 340,788,410 of record CM039677.1, on the reverse strand, counting down.
ACTTTAAGGATGATGAAGATAGCATTCGCGATGGATTCTCCCTGCAGCAGAGTATCGGAAAAGGATTCCAAATAGGACCGCAGAAGAACAGAGGTTTGCAACAACGATAAAAAAAAATTAAAGTCTCGCTATGAGGGTTTCTGAATATTTGAGAATCTATTGCACTAGAATCAGGTCAGACGGAGCCACAACGCGCGCGCAGGGAGGGGGGGACCTAGACCCTGCCTTGTGGCTCCCTCGTGGAGCGTGTGGTCTCCTCCCCAAATTTACAAAATCCTTTTTGATGTGGAAAAAATCGTAAAAAAATCGTTGCATTTGGACTTTGTTTAATACGAGTTTTCTAGAATCAAAAAACATGCAGAAAACCGGGACTGACATTGGGCATTGAGTTAATAGGTTGGTCCATAAAAACAATATAAAATGGCATGCAAATCATACAAGATTGATAATACAATAGCATGAAATAATTAAAAATTATAGATTTTTTTAGAAAAGGAGGATGCACCCCTGGCCTCTGCATCTCGACGATGCATGTGGTCACTTTATTAATTATTCACAAAAGACCTTACAAGGAAGTACATCAATAAGCCTGAAGCCATCCTCTAGGCAACTCTGTCGCTACTCCTATTCCCTTGATGTAGTGGTACCTAATGTCCGAGCCTAATATCAAACAGACATCGTACCGAATCCTAACATCTAGTGCCAGATGTCCCATCCCGGCCACATACCTGGATTGGGTCACATACCGGTCTGGCGCACTCCCCGAGGCTGCCTCCGCCGTCTTCCACGGATCCATCTTCAAAGCTATACTGACGCATCGACCCTGCCCGGTCTAACCACCGTCAACACCACCACGACGCCAGACAGCGCCACCATCCTGCGCTCGTCCATCATCACACGCCCAAGGCGAGATCCCGCCGCTCCATGCCGTTGAGACCCGCCGTTGTCGACGTGCTAGATGCCACGCCGCTCCTCCTTCGCGAACACCACCTGCTGCCACTGGTCCCATCCCCTTCGCCTGCAGGTCCTCTAACCGAGCACCCAAACGCCCCAGGCGGTGCCTCCAAGAAGGGTACGACACAAGCAGTGTCGCCGCCGCCCAAGGAGATTTTGGGTCTTGACCCGGGCATGGGGTTGGGGTGGAGGGCAGAGACCTCGACGACACCTGCCAGGAGGAGAACGATGACCCTGGTCGTCGCCACCGTCGGGATGAACTAGTCATCCAGAGTTTCCTCCGGTCCGATGTCACCTCTACCAGCCCCTGCGAACGCACCGAGGCCGACGACCGCGATCGTAAGGAGATCCACCGGCAGCTCACCGCCCAGGTGGTCAAGACACCGTCCATCCACCCCCCGCGAGCGTCGCCAGCCGAGGGCGCCGTCGCCATGCCTAACGGGGCCACCGCCCCAGGTCCAGGTGCCTCCACGATGGCTCGAGTGTCGAGATCCGGCACCGCGCGGCCAACGCCAGCGCCCAAGCCCGCCGTTGACTGATTCCGCCGCCACCGGAAGCCCGCACGCTGTTGGGAATCCCACTGGGCGCCCGAGCACTGCCGTGAGCCCGCCGCCTCCGGGATCTGCCACACCGTTAGGAGGACCGCACCCCATGGATCAGGACTCCCACGCTGCCGCGGATCCGGGAGAGGGAGGAGAGACCCACCGCCGTCGCCGTCGCACGCACAGGCTTTGCCCGGCGCCGACCATCGGCAGCGGCGGAGGGGAGAAGGGCGCTGGAGGGTTACTAGGCGGCGGCTGAGACCTCCCGAGCCGCCCGCGGGGGAGGCGACACGAGAGGGTTAGATGTATATTGTGTGTGTTTTCCATTAAAAATTATGGATACATTGAAGACATATCAGTTATTGTTGATATGATCACATCCGATGAGAGTGTTGATTGCTAAATCTTGACATGTACCATGGTAAAGAATGATATGCGTTCATCCATGGACCAAACTCAATGCATATTGCCATCATCTTACAAAGATGGTAAGAATGTGCCTGATTAGTGTAAGATCATGCTGGCCACATGCACCCAAAATCTTCTCACTGGTTTTTTGATCAAATTCATTCACATATGGCCGAAGCACTCCGTGTGCTTAGCATGGGGAAAAACATTATTGGGTGCATTTTCTAGCCATTTACATGCTTCTGTGTGGAATGCCAAAGGTGACACCGACCGAATGCATCTTTTTTACTGCATTATGAACCATGTCCATGAAACCTCTGTCTCTAACTGAAACAATCCAATAGCAACAGGGAACATCCAATTGTGTCCATCTAGAGCATTGCATGCTGCCAATTGACCATTCCACTTAACAGTAGAAAAGGATGAGTATATGCTCAAATATGGACGACACCTTGCTTTGAAGCCATCGAAGCAAGGCTTTAAAGCCATAAAGAACTTAGAGAAAACAAGCTTGCCATCCCCTGTTACCTAAGTATTATATATCTCAACAACACTGCCAGGTGACCTCTTCTCCACCTCTACTTTGAACTTATAAATCATCTTGAAGGTATTTTTCCAATAACAATATAATTGTTTCATTGCACTTTGTTTTGCCTTCCACGGTGTGGTATATTTTAGCTTAATGAGGTACTGATTTTCTAAGTTTACTAAAAGTTTTTTTGTAGTAGTGTTTGGTTTCTTCGCTAAAATAGGAGTGATGTTTTCCGCAGCCCAACGGTGTGATGTCATGGTTGATACTCTCTATGAACTTGTAATAAAAGTATGTTGACGTGGGATTTAATTAACCCTGATGGTACCACCATCACATTAGCGTCTAACAGATATGTACCACTTGCAAGGCTTGACGCTTCCATCAAAACCTTTGCACATTGCATAAAACTTCTTTCTACCAATCCACTTAGTCTTGGCATATACTCATGTTTGACTGCATAAGTCTTGAAACACATCCTAAACTCATCCATGTTTGGCCACACCTTCCCACTTCAATAACATGGTTTTCTTTGTCATAGACATTTACTAGATCATCATCATGTGCATCACCTACACCATCTTCCATCAACTGTCCATCCACATCTCCAAATGAATCTCTGTTAGCATCAGCACGCAAACTAGATTCACCCCTCTCCTTCTTATCTCTATCATCTACTGGAATGCCCAAACAAATCCATCTCGGTGTCAACCATTGGTGCAATGAACAAATCTGTAGGGTCATCTAATTCTAGTGAATCCAGTCAGCACAAGCAACCCTTGCAGCACCATCCGCTTGTTTGCCAATGCCCGCTCCATCTCGTCCAACCCACCCGTGCCCCCACAATCTAGATTCCAAATCGACCAAAACAGAGGCGACACGGTAATATCTAAATTGAAATAGAGTAGGGTTTTGAATTCACTCATCACATCTGTCGCAACCAAGAAGGAAAGCTCCCTCGCCCGCCATCGATAACGAAAGGGGGGGAATGAAGCGTTTAGTCAGGCACGGGGGCACGTTTCACTTGATGCACTACCAAGTTAAGTGGGACCTACTTGCCTTAACATAACCTCAGTCCATTGATGACCGTTTATTGTCCGGTCGGGTCTTGGCTATTTCTGCCTTAAAACGTCGTACAAGAGCTATACTGACCAACTATGTCGCTCTCCTTCCGATTCACGTGAAAAAAGTCGCATGGGAGGTAATTTGCCTCATGTGACAGGATATCATGGGGCCCCAGTACTCAGAAGGTAACGGTCAAAGACTTTGACTGGACGATAGTGCTCCATTTGGGCTTTTGTGAGCTAGTGGTGGAGGGGGAGGGGAAGTGAGAAAAGTTAGTTGCATTGGGAAAAAATGAGCACAACTAAGCGACTAGGGGGATGAAAATAGAAATCCCTAACGAACGTATGTATATTCTTGCTACAATAACAATATTTTACCTTGAAGCAGGATACATATCTTGTTCAGCAGATTTACATGACATTGCCCCATTGGACATGCTACCAAAAAATCATGGTCCATGGACAATGACTAAGAAGGTTGGAATCCCACAACAGTATATCCAGTTTGATCATGCGGATAATTATAGGATGTGGTCTAGATAAATTTATAAATGATTCATCATATTAATTGAGATGATTAATGAAGTACTTATTCTCTACTATAATAAAGCATATCCCATGTATTATGATGGGGCCACCCATTTTTTGTATGTAATCACCATGATTGTCTAGTAATTCCATTGTTAATGTAATCACATATCAAAAATGGTTGTTGCATTAACAGTTAGAAAACATGATTTTATTTTGTAAGCCAATAAGATGTGGTCTAGTTAAGGAGGTTCTCAAGAAAAACTAGTAGGAAAAAATTGACAACACCAAAAACAAAGAAGGTGGGATTGGGAGAGAGGATGAAAGAATGTACAGACGAAAAAACCTTGATTTTTCTTATTCTTATATGTATAGACCAATATCCATTATTCTATAAAGGATAGATTTTATTGACTCAAAATGGTGCATCAAGAGGATATACAAATGCAATGACCCTACACCCGACTTGTGCATAGTTAGGATGCACACAACCAATAACAATGCAAGCACACAAAAGTACGCTAGAAAAGAACAAATTTGTATAAGAACACGACTATGCCATATAAGATCAAAGTTATGTGTAGAGAAGGAAAAAAGAAAAAGAAAAAGCCTCAGAGCGACCAGATTCGTAGTCGACAAACTACAACAATGCCAGTATTTGCACCAATCATCTGATGAAACCAAGTAAACGACAAGATTCTTTAGCAACAACACCTTTAGGAAGGGATCAATTCTTAAACGCCACCGTCTCTGGATCCAACCACCTACAACTAGAATCTCGATCTTCACCTTGAAGAATCATTCTAAGCATTTTGAGCAATGCCTTCAACAGGGTAACCACGTAAAAACATCACCATAGCCAAGTATAACCAACTCAGGTCAGGCCTAGGCCTTCACCCCGGAGCTCAATATCGAGTGCTCAAGTAGCACCATCATTGAGGAACTAATATGTTGTCTTCACCAATTTTTCTGCTATCCCAACCGTTACATGCAATGTGATCACCGTCACTGCACATCCACCCCTTTGTGTCAAGACTTCGTCCATAGTTTGCATCTCACCATCAAAGTCAACCACTGGCTTTGAAAATATGAAACTCTTAAAGACCTTTCGAAGGCCACCACGTGATCACCACAAGATCAACTCTGAAGGTGGATTAATCATGAATTGCCAAACATCATTGTTGTCACGGTTGACCAACACACCAGCCGACCCGAGAATTGGACTAACTTCACCTAGGAGTCTAGGCACCCCTAAAGTAGATGAGAGTTCACCAACAGCGAACGCAAGGGGATGAGACGAGTGACCGGAAAACAAAACTGAAACAGACTTGTGACACGTCTCCAACGTATCTACTTTTCCAAACACTTCTGCCCATGTTTAGACTCTAATTTGCGATTTGAATGAAACTAACCCGGACTAACACTGTTTTTGGCAGAATTACCATGGTGTTGTTTTTGTGTAGAAATAAAAGTTCTCGGAATCGAACGAAACTTTTCGGAGATTTTATATGGAATATATAGAAAAATACTGGAGCAAAGACTTACTAGAGGGGGGCCACCAGTTGCCCACAAGACAACAGGGCGCACACTTATGCCTTGTGTCACCCACGTGGCTCCGTCGACCCTAATTTTAAGCCTATAATTCATATTCCCCAAGATAGAAATAAGAGAGAAGTTTTCATCACGTTCTACGAGACAGAGTCGCTGCCACCTCCTGTTCTTCCTCGGGAGGGCTGACTTGGAGTCTATTTGGGGCTTCGGAGAGTGAAATTCGTCGCCATCGTCCTCACAAACCCTTTTCCATCAACAATTCCATGATACACTGGGAGTGATTAATTCCTTTGTAGGCCCGATAAATGGTGATGTGATTGGATGAGATTTATCATGTAATCGAGTTGATAGGGCTTGATCCCTAGTATCCAGTATGTTCTAAGATTGATGTTGCTATGACTTTGCTATGCTTAATGATTGTCATTAAGGACCGAGTGTCATGATTTTAGATATGAACTTATTATGTTTCCAAGAACATGAGAGTGTTTTATATCCTATCTTGCAAGTTGTATGCACCTACTATGTGTTATGATCCACATCCCCCAAGGTGACAATAATTAGGATTCTTTCCGGTGATGACCGTAGTTTGAGGACTTCATGTATTCACCATGTGTTAATGCTTTGTTCCGGTTCTCTATTAAAAGGAGGCCTTAATATCCCTTAGTTTCCATATGGACCCCACTACCGCGGGAGGGTAGGACAAAAGATGTCATGCAAGTTCTTATTGTAAGCATGTATGACTATACACAGAACACATGCCTACAATATATTGATGAATTGGAGCTAGTTCTGTGTCGCCCTAGTTGTAGGATCAGAAGTATGTACAGAGGGGGGGGGCGGTGATTAGACTACTTAACCAAAAAGAAAAAAAAATCTAGTGTCGTGGTATTTCTGCGGCAGATGCGGGGGTCGCTTATCGAGGTGAGAGCAAGGCCACAGTGGAGATCTCGAAGGGGATCACGCAAAAGCACGCAGTGGTTTACCCAGGTTCGGGGCCCTCACGTGGAGGTAACACCCCTACTCCTGCATGTCTGATTTACATGAAGGGTATATGGTTGTACACGGTTGCTCCTTGAGCTATCTAGAGGAGGAAGAAGGAGGCAATGATGTCTCCTCTTCTACTGGAGAGTGTGTGAACGAGAGAGTGAGAGAACCTCCCTCCCCCCCATTCGTTGCCTTGGGCTGGCTCCCTGGTTCACCTTATAAAGGGGTGCCCAGGGGACAAGGGGTGGCCCACATGGCCTAACTTCACTATTGGAGGTGACGGATGAGGGGACACATGACATATGGATAGTTGGTCACTATTTGCCAATAGTGTCAGACTGCAGCGGCGTGGTTGACTCTGTAGTTTGTCAGCCACAATGTCTTCTGCTCGTGTCTGATGGGAGGCCTGATGTTGACTTTGTTGGGCCGCAACCGACAGCCTGCAACCGGCCAGGCTCTAGAAGGACGGGTGCAACCCGCAGCCGGCCAGGAGTAGCCAGCAGCCGGCCAGTCTCCAACCAGCTAGTCTCCAGCCGGTAGTTTCCAGCCGATAGCCCGCAGTCGGCCAGGAGTAGCCAGCAGCCGGCCAGGATCCAACCAACCAGTTTTCTAGTCGTCAGCCCGCAACCGGCCAGGAGTAGCCAGCAGCCGGCTAGTCTCCAACCAGCCAATTTCCAGTCGATAACGAGCAGCTGGCCAGGAGTAGCCAGCAGCCAGGTAGTCTCTAGTTGATCTTTTGTTTTCACTTCTTCGATTATATTGTTGATTCGTGGGGTTTGGCATACCGGGGGTGACTCCCCCGATGTTTTGAAATGTTATCTCGTCTCCTTGAGCCTACCCAGGGGTCATCCCCCCGACATCTAGCCTTTTCCCAATTTTACTTGTTGGCAAGTTTTATCAGTTGTATCATGTCAAGCACACCCTACACATGCATGTCTAATAGTATGAGTGTGGAAAATAAAGACAATCACATGAAAGTAGAGGGAAGGGATAGGAGAATCAAACGTAATTGGAGACATGAAGATTTTTTTTTGTGATTACGATATGTGGTGCTATCGTACGTCCATGCTGATGGAGACTTCAACCCATAGAGGGCTCCACCCATAAGGGTCCACAAATTAGCAACCTTGTCTATTACATCATGGCTTTCATTCATGAAGGACTAGCTTCACTATGGATAGATGTTCACGAAGTAGGCGTTCTCCTTGCCCTTACGAACTTCTTGGTTCAACTCCACACACGAAGACGGAGGCTCCCAAGCAACACCTAACCAATCTAGGGGACACCACTCTCAAAAAGGTAATAGATGTGGTTGTATGATGAACTCCTTGCTCTTGTACTTCAAAAGATAGTCTCCTCAACACTCAATAACTCTCTCATAGATTTGGATTGGTAAAAATTTGGGGAGGCTAGAAATAAAGATTCATATGGTTGGAGTGAAAGATCTTGATCTCAACACATGAGTAGGTGTCTCTCTCTCTTAGAAAAATGGATGGGGCAAGTGTTGGTATGTTGTGAGTGCTTCCTCTACGAGTGAGAGGCTGGTGGAGAGGTATACATAGGCATCTCCAAACATCCAACGGTTATAACATTATTTCCCAACTCGGTGAAACTGATCAAAAAACTTGGTTGCACAACAAAATGTGGCAACTTTTGGTGTTTCGACGAGACCGATACATAAATCTCGGTGGGACTGGATTGGCTAACCTAGGCAATTACCAAAACTCGGTGTCATCGATTCCTATAACTTGGAAATTCTTATTTTTAGAAATGGGACAACAGAAGGTTGGTCACTGATTTCGGTTTCACTGAAATGGAAGTTGGTGTCACCGAAATGTTAGGGTTTGGCTTTGGATCTGTGTGAGACAAAACTCGATAGGGCCTAACGGAAAAAGTTGGTGGCACCGAATTAGGACTTTTAGAGTTTTGGACATAATATTTTCTAGGAGAATTTCATGAGTATTTTTGGTGGCTAAGCTGTAAGCACTTGAGCAACCAGATCATCATATATACCTCATCCCCTTTTAATATCATTGCCTTTCCTATGGACTCAATTGTGATTTCTCACATAAAACAAAATGTAGAGTCTTCAATCTTGTTGCCAATGGGTGTTCCTTGCATCTAGGGAATCTCCTCACAATGCTTTGCCAATCCAGCATTGAACTTTTCCTATAATATACTTGGTGGAAACATTAGTATAGTGAAATATATGTTGTTATTGATTACCAAAACCACCTAGGGAGAAGTTCTGCTTTAAATCTCACCCTTTTTGGTAATTGATGACAACATATAGAACAAAGCATCGATAGGGATAAAACAATGGATATCATCGTTGCTTTGAGAAGCATGTGATAACAAGAGCTCCACCTAAATTTGTGCACTATTTTAAAAAAATGCGTTTGAATGAAAATGCACAATCGATTAGGATCATGGGTTACTCTTCCATGTCACATACAACTTGGTGGTACGCATAAATGACGTGAATGAATAAGAATGCACATAACACCAATCACAAATGAATTATCAGCACATAAATACATCAAGGATGGAAATAGTAGCATCATCAATCAAAGCATATTATCAAACATGACGGAGTTTAAGATAAACAACTATAATCCAATTGTTTTTTAAACAAAGAGAGGAAACAAAAATAGGACTCTCTCTCTCTCTCTCTCTCGAAGCCCTATGATCTATACACTTCAAATGCACAATCTATTAGGATCATGGGTCACTCTTCCATGTCACATACAACTTGGTGGTGCACATAAATGATGTGAATGAAAAACAATGCACATAACACCAATCATAAGTGAATGATCATCACATAAATATCTCAAGGTTAGGAAATAGTAGCATCATCAATCAAAGCATATGATCAAACACGATGGGGTTTAAGATAAACAAACGACAGGACACATGTTTTTGAAATGAAGAGAGAAAAAAAAACAGGACACTCTCTCTCTCTCGAAGCCCTATGATTTGTACACTTCTCCCCCTTTGGCAACAAGTTAGCAAAAAGTTCAAAGCTATAGAGCTAATCGTTGCTCTGCGCATGGCCTCCTCCGGTAGCTGATGAAGGAGTCAAATGAACCACGTACGCGAAGACTTCAGGTGATGTCCTCTGAGGTGGTGGAGTAGAAGCTGAAGGTGTTGATGGAGCTGATGGAGCTGCAGCCGGGGCTGATGAAGAGGGTCTCGTCTCTATGACTAGCACTACTGAAGATCTGGCCTGTGTCCTAAACTGAGTGTGAGTCTGTAGAGGAGGGACGTCATCATCATCACTCGAGTTGGGGTTAGGCAAAACATCCACCTCTTTCTTCAACTGATCAACTGTCATGCCCAGCTTAGCCACCTTGACATCTAAGGCATGAAACTTCATCTCCACGATCCTCTCTAGGCTTGCCTGATTTAGCAGAATATCCTTGATGTCCTTCTCCATCCCTTGGATGGTGCTGATGAGATAGGATATTTGATTGCTCTTCATCCTTGGAATCTGAGCACTAGTGGTTCTTGCTGCCTATGTCCGGGCCTCAGCCTGAGTTGTAGCTAAATGGGATGAGTAGGATCCAGCACCACAAAATTGTCCTCGAATTCTGGCTGGAGTGGCAGGTGTGGACGTTCAAGTGCATATTGGCTCTTTCCAATTTTGGAATTGATGAACATTTGAATATATGGAGCATATCCACAAGATCGCTTCTGATCAGCGCTAGTCCTCTTGATTGTCTCTACAATCAAATCCATCACGCTGAACCTGGTGTGGGTGTCTACATGATGCAACATGTTCATGGAGTACTCCCTGATCATCTCGTCGTCTCCTAACTTTGGCATCAAAACATGCCTCATTATAGTGTTGGTGGTGGGTAGTCATGCTTGTAGGTAGTAGACAGATCCTAGCTTGTGTGACTTCACATACTCCTTGGGAACTGGGGTATACATGTTGTCCATGGAGTTGTGGTTCATTTTCGCCTCACCATAAACATCCAGGTCACCATCTTTCACTTTTTGGGCTCCTAAGATGGTAGCCCACTCATCAATAGAAGAATGGTATCCGGTGCCCTCAGTCATCCATAGAATTCTTCTATCTAAATAGGAATGAGCCATGGAATAGAATTGCATGATCATCTCATCATTCCATGTAGTGAACTCTCTACCAACATATGCATCAATATCAATGGACTTGAAGTTCTCTTGCACATGAGAGAAGTAATCTTCACTTTCCTTGATAAACTTCCAGTCAACATATCTCATGTCACTAACTTGTAGATTTTTGTCTAACATGACAGTCTCATAAAATTTTTGCTGCTCCTTGGTGTGGAAGCGAGCATCTACAACAGCCCTTCTCCTGATAGAATATGGATCATCTAATCTCCATTTCTTGATCCCTTGATCCTTCCTATTCTTCGTGTCCTCTACTACTGGATGATCATCATTGTGTCCAGGCAGATGAGGTCTCAGCTTCCTCAAAACTGCAATATCTTCCTCTTCTTCCATGGTGCAAGATCCCTTGTTCTTCTCAGCAAGAGGAATGTCTCTGGTGGTCCTCTTGGGCTTGGGGGCAGCTAACTTCTTGGGAGCAGTTGCCTTAGCCTTGGAGGGTGGCTTGCTAGGCATGGTATCAGTCAACAACTTCTTCTTATTGGAAGAAGGAGGATTTACACCCGGTTCTTCCTCTTCCTCTTCCCCATGCTCAACTGGATCTTCATACATAGAAGTTTGCCTTCAAGTCACATGGACAATCCTCTTCCCCTCTCTCTTCTTTTCAGGTTTCTTAGCCATGGACTTGGTTTTCTTGGGAGTGTATGAAGTCCCAATACTGAGAGTCTTTGCTCCTTGGGAAGACTCGGGAGCTCTCAAAGCATTTGCGCTTGCATACTATTTCCTCACAGGCTTCTTGGATGAAGTGACCTCATCAGCATTTTTTCTGGCAGCATCTCTCTCCTTCTTCTCTTGTTGCTTCTTGGATGTCACCTCATCAGGCACAAAATAAGCACCTTCCTCATCTGAATTATGCTTTTTCCTGGCCTTTGTGGCTGCCTTGGGAAAATCATGAGAACCAGGAGTGCCAAGGTCTTCTGAAGAACTGACCTCAGGACTAGTGCTTGCATCACTATATATGCTCTGCTCTCTGAAGTTGTTCTGACTGTTATCCAGATCAAACATGTTGAACTGACCCTATGAATAGATGTAGAAGAGCGGAGGGGATAAGCATCATAAAACACAAACATTTTGCAAAAAATGAACTAAATTTTTTAGTTTCGGAATTCTGCTATGTGGGTTTCGGTTCCACCGAGATTTAATTTTGGGAGCCTTCGAGACTAACTTTCTCCTTAAGAGAAACTTGGCCACATTTTTGGTTTGATCGAAAAAGGTAACTTGGTCTCACCAGAAAGTTCTTAGAAACCCTAAATCTGAATCGGTAGTACCGACTCGTTTGCACTCGGTGACACCGATATGCATGTAGCGGAACCCCAAACCTAAAGTCTTTCGTTCGACTAATATAATCGAGTTTTCTCGTGGATAGGAATATTGCAATCCGTGGCATGAATATAAACACAACCTAATGCGCAAGAATCAGAATTTGGAGCGCAAGAGGGGGTCAAGTTCTTACCCTAATGCGGTGAAGAATTGGCTATGATGGTGACGGTGGAGCAGATTGTCGTCGATGGCGGTGGAGTCCGGCGGCGAGAGCGCATGAGAGACAAGTTTGAAGTCCAAAGACACGAGCGGTGGCAGCAGGGGGTTGCAGGAGATCGAGTGTTTAAAGAATTTTTAAATCTTGGGTCCCCAGGTATATATACCCTCCTACTGTCGTTAGAACCGATGCCAAAATTTCGGTGCCACCCAGTCCCTTAACTGCCAAAAGACAGAGAAACTCGATGAAGCCGAGATTTTGATTTTGGTGGTACCTAGGTTCAAAAACCAGATCAACCCTAGTGCTTAGGTGAAACGAAGTATTTGTAGTTTGTTACACCGAGTGGCACATGTGAGGTTTTGGAAGTTAGCTCTTGTTGAAACTGAACCCTGATTGCTCCTCACACAGAGGGTCTGAGAAGTGCTGGTTCAAAATTTGTGATGAAGCATGAATATAATTAGAGACGAGAAAGCATAGATATCTAGAGGGAGGTTGTTAGAGCATATTTCTCCATATGTGGTTTTGCTAATTGTTGACAGTCCCTATGGACTAATGGTTGCCTTGAGCTATATTCGAAGGATTTGTCGATAGGCACTTCTTGAAGTACATATGTTGGTTTCAAGGAGTTTATAGTGTGACCAAGGTGGTATTCAAGGTTTATCCAAAGATTGGTCATGTGAGAGTTGAGCTTATTGCAAGCATGTCTTACAGAAGAAGTGTCGTCGTTTTCTCACAACAGATGCCAAGGGGTGGCTAATCGAGGTGAGAGCAAGGTTGCCGTGGAGGATTCGAGACGGGATAGGGTAGTAGCATGCAGTGGTTTACCCAGGTTCAGGGTTTTGGAAATATTCCCTAGAGGCAATAATAAAATGGTTATTATTATATTTCCTTGTTCATGATAATTGTGTATTGTTCATGCTATAATTGTATTAACTGGAAACCGTAATACATGTGTGAATACATAGACCACAACATGTCCCTAGTGAGCCTCTAGTTGGCTAGCTCGTTGATCAATAGATGGTCACCGTTTCATGACCATGGACATTGGATGTCATTGATAATGGGATCACATCATTAGGAGAATGATGTGATGGACAAGACCCAATCCTAAGCATAGCACACGATCGTGTAGTTCGTCTGCTAAAGCTTTTCTAATGTCAAGTATCATTTCCTTAGACCATGAGATTGTGCAACTCCCAGATATCGTAGGAATACTTTGGGTGTGCCAAACGTCACAACGTAACTGGGTGTCTATAAAGGTACACTATGGGTATTCTCGAAAGTATCTGTTGGGTTGGCACGAATCGAGACTAGGATTTGTCACTTCATGTGACGGAGAGGTATCTCTGGGCCCACTCGGTAAGACATCATCATAATGAGCTCAATGTGACTAAGGAGTTAGCCACTGGATGATGTGTTACGGAACGAGTAAAGAGACTTGGCGGTAACGAGATTGAACAAGGTATAGGGATACCGACGATCGAATCTCGCGCAAGTAACATATCGGTGGACAAAGGGAATTGTATACGGGATTGATTGAATCCCCGACATCGTGGTTCATCTGATGAGATCGTCGTGGAGCATGTGGGAGCCAACACGGGTATCCAGATCCCGCTATTGGTTATTGAGCAGAGAGGTGTCTCGGTCATGTCTGCATGGTTCCCGAACCCATAGGGTCTACACACTTAAGGTTCGATGACGCTAGGGTTATATGGGAATAGTGTACGTGGTTACCGAAGGTTGTTCGGAGTCCTGGATGAGATCCCGGACATCACGAGGAGTTCCGGAATGGTCCGGAGGTAAATATTCATATATAAGAAGTGAGGATTTGGTCACCAGAAGTGTTTCGGGCATCACCGGTAATGTACCGACACCACCGGAAGGGTTCCGGGGGTCCACCGGGAGGGGCCACCAGCCCTGGAAGGCTACATGGGCCAAGAGTGGGAGGGAGCCAGCCCCTAGGTGGGCTAATGCACCTCCCACCTCAGCCCAAGGCGCAACAAAGGGTGGAGGGGGCCAAACCCTAGGCGTGGAGGGGCCCTAGGCCCACCCTAGGGCGCCGCCCCTCCTCCCCACCTTGGCCGCCGGCCCTCCTGGCCATCTAGGGTTTCCGCCACCCCTAGGGAGGGAAGCCTAGGGGTTCGCACCCTCCTCCCTCTCCTCCTATATATAGTGGAGGGTTTTGGGGCTGTGGACACGCAACTCTCTCTCTCGGCGCAACCCTACCTCTCCACTTCCTCGTCCTCCGTAGTGTTTTGCGAAGCCCTATCGGAGTATTGTGCTGCTCCACCACCACCATGCCATCATGCTGCTGTTGGAGTTTTCTTCCCAACCTCTCCCTCCTCCTTGCTGGATCAAGGCACGGGAGACGTCACCGAGCTGCACGTGTGTTTTACTCGGAGGCACCGTTGTTCGGCACTTAGATCGGAATCGACCGCGATCTGAATTGCTACGAGTACGACTCCACCAACCGTGTTCTAGTAATGCTTATGCTTTGCTATATTCAAAGGTATGAATATGCACTCCCCTTACTTGTTGTTGGTTCTCCATAGATTGATCTTGGTGATGCGTAGGAAAATTTTGATTTACTACTACGATCCCCAATAGTGGTATCAGAGCTAGGTCTATGCGTAGATTCTATGCACGAGTAGAACACACGTAGTTGTGGGCGTTGATTTGGTCAATTTTCTTACCGTTACTAGTCTTATCTTGATTCGGCAGCATTGTGGATGAAGCGGCCCGGACCAACTTTACACGTACGCTTACGTGAGACTGGTTCCACCGCCTGACATGCACTTGTTGCATAAGGTGGCTAGCGGGTGTCTGTCTCTCCCACATTAGTCGGATCGGATTCGATGAAGAGGGTCCTTATGAAGGGTAAATAGCAATTAGCATATCATCGTTGTGGCTCTTACGTAGGTAAGAAACGTTCTTGCTAGAAACCCATAGCAGCCACGTAAAACTTGCAATAACAATTAGAGGACGTCTAACTTGTTTTTGCAGGGTATGCTATGTGATGTGATATGGTCAAAAGAATGTGATTAAATATATATGATGATGATATTGATCATGTTCTTGTAATAGGAATCATGACTTGCATGTCGATGAGTATGACAACCGGCAGGAGCCATAGGAGTTGTCTTAATTTATTGTATAACCTACATGTCAATCCAAAACGCCATGTAATTACTTTACTTTATTGCTAACCGTTAGCCATAGTAGTAGAAGTAATAGTTAGCGAAGCAACTTCATGAAGACATGATGATGGAGATCATGGTGTCGTGCCGGTGATGATGGTGATCATGTCGTGCCCCGATGATGGAGATCAAAGGAGCAAGATAATATTGGCCATATCATGTCACTATATGATTGCATGTGATGTTTATCATGTTTTACATCTTAGTTGCTTAGAACAACGGTAGCTTAAATAAATTGATCTCTCACTAAAATTTCAAGAAATGTGTTCCCCCTAACTATGCACTGTTGCTAAGGTTCGTTGTTCCTAAGCACCACGTGATGATCGGGTGTGATAGGTTCTAACGTTCGCATACAACAGGTGTAAGCCAGATTTACACACGCAATACACTTAAGTTGACTTGACGAGCCTAGCATGTATAGACATGGCCTCGGAACACGGGAGACCGAAAGGTCGAACATGAGTCATATAGAAGATACGATCAATATGGAGATGTTCACCATTGATGACTAGTCCGTCTCACGTGATGATCGGACACGGGCTAGTTGACGTTGATCATGTGTCACTTGGATGACTAGAGAGATGTCTATCTAAGTGGGAGTTCATTAAACAATTTGATTATGTGAACTTAATTATCATGAACTTAGTCTAAAATTGTCTTTACAATCTATATTGTAGATCTAATGGCCAACGCTAATGTTGCCCTCAACTTCAACGCGTTCCTATAGAAAACCAAGCTGAAAGATGATGGAAGCAGCTATACGGACTGGATCCGTAGCTTGAGAATCATCCTCATAGCTTCCAAGATATTATATGTCCTTGATGCACCGCTAGGTGATGCACCCGTCTTCCCAGCAACTCAAGATGTTATGAACGCCTGGCAGTCGCGTAGTGATGATTACTCCCTGGTTCAGTGCGGCATGCTTTAGAGCTTAGAACCGGGGCTCCAAAAGTGTTTTGAGCAACATGGAGCATATGATATGTTCCAAGAGCTGAAAATGGTTTTCCAAGCTCATGCCTGGGTCGAGAGATATGAAGTCTCCGACAAGTTCTTCAGTTGTAAGATGGAGGAAAATAGTTCAGTCAGCGAGCACATACTCAAAATGTCTGGGTTGCACAACCGCTTGTCTCAGCTGGGAGTTAATCTTCCGGATGACTGGTTATTGACAGAATCCTCCAGTCGCTTCCACCTAGCTACAAGATCTTTGTGATGAACTACAATATGCAAGGGATGGAGAAGTCCATTCCTGAGTTATATTCGATGCTGAAATCAGCGGAGGTGGAAATCAAAAAGGAACATCAAGTGTTGATGGTGAACAAGACCACTAGTTTCAAGAAAGGCAAGGGTAAGAAGAACTTCAAGAAGGATGACAAAGCAGTTGCCGTGCCCGGTAAGCAAGTTGCCGGGAAGAAGAACAAGTATGGACCCAAGCTTGAGACCGAGAGCTTTTATTGCAAGGGTACCGGTCATTGGAAGCAAAACTACCCTAAGTACTTAGCGGATAAGAAGACCGGTAGCGTTAAAGGTATATGTGATATACTTGTTATTGATGTGTACCTTACCAGCGCTCGTAGTAGCTCCTGGGTATTTGATACCGGTGCGATTACTCACATTTGTAACTCCAAGCAGGAGCTGCGAAATAAGCGGAGACTGGTGAAGGACGAGGTGACGATGCGCGTCGGGAATGGTTCCAAGGTCGATGTGATCGCCGTCGGCATGCTACCTCTACATCTACCTTCGGGATTAGTTTTAAACCTTAATAATTGTTATTTAGTACCAGCTTTGAGCATGAACATTGTATCTGGATCTCGCTTGATGCGAGATGACTACTCATTTAAATCTGAGAATAATGGTTGTTCTACTTATATGAGAGAAATGTTTTATGGTCATGCCCCGCTGGTCAATGGTTTATTTTTTATTTATCTCGAACGTGATGTTACACATGTTCATAGTGTGAGTACCAAAAGATGTAAGGTTGATAATGATAGTCCCACTTACATGTGGCACTGCCGCCTTGGTCATATTGGTGTCAAACGAGTGAAGAAACTCCATGCTGATGGACTTTCGGAGTCTCTTAATTTTGAATCATTTGACACGTGCGAACCATGCCTCATGGGAAAGATGACCAAGACTCCGTTCTCCGGAACAATGGAGCGAGCAACTGACTTGTTGGAGATAACACATACCGATGTATGCGGTCCAATGAGCGTTGAGGCTCGCGGTGGCTAGCGTTATGTTCTCACCCTCACCGAGTACTTGAGAAGATATGGGTATGTCCACTTAATGAAACACAAGTCTAAGACCTTTGAAAATTTCAAGCAATTTCAGAGTGAGGTAGAGAATCAACGTGACAAGAAAATAAAGTTCTTACGATCTGATCGTGGAGGAGAATATTTGAGTCACGAGTTTGGCACGCACTTAAGGAAATGTGGAATTGCTTCACAACTCATGCCGCCTGGCACACCTCAGCATAATGGTGTGTCCGAACGTCGTAATCGCACTATTGGATATGGTGCGGTCTATGATGTCTCTTACTGATTTACCGCTATCATTTTGGGGATATGCATTAGAGACTGCCGCATTCAATTTAAATAGGGCACCGTCTAAGTCCGTTGAGACGACACTGTATGAATTATGGTTTGGAAAGAAACCTAAGCTGTCGTTTTTGAAAGTTTGGGGATGCGATGCTTATGTGAAGAAACTTCAACCTAAGAAGCTCGAACCCAAAGCGGAAAAGTGTGTCTTCATAGGATACCCCAAAGAAAGTGTTGGGTATACCTTCTACCTCAGATCCAAAGGCAAAGTCTTTGTTGCCAATAATGGATCCTTTCTAGAGAAAGAGTTTCTCTCGAAAGAAGTAAGTGGGAGGAAAATAGAACTTGATGAGGTAATTGTACCTCCACTCGAACCGGAGAGTAGTGCAGCACCGGAAGTTGTTTCTGTGGAGCCTGCACCGGCTGGAGAGGAAGTTATTGATGATGATCATAAAACTTCAGATCAAGTTGCTATTGAACCTCGAAGGTCCACAAGGACACGTTCCACACGAGAGTGGTACGACAACCCTGTCCTGGAGATCATGTTGTTGGACAACGGTGAACCTTTGAACTATGAAGAAGCAATGGCGGGCCCGGATTCCAACAAATGGCTTGAAGCCATGAAATCTGAGATAGGATCCATGTATGAGAACAAAGTATGGACTTTGGTGGACTTGCCCAATGATCGGCGAGCCATAGAAAATAAATGGACCTTTAATAAGAAGACATACGTGGATGGTAATCTGACCGTCCATAAGGCTCGGCTTGTCGCTAAGGGTTATTGACAAGTTCAAGGAGTTGACTATGGTGAGACCTTCTCACCCGTAGCGATGCTGAAGTCCGTCCGAATCATGTTAGCAGTTGCCGCATTTTATGATTATGAGATCTGGCAAATGGACGTTAAAACGGCATTCCTTAATGGTTTCCTTAAGGAAGAATTGTATATGATGCAGCCGGAAGATTTTGTCGATCCTAAGAATGCTAACAAAGTATGCAAGCTTCAACGCTCCATCTATGGGCTGGTGCAAGCATCTCGGAGTTGGAACATTGGCTTTAATGAGGTGATTAAAGCATTTGGATTTATACAGGTTTATGGAGAACCATGTATTTACAAGAAAGTGAGTGGGAGCTCTGTAGCATTTCTCATATTATATGTGGATGACATATTGTTGATGGGAAATGATATAGAACTTTTGGAAAGCATAAAGGCCTACTTGAATAAGTGTTTTTCAATGAAGGACCTTGGAGAAGCTGCTTACATATTAGGTATCAAGATCTATAGAGATAGATTGAGATGCCTCATAGGTCTTTCACAAAGCACATACCTTGACAAGATACTGAAGAAGTTCAATATGGATCAGTCCAAGAAGGGGTTCTTGCCTGTGTTACAGGGTGTGAGATTGAGTACGAACCAATGCCCGACCACGACAGAGGATAGAGAAAATATGAGTGTCATCCCCTATGCTTTAGCCATAGGCTCTATTGTGTATGCCATGATGTGTACCAGACCTGATGTGAACCTTGCCATAAGTTTGGTAGGGAGGTACTAAAGTGATCCCGGAGTGGAACACTGGACAACGGTCAAAAATATCCTGAAGTACCTAAAAAGGACCAAGGACATGTTTCACGTATATGGAGGTGCCTAAGAGCTCATCGTAAAGGGTTACGTCGCTGCTAGCTTCGACACACATCCGGATGACTCCAAGTCACAAACCGGATACGTGTATATTTTGAACGGAGGGGCAGTCAGCTAGTGCAGCAGCAAGCAAAGCGTCGTGGCGACATCTAGATGTGAAGCGGAGTACATAGCTGCTTCGGAAGCAGCACAAGAACGAGTCTAGATGAAGGAGTTCATCACCGACCTAGGAGTGATTCCCAGCGCGTCGGGCCCGTTGACTCTCGTATGTGACAACACTGGAGCTATTGCCATTGCCAAAGAGCCCAGGTTTCACAAGAAGACCAAGCACATCAAGCGCTGCTTCAACTCCATTCGTGATTACATTCAGGAAGGAGATATAGATATTTGTAAAGTACATACGGATCTTTATGGGTGTCGCAGATCCATTGACTAAACCTCTTTCATGAGCAAAACATGATCAACACCAGAACTCTATGGGTGTTCGATTCATCACAATGTAACTAGATTATTTACTCTAGTGCAAGTGGGAGACTTTTGGAAATATGCCTTAGAGGCAATAATAAAATGGTTATTATTATATTTCCTTGTTAATTATAATTGACTATTGTTCATGCTATAATTGTATTAACCGGAAACCGTAATAGATGTGTGAATACATAGACCACAACATGTCCCTAGTGAGCCTCTAGTTGGCTAGCTCGTTGATCAATAGATGGTCCCGGTTTCATGACTATGGACATTGGATGTCCTTGATAACGGGTCACATCATTAGGAGAATGATGTGATGGAGAAGACCCAATCCTAAGCATAGCACAAGATCGTGTAGCTCGTCTGCTAAAGCTTTTCTAATGTCAAGTATCATTTCCTTAGACCATGAGATTGTGCAACTCCCGGATACCGTAGGAATACTTTGGGTGTGCCAAACGTCACAACATAACTGGGTGGCTATAAAGGTACACTACAGGTATCCCCGAAAGTATCTATTGGGTTGGCACGAATCGAGGCTGGGATTTGTCACTCCATGTGACGGAGAGGTATCTCTCGGCCCACACGGTAAGACATCATCATAATGATCTCAATGTGACTAAGGAGTTAGCCACGTGATGATGTGTTACGGAACAAGTAAAGAGACTTGCCAGTAACAAGATTGAACAGGGTATAGGGATATCGACGATCGAATCTCGGGGAAGTAACATACCGGTGGACAAAGGGAATTGTATACGGGATTGATTGAATCCCCGACATCATGGTTCATTCGATGAGATCATCATGGAGCATGTGGGAGACAACATGGGTATCTAGATCCCGCTATTGGTTATTGACCAGAGAGGTGTCTCGGTCATGTCTGCATGGTTCCCGAACCTGTAGGGTCTACACACTTAAGGTTCGATGACGCTAGGGTTATATGGGAATAGTGTACGTGGTTACCGAAGGTTGTTCGGAGTCCCGGATGAGATCCCGAACATCACGAGGAGTTCTAGAATGGTCCTGAGGTAAAGATTCATATATATTAAGTGGGATTTGGTCACCGGAAGTGTTTCGGGCATCACCGGTAATGTACCGGGACCACCGGAAGGGTTCCGGGGGTCCACCGGGAGGGGCCACCAGCCCCGGAAGGCTACATGGGCTAAGAGTGGATGGGAACCAGCCCCTAGGTGGGCTGATGCACCTCCCACCTCAGCCCAAGGCGCAGCAAAGGGTGGAGGGGGCCAAACCCTAGGCGTGGAGGGGCCCTAGGCCCACCCTCGGGCATCGCCCCTCCTCCCCACCTTGGCCATCGGCCCTCCTGGCCATCTAGGGTTGCCTCCACCCCTAGGGAGGGAACCCTAGGGGTTCGCACCCTCTTCCCTCTCCTTATATATATAGTGGAGGGTTTTGGGGCCGTGGACACGCAACTCTCTCTCTCTCTCGGCGCAGCCCTACCTCTCCACTTCCTCGTCCTCCGTAGTGCTTGGCAAAGCCCTGTCGGAGTACCACGCTGCTCCACCACCACCACGCCGTTGTGCTTCTGTTGGAGTTGTCTTCCCGACCTCTCCCTCCACCTTGCTGGATCAAGGCGCAAGAGACGTCACCGGGCTGTACGTGTGTTGAATGCGGAGGCGCCATTGTTCAGCGCTTAGATCGGAATCGACCGTGATCTGAATCGCTGCGAGTACGACTCCACCAACCATGTTCTAGTAATGCTTGCGCTTTGCAATCTTCAAAGGTATGAAGATGCCCCCACTTGTTGCTGGTTTCTCCATAGATTGATCTTGGTGATGCGTAGGAAAATTTTGATTTACTACTACGATCCCCAACACGGGCCTCTCGAGAGAGATAATACCCCTACTCCTGCGTGTCTGTATATGAAATGTATATGTAGTACAGGGTTGCTCCTGGATCTGTATCTGAGGAGGAAGAGGGAGCTGTGAGCTCCTTACCTTGGCCTCATATGTGTGTACCTGTGAGCATCAAAGGAATGAGAGGGTGAGAGGAGGCCTTTATATAGGCATGGGGGGGTAGCTTGGGATGTAAGCTATAGTGGATAGCTTACATACCAAGTAGCTTGAGATGTAAGCTACAAAGGCTATCTTACATGTCAAGCTATATGTAGATTGAGAACTAAGCTATGCTTGTCCATTGGGGCACTTTATAAATCAGCGCCCAGGGGACAAGTTACACAGCAGATGAAACTGCATGACGCGTGCAGAGCGCACCACTGCTCGTCAATAGCACACTGCCACGGGGTATGGACGCCTCGTCCGCGTGTGTTTGATGGGATGTCGTAGTTGGTTCTGGGCAGCCGGCTGGTTGGAGCAGCTGGCCGCAGGTGTGAGTCGGAGCAGCCGGCCCAGGCGGGCGGGCACCCCGCCCGACTCGTCGTCTTTGCGGTACCCAGGGGTCATCCCCCCAACACTAACCTCCGAGCCTCCAGGCAACTCAAAGAATTGGGAGGAGGGTTTTCGTAGTCGTTCTCGTTGCAGAAGTTGTTGATGATGATTGATCGCAGGTCGAGGACGACATGGCTTGCTTCTGGCGGGGGCGCGCCAGCGCACCCGCTGGGTGTAGCGTCCGAGCCTCCGGGCAACTCCAAGAGTCGGGCGGAGGGTCTTCAATGTTACTGGAGAGGACGGTGGGGTTGAGGTTGTCGAGAGCGAACGTGGGGCCTGCCGACTGATGGGTGTGGGGCCCTGTCGGGCAAGGACGCGAGGTCCGTCGGCTGGTGGGCGCAGGGCCCTGCCGGGCGTGGACGCGGAGTCCACCGGCTGACTGTTTCTAGCGAGGGTGCGCCAACACACCCGCCGGGTCTATCCTCCGAGCCTCTGGAAGACTCAAAGAGTCGGGCGGAGGGTTTTTGCTGTTGCCAAAGCAGACGGTGGCATCGAGCATGTCGAGCGTGGACGCGGGGTCCGTCGACTGATGGGCGCGGGGCCCTACCGGGCGTGGACGCAGGATCCGCCGACTGATAGGCGTGGAGCCCTACCGAGGGTGAACATGGGGTCTGCCGGCTGATGGGCGTAGGGCCCTGTCGGGTGCGGACACGGGGGTCTGCCAGCTGATGGGCACGGAGCCTTGCCGGGGGCGTACGTAGGGTCCATCGGCTGATAAGCGTGAGTCACTGGCGTGTGTGGACGTGGGGTCCGCTGGCCGATAGGTGCGGAGCCCAGTGTGGGGCGGACGCGAGGTCCGTTGGCCGATGAGTGCAGAGCCCTGCTGGCGTGGACACGGGGTCCACCGGCTGATGAGCGCGAGGCGATGCCGAGGTGCCCTGCCGGGAGTTGCCTCCAAGCCTCCGAGCGAGGGGGTTCCTCATGGAAATGATCATGCAAAAGACAAGTTTAGTTGATGGAGATGTGTTAAATATCTAGTTTTGGTAGTGCAAGCTTTATGCAAAGGGTGTCGACTCAGTTTCGTCCGAGCCCCCTTCAATCTTTTTCATGTGCTCTCTGTTCTTTGGCTTTCGCTCTTGCCATCCGGATAGCAGGGAGCCGGTATGTGGCTGAGGTGAAGAGTGGGCTGTGGAATGGAGCGTACAGTACTCGGATTCTGGGAGCAGACTCGACTGAGCAGATACACACAAATGAAATGCCCGGATTGCCCAAGTCGTCTTCTCCTGGGACGTTTTTTGCGTGGGTTGACTTCCAGCTTGTGCTCTCGCTAGCCGGACAGTTGCGGTGCAAGCTGTAGCTGAGACAAAGAGTGGGCCTTCGGTACCATACAAGAAGCGTGTGCAAGTAAAGTCGGTTTGTGGCATGACATGCTATTTCAGCGGCTTCTGCCTAAAAGTGTCTTGGCGTCTTGTATTCGTTAAGTATCGTTCTTGCCATCTCAATGAGCGTCCGGTTCTTCCTCTCAACAACTCCATTTTGTTGAGGTGTGTACGTAGCCGAGAACTCATGTGAGACACCTTGTTCGTGAAGAAAGGTATCCACATGGGTGTTCTTGAACTCCAATCCGTTATCGCTCCGAACCTTCTTGATCTTCACTTCAAACTTATTTTGTGCTTTGCGAGAGAAGTTCTTGAAGATCTTTTGAACCTGTGACTTATCATCAAGAAAGAATACCCACGTAAATCTGGAAAAATCATCAACTATAACTAGACCATATGAATTTCCACCGGGACTCTTGTAAGCATTGGGACCAAAAAGATCCGTGTGAAGTAACTCTAGTGGTTTCGTAGTATTCATGACATTCTTAACTGGATGACTTCCACCTACTTGCTTTCCAGCTTGACAACCACTACAAAGTCTATCTTTGTCAAATATAACATCTTTAACACCAAGTATATGATCACCTTTGATTAGCTTATCTAGATTGTGCATGCCTACATGTCCAAGTCTTCCATGCCAAAGCCAACCTTTAGAAGATTTTGCAATTAAACAAGTGCGAGGCTGGGATCTTTTAGTGAAATCAACAATGTATAGATCACCTCTATGGAAACTGGTAAAGACCATTTTATGATTATCTTGACGAAACACTTGGCAATCTACTTTCGTGAATAAAACATTGAAACCAAAGTCGGCAAGTCTAGATACGGAAAGAAGATTGTAGCCAAGGGATTCAACAAGCATAACATTTTGAATAGAGCTATCATGGGATATATCCACCTTACCAAGGCCAAGTACCTTACCCTTAGAGTTGTCTCCGAAGGTCACGTACCTTCGAGGACCTTGATTAGGCGTGATCTCTTGGAACATGTCTTTATCACCAATCATATGATCCATACATCCGCTGTCAAGAATCCATTCCTTTCCTCCGGACATGTAATCCTTAAAGTTTGCCATGAGGCTCAGATTCTTCATGATCTTCTCATGCTCGATGTCGAACAACTCATCTTCTTCATAATAGCCATGTTCCACATTGTCATCATCAAGTGGGAAATCCTCATCATAAAGAACAAGAGATTCATTAGAATAGTGATCATGACAATGTTCAAGTTTATAAATGCAAATGGCTTCAAAGATAATGTTGTTGATAGTGGTGACATCTCCCTTAGCACGCATAAGATCACAGAGCACAAATAGGCATTTATGAAAGTTTGGATCACTAGGCTTCATTTTGTGAAAAGCAATGGTTTTATGAAGAATTTCATCAAGATTCCCTAAGGAAATATTTGGATATCATTTCTCCAAATCAGTCCATAAGGTATAGGCACATGCAAAGTTCTTCAATTGAGAAAACACGAATCTTGGTAAACCTCTAACAATAAGACTTACAGTGTGGGATGCAATTCATCAATAGGGAGCACATAAGGGTTTTCAATATGTTTTGTCATACTGAATTTATCAAATAGATCAATCATGGCATTCTTCCATTGACTATAGTACTCTCCATCAAGAATGGGCACTCTACAACTCAAACTCTCCATTCTATACACATCCATCTTCCTCCATGGTGATTAAACCGAAGCAATGGAGACCAAAGCTCTGATACCCCTTGTGGGATCGAGAGAGGGGTGTCTAGAGGAGGGGGGGTGAATAGACTATTAGCAGTAATTTAAAACCTAACCTTTCCCCAAGTTAATTGGTTGGCAAATTTTAACTATTTTAGCAAGTCTAGCAAGTCTAACAGCCCTACACATGCATGTCTACAAGTATGGCAGCAGAAAGTAAAGACATTGCACATGTAAGTAAAGAGATGGGGTAGGAAGATCAAATGCAATAGGAGACGCAAGAATTTTTTCCTGTGGTTCCGATAGGTGGTGCCATCGTACGTCCACTTTCATGGAGTCTTCAACCCACGGAGGGTAACGATCACGAGAGTCCACGGAGGGATATACCCACGGAGGGTTCCACGAAGAAGCAACCTTGACTATTCCATGCGGCTTCCGTCCACGAAGGACTTGCCTCACTATGGGTAGATCTTCACGAAGTAGGCGATCTCCTTGCCCTTACAAACTTCCCTGTTCACTCCACAACACGAAGTAGGAGGCTCCCAAGCGACACCTAACCAATCTAGGAGGCACCCCCCCAAAAGGTAATAGGCTCGGTAATGACGATGAACTCCTTGCTCTTGTGCTTCAAGATGATAGACTCCTCAACACACAATCACTCTCTCACAGATTTGGCTTGGTAGAAGAGATGGGATTGGTGGAAAGCAACTTGGGGAGGCTAGAAATCAAGTTCCATATGGTTGGAGTGGAAGATCTTGACCTCAACACAAGGGTAGGTGGTTCTCTCTCAGAAAACTGAGTAGGATAGGTATGGAATAGTTCTGAGTGCTTCTTTGTAGAGTGGGTGGTGGTGAAGGGGTATATATAGGCATCCCCAAAAATCCAACCGTTACACACAAAATGACCAACTCGGTGACACAAATGTGTAAATCTTAGTGATATCAAAGTGACCAAAAGTGGCAACTTTTGAATCTCAGAGGGACCGATATACCATTCTCGCTTCCACCGACAAGGTGACCGATGGTCAGATTTGCCAATTTCGGTGACGCCGATTCACCATTCTCGGACGGACCAAAAATGTGAACTTGCGTAACAGAACCTTGGCAACCCAACTCGGTGGCACCGAGTGGAGTGTCGGCTGCACCAAAGTGTTAGGGTTTGGTTGAGTCTGTCTAGGGTTTAGAATCGGTGGCACCAGGATAGGAATGTTGGTTGCACCAATTTTGCATATTTGGCTTTGGACAGACTTTGGTGAGAGAGTTTGTGGATGTTTTGGTGACTGTCACTTATGCACGTTTGAGCATATTGTTCACCGTCAAAACTTTACCCCCTTTTAATAGTATTGGCTTTCCTATGGACTCAAAGTGATTTCTCACAAATGTAAAAAGTAGAGTCCTCTTGCTTGAATCTTGGTCAACCTATTTCCTTGAATCTTGGGGTAATTCCACAATCTCCTCAATCCTTTTGCCAACTCAACTCTCCATGGACTATTATCTGAAATACACTAGATAGAGGTATTAGTCGAAGAGACAATGTATGCTGTCATGAATTATCAAAACCACGAAGGGAGCATGTTGTGCTTTCAGTATGAGATGATCATGTTTTGTATAGAATATCATGACTTGCATGTCGATGAGTATGGCAACGGATAGGAGCCATAGGGTTGTCTTTAATTATTGTATGACCTGCATGTCAATCATTAAGCGTCTTGTAATGCTTTACTTTATCACTAAGCGGTAGCAATAGTATTAGAAGCATGGTGGGCGCAACAACCCCGATGGCGGCACGTTGATGGAGATCATGGTGTCATGCCGGTGACGATGGAGATCATGCCGGCGCTTTAAGGATGGAGATCAAAAGCACAAGTTCAGGGCCATATCATGTCATTTATGATTTGCATGTGATGTTAACCTTTTATGCACCTTGTTTTGCTTAGGACGACAGTAGCATTATAAGGTGATCCCTGACTTAAGTTTCAAGATAAATTGTGTTCTCCCCGAGTGTGCACCGTTGCGAAAGTTCGTCGTGTCGAGACACAACATGATGATCGGGTGTGATAGGCTCTATGTTCACATACAATGGGTGCAAGCCAGTGTTGCACGTGCGGAACACTCGGGTTAAACTTGACGAGCCTAGCATGTACAGATAAGGCCTCGGAACACAAGAGACCGAAAGGTCAAACATGAGTCATATAGCAGATATGATCAACATGATGATGTTCACTATTGAAACCACCTCAAATCACGTGATGATCGGACTTGAGTTGGTGAATTTGGATCATGTATCACTCGAATGACCGGAGGGATGTCAATTTGAGTGGGAGTTCTTAAGTAATATGATTAATTGAACTCATTATCATGAACATAGTCAAAGTGTCTTTGCAAATTATGTTGTAGATTACTATCTCACACTGTAGCTCCCTTGTATTTTTATATGTTCCTAGAGCAATACAGTTGAAAGATGATGGTAGCAATATTGCAGAATGGGTTCGTGATCTGAGGATTGTCCTCATTGCTGCATAGAAGGCTTATGTCCTTAATGCACCGCTCAGTGTGCCACCCCCTCTAGCGTCGTCTGTAGATGTTGTGAACATATGACAAGCACGTTCCGATGACTACTTGATAGTTCAGTACATCATGCATTACGGTTTATAATTGAGGCTCCAAAATGTTTTGAACGTCACAGAACATAGGAGATGTTCTGAGAGCTGAAATTGGGATCTCAGTCTCATGCCCGTGTTGTGAGATATGAGATCTCCAACAAGATTCTTTGCCTGCAAGATGAAGGAGAATAGATCAATCATTGAGCATGTGCTCATATTGTCCGGGTGCTACAATCGTTTGAATCGAGTGGGAGTTGATCTTCCATATAAGATAGTGATTGATATAGTTCTCCAAGTCACTGTCATTAAGCTACTAGAGCTTCGTGATGAACTATTAAATACCAGGGATGGAAATAATGATCCCTGAGCTATTCGTGATGTCTGACACTGCAAAGGTAGAAATCAAGAAGGAGCATCAAGTGTTGATGGTTAGTAAAAACCACTAGTTTCGAGAAGGGTAAGGGAAGGAGGGAAACTTCATGGACGGCAAGCAAGTTGCTGCTCCAGTGCAGGAACCCAAAGTTGAACCCAAACCTGAGACTAAGTGCTTCTATTATGAGGAGAGCGGTCGCTGAAGCGGAACAACCCTAGATACTTGGTAGATAAGAAGGTTAGCAACGTTGACAGAAGTATATTTGATATACCTGTTTTTGATGTGTACCTTGCTAGTACTCCTAGTAGCACCTGGGTATTGGAGACCGACTCAGTTGCTAAATGTTAGTAACTCGAAATAAAGGCTAAGGAATAAATGAAGGCTGGCTAAGGGTGAGGTGACGATGAGTGTTGGAAGTGTTTCCAAGGTTGATGTGATCACCATCGCACGCTCTCTCTACCTTTGGGATTAGCGATGAACCTAAATAAATGTTATTTGGTGTTTGCGTTGAGCATGAACATGATTAGATCATGTTTATTGCAATACAATTATTCATTTAAGTTAGAGAATAATGGTTATTCCGTTTACATGAATAATACCTTCAATGGTCGTGCACCCAATGAGAATGGTTTGTTAAATCTTGATCGTAGTAATACACATGTTCATAACATAGATGCCAAAGGATAAAAAGTTAATAATTATAATACCACATACTTGTGGCACTGCCGCTAAATGTCATGTTGGTGTAAAGCACATGAAGAAACTCCATGCTGATGGATCTTTGGACTCATTCGATTTTGAATCGGTTGAGACATGCGGACCTTGCCTCTTGGGCAAGATGACTAAAACCCCATTTTCCATCTTGATGGAACGGGCAAGTGACTTATTGGAAATGATACATGTTGATGTATACGGTCCAATAAGTGTTGTGGCATGCGGTGGATATCGTTATTTTCTTACCTTCGCTGATGATTTGAGTAGATATAATGTATATTTACTTAATGAAACACAAGTCTGAATCGTTTGAATAGTTCAAGCAGAAACAAAGTGAAGTTTGAGATCATCGTGATGAGGAGATAAAATTTCTATGATATGATCATGGAGGTGAATATATGAGTTACGAGTTTGGTGAACAACTTAAGACAAAGTGGAAGTTGTTTCTCAACTCACGCCACCTGGAACACCATAGTGTGACAGTGTGTCCGAAAGTCGTAGTCATGCTCCATTGGATATGGTGCAAACTATGATGTCTCTTATCGATTTGCCACCATTGTTTTGGGGTTATGCATTAGAGACAACTAAATTCATTTTAAAAGGGGCACAATCTAAGTCCATTGATATGACACCGTATAAATTTTGGTTTGGCGAAAACCTAAGCTGTCATTTCTTAATGTTTGGGGATGCAACGCTTATCAGAAAAAGGTTTTCACCTAATGAGCTCGAACCCAAAGAAGACAAATGCATTTTCATAGAATACCCTAAGAACAGTTGGGTATACCTTCTATCTCAGATCCGAGTGCAAAGTGTTTATTGCTGAAAACGGGTCCTTTCTCGGGAAGGAGTTTCTCTCAAAAGAATTGAGTGGGAGGAAGATAAAACTTGATGAGGTTGTTGAACCTTTGTTTCAACAAAAGAGTACCACATCGCAGAAAGATGTTTCTGTGGAGCCTACGTTAGTTGAAGAGGAAGTTAATGATGATGATCATGAAGCTTCGGGTCAAGTTACTATCGAACCTCATAGGTCGACAAGAACGCGTACTGCTCCTGAGTGGTACGAGAACCTTGTCTTAGAGGTCATGTTGTTGGACAATGATGAACCTACGAGCTATGGAGAAGCGATGATGGGCCTAGATTCCAACAAATGGTTAGAGGCCATGAAATCCGAGAAAGGATCCATGTAAGGAAACCAAGTATGGACTTTGGTAGACTTTCCCGTTTAATGACAGGTCGTTGAGTACAAATGGACCTTTAAGATGAAGACATACGCTGATGGTGAACGTCACCATTTGTAAAGCTCGACTTGTCGCAAAGAAGTTTCCGCCAAGTTCAAGGAGTTGACTACGATGATACCTTCTTACCCGTAGCGATGTGAAAAGTCTATTGGGATTATGTTAGGAGTTGATGCCTTTTTCAATTATGAAATCTGGTAGATGGATGTCAAAACATCGTTTCCTTAACGGTTTCCGTGAGGAAAGGGTGTATGTGATACAACCGGAAAGTTTTGTCACTCCTAAGGATGCTAAAAAGGTGTGCAACCTCCATCAATCGTTCTACGGGCTGGAGCAAGCATCTCGGAGTTGGAATATACGCTTTGATGAGGTGATCAGAGTTTTTGGGTTTATACAAAGTTTACGAGAAACTTGTATTTACAAGAAAGTGATTGGGAGCACTATAGAATTTCTGATAAGTATATGTGGTTGAAATATTATTGATTGGAAATGATGTAGAATTTCTGGAAAGCATAAACGGTTGTTTGAAAGGAGTTTTTCAAAGGAAGACCAGAATAAAGCTACCTAATTGTTGGGCATCAAGATCTATAGAGATAGATCAAGATGCTTGATGAGACTTTCAATGAGTACATACCTAGACAAGATTTTGAAAGAGTTCAAAATGGATCAGTCAAAGAAGGAGTTCTTGCCTGATTTGTAAGGTGTGGAGTTGAGTGAGACTCAAAGCTCGACCACGGCAGAAGAAAGAGAAAGGAAAAAGGCCGTCCCCTATGCTTTATCCATAGGCTCTATATAGTATGCCATGCTATATACCGCACTTGTGTGTGCCTTGCCATGAGTCTATCAAGGGGTACAAGAGTGATCCAGGAGTGGATCACTAGACAACGGTCAAAATTATCCTTAGTAACTAGAGGACTAAGGAAATATTTCTCGATTATGGAGGTGATAAAGAGTTTGTCGTAAAGAGTTACGTCGATGCAAACTTTAACACCAATCCAGATGACTCTGAGTAGCAATCCGGATACGTATAGTGGAGCAGCCATTTGGAATAGTTCCAAGTGGAGTGTGGTAGAAGTGTCTACACTATGACATGGAGATTTGCAAAGTACACACAGATCTGAATGTCACAGACCCGTTGACTAAATACATCTCTCACATGCAAAGCATGATCGAACCCAGAACTTATTGGGTGTTAGATTCATAACAATGTAAATCACATGGTGATGTGAACTAGATTATTGACTCTAGTGCAAGTGGGAGACTGTTGGAAATATGCCCTAGAGGCAATACTAATTTGGTTATTATTATATTTCCTTGTTCATGATAATTGTTTATTATCCATGCTAGAATTATATTGATTGGAAACTCAAGTACATGTGTGGATACATAGACAACACTGTGTCCCTAGTATGCCTCTAGTAAACTAGCTCGTTTATCAAAGATGGTCAAGGTTTCCTAGCCATGGACATGAGATCTCATTTTATAACGGGGTCACATAATTAGGAGAATGATGTGATGGACAAGACCCTAAGTATGAACATAGCATATGATCGTGTCAGTTTATTACTACAATTTTCTACATGTCAAGTATCTATTCCTATGACCATAATATCATGTGACTCACTAACACCAGAGGAGTGCCTTGTGTGTATCAAACCTCGCAGCGTAACTAGGTGACTATAAAGGTGCTCTACAGGTATCTCTAAGGGTGTCTGTTGGGTTGGCATGGATCAAGACTGGGATTTGTTACTCCGTGTGACGGAGAGGTATCTCGGGGCCCACTCGGTAATACAACATCACAACAAAGCCTTGCAAGAAATATGACTAAGTGTTTGCCATGGGATCTTGTATTACGGAACGAGTAAAGAGACTTGCCGATAATGATATTGAACTAGGTATAGAGATACCGACGATCGAATCTTGGGCAAGTAACATACCGAAGAACATAGGGAACATTATACGGGATTAACTTAATCCCTGACATGAGGTTCAACCGATAAAGATCTTCGTAGAATATGTAGGAACCAATATGGGCATCTAGGTCCCGCTATTGGTTATTGACCGTAGAGGTGTCTTAGGCATGTCTGCATAGTTCTCGAACCCGCAGGGTCTACACACTTAACGTTTGGTGACAGTATAAGTATAGTTGAGTTATTATGTTGGTGACCGAAAGTTGTTCGGAGTCCCATATGAGATCCCGGACATGACGAGGAGCTCGGGAATAGTCCGGAGGTAAAGATTGATATATGGGATAATAGCGTTTTCTCTTGTGATTGGATCGTGAGAAGAATCATGATGGGATCATGGGACGCTCGGCGATTTGGATCGCAAAGACGTTCGGCTACATCAACCGTGTTTCTTAACTCTTCCGCTTAGCGATCTACAAGGGTATGCAGATCCACTCCCCCTCTCGTAGATGCTGATCACCATGGATAGATCTTGCATGTGCGTAGGAATTTTTTTTGTTTCCCATGCAACGTTCCGAACACAAGACCCAAAACTATAAACGTAGCATATGACCGGTTAAGTTTATTGCTATAGTTTTCTGGATTTCAAGTATCTATTCCTATGACCATGAGATCATGCAACTCACTGACACTGGAGGAGTACCTTGTGTGTATCAAACATCAAAACGTAACAGGGTGACTATAAAGGTGCTCTACAGGTATCTCTGAGGGTGTCTGTTGGGTTGACATGGATCAAGACTGGGATTTGTTACTCCGTGTGACAGAGAGTTATCTCAGGGCCCACTTGGTAATACAACATCACAACAAGCCTTTCAAGCAATGTGACTAAAGTGTTAGCCACGGGATCTTGTATTACGGAACGAGTAAAGAGACTTTCCGGTAACGAGATTGAACTAGGTATGGAGATACCGACGATCGAATCTCGGGCAAGTAACATACTGAAGAACAAAGGGAAAAACATACGGGATTAACTAAATCCTTGACATAGAGGTTCAATCGATAAAGATCTTCGTAGAATATGTAGGAACCAATATGGGCATCCAGGTCCCGCTATTGGTTATTGACCGTAGAGGTGTCTCGGTCATGTCTACATAGTTCTCGAACCCGCAGGGTATGCACACTTAAGGTTTGGTGATGTTCTGGTAGTATAGAGTTATGTATGGTGGTTATCGAAGGTTGTTTGGAGTCCCGGATGAGATCCCGGATGTCACCAAGAGCTCCGGAATGGTACGGGGGTAAAGATTGATATACAGGAAGTCCTGTTTTGGTCGCCCAAAAGTTTTGGGCTCATTGGTACTGTACCGGGAGTGCCGGTAGGGTACCTGGGGACCATCGGGAGGGGTGTCTCAACCCAAGGGCCTACATGGGCTGTGGTAGAAGGTAAACCAGCCCTTAGTAGGCTGGTCGAAGCCCCACTAGAGGCCCATGCGGCTGGGTGGAGAAACCCAAAGGTGGAAGGATGATTCCTAGTGGGAGAGAAGGAGTCCTAATCCTACTAGGATTGGAGGAGGACTCCTCCTCTCTCCACTTCGGCTGAAGCAAGGGTTGGCCCCTTGGGGGCCAATTCTCCTCCCTCCCTCCTGCTATATATACTAGAGTTATTGAGGGTTTTTCAACAGAGAAATCAGCCACGTGATACCCTCTCCCGTAGATCGTAGTTCTTCCTCTAGATTGTTTTAGTGGTGCTTAGGCGAAGCCCTGTTGGAATAGTTCCACCACCTTCACCACCACGCCATTGTGCTACCGGAGAACTCATCTACCTCTCCGCCTCCTCCTGTTGGATCAAGAAGGTGGAGATCATCATCGAGCTATATGTGTGCTGAACGCGGTGGTGCCATCCGTTCGGCGCTAGATCGGAAGGACCGTGATCATGATCGTCAGACGATTCGTGATTTGATCACAGGACGGATCATGATGGGATCACGGGACGGATCGTGATTGGATCGTGGGACAGATCGTGATGGGATCGCGGGACGCTTGGCGATTTGGATCACGAAGACGTTCGACTACATCAACCGCATTTCTTAACCCTTCCCGCTTAGAGATCTACAAGGGTATGTAGATCCACTCTCCCTCTCGTAGATGCTCATCACCATGGATAGATCTTGCCTGTGCGTAGGAATTTTTCTGTTTCCCATGCAACGCCCCCCAACAGTGGCATCATGAGCTAGTTCTATGTGTAGATGAGATCACGAGTAGAACACAAAGGAGTTTGTGGTTGTTGCTTGTTAGATTGCTTCCTACCTTGGTCGTGTTTTGATTCAGCGGTATTGTGGGATGAAGCGGCCCGGACCAACCTTACTTGTACGCTTACGAGAGACTGGTTCCATCGACTGACATGTAACTTTGTTCCATAAAGATGGATGGCGGGTGTCTGTCTCTCCTACTCTAGTTGGATCGGATTCGACAAAGGCGGTCCTTGAGAAGGTTGAATAGCAATTTGTGTATCACCGTTGTGTTTTTTGTGTAGGTGAGAATTGTTCTTGCTAGATACCCGTAGCAGCCACGTAAAACTTGCAACAACAATTAGAGGACATCTAACTTGTTTTTGCAGGGTATGTTGTGATGTGATATGTCCAATTACATGATGAGATATATGTAATGTATGAGATGATCATCTTTTGTATAGAATATCACGACTTCCATGTCGATGAGTACGACAACCGGCAGGAGCCATAGGGTTGTCTTTAATTATTGTATGACCTGTGTGTCAATCTTTAAGCGCTATGTAATGCTTTACTTTATCACTAAGCGGTAGCCATAGTAGTAGAATCATGGTGGGCATGACAACCCCGATGGAGACATGTTGATGGAGATCAAGATGATGGATATCATGGTGTCATGCCGGTGACGTTGGAGATCATGCTGGTGCTTTGGAGATGGAGATCAAAAGCACAAGTTCATGGCCATATCATGTCACTTATGATTTGCATGTGATGTTAATCCCTTTATGCATCTTATTTTGCTTAGGACGACGGTAGCATTATAAGGTGATCCCTCACTAAAATTTCAAGATAAAATTGTGTTCTCCCCAAGTGTGCACCTTTGGAAAAGTTCGTCGTGTCGAGACACCACGTGATGATGGGGTGTGATAGACTCTACGTTCACATACAACGGGTGCAAGCCAGTGTTGCGCGTGCAGAACATTTGGTTTAAACTTGACGAGCCTAGCATGTACAAACATGGCCTCGAAACACAAGAGACCGAAAGGTCGAACATGAGTCATATAGTAGATATGATCAACATGATGATGTTCACCATTGAAACCACCTCAACTCGCGCGATGATCGGACTTGAGTTGGTGAATTTGGATCATGTATCACGTAGATGACCTGAGGGATGTCAGTTTGAGTGGGAGCTTTAGTAATATGATTAACTAAACTCATTATCATGAACATAGACAAATGTCTTTGCAATTTTTGTTGTAGATTACTAGCTCGTGATGTAGCTCCCTTGAATTTTTATATGTTCCTGGAGAAATAGAGTTGAAAGATTATGGTAGCAATAATGCGGACTGGGTCCGTGATCTAAGGATTGTCCTCATTGCTGCACAGAAGGCTTATATCCTTAATGCACCGCTTGATGCGCCACCCCCTCAAACAGCGACTATGGATGTTGTGAACATCTGACAGTCACGTTCTGATGACTACTTGATAGTTCACTGCATCTTGCATTATGACTTAGAATTGAGGCTCCAAAACGTTTTGAATGTCAGCAAACATATGAGATGTTCTAAGAGCTGAAATTGGGATCTCAGGCTTGTGCCCGTGTTGAGAGGTATGAGACCTCCAACAAGATTCTTTGCCTGCAAGATGAAGGATAATAGCTCAAACGGTGAGCTTGTGCTCAGATTGTCTGGGTACTACAATCGCTTGAATCGAGTGGGAGTTGATCTTTTAGATAAGATAGTGATTGATATAGTTCTCCAAGTCACTGTCACTAAGCTACTAGAGCTTCCTGATGAACTATAAAATGCCAGGGATGGTAATAATGATCCCTGAGCTATTCACGATGTTTGACATCACGAAGGTAGAAATCAAGAAGGAGCATCAAGTGTTGATGGTTAGTGAAACCACTAGTTTCAAGAAGGGCAAGGGCTAGGAGGTAAAATTCATGGATGGCAAGTCAGTTGTTGCTCCCGTGAAGCAACCCAAAGTTGAACCCAAACCCGAGACTAAGTGCTTCTATTATGAGGAGAACGATCGCAAAAGTGGAACAACCCTAGATAATTGGTAGATAAGAAGGCTGGCAATGTCGACATAAATACATGTGATATACATGTTATTGATGTGTACCTTGCTAGTAATCCTAGTAGCACCTGGGTATTGGATACCGGTTCGGTTGCTAAATGTTAGTAACTTGAAATAAAAGCTACAGAATAAACGGAGGCTAGCTAAGGGTGAGATGACGATGTTGGAAGTGTTACCAAGGTTGATGTGATCACCATCGCAAGCTCTCTCGACCCTCGGGATTAGTGATGAACCTAAATAAATGTTATTTGGTGTTTGGATTGACCATGAACATGATTAGATCATGTTTATTGCAATACGGTTATTCATTTAAGTTAGAGAATGAATGGTTATTCTGTTTACATAAA
The DNA here is from genome assembly GCA_022496015.1 of Hordeum marinum. NCBI lineage: Eukaryota > Viridiplantae > Streptophyta > Magnoliopsida > Poales > Poaceae > Hordeum > Hordeum marinum. Next base: position 340,751,488 of record CM039677.1, on the reverse strand, counting down.
TAATACCTTCAATGGGCATGCACCCAATGAGAATGGTTTATTGAATCTTGATCATAGTAAATACACATGTTCATAACATTGATGCCAAAAGATACAAAGTTAGTAATGATAGTACCACATACTTGTGGCACTGTTGGTAAATGTCATATTGGTGTAAAGCGCATGAAAAAACTGCATGCTGATGGATCTTTGGAATCATTAGATTTTGAATCGGTTGAGACATGCAGACCATGCCTCTTGGACAAGATGACTAAAACCCTGTTTTCTGGCTTGATGGAGTGGTCAAGTGACTTATTGGAAATGATACATGTTGATGTATGCGATCCAGTGAGTGTTGTAGCGGGCGGTGAACATCATCATTTTCTTACCTTCACTGATGATTTGAGTAGATATGGGTATATTTACTTAATGAAACGCAAGTCTGAAATGTTTGAAAAGTTCAAGCAAATTCAGAGTGAAGTTTGAGATCATCATGACAAGAAGATAAAAATGTCTACGATATGATTGTGGAGGTGAATATCTGAGTGATGAGTTTGGTATACAACTTAAGATAATGTCAAAGTTGTTTCACAACTCACGCCACCTAGAACACCATAGTGTGATGGTGTGTCTGAATGTCATAGTCGTGCTCTATTGGATATGGTGCGTACTATGATGTCTCTTATCATTTTACCACTATTGTTTTGGGGTTATGCATTAGAGACAACTACATTCACTTTAAATAGGGCACCATCTAAATCCCTTGAGATGACACCGCATGAATTATGGTTTGATAGAAACCTAAGCTGCCATTTCTCAGAGTTTGGGAATGCGACACTTATGTCTGATAAGCTCGAACCCAAAGCAAAAAAGTGCAACTTCATAGGATACCCTAAGAACAGTTGGGTATACCTTCTATCTCAGATCCGAGTGCAAAGTGTTTGTTGCTAAAAACGGGTCCTTTCTTGAGAAAGAGGTTCTCTCAAAAGAATTGAGTGGGCAGAAGATAGAACATGATGAGGTTGTTGAACCTTTGTTTCAACTAGAGAGTAGCGCAGTGCAGAAAGTTGTTTCTGTGGAGCCTACGTTAGTTGAAGAGGAAGTTAACGATGATGATCATGAAGCTTCGGATAAAGTTACTATCAAACCATGTAGGTCGACAAGGATGCATACTGCTCCTGAGTGGTATGGCAACCCTGTCTTAGAGGTCATGTTGTTGGACAACGATGAACCTACGAACTATGGAGAAGCGATGATGGGCCCAGATTCCAACAAATGGTTAGAGGCCATGAAATCCGAGAAAGGATCCATGTATGGAAACCAAGTATGGACTTTGGTAGACTTGCCCGTTGAACGGCAGGTCGTTGAGTACAAATGGACCTTTAAGATGAAGACAGACGCTAATGGTGAATGCCACTATTTATAAAGGTCAACTTGTCGCAAAGAAGTTTTTGCCAAGTTCAAGGAGCTGACTACGATGAGACTTTCTCACCCGTAGCGATGATACAAGTTTGTTGGAATTATGTTAGTAGTTGCTGCATTTTTCAATTATGAAATCTGTCAGATGAATGTCAAAACATCGTTTCCTTAATAGTTTACTTGAGGAAAGGTTGTATGTGATACAACCATAAGGTTTTGTAAGTCGTAAGGATGCTAAAAGGTGTGCAAGCTCTAGCAATTATTCTATGGGCTAGAGCAAGCATCTCAGAGTTGGAATGTACGCTTTGATGAGGTGACCGAAGTTTTTGTGTTTATACAAAGTTTATGAGAAACTTGTATTTACAATAAAGTGAGTAGGAGCACTATAGAATTTTTGATAAGCATATGTGGTTGTCATATTATTGATTGAAAATGATGTAGAATTTTTGGAAAGCATCAAAGGAAGACCTGTATAAAGCTACCTAAGTGTTAGGCATCAAGATCTATAGATATAGATCAAGATGCTTGATGAGACTTTCAATGAGTACATACCTAAATAAGATTTTGAAAGAGTTCAAAATGGATCAGTCAAAGAAGGAGTTCTTGCCTGATTTGTGAGGTGTGGAGTTGTGTGAGATTCAAAGCTCGACCATGGCAGAAGAAAGAGAAAGGACGAAGGTCGTTCCCTATGCCTTATCCATAGGATTTGTATAGTATGCCATGCTATGTACCGCACCTGCGTGTGCCTTGCCACGAGTCTGTCAAGGGGTACAAGAGTTATCTAGGAGTTGATCACTCGACAGCGGTCAAGATTATCCTTAGTAACTAAAGGACTAAGGAAATATTTCTCGATTATGGAGGTGATAAAGAGTTCGTCGTAAAGGGTTACGTCGATGCAAGCTTTAACACCAATCTGGATAACTCTTAGTACCAATCCGGATACGTATAGTGGAGTAGCCATTTGGAATAGCTCCAAGTGGAGCGTGGTAGCAGTGTCTACAGTATGACATAGAGATTTACAAAGTACATACGGATCTGAATGTCGCAGACCCGTTGACTAAAACCACTTTCACATGCAAAACATGATCGAACCCCATAACTCATTGGGTGTGAGATTCATAACAAATCAAATAGCAATGTGAGCTAGATTATTGACTCTAGTGCAAGTGGGAGACTGTTGGAAATATGCCCTAGAGGCAATAATAAATTAGTTAGTATCATATTTTCTTGTTCATGCTAATTGTTTATTATCCATGCTAGAATTGTATTGATCGGAAACACAGATACATGTGTGGATTCATAGACAACACCATGTCCCTAGTATGCCTCTAATAGACTAGATCGTTGATCAAAGATGGTCAAGGTTTCCTAGCCATGGACATGAGATGTCATTTGATAATGGGATCACATCATTAGGAGAATGATGTGATGGTCAAGACCCAAACTATAAATGTAGCATATGATCGTGTCAGTTTATTGCTATGGTTTTCTGCATGTCAAGTATCTGTTCCTATGACCAAGCGATCATGCAACTCACTGACACCGGAGGAGTACCTTATGTGTATCAAATGTCGCAACATAATTGGGTGACTATAAAGGTGCTCTACATGTATCTCCGAGGGTGTCTGTTGGGTTGACAAGGATCAAGACTGGAATTTGTTACTCCGTGTGACAGAGAGGTATCTCAGGGCCCACTCGGTAATACAACATCACAACAAGCCTTGCAAGCAATGTGACTATAGTGTTAGCCACGGGATCTTGTATTACGGAACGAGTAAAGAGACTTGTCGGTAACGATATTGAAGTAGGTATGGACATACCGACGATCGAATCTCGGGCAAGTAACATACCGAAGAACAAAGGGAACAACATACGGGATTAACTGAATCCTTGACATAGAGGTTCAACCAATAAAGATCTTCGTAGAATATGTAGGAAACAATATGGGCATCGAGGCCCCGCTATTGGTTATTGACCATAGAGGTGTCTCGGTCATGTCTACATAGTTCTCGAACCCGCAGGGTCTGCACACTTAAGGTTTGGTGATGTTTCGATAGTATAGAGTTATGTATGGTGGTGACTAGTCAAGGAGGTAGGATTGGGCGCAGGCCCGGACCCCCGGCTTGCTACAGTGCCACTAAAGTGCCAAAGATGCTATAGTCAACAAACGAATTCTCTCACACGCCCTGGGCCCAAGCCCCCCGGCCCCCTCCTGTCTTCACCACTGGTGGTGACCGAAGGTTGTTCGGAGACCCTGATGAGATCCCAAACGTCACAAGGAGCTCCTAAATGGTCCGGAGGTAAAGATTGATATATAGGAAGTCCTGTTTTGGTCACCGGAAAAGTTTCGGGTTCAACAGTAGTGTACCGGTGGACCATCGGGAGGGGTGTCTCGACCCAAGGGCCTACATGGGCTGTGGGAGAAGTTAAACCAGCCCTTAGTGGGCGGGACGAAGCCCCACTAGAGGCCCATTTGACTGGGTGGAGAAATCCAAAGATGGAAGGATGATTCCTAGTGGGATAGAAGGAGTCCTAATCCCACTAGGATTGGAGGAGGACTCCTCCTCTCTCCACTTCGGCCGAAGCAAGGGTTGGCCCCTCGGGGGCCAAGTCTCCTCCCTCCCTCCACCCATATATACTAGAGGTATTGAGGGTTTTTCAACATACAAATCAGCCACGTGCTACCCTCTCCTCTACATCGTAGTTCTTCCTCTAGACTGTTTCAGCGGTGCTTAGGCAAAGTCTTGCTGGAATAGTTCTACTACCATCACCGCCACGCCATCGCGCTACTAGAGAACTAATCTACCTCTCCGCCCCCTCTTGCTAGATCAAGAAGGCGGAGATTGTCATCGGGTTGTACGTGTGCTGAACGTCGAGGTGTCATCCGCTCGATGTTAGATCGGAAGGACCGTGATCAGGATCGTGAGACGTTTCTTGATTTGATCACATGACAGATCGTGATGGGATCACAGGACGGATCGTGATTGGATCGCGGGACAAATCATGATGGGATCGCGTGACCCTCGGCGATTTGGATCGCGAAGACGTTTGACTACATCAACCATGTTTCTTAATGCTTCCTGCTTAGAGATCTACAAGGGTATGTAGGTCCACTCTCCCTCTCATAGATGCTCATCACCATGGATAGATCTTGCGTGTGCGTAGGAATTTTTTTGTTTCCCATGCAATGCCCCCAACAGTTTGTATATGAAATGTATATGTAGTACAGGGTTGCTCCTGGAGCTGTATCTGAGGAGGAAGAGGGAGCTGTGAGCTCCTTACCTTGGCCTCATCTGTGTGTACCTGTGAGCATCAGAGGAATGAGAGGGTGAGAGGAGGGCTTTATGTAGGCATGAGGGGGTAGGTTGGGATGTAAACTATAGTGGATAGCTTGCATACCAAGCATCTTGATATGTAAGCTACAAAGGGTAGCTTACATGTCAAGCTATATGTAGCTTGATAACTAAGCTATGCTTGTCCCCTAGGGCACTTTATAAATCAGCGCTTAGGGGACAAGTTACACTACAGATGAAACTGCATGACGCGTGCAGAGCGCACCACTGCTCGTCAAAAGCGCACTGCCGTGGGGTACGGTCGCCTCGTCCGCGCGTGTTTGATGGGACATCGTAGTTGGCTCTAGGCAGCCGACTGGCTGGAGCAGCCGACCGCGGGTGTGGTGCATAGGTTTGAGTTCTCCACGGTGATATGTGGAAGTGAAGTTTGAGAAGCTTATTACTCTTGGGTGTTTGAGCACCCTAGAGCTTGTTCCTCTTTGGTGCCTTGGCGCCCTAGATGGTTGGTGGTGTCTAGGAGCTCAATCATTGTGATGTAAAGCTCTGGGCAAGCGTTGGGGTCTCCAATTAGGTTGCGTAGATTTCCCCAAGCAATTTGTACGGGTACCGGTGATCGCCCCAAGGGTTGCCAAAGTGTACGGGTTCGGTGACCGCCCTCAAGGGTCCCTTAGTGGAATCATGACATCTGGCATTGTGCGAGGGCGTGAGGAGATTACAGTGGCCCTAGTGGCTTCTCAGGGAGTATTGTGCGTCCACACCGCTCCAAACGGAGATTAGCAGTCGCAAGGGTGTGAATTTCAGGATACATCGTCGTCTCCGTGTGCCTCAGTTACTCAAGCCCTTTACTTATGCACTTTACTTTGTGATAGCCATATTGTTTCATGATATATATCTTGCTAGCACATAGTTTTTTTATCTTGCTTAGCATAAGTTGTTGGTGCACATAGGTGATCCTAGTTGTTTTAGGTTTTGTGCTTGACATATTAAACGTTAGTTTTATTCCGCATTTGTTCAAGCCTGAACTGTAATTATTTTAAAGCGCCTATTCACCCCCTTCTAGGCGACATCCACGTCCTTTCAGAGGTACTTAGGCATTTTTGTATATCCAATTGTCCAACGAAGATGAAATCCAAATAAAAAAATGAATATCCTTGAATGAGCAAAAATATGCATACCAACATGCTCACACAATAAGATGTCAAATGAAATATGGCAAACATGCAAAACCACTCTAGTATGTATGAAGCACTTTGGCGATGACGTTGTCATGTATATATTAGTATATTGACTTAGGAACCAGGTAAGAATACTTGATCATAGGTCATACTCATCGTTTATGCATAAGTGAGGTTTCTAGTTTTACATAAAGCTTTTAATGTGTTCACATCTTAATAGATGCTTTGACTCAAGTCTTAGAGTAAAGCTACCGTACGATGTTCCCTTTGTTCTTCGGTATGTTACTTGCCCGAGATTCGATCGTCGGTATCGCCATACCTAGTTCAACCTCATTACTGGCAAGTCTCTTTACTCGTTCCGTAATACAAGATCCCGCAACTAACACTTAGTCACATTGCTTGCAAGGCTTATTGTGATGTTGTATTACCGAGTGGGCCCTGAGATACCTCTCCGTCACACGGAGTAACAAATCCCAGTCTTGATCCATGCCAACTCAACAGACACCCTCGGAGATACCTGTAGAGCACCTTTATAGTCACCCAGTTACGTTGCGATGTTTGATACACATAAGGCAATCCTCCGATGTTCATGAGTTGCATGATCTCATGGTCATAGGAACACATACTTGACATGCAAAAAACAGTAGCAATAAACTCACACGATCATATGCTATGTTTGTAGTTTGTGTCTTGTCCATCACATCATTCTCCTAATGATGTGATCCCATTATCAAATGACATCTCATGTCAATGGATAGGAAAGCTTGACCATCTTTTATCAACGAGCTAGTTCACTAGAGGCATAGTAGGGACAGTGTGTTGTCTATTTACCAACCACATGTAATGTGTTTCCAATCAATACAATTATAGCATGGATAATAAATGGTTATCATGAACAAGGAAATATAATAATAAACACTTTATTCATTGCCTCTAGGGTATATTTCCAACAGTCTCCCACTTGCACTAGAGTCAATAAGCTAGTTCACATCACTATGTGATTTACATTGTAATGAATCAAACACACATGCAATTCTGGTGTTGATCATGTCTAGCCCTTGGAGAGGTTTAGTCAACGGGTATGCAACATTCAGATCCGTGTGCACTTTGCAAATATGTATGTCCTTCTCCTCGATGTAATCGTGGATGGAGTTGAAGCGTCGCTTTATGTGTCTGGTCCTTTTGTGAAACCTTGGTTCCTTGGCCAGAGCAATGGCACCAGTGTTGTCACAGAACAGGTTCACTGGATTCAGTGCACTAGGCACTACTCCAAGATCTGTCATGAACTGCTTCACCCAGACACCTTCCTTCGCCGCCTTCGAGGTTGTGATGTACTCCGCTTCACATGTAGAATCGGCTACCATGCTTTGCTTGGAACTGCACCAGCTTACCACTCCCCCGTTGAGATTAAATATGTATCCAGTTTGTGACTTAGAGTCATCCGGATCAATGTCAAAGCTTGCATCGACGTAACCCTTTATGACGAGCTCTTCATCACCTCCATAAACGAGAAACATTTACTTAGTCCTTTTCAAGTACTTAAGGATATTCTTGACCGCTGCCAGTGTTCCAGTCCAGGATCACTTTGAAACCTTCCAGCCATACTTATGGCAAGGCTAACATCCGGTCTTGTGCACAGCATTGCATACATGATAGAGCCTATGGCTGAAGCATAGGGGATGACACTCATCTTTTCTCTATCTTCTGCAGTCAGTGGGCATTGAGTCTTACTCAACATCACACCTTGTAACACAAGCAAGAACCCCTTCTTGGACTGATCCATTTTGAACTTCTTCAAAACTTTATCAAGGTATGTGCTCTGTGAAAGTGCTATCAAGCGTTTCGATCTATCTCTATAGATCTTAATGCTTAATATGAAAGCAGCTTCTCCTAGGTCCTTCATTGAAAAACTCTTGTTCAAATATTCCTTCACGCTTTCCAGCATTTCTATATTGTTTCCAATCAACAATATGTCATCCACATATAATACTAGAAACGCTATAGAGCTCCCACTCACTTTCTTGTAAATACAAGCTTCTCCATAAACTTGTATAAACTCAAACGCCTTGATCACCTCATCAAAGCGCTTATTCCAACTCCGAGATGCTTGCACCAGTCCATAAATGGATCGCTGGAGTTTGCAAACTTTGTCAGCATTCTCTGGATCGACAAAACCTTCGGGTTGCATCATATACAACTCTTCCTCAAGGAAACCGTTGAGGAACGCCGTTTTGACATCCATCTGCCAAATTTCATAGTCAAAATAAGCAGCTATTGCCAACATGATTCTGGCAGACTTAAGCATCGCTACGGGTGAGAAAGTCTCATCGTAGTCAACTCCTTGAACTTGTGAAAAACCCTTTGCCACAAGTAGAGCTTTATAGACGGTGACATTACCGTCCGCGTTTGTCTTCTTCTTAAAGATCCATTTGTTCTGAATGGCCTTTCGCCCTTAAGGTAATACTTCCAAAGTCCATACTTTGTTTTCATACATGGATTCCATCCCGGATTTCATGGCCTCTAACCATTTCTCGGAATCCAGGCCCATCACTGCTCCTTCATAGCTCGTAGGTTCATTGTTGTCCAACAACATGACCTCTAAGACAGGGTTGTCGTACCACTCAGGGGTAGTACGTGCCCTTGTAGACCTACGAGGTTCAATAGTTGCTTGATCCGAAGCTTCATGATCATCATCATTAACTTCCTCTTCTACCGTCATAGATTCCATAGAAACATCTTTCTGCGTTGCGCTACTTTCTGGTTGAAGTAAAGGTTCAATAACCTCATCAAGCTCTATCTTCCTCCCACTCAATTCTTTCGAGAGAAACTCTTTCTCAAGAAATGTTCCGTTCTTAGCGACAAACACTTTGCCTTCGGATGTGAGATAGAAGGTATACCCGACTGTCTCCTTCGGATATCCTATGAAGATGCATTTTTCCGCTTTGGGTTCCAGCTTTTCAGGCTGAAGCTTTTTGACATAAGCATCACATCCCCAAACTTTAAGAAACGATAACTTTGGCCTCTTGCCAAACCATAGATCATATGGCGTTGTCTAACCGGATTTCGATGTTGCCATATTTAAAGTGAATGCAGCTATCTCTAATGCATAACCCCAAAACGATAGTGGCAAATCAGCAAGAGACATCATAGAACGCACCATATCTAATAAGGTTCGATTACGACGTTCGGACACACCATTACGCTGTGGTGTTCCGGGTGGTGTCAACTGTGAAACAATTCCACACTGTCTTAAGTGACTGCCAAACTCATAACTCAGATATTCACCTCCTCGATCAGATCGTAGGGACTTAATCTTCTTGTTACGATGATTCTCAACTTCACTTTGAAATTGCTTGAACTTTTCAAACGTTTCAGACTTGTGTTTCATTAAGTAAATATACCCATATCTACTTAAGTCATCAGTGAAGGTGAGAAAATAATGATATCCACCATGCGTTGTAACATTCATTGGATCGCACACATCAGTATGTATGATTTCAATAAGTCACTCGCCCGTTCCATTGTTCCAGAGAATGGCGTTTTAGTCATCTTGCCCATGAGGCATGGTTCACATGTGTCAAGTGATTCAAAATCAAGTGACTCCAAAAGTCCATCAGAATGGAGCTTCCTCATGCGTTTTACACCAATATGACCTAAACAGAAGTGCCACAATAAAGTGGTACTATCATTATCAACTCTACATCTTTTGGCATCAATGTTATGAACATGTGTGTCATCACTATCAAGATTCAATATGAATAAACCCCTAACATTGGGTGCATGACCATAAAAGATATGACTCATATAAATAGAACAACCTTTATTCTCTGATTTAAATGAGTAACTGTCTCGCAATAAACAAGATCCAGATATAATGTTCATGCTTAACGCAAGCACTAAATAACAATTATTCAGGTTCATCACTAATACCGATGGTAATCGAAGAGAGAGCATGCCAACGGCGATCACATCAACCTTGGAACCATTTCCCACGTGCATCGTCACTTCGTCCTTTGCCAGCCTTCGTTTATTCTGTAGTTCCTGTTTTGAGTTGCAAATGTGAGCAACCGAACCGGTATCAAATACCCAGGCACTACTACGAGAGCTAGTAAGGTACACATCAATAACATGTATATCATATATACCTTGTTTGTCGTTGGCCGCCTTCTTGTCAGCCAGGTACTTGGGGCAGTTCCGCTTCCAGTGACTAGTTCCCTTGCAATGAAAGCACTCAGTTTCTGGCTTAGGTCCATGCTTGGGCTTCTTTACAGGAGTAGCAACTACTTTGCCATCCTTGCTGGTTTTACCCTTCTTGCCGTTGCCCTTGACCTTGCCATTTTTCTTGAAACTAGTGGTTTTATTGACAATCAACACTTGATGATCTTTCTGGATTTCAGACTCCAGCGACTTTTAGCATCGCAAACAACTCGGCGCATGACTTGTTCATCCCGTGCATGTTATAGTTCATCACAAAGCTCTTGTAACTAGGTGGCAGTGATTGAAGAACTCTGTCAGTGATCGCCTCTGGCGGAAGAGCAATTCCCAACTCCGCTAGACGAGTTGAATACCCAGACATTCTGAGTATATGTTCACTGATAGACCCATTCTCCTCCATCTTGCAAGCATAGAAATTATCGGAGGTTTCATAGCTCTCGATCCGGGCATTCTTCTGAATGATAAACTTCAACTCCTGGAACATCTCATATGCTCCATGACGTTCAAAACGTCTTTGAAGTCCCGGTTCTAAGCCATACAATATTGCACACTGAACTATTGAGTAATCTCCAGTACGTGCCTCCCAAGCGTTCTTAACATTTTCAGAGGTCATGTCTTCTGGTTGGTCACCAAGCGGTGCATCAAGGACATATGATTTCTGGGAAGCCGTGAGGATAATCCTCAGATTACGGGTGTTGGGGAACGTTACATGGGAAACAAAAAAATTCCTATGCACACGCAAGATCTATCCATGGTGATGAGCATCTACGAGAGGGAGAGTGGATCTACATACCCTTGTATATCGCTAAGCGGGAAGCGTTAAGAAATGGGGTTGGTGTAGTCGAACATCTTCGCGATCCAAATCGCCGAGCGTCCCGCGATCACATCACGATCCGTCCCGCGATCCAATCATGATCCGTCCCGCGAACTCATCACAATCCGTCTCGCGATCTCATCACGAACCATCCCACGATCTCATCATGAACCGTCTCGCGATCTTGATCACGGTCCTTCCGATCTAGCGCCGAACAGACGACACGTCCGCATTCAGCACACGTACAGTTCGACGACGATCTCCGCCTTCTTGATCCAGCAAGAGGGAGTGGAGAGGTAGAAGAGTTCTCCAGCAGCGTGACGGCGCTGCGGCGATGGTGGTGGAACTATTCCGGCAGGGCTTCGCCTAAGCACTGCAGAAAACCGATCTAGAGGAGAAGCTATGCACTAGAGGAACGGGTGGCACATGGATGAAAATCTTGTGCCAAAACCCTAAAATCCTCTAGTATATATAGGAGGAGAGGAGGAGGAGGCTTGGCTGCCAAAGAGGCAGCCCTTGGGTCGGCCAAACCAAGGAGGGAGGAGTCCTCCTCCTCCACTCCTAGTAGGATTAGGACTCCTTCATTATTTGGCCATTTTTTGCCTTTTCCCACCTTTTTCCTTTTAGGCTTTTCTTCCCAGTCGCATGGGCCTCGTGTGGGACTTCCACCAGACCACAAAGGGCTGGTATTTACTCTACCACAGCCCATATTGTTGGGGAACGTCGCATGGGAAACAAAAAATTTCCTACGCACACGGAAACCTATCCATGGTGATGAGCATCTACGAGAGGGAGAGTGGATCTACATACCCTTGTAGATCGCTAAGCGGGAAGCATTAAGAAACACGGTTGGTGTAGTCGAACATCTTCGCGATCCAAATCGCCGAGCGTCCCGCGATCTCATCACGATCTGTCCCGCGATCCAATCACGATCCGTCCCGTGAACTCATCACGATCCGTCCCGCGATCTCATCACGATCTGTCTCACGATCTTGATCACGATCTGTCCCGCGAACTCATCACGATCCGTTCCGCGATCTCATCACGAACTGTCTCGCGATCTCGATCACGGTCCTTCCGATCTAGCGCCGAACGGACAGCACCTCCGCGTTCAGCACACGTGCAGCTTGATGACGATCTCCACCGTCTCGATCCAGCGAGAGGAGGTGGAGAGGAGAGAGAGTTCACCAGCAGCGTGACGGCGCTCCGGTGATGGTGGTGGAGTGATTCCGGCAGGGCTTCGCCTAAGCGCTGCGGAAAACCGATCTAGAGGAGAAACTGTGCACCGGTGAAACGGGTAGCACGTGGCCGGAAATTCTGTCCAAAAACCACCCAATCCACTAGTATATATAAGAGGAGAGGAGAGGAGAGGCAGCCAAGGCCTTTGGGTCGGCCGAAATAGGAGGTGGGAGCAATCCTACTTCACCTCCAATCCTAGTTGGAGTAGGATTGCCTCCTATTGGCTGATTTTCCACTTTTTGCTTGAGGACTTTCTCTCCTGCGCCATGGGCCTTTGTGGCTGTTTACCCAGCCCACTAAGGGCTGGTTATTATTCTCCCACAGCCCATGGACCTCTTGGGGTCGAAATACCCCTCCCGGAGGTCCTCCGGTACACTACCGGCACTCCCGGTACAATACCGATACTCCCGGTACACTACCGATGAGCCCGAAACTTTTCCGGAAACCAAACTGGGACTTCCTATATATGAATCTTTACCTCCGGACCATTCCGGAGCTCCTCGTGACATCCGGGATCTCATCCGGGACTCCGAACAACCTTGGGTCACCACCATACATAACTCTACACTACCGAAACGTCACCGAACCTTAAGTGTGCAGACCCTGCGGGTTCGAGAACTATGTAGACATGATCGAGACACCTCTACGGTCAATAACCAATGGCGGGACCTGGACGTCCACATTGGTTCCTACATATTCTACGAAGATCTTTATCGGTCGAACCTCTATGTCAAGGATTCAGTTAATCCCGTATATCGTTCCCTTTGTTCTTCGGTATGTTACTTGCCCGAGATTCGATCGTCGGTATCTCCATACCTAGTTCAACCTCATTACCGGCAAGTCTCTTTACTCGTTCCGTAATACAAGATCCCGCAACTAACAATTAGTCACATTGCTTGCAAGGCTTATTGTGATGTTGCATTACCGAGTGGGCCCCGAGATACCTCTCCGTTACACGGAGTAACAAATCCCAGTCTCGATCCATGCCAACTCAACAGACACCATCGGAGATACCTGTAGAGCACCTTTATAGTCACCCAGTTATGTTGTGACGTTTGAGACACACAAGGCACTCCTCCGATATTCGTGAGTTGCATGATCTCATGGTCATAGGAACATATACTTGACATGCAGAAAACAGTAGCAATAAACTGACACGATCATATGCTATGTTTGTAGTTTGGGTCTTATCCATCACATCATTCTCCTAATGATGTTATCCCGTTATCAAATGACATCTCATGTCCATGGCTAGGAAACCTTAACCATCCTTTGATCAACGAGCTAGTCCATTAGAGGCATACTAGGGACATGGTTTTGTCTATGTATCCACACATGCATTTAAGTCTCCGATCAATACAATTATAGCATGGATAATAAACGATTATCATGAACAAGGAAATATGATAATAACTAATTTATTATTGCCTCTAGGGCATATTTCCAACAGTCTCCCACTTGCACTAGAGTCAATAATCTAGTTCACATCACCATGTGATTCGCATTGTTATGAATCTAACACCCAATGAGTTCTGGGGCTCGATCATGCTTTGCATGTGAGAGAGGTCTTATAGTCAACGGGCCTGCGATATTCAGATCCGTGTGTACTTTGCATATCTCTATGTCAAACCGTAAACACTGCTACCACACTCCACTTGGTACTATTTCCAAATGGCTGCTCCACTATACGTATCCAGATTGCTACAACTAGTCATCCGGATAGGTGTTAAAGCTTGCATCGACGTAACTCTTTACGACGAACTCTTTATCACCTCCATAATCAAGAAACATTTCCTTAGTCCTCTGGTTACTAAGGATAATTCCGACCGCTGTCCAGTGATCCACTCCTGGACCACTCTTGTACCCCTTGACAGACTCATGGCAAGGCACACATAGGTGCGGTACACAGCATGGCATAATATAGAGCCTATGGCTAAGGCATAGGGGACGACGTTCGTCCTTTCTCTTTCTTCTGCCGTTGTCGAGCTTTGAGTCTCACTCAACTTCACACCTTACAAATCAGACGAGAACTATTTCTCTGGCTGATCCATTTTGAACTCTTTCAAAATCTTGTGAAGGTATGCACTCATTGAAAGTCTCATCAAGCATCTTGATCTATCTCTATAGATTTTGATGCTCAACAATTAGGTAGCTTTATCCAGGTCTTCCTTTGAAAATCACTTTCCAAATAACCGTTTTATGCTTTCCAGAAACTCTACATTATTTCTGAACAACAATATGTCATCCACATATACTTATCAGAAATTCTATAGTGCTCCCACTCACTTTATTGCAAATACAAGTTTCTCATAAACTTTGTATAAACATCAAAACTTTGATCACCCCATCAAAGCGTATATTCCAACTCCGAGATGCTTGCTTCAGTCCATGGAAGGATCACCGAAGCTTGCACACCTTTTAGCATCCTTAGGCCTGACAAAACCTTCTGGTTGTATCACATACAACCTTTCCTCAAGTAAACCATTAAGGAAACGATGTTTTGACATCCATCTGCCAGATTTCATAATTGAAAACACAGCAACTGCTAACATAATTCCAACAGACTTTTAGCATCGCTACGAGTGAGAAAGTCTCATCGTAGTCAACTCCTTGAACTTGTCACAAACATCTTTGCAACAAGTCGAGCTTTACAAATAGTGACATTCACCATCAGTGTCTGTCTTCATTTTAAAGATCCATTTGTACTCAACGACCTACCGTCCAACGAGCAAGTCTACCAAAGTCTATACTTGGTTTTAATACATGGATCCTATCTCGGATTTCATGGCCTCCAACCATTTGTCGGAATCCGGGCCCATCATCGCTTCTCCATAGCTCGTAGGTTCATCGTTGTCCAACAACATGACCTCCAAGACAGAGTTGTCGTACCGCTCAGGAGCAGTACACATCCTTGTCGACCTACGAAGTTCGATAGTAACTTGATCCTGAAGCTTCATGATCATCATCATTAACTTCCTCTTCAACTAACATAGGCTTCACAGAAACATCTTTCTGCGCTGCGCTACTCTCTGGTTGAACAAAGGTTTAACAACCTCATCAAGTTCTATCTTCCTCCCACTCAATTCTTTCGAGAGAAACTTTTTCTCGAGAAAGGACCCAGTTCTAGCAACAAACACTTTGCACTCGGATCTGAGATAGAAGGCATACCCATCTGTTCTTAGGGTATTCTATGAAGATACATTTGTTCGCTTTGGGTTCTAGCTTATTATGTGAAAACATTTTCCACACAAGCATCACAGCCCCAAACATTAAGAAATGACAGCTTAGGTTTCTATCAAACCATAATTCACACGGTGTCATCTCAACGGATTTAGATGATGCCCTATTCAAAGTGAATGTAGTTGTCTCTAATGCATAACCCCAAAAATTATAGTAGTAAAACGATAAGAGACATCACAGTATGCACTATATCAATAGAGCATGACTATGATGTTCGGACACACCATCACACCATGGTGTTCTAGGTGGCGTTAGTTGTGAAACAAATTTCACATTGTCTTAAGTTGTATGCCAAACTCGTAACTCAGATATTCACCTCCATGATCATATCGCGGTCATTTTTATCTTCTTGTCACGATGATCTTTAAACTTCACTCTGAATTTGCTTGAACCTTTCAAACGATTCAGACTTGTGTTTCATTAAGTAAATATACACTATATCTACTCAAATCATCAGTGAAGGTAAGAAAATAACGATATCCACTGCACGCTACAAGACTCACTAGATTGCATACATCAACATGTATCATTTCCAATGAATCACTTGCCCACTCCATCCAACGGGGTCCTTTAGTCATCTTGCCCAAGAGGCATGGTTCGCATGTCTCAACCGATTCGAAATCGATGAGTCCAAATATCCATCAGCATGGAGTTTCTACATGCGCTTTATACCAATATGACATTTAGCGGCAGTGCCACAAGTATGTGGTACTATCATTATTAACTTTGTATCTTTTGACATCAATGTTATGAACATGTGTACTACTACGATCAAGATTTCAACAAACCATTCTCAATGGGTGCATGCCAATTGAAGGTATTATTCATGTAACCAGAATAACTATTATTCTCTGACTTAAATGAATAACCGTATTGCAACAAACATGATCTAATCATGTTCATGCTCAACGCAAAACACCAAATAACATTTATTTAGGTTCGTCACTAATCCTGAAGGTAGAGAGAGCGTGCGATGTTGATCACATCAACCTTGGAAACATTTCCAACACACATCATCACCTCACCCTTAGCTAGTTCTCCATTTATTCTGTAGCTTTTATTTCGAGTTACTAACATTTAGCAACTGAACCGGTATCCAATACCCAGGTGCTACTAGGAGTACTAGCAAGGTACACATCAATAACTCGTATATCAAATATACTTCTGTCGATGTTGCCAGCCTTCTTATCTACCAAGTATCTAGGGTTGTTCAGCTTCAGCGACCTCTCACCTCATAATAGAAGCACTTAGTCTCGGGTTTGAGTTCAACTTTGGGTTGCTTCACTGGAGCAGCAACTGACTTGCTATCCATGAAGTTTCCCTCCTTGCTCTTGCCCTTTTCGAAACTAGTGGTTTGATTAACCATCAACACTTGATGCTCCTTCTTGATTTCTACCTTCGCGGTGTCAAACATCGCGAACAGCTCAGAGATCAATACTTCTATCCCTGGTGAATTATAGTTCATCACTAAGTTCTAGTAGCTTTAGTGACAGTGACTTGGAGAACTATATCAATCATTATCTTATCTGGAAGATCAACTCCCACTTGATTCAAGCGATTGTAGTACCCAGACAATCTGAGTACATGCTGAACGATTGAGCTATTCTCCTTCATCTTACAAGCAAAGAATCTTGTTGGAGATCTCATATCTCGCAACAAAGGCACGAGTCTGAGATCACAATCTCTGCTCCTAGAACATCTCATATGTTCCGTGACGTTCAAAACGTTTTGGAGCCTCAATTCTAAGCCGTAATGCATGTCGCACTAAACTATCAAGTAGTCATCGAAACGTGCCTGTTAGATGTTCACAACATCTATAGATGACGCTAGAGGGGGTGGCGCACCGAGCGGTGCATTAAGGACATAAGCCTTCTATGCAGCAATGAGGACAATCCTCAGATCACGGACCCAGTCCGCAATTTTGCTACCAACATCTTTCAATTCTATTTCTCTAGGAACATATAAAAATACAAGGGAGCTACAGCGCGAGCTAGTAATCTACAACATAATTTGCAAAGACACTTTGACTATGTTCATGATAATGAGTTCAATTAATCATATTACTTAAGAACTCCCACTCAAATTGACATCCCTTCGATCATTCGAGTGATACATGATCCAAATTCACCAACTCAAGTCCGATCATCACGTGAGTTGAGGTGGCTGCAATGGTGAACATCATTATGTTGATCATATCTACTATATGACTCATGTTCGACCTTTCGGTCTCTCATGTTCCGAGGCCATGTCTGTACATGCTAGGCTCGTCAAGTTTAACCCGAGTGTTCTGCGCGTGCAAATCTGGCTTGCACCCGTTGTATGTGAACGTAGAGTCTATCACACCCGATCATCACGTGGTGTCTCAACACGACGAACTTTCGCAACGGTGCACACTCGGGGAGAACACAGTTCATCTTGAAATTCAAGTGAGGGATCACCTTATAATGCTACCGCCGTACTAAGCAAAACAAGGTGCATAAAAGGATTAACATCTCATGCAATTCATAAGTGACATGATATGGCCATGAACTTGTGTTTAAGAACTCCATCTTCGAAACACCGGCATGATCTCCATCGTCACCGGCACAACACCATGATCTCCATCATCTTGATCTCCATCAATGTGTTGCCATTGGGGTTGTCACGCCCTGCATGCTTCTACTACTATTGCTACCGTAGCGATAAAGTAAAGCATTACATAGCGCTTAATGATTGACACGCAGGTCATGCAATAATTAAAGACAACCCTATGGCTCCTGCCGGTTGCCGTACTCATCGACATGCAAGTCGTGATAATCTATACATCACATGATCATCTCATACATCACATATATCACATCATGTAATTGGCCATATCATATCACAACATACCCTGCAAAAACAAGTTAGACGTCCTCTAATTGTTGTTGCAAGTTTTACGTGGCTGCTACGGGTATCTAGCAAGAACGATTCTCACCTACGCATAAACCACAACGGTGATACATAGATTGCTTTTCAACCTTCTCAAGGACCGCCTTTGTCAGATCCGATCCAACTAAAGTGAGAGAAACTGTCACCCGCAAGCCATCTAAGCAACAAGTTGCATCGAGGGAACCGGTCTCTCGTAAGCGTACGAGTAATGTTGGTCCGGGCCGCTTCATCTCACAATCCCGCTGAACCAAAATCCGACCAAGGGAGAAAGCAATCTAAGCATCAACGCCCACAAACCTTTTGTGTTCTACTCGAGATCTCATCGAACCATCAACCTAGCTCATGATGCCACTGTTGGGGAACGTCAATGGGAAACAAAAATTTTCCTACGCACACGCAAACCTATCCATGGTGATGAGCATCTACGAGAGGGAGAGTGGATCTACATACCCTTGTAGATCGCTAAGCGGGAAGCATTAAGAGACGCGGTTGGTGTAGTCGAACATCTTCGCGATCCAAATCGCCGAGCGTCCCGCGATCTCATCACGATCTCTCCCGCGATCCAATCACGATCCGTCCCGTGAACTCATCACGATCCGTCCCGCGGTCTCATCACGATCCGTCTCACGATCTTGATCACGATCTGTCCCGCGAACTCATCACGATCCGTTCCGCGATCTCATCACGAACTGTCTCGC
Organism: Hordeum marinum; assembly: GCA_022496015.1. Classification (NCBI taxonomy): domain Eukaryota; kingdom Viridiplantae; phylum Streptophyta; class Magnoliopsida; order Poales; family Poaceae; genus Hordeum; species Hordeum marinum. Next base: position 340,732,506 of record CM039677.1, on the reverse strand, counting down.
GATCTCGATCACGGTCCTTCCGATCTAGCGCCGAACGGACGGCACCTCCGCGTTCAGCACACGTGCAGCTTGATGACGATCTCCACCATCTCGATCCAGCGAGAGGAGGTGGAGAGGAGAGAGAGTTCACCGGCAGCGTGACGGCGCTCCGGTGATGGTGGTGGAGTGATTCCGGCAGGGCTTCGCCTAAGCGCTGCGGAAAACCGATCTAGAGGAGAAACTGTGCACCGGTGAAACGGGTAGCACGTGGCCGGAAATTCTGTCCAAAAACCACCCAATCCACTAGTATATATAAGAGGAGAGGAGAGGAGAGGCAGCCAAGGCCTTTGGGTCGGCCGAAATAGGAGGTGGGAGCAATCCTACTTCACCTCCAATCCTAGTTGGAGTAGGATTGCCTCCTATTGGCTGATTTTCCACTTTTTGCTTTAGGACTTTCTCTCCTGCGCCATAGGCCTTTGTGGCTGTTTTCCCAGCCCACTAAGGGCTGGTTATTATTCTCCCACAGCCCATGGACCTCTTGGGGTCGAAATACCCCTCCCGGAGGTCCTCCGGTACACTACCGGCACTCCCGGTACAATACCGATACTCCCGGTACACTACCGATGAGCCCGAAACTTTTCCGGAAACCAAACTGGGACTTCATATATATGAATATTTACCTCCGGACCATTCCGGAGCTCCTCGTGACATCCGGGATCTCATCCGGGACTCCGAACAACCTTCGGTCACCACCATACATAACTCTACACTACCGAAACGTCACCGAACCTTAAGTGTGCAGACCCTGCGGGTTCGAGAACTATGTAGACATGACCGAGACACCTCTACGGTCAATAACCAATGGCGGGACCTGGACGTCCACATTAGTTCCTACATATTCTACGAAGATCTTTATCGGTCGAACCTCTATGTCAAGGATTCAGTTAATCCCGTATATCGTTCCCTTTGTTCTTCGGTATGTTACTTGCCCGAGATTCGATCGTCGGTATCTCCATACCTAGTTCAACCTCGTTACCGGCAAGTCTCTTTACTCGTTCCGTAATACAAGATCCCGCAACTAACAATTAGTCACATTGCTTGCAAGGCTTATTGTGATGTTGCATTACCGAGTGGGCCCCGAGATACCTCTCCGTTACACGGAGTAACAAATCCCAGTCTCGATCCATGCCAACTCAACAGACACCATCGGAGATACCTGTAGAGCACCTTTATAGTCACCCAGTTACGTTGCGACGTTTGATACACACAAGGCACTCCTCCGATATCCGTGAGTTGCATGATCTCATCGTCATAGGAACATATACTTGACATGCAGAAAACAGTAGCAATCAACTGACACGATCATATGCTATGTTTGTAGTTTGGGTCTTATCCATCACATCATTCTCCTAATGATGTGATCCCGTTATCAAATGACATATCATGTCCATGGCTAGGAAACCTTAACCATCCTTTGATCAACGAGCTAGTCCATTAGAGGCATACTAGGGACATGGTTTTGTCTATGTATCCACACATGCATTTAAGTCTCCGATCAATACAATTATAGCATGGATAATAAACGATTATCATGAACAAGGAAATATGATAATAACTAATTTATTATTGCCTCTAGGGCATATTTCCAACACATATAGCCTCTTGGGTCGAAATACCCCTCCCGATGGTTCCCCGGTACACTACCGGCACTCCCGGTACACTACCGATGAGCCCGAAACTTTTCCGGCGACCAAAACAGGACTTCCTATATATCAATCTTTACCTCCGGACCATTCCGGAGCTCCTCATGACATCCAGGATCTCATCCGGGACTCCAAACAACCTTCGGTCACCACCATACATAACTCTATACTACCGAAACGTCACCAAAACTTAAGTGTGCAGACCCTACGGGTTCGAGAACTATGTAGACATGACCGAGACACCTCTACGGTCAATAACCAATAGCGGGACCTGGATGCCCATATTGGTTCCTACATATTCTACGAAGATCTTTATCGGTCGAACCTCTATGTCAAGGATTCAGTTAATCCCGTATGATGTTCCCTTTGTTCTTCGGTATGTTACTTGCCCGAGATTCGATCGTCGGTATCTGTATACCTAGTTCGACCTCGTTACCGGCAAGTCTCTTTACTCGTTCTGTAATACTAGATCCCATGGCTAACACTTAGTCACATTGCTTGCAAGGCTTATTGTGATGTTGTATTACCGAGTGGGCCCTGAGATACCTCTCCATCACACGGAGTAACAAATCTCAGTCTTGATCCATGCCAACTCAACAGACACCCTCGAAGATACCTGTAGAGCATCTTTATAGTCACCCAGTTACGTCGCGACGTTTAATACACACAAGGCACTCCTCCGGTATTCGTGAGTTGCATGATCTCATGGTCATAGGAACATATACTTGACATGCAGAAATTAGTAGCAATAAACTGACACGATCATATGCTACGTTTGTAGTTTGGGTCTTGTCCATCACACCATTCTCCTAATGATGTGATCCCGTTTATCAAATGACATCTCATGTCCATGGCTAGGAAACACTAACCATCTTTGATCAACGAGCTAGTCCATTAGAGGCATACTAGGGACATGGTTTTATCTATGTATCCACACATGCATCTAAGTCTCCGATCAATACAATTATAGCATGGATAATAAACGATTATCATGAACAAGGAAATATGATAATAACTAATTTATTATTGCCTCTAGGGCATATTTCCAACAGTCTCCCACTTGCACTAGAGTCAATAATCTAGTTCACGTCACCATGTGATTCGCATTGTTATGAATCTAACACCCAATGAGTTCTGGGGCTTGATCATGCTTTGCATGTGAGAGAGGTCTTATAGTCAATGGGTCTGCGATATTCGGATCCGTGTGTACTTTGATACAATTATAGCATGGATAATAAACGATTATCATGAACAAGGAAATATGATAATAACTAATTTATTATTGCCTCTAGGGCATATTTCCAACAACGGGCCCAGTCAACAAAGTTACTTCCATCATCTTTCAACTGAGCTTTCTCTAGGAACACATTAAAATTTAGGGGTGCTACTGCGCGAGCCATTGATCTACAACATAAATATGCAAAGTTTACTTAGACTATTGTTCAAGATAATGAGTTTAATTAATCAAATTACTAAAGCTCCCGCTCAAATTGACATCCCTCAGGTCATCTGAGTGTCACATGATCCAAATTCACCAACTCAAGTCCGATCATCACGTGAGTTGAGGTGGCTTCAATGGTGAACATCATTATGTTGATCATATCTACTATATGACTCATGTTCGACCTTTCGGTCTCTTGTGTTCCGAGGCCATGTCTGTACACGCTAGGCTCATCAAGTTTAACCCGAGTGTTCTGCACGTGCAACACTGGCTTGCACCCGTTGTATGTGAACGTAGAATCTATCACACCCGATCATCACGTGGTGTCTCAACACGACGAACTTTCGCAACGGTGCACACTCGGGGAGAACACAATTTATCTTGAAATTAAGTGAGGGATCACCTTATAATGCTATCGTCGTCTTGAGCAAAACAAGGTGCATAAAAGGATTAACATCACATGCAAATCATAAGTGACATGATATGGCCATGAACTTGTGCTTTTGATCTCCATCTAGAAAGCACCGGCATGATCGCCATCATCACTGGCATGACACCATGATCTTCATCATCTTGATCTCCATCAACGTGTCGCCATCGGGGTTGTCGCACCCAACATGCTTCCACTACTATTGCTACCATTTAGCGATAAAGTAAAGCATTACATAGCACTTAATGATTGACATGCAAGTCATACAATAATTATAGACAACCCTATGGCTCCTGCCGGTTGCCGTACTCATCGACATGCAAGTCGTGATAATCTATACATCACATGATCATCTCATACATCACATATATCACATCATGTAATTGGCCATATCACATCACAACATACCCTGCAAAAACAAGTTAGACATCCTCTAATTGTATTTGCATGTTTTACATGGCTGCTACGGGTATCTACCAAGAACAATTCTCATCTACGCAAAAACCACAACGGTGATACACTAGTTGCTTTTCAACCTTCTCAAGGACCGCCTTTGTCGAATATGATCCAACTAAAGTGAGAGAAACTGGCACCCGCAAGCCATCTATGCAACAAGTTGCGGTCGAGGGAACCGGTCTCTTGTAAGCGTACGAGTAATGTTGGCCCGGTCTGCTTCGTCTCACAATACCGCTGAACCAAAATCAGACGAAGGGAGGAAGCAATCTAAGCATCAACGCCCACAAACCTTTTCTGTTCTACTCGAGATCTCCTCTACACATAGACCTAGCTCATGATGCCACTGTTTGGGAACGTTGCATGGGAAACAAAAAAATTCCAACGCACACGCAGATCTATCCATGGTAATAAGCATCTACGAGAGGGAGAGTGGATCTACGTACCCTTGTAGATCGCTAAGCGGGAAGCGTTAAGAAACGCGGTTGGTGTAGTCGAACGTCTTCGCGATCCAAATCGCTATGCGTCCCACGATCCAATCACGATCCGTCCCGCGATCCAATCACGATTCGTCCCGCGATCCAATCATGATCCATCCCACGAACTTGATCATGATCCTTTCGATCTAGCGCCGAACGGACGGCACCTCCGCGTTCAGCACACGTACAGCTTGATGACGATCTCCGCCGTCTTGATCTAGCAAGAACGAGCGGAGAGGTAGAATAGTTCACCAGCAGCGTGACGGCACTCCGGCGATGGTGGTGGAGCAATTCCGGCAGGGCTTCGCCTAAGCACTGAGAAATCTGATCTAGAGGAGAAACTATGCACTGGAGGAACGAGCAACACGTGGCTGAAAATTCTGTGCAAAACCCCTAAAACCTCCATTGTATATAATAGGAAGAGAGGAGGAGGCTTGGCACAAGGGCCAAGCCTCCAAGGAGTCGGCCAAACCAGGTGGAGGAGGTGGACTCCACCTCCAATCCTAGTAGGACTAGGATTCACCCTATTTTTGCCTTTTTCCACTTTTTCTCTTTGGGCCTTTTTTCCCAAACCGCATGGGCCTTGTGTGGGACTTCCAACATCCCACTAAGGGCTGGTAAACACTCTCCCCCAGCCCATTGAGCCTCTTGGGTCGAAATACCCCTCCTGATGGTCTCCCGGTACACTACCGGCACTCTCGGTACACTACCGATGAGCCCGAAACTTTTTCGACGACCAAAATAGGACTTCCTACATATCAATCTTTACCTCCCGACCATTCCGGAGCTCCTCGTGATGTCCGGGATCTCATCCGGGACTCCTAACATCCTTCGGTCACCACCATACATAACTCTATACTACCAAAACGTCACCAAACTTAAGTGTGCAGACCCCGCGGGTTCGAGAACTATGTAGACATGACCGAGACACCTCTACGGTCAATAACCAATAGCGGGACCTAGATGCCCATATTGGTTCATCCATATTCTACGAAAATCTTTATCGGTCGAACCTCTATGTCAAGGATTCAGTTAATCCCGTACGATGTTCCCTTTGTTCTTCGGTATGTTACTTGCCCGAGATTCGATCGTCGGTATAGCCATACCTAGTTCAACCTCGTTACTGGCAAGTCTCTTTACTCGTTCCGTAATACAAGATCCCGCCACTAACACTTAGTCACATTGTTTGCAAGGTTTATTGTGATGTTGTATTACCGAGTGGGCCCTGAGATACCTCTCCGTCACACGGAGTAACAAATCCCAGTCTTGATCCATGCCAACTCAACAGACACCCTTGGAGATACCTGTAGAGCACCTTTATAGTCACCCAGTTACGTTGCGATGTTTGATACACACGAGGCAATCCTCCGATGTTCGTGAGTTGCATGATCTCATGGTCATAGGAACACATACTTGACATGCAAAAAACAGTAGCAATAAACTGACACGATCATATGCTATGTTTGTAGTTTGGGTCTTGTCCATCACATCATTATACTAATGATGTGATCCCGTTATCAAATGACATCTCATGTCAATGGCTAGGAAACCTTGATCATCTTTGATCAACGAGCTAGTTCACTAGAGGCATACTAGGGACAGTGTGTTGTCGATTTACCCACACATGTAATGTGTTTCCAATCAATACAATTATAGCATGGATAATAAACGATTATCATGAACAAGGAAATATAATAATAAACACTTTATTCATTGCCTCTAGAGCATATTTCCAACAATTGTAGCATTTGTAAACTTATAAGTGAATAGACCCCAGGGCCATAGTTAAGTAAGCATACGGTGGGTAACAAATTATTGTTGGGCAATTGACAGAAAAGCGCATAGTTATGCAATATTTATTCATGGCAATCATCATGTGTATATAGGCATCATGTCCATAAGAAAATAGGCCAACACCTGCCTGCACCTACTACTATTAATCTCATTAATGATGCAAAATAGTTCAACAATCACCATGTTAGATTAAAAATTGAAAACAGATGTTGTCGTGTGAGGGAAGAGGAATGCTATGAATAGTTCTTGAAAGAATGAAGAGGAACAAGAACGTTTGTGGCAACTAAAGAACACCACATAGATTATAATGGCAACCTCGGGCTAGTGAATTATTCAAAAAAATGCCTATAGGTCAGGATTTACATGTTTGTGTGGTTGTGCAAAAATCATGAATACATGGTGATCAGTTGAATGCCACTATATCATTTCCGCAAAGATAAAGTATCCAACATTATATTACAAGGCTTGAAAGAAAAAGGAAATATAAAGAATAACGATACCCCTTTAGAATGTTGCCCTACTTTAGATGCATTTGGTACTATGAATGTATGAATTTAGTTAAATTAATTTTCTCGAATTTGCAAAAGCTATATCTTGGCTTATGTATTTATTAAAATTCAAAGAACATGGAGGCCAGTGAGAGCTCGGTCATTTTCTGGAATTTGTCAAAGCTATATCTTGGCTTATATTGTTTACAGGGATTCGAGTGGCCTATGTTTTCTTGGAATGTTGATTCGTTTATGTTCCAACAAATTTTACGCGCTCGGTATGTCCACTTTTTTAGCAAAGTTCCTGACAAAATTTCCCGTGAATTTTAACATGACTTGTGCTAGAAAGTATGACATATCGAGTGACCGGGATTTTTCGGGAGGGGAATGAAATGGCATTTCGACAAACCATATGCCTTTTTATGGCATTATTCATTTTATTATAGTTTGGCAATTAAACTAGAAGACTTAATCGTAGGAAACATGTCGAGCAACAATGAAGCCGTGGCTTATGAACATGTCTTGCAGTATGAACACAAACTCCTTGACTTTTTTTCTAGTCACCAAGGAGAAGGTTTGTAGGGCCCCTTGTCATAACGGATGGTGGTACTACCGCGGAAGCCTACACTAAGAACGAAACAAGCAACGATGGCACCGAAACCCGCGACACTGAGACCGGCGTGAATGATACCGGTGCCAAAGCAATCACGAAACAAAGAAGAAGTTGAGGACACGACGCCCAAACGAGCTCGGCGCTAGAAGACTGCTGGTCACAGAGGTGCACCCTGGCAAATTTGAGCCAATAGCGTCGGAGGAAGCTCGCAATTGCTACGACAACCAAGTCGGATGCATCCTAAGGGAAACCTCGAGCATCAACGACTATGCCTTAATGAGTATACCAAATATGGAGCACTTGCTCCTAACAAAGCTACACAACAGATTCTAGTTCCCCGGCCGAGAAGACAAAAAGCTTCCGTGGGAAGATCCTGTCATGGGCAAGATAAACAACACCGCCATGGGCAAGTTCAGCAACGTCTTGGCCGCCTCGAAAGGTAGGGTGAAATGAGCGATTGAGAAAGAAGAACCCTACTCCAAGATTTGGGCGGACAATCTGACACTTTTGGAAAAAGAATTTTAAAAACTCAAGGAGACTTGCGCTACTGAAGAAGCCAAGCTTAAGTCCGAGAAATTCAAAGGATGTAGGAAAAGAACATGGGGAGCCACCACCTCAGAAGTCGTGGTTGTATTGGCAAGAGGCTCATATGGGATAAGGAAGATGCGGAACATGAAGCCGCGGGGATCCCAGACCCCTTTGCAGTGTTCACCAACCAGCAAGAGCGTGACTTCATCAGGGCCTGACACAAGTGGTACAAGGAGAAAAAGTTTGCTACACGGACACGCCCACAAGGAAATTGATTAGAATGCTGGTAATTATGTTTTTTCCACCTTATATTAGCTTTTGATCAAGTCAACTACACGTTGTAGTAACATTTGTAAACGGTTCGTGTTTCTTTTGCATAAAGAGCAACACAACAAGCTTATGCCCGAAAGTGGCGCATCGTCTCAGTCGTCGGCGAGTCCCAAGTGGGACACCCCTCTCAACTAGGCCTTGAACATACTGAAGGGCCTCCCTTTGGACAAATGGTCGCAGTATGGATGTGTGCACGACATCCAAGACGGTGCCATTTGGAAGTACTACTACCACGAGGACCCAGAGGACAAAAGGTAGAGAAGGAAGTTTTGTTAGGTGAACATCGACAAGAAGGTGAAGCTTACGGTCAACAAAAAAGTTGCTCAGACCGAAAAAACGACGAGAGGTGAGATGATCTAGAAGACAGGCAGTGTAGTTTTAGCTTCCTGCAGAAGTTATTTCGTAGCTTCGGTTAATACCTTGATTTCGTATGTTATCGACTGGTCGCACAAAAATCGAGGCAAACCGACAACGGATTATCCCCGTCCAAGCTTCGTCGGGAGTAACATGGTAAACATCGCACCAGTGCCTACTCTCGCAACCGCACCTGCTCCATCAGCCGCTCATAGCATCCCGTCCTCCGTCTCTCGCGTGCTAGGCGGGCCTTCAACTTTGGCTGAGTTTGATGCCCTCACGGTAATTATGTGCCATACCAACATATCTATATCCTCCTTTCCAGTTTCCTTTGGGATGTATGATGCTGTAGACATGTCTTCGCGGGCCGACGAAACCCCGTGCACCTTACTATAGATGATCAACATCCAGAAGGTGGACGTGGGAAAGGCAATGATAGAGAATCCCGACGAACGGTCATGCCATGGTCGGTCGATGCCCGTTGACACCTTCAGGGTTTCTTGGCAAGTGTCAAAGCAGTCCATTAGGATTTGACTCCTCTGGTATGACCCATGGGAGAGGACGACGAGACCCCTATGCGGCTTGGAGAATGCAATGGTTGGATGCTATTGTGACCGAAGAGTCTTCTTTGTCTCGAGCCTATTGGGAGCACACCAACAACAACACATCATCAAGGTATGAACACCACCCCACCTACGCAATTACCACCGCATGTCGTGTCGGGTGAGAGCAGGGTACGACATGAGGAAGAGGGTTCAAGAGTGGATGATGAAGTCGCCCCCATGGAACAAGCAATGGATGATGACATGGAGGAGGATGACACTCTCCGGTTCCTCAATACCGGCCATGACTATGGAGGATTGATGAGTCAGCCATATGACTCGGTCTATGAGCATGCGGACAAGGAGATGGATGTTGTGCCGAAGCTGGAACATTCTAGGGTTGATTGCAAGAAGTCTCTCTTGATGCAATCCTAGCAGGAAACGCCTCCAGATGCCGCCTCAACCTAGCATGAACAAGGCAAGGGTCGTCGTGCAATGATGTTCATCCTGACAACACTGGGGCAATGGTCAAGGTCGATATGCAAGAGTCAAAACCTCTAGGGAATAAGAAGCACAAGAAGAGACCGGCGAGGGGAGGCTCTGCTGCCGACAAAGCTGCCAAAGCTTCTAGCAGCCAGTCAACTCCACCGACCGATTTTGCAAACCGTGTACCTGTCAAAGATGCGGCATTGTACCATGTCGCGGGCGAGTCGATCCTATCGCCGAAATCGCTAGAGGGCATATCAGGGGATCTCAGGAGACTTCACCATGTGTTGTCAACAGACAAAAACCTTCTCACCTCAAAGGATCTAGGGTACATGCTTTATGCGCTTCATGTGCCTGAGGCCAAGTGCTACGTCAACATACTCCCCACAGATGTTTTCTTTTTATGGTTTGTTCACATCTTTGTGATGTTTCTCATGAGGAGGCTCAGTTTTACGATCGTCCGCGTTTTTGCGCTCCATATGAACTTTGTCGCCAGGAGAGACCAAAATATACGAATCTCGGTGGCGAATCCATACTACATGCATGAGTCCTTCTTGAGCCTCGGTGACTTTGAATGTCAAACTGCTAGGAAATACATTGAAGAGTTCATGATAATGAATAAGGACAAGGAAACGATTCTCTTGCCTTATGATCCAATGTAAGTCATTGCCGGACTGCCCTTTCGTACATTTCAATCATTCCTTCGCTCATATGGAGGCTAATTTGAGGTGTATTTATTTTGCGTAGCGAGGGGCGCACCGTCCTTATCATTATTTTCCCGTGAGTCTCGCATGCCGTGTATTTCGGCGCGTCCAAAAACTTCCAGAAGAAGGACTACACCCACATAATGAATATTCTGGATTCTTCTCTCGAGGGCTTCAACATGATGGGTGGCCACATGGAGATCAAGAAACAAAGGAAGGGTGTGCCGGGTTTCAGGCATAAAACCAACTTCTGCAGCGTCCATCAACCATCAGGAAGTACGAGCAATGGATTCTACGTCCTCCATCTCATGATGGAGTTCGGAAGGGATCGCAAACGTCTTCACATGATAACCAGAAATGATGAACATATCCGCAAATGGGCAGATTCCTTAGGAGCCGAACCAAATTATAAACTCAGAGATGATTTCTTCCACATCCAGAAGGACAATGCAACGATCATCATAAAAGAAGTCATCGAAGAGAACATGATCTTCCACCATGGCCCTATATCGCGAGCTGATGTCCGAACTCACGTAGGCATGCAACATTTGGACATGGCGCCGTTCATGAAGCTAGGGTGCGTCCTACTGGATATGGATTGATGTAACTTCTAGTGATTGACGATGCCGATGATAATGTCTCGGCTGAATTTGTACTTTATGAAGCGATGAAACTTTGTGACGTAAATGGTCCTGCTGAACTTGCATAACTCTAGCTAGTGAATTAATTTGGGTACGATGAACCTGCATAGATTATGTATGTTTACTATATGTTGCATCTACTTACTAACTCTTTCTTCATGTTACTCAAGTATATTATGTTGCATATTATTGTTGAATTCGCTTGATGAAGATGCATCTCTAATAGGTGCATAGATTATAGATGCCGAAGAAGTGATATGCTGTGTACATAGGGAAGGTTACAGGAGTGTATGACGAGTGGCCAGAGTGTCAGGCCCAAGTATATCGGTTCCCGGGAGGCAGCCAGAGAGGGTTCGATACCAGAGAGGAAGCGGAAGCTAGTTACTTGAGGTTCACGCTAGCGCAATAGAGGGATCAGAGGTGGCACCTCATGAGCTACTCCATAATTCCGCTCTTCGTGACAATGATCACTCTTCTCCTCGATATCATAGTTTACATGGATGATGAAACATGTGCATGTGATGACCATGCAGTTGCATGTATTCGAGAAATGTGACAACTTCTATCGCTATTTCGAGATAATGACGGGAGACACTATTTGTGTTGGATCATGATCATGATGATATATATGATGGTCAAACTATTGTATGTGTATGATATAATGAGATTTGTATGTCTATAATATGATGAGATTATTATATGTATGATATGATACATACTATTGTATAAAACATGTAAAAATATGGAGAAAATATGCAGGGAAAAAACAACAAAAAATAATACGTATGAAAAAAGGTAACAACAGCGCGGGTGTACATAGCAGCAGCGCGGCCCTAGCAATAGCACATGTTAAACGCAAGCGTTGCAGCTCTTATCAGTAGAGAGCGTTGGACCGGTGCTACTTCTACCTTTCGGTTAGCTGTAGCGCCGTATCAGTAACACCATATTAATAGCATGTGTATCCGCGCTACCACTAGGTTTTTAACCCGCCTAACTGCTAGGGTTTTCATAGTAGAGTTGGTCTATTATGTGGAGACCAGACCTTTTTATGATGGTGTGTTCCCGGTTGAAGTATGCGGACAAGGTATAGTGTTGGGATAGGACCTCCTGAAAGAACACTTTGTTTGGTATTCCTGTGAAACGATGTATTGTAGTGCGTTTTTCCTGAACTTGTTTTTTTCTTTCAAAAATGTCCTGAACTTGTTGGTAGTATGCATCTTGTTATAAGGAGGCCTAATATTCGTTTTGTGATTGTATCAATTCAAAATAATGCTTGAATGATGCAATAACATCTCTAAGTGTATCAAACATTACAAGATTTCTAAAATCAGCCGTCTGGCCTGTGGTGGTTCGTGAGATTACTAAATTTAGTTTAGACAACAGGTCTGGAGATTTTCTTTTTAATAGTTTTTCGCCATGCGTGGTGTATGATGTAGGAAAATGATTGTAATGATCTTCAATTAATTAATACAAGGGATGGTGTATAATGCTTGAATGGAAGTTCCCTTTATCATAAAAGGTATCATATGACAACATCATCCAGCGATAATATAAACGTCTTTCCCAGTATCGCCAAAGGATCTTCTAACCTCACATCCCATTGCTCCTCGTATAATAATATGCAACCAAGCTATGTAGGTCAATAACTACAATTTCAGAGCTAGGTTACCACGCAACAGTTCTGTCAACAACTTTTTTTTCTTCCATTTCAAACCTCATAAGAGAGATCTCACCTAAACCACAACTTAATATATTGTTGCAGTCTGTTTCAGAATTGAAAACCTATACATTGCTCCTCAAAACATAGATTGCAGCCTCCAAAGGCAATATTTCTTGTGAATTTGCTTGCTTCCATATCCACTCCGCGAGCAGCTATGTCGATAATTGATGTAGCATTAAGCGTAAAAAGGTAAGAGATAAATACATCAATGGTAGTTAAATTTAAAAAATACGTTAAACTGGTTCTAAAACTTGATACTAGCATGCAAATACAGTGTTAATTTCATTGATACATGTAAAATACGTTGATGTCGCACCTGTGCTAACTTCTTTTTGGTAATATCATTGGGATTAGCATTGTACTGGGGCCGCAGTCAATGCGGCCCATGTTGCACGTGCTACATAACTTATTTATTTATTTTTGAATTCAATTATCTGTGTGTTATATCGTACATAAAAGTATGATAACTAATATGTAAAAATGTTCAAATAATTTCTAAAAATATTTATGTATTTTTTGTACAAAAATCACATAAATAAAATAGTATTTTTTATTATAAAAATGCTTGTGTTCATAATTTTGAATAATTCAAATATAAGACATGAGTGTATAGTTTGCATTTACTAAACATTTTCTATATGTAGTTGTTCTTACAATTACTAAATAATTAAATTTTTATTAGTTACTAAACGTTTTAAATTTATTCCACATATAAATAAGTGAATATTTTTCAAAATTACAAGAATTTTTCTTAAACAAGTTATGTTGTTTGTATGAATAATATCTATAAAATACAGATTTTTGAAATGTATTTCTATTACTATGATTGTAGTTTACAAACATTTTTACACATTTCTAGAAAAAAAATCTGTGCTAAATGGGTTGCACTGGATGTGACCCATTAAGACCCACGTACATGTTCCATTACAAAACAATACGAATAGTTACCCCTAAAATGTTCTCATAAAAAAGTTATTACCCCTAAAAAGTAATACGAACCGTTATCCGTAGGGGACATGAAAAAACAAATGATGTACTGGCTAGACCAGCCGGGTCGCTAGGGCGAGGTCGCAGATTTTAAATTCCCGCGCGTATAACAATATTATCGGTAATTTCCCCTTCGTGCTAACAGATGGACCCATGGGCCAGATACATATGATATCGAAATCATTCTGTTTAGCGGGCCCATGTCATGGTGACATGCCATGATTATACGTTAATTGATCGGTTTTGCTAATACACATCTAGATGTGAGATAATTATTGCACATCTAAATTGTATATCATTAATCTTACATGAAGATTTATGTGGTTATTTTATTTTTATTTTTATGCTTGATTTAATTATTTAGATGTGTAATAACTATGTCACATATAAATGTGTCCTAAAAAAACCCTTAATTGATATACCAGTTTGACGTATTTTTCAAACTCAAATACTGAAGTAAACATCGATATCAAGTTTTAGTACCACTTGATGTATTTACCTCAAAAAGTAATCCTAACTCACAAGCACTACTCCTATACTAGAGGAGCTGGGTCGGTAGTTTGGTGAGAGTGGTTTGTCCCAAAAGGTGACGGATGCCTGTATGGCTAGCACACCTACACTCGCAAGTTTGTTCGTGTCTATGCTGCGAGAGATTTGTACCCATCACTGGGCGCTGACTGCGACGTGGTTCTCGAGGAGATCGCCCACCGTCAGTCGTCACATGGATTGCCCCGACAAATTGGGCCACGTGGTCCAAGATAGAACATGGTAGACTGGTAGTAGAACTACAGAAGCGAAGGGACAGACGTGCCCATTTCAAGGTCCAGGTACGTACATTACATATGCATATACTTCTGGTGCGGCCAAGGAACAGTTGTAGATCAATCATTCCGTAGCAGAGAACACGAGGATGACACTCACCGGTGTGACTCCTCGGACCCTATGGCAAGCCCCTCAGCCCCTCGCCGGCAACGGATTTCCCCTCCGCCGCCGCCGCCGGCTGCGAGGAGGCGGCGGTGCCCAAGGGCGGCAAAGCCCACCAAGGCCAGGGGCGGAAAGGCGCCGACGTTGCCCTGCATTGGGTGGTACCGTTGGTAGTAAAACCGCGAGAGCACGTACGTACGCAACCACGGCCGTGAACACCGGGAGCGCGGCATCCAGGCCACGAACGAAGCCTCCGGCGGTCCGGCCGACACGCTGCGCGCAACAGAACGCCCTGCATCGATCCGAGTCACGGGCCGGGCCTTGTACGCTCCCACCATGCATGCGTGCCCACGCGAGGCAGCAAGTCGCACTGTTTGCCCTCTGGAAGCTCGCGTCCGATGGAGCCATGGAGGAGCGCGCTGCCGCCGGGGCGCGTCGGGCGCAGCGGCATGTGCGCCGTGCCGGCCGTTTTTGGAGGGACGCCGCAGGGAGCTGACGCGCGCCCATGCATGCATGCGTACGCGTTCAGGACAAGACGCACGGAATCAATGCGTTTTGGTGCCACGCAGATGGCCGGGCATGCCCTCGTGGCGTACGTGGCCGCGACCGACTGAGTGCCGGCCGTGGTGGAGTATACGGAAGCGACGGCGCTGCTTGACCGTTCGGCCGTTCCATGTGTGCACCATCAAGTCTGCTTTCGTCTGCTCCTGCGCGCTACGTGCCGTTTTGGCCATGTCGAGAGGAATGGCCCTCCCGCCCCACTTGTTGCTATGTTTTTGCATGCCCAAAGTCATCAAAGTACTCTTTTCGTTTTTAAATATATTTTTTATATAAATTTTATTATAGACTATATATGAATATATATTGACATAATTTAAAGTATGTATTCATTCATTTTGTTTTATATATAGTTTGTAGTTGAATTTTTATAAAAACAAATATTTAAAAACGAAGGGAGTGTGAAAGAGATAGAGAGGTTATTTCGATCGACGACGTCGTAGTGGTCCTGTATATAATGAGGCACTCTCAAATTGGTGTGCATCTGCATCGGTGGCAGAACGAATGTTGCTTTGGTGAGCACCTGTAATTGGTGTATATAATGGCGTTGGTTTCTCAAATTGGTGTACATAATGACGTTGGTTTCTTCAAGAGCATGCCTGTAAATTATATGTTTGCACGAAAGTTTTTGTAAAGGGTGGTTTTATTTAGTTAATATATGGCATTTCACCTTTCTACACAAGATACTCCTGTCATGACTATACGTCCGAACAAAAAAGGTGGGCTCTATGCAACGCTATGACTTGATTAATCACCTGTGTAGGTCAAATGTTCTGCATTGATTGTGTACTATTGGGGCACACTCGACCTGAGCAGTATACTGCACATCTATTTATTTATTTTCCAAAAACAGTAGGAATACTACTACTACATCTCTATTATTCCGGGACAGTGAAAATCATTGATTGGCTATGCAACAGTGCGTGTTCGGCACAGGCCAAAAAATGAAGATGACCAGATTGGACGCGATGGAACTAATCGAAACCATGCACACATGCACCGTGTGAATAGCCTTCCATTTTAGTCGGCCCCGAAATTAATTGCGTATGGTCCAAGGAGGTCGGCTTGTAATCAACATGTTTTTTAATTATTGGGTCCTGTCGAGTGAGATGTACATGCATGTGTGTAATACGTGCAAGGATATGCATTGGCGCAGCGCTACGCAAAACGGCATGAAGAGTGCCACTAGCTCCAAAGGGGCTCCAGCACTCCAGCGTAGCTGCATGCATGCATCACTTGTAGGCAAATCCACGCACTGACAGATCAATAAGCTTCACGAGCGTCATGCATGGGCTCATGGCTGTGGATACGTCTCAGCAAAAGGTGGTGTGGTCACGACACGCAGCAAGGCTGGGACGACCTGCAGAAGTCTATACTGCTGGGCATAAGATTACGTAAAATGTCTGACATGACAAAAAAAATTCGAAACGGGGCAAAAGCTTTACCTCACCTAAAAAAAAGGAAAGTAACTAGGTCTTATGAAGGTCATTAGTCCTTCACAAATGAAAATAAAAACCTACTCTCGCGTCATCAAATAACTCAAGTGCTTGGCCCCTTTGATAATCCAATTTTCCGTCTTCAACTTAGTACCTTCGACCACCACGCTTGGCGACCTACATAGTCCTACATGTATGCTGAAAACTCTCGTGTTTCTCTCTTTCCAGACCAATCATGAAACAAGCATGAAAAGAGAAGACATCGCTTTTCGCCTATGTCGCGGAGTGAGAACCACTAATGTCTATCATTTCTTGACCGAACGTATTGAGGGAGTCCTGAATTAAGGGGTCCTCGGAAAGCCGGCATGTTCTTATGGGCCGAACAATATGAGCTACTTACCGAACACAGGAATAGTTGAAGACCCAGTCTCCAAGATGGAATCTTCGGAAAACACGGCTTGCACTCCACGTTTGATGTAGCAAATAAGCATGTTTATCTCTTCAACACGTAACCGACCATGTGTAAACCCTGGGCATCCTTGGCGTCTATAGAAGCCGGAGGGTTGTAGGGTATAGAGGGAGAATAACTCATCTAGGGTTAGCTATTTGATCTCGAGGTATATCAACTCTGTAACCCCCATATCATCAATACAACCAATCAGGACGTAGGGTATTACCTCCATTGAAGGGCTCGAACCTGGGTAAATCTGTGTCCCCTTCGTCTCCTATTACCATCGATTCTACTCTCATAGTTCGGGGGGCCCTACCCGAGATCCGCCGGTTTTGACACCGACATTGGTGCTTTCATTGAGTGTTTCTCTGTGAGCAAGATGGAATCGATGTCTCGCCTTGTCATCTGAGGTCCGCAACAGGGACACTTTTGTCCTCGGACAGATCTTCGCCTTCGGCAGCGTTGTGCTGTACGCTGATCCCACTGGCCATCTAGGACGTGTTGAGAGCTTCACCCCTCATCGAGAGGTCGGATTCAAAAACTAAGAGTTCTCCGTAGACTCTAGGGTGACTTGTCATTAAGCGGGCTCGCAGCTTCGCTTGTAGCACCCGAGGACTCTGAGGCTTTAACCTCGAGCCCCTTCTTCGGACATGCCAATGGGGTCACCCATGGCAATGGGCCAATCTCCTACCCTGGTCTGGCCATTGAGCCAGATGACCGGACACGTGTTCTCGCCGAACACTCCCCATGTTCGGACGCCTTGGAGGTTAACTCTGCAAGTCCCGAACAGCTTGATCCGATCGGGCCCTCAGCGGTTTACGAGGCCCTATATCAGATCTCGTCGATGAAGATCACCGACGATCCAACCCCAATCTATGCTCAGTTCGGTTACGGTACGGGTCGGGACAAATTTTTCGACCCACCCACTTGATATCCACTTTCAAATATTTAACCGACATGCTGGACTACGCCTCCGAGGAAGCAGAATACATGGATGAAGAGGACTGTGCTCCCACCCCCGTTAACACCGGGAGGTGGGCCGCCACTTCCACATACGATGTCTACATGGTAGATACTCCTGCCGCTAACAGCGACAACACGCTTAGAAATGATGGCGACAAGTCAGGTGATGCGCCGTCAAGGCGCCGGAAACCGCATAAGCAATCGAAAGGCAAAAAGGGAAGGAAAGCTATTATCAGCAACAAGGGCGGTAATACCCCTGCTGACCATGGCAATCCCGATGTCCCCAAACACCCGTTAGAGGGTCCGGAAGGGCCTGAGGACCAGAACAACTCCGATAACGTCAACGACTCCGAAGACAATAATTACCTTCCCCCCGTCGAGAAGGAAGATAAACCGGAAGCCGATGACTTGTACATCCCCGACAACCTCGAAGATCAGGAAGAAATCAGGCAGCGGCTCATAGCAACGGCTCACAACTGGAAAGCTAAAGAACGACAACTCAAAGCCGAACAAGATGAACTCAATGATCGATGGACGAAAGTCCTCTAAGGTGAGGAAGTATACGGCACCGGTCTGTCAGACCAGCCCAAAAGCTACCCACGGAGAAGGTTGTTGCCGCAATTCGATGACGAACTTACTGATACTCCGTCTCCGAACCGTAATCCGTATGACAAGCCGGACCGCCCCCGTCGCAGGCGGGACAGGACGACCGACGACATCGGTTATATACCGGTAATGCCCCGAAGACGGGGTAAGGAGCCATTAGAGCCTAATGACAGGTTCGACCTGCGAGATGACCTGGATCACAGAGCAGGCCGTACAAGATCCATTTACGGATCCAGAGAGTACTCACCCGATAAACGGGGTGGGTACAGACCATGGTTCGACAAAAACAACATAGTCCGGGAGCGCCACCGGGCCCACACAGACGCCGAATACAGGCGCGACATAGCACGGGTCAGAGGCGCCGCTCACCCACTGTGCTTCACAGATGAGGTAATGCGACATCAATTCGCCGAGGGGTTTAAACCTGTGAATATAGGACAATATGATGGGACTACTGACCCAACCATATGGATTGAGGACTTCCTCCTCCATATCTACATGGCGCAAGGAGACAATCTCCATGCCATCAAATATCTACCTCTTAAGCTTAAGGGGCCAGCTCGACACTGGTTAAACAGCCTCCCCGAAAACTCCAATGGATGTTGGGAAGACCTGGAAGATGCGTTCCACTCTAACTTCCAGGGAACCAATGTCCACCTGCTGGACTCTTCCTATCTCAGTAACGTCGTCCAGAAGCCCGGCGAGTTTGCTCGGCAATTCTGGAATCGGTTCTTGACTAAGAAGAACCAAATTGTCGACTGTCCGGGTGCTGAGGCCATAGCCTCCTTCTGGCAAAATATTCGGGACGAATGGGTGGCCCCCCAGCTTGGCCAGGATAAACCTCGGACCATGTCCGCCCTTACTTCCCTCATGACACGCTTTTGTGCGGGCGAAGACAATTGGTTGGCAAGACGCAGCCACAATTCTGAAGATCTAGTAGCCTCTGAAGCCCGGGATGGCAACGGAAAACCAAAGTGCAATAAGAATAAGTGCCGGCACAATAATAGCGATGCCGATGACACGGCTGTAAATGCCGGATTCCGTAACTCCCGACCTGGGCAGCGGAAGAAGCCTCCTAAAGGAAATTGCGACGGACCCACCCAGCTAGAGAAGATCATGGAAAGGCCTTGCCAAATCCATGGGACTCTGGAGAAGCCCGCCAACCACACACATCGCAATTGTTGGGTGTTTAAACAGGCCGGCAAGATACCACCCGAGGACCAAGGAAGAAGCTCTCGCAGCGAGGAAGAGGATGAGCCTCGGGGTACAATTGGTGGCGGACAGAAGAAATTTCCTCCCGAAGTCAAAACGGTGAATATGATATACACCACCCATATACCTAAGAATGATAGGAAGCGTGCCCTTCGGGAGGTCTACGATGTAGAACTCGTAGCCCCGAAGTACAACCCATGCTCGGCATACCCGATCACCTTTGATCAGCGCGATCACCCAACCAGTATCCGTCACGGGGGTTTGGCGGCCCTAGTCCTAGACCCCATTATAGATGGGTATCACCTCGCAAAATTCCTAATGGACGGAGGAAGTAACCTTAACCTGATTTACTCAAATACGGTGAAAAAGATGGGCATAGATCCGTCAAGGATCAAACCCAGTAGCACCACCATCAAAGGAGTGATCCTAGGCGTTGAGGCCCGATCTATGGGTTTCGTAACCCTGGAAGTTGTGTTCAGCTCGACCGATAACTTTCGCAGTGAAGACTTGATCTTCGACATTGTGCCCTTCCACAGCGGCTAACATGCGCTGCTTGGTCGGACATCGTTCACTCGTTTCAACGCAGTCCCACATTACGCATACCTCAAGCTCAAGATGCCGAGCCCCAAGGGGGTCATTACTGTTAATGGCAATATAGAGCGCTCCCATAGAACTGAGGACACATGCACTAGCCCTGGCGGCCGAATTCAGCTACAAAGAAGATCGGCAAGTTCCGACATCCGCCATAAAGGCACACAAGGCCGGGAAGCAAGTTCGGCTTCAGACCAAAAACTCAGATCCTTCCTCATCCCTTCCATAGGGACTCGCCCCCACCGCACAACCCTAAGACCAGTTAAGTACGTGCCAAGGAGGCACAACTTCACACTTAAAATTCCATGGGTAGCGGTAGGGAGATAAAGATTGGTGTTCGGCTGGCCCGAACCTCTACCCTCAACACGTCTTCGGACAAAATGCAGGTGCTCCTAAAGAACCTGCCTATGGCGTAAAGCTCACTACAATTTGGCGGCCTCTCAAAACCTTGTTTGCGAGATCCGTTCGCCGAACACTAACACCCTTCAAGGTGCATCTAAGAGCAGGAGTCGACTAGCAATAGGGCATATCGAGGACGTCAGGTTATTAATCAAAGACCCCTAGTACAAAAACTCCTGTATAAATTTTTTTTGCAGATACCTGTAAACAGTTGCTTCGGTAATCCGAGCTATACGGTTGTTGAAAAAAATATAAATTACACGGCACAAATTTGCCTCATCTGTCCTTTTTTGGCACATATTTTCACCTCTCTCCCTCATCTCGTGGACCTATTCGGTATGATGCGAGGCAGCCGACTAATAAACCAGGGGCTTGAGTTTAAAAACAAATCGCCTTATGTACATTCTATCATGCGTTCGACGTCTTTGTGTTCGCTTTATATGAATCGGTTCTGAGCTATGTCTTGGGCCAATAGTTGGGTTGTCCGGCTCCTGTGCTTGCCCCTTTATGTTCCACTCGTTCGGTAAAAGGGCAAAAGGAGCACCCCTGCGATTGTGCTTCCAGATAGTCTGGTCAAGCACCTCAGGGGAGAAAGCCGAAAACTGACTGTCATAGTATGAGAGATCCGGTTTGTGAACCCGAGCTGGAAGTATTATACATCAATCCTCGTAAGAGGTTTTTCCCTGTTATACGAGGAATTTGCCCTTTATGCAAACATTGTGATACCGGCTTTGGCCACGGTTCATCCGAACATCACAACACTTTGGTGGCTAATCGTATGCTTCTCGTAGTCCTTTTCGCGCCCCTACGACTAAGTGAAAGAAATAAAGCTCTATAGTCTGATTGCCTAGTCTGCCGCATTGTACCGCCTTCGGGTTTCGATAATTTGGCTAAGGGACATAGTGCATTGGCATAGACACCCCATGTAGTATCTTCATGGGGGCTGAAGCCAACGACTCGCATCTTTCAGTATTAAATGGCCACATAAGAGTTATAAGGGAATGCAAAACCATACAAGAACAGTAACTAATATCATCAAAAGTTTGGACAAGTCTTCGGACGCGTTACAGTTCATTCAAATAAATGATCGCCCGGACACTTGGACGCTATCACCCGAGCACTCTCCATCACTCCATCAAAGAATATCTCGGGGCTTCTATGCTCCTTCACGAAAGCCGGCGGGGCTGTGGCTACCTTCATCGGTTCTAGCCCCGGCCAATGCACCTTCGCTCTTGCAAGGGCCATCCGGACTCCCTCGATGCAGGAGGAGTGCTCGATGTTGTCGAGGTGGGGCGAAGTAGCAATCAACCTCTGCACCAGGCCAAAGTAGTTGTCTGGCAGTGGCTCCATGGGCCATAAGCGAATGCAAAGGTCCTTGATGGCCGGCTTCGCCTTCTGGTGCAGCTCCATTAGCTGTTTCAGCTGCTCCACTAGAAGAGGAGGACGCTCGGGGGCTCTGAATTGTGCCCAGAATAGTCTAGCTTCATCTCCTTCTCCCTGCAAGGCGAACAACTAATTGGCGTCCGCTACGCTCTTCTGGAGATCGAAGGATGCGCCTGAGGATCGCCAC
Source organism: Hordeum marinum (assembly GCA_022496015.1). NCBI lineage: Eukaryota > Viridiplantae > Streptophyta > Magnoliopsida > Poales > Poaceae > Hordeum > Hordeum marinum. The sequence continues at coordinate 340,710,124 of CM039677.1, read as the reverse complement.
ACCTTAAGCAATTCGAATTTGCTATCCCCGAATACACACTTTAGTGAGTATGGCTTACCATCTTTTATGTATTTGGCTTGGCGCACTTGCTCCTCTTAGAATTATCTGTCCACCCGCTCCTTCTGGAGTTCGGTTGTTAAAGTGGACAGTTCCACCGAGCTCGCCTTATTCTTCTGCTCCAAGTCCTTGAATTTTTCACTAGCATTCTTGAGCTCCTGCTAGACCTCCACCACGCAAGCCTCATGCTTGCTACTAGTGGCTCGCATGATGGAAAGGGCGACCACGGTTTCTTTAGCAGCGGCCCTCTCGGCGACCGCTTCGTCCTTTGAGCGTTGGAGCTCGGCCTTGAGCCTCTCCATCTCTTTTGCCGAAGTTGCACGTACATCATACAATATGAAAAGGCTGCATTGACAGTATTTGGACGATGACATTCAGACAAAGGTATTCAGATTCTGTTTTGACATACCTTGGGCCTCGTCGAATCTTCGGTTAAGGGCCTCAACTTCGTCTTCAGAGCGCTTAAGCTTCCGATTTAGCTCGTCTAGCTCGGCGCCATTTATTACCGCCGCCGATGATGAAGCCTGCATTACACATACAGTTGATATATTACATGGGTTCTCATTTCCTGAATTATAGTCAATCCAAGCATATGTTGAGTTATCCTAACATGCTGGATACTTAAAGTGTATCTAGTCTGATATCGGATACACGAGTGACCCCTAGGTGAGTTTTTTCACCTCACCTAGGGCTCGGGGGCTTCCATGTATATAATAGAAATGAATAAAAACTTTGCAAATAAGAACATCAAGTGACTTACTTGAAAACCCGATAGGAGACCCTTGAAGGCCTCCTTCAGTCCATTGTCGATGGACTGAATGCTCTACAACACCGAACCAATAAGGGTGTGGTGCTCTTCGAAAAGGGAGGAGCTTTATAGAGCCTCCTCCATCACCGGCCTCCTAGTGGTCAGTGGAGCCTGTGATGATCGGATCTCCCGATCACCAACCGGGGTTTCAATCGTTGCCTCCAGAGGCGTGTTGCACTCTGGAGATGTTCTCGGAGGATATTGGGCGCCCGCTCGTCCAGCCTCCTCAATGACCGGGTGGGGTGTTGCTCCCCGGTCTTCGGTGGCCGAAGCATTAGCCTCGGCCATGGTGTTGTCCTCCCCACCGCTGCTGTTCGGCTCCATAGGAGCGTGCTAGGACGACACCTCCGTGGCGTCCCTCTTGGCGCTTGGAGTGGTGGGATGTGAGGCATGCCCGCTCTCTGCCAATTCGGCATGAAGGGTCTCCCAGTCCGATATCACATCGGTGGGGATGATGCGTGGGGGCTGCAAAGCCAATAACCTGCATGTTAGCAAGCTCTAAACCTATTCGTAATGAATGGGAGGGTCTTCGGATCCTATTGGGGATATAACCCCATGGTAAGACCCACCCAGGTGGGGCCGGGTCACACCTGGCGGCTCATGATCCAGACCAAGGCAGATGGGCCAAGCGACGTAAGCCTGGCCATATGGCGGCTTGCCAAGATGGGCCAAGACAAGGCCCAGACTGAAGGTGGCATGAAGACTTGGGCGGTTAAGCCTCCCGGAGGCGGCTTTCCCAAGATGGTAAGGCGACATAGAGATAGACTCGGATACGTTGTAAGAGTCGGTATGATACTTGTGTAACCCGTGGTCTTGGCCTCCTATATAAAGGCGAGACCCGGGGTGACTTAGACAAAAACCAACTAATCGAGAACTAGGTCAAGCGAATCCGCTCCCTTGTAATTGATACTCCAATCAATACAACACAAGCAGGACGTAGGCTTTTACCTCTTCTTGAGGGGCCGAACCTGGGTAAACTCGTGTCCTTCATCCCAACCAACCCCTTTGAGTCCACCACCTTAGCGATGACCTCGAATCTAAGTCCTTGGACATCTGCCGTTACAAAACCACGATAGTTGGCACCCACCGTGTGGCCCGTGCTCGGTGGTGTTGAGTTTTGAAAGGGCTCTCTGCCAGGGATCAAGGGGTACGTTGTTGGCAGGATGAACAAGAGTCGTCGAGGCCGGCTCTACATCGACGACGCCGGCTAGGGCCCGAGGCCGACTCTGTCGAGTACGGTTTCCGGGTTCCCTTCGGTGGAATCCATGTCTTCATCGGCAAGGTCGGCGGATCTACACCCGGGCCGGACGTCTGCACCAACATCGTCGAGCCAGCTCAGCGCATGCAATCCGCTCGACACGTGCAACCCGCTCGTGCTAACCCGGGCAGGAGGCATGTCTTCGGCGGTTTCACTCAGGGCATGGATCTTGAGGGCTCCATGTTGCAGGAAAGTCTCGTTTGTTCGGAGGATGAATCTTCGAGCGGAGAGACGGAATCAATCTACCCGTTTCACGATGGCAGGTTCGGGGGCTGCGACGAGCTTTACCCCAAGCCGGAGTATCATGAGCCGGAGGACCATGGGCTGCTGATTCATGTGACCGTCTTCATGGCAGGTTTAGCACCGGGCCCGAGCAGTACAGCCGCTAGGACAGCTGGGTCGGGGGCCGACCCACCGCTGGCTCAAGTTCTTCTGGATCTGATGAATGAGCTTACAACCCTGATGGCAACTGATGTCACGGCAGAGAATCAAGCCGCACGGAACACAGAGATCGCAAGGCTAAAGGACCAGATGACTGAAGTACAACAAGGGATCAGCGTGCTGAAGGCTCAGATGGATGCGGAGGTAGAGCGCCTTAGGGCAAACGCTTTCTGCCTTGAGTTGGAGCAGCAATCTGCAGCGGCGGTTCAGCGGATGAGGCATCAGTCCCGCTTGCCAGAACAATACGAGGCCAAGAATCTTTTTAACACGCCGGGAACAGGACGGACCATGGAAGCACCTGGGAGTCGGCCGGCAGCTCGACAACAACATCTTAACCCGCCCTGACGGAACCAGGCCTCACCAATGGCTTTCCCAACACCGGCGGGTCATTATTCAAACCGGGCAGAGAACATGGTGGTGGTAGCAACCCATCTTGGAACGATCCCTCTCCCGGACGAGGAGCCCTTCGCAGAAGAGGTGCTGAACACTATTGGAAACCTACATACGGCGATGGCCCAGCAGGAGAAGTACACCTACAGCCAGAGTCGCATACATTCAACCCCCATCCCCAGCCGCAGCTTCAGCTGGCGTTAGGAGTCGCCGGCGGTGTCTAGCAGCGATCGGTACCGGGGACCACCGTGTGATGATCAGGCGACTCGGGATGCTCAGACGCTGGTGGACCGGGCGAGAGTACAGCGAGAGGCGGCGGTGGCTCATCAAGAACTCGCACCTTCCATCTCGGTAGGAGCAGGAGTAACCACCAGGGCCGTGGGAGTGCCGTGCTTAGTGTCGGCTTTGCGAACATGCGTCTGTTGAAAGATTTCAAGGGCCCTCGCAAGGTCCCAAATTACACTGCTGACCTGCCTCCCGAGGCGTGGATTGAAAGCTATGAGCTAGCGATGAAGATGTTATACGTTAACGACGCGGTATGTGCCAAATATTTTATCATGATACTGGAAGGGCCAGCTCGCACGTGGTTGAAGGGCTTGCCGCCCAACACCATTAATTCCTGGGCCTGGTTAAAGGCGAAGTTCATCAAAAATTTCCAAGGAACGTGCAAGCAGCCCATGACGATTGTGGATTTGGATCATTGTGTGCAACAGGAGGATGAGTCGGCTCATCATTGGGTCCGGCAGGTCTCAACCATCATCCACTCGTCTGAATAGATTACGGCGGCTCAAGTAGTTTTGATTCTAGAGAAAAATTGCCACTTTACGCCTCTCAAGCAGAAGCTTGGCCGGCTTAAATGCTCATGTTAGGACATGGGGGAGCTCATGGCGACTCTCACAAAGTACGCCGACTCTGACAATATGAAGGATCCGGGCTCTGATGAAGAGAAGCCCAGTCAGGGCAAGAAGAATAACAATGGCAAGGGTGCGGCAGGCAGTGGCAACCAAGGCAAGAGGAAGAACCCAGATGGCGGGTCAGAATTGGTGGCCAACACCAGCACCGGGAACAATCGTGCTAAGGGCAATGGGAACTTCAGACAACCCTTTAATAAGGGTAAAACTCCTTTTAATTTGGAGGAGATGCTCAATAAACCTTATCCAGAGCACAACCGGCCTGACAGGGTGGCAGGTCACACGTGGAGGAATTGCCACATTATGCAAAAGTTTTGGGACTACAGCTTGCGGTAGCATAACAACAACGATGGTGGCCCGACAGGCGGCTCAGGGTCAGGCGGGTCAGGAGCTGGCTCGGGTTCTGGCGGTTCAGGATCCGGCTATCAGGGCCAGGGAAATCAAGGAGGGCATCAACAACAATCTGGTGGCAATAATCAGCAGCAAGGTGAGATCAGAAGTTGTGCAAGCGGGCGGTTAATGTGATTACACCGGCTCTCCCACAATACTTGAAGTGGTCTGAGTATGACATAACTTGGAGCAGAGAGGATCACCTGCCGCGTGTTGATGACCCAGGCCGGCTGGCTTTTGTAGTTGCCCCCCAAGTGGGAGGATATGTGTTTACTAAGGTGCTTATGGATGGTGGCAGCAGCATTAATATTCTGTACTATGACACTTTCCACCGGATGAAGTTGCTTGATAAGGATCTTAGGCCTTCCTCTACGGTCTTTCATGGTGTGGTGCCTGGCAAGTCAGCTTATCCAGTGGGTAAGATCTCTTTGGAAGTCGCCTTTGGTGATGAATACAATTACAGGGTGGAGACCTTTGTTTTGCGGTGGTCAAGATCAAAAGTCCATATCATGCCCTATTTGGACGTCCGGCTTACGCCAAGTTCATGGCTAGGCCTTGCTATGTCTACTTACAACTCAAGATGCCGGGTTTAAGTGGGACGATTACAGTGCATGGTGATCGGGAGACGGCTATTGAGTGTGAGGAAGGAGATGCAGCTTATGCAGACTCAAGTTGCGCGGAAGCAGAGCTCAGGTTTTATAAGGAAAATGTTGACCCGGAGGACATCACTCCGCTCAAAAAGCCCACCACAGAATCTGAGCCACCCCTCAAGTTTTCGGCGGATGACACCAAGCTAGTGGATTTTACTCCGGGCGACTCATCTCGATAGTTTACTATTGGGGCCAATATGGATCCCAAATAGGAAAGTGCGCTCATCGAATTCATCCATGAGAATCGAGACATCTTTGCATGGAAGCCTTCTGACATGCCGGGTGTACCGAGAGAGTTCGCTGAGCACCACCTTAATGTGGATCCTAAATTTAAGCCGGTCAAACAGTTCCTACGGTGGTTCAATGAAGAGAGGCGCAAGGCCATTGGGGAAGAGGTGGCCCGGCTCCTGGCGGCGGGATTCATCGTTGAAGTGTTTCACCTAAAGTGGCTTGCTAACCCGGTGCTAGTGCTTAAGAAGAACGACACGTGGCGTATGTGTGTGGATTACACGGATCTTAACAAGGCCTGTCCGGCTGACCCGTTTGCTCTCCCCGTATCGACCAAATCATCGATGCAACGACGGGTTGTGAGAGTTTATGCTTCCTGGATGCTTATTCTGGTTATCATCAGATCAAGATGGCAGTCAAGGACCAAGAGAATACAACTTTCATCACGCCTTTTGGTGCTTTCTACTATGTGTCCATGCCTTTTGGGCTCAAGAGTGCCCATGCGACTTACCAGCATTGTGTGCAAAACTGTCTTCACAGTCAAATTGGGCGCAACGTTCATGCATATGTGGATGACATTGTGATTAAATCAAGGAAGAAGGAGACTCTGCTTGATGACCTGAAGGAGACCTTTGACAACTTATGGGTCTACAAGATTATGCTTAACCCGACTAAGTGTGTTTTTGGCGTTCTTATGGGCAAGCTCTTGGGATTTCTAGTCTCTGAGCGTGGCATTGAGGCTAGTCCAGACAAAATCAAGGCTATCACTTCCCTATCTGAGCTGGCGTGCATCAATGACGTTCAGCGCCTAGCAGGGCGGATCACTGCGTTAAGTCGGTTCATAAGCCGCCTTGGGGAGAAGGCCATCCCTTTGTATCAGATGATGAATAAGACAGACAAGTTTGTTTGGAGTATGGCAGCGGGTGAGGCGTTTGAGGCACTCAAGAGACATCTCACTGAGCCGCCGGTCTTAGCGGCTCCGGCTGAGAAGGAACCTTTGCTCTCATACGTGGCGGCTAATAACAGGACACTCAGCACCGCAATCATTGTTGAGCGTAAGGAGGCAGGGAAGGAATATCTGGTTCAGAGGCCGGTTTATTATATCGGTGAAGTATTGACAGAGTCCAAGCAGAGGTATCCACATTGGCAGAAGCTGGTATATGGGGTGTTCATGGCCAATCGTAAGCTAAAGCATTACTCCCTGGGGCACCACATCACAGTGATTAGCTCTACCCCGTTGGGAGACATAGTTCAAAACAGAGAAGCCACCGGCAGGATTGCTAAGTGGGCATTGGAGCTTGGACCTCTTAATCTGAAATATGTGCCTCGCACGACGGTCAAATCTCAAGCCTTAGTGGATTTCATAAACGACTGGACGAAGTGTCAGGCGCCCGAGGAAAAACCAGATAACACATACTGGACAATCCACTTTGATGGATCCAGGCAACTGGAAGGATCAGGAGCAGAGGTTGTCTTAACTTCCCCCAAAGGTGACAAGTTTTGTTACGTGCTAAGGTTGATGTTTCCTTGTACTAACAATGCAGCTGAGTACGAAGCTCTGCTTCATGGCCTCCGGGTGGCTAAGGAGATGAACCTGAGTCGGGTTAGGTGTCTCGACGACTCAGACCTCGTGGCGCAGCAAGTTTCAGGCACTTGGGATTCCAAGGACCCGCAAATGGCGGCTTATTGTCAAGCGGTGGATGTCATTGCTGGTCATTTCAAGGGTTATCAAGTGGATCATTGTTGATCGTCATAAGAACGAGGCGCCCGACGCACTCTCAAGACTAGGCTCTCAGCATAAGACGGTACCACCTAATGTTTTCTTAGACGTACTACATCACCCGTCAGTTAAGTTACCTTCAAAGGAAGACTTGGCTATACCTGACCCGGAGGGGCAGCTGGTGGTGGCTCTACATGCTATTCCTGACTAGACTGTGCCTTATCTGGAGTATTTGACTCGCGGCGAGTTACCCGAGGATGAAAACCTGGCGAGGCAGATCATCAGGAAGTCTAAGTCTATGACAATCATCAATGGTGAGTTACATAAGTGCAGCGTCACTGTCGTCTTTCAACGTTGTGTCTCACATGAAGAAGGCAAGGAAATCTTGAATGAAATTCATGCTAGCGATTATGGTCATCACGCCGGTTCAAAATCTCCGGTGGCCAATGCTTTTCGACATGGCTTCTTCTGGGTGACGGCTCATAAGGATGCGGAAGACTTGGTTCGCAAGTGCGATGGACGTCAGAAGTTCGGCCGGCGTCCTCACGTCCCGGCTCAGGAGTTGCGCATGATTCCAATTACCTAGCCGTTTGCAGTCCGGGGGCTTGATATGGTCGGGCCTTTCAAGAGATCCAAAGACAAGAAGACCCACCTCTTGGTGGCCATGGACAAATTTACCAAGTGAGTAGAAGCTGAGCCGGTCAGCAAGTGTGACACGGTTACGGCGGTTCAGTTTGTTAAAAAGCTGATCTACCTCTTTGGTTACCCTCACAGTATCATGACAGATAATGGCACGAACTTATCCAAGGGGCCATGCAAGCATTTTGTGAAAGTGAGCACATCTGACTTGACGTTTCTGTGGTTGCTCATCCACAATCAAATGGTCAGGCAGAGCGTGCTAACCAGGAAATCTTGAGAGGTATCAAACCCCGGCTTATGGTTGCTTTGCAGCGAACGCTGAGTTGTTGGGTAGAGGAGTTGCCGTCCGTCTTATGGAGCATCAGAAGTACTCCCAACAGATCAACATGTTATACGCCTTTCTTCATGGTTTATGCCGCGGAAGCCATGTTACCAAGTGATATACGTCATGACTCTCCACGGGTGGCGGCTTACGTTGAGGCGGATAATGAAACAACACGTCAAGACTCGTTGGATGCCTTGGAGGAAAAGCGTGATCTGGCAGCGGCCCGATCGGTGATTTATCAGCAAGACCTGTGTCGCTATCATAGCTACAAAGTTAAGATCCGGACGTTTCAAGAAGGCGACTTAGTGTTGCGGTTGATTCAAGATCAGACAGATGCACACAACTTATTCCCTCCATGGGAAGGACCTTTCGTGGTCAGCTGAAATCTCAACAATGGGTCGTATTACCTCATTGACATACGATACAAAGCAAGCACTTCTAGGCAGGAGACCCGCCGGCCGTGGAACATAGCTCATCTGCGGCCTTACTATACCTAAGTCGTTGAGACTTGACATTGTACACCATCATTGTACATATCATATATATATATATATGAATAAAGTTGGCATCCCTGCAAGCCGGGGCTCTGTCGTTTCGCATATCTCAGTTTGCGCAACAAGGTCATCTAGGGGGCTTCCAACCCACCGGGTTTAGCTTATCAGACCCTATTGATCGGCTCTTAAACCAAAAAAGTTGACTCCGCCAATAGGTCATCTAGGGGGCTTCTAACCCGCTGGGTATAGCTTATCAGACCCTATTGATCGGCTCTTAAGCCAAAAAAGTTGATTCCATCAACAGGTCATCTAGGGGGCTTCTAACCCGCCGGGTTTAGCTTATCAGACCCTATTGATTGTCTCTTAAACCAAAAAAGTTGACTAGATCAACAGGTCATCTAGGGGGACTTCCAACCCGTCGGGTTTAGCTTATCAAACCCTATTGATCAGCTCTTAAGCCAAATAGTTGACTCCGTCAACAAGGTCATTTGGGGGCTTCCAACCCATCGGGTTTAGCATACATACCCTCTTGATCGGCTCTTAAGCCACCGCAAGCTCAGGTCAAACCTGCCTGTAAGCTAATGCTGCTCCGCTATGTGACCCGCCAAACTCTTATCAGTTAATCTCGCTTAGAGACCCTGAGACGGTTCAAAGAAATTGACGGCCAATCTCGATAGAGACCCTGTACTGGTTAAGGTTAAACCGGCGGTTCTTGTCACGTGAGGGCCGGCTTACGGAAAGCGAGGATAAACTCTATCGTCTACTGTCGACTCTCTGCTATGTGGCCCATTCGTACTCTTAGACAGTTAATCTTTTAAAGACCCTGCACTGTTTAAGGTTAAAACAACGGATTTATGTCACGTGAGAGGCATATTATGGGCTACTAGGGTACTCATGCCCTACCGCGTCTCTTTCTGGGATGTTGCACTTCCTGTTAGTTAATCTTGCTTAGAGACCTTGAGCCGTTCAAGCAGCCCATGACGATTGTGGATTTGGATCATTGTGTGCAACAGGAGGATGAGTCGGCTCATCATTGGGTCCGGCAGGTCTCAACCATCATCCACTCGTCTGAATAGATTACGGCGGCTCAAGTAGTTTTGATTCTAGAGAAAAATTGCCACTTTACGCCTCTCAAGCAGAAGCTTGGCCGGCTTAAATGCTCATGTTAGGACATGGGGGAGCTCATGGCGACTCTCACAAAGTACGCCGACTCTGACAATATGAAGGATCCGGGCTCTGATGAAGAGAAGCCCAGTCAGGGCAAGAAGAATAACAATGGCAAGGGTGCGGCAGGCAGTGGCAACCAAGGCAAGAGGAAGAACCCAGATGGCGGGTCAGAATTGGTGGCCAACACCAGCACCGGGAACAATCGTGCTAAGGGCAATGGGAACTTCAGACAACCCTTTAATAAGGGTAAAACTCCTTTTAATTTGGAGGAGATGCTCAATAAACCTTATCCAGAGCACAACCGGCCTGACAGGGTGGCAGGTCACACGTGGAGGAATTGCCACATTATGCAAAAGTTTTGGGACTACAGCTTGCGGTAGCATAACAACAACGATGGTGGCCCGACAGGCGGCTCAGGGTCAGGCGGGTCAGGAGCTGGCTCGGGTTCTGGCGGTTCAGGATCCGGCTATCAGGGCCAGGGAAATCAAGGAGGGCATCAACAACAATCTGGTGGCAATAATCAGCAGCAAGGTGAGATCAGAAGTTGTGCAAGCGGGCGGTTAATGTGATTACACCGGCTCTCCCACAATACTTGAAGTGGTCTGAGTATGACATAACTTGGAGCAGAGAGGATCACCTGCCGCGTGTTGATGACCCAGGCCGGCTGGCTTTTGTAGTTGCCCCCCAAGTGGGAGGATATGTGTTTACTAAGGTGCTTATGGATGGTGGCAGCAGCATTAATATTCTGTACTATGACACTTTCCACCGGATGAAGTTGCTTGATAAGGATCTTAGGCCTTCCTCTACGGTCTTTCATGGTGTGGTGCCTGGCAAGTCAGCTTATCCAGTGGGTAAGATCTCTTTGGAAGTCGCCTTTGGTGATGAATACAATTACAGGGTGGAGACCTTTGTTTTGCGGTGGTCAAGATCAAAAGTCCATATCATGCCCTATTTGGACGTCCGGCTTACGCCAAGTTCATGGCTAGGCCTTGCTATGTCTACTTACAACTCAAGATGCCGGGTTTAAGTGGGACGATTACAGTGCATGGTGATCGGGAGACGGCTATTGAGTGTGAGGAAGGAGATGCAGCTTATGCAGACTCAAGTTGCGCGGAAGCAGAGCTCAGGTTTTATAAGGAAAATGTTGACCCGGAGGACATCACTCCGCTCAAAAAGCCCACCACAGAATCTGAGCCACCCCTCAAGTTTTCGGCGGATGACACCAAGCTAGTGGATTTTACTCCGGGCGACTCATCTCGATAGTTTACTATTGGGGCCAATATGGATCCCAAATAGGAAAGTGCGCTCATCGAATTCATCCATGAGAATCGAGACATCTTTGCATGGAAGCCTTCTGACATGCCGGGTGTACCGAGAGAGTTCGCTGAGCACCACCTTAATGTGGATCCTAAATTTAAGCCGGTCAAACAGTTCCTACGGTGGTTCAATGAAGAGAGGCGCAAGGCCATTGGGGAAGAGGTGGCCCGGCTCCTGGCGGCGGGATTCATCGTTGAAGTGTTTCACCTAAAGTGGCTTGCTAACCCGGTGCTAGTGCTTAAGAAGAACGACACGTGGCGTATGTGTGTGGATTACACGGATCTTAACAAGGCCTGTCCGGCTGACCCGTTTGCTCTCCCCGTATCGACCAAATCATCGATGCAACGACGGGTTGTGAGAGTTTATGCTTCCTGGATGCTTATTCTGGTTATCATCAGATCAAGATGGCAGTCAAGGACCAAGAGAATACAACTTTCATCACGCCTTTTGGTGCTTTCTACTATGTGTCCATGCCTTTTGGGCTCAAGAGTGCCCATGCGACTTACCAGCATTGTGTGCAAAACTGTCTTCACAGTCAAATTGGGCGCAACGTTCATGCATATGTGGATGACATTGTGATTAAATCAAGGAAGAAGGAGACTCTGCTTGATGACCTGAAGGAGACCTTTGACAACTTATGGGTCTACAAGATTATGCTTAACCCGACTAAGTGTGTTTTTGGCGTTCTTATGGGCAAGCTCTTGGGATTTCTAGTCTCTGAGCGTGGCATTGAGGCTAGTCCAGACAAAATCAAGGCTATCACTTCCCTATCTGAGCTGGCGTGCATCAATGACGTTCAGCGCCTGGCAGGGCGGATCACTGCGTTAAGTCGGTTCATAAGCCGCCTTGGGGAGAAGGCCATCCCTTTGTATCAGATGATGAATAAGACAGACAAGTTTGTTTGGAGTATGGCAGCGGGTGAGGCGTTTGAGGCACTCAAGAGACATCTCACTGAGCCGCCGGTCTTAGCGGCTCCGGCTGAGAAGGAACCTTTGCTCTCATACGTGGCGGCTAATAACAGGACACTCAGCACCGCAATCATTGTTGAGCGTAAGGAGGCAGGGAAGGAATATCTGGTTCAGAGGCCGGTTTATTATATCGGTGAAGTATTGACAGAGTCCAAGCAGAGGTATCCACATTGGCAGAAGCTGGTATATGGGGTGTTCATGGCCAATCGTAAGCTAAAGCATTACTCCCTGGGGCACCACATCACAGTGATTAGCTCTACCCCGTTGGGAGACATAGTTCAAAACAGAGAAGCCACCGGCAGGATTGCTAAGTGGGCATTGGAGCTTGGACCTCTTAATCTGAAATATGTGCCTCGCACGACGGTCAAATCTCAAGCCTTAGTGGATTTCATAAACGACTGGACGAAGTGTCAGGCGCCCGAGGAAAAACCAGATAACACATACTGGACAATCCACTTTGATGGATCCAGGCAACTGGAAGGATCAGGAGCAGAGGTTGTCTTAACTTCCCCCAAAGGTGACAAGTTTTGTTACGTGCTAAGGTTGATGTTTCCTTGTACTAACAATGCAGCTGAGTACGAAGCTCTGCTTCATGGCCTCCGGGTGGCTAAGGAGATGAACCTGAGTCGGGTTAGGTGTCTCGACGACTCAGACCTCGTGGCGCAGCAAGTTTCAGGCACTTGGGATTCCAAGGACCCGCAAATGGCGGCTTATTGTCAAGCGGTGGATGTCATTGCTGGTCATTTCAAGGGTTATCAAGTGGATCATTGTTGATCGTCATAAGAACGAGGCGCCCGACGCACTCTCAAGACTAGGCTCTCAGCATAAGACGGTACCACCTAATGTTTTCTTAGACGTACTACATCACCCGTCAGTTAAGTTACCTTCAAAGGAAGACTTGGCTATACCTGACCCGGAGGGGCAGCTGGTGGTGGCTCTACATGCTATTCCTGACTAGACTGTGCCTTATCTGGAGTATTTGACTCGCGGCGAGTTACCCGAGGATGAAAACCTGGCGAGGCAGATCATCAGGAAGTCTAAGTCTATGACAATCATCAATGGTGAGTTACATAAGTGCAGCGTCACTGTCGTCTTTCAACGTTGTGTCTCACATGAAGAAGGCAAGGAAATCTTGAATGAAATTCATGCTAGCGATTATGGTCATCACGCCGGTTCAAAATCTCCGGTGGCCAATGCTTTTCGACATGGCTTCTTCTGGGTGACGGCTCATAAGGATGCGGAAGACTTGGTTCGCAAGTGCGATGGACGTCAGAAGTTCGGCCGGCGTCCTCACGTCCCGGCTCAGGAGTTGCGCATGATTCCAATTACCTAGCCGTTTGCAGTCCGGGGGCTTGATATGGTCGGGCCTTTCAAGAGATCCAAAGACAAGAAGACCCACCTCTTGGTGGCCATGGACAAATTTACCAAGTGAGTAGAAGCTGAGCCGGTCAGCAAGTGTGACACGGTTACGGCGGTTCAGTTTGTTAAAAAGCTGATCTACCTCTTTGGTTACCCTCACAGTATCATGACAGATAATGGCACGAACTTATCCAAGGGGCCATGCAAGCATTTTGTGAAAGTGAGCACATCTGACTTGACGTTTCTGTGGTTGCTCATCCACAATCAAATGGTCAGGCAGAGCGTGCTAACCAGGAAATCTTGAGAGGTATCAAACCCCGGCTTATGGTTGCTTTGCAGCGAACGCTGAGTTGTTGGGTAGAGGAGTTGCCGTCCGTCTTATGGAGCATCAGAAGTACTCCCAACAGATCAACATGTTATACGCCTTTCTTCATGGTTTATGCCGCGGAAGCCATGTTACCAAGTGATATACGTCATGACTCTCCACGGGTGGCGGCTTACGTTGAGGCGGATAATGAAACAACACGTCAAGACTCGTTGGATGCCTTGGAGGAAAAGCGTGATCTGGCAGCGGCCCGATCGGTGATTTATCAGCAAGACCTGTGTCGCTATCATAGCTACAAAGTTAAGATCCGGACGTTTCAAGAAGGCGACTTAGTGTTGCGGTTGATTCAAGATCAGACAGATGCACACAACTTATTCCCTCCATGGGAAGGACCTTTCGTGGTCAGCTGAAATCTCAACAATGGGTCGTATTACCTCATTGACATACGATACAAAGCAAGCACTTCTAGGCAGGAGACCCGCCGGCCGTGGAACATAGCTCATCTGCGGCCTTACTATACCTAAGTCGTTGAGACTTGACATTGTACACCATCATTGTACATATCATATATATATATATATGAATAAAGTTGGCATCCCTGCAAGCCGGGGCTCTGTCGTTTCGCATATCTCAGTTTGCGCAACAAGGTCATCTAGGGGGCTTCCAACCCACCGGGTTTAGCTTATCAGACCCTATTGATCGGCTCTTAAACCAAAAAAGTTGACTCCGCCAATAGGTCATCTAGGGGGCTTCTAACCCGCTGGGTATAGCTTATCAGACCCTATTGATCGGCTCTTAAGCCAAAAAAGTTGATTCCATCAACAGGTCATCTAGGGGGCTTCTAACCCGCCGGGTTTAGCTTATCAGACCCTATTGATTGTCTCTTAAACCAAAAAAGTTGACTAGATCAACAGGTCATCTAGGGGGACTTCCAACCCGTCGGGTTTAGCTTATCAAACCCTATTGATCAGCTCTTAAGCCAAACAGTTGACTCCGTCAACAAGGTCATTTGGGGGCTTCCAACCCATCGGGTTTAGCATACATACCCTCTTGATCGGCTCTTAAGCCACCGCAAGCTCAGGTCAAACCTGCCTGTAAGCTAATGCTGCTCCGCTATGTGACCCGCCAAACTCTTATCAGTTAATCTCGCTTAGAGACCCTGAGACGGTTCAAAGAAATTGACGGCCAATCTCGATAGAGACCCTGTACTGGTTAAGGTTAAACCGGCGGTTCTTGTCACGTGAGGGCCGGCTTACGGAAAGCGAGGATAAACTCTATCGTCTACTGTCGACTCTCTGCTATGTGGCCCATTCGTACTCTTAGACAGTTAATCTTTTAAAGACCCTGCACTGTTTAAGGTTAAAACAACGGATTTATGTCACGTGAGAGGCATATTATGGGCTACTAGGGTACTCATGCCCTACCGCGTCTCTTTCTGGGATGTTGCACTTCCTGTTAGTTAATCTTGCTTAGAGACCTTGAGCCGTTCAAAGAAATTGACAGCCAATCTCGATAGGGACCCTGTACTGATAAGGAGTTTTAAGTAGCGTGTTCACCCAAAAGAACCGGTACATGAGTTATTAAAAAAGAAAAAAGAAAGATACAACATCTTCGGGTTGTGCTATTCTAAGCCGCCCTCACAACAGTGCAAAAAGTATTCTGCTCTCACACGCTGCTTTTCTAAGAAGAGCCGCCACGACATCTGATATGAATTGAAGAACAAGGCAGACATAATATGTTAAAGCCGTGTGATTTTTTATGTGCACGATGGCACGGTTCAGGTAAGACAAGGTTTTTTTTAAAGGCCTATTACAACGCTCTCCATAGAGCTCAAAAAGCAGGACTTAAAGTTTTTTACACCGCCCCAAATTTCGGCGGATCACGAAGCCGGGTTATATCATGGCATTGTCAAGTTGATCAGCTGGACAACGGGTCATCCTGCGGCGGGTCTTCAACCTCCTCGATCTGGAGATTGTCTAGGTCCCAGTTGCAGTTGGTTAAAGCTTCAAAGTTTGCTTCTTCAAAGAGGGGAGAGGGGTCAATGTCAAGGGCAAAGAGATGCTTACGGCGTGCAGGAGTTAAATCCCTAGCCTCGAAGGTTGGGCCGCGCACTCGCTTGTTCCAGTGTTGTAAGCCGCCTGATTTGTTGACAGATTCACTTCTTCTGCTAACACTGATGGAAGGACCCTGTAGGCCTTCATACAACGAGCATAGTCGGCTTCTGTGAATTGTGAGCCGTCGTCCTTCTTTGGCGGAAAGCCATCCGTCATCTCTTTAGGAGTTAGCTCCGGGGCAAAGGCCAAAGCCCGGCTTATTGCTCCAATGGCTCCCTTCCTGGCGGCTAATTTTTTGAGTTCTTTGATTTGCTTTGGTAGAGTTGACAACACCTCTATGACTCCTTTCATGAACTTGGGGATGCTTTCTTTGTTCAGCATAGCTCTAATAGTGCATAGAGTACCGCAATAAAATTGCTCTGACAAAGTATAGACGACTTTCATCTGCAATAGGCTGTCAGCACAAGGTTGACGACTTCTTTGACCTACACAAGACAGATTTTATGTTATAAGCCGCCTGTGTAACTTTTCAAGCAAGAAGATTGATTGAGTATTTAGTACTTACCAAAGATAGCAGATGTCATCTTGGAGATATGGCGCTTCAGGGAGTGCAACTCGTCTGATACGACCATGAGTCGCTCATCAACGTCGTCTGCACGTTTCACTAGAGCAATTTGCTCCGCTTCAACAACTTTTTTGAAATAGCAAGTTCAGACTTAACTTTTGTAAGCTCTCCGGCAGCAAGCTGGCACTTCTCCTCTGCTTCACTTCGGGTGGCTTGCTGGGAGGCCAGATTGCTCTTTAAACCCGTCAGTTCAGACTCGGCATTGCTTAAAGCTTCCTGTGACATACAAAAAGTAAATGAGGGGTAAGTCATTGCCAGATGGTTAAGTTAACAAATATAATGCAAGTCTCAAGAAGATTGCAAGCAATATACTCGACACTTGGGGGCTAATGTTTGTTTGTTCTTCAAGGCTACAAGTAAGTTCCGGTTCATCTTTATCAAGTTAAGCCGACACTTGGGGGCTACAA
Source organism: Hordeum marinum (assembly GCA_022496015.1). NCBI lineage: Eukaryota > Viridiplantae > Streptophyta > Magnoliopsida > Poales > Poaceae > Hordeum > Hordeum marinum. The sequence continues at coordinate 340,693,591 of CM039677.1, read as the reverse complement.
CTTTGTTTTCTAAATCTACAATGAAGTTATGGCTCATATTTGTCAAAGATAAGCCGACACTTGGGGGCTACATATGGCTCTTTGTTCAATCTACAAGGAAGTTCCGGTCCATTATTTCTATACTGACCCGAACTTGGGGGCTACATTTGATCAACTACTTAAAACTGAGTACTGACTCAATATTTACATATTAAGCCGATACTTGGGGGCTACATGCTAAGTAGTTCTACTTAAGGCATGGAGTGGAAGACCCAGTTTACCATTAACAAATATTAAACCGGCTCTTGGGGGCTACATAAGGGTATAAGGAAAGGAAGGAGTATCTCATATTTTTCCTTCATCAGATTAACAAGTTTGAGATCCATGTTCCGACTTGTGGAGAGGCGGTTCAGATAACTAGCGTGTAGCTCATCAACAGTTAACTTCTCTAGCACAGGGAGCTCAAAGTCCAGCTTGTCAGAGGCTTCAGTTTTCTCAGTGTCCTTTGTCAACACACGAGGTTGAGGAGTTTGAAAACCGGTACCGGTAATGATGACGTCCGGAATAACTGAATCGTCAACGGCCGTTGAAGGGCTTGGCGGCGTAGAGTTGGTCCTCGGAGGACTCTCAATTGCCGTCTCATGGGTTGCCGGCTCAACAGAACGACGAGCATCTTTAGGCACATCCTTTGAGACAGCAGAAGGATCGGCATGTGCAACCCGAGAGTCTGGCTTGGCAGCCTCCGGTTCTTGGGCAGTGGGGGCTGAGGTAGACCCGCCGGTCTTCCTTCGTTTTGCTTGAGCCCTGGAAAGCATAGAAGGTTATGGTATAAAGTTCAAGGATAACAAAGGTAGGATGGAAGCATGAAAGCACATACTCTGGGTTGATCTTCAGAGGCGGTAGCTTGGTTGCCGTAGAGTCGCCTGATGAATGGGGCGATTCCTGAAAGCAGTTAAAACATTATAAAGACAGAGTAAAGTGGTAAGGCATGGTTGAAAACACTAAACCAAGTAAAACCAATACCTCAGCCATCCGTTTCCGTTGAACCGGAGAGTGAGACAACCCGACCATAAGATCTTCAGAGCCGGCACTCCCGGTCTGGCATCGGGAGAGTTGTTGTTGCTTTGTAAAAAGAAAGTTGGGGTCTAAATAAGCAAGAGGATGAGAAAATGGAACTTTTCGGATGACCCACTGTATTTTCCTTGATGGAAGATGTTCTGAGTCAGACGAAACATAAGTTACCTCAGGAACGTTGGCGTGGCTTGTCTCCGTTTTGTCCCGTGAAGTTATTTCTGTCAGTAAGGTGCATAGTAAGGCGGTCAAGAGAGTTCAAGTTTTACCTCTGAGTCGTTAGCTTCAGGCTGCTCTTGAGGTGCAGGTTTCTTCTTTAGGCCACCGGCCTTCTCATTCGATTTCTTCGAAGGAGGAACATATTTGTTTTTCCAGAAGGTGGAGTTAGCCTGAAAGTGAAAGCCGCTAAAAGAGATTAAAGGCTGCAAACATACATGGATAGCTAACGCGGAAGTAAGGAGATTGAGAGTCACCCTTACATCTGGGGCCAGGTTTGCGACACAGAAGGGTGGAAGTCCAATGGTGCGGCAAGATCCTTGAGACTCATGGACAAGGCTTTTGATGGCGGCAACCATGTTCTTGTCTGACAACGTGGTAGGATTAAAGCATAGGCGGTCATTGGCATCACCCTTATATTCACACATGAGATGGCTTCTCTGGCTCAGAGGCATGACTCTCCAAGAGATCCAGCAGCGGGTCAGATCCATCCCTGTCAGACCATTGGCCATGAGGGCTCTAATTTTGGTATAAGCCGGATCATACTTCGCCCGTTCGGAGGCCTACATTCGGTCAAGGAGTTCAGTATTGGTGCGAAGTCGGGTTGGACGATAGCCCAACAATGGACGTTCTCCCTCTGGAGAGGTGTCTTTGCAATAAAACCAGGTTTTGTTCCAGTCCTTGGGGTGACTTGGCATTCGAATAGCCGAAAAGGTCATATCCCGTCTCCTTTGAATGGAGATTCCGCCGAGCTGCAAGCTTGGGCCAGCTGCCACTTCTGTCTGGCGGTTTGCATAGAAGAACTCACGGAAAAGGTCAACTGACGACTCTTCTTGTAAGTAAACTTCACAGAGAATTTGGAAGTTGCACATATTTGAGACGAAGTTGGGTGCAAAATCTTGAGGATGCAGCTTGAAGAAATGAAGGACGTCTCAGAAAAATTTAGAGCCGGGCGGGCTGAAACCGCGTACAAGGTGGTCTGCGAATATGACTACTTCGCCCTCTTGTGGGATGGGTTTCTTCTCATTGCCTAGAACCCGCCAATGAATGATATTCTTGGCTGGCAAGGTCCCTACGTCTACAAAATCCTTCAAAAACTCCTCAGAGACTGCAGAGCTGACCCAGTTATAGGAAGAGGATGCATGAGTCATAACGGCATCTTAAAACTGTGGAAAGTAACATTCCGCGACGAGTTAGAAGGTAACAGACAACTATGGGCGGCTGATGAAATCTAAGTTCTACGAAGCTAAGCCGCCGGTGGAGTTCATGGCGAGAGCCGGAAGTTTAATGGCGGGTTAAGTTTGCAGGGCAACGAAGCAAAATACAGCTAAGGGTGGAAAACAGGATTCACATATTGTCTTTGCAGTGACAGATCTACGGACAGAGGAAAAACATATTTATTTTAGACCTAATGATGAACTAAGGGAAGAATTGGCAAAGTTTTAGGGCAGTAAAAGGAAGCAACTACAGATCTGTACTAGGTTATTGGAGATTTCCTACAGTTTACCGCAACGGGAAGAGGATCATTACAAGATTTAGTGGGATATATGTCGTTTGGCATTACAAAGAACTTGTGCTCTAACGGACCGAAGAACTCCATGGATCGTCGCCCTAAGCTATAGATCTAGGGGATGGAGAAAGACGTACCGGAAGTGATGCGGCGGTCGCGGGCAATACTCCGGTCCGTTCAGGTTGATGAAGTGTCCTAGGGCGACGACAGCGGTGAAGCTTCATCGGAGCGGGGGAGCTCGAGGGCGACGGTGTCGAGAGATAGAAGAGGAGGCGTAGGAGGCAGAGGAAATGAAAGGGACCCTTCGCGGTCCTATTTAGGAGGCTAGAAAGTAGAAACGGGCGCAAGAATCAAGGCGACCAAAACTAACCGACCGAGACGGATGCCTCAATTTTTGGGCCATCAGTTTAATGATGAAAGATCCGTTGTGGTCGTTAGGGAATCTTTTTGGCATATCCGGTATGATGTCACGGCGGGTTACATATCTTACTTTCATGTGATGAAGAGTGAGACTCGCCGCCAAGTAAAATGGAAGATTGACATGAGCAAGCTCAAATCAACCTAGGGCCTAATGTTGGGGATATAACACCGTGGTAAGACCCGCCCAGGTGGGGCCGGGTCACACCTGGCAGCTCATGATCCAGACCAAGGCAGATGGTCCAAGCGACGTAAGCCTGGTTGTATGGCGACTTGCCAAGATGGGCTAAGACAAGGCCCAAACGGAAGGTGGCATGAAGACTTGGGCAGTTAAGCCGCCCGGAGGCGGCTTGCCCAAGATGGCAAGGCGACGTAGAGATAGACTTGAATACATGGTAAGAGTCGGTATGAGACTTGTGTAACCCGTGGTCTTGGCCTCCTATATAAAGGCGAGACCCGGGGCGACTTAGACAGAAACCAACTAATCAAGAACTAGGTCAAGCGAATCCGCTCCCTTGTAATCGATACTCCAATCAATACAACACAAGCAGGACATAGGCTTTTACCTCTTCTTGAGGGGCCGAACCTGGGTAAACTCGTGTCCTTCATCCCAACCAACCCCTTTGAGTCCATCACCTTAGCAATGGCCTTGAATATAAGTCCTCGGACATCTGCCGTGACAAAACCACGACATATCCTAACCTTTTTGGAGGGGGCTTGAACCATAGGCTCCTTTATGGAACCTCATCAAGGTCTTCGGACACGGTGTCTGAGTATGAACTATCGTCGGTCAGAATCACATGCGCCCGACGCGCCCTCTTCTGGACAGGAGGAGGGGCATACTCCGGAGCATCTGAAGACGCCGCTCTTTTCCTGGCGCGCGCGGGGGGGGGGGGGGGTTACCTTCCCCCTCACCCTCAACCTCCTCTTACTCCTCTTTCTCCTCTTCCTCCTCCTCAGCCTCCTCTTGATTTGAGGAGGCGGGGGTATCCTCGGATGCGGCTTTAGGCTAGTCCCTGATGCGGATGCCAGCCTGACCTGGTTTCTTCTTCTTCACTTTTTTCGTGGGAGCCTCGTAGGGCTTTACCACGAGAATTTTTTCTAAGAGCCCGGTCCTCTTGTCTTCGGGCTGAGGCGCCGGACTGTTAATTTGGATGGCTTTCTTCAGCCATCTCTGCAAAGGCAGATTAGAAAAGGGATTATGAAACCTCCTTATGTAATAGAGCCGACCAAGCTAGGATGAATCGTACCTCGGATTCGAGCTTGGCGGCTTGCAGACCCTTGTCCGCCTTCTCGGATGGTCAGCTCTTCTGTGATTTGAAGAGCGCAATCCACAACTTCTCGGCATAGTGCAGAAGAGATTCTAAACTTTGGGTTCGGTGTTGATCCGACGAGCCCACAAGGGAGTATCCCGACGCTGGGAAGGGAGGATGCTTCTTCAGAGCATCACCTGGACCACATCGGTCAACTTGGTGCCCTCCTCGATCATGGAGCCAATGCACTTCTGTAAGTCGCTCACCTCCTTGCTCGGTCCCCAGACGAGGCCCTTTTCAAGCCATGAAGCCAGTCTGGTGGGGGGACCGGATCTGAATGCGGCAGGGGGATGCTGACCTTCTTCTTGCACTTTGGTGATATAGAACCACTCCTTTGTCCACCCTTTGAGGGTGTCTATGAGGGTGCCCGACGGCCACACGATGCGGGTGAGCTTGCCGATGACGGCCCCGCTGCAACCTCCGTGCTTGCTACCGACACGCTTGGGCTTGATGTTGAACACCTGAAGCCAAAGCCCGAAGTGTGGCTCGATGCGCAGGAAGGCCTCACAGACGAGGATGCCTGCCGAGATGTGCATGACAGAGTTCGGCGGGAGGTCGTGGAAGTCGAGGCCGTAGAAGAACATCAACCCCTGACAAAGGGGTGGAGAGGGAAGCTCAGCCCCCTGATGAAGTGGGGGATGAACACCACCCTTTCGCCTGGCTTGGGGGTGGGGATCACTTGGCCCTCCTCCGCTGCACGGTGAGGGATGTCGGTGGGGAGGTATCCGGTTTTCTTGAGGTCCTGGATGTCCTCATCGGTCACCGTGGAGGCCTCCCACTTTCCGTTGGAATTGGAGCTCGCCATTGGTGAGCTCGGAGGTGGCAGAAGGTTTGTATCTAGGTGTCAGAGGCTCAGGGGAATGGGAGGCAGCGAAAGCACATGAGGAGCATGAATGGCTATGTGGGTTTTCTTCCCTTTTATGAGGCTTATCATTTGAGCCCCCTCCGCTGTGCCACAAAACCCTCCACTTCCAGAGATGCATGCATAGTTGCGCACGCATGATTAAACATATCCTGTGTGAAACGGAGCGCGATCTACGCGTTGACAGATCGTGCTGATGAAACGGACTCGAACCGCGCATCGAGTTCCTGTAACTGGCCTAGCGGTCGTGGTGGGCCGTGACCTTTCGTCAGAGAAGTTGTCAGGGAACATTATCTTCCCCCCTGAAGTTTGGCCTTCAAAGCCAACATATTTCACAGTATTCGGATGCATTGCAATTCGGAAGTTGTTTGTCATCGGAGGCGAACTCTGTTCGGCGGAAGGAACTTAACTCGCAAGCCGAAGACTTTGTTCGTGAAGCGATTGAAGCTGAAGACCCTTGCCATTGGAGGCAAGTTCGGGGGCTACTGAGGGAGTCCTGGATTAAGGGGTCCTCGGGAAGCTGACCTGTTCTTATGGGCCGGACTATATGGGCTACTTACCGAACACAGGAATATTTGAAGGCCCAATCTCCAAGATGGAAGCTTTGGGAAGCACGGCTTGCACTCCACGTTTGATGTAGCAAATAAGCATGTTTATCTCTTTGGCGCGTAACCGACCATGTGTAAACCCTGGGCATCCTCATCGTCTATATAAGCCGAAGGGTTTTAGGGTATAGAGGGAGAATAACTCATCTAGGGTTAGCTATTCGTTTTCGAGGTAGATCAACTCTGTAAACCCCATATCATCAATACAACCAAGCATGACGTAGGGTATTACCTCCATTGGAGGGCCCGAACCTGGGTAAATCTCTGTCCCCTTCGTCTCTTGTTACCATTGATTCTAGTCTCACAGTTCAGGACCCCCTACCTGAGAGCCGCCGGTTTTGACACCGACACGTATCCCTGCCCAAGTCGCGACATCTAACTCCGTGGGGCCATCCAAGATTTGAACGCATTCCAGATGCAAATGTATAACCTGCATTTGAAGAGGAGATGTTTCGCGGTCTCCAGCTCCCTGTTGAAAGTTGGCATAAGTTACAATTTTCAACCTCTTCGTTATAGCCGATCAGCGGTTCAGACCCTATCCATGATGACGAGCCAAGCAAGAATTTGCACTTAGGTGGTGCCTAGTTAGTCCACGCAATCTTGGGCATGGATGAGATGATAGAGCCCTTGAATTGGGCCTTGTAAGCCGAGGCTAAGGAGTAGACTCTTTTAGCTGTAAGGTTCCACTTGCTGTCATCGATAAGGTCGTCATGAAGGTGCACCACTTAAATCTTCTCCCAAAGGCTGCATAATTGCTCAATGTGCTCCATCGAGAGGCCTCCCAATAAGTTGATCCACCGGATCCAATTGTTTTCAAGCAAGGCCTCCTTCACGGATTTGTTTCTGTTGGCGGAGATCTCAAAAAGAAAAGGTGCAAAACCTTTGGGATTCTTTCCGTCTAGCCATGGGGAGTGCCAAAACCTGGCTTTCCGGCCACCCCCACGGCTACCGTCGTTGTTGTGTAAAAGAGGTCCCCGTCAATGTAGTCACAAGGGTTTCTGTATCACACCCAGTCCCTTTGCGTCTTTGTCCACTTGAACCAAAGCCAACGCAGCCACAGGGCCCGAGCATACATGTGGAAATCGAGGATGCCCAATCAACCAAGCCGCTTTGGCCTGCAAACCAACCGCCAGCTGATCTTGCATTGACCTCCGGAGACTTTGTCCAAACCCGACAAAAGGAAAGCTCTCTCGATGCCCACAAAGGCGGAAATTGTTCCCTCCGGCATCTTCAAAGTCGTGGCATGAGAGGTGGCAAGGGAGGATAGCATTGACTTGACCAACTTGGATCTGCCCACCGTCATGATGAGGCGGACCTGCCAAGGCACCAGTTTTCTATCCGCCTTATCCACAAGGTGCTGGAGATCAAACTTCCTCAACCGGTAGACCGAGAGGGGTAGGCCAAGGTAGCGCATGGGGAAGGTGGAACGAGCACCTGGGAAGCACCGAAGTACATCATACAGGTCGATTCCGGTGCAACTAATTGGAGCCACCATGGTTTTCCCTAGATTTGTCATGAGACCGGTGACCGCACCAATGCCCTCAACAAGGGAAGTTATCTGTTGGATATCCTCCTTGAAAGGGGCCACAAAGGTTGCGGCGTCGTCAATAAGGAGGTGCGCATGCAAGTAGCCCTCCCTCCGATCCTATGCAGCTTGCCTTGTCTCGTGGCGGTGTCAAAGATGCTCTGAATAGGGTCAATTGATAGGACAAATAGCAGCGGAGAGAGGAGAGGCTGGCGAAGGTCCTTCCCATGCCAGATAGGATCCCCCGACACACAATTCTATTGGACTCTGGAGGATGATGAGTGGAGTAATGTGGCCAGCATATCTCTGAAACGTGTCGGGAAGCCGTGATGGCACAAAAGTTCTAACGGGTAGTCCCACCACAGGGAGTGGAAGGCTTTTTTATGTCCAACTTAAACTAGATCTTAGTGATGACCCACAATTATAGGGTATCAATCGTAGTCCTTTCGATAAGTAAGAGTGACGAACCCAATGAGGAGCAGAAGGAATGACAAGCGGTTTTCGGCAAGGTATTCTCTACAAGTGTTGTAGGTGACAATAGTAGATAGTTTTGTAGCAAGATAAATCGTAACAAGTAACAAGTAACAATAGTAACCAACTTGCATCAATGTATCCCAATCCTTTTTATAGAAAAGGACATGCGTGAAAGTACTCTTATATTAAGCAAGCGCTCCCGAGGACACATGGGAATTTTTGTCTTGTCATATTCATCATGTTGAGTTGATTCGAGTTTGCTACTTTGACAATTTGATATGGTGGTGTACCGGTGCTAAGGTGATATTCTTACTTGAAATAACAGCCTACTTATGATTACCCCCTCTTGCAAGCATCCGCAACTATGAAAGAAAAATTAAGATAAATCTAACCATAGCATGAAACGTGTGGATCCAAATCAGCCCCTTATGAAGCAATGCACAAACTAGGGTTTAAGCTTCTGTCACTCTAGAAACCCATCATCTACTTGTTACTCCACAATGAATTCCCTTAGGCCCATAACATGGTGAAGTGTCATGTAGTCAATATTCACATGACACTACTAAGAGAAATAAAAACATACATATCATCAAAATATCGAACGCATACCAACTTCACAAGATTACGTATAACAAGACTTCTGCCATGTCCTCAGGAATAATAGTAACTACTCACACCTCATCAACATGTTCAATATCAGAGGTATAATAATAATAATTAAGGATCTGAACATAACTTCTTCCACCAAGTAATCCAACAAGCATCAACTACAAGATGTAATCAACACAACTAGTAACCCACATGTACCAATCTGAGGTTTTGAGACAAAGATTGAATACAAGAGATGAACTAGGGTTGGAGATGAGATGGTGCTGGTGAAGATGTTGATGAAGGAGGAAGCGTTGGTGATGACGATGGCTTGGATCTGCCCCTCCCGGAGAGGAATTTCCCCGGCAGAATCTGACTGTCAGAGTGCAAAAGGGCCTCTGCCCAGGTTCCCGCCTCGAGACGGCGACGCTTCATACCGAAAGGTTGCTTATGATTTTTTAGGGTAAAACATGCCATATAGGAGAAGAGGGGTATCAGAAGGCCAGTAGGGGCCCCACAAGCCATCAGGGCGCGTCCCAAGTGCCAACAGCTGGGCTCCCTTTGGTATATTTTTGTTTCGGAAATTCTTAAATATTCCATAAAAATTCTTCATAAAGTTTCAGGTCATTTGGAGTCTGGTGATTTTTCTGACTTTTTCTCGGTTTTCCAGTCCAGAATTCCAGTTTCCCGATATTTCTCTCTTTGTGATGTATGTTGCATATTCAGAGAGAAAAGGCACAAGAATTTAATAATAATATGAAATAATGGACAAGAATGAAGTAGATATTAATAAGAAATCATGATTCAAAATGGACGTATCACGTAGGCTTCTTGAGACGGTGCATCCTCCTAGCCATGTTGCACACATAAATAAAATTATCATGGATTTTTCTCGATTTGATGAACGTGGAATGGGATAGGTTTGAGTTTAGTCGTTTTGGCTGAGCCTTTTGACGAGAAGGAGGTATTGGATGCAATTGGGAACATGCCCAAGGACAAGGACCCAGACCCGAATGGTTTCATCGATGCCTTTTCCAAGGCTTGTTGGGAGACGATTAAGCTGTACCTCATGGTCATGGTTAATAATTATCCAACCTCCGGACAGAGCACTTTCAATGGGTCAACACGGCAAATATTGTGCTCATCCCTAGAAAGGAAGGGGCAAATTGCATCTTAGATTTTAAGCCAATTAGCCTCATTCATGCAGTAGCGAAGATTGTGACAAAGATGATGACATCCCGACTTGCCCCTTTCATGCATACACTGACATGACAGATTAAATGTTTGTAGTAAATGATGTTGTCGCGAGGATGGTAATGAACAAACGTTTGGTTTATACTAAAATCCAAAGACTATGACTACCCCTAATAGCTATACGGAAGTTGTCTGGCTTTTGATTTGGGGTTAGTTTTGTAGAAGGAGGTTAAACCTCCCTCTACATCATTGTGATGCACATATTAATAGTTATTAATTATTGATCAGAGTCCAAACAAAAATAACCACATTTAAGCCATTACATGATATGGAATAAACAACTATGACAAAGTCGACTTCTTCAGCGGCAACACCTTCTCTACTTGCCGAGACCAGACAATAAAATCCAACACAATTGTAAGTAGACAATGTCTTCAAGAACATAACAAGACAAGTCTGTTGTTGCTTAGACCGACAAATAAAGGTCGGAACACAAGTTTTCACCCCGGATAGGAAGTGTGTTCCAATCGGCATGAAGATGAATAGTTCAGTTGTTGCATTCGCTAGTACTCGACGTCGGGCCAAAAATGCATCAACAAATTTGTGGGCTGTCTTCGCACCTTAGAATATCGCCGTGACCACGGGAGGCTACCCATGTCACGCACGGAGTTGTCCGCTGCCACTCAATATCGACACGAGTCATAATGTTCGGTAAATCCATGCCAGGATACGTGTTGACTCTCGCTGGGGGAGCTATTTCGTGGAAAAGCTCCAAACAGTCAATAGTTGCATCATCCACGATGTATGCAGAATACATATCATGCTTCGAGGCCACGGGACAGGCGATATGGCTAAAGAAATTTATACCTGACTTGGAAGTGGTAGATTGTATTCACAAACCACTAAAGATGTACTGTGACAACCAGCCCGCGGTATTTTATGCTCACAGCAAGTCGATTAATGCTGCCAAAACAATAGAAATAAAGTATTATGTTGTGAAAAATAAAATCCAAGATTACACTATAAGTCTCGAGCATATAAGGACAAAGGATATGCTTGTGGATCCGCTTACAAAAGGCTTACCACCCAATGCGTTCAAGGAACACTTAGCCAGCATGGGTTTAAGGAAAAACCTATGATTCCTGGATCATGAGAGGCCCAAAAGGAATAGAATTTGTTTCAGAACAAAGAGGTATGTTGTAACTGTCTGATTCTATCGGCAATTGAGCTATGACGATGAAACATGTTCTATGTATTGATCTGTAATGAAACGAGTAAAGTAAAATGTATATGCTTAAAGAGTAAAATTGAGATCAAGGGAGAGGATGTTAGGTTGATCTCCTCCCGTTCGAACCCAATGGTTGAACGGACCCCTGACTCGTGCCTTGATAGGGGGCGTCTAACCCTCTTATGGTTGGTGGGCCCGTGTGACCTGCGCTATATTAATAGTGGGGAGGGGGGAGGGGGCGGGGCACGTGACACGAAGTTCACCGCCGTCACAAACCCCACCGATACGCCCTACCAATTTAGGGTTAATGCAGTGCTCACAGGAAGTCGCCACCACCTCGTCTCTCTCTTTGCCATCGCCGTCGTCACCATCCCACCATGGCCAACGGCGGGAGCTCATCGAGCCAAAGTGAAGATAATACATCGTCTCTACTCCCTCTACTCATGAATATCAGACGGCATCCGATCCATATCGGGTCTAACAATCTATGCGTGCATTTATATGAATGACTGTTGTGTATGTACGAGAGGCCATGGTCCGCACGTTTACGTATATCAGGGCGTGCTTTGTTTTCAAGAGCATATCTCCTTTTTCCAACACCCGCGTAAAATGAACTGTTTCATGTCAATGCGATCCGTGTCTTTTACGTGGTACATGTGTAGTAAAGGCTAGCTAGTCCAAGTCGTGTCTGAAACTGTAAAAACACCAGAGCTTTGATGTAAGGTGCATGTTGTGTGGACAGTGTGGTGGGGCGCCATGGATCGACGAGTCTGTCCAAGCAAAACAACAAATCGTGACAGTTCACGGCTAACAGCACCAACCGAACCAGCTCATGAATCGGGCCATGTCCCAGTTACCCGACCACTGTGTTGTACTCCCATAATCCCATGCGTACCAGCGCTACACACGTTGTACGCTGATGCAACCCGGCTGGGGACCGGAGGCTTGTGGCGTGCTGATCTATTGCGGCCCCGCGTTGTATCCCCCGCTCCTCCCGCGTGGCTACGTAAAGAGCATCTCCAGCATATCCAAAAAATTATATATGAAGCAGATGTTTTTGTTATGGGATAATTAGAACCCACCTAAGCAAATCTCCATTTCATTTACTTTTTAAAAAATAGCTTCTCATGCCTTAAAACTTTCCCGCTAGCCCATTTTCTCTGAGCATAGAATTTCACACTAAAAATAGGGAGGCCACTCCGTCCCACATATGTGGTGTGGCGACCGACGCACCAGCCGATTGGGTCGTCTGTCCCAACGTCGCCGCTGCCCTGAGCCCCTATGCCGCCTCTGAGAGCTCACCCAGTCTCCCACACCGAGCACCCGCATAGTTGAATATAAAAGATTTGCCTCATCAATTAAAGTAGGGGAGAATAAAATTTTGTAGTGTTACAAAAGGCCGAGAAACGGCATGAAAATTACTCGCGCGTTACAATTTTTCTTAATTGCTTTGTCCCCCCTGACCCAAAGGTTGGCCTCGTCGTCGATAACTTTTAGCAGGATTGGTGGCGGCGTAGCTTTGTGTTGGAACACCCTTGCATTCCTCTCGTTCCAAATTGTCCAAGATATAAGCATGGTAAGAGAGGCCATGGCTCGTCGCTCCGGGGTGCTTGAATTGGTGCGTTTGTCCCACAACGCAAACATGCCTTCTTCCAAGTGCCAGTTAGCAGTGTCCATGTGCGTTAGGCCATACTTGTCGGTGACCATCTGCCAAAGCCTAGTAGTGAAGCGGCATTTGACGAAAAGGTGGAGGGCCGACTCTTACACATGCTTGCAGAGGGGGCATAGGCCGCAGTTAGCCCATCCACGCCGCTCGAGTCTGTCAGCCGTCCAGATCCGGTCTTGTAAGGCAAGCCAAGAGAAGAATTTGACCTTCGGCGGTGCCCACATCTTCCAAACCATGGAATCCATGGGGGAAAGTGTCATCCAAAAAATTGTGCCTTGTATGCGCTCGACGCCGAGTATGAACCATTCGAAAAATGCTTCCAGATAATGTCATCCTTAGAGAGCTCGTCGAGGTGGAAGTCGTTGATGAGCATCCAGAGTGCAAAAAATTGGCGCACATGTTGGCTAGTGATGATGGTGCCTCGTCTGATCTTGAGAATCCATGCATTCTCCTTGATAGCCTCTCTCACCTTCCAGCCCTTTTGCCTCGAGGCCTCAAAAATGAGAGGTGTGATGTCCTTGGGTTTGCGGCCAAGCAACCAAGGCGAGTCCCAAAATGGAGTTTTGGCTCCGTTGCCCATGATGATCGTGGTGGAGGCATAGAAGAAGTCATGGTCCTCCTCAGTGCATGGGTTGCCTAGGCCCACCCACAGTTTGCTCAGTTCTTTCCATTCATACCACAACCATCTCAGCCGCAGAGCACGCGAAAATTTCTCGGTGTTAAGCACTCCTAGCCCTCCATAGCTAGTGGGTCTGCAGACCATGTCCCAGTTGACTTTGCATTTTGCACCGGTAGTCTTGTCCGAGCCGGACCAGAGAAAAGCCCTCTCGATTTTGTTGAGGTTGTCAAGGGAGCCCTGTGGCACAATGAGGGGTGTGATGGTGTACACGGCTTGGGAGGTGACGACCGAGCGAACAAGGGCCGTGCGCCCAATGGTGGTGATGTTCTTCCCATCCCACGTGACTAGCTTGCCGGCCGCCTTGTCCTCAAGGTACCGGAAGTCGACTTTCCTCAACCTCCAAACAGAGAGCGGGAGGCCCAAGTATTTGATAGGGAATGATGCCGTGGTTGCCGGGATGTTGCTCAGGATGCTCACAAGATCAAGGTCGACGCATCGAATGGGTACGACCAAGATTTTAAGGAAGTTGGTGCAAAGCCCTGTGACGTCACCAAAACCCTTTAGAATGATGGCAAGGTTATCAATGTCTATTTTGATAGGCACCATAAAAACTGCTGCATCATCATCATAGAGAGAGGTTCGAACCATTGCGCCTCGTCCTCGAATCTTATGAATAATGCCCTTGCATGTGGCCAGATCGAGGATCTTGTGCAAGGGGTCAATGGCGAGGACGAATAGCAGTGGCGAGATGGGATCCCCTTGGCGAAAACCACGTCCATGCCTGATTGGGGGGCCTGGCAGACCATTGAGTAGAAAGCGCGAGGATGAAGATGATAGCAACGCTGCAATCCAATTTCTGAATTTGTCCGGGAACCCCATGCGTTGCATTAGCTATAGCATATATTCCCATCTGACAGAGTCGAAAGCCTTTTTGATGTCAAGCTTGAATAACAAGGCGGGAGTCTTGCTCTTGTGAAGGCGGCGGGCAAAGCTGCAAACATACATGAAATTATCATGGATGCTCCTCTTCTTTATGAATGCACTCTGTGCATTGGAAACCAGTGTCTCCATGAACGGCGCTAGGCGGATGGACAAAATCTTGGCAATGATTTTGGCAACAGCGTGGACGAGGCTTATTGGTCTATAGTCGGAGATCCCCTCGGCGCCGTCCTTTTTGGGCGGTAAGACCACGTTGGCGGAGTTCAACCATTGCAGGTTGGCCGTGCGGAGGGTGTTGAAACAATGAATAACCCTCATGATGTCCGGTTTGGTGATATCCCAGCATTTCTTAAAGAAAATGCCGGTGAAGCCATCCGGGCCAGGGGCCTTGTCACTCGGCATTTCTTTGATAGCCACCCAAACCTCATCCTCCGTTATCCCAGCACCAAGGGCATGCAGATTGTGATGCTGGATATCGAGCTCATCCGAGTTGAAGTCGACGTTGTTCGTGTTCGTGCCTGCCCGCCCCATAACCTCGGAGAAGTGGTCGTGGATGATCTTCTCCTTCTGCCCATGCTCAGTTACCCATCCCTGAGCATGTTTGATCCTGTGGATATGATTTTTTCTTCTTATGGCGTTGACTCGGCGGTGAAAGAATTTTGTGCTTGCATCCCCTTCTTTTAGGTTGGCCAACCGCGCACACTGGCGCTTTCTTGATCTCTGGAGTACTGCCAGGCTAATGACTCTCCGCTTAAGCCTAGCTCGTAGGTCTGCCTCAGCGAGGGAGAGTAGTCGCGCCTCTTGAGCAATGTCTAAATGAAGGACGACCAAAAGGGCCGCGTGCAGTTGGATGCTAGCCTTCAAAAACATTTTTCTACTCCATTCCGAGAGGTGAGGGGCGGTTTTTTTGAGCTTGTGATGGAGTGCCTGGTAGGGCTCCGAATGGGGCACGTGTACGCTCCAGGCCTTTTGGACCACCTCATGGAACCCAGGCAGGGAAGTCCATATGTTCTTGAATTTGAAGGAGCAGGGTCTTCTAGGACCTTTGTCATCTGCCAGAAGAAGCGGGCAGTGACCCGAAAGGGATGATGAGAGCGCGTTGAGGACGTGAGTACTAAAAGCAGCGTCCCATTCCGCATTGCAGAAGAAGGAGTCAATCTTGCATAGGGTTGGGTTTGAACGTTCATTGCTCCAGGTGAAATGCCTATTTTGAAGGTGAATTTCCTTGAGCTCACAGGATTGCAGCGCCGCACGGAAGCGGTTGATCCTACTCGTGCTCACGTTCCGCCTATTTTTGTCCCTTGCACGGTAGATTTGGTTGAAATCCCCTGAGGCCAACCATGCCACCCCCGACAGTGACTTGTGGTTAATAAGCTCTTCGAAAAAGGCATCTTTGCTCGACGAGTCGGTAGGGCCGTACACGGAAGTGGTTTTGAAGGTAACGCCAGTATCACGAGTGCGAACCATGGCCGACAAGCAGAATGTAGAAGTGGCAATATCCGTGACATCAAGGAGTCCTTCATCCCAAAGCAGAAGGATTCCACCTCGGGTCCCCTCTGCTGGGCGTTGCGCAAAACCGTGGAGTCAATTTCTAGCAATGGAAGCGACGATGAACATGTCAATGGAGCTGAGTTTCGTTTCTTGTAGGCAGACCAGGTGACAAGGGGATCCCTTGATTGTGGTCTTCACAGTTGCTCGGCGATCAGGGCAACTGAGTCCTCTCACGTTCCAGCTCAGGGAGTTGATGGGTTGTTCATGCATGGGAAACAAGGCATCTCCTTGGATACAGTCTGGTAATAGAAGCATGGATTGTTGGAAATATGGCCTAGAGGCAATAATAAATTAGTTATTATCATATTTCCTTGTTCATGATAATCGTTTATTATCCATGCTATAATTGTATTGATCGGAGACTTAAATGCATGTGTGGATACATAGGCAAAACCATGTCCCTAGTATGCCTCTAGTAGACTAGCTCGTTGATCAAAAGATGGTTAAGGTTTCCTAGCCATGGACATGAGATATCATTTGATAACGGGATCACATCATTAGGAGAATGATGTGGTGGACAAGACCCAAACTACAAACATAGCATATGATCGTGTCAGTTTATTGCTACTGTTTTCTGCATGTCAAGTATATGTTCCTATGACCATGAGATCATGCAACTCACGGATATCGGAGGAGTGCCTTGTGTGTATCAAACGTCGCAACGTAACTGGGTGACTATAAAGGTGCTCTATAGGTATCTCTGAGGGTGTCTGTTGAGTTGGCATGGATCGAGACTGGGATTTGTTACTCCGTGTGACGGAGAGGTATCTCAGGGCCCACTCGGTAATACAACATCACAATGAGCCTTGCAAGCAATGTGACTAATTGTTAGTTGCGGGATCTTGCATTACGGAACGAGTAAAGAGACTTGCCAGTAACGAGGTTGAACTAGGTATGGAGATACTGACGATCGAATCTCGGGCAAGTAACATACCGAAGAACAAAGGGAACATCGTACGGGATTAACTGAATCCTTGACATAGAGGTTCGACCGATAAAGATCTTCGTAGAATATGTAGGAACCAATGTGGACGTCAAGGTCCCACCATTGGTTATTTACCGTAGAGGTGTCTCGGTCATGTCTACATAGTTCTCGAACCCGCAGGGTCTGCACACTTAAGGTTCGGTGACGTTTCGGTAGTGTAGAGTTATGTATGGTGGTGACCGAAGTTTGTTCGGAGTCCCGGATGAGATCCTGGACGTCATGAGGAGCTCCAGAATGGTCCGGAGGTAAAGATTCATATATAGGAAGTCCCAGTTTGGTTTCCGGAAAAGTTTCGGGCTCATCGGTAGTGTATCGGGAGTGCTGGTAGTGTACCGGGAGGCCTCCGGGAGGGGTATTTCGACCCCAAGAGGTCCATGGGCTGTGGGATAATAATAACCAGACCTTTGTGGGCTGGGAAAACAGACACAAAGGCCCATGGCGCAGGAGAGAAAGTCCTAAAGCAAAAAGTGGAAAATCAGCCAATAGGAGGCAATCCTACTCCAACTAGGATTGGAGGTGAAGTAGGATTGCTTCCCACCTCCTATTTCGGCCGACCCAAAGGCCTTGGCTGCCTCTCCTCTCCTCTCCTCCTATATATACTAATGGATTGGGTAGTTTTTGGACAGAATTTCCGGCCACGTGCTACCCGTTCCACCGGTGCATAGTTTCTCCTCTAGATCGTAGTTCCGCAGTGCTTAGGCGAAGCCCTGCCGGAATTGCTCCACCACCATCACCGGAGCGCCGTCACACTGCCGGTGAACTCTCTCTCCTCTCCACCTCCTCTTGCTGGATCAAGACGGTGGAGATCGTCATCAAGCTGCACGTGTGCTGAACGCGGAGGTGCCGTCCGTTCGGCGCTAGATCGGAAGAACCGTGATCGAGATCGTGAGACGGTTCGTGATGAGATCGTAGGACGGATCGTGATGATTTCGTGGGACAGATCATGATCAAGATCGTGAGATGGATCGTGATGAGATCGCGGGACGGATTGTGATGGGATCGCGGGACGGATCGTGATGAGATCGCGGGACGCTCGGCGATTTGGATCGCGAAGATGTTCGACTACACCAACCGCGTTTCTTAACGCTTCCCGCTTAGCGATCTACAAGGGTACGTAGATCCACTCTTCCTCTCGTAGATGCTCATCACCATGGATAGGTTTGCGTGTGCGTAGGAATTTTTTTGTTTCCCATGCGACGTTCCCCAACAGTGGCATCATGAGCTAGGTTGATGGTTCGATGAGATCTTGAGTAGAACACAAAAGGTTTGTGGGCATTGATGCTTAGATTGCTTCCTCCCTTGGTCGGATTTTGGTTCAGCGGGATTGTAAGATGAAGCGGCCCGGACCAACATTACTCGTAC
This sequence comes from Hordeum marinum, assembly GCA_022496015.1. Lineage (NCBI taxonomy): Eukaryota > Viridiplantae > Streptophyta > Magnoliopsida > Poales > Poaceae > Hordeum > Hordeum marinum. Next base: position 340,675,487 of record CM039677.1, on the reverse strand, counting down.
GCTTACGAGAGACCGGTTCCCTTGACGCAACTTGTTGCTTAGATGGCTTGCGGGTGACAGTTTCTCTTACTTTAGTTGGATCGGATCCGACAAAGGCGGTCCTTGAGAAGGTTGAAAAGCAATCTATGTATCACCGTTGTGGTTTATGCGTAGGTGAGAATCGTTCTTGCTCGATACCCGTAGCAGCCACGTAAAACTTGCAACAACAATTAGAGGACGTCTAACTTGTTTTTGCAGGGTATGTTGTGATATGATATGGCCAATTACATGATGTGATATATGTGATGTATGAGATGATCATGTGATGTATAGATTATCACGACTTGCATGTCGATGAGTACGACAACCGGCAGGAGCCATAGGGTTGTCTTTAATTATTGTATGACCTGCGTGTCAATCATTAAGCGCTATGTAATGCTTTAGTTTATCGCTACGGTAGCAATAGTAGTAGAAGCATGCAGGGCGTGACAACCCCGATGGCGACACGTTGATGGAGATCAAGATGATGGAGATCATGGTGTCATGCCGGTGACGATGGAGATCATGCCGGTGCTTTCTAGATGGAGATCAAAAGCACAAGTTCATGGCCATATCATGTCACTTATGATTTGCATGTGATGTTAATCCTTTTTATGCACCTTGTTTTGCTTAGGACGACGGTAGCATTATAAGGTGACCCCTCACTTAATTTCAAGATAAATTGTGTTCTCCCCGAGTGTGCACCGTTGCGAAAGTTCGTCATGTTGAGACACCACGTGATGATCGGGTGTGATAGACTCTACGTTCACATACGACGGGTGCAAGCCAGATTTGCACGTGCAGAACACTCGGGTTAAACTTGACGAGCCTAGCATGTACATACATGGCCTCGGAACACAAGAGACCGAAAGGTCGAACATGAGTCATATAGGAGATATGATCAACATGATGATGTTCACCATTGTAGCCACCTCAACTCGCGTGATGATCGGACTTGAGTTGGTGAATTTGGATCATGTATCACTCGAATGATCGGAGGGATTTCAACTTGAGTGGGAGTTCTTAAGTAATATGATTAACTGAACTCATTATCATGAACACAGTCAAAGTGTCTTTGCAAATTATGTTGTAGATTACTTGCTCACGCTGTAGCTCCCTTGTATTTTTTATATGTTCCTAGAGAAATAGAATTGAAAGATGATGGTAGTAATATTGCGGACTGGGTCCGCGATCTGAGGATTGTCCTCATTGCTACACAGAAGGCTTATGTCCTTAATGCACCGCTCGGTGCGCCAACCCCTCTAGCGTCGTCTGTAGATGTTGTGAACATCTGACAGGCACGTTCTGATGACTACTTGATAGTTTAGTGCGTCATGCGTTATGGCTTAGAATTGAGGCTTCAAAAACGTTTTGAACGTCACGGAACATATGAGATGTTCCTAAGAGCTGAAATTAGGATCTCAGGCTCGTGCCCGTGTTGCGAGATATGAGATCTCCAACAAGATTCTTTGCCTGCAAGATGAAAGAGAAGAGCTCAATCGTTGAGCATGTACTCAGATTGTCTGGGTGCTACAATCGCTTGAATCAAGTGGGAGTTGATCTTCCAGATAAGATAGTGATTGACATAGTTCTCCAAGTCACTGTCACTAAGCTACTAGAACTTAGTGATGAACTATAAATTGCCAGGGATAGAAATAATGATTCCTGAGCTGTTCGCGATGTTTTGACACTGCGAAGGTAGAAATCAAGAAGGAGCGTCAAGTGTTGATGGTTAACCAAACCACTAGTTTCGAGAAGGGCAAGAGCAAGGAGGGAAACTTCATGGATAGCAAGTCAGTTGCTGCTCCAGTGAAGCAACCCAAAGTTGAACTCAAACCCGAGACTAAGTGCTTCTGTTATGAGGTGAACGGTCGCTGAAGCGGAACAACCCTAGATACTTGGTAGATAACAAGGCTGGCAACATCGACAGAAGTATATTTGATATATGAGTTATTGATGTGTACCTTGCTAGTACTCCTAGTAGCACCTGGGTATTGGATACCGGTTCAGTTGCTAAATGTTAGTAACTAGAAATAAAAGCTATAGAGTAAACGGAAAACTAGCTAAGGGTGAGGTGACGATATGTGTTGGAAGTGTTTCCAAGGTTGATGTGATCAACATCGCACGCTCTCTCTACCTTCAGGATTAGTGACGAACCTGAATAAATGTTATTTGGTGTTTTGCGTTGAGCATGGACATGATTAGATCATGTTTGTTGCAATACAATTATTCATTTGAATTAGAGAATAATGGTTATTCTGTTTGCATGAATAATACCTTCAATGGTCATGCACCCAGTGAGAATGGTTTGTTGAAATCTTGATTGTAGTAATACACATGTTCATAACATTGATGTCAAAACATACAAAGTTAATAATGATAGTAGCACATATTTGTGGCACTGCCGCAGAATGTCATATTGGTATAAAGTGCATGAAGAAACTCCATGATGATGAATCTTTAGACTCATTCGATTTTGAATCGGTTGAGACATGCGAACCATGCCTCTTGGGCAAGATGACTAAAGGACCCCGTTGGATGGAGCGGGCAAGTGATTCATTTGAAATGATACATGTTGATGTATGCAATCCAGTGAGTCTTGTAGCGTGCAGTGGATATAGTTATTTTCTTACCTTCACTGATGATTTGAGTAAATATAGTGTATATTTACTTAATGAAACACAAGTCTGAATCGTTTCAAAGGTTCAAGCAAATTCAGAGTGAAGTTTAAGATCATCGTGACAAGAAGATAAAAATAACTGCGATATGATCGTGGAGGTGAATATCTGAGTTACGAGTTTGGCATACAACTTAAGACAATGTGAAATTTGTTTCACAACTAACGCCACCTGGAACACCATAGTGTGATGGTGTGTCCGAACATCATAGTCATGCTCTATTGATATAGTGCATACTGTGATGTCTCTTATCATTTTACTACTATAATTTTTGGGGTTATGCATTAGAGACAACTACATTCACTTTAAATAGGGCATCATCTAAATCCGTTGAGATGACACCGTGTGAATTATGGTTTGATAGAAACCTAAGCTGTCATTTCTTAATATTTGGGGCTGTGACACTTGTGTGGAAAATGTTTTCACCTAATGAGGTCGAACCCAAGGCGGACAAATGCATCTTCATAGAATACCCTAAGATCAGTTGGGTGAACCTTCAATCTCAGATCCTACTGCAAAGTGTTTGTTGTTTAAACGGATCCTTTCTCGAGGAAACGTTTCTCGCGAAAGAATTGAGTAGGAGGAAGATAGAACTTGATGAGGTTGTTAAACCTTTGTTCAACCAGAGGGTAGCGCAGCGTAGAAAGATGTTTCTGTGAAGCCTACGTTAGTTGAAGAGGAAGTTAATGATGATGATCATGAAGCTTCAGGATCAAGTTACTATCGAACTTCGTAGGTCGACAAGGATGTGTACTGCTCCTAAGTGGTACGACAACTCTGTCTTGGAGATCATGTTGTTGGACAACGATGAACCTACGAGCTATGGAGAAGCGATGATGGGCCCGGATTCCGACAAATGGTTGGAGGCCATGAAATCCGAGATAGGATCCATGTATGAAAACCAAGTGTCGACTTTGGTAGACTTGATCGCTGGACAACAGGTCGTTGAGTACAAATGGATCTTTAAAATGAAGACAGACACTGATGGTGAATGTCACTATTTGTAAAGCTCGACTTGTTGCAAAGATGTTTGTGACAAGTTCAAGGAGTTGACTACGATGAGACTTTCTCACTCGTAGTGGTGCTAAAGTCTGTTGGAATTATGTTAGCAGTTGCTGTGTTTTCAATTATGAAATCTGGCAGATGGATGTCAAAACATCGTTTCCTTAACTGTTTACTTGAGGAAAGGTTGTATGTGATACAACCGGATGGTTTTGTTAGTCCTAAGGATGCTAAAAGGTGTGCAAGCTTTAGTGATCCTTCTATGGACTGAAGCAAGCATCTCGGAGTTGGAATATACGCTTTGATGAGGTGATCAAAGTTTTAATGTTTATACAAGGTTTACGAGAAACTTGTATTTACAATAAAGTGAGTGGGAGCACTATAGAATTTCTGATAAGTATATGTGGATGACATATTGTTGATCGGAAATAATGTAGGATTTCTGGGAAGCATAAATGGTTGTTTGAAAAGTGATTTTTCAAAGGAAGACCTGGATAAAGCTACCTAATTGTTGAGCATCAAGATCTACAGAGATAGATCAAGATACTTGATGAGACTTTCAATGAGCACGTACCTTGACAAGATTTTGAAAGAGTTCAAAATGGATCAGTCAGAGAAAGAGTCCTCGCCTGATTTGTAAGGTATAAAATTGAGTATGACTCAATGCCCAGTGACTGCACAAGATAGAAAAAAGATGAGTGTCATCACCTATGCTTCAGCCATAGGCTCTATCATGTATGCAATGCTGTGCACAAGACCCGATGTCAGCCTTGCCATAAGTATGGCTGGAAGGTTTCAAAGTGATCCTGGAATGGAGCACTGGACAGCGGTCAAGATTGTCCTTAGTAACTAAAAGACTAAGGAGATGTTTCTCGATTATGGAGGTGATAAAGAGTTCGTCGTAAAGAGTTACGTCGATGCAAGCTTTAACACCAATCCGGATGACTCGTAGTAGCAATCTGGATACGTATAGTGGAGCAGCCATTTCGAATAGTACCAAGTGGAGTGTGGTAGCAGTGTGTTCGGTTTGACATAGAAATTTGCAAAGTACACACGGATCTGAATATCGCAGACCCGTTGACTATAAGACCTCTCTCACATGCAAAGCATTATCGAGCCCTAGAACTCATTGGGTGTTAGATTCATAACAATGCGAATCACATGGTGATGTGAACAAGATTATTGACTCTAGTGCAAGTGGGAGACTGTTGGAAATATGCCCTAGAGGCAATAATAAATTAGTTATTATCATATTTCCTTGTTCATGATGATCGTTTATTATCCATGCTATAATTGTATTGATCGGAGACTTAAATGCATGTGTGGATACATAGGCAAAACCATGTCCCTAGTATGCCTCTAGTAGATTAGCTCGTTGATCAAAAGATGGTTAAGGTTTCCTAGCCATGGACATGAGATGTCATTTTATAATGGGATCACATCATTAGGAGAATGATGTGGTGGACAAGACCCAAACTACAAACATAGCATATGATCGTGTCAGTTTATTGCTACTGTTTTCTGCATGTCAAGTATATGTTCCTATGACCATGAGATCATGCAACTCACGGATATCAGAGGAGTGCCTTGTGTGTATCAAACGTTGCAATGTAACTGGGTGACTATAAAGGTGCTCTACAGGTATCTCCGAGGGTGTCTATTGAGTTGGCATGGATCGAGACTGGGATTTGTTACTCCGTGTGACGGAGAGGTATCTCAGGGCCCACTCGTAATACAACATCACAATGAGCCTTGCAAGCAATATGACTAATTGTTAGTTGCGGGATCTTGCATTACAGAACGAGTAAAGAGACTTGCCAGTAATGAGGTTGAACTAGGTATGGAGATACCGACGATCGAATCTCGGGCAAGTAACATACCGAAGAACAAAGGGAACATCGTACGGGATTAACTGAATCCTTGACATAGAGGTTCGACTGATAAAGATCTTCGTAGAATATGTAGGAACCAATGTGGACGTCTAGGTCCCACCATTGGTTATTGACCGTAGAGGTGTCTCGGTCATGTCTACATAGTTCTCGAACCCGCAGGGTCTGCACACATAAGGTTCGATAACGTTTTGGTAGTGTAGAGTTATGTATGGTGGTGACCGAAGTTTTTCCGGAGTCCCGGATGAGATCCCGGATGTCACGAGGAACTCCAGAATGGTCCAGAGGTAAAGATTCATATATAGGAAGTCCCAGTTTGGTTTCCGGAAAAGCTTTGGGCTCATCGCTAGTGTACCGGGAGTGCCGGTAGTGTACCGGAAAGCCTCCGGGAGGGGTATTTCGACCCCAAGAGGTCCATGGGCTGTGGGATAATAATAACCAGACCTTTGTGGGCTGGGAATACAGGCACAAAGGCCCATGGCGCAGGAGAGAAAGTCCTAAAGCAAAAAGTGGAAAATCAGCCAATAGGAGGCAATCCTACTCCAACTAGGATTGGAGGTGAAGTAGGATTGCTTCCCACCTCCTATTTTGGCCGACCCAAAGGCCTTGGCTGCCTCTCCTATCCTCTCCTCCTATATATACTAATGGATTGGGCGGTTTTTGAACAGAATTTCCGGCCACGTGCTACCCGTTCCACCGGTGCATAGTTTCTCCTCTAGATCGTAGTTCCGCAGTGCTTAGGCGAAGCCCTGCCGGAATTGCTCCACCACCATCACCGGAGCGCCGTCACGCTGCCGATGAACTCTCTCTCCTCTCCACCTCCTCTTGCTGGATCAAGACGGTGGAGATTGTCATCAAGCTGCATGTGTGCTGAACGCGGAGGTGCCGTCCGTTCGGCGCTAGATCGGAAGAACCGTGATCGAGATCGTGAGACGGTTTGTGATGAGATCGCGGGACGGATCGTGATGAGTTCGTGGGACAGATCGTGATCAAGATCGTGAGACGGGTCGTGATGAGATCGCGGGACGGATCGTGATGGGATCGCGGGACGGATCGTGATGAGATCGCGGGACGCTTGGCGATTTGGATCGCGAAGATGTTCGACTACACCAACCGCGTTTCTTAACGCTTCCCGCTTAGCGATCTACAAGGGTACGTAGATCCACTCTTCCTCTCGTAGATGCTCATCACCATGGATAGGTTTGCGAGTGCGTAGGAAATTTTTTGTTTCCCATGCGACGTTCCCCAACATGGATAACATTGTTACAAGCAGGACATGGCATACAACCATTAAAGCTAGCAACTAGCACAACCCAACAAGCCCCAGGCAAGGGTCCCTTACATGTACGTACAAAATGCACTAACACGGGAAATAAGAAAGACCCTACAGGTGACCAAAAACTAATGGTCAGCCTGACAGCTCATTATCTCCCAAGCTAGCAGCGGTTGGCTCCATTTTTGCCTCGCCTCCGTGGCCTACTAAGGCCTCCTCCACCGCGCTAATGGCTCCATTGTCCAGCTGAAAGAAATCTCTCATGGAAATAATTATTTTAGGGGTTAGCTGCTCTTTGAACTTCAACGAGAAAGCATCAAGAGTGGCCTCCGTGACGTCTTCCCCATCTCTCGTGATGCCCAGGCTACGACACACTAGTCTTTCGGCCATCTTCGAAGCCGGGACTGCTGCTGGACGGCCTGTCGGGCCTCTCACACACTGCAAAGCGATGCCAACGGGGTTGTTGACGATTTTCACGCCTGCCAACGTCTTCCGGCGAGCCGCCAGCCTCCTTGGTGGTGAAGTAGTAGGGCATAGCAGGCTGGGAAGCGAAGGATCCTAGCCCAGCAGCGCTGGTTCGCGTGCAACAAACAGCTGCTCCGGCAGTTCCGTTTCTTGACTTGGGACGATCAACGCTGATAGCCCAGTGGCAGGTCCTAAACAGCAGCTTCTGGGTGGTCACAGGGTAAAGAAGGAGTGCGCTGGAGCTCCTCGATGCCAGGAAGGAGAGGAGTTGGGGAGTGCTTGAACCCTTGAGGCCGCACCGAAGAGAATGCAATCAGGGGACGGAGCATGGCTGTTGGTGAGCATAGCTCGATGAGAGCTGGGCTCTTCTCTTGGGTAGCCAGCCGCTCTGCACGGGTAGCATCCCGCTTGGGTGCTGGGGAGGGCCGGAGCACGGACTTTGGGGAGCAGGGCGGGGAGGCTGGTGGAGTGCGCGCCTCCTGGGAGAGGCGCCTGGTAGCAACAGGCCGCTGCTGTCTAGCAGGGCTCCTGCCCCGCCTTCCATCTTCAGGGGCCGGAGGGACCCTGTCCACCGGCAGCAGCTCTGCAGCGATGACCTCCATGGTGCTAATGGAGCCAGAGCCCATCAGTTGAGGCGTCGGGGCCGCCACAACCGGGTCGGCAATGACAGCATGGCGGCGCCCATCGCGGCCTCCCCGACGATCGTCGCGGGCATCCTTTCCGGAGCCGCATTGGTCTATCCGTGGAGCGCGAGATAGGCTCCTGCGGAGGCGAGCCCCCATCCCTTGGCTGCCACGGTGAGCGTCCTGCCCATCCCGTCCATGGTGATTGCCGCGGTCACGGTCTCCCTCGTCGTCTCTGTCCCTGTGGTCGTGCCGCACTGGACGAGATATTCTTTCACGTCTGTCCCTCATGTGGCTCTTGCCGTCAACGATGTGGAATCACCATGTGTTCTGCTTGGAGATGATCTTGCCGGATGAGGGGTCCTCATGGATGTCGAGATGCACTAGGATGCGGTGCTCCAGCCCCTTGCGCACGTACACCGGCGTGCCTCCATTGCGGGTGACCCAACTCACCCGCGGCACCATGCTCGGGCACGGCGTCCAAGCCCACACCGCCAGGATCTTCGTCTCGGTCTTCAGCTGGGAAGCAGGCTCGATGTAGTCGATCGAGCACCCGTAACCGATGGCCTTGGCCACAGCCATCTCATCCCAAGCATAGAGGGGAAGCCCCTCCAAGCAGAGCCGGTCATGGTGGCGCATGTCAACATGCTCCGCATGCGCTTCAAGCCACCTGGCGCGGAGCTGGAGCTTTGTGTCATCGAACGTGAGCTCGCGGCGGGAGACGGCGAGCTCGGCATGGTGCCAGTGGATGAAGCGAACGAGGAACTTCTCGGGGTGGTGGAGGACGACGACAACGTCCGGTTTGAGGGCACCAAGCTTGTCAGCAATGAAGCCCACCATCTCATCAGTGGATGCCTGACGGTCGTGGTCGAACCTGGCAACCACCAGATTGGATTCCAGCAGGGCGATCTCCATCAGCATCGTGGGAGTGTTGTGGACAACGGCGAAAACCTCCGGGCGAGCGGAGTGGTCGCCCGTCCAAGCAGCAGCAGCAGAACCCATCACAGCTTGCGGAGGGGGCGCTAAGGTCGCAGGCAGCGGCACCCGCGGCGGAAGGGGAAGTGGCGCACGTAGCGGCTGGGGGGCGCCTTGGGACCCGGGCGCAGATGGGGTCGAGGAGCGTGGGTGCAGAAACGCACCTTGTGGCCAGAGCGGAAACAGCGCCTGCAAACCACGGGGTCTTAGCAGTCGGTGGCGCGGTGGAGTGAGCTGAGGCAGTGAAAGCAGAGCCCTCTTATCCACTCAGGTGGAGGGGAGCTCGAAGTGAATGCTGCGCGCATGGCCGACGGACGCAGTCGACGGGATTTGACCTCCACCCAGGGTATGGCTGTCGCCTCAGCATCGAGCCCTGCGGACTCCGCGCCGTGCGGGAATGAATGCCCGGCACTCCCTTGGGTCGCCTCGTCCCAAAAGCAGGCGAGCCATCCCGCGCCATTACTGCCAATAACTGCACCTGCAGAATCGAGCCCATTGAAGCCGGTGGTTGGGGAAGCAACACGGGTGGGCAGGTCTTGGGAGGGCACAGGGATGCGGCCCGCACCAACTCCAGCACCAGTAGGACGCCCGGGCGGAGGAGGCGGCAGAGCCCCATCAACCGGATCTGAATCGGGCCCTTGCAGGTGCGGCAGCATGGAAGGCAGGAGCTGCACGGGGTGCGACATCTAGCAAAGCGGCAGGGGCGGGTGGAGGAGGCTGGCTAGCAGGGACAGAGGCGGGGGCGTGCTGGTGGCCGGCGGCGCCAGAGAGGAGGCCGCCGGTATGGCTGGTGGAGCTACAGGGTCGGGGTTGGGGTGGGCATTTCTAACTCCAATTGAGACAGCTGACTTTCCTCTTATAGTTGAACATGTTGTAGCCACTGCTGCCGCTCGCCTGCCGAAGTACCGCGGCGTGAGGCTTCGGCAGTGGAGGTGGCGCACACCTGCGATGTCGTCGCGCTTCACTTCTTTAGAAGTCGCGTGAAGGTAAACTTCCTCCTCAACGCCATGGCCGCCATTGTGCCTCCCAGGACAAGAAGAAGCGGCACCATGCCTATGAGGTCCAACTCGCGTCCAACTCTGTGGTTGCGCTTCTCAAGGACCGCACATTCTTCGAGCTCGTGAAGAACCACACATTCTTTGAGCCCATGGAGAACACATGCATGATCGATCATGAGTGCCTCTTCCCTCGACAAGGAGTGTGAGGAGATGTTTGAGGAGCTTAACAAACTCGTCGGCGAGAGGGTGAGAAGGACGACTCGAAGTCGTGGAGTCGCCCCACCGCCAACGACCGCATATCCTCCAAAACTGACTTCTCCGAAGACTACAAGGAGTAGAGCTCCTCTTATATATATATATATATATATCTAGATTTGGTTCCTATTTAGTTTATCTCCATGCTTAGCTTGTTCGATGTCGATGTATTGTTTTTTTACGGGATGTCGATGTATTGTTAGTATAGTAGGTAATGGTTGTTGTTGTTATTTTCTCATGACAGGTGCCATGGGGTGGCTTATCAAGAGTGATTGGGATCAAAGGAAGCTGGCGGGCTCCGGTAACAGAATCGGGGACAAGCCGTGCGCGACACACGATGTACCCAGGTTCGGGGAGCTCTGTGGGAGGTAATATCCCTAGTCCTGCTTGTCTGGTTAAGGGAACAAAAGTGCTACAATGGTGCTTCGGGAGCTGTTGGCAAGAGGAGGAACATGGAGCTTGCTATCTCTCCTTACCTCTCTACGTGAGTGTGTGTGAGTATGAGAATAGCCGACCCCCTACATGAGGCTCCAGGGGTTTTTATAGGCAAATCCCCTGAATTATAATATGTATACAAGGTGCTGGCGGGACCCGGCTGGCAGCCTCTCTGGCCGGCCCGGCCCCGGTGGAGGAGTCCTGTCGCTGGTAGGCCCCGCCGGCTGCAGGGCCCCATCGGGAGCTAGAGCGAGACTCGCCGGCAGGTTCCGCTATTGGTGCGTGCTTGCCAGGCCCCAGCCCCTGTCGTCTTGTGGGGCGTAGTCTTGTGGTAGCCGGTCGCGGTCAGCGGTACGGCTGGCCGCACTGTAGCCATGCGGGGGGCATGTAGTGGAGTGGTTGGAAGCGTCATGGCACTGTGCCGTCCGCCCGGTTGCCGTTGGGCAGAGTCAGCGGCATTTCCGCCTCCATAGTGGCCGCGCATGCCCTAGCAAACGGTACCAGGGGCATTGCTGGCACGTTGCCCCATCCTATCTCAGTCCTATGAGGAGTGGTGATGCGACGGGAGCTAACCCGTCGGCTGGCAGGTCGCTCGCGAGCCGGATGGCCTGGGGGCCATGGCCGGAGCCAGCCGGTCTGGCAGAGTTGGACTATGGGGGGAGGCGGCTCGCCCCTTAGCCATTTTTGAAAAGCGGAGGAAATGGCCTGCTTGAGGCTACCCCGAGGTAATCCCCCCGTCAGTAGTCCCTGAAACAAGGGAGGCCCGTTAGCTCAACATGGCAGACCTCGCCGGCTTGAATCCCGTCTCCTCAAGCCGGTAGCGGACCCGGAGTCGGACACCGGGCAACCGGAGTGGTCGGGGCCGTAGTCATCCGTCGATTCGCAGGACGCCTCGGCCTCTCCGGGGGGACACAAAGAATCTGTCACGCGTGAGGCACCGCGGGCCGCGACCTGACAGGCCACGCGGTGGACGAGACCGGGCCATGGGCGGGGCCCGCTCGGCCGCGGCCTCGGCCCACGCGTGCTGATCTTCTGTGGCCAGGGCCGACGGTTGGGGTTCCCCACGATCCATAACGCCTCCCCGCTCAGAGCGGAGGTAGTGGGGATCGTGCGCGGAGAATCCTCTCCCCACTACCCCACGCGGGGTTTAAATGGGGGGAGAGGAGCGAACATGGGTAATTCACACCCTCTCCCCCGCCCCTCGTCTTGGTCGCCAGTTTCCCACCACTGCAGCGAGAGACAAGAACTTGTGTGCCCACCGCACCGTTGCTCGCCATCAACGTCCTAGCGACACGCCAACGCTCGCTCGCCCCGCCGCTGCAGCCAAGCCACCACCGGACCGCATGGCAAGCCGAGGGGCCTAGGACGACAGCGATGTGGACTAGGCCATCATCGATCACCTCTGCCACTGCCGCAAGCTACCACCGGCGGAGCACGTGGAGGGGTGCATTGCTGAGTCGGAGAATGCACCGGCCCCGTGGGAGGGCGAAGTGGTGGTCTTCGCCGAGCACTTCGTCCGTGGGCTCGGCATATCGGCGAGCACCTTCTTTCGGTGCTTCCTCATGCGCTTCGATCTGCAACCACACCATCTCATTGCCAATGTTGTCTTGTAGTTGGTAGCCTTTATCACCCTCTACGAGGGCTTCTTAGGGTGGAGCCACGCATCGACCTCTGGTGTTGGCTCTTCTTCCTCAAGAGGCAGACGATGAAGGACACGACGACATAAGGGAGGTCATGACCGCCTATGGAGTCACCCTCGTTCACCACCGCGCGGGAGCCGGCTTCCCACATCTCCCACTGCAGGACTCTATCAAGAGTTGGCAGAAGGGGTTCTTCTACGTGAAGAACGCGAAGGCAAACGAAGACTACATCAACCTGCCCGCGTTCATCCACGAACCCCCGAATGCGATGTCGAACTGGAGGACGCCTCCGCCACAACCAGCGGAGACGACGAACCGACTCTTCGCCCGACTGGACGTGATGATTGGGTTGGGGGGCCTCACCACCCTAGACCTGCTTGCCACGATGGTGGCTCGCCGGGTGCAGCCCCTGCAGCGCTGGCCACACCTCATCTGCCAGATGGGCGGGCGACATGATCAGTGCCGACTCTCCACGAAGGAGCTCGAGGCGGTGCAGGTGGCGAGGTGGGTGAAATTCATCTCCACCGCCAAGATGAGTGAAGACGGGTTGCAATGGGGCAAGGCCCCGTACAGCCGGGACCGGCCAGCTCCTCGAGTACGTGATGAGTCGGACCCCCTTTCTCGTGATTTCCTTTTGTTGTCAAAGTATCCCCCTCCGAGCCTAACGATGCGAGGGTCCCGCTACGTGCATGTTTTTCCATCATTGCAAGAGTATGGAGAACCCGCGGCCGACATCGCGGAATTGGACACCAAAGAGGTCGAGGACGCCAACGACGTGGAGCCGGCCGACTCAGAGCAATCCGGCGGAGCGGAGAAGGATAGGACCAAGCGGGCTGGTGACTTTCTCCCCCAGTCATTATTGCAAGACTGGTCTAACGACGATGCTGAGACGGGGGAGGCGTGCGATGCAGTGGCTCTGGAGGACCTCGAGACCTTGGGAGGCGACGTCACCATGCCGAGAAGACGCATCCGCCAGGTCGACCGGGAGCAAAGGTGGGAGGACACGGGCAAGGTTGATACGTCTCCAACGTATCTACTTTTCCAAACTCTTTTGCCCTTGTTTTGGACTCTAATTTGCATGATTTGAATGGAACTAACCCGGACTGACGCTATTTTCAGCAGAATTGCCTTGGTGTTATTTTTGTGCAGAAATAAAAGTTCTTGGATTAACCTAAAAATTTATGGAGAATATTTTTGGAATTAATAAAAAATATTGGCAAAAGAATCAACTGCAGGGGCCCACCACCTGGCCACAAGCCTATTGGGCATGCCCACTCCCCTAGGGCTCGCCGAGCAGGCTTGTGGGCCCCCTGCTGCTCCTCTGACCTCGTTTCCAATTCTATATATTCCTATTCGGGGAGAAAAATAAAGAAGAAGAGTTCATCGCGTTTCACGATACGGAGCCGCCGGCACCTCATGTTCTTCCTCCAGAGACCAGATCTGGAGTCCGTTTTGGGCTCCGGAGAGGGGAAATCGATGCCTTCATCATCACCAACCGTCCTTCATCACCAATTCCATGATGCTCCCCATCGTTCGTGAGTAATCTCATCGTAGGATTGCTGGACGGTGATGGGTTGGATGGGATTTATCATGTAATCGAGTTAGTTTTGTTAGTGTTTGATCCCTAGTATCTACTATGTTCTGAGATTGATGTTGCTATGACTTTGCTATGCTTAATGCTTGTCACTAGGGCCCGAGTGCCATGATTTCAGATCTGAAACTATTATGTTTTCATGAATATATGTGTGGTCTTGATCCTATCTTGCAAGTTGTAGACACCTCTTACGAGTTATGATCCGCATCCCCCAGGGTGACAATAATTGGTATTCTTTCCGGTGATTACCGTAGTTTGAGGAGTTCATGTATTCACTAAGTGCTAATGCTTTGGTCCAGTTCTCTATTAAAAGGAGGCCTTAATATCCCTTAGTTTCCAATAGGACCCCACTGCCACGGGAGGGTAGGACAAAAGATGTCATGCAAGTTCTTTTACATAAGCACGTATGACTATATATGGAATACATGCCTTCATTACATTGATGAATTGGAGCTAGTTCTGTGTCACCCAATGTTATAACTGTTGCATGATGAATGCCATACAACATAATTATCCATCACTGATCCATTGCCTACGAGCTTTCCACATATTGATCTTTGTTAAGTTACTTTTCCGTTGCTACTATTACAATCATTACAAACTGCTACTATCACTTTGCCACCGTTACCGTTACTTCCATATTACTTTGCTACCGAATACTTTGCTACAGGTATTAAGTCTTTTAGGTGTGGTTGAATTGACAACTCAGCTGCTAATACTCGTGAATATTCTTTGGCTCCCCTTGTGTCGAATCAATAAATTTGGGTTGAATACTCTACCCTCGAAAACTGTTGCGATCCCCTATACTTGTGGGTTATCGGTGGTCAGAGGAGGGAAACAACCAGCTGGCTCCTAACTAGTTCCCAAGCGAGTAGCCGGCGGTCAGCCAAGCAGTACTGTGGAGGCGGCGAAAGGAGATCGCGGGTCGCCCCGGCAGGTCCTGTCCGGCGGGCGGTCCCCACCAGCGTCAGGTAAGTGCCCTTCAGGCTTATTTGGATCTTCTTCTCGTCTTCTTCTTCTCATCCCATTTTCTAGGGAGCCACGAGCTTTGGGGAGGACGATACCTTTGGGAGGGGCCGCGTGTGACGAGGCCGTGGAGGCAGCCCGCAAGGCCACCACCAGGGAGAGGGAGCGTGAGGTGTGGCGTGACTAAGAGACGACCGAACGGGACCGGAAGAGGACGCTGCCCACGGGAGGAGGTGGTGCGGCAGCTGGCGCGGAGGCGGCGGACTAGTCATGGGACCCGTTCCCACCCCCACCCAAGGAGAGGATGTCCAAGAACGTGCACGACCCCACACGGCGGGTGGAGGCTGACAAGCTGGCCGAGGAGAGGGCGCGCGCTACTAGGAGCGCGGCGGAGACTACCACAGAGGCGACCCAGATCACAGTAGCACTCCTTCAGGGGCTAACAACGTGCCGTCGGAGGCCAATGACGTGCCGCCAGAGGTCGACACCATGGTGCCCAAGGCCCCGGCTCCGGGGACAGATGGGGACGATGTTGCCGGAAGGGACGATCCGTGAGCCGGGATCGTGGCGCCAGAGGGAGCCACTGTCACTCGCTCGTCCACGGGGGCGGTTGGTTCGTCCGCGGTAGCACCTGGAGCCACGCCGTCGGGACAGGCGAGTCCCCTGGTCATCGTGGCGTGGGGATCGTCTGGTTCTGCCAGCGGGAACCATCTGCAGTAGTCCTGGGCTGCGGCTGGAGGCGCGCCCCGAGGGGACGCGCCAACCATCCTTGGGGCTGCGGTGGCCTCCCTTGTCACCGAGTTCGCCTACTACCACACCCAGGCGGCACTAGAGGCCCAAGCGGCGAGGAGCCGACTGACACATCTCGAGCAGTCCGTCGCGGTAAGGGCTTGGTTTCCGTTTTCTTTTGCTTTTCTTGCTTTTCGTGGCACCATTCTCGTGTGAGCTTCCTCAAGTGGGGGCATGCTATCTCAGCCACCGGGTGTAGCCCCCGAGACTCAGGTCGGTTGGAGAGCAGTCGGGTCGAGTCTAACCGTGGCACTTTTGATCTTTGCAGGCCATCCACGACCGTCAGGTGGCCCGCGTACAACACGCTGCTAGGCCTGTACCGGGAGTCCGAGAGCCGGTTGGCCGTCTCGTCTGCGCATCTAAAAGGTACGTGTCTTGTGAATTTCCAGTGGAGGCACGCGAGCGCACCCAGTGGGTGTACCCCTGGGGATTCAGGCCGGCTACTCCGCATGCGGGCTGAATCCCTTTCTTTGCTTTCTTTATGATAGAAGCGTCTTCATGTCGGGCAGCCACCCATGTCGAGATGGTCTGCCTCCACCACCAGGTGGTGCAACTTGGGGACCAGCGGGACCTCGAGTCTGCCGGGTGCGATCGGCTCTGCCAGGAGGTTGACCGATCGCAGGTGGAGAAGGATGAGCACGAAGCGCCCCATCACCAGGAGTTGGAGGAGTGGGAGGCGGCCCATCCTCCGGGAGCTAGAGGCGAAGGATGCCTCGTTGGCGAAGGCGGCCGAGGATGTGCAGGTGGCATAGGCTGAGGACGACTGTCGAATCCAGGAGTGGTCAGCGAGGGAGGCGACGCTACAGGAGGAGGCGCAAGCGGTGGATCACCTGCTGGCAGGTTAGCCTTTGCCGTTTTGGAGTCGATCTTTCTCTTGTCTTACTCCACACACCCCTTTCCTCCAACTCAGGGCTCTTTTCGGACATGCAAGAGGCCACAGAGGCAGCCGTGGAGGCCCACCACGAGGAGTAGCGCACGTCGGGAGTCCACGTCGGGCAACTTGCTGCCTGGACCGTGGACAAGGTAGGGATTGCTGCCAAGGTGCGCCTGAACGAGGTGGTTTGGGGCATGGAGAGGCTCCATAAAGGCGACATGACGCTGGTTCACACCCTCTGGCTGGGTGCGGTGGAGCCGGCCACTTTGAGCCGGCTGTCGCGTTAGTTGGAGGCTGGGGCCGCGTGGGTGAACGCCTGGAGGGTCTTCCCAGCGCGAGCTAGAGCGGGCATGGCGGTCCGCGTCGCCAAGTCTTGGTACTCCGAGCTGGACTTGGGGCTGCTCGCGACCCAGCGTGCCGACACAGACATGGAGCTGGAGGCAGCTGCCGACGCACTAGCCGTGCGGGCTAGTGACCTTGCGTCCTTTGCCCCGTGGGACGAGTACGTCCCAGACCAGGCAACACTGGCGAGACGGGCGGCGACAACGCCATATCTAGTACTGGCGACTACACCGATGTCGAGCCGACTCAGGTTCCAGAGCGCGTCGCGGCCAAGGACATGGCCTCAACTTCAGCCACTATGGAGAGCACGGGGGCCGAAGACGACGCTTCCAGTAGTTAGGGCCTTTTCCTACTTTATGAGATTAGTCTACAATTCCACCAACTAGGGGTGTAATGTAATGAACATGTGGTCGTGGGCCTTGATGTTTTTGTATATAAGTGCATGCTTTTTCTTTGTTGAGAATTTTTTTGCGTGCCGACTCGGCCCCCTAGCTCTTTGTCCCTTTGACTCCCTCCGCCCAAAACCTTGTACCCTACGGCTTCGGCCCCGCCAGCCAGACAACCGGGAGCCGGACGGTAGCTGGGACGGAGCATCCACCTTGGGGGGAGTCGGTCGTGAGGTTAGGATTCGTGAGGACACTTTAGACAAGGTGAGTTCGGCAGAGGCCAAGGAAACTGATTCGGCTAGCCCTAGTGAGCGAGCCCCCATGACCGGTCTTCATGTGCGCTAAGTTTCCATCCCAAGAACCCACCGACCGGCCAGCCGGGAGCCAGTCTGTAGCTGGTAGGGGTGGGAGTTTTTTTTGCTTAGTTCTCATTACTTGTCTAGCTTTGGGGAGCGACACCAGGGCTAGCCGGCGAGCCCTAGGAACCAAGGGACCGGATCCGGGAGCCGATGCGCAGGGCAAACTGCATTGGAAGGAAACAAAAGAGGTGTGCCCCAAGAGATGGCTTGGGACACCCATTGCATTCATAAGCCAAAAAGGGAGGATACATACATACATAGGTCCTTCTTAGCAGTAAAACGGACGGAGGAGCACCGCGTTACACGGGCGCTCCGTCTCCTCACCGGAGGCGTCTCTCTTGCGCTTCTGTGGCTTCGAGGCATCTATTAGATAGTATGCGTTGTTAAGAAGCGCCTTGCTGATGACGAACGGGTCCTCCCATGGGGAAGATAGCTTGTGCTGGCCGTCGGTTTGCTGGATCTTCCTGAGCACCAGGTCCCCCTCATGGAAGGAGAGGGGCCGGATCCGCTTGTTGTGGTAGTGCCGAAGCTTCTGTTGGTAGATGGCTGATCGGCTCAGGGCTAGCTCATGCGCCTCCTTGAGCAGGTCGACGTTGTCTTCCCTTGCCTCCTTTGCACCCGTCTCCGTGTATAGGGTGGCGCGAGGCGAGTCGAACTCAATGTCCATGGGGATGATTGCCTCCGACCCATACACGAGGAAGAACGGCTTGAATCTGGTTGAGCGGTTGGGCGTGGTTCTAAGGCTCCATAGGACGACCGAAAGCGCTTCGATCTAGAAGCCGGCCGGTCAAACGGGCGGAGCCACGAATTGGGGCTTGATGCCGGTCAGGATCAAGCTATTTGCTCTCTCTGCCTGGCCATTCAACTACGAGTGGGCAATTGATGCGAGGTCGAGCCGGATGCCTTGTTTGGCAGAAGCTGGGAGATCACCAGAAGAGTGTCTAGAGGGGGAGGGGGGGTGAAAAGACTACTAGCAGAAAATTAAAACCTAACCTTTTCCCAAGTTAATTGGTTGGTAGATTTTAACAGTTTTAGCAAGGCTAGTAAGTCTATATGCCCTACACATGCATGACAACAAATATAGCAACGGAAAATAAAGACATTGCACATGAAGTAAAGAGTTGAGATATGGAGATCAAACCCAATTGGAGACGCATGGCTTTTTCCCGTGGTTTTGATAGGTGGTGCTATCATACATCCACGTTTATGGATTCTTCAAGCCACGGAGGGTAACGGTCGCGAGAGTCCACAGAGGGCCCCACCCATAAGGGTCCGCGAAGTAGCTACCTTGACTATTCCATAACGGCTTCCGTCCACAAAGGACTAGCCTCACTATGGGTAGATCTTCATGAAGTAGGCGATCTCCTTGCCCTTACAAACTTCTTGGTTCACTCCACAACATGAAGTAGGAGGCTCCCAAGCGAGACCTAACCAATCTTGGAGGCACCACCCTCCAAAAGGTAATATGCTCGGTAATGTCGATGAACTCCTTGCTCTTGTCTTCAAGATGATAGACTCCTCAACACACAATCACTCTCTCAAAGATATGGCTTGGTAGAAGAGATGGGACTGGTGGAAAGCAACTTGGGGAGGCTAGAAATCAAGATCCATATTGTTGGAGTGGTAGATCTTGACCTCAACACAAGGGTAGGTGGTTCTCTCTTAGAAAACTGATAGGATAGGTATGGAATAGTTCTGAGTGCTTCCCTGTCGGGTAGATGGTGGTGAAGGGGTATATATAGGCATCCCCAAAAATCCAACCGTTACACACAAAACGACCAACTCGGTGACACCGATGTGTTAATCTCGGTGGTACCGAAGTGACCAAAAGGTGGCAACTTTTGAATCTCGGAGGGACCGATATAGGAATCTCGGTTTCACCGATAAGGTGACCAATTGTCAGAATGCCCATTCTCGGTGATGCCGATTCAACAATCTTGGAGGGACCAAAACTGTGAAACTTGTGTAACAGAAAGTTGGTAGCCTGAACCCGGCGGCACCGGTATGGAATCGGTTGCACCGAAGTGGCTAGGGTTTGGCTGAGTCTGTGTAGGGTTTGGAATCGGTGGCACCAAATGTGGAATGTTGGTTGCACCGATTTTGAGTGTTTGGCTTTGGACAGACTTTGGTGGGAGAGTTTGTGGGTGTCTTTGGTGACTATCAGAGCATTTTGTTCACCAACAAAACTTTACCCCCTTTTAATAGTACTGGCTTTCCTATGGACTCAAAGTGATTTAACACAAATATAAAATGTAGAGTCATCTTGCTTGAAGCTTTCCCAATCCATTTCCTTGCATCTTGGGGTGTTCTACAATCTCTTTGCCAACCCAACTCTCCATGGACTCTAATCTGAAATGCACTAGATAAAAGTATTAGTCCAAGAGACCATGTATGTTGTCACGAATTATCAAAACCACCAAGGGAGCATGTTGTGCTTTCAGTCTCCCCATTTTTGGTAATTGATGAAAACATACAATCAAAGCTTCAAGTAAAGATATGCGTGGATATAATGAAGACTTTGAGAGACACATGACTTAGATTTTCTCCCCCTAAATGTGTGCAGTCCTTTAAAGGATAGTTGCTTTGGAATGCATGGACACACATATGGGTGAAGTGATATAAGGAGTCATGCATATCTTGGCTATATGCATCAAAATATATGAATGAGATGTATCCTCGTTCAAGACTTTACTCTTGCAAACAATATGTGCAGGGAGCAAGAGATCATCTTGATCAAAGATATGATGCATATACTTACCTTGGGTTCTTGAGCATTCTAGTAGTAGAAACACACTTGAGAAAACAATGTTAGGCAACACAAGAGTATTCTACCAATCAAAAGCAATAGAACTCAAAAGATACCAAGATATGGAGAACATACAAAGTATGATAATCCTTAAGATTAATGTGTCTCCCCATTTGGCATTAATTTTTGAACTTTCTCCCCTTAGATATGAAAGTGGTAGTTCATCCTCTCCCCCTGAATCATATCCACCCCTCTACATAAGCATGTAACTCTCCCTTTAGCATGAAGCTTTGTTCTTCTCCCCCTTTGGCATTAATTTCCAAAAAGGTCAAAGTTAGGAGTAGGTACAGGGATCATAGACAAGGAAGGGGTCCTTGAGAACAAGGGTCATTGGAAGTAAGGTTCATAGAAAAGAACTGAGGGTATCATTGAATGTAACTTCCCTCCTTATGGCAAATATTAGTCTTCTTTTCCTTTGATCCAGGGATCCTTGAATAAAGAATACCCCCCCCCCCAAATTTTGATTGTTATTCTCCCCCTTAGTTTTTTTGAAGGGATCATCTAAGTAATAGAACAAGGACAGATAAGATAAGAAAAACAAATTAGTAACTCCGAGGTAGATAGATCGGTGGTACCGAGATTTGGTAGTGCAGCTTGTCTGCAATTTCGGTAGAACCAAGATATCCGAGTCAGCGACTCCGAGGCTAAATCAGAAAGAAAAGAATAAGGGTCCAAGCTTCTGGTTTTCAAAAAGGTTAAAGGAAAATATTTTCAAAAGAAAGAGAAAAGAGCATCATGTAGATAAGATTTGAGTGGTTACTAGAGATCATGGAAATAGAATACTAACCACACGAGAATCTTAACTAGTGATGGGAGGTGACTAGGTCACCTATATTGGAGTATATTGACTTAGGAGTCAAGCAAGAATACTTGATCATAGGTCATACTCTACGTTAAGCTCAAAATGGGGTTACCATTTTTCGATTAAGCATTTTAATGTCTTGATACCACTTGAGTTGCTTTAGCTCATGACTTGCAGTAAAGCCTTTTTAAGGATGTGAGAGCATACCTTTGAGTGATGTTGATGACGTTGCTCGTAGGTGAACTTGTTGAGGATGCTCAAGGTTGATGAAGATCATCTAGAGTTGGGAGCAATCCTTCTCATTCTAGTACACTTGTTTCCTACAAGGGTTAGTCATGCAAGGAAAAATAATGGGTATATCCATTTGACATGATACCAATTGATATTTTGCAATAAAGATCAAGTAAATGTCAAGGATATGTTTTTTGTTGTCTTCTTCATTCCATCATCAAGAGGGGTTGTGGATACTTGGTCAAGACAAGATTGCTTATAATTGGAATTGGTTGCAATCTCGTGGAATGAAGTTCCTCCAAGTACCTACAAACGGTTAGATGCAATACAAGAGAGCATAGGATTCCATGGTATAAGATATTATGTTAACAATATCATGAAGTATCAAGAAAGCTCATGCCCTTTCAAGCATCTGAGTGAGTCTAGCTCAAGTTTGAAGCATCAATGATGTTCAACTCACTCCTCAATTGACAAAAAAATTTCTCATCAAGTGGCTTAGTAAAGATATCGACCAATTGCTTGTTAGTGCGAACATGCTTATGATTAATACCTCCTTTGGCAACATGATCACGAATGAAATGATGTCAAACTTGAATATGCTTAGTTCGAGAATGTTGCACAATATTATGACCAACCTTAATAGCACTTTCATTGTCACAAAGTAATGGAACATTTTTAACATGGATTCCATAATCCTTAAGTGTTTGTGTCATCCTTAGTAATTGTGCACAACAAGATCCAACAGCAATATACTCAGCTTCGGCAGTAGATAGAGATACCAAGTTTTGTTTCTTGGAGGACCAAGACACAAGAGATCTACCTACAAATTTACAAGTACCCGAAGTGGATTTTCTATCAGCCTTGTCACCGGGTTAGTCCGAATTGGAATAGCCAACAAGGTTAAAAGAAGATCCCTTGGGATACCAAATGACAAAGTTTGGTGTTTGTATCAAGTATCTCACAATACGTTTCATGGCCAAAAGATGACAATCCTTAGGTGTAGCTTGATATCTAGCACACATGCAAACACTCAGCATAATATCTGGACGAGATGCACATAGATATAGCAATGAACCAATCATAGATCGATAAACCTTTTGATCAACCGGTTCATCCTCCTTGGTAAGATCAACATGTCCACTACTTGGCATGGGAGTTTTCATACCTTTGCGCTCCTGCATGTTGAACTTCTTGATCAATTCCTTGGTATACTTAGTTTGAGAGATGAAAGTTCCTTCTCTTGATTGCTTTTGTAATCCAAGAAAGAATTTCAGCTCACACATCATAGACATCTCATACTTCTCGGACATCAACCTTCGAAATCTTTCACTAAATTGAGGGTTAGTGGAACCAAAGATAATATCATCCACATAGATTTGGCACACAAATATTTCACTATTAACTCTCTTAGTGAACAAGGTTGCATCAATTTTACCAATTTCAAAACCTTTTTAAACGAGAAACTTTGTTAAGCATTTGTACCAAGCACGAGGGGCTTGCTTAAGACCATAAAGGGCTTTATGAAGCTTGTAAACATGATTAGGTTTCTTAGGATTCACAAAACCAGGTGGATGCTTAACATAAACATCTTCCTCAATTGCACCATTTAAAAATGCACTTTTAATGTCCATTTGGTAAAGCATGATATCATGGTGATTAGCATAGGCAAGAAGAATTCGAATAGCTTCTAGTCTAGTAATGGGGGCATAAGTCTCACCCTAGTCCATACCTTCGACTTGAGTATATCCTTGGGCCACGAGACGTGCCTTGTTGCGTACGACTTGACCGTCTCCGTCTTGCTTGTTCCGAAACACCCTTTTGGTTCCGATGATGTTGTGCTCATCCTCGGGCTTCTCCACGAGTGTCCACACTTCGTTACTTTCAAAGTTGTGAAGCTCTTCATGCATAGCGTTCACCCAATCCACATCATCAAGAGCTTGTTCTACCTTCCAAGGCTCAATGCTAGATATGAATGAATAATGCACAAAAAAGTTAGCTAGACGAGTTTTAGAGCGAGTGATTCTCCCGGTTTGGATATCTCCAAAGTTTTGGTGTAGGGATGGTTCTTAGTCACTTGTGCTCGAACTCGGGCCAGCTTTCGGTTGTTGGATGGTGGAGCTTCTTCTTCTTCATCATTTCCTTCATCTTCGTTGTTGTCAACGTGATCATCTCCTTGAGGTGGTGGTGAAGGAGGTTGTGATGGATCTTCATGATGTAATTCCTCCTCCTCTTCATCTTGTCGTGTACCGCTTGTGGATGCCTTCATGTCCTGTTGTGGTTCACCTTGTCGTGAAGTAGGGGCTTCCACTTGAGTTGATGAACTACTTTCCTTCACCTTCATGGGACGAATCTTGCCGATGGGTAAATCTAGGATAGCTTCCGAAGGGTCCTTATCACCTACATCATTTGGCAATTGTTCGACTTGTGAACCATTAGTTCATCAAACTTCACATCTACCCTCTCTTCAACTTTTTGAGTGAAGTTGTTGTAGACACGGTAAGTGTAAGAGTTCGATCCATAACTAAGTAGGAATATTTCATGAGATTTGGGTGAAAATTTAGTACAACGATGCTTGTCAAGAATATAGCACTTGGAGCTGAATACCCGAAAGTATCCAACTAGGGGTTTGTTACCGGTGAGTAGCTCGTATGTCGTTTTACCGAGAAGCTTGTGCAAGTAAAGTCGATTTGTGGCATGACATGTTGTTTCCACAGCTTGTGCCCAAAAGTGTCGTGGCGTCTTGTATTCGTCAAGCATCGTTCTGACCATCTCAATAAGCGTCCGGTTCTTCCTCTCAAAACCTCCATTTTGTTGAGGCGTGTACATAGCCGAGAACTGATGTGAGACACCTTCTTTGTCAAGAAAGGTATCCACATGGGTGTTCTTGAACTCCGATCCGTTGTCGCTTCGAACTTTCTTGATATTTACTTCAAATTGATTTTGCGCTTTGTGAACAAAGTTCTTGAAGATATTTTGAACCTCCGACTTATCATCAAGGAAAAATACCCACGTAAATCTGGAAAAATCATCAACTATAACTAGACCATAGAAATTTCCACCGACACTCTTTTAAGCATTGGGACCGAAAAG
Source organism: Hordeum marinum (assembly GCA_022496015.1). NCBI lineage: Eukaryota > Viridiplantae > Streptophyta > Magnoliopsida > Poales > Poaceae > Hordeum > Hordeum marinum. The sequence goes on along the minus strand of CM039677.1, from coordinate 340,650,997 downwards.
ATCCATGTGAAGTAACTCGAGTGGTCTCCTAGTAGTCATGATATTCTTAACGGGATGACTTCCACCTACTTGTTTTCCTACCTGACATGCGCTACAAAGTCTATCTTTGTCAAATATAACATCCTTAACTCTAAGAATGTGATCGCCCTTGATTAGCCTACCTAGATTGCGCATTCCTACATGTCCAAGTCTTCTATGCCAAAGTCAGACTTTAGAGGATTTAGCAATTAAACAAGTGCAAGGCTTGGATCTCTTAGTGAAATCAGCAATGTATAGATCACCTCTACAGAACACTTGGCAATCTACTTTTGTGAATAACACATTGAAACCGAAATCAGCAAGTCTAGATACGAAAGAAGATTGTAGCCAAGGGATTCAACAAGCATAACATTTTGAATAGAGTTATCATGGGATATGTCCACCTTACCAAGGCCAATTGCCTTACCTTTAGAGCTGTCTCCAAAGGTCACGTACCTTCGAGGACCTTGATTAGGCATGATTTCTTGGAACATGTCTTTATCACCAGTCATATGATCCGTACATCCACTGTCGAGAATCCACACTTTTCCTCTGGACATATAATCCTTGAAGATTGCCATGAGACTTAGATTCTTCATGATCTTCTCATACCCGATGTCGAACAACTCATCTTCTCCAAGGTAGTCATGTTCCACATTGTCATCATTAAGTGGAAAATCCTCGTCATAAAGAACAAGAGATTCGTTAGAATTGTGATCATGACAATGTTCAAGTTTATGAATATGAATGGCTTCCAAGATAATGTTGTTGATAGTGGTGACATCTCCTTTAGCACGCATAAGGTCACGAAGCTCGAATAGACATTTATCAAAGTTTGGATCACTAGGCTTCATTTTCTGGAAATTAACAGTTTTATGAAGAATTTCATCAAGATTTCCTAAAGAAAGATTTGGATATCGTTTCTCCAAATTGGTCCACAAGGTATAGGCACATGCAAAGTTCTTCAATTGATAAAGCACAAATCTTGGTAATCTCTAACAATAAGATTGACAGTTCTTAGGTTACCAAGCAAGCTAATTTCCTCATTGTGTGTCGGATGCAATTCATCAACAGGAGACTCATAGGGGCGCATAAGATATTGGCTCAATTGAAATTCATTAAACAGCTCAAGCATCAAAGATTTTCATTAACTATAATACTCTCCATCAAGAATAGGCACTCCACAACTCAAACTCCCTATACTAGACACATCCATCTTCCTCCTCGATGATCAAACCGATGCAATGGAGACCAATGCTCTGATACCAATTGAGGGATCACTAGAAGAGTATCTAGAGGGGGTGAATAGACTACTAGTAGAAAATTAAAACGTAACCTTTTCCCAAGTTAATTGGTTGGCAGATTTTAACAGTTTTAGCAAGGCTAGCAAGTTTATATGCCCTACACATGCATGTTAACAAATATAGAAGTGGAAAGTAAAGACATTGCACATGAAGTAAAGGGTTGAGATATAGAGATCAAACGCCATTGGAGACACAAGGTTTTTTCCCGTGGTTCCGATAGGTGGTGATATCGTACGTCCACGTTTATGGAGTCTTCAACCCACGGAGGGTAACGGTCGCGAGAGTACACGGAGGGCTCCACCCATAAGGGTCAACAAAGTAGCAACCTTGACTATTCCATAATGGCTTCCGTCCACGAAGGACTAGCCTCACTATGAATGGATCTTCGCGGAGTAGGCGATCTCCTTGCCCTTACAAACTTCTTGGTTCACTCCATAACACGAAGTAGGAGGCTCCCAAGTGACACCTAACCAATCTAGGAGGCACCCCCCAAAAGGTAATAGGCTCGGTAATGTCGATGAACTCCTTGCTCTTGTGTTTCAAGATGATAGACTCCTCAACACACAATCAGTCCCTCACAGATATGGCTTGGTAGAAGAGATGGGATTGGTGGAAAGCAACTTGGGGAGGCTAGAAATCAAGATCCATATGGTTGGAGTGGAAGATCTTGATCTCAACACAAGGGTAGGTGGTTCTCTCTCAAAAAACTGAGTAGGATAGGTATGGAATAGTTCTGAGTGCTTCTCTTTCGAGTGGGTGGTGGTGGAGGGATATATATAGGCATCCCCAAAAATCCAACCATTACACACAAAATTACCAACTTGGTGACACCGATGTGTTAATCTCGGTGGTACTGAAGTGACCAAAAGGTGGCAACTTTTGAATCTCGGAGGGACCGATATAGGAATCTCGGTTTCACCGATAAGGTGATCAACGGTCAGAATGCCCATTCTCGTGACACCGATTCAACAATCTCGGAGGGACCGAAACTATGAACTTGCATAACAGAAAGTTGGCAGCCTAAACTTGGTGGCGCCGGTCTGGAATCGGTTGCACCGAAGTGGCTAGGGTTTGGCTGAGTGTGTCTAGGGTTTGGAATCGATGGCACCGAATGTGGAATGTTGGTTGCACCGATTTTGAGTGTTTGGCTTTGGATAGACTTTTGTGGGAGAGTTTGTGGGTGTCTTTGGTGACTATCATTTGTGCACGTATGAGCATTTTGTTCACCAATAAAAATTTCCCCCCTTTTAATAGTATTGGCTTTCCTATGGACTCAAAGTGATTTCTCACAAATATAAAATGTAGAGTCCCCTTGCTTGAAGCTTTGCCAATCCATTTCCTTGCATCTTGGGGCGTTCCACAATCTCTTTGCCAACCCAACTCTCCATGGACTGTAATCTGAAATGCACTAGATAAAAATATTAGTCCAAGAGACAATGTATGTTGTCATGAATTATCAAAACCACCAAGTGAGTATGTTGTGCTTTCAGAAGCGCCCTTGGATAAATTGGTGCGTTGTCGGTGATGATGATGTGCGGGATGCCATAGCAGACCGTGATGTCCTCTATGAACCGGACAGCCGTTGGGCCGTCCAGCTACTTGATGGGTCTAGCCTCGATCCACTTGGTGAACTTGTCGATGGCTACCAGCAGGTGCGCCATGCCGCCTCGAGTAGTCTTGAATGGCCCCACCATGTCGATCCCCCAGATGGCAAAAGGCCATGACAGGGGGATGGTCTTGAGGGCTGCGCTCGGCATATGGCTTTGTGTGCTGAAGCGTTCGCAACCCTCACACCTGTCGACGAGTTACATCGCCTCTTCCAAGGCGGTTGGCCAGTAGAACCGTCCTAGAAAGCCATTGCTACCAGGGTCCTCGAGGTGGCATGATGCCCGCACTTGCCCTGGTGGATGTTGCGGAGGATCTCTTGTCCCCTTTTCGGCTCGACATAGCATTGGAAAGCGCCGGTCACGTTGTGCCGAACCAGCTCGTGGTTGATCATAGCGTAGGCAGGGTCCCGACGCTGGATTTGGCGGGCTATTGTCTCGCCGGGAGGAAGCTTGCCACAAAGGGGGAAATCCAAGATGGGCTGGGCCCATGTGGGTGCCGAGACGGACGTTAGATCTGGCTCGGGCTGAGGACCGTAGTCGGCCGGACCCCCTGAGGCCGAGCCGTCAGTCACCGGGACCGAGCCGCCAGTCCTCGGGACTTGGGCCATAGACGGCGAGTCGAGCGTCATCAAGACAGCGGTGGTGAAGCCAGTTGCCGTGGAGGCGGGACTCGTCGGAGGCGGCAGCGTGGGAGGAGCTGGCGGAGTCCCCATGCTGGTGGATGAGCCGGCGGGATCCGCAAGAATGAAGATGGTTTTTGACTCAGCGGAAAGCCTGATGGACGGTTTGCGGAGCTACTCGAGGGAGACGCTGGCTGGAATGGCCTGGCGGGTGGAGCAGAATTTTGCCAAGCCGTCCACCGCCTCATTGTCCTCTCGGGGGACATGATGGAACTCACAACCCTCGAAGGAGCCGGTGAGCTGCTGAACAAGGAAGCGGTAGCTGGCCATGTTGGCATCCCTGACGTCCCATTCGCCAGAGATCTGCTACACCACGAGGTCAGAGTCGCCAAAGCACAAGATGCGTCGAATGCTGATCTCTTTGACGAGCCGGAGCCTGTGAATGAGTGCCTCGTACTCGGCTACGTTGTTGGAGGCGGTGAAGTGGATCTGGAGCACGTACTTGAGTTGGTTCCTTTCTGGGACAACAAGACGATGACGGCTCCCAGGCCGGTCTGCATCTTTGAGCTGTCAAAGTGCATGCGCCAGTGCGTGGAGTACGGAGGCGGAGGCACGAACTGGGTCTTGACCCAGTTGACGAGGAAGTCGGCCATCGTTTGCAACTTGATGGCCGTGCGTGGCTTGTACCGGATCTCGTGGTCGGCCATCGCGATGGCCCATTTGGTGATCCGGCCGGTGGCATCCCGACCACTCATGATCACCCGAGCGGCGTCGTGCTCACCATGGTGATGGTATGCTCCTAGAAGTACCGCTTGACTTTCTTGGCGGCGAACTATATGTCGTAGCACATCTTCTGATACTGGGGGTAGTTTTACTGGGAGGCGGAGAGGACCTCGCTGAGGTAGTAGACAGGGCGCTGGACCGGAAGCGCCCTCCCTTCCTCCAGCTGATCCACCTCGAGCACGATGGTAACGACGCACGTCGTCACCGTGATGTACGCGAGCAAGGTCTCCTTCTTAGTCGGCGCGACTAAGACAGGCGCACTGGAGAGGGCGTGTTTGAGGTTGCGGAATGCCGGGTCCGCCTGGTCGGTCCACTTGAACTTGGTGGTCTTCTTCCAAACTGGTAGAGGGACAGGTCCTTCTCGCCCAGCCGGCTGACGAACCAGCTAAGCGAGGCAAGGCAGACGGTGAACTTTTGAACTTCGCGGAGCCGAGTCAGCTTGCGCATGCGCTCGATGGCCTTGATCTTTTCTGAGTTGGATTCAATGCCATGGGTGGACACGAGGAAACCCAGGAGCTGGTCGGCTGGCACGCCAAAGACACACTTCTCTGGGTTGAGACGGACCTTGTACTCGTGCAGGTTGGAGAAGGTCTCCCAGAGGTCATCGAGGAGGCTCAAATGCTTCTTGGTTTTGACAACGATGTTGTCCACATAGACATGGACGTTCCTGTCGATCCAGGGCAGGAGGCACTTCTGCATGCAACGCTGGAGGTAGCGTCTGCATTCTTCAAGCCGAATGACATGGTGATGTAGCAGTAGGCCTCGAAGGGGGTATGAAGGAGGTCTTCAGCTGGTCGATCAGGTCCAGCTTGATCTGCTGGTAGCCAGAGTAGGTGTCTAGGAATGTCAACAGGTAGCAGCTGGCCGTGGAGTCGATCACCTGATCGATTCGAGGCAAGGCGAAAGGATCCTTGGGACAGGCCTTGTTCAGGCTAGTGTAGTCTATACACACGCGCAAGGTCTTCTTCTTCAACATCAGGATTGGGTTGGCCAACCAGTCCGGGTGGAAAACTTCCATGATGAAACCGGTTGCGAGCAGCCAAGCGATTTCTACTCCTACTGTACGCCGCTTCTCCTAAGAGAAACGGCACAGGGGGTACTTGACCGGCTTCGCATCTGATCACACATGAAGCTTGTGCTCGGCGTACTTCCCCGGAACGCCCAACATGTCTTTGGGAGACCATGCAAAGATGTCCCGATTCTCACGGAGGAAGTCAATGAGCTCGCCTTCCGATTTGGCGCTAAGGTTGGTGCCGATGGTGACACACTGGTTAGAGTTGGCCGGGTCGAGCGGCACCTGCTTGGTGTCTTTGGATGGCTGGAACGTCGCCTCGCTGGCCGGCTAGGATGGGGGAGTCGACACGGCCGGCTGCTCGGTGGAGAGAGCCACCGCGCTCGCACTCCGTCGACATCTTGTAGTCGCTGTTGATGGTGATGATGCCCTTTAGACCTGGTATCTTGAGCTTGAGGTAGGTGTAGTGGGGTGACGCCATGAATTTGACGAGAGTCGGCCGACCCAGTAGTGCGTGGTAGGGGCTATCGAGGTCCACCACCTTGAACCAAACATGCTCGCGGCAGAAGTGGCTCTTGTGCCGAAGAGGACGTCCAGCCGGATCTTGCTGATGGGGGAGCAGGACTGCCCGGGCACGATGTCGTGGAAGACCGTCCGGCTCGGCTGCAGGTTCTCCTCTTTGAGCCCAAGCTTGAGTAGGGTGTCGCGATACAAGATGTTGATGCTGCTGCCCCCGTCGATCGGCACCCGCGAGAAGCGGCAGGTGTGCCTCTTGGAGGCGAAGGTGGGATCGAGGACGAGGGCGTAGCTGGCCGGGTTTGGCATTACCACCGGGTGGTCTGCCCGGCTCCATGTGATCGGCTTCTCGGGCCAGTGCATGAACTGGGGAATCGAGGGCACGCTGGCATTCACCTCGTACCGGAGCCGGCATTGCGTGTGCTTGTCTGTGGCCTAGCCTATGAAGACGACGTAGGCCCTGTCATGGTCGAGGAACTGGTCATGCAGCCGGCCATCATGTAGTGCTGGAGCTGATGCTGGCACATGGGCCGAAGTCGGCGCTTGGGGCGGCGACGACGTGGGGACCAGGAGACCCTCTCCTCGGGCCAACAGCTGCGAGAAAATGCACCATCGGAGCGTGTGCATGGACGGCTTGGCTCCGGAGTGCATCTTGTAGGGTGCGTCGAGCATCTCCTCGAATGTGAGCTTGGGCTGCCAGGCAGCCTTGTCGGTCCGCTGACGCTAGCTGGTGGCCTAGGCAACCGGCTGCTCTTCTTCGACTATGGTGACCTACCAGCTCCCGTAGTGGGGATCCGGTTGGTCGGGCTTTTGCTTGTTGTTTTGCTGCTCCCGGTTCTCGGCGGCCACTCGCGCCACGGCAGGCGGTGGGGTTGCTTTGCCGGGCATGGTGACCTTGATCCGCATCACGGAGTCGGCCATGGCGTACTTGTCCGCCTTGGCCATGAGCTCCGCCAGGGTGGCCGGCTTGGAGCACATGAGCTTGTGCTTGAGGAGGGTGCCCTCTCGACAGCCCTCGGAGAAGTACTGGATGGTCTGGACCTCGTGCACCCCTTCGCAGGAATTGCGGAGCTCGGTCCAGCGCGTGAGGTAGTCGCAAAGGGACTCGTCCGGCCCCTGGACGCACATGGCCAGCTCGCGAGGGCGGCCGGGCTGCTTGTAGGTGTCGGTGAAGTTACAGACAAACGCCTCTTCGAAGTCCATACAGGCATTCATGCTGCCCGCCGACAGGCTGTTGAGCCAGGTACGGCCGAGCCGATCAACATGAGGGGGGCATAGCGTACGGCGACGTCCTTGTTTCCCTGTCAATGCCGACTGCAATGATGTAGTCGATCAGTCAGTCCTCCGACTTGGCGGTGCCGTTATACTTGGGGGGTGTCGCGAGGGAGTGTGAAGCCGGTGGGGAATGGCTCCTCGCGGATCCGGGTGCTAAAACACTCCAGACCAATCAGACCCTCCACCTCCAGGAGGGTCGACTGCGTCAGTCGGTCAATGCGGGTACGAGCATCGTTCTCGCTTCGGGGGACATGCAGACCAAGCCGGGTCACGAGCTCGGGGCAGACCGACGGGGCGGGCGAATGCATGCGTTCCCTCTACGGAGGCGGAGTGTGAGCGTGCTGGCATCGGCCGTCTCCTTTCGGCGCGTGGCCGCGCCGGCTGGTGACGGTCGGCTGCTCGTTCGCGTGCTGGGAACACCCGTTGTGGGATCCACCGGCCCGTCGAGCGGAGCCGCGAGGGAAGGAAGCCTGCTAGGCGAGCAGACATTGGCCGGTAGTCGGCGAGGCATCCCCCTTGGGAGGGGGAACCTCGAAGCCAGTGTTAGCCTAGTCTAGCCGGGCCTGCTATGCATTGGCGGTGGCGATGAGGTCTTGGATGTGCCGCTCCTGCTGTGCATGTTCTTCGCCTTTCAGGCTGACCAGATCAGCGTAGGCACCTGGCCGGCCCTCATGTTGGTCATTGGTGTGTCGTAGGTGGGCTGACTTCTACCAAGGATCTCCGAGACCACACTGATGCGGCTATGGACGTCCTCACGCCGATTAGGCTCATTGTCGACATGGGTGAGGCCATAGTCGGAGTTGTACTCTCACTGCGCGGACTCCATCCGACGCTTGGTGGTGGCGAGGGATGTCGCCTCTGCGAACAGCATTTGGCAGGCCGCCTCCAGCTCAACCATAGCCGTAGCCGGGTTGGCTAGCGGTGCGATGGGGGTGCTGAGGCCCCGAATCATGGAGCTAAGGGGGTTTAAAGTGCCAGGGTCGGTAGCCATGGCAACCGCCAGGGCCGCCACCCTGGTGCGAGCCGCCGCGGTGTTCGCATCTTCTTATGCTCGGGCCATCATGTCCGTGCGGATCCAGTGGACATCACCTCTGCCCGAACGCGAGCATTGTCAGCACCGTGTGAAACAGCCGCAACCACGGACGATGGCATGTCGAGGTAGTCGAGCATCCCGCTGGGGTACTCGTCAATAGTTGGCTCATCGGAGAGCCAAAACCTTTCGAAACGCTTGGCGAGGTCAGAGATGTAAAGTGAGGCGTTGTTGCCAAGCAACTCTCCAAGGATGTCGGCGGTGATGCCTGCAGGGCTAGCGGGAACGAGTTCCGTGCCGCAGAAGCGAACCCCACAGGCATGCTGATTCGTCCAGATGCGGAGCGCCTGGTGGAGTTGGCGAGGGGTCCCGCCCGAAGCGTGACTCCGACCGGCGCCGCCTACGGCCGGTGGGCGCCAACTGTCGTCGTTTTCTCACGACAGATGCCATGGGGTGGCTTATTGAGAATGGTTGGGGATGAAGGATGTCGGCAGCCTCTAGTAATGGGATCGGGGATAAGCGATGCGCGACACACGATGTACCCAGGTTTTGGGCCCTCCATGGAAGGTAATACCCCTAGTCCTGCTTGTCTGGTTAAGGGAACAAAAGGTCTACAATGTTTCTCTGGAAGTTGTTGGTTAGAGGAGGAAGAAGGACCTTGATAGCTCTCCTTGCCTCTCTACGTGAGTGTGTGTGTGAGTATGAGAATGGCCGACCCCTTGCATGGGGCATCCAGGGGGTTTTCTAGGCCAACCCCCTGGATTACAATACATATACAAGGTGTTGGGGGGACCAGGCTGGCAGCCTCTCTAGCTGGCCCGGGGGGCCCCGACGGAGGAGTCTTGTCGCTAGTAGGGCTCGCTGGCTGTAGGGTCTCATCGGGAGCCGGAGAGGGACCCGCCGGCAGGCTTCCGCTATTGGTGCGTGCTTGTCATGCCGCGGCATGGGGCGTCTTGTGGGGTGTCGTCTTGTGGTAGCCGGCCGCGGTCAACGGTATGGCCGGCCACACTGTAGCCACGTGGGGGCAGGTAGTGGAGTGGTTGAAGGCATGCTGACACTATGCATCCGCCCGGTCACCGTCGGATGGAGTCAGCGGCACTGCTTCCTCCACTATGGCCATGCGGATGATGACCGTTGGTACGGCGGGAGTCGTTTTAGCCACATGTGCCCTGGCAAATGGTACCAGGGGCACTGCTGGCTCGTCGCCCCGTCCTGTCTGCGTCCTGTGAGGAGTGGTAATGGGATGGGTGCTGACCCGCCGGTTAGCGGGTCGCCTGCGAGCCGGATGTCCTAGGGGCCACGCCGAGAGCCAGCCGGCCTGGCATGGCCGGTCTGGTGGAGTCGGACTATGGGGGGAGACGGCTCACCCCTAAGCCGTTTTTGAAAAGCGGAGGCAATGGCCGCTTGAGGCTACCCCGGGGTAATTCCCCCGTGAGTTGTTTAATTTTTCTATGTATGAAGTTAATATGGCCCATTGTTTAATTATGTAGAAGTTGTTTAAATTTGTGCTTGCAAATAAATTTGTGTGCAAAAAACTGGGTGCTAAAATTTGAAGGGGTTCAGTTTTAGGAGATAGGTTAGATGAAGAACAGTAGGAGCGAAAATTAAAGGATAAGGGGTAGGATGAGAATTTAAGTTATAAGGATCGGCTAGAGATCCTCACATTAGTAGAGCACTCATATTTATTTGCTAAGAAAAAATGTTTTGTGACTTACTTAATTCCATCAGGCATCAAAAGGTGGAAGATTTGCTACCCACTATGAACTATTTGTTTCCAGATTATTAGTATGTAAATTCAAAGATACCTGATGTGTATGATGTTCTCTCAGATGAAGCGGTAGTGCTCTTAGAGATCTCTAGCAGATCTGGTAAACCACCTCCTGCAAATTTCAGTTACGATATCCCTTAAACATTTTTTTTGGAACGATGGACGATTGGCAGTATAGATCCCATAAACGTCACTAAAGTTCTTACTCGATTTTTAAACTACTACTTTGTGCCACTTTATACATCACCGGAATTCCACAAACATAGTTCATACATGCAGAACATAGTTACATTCATACAGAGTGCAAACTTAAACTTAGATCTAAACCTTAGAGTAAATTAGATCACCAGAGTTCTACTCGTCTGCCCCAGAGCCAGAGTTGCCATCATCATCGCCAACAAGGGAGTCGGGGCCGTGAAGGCGGCACTCCATGAGGGTGCTTCAGAGGACATCAGCGAGCTGGTACTCCTCAAACAGCCCCTGGATACCGCGCCGTTTCCATGTCGTCAACGGTGGCGGCCGCCTCCTACGCCTTAAACCAGGCGCACTTGCCCGCCTAAAGGCGCTGGATGGCCGAATTTCGATCTGGCCGAAGCAGCAAAAGTTACTCCATGCTGGCGCATCGATGCTACAGGCAGTGCACCGTCGCGCGCGTGCTCCTTGCGCATTCCTCCACCAGAGGACGAAGGGAGGATCCCCCCTTGGCCACAACACCTGGCATCCCCCGGCGACATCTCCAGTAGCTTCCAGTGGAAAACCGCACTACAAACAACGTAGGATTTCGCCCGATTTCTCGCCGTAGGAGAAGAGTTGGGGTGGATGGGGGGAAGTGGCCGGATACCCTAAATCTATTTAGAGCCGACATATAAAACGAAATGGAGGACGCTTTACGAGCCTCCCACAAATGTTTTGCGGGCCGGACCGTTTTTACCAAACGTGAATGGGCCGTCTTTTTTGCCCGTCCCGTAAATCCACCCAAAAAATACAGCCCGACGTGGTTTCACGGGATTTGCTAGAGATGCTCTTACCTGCAAAAATATGAAGTTCTAGCACTGACTGAAGGTACGATGGTAGGAGAGTGAGTGGGCTGCAATCGTTTAATCATCAGTTCACATATACTATATCACTAACCTTCCTAAAATTGGAGGCCTCACAATCAAATGAGGTCTCCGATTGGAATTTGGGCACCCAATTTTCATCGGGTCAACAATCTCTTACGTTTAATTTTTTATACAATACATTATGCTTCCTAATTTTGAAGTCTTCACAATTTGTTGAGGCTTCAATGTAGAATTTGGTCACCAGATTTTGACCGGGTCAACAATTTTCTCAAGGAGCTCGATCATTTAATTATTTTAAGTATCTATGTTCCCTAATTGAAAAGCTCTTTCATTTGTTAGAGTTATTTGATTTTCGATTTGGTTTACGATTTTGACCAGACCAAAGATTTTTCAAATCAATCAACATCAACATGCTTTTAAAAACAATCAACCCCTCACAGACTCCTATCACCACGATAAAAGCGCCACCATGTGATACTATAACACGAATATAGTGCACCCAACCAACGATGAAAAATATCCCCACATTAATATGGGTTGAATAACTGATAACACAGAATCACACCACCAAAGGCTCACCAAATAACCGCATTATAAATATATATAACACACATTTCATCATCTCCCCCACCAGCAAAACTAAATACTCCATAAATTTCAAATATAAGGATTATTAGTTTTTTGGAAGTCAAATTTCTTTAATTTTGACCAAGTTCAAAGCCAAATATCGACATCCACAAAATAAAAAAAGGAACATTAATTTCCTGGTGAGTCAAATAGCATTGATTTGATATTAATCCTTTTGATATATTTCTCTATAAATTTGACCAGACTTAAAGAGGTTTGACCTTTCAAAAAAATAACTTCATACATTTTGAAAGAGAGTGGGTAAAGAAATTTAGGAATCCCAGCAAATTCATAGGTGCAGCAAAGCGCGCCAAACCCTTCTAGTAATGATGATAGACGAGTCCATGAAAGAGGTCCCTACGGTGAGCAATGCAGTGACAATTTTCACTTCTACTCCCTTCGTCCATAAATAAGTGTGCATCTAGTTTTTATTTTAAGTCAAAGTTTTAAAACTTTGACCAACTTTATATGAAAAAGTAGCAGAATTTATGGCACTAAATTAGTATTAGTAGATGCATTTTGAAATAGAGGTTCATGAAATATCAATTTGATGTCATGTATGTTACTAGTTTTTCTACATAGTTGCTCAAACTTTTAAAACTTTGACTTAGAACAAAAGTTAGATGCACTCTTATTCGTGAACATATGGAGTATTCTCTATCTAGAGAGTTCTCTAAGGGCGTCTTCCATAAATTTGCTCTGGCATCCGTCCGAGGACTAGGAGGACCACTCCGAAGACGGCCATCCAACGTTTTTCGTATACATTTAAAACACAGTTCAACAGACCAGACAAATTAATACAACCACGATAGATTTTCGTACAAACCGAAGCACATTCATTACATTTGTGATTTTTTCATATAAACATGACAAAATTCATTATATTTGTGATTTTTTTAACTAAACCCTATTCTAAACCTAAACTAAAAAACTTCGCCTTCTCCAGTTCCGCCTAAGTGCTCTCGAGCTCCGCCTCTAGAGCCCCGAGAAGTGAAACTCTCTGCTTCCACGTTGCCGCCAAGTGGCTAATCAGCGATGTTGAGGTCACCAAGCTTAACCTCATTAGGAAGGGAGGAGTGGTGGACTTCTTGGGACCTGAGCGATGGTGACCCACCATGGACTACTCTTCCTCGCTACCGGCGGCGCCTATGGACGTGTCGGCTTCTTGATACACTACAGGAATCAGGCACTTTCCCGTTAGCCATCCCGGACGGCCAAGGCATGCATGCTGGACGGCAAAGGCTTTGTCGTCCGCCATTAGACGGCTAACCGTCTCGCTGAATAAGCCACGGTAAAGGGTGATTTGTCGTCTGCTGGCAGACGGCAAAGATCTTCGCATCTTAGCCATCTGCCAGCGGAAGGCAAAGGGCATGGATGGCACACGTGGCAACGTAGATCCGTTAAGGGCTTAACGGCGTGCTTTGCCATCCGCTGGCAGACGACAAAGACCTTAGTTCTTTGTCGTTTGCTAGCAGATGGCAAAGCACCTGTTTCTTTGCCGGCCTAGGTGGGTTCTTTGTCGTCGGTTCTTTGCCGTCTGCCAGCGGACGACAAAGAACCCACCTAGGCCAGCCTAGTGCTACCCCAGGTTGCATAGGTAGCTGCCACGTGGCAGCTTTGCCGTCTGCTAGCTGACGGCAAAGACCTTTGTCGTCTGCCAGTAGACGGCAAAGTGGCTATTTAGCCCTTGTTTTTTCTGTTTTTTCTTAAAATCATTCAATTTGACAGAATTTCACATATATATATCCAACATATCAACAATACAAGTTTTCAACAAGCATACCAACAATAAGTTTCAACAAGCATACCAACAATAAGTTCCAACAACATATCCAACATACAAGTTTCCAACAACATATCCAACATACAATGGTTTCCAACAACATACCCGTACATACATATCCAAAACAAGTTTCCAACAAGTTTCCATAAACAAAAAGGAAGCACAAGTAGAAGAGTACACTCCATCAAGGCAAGCTTCCTCATCTATAGCAAATCTACAAATTAGAAAAGATGAAAGTTAGAAGAAGAAGACTAGCTAGAAGAAAAAGAAGAAAAACAAGAAGAAAAAGAAGAAGAAGAATTTATCTTCTCTTTCTTTTTCTCCTCTTCTCTCCTCTTCTCCAAGGTAGTAATGCCGTTTTCTAGCTAACTAAGCATATCAAGTCATTTTGGAGGAAAAGAATGCTAAGTATAGGTCATTTTATAGCTATCCTAGGTAGAATATATCATTTTGGAGGTAAGTAAGGATATAATGTCATTTTTGAGGAAAATAAGCTAAGTATTGGTCATTTTGGACCTAAATCAAGGTTATTATGCCATTTTTTTTACCTAAGTGAGCTAATTATGTCATAATGAACTAGCTAAGCTAATTATAGATCATTTGTCACGCCCAAGATGCGCGCCTATCCATTTTAAGACACAAGGGCCTCGCAAGGGATAGAGGCGCATCTTGCCATTCGCATGTATAGAATCATTGCATCATACATTACAAAATAGATGAGTATACAAGTTGGCTTACAATCGCCACATGCTAAATTAAAATTCCACACAGAGTTCAAATCATCAAGATGAAGACAGGGTCCGACTACGGACGAAATCAAACGATAAAACAGATGCAAATGAAACTATCTTGCTATCCCAAATATCACGACCATGGTCCTCTACTCATTCGGGTAAGTCACGTACATCCTGCCTCTTTCCTCGTCATATTCCGACTGGAGCTGGGTAAGATCATCCTGCACGTACTCATCTGTTCCTGTACTTGGAGGGTTGCAGTAATATGTGAGCCACAAGGACTCAACAATCAAGCACCCGGGTACCGAGACTATTCAAGCTTAAAGGTTGGGATGGGGTATGTGTTTAGTTTGCAGCAGCACTAAGCAAATATGGTGGCTAAATTTACGTAACATGAAAATAATTATGAGTGGCCTAAGATGATCGATCGAATCTAGTATGACCTCTATGAGATCCTGAACACTTACCTACGTCAATCATAACCCCACTGTGTTCTCTCTCGGATCATGTTCACGAGCAGAGACGATCACGGTTACTCACACAGTCGGTGTATTTTAATTAGAGTTTACTTCAAGTTTACTATAACCGGGTGTTAAACAAATATCCAAGTTGCCACATAACCGCGGGCACGGCTTCTCAAAAAGATTTAACCCTGCAGGGGTGCTCCAACTAGTCCATTACAAATTAACCACATTTCGCGGGAATAGCCTCGATCACGGATCTCGTGGTCATCATAGGTAATTCCAAAGGAATTCCAACACCTCGAGGAAACCCGAAGAAAGTCAGAGTCCACACGCAAGACACTCGATAAAGGTAAAACAAATCCAGCAAGACCTCCCGACTTGTCGACGGACCCGATAAGAGCCGCGTATCTCGTTCTCAGGACACGACCGAATTAGCACATCGTACAGTAGCCTGATAGAAATCTCCCGAGTTGCCCCGGGTTGGCCCCGCACACGACTCTAGTTTGGACCAACACTCATGAGGAGCACTGGCCCGGGGTTGATTAATTATCCACAGGGTTGCAAAGCCCTGTGCAAGTTTATTAAGTTGTTAAGCAAATGTAGTACCAAAGTTGGGTCTTGCCAGACAAGTTTTAATCTCAACCGAATAAACAAGGGGGTCCCCATAACAACCCCGAGCATGTTAGGAGTGCAAAATACAGAAACATAACACCGGTAACAAGAAACTATGGCGGTAACAGCGGAACAAAACACCTAGCAAAAGGCCAAGACTTCCACCAATACCAAGATATATATGTGCATTAAATTAAGTAATAGATAAATATTGTGATATCCAAATCCATGTTATCACATGGAATAACCTGCACCTGCAACTAAGAACGCTATAAGAGGGGCTGAGCAGCGGTGACTTAGCCAATCAAAGGTTTGCTAGGATGTGGAGGGTTAGAGGCTTTCATGGCAATTAGGAGGCTGATATCAAGTGGTAGGTCGCAATTGTAACGATAAGAGCGAGATACTAGCAAGCAAAAATAGTATCGGGATCCGGGTACGATCATCTTGCATGTTGGTTCTTCAGCGGAACAAGTAGCGGGATCCTCGTAGTGGTACTCTCCTGGGTCCTCGTACTCAGTATCAACACTCACGTCTACCCAAGAGATGATGTATGATTCATTTATGAAGAATTTAACATGGCAATCCAAAACTAGTCATGTTTCACATGCAGAGTTTGTTTATTAATGAATCTGGACAGAACCTCATGTTAAGTTATTTAAACATGCATGAACATGGCAAATATGGATGCATCATGCGAAATCTATAGAAATGCATATAAAGAACGCAAGAAACGGAGTTACGGTTCTCACGATACGCTCACGACGAGGTACAAAGGCAAAACACAAGACAACCAATACCATGGGCTAAGTCTTGGCATTCCAAGGTAGCCACTGGTTAGGCAATGAAAAACCAACCACAATAGACTCAAAGATCAATCAATTCCATGGAGTATAGCTCCCACAAGTCACAAAACACTACAACAAGTAATCTGCCACAAAACAGCAACATAGCAACTTACACAGCCCACGACTTGAGCTACAGGAATCCTACAGCCACAAACAAGATATTGACAGAAACTACATAACATATACATCAACTTATACAACTACACAATCTGCAAAGGAGGCACACATCAATAATCATGAAGCTATCAAGTTGACATGATGAAACAGTTTTCTGGGACTTGGTGAAAATTCCAGTTTTCTGGAATCTAAGTTAATAAAGTAGCAAGTTGACAGCAGAAGCTAAATATGTTACAGAGTACCTATTGGCATGAAAATGAACAAGATGGTATTAGACAACATCTACTCCAAATTACTAGCACTGAGCTTGAGCAAATTCTCAACATACAACTAGATGTCACCCACTCTTCATGGCATAAAAATAACAGCAGATTCTCAGACTTGGCAATTTTTAGCATGCTGAAACAGAAACATTAAGTTGGCTACTTTGCAGCATGTTTCCCACTTATATGAGTGATTCTCAGGTTAAACAAAAATACCATGGCATAATAGATACAAAACACTAGCACTTCCTAGTTGGCACATGCCCTAAAGCAAGCATGGATTAAATCATGCAAAAACGACAAAGTAGCATCACAGCTGAAAATGACAGTTTTATGAACTTGCTCAAAAGTGAAATCTGAAAGAACCAATGGATTCATTGGCTCTTTCTACCACAAAAACATGTGTCATACTCATATGTTCATGTGAAATAACAAGGCACAATCTAAACTAGCAAAATGCCACCTACTATTATAAGGGGAATATAACTCTAGATGGACATGATCAAATATGAACATACCCAGATTGGAAACTTAGTTTACATGGCAATTATAATAAACCCTACAAACATGCATAACCACAAAGGGGTATGTCAAGTGGGGAAACCCACTAGTCCCCACACACCCCCATACACTCTACTCATACCCCCCCAAAGGCATACCACACATGCTCTATATATGCCCAAGGCATATGAGCACACACACCACCTTGAACATACCACACATGATGGGAGGGAATGTTCAACCGCACATCCACTCACATGCACCATATATGCATAAGCATATGGCACATACACCTCTCAGATGCACAAGTGCACTAGGCACTTACACTCACTACACACACTCACTACACACACTCACTCATAAGCACACATGCATACAAGAACACACACATGCAATACAAACACATCCATATACATACCACACTTCACACATAAGTGTGTATGCAAGAAGCACACACTCTCACATGCACATGCATATGTGCATACTCACATGCACATACACATACACACACTCTATACAACAGAAAAGAAAAAAACCCTACACATACAACTACACACAAGCATACACATAGCAAGGAAGTAAAGAAAAAAAAGAGAAAAAACAAAACAAAAAAAGGGGGTGGGGTCGCGATCGAACCCTTGACCACCTAGTCGATTCCCCCGAGCCACACCACTCTGCTACGCACGCGTACGTTAACAGAGGAGAGGCTCTGCCTCTCATCTACACACACACGCTACGAACTCTGACGAAACTGAATCTTTGCACACACACGATGACAGAGCAACGTAGCGACGTTGATTGCCGGCGTCTACGGCCTCTCCGGCGAGGGGGAGCTACCGCAGGGACTACGTCCACTACGGGGAACCCATCCCTCCGCTCATCTTGCGACGAGGGGAGCGGAGGCGAGCTCAAGCACGCGCCTTACTGACTGGCGACAACACGAACACGATGGCGACAACACTAGCTACAAGGGGAGGAGGCTGCACGCCGATTTCTCACCTAGGGGAGGACGATGGCGACCCGGACGCGCGAAGAGGAAGAAGAGGCGGAGATGACGCCGACGATGAAGGGGAAGCAGTCCAGACGACGACCCATGGCGAGCAGGAAGAAGACGACGCCTTGGATCCTCCCACGGTGATCTAACGCCGGGAACGGAATGCGGGGACGAGCCGCGTTCGCCACGCCATCTTGGACGCAAAGGGGAACCACCGGAGACGCGGCGACGGCGGCGACGACGACCGGTGACAATCTCTGAACTCTCTGAATTTCTTACCTGGCAAGGAGGAAGAAGAGTGGAGAGAGAGAGATGGAGGGGGAGATGGGAGCTGCGGCGGCGGTGGGGAGGAGAGTAACCCTAGCCGATGGGGCACGCACGCCTAGGGGGGGATATATAGCCACAGGCTGATGGCGACGGGCGATGGAAAAGGCGACGGCGGAGCTTCTTTGTCTGCCTGAACCTGAGGCAGGGGAACGGGAGAAGGTGACTGTTCCCCGAGCGGGCTAGGCCACGGGGAAGGTAGGCCCAGTCTGACTCTCCCTCTCAAACATATAAATCAGAGAAGGTTTTCCCCTTTTTAAAATACCACACCACAAGATAAAAACCCCAGAGTAAAATAAAAGGAATTTCAGTGCAACAAAAATACTTTTGTAAAGAAAATAAAATGCATTGTTTAATAAAAATATTAAGATGATTTTTAGCACAAGTAATTTATAATACTTTTAAAATAACAGCCCATGTTATTTAAATATCCCAATTACATAAAGGCCCAAAACAATAAAAGTCCAACACTCACATGCTCAAAACAATATAGGTTAGCACTTGAACATTTTTAAGCAATTTAATTTGCAAGTTAAATATGTTTATAAAAATAACATAGGAATAAAGGCATTAGGTTGGGGTTTTTGTCGAAAAGCAAAAGAGGGGGAGAGAAGGAGGTTAGCACCCATGATCCAACCACATCACAACACAAGCCACACTCACAACCAACCATACCATACAAGGTCACATGAAAAACAAGCATGGCATGATGAATGCTATGATGCATGATGCATGAATGCAAGACAACACATGGATGACAAGGTGCAAATCATTCATTAAGCTCATGACCCAAGGTTCATACAAGAGATTACATGTCAATAATGTTGGAAATATGCCCTAGAAGCAATAATAAATTAGTTATTATCATATTTCCTTGTTCATGATAATCGTTTATTATCCATGCTATAATTGTATTGATCGGAAACTCAGATACATGTGTGGATACATAGACAACACCATGTCCCTAGTATGCCTCTAATAGACTAGCTCATTGATAAAAGATGGCTATGGTTTCCTAGTCATGGACATGAGATGTCATTTGATAACGGGAACACGTCATTAGGAGAATGATGTGATGGACAAGACCCAAACTACAAACGTAGCATATGATCGTGTTAGTTTATTGCTACTGTTTTCTGCATGTCAAGTATCTGTTCCTATGACCATGAGATCATGCAACTCACTGACACCAGAGGAGTGCCTTGTGTGTATCAAACATCGCAACATAACTGGGTGACTATAAAGGTACTCTATAGGTATCTTCAAGGGTGTTTGTTGGGTTGGCATGGATCAAGACTGGGATTTGTTAATCCGTGTGACGGATAGGTATCTCAGGGCCCACTCGGTAATACAACATCACAACAAGCCTTGCAAGCAATATGACTAAGTGTTAGTCATGGGATCTTGTGTTACGGAACGAGTAAAGAGACTTGCCGGTAATGAGGCTGAACTAGGTATGGAGATACCGATGATCAAATCTCGGGCAAGTAACATACCGAAGAACAAAGCGAACATCATACGGGTTTAATTGAATCCTTGACATAGAGGATCGACCGATAAAGATCTTCATAGAATATGTAGGATCCAATATGGGCATCCAGGTCCCGCTATTGGTTATTGACCATAGAGGTGTCTCGGTCATGTCTACATAGTTCTCGAACCCGTAGGGTCTTTACACTTAAGGTTTGGTGACGTTTCGGTAGTATAGAGTTATGCATGGTGGTGACCGAAAGTTGTTCGGAGTCCTGGATGAGATCTCGGACGTCACGGGGAGCTCCATAATGGTTCGGAGGTAAATATTGATATATAGGAAGTCCTGTTTTGGTCGCTGGAAAAGTTTCGGGCTCATCGGTAGTGTACCGGGAGTGTCGGTAGTGTACCGGGGGACCATCTGGAGAGGTATTTCGACCGAGGAGGCTACATGGGCTGTGGGAGGAGGTAAACCAGCCCCTGGTGGGCTGGCTGAAGCCTCCTCTAAGGGCCCATGCGGATGGAGTGGTTTGAGAAGGGAAAAATCCAAAGGTGGAGAGGTGGAAAGAGTTTCCAAGTGGAAAGGAGGAATCCTATTCCTAATAGGATTGGAGTAGGACTCCTCCACCTCCAATTTTGACAAAATATTGAGGGTTTGAGGCTGACTCCTCCCCTCCCTCCCTCCTATATATACTAGAGGATTTAGAGCAAAAAGCTAACCCTAATAGCCACGTGCTACCTCTCCTCTAGTGCATAGTTTCTCCTCTAGATCGGTTTTCTGCAGTGCTTATGCGACGCTCTGTCGGAATAGCTCCACCACCATCGCCGCAACATTGTCGCCCTGCAGGAGAACTCTTCTACCTCTCCGCTCTCTCTTGCTAGATCCAGAAGGTGGAGATCGTCAGTGAGGCGTATGTGTGCTGAACGCGGAGGTGTCGTCCGTTCGGCGCTAGATCGGAAGGACCGTGATCAAGATCGCGAGATGGATCGTGATGAGATCACGAGACGGGTCGTGATGAGTTCGCGGGACGGATCGTGATTGGATCGTGGGACGGATCATGATGAGATCGCGGGATGCTCGGCGATTTGGATCGCGAAGACGTTCGACTACACCAACCGCGTTTCTTAACGCTTCCCGCTTAGCGATCTACAAGGGTATGTAGATCCACTCTCTCCCTCGTAGATGCTCAGCACCATGGATAGATCTTGCGTGTGCGTAGGAAATTTTTTGTTTCCCATGCAACGTTCCCCAACAGTGGCATCATGAGCTAGGTCTATGTGTAGATGAGATCTCGAGTAGAACACAAAGAGTTTGTGGGCGTTGATGCTGAGATTGCTTCCTCCCTTGGTCGTGTTTTGGTTCAGCGGTATTGTAGGATGAAGTGGCCGGGACCAACCTTACTCGTACGTTTACGAGAGACCGGTTCCATCGACTGACGTGTAACCTCGTTGCACAAAGATGGCTGGCGGGTGTCTATTTCTCCTACTTTAGTTGGATTGGATTCGACAAAGGCGGTCCTTGAGAAGGTTGAAAAGAAACTTTTGTATCACCGTTGTGGTTTTTGCGTAGGTGAGAATTGTTCTTGCTAGATACCCATAGCAGCCACGTAAAACATGCAACAACAATTAGAGGACGTCTAACTTGTTTTTGCAGGGTATGTTGTGATGTGATATGTCCAATTACATGATGAGATATATGTGATGTATGAGATGACCATGTGTTTTATAGAATATTACGACTTGCATGTCGATGAATACGGCAACCGATAGGAGCCATAGGGTTGTCTTTAATTATTGTATGACCTGCGTGTCAATCATTAAGCGATGTGTAATGCTTTACTTTATCGCTAAACGGTAGCAATAGTAGTAGAAGCATGGTGGGCACGACAACCCCGATGGCAACACGTTGATGGAGATCATGGTGTCATG
The DNA here is from genome assembly GCA_022496015.1 of Hordeum marinum. Classification (NCBI taxonomy): domain Eukaryota; kingdom Viridiplantae; phylum Streptophyta; class Magnoliopsida; order Poales; family Poaceae; genus Hordeum; species Hordeum marinum. The sequence goes on along the minus strand of CM039677.1, from coordinate 340,629,340 downwards.
CCGGTGACGATGGAGATCATGTCGGTGCTTTAAAGATGGAGATCAAAAGCATAAGTTCATGGCCATATCATGTCACTTATGATTTTCATGTGATGTTATTCCTTTTGTGCACCTTGTTTTTCTTAGGACGACGGTAGCATTATAAGGTGATCCCACACTTAATTTCGATATAAATTGTGTTCTCCCCGAGTGTGCAATATTGCAGAAGTTCGTCGTGTCGAGACACCACGTGATGATCGGGTGTGATAGACTCTATGTTCACATACAACGGGTGCAAGCCAGTGTTGCACATGCAGAACACTTGGGTTAAACTTGACGAGCCTAGCATGTACAGACATGGCCTCGGAACACAAGAGACCGAAAGGTCGAACATGAGTCATATAGTAGATATGATCAACATGCTGATGTTCACCATTGAAACCACCTCAACTCACGTGATGATCGGACTTGAGTTGGTGAATTTGGATCATGTATCACTCGAATGACCGGAGGGATGTAAATTTGAGTGGGAGTTCTTCAGTAATATTATTAATTGAACTCATTATCATGAACATAGTCATTAGTGTCTTTGCAAATTATGTTGTAGATTACTTGCTCGCGCTGTAGCTCCCTTGAATTTTTATATGTTCCTAGAGAAATAGAGTTGAAAGATGATGGTAGCAATATTGCGGACTGGGTCCGTGATCTGAGGATTGTCCTCATTGCTACATAGAAGGCTTATGTCCTTAATGCACCGCTTGGTGCGCCAACCCCTCTAGCATCGTCTGTAGATGTTGTGAACATCTGACAGGGACGTTCTGATGACTACTTGATAGTATAGTGCATCATGCATTATGGCTTAGAATTGAGGCTCCGAAACGTTTTGAACGTCACGACACATATGAGATGTTCTAAGAGCTGAAATTAGGATCTCAGGCTCGTGCCCGTGTTGTGATTTATGAGATCTCCAACAAGATTCTTTGCATGCAAGATGAAGGAGAAGAGCTCAATCATTGAGGATGTGCTCAGATTGTCTGGGTGCTACAATCACTTGAATCGGGTGGGAGTTGATCTTCCAGATAAGATAGTGATTGATATATTTATCCAATTCACTGTCACTAAGCTTCTAGAACTTGGTGATGAATTATAAAACGCCAGGGATGGAAATAATGATCCCTGAGCTGTTCGTGATGTTTGACACCGCGAAGGTAGAAATCAAGAAGGAGCGTCAACTGTTGATGGTTAGTCAAACCACTAGTTTCGAGAAGGGAAGGTGCAAGGAGGGAAACTTCATGGATAGCAAGTCAGTTGCTGCTCCAGTGAAGCAGCCCAAAGTTGAACCCAAACCCGAGACTAAGGGCTTCAATTATGAGGAGAGCTGTCGCTGAAGCGGAACAACACTAGATACTTGGTAGATAAGAAGGCTGGCAACGTCGACAGGATTATATTTGATATACGTGTTATTGATGTGTACCTTGCTAGTACTCCTAGTAGTACCTAGGTATTGAATACCGGTTCGGTTGCTAAATGTTAGTAACTCAAAATAAAAGCTACGGAATAAACGGAGAACTAGCTAAGGGTGAGGTGACGATGTGTGTTGGAAATGTTTCCAAGGTTGATGTGATCAACCTCGCACGCTCTCTCTACCTTCAGGATTAGTGACGAACCTAAATAAATGTGATTTTGTGTTTTGCGTTGAGCATGAACGTGATTAGATCGTGCTTATTGGAACACAGTTATTCATTTAAGTTAGAGAATAATGGTTATTCTATTTACATGTAACATCCCAAAATTTCATTTCGGAATGTTATGAAATGAAGCTATGCATCCATCATCATCATTTCTTGAATACATGTATTGTTGAAATGCCCTTTCTAAATTTCTGAAAAGCCCTTTCTATTTTCAATATGTTGCTTTCACCTATTTGAAAATCTTAGTAAAAAGTTCAAATAATAGGGGAGGAATATGACACTCCACACCAAGACCCATTTGGTGATCTATTTGAACAAAAATAACCAGGAGTTATTTTGAAAATATTTGCAAAAATGATTTAAAAACAATTAGGCAATTTCTGAAAATATTATTTTTTCAAAGTGTGCAAATGACAGAATAAAAATGTTCAATAAATGGCATTTATTATTCTTTTAATTTTGATATATAATACTCCTATTGTTAAAAAAGTTTTGAATGCTTTCGAAGACGTTTTACTACTCTGGTTAATAAAAAGAGTAACGGTTTTAGTATTAAACGGGCCGGCCCACGGTAGTTACTCGCGAAATTAATACGAGCCGGCCAACCGACGCGTAGTCCTCGCTCCGTCTCTCGCTGCCACCGGGTCCCACCCGACCGACCGTTAGCCCAGCGCGGTCATCTCCCTCCTCCCCGCACGCGCCGGAGCTCCTCGCCGGCAGTTTCTTTTCCCCCCGGATCTCTCTCCTCTCTCCTCCCCCGCACCACCCGGGCACCCTATAAGTAGCCTTGTCACTCCTCTCTCCATTTCCCCCCGAGCCCCCTCTCTCCCTCGCCGAGGCGCTGCCAAATTCCTCGTCGGAGTTGTTTCGACCACCGGAGCTCCCATCGCCCGTGCCCGTCGCTCCACTCTCCCCCTCGCCCCTCCGACCCCTCCATTCGACGCCGGACCTCGCCCGCCGTCGTCTAAACCCCTCCACTGCTTCCCTCGACCACCGGAGCGCCAACAACGACAACTTTGCCGTCTCGGACTCGCCGGAGAACCCTCGCCGGCGACCTCTTCTCTGTGAGTTTCCCCCTCCCACTCCGTAGCCGTACGATCTCAAACCGACGCACAAGATTAATTTCCGAACCGGTATTCTCTACCGAACGGTCGTCCGCCCGCAAACCTCCACGCGCACACACTAGCCACCAATAGGAAAGCGCCACGTAGCCCCCCTGGCCGTTGAAAATCAAGTTTTCTTTTCTGTTTTTGTTTTAGTTAACAGAGTGATTTCAAATTTTGTTTTTCTTATAACTTTTAATATGTTTAATATTTTGAGTTGATTCTTTTTGCAATAGCTCACATTTTTCATGTAGTTTCACCCTGTACCTTTAAATTTCAAATTTGAACTATAAAATTTGAATTTAATCAAATTTGCCCAAAACATTCAAATCTGAATAACTAGAGTTTAAAAATGGATTTTGATATGAATCTTTTTGCTACTGCTTGTTATTAGTTAGGACTATCAGATTACTTAGTTTGAGGATTTTTAGAATGATTTTGATTAGTGTTTTAGCTATAAACAGAATCTGCCTAGTATTATAGTATAGTTTTATTTACTTAGTTTTAGTTAGTTTAACTTAGATTTAGTTTTATTTGTTTAATTGGTTCTGTTAGTTAAACTTTAGGTGTTTTACTTATGTTCATAAAAATATAAATTTGCTTAGTTTGTTTCTTTATTAACATAGGAATCTCAACACATTTTTCAAATAGGTTTAATTTGAACTAAAACAACTAGTTAGTAATAGTTTTCTTTAAACAAAGTTTTATATAATTTAATTTTGTTTTCTAAGACAAGTTTATTTGTAAATTCTTCCTTGTTAAGAACATGTTTTGTTAATAAATAATAAGTTTTGTTTTGCTCTTTTGTTAGTAAAACTATAGTTGTTTCATATAGTGTTTATCAAAACTTTCAAAAACTTTACTAAAAGTTTTCCCAACAAACTTAATTTGGTTTTATTCTGTTTATTAATAAAATATTTTATTGTTTTCTCGATGTCAACTATTGTTTGGTTAATACCAATAGTTTTATTATTGTTAGTAGTGTTTTATGAATCATCTTTAGAAAACAAAACTTTGTGTGTTTTCTTGCTTGTGATTTTTATGCATTGTTTTGTCTTGATTGGTTACTAGTTCATGGTTGATGGTTGTGAGTTACAATATTTTGTTGTATGCTTATTTGAGTGCTCTTGTTTGCTTCGTTAGATTATCCGGAGTGCGAAGCTTGTTACTTAGAGTCACTCGCGTACGAAGATCATCAATCAGGCAAGTCACTTTGATCATCTTTACCCATGTTTTTATTGCATTAGTTCTTCCATCACCCCAATTGCATGCAATATAGGTTAGTTGGAAACTTGGTTACATTGTAGTAGTATCATGTGGTAGGTACCCCCTCAAACTCTTTGACACATTGGCCCCGGGAAACGTTATTTTACTTTTTGCTATGCTATTAGTAGACGGGGTTGGTTGTGTGATTCATGAGAGTTGAGAGAGTTAATAATTTCAAGACCTACATAATGATCAAGATTTCAAGACTCCGAGTTTTCAACATACCTCTGGGTGGATGATGGTTGAACGGCACCCTGGAGAAACCAATGGATTGCCTAGGTGATGCTGGAGATGGCCAGTATTCACGCGGAAAGATCCACCCAGGCACAAAGAGGTGGATGGGTGCTTCAAGACCCAAGGCTTACCTACACAGCCACAAGTCATTATGGGCTCTGGCTTGGTTGGATATCATGGTGACCCTGGACAGGCGGTGCTACGAGATGTAGAAGAACGGTAGGAAAGGATGGGTGCCGATAGAGTCATAGGGAAACCCTTTGGAAGACCATGTTTTGGTCATCCGTTTCTCAAACACCCTGAAGTGCGAGAAATCAAACGGAGGCGACCAAATCTTGTGGGGAACGTGTGCAAAACTCTGCAGAGTACTCAAACCTAATCGATTAGCCGTGTCCACGGTCATGGACGACTTGAGCCAAAGGAATTGAAACATTCGGAACTCTCAACACAATTAATATGATGATGTGGGTATTAACAATTTGGGTATGAGAATTGGTTGGTGGAACCATCTCATTAATCAACCAACTTAGTAATATTTTGCTTATCCCTCTCTTGACGTAGAAAAAATTGGCTTTAAGCAAAAACTTACCACCCCACCTGCCATATAAGCATGTACACTAGATGATTATCTTTTCACCCTTCTTTTGTGACTTTGCCGGCATATTCCATATGCTGACCTACACGAATGCAACGTATCATGTTGCAGAGTACTTTTCCGACCAGGAGTGAGGACACGTTCTACGCTCGGTGAGATGCCCTTGGAGTCAGATGGACTCATCTACCTTCGACGCTTCCGCAAGATTTAGATATTCTCATGAGTTGGCTTTCAGCCAATTTATTGTAATTTTTATTGTAATAAAGGACTCGATATGAGATTTTGATTAATATAATGCTTTGTGATTTCCCTTTGATATATACATTGATGTACCGTGTGTGTACCAGCATGATCTTGGGATGGTACGGAAACACCGGAGATTCGACCTTTCAGGTCGGGTCGCTACATTACATGAATAATACCTTCAAGGATCATGCACCTAATGAGAATGGTTTGTTGAATCTTGATCATAGTAATACACATTTTCATAACATTGATGCCAAAAGATACAAAGTTAATAATAATAGTACGACATACTTGTGGCACTATCGCTAAATGTCATATTGGTATAAAACACATGAAGAAACTCCATGCTGATGGATCTTTGAACTCATTCGATTTCGAATCGGTTGAGACATGCGAACCATGCCTCTTGGTCAAGATGACTAAGTACCCCGTTTTATGGTTTGATGGAGCGGGCAAGTGATTTATTGGAAATGATACATGTTGATGTATGCAATCCAATGAGTCTTATAGCGTGTCGTGGATATCGTTATTTTCTTACCTTGACTGATGATTTGAGTAGATATAGTGTATATTTACTTAATGAAACACAAGTCTGAATTGTTTGAAAGGTTCAAGCAAATTCATAGTGAATTTAAGATCATCGAGACAAGAAGAAATGTCTGCGATATGATCATGGAGGTGAATATCTGAGTTTCGAGTTTGGCATACAACTTTAGACAATGAGAAAGTTGTTTCACAACACACGCCACCTTCAACACCATAGCGTGATGGTGTGTCCGAACGTCATAGTCATGCTCTATTGGATATGGTGCGTGCTATGATGTTCTCTTACCGTTTTGCTACTATAATTTTGGGGTTATGCATTAGAGACAACTACATTCACTTTAAATAGGGCACCATCTAAATCCGTTGAGATGACACCGTGTGAATTATGGTTTGATAGAAACCTAAGATGTCATTTCTTAATGTTTGGGGCTGCGACGCTTGTGTGGAAAAATGTTTCCACCTAATGAGCTCGAACCCAAAGTGGACAAATGCATCTTCATAGATTACCCTAAGAACAGTTGGGTGAACCTTCTATCTCAGATCCAAGCATAAAGTGTTTGTTGCTAAAATGGGTCCTTTCCTGAGAAAAAGTTTCTCTCGAAGGAATTGAGTGGGAGGAAGATAGAACTTGATGAGATGGTTGAACCTTTGTTTCAACCAGAGAGTGGCGCAGCGCAGAAAGATGTTTCTGTGGAACCTACGTCAGTTAAAGAGGAAGTAAATGATGATGATGAAGCTTCGGATCAAGTTACTATCAAAGCTCGTAGGTCGACAAGGATGTGTATTGCTCCTGAGCGGTACGACAACCCTGTCTTGGAGGTCATGTTGTTGGACAACGATGAACCTACGAGCCGTGGAGAAGCGATGATGGGCCCAAATTCTGACAATGGTTAGAGGCCATGAAATCCGAGAAAGGATCCATGTATGAAAACCAAGTATAGACTTTGGTAGACTTGCTCATTGGACGGCGGGTCGTTGAGTACAAATGGACCTTTAAGATGAAGACAGACGCTGATGGTGAATGTTTCCATTTATAAAGCTCGACTTGTCGCAAAGAAGTTTTCGTCAAGTTCAAGGAGTTGACTGCGATGAGACTTTCTCACTCGTAGTGGTGCTAAAGTCTGTTGCAATTATGTTAGCATTTGCTGAATTTTCCAATTATGAAATCTGGTAGATGGATGCCAAAACATTGTTTCCTTCCTTAAGGAAAGGTTGTATGAGATACAACCAGAAGGTTTTGTCAGTCCTAAGGATGATAAAAGGTGTGCAAGCTTTAGTGATCCTTCTATGAACTGAAGCAAGCATCTCAAAGTTGGAATATACACTTTGATTAGGTGATCAAAGTTTTTGAGTCTATACAAAGTTTATGCGAAACTTGTATTTACAATAAAGTGAGTGGGAGCACCATAGAGTTTTTGGTAAGCATATGTGGTTGACATATTGTTGATCGGAAATGATGTAGAATTTCTGGAAAGCATAAACGGTTGTTTGAAAAGAGTTTTTCAAAGGAAGACCTAGATAAAGCTACCTAATTGTTGAGCATCAAGATCTATAGAGATAGATCAAGATGCTTGATGAGACTTTCAATGAGTACATACCTTGACAAGATTTTGAAAGAGTTCAAAATGGATCAGTCAGAGAAAGAGTTCTCGCCTAATTTGTAAGGTGTGAAGTTGAGTGAGACTCAAAGATCGACAACGGCAGAACAAAGAGAAAGGACGAACGTCGTCCCCTATGCCTTAGCCATAGGCTCTATATTATGCCATGCTGTGTACCGCACCTGGTGTGTGCCTTGCTATGAGTTTGTCAAGGGGTACAAAAGTGATCCAGGAGTGGATCACTGGACAACGGTCAAGATTATCCTTAGTAACTAAGAGACTAAGGAGATGTTTCTCGATTATGGAGGTGATAAAGGGTTAATCATAAAGAGTTACATTGATGCAAGTTATAACACTAATCCGGATGACCCTTAGTAGCAATCCGGATACGTATAGTTGAGCAGCCATTTGATATAGTACCAAATGGAGTGTGGTAGCAGTGTTTACAATTTGACATAGAGATTTGCAAAGTACACACAGATCGGAGTGTCGCAGACCCATCGACTATAAGACCTCTCTCACATGCAAAGCATGATTGAGCCCCAGAACACATTGGGTGTTTGATTCATAACAATGCGAATCACATGGTGATTTGAACTAGATTATTGACTCTAGTGCAAGTGGGAGACTGTCGGAAATATGCCCTAGAGGCAATAATAAATTAGTTATTATCATATTTCCTTGTTCATGACAATCGTTTATTATCCATGCTATAATCGTATTGATCGGAAACTCAGATACATGTGTGGATACATAGATAACACCATGTCCCTAGTATGCCTCTAATAGACTAGCTCATTGATCAAAGATGGATATGGTTTCCTAGTCATGGACTTGAGATGTCATTTGATAATGGGATCACTTCATTAGGAGAATGATGTGATGGACAAGACCCAAACTACAAACGTAGCATATTATCGTGTCAGTTTATTGCTACTGTTTTCTGCATGTCAAGTATCTGTTCCTATGACCATGAGATCATGCAACTCACTGACACCGGAGGAGTGCCTTGTGTGTATCAAATGTCACAACATAACTGGGTGACTATAAAGGTACTCTACATGTATCTCCGAGGGTGTCTGTTGGGTTGGTATGGATCAAGACTGGGATTTGTTACTCCGTGTGACGGAGAGGTATCTTAGGGCCCACTCGGTAATACAACATCACAACAAGCCTTGCAAGGTATATGACTAAGTGTTAGTCACGGGATCTTGTGTTACGGAACGAGTAAACAGACTTGCCGGTAATGAGGTTGAACTAGGTATGGAGATACCGACGATCGAATCTCGGGCAAGTAACATACCGAAGAACAAAGGGAACATCATACGGGATTAACTGAATCCTTGACATAGAGGTTCGACCGATAAAGATCTTCATAGAATATGTAGGAGCCAATATGGGCATCCAGGTCCCGCTATTGGTTACTGACCATAGAGGTGTCTCGGTCATGTCTACATAGTTCTCGAACCCGCAGGGTCTGCACACTTAAGGTTTGGTGACGTTTCGGTAGTATAGAGTTATGCATGGTGGTGACCGAAGGTTGTTCGGAGTCCTGGATGATATTCCGGACGTCACGAGGAGCTCCAAAATGGTCTAAAGGTAAAGATTGATATATAGGAAGTCCTGTTTTGGTCACTAGAACAGTTTCGGGCTCATCGGTAGTGTACCGAGAGTGCCGGTAGTGTACCGGGGGACCATCGGGAGAGGTATTTGAACCCAAGAGGCTACATGGGCTGTGGGAGGAGATAAACCAGCCCCTGGTGGGCTGTCCGAAGCCTCCTCTAAGGGCCCATGTGGCTGGAGTGGTTTGAGAAGGAAAAAATCCAAAGGTGGAGAGGTGGAAAGAGTTTCCAAGTGGAAAGGAGGAATCCTACTCCTAATAGGATTGGAGAAGGACTCCTCCACCTACAATTTCGACCAAACCTTGAGGGTTTGAGGCTGCCTCGTCCCCTCCCTCCCTCCTATATATACTAGAGGAATCAGAGGAAAAAGCTAACCCTAATAGCCACGTGCTACCTCTCCTCTAGTGCATAGTTTCTCCTCTAGATCGGTTTTCTGCAGTGCTTAGGCGAAGCCCTGCCAGAATAGCTCCACCACCATTGCCACAACGCCGTAACGCTGCCGGAGAACTCTTCTACCTCTCCACTCTCTCTTGCTGGATCAAGAAGGCAGAGATCGTCATTGAGCCGTACGTGTGCTGGACGCGGAGGTGTCGTCCGTTCGGCGCTAGATCGAAAGGACCGTGATTAGGATCGCGAGACGGATCATGATGAGATCGCGGGGCAGATTGTGATGATCAGTTGGGTTGTCACATCATTATTGATCTATCCTAGGTAGTTATGCCATTTAGTACCTAAGTAAGCTAATTATGTCATAAATGAACTAGCTAAGCTAGCTATAGATCATTATTGAGCTATCCTAGGTAGTTATGCCATTTTCTAGCTAACTAAGCATATCAAGTCATTTTGGAGTAAAACTGCTAAGTATAGGTCATTTTATAGCTATCCTAGGTAGTATATATCATTTTGGAGGTAAGTAAGGTTATCATGTCATTTTTGAGGAAAATAAGCTAAGTATAGGTCAATAATGATGTGACAGCCCTAGTGATTAGTACAATCACTAGGTGTTGTTGATTTTTAATTCTGTAAAGGACAAATTACCCAAAAGCGATAGATCACAATGTCAGCCACTGTCTCGCACAAGACACCATCGATCATCTCCTCCGGTGGGGCCAGGGCAGCCATGTATAGCTCCCAGGTCAGTGCTACTTGTGGAGCCTCACCCTCACCGGGCAACTGGACCTTCCCCAGGAAGTGGTGCCGGAGAAGCACACCAAGGACTTGGTTGGGCCTACGGACACCATGCTCGTGTTTCCAACCCCTGCAGTATGACAAGGCCAACACATTAGATATTAATTTTAAGAAACATGAAGGCAAAAGGTTAAAAAGAGTAAATGCACTTACTTCTCCGCATTAGGCGCAATCAACCACCTCTTGTCGCGGGTCGTCGGCACGGGCGGGAGCTTTGTACAACCACGTTGGTAGACCTTCTTGCCCTCCTCAACCAGCTCGCCCTAGCTATAGGTGCCCTCAGACAAGTTGTCCTCGCCACCATCAGCATGGCCACTAGCCTTCGGAGTCATGTGGGACGAAGACTCTGGAACCCGAGTCTCGTGGGACGAAGACTCTTGGACTAAAGTCTCCTGCGATGAAGGCTCAGTGACCCAAGGCTCATCGACCCGAGGCTCGTGGACTAGAGTCCGAGACAGGTCCAAGTCAGACGGGTCCACCTAAGATGGAGCACTCCTGTGGTCGGGAGAATCAGTTGGGGGTGGCGGCGAGGAAGGCGCAGCAGCCTTCCTACCTCTAGCACCTCTCTTCGTCTTCCCCTGACCTCTCCCGGTCGAAGAAGAAGCGTCTGCCAGTGTCTGCATGCAGTGTACCAGCGCTCTCCGGAGTTGCTAGGGTGGAATAATAGCACCCCTCCCAGCATGCACCAAGGAAGGAGGCTGAGAGCGCTCTCGACCCGAGCCCACCATCTGTCAACACCTGCAATGACAAAGAGTGAATGAAATTAGTTCAACATAAAAAATTGAATGCCTAATAACATGAACTAATTAATAATATATATGTACATAATAATAATTGAATACCTCACATTACTAAGGATAATCTTCATCGTCTATATATGCTTCGGGATCAATAAATGCATAATCATCATCACTATCAGTAATGACGTGCTCATCAGCATCATCAATAAATGCATCAACATGTGGAAGGCCTCTATGTAATCGGTCAAACATTGTCAGGTCATCCATAGCAATAACCTCTTCTTCTTCTGTCTCTTCTTGTTCTGGTTCAGGGGTGAAGTCGGGTTCACTGTCGCTGTCGACCTCAATGTTTTGGGGTGAAGTAGAGTGGTTCTTGAAATGTTTTTTGGAAACACGTGTTTCTTGGAAGATTTCTCCTTCATATGTGTCTGGGTTAATGTGAGGTTCATAATCATCTTCACTAAGGGGAGGTGGTCTAAAATGTGGCGGCACATCATAAACGACCTCCCAACCTTTCAAATTTGGATCCATTTGGCAGGCCCACGGTAGATAGAAAACTTGGGTTGCCTGTTGAGCCATAATATAGACATCGGGAACATCTAAATGGGTGCTTTGTTTGATTTTGACTAGCCCTATATGTTCATGAGTCCTTCTAGTCTCCTTCGGCTCGAACCAATAACATTTGAAGACTACAACGTTTGGTGGGTTTTCACCAAAGAATGTAAGTTCATAAATTACTTCAACTCTTCCATAATACTTGACCCTGCGTTCGCCCACAGCGGAGATACAACAATTTGTAGACTTTCAGCTGGCCATAGATAGCTCTTTGCCAAAAGTACGAAAGCGATACCCGTTGATGTCGTATTTGTCAAATGAATGGACCTTATTGTCAAAACCATCAGCGACTTGTCTCAGTTCGGAGTCCATAGACTCTGCATCAGCCTACAAGTTTAATACGAAAGGATTGTTGAATTAGCCGAAAACTAGGTGAAGAAATGAAATCGTCTAAGTAATGGAAATTACTGTTTGCTTGAACCAAGAGATTAAACCGGGATAGCCGCCTCCATGCTTTTCCAGAAGCTCATACTCTTCGATGGAATCCTTTTGGATCACCGCTCCATCCGAGAATTTGGCAACGTATCAACATTATCACATATCCGGGAAGAAGAGCATTTCAAAGGAATTAGAAGTGGCGAAGCAATGTACCGAGAACTTACTCGAGGTACGGCCACACTTATGTTAGGTTGTTGAAGATATAGAACGAAATGATCCGCCATTCTTCGACATCCAACGCTATTGATTTCGAAGCACCGGCTGGTGCGAGCTTCCCTTTGAATAGGCTGATGTTGGATCGACCTTTTTCACGGTCGCCATCATTGTACGAGGCTTCAGATTATGCAAATGATGATTCTTGGCTTTGTAGTGTGCTGTCATGAAGTTTGCCGCCTCCTCAGTAATGAATGCCTCGGCCATCGATGCTTCAACTCTATGTTTATTTTTACATTTTGCTCAAAGCGTCTTCTGCATCCTCTCAGTTGTGAAGCACCAACGATTTTGCACGGGCCGTCCCAATCTTGCCTCGGTCGGGAGATGCAAAATCAAATGCTACATTGGATTAAAGAAGCCTGATGGAAAGATCTTTTATAACTTGCAGATCAACTCCGGCGCCAACTCTTCTAGTTCGTTTGGCACGTCAGGCGATAGTTCTTTCGCACAAAGAGCACGGAAGAAATAGCTCAGCTCTGCCAGTACTAGCCATTCATCCTCAGGGATAAAGCCACGCAACATCACCGGCATTACCCGCTCAAGCCATATGTGCCAATCATGACTCTTGAGACCAAATATTTTCAATTTGTCAAGACTCGCTCCCCTCTTTAGATTTGCTGCATACCCATCGGGGAACATCAACTACATTTTCACCCACAAGATCATTTCCCTCATAGTTGGCCTTCCAAGATTGAACCATGCCTTTGGCTTCCTCCAATTCTTCTTTCCTTTCGGTTGTCGAATGTTTTGTAACGGTCTATCATATAGAGCCTCCTGGTCGACTCTAGCCTTAGGATTATCCTTCGACTTCCCCTCTATGCCAAACAATATACCAAAAAGGCCCTCTGCGATATTCTTTTCAGTGTGCATCACGTCGATGTTGTGTGGGCAAAGGAGGTCATTAAAGTAAGGCAGATCCCACAAACCTATCTTGTGAGTCCAGGCGTGTTCCGTATTATACCCTTTGAAATACCCTGGACTATCTGGATCCGGCTAGAGAGCATTTATCTGATCCAGGATCTGTTGGCCTATCAACGTAGGTGGTGCAGTGTTTTTGACAACTCTACCTTTGGTGAAATTTTTCTTGTCTTTTCTGAACTTATGGTCAGGATCCAGGAACTGCCTATGCATGTCGAAGCAAGAAAACTAGCAACCCACCTCCAGCCAACGGAACTGAAGAGTTGCCTTGCATGTGGGGCACGGAAATCTTCCATGCACACACCAGCCAACAAATAGCGCATACGCCGGCAAGTCATGCATCGAGTACATGTACCACACATGCATTTTGAAGTTCTTTTTTGTAGCGGCGTCATATGTCTTGATCCCATTATCCCAGGCTTCTTGCAATTCATCCTTAAGTGGTTGCATGTACATATTCATATTCTTCCCTGGATATTTGGGCCCGGGAATTATCAATGTCAGGAAAATGTTCTTTCTTTTCATAATCTCTTTGGGGGGAGATTGAGTGGAATGACAAATACAGGCCAACAACTATATTGTGCTGCCGTCATACCATACACATTGCACCCATCCGTGCTGATGGCAACTTGAGGATGCCTTGGATCTACTGATTTATCCTTATGTAATGCATCGAAGTGCTTCCACGCAAAAGCGTGTGAAGTGTGTCCCAACATCGGATTCCCATCTGCATCTAGTTCTGTTTTTTGCCCAATTTATGCCACGTCATCTCTCTGGTCGTCTCTTCGACCATGAAAAGACGTTGAAGTCTTGGTATGATTGGCAGATACCGAAGAACATTAATGGGGATTTTGGTCTGACTCTTCTCACCCATACCGTTGTCTACCAGAACATACCTGGAAGCATTGCAAATGGGGCAATAGTTCAAGCCCGCATACTCAAGCCTAAATAAGGCACATCCATTCGTAAAGGCATCTATCTGCTCATAGGGCATCTTAAGCGCACATAGGATTTTGTCCGACTGATGCAGGTTTGGTGGCAATACATGGCCTTTGGGTAGAAAGTGTCCAAATATCGTCATCATCGCGTTGTAGCATTCTCTGCCCAGGTTGAACTGAACCTTTAGAGCCAATACTTGCGCGATGGCATCTAGCTGACAAAGCTCAATGTGCTCGTGGAGAGGACGTTTTGAAGACTCCAACATTTCATAAAAGGCCTTTGCAGATTCCTCCATCTCATCGTCCGAATCTCGAGCATCATCAAAGTCTTGCACCATGTCTTCGATCCCGGTACCATGCTCGTCGGTGCAACGATGAACCACCTCAGCCCTAGCACGTTGGGCACACTCACCATGAAATGTCCAGACCGTATAATTAGGCATAAAACCTCACTTCTGCAGGTGTTTGATCATTTCAAACTCTGACTTCTTCTTACAGTTGTCGCAATCGATACAAGGGCACCAGGTTGTTTTCTGTCCATTTGCAAATGCGACTCTCACAAACTCCTTGGTTTTTTTATCCATTCACAGGTCATGTCTTTCTGACTAGTGTGACCGGTGTACATCCACCAGCGATCACTCATCTTGCCTAGCTACTGGACACACAAAAAATATACATAATTTAGAAAACCATATTCATCAGTTAATAGAATTTGTCAGTTTCATTACGTCGATGCAACCTAGACGCTAGTAGGTAAAGATAGGTCCTAATCCCACCCGAGTATGTGATTGGGTTCATTTTCCCATGCTCCCCTCCGGATCCGACGCATAATTTCGGCAGCACCTCCCTGCTGTTCTCCTGATACACGTCTCGGCAATAAGCAGAGAGGATGTGTACCCGGAGAACAACAGGGAGGCACTAACGAAATTCTGCATCGGATCCGGAGTAGAGCATATGGGAAATCAAACCCAATCTACACATACTCGGGTTGTCCATGGATAACGTTGGACAATTCAAAAGAATCACGATTATAAATATGCTAATGAATGCATATTTATAGATGTAACCCTTTTGAATGGGAGACGCATAGTGGTCACACATACTGATGGTTGAAGACACCTATAGCTAGCAAGTTTCATCGGCATGAACACCGGAACAGAGCAAAAAAATTTAAGGGTGCTGGGGGAGAAGATGTCATTTGTGCTCACCAACGAACACAGCAGGGGAGCTCGTCGAACGCACGGGGAGGTCGTCGAACAACTACACATTGAAATTCACCTGATCAACACAAAATATGACGTTTTTATAACAAAATAGGAAAATATGTGACCTAGATCATAATTTACAAAACTATGACCTTCTCGGCCTCATGAAGGTCGAAGAGCACCATTTTGCTCAATAGGAGGCAGAATAGGTGTCGGGGGTTGGGGGTCAATGGCATCGGGAGACACTGGCATCAAGGTCAGTGGTGTCGGGAGTCTGGGGTCAGGGGTGTCGGGAGTCTGGGGTCGGTGGCGTTGGTGGTCGGGGGTTGATGGCGTCGGTGGTGAGGGGTCGATGGTGTCGGTGGTCGGGGGGCGATGTCGTCAGTGGTTGAGGGTCCAGGGCATCGGGGGTAAACCTAAAACTCCTCCTTCGTCTTCTTCTTCTTCTTCTTCCTCCTTTTCTAATTATTCTTATTTTCTTCTTCCTTTTTCACAACTAAACCTAAAACTCCTCCTCCTCTTCTTCCTCTTCTTCTTCTTCCTCTTCTTCTTCTTCTTCTTCTTCTTGTTCCTCATTTTCTAATTATTCTTATTTTCTTCTTTTTTTTTCAGAACTAAACCTAAAACTAAATCTAAACTAAACTAAACATAAACCTAAAACTAAAACTAAAACTAAATCTAAACTAAGCATAAACCTAAAACTAAAAAAACAGAAAAAATAAGCCGAGGAGGAGGAGCTCACCGCAGGGTAGGGGGGCTCCCAATGGAGGCGGGGGCGGTGGAGGAGTGGGGAGGCCTGCCACAGGGGAGGGGGCGGCGCCGCGGCCTTCCTCACGACCGTGCTCGGGTGGCCGCCACAGGGGAGGGGCGTCATGGCCGGGGCGGTGGGGGCGCGGTGGGGGTCGGGAGCGGGCGGCGGGGCGGCAGGGCGGGGCAGCGGGGGGCAGGGGCGGCGGGGGCGCGCTGAGGGCTGGGTGCGGGGCGGCGGAGGCGCAGTGGGGGTCGGGGGTGGGGCGGTGGGGGACGGGTGCGGGGCGGTGGGGGCACGGTGTGGGTCGAGCTGGGGCGGCGGGGGCGTGGTGGGGGTCGGGGTGGGGCGGCAAGGGGTCAGCGGCAGCGGGGGCACGATGGGGGTTGGGGGCTTAGCGGTGGTCTGCGGCGGCAGGCATGCGTTGGGTCGGGGGATCAGATGAGAGAGATAAGAGAGACAGGCGTGGGGGGTGCGCCATTAGTAGTGGTTAAGTATTAACCTCTTTAACGTCCGCTAGTGGACGGCAAAGATTCTTTGCCGTCAGCTAGCAGATGGCAAAGCGGTGGGGTGGTGGGCCGTTACAGTAGTGTCGTCGACTAGACCCCACCCACCTCTTTGTCATCCACTAGCTGACGACAAAGAATCTATGCCGTCAGCTAGCAGACGGCAAAGAGCTGGCTGATGGCAAAGCCACCCTTTGTCGTCTGCTAGCTCTTTGTCGTCCGTTTTCTGCTAGCTAATGGCAAAGCTACTCTTTGCCGTCAGCTAGTAGACGGCAAAGATGCGGCAGACGGTAAATCTTCTGATTCCAGTACTGATAGCGCTCGTGGATGTCCTCCTGGTCATTGCTCTTCCCCCACACCTCATCCACCGCCTTGTCGAACTCCCTGTAGGTGGCTTGTTACTCTGTCTGACGTTGGTAATACTACCGGAGATCAAGGCGGATCTAGCAGGTGGCAAGGTAGAACTCGAGCAACGCCTCCTGCTCGGTAAGAAGTGTGTGCGGGCGATGGAGGGGGTTAATGGTGGGCCAGTTCAGTTAGAAGCGTACGTGATAGTGGTCTGGATGACCGTGAAGCATCCCCCACTTTGTCTCCAGTTTGCGGAAAATTGTGTCCGGACCGTCGAGCGGATCGATACACGACTATGTTGGATGACTTCATGGGTCCGGACCATGCAGTCCGTTTGTATGCGCGGTTTGAGGGTCAGCGTTGGATATGCGCTAAGGTAACTTATGTTCATCATTCATGAGTTTAGCAAAGACAATATGGTTGCAAATGAATTGGTGAAATTATCTATATCAAGGACCTTGTACCTGCTTACATGATCATCCCATCTATAGTACCTCTTTTAGTACACGATGTAATGCTCATTTCATATACATAAACAAGTGCTTTGAATGTAAAAAACTCATAAACAGATGTCAGCATCAAATCATGTAAGTACCAAATGCACACCTCCATATTCCAAACAACACACAAGCAAATGTCAAAGACTTTACTTGTATCATAGCAACACATATATTATACATATTTCACATATATCACAACAACGCATGCACTCATGTCGCATGTAAGAATGCATCTATACCAAGTATAATATCACATCCATTTATTCACATACATTCTACGCTTGCACTCACCATACAGATAATTGACATTTAAGCAATTAAGTTCACAACCACACATCATCATGGCAAAGTTCTTTAAATATAAGATTTTACAACTAAAAGAAATTATTTCTTTCTAGGTTATGTCATTGCCTTCACAATGGAGATGAGGGGGGAGGAGGGGGAGTACGAAAAGATGAGGAAGTTCTTTCCAAGACCCTAGCCCCAACATCTCATCATAGTAGTGATATCATTCTCGTCTCTTCTCTCTCGAGAGAGAACAGAGTAGACAAGGAAAGCCCATTGCCAGACCACTCCCTCCCTCCTCCTAAGAGTATATGCATTCAGGCGCCTCAACACCCCCTCCCCCCCGGTCTCCCCCACCTCAACGCCCGGGTGCACGGCCTGGTTACTAACCGGTAAAAAAACGACCCAGATGGGCACCTCAAACGGGCTTCAAACGCTCGAGTTGACCGCCACCCCTCATATTCAGCCCAAATATGGGACGGATATTTGGACGTCCGTGTGCGCAAGTCACGTCAGATCCGACACCTCAGCACCATCAAAAATTGCATCAAATCCACCCAGTTGGCCTATCGAATCCATTTGATCTCCCCTCTCTTCTTCCTCCTCCACGCTGGATGTCTTGTAGCTTTCCGGCCACCGTTGCTCCAACGTCGCTCCGAGCCTCAATGTCGCCAGCATAGGCACTGCACTCGTCTCAATCGTGCTCCCCACCATGGACATCATCGCCGGCTGGGACGACAATGTGGTACATCCGACAATTTTGGGCTGCTCCTTGCGCTCTATGTGTTCAACACATTGGCCGACCCCTTTTTGTGATTTTCGTAGGGATAATGATGCATTTTGATGCTTTGTTGGATGAGAATAATGGACCAATGGAGCTTCAAAAGATGATTGAAGATGAGTTCTTCGATTCATCAGATTCGCACGAAGAAGTGGACATGATCATGCTCATGGGCATGCGAGAGGAAATGTACCAGCAACTGGAGCATATTCTTAACTTCAAGGGCTCAATCAAAGGGAGAATAATGATCAATCGGATAGGGTCTCCGGAGGACGACTACTATACAAGGACTACTTTGCTCCATGTCCAACTTCTGAGTGGTTTCGTCGCGGTATTTGTATGCACAAATGATACTTGTGATTTGTGTTGGGTTTTCGTGAAGAGGAATGGGTGATGTAGCATGGTATAGGTAAGTATTTTCCTTAGTTGAGAACCAAGGTTTATCGAAACAATAGGAGTAGCACGCAACCCCCGTCCTTAGCGACTACACTCAAAGAAGCAAACACTTGCACCCAATGCGGGCAAAAAGGTTGTCAATCCCTTGGACTCCTTATTTGCAAGCTAGTTAGGCATGTAGATGAAAGTTCAATATTCTAAATTTCAAAATAAAATACAAGTAAATAAATTGCAGCAATGTATTGAAATCTTTTGTAAATATATATAAGTGAATGGACCTAGGGGGTGTAGTGTTCTCTAGTGCCATCTCTCATGTAGTAGGCATACCGTGGGTAAACAAATTACTGTTGGACAATCTATACCTACTAATAAAGTATGGAGCGTTTCCACCCATCCATCATATGTTTTATAAAAAAGCCCCTGAGTTTTTGTTTAAGTAACCTGCAGTTCAACATTAAGTGTCCTTGGGCTTCGACCCAACTACGGTAGCCGCTATCTCGCGCCTAGGCACTAGTTAGTATACTCCGCTCAGCTGCAGTGTAGTAAGTCCAATTTATAATATATTCAGACCATTTAGGTCCCTGACTTTTATTATTTCCAAACAATATGTTAAACATGATCATACTATAACTTTGCAACAATAACTCAGATTAAAATAATTT
Organism: Hordeum marinum; assembly: GCA_022496015.1. Classification (NCBI taxonomy): domain Eukaryota; kingdom Viridiplantae; phylum Streptophyta; class Magnoliopsida; order Poales; family Poaceae; genus Hordeum; species Hordeum marinum. The sequence continues at coordinate 340,609,979 of CM039677.1, read as the reverse complement.
GTATATGTAACTTGATCGGAAAAATGAGTAGTTTCCGGTCATGCTATAAGTTATTCTTGTGAATCACTTTAAATTTCTATTTCGGCATAACCTTAATTAACCCAATTAATTTCTATGGTATATTTTGGAAAATGCTAACACACAATATATCATTTATATATATGGAGTATATTAGGAGGGTATATATATATGGATTAGAGGTATTATAAAGGATAAATATTAATGGACATATAGGAGTAATACAGAAAAGAGATAATAAAGGGCGTGCGGCAATTTTTTATTAATCTTCAAGCGTATGCGGAGAGGCCTATGTCGATGTCAAAACCGGAGGATCTCGTGTAGGGGGTCCCGAACTATGGATCTCCGATCAATGGTTAACAGGAGACAAGGGAGCCGATGTTACCCAGGTTCAGGCCCTCTTGATGGAGGTAATACCCTCCGTCCTCCTTTGTTTCTATTGATGATGGAGTATCGAGTATAGAGTTGATCTTCAGGGATCGAAAGTAGGTCTAGAGGGGGTGATTAGACTACTTTGCCAAATAAAAATCAAACCTTTTCCCATGTTAATTGGTTGGCAGATTTTATCAATTCTAGCATATCAAGTTCACCCTACACATGCATGTCTATGGGTATTGCAGCAGAAAGTAAAGACAAGCATATGTAATAGGATAAGGATAAGAAGATCAAACGCAATTTGGAGACACAAAATTTTTTCCAGTGGTTCCAATAGGAGGCGCTATCGTACATCCATGCTTATGGAGACTTCAACCCACAGAGGGTAACGATTACGAGAATCCACGAAGGGCTCTGACGTGGCTTGAGACTGCGTCAGTATTTCCCCAAAGAGGAAGGGATGATGCAACACACCAACAGTAAGTATTTCCCTTAGTTAATAAACCAAGGTATTGATCCGCAGAGGAAAATGAAGCAACTATGTACATGGCACCTGCACACAAACAACAAATACTTGCAACCCGAAGCGTAAGAGAGGTTATCAAGCTCTCAACAATGATAAGATAGATTAGATTGCAATAGGTATGGAAAATAGATCTCGCAAGAACACAAAATCAAACAACTAAATAAAAAGTGCAACAAAGTATTTTTGGTGTTTCTGGATTAATAGATCTGCTGAAAAAACGCAAAATAGTAGATCGACAAGCAATATGTTGGAAAAGTAGACCCGAGGCTATAGGTTTCACTAGTGGATTATGTCATGAGTATAGCACGCGGTGGGTGAAAAAATTACTGTTGGCCAACTTATGGGAGATCAAATAATCATGATGATATCCAGTCAATGATCATTATATAGGCATCACGTCCAAGATAAGTAGACCGAAACGATTCTGCATCTACATCTATTACTCCTCACATCGACCGTTATCCAGCATGATCTAGTGTATTAAGTTCATGAAAAATGGAGTAATGCAATAAGAATGGTGACAGAATGTAGACAAGATCTATTCATGTAGGAATAGACAACATCTTGTTATCCTTAATGGCAACGATACATGCGTGCCTTGCTGCCCCTTCTGTCACTGGGAAGGAATACCGCAAGATCGAACCCATCACAGAGCACCTCTTCCCATGGCAAGAAAAATCGATCTAATTGTCCTAACTAAACCAAAGATTCGAAGAAGAAATACGCGGCTATAAGTAATCATGCAAATAAGAGATCAAAGAAGAGTCACATCATATTCATAGATAGAAACTGATCATGAACGCAAAATTCAGCGGATCCCAACAAACACACTTCAAAAGTCATTACATCAAATAGACCTCCATGAGACCATTGTACTGAGAATCAAGCGAGAGAGAGAGTAAGCCATCTAGATACTACCTATGGACCCATAGGTCTATGGTGGACTACTCACGCATCACTGGAGAGGCACCTATGAGGAACATGAACCTCTCTCTGATGGTGTTAGATTGGATCTCGAGGTTTTGGAACTTGCGGCAGCTGGAATTGTGTTTCATTCACTCCCTTAGGGTTTTCCGAATATTTGAGTATTTATAGAGGCGATAGTCGGTGGAGGAGGTTCCCGAGGTAGGAACCACCCACCAGGCCGCGCCAGGGGCCTCTAGCGCGCCCTGGTGGGTGTTCCGCACTTCGGCCTTCTTCTGTGGCACTTCTCTGGCCCATCTGGTGTCTTCAGGCCCAAAAAATCTCCAAAAATTTTCACGGTGCTTGGGCTTCATTTGGTACTGATTTTCTGCGCAGTAAAATAACAAGCAAAAACAACAACTGACACTTTGGCACTATGTCAATAGGTTAACCCCAAAAAATGATATAAAGTTGCTATAAAATGAATATAAAACATCCAAGATTGATAATATAACATCATGGAACAATCAAAAATTATAGATACGTTGGAGACGTATCAGCATCCCCAATATTAATTCCTACTCGTCCTCGAGTAGGTAAATGATAAAAACAGAATTTTTGATGTGGAATGTTGTCTAACATATTCATCACATAGTCTTTTCTTTTGTACCATGGACATTTGGACTTTTAGACGGTTGAAAGCAATAGTCTAGTTTTGACATCAAAAATTTAATACTCAAGCATATCAACAAGCTACCATGTCTTTCAAAATATCAACACTAAAGAAAGTTATCCCTAGCCCATCATGCTCAATCATTGATCCATTCATGAAACACACTCAAATATTAGCTACTCCTAATGCTCAAGTACGATCATAGTACCCCCTAGTTGGTGATTTATAAGAAAAGATGGAGACTCAAATTAAAAAAAATGCTTAAAGTAAATAGATAGGCCCTTCGCAGAGGGAAGTATGGATTTATAGAGGTGCCAGAGTTCAAGGTTCAAATTGACAGAGAAAAATATTTTAGGTGCATGTCTTTCCTGCCAACAAAAATGACCGAGAGATTTCAATACCTCTCCATGCTAGATGCATCATAAGCAGTTCCCAAATAGGAAATAGATTTTATTCCTTTTCCATCATACTTTCACTTTCCATGGCTAGCCGAATCCACGGTTGCCTTCCATACAAACACTTTCCAAGGAATTTATTATTTGACAACATAAAGTAAATTTCTTTTTTTTCATTCTGGGAATGGGCATCCCTATTACCGCCATACTCCCATGCAATGACAAGTGAATAAACACTCATTTGGATAATAACACATCTAGCATGAAAAAATATCGGTCACCCCCTACCGTTTCATCAGCGGTACGAGCACACAAAAAAGGAAAAATTATTTTGAAAAATAGAGATGGCACATACAAATTTACTTGGAACGGCATGGAAATACCGCATATAGGTACGTATGGTGGACTCATATTGCAAAAGTGGGTTTAAGGATTTTGGATGCAGAAATAGTACTTCTACTTGGTACAAGTGAAGGCTAGCAAATAGATTGAGAAGCATCCAACCAAGAAACAAAAAATCACATAAGCGAGCATTAAGCATAACTAACACCAAATAGTGCACCATAAATAGGATGTAATTTCATTGCACAACTATTGACTTTCGTGCTTGCATAGGGAATCACAAACATTAACATCAATATTCTTACTAAGCATAATTACTCACTAACATAACTCACATATTACTATCGTCATGTCTCAAAACTATTACAAAGAATCAAGTTTACTTTGTCCAATGATCTTCATGAAAGTTTTTCTTATATCCCTCTTGAATATCTATCACTTTGGGACTAGTTTCATATATTGCCATTGCTTTGGACAAGCTCACATAGATATAAATGAAGATCATGAGCATAAAAGTTTCATTTCTTAAAATAGTATAACTGAAGCATGATAGAATTTCTTAAAATTTAACTAATTCTCAGATTGATCTAAGTGAAGCACGAGAGCATTTATTAAAACATGTAAAAGCACGCCGTCCTCAAAAAGATAGAAGTGAAGCACTAGAGCAATTTCATAGCTCAATAGATTTAAGTGAAGCATATAGAGGAATTCTAACAAATCATAGCATAATTTTGGCTCTCTCAAATAGGTGTGTGCAGCAATGATAAAAAGCAAAACAAATAAAGATACAAGACGCTCCAAGCAAAACTCATGATATGTGACGAATAAAATATTGCTCCAAGGAAAATATCGATGGTTGTTACAGGAAAGAGGGGATGCTACTCGGGGCATCCCCAAGCTTAGTTTCTTGTTACTCTTTGGATATTATCTAGGGGTGCTGTAGCATCCCCAAGCTTAGGCTCTTCTTGTTGGGGAACGTTGCATGGGAAACAAAAAAATTCCTACGCACACGCAATATATATCCATGGTAATGAGCATCTATAAGACGGAGAGTGGATCTACATACCCTTGTAGATCACAAAGCAGGAAGCATTAAGAAACACGATTGATGTAGTCAAATGTCTTCACGATCCAAATCGCAAGTCATCCCGTGATCGCATCACGATCCGTCCCGCAATCCAATCACGATCCGTCCCGTGATCTAGTTGCGGTCCTTCCAATCTAGCATCGAATGGGCGTCACCCCCGCATTCAGCACACGTACGGCTCGATGACGATCTCCACCTCCTTGATCAAGCAAGCGAGGGTGGAGAGGTAGATGAGTTCTCCGGCAGCAATGGCGTGGTGGCGGTTGATACGGCACACATATAATTTTTGATTGTTCCATGCTATTATATTATCTGTTTTGGATGTTTTATATGCATTAATATGCTATTTTATATTATTTTTGGGACTAACCTATTAATCTAGAGCCTAGTGCGAGTTTCTGTTTTTCCCTTGTTTTTGAGAATTGCAGATAAGGAATATTAAACGGAGTCCAAACAGAATAAAATCTTTGGAATAATTTTTCTTGGACCAAAAGCAAACCAGGAGACTTGGAGATGAAGTCGGGAGAGCCACCTTGGGGCCACAAGCCCTAGGGGCGCGCCAGAGGGTAGGGCGTGCCCCCCGGGCTTGTGGGCCCACGGCAGTTCTCCTAACCCTATTTCTTGGCCTATAAATTCCCAAATAGTCCCTGTATACCAGAACAAGCCACGAAAACACTTTTCCGCCGCCAGAAGCCTCCGTTCCCAAGAGATCCAATCTTGGAGCCTTTTTCGGTAATCTGCCAGAGAAGGATTCGATCACGGAGGGCATCTACATCAACTCCATTGCACCTCTGATGATGCGTGGGTAGTTCACCACAGACCTTTGGGTCCATAGCTAGTAGCCAGATGGCTTCTTCTCTCTCTTTGCTCTTCAATACCTTGTTCTTCATGATCTCCATGGAGATCTATCCGATGTAATACTCTTTTGCGGTGTGTTTGTCGAGATCCGATGAATTGTGGATTTATGTTCAGATTATCTATGAATATTATTTGAGTATTTTCTGAATTCTTATATGCATGATTTCATATCCTTGCAAGTCTCTTCGAGTTATTGGTTTGGTTTGGCCAACTAGATTGGTAATTCTTGCAATAGGAGAAGCGCGTAGTTTTGGGTTCAATCTTGCGGTGTCCTCACCTAGTGACAAAGTAGGGGTAGTGAGGAACGTATTGTATTGCTGCCATCAAGGATAAAAAGATGGGGTTTTCATCATATTTCTTGAGTTTATCCCTCTACATCATGTCATCTTACCTAATGTGTTACTCTGTTCTTCATCAACTTAATACTCTAGATGCACGCAGGAGTCGATCAATGTGTGGAGTAATAGTAGTAGATGCAGAATTTTTTACTCTACTTGACATGGACATGATGCCTATATACATAACCATTGCCTTGGATATCTTAATAATTATTCGCTTTTCTATCAATTGCTCGACAGTAATTTGTTGACCCACTATAATAATTGCCATCATGAGAGAAGCCTCTATTGAAACCTATGGCCCCCGGGTCTATTTTCCATCTTATACTTTCAGAACTAAAACCAAAAATACCAAAAATACTTTGCTGCATTATTTCTACCTTTGGTTTTACTTTTCGTTCAAGCAATCTATCCTATCTATCTTTATCAGATCTCATCCTTGCAAGTAATCGTGAAGGGATTGACAACCCCTTTATAGCGTTCGGTGCAAGTGTTTGATTCTTTGTGTAGGTACATCTATTTGGTACTTGCTTGTATATCCTACTGGATTGATACCTTGGTTCTCAAAAACTAAAGGAAATACTTATCTACTATGCTGCATCAACTGTTCCTCTTCACGGAAACCAACTCATGCTCGAGAAGTAGCAAGAAGGATTTCTGGCGCCGTTGCCGGGGAGATACATAGCTAGTCAGGATCAAGCCTACCAAGTACCCATCACAAATTCATCTCTTGCATTTACATTATTTGCCATTTGCCTCTCGTTTTCCTCTCCCCCACTTCTAAAATGATTTTCAGAAAATACCAAAAAGATTTGCCTTTTTATTCGCCCTTTTTTCGTTCATCTTTTCATTTGCTTTTTACTTGCTTGTGTGTTAGAACTCTCAAACTCCTGGCTAGCCTTGCTACTATCGTTATTACTCCTGAGAATGAAGTTCTTAATTTTAAGCAAAGGGAGGGAGAAAACTTAAAGGATGCTTGGTATAGAATTTGCAATGCTCAAAATAGATCTATTCGTAAGCAATCTACTACGGTTCTCCTTTGCAATTTTTATGTGGGTGTGTCTCCTTGGAATATATATGTTTTGGATACCATTATGGGAGGGAATTTCTTGGGAAGCAATACCTTTGATTCTTATAATTCTATGATAAATTTGGTAGGTTCACCCCCTCTCATGGTTAATGAAACAATCTTAACTTTGGAACATGTTATGCGAAGGCTAGATATCATTGAAAATAAAGTTGCTACTATAGAGATCATTTAAAACATGGATAAAAACATCCATAATCATCTCACTCAATATGGATCTAAGGTAGGAGTTACTCTAAAAAACCTAAGGGAAAAGGAACCAATAGTTAATGAAAAATTGGACCAAGATTCCTTTAGAATAGGAAAGCAAGAGGACATTATTACCAACTTGGGTTTCGCTTTTGCCACTGTTCAGCCACTCCAAAATTTCCTATTTCTAAGGCTTCCAAGTTTGTTTATGTTCCCATGAATAAGGGTGAATCCTATAGTAAAGGGGGTGAAGATATTAAGATGATAAGTGTTCACCCTAATTTTATCAATATTGTTCGGGAACCGATTGCTACCAGAGAATTTCTTGACTTTTTACTAGGAGTATGATTATTGATAAACCCAAAGAATCTCCTAGGATTCAGAAGCGTGCAATTGAGGGATTGCTCACCAAAGATGATGATACGTAGATCTACTGTGTTTTGCCTAGCTAGGGGCGTTAAACAATTGTGCTTGTTGGGAGGCAACCCAATTTTATTTTTGTGTTCTATTTTTGCTTATTTTTTGGTGTGTTTTGCACATTATTACTTCTGTAGTAAAAAAAATTTGGTGTTTTTATTAGTGTTTGAGCCAAGTAAAACCTTTGGGGTGATCTATGGCAGTTGTTGATTTGATCTTGCTGAAAAACAGAAAATTTTGGGCTCAGTCCAGGAATTTTATAAAATTTTCAGAGCGTCAAATTGATCTAAAAGTTTTACACGTGATTTATATAAAAATAATACTTATTTTCCTAATTTTTTAGAATTGTTAGAGTTTCATAAGTATTCAAAGTCTATAGATTGCTACAGACTGTTCTGTTTTTGACAGATTCTGTTTTCTTTATGTTGTTTGCTTATTTTGATGTATCTATGGGTCGTATCGGGGGGTATGAACCATGGATAAGTTAGAATATGGTAGGTATTACACAAATATAAATAAAGAATGAATTCACAACAGTACCTAAAGTGGTGATTTATTTTTCTTATACTAACGGATCTAATGAGTTTTCTATTGAGTTTTCTGTTGTGAAGTTTTCAAGTTTTGGTTGAAGATTTGATGGACTATGGAATAAAGAGTGGCAAGAGCCTAAGCTTGGGGATTCCTAAGACACCCCAAGCCATATTCAAGGATACCCAAAAGCCTAAGCTTTGGGATGCCCCGTAAGGCATCCCCTCTTTCGTCTTCAATCTATCGGTAAATTTACTTGAGGCTATATTTTTATTCACCACATGATATGTGTTTTGCTTGGAGCGTCTTGTATGATATGAGTCTTTGCTTTTTTGTTTACCACAATCCTTGATTCACACATATTTTGAGAGAGACACGCTGAACCATGAATTTATTAGAATACTCTATGTGCTTCACTCTTTTGAGCTAGGCAATGTTGCTCTAGTGCTTGACTTATATCCTTTTAGAGCATGGTGGTGTTATATTTTATTGAAATTATTGAACTCTCATACCTCACTTATATTATTTTGAGAGATTGTTAAAACAGCATGGTAATTTGTTTAGGTTATGAATTTAGTCCTAATATAATGGGCATCCAAGAGGGATATAGTAAAAACTTTCATATTAAGTGCATTGAATACTATGAGAAGTTGGATTCCTTGCATATAGTTTTGAGATAATATAGATGGTAATATGAGAGTCATGCTTGTGAGTAGTTGTGAATTTGAAGAGATACTTGTGTTAAAGTTTGTGATTCCTGTAGCATGCACGTATGGTGAACCGTTATGTAACGAAGTCGGAGCATGATTTGTTTGATGATTGTCAAGCTTTGTGTGAGGGTCGGACGCGCGCAATGGTAACTCCTATGAATATCTCCCCTAGGAGCATGCGTCTAATCCTTTGTTTTTGATAACTAATATACTTTCGCAAAATGTGTAACAGCCCAAGTGCACCCCTTGCCATTTATGGTCATGTACCCCATTCGAACCTCCATGTTTGCCATGTGCTTGGAATGAATTACTATTTTGTTTCATGTCATTCATGCATCATGCATCATGATCATCATCTAGTGCATTTCATTTCTTGCCTTGTTTACTTGTGTTTGTGGGTGTTGTGATGTGAGGTGAGATGTGGTTCAATGCTTGAGTGCTTGGTGTGTTTCCCTACTCACATTTCTTGTCCGTAAACCCCCTCTCTTGTTTCAATTCAAACCCCCTTTCTCCCCTTATTCCAATAATATAGCATGTGGTACTTGTAATGCTATTTTAATGCCTTAAAAATGTTCTGACTCTTCTAAATAATCTGGTGAGTATGTTTGGTTTTTTCCTCAAGTTTGTTCTCTGGGTTACTAATTTTTTAAAATATAAACAAAGGCAACAGATTTCAATTTTTTAAAATATGTGTATAATCAACTTGTTCTAAAAACGCCAAGGTCATTTTTTATAAACTAGAGTACAATTTGCTGATTAAAAATATATATATATTTCTCTCTAAATCCTCGCCATTCATGCATGGTTATTTTTTTATCTTGTTGTTGTTTATTTGAAAAGAAAACCTTTTCCATGTGAGAGTGTGAGCTTGGCCACCTGGGCCTTCGAGTCCCCGCGTCCCAGCTAGCCCCCCGAGTGGCCTCGGCCCTCCACACGGGACGGCTACCTGCTCGCCGTTGCTGCTTTCCGACAGCGTCAGGGAGAGTGTCGAAGAGAGAGAGAGAGAGCCCGCCGTGGCACGGACGTCGAGACGGCGTTATCCTAAGAGCCGCCCTATAAAGTTGCCGTCGTGCAACCGTAGGGATCCTTCTTCCCTTTCCTCCCTTCTCCTTCCCCCGTCGCCGCAGGTAAGCTTCTTCCCAAGCTTCACCGTCACCATGTCCTCGGTGCTCCGGCAGAGCTCTGCTCGTGCCTGGACGTAGCCTTCCTCGTTGCGTCTCCATCGACCTGGTCCACGGGAAGGAATCTCCTCGTGCTCCCCTTCTTCCTCATCATCCAGGAGGGACTCCAAGGCCTGGCTTTTTGTCGCCTTCTTCCTCTCTATTCGGATCAGGGGCTCACCGGTGTCCCTTGCCGCGTCGTCATCGACGTGTAGCATCCATGGCCCCGTCTTCATGTCTAAGGTAGGAAAGGTACTCCTCGTGCCCAATCCGTTCGCTCTCCATCATCCCTAGGCGGCCATATCCGTCGCCATAGTCTAGCCGTGAACGTGCTCCCGGTGCTCTGCAAGTTAGGGGTTTCAAATGTGCGCCGCGTCGGAGCGAGTCTCCGTCCCTTGTCTTGTGCGTGTGCGTGCCCTCCGCACGCAGTAGTTCGTCCTTTGCGCCGCCCCCTCTCTGTGCCATGCATCGCCTTGCCTCCGCCGCATCGCCATGGCCCCGAGTCGAGCGTCAGCTCGAGCTTGAGCGCCCCCTCTACTGCAGTGTGTGGTAGTCTAGCCGTAGGGATGGACTCCCCGTTGAGTCCACAACTCCCGTCGTGTCCGCGTCCTCCGTTGGTCGCCTGAAAGCTCGCTGGATTCTTCCTCTGCTTCGGCCGCCGGTGGAGCAGAGCGGGCGCAGGGGCCTGTCCAAAAGGATAGAGTTTCCCCCATTGTTCAGTCAGCGCATGTAGCGCAGTGGTCGTCTGCATGTGTTAGTAGCAGGGGGCAGGTTCGATCCCCTCCCGGCCCCCTTTTCTTTTTCTTTTTCGGTGGAGTTTGTGAGTGTGTTGTATGTGTGGTGTGCAGGATCCGTTGTGGGTACACCCGGATCTAGTGAGAGTGTGCAGTGAGTTTGTGTGAACATGTGTGTGTGTGTGTGTTTGTGTTTGTGTGTACTTGTGTGTGTGTATATGACAGTGGGCCCATGGCCCACTTGTCATTCACATAGAGAGGCCCTGGTGTCATGCCAGGTGGGACCCCTCCTTTGTTTCTTTTTCTTTGTTTTATTTTGTTAGTTTTGTTTGTTATTAGATTTTTCAATTTTAATATTGTTCCATTTCTGTTCATAGGCATTTGTGGCATGAGCACTTACAAAAAGTTTTGACATATAAGTGGATGGGATTTTTGAAGCTAGTAGCAATTTAGAATTGTGAGCACTTTACCTACTGCAACATATGAGTGTGATATATGGAATTGGGGTAGAATTTCCCAAGGAATGCATTGGTGCAGTTGGATTGCTCATTTGAGCAAGTTTTACAAAATGTCATTTTGTCCCTATATGCCATTTTTTCATTTAAGTTAGAATTAATACATGCATGCTTTGATATTGGTGTCAACATGTAAGTGGTAGTGTTTCATCAGTATTATGCCATGGTATTTCCTTTTGACATGATAAACTTGCATATGAGTGGGAATCTTGCTCCAATGTGGTTAATAAATTGTTGCAGTTTTCAACATAATAAATATTTGTAAGTCTGAGAATCTATTAATATTTGTATGCCATGTTAATTGGATGCTACCAAGTGATATGTTGTGTTTAAGCCGAAGATCAGGGCTAGTGTTTTGTAGTAAATGTTGTCCTCTACCATCCTGGTAATTTTCATGCCTTGAGGTGGTCTCTAGCATCATTATTTTCTGATGTCAACTTGCTATCAGCTTAACTCAAATTCCAGACAACTGTAATTTTCACTAAGTCCCTAGAATCTGTTTCATCATGCCATCTTGTGAGGTTCATGCTTAGTGATATGTGCTTCCTTTCCAGTTTGTGTAGTTGGATGATTTGATAAGCATGTTAAGTATTTTTTTGTTCATGCTTTGTTTGAGGTTGGAGACATCCTGTAGCTCTAGATAATTGCTTTGGAAGTTGCTATGTTGCTATTTTGGGACAGATTGTGTGTGTTAGTGTTTTGTGACTTGTGGGAGCTATGATCCATTGTTTTGCTTGATATTTGGCTCTATTGTGGTTGGTTTTCATTTCCTAACCAATGGCTACCTTGGAATACCAAGGAATAGCCCTTAGCCTTCCATGTCTTGTATTTTTCTCCGTACCTTGTCGTGAGCGTAGCGTGAGATTCGTTACTCCGTTTCCTACTTTTTACATATGCATTTGCATCGATTTTGCATGAAGCACCCATATTTCCATGATCATGCATGTCAAACAACTTACCATGAGGTTCTGTCCAAAATTGTAAATAACTTAACTATTGCATGGGAAACATGACTAGCTTAGTATTTCCATGTTAAATACTTCAAATGAATCATTCATCATCTTGTTTGTGCATTGCACCTTGGTTGGTTGTTTATTGTTGGTGTTTCTCTTGGGTAGACGCGAGTGTTGAACCTGAGTACAAGGATCCAGGAGAGTACCACTACGAGGACCCCGCTCTTTGTCCCTCTAAAGAACCAATAGGCAAGATGACCATACCCGGATCCCGACACTATTTTTGCTTGCTAGATGTATCACTCTTATACTTACATATGAGTTACCTACCACTTGAACGTCAAGCCTCTTACATTGCCGTGATAGACTCTAACCCCTCCACTACCTAGCAAACCTTGTTTGGCTAAGTTAGTGCTGCTCAGCCCCTCTTATAGCATTCTTAGTTGCAGGTACAGGTTGTTTCCATGTGATAACATGGATATCTGGAGATATCACAATATTTACAGTTATTTAACTTAATGCAAATATATATCTTGGTATGGTGGAAGGCTTGGCCTTTTGCTCGGTGTTTTCTTCCACTTTTATCGCCATAGTTACTTGTTACTGGAGTTATGTTTCCATATTTTGCGCTCCTAACAGGCTCGGGGTTGTTATAGGGACCCCCTTGATTATTCGGTTGAGATTAAAACTTGTCTAGCAATACCCAACATTGGTACTATTTGCCTAACAACTTAATAATAAAACCGCATAGGGCTTTGCAACCCCGTGGATAATTAATCAACAACCCGGGCGAGTGCTCCTCATGAGTGTTGCTCCAAACTAGAGCATTGTGCGGGGCCAACCCGAGGCAACTCGAGAGATTTCTATCAGGACTCCGTACGCGTTGCTTATCCGGTCGTGTCCTGAGAACGAGATACGCGGCTCTTATCGGGTTCATCAAAACGTCGGGCGGTCTTGCTGGACTTGTTTAACCTTTCTCGAATGGCTTGCGTGAGGAACTCTGATCTTCTTTGGGCTATCTCAAGGTGTCGGTTTTCCTTTGGAATTGCCTAGGATGATCACGAGATTCGTGGTCGAGGTTATTCCCACGGAGTGTGGTTAATTTATGATGGACTAGTTGGAGCACCTCTACAGGGTTAAATCTTCAGAAAGTCGTGCCCGTGGTTATGTGGCAACTTGGATATTTTGTTTAACACCCTGTTATAGTTAACATGAAGTAAACTCCAATAAAATTCACCAACTATGTGAGTAACCATGATCGTCTCTGCTCGTGAACACGAACCGAGAGAGAACACAGTGGGGGTTATGTTTGACGTAAGTAGGTGTTCAGGATCACTTAGTGATCATGGTAGAGCTCGATCGTCTTACGTAGTCCACCATATTTACATTCATGTTCTCATAAGTTAGCTACCATACAATGCTTAGTGCTGCTGCAAACTCAACACTTTCCCCATCCAACCCAATATGCTTGAATAGTCTTGATACCTGATTACAAGATTGTTGAGTCCCCGTGGCTCACAGATTACTACAACAAATACAGGTGCGGGTGCAGATGAGACCGTGCCAGATGATGTGACGCAGCTCCAGTGGGAGTATGACAAAGAACGTGGCAGAATGTACGTCACATATCCAAACGAGTAGAGAGGCCTTGGTTGTGATCTTCGGGGCTAGCAAGACAGTTTCATTGCTTCCTTTCTCGTTTGTTTCCGTCCATAGACGGACCCTGTCTTTTGAATGATGTTTGAATAAACTATGTGGATTTGTAATTTAGCTTGTGGCGAGTGTAAGCCAACCCATATACTCCTCTCTTCATACATGTATGCGATGATACTGTACTTGCGAAACGACTAGATGCGCATCTATCCCTGTTGCGACCCTCATGCCTAAATAGGGATAGGCGCGCATCTTGGGCATTACAAGTTGGTATTCAGAGCCATACGACCATAGGAGCCCTTTGCTTGATCGAACTTGGCCGAGTCGAGTCTAGTAAAACTTTTTTGAGTCTAGTTATGTCAGAGAGTAGGTTTATTTTTACTCCCAAGTCAGCAAGGGTGAACATGGTGAATGCAGCCGAGGCAGAGGATTCTTCTCAAGTGATCATGGGTAATCTCTCCATTAATTCTATTCCTGCAAAAGTGTTGTTTTATATTGGTGCAATGCATTGATTCATGTCTAAAGCATTCTTCGCCAAGCATGATTTCGATTCTGAATATTTGAGCAAGGCATTGCGTGTTGTTTTGCCCGGCACTCTCATGAGCGCTAACAACGTGGTTCTGGACGTCTCTATATAGATGGGCAACTATTCTTTTCTCGCCTCTCCAATTGTTCTCGGTAATTCCGATATTGATCTCATTCTTGGGATGGACTTTCTGGCTATGAACAAGGCGTATGTTGATTGTCAAGCCAAAGAAGTCAAGTTGACTCATCCTTCAGAAGATGTGATCATTTTCGCAGCTCGCGATGACACAATCCGTCTCTTTGCTCTTAATGAGAAGGGTGAAATCTCGGCTATTTCTCAAATTCCGGTGGTTTGTGAGTATGAAGATGTCTTTCCCGAAGAATTGCCAGGAATGCCTCCGCACCGGCCAGTCGAGTTTGTGATTGACCTCGAGCCCGGAACTGAACCGGTTTGCAAGCGTCCTTATAAAGTTGGCCCTGAAGAGCTGAAAGAGTTAAAGAAGTAGCTACATGAACAAGAACGACTGGGTCTGATCAGACCAAGTTCTTCTCCATGGGGTTGTGGTGTTTTGTTTGTCAAGAAGAAGGATGGCACGGACCGACTTTGTGTCGATTACCGTCCATTGAATAAAAAGACAATCAGAAACAGGTACCCACTTCCCAACATCAATGAGTTGTTTGAACAACTGAAAGGTGCCAAGGTTTTCTCGAAGCTTGATCTTCGCATGGGCTATCATTAGATTCGCATTCGTGGAGAAGATATTCCAAAGACTGCTTTCACGACGAGTTTTGGGTCTTATGAGTATACCTTCATGTCGTTTGGTCTCGCCAATGCTCCTCCAACCTTCTCAAGAATGATGAACTTCATATTCTCTCCTTTCAAGAATGAGTTCGTCTTGGTCTATCTGGATGATATCCTCGTGTTCTCGGAGACTGAACAAGAGCATGCAGAACATCTCCGGTTTGTGCTTGACAAGCTAAGAGAGCATCGATTCTATGCTAAGTTTTCCAAGTGTGAGTTTTGGCTCAATGAAATGGTGTACCTTGGGCATTTGATCTCTATCGAGGGCATTAAAGTGCACCTTGAGAAAGTTGAGGCAATCTTGAAGTGGGAGCCTCCTCAGAATGTCAAGCAACTTCGTAGCTTCCTCGGGCTTGCAAGTTACTGCAGAAGATCCATGGAGAACTTCTCTAAGATTGCTAAGACTTTGTCTAATCTCCTCCAAAAGAATGTCAAGTATGCTTGGTCTCCTGAGTGTGATGTGGCATTCAATACGCTCAAGCAGAAACTAACTTCAGCTCCAGTTCTTGTCCCACCCCAGCAATCAAAGCCTTTCCAAGTTTTCTGTGATGCTTCTCTCCAAGGTCCCGGTGGTGTTCTCATGCAAGATAAGAAGTAGTTGCTTATACCTCGCGTCAGTTGAAGCCTTCCGAGAAGAACTAGCCCACTCATTATCTTGAGTTGGCGGCAGTTGTGCATGCTTTGATGACTTGGAGGCATTTGTTGTTGGGTAGACCAGTTGAGGTGTACACCGATCACAAGAGCTTGAAGTACATCTTCACTCAACCCAATCTCAATCTTCGGCAATCTCGTTGGGTGGAAATGATTGAAGACTTCAACCCAAGCATTGAGTATACTCCTGGTAAAGCAAATGTCATTGTAGACGCGCTTAGCCGAAAGGCGTACTGCAATTATCTTATCCTGAAGCCTCTTCATCCCGAGCTTTGTGAAGCCTTCCACAAGCTCAATCTTCACATGATTCCGCGAGGATTTCTTGCAAATCTTAAAGTCTCTCTGACTCTGGAAGATCAGGTTCACCAAGCTCAACTTCTTGATGCGATGGTGAAGAAAAGTGTGGCCAAGGGCATTCCGAAGTATAAGTGCTTTCACGTTGATGACGAAGATATCTTGTTCTTTGAGGACCATATGGTGGTTCCGAAAGGTGATCTCAGGAAGGTTATCATGGAAGTAACACACAATTCTCTCCTTTCCATTCATCCAGGCAGTTCGAAGATGTATCGGGACCTCAAGCAAACCTTCTGGTGGACTCGCATGAAACGTGAAATTGCTCAGTTCGTGAACGAGTGTGATGTTTGTCGCAGAGTGAAGGCGGAACATCAACATCCAGCAAGTCTCCTTCAGCCTTTGCCTATTCCAGAGTGGAAATTCAATCATGTGGAGTTGGATTTCGTCACTAGTTTTCCTAAGTCCAAGAGGGGCAACGATGTCATCTTTGTGGTTATCGACAAGCTGACCAAAGTTGCCCATTTCCTTCGGGTCAAAGATTCTATCTCGATAGCTCGGCTAGCAGAGTTGTATATGTCAAGGATAGTTTCTTTGCATGGTATTCCTCAGCTCATTTCATCTGACCATGGAAGCCTCTTCACTTCCAAGTTTTGGGAGTCCTTCCAGTCTGCTATGGGTACCAAGATCCGTTTCAGCACTGCATTCCATTTGCAGATAAGTGGTCAAGTTGAGAGTGTTAATCCAGTCCTTGAAGACATGCTCAGAGCCTGTGTGATTTCGTTCGGCATGAAATGGGAAGACTGCCTTCCATACGTTGAATTTTCATACAACAATAGCTTTTAGGCTAGCTCAGGCAAGTCCCCTTTCGAGATTCTCTACGGCAGGAAGTGTCGTACCCCGCTAAATTGGTCTGAAACCGATGAGCGTCAAATTTTGGGCAATTACATGATCACTGAAGCAGAAGAGATGTGTCGTGCCATTCATGAGAACCTCAAGGCAGATCAATCCCGACAGAAGAGTTATTATGATAACAAAGATCGGGATATCTCCTTTCAAATTGATGATCTAGTCTATCTCAGAGTTTCTCCCATGAAGGCACTCAGCGGTTTGGAATTAAAGGGAAGCTAGCTCCTTGTTTGTAGGCCCTTTCAGAGTTGTTGGCAAGATAGGTGAACTTGCCTATCAACTAGTGCTTCCTCCAAATTTCGCAAATGTGCACGATGTCTTCCATGTCTCTCAGCTCCGGAGGTGCTTCAAGACTCCCGAGCATACCATTGACCTCCGAGACATTGATCTCCAAGAAGACCTATCTTATCGTGAGCATCCAGTTGCTATTCTCGAAGAAACTGAGCGTAAGACTCACAACAAATCAATCAAGTTTCTCAAGGTGAAGTGGTCTCATCATTCCGACAAAGAAGCTACTTGGGAATGTGAGGATCTTCTCCATTCCAAATTTCCAGAGTTCTTTCATTCTTAGATCTCGGGTCGAGATCCTCTTGTAGTGTGGGAGAGTTGTAACAGCCCAAGTGCACCCCTTGCCATTTATGGTCATGTACCCCATATGAACCTCTATGTTTGCCATGTGCTTGGAATGAATTACTATTTTTTATGCCATTCATGCATCATGCATCATGATCATCATCTAGTGCATTTCATTTCTTGCCTTGTTTACTTGTGTTTGTGGGTGTTGTGATGTGAGGTGAGATGTGGTTCAATGCTTGAGTGCTTGGTGTGTTTCCCTACTCACATTTCTTGTCCATAAACCCCCTCTCTTGTTTCAATTCAAACCCCCTTTCTCCCCTTATTCCAATAATATAGCATGTGGTACTTGTAATGCTATTTTAATGCCTTAAAAATGTTCCAACTCTTTTAAATAATCTGGTGAGTATGTTTTGCTTTTTCCTCAAGTTTGTTCTCTGGGTTACTAATTTTTAAAAATATAAACAAAGGCAACAGATTTCAATTTTTTAAAATATGTGTATAATCAACTTGTTCTAAAAATGCCAAGGTCATTTTTTATAAACTAGAGTACAATTTGCTGATTAAAAATATATATATATTTCTCTCTAAATCCTTGCCATTCATGCATGGTTATTAATTTATCTTGTTGTTGTTTATTTAAAAAGAAAACCTTTTCCCTATGAGAGTGTGAGCTTGCCCACCTGGGCCTTCCAGTCCCCGCGGCCCAGCTAGCCCCCCCCCCCCCCCCCCCGAGCGGCCTCGGCCCTCCTCGCGAGACGGCTACCTGCTCGCCGTTGCTGCTTTCCGTCAGCGTTAGGGAGAGTGTGAGAGAGAGAGAGCACCCGCCATGGCGCGGACGTCGAGACGGCATTAGCCTCCGAGCCGCCCTATAAAGTTGTCGTCACACAACCCTAGGGATCCTTCTTCCCTTTACTCCCTTCTCCTTCCCCCGCCACTACAGGTAAGCTTGTTCCCAAGCTTCGCTATTGCCATGTCCTCGGTGCTCCCACAAAGCTTTGCTCATGCCCGGACATGGCCTTCCTCGCCGCGTCTCCGTCGACCTGGTGCATGGGAAGGACTCTTCTCGAGCTCCTCTTCTTCCTTGTCGTCCACGAGGGACTCCAAGGCCCAGCTTCTCGTTGCCTTCTTCCTCTCTGTTCGGATCAGGGGCTCGCCGGTGTCCCTTGCCATGTCGTCATCAACTTGTAGCATCCATGGCCCCATCTTCGTGTCTAGGGTAGGAGAGGTACTCCCCACGCCCAATTCGTTCGCTCTCCATCATCCCTAGGCCGCCGTAGCCGTCATTGTAGTCTTTTTCGTGCACGCGCTCCCGGTGCTCCAAAAGTTCAGGGTTTCAGATGCGCACTGTGTCGGACCGAGTCTCCGTAGCTTGTCTTGTGTGTGTGTGTGCCCTGCGCATGCAGTAGTTCGTCCTTTGTGCTGCCCCTTCTCCGTGTCGTGCATCACCTTGCCTCCACCGCATCGCCATGGCCCCGAGCCAAGTGTCAGCTCGAGCTCGAGCGCCCCCTCTGCTGCAGTGCTTGGTAGTCTAGCCGCAGGGATGGACTCCCCGTTGAATCTGCAACCCTCGTCGTGTCCACCTCCTCCATTGGTCGCTTGAAAGCTCGCCGGCGTCTTCCTCTGCTTCGGCCGCCGGTGGAGCAGAGTGGGCGTAGGGGCCTGTCCAAAAGGACAGAGTTTCTCCCATTGTTCAGTCAGCGCATGTAGCGGAGTGGTCATTTGCTTGTATTAGTAGCAGGAGGGTCGCCGGTTCGATCCCCTCCCCACCCCCTTTTCTTTTTCTTTTTCGGTGGAGTTTGTGAGTGTGTTATGTGTGTGGTGTGCAGGATCCGGTCTGGCTACACCCGGATCTGGTGAGAGTGTGCAGTGAGTTTGTGTGTGCCTGTGTGTGTGTACTTATGAGTGTGTGTATGACAGTGGGCCCATGGCCCACTTGTCATCCACATAGAGGGGCCCTGGTGTCATGCCAGGTGGGACCCCTCCTTTGTTTCTTTTTCTTTGTTTTCTTTTGTTAGTTTTGTTTGTTATTAGATTTTTTCCATTTTTAGTATTGTTCCATTTATGTTCATAGGCATTTGTGGCATGAGCATTTATAGAAAGTTTTGACTTATTAATGGATGGGATTTTTGAAGCTAGTAGAAATTTAGAATTGTGGGTACTTTACGTACTGCAACATATGAGTGTGATATATGGAATTGGGGTAGAACTTCCCAATGAATCCATTGGTCCAATTGGATTGGTCATTTGAGCAAGTTTTACAAAATGTCATTTTGTCCCTATATGCCATTTTGTCATTTAAGTTAGAATTAATCCATGCATGCTTTGATATTGGTGTCAACATGTAAGTGGTAGTGTTTCATGAGTATTATGCCATGGTATTTCCTTTTGACATTATAAACTTGCATATGAGTGGGAATCTTGCTCCAAAGTGGCTAATAAATTATTGATGTTTTCAACATGCGAAATATTTGTAAGTCTGAGAATCTCTTAATATTTTTATGCCATGTTAAGTGGATGCTACCAATTGATATGTTGTGTTTAAGGTCAAGCTTAGTGCTAGTGTTTTGTAGTAGATGTTGTCCTCTACCATCCTGGAAATTTTCAGGCCATGAGGTGGTCTCTAGCATCATTATTTTCTGCTGTCAAATTGCTATTAGCTTAACTCAGATTCCAAAAAACTATGAGTTTCACTAAGTCCCTAGAATCTGTTTCATCATGCCATCTTGTGAGCTTCATGCTTAGTGATATGTGCTTCCTTTCAAGTTTGTGTAGTTAGATGATTTGATAAGCATGTTAAGTAGTTTCTGTACATGCTTTCTTTGAGGTTGGAGACATCCTGTAGCTCTAGATAATTGCTGTGGAAGTTGCTATGTTGCTATTTGGGACAGATTGTGTGTGTTAGTGTTTTGTGACTTGTGGGAGCTATGATCCATTGTATTGCTTGATCTTTGGCTCAATTGTGGTTGGTTTGTCATTTCCTAACCAGTGGCTACCTTGGAATACCAAGGAATAGCCCTTAGCCTTCCATGTCTTGTATTTTGTCTCCGTACCTTGCCGTGAGCGTACCGTGAGATTCGTTACTCCGTTTCCTACGTTTTACATATGCATTTGCATTGATTTTGCATGAAGCATCCATATTGCCATGATCATGCATGTCAAACAACTTAACATGAGGTTCTGTCCAGAATTGTAAATAACTTAACTATTGCATGGGAAACATGACTAGCTTAGGATTGCCATGTTAAATACTTCAAATGAATCATGCATCATCTAGTTTGTGCATTGCAGCTTGGTTGGTTGTTTATTGTTGTTGTTTCTCTTGGGTAGACGCAAGTGTTGAACTTGAGTACGAGGATCCAGGAGAGTACTACTACGAGGACCCCACTCTTTGTCCCTCTGAAGAACCAACAGGCAAGATGACAGTACCCGGATCCCGACACTATTTTTGCTTGCTAGATGTCTTGCTCTTATCGTTACATATGTGTTACCTACCAATTGAATGTCAAGCCTCTTACATTTCCATGATAGCCTCTAACCCCTCCACTACCTAGCAAACCTTGTTGGCTAAGTTACCGCTGCTCAGCCCCTCTTATAGCATTCTTAGTTGCAGGTGCAAGTTGTTTCCATGTGATAACATGGATATCTGGAGATATCACAATATTTACAGTTATTTAACTTAATGCACATATATATCTTGGTATGGTGGAAGGCTTGGCCTTTTCCTCTGTGTTTTGTTCCACTTTTACCGCCATAGTTACTTGTTACTGGTGTTATGTTTCCATATTTTGCGCTCCTAACATGCTCGGGGTTGTTATGGGGACCCCCTTGATTATTCGGTTGAGATTAATACTTGTCTGGCAAGACCCAATATTGGTACTATTTGCTTAACAACTTAATAATAAAACTGCATAGGGCATTGCAACCCCGTAGATAATTAATCAACAACCCGAGCCAGTGCTCCTCATGAGTGTTGGTCCAAACTAGAGCACTATGCGGGACCAACCCGGGGCAACTCGGGAGATTTCTATCAGGCCTCCATACGCATTGCTTATCCGGTCGTGTCCTGAGAACGAGATACACGGCTCTTATCAGGTTCGTCGACATGTCGGGCGGTCTTGCTGGACTTGTTTTACCTTTCTCGAATGGCTTGCGTGAGGAACACTGATCTTCTTCGGGCTATCTCGAGGTGTAGGTTTCCCTTTGGAATTGCCCAGGATGATCACGAGATCTGTGGTCGATATTATTCCCATAGAGTGTGGTTAATTTGTGATGGACTAGGTGGAGCACCCCTACAGGGTTAAATCTTTCGGAAAGCCGTACCCGTGGTCATGTGGCAACTTGGATATTTTGTTTAACACCCGGTTATAGTTAACATGAATTAAACTCCAATAAAATACACCAACTGTGTGAGTAACCGTGATCGTCTCTGCTCGTGAACACGAACCGAGAGAGAACACGGTGGGGTTATGTTTGACGTAAGTAGGTGTTCAGGATCACTTAGTGATCATGGTAGGACTTGATTGTCTTACGTAGTCCACCATATTTACATTCATGTTCTCGTAAGTTAGCCACCATACAATGCTTAGTGTTGTTGCAAACTCAATACTTACCCCATCCAACCCAATAAGCTTGAATAGTCTCGGTACCCGGTTACAAGATTGCTGAGTCCCTGTGGCTCACAGATTACTACAACAAATACAGGTGCAGGTGCAGATGAGACCGTGCCAGATGATGTGACGCAGCTCCAGTGGGAGTATGACGAAGAACGTGGCAGAATGTACATCACATATCCAGACGAGTAGAGAGGCCTTGGTCGTGA
This sequence comes from Hordeum marinum, assembly GCA_022496015.1. Classification (NCBI taxonomy): domain Eukaryota; kingdom Viridiplantae; phylum Streptophyta; class Magnoliopsida; order Poales; family Poaceae; genus Hordeum; species Hordeum marinum. Next base: position 340,587,945 of record CM039677.1, on the reverse strand, counting down.
TCTTTGGGGCTAGCAAGACAGTTTCATTGCTTCTTTTCTCGTTTGTTTTCGTCCGTAGACGGACCCTGTCTAGCGAATGATGTTTGAATAAACTATGTGGATTTTTAATTTAGCTTGTGGCGAGTGTAAGCCAGCCCATATACTCCTCTCTTCATACATGTATGCTATGGTATTGTACTTGCGAAACAACTAGATGCGCCTCTATCCATGTCGCAGCCCTCGTGCCTAAATAAGGATAGGCGCGCATCTTGGGCGTTACAATAAGTATGTGAGTTCTTTATGACTAATGTTGAGTCCATGAATTATACACACTCTCACCCTTCCACCTTTGCTACCCTATCTAGTACCGCACAACTTTTGCCGGTACATCAAACCCTCCTTCCTCAAAATAGACATCATATATTTTCCTCAAAACAGCCACCATATCTACCTATTATGGCATTTCCATAGCCATTATGAGATATATTGCCATGCGATTTCCACCACTTAGTTTTTCATGACATGCACCATCACTTCATCTTGCATATAGAGTCATACTTTGTTCTAGGTATTGAGGTGTAATTTTTTTTGAGTTATAAGTAAATAAAAGTGTGGTGATTTTCAATAATAGAGCATTGTCTCGTGAGAGAAAAGGATGGTGGAAGCCATGACTCCCTCACAAGTTGGGAGGAGTATCCGAACTTTACAAAAAATAAAAGAGGCCAGCGAAGCCCAAACAAAAAACTAAAAGAGGCCAAAGATGCCCACCAAAATAGAAAAAATGAGAGAAAGAGAGAAGGAACAATTGCCACTATCCTTTTCCATACTTGTGCTTCAAAATAGCACCATGATCTTCATGATAGAGAGTCTCCTATTTTGTCACTTTTGATATAACTAGTGGATATTCATCTTGCACGACCACTTAGTTTTCTTTTTGAGCTTTCATACACTTATAGCTCTAAGTGCATTTGTTGCATGGCAATCCCTACTCACTCACATTGATATCTATTGATGGGCATCTCCATAACCCGTTGATATGCCTAGTTGATGTGTGACTATCTTCTCCCTTTTTCCTTGCACCTCCTCCATATTCTATTCTGCTTGTAGTGCTATATCCATGGCTCATGCTCATGTATTGCATGAGAGTTGAAAAGGTTTGAGAACACCAAAAGTGTGAAAACGCTTGCTTGACTTGTTCATCGGGGTTGTGCATGGTTTAGATACTTTGTGTGGCTAAGATGGAGCATAGCCAGACCATAAGATTTTGTAGGGATAACTTTCTAAGTCCATGTTATTTCGTAAGGACACGACTGCCTTGTTGGTGTGCTCGAAGTATTACTTTTTTTATGTCAATATTAGACTATTGTTTTGAATCCTACGGATCTGAATATCCATGCCACAATAAAGAATATTACATGGATAAATCTGCTAGGTAGCATTTCACATCAAAAATTATGTTTTTATCATTTACCTACTTGAGGATGAGCAGGAATTAAGCTCGGGGATGTTGATACGTCTCCAACGTATCTATAATTTCTTATTGTTCCATGCTATTATATTATGTGTTTTGGATGTTTTATATGCATTAATATGTTATTTTATATTATTTTTGGGACTAACCTATTAATCTAGAGCCTAGTGCCAATTTCTTTTTTTTCCTTGTTTTTGAGAATTGCAGATAAGGAATATTAAACGGAGTCCAAATGGAATAAAATCTTCGGAATAATTTTTCTTGGACCAGAAGCAAACCAGGAGACTTGGAGTTGAAGTCGGGAGAGCCACCATGGGGCCACAAGCCCTAGGAGCGCGCCAGGGGGGTAAGGCGCGCCCCCAGGCTTGTGGGCCCACGGCAGCTCTCCTAACCCTATTTCTCGGCCTATAAATTCCCAAATATTCCCTGTATACCAGAACAAGCCACGAAAACATTTTTCCTCCGCCAGAAGCCTCCGTTCCCGAGAGATCCAATCTTGGAGCCTTTTCTGGTAATCTACCAAAGCGGGATTCGATCATGGAGGGCATCTACATCAACTCCATTGCCCCTCAGATGATGCGTGAATAGTTCACCACTGACCTTCGCGTCCATAGCTAGTAGCTAGATGGCTTCTTATTTCTCTTTGCTCTTCAATACCATGTTCTTCATGTTCTTCATGGAGATATATCCGATGTAACACTCTTTTGCGGTGTGTTTGTCGAGATCCATGAATTGTGGGTTTATGCTCGGATTATCTATGAATATTATTTGAGTCTTTTCTGAATTCTTATATGCATGACTTAATATCTTTGCAAGTCTCTTCGAGTTATTGGTTTGGTTTGACCAACTAGATTGGTAATTCTTGACACAGGAGAAGATCTTAGTTTTGGGTTCAATCTTGCGGTGTCCTCACCCAGTGACAAAGTAGGGGTAGCGAGGCACATATTGTATTGTTGCCATCAAGGATAAAAAGATGGGGTTTTCATCATATTGCTTGAGTTTATCCCTCTACATCATGTCATCTTACCTAGTGTGTTACTTTGTTCTTCATGAACTTAATACTCTAGATGCAGGCAGGAGTCGGTCGATGTGTGGAGTAATAGTAGTAGATGCAGAATTGTTTTGGTCTACATGACACGAACATGATGCCTATATGCATAATCATTGCCTTGGATATCTTCATAATTATTTGCTTTTCTATCAATTGCTCGACAGTAATTTTTCCACCCACCGTAATACTTGCCATCATGAGAGAAGCCTCTAGTGAAACCTATGGCCCTCGGGTCTATTTTCCATCTTATACTTTCAAATCTAAAATCAAAAATACCAAAAATACTTTGCTGAATTATTTTTACCTTTTGTTTTACTTTTTGTTCAAGCGATCTATCCTATCTATCTTTATCAGATCTCATCCTTGCAAGTAACCGTGAAGGGATTGACAACCCCTTTATAGCATTGGGTGCAAGTGTTTGATTCTTTGTGAAGGTACATCTATTGGGGACTTGCTTGTATATACTACTAGATTGATACCTTCGTTCTCAACAACTGAGGAAAATACTTATCTACTTTGCTGCATCAACTGTTCCTCTTCATGGAAACCAACACATGCTCGAGAAGTAGCAACGGTGCTGGTGAACTAATCCGGTAGGGCTTCGCCGAGCTTTGTCGAACTAATCTAGAGGAGAAACTTATCTAGGGAAGAAGAGGGCAGCATGTGGCTATTAGGGTTGCGTCTACCCTCAAAATCCTCTATTATATATAGGAGGGAGGGAGTAGGAGGCAGACCAAGGGTTGCCCCGTGGTTCAGCCAAAGTGGAGAGGAGGTGGAGGAGTCCACCTCCAATCCTACTCCCAGTAGGATTCCAATCCTACTTGGAATCCTTCGCCACTTTGGGTTTTTTTTTCTCCTACTCTAGACGCATGGTCCTATTGGGGCTGGATTTCCTAGCCCACTAAGGGCTGGTGCACCACCCCTCAAGCCCATGTGGCCTTCCGGCGCAGGTGGCCCCTCCCGATGGTCCCTCGGAACCCTCCGGGCACTCCCAGTACACTACCGAAGTACCCGAAACTTTTCCGGTGACCAAAACAGGACTTCCTATATATCGATCTTTACCTCCGGACCATTCTAGAGCTCCTCATGACATCTGGGATCTCATCCCGGACTCCGAACAACCTTCAGTCACCAACATACATAACTCAATACTACCGAAACGTCACCAAACGTTAAGTGTGCAGACCCTACGGGTTCGTGAACTATGTAGACATGACCGAGACACCACTATGGTCAATAACCAATAACTGGACCTGGATGCCCATATTGGTTCCTACATATTGTATGAAGATCTTTATCGGTTAAACCTCTATGTCAAGGATTCAGTTAATCCCGTATGATGTTCCCTTTGTTCTTCGGTATGTTACTTGCCCGAGATTCGATCATCGGTATGTCCTAGTTCAATCTCATTACTGGCAAGTCTCTTTACTCGTTCTGTAATACAAGATCCTGTGGCTAACACATTAGTCACATTGCTTGCAAGGCTTGTTGTGATATTGCATTACCGAGTGGGCCCTGAGATATCTCTCCGTCACACGGAGTAACAAATCCCAGTCTTGATCCATGCCAACTCAACAGATAGCCTCAGCGATACCTGTAGAGCACCTTTATAGTCAGTTACATTGCGGCGGCTGATACACACAAGGTACTCCTCCGGTGTCAGTGAGTTGCATGATCTGATGGTCAAAGGAACAAATATTTGACATGCAGAAAAGTATAGCAATAAACTAACACGGTCATATGCTATGTTTATAGTTTGGGTCTTGTCCATCACATCATTCTCCTAATGATGTGATCCCATTATCAAATGACATCTCTTGTCCATGGCTAGGAAACCTGGATCATCTTTGATCAACGAGCTAGTCTATTAGAGGCATACTAGGGACATGGTGTTGTCTATGTATCCACAAATGTATGTGAGTTCCCAATCAATTCAATTCTAGTATGGATAATAAACGACTATTATGATCAAGGAAATATGGTAATAACTAATTCATTATTGCCTCTAGGACATATTTCCAATAGTCTACCACTTGCACTAGAATCAATAATCTAGCTCACATCGTTATGTGATTTACATTGTTATGAATCTCACACCCAATGAGTTTTGGGGTTCAATCATGTTTTGCATGTGAGAGAGGTTTTAGTCAACGGGTCTGTGACTATCAGATCCATATGTACTTTGCAAATCTCTGTGTCATACTGTAGATACAGCTACCATGCTCCACTTGGAGCTATTCCAAATGGCTCCTCCACTATATGTATCCGGATTGCTACTAAGAGTCATCCGGATTGGTGTTAAATCTTGCATCGACGTAACCTTTTACGATGAACTCTTTATCACCTCCATAATCGAGAAATATTTCCTTAGTACTCTAGTTACTAAAGATAATCTTGACCGTTGTCCAGTGATCCACTCCTGGATCACTCTTGTACCCCTTGACACACTCATGGCACGGCACACACACGTGCGGTACACAACATTACATACTATATAGAGCCTATGGCTAAGGCATAGGGGATGACCTTCGTCCTTTCTCTTTCTTCTACCGTGGTCGAGATTTGAGTCTTACTCAACTTCACACCTTACAAATCAGGCAAGAATTCCTTCTTTGACTAATCCATTTTGAACTCTTTCAAAATCTTGTCAAGGTATGTACTCATTGAAAGTCTTATCAAGCGTCTTGATCTATCTCTATAGATCTTGATGCCCAACAATTAAGTAGCTTTATCTAGGTATTACTTTGAAAAACTCCTTTCAAACAACCCTTTATGCTTTCCAGAAATTCTACATCATTTCCGATCAACAATATGTCATCCACATATACTAATCAGAAATTCTATAATGCTCCCACTCACTTTCTTGTAAATACAAGTTTCTCATAAACTTTGTATAAACCCAAAAACTTTGATAACCTCATCAAAGCGTATATTCCAACTCCGAGATGCTTGGTCCATCCCATAGAAGGATTGCTCGAGCTTGCACACCTTTTACCATCCTTAGGAGTGAAAAAACCTTCCGGTTGTATCACATACAACCTTTCCTCAAGGGAACCGTTAAGGAAACTATGTTTTGACATCCATCTGCCAAATTTCATAATTGAAATATGCAACAACTACTAACATAATTTCAACAAACTTTAGCATCACTACGGGTGAGAAAGTCTCATCATAGTCAACTCCTTGAACTTGTAGGAAACTTCTTTACAACAAGTCAAGCTTTATAAATGGTGACATTCACCATCAGCGTGTGTCTTCATCTTATAGGTCCATTTGTACTCAACGACCTACCATTCAATGGGCAAGTCTACCAAAGTCCATACTTGGTTTTCATACATGGATCCTTTCTCGGATGTCATGACCTCTAACCATTTGTTGGAATCTGGGGCCATCATCGCTTCTTCATAGTTCGTAGGTTCATCGTTGTCCAACAACATGACCTCTAAGATAGGGTTGCCGCACCACTCAGGAGTAGTATGCGTCCTTGTCAACCTACGAGGTTTGATAGTAACTTGATCCGAAGCTTCATGATCATCATCATTTTCTTTCTCTTCACTTGGTGTAGGCATCACAGAAACATCTTTTTGCGTCGTGCTACTATCCAACTGAAGTTATGGTTCAACAACCTCATCAAGTTCTACTTTACTCCCACTCAATTCTTTCGAGAGAAACTCTTTCTCGAGAAAGGACCCAATTTTAGCAACAAACACTTTGCCCTCAGATCTGAGATAGAAGGTATACCCAACAGTTACCTTAGGGTACCCTATGAAGATGCAACTTTCCGCTTTGGGTTCGAGCTCATCAGACATAAGCGTCGCATTCTCAAACTCTAAGAAATGACAGCTTAGGTTTCTTCCAAACCATAATTCATACGATGTCATCTCGGTGGATTTAGATGGTGCCCTATTTCAAGTGAATGCAGTTGTCTCTAATGCATAACCTCAAAATGATAGTGGCAAAACGATAAGAGACATCATAGTATGCACCATATCCAATAGAGCACAACTATGACGTTCGGACACACCATCACACTATGGTGTTCTGGGTGGCGTGAGTTGTGCAAAAACTTCCACATTTCTAAATTTGTATACCAAAACTCGTAACTTAGATATTCACATCCACGATCATATCGTAAACAATTTATGTTCGTGTCACGATGATCTCAAACTTCACTCTAAATTTGCTTGAACTTTTCAAATGATTCAAACTTGTGTTTCATTAAGTAAATATACTCATATCTACTTAAATCATCAGTGAAGGTAAGAAACTAACGATATCCACCGCACGCTATAACACTCATTGGACCGCATACGTCAACATGTATCATTTCCAATAAGTCACTTTCCTGCTCCATCATACTGGAAAATGGGGTCTTAATCATCTTGCCTAAGAGTCATGGTACACATATCTCAATTGATTCAAAATCAAGTGAGTCCAAAGATCCATCAAAATGGAGTTTCTTCATGTTCTTTACAACATTATGACATTTAGCAGCAGTGCCACAAGTATGTGGTACCATCATTATTAACTTTGCATCTTTTGGCATCAATATTATGAACATGTGTATTACTACGATCGAGATTCAATAAACCATTCTCATTGGGTGCATGACCATTAAAGGTATTACTCATGTAAACATAATAACCATTATTCTCTAACTTAAATGAATAATCATATTGCAATAAACATGATCTAATCATGTTCATGCTCAACACAAACACCAAGTAACATTTATTTAGGTTCACCACTAATCCCGAAGGTAGAGAGAGCGTGCGATGGTGATCACAGCAACCTTGGAAACACTTCCAACACTAATCGTCACCTCACCCTTAGCTATTCTCCGTTTATTCCATAGTTTTTATTTTGAGTTACTAACATTTGGCAACTGAACTGGTATCCAATACCTAGGTGCTACTAGGAGTACAAGTAAGGTACACATCAATAACATGTATATCAAATATACTTCTTTTGACGTTGCCAGCCTTCTTATCTACCACGTATCTAAGGTTATTCCGCATCAGTGACCGTTCTCCTCATAATAGAAGCACTTAGTCTCGGGTTTGGGTTCAACCTTGGGTTTCTTCACTAGAGCAGCAACTGGCTTGCCATCCATGAAGTTTCCCTCCTTGCCCTTGCCCTTCTTGCAACTAGTGGTTTTACTTAACCATCAACACTTGATGCTCCTTCTTGATTTCTACCTTCATGGTGTCAAACATCGCAAATAGCTCAGGACCATCTTATCCATCCCTGGCATGTTATAGTTCATCACAAAGTTCTAGTATCTTGGTGGCAGTGACTTGGGGAACTATATCAATCACTATCTTATCTAGAAGATTAACTCCCACTCGATTCAAGTGATTGTAGCACCCAGACAATCTAAGCACATGCTCACTGATTGAGCTATTCTCCTTCATCTTGCAGGCAAAGAATCTTGTTGGAGGTCTCATACCTCTCAATATGGGCACAAGCCTGAAATCTCAATTCCAACTCTTGGAACATCTCATATGCTCCATGATGTTCAAAACGTCTTTGGAGTCTCAATTCTAAGCCATAATGCAAGACGCACTCAACTATCATGTAGTCATCAGAACGTGGCTGTCAGATGTTCACAACATCCACAGTCGCCGTTTGAGGGGCTGGTGCACCAAGCGGTGCATTAAGGACATAAGCCTTATGTGTAGCAATGAGGACAATCCTCAGTTTAAGGACCTAGTCCGTATATTTTCTACCATCATCTTTCAACTCTATTTTCTCTAGGAACATATTAAAAACACAAGGGAGCTACAACACAAGCTATTGATCTACAATATAATTTTGCAAAGTCAACTTTAGACTATGTTCATGATAAGGAGTTTATTTAACCATATTACTTAAAAAACTCCCACTCAAATTGACATCCCTCCGGTCATCCGAGTGTTACATGATCCAAATTCACCAACCCAAGTCCGATCAACATGTGAGATTAGGTGGTTTCAATGGTGAACATCATCATGTTGATCATTTCTACTATATGACTCATGTTTGACCTTTCGGTCTCTTGTGTTCTGAGGCCATGTTTGTACATGCTAGGCTCGTCAAGTTTAACCCGAGTGTTCTGCATGTGCAACACTGGCTTACACCCGTTGTATGTGAACATAGAGTCTATCACACCCGATCATCACGTGGTGTCTCGACACGACGAACTTTTGCAACGGTGCACACTCGGGGAGAACACAATTTTATCTTGAAATTTTAGTGAGGGATCACCTTATAATGATACCGTCGTCCTAATCATAATAAGATGCATAAAAGGATTAACATCACATGCAAATCATAAGTGACATGATATGGCCATGAACTTGTGCTTTTGATCTCCATCTCCAAAGCACCAGCATGATCTCCATCGTCACCGGCATGACACCATGATCTCCATCATCTTTATCTCCATCAACGTGTTGCCATCGCGGTTGTCGCACCCACCATGCTTCTACTACTATTGCTACCGCTTAGCGATAAAGTAAAGCATTACATAGCGCTTAATGATTGACATGTAGGTCACACAATAATTAAAGAGAACCCTATGGATCCTGTCGGTTACCGTACTCATCGACATGCAAGTCGTGATATTCTATATAGAACATGATCATCTCATACATCACTTATATATATCATCATGTAAGTGGCCATATCATATCACAACATACCCTGCAAAAACAAGTTAGACGTCCTCTAATTGTTGTTGCATGTTTTGCGTGGCTGCTACGGGTTTCTAGCAAGAACAATTATCACCTACGCAAAAACCACAACGGTGATACAAAAATTGCTACAACCTTCTCAAGGACCACCTTTGTCAAATCCGATCCAACTAGAGTAGGAGAGACAAACACCCGTCAGCCATCTTTATGCAACAAAGTTACGTGTTAGTCGATGGAACCGGTCTCTCGTAAGAGTACGAGTTAGGTTGGTCTGGGCCGCTTCATCCCACAATACCGCCGAATCAAGAAAAGACCAAGGGAGGAAGCAATCTGATCATCAATGCCGACAAACTCCTTTGTGTTCTACTCGTGATCTCATCTATACATACACCTGTATCATGATGCCACTGTTGGGGAACGTTGCATGGGAAACAAAAAAATTCCTACGTATATGCAAGATCTATCCATGGTGATGAGCATCTACGAGAGGGAGAGTAGATCTACATTCCCTTGTAGGTCTTTAAGCGGGAAGCATTAAGAAACACGGTGCATGTAGTCGAATGTATTCACGATCCAAATTGCAAACTGACCCGCGATCCCATCATGATCCATCCTGTGATCCAGTTACGGTCCTTCCGATCTAGCGCCGAACGGACGGCACCTCTGCGTTCAGTACACATACAGCTTGATGATGATCTCAACCTCCTTAATCCAGCAAGCGAGGGTGGAGAGGTAGATGAGTTATCCGGAAGTACAACGGCATGGTGGCGGTGCTGGTGAACTAATCCGGAAGGGCTTCGCCGAGCTCTATCGAACTAATCTAGAGGAGAAACTGATCTAGGGAATAAGAGGGCAACACATGGCTATTAGGGTTACGGCTGCCCTCAAAATCCTCTAGTATCTATAGGAGGGAGGGAGGAGGATGCAGCCGAAGGGTTGCCCCTTGGTTCGGCCAAAGTGGACAGGAGGTGGAGGAGTCAACCTCCAATCCTACTCCAAGTAGGATTCCAATCCTAATTGGAATCCTTCCCCACGTTGGTGTTTTTTCCTTTCCTCCTACTCTAGCCACATGGGCCTCTTGGGGATGGATTGCCCATCCCACTAAGGTCTGGTGCACCACCCCTCAGGCCCATCTGGCCTCCCGGCACAAGTGGCACCTCCTTGTGGTTCCCCAGAACCCTCCCGGCACTCCCGGTACACTACCGAACTACCTAAAACTTTTTTGATGACCAAAACGGGACTTGCTATATATCAATCTTTACCTTCGAACCATTCCGGAGCTCCTCGTGACGTCTGGGGTCTCATTGGGGACTCCGAAAATCCTTCGGTCACCAACATACATAACTCAATACTACTGAAACGTCACCGAACGTTAAGTGTGCAGACCCTGTGGGTTCATGAACTATGTAGACATGACCGAGACACCTCTACATTTAATAACCTATAGCGGGACCTAGATGCCCATATTGGTTCCTACATACTCTATGAAGATCTTTATCGGTTTAACCTCTATGTCAAGGACTCAGTTAATCCTGTATGATGTTCCCTTTGTTGTTCGGTATGTTACTTGCCCGAGATTCGATCATCGGTATCTCCTAGTTCAATCTCATTACTGGCAAGTCTTGTTACTCATTCCGTAATACAAGATCTCATGGCTAACACTTTAGTCACATTGCTTGCAAGGCTTGTTGTGATGTTATATTATCTAGTGGGCCCTAAGATACCTCTCCGTCACACGGAGTAACAAATCCCAGTCTTGATCCATGCCAACTCAACAGACACCCTCGGAGATACCTGTAGATCACCTTTATAGACAACCAGTTACGTTGCAACATTCGATACACACAAGGTACTCCTCTGGTGTCAGTGAGTTGCATGATCTGATGATCATAGGAACAGATATTTGACATGCAGAAAACTATAGCAATAAACTGACACGGTCATATGCTATGTTTATAGTTTGGGTCTTGTCCATCACATCATTATCCTAATGATGTGATACCATTATCAAATGACATCTCATGTTCATGGCTAGGGAACCTTGGCCATCTTTGATCAACGAGCTAGTCTATTAGAGGCATACTAGGGACATGGTGTTATCTATGTATCCACACATGTATCTGAGTTTCCGATCAATACAATTCTAGCGTGGATAATAAACGATTATCACGATCAAGGAAATATGATAATAATTAACTTATTATAGACTCTAGGGAATATTTCCAACACTTCTTACTCCTTATTCCTTCATCCATCGCGATCTCTCCCAAAACTTGAAAACTTCAATCACACAAAACCTAACAAAATTCTCGTGAGATCCGTTAGTATAATAAAGCAAATTACCACACTAAGTACTATTGCAAACCCATTCATATTTTATTATTGCATTATATATACTGTATTCTAACTTTACCATGACTTATACCCCCCGATACAAGCCATAGATTCATCAAAACAAGCACACAATGCAACGAAAACAGAATCTGTTTCAGACAGAACGGTCTGTAGTAATCTGTACTCTAACCATACTTCTGTAACTCTAACAATTCTGAAAAATTAGGACAACGTATAGAATTTGCATAGAAATAATGTTTTAACATTTCATCTCAATATCACGCTCTAGTAAAAAAATCGAACACTGGAGGTAAAGTTTCTGTTTCAGATTGAGAATTGTTTCTACTCATCTTATGAATCATCCTAAAGGCTTTACTTGGAAAAAAACACTAATCTAAACATATAAAAACAATCATAACAGAAGTATAATTGTGCAAACACTCAAAAACAGAAAGGAAAATATAAAAATAATTTATTCATTAGGTTGCCTCCCAACAAGAGCTATCGTTTTACGCCCCTAACTAGGCCTAACGCATAGATTCAAGTATTCGCATCTTTTTTTTTCATAAATGTATTCTTGTCAACAGGTTTTGTAAAAATAACTTGAAACACATTATCCATAGAAGTTATAGCACTATCAAGTTGTCCATCTATGTATCCTGTTTGATTACCGGCTACAATCCAAGAGTATCGTTGATTAACATCATTAAAAGTTTGTTGGATCATATCTAAAACGGGGACTTCCCTTTTAAGATTTCCATAAAAAAATGATTATTCCCAAGAAAATGTATTAACATGTAATTGCTTTCATAAAGGATCTCATATATTACTAGTTTTTCATGGCTCTTACCAAAATGATCAAAAATTTCCCTAGCTTCTCGTACTATGTGATCAAATTCATTCATAAGAACAAGGGTAGCTAAGTTTTTAGCTTTAGGATCCTTTAAAATGGGTAGATCATAAACAATCTTTGCAAGGTAGGATGTGTGCGGACAAACCTATTTTCAAGTTTTAGAACTAGTGCTGAAATAGCTTCCGCATAACTTTTAGTTCTTTAAGTATAGGAGCATCATTGAGTGTAAAATTTCCAACACAATTGAAAAAATCTTGGATAGTTTCTTTTCCTATAACGTTCCCTTGCCCAAAACAAAAGTTTTAGAATCCATATTACCAGAACATCCAATTTTAGGAGTCATGCCATCATCTATTTCTGCCATACCAAAATCACTCATGGTGATAAATGAGCAAAAGATCAAATGGGAAATTGGCAAACGAAAAAGAGACTGAATAAAACGGCAAATTTGTGAAGTGAAGGAGAGGAAAACGAGAGGCAAATGGCAAATAATGTAAATTGCAAGGAGATGAGATTTGTGATTAGGAACCTGATAGGTATTGATGATGTCTCCGCGGCACCAAGATTGGCATGCGAAGAGATTGCTTCCTCCCCGGCAACGGTGCCAGAAATTCCTTTGACCTGGCTTGAGACTGCATCGACATTTCCCCAAAGGGGAAGGGATGATGCAGGACAGCAACGGTAAGTATTTCCCTCAGTTAAGAAACCAAGTTATCAGTCTGTAGAGGAAGATCAAGCAACTATGTACATGGCACCTGCACACAAACAACAAATACTTGCAACCCGACACGTCAGAGAGGTTGTCAAGCTCAAAATGATGATAAGATAGATCAAATTGCAATAGGTATGGCAGATAGATCTCTCAAGAACACAAATAAAATAAGTAAATTAAAAGTGCAGCAAGGTATTTTTTGGATTAATAGATCTGAAAACAAAACGGCAAAATAGCAGATCGGAAAGCAATATGTTGGAAAAGTAGACCCGGGGGCCGTAGGTTTCAATAGTGGCTTCTCTCATGAGTATTGCACACGGTGGGTGAACAAATTACTGTTAGACAATTGACAGAAGATAAATAATCATGACGATATCCAGGCAATGATCGCGTTATAGGCATCACGTCCAAGATAAGTAGACCGAAACGATTGTGCATCTACTTCTATTACTCCACACATCGACCGCTATCCAGCATGCATCTAGTGTATTAAGTTCATGGAAAAACGGAGTAATGCAATAAGAACGGTGACATGATATAGACAAGATATATTCATGTAGTAATAGAACCCATCTTGTTATACTTAAAGGCAATGATACATGTGTGCCTTGCTACCCCTTTTGTCACTTGGAAAGAACACCACAAGATCGAACCCATCACAAAGCACCTCTTCCCATGGCAAGAAAAATTGATCTAGTTGGCCTAACTAAACCAAAGAATTGAAGAACAAATACGAGGATATAAGTAATTATGCAAATAAGAGATCAAAGAAGACTCAAATCATATTTATGGATAGAAATTGATCATGAACTCAAAATTCATCGGATGCCAACAAACACATCGCCAAAATCATTACATCAAATGATCTTTAATGGACCATTGTATTGAGAATCAAGAGAGAGAGAGAGGAAACCACTAGCTACTGCCTACGGACCCGTAGGTCTATGGTGGACTACTCACGCATCATCAGAGAGGCACCTATGAGGAAGCTGAACCCCTCCATGTTGGTGTTAGATTGGATCTCGAGGTTCCGAAACTTGCGGCGGCTGGAATTGTGTTTCATCGACTCCCTTAGGGTTTTCCGAATATTTGAGTATTTATAGAGGTGATAGTCGGTGGAGGGGGTTCCCGAGGTGGTCACCACCCACCAGGCCGTGTCGGGTGCCTCTGGCGCGCCTTGGTGGGAGTTCCCCACTTCTACCTTCTTCTCCGGCACTTCTCTGGCCCATCTAGTGTCGTCTGGCCCAAAAAACTTCTCCAAAAAATTTCACGGTGTTTGGGCTTTGTTTGGTATCGATTTTCTATGAAGTAAAAAAACAAAACAAAAATAGCAACTTGCACTTTGGTATTATGTCAATAGGTTAGTCCCAAAAAATGATATCAAGTTGATATAAAAGGAATATAAAACATCCAAGATTGATAATATAACAGCATGGAACAATCAAAAATTATAGATACATCGGAGACGTATCAGGCTCCACCCACGAGGAGTTGCGCGAAGAAGCAATCTTGTCTATACCATGATGGCCTATGTCCACGGAGGACTAGCCTTACTCGGGGTAGATCTTCACGAAGTAGGCGATCTCCTTGCCTTTACAAACTTCTTGGTTCAACTCTACAACACGAAGTAGGAGGCTCCCAAGCGACACCTAACCAATCTAGGAGGCACCATCCTCCAAAAGGTAATACATGTGGTAACAACGATGAACTCCTTGCTCTTGTGTTTCAAATGATAGTCTCCTCAATCACTCTATCACAGATTTGGCTTGGGTAGAAGAGATTGATTGGGTGGAAAAAAGCTTGGGGAGGCTCGAAATCAAGATCCATATGGTTGGAGTGGATGATCTTGACCTCAACACAAGGGTAGGTGGTTCTCTCTCAGAAATTTGGATATAGGAAATGTGGGTCTATTCTGAGTGCTTCTCTTGCGAGTGGGACGTGGTGGACAGGTATATATAGGCATCTCCAAAAGTCCAACCATTACAACATTATTGCCCAAGTCGGTGAAACCAATGTGGCAACTCGGTTGCACCGACTAGTGCAAAATGTGGCAACTTTGGAGTTTTCGGTGAGACCGTATAGGAATCTCGGTGGTACCAATATGAGTGGACAAGGGAAGTTACACAACTCGGTAACACTGATTCACAATTCTCGGAAATTACAATTCTTGTAAATGAGTCACAAGGAAGTTAGTCACTGAACTCGGTTGCACCGACATGGAACTTGGTAATATCGAGATGTGGGTCTGGCTAGGGTTTCTGTCTAGAGTTTTGACTCGGTGTAGCCGAAAGGATATAGTTGGTGGCACCGATTTTGAGTTGTAGGGTTTAATACAGAATATTTGTGGGAGAGCTTGTGAGTGATTTTTTTATTTGGGCTTCGCTACCTCTTTTATTTTTTTCATAAAGTCCGGAATCTCATCCGCACTTATGAGAGAATCATAGCTTCCATCATCCTTTCCTCACACAGGACATGCTCTAATAATGATAATCATCACACTTTTATTTACTTACAACTCAAAAGGAAATTACAACTTGATACCTATGAATAAATATGACTCTATATGCAATATGGAGGTGATGGTGCAAGTCATAAAAGGAAACGGTTGGAAGTTGCATGGCAATATATCTCGAAATGGCTATGGAAATGCCATAATAGGTAGGTATGGTGGCTGTTTTGAGGAAAGATATATGGTGGCTGTTTTGAGGAAGGTATATGGTGTCTGTTTTGAGGAAGGTGTTTGTTGTACCGTCGAAAGCTGCGCGGTACTAGAGAGGCTAGCAAAGGTGGAAGGGTGAGCGTGCGTATATTCCATGGACTCAACATTAGTCATAAAGAACTCACATACTTATTGCAAAAGTCTATTAGTCATTGAAGAAAAGTATTAAACGCATGCTCCTAGGGGAGAGGTTGGTAGGAGTTAACCATCATGTGCTCCCGACCCTCACACAAAGGTTAACAATCTATAAACAAATCATGCTCCGACCTCCTTACATAACGGTTCACCATACGTGCATGCTATAGGAATCACAAACCTTTACACAAGTATTTTTACCAAATCACAATTACTTCCTAACCTGGCTCTTAACATTACCATCGTTATATCTCAAAACTTTATGCAAGGAAAATAACTTCTCATAATACTCAATGTAGTTAATATGGAAGTTTTTATTATATCCCTCTTGGATGCCTATTATATTAGGACTAAATTCATAACCTAGACCAATTACCATGCTGTTTAGAGACTCTCAAAATAATATAAGTGAGGTACGAGAGTTCAGTTATTTCTGTAAAACACAAACACCATCGTACTCTAAAAAATATAAGTGAATCACATAGAGCAAAATTGCCTAACTCAAAAGATATAAGTGAAGCACATAGAGTATTCTAATAAATTCATGATTCAGCGTGTCTCTCTCAAAATATGTGTGCAGCAAGGATTATTTTGGCAAACTAAGAAGCAAAGACTTGTATCATACAAGACACTCCAAGCAAAACACATAGCATGTGGTGAATAAAAATATAACCTCAAGTAAATTTACCGATGGATTGAAGACGAAAGAGGGGATGCCTTCCGGGGCATACCCAAGCTTAGTCTCTTTGGCATCCTTGAATATGACTTGGGGTGCCTTGGGCATCCCCAAGCTTAGGCTCTTGTCAGTCCTTATTACATAATCCATCAAATCTTTACCCAAAACTTGAAAACCACACAAAACTTAACAGAAAACTCGTGAGATCCGTTAGTATAAGAAAATAAATCACCACTTTAGGTACTATTGTGAACTCATTCTTTATTTATATTGGTGTTATACCTACTATATTCTAAATTCTCCATGGTTCATACCCCATGATACAACCCATAGATTCATCAAAATAGGCAAACAACTCAAAGAAAAATGAATCTATCAAAAACAGAATAGTCTGTAGCAATCTGAAAACTTCATATACTTTTGTAACTCAAATAATTCTGAAAAATTAGTAGAAAATTCCTGGACTGAGCGCAAAAGTTTCTGTTTTTTAGCAAAATCAAATCAACAACTACCATAGATCACCCCAAAGGTTTTACTTGGCTCAAACACTAATTAAAACACCAAAACACAATTATTACAGAAGTAATAATGTGGGAAATACTCAAAAACTGAAGCAAAAACAGAACACAAAAATGAAATTGGGTTGCCTCCCAACAAGCGCTATTGTTTAACGCCCCTAGCTAGGCAAAACGCAATAGATGTAGGTGTTGTCATCTTTAGTATTAGCAACCTTTGTGAGGGCCTTCTCAAATCCGGGGGGCTCTTTCCACTTCCCTGGGTTTTCGGGCAAAGGAACCATCTTAAGATCCAGAATATCCAAACACGTATTGCAAAGGGAAATCAAAGTGTTTAAGCGACTGAGATTCCCATTGATATGTTTGAGGGGTTCATGATATTTTTGTAACTCGATTAAGTGTTTATGCAAGTCACTTAATGCGTCAAGAATTTGATCTCTCTCTTGTGAAAAGGTAGGCCCCTTCTTTTGTGGGGGAACCCCCAAAATTCCTTCCAAAACTTTATAAGCGGCACTTTATCAAGTTCAATGAAATTCCCATGTCAGGCAAAATCCAACAGCTTTCTATGATGCAAAGCCAATCCAATGTAAAAAATTCTAAGCAGAACTTTTGTATCTCCTTTTAGATTGGAAATAATATGGGGTTCCATCATCCTATACCAGGCATCTTTCAGATTTCCCTTTTGTTTTTGCTTGAAGTATAGAACTTCAAAGTCCCGTGACAAAGGGGGGGTAGTAATGCTAGTCATAGTAACAAGTAGACGATTTGGCAAGAAAGAAGGCAAACGAAAGAAGGGCAAATAAAAAAGGCAAATCTTTTTTGGTATTTTTTGAAATTTGTTTTAGAAGTGGGGGAGAGGAAAACAAGAGGCAAATGGCAAATAATGTAAATGCAAGAGATGTGTTTGTGATGGGTACTTGGTAGGCTTGATGTGTATCCTCCCCGGCAATGGTGCCAGAAATCCTTCTTGCTACCTCTTGAGCTTGCTTTGGTTTTCCCTTGGAGAGGAAAGGGTGATGCAGCAAAGTAGATAAGTATTTCCCTTAGTTGTTGGGAACCAAGGTATCAATCCAGTAGGAGGAACAAGCAAGTCAACAATGAATGCACCTACACAAACAATCAAACTCTTGCACCCAATGCTATAAAGGGGTTGTCAATCCCTTCACGGTTATTTGCAAGTATTAGATCCGATAGAGATACATGTAAACGAGAACGAAAAGTAAAAGGTAAATAAATTGCAGCAAAGTATTTTGGTATTTTTGGTTTATAGATCTGAAAATATATTATGGAAAATAGACCCGGGGGCCATAGGTTTCACTAGAAGCTTCTCTCTTGAAGGAAAATATCATGGTGGGTAAACTAATTACTGTCAAGAAATTGATAGAAAAGAGAATAATCATGTAGTTATCCAAGGCAATAATCATGCATATATCGATCACGTCTGTGTCAAGTAGATCGAAATGATTCTGCATCTACTACTATTATTCCACACATCGACCGACTCTTGTCTGCATCTAGAGTATTACGTTCATGAAGAACAGAGTAACACATTAAGAAAGATGACATGATGTAGAGGGATAAACTCAAGCAATATGGTGAAAACCCCATATTGTTACCCTTGATGGCAACAATACAATACGTTCCTCGCTACCCCTACTATGTCACTGGGTGAGGACATCATAAGATTGAACCCAAAACCATGCACTTCTCCCATTGCAAGAATTACCAATCTAGTTGGCCAAACCAAACCAATAATGCGAAGAGACTTATAAGGATATTAAATCATGCATATAAGAATTCAGAGAAGATTCAAATAAGATTCATTGATAATCTGAACATAAACTCACAATTCATCGGATCTTGACAAACACACCACAAAAGAAGATTACATCGGATAGATCCCCATGAAGATCATGAAGAACATGGTATTGAAGATCAAAGAGATGGAGAAGAAGCCATCTAGCTACTAGCTATGGACCCGTAGGTCTATGGTGGACTACTCACACATCATCAGAGGGGCAATGGAGTTGATGTAGATGCCCTCCGTGATCGAAACCCCCTCTGGCAGATTACTAGAAAAGGCTCCAAGATTGGATCTCTTGGAAACGGAGGCTTCTGGTGGCAGAAAAGTATTTGCGTGGCTTGCTCTGATGTTGGGGGTATATTTGGGTATTTATAGGACGAAGAATAGAGTTAGGAGACCTGCCAGGAGATGGCAAGCCTGCTAGGCATGGCCAGGGGGTGGCCGCGCCTACCAAGCTTGTGACCTCCTGGCAGGTGCCCTGGCATGCACTCCAAGCCTGGTTGATTTGTATCCTTCTGGAAAATTTCATTCCGAAGGTTTCATTCTGTTTGGACTCCGTTTAATATTCCATATATGCAAAACTCAAAAACGAGGGAAAAACAAAAATTGACACTAGGATCTAGATTAATAGGTTTGTCCCAAAAATAATATAAAATAGCATATTAATGCATATAAAACATCCAAAACATATAGTAGAATAGCATGACATCATCAAAAATTATAGATACATTGGAGACGTATCATGGACTCAAAGTAATTTCTCACAAAGTAAAATGTAGAGTCCTCCTGCTTGTAGATTGGCCAATCCTATTGCTTGCATCTTGGGGTCTCCTCACAATCCTTTGCCAATCAAGACATTGAACTTTTTCCTGAAATATACTTAATGGAAACATTAGTCCAATGAAATATATATTGTTATTAATTACCAAAACCACCTAGGGAGAAGTTGTGCTTTCAATCTCCCACTTCTTGGTAATTGATGACAACATATAGATCAAAGCTTCGATAGAGATAAAATCAATGAATAGTATCATCGCCTTGAGAGGTATGTGATAACCAAGAGCTCCCCCTAAATTTGTGTGTTATTTTAAATTGCGTTTGAATGCAAATGCACATTCGATTAGGATCATGGGTCACTCTTCAATGTCACATACAACTTGGTGGTGCGAAAAAATTAATATGAGTGAATTACATAAGCACATCACACAAACATCAAGTGAATGAACATCATATAGACATATCAATGATAGGCAATAGTAGCATCACACAAAAGTATATGATCAAACACCGACAAAGTTTTGCAACCAAACGATAAACCAAATGTTTTTGAAACATAGAGAGGGATCAAAATGCAACTCTCTCTCTCTCTCTCGAAACCCTACGATCTATAACATCTCCCCCTTTGGCAACAAGTTACCAAAAAGTTCAAAGTTATAGAGCTAATCGTCGCTCTAGGCATGATCTCCTCCATGAGATGATGAAGCTTCTCCTGTAGATGTCGAAGGAGTCGAGAGAAGAGCATTTGTGAAGGCTTCAGCTGAAGTCCTAAGGTGGTCTGGTAGACACTGGAGGTGCAGACGGAACTGATGGAGATGCAGCAGGTGCTAAATAAGAAGCCTCGTCTCTCGAGCTGGCACTGTAGGAGTTCTGGCTTTTGTCTTGAACTGGGTGCTAGTCCTGGGAGGTGGAATTGCATCATCATCATCATCTAAAGTATGAGGAATGGGAACTGCATCCACTTCCTTCTTGAGCTCATCCACAGTCTTTGTTAGCCCATCCACTGTTGTTCGGTGTAGAAAACTTGTCCTCCATAATCCTCACAAGACTCCCCTGATTACGCAGGATGGTCTTGATGTCCTTCTGCATGCCCGGAATGGTGCTAAATAGAAGATCCATTTGCTCACTCCTGGTCCTAGGCACCTGAGCACTAGTGGCTCTGGCTGCCTCAGTCGCTGCATGTGCAGTAGATGAAGTGAGATGACTAGGATCCATCGCCACAACATTATCCTCGAAATCTGGCTGGAGTGGCAAATGTGGGCAATCAAGTGGATATACATTCTTCTCTAACAAAGAGTTGATGAGCATCTGAATGTATGGCGCATATCCGCAAGATCTCTTCTGATCTGCAGTTGTCTTCTTCACCGCCTCAACTATCAAATCCATCACCCTGAACCTGGTGCGGGTGTCAATGTGGTGCGGCATGTTGATGGAGTAGCCTCGGATCATCTTGTCATCTCCTAACTTGGGCATCAAGGTGTACCTCATGATAGTGTTGGTAGTAGGCAATCCTGCTTGCAGGTAATAGATTGAACCAAACTTATGTGAATGCACATAATCACCAGGAATCTCCTTGTACATCTTTGCCATAGAGTTATGACTCATATTGGCTTCAGTGTAGACATCCAAGTCACCTTCCTGTACCCGTGGAGCTCCTAAGATGGTGTCCCACTCATCAACAGTGGATTGGTACCTGACTCCTTCAGTCATCCATATGATCATGTCATCTAGGTGGAAGTGAGCAGTAGAGTAGAATTGCATGATCATATCATCGTTCCAGGCAGTGAACTCCCTTCTAACAAAGTTTGCAATATCAATGCACTAGAAGTTGTCTTGCACACTGGGAAAATAGTCTTCATATTAATTGATGTAAGCCTAGTCAACATATCTCATGTCACTGACTGCTGGGCTCTTGTCCAATAGGACAGTCTCATAAAAGTCTTGATATTCCTTGGTATGAAATCTCGCATCCACAGCAGTTCTTCTCCTGGAGGCATAGGGGTCATTTGCTCTCCACAATCTCAGCCATGAGTCTCTCCTCTTCTTCATATCTTCAACAACGGGAAGAGTATCATCATGAGCAGGTAGATGGGGTCTGAGTTTCCTCAACACTGTCAAATTTTCCTCAACATCTCTGGAAGTTGAAGTTTTGTTCTTGGATGCAAGAGGGATGTCCCTGATAGTCTTCTTGGACTTTGGAGCAACTGGATTCTTTGGTGCAGACTTCTTGCTTGAAGAAGCTTGCTTTGGCATAGCTCCAGCAAGAAGCTTCTTCTTCTTGGAAGGAGGAGCCTCGGCAGATGGCTCTTCCTCCACTTCCTCCTCCTCAACATCAGTTGGATCCTCATACATAGAAGTAGGTCTTCCAATGACTTTCACTATCCTCTTTCTAGCTCTCTTCTTGTCACCTGCCTTCTTAGCTTCAAAACTAGCATAGGCCTTCTCTACTGACCTCTTAGAAGAAGTAGCCTCTGTAGTTGTATTCTTGGCAGTGTTAACTTTCTGCCTTTTGGCTATCTCTTCCTCTGGCACAAAGTCAGAATCTTCTTCATCAGAATTCAGCTTCTTCCTTTCCCTGGTGGCGGCCTTGGGCAAATCAGGTGAACTAGGATTGTCATCTGAAGAAGATGAACTCGCATCTGGGCTAGTACATGAGCCCATGTCCACATCTCTCTCTTCGAAATTATTCTAGTTGTCATCAGAACCTGACATGCTGACCCTGTGAATAGGGCATAGTAGAGCAAAGAGGTTGATCATCACAAAACGCAAATGATTTTTCAAAATTTGAACTTAGAATCTTAGTTTTGATATTCTCCAAATATAATTTCGGTTGCACCGAGTTCAACATTTCGGAGCAACCAAGACAAACAACTTGCCATAACAGAGACTTGGCAGTCTTTTTGGTTTCACCGAAAAGAACAGCTCAGTCTCATCGAAGCTGTTCTCACTAAACCTAAAAACAAAATCGGTAGAATCAAATTTTTGAACTCGATGACACCAAGATGTGATTTGCGGAAGGTCAAACCTAAAAATTACTTGTTCCCTAATCTAATAGAGTTTATCATGGGATAGATGGATTTTAAATTGTGGCAAGATGATAAAATAGCTCTAATGCACTAGAATAAGACATGGAAGTGCAAGGAGGGATCAAACCATACCCTAGTGGGGTGATAGCTTCGATACCGCGGCGATGGTGGTGAAGATTACTGTCGACGGTGGAGATCCCAGCGGCGACAGCGCACGGGGAGACAAAGGCGACGACCAAGGGTCCAGGTGCAGCAGCTAGGGTTAGAGGAAACGGACGATTGAAGAATGAATTACAAAAGTCAGGTCCACCGAGATTATATACCCTTCGCTATCGGTGACACCGGTTCTAAAATATTGGTGCCACCGAGTTCCTCTACTATTAGTTGAAAGGGAAACTCGGTGAAGCTGAGATTATGGAATTGGTGCTACCGAGATTCTAAAAATTAGATCAACCCTAGGCATCAGTGAAACCAAGATTTTGGTCTTGGTTGCACCAAGATGCACTGGGGGGTTTGGTGGTCAGCTCTTAACGAAACGAAACTCCGAGTGCTCCTGACACAGAGGGTTCGGGAAGTGCTTTCTCAAATTTTGTGATGTAGCATGAATATAATTTGAGACAATAAATCATAGATAGCTAGAGAGGGGTCCAGGCATTCTTGTATATCCAATTGGACAAATAAAAATAAAAGCCAAGTAACAATGAGTATATATATGCATACCAACATGCTCACACAATATGATGTCAAATGAAATATGGCAAACATGAAAAACCACTTTAGTATCTACCAAGCACTTTGGCGATGATGAAGTCATCTATATATGAGTATACTGAGACAAGTAAGAATACTTGATCATAGGTCATACTCATTATTTAAGCTCAAGCGGGGTTGCCACTTTTACATAAGGCATTTAATGTCTTCACATCTTTAAGAGATGTTTTAACTCAAGTCGTAGAGTAAATCTCCCCCTTGATGTGACATACCCCCTAAGAGGGATAAACTATCCTTGGGTTTTTTCATAGAAGACTTCATTTGGGTGATGTAGTGGTGGATTATCATAGTTGATGAAGATCATCTTGAGTTGGGAGCAATCCTTGTTGTTTCTTACACTTCTCACCTACATGGGTTAGTCCCACACAGGAGACAAATACAAGGATATCTATGGACATGGAGTGCAATGTATAAATGATGATGTCCATGGCTTCTTTCATTACCTTGTCCCTTGCTTACCATTGAGGGAATGTTTGACTCCTTGAACTATTGCATAAGGTTGGAGTTGATTGCAAATAGTCCTTGCTAAAAATGAATGTGAGTGAATTTTGTTAGCGGAGTCACCCCTTAAGAACTTATCTAGTCTTCTTATTTGGGATCCACATCAACTTGATGGGAAACCTTGGAGTTGAAGTAGCACTTGTAGAAGTTGAGCTTATAGTAGCCTTGGGAACCCACTTGAACATAGCTTGGGATTCATCTTCATATGAGTCAATCTCCTCTTGAAGCTTGTCCTTGCCCTTGAGCTTGTGATCTTGGGGTGGAAGGTCATCTTGAGCTTTTGTTCCCTTGGAGAGAGTATGTTCATACATCTCCTTTTGAGGAACAAACTTGGGCTTGGGGTATTGACCTTCTTCCCATTCAACTCCATTGGCGTTGAAGTAGCCAATGACATGGTTCTTCCGGTATCCTCCATGCTTGCATACAATTTCCTCAAATTGCTTACATCCAGCAAGACCTTTGTAGATACCTTTTTCTATTATCCCTTTCAATACATCATTTCCTTTCTCAAGTGTAACTTGTCTAACAGAATCATTAGTGGAATCAATAGAACTACTAGAAGCAATATGATTGGATTTATCATTTTTATTGCTACTAGTTGAAGAACATTTCTTGCCTTTGTTACTAGTTTGTCTATCCTTAACTTGTGGAATGAATATAGACAAGAGTAATCGTTTGTCTAGGCAAGGGGAAGTCTTCTTTCGAAGATCGTCATTGATAGCTTTAAGGAATTCATGCTCTTGATCCAAATTGAGCTTCTTGAAGCAGAGCTTCTCATGAATCCTTACAAGCTCTCTATGATCTTCTAAAGTAGATTCATGGGCTAACTTAAGAGTGTTTAATTCTTTAGTTACTTGCTCTATTTCCATCTTATCATCATCACGTGACTTATCTTGACTAAAGTGATTACTAACAAGTTCATTTTGACTAATGTCACTAGATTTGTCAAATAACAAGTCATCATTTCCAAGTAAGTCATCCTCATCACTATTAAAGTCAAGGTATTTGGGTGTGATACCTTGGGGTCTTTAGCCATGAAGAAACTTCCACTCCCTTCATTTGGTGAATCAAACATGTTGTAGGAGTTGGAGGAAATAAGTGCAAGTATGGCAACACCTTCATCTTGACTATAGTCGGAGTTGGGGTGATAGCTTCTCTCGGAGTGGTTATGGGATTCGGAGCCGGAAACCCATTAACCAACATGATCTTGATGTCTTCTTCTTGTGTAGCTCTTGGTGTACTTGTCCTTCTTCTCTGAGTCTTTACTTCTCCGGGAGGGTCTTCGTTCATAACGATCATCTCTACTCCTCTCTATTCGAGGTGACTCATCTCTTGAGCTCTTTCTTCTAGGTGCCTCTTCCCTTCTTTTGTGGGGGGGTCATGCACTCATTATAGTAGTGTACGGGCCTTGCACAATTATAACAATTCCGGTCACGACTAGATGAACGCTTCTCTTCATATCTTGAGTTGGAGTTTCTCTCTTTGCTTCTACTCTTGTAGAACTTGTTGAATTTCTTCACCATGAGACTTATATCTTCATTGGTAACAAGGTTGTCACTTGATGTAGCGGGAGTGTCACTTGAATAGTTTTAAGCACCGCTAGACTTGTTGTGAAGTTCTTCCTTGTCTTTGAGTGACATCTCATGAGCAACAATCCTTGTGATGACTTCCGTAGGGTTTAGATCTTTGTAATTTGGCATCATTTCGATCAATGTGCACACGGTGTCGTACTTCCCATACAAGTCTCTAAGTATCTTCTTGATGATGAATTTGCTGGTCATCTCTTCACTTCCTAAGCCGGCAATCTCATTTGTGATGAGAGCAAGCCTAGAGTACATTTCGGTGACTCCTTCACCATCCTTCGTCTTGAACTTGTCAAGTTGACTTTGAAGCACATCAAACTTAGATTCCCATATAGAGTCAGTACCTTCGTGCATATCAACCAAAGTATCCCAAATTTCATTTGCATTCTCAAGACGGCTGATTTTCTTGAATTCTTCGGGACATAGGCAGTTGAATAGAATGTCACATGCTTGAGAGTTGTATTGTAACATCTTTAATTCTTCTGCAGTCGCCTCACGATCCGGTTCCTTTCCATCACCAAAGAATACACCTCGCCAGCCAACACAAACAACAGCCCACATGGCGGGGTTAGGACCAAGAATATACATTTTAATCTTATGCTTCCAACTAGCAAAGTTTGTACCATCAAAATATGGACCTCTAAGGTGATAATTTCCTTCACTAGATGACATACTCTCCTAGATTGTGAGACCAATGCAATGGAGACCAAAGCTCTGATACCACTTGTAGGGATCGAAAGTAGGTCTAGAGGGGGGGTAATTAGACTACTTGACCAAATAAAAACCTAGCCTTTTCCCAAGTTAATTGGTTGGCACATTTTAACAATTCTGGCATATCAAGTTCACCCTACACATGCCTGTCTATGAGTATTGCAGTGCAAAGTAAAGACAAGCATATGTAACAGGACAAGGATAAGAAGATCAAACACAATTTGGAGACACGAAGATTTTTTCCATGGTTCCGATAGGTGGCGCTATCGTACATCCATGTTTATGAAGACTTCAACCCACGAAGGGTAACGGTCGCGAGAGTCCACGGAGGGCTCCACCCATGAAGGGTTCCACGAAGAAGAAACCTTGTCTATACCATGATGGCCTACATCCACGGAGGACTAGCCTTACTCAGGGTAGATCTTCATGAAGTAGGTGATCTCCTTGCCTTTACAAACTTCTTGGTTCAACTCCACAACACGAAGTAGGAGGCTCCTAAGTGACACCTAACCAATCTAGGAGGCACCACCCTCAAAAAGATAATAGATGTGGTAACAATGATGAACTCCTTGCTCTTGTGTTTCAAATGATAGTCTCCTCAACACTCAATCACTCTCTCACAGATTTGGCTTGGGTAGAAGAGATTGATTAGGTGGAAAGAAACTTGGGGAGGCTAGAAATCAAGTTCCATATAGTTGGAGTGGATGATCTTGACCTCAACACAAGGGTAGGTGGTTCTCTCTCAGAAATTTTTATACGGGAAGTGTGGGTATGTTCTGTCTGCTTCTCTTGTGAGTGGGATCTAGTCTAAGGGTATATATAGGCATATCCAAAAATCCCACCATTATAAAATTATTGCCCAACTCGGTGAAACCAAAGTGAAAACTCGGTTGCACCGACTAGTGCAAAATGTGTCAACTTTGGCGTTTTCGGTGAGACCGATATAGGAATCTCGGTGGTGCCGATATGAGTGGCCAAGGGCAGTTACACAACTCAGTGAGACCGATTCATAATTATCGGAAATTCTGATTCTTGTGAAAGAGGCATCGGGAAGTTGGTCACTGAAACTCGGTTGCACCAAAGTGAAAGTTGGTAGTACCGAGAAGTGGGTTTTGGCTAGGGTTTCTGTCTAGGGTTTCTAGTCGGTGTAGCCGATACGGAATTGTTGGCGCCACCGATTTTGAGTGGTAGGTTCTAGGACAGAATATTTGTGGGAGAGCTTGTGGGTGTTTTGGGTGACTAACACTTGATCATTTTGAGCATTTCATTCTCCATTATTACCTCACACCCATTTGATAGTATTGGCTTTCCTATGGACACATTATTATCTCACAAAGTAAAATGTAGAATCTTCATGCTTGTAGCTTGGCCAATCCTATTCCTTGCATCTTGGGGTCTCCTCAGAATCCTTTGCCAATCAACACATTGAAATTTTTCCTGAAATATGCTTAGTGAAAACATTAGTCCAATGAAATATATGTTGTTATTAATTACCAAAATCACCTAGGGAGAAGTTGTGCTTACAGATCTACCTCAAGATCGTATGTTGTGGTCTAAACCCTAAGAGTGATGATCGTAATCTATGATGATATGTCTAATGTATAGCCTAGCCTCGGCTTATATAATACATCGGAGGCCTAGGATAACAAGAGTCTTAGTCGTCTACGTCGGTGGAGAGGAGTAATTATCTTGATCGCCAAGTCTTGTGGAATATTCCTTGAATATGTCATCGGTTGCCCAAAGTAGCCCATGAATCAGCCCGTAGAGATAGGTCGGCGTCCCGAGGAACCCTTAGTCCTGAACTCCCTCATTAGAGCCGTGAACCGATCTTCATGTTAGGGATGCTCCTCGGTTCTTCCAAATAGTTGTTTGTCTTCGGTCGTCGGTCTTAAAAACTGGTTCAACAAATCTTCCCATCTTCAATCTTGAGGATCGCTGATGTGTATTCGAAGAGTTTACACGTCGAGCATCCGACGAGCCCCTTCAAGTTCTCGTCCTTAATCAATGTCTTGTATGTTTTTACACCACACCTCGGGTTTGAAGTGTTTCTCATGCGGTGGTTTCCTCTTGCCTCTGAGCTCCAATGTCAAACTGCATCTGAGGTGTGTTTTTGAAGCCGAGATCTAATGATGATCGGCGACCGAGGTGTCATAGATTACCTCGGTATTTTAAAATTTTGAAGGAATTCAGTCGAGCTTAATGCCGAAAATGTCTTTTATGGAGCCAGCCATTCGCATCCGATCTATACGCCGGACCGCTTCCGAGGTGGAGCTCCACCTCCTCGGGTTGTTTTTTGCAGAATTTATTTTCGATCACCGCAATTTTATTTACTACCGAGATGTATAGCTAGTAGCCCTCAAGGAGTGTGTCGGTCTAAAACCCGAGATGCACCTGGAGGAAAATAAAACTACTAATCCAAGTAGCCCATAAGACTCAGGTCGGTTTGAAAAATTGGCCGGAGGATCAATTCCTTGCTCGGCAGCATACTTTAGGAATTAAAATAAGGTGTGTAGTATCCCCCGAGACGTAGGCTGGGTACGGCCGACCAATCTGAGGACCGTAGTCTCCTCGGAAACGTATTGCACTTTGAAATTTACTACATTTAATCAATCAATGCAGTAGCCCCGAGACTTGGGATCCGTGACATGGCTGACCCTAGGATCGTATCTCCTCGAGGACTAGTTCATCCATTCAGTTTGTTTTGCCAAGTCGAGGTGTAGCTCGGCAGGGAAGATAACGAACTATGGGTCGGAAAAGTTTTTCTGAGCAGAACCATCACATAGAACACCTTGAACAAGAGGATTTCCTGCCTCCTGAAAGAAAAACATAAAAATAGGTTAAAGGTGTCATAAGCTCGGGAAACCAAAAAACTTTAGCAAAAACTTTGCGTCTAAACTAAATCAAGTTTCTTGGTGCGAATACGAAAATTGGTCTTAAAATTAATATGTGCTTCGGTCCTGCTTTAAGATGATACATCCAATCTCCACACTTCAAGTGGGTTAGCCTTCGGTTTCAACCTCCATATCCCGAAGGTGGAGTGTTTCTCCGAGGCCTGTTAAGCGAACCAAACTTGAGTGACTTTAGAAAGAAACCAGGCTACCCGGCTATTGACCACATACTTGTGTAGAAAAAGGAGTAGTAGAAAAAAGACTTTGCAACGGCCAAGAAGAAATAAGTATTATAAAACAGCTCATATAAATTTAAAAGCCCTCGGTTAACATGGGAAAAGAAGTGTTTTTAATAAACAATGCTTTTAACAAGCTAAGTTTTTAATAGACAACTTTTTGGTTTAACACAAGTATAATGCTTGGTTCAACCGCACATAAATTAAAAATTGCAAAAATGTTTATCAATAAAGTGCCTTAGTTGGTTAATGTGCTCGATGTGACGTGGGCCGAGCTTTTAGCGGGTCAAGGTCCCAGCCCCGAAGCCGGTCTCGAAGTGCCCGAGCAAAGAGTTCGGCTTGATGAAGTGGTGATGCAACATGGTCGATGTGGCGAGGCGAAGCCCCCGGTCCAGCTAACATGATGAAGTTGGTCGCTGGTGACGCCAAAGTCCCCGGAGCAGGTTGATGAAGAGATGGTGAACCCCCAGTCTAGTTGAGGTGACAGAGCAGGTCACTAAGGCAACGCTAGAGCCCCCATGCAATTCGACGTGTCGAAGCAGGTCGACGTGGTGTACGTCAGTTTGAAGAAGCGACGACGTGGCGATGCTGACGCAGGTCGGTATTTGTGATGTGGTCAATGCTGGCTTGATGAAGCAACGGAGCGCCCGCCCCGTACAACCCATGGATGACAAGGTTCTCTTGATGATTATTCGTCCCTCATGTTGCTGAACTATTGGTCGGCTGCTCAAGATGATGAGAAAACTTCTTTCAAAAAGGACGTCCAACAACCCGTTCATGAACAAGATGAACTCAGGTCGGATTCATTTTTGCGCAGAAAATAGGTCCAAAATGTGTTGTACTCATCGGACGTTTCCTGGTGTTTGGATGGTCAGATCGAGCTGACATCATGAGAGGTGATCAGTATAGGAATTCCGCAGTCGATGAATGGTGGAATTTTCCAACGGAGGTCCGAGATGGATACTGGAGACCTCGCCCTAAACATATCCAGATTCCCGTCCAAATTCGATAAGGCTCCGGTGTATCGGAGATTGCCAAAGATTCCTCCATCGGAATTCAAAGAAATTTGGCAGGGTTGTTATAGATACAATTCCCCACAATTCCACCAAACAAATCGTCAGAGCGACGCTCGAGAAAATGGGGAAGACGAACACAAATTCGTTGTCCATAAGAAAAAAATGTTGTCAATCTGCAAACGAGCCATCGGTCCTTCTAGCGATCCCACGGTGGAACTCTCAATGAAAGCACCAATGTCGGAGTCAAAACCGGCAGATCTCGAGTAGGGGGTCCCGAAGTGTGGATCTTGGATCGATGGGTTATAGGAGACAAGGGAGATGATGTTACCCAGGTTTGGGCCCTCTTGATGGAGATAATACCCTACATCCTGCTTTGTTTGTATTGATGATGGAGTATCGAGTACAGAGTTGATCTACCTCGAGATTGTATGTTATGGTCTAAACCCTAAGAGTGATGATCGTAATCTATGATGATATGCCTAATTCATAGCCTGGCCTCGGCTTATATAAAACACCGGAGGCCTAGGATAACAAGAGTCCTAGTCGGCTACGTCGGTAGAGAGGACTCCTTGTCTTGATCACCAAGTCTAGTGGAATCTTCCTTGCATATATCATTGGCTTCCCGAAGTGGCCCATGAGTCCGGCTCCTAGAGATAGGCTGGCGTCCCGAGGACCCCTTAGTCATGGACTCTCTCAGCCCAAAGCACATTTAATAGAATCATTTTATTAAGATTTTTCTCACGACTTGATGCAAATTTCAAATATTGTTTTAACTTACAAGTAATGTTGTGCAGTAGGTCGAATTCATCATGTTTTAAGCCTGTTTAGGTCCCTGGATTATATTATTTCCAAAGAATATGCTAAACATGTTCATACTATAACTTGGCAACCGTAACTCGGATTAAAATAATTTGTATATGTACTTTGATCAGAAAAATGTGTAGTTTCCAATCACGCTACTACTTATTCTTGTGAACCGGTTTAAATTTATATTTTCGGCATAACCTTAATTAACCCAATTAATTGCTATGGTATATTTTGGAAAATGCTAACACACAATATATCATTAATATCTACGGAGTATGTTAGGATGGTCTATATATATGGATCGGAGGGATTATAAAGGATAAATTTTAATGGACATATAGGAGTTCTAAAGAAAAGAGAGAATAAAGGGTGTGAGACAATTTTTTTATTAATCTTCAAGCGTGTGCGGAGATGCCTAAAACACATTTAATAGAATCATTTTATTGAGATTTTTCTCACGACTTGATGCAAATTTCTAATATTGTTTTAATTTACAAATAATGTTTTGGTACGAAAAAATTAAAAACTATACTCTTTAAAATCAGAGTAGTCGTACAAAAAAACGTACCAAAGGTATTGTATGCATGCTTCTTAATGTACTAGTGATATGAATTTCTACTAGAACTTAGTGTGCGCCTCTTTACCGTGGCTGGGCACAATTCAGATGTTATTGGGCCGTGCTGACGGGAAGTAAAAAAATCAATTATCTCTCGCATTGCAACGCACGGGCATATTTGCTTGTTGATATAAAAGCGCATGGTTATGCAATCTTTATTCATGGCAATGATCATCTGTATATAAGCATCACATCCATAAACAAATAAGCCGACTCCTACCTGCATGTATTACTATTACTCCACATAGAGAGCACTTCTATGATTGCCTCTGTGAGTATTAAGTTCATGGAAAACAGAGTTATGCTTGGAGAACGATGACATCATGTAGACAAAGAGAATTCAATCAATATGAATTAACCCCATCATTTTATACTTAATGGCAACAATACAAAGACGTATCTTGTCCCCTTCTGTCACTGGGATATAGGAACCCGTCAGATTGAACCCACTACAACGCACCCCTCTCATTGACTAAATATCAATCTAGTTGGCCAAACTATTTCAATAGATCACAGAGATTTACGAAGCTATAATAATCATGCAAATAATAATCATAATAGAAATCATAGAAGACTCAAATATTTTTCATGAATAATTTGAACATAAACTCATAATTCATCAGGACCCAACAAACGCACTGCACATAGTGATTACATCGGATAGATCACCGCGAAGATGCAGTGAACTTTATATTGAAGATCGAGGGAGAGAGGGAGAGAGATACTAACTACGGACCTGTAGGTCCGTAGGGAACTACTCACACATCACCATGGGAGTAGCAAGGTTGATGAAGAGGCCCTCCATGATAGATCCCCCCTCTGGCAGGGCACCAGATGGGCACACAGCGGAAGAGAGAGATTTGCGGCAACGTAAAAACTGTTTTGGGAGTCTCTCTAGGGTTTATGGGATTTATTGTAATTTATAGGCCATAGAGGGGCACTGGGAGATGCCCGAGGGGGGCACCACATAACAGGGCACGGCCACCCCCTGGGCACGCCCTATTGTGTGGTGGCTCCCTCGTGGAGCCTCCGGCCTCCTCCCGAAGCTTCCACGTCTTCTTTTGGTCCAGAAAAAATCATAGAAAAGTTATGTGGCAATGGGACTTTGTTTGCTATTGTAAACCTAAAAAGTCAAAAACATGCAGAAAACAGTAATTGGCACTGGGCACTGGGTTAATAGGTTAGTGCTAAAAATAATATGAATTGGTAAATAATCACCCAAAAAGCATCCTAGAATGATAATATTATAGCATGGACCAATCAAAATCATTGATACGTCGGATACATATTAGCATCCCCAAGCTTAATTCATGCTTGTCCTCGAGTAGGTAAATGATAAAAACAGAATTTTTGATGTGACATGCTACCCAACATGTAATCTATTGCAGGTATTGTCATTGAGAAATGATGAATTAACAAACATCAACATATTAATATTTATAAACATAAGGAACATAGTCATCAAGTTTCAAAATATATGATCCTTAAAGAATGTTCACCCCCTATTCATTTTATCATATAAGAATAGCATGGATCTGTCTTCACCACATAAATAAAAATGTCAAGCACCACGGTGTGAGGCAATTGGATCGTACTTCTTAACGTGATTCAACTTTTTATTACTTACGCGGTATATGAGCGTGAACCATGGATATAGCATAAAGGTGGAATAGAATATGGTGGTAGGTTTCAAAGTGGTAAAAGTGGAGAAGAAAGTCTCGCATCAACTAGGCATATCAACGGGATATAGAGATGCCCATCTATAGATATCAATGCAAGGAGTAGGGATTGCCATAAAACGGATGCACTAGAGCTGTAAGTGTATGAAAGCTCAAATGAAGCTAAGTGGGTGTGCATCCAACTTGCTTGCTCATGAAGACCTTGGAAAGTTGAGGACGCCCATCATGAGAATATACAAGGCAAGTTCCATAATGAAAATTCCCGCTAACATATAAAAATGATAAAACGAGAGACTATCTATATGAAGAACATGGTGCCACTTTGAGGAACAAGTGTGGAAAAGGAGGTAGTAGCACCATCCCTTCTCTCTTTTCTCTCTTTTTTATTTTTTCTTTCTCTTTTTCTATTTTTCTTCATTTTTATTTTTCATCTGGAGTCTCATCCCAACTTGTGGAGGAATCATTGTCTCCATCATCCTTTCCTCACTCGGATAGTGCCCTAATAATGATGATCATCACACTTTTATTAACTTACAACTCAACATGAAAACTGTAGTATGACTCTGTATGAATGCCTCTGGCAATGTACCAGGATGTGTAATGATCTAGCGTAACATGTATAAGAAATGATGAACGGTGGCTTTGCCACAAGTACTATGTCAGCTTATATGATCATGCAAAGCAATATGACAATGAAAGTACTAGTCATATGATGTAACGGTGGAAGTTGCATGGCAATATATCTCGGAATGGCTACGGAAATGCCATAATAGGTGGGTATAGTGGTTGTTTTGAGGAAGATATAATAAGGCTTATGTCCAACAGAGTGTATCATGTCACGGGGTTTGCATGCATCGCCTATTGCATCGGTCCTCAGGGTGAGAATGTGCAATGCATGGTACCGAAGAGGCTAGCAAAGATGAGGTGGTGAGAGTGCGTACATGCATGGATTCACATTACTCATAAAGCACTCACATACTTATTGCAAGATTTTATTAGCTCTCTCAAAGCAAAGTACTACTCGCATGCCCCTTGAGAGGAGGTTGGGAGGAGATAACCATCGCGCACCTCTGACTTAAACATCACTAGGATTTAAACGAGGAGTAAGTATGATCACACATCATCACCATGCTATAAAAAATATTTAGATGAACAACAAGTTAACACCCTTTAATTCACAATACTTTTACTAAAAATGAGCATGCACTCATTCTCTTTCATATTACCACATAAATATCATTAACCCACAATTCTCTTTTATGTGCTACATGTAGTTTTGATTATGCACTCATTGGATCCTATTATTTTTGGATTAGTCTTATAACCCATGCAAATTATGGTCACTATTTATTAACTCTCAAACAAATACAAGTGAACAATGAGAGTGCAAGTATTTCTATAAAATATATATGCTATCGTGCTCTAAAAGATATAAGTGAAGTAGTA
Source organism: Hordeum marinum (assembly GCA_022496015.1). NCBI lineage: Eukaryota > Viridiplantae > Streptophyta > Magnoliopsida > Poales > Poaceae > Hordeum > Hordeum marinum. The sequence continues at coordinate 340,552,965 of CM039677.1, read as the reverse complement.
GAGCAATTGCTAATGCTCAAAAGATATAAGTGAAGCACAAAGAGTATTCTAACAAATCATGGTGTTCTTGTGTATCTCTCAAGTGGGTGTGTCCAGAAAACAATGATTGTGGGAAACTAAAACAAAATCAAAGTAAAGCAAATGACGCTCCAAGCAGAACTCATATCATGTGACGAATAAAAATATAGCTCCAAGTGACATACCGATGGATTGAGATGAAAGAGGGGACGCTTGAGTATTACTTGAATATTACTTGGGGTGCCTTGGGAATCCCAAAGGTTAGGGTCGTGTCACTCCTTATTCCTCCATCCACCATGATAGCACCAAAAACTTGAAAACTTCATCACACAAAACTCAACAAAACCTTCATGAGATTCGTTCGTATAGTAAACATAACTAATACTTTATGTAATGTTGTAAATATATTCTTACTTTATTATTGCATACGGTACTATATTCTAAATTATCCATGGCTTATACCCCCCCCCCATACAATCCATAGTATCATCAAAACAAGCAAACTATGCAAGCAAAAACACAATATGTCAAAAACACAACAGTCTGTAAAGATCTATAGAGAACCTATACTTATGTAACTAAAAAAATTCAGAAAACATTGCACAGCCTGAATAATTTTTATAGAAATACTTTGTAAAAAAATCAGATCAAAAAGATGTTCCAGTAAAATCAAAGAAATTCTACACTGGATGTTGAAGTTTCTGTTTTTGCACCATATCAATTCTACTTATCTTGTGAGTCATCCCAAAGGCTTTACTTGCCACAAACACTAATTTAAACAAAAAAACAATCTTTAGAGAGAAAATAATCAAGTTATCACACATAAACAGAAATGAAAATGCAAAATTAAAGGTAACTATTGGGTTGCCTCCCAACTAGCGTTACTGTTTTACGCCCCTAGCTAGGCAGAATGCATAGTTTCAAGTGTTGTCATGTCTAGTTTTCTCTTGGGGAGGAGGTTTCTCAAAGACAATAGGAAACATATAATCAAGTAATATATTGTCATTCTCAATAGTAATTTCCTTAAATCCTTCTGTATTCTCCCATACTATCCAAGAATATTGTTTATTGATGGCATTGAAAACTTGTTGGATAATATTAATAGGAGGAACTTCTTTAATTGAGTTTTCAGAAAAAGTATGTTTATATCGAAACACATATATCATTATATAGTCCTCATTATATAAAATTTCATCTATCACGGGATGTTCAAAACTCATATTATACTGTTCAAAGATATCTCGAGCCTCTCGTACTATATAGTCAAATTCATGCATGAGGATAAGAGTGGCCATCTTTTTAGCTCTAGGGTCCTTTATAACCAGAAACACATAGAAAAGCCTTTGAAAAGTAGGGTGGGTATGCATAAATCTTCTTTCAAGCTTAAGAACAAAATTGGAAATAGCATCGGCGTAGCTTTTGGTTCTTTTAAGTATTGGTGTATCCTTGCAAGCTAAAGCACTCGTACAGTTAACGAATTCTTGGATAATGCTTTTCCCTACGATATTCCCCTTCCCCGAAATAAAAACTTTTACATCTCTCTGTGGGGGAGTTTCCTCTTTAGTTTTTTTACCTCCATCATCCTTCTCGGTGATAAAATTAGACATGATAGCAACCTTAAAGCAAGCAAAACAAGTAGACAAGAAAAGTAGCAAAGAAGTAAACTGGAAACTAGCAAAGATAAAAAAATGATTTTTTGATTTTTATGAAGCAAACAAAATATAACAGAAAATAAAAAGTAGAACAAGTGAATGATAATTTGTGCGAAGTTACTTGATAGTAGGTTGGTAATACTCCCCGGCAACGGCGCCAGAAATCCTTCTAGATACTTGTGATGTGCATTGGGTTTTCCATGAAGAGGAACGGATGATGCAACACGGTATAGATAAGTATTTACCTCGGCTGAGAACCAAGTTTTATTTAATCAATAGGAGTAGTACGCAACCCGCGTCTTCAACTATTGCACACAAAGAAGCAAACACTTGCACCCAACATGGGAAAGAGGGTTGTCAATCCCCTTGGACTCGTTATTTGCAAGCTAGTGAAGTATGTAGATGAAAGCTGAATATTGTAAATTGCAAAAAAATAAAAGACAAATAATTGCAGCAAGGTATTGAAAGGATTTTGTAAATATATAAGTGAATAGACCCGGGGGCCATAGTGTTCTCTAGTGGCATCTCTCATGTAGTATGTATACGGTGGGTAAACAAATTACTATTGGGCAATTGATAGAAAAACTCATCTTTATGCAATCTTCATTCACGACAATGATCATGTGTATCTAGGCATCACATCCATAAACAAATAGGTTGACTCCTTCCTGCACCTATTACTATTTCTCTATGTCGAGAGCGCTTATATGCTTGCCTCTCTAAGTATTAAGTTCATGACAAACATAGTAATGCTTGGAGAACGATGACATAATATAGACAAAGAGAATTCAATCAATATGAATTAACCCCCTCAGTTTATCCTTAGTGTCAACAACACAAATACGTATCTTGTCCCCTTCTGTCACTGGGATATAGAAACCCGTCAGGTTGAACCCACTACAACGCACCTGTCTCACTAAGGAAATATCAATCTAGTTGGCCAAGCTATTTCAATAGATCGGAGAGATTCATGAAGCTATAATAATCATGCAAATAAGCATCATAATAGAATTCAGAGAAGAATCAAATCTTTTTCATGAATAAACTGAACATAAATCCACAATTCATCAGATCCCAACAAACGCACCACACAAAGTGATTACATCGAATAGATCACCGCGAAGATGCGGTGAACTTTGTATTAAAGATCAAGAGAGAGAGAGAGAAAGAGAGAGAGAGATAGCCATCTAGGTACTAACTATGAACCTGTAGGTCTATAGGGAACTACTCACACATCACCATGGGAGAAGCAAGGTTGATGAAGAGTCCCTCTGTGATCGATTCCCCCTCTGGCATAGCACCGGAACAGGGCTCCAAATGGGCACACGGCGGAAGAAAGGCTTGCGGCGGCAGAAAAAGTGTTTCGGGAGGCTCTCTAGAGCTTATGGGATTTATTAGAATGTATTGGCCAGAGAGGGGCGTCGGGGGCCACCCGAGGGGGCCAACACACAACAGGGTGCGGCCACCCCCCCTAGGCGTGCCCTATTGTATACTCGTTCCCTCGTGCAATGCCTGGTCTCCTGCCAAAGCTTCCAGGTCTTCTTTTGGTCCAGAAAAAACATATAAAAAGTTTCATGACAATTGGACTTCGTTTGGTATTGTAAACTTGAAAATTCAAAAACATGCAGAAAACAACTAGCACTGGGCACTGGGTTAATAGGTTAGTGCTCAAAAATAATATGAATTGGTAAATAATCACCCAAAAGCATCCTAGAATGATACTATTATAGCATGGAACACCAAAAAATATAGATACGTTGGATACGTATGAGTCATCCCAAAGGCTAGACTTGGACCCCGTAGATCAAGTTTTCGTCCGGAGCAAGACACAAGAGGTGGGAACGCCATGATGGGCCTTCGGTAATGATATGACATCCATCGACACTGCCACCGTCAGCCCAAAGAAGGGTTGAACAGGTGATATACCCCGGAGCTCACATCCCCCCATCGCACCCTAGCTTTGCCAACCAACCACAACCATGCCACCGTTCGCCCGCACCTGAGATGCATGTTTTGCCCATGAACACCATGCCTCCCACCACCCGACATCCAGCCATCCGCAAGAGCAGCCAAAGTGACCAGCTTTAGTCCGATGGGACGCCTACGACCGACGAAACCACAGCCCACGGCCCGCTTTGAACGACGCCAGAGTTGTCGCCGCACACAAACGAACGAGGAATGGGGAGGAGGGGGAGCGTACGCATCCACCACCGGCACACCATCGTGCCTGTGACGGGCCGCTATAACGCTAGCACCGCCCATCCCTCCCACCAGTCACCCATCGGACACCCATCATGCCGTCCCACCACGACGGTCGAAGCAGATCCACGCAAGGCCACTAACACGGCCTGTCCAACGTCTAGGGGACCCCACAGACCGCCACCTACCACCAAGACCGCTCGCCGGGAAGCCCTTCCATGCCGCTTGTTGGAAATATGCCCTAGAGGCAATCATGTGATGATTTCATTTCCTATGTATTCATGAATATTTTGTATTTTCCTTGAACATCATCAGTGATGTGTATCAATAAGTATGTGACTTATTTGTGGGACTATATACTGTAAGATGATTTATTCTGATAGTCCCTACTTGTTAAGGTTATGTGAACACATATCCTTTACTAGTATACGATTCAGTTGATGACTATGTTTTACAAGTCATGTGCATGGAGATGCTAAACTGATAGTATGGACTCGGGGATTGAGATCACTGAGTCGGGCGGACCCACTTTGAGACATAGCGAGATAATGTCATCTGTTAGTCTCAAGTACAATGTATATTTCATGTCCTAGACCTAAGGTCCTCGTATGTTCTCGGGATGAGGATCGACTTATTTAGGGTCTATCAAACGCTACTCCATAACTGGGTAGTTATAAAAGTAGCTTTCGCGTGAGTCGCGAGACATGTCGCGAGACATGGTTGACCAAGATGGGATTTTCCCCTCCATGAGGAGAGATATTCTGTGGGCCCTATCGAGTGATCAGATTTAGAAAGCATGGCCATGCGACATGGGTTAAGTGATAAACCGGTTCGGGAATCTGTATCACGGTTTTGAGAAGAGATGTCGAGCTAACACAAGGGTGACAAGTACTCACCTTGAGCTTGACAGCCTATATCATGAGGCAAAAGGAATATTGTATACAACACATTGTCGAGGTTTGTCTAACGAATTTGCGCACACATGGGAGTTGGCATGTTCTGTTAGGAGCCGCTACCGACTATCGACTCGGGTCGTGTCTATGTATACGTGAACCTATAGGGTCACACACTTAAGGGAATGCAGCCCATTCGCATTGGATCCGAATGGAAAATGGGACTAGACTCGTCGTGGTCCTCAAGTGTTGAGCCCACCTCGGAGGTCTATATAAAGGGGAGTGGGCGCACCTTTCAGGGTACATCTCTTTTCTCTCCTCGACAGCCACCGCCACTCCTCACGCCACCATGTCGTGAGATCGCACCTAGCAGTCCACTGCCCGACGCTGCCCCCGTACGTGTGGATACCTTGGAGGCATTGCATCTGTGGTGCTTGGACGAACCGTTCGAGGGATCCGTGAGGAGCTGTTTGTGGGAGATCACTGCTCGCGGGAGATCGGCTACAGGAGGAGGAGACGAATTGGCTGATCGACTACACGTATCACCAACTCTACTTCCGCTGCGGTGACTGCGCGTCTAGTGGTAAACCCGATCCCGTGATCTATTTCTAGCAGCATGTTCTTGGGTGCGCGGTAGAAATATTTTTTTGGCGCTAGCGTAGTGTACCGCGTGTTCCTACACCGCTTGCCAAGTCAAGTCATCCGAGCCGACTGGAACCTGGCCAGCACGTCCGCCAAGACCGTCGTTGTTGTGCCGTCACCCCTACTAGACATAAGCCGAGGTAAGGGCGGTTGCCCGCAGCCAAGGTCGCACTCGACCTGCACCTATGACCAGGACCGACCTGGAGCAGCCGTCGGCGTTGTCCCTCCAGCGTGCCCTACCAGATCTGGCGAAGAGACCCGATCCGACCCACCACAGTTGTGCACCGCAGGCGTCCGCCCTGCCGCCGTCATGATGCCACCAGGCGCCCTCAACGTCGCGCCGCTGACCCCCGCCATTGGCCAGCGCCTCCGAACGACCGGCTGGCCCGCGCCAGCCGGGGATCCCGCGCGGAGGGGAAAGGAAGGCCCAACCGCCCTTGCCAGTCGGCTTTGCCCGGCAGCACCGCTAGACGGCGGTGAGGGAGGAGGGCCGAGAGTGGGGGTGAGAGGAGATGGCCGCTAGGGTTCCCCCCGGGCACTCGTGGGAGCGCCATGGGAGGGAGACGGGAGGAAGCTCTCTGCAAAATGTTTAATGATAGCACGGACGCTAAGATATAGGGACGCGGATTTATCAAGTCCGGCTATAGATGTTGTAAGCGCCTATGAGACGAAGATGAAGCCCTGATGCGCCGTCCTTCATGTCATCCACCACAACGTACGGAGGACGACAACGCCGTCATTGCACCACGGTCGACAATCAGAGGCATTTTCCTGCACGCGTATTGGTAATCGCCTCAAACTATCTTGTATAGAAGGCAATTACATGAAATGCCTCCAATAAACCTGCTTACCTAGGCGATTTGTAAAAACGCCACAAAAACTTCCTTCATAGAAGGCGTTCTGAAAAAAACGGCACTGGTGTTTAGAAGGCATTCCGCAAAAACGCCACTTATGTTTAGAAGGCATTCCACAAAAACACCGGAAAATATTCTATTTACAGTGTTATGTAAAACGTCGCGCCCGTATAGAAGGCGTTCCTATGGAAATCGCCTCGCTACATCAATCGTAGTTAACAGCGGTGGTGATAATTCAGCGGAGTAATTGGTTCTTGTATATTACATAGTCTACGTGAGCGTGTTGTTTCGACCCTGTAGAGCGGGAGCAAGAGGTATCGGGTTCGACTCCCAGGAGTGCGCATGAATAAGACATGCTATGTATGCTCCAAGCTGTATTTTTCCACATCCAGCCTCGACCTGAGGGAATGCGAGGCGTTTTTCAAGAACGCCGTGACTGGACATGCGAGGCATTTCTTTTAAAACGCCACGATTGACATTCGCCTTCGCGACTATTTCTAGCATTTTTAGGAAGCGTCTGTATGGATGTTTAAAGTCATTGTAAGGGTCTTTAGTAGCTTTAGTAGCGTTTATAAGCGTCTTGCATAGTTTACTGTGTTGTAGTGCGTCCTCCTCCTCCTCTCGATTTCTCGGGAGAGAAAATACTCCCGCCATGACGTGAGTGACTAGAGGTCGGCAATGACCGAACAAAAAGTTGGGCTCCAGGCAACACTACTAATCTGCAGGTCAAATGTTGCGCATTGATTATGTATGCGCCACATCCGACCTATAGTACGCAGTACCACGTCTCCATTCCGTGACAGTAGAAATCACTGATTAGCTATGCAACAGTACGTGCGCGTCCAAAAGTCCGAAGACGAGCAGATCAGACACGATGCGGACATGGAGTTAATGGAACCGTGCACGCATGCACCGTGCGTGTGAATAGCACAACATTTTAGTCAGCCACTACGTGCTCAAAACCGAGAGCAATTTTTGTTCGCATTTTGTCTATTTGGATCGGCCGTCCGTTCGATGTCTGTTCTGTATAACATTTAGGTTGATAGTGTTCCCAACGCGTGTGATTCATATTTATCGACGTGGACGGCTGGCCGCCCTTTGACAATAAATATGCACACATTTTGCATTATTTAACAAAATAACATATAAATAAAATAACATCACAACCAAATAAAGCATAATTTTACAAGCCGAATAATAATTAAATTGCTTCGAATACATGTGAAAAAAAGATACATCTGCCAACATGAGCCCACATATACTCAAGCAAATCATTTTGCAGCTGCATGTGAGTTTCTTAATCACGCATTTCATGATATTCATGCTCAGGCACGACATTCTCATCCTCAAACTGAAATCTTTGATCGTAGATACGTTCCGGACGCTCATCTTCTACGGTCATATTGTGCATAATCACACAAGTTGTTATCACCTCCCATAGCTTCTTGGTGCTCCAAGTCCTAGCAGGATACCAAACGATGCCCCATCGAGATTGCAAAACAGCAAAGGCACGCTCGACATCCTTCCTAGCACTCTCTTGCTCTTGAAAAAATCTTTTCCTCTACTCTTCGCAGGGTTGGGGATTGTTTTCACAACAGTGGTCCACTGAGGATAGATACCGTCACCTAGGTAGTATAATTTGTCGTAGTTGTGGTCGTTGATGGCAACATTCACCGGCAGGTTGTTGCCTTCCGCAAGCCTTGCAAACACCGGCGAGCGTTGAAGCACGTTGATATCATTGTGTGATCCAGCAATGCCGAAAAAAGAGTGCCAGATCCAGAGATCTTGTGAGGCCATGGTCTCAAGTATGACATTACAAGCCCTGACATGGCCCTTATACTGCCCTTGCCAAGCAGAAGGGCAGTTCTTCCACTCCCAGTGCATGCAGTCTATGCTACCAAGCATCCTGGGAAGCCCCTGCTGGCATTCATCGCCAACAAGCGGGTTGTATCTTCAGGAGTCGGCTCTCTCAAGTCAGCAATCACAGCCTTGCAGAACTGTACATGGACTCTAGGCATGTAGACTCGCTCATATGCATGTACTCATCAATGAGATCACCGGGCACTCCGTATGCAAGAATCCGGATGACTGCGGTGCATTTCTGATAAGATGAGAAGCCAATCTTTCCAAGGGCGTCCTCTTTGCACTCGAAATAGTTATCGTATCTGACCCCCCCCCCCCTCTCTAATATGGTTGAAAACATGCCCTGCCATACGAAAACGCCATCGGAATTTTTGATGTTTGAACAACGGGTTGGTTGTGTCAAAGTAGTCCTTTCAAAGAAGGAATGGATGTTCTCTCGGTTGTGATTCAACATCGGAAGGTGTCCCAAGATCGAGCCACGGAACAACGGCCGTTGGCTATTAAGGTGGTGATAGACCAAAACAACAGCCAAGATCTCCTCTTCATCATCGGACGAGGAATCGTCGAAGTCGCAAAGGAAATTATGGTAAAAACTCGTCGGTAGAATCCATTTTGTACCTTGGCAAACTGTCGAACCGGTTGAGAGCGCCGTCGAAGGAGCTGGCCAGTGAAGAGGCACGCGCCTCCCTTGTACCAGGTAGTTGGCCTGCAGACGTCCGACGAGTGGGCCAGCGTCAAGACGAGGGAGATGGCGGGCGGTGAGACAGCTTCTTGCCCACGGCAACGTGGGGAGGTGGTGGTGGGAAGCTTCGGTGCCTCGGCGCCGAGACGGTGGTGGCGGCGAGGTGGAGACGTTTGGGGCGCGTGGTGAGACGGTGGCACAGGCTGCTGGCAGGGGCATCGGCAAATGGGCGGCGACGACGACGCGGCGAAGGCCGGCAAGGGATTGCCGTCAATCTGGGTGGGAGAGGATGGCCAATGTGCCACCAACTAGCAGGCCGGGGGAAGGTGCAGGCGGGCGTCGCACGCGTCCGTCTCGTGTCCGCGCCGACGCAAATCGGGCTCAAAAATGGGTCGGGAATGGGTCGGCACGCGGACGCACGTCCATTTGGGTCGACGCGTTGGGCCGACTTTTGTGTCCGCCGCGACCCAAACGGACGCGCGCGAACGAAATGGGTTGGCGTGTTGGAGTTGCTCTAAGAGCAACTCCAACTGGACGACACATTCGTTCTTTTGTGTTCATTTGGGTCGTGGCGAACACAAAACTCGGTCTAACGCATTGATCTAAATGGAGGCGCGTCCATTTTTTCGTCCTCCCGCGACCCATTTCAGGCCCAAATTTGAGCGGCATTTGCGTCAGCATGGACACGAAGTGGACGCCCGAATTGCCCGCCTTGTCTTCCCCCTGGCCTGCCAGCCGGTGGCTCGTACACCAGTCTCCTCTTCCTCCTTCGCCTCCAAATCACCCGCTTGCCCCTGCCATCCACTTCCGCTGTCACCCCAGCCATCTGCCTGCAGACTCACCCTTCTGGCAGCCTCCTCCCCTGCCGCCACCGCCCAACTCCGCCACTTCCTCTCGGTGGGTCTCGAGGCTCCTCTCCGACCGGAGTCTTCCACAAACACCCGCAAGGTGTTCGATGCTTTTCCCAAGATACAAATGGACTTCGATGATGAGTATTTTTTCTACAATGTTCTTCTAGAGTCGGATGATTCTTCATCTGATGATGAGGAGATGGTGGCTGTTGCATTGGTCATCAATGACCATGTAAGTATGAAGCGGCCATTGTTTAAGGGCTCCATGTCGGGGCACACGTCGCCACTGAATCGAAACCGGGAGAGTGGCCATTTCATACTCTGGAAAGACTACTTCGAGACACCAAATCCTCTCTTCAAACATCACTTGTTCTGTCACCGTTTCCGGATGGCTAGACATGTTTTCAACCATATACGAGAGGGGATGGTTGAGTATGATAACTATTTAGATTACAAGATGGATGCCCTTGGAAAGATTGGCATCTCCTCTTATCAGAAATGCATTGCTGCCATTCAGATGCTTGCATATGGAGTCCCCGACGATCTCATTGATGAGTATGCTCGGATGAGTGAGACCATGTATAGATTCTGCAGGGTTGTCATAGTTGTGTTTGGTACGGAGTACCTGAGAGAGCCAACGGCTGCCGATACAACACGGTTGTTCTTGATGAATGCCAGTAGGGGGTTCCGGGGATGCTTGGTAGCATAGATTGTATGCAATGGAAGTGGAAATTCTGTCCTTCCGCTTGGCAAGGGCAGTATAAGGGCCATGTCGGAGCTTGCACTATTATACTTGAGGCCATGGCTTCCCAAGATCTCTGGATTTGGCATGCTTACATCGACATGGCCAAATCTTGCAACAATATCAATGTGCTCCAGTGATCTCCGGTGTTTGCTAGGATGGCAGAAGGCAACTGCCCAGAGGTCAATGTTGAGATCAATGGCCACCAGTACACCAATGAATACTATATACTCCCTCCGTCCCATAATGTAAGACGTTTTTAACACTACACCAGTGTTAAAACGTCTTACATTATGGGACGGAGGGTGTAGTTGACAATATCTATCCACATTTGTCTACTCTTGTGGAGACAATCTTCAACCATGTAGGAGAGAAGAGAAAGAGGTTTGCCTAGGAGCAAGATAGTGTTAGAAAAGATGTAGAGCGTGCCTTTGGCGTTCTTCAATCTTGATGGGGCATCGTTCGGTATCCTGCTAGAACTTGGAGCGCCAAAAAGTCATGGGAGGTGATTATGGATTGTGTGATCATGCACAACATGATAGTGAAGGATGAGCGTCCAGAACGTGTTTGTGATCAAGGGTTTGATTTTCAGGGTGACAATGTTATGCCTTGGCATGGAGGAGGGGCAACGTTTGCATAGTTCGTTAAGTTTCATCATAAGATGCGTGATTGGATACTCACATGCAGCTACAAAATGATTTGGTTGAGCATATGTGGATTCATGTGGACAACAGTAGATGTCCGGTAACCTTTTCTTTTAAATGTATTTGAGACAATTTAATGTTAAACTATGAGATTTTTTGTAATTCTCGAACTATGAAATGTTTTCTATTGAACATTTATTAATCTAGAAATAAATTTTACTTTCGTGATATTATTTATCAAAGCAGTCAGAAAATAAGCCGCAAGCCGGCCGCGCGGACGAAAAATGGGTCGACAACGTTGGACGCACGGCCGATCCATTTGTAAAAAGGAATGAATACGCCAATCGAAACGGATAAAAGGTAAACAAAGCACACACATGTTTGGGTCACGCTGTTGAAGTTGCTCTAAGCTCTATGATCCAACAAGAGTCACTAGGCGGATACTGTCCGAGGATCGCTGGGGTGATGTATTACATGCGACAGCATATGTGCAATGATGGATCGGCCAGCGCGTATAGAGCATCTACAGTCGAACCTCTCAAACCCGACTCAAATGCCCGGGCAGGCCGCCCGGGCAGTGTCTAGTCACAAAATTTCAACCCAAACGGCCCTCAAACGCCCGGGCTGACCGGCAGCCCCCATATCCAGCCCAAATATGAGGCGGGTATGGGGCGTCCGGACGCGCCCGGACACGTCCGCCACGTCGGACTGATGGCGTGGCCCCACACGGACTTGCCGGGAAACCCGAAGATCCGACGGGCGCCTCCACCGTCGCCGCGGTGTGAACGCCATGTGGCCCCATGTGGCGCCTCTCAGCCTCCCTGCGTGAGGTTGGGGTCTGCTATTTAAGCCGGTCGGCTCCCCCTAGCCCTAACACATCCGCCTCCTCCCTCTCTCCGCCGCCAGCCGAGCCCTTCCGCCTCCACTCGATGTTCCCTCTCCATCGGGATGGTCCGTCGTCTCATCACCACCTACGCGCAGCTGACGCCGGAGCGGTGCTGACAAATCGAGGAGGAGTACCACGCTCGTCGCGCCGCCCACATCGCTGCGGGTCTCCCCGGACTCGCCTGAGACGGAGGAGGAGGTGGAGGAAGAAGAGCTGCGGGAGCAGGAGGCTCCCGGCTTGACCATGGCGGAGGCGGACGCGGAGTTCGTCATCGCCCAATCGGACGAGATGGCGGAGCAGCAGGCCATCCTGGATTCCATTTGGGATGAGACCGAGGTGTGAGGCCAACCGTCGGCTCATCCGGCGAAGGCGGGCGGAAGTCGATGCCCTCTTCGACGAGCTGGAGGCCGAGATCGAGGCCAAGAAAGCCGCAACGGAGGGGGCAGCGGCGCCCAGCGCCGGAGGGAACGGACCTGCGGCGCGCGCACATCTATCCGCTGGAGGGGGCGGAGATCATCCATATCTCCGACAAAGAGTAGATAGCTTTTTACGTAGTACGTTATTTAGTTGCATGCTTTTATATGAATTTGACGAAGAAATATGAGATATCTGAATGCAACGAGCTTTATTTAAGACATAACCGATCCGTAAACACGCATGGGTTTAAGGGACCGGATTTGTAAGGTCTGACTGTAGATGCTGTTCGGGCATGTCAAAATCGACACGCACCGGACCGCTGTACCGAAGCGCTACTGTATGCTGCCCTTGTCTCCAAGGGTATGTACTCCAGGTGCGGGGAGCGTATGCATACACTCAGAGTGGCAGACCAATCAGATTCATTATACCAAATAACACAAAGCAAAACGTTGAAGTGGCAGCCTAAACTCTCCAAAGACACTCAAGTTCATAAGAGTTTAAGTCTCAGACTTAATATTAATGCATATTTCTGAATTTATTCCAACCTTTTCAGTGATATGGGGGCGACGTTTTCATCATATACGAAGGCGCCTGTGTTGATTTCATCAATCTTAAAATGATGTGTCGACTCGGTCTCTCGAAGATGCTCATATGGATATGATGTACGTGTGTGCATTCATAGAAATGAATGTATGTGTGTATGTATGAGTGTCTATGTTTACAGTTTTCAAAAAAAATATCACCACTTCCCATCGTGGGTAGTCTTAGCTAGCTTGTGTTTCTTGTGTTGTGTGCACATAATGATTGTTCGCCCGTTGTACAGAGCAAAGCCCCTTTTCATAAAAGTTTCAGACTACCCACAATGGAAAGTAACACGGAATAGTAACATGCATATGTTATTAGTCTAAATTACTATCTTCACAGTGAATAGTAACATAGAGATAGTAACATTGAGCCTTTCATTTATTAATTTATAGACTTATTTTGCCTTGGTATGCATTATGTTACTCATAAGGATACTAACATGCTAAGTTATTTAATTTTTCTTTCTTCTTATTAATTAGTTTTCACATCATATTTTTTGTTAGATGATATTTATGTTTCTTCCTATATTATTCCCATTGTGGATAGTCTCAAATATGGTGAAGTGTTTGTGATTGTTGAGCTTGTGCAAATGCCTTGATTACGAAGCCTCTTTTGCAAAGACTAGCACTAGCTACCCCGCAAAACAAAAAGTAAAAAAAAGACTAGCACTAGCTACCGAGATGCTATGTCGTTGTAACTAACCTCCATTAATCAATAGACGGGGTTTATTCCTTATAATGTTGCGAAGTTGGAAAGATAACAAACGGCCACGTATGTAATGCTTCCGACAAAAACACAACGAGCGAGAAGGTGATGGAGGGCTCTCGCGATTTGTGTGTGACTCGGTGCCCCCCCCCCCCCCCCTCCCGGTGGATGTCGCACCTCCGGTCTGCCCGCCGCCGGTGAGCCCCTCGTCGTCCGCCGCCCTTCCGCCCGCCTTGCCCGTGTCGGCTGCGCCGTCCCCCGACCCCTCCGGCGGCCACCCCTGTCCTCTCGCGCTGGGGGGACGTCGTTGAGGCCGAGGATCGCGTGGCGGGTGTCCTCATCGTGCGTCGGGCCGGCGACCCTCGCCTCCCTCCTTCTAGCCTCCTGGTGCGGACCAGCATGGACGGCGGCGCCGTCGCTATCTCGCGGTCCCGTCGGAGTGCTCGGCCACCGAGCTCCGCTCCAATGGGTAAAGGCGCTGCCTTGCGCGGTCGGGATGCTCACCGCCGCTGGTAGTGGGGCGTTGACGGTCGGTCCGACAACGGCCTCACGTGCTCCTCGTGGCGCCGGCATGCGCCGCTGCGCCCAGCCTCTAGCATGACGCCGTGCTCTTCGACCGTCCGGTCGCCCGAGGGATCTCCAGCCCTGTCAGCCCGCCCGCTCCCATTTCGCCCCTTCATCGCTGCCTTCGGTTCCTCGGCGCTTCGCCTGAGCCCCTCCTCGCCCCCCCCCCCCCCCCGCCGCCTTTCCGCTCCCCAACATGTCGCGGCGGCACCGGCGCCGGCACTGGTCGCTCCCCTCGCTCGAGGTGGAAGACCCGTGCGGGCACAACCCTTTCCCCTCCTGGGACGCGGAGTGTTGAGATGCCCACCAAGGCCCACATTGTGGTTGGGCGTGCATGGGGCGGCGGCCCAGACCAGGGCGGGGGGCTCGATCTGGTTCTCGCAAGGGTTTCCAGTGGCCAGGTCGCTCCGCAGCCCCGCCCGACCGCTCCCTCTCGCCCCGACCCGTGCCACCGCCTCCCCCGCGGCTGCTCCCCCCTCCTGCTCCAGCGTGCGACCCTCCTCGACGCCCTCTCCAGCCATGTCCCGCGAGTGGAACGACGGCGGGGAGCGCTACAAGCGGAGCAGCTCCCCTCCCCGCCCCTCCCCTGACGCCATCCGCTGGGAGGATGACCTCCGTCGGCACCTCTCGGCGCGCGACGATCGGTGCTTTCCTGCCCGGTCCAACTCCCGCCGCTCCTCGGTGCGTCCTGGCCGTCGGGACCGGTCCCGCTCCCCTCTGCCCCTGGCTGACCGGCAAAAAGGCCACTCCCGCTCGCCGTCGCCGGATGGTCGTCGGTGCCGGAGTCTCTCGCCGGGCCGGACTGGCAAGACCCCGCCTCCCTGTGCCATGCAAACCTCAGTTGCGCCGGCGGCGACGGAACGCTACCAGCCCCCGCGATCCAACCCGCAGCTCCCTCCGGCGTCGGGCCCCAATACCGGCACAGGTGTAGCGCAGGGTCGCCATGGCCAGGGCGCTGCCAAAAGGAAGAAGCGGCGGGGCCAGGCACGTGCTACTGCGATCGGCACCGCGGCGGGTGTCGGTCCCGCTACCCAGCACGCTCCGGCTCCGGGCCTCCGCGCCCCTGTGACGGACCGTGTCCAGTGTTTCAACTGTGGCCTCTTTGGCCATTCTTAGGTCACCTGCACCAATCCATCGTGTTGTGACTGTTGGAAATATGCCCTAGAGGCAATACTAAATTAGTTGTTATCATATTTCCTTGTTCATGATAATCATTTATTATCCATGCTATAATTGTATTGATCGAAGACTTAGATGCATGTGTGGATACATAGACAAAACCATGTCCCTAGTATGCCTCTAATAGACTAGCTCGTTGATCAAAGATGGTTAAGGTTTCCTAGCCATTGACATGAGATGTCATTTGATAACGGGATCACATCATTAGGAGAATGATGTGATGGACAAGACCCAAACTACAAATGTAGCATATGATCGTGTCGGTTTATTGCTATTGTTTTCTACATGTCAAAGTATGTGTTCCTATGACCATGAGATCATGCAACTCACTGACATCAGAGGAGTACCTTGTGTGTATCAAACGTCGCAACGTAACTAGGTGACTATAAAGGTGCTCTACAGGTATCTCCGAGGGTGTCTGTTGAGTTGGCATGGATCAAGACTGGGATTTGTTACTCCGTGTGACGGAGAGGTATCTCAGGGCCCACTCGGTAATATAACATCACAACAAGCCTTGCAAGCAATGTGACTAAGTGTTAGTCACGGGATCTTGTATTACGGAACGAGTAAAGAGAATTGTCGGTAACGAGGTTGAACTAGGTATGGAGATACCGACGATCGAATCTCGGGCAAGTAACATACCGAAGAACAAAGGGAACATCATACGGGATTAACTGGATCCTTGACATAGAGGTTCGACCGATAAAGATCTTCGTAGAATATATAGGAACCAATGTGGACATCCAGGTCCCGCCATTGGTTATTGACCATAGAGGTGTCTCGGTCATGTCTACATAGTTCTCGAACCCGCAGGGTCTGCACACTTAAGGTTTGGTGACGTTTCGGTAGTATAGAGTTATGTATGGTGGTGACCAAAGGTTGTTCGGAGTCCCGAATGAGATCCCGGACGTCACGAGGAGCTCCGGAATGGTCCGAAGGTAGAGATTCATATATAGGAAGTCCCATTTTCGTCGCCGGAAAAGTTTCGGGCTTATCGGTAGTGTACCGGGAGTGCCGGGAGTGTACCGGGAGACCTCCGGGAGGGGTATTTCGACCCAAGAGGCTTCATGGGCTGTGAGAAAGTAATAACCAGCCCTTATTAGGCTGGTGGAACAACCACAATAGGCCCATGAGGCTGGAAGAAAGAAACCCAAAGGAAAAAAGGTAGGAAAAAAAGGCAAAAAGGAGGAATCCTAGTCCTACTAGGAGTGGAGGAGGAGAGTCCTCCTCCACCTCCCACTTCGGCCGAAGCCTCCAAGGCTTGGAGGCAAGGCTGCCTCTCCTCCTCCCTCCCTCCTATATATACTAGTGGATTTCTAGGGTTTTGCACTAGTTTTTCCAGCCACGTGCAACCCTAATCACTAGTGCATAGTTTCTCCTCTAGATTGGATTTCTGCAGTGCTTAGGCGAAGCCCTGCCAGAATTGCTCCACCACCATCGCCGGAGCGCCGTAAGGCAGTCAGGGAACTCTTCTGCCTCTCCACTCCCTCTTGCTGGATCAAGACGGTAGAGATCATCATCAAGCTGTACGTGTGCTGAACGCGGAGGTGTCGTCCGTTCGGTGCTAGATCGGTAGGATCGTGATCAAGTTCGTGAGACGGATCGTGATCAAGTTCGTGGGACGGATCATGATCGGATCACTGGATGGATCGTGAGGGGACGGATCGTGATTGGATCGCGGGACGCACGGCGATTTGGATCGCGAAGACATTCGACTACACCAACCGCGTTTCTTAATGCTTCCTGCTTAGCGATCTACAAGGGTATGTAGATCCACTCTCCCTCTCGTAGATGCTCATCACCATGGATAGATCTGCGTGTGTGTAGGAAAAAATTTGTTTCCCATGCAACGTTCCCCAACAGTGGCATCATGAGCTAGGTCTATGTGTAGATGAGATCTCGAGTAGAACACGAAAGGTTTGTGGGCGTTGATGCTTAGATTGCTTCCTCCCTTTGTCAGATTTTGGTTCAACGATATTGTGAGATGAAGCGGCTCGGACCAACATTACTCGTACGCTTACGAGAGACCGGTACCCTCGACGCAACTTGTTGCCTAGATGGCTTGCGGGTGGCAGTTTCTCTCACTTTAGTTGGATCGGATTCGACAAAGGCGGTCCTTGAGAAGGTTGAAAAGCAAATTATGTATCACCGTTGTGGTTTATGCGTAGGTGAGAATCGTTCTTGCTAGAAACCCGTAGCAGCCACGTAAAACATGCAACAACAATTAGAGGACGTCTAACTTGTTTTTGCAGGGTATGTTGTGATGTGATATGGCAAATTACATGATGTGATATATGTGATGTATGAGATGATCATGTGATGTATAGAATTTCACGACTTGCATGTTGTTGAGTACGGCAACCGGCAGGAGCCATAGGGTTGTCTTTAATTATTGTATGACCTACGTGTCAATCATTAAGCGCTATGTAATGCTTTACTTTATCGCTAAACGGTAGCAATAGTAGTAGAAGCATGGTGGGCGCGACAACCCCGATGGCGACAAATTGATGGAGATCATGGTGTCGTGTCGGTGACGATGGAGATCATGTTGGTGCTTTCAAGATGGAGATCAAAAGTGCAAGTTCATGGCCATATCATGTCACTTATGATTTGCATGTGATGTTAATCCTTTTATGCACCTTGTTTTGCTTAGGACGAAGGTAGCATTATAAGGTGATCCCTCACTTAATTTCAAGATAAATTGTGTTCTCCTCGAGTGTGCACCGTTGCGAAAGTTCTTCGAGTCGAGACACCACGTGATGATCGGGTGTGATAGACTCTACGTTCACATACAACGGGTGCAAGCCAGTGTTGCACATGCAGAACACTCGGGTTAAACTTGACGAGCCTAGCATGTACAGACATGGCCTCGGAACACAAGAGACTGAAAGGTCGAACATGAGTCATATAGTAGATATGATCAACATGATGTTCACCATTGTAACCACCTCAACTCACGTGATGATCGGACTTGAGTTGGTGAATTTGGATCATGTATCACTCGAATGACCGGAGGGATGTCAATTTGAGTGGGAGTTCTTAAGTAATATGATTAATTGAACTCATTATCATGAACATAGTCACTAGTGTCTTTGCAAACTGTGTTGTAGATTACTAGCTCATGCTGTAGCTCCCTTGTATTTTTATATGTTCCTAGAGAAATAGAGTTGAAAGATGATGGTAGCAATATTGCGTACTGGCTTCGTGATCTGAGGATTGTCCTCGTTGTTGCACAAAAGTCGTATGTCCTTAATGCACCGCTTGGTGCGCCAACCCCTCTAGCGTCGTCTGTAGATGTTGTGAACATCTGACAGACACGTTTTGATGACTACTTGATAGTTTAGTGCGTCATGCATTACGGCTTAGAATTGAGGCTCCGAAACGTTTTGAACATCACAGAACATATGAGACGTTCTAAGAGCTGAAATTAGGATCTCAGGATCATGCCCATGTTGCAAGATATGAGATCTCCAACAAGATTCTTTGCATGTAATATGAAAGAGAATAGCTCAATCGTTGAGCATGTGCTCGGATTGTCTGGGTGCTACAATTGCTTGAATCGAGTGGGAGTTGATCTTCCAGATAAGATAGTGATTGATATAGTTCTCCAAGTCACTGTCACTAAGCTACTAGAACTTGGTGATGAACTATAAAATGCTAGGGATAGAAATAATGATCCCTGAGCTATTCGCAATGTTTTACACCGCGAAGGTAGAAATCGAGGAGTGTCAAGTGTTGATGGTTAGTCAAAACCACTAGTTTCAAGAAGGGCAAGAGCAAGGAGGGAAACTTCATGGATAGCAAGTCAGTTGCATCTCCAGTGAAGCAACCCAAAGTCTAACCCAAACCCGAGACTAAGTACTTCAATTATGAGGAGAACGGTCGCTGAAGCGGGACAACCCTAGATACTTGGTAGATGAGAAGGTTGGCAAAGTCGACAGAAGTATATTTGATATATGTGTTATTGATGTGTACCTTGCTAGTACCCCTAGTAGCACCTGGGTATTGGATACCGGTTCGGTTGCTAAATGTTAGTAACTCGAAATAAAAGCTACGGAATAAACGGAGAACTAGCTAAGTGTGAGGTGATGACGTGTGTTGGAAATGTTTCCAAGGTTGATGTGATCAACATCACACGCTCTCCCTACCTTCGAGATTAGTGACGAACCTAAATAAATGTTATTTGGTGTTTTTTGCGTTGAGCATGAACGTGATTAGATCATTTTCATTGCAACACGGTTATTCATTTAAGTTAGAGAATAATGGTTATTTTGTTTACATGAATAATACCTTCAATGGTCATGCACCCAGTAAGAATGGTTTGTTGAAACTTGATCGTAGTAATACACATGTTCATGACATTGATGCCAAAAAGGATACAAAGTTAATAATGATAGTACCACATACTTGTGGCACTGCCGCTAAATGTCATATTGGTATAAAGCGCATGAAGAAACTCCATGTTGATGGATCTTTGGACTCATTCGATTTTGAATCGGTTGAGACATGTGAACCATACCTCTTGGTCAAGATGACTAAGGACCCCGTTTTCTGTTTTGATGAAGCGGGCAAGTGATTTATTGGAAATTATACATGTTGATGTATGCAATCCAATGAGTCTTGTAGTGTGCGGTGAATATCGTTATTTTCTTAACTTCACTGATGATTTGAGTAGATATAGTATATATTTACTTAATGAAACACAAGTTTGAATCGTTTGAAAGGTTCAAGCAAATTCAGAGTGAAGTTTGAAGATCATCGTGACAAGAAGATAAAAATGTTTGTGATATGATCATGGAGGTGAATATCTGAGTTACGAGTTTGGCATACAACTTTAGACAATGTGAGAAAAAAAATTCACAACTCACGCCACCTGGAACACCATAGTGTGATGGTGTGTCCGAACGTCATACTCGTGCTCTATTGGATATGGTGCATGCTATGATGTCTCTTATCGTTTTGTTACTATAATTTTGGGGTTATGCATTAGATACAACTACATTCACTTTAATAGGGCGCCATCTATATCCGTTGAGATGACACCGTGTGAATTATGGTTTGATAGAAACCTAAGCTGTCATTTCTTAATGTTTGGGGCTGCGACGCTTGTGTGGAAAATGTTTTCACCTAATGAGCTCGAACCCAAAGCAGACAAATGCATCTTCATAGAATACCCTAAGAACAGTTGGGTGAACCTTCTATCTCAGATCCAAGCATAAAATGTTTGTTGCTAAAACTGGGTCCTTTCTCGAGAAAAGGTTTCTCTTGAAAGAATTGAGTGGAGGAGGATAGAACTTGATGAGGTTATTGAACCTCTGTTTCAACCAGAGAGTAGCGCAGCGCAGGAAGATGTTTCCGTGAAGCCTACGTTAGTTGAAGAGGAAGTAAATGATGATGATCATGAAGCTTCAGATCAAGTTACTATCGACCTACGAGGAAAATAGAGCTTAATGAGGTTATTGAACCTTTACTTCAACCAGAAAGTAGCGCAGCGCAGAAAGATGTTTCTGTGAAGCCTACATCAGATGAAGAGGAAGTTAATGATGATGATCATGAAGCTTCGGATCAAGTTACTATCGAACTTCGTAGGTCGACAAGGACGTGTACTGCTCCTGAGCGGTACGACAACCCTGTCTTGGAGGTCATGTTGTTGGACAACGATGAACCTACGAACTATGGAGAAGCGATGATGGGCCCGAAAACCAACAAATGGTTAGAGGCCATGAAATCCGAGAAAGGATCCATGTATGAAAACCAAGTATAGACTTTGGTGGACTTGCTCGTTGGACGGCATGTCGTTAAGTACAAATGGATCTTTAAAATGAAGACAGGCGCTGATGGTAAATATTACCATTTGTAAAGCTCGACTTGTTGCAAAGTAGGTTACGACAAGTTCTAGGAGTTGACTACGATGAGACTTTCTAACTCATAGCGATGCTAAAGTCTGTTGGAATTATGTTAGCAGTTGCTGCATTTGTCAATTATGAAATCTGGCAGATGGATGCCAAAACATCGTTTCCTTCCTTAAGGAAAGGTTGTATGAGATACAACCAGAAGGTTTTGTCAGTCCTAAGGATGCTAAAAGGTGTGCAAGCTTCAGTGATTCTTCTATGAACTGAAGCAAGCATCTCGGAGTTGGAATATGCACTTTGATAAGGTGATCAAAGTTTTTGAGTCTATACAAAGTTTACGAGAAACTTGTATTTGCAATAAAGTGAGTGGGAGCACTATACAGTTTCTGATAAGTATATGTGGATGACATATTGCCATTAGGAAATGATGTAGAATTTCTGGAGAGCATAAACGGTTGTTTGAAAAGAGTTTTTCAAAGGAACACCTGGATAAAGCTACCTAATTGTTGAGCATCAAAATCTATAAAGATAGATCAAGATGTTTGATAAGACTTTCAATGAGTACATACCTTGACAAGATTTTGAAAGATTTCAAAATGGATTAGTCAGAGAGAAGTGTTCTCGCCTGCTTTGTAAGGTGTGAAGTTGAGTGAGACTCAAAGCTCGACCACGGCAGAAGAAAGAGAAAGGACGAATATCGTCCCCTATGCCTTAGCCATAGGCTCTGTATAGTATGCCATGCTGTGTACCGCACCTGTGTGTGCCTTGCCATGAGTCCGTCAAGGGGTACAAGAGTGATCCAGGAATGGATCACTGGACAGCGGTCAAGATTATCCTTAGTAACTAAAAACTAAGGAGATGTTTCTCGATTATGGAGGTGATAAAGAATTCGTCGTAAAGAGTCACGTCGATGCAAGCTTTAACACCAATCCGGATGACTCGTAGTAGCAATCAGGATACGTATAGTGGAGCAGACATTTGGAATAGTACCAAGTGGAGTGTAGTAGCAGTGTTTACGGTTTGACATAGAAATTTTCAAAGTACACACGGATCTGAATGTCACAGACCCATTGACTATAAGACCTCTCTCACATGCAAAGCATGATCGAGCCCCAGAACTCATTGGGTGTTAGATTCATAACAATGCAAATCACATGGTGACGTGAACTAGATTATTGACTCTAGTGCAAGTGGGAGAATCTTGGAAATATGCCCTAGAGGCAATAATAAATTAGTTGTTATCATATTTCCTTGTTCATGATAATCGTTTATTATCCATGCTATAATTGTATTGATCGGAGACTTAGATGCATGTGTGGATACATAGACAAAACTGTCCCTAGTATGCCTCTAATAGACTAGCTCGTTGATCAAAGATGGTTAAGGTTTCCTAGCCATTGACATGAGATGTCATTTGATAACGGGATCACATCATTAGGAGAATGATGTGATGGACAAGACCCAAACTACAAACGTAGCATATGATCGTGTCAGTTTATTGCTATTGTTTTCTTCATGTCAAAGTATGTGTTCCTATGACCATGAGATCATGCAACTCACTGACATCAGAGGAGTACCTTGTGTGTATCAAACGTCACAACGTAACTGGGTGACTATAAAGGTGCTCTACAGGTATCTCCGAGGGTGTCTGTTGAGTTGGCATGGATCAAGACTGGGATTTGTTACTCCGTGTGACGGAGAGGTATCTCAGGGCCCACTCGGTAATACAACATCACAACAAGCCTTGCAAGCAATGTGACTAAGTGTTAGTCACAGGATCTTGTATTACGGAACAAGTAAAGAGACTTGCCGGTAACGAGTTTGAACTAGGTATGGAGATACCGACGATCGAATCTCGGGCAAGTAACATACCGAAGAACAAAGGGAACATCATACGGGATTAACTGGATCCTTGACATAGAGATTCGATCGATAAAGATCTTCGTAGAATATGTAGGAACCAATGTGGACATCCAGGTCCCGCCATTGGTTATTGACCATAGAGGTGTCTCGGTCATGTCTACATAGTTCTCGAACCCGCAGGGTCTGCACACTTAAGGTTTGGTGACGTTTCGGTAGTATAAAGTTATGTATGGTGGTGACCGAAGGTTGTTTAGAGTCCCAGATGAGATCCCGGACGTCACGAGGAGCTCCGGAATGGTCCGAAGGTAAAGATTCATATATAGGAAGTCCCATTTTGGTCGCCGGAAAAGTTTCGGGCTTATCGATAGTGTACTGGGAGTGTCGGTAGTGTACCGGGAGACCTCCGGGAGGGGTATTTCGACCCAAGAGGCTTCATGGGCTGCAGGAAAGTAATAACCAGCCCTTAGTGGGCTGGTGTAACAACCACAATAGGCCCATGAGGCTGGAAGAAAGAAACCCAAAGGAAAAAGGTGGGGGAAAAAAGGCAAAAAGGAGGAATCCTAGTCCTACTAGGAGTGGAGGAGGAGAGTCCTCCTCCACCTCCCACTTCGGCCGAAGCCTCCAAGGCTTGGAGACAAGGTTGCCTGTACTCCTCCCTCCCTCCTATATATACTAGTGGATTTCTAGGGTTTTGCACTAGTTTTTCCAGCCACGCGCAACCCTAATCTCTAGTGCATAGTTTCTCCTCTAGATTGGATTTCTGCAGTGCTTAGGCGAAGCCCTGCCGGAATTGCTCCACCACCATCGCCGGAGCGCCGTAAGGCTGCCGGAGAACTCTTGTTCCTCTCCACTCCCTCTTGCTGGATCAAGACGATGGAGATCGTCATCAAGTTGTACGTGTGTTGAACGCGGAGGTGCCGTCCGTTCGGTGCTAGATCGGAAGGATCGTGATCAAGTTCGTGAGACGGATCGTGATCAAGTTCGTGGGAGGGATCATGATCGGATCGCGGGATGGATCGTGATTGGATCGCGGGACGGATCGTGATTGGATCGCGGGACGGATCATGATCGGATCGCGGGACGCACGGCGATTTGGATCGCAAAGACGTTCGACTACACCAACCGCGTTTCTTAACGCTTCCCGCTTAGCGATCTACAAGGGTATGTAGATCCACTCTCCCTCTCGTAGATGCTCATCACCATGGATAGACCTGCGTGTGCGTAGGAAAAATTTTGTTTCCCATGCAACGTTCCCCAACAGTGACATGTGCAAGGATGTCGACCACCCCGCGCTCCTCTGTCTTGGCCCCCCTGTGACAGGCGAGCACGTGATGTATGGTCATGGCATCGAGGGCATGGGCTTCTTCCACATCGAGGTCCCTGTGTCTCCTTCGCCAGAGCCGTCCCTCCAGGTGATTGTGTCCGTGATCGGTGAGGATGCAGCCACCCCAGAGATGCTGGAGTCTGAGCTCAACCACCTGTACCATAGTCAGTGGGACTGGCGAGTGACACCGACTACGGCCAACTAGTTCTCGGTGCTCTTCCCGGATGCAGCCAACTATGGCTATGGCGCCCGGAGTGGCGACATCACCCTCGCTCTGAACAAGCTAGTGGTGACCATCTCGGAACCGACCCGCGATGCTATGGCTGTGGCAGTCCTCGATATAGCATGGATCCTTCTCTTAGGCCTGCCCGATATCGCTCGGAAGGAGTGAGTGATCCGCAGCCTGTCCAAGTTTATTGGTGTGGTGGTTGTGGTCGACGAGCTCTCTCTTCACATGGAGGAGGAGGTCCGGGTCAAGGTCAAATCCCTGGACTCCTCCAAGCTCCGTGTCGTGGTCCGAATCTTCTTCAACGACGAGGGCTTCGACATCAAGATCTCCCCTGAGCCGCCCAACCATGTGGGACGCCCCCGCTACTCCGACAATGGTCTTGGTGGTGGCGGCCAGGACGGGAACAACGACTACCGTGGGTGCCATAGGCGCTCGCACCACTCCGAGAAGGACTTCAACGGTTCCGAGGACAGCCGCTCCCCATCCCCCCATGGCCCTCCAGACGCATCTTCTTCTCGGGGTGGGGATCTGGGTGGCCGGGGACTGGGAGTCAGCGCCCTCTTCTGGCTACGGCGTCGCCCCCTACCCCCATATGGTGTTGGCTCGCCCGGGGGGAGTCACGTCTTGAGTGTTGGACTGGTGGTGCTCCCGGCCTCTCCCCCCCCCCCCCCCCCCCCCGCTCCCCTGCTTTGGCTCCTCCTACCCCTCCCCTCCCGGGCTCATGGGTGTCGTGGTGATCCCCGCTCCGCTCCTAGGGCCACAGGCCTCTCCTCCGATCGCGGCTAACTCGGCTGCCGACCCGCTCCTGTCGTCGGATGGCCCGCTGTCGGTCGGGGAGGTGCCCCCCCCCTCGCTCCCCTGCCTCAGCTCCTCCTGCACCCTCCCCTTCTGGGCCCCTGGTTGTCGCGGCGATCTCCGCTCTACTGACGGGGCCGCTGGCCTCTCCTCCATTCGCGGTTGTCGCGTCAGCCGGCCCGCTCCTATGCCCCTACACCGTTGGCTCACCTGGCCCTCTCCTCTGGCTGCTCCACGCTCACCTACCCCTTCACCCCGCCTGCTGCTCTGGTGGTGAGCCCTTTGGTGGTGACCACTCACTGACGGTTCACCCCCACCCATCGCGCTTGGCCGCATACTCCGGGAGGGGCAGGTCGACCTCGACTCCGGTGGTCTCGACCCGCCGCAGCTGAGGGAGTCCTGGATTAAGGGGTCCTCGAGAAGCCGGCCTATTCTTGTGGGCCGGACTATATGTGATGCTTACTAAACATAGGAATACTTGAAGGCCTAGTCTCCAATATGGAAGCTTCGGGAAGCACGGCTTGCACTCCATGTTTGATGTAGCAAATAGGCATGTTTATCTCTTCGGTGTGTAACCGACCATGTGTAAACCCTAGGCATCCTCGGCGTCTATATAAACCGGAGAATTTTAGGGTATAGAGACAGAACAACTCATCTAGGGTTAGCTATTGTATCTCAAGGTAGATCAACTCTGTAACCCCCATATCATCAATACAACCAAGCAGGACATAGGGTATTATCTTCATAGGAGGGCCCGAACCTGGGTAAATCTGTGTCCTCTTCGTCTCCTGTTACCATTGATTCTAGTCTCATAGTTCGGGACACCCTACCCGAGATACACCGGCTTTGACACCGACATTGGTGCTTTCATTGAGAGTTCCTCTGTGAGCGCCAAAGGAATCGATGGCTCGCCTTTTCATCAATGAAGAGGTCCGCAACACGGACACCTTTGTCCCCATACAGCTCTCCGCCTTCGGCAACGTTATGCTGCACGTTGATCCCACTGGCCATCTAGGACGTGTTGAGAGCTTCGCCCCTGATCGAGAGGTCAGATTCGGAAACTTAGAGTTCTCCTTAGATTCTCGGGGTGACTTGTCATTAACCGGGCTTGCAGCTTCGCCTGTAGCACCCAGAGACTCTGAGGCTTTAACCTCGAGCCCCTTTTTCGGACACGCCAATGGGGTCACCCATGGCGATGGGACGATCTCCTGTCTTGGTCCGACCATTGAGCTAGATGACCGTACACGTGTTCTTGCCGAACACCCCCCATGTTCGGACGCCTTGGAGGTCACCTCCGCAAGTTCCGAATAGCTTGGTCTGATCGGGCCCTTAGCTGCTGACGAGGCCCTAGATCGGATCTCATTGATGAAGATCACCGACGATCCAACCCTGATCTATGCTCAGATCGGTTATGGGGCGGGTCAGGATGAATTTTTCGACCCACCTACCACCCACTTGATAGCCATTGTCGAAGATTTAACCGACATACTGGACTATGCCTCTGAGGAGGCAGAATACATGGATTAAGAGGACTGTGCTCCCACCCCCGTTAACACCGGGCGGTGGGCCACCACTTCCACATAAGATGTCTACATGGTAGATACTCCTGCCGCTAACTGCGACAACATGCCTAACAATGATGGCGACAAGTCGAGTGATGCATAGTCAAGGCACCAGAAACCGCATAAGCGGTCCAAAGGCAAAACGTGAAGGAAAGCTATTATCGGGGATGGTAATACCCCTTCTGACCATGGCAATCCCGATATCCCAAAACACTCGTTCGAGGGTCCGAAAGGGCCTGAGGACCAGAACAACCCCGATAACGTCAATGACTCTGAAGATGATAATTACCTGCCGATGACTCGTACATCCCTGATAACCTCGAAGATCAGGAAGAGATCAGGCAGCGGCTCATAGCAATGGCTCGCAGCTTGAAAGCTAAAGAACGGCAACTCAAAGCCGAACAGGATGACCTCAATGATTGATGGACGAAAGTCCTCTCGGTTGAGGAAGTATACGGCACCGGTTTGTCAGACCAGCCCAAAAGCTACCCACAGAGAAGGCTGCTGCCGCAATTCGATGATGAACTCACTAATACTCCGTCTCCAAACCGTGCTCCATACGACAAGCCGGACGGCCCCCTCGCGGGTGGGACAGGACGGCTGACGACACCGGTTATATAGCAGCAACGCCCCGAAGATGGGGTAAGGAGCCATTAGAGCCCAATGACAGGTTTGACCTACGAGATGACATGGATCACAAAGCAGGTCGTACAGGATCCATCTACGAATCCAGAGAGTACTCACCCGATAGACGGGGCAGGTATAGACCATGGTTCAACCAAAACAACAGAGTCTGGGAATGCAACCGGGCCCACACAGACGCCGAATACAGGCGCGACATAGCACGGGTCAGAGCCGCCGCTCACCCATTGTGCTTGACAGATGAGGTAATGCGATATCAGTTCCCCGAGGGGTTTAAACCTATGAATATAGAACAGTATGATGGGACTACTGACCCAACTGTATGGATTGAGGACTTCCTCCTCCATATCCACATGGCACGAGGAGACGATCTCCATGCCATCAAATATCTACCTCTTAAGCTTAAGAGGCCAGCTAGGCACTGGTTAAACAGCCTCCACGAAAAATCCATTGGATGTTGGGAAGACCTGCAAGATGTGTTCCGCTCTAACTTCTAGGGAACCTATGTCCACCCGCCAGACTCTTCCGATATCAGCAACGTCGTCCAGAAGCCCAACGAGTCTGCTCGGCAATTCTGGAATCGGTTCTTGACTAAGAAGAACCAAATTGTCGATTGTCCGGATGCTGAGGCTATAGCCTCCTTCCATCACAATATTCGGGACGAATGGTTGGCCCGCCAGCTTGGCCAGGATAAACCTCGGACCATGTCTGTCCTTACTTCCCTCATGACCCGCTTTTGCATGGGCGAAGACAATTGGCTGGCAAGACGCAACCACAATTCCGAAGATCCAGTAGCCTCTGAAGCCCGGGATGGCAACGGAAAACCAAAGCGCAATAATAATAAGCGTCAGCATAATAATAGCGATGCCGATGACAGGGCTATAAATGCTGGATTCCGCAACTCCCGACCTGGGCAGCGAAAGAAGCCTCCTAAAGGCAATCGCGACGGACCCACTCAGCTGGAGAAGATCATGGAAAGGCCTTGCCAAATCCATGGGACTCTAGAGAAGCCCGCTAACCACACACACCGCAATTGTTGGGTGTTTAAGCCGGTCGGAAAGATAGCGCCCGAGGACCAAGGCAAAAGCTCTCGCAGCGAGGACGAGGATGAGCCCCGAGGTCCAATTGGTGGCGGACAGATGAAATTTCCACCCAAAGTCAAAACAGTAAATATGATATACGCCACCCATATACCTAAGAAGGAGAGGAAGCGCGCCCTTCGGGAGGTCTACGCTATGGGACCCATAGCGTCGAAGTACAACCCAAGGTTGGCATACCCGATCACCTTCGATCGGCACGATCACTCGACCAGTATCCGTCATGAGGGTTCGGAGGCCCTCGTCCTAGGCCCCATTATAGATGGGTATCACCTCACAAAAGTCCTAATGGATGGAGGAAGTAGCCTTAACCTGATTTACTCAGATACGATGAAAAAGATGGGCATAGATCCATCAAGGATCAAACCCAGTAGCACTACCTTTAAAGGAGTGATCCCAGGCATTGAGGCCCGATGTAAGTGTTCCGTAACCCTGGAGGTTGTGTTCGGCTCGCCCGATAACTTTCGTAGTGAAGACTTGATCTTCGACATTGTGCCCTTCTGTAGCAGCTATCACGTGTTGCTTGCTCGGACAACATTCGCTCGTTTGAACGCAGTCCCATATCACGCATACCTCAAGCTTAAGATGTCGGGCCCCAAGGGAGTAATTACTGTTAACGGCAATACAGAGCGTTCCCTTAGAACTGAGGAACATGCGTTGGCCCTGGCGGCCGAATTCAGTTACAAAGATGATCGGGAAGTTTCGGTATCTGCCGTAAAGGCACGTAGGGCTGGGAAGCGAGCTCGGCTCCAGACCGAAAACTTAGATCCTTCCTCCTCCGCTCAATAGGGACTTACCCCCCACCACACAACTCTCAGACCAGCAAAGTATGTACCAATGAGGCACAACTTCGCACTTAAAATCCCTTGGGTAGCGATGGAGAAATAAAGATGGGTATCCGGCTGACACGAACTTCTACCCTCGACATGTCTTCGAACAATATGCAGGTACTCCTAAAAGGCCTGCCTCTGGCGTAAAGCTCACCCACAATTAGGCGGCCTCTCAAGACTTTTTTCGCAAGATCCGTTCGTCGAACACCATGACCCATTAAGGTGCATTTTAGAGCAGGAGTCAACTAGCATCGGCGTATATCGAGGGCGTCAGGTTATCAATCGAAGACCCTGGGTACAACCACTCATGTATACTTTCTCTCTTTGAAATACCTGTAAACAGTTCCTTTGGCAATCCGAGCTATAAGAGTTGTTGAGGAAAATATGAACTGTGTGGCACAAGTATGCCTCATATGTCCTTTTCGGCGCATGTTTTCACTTCTCCCCCTCTTCTTGTGAACCTGTTCGGTTGTGGCGAGGCAACCGGCTAATAGACCGGGGGCTCGACTTTAATAACAAATCGCCTTATGCACGTTTTATTTTGCGTCTGGCGTCTTGGCGTTCACTTTATATGCATCGGTTCCGAACTATGTCTTGGGTCAATAGTTGGGTTGTCCGGCTCCTGTGCTTGCCCCTTTATGTTCCGCTCATTCGGCTAAAAGGGCAAAGGGAGCACCCTCGCGATTGTGCTTCCGGATAGTCTGGTCAAGCGCCTTAAGGGAGAAAGCTGAAAAGTGACTGTCATAGTATGCGAGATCCGATCTGTGAATCCGAGCTGGAAGTATTATACTTCAATCCTTGTAAGCGGTTATTCCGTATTATACGAGGAATTTGCTCTTTATGGAAAACTTGTGATAGAGGCTTTGGCTACGGTTCGTCTGAACATCACAACACCTCGGTAGCTAATCGTACGCTTTCCATAGTCCTTTTCGCGCCCCTACGGCTAAGTGAAAGAAATAAAGCACTATAGTCTGATTGCCTAGTCTGCCGCATTTAACCGCCTTCGGGTTTCGATAACTCGGCTAAGGAACATGGTGCATTGGCATAGACACCCCATATAGTATCTACATGGGGGCTGAAGCCGACGACTCGCATCTTTCAGTATTAAATGGCCACACAGGAGTTATAGAGGAATGCAAAACCATACAAGAACAAGAACTTATATCATCAAAAGTTTGGACAAGTCTTCGAATGTGTTACAGTTCATTCAAATAAATTATCGCCCTAACACTGGGATGCTATCACCCAAGCACTCTCCATCATTCCATCGAAGTATAGCTCAGGCGTTTATGCTCCTTCCCGGGAGGCGGCGGGGCGGTGGCTACCTTCATCGGATCCAGCCCTGGCCAATGCACCTTTTCTCTTGCAAGGGCCATCCGGACTCCCTCGATGCAGGAGGAGCGCTTGACGGTGTCGAGGCGGGGCGAAGCAGCAATCAACTTCTGCACCAGGCCAAAATAGTTGCCTGGCAGCGGCTCGCCAGGTCATAAGCGGATGCAGAGGTCCTTCATGGCCAGCTCCGCCATCTGGTGCAGCTCCATCAGTTGTTTTAGCTGCTCCACCAGAAGAGGAGGATGCTCGGGGGCTCCAAATTGTGCCCAGAACAACCGAGCTTCATCTCCCTCTTCCCGCAAGGCGAACAGCTGATTGGCGTCCGCCACACTCTTCTGGAGATCGGAGGAAGTGCCTGAGGAACGCCATGCCCGGGTAAGCAATCTGAATTTGCTATCCTCAAAGATGCACTTTAGTGAGTATGGATTACCATCTGTTATATCCTTTGCTTGGCAGACTTGCTCCTCGTAGAACCGTCTGTCCACCCGCTCTTTATGAAATTCGGCCTTCAAAGTGGACAGTTCAGCCATGCTCTCCTTTCCCTTCTGCTCAAGGACCTCGCACTTTTTGCTGGCATCCTTGAGCTCATCCTGGACCTCCACCACACGAGCCTCATGCTTATCGCTGTGGCTCATAGGGCGGAGAGTGTAGTTGCTACCTCTTTGGCCGCCGCCCTCTCAATGGACGCTTCATCCTTGGCACATTGAAGCTCGGCCTTGAGATTTTCCATCTCCTTTGACGAGGCTACAAAAATGTTAAACTATATGACAACGAGCATCGACAGTGTTCGGGCAAAGGTATTCGGATTATATTCAGACTTACCCCGTGCCTCGTCGAACCTCTTGTTGAGGGCTTCAACCTCATTCTCGAAGTGTTTTAGCTTCTGATTCAACTCGGCGCTATTTATCGCCGCCGCTAATGATGATGCCTACAGTACACATATAGTGGACATATTACATGGGTCTCCAACTCCCGCATTGTCGTCAATCCGATCATATGTCGGACCTTGTTAAGAGCTACCCTAACATGCCAGACACTTAAAGTGTATCTAGTCCGGCATGGGATACATGATTGACCCCTAGGTAAGTTTTTTCAAACACACCTAGGGCTCGGGGGCTGCCGTGTGTACAATGGAAATAAATAAAACATTTGCAAATACAAG
This sequence comes from Hordeum marinum, assembly GCA_022496015.1. Taxonomy (NCBI): domain Eukaryota; kingdom Viridiplantae; phylum Streptophyta; class Magnoliopsida; order Poales; family Poaceae; genus Hordeum; species Hordeum marinum. Next base: position 340,520,901 of record CM039677.1, on the reverse strand, counting down.
TATCTGGTGACTTACTTGAAAACCCGTTAGGAGACCTTTGAAGGCCTCCTTCAGTCCGTTGTCAATGGACTGGATGCTCTTTAATACCGCACTCATAAGGGTGCGGTGCCTCTCAGAGATGGAGGCGCTCGACGGAGCCCCCTCCATCATCGGCCACCCATTGGTCGGTAGCGCCGGAGGTGATCGGATAACCTGATCATCGACTGGGGTTTGAATCGGTACCTCCGGAGGCATGGCGCGCTCCGAAGATGCCCTTGGAAGGGACTGAGCGGCCGCTCGTCCGGCCTCCTCATTGTCCAGGCAGGGTACCTCCCCCCGGTCTTCGGTGACCGAGGCGTTAGCCTCAGTCATTATGTCGTCTCCCCCGCCGTCGATGCCAGGCTCCATAGGAGCATGTTGGGATGACACCTCCGTGGTGTCCTTCATGGTGCGAGGGGTGGCGGGATGCGAGGCATTCCTGCTCTCCGCTAGCTCGGCGAGCGGGGTATCCCCTTCCGATATTTGATCGGTGGGAAGAACGTGCGGGGGGCTGCGAAATCGATAGGCACCTATGTGTTAATAAACATTAAACCTATTGAAAATGAGCAAGGGGTCTTCAGGTCCTAACCTTTGGGTGGGGGGCTTGACCCTAAGGCTCCTTCGTGGAGCCGCTTCGAGGTCATCGGACTCAGTGTCCGAGTCCGAGCTGTCATTAGACACGACCACCTGCGCCCGGCGTGCTCTCTTTTGGGCAGGAGGTGGCACCTCCTTTGGGGCGTCCGATGACGCTTCCCTCTTTCTTGTAGGGGGGAACTACCCTCCCCCTCGACTTCGGCCTTCTCGTCCTCCTCCTCCTCCTCGTGCTTCTCTTGATCTGAGGAGGCGTTTGTCTCCTCGGACGCAGTCTCTGACTGGTCCCTGATGTGTAGGCCAGTCCGGCCTGGTTTCTTCTTCTCCTCCTTCTTCTTAGGGGGGGGCTTGTACGGCTTCACCATGAGCATCGCTGCTAACAGACTAGACCTGGCATCTTCGAGCTGGGGTGCCGGACTATTAATAGTCGCGGCCTTCTTCAGCCATGACTGTAGAGGGTGGTCGGAGGGAGTGTCAGACGTCTTCTTTATGGAAAATGAAGCCTAGCAAGCAAAGTTAATGTCATACCTCGGAGGCGGTCTTATTAGCGTGAAGGCCTTTGTCTTGTTCTTCGGATGGCCATCTCTTCTGTGATTAGAAGAGCGCCTTCCACAACTTCTCTCGTGTAGTGTAGAAGAGATTCTTGATCGTGGGCGTGTCGTCGAGCTGACGGGCCCACAAGGGAGTATCCCGGTGTTGGCAGGGGCGGATGCCTCTTCGGAGCATGACCTGGACCACATTAGTCAGTGTGAGGCCCTTCTCGACCTTCGCGGCGATACGCTTTTGTAGGTCGTCCACCTCCTTGCTCGATCCCCAGCTGAGGCCCTTTTCGAGCCATGAGGCTAATCGGGTGGGGGACCGGATCTGAATGGAGCGGGTGGGATCTGACCTTCTTCTTGTGGTTCGGTGATGTAGAACCACTCCTTCTGCCATACCTTGATGGTATCGATGAATGTGTCGGACGGCCACACGACGCAGGTGAGCTTGCCAATGACAGCTCCGCCACAATCCGCATGCTTGCCGCCGACGCACTTCGTCTTGACATTGAATACTTTGAGCCAGAGCCCAAAGTGCGGCTCGACCGAAGGAACGCCTCGCAGATGAGGATGAAAGTTGATATGTGCATAAATGAATTTGGTGGGAGGTCGTGGAAGTCTAGACCGTAGAAGAACATCAACCGCCTAATGAAGGGATGGAGCGGAAAGCTCAGTCCCCATATGAAGTGGGGGATGAAGACCACCCTTTCGCCTAGCTTGGGGGTGGGGATCACTTGACCCTTCTTCGACGCGCGGTGCAGGATGTTGGCGGAGAGCTATCCGGCCATCTTGAGGTCTGGATGTCCTTGTCGATCACCGTGAAGGCCTCCCACTTGTTGTTGGAGCCGAAACCCGCCATTGGTGAGCTCGAAGGTGGGTGGCGAAGGTTTAGATCAGGGCGTCGGAGGCTCAGAGAAATTGATTGTTGGAAATATGCCCTAGAGGCAATAATAAATTGGTTATTATCATATTTCCTTGTTCATGATAATCGTTTATTATCCATGCTATAATTGTGTTGATCGGAAACTCAGATACATGTGTGGATACATAGACAACACCATGTCCCTAGTATGCCTCTAATAGACTAGCTCGTTGATCAAAGATGGCTATGGTTTCCTAGTCATGGACATGAGATGTCATTTGATAAGGGGATCACGTCATTAGGAGAATGATGTGATGGACAAGACCCAAACTACAAACGTAGCATATGATCGTGTCAGTTTATTGCTACTGTTTTCTGCATGTCAAGTATTTGTTCCTATGACCATGAGATCATGCAACTCCCTGACATCGGAGGAGTACCTTGTGTGTATCAAACGTCGCAACGTAACTGGGTGACTATAAAGGTGCTCTACAGGTATCTTCAAGGGTGTCTGTTGGGTTGGCATGGATCAAGACTGAGATTTGTTACTCCGTGTGACGGAGAGGTATCTGAGGGCCCACTCGGTAATACAACATCACAATAAGCCTTGCAAGCAATGTGACTAAGTGTTAGTCACGGGATCTTGTATTACGGAATAGGTAAAGAGACTTGCCGGTAACGAGGTTGAACTAGGTATGAAGATACCAACGATCGAATCTCGGACAAATAACATACCGAAGAACAAAGGGAACATCATACGGGATTAATTGAATCCTTGACATAGAGGTTCGACCGATAAAGATCTTCAGTTTCGTGGGAAATGGGTGGCCATGATAATGTCGTAAAAAGATAAAAAAAATCATACGTAAAGAATTTGTTTTGGATGTACATATATCGGACTATAATTCATGGGCCGCATATACCAAGGCACCCATTCCCCGTGAAAATAAATACGAGTGTACAATGGGCACCCAACTTTGATATTCTAAAATTTAAAAAAATTCCAGTATTTTTTAATGATACGGGTGTGTGGCACACGGGTGCTTCAATGCAGTTTTCACATAACTAGAGCCTTTTGTGTTTTGATGTTCGTTTGTCTCATCGATTTGGCTACAAGACTCGGTGCTTTGAGACTTCCCTCCGTCAGGCTAGACGTACATAGACTGCAGCTGCAGTCCTGAAATTTGATGTTCTGTGAATTAATGTGCTACTTGGATCAGGGGTAGGAGTTGGGATAAAGAATGACTAAACTGTTATCCGCATTTAGAACTGGGAACTTTTATTTAACATTATTAATTGCTAGTGAGATGAATCATGGTTAATCCTATTCTCATTTATACTGAGAATTTGTATTTGACTTTATGTTATTCTCCCATGAGGCTTTTTCCTGTTATAATTGTTGTATGTACCGAGAATTTCTAATTTTTGCCCTTTTGGCATCGAGAATCTTTATCTCAACTCATCGATCATTCGTTGTTGTTTGCAACAATCTTCCTATTTTATATTGGTTTTCAAGTTTTTTTTTAGGAAATGCCTTCACGGCTTTTTGTAATACTTGGAAAAATAAGGATACATCATTTGAGATTACATTCAACTATGAAATCAGGAGGTACTTGAACCTTCTGCTTTGCCAGCTAAAAGATCAGGTGCCATGTTGGCTTCCCTAGGACAGTGGCTAAATAAAATATAAGAAAAATTGTGGCACAAGAATGTGCATTCTTCATAGATTGCCGCCGCCACAGCAAGGAACAATGGCTTTCAAGTTTCTTTTTCAACATCAATTTCGTTTACAACAAAAAAGTAAGGATACAAAGCTTTACCAAATTGGATCATTTTTCCCCAAAGTCATGACCTAGCCGCCACCACGAGGAACTAGGGCCTTGCGCGCCACTGAGGTTCCTTCACCTCTACCGACGACTCTGGTGGCGGTTGGAGGGAAGGGAACCCGGAGACTTTGTTTCCATGTGTGTCCAATAGTCTAGTGCATTAGCTAGGTTTGTGGCTCTTCATGGTTTCGACTCTAGTGATGACGGCGTCGAGTAAGTTTCCACCAGATCTCTCCCTCAAGCAGTGATTCTCTTAGCTTTCAATGTCGAATATGAGTGGGTGATTCATGTGTCTGTGTTAGTATTGAGGTAATAGTCTTCTTGTTGCATTTTGTGGTGGTGAAGGTCGCCTAATTTCTCGCCCGCCACCAACACCAACGCCCCCGCATCGTCTCACCCGAGGCGGCCCGGGCGGAGACCTCACCCGCGCCGCCGGGCCGGCCTCCCGTCTCACGCCCTTCCCTCGCCATCGCCGGAGGAGGCCGCCGGGCTAAGCCCGGGTGGCGGACGGCGGCGACGGGGTCGTTTTCCTCCCGTTGGTCACGGGAGCTCAGGGTGGGGAAGGCTCGATCACCTTCGTGGCGCGACGGATCCAGGCGGCTTCTCCGGCACGGCGGCCACCGGCTCTTCCCGATGGATTCTCCGGTGTGGCGGCGGTGGGCTCTTTGCTCTCCGGCGCGGCGGCTCCGAGCAGCGGCTCTCGCAGGTGACAGTCGCGACAGCTTCGTCGGCCGGCTCTGGTCCTTTGGCCAGCAGCTCTTCTCCTACAAGTAGGGGCGGGTGCGCCCCCCCCCCTCCCTCCCTGCTCTGTTGGCTCATCCTCGCGAGGGCCGGCTAGTGGCGCTGCGGTGGTGGGATTTCAGATCTGGCCGGATCTGGCTCGTTGGTGTCTGACCGGCGGGGAGGATTGTGGTGGCTTCCCCATGGCCATGGCGTAGTGGCTTGATGTGAGGAGAGCGGGCTAGCGGAGGTGCGATGCGTGGGGGCGTGGTCTTGGGCGTTGTTGTGATAGACTGGCTTATTAGGGATGATAGACTACTCATATCAATAAGGAGTTTCTTACTTTCCGGGAGCCCATTTGAACAGAACTACCAGGTTAAGCGTGCTTGGCTTGGAGTAGTCCTAGGATGGGTGGCCGACCGGGAAGTTGGTCCCGGTTGCGCATGAGTAAGGACAAAGCGCGCAAAAAAGACTAGTATTGATCTGTGAGGCCAGTCTAGATCCCGCCAGGAGTAACGACTACCGGCGGGTGTGTCCGGGGCGTTACAAGTTGGTATCAAAGCCGACCCTCGCGGTTACACGGATGTTTGCCGACAGGTGCGCGGTCGTGTTGTTCACGAAGTTGGTGACCCGTCGTGGCACACGGAATGACACATGTATCGGACTGGAGGCGCCATCGTGGAGTCCACCCCTGCACGCCCTCGGATCTAGTTCTTCGGGTGAAAACCTAAGACCCGTCTGGGTCGGGCGACGGCATCGGCATCGTCGCTTTCCTCTTTGGGGCGTCGCCTTGAAGATCTGTCGATCTCGTTCGTGCTCTCCATATGCTAGACGCTCACGGCGTTGCGATCAGCAGGTGCCTGGTCGGCAATGTGATGGTGTGGTGTTCAGTTTGGCAACGATGATGATGGTCAGCAGTGCAGGGTTGCGGCAGAGCGGTTGTCGGTTTTTCCCGGCTTGCTCCACAGGCCTTGTTTGGGTCTCGCCATGCCGTCACGGAGTCGGAGCTACCCTGGAAGTGCCTAGGTGGCAACGATGACAGGTGGCTGGTGATCTTCAAGGAGGTGCCCATTTCCCTTGTCTTTTGGTGGTCCTTTTAGTCAGAGTTGTCTGGCACCTGCACCGGCGGTTGACTGTTTGGCATGGGCCGACATGGGTTCCGGCGTTTGTGGTGACGAGTGCGTCGTTAGCGGAAGTCGATGGTGAAGTCGGAATCGCTGGCTTGTGGAGTGATGACGATGACGCTTGGTGACTACCTCGACTATGTGGTTCTTCTCTACAATGCGTTTGTGTATCTCCGTGTGGGTGGCTAGGTCGATCGATTTTGCCCTGTGTTGGCTGTTGTATCGGTTTTAGCCTGGTTTTTCGTCAATTAACCCGGCAATCCTCTTCTTTTTTATTAAAATCGAGACCCCTAGGGGCAGATTTTCAAAAAAAAAATGTGATGGTGTTTCGGGCAACCAGTGGCACCCTACAAGGGTCGGGGTGATGTTCTGCTATCCATTTTTGCGGCAGTGGCGAGGCAGTGTCCTCCTTTTCTCCCTTTGGGTGTCTCCCTGACGTGACAGATAGTTCTCTGATGGTTCGTTCTCCTTCTCCATCGCAACGTCACCCTCTCCCTCGGTGTTGTGAAGCTGGCAGAAGTTTCGTTCAAGAAAGGGTCTGGTGGTTCCCTACAACCTTCAGCTTGTGCTTGAGATCAAGATTGACTCACTCAAAACCTGGTTGTAATTTTCTTGTTTAGACGTCTTGCATCGTTGGGAGTTTCTAACATAAATCCACAGCCTTACTCGCAAAATAAAACAAAGGTTTCATATGACAATGATCAAACATACTCCCTCCATTTTAAAATAATCGACTTAACGTTACATTAGCTTTGTACTAAAACTAATGCAACGTTGAATCACTTATTTTGAAACAGAGGAAATATATTTTTAGGGGAAGGTTGAGAAACTTTATTGATACGAAATGTTGAAGGGGATACAAAGCACAATGATCAAATGTCTTCTTTTATGCGGTGGAACTTTATTGATTCGAAATGTTAAAGGGAATACAAAGCGCCGCAGAGTAGGATCCGTTATATGCGCTGGGACTGGTGCTGAATATCACGGCCAATATATATTGCCAAAAAATTGGCCAAGTATGCCCCTTAGCATTATTTCTAAATATCTTTGTGCATATGTTCGAATAGAGTAGTGAATGACTAGTGAAAGAAACAAAGTAATTTATGAGAAACAATCATAATGTTGAAAAATGGCGACCGACATCACTGTGAGGGAAAGGAATGGTCACTAGACTCGTGACAGCATACACTGCATTGTTAGTTTTGGCAAAGACAGAGTTTTATCCCAAAGAATGTTTATGCGATTGTTTACATAATGACACGGAATAATCAGTTCACCACACCAAATCCTTTTTCCTGAAACAATCATTAGGTGAGAAGCCCACGCCACTTGTTCTACCTAATACAGCATGGCAAGCACTCTCCTCTTCTCAAAAGAAGTATATACTCCAAGGCCTTCATCTGATAAAGGAGCCACGTGGGTACATCACAGACCAGCAGCATTGCTCCAGTAGCAAGCAGGCACAATGAAAATGGTCTCAATCGTTCTCCATTTATCCACATCAGGTCGTGTGTGTACAACGTAAACCGCAGGCTGCATGCAGGTTGCCTGGATGATACTTGCCCTACTATGCCACATACAACTGATACTAGGCGCCCTCTGCGTCTTCATTTCATTGGCAAAAGTGGTATCAAAACCTAACTATCTCCTTATCACAGGGCCTTTATACAAACCTCTAGCAACAACAAAGCCCTCCGGAGGCTGATGGTCCTCCAATTCCTCCAACCAGACTACCTCAGAGCTATCTATTTCACTCGGCAAAACAACTGGTAAATTGTAGCAGAAAATGTTAAAACTCAAAACTGGCATTGCATAAAATAATATGTTAAAAACAATAATCAAATGTCAAGAGCTGTATATTACCAGATGGCTCATCCACTGATGACTTCCGGAAGTATGAACAGTCTCTCCCATTCTCAGCAGAATAAGGTGGAGAAAGGACGTCAAAGAGCGCACAAGGTGTAATGGCTCTGAAAGTGTGGATGTTACCACCTCTATCAGGATATAGAATGGTTGTCTCGGGCGCAATCATTTCACGGTCTCTTACACACCTTGCTGGTCTTGCTGCACCCAAGGGAGTAATAGGCTACATGATCTTATTAGTCGGCACACAAATTTGACACAACCAACAAAATGGAGTAATAGGCTACATGATCTTATTAGTCGTCGCACAAATTTGACACAACCAACAAAATGGAGTAATAGGCTACATGATCTTATTAGTCGTCACACAAATTTGACACAACCAACAAAATGATTTAAATGGGATCATTTGCGTGATTAATAAATGATCCATAAGACTAGTTTCTGATGCATAACCATTCTTTCAACTCATTAAAATTAGATAGCAGGAGATACGGCAATTTATTAAATGCATGACAATTAATTATCTGGCATTATTTTTGAGGTGTTTGCTAGCATTAACAAGTTGTGATTAAGAATGTCATCAGTGTCCAACCACTACTTAGCAACTTTGTGTTCCGCAATAGGCAAGTTACGCCATACTGCATCATTGAGAAACAAAGTAGGGTGTGGAAACAGATGTCATGACACAAAATTTGGCATCACAGATAGTGTTCCTGTAATTGAGAACATAAGCAGAATTTGAAGCGAGAAACATCAGTACAACTTTTGAGTGGGAGCAAAAGCCTTTTTCTAGGACATTCAACAATGAAAACGACCAATTTACTTATGAGAATAAAAGGTAAGGGCACAGACGAGGTTGCTGTTCTGTAACACCTAATTAGGGTCATATTTACTAATGCCAGCAATTTTGCTGCAGTTTTGCTATTCCTCAAGTACCTGAAAAAAATTCTTGCGTCAGTCACCTCCTTCCTTCCTTCAGAGAAGCCATTGCCCCACCATCTATCCTAGGGGGAACTGGGAAGCCATTGCGCCATTATCTACCTTAGGGGGTGGGGGGTGCAGGAGATCGCCAGAGTTCTTCTCTGTTGCGACGGAGCTTAGAGGGATGGCCGGGGCGGCAGCCAGCAACGGCGGTGGGGGGGGGGGGATATAGGGGAGGGCGGGGCGGCGAGGCAGTGCGCGGTACCACCCGTCGGCTGTGGGTGGTGAAGGCAGGCGTATGGGGCGGGGTAGGCCGGCGGTTGCAGGTGGATCAGATCATGGTTGAGGAAGACGGTTGGGAGGAGGACAATGATGTGTGGGCGGTTGGATGTAGATCCGACGGCAGGAAAAGTGACTGATGCCAATCGTTTTCTCAGGCACCTAACATTTAGACGCTCCCATTTTGCTGCTACATCTACAAAAGATGCTTTCACCTAACTATTGCTACAAGGTCCCCAACATACACCGCATATCAATAAAAGTCATTGCATACTGCGCTGATTTGATGATAAAAAATGTCCAAAAAAATTACATAGCATGTCCATTTGATGAAAAGGAATGTATGAAAAATGAAAAGAAATGTATGAAAAAATTATCTTCTTGCATAAAATGCATTCCACATTACTTTTGTAGAGTAATCTGCATGTCCATTTATTTTGCAAGGGGAAAAAGAACTAGATGAGTCATGAGTTCCATACTGAATATCATGCACAAACAAATTAACCAATTGGAGGACTAGCCATGGCCAACTATTGTTGTGTAGAAGATTTTTGAATGGCAGAACTTACGCTTTAATGGGTCCGTTGGATCAGCTACATCGATCCAATCATACGATTCGGCATGCAGCTTGCCATAAAGAAGCTTGCTCAGCACAGTCATTCCTGGATGATTGTGAAGTGGAATAACTGATGACGGTGGCATACAAAATATACCCATCTGCATAATAGATTATGAAAATCAAAGTCATAGAAAGGAGGCACTTCGTGTATTCATTTGCAAATGCACACTTTATTAACTAAGATAATGCTTAGATGACGCAAGAAATCTTACAGAGAAACTTTCGCATTCATGGATGTGCAGATATTTGATTGAGGGTGCATACTGGTTAGGCCCACCACGTCCGCGTCTCCCATTCTGTTGACGTGTAGAACTATTCCAATTACGTGCAATTTGTGCTTCATTATCTAGGCCGAGATCTAAAGGTCTAATCTCATCTGGGAATACAAAATAGAATCAATTATGAGTCTTCCAATACTCATTGATCTGGTCTCACTGAATCAGATGAAAAGCAAGTTTTTACCCTACATTAGCAATGGAACAAACTCTAGAAGCACTATACTACATCACAAGTTCATATCAAACATGCAGATAGCCAAAGCAGCTACGAGAATAACAATATATTGTTAAAGTTACTGCCACGTCTTGCCATGCCATCGAAGTACCTACTTACCAATTTTGATTCCATTTCAAGCAATTTAATTTAAGCTCTCTGTCCAAACGATAGTTTCTTGATTTTTGTTTCTGTGGTGTTCGCTAGTTCATGGCAATAAACATGGCAGACATGTGGTATTCGTGTCACCCAAACCACTAGTCAAATCACTTTAAGGTGAAACTGGATCGTTTAGATAATTCGAGGTTGCAATTTCAACAGTAAGTTTAGTGTTCAAAAATGAACTTTAGCCCAAATTATGAGTTGAAAGTGGACATTTACCATTCCAAATAAAAATACTGTTTTTGCCAAGCAATTAGAGCAGCACATGTACTTCACTGTTGGTCATACATCTTCACGAACACTGATAACTAAGACAATTAAGAAACTCACATGAAAATGGTACACCACAAATAAATATTCTGTCTTATTGATCGGTAAGTTAATACTGTTTACCAGCAAATGTAGCTGATGAGTTTTTTTAGAACTGTTGGGGCATTTCTTTAAATAGAAAGTACGTAATTATTTCAATAAAAAAAAATATGGAAGATAGATGGTTTGTGTAATGATACGAATCAAGGATGAGGTACAACTAGAAAGGAAGCCACCACCTTCAAGCAACTTATAAGTTGCTCTCGAATCTATTATGTCATGTCTTTTATGCGCTGTTCGTACCATACATTAAAAAAACTAACTTGGCAATATGATTATACTGCTAGAATATTCCTATCATATAACAACAGGTGACTCAGCTTGGTTCAGTAATATAACTGGATAAAAGCAGCATAGTGAGGCTAATGTATGATCTGACATCCAGTTAGGATGAAGAACATTAGATAAAAAGAAGACAATGACTATGGTATACATGTATGTAATTTGCAATTGGTGTGGGAATGCTGACGAGTGAGAAATGTTAGGGGAGGAAGGATTTACAAGACTCCGCAACCAGATGATGTATGTACCCTGTCCCATAGCAATCCCCAACGTAAATAACTACAGACTATTCAAAATGGTATAAAGTTCGACCCACCTAACAGTGCACGAACTCTCTCAAGTGTTTCTTCGGATATGGGTCCATCTGGAGAAAATGATATTTTACATGCATCAGAGAGGTTCTTTATTTTTGGCATCTTGCACAGCAATGTACTGTTGACAAGGTAATGTCTGTCAAACTTCAGAAGGCTCTGTCCAGATTTTGCAACCCAAAGACTGGTGTCAACTGATCCACAGGGTTGTGATGATGGAGCAGTCTTCCCACCTACCAAAACAACAGCTGTTTATATTTCTGACATTATGCACCAATAGTATCATCAAAGAAATACATGTGAAAGATTGAAGAACCATATGGTAACAAGAAGCCTAGTACACAGGCTATCGTAAACTAGCTGATAGTTGGATGAGGAAAATTTGCGTGTATCCAGTAAAAACTAAATTAGAGTGTAAACCCTTCATTTGAAGTAAAACACTTGAAGAAGCACAAGATTATATTCACATATGCTCACAACACATTACTGGATGCCCAAACATGTTTAGAGAAGCTAACAACGGGGAGGCAGGGGCGGGGGTGATGCTTCCCGTTGCAGGGCATAGTACAAAATCAGATATAATATAATGATTATGTTTAACAGCATTTTCACCCTAGAAACTGGTATGCAGATAGCTATGTGAAATGCTAACAAAGCACCCCAGTCATTGCTACGTGCAAAATATCACATGTAATCGCATATGTTTTGCATACAATCGTAGAGGGGAATATAGGGCAATATTTTACATAGAATAGGCATAAAAACACAGCCCCAAGAGCAAGTGGACTAAGGCACCTACCATAAGCTTGTTATACTGCGTACTATCAATAGGTCCAACACAATCCTGATTGGTGAGAAGTAAAAACCGAAAAAATAGGATCTAGAAAAACCATACCTACAAAAAAACAAGTGGTGTCGCTCAACCTCATACCTTGAGTATGGATCCCACCTGTGGAACCCTTCTATTTTGGTTGGGGTCTCCAATGAAGGATTCGCAATAAAATCATCTCATAGGATGCCAGTAGCACGGAGGACTTATTGAAATAACTGTCAACGACTTCAGTGGACCTATCAAATTTGTGGTCATTAACCTATTACTAATGTTGTGCCCAAAAACGTTAAAAAAAAGCATAGCTACTAGCTGTTCAACACACATATGTATCCAGTCACCAAGCAAAAGAAAGGTTCTCAAACAATTCGTCACAATTAATCTATTCCTAAGGTTGTGTCCGACATTGATAAAAATACATGGCTACTTGCTGCTCAACAACATATGTATTGTGTCTTCGAGCAATTCCAAGTTTATAAAATCGTAACCTAAGCATGTTCACACAAGTTATATCATTCTTTGTTATTTATTGTCTAGGCACTCCATCCTATCCTTCTCATCTAGTAATCCATGTGTAATAGCATATATGCAACTGCCCCATGAGTTAGCGTATTTGTCTTATTGGCCATCTAAATGCAAAATCGGAAGAAGGAAAACATAGCTTCAACATGAAATACAATGTAATTCAATAAGCACTACAGGCAGATTTTGATCGAAACAGGAAAATGCAACTTTAACATGACACGCCATACAATAGAATAAGCACTGCAGGCGGATTATGTCCACAGATGGTAGCGAGCAATAAAGTACCATAAACATGATATCCAAAATAACTAAGGCCACCAATACAAGTACCAAAACCAGGTCAATACACGGGCTAACTGCCGCGGCATACTATTTTCGAATGGATGGGTCACCTAGCTTGAAGGATTTGGGAAGGGAAAATCACCAGGACAACACCGAATCAGATCTTGAGGTCTAGGGTTTGAACCTCGGACTTTGTAGGGGAAATCTGTAAAGTTGGGTAATATGCGCTGCTGCCGGTGAGGTCCTGGTCGACGGCGGCGTCCAAATCGGCGGCTGCGCTAGCTGCAAAGATCACAGGGAGCGGGGTCAGAGCACAGAGTAGGAGACAGGGGGGGAGGAGGAGCATGTCAGTAGCCGATGCCACTCGCCGTTTCCCGCCGCCACCGCCCGCTGCAGATAGGAGAGAGGTGAGGAAGGGAGAGGGCACAGCCTACCTGCCGCCAAAGCTCCCCGTCAGACACGCGCCGCCGACGCCGACGCCAGGAGGGCGAAAGAGAGGGGGGTGACTTGTGAGGAAGATAGGGTTACGGAGAGGAAGAGGGGGGGGGGGGGGGAGGGAGAAATGGGACCTCCGGGAGGCGAGGGAGGGACACGCGCGACCGAGCGACGCTCGCGTTGCCCTCCTCCCGCAGTTTCCTGCGGAGATTGTTCCTGAGCAAATTTTGATCAAACGCCGCATCTTTCCATTTCAAACATATATATCCAATACTATACTACTGTCCCTTAAAAAATATACTCCCTCCGTAAATCAAGTTATTTTTTAAGATGTAGACATTTATAAACACGTAAATACAACACACACGCATATCCAATCCATATAAGCATCTCTAAAAGACTCAGTATGTACTCTTCCGAAACCGTGTTTCATTGAATCTAACGGATTATTCAAAGTTCGTGGCCGTTCATCCTTCGGCTCTATTTGGTGGTGGCGGTGGTGAAGATCGGGAGGAAAAAAATCCTATGAGACCAGGTCTTATAGACAAAAATGTGAGCCCTTGCTGGATGATTGACACGTGGCAACTCTAATCTTAAAACATCTAATCCCACTTTCATTACCTTTGAATCTCATTAGCATTCCCAATTGCAATCCTAACCTTCTTCCCGGAGCCCGAACAGGTACGTATACTACATATCTCCAAAGAGTTAGGTCTTTTATTTTGTCGATCACGTTCGTGACGGCCACGCCCAAGAACTTCGACAACGGCGGCGGCCAAGAGGACGTAGCGAGGCGCAAAGGCGTTGTGGGGATGGCCGGACAGAGTCCGTGGCGGCGGCAGCGGCTGTACAAGACCGTACGACAAGGGCGACCATAGGACATGACGATGCCGGAGGCTGGTCGTACTTCTCGTCGGGGACTACTCCGTTCAGGGTGAACATCCATGCATGGATTTGAATAGCCATGTGCTAGCTTGCTTGATCAATTTCGGTACTCATGTGCATGCTTGTCGTACTTAGTCATGCTAGCTACTGATAATCATGTAGTAGTCCGATGGTAGTCAAAAGTATACTATCAGAAGTTCTAGAATCAAACTTAAAAGTGATAAAGTTAATGATGTCTGAGATTATGCAGTTCATGAATCCAACATTGATGACGACGATGTATCCGGTATCGACGAACAACACAATGTGCGAGTCGAGCCGTGAGCCTATGACGCCGAGCAAACAGATGTTTACCGATAATACCGACAAGGAGTTCATTAACATTGACAAGGGAGAAGAAAATTGTGTGACTGATAAGGTAAATAATACTACAATAAATACCAATCTTTTAGTATAGAAAATACATTAACTTTTTTAAAATATTGAACTACAATGTTGATGGGAGTTGGTGTATTTCATGTGTGTATCAGGATAATCCAGATACATCTTCAAATCAAATTGTGCCAAAGAAAGGATTGTGTTTTCGTTCTGAAGAAGAGGCATACATGTGCAGAGGGAGGTATAGGACATTCGTCAGTGTCACTTACAAGGGAATTAACAACACATCCACTTGGACTCTTAGAATTCCCTGTAAGCATATCAGTAAAAATTTAGACTATATGATTCGTATTTGACATGGTGACATATTTATCACATTCTTCTTTTTGGCACAGGGGCCATTCAATCGTACAATGGAATTAACAACAAATCTGACTGGACGATCACAATTTCCCGTAAGCATATTAGTAAATGTTTGCACTATATGGTTCATATTTTGACATGGTGACGTAATCTATTTCATTCTTTTCACTGAAACAGCGGTCATCAAACCAGAATGCTTATTTTCAAAATATAGCTCCATCGTCGGCTATATCCATGTCGTTTGGTGATTATTCTGCGTTGTATGCTCCACCAACTATCCCAGGGGAATTTACAAGTCTATTGCTTCAAGCTGATGAAGATAACCCAACACTGTCTACTGTTCGGCGATTGGATTTCAACGAAGGAACGAGTACAAGCAGGTTCCAGGGGTGACATGTGCTGTACTCATCATATAAATCAGAAGAAATTTAGGCAACTGCAGTAGAAACGAATTCATGTGTCCTTTTCTTCTTTATTGTGTGGAATTTTCTTTACAGACGTGTAAACAAATATTACAATTTTATTGGACGTGGACTATTAGGCCAACGAAACACATCGATATGAACGTATGTGTGTCTTCTCATGCTTCAGAAATCATTCTATGCAATTTACTTGCAGCAATGAGCTCATGTGTCTTCTATATTTATATTGTGTGGATTTTTCCTTATAGACATGTACACAGAAATACTAAATTTATGGTGGATGTTAGATGGACCATCATGCCAGCAAAGTCCATTGTACGCAGTTTTCACTGCTCGGGGGTTAATTGCAGTAAACATATGCTTACGGTCGGCTTGTCATTAAGATGCACACATCATAGGTTCATAGTAATTAGAGAAGAACAACCAAATGTGCAGGGAGCAGTATATGTTCATCCAGATTCTACATGAACTGATAATGATTGTATATGCCTACAGGGATCCATGGGCACCATGAACTTCGGATGTGCAAGCTATATGCGTGCAATCAGGCCAAGAAGGCTTAGGTGCGCTCATCAACCCGCGGTAGTTGCACCATAGCAGGGATGACACGAACATGCTGATGACGTTCAGGTAGAGCGTGAGCGACAAGGAGGAGCTTCATGCATCTCGGCGCCATGGTCGACGAGGAGTTGTTCCGGTCACCAACTTCGTGCGTGGACGGCATGAACGCGACAGGCCAGCAACGTGCCATCTGGCCACCATGGAAGAGCACCCCGTCGAGGTCCTCTGGGGCGGTCGTTCATGGACGACAGATGGTCATAGTCAGGACCGGCGGCGACGAACTCATTTGACTCGATGGCGGGGACCTGATCCTTGAGCGCGGTCGGTGCGGCCATGGTCAAGTAGTGGAGTACTCGTTGGTGAGTCCTGCCGCGTGGCCGTCGTCGGAGTCCTTGCGTGCCGGCCATGGACGTCTCCGATATAAAAACCTAACTCAGATACGTACGTAGACGTACCTTTTCGGGCCAAGGGAAGAAGGTTAGGATTGCAACTGGAAATGCTAATTGGGATTCAAAGGTAATGAAAGTGGGATTAGATGTTTTGAGATTAGAGTTGCCACGTGTCAATCATCTAGTAGGGTCTCACGTTTTTGTATATGAGACCTGGTCTCATAGGATTTTTTTCCAGATCGGGAGGGGCGGATGTGGTGGACGTTTTCCTTAGTAGCACGTGACGGTAAACTCATATTTGCGGATAGAGAAGTATTCATGAGAATGAAGGCGTCCGATTTTTTTTACACCTAGTCACAAGTTTATCGCCGTCACGTTGACAATACAGGCTATCAACATTCCCGAGAGCTCCTTGATATGTATATTTTGTATCACTAATTTTAATCCTATGTTGTTTAGGCTTCAGATTTTTCTTAAGGAGCTTCTAGGCCACTAGAGGCACAAGACTAAACAAACAGTTAATTATGTGGCTCGGCTTGATAGAAGCCACCTCCCAAAATGCATTGTCAAGCAAAAGCCCCCTCCCCTCCACACACAACAACAACAACAACAACAACAACAACAACTTACCCCTCCCGCAAAAACATGGCCTCCAAGTTTAAACTATTTATAGTACCAATTTACATGTACATATTAAGAGAGAGAGAGAGAGTAAAAGGCAGGGCTAGGGTTGGGTCACGTCACTGCCGCCGCTCCTGTGATTGGATCTCACCCTGTCAACCAGAGCTCGTCTCCCTTCCTCCTCACTGTCGGTGTCAAAAACGACGGATCTCGGGTAGGGGTCCCGAGCTGTGAGACTAGGATCGATGGTAACAAGGGACGAAGGAGACGATGTTTACCCAGGTTCGGGCCCTCCCATGGAGGTAAAATCCTACGTCATGCTTGATTATATTGATGATATGAAGGTTACGGAGTTGATCTACCTCAAGATCGAATAGCTAAACCTAGACGAGTTTTTTCTCTGGACTACAATATAAACCCCGCCGGCTTATATAGACGCCGAGGGTACCTAGGGTTTACACATGGTCGGTTGCACCTCGAAGGGAAAACATGTCTATCTACTATTAAAAACTTGGAGGGCACGCCACGACTCCTGAAGCTTCCTCCCTAGCGACGGGGCCTTTGATCATCCAATGCTCAGCCAGTGGCCCATGAGAAACAGGTCAGCCATCCGAGGACCCCTTAAATCAGGACTCCCTCAGTAGCCCCCAGACTAGCCTCTAATGCCGAGGTATGATATCTGGACAATCTTGCGCGTCGAAGTCTTCGGCTTGCGAGGCGAGTCCCTCTATCCCTTCTTGTTCGGCAACCATCCTGTCATCGGCGAAATCCCAAGCGTTACGAACTTGCAGGGTCCATTGTAATAATTGTCAACGCTTATTGATCCTTGTGCGCCTAGGGGAGACGAGCGGTTCAGCAGCTTTTTACAAGACTACCCCTCCCATAGAGGAGGCACCACCCTTTTAAACAAACTGAATTGTGGTCCAGGCCACATCTTCTTCTTCCTCCCCAACAGAAAAAACCTTCAGCGAGAGATCACCACAAGACACATGGCGAGTGCCCCCAGCTCTTCCTCGCGCCCTTACGTCTCTCGTCCCGGGGATTGGACAAGTTATGTTGTATCCCTCCTTCGACTGCGCAACCTCGAATCCTAAGGGTATCTTCCTTCCTCGGATCTAGCGGTTACCCGTGCCGGTTTGACTTCTTACAATGGCGAAGCCTTCGCGGAAAACTTCCGTAAACCTCAAAAGGGAGAGCGAGTATGCTTCGTGCCCTTCCTCTTGCGGGGTCTCGGGTTCCCTATTCATCCCTTCCTGAGGGGATTATTGGAGTTCTATGGGATCCAGCTCCATCATCTCACCCCTAGGTCCATTCTGCATATCTCGGGTTTCGTCGCCCTTTGCGAGATGTTCCTGGGCTGCGAGGCACACTTTGAATTATGGAGGAAATACTTCTGCCTCATCCTTCGTACTCGAGATAAGACAATTCTAGAGGTCGAAGGAGCCGAAATATGCCGCATAGCCGGGACGGGGTATCCAGTGGGGACACCGAAGGAGTCCGAAGAATGGTCTTCGGAGTGGTTCTATATCGAGGACATTCCCCTATTCGATCCGGCTCGGAGGGGTTTGCCCGAATACTCCGACGCTCCCTTGAATAAAAGGTACAACTGGCGACTGAAGAGCTCATCCTAGGAGGATGGCGTCGAAATGCAATGCTTGGCTGCCCACGTGAGGCTACTATCCCATCATAAGTTGACCATGATAGATGTGATGGCCGCCGCCATCACCCAATGTGTTTAGCCTCTTCAGCAAAGAATACACCCTTTGTGGTGTTACAATGGGACAAGCGACACCACTCGCTCCCGATGGCTGGGCCCTGCCAATCAAGCAACATTAGCGGTCGCACTTGCCTACCTATACAAAGGGGAGAAAGAAGATTTTGTCCGGCTACCGACCAAGGACGACTACTCAAGTCACAGACCCATCGAATGGGTGAGCTCTTCGACTCTGTGACCCGAATTCGAGTTTTACATTTGTCCCTTTTTGACCTAAGCCTTTAATCTGTGTGAACATGATTGGACGAGCTTTGTCAAGACAGTTAACTGCCCACCCCCAACCCGAGAACTATAATCGTGATGACGATCCAGGATTTCATGACGACTCGGAGCTATCAGTCGAGTTTGAAGACGGGGTCTATTGGAAATATGCCCTAGAGGCAATAATAAATTAGTTATTATCATATTTCCTTATTCATGATAATCGTTTATTATCCATGCTAGAATTGCATTGATCGGAAACTCGGATACATGTGTGGATACATAGACAACACCATGTCCCTAGTATGCCTCTGATGGACTAGCTCGTTGATCAAAGATGGTTAAGGTTTCCTAGCCATGGACATGAGATGTCATTTGATAATGGGGTCACATCATTAGGAGAATGATGTGATGGACAAGACCCAAACTATAAACGTATCATATGATCGTGTCAGTTTATTGCTATAGTTTTCTGCATGTCAAGTATCTGTTCCTATGACCATGAGATCATGCAACTCACTGACACCGGAGGAGTACCTTGTGTGTATCAAACGTGGCAACGTAACTGGGTGACTATAAAGGTGCTCTACAGGTATCTCCGAGGGTGTCTGTTGGGTTGGCATGGATCAAGACTGGGATTTGTTACTCCGTGTGACGGAGAGGTATCTTA
Source organism: Hordeum marinum (assembly GCA_022496015.1). NCBI lineage: Eukaryota > Viridiplantae > Streptophyta > Magnoliopsida > Poales > Poaceae > Hordeum > Hordeum marinum. Next base: position 340,501,588 of record CM039677.1, on the reverse strand, counting down.
GGGCCCACTTAGTAATACAACATCACAATAAGCCTTGCAAGCAATGTGACTAAGTGTTAGTCACGGGATCTTGTATTATGGAATGAGTAAAGAGACTTGCCGATAACGAGGTTGAACTAGGTATGGAGATACCAACGATCGAATCTCGGGCAAGTAACATACCAAAGAACAAAGGGAACATCATACAGGATTAACTGAATCCTTGACATAGAGGTTCGACCGATAAAGATCTTCGTAGAATATGTAGGAACCAGTATGGGCATCCAGGTCCCGCTATTGGTTGTTGACCGTAGAGGTGTCTTGGTCATGTCTACATAGTTCTCGAACCCGCAGGGTCCGCACACTTAAGGTACGATGTCATTTTGGTAGTATAGATTTATGTATGGTGGTGACCAAAGGTTGTTCGGAGTCCCGGATGAGATCCCGGACGTCACGAGGAGCTCCGAAATGGTCCGGAGGTAAATATTGATATATGGAATAATAGTGTTTGGTCTCCGGAAGGGTTCCGGAATTCACCGGAAATAGTTTCGCATGTTTCGCGAATTGTTCGGGGTGCAAGGACACTTTATTTGGGCCAAGGGTTAAAGCCCATGAGGCTTTAGGAAGGTGCAAAGGGTGTTTTGTGGAGGCCAAGGGCCAAATGCCAGGGATCCTGGCGTCTGGGGCCAGACGCCGAGGACCTTGGCGTCTGGTCCTGGAGTCCGAGGAGGACTCTTGCCTTGCGGGCAAACCGACCTTGAGGAGGATTTTTCTCCGAGTTTCGACGCCATGGCTCAGCATATAAATAAAGGGGCAGGGCTAGCACTTGGGACACATCAAGAAACCCTAAGCCATTTGCTGCCTCTCCTCTAGTTCGTAGTTTCTCCTCTAGATCGGTTTCAGCGGTGCTTAGGCGAAGCCATGCTGGAATTGCTCCACCGCCATCGCTGCAACGTCGTCACGCTGCCGGAGAACTCGCCTACCTCTCAGCTTTCTCTTACTGGATCAAGAAGGTGGAGATCGTCATCAAGCTGTACGTGTGCTGAACGCGGAGGTGCCATTCGTTCGGCGCTAGATCAGAAGGACCGCGACTAGGTCGCGGGACGGATCGTGATTGTATCGCGGGACGGATCGTGATGAGATCGCGGGACGGATTGTGATTGGATCGTGGGACACTCGGCGATTTGGATCGTGAAGACGTTCGACTACATCAACCGCATTACTTAACGCTTCCCGCTTAGCGATCTACAAGGGTATGTAGATCCACTCTCCCTCTCGTACATGCTCATCACCATGGATAGATCTTGCGTGTGCGTAGGAAATTTTTTGTTTCCCATGCAACATTCCCCAACAGGGTCTTCTACCAATAGAGACTCAACCGCTCCAAGGTGGCTATCTTAGCCGATTACCCCGGATCATTCTCTTCCCCTACTACGGGCTAGAAGAAGAAAAAATCATCACGTAGAAGGCAAGTATCCTCCACCGACCCAAACATGGCGGCTCCTGCTCCCAAGTGTTGTTGGTCCACGCGACAAACATCGACTACGGCGACAATGCCCGGACCGGGTAGTAACAAGGATCCGTCAAACAAGCAGGTCGCGGGGATAGGCCCGACCACTCGTTCATCTCAAAGGTACTTTGTTTGGTTGCTTAATTTATTATTACGATCGATAGGGCCTCACAAGAGATCTCATGTTAAAATACTCAGGCATTGAGTTCAGCCATCTTTTACCGAGGATGTTGCCAAGGAGTCCGGCAATACTCACGATTCCAGATCTTCTACCCATGCTGAACCCGCTACAGGGGCCCCTGTGGCCAATCCAGTCCCTGAAGACTCCGGGGATGCGGTATCAGTTACTAAGTCTGAGGTAGAGAGCGTGATGAATCACCAGCGGCGTCGAGAAGCCCTGCGCCACCTAGCGTTCTCTGAACAAGAGTTCAATGCTCTACACTCAGCCGACGCACACATCGGAGCTGCCCGAGATGGGTTCGGGGAATCCATGAAACTGATATCATCCAGCCTGCAGGTGAGTGATCGACTATAAGAATCCGAACACACATGTAACCCCAGTAGCCCCCGAGCCTTGAATTGGTCAGAACAACCAAATTAAGGATATGCGTATTGTTTTACTGCTAATGCAAGCCTCAAGGCAGCAAAACAAGCAACTGGCCAAGGAACTGGAGGTGAGCCGAACACAGGTGAAAACCGTGAAGGCCGAATTGGATCAAGTGAAGTATTTTACCCGAGAGGCACATGGTGAGTATACCTGTTCTACTGATCTTAGTGTATAATCACATGCTGACGCAAGGGTGCTTTGTAGCAGCCAAATCAATAGGGCAATTGCAAAAAGATTTAGATGCAACCTGAGAATCTCAGAGGTACGCCGAGTCCCAGCATGAGGCCGGCTACTTTTCGTTGCAACGAAACCTGGAAGAGAAGAAATGCCTCCAGGCGGAGAACAAGCAACAAGCCGAAGAGATTGAGAGTTTAAAAGCTGAATTGTCCCAGACCCAAGAAACGAACCACAAATTATAGAAGGGCATGTTCAGTAAGTGCAATTATAACATCCTTGAATACCTTTCATACATCAGGTGTAATGGATATTCCTTGTCTCATGTATAGGTCTCCTAACCGGACGGCCCGAAGAAGAGATCGAATCCTACCGGGGAAGCCTTCTGAAGGAACTATCCGCCCTTCATGAGCGGGCTCGGAAGGCCATGAAGAGCATGATAAAAGCGCTATGGCCTGCCGAGCAGCCTCCGGAGGAGATGACCAAACTGGTTGATCGGTTCAAGGGAGCCCGAAGTTGGTTCGAGCTATGGAAGCCATCAACATACTGAGAGGGAGCATGATAGGCGTGGGCGATGATCAAGACCCGTTATACCGGCCTTAACCCCAAGCATATGGCTCGGGTTGGGCCGACATGGCCGGATGGGCAAGAAGTGCCGCTTCATTTGGTGTACGACCAAGTGATGCCCGTCGCTTGTCTTTTGTAGGAATATTGCACCCTAGATGCCATAATAGACAATCTTGACCAGCAGCCAGATGTATGATTTTATGTAAATATGTACTTAAAATCAAAAATTGCTCCGTCTGTGTTGTAAACTATGTCTTAACCGGCCATCGGCTTCGACCTCCCATGCTAAGAGCTTGGGAGTGTTCCTTATGAAATATCCCTTGATAAGCAGGAATTCCTTCGAGGAACCAGGCAATGTGGCCATTTGGTGCGAACAGACAGAAAATGCAAAGGGAGATATGTTATATTACCACTTAGCGTAAGAAACATCTTTCAAAGAAAATAGTACCTTGATACGTCTCCAACGTATCTATAATTTTTTATTGTTCCATGCTATCATATTATCTATTTTGGATGTTTTATATGCATTAATATGCTATTTTATATTATTTTTGGGACTAAGCTATTAATCTAGAGCCTAGTGCCACTTTCTGTTTTTTCCTTGTTTTTGAGTTTCGCAGATAAGGAATATTAAATGGAGTCCAAACGGAATAAAACCTACAGAAAGATTTTTTCTGGAAAATATGGAAGCCATGAGACGAGAACCAAGGCAGAGGAGCTGCCACGGGGCCACAAGCCCGCTTGCCGCGACCAGGGGGTACCCTGCGTCGGGCAGGCTTGTGGGCCCCTGGCACATCCTATAAACCTAATCTTCGGCCTATAAATACCCAAATATTCCATCATTACCAGAACGAGCCACAAAAACACTTTTCCGCCGCCAGAAGCCTCCGTTCCTGAGAGATCCAATCTTGGAGCCTTTTCCGGTAATCTATCGGAGGGGGGTTTGATCACGGAGGCCATCTACATCAACTCCATTGACCCTTCGATGATGTGTGAGTAGTTCACCACAGACCTACGAGTCCATAGCTATTAGCTAGATGGCTTCTTATCTCTCTCTTTGCTTCTTAATACCATGTTCTTCATGATCTTCATGGAGATCTATCCGATGTAATACTCTTTTGCGGTGTGTTTGTCGAGATCCGATGAATTGTGAGTTTATGTTCAAATTATCCATGAATATTATTTGAGTCTTTCTTGAATTCTTATATGCATAATTTCATATCTTTGCAAGTCTCTTCGAATTATTGGTTTGGTTTGGCCAGCTAGATTGGTAATTCTTGCAATAGGAGAAGTGCTTAGTTTTGGGTTCAATCTTGCGGTGTCCTCACCCAGTGACATAGTAGGGGTAGTGAGGCACATATTGTATTGTTGCCATAAAAGGTAAAAAGATGGGGTTTTCATCATATTGCTTGAGTTTATCCCTCTACATCATGTCATCTTACCTAATGCATTACTCTGTTCTTCACAAACTTAATACTCTACATGCAGGCAGGAGTCGGTCGATGTGTGGAGTAATAGTAGTAGATGCAGAATTGTTTCGGTCTACTTGTCATGGACGTGATGCCTATATGCATAATCATTACCTTGGATATCTTCATAACTATTCGCTTTTCTATCAATTGCTCGATAGTAATTTGTTCACCCACCGTAATACTTGCCATCATGAGAGAAGCCATCTAGTGAAACCTATGCCCCCGGGTATATTTTCCATATTATATTTTCAGATCTAAAACCAAAAACACCAAAAATACTTGCTGCATTGTTTTTACTTTTATTTTTTACTTTCCATTCAAGCATCCTATTATATCTATCTCTACTAGATCTCATCCTTGCAAATAACCGTGAAGGGATTGACAACCCCTTTATAGCGTTGGGTGCAAGAGTTTGATTCCTTGTGCAGGTATATCTATTGGTGGCTGGCTTGTATCTCCTACTGGATTGATACCTTGGTTCTTAAAAACTGAGGGAAATACTTATCTACTTTGCTGCATCAAACTGTTCCTCTTCACGGGAAACCAACGCATGCTCGAGAAGTAGCAAGAAGGATTTCTGGCGCCGTTGTCGGGGAGATACATAGCAAGTAAAGAATACCAAGTACCTATCACAAACTCATCTCTTGCATTTACATTATTTGCCATTTGCCTCTCGTTTTCCTATCCCCCACTTCTAAAACAATTACCAAAAAGATTTGCCTTTTTATCTGCCCTTCTTCCGTTTGCCTTTTCGTTGTTATGTTTGCTGGTGTTGCCTTGTGCCTTCTATTTGCTTGCATCTTCGCTTGCTAAAAATCTATTGATATGGATCCTCATCCACTTGCTAATATTTTCAAAAGATCAATTATGATGAACCAATTGCTATCGAGTTGAGTGCACTTGATTATCTCTATGAAGTTTTGTTTGAAAATCATGAATCTAAAAATCTTGATGAAGTGTGGAAAGAAGAAATTTGTAAGGAGATTCATGATAGTTCCTTGAATGAAAAGCATGATTGCAATGATATTGTTATAAATTTTATTAATGTCAGTTATGTTAATGATATGCAAAACTACAAGCTTGGGGATGCTATATTTGATGAGTTTGCCATGACCACTACTTATTACAATGATCATGATTACGGTGATAAGGCTTCTTATGATCTTGATAATTTATTTAATACTCACGATGAATATGATATTGAAAGTGGATTTGGAAGAGTGTCAACTGTAGGCACTATTGATCCCACTATTTTGGAGACTATTCAATCTTATGAATTTTTGGATAAAATTGGGTTTGGAGAGGTCATGACTTTAGTTAATGATAATCCCACTATTTTGGAAGAGTATCAACTTTGCATGCATGTGGATTATGAAGAGAAAATTTTATATGATAGTTATATTGTTGAATTCCTTCATGATTCTACTGAAATTTATTATGAGGGAGGAACATATGCTTGTAGGAATTGCAATAATATCAAGTTTCCTCTCTATGTGTTCAAAGTTTTAAAGTTATGCTTGTTTTGCCTTCCTATGCTAGTTAATTCTTGTTCCCATAAATTGTTTGCTCACAACATCCCTATGCATAGGAAGTGGGTTAGACTTAAACGTGTTTTTAATGCTATTCATGATGCTCTTTTGGATATCTCAACTACAACTTTTTATATGAGCATCATTGAATTCGTTTTGCCTAGCTAGGGGCGTTAAACAATAATGCTTGTTGGGAGGCAACCCAATTTTATTTTATTATCTGCTTTTTTGCTTATGTTTTGGTGTGTTTGGCACATTATTACTTCTGTAGTAATTGTGTTTTTGTGTTTAAATTAGTATTTGAGCCAAGTAAAACCTTTGGGGGTGATCTATGGTAGTTATTGATTTGATCTTGCTGGAAAACAGAAACTTTTGCGCTCAGTACAGGATTTTTATTAATTTTTCAGAGCGTCAAATTGATCTGAAATTTTTACACAGGATTTATATACAAATTTAAATGGTCTTCCTAATTTTTCAGAATTTTTACAGTTCCATAAGTATTCGAAGTTTACAGATTGCTACAGACTGTTCTATTTTTGACAGATTCTATTTTCTTTGTGTTGTTTGCTGTTTTTGATGTATCTATGGGTCGTATCGGGGGGTACGAGTCATGGAAAAGTTAGAATAAAGTAGGTATTATATAAATATAAATAAAGAATGAGTTCACAACAGTACCTAAAGTGGTGATTTATTTTTCTTATACTAATGGATCTCATGAGTTTTCTGTTGAGTTTTGTGTTGTGAAGTTTTCAAGTTTTGGGTGAAGATTTGATGGACAATGGAATAAAGAGTGGCAAGAGCCTAAGCATGGGGATGCCCATGGCACCCCAAGTCATATTAAAGGATACCAAAGAGCCTAAGCTTGGTGATGCCCCGGAAGGCATCCCCTCTTTCGTCTTCAATCCATCGGTAAATTTACTTGAGGCTATATTTTTATTCACCACATGATATGTGTTTTGCTTGGAGCGTCTTGTATGATATGAGTATTTGCTTTTTAGTTTGCCACAATTATCCTTGCTGCACACATCTTTAGAGAGAGACACGCTGAATCGAGAATTTGTTAGAATACTCTATATGCTTCATTTATATCTTTTGAGCTAGGCAATGTTGCTCTAGTGCTTCACTTATATCTTTTAGAGCATGGTGGTGTTGTATTTTATAGAAATTATTGAACTCTCGTTCCTCACTTATACTATTTTAAGAGTTTCTTAAAACATCATGGTAATTTGTTTAGGTTATGAATTTAGTCCTAATATAATGGCATCCAAGAGGGATATAATAAAAACTTTCATATTAAGTGCATTAACAACTATGAGAAGTTGGATTCCTTGCATATAGTTTTGAGATAATAGGGATGGTAATATAAGAGTCATGCTAGTGAGTAGTTGTGAAATGAAGAGATACGTGTGTTAAAGCTTGTGATTCCCATAGCATGCACGTATGGTGAACCGCTATGTAACAAAGTTGGAGCATGACTTGTCTAATGATTGTCGACCTTTGTGTGAGGGTCGGGAGCGCGCGATGCTTAACTCCTACCAACCTCTCCCCTAGGAGCATGCGCCTAATGCTTTGTTTGATTACTAATAGAATTTTGCAATAAGTATGTGAGTTCTTTATGACTAATGTGAGTCCATGGATTATACGCACTCTCACCTTTCCATCTTTGATAGCCTCTCTAGTACCGTGCAACTTTCGCCGGTACATCAAACCCTCCTTCCTCAAAACAGCCACCGTATATTCCTCAAAACAGCCACCATACCTACCTATTATGGCATTTCCATAGCCATTCCGAGATATATTGCCACGCAACTTCCACCATGTAGTTTTTTTCTATGACTTGCATCATCACTTCATATTACATATAGAGTTTTATCTTGTAATAGGAATCGAGTTGTAATTTATTTTTCTTTGAGTTATAAGTAAATAAAAGTGTGATGATTTTTCATTAATAGAGCATTGTCCCATGAGAGAAAAGGATGATGGAGGCTATGACTCCCTCACAAGTTGGGACGAGTATCCGTACATTACAAAAAATAAAAGAGGCTAGCGAAGCCCAAACAAAAAAAATAAAAGAGGCCAAAGAAGCCCACCAAAATAAAAAAATGAGAGAAAGAGAGAAGGGACAATTGCTACTATATTTTTCCATACTTGTGCTTCAAAGTAGCACCATGATCTTCATGATAGAGAGACTCCTATTCTGTCACTTTCATATAACTAGTGGATATTCAATTTGCAGGACCACTTAGTTTTCTTTTTGAGCTTTCATACACTTATAGCTCTAAGTGCATTTGTTGCATGGCAATCCCTACTCACTCACATTGATATGGGCATCTCCATAGCCCGTTGATACGCCTAGTTGATGTGAGACTATCTTCTCTTTTTTCCTTGCACCCCCACCATATTCTATTCCACCTATAATGCTATATCCATGGCTCACGCTCATGTATTGCGTGAGAGTTGAAAAGGTTTGAGAACACCAAAAGTTTGAAAAAATTGCTTGACTTGTTCATCGGGGTTGTGCATGATTTAGATACTTTGTGTGGGGAAGATGGAGCATAGCCAGACCATATGATTTTGTAGGGATAACTTTCTAAGGCCATGTTATTTCAAAAGGACACAACTACCTTGTTGGTGTGCTCGAAGTATTACTGTTTTTATGTCAATATTAGACTATTGTTTTGAATCTAACGGATCTAAATATTCATGCCACAATAAAGAATATTAGATGGATAAATATGTTGGGTAGCATTCCACATCAAAAATTCTATTTTTATCATTTACCTACTCGAGGACGAGCAGGAATTAAGCTTGGGGATGGTGATACGTCTCCAACATATCTATAATTTTTTATTGTTCCATGATATTATATTATCTGTTTTGGATGTTTTATATGCATTAATATGCTATTTTATATTATTTTTGGGACTAACCTATTAATCTAGAGCCTAGTGTTAGTTTCTGTTTTTTCCTTGTTTTTGAGTTTCGCAGATAAGGAATATTAAACGGAGTTCAAACGGAATAAAACCTTCGGAAAGATTTTTTCTGGAAAATATGGAAGCCATGAGACTTTAGAACCAAGGCAGATGAGCTGCCATGGGGCCACAAGCCCGTTTGCCGCGGCGAGGGGGTACCTCGCTCTGGGCAGGCTTGTGGGCCCCTGACACCTCCTCAAACCCTAATCTTTGGCCTATAAATACCCAAATATTCCATCATTATCAGAACGAGCCACAAAAACACTTTTCCGCTGCCAGAAGCCTCCGTTCCCGAGAGATCCAATCTTGGAGCCTTTTCCGGTAATCTGTCGGAGGGGGATTCGATCACGGAGGGCATCTACATCAACTCCATTGCCCCTCTGATGATGTGTGAGTAGTTCACCACAGACCTATGGATCCATAGCTAGTAGCTAGATGGCTTTTTCTCTCTCTCTTTGCTTCTCAATAACATGTTCTTCATGGAGATGTATCCGATTTAATACTCTTTTGTGGTGCGTTTGTCGAGATCCGATGAATTGTGGGTTTATGTTCAGATTATCCATGAATATTATTTGAGTCTTTATTGAATTCTTATATGCATGATTTCATATCTTTTCAAGTCTCTTCGAATTATTGGTTTGGTTTGGCCAACTAGATTGGTAATTCTTGCAATAGGAGAAGTGCTTCGTTTTGGGTTCAATCTTGTGGTGTCCTCACCCAGTGACATAGTAGGGGTAGCGAGACACGTATTGTATTGTTGCCATCAAGGGTAAAAAGATGGGGTTTTCATCATATTGCTTGAGTTTATCTCTCTACATCATGTCATCTTACCTAATGCGTTACTCCGTTCTTCATGAACTTAATACTCTAGATGCAGGCAGGAGTCGGTCGATGTGTGGAGTAATAGTAGTAGCTGCAGAATCATTTCGGTCTAGTTGTTACGGACATGATGCCTATATGCAAAATCATTGTCTTGGATATCTTCATAACTATTCGCTTTTCTATCAATTGCTCGACAGTAATTTGTTCACCCACCATAATACTTGCCATCATGAGAGAAGCCATCTAGTGAAACCTATGGCCCCCGGGTCTATTTTCCATATTATATTTTCAGATCTAAAACCAAAAACACCAAAAATACTTGTTGCATTGTTTTACTTGTATTTTTACTTTCCGTTCAAGCATCCAATTATATATATCTCTACTAGATCTCATCTTTGCAAATAGCCGTGAAGGGATTGACAACCCCTTTATAGTGTTGGGTGCAAGAGCTGGATTCCTTGTGCAGGTATATCTATTGGTGGCTCGCTTGTATCTCCTACTAGATTGATACCTTGGTTCTCAAAAACTGAGGGAAATACTTATCTACTTTGTTGCATCAAACCGTTCCTCTTCACAGGAAGCCAACGCATGCTCGAGAAGTAGCATACCTCCATCGGTACCTTCCTTCAAGCTGCTACGTAAATCGTGAGATAGTAAGTTCGTATAGTGCTAGTATGTGACTAATTGATTTTGTGATAAAAGAAGCCCGAGTATTGGTGACAATGACCATAATTTTATTCGTTGTTTCCGTCATAGCCGACCAATTTTCTACTGAAGATAGCTAGCTTTTGTCTTCACCCGTCCAAGGTACGTATCCGGATGACCTAGTCGTAACAATCGCAGAGGTGCTCCCTTTACCCTCTAGCCGAACAATCGGGAATGTAGAGGGTAAGCACAGGAGCAAGGCAACCCAACTTGGCAAAAATCTTAGTTCGAATTGATGCACATAATGGCTTAAAAATCGACCAGGTAATGCATAGACAATAAATGTGAATGTATGCTTAGAGTATACAATCATTGGCTTCAGGAAGAAGCCCCCAGGTGTTGTGTTCGGATTTAACAGTTAATGATGTATGCCGAAAATCTTAATACAAGATCGGTTGAACCGAGCATAGACTTGGGAAGAACAGACGAAGCCCAATCCTGCCGAAAATCAAGGTGGGAGGGAAAGGAAAAAATAAGAAAAAAGGAAAGAAAAGGAGGTAAAGGATAAAGGGTATGATGACACCGGTTTATCCGTAGAAGCGTCGAAGATGAGCTACATTCCATGGGTTTGGTTCAAGGCGGTTATCTGACGGGTTTCGAAGACGGTAAGCCCCTCCTGTGAGTACTTCATAAATTATGAAGGGGCCCTTCCATTTGGGTTGAGTTTATGCTTCTTCTTATCCGGGAGCCATAAGACGAGTTCACCCACATTATACGCTTTTGCCTTGACCTCCCTACTCTGGTAACGTCAGGCCTGCCGTTGATAAAAAGTAGAACGAGCCTGGGCTATGTCGCACTCTCCTTCTAAGGCATCCAGGTCGTCCTACTGATCTAACTCGGCCTCCTTTTCCTCGTACATGTGCACCCTTGGTGCATCGTGAATAATGTCATAGGGGAGGACTGCTTCTTCCCCATAGACCATGAAGAACGGTGTGTATCCCGTTGATCTGTTCGGGGTGGTGCGCAGGCCCCACAGAACGGAGTCAAGCTCATGCAGGGATCGGACCCAATGACAGTCGGACTCATGCAGAGATCGGACTAAATGTGGTTTAATGCCACTCATGATGAGTCCGTTTGCTCATTTGACTTGTCCATTGGTCCGTGGGTGATACACCGATGCGTAATCGAGCTTGATGCCCATTTTTGCGCACCAGTCTTTAACCTCTTGGGTTATGAAGTTGGATCCATTGTCCGTCATTATACTATGCGGGACATCGTAACGGTGTACCATGCCGGATATAAAGTCGATTACTGGTCCGGACTTGGCTGATTTGATAGGTTTTGCCTCTATCCATTTGGTGAAATTGTCAACCATGACCAGTAGGTATTTATTCTTCTTGGTCCCCCCTTTAAGGGGTCCAACCATATCTAGCCCCCAGACCACAAAGGGACAAGTAATTGGAATAGTTCGAAGAGATGTTGGGGGCATGTGACTTTGGTTTGCAAAAAGTTGACACCCCACGCAGTGCTTGACAAGTGACTAGGCGTACGCTCGAGCAGTGGGCCAGAAGAAACCGCCCCAAAAGGCCTTGCTAACTAAGGCCCTTGCCATGTAGTGATGGCCGCCCATCCCTACGTGGACTTCGGCTAAGAGATGTCGTCTTTCTTCCTTAGATATGCACCGTTGTAGTAGTCCGGTGGTGCTTTTCTTGTATAACTCACCCTCATGGACTTTATAGGCTTTGGATCGCCGAATTACGCGTCGCGCCTCCGTCTGATCGTCTAGGACTTCTTTGCAAAGAAGGTAGGCAAAGAAGGGCTCGGTCCATGGCGCGATTACTGCCATGACCTCATGAGCCGAGGGCATTTCGTCCATTACGGAGCCGCCAATGATTTGGTCGTCTGGTTCATTCATAGGAGGAACAACCTATTCCGCGCTAGTGAGACCGGCGCCCTTATTATCATCTTGACAAACCACTGATGGCTTAAAGAGCCGTTCCAAGAAAGTGTTTTTTGGTCTAGGGTCACGTTTGGCCCCCATGCGGGCCAGTATGTCAGCGTCTTGGTTGTTGTCTCTAGCGACATGGTGAAATTCTAGCCCCTCGAACTGTGCTGATATCTTGAGGACAACGTTTCTTTATGCCGCCATCTTCGGGTTTTTGGCATCGAATTCGTCGTTGATTTGGGAGATGGCCAAGTTGGAGTCTTCCCTTACCTCCAAACGTTGTATTCCCATTGATGCTGCCATCCGAAGACCGTGCAAGAGTGCTTTGTATTCGGCTGCATTGTTGGAATCGACATACATGATCTGTAACACGTATCGAATGTTGTCGCTTGTGGGGGATGTGAGAATAACTCTAGCCCCCAGTCCAGCCAAAGTTTTGGATCCATCTAAATACATCGTCCAATGGGAGTATGTACTATATTCCCTAGGGAGCTCGGCCATTGTCCATTCGGCGAGGAAATCTGCCAGCACCTGAGATTTAATAGCTCGTCATGGCTTGTAGGCAATTTCAAAAGGAAGGAGCTCAGTGGACCATTTGGCTATGCGGCTGGTGGCGTCCTGTTGTTGATTATATCGTTCAGGGGTGCTTCGGAGGCCACCGTAACCAAACACTCTTGAAAGTAGTGTCTTAGTTTCCGTGATGCCATAAATTGTTGGGGAACGTCGCATGGGAAACAAAAAATTTCCTACGCTCACGCAAGACCTATCCATGGTGATGATCATCTATGAGAGGGAGAGTGGATCTACATACCCTTGTAGACCGCTAAGCGGGAAGCGTTAAGAAACACAGTTGGTGTAGTCGAACGTCTTCCCGATCCAAATCGTCGAGCGTCCCGCGATCCAATCATGATCCGTCCCGATCAAGCACCGAACGGACGGCACCTCCGTGTTCAGCACACCTACAACTTGATGACGATCTCCGCCTTATTGATCCAGCAAGAGGGAGTAGAGAGGTAGACGAGTTCTCCGGCAGCGTGACAGCGCTGCAGCGATGGTGGTGGAGCAATTCCGGCAAGGCTTCGCCTAAGCACTGTAGAAAACCGATCTAGAGGAGAAACTATGCACTACAGGAACGGGAGCACGTGGCTGAAAATCTAGTGCAAAACCCCTAAAACCTCTAGTATATATAAGAGGAAGAGAGGAGGAGGCTTGGCCCAAGGTCCAAGCCACCTAGGCTTCGGCCGAACCAAGAGGAGAGGAGGATTCCTCCTCCAATCCTAGTAGGACTAGGATTCCTCCTTATTTTTGCCTTTTTGCCTTTTCCCGCCTTTTTCTCTTTGGGCTTTTCTTCCTAGATGCATGGGCCTTGTGTGGGACTTCCACTAGCCCACTAAGGGATGGTATTCACTCTCCCACAACCCATGTATCCTCTTGGTCAAAATACCCCTCCCGATGGTCTCCCGATACACTATCGGCACTCCCGGTACACTACCGATGAGCCCAAAACTTTTCCGGCGACCAAAATAGGACTTCCTATATATCAATATTTACCTCCGGACCATTACGGAGCTCCTCGTGACTTCTGGGATCTCATCCGGAACTCCGAACAACCTTTGGTCACCACCATGCATAACTCTATACTACCGAAATGTCACCAAACCTTAAGTGTGTAGACCCTGCGGGTTCGAGAACTATGTAGACATGATCGAGACACCTCTATGGTGAATAACCAATAGTGGGACCTGGATGCCCATATTGGTTCCTACATATTCTATGAAGATCTTTATCGGTCGAACCTCTATGTCAAGGATTCAGTTAATCCCGTATGATGTTCCCTTTGTTCTTCGGTATTTTACTTGCCCGAGATTCGATCGTCGGTATCTCCATACCTATTTCAACCTCGTTACCAGCAAGTCTCTTTACTCATTCCGTAATACAAGATCCCATGACTAACACTTAGTTACATTGCTTGCAAGGCTTATTGTGATGTTGTATTACTGAGTGGGCCTCAGATACCTCTCCGTCACATGGAGTAACAAATCCCAGTCTTGATCCATGCCAACCCAACAGACACCCTCGGAGATACCTGTAGAGCACCTTTATAGTCACCCAGTTATGTTGCGAAGTTTGATACACACAAGGCACTCTTCCGGTGTTCGTGAGTTGCATGATCTCATGGTCATAGAAACATATACTTGACATGCAGAAAACAATAGCAATAAACTCACACGATCATATGCTACGTTTGTAGTTTGGGTCTTGTCCATCACATCATTCTACTAATGATGTGATCCTGTTATCAAATGACATCACATGTCATTGGCTAGGAAACCTTGACCATCTTTGACTAATGAGCTAGTTCACTAGAGGCATACTAGGGACAAAGTGTTGTCTATTTACCCACACATGTAATGTGTTTCAAATCAATACAATTATAGCATGGATAATAAACGATTATGATGAACAAGGAAATATAATAATAAACACTTTATTTATTGCCTCTAGGGCATATTTCCAACAGTCTCCCACTTGCACTAGAGTCAATAATCTAGTTCATATCACTATGTGATTTACATTGTAATGAATCGAACACCCATGCAGTTCTGGTGTTGATCATGTTTAGCCCTTGGAAGAGGTTTAGTCAATGGGTCTGCAACATTCAGATCCGTGTGAACTTTGCAAATATTTATGTCCTTTTCCTTGATGTAATCGCGAATGGAGTTGAAGCCTCGGTTTATGTGTCTGGTCCTCTTGTGAAACCTTGGTTCCTTGGCCAGAGCAATGGCACCAGTGTTGTCACAGAACAGGTTCATTGGATTCAATGCACTGGGCACTACTCCAAGATCTGTCATGAACTGCTTCATCCAGACACCTTCCTTCGCTGCCTCCGAGGCTGCGATGTACTCCGCTTCGCATGTAGAATCGGCTATCACGCTTTGCTTGGAACTGCACCAGCTTACCGCTCCCCCGTTGAGAATAAATACGTATCCGGTTTTTGACTTAGAGTCATCCGGATTAGTGTCAAAGCTTGCATCAACGTAACCCTTTACGACGAGCTCTTCATCACCTCCATAAACGAGAACATTTCCTTAGTCTTTTTCAGGTACTTAAGGATATTCTTGACCGCTGCCCAGTGCTCCATTCCAGGATCACTTTGAAACCTTCCGGCCATACTTATGGCAAGGCTAACATCGGGTCTTGTGCACAACATTGCATACACGATAGAGCCTACGGCTGGAGCATAGGGGATGACACTCATCTTTTCTCTATCTTCTGCAGTCACTGGGCATTGAGTCTTACTCAACTTCACACCTTGTAACACAGGCAAGAACCCCTTCTTGGACTGATCCATTTTGAACTTCTTCAAAACTTTATCAAGGTATGTGCTCTGTGAAAGTGCTATTAAGCGTCTCGATCTATCCCTATAGATCTTAATGCCTAATATGAAACCAGCTTCTCCTAGGTCCTTCATTGAAAAACTCTTGTTCAAATATTCTTTCACGCTTTCTAGCATTTCTATAGTGTTTCCAATAAGCAATATGTCATCCACATATAATATTAGAAATGCTATAGAGCTCCCACTCACTTTCTTGTAAATACAAGCTTCTCCACAAACTTGTATAAACTCAAACGATTTGATCACCTCATCAAAGCGCTTATTCCAACTCCAAGATGCTTGCACCAGCCCATAAATGGATCGCTGGAGTTTGCAAACTTTGTCAGCATTCTCTAGATCGACAAAACCTTCTGGTTACATCATATACAACTCTTCCTCAAGGAAACCTTTAAGGAATGTTATTTTGACATCCATCTGCCAAAATTCATAGCCGAAATAAGCAGCTATTGCCAACATGATTCTGACAGACTTAAGCATCGCTACGAGTGAGAAGGTCTCATCATAGTCAACTCCTTGAACTTGTGAAAAACCCTTTGCCACAAGTCGAGCTTTATAGACGGTGACTTTACTGTCCACGTCTGTCTTCTTCTTAAAGATCAATTTGTTCTGAATGGCCTTTCGCCCTTCAGGTAATACTTCCAAAGTCCATACTTTGTTTTCATACATGGATCCCATCTCGGATTTCATGGCCTCTAACCATTTTTCGGAATCCGGGCCCATCACCGCTCCTCCATAGCTCGTAGGTTCATTGTTGTCCAACAACATGACCTCCAAGACAGGGTTGCCATACCACTCAGGAGTAGTACGCGCCCTTGTCGACCTATGAGGTTCAATAGCAGCTTGATCCAAAGCTTCATGATCATCATCATTAACTTCCTCTTCAACCGTCGTAGGTTCCATGGAAACATCTTTTTGTGCTGCGCTACTTTCTGGTTGAAGTAAAGGTTCAATAACCTCATCAAGCTCTATTTTCCTCCCACTTAATTCTTTCGAGAGTAACTCTTTCTCAAGAAATGTTCCGTTCTTAGCGACAAACACTTTGCCTTCGGATCTGAGATAGAAGATATACCCGACTATCTCTTTCGGGTATCCTATGAAGACGCATTTCTCCGCTTTGGGTTCCAGCTTTTCAGGCTGAAGCTTTTTGACATAAGCATCACATCCCCAAACTTTAAGAAACGACAACTTTGGCCTCTTGCCAAACCATAGTTCATATGACATCGTCTCAACGGATTTCGATGGTGCCTTATTTAAAGTGAATGCAACTGTCTCTAATGCATAACCCCAAAACAATAGTGGCAAATCAGCAAGAGACATCATAGAACGCACCATATCTAATAAGGTTCGATTACGACGTTTAGACACACCATTACGCTGTGGTGTTCCGGGCGGTGTCAACTGTGAAACAATTCCACGCTGTCTTAAGTGACTGCCAAACTCATAACTCAAATATTCACCTCCTCCATCAGATCGCAGGAATTTAATCTTCTTGTTATGATGATTCTCAACTTCACTCTGAAATTGCTTGAACTTTTCAAACGTTTTAGACTTGTGTTTCATTAAGTAAATATACCCATATCTACTTAAGTCATCAATGAAGGTGAGAAAATAACGATATCCACCACGCGCTGTAACTTTCATTGGACCGCACACATCAGTATGTATGATTTCCAATAAGTCACTTGCCCATTCCATTGTTCTAGAGAACGGCATTTTAGTCATCTTGCCCATGAGGCATGGTTCACATGTGTCAAGTGATTCAAAATCAAGTGACTCCAAAAGTCCATCAACATGGAGCTTCCTCATGCGTTTTACACCAATACGACCTAAACGGCAGTGCCACAAGAAAGTGGTACTATCATTATCAACTCTACATCTTTTGGCATCAATGTTATGAACATGTGTATCATCACTATCAAGATTCAATATGAATAAACCCCTCACATTGGGTGCATGACCATAAAAGATATTACTCATATAAATAGAACAACCTTTATTCTTTGATTTAAATGAGTAACTGTCTCGCAATAAACAAGATCCAGATATAATGTTCATGCTTAACACAGACACTAAATGAAAATTATTCAGGTTCATCACTAATCCTGATGGTAATCGAAGAGAGAGCGTGCCGACGGCGATCACATCAACCTTGGAACCATTTCCCACGCGCATCGTCACTTCATCCTTTGCCAGCCTTCATCTATTCTGTAGTTCCTGGTTTGAGTTGCAGATGTGAGCAACCAAACCGGTATATAATACCCAGGCACTACAAGAAGAGCTAGTAAGGTACACATCAATAACATGTATATCATATATACCTTGTTTGTCGTTGGCCGCCTTCTTGTCAACCAGGTACTTGGGGCAGTTCCGTTTCCAGTGACCAGTTCCCTTGCAATGAAAGCACTCAGTTTCTGGCTTGGGTCCATGTTTGGCTTCTTTACAGGAGTGGCAACTGCTTTGCCATCCCTCTTGGTTTTACGTTTCTTGCCCTTGCCCTTGCCATTCTTCTTGAAACTAGCGGTTTTATTGACCATAACACTTGATGTTCTTTCTGGATTTCAGACTCAGCGACTTTTAGCATCGCAAATAGCTCGGCGACTGACTTGTTCATCCCGTGCATGTTATAGTTCATCACAAAGCTCTTGTAACTAGGTGGAAGTGATTGAAGAACTCTATCAGTGATCACCTCTGGTGGAAGGGCAATTCCCAACTCTGCTAGACGATTTGAATACCCAGACATTCTGAGTATATGCTCACTGATAGACCCGTTCTCCTCCATTTTGCAAGCATAGAACTTATCGGAGGTCTCATACCTCTCGATCCGGGCATTCTTCTGAAAGATAAACTTCAACTCCTGGAACATCTCATATGCTCCATGACGTTCAAAACGTCTTTGAAGTCCCGGTTCTAAGCCATACAATATTGCACACTGAACTATTGAGTAATCTCTAGAACGTGCCTCCCAAGCGTTCTTAACGTCTTCGGAAGACATGTCTTTTGGTTGGTCACCAAGCAGTGCATCAAGGACATATGATTTCTGGGAAGTCGTGAGGATAATCCTCAGATTACGGGCCCAATCAACAAAGTTACTTCCATCATCTTTCAACTTAGCTTTCTCTAGGAACGCATTAAAATTCAGGGGTGCTACTACACGAGCCATTGATCTACAACATAAATATGCAAAGTTTACTTAGACTATTGTTCAAGATAATGAGTTTAGTTAATCAAATTACTAAAACTCCCACTCAAATTGACATCCCTCCAGTCATCTGAGTGTCAGATGATCCAAATTCACCAACTCAAGTCCGATCATCACGCGAGTTGAGGTGGTTTCAATGGTGAACATCATCATGTTGATCATATCTAGCATATGACTCATGTTCGACCTTTTGATCTCTTGTATTCCGAGGCCATGTCTATACATGCTAGGCTCGTCAAGTTTAACCCGAGTGTTCTGCATGTGCAACACTGGCTTGCACCCGTTGTATGTGATCGTAGAGTCTATCACACCCGATCATCACGTGGTGTCTCGACACGATGAACTTTCACAACGGTGCACACTCGGGGAGAACACAATTAGTCTTGAAATTTAAGTGAGGGATCACCTTATAATGCTACCGTCGTCCTAAGCAAAACAAGGTGCATAAAAGGATTAACATCACATGCAAATCATAAGTGACATGATATGGCCATGAACTTGTGCTTTTGATCTCCATCTTGAAAGCACCGACATGATCTCCATCATCACCGGCATGACAGATCTCCATCAACGTGTCGCCATCGGGGTTGTTGCACCCATCATGCTTGTACTACTATTGCTACCGTTTAGCAATAAAGTAAAGCATTACATAGCGCTAAATGATTGACACGTAGGTCATACAATAATTAAAGACAACCCTATGGCTCTTGCCGGTTGCCGTACTCATCGACATGCAAGTCGTGATATTCTATACAACACATGATCATCTCATACATCACATACATTACATCATGTAATTGGCCATATCACATCACAACATTGTTGGGGAACATTGCATGGGAAACAAAAATTTCCTACGCACACGCAAACCTATCCATGGTGCTGAGCATCTACGAGAGGGAGAGTGGATCTACGTACCCTTGTAGATCGCTAAGCGGGAAGCGTTAAGAAACACGGTTGGTGTAGTCGAACTTCTTCGCGATCCAAATCGCCGAGCATCCCGCGATCCAATCACGAACCATCCCATGATCTCGTCATGATCCGTCCCACGATCCAATCACGATCGTCTCGTGGCCTTCATCACGATCCCTCCGATCTAGTACCGAACGGACGTCACCTCCGCGTTCAGCACACTTGCAGGTTGATGACGATCTCCACCGTCTTGATCCAACAAGAGGAAGTGGAGAGGAGGAAGAGTTCGCCGGCAGCGTGATGACGCTCCGGTGATGGTGGTGGACCAATTCCGACAGGGCTTCGCCTAAGCACTGCGGAAATACGATCTAGAGGAGAAACTATGCATCGGTGGAACGGGTAGCACGTGGCCGGAAAACTAGTGCAAAAATCCTCTATTCCACCAGTATATATAGGAGGAGAGGAGAGGCAGCCTTGGCGCAAGGGCAAGGCCCTCTAGGAGTTGGCCGGCCAAGGTGGAGGAGTCCTACTCCTCCTCCAATCCTAGTAGGAGTAGGATTCACCCTTTTTGCCTTTTTTTCACCTTTTTCTTTAGGCCTTTTTTCTCCTGGCGCCATGGGACTTTTGTGGCTGTTCCACCAGCCCACCAAGGGCTGGTTATTATTCTCACACAGCCCATGGACCCTCTAGGGTCGAAATACCCCTCCCGGAGGTCTCCTGGTACACTACCGGCACTCCCGGTACACTACCGATGAGCCCGAAACTTTTACGGCGGCCAAATTGGGACTTCCCATATATGAATATTCACCTCCGGACCATTTCGAAGCTCCTCGTGACATCCGGGATCTCATTAGGGACTCTGAACAACCTTCGTTCACCACCATACATAACTCTGCATTACCGTAACGTCATCAAACCTTAAGTGTGCAGACCCTGCGGGTTCGAGAACTATGTAGACATGACCGAGACACCTCTACGGTCAATAACCAATGGCGGGACCTGGATGTCCACATTGGTTCCTACATATTCTATGAAGATCTTTATCGGTCGAACCTCTATGTCAAGTATTTAGTTAATCCCGTATGATGTTCCCTTTGTTCTTGGGTATGTTACTTGCCCGAGATTCAATCGTCGGTATCTCCATACCTAGTTCAATCTCGTTACTGGCAAGTCTCTTTACTCGTTCTGTAATACAAGACCCCGCAACTAACAATTAGTCACATTGCTTGCAAGGCTCATTGTGATGTTGTATTACCGAGTGGGCCCTGAGATACCTCTCCGTCACACGGAGTGACAAATCCCAGTCTCGATCCATGTCAACTCAACAGACACCCTCGGAGACACCTGTAGAGCACCTTTATAGTCACCCAGTTACGTTGCGACGTTTGATACACACAAGGTACTCCTCCGATATCTGTGAGTTGCATGATCTCATGGTCATAGGAACATATACTTGACATGCAGAAAACAGTAGCAATAAACTGACAAGATCATAAGCTACGTTTGTAGTTTGGGTCTTGTCCATCACATCATTCTCCTAATGATGTGATCCCGTTATCAAATGACATCTCATGTCCATGGCTAGGAGACCTTAACCATCTTTCAATCAACAAGCTAGTTCACTAGAGGTATACTAGGGACATTGTGTTTGTCTATGTATCCACACATGTATCCATGTTTCCAATTATAGCATGGATAATAAACGATTATCATGAAGAAGGAAATACAATAATAAACACTTTATTTATTGCCTCTAGGGCATATTTCCAACAGTCTCCCACTTGCACTAGAGTCAATAATCTAGTTCACATCACTATGTGATTTACATTGTAATGAATCGAACACCCATGCAATTCTGGTGTTGATCATGTTTAGCCCTTGGAAGAGGTTTAGTCAACGGGTCTGCAACATTCAGATCCGTGTGCACTTTGCAAATATTTATGTATTTCTCCAAGATGTAATCGCGGATGGAGTTGAAGCGTCGCTTTATGTGTCTAGTTCTCTTGTGAAACCTTGGTTCCTTGGCCAAAGCAATGGCACCAGTGTTGTCACAGAACAGGTTCATTGGATTCAGTGCACTGGGCACTACTCCAAGATCTGTCATGAACTACTTCATCCAGACACCTTCCTTCGCTGCCTCCGAGGCTGCGATGTATTCTGCTTCGCACGTAGAGTCAGCTACCATGCTTTGCTTGGAACTGCACCAGCTTACCGCTCCCCCGTTAAGAATAAATACGTATCCGGTTTGCGACTTAGAGTCGTCCGGATTAGTGTCAAAGCTTGCATCGATGTAACCCTTTACGACGAGCTCTTCATCACCTCCATAAACGAGAAACATTTCCTTAGTCCTTTTCAGGTACTTCAGGATATTCTTGACCGCTTGCCAGTGCTCCATTCCAGGATCACTTTGAAACCTTCCGACCATACTTATGGCAAGGCTGACATCGGGTCTTGTGCACAGCATTGCATACATGATAGAGCCTATGGCTGAAGCATAGGGGATGACACTCATCTTTTCTCTATCTTCTGCAGTTACTGGGCATTGAGTCTTACTGAACTTCACACCTTGTAATACAGGCAAGAACCCCTTCTTGGACTGTTCCATTTTGAACTTCTTCAAAACTTTATCAAGGTATGTGCTTTGTGAAAGTGCTATTAAGTGTCTCGATCTATCTCTATATATCTTAATGCCTAATATGAAAGTAGCTTCTCCTAGGTCCTTCATTGAAAAACTCTTGTTCAAATATTCTTTCACGCTTTCCTGCATTTCTATATTGTTTCCAGTCAGCAATATGTCATCCACATATAATACTAGAAACGCTATAGAGCTCCCACTCACTTTCTTGTCAATACAAGCTTCTCCGCAAACTTGTATAAACTCAAACACTTTGATCACCTCATCAAAGCGCTTATTCCAACTCCGAGATGGTTGCACCAGTCCATAAATGGATCGCTGGAGTTTGCGAACTTTGTCAGCATTCTCTGGATCGACAAAACCTTCGGGTTGCATCATATACAACTCTTCCTCAAGGAAAACATTGAGGAACGCTGTTTTTACATGCATCTGCCAAATTTCATAGTCGAAATAGGCAGCTATTGCTAACATGATTCTGACAGACTTAAGCATCGCTACGGGTGAGAAAGTCTCATCGTAGTCAACTCCTTGAACTTGTGAAAAACCCTTTGCCACAAGTCGAGCTTTATAGACGGTGACATTACCGTCCGCGTCTGTCTTCTTCTTAAAGATCCATTTGTTCTGAATGGCCTTTCGCCCTTCAGGTAATACTTCCAAAGTCCATACTTTGTTTTCATACATGGATCCCATCTCGGATTTCATGGACTCTAACCATTTCTCGGAATCCGGGCCCATCACTGCCCCTCCATAGCTCATAGGTTCATCGTTGTCCAACAACATGACTTCCAAGACAGGGTTGCCGTACCACTCAGGGGTAGTACGCGGCCTTGTCGACCTATGAGGTTCAATAGCTGCTTGATCCGAAGCTTCATGATCATCATCATTAACTCCTCTTCTACCGATGTAGGTTCCACAGAAACATCTTTCTGCGCTGCGCTACTTTCTGGTTGAAGTAAAGGTTCAATAACCTCATCAAGCTCTATTTTCCTCCCACTCAATTCTTTCGAGAGAAACTCTTTCTCAAGAAATGTTTCGTTTTTAGCGACAAACACTTTGCCTTCGGATCTGAGATAGAAGGTATACCCGACCGTCTTTTTCGGGTATCCTATGAAGATGCATTTCTCCGCTTTGGGTTCCAGCTTTTCAGGCTGAAGCTTTTTGACATAAGCATCACATCCCCAAACTTTAAGAAACGACAACTTTGGCTTCTTGCCAAACCACTGTTCATATGGCGTCCTCTCAGCGGATTCTGATGGTGCCCTATTTAAAGTGAATGCAACTATCTCTAATGCACAACCCCAAAACGATAGTGGCAAATCAGCAAGAGACATCATAGAACGCACCATATCTAATAAGGTTCGATTACGACGTTCGGACACACCATTACGCCGTGGTGTTCCGGGCGGTGTTAACTGTGAAACAATTCCACACTGTCTTAAGTGACTACCAAATTCATAACTCAGATATTCACCTCCTCGATCAGATCGCAGGAACTTAATCTTCTTGTTACGATGATTCTCAACTTCACTCTGAAATTGCTTGAACTTTTCAAACGTTTCAGACTTGTGTTTCATTAAGTAAATATACCCATATCTACTTTAAGTCATCAATGAAGGTGAGAAAATAACGATATCCACCATGCGCTGTAACATTCATTGGACCGCACACATCAGTGTGTATAATTCCCAACAAGTCACTCGCCCGTTCCATTGTTCCAGAGAACGGTGTTTTAGCCATCTTGCCCATGGGGCATGGTTCACACGTGTCAAGTGATTCAAAATCAAGTGACTCCAAAAGTCCATCAACATGGAGCTTCCTCATGTGTTTTACACCAATATGACCTAAATGGCAGTGCCACAAGAAAGTGGTACTATCATTATCAATTCTACATCTTTTGGCATCAATGTTATGAACATGTGTGTCATCACCATCAAGATTCAATATGAATAAACCCCTAACATTGGGTGCATGACCATAAAAGATATTACTCATATAAATAGAACAACCTTTATTCTTTGATTTAAATGAGTAACCGTCTCGCAATAAACAAGATCCAGATATAATGTTCATGCTTAACGGAGGCACTAAATAACAATTATTCAGGTTCATCACTAATCCTGATGGTAATCGAAGAGAGAGCGTGCCGACGGCGATCACATCAACCTTGGAACCATTTCCCACGCGTATCGTCACTTCATCCTTTGCCAGCCTTCGTTTATTCCGTAGTTCCTGCTTTGAGTTGGAAATGTGAGCAGCCGAACTGGTATCAAATACCCAGGCACCACTAGGAGAGCTAGTAAGGTACACATCAATAACATGTATATCATATATACCTTGTTTGTCGTTGGCCGCCTTCTTGTCAGCCAGGTACTTAGGGCAGTTCCGTTTCTAGTGACCAGTTCCTTTGCAATGAAAGCACTCAGTTTCTGGCTTGGGTCCATGCTTGGGCTTCTTTGCAGGAGTAGCAACTGCTTTGCCATCCTTCTTGGTTTTACCCTTCTTGCCCTTGCCTTTGACTTTGCCATTTACTTGAAACTAGTGGTTTTATTGAGCATCAACACTTGATGTTCTTTTTGGATTTCAGACTCAGCGACTTTTAGCATCGCAAACAGCTCGGCGACTGACTTGTTCATCCCGTGCATGTTATAGTTCATCACAAAGCTCTTGTAACTAGGTGGCAGTGATTGAAAAACTCTATCAGTGATCGCCTCTGGCGGAAGGGCAATTCCAAACTCCGCCAAACGTGTTGAATATCCAGACATTCTGAGTATATGTTCACTAATAGACCCGTTCTCCTCCATCTTGCAAGCATAGAACTTATCGGAGGTTTCATACCTCTCGATCCGGGCGTTCTTCTGAAAGATAAACTTCAACTCCTGGAACATCTCATATGCTCCATGACGTTCAAACCGTCTTTGAAGTCCCGGTTCTAAGCCATACAATATTGCACACTGAACTATTGAGTAATCTCCAGTACGTGCCTCCCAAGCGTTGTTAACGTCTTCGGAGGTCATGTCTTCTGGTTGGTCACCAAGCGGTGCATCAAGGACATATGATTTCTGGGAAGCCGTGAGGATAATCCTTAGATTACGGGCCTAGTCAACAAAGTTACTTCCATCATCTTTCAGTTTAGCTTTCTCTAGGAACGCATTAAAATTCAGGGGTGCTACTGCGCCAGCCATTGATCTACAACATAAACATGCAAAGTTCACTTAGACTATTGTTCAAGATAATGAGTTTAGTTAATCAAATTACTAAAGCTCCCACTCAAATTGACATCCCTCAGGTCATCTGAGTGTCACATGATCCAAGTCCACCAACTCAAGTCCGATCATCACGTGAGTTGAGGTGGCTTCAATGGTGAACATCATTATGTTGATCATATCTACCATATGACTCATGTTCGACCTTTCGGTCTCTTTTGTTCCGAGGCCATGTCTGTGCATGCTAGGCTCGTCAAGTTTAACCCGAGTGTTCTGCGTGTGCAACACTGGCTTGCACCCGTTGTATGTGAACATAGAGTCTATCACACCCGATCATCACGTGGTGTCTCAACACGAAGAACTTTCGCAATAGTGCACACTCGGGGAGAACACAATTTTATCTTGAAATTTAAGTGAGGGATCACCTTATAATGCTACCGTCGTACTAAGCATAACAAGGTGCATAAAAGGATTAACATCACATGCAATTCATAAGTGACATCATATGGTCATGAACTCGTGCTTTAGATCCCCATCTTGAAAGCACCGGCATGATCTTCATCGTCACCGGCACGACACCATGATCTCCATCATCTTGATCTCCATCAACGTGTCGCCATCGAGGTTGTCACGCCTTGCATGCTTCTACTACTATTGCTACCGTTTAGCGATAAAGTAAAGCATTACATAGTGCTTAATGATTGACACGTAGGTCATACAATAATTAAAGACAACCCTATGGCTCCTGTCGGTTGCCGTACTCATCGACATGCAAGTCATGAAATTCTATATATCACATGATCATCTTATACATCACATATATCACATCATGTAATTGGCCATATCACATCACAACATACCCTGCAAAAACAAGTTAGACGTCCTCTAATTGTTGTTGCATGTTTTACGTGGCTACTACGGGTTTCTAGCAAGAACGATTCTCACCTACGCATAAACCACAACGGTGATACATAATTTGCTTTTCAACCTTCTCAAGGACCGCCTTTGTCGAATCCGATGCAACTAAAGTGAGAGAAACTGCGACCCGCAAGCCATCTAGGCAACAAGTTGCGTGGAGGGAACCAGTCTCTCGTAAGCGTATGAGTAATGTTGGTCCGGGACGCTTCATCTCACAATACCGCTGAACCAAAATCCGACCAAGGAAGGAAACAATCTAAGCATCAACGCCCACAAACCTTTTGTGTTCTACTCGAGATCTCATCGAACCATCAACCTAGCTCTGATACCACTGTTGGGGAACGTTGCATGGGAAACAAAAAATTTCCTACGCACACACAAACCTATCCATGGTGATGAGCATCTACGAGAGGGAGAGTGGATCTACGTACCCTTGTAGATCGCTAAGCGGGAAGCGTTAAGAAACGTGGTTGGTGTAGTCGAACTTCTTCGCGATCCAAATCGCCAAGCGTCCCGCGATCCAATCATGAACCGTCCCGCGATCCGATCATGAACCGTCCCGCGATCTCGTCACGATCTGTCCCACGATCCAATCACGATCGTCTCGTGGCCTTGATCACGATCCTTCCGATCTAGTACCGAACGGACGGCACCTCCGCGTTCAGCACACGTGCAGCTTGATGACGATCTCCACCGTCTTGATCCAGCAAGAGGAAGGGAGAGGAGGAAGAGTTCGCCGGCAGCATGACAGCGGTTCGACGATGGTGGTGGAGCAATTCTGGCAGGGCTTCGCCTAAGCACTGCGGAAATACGATCTAGAGGAGAAACTATGCACCGGTGGAACAGGTAGCACGTGGCCGGAAAACTAGTGCAAAAACCCTCTATTCCACCAGTATATATAGGAGGAGAGGAGAGGAAGCCTTGGCGCAAGGGCAAGGCCCTCTAGGAGTTGGCCGGCCAAGGTGGAGGAGTCCTGCTCCTCCTCCAATCCTAGTAGGAGTAGGATTCACCCTTTTTGCCTTTTTTTCACCTTTTTCTTTAGACCTTTTTTCTCCTGGCGCCATGGGCCATTTGTGGCTGTTCCACCAGCCCACCAAGGGCTGGTTATTATTCTCCCACAGCCCATGGACCCTCTAGGGTCGAAATACCCCTCTCGGAGGTCTCCTGGTACACTACCGGCACTCCCAGTACACTACCGGCACTCCCGGTACACTACCGATGAGCCCGAAACATTTCCGGCGACCAAATTGGGACTCCCCATATATGAATCTTTACCTCCGGACCATTCCGGAGTTCCTCATGACGTCCGAGATCTCATCCAGGACTCCTAACAACCTTCGGTCACCATCATACATAACTCTACATTACCGTAACGTCACCAAACCTTAAGTGTGCAGACCCTGCGGGTTCGAGAACTATGTAGACATGACCGAGACACCTCTACGGTCAATAACCAATGGCGGGACCTGGATGTCCACATTGGTTCCTACATATTCTACGAAGATCTTTATTAGTCGAACCTCTATGTCAAGGATTCAGTTAATCCCGTATGATGTTCCCTTTGTTCTTCGGTATGTTACTTGCCCGAGATTCGATCGTCAGTATCTCCATACCTAGTTCAATCTCGTTACCGGAAAGTCTCTTTACTCTTTCCGTAATACAAGATCCCGCAACTAACAATTAGTCACATTGCTTGCAAGGCTCATTGTGATGTTGTATTACCGAGTGGGCCCTGAGATACCTCTCCGTCACACGGAGTAACAAATCCCAGTCTCGATCCATGTCAACTCAACAGACACCCTCAGAGACACCTGTAGAGCACCTTTATATTCACCCAGTTACGTTGCGACGTTTGATACACACAAGGTACTCCTCCGATATCTGTGAGTTGCATGATCTCATGGTCATAGGAACATATACTTGACATGCAGAAAACAATAGCAATAAACTGAAACGATCATAAGCTACGTTTGTAGTTTGGGTCTTGTCCATCACATCATTCTCCTAATGATTTGATCCCGTTATCAAATGACATCTCATGTCCATGGCTAGGAAACCTTAACCATCTTTCAATCAACGAGCTAGTTCACTAGAGGTATACTAGGGACATTGTGTTTGTCTATGTATCCACACATGTATCCATGTTTCCAATTATAGCATGGATAATAAACGATTATCATGAACAAGGAAATACAATAATAAACACTTTATTTGTTGCCTCTAGGGCATATTTCCAACAAACATACCCTGCAAAAACAAGTTAGACGTCCTCTAATTGTTGTTGCATGTTTTACGTGGCTGCTACGGGTATCTAGCAAGAACAATTATCACCTACGCATGAACCACAACGGTGATACATTAGTTGCTTTTTAACCTTCTCAAGGACCGCCTTTGTTGAATCCGATCCAACTAAAGTAGGAGAAACTGGCACCCGCCAGCCATCTATGCAACAAGTTGCAGTTGAGGGAACCGGTCTCTCCTAAGCGTACGAGTAATGTTGGTCCGGGCCGCTTCATCCCACAATACCGCTGAACCAAAACATGACCTAGGGAGGAAGCAATCTAAGCATCAATGCCCACAAACTCTTTGTGTTCTACTCGAGATCTCATCTACACATAGACCTAGCTCATGATGCCACTATTGGGGAACGTTGCATGGGAAAGAAAAAAATTCCTACGCTCACGCAAGACCTATCCATGGTGATGATCATCTATGAGAGGGAGAGTGGATCTACATACCCTTGTAGATCGCTAAGCGGGAAGCGTTAAGAAACGCGTTGGTGTAGTCGAACGTCTTCGCGATCCAAATCGCCGAGCGTCCCGCGATCCAATCACGATCTGTCCCGATCAAGCACCGAACGGACGACACCTCCGCGTTCAGCACACGTACAACTTGATGACGATCTCCGCCTTCTTTATCCAGCAAGAAGGAGCGGATAGGTATACAAGTTCTCCGGCAGCATGACGGCGCCGCGGCGATAGTGGTGGAGCAATTCCGGCAGGGCTTTGCCTAAGCACTGCAGAAAACTGATCTAAAGGAGAAACTATGCACTAGAGGAATGGGTAGCACGTGGCTGAAAATCTAGTGCAAAAACCCTAAAACCTCTAGTATATATAAGAGGAAGAGAGGAGGAGGCTTGGTCCAAGGGACAACCCTCCTAGGCTTCGGCCGAACCAAGAGGAGAGGATGATTGCTCCCCCAATCCTAGTAGGACTAGGATTCCTCCTTATTTTTGCCTTTTTGCCTTTTCCACCTTTTTCTCTTTGGGCTTTTCTTCCCGGCCGCATGGGACTTTTGTGGGACTTCCACCAGCCCACTAAGGGCTGGTATTCAATCTCCCACAGCAGATGTAGCCTCTTGGGTTGAAATACCCCTCCCGATGATCTCCCGATACACTACCGGCACTCCAGGTACACTACCGATGAGCCCGAAACTTTTCCGGCGACCAAAATAGGACTTCCTATATATCAATATTTACCTCAGGACCATTCCGGAGCTCCTCGTGACGTCTGGATCTCATCCGGGACTCAGAACAACCTTTTGTCACCACCATGCATAACTCTATACTACCGAAACGTCACCAAACCTTAAGTGTGCAAACCCTGCGGGTTCGAGAACTATGTAGACATGACCGATACACCTCTATGGTCAATAACCAATAGCGGTACCTGGATGCCCATATTGGTTCCTACATATTCTATGAAGATCTTTATCGGTCGAACCTCTATGTCAAGGATTCAGTTAATCCCGTATGATGTTCCCTTTGTTCTTCGGTATGTTACTTGCCCGAGATTCGATCGTCGGTATCTCCATACCTAGTTCAACCTTGTTACCGGCAAGTCTCTTTAGTCATTCCGTAATACAAGATCCTGTGACTAACACTTAGTCACAGTACTTGCAAGGCTTATTGTGATGTTGTATTATCGAGTGGGCCCTGAGATACCTCTCCGTCACACGGAGTAACAAATCCCAGTCTTGATCCATGCCAACCCAACAGACACCCTCGTAGATACCTGTAGAGCACCTTTATAGTCATGCGGTTACGTTGCGATGTTTGATACACACAAGGCACTCTTCCGGTGTCCGTGAGTTGCATGATCTCATGGTCATAGAAACATATACTTGACATATAGAAAACAGTAGCAATAAACTGACATGATCATATGCTACATTTGAAGTTTGGGTCTTGTCCATCACATCATTCTCCTAATGATGTGATCCCGTTATCAAATGACATCACATGTCAATGTCTGGGAAACCTTGACCATTTTTGACCAACGAGCTAGTTCACTAGAGGCATACTAGGGACAAAGTGTTGTCTATTTACCCACACATGTAATGTTTTTCCAATCAATACAATTGTAGCATGGATAATAAACGATTATCATGAACAAGGAAATATAATAATAATAACTTTATTTATTGCCTCTAGGGCATATTTCCAACATAAATATTGTATAGGCTATCTTCTGGTAGTGCGGGTATCTGGACTTGCACTGCGTTAGTACTTCTGACACGTAATAGACCGGCTTCTGTATCCGAAATTTGTGTCCCTCCTCCTCTCGTTCGATGACGAGCACTGCGCTAACGACTTGGTTGGTGGCCGATATGTATAATTACATTGGTTCACCAACGGCTGGTGCTGTGAGTATGGGGTTACTTGCTAGCAGTGTTTTAATTTCTTCTAACGCAGCTGCTGCTTCATCGGTCCATTTGAAATTGTTGGTCCATTTTAGCAATGTATAGAGCTGTAAAGCCTTTTCGCCTAGGCGAGAGATAAAGCGGCTTAGCGCCGCGATGCAACCCGTTAACCTGTGGACATGCTTTAGCTCTGTGGGAATTGCAAGTTCTGATAGGGCATGGATCTTAACCGGATTTGCTTCTATTCCTATATGGGAAACGATGTATCCAAGAAGTTTACCAGCGGGGACACCAAATACACATTTTTCTGGATTGAGTCGTATATCGTACTCACATAAGCTGGCAAATGTGTGCCTTAGGTCGTCAATCAGCTGGCTGACATGTTTGGTTTTGATTACCACATCGTCCACGTATGCCTCGACTATTTTACCGACTTGTTTTGCAAGACAAGTCTAGATCATGCGGTTGTATGTAGCCCCAGCATTTTTTAGCTGGAAGGGCATCGTGTTGAAGCAGAATGGCCTGTAAGGGGTGATGAATGCGGTTGCGGCTTGATTGTATTCCTTCATTTTGATCTGTTGGTACCCGAAACAAGCGTCAAGGAAACACAATGAGTCATGTGCGGGTGTGGCGTCAATAATCTGGTCTATGCGTGGTAGGGGGAAAGGGTCCTTAGGGCAGGCCTTGTTGAGGTCTTTAAAATCAACACACAACCGCTAAGATTTGTCTTTCTTTGGTACCATCACCAAGTTTTCCAACCATTCGGGGTGCTTAATCTCCCGTATGAAGTCGACCTCTAGCAGTTTGGCTAATTCTTCACCCATAGCTTGTCGTTTGGGCTCGGAAAAGCGGCACAGAGTTTGCTTAACGGACTTGAAGCCTGCGATGATGTTCAGACTATGTTCTGCTAGCCGCTGTGGGATTCCAAGCATATCGGAAGGATGCTAGGCAAAGATGTCCCAGTTTTCTCATAAGAATGCCTGAAGTGCTTTGTCCACTATGGGGTCCAGTTGAGCTCTGATGGATGCTGTCTTATTGGGGTCCGTTGGGTGTACCTGAAATTTAACGATTTCATCTGCAGGTTTAAAGTACGTGGGTTTGAGCCTTTTGCTAAGGATCACATCGTCCTTGTCTACTGTTGACCAAAGTGCGGTCAGTTCTTCCGCAACGAAGGTCTCAACTAGTGCCTCAAGGGCGAGCACCGCTATTTTGTTTTTAGCTCGAAGGGCTATATTCGGATCATTGGCGATTGTGATTACCCGTTTGGGCTTGGCATATTGAGTTTCATATACCCGTAATGTGGTATAGCCTGGAATTTTGTGAAGGCGTCACATCCGAGAAGGGCGTGGTAGCCGCTGGGGAAGGGCACAATATGGAAGAGAAGTTCTTCAGATCGGTAGTTTTCGGGCGTGCCGAACACTACGTCCAGGGTGATACACCATGAACAACGCGCCTCTTTCCCAGGAATGATCCCCCGGAATGTCGTGTTGCTATGCTCGATGCGAGATCGGTCAAACTGCATTTTTTCCAGTGTATCTTCGTCGATAAGGTTTAAACCATTGCCGCCATCCATTAGCACTTTATGCAACCTGAAGCCATTGATGATGGTGTTTATGACCAGTGCAACCAGTGATGACCGGGACGAATGGCTGGTTGGTCAGTATCTCCGAAGGTAATGGGTATGTTTGCCCATGAACTTGTTGCTGCCACATGATAGACCTGTTCGAGTTCTCTAAGAGCTCTTTTCCTCCTGTTCCTTCAAGGGAACGTTTCATAGATCGTCAGGACTTCGACATTGTATTCTAGTGGCGATGTGGAGTGCCTATTTAGCGGTAGTGCCTCAAGGATAGATTCACTGCTTTTTGCGACCTGCCTGACGACCCAACAAACTCTAAGGCTGTGAGTCGGGCTTGT
Source organism: Hordeum marinum (assembly GCA_022496015.1). Lineage (NCBI taxonomy): Eukaryota > Viridiplantae > Streptophyta > Magnoliopsida > Poales > Poaceae > Hordeum > Hordeum marinum. The sequence goes on along the minus strand of CM039677.1, from coordinate 340,468,547 downwards.
GTTCAACAATATAGAATGTATAGGGCATGGTTTATCCAATAGCTCGTCAAGGACAGTTCTGACCCCTGTAAGGGGTCTATTTCACATTTCGGCGGGTTCGAGTTCGGCTAGCTGCTTCAGAGGTTTCCTCTTTTTCTGATCTCCTCTAGGGTACTCGATAAAGGATGGTTCCTAAAGTAGTTGTTCGGCTTGCCACGTGCTCTCCATGGCACAATATTTTTGTACCAAGTCCAACAACTCGATGAAGTCGCGAATGTGCCGACGAGCCAGGGCGTTGAGAATCCCTTCGTCATGGCAATTGCGATTGAAGGTTGCCATTATCTCCTGGTTACCAATACCGCATTCTTTTCTTCTAGCAAGGAGGAGTATAGCCCAAAAATGATGAACCGACTCTCCTGGTAACTGTTTAACATCCCGTAAGTCCGAAGACTTGGACTCTGCTGCGATGCTTGAGTGCTCGACTTGGGTGGTGGGTGGGAAAAACTTTGATTCCACGCCATGACGTGAGTCCAGAATTACGGGTTTTGAGTTGCGTGCTAGATCAGGGACCGATACCGATCTATCTTCGGAGCGAACTCCAGGGCCTGGGTTGCAAGCGGGGTCTCGATGATCGAAGATTGGGGTATAAACCGTTTTTAATTCCGGTCGTTGGGGGGACGAGTCCCCAACCGGACACTCAACGGTGGCTACTAAGTGAGTGACCGTGGGGATAAGAATCTCCCTTATGTCAGGTTTAAGCCTAATCCGGTCATAGACCGGGGTCTGGTCGTCAGTCATACACATGGTCTGAATCCGATCAAATAGCTCGTTTAGGAACGAGGCGACGGTAGGATGCATGTCGCTGAGGCACGTGGGGTCGATCTGCGGCGTCACAGTTCTGGAATTGCTTGAAAGCGGATCCGGGTCCTGTTTGGCCATAGCGGATCGAGGCACAACGACTGTATTAGGCATTCCGGACAGCCCAAGGGTGAAGGTCACCTCAAAGGTGGGGCCCGATGTCTTCGGCGTCGAGGCGTCGGGATCTACGAGCTTCTCCATGAGAGTTGAGGGTCCCATCAAGACAAGTTCTCCTCATGAATCAGCGACAAACTCTAGGGTTTCAAATCTGATTCCTTGATCGGGGGCAAAGCTTCCGGTCTGGCCTAGGAGGCCGGTCGGGTCGGTGTGCGATAAGACGTTGCTGCCTGTGAAGATTTGATCAGGGATGAGAATATCCTGGCTGCAGATCTCGTTGCTTATGACAAGGCAAGCCATCGATTCCTTTGGCAATCACATCGGAACTCTCAATGAAAGCACCAATGTCGGTGTCAAAACCGACGGATATCGAGTAGGGTGTCCCAAGCTATGATACTAGGATCGATGGTAATAGGGGACGGAGGAGACGATGTTTACCCAGGTTCGGGCCCTCCTATGGAGGTAAAACCTTACTTTCTGCTTGATTATATTGATGATATGAAGGTTACGGAGTTGATCTACCTCAAGATCGAATAGCTAAACCCTAGACGAGTTTTTTCTCTAGCCTACAATCTAAAACCCTCCAGCTTATATAGACGCGGAGGGTACCTAGGGTTTACACATGGTCAGTTGCACCTTGAAGGGAAAAACATGCCTATCTACTATTAAAAACTTGGAGGACACGCCACGACTCGTGAAGCTTCCTCCCTAGCGACGGGGCCTTTGATCATCCAATGCTCAGCCAGTGGCCCATATAGTCCGGCCCATGAGAAACAGGTCGGCCATCCAAGGACCCCTTAAACCAAGACTCCTTCACTCACCTCATCCCGCTTTTGGAGCGCCCGGAGCTCGTTCCTCAGCCTCCTTACCGTCCCTAGCCGAGCATCACCGCCATCTGTGACCAAGCCATGGGTTGGGTCTGACTACCCCTTTCCCAGTAACGCCCTCCACCTCTCTCACTTTGCCCTCTCCTCTATGTGGTCAGGTCCGTGTGTGGCCAACATCATATGTGTGCCTGGCGTGTTGTGGTTGGCCAACATGTGTTCCCAGTGTCTTGTGCGTGGTTGTCGTGTTGTGGGTGCACAACATTGTGCTCTGTTGCTACTATATGTGTGTTCGTGCTCATGGTGTATATGAACTAGATTGTGCTAGTTTATAGTAATTTGCATAATTTCTTGGATAGAGATACTTTATAATTGCAAACTGACTGGTATGTTTTCATGCAAATTGATGACTGGATGTTATACTTTGTGTTGCTACTCTCCTATGTTTACATTTTTATGCAAATTGATGACTGACTATGTTGATGTTAGTTAAAATGCGAGAAGAGGCCATCAAAATTTTCTCTAAGTGTGCGATTGACCAAGTAAACTAGGGCATAGGCTAAACAAGTACTTGACATGGTTGGTTGCTTTCAAATGTAGAAATCGGATTTAGCAATGCCATGTTTTATTATGTTTCGCACAAGTACTAAAGTTTTATCTTATGTGTAGCTTCAGAGGGCTTTTCGATATTTCAACAAAGGACATCCATCGAAAATAAAGGAGATTTCTACAAAGGACGACCAGCGAACATAAAGGAGCTTCTGATCATGGTTGGAGCATCAAATGTTGATGGACTCTCGAACCCAGTACTACCAAAGCCTAACCGTAAGAAAGCAAGTGCAATTCCTTGTCATCCATCTAAGTTGAAGGAAAAAATGTGCCAAAGGACTTAAATGATAATATTCTTGCTATTATGGATGAGGTTGTCAAGTCTGTGGTATTCGAGCTAGTAATGAGTACTAAATGACTACAAAGTTGTTTTTGAAGCCATCGAATTGTTGTTGATTCTATGCAATGAAGACAAATGAAGTGGTCTCAATTGGCTCAAAAGACAGCTTGACAAAAGGACAAAGCAGTGTATCATATTGTTGAACTATGTATTTGCTTGTTTAATTGTTTGACCTATGTATTTGCTTGCTTATTTGTTGAACTATGTATTTGTGATGAGGAAGTATTGTTGAACTGTTTGACCTACGTATTTGCTTGCTTATTTATTGAACTATGTATTTGTGAGGAGGGGGTAGGATTATATTTTGCCATAACCATGTGTTTTGCAACCACAAAGATGGTTGATGTAATATATAATCAGTACTATATTGTTATGATGTGTTCAAAGGTATTTTCATATGTCAAATTAATTGAGACACTAATACCATTAGTGTAATTTAGTTCAAATATGTGAAAACTTCTGGCATGGTAATTAGCAAACCATCTAGGTGGTCATGGAATAAATCCTAAAAATATCAAAATACAACCAAATTTATTAGCTATAATTACCTCGCAATGAAAACTGAAACTGATTTTGTTCTAAACTAGACGTTAAACATGTTATTTGAGCTAACATACAACATAATATGATAAACCATGTCAAATTAGTGTTTAGATAACATCTTCATCATACATGGGCATTTTGAGCTTTCATTATGAGTTGCATGCTCACCAATGTACTAAAAGCAATTGCCAAACATACTTTGTGGTCTTCACTGCTTCTACCAACTCCGATGCTTCTCAACTTCTATCAGCTCTAGCTGCTTCTCACTAAGCCGTAGCCCAAACAAATAGTGCCTTAATATAAATTGTTCATCATTAACCATGATTTACACATTATCACATCATTCTTACACATTTTCTTCTCAATTTGTAGGAGACACAAAAGGAGGGGAAACTACCTGAAATTTGCAGAAAATGCCAAAATCAAGTCTAGGAAATAATACAAAATTTATATGGCCAAACAAATCATAAAAAAGAGCATCGGAATGTCATGGGAAGATAGTTAGGGGAGGTAGAACCATATCTCGAAGGTCGCCCCATATGGCCATTTGTCATGGTGAGCGATACACGACACCCATTGGCTGCTTTCTGTTTCCCTTAGTCCTATTTTACCCTAAAATATCCCAAAACATTTATCAAGGATTTTTCACCGCCATATTTGAGGCGAAAACAAGGAAGAGCACTTTTGGCTCCTTGAGGACCGATTTTTCAGAATTCATCATGAACACTTCGTTCATCATTGGGATCATCATCACCATCATCATATTTAGCTCCATTATCTCCATCATCACTCATATGACCATATGAAAGTGTATGTAGCCCTAATTGTGGTTTGATACATCTCAAATGTATTGATATTTTTTGTATGGTTCATGTGTTGGAAATATGCCCTATAGGCAATAATAAAGTGGTTATTATCATATTTCCTTGTTCATGATAATTTTTTATTATCCATGCTATGATTGTATTGATCGTAAACTTAGATACATGTGTGGATACATAGACAACACTATGTCCCTAGTGAGCATCTACTAGACTTTCTCGTTGATCAAAGATGGCCAAGGTTTCCTGACCATAGACATGAGTTGTCATTTGATAACGGGATCACATAATTAGGAGAATGATGTTATGGACAAGACCCAACCGTAAGCATAGCACTACGTTTCCCCTCTTAAGACTTGGGGGCTACAGGTAATATGGATATAAGGAAGTCTGAAGTATTGAAAGTTGGCACAACATCGGACGAATTTTTACCAAGACAAGGCTACTGAAGATAATAAGTGTTATTTTTCTAAGGAGCCAACATCAGTTTATGGATATGACAGATATACAGAATTTTTAGGAACTGGTTAACTGGTATTTCGAGTGAACCGGTCCCTTTACATATTCTTATTTCAAGAGCTTACCATGAATAAATTCAAGCTAACATGGGGACTAATGTCGAGGATATTACCCCGCGGTATGACCCGACAGCCAGTTATGAGCCGGCAGACAGTTATGACCTGGCAGACAATTATGACCCGTCAGAGAGTTATGACCCGGCAGAAAGTTAAGCCCCGGAGATGAGTCCCTGAAGATGAGTCTTGAAGATAAGCCCTGGTTGTAAGCCACCCGACGTAAGCCGCCCGGTTGTAAGCCTCCCGTCTGAGAAAAGAAGCCCGGGACTTAGAAGCCCATGAAGAGAAGCCCGCGATGGAAAGTCAGAATAAGTTAAGTCCTAATCCTACTAGGACTCTACATGTAACCCGCCCCTTCAACTTATATAAGGAGGGGCGGGGCACCCCAAAAGGGTCAAGTTTTTAGACGTCTCAACAGACAGGTCATTAGAGATAGACAGATTAGAGGCTCTCGAGATTAGAGGTAGCGATCCCGCACCCTTGTAATCGAGATCATCCTCATTATCAATACACACAAAGCAGGATGTAGGCTTTTACCTCCATCGGAGGGGCCGAACCTGGGTAAATTCGCGTCTCTCGATTTCGACCAACCCCTCTCAAGCCGCCACATAGTTGCGATGGCCTCACACCTAAGTTCTCTCACGAGGACATCTTGCCGTGACAAATCCACGACATCACCAGAAATAATTCGGGCATCACTGGTAATGTATCAGGGGGTGCTGAAGGGTTCCGGGGGTCCACCGGAAGGGGTCCACCCACCCCGGGAGGCCACATGGGATGAGAGGGGTGCACACCAGCCCCTGGTGGGCTGGGCTCCCCTCCTACCTAGGCCCATACGGCCAAGGGGCTGGTGGGGGCGGCCACCCTGACTTGGGGGCCATGCGACTCTTGGGGCGTTGCCCCACCTTGGCTACCGCACCCCTTAAGGGGGGAACCCTAGGGTGCCACCCCCTCTCCCTTCCCTCTATATATACTAGAGAGGAGAGAGGGAAGCCACACCCAAGAGCCATGGCACAACCCTCCTCTCTCTTTTGTAGTACTTCTCTCTTGTTTATGCCGTGACCCTACTTGGTGAAGCCCTGTCAAGACAGCTCCACCACCACTGCCACCACGTCGTCGTGATGTCGGTGAACTCAAGATACGACTTCACCTTGCTCGCTGGATCGAGGTGATGAAGGCGTCATCCAGATGTACGTGTGCTGAATGCGAGGTGTGTCCGTTCGGCGCTAGATCAGGATGGATCATGATTGGATCGCGAAGACGTTCGACTACATCAACCGCATTTCTTAACACTTCCCGCTTAGCGATCTACAAGGGTATGTAGATGCACTCCCCCTCTCGTAGATGTTAATCTCCATAGATAGATCTTGGGTGTTCGTAGGATTTTTTTTTGTTTCCCATGCAATGTTCCCCAACAGTGGCATCATGAGCTAGGTCTATGCTAGATAACATGCACGAGTGGAATAGAAAAGAGTTTGTGGGCGTTTATGTTCAGACTGCTTACCTCCTTATTCATATCTTGATTTGGCAGTATTGTGGGATGAAGCGGCTTGGACCAACCTTACTCGTCCATGCATGAGAGACCGGTTCCATCGACCGACATGCAACTTGTTGCATAAAGATGGCTGGCGGGTGTCTGTCTCTCCCACTTTAGTTGAATCGGATTGGAGAGAGGCAGTCCTTGTATAAGGTTAAAAGGCAACTTGATTATCACCGTTGTGGCTTTGTGTAGGTAAGAATGGTTCTTACCAGTTTCCCATAGCAGTCACTTAAAACTTTAAACAACAAAGTAGAGGACGTCTAACTTGTTTTTGTAGGGCATGTTGTGATGTGATATCGCCAAAGACATGATGTGATATATGTGATGTATGAGATGATGTTTTGTATAGATTATCACGACTTGCATGTCGATGAGTACGGTAACCGGCAGGAGACATAGGGTTGTTTTTTAAATTTATTTTCGCCATTTTTTGCGTTACTTTATCGCTATGAGTTAGCAATAGTCGTAGAAGCAATAGTTGGTGTGACAAACACATGATGACACGATGATGGAGATCATGGTGTCATGCCGGTGACGATGGAGATCATGTCGGTAATTTGGTGATGGAGATCAAAAACACAAGATGATGATGGCCATATCATGTCACTTATATGATTTGCATGTGATGTTTATCCTTTTATGCATCTTATTTTGCTTAGGATGACAGTAACATTATAAGATGATCCCTCACTAAAATTTCAAGATAAAAATTGTGTTCTCCCCAAGTGTGCACCATTGCGAAGGTTCGTCATTTTGAAGCACCAGGTGATGATCGGATGCGATAGACTCTACATTCGCATACAACGGGTGTAAGCAAGTTTTGCACATGCAGAACACTTGGGTTACACTTGACGAGCCTAGCATGTACAGACATGGCCTCGGAACATAGGAGACCGAAAGGTCAAACATGAGTCATATAGTAGATATGATCAACATGGATATGTTCACCATTAAAGCCACACCATCTCACGTGATGACCGTACTTGGGTTGGTGGATTTGGATCATGTCACACTCACACAACCCGAGGGATGTTGATTTGAGTGTGAGTTCTTTAGCAATGTGATTAATTGAACTTACTACCATGAACATAGTGTTCATCTTTGCAAAATTATGTTGCAGATCAATGGCTCCCGTAGTAGCTCCCCTGAATTTTAATGCGTTCCTAGAGAAAGCTAAGCTGAAAGATGATGGAAGTAACTATGTGAACTGGGTCCGTAATCTTAGGATTATCCTCATGGCTTCGCAAAAGGCCTATGCCCTTGATGCACCACCCCCTCCAATATCGTCTACAAAAGTTGTGAACATCCGGCAGGCGTGTTCTGATGACTACTCAATAGTTCAATGCACCCTATTGTATGGCTTAGAATCGGGACTTCAAAAGCATTTTGAATGCCATGGATCATATGAGATGTTCCAGGAGTTGAAGTTAGTATTTCAAGCAAATGCCCGTATCAAGAGGTATGAGATCTCCGATAAGTTCTTCGCCTGCAAGATGGAAGAGAATAGTTCTATCAGTGAACACCTAGTACAACCGCTTGATAGATTTGGGAGTTGAGCTTCCACCCAATACGGTCATTGATATAATTCCCCAGTCACTGCCACCTAGCTAAAAAGGCTTCATGATGAACTATAATATGCAAGGGATGAACAAGTCAGTCTCTAAGCTATTCGTGATGCTGAAAGTTGCGAAAGTAGAAATAAAAAAGGTGCATCAAGTATTGATGGTGAATAAAACCACTAGTTTCAAGAAAGGCAAGGGAAAGAAGGGAAACTTCAAGAAGGGTGGCGAGCAAGTTGCCACTCCGATGAAGAAACCCAAGGCTGGACCCCGAGCCTGAGACTGAGTGCTTCTATTACGAGGGGACTGACCACTGGAAGCAGAATTGCCCCAAGTACCTGGCTAATAAGAAGGTTGGCAACGTCAACAAAGTTATATTTGATATACATGTTATTGATGTGCACCTCACTAGCTCTCGTAGTAATGCCTGGGTATTTGATACCGGTTCGGTTGCTCGTACTTGTAACTCGAAACAGGAACTACGGAATAAACGGAGGCTGGCAAAGGATGAAGTAACGATGCGCATCAGAAATGGTTCCAAGGTTGATGTGATCGTCGTCGGCACGCTCGCTCTTCAATTACCATCGGGATTAGTGGTAAACCTAAATAATTGTTATTTGGTGCCTGCATTGAGCATGAACATTATATCTGGATCTTGTTTTTTGTGAAACGATTATTCATTTAAATCAGAGAATAATGATTGTTCTATTTATATGAGTAACATCTTTTATGGTCATGCAACCAATGTGAATAGTTTATTCTTGTTGAATCTCGATAGTAGTGATACACACATTTATAACATTGAAGCCAAAAGATGCAAAGTTAATAATGATAGTACCACTTTGTTGTGGCACTGGCGCTTAGGTCATATTGGTGTAAAACGCATGAAGAAGCTCCATGTTGATGGACTTTTAGAATCACTCGATTTTGAATCGCTTGATACATGTGAACCATGCCTCGTGGGAAAGATGATGAAAACTCCATTCTTCGGTACAATGGAGCAGGCAAGTGACTTGTGTTGGAAATATGCCCTAGAGGCAATAATAAATTAGTTATTATCATATTTCCTCGTTCATGATAATCATTTATTATCCATGCTATAATTGTATTGATCGAAAACATAGATACATGTGTGGATACATAGACAACACAGTGTCCCTAGTATGCCTCTAGTGAACTAGCCTGTTGATCAAAGATTGTTAAGGTTTCTAGCCATGGACATGAGATGTCATTTGATAACGGGATCACATCATTAGGAGAATGATGTGATGGACAAGACCCAAACTACGGACGTAGCATATGATCGTGTCAGTTTATTGCTACTGTTTTCTGCATGTCAAGTATATGTTCCTATGACCATGAGATCATGCAACTCACTGACATCGGAAGAGTACCTTGTGTGTATCAAACGTCGCAACGTAACTGGGTGACTATAAAGGTGCTCTACAGGTATCTCCGAGGGTGTCTGTTGAGTTGGCATGGATCAAGACTGGGATTTGTTACTCCGTGTGACGGAGAGGTATCTCAGGGCCCACTCGGTAATACAACATCACAATAAAGCCTTCCAAGCAATGGGACTAAGTGTTAGTCATGGGATCTTGTATTACGGAACGAGTAAAGAGACTTGCCGATAACGAGGTTGAACTAGGTATGGAGATACCGACGATCGAATCTCGGGCAAGTAACATACCGAAGAACAAAGGGAACATCATACGGGATTAACTGAATCCTTGACATAGAGGTTCGACCGATAAAGATCTTCGTAGAATATGTAGGAACCAATGTGGACATCCAGGTCCCTCCATTGGTTATTGACCGTAGAGGTGTCTCGGTCATGTCTACATAGTTCTCGAACCCGCAGGGTCTGCACACTTAAGGTTTGGTGACGTTTCGGTAGTATAGAGTTATGTATGGTGGTGACCGAAGTTTGTTCGGAGTCCCGGATGAGATCCTGGACATCACGAGGAGCTCCGGAATGGTCCGGAGGTAAAGATTTATATATAGGAAGTCCTGTTTTGGTCGCCGAAAAAGTTCCGGGCTCATTGGTAGTGTACCGGGAGTGCCGGTAGTGTACCGGGAGACCACCGGGAGGGGTATTTCGACCCAAGAGGCTTTATGGGCTGTATGAGGATAAATACCAGCCCTTAGTGGGCTGGTGGAAGTCCTACACAAAGCCCATGAGGCTGGTAAGAAAATACCAAAAGGAAAAAGGTGGGAAAAGGCAAAAAGGGCCGTATATGGAAGGAGTCCTAATCCCACTAGGAGTGGGAGAGGAGGACTCCTCCTAGCCGGCCAAACCAGGTGGGTTTTGGCCCTTGCACCAGCCCCTCCTCCTCCTCCTCTCCTCCTATATATACTAGAGGGTTTGAGGGTTTTTGGCACAAGTTATTCTGCCACGTGTTGCCCTCTTCTCCAGTGCATAGTTTCTCCTCTAGATCGGATTTCTGCAGTGCTTAGGCGAAGCCCTGCTGGAATAGCTCCACCACCATTTCCGGAGCGCCCGCACGCTGCCAGAGAACTCTTCCTCCCCTCCACTTCCTATTGCTGGATCAAGACGGTGGAGATCGTCATCAAGCTGCACATGTGCTGAACGCGGAGGTGCCGTCCGTTCGGTACTAGATCGGAAGGATCATGATCAAGGCCACGAGACGATTCGTGATGAGTTCGCGGGACGGACCGTGATGAGTTCGCGAGACAAATCATGATTGGATCGCGGGACGGATTGTGATGAGATCGCGGGACGCTCGGCGATTTGGATCGCGAAGATGTTCGACTACACCAACGGCGTTTCTTAACGCTTCCGCTTAGCGATCTACAAGGGTACGTAGATCCACTCTCCCTCTCGTAGATGCTCATCACCATGGATAGGTTTGCGTGTGCATAGGAAATTTTTTGTTTCCCATGCGACGTTCCCCAAAAACTTGTTGGAAATCATACATACTGATGTGTGCGGTCCGATGAGTGTTTACATCAGCCCTCTTACGGTAGTACCGTGATGTATTTCCGGTACTACCCTGCCGGACTTTTTCACAGCTCCGCCCTCAGCAGAGGTAGGCACAGAAGTTATTTGTTTACTTCCATGCATCTCCTATGCCAGTCATTACCGACCATGCGGTAGTACCATATGGGCTCGCGGTAGTAGCGCTCTGGCGGTTCTACCGCTAGTTGCCTTGTGCAATCGTCCTGCGTCTGGTCACTACCGTGCCACTGGTAGTACCGCACCCTACTGCGGGTAGTACGTAGTCCCTTGCGGTAGTACTGTGGCATGGTGCGGTAGTACCGCAAAGCGCAGGCTGAGAATGGGGATAATGGTTGGATCCTACTCCCCACTATATAAAGGGGGCCTTCTTCCCCAAGAAGACCACCTCTTCCCTCCCCAAGCTCCATTGTTGCTCAAAGCTCCATTTTAGCCCGATCTCTCTCCCTAGCCAATCAAACTTGTTGATTTTCTAGGGATTTGTTGAGAAGGCCCCGATCTACACTTCCACGAAGAGAAATTTGATTCCCCCCATTAATCCCTTGCGACTCTCGTTACTCTTGGGTGTTTGAGCACCCTAGACGGTTGAGGTCACCTCGGAGCCACATTACATTGTAGTGAAGCTTCTTGGTGTCGTTGGGAGCCTCCAATTAAGTTGTGGAGATAGCCCCAACCTTGTTTGTAAAGGTTCAGTCGCCGCCTTCAAGGGCACCAATAGTGGAATCACGACATCTCGCATTGTGTGAGGGCGTGAGGAGAATACGGTGGCCCTAGTGGCTTCTTGGGGAGCATCGTGCCTCCACACCGCTCCAACGGAGACGTACTTCCTCACAGGGGAAGGAACTCTAGTAACACATCCTCGTCTCCACCGGATCCACTTTTGGTTATCTCTTACCTTTACTTCTTGCAAGTTATTATTGTGTTGTATCCCTTACTTGCTTGTGTGGTTGTTGTGATTAGCATCATATAGGTTGCTCACCTAGTTGCACATCTAGCGAACCTATTTGTTGCTAAGCCTAAATTGTTAAAGAAAATTTAAAAACTGTTAGTTTCCTATTCACCACCTATCTAGTCAACCATATCGATCCTTTCAATTGGTATCAGAGCCACATCTCTTTATTAAGGGTTTCACCACCCAAAGAGTATGGCTGGCGAAGAGGAGCGTGTGGGAGAACTTCCCGAGGCCTTGGGAGTGAACACGGTCTCTCGTTAGGATTTGAATGAGGCCATGTCCTATCTCAAATCTTCCATGAGCGACCGAGGTCAAATCCATGTTCAAAGAATTCCTTGATAGTCTTAAACTTTCCACCAATGCGGTACAAGTGGTTAATCCCACCAACTCGACATCGGATGTCAACTCTGGTAAGGAGGGGGCTATTGCTAATAAGGATAATCGCCCTCAAGTAATTAATGGGTCGGGGAGCTTTGCCTCAGATCCCCCTCCCGCGGTCTATGGAGGACCAGTGCAACCACCTCATATAGTTAATCACGGTCCTCCTCCTAAACTGCTTAAGAATGATTTTGCTAACTGAGTTTTCAGTATCAAGTCTCATTTAGATCACAGCTCAATTCATCACATGAGAGTCATTGAAGAAGGATACTACCCTCGTGATCCACGCAACCTCACTCCAAGAGAACAAGCGGATAAACAACTAAATTCTTCCACCTTGTTCATACTCCAAGCTGTTGTTCCCACTGAAGACCTACCTCACCTGCGTCCTTTCACTATTGCTAAAGAGTGTTGGGAACACATTGTCTCCATGTACAAGGGCAGCTCAAGCATTCAACGGTCAAACTATGAAGTTGTCCTTGATCAGTCTGATGAGTTTGTAATGACAGAGGATGAGGAACCGCGTGAGCTCTATAGAAGGGTGACTGCTCTCGCTGTTGCCCTCAAAGATCATGGCAGCAAGGATGTGGATGATACTTGGATCAAGCATAAGTTTCTAAAGGCCATCATGCCCTACAACAAGGCCATGTCCGCTGTCATCCGTCAAAGACCGGACTTTCACACCTTGTCCTCCGGTGATGTGTTGGATGAATTTATTGCAATGAACATCTTGAACACGACAATCGACAATGCTCTCGCCCGCGTGCAATGGTCTAAGAGATCATCCCCCAACCTTGGTTTGAAGGCCAAGGCCAGTTAAGAGGAAGAAGAAGAATAAGAAGAGGGTTGCCCCGAGGACACCAAATATGCTTATCATGAGCATATGGCTCTTGCGTCTAGGCAATTTTGGGGTAACAAGAGAAACACAAGGCCCAACTTCTCCAAGAAAAACTCAAACAGGTCAAAGGGCAAGCAACTTGTGAGAACATCCTACAACTGTGGTAAGGTGAGTCACTTTGTGGTGGATTGCCCATATGAGAAAAGGGAAGACAATGATGGCAAGATCATTCGCAAAGATAAGGCCAAGTCCTTCCCCAACAAGACCAACTTCACCAATAAGGCTCCTCACAAAGTATTGGTGGCTCAAGAAGAGTATGCCTCGGATGATGATGTTGATGACGAAGACACAAGCGGTGAAGCAATTGCAATGGCATCTATGGCGATTGCTTCCTATACTCCAACAAAGGTGTCACTCTTCGACACCCCCAATCACAACATCGTCGCTAGGTGGCTCATGGCTAAAGATATCACCAAGGTAAACTCCAATGCCGAAACCTCAAACATCAAGACTTCTATTTATCCCACTCCATCTTTAGATTGTGTGGATGACCATGAGGAGGCGAAAGAGGATAAAAATGAGTTTGACAAATTCTTGTGTAAACTCAAGGGAGAATCCAAGAAGCACTTTGTTGCTCTCTTGGAACAACTTGGTGAGGCCAATGACACTATTGAGTCTCAAGAAGAATATCTTGAGGAGTTGAGAGGCCATAGTCGTGATTATGCTGACGAGATATCGGATCTATTTATCTGTCATGAGGAATAGCAAGGTCTTCGTATGACTCTTAAGGAGTCATGTCGTGGTTTTGTCACGGCAGATGTCTGAAGACTTAGGTTCGAGGCCATCGCTAAGGCGGTGGACTCAAAGGGGTTGGACGGGACAAAAGACACGGATTTACCCAGGTTCGGCCCCTCGAGATGAGGTAAAAGCCTACGTCCTGCTTTGTGTATATTGATTGGAGTATCGATTACAAGGGAGCTTATTTGCTTGACCTAGCTCTTGATCGATTGGGTCCTGTCTAAGCCGTCCTCGGGTCTCGCCTTTATATAGGAGGTCAAGACCATGGTTTACACAAATCTCATACCGACTCTTACATGTTGGGAATGTCACATGGAAAACAAAATTTTTCCTACGCACACGCAAACCTATCCATGGTGATGAGCATCTACGAGAGGGAGAGTGGATCTATGTACCCTTGTAGATCGCTAAGCGGGAAGCGTTAAGAAACGCGGTTGGTGTAGTCGAACTTCTTCGCGATTCAATCGCCGAGCATCCCGCAATCTAATCACGAACCGTCCCGCGAACCAATCACGAACCGTACCGCGATCTCGTCACGATCCATCCCGCGATCCGATCACAAACGTCCCGTGGCCTTGATCACGATCCTTCCGATCTAGTACCGAACGGACGGCACCTCCGCGTTCAGCACACGTTCAGCTTGATGACGATCTCCACCGTCTTGATCCAGCAAGAGGAAGTGGAGAGGAGGAAGAGTTCTCCGGCAGCGTGAAGGTGCTCTGGAGATGGTGGTGGAGTTATTCCTGTAGGGCTTCGCCTAAGCACTGTAGAAATCCGGTCTAGAGGAGAAACTATGCACTGGAGGTTAGGGTTGCACGTGGAAGAAAGAACTAGTGCGAAACCCTTGAAACCCTCTAGTATATATAGGAGGAGAGGCAGCCTTGGCCTCCAAGGCTAGCTGGTTCGGCCGGCTAGGAGGGAGGAGTCCTCCTCCTTCTACTCCAAGTAGGATTAGGACTCCTTCCTTATATAGCCCCCTTTTGCCTTTTTCCACCTTTTTCCTTTAGGTATTTTCCCCTCCTGGCGCCATGGGCCTTTGTGGATGTTACACCAGCCCACTAAGGGCTGGTAATTATTCTCCCACAGCCCATGGACCCTCTAAGGTCGAAATACCTCTCCCGGAGGCCTCCCGGTACACTACCGGCACTCCCGGTACACTACCGATGAGCCCGAAACTTTTCCGGCGACCAAACTGGGACTTCCTATATATGAATCTTTACCTCCGGACCATTCCAGAGCTCCTAGTGACGTCTGGGATCTCATCCGGGACTCCGAACAACCTTCGGTCACCACCATACATAACACTACACTACCGAAACATCACCAAACCTTAAGTGTGCAGACCCTGTGGGTTCGAGAATTATGTAGACATGACCGAGACACCTCTACGGTCAATAACCAATGGCGGGACCTGGACGTCCACATTGGTTCCTACATATTCTACGAAGATCTTCATCGGTCAAACCTCTATGTTAAGGATTCAGTCAATCCCATATAACGTTCCCTTTGTTCTTCGGTATGTTACTTACCCGAGATTCGATCGTCGGTATCTCCATACCTAGTTCAACCTCATTACCGGCAAGTCTCTTTACTTGTTCCGTAATACAATATCCCGCAACTAACAATTAGTCACATTGCTTGCAAGGCTTATTGTGATGTTGCATTACCGAGTGGGCCCCGAGATACCTCTCCGTCACATGGAGTAACAAATCCCAGTCTCGATCCATGCCAACTCAACAGACACCATCGGAGGTACCTGTAGAGAACCTTTATAGTCACCTAGTTACGTTGCGACGTTTGATACACACAAGGCACTCCTCCGATATCCATGAGTTGCATGATCTTATGGTCACAGGAACATATACATTGACATGCAGAAAACAGTAGCAATAAACTGACACGATCATACGCTACGTTTGTAGTTTGGGTCTTGTCCATCACATCATTCTCCTAATGATGTGATCTGTTATCAAATGACATCTCATGTCCATGGCTAGGAAACCTTAACCATCTTTTGATCAACGAGCTATTCTATTAGAGGCATACTAGGGACATGATTTTGTCTATGTATCCACACATGCATCTAAGTCTCCAATCAATACAATTATAGCATGGATAATAAACGATTATCATGAACAAGGAAATATGATAATAACCAATTTATTATTGCCTCTAGGGCATATTTCCAACAGTCTCCCACTTGCACTAGAGTCAATAATCTAGTTCACATCACCATGTGATTCGCATTGTTATGAATCTAACACCCAATGAGTTCTGGGGCTCGATCATGCTTTGCATGTGAGAGAGGTTTTATAGTCAACGGGTCTATGACATTCAGATCCGTGTGTGCTTTGCAAATCTCTATGTCAAACAATAAACACTGCTAGCACACTCCACTTGGTACTACTTCCAAACGGCTGCTCCACTATACGTATCCAGATTGCTACTACTAGTCATCCGGATTGGTGCTAAAGCTTGCATCGACGTAACTCTTAACGACGAACTCTTTATCACCTCCATAATCGAGAAACATCTCCTTAGTCTTTTAGTTACTAAGGATAATCTTGACCGATGTCCAGTGATCCACTCCTGGATCACTCTTGTACCCCTTGACGGACTCATGGCAAGGCATACACAAGTGCGGTACACAACATGGCATACTGTATAGAGCCTATGGCTGAGGCATAGGGGACAATGTTTGTCCTTTCTCTTTCTTCTGTCATTGTCGAGCTTTGAGTCTTACTCAACTTCACACCTTACAAAGCAGGCGAGAACACTTCTCTCTGACTGATCCATTTTGAACTCTTTCAAAATCTTGTCAAGGTATGTACTCATTGCAAGTATCATCAAGCATTTTGATCTATCTCTATAGATCTTTGATGCTCAATAATTAGGTAGTTTTATCCAGGTCTTCCTTTGAAAATCACTTTTCAAACAACCATTTATGCTTTCCAGAAATCCTACATTATTTTCGATCAACAATATGTTATCCACATATACTTATTGGAAATTCTATAGTGCTCCCACTCACTTTATTGTAAATACAAGTTTCTCGTAAACTTTGTATAAACATCAAAACTTTGATCACCTCATCAAAGCGTATATTCCAACTCCGAGATGCTTTGCTTCAGTCCATAGAAGGATCACCGAAGCTTGTACACCTTTTAGCATCCTTAGGACTGACAAAACCTTCTGTTTGTATCACATACAACCTTTCCTCAAGTAAACCGTCAAGGAAACGATGTTTTGACATCCATCTGCCAGATTTCATAATTGAAAATGCAGTAACTACTAACATAATTCCAACAGACTTCAGCATCTCTACGAGTGAGAAAGTCTCATCGCAGTCAACTCCTTGAACTTGTCACAAACAACTTTGCAACAAGTCGAGCTTTACAAATGGTGACAGTCACCATCAGCGTCTGTCTTCATTTTAAAGATCCATTTGTACTCAACGACCCGCCGTCCAACGAGCAAGTCTACCAAAGTCCATACTTGGTTTTCATACATGGATCCTATCTCGGATTTCATGGCCTCCAACCATTTGTCGGAATCCGGGCCCATCATCACTTCTCCATAGCTCGTAGGTTCATCGTTGTCCAACAACATGACCTCCAGGGTTGTCGTACCGCTCAGGAGCAGTACACATCCTTGTCGACCTACGAGGTTCGATAGTAACTTGATCCTGAAGCTTCATGATCATCATCATTAACTTCCTCTTCAACTAACGTAGGCTTCACAGAAACATCTTTCTGCGTTGTGCTACTCTCTGGTTGAACAAAGGTTTTAACAACCTCATCAAGTTCTATCTTCCTCCCACTCAATTCTTTTGAGAGAAACATTTCCTTGAGAAAGGATCCGTTTAAGCAACAAACACTTTGCACTAGGATCTGAGATAGAAGGTTCACCCATCAGTTCTTAGGGTATTCTATGAAGATGCATTTATCCACTTTGGGTTCGAGCTTATTAGGTGAAAACATTTTCCACACAAGCGTCGCAGCCCCAAACATTAAGAAATGACAGCTTAGGTTTCTATCAAACCATAATTCACACGGTGTCATCTCAACGAATTTAGATGGTGCCCCATTTAAAGTGAATGTAGTTGTGTCTAATGCATAACCCCAAAATTATAGTAGTAAATCGATAAGAGACATCATAGCACGCACCATATACAATAGAGCATGACTATGACGTTCGGACACACCATCACACTATGATGTTCTAGGTTACGTTTAGTTGTGAAACAACTTTCACATTGTATGCCAAAACTCATAACTCAGATATTCTCCTCCACGATCATATCACAGTCTTTTTATCTTCTTGTCACGATGATCTTAAACTTCACTCTGAATTTGCTTTGAACATTTCAAATGATTCAGACTTGTGTTTCATTAAGTAAATATACACTATATCTACTCAAATCATCAGTGAAGGTAAGAAAATAACGATATCCACTGCACGCTATAAGACTCACTGGATTGCATACATCAACATGTATCATTTCCAATGAATCACTTGCCCGCTCCATCCAACGGGTTTTTAGTCATCTTGCCCAAGAGGCATGCTTCGCATGTCTCAATCGTTTCTAAATCGAATGAGTCCAAAGATCCATTAGTATGGAGTTTCTTCATGCACTTTATACCAATATGACATTTTGCGGCAGTGCCACAAGTATGTGGTACTATCATTATTAATTTTGTATCTTTTGACATCAATGTTATGAACATGTGTATTACTACGATCAAGATTTCAACAAACCATTCTCACTGGGTGCATGACCATTGAAGGTATTATTCATGTAAACAGAATAACCATTATTCTCTAACTTAAATGAATAACCATTTTGCAATAAACATGATCTAATCATGTCCATGCTCAACACAAAACACCAAATAACATTTATTTAGGTTCGTCACTAATCCTGAAGGTAGAGAGAGCGTGCGATTTTGATCACATCAACCTTGGAAACATTTCCAACACATATCGTCACCTCACCCTTAGCTAGTTCTCCGTTTATTCCGTAGCTTTTATTTCGAGTTACTAACATTTAGCAACCGAACCGGTATCCAATACCCAGGTGCTAGTAGGAGTACTAGCAAGGTACACATCAATAACTCATATATCAAATATACTTCTTTCGATGTTGCCAGCCTTCTTATCTACCAAGTATCTAGGGTTGTTCCGCTTCAGCGACCGCTCACCTCATAACAGAAGCACTTAGTCTCGGGTTTGAGTTCAACTTTGGTTTGCTTCACTAGAGCAGCAACTGACTTGCTATCCATGAAGTTTCCCTCCTTGCTCTTGCCCTTCTCGAAACTAGTGGTTTGATTAACCATCAACACTTGACGCTCCTTTCTTGATTTCTACCTTCGCGGTGTCAAACATCGCGAACAGCTCAGGAATCATTATTTCTATCCCTGGCAATTTATAGTTCATCACCAAGTTCTAGTAGTTTAGTGATAGTGACTTGGAGAACTATGTCAATCACTATCTTATCTGGAAGATCAACTCCCACTTGATTCAAGCGATTGTAGCACCCAGACAATCTGAGTACATGTTCAACAATTGAGCTATTCTCTTTCATCTTGCAGGCAAAGAATCTTGTTGGAGATCTCATATCTCGCTACACGGGCACGAGCCTGAGATCCTAATTTCAGCTCTTAGAAATATCTCATATGTTCCATGACATTCAAAACGTTTTGGAGCCTCAATTCTAAGCCGTAATGCATGACGCACTAAACCATCAAGCAGTCATTAGAACGTGCCTATCAGATGTTCATAACATCTACAAACGACGCTAGAGGGGTTGGCGCACCGAGCGGTGCATTAAGGACATAAGCCTTCTGTGCAGCAATGAGGACAATCCTCAGATCACGGACCCAAGTCCGCAATATTGCTACCATTATCTTTCAACTCTATTTCTCTAGGAACATATAAAAAATTAAGGGAGCTACAACGCGAGCTAGTAATCTACAACATAATTTGCAAAGACACTATTGACTATATTCATGATAATGAGTTCAATTAATCATATTACTTAAGAACTCCCACTTAAATTGACATCCCTCCGGTCATTTGAGTGATACATGATCCAAATTCACGAACTCAAGTCCGATCATCACGTGAGTTGAGGTGGCTGCAATGGTGAACATCATTATGTTGATCATATCTACTATATGACTCATGTTCGACCTTTCGGTCTCTTGTGTTCCGAGGCATGTCTATACATGATAGGCTCGTCAAGTTTAACCCGAGTGTTCTGCATGTGCAAATCTGGCTTGCACCCGTTGTATGTGAACGTAGAGTCTATCACACCTGATCATCACGTGGTGTCTCAACACGACGAACTTTCGCAACGGTGCACACTCGGGGAGAACACAATTTATCTTGAAATTAAGTGAGGGATCACCTTATAATGCTACCGTCGTCCTAAGCAAAACAAGGTGCATAAAAAGGATTAACATCACATGCAAATCATAAGTGACATGATATGGCCATGATCTTGTGCTTTTGATCTGCATCATGAAAGCACCGGCATGATCTCCATCGTCACCGGCACGACACCATGATCTCCATCATCTTGATCTCCATCAACGTGTCGCCATCGGGGTTGTCACGCCCTGCATGCTTCTACTACTATTGCTACCGTAGCGATAAAGTTAAGCATTACATAACGCTTAATGATTGACAAGCAGGTCATACAATAATTAAATACAACCCTATGGCTCCTGCCGGTTGCCTGTACTCATCGACATGCAAGTCATGATAATCTATACATCACATGATCATCTCATACATCACATATATCACATCATGTAATTGGCCATATCATATCACAACATACCCTGCAAAAACAAGTTAGACGTCCTCTAATTGTTGTTGCATGTTTTACGTGGCTGCTACGGGTATCTAGCAAGAACGATTCTCACCTACGCATAAACCACAACGGTGATACATAAGTTGCTTTTCAACCTTCTCAAGGACCGCCTTTGTCGAATCCAATCCAACTAAAGTAGGAGAAACTGACACCGCTAGCCATCTTTTGCAACAAGTGCAGTTGAGGGAACCGGTCTCTCGTAAGCATACGAATAAGGTTGGTCTAGGCTGCTTCATCCCACAATACCGCTGAACCAAAACACGACCAAGGGAGGAAGCAATCTAAGCATCAACGCCCACAAACCTTTTGTGTTCTACTCGAGATCTCATCGAACCATCAACCTAGCTCTGATACCACTGTTGGGAATGTCGCATGGAAAACAAAAAATTTCCTACGCACACGCAAACCTATCCATGGTGATGAGTATCTACGAGAGGGAGAGTGGATCTACGTACCCTTGTAGATCGCTAAGCGGGAAGCGTTAAGAAACGCGGTTGGTGTAGTCGAACTTCTTCGCGATTCAAATCGCCGAGCGTCCCGCGATCTAATCACAAACCGTCCCGCGAACCAATCACGAACCGTACCGCGATCTCGTCATGATCCGTCCCGCGATCCGATCACGAACGTCCCGTGGCCTTGATCACGATCCTTCCGATCTAGTACCAAACGGACGGCACATCCGCGTTCAACACACGTGCAGCTTGATGACGATCTCCACCATCTTGATCCAGCAAGAGGAAGTGGAGAGGAGGAAGAGTTCTCCGGCAGCATGACGGCGCTCCGGAGATGGTGGTGGAGTTATTCCTGCAGGGGTTCGCCTAAGCACTGTAGAAATCCGGTCTAGAGGAGAAACTATGCACTGGAGGTTAGGGTTGCACGTGGAAGAAAGAACTAGTGCAAAACCCTTGAAACCCTCTAGTATATATAGGAGGAGAGGAGGAGGAGAGGCAGCCTTGGCCTCCAAGGCTAGCTGGTTCGGCCGGCTAGGAGGGAGGAGTCCTCCTCCTTCTACTCCAAGTAGGATTAGGACTCCTTCCTTATATAGCCCCTTTTTGCCTTTTTCCACCTTTTTCCTTTTGGTATTTTTCCCTCCTGGTGCCATGGGCCTTTGTGGCTGTTCCACCAG
This sequence comes from Hordeum marinum, assembly GCA_022496015.1. Lineage (NCBI taxonomy): Eukaryota > Viridiplantae > Streptophyta > Magnoliopsida > Poales > Poaceae > Hordeum > Hordeum marinum. The sequence continues at coordinate 340,446,836 of CM039677.1, read as the reverse complement.
CCCACTAAGGGCTGGTAATTATTCTCCCGCAGCCCATGGACCCTCTAAGGTCGAAATACCTCTCCCGGAGGCCTCCCGGTACACTACCGGCACTCCCGGTACACTACCGATGAGCCCGAAACTTTTCCGGCGACCAAACTGGGACTTCCTATATATGAATCTTTACCTCCGGACCATTCTGGAGCTCCTCGTGACGTCCGGGATCTCATTCGGGACTCCTAACAACCTTCGGTCACCACCATACATAACTCTACACTACCAAAATGTCACCGAACCTTAAGTGTGCAGACCCTACGGGTTCGAGAATTATGCAGACATGACCGAGACACCTCTACGGTCAATAACCAATGGCGGGACCTAGACGTCCACATTGGTTCCTACATATTCTACGAAGATCTTCATCGGTCGAACCTCTATGTTAAGGATTCAGTCAATCCCATATAACGTTCCCTTTGTTCTTCGGTATGTTACTTGCCGAGATTCGATCGTCGGTATCTCCATACCTAGTTCAACCTCGTTACCGGCAAGTCTCTTTACTCGTTCCGTAATACAATATCCCGCAACTAACAATTAGTCACATTGCTTGCAAGGCTTATTGTGATGTTGCATTACCGAGTGGGCCCCGAGATACCTCTCCGTCACATGGAGTAACAAATCCCAGTCTCGATCCATGCCAACTCAACAGACACCATCGGAGATACCTGTAGAGCACCTTTATAGTCACCTAGTTACGTTGCGACGTTTGATACACACAAGGCACTCCTCCGATATCCGTGAGTTGCATGATCTTATGGTCATAGGAACATATACATTGACATGCAGAAAACAGTAGCAATAAACTGACACGATCATACGCTACATTTGTAGTTTGGGTCTTGTCCTAATGATGTGATCCCGTTATCAAATGACATCACATGTCAATGGATAGGAAACCTTGACAATCTTTGATCAACGAGCTAGTTCACTAGAGGCATACTACAAACGTAGCATATGATCGTGTCAGTTTATTGCTACTATTTTCTGCATGTCAAGTATATGTTCCTATGAACATGAGATCATGCAACTCACGGACACCGAAGGAGTGCCTTGTGTGTATCAAACATCGCAACGTAACTGGGTGACTATAAAGGTGCTCTACAGGTATCTCCAAGGGTGTCTGTTGGGTTGGCATGGATCAAGACTGGGATTTGTTACTCCGTGTGACGGAGAGGTATCTCAGGGCCCACTCGGTAATACAACATCACAATAAGCCTTGCAAGAAATGTGACTAAGTGTTAGTCACGGGATCTTGTATTACAGAATGAGTAAAGAGACTTGCCAGTAACGAGGTTGAACTAGGTATGGAGATACCGATGATCGAATCTCGGGCAAGTAACATACCGAAGAACAAAAGGAACATCATACGTGATTAACTGAATCCTTGACATAGAGGTTCGACCGATAAAGATCTTTGTAGAATATGTAGGAACCAATATGGGCATCCAAGTCCCGCTATTGGTTATTAACCGTAGAGGTGTCTCGTTCATGTCTACATAGTTCTCGAACCCATAGGGTCTGCACACTTAAGGTTCGGTGATGTTTCGGTAGTATAGATTTATGTATGGTGATGACCGAAGGTTGTTTGGAGTTCCAGATGAGATCCCAAACGTCACGAGGAGCTCCGTAATGGTCCAGAGGTAAAGATTGATATATAGGAAGTCCTATTTTGGTCACCGAAAAAGTTTCAGGCTCATCGGTAGTGTACCGGGAGTGCCGGTAGTGTACCGAGAGACCATCGGGAGGGGTATTTCGACCCAAGAGGCTACATGGTCTATGATAGGATGAATACCAGCCCTTAGTGGGCTGGTGGAAGTCCCACACAAGGCCCATGCGACTGGGAGAGAAAACCCCAAAGAGAAAAGGTGGAAAAAGGCAAAAAAGGGAAAAGGGAAGGAGTCCTAGTCCTACTAGGATTGGAGGAGGATTCCTCCTCTCCTCCCACTTCGGCCTAAGACTAGATGGCTTGGCCCTTGGGCCAATCCTCCTCCTCTCTTCCTCTTATATATACTATAGGTTTTAGAGTTTTTGGCACTAGTTTTTCAGCCACGTGCTACCCTATTCTCTAGTGCATAGTTTCTCCTCTAGATCGGTTTTCTGGAGTGCTTAGGCGAAGCCCTGTCGGAATAGCTCCACCACCATCACCGCAGCACCGCCAGAGAACTCATCTACCTATCCTCTCCCTCTTGCTGGATCAAGAAGGTGGAGATCGTCATCAAGCTATACGTGTGCTGAGCGCGGAGGTGCCGTCCGTTCGGTGCTTGATCGAGACGGATCGTGATTGGATCGCGGGACGCTCGACGATCTAGATCGCGAAGACGTTCGACTACACCAACTGCGTTTCTTAATGCTTCCTTTTTAGCGATCTACAAGGGTATGTAGATCCACTCTCCCTCTCATAGATGCTCATCACCATGGATAGATCTTGCGTGTGCGTAGGAATTTTTTTGTTTCACATGCAACGTTCCCCAACAGTGGCATCATGAGCTAGGTCTATGTGTAGATGAGATCTTGAGTAGAACACAAAGAGTTTGTGGGTGTTGATGCTTAGATTGCTTCCTCCCTTGGTCGTGTTTTGGTTCAGCAGTATTGTGGGATTAAGTGGCCCGGACCAACCTTACTCGTGCGCTTACGAGAGACCGGTTCCATCAACTGACATGTAATCTCGTTGCACAAAGATGGCTAGCGGGTGCCTGTTTCTACTATTTTGGTTGGATCAGATTCGAGAAAGGAGGTCCTTGAGAAGGTTGAAAATCAACTTATGTATCACCATTTTGGGTTATGTGTATGTGAGAATTGTTCTTGCTAGATACCCGTAGCAGCCACGTAAAACATGCAACAACAATTAGAGGACGTCTAACTTGTTTTTGCACGGTATGTTGTGATGTGATATGGCCAATTACATGATGTGTTATATGTGATGTATGAGATGATCATGTGTTGTATAGAATATCACGACTTGCGTGTCGATGAGTACGGCAACCGGTAGGAGCCATAGGGTTGTCTTTAATTATTGTATGACCTGCGTGTCAATCATTAAGCACTATGTAATGCATTACTTTATCGCTAAACGGTAGCAATAGTAGTAGAAGCATGATGGGAGAGACAACCCTGATGGAGACACGTTGATGGAGATCAAGATGATGGAGATAATGGTGTCGTGCCGGTGGCGATGGAGATCATGCCGGTGCTTTCAAGATGGAGATCAAAAGCAAAAGTTCATGGCCATATCATGTCACTTATGATTTGCATGTGATGTTAATCCTTTTATGCACCTTGTTTTGCTTAGGACGACGGTAGAATTATAAGGTGATCCCTCACTTAAATTTCAAGATGAATTGTGTTCTCCTCGAGTGTGCACCGTTGCGAAAGTTCGTTGTGTCGAGACACCACGTGATGATCGGGTGTGATAGACTCTACGTTCTCATACAATGGGTGCAAGCCAGTGTTGCACATGCAGAACACTCGGGTTAAACTTGACGAGCCTAGCATGTACAAACATGGCCTCGGAACACAAGAGACCAAAAGGTCGAACATGAGTCATATAGTAGATATGATCAACATGATGATGTTCACCATTGAAACCACCTCAACTCACGTGATGATTGGAGTTGAGTTGGTGAATTTGGATCATGTGACACTCAGATGACGTGAGGGATGTCAATTTGAGTGGGAGATTTAGTAATTTGATTAAATTAACTCATTATCTTGAACAATAGTCTAAGTAACCTTTGCATATTTATGTTGTAGATCAATGGCTCGCGTAGTAGCACCCCTGAATTTTAATGCGTTCCTAGAGAAAGCTAAGTTAAAAGATGATGGAAGTAACTTTGTTGACCGGGCCAATAATCTAAGGATTATCCTCACGACTTCCCAGAAATCATATGTCCTTGATGCACCGCTTGGTGACCAACCAGAAGACATGTCATCTGAAGATGTTAAGAACGCTTGGGAGGCACATTCTGGAGATTACTCAATAGTTCAGTGTGCAATATTGTATGGCTTAGAACCAAGACTTCAAAGACGTTTTGAACGTCATGGAGCATATGAGATGTTCCAGGAGTTGAATTTCATCTTTCAGAAGAATGCCCAGATCAATAGGTATGAGACCTCCGATAAGTTCTATGCTTGCAAAATGGAGGAGAATGGGTCTATCAGTGAACATATACTCAAAATGTCTGGGTATTCGACTCGTCTAGCGGAGTTGGGAATTGCCCTTCCGCCAGAGGCGATCACTGACAGAGTTCTTCAATCACTGCCACCTAGTTATAAGAGCTTTGTGATGAACTATAACCTGCACGGGATGAACAAGTCAGTCGCCGAGCTGTCTGCGATGCTAAAAGTCGTTGAGTCTGAAATCCAGAAAGAACATCAAGTGTTGATGGTCAATAAAACCACTAGTTTCAAGAAGAACGGCAAAGGGCAAGGGCAAGAAGGGTAAAACCAAGAAGGATGGCAAAGCAGTTGCTACAACTATAAAGAAGCCCAAACATGGACCCAAGCCAGAAACTGAGTGCTTTCATTGCAAGGGAACTGGTCACTGGAAGCGGAACTGCCCTAAGTACCTGGCTGACAAGAAGGCGACTAACGACAAACAAGGTATATATATATACATGTTATTCATGTGTACCTTACTAGCTCTCATTGTAGTGCCTGGGTATTTGATACCGGTTCGGTTGCTCACATTTGCAACTCAAAACAGGAACTACGGAATAGACGAAGGCTGGCAAAGGATGAAGTGACGATGCACATGGGAAATGGTTCCAAGGTTGATGTGATCGTCGTCGGCATGCTCTCTCTGCGATTACCATCGGGATTAGTGATGAACCTGAATAATTGTTATTTAGTGCCCGCGTTAAGCATGAACATTATATATGGATCTTGTTTATTGTGAGACGGTTACTCATTTAAATCAGAGAATAATGGTTGTTCTATTTATATGAGTAATATCTTTTATGGTCATGCACCCAATGTGAGGGGTTTATTCATATTGAATCTTGATAGTGATGACACACATGTTCATAACATTGATGCCAAAAGATGTAGAGTTGATAATGATAGCACCACTTTCTTGTGGCACTGCCGTTTAGGTCATATTGGTGTAAAACGCATGAGGAAGCTCCATGCTGATGGACTTTTGGAGTCACTTGACACATGTGAACCATGCCTCATGGGCAAGTTGACTAAAACACCGTTCTCTGGAAGAATGGAACAGGCAAGTGACTTATTGGAAGTCATACATACTGATGTGCGGTCCAATGAATGTTACAGTGCATGGTGGATATCATTATTTTCTCACTTTCACTGATGACTTAAGTAGATATGGGTATATTTACTTAATGAAACACAAGTCTGAAACGTTTGAAACGTTCAAGCAATTTTAGAGTGAGGTTGAGAATCATCGTAACAAGAAGATTAAATTCCTGCAATCTGATCGAGGAGGTGAATATCTAAGTTACGAGTTTGGTAGTCACTTAAGACAGTGTGGAATTGTTTCACAATTGACACCGCCTGGAACACCACAGCGTAATGGTGTGTCCGAACGTCGTAATCGAACCTTATTAGATATGGTGCGTTCTATGATGTCTCTTGCCGATTTGCCATTATCGTTTTGGGGTTATGCATTAGAGACAACTGCATTCACTTTAAATAGGGCACCATCAAAATCTGTTGTGACGACGCCATATGAACTATGGTTTGGCAAGAGGCCAAAGTTGTCGTTTCTTAAAGTTTGGGGATGTGATGCTTATGTCAAAAAGATTCAGCCTGAAAAGCTGGAACCCAAAGCGGAGAAATGCATCTTCATAGGATACCCAAAAGAGATAGCCGGGTATACCTTCTATCTCAGATCTGAAGGCAAAGTGTTTGTCGCTAAGAATGGAACATTTCTTGAGAAAGAGTTTGTCTCGAAAGAATTGAGTGGGAGGAAAATAGAGCTTGATGAGGTTATTGAACCTTTACTTCAACCAGAGAGTAGCGCAGCGCAGAAATATGTTTCTGTGGAACCTACGATGGTTGAAGAGGAAGTTAATGATGATGATCATGAAGCTTTGGATCGAGTTACTATTGAACCTCGTAGGTCGACAAGGGCGGGTACTGCTCCTGAGTGGTACGGCAACCCTGTCTTGGAGGTCATGTTGTTGGACAACAATGAACCTACAAGCTATGGAGGAGCGATGATGGGCCCAGATTCCGAGAAATGGTTAGAGGCCATGAAATCCGAGATGGGATCCATGTATGAAAACAAAGTATGGCCTTTGGAAGTATTACCTGAAGGGCGAAAGGCCATTCAGAACAAATGGATTTTTAAGAAGAAGACGGACGCGGACGGTAATGTCACCATCTATAAAGCTTGACTTGTGGCAAAGGGTTTTTCACAAGTTGAAGGAGTTGACTATGATGAGACCTTCTCACCCGTAGTGATGCTTAAGTCTGTCAGAATCATGTTGGCAATAGCTGCTTGTTTCGACTATGAAATTTGGCAGATGGATGTCAAAACAGCGTTCCTCAGCGGTTTCCTTGAGGAAGAGTTGTATATGATGCAACCAGAAGGTTTTGTCGATCCAGAGAATGCTGACAAAGTTTGCAAACTCCAGCGATCCATTTATGGGCTGGTGCAAGCATCTCGGAGTTGGAATAAGCGCTTGATGAGGTGATCAAAGCGTTTGGGTTTATACAAGTTTATGGAGAAGCTTGTATTCACAAGAAAGTGAGTGGGAGCTCTATAGCATTTCTAATATTATATGTGGATGACATATTGCTGATTGGAAACGATATGGAAATGCTGGAAAGCGTGAAGGAATATTTGAACAAGAGTTTTTCAATGAAGGACCTAGGAGAAGCTGCTTTCATATTAGGCATTAAGATCTATAGAAATAGATCGAGACGCTTAATAGCACTTTCACAAAGCACATACCTTGATAAAGTTTTGAAGAAGTTCAAAATGGATCAGTCCAAGAAGGGGTTGTTGCCTGTGTTACAAGGTGTGAAGTTGAGTAAGACTCAATGCCCAGTGACTGCGGAAGATAGAGAAAAGATGAGTGTCATCCCCTATGCTTCAGCCATAGGCTCTATCATGTATGCAATGCTGTGCACAAGACCCGATGTTAGCCTTGCCATAAGTATGGCCGAATGGTTTCAAAGTGATCCTGGAATGGAGCACTGGGCGGCGGTCAAGAATATCCTTAAGTACCTGAAAAGGACTAAGGAGATGTTTCTCGTTTACGGAGGTGATGAAGAGCTTGTCGTAAAGGGTTATGTCGATGCAAGCTTTGACACTGATCTGGATGACTCTAAGTCGCAAACCGGATACTTATTTATTCTCAACGGGGGAGCGGTAAGCTGGTGCAGTTCCAAGCAAAGCATGGTAGTCGATTCTACACGCGAAGCGGAGTACATCGCAGCCTCGGAGGCGACGAAGGAAGGTGTCTGGATGAAGCACTTCATGATAGATCTTGGAGTAGTTCCCAGTGCACTGAATCCAATGACTCTGTTCTGTGACAACATTAGTGCCATTGCTCTGGCCAAGGAACCAAGGTTTCACAAGAGGACCAGACACATAAAGCGATGCTTCAACTCCATCCGCGATTACATCGAGGAGAAGGACATAAATATTTGCAAAGTGCACACGGATCTGAATGTTGCAGACCCGTTGACTAAACCTCTTCCAAGGGCTAAACATGATGAACACCAGAACTGCATGGGTGTTCAATTCATTACAATGTAAATTACATAGTGATGTGAACTAGATTATTGACTCTAGTGCAAGTGGGAGACTGCTGGAAATATGCCCTAGAGGCAATAAATAAAGTGTTTATTATTATATTTCCTTGTTCATGATAATTGTTTATTGTCCATGCTATAATTGTATTAATTGGAAACACATTACATGTGTGGATAAATAGACAACACTTTGTCCCTAGTATGCCTCTAGTGAACTAGCTCGTTGATCAAAGATGGTCAAGGTTTCCTAGCCATTGACATGTGATGTCATTTGATAACAGGATCACATCATTAGGAGAATGATGTGATGGACAAGACCCAAACTACAAACGTAGCATATGATCGTTTGAGTTTATTGCTACTCTTTTCTACATGTCAACTATTTGTTCCTATGACCATGAGATCATGCAACTCACTAACACCGAAGGAGTGCCTTATGTGTATCAAACGTCGCAACGTAACTGGGTGACTATAAAGGTGCTCGAAAGGTATCTTTGAGGGTATCTGTTGGGTTGGCATGGATCAATACTGGGATTTGTTACTCCGTGTGAGGGAGAGGTATCTCAGGGCCCACTCGGTAATACAACATCACAACAAACCTTACAAGTAATGTGACTAAAGTGTTAGCCACGAGATCTTGTATTACGGAACGAGTAAAGAGACTTGCCAGTAACGAGGTTGAAGTAGGTATATAGATACCGACGATCGAATCTCGGGCAAGTAACATACTGAAGAACAAAGGGAACAACATACGGGATTAACTGAATCCTTGACATAGAGGTTCGACCGATAAAGATCTTCGTAGAATATGTAGAAACCAATATGGCCATCCAGGTCCCGCTATTGGTTATTGACCGTAGAGGTGTCTCGGTCATGTCTACATAGTTCTCGAACCCGCAGGGTCTGCACACTTAAGGTTCGGTGACATTTCGGTAGTATAGAGTTATGTATGGTGGTGACCAAAGGTTGTTCGGAGTCCCGGATGAGATCCTGACGTCACGAGGAGCTCCGGAATGGTCCGGAGGTAAAGATTTATATATGGGATAATAGTGTTTGATCTTTGGAAGGGTTCCAGAATTCACCAGAAATAGTTTTGAATGTTTCCCGAAATGTTCGGGGTACAAGAACACTTTATTTGGGCCAAGGGGTAAATCCCATGAGGCTTTAGGAAGGTGCAAAAGCTGTTTTGCGGAGGCCAGGGGCCAGACGCCATGGACCCTGGCGTCTAGGGCCATACGCCGAGGACCTTGGCGTCTGGTCCTGGAGTCCGAGGAGGACTCTTGCCTTGCAGGCAAACCGACCTCGAGGAGGATTTTTCTCCAAGTTTCGACCCCACAGCTCAACATATAAATAAAGGGGCAGGGCTAGCACTTGGGAGACATCAAGAAACCCTAAGCCATGTGCTGTCTCTCCGCTAGTTCATAGTTTCTCCTCTAGATCGGTTTCACCGGTGCTTAGGCAAAGCCCTGCTGGAATTACTCCACCACCATCGCCGCAACACCATCGTGCTGCCGAAGAACTCATCTACCTCTCCGCTCTCTCTTGCTAGATTAAGAAGGAAGAGATCGTCATCAAGCTGTATGTGTGCTGAACGCGGAGGCGCCGTCTGTTCGGCGCTAGATCGGAAGGACCGCGACTAGATTGTGGGACGGATTGTGATGGGATCGCGGGACGGATCGTGATTGAATCGCGGGATGGATCGTGATGGGATCGCGGGACGCTCGGCGATTTGGATCGCGAAGATGTTCGACTACATCAACTTCCTTACTTAATGCTTTCCACTTAGCGATCTACAAGGGTATGTAGATCCACTGTCCCTCTCGTAGATGCTCATCACCATGGATAGATCTTGTGTGTGCGTAGGAAATTTTTCGTTTCCCATGCAACTTTCCCCAACAAGGATGACCCGCCGGCCAGTTAAACTCTTTGTTCTCACCTGATTGTAACCCGGCCAGCTGAGCCGGAACAAGTGAAAAAACTTTGAAGTCCTTCGTCTTTTGAGCTCTTGGAGAGCCCTGTAATATACTTTGCAATCTTCTTGCCTTAATCGGCGACTCATCTTTAGAGATAAATCCTGCAAAAACCGAACAAAACACTCTGCAATCTTTGCCTGCGCTGCTTTAGAAAAGCATAACCCGGAGATCTTTAATATAGCCTTGCTTCATCTTTCCGTCTTGCTCTGGCCAGACTTATAATATGAATGCAATGTATGATGCAACTATGATGCAATGTATGATGCAATATATATATATATATATATATATATATATGATGCAATATGTGATGTAATATGTATGATGCAACATGTGATGTAATGCATGATGATCTTGCTTTCCCCTTGTTTTTGTTTTTCGAAAAACTCATATTCTGGCCCGTCTGAGGGGGAACTGTTGCTTTGAAGCGCTTAACAGTGTAGGGTCTGTAACGAGAGTGACCGCCAATCTTGCATGGCTCAGGGTCTCTAGGCAAGATTAACTGTCAAGCGCGCAACAGACCAAAATTTACAACAAGGTGAGTGCCCCGGCTCATAAGCTACTTCTCACGTGACTTAAACCCGTCGTTTGAACCTTGAACAACATCACTTGTTAAGAGTACGATGGGCCACTTGGCGGAGAGTATGTAGCAGATGAGAGAGCTTTCCTCGCCGCTATATGAGGCCCTCGAAGGGGGTGAGTTGACAGCTCACTGCACCCCTGGACGAGTGGCAGCTACATACAGGCAGGTACTACCCAACCAAGAGTGGGGGCGGCCTTCACCCACTCTAGCACTTGCTCTGCTCCACGACCAGTCTTGCATCATGGTACCTATGCTTGAACGGCTTGCATCCTGGTGGCTCATCCTCTTTGGCTCCCATGGCACCCATGTTTGAACGACTCGCATCATGGCGACTCATCCTCTTGAGCGACTTGGCACCCATGTTCGAACGGCTTGCATCATGGCGGCTCGCCCTCTTGAGCGACTTGAGATCTTTCATCGATAAGGTAAGGCACCCATGTTTGAACGGCTCACAATGTGGCAGCTCATCCTCTTGAGTGACCTTAAATCTTTCATCAATAAAACGGTGCACCCATGTTTGAACGGCTCGCAACGTGGTGGCTCATCCTCTTGGGTGACCTTAAGCCTCTCGCCATCTTGCACGCCATCATACCATGGGCTGCTGCTTTGTGAGCCGCCATCTTGCGGACCACCATCTTGTAAGTTGTCGCACAATGGTGCTACTTTGGCTGAAGATCCGGTCAAAAGGGTGAGCAAGCTAAACCCGGCGGGTTGGAAGCCCCCAAGTGACCACGTGGAGGTGTTCATGTTTGCACAAATCTGTAATGCCAAAGAGAAAAAACGGCAGAGGCCCCGTCTTGCAGGGATGCTAACTTTATTATATGAGTATAAATACAATAAAATATGTATGTACAAAGATAAGAGTCAATGACTCAAGTATATGAATGCCGTAGATGAGCGATGTTCCACGACCGGTGAGTTCCCATCCCGGAGGTACGTGATTCGTCTCGCACGTCGATGAGATAATAAGACCCATTGTTCTGATTCCTGCTAACCACGAAAGGTCCTTTCCATGGGGGTGATAACTTGTGCGCATCTGTCTGATCTTGAATCAAACGTAACACCAAATCGCCTTCTTGGAACATCCAGGTCTTGACCCTGCGGCTATGGTAGCGATGCAGGTCCTGTTGATAAATCACCGATCGAGCTGCTGCAAGATCGCGTGCTTCATCCACAGCATCCAATGCATCCTGACGTGCCACCTCATTATTAGCTTCCACATAAGCCATCACTCGTGGTGAATCATGAGTATGTCACTTGGTAACACGGCCTCTGCACCGTAAACCATGAATAAGGGGGTGTAACCCGTCGACCTGTTAGGCGTAGTATTGATGCTCCAAAGGACGAACGACAGCTCCTCCAGCCAACAACCCGACGTTCTTTGTAAAGGAACCATGAGCCGGGGCTTGATACCTCTCAAGACTTCCTGATTTGCCCGTTCCGCCTGACCGTTGGACTATGGATGAGAAACAGCTAAAACATCAAGCCGGATGTGCTTTCACAAAATACCTTCATAGCCCCCTTGGACAAATTTGTGCCGTTATCTGTAATGATGCTATGAGGGTATCCGTACCGGTAGATCAATTTTTTGACAAACTGAACCGTTATGGCTACATCACACTTACTGACCGGCTCAGCCTCCACCCACTTGGTGAATTTGTCCACTGCCACCAAAAGGTGGGTCTTTTTATCCTTGGACCATTTGAAAGGTCCAACCATGTCAAGCCCCCATACTGCAAACGACCAAGTGATCGGTATCATCCGTAATTCCTGAGCCGGCACGTGAGCACGTCTTCCGAACTTCTGGCACCCGTCGCACTTAGCGACCAGATCCTCCGCGTCCTTATGAGTCGTCAACCAAAAGAAGCCATGTCGGAAGGCCTTGGCCACTAAATATTTTGACCCGGCATGATGTCCACAATCGCCAGCATGTATTTCATATAAGATTTCCTTGCCTTCCTACGGTGAGACACAACGCTGGAAGACGCCAGTGACGCTGCACTTGTGTAATTCCCCTCCAATGATGGTCACAGACTTAGAATGCCTCACGATTTACCACGCCAGAGTCTCATCTTCAGGCAACTCACCTCGGGTCAGGTATGCCAGATATGGCAACGTCTAGTCTAGAATAGCATGTAAAGCCGCCACTAGCTTCCCTCCGGGTCAGGTATAGCCAAATCCTCCTCTAATGGTAGCTTAACAGACGGATGATAAAGTACATCCAAGAAAACATCAGGCGGCACCGGCTTATGCTGAGAGCCCAGTCTTGCAATGCATCTACCACCTCGTTCTTGCGACGATCAATATGATCTACCTGATAACCCTTGCAATGACCAGCAACGATATCTACCTCTTGTTGATAAGCCGCCATCCGCGGGTCCTTGGAATCCCGCGTGCCTAACACCTGTTGTGCCACAAGATTGGAGTCACCAAGGCACCTAACCCGACTCAGGTTCATCTCCTTGGCCACGCGAAGTCCATGAAGCAAAGCTTCGTACTCAGCTGCATTGTTCGTGCAAGGAAACATCAGCCTTAATACATAGAAAAACTTATCACCTTTGGGAGAGGTTAAGACAACTCCAGCCCCCGAGCCCTCCAACTGTCTAGACCCGTCAAAGTGAATCGTCCAATATGTGTTGTCCGGATTTTCCTTTGGCGACTGACACTCCGTCCAGTCATTTATGAAATCCACCAATGCCCGAGACTTCATGGCTATGCGAGGTGCATACTTTAAATTGAGAGGCCCAAGCTCCAACGCCCTGTTAGCAATTCTACCAGTGGCTTCCCGATTCTGTATTATGTCTCCCAACAGTGCAGAGTTAACCACCGTAATCTGATGTCCAAGGAAATAATGCTTCAATTTACGATTCGCCATGAACACCCCAAATATTAGCTTCTACCAGTGTGGGTATCTTTGCTTTGATTCGATAAGCACCTCATTGACATAATAAACCGGCCTCTGAATCAGATACTCTTTCCCTACCTCTTTATGCTCCACCACAATCGCATCACTAACCGCCCGATTATTAGCCGCCACATACAGGAGCATGAGTTCCTTCTCGGTCGGAGCGGCTAAGATCGGCGGCTCAACCAGCTGCTTTTTAAGCGTTTCAAGAGCTTCATCTGCAGCCTTACTCCACACAATGTCATCCGTATTTTTCATCTTCTGGTATAGAGGAATAGCCTTCTCCCCTAGGCGGCTGATGAAGCGGCTTAAAGCGGCAATACGACTCGCCAAGCACTACACATCATTGACGCTCGCCAGCTTTTATCTTGTCCGGGTTGGCTTCGATACCTCGTTCTGAAACCAAGAAACCCAGAAGCTTGCCTGCAGGAACTCCAAAAACACATTTAGCTAGGTTAAGCATCATCTTATAAACCCGTAAGTTATCAAACGTTTCGTTCAGGTCGTCCAACAACGTCTCCTTCTTCCTTGACTTAACCACAATATCGTCCACATAGGCATGGACATTACGCCCAATCTGACCATGAAGATAATTTTGCACACAATGTTGGTAAGTCGCCTGCGCACTCTTGAGTCTGAATGACATGGACACATAGCAGAAAGCTCCAAAAGGTGTTATGAACAAGGTCTTCTCTTGGTCTTTAACTGCCATCTTGACCTGATGATAGCCTGAATAGCCGTCCAGGAAACATAAACTCTCACAACCCATCGTTGCATCAACAATCTGGTCGATACGGGGGAGAGCAAATGGGTCAACCGGACAAGAGTTGTTAAGATACATGTAGTCTATACACATACGCCACATGCCGTTCTTCTTGAGCACCAGCACAGGGTTGGCTAACCACTTTGGGTGAAGCACCTCCACGATGAACCCTGCTGCCAAGAGCCAGGCTACCTCCTCTCCAATTGCTTTAGGCCGCTCCTCGTTGAAGTGATGGAGGAATTGCTTAATTGGCTTAAACTTAGGGTCCACATTAAGGTGGTGCTCATCGAACTCTCTCGGCACACCCGGCACGTCAGATGGCTTCCATGCAAAGCTGTCCTGATTCTCAGGATGAATTCGATGAGCGTGTTTTCCTATGCGGGGTCCATGTTGGCCCCGGTAGGGAACTGCTTGGATGAGTCACCCGGAGTAAAATCCACGAGCTTCGTGTCATCAGCCGCAAACTTTAGGGGCGGCTCAGACTCTGTACTGGGTTTCTTTAACGGAGTCATATCTACCGGGTCAACGTTATCCTTGTAAAACTTAAGCTCTGCTTCTGCGCAGCTTGACTCTGCATAAGCCGCGTCTCCTTCCTCGCATTCGATGGCTACCTTCCGATCACCATGGACCGTGATTGTTCCATTGAGAGCCGATATCTTGAGCTGCAGATAAACGTAACAAGGCATGGCCATAAACTTTGCGAAAGGCGACCGACCAAACAGAGCATGATACATGCTCTTAATCTTTACCACCTCAAACCACAAGGTCTCCACCCTGTAGTTATACTCATGTCCAGATGCCACTTCCAAGGCAATCTTTCCTACTGGGTAAGCCGACTTGCCTGGTACCACCCCATGGAAAACGGTTGATGATGGCTTAAGAGCCTTGTCAGTTAATTCCATCCGCTGGAAGGTGTTGTAGTGTAGGATGTTGATACTGCTGCCACCGTCCATGAGCACTTTTGTGAATTTGTACCCTCCAACCCGAAGAGTAACCACCAGAGATAAATGACCTGGATTGTCAACCCGTGGCAGGTGATCCTGCCGGCTCCACGTAATCGGGTACTCTGACCATTTTAAGTATCGCGGGAGAGCCGACGTGGCTGCATTGACCGCCCTCTTGTGCAACTTCTGATCCCGCTTATCCAGGGTCGTAGTGAAGACATGATATTGTCCTTCACTAAGCTATTTCGGGTTGCTCTAATATCTTGAGTGGTTACTCTGTTGCTGACCACCATTGCTCTGCTGCTGAAGACTTCCTTGATTGTTTTGGCCTTGATGACCTGAACCTGATTGTTTTGATTGTTTTGGCCTTGATGACCTGAACCTGACCCGCCAGCCCCGAAGCCGGCTCCTAAGCCGCCCGGTCCTGACCCGCCTGATGGGCCGTTACCATTGTTATGATTTTGATGAAGACTTTGCTCCCGAAACTGCACTCCTTCCAAGTGTGGGTGGCCTCCTTGTCTGACCGGCTGTGCACCAGGCAAGGTCTGTTCAGCGCCTCCTCCAAGGTGTAAGGCACAGGTGCCCTATTCCTGTTGAACGGTGGCCTGAATTTCTTGTTGCCTCTAGGGCGACCGTTCCCGGCTGGCTGTGCGTTGGTGTTCACCACAAACTCTGATCCGCCATCTGGGTTCTTCCGCTCACCTTGGCTGCCATTCCCAGCACCTCCCTGCTGGTTCTTACCGTTGCCGCCCTTCTTACCCTGACCTGACTTCTCATCGTCGGAGTCTGGGTCTATGGTGGTATCTGAATCCGCATATTTGGTGAGAGCCGTCATGAGCTCACCCATATCCTGACAGGAACGCTTCAACCTCCCGAGCTTCTACTTCAGGGGCACAAAATGACAGTTCCTTTCCAAAATCAGAACCGCCCGAGACGCTAAAATATTCTCAGATGAGTGGATCACCGTCGAGACCCGCCACACCCAACGGTGGGCCGACTCACCTTCCTGCTGCGCACAAAGATCTAGATCCACAATCGTCATTGGTTGCTTGCAAGTTCCCTTGAAATTCTTGATGAACGTGCTTTCAACTCGACCCATGACGTGATGGTATTGGGTGGCAACCCCTTTAACCAAGTACAGGCCGGTCCTTCCAACATCATGACGAAGTATTTCGCGCAAACTAATTCATCGACCTCCAGCATCTCCATAGAAAGCTCATAGCTTTCAACCCAAGCCTCTGGGGGTAGATCTGCCGTGTAATTGGGCACCTTTCATAGCCCCTTAAAGTCCTTGGGCAAACGTGCACTCCTCAGATCTGCTACGAGACACTGCACACCAAATCCCCTGGCAGAAACGCCGACGGGTGTTGCTGGTGCCGGCTCCGGGACCTCCGGGTAGCCCATCACCGGTGTTGATCCTCGCTGAGCCTGACCCCTATCCATAAACCCCTGAATATCCATCTCAGGCAGGTTGTTTTTGGGCGGGATTTGCCTCTGCTCACTGCTGGAGACTGCGAGTGACTCAATCCACAGGCTATAGCTACGGCTATGAACCGGCATTGAGTGCACCCGGTTCCGGCTGTGTGTGTACCTCTCTTGCTGAGCCTCCGCTGTCTGCAACAGGCTAATCGCGTTCCTTGCCTCTTTGGCAAACGGCGTCCCTTCGGCCAAAGGGAGAGCATCAAGCTTGGCAGCCACTGCTATCCTATTTTCCACCAGATTAGAGTAATGGCCAGGCGTCGTCACAACGTGTCGCGACAAAGGTCCATTCCTCCGCGACAAGTCTAACTGCTGCGGCGCCTCTTCCACCCGGGTCACCATTGGCGGCATACTTGGCCCTGCCCCCGGAGTATTAAAAAGATTCTGAGTTGAATTGGTAATCCGACTTGAGTACTTCTACGTTGAACCACCCTCAAACGTTTTGACTCAGCATTCATCTGAGCTTGCATTGCATTGATATCCTCCTAGGCCTGAGCCATCTGTCCCTTGATCCGGTTAATCTCAGTGTTACGCTCCGCCTGATTCTCGGTTGTCACCTCCGTGGCCATCAGAACCGCAAGCTCGTTCATGAGCTCCAGTAAAGCTTGAGCCGACGCCTTAGGAGGCTCCGCTTTAGGGGGGCGCTCCAGCTACCGCTCTGGCTGTCGCACCATTGGACGTCGGTGCCGGGCCTGCCATGAACATGGTGGCTCGGCTCGGCTGGTCATAGGGCTCCGGAATACTGTCGCCATCGGCATAGCCCCTTAACCTGCCGTCGTGAAGTTGATAGATCGATTCCCCATCCTTGCTGGAAGATCCTTCATCTGAGAAAACCAAGGTCTCTCCCGACAAGGAATCTCCTGTGTCCTGTGTAAAGCTAACGGAAACACTCTTCCGCTCGGGTTGAACACGAGAGGGTGTCGTGCGCCGGGCCGACTCGACGAGGTCGGTGCAGATGTCCGGCCCGGGTGTCGATCCGCCCAGCTTGCCGTGTAACATCCCAAATTTTCAATTCGGATGTTTTACAATTATTAGTTAAGCGTCTATGCATTATGATTGAAATGAATGTGGCAAGTATATTTTCATCTTCTTTATTTGACTTCTTTTCAATTGGCATTTGAGTTTACACAATTACCTGACAAAATAGTTTGAGAAAAGAAAAGTATGAGAGGAGGTAACAGGACAACCCAAAAGTTAGAAGAAAATAGTGCCAATTTATTTGAAAGTCAAATTTGGCCTCATTTTGGATTTTCTTTAAATAATGTTTTTATAAAGTTTTTATTTTGACTCTAAAGAAATGTTCATGCCTTAGGGTTTATTTTTCGGATCGTTTTGATATATAAATACCATATACTTTGTTTTCTGCTTCAGATCAAAAAAAGTTTCAAAAAAAGGGGGTAGGCACCGCTGGCCAGGCCAGGCCCAGCTAGCTAGCCACGGGCACCACAGCCCAAGCCAGCGCTAGGGCTGACTATCGTACGATGCCAGGAGCAAGCGCTCCTTGCTAGCGTCGCCAGAGGCAGCGGTGGAAAAAAATAGTTCGTCCCCAACCTCCCGCTCGCACCGCACGGGATGAGGCCGCGCGAGCGCGTCCGCAACCGCCGGTCGGAGCTCTCGGGATAGAGCTTATCCCGCACTCCCGGATGCCCTAGCCACGCTTATAAAAGCCCCTCGATGCCCTCTTTCCATTCACCTAACTCGCACCACCTTTCGCCGCTCACAGCCGCCGTCGTCTCCGTTCACATCTCGCCGGAGCCGAGTTCTTTGCCGAAGGATTACATCGCCGGTGAAACTCCCTTGCCTCTGTTACTTCGTAGAATCAGACCCTCTTTGTCTTTCACATCCCCCTAACATGTTTTTGTGCTCCTAGGTTCGCCGGAGCAGCCACCCTGACGACCTGCATCGCTGGAGTTCGCCGGAGTACAGGAGCTCGCCCCGTTCCTCCGGTCGTCGCCGTCGACCGCCGTCACCACCGTTTGAACGCCCTCGCCAAGCCGCACCTCTCTCGCCTCTACACTGATGCCGGTGATCGCCGGAGCCGTCGCCCCACCATCGCCCAGTTCCTGCCAGATGTCGTGTTCGTCTCTGTAAGCGCCGCCTCACTCGATTAGTTAGTTTTTTTCTTTCTTAGATCGAATCGGTAGATTACATGTATATTGTTTTTTTCGGTTAACAGTGGTCTGTTTCAAAATAACCTTTCGGTTTTGTTTAGTTAGGTAGTTTGCGAACATTCACCGCATAGCCGCCGCGGCGAACGTAGTCAACCAACCAGAACCATCCACTTCGTGCTCTAGCCGCGAACGTCCGCAATTTAGTATTTTCAGAAACGTTCCTGTAGCAGTTTTTTTCCAGATTTAATTCAAAACCTCAAACGGCCTTAGCTTTTAAACCGTAGATCGAAACGAGATGAAACAAGAGGCTAAATTTTTGTCTCGAATAGCCCTAACCAGAAAAACCATAGTTGCAGATTTTTGCAAGTTCAAATTTGAAATTAATTCAGATTTGAATTTAAATTTCATTAGTTCATACCTTTCAAACGGTATAACCGTTTGAAGTGATTCTTTTTGCACCACGTCACACGAACTAAATCTTTTTCCATGAACTTTTGCCATGATATATCCTACACAATTATTTCCTGTTCATCATAATTTTTCTAGAATGCCTTGTAGGGACACTAGTGCATGTCACGAATTTTGAACACTAGTTATACTTTGAAAATTTCCATGCTAATGATTTATGTTGGATTTTATTTGGCTTTTGCAAATATTTTTGTTGCATGTTTTCTTTGAATTGTTGAATGCTTGTTTATGTGTGCTTATTTACTTTGCGATAGATTGACCGGAGTGCAAAGTAGAGTACTACCATTCGCTAGAACTTCACTCCCAGCACAAAGGCAAGTTGCATTTTGATCATATCAGTTTTTACCTATGTTTTATTTTTGCACATAGTCCTTTGATGTAGGAGTGCATGATAGGAGTTTATACTTGTTGGATTTACTATCACACAGTAGTTCATTTGAGGTAGGTCTGAACCGTACCAACTTTGTCGCCACCGTGTTATGTTACAATGCTTCGCCAAAGTAGACGTGGATTGGGGAGTGTTATCACTTTGAGATGTGAGTGACAAAGTAGTAACTAGGACCAACTTTAATGAACTACCTGGGTGGAAATTGGTTTGTATGGTCGTAAAGTACAGTGGGAGCATTCATGGGAATCCATGGGAGTGCACACTAGTGGTCCGTCCACCCAAGCTCAGAGGGATCAACCTTATTTTCATGTCTATAAGCTTCCGTGTGCAGCCGCAAGACAATATGGGCTCTGGCTTAGTTGCGTAGATGGTGTGACCTCTTCCGGGATAGGCTAGCAGATGTAGATGATGTAGGTGTACCGGCCTATCCGTGGGTTAGGGGAAATGCTTTCGAAAGACTACGTCTCGATCTTACGATCAAGGATGTGGTCGAGTCTTGTGGGGGAAAAGTGCACAACCTCTGTAGAGTTAAAAATCTAATCGATTAGCCGTGTCCTCGGTCATGAACAGCTTGAGCTTTTAGTAGTGGAAATGTAGGGAGATCTCATCACTCTTAACAAATCAACTGGGTACAAAATTTTGGAATGATTGAGATGGGCATCATCTCAGACTTATGATATTTGTAGAAGTAGAACAATTATTTTTGATAGGGAAAAACTAGCTTTATGCAAAACTAAACTTAGAGCTTTTGTGATAGCCTGGCTTATTAGGGATGATAGACTACTCATATCAATAAGGAATTCCTTCTTTTCTGGGAGCCCATCTGAATAGAACTCCCACGTTAAGCATGCTTGGCTTGGAGTAGTTCTAGGATGGGTGACCGACCAGGAAGTTGGTCTCGGGTGCACATGAGTGAGGACAAAGTGCGCAGAAAAGACTAGTATTGATCTGTGAGGCCAGTCTAGATCCCACCAGGAGTAACGACTACCGGCGGGTGTGTCCGGGGCGTTACAAGTTGGTATCAGAGCCGACCCTCGCGGTTACATGGATGTTTGCCGACAGGTGCGCGGTCATGTTGTTCATAAAGTTTGTGACCCGTCATGGCACACGGAATGACACATGTATCAGACTGGAAGCACATGTGTTTGTGCCAAGAGGGAACATTCCTATGACCCGACGAGGATGTCGGTTCCTCTGAGTGGTGGTGTATGTGATAGCCTGGCTTATTAGGGATGATAGACTACTCATATCAATAAGGAATTCCTTCTTTTTCGGGAGCCCATCCGAATAGAACTCCCAGGTTAAGCGTGCTTGGCTTGGAGTAGTTCTAGGATGGGTGACCGACCAGGAAGTTGGTCCCGGGTGCGCATGAGTGAGGACAAAGTGCGTAGAAAAGACTAGTATTGATCTGTGAGGCCAGTCTAGATCCCGCCAGGAGTAATGACTACCGGCGGGTGTGTCCGGGGCGTTACAGCTTTCCACCTGCCAAATTGCATGTACTATGTAGGCTCATTACACTTTATGATGTGACTTGCTAGTACATTCTATGTATTGACCTACACTGCTGCAACCTATCATGTTGCAGATTTATCCGACGACGAATAAGGTGCGATAGGTCGTTGTTCTGCACTCAGCTTGCTCGTGGAGTTGATGGACTCGTTACACTCTTTGCTTCCGCATGTTTTTGTTTTACTTGGCCTTAGGCCACATTATTGTAATAAATACTCTTTGAGGATACTCGATGTAATAAATGTGTGATTGAACTCTGTTGTAAATCCTCAAGTACTGTGCGTGTTAGCATACCGATCCAGGGATGACACTAAAGCACAGAGACTCCGATCCCTTGAGACCGGGTCGCTACAAGATGGTATCAGAGCACACGTTGACTGTAGGACACGACCCTAGAAAATGGAAAGCCATAGGATAAAAACTATATTTTACAACACTTTTATACCCCTGTTTTGGTCTCATACTTTTCCCTGCTTCACTACTAATTTCTCCTCTCTTTCAAACTGTAGATGTCGACCCCCATCATTGAGTTTGCTCAGCCCGACGCAACCATGCCCTTTGGAAGACAACTCGTGGATATCGCAGGACATCTGCGCATTGCCTTGCCCAGCTTCACCGGTACCTTCACGGCCACCCTACCTGAGGAGATGCGCTGGATGATTGACGTCCACATTCCAGGGCGAACTTTTGGAAATGCCATTGAGCCAATCAACTTCTATATAGAAGTAAGATCATCGGGCATTGGCAAAGGGATCGCCGCGCTCCTTGAACTTGGGCGCATCCGCCAGGACTACCGCGAGGATCTCAGGAAGACTAACTATTTCCTGTACGCGCGCCGCGACTCAGATGGAGATGTGGTGCGCACCAGGGAGGACGACACCATCACCTCACACATTGAGGACCTGGAGGAGCTCATCACCAGGATGAAGGAAGAGATGGACGACAGCCTCATCACCACCCACAACCTGACTACCCGCAAGGTCGAGCTGGAAGAAGAGTTTCAGAACGCTCGCGCAGAGCATGAGGAGGAGCTCGATGCGCTGCAGGATAAGTTCGACGACTTGAAGCTTCAGCTGGAGGAAGCTGAGGAAGAGCTTGATAACGGGGAGAATCTCCAAGAGGATCACTCTTACGGGGACCACGTTAGTCAGGACAAAGACTATGAGGACGACGATGAGGAGATACAGAGTGATGCTGCTGGAGCCGACATCAATATGATAGATCTCTCTTCCAATGAGGAGTAGATTTAGACCACCATGAGAGATTAGGATTCGATAGTCAATTAGTTTTTGATTGATTTATTTGTGGGACCTTGTCAAACCTTGTGACATGGCTCACCTTAGATTTGTTTTGTGTGAACTCTTCGATTGAATTGAATTGGAGTGATTGGATTTTTATTGACATCATTTGCATATGGGTAGTGTTTCTCCCTTAGGCCTAATTCTATCTATACCTCATCTATGCTGACCCAACAGATGTGACCAAGGCGCGACCCTTCCGGGAGTGGCTCAGGGAATGATATCCCACCCGCCTTGGAATAATTGCTTCAGACCCAAAACCAAATGATACAGTTGATGATGCAGAATATGGCCCAGAACAACAAGAACAACCCGCCTCCACCTCCACCTCCACCTCCACCGCAAATTGACAGCCTTACCTGTTTTCTAAGGTTGAATCCTCCAATCTTCACGAGCAGCCCGAAGCCGATTGTCGCATATGACTGGCTTCGCAACATGGGCAGGAAGCTAGCCACAGCAGGATGCACTGATCAGGAGAAGGTTAGGTTCGCCTCTCACCAACTGGATGGACCAGCAGCTTCGTGGTGGGAGAACTACACCGCCACGTACTCCATGGAGAATGTGACTTGGGCACAGTTCCAGTAGGCGTTCCGCACTGCTCATGTTTTAGCGGGAGCTATGGCTCTCAAGAAGAGGGAGTTCTGCAACTTACGCCAAGGAGGTCGCTAAGTGTCTGAGTATGTTGATAACTTCAGCAAGTTGTCCCATTACGCCCCAGGTGACGTGGCAACCGATGCAACTAAGCAAGAGAAGTTTCTGGAGGGACTAAATGATGAGCTGGGAATTCAGTTGATGGTAGCGACTTTTGATAACTATCAAGAGTTGGTGGACAAGACGATCACTCTAGAGGGCAAGCATCAGCAGATGGAAAATCGCAAGAGGAAATATGGTCAAGGCAAGTTTCAGTCTGGAGCTCAGCAGAAGCCTCGCTCCACCCCTTTCTCAGGATATTTTGGTACAGGACATAGTAAGTTTGGAGGGCACAACCATCATAACCATGGTGGTCATTCCAGCATGGAGGCAATGGACACAACCACAATGTCCATAAGAATGGCAATGGGAACGGAGGAAACGGCAATCACCATCACCCTACCCCTGCTACACCAGTGAGGAAGGATCTGACTCACATCACCTGCTTCAAGTGCAAGAAGACAGGGCACTACTCCAATGAGTGTCCCGAGCTACAGAATGGGAATGGCAATGGAAGTTCTGGAGGCAAGAAGCCCAATCCTTTCACTAAGGGGTATGTGAATCATGTCAACATGGAAGAAGTCTATGAACAACCGGATGCGGTGATTGGTAAGTTCTTGGTTAATTCATTTCCAGCACTCATTCTTTTTTACACTGGTGCATCGCATTCATTCATATCGAGGGGATTTATGGATAAACATAAGTTGCCTACCGTAGCTCTTAAGTCACCTATTCTAGTGAGTTCCCCAGGAGCAAAGTCTATGACTAGTCAGGCATGCTTTCAGTTGCCTTTGAACATAGGGGGACATGTTTTTCCCACAGATATGATCGTACTTGAGTCACAAGGGTTGGATGTAATCCTAGGTATGGATTGGATGTCCAAGTATCAGGGAAGCATTGATTGTGCCAGTAGGTCAATTCTTCTCACCACTCTAGAGAAGAAGAGGATCAAGTATGTATCCAGGCTTAAGCCTAAGAGGACTCAAGTGAACTCTCTTACGGGAGTTGTCCAGCAAGAAGTACCAATGGTGAAGGATTATCCCGATGTATTTCTAGAGGAGTTACCCGGTATGCCACCAGATCGGGAGATTGAATTTCTGATTGAGTTACTGCCAGGCACCGAACCAATCTCCAAGAGGCCGTACCAGATGCCCGCTAATGATCTAGCGGAAGTCAAGAAGCAGATTGAGGAGTTGCTGGAGAAGGGGTATATTCGCCCGAGTTCATCACCTTGGGGAGCCCCAGTACTCTTAGTGGAGAAGAAGGATGGAACCTTGAGGATGTGTGTGGATTATCGCTCTTTGAATGAGGTGACCATCAAGAACAAGTAGCCGCTACCGATGATCAATGACTTGTTTGACCAGCTAGAAGGAGCTAGTGTTTTCTCAAAGATTGACCTTCGATCGGGTTATCATCAGTTGAAGATCCGTGAGAGGATATACCTAAGACAACTTTTACCACGAGGTATGGGCTTTACGAGTATACAGTCATGTTGTTTGGTTTGACTAATGCCCCTGCCTATTTTATGAGCATGATGAACAAGGTATTCATGGAGTACTTAGATAAGTTTGTTGTGGTATTCATTGATGATATATTAGTTTTCTCCAAGAATGAGGAGGAGCACGCGGAACATCTGCGCTTAGTTCTAGAGAAGCTCAGAGAACACCAACTTTATGCCAAGTTCAGCAAGTGTGAGTTTTGGTTGAAGGAAGTCGGATTTCTCGGACATATTGTGTCAGGGGAAGGAATTGCCGTGGACCCTTCCAAGGTAGAAGCAGTCACATAATGGAAGGCACCGACCTTAGTTAGCGAGATTCGCAGTTTCCTTGGACTTGTAGGATATTATCGGAGGTTCATTGAGAATTTCTCCAAGATTGCAAAGCCCATGACGGAGTTGTTGAAGAAGGACACCAAGTATATTTGGACTGAGGAATGTGAAGCCAGTTTCTAGGAGTTGAAGAAAATCTTGGTTATGGCTCCAGTGCTAGTTCTGCCGAACATACACAAGGATTTTCAGGTGTATTGCGACGCTTCACGCCAAGGACTTGGAGGCGTGCTTATGCAAGAAGGAAAGGTTATAGCTTATGCTTCACATCAGCTTCGACCTCATGAGTTGAACTATGCCATGCATGATCTGGAGTTAGCAGCAGTGGTGCATGCACTCAAGACCTGGAGACATTTCCTTATCGGGAACCAATGTGATGTTTACACTGATCACAAGAGTTTGAAGTACATCTTCACGCAGAAAGAGTTGAACCTTAGGCAAAGGAGATGGTTGGAGATCATCAAGGATTATGACATGAGTTTGCATTATCATCCAGGAAAAGCCAACGTCGTGGCAGATGCGTTGAGCCGTAAGAGCTATGTCAACACTCTTGTCGCAGGAGGATTACCTCAGGAGTTGTGTGATGAACTTAGAGATCTCGAGTTGGAAATAGTTCCAAGAGGCTATGTTGCCGCACTCGAAGTTCAGTCCACCTTTTTGGGAAAGATCAGAGAAGCTGAGAAGTTGGATCAATGTATTGCTGAGATAAAGGAGAGGATCAACAAAGGAAAGGCAGAAGGATTCCGTGAGGATGAACATGGAACCATATGGTTTGAGCAGCGTATTTGTGTGCCCAATGATCCAAAGATCAGGAAGTTGATTCTTCAGGAGGCTCACAATTTGCCTTACTTAATACATTCGGGAAACACCAAGATGTATTTGGACTTGAAGGAAAGTTTTTGGTGGACCGGTATGAAGAGGGAAATTGCTGAGTATGTAGCAGTATGTGATGTATGTCAGAGGGTAAAGGCAGAGCATAAGAAACCAATAGGTTTGCTTCAGCCATTGCCGATACCTGATTGGAAATGGTATAAACTTGGCATGGACTTCATCACGGGATTACCCAGGACCCGTTCAGGTTATGATTCCATTTGGGTGATTGTTGTTCGCTTGACCAAGGTTGCTCACTTCATTCCCGTGAAGACTACCTATACAAGTGCTAAGCTGGCGAAGATATATATGACCAGGATTGTATGTCTGCATGGAGTTCCGAGGACCATTGTATCAGATAGAGGAACACAATTTACTTCAAAGTTTTGGCATCAGCTACACGAAACTTTGGGTACCAGGCTAGAATTTAGTACAACCTTCCACCCATAGACAGATGGGCAGACAGAGAGGGTGAATCAGATTCTGGAGGACATGTTGAGAGCTTGTGCGCTGGACTACGGGTCTAGTTGGGATGATAACTTACCTTATGCAGAGTTCTCATAGAACAACAGCTATCAAGCCAGTTTGTAGATGGCCCCTTTTGAGGCATTATATGGGAGAAAGTGCAGAACACCATTGATGTGGGATGGAGTTGGTGATCGCAAATTGTTTGGATTGGACTTGATTCAAGATTTTGAGGAGAAGGTCAAGTTGATCCATGATAGACTCAAGATAGCTCAGTCTAGACAGAAGAGTTATGCCGATGCTAAACGCAAGGAAGTGATTTATGAAGTGAGAGATAGAGCATATCTGCGAGTGTCTCCACTTTGAGGTATTAAGAGGTTTGGAGTCAAAGGAAAGTTAGCACCACGATTCGTGGGGCCATACAGAGTTCTGGAACGCAGAGGAGAAGTTGCATACGAGTTGGAACTACCAGAGGGTTTGTCAGGAGTTCATGATGTGTTTCATGTTTCCCAACTGAAGTAGTGTCAAGCAAAGATGGCCGATATTCCTTTGAGAGACACAGTGCCTCTAGAAGCAATTCAGTTGGATAATGATCTAACTTATGAGGAGAAGCCTGTTAAGATTCTTGAGACTGCCGAGAGGATCACTCGTACCAAGGTTATCAAATTCTGCAAGGTTCAGTGGAGTCACCACACCGAGGAGGAAGCTACTTGGGAACGAGAATAAGATCTTAAGCGTGATCATCCAAACCTTTTTGCTGGCCAACCCGAATCTCGAGGATGAGATTCATCTTAAGGGGAGTAGGTTTGTAACATCCCAAATTTTCAATTTGGAATGTTTTACAATTATTAGTTAAGCATCTATGCATTATGATTGAAATGAATGTGGCAAGTATATTTTCATCTTCTTTATTTGACTTCTTTTCAATTGGCATTTGAGTTTACTCAGTTACCTGACAAAATACTTTGAGAAAAGAAAAGTATGAGAGGAGGTAACATGACACCCCAAAAGTCACAATAAAATAGTGCCAATTTATTTGAAAGTCAAATTTGGGTTCATTTTGTATTTTCTTTAAATAATGTTTTTATAAAGTTTTTATTTTGAGTCTAAAGAAATGTTCACGCCTTAGGGTTTTATTTTTCTCATCATTTTGGTATATAATACCGTATACTTTGTTTTCTGCTTCAGATAAAAAAAAGTTCCAAAAAAAGGGGTAGGCACCGCTGGCGAGGCCAGGCCCAGCCAGCTAGCCACAGGCACCACAGTCCAAGCCAGCACTAGGGCTGGCTATCGTACGATGCCAGGAGCGAGCGCGGTGGAAAAAACACTTCGTCCCCAACCTCCCGCTCGCACCGCACGGGATGAGGCCGCGCGAGTGCGTCCGCAACCGCCGGCCGGAGCTCTCGAGATAGAGCTTATCCCGCACTCCTGGATGCCCTAGCCACGCCTATAAAAGCCCCTCGATGCCCTCTTTCCATTCAGCTAACTTGCACCATCTCTCGCTGCTCACAGCCGCCGCCGTCGCCGTTTGCATCTCGCCGGAGCCGAGTTCTTCGCGGAAGGATTACGTCGCCGGTGAAACTCCCCTGCCTCTGTTACTTTGCATAATTAGACCCTCTTTGTCTTCCGCATCCCCCTGACATGTTTTTGTGCTCCTAGGTTCGCCGAAGTACCCACCCCGACGACCTGCATCGCTGGAGCTCGCCGGAGTACAGGAGCTTGCCCCGTTCCTCCGCTCGTCGCTGCTGACCGCCGTCACCACCGTTTGAACGCCCTCGCCAAGCCGCACCTCTCCTGCCTCTACACTAACGCCGGCGATCGCCGGAGCCGTCGCCCCGCCATCGCCCAGTTCCTGCCAGACGTCATGTTCGTCTCTATAAGCGCCGCCTCGCTCGGTTAGTTAGTTTTTTTCTTTCTTAGATGAAATCGGTAGATTAGATGTACATTGTTTTTTTTCGGTTAACCGCGGTCTGTTTCAAAATAACCTTTCGGTTTTCTTTAGTTAGGTAGTTTGCGAACGTTCACCGCATAGCCGCCGCGGCGAACGTAGTCAACCAACCAGAACCATCCGCTTCGCGCTCTAGCCGCGAACGTCCGCAATTTAGTATTTTCAGAAACGTTCCTGTAGCAGTTTTTTTCCAGATTTAATTCAAAACTTCAAACGGCCTTAACTTTTAAACCGTAGATCGAAACGAGATGAAACAAGAGGCTAAATTTTCGTCTCGAATAGCCCTAACCAGAAAACCCATAGTTGCAGATTTTTGCAAGTTCAAATTTGAAATTAATTCAGATTTGAATTTAAATTTCATTAGGCCATACCTTTCAAATGGTATAACCGTTTGAAGTGATTCTTTTTGCACCACGTCACACGAACTAAATCCTTTGCCATGAACTTTTGCCACGATATATCCTACACAATTATTTTCTGTTCATCATAATTTTTCTAGAATGCCTTCTAGGGACACTAGTGCATGTCACGAATTTTGAACACTAGTTATACTTTGAAAATTTCCATGCTAATGATTTGTGTCGGATTTTATTTGGCTTTTGCAAATATTTTTGTTGCATGTTTTCTTTGAATTGTTGAATGCTCGTTTATATGTGCTTATTTACTTTGCGATAGATTGTCCGTAGTGCGAAACAGAGTACTACCATTCGCTAGAACTTCACTCACAGCACGAAGGCAAGTTGCATTTTGATCATATCAGTTTTTACCTATGTTTTATTTTTGCACATAGTCCTTTGATGTAGGAGTGCATGATAGGAGTTTATACTTGTTGGATTTACTATCACCCAATAGTTCATTTGAGGTAGGTCTGTATCGTACCAACTTTGTCGCCACCGTGTTATGTTACAATGCTTCGCCAAAGTAGACGTGGATTGGGGAGTGTTATCACTTTGAGATGTGAGTGACAAAGTAGTAACTAGGACCAACTTTAATGAACTACCTGGGTGGAAATTGGTTTGTATGGTGGTGAAGTACAGTGGGAGCATTCATGGGAATCCATGGGAGTGCACACTAGTGGTCCGTCCACCCAGGCTCAAAGGGATCAACCTTATTTTCATGTTTATAAGCTTCCGTGTGCAGCCGCAAGCCAATATGGGCGCTGGCTTAGTTGAGTAGATGGTGTGACCTCTTCCGGGATAGGCTAGTATATGTAGATGATGTAGGTGTACCGGCCTATCCGTGGGTTAGGGGAAATGCTTTCGAAAGACTACGTCTCGATCTTACGATCAAGGATGTGGTCGAGTCTTGTGGGGAAAAGTGCACAACCTCTGCCGAGTTAAAAATCTAATTGATTAGCCGTGTCCCCAGTCATGGACAGCTTGAGCTTTTAGTAGTGGAAATGTAGGGAGATCTCATCACTCTTAACAAGTCAACTGGTTACAAAATTTTGGAATGATTGAGATGGGCATCATCTCAGACTTATGATATTTGTAGAAGTAGAACAATTATTTTTGATAGGGAGAAACTAGCTTTATGCAAAACTAAACTTAGAGCTTTCCACCAGCCAAATTGCATGTACTATGTAGGCTCATTACACTTTATGATGTGACTTGCCAGTACATTCCATGTACTGACCTATACGGCTGCAACCTATCATGTTGCAGATTTATCCGACGATGAATAAGGTGTGATAGGTCATTGTTCTGCACTCAGCTTGCTCGTGGAGTTGATGGACTCATTACACTCTTTTCTTCCGCATGTTTTTGTTTTACTTGGCCTTAGGCCACATTATTGTAATAAATACTCTTTGAGGATACTCGATGTAATAAATGTGTGATTGAACTCTGTTGTAAATCCTCAAGTACTGTGCGTGTCAGCATACCGATCCATGGATGACACTAAAGCACAGAGACTCTGATCCCTTGAGATCGGGCGCTACATGCCGATGAACACGTGCATCTTGCCAATGGGAACCCGATAGCCGTACTTGACTGAGCTGGCTTCAGGCAACCATCCTGTATCGTCGATGTAGAGTTTGCCATGACGACTCTTTGTCATCAAGCCGACGACGTATCCTTTGATCCCTGAGATAAAACCCTTTGAGAACTCAACACCACCGCATGTTAGCCCCACAGTGGGCGCCAATTGTCATGTTTTTGTCACGATAGATGTTTGAAGACTTAGGTTCGAAGCCATCGCTAAGGCAGTGGACTCAAAGGGGTTGGACGGGACGAAGGACACGGATTTACCCAGGTTCGGCCCCTCGAGATGAGGTAAAAGCCTACGTCCTGCTTTGTGTATATTGAGTGGAGTATCGATTACAAGGGAGCGTATTTTCTTGACCTAGCTCTCGATCGATTGGGTCCTGTCTAAGCCATCCCCGGGTCTTGCCTTTATATAGGAGGTCAAGACCACGGGTTACACAAATCTCATACCGAGTCTTACAACGTGTCTGACTCTGTCTCTAAGCCTTCTTGCCGACTCTGGCAAGCTGTCTCCGGGCAACTTACGTGCCCAGGTCTTGCGTCTCTTCCTGACTCTATGCCTCCGCCTCAGCCCATCTGGTAAGCCGCCATGCAACCCAATCTTCCTCTTCCAGCCCATACATTACGAGCCGCCAGGTATGACCCGGCCCCTCCTGGGCGGGTCTTACCACGGGGTTATATCCCCAACAAGTCACAAAATGATGACCTTGCTATATTACATCAATATTATGATCATGATATTGTTCTTAACCGTGTGCTCAAGTCTGAAAAGGTGGCACCGGCCATGATCGACTCAAGGTTGAGCTTGACACACTTGACAATGCTCACAAGGCATTGAAGTGTGCTCATGCCTCTCTTAAGGAGTCGCATGATCAACTCCAAGTAAAACTCACTAAGGAAATTGCCATGTGTCCTCCTTTTGTTCTAATTGATAATGCATCTGCTACTAACCCGTGTTGTGAGCATGCACGTCTTGTGGAGGAAAATGCTAAAGTAAAAGAGCAGCTTGAAAAGAGTTTGGTGACGTGTATCCAAGGTGAGAAGATACTCAATGACCTTTTGAGTAATCAGAAGGAAGTTGTTGCAAACGAAGGAGTTGGGTTTGCACCCAAAAACAACAACAAGAAGAAGGTGAACACCAAGGAAGTTCCACCGCTCAAGGAAACTTTTGTAAGAGTAGGAGATGGTCCTCATGAGAAGAATAAAGACAAACTTGTGGTTGCTAATGCCAACAAGGGCAAGACCACCCACCCCAACAAGACCGACGACTTTAACCCCTCTTATGTTTTGTGATGTGCTAGTGATGGGCATGTTTATGCCAAATATGTTGGTTCTTCTTATGAGTACATTGAATGGTGTATTTGGGTTCCTAAGACCCTTGTTGCTAACATGAAAGGACCCATTAAAGAATGGGTACCTAAAACCAAACATTGATCTCTTTTAGGGGTTCGCTTCTGGAGGAATGTCATGGTTGCTCGATAGTGGAGCGACAAATCATATGACCGAAAGTAAGGACTTGGTGGTGGACGTTCATCTTGACCCATCGATGGCCACCCAAGTCTCATTTGGTGATGATGCAATTTCAAAGGTATTGGGTCTTGGCAAGGTGATAATCTCTCCGGAACTCTCCATAGAGAATGTTATGCTTTTTGAGACCCTCACATACAATTTACTTTCTATTCATCAACTCGCACTCATGGGTTTTAGTACCTTCTTTGGTATTGCCTCTGTGGACCTTTTGTGGAGCAAGACTCTTAAAGTACCTTTTGTTGGGCATGTCAAGAGCGGTCTCTATGTGGTGAACTTCTCGGAGCGACCCACTAAGACCGTGACTTGCCTAACGGCTACAATTGATATGGGATGGCTTTGGCATCGCCGGCTAGCCCATGTCAATATGAGA
Source organism: Hordeum marinum (assembly GCA_022496015.1). NCBI lineage: Eukaryota > Viridiplantae > Streptophyta > Magnoliopsida > Poales > Poaceae > Hordeum > Hordeum marinum. Next base: position 340,414,974 of record CM039677.1, on the reverse strand, counting down.
TCTTTGCAAAGTCTCCTCAAAGGGGATCACGTCCTTGGACTATCAAATGTGAGTATTGCCAAAGATCGTGCTTGCAGTGCTTGTAATGAAGGATAGCTACATGAGACTGCTCACCGCCCCACGACTACCATTTACTCGAAGAGGCCCTTGGAGATCCTCCACATGGATCTCTTTGGTACTACATCTTTTGATAGCCTTGGGGGAAGAAAGTATTGTTTGGTGATCGTGGATGTCTACTCAAGATACACTTGGGTATATTTATTCAAGAGGAAGAGTGAAACACAACAAACAGTCATCGACTTTGCAAATGAAGTTCAACAACAACATGAGGCAAAGATTCTGATGATAAGAAGTGACAATGGCACCAAGTTCAAGAACTACACCTTGAATGAGTTCCTTAGTGATGAGGGGATCAAGCATCAATACTCCGCACCTTATACCCCTCAACAAAATCGTGTTGCCGAGAGAAAGAACTGGACGTTGATAGACACGACAAGGACCATGATGGCTGAATTCAAATCTCTGTACAATTTCTGGGCCGAAGCCATCAACACAGCTTGCCATGCATCCAATCGGCTCTATCTCCGAAAAGGATTGAACAAGAATCCTTATGAAATTCTTACCGGTAACAAGCCCAATCTCAAGTACTTCAGGGTGTTCGTGTGTAAGTGTTTCATTCTCAAGAAAGGTGTTCGTTTGTCTAAATTCGAACCTAGAGCTCAAAAGGGCATATTTGTTGGTTATGCTACAAACTCTCGCGCTTACCGTGTCCTCAATAAGTCCACTCGACTCATTGAGGAGACGTGTAACGTAGAGTTTGATGAAAATAATGGCTCCCAAGTGGAGAAAAGTGGTCTTTGTGATGTAGGTGATGAAATTCCTCCCCAAGCCATAAGAAGAATGGGTGTGGGATACTTCCTACCCATTGAGGAACCCCTTGTGTCCGAAGGAGAAGGACAATGTTCTACTCAAGTGGAACCATCACCGACACAAGACCCACACGCTTCCAAAGAACAAAATGAAGGTCCTCTACCACATGGACAAGATCAAGGGCAAGATCAATCTACTAATGATGGTGTCTCACCAAGTGATGCCCAAGATCAAGTCCACATCCCCGAGCAAGCTCAAGATCAATATCTTCTTCAAGATCAAGAGCAAGCTCACGAAGGCGCTCAAGATCATCAAGAAGATGCTTCTCGGAATGTTGTCCCTCAACCTTCCATGGAGGAAATCTTAGAGAGACGAGCCGCCAAGAATGCTGCCAAGCTTAAACTTAGAGACAACATTTGATGGAAAATGTCTACGGCAGCTTAAAAAGAGGGGTAACCACTCGTAGACAATTAACAAACTTTTGTGAACATCATGTGTTTGTTTTTTGCATTGAGACCCTCAAGGTACAAGATGCACTCAAGGACATGTAGTGGGTTGAAGCTATGCACGATGAACTCAACAACTTCGAGCGCAACCAAGTGTGGCGATTGGTGCCAAGACCTAAGGAGAACCACAATGTTATTGGAACTAAATAGATCTTCAAGAACAACCAAGATGCGAACGGTGTCGTCATTCGCAACAAGGCAAGATTGCTGGCACAAGGCTACTCCCAAGTTGAGGGTATCGACTACGGTGAAGCCTTTGCTCCTGTTGCTCGCCTTGAATCTATTCACATGTTGCTTACATATGGTTCTCATCATAACTTTAAATTATATCAAATGGATGTTAAGAGTGCATTCCTTAATGGTCCTCTTAAGGAGTTGGTATATGTTAAGCAACCCCTGGGGTTCGAGGATCCCAAGTTCCCCAATCATGTAAATGTTCCCGATAAGGCTCTCTATGGCCTTAAACAAGCCCCACGTGCGTGGTATGAGCACCTTACCGAGATGCTGCAAGACCGTGGGTTTGAAATTGGGAAAATCGATCCCACTCTTTTCACAAAGAGGGTCAACGGGAACTCGTTCATATGCCAACTATATGTTGATGATATTGTATTTGGTTCTCCTAACAAATCTTTCAATGAAGAATTTGCCACTCTGATGACAAATAAGTTTGAGATGTCTATGATGGGAGAGTTGAAGTTCTTCCTTGGTTTCGAAGTCAAGCAACAAAGTCAAGGTACCTTCATGAATAAAGCTAAATACACTCAAGACATGCTCAAGAGGTTCAAGATGGATGAGCTCAATCCTCCCAATGCCAACACTCCTATGCCACTCAAATGCCATCTTGACAATGATCCCAATGGTAAAGCTATGGATCAAAAGGTATATCGCTCCATGATTGGATCCTTGCTTTACCTTTGTGCATCTAGACCGGATATCATGTTAAGTGTGGGAATTTGTGCACGATTTCAATCCGCACCTAAGGAGAGTCACCATGTGGCTATCAAGTGAATCTTTTGATGTTTGGCTCATACCCCATACTTTGGCTTATGGTATACCAAGGGTGCTTCATTTGTTCATTGGATATACTGACTCGGATTGGGCAGGAGACTGTGTGGATAGGAAGTGTACTTCTAGAGGTTGTCATTTTCTTGGTTGGTCTTTGGTAAGTTGGTCTTCAAAGAAACAAAACTGTGTTTCTCTCTCGTCCACTGAGGCCGAGTATGTAGCTGCTGCCAGTTGCTGTGCATAGATTCTTTTGATGAGGCAAACTTTAAAGGATTATGGTGTCAATTGTGACAAAGTGCCTCCTTATTGTGATAATGAAAGTGCCATTATGATCTCCAGCAACCCGGTTCAACACTGCAAGACGAAGCACATTGATATTCGTCATCACTTCCTCCGGGAACACGTCAAGCGAGGAGATATCAATCTTATCCATCTCAACACTAATGAGCAACTTGTAGATATTTTTACGAAGCCATTTGATGAAGCAAGATTTCGCGAGTTAAGGCATGAGATAAATATCATTGATTTGAGCAATGTGGATTGACTTAGTGCACACCCCACCACACTCAAGCAAAGTTGCAGTCTCGTCGGAAGACCGACCCCTATATAAAACCTAGGGAACATTCCAAGGGAAATGACTTGTTTTGGACCAAGCAACAAAATCTCATCCATATTCAGGTAATCAAGGGAAAGAAGAATATCTATGTCCCAGTCTAGTGGATTGACATGGCTCATTTGAGGAAGAACCCGACATATTTTGGTGAGCCTCTGAATATCGTGGAGCAGTTTGCTATCGAGAATATCATCCCATTCCATCTTGACCATGATCCCGAGATTATGGCTCGGTTCTTTGCTTCCGTCCACTTCCACTCGGATGTGAAGCGGACCATGACTTGGATGACCAATGGAGAGAGGATGACTGTTGACTAGAAGGAGTTCATGGAGTTGTTGCAAGTTCGTGATGAGGGGCTTGATGAGCCCGTTGGTTTGCCCCACACGCCAAACCACAGCCTGAACGCAAGGAGAAGCTTATTCCCTACTATGTTGAGAAGTATTTACCCTATGGTGAGAAAACTTTTGTGCTCAACCCATTCCTCGATGTCATGCACTGGATCTTTCGCAACACTCTCTTTCCTTGCATGGGAGACAAGGACAAGGTGCATTCCTATCTTGTGGATATGCTGCTCCTCTGTGAGAAAGGACGGCTTCAAATTCTTGACCCCCTTGATGTTTCTCACATTATGTGGAGTGAGCTTCGGACTGCTATGTTCCATCGGAAGGTCCCCATTTATGGACCCTACTTATTCCTCTTGATTCGCACAACTTGGGAGAAGAAATTTCCAGGAGAAGACCTTGATGCTCCCAACTGTATCCGTCATGAGCTCATTCGGCTGCGTCAGAAGGACAAGTGGGCTAACACTACCACTAGGACTGGGCCTGCTGCTTCTAATATGGATGTTGATGAGGATGAGATTGGAGAGGAGGAATATGACAGTTCGGAGATGTATGAGCCACTGTCTACTGAGCCATCTTGGGCCAAGAAGCTCACACACAGGATGAAGACTTTGTTCTGCATGCAGGCCAAGGGATAGTGTTGGGGATATACCCCACGGTATGACCCGGGAGATAGTTATAACCCGGTGACAGTTATGACCCGGTTGAAAGTTAAAGTCCCGGAGATGAGTCCCTGAAGATGAGCCCCTGAAGACGAGTCTTGAATATAAGCCTTGGTTGTAAGCCGCCCGGTTCTAAGCTGCCCTGTTGTAAGCCGTCCGATTGTAAGCTGTCCGGTGTAAGCCGCCCGTTTGAGATAAGAAGCCCGGGGCTCAGAAGCCCATGAAGAGAAGCCCACAATGGGAAGTCATAATAGGTTAAGTCTCAATCTGACTTAGACTCTACATGTAAGCTGCCCCTTCAACTTATATAAGGAGGGGCGGGTCACCTCGAGAGGGTCAAGTTCTTAGATGTCTCAGTAGACATGTCTTAGATAGACAAGTCATGAGAGATAGTCAGATTAGAGACACTCGAGATTAGAGGTAGCGATTCCGCTCCCATGTAACCGAGATCGTCGTCATCATCATCATCATCAATACAAGACAAGCAGGACATAGGCTTTTACCTCATCTAGAGGGGCCGAACCTGGGTAAACTCGCGTCTCTCAATTTCGGCCAACCCCTCTCAAGCCGCCACATAGTTGTGATTGCCCCGAACCTAAGTCCGATCACCCAAACATCTTCTGTGACAAATCCACGACAGTTGGCGCCCACCATGGGGCAGCACACGATGATGTTGTGTTGTTGGGGGATCTCTCCCAAGGATCGAGAAGCTCGTGATGCGACTGATGAAGAAAAACTAGCATGGAAGGATCTATATCGTTACCATGAAGAGCAGTCGAAGCAACAAATACGACTATGAAGATCGAGACAAAATTAGGGTTTCGTGGTTTACACCGTCGCAAGTCGCCACAGTATTTCCATCCAAGATTGGCAGGGAGCCGGGCCTACTATATATGCATACGAATCGCTCCGAGGATGCAGGCAGATTGGAAAAATTATTACCGTTGTGTGCAAAATCAAGTCCTGAAACACACACATCGAGCCGGATTTGCTGTACTAATCCATGTACGAAGCATGACGTTAAGTTGACCCCGATGGAGACATAAAAGACTAGATCAAAACACAGAAGAGCTACAGGAAAGGAAAGAAGACTGTGACCCAGAGATAGACACGGATACGGGCTCGGCCTTGGCCTCGTGCCCAAGGCCGGATTCGCGTCGCCACACCGGTCGTCGGCGTCGTGACTCATCTTTGCCTGTCAGCCGTAGCTGCGCTCCACCATGCCTCGCCCCCCAGCCTTGGATGCCACTGGGCCTCCATTGGTGCAGCTGTGCGCCTTCAAGCCGCCCTGCCGCACCTCCCATCTGCTCCAAACCACCGTCATACTTGCCTCCGCCTGGCTGCACGTCTGTGCTACTCCATGGCCGGATCTCGCCACGTGCCCGTCCCGCGTGACATACATGCGCCCTGCCGTGTACCCGGAAGCCGCCACTACGCCTTGCCATTGTGGCCGGCTCACCCACACCTAATCACACTTGCCCTCTGCCGCGGCTGAGCTGCCCCACGGCCTCCGGCTCTCTCGCGCGCACGACCGACTCTCCCACGCCCCTGGCGGCCGCCTCTTTAGGCCTCACCTTCAAAACCACCGTACTTCACCCCGCCTTGCCCCGCTTGCCGAGGCAGCCCTCCACCGTGGTTCCGCGCTGCCCCATCAGAGCCGCAGGGGCCTCGCCTCTGTCGTGCCCCCGGCTCCCGCAGCTGCATTGCCCTGCCGGCCCCCGTGGCCTCGCGTACGAGCCACCGACGCTGAGCCGGCCTTGCCTCGTGTCCAAAGTCGCCATCACCTCACCGTGCTTTGAGCCGCCGCAGTGCTAGCCCCCCGTCGCCTTGCGTCCGAAGCTGTCGCGGCCTTGCTTCGGCCCGCCTCGCACCGCTTCAACTGGCCGGTCTCTGCCAAGCTGCCGTAGCAACCGCTCCTCCGTCGCGAGCCGCCATGCGATGGCCCTGCTTTGCCTCCACCATGCGTCGATCCGCCTTTGCCGCGCTCCACGTCCGCCGTTGTGGATCCGCCTCCAAACCAACCTCGCGTGTGGCTGGCTTCGCCGAGGCCGCACCTGTCACCCCGTGCACTGGCTCTACCTCTTCGAGCCAGATCCATTTCCCTCCTTGCATAGCCGGGGGTCCCTCCACCCACAAGAAATCGCCCTGGGCCGGCTCCCTGCTCTCGCCGCCCACATCATGGCTGAAATCCGCTGTGGCCTCTGTCATGGCCTTGCTCCATCGGGCGGCTCACCGCCTCGCCCCAGTCAGGCTCCGCCTTATCCTGACCAGCTCCACCCGTCACGGCCACTCCGACGACTTGGCCTCAAGTCGCCACACCCCCATTCTCCTCCACCACCATGGAGTCGCCTCAAGTTGGCTCTCCATCTCCGTGTTATCACCCTGCCTCCGCTGCTCACCTGCATCGCACGCCCTTGTGCACACTGGAGACCGACCCTGAGCCACCTCCCGCCGCAAGTGCCGCACCCCACCGCTGGATCTCCTTGCCGCACCGCCGACCGTCACCATGGCGTGTCTCTGCGTCTCCTCGCATCCGAGTCATGACGGCCGCCCTCACGCGTCCCGGACCACTCCCCTCTCCTGCAAGTCGCCATGAGCCACCGGCTCTGCGTTTGGCTGCCCTTTCCCCCGAGTTGTTTGTCTGATATAAGGACTGAGGAAGAGGGGGGTAGCTGCATGGTGGACAAGTCAAATTGGTACTATAACGGGGGACTAGTAGTACTCCGGCTCTATGTCCGTGTTCATCAGAGAAAACGTCCGCGGTAATCTGACAAAAATGCCAGGTGATATTTATCCAATATATTTTTTAGTACATATTACTTGTCCAAGGACAATTACTTTGCCCTATTTTTACGAAGGACAGTTATTCAGGTGACATTATGCCGTGGAGATGGAGCACACGCCAACATCTTTCTGTACTGGTATTCGTCTACGGTGCGTCACCCAACGGATGCGCGTGAACCGCTGTCCTCACGGTCCAGACTACATCAAACACGCCGGGGAAGCGCCTGCTGGTTCGTTCGTCCAACGGATGTGCATGAGCCGCCCAATGGACGCGGCAAGCCGCCATACCCGCGGTATGGTTTTCACCAACAACGCCACGACCGACTCGCCATCCGTGCTGGCTTACAAATGTTGTGGCTGTCTCTCGCGACCGCACCAGCTTATAACGCCGTGGCCATCTCTCGCCATGTGCACCGGCTTACAACGCCATGGCTGTCTCTCGCCATCCACACCGGCTTACAACGCCATGGCGTCTTTCACAGCAGCACCGACTTACAATGCCGTGGCTGACTTCTACATCTATGTCAACAAGCCAGTATCTGCATACACCAATACGAGCCGCCCAATGGACGGTTCTGAATCGCTGCCATGCGGTCCAATCTACATTGTCATACTGGTGCCGGGCTCGCCTATACGAGCCGCCCAACGGACGCGCGCAAGATGTTGCCCATAGTCTGATTCTACATCAACATATCGATGAAGTGTTCATCTATACGAGCCGCCCAAACGGTCAAGCGCGCAAGTCGCCGCCGCTGTAGTTTGGTTAACTTCAAACAACCGGCCCGGAAGAACCATCGTCCGGATTATTGAAGCAATTCATACGGGATCATCTATAGCCCACCACGGTCAACCTCAACCTACAGTAGAGACTCTCAAGCCGCCTCTTTGAGTCAACTTAAGACTTGGGGGCTACAGACATGGCGAGACACATTTGGTCATTTTTTCAACGAGAACCCTGAGTCTTTGCAAAGTTAACCTGATCCTGGGGGCTACCACATCATTGGCAGATGAATTAAAAAGTTTCCCAAGAGGACGACCCGCCGAGATACAACGTTCAAACATGGGTGCCCGGATATATTGGATCATCATAAAGTCACTTGGAGGCTTCTGCCGTTTCTTCATACAAGATGGCGGCTTACAAGATGGTGACTTACAAGATGGTGAACAAGTTGATATCATCAACAAGGTCATTTGGGGGATTCCAACCCATCGGGTTTAGCTTACACACCCTCTTGATCGTCTCTTAAGCCACAATAAGGCGGGTTATATACCCAAAAGTTGACTCCGTCAACAAGATCATTTGGGGGCTTCCAACCCACCGGGTTTAGCTTATACGCCCGCTTGATCGGCTCTTAAGCCACAGTAAGGCGGGTTATATACCCAAAAGTTGACTCCGTCAACAAGGTCATTTGGGGGCTTCCAACCCACCGGGTTTAGCTTACACGCCCTCTTGATCGGCTCTTAAGCCACAGTAAGGCGGGTTATATACCCAAAAGTTGGCTCCATCAACAAGGTTATTAGGGGGCTTCCAACCCACCGGGTTTAGATTACACACCCTCTTGATCGGCTCTTAAGCCACTGCAAGTTTGAGTTAAACCTGCCTGTATGCTGAGGCTGCTCCACTATGTGACCCGCCGAACTCTTGCCAGTTAATCTCGAATAGAGATACTGAGCTGTTCAAACATATTTGGCAGCCACTCTCGCTAGAGACCCTATACTGGTCAAGGTTAAACCGGCGGCTCTTGTCACGTGAGGGTCGGCTTACGAAAAGCGAGGACAAACTCACCCATCTGCTACCGACTCTGCGCTATGTGGCCCGTTTCGTACTCTTAAACATTTACCCTTTTAAAGAACCTGCACTGTTTAAGGTTCAAACGATGGATTTATGTCACGTGAGAGGCAATTTATGGGCCATCAGGGTACTCATGCCCTGTTGCGTCTCTTTCTGGTTTGTTACGCTCTTATCAGTTAATCTCGCCCAGAGACCCTAAGCCATTCAAAGAAATTGACGGTCAATCTCGATAGAGACCCTGTGCTGTTAAAGAGTTCTAGTAGCGAGTCCACCCAGAAGAACCAGCATATGAGTTATCGAAAAAGCAAGAACATCATACATTGCATAATACATTGCATCATACATAGCATCATACATTGCATCATATTCACATGTCATGCCAGCTTATCAAGCCAGGCCAGAGCAAGATTATGAAAGAATGAGTAAGGCTATGAAAGATTTAACATCTCTGGGTTGTGCTTTTTCAAGCCGCCCTTACAACAATACAGAACATATTTCTGTCTTGTTTATTTTTGCAGGTCTTGTCTATTCAGATGAGTTGCTGTTAGATTGGAAAGTTGATTATTCTTGAAGAGCCGCCCTATCAGATATAATGTCGTGTCATCGAATTGAGCGGCTCTCGGATTTCTTAAATTGTGCTATGAGGTAATCTACAACACTCATGGATTTATCAAATATATGTTTGCCGGGTTGCACCGCAACCGTGAGCAGGGATTTCATGTCAAAGACAAAGGAATTATTCCAGGATATTCATTCCGGGTTATATTACAACCATGGTCAAAGATCCATTCAAATCAGATCAATATCAGTTCCAAGAGAACTTTTGAAGTGCATTATGATGAGTCATATTACTCTCACACAGTCCCGAGTCGCCGCAGGCAGTCGACCTGACACTTGGGGGCTACATTATCCAAGTCCAGTTTATATCAAATATGCAAGTCCAATGTCGCTGCAAGCATGCACCACGACACTTGGGGGCTAATGCAAGTTGCTTTTCAAATCATTACATGGTTAACAGATCCTGTTGTTTCAAGGAGATGAGCAGGCCTTTCTATATTTACTAAGTCCCAACCAATTAATTCTTATTGACCCGGCACTTGGGGGCTACACCGCTCAGGTCAAAATTTTCAAAGTCCCAAGTCGTTGCAGGCGTGCGACCCGACACTTGGGGGCTACAGTATTCAGTTGTTCAAACAGATTTTATGGTTCAAATTGAAGACCCGGCCCATCACATACTGATGAGCCAGCCCTTGGGAGCCACACTAGTTAAAGCTTCATAAAGTATAAGACAGTTACAAATTCCCAGGCTGCTGCACGCAAGACAACCTGGTACTTGGGGGCTACACAATCACAGATATTATTGCAAAGCGCCAAGTTATCATGGATAATCTCGGAGCTTGTGGGCTATAGGTAATATGGACATATCAAAAACTTTGAGAATTTTCAAGATGTTAATTATGGAGTTCAGTTGTTAGACCCGGCGTCACTAACATTCGTGACCCAGCGTTATAAAAGATCATAACCTGCCAGAGTTTATATAAGCCGCCCTGCTTCACAACAATGGAAGTTCGGATCTATGTCATGAGGATTTCTTATTTTTCATTAAGCCAAAGTATTGGAAGCCGACTCAATGGCATATGGGTATTCTATTCCCAATATTTTTCAAAGGACACCGACAAGCAAGACGATTTACAAGACGACTCATTCATATACAGAAAAGACCCGGATTTCTGAGGAGCCACTTCATAAGCCAGCCAAAAGAGCAAGCTGACCACTTAACATATTTAGTATTCCTATTTATGGAGGTTACCATGAATAAATTCAAGCTAACCTGGAAGCTAATGTCGGGGATATATGTAGCGGCCCGACTCAAAACGAGTCAAGCCTCTGTGTTTTCTGTGCCATCCCTGGATCAGTATGCTGGCACACACAGTACATCAATGTATATATCAAAGTGCAATCACATGTAATTAACGTAAAACTGATATATACCTTAAAATAGCAGCGGATACAGTCAACGGGAGTGGAGTCCCAATAACACCAACGACAAGTTGAGTGCGGACCGTAACCCTGAATCGTACTTTTACCCGTCATAGAAGAGTATCTGCAACATAAGACGTTGCAGCCGTGTAGGTCGGCATTTTGAATATGCTGGCAAGATCACCATAGAGCTACGGCGTTCCAGGGGGTCCGGGGCTCGGGCAGGTGGTTGTGGAGGTGCGGGCGAGTGCGGCGAGCTCGTCTGCGGCCTCATAGGGCTCGGGGATGGTGAGGTGGGGTGGCAGGGGAGCAAGAGCGCGGCGGCTACCGGTTGCTCCGGCGAGCGATTCCGGCGAGGAGAGACGTCGGGGTTGGGGGCAACAAGGTGGAATGGGAAGAGGGGAGCGAGGGCTATTTATAGGAGGGGTCGGGGGCGTCCGAAAGGAAGGAGGGGAGGAGATCACAGCGAGGGGTTCCCGGCGATGTCGTCGGGTGCGAGAGGAGGAAGGTGGCCGGCGTGATTAGAGGGAGCGGGCAGCGGGTCCCACACATCAGCGAGAGCAGGCGAGCTGTTAACGCGTCGGTTGACCGACCGGTAACGATCTCAGCTTTAAAGCCGTTGGGCCGGCCGTTTTATTATAAAACCGTTACCGTTTTTCTATTTATGATTTTTCCAGAGCCATAAAACCTATTTAAAGCATTCGAATAAATTCCAAATATAGTCAAACTTTATATCAAAATTAACAGAATAATAAATGCCATTTAATGGACATTTTTATTCTGGCATTTGAATACATTAAAAAAATCATTTTTAGAAAATGCCTTAATTGGCTTTATTTAATTTTGCGAATATTTTTCAAATAACTTTTTGGGTTTGATGATTCAAAAAACTTCACAAATTACCCCCTGGCTTGGAGTGTCATGTTACTCCTTTCAAATTTTTGTCAGGGGTTTGAATACTTTGAAAATTTTGAATAGGGACCAAATATGAAATGGATTTTCAAAATAATCCAGAGGTTTTCAAAAGATCTTTCAATTCCTTCTTTTAAACTTCCAACTCATATTTCTTAAAATTTGAGGAAGTCATATTATCCTCTCTCATGAAAATCATTGAGTTGCATAAAGTTTTCTGAATTTGAAATATTTTTCAAATGAAATTCAAATTCTTTTCAAATCCCTTTTCATTTCTTTAAATGGAAGAAGTCATGTCATCTTCACTCTAGGGTTTTGTGATGAAATGAATTTGAATTCTTGGTGAGAAAAATGCAAAGTGAAAGTTTGGGAAAGTCATTTCATTTCCTCTCATTAAACTTTCAAAAAGTTTCAAATTTCACTCACTTTCAATCACTCAAGCAAACAAACAATTCATTCTAATATTTATTATAACATTCCAAAGTTTGGGATGTTACAAACCTACCACACTTAAAATGAATCTCGTCCTCGAGATTCGGAAAGGCTAGAAAGAATAGGTTAGGGTTTGGGGGTCTTCTAACAAAACTCCATTTACCAAGAAGGTGAGGGGTCTTCCAACAAACTCCATTGACCTGGAAATGTGGGTCTACCACACTTAAAATGAGAGTTATTGGTCCTTCAAAAATCATGACAATCCTGTGGGTGCACTTGTCTGTTCACCTTCTTCATGATAGCTCCTTCGGTGATGCTCTTCCGTTATATCAAATCTTGAGTTCTCACCTCAAAGTGTATTTTCTCTGATACTGGGTCTTCTTAACTGACAGGTCTCGTGATCATTCTAAGTAACTTATCGAAGATCGCATGGTGGTCTACCATTAGTGGTTATCCTGCAGTGAAATGGGTCTTGGCTTTATTCCTCACCGTAAAATTTCCTACGTGTGACAGCAACTGTCATGTACAAGGGGTTTTTCATCATACCATTCTAAGGCTTCAACAAAAGCTTCAAAGAACGTCGTCTCTTTACTATGGGTAAGTCACTCAGATTTACCAATCCGAATAGCAAGAGAATGATAAGAGTAAGTCGTCATGGTGGCCAAACCATGTCACACTGAAATCATTACCTTGTATAAGGTTTAGTGAATCTCGTATTCTAACACTTGGTCTTCCTCACAAGCATTGCAGAAATTTCTCTTGTCAATGAACGAGGTTCGGATAAATCCCCTTTTTTTCCTGCAAGCCGAACAAAACATCTATCGTTTCTTCACATCTCTCAGGTTATCATATGTTCCTAAGAAAAACGTTTGCTAACCAGTCGTAGCTTCTTCCAAGTTTCTTCCTTCACAAAGGTGGGGCTTGATCCTTATCAATCTTGAGGTCAGTGACTTGTGGGTTCACTTGAATACTTGGATCGCTTTAACTCACTCCTGGGTTACTATCGTTCCATATACCAGCATTTCCTTCAGTTCACTCCATTATACCCTTGAGGTACAAATCACAGGCTTATTCTTGTTTAGAATCCACTCAGCTGAATTCATTTTCCTTTCCATTGGTCTGTTTAACCTTGGGTATGGTTTCATCACAATCATTCTTTTTCTCAATATTCCAACTTCAAAATCACTTTGTCACAAAGGTTATCATCCACACAGTTTGAGGTGGTTCCACATTCTCTTCACCTGTATTCACTTATCCAAACTCCTTAATCCGGAAAAGGTACATGTGGTTACTACCACACTTAAAATGGAATGCACTCAGGTCTCCTTAGACCAAATTTTCTCATATCCTCGAAAATGGTAAGAGATCTTTCTTCATTGAGTAACAACTCATAAGATAAATCATGACACCATAAATTTCCATTGCTTCAGGAATTTATTACAAACTCTGAGACTTCCATTACATAACTTCAAAATGGTAAGAGTGCTACCTATTACATTTATTACATCCAAAATCCAAAACTCAGACTACTCATGTTTGACCTTCTTCTTTGGACATTTATAGGCATAGTGGCCCATATTCTTACACTTGAAACATCGAATATGACTTAGGTCCTTTTGTTCAGGGGCTTGTCTCTTCCTGAGGTTCTTTGTTTTGATCAACACTTCAATTTCCCGTGGATCAAACTCCACTTCTTCTACCGGGAAGTTTCCCAGATACTCTTTTCTTTCCTTCGTACAGTCCCGTGAGAAATGTCCTTCTTCTCCACATGTATAGAAGGCATTGGAGTAAAATCTGGTTAGGCCTTCTCCATTAGGGTCTTCATCATCTTCCTTCGTCATAAGTTCTCCTAAGTTTTCTCTGAAGGCTTCCTTCATGGCTTCATTCCGCTGCTTGATGACTTCTTGTACCTTGGGTACACTTGGCATTGAGCAGGGTAATGTGTAGTTCCTTCACACAAGAAACATGTCACCTGCCCAGTTGGGCCTTCCTCAGTAGGGTGATTCTCTTCACAGTAAGGGCATCCATACTTGTGTTCTGCCTGGGTGTGTCCTATCTCTCCACATATCTTGCATGCACAAATCTTCTTCACATCGTTGCCACGGGGCTTCTGGGTGTTGTTAACAACATGAGATCCTTGCAAAGCCATCTTGAATTCTTCCCAAGTGATTGATTCCTGCCTATGCATCTTCCACCAACGTGTAGCACCTTCGGCAAAGTATCGAAGAGCATACTGGACCATCTCGTTCCTTGCAACAAGGTTACTCCTTAGGTGATCCTCCATGTTCTGAATCCATTCTTCTGTCTCTAACCGAGTCATTGATCCAGAATACACAAGTCCAGCTTCATTCGTCATCTACTGGGGTCAAGGTTTTGGGATGAGATATGAGAGAGAGAGAAAAGGAGAGGATACACACAATACAAACAATGGTTTTGAAAATAGATTTTTTGTTGTGGCTGTCGAAAATTACACACAAATGACAGCTCACAAAAATCATCGTATCTAACGTAAGTATACAACAGGGGTTTGGTCTTCTAGGGCATAATGTCTTGGAAATTCTTCATGGTCTTCAATTTCTTCGGGTCTTCACAGTCTTCAACACGTGTAGCTTCAACTCTTCTAATGCATGGTGAAATCTTCTTTACTTTGAAGTGACCATCAGTTGTTTCGATATCTTGTCCTTCTCGAAGTGGTCTTAGTTGATCCTTAGTGTGGTCAAGGGGAAAGGGTATTTTCTAACTTTTTGATAAAACTCAGAAGAGAGGAGAAGTAAAAGATCCTTTGAAAACAAAGTTTTTCAAGAAATCATTTCCTAAGGGCTTTCCAGTTTCTAGGGTCACGTCCTACAGTCAACATGTGCTCTGATACCATTTCTGTAGCGACCCGACTCAAAACGAGTCAAACATCTGTGTTTTCTGTGCCATCCCTGGATCAGTATGCTGGCACACACAGTACATCAATGTATATATCAAAGTGAAATCACATGTAATTAACGTAAAACTGATATATACCTTAAAATAGCAGCGGATACAGTCAACGGGAGTGGAGTCCCAATAACACCAACGGCAAGTTGAGTGCGGACCGTAACCCTGAATCGTACTTTTACCCGTCGTAGAAGAGTATCTGCAACATAAGACGTTGCAGCCGTGTAGGTCGGCATTTTGAATATGCTGGCAAGATCACCATAGAAGAACAGAAGAATAAACCATACTATATGCAATAAGGCTTTATGGCTCTGTGGCTAAGTTTTTGCATAAAAGCTGATTTTGTTTTCCTACAACAAAGGAATATCAGGAATTTCACTATGGAGTTACCTATCATGACATGGTTCCGCCAACCAATGTCTCAATGCCCATAAGTATCATTAAGTTGCCCACAATTAGTTATTAGTCCAGTGTTGAGAGTTCAGAGATAGATCCAAGTCTAGAAGCTCAAATTGTCCGTAACCGGGGACACGGCTAATCGATTAGGTTTAACTCTGCAGAGTGTTGTGTACTTTACCCACAAGATTCTTTCCCTCCTGGTAACTCCTTGCACTGCCTGGTGTTTGAGAATAGGATGAAAGAAACATGGTCTTTCAGAGTGTTTCCCTGACTGTCCGACAGTGCCCATCCAATCCTAACGTCGACTACATCTCGTAGCACTGCCCAGCAGAGTCACAACGAAGATCAACCAAGCCAGAGCCCATAATGACTTGTGGCTACACAGGTAAGCTTCCGGGCATGAAGTATTCTTCTATTCTCTTTGAGTCTGGGTGAAGCTTTCCGCAAGATGTCATGGCGCTTCTCCATGCATCCCGGCCATCCACTGGTTTCTCCAGGGATGCCCAATCAACCATCCTTCACCTAGTAGTGTGTATTGAAAACTTGTCTTCTCAAGTCTTGAAGTCTTGAGGACTTGAAGATGCAGGACTTGAAAATGTCTTCATGAAGTTGTCGTCTTGACGTAGAGTCCTTCTTCACACCACTCACAAACGCTCATACCAGACCCCGTCTACTTTAGCATAGCATTGCACTAACTAGCGTTCCCGGGGCTTTAGTAACCAGTGGTGGGTTCCTACCTCATGAATTCTACTCAACTACAAGAATTTCAATAACACTACGGGAGGGATGTGCTGAATGATGTCACTACATGAAATAAAAACATAGGTATGAAATAGATGGTCAAAGTGAACTTGCCTGTACTGTTGATGAAGATAAATATCGCTCTCAGAAATAACTTGATAGACTATTCGTCACTCTCCGATGAGAAATCTATATAACAACCATTGCATTCATAAGCAAACACTTCTAGCAATCAAAACTGACAATCACAATGTAACACAAGAACAAAAGCAACAAGGTTGATGAAGGAAACACTTAAGACAAAACTCAAAGCCAAGAAAGTTTTCATAAAAACAACTAAGGTAGTTTTCCTCTACAACAACTAGTAACAAAACAAAAACAAAGTAAAATATAACAAAAGGATTTTAGTAAATATTTTACTAGCAAAAAGAATTACTTTTGAAGAACAAGTAAAACTATGAAAACATTATCCTAAACAACAAGAGTGTTTGTCTAATGAACTTAACCACAAGCACAACCATAAACTAAGAGAAAACAAATTATGAAACAACTAAGTTAACAGAAAATAATTAATAAAATATATTTGTTACAAAACAGAATTAGATCATCTAAAACTTTGTGAAAATAATCTCTACTAAAACTAAGTTGTTTTATAAAACATTACCTAATGATAGAGAATATAGTTTCCTATAATAGAGTAAAACTAAACCATTTTTATTAACAACATTTCTTAACAGAAAAGATTACTAAAAACTTTTTCTTAGAAAACATATTTTAATTATATAAAACTTTGTTGGAATAAACTATTACTAACTAGTTTGTTTTTATCAAACTATGCTTAGTTAAAAATATAATGTTCCTATAACAACATATCAATAAACTGAGCAATTTTTTTTAACAGCAAATATAAATCCTAAATTTAGAACAACAGAACTAAATGAAATCTAAAACATAATGTAAATCATATTCAGATTTTCAAAATAAAACAAAGTAAATCAATTTAATTAAACTAATAGGAAACTAAACAGATTCTGTTTTATTTGAAAATTCTATTTATAATTACTCTAAAATTTCTCAAACTCTACCAAATGATAGCTATGGTCACTAGTGACAAGTAGGAAAAAGAATCAATGAAAAATCCATTTTAAAACTCAAGTTATTCAGAAAACAAAATTTAAATCAAATCTGTTTAAATTCAAATTTAATTATTCAAACATGGTCAAACTTGGCATATACAGAGACTAGAATAAAATTTTGACCTAATGCAAAAAGAATCAATTTAAAATAGTTAAAAACATAAAAGATATAAGCAAAACAAATCTGAAACTATTCTGTTTTTGAAATTAAAACAGAAAAAGAAAAAAGGTTTCTAACGGACAGGGGGTACACGTGTCGTTTCCTGATTGGTTGCGGATGCGGGTGATCTAGTGTTTCGAGCGAACGGCCGCGACTTAAAGAAAACGCTTCGGCTAAATTTAAACTGAAAAAAACTGGCCGGTTCACTTAACTAAAACCGAAGGGGTACAGCTATTCTAATCTGTGTCGTTGATTCGGATCAGACGGGGGAGGGTGCTCACCGTGGATGGAGGTCGCCGGTGAGGGCTCCGGCAACGGCGACGGCTCAGGATCGAAGCGAGCGTCGACTCCAGGGGGTCTCCGGCGATGGCGTTGGCTCCATTCGACGCAGGGGAGCACGGCGAAGGCGATGGTGGCGTCGGAGGGGCCTCGGGACGACGGTGACGAGCGACACGAGCTTGGGGCGGTTCGGACTCCGGCGAGGTCAATGGCTACGGCGTTCCAGGGGGTCCGGGGCTCGGGCAGGTGGTTGTGGAGGTGCGGGCGAGTGCGGCGAGCTCGTCTGCGGCCTCATAGGGCTCGGGGATGGTGAGGTGGGGTGGCAGGGGAGCAAGAGCGCGGCGGCTACCGGTTGCTCCAGCGAGCGATTCCGGCGAGGAGAGACGTCGGGGTTGGGGGCAACGAGGTGGAATGGGAAGAGGGGAGCGAGGGCTATTTATAGGAGGGGTCGGGGGCGTCCGAAAGGAAGGAGGGGAGGAGATCACAGCGAGGGGTTCCCGGCGATGTCGTCGGGTGCGAGAGGAGGAAGGTGGCCGGCGTGATTAGAGGGAGCGGGCAGCGGGTCCCACACATCAGCGAGAGCGGGCGAGCTGTTAACGCGTCGGTTGACCGACCGGTAACGATCTCAGCTTTAAAGCCGTTGGGCCGGCCGTTTTATTATAAAACCGTTACCGTTTTTCTATTTATGATTTTTCCAGAGCCATAAAACCTATTTAAAGCATTCGAATAAATTCCAAATATAGTCAAACTTTATATCAAAATTAACAGAATAATAAATGCCATTTAATGGACATTTTTATTCTGGCATTTGAATACATTAAAAAAATCATTTTTAGAAAATGCCTTAATTGGCTTTATTTAATTTTGCGAATATTTTTCAAATAACTTTTTGGGTTTGATGATTCAAAAAACTTCACAAATTACCCCCTGGCTTGGAGTGTCATGTTACTCCTTTCAAATTTTTGTCAGGGGTTTGAATACTTTGAAAATTTTGAATAGGGACCAAATATGAAATGGATTTTCAAAATAATCCAGAGGTTTTCAAAAGATCTTTCAATTCCTTCTTTTAAACTTCCAACTCATATTTCTTAAAATTTGAGGAAGTCATATTATCCTCTCTCATGAAAATCATTGAGTTGCATAAAGTTTTCTGAATTTGAAATATTTTTCAAATGAAATTCAAATTCTTTTCAAATCCCTTTTCATTTCTTTAAATGGAAGAAGTCATGTCATCTTCACTCTAGGGTTTTGTGATGAAATGAATTTGAATTCTTGGTGAGAAAAATGCAAAGTGAAAGTTTGGGAAAGTCATTTCATTTCCTCTCATTAAACTTTCAAAAAGTTTCAAATTTCACTCACTTTCAATCACTCAAGCAAACAAACAATTCATTCTAATATTTATTATAACATTCCAAAGTTTGGGATGTTACAAACCTACCACACTTAAAATGAATCTCGTCCTCGAGATTCGGAAAGGCTAGAAAGAATAGGTTAGGGTTTGGGGGTCTTCTAACAAAACTCCATTTACCAAGAAGGTGAGGGGTCTTCCAACAAACTCCATTGACCTGGAAATGTGGGTCTACCACACTTAAAATGAGAGTTATTGGTCCTTCAAAAATCATGACAATCCTGTGGGTGCACTTGTCTGTTCACCTTCTTCATGATAGCTCCTTCGGTGATGCTCTTCCGTTATATCAAATCTTGAGTTCTCACCTCAAAGTGTATTTTCTCTGATACTGGGTCTTCTTAACTGACAGGTCTCGTGATCATTCTAAGTAACTTATCGAAGATCGCATGGTGGTCTACCATTAGTGGTTATCCTGCAGTGAAATGGGTCTTGGCTTTATTCCTCACCGTAAAATTTCCTACGTGTGACAGCAACTGTCATGTACAAGGGGTTTTTCATCATACCATTCTAAGGCTTCAACAAAAGCTTCAAAGAACGTCGTCTCTTTACTATGGGTAAGTCACTCAGATTTACCAATCCGAATAGCAAGAGAATGATAAGAGTAAGTCGTCATGGTGGCCAAACCATGTCACACTGAAATCATTACCTTGTATAAGGTTTAGTGAATCTCGTATTCTAACACTTGGTCTTCCTCACAAGCATTGCAGAAATTTCTCTTGTCAATGAACGAGGTTCGGATAAATCCCCTTTTTTTCCTGCAAGCCGAACAAAACATCTATCGTTTCTTCACATCTCTCAGGTTATCATATGTTCCTAAGAAAAACGTTTGCTAACCAGTCGTAGCTTCTTCCAAGTTTCTTCCTTCACAAAGGTGGGGCTTGATCCTTATCAATCTTGAGGTCAGTGACTTGTGGGTTCACTTGAATACTTGGATCGCTTTAACTCACTCCTGGGTTACTATCGTTCCATATACCAGCATTTCCTTCAGTTCACTCCATTATACCCTTGAGGTACAAATCACAGGCTTATTCTTGTTTAGAATCCACTCAGCTGAATTCATTTTCCTTTCCATTGGTCTGTTTAACCTTGGGTATGGTTTCATCACAATCATTCTTTTTCTCAATATTCCAACTTCAAAATCACTTTGTCACAAAGGTTATCATCCACACAGTTTGAGGTGGTTCCACATTCTCTTCACCTGTATTCACTTATCCAAACTCCTTAATCCGGAAAAGGTACATGTGGTTACTACCACACTTAAAATGGAATGCACTCAGGTCTCCTTAGACCAAATTTTCTCATATCCTCGAAAATGGTAAGAGATCTTTCTTCATTGAGTAACAACTCATAAGATAAATCATGACACCATAAATTTCCATTGCTTCAGGAATTTATTACAAACTCTGAGACTTCCATTACATAACTTCAAAATGGTAAGAGTGCTACCTATTACATTTATTACATCCAAAATCCAAAACTCAGACTACTCATGTTTGACCTTCTTCTTTGGACATTTATAGGCATAGTGGCCCATATTCTTACACTTGAAACATCGAATATGACTTAGGTCCTTTTGTTCAGGGGCTTGTCTCTTCCTGAGGTTCTTTGTTTTGATCAACACTTCAATTTCCCGTGGATCAAACTCCACTTCTTCTACCGGGAAGTTTCCCAGATACTCTTTTCTTTCCTTCGTACAGTCCCGTGAGAAATGTCCTTCTTCTCCACATGTATAGCAGGCATTGGAGTAAAATCTGGTTAGGCCTTCTCCATTAGGGTCTTCATCATCTTCCTTCGTCATAAGTTCTCCTAAGTTTTCTCTGAAGGCTTCCTTCATGGCTTCATTCCGCTGCTTGATGACTTCTTGTACCTTGGGTACACTTGGCATTGAGCAGGGTAATGTGTAGTTCCTTCACACAAGAAACATGTCACCTGCCCAGTTGGGCCTTCCTCAGTAGGGTGATTCTCTTCACAGTAAGGGCATCCATACTTGTGTTCTGCCTGGGTGTGTCCTATCTCTCCACATATCTTGCATGCACAAATCTTCTTCACATCGTTGCCACGGGGCTTCTGGGTGTTGTTAACAACATGAGATCCTTGCAAAGCCATCTTGAATTCTTCCCAAGTGATTGATTCCTGCCTATGCATCTTCCACCAACGTGTAGCACCTTCGGCAAAGTATCGAAGAGCATACTGGACCATCTCGTTCCTTGCAACAAGGTTACTCCTTAGGTGATCCTCCATGTTCTGAATCCATTCTTCTGTCTCTAACCGAGTCATTGATCCAGAATACACGAGTCCAGCTTCATTCGTCATCTACTGGGGTCAAGGTTTTGGGATGAGATATGAGAGAGAGAGAAAAGGAGAGGATACACACAATACAAACAATGGTTTTGAAAATAGATTTTTTGTTGTGGCTGTCGAAAATTACACACAAATGACAGCTCACAAAAATCATCGTATCTAACGTAAGTATACAACAGGGGTTTGGTCTTCTAGGGCATAATGTCTTGGAAATTCTTCATGGTCTTCAATTTCTTCGGGTCTTCACAGTCTTCAACACGTGTAGCTTCAACTCTTCTAATGCATGGTGAAATCTTCTTTACTTTGAAGTGACCATCAGTTGTTTCGATATCTTGTCCTTCTCGAAGTGGTCTTAGTTGATCCTTAGTGTGGTCAAGGGGAAAGGGTATTTTCTAACTTTTTGATAAAACTCAGAAGAGAGGAGAAGTAAAAGATCCTTTGAAAACAAAGTTTTTCAAGAAATCATTTCCTAAGGGCTTTCCAGTTTCTAGGGTCACGTCCTACAGTCAACATGTGCTCTGATACCATTTCTGTAGCGACCCGACTCAAAACGAGTCAAACATCTGTGTTTTCTGTGCCATCCCTGGATCAGTATGCTGGCACACACAGTACATCAATGTATATATCAAAGTGAAATCACATGTAATTAACGTAAAACTGATATATACCTTAAAATAGCAGCGGATACAGTCAACGGGAGTGGAGTCCCAATAACACCAACGGCAAGTTGAGTGCGGACCGTAACCCTGAATCGTACTTTTACCCGTCGTAGAAGAGTATCTGCAACATAAGACGTTGCAGCCGTGTAGGTCGGCATTTTGAATATGCTGGCAAGATCACCATAGAAGAACAGAAGAATAAACCATACTATATGCAATAAGGCTTTATGGCTCTGTGGCTAAGTTTTTGCATAAAAGCTGATTTTGTTTTCCTACAACAAAGGAATATCAGGAATTTCACTATGGAGTTACCTATCATGACATGGTTCCGCCAACCAATGTCTCAATGCCCATAAGTATCATTAAGTTGCCCACAATTAGTTATTAGTCCAGTGTTGAGAGTTCAGAGATAGATCCAAGTCTAGAAGCTCAAATTGTCCGTAACCGGGGACACGGCTAATCGATTAGGTTTAACTCTGCAGAGTGTTGTGTACTTTACCCACAAGATTCTTTCCCTCCTGGTAACTCCTTGCACTGCCTGGTGTTTGAGAATAGGATGAAAGAAACATGGTCTTTCAGAGTGTTTCCCTGACTGTCCGACAGTGCCCATCCAATCCTAACGTCGACTACATCTCGTAGCACTGCCCAGCAGAGTCACAACGAAGATCAACCAAGCCAGAGCCCATAATGACTTGTGGCTACACAGGTAAGCTTCCGGGCATGAAGTATTCTTCTATTCTCTTTGAGTCTGGGTGAAGCTTTCCGCAAGATGTCATGGCGCTTCTCCATGCATCCCGGCCATCCACTGGTTTCTCCAGGGATGCCCAATCAACCATCCTTCACCTAGTAGTGTGTATTGAAAACTTGTCTTCTCAAGTCTTGAAGTCTTGAGGACTTGAAGATGCAGGACTTGAAAATGTCTTCATGAAGTTGTCGTCTTGACGTAGAGTCCTTCTTCACACCACTCACAAACGCTCATACCAGACCCCGTCTACTTTAGCATAGCATTGCACTAACTAGCGTTCCCGGGGCTTTAGTAACCAGTGGTGGGTTCCTACCTCATGAATTCTACTCAACTACAAGAATTTCAATAACACTACGGGAGGGATGTGCTGAATGATGTCACTACATGCAATAAAAACATAGGTATGAAATAGATGGTCAAAGTGAACTTGCCTGTACTGTTGATGAAGATAAATATCGCTCTCAGAAATAACTTGATAGACTATTCGTCACTCTCCGATGAGAAATCTATATAACAACCATTGCATTCATAAGCAAACACTTCTAGCAATCAAAACTGACAATCACAATGTAACACAAGAACAAAAGCAACAAGGTTGATGAAGGAAACACTTAAGACAAAACTCAAAGCCAAGAAAGTTTTCATAAAAACAACTAAGGTAGTTTTCCTCTACAACAACTAGTAACAAAACAAAAACAAAGTAAAATATAACAAAAGGATTTTAGTAAATATTTTACTAGCAAAAAGAATTACTTTTGAAGAACAAGTAAAACTATGAAAACATTATCCTAAACAACAAGAGTGTTTGTCTAATGAACTTAACTACAAGCACAACCATAAACTAAGAGAAAACAAATTATGAAACAACTAAGTTAACAGAAAATAATTAATAAAATATATTTGTTACAAAACAGAATTGGATCATCTAAAACTTTGTGAAAATAATCTCTACTAAAACTAAGTTGTTTTATAAAACATTACCTAATGATAGAGAATATAGTTTCCTATAATAGAGTAAAACTAAACCATTTTTATTAACAACATTTCTTAACAGAAAAGATTACTAAAAACTTTTTCTTAGAAAACATATTTTAATTATATAAAACTTTGTTGGAATAAACTATTACTAACTAGTTTGTTTTTATCAAACTATGCTTAGTTAAAAATATAATGTTCCTATAACAACATAGTAATAAACTAAGCAAATTCTTATTTTTAACAGCAAATACAAATCCTAAATTTAGAACAACAGAACTAAATTTAATCTAAAATATAATGTAAATCATATTCAGATTTTCAAAATAAAACAAAGTAAATCAATTTAATTAAACTAATAGGAAACTAAACAGATTATGTTTTGTTTGAAAATTCTATTTATAATTACTCTAAAATTTCTCAAACTCTACCAAATTATAGCTATGGTCACTAGTGACAAGTAGGAAAAAGAATCAATCAAAAATCCATTTTAAAACTCAAGTTATCCAGAAAACAAAATTTAAATCAAATCTGTTTAAATTCAAATTTAGTTATTCAAACATGGTCAAACTTGGCATATACAGAAACTACAATAAAATTTTGACCTAATGCAAAAAGAATCAATTTAAAATAGTTAAAAACATAAAAGATATAAGCAAAACAAATCTGAAACTATTCTGTTTTTGAAATTAAAACAGAAAAAGAAAAAAAGGTTTCTAACGGACAGGGGGTACACGTGTCGTTTCCTGATTGGTTGCGGTTGCGGGTGATCTAGTGTTTCGAGCGAACGGCCGCGACTTAAAGAAAACGTTTCGGCTAAATTTAAACTGAAAAAAAACTGGCCGGTTCACTTAACTAAAACCGAAGGGGTACGGCTATTCTAATCTGTGCCGTTGATTCGGGATCGGACGGGGGAGGGTGCTCACCGTGGATGGAGGTCGCCGGTGAGGGCTCCGGCGACGGCGACGGCTCGGGATCGAAGCGAGCGTCGACTCCAGGGGGTCTCCGGCGATGGCGTTTGCTCTGTTCGATGCAGGGGAGCACGGCGAAGGCGATGGTGGCGTCGGAGGGGCCTCGGGACGACGGTGACGAGTGACACGAGCTTGGGGCAGTTCGGACTCCGGCGAGGTCAATGGCTACGATGTTCCAGGGGGTCCGGGGCTCGGGCAGGTGGTTGTGGAGGTGTGGGCGAGTGTGGCGAGGTCGTCTGCGGCCTCATAGGGCTCGGGGATGGTGAGGTGGGGTGGCAGGGGAGCAAGAGCGCGGCGGCTACCGGTTGCTCCGGCGAGCGATTCCGGCGAGGAGAGACGTCGGGGTTGGGGGCAACGAGGGGGAATGGGAAGAGGGGAGCGAGGGCTATTTATAGGAGGGGTCGGGGGCGTCCGAAAGGAAGGAGGGGAGGAGATCACAGCGAGGGGTTCGCGGCGATGTCGTCGGGTGCGAGAGGAGGAAGGTGACCGGCGTGATTAGAGGGAGCGGGCAGCAGGTCCCACACTTCAGTGAGAGCGGGCGAGCTGTTAACGCGTCGGTTGACCGACCGGTAACGGTCTAGGCTTTAAAGCCGTTGGGCCGGCCGTTTTATTATAAAACCGTTACCGTTTTTCTATTTATGATTTTTCCAGAGCCATAAAACCTATTTAAAGCATTCGAATAAATTCCAAATATAGTCAAATTTTATATCAAAATTAACAGAATAATAAATGCCATTTAATGGTCATTTTTATTCTGGCATTTAAATACATTAAAAAAATCATTTTTCAGAAAATGCCTTAATTGGCTTTATTTAATTTTGCAAATATTTTTCAAATAACTTTTTGGGTTTGATGATTCAAAAAACTTCACAAATTACCCCCTGGCTTGGAGTGTCATGTTACTCCTTTCAAATTTTTCTCAGGGGTTTGAATACTTTGAAAATTTTGAATAGGGACCAAATATGAAATGGATTTTCAAAATAATCCAGAGGTTTTCAAAAGCTCTTTCAATTCCTTCTTTTAAACTTCCAACTCATATTTCTTAAAATTTGAGGAAGTCATATTATCCTCTCTCATGAAAATCATTGAGTTGCATAAAGTTTTCTGAATTTGAAATATTTTTCAAATGAAATTCAAATTCTTTTCAAATCCCTTTTCATTTCTTTAAATGGAAGAAGTCATGTCATCTTCACTCTAGGGTTTTGTGATGAAATGAATTTGAATTCTTGGTGAGAAAAATGCAAAGTGAAAGTTTGGGAAAGTCATTTCATTTCCTCTCATTAAACTTTCAAAAAGTTTCAAATTTCACTCACTTTCAATCACTCAAGCAAACAAACAATTCATTCTAATATTTATTATAACATTCCAAAGTTTGGGATGTTACAATATACCCCGTGGTATGACCCGGGAGACAGTTATAACCTGGTGACAGTTATGACCCGGCTGAAAGTTAAAGTCCCGGAGACGAGTCCCTGAAGATGAGTCCCTGAAGATGAGTCTTGAAGATAAGCCCTGGTCATAAGCCGCCCGGTGTAAGCTGCCCGGTTCTAAGCTGCTCTGTTGTAAGCCGCCTGCTTAAGCCGCCTGGTTGTAAGCTGCCCGGTGTAAGTCGCCCGTATGAGATAAGAAGCCCGGGACTCAAAAGCCCATGAAGAGAAGCTCACAATGGGAAGTCATAATAGGTTAAGTCTCAATCCGACTTAGACTCTACATGTAAGCCACCCCTTCAACTTATATAAGGAGGGGCGGGTCACCTCGAGAGGGTCAAGTTCTTAGACGTCTCAATAGACAGGTCTTAGATAGACAAGTCATGAGACATAGACAGATTAGAGACACTCGAGATTAGAGGTAGCGATTCTGCACCCTTGTAACCGAGATTGTCGTCATCATCATCAATACAAGACAAGCAAGGCATATGCTTTTACCTCATCTAGAGGGGCAGAACCTGGGTAAACTCGCGTCTCTCGATTCTGACCAACCCCTCTCAAGCCGCCACATAGTTGCGATCGCCCCGAACCTAAGTCCAATCACCCGGACACCTGCAGTGACAAATCCACCACAGAATCAGACTCATGTTGCTCACAAGGAGAGTCGTCAGCATGACAAGCGAATTATGAGGAAGCTTGGTGAGACCATCTCGAGTGGGTCTGAGAAGGACATCAATCCTATCGTGGTTTTATCATGGCAGATGTCCGGGTGAACGGACTTAGGTTCGGGGCGAGACGCAACTGCGTGGCGGATTTTAGGGGTTGATCGGAATCGAGAAGACACGGAGTTTTACCCAGGTTCGTGTTGGGGAACGTCGCATGGGAAACAAAAATTTTCTTATGCACACGCAAACCTATCCATGGTGATGAGCATCTACGAGAGGGAGAGTGGATCTACGTACCCTTGTAGATCGCTAAGCGGGAAGCGTTAAGAAACGCGGTTGGTGTAGTCGAACTTCTTCGTGATTCAAATCACCGAGCATCCTGCGATCTAATCACGAACCATCCCGCGAACCAATCACGAACCGTCCCGCGATCTCGTCACGATCCGTCCCGCGATCCAATCACGGACGTCCCGTGGCCTTGATCACGATCCTTCCCATCTAGTACCGAACGGACGACACCTCCGCGTTCAGCACACGTGCAGCTTGATGACAATCTCCACCGTCTTGATCCACCAAGAGAAGGTGGATAGGAGAGAGAGTTCACCGGCAGCGTGACGGTGCTCCGGTGATAGTGGTGGTGGAGTAATTCCGGCAGGGCTTTGCCTAAACACTGTGGAAAACTAATCTAGAGGAGCACCGGTGGAACGAGTAGCATGTGGCTGCAATTGTAAGCCAAACCCTAGCTATTCCACCAGTATATATAGGAGGAGAGGAGAGGAGAGGCAGCCAAGGCCTTTGGTTCGGCCGAATAGGAGGTGGGAAGCAATCCTACTTCACCTCCAATCCTAGTTGGAGTAGGATTGCCTCCTATTGGCTGATTTTTCACCTTTTCCTTAGCCTTTTTCTCTCCCTGTGCCCTGGGCCTTTTTTGGCTGATTTACCAGCCCACTATGGACTGGTTAATACTCTCCCACAGCCCATGGTCCCTCTAGGGTCGAAATACCCCTCCCGAAGGCCTCCCGGTACACTACCGGCACTCCCGGTACACTATCGATGAGCCCGAAACTTTTCCGGAAACCAAACTGGGACTTCCTATACATGAATCTTTACCTCCGGACCATTCCGGAGCTCCTCGTGACGTCCGGAATCTCATCCGGGACTCCTAACAACCTTCGGTCACCACCATACATAACTCTACACTACCGAAACGTCACCGAACCTTAAGTGTGCAGACCCTGCGGGTTCGAGAACTATGTAGACATGACCGAGACACCTCTACGGCCAATAACCAATGGCGGGACCTGGACGTCCACATTGATTCCTACATATTCTACGAAGATCTTCATCGGTCGAACCTCTATATCAAGGATTCAGTTAATCCCGTATAACGTTCCCTTTGTTCTTCGGTATGTTACTTGCCCGAGATTCGATCGTCGGTATCTCCATACCTAGTTCAACCTCGCTACCGGCAAGTATCTTTACTCGTTCCGTAATACAAGATCCCTCAACTAACAATTAGTCACATTGCTTGCAAGGCTTATTGTGATGTTGTATTACCGAGTGGGCCCTGAGATACCTCTCCGTCACACGGAGTAACAAATCCCAGTCTCGATCCATGCCAACTCAACAGACACCATCGGAGATACCTGTAGAGCACCTTTATAGTCACCCAGTTACGTTGCGACGTTTGATACACACAAGGCACTCCTCCCATATCCGTGAGTTGCATGATCTCATGGTCATAGGAACATATACTTGACATGCGGAAAACAGTAGCAATAAACTGACACGATCACATGCTACATTTGTAGTTTGGGTCTGGTCCATCACATCATTCTCCTAATGACGTGATCCCGTTATCAAATGACATCACATGTCAATGGCTAGGAAACCCTGACCATCTTTGATCAATGAGCTAGTTCACTAGAGGCATACTAGGGACACGGTGTTGTCTATTTACCCACACATGCAATGTGTTTCCAATCAATGCAATTACAGCATGGATAATAAATGATTATTATGAACAAGGAAATTTAATAATAAACACTTTATATATTGCCTCTAGGGCATATTTCCAACAGTCTCCCACTTGCACTAGAGTCAATAATCTAGTTCACATCACTATGTGATTTACATGGTAATGAATCGAACACCCATACAGTTCTGGTGTTGATCATGTTTAGCCCTTGGAAGAGGTTTAGTCAACGGGTCTGCAACATTCAGATCCGTGTGCACTTTGCAAATATTTATGTCCTTCTCCTCGATGTAGAACCAGATGGAGTTGAAGCGTCGCTTTATGTGTCTGGTCCTCTTGTGAAACCTTGGTTCCTTGGCTAGAGCAATGGCACCAGTGTTGTCACAGAATAGGTTTATAGGATTCAGTGCACTGGGCACTACTCCAAGATCTGTCATGAACTGCTTCATCCAGACACCTTCCTTCGCTGCCTCCGAGGCTGCGATATACTCCGCTTCGCACGTAGAATCAGCTACCACGCTTTGCTTGGAACTGCACCAGCTTACCGCTCCCTCGTTAAGAATAAATACGTATCCGGTGTGCGACTTAGAGTTGTCCGGATCAGTGTCAAAGCTTGCATCGACGTAACCCTTTACGACGAGCTCTTCATCACCTCCATAAACGAGAAACATGTCCTTAGTCTTGTTAAGGTACTTAAGGATATTCTTGACCGCTTGCTAGTGCTCCACTCCAGGATCACTTTGAAACCTTTCGGCCATACTTATGGCAAGGCTGACATCGGGTCTTGTTCACAGCATTGCATACATGATAGACCCTATGGCTGAAGCATAGGGGATGACGCTCATCTCTTCTTTATCTTCTGCAGTCACTGGGCATTGAGTCTTACTCAACTTCACACCTTGTAACATAGGCAAGAACCCTTTCTTGGACTGCTCCATTTTGAAGTTCTTCAAAACTTTATCAAGGTATGTGCTCTGTGAAAGTGCTATTAAGCGTCTTGACCTATCTCTATAGATCTTAATGCCTAATATGAAAGCAGCTTCCCCTAGGTCCTTCATTGAAAAACTCTTATTCAAATATTCCTTTATGCTTCCCAGCATTTCTATATTGTTTCCAATCAGCAATATGTCATCCACATATAACACTAGAAATGCTATAGAGCTCCCACTCACTTTCTTGTAAACACAAGCTTCTCCATAAACTTGTATAAACCCAAACACTTTGATCACCTCATCAAAGTGCTTATTCCAACTCCGAGATGCCTGCACCAGTCCATAAATGGATCGTTGGAGTTTGCAAACTTTGTCAGCATTCTCTCGATCGACAAAACCTTCGGGTTGCATCATATACAACTCTTCCTCAAGGAAACCGTTGCGGAACACCGTTTTGACATCCATCTGCCAAATTTCATAGTCGAAATAAGCAGCTATTGCCAACATGATTCTGACAGACTTAAGCATCGCTACGGGTGAGAAAGTCTCATCGTAGTCAACTCCTTGAACTTGTGAAAAACCCTTTGCCACAAGTCGAGCTTTATAGACGGTGACATTACCGTGTGCGTGCGTCTTCTTCTTAAAGATCCATTTGTTCTGAATGGCCTTTCGCCCTTCAGGTAATACTTCCAAAGTCCATACTTTGTTTTCATACATGGATCCCATCTCGGATTTCATGGCCTCTAACCATCTCTCGGAATCAGGGCCCATCACTGCTCCTTCGTAGCTCGTAGGTTCATTGTTTTCTAACAACATGACCTCCAAGACAGGGTTGCCGTACCACTCGGGAGTAGTACGCGCCCTTGTCGACCTACGAGGTTCAATAGCAGCTTGATCCGAAGCTTCATGATCATCATCATTAACTTCCTCTTCTACCGTCGTAGGTTCCACATAAACATCTTTCTGTGCTGCGCTACTATCCGGTTGAAGTAAAGGTTCAACAACCTCATCAAGCTCTATTTTCCTCCCACTCAATTCTTTCGAGAGAAACTCTTTCTCAAGAAATGTTCCGTTCTTAGCGACAAACACTTTGCCTTCGGATCTGAGATAGAAGGTATACCCGACTGTCTCTTTCGGGTATCCTATGAAGACGCATTTCTCCGCTTTGGGTTCCAGCTTTTCAGGCTGAAGCTTTTTGACATAAGCATCACATCCCCAAACTTTAAGAAACGACAACTTTTGCCTTTTGCCAAACCACAGTTCATATGGCATCATCTCAACGGACTTTGATGGTGCCCTATTTAAAGTGAATGCAGCTGTCTCCAATGCATAACCCCAAAATGATAGTGGCAAATCGGCAAGAGACATCATAGAACGCACCATATCTAATAAGGTTCGATTACGATGTTCGGACACACCATTATGCTGTGGTGTTTCGGGCGGTGTCAACTGTGAAACAATTCCACATTGTCTTAAGTGACTACCAAACTCATAACTCAGATATTTACCTCCTCGATCAGATCGCAGAAATTTAATCTTCCTTTTACGATGATTCTCAACTTCACTCTGAAATTGCTTGAACTTTTCAAACGTGTCAGACTTGTGTTTCATCAAGTAAATATACCCATATCTACTCAATTAGTCAGTGAATGTGAGAAAGTAACGATATCCACCGCGCGCTGCAACATTCATTGGACCGCACACATCAGTATGTATGATTTGCAACAAGTCACCCGCCCGTTCCATTGTTCCAGAGAACGGCGTTTTAGTCATCTTGCCCATCAGGCATGGTTCACATGTGTCAAGTGATTCAAAATCAAGTGACTCCAAAAGTCCATCAGCATGGAGCCTCCTCATGCGTTTTACACCAATATGACCTAAACGGCAGTGCCACAAGAAAGTGGTACTATCATTTACAACTCTACATCTTTTGGCATCAATGTTATGAACATGTGTGTCAACACTATCAAGATTCAAATGAATAAACCCCTAACATTGGGTGCATGGACATAAAAGATATTACTCATATAAATAGAACAACCTTTATTTTCTGACTTAAATGAGTAACTGTCTCGCAATAAACAAGATCCAGATATAATGTTCATGCTTAACGCAGGCACTAAATAACAATTATTCAGGTTCACCACTAATCCCGATGGTAATCGAAGAGAGAGCGTGCTGATGGCGATCACATCAACCATGGAACCATTTCCCACGCACATCGTCACTTCGTCCTTTGCCAGTCTTCGTTTATTTCGTAGTTCTTGCTTTGAGTTGCAAATGTGAGCAACCGAACCGGTATCAAATACCCAGGCACTACTACGAGAACTAGTAAGGTACACATCTATAACATGTATATCATATATACCTTGTTTGTCGTTGGCCGCCTTCTTGTCAGCCAGATACTTGGGGCAGTTCCGCTTCCAGTGACTAGTTCCCTTGCAATGAAAGCACTCAGTTTCTGGCTTAGGTCCATGCTTAGGCTTCTTTGTAGGAGCAGCAACTGCTTTGCCATCCTTCTTGGATTTACCCTTATTGCCTTTGCCCTTGCCATTTTTCTTGAAACTAGTGGTTTTATTGACCATCAACACTTGATGTTCTTTCTGGATTTCAGACTCAGCAACTTTCAGCATCGCAAACAGCTCGGATGATGACTTGTTCATCCCGTGCATGTTATAGTTCATCACAAAACTCTTGTAACTAGGTGGTAGTGATTGAAGAACCCTATCAATGATCGCCTCTTGAGGAAGGGCAATTCCCAACTCAGCTAGACGGTTTGAATATCCAGACATTCTGAGTGTATGCTCACTAATAGACCCGTTCTCCTCCATCTTGCAAGCATAGAACTTATCGGAGGTCTCATACCTCTCGATCCGGGCATTCTTCTGAAAGATGAACTTCAACTCCTGGAACATCTCATATGCTCCTGGCGTTCAAAATGTCTTTGAAGTCCGGTTCTAAGCCATACAATATTGCACACTGAACTATTGAGTAGTCTCCAACACGAGCCTCCCAAGCATTCTTAACGTCTTCGGAGGTCATGTCTTCTGCTTGGTCACCAAGCGGTGCATCAAGGACATATTGTTTCTGGGAAGCCGTGAGGATAATCCTCAGATTACGGGCCCAATCAACAAAGTTACTTCCATCATCTTTCAACTTAGCTTTCTCT
Organism: Hordeum marinum; assembly: GCA_022496015.1. Classification (NCBI taxonomy): domain Eukaryota; kingdom Viridiplantae; phylum Streptophyta; class Magnoliopsida; order Poales; family Poaceae; genus Hordeum; species Hordeum marinum. Next base: position 340,382,210 of record CM039677.1, on the reverse strand, counting down.
AGGAACGCATTAGAATTCAGGGGTGCTACTGCGCGAGCCATTGATCTACAACATAAATATGCAAAGGTTACTTAGACTATTGTTCAAGATAATGAGTTTAGTTAATCAAATAATGCTCCCACTCAAATTGACATCCCTCAGGTCATCTGAGTGTCACATGATCCAAATTCACCAACTCAAGTCCGATCATCACGTGAGTTAAGTTGGTTTCAATGGTGAACATCATTATGTTGATCATATCTACTATATGACTCATGTTCAACCTTTCGGTCTCTTGTGTTCCGTGGCCATGTCTGTACATGCTAGGCTCGTCAAGTTTAACCCGAGTGTTCTGCACGTGCAAATCTGGCTTGCACCCGTTGTATGTGAACGTAGAGTCTATCACACCCGATCATCACGTGGTGTCTCGACACGACGAACTTTCGCAACGATGCACACTCGGGGAGAACACAATTTATCTTGAAATTAAGTGAGGAATCACCTTATAATGCTACCGCCGTTCTAAGCAAAACAAGGTGCATAAAAGGATTAACATCACATGCAATTCATAAGTGACATGATATGGCCATGAACTTGTGTTTAAGATCTCCATCTTTGAAACATCGGGATGATCTCCATCGTCACCGGCACAACACCATGATCTCCATCATCTTGATCTCCATCAACGTGTCGCCATCAGGGTTGTCACGCCCTGCATGCTTCTACTACTATTGCTACCGTAGCGATAAAGTAAAGCATTACATAGCGCTTAGTGATTGACACGCAGGTCATACAATAATTAAAGACAACCCTATGGCTCCTGGCGGTTGCCATACTCATCGACATGCAAGTCGTGAAATTCTATACATCACATGATCATCTCATACATCACATATATCTCATCATGTAATTGGCCATATCATATCACAACATACCCTGCAAAACAAGTTAGACGTCCTCTAATTGTTGTTGCAAGTTTTACGTGGCTGCTACGGGTATCTAGCAAGAACGATTCTCACCTACGCATAAACCACAACGGTGATACATAGATTGCTTTTCAACCTTCTCAAGGACCGCCTTTGTCGGATCCGATCCAAATAGAGTAAGAGAAACTGTCACCAGCAAGCCATCTAAGCAACAAGTTGCGTCGAGGGAACCGGTCTCTCGTAAGCGTACTTGTAATGTTGGTCCGGGCCGCTTCAGCTTACAATAGCGCTGAACCAAAATCCGACCAAGGGAGGAAGCAATGTAAGCATCAACGCCCACAAACCTTTTGTGTTCTACTTGAGATCTCATCGAACCATCAACCTAGCTCTGATACCACTATTGGGGAACGTCGCATGGGAAACAAAAAATTTCTTATACACATGCAAACCTATCCATGGTGATGAGCATCTACGAGAGGGAGAGTGGATCTACGTACCCTTGTAGATCGCTAAGCGGGAAGCGTTAAGAAACGCGGTTGGTGTAGTCGAACTTCTTCGCGATTCAAATCGCCGAGCATCGCGTGATCTAATCACGAACCGTCCCGCGAACCAATCACGAACCGTCCCGCGATCTCGTCACGATCCGTCCCGCGATCCGATCACGAACGTCCCGTGGCCTTGATTACGATCCTTCCGATCTAGTATCGAACGGACGACACCTCCGCGTTCAGCACACGTGCAGCTTGATGACGATCTCCACCGTCTTGATCCAGCAAGTGAAGGTGGAGAGGAGAGAGAGTTCACCGGCAGCATGACGGTGCTCCGGTGATGGTGGTGGTGGAGTAATTCCGGCAGGGCTTCGCCTAAACACTGCGGAAAACTAATCTAGAGGAGCACCGGTGGAACGAGTAGCACGTGGCTGCAATTGTAAGCCAAACCCTAGCTATTCCACCAGTATATATAGGAGGAGAGGAGAGGAGAGGCAGCCAAGGCCTTCGGTTTGGCCGAATAGGAGGTGCGAAGCAATCCTACTTCACCTCCAATCCTAGTTGGAGTAGGATTGCCTCCTATTGGCTGATTTTGCACCTTTTCCTTAGCCTTTTTCTCTCCCTGCGCCATGGGCCTTTTGTGGCTGATTTACCAGCCCACTAAGGGCTGGTTAATACTCTCCCACAGCCGATGGTCCTGCTAGGGTCGAAATACCCCTCCCGGAGGCCTCCCGGTACACTACCGGCACTCCCGGTACACTACCGATGAGCCCGAAACTTTTCCGGAAACCAAACTGGGACTTCCTATACATGAATCTTTACCTCCGGACCATTCCGGAGCTCCTCGTGACGTCCGGCATTTCATCCGGGACTCCTAAAAACCTTCGGTCACCACCATACATAACTCTACACTACCGAAACGTCACCGAACCTTAAGTTTGCAGACCCTGCGGGTTCGAGAACTATGTAGACATGACCGAGACACCTCTATGGCCAATAACAAATGGCGGGACCTGGACGACCACATTGGTTCCTGCATATTCTATGAAGATCTTCATCGGTCGAACCTCTATATCAAGGATTCAGTTAATCCCGTATAACGTTCCTTTTGTTCTTCGGTATGTTACTTGCCCGAGATTCGATCGTCGGTATCTCCATACCTAGTTCAACCTCGCTACCGGCAAGTCTCTTTACTCGTTCCGTAATACAAGATCCTGCAACTAACAATTAGTCACATTGCTTGCAAGGCTTATTGTGATGTTGTATTACCGAGTGGGCCCTGAGATACCTCTCCGTCACACGGAGTAACAAATCCCAGTCTCGATCCATGCCAACTCAACAGACACCATCGGAGATACCTGTAGAGCACCTTTATAGTCACCCAGTTACGTTGCAACGTTTGATACACACAAGGCACTCCTCCGATATCCGTGAGTTGCATGATCTCATGGTCATAGGAACATATACTTGACATGCGGAAAACAGTAGCAATAAACTGACACGATCACATGCTATGTTTGTAGTTTGGGTCTTGTCCATCACATCATTCTCCTAATGACGTGATCCCGTTATCAAATGACATCACATGTCAATGGCTAGGAAACCCTGACCATCTTTGATCAACGAGCTAGTTCACTAGAGGCATACTAGGGACACGGTGTTGTCTATTTACCCACACATGCAATGTGTTTCCAATCAATGCAATTACAGCATGGATAATCAACAATTATTATGAACAAGGAAATATAATAATAAACACTTTATATATTGCCTCTAGGGCATATTTCCAACAGTTTGGCCCCTCTGATGGAGGTAAAAGCCTACGTCCTGCTTGTCTGGTATTGATGGTGATGAAGATCTCTCGGTTACAAGGGTGCTAATTGCTACCTCTAATCTCTTGTGCCTCTAATCTCTTGCGTTGTCTAAACTTGTAGACTTGTGTCTCCTGAGAACTTGTCCCTCTAGGGGTGCTCTACCCCTCCTTATATAAGTGGAGAGGGTAGGTTTACAAATAGAGTCCTACTAGGAGTAGGATTAGGACTTGTCTCTCACGAATCCTACTCCGGGTCTTATTTCCTTTAAGGGAATCCTTCTCTCTTGTGGGCCTTCTCCTGTGGGCCTTCTCTTGTGAGTCGCCTGGCGCCGGCTCACCCGCCGGGTCTTGGGCATGGTCATCCTGTGAGTCGCTAGGCCGGGTCATTAATAAGATGTCATGTCTTCGGCCGGGTCTCCTGTGAGTCGCCAGGCCGGGTCATACCATGGGGTATATCCCCGTCATTAGCCCCCAGGTTAGCTTGAATTTATTCATGGTAAGCTCCTGAAATAAGAGTAACAAATATGTTTAAGTGGCCGGCTTGCTCCTTTGGCCGGCTTATAAAATGGCTTTTCAGAAATCAGGGTCTTTTCTCCATATGAATGAGTCGTCTTGATAATCATCTTGCTTGTCAATGTCTTTTGAAAAATATTGAGAATATAACACCCATATGCCATCGAGTCGGCTTCCAATACTCTTGGCGGGTCATCTCTGCCGGGTCATAATCATTGGTGATGCCGGGTCATTATCGTTGGTGACTCCGGGTTAAATAACTAGAATCCTGCTGACTTCGATAAATATTGAGATGAAAATCCATCTGTTGTAGAACCGGACTTCCATTGTTGTGAAGCATGGTGGCTTTATATAAACTCTGGTGGGTTATGAATTTTGATAACACCGGGTCATAAGTGATGGTGATGCCGAGTCTAACAACTGAGCTCCATATTTAATATCTTGAAAATTCTCCTCAAAGTTTTTGATATGTCCATATTACCTATAGCCCCCAAGCTCCGAGATTATCCATGATAACTTGGTGCTTTGCAATAATATTTTGGACTGTGTAGCCCCCAAGAGCCGGGTTGTCCTGCCTGCAGCAATCTGGGACTTATAATTGCTTTATACCTTATAATATTTCGGCGGGTGTAGCCCCAAGGGCCGGCTCATCAGAAAGCTTCGGCGGGTGTAGCCCCCAAGGGCCGGCTCATCAGAATGTGATGTGTCGGGTCTTCAATTTGAACCTCATAATCTGTTTAAATGGCTAAATACTGTAGCCCCCAAGTGCCGGGTCGCACGCCTGCGGCGACTTGGGACATTTTAGAAAGTTTGATCTGAGTGATGTAGTCCCCAAGTGTCGGGTCAGTAAGAATTTACTTGCCTGGGACTTATAAAAATATAGAAAGTCCGGCTCATATTCTTCGAGAAAACATAGAAGGGTCGGGTCATCTTTTTGAGATAATAGTGTCTTGCTGACGATGTAATAATTTGAAAGTCGGCTTGCATTAGCCCCCAAGTGCCGTGGTCCATGCTTGCAGTGAAATGGGACTTGCATATTTGATATAAAACTGGACTTGAATAGTGTAGCCCCCAAGTGCCGGGTTGTCTGCCTGCGGCGACTCGGGACTATGTGAGAATGATACGTCTCACCATAATTTGTTGAATGAATCTTTGACCGTGGTCGTAATATAACCCGGAAAGAACATCCTAGAATAATTCCTTTATCTTTGACATGAAATTCCTGCTCGTGGTTGCGGTGCAACCTAGCAAATATAAGTTTGAGAAATCCGTGAGTGTTGTAGATTACTATAGAGCACAATTAAAGAAATCCGAGAACCGGCCAATTAGATGACACGGCATTATATCTGACAAATAATAATTTCTCCGAGATGGTTTGAAAAACCCCAACTGGTTATGATAACCATGAAGATCCAGCCATGTTGGCTATTAAAAGATCCATTTTCTCTTGCCAAACACTTAATGGCGGCTCATCTTAAGAGATAATACATGCAAAAATAAATAAACAAGACATAATATATTCTGCATTGTTGTGAGGGCGGCTTGAAGAAGCTCAACCCAAAGATGTTCATACCTATAACATTGCTCCTTTCTCATAGTCTTGCTCTGATCCGGCTTGATAAGCCGACGTGTTATCTGGAGGTGGGAAGCTCCCTTGAATAATCCACGGCTGACATGTCAACCGGAATGGCATAAAGCCGGCTGTATGAAGGGTAATGTAAGCTATACCCGAAGGTAAGAAGCCTCCTTTTAACAGCAAAATTTGTACCTTTGTATGCGAACACCGGTTGTCGATGGGCGATGTAAGCTATACCTTGAGGCAAGAAGCCTCCATCGACAGCCGCGGCTAATGATTAGCCTGAGATGACATAAAGCCGGCTGTTTGAAAGGAGATGTAAGCTATACCCGAAGGCAAGAAGCCTCTTTCAACAGCTACAGTTGATAAGCAACTGAGTTTTGGCGTAAACGCCGGTTGCTAGGGTGAGATAAGCGAACCCATCGGTAAGAAGCCCCCTTCGACAACCATGGTTAATAAGTAACCGGAAGTGGCATAAAGCCGGCCATTAGGGTGAGATAAGCGATACCCGTCGGTAAGAAGCCCCCTTCGATGGCCGCAGTTGATAAGCAACTAGATTTTGGTGTACACGCTGTTGTCTTAGGGTCATGTAAGCTATACCAATGGTAAGAAGCCTCCATCAACAACAGCGCTTAATGTAACCAAACTAGGATTCGATGCGAGATTGGCCGTCAATTTATTGAACCGGCTCAGGGTCTCTAGGCGAGATTGGCCATCAATTTCTTGAACCGACTTAGGGTCTCTAAGCGAGATTGGCCGTCAATTTCATGAACCGGCTCAGGGTCTCTAGGTGAGATTGGCCGTCAATTTCTTGAACCGGCTCAGGGTCTCTAGGCGAGATTGGCCGTCAATTTCTTGAACCGGCTCAGGGTCTCTAGGCGAGATTGACTGGTAAGAGTTCAGCAGGTGACCTCAATCTTAGCCGGTATAGGGTCTCTATCGAGATTGTCCGTCAAATTCTTTGAACCGGCTTAGGGTCTCTAGGCGAGATTAACCGGTAAGGCAGGCGGGTCACATAGCAGAGCAGCATCAATCTTGTAAGCCGCCATCTTGTATGAAGAAACAACAGAAGCTCCAAATGTCTTTATGATGATCCAATGATCCGGGAACCCATGTTTAAATGGTGCATCACGACGGTCCATCCTCTTGGGAAACTTTTAATCATCCACCAAAAATGTAGTAGCCCCCAGGATTGGGTTAACTTTGCCATGACCCGGGGTTCTCGTTAAAAACGACCAAATGTGTCTTGCCATGTCTTGTAGCCCCCGAGTCTTAAGTTGACTCGAAGAGGCGGCTTGAGAATCCCCATTGAAAGTTGAGGTTTGGCCATGGCGGGTTATAAATGATCCCGTATGAATTCCTTCAATGATCCGGTCGATGGTTCGTTCCGGCTGGTTTTTGAAGTGAACCAAACTGTAGTGGTGGCGACTTGAAATGCCTATCCGTCGGGCGGCTCATACCGGCGAGCACTGCATTGATAGGTTGATGTAGACGTAGAAACCAACCGCAGCATTGTAAACCAGCCCTGTTTGTGAAATACGCCACGACGTTGTAAGCCGGCGCTGATGATGAGAGACGGCCATGGCATTTGTAAGCCGGCGCGGATGATGAGAGACGGCCACGACGTTTGTAAGCCGGCGAGGTGGTGAGAGACCATCATGACAATGTAAGATGGTGCGGTCGTGAGAGACGGTTGCTGCGTCGTAGGCCAGTGCGATCGGTGAGTCGCCCATGGTATTGAAAACCTTATCGCGAATGCGGCCGCCTGCTGCGTCCATTGGATGGCTTTTACCAGCAGGTTGAGCACGCGCGGTATCGATGAGTTGATGTAGACTGTCCGCGGGGGCAGCGGCTCACGCGCATCCATCGAGCAACGCAATACGCTGGTGTGCGCTCCAACTCCGCGGTATCATGCCACATGAATAACTGTCCTGCGTAAAAATATTGCAATAGACGGAGTAATTTGTTCTCAAGAAAATTTCAACATGTACTCATAAAATAGATAGGGCAAATAGCACCTGTTTTATTTAGACGGTAGATGATCCGTAGATATCAACTGTGGATAATGTCCAATAATTGCAACCACGATTTCAACTACTCTCTCCTTCTTTTGTCGAATATCATCGATCACAGCAGAGACCGCGATGAAGGTGGTGGGTCATATCGGCGAAAACGACTTGCGATGAAACTGCGGTTTTTTGAGGTAAGGGCGGCTCACGGCAGGAGTGCGGCGACTTAGGGTGAAACTGAGCGAAGATGACTCAGCACGAGATTTGCAGTAGCGACGATGGTAGCGAGGAAGCGACTTGAAGCGCGATCACACTAGGGTCAGAGCAGAACGGCTCGAAACGGACCCTCCGGGTCATTTTGACCAATCCACCTTTTTTTTGGTCAACCGGCCTTATCTTCTCTGGACAAAAACTGCAGGACGAACAAGTAAGAACCGGCATGTGGAGAAATGCTCAGAGGCGGTGTTCCGCTCGAAGGTGAAGGGCGCGGCAGCGGCCGGTGGGCGGCTCAAGAAACCTGAGCGAAGCGAGCAAGGGAAGGCACGCGGGTGCGGCCTCGTTCCAGGGGAGAGCTGAAGGCAGGTCGGCCGCAGGACAACGGCCGGCGAGGGGCAAAGAAGAGGAGCACGCGGCCGCGTGTTGAGCCTATGCAGGGAGGAGGCGAGGCGAGCCACGGCGGGCGACGCGAGCAGGCGGCTCACGGCGGCCGGGCGGCTTGCGTGATGGCGGGGCGCAGCAGAAAAGGCGCCGGCGGCTGGCCGTAGCAGCCGGCGGCGGCTCACGGGGCAGAACTAGTAGCGGCTCAGCCAACGGTGAGCGGCGGCTTGCGACTCGACGGGGGCTCACGGGGTGGCTCGAGGCCTGCTCGGGTGACCAATAGGAGAGAGCTAGCGCTGGTGGTTTGCGGCTTGCGGCAGCAGAGGCGCCGACGGGTTACGTGGAGGCCGGAGTCAGCGAGCTGACCAGCCAGCGTGGGAGCCGGCCACGGGGAGGAGGTCCGCGCGGGGGCCCGCAAAGGCGGCGGTGAGGCCAGCAGCGGCGAGTCGGGGGAGGCTCAGAGGTACGTGGCGAGTCATGGCCCGGGAGCGGGGCCGGCTCAGGGCGGCATGCAGTGGGAGAGGCAAGGCAGCCAGTCCGGCTCGGCGACAAACGACGGCTCTCAGCCAGGCGAGGCTGGAAACTCGGAGGCAGTCCGAGGAGCAATCCAGAGGTGGCGCCATGGGCGGTGGAGGCCGAGGCTAAGCTGAAGGCGGCTCGGAGGCATTCTCAAACCGTGTCTGAGTCCTTCTCTAGGTCATGGAGATTTGACTGATCGTGGTGGTCGGTGTACCAAATCTTCCTAGTACCAGCACTAAATACTGATCTAATGTTTTACGTAGCGAGTAGTAATAGCAGAAGAGACAGGCTTGGGGCTTTTCCGCCGATCTACGTACGTTGACGGTTGTAGATGTAATCTTCTCTACGCGCACTAGCTCTCGCAGTAGAAAACGGCAAGGCACTCTGAGTCAATCTCGATCTCGTCGTATTCCATCGGCTGTTTGGATGAAAAACAACCTTACTCATATGGGCAGATTAACAGGTCACAGGTGACAACAAGCACGTAGTCCTAGCTTTTTTCGATCTCACACTTTCTCATCTTGACTTATGATTGTAGCTAATGTAAATCATTCAACGCTAGCCCTTTTTCATCAAGAAAATTATGACCTTCTCAATCCCTGAAGAGATCCCTTCAAGACCTCACCACCACTGCGTGCAAGCCCCACGGTGGGCGCCAACTGTCGTGGTTTTATCACGGCAGATGTTCGGGTGAACGGACTTAGGTTCGGGGCGAGACGCAACTGCGTGACGGCTTTTAGGGGTTGATCAGAATCGAGAAGACACGGAGTTTTACCCAGGTTCAGCCCCTCCGATGGAGGTAAAAGCCTACGTCCTGCTTGTCTGGTATTGATGGTGATGAAGATCTCTCGGTTACAAGGGTGCTAATTGCTACCTCTAATCTCTTGTGCCTCTAATCTCTTGTGTTGTCTAAACTTGTAGACTTGTGTCTCTTGAGAACTTGTCCCTCTAGGGGTGCTCTACCCCTCCTTATATGAGTGGAGAGGGTAGGTTTACAAATAGAGTCCTACTAGGAGTAGGATTAGGACTTGTCTCTCATGAATCCTACTCCGGGTCTTATGTCCTTTAAGGGAATCCTTCTCTCTTGTGGGCCTTCTCCTGTGGGCCTTCTCTTGTGAGTCGCCTGGCGCCGGCTCACCCGCCGCGTCTTGGGCATGGTCATCCTGTGAGTTGCCAGGCCGGGTCATTAATAAGATGTCATGTCTTCGGCTGGGTCTCCTGTGAGTCGCCAGGCCGGGTCATACCATGGGGTATATCCCCGTCAACTTCCGAGGCTACTTGGATGGAGAAGCAGAGGTACCAGTGGGCTGATTCAGATGAGGAGTCCATTCCAGCTACATCAGAGGAGGATCTTGATGACTGATCTTTCTACATGGGAGCTACCACTTGTGTCTTAGGTGTCCTCTCTACCTTTTTGGTGTCTCGATGCCAAAGGGGAAGAGAGAGTAGGATTTGCGAGTGTTTGCATTTGTTTTTCGTCGTCTCCTTGCTTTCGTTGAACTTTGGTTTATGTTATTTGGGTGTGAGACCAGGAGACTTCTTCTATCATATGGTGTGAGACATATGCTATCATTCTTATCTTATTCTTGTCCAGTATGCTTAGTAGCTTGTGATTTTATATATTATGTACCCTTATCTTCATGCTCACATGCTATGCGTTGTTCCGTGCTTAGTGTTATTCATTCAGTTACAAGGATTGCCATGTATGTAAAATATAGGGGGAGTGTTGATCCTAGTGTGTGCGCTTTGCAGTCCAAAGCATATCTATAGAGTGCACACATCCAGGGGTGGCCTGTCTATATTTTGTAGATTTTGGGATTGCATATGCTCATTTTATATCTTTATGTGCAAATCCTGTATTGTCATCAATCCACCAAAAAGGGGGAGATTGTAAGGGCATATTTCTCCCTAAGTGATTTTTGTGATTGATGACAATGCTTTTGCGGACTAATCGTGTGCATTGAGCATTTCAGATATCTCATGTCTAGGCACAAGACGATTCGGTGCCCCTCGGATCTTATTGAAGACGGTTGTTCTCTATGTTTTCTTTTGGTGGATTTGAGTCATAGGAAAGCCGTACTATTAAGAGGGGGTCTTCTTAGGAAAGGTTTGGGTGGAATCAACACGTACACATCTGTTCTATTGCACCACCTTTCCTTCGCTTCAATGGAGCTCCAGTCTGTTTTCCTTGTCTGTGCAAAGTGAAGGCTCTAGGGTGCTAGTTTTCAGTGGCTAGCGGTAGTCCCGCTCAAGGGAGCAGTAGTACCGCAGGTGCCCGCGGTAGTATCGCTTGATGGAGCGGTAGTACCGCTGTCCCCGGCCCTGGTGCGTGCGCCTGTGGTAGTAGGCGCAGATGTAATTTTTACATCCGCCCTCTTGCGGTAGTACCGTGATGTATTTCCGGTACTACCGTGCCGGAAATTTTCATAGCTCCGCCCTCATCGGAGGTAGGCATGGAAGTAATTTTTTTACTTCCGTGCATCTCCTGTGCTAGTCGTTACCGACCATGCGGTAGTACCGTATGGGCTCATGGTAGTACCGCTCCCGCGGTTCTACCGCTAGTTTCCTTGTGCAATCGGCCTGTGTCTGGTCACTACCCTGCCAGCGGTAGTACCGCACCCTGCCGTGGTAGTACCGCAATCCCTTGCGGTAGTACCGTGGCATGGTGCGGTAGTACCGCAAAGCACCGGTTGAGAATAGGGATAGCGGTTGGATCCTACTCCCCACTATATAAAAGGGGTATTCTTCCTCAAGAAGACCACCTCTTCCCTCCCCAAGCTCCATTGTTGCTCAAAGCTCCATTTTAGCCCGATCTCTCTCCCTAGCAAATCAAACTTGTTGATTTTCTAGGGATTGGTTGAGAAGGCCCTGATCTACACTTCCACCAAGAGAAATTTGATCTCCCCACTAATCCCTTGCGGATCTTGTTACTCTTGGGTGTTTGAGCACCCTAGACGGTTGAGGTCACCTCGGAGCCACATTCCATTGTGGTGAAGTTTCATGGTGTTGTTGGGAGTCTCCAATTAAGTTGTGGAGATAGCCCCAACCTTGTTTGTAAAGGTTCGGTCGCTACCTTCAAGGGCACCAATAGTGGAATCATGACATCTCGCACTGTGTGAGGGCATGAGGAGAATACGGTGGCCCTAGTGGCTTCTTGGGGAGCATTGTGCCTCCACACTACTCCAACAGAGACGTACTTCCTCACAAGGGAAGGAATTCTGGTAACACATCCTCGTCTCCACTGTCTCCACTTTTGGTTATCTCTTACCTTTACTTCTTGCAAGTTATTATTGTAGTGTATCACTTGATTGTTTGTGTGGTTGTTGTGATTCACATCATATAGGTTGCTCACCTAGTTGCACATCTAGCCAACCTATTTGTTGCTAAGCCTAAATTGTTAAAGAAAAATTAAAAAGTGTTAGTTGCCTATTCACCCCCCTCTAGTCAACCATATCGATCCTTCAATAGGGCACCATCAACGTCCATTGAGATGACACTGTATGAATTATGGTTTGGCTAGAGACCTAAGCCGTCGTTTCTTAAAGTCTGGAGCCATGACGCTTATGTGAAAAGGCTTCAACCTGATAAGCTCGAACCCAAAGTGAACAAATGTGTCTTCATAGGATACCCTAAGGAAACAGTTGGGTATACCTTGTATCTCAGATCTGAGGGAAAAGTGTTTGTTGCTAAAAACGGATCCTTTCTCGAGAAAGAGTTTCTCTCGAAAGAATTGAGTGGGAGGAAGGTAGAACTTCATGTGGTTGTTGAACCATCACTTCAGTTGGATAGTAGCACGATGCAGAAAGATATTTCTACACCGCCTACACCAAGTGAAGAGGAAGCTAATGATGATGATCATGAAACTTTAGATCAAGTTGCTACTGAGCCTCGTAGGTCGACAAGGAATCATACTGCCCCTGAATGGTATGACAATCATGTCTTGGAGGTCATGTTGTTAGACACCAGTGAACGTACGAGCTATGAAGAAGTGATGGTGGGCCCGGATTCCAACAAATGGCTAGAGGCCATGAAATCTGAGATAGGATCCATGTATGAGAACAAAGTGTGGACTTTGGAGGAGTTACCATATGATCGTAAGGCCATACAAAATAAATGGATCTTTAAGAAAAAGACGGACACGGGCTATAATGCCACCGTCTATAAAGCTCGACTTGTTGCAAAAGGGTTTTCACAAGTTCAAGTAGTTGACTACGACGAGACTTTCTCTTACGTAGTGATGCTTAAGTCCGCCAGGATCATGTTAGCAATAACTACATTTTTGATTACGAGATCTGGCAGATGGATGTCAAAACAACGTTCCTTAATGGTTTCCTTAAGGAAGAGTTGTATATGATGCAACCAGAAGGTTTTGTCGATCCTAAAAATGTTGATAAAGTGTGCAAGCTCTAGCAATCCATTTATGGACTGGTGCAAGCATCTCGGAGTTGGAACCTTTGTTTTGATGAGGTGATCAAAGCGTATGAGTTTGTACACGTTTATGGAGAAGCTTGTATTTACAAGAAAGTGAGTGAGAGCTCTGTAGCGTTTCTAATATTATATGTGGATGACATGTTGTCGATTGGAAACAATATAGAACTTTTGGAAAGCGTGAAGATGCATTTGAGCAAGAGTTTTTCAATGAAAGACCTTGGAGAAGCTGCTTTCATATTAGGCATAAAGATCTACAGAGATAGATTAATATGCTTAATAGGAATTTCACAAAGTACGTATCTTGATAAGGTGTTGAAGAAATTCAAAATGGACCAGTCCAAGAAAGGGTTCTTGCCTGTCTTACAAGGTGTGAAGTTGAGTAAGACTCAATGCCCAACGACTACAGAGGATAGAGAAAAGATGAGTGTCATCCCCTATGTTTTAGCCATAGGCTCTATAATGTATGGCATGTTGTGCACGATACCAGATGTCAACCTTGCCATAAGTATGGCCGGAAGGTTTCAAAGTGATTTAGAAATGGAACACTGGATAGCGGTCAAGAATATCCTAAAGTACTTGAAAAGGACTAAGGAAATGTTTCTCGTTTATGGAGGTGATCAAGAGCTCGTTGTAAAGGGTTACGTCAATGCTAGCTTTGACATAGATCTGGATGACTCTAAGTCTCAAACCGGATACGTCTATATTCTGAATGGTGCAGCGGTAAGATGGTGCAGTTCAAAGCAAAGCGTGGTAGCGGATTCTACATGTGAAGCAGAGTACATCGCTGCTCCAGAAGCGGCGAAGGAAGGAGTCTGGATGAATCAGTTCATGATAGATCTCGGAGTTGTGCCCAGTGCACTGGATCCGATGATTCTCTTGTGTGACATCATTGGTGGCATTCCTCTAGCCAAAGATTCCAGGTTTCACTAGAGGACCAGACACATAAAGCATCGTGTCGATTCCATCCACGATTACATCAAAGAGGAGGACATAAATATTTGCAAAGTACACATGGATCTGAATGTTGCAGACCCGTTGACTAAGCCTCTTCCACGAGCAAAACATGGTCATCACCAGAACTCTATGGGTGTTAGATTAATTACAATGTAACTGACATAGCAATGTGAACTAGATTATTGACTCTAGTGCAAGTGGAGACTGTTGGAAATAGCCTAGAGGCAATAATAAAGTGGTTATTACCATTTTTCCTTGTTCATGATAATCGTTTATTATCCATGCTATAATTGTATTGGTCGAAAACTCAGATACATGTGTGGATACATAGACAACACTATGTCCCTAGTGAGACTCTACTAGACTAGCTCGTTGATCAATTACGGTCAAGGTTTCCTGACCATATACATGAGTTGTCATTTGATAACAAGATCACATCACTAGGAGAATGATGTGATGGACAAGACCCAACCATAAGCATAGCATTTGATCATGTTAGTTTATTGCTACTTCTTTATCCATGTCAAGTGCTTGTTCCTACGACCATGAGATCATGCAACTCCCTAACACCGAGGAATGCCTTGTGTGTATCAAACGTCACAACGTAACTGGGTGACTATAAAGGTGCTTTACAGGTATCTCCGAGGGTTTCTGTTGGGTTGGCATGGATCGAGACTAGGATTTGTCACTCCATATGACAGAGAGGTATCTTTGGGCCCACTAGGTAATACAACATCACAAGAAGCTTGCAAGCAATGTGACTAAGGAGTTAGTCACGAGATCTTGTATTACGGAACGAGTAAAGAGACTTGCCGGTAACGAGATTGAACTAGGTATGGATATAATGATGATCGAATCTCGGGCAAGTAACATACCGATGGACAGAGGGAACTTCTTACAGGATTGATTGAATACCTGACATCGTGGTTCGACCGATAAAGATCTTTGTGGAATATGTAGGAGCCGATATGGGCATCTAAGTCCCGCTATTGGTTATTGGCCGGAGAGTGTCTCAGTCATGTTTGCATCATTCTCAAACCCCCAGGGTCCGCACACTTTACGTTCGGTGATGATATAATATTGTTTAGTGATATATGTTGGTGACCGAAAGTTGTTCGGAGTCCCGGATGAGATCCCATACGTCACGAGGAGTTTTGGAATGGTCTGGAGGTAAAGAATGATATATAGGAAGTTCCTTTTTGGTCATCGAAAATAATTCGGGCATCACCGGTAATGTATCGGGGGTGTTGAAGGTTTTCGGGGGTCCAACCACCCTGGGAGGCCACATGGGATAAGAGAGGTGCACACCAGCCCCTGGTGGGATGGTCACCCCTCCTACCTAGTCCCATACAGCCAAGGGTCTGGTGGGGGCAAACCCTAAAGGGGCGGCCACCCTCACTTGGGGGCCAGGCCACCCTTGGGGCGCCGCCCCACCTTGGCCGCCGCACCCCCTAAGGGAGGAACCATGGTGCGCCACCCCTCTCCCTTCTCCCTATATATACTAGCGAGGAGAGAGGGCAGACGCACCGAAGAGCCATGGTGCAACCCTCCTCTCTCTCTCTCTCATAGTACCTCTCCATCGTTTTTGTCGTGACACTGCTTGGCGAACCCCTGCCGACACAGCTCCACCACCACCGCCACCATGCCATCGTGCTACCGGAGAACTCAAGCTACGACTTCACCTTTCTCGCTAGATCAAGGTGGTGAAGGCTTCATCAAGTTGTATGTGTGCTGAACGCGGAGGTGTCGTCCGTTTGGCGCTAGATCGAGACGGATTGTGATTGGATCGCGAAGACGTTCGGTTACATCAACCTCGTTTATTAACGCTTCATGCTTAGCGATCTACACAGGTATCTAGATGCACTCCCCCTCTCATAGTTGTTAATCTCAATAGATAGATTTTGGGTGTTCGTAGGAATTTTTTTGTTTCTCATGCAACGTTCCCCAACATCATGATATATTGCTATAAATTATAAACACTTTGGGAATATTTTTATTGAATTTTTTGGAGTAACATGTCAATCTATTGCCTAGCGTTACTTTTTGTATTATGGTGTTTTTGTAATTTAAGAAAATATCTAGAGAAGTATGAGGAAAAATAAAAGAAAAATAGCTCTAGAAGTTTTGAGGAACTATAAGGCCATGAAGCCTTGACCCCAACCTTGAGGGCCCCATGACCCCTAGGCGCCATAGTAAGGGGGGGGGGCTAACTCGCACTCCAATTCTCGATGACTTATATACCTGCTACTTGTGAGTTGCGTTGGGGTTTTCAGAGGACAGGGGAAGCAATATAGTAGCAATAAGTATTTCCCTCATTGAGAACTAAGGTTATCAAACCAATAGGATAATCAAGGCAAACTCTCGTCGCCGACACCTACACACACAAATCCAAACACTTTTACCCAACGCGGGCAAGAGGGTTGTCAATCCCCTTGAACTCGTTACTTGCAAGGTTAATTCTGACAATGAAAGATATAACAAAAGTAGAAGGAAATAAAAAGTAAATAACCGCAGCAAGGTATTTAGGATTTTAGCAATATGATTTAAATAGACCTAGGGGTATACTAGAAGCTTCTCTCTCAAGCGCATAGCATACGGTGGTTAGACAAATTATTGTTGGGCTATTGATATAAAAGCGCGTAGTTACGACGTTATTCATGGCAATGATCATTTATATAGGCATCACCTCTGTGACAAGTAGACCGAAACAATCCCGCATCTACTACTATTAGTCCACCAACCGACCGACTTCTACAAGCATCTATGGTGTTAAGTTCATGACAAACAGAGTAACACATTAAGCAAGATGACATGATGTTGACAAAGTAAGACAAGCAATATGTTCAGACCACATCGTTTTATCCTTAATGACAACAATATATTATGTGTCTTGTCCCATTTCTATCACTGGGATATAGAGCACTACAATATTGAACCCACTACAATGCACTCTTCCCGATGAAGATAAATCAATCTAGTTAGCGAAACCAAACTGATATATCAGAGAGAATTACAAACCTATAATGATCATGCATAATAAAGTTTAGAAAAGACTCAATCACTTTCAATGAATAATCTGATCATAAACCCACAATTCATGGCATCCCAACAAACACGCCAGAAAAGAAGGTTACATCAGATAGATCTTCGTAAGAATCACAAAGAACATGGTATTGAAGATCAAAGAGAGAGAAGAAGCCATCTAGCTACTAGCTATGGACCCATAGGTCCATGGTGAACTACTCACACATCATCATGGAGGCATTAAGGTTGATGTAATTGGCCTTCGTGATCGATTCCCCCTCCGATAGAGTACCGGAAAAGGCCTCAAATGGGATTGCGGAAGAACAGAGGCTTGCAACAGCGAAAAAAGTGTGTCGGGTGTCTCTTTGTTAGTTTAGGGGTAACTAAAGATATATATGTATATATATATATATAGAAGTGGAATAAGGATAGAAGGGTGTACGAGGGGCCCACAAGCTCGGGGGGTCGCCCTCCAGGCTCGTGGCTCCCTTACAGGTCTTCTGGCCTCCTCCCGAAGCTTCTAGGGTCTCTTATGCCCAAAAATAACCCCCGGAAAGTTTCATCCAATTTGGACTCCGTTTGATATTGAATTTTTGAAAAGTCCAAAAACAGGCAAAAATAGGAACTGGCAAAAATAGGAACTAGGTTACTAGGTTAGTACAAAAAATGATTAGAATAGCATATAATTGCATATAAATTATCCAAGATTGATAATATAATAACTTGAAACAATAAAAAATTATAGATATGTTGGAGACGTATCAGCATCCCCAAGCTTAATTCTGCTCGTCCTTGAGTAGGTAAATATAAAAACAGATTTTTTAATGTCGCATGCTACCCAACATGTAATATCTTTCTGGTATAATTATTGAGAAATGATGAGTTAAATGATATCAATACAATAATATCCAAGAAAGTTTCGAAATATATGATCATTAAAGAATGTTATCCCTTCTTATTTTTATCATATTAGCATGGCATGACTCCATCTTCACCATGTAAGTATACATCATGAGCACTCTGGTGCTAAACCAGGCAATTGGATTATACTTCTAACGCGCTTGAGAATTTTTAACTTCATGCCATACATGAGCGTGAGCCGTGGATATAACATATGGGTGGAATAGAGTATGGTGGTAGATATCAAAGGAGTCAAAAAGAGAAGAAAGTCTCGCAACAACTAGGCGGATCAATGGTCTACGAAGATGCCCATCAATCGATATCAATGCGAGGAGTAGGGATTGCCATGCAATGTATGCACTAGAGCTATAAGTGTATGCAAGCTCAAATGAAATTAAGTGGGCGTGCATCCAACTTCCTTGCACATGAAGACCTCAGGCATTTGAGGAAGCCCGTTGTGATGCCCACATTTCTAATCATGCACTAATCATACATGCATCATGCATGATCATGAACAGTGATGCACATAAATATCACAACACAACTCTACGACACAAATATAAACATAAATCTTAATATTACAAACCCGTGTCATGAGGACCCATAATACGCCAGTCATGAAAGCAAATTTTATCTGAGTACAGACATATTTAGACAAGTTTTGCCTTAAGAAGGTTGAGTAAAACAACGACACTAGATCTAGAGGCAAAGCCAGCTTCCTAGGACCTCCAGACTACTCCTGGTCAAACGTCCTCCATGTAGTAGCCTCGTGGGAAAAGACTTGCATCCTTGTTGCTACCATATGTTGCAGCAACAGAGTCGAAGTGAAAAGAGTAGCAAAGCAATGGTAAGTACTCGCAAGACTTACATTAGAATTGTACTAGATATGCATCGGTATCAAAGGAATGGGGTAGTATTTTTTGGACTAAACTATAGAAATGCCAGAATAAGGGAGAAGAATCTCAACCTATCAAAGACCACATCTTTCATCAATAGAAGACATGAGTGTATATGGTATCATCTAGCACATATAAATAGCAATAACCTATCCAGCGATCATCTCATCGACTCCGTCGAGAAAGTGATCTCCAAGGGTATCTGTCTATCATCTTGGTGTATTTTATCAACTATCTGTTCAAGTACTATAAGATCGGTATACATCTCCATGTCATTTTTTTTATTGTGGACGCAACTATCCGAGTAGTTTAACTTCCCAACAGGGGTACACCAATCTACCCGATATGCTCGGTTACCTCTAGTCGGACATACTTTTCTGGGTAATGCCCGGCCTTGGATGATCAACATGCCGAAGTCCTAACTAGGCTCTACAGATAGGTCAACATGCCAGTCTAAATCCTAAGTGCAAAGGGGACATGGGTAGATCACCCTAAGCACTCCTGCACGTTGCAAGAATGGCCAAGACAAAGCCTGATATTTTTATACTCTTCACGCATAACCAACTCACCCAGGTGCGTGTCGCTAACTGTGACATCTGACCGAGCTCTTGGTAGGAACTGATGACATCGAGGGCCCATAAACCATTATCTGATGTAGTGACTAGTGCGTATATGCCAGTGGTAGTCTCAGATCAAATAACCAAATCTCGTTAAGCGTGTTATTATTAAATAGCCACAGACATTAATGAGGGACCAGGCCCACCTCTCTCCTAGGTGGTCTCCACCTGCTGATACGTCTCCAACGCATCGATAATTTATGAAGTATTCATGCCATAATTGCCTACGTTTACAATACTTTTATATGGTTTTGATGCACTTTATATGATTTATTTAGAACTAACCCGTACTGACGCTCTTTTCAATAGAATTACCGTGGTGTTGTTTTTGTGCGGAAAATAAAAGTTCTTGGAATCGCCCGAAACTCTTTTATTATTTTTCTAGAGGAAATAAGAAATACGAGAGCGAAGAACCACCGGAGGGGAGCCACCTATAGGCCACAAGCCAACAGGCCGCGCCCACCCCCTAGGCGCACCCTTTAGCTTGTGGGGCCCACGTGGCTATGTTGTGCGTGATTCAAACTCTGAAAAATCCTATAAATCCCCAAACCCCATAAGTAAACCTAGAATTCCGCTCCACCGCTGCAACTCTCTATATCGATGAGGCAGTCATCTAGAGCCTTTCCAGTACCCTACCGGGGAGGGAAAATCATCACCGGTATCCATCTTCATCATCCCGGTGAGGAGTAGTTCACCGTCGGGGCTGAGGGTATGTACCAGTAGCTATGTGTTTAATCTCTCTCTCTCGTGTGTTCTTGAGATGGCATGATCTTTGTTAATATAGTTGGATCATATGGTGTTGTGATGAATTGAATCTTTCCCTTTGAGATTTGTTATGCTGGATTGAATATTGGATTTGAGAACACTTGATGTATGTCTTGCATGCGGATACCCGTAGTGACAATGGGGTATTCTATTGATTCACTTGATGTATGTTATGTCATCAAATTGCGGATTCTGGTGACATTGGGTAACTATCCATAGGGGTTGATTGCATGCTTTCCTCTTACCTTCTCCGATAGAAATCTTGGGGGTACTCTTTGAAGTTCTTTGTGTTGGATTGAATATGATGAATATGAAATTGTTTGATGCATGTCAAATATTTAACCCACGGATACTTGTGGTGATATTGGAGTATCTAGGTGACATTAGGGTTGATTGATATGTATCATAAGTGTTATTTTTGTACAAACTATAGGGCTGTTTGTGACACCTATAGGAATAGCCCAATAGATTGATTAGAAAGTGTAACTTTGGGGTGGTTAGACTACCTACAACAATTTCCTTTCTTGTTCTCTGCTAGGTATGAACTTTGGAGTGATTTTTTATTGGACGTTGAGGATGATCATATGATTCTATTATGTTAGCATTGTTGAGAGATTGCACTAGTGAAAGTATGAACCCTAGGCCTTATTTACAAGCATTTATACAATGTTTTGCTTGTTATTTGCCACTTGCTACCTTGTAGTTTTTATATTTATAGATTACAAAAACCTATCTCCATCATCCATATTGCACTTGTATCACCATCTCTTTGCCAAACTAGTGCACCTATACAATTTGCCATTGTATTGGGTGTGTTGGGGACAGAAGAGATTTCTTGTATTTGATTGCATGGTTGTTGAGAGCCCATCTTCATCCTACACCTCTCACGGATTGATAAACCTTAGGTCATGCACTTGAGGGAAAATTGCTTTTGTCCTACAAAATTCTGCGCTTGGAGGCCCAACAGAGTCTACAGGAATAAAGTTGTGTAGTAGACATCACCTGCGATGTCATTCCACATAGTGAATCACTCGGGGCTGTAGGGAAACCAGGCCCATCACTACCTGGATGGAAACACATGTCCCTTCAGCCCTTAGTCTAAACAATATCATAAATATTGTAGTAGTATATAGTATATCCGTGATCATCGCTCGAAGGGAGCATGACCTGACAATATAGCTTGGCAAAACGGACAAGGGTGTAGGGCTATTGATGAGACGATAGCATATCTATACCAAGCATATAGAAGAACGAGTATGGTATCAATGGTAGTAGCAAATACATGCTATGCAGCAATATATGATCTACCAATAAAGCAGTAATAGGCTAACAATAGCACTACTCTAATGCAATAAGTTGAGAGAAGGAATATGCGATATCGGAATGATCAAGGAGGTTTTGGTTGCCTTGCAGCTCTGCTGAGAAGGATGGGTCGTTGTCGACGTATTCGCACTCGGGGTCAACGGCCGTCTCGGGGTCTACAGAAAGAATAGATGAGAGGGGGAACGAAATAAATAACTGGCATAGAAATGAAACACAATGCATTTCATGGCAAAGTGCATTGATGAAATGCTCTAATGCATCACTAATCATTTTAAAATAAGAGGGAAAACATTGTATTATCCTATCAAATGATCCTGACACAAAATGTCCAGGTTCAATATGTTACAAGGGCGTGACATATATGTGGATGCATATTTAGATTCATTATATTTTTTTGATCAACTTTCATATATAAATTATTGTCATCCGAGTTACGAATTATCTTATATGATTTTCTAAAGTTTATTTGATATTTTGGATTCTTCTATCTATTCCTTTAATTACTAAATAGGCAACATACCTTTTACACCTACAAGGTGTTAGCCATTAAACCCATTAAGCATCACGCAAGGGGCGATCTCTCGGCGTGTACACGTCGGCAGAGGTACAATACACATCAGACAGGACGATCGCAACAATTGGATAGGAGGGCATCGTTTTGGTTGTTTCCATTGGCTCAAACTGGGCTAGATAGCACCTCCCTCAACACTATTGTCTCTTTCCCTTCGCTATGAAGCAAACTGCAAACCCCACCTCTTCCTCACCGCGATCACCTCGTCTCTCTTGCTCCGGTGGTCTCCAGCACCGCTGAGCACTCCCTGGTGTTATCGTCGATTTGTCGTATCTTCTCCACCCACTGAATTCGATACCCACCTTCTCCTCATGTGCCTATGGCTAACCCTAGCCGACGCGGATCCGATGCCTCACGCCCGCTCTCCTGCGTCACCGGGGCCATCTAGCGTGAGGGCATACAGTAAACATATGCAACGGTGCTTTTCGACATGTGTCATCTTCAAGGGCGTGGAGCAATTGAGGTTGGCTCCTTCCTTCTCCACGAATACGCGTCGGGAAGGAAGTCAGACCCATGTGATTCTACGCCAAGGTCAGCGACGGGGGACGCTTGGATACCATCCTCGTCTCCGTCATGGTCATGAAAAGAGGACTCACCGCTGTGTGCTGATGACCGAATCATCCAAACCAGTGACTCCGACATAGGTATTCATCCCCTCTGCTCTCTCTCTCTCTGTCTCTAAGAGCTCATATGCTTGTAACAATGCCACCGTCGGAAGTCTGAACTAAACCCAATCCCTAAGAATTTATACTGCAGAATAGTGTGTTTCATTTCTGTTGGGGAGAGGTGGTTCAACGCCGAGTAAAATAGATTTTTTTTAATTTCAATGTATGCGTGGTACTTTGAGAACTTATATGCTTGTAACATTGCCGCCGTTCTGAAAACAATCTCTGAGAAATTTTACAATGCAGGCACCTTTTTGTTGCACTAAATTGTGTGTTTCATTTCTACTAGATTGGTGGGATTTGGCTCTGGGGAGAGGTGGTTCAGCGCTATGGAGAGCTGATTTCATGGCAGGCTACTATGTCGTTGGGGTTAGTTCTTGGTGCCATGCACACTCTTGATGTCCACCGACCAGGTTGGTATCGATCAACCCGTCTCTTTTAAGATCTAGTGTTGTGCCTGTAAAAGTTCTCAACTATCACATCTGAAGAAACAAGAAATTTTGGTTGTATCTCGAATAGATAGCTATAGGATATACTGCTAATGAGCTAATTCCCCTGCAGGTTAAGGATTTCCTTCTTTCATTTTTCTTTACTTGGTTACACTGAATTGTTTATGGGTTGTTTTGTAGGTACTAATTTTGGTGTCAACTCAAGGTAAAAGGTAAAGGCTGAAGGTAAGAAATCATCATTAGTTAGGTAGCCGTACATGGTATGGTTTCTTAGCGTGATTTGGAAGTACCAAAAGCACTACTCAATATTAGTAGTCATTTGAAAAATATGCCATTTTCTTGCTTGTCAGTTTCATTTTATTAATATAGCAGGAAGCTAGAGCAGTCACTCACACTTGGAGCGAACCCACATTGTTAACCTGGGATAAGTAGATAGCACATGCACTTAATAGTTAAATATGACTTCAATGTCTGAATTAACCAATGGTATTTATATTGCGCCAAAGCCAAATATATATCTGAATACCCTGAATGGTTATTAGTGTTTCTTACACAATTAAGAAAGAAAGCTTAAGATTTATCTAGGATGGAATATAGAATCAATAGGTAGGACGTAAAAATTTAAAATCATAAATCAGTGGTAGGTAGAATTGCACGATCAAAGAAAGCTTAAGATTTATCTAGGATGGAATATAGAATCAATAGATATCAATGCAAGGAGTAGTGATTGCCATGCAACAAATGCACTAAAGATATAAGTGTATGAAAGCTCAACGGAAGCTAAGTGGGTGTGCATACAACTTGCTTGCTCATGAAGACCTCGAGCATTTGAGGAAGCCCGCCATCAGAATATACAAGCCAAGTTCTATAATGAAAAATTCCCACTAGCATATGAAAGTGATAACTCAGGAGACTCTCTATATGAAGAACATGGTGCCACTTTGAGGTGCAAGTGTGGTAAAGGAGAGTACCAATCCACTTCTCTCTTTATCTCTCATTTGTTCTTTTTTTATTTGGTGGGCTAATTTGGCCTGCCCCAATTTTTTATTTTTTTGTCCGGAGCTCATCCCGACTTGTGGGGGAATCATTACTCCATATTCCTTTCTAAAAAAGTTTAAGTGAAGCACGAGAGTTCAATTATTTCTATAAAATCTATACGCCACCGTACTCTAAAATAAAAAAGTGAAGCACCGGAGCAATGGCTAAGCTCAAAAGATATAAGTGAAGCACATAGAGTATTCTCAAAAATCATGATGAACATGTGTCTCTGTCAAATAGGTGTGTCCAGCGAACAATGATTGTGTCCAACTAAAAATAAAGCAAACTATAATCAACAATGCTCCAAGCAAAACACATATCATGTGATGAATAAAAATATAGCTCCAAGTGACATACCGATGAAATGGAGACGAAAGAGGGGATGCCTTTCGGGGCATCCCCAAGCTTAGACGCTTGAGTATTCCTAGAATTTTACCTTGGCATGCCTTGTTCATCCCCAAGCTTAGTCTCTTGTCGCTCCTTATTCCTTCATTCATCGTGATCGCACCCAACACTTGAAAACTTCAGCACACAAAACTCAATGGAAAACTCATGAACTCTGTTGGTATGATAGGTAAATCAAAAACTTTAGGTACTGTTATAAATTGATTTATATTTTTATGTTGGATAAGGTACTTTATTCTAACTTCTCCATGGCTTATACCCCCTTATACAATCTATAACATCATCAAAACAAGCAAACTATGCAAGCAAAAATAGAATTTGTCTAAAACAGAACAACATTTAATGATCTGCACAAACACCATACTTATTAACTACAAAAATTCTGAAAAAATAGTAAAACCTATGGAATTTGTATAACAATACTTTGTAAAAAAATCAGATAAAAAATACGTTCTAGTAAAATCATAGAAATTTGCATTGGACGCAAAAGTGTCTGTTTTTTGTACCATATCAATTCTTCTATCTTCCAAATCAATCCCAAAGGCTTTACTTGACACAAACATTAATTAAAACATAAAAACACAATCATTACAGTATAAATAATCATGTAAGCACACCAAGAGTGAAAGTAAAACAAAAATTTTAAAGATAACTATTCGGTTGCCTCCCAACAAGCAATATCGTTTTATGCCCCTAGCTAGGCATAATGCATAGTATCAAGTGTTGTCATCTTTGATATTCGCATCTTGGGATGTGTGTTCATGAGGAAGTTTTTTGAAGATAATAGGAAACACATCATCTAGTAAAATCTTAGCATTCTCAATGCTACTTTTCTCGAACCCTTCTTTATTCTCTCTCACCATCCAACAATATTGCTTATTAATAGCATTGAAAACTTGTTGGATAATATGTATAGGACGAACTTCCTTATTGGTATTTTCATCAGAAGTATGGTTATCACGAAACACATACCTCATCATATAGTCCTAGTTTTACAAAATTTCATCTATCACTGGATGTTCATGACTCATATTATAGAAGTCAAAGATCTCTCAAACCTCTCACACTATATAGTCAAATTCATTCATGAGGATGAGAGTGGCTATCTTCTTAACCCTAGGGTTATTTATAACCGGTAATTCATAGAAAAGCCTTTTAAAAGTAGGATGATTTCACATAAATCTTCTTTCAAGTTTAAGAACAAGTGTGGAAATAGTATTGGCATAGCTATTGGTTCTTTTAACAATAGGTGTGTCATTGCAAACCAAAGTACCCATGCAATTAAAGAATTCTAGGATAATGCTTTTCCATATGATATTCCCCTTCACCTCAAGAAAAACTTTTACCTTTTGATTTGGGGTGGTTTCCTCCTTAGAGGTTTCACCATCCTCACTTTTCTCAATGATAAACTCACACATGATATCAACTTCGAGCACGCAAACAAGTAAACTAGATAACTAAGCAAACAAGCAAATAGAAATATTTATGTATTTTTGATTTTTATAAGAAGTAAAATATAACAGAAAATAAAAATTAAAATATAATAGCAAATAAAAATTAGAACTAGTGAAGGATAATTTGTGCGAAGGTACTTCATAAGAATTTGGTGATACTCCCCGACAACAACGCCAGAAATTCTTCTTGCTACTTGTGAACTACGTTGGGATTTACCTTGAAGAAGAGGGGAGGTGCAAAGCAGTATATATAAGTATTCCCTCGGTGAGAACCAAGGTTATCGAACTAATAGGAGGACAATGCAAATTCCTGTCTTTGGTGCTTATACACGAAAGAGCACGCACTTGCACCCAATGCGGGCAAGAGGGTTGTCAATCCCCTTGAACCCGTTACTTGCAAGCAATAAGTAGTGGTAGATAGATAATATGAATATAAAATAAAATAACAATAAATAAATTGCAGCAATATTTTTTGTGTTTTTTAATTAATAAGACCCGGGGGACATAGTTTTTGCTAGAGGCTTCTCTCTCAAAGAAAGCATACGGTGGGTAAACAAATTACTGTTGGGCAATTGATAGAAAAGCGCATAGTATGTAATATTTATTCACGGAAATTATCATGTATATAGGAATCATGTCAATAAACAAGTATACCGACTCCTACCTGCATCTACTACTATAACTCCACTCATCGACTGCTATCCAGCATGCATCTAGAGTATTAAGTAAAAACAGAGTAATGCTTGGAGCAAGATGACATGATGTAGACAAAGTAAATCCAATCAATATGAATAAACCCATCGTTTCACCTTAATGGTAGTAATATAATACATGTCATGTCCCTTTCTGTCACTGGGATTGAGCACCACAAGATTAAATCCATCACAACGCACCACTCCCCTCGAAGATAAACCAATCTAGTTGGCCAAACCAAACCGATAGATCAAAGAGCAATATGAAGCTATACAATCATGCATATAAGAATTCAGAAAAGAATCAATATATTTTCATGAATATTCTGAACATAAACCCACAATCCATCAGATCCCAACAAACACACCACAAAGAAGGATTAAACCGGATAGATCACCGCGGGAGTCGTAGTGAACTTTGTGTTAAAGATCATAGAGAGAGAGAGAGAGAAAGAGAGAGAGAGAGACATACAGGTACTAGCTATGGTCACGTAGGTCTGTCGTAAACTACTCACACATCATCATGGAGGAAGCAAGGTTGATGTAGAGGCTTTTCGTGATCGATGAACCCTTCGACAGGGCACCGGAATAGGGCTCCAGATGACCTCCCGTCGGAACAAAGACTTGCAGCAGCGAAAAGAGTATTTTGTGTTGGAAATATGCCCTAGAGGCAATAAATAAAGTGTTTATTATTATATTTCCTTGTTCATTAATTGTCCAAGCTATAATTGTGTCGATTGGAAACTAAATACATGTGTGGGCATATAGACAAACATTGTGTCCCTAGTATGCCTCTAACAGGCTAGCTCGTTGGTCAAAGATGGTTAAGGTTTCTTGGCCATGGACATGAGATGTCATTTCATACCGGGATCACATCATTAGGAGAATGATGTGATGGACAAGACCCAAACTATGAACGTAGCATATGACCGTGTTAGTTTATTGCTACTGTTTTCTACATGTCAAGTATTTGTTCCTATGACCATGAGATCATGCAACTCACTGACACCAGAGGAGTGCCTTGCGTGCATCAAACGTTGCAACGTAACTGGGTGACAATAAAGGTGCTCTATAGGTATCTCCGAAGGTGTCTGTTGAGTTGGCATGGATCAATACTGGGATTTGTTACTCCGTGTGACGGAGAGGTATCTCAGGGCCCACTCGCTAATACAACATCACAACAAGCCTTGCAAGCAATGTGACTAAGTGTTAGTCGTGGGATCTTGTATTACAGAATGAGTAAAGAGACTTGCTGGTAACGAGATTGAACTAGGTATAGATATACCGACGATCGAATCTCATGTAAGTAACATACCGAAGAACAAAGGGAACGACATACATGATTGTCTGAATCCTTGACATAGAGGTTCGAACGATAAAGATCTTTGTAGAACATGTAGGAACCAACATGGGCATCCAGGTCCCGCTGTTGGTTATTGACCGTAGAGGTGTCTCGGTCATGTCTACATAGCTAACAAACCCGCAGGGTCTGCACACTTAAGGTTCGGTGACGTTTCGGTATAGATGAGTTATGTGTGTTGGTGACCGAAGGTTGTTCGGAGTCCCGGATGAGATCCCGGACATGAAGAGGAACTCCAGAATGGTCCGAAGGTAAAGATTCATATATAGGATGTTTCGTGTTGGTTATCGAGAAAAGTACGGGCATCACCGGTAACGTATCGGGGGTGCCGGGAGGGTCCCGGGATTCCACCGGAAGGGGCCACCAGCACCAAAGGCCTACATGGGATGTGAGAGAGGGCACACCAGCCCTTGGTTGGCTGGCCGCCCCTCCCACAAAGTCCCATGCAGTAAGGGAGTTGGTGGGAGGGCCAACCCTAGGGTTGGTGCCACCTTACTTAGGTGGCAAGCCACCCTAGGGCGCCTCCACCCTTGGCCGCCGCCCCAAGGGGGAAACCCTAGGGGTTTGGGCGCACCACCCCTCCCCCTATATATATGTGAGAGGGAGGAGGGCAGCCGCACCCTAGGCCACGACGCAGCCCTTCCCCCCTCTACGATAGCCTCTCCTCTAGTAGATTGATTCGGTGACACTTAGCGAAGCTCTGCCGGATCAGCTCCACCACCACCGCCCCAACACCGTCATGCTGCCGGCAAACCCATCTACCTCTCCGCTCCCTCTTGCTGGATCAAGAAGGCAGAGATCTTCATCGAGCTGCACGTGTGCTGAACGCGGAGGTGTCGTCCATTCGGCACTTGATCGGGAGTTCGTGGGACGGCTTGCGATTTAGATCACAGAGACATACAACTACATCAACCATGTTCTTTAATGCTTCCGCTTAGCGATCTACAAGGGTATGTGGATCCAATCTGTCCTCTCATATATGCTCATCTCCTAGATTGATCTTGGTGAAGCGTAGGATTTTTTTTGTTTCCCATGCAACATTCCCCAACAGTGGCATCATGAGCTAGGTCTATGTGTAGATGAGATCTTGAGTAGAACACAAAAGAGTTTGTGGGCGTTGATATTCAGATTTATTCCTTTCTTAGTCTTTTCTTGTTTCATCGGTATTGTGGGATGAAGCGACTCTGACCGACTTTACTCATACGCTTACGAGAGACCGTGTTCCATTGACTGCCATGTGACTTTGTCGCATAAAGATGGCTGGCGGGTGTCTGTCTCTCCCACTTTAGTTGGACTGGATTTGATTAAGGCGGTCCTTGTAGAAGGTTGAAAAGCAATGTTCATATCACCGTTGTGGTTTTGCATAGGTAAGAATCGTTCTTGCTAGATACCCATAGCAGCCACGTAAAACATCCAACAACAATTAGAGGACATCTAACTTGTTTTTGCAGGGTATATTGTGATGTGATATGGCCAATTACATGATGTGATATATGTGATGTATGCGATGATCATGTTTTTGTATAGAATATCACAACTTGCATGTCAATGAGTATGGCAACCGGTAGGAGCCATAGGATTGTCTTTGATTATTGTATGACCTGGGTGTCAATCTTTAAGCGCTATGTAATGCTTTACTTTATCGCTAATAGGTAGCAATAGTAGTGTGAGCATGGTGGGCACAACAACCCCGATGGAGACACAATGATGGAGATCATGATGATGGAGATCATGATGATGGAGATCATGGTGTTATGCCGGTGACGATGGAGATCATGCCGGTGCTTTGGAGATGGAGATCAAAAGCACAAGTTCATGGCCATATCATGTCACTTATGATTTGCATGTGATGTTAATCCTTTTATGCACCTTGTTTTGGTTATAATGACGGTAGCATTATTAGGTGATCCCTCACTTAAATATCAAGATTAATTGTGTTCTCCCGAGTGTGCACCATTGCGAAAGTTCGCCGTGTCGAGACACCACGTGATAATCAGGTGTGATAGACTCTACGTTTGCATACAACGGCTGCAAGCCAGTGTTCCACATGCGCAACACTCAATTTAAACTTGACGAGCCTAGCATGTATATACATGGCCTCAGAACAAAAGAGACCAAAAGGTCGAGCATGAGTCATATAGTAGATATGATCAACATGATGATGTTCACCATTGAAACCACCTTAACTCACGTGATGATCGGACTTGAGATGGTGAATATGGATCATGTATCACTGAGATGACCTGAGGGATGCCAATTTGAGTGGTAGCTTTAGTAATTTGATTAACTAAACTCATTATCATGAACAATGGTCTTAGTAAACTTTGCTTATTTATGTTGCAGATCAATGGCTCGCGTAATAGCACCCCTGAATTTTAATGCGTTCCTAGAGAAAGCTAAGTTGAAAGATGATGGAAGTAACTTTGTGGACTGGGCCCGTAATCTGAGGATTATCCTCATGGCTTCCCATAAGGCATATGTCCTTGACGCATCGCTTGGTAACCAACCCGCACACATTTCATCCGAAGACGTTAAGAACGCTTGGGAGGCACATTCTGGAGATTACTCAATAGTTCAGTGTGCAATATTGTATGGCTTAGAACCGGTACTTCAAAGACGTTTAGAACGTCATGGAGCATATGAGATGTTCCAGGAGTTGGAGTTTATCTTTAAGAAGAATGGCCGGATCGAGAGGTATGAGACCCCCGATAAGTTCTATGCTTGCAAGATGGAGGAGAACGGGTCTATCAGTGCACATATACTCAGAATGTATGGGTATTCGACCCATCTGGCGGAGTTAGGGATGCCCCTTCCACTGGAGGTGATCACTAACAGAGTTCTTCAATCATTGCCACCTAGATACAAGAGCTTCGTGATGAACTATAACATGCACGGGATGACCAAGTCAGTCGCCAAGCTGTTTGCGATGCTGAAAGTCGTTGAGTCTGAAATCCAGAAAGAACATCAAGTGTTGATGGTCAATAAAACCACTAGTTTCAAAAGGCATGGCAAGGGAAAGAAGGGTAACTCCAAGAAGGGTGGCAAAGCAGTTGCTCCTCCCATGAAGAAATCCAAGGCTGGACCCAAGCCAGAAACTGAGTGCTTTCATTGCAAGGGAACTAGTTACTAGAAGCGGAACTGCCCTAAGTACCTGGCCGACAAGAAGGCGGCCAACACCAAACAAGGTATATATGATATACATGTTATTGATGTGTACCTTACTAGCTCTCGTTGTAGTGCCTGGGTATTTGATACTGGTTCGGTTGCTCACATTTGCAACTCAAAGGAGGACCTACGGAATAGATGGAGGCTGGCTAAGGATGAAGTGACGATGCGCGTGGGAAATGGTTGCAAGGTTGATGCGATCGCCGTTGACACGCTTGCTCTTCGACTACCATCGGGATTAGTGATGAACCTGAATAATTGTTATTTAGTGCCTGCATTAAGCATGAACATTATATCTGGATCTTGTTTATTGCGAGATGGTTACTCATTTAAATCAGAGAATAATGATTGTTCTATTTATATGAGTAATATCTTTTATGGTCATGCACCCAATGGGAGGGGTTTATTCTTATTGAATCTCGATAGTAATGATACACATGTTCATAGCATTGATGCCAAAATATGTAGAGTTGATAATGATAGTACCACTTTCTTGTGGCACTGCCGTTTGGGTCATATTGGTGAAAAATGCATGAGGAAGCTCCATGCTGATGGACTTTTGGAGTTACTTGATTTTGAATCACTTGACACGTGTGAACCATGCCTCATGGGCAAGATGACTAAAACACCCTTCTCTAGAACAATGGAACGGGCAAGTGATTGTTGGAAATCATACATACTGATGTGTGTGGTCCGATGAACATTGAGGCGCGTGGTGGATATCGTTATTTTCTCACCTTTAGTGATGACTTAAGTAGATATGGATATATTTACTTAATGAAACACAAGTCTGAAACGTTTGAAAAGTTCAAGAAATTTCAGAGTGAAGTTGAGAATCACCATAACAACAAGATTAAATTCCCGTGATCTGATCGAGGAGGCGAATATTTGAGTTATGAGTTTGGCAGGCACTTAAGACTGTGGAATTGTTTCACAATTGACACCGCCTGGAACACCACAGCCTAATGGTGTGTTCGAACGTCGTAATCAAACCTTATTAGATATGGTGCGTTCTATTATGTCTCTTGCCGATTTGCCACTATCGTTTTAGGGTTATGCATTAGATACAACTGCATTCACTTTAAATAAGGCACCATCGTAATCCGTTGAGACGACACCATACGAATTGTGGTTTGGCAAGAAGCCAAATTTGTCGTTTCTTAAAGTTTAGGTATGTGATGGTTATGTCAAAAAGCTTCAGCCTGAAAAGCTAGAACCCAGAGTGGAGAAATGCGTCTACATAGGATACCCAAAAGAGATAGTTGGGTATACCTTCTATCTCAGATCCAAAGGCAAAGTGTTTGTCGCTAAGAACGAAACATTTCTTGAGAAAGAGTTTCTCTCGAAAGAATTGAGTGGGAGGAAAGTAGAACTTGATGAGGTGATTGAATCTTCACTTCAACCAGAGAGTAGTGCAGCACAGAAAGATGTTTCTGTTGAGCCAACGACGGTTGAAGAGGAAGTTAATGTTGACGATCATGAAACTTTAGATCAAGTTGCTATTGAACCTCGTAGGTCAATAAGGGCGCGTACTGCTCCTGAGAGGTATGGCAACCCTGTCTTGGAGGTTATGTTGTTAGATAACAATGAACCTACGAGCTATGAAGGAGCGATGATGGACCCGGATTCCGAGAAATGGTTAGAGGCCATGAAATCCAAGTGGGATCTATGTATGAAAACAAAGTATGGACTTTGCAAGTACTACCTGAAGGACGAAAGGCCATTCAGAATAAATGGATCTTTAAGAAGAAGACGGACACGGACGGTAATGTCATCGTCTATAAAGCTCGACTTGTGGGAAAGGGTTTTTCACAATTTCAAGGAGTTAACTACGATGATACCTTCTCACTCGTAGTGATCCTTAAGTCCGTCAGAATCATGTTAGCAATAGCTGCATATTTCGACTATGAAATTTGGTAGATGGATGTCAAAACAGCATTCCTTAATGGTTTCCTTGAGGAAGAGTTGTATATGATGCAACCGGAAGGTTTTGTCGATCCAGAGAATGTTGACAAAGTTTGCAAACTCCAACGATCCATTTATGGACTAGTGAAAGCATATCGGAGTTGGAATAAGCGCTTTTATGAGGTGATCAAGGCGTTTGGGTTTATATAAGTTTATCGAGAAGCTTGTATTTACAAGAAAGTGACAGGGAGCTCTGTAGCGTTTCTAATATTATATGTGGATGACATATTGCTGATTGGAAACAATATAGAAATGCTGGAAAGCGTGAAGGAATATTTGAACAAGAATTTTTCAATGAAGGACCTAGGAGAAGCTTCTTACATATTAGGCATTAAGATCTATAGAGATAGATTGAGACGCTTGATAGCACTTTCACAAAGCACATACCTTGATAAAGTTTTGAAGAATTTCAAAATGGATCAGTCCAAGAAGGGGTTCTTGCCTGTGTTACATGGTGTGAAGTTGAGTAAGACTCAATGCCCAGTGACTGCAGAAGATAGAGAGAAGATGAATGTCATCCCCTATGCTTCAGCCATAGGCTCTATCATGTATGCGATGTTGTGCACAAGACCTGATGTCAGCCTTGCCATAAGTATGTCCGGAAGGTTTCAAAGTGATCCTGGAATGGAGCACTGGACGGTGGTCAAGAATATCCTTAAGTACCTGAAAAGGACTAAGGAAATGTTTCTTATTTATGGAGGTGATCAAGAGCTCATCGTAAAGGGTTACGTTGATGCAATCTTTGACACTAATCCAGATGACTCTAAGTCGCAAACCGGATATGTGTTTATTCTCAATGGGGGAGCGGTAAGCTGGTGCAGTTCCAAGCAAAGCGTGGTAGCCGATTCTACATGCGAAGTGGAGTACATCGCAACCACGGAGGCAGTGAAGGAAGGTGTCTGGATGAAGGAGTTAATGACAGATCTTGGAGTAGTGCCCAGTGCACTGAATCCGATGGCTCTGTTCTGTGACAACACTGCTGCCATTGCTATGGCCAAGGAACCAAGGTTTCACAAGAGGACCAGACACATAAAGTGGTGCTTCAATTCCATCCGCGATTACGTCGAGGAGAAGGGCATAAATATTTGCAAAGTGCACATGGATCTGAATGTTGCAGACTCGTTGACTAAATCTCTTCCAATGGCTAAACATGATAAACACCAAAACTGCATGGGTGTTCGATTCATTACAATGTAAATCACATAGTGATGTGAACTAGATTATTGACTCTAGTGCAACTGGGAGACTATTGGATATATGCCCTAGAGGCAATAAATAAAGTGTTTATTATTATATTTCCTTGTTCATGATAATCGTTTATTGTCCATGCTATAATTGTGTTGATTGGAAACTAAATACTTGTGTGGGCATATAGACAAACATTGTGTCCCCAGTATGCCTCTAGCAGGCTAGCTCGTTGATCAAAGATGGTTAAGGTTTCCTGGCCATGGATATGAGATGTCATTTGATATTGAGATCACATCATTAGGAGAATGATGTGATGGACAAGACCCAAACTATGAACGTAGCATATGATCATGTCAATTTATTGCTACTGTTTTCTACATGTCAAGTATCTGTTCCTATGACCATGAGATCATGCAACTCACTGACACCGGAGGAGTGCCTTGTGTGTATCAAATGTTGCAACGTAACTGGGTGACTATAAAGGTGCTCTACAGGTATCTCCGAAGGTGTCTATTGAGTTGGCATGGATCAATACTGGGATTTGTTAGTCCATGTGACGAAGAGGTATCTCAAGGCCCACTCGGTAATACAACATCAGAACAAGCCTTGCAAGCAGTGTGACTAAGTTTTAGTCATGGGATCTTGCATTACGGAACGAGTAAAGAGACTTGCTGGTAACGAGATTGAACTAGGTATAGAGATACAGACGATCAAATCTCGTGCAAGTAACATACCAAAGAACAAAGGGAACGACATACGGGATTGTCTGAATCCTTGACATGTAGAACATGTAGGAACCAACATGGGCATTTAGGTCCCGCTGTTGGTTATTGGCCGTAGAGGTGTCTCGGTCATGTCTACATAGTTCACAAACCCGCAGGGTCTGCACACTTAAGGTTCGGTGACGTTTCGGTATAGATGAGTTATGTGTGTTGGTGACCGAAGGTTGTTCGGAGTCCCAGATGAGATCCTGGACATGACGAGGAGCTACGGAATGGTCTGGAGGTAAAGATTCATATATAGGATGTTCCATGTTGGTTACCGGGAAAAGTTCGGGCGTCACCGGTAACGTACAGGGGGTGCCGGGAGGGTCCCCGTGGTCCACCGGAAGGGGACACCAACCCCAAAGGCCTAGATGGGCTGTGAGAGATGGCACACCAGCCCCTGGTGGACTGGCTTCCCCTCCCACAAAGGCCCATGCGGTAAGGGGGTTGGTGGGAGGGCCAACCCTAGGGTTGGCGCCACCTTACTTGGGTGGCAAGCCGCCCTAGGGCGCCTCCACCCTTGGCCGCCTCGCTAAGGGGGAAACCATAGGGGTATGGGCGCACAACCCCTCCCCCTATATATGTGAGAGGGAGGAGGGAAGCCACACCCTAAGCCACGATGCAGCCCTTCCTCCCTCTCCGATAGCCTCTCCTCTAGTAGATTGATTCGGCGCCACTTAGTGAAGCTCTACCGGATCAACTCCACCACCACCGCCGCCACGCTGTCGTGCTGCCAGCGAACCCATCTACCTCTCCGCTCCCTCTTGCTGGATCAAGAAGGTGGAGATCTTCATCGACCTGCGCGTGTGCTGGACGCGGAGGTGCCGTCCGTTCGGCACTTGATCGGGAGTTCGCAGGACGGCTTGCGATTTGCATCGCGGAGACGTACGACTACATCAACCGCGTTCTTTAACGCTTCCGCTTAGTGATCTACAAGGGTATGTGGATCCAATCTCTCCTCTCATAGATGCTCATCTCCTAGATTGATCTTGGTGAAGCGTAGGAAAGTTTTTGTTTCCCATGCAATGTTCCCCAACATTTTGGTCGGCTCTGGTGTTTTATTGATTTTAGAGAATATACAGGGGGAGAATTAGGCCAGGAGGTATCGGGAGGTGGCCCCAAGCCATCAGGGCACGACTGCCCCTGGGTGCGCCTGTTGGCTTGGCGCTACCCCGTGTGGCCTC
This sequence comes from Hordeum marinum, assembly GCA_022496015.1. Classification (NCBI taxonomy): domain Eukaryota; kingdom Viridiplantae; phylum Streptophyta; class Magnoliopsida; order Poales; family Poaceae; genus Hordeum; species Hordeum marinum. The sequence continues at coordinate 340,345,980 of CM039677.1, read as the reverse complement.
TAGTCTCTCTCTAAAGCTTCCAGGTCTTATTTTTGTCCCAAAAAATCATCAAAAAGGTTTCGGGAATTTGTACTTCATTTGGTGTAGTATTCCTAAGAGGCCAAAAACAAGCAGAAAACAACAACTGACATTGGGCACTAGGAGCCTCTTTGGTTTCAAGCCAAAAGCTGCCTAGCCAAGAAAGGACATTGTCTGGGCACTAGGCTTGTGTTCGGATGGATGCCAACTATTTGGCTCGCTCAGGCTGTGTTTAGTCTGCCAATGCAATTTCACGCCAATGGTTGGCTGAGTTGCGGGTGAGCAAAACTTTTGCCAATTTTTTGGCATGCCCACGAGTTGGCAGGGCTGGTATGTGCATAATCCAGATAGCCCCTAGGTTAATATGTTAGTTTACAAAAATTATACAAAATTGCATATAAAGTATCTAAGAATGATAATATAGTAGCATGGAAAAATAAAAAATTATAGATACGTTGGAGACATATCGATACCGTACATGAGAGGGGCGATTAGGTTTTTGGGGAGCGTCTCCTACGAGACTGCTTGCCTACATTCGTCTGCTTCCACTACATCATCTTTGTCCGTGTCACGGCCATCACTGCCATGGCCACCGAAGCTGATCGACTCACCACCAAGAAACTTGAAGGTGATAAGAAGGCCGCCGAGGACACCACGCTACCGCGGCTTCAGGCTGGCCTGCTCGAGGGTATAACTTATTTAGTTCGGGCATGTTTATTTCTGTCTTAGCAGTACTAGCTATGTGTGTAGAGGTCTGTATTATATGCATAGTACGTGTTTACCTGAATCATAATCAATATGTCATTAATTCTGGCAGTGCCATGTTCATGATTTTTTTGTGGATTAAATAAATCAAAAAACTGCTAATATACTCAACAATCCAAAAACCTAGTTTATGTAGGCAATTTTTAATCCAAGGCTTTGCCTCTATACTGAAACCAATACCATTTATGGGGAGGTACTTTAAGCATTGGTAGACTAAAACCACGTTATGGCTCACATCTGTGTACGTGTTCTAAGTTGTTGGTGTTACTCCCACAGGAACGATTGCTCCTGACAAGGCGAAGGCATTTAGTGAGGTCATCGTCATGTTTCTCGAAGAAGTTCTTAGTATGATCGGAGACAAGTTGATCAATGCATATTTACATATGAAGGTTGCCAGGGACTTGTGGGAGGCGCTCGAATCTAAATTCAGTGCAACCAATGCTCGTATCAAGAAGTATGCCGTCGAGGAGTTCCACAATTATCAAATGGTCGAGAACCCATCAGTGTTGGAACATGATCATGAGATAAAATGCATTGTTAAGGATCTTGAGCTTATTAAGTGTGCTTTACCGGGAAAATTAGTCACGGGATGCATAATCTCTAAGCTCCCTAGTTTATGGATGAATTTTACTACTACTCTGAAACATCAGAGACGAGAATTCTTAGTCGAAGATGTCTTCGATCATTTGAGTGTTGAGAAGAACTAAAGAGCAAATGAATCACACGGAAAAGGGACCGAGGGAACTTATGTTGCCAATATGGTACCGATGGGCTCCACCCCCCACAAGTTCAAGGGAAAGAATGTTGTCGAACATAATACCAGCTTTAAGAAGAAGAGTAAGAAGACCTTCAAGAAATACAAGAAGAAAGATGGTGCTTCACTTGTGGTTTGGAGGAACATTGGGTTAAAAAGTGCCCAAACAAGTACAAGAAGCCCGGGTTGGACTTAAAGTCTTCCAATATGATTGTGACCAATAATGAGAGTGGTGCATCAGGGTATGACAATTTGTTCATTGTATTTTCAGTTCGTGAGTCTATCGATTGGTGGTTTAACGCATGTGCAAATATTCATTTGTGTGCTGACATTTCATTATTTTCTTCTTATTAGGTCACAGGTCACGAATCCATATTGACGGGAATAGTGTGAGTGCTTTTGTTCTTGGTGTTGGCACAATTGATCGAGAGTTTACTTCGGGGAGGATCGTGCAGCCGAAGAACGTGCAACATGTCCCCGCCATCAAGAAGAATCTCGTTAGTGGTTCCCTTTTTAGTAGAGAAGGGTTTAAGTTAGTCTTCGAGTCTAATAAAGTAGTTGTTATGAAATATGGACTATTTGTTGGAAAAGGTTATGAATGCGGAGGTTCGTTCCGCCTTTCCCTCACATAATTTTGAAATGAAGTCATGAGCAATATTCATTCGAGTGTTAATGAATATGAAGTTTGGCATGCACGTCTTTGTCACATTAGTTGCAATGTTATGACGCGGGTAACTAAGTTAAATTTAGTCATGAGTTTCTCCCTAGACAAAGGTTCTAAGTGCCATTTTTGTGTGCAAGCAAAGAAGCCTCGCAAGCCCACAAGACCGCGGAGGGGAGACACTTGACACCGCTAGTACTCATATACATTATGATCCGTGTGAGATGAATGGTGCGTTTACTAAAGGTGGAAAGAAATACTTCATGATGTTGTTAGATGTTTCCACTAGATATTTCTATGTGTATGTGTTAAATACTAAATATGAGGACCTACACTACTTTAAAATCTCTAAGGCAGAATTCAAGAATCAACTTGAAAAGAAAATTAAGCGAGTCTGGCTAGATCACGCTGGAGAATACTTTTCTAATGAGTTTGATTCTTTTTGTGCGAAACATGGTATTATTCGTGAGAGGACATCTCCCTATTCACCTGGTCAAATGGGGTTGCCGAACAGAAAATCATACTCTAAAATATTTGGTAAATGCCATGTTATATACATCGGGTTTATCCAAGACATGGTGGGGGAGGCTATATTGACATCTTGTCATGTCCTGAATAAGGTTACGACAAAAGATAGTGAGATCACTTCCTATGAGCAATGGGAGAAGAGAAGGATGACACTCTTGTACTTACGTACTTGGGTCTACTTGGAGAAAGTCAGTGCTTCGATGCCCAAAAAGCCTAAGCTTGGACCAAAGACCGTGGACTGTGTTAATTTGGGCTACACCAATAATAGTGTTGGCTATAGTTTTCTGAAAGTGCTAGTTATCTTTTTCTAAAAGTGCTAGTTATCGACTAGAGGGGGTGAATAGGCGATTTTTATCAAAAGCTTCGAAACAATGAATATATTCGAAATATGCCGAAGCAGAATATGACCAGGTAGGGATAGTAATCAAGGTTCTAATCGAGGCATGCAATACAGTGAAGACATATAAGAAAGTTAAGCATTATCATCGTACACACTAAGATGAGTCAAAGACAAACTTAGACAGTATGAAGATAATCAGCATATATGAATGTCTCCAGGGTAAGTCTTCTTACAATGATGAAGCAATGGCTTCACAATTCAGAACAGGAATGCAAGAGAGTGAAGGATAGATCTAGTTGCTTGACGAAGATACATGATTTGTTGGACCAGTTCCAGTTCCTGTCACAATTGTACGTTTAGTTAGGGATGCTGAGATTCAACTCAGAAGACCTCGTCTTCACCTTATTCCCCTTGAGCTGAAGTCACTTAGACAACGCCCAATCACTCGGGTAAGTCTTCTAGGGAGACTTCTAAAACCCGTACAAACTTGGTCACCCGACAATCCACAATGACTCCTGGATGCTCTAGACCTAGACACCTAAATGTCTGGAAGATCACAATCTTCAAGTGTAATAAGTCTTAGTTCTCTCGGAACAGAATGACTTCAGTGATGCTCAAACACACTAGCTCTAGTTGTTTAGGTGTATCCTCGCAGGATAGCTCTCTCTCAATGTCTTGGAGGTGGGTTGCTCCAAAACGACAATGGTCGTATCTCTCTCTAAACAGCCACCTGCTTATGGTGGAGGGGGTGGGCTATTTATAGCCAGAAGGCAACCAAACCTGATATGACCAAAATGACCCTAAGTCAATGGCCAACGGACACGTGTCACAACGGTAGGATTTCAAATGCACGTGACAGCTTTACTTGGGATCCAAGTAAATCTGACTCAACCAACTCTGGAAGAGATTTCCTCTCAACGTCTTCACTCGAAGACATAGGTATGGGTTGAGCATCATGTCAGCATATGACTTCGATCACATCGACCTGACTTAACAGTACGATGGTTCCTATGACTCATGAAAGAAGAAACGAAACTACCAAAAGACTTCATCTTCACTTTTCATTATCTTCAAGCGAATATCTTAACATACCACCAATGGCTTCAGCCGCCATCAATGTCTTCGGACATTTTTGGGGGTCGTCTTCGATGGCTAAACCGAAACTCTAGGGACTTCTATCTGTGTTATCCTGTGAACTCTCACAAACACATTAGTACCTAAGCCACGTTGGTCTTTAATACTCCAAAACCAATAAGGGTGGTACTAGATGCACTTACAATCTCCCCCTTTTCGGTAATTGATGACAAACTGGTTGAAGTTTTCAACTGGGATAAAGATATGTGAAGATAAGGATTTGAAGATTATGATTGCAAGATATAGAGAACTCCCCCTAAAGATGTGATTATAAAGATTTTGCTTGGAATGCAAAATCACATGGTAGGTTTTAGTTTATGGAGATCTCCCCCTATATCTTGGAATCCAACCACTATGCATGTTATATAAATTTCGACGGTAATGAAATGCATAATGAAAAATGGACATATGCGGTATGGCTTCGGGCGCATATGATAAACTTGAAGATAGCGCAAAAAGTACGATAAAATAGAAGTGTGCAGACGTCCATCAGGACTTAAGTTTTACAACCCAAATAGAAAATGTTCAAGAACGAGAGTTGTAAACTTAACAAAAATAAATAAATCACCTGGCACATATAGTGACCCGTTAGAAGACTATCAACCAATGCTTCCCCCCATTGTCATCGAATGACCAAAAAGGGCAAAGACATTGAGCACTACTCGTCCCCAGCATGAGTTGAAGACGACGGTGCAGTAGGGTTGGCGGAGGTTGGTGCAGGAGAGATTGGTGCAGTGCCGTGACGTGCAGATTGTGTTGGAGGAGAGGTTACATCTTCAGCTTCGTCGTTGGCAAGACGCACATTGACAGACGAGGCTTCTAAAAGCACATTTGCTCCCTTGGTGGTTTTGGTAATTAATAACAACATATATGTCATTGAACTAATGTTTCCATAAGCATGTTTCAGGAAAAGATCAATCATGGGTTGGCAAAAGGATTGTGGAATACCCCAAGATGCAAGGAAATAGATTGGCAAAGCTTCAAGCAAGAGGACTCTACATTTTACTTTGTGATAAATCACTTTGAGTCCATAGGAAAGCCAATACTATCAAAAGGGGGGTAAGGTACTGTTGGTGAACAAATGCTCATACGTGCACAAGTGATAGTCACCACATACACTTGCAAGCTCTTCAACAAAAGTCTGTCCAAAGCCAAATATCCAAAATCGGTGCAACCAACACTTTCCACTTGGTGCCACCAATTCTCAGCCTCAAACAAACTCAGCCAAACCCTATCCATTCGGTGCAACCGATTCTGCTTCGGTGCCACCAAGTTTGGGTTGCCAACTTTCTATTACGCAAATTCACAAAATTGGTACAACCAAGTTTGTTGAATCGGCGTCACCGAGTTTGGCAATCTGACCGTTGGTCACCTTATTGGTGCAACTGAGTTTTTATCTTTTGGTCTCACCAAGAGTCAAAAGTTGATACCTTTAAGGCAACTCGGTACCACCGAGATTAACACATCGGTGTCATCGAGTCTGACTTATTAGGTGTAACGGTTGGATTTTTGGAGATGCCTATATATACCCCCCAACCACCACCCACTCGTGAGAGAAGCACTCAGAACAAATCCCCACACATACCAACTGATTTTCTGAGAGAGAGCCACCTACTCATGTGTTGAGATCATGCCATTCCATTCCAACCATATCTAGATCTCTAGCCTCCCCAAGTTGCTTTCCACCCAATTAATCTCTTCCACCAAAGCCAAATCTGTGAGAGAGTGATTGTGTGTTGAGGATTCTATCATCTTGAAGCACAAGAGCAAGGAGTTCATCTACATTATCAAGCCTATTACCTTTTGGAGGGTGGTGCCTCCTAGATTGGTTAGGTGTTTCTTGGGAGCCTCCTACTTCGTGTCGTGCAGTGAACCAAGAATTTTGCAAGGGGAAGGAGATCACCTACTTCGTGAAGATCTACCTCAAGTTAGGATAGTCCTCCATGGACGTAGGCCATAATGCTATATTCAAGGATGCTTCTTCGTGGAACCCTCCATGGGTAGAGTCCTTCATGGACTCTTGCAACCATTACCCTCCGTGGGTTGAATATTCCATAAACTTGGACGTACGATAGCACCACCTATCGGAACCAAGGGAAAAATCATCGTGTCTTCAAATTGCGTTTGATCTTCCTACCCTTCCTTTGCTTACGTGCTTGTTATTACTTTCCGCTGCTATACTCGTAGACATGCATGTGTAGGGTGTACTTCAATTGCTATGAATGCTAAAATCTGCCAACACTTAAAATTGGGAAGAAGTAGATTTTTAATTGGTCAAGTAGTCTAATCACCCCCCTCTAGACCTACTTTCGATCCTACAAGTGGTATCAGAGCTTTGGTCTCCATTGCATTGGTTTTGCAACCTAGGAGAGTATGACATCTAGTGAGGGAAATTATCACCGTAGAGGTCCGTACTTTGATGGTACTAATTTTTCTAGTTGGAAGCACAAAATGAAAATGTATCTTCTTGGTCATAACCCCGCCAATTGGGTTGTTGTTCGTGTTGGATTGCAAGGTGAATTCTTGGCGGATGGAAGGGAACCGGATTGCGAAGCAACTGCTGAAGAATTGAAGATGTGGCAACTCAATGCTCAAGCATGTGACATTCTCTTCAACTCCCTATGCCTAGAAGAATTCAACAAACCATCCGTCTTGAGAATCCAAAATAGATTTGGGATATTGTGTTTGATATGCATGAAGGTACCGAATCTATGAGAGAATCCAAGTTGGATGTTCTTCAAAGTTAGCTTGACAAGTTCAAGATGAAGGATGGTGAAGGAATCATTGAGATGTACTCTAGGCTAGATCCCATCACCAATGAGATTGTCGGCTTAGGAAGCGAAGAGATGACCGACAAATTCATCATCAAGAAGATACTTTGAGCCTTGGATGATCTATATGACACCGTACGCACAATGATCCAAATGATGCCCAACTACAAAGATCTCAAGCCAACGGAAGTGATTGGAAGGATTGTTGATCATGAGATGACACTCAAGGACAAGGAAGAGCTTCACCACAACTCTAGCGGTGCTTACAAGGCCACAAGTGATGCTCCCGCTACCTCAAGCGACAACCCTGTCACAAATGAAGAGATAAGCCTCATGGTCAAGAAATTCAACAAGTTCTACAAGAATAGAAGAAAAGATCGAATCTCCACTTCAAGATATGAAGAGAAGCGTTCGTCAAGTTGTGACTGAAACTACTACAATTGTGGGAAGCCCGGACACTACTCCAATGAGTGCATCGTTCCTTACAAAAGGAAAGAAGAGTCACCAAGAAGACGAAGCTCAAGAGTCGAGTCACCTCAAAGAGAGAGAAGGAGTAGGGATGATCGTTATGAACGAAGACCTTCAAGGAGAAGTAGGGACTCGAAGAAGAAGGACAAGTACACCAAGAGCTACTCAAGAAGAAGACATCAACCTCATGTTGGTGAATGGGTTTCCGGCTCCGAATCCGACAACCACTCTTAGAGAAGCTATCACTCCAACTCTGACTATAGTCAAGATGAAGGTGTTGCCGGATTTGCACTAGTGACAACCGACTCCTATGACATATTTCATTCACCAGGGAGTGGATGTTGCTTCATGGCTAAAGGCCCCAAGGTATCACACCCCGAGTATCTTGATTTCAATAGTGATGAGGATGACTTGTTAATTGAAGATGACTTGCTATTTGACAAATCTAGTAATGTTAGTAAAGATGAACTTTCTAGTAATCATTCTAGTCTAGATAAGTCGTGTGATGATGATAAGTTGGAAATAGAACGACTAAATCAAGAACTAAACACTCTTAAGTTAGCTCATGAGTCTACTCTACAAGATCATAGAGATCTTGAAAGAACACATGAGAAGCTCCGCTTCAAGAAGCTCAACTTAGAGCAAGAGCATGAGTTCCTTAAAGCTATCAATGACGATCTTCGAAAGAAGACTTCCTATTATCTAGCCAAACGACTTCTCTTGTCTACGTTCATACCACAAGTTAAGACTAAGAAAACTAGTCACAAAGGCAAGATAGGTTCTTCAACTAGTAGAAATAAAAATGACAAATCCAATGATATTGCTTCTAGTAGTTCTATTGATCCCACTAACTCTTCTCTTAGCCAAGTTACCCTTGAGCAAGAAAATGAACTCTTGAAAGGGATTATAGAGAAAGGTATCTACAAGAGTCTTGCTAGGTGCAACAATTTGAGGATATTGTACGCAAGCATGGAGGATACCGGAAGAACCGTGGTGTTGGCTACTTCAACACTAATGGAGTTGAATGGGAAGAAGGTCAATACCCCAATCCCTAGTTTGTTCCTAAAAAGGAGAAGTATGATAATACTCTCCCCAAGGGAACAAAAGCTCAAGATGACCTTCCACCAAAAGATCCCAAGCTCAAGGGCAAGAACACGCTTCAAGAGGACATTGACTCATATGAAGATGAAACCCAAGCTTTGGTGAAGTGGGTTCCCAAGACTACTACAAGCTCAACTTCTACAAGTGCTACTTCAACACCAAGGATCCCCATCAACTTGATGTGGGTCCCCAAGAAGAAGAACTAGAGAAGTTCTTGAGGGGTGACTCCGCCAATGAAATCCACTCCTATTCATTATTGGCAAGAACTATTTGTAATCAATATCAACATCATGCAATAGTTCATGGAGTCACGCATTCCCTCAAAGGTAAGCAATGGACAAGGTAATCAACAAATCAATGGACATCATCATGTATGCTTTGCACTCCATGTCCATAGATATCCTTGTATTTTTTCTCTTGTGTGGTGGGACTAACCATTGCAGGTGAGAAGAGTAATGAAACAACAAGGATGCTCCCAACTCATGGTGATCTTCATCAACTTTGAACATCCACCACTACTTCACCAACATGAAGTATTCATTGACAAAACCCAAAGTTAGTTTATCCCTCCTATGGGGTGATGTCACATCAAGGGGGATCTTTACTCTAAGGCTTGAGTCAAAGCATCTCATAGTATGTGACAACATTAAATGCTTTATGTAAAAGTGGTAACTCCACTTGTGCTTAAACGATGAGTATGACCTATGATCAAGTATTCTTACTTGGCTCCTAAGTCAATATACTCATATATAGATGACTCCGTCATCGCCAAAATTCTTGTTAGATGCTAGTGTGTTTGTGCATGTTTGCCATGTTTTCATTTGACATCTTAGTGTGTGAGCATGTTGGTATGCATTTATTTACTCATTCGAGGACATCCAATTGTTGCTATTTGCCTTTTGATGTTTCATTTGCCAATTGGATGTACAAGAATGACTAGGACCACTCCTCTAGATATCTATGCTTTCTCACCTCATATTCCATTCATGTTGCATCACAAAATTTGAACAAGTACCTTTCGATCTCTCTGTGTGAGGAGCACTCGGAGTTCCGTATCGACAAAGGACTGACCATTAAAACCTGCCTAGTGCATCTTAGTGGAACCAACTCAAAAATCTCGGTATCTCCGAATGCCTAGGGTTGATATGGTTTTCTATCTCGGTACTACCGATTCCATATTATCGGTTACACCGAGTTTCCCTATCAGCTAACAGTTGAGAAACTCGGTGACAACGAAAATTTAGAATCGGTGTCACCGAGAGCGAGGGGTATATATGTTGTGGACCTGACGCTTTGAAATTCAATCCTCATACCATCGCGCCCCAAAACCCTAAGCTGCCGAAAAGGACCCCTGGTTATCGCCGTTCTCTTCCCAAACGCGTCCGCCATTGGAAGTCCACGTCGTCGACGGAATCTTCACCCCCGTCGTCGCCGTAGCAAAGTCGTCACCAAGCTAGGGTACGATTTCGAACCCTTCATGTGCTCCCCTCTATGATTCTTGTGCATTAGGTTTTTTCCATCCATAGGCCACCATTTGAAATCGATCTATCGATGAAAAATTCCATTAGAATAGTGAACGATCGATTATCTAGGGTTTGTCGTTCACCCGATGAAACTCGTTGGAACCGAAGCAAACAATTCGGTGTCACCGATTTCCCCTCTGTGCTGCTGAGAACGATCTTGATGAAACCGAGTACTCTTTTTCGGTCTCACTGAAAAGAGTGCCAAGTTTCTGTTAAATAGAAAGTCAGTCTTGGTAGCATCAATTTTTTTTGCTTCGGCTGTACCGATTTTCATGTGATAGAATGCAAACCTTGAGAATCTTTTGTTCAATTTTTCGAATACTCTGCATTTTGTGATGACTTATCCTATTCCACTCTTCTATACTCTATTCACAGGGTCAGATATGTTAGATGCTGAGGACAGCCAGAATTTGCAAGAGCAGAACATTGACATGAGTTCAGGCACTAGCCCTGGGTCCAGTTCCTTTTCAGATCCAGGCACCCCTATTTCTCATGGGTTGCCCAAGGTTGCTACTAGGACCAGGAAGAGACTAAATTTAGATGAGGAGGATTCATACTTTGTTCCATAGGAGGTTCTTGCTAAGAAGCAAGAGAAGGCTACCAAGAAGTCAGCAAATGAGGCCACCTCTTCCAGGAGGGTAGTCAACAAGGTATATGCACCTCCAGAGACTATGAGAGCACCTAAGAGTGCTAGGGCTACCATGACCATTGATCCCCCAAGGAAGTCATTGCCTAAGAAGGCAAGAGAGAAGAAGGCCAGGAAAAGGATCATCTGTGTTGCTGGCAGGCCTACCTCAATGTTTGAGGACCCTGAGGAGGCTGCTGGTGCTGGTGCTGAGGAGGAGGAGTGAAGACCCTCAATGACAAGGTGGATGGGCTGACCAAGACCATGAACGAGCTAAAGAAGGAAGTAGATGAAGCTCCTATCCATCACACCTCTTCAGAGTCTTATTCTGATGATGATGAGGATTGTGCACCTATCAAGACGACTGCCCAGTTCAGGACTCAGGCTAGGACACCTACTGTGCCAGCTCCATAGACGAGACCTTCATTGTGTGCACCAATTACTATCACTTCAGCTCCATTAGCTCCTCCAGTGCCACCAGTTGCTACTCCAACTCTGTCCAGGACATCTTCAGAGGTCTTCGCCGACGTAATTCTCTTGACTCTAACATCTACCATCGAAGGAGATTGGCCTCAGAAGGACAATTATCTATATCTCTTTGAACTTTTTGGTAACTTGTTGCCAAAGGGGGAGAAGTTGTATATAGATCTCTAGGATTTGAGTGAGAGATAGTTTGGTTTTTATTGTTGTTTTAAAACATTTGGTCTTTTGGTTTGGACGTGTTATACTTTTATTCGTATTTGATCATACGGTTTAATGTGTGCTGCTAATATTTCCTATCCTTTTGATGGTTATGAGATGATCATTCACTTTGCTTGATGTGTTGTGCTATGATGTTAACTCTAATTTACTCTCGCACACCACCAAGTTGTATGTGACATGGAAGAAGTGCCCCATGTACCTAATCGAATATGCATTTGCATTCAAATGCAAATTTAAAAATAATGCACAAATTTAGGGGGAGCTCTTGCTTATCACATACTTATCAAAGCGACGATTATATTCATTGATTATATCATATGTCAAAGGTTTGATCTACATGTTGTCATCAATTACCAGAAAGGGGGAGATTGAAAGCACATTTGCTCCCTTGGTGGTTTTGGTAATTAATAACAACTTATATGTCATTGAACTAATGTTTCCACTAAGCATGTTTCAGGAAAATTTCAATGATGGGTTGGCAAAAGGATTGTGGAATACCCCAAGATGAAAGGAAATAGATTGGAAATGCTTCAAGCAAGAGGACTCTACATTTTACTTTGTGAGAAATCACTTTGAGTCCATAGGAAAGCCAATACCATCAAAATGGGGTAAGGTACTATTGGTGAACAAATGATCATACGTGCTCAAGTGATAGTCACCGCATACACCCACAAGCTCTTCCACAAAAGTTTGTGCAAAGCCAAATATCCACAATTGGTTCAACCAACACTTTCCACTCGGTGCCACCGATTCTCAGCATCAGACAGACTCAGCCAAACACTAGCCATTCGGTGCAACTGATTCTGCTTTGGTGCCATTGATTTTGGGTTGCCAACTTTTTGTTACACAAATTCACAAAATCGGTACCACCGAGTTTGTTGAATCAGCGTCACCGAGTTTGGCAATCTGACCATTGGTCACCTTATCGGCGCAACCAAGTTTTATGTATCGGTCTCACCGAGATTCAAAAGTTGATACCTTTAAGGCAAATTGGTACCACCAAGATTAACACATCGGTGTCACCGAGTGTGACTTATTAGGTGTAACGGTTGGATTTTTGGAGATGCCTATATATACCCCTCCACAACCACCCACTCGTGAGAGAAGCACTCAGAACAGATCCCCACTCATACCAATTGATTTTCTGAGAGTCACCTACTCATGTGTTGAGATCATGCCATTCCATTCCAACAATATGAATCTTGATCTCTAGCCTCCCCAAGTTCCTTTTCACCCAATCAATCTCTTCCACCAAAGCCAAATCTGTTAGAGAGTGATTGTGTGTTGAGGAGTCTATCATCTTGAAACACAAGAGCAAGGAGTTCATCGACATTATCGAGCCTATTACCTTTTAGAGGGTGGTGCCTCCTAGATTGGTTAGGTGTTGCTTGGGAGCCTCCTACTTCGTGTTGCGGAGTGAACCAAGAAGTTTGTAAGGGCAAGGAGATTGCCTACTTCATGAATATCTACCCCGAGTAAGGCTAGTCCTCCGTGGACATAGGTCATCATGGTATAGTCAAGGTTGCTTCTTTGTGGAACCCTCCATGGGTAGAGCCCTTTGTGGACTATCGCGACCATTACCCTCAGTGGGTTGAAGACTCCATAAACATGGACGTACGAAGCACCACCTACTGGAACCACGGGAAAAAATCATCATGTCTTCAAATTGTGTTTGATCTTCCTACCCTTCCTTTGCTTACATGCTTGTTATTACTTTCCGTTGATATACCCATAGACATACATGTGTAGGGTGTGCTTGACTTGCTATGAATGCTAAAATCTGCCAAGACTTAAAATTGGGAAGAAGTAGATTTTTAATTGGTCAAGTAGTCTAATCACCCCCCTCTAGAACTACTTTTGATCCTACAGCTTCGGAGGAGAAGTCACTGTCTTTGAGAGAGGGTGTCTGACACCATTTCTCTGTGTGAGGTGGTGGAGCACTGAAATGGAAGTGTTGCTTGTAGCCATCCTCATGAAGATCATCCTCTGGTTTGAGCATTGTCAATTTCTTCCTGGCACGGGGACTTGTCTCATGAGCAACGAAGGCATTCTTGGTGGTGAGATTGCGGATCCTGTTGATATCCTGTACCATGGAATGCATTTGTCTTCGAGTCCACTCATGGTGACGATCTTGCTTCTAAATAAGAGAGACAAGAAGCTCTCTATCTGTCATGGCACACTCAGTCCTGATGCGTTCCTCGTGAGGCAAGGTGCTTGATGTGGCTTTAGTGGTTGTTACACTTGGTTTAAGTTGTCAAATAGAGCCAATCAGTCGTGCAACAATGGGATCAGATGGAATATGAAGTCCTACCTCATCAGTTGTGCCACTTGTGCCTTGCATGAGTGGGTTCTTCCTCTTGGAAGGATAGATGTCAGTATGAATGACTTCGACATCTGGAAGATAAATCCCATGATTACGAGTAGAGGGCAAGAACCTAGTGTTGGTTCTGTAGTTGATGAAGCGCATGATCCATGGTGCATAGATCTTTGGTTCAAACAGGGTGATTCCATTGGCAGCCAAATTGCGTAGAAAGAGGTCTTGAAGATTGAACCTGCTGCCATAGACTGTGTTGTAGACCAAAGTCTTCAAAGCCCCTTCTAGCTTATGTGATGATGAATGCCCATTGATTAGCCAAATGGTGTGGCAAAGAATATGATAGATAGTCTTCTGCAAATATTGAAGATCTTCAACAAATAATGAAGTGGGAAAATCTGCTTCTCCGGCCAACGACTTCATCATAGTGAGCATTGCGGTGATGTTGGGCTTAGGCAGTTGGAAGATACTTGGTGTGGCTTCATTGTCGTCAGAGGCTGCAAGAGGTGTTGCTCGGAAGAATTCCAAGGCATCAGTAGTGACGTATTCATCTCGAATCATGAAGTCCATGTTCCATGTCTCCAGGTCTCGGCCAAAGCCCGAGATGTGGAGGGTTGCGTAGAACTGAACAATGAGCTCTTCATTTCAGTCTTCACGATCAGTGGCAAAAGCCAACAGTCCAGCATCCCAAAGACAATCAAGTGCTTGATCAAAACATGATAGTCCTTTTGTAGCTTCAGGACTGAGCCGCTTGTGAGGGAAAATTTTGTTCTGACCATAGAGCACGCATGTGTAGTATTGTCATTGAGGGGTGCTCCAGAACTTGTTAGACTGAATCTTCAAACGAGCATATGGATTGCGGTCTGAGTCAAAGAAGATGTTGTTGAGCCTCAAGTCTCTGACACTGAAGACAAGAGGATGAGCAGGTCCTTCTTGGCAGAGCATAGGGAGCCTTGGCATTGGGTTCAGAACAGTTGGGTGTCGATAAATGTTGAATTCAAATTGCAGGCCCATCCTTGGTGGAGCAACCAGCCTGGGCCATTTGGTGGGAACCATTTCCCCTTCTTTATTGTGAGCCAGGACAATGTCGTCACCTATGCGTCAGAGGATGGCGTTGCAGGAACTAGAGGTCCATCTGGGGATGGGGCATTGGCTTTGCCCACACTATTTTCAGCAGCATTGTCTTCAGCGGCTTGAGCTTTAGTTTCAGGCAGATTGTGAGCGATATCTCTGATCCTGAGAACTTCATCGACTGGTGCAGTCGGAGACCCGCAGACTTCATCTTCAGGTATGCTTTGCATTGAGGATATGTCCAGTCTTGGTCATGGCGAAGCCTTTTGAGAGGCGACGCATGTTCAGTGGCTTCGACTTCCTTGGCCACAAATGGACATTCTGGGGTTCTAGGCACAGGAGTCGAGAAGGTAGAAGGTGGAGTGCTTGGAATGTTTTCAGGCACATCTGGCCTGAGTGGGGTACCAATATCCACAAATTCACTTTCCGGATGTGGCGATGTACCATGGGTGTATCAATTTGAGGCACCGGGTCTGGCACAACATTGTCTTTAGGAGCAATGTCTTCAGCTGCATTGGTGTCGGTAGCTAGAATGTCTTCAGCAGAAGGAGTCTCTATGGTAGCAGACTCACGAAGTGTCACTTGCCTCTCTAGAATCGTATAGGAAGGTGGAGCCATGGAGATGGGTGTAACTTGCAGCGGTTCCTGTTGAGCAGCAGGTGTCGTTGATGGAGTTGGAGGTGTTTTTGGCGCTTGGGCCGAATCAGAAGTCTCCAGCTTCTTTGTCTTCTGCCTTTCTCAGGTTGGGCTTCGAAGGCAGGACTAGACTTGCGTTATTTGGCCTCTGCTTTGGCTTGCTTTGTCTTCTTGTTGCAACAGAGGAAGACGGTGGAGCTCTTGAGCCAGAGAAGCCAGCTAGAAGACAATGCCTCGAGATTCAGGCCTTGATGGAGTAGTTTGGCTCGAAGACATTGAAGCATGTCTAGATCTCTCAATGATGCATGGATCAAGAACAGGTTGTCCATGAGCTTTTTGCTTCAGTATGTCATTGTGTGCTTGAACCATGGTGCCAACCTTTTTCATGAGACGCACTAGGGCGCCTTTGACAGCTTTACATCTCTTGTCAAACACAGCCTTGAGGTCTTTCATCATAAGCTGATAGCCTTGAATCTGATCAACATTAAGTTTATGGATGTTAGCCTTGAAGAGTGTCTTCTCATGGCTAATCTTAGCTTTGAGCTGTATCGCCTTTTGTGCCATAGTAAGCTCCTCATTCACAAGCCCTTGAAAGGTGGCACTCAGCCCAATGGGTAGCTGTAGGGCGTCAATGGTGAGGGAGGGATTAACAAACCACTCGTCAATGAAGTGGTTGAGGATTGCTGGGTCAAAGAGAGGTAAGTCTTCAAGGTGTTTAGCTTCATCTTCTTTTTGCTGGATAAGCTTCGCCAGCCCTTCATCATCAAACTCATCATCAGAGATCTGAATCATATTTACAGCACCTTTTAGGCAGACATATGGCTTCGGTCCTCAGGAAGCAACAACTTTCCTTTTCATCGGCCTAACTAGGCGAGACTCACCTCTTGTGTCTTCTGGATCAAAAGAAGGTGACCGTGAAGGCTGAGATGTTGTGCCAGCATCCTTGGAAACCTTTGAAGCCTTAGGCTTGGAATCCTTTGAGGGCTTTAAAGCCTTTGTGGTGTGCTTAGGCTTCGGGTTTGTAGCAAGGGGCATATCAGCTTCATCTCCCTGAGCATTACCGTCTTCATAAGCATCTTCAGCAGTGTGCCCAAGTATGCTAGAGGGGTGCAAATTCTTTGGCAGTGGTGGCCTGAACATGCATGGGTAGAACCCAACCTTGATAGCACCATCCCTTGTCTTCAGATGAAGATTTTTGTAGATGATGTCAGTCCATGGGGCCTTCTCAGCATACTTTTATGCATACTCACCAGTTACGAAGCAATAGTTAAACCACTCCATAGTCCAATATCTTTGAATCCATTGGATTCGAGTCTTGCGCTGATGATAGGTTTCCTCTGAGTCAGACTTGTAGTGCTCATATAGATCTTGGGGTAGATCCTTTGTTGTGTCAGTGCATCTTTGTCTTCCACCCTTCTTGGGAGTACCATCTTTAGCCATTGTCCTCATACTGTTGAAAGTCTTCGAGCTGTGCAAATTCTTCGAAGACAGATTCAGGTGAGAGCTTGCCCGTGGTGAGTTCAGATGAATCTGCAAGTAGTCTGCAAATGAATGCATACTATGAGATCCAAGCGATTCTTCTGCGAACATGTACCCGTGAAAGAGTTAGAGATGCGAGGGAGTGGAAGAGGTCATATGCATTCTCAGAAGATTTTGAAGATAAAACATGGTTTGAAGACTTTGACCTCATTCACCGAAGACTTTCACTTTTTCTCAAGATAAGGTGGTTTCAGATTTGTGCAAATCCAAGAATTCACACTAGTGAGAAATCAACCCAAATTTGCAACATAAGTAAAAGAACTGAGCAAATAGAGATATAGGTTCGAGATCTATTGGATTTAAAGTGAAAAACAGACCTCAAAGACATTTGGTCCTTCGGAAAGATCAAACGAGTGGTAAAAATTCAGTTTTAATTACCATAGTGAGGAACACGATGAACTGTTTGATGAGGAGAATATGACGAGTAGTTTGATTTGCCACACCCTAGCTTGGTGGTGGCAGAGAGCTACGACGATGGCGGACGAAGATGGTCACGGCCGACGTGAGTATGTCGTCGCAGAGGTCGCAGCGGCAAAGCGCTTCGTCTCCGGCGGCGATGGAATCTAGTGGTGGCGCTAGGGTTTGAAGCTTGGAGGTGGTGAAGGAGGTGGAAGGGTAATAATTGAGCTGGCGCTTGTGTATTTATAAGGGCAGGTACATTCAAATTTTTTGGACGTATATGCCATGGTCTCTTCGGCTCTAGTGGGACTCGTGTGTTGGAGATATGCCCTAGAGGAAATCATGTATGATGATATTTCCTATGTGTTTATGAATAAAGATAGTCCTTGGACATTATCATTGATGTGTATTAACAAGTACGTGACTTGTTTGTGAGACTATGCATTGTATAATAACTGTCCTAAATGGTCCCTAGTCCAAAGGGTTGTGTGGATGCACAACTAATCAGACTATCATATAACAAGGTGGATGGTTCGGTCTCACTGACCATATAGCATTGGGCTAGCCGGATAATATGGACTTAGAAAGGTCTGGTCGGATTCGACATAGTTGGATCTGAGTCGAGATAAGGTCTGAGTTGGATAGACCCAACTATGAGATGCAACAATAGGTCATCTTTGAGTCTCTAGTACAACATACGTTCTATGTCCTAAGACCTGAGCTGGCACATGTACTCGGGATGGTGACAGACTTGCTTTGGGCCGACCAAATGCTACTCCGTGACTGGGAAGTTACAAAGGTAGGTTTTGGGCTTGTCCAGACCGATGCTGCGAGACATGGTCAAGCAAGATGGGATTTGCCCCTCCTACCAGGAGAGATATAATCTAGGCCCCTCGAGTGATCCGACCTGGATAAGCAAGGCCATGCGATGAGGATTATGAGATAATCGGAATGATGGTTGGATTCACCGGAACAAGAAAGAGGTCATGCTGCAACAAGGGTGACCATATCGCCTTGTGCACGACAACATATATCGTGTGGAAAAGGGAACAGGAGTGTGAAGTACAGGTTCGCCTAACCATCTTCATCGGACACTTGGATTCGGCATGTTTTGCTAGAGGCCGCTACCGACTGGTCGAGTCAGATGTGATTTGGCTCGCGACCAAGTGAACGAGAACCTAAGGGGTCGCATGCTTAAGGGAAGGAACACGTGGGCTTTAGGATCCGTGCGAGGCCCAAGAGTTGAGCCCGCGTCGGATGCCTATATATAGTGGAGGCACGGCACACCCATCCGGCTGATCACTTCTACGCCATCGTTAGGGCTTTGCATGAGTTGCAACTAGCCACTTCCACTCGCCGCCACTGACCGTGTGATTGGACCTAGCAGTCTGCCGCACGGGTGTTCCTCCTGCACACGCAGATACCGTTAGAGGCGGTGCACTTGCGCCGCTCCAGGGAACCTGTACGTGGGATCCGGCGACCGGCTGTTATAGGGAGCTCAGAATGGCTGTTCGAGGGATCTCGGGCGAGGAGGAGACGGACCACACGAACACGCTGCCCCAACTCTACTTACGCTGCACGACATTGTGCGTCTAGTGGTAACAATCCGTGATCCATCTTCGTAGCATGTTCTTGGATGTTCTGCACGTAGAATTCTTTTAATTGGCATGCGATGCACCTACGGTAGAACCCAATAGTGGTATCAGAGCCTCTGCTATAGGTTTTGGATTCAGATCAGCAGCATATGTGATATGTGGCGGCGGCGGACGTGATCTATCGTCGTTCATGAGATCGGCTATGTGCACGGTTGATGAGATCAACTGCACATCGGGATCATTGAGGCTATGTTTTCTATCAATCAGAATCGATGATGTCGTGACACAACCTACCCCTGCCGGTCGGTATGTGCCATCGGGGTTAACCGTGAAACATAAATCCGAATTGGGTTCGCGATGATCGACGAGGGGCACTGCCCGCACCCGCGAGGGACGCTGCCCCTTTGAACCCCGCCTGCTAACCGGCTAGCGGGACCGCAGTGTGCGTAGCGCCTTGTATTTCGTACATGATCACACAAACCAGTAGAATGCGATTCTATGCATAAGTTTGTTTTGCAGGTTTGATGTGAATAGTATGGGTCATATGTATGTGATGCATGTGTGTAATTTAACATGACCTGCGTGTCAAGATTGTCAGCCAGCAGGATCCAAAGTGCTATCATTATATTGTATAACGACCTGCGTGTCATCCTGTGAATCTCTGTAAATTCATTACTAGTTGTAGTAGTTGGAGGACAGAAATCAAGTTCGAGGCTTTGGTGTCCTGCCGAGATGGACAAGATGGAGTTCCGCCTTGGTCATCGGAGTCGAAGCCGACCTGGAAGGATTTCCATGAAGGAGCCATACTGTTTCACATATTTATGTTTAGATGTCATTGATATTGCTTCTTGTTTCTATGCATGTTAGTCTGGTAGAAAGATCCCTCATTAATATCAAGCTCATTGCCATTCCGGATGTTGCACCTTCGCACGTCAAGTACGTCGAGTGGTGGGCTCATAAAATTGAGGTGCTACTAGGTGTCCTTGAACTGGACGGTTCGTGTCAGACACGGACATGCACTGCATCGGGTTAACTTGACAAGGCTACCAAAACAGTTTTGGGCCTTGTGGCAGGGAAGGTTGGGAGCCGGGGTATGAGATACCTACCCAACCGACAGGAGTCGTATAGAGATATGATTAGCAAGGAGTTGCTTACCGAATAGGCAAGTTGGCTAGCAGTGATGCTAAAGCTCACTAGTCGCTCGCGCTAGACGGGTCCTGAATCACTGTGAGTTTGCGAAGGGATACTGACTTCAGTGGGAGTAGTTATGTTTAAGGCTTGAATTGCTCTACATAAACACATTTCTTAGTGATTGCATATTTTTTGTTGTAGATCAATGGCACCATCTGCTCAACCCAACTTTGCATTGAAATCAATTCTGGAAAAGGATAAACTGAATGGAACAAACTTTACCACCTGGTACAGAAATCTGAGAATTGTTCTCAAGCACGATAAAAAGGAACATGTTCTAGAGGATCCACTTCCAGAGGAACCTACCGAGAATGCCACACCCAAGAATGCCCATCAGAAACTCGTTGATCAATCAAACGAGATCAGCTGCCTCATGCTGGCTTGTATGGAGACCGATTTGCAACAGCATTTCGAAAACATTCAGGCTTTCGATATGATCGAGAGTTTGAAGAGCATGTTTCAGGTGCAGGCTAGGACAGAAAGGTTGAACGTCTGGCAGTCCTTAATGGATTGTAAGCTGAAGGAGGGTGATCCACTGAGCCCGCATGTGATCAAGATGATCAGGTACGTGCAAGCTTTGGATCGGTTAGGCTTCCCACTTGGGCACGAGCTGTCCACAGATGCAATTCTGGGTTCTCTTCCACCTAGCTATGGGACATTCATCTCGAACTATCATATGCACGGCATGGATAAGAAGCTCAGGGAATTACATGGGATGCTCAAGGTGGCAGAGCAGGATATTAAGAAAGGCACGCATCAAGTGTTGATGGTGCAGAACTCGGCTAAGTTCAAGAAGAGTTGGTCCAAGAAAAAGGGTAAGGCAAAGGGCATGGAGAAGGCTATCTCCACCGCTGGGCCAAAGTCTGGACCGAACTCAAAGACCATTTGCTTTCCCTGCAAGGAAGCTGGTCACTGGAAGAGGAACTATAGCAAGTGGCTTGCTGAGCACAACAAGAAGGTCGGAGATGCTTCTTCAGGCAAAGGTACACTTGTTACATATGCTATAGACATTTACCTTGCTGACATACCTAGTAGCTCTTGTGTATTTGATACCGTATCGGTTGTTCATATTTGAAATTCGATGCAGGGGTTGGTAAGAACTAGGCGTGTGGCACAAGGGGAGACTGACATCAGGGTCGGAAAAAAAGGAAGAGTTGCTGCGTTGGAGGTCGGCACGATGCAGCTCAAGCTTCCTTTTGGATTTATTTTGGAATTGAATAATTGTTATTACATTCCCGCACTTAGTCGGAACATTATTTCTGCCTCATGTTTGATGAGTCAAGGTTATGAATTCAATATAAAGGACAATCATTGTTCTTTTTAGTTGAATGGAATGTTCCATGGCTATGAACCCATAGTAGATGTGCTATTTATTTTAAATCTAGAAACGAAACCAGTCTATAACATGAATGTTAAGAGGCATAAGCCTAATGAGATAAATCCAACATACTTCTATCATTGCCGGCTTGGACACATTAGTCTGAAACGCATGAAGAAGCTCCATGATGATGGACCCCTAACTTCGTTCGGTTTCGGGTCGTTCGAGACATGCGAATCATGCTTGCTAGGCAAGATGACTAAGTCTCCTTTTGCAAAGAGTTGCGAGAGGGCGTCCGAGCTGTTGGAGCTTATACACAGTGATGTGTGTGGTCCAATGAGCACAACTGCCAGAGGTGGCTATCACTACTTCGTGACTTTTATCGACGACTTGAGTAGATATGGATATATCTATTTGACGAGGCACAGATCGGAAACTTTTGAAAAGTTCAAAGAGTTTCAGAAGGAGGTTGAAAATCAGCTCGGCAAGACGATAAAACTTCTACGATCAGATCATGGAGGTGAGTACATGAGCCAGGAGTTTGATAATCATCTGAAAAGCTGAGGTATAGTACCTCAGCTCACACCTCCGGGTACGCCATAGAGAAACGATCTATCAGAATGGAGAAATCGAACCTTGTTGGACATGGTCCGACCGATGATGAGCAAATCGGATTTACCCTTGTCATTCTGGGGATACGCTCTAGAAGCTGCAGCTTTCACACTTAATAGGGTACCATCTAAATCCGTAGACAAGACACCACATGAGATGTGGACTGGGAAGAGTCCTAGTTTGTCTTTTCTAAAGATTTGGGGTTGTGAAGCATTTTTCAAGCGACTCATGTCGGACAAGCTTACACCCAAGTCGGATAAATGCATATTTGTGGGATATCCGAGGGAAACCTTGGGATATAACTTCTAAAACCGGGAAGAGAACAAAGTGTTTGTTGCTCGAAATGGGGTTTTCCTAGAGAAAGAGTTTCTCAATCGGGAGGCCAGTGGGAGAACGGTGCTACTTGAAGAAATCCGAGAGCCACTCAGGGACGACTCGGCTGGTGATGAGATCATACCGGAGTTGATCAAGGTACCCATAGTGGAGTCGGCACCGGAGCCATGGAGGTCGGAAAGATTGCGCAGAGTGCACGATGTATTGTTGCTGGAAAGCAATGAGCCAGCCATGTATGCAGAAGCGATGGTGAGCCCAGATTCCGAGGCATGGCTAGAGGCCATGTGATCCGAGTTAAAGTCCATGGATGAGAATCAAGTCTGGGACTTGGTTGATCTGCCACCTGGCGTAGTTGCCATTGGTTGCAAATGGGTCCTTAAGAAGAAAAACGATGTGGATGGAAATGTTCAGATCCACAAAACTCGGCTTGTCGCTAAAGGTTATGTACAAGTTCAAGGAGTTGACTACGATGAGACCTACTCGCCGGTAGCGATGCTAAAGTCGGTGAGGATTATACTATCAATAGATGCATATTTCGATTATGAGATATGGCACATGGATGTCAAAACGGCTTTCCTTCATGGAAATTTAAAATAGGATGTATACATGGTACAACCCGAAAGTCTTGTTGATCCAACAAACGCTGGTAAAATATGCAAGCTCAAGAGATCCATTTGTGGATTGAGGCAAGCAACTCGGACTTGGAACATTTGTTTTGATGAAGTCCTCATTGACCTTGGTTTCATCAAGAACGAAGAGGACTATTGTTTATACAAGAAGTCTAGTGTGAGCTCTGTAGTATTTTTGATCTTGTATGTGGATGACATACTGCTGATCGGAAATAATCTTTCGATGCTGAACTCAGTCAAGGAATCATTGAATGGCAAGTTTTTGATGAAAGACCTTGGAGAGGCAGTGTACATTTTAGACATCAAGATCTATAGAGATAGATTGAGGAGGCTACTCGGCTTGAGCTAGAGCACGTACATAGACAAAGTGTTAAAGAGGTTCAACATGAGTGAGGCCAAGAAAGGGTTCTTGCCCGTCTCACATGGTGTAAGGCTTAGCAAGACTCAGAGTGCTACGACTTCTGATGAGCAAACCCGGATGAGTAGCATTCCATATGACTCGGCAATTGGATCCATCATGTATGACATGCTATGTACACGGCCTGATGTTGCCTATGCAATAAGCTTAACAAGCAGATACCAGGCCGACCAAGGTGAGAGTCACTAGGCAGCGGTGAAAACTATCTTGAAGTACCTAAAAAGGACTAAAGAGATGTTCCTAGTTTATGAAGGTGTGGAGGAGCTCTGCATAAAGGGTTACACTGATGCTAGTTTTTGAACCGATAGGGATGATTGTCGATCGCAAACTGGATTCGTGTATGTCATGAATGGAGGAGTTGTGAGCTGGACGAGTTCCACACAAGATACGGTGGCCGACTCCACAACAGAGGCCGAATACATTGCGGCTTGTGAAGCCGCAAAGGAAGGTGTTTGGATTCGGAAGTTCCTGGAAGATGTTGGTGTGTTCCCGGGCTGGTCAAAATCGTTGGACCTTTATTGCGATAATTCAGGTGCCATCGCACAGGCCAAGGAGCCGAGACAACACCACAAGACCAGGCACATAGACCAAAAATATCACTTGATATGAAAGCTCATAGAGAAAGGTGATACCAATTTGTGCAAGATTCATACAGATGCAAATGTTGCAGATTCGTTGACTAAGCCGCTTCCACAACCCAAGCATGAGGGGCACGTTAGAGCTATGGGCATTCGATGTCTATTTGATTGACTCTAGTGCAAGTGGGAGAGTGTTGGAGATACGCCCTAGAGGCAATCATGTATGATGATATTTCCTATGTGTTTATGAATAAAGATAGTCCTTGGACATTATCACTGATGTGTATTAACAAGTACGTGACTTTTTTGTGAGACTATGCATTGTATAATAACTGTCCTAAATGGTCCCTAGTCCAAAGGGTTGTGAGGACACAAAACTAATCAGACTAGCATATGACAGAGTGGATGGTCCGGTCTCACTAACCATGTAGCATTGGACGCTAGCCGGATAATATGGACTCAGAAAGGTCTGCTCGGATTCAACATAGTCGGATCTGAGTTGAGATAAGGTCTGAGTTGGAAAGACCCAACTATGAGACGCAGCGATAGGTCATCTTTGAGTCTCTAGTACAACATACGTTTTATGTCCTAAGACCTGAGCTGGCGCATGTACTCGGGATGGTGACAGACTTGCTTTGGGCCGACCAAACGCTATCCGTGACTGGGTAGTTACAAAGGTAGGTTTCGGGCTTGTCCAGGCCCATCCTACGAGACATGGTCGAGCAAGATGGAATTTCCCCCTCCTACCAGGAGAGATATACTCTGGGCCCCTCGGGTGATCCGACCTGGATAAGCATGGCCATGCGATGAGGATTATGAGATAATCTGAATGTTGGTCGGATTCACCGGAACGATAACGAGGTCATGCTGCAACAAGGGTGACCATATCTCCTTGTGCATGACAACATATATCGTGTGGCAAAGGGAACAGAAGTGTGAACTACATGTTCGCCTAACTAGCTTCATCGGATACTTGGAGTCGGCATGTTTTGCTAGGGGCCGCTACCGACTGGTCGAGTCGGATGTGATCTGACTCACGACCAAGTGAACGAGAACCTAAGGGGTCGCACGCTTAAGGGAAGGAACATGTGAGCTTTAGGATCCATGCATGGCCCAAGAGTTGAGCCCACGCCAGATGCCTATATATAGTGGAGGTGCGGCACACCCATCCGGTTGATTTCTTCGGCGCTGTCATTAGGGCTTTGCATGAGTTGCAACTGGCCACCTCCACTCGCCGCCACCGACCGTGTGATCAGACCTAGAAGTCCGCTGCACGGGTGTTCCTGCTGCATGCGCGGATATCGTTAGAGGCGATGCACTTGCACCGCTCCGGCGAACCTGTACGTGGGATCCGGCGACCGGCTGTTAGAGGGAGATCGGAACGGCTGTTCGAGGGAGCTCGGATGAGGAGGATATGGACCACACGAACGCGCTGCCCCAACTCTACTTCCACTACACAGCACTGCGCGTCTAGTGGTAACAATCTATGATCCATCTCCGTAGCATGTTCTTGGATGTTCTGCGCATAGAATTTTTTTGATTGGCATGCGATGCACCTACGGTAGAACCCAACATCGTGGCGCACATGCAACATGTCTGGCATCCCACTACAATTAACCAAAGCGGTGGCATGGGAGTTGTTGCGAAAAACGCGGGAAACGATAAGATTTTGAGAGTTTAAACGTTTGGTTGTATTTATCTTCGATTGACAAGGATGAAGTGAAGACAATCAACAGTGTCAATTTAGAATGCATATGACTCGAGTTTCACAGAGCTAGAATAGGTAAGAATAGCTGGGAATGTCGGGGCCGATAACATTTGCCTAGGAAAAAGTCGAAGACATCGCTATAGGCCAAATGTCGTATAGGACAAAACTCCATATATATTGAACTTAAAACACGTGCACATTTGAAGGAAAGTTTTTGTTTCAAAGATAAACTCAGTATCCCGAAGACATAGAAAGATGCAAAGATAAAAGCAATGTCTTCGAGTCTGGTTGGTGGTGTTACCCACTGTATAAGAATATTTGACCCAAACACGATGCACAATTATCGTGGCGCTCTGAAGTCATATTCTTCGTTAATATATTCACACTCAGATTGTAAGTCTTCATGAGTTGAAGACATATGCTACTTTGTGTGTTGTGCATCAACGTCTTTAATAAGCATTAAGCATTTGGATGTATGTCCATTCAAAGGGCATTTGAGGATTCTAGGATATTTAGCTCACACCACAACCTGCAAAACCTCTTCTCAGCCAAAGGCTTCATGAAGATATCAGCTAATTGCTCTTCTGACTTCACATGCTTGATGAGGATGTCGCCCTTCAACACATGATCATGGAGGAAATGATGTCGTGTCTGAATGTGCTTTGTCTTTGAATGTGTAACATCCCAAATTTTGGCACGTTATAATAAATATTAGAATGAGTGTTTGTTTGCCTGAGTGATTGAATTGAGTGAAATTTGAAACTAGTAAAAAAACTTTTGAATGAGAGGGAATGACATGACTTTCCCATGTGCTTTTGAATTCAAATTCTTACATTTTAAATCAGTGAGAGAAGATGACATGACTTCTTAAATATAAAAAGATTTGAAAACTGAATTTGAAAACTATTTGAAAATTTCCTGATATGGAGTTCCTTTCATATTTTAATTTCCAATTTGAAGTTTGAAAGAATTCAAACCCCTTGACAAAACTTGAGAGGAGTAATATGACACTCCACACCAGGGGTTATTTTGTGAAGTATTTGAACCATAAAACCTAGGGGATTGAAAATTTATTGCAAAAGAATTAAAATCAATTTAGGCATTTTCTGAAGAAAAAAATTAAGTATTTATTTTGGCCGTCGAAAAATGTTCATTAAATTGCATACATTCCCTAGGTCATTTCCATATAAAGATCTTCAATTTTGGGAGACTATTGATTACCATAAATGAGTTTTATCTTCACTGGAAATTAGAAAAAAGGAAACGAATTAAAGTGTATTAAAACCAGCCGGCCCACCTGCTCTAAACTCCCTCCCGAATTTACTCCGAATCGGCCACCGACGCCACGCCCTCTCTCTCTCTCGCTGACCGCGCAGCCCCACCGACCGCTCGTGCCATCACCGCGATCGCCTCCCTCCTCTGTCTCCTCCCCTTTCCACGTCGGCGTCCACCGGATCCGTCGCGGTCTCCCCTTTCCTTCCTTCCAGACGACGCTGAGGCCACCTATAAAACCCCGCCCATGCCCGCATCTGTTCCTCTCCAAACCCCCAACTCCTGTGCGCTGCCCTTGCCACAATCGCTTGTCGGAGCCCGAGCGCCGCCGCCTCACCATTGCCTCACCCTGCTCGCTCACGATGCCTCTAACCACCATTGCCACCACCAACCAGTTTGCCTTGCTCTCCTGCACCTCCCTATGCATTCGCCCGTGCTCCAGAGCCACCAGAGACGCCCCTCCATCGACCACCCGAAGACCTCCTCCGCTCACGAGCTCGCCGTCATCGACACCGTCGTCCCCGAGCCATCTCAGCGCCACCAGACGAATCCCCGTCCTCGCCCGCGTCGATTGGTGTCGTCGCCATCGCCAGAGGACCAACGGAGCGCCGTCCCCGTCCCACGCCGCCTCAGACCTCGCCGGAGCTCTCGCCGGACTCCACCACCGCCACGGTGAGCTTCCTCTTTTTCCCCTCCGTTCGATCTTGTCTCAACGATCACGATTAGAATAGGATACCCCTTCGGTTTAGATAAATAAACCGACCAGTTTTTCTGTTTAGTTAAGTTAGACCGAACCATTTTCCTTAAGTATCGGCCGTCCGCTCGTTAGCACCCACGCGCACACACTTCCAGCCAATCAGAAGCCGCCATGTCACCCCTATCCGTTAGTTAGAATTTTTTTCATTTTTCTGTTTTTTGTTTTAAAAACAGAATAGTTTCTGATTTTGTTTTCTTCATGTATTTTATGTTTTTAATTTTTTTAATTTGATTCTTTTTGCATTGTGTCACAAATTTTATGTAGTTTATGTAGATTTAAAGTTTGACCATATTTTAATAATTTAAAATTGAATTCAAACAGATTTGATTCAAATCTTATTTTCTGAATATCTTGAGTTTAAAATTTTATTTTGAGTTGATTCTTTTTGCTACTTGTCATTAAGGACCTTACTTATCAGTAGATAGAACTTGGGTATTTTTAGAATAATTTAAATTAGTATTTTTAACAAAACAGATTCTGTTTTAGTTCTTGTTAGGTTTATTTCTAGTTCTTTTGTTTTAAATTGTTTCAATTTATTTTCTTTTATATTAGTTGACAAGTTTTACTTTGTTTTCTATTAGTTAGCAGTAGTAATTCAACCAAGTTTTTTTTATGTCATTTATTATTTTTATAGCATGAAATCAATTCTAGTTTCATTATAACTTGTAATTGATTTCCATTTGCTAGTTTGATTTCTTATTTGAAAATATTTTTTAAATTGTTTTATAAGTTTTACTTTCTGTTAACTTAGTTGTTACATAATTTGTTTTCTGTTATTTTAATATTCCATTTGGTCTCTTGTTCTTAAGTTTATTAGGCAAAAACATATGTTGTTTATAGTATTACTTTATTAGTTCTTAGTTGTTCTTCAAAAGTAATTCTTTTTGCCAGTAAAATATTTACTAAAATAATTTTGTTATATTTGCTTTGTTTCTGTTTTGTGTTTTTACTTTTGAAAATAGGATTATCTGTAGAGAAAACCAACCCTTGGTTGTGTTGATGAAACTTTGTTGTTTTGAGTTTTTGTCTTAAGTATTTCCTTCATCACAACCTTGTTGCTTTTGGTTTTGTGTTACTTTTTGATTGTTAGAATTGATTGCTAGTATGATTGATTATATGAATGCAATGTTTGATTATATAGATTTTCATTGGAGAGTGACGAATAGTCTATCAAGTTATTTCTGAGAGCGATATATTCTCCATCAACAGTACATGCAAATTCACTTTGACCATTTTGTTCATACCTATGTTTTATTGCATGTAGTGACATCATTCAACAAATCCCCCTCCCGTAGTGTTATTGAAAATTCTTGTAGTTGAGTAGAATGCATGAGGTAGGAACCCACCACTTGTTACTAAAGCCCCGGGAACGTTAGTTATTTCTATGCTATGCTAAAGTAGACGGGGTCTGGTATGAGTGTTTGTGAGGGTGTGAGAAGGAGGACTCTACGTCAAGACGACAACTTCATGAAGGCATCTTCAAGTCCTGCATTCTTCAAGACCTCAAGACATTCGAGACTCGAGAAACAAGTTTTCAATACACACTACTAGGTGAAGGATGGTTGATTGGGCATCCCTGGAGTAACCAGTGGATGGCCGGGATGCATGGAGAAGCGCCATGACAACTTGCGGAAAGCTTCACCCAGACTCAAAGAGACTGATGAATACTTCATGCCCGGAAGCTTACCTGTGTAGCCACAAGTCATTATGGGCTCTGACTTGGTTGATCTTTGTTGTGACTCTGGCTGGGCAGTGCTACGAGATGTAGTCGACGTTAGGAATGGATGGGCACTGACAGTTGTCAGGGAAACACTCTGAAAGACCATGTTTTGTTTGTCCTGTTCTCAAACACCCGGCAGTGCGAGGACTTATCAGGAGGGAATGAATCTTGTGGGTAAAGTACACAACACTCTACAGAGTTAAACCTAATCGATTAGCCGTGTCCCTGGTTACGGACAATTTGAACCTCTGGACTTGGATCTATCTCTGAACTCTCAACACTGTACTGATAATTAATTGCGGGCAACTTATGATACTTGTGGGCAACTAGACATCGGTTGGCGGAACCATGTCATGTTAGGTAACTCTATAGTGAAAACTCCTGATATTCCTTTGTTGTAGGAAAAGAAAATAAAATCAGCTTTTATGCAAAAACTCAGACACAAAGCCACAAAGCCTTACTGCATATAGAATATTTTTTATCTTCTGTTCTGCTATGGTGATCTTGCCGGTACATTCAATTTACTGACCTACACGGCTGCAACGTCTTATGTTGCGGATAAGCTCTACGACGGGTAAGAGTACGATTCAGGATTATGGTCTAAACTCAACCTACCATTGGTATTATTGGGACTCCACTCCCGTTGACTTTTTCCGGTGAGATTTTAAGGTATATATCAGTTTTACGTTAATTACATGTGATTGCACTTTGATATATACATTTGATGTACTATGTGTGCCAGCATACTGATCCAGGGATGGCACAGAACACACAGAGGCTTGACTCGTTTTGAGTCGGGTTGCTACAGAATGTTGTACTAGGTTGTAGGTGATCTTTATAGCACTCTCATTGTTGCAGTCGAGAGGTACTTTCTTCTTGTTGACGTCGTAGTCCTTGAGAGTTTGCTTCATCTAGAAAAGCTGAGTGCACTAGGCGCCATGTAACATCCCAAATTTTGGATTGCTATATTAATTAATTGAATGATTGATTGTTTGAATGATTGCTTGAAATTGGGTGAAATTTGAACCTTTTTGAAACTTTGAATGAGAGGAAATAAAATGACTTTCCCCTTGTTTTTGAATTCAAATTTCATCCAATACAAATCAATTAAAGAAGATGACATGGCTTCTTCAAATGATGGATTTGAACTTTTGGATTTGCAATAATTATTGAAAATTTTCTGGTTGGAATCCATTTCATATTTGGCTCCATTTTAAGGTTTGAATGAACTCAAATTCACTTGCCCAAATTCAAAGATTTTGAGAGGAGGAACATGACCCTCCAAACCATGGGTATTTTTGTGAAGTATTTGAACCATAAAACCCATGGGGTAGCGGTCGGATCTGAAACGTACGCATAGGATTAGAAGCACTTAAAGCCGAACCGTTTTCTTCTAATTTGAGAATGTTCACTCGTTTGCACCCGCACGCGCACATCCGCAGCCAGCCAGGCAGTGCCATGTGCCCCCTGTTTGTTAGTTAATTATTTCTTTTCTATTTTTGTTTTCTGAAACAGAATAGTTTCTGTTTTTACAAATAGGATATCTCATAGGATTTTAGTGTTTTAATTTGATTCTTTTTTCCTTTTGTCAAAAAAATTGTCTAGTTTCCGTAGATATCAAGTTTGACCACATTTGAAATTTTAAAATTCGAATTCATTGAAATTTGCTCAAATCACTAGGATTTGAATAAATTGAGTTTAAAACATATCATTGAGTGATTATTTTGCTACTAGTTTGTATTAGTTATTTTTATCACTCTTTTCAATATGAGGATTTTTAGAATATTTTAAATTAGTGTTTCAAGCAAAAGAGAATCTGTTTTAGTTCTTTTTAGGAGTTTTGTTATGTCTTTTGTTTTAATTGTTTTTTTATTTTGTATTAGTTGACAAGTTTTACTTTGTTTTTTGTTAGTTAACAATAGTATTTCAACAAGAACTATTTTTATTTTATTTGTTATTTTTGCTTGCATGAAAATCAATTCTAGTTAAATCATAACTTGCAAATTGGTTTCAATGTTAGTTTAATTTCCTTTTGAAAATAATTTTCTATAAGTTTTCTTGTAGTTTTATTATTCTTTTAACCATAGTTTAGACCAGAAGCAATTTGTATTATAATTGAAATTGTTTGTGGTTTAACTCTAGGTTAATTTTGGTTAGGTCATAAGAAGTGTTTAACGAAAACTTGTCAATTAGTTCTTTTGTTAAATAAATGTTTATGAGAAGAAAAAAATCTGTTATTTATTTGTTTTATGTTATTTTAGTATTTTGTTGTTTTTCTTGGTGTTAAGTTTGTTAGACAAACACTTATGTTGTCAGTGTGTTGTTTTCATAGTTCTTAGTTGTTCTTAAAAAGTAATTATTTTTGCTAGTAAAATATTTGCTAGAACACTTTTGCTAGATTTTAATTCTTTGTTGTCTTGTTGCTATTTAAAATAGGAGTATTTGGGGGAAAACTACTTTGGTTGTTTTGATGAAGTTTTGTTGTTTTAGCTTTTGTCTTATGCATTTCCTTCATCACAACCTTATTGTGTTTATATTTTGTGTTGCTTATTGTTTGATAGTATTGATTGATAGAAGTGTTTCTTATGAGTGCAATGTTTGATTATATAGATTTCATCAAAGAGTGATGAATAGTTCTATCAAGTTATTTTCTGAGAGCGATACTATCTTCATCAACCTCACCAGGCACGTTCACAATGATCATGTTTTCACCTATTGTTTTATTTGCATTAGTTCAACCTTATCCACCATTGCATGCGAAGTAGGTACTTGGAAATTTTAGTTCTTGAGCAGTATCATGTGGTAGACACCCTTAAACCCTTGTTACTTTGGCCTCGGGAACATTATTTTTATTTTGCTATGCTTTTAGTAGATGGGGTTTGGATGAGTGTTATAATGAGAGTTAATTGATGATCAAGACCTCAAGACTTCAAGAATTATTTTCAAGACCTCATGATGCAATATACCTCTGGGTGGATGATGGTTGAATGGCGCCCTGGAGAAACTAGTGGTTAGCCTAGGTGTTGCTACAAAAGTGCTAGTATTCACATGGAAAGGTCCACCCAGGCACAAAGATATGGATGGATACTTCAAGACCCGAGGCTTACCTGCACAGCCACAAGCAATTATGTGCTCTCGCTTAGTTGTACATCATGGTGACTCTGGACGGGTGGTGCTATGAGATGTAGAAGAACAATAGGAATGGATGGGCACCGACAGTGGCTCAGAGGAACCCTTTGGAAGATCAGGTTTTGATCATCCGGTTATCAAACACCCTGAAGTGCGAGGATTTCAATGGAGACGATCAAATCTTGTGGGGAACGTGTGCAAAACTCTGCAGAGTACCAAACTTAATCGATTAGCCGTGTCCACGGTCATGGACAACTTGAGCCAAAGGAACTGAAACTATCAAGAAGTGGCAACACAAATAATTATAATGATGAGGGTATTATGGTTAACTCGGGTATGAGAATTGGTTGGTGGAACCATCTCATTAGACAACCAACATTGTACTAATAATTTTTGCTTTTGCCCCCTCTCTTGTTGTAGGAATAAATTTGCTTTGCGCAAAACTTATTCGTACAGCCCCACATGCCATATATGCATTTAGTATAGATGATTATTTTTCACCCCTCTATTTTTTCACTTGTCGGTATATTCAATATGCTGACCTACACGACTGCAACGTCTCATGTTGCAGATAGTCTTCTATGATGAGTACGAGTATGATTTAGGGTTACGGTCTACACTCAACCTGTCATTGGTGTTTATTGGGACTCCACTCCTGTTAACTATTTTCGCTAAGATTTTGAGGTATATATCAGATTTACGTTATTACATGTGATTGCACTTTGATATATACATTGATGTACTGTGTGTGCCAGCATACTGATCCAGGGATGGCACAAAACACAAAGAGGCTTGAGTCATTTTGAGTCAGGACGCCACACGCCAGCAACAATGCATTCGGCTTTGGCAGTGGAGAGTGAGACACAGTTCTACTTCTTCGAAGACCAACATACAAGTGATCGACCCAGAAAGTGACAAGTGCCTTATGTAGACTTGCAATCATATCTGTCACCAGCGAAATCTGAGTCCGGGTAGCAAATGAGGTCAAACTTGGAGCCCTTTGGATATGATACGTCTCCAACGTATCTATAATTTATGAAGTATTCATGCCATGTTTACAATAATTCAATATGATTTTGGTATGATTTTATTAGAACTAGCCCGAACTGACGCTATTTTCAACAGAACTACCGTGGTGTTGGTATCTATTTACCATTAGTTACCTTACTGTTTTTATATTTTTAGATTATAAAAATCTATATCTACCATCCATATTGCACTTGTATCACCATCTCTTCGCAGAACTAGTGCACCTATACAATTTGCCATTCTATTGGGTGTGTTGGGGACACAAGAGATTTCTTGTATTTGATTGCAGGCTTGTTTGAGAGAGACCCTCTTCATCCTACACCTCCCACGGATTGATAAACCTTAGGTCATCCAATTGAGGGAAAATTACAACTGTCCTACAAAACTCTACGCTTGGAGGCCCAACACGAGTCTACAAGAAGAAGGTTGCATAGTAGACATCAAGTTTTTTTCTGGCGTCGTTACCGCGGAGGTGAGTGCTTGAAGGTATATCTTTGGACCTTGCAATGAAATATTTTAGTTTCTTCTTTTTCACTAGTTTTGTTTTATAAAAGAAAACTACAAAAAAGATGGAATTGAGGTTGCCTCATATGCTTCATATTTTTAATGTGTTGCGTGAAAATGATGGAAAGGAAAATTGTGCTCAAGTGTTAGAAGAAGAAGTTACTAAAATGTTTGGCACTAAATCTTTGAGTGATTAGCATGATTTTAATGTTGTTAGTATGAATTATTTGAATATCCATAGTATTAATGATGATTGCACTAGTCATGATAAAAAGATTTCTTATAAGAATGTCAATTTTTGTGGAGTGCATAGAGTTTGTGAAGACATGCCTAAAAGGGAACATAGATTTTGTAAGAGGCATAAGTATTTACAAACTAAATGGTTGCAAGAGAGGCTATATGTTTGTGATGAACGACTTAATATTTCTTGCCGTCCTTGTGAACTTTGCAATTAAAGTGGTCATTTTAATTTCCAATGTGAATTGTTTCATGATTGAATTGTGTCCAAAAAATTTGATAACCTCATTACCCTTCAGCATCATAATGAACTTAGTCTATTTTTTTGGTATGAAGAAATGAAACATAAAACTAAGGATGTTCCATCTTGGATTCTCATGAAAATGATTGATTTTGATATAAATGAAATCTATATGTATTGCATGGTAAATTGCATTGAGAATCCTTATATTGCAAATTACTTAAAGACAAGAAAACAAATAGAAGATCAGGAGAATACTAATGAAGGGTAAGAGGTTTCCCAATATCCTCCTATTTTTTCTTATGATGAATGAGGTAACGAGGAGGAGCTTTTTTATTCAAACAACCTATTCAAAAAGAAGCTTGGAGGAATTAAATAAACCCACACATAATGTGGTGAAGAAGAAGAAAAGAAAGGAAAGTAAAGGTAAAGAAGTACCTCTCCCAAATAATGTTGCTCCCATTATTGATAGGCCTCATGAGAATGAATCAAAAATAGTTGTGCAAGATGATACACTTGAGGATGATTTTGTTATGCCTATTGCTTGTTGTGATAATTATGATTGGGAAGATAAAGACACTTCTTATAATCTTGAAAATATTTATGGCACCAAATTGGAGTATGATGATAATAATTGCTATACTATTGGTGCTATTCATACCATTAATGATGAGAGTGATTATGTTTATGATATACAAAGCCACAAGCTTGGGGATGCTATGTTTGATGAAAATTACATGTTTTACAATTTATTTTCTGCAATTAATGTTTGTCCCAGGCTTGGGTATGCTATGCTTAATGAAGATGATCTTTTTATTCCCCCTACTTTGAATGATCAAATTTGTTATAATGATTGCATGCCTCCTACTTATGATGATTATTATGATGATAATTATGCAATGGAAAAGAGTGATGATTACTATTATGATACTTGTCATAATTATAAATAACATTTTACTGAATATTACTATTTTAGTGTGGAACCAACTTGTAGTATTCAACTCTTTTATGATACTCCCACTATTAGTCATGAGAAGAAATTTTCTTGTGTGGAGAGTAGTAAAATTTCTATGCTTGTAGACCATGAAAAGAATGCTTTATGTGATGGTTATATTGTGGAATTACTTCATGATTCTACTGAAAATTATTCTGAGCGAGGAACATATGTTGTAGGAATTGCAATAATATCAAGTTTCCTCTCTATGTGTTCAAGGTTTTGAAGTTATGCTTGTTTTGCCTTCCTATGATAGTTGATTCTTGCTCCCATAAATTGTTTACTCACAAAATCCCTGTGCATAGGAAGTGGGTTAGACTTAAATGTGCTTGTCATGATATTCATGATGCTCTTTTGCATGTTTCAATTATTATTCCTATACGAGCATCATTGAAATCATCATGCCTAGCTAAAAGGCATTAAAACGCTTGTTGGGAGACAACCCAACACTTTTAGCCTCTGTTTTTATGTGTTCAAATGATTAATCTACTTTATTAATCATGTTTTGTGTCTTTTATTTTAGTGAAGTGCCAAGTAAAGCCTTTGGGATAGTGTGGATACTTGCTTGTTTGATTCTGTGCAAAAACAGAAAGTTTTGCATCTAGTATATGAATTATCTGATTTTAATGGAGAGTCAAACAAATCTGAAATTTTTAAAAAACATTTATATGAAAATTACTTTAGTTTTCCTAATTTTTCAGAATTTTTAGAGTCAGGAAAGTATGGTGATCATTCAGATCTTTACAGATTGTTCTATTTTTGACAGATTATGTTTTGCATGCATAGTTTGCTTGTTTCAAGTGTTCCTATAGATTATATTAAGTAATATAAACTGTGGGAATTACGGAATAAATTAGGTATCATGTGGTAATAATTATGAATCTTGTCTTGACAGTACCTAAGTGAATGATTTATCTTTACTACACTAACCATTCTCACAAAGTTCCGTTAAGTTTTGTGTGATTGAAGTTTTCATGTTTTGGGTGAGACACAGATATGAGGAGAATAAGGAGTGACAAGAACCTAAACTTGGGGATTAATAAGGCACCTCAAGGTAATATCCAACTAATACTCAAGCGCTTAAGCTTGGGGATGCCCCGGAAGGTATCCCCTCTTTCGTCTTCAACACTATCGGTATATCTCACTTGGAGCTATATTTTTATTCGTTACATAATATGAGTTTTGTTTGGAGCATCATTTTATTTTGTTTTTCTCTGTTATGTCTTATTTATAATCTTGTTTTTCAATAAATAGTTCAAAGAATTGCCTTTAGGATGCTTGGATTGCATGTTTGATATGTGTTGTGTGAAAACAGAAACTTCTGCTGTAGTGTTTGAATTTTCATATTTTACTGAAAAGTGTAAAGTTTCTTAAATTTGTACAAAGTATTTTAATATAAATTTTACATAATTTAATAAATTTTAATAATTTTTTGAGTTAAATAAGTACACTGGTTTAATAGATTGCTACAGATTGTTCTGTTTGGACAGATTGCTGGCATAGTTTTTTATCTAGTTGTCCTATAGTTTCCATAGCCTATATTGGTAGATATAAATATTGGAAATGATACTATATAGTATATAATGTTTGAAAATTATTGTGAAACTTGTCTTGGTAGTACATAAAGAGTTGATTTATTATTATGTGTACTAACCTATCTCACGAGTTCTTTTCGAGTTTTGTGTGGATGAAGTTTTTGAGAATAGGTGAAACCGGGATATGAGAGGATTGAACAAGATACAGAAGCTCAAGATTGGGGATTCCCAAGGCACCCCAAGTAAATATTTCAAGAACTCTCAAGCATCTAATCTTGGGGATGCTACGCATCCCACCTCTCTTCGTCAACTGTCGGTTAGCCTATGTTGAGCCTAAATGTTTATTCGTTCCCATGATGCGTCCTATTCTTGGATTGATATTTTTATTTTGATTGATTTTTAAATAAAATACTCAGATCTGAAAATCTTTATTGATAGAGATAGAGAGAAAGTCCTCACATAGCTACTTAATTGTTTGACTACTCATTGATCTTCACTTATATGTTTTGGAGTAGTTTTGTCATTTACTCTCATGCTACACTTATATACTATGAGTAAATGGTTGAATGAATTGAATATCATAAATATGAAATTATATATGTTTTATATGCTTATCCAATGGGGAGTAATTGCTTCACATATAATAAGTATAGATGGTAAAATTTATTGAAAGTTAGCAAACACTGCATTGGTCACTTCAACAATTCATGAAAGAGTATTGAAGGAAGAGAGATTTCACATATAAATGTACTATCTTGGACATCTTCTATGATTGTGAATACCCATTAATTATTTCCAAACTTGAGCAAATTAGTTAAAGTTGGACAAGGAAGACAACGTAATGAGTTATGCTTGGGTATATTTGTATAGAAGTTATATTGTTATGGATCCTCCAACATGTGGTGCTTGCTTCCACCTCATACTAGTCAAAACTTTGGCGCCAATTAGAAATACTACTTGTGCATCCAAACACACTTAAACCCAAAGTTGTTCTACTCGAGTCCACCATACCAACCTATATGCGGTATTTACCTGCAGTTCCAAGTAAATTTGCATGTGCCAAACTCTAAACCTTCAAATAATATTCTGTTTTGTATGCCCGGATCGCTAATATAGTGACTAGGGGCTGTCAGTATCTTCCATGCTAGGTGGGTTATTCTCACGATATGTGTTGATTTACTATCATTCATGAGAAAGTGTCTGGTATTCAGGATGCCCAGTTCCATGCTCAAAAATCAAATCAAAATATAATGAAAAAAACTCCCCCAGGATTGTTGTTTGTATGGACGGTACCCGTGGATTCGTTTCACCGTGAAGTGTGATTGATTGGTGGAGGTGGAGTAAAAACTTTACCATTCTGTTTAGGAACCGCCTATAATGTATCCAGCATGGAAGATACCGAGATCTCTCGGTTGTTATGTTAACAATGAAAGCATACCGCTCAAAATTATTATTCATCTCTGTTTTAAAATCTCGAGCTCTGGCACCTCTGCCAATCAATGCTTCCCTCTGCGAAGGGCCTATCTTTTACTTTCTAGTACTTACCTTTATACAAGAGTCATGGTGATCTTCACCACTTCCTATATTTCACCTTTTTATCTTGGCAAGCATCATGTGGTGGGGAAAGATCCAAGCATATATGGCCATTCAAATATATTTTATCATGAATTATTATTGTTGACAATTATCTATATGATAAATAAGTTGGGAGGCAAAACATTAAGCCCCTATATTTCTCTGTGTTTGACGGATGCCATTTTCTCTAAAAATATGCTTTGAGTGTTAGCAATCATGGAAGACTATAGGATTGTTGAGTATGTGGAATTTTCTAAATCAAAGCTCTTACATAGACCCTTCCTGAAAATAAGATGAATTGCAATTGCTTGGTGACTGAAAGCATAGTTTGTTAGTTTTCAAGAAACTTTATGGTCTATAGTTTAACACATGAATAGCTTGTTACTTCATCATGAGAAGTTTTATGAGATGAGCTACTGTTTATGATATATAATGATGCTAGAAAAAGTGTTTGGAACTATCATTGATCAAATTTATGCACTATGCTAGCATTCACACTTCATAAATTATTTCTTTTACCATTTACCTACTCGAGGACGAGCATGAATTAAGCTTGGCGATGCTAATACGTCTCCAACGTATCTATAATTTATGAAGTATTCATGTCATGTTTATAATAATTCAATATGATTTTGGTATGATTTTATTAGAACTAACCCGGACTAACGTTGTTTTCAGCAAAACTACTGTGGTGTTGTTTTTGTGAATAAATAGAGGTCCTCAAAATGGGCTGAAAATCTATGGAGAATATTTTTGGAAAATATAAAAAATACTGGAGCGAAGAGCTGGGCCAGGAAGTGGACGAGGAGGCCACAAGCCTGCTAGGCATGGCCACCCCCCTAGGCACGCCCCTGTGGCTTGTGGACTCCTCGAGCACCCCCTTGACGTGAGACCAACGCCCAAAATTCCTATAAATACCAAAAACCCCACAAAGAAACCTAGATCGGGAGTTCCATCGCTGCAAGCCTCTATAGCCACGAAAAAACAATCGGGAGCCTGTTTCGGCACCCTGACGGAGGGGAAACCATCATCGAAGGCCATCTTCATCATCTCGACGGTCTCCATGACGAGGAGGGAGTAGTTCACCCTCGTGCCTGAGGGTCTGTATCGGTAGCTACGTGTTTGATCTCTCTCTCTCGTGTTCATGAGATGGCACGATCTTGATGTACGCGAGCTTTATTTATATAGATGAATCATATGGAGTTTCCCCCTCTCTATCTTCTTGGGATGAATTGAGTTTTACCTTTGAAGTTTTTTTATTGGATTGAGTCTTTAAGGATTTGAGAACACTTGATGTATGTCTTGCGATGGGATATCCGTGGTGACAATGGGATGTTCTATTGATCCACCTGATGTATTTTTGGGTGATCAACTTGCGGGTTTCCTAACCTTGGGAATCTATGCATAGGGGTTGTCACATGTTTTTGTCTTCAATCTCCGGTAGAAACTTTGGGGCACTCTTTGAAGTTCTTTGTGTTGGATTGAACATGATGAATCTGAAATTGTGTGATGCATATTGTATAATCAAGCCCATGGGTACTCGTGGTGACATTGGAGTATCTAGGTGACATTAGGGTTTTGGTTGATGTGTATCTTAAGGTGTTATTTTAGTACGAACTCTAGAGATGTTCATGACACTTATAGGGATAGCTCATAAGATTGATCGGAAAAGATAACTTTGAGGTGGTTTCGTACCCTACAATAATTTCTTCATTTGTTCTATGCTATTTGTGACTTTGGACTGAACTCTTTGTCACGTGCGAGAGATTTACATATGATTCAACTATGTTAGTATTGTTGAGAGAACTTGCACTAGTGAAAGTATGAACTCTAGGCCTTGTTTATAAGCATTGCAATACCGTTTGTGCTCACTTTTATCATTAGTTACCTTGTTGTTTTTTATATTTTCATATTACAAAAACCTATATCTACCATCCATATTGCACTTGTATCACCATCTCTTCGCCGAACTAGTGCACCTATACAATTTTTCATTGTATTGCGTGTGTCGGGGACACAAGAGATTTCATGTATTTGATGCAGGGTTGTTTGAGAGAGACCATCTTCATCCTACACCTCCCACGGATTTATAAACCTTAGGTCATCACTTGAGGGAAATTGCCACTGTCCTACAAAACTCTGCGCTTGGAAGCCCAACACAAGTCTACAGAAGAAGGTTGCGTAGTAGACATTAGGATACCATAATCCTAGCGTCAGGGTGTGATCCAAATATCAAAGTATTCGCTTCACTACGAGGTGATGCGACTCCTTTGGTGCCGCTTGAAATTGGGCACACATGCAAACGCTAAGCATTATATCTAGCCTAGATGCACATAAGTACAACAATGAGCCAATCATGGAGCGATATACCTTCTGGTCAAAATCTTTACCATTTTCGTCAGTGTAGAGGTGACCATTCGTAGGCATGGGTGTTTTGTAGCCTTTAGCTTCATTCATGCCAAACTTCTTGAGGCAATCCTTAAGATACTTCTCCTGAGATATGAAGATGCCATTGGTTGGTGTCGAATCTGAAGCCCTAGGAAGAACTTCAGCTCTCCCATCATCGACATCTGACATTGCTCTTGCATCAATAAGCTAAACTCATCAGTATATTTGTTGTTAGTGCAGCCGAAGATAATGTCATCAACATAGATTTGGCATATGAGCAAGTCACTATCATATGATTTAGTTAAGAGAGTAGGATCGAGTGAACCGGTTTTGAAGCCTTTCTCCTTGAGGAATTCCTTGAGTGTGGCATACCAAGCTCTTGGTGCTTGCTTGAGGCCATATAGAGTCTTGGTGAGCCGGTAGACAATGTTTGGATGCTTTGGATATTCAAACTCTAGTGATTGAGCAACATATACTTCTTCCTCAATCTTAACATTGAGGAATGCACTTTTGACATCCATTTTATATAGGCATATATCATAGTGGTTAGCATATGCAAGCAATATACGTTTGGCTTCGAATCTAGAAATAGGTGCAAAGGTTTTATCAAAATCGACACCCTCAACATGGGTGTAGCCTTGGGCTACAAGTCTAGCCTTGTTTCTGACGACTTGGCAAGAAGCATCTTGTTTGTTGCGGTAGATCCACTTTGTGCCAATGATATTGTGCTTGTGCGGATCTGGTCGCTTCACAAGTTCACATACGTTGTTGATCTTGAATTGATGTAGTTCTTCTTGCATGGCTTGAATCCATTCAGGTTCCTTTTAGGCTTCATAAACTTTGGTGGGTTCTAAGATAGAGACAAAAGGGAAAAGCCCACAAAAGTTATCCAATTGGTTAGCTCTTGAGCGAGCGAGAGGACCTGGTTCATTTATGCTAGTGAGCATCTTCTCTATTTGCACTTCATTCGCCACGCGAGGATGAGCAAGTCGAAGATTTTAGTTGTGTGTTGAGCATTGTCTTCGTCGATAGCATTATCTTCAGGTGCATCATTGTCTTCGTGATGAGTGACTGGTGGAACGATGACTTCTTCAATCACTGTTTCCTTAGGCATGATCTCACCAGTGCCCATCAGCCTCATTGCTTCTTCAGGTGGAAATTCATCTATCATAGGAGGTAGGTGCTCTCTTTGCGAGCCATTAGTTTCATAGAATCGCACATCTACAGTTTCAACAATCTTGTTGTGAAAAGTGTTGAAGACTCTGTAGGTGTGCGAATACTTTCCATAACCAAGCATCAAACCCTCATGTGCTTTCGATGCAAATTTTGAAGTGTGATGTGGATCCCTAATCCAACATTTGGCACCGAAGACTTTGAAATAACTCACATTGGGTTTCTTACCATTCAGAACCTCATATGATATTTTCTTGAAGAACTTGTGAAGATAAACTCTGTTGATGATGTGGCAGGCAGTGTCAATGGATTTAGGCCAAAATCTTCGAGGTGTCTTGTATTCATCAAGCATGGTGCAAGCCATCTCCATGAGAGTCCCGTTTTTGTGCTCGACGACACCATTCTGCTGTGGTGTATAAGGAGCTCAGAACTCATGAGTGACACCTAAGGTATCAAGATAAGTGTCAAGACCCATGTTCTTGAACTCAGTGTCGTTGTCGCTCTTGATGTGCTTGAACTTGACGTCATAGTTGGTCATGCACCTATTGACAAAGCGCGTGAAGACATCCTGCACTTCAGTCTTATAGAGTAAGATGTGCACCCAGGTGTATCTAAAGTAATCATCAACAATCACGAATCCATAAAGATTTGTAGTGGTAGAGAAAATGGAATAATGAGTCGGGCCAAATAAGTCCATATGGAGCATCTCGAAGGGTTGTGTCATAGTCATGATTGTCTTCGAGGGGTGCTTGGCCCTTGTCATCTTCCTGGCTTCACAGGCGCCACATAGATGATCTTTCTTGAACTTGAATCCTTCGATGCCAATGACTAGGCTCTTCTTGGCAAGAGTATGCAAGTTCCTCATGCCTGCATGTCCTATCCTTTAGTTCCAAAGCCAACACTCTAAATCCTTTGCTAGAATACATGTGTCAACCTGTGGTCCTACAGAGAAGTCTACCATGTATAGATCACCTCTTAGAAAACCTTCGAAGCCTTTGGTTTTGTCAGAGGCCATTAGTACAACACATCAAAATTTTCCAAAAATGACAAGCATGTCAAGATTGGACAACATAGAAATCGACATCAAGTTGTAACCAAGGGATTCAAAAAGCATGACATTGTCCATGTGTCAATCCCTTGTGATAGCAACTCTACCTAGTCACAAGACTTTGCTGCTACTTTTGTCGGCAAAGACGATGTGATCTTTAGTTGGAGGTCGAAGAGTTGACTCCATCAATAGGCTTCTATAACCAGTCATGTGACTAGTGCACCCACTGTCCATGATCCATTCGGTGGTTCTAGATTTATCTTCCTGCATTTGAGAATTAGTCAAGTTCACCAAAGCATGCAAGTGTAACATGCTAAGATGAAGATGTAGCAGTAAACAGTGATAAGTATTCTGGACGATATAAATGGAAAGATCCATTTGCATTAATTATCTTGC
Source organism: Hordeum marinum (assembly GCA_022496015.1). Taxonomy (NCBI): domain Eukaryota; kingdom Viridiplantae; phylum Streptophyta; class Magnoliopsida; order Poales; family Poaceae; genus Hordeum; species Hordeum marinum. Next base: position 340,302,251 of record CM039677.1, on the reverse strand, counting down.
GTCCAGGCAAGAAAGTTTTCGGGTCTCCAGAGACAATCTTCGAGTTAGGCTTCATCTCATCTGGAGACCCGATGCTGCATGAAGATACGACCCACATCCGAAGGAGTGGCTTAGAAGCAATGAGACTTAAAGAAGCACCAGAGAATTTAGGCAATGTTTCCCTAATAGCATACTTCATAGGAGGGTTAGTATACTCATATGAATAAGCATGAAAGTTCTTGGTAGGATGAAGATAGAGGTTCATGCTATAGTGCTCATATTCATGAGTCCTCTCAGTCCTTCCTTGTGAAACATAACTGTTAGTCTGTTCATATGAAGACATTTGTCTTCTCGAAGATATTGATATAGGGTTTGTCTTCTTTCTAAGAGATGTCATCATGACATTCATAGGAAGCTTCTCAAGAAGACATTTGGGAACCCAAATCTTCTTCATGGGTGAACCATTCATGCAGTTAGTACCAATGTACCTAGAAGACACTTCACCATTTTGGCATTTGAACAATTTATAATTGGAATCAAAAGGTTCATCAACAATAAAAGAATTCACATAGCTAAAACTAGACAATGTGGAGGGATCAACTAAGGGGCCTTTTGCAGCAACCCACGTGGTTTTGGGATACTGCTCAGGCTTCCAGTAAGATCCATCAACATTGATGTTTCTTTCGAAACCCACACCCTCTTTCCTAGGGTTTTTGTTAAAGACTGTCTTCTTGAGGACATCACAAAGAATCCAATATCCCTTTAGACTCTTGTACATGCCTGTTTCAAGCAATGCCTTCAACCTATCATTGTCATCAGTGATAGCAGTGGCTTCCTCAGTTGATGGGTTAGATACCACAGATATAGTTGAAGATAAAGAATTCTTAGAAGCATTTGAACATTTAGCAGTTGAATCATTAGCTTCGCGAGCGGGACATTTTAATCATAGAGCATTGAATTCATCCTGAGCGGTACTGATTTGTTCATCTAGGAGAGAGTCATTTTCCTTCTGTAGGTTATCATGAGCTTCCCTTAACTTCTCTAGTTCAAGCTTTCTTTGAATATATTCAAGAGAAAGCTTCTCATGTTCAATTGAGAGGGCATCATGATGACTTTTTAGATCCTCAAACCTTGAGCGAAGACTTTCCATATCTTCAGCCATAGTTTTGTTCAGGCTCATCTCGTCACGCAATAGGCCATCATTTTTCTCTAGTGATTTCTGCATTTTCTCCATAGAATTTTGTTGCTTAGTGGCCATTTTAACAAGTTTAGAGTAGCTTGGTTTCAATCTATCGTCAGATTCAGCTTCACTATTAGATTCATGATGTGAAGACTTTCAAGATACCTTGGAGCCCTTTGCCATGAAGCAGTAGGTTGGATCATTGTTGTCGTCACTCGCTTCAATGTTGTTGAGGAAGCCATTATCTTCGGGGTCGAAGACAGGTGAAGCAACGAATACAGAAGCCATGGCCAAACCAGCAACTTCGGAATCAGACTCCTCCTCAGATTCTTCTTCAACTTCTCACTTAGATTCAGCTTCAGAATCCATCTCCTTGCGAATGAAAGCAAGAGCCTTGCCAAATGAACTCTTCTTGTATGATGAAGACTTGGATGAAGACTTGTGAACTTCTTCTTCTTCTTGTCATCCAAATCATAGTCTTTGCTCTTCTTCTAGGATTCCTTCTCCCATCGAGGACAATCTGCGATGAAGTGACCAGCTTTCTTGCACTTGTGACAACTTTGCTTCTTGTTGTCGCACGAAGACATTTCTCCGGACTTCTTGGAGGCACATCTTGAAGATTTTGCAAAGCGTTTGGACTTGGAGAATTTCTGGAACTACCTCACCAGCAGAGCGAGTTCTTTGCCAAAGTCTTCAGCACCATTAGAACTGCATTCAGTGTCTTCTTCTTCGGATGAGGAGACGACCTTTGCCTTCAGGGCACGAGAGCGGCCATAACTGGAACCATAGATTTCCCTTTTCTTTGCTTGTTGGAACTCATGAGTGTTCAACCCCTCAAGGATATCGGCAGGGTCCAAATCCTTGAAGTCAGGGTGTTCTTGGATCATAAGAGCGAGAGTGGCAAAGGAACTGTCAAGAGATCTTAATAGCTTCTTCACAACTTCATGTTTGGTGATATCAGTGGCACCGAGGGCATTCAGCCTCATGTGAGATGTTAGTGAGCCTATCAAACGTGAGCTAGAAATTTCATTGTCAAGTCTCTTGAAGTGGTTGAAAAAATTGCGAAGGACATCAACACACGAGTCTTGTTGTGATGAGACACCTTCATTGACCTTGGAAAGCCATTCCCAGATTTACTTCGCAGTGTCAAGAGCACTCACATGGCCATACTGTCCTTTGGTCAGATGACCACAGATGATGTTCTTGGCGGTCGAGTACAATTGGGCAAATATCTTCACATCAGCAGTAGTGACACCTTCGGCAACCATGACAACATACCAGAGGTTGTTGTAAATGGCTTCTACATGCATGCACATCTTGTTCTTCCAGTAGAGGTAGTCAGTGCTATCGAAGACATGGCATGCAACGGAGACCTTGATTATTCGTGAAGTCGACATAGCTTAAACTCCAAGTGGTTAAACCGGAACACTGAACAAGGGAGTACCTTGCTCTGATACCAATTGAAAGTGCTAGTTATCGACTAGAGGGGGGGTGAATAGGTGTTTTTTATCAAAAGCTTCGAAACAATGAATGTATTTGAAATATGCGGAAGCAGAACATGATCAGGTAGGTATAGTAATCAAGGATCTACTCAAAGCATACGATACAATGAAGACATATAAGCAAGTTAAGCATTATGATCGTACACACTAAGATGAGTCAAAAACAAACTTAGACAATATGAAGATAATCAGCAGATATGAATGTCTTCGGGGTAAGTCTTCGAACAATGATCAAGCAATGACTTCACAATTAAGAACATGAATGTAAGAGAGTGAAGAATAGAACCAGTTGCTTGACGAAGACACATGATTCGTTGGACCAGTTCGAGTTGTTGTGTCAACTGTACGTCTGGTTAGGGAGGCTAAGATTCAACTCAGAAGACCTCGTCTTCACCTTATCCCCCTTGATCCGAAGTCACTTAGACATCGCCCAATCACTCAGGTAAGTCTTTAGGGGAGACTTCTGAAACCCACACAAACTTGGTAACCCGGCAATCCACAATGACTCTTGGATGCTCTAGACCCATGCGCCTAACCGTTTGGAAGATCACAGTCTTCAAGTGTAATAAGTCTTCAGTTCTCTCAGAACAGAATGACTTTGGTGATGCTCAAACACACTAGATCTAGGTATTTAGGTGTATCCCCGCAGGATAGTACTCTCTCAATGTCTTCGAGGTGGGTTGCTCCAAAATGACAACAAGCGTATCTCTCTATGAGTAGCCACCTGCTTATGATGGAGAGGGTGGGCTATTTATAGACAGAAGGCAACACAACCTGATATGATCAAAATGAACCTAGATCAATGGCCAACTGACAGTGTCACAACGGTCCAATTTTAAACGCACACGACAACTTTACTTGGGCTCCAAGTAAAGCTGACTCAACCAACTCCGGAAGAGATTTTCTCTCAATGTCTTCACTCGAAGACATAGGTATGGGTTGAGCATCACGTCAGCATCTGACTTCGATCACATCGACCCCACTTAATAGTACGGTGGTTCCTATGACTCAGGAAAGAAGAAACAAAACGACCAAAAGACTTCGTATTCGTGTTTCATTATCTTCAAGCAAATATCTTCGCATACCACCAACGGCTTCAGACGTCATCAATGTCTTCGAACGTTTTGGGGGGTCATCTTCAACGGCTAAACAGAAACTCCAGGGACTTCTATCTTTGTTATCCCGTGAACTCTCACAAACACATTAGTCCCTCAACCACATTTGTCTTCAATACTCCAAAACCAATAAGGGTGGCACTAGATGCACTTACATTTTCTAGTAGTCAGATCTGAGGTACGTGACGTGAAGGTCTTGTACAGTTAAGGAGTCTAAGGATGCTACTTTCTTTGAGGATATTTTTCCGATGAGAGATATGCAAAGCACTTCTAGACATGAATATGAAGAGACTCTTGAGCCTGCCATTCCTATGGAATACTATGAACAAATAGATGATGAAAATCCCAAGGAGGATGACGATGAAATCCTTTGTAGCGGTAAGATATAGAGGTCTTCAGAGACCTTTGGTGACGATTTCCTTGTGTACCTCGTGGATGATACTCCGACCTATATTTCAAAAGCTTATGCATCTCCAGATGCTGACTACTGGAAAGAAGCGATCTGTAGCGAGATGGATTCCATCACGGATAACGGCACATGCGGAATCACTGAAGGCCCCCATGGTTGCAAACCATCGGGATGTAAGTGGGTGTTCAAAAAGAAGTTTAGGCTTGATGGTACAATGAGAAGTGCAAGGATGGGCTTGTGGCCAAGAGTTATCCCTAGAAAGAAGAGGAAGATTTCTTCGATACTTATTCACCTGTGGCAGACTAACTACCATTCAAGTATTACACTATTTGGCAGCCTCACATGGTCTTCTCATCCACCAAATGGATGTTAAGACGGATTTCCTAAATGGAGAACTAGATGAGAAAATATACATGCAACAACAAGATGTCTTTGTGATAGATGGTTAGGAAGAAAAGGTGTGTAAGTTACTGAAATCCTTATATGGCATGAAACAAGCACCTACAATGACATGATAAGTTTAATACAACTTTGACATCTATTGGCTTTTTTGGTTAATGAAGCTGAAAAATGTGTATACTATCACCATGGTGGAGGTGAAGGAGTTATAATGTGCCTATATGTTGATGACATACTGATATTAGGAACCAAACTCAAAGTCATTGAGGAGGTTAAGTCGTTTCTATCTCAGAACTTTGAGATGAAAGACCTTGGTATGGCTGATGTTATCCTAAACATCAAACTATTGATAGATACCTAGGGTGGTATTACACTTCTACAATCCCATAATATTGAGAAGATTTAGAGTTGTTTTGGATATTTAGACTATAAAATTTCTCCAACAACATATGATTCTAGTGTGCGGATTCCAAAGTTCGAAGGCACAGCTAAAGATCAACTGAGATACTCTCTAGTCATCGGTTCACTCATGTACCTAGCAAGCACTAGAGGCCTGGCATCTTATTTTCTGTGAGCAAACTGAGTCGGTTTGTTTCCAACCTGAGTGATGTGCATTGACATGTTGTTGAAAGGATTATGCGCTATCTGAAACGTAATATGAACTATGTACTTCACTATATCGGATACTCGTAGGTACTTGAAGGGTATAGTGATGCAAATTGGATCTCTGATGCTGATGAGATGAAGGCCACAACTGGGTATGTGTTCACTCTTGGAGGTTGTAGTGTTTTCTGGAAGTCTTGCAAGCAAACAATCTGAACGAGGCCAACAATGGAAGCAAAATTAACAACACTAGACACATCTGGTGTCAAAGCAGAATGGCTTCGAGATCTTTTAATGGACTTGTTAGTGGTTGAAAATCTAGTACTGGCTATCCTATGAATTGTGACAATCAGTCAATTATTGTCATGGTAAAGATTTCAAAGGACAACATGAAGTGCAACAAACACATAAGAATGAGATTAAAAATCGTCAAATGTTTAAAAAACTCAGGAGTGATAGAGTTGTATTATATCCAGTCAGCTAAGAATCTGGCAGATCTCTTTACTAAAGGGCTATCTATTAGAATACAACTTGTAATAGGATTCAAGAGCCCTACTCGGTTTGTAATAGGGCTAGGTCAGTGCGGCTAGGTCCTCGTATATACCTCTTGTAACCGGCACAATATCATTATCAATTATTGTTCAATACAACTTTACATGGTATCAGTTTTTCGGTCCTAGGGCATGGCTCCGCCGCCCACCCCAACGCCGCCGCCGCCGCCCGGCTACTTCGAGCGGCGCGCCGCCATTATCGCCGCCAAGGTTGCCGTGGTCGCGGCCTCCTCCGCCTCTACCTCTACTATAGCTCTCCCTCCACCAATACCCCCTTCCATCTCTTTCACCGACACCATCTCCGATATTATCCCTTACATCCCCGTAACCCTAGACCTCGCTGCTCACAACTACTACCATTGGTGTCATCTTTTCGACGTCCATCTTGGGCGATGCAACCTCCGATCTCACGTCGCCGATGCCTCTCTTCCTCAACCTCATGATCCGCAATGGGTCAAGGATGATCTCGCCATTATTCAATGGATCTACATGCGAGTCTCCACAGAGATCTTCAATCTCGTCCACCGTGAAAGTGCCTCTGCCGCTGATCTCTGGACGGCCCTTCACCAGCTCTTCCAGGACAACGTCGACGCTCGTGCCAATAGTCTCCACACCGAGCTTCAGAACACGGTGCAAGGTGATGCACCCATCAACACCTATTGCCAGCGCCTCAAGACGATCACGGATGAACTCTGCGAAATTGGTGATCCGATCGATGATCGCCAGCTCATCAACGCCCTCCTTGTCAGCCTTAGCGAGCGGTTCGAAAATCAGACCTCCTTCATCCCTATGATGCGTCCGCGTCCCTCCTTCTCCGAGGTTCGCTCGATGCTCCGGTGGGCTGACCGTGCCCTCGCTACAAAGGAGTCCCATCCTCAGGTCTTCCCTGCATCTCCTCACCCGCATGTGCCAACGCTGGCACCGCCTTCTCCATCAGCACCTCCGCAACCATCTGGCTGGCGCCCAAATCCCAACTACGGGGGTAAAACCCTCGGCCACCGTCGTTCCGCACGGCGCCTGCCCTAGCTACGCCGCCGGCTCCACCAACTGCACCACCACCGCCCCGTCTTCACCAACTGCACCATCGCCGCCGCTCGGATGGCACCCATCTCCTGATCCATGGACAGGCCTCGTCCAGGCATGGCCTATGCCCTGGTCCGCTCCTACGCCATATGGTGCTCCGCCTGCCTATACCGGTGGCTAGCAGCCCGGTGCCCGCCCTCACACCAGCGCGTCCATCCTCGCGCCCCGACCGCCGACGGCCGCGTACCATGCTGCTCCCTCCTTCGCGTCACCGATCTACAACGTCAACCCTTATGCATCCTATTGCGCTCCATCGCCCCCCTACATGTAGCAGTACAATGATGGTGGCTCTCTCTTTATGCCGATGCTGGCCCTACTGCCGACGCCACCACGCCCGCAAGCTCCCATGACTACACCGGCCTCTACTTCGACTCTGAGCTGGGACCAAGCTGCTTTTCTACAAGCCATGAACAACTTTGCTGCATAAGGGACCTTAGGTATGGATTGGATTTTCGACTCTAGTGCTTCTAGTCATATGTCTGTATCAAGTAACTCACTTTCCTCTTGCACACCATCGTCTTTTTCCCCCATTACTCTTGGTGATGGTTCTTCTATTCCTATTTACTGTGTCGGTCAGGTTCAAATCCCATCCCCATTTAAACCCTTGCTTCTTCGTGATGTTCTTGTAGCTCCTGCTCTTATTAAAAATCTGATTTTTGTTCGCCAATTCACCACTGATAATTATGTTTCTGTCGAGTTTGACCCCTTTGGTTTATCTGTGAAGGACTACCTAACCAAGGCCAAGATCGCTCGCTTCAATAGCTCCGATGATTTATACTCTCTCCACAGTGTTCCGGCCGTTGCTCCTCCAACATCCATGATGGCCTCTGTTGATCTATGGCACCAACGTCTCGGCCATCCCAATAAAAATGTGTTATCCACCCTTCTTAGTGAATTTTCAATACCTTGTAATAGAGATTCTCACAATTCTTCTATGTGTCAGTCATGTCAACTGGGCAAACATGTTAGTCTTCCCTTTAGCTCCTCTCAATCCTCTAGTACTTTTCCTTTTGAATTATTTCATTGTGATCTGTGGACATCACCAGTAGAAAGTGTATCTGGTTTTAAGTATCATCTCGTGATTCTTGACGATTTCACTCAATATGTTTGGACTTTCCCTTTACGCAACAAATCCGACGTTTACAATATCTTCCTCAACTTTCAGCACTATGTCTCCGTTCACCTTTTCCTCCCTATAAGATTCGTACAATGTGATAATTGTCGTAAATTTGAAACTTTCAAAATCGAAATTTCTTTCTTCAATTTGGAATTATTTTGCATTTCTCCTATCCTTATACCTCCCCTCAAAACAGCAAAGCCAAGCGTTCTCTTCGTACTCTTAATGACATCACTCGCACTCTCCTTGTTCAATCTTCTATGCCTCAAAAGTTCTGGGATGAAGCCCTCCACACGGCCACATACTTACTCAATATTCGTCCATCTAAAGTTAACCCCAAAACTACACCTTTCTTCTCCTTATTTCTCTCTCATCCCAATTACTCCGATGTTCGCGTCTTCGGTTGTCTTTGTTTCCCAAACTCCTACTCCACTTCTCCTAACAAACTTTCCCCGCGCTCTACACCGTGTGTCCATCTAGGTTTCTCTAACGAGCACAAGGGTTATCGTTGTCTTGATCTTGTTACTGGTCGCGTTCATGTGTCTCGTCAAGTAACTTTTGCTGAAACTATTTTTCCCTTTTCCGAGCGTCCCCATCCAGATTCCAACTTACCCACGCCGTCTCCTAGTCCCTCTCGTCGCAATCATATTCCCTTCGTTCACCCGACGACCCCTACCAAATAACCGACCAAACTCCCTACCGCGGCAGCGGATCCTGAAACACCCACCTCCATCGCGGCAGACCTCCCACCACCATCGTCCCTGCCGCCGCCAACTCCCGCGTCCGCTTCCTCCGCTGTGCCGGATGCATCACCCACGTCCACCCCGTCACCCACCCCCCTACTAATGCTATTCGTGTTCCAGCTCCTACTAATGATCATACCATGCACACACGTGCCAAGTCCGGGTTTCGTTTACGTGCAAAAGATCGTATCAATCTTCATGCATCTCTATCTTCTTCCTCTCTACCCAAATCTTACAAATCATCTCTCTTAGATCCTAATTGGGCCGCAGCTATGAAAGATGAATATGATGCCCTTCTTCAGAATGACACATGGCGGATGGTTCCTCGTCCTTCCAATACAAATATCGTCTTGGGCAAATGGACTTTTCACCATAAATTTAATTCTGATGGGAGTCTTGCATGTTATAAGGCTCGATGGGTATGCCGTGGTTACTCTCAGCAACACGACCTCGATTATGATGAGACTTTCTCTCCAGTTGTCAAGCCCGACACTATTCGCACTGTTCTTAACATCGCTGTCTCTTCCTCCTGGCCAATTCATCAACTAGATGTCAAGAATGCTTTTCTTCATGGCTCTCTTCAAGAAACAGTCTATTGCCAACAACCTCTTGGCTTCGAACATTCCTCCTATCCTAATCATGTTTGTCTTCTTCAAAAAGCTCTTTATGGTCTCAAACAAGCACCACGTGCCTGGTTCCAACGATTTTCTACTTATGCTCAAACCATAGGTTTTTACTCCTTCCCGTTCTGACACTTCCCTCTTCACCTATCATCACAACAACGACACCGCTTACCATCTTCTATATGTTGATGATATTATTCTCACAGCTTCCTCACAACACACTTTGGATCATATTATCTCTCTTCTTCGCAATGAATTCTCAATGACAAATTTAGGTCTTCTTCACCACTTCTTAGGTATTGCTGTTCTCCGAGACTCCTCTGGTCTTTTCTTGTCTCAACGTCAGTACACTCTCGATCTTATTTCTCGTGCTGGTATGCTTGATTGTCAAACTTCCCGTACCCCTGTTGATACAGGTTCCAAACTCTCTGCCGACGGTGATCCTTTTTCTGATCCTTCTCTTTATCGTAGTCTCACTGATGCACTTCAATATCTCACTCTCACTCGTCCTGAAATTTCTTTTGCTATTCAACAAGCTTGTTTATACATGCATGATCCACGTATTCCACACTATAACCATGTTAAACGTATTCTTTGGTATCTCAAAGGCACACTAGACTTAGGCCTTCATATCAACAGATCCTCTCCCACCTCCTTGACAGCTTACTCTGATGCAGACTGGGCTGGTTGTCCAGATACTCGTAGGTCCACATCCGGATTTTGTGTTTTTCTTGGTAACAATTTGGTTTATTGGTCTTCAAAAAGGCAGGTTACGGTCTCCCGCTCATCTGCTGAAGCTGAGTACCGCGTTGTGGCTCATGCGGTTGCTGAAACGGTTTGGTTGCGCCAGTTGCTGTCGGAGCTGCACCATCCTATTGAGCAAGCCACCATTGTTTACTGTGAATATTTCAGTTGTCTACATGCCAGGGAATGCAGTTCAACACCGACACACCAAGCATATTGAGATCGACATTCATTTTGTTTGCGAGAAGGTGGCTCTCGGTCAAGTTCGCATTCTCCACGTGCCTTCTTCTGCTCAGTTTGCTGATATCTTTACTAAAGGCCTGGCTACTACTCCGCTTCAAGACATTCATTTCAGTCTCAACATCGTCGAGCCTACCGTTGACACTGCAGGGGATGTTAGAATACAACTTGTAATAGGATTCAAGAGTCCTACTCGGTTTGTAATAGGGCTAGGTCGGTGCGGCTAGCTCCTCATATATACCTCTTGTAACCGGTACAATATCATTATCAATTATTATTCAATACAACTTTACACTATCAAGTGTTGTGATAGAAAAGGCATCGAGGGAGATGGGCATGAGATCCACATGAATTGCCATGGTGGTAACCCAACCTATGTGATTAGAGATCCCGTGAAGTAGGACCTGGTAAAACAAGCTAGTGGTTAAGTGAGGAGAGTAACCTTACTAATCCACTCTGCTGGAGATGCAAATACTCTCAAAAACTATATGGCAGGTTGACTTTTGTCTTAATGTGTTTCAAAACTTGTATAAGCAAGATGTTATTCTATAGAGAGATCTTTGGAGGAATGCACCTATATGAGACCGAGTGATGGTCATAGTGTGTGAGATTGGGTGATCTCTAGCAATGTCATGAATAGGCCAGGAGTGTGACTAATATGCTCCATCCAAGGGGTCAACCTTCGGGAGCATAGTACTAGTAAGACATGTGGTGAAACTTCTTTGTGCCAAACTAACAATTCAACGCATAGTTCATTGCTCAGTTACGAAGGAGTGTAGCTACTTACTCTAGGTGAAGTTCTTCCTTAACACGTCTTCATTGAAATACTGGTATATCGAAACAATGTTTAGTACGGAGGACAGAATGGCCCCTCGAGATCTAGTGGGGAATTGTTGAAAATAGGGTGGGCTTTAGGCCCATCCAACAATTTCAGAAAAATCTCCAAGGGCCATTTAGGTGTAATGACAAGGGAGTGATGAAAAGTTTAGTCCCATCCCGCTAGTGAAGGAGTTGGACCTTCTTATAAGGGATCATCTTCCACATTCTATTGAAGCTTGAGAAGAGAAGTGGTTCCGACGAGCTCCTACTCCGCCGCTCATACCTATGCGCTTACTTTTGAAGGTTAGAAATGGAGAATCAGTACCAGATGCGCAACGTATCCGAGACGTAGAATCATCGTCTGTTACCGACTCAGACATGGGTCCAACCCACATCCTCCTATCCGACCGCGCATATATAGTGGAGGCCACGACAACCCTAGCCGCCTCCAGAAGAACGGATCGCATCTGCTCTGTCTCCACGCGCACTGCCCTTTGTCATTCGTCTTGCTCTTGCTGCCGTCGGTGATACCATCCCGTCCACCTCGTATACCATCCCGTCCACCTCGTACACGGTTATCGGGAGAGCAGACCTCCGAAACACCACATCTCCAGATCATATATGCAAGAAGGGCGATTGCGTTTTTGGGGAGCGTCTCCTACGCGACTACTCGCCTCTGTTCGTCTGCTTCCACTACATTGTCTACGTCCTTGCTGCCTTCGTCACCGCCATGGCCACCGAAAGCGACCAACTCGTGGCAAAACTTGCAGCCGAGAAAAAGGCTGTCAAGGACATTGTTGCCGCTGCCGCCGATGGTTCAGCCAGGCCTGCTAAAGTGTACACCTCATTTATTTCGCTCATGTTCATTCATGTCTTTATAGTACTAACTATGTGTATAGATGTTTGTACTATATGTGTAGTATGTGATTATTTCGTTAATGCCATGTTTATGATTTATTCATAGATTAAATTAATCAAAAATTTGCAATATACTCAACAAGAACAACCGAGTTGAAGCTAATGACTTATGACATGGCGTATTCGTACATTTAAACACGAACCGTCGAGTAGGGATCTTAGTTCCAGAAATTTTCACAATTTCGTACAGACAACAAAGAATTACAAGTAATTTCGAATTCACTGCTGCTGCTGATCTGGTGCTTACTCACTGGACTGGGGAGACGCGGTTTGTTGCGACTGCAGCTGCTCTTCCTCCACCGTCTTGACCACGGCGTGCGTCACGGCGACGCTGCCGCACCCGGCGACGTTCACGCGGCGGCAGCGGTCGCCGCTCACGGCACCACACCGGCTGGCGTCGACGGCCCTGCACATCTGGACCTCCACGCTGCCGCACCAGTCGGTGCGCACCCCCTTGCAGCGCGCCAGGCGGACCTCGCCGAAGCTCTCAACGTCCGCCCGCCTGCAGCGGGTCGCGCGGAGGAGGCCGCCGCCTCGGAGCTGCGCCTGCCGGCACCTCTCGACCGTCACCTTGCCGGTCTGCTCCGCGTCCAGGGACCGGCACCGCGAGACCGACACCTCCCGCGCGCCGTCGACGCGCGTCGCTCCGCACTGGACGAAGGACGCGGACTCCACGCCCTCGGCTGTCGCGTCGCCGCACAGGGTGAAAACGACGGCGCCCCCTCCCCCGCCGCGCACGACGACGCTCCGGAGGCCGTCGGCGGAGAGGTTCCCGGGGCTGGTGACGGTGACCTTGCCGGGACTGCCGTGGAGCGTGCCCTCGTGGATGTCCGTCTCGACGCCGTCGACGACGACGACGAACATGTGGTGGACGGCGACGGCGGAGGAGGATCCGCCGGCCTTGGGACCGACGAGCTCCATCGCGATGTGGTGCGGACTTGCCATCCCCTTCTGGTTGTTTTGGTTGGTAAGCTGTCGAGGAGTAAAGCGACCTAGTTATGAGGTCCATAGATGTTAAAGAGGTGTACCCTCCTCAGCTGCCAGTGCCAACTCCCAACTGTCAGGGTTGCTCTTTTCTGCTCATCTTGATCATTTTCGTTGGTGCATTTTATGTCCCATGGTCTAATAACAAGGCAATGATTATCTTGTTTGTATTATTTGTAAAAGAAAATATATGACACTTTTGAGATCTGTCCACTGACCTCACAAACTTATTTTCAAATCCTGATCCGGTTATATATGTCTGGATACACTGGGTGCATGAATGTGGTCAAATGGTTTGGTTTAATTACAAGAAGACTTCCTTAAATAATCGAAATCGCTTCAAACTGTTTGTAACGGCTCAAACATTTAGGGACGTAGTTGCTAGGGCTGGCCATGGAGCCTGGATAAATAAGGCCTGGGTGAGGTAAAACAAGGAGAAAACTAACATCTTCACTTAGTTTGATTGTCTGCATACACTCTAGGCTGCATGTGGTGTCACTCAAGGCATATTGTTTGGTTACCCACTTGTGATGCGCAAACACATAGCTTGCTATTTGGTGACATGCATCGTCTGTTGTCTGGTAACCTCTTCGACGCGGTGATGAGATTATCAGCACACAACGGTCTTAGGAAGAACACAGATAAAACTGAAGATAATAGTAATATTATGTCAAAATTAAAACACAACAGTTTAAACGCAAAGCGGTTCGAGATTAAACTAAAACCAGCTGGAGCATGTCGGGGCCGTCCTAGGGGTTCACAGCGAAGGCTTCGTGGTGCTTCCCGCACCTGATCACCACTTCAATGCCATCGTCGTTGAACACAATGACCTTGAGCGTGTCGGGACTCAACAGCTTGAAGGTCACCATGAAGCCTACCTTGATCTGATGGACGGCGGCGAAGGCGGCCCAACCCTGACCCTGACGTTCAACAGCCGAACAGTCGCCCTCCACGAGCAGTCGGTGTTCGTCTTCAGCTTGAACTCCTGAGGCACGGACATGAAGTGCTTCGCGAAGTCCGGCGGTATAGGTATGGCCTCCAGCTGTGAGGCCATGATCACCTTGTAGAAGTTGGTTGGCCCTCCCACCTCATGGTAGTGGTCGTAGTTCTGGCGGTTGCCGTTGGGGGTTCCTTCGGCTGGTCGTCGTTCCTGCCAGGGGTCTGGACGGGCGTCACCTAGATGGGCGTCACCTTCGAGGGAGGCAAAACGGCATTGCCCTTCTCTTGCTCTGAGGGTGGCACCACCTCCTTCCCCTTGCTCTCTGTGTCGATCTACATTATGAAGAGGTTCAAATGGTCAGGATCTACAATATGAACGTTGCAACATCGTCATTAAACCCTATCGCCTAGAACCCCTTTATTTACAAAGCCTGACGGTCACCATTCCACCTATCTATCTCTCACTCTTCCTGCAACCCAACGCCATGAACTCCGACAACAAGTCGAACCCCAACCCCTTCACTTGGGGCATTGGATGTAGGGTATTATTCCTAGGGTGCTCGCTCGGTGACCGCACCAAGTTTGAGGATACCATGGAAGTGTGCTCAAACTTTAGCAGCATGGAAGAGCTACACAAAGAGCCCGATGCTGTGATGAAAAAGGCCACGCCAGAGGAGTTGAAGACACTGATTCCTGAGCCAACAAAGGGCGCTATGTCCGTTGACATACTTCGCTAGGACATGAATCAGGCCGACTCTGGCGACACAGGGCAGAGGGCAAAGTGGGCCAAGTACATACAACATCGGCATCCTCATGGCCATCGTGCATCACTGTACTTCACCACAAACACTATGGTGGTGTTGCTGGCGGAGGATAAACAACCGATGGCTATGGAGGTGGAAGAAGAAGGTGTGGTGGCGATGATTGTGAGCGCGCCGGAGCCAGGACACCGAAGCATGCCCATTGAGATGGACTTCGGCAACGAAGAAGAGACGATGGTGCAGGAGGAGAAGACCGAGACCAAGGCTAAGGCCACCCGCCGCTCCAATCGCCGCCAGGGTCCCTGCGGCTAAGATTCGTGCCCTATTGTGCTCAATTCGGATCGGGGACCTCATATTATGATCACTCCTATGGTGTTTACCCCAATTCCCCATTCCTCTAACGCGGATCGTACCTAAACTCGAATTGAATGCGAAGTAGTAGGTGCGGAGGGGGGAAATTGCTTACCGTCTTTGCCTAAGTGTTGCATCGCCGATGCCGGTGAAGGTGGTCGGAGGCCGACTTGTTGTTCTCCGGTCTGCTGCACGTCGTCGCCGCCGTAGGTGAGTGGAGAAAAGGGATAGGAGAGAGAGAGTGTGGTGAGGGAAGGTGAGGGGAATAATTGTCGGCACTTCGGGAAGCAACGCGGCTTCTCGAGGGTGACTCCTTGTGTGCAACCCCCGCCGCCCACGTGCCTTGCGATGGCCTGGGTAGCGAGAAACTGCCGATTCGAGCATAGATCAAGATACAGGCCCAGAGGTGCTTTAAAGTTCATGTGATGCATGCCGCATAGTGTATGTTGGCCACCAATCACCAAGTTTCTTCATGCACAGGCCAGGTTGGACCTAATGCGGGCAACCAAACACGCCCATAGTCTAGTCAAACGATTTTGCCACACTAGGTTTAGCATACTACCAAGGGGTAGATTTGGAATAAGTTCCTCGGGTTAGTGTATAGATTAAGTGTTTGGAAAGATCATTTAGTAGTACAAAGGGGTAACAACTATGGATTGAGGAAGTAATTGAAGGCGAATGTTATTTCACAGGGATATCTAGGGCTATATTTGTGTCATACACATCTCTTACACTCTTTCACATCCCATACACATTGTTTTCTCAATTTTTATTAACTGTATATGGTGTGTTCTATGAAGAAAAACTAGAAACTACGAACCACCATCTATCAAAACATCTTGCACCCACAACCTTGTTGAAAAGACGTAATATTCTAGTTTTCAAATTCATGAACCCCCCCCCCCTCCCTGATTGATATCCTAAACATGCCCTTCAAGGTTAAACAAAATTGTTCTACTCCCCCCTTAGAATATGCTAATATCTATCCCCACCCCCACTCCTAATTGTTTCTTGGATTTGTCCCCGGTTATTAGAGATGATCTTCGTTCGTGTTTTACTTGTGGATAGTTTTCATGACCATGTTTGTTTGTGAGGTTCTCCTTGCTACTTTAGAGCATCTATAACCGGATCCCCACCCCACCCCATATGTATTAGGGTTGTTGGGCAAAAAAACTGCTCCAACAACTCCCCTTTCCCCGATAAATTATTTGTGACCACCAATGAAACAAGCTATCTTCCCCTATTTCGAGGGGGGTTGGCATTCTTCCAATCTAATCACCAATACTGGCACGTCACCATGCGGTCCTAAATGTTCATCGGACCACCGCCGAAGCACCTCTAGATTGCCGATGTTGGATCATCGCCAGACGGCCACAGAAGCACCGCTGATGAACCTCTTGATGACCGTCTCCATTGTCGAAACACCACCAATTCACCGACGAAGAAACACCGGAGCACCCTCGGGCCATCATCGGACTACCGCTGCTACTGCTGGAGCACTATCGCGACATCGTCGACCAATTAACAAGTGGGTCATGGATGTCAAGTTGGTTTTTTGGGATGGGATTATTAGGTATCTACTCGAGCGTCCATCCCCAATAACTAGAAAAGTGTTATTGAGGAGTGGCGACAGGTGATCATTAAGGGAGTTTTTCAAGTGAGCTGCTGGAGATGCTCTAATAGCCAAAGCTAGCAGTGCAACAAGAAAGTTGGGCACGGTTATACGATAATTCTAAAGCCAAAATCAGGTTGTTTAACACATATGAATGGTATGTCAAACATATGGGAGTAATATCTTGATTGCTAATTTGTTAACTTATTGAACAAAAGCAAACCATATCATGTCAACTATCTAGCGAACATAATACCAACATGGTTCTAATAACGTCAAATCTCTACAACCCTACTACATAACAGAGTACAAACCTGAAAGTAGGCAAGGAGGAGATGACTCTCTCTCTCTCACGCGCATTCGTCGCTGAATATTCATCTCGACGACACTCTTCACCTTGTGTGTATACGAAGAGTATGCAAGCACTTGTCACTTTGCCACCTTGAGCCATTGCTTCCCTTCCTTGGAAGTCGTTGTGATATGTCTCCAACGTATCAATAATTTTTGAACATTTGATGATATTATATTGCCAATCGTATATGCTTTATATGGAATTTTATATTGTTTCTATGGACTAATCTATTAACTTACTGCCCATTGATACTTTCTGTTTTTTGCCTATCTCTTTGTTTAACGGAAAAACCAAACCAAACGAAGGCCAACCACGATGAAATTTACAGTGATTTTTTCTGACCACAAGAGGCCCTAGAAACGTTCGGGATGCACTAGACGATGATCGAGGGAGGCACATGCTCAGGGGGGCACACCCTTTGAGCTTTGTTGGGGAACGTTGCATGGGAAACAAAAAAATTCCTACGCTTCACCAAAAACAATCTAGGAGATGAGCATCTACGAGAGGAGATATCAGATCCACATACCCTTGTAGATCACTAAGCGCGGAAGCATTAAGAAATGCAGTTGAGGTAGTCGAACATCTTCATGATCCGAATTCCAAGCCATCCCACGATCCAATCATGATCTAGCGCCAAACGGACGGCACCTCCGCATTCAACACACGTACAGCTTGATGACATCCTCGCCTTCTTGATCCAGCAAGAGTGACGAAGTAGTAGATGAGTTCTGGCAGCACGACGACATGGTGACGGTGGTGGTGACGAACAATCTCCGTAGGGCTTCGCCAAGCACAACAGAAACTATGACGAAGGATAAAGTAGAGGGGAGGGGTTGCTTGCACACAGCTTGGGGAAATCTTGATTTGTTCTGGGTGCTAGCCCTGCCCCTCTATTTATATGTTGAGCCCTGGTGTCTATACTTGGAGTAAGAGCCTCCTCAAAGTCGGTTTGGCACGCAAGGCAAGAGTCCTCCTCGGACTCCAGGACCAGACGCAGGGTCCTCGGCGTTTGGCCCCAGATGCTAGGGTCCCTGGCGTCTAGCCCCTGGCCTCCCCAAAACTCCTTTTTGAACCTTCCTAAAGCCTCGTGGGCTTTACCCCATGGCCCAAATAAAGTGTTCTTGCACCTAAACATTTTGAGAAATATCCTAAACCCCTTCCGGAGACCAAACACTATTATCCCATATATCACCCTTTACCTCCGGACTATTCCGGAGCTCCTCGTCATATCCAAGATCTCATCCGGGACTCCGAACAACTTTCGATCACCAACATAATAAATCAACTATATTTATATCGTCACCAAACGTTAAGTGTGTAGACCCTACGGGTTCAAGAACTATGCAGACATGACCGAGACACCTCTACGGCCAATAACCAATAGCGGGACCTGGATGCCCATATTGGTTCCTACATATTCTACGAAGATCTTTATCGGTTGAACCTCTATGTCAAGGATTCAATTAATCCTGTATGTTGTCCCCTTTGTTCTTCGGTATGTTACTTGCTCGAGATTCGATCGTCGGTATCTCTATGCCTAGTTCAATCTCGTCATCGACAAGTCTCTTTACTCGTTCCGTAATGAAAGATCCCGTGGCTAACTCTTTAGTCACTTTTCTTGCAAGGCTCGTTGTGATGTTGTATCACCGAGTGGGCCTCGAGATACCTCTCCATCACACGGAGTAACAAATCCTAGTCTTGATTCATTCCCACTCAACAAACACTCTCGAAGATACCTGTAGAGCACCTTTATAGTCACCCAGTGTAACAGAACATTTGGGCTAGATCTTCGGATGGGCTTGCCCAGTGCAGTGCTTTAGGTCCATGTAGTTTTTTAATGTCCCAACGAATTTAGCAATTTATCAAATCATGCATAAGTGCACTAATGTCATCGCATTTGAGATTTCTATAATTAAATAACAGTGCGTCGGATTAAAATGATGTATATATGTAAAATGATTAGAATTTGGTGCAGATCCACAATTTCTAAATTTCATCCATGTTAAAAATGTTTCAACTGCTGTTTGATTAAATTTGCGTAAATGTCATGTTACAACGGTTTATGTCATAACTAATTAACCGTAGTTCCAATAAAAATGTTCCACATATGTAACTTGACTAGAAAAAATGTGCAGGATCACATGCTGGCATTTATTTTGCTGTTTAAAAACTCTAAAATTGTGTTAGAACAGATCTGGACCAAATTCATAATATGCATATGAGGTTGTTTTGGAAATGCTATATGTTGCTTCCGTCCTCATTTAAGATGCCTAGGTAGTGTAGTTTCATTATGCTTAACCTCTTGGCATGTTTAACAACATTTAATATTGATGGGTAACTAAACGAGAGTGAACTAAGTAATTCAAATATGGAGTTTCGTCAATATGCAACTCGTTGCATATTGAGCTTCACTTAATGTGTAGGAGTTGTTTGTTGTGCTTTGCCATACCTTGCATAATTAAATGGACATGCATCATATTGGTTTGCACATAATGTCATGCATATGTTGTGGTGTAACGTGTGTTGATTGTTTGTTTCGGATTGCTTCTTTTTGATAGAGTTACGAAAGCGTTCAGAGTGTGAGGATTCGTTCGTCTACTTCGCGGATCGTCTTCTTCACGGATTTGTTCTTCTTCCAAGCGGGATCTCAGGCAAGATGAACATTTCCCTGGAAACCACTACTATCATAGCCATGCTAGCTGTCTCACTTTTATCGTTATGTCTCGCTACCTACCACTTGTTTATAAAGCGTCCCAACATTGTCATGATAAGCCTCTAACCCCTCCACATCCCAGCAAACCTCTATTTGGCTATGTTACCGCTTGCTCAGCCCTTCTTATAGCATTTCTAGATGCAGGTGATATATCACAATATTATTTCTATTTAATTTAATGCACATATATAATTGGTAAAAGGAGGAAGGCTTTGCCTTTTTCTCGGTGTTTTGTTCCATCTTTGCCGGCCTAGTTACTTATGTACCGGTGTTATGTTCCATATTGAGCGCTCCTAACATGCTCGAGGTTGTTATGGGGACCCCCTTGATTGTCGTTTTAGGATAAAGCTTGTATGTCATGGCCCAACATTGGTACTACATTTGCCTAACAACTAATAAACTTGCATAGGGACTTTCCGGACCCCGTGGATAATTAATCAACAACCCGGGCCAGTGCTCCTCATGAGTGTTGGTTCAAACTAGAGCATCGTGCGGAGTCAAACCGGGGCAACTCGGGATATGTCTATCAGGCCACCGTATGCTTTGCTTATCCGCCGTGTCCTGAGAACGAGATACACGGCTCCTATCAGGTTTGTTGACATGTTGGGCGGCCTTGCTGGATTTGTTTTACCTTTCTCGAACGTCTTGTGCGTGGAATTTCGAATATACTTTGGGCTATCTCGAGGTTGATATTTTCCAATGAATTGCCTAAGAAATCACGGGATTCATGGTCGAGGTTATTCCCGCTGCGTGTGGTTAGTTTATGATGGATGAGTTGGAGCACCCCTGCAGGGTTAAATCTTTTGGAAAGTCGTGCCCGCGGTTTCGTGGCAACTTGGAAACTTTGTTTAACACCCAGTCATAGTAAATTTGAAGTAAACTCAAATGAAATACGCCAATTGTGTGCGTAACCGTGACTATCTCTTTTCGGGAGTCCTTATCCGAGAGAGAACATGGTGGGGTTATGTTTGACGTAAGTAGGTGTTCAGGATCACTTAGTGGTCATTACTAGTTCACGTCCATTATGCATAGTCCACCCACCTTACTTTCTGTATTCGTAAGTTAGCCACTCAAATAAATGCTTAGTTGCTTGCTACAGCCTCACCACTTAACCATACCTCACCCATTTAGCTTTGCTAGTCATGATACCCTTGGAAATGAGATTGTTGAGTCCATGTGGCTCACAGATTACTACAACAACAGTTGCAGGTATAGGTAATGCGATGCTTTGATGTGAGCGCGATGCTTGTTTTGATTTGGAGTTCTTCTTCTTCGTCGATCTAGGATGGGTTCCAGGCAGCCTGGGATAGCAAGGATGGATGCCATTTTATCGGTTGATTTCGTCTGTAGTAGGACCCTGCTCTTATGTATGATGTTTGAATATGTTGTTCTATTGATGTGATCTTGGTGTAGCTAGTGGCAAGTGTAAGGTAATTCCATATACTCATCTCTTATTTACATGTACTTGTAATGATATCTAGTCTTGCAAAACGACGAAATGCGCTCCTATCCCTGTCGAGGCCCTCGAGCCAAAATACGGATATGGTCGCATCTTGGGCGTTACAAGTTGGTATCAGAGCATGTATCGACCTAGGAGCCCCCTTGATTGATCGAACTTGGTCGAGTCGAGTCTAGTAAAAAAACTATTTTCAGTCTAGTTATATCGGAGAGTAGGATTCTTTTTTTCCTCTTCTATACTCTGGTGATGAATTACGACTTAGGAATTTTGATTCTACCCTATTCCCACTCAACTTTTTTAGGATCACGCGGGTATTTTGGAATCTCTATGATGCCGATGTGATGGAGTTCTATACTTGGTGCCTCCTTTTATCGAGGAGTGGAGCTCCAGAGGATTCTTGACACATCGTTATCATTCAGTTTCCTTAGTATCTCAGGATGGAGGATGTTCGAAATTGCTTCAATACTAGTAGTGGCGAGAGGAGTCCGGCATTCCCAATACCGGTGGAGAGAGTTCGGATGTACTGCCATACTTAGTATCGTTGTGATTTTTGAGGGTCCGAGGTAGATGAATTTCTGAGACCTCTGGTTATGTGTTGACGGATGTGTTACATTGGAGTGTAGTATCATGTTAGGAGTTGAGTGATGGATTTTGCTCACTGTATCCGTGGACCCGATTGCATAACTGGAAGATTTCGGCAGTTATCATGTGGGAATTCAAGCAGTTACCTAGGCTATATTTCTAACAAATGTGTGATGTGAGGTTGGGGTTCAACATCTAGTGGATTTGTTTGTTCACGGTCATTCTTACAGAGGACAGTCTCGATATATGTCATCAGATATGCTTCGTCAAGCCTTGTAGTTCGCTACGCCTAGGGATCATATTCGAGCGTCATTTCCATATGACAATCCAATGTATGATCGAGCCCGTGCGAACCTTACCACGAAAATATCAAGCGGGATCTCTGTCATGAATTTGTTCTGGCTTGTTTCATAAGCCCCATCCTTTGTTTTGTTTTGTATATGGTAATTCATGATGCTTTGATGTCAACTGGTGATCTCATATCTTTCCGAAGCGGTGTTCTCTTATTTCTGTGAGAATGCTAATTCTTTTGCTCAATCAAGTTCTCATATAAATTCTTTTCATCCAGTGTGCTCTCTTCAAGTGAATTCAATCCTTTCAACATCTGTAAGATAAATCCTCATATTTATTTCCAAAGTTCGTCTCGTCTGTTCCAAGTTGTCTTTGTTCCCCCCCCCCCCCCCCCCCCCCCCCGCCCTTTTTTTATTCAATGATTAAATTCTCATACAGGCGCCTTTGTATTCTTGTGGTGCTTACGCTATCTTTTCTTCTGTTTCATTCTGGTGTTTTCCATGTGAAGATCCTCCAGTCATTCAAGTTCATCGTTCTTCATTCTTGTTTTTTATTCTCTGGTGGATCCAATTCAAGCTTCGGCACTCATCATATCCTTTTCATTCTCTAATTGCTTTCTAGTGTTGGAAGTTCTTATCCAAGCCTCTCTTGTTTATTTGTCTCTCTCTATTCTATCCGGAGTGCTGAAGATATCTCTGAAGATTCGTGTTTCTGTTGCTAAATCCTTCCAATTATTTCGAGGGTCTCACCTCATAAAATTTCCAGTTTGTACCAGTGCAATCTATCTTTCTTAGCAATCATTTCAATGGTGTTCCCTTCAATGGGCCCATAACCCACATATTTTCCCCAGGATCTTACCTGGCTCTTCTAATCTTTTCCAGAGATGTCCTCAAGTTCTTTATAGTATGACATAAGAATGAATTTCATCAGTCATATTCATTCTCGAAGATCCCTTCCAATTATTGTCTTCATTGGCTCAACCTTCTATTCATTCATTGTTTCGGAGTGTCTCAATAATTCATGGTGATGTTTCTCACCATCATTCTCGGCGTTCAATACCCAAGAAGAGTTTCTGTTAAATCTTGATCTATTCTCGGAGATTCATGGTTTCAGCTTCGTGCTTTCCTCTCAAATTGTTTTGCGTCATGAGTAATTCCTTCCATATCTATCAAGAGCATTTCATAATTGTTTTCATTCCTTAATCATCCGAAGTGTCGTGAGGGACGAACACCTATGGGATAGGGAGGACCCCTTTCGGTTTGGCGGGAAGACGGATATGCGCGAAGAGCAGGTCAAACAAGCAATGCGGGGGATTTTTACCCAAGTTTGGGCCGCTAAGAAGCGTAAAAGACTACTCCTGCTTTGTGTATTATGGGTGTCTTGGGTTCTAGCCACAGGAGCGCTGTGTGGGCGATAGAGCACAGCCGCTACGCGAGCGAGCTAGAAGATTGGTCAAAAGATCCTCTATTGTAACGCCCTGGGCCTCCTTTTATATGACTAAGGGGTCCCAACAACGGCATACAGTACGTACACGAGGTGTAAAGTGCTACAATGTTATCGTACCTAACACTGACGGTGTAAGACAAGCGCATTTAATGCTCCGTCAGGTGCCCCCGACCGTCTACGAGACGAGACAGGACCCCGTCTCATCGTCACCGCTTAGCCTCCTCCATCGCCGGCGCCTCGACACGTGCCCAGGTGGGGAGACACCTGGCCTCTGCACTGGCGGGATCTTGCCGGGGCTTTGCCCTGCCGGGGGTTTGAAGGCCATCCCGGCACGGTCTTGCCAGGGGTGTAGCCTTCGGTCTTGATCTCGATTGTTTGTTTGGATATTCTCTTGATTTCCCTGCATCTGCATCTAGCAGCCCCCTGTCGGGCCTTGCCGCCTGAGTGGCTACTACTGCCCGTGCACGAGTAAGGGGCACTAGAGAACCCAAAACTCTAGTGCACCGACAGGAGCCCCCGGGCCTAGGCCACACACGGTGCGAGGCGTTGTTGAGCTAGGCCCAAACAGTACACGGGCATGCGTGGTAGGAGCCTGCGGTTGCAATCATTCCGCTTACCGCGCCCCCCCACGATGTGCGAAAGGTGTGTGTCGTAGAATTCGTGCGCGAAGCGGTAGTAAATTGCGGTGCGTTTGCAATGGCGTTTCGCACCGGCTAGTAAAGAGGCAGCCTCGTGTCTTCCCCATAAGAGGGAATCCTCAGAGGCAATTGCCCATTTACTCCCTGCTCTTTCCAATCCGGAACCTCCGTCGTCTTCTTCGTCGAGCCCAAACCAGAGTCGTCTCTGATCATCTGCCACACCTACATTCTCCCCGTCCTTAGCTTTCGCTCCCATAGCCATCATGTCGCCCAAGTCAAGCAAGGTCAAGGGAGCGAAGACCACCATCACGGAGAAGGATCTGGTGAAGATTCGAAAGGAGCGTGTCGTCTTCCCCCGACGCTCGATGTGAAAGCCCTAAAGAAGCGGTACCAGAGCACATGGGCGAAGGGCATGAAAGCTCATCCCACCACTCGCATGAGCCCAGGTTCTTCCGAGGGCAGTCCAGATAAATACCCTTTCTTCGTCGATTATTTTTACTGCGGCCTCTGCCCCCATTTCCAATTTCTTCAATGACATCATGTACATGTACGGCTTCCGTCTTCTGGATTTCATGCCGAATGCTGTAACGTGTATGTCAGTCTTTGCCCATCTCTAGGAGAACTTCGTCAGAGTAGTCCCCAACATGGTCCTCTTCCGCCACTTCTTCATCCCCCATATCTAGGGAGGATATGCCCTTTCCGGTTCCATCACTTGGATCCCGAGGGGAGGGACCAAGGGAGTATACCCAGGCAGGGCCCTCCATGACAAGTGGGACAAGTGGCAGGCCAAATGGTGCTGGATTCGGGAGGATGATCCCCAATCCTTCTATTTGCCCTGGGAGGCAAAGATGGCGCACGACACCAACTGAAGTGACCTCGATCCTCAAGATGAGAAGCTCTCGGTCGTGATCACCAGAATCCTCCGCCTCAAGACCGTCGAGCTCACCATAGAGATGATCGGGGTCGACTTTCTTTGCCGGTGCATTGCCCCTTTGTAGAACAAAGGGAGGCTAGCCTGGGAGTTTCGGAATGTGGCAAACATTATGAGGCCGTGCCCCGGCCTAAACAACAACTTGACGGCGATGCAGCACGGGGCTCTTTGCCAAAAACTATTCAGGTCTGATGTGATCCACAAGTTGTTGACCGACGTGATTCCTCTATGCAACAACTCCGCCTTGGCCTCAATCCTCGCCATGATGTCGATGTGCAATGCTCATGGCCTTGATGGAAATTGTGAAATGCCATCTGCGGAGCGGGCACAAGAGTTCTTCAAAGGCTTGTTGGAGAAAGTCATATGGTCAGAGACGCAACTCGTCTGCCCTACCACTGAGAAGGAGACGGCGTACATCACCACCAGGATGGAGGAGGCGCGCCTTGCCAAAGAGGCCGGCAGCGTCGACTTCGTGGAGGAGGAAGCCAATGAAGGGGAAACAATTCTAGAGGAACAACTTGCCAGGCAGGGCGAAGTCACCGGGGGACAAAGCAGCTCTGCCCCCGAGGGTCCTTCCACTGAAGAGACAATGGAAGAGGAGTTGTACGAGGAGTCCTCAGCTCTTGTGAGGAGGCAGAGGCGCGTCCTTCGGAAATCCTCTTCCAGTGTCTCCATTTTCTCGGCTTCCTTGAGTGACATAACCCCTAGCGAGGTGGCGGCCAGCGAGGCCGCACAGTGGCAAGAATCCCAACAGCGACCCTCCGCTTCTTTCGCCGCCAAGCGATCCAGGACCACCCCTTCCCCTCCCTGCATGGACATCACGACCGGGGTGGATTTTGACCTCTCTGCCTTCAGCTCAGAGGAAGAAGAGTAAGGGTCCCTTTACACCTTTTATCCTCCGGGTTCATTTGGCTTGCTTGCCTCACTTTGGCTTGTTTCTGCATGGACACGAAAACGCTGGTACAAAGGATGGCGAAGAGGGTGAGGACTTCCACGAGTGATGTGCCGCCATCGAGCACCGCAGGTGCGCCGAAGTTGATCAACATCAGCCTGGAGCCCAACCCTCAGCGCAGTCTCCCAAGCAGCCCCTAGCGTGAGCCCGTTATTCATTTCCCACTGGCCAGCATCAGACTGTTTATCTTCACTGCTGACATCGCCGGGATTGTAGAAGGAAGGCGACGACAAGGAACGCCATCAAAGGACGCCCGAGACGCATCATCTTTGTTGGTTACGCCGCTCAGAGATGGGTCCCCGGCGAGGGCTCTCGTGGATGAGCATGCCCTTGTTGGGGAGAGGTCGGCGGAAACAGGTGCCGACACCTCTACGCCGACGACCGATGCTGCCGGGGGAGAGGAAACTTCCTCTCGTCAGCCCAGTGCAGGTGAACCTCTTGCCATAGAGTATTTGATAATCCATCTTCACGTATATGCATTCTTAACCCCTTTTGTCTTCTTGAACTTCAACTTGGCTCTCATATCGTTTCCTCATACCTGGCTCCCAGATCCCCTTCCCATGGAACAGATGGATGTGGATGCCATCATTAAGGAGACCACCAGAGATGCTGCCGCTGAGGCCGCCAGGGTCGCTGCTGACAAAGCCGCTAGGGGTGTGCAGGAAAACACTGCCAACAAACCTGCCGAGGAGGCCTGCAAGGAGTCCGGTGGCCACACTGATGGTGTCCCCACCGCAAGAGCGCCAGGCGCTACGTCGGCCATGAAGCCCCTGCTTGCCGGTGAGGCGGTTGTTAAGGACCAGCTGTCCATATCCGAAGCCCCCTCTGCGAGCAAATACCTCAAAGCTGGTGAGGACTTGTTTGTCAGCATGACGGGGATGGCCGACACCCGGACGCCAACTGAAGGAGAGATCCTTGATGGGGAAGTCACCACTGTCGTCAGTCCCAAAGTTGTTGGCGAACTGAGCATCGACGACCAATCCAAGGAAGAACTGCTCCTCCAGGCCATGAGCAATAACTTCCAAAGGCTCCAAGCGCTCCACCACACTCGAAAGAGAAGTTGGAAGCCAAGGAGGCAGTCGTGCAGGCAGCGGAGACAGATTTCCAGGGGCGCTTCGAGGAGACTCAAGCCTGGTTTGCCGAAGCCTACCAGGAGCTAAAAACCAGCCGGGAGCAGCTGAGCGAACACTAGAATGTGCTCCTTCTGAAGCAGTCCGACATCAAGAGAGCATAGGAAGAGGCCTCAAAACAGGCTGACATGGAGAACGCCCTCCTGACGTAACACCGGGTCAGGCTCGAAGCCTATGAGGAAGATCTCACGGCCCGTGAGAAGGCGCTTGTCGAGAAGCTCCGCCTTAAAGATGAAGAGATCGAAAAGGTTGCTGCGAGTGGACTCAAGAGCTGGAGCAGGCACACAAGGGAGCCCTAGATGCCTTGGTTTCCGATCATGTCGACAAGCTAAAGAAAGCCGCTGATGCTGCCGAAGCCATAGAAGCCACCAGGAACGAGCTTGCTGACAGGGTGAACGGGCTGGAGGTGGACCTCAGGAACCTCGGCTAGGAGATCTCGATGCTCAAGACCGACAAAGAGAAAGCCTTCGTCAGCCTGGCAGAGATACAATTCGACATGTCTGAGAAGATCAAGCAAATCGCCTCTGCCAAGGACTCCATCACCGATTGGGAGTTAAAGATGTCCATGCTGAATGCATCCCTTGCGGAGAGCAAGTCCCGCAAGAAGGCCTTGATCAAGTATCTTAAGGAAGAGAAGGAACTGCTCAAGAGTGCCGCTAGTGCCCATAACAACTTTGTGAAGGGCGTGGAGATTTGTACAGAGTGCCTCGTCGACGTGGCGGAGAGGCTCGATGCACAGATGTCCACCTTGGGCCAGCGGAACTTCAGCTTTTCTTCTGACGGCGTGGTGTCTACGAGTGCTCGGCTGACCATGTTCTTGAATGGCGTCATTGAGGCCTTAAAGGCGCTTCACTCTGATGAGGAAGCTCAATTGGGCAATGAATCCCGCAAGCTTTGCCGGGCCGTCCTCCTCAAGGTGCTCGTCAAAGTGACGTACAAGAACCCCGGCATCAACATCGCCAATGTCCTTGACCGCCTGCCAAAGGACGTGGACGTCAAGGCACTTGAGGAACTCATTGTGCCCATCGTCGACAAGGTGGACCAGGTCAAGCGGGTTGAGGGCCAGCGCCGGGACTAGCCGCGCCATTTCTTTTCGTCGCCATGGTTTCATGTTCAAGACAATTTTATCTTAAGTTAGTGTCGTGGCAACCATTGATGTAATATGACTATTTGTGCTTTGAATGACTGCATATTATTCTCCTTGTTAGATTCCTCTTTGCATGGTGCTTTCCCTATGCTTTTTCGGAAAAATCTTGCCGGCATGCGTAGCCCTACCACGAGCGCTTTGAGGAGCGGGTCCTTAGTAGCCCGCTGGCGGTGCTACTGCCGGCAAGATACCTTGACGTTCTTGGTGTGGGCACTTAAGCTATTGAGCGGACTCGAAACAAAGTAAGGGAACGAGCGCAATCACTTGAGCCATTGAGTGGACTCGAAATAGAGCAAGGGCGCAAGCGCATCCACTTAAGAAGTTGAGTGGACTCAAAACAAAGCAAGGGCGCCGTCGATCACGGCTAGGTTCCTTAGCGTGCAGGTTTTCCATACAAAAGTCGAAATCGTCCAAGGAAAATAACTTCACAGAAAAAAATTCACTTATGGTTTAGCAACTTATCTTACCGTCGCGGTAATATTTCCCGCTCCTTCTCGCAAGATGCCAATTTTGTACGTCGCCTATTTGGTGTCCATACCATCTCACCCCCGACAAACTTGCACGCAAGAGAACCTTCTGTCTTTTAAGAAAAAGAGAGAAGAGAAAATAGAGATGTGGAACCTTGACGGTCCGTTAGTACTTGCCGGGAATAGGCGTAATGCAACATCTTGGATAAGCATGCAAAACAAGTAGACCTGGAAATCGACAAGAGTTGCAGAACGCTCGGTCTTATTCAGCTATAAACAGGGTCTGCGCTTGGTGTTGTACACAGGATCACATGCCTTGCCGGCAATACTCGTACAAAAGGTGTTTGTCAGGGGCCCCGGCAGCCGCGCCTTATGGGTAGAACTTACGAAGATGCTTGATATTCCAGGAGTTGCTGATCGGAACACCATCTTCGGTCTCTAGGCGGATTGTGCCAGGCCTGGTGACTCGTATTACCCGATAAGGGCCTTCCCACTTTTGTGTCAACTTGTTGGAATTCTTGGTCGACTGAATGCGCTGAAGAACAAGTTCGCATTCCTCAAGGCTTCAGGCATGAACCTTGCGGCTATGACAGCGATGCAAAGCTTGTTGTTAGCGTGCAACTCTCACAACAGCCTGAATACGGTCTTCCTCAAGGAGCGTCACGTCATCTTGTCACAACTGCTCTTGCTCAAGCTCATCATAAGCGAGCACTCGAGGTGACCTGCATATGAGTTCCGTGGGGAGAAATGCTTTTGCCCCGTACACCAGGGAAAAGGGTGTCTGGTCGGTGGGTTGATTTGGTGTCGTTCTGATCGACCAAAGAACCATTGCCAGTTCATCAATCCAACGCCTTCCGCACTTGTGCAGCTTGTCAAAAGTTCTCGTTTTAAGCCCTCGCAGCACTTCAGCATTTGCCCTTTCCACTTAGCCGTTGCTCCTTGGGTGAGCAACAGAAGCAAAACAGATTTAGCTGCCAAGGTCCTGGACATACTACATGAAGATGTGGTTTGTGAACTGCGTGTCTTTGTCAGTGATGATCCTGTTGGGAACACCAAAGCGGCAGACTAGTCCTTTGAAGAACTTGACAGCTGACTGTGCCCTCACCTTTCTCACTACCTCCACATCCGGCCACTTTGTGAACTTGTCAATTGCAACGTACAAGTACTCAAAGCCCCCGGTAGCATAGGGAAAGGGGCCCAAGATGTCGAGCCCCCAGACCGAAAATGGCCAGAAGAGAGGGATTGTTTGAAGAGCTTGAGATGGTTGATGTAGCCTCTTTGAATGGAACTGGCATGCTTCACACTTGGTTACTAGCGCAGTTGCATCCTGGAGGGCGTGGGCGAGAAGAAACCTTGCCGGAATGCTTTGCCGACCAGTGCTCTTGACCCTATGTGGGAGCCACATATGCCTTCATGTATGTCTGCCAACAGCTCCAGTCCATCCTCCCGAGGAATGCACTTCAATTTCACACCGTTTTGTCTCTTTCTGTACAGGACATCGTCCACAAACTGGTACATACTAGACTGACGGGCTACTTTCTCCGCTTCCTCCTATTCCTTAGGGAGTTCTCCTGTTTGGAGGAACTGAACAATGTGTTGCACCCATGCCGGAGCCTAGGGCTCGACGGCAAGGACTAAAGGCATGTCTTCTACCACGGGAGCGTTTGTCTCTATGGCGAAGACCTGAGGTCCTGCCGGAGCCTGTTGCTCCCCAGCAAGCTTGGAGTCGTTCCCGACAACTTCCTCACCGGCGGCTTCTGGGAGCTCTGCGGGGAAGTACTGGCCGGAATTCAACTTTCTTCTCTTATCTTGCTTTTTTGACGATGCTACGGATGGCTGAGTTAGCTTGAGCACAAAAGTTCCTGGTCCCATAGGTAACTTGAGGGCAGCGCGCTTCGACAGCTCGTCGGCAATGCTGTTCTCCGCATTAGGAACATGCTCTGTTTGCAGGCCGTGGAAGCGCTCCTCCAGCTTTCTCACTTCATCCACGTAAGCCTCCATCAATGGGCTCTAATAATCTTTGTTGACTTTCTTGACGACAAGTTGTGAATCACCTCTGACAATGAGCTTCTTGATTCCAAGGTCTGCCGCGATCCTGAGACCGGCAAGCAATCCTTCATACTCTGTCGTATTGTTTGTTGATCTCTCTCGGGGAAAGTGCATCTTAATTACGTACTTGAGGTGCTCTCCAGTGGGTGCGACAAGCAGCACGCCGGCATTGGTCCCTTGCAGGGAGAAAGCCCCATCAAAATACATGACCCATTCTTGCTCAGTTTCCTTGCCGGGAAGAGCTGTTTCTTGGACCTCTTTGTCTGGCGTTGGAGTCCATTCTACAATGAATTCTGCTAGGGCTCTGCTCTGGATAGTTGAAGTACTTTCAAACTTGAGACCAAAGCTCGACAACTCCAATGTCCACTCCACAATCCTGCTGGTGGCATCTGGATTCCGTAGAATCCGTTGCAGCAGAAAGCGAGTGACGACGGTGATCTCATGTGGTTGGAAGTAGTGGCGCGGCTTCCTCGAGGCCATAAGAAGACCGAAAAGCAGTTTCTACATACTAGAGTATCTTCACCTAGCTCCCTGTAAGAGGGAACTGACAAAATAAACTGGGCACTGCACCATCTTCTTCTTCTGCGTTTCTTCGTTTGTCTATACTGACCCTGCCTTGTCGGCATCAAGACCTGTCGAGGAGTTCCTCGCTCGTTGCTTGGTGGTCTTGCCTCTATCGCCACTTCTTCCTCAGCTTCCCTATGTGCCACCAGCGCAGCGCTAACCACTTGATTCGTCACCGCTAGGTATAGCAGCAACGGTTCTTGTGGCCAAGGTGCGACTAGTGTTGGCGGAGAGGAGAGGTACTTCTTCAAATCCTATAGCGCTGCCTCCGCTTCCGGAGTCCATTTTATTGGACCTACCTTCTTCAAGATTTTGAAGAACGGAGGGCGCGCTCAGCGGATTTTGAGATGAACCTGCTTAGAGCTACGATGCAACCGACAAGATGGTGTACATCCTTGATGCTTTTTGGTGCTTCAATCTGCTCAATCGCCTTGATCTTGTTAGGGTTTGCTTCAATCCCACGCCGAGACACAAAGAACCTAAGAAGCTAGCCAGACGAAACGCCAAACACACACTTCTCGGGATTGAGCTTTAAGTTGATCTTGTGCAGATTTGCAAACGTCTCTTCTAGGTATTGTATGAGTGTTGCCTTATCCTTGGTTTTAACCACTATGTCATCCATATAAGCTTCCATATTACTATGTAGCTGGGGTTCAAAACCAATCTGGACTGCTCTCGCAAATTTTGAACTAACACTTTTCAACCCGAAAGGCATTCGACGAAGCAGTACGTACCACATGGGGTGATAAATGCGGTCTTCTCTTCGTCTTCCTTCAACAAGAAGATCTGATGGTACCCTGAGTATGCATTGAGGAACGACAGCAAGTCACAACCGACAGTGGAGTCCAAAATCCGGCGAGGGAAAGATATCTTTTGGACAGGCTTTATTGAGATCTGTATAGTCAATACACAGCCTCCATTTCCCATTCGCCTTGCGCACTACGACGGGATTGGCTAACCATATCGGGTGGAGCACCCCTCTGACTAAACCTGCCGCTTCCAGTTTTCTAATTTCCTCGGCAATGAATTGTTGTCTCTCCAAGGCTTGCTTCCTCACTTTCTGCTAGATGGGTCGTGCATGAGGACAGACAGCAAGATGGTGCTCAGTTAACTCCCTGGGAACACCTGGGACGTCATACGGTTCCCATGCAAACACATCGATATTCGACCGCAGGAAGGCAACGAGCGTGCTTTCCTATTTGTCATAGAGGGTGGAACATATGGTGAAAGTTCCCCCCGTGCCATCCTCCTTGACGGGCACCTTTTTGGTCTCCGATGGAGCTGCCTTGGACTTCTTGTTCTTGCCAGTGGAGTTGTCTAGTGCATTGTCAATGGGAGCGCAGCAGTCGAGGAGGTGCGCTTGCCGGAATGTGCGCTAGAGGCCTTACCGGTCTTCTTCCCCCTGGGAGCTTCAGCGGCAGGAGCAAGTGGCTTGGCGGCAGGTGCTGCAAATGCCTCCCGGTAGAGTTGGTTGGTGCATATGAGTGCACCTTTTTTGTCAGAGTTGATCGTGATGACGCTCATTGGTCCGGGCATCTTCAGCACATTGTAAGCGAAGTGGGTGGCCGCCATGAACTTGGCCAGCGCTGGGTGGCCAAGGATACCGTTGTGTGGCAATGAGATCTTGGCGACGTCAAAAACAATCTTCTCTATTATGAAATTTATGTCACTACCAAATGTTACCGGCAGTGTGATTTTGCCCTTCGGTTGAGTCCTCCCTGGATTGATCCCTTGGAACATGTCTGTCGGCTCGAGATCTTCATCAGGAATTTGTAGCCTCTTGACGACATCAGGCGATATTAGGTTCAGGCTAGCCACACTGTTGACTAGCATTTTTAGGTTGCAAATTGTTGGTGAAACAAACAATGGCAGACACCCGACCGCGGTTGTGCGATCAGGGTGATCCTCGGCGTCGAAAATAATAGGAGTGTTGGACCACTTCAGAGGTTTCTGGGCACCGACAGACGGCTCCACCGCATTAACCTCGCACACCCACTGTTTAAGTTGGCGGTGAGAGGAATGCGATGAGGCACCTCCCTCGATGCACATCATCTTTGTAGCCTTTTGGAAGTCATGCTCGCTGGACTCGTTGTCCTCTTCGTTGCAATCACCATCCCCTCCTTCTTTGTCACGACCTCGAGCATGCCTATCCTTCTGTTCCTTGGCTTTGCCATGGAGACCTCCTCGGTAGCCGCGTTTCTTGTCAGACCCTTTTGCACCGTTTTGGGCTTTCTCCTTATCTCGTCTTACGTACTCAATCTTCTGCTTCTCGATGAGTTGCTTGACTTGTCGGTAGTTTTGGAGGTCGTGGCCCTTGGTGCGATGGATCTTGCAATACTGCTTGTCGGAACCTTCCATCTTGTCAGCGATCGCCAAGGCCTGGCACGAGGTGCACCTGGCAACCTCCTTGCCAGGACTGTCAACCTTAGTTTTCTTGGCAGCGTCGACGTTGCCGGATCCCTCGACGGCAAGCACGGTCTTACTCTTGCGCTTCTTCTTCTGCCGTCGGTTTTTCTTTGCCGGGGCGGTGTCGTCTTCGTGATCAGAGTTGACTGCAACGCCAGCTTCTTCGCCAGGGAGTCTCCTCCCTTCTTCGTCTCAGGCACATCTATCAGCCAAAGCATAGAGCTCGGCAACATTTCTGACCTTGTTCATCGCTAGCTCTTCGCACATCCTACGGTTGCGCACATTCTGGTGGAACGCGCTAATAACAGCGGCACGATGAATGTCTAGGATGTTGTGATGCACACGGCTGAACCTTTGAATGTACTTGTGCAAGGTCTCGCCTTCTTTCTATGGAATGATGTGCAAGTCACTTTCTTGACCAAGAGCTTGGCGGCCTCCAGTAAAGGTGCCAACAAACTCATGGCACAGGTCTTCCCAGGAGGTGATGAAATTCTCCGGCAGGTGCATCAACCACGACCTGACGTTGGGTTTGAGTACCAACGGGAAGTAGTTGGCGAGTATCTTGCAGTCGTGAGCCCTGGCAGCCTGCACCGCAATGGTGTAGATGCTCAAGAACTTCGACGGGTGAGTCTTGCCGTCATATTTCTCCGAGACCTTTGGCTTGAACTTTCGAGAATTGGGCCACCGGACTTGCCACAACTCACGGGTAAACGCTGGACAACCAACCTCGTAAGGTAGGCTGACAGGATACCCTGGCGTAGATTTGTCTATAGTGGGTCCCGCACACTTATCAAATTGATGGTGCGCTTCCCGCCGCCGCTCAATTTTAGTCCAAGCGTCTTCTTTGCTTTGCTCCTGAAGAACTTGCGCTTATCACGGCCTCCGTGGATATGACGACGTCGTCGAGCAACCGTCACAAGCGTCGGTCCGACAAGTTGGCGACCGGTGTTGTTGCTGTGGAGGAGAGTGCACCATGGTCGCACTGCCTCCACCCTTCTCGTCACTGGCTCGAGACGACCTGGTGGACCGAAACTTATCAGCGAGACTGAGGAGGCTCTGAATAGTAGCTCTCCATTCGTCGAGCTTCTACATGGCAGGAGGGAAGTTCAGGAGCAGTTGTGTCTGCGCCATTGCTTCTTCCGACGTGGTCGGCAGCGAACGGCGTGAAGAACGCGAGGTGCTCTGACTCCTAACCGTGTTAGAAGGAGCTCCATCGCGATCCCGCGATTGCACGCCACTCCCACTAGCATGTTGGTGTGCATGCGGGTGTCGCGCATCTTGGGAGCGATGCACAACAGCTTTTCCGTGGAGACGTTGGGAACCACCGATGCTACGGTGCTGCTCTTCGCGCGCGTCCTGAGAAGGTCGCGGCATACGCACCGGCGTGGGTGTCTTCGAGGGTGCCCTTCTGTCCCTAGAGTTCACTATACCGCCCGCAGGCAGTATAGCTCTGTCCTGAGACCCAGCGCGCGCGGGGGTTACCGCCGCCTCCGCGAGCGTCTCCGCTACAGGCATCGCCGCTTGCTCGGCCTTGATCGCCGGAGCGCTGCGTGGGTGCAGGGTCTCCGCTTCCTCCACCCGCATCCACTTCGTCACCCGCTTGGGCGGCTACGGGCGCAGCGGACGCGGAGAGTTCCACCACCATGAAACCTTTCTTCTTGGGAGCCATGTGTAGCGACCCGACCTGAAAGGTCGAATCTCCGGTGTTTCCGTACCATCCCAAGATCATGCTGGTACACACACGGTACATCAATGTATATATCAAAGGGAAATCACACAGCATTATATTAATCGAAATCTCATATCGAGTCCTTTATTACAGTAAAAATTACAATAAAGTGGCTGAAAGCCAACTCATGAGAATATCTAAATCTTGCGGAAGCGTCGAAGGTAGATGAGTCCATCTGACTCCAAGGGCATCTCACTGAGCATAGAAAGTGTCCTCACTCCTGGTCAGAAAAGTACTCTGCAACATGATACGTTGCAGCCGTGTAGGTCAGCATATGGAATATGCCGGCAAAGTCACAAAAGAGGGGTGAAAAGATAATCATCTAGTCTACATGCTTATATGGCAGGTGGGGTGGTAAGTTTTTGCGTAAAGCCAATTTTTCCTACATCAAGAGAGGGCTAAGCGAAAATATTACTAAGTTGGTTGATTAATGAGATGGTTCCACCAACCAATTCTCATACCCAAATTGTTAATACCCACATCAATATTAATTGTGTTGAGAGTTCCGAATGTTTCAGTTCCTTTGGCTCAAGTCGTCCATGACCGTGGACACGGCTAATCAATTAGGTTTGAGTACTCTACAGAGTTTTGCACACATTCCCCGCAAGATTTGGTCGCCTCCATTTAATTTCTCGCACTTCAGGGTGTTTGAGAAACGGATGACCAAAACATGGTCTTCCAAAGGGTTTCCCTGCGACTCTGTTGGTGCCCATCCTTTCCTACCGTTCTTCTACATCTCGTAGCACCGCCTGTCCAGGGTCACCACAATGTCCAACCAAGCCAGAGCCCATAATGACCTGTGGCTGTGGAGGTAAGCCTTGGGTCTTGAAGCACCCATCCATCTCTTTTCGAACTCTAGTTATTCAGATTTGAAGATTTTGAGCAAAATTGATTCAATTCAAATTTTATAGTTCAAATTTAAAATTTAAAAGTACAGGGTGAAACTAAATGAAAAATGTGATCTATTGCAAAAAGAATCAACTCCAAACATTAAACAGAACAAAAGATATTCACAAAACAAAATCATAACAGGTTTTGTTCTAAACAGAATCAGAAAAAATGAAATATCTACCGGACGGCCAGGGGGTGACGTGGCACGATCCTATTGGTTGGCTAGCGTGTGTGTTGGATGGTTTCGAGCGGGCGACCGATCTCTAATGGAAAATGTTTCGGGGTTTAAAATCAATCTAATCGGGACCGTTGAGTGGGGATCCGATGGATGGGGTGAGCTCGAAGACTTTACCGGAGAGGGAGGTGGAACTCCGGCGATGGTGGCGGCGGCCGGTGGTCGAGGACATCGCCGGAGGGGTCTCTGGTGGTCGAGAGTGGCAGCGAAGGGGTTTAGACGGTTGCGGTGGACGTCCTGCGTCGAATGGTGAGGTCGGAGGGGCGAGGGGAAGAGTGGAGCGACGGGCACGACGATGGGGAGATCCGGTGGTGGTGGCAACTCCGGCGAGTGATTTGACAGCGTTTCGGCGAGGGACAAAGGGGGCTCGGGGGGAATGGAGAGCGGAGGGTGGCCGGCTTATATAGGGGCGCTGGGGAGTGCGGGGGAGTAATGGGAGGCGAGATCCGCGGGGAAGAAGAAACTGCCGGCGAGGTCCGGCGTCGCGTGCGGGAGGAAGAAGGCGTCCGTGCGGAGCAACGGTCGGTCGACGTGGGGCCCGATGTCAGTGAGAGAGGAGGTGTCCGTTGCGCGTCGGTCGGCCGACCGGTAACGGTCTCGGCTTTTAAAGCCGTTGGGCCGGCCCGTTTAATACAGGAAACCGTTACCGTTTCTTTTAATGATTTTCTAGCGACATTCAAAAGCTTTTAAAACATTCAAACCGTTTATAAATATAGGGTTACTATATATAAAAATTAACAGAATAATAAATGCTATTTAATGAACATTTTTATTCTATCATTTGAACAGTTTGAAAAAAATAATATTTTCAGAAATTGCCTAGTTGTTTTTAAATCCTTTTTGCAAATATTTTCAAAACAACCCCTGGTTTTTATTGTTCAAATATATCACCAAGATGACCCTGGTGTGGAGTGTCATGTTACTCCCCTCTTATTTTGAACATTTTACCAAGATTTCAAATAGGTGAAAGCAACTTAGGGAAAATAGAAAAGGCTTTCAGAAATTTAGAAAGAACATTTCAACAATACATGTATTCAAGAAATGATGATGATGGATGCATAGCTATATTTCATAACATTCCAAAATGAAATTTTGGGATGTTACAAACCTACCCACCTTAAGATGAATCTCGCCCTCGAGATTCGGGTTGGCTAGAAAATAGGTGCGGGTGGTCTCTATGAAGATCTTCTTCGCGTTCCCAGGTGGCTTCTTCCTCGGTGTGGTGATTCCATAAAACCTTACAAAACTTGATGATCTTGCTGCGGGTAACTCTATTGGCAATCTCGAGGATTCTGCCAGGCTTCTCCTCGTAGGTCAGATCATTGTCAAGTTGTATGGCCTCTAGGGGCACTGTATCTCTCGAAGGAATATCAGCCATCTCAGCATGACATTTCTTCAGCTGGGACACATGGAACACATCATGAACTCCGGATAATCCTTCCGGGAATTCCAACTGGTATGCTACTTCACCTCTACGTTCAAGAATTTTGTAGGGGCCTATGAATCTGGGTGCTAATTTTCCTTTAACACCAAACCTCTTGATTCCTCGAAGCGGGGACACACGAAGATATGCTCGGTCTCCCACTTCATATGTTACTTCTTTACGTTTGCTGTCAGCATAACTCTTCTGTCGAGATTGAGCTATCTTGAGTCTGTCGCAAATCAGCTTGACTTTCTCTTCAGAATCTCGGATAAGGTCGGGACCAAAAAGTTGTCGGTCTCTAACACCATACCACGTCAGTGGCGTTCTGCACCTCCTTCCATATAAAGCTTCGAAAGGGGCCATCTTCAGACTGGTCTGATAACTGTTATTGTACAAAAATTCTGCGTAAGGTAAGTTGTCATCCCAACTAGATCCATAATCTAGCGCACAAGCTCTCAACATGTCTTCCAGAATCTGGTTGACTCTCTCAGTCTGTCCATCTGTCTGCGGATGAAAAGTTGTACTGAACTCCAGCCTTGTACCCAAAGTTTCATGTAACTGACGCCAAAACTTTGAGGTAAATTGTGTTCCTCTATCTGACACGATACTCCTCGGAACTCCATGCAGACATACGATCCTGGTCATATATATCTTGGCTAGCTTAGCACTGGTATAGGTGGTTTTCACTGGAATGAAATGAGCCACCTTGGTCAAGCGATCTACCACTACCCAGATGGAATCATAACCTGAATGGGTCCTAGGTAGTCCTGTGATGAAGCCCATACCAAGCTTTTCCCATTTCCACTCGGGTATCGGCAAAGGTTGGAGTAACCCTGCTGGTTTCTGATGTTCTGCCTTTACTCGTTGACAAACATCACATATTGCAACATGTTCTG
Organism: Hordeum marinum; assembly: GCA_022496015.1. NCBI lineage: Eukaryota > Viridiplantae > Streptophyta > Magnoliopsida > Poales > Poaceae > Hordeum > Hordeum marinum. The sequence goes on along the minus strand of CM039677.1, from coordinate 340,263,278 downwards.
CAATATCTTTCTTCATACCTGTCCACCAATAACTTTCCTTTAAATCCAGATACATCTTGGTATTGCCTGGGTGTATCGAGTAAGGTGAATCGTGGGCTTCCTGAAGTATCAACTTCCTGAGCTCTGGGTCATTGGGCACATAGATTCGGTTCTCAAACCACAAAATTCCGTGTTCATCCTCACGAAAACCTTTAGCTTTACCATCTTCCATTCTGTGCTTTATCTCAGCTATCTCCTTGTCCGATTTCTGGGCTTCTCGAATTCTTTCAGTCAAGGTGGACTGAATCTCCAGTGTGGGAACATATCCTCTTGGGACTATCTCTAGCTTGAGCTCTCTGAGATCATCGGCTAACTCTTGGGGTAATCCTCCCGCTGTGAGTGTGTTTACATAAGTTTTCTGACTCAAGGCATCGGCTACAACATTGGCCTTACCTGGATGGTAATGTAATCTCATGTCATAGTCCTTGATTAACTCTAACCATCTCCTCTGTCTGAGGTTCAACTCCTTCTGAGTGAAAATATATTTCAGGCTCTTATGGTCGGTGTAAACATCACAACTATTTCCGATAAGAAAATGTCTCCTGGTCTTGAGTGCGTGCACTACGGCTGCTAGTTCCAAATCATGGGTGGCATAATTCAACTCATGAGGTCGTAGTTGTCTAGATGCATAAGCTACAACCTTTCCATCTTGCATGAGTACTCCTCCAAGTCCTTGACGTGAAGCATCACAATAAACCTGGAAGTCCTTCCGAATATTGGGCAAAATCAACACTGGGGCTGTGACCAAACGTTTCTTCAACTCCTGGAAACTGGCTTCACATTCCTCAGTCCAAACATACTTGGATTCTTTCTTCAACAACTTTGTCATAGACTTGGCTATCTTTGAGAAATTCTCAATGAATCTCCGGTAATATCCGGCAAGTCCGAGGAAACTGCGGATCTCCTTAACTGAGGTGGGTGACTTCCACTCGGTGATGGCTTCAACCTTAGCGGGGTCTACGGCTATTCCTTCTCTGGAAATAACATGTCCAAGGAATCCGACTTCCGTCAGCCAAAATTCACATTTGTTGAACTTGGCATATAACTGATGCTCTCTTAGCTTTTCCAGAACTAAACGCAAATGTTCCTTGTGTTCTTCCTCGTTCTTGGAGAATATCAAAATGTCATCGATGAACACCACGACAAACTTGTCCAAATATTCCATAAACACTTTGTTCATCAAATTCATGAAGTAGGCAGGAGCATTAGTCAAACCAAAGGACATGACAGTATACTCATACAAGCCATACCTTGTGGTGAAAGCTGTTTTGGGTATATCCTGTTCACGAATCTTCAGTTGGTGATACCCTGATCGAAGATCGATCTTGGAGAATACTTTGGCGTCTACTAGCTGATCAAACAAGTCATTAATCATCGGCAGAGGGCACTTGTTCTTGATAGTCACCTCATTCAAGGCACGATAATCGACTACCATTCTCAAGGTTTTATCCTTCTTCTCCACCAAAAGAACTGGGGCTCCCCAAGGTGATGAACTTGGGCGAATATATCCTTTGTCCAATAACTCCTTAATTTGCTTCTTGATTTCCACTAAATCATTTGCGGGCATCCGATAGGGTCTCTTGGAAATTGGGGCTGTCCCTGGCTGTAGCTCTATTAGGAACTCAATCTCCCTATCTGGTGGCATGCCTGGTAATTCTTCCGGAAATACATCCGGAAAGTCTTTTATCATGGGTACTTCCTCCTGAACAACTCCTGTGAGAGAATTTAATCGAGCACTCATCTGGGTGCGTCGGGATACATACTTAATCCTCTTGTTTTCCAGGGTGGTGAGTGAAACAGACTTGCTGGGACAATCAAGATTTCCTTCATACTTGGTTATCCAATCCATGCCTAGGATTACATCCAATCCCTGGGATTCTAAGACGATGAGGTCGGTGGGAAAAACATGGTTTCCTATGTGAAGTTTCAGGGCATGGCATCCTATTCCTGCCATCATCATACCTCCTGGGGAATTGACCTTAATGGGCTGTCTAAGGGTTTTAGTGGGCAAACCATATTTATCCACAACTACCCTTGATATGAATGAATGAGTTGCACCGGAATCAAAAAGTACTGTAACTGGACGTGAATGCAATAAAAACTTACCAACCACAGTCTCGGGTTGATCATAGACTTCTTCCACGTCGAGGTGGTTCACCTGGGCACGAGGAAACGGATTTGGCTTCTTGGCTGTGGAGTTGCCGTTTCCATTTCCCTGCTTGCTCTGGGGACACTCAGTAGCATAGTGCCCTGTCTTCTGGCACTTGAAACAGGTGATGTGGCTCAGATCCTTCTGAGTAGGAGCGTGACGGTGTTGGTTGTTGTTCCCATTCCCATTGTCAGTCTTGAAATTGCCATGGTTGGGACAGGCATTCCCATTTCCTCCATGGTTGTGCACCGCATGAGTGTGCCTTCCAAACTTACCAGTCCCTGATCCGGTATTCCCGGAGTACGGGGAGTAGCGGGGCTTATGATGAGCTCCAGAGTTAAACTTCCCTTGAGTGTACTTCCTCTTGCGGTTCTCAATTTGCTGCTGTTTACCCTCCAAGATGAGGGCCTTGTCCACCAGCTCTTGGTAGTTGTTGAAAGTAGCCACTACCAGCTGCATGCTCAAATCATCGTTGAGTCCATCCAGAAACTTCTCTTGCTTGGCTGCATCATCGGCCACGTCTCCTGGTGCATAACGTGCCAATGTGCTGAAATCATCCACGTACCGGGCCACAGAGCGATTTCCCTGGCGCAAGTTGCGAAACTCGCGCTTCTTCAGACTCATGGCTCCAGCTGACACATGTGTGGTGCGGAAAGCTTGCTGGAACTGCTCCCAAGATATATCAGCAATAGGTTATGTGGTGGTGTAGTTCTCCCACCATGAAGCTGCTGGTCCATCTAGTTGATGTGCGGCAAAGCGCACCTTCTCAGCGTCAGTACATCCAACGGTGACGAGTTCTCTCTCCATCTTACGGAGCCAGTCATCTGCCACAATGGGCTCAATGCTGCTGGAGAAAGTTGGAGGGTTCAACCTCAGAAAACGGGTGAGATTGTCAGCCTGGGGTGGATGGTGGTGGTTGTTGTTCTGGTTGTTGGTCTGATTCTGGATCAATAGCTGCATCAGTGCATTCTGCTGCTGAAGGAGTTGCGTGAGTTCTGGCGGGAAAGTGAAGTCGGACTCACGTCGTGGAGGCATCTTGCTGTTTTTCAGAGGGGTGAGAATTAGAATAGAACAAGGGCCTAAAAGGAGAAATTCACTACCCATATGCAATGCAGCAAACATATCACACCAAAGACTCATTCATTTATTCAATCAATGTCAAACATCGGGAATACAAGTCTCAATCAAACTAAGCATCGACCTACGCTCTTAACGTTGAAAAAAAATATATACATGGAGGGCATAACTAAAGTTTTCCTCAGAAGTACATGGTGACTGAGTCTCCTCCAGTGGTGCTCTCCTCATAGTCATCATTGTCGCTGATGAAAGGAGCCAAGTCTCCCTCAGGATGAAGATTTTCACCCATGTCCATCTGTTCCTCCAGAGTGGCGATGCGAGTGTTCAGCTTGTCGATCCTCTCTAAGAAATCCTTCACCTCATACTCATGCTCGTACTCGGCTTCCCGTAAGTCAGCTTCGTGGTCAATCTCGCGGTTCATCAGATTCTTGATTGTCTTTGTATCAGCACGAACTCGAAGGTCCAGAGTCCTGATGTGCGTCTCCAGGGTCTGGATATATGACATGGTGGAGTCTCCAGTGGGGTTGGTGATGATGTTGCCATGGGCATCTCTACGGCAAACCATGCTGAGTCCTAGTGAAATGGTTCCACCTCTATATTCCTCCTGAATACGTCCAAGGGCACGATGAATGGCCATGTCTCTTCCAAGTATCCAGCTGGGTGCCACAAACTTGAAGTCGATGGGTTCCTTCCGATTCCCAAAGGTCTTCCCTGGGATGTGCACCTCGATCCTGTAGCGTCCATCTTGGGGAAATGACATGATAGGAATCCCGGTGATGCTCGGCAATGCAATCCTTACGTCCTTGACGATCCTCATCAGCTCCTTACCAAAGGGCATCATTGCGTCAGGCTGGCAAAACTCCGTGATCAACACTGGGATGAAGGTGGCCATCTATAAATTTTGAAATAATCGGAGAGGAGTCAGAAACGAATAGATGAGAGTATAAGAATTTTAAAGACATAGAGAAACAATCCTAAGGCTTTCCAGTCCTAGAGGTTACGTCCTACGATCAGCGTGTGCTCCGATACCATTTCTGTAGCGACCCGACCTGAAAGGTCGAATCTCTGGTGTTTCCGTACCATCCCAAGATCATGCTGGTACACACACGGTACATCAATGTATATATCAAAGGGAAATCACACATCATTATATTAATCGAAATCTCATATCGAGTCCTTTATTACAGTAAAAATTACAATAAAGTGGCTGAAAGCCAACTCATGAGAATATCTAAATCTTGCGGAAGCGTCGAAGGTAGATGAGTCCATCTGACTCCAAGGGCATCTCACTGAGCATAGAACGTGTCCTCACCCCTGGTCAGAAAAGTACTCTGCAACATGATACGTTGCAACCGTGTAGGTCAGCATATGGAATATGCCGGCAAAGTCACAAAAGAGGGGTGAAAAGATAATCATCTAGTCTACATGCTTATATGGTAGGTGGGGTGGTAAGTTTTTGCGTAAAGCCAATTTTTCCTACATCAAGAGAGGGCTAAGCGAAAATATTACTAAGTTGGTTGATTAATGAGATGGTTCCACCAACCAATTCTCATACCCAAATTGTTAATACCCACATCAATATTAATTGTGTTGAGAGTTCCGAATGTTTCAGTTCCTTTGGCTCAAGTCGTCCATGACCGTGGACACGGCTAATCGATTAGGTTTGAGTACTCTGCAGAGTTTTGCACACGTTCCCCGCAAGATTTGGTTGCCTCCATTTAATTTCTCGCACTTCAGGGTGTTTGAGAAACGGATGACCAAAACATGGTCTTCCAAAGGGTTTCCCTGCGACTCTGTCGGTGCCCATCCTTTCCTACCGTTCTTCTACATCTCGTAGCACCACCTGTCCAGGGTCACCACAATGTCCAACCAAGCCAGAGCCCATAATGACTTGTGGCTGTGCAGGTAAGCCTTGGGTCTTGAAGCACCCATCCATCTCTTTGTGCCTGGGTGGATCTTTCCGCGTGAATACTGGCCATCTCCAGCATCACCTAGGCAAATCCACTGGTTTCTCCAGGGTGCCGTTCAACCATCATCCACCCAGAGGTATGTTGAAAACTCGGAGTCTTGAAATCTTGATCATTTATGTAGGTCTTGAAATTATTAACTCTCTCAACTCTCATGAATCACACAACCAACCCCGTCTACTAATAGCATAGCAAAAAGTAAAACAACGTTTCCCGGGGCCAATGTGTCAAAGAGTTGAGGGGGTACCTACCACATGATACTACTACAAAGTAACCAAGTTTCCAACTAACCTATCTTGCATGCAATTGGGGAAGATGGTAGAACTAATGCATATAAAACATGGGTAAACATGGTCAAAGTGACTTGCCTGATTGATGATCTTCGTACACGAGTGACTCTAAGTAACAAGCTTTGCACTCCGGATAATCCAACGAAGCAAACAAGAGCACTCAAATAAGCATACAACAAAATATTGTAACTCACAACCATCAACCAAGAACTAGTAAACAATCAAGACAAAACAATGCACAAAAATCACAAGCAAGAAAACACACAAAGTTTTGTTTTCTAAAAGATGATTGATAAAACACTACTAACATAATGAAACTATTGGTATTAACCAAAACAATTGTTGACAGCAAGGAAACAATAAGATATTTTTTATTAATAAACAGAAGAAAATCAATTTAAGTTTGTTAGGAAAACTTTGGTAAAATTTATAAAAGTTTTGATTAACACTATATGAATCAATTATAGTTTTACTAACAAAAGAACAAAACAAAACTTATTAGTTATTAATAAAACATGTTCTTAACAGAAAAGAATTTTACAAATAAACATGTTTTAGAAAACAAAATTAAATTATATAAAACCTTGTTTGAAAGCAAAACTATTACTAACTAGTTGTTTTAATCATAATAAACCTATTTGAAAAGAAGTTGTGATTCCTATCTTAACAAGGAAATAAACTAAACAATTTTATATTTTTATTAACAATAAGTAAAACACTAGGTGTATAATCAACAGAACCTACTAAACAAATTAAAACTAAATCTAAGTTAAACTAACTAAAACTAAGTAAATAAACTATACTATAATACTAGGCCGATTCTGTTTATAGCTAAAACACTAACAATGATCATCCTAAAAATCCTCAAACTAAACATGGAGGTAGTCCTAACTAATACCAAACAGTAGCAAAAAGATTCATGTCAAAATCTATTTTCGAACTCTAGTTATTCAGATTTGAAGAGTTTGAGCAAAATTGATTCAATTCAAATTTTATAGTTCAAATTTAAAATTTAAAAGTACAGGGTGAAACTAAATGAAAAATGTGATCTATTGCAAAAAGAATCAACTCCAAACATTAAACAGAACAAAAGATATTCACAAAACAAAATCATAACAGGTTTTGTTTTCTAAACAGAATCAGAAAAAATGAAATATCTACCGGACGGCCAGGGGGTGACGTGGCACGATCCTATTGGTTGGCTAGCGCGTGTGTTGGATGGTTTCGAGCGGGCGACCGATCTCTAATGGAAAACATTTTGGGGTTTAAAATCAATCTAATCGGGACCGTTGAGTGGGGATCCAATGGATGGGGTGAGCTCGAAGACTTTACCGGAGAGGGAGGTGGAACTCCGGCGATGGTGGCGGCGGCCGGTGGTCGAGGACATCGCCGGAAGGGTCTCTGGTGGTCGAGGGTGGCAGCGAAGGGGTTCAGACGGTTGCGGTGGACGTCCTGCGTCGAATGGTGAGGTCGGAGGGGCGAGGGGAAGAGTGGAGCGACGTGCACGACGATGGGGAGATCCGGTGGTGGTGGCAACTCCGGCGAGTGATTTGACAACGTTTCAGCAAGGGACAGAGGGGGCTCGGGGGGGAATGGAGAGCGGAGGGTGGCCGGCTTATATAGGGGCGCTGGGGAGTGCGGGGGAGTAATGGGAGGCGAGATCCGCGGGGAAGAAGAAACTGTCGGCGAGGTCCGGCGTCGCGTGCGGGAGGAAGAAGGCGTCCGCACGGAGCAACGGTCGGTCGACGTGGGGCCCGATGTCAGTGAGAGAGGAGGCGTCCATTGCGTGTCGGTCGGCCGACCGGTAACGGTCTCGGCTTTTAAAGCCGTTGGGCCGGCCCGTTTAATACAGGAAACCGTTACCGTTTCTTTTAATGATTTTCCAGCGACATTCAAAAGCTTTTAAAACATTCAAACCTTTTATAAATATAGGGGTATTATATATCACAATTAACATAATAATAAATGCTATTTAATGAACATTTTATTCTGTCATTTGAACAGTTTGAAAAAAATAATATTTTCAGAAATTGCCTAATTGTTTTTAAATCCTTTTTGCAAATATTTTCAAAACAACCCCTGGTTTTTATTGTTCAAATATATCACCAAGATGACCCTGGTGTGTAGTGTCATGTTACTCCCCTCTTATTTTGAACATTTTACCAAGATTTCAAATAGGTGAAAGCAACTTAGGGAAAATAGAAAAGGCTTTCAGAAATTTAGAAAGAACATTTCAACAATACATGTATTCAAGAAATGATGATGATGGATGCATAGCTATATTTCATAACATTCCAAAATGAAATTTTGGGATGTTACACCATGGCGATGGATATGATGAAGGAACTGACGCGCTAATTGTTGGACCAGGTTTACGCAACAAATTCACCTACCTTGCGCGCGAGAGATGTCATGGGGGACGAACACCTATGGGATCAAGAGGACCCCTTTTGGTTCAGTAGGGAGACGGATATGCACGAAGAGCAGGTGGAACGAGCAATGCAGTGGATTTTTACCCAGGGTCGGGCCGCTGAGAAGCGTAAAACCCTACTCCTGATTTGTGTATTATGGGTGTTCTTAGGTTCTAGCCATAGGAGCACTGTGTGGGCGATAGAGCACAGCTGCTATGCGTACGAGCTAGAAGATTGGTTAAAAGATCCTCTACTATAATGCCATGGGCCTCCTATTATATCACTAAGGGGATCCCAACAGCGGCGTACAGTACGTACACAAGGTGTATAGTGCTATAGTGTTATCGTACCTAACACTAACGGTGTAAGACAAGCGCATTTAATGCTCCGTCAGGTGCCCCCGACCGTCTACAGGATGGGACAGGACCCCGTCCCATCGGCATCACTTAGTCTTCTCCATCGCATGCGCCTCGACACGTGCCCAGGTGGGGCAACACATGTCCTCTATGCTGGCGGGATCTTGCTAGGGCTTTGCCTTGCTGGGGGTTTGAAGGCCATCCCGGCACGGTCTTGCCGGGGGTCTAGCCTCCGGTCTTGATCTCGATTGTTTGTTTGAATGTTCTCTTGATTTCCCTGCATCTGCATGTAGCAGCCCCCTGTCGGGCCTTGCCGCCGGAGTGGCTACTACTGCCCGTGCACGAGTAAGGGGCACTAGAGAACCCAAAACTCTAGTGCACCGACACGAAGGCCATCATTTCAGAAGATTTCCTCATTCTCAGCTTTCAGATTTCAATCTCAAATTCTTCTCAATTGTTCTCTCTTCGTTGGTCTCTCAATTATGCCGGTGCCTTGTTGAAGTTTTCTATTAGGCGGGCCATGATCTCTTCATTTTCTTGTATCTCCATTCATTCGTAGTGTCCTCATTCGATTGCAATTCCTACCGGTGTTCGTTGAATAATTCTTCAAGTTTGTGCTCTATCTCTCTTTCCTATCGTTTTCAAAAGAATAAGTGGTATGTGAAATCCATTGCTTGTCATCAATTTAACTTGATGAAGGATAAGCATAACATAATTATTATTCTTGTTTCGTCGTGGTGATTTCAAACCTTCTTCCAGAGTTGTTCATCATATCAATTCTTGATTCTAAGTGCTCTTCATTTCTTTTCTGGAGTTCCTAGTTTTCCTAAAGTATCTTGTCCTGAAGGATCATCCAAATCATTGGAAGGCCTCAATCTTGTTCTTTTTCAACCTTCAATTATTTTCTATCATCCTCTCATTTCTGGAGGTTCCTCATGGTGGTTCATCAAGGATTTAATTCTTTCTCGAAGTATTCATCAAGATTGTTGTTGGAGGATCTCAAGTATTCTTATCTTGCATTTCAAAGTGTGATGCTTTCTCCATTGTCCTTTGAGATGGTTTCATGGCATTCTTGATTCGGGAGTAGTCTCAAAGAGAAGTTGTCAAGAATAAGATACGTAAACCCATTGTTTCTTCTTGGAGTTATGTTGGATTGCATGTCACCTAAAGATTTTCCTAAGGATTGTTGCTATCATGGTGCTCATCAATGACCCAAGTTTTCTCCTTGATCTCTTGGTGAAAGAAGTTTTCCATATCTTGTTGCTCCCAAGGAATCTTTGTTTCTATTAGTGGCCGGTTGTCACCTCATAATTTTGAGACGATTTCATAAGCCCACAACAAGCTTCTGATTTTCTTTGTTAATGTTCCAATAACTCCGTTCAATCTCTCCTTTGTAGGGATTCGTTTCAAGTTCAATTGAGATAGAAGTTGTCATTTTCTTCTCCGTTCTTTCTTTCCATCAATCTAGCTTCTATTCTTCTGTTCCGGATTCGTAGCCATGTTGCTCTCTTTGATCATCATCTCATTTCATCAAGATCATATTCTTTTCCTTGCTTATCCATTCAACCGGAGTGTTGTGTTCTATTTTCAAGTTCTTTTCATATTATAAAGTTTTGCCTCTCTTTGGTGCCAAAGTGCTGTCTAAATTTCTTTTGAATTCTTGTTTGTTTATCATATCATCCTTCTTCTCTTGGTTTCACTCGTTTGTTAGTGAAGCAACTAAGTTTTACCTCTTCTTTTCCTCTTCCTCTTCCGCTTCTCATTCTAAGATCTCGGGGCGAGATCTCTTGTAAGTGGAGGAGAGTTGTAATAGCCCGTTTGTGCTAGATCTCCGGTTGGGCTTGCCCAGTGCAGTGCTTTCGGTCCATGTAGCTTTTTTTAATGTCCCGGTGAATTTAGCAATTTATCAAATCATGTATAAGTGCACCAATGGCATCTCATTTCAGATTTCTATAATTAAATAACCATGTGTCAGATTAAAATGATGTATATATGTAAAATGATTAGAATTTTGTGTAGATTAACAATTTCCAACTTTCAACCATGTTAAAAATGTTTCAAATTGTTGTTTGATTAAATTAGCGTAAATTCCATGTTAGAACAGTTTATGTCATAACTAATTAACCGTAGCTCCAATAAAAATGTTCCACATATGTAACTTGATTAGAAAAATGTGCAGGATTACATGATGACATTTATTTTGCTGTTTAACAACTCTAAAATTGTCTTAGAACAGATCTGGACCAAATTCATAATGTGCATATGAGGTTGTTTTGGAAATGCTATATGTTGCTTCCGTCCTCATTTAAGATGCCTAGGTAGTGTAGTTTCATTATGCTTAACCTCTTGCCATGTTTAACAACATTTAATATTGATGGGTAACTAAACGAGAGTGAACTAAGTAATTCAAATATGGAGTTTCGTCAATATGCAACTCGTTGCATATTGAGCTTCAGTTAATGTGTAGGAGTTGTTTGTTGTGCTTTGCCATGCCTTGCATAATTAAATGGACATGCATCATATTGGTTTGCGCATCATGTCATGCATATGTTGTGGTGTACCGTGTGTTGATTGTTTGTTCCGAATTGCTTCTTCTCAATAGAGTTCCGAAAGCGTTCGGAGTGTGAGGATTCATTTGTCTATTTCGCGGATCGTCTTCTTCATGGATTCGTTCTTCTTCCAAGCAGGATCTCGGGCAAGATGAACATTTCCCTGGATACCACTACTATCATTGCGATGCTAGTTGTCTTGCTTTTATCGTTATATCTCGCTACCTACCAGTTGTTTATCAAGCCTCCCAACATTGCCATGATAAGCATCTAACCCCTCCACATCCCAGCAAACCTTTGTTTGGCTATGTTACCACTTGCTCAGCCCTTTTCATAGCGTTTCTAGCTAAGGTGCTATATGACAATATTATTGCTAAATTTAATGCACATATATACTTGGTAAAAGGTGTAAGGCCTAGACTTTTGCTCGGTGTTTTTTTCCATCTTTGCCATCCTATTTACTTGTGTACTGGTGTGATGTTCCATACTGAGCGCTCCTAACACGCTCGGGGTTGTTATGGGGACCCCCTTGATTTTCGTTTTAGGATAAAGCTTGTCTGGCAAGGCCCAACATTGGTACTACATTTTCCTAATAACTAATAAACTTGCATAGGACTTTCTGGACCCCGTGGATAATTAATCAACAACCCGGGACAATGCTCCTCATGAGTGTTGGTACAAACTAGAGCACAGTGCAGGGCCAACCCGGGGCAACTCGGGAGATGTCTATCAGGCCACTGTATGCTTCGGTTATCCGTCGTGTCCTCAGAACGAGATACGCGTCTCCTATCGGGTTCGTTGACATGTCGGGTGACCTTGCTGGATTTGTTTTACCTTTCTCGAACGTCTTGTGCGCGGAATTTCGAATACACTTTGGTTTATCTCGAGGTTGAGATTTTCCAATGGAATTGCCTAAGAAATCACGGGATTCGTGGTCGAGGTTATTCCTGCTGCGTGTGGTTAGTTTATGGTGGATGAGTTGGAGCACCCCTACAGGGTTAAATCTTTCAGAAAGTCGTGCCCGCGGTTACGTGTAAACTTGGAAACTTTGTTTAACACCCGGTCATAGGAACTCTTGAAGTAAACTCAAATAAAATACACCAACCGTGACTGTCTCTTCTCGGGAGTCCTTATCCGAGAGAGAACATGGTGGGGTTATATTTGACGTAAGTAGGTGTTCAGGATCACTTAGTGATCATTACTAGTTCATGTCTGTTATGCGTAGCCACCCACCTTACTTTCTGTATTCGTAACTTAGCCACTCAAATAAATTCTTAGTTGCTTGCCGCATCCTCACCACTTAACCATATCTCACCCATTTAGCTTTGCTAGACTTGATACCCTTGGAAATGAGATTGCTGAGTCCCTATGGCTCACATATTACTACAACAACAGTTGCAGGTATAGGTAATGTGACGCTTTGACATGAGCACGATGGTTGTTTTGATTTGGAGTTCTTCTTCTTCGTCGATCTAGGATGGGTTCCAGGCGGCAGCCTGGGATAGCAAGGATGGATGTCATTTTATCATTTGATTTCGTCTGTAGTCGGACCCTGCTCTTATGTATGATGTTTGAATATATTGTTGTATTGACGTGATCTTGATGTTGCTTGTGGCGAGTGTAAGCCAATTCCATTTACTCATCTCTTCTGTGCATGTACTTGTAATGATATCCATTCTTGCAAAATGACGAGATGCGCTCCTATCCCCGTCTAGGCCCTCGAGCCAAAATAAGGATAGGGTCGCATCTTGGGTGTTACACCCAGTTACGTTGCGATGTTTGATACACATAAGGTACTCCTCCGGTGCCATTGAGTTGCATAATCTCATGGTCATAGGAACAAATACTTGACATGCAGAAAACAATAGCAATAAACTGACACGATCATATGCTACATTTATAGTTTGGGTCTGGTCCGTCACATCATTCTCCTAATGGTGTGATCCCATTATCAAATGACAACACATGTCTATGGCTAGGAAACCTTAACCATCTTTGATCAGCGAGTTAGTTTAGTAGAGGCTTACTAGGGACACTTTGTTGTCTATGTATCCACACATGTATATGAGTTTCCAATCAATACAATTATAGCATGGATAATAAACAATTATCATGAACAAGGAAATATGATAATAACTAATTTCTTATTGCCTCTAGGGCATATTTCCAACTATCTCCCACTTGCACTAGAGTCAATAATCTAGTTCACATCACCATGTGATTTACACCCAATGAGTTATGGGGTTTGATCATGGTTTGCTTGTGAGAGAGGTTTTAGTCAACGGGTCTGCAACATTCTGATCCGTGTGTACTTTGCAAATCTCTATGTCATACTATATATGTTGCTACCACGTTCCACTTGGAGCTACTCCAAATGACCGATCCACTATACGTATCCAGACTGCTACTCAGAGTCATCCGGATTAGCGTCAAAGCTTGCATCGATGTAACCCTTTATGACGAACTCTTTGTCACCTTCATAATCGAGATATTTCCTTAGTCCTCTAGTTACTAGGGATAATTTTGACCGTTGTCCAATGATCCACTCCTGGACCACTCTTGTATCCCTTGGCAGACTCATGGCAAGGCACACACCAGGTGCGGTACACATCATGGCATACTATATAGAGCATATGGATAAGGCATAGGGGACAACCTTTGTCCTTTCTCTTTCTTCTGCCTTGGTCGAGCTTTGAGTCTCACACAACTCCACAACTTACAAATCAGACACGAACTCTTTCTTTGACTAATCCATTTTGAACTCTTTCAAAATGTTGTCAAGGTATGTACTCATTGAAAGTCTTATCAGACATCTTGATCTATCTCTATAGATCCTGATGCCCAATATTTAAGTAGCTTCATCCAGGTCTTCCTTTGAGAAACTCCTTTCAAACAACCCTTTATGCTTTCCAAAAATTCTTCATTATTTCTGATCAACAATATGTCAACCACATATACTTATCAGAAATTCTATAGTGCTCCTACTCACTTTCTTGTAAATAAAAGTTTCTCATAAACTTTGTATAAACCCAAAAACTTTGATCACCTCATCAAAGCGTATATTCCAACTCCGAGATGCTTGGTCCATCCCATAGAAGGATTGTTGGAGCTTGCACACCTTTTACCATCCTTAGGACTGACAAAACCTTCGGGTTGTATCACATACAACCTTTCCTCAAGGAAACCAATAAGGAAACGATGTTTTGACATCAATCTGCCAAATTTCATAATCGAAAAATGCAGCAATTGCTAACATAATTCCAATGCACTTTAGCATCTCTACGGGTGAGAAAGTCTCATTGTAGTCAACTCCTTCAACTTGTTAGAGCGACAAGTCAAGCTTTACAAATGGTGACATTTACCATCAGCATTTGTCTTCTTCTTAAAGGTCCATTTGTACTCAACGGCCTGCCTTCAACGAGCAAGTCTACCAAAGTCCATACTTGGTTTTCATACATGGATCCTTTGTTGAATTTCATGGCTCCCGGTCATTTGTTAGAATCCGGGCCCACCATCGTTGCTTCATAGCTCGTAGGTTCACTGTTGTCTAACAAAATGACCTCCAAGACAGGATTCATGTACCACTCAGGGGCAGTACGAGTCCTTGTCGACCTACATGGTTCGGTAGTAACTTGATCCGAAGCTTCATGATCATCATCATTTTCTTCCTCTTCACTTGGTGTAGGCGTCGCAAAAACATCTTTCTACGTCGTGCTACTATCTAACTGAAGTGACGGTTCAACAACCTCATCAAGTTCTACTTTCCTCCCACTCAATTCTTTCGAGAGAAACTCTTTCTCGAGAAAGGAGCCATTTTTAGCAACAAACACTTTGCCCACGAATCTGAGATTGAAGATATACCCAACTGTTTCCTTAGGGTATCGTATGAAGATGCACCTTTCCGCTTTGGGTTCGAGCTTATCAGACATAAGCGTCGCATTCCCAAACTCTAAGAAATGACATCTTAGGTTTCTGCCAAACAATAATTCACACGGTGTCATCTCAACGGATTTAGATTGTGCCCTATTAACGTGAAGTAGTTGTCGCTAATGCATAACCCAAAAATGATAGTGGCAAAACAATAAGAGACATCATAGTACGCACCATATCCAATAGAGCCCAACTACGACATTCAGACACACCATCACACTATGGTGTTCCAGGTGGCGTGAGTTGTGAAACAACTTCCACATTGTCTTAAGTTGTATACCAAACTCGTAACTCAGATATTCACCTCCACGATCATATCATAGACATTTTATCTTCTTGTCACGATGATCTCAAACTTCTCTGAATTCGCTTGAACTTTTCAAATGTTTCAGACTTGTGTTCATTAAGTAAATATACACATATCTACTCAAATCATCAATGAAGGTAAGAAAATAACGATATCCATCATATGCTACAACACTCATTGGACCGCATACATCAACATGTATCATTTCCAGTAAGTCACTTGCCTGCTCCATCATACCAGAAAAAACGGGATCTTAGTCATCTTGCCCATGAGTCATGGTATGCATGTCTCAACCGATTCAAAATCGAGTGAGTCCAAAGATCCATCAGGATGGAGTTTCTTCATGCGCTTTACACCAGTATGACCTTTAGCAGCAGTGCCACAAGTATGTGGAACTATCATTATTAACTTTGCATCTTTTGGCATCCATACTATGAACATGTGTATCACTACGATCGAGATTCAGTAAACCATTCATTGGGTGCATGACCATTGAAGGTTTTATTCATGTAAGCAGAATAACTATTATTCTCTGAATTAAATGAATAACCGTATTGCAATAAACACGATCTAATCATGTTCATTCTCAATGCAAACACCAAATAACATTTATTTAGGTTCAACACTAATCCCGAAGGTAGAGGGAGTGTGCGATGGTGATCAAATCAACCTTGGAAACACTTCCAACACATATTGTCACCTCACCCTTAGCTAGTCTTCGTTTATTCTGTAGATTTTACTTCGAGTTGCTAACATTAGGAATCGAATCGATATCTAATACCCAGGTGCTACAAGGAGTACTAGCAAGGTACACATCAATAATATGTATATCAAATATACTTTTGTCGACATTGCCAGCCTTCTTATCTACCAAGTATTTAGAGAGTTCCGCTTCAGTGACCGTTCCCCTTATTATAGAAGCACTTAGTCTTGGGTTTGGGTTCAACCTCGGGTTTCTTCACTGTAGCAGCAACTGGCTTGCCATCCATGAAGTTCCCTCCTTGCCCTTGCCCTTCTCGAAACTAGTGGTTTTACTAACCATCAACACTTGATGCTCCTTCTTGATTTCCACCTTTGCGGTGTCAAACATCGCAAATAGCTCAGGGATCATCTTTTCCATCCCTGGTATGTTCAGAGTTCATCACGAAGCTCCAATAGCTTGGTGGCAGTGACTTGGAGAACTATATCAATCACTATCTTATCTGCAATATCAACTCCCACTCGAAGCGATTATAGCACCCAGACAATCTGAGAACATGCTCACCGATTGAGCTATTCTCCTTCATCTTGCAGGCAAAGAATATTTATTGGAGATCTCATTCCTCTCAACATGGGCACGATCCTGAAATACAATTTCAGCTCTTGGAACATCATATATTCTCCGTGAAGTCCGAAATGTATTTGGAGCCTGAATTCTAAGCCGTAATGCATGACGCCCTGAACCACAGTCGCCGCTTGAGGGGGTGGTGCACCGAGCAGTGCATTAAGGACATAAGCCTTCTATGCAGCAACTGAGGACAATCCTGTGATCATGGACCTAGTCCGTATAATTGCTACAATCATCTTTCAAGTCTATTTTCTCTAGGAACGTATCAATAACACAGGGGAGCTACAACGCAAGTTATTGATCTATAACATAATTTTTCAAAGACAACTTAGACTATGTTCATGATAATGAGTTCAATTAATCATATTACTTTAAAAAACTCCCACTGAAATTGACATCCCTCCGGTCATCCGAGTGATACATGATCCAAATTCACTAACCCAACTCCAATCATCACATGAGATGAGGAGGTTTCAATGGTGAACATCTCCATGTTGATCATATCTACTATATGACTCATGTTTGCCTTTTGGTCTCTTGTGTTTCGAGGCCATGTTTGTACATGCTAGGCTCGTCAACTTTAACCCGAGTGTTCCGCATGAGAAACATTGGCTTGCACCCGTTGTATGTGATGTAGAGTCTATCACACCCGATCATCACGTGGTGCTTCGAAACGACAAACTTTCGCAACAGTGTACACTCGTGGTGAACACAATTTTATCTTGAAATTTTAGTGAGGGATCACCTTATAATGCTACCGTCGTCCTAAGCAAAATAAGATGCATAAAAGGATTAACATCACATGCAAATCATAAGTGACATGATATGGCCATGAACTTGTGCTTTTGATCTCCATCTCCAAAGCACCGGCATGATCTCCATCGTCACCGTCATAACACCATGATCTCCATCATTGTGTCACCATCGGGGTTGTCGTGCCCACCATGCTTATACTACTATTGCTACCGCTTAGTGATAAAGTAAAGCACTACATAGCGCTCAATGATTGACATGCATATCATACAATAATTAAAGACAATCCTATGGCTCCTGCCGGTTGCCGCACTCATCGGCATGCAAGTTGTGATATTCTATACAAAACATGATCATCTCATACATCACATATATCTCATCATGTCAGTGGCCATATCATATCTCAACATACCCTGAAAAAACAAGTTAGATGTCCTCTAATTGTTGTTGCATGTTTTACGTGGCTGCTATCGGTATCTAGCAAGAACGATTCTTACCTACGCAAAACCACAACCGTGATACACAAATTGCTATTCAACCTTCTCAAGGACTACCTTTGTCGAATCTGATCAAACTAAGGTGGGAGAGACAAACACCCGTCAGCCATCTTTATGCAACAAACTCACATGTCAGTCGATGGAACCGATCTCTTGTACGTGGACAAGTAAGGTTGGTTCGGGCTGCTTCATCCCACAATACCGCTAAATCAAGAAAAGACCAAGGGAGGAAGCAATATGAATATCAACGCCCACAAACTCCTTTGTGTTCTACTCGTGATCTCATCTACGCATAGTCCTACCTCATGATGCCACTGTAGGGGAATGTTGCATGGGAAACAAAAAAAATCCTATGCTTCACCAAAATCAATCTAGGAGATGAGCATCTACGAGGGGAGAGATCGGATCCACATACCCTTATAGATCTCTAAGCAGAAGCGTTAAGAAATGCGGTTGATGTAGTCGAATGTCTTCACGATCCAAATCGCAAGCCGTCCCGCCATCCAATCATGATCTAGCGCCGAACGAACAGCACCTCCGCGTTCAACACACGTACAGCTTGATGACGTGCTTGCCTTCTTGATCCAGCAAAAGGGGCGAAGTACTAGATGAGTTCTGGCAGCACGACAACATGGTGACGGTGGTGGTGAAGAACAATCTTCGCAGGGCTTTGCCAAGCGCAACAGAAACTATGACGGAGGATAAACTAAACGGGTGGGGTTGGTCGCACACGACTTGGGGAAATCTTGATGTGTTATGGGTGCTAGCCCTGCCCCTCTATTTATATGTTGAGCCCTGGGGTCGAAACTTGGAGAATGAGCATCCTCCAAGTTGGTTTGGCATGCAAGGCAAGAGTCATCCTCAGACTCAAGGACTACACGCCAGGGTCCTTGGCGTTTGGCCCCAAACGCCATGGTCCCTGGCGTCTAGCCCCTAGCCTCCGCAAAACTCCTTTTTTCACCTTCCCAAAGCCTCATGGGATTTACCCCTTGGCCCAAATAAAGTGTTCTTGTACCCGAATATTTCGTGAAACATTTGAAACCCCTTCCGGTCAATTCCGGAACCCTTCTGGAGACCAAACACTATTATCCCATATATCAATCTTTACCTCTGGACTATTCTAGAGCTCCTCGTCATGTCTGTGATCTCATCCAGGACTCCGAACAACATTCGGTCACCAACATAATAACTCAACTATACTTATATTGTTACCAAACGTTAAGTGTGTAAACCCTGCGGGTTCGATAACTATGCAGACATGACCGAGACACCTCTACGACCAATAGACAATAGCAGGACCTGGATGCCCATATTGGTTCCTACATATTCTAGGAATATCTTTATTGGTTCAACCTCTATGTAAAGGATTTAGTTAATCCCGTATGTTGTTCCCTTTGTTATTAGGTATGTTACTTGCCCGAGATTCGATCGTTGGTATCTCTATGCTTGGTTCAATCTTGTTACCGGCAATTCTCTTGACTCGTTTCGTAATACAAGATCTTGTGGCTAACTCTTTAGTCACTTTGCTTGCAAGGCTCATTGTGATGTTGTATTATCGAGTGGGCCTTGAGATACCTCTCCCTCACACGGAGTAACAAATCCCAGTCTTGATCCATGCCCACTCAATAGAAACCCTCGGAGATACCTGTAGAGCACATTTATAGTCACCCAGTTACGTTGCGATGATTGATACACACAAGGTACTCTTCCGGTGTCAATGAGTTGCATGATCTCATGGTCATAGTAACTGATACTTGACATGCAGAAAACAACAGCAATAAACTGACACGATCATATGCTATGTTTATAGTTTGGGTCTTGTCCATCACATCATTCTCCTAATGATGTGATCCCGTTATCAAATGACAACACATGTCTATGGCTAGGAAACCTTAACCATCTTTGATTAATGAGCTAGTTTAGTAGATGCTTACTAGGGACACTATGTTGTCTATGTATCCACACATGTATCTGAGTTTCCAATCAATACAATTATAGCATGGATAATAAACGATTATCATGAACAAGGAAATATGATAATTACTAATTTATTATTGCCTCTAGGGCATATTTCCAACAAGCTTGTGGGTCCCACGTGATCTCGTTTGACCTAATCCATCACTACATATTCTCTAAAATACATAAACCACCATAGCGAGACTTGATAGAATTTTATCGCTGCTGCAAGACATTGTTCCTTCGTGATCCCACCAGGAGCCCTTTTTCGGAGTGCGGCCGGAGGGGGAGTCCATCACGAAGGCCATCTTCATCAACCTTGTTGCCTCCATGATGATGTGTGACCAGTTCCTCAGAGGACCATTGGGTCCATAGCAATAGCTAGCTAGATCTCCCTCTCTATGATCTTGAATACAATGATCCCTTCGAAGACCTATTCAATGTAATTATCGCAATGGGATCCAGTGCATTATGGGTTATGATCGTATTACTTATTGGAAGTAATTGCATCTTGTCTGATCTATGATGTCTAATTTAATAGCTATGTATGCTTCCCAATCTACAAGTTTTCTTTGGCAAGTAAAAGAGTGGATATTAAATGGGAGTGGTGTTGGAAATATGCCCTAGAGGCAATGAATAAAGTGTTTATTATTATATTTCCTTGGTCATGATAATTGTTTATTATCCATGCTATAATTGTATTGATTGGAAACACATTGCATGTGTGCATACATAGACAACACTTTGTCCCTAGTGTGCATCTAGTAGACTAGCTCGTTGATCAAAGATGATCAAGGTTTCCTAGCCATTGACATGAGATGTTATTTGATAACGGTGTCACATCATTAGGAGAATAATGGGATGGACAAGACCCAAACTATAAACATAGCATATGATCATGCCAGTTTATTGCTACAGTTTTCTACATGTCAAGTATATGTTCCTACGACCATGAGATCATGCAACTCATGGACACCGGAGGAGTGCCTTGTGTGTATCAAACGTCGCAACATAACTAGGTGACTACAAAGGTACTCTACAGGTATCTCCAAGGGTGTCTGTTTGGTTGGCATGGATTAATACTGGGATTTGTTACTCCATTTGACGGAGAGGTATCTCAGGGCCCACTCAGTAATACGACATCACAATAAGCCTTGCAAGCAATGTGACTAAGTGTTAGCCACGGGATCTTGTATTACGGAATGAGTAAAGAGACTTGCCAGTAATGAGGTTGAACTAGGTATGAAAATACCGACGATCGAATCTCGGGCAAGTAACATACCGAAGAACAAAGGGAACATCAAACGGGATTAACTGAATCCTTAACATAGAGGTTTGACCGATAAAGATCTTCATAGAATATGTAGGAATCAATATGGGCATCCAGGTACCGCTATTGGTTATTGACCATAGAGGTGTCTCGGTCATGTCTACATAGTTCTCGAACCCGCAGGGTCTACACACTTAAGGTTTGGTGACGTTTTGGTAGTACAGAGTTATGCATGGTGGTGACCGAAGGTTGTTTGGAGTCCCGTATGAGATCTCGGAAGTCACGAGGAGCTCCGGAATGGTCCGGAGGTAAATATTGATATATAGGGAGTCCTATTTTGGTTACCGGAAAAGTTCTGGGCTCATCGGTAGTGTACCGGGAGTGCCGACAGGGTACCAGGGAACCATCGGGAGGAGTATTTCGACCCAAGAGGCTACATGGGCTATTGGAGGATGAATACTAGCCCTTAATGGGCTGGCTGAAGTCCCACAGAAGGCCCGTGCGGCTGGGAAGAAAGTCCAAAGTGGAAAAGGTGGAAAAAGGCAAAAAAAAAAGGTGGAAATAAGGAGTCCTAATCCTACTAGGAGTGGAGGAGGAGGACTCCTCCTCTCCACTTCGGCCGAAGCCACCAAGGGCTGGACCTTGCGCCAAGCCTCCTCCTCTCCTCCTCCTATATATATTAGAGGTTTTAGGGTTTTTGCGATAGATTTTCAGCCACGTGCAACCCTCTCCTCTAGTCCGTAGTTTCTCCTCTAGATCGGTTTCAGCAGTGCTTAGGCGAAGCCCTGCTGGAATTACTCCATCACCATCGCCCCAACGCCATCGTGCTGCCAGAGAACTGGTCTACCTCTCCGCTCTCTCTTGCTGGATCAAGAAGACGGAGATCGTCATCAAGCCATACGTGTGCTAAACGCGGAGGTGTCGTCCGTTCGGTGCTAGATCGGGACAGATCGTTATTGGATCGCGAAGACGTTCGACTACATCAACCGCGTTTCTTAACACTTCCTGCTTAGCAATCTACAAGGGTACGTAGATCCACTCTCCCTCTCGTAGATGCTCATCACCATGGATAGATCTTGCGTGTGCGTAGGAAAATTTTTGTTTCCCGTGCAACGTTCCCAAAAGTGGCATCATGAGCTAGGTCTATGTGTAGATGAGATCTCGAGTAGAACACAAAGAGTTTGTGGGCGTTGATGCTTAGATTGCTTCCTCCCTTGGTCGTATTTTGGTTCAGTGGTATTGTGGGATGAAGCGGCCCGAACCAACCTTACTCGTACCCTTACGAGAGACCGGTTCCATCGACTGTTGTGTAACTTCGTTGCACAAAGATGGCTGGCGGGTGTCTGTTTCTCCTACTTTAGTTGGATCGGATTTGAAAAAGGCGGTCCTTGAGAAGGTTGAAAATAACCTTATGTATCACCGTTGTGGTTTATGTGTAGGTGATAATATTTCTTGCGAGATACCCGTAGCAGCCACGTAAAACATGCAACAACAATTAGAGGACATCTAACTTGTTTTTGCAGGGTATGTTGTGATGTGATATGGCCAAATACATGATGAGATATATGTGATGTATGAGATGATCATGTGTTGTATAGAATATCACGACTTGCATGTCGATGAGTACGGCAACCGACAGGAGCCATAGGGTTGTCTTTAATTATTGTATGACCTACGTGTCAATCATTAAGCGCTATTTAATGCTTTACTTTATCGCTAAATGGTATCAATAGTAGTAGAAGCATGGTTGGCGCGACAACCTCGATGGCGACACATTGATGGAGATTAAGATGATGGAGATCATGGTGTCATGCTGGTGATGATGAAGATCATGCCAATGCTTTCAAGATGGAGATCAAAAGCACAAGTTCATGGCCATATCATGTAACTTATGATTTGCATCTGATGTTAATCCTTTTATGCAACTTGTTTTGCTTAGGACGGCGATAGCATAATAAGGTGATCCCTCACTTAAATTTCAAGATGAATTGTGTTCTCCTCGAGTGTGCACCATTGCGAAAGTTCGTCGTGTCGAGACACCACGTGATGATCGGGTGTGATGGACTCTATGTTCACATGCAACGGGTGCAAGCCAGTGTTGCACATGCAGAACACTCGGGTTAAACTTGACGAGCCTAGCATGTACAGACAAGGCCTCGGAACACAAGAGACTGAAAGGTCAAACATGAGTCATATGGTAGATATGATCAACATGATGATGTTCACCATTGAAACTACCTCAACTCACATGATGATAAGACTTGAGTTGGTGAATTTGGATCATGTGTCACTCAGATGACCTGAGGGATGTCGATTTGAGTGGGAGCTTTAGTAATTTGATTAACTAAACTCATTATCTTGAACAATAGTCTAAGTAACCTTTGGATTTTTTATGTTCTAGATCAATGGCTCGCGCAGTAGCTCCCCTGAATTTTAATGCATTCCTAGAGAAAGCTAGGTTGAAAGATGATGGAAGTAACTTTGTGGACTGGGCCCGTAATCTGAGGACTATCCTCACGACTTCCCAGAAATCATATGTCCTTGATGCACCGCTTGGTGACCAACCCAAAGACATGTCATCCGAAGACGTTAAGAATGCTTGGGAGGCACATTCTGGAGATTACTCAATAGTTCAGTGTGCAATATTGTATGGCTTAGAACCACGACTTCAAAGACGTTTTGAATGTCATGGAGCATATGAGATGTTCCGGGAGTTGAATTTTATCTTTCAGAAGAACGCCCGTATCGAGAGGTATGAGACCTCCGATAAGTTCTATGCTTGCAAAATGGAGGAGAACGGGTCTATCAGTGAACATATACTCAGAATGTCCGGGTATTCGACTCGTTTGGCGGAGTTGGGAATGCCCCTTCCGCCGGAGGTGATCACTGACAGAGTTCTTCAATCACTGCCACCTAGCTACACGAGCTTTGTGATGAACTATAACATGCACGGGATGAACAAGTCAGTCGCCGAGCTGTTTGCGATGCTGAAAGTCGCTGAGTCTGAAATCCAGAAAGAACATCAAGTGTTGATGGTCAATAAAACCACTAATTTCAAGAAAAATGGCAAGGGCAAGAAGGGTAAATCCAAGAAGGATGTCAAAGCAGTTGCTCCTCTTGTAAAGAAACCCAAGGCTGGACCCAAGCCAGAAACTGAGTGCTTTCATTGCAAGGGAACTAGTCACTGGAAGCGGAACTTCCCCAAGTACCTGGCTCACAAGAAGGCGGCCAACAACAAACAAGGTATATATGATATACATGTTATTGATGTGTACCTTACTAGCTCTCGTTGTAGTGCCTGGTTATTTGATACCGGTTCGGTTGCTCACATTTGCAACTCAAAACAGGAACTAAGGAATAGACTAAGGCTGGCAAATGACGAAGTGACGATGTGCGTGGGAAATGGTTCCAAGGTTGATGTGATCACCGTCGGCATGCTCTCTCTTTGATTACCAGCGGGATTAGTGATGAACCTGAATAATTGTTATTTAGTGCCTGCATTAAGCTTGAACATTATATCTGGATCTTGTTTATTGTGAGATAGTTACTCATTTAAATCAGAGAATAATGCTTGTTCTATTTATATGAGTGATATCTTTTATGATCATGCACCCAATGTGAGGGGTTTATTCATATTGAATCTTGATAGTGATGATACACATGTTCATAACATTGATGCCAAAAGATGTAGAGTTGATAATGATAGTACCACTTTCTTGTGGCACTGCCATTTGGGTCATATTGGTGTAAAAGGCATGAGGAAGCTCCATGCTGATGGACTTTTGGAGTCACTTGATTTTGAATCACTTGACACTTCTGAACCATGCCTCATGGGAAATATGACTAAAATGTCGTTCTCTGGAACAATGGAACGGGCAAGTGACTTGTTGGAAATCATACATACCGATGTGTGCGGTCCAATGAATGTTACATCGCCCGGTGGATATCGTTATTTTCTCACCTTCACTTATGACTTAAGTAGATATGGGTATATTTACTTAATAAAACACGAGTCTGAAATGTTTGAAAAGTTCAAGCAATTTCAGAGTGAAGTTGAGAATCATACTAACAAGAAGATCAAATTCATACGATCTCATCGAGGAGGTGAATATCTGAGTTATGAGTTTGGCAGTCACTTAAGACAGTGTGGAATTGTTTCATAGTTGACACCGCCTGGAACACCACAGCGTAATGGTGTGTCCGAACGTCGTAATCGAACCTTATTAGATATGGTGCGTTCTATGATGTCTCTTGCCGATTTGCCACTATCGTTTTGGGGATTTGCATTAGAGACAACTGCATTCACTTTAAATAGGGCACCATCAAAATATGTTGAGACGATGCCATATGAACAGTGGTTTGGCAAGACGCCAAAGTTGTCATTTCTTAAAGTTTGGGATGTGATGCTTATGTCAAAAAGCTTCAGCCTGAAAAGCTAGAACCCAAAGCGGAGAAATGTGTCTTCATAGGATACCCGAAAGAGACAGTTGGGTATACCTTCTATCTGAGATCCGAAGGCAAAGTGTTTGTCGCTAAGAACGGAACACTTCTTGAGAAAGAGTTTCTCTCGAAAGAATTGAGTGGGAGGAAAATAGAGCTTGATGAGGTTATGGAACCTTTACTTCAACCAAAGAGTAGCGCAGCGCAGAAAGATGTTTCTGTGGAGCCTACGACAGTTGAAGAGCAAGTTAATTATGATGATCATGAAGCTTCGGATCAAATTACTATTGAACCTCGTAGGTCGACAAGGGCGCGTACTGCTCCTGAGCGGTACGGCAACCCTGTCTTGGAGGTCATGTTGTTGGACAACAATGAACCTACGAGCTATGGAGGAGCAATGATGGGCCCGGATTCCAAGAAATGGTTTGAGGCCATGATTTCCGATATGGATCCATGTATGGAAACAAAGTATGGACTTTGGAAGTATTACCTGAAGGGCGAAAGGCCATTCAGAATAAATGGATCTTTAAGAAGAAGACGGACGCGGACGGTAATGTCACCGTCTATAAAGCTCGACTTGTGGCAAAGGGTTTTTCACAAGTTCAAGGAGTTTACTACGATGAGACCTTCTCACCCGTAGCGATGCTCAAGTCTGTCAGAATCATGTTAGCAATAGCTGCTTATTTCGACTATGAAATTTGGTAGATGGATGTCCAAACAGCGTTCCTCAACGGTTTTCTTGAGGAAGAGTTGTATATGATGCAACCAGAAGGTTTTGTCGATCAGAGAATGCTCACAAAGTTTGCAAACTCCAGCGATCCATTTATGGGCTGGTGCAAGCATCTCGGAGTTGGAATAAGCACTTTGATGAGGTGATCAGAGCGTTTGGGTTTACACAAGTTTATGGAGAAGCTTGTATTTACAAGAAAGGGAGTGGGAGCTCTATAGAGTTTCTAATATTATATGTGGATGACATATTGCTGATTGGAAACGATATAGAAATGCTGGAAAGCGTGAAGGAATATTTGAACAAGATTTTTTCAATGAAGGACCTAGGAGAAGTTGCTTTCATATTAGGCATTAAGATCTATAGAGATAGATCGAGACGCTTAATATCACTTTCACAGAGCACAAGCCTTGATAAAGTTTTGAAGGAGTTCAAAATGGATCAGTCCAAGAAGGGGTTCTCGCCTGTGTTACAAGGTGTGAAGTTGAGTAAGACTCAATGCCCACTGACTGCAGAGGATAGAGAGAAGATGAGTGTCATCCCCTATGCTTCAGCCATAGGCTATATCATGTATGCAGTGCTGGGCACAAGACCCGATGTCAGCCTTGCCATAAATATGTCCGGAAGGTTTCAAAGTGATCCTGGAATGGAGCATTGGACGGCGGTCAAGAATATCCTTAAGTACTTGAAAAGGACTAAGGAAATGTTTCTTGTTTATGGAGGTGATGAAGAGCTCGTCGTAAAGAGTTATGTTGATGTAAGCTTTGACACTGATCTGGATGACTCTAAGTCGCAAACCGGATACGTATTTATTCTCAACGGGGGAGCGGTAAGTTGGTGCAGTTCCAAGCAAAGTGTGGTAGCCGATTCTACATGCGAGGCGGAGTACATCGCAGCCTCAGAGGCAGCGAAGGAAGGTGTCTGGATGAAGCAGTTCATGACAGATCTTGGAGTAGTGCCCAGTGCACTGAATCCAATGACTCTGTTCTGTGACAACACTGGTGCCATTGCTCTGGCCAAGGAACCAAGGTTTCACAAGAGGACCAAAGACATAAAGTGACGCTTCAATTCCATCCGCAATTACATCGAGGAGAAGGACATAAATATTTGCAAAGTGCACATGGATCTGAATGTTGTAGACCCGTTGACTAAACCTCTTCCAAGGGCTAAACATGATCAACACCAGAACTGCATGGGTGTTCGATTCATGACAATGTAAATCACATAGTGATGTGAACTAGATTATTGACTCTAGTGCAAGTGGGAGACTGTTGGAAATATGCCCTAGAGGCAATGAATAAAGTGTTTATTATTATATTTCCTTGTTCATGATAATTGTTTATTATCCTTGCTATAATTGTATTGATTGGAAACACATTGCATGTGTGGATATATAGACAACACTTTGTCCCTAGTGTGCCTCTAGTAGACTAGCTCGTTGATCAAAGATGGTCAAGGTTTCCTAGCCATTGACATGAGATGTCATTTGATAATGGGATCACATCATTAGGAGAATGATGGGATGGGCAAGACCCAAACAATAAATGTAGCATATGATCGTGTCAGTTTATTGCTACAGTTTTCTGCATGTCAAGTATATGTTCCTACGACCATGAGATCATGCAACTCACGGACACCGGAGGAGTGCCTTGTGTGTATCAAATGTTGCAACGTAACTGGGTGACTATAAAGGTACTCTACAGGTATCTTCGAGAGTGTCTGTTGGGTTGGCATGGATCAAGACTGGGATTTGTTACTCCATTTGACCGAGAGGTATCTCAAGGCCCACTCAGTAATACGACATCACAATAAGCCTTGCAAGCAATGTGACTAAGTGTTAGCCATAGGATCTTGTATTACGGAATGAGTAAAGAGACTTGCCGGTAACGAGGTTGAACTAGGTATGGAGATACCGACGATCGAATCTCGGGAAAGTAACATACCGAAGAACAAAGGGAACATCATACGAGATTAACTGAATCCTTGACACAGAGGTTTGACCGATAGAGATCTTTGTAGAATATGTAGGAATCAATATGGGCATCCAGGTCCCGCTATTGGTTATTGACCGTAGAGGTGTCTCGATCATGTCTACATAGTTCTCGAACCCGCAGGGTCTGCACACTTAAGGTTTGGTGATGTTTTGTTAGTACAGAGTTATGCATGGTGGTGACCGAAGGTTGTACAGAGTCTCGGATGAGATCCTGGACGTCACGAGGAGCTCCGGAATGGTCTGGAGGTAAAGATTGATATATAGGAAGTCCTGTTTAGGTCACCGGAAAAGTTCCGAGCTCATCGGTAGTGTACCAGGAGTGCCGGGAGGGTACCGGGGGACCATCGGGAGGGGTATGTCGACCCAAGAGGCTACATGGGCGGTGGGAGGATTAATACCAGCCCTTAGTGTGCTGGCCGAAGTCCCACAGAAGGCCCATGCGGCTGGGAAGAAAGTCCTAAGTGGAAAAGATGGAAATAAGGAAGGAGTCCTAATCCTACTAGGAGTGGAGGAGAAGGACTCCTCTTCTCCACTTCGGCCGAAGCCACCAAGGGCTGGACCTTGCGCCAAGCCTCCTCCTCTCCTCCTCCTATATATACTAGAGGTTTTAGGGTTTTTGCGATAGATTTTCAGCCACGTGCAACCCTCTCCTCTAGTCCATAGTTTCTCCTCTAGATCGGTTTCAGCAGTGCTTAGGCGAAGCCCTGCTGGAATTACTCCATCACCATCGCCCGAACGCCATCGCGCTGCCAGAGAACTCGTCTACCTCTCTGCTCGCTCTTGCTAGATCAAGAAGACGGAGATCGTCATCAAGCCATATATGTGCTGAACGCGGAGGTGTCGTTCGTTCGGTGCTAGATCGGGACCGATCGTTATTGGATGGCGAAGACGTTCGACTACATCAACCGCGTTTCTTAACGCTTCCCGCTTAGCAATCTACAAGGGTACGCAGATCCACTCTCCCTCTCGTATATGCTCATCACCATGGATAGATCTTGCGTGTGCATAGGAAATTTTTTGTTTCCCATGCAACGTTCCCCAACAGTGGCATCATGAGCTAGGTCTATGTGTAGATGAGATCTCGAGTAGAACACAAAGAGCTTGTGGGCGTTGATGCTTAGATTGCTTCCTCCCTTGGTCGTATTTTGGTTTAGTGGTATTGTGGGATGAAGCGTCCCGAACCAACCTTACTCCTACGCTTATGAGAGACCGGTTCCATCGACTAATGTGTAACTTCGTTGCACAAAGATGGCTGGCGGGTGTCTATTTCTCCTACTTTAGTTGGATCGGATTTGAAAAAGGCGGTCCTTGAGAAGGTTGAAAAGCAACTTATGTATCACCGTTGTGGTTTATGCGTAGGTGAGAATATTTCTTGCGAGATACCCGTAGCAGCCACGTAAAACATGCAACAACAATTAGAGGACGTCTAACTTGTTTTTGCAGGGTATGTTGTGATGTGGTATGGCCAATTACATGATGAGATATATCTGATGTATGAGATGATCATGTGTTGTATAGAATATCACGACTTGCATGTCGATGAGTACGGCAACCGACAGGAGCCATAGGGTTGTCTTTAATTATTGTATGACATGTGTGTCAATCAATAAGCGTTATTTAATGCTTTACTTTATCGCTAAACGGTAGCAGTAGTAGTAGAAGCATGGTGGGCGCGACAACCTCGATGGCGACACATTGATGGAGATTAAGATCATGGTGTCATGCTTGTGACGATGAAGATCATGCCAATGCTTTCAAGATGGAGATCAAAAGCAGAAGTTCATGGCCATATCATGTATATACTAGAGGTTTGTAGGGTTTTTGTGACAGCTTTTTAGCCACGTGCAACCCTCTCCTCTAGTCCGTAGTTTCTCCTCTAGATCAGTTTCAGCAGTGCTTAGGCGAAGCCCTATTGGAATTACTCCACCACCATCGCCGCAACGCCAACGCGCTGCCGGAGAACTCGTATACCTCTCCTCTCCCTCTTGCTGGATCAAGAAGGCGGAGATCATCATCAAGCCGTACGTGTGCTGAACGTGGAGGTATCGTCTGTTCGGTGCTAGATCGGGACGGATCGTGATTGGATCGCGGGACGCTCGGCGATGTGGATCGCGAAGACGTTCGACTACATCAACCGCGTTTCTTAACACTTCCCGCTTAGCGATCTACAAGGGTACATATATCCACTCTCCTCTCGTGGATGCTCATCACCATGGATAAATCTTGCATGTGCGTAGGAAATTTTTTGTTTCCCATGCAACGTTCCCCAACAAGTGGTGTATAGTAGTGGGTTCGATCTTGTAGTGTACTTACTCTGTTACAGGAGGGGTTGCAAGGCACGTATTGTATTATTTCCACTAGGGATAAAATGATGGGATCTGAACAAATTAATCGACCTTATCTTGTCTACATTATGTCATCTTGCTCCAAGCATTACTCTGTTTATTATGAACTTAATACCTTGCGATGCATGTTGGATAGTAGTCAAGGGGTGGATTAATAGTTGTAGACATTAGTAAGTCTAATGGTCTACTTATCACGGATTAATGACTATATATGAATTAAGCCATGAACAATCAGAATCATAACTGTGTGTTTTTCTATCAATTGTGCAATAGTAATTTCTCTACCCGCTGTATTATGCTTATGAGAGAGATGCCTCTAGTGACGCTATGGCCCTAGGGTCCACTTTTCCTATTAAATGCCAAAAAAAATCCTTGTTGTTCTTAGTTACTTTTTATTTTATTTTATTATCTACCTATCACTACCAGATTGAATCCTCGCAATTGGCGGGAACAAGGAAATTGACAACCCACTTTCCTTCGGTTGCGAGCATTTGCTTTGTGTATGTGCAGGTACTATAGATGTTATCTGAGTGGTGTCTACTATTAGTTCGATAACCGTGGTTCTTAACTAAGGGAAATACTATCTGCTAATGTACTGCTTCATCCTTTCCTCTTCGAGGAAAACCAAACACCTACAACAAGTGGTAGAAGGATTTTTGGAGCCGCTGCCGGGAGGCTTCACCAAATAACCTAGGTGCCTTCTACATACATTTGTCAATTTACTTGTTTTATTTTCCTTGACTTTTGATTTATTTGTTTACTTTATAAAAAAATCAAAATACCAAAAACATGTGTGTTACTGTCTTGCTTGCTATTATGGTTAGTGCTTCACTTGTTTCCTCTACCCTTGAAAATGAAGTGCTTAATTTTAAACAACAGGGTGGATAGAGTTTAAAAGATGCTTGGTATAGGATTGCAATGCCAACAATAGATCTACTTGTAATAAATCAACCAAGGTTCTCCTTAGGAATTTCTATGTGGGGTTAACTATGTATAATGGGCAAATATTGGATTTTAACGCTAAAGGAAATTTTGTCGAAAAAGATTCTAATACTAGTTATGAATTAATAGAAGGAATGAAAGGGTATCCCTTCCCCCATATAATTTGGGACCCACACGTTAAACAAGGGAATCAAACTCTACAGAAACAAGGTGATATGCATATTGAATTACAAAAGTTGAGTGAACCTCTTAGAAATCTTATCTTGAATTTTGATCGCATGAATTCCTTTCTTGCTACTTGCAACAAAAAGATTAGCTTTCTTGAAAATAAATTTGCTTTGATAGAATCATGTAGCCCGCTTTCAAAACTAAATTGGGATATAAGCAAGAAGCGTAGAGAGCACACAGATTTGAAAAAAACACAAAAGTAGTTAAGATGAAGGATGATAAAACGTGAAACTACGCGTTATGCCTAGCTAGGGCATTAAACGATAACACTTGTTTGGAGCAAACCCGGTAGTTATCTTTTGTTTTACTTTCTATTTGTGTCTCAACATGATTATTGCTACAATCGTAATTGTGTTTATATCTTTTATTTTAATTTTTTGGCCTAGTAGATCCTTTGGGGTAGTTTAAACATGTGTTGATTTGATCATGTCCGGAAATAGAAACTTTTGTGTTTAGTAGATTAATTGGTACATAGTAGAGCATGATCAATTGATGACAATCATACACAAAGTTAGGCTATAAATTGTATAATTTTTCCTATTTTTCAAAATATTTAGAGTTAGAGAAGTATGGTCAAAAACTCTCATCATTACATAATGTTCTATTTTAGACATATTCTATTTTTATTGCATGGTGTGCTTGTTTTGGAGTAGCTATGGATTGTTTTGGGGGTATAAGCCATGGAATTGTAAAATAAATAAGGTGTTATGAAAGAAAAATTATGAACCACTTCATAATAGTATCAAAATCAGTGATTTATTTTTGTTATGGTAACACATTTCACAAGGTTTTGTTGAGTTTTGTGTGGTTGAAGTTTTCAAGTTTTGGGTGAGATCACGATGGAGAGAAGAATAAGGAGCGGCAAGACCTTAAGCTTGGGGATGCCCAAGGCACCCCAAGGTAATATTCAAGGAATATGCAAGCATCTAAGCTTGGGGATGCCCCGGAAGGCATCTCGTCTTTCATCTTCAATCTATCGGTAACATCACTAGGAGCTATATTTCATTCATCACATGATATGTGTTTTTCTTGGAGTGTTATGTGTTTTTGTTTTACTTGCTTGCTTGTTTCCACAATCATTGTTTCCTGATAGCACCTATTATGAGAAAGACATATTCATCATCATTTTAGAATGCTCATTATGCTTCTCCTTATATATTTTGAGTAATGAAATTTGCTCATGTGCTTCACTTATATCCGTAGAGCAAGGCGATACTCATATTTTGTAGAAATCATTTGCACTCTCATAATTTGCTTATATATTTTTTAGATTCGAATAGGAAGTAGTAATTTGCACGAGTTATATGTTTGTTCCAAAAACAATAGGTATACAAGAGTGGTATAATAAAGACTCGCATGTAGATCACTGAATAAGATGTGGTTGATCAATGGTATTGAGGTTATAATATGAAGGGTTACTAGTAAATAATCTTGGTCTAGTAAAAATATTGATGTTAAGGTTTGATGTCCCACTCATTAAAGTATCGATCGTGGCATGGCCAGGAAGTTGGAGCATAATTTATCCTTGATTGATACCTCTTGTGTTGTTCAAATTGGGGGCAAGCAGTGGTTAACTCCTCCTGACCTTCCTCCTTGGAGCATGCTAGATTACTTTGCTTCGAGGACTAATCAAACTTCCACAATAAATACATGGGTCCTTTATGACTAATGTGAGTTTGTGGACTAGAATTCCTTCAACATTTCCATACTTTGCTAGCCTCTTCCGTATCATGCATTGCTTGTTCTCACCTCGAGACTTGGTGAAAACTTCGTTGGTGCATCCAAACCCATGATATGATATGCTCTATCACACATAAGCCTCATTATATCATTTCTCAAAGCATCCACCATACCTACCTATTATGGTATTTCCATAGTCATTACGAGATTATTGACATCCAACTTCCATTGTTACTAGTCATTAAATGACTTGAGCATTCATTGTCATTTTCCTTTGCATGATCACATAGAGCTGACATGATATTTGTGGCAAAGCCATCATTCATCAATGTTATACATGTTAAGCTAGACCATTGCACATCCTAGTACACTGCCATAGGCATTCACATGCAGTCATCATGGTGTTCATATATCGAATTGTAAGTAAAATAATATGTGATGCATTATTAGGGTGTGCCCCTACCTGTGAGGATAAAAATGCCAAAAGGTACCTAGCAAAAAGATAAAAGGGATAAAAGGAGAAAGGAAAAGAAAAAATAGAAAAGGAGAAAAAAAGAAAAAAAGAAAAAGGAGAAGAAGAATGCTAGAAGCAGTGTAGGATCGAAAGTAGGTCTAGAAGGGGGGTGATTAGACTACTTGACCAAATAAAAAATTCTACCTTTTCCCAGTTTTAGTTGTGGGCAGATTTTAGCAATGATAACAAGTCAAGCACACCCTACACATGCATGTCTATGAGTATAGCGGTGGAAAGTAAAGACAAGCACATGTAATAGAGGTGAGGGTTAGAACATCAAACGCAGTTGTTGACATGAAGATTTTCCCCGTAGACATGCATGTGTAGGGTGAGATCACGGGGAAAATCTTCATGTCAACAACTACATTTGATCTTCTAACCCTCACCTCTATTACATGTGCTTGTCTTTACTTTCCACTGCTATACTCATAGACATGCATGTGTAGGGTGTGCTTGACTTGTTATCATTGCTAAAATCTGCCCACAACTAAAACTGGGAAAAGGTAGAATCAAGGAGGAAAGTAAGGACAAGCACATGTAATGGAGGTGAGGGTTAGAAGATCAAACGCAATTGTTGACGCAAAGATTTTGCCCATGGTTCCGATATGTGGCGCTTTCATACATCCATGTTTATGGAGTCTTCAACCCACGGAGGGTAACGGTCACGAGAGTCCACGGAGGGCTCCACCCATAAGGGTCCACGAAGTAGAAACCTTGACTATTCCATAACGGCTTCCGTCCATGAAGTACTAGCCTCACTATGGGTAGATCTTCACGAAGTAGGTGATCTCCTTTCCCATACAAACTTCTTGGTTCAACTCCACAACACAAAGTAGGAGTCTCCCAAGCAACACCTAACCAATCTAGCAGGCACCACCCTCCAAAAGGTAATAGGCTTGATAGTGGTAATGAACTCCTTGCTCTTGTGGTTCAATATGATAGACTCCTCAACACTCAATCACTCTCTCACAGATTTGGCTTGGTATAAGAGATTGATTGTGTGAAAAGCAACTTGGGGAGGCTAGAAATAAAGATCCATACGGTTGGAGTGGATGATCTTAATCTCAACACAAGGGTATGTGGTTCTCTCTCAGCTATTTGGATATGGGAAGTGGGGAACTGTTTTGAGTGCTTCTCATGCGAGTGGGATGTGGTGGAGGAGTATATATAGGCATCTCCAAAAATCCAACCATTACAACATGAGATGCTTAGTGAAATATGCTTAATGAAAACATGAGTCTAATGACATATATGTTGTTATTAATTACCAAAACCACCAAGGGAGCAAATGTGCTTTAAAGAAGATAGAGGGGCACACTAATATATTTTTCCACGCTTGTGCTTCAAAGTAGCACCATGTTATTTATATAGAGAGTTTTAATATACTTCATGATTATGCTAGTGGTTTTTTTACATTGTATAACTTGGCTTGTATATTCCTATGATGAGCTTCCTCGAATGCTGGAGGTATTCATGAGCAAGCAAGTTGGATGCACACCGACTTAGTTGCATTAGGAGAGCCTTCATACACTTATACCTCTAGTGCATCTATTGCATGCAATTCCTACTCCTTGCATTAACATTGATTGTAAGGCCTCTCCATTGCCTAACGATTAGCCTCGTTGATGCGAAAGTTTATATACTTTTTTCTTCCTATTAACCCCCATCATCATTCCCTTTGCCATCCAAAGTACTAAGTCCATGGCTCAAGTTCATGTATTGAGTGGAGTATAAACAGCTAAAGCGAGAAAAAGTATGATACGATTGCTTGGTTTGGCATTAGGGTGTTCATGATTTATACTTTATGCTAGGAAGACCGGGCTATGCCATGCTTTGATTTGATGTTTTGAAATGACATTCTTTAGCATTCTTTATTTTGAAAGTCATTGATTACTTTCTAGCACTTCTTTATATTATTGTTTTGATATTTGTTAAGTCATCGCTTACCAACATTTGTACCGAAATAATAACATGAGTATACATGCTAGGTAGCATTTCACATCAAAAAAATTGTATTTATTATTTACCTACTCGAGGACGAGTAGGAATTAAGGTCGGGGATGTTGATATGTCTCCTGCGTATCTATATTTTTTTATTGTTTCATGATATTATATTACCAATATTATATGCTTTATATGCCATTTTATATTGTTTTTGTGGACTAACCTATTAACTTAGTGTCCAGTGCCAATTTCTATTTTTTGCCTATTTTTTGTTTCGCGGAAAACCATACCAAACGAAGTCCAAACATGATGAAACTTTACAGTGATTTTTTCTATACTAGACGAGACCCTAGAAGCTTCACGGATGCACCGATGATGATAGAGGGAGGCACAAGCTTAGGGCACTAAGCGCACCCTATGAGTTTGTGGGTCCCACATGGCCCTGCTTGACATCATTCCAGTGCCATATATACCCTAATATCCAGAAACCACCAAGGCAAGACCAGAAAGAATTTTATCACAGCTGCAAGCCTCTGTTCCTCCGTGATTCCATCCGGGGCCCTTTTCAGGGGTGTTGCTGGAGGGGAGATCCATCATGAAAGCCATCTTCATCAACCTTGCTGCTTCCATGATTATGTGTGAGTATTTTCCCATAAGACCTATGGGTCCATAACACTAGCTAGATGGTTCTCTCTCTCTCTCCATGATCTAAGATACAATGATCTCTTTGAAGACCTATCTGATGTAATTATCGCAGTGAGCTTGTTGGGATCCGATGAACTGCAGGTTTATTATCAGATTTTAATTGAAATAATTGCATTTTCTCTGATCTATTATGTGTAATTTGATAGCTATGTATGTTTTCCAATCCATAAGATTTATTTGGCCACGTAAATGAGTAGATCTTAAGAGAGAGTGGTGCATAATAGTGGGTTCAATCTTGCGGTGTCATTACTCTCTGGTAGAAGGGGTTGCAAGGCACATATTGTATTGTTGCCACTAAGGATAAAATGAGGGGATCTGGACATATTAATTGATCTTATCTTGTGTGGTGTCTATATTATGTCATCTTGCTCCAAGCATTGATCTGTTTGTTATGAAATTAATACCTTGCGATGCATGCTGGATAGCGGTCAAGCAGTGGAGTAATAGTAGTAGGCGTTAGTATATGAATTATGCCATTAAGAATGCCTATATATGAATTATGTCATGAAGAATGACAATCATAACTATGCACTTTTCTATCAATTGCCCAAAAGTAAGTTGTCTACCCACCGTATTATGCTTATGTATGAGAGAGATGCCTCCAGTGAACTCTATGGCCCCCATGTTTGCTTTCCTGTTAAATAACAAAAACACAAATTCCTTGTTGTTCTTATTTCATTTTTGTTTTATTTTATTATCTACCTATCACTAGAAGATTTAATCCACGCAATTGGTGGGAACAAGGGGATTGACAACCCTCTTGCCTTTATTGGGTGCGAGCATTTTCTTTGTGTGTGTGTGCAGGTATTGTTGATGTTATCTGAGTGGTGTCTCATATTGGTTAAATAGCCTTGATTCTTAAAGGTAAATACTATCTGCTACTATATTTCCTCATCCTTTCCTCTTCGAAGAAAACCCACCACTGACACCAAGTAGCACGTTGCCACAGCCGACGCATTAGCGAGGGCATGGTTCTTATGAAAATAGTCTGTCGCTCGGCGACGTGTGTACTTGCGAGGACATGATCCTGACATAGCTATCCCTGCTTTTCGGTCACTGGTAGGTGGCCCCATGGTTGGTGGGACCATGTGTCAATGACTCAAAGGCGGTATAGCCCACGTCACGGGATCCCCATTCGTACTCGAAGATGTTGCAGTTAGAGAACTGTCTTACCGTGTGAAGGAAGGTCCGGAAGAGGGACAACGGCTTCATATTGGAAGGGTGGGCTGCCATTGCCATGGATGCCTTTAATCTGATGAAGGCTACAGAACAAACCTGGATTTGAGGATTTTTTTTCTTTTCTCAAGGGATCTATAAATAAAAAGTGGATAGAACCCTGAGTAGGGCATGACACAAAGGAAATCTTCAAGAACATCAACCAACACATGAACCATATGACCAATGTACCTCCTCCATCCCATAATATAAGACGTTTTTGCAAGCTAACATAGCTTGCAAAAAACTTCATACATTGTGGGATGGAGGGAGTACATCAAAGATGAAATTGTTACTAACAGTCCCCTAGAATAAGCTAATCAAATGGTTGACATACCATACAATGCTAAATTTTAGTAGAACTCCCAACTCAAGTATATTATCAGATCTACCAGGTGCAATCTTTAGCCACATTGGGAATATATGTAATAACAAGTTGGTTAAGTCATGGACAAACCAACAACATTCAAAAAACATGAATTTCAAACTATACTCAATGCACAACTACAAATCATACAAACTACTACATGGTTGAACAACTATGTTAGCAAATTACATGTGTACCCCTTGACAGATCAGGGATAGGTGCAATATGGGCCTACAAATTCAAAATAATTCTACGATGTTTAATATAAAAATCAAGCGGAATTAGCTAACTACAAGTAGACAACTAATCACTAGATCAACTCAAAAATCCAGGAATAACTGAGAAATTTCACGACATAGATCAACTCAAAAATCCAAGAATAACTGAGAAATTTCACAACAACCATAATTGACTAATATATGGATGAGGAAATGCTTGTTTATAAATATTGCACCCTATTAAATGTGGATGACTAGACAAATACACCACACCAAATAAGTAGTTGCACATGCTCCATTAAGAAACTACTCCCTTCGTCCCACAATGTAAGAGTGTTTTGCAAGCTATATTGTGGGGGGAGTAAATTATAGTGCAAAGGCTTTGAAGTAAAACAAGCGAAGACGCAAAATATCTCTTAAGCTTCATGCACTATACAGCGCAAGCAAAAGTCTGAAGTGATGCAAAGAGTTAGGCAATCCACATATACACTTCAAATACCTCCTCTCACGTGTGAAGTGAAAAGTCAACATGTGAATACACTCATGTGTGAAATGGAAAGTCAACACGTGAATAGACTCAGGGGTGTGGCTCAACAGGCCTATACATGGACACAATGGGGGAGCAACAATAACTTTTGGATAAATTGCAAAAGCCAGGGCTTGAACTTGAGACTTTAGGCTCTGGTACCATATTAAGCTTCATGCACTAGACATCACAACCAAAAGTTCAAACTAGAGAAAAGGGCTAGGCAATCCACATATACACTTCACCACCCCCTCTCTTGTGTGACACGGGAAGTCAACACATGGATGGAATCAGAGATATGTCTCAAGAGGCTTGTACATGGACACAAAGGGGCAACAACAACTTTTAGATAAATTTCGGAAGACATGACTTGAACTCAAGACCTTAGCTCTAATACCATGTTAAGCTTGATGCACTAGCTAACACAACCAAATTTCGAACTAATGGAAAGGGATAGGCAATCCACATATACACTTCAACAAGATCATCTTCGCGTATTCTTAGAACACATGACTATATGGCCAACCACATTTAGAGAAGGTGAGGGTTGTGGTGTTTCCACTTGAAGGGCATGTACAAAATCAGGTATAATACATGATTATGTTTAACTGCAATTTCACATTGGAAAGTGTAATACTGATAAAGAGAAGCCTAGTGCACGTAGCTCCTGGTTGCACAGGGTCATGGGAAGGGTTTGACCACTTCGGGTCTTCTGTACATATGCTTTCGCTACAATTCTTCAACATGCAGTTTCCGGGACTCGAACCCATCGCTTCGGCTTTACAATTGCACCAAGGCTCCCCTTAGGAAAGTAGAATATAGATGGCTATGTGAAATTCTATCAAAGTGACCATGTCAATGGCACATGCACAATACCACATGTAATCACATATGTTTTGTATATATTGGTAGATGAGAAAAAAGGCAATATTTTATGCATAATAGACATAAAAACATAGATCAAGAGCAAGTGGACTAACACACCTAACATATGCTTGTTTCTAACCTACCATCAATAGTTCCAACACAATCCTAATTGGTGAAAAATAAAAAGCAAAAGATCTAATATTGTACCTACAAAACAAAGTGTTGTCCCTCAATCTCATACCTTAAAGCATGGATCCCACTTGTGTCTCCCTTCTATTTTAGTTTGGGTTTGCAATGAAGTCTTCCTAAGAAGATTGTATCATAGCTTGCCAATTGCAAGGGATTTAAAAAAATGACTAATGACTTCAGCGAACCCATCAAATTTGTTGCAATTAACCCATCCTTAAGGTTATGTCCAACAATGTTTAAAAACACCGCTACTAAGTGCATAACACACATGTGTGTGTCATGTCTCTCCAAGCACTTTATAGTCCCTATATAGTTTACAAGATCAGAAGAAAGGTGTTCGACCAATTTGTGGCAATTAATCTACTCCTAAGTCATCTATAATAGTGTTTAAAAACACATAGCTACTTGTTGCTCGGCATATATATGTACCATATCTACAATTGATTCATAGTCCCCAAAGAGTTTACAAAATCAGAAGACCTACCAAGCTGAAAGCAAACTCTCACAAATTATATCATTCTTCCTGACTTTATTGTCTGGGTAATCCATCCTACCCTTCTCATATATTAACCATGTGTGATGATTTCTCTCATGTTCCCCATTTTCTAGACAAACATCCAATGTCATCATGGAGATAAACATATATGCAACTGCCCATGAATTAGCATATTTGTCCTATTGTCCATCTAAATGCAAAATTGAAATAAGAAAAAGTATAAAGTAAACATGATACATGATATAATTCAAGAGTAATCCATTTAGCACTACATACTGATTTTGGTAGAAACAAACGGATATCACTTCATATCATGGCCATATAGGAAGATTTGGGAAGGGGAAATCACCTATTCATGGGCTCACTGCCACTGCATACTACTCCCTCCATAGCAAAATATAAGCCGTTTTTGCAGTTCAAATCGAGCCACAAAAACTTCTTATATTTTGGTACAAAGGTAGTATTTTAGAATGGATGGATTTGGAAAGGGAAAATCACCAATACGAGACCTAATTAGATCGAGGTCTAGGGTTTATACCACAGATTTGTAGGGAAATCGATAAACTGATAAGATGGTCCTGGTCGCTGGCTCGGGGTGATTGGACACTCGTCGTTCTACGCTACCGCACGCTCACTACAAATAGGAGAGGAGAGCCTGGAAAACCAGGTTTGTTCTAGATTTGGATCTTCAGTCCACTATGACAAAACACAAGGCTGCAAGGAATTTTTCTTTGTTGTTTCCTTCTCATCTGCCTCTTTTCCTCTTACGGAAGAGGCGGTGGGGATTATGTTACAATGTTGCATCAGTGGTTTGGCCCGTGGTTTCAATGTTCTTCAATTGGGTTCTCGGAGTTTTAAATTCTCGGTGGCATCCAATCAAGTTGGTCATTTTATATATGGTTTGTAGGACAGAATTTGGCCAAACTTCGTTTGTCATTTTCTCTTATTCAAGAATTATGTGGATTATTCAATGGACAACAATTATTGGCATCTGGATCATGAGATCCCGGAAGTGGTGGCTAGGTCACCTCGGGCTATCAAATCATCTTTGAACTTTCTTCGTTTTAGTGCTCAATCCGATAAAGGCTATTTGTCTCATCTTGAGGACGGAGAGATCAATAGTAAGGCTGTCAGGGCTTATCCTTTGATGAATCATTATCAATCTTCCACTCATTTGAGGTTTCACAGTTTTAGTAATGCACTGGCTATGGAGGGTTTCATCGATCACAAGCAGTTTTTTGAAGGGCCAAGGTTTCAACAAAATTATTGGGAATCCATTTCTTTCCAACTCATGGAGGAAATTCTTGATCCATGGCATGCAGGTTACTCAAATGCTCAGGTGCAAAAAAAATTAAACATTAAATATGTTCCTTCCAAAGATTTATTTATTCTAAGCTACATAGATGCGAAACATGCTTTAGAAAAGGCCATATTGCGATTAATTGTCCAGGAATTTCTTGCATCAATTGTATTAATCTGGGCTACACGTGCAATCTTCACGAAGATTTGAGTTCTACTTCCCATACGTGGGATGTCAAGATATCGTGCTCAAGATGCCTTGACATCGGCCATGCTAGAACAACATGCACTATTGGGCTTCGTTGTCGTTGCTGTAGGCGTTTGGGCCATTACGGATGGGAATGTAAGAAGTGGGCCGCCTCTCAGCCCATGGTTTGGAGACACAAACAGAATTTTAACTCAAAGAGGAAAATGTGGCAACCAAAACAGAGTATTGCAACGGAGCAGCATCAGCAACAAACTTGGGTAGCTAAGGCTTTACTACGGAAGGATATCCCACCGCTTGCGTGGGTTCCCAATACCTCTCCATCCGTTTCGCCTCCCACATGTCTAATCGCTGACAAGCAATCAGAGCCCCTTCCCATCGGAGACCACATTTTTTCCCCTTTTGCTACTCCTTCCGAACGTAATGAGGGTTTTCTTCTTTCTGCCCAGGCTCCTCCATCTTTCGCCGCCAACGACTGCACCCACCTTGCAATGGCGACCATCCCCGTGATGCCATATCAGTTTGTTCCTGGAGCCATGAACATCCAGCAGAGTCCCCATGGCTGCCTACAGAGGAACATGGTTGTCATCAATGAGCCGCCACTTGACTACGCACAGCATGCACTGGTATTTGTCATCCCCTTCCCTCCTGATTTACAGCATGAGACTGTTCTTGCTGAAGTTAGAAAAGTCTTGGCCGAGGATCATAATGCTGAAACTTTGGAAGGGGAGATTTACCCCTTTTGTGTTGGCTTGGTCCGTTTTGCGGACAGACTAGTTAGGGATGCGATGGTTGATTTGGGAGAACGGGCTTTGGATGACCTGTCTACTTTTTACCTTTTGCAGCATGATGAAGGGACCAACATGCGACGTCCGGTTGCGAAAAGGGAAGCTTGGGTGATGCTTCTGGGTTCCCTTTGAACTATCAGACTAAGTACTACATCATCAAGGTTGTTTCCTGTTTTGGTATGTGCTTGTTTTGGCATAGGCCAGGTTACAAAAAGTCCTGTGTGCTGGTCAAAGTACTCATCAATGAATTAAATTTGGTGCCATACAACTTAGTTATCAAGCGGTTTAATGATATGAGTGGTATGGGCCAATCTTGGATAGTGCCAGTGTATGTTCCAAATGGAAGAGATGCTACTCAGGGGCTGTTAAGCAATGAAGATGAGG
Source organism: Hordeum marinum (assembly GCA_022496015.1). NCBI lineage: Eukaryota > Viridiplantae > Streptophyta > Magnoliopsida > Poales > Poaceae > Hordeum > Hordeum marinum. Next base: position 340,220,328 of record CM039677.1, on the reverse strand, counting down.
TGCCTCCCATGGGTGCATCACCACACCTAGACCAACCACCTTTTCTTAATGCTATGCAACAAGCCCAGCATGATGCCCAAGTTTGGCAAATGGAAAATGCTAACAATGCCTGGGAGGTTGCTCCTGCACCTGCTGCTCGACAAGAGGGATGGGGAGTTTGGCCAGAAATACCTCATGTCCTTGCTAACTATCAATGTATCAGCTATCGATAGTTAACAGGGTACGAGGGACCTTCAATGATGGATGGGGTACAGACTGATGATTCTGGATATGATGATGGCCTGAGACTCTGGAATGAACATGTTCAGTTATTAGAAGAGGCTGCAGACAATGTTATCTTAGGGAGACAGTCTGGACACATGGCATTCGTTCAACTCAATTCTCATCAGCTGGTCCTTGATATCCATATGCCTGCTACTCTGCTGGAGTTCTTTGCAGGGTTCTACACAAGGGTCCACACAAGGATAATTGGACAATCGCCACATTTGGATTGATACAGGTAGCCGAGGGGATACATCTCTTGTTTCTCTAGCTCATGGAGTATGCATACCTTTCGATATTCCCCTACACTCCTTTTTTAAGGGATTCCACCATAGTCTTTTGCTCCAAGGAAGTTTGGACAGTGTGTATGGATCATATGACACAAAGGCACCATCAGATACTAGCTGTTGTACATGCACTTCAGCCTGATGCAATCTGTGTCACTCAGACTCAGGAGTCACACCAACACTTAAGCTGCAGGGAGGAGATTCAAATGGCTAGTGCTACTTCCTTGCGTAGGAAGAGGCCAGGGGATCCTCTGGATGTATCTATGGTTCGTAGAAGTGCAAGATCCACTAGGTTTCAGGGCTTTAAAGCACCATCCATGGCTGATTCCAAGCAGAAAGTCTCTCATGTCAAGCCCAGATGCTCTCTTGTATTCAATGACAAAGACATCTCTGAAGATATGGAGATGGCTGCAGAACCAAGGGCTATACCACCAGAACCCCAATTCCTACAATTCAACACATTGGAGTGGTTCAATGTGGTATTCCTCGGGAGGAGCTGTCGGTGGAGATCTTGATGCGCCAATAGGAGAAGGCCCAGCCAGAGGTCCAGGAAGATATGGACATTGCTCCCTAGTGGACTGATGCCTCATTTAAAAATATTTGAATTTGTTTCTTTCCCGCCTTTATTTTGATGTCAACTGCTGCTTGGAATATTTTGTGTTGGAACATGCGTGGTATGAACCATGAGTCTAAAAGTTTGGCTCTACATAACAAAATTGATGAATCCAACTGTTCGATCATCTGTCTATAGGAAACTAAGAAAGAGGAGTTTGATCACTCTTTCATTCGTAAATGTTGCCCTAGAAGGTTTGATAAATATGAATTTTACCCGTCTGAGGGAGCATCGGGTGGCCTTATAATTATTTGGTGTAGTAGTCTGTTCACTGGGGTGACATTGCATAAGCATGCTTTTGCAATCACAATTAAATTTACATCGGTCCATTCAAATCAACAGTGGCTACTCACCAATGTCTATCGCCCTTGCAGTGGCCTAGAGAGAGAGGTTTTCACTCAATGGTTTGAGAATCTCAACGTCAAAATTGATGATTTATGGGTTTTCATGGGAGATTTCAGTTTTATTCTCTCATTATAGAATCGCAACTTACCTGGGGGAAACATCGATGATATTATTAAGTTTAATGAAATTCTCAGCTCCCTGGCCCTGATAGAGATTCCAATCAAAGGCAGAAAGTACACTTGGAGCAATATGCAGGAAAATCCATTACTAGAGCAACTTGACTGGTTCTTTACATCCCCTGAGTGGACTTCGCAATTCCCAAATACCATGGTCAAACCTCTTGCTAAACCGGTCTTTGATCATATTCCATGTGTCATGCAGATTCAAACATCTATTCCATGATGTACACTCTTTAGATTTGAAAATTACTGGCCACAATGCCCGGGCTTTATGGAGACGATGAAGAAGTCTTGGAACAAACCCATCAAAGCAACATCTTCTACCACTCGCATCTCGGCTAAACTGAAAATATTAAGATATGCCCTAAAGCAATGGAGTAAGCAGTTGTCCAAGTTGAAACTGTTGATTGAAAACTACAACAAACAACTGCTCCATCTAGATAGTTTGGAGGACCTTCGTACTCTATCTTTACCTGAATCTAATTTCAGGTACATTTTGAAAAATCAGCTGATAAAAATACTTAAGTATCAAAGTGAGTATTGGAAAAAACATGTAGTTACAGATGGGTGGTCAAGGGGGAGGAAAACACTAAGTACTTTCACGCAAGGGCAACAGAAAGATATAGGAGGAATATTATATCTTCTCTACTACTACCGAATGGTATGACTATTGAAAACCATGAGGAAAAAGCAACAAATTTTTATCAGTGCTTTAAAAATAGAATGGGAGTTGTCACAGAAACTTCTGCGGAATTTGAGCTACAGGAACTAGTACAATGTGTGGATGGATTGGCGGGACTGTCATCCCATTTCACTCAGGACAAAATTGACAAGGTGATTAAAAATATCCCTTCTGATAGAGCACCTGGACCTGATGGTTTCAATGGTTTATTCCTAAAAGTTTGTTGGGATGTTATTAAAGAGGATTTTTATCAACTTTGCCATGATCTCTGGGAGGGGAAAGTTGATCTCAAATGCTTAAACACCTCCTTGATTACCCTCATTCCAAAAACCAGTTCACCAGAAACGGTAGATGATTTTCGACCAATATCCTTACTAAACTGTGTTCTTAAAGTTCTCACAAAACTATTGGCCGAAAGATTGCAAGGCTGCATCCTTAAGATTGTACATCGCAACCAATATGGCTTCATCAGGTTCAGAACTATCCAAGATTGTCTGGCATGGGCTTATGAATTTTTGCATCAATGCAAACAGTCGAGCAAGGAAATTGTGATCCTCAAGTTGGATTTTGCTAAAGCTTTTGATACAATGGACCACTCCTTCATACTCAAAATGCTAAGATGCAAGGGCTTTGACGATAAGTGGTGTTCATGGGTGGAAATGATTCTAAATTCAGGAACATCATTGATTCTACTGAATGGAGTTCTGGGTAAGGAATTTCAGTGCAAAAGAGGAGTTCAACAGGGTGATCCATTCTCCCCTCTGCTGTTTGTCTTAGCAGCGGATCTTCTACAATCAATGGTCAATGCAGCTTGGACGGAGGGGCACCTTTCATTGCCAATTGAACAACCTGCCTCAGAGTTATATTCGGTGATCCAATATGCTGACGATACATTGCTCATCCTCCCGGCGAAGAGCTCAGAAATAAGGGTTATTAAGCAACTGCTCGATGCCTATGCTAATATCACGGGACTTAAGATAAACTGCTCCAAATCACAACTAATGCCTATCAACATTAACCAAGATGCAGCTCTTGAATTGGCCTCAATACTTGGTTGCCAGGTAGGGTCGATGCCTTTCACTTACCTTGGAGTTCTGATGGGCACCTCAAGACCGTCGGTACGAGATTTAATGCCGCTTGTCGATAGAATTGAACGTAGATTAACGAGCATGGCTATCTGGCTTTCATACGGAGAAAGGGTGCTATTCATCAACTCAGCCTTATCATCGCTCCTATCGTTTGCTATGTGCGTGTTGAGATTACCCATGAAAATCATTGATATTTGATATAGCACGCACATTGTCTATGGAGGAAAGTGGTGGACAGAGACGCGAAAACTCACTCCCTGGCAGCATGGGATTTAGTGTGCAAACCCAAAGACAAAGGTGGCCTTGGTATCATCAACCTAAAATTACAGAACAAGGATCTGTTGCTAAAATTTTTTTCACAAAATTTATCACAAGATGGACACTCCATGGGTAATGTTGATCTGGAACGCACACTATGATGCAACACCACCACACGCTATGCCGGCTTGTGGATCGTTCTGGTGAAGAGATGTCCTGTCCCTTTCGACATCTTTAGAGGAATCACAACCTGCATCCCCAATTCAGGTGATACAATCTTACTCTGGAAGGATCAATGGAACAATGATGATATCTTAGCAAATTCACGTCAACACCTACTCTCTTATGCAACCAATGAGGATATGTCTCTGGCCCAGTTTATGATGGATGCAGACCCGGCCTCCCACTTCCACTTACCATTATCATAGGAAGCTCGGATGGAATTGGAAGATATGATGATCACAATCAACATGATGAAACTAGACCCCTTGAAGGTTGATGAATGGATATACTGTTGGGGAGAGGTGCACTTCAGGCCAAAACGATTCTACAAATATCTATTCAGACATGAACATGCCCCATCATACATAACAAGCATATGGAAAACAAAATGCATTCTCAGACACAAAGTATTTTCCTGGCTCCAGAGAATGGACAGATTAAACACGCGAGACCTGCTGGTAAGAAGACATTTCAATATAGGTGAGGATCACTCTTGTATGATGTGTGATGGAGAGTTGAGGAAAACTGACGACCACTTGTTCTACCAATGCCCCTTTGCAACTACCTGTTGGGGGAAACTTGGCATCACTTGGGATACATCTATGGACACACAAACACGGTTGGATGCAATGGAACGACGATGGTCTAAAACCCTATTTAAGGAAATATGCATTTTGGCTTGCATGGAATATATGGAAGCAATGAAACCGAAAGATCTTTGATGATGAGATGGCAACGCAACAGGACTGCTTCCGGATGCTGAAGACAGACTTAGAAATCCTGCGTTTCAGACTTAGAGATGTGGATTCTACCTTCCTGGATAGATTTCTACCAACTATAAAATTGTAAAAAGACTTGCCCATTTGTATTTTTCCCTAGCTTAGCCTAGTTAAGCTTAAGACACTCTAGTTGGCATACTACACATGGCTATGTAAAACCACCTGTATTGGTTCTGTTCTAATATAGCAACAGTAGGAGCCTCTCCTGCTGTTTTAACCTGGAAAAAAAAGAGCCTAGAGAGAGAAAGTGCACACCCTGTCTACCACCAAAGCTAGCCGTCAGACACACGCCATCACCGGCAGGAGGGTTGTTAGGGTATTAATTTAATGGTGGTGTGGTAGGGGGTAGTTGTCTTTCCAATATAAACCCAAAGTTGTATCGTCTTTGGAATCAACTAAAATGAAAGACTAATATTATATATTATTTAAAAAGCTTTGATAACTTTATAAAATCAAAAAAATATTACATCATCCATCATCCACCTTACAATTGATGTCGATGGCTACTCAACCCACACCAAAGGTGAGATCGATGTCGCATACCTAGCTAATTTATGAGAGACACAATTTGCCTCCCTAAGGACCGAACAAAAGAAACCGGAGTATATCCAATAGTAGTACCATACAATCCGCACGAACTGTCGTAACACCCGATGCCATGAAGCCATCATTGTTCATCATATATATTACATCCATGCAACCTAACTTGACCACCAAGTTGTTGATTTCAAATTGTTGCAGTGGTAGTAGGTTGTGTCATAATGCATAAGCTTCGGTAGTTGTTGCATCCGGACATCAGACAATTACTCGACGTCGTGATGTCCCAGTTTGCGAGGATGCCCATACATGGTATGAATCTTTATCTTTGTTGGCACCTGAGCACCCCATAACTTTGCCCAAACAGGATATCACTGGGAGGGTTCACCTTTAGTACGTTCATACCAACAACCAAACTAAGGGTCCCATTCGGTGTGGTACATTGACATAACCAAGAACATGTGATTTCTTGTAAACCTCCACGCCACATAATCCTCCAATATTCCATGTGGTGCTAACGAAGTAGATAAGATTCTTTGAGCATCCACCTACCAGAACATACTATTAATTAACTCTTGATCCCATAACCCAGCGACCAGATTAATAAAATCAGATACTTACATCAATTAGTTTGCTCCTCTTGGTGTAGTTACAAAACCAGTACCACTATCGGCAATCCATGCATCTAACCAAATATTCACTTATGATCCATCTCCTATGTGCCATATTGCTCCTCTCTTGAAAGTGTTGATCCCGGCACATAAACTCTGTCACGTATAAGAACTTTCACTCTTAAATTCTGCATCTAAATGTCTCCCATCACACAAAGAGAGTCATGATTCTCCAGCAACCTCCATACCTACTTGGCAAGCAAGACACGATTAAAACTATGCAAATCTCTAAACCCTAACCCTTCTTTTTCCAAAGGGACACATTGTTTCCACCAAGATGCCCAATGCATACATGTATGGTTATCATCATCACCCCCACATTATCTTGTATAACATCCACCATCCCTTTGTAAACTTTTTTTTGGATTTTGAACACCGACATCACAAACACTAGCATGGTGTGAGCGACATACTTAATGGGTGTTTCCTTGCCTCATGTAGACAACAATTTCTTCTTCCACCCATACACAAATTGGTTGATATGATCATTAAGGTATTCAGACGAATCACTCCTATCAACACCCGCCATGGCTGGTAACCCCATGTATTTATCATTAAGTGCCTCGATATTGATAACCAAATTGTGGCAAACCATATTTTATCCTCCATTGCGACATTTGGGCTGAAATATATGCTTGACTGAGTATCACCAAGCAGCCGCCTTGAAATCAAACAGTAGTCATTTGATATTATACGTTATTATTCTTCTGTACTTGTCTTCAACCCCACAACTTATGCTTAGCTCTTAAGCATATCTAGCCATGATCCAATAAAATTTATTGTATAGTGCTTATAGGATTGTCCTAATAAATTTGTTTGGTTTCACAGGTGCACCGCTATAGCAGATCCTTATAGTTAGCCTGATACATGTGCCCCATTTGTCAGTAGTAATCTCTCTCTCTCTCTTCTGTTCTCTCTCTCACACGTACATAGAAGACACCATCCATGGTGACGCGGAATTGGTAAGAGGTGAGGAGGTGCTGACGAGTGATGGCGACGTGGTTGCGGGCATCGATGAGTCAAGGAGGTGAGCGTTGAGGTGGTGGCGGGCGGTAAAAATGTGGGTTGGTGGCACGGTGGGCGGTCGGGCAGCAACCCGCACGACATGCCCGATGGCATGGAAGATGGTATGGCAGGTTCGATGACGGTGACGTCTAACCGATGGAGAGACTAGGTGGTGCTGCTCCAACGAGTATTGGTGATGATAGGGGCATCTAGCAGCTGCTACTCCGGCATGCCAACCAGTGAAGCTTCAGGAGGTTGGCTCCCACCACTACGACTTGAGATGTAGCGGAAGATCAATATTCCCCTATATATAGGGGACGATGGGGTATTTCTCTCGGTGAGATCCTAAAAAATATTGGATATAGGGAACTACTGGAGTGCGTTTTTTGCCAACTTCCTCTATAGTTGGTTTTTTATTGGGGGAAGGGAAGCCGCTGGAGATGCTCTTATAGCATCTCCAAGAGATGATGTAATATTTCTCTCGGTGAGATCCTAAAAAATATTGGATATAGGGAACTACTGGAGTGCGTTTTTTGCCAACTTCCTCTATAGTTGGTTTTTTATTGGGGGAAGGGAAGCCGCTGGAGATGCTCTTATAGAATCTCCAAGAGATGATGTAACATAGGCACAATGCCTAAAAAATATTTAGGTCATTTGGGCCCAACAAAAGTGCTCCAACGGGTAAGGTACCCCCATATTTTTGCCACAAATATTCCATACTTGCAGCACTCCTATAGGTTGCCACAAAAACCAAACGCAGACGTGCGCACACGGACTACCAAGATAAAACTTCATGCGGCCCCACCCACCTCTCCCCATGGCTACCGTGGGTGATATCTCGTTGTTCCATGCCACCGCTAAGAGTCCTTTGTCCACCCATGGCTCAATCGCCAATCTAACACCTAGTCATGCTGCTTCAGACGACCGTAACTGGCCCCGACACTATCGTAGATTCAGGGTTCGCTGCCACCTCGATTTGCGCCGATTTTGGCAGTTTGCCGCCCCTTCGCACCATTAATGGCCATCACAACACCCTTGGTCATCATTGTGTTCAATCAGTATGCGTCGCGACCAACACGTGGTCGTCGCCCCCGAGGCATGCCAATGCTTTCAGAGCTCTCGTCTTTTGGAAGGTGCGGCTATACTGGCAGATGCCACAACCCTAGCTCCTAGAGGTCATGGAGACCACCCCGAGGCCGTTCCGAGCCTTCCATGCGATCACCTTGTCCCAAACGAGCAGTCAACCGGAATTCTCCTTGCACACTAGGTGTTCAACAAAAAGTCTCTAAGTTGAAAAAATCGTTTTCCCATTCTTATTTTTGTGACATAGGAGTAGATTGTAATGGCAAGTATTATGTTGTAATAAGTAAGTACTATTTGTGTTCTATTTGTTTTGAATTCATTTGAGATGAGTTTGATATTGATTGTGTTGAACATGTTGTAACATATTGTAACAACTAAGAGTGAAGAGCATTGAAAATGAGCAAAACTCATGGTGATGGACATGAGTAAATTGGATGAGAAGGCAAGATCATATTTTGAGATGTGCCACCGATAAAGTATTTGCGACAAGGTCGATGGAAGGCTACATGATGGTAGGGTTTACCACGGGAGGATTCATGGGTGCTATGGGCGGCATGGGAGGAATGGATGGTGTCATGGATTCCATGGGAGGTATGGGCGATGTCATGGGTGCCACGGGAGGCATGGGAGAAATGGCTAGTGCCATGGGTGCGACATGAATGATGGTATGAGTGGTGCCATGGATGGCAATGGAAACAATAGTGGAAATGGAGTGGAAGCAACCATGAAGAGGTCACAAATGATGTAGAGGAAGCAAGCGATGGAGGCAATGATATTTCTGATGTAAAAGCCTTGTTTTTATATGGTGGACTTGAATTTGATATGTTGTTTGATATGTGTGTTGTGTTCTTGTAAAGTTTTAATTATCACTGGCAAACATGCTCATGAATTGCAACAGGAGAGTAAGCATTTTTTTCTAAGCCGCTATTTTTAATTTGATCCAATTTTTGATTCTGACTCGTCATATTAATGGCGTGCACCTACGACCACACTCAGGCAATATTTGGGTGGTGCCGTTCAGCATTGAGGAGGTTGCCCCTATAAATTAAGTCTATTTAAGAAAGCATATATGTGTCCATCACATGCAGCTGGTGGAACACAAATTAAGATCGTACTTATCGGTTCCAATATGAACTTTCATGATTATCACAAGAATTATTTGAATATTTTTAAAATAAACCTTCATGTACTTCTGATGTCCATGAATTTTATAAGTGTATGTACATCCTATAAAAATTGTTCGTGCATTCATAAAAGAAATTGTGTAGTCTATTAGTAAATATGCGTGTGGATTTTGCCAATTAAAGGTACATAGGGTCTTAGATCATAGGAAAGAAAGAACCTGATGCAAGTACAACATGTCAAAGGATTAGAATGGATTTATTTAATCATTTCCCTCGCTCGCTCCTTGCCAACCAGCACACAACATTTTGTGTGACATGTTCATTTGCAATACGGATTCTTGCCGGTACGAAATAAAGACAAATCACGCGCGATTGATTAAGGTTGCATCATAAATATCATTTTAAAAATAGTTAACATGTGAAATAACATCATATTCAGATTATATACTCTTTTTGATCAAATTACATCCATAACATGTTAAAATTGAAGTTACGGTTTAAAAAACATGGTTATTTAGAAAAACATTTATTATTAATGAACTATGGGATAATTAACACAGATATCAGGGGTGTTTATGCAAAATAAAAAAAAGATTCCTATGATGGGTCGTGGGTTAATTAGGGTAAAGGTGGGGTTTCGTGTAAAATGTAAAAACGATTACATGTCACCTAACGATGAACTGTGGGTTAATTGCTGGAAAAGATAGGGTTTTCATAAAATGTGTGACAGACGGGTAGAAGCACTCCCCCTTTATTAATAATTATAGATAGCATACTTTGCTTCAACACCTCTAATATTAAAAAGGAGTTGGTATGGGATGTGAAGTTTCTACACCTAGGAGCAAATGCTCCTGATGTGAATAGTAAAATAAAAAAAATATTAAGAAAAATATGGATTTTTTTTGTGACATACATTCACAAATGTTTTTGGTGCATGCAAAATTTCATCGCAAAATCACATTAGTAAAAGGCGTGGTAAAAAAACAAAATCATTGCTTTGAAAATGTTACTTATAAAAGCATTTCGAAGCTCTAGTTTTTTTTTGACACGACTTCCACCAATGTAGTTTTATGATGAAATTTTACATGCACAACAAACATTTGTGAAAGTATGTCACACAAAAAGTTCAGATTTTTTGAATTTATTTTTTATTTTCTTTTTATTGTTCACACCGAGAGCATTTGCTTTTTGGCGTAGAAAGGTACTCCCTCTGTTCGCTTTTATAAGACGTTTAAAGAATTCAGACAATGCCTAAAACAGTTTTATGTTACCTGTCCAAAACGTCTTATAAAAAAAACGAATGGAGTACTTTCGGTTGGTACGTCTGTTCGCTTCCATCACTTACATCCCATCCCATGCGTTGTTTTTTTTCCTTTCATCGCTTGCTTTCGGAAATAATCTAAACCAAATCAGTACTTTTTTTTCTCTTACTCATTCCTCAAAACAAAAACCAATCAAATCATACTTTCTTTCCCTTGTCCTACCCACTCCCTTCCTCAATTCACTTGCTTGCTTTTTTTTTGTATTGTGCCTAACCATGGATCTTGCAGTAATATAGAAACTAATCCTTAATTCGTAGGAAACATTTATGTCATGATTACGAAGATAGTGGGTGAAGACACAATTTACGTTGAACTACTAAAATATGTATGTCCTTGCAACGCATGAGCAGTTGTTCAGTAATAAAAGAGAAAGGGGGCAAAAAGATTTGGTCACCACTTTTCACATCATCTGTTCAAGCCGTGGTGCTCAAGTTTGTTCTCTACCCTGAAAACGTTTTCACTAACTTATTTATCATCGGACTCGTATGACAGCTTTTGGCTTTGGCTGTTGGCTTATACCATCATAAGTAGCGAAAATCCAACTCTGAACCTCGGGCTCAGCTGCTCCCGTTGACGAAAAAAATAAAAAAAAATACTAGAAAATTTTAAAAAATTCCATTTCTTTTGTGATAGATATTTTGATTTGTAAGGTTCGTTCCAAATTTTAAGTTATTTGGACATCTTAGCAGCTCTCGACAAAAAGACAAATCGGGTCAAAAAAGTTCGTCAACAATAAACCTTTTTTACAAACCCCGATTTGTTTTTTTGCCGAGAGCTACTCAGATCTCTAAATAAGTTGAATTTTGAAGCATTCTTCACACATCAAATTACCTACCACACGAAAAAAAGTTGAAATCTTTTGAATATTTTTAGTATTTGTTTTGATTTTTTTTCGTCGACATAGGTGCAGATGCACCCGAGAGCCGAAACGCCGCTCTCCATAAGTAGATGCTTTTATGGCTTGCCAAAGTGCCCAAACCAAACACTCTTAAATTCTCCATCAAGAACGGTAAACTTCAAACTCTAATAATCAAAGTTTTAAATAGCGCGCTAAGCGTCTTAGCAGCGGACCTTTTCTAAATGCTATAGCGCACTATTTAAAATGTTTGCTCATGTGTTTGGACAAAACATCCTTAGCACATGACGTTTTCTAAATGCTATAGCATGCTATAACAAAGCTATAGCGGGCTATTTAAAACCATACTAATAACGCCGAGCAGTCCAACTATATGGACTTCTTCCATAGCTAGATGGTCCTGCCAAAACGTCTTATATTTAGAAACTGAGGGTGTATTTGCCTTCATGTATGGTTCACCAAACAACCCAAGCTCGTACATCTAAACGTTCCAATACAGGCGAGAACTGATTCTATGCGGTAAATCATGCATGAATATCATGGTACGAGATATGATTGAGCCCAAGCTCAAAACACTATTATTAGATCCCCGAGTAGCAGGAATAGGTGTCTAATAAGGTAACATTTCATCCCTAGAAGGATTACGCATCTTCTTCCAGCTGCGAAATGATGCTTACAAACACTTGAAAGCCTTGGGCCATATCTGAAAACAGACAATACTCGTTCTTCGCATGGTACGTCTTCAGTAAACCTGCAGGGAATCAGTAGCACTGTATGAGCACTTCACTAAAAAGAGTTCAGCTGTCTCACTTAGGCTGAGATAACATTAGGACACCCAATGCAAATCTAGGAACACGAACGGTATGATAGTATCTGACTGATAACATGGCCAACAGAAGTCCAAGAACGTCAATTTAGTGCTCAAGTGCTTACCATATCCAGCAGTTTGAACATCAAATCCTTCATCCTGTAAAAGTGTCATCGTGAATTTGCTTTAGCACACAAATATTGCCTAAATAAGATAAGGGTGTAATTAGTTTCTCTCAAACCTGTAATTCACGAATCAGAGGCAAACTCCCGGTGATGGAATATGGCTCTACGTATCCAACTATTTCCTCGGTTGCTTTGCACAATGCTTGAAAGCCCCGAGACTCGAGATTACAGGCCACCCCATTCATCACATCTCCATCAAAAGTGATTTCAAGCCTAGCACATTCAAACAGTAAACAATGAAAACTATGCCCTCCATCATGAAGATTACTGGTAAAAGTCAGTAAAGAAAGATTAATTCACCTTCCTCGCAGATTTTCATCCGGAAGAACATATTTCGAAACTGGACCACGAGTAGGCAGCTTTGTTTCAAGTCCAGCATTTATATCATCTACATACTCTTTTAACTTCTGAACTACAAAACTCGTGCTGCATGATAATAGCAGTAGCAACTATGAATTTAACACATCATTTAATAGCCGTAGAAGCCCATCCAAGAGAAGGAATAATACATATTGTACACATAAGAGATGTACTTACCTATAGAAAGGAGTCAACCTGCAACATCGAAAGAACCATATGGTCAGGAAACACTCAAATACCCATGGGGTCTCAATAATAAAACAAATAGACAACCTTACTACAGTAGCAAAAATAAAATAAAAAGGTGAGCATGAATTTTATTTGTTTTACTGGAGTCTTACGAACATAGAGATATGCGATCAGTGCTAGTCCATCACACTTTCTTTCCTTCTTTACTCCTATGTAAACACTCTACTGACCATAGATTCCACATTCAGTTTCAGCAAGTGTTCAAACAAAAACATTCAATTTCAGTAGGTCCACATGCCTCCAGCACTAGTAAGTACATATCAAACCAGACCACAAAAAAAGCACATATCAAACTAAATGTAATTGAGTCATTTCATCTTAAGTGCAATTAAAGAGAATCTAAGAACCTCAGGGCAAGAGTTGAACCTTATATCCCCTGAAATCGTACATTCACCAGGAATTTGGTTCAGACCCCCACCAGGATCTGCAAAGCATCACATGTTTGGAGCACACTCGATGATTTTTTCTTTTCCACATATTATAAATACACTGTCTCTAGAACATATTTAAAATGAAGGTACAAGGGGACTTACAACTCCACTTTGTTGGCTTCATCGTAGATGGAGTAGCAAACTTGTAGAGCTTCTCTTTCTCGTGTGCAGGGAAGTCATTGTAAAACCGAGTTTGAATTTCTTTAAGTGCATCCATATTTAACTCCATCGAATTTATGGCCTTTGGCAAAAAACAAAAAAAAAAGATACAGGGTCTTCAAAATTTAAAAACACGTTTGTACTTTGTCACCGACAGCAAGAAAAGGTGAAAATGCTATATGTGGACTTTTTTTGCCGTGTGAACTATACTGGAATACCTCTTTCCATAACATTACAAAGACATGTCAAATAAACATGTGCAGAAAACAATCGTATAACAGCAGAGTTGATTACGCATGCATCAATGATCACTTGCTTTATACTTTGTGTGTTACATTGTCTTTGGTCCCATTATTCATAGCTATGTTGGTACTTTGGTACCAAACAATCGCAAGGATGCTAACTTATTCTAGCAACTATACTATTTAACAGATCACACCTATAGAATATTTACTACTCCCTCCGCTTCACTATAATTATCCCCGTGTAAGAAGAGTGTCTCAAACTATGTCCACTGAAGGAATCAAGAGGTAATGCAATATTTTCACCCTATTACTTTAATAGTTTGAGAAGTTTATATGGTTGTATGATGTCACTTATTAAGTATGGTCATTTTTCATCAACTGTCTTAGATTTTTGTGTGTGTGCAGTTATATTACTGAACATTGTTCTAACGAGTCCAAATGAGTACCTTATGTGCGAGGCCACTGTGAAACAGCTTCCCTGTTGCCTTCAGATGCCAAGGGATCATCCCGCCGGTACCAATGCATGGCTGCTTATCCGCAGTATCTATCCAAAACCTTCACAATACCACACATATAACCAACTAAATCAGCAAAAAAATCCTCACAAACGACGCATTGGTTGGACAATTCAATACTCACAAGGGTCCAGTCTTGAGCTTATCCAGCAACCCATCCTTGACAAGGCCATCAACACCAATGCCAGTGACCGATGAATTCTCTTCATTGGCAATGAACACCGCAATGACAGAATGCTTCAATGGTGGTTTCACCTCACCGAGCCGCCGCATGAGCTGAGTCACTAGCGCCACATGACCAAGGCAGTCCGTCGTCCCGCGGCCCCTAAGCTTTTCCTTGTCATCACCTTCGAAGGTTAGTGAGAAGGGATCGAAGTCCTGCAGGAGTAGAAGATCCCAGTCCACTAATTAGTGATTGTAACCAACAAAAGTAACAGAAATTTGAGGAACAAACCAAGAGTAAATTTTGAGGTACAACTTGTTAGTAACCACTAATCAATTAACGATGCACAGAAATAAAATGAGCGAAATCAAACAGCACCAATGAGGAAATGTGAAACTTTAACAGTAGATACAGCAATGAACCACTGAAGTACTAACTTGTATCAAAACATTCCACAAGCCCACAAGCCAGTACTACACCGAAAACATGCATCTATTCCAAGGTAGAACACTCGGAAACCACTAACAAATCAAGGAAGGGTGCGATTTTGGCAACCAGCTAGAAAGAAAGATAACTAGATAAAACGAGGTGCCATTTTCCGGGCAGAAGAAACGCCCCCAAATCAAGCAAACCCTCGAATCCTTCCTCCAGGAACCCTAAGCCCCGAAATCAGCACTCACACACCAAAACTAAATCTGCTAGAAACTCACCCATTCGCTAGGGTTGGCCGGAACGACGTCCATGTGCATGCCGACGAAGGAGACTACGCGGCCGGGGACGGTGCCGGGGTACTCGACGATGACGTTGCTCCGGCCGTCGGTGTAGCTCACCTTCCGCACGACGAGCGGGCCGCC
Source organism: Hordeum marinum (assembly GCA_022496015.1). Taxonomy (NCBI): domain Eukaryota; kingdom Viridiplantae; phylum Streptophyta; class Magnoliopsida; order Poales; family Poaceae; genus Hordeum; species Hordeum marinum. The sequence goes on along the minus strand of CM039677.1, from coordinate 340,205,047 downwards.
ACCGGTGTCCGTCGACACCGGGCGGAGCGCGTCGACCACGTGCTGCGCCACGAGGTCCTCCTGCGGGACGAGGGCCGGCGGGTCGTTCTGCAGGCGCTGGGTCTCGCCGATGAGCTTGGCGAGGAGGGCGACGAAGGGGTCGCGGTCCAGGCCTCCGACGGCGTCCTTGAGCGGCGGCGGCGGAGATGCCATCTTAGACGCGGCGGCGGATTTGGGTCAACAGCGAAGGTTGTCCAGTCGAGGTCGAGGAACTCTCTGTGTTTGAGCAACTCTGTCTGGATGTTAGACGTACGATGTGCGCATATGATCTGTCCCTGTCGACAACGGCACTGAGATGCGTGCCGTAGCCGCTGCGGTTATTTGTTTCTCTTCTCTTTTCATTCATTACCTCATCATTTTCATTTCGAAAAAAAAACACCTCGTCATTTTATTTTATCCTAAAAAAACTCATCATCATTTTTATAAAAGGAGAAATGGCATATATTACTCCTTTGAAGAATCATCTTTAAAGAATCAAAAAGTTTACACGCAAGAGTCGACAACGACATTGAGATGCGTGCCGTAGCCGCTGCGGTTCTTTGTTTCTCTTCTCTTTTCATTCATTACCTCATCATTTTCATTTCGAAAAAAAAACACCTCGTCATTTTATTTTATCCTAAAAAAACTCATCATCATTTTTATAAAAGGAGAAATGGCATATATTACTCCTTTGAAGAATCATCTTTAAAGAATCAAAAAGTTTACACGCAAGATCGTTGGACAAATCAACATGTCTTCCTCTTGCATACCCATTGGCTAGGCACTGCGAATGAAACTCGATGTTACCTCCGGACCTCCAAAACCCCATTAAAGTGAGGAAAAACGTTGTTGACGTGACGGTCGAACGAGACGATGCATGCAAATGGATTTGAGAAACGAATCATGGCCACAAAAAAGAAGGTGACGAAAAGGGCTAGATGACGACAACAGATCCAGGCAGAAAGATTCAGAAAGATCTAACCGCAGTAACATACCCCGGTGAACACGAAGACGAAGTTGGTCGAACTTCATCAGTTAGAAAGAAGCCAATGGACCAACACACGGAAGGTTGTCATCCACTCTATTGGGACAATGCCTTCAAAGACCGCCCAAAAAGTACGAAGACATAACCATATTTGCAACTCTAGAAGAGCAGCACCCGTATGACCCCCTTATTCTCTACACCACCGACAAGGTGGAACAAGAATAAGAAAAACCTTATCCTTAAGTATTCCTCACGTCACCACTATCATCACCATAGTGTCGTCATCAGGAAATCAAACTATAATAGATCAAACTAAGTTGCGCCGCAACGGGGGCGAAGCGAGAGGCATAGAAGAAGAGGACATGTGGCTTTGCTGGCAAGAAACGGTGTAACGGTCTCATATTTCGGATAGAGTTGTGCTATCCTCTCTCTCTCTTTAGTTTAAGAAGGCTTATTATATTAGAAGGACATAAGCAAACGAACTTTTTGTGCATTTTTAATGTTTAATCGATGTATGCGAAAATGCGCTTTCATTGTTTCGAAAGCATAAATTATATACCTAAAAAGGTTTTAGAAGTTTTGTACGCATAATATAAAGATGTGTTGTATGTGCGTATAAATTTCCATCAAAACATACATATTTATACGCAACATATACGGAAAGGACAAATGCATGAACCAAAATGGGCTTGTATATTGTTGTTTTGGGGCTGGATTTTTTTCTTGTATAATCTATCATATTATTTAGCGAATTAAGGTACATAGAGAACATCCATATGTATTCATATAAAACACATCAAAACGAAAATAGAAGCATTTAAATATAACCTTTGATGTTTTTTCTGAAAAAATACCGGGCTCCTTGCACTCCAAGCTATATTGCTTTAAAAGTTAAATAGATTGCATGTCCTATTGAACATATTTGTTTGGTGAAGTCTCCTCTCTCTTCTTTTTTTTTGCGGGAAGTCTCCTCTTAAAATGAAAGTGCTTTTACGACTTGCTCAAGAAAAAGTATATTGCTCCTTTCAGAGGCGGTTCTAGGCCCAAGGCAGCCATGGCCTTGGCCTAGGGCTTGATAGATGTGTTCTTTGTTAACTGTAGTATACTGTAGCAAAAATGACATTGTAGATTACTGTAGTTGCACTGCTTGCGTGAGACGTAAGCTGATCCTACCTCCGCTACTGACTCCTTTGGTTCAACAACTATAATACTAAAATGAGATTGTAGCACTGCTTAGTTTTGTCTTACGAACTTAAAATAAATTTCATTTTTGTATCTGCCATACTTTTTTTATCTGCATTGCTTAAATAACAATATAGTTACTATAATTGCAAGTGTCTACACTCTTTCTTGCATATTACACAAGAGTAAAAGTTCTGTGCAAGTTTCCAATATGTGTAATTTTCACTGTTGTGTGTGTGAAATTTATGTTTGTTCTTCTTATTATTATTTTGTGTGGTCACATTGGTTTGTTTTGTCAATTTTTTTCAAGCAATGCCAATACCCTCAATAAGTTCTGCCTTGCAATAACTTCAAAGAGCATCTATTATGATGATGACGCTTGTATGTTGTCTCGGTAAGACCCGCTTTGAAATGGTGTGCGTGAGGTTTCTTATGTGTGTCGCCCAGCGGTTGTGATGGTTTTGGCCCGGTTCTCCATAATGAACTGGACAACCTGGTTTTCGCTTGGTTTTCTTAATTAACTGAACAACTCTTTTCTTTTTAATAAATACAGGATAACTGCTATTTCGAAAAAAGAGCATCTATTAAGTTATCAATTTGATTTTTTTAACATATTTACCCTCTACGCAAGGGCAAAGAAAAAATGACTCTATGAAACAGTGACAAAGCTACTCTGACAGCAAGCTGGCTAATCAACGTGTGGTGCATGCTGCCATTGTGGCAGAACCCCAACCAATGGCACCAGTCGCAGTACACTATTTTACATGTCATGTATCATGTTCACCGGCGGATTATCCACCAACTACACATGGCCTCTAGCTCGACCTAGAAGCACACTGATTGCATCGAAACAAGAATGCCTACGATGGAACTAGCTAGTTTATCCTACACTCGTTGTTTTTTCCTTCCTTTTATTGATGAAATACAATACTATCTGCAGCAGCTAAGAGCATCTACAGCCGGGCTTGACAAATCCGACCTCTCAAATGCTTGCGGACGTGTCCGGACGCGTTCGCGAACATTGACTGGTCACCTCTCATAAAACACATTCCACATCCGGACATCTCAAATTAGAAACCTCAAATCCATATTATTACATGCAACGTGATTCAATCTTTGAGCGGAGCTCGTCCGGTTACGCTCCCTGCTCGCCCTTCCGCCGTGGGCATGTCCGGCGACCGGCTGCACTCCCCAGAGTGTTGGTCCGGTCGTCGGCAAGGTAGAGTAGGGCATGGGACACAAGTTGGCTCACGAGACTCGCGGCCCCGCCGTCTCCCATGCCCTACTCTTCCTCGTCGGAGACCGAAACCCGAACGGTGTCGGTTGACGTTAGATCGATGATGGATCCGTTCGGGGAAGAGCCCCCGAAGTCCACCACGATGCGATTGCGGCCCCCAAACTGATGTGCCATACGGGGCGCCGGAGAATGCAACTCCGCCTCGCCGACGTCCGCCGCCGCGAGGACTTCCGCCGCCTCCCACGTCCGATGCCTTGCACGACATCCACGTCGAGCCATGCCTTCTTCGGAAGCGTCCCAAAAATCAACGCGCCAACAGAGGGGTTGTGTGTCCACCAGCACGTTCGGACGCCAGGTGGACCGCACGGCCTTCGTTGAAGCTGCAGCGGCCTGCCTAACGCCGGATCCATGCGCCATTTGGGTGGACATAATGGATTCCCGATGGAGGAAGTCCGAGCCGAGCCGTCCACGGGATCCTCCCGGGTGCGGCGGAGCGCAAGCCGGACGACCATCTCCTCCTCGGGTCCGCATGGGATGAGCTCGGGGTCAATGGATCTAGAGTCGAAGGACTCGAATCCACTGCCCGCCATGTCGTAGACGACCAGAATCCGCCGGAGGAGAGCTCGGGTGTCGGAGGGGAGTGGAGGGGAGGGAGTGAAGTGGCTAGGGTTTGGTCCGGTGAGCGGATGGGGACGAATATATGTGGGGTAGGGGTGGGACAGCATGGGTCGGCTCCGACATGGCGGGCATGCCCGGGCGCGCCCGGGCGCCCCCATATCCGCCCCATATTTGGGCTGGATATGGGGGGTGCTGGTCAGCCCGGGCGTTTGAGGGGTCCGTTTGGGTCAAAAAAAGTGACCGGGCAGTGACCGGGCGGCCTGCCCGGGGCGTATAAGGCGGGTTTGAGAGGTATGGTTGTAGACGCTCTAACATCATCGACCAAGTGTGTCGGGGCTCGATGCACACGGTCACCTATGGGGCCACGGGCCCCTTTGTGGTTCGGTAGGGGTGAGGTCACGTTGCACAAAGAGCAGAGGTAGTGAGGCAACACGACGAGGAGACGATGGTGTTTTACCCAGGTTTGGGTCGTTGAGAAGCGTAAAACCCTACTCCTGCTTTGGTGGATTGATTGGAGGAACACGAAGCACACGCGGTGCTCAAACCCGGCAAGATTGCCTTCAGGAAAGCTGCTACGCGAGTACAAGTGTCCAAAGGTCTGAATCTTTAGCTAGGTTGCCTCTGGCCTCCTTTTATAGCTCAAGGGGAAACCACGGTGGCAAAACAAACATTATCTAGTGATTAGATAGCCAGCAGTGCTATCATACCTAACTTTGGCACTTAGGACAAAATGCCATAAATGCTAGCCTAGGTGGCGTGCGGGGATGCATTCCCGGCAGGCTTTTACCATCGCTTTAGCTAACTATTGCTCAATATCTTGACACACATCTGGACGGGTCTCAAGAGGGCATAATCTGTCTTCCAGCGAGCCGCCACGTGCTTAGCGAGAGACACTTAGCCACCTGAGAGCTCGACACAGCATCGACAAATCACTAGCGTTGCGATGTGGTGGAGCGGTGGCCGATCGGCTTGCGCCTGCTGGGGGATGGCTTGCCGGGTCCTCCTGAAGATGTGTGCGCCTTGGTCCCCGGCAGGCACCGGGGACGTGACTACCATGGTTTGAGCTCGTCCTGGGCCGTTGCATCGACCTTGCCGACGTTGCTTAGCCAACGTAGGTTGCTTCTATCGGAGTCTTGGTCTTGAATGTTGGTTTCGTCTTCTTGATGTGCTCCTTGATACCATGTAGAGCGGCTTCTCTGGTTTCGACTGGTTTTGACTGTACTTACGTTGATGGGTTCTTCTACTACTGTTTGTGCATAAGTCAGGGGCACTGGGTACGCCAATCCTAGTGCACCGGTAAGAGCCCCCGGGTCTGGCCCAAATGCGCTCGCCCAACGTAATTGGGTCAGGCCCAGAATTTATGCATAGGCGCGCAATATGAGGGAGTAACTGCGAACATTCAAGCTAGCACTTACCCACTACCTCAGGCCGTTTCCGCCATGCGCGCTGCATGCATTGCGAGGAGATTGCGGTGGATGCGCATGGCTCAAAGGCTTGGGAGTGGCAGAAACTGCAGCGCCAGGGATTGGAGTATTGGGGCGGTTACCTATTCACCCGTGATCGTGGGTAGTGGGATTAGTGGAGATGGGCAGCCGCCTTGGAGCGGAGGAGAGCCAACCCCCGTGCCCTTCCATATAAATTGGGGGGTCACAATGGGCTCATCCATTCCCTTCTCCTCCTCGATCTCAGGTTCACATAGCTTGCCCTTCTTCTCCCGTCTTTGGATGCACCAGTCACCACTATGACGAGGGGGCGAGGACGACCCCCAGCTTCCGCCGCAGCGATGAGAGTTTCCCCTCGGGGTCATGTCGCTGCTTCAGCCGTGGTGGTGGAGGGCGGTTTCAGCGCGTGCGGTGTGAGCACTAGAAGAGGTCGAGATCGGAGCGGGGCTCGCAGCCAGGGGAGGCAAAGCGCCACACCCGATCCTTCTTCGCCAGCGGTTCCTCCCACAACGATGGGACATACTGAAGGTATGGTGCTAGAGTTCGTCGTCAGGCTGTGTGGCCCTCCCCGTTGCTATTTGCGACTCCCTCGCCCTTTTGCCAGGGTGATGGAGGTCGACAAGCCGCACGTGATGTGGCTGCGCGTGCACGGCTGTTATAATGACGTCGTGCAGGCTGACATCGAGTTTCCGGCACCCCGCGTCATGTTCCTCAGGCGCGGGTGGAAAACCTTCACACGTGCACATAGCTTCATGGGTGGGCACGTCCTCTGCTTCAAGCTGTTGGAGGCCGACATGCTTTTTATCAAGATCTATGGGCATTCGGGCACTCATCCTGGCTGCTGCGAAGAGAGCTCGAGCGACGATGAAAGATCCTCCTTGAGCGACAGCGACGAGGAGGACAATGTCGGTGAGGATGACGACAGCGAGCCCCGGGTCATCAAGGCGGAGAACGACGACTCGGCCTCCAGCTGACCGCCGGTCGCGCCACCACTGTCATCTAGCCCCCTGGCAGAGCAATTTGTTGGGGGTTCTTGACTTGGGCGCCACCTCCTCCCCTAGCTGGACCCTGACAGGCTCGTGGACTCCAGCTTCGTCTTCCCATCCGCAGGTCCTGCCGAGCCGTGCCCTGCTCGTCCTGACGGGGTCAGGTTGGGCTTCTGCTTAGGCCCTCCTTTCGTCCTTTCTCCTTTTAGTAGCTTGTTCCTAGGGGAGAAAGTCCAATAAAGATTTATTAAAGAGGCGTTCTCTAATGTAATCTTTATCCATTTTGTACCGAAAATGAATGAAAGAATGATATTTCTCTTCCTTAAGTACTATCCCTTTCTCCCCTTGTTTATACCGTGTCAGCATGTTTGTCCTTGCCGCATGGAACTATTTGTCGGGTTAGTACTAACTGCGAGCGCCAAGGGGGGAGTGATCCCCTGACAACAGGCTGGTATCATTTCCCAGCAAGGCTCCTTGTCGATATCGGCGCAGCCCCACAGAGTTGATAAGCGACAGGAGCTGGGGGATGGCTTGTCCCGACAAGGGTTTCCATTGCGTGAAGGAATCCATTGTACATAGTCAAAAGGATAGCAAGGGTTTCCTTAAGGGAGCAAAAGGCACCGAGCTTGGAATGTGTGATTAGACTTATCTTTTAAGGCAGTATCCCTTTTTGGAGTACGATGGGCGGCCATCCTTGTTTCTTTGCCCTTCTTACTTGTTTTCCTGCCGACAAACATGTAGGGAAAGAGGCCTCTTTCCTGTGGAGAGAGAGAATGCGGTAACAAGGATCATATGATCATCAAGTACTCTAGCAAATTTCTAGAACTTAAAAGAAATACCATTGCAACATAAGAAATGCATAGTAAACATGTAGTTTGATGGTATGATGCAATGCCTATCTTTATTATTGCATGCACAAGGTCTGTGTCTGGCTTTGTACAAAGGGTTACATGCACCGTGGCAAGGCTTGTACAAAAGGTGGTTGCCAGGGACTGAGCCCGGCAACTGCGCCTTACGGGTAGAACTTATGAAGATGCTCAATATTCCATGAGTTAAGCATTTTGATGCCATCTTCGGTCTCGAGACAGACTGCGCCAGGTCTGGTGACTCGTGCTATCCAGTAAGGGCCTTCCCACTTCGACGTCAACTTGTTGGTACCCTTGGTAGACTGAACGTGCCTAAGGACAAGGTCACCTTCCTCAAGGCTATGGGCGTGGACCCAACGGCTATGATAGCGGCGCAGGGCTTGCTGGTAGCGTGCAGCACACACAGTGGCCCGAAGACGATCTTCCTAGAGGAGCATGGCATCGTCATGTCGTAGCTACTCTTGCTCTACTTCATCATAGGCAAGTACTCGAGGTGACCCGTATATGAGTTCCGTGGGGAGAACTGCTTTCGCCCCATACACTACGGAGAAGGGCGTCTGGCTGGTAGCTCGACTTGGTGTCGTTCTGAGAGACCAAAGAACCACCAATAGCTCATCTATCCAGTGCTTGCCACCTCTTCACGGTCTATCAAAAGTTCTAGTCTTGAGCCCACGCAACATTTCAGCATTCATCCTCTCGACTTGCTCGTTGCTTCTTGGGTGGCCAACAGAGGCGAAGGAGACCTTGCTTCCAAGGCTTTGTGAAAGGATCGATATGGTTGACTAGAGGGGGGGGTGAATAGGCAACTACCAAATTTTAAGATTTCTTTAACAATTTAGGCTTAGCAACAAATAGGCTGGCTAAATATGCAATTGGGTGAGCAACCTATATGATGCTAAACACAACAACAACATAAACAAGCAAGATAAACAATATGAGTAGCTTGCACAAAGTAAAGCTAAGAAGTAACCACAAGTGAAACCAATGGAGACGAGGATATGTTACGGAAGTTCCTTCCCAGTAAAGGGAAGTACGTCTCCGTTGGAGCAGTGTGGAGGCACAATGCTCCCCAAGAAGCCACTAGGGCCACCGTATTCTCCTCACGCCCTCACACAATGCGAGGTGTCATGATTCCACTAGTGGTGCCCTTGAAGGCGGCAACCGAAACTTTACAAACAAGGTTGGGGCAATCTCCACAACTTAATTGGAGGATCCCAACGACACCACGAAGCTTCACAACAATGGACTATGGCTTCAAAGTGACATCTTCTGTATAGGGTGCTCAAACACCCAAGAGTAAAAAGATACGCAAGGGATTGATGGGGGGAATCAAATATCTCTCCGTGGAAGTGTATATCAAGGCCCTCTCCTCCAAACCCCGAGCATCAACAAGATTTAATGGATAGGGAGGGAGAAGGAGCAAGAATAAGCTTAGGAGCAACAATGGAGCTTTTTGTGGGAAGAGGTAAGTCTCAATGGGGAAGAAGACTCACTTATATAGGTGGGGGGGAGTGGCCGTTTTTCTGCCAGGATACGAGCATAAGCGGTAGTACCGTCCTAGGGGGCGGTACTTCCGCTTATACGCGTACTGGAACAACTGAGCGGTAGCACCACTCTGGAGGAGCGGTACTTACGCTCAGAAATCCCAGAAGTCTGGAAGAAAAAGGATGCAAAAAAGGCTCCAAAGTTCCTCAGGGCGGTAGTACCGCTAGGCTTCCACTTAAAAATATGTAAGCGGTAGTTCAGGGCGGTAGTACCGCTTGGAACTTCCGCTTAAAAAATATAAGCGTTAGTTCAGGGCGGTAGTACCACTCAAAACTTCCGCTTAAAAAAGTAAGCGGTACTTCCAATTAAGACAAACTATGGGGCCTTGGGGGCAGAGAAAGCTCTGTCATGCCGGGAAAAGTATGGGGGTCGAAAGTGTACGTGATGATTCCTCCCAACCTTTTAGGATGCGGATCCCCTCTTAATAGTACGGATTTTCCTCCGACTCAGGTCCACCAACCTAACCTCAAAAGGAAAAGACCCCGTCTTCTAATTTACTACTTGAGGGGAAGATAATCGTCTCGTGACACCTGATAATCTCTGAAAGCTTAATGCACACGGTTAGTCCACAAACACACTGTCATCAAGCACCAAAACTACTTAGGGAAAATTATGCTCTTACAATCTCCGCCTTTTTGGTGGGTTGATGACAACGCAGGATTTGCCAATAAGATATACAGTAAGACTATGGCAAACCCAACATCTACAAAATATAGACAGGCTCCCTCTAGATGTGTGTCCTATTTGAATATGATTTTGGAATGCAAAGAGCACACACTAGGATCAACACTCCTCCTATATTTTATAGACGTGGCCAAATACTTCCATACAAACGAAATGAGTGATAAGCAAGTAAACAAGTAAAGGAAATATAAACTCACAATAATGTAGACATAACGAATATAAGGGGTAGCATATGTCTTACACCATACATAGAACTCATGAGTCTGACACCATAAAGCAAAGCAAACAACCAAAGCAAATGAACGAGTTCACGAGAGAAGAGAAGCGCAGATAAAAGGAGAAATACTCGTGACTCAGCAAATCCCTAAACACCCTCCCCCTTTGGCATCAAGACACCAAAAGGGGCACAGAGGACTAAAGTGACACCAAGTGATGATAGGCACAGAATAGCCACTCGTCAGGCTCATCATCTTGCTCCTCATCAGTAGTAGCAGGCACATCATCCTCAGACTCAGCAAATGGGCAATTCTTGTTTATCCATTCCTCCTCATTAGTAATCCTCTCCTCAGACCCGCTGTCAACCGGCAGATCAAGCTTCCTCATGATCCTCTTGTCATGGCTACGAGCCTTCTTGGCCTCCACATGGTCCTTGTACTGTCCCTTGATCCAAAAGCAGAGAAGATTCTTCATCTTGGTTTTGAGCTTGGCAGCCCAAGAGGGAACAGTCTCAGAGCGAGGAACATAGGTAGCATCAGTATAGTCAGGCTTGTTGGAAATATGCCCTAGAGGCAATAAATAAAGTGTTTATTATTGCATTTCTCTGTTCATGATAATCGTTTATTATCCATGCTATAATTGTATTAATTGGAAACATGGATACATGTGTGGATACATAGACAAACACAATGTCCCTAGTATGCCTCTAGTGAACTAGCTTGTTGATTGAAAGATGGTTAAGGTTTATGATCGTGTCAGTTTATTGCTACTATTTTCTGCATGTCAAGTATATGTTCCTATGACCATGAGATCATGCAACTCACAGATATCGGAGGAGTACCTTGTGTGTATCAAACGTCGCAACGTAACTGGGTGACTATAAAGGTGCTCTACAGGTGTCTCCGAGGGTGTCTGTTGAGTTGGCATGGATCAAGACTGGGATTTGTTACTCCGTGTGACGGAGAGGTATCTCAGGGCCCACTCGGTAATACAACATCACAATAAGCCTTGCAAGCAATGTGACTAAGTGTTGGTCACGGGATCTTGTATTACGGAACGAGTAAAGAGACTTGCCAGTAATGAGGTTGAACTAGGTATGGAGATACCGACGATCGAATCTCGGGCAAGTAACATACCGAAGAACAAAGGGAACATCATACGGGATTAACTGAATCCTTGACATAGAGGTTCGACCGATAAAGATCTTCGTAGAATATGTAGGAACCAATGTGGACATCCAGGTCCCGCCATTGGTCAATAGAGGTGTCTCGGTCATGTCTACATAGTTCTCGAACCCGCAGGGTCTGCACACTTAAGGTTTGGTGACGTTTCGGTAGTATAGAGTTATGTATGGTGGTGACCAAATTTTGTTAGGAGTCCCAGATGAGATCCTGGACGTCACGAGGAGCTCCGGAATGGTCCGGAGGTAAAGATTCATATATAGGAAGTCCTGTTTTGGTCGCCGGAAATGTTCCGGGCTTATCGGTAGTGTATCGGGAGACCTCCGGAAGGGGTATTTCGACCCAAGAGGCTTCATGGGCTGTGGGAGAGTGAATATAAGCCCTTAGTGGGCTGGTGGAAACTCCCACACAAGGCCCATGTGGCTGGAGAAGAAAACCCAAAAGGAAAAAAGGTGGAAAAAGGCAAAAAGGAAAAAAAAAGGATGAATCCTAATCCTACTAGGAGTGGAGGAGGTGGACTCCTCCTCTCCTAGTTCAGCCGAAGCCTAGGAGGCTTGGAGGCCATGCTACCTCCTCTCCTCCTCTCCTCCTATATATACTGGTGGTATTGAGGGTTTTTGCACTAGATTTTCAGCCACGTGCTACCCGTTCCTCCAGTGCATAGTTTCTCCTCTAGATCGGTTTTCTGCAGTGCTTAGGCGAAGCCCTGCCGGAATTGCTCCACCACCATCGCCGGAGCGCCGTCAGGCTGCCGGAGAACTATTCTTCCTCACCACTCCTTCTTGCTGGATCAAGACGGTGGAGATCATCATCAAGCTGTATGTGTGCTGAACGCGGAGGTGCCATCCGTTCAGTGCTAGATCGGAAGGACCGTGATCAAGTTCATGAGACGGATCGTGATCAAGTTTGTGGGATGGATCGTGATCGGATCGTGGGATGGATCGTGATTGGATCGCGGGACAGTTCGTGATTGGATCGCAGGACGCACGGCGATTTGGATCGCGAAGACGTTCGACTACACCAACCGCGTTTCTTAACGCTTCCCGCTTAGCAATCTACAAGGGTATGTAGATCCACTCTCCCTCTCGTAGATGCTCATCACCATGGATAGATCTTTGTGTGCGTAGGAAAATTTTTGTTTCCCATGCAATGTTCCCCAACAGTGGCATCATGAGCTAGGTCTACGTGTAGATGAGATCTCGAGTAGAACACAAAAGGTTTGTGGGCGTTGATGCTTAGATTGCTTCCTCCCTTGGTCGGATTTTGGTTCAGCGGTATTGTGAGATGAAGCGGCCCGGACCAACATTAACCGTACGCTTACGAGAGACCGGTTCCCTCGACGCAACTTGTTGCCTAGATGGCTTGCGGGTGGCAGTTTCTCTAACATTAGTTGGATTGGATTCAACAAAGGCGGTCCTTGAGAAGGTTGAAAAGCAAATTATGTATCACCATTGTGGTTTATGCATAGGTGAGAATCGTTCTTGCTAGAAATCCGTAGCAGCCACGTAAAACACGCAACAACAATTAAAGGACGTCTAACTTGTTTTTGCAGGGTATGTTGTGATGTGATATGGCCAATTACATGATGTGATATATGTGATGTATGAGATGATCATGTGATGTATAGAATTTCACGACTTGCATGTCGATGAGTACGGCAACCGGCAGGAGCCATAGGGTTGTCTTTAATTATTGTATGACCTGCGTGTCAATCATTAAGCACTATGTAATGTTTTACTTTATCGCTAAACGGTAGCAATAGTAGTAGAAGCATGCAGGGCAGGACAACCTCGATGGCGACACGTTGATGGAGATCAAGATGATGGAGATCATGGTGTCGTGCCGGTGACGATGAAGATCATGCCGGTGCTTTCAAGATGGAGATCTAAAGCACAAGTTCATGGACATATCATGTCACTTATGAATTGCATGTGATGTTAATCCTTTTATGCACCTTGTTATGCTTAGTACGACGGTAGCATTATAAGGTGATCCCACACTTAAATTCAAGATAAAATTGTGTTCTCCCTGAGTGTGCACCGTTGCGAAAGTTCATCGCATTGAGACACCACGTGATGATTGGTGTGATAGACTCTACGTTCACATACAACGGGTGCAAGCCAGTGTTGCACATGCAGAACACTTGGGTTAAACTTGACGAGCCTAGCATGTATAGACATGGCCTCGAAACACAAGAGACCGAAAAGTCGAACATGAGTCATATAGTATATATGATCAACATAATGATGTTCACCATTGAAGCCACCTCAACTCACGTGATGATCGGACTTGAGTTGGTGGATTTGGATCATGTGACACTCAGATGACCTGAGGGATGTCTATTTGAGTGGGAGCTTTAGTAATTTGATTAACTAAACTCATTATCTTGAACAATAGTCTAAATGAACTTTGCATATTTATGTTGTAGATCAATGGCTCGCGCAGTTGCACCCCTGAATATTAATGCATTCCTAGAGAAAGCTAAACTGAAAGATGATGGAAGTAACTTTGTTGACTGGGCCCGTAATCTGAGGATTATCCTCATGGCTTCCCAGAAATCATATGTCCTTGATGCACCGCTTGGTGACCAACCAGAAGACATGACCTCCGAAGACGTTAAGAACGCTTGGGAGGCACGTACTAGAGATTACTCAATAGTTCAGTGTGCAATATTGTATGGCTTAGAACCAGGACTTCAAAGACGTTTTGAACGTCATGGAGCATATGAGATGTTCCAGGAGTTGAAGTTTATCTTTCAGAAGAATGCCCGGATCGAGAGGTATGAAACCTCTGATAAGTTCTATGCTTGCAAGATGGAGGAGAACGGGTCTATCAGTGAACATATACTCAGAATGTCTGGGTATTCAACTCGTCTAGCAGAGTTGGGAATTGCCCTTCCGCCAGAGGCGATCACTGACAGAGTTCTTCAATCACTGCCACCTAGTTACAAGAGCTTTGTGATGAACTATAACATGCACGAAATGAACAAGTCAGACGCCGAGCTGTTTGCGATGCTAAAAGTCGCTGAGTCTGAAATCTAGAAAGAACATCAAGTGTTGATGTTCAATAAAACCACTAGTTTCAAGAAAAATGGCAAAGTCAAGGGCAAGGGCAAGAAGGGTACAACCAAGAAGGATGGCAAAGGAGTTGCTACTCCTGCAAAGAAGCCCAAGCATGGACCCAAGCCAGAAATTGAGTGCTTTCATTGCAAAGGAACTGGTCACTGGAAGCAGAACTGCCCCAAGTACCTGGCTGACAAGAAGGCGGCCAACGACAAACAAGGTATATATGATATACATGTTATTGATGTGTACCTTACTAGCTCTCGTAGTAGTGCCTGGGTATTTGATACCGGTTCGGTTGCTCACATTTGCAACTCAAAGCAGGAACTACGGAATAAACGAAGGCTGGCAAAGGGCAAAGTGACGATGCGCGTGGGAAATGGTTCCAAGGTTGATGTGATCGCCGTCGGCACGCTCTCTCTTCGATTACCATCGGGATTAGTGATGAACCTGAATAATTGTTATTTAGTGCCTGCGTTAAGCATGAACATTATATTTGGATCTTGTTTATTGCGAGATGGTTACTCATTTAAATCGGAGAATAAAGGTTGTTCTATTTATATGAGTAATATCTTTTATGGTCATACACCCAATGTTAGGGGTTTATTCATATTGAATCTTGATAGTGATGGCACAGATGTTCATAACATTGATACCAAAAGATGTAGAATTGATAATGATAGTACCACTTTCTTGTGGCACTGCCGTTTAGGTCATATTGGTGTAAAACGCATGAGGAAGCTCCATGCTGATGGACTTTTGGAGTCACTTGATTTTGAATCACTTGACACATGTGAACCATGCCTCATGGGCAAGATGACTAAAACGCCGTTCTCTGGAACAATGGAACGGGCGAGTGACATATTGGAAATCATACACAATGATGTGTGCGGTCCAATGAATGTTATAGCGCGTGCTGGATATTGTTATTTTCTCACCTTCACTGATGACTTAAGTAGATATGGGTATGTTTACTTAATGAAACACAAGTCTGAAACGTTTGAAAAGTTCAAGCAATTTCAGAGTGAAGTTGAGAATCATCATAACAAGAAGATTAAGTTCCTGCGATCTGATCGAGGAGGTGAATATCTCAGTTATGAGTTTGGCAGTCACTTAAGACAGTGTGGAATTGTTTCACAGTTGACACCGCCCAGAACACCACAGTGTAATGGTGTGTCTGAACGTCATAATCGAACCTTATTAGATATGGTGCGTTCTATGATATCTCTTGCTGATTTGCCATTATCGTTTTGGGGTTATGCATTAGAGATAGATGCATTCACTTTAAATAGGGCACCATCAAAATCCGTTGAGACGACGCCATATGAACTGTGGTTTGGCAAGAAGCCAAAGTTGTCATTTCTCAAAGTTTGGGGATGTGATGCTTATGTCAAAAAGCTTCAGCCTGAAAAGCTGGAACCCAAAGCGGAGAAATGCGTCTTCATAGGATACCCGAAAGAGACAGTCGGGTGTACCTTCTATCTTAGAACCGAAGGCAAAGTGTTTGTCGCCAAAAACGGAACATTTCTTGAGAAAGAGTTTCTCTCGAAAGAATTGAGTGGGAGGAAAATAGAGCTTGATGAGGTTATTGAACCTTTACTTCAACCAGAAAGTAGCGCAACACAGAAAGATGTTTCTGTGGAACCTACGACGGTAGAAGAGGAAGTTAATGATGATGATCATGAAGCTTCAGATCAAGCAGATATTGAACCTCGTAGGTCGACAAGGCCGCGTACTACCCCTGAGTGGTACGGCAACCCTGTCTTGGAGGTCATGTTGTTGGACAACAATGAACCTACGAGCTATGGAGGAGAAGTGATGGGCCCGGATTCCGAGAAATGGTTAGAGGCCATGAAATCTGAGATGGGATCCATGTATGAAAACAAAGTATGGACTTTGGAAGTATTACCTGAAGGGCGAAAGGCCATTCAGAACAAATGGATCTTTAAGAAGAAGATAGACGCGGACGGTAATGTCACCGTCTATAAAGCTCGACTTGTGGCAATGGGTTTTTCACAAGTTCAAGGAGTTGACTACGATGAGACTTTCTCACCCGTAGCGATGCTTAAGTCTGTCAGAATCATGTTAGCAATAGCTGCCTATTTCGACTATGAAATTTGGCAGATGGATGTAAAAACAACGTTCCTCAACGGTTTCCTTGAGGAAGAGTTGTATATGATGCAACCCGAAGGTTTTGTCGATCCAGAGAATGCTGACAAAGTTTGCAAACTCCAGCGATCCATTTATGGACTGGTGCAAGCATCTCGGAGTTGGAATAAGCGCTTTGATGAGGTGATCAAAGCGTTTGAGTTTATACAAGTTTATGGAGAAGCTTGTATTTACAAGAAAGTGAGTGGGAGCTCTATAGCGTTTCTAGTATTATATGTGGATGACATATTGCTGATTGGAAACAATATAGAAATGCTGGAAAGCGTGAAGGAATATTTGAACAAGAGTTTTTCAATGAAGGACCTAGGAGAAGCTGCTTTCATATTAGGTATTAAGATCTATACAGATAGATCGAGACGCTTAATAGCACTTTCACAGAGCACATACCTTGATAAAGTTTTGAAGAAGTTCAAAATGGAACAGTCCAAGAAGGGGTTCTTGCCTGTATTGCAAGGTGTGAAGTTGAGTAAGACTCAATGCCCAGTAACTGCAGAAGATAGAGAAAAGATGAGTGTCATCCCCTATGCTTTAGCCATAGGCTCTATCATGTATGCAATGCTGTGCACAAGACCCGATGTCAGCCTTGCCATAAGTATGGCTGGAAGGTTTCAAAGTGATCCTGGAATGGAGCACTGGCAAGCGGTCAAGAATATCCTTAAGTACCTGAAAAGGACTAAGGAAATGTTTCTTGTTTATGGAGGTGATGAAGAGCTCGTCGTAAAGGGTTACATCGATGCAAGCTTTGACACTGATCCGGACGACTCTAAGTCGCAAACCGGATACGTATTTATTCTTAACGGGGGAGCGGTAAGCTGGTGTAGTTCCAAGCAAAGCGTGGTAGCTGATTCTACGTGCGAAGCGGAATACGTCGCAGCCTCGGAGTTGGCGAAGGAAGGTGTCTGGATGAAGAAGTTCATGACAGATCTTGGAGTAGTGCCCAGTGCACTGAATCCAATGAACATGTTCTGTGACAACACTGGTGCCATTGCTCTGGCCAAGGAACCAAGGTTTCACAAGAGGACCAGACACATAAAGCGACGCTTCAACTCCATCCGCAATTACATATTGGAGAAAGACATAAATAGTTGCAAAGTGCACACGGATCTGAATGTTGCAGACCCGTTGACTAACCCTCTTCCAAGGGCTAAACATGATCAACACCAGAACTACATGGGTGTTCGATTCATTACAATGTAAATCACATAGCGATGTGAACTAGTGACTCTAGTGCAAGTGGGAGACTGTTGGAAATATGCCCTAGAGGCTATACATAAAATGTTTATTATTGTATTTCTTTGTTCATGATAATCGTTTATTATCCATGCTATAATTGTATTAATTGGAAACATGGATACATGTGTGGATACATAGACAAACACAATGTCCCTAGTATGCCTCTAGCGAACTAGCTCGTTGATTGAAAGATGGTTAAGGTTTCCTAGCCATGGACATGAGATGACATTTGATAACGGGATCACATCATTAGGAGAATGATGTGATGGACAAGACCCAAACTACAAACGTAGCTTATGATCGTGTCAGTTTATTGCTACTGTTTTCTGCATGTCAAGTATATGTTCCTATGACCATGAGATCATGCAACTCACAGATATCGGAGGAGTACCTTGTGTGTATCAAATGTTGCAACGTAACTGGGTGACTATAAAGGTGCTCTATAGGTGTCTCCGAGGGTGTCTGTTGAGTTGGCATGGATCAAGACTGGGATTTGTTACTCCGTGTGACGGAGAGGTATCTCAGGGCCCACTCGGTAATACAACATCACAATAAGCCTTGCAAGCAATGTGACTAAGTGTTGGTCACGGGATCTTGTATTACGGAACGAGTAAAGAGACTTGCCAGTAACAAGGTTGAACTAGGTATGGAGATACCGACGATCGAATCTCGGGCAAGTAACATACCGAAGAACAAAGGGAACATCATACGGGATTAACTGAATCCTTGACATAGAGGTTCGACCGATAAAGATCTTCGTAGAATATGTAGGAACCAATGTGGACATCCAGGTCCCGCCATTGGTTATTGACCATAGAGTTGTCTCGGTCATGTCTACATAGTTCTCGAACCCGCAGGGTCTGCACACTTAAGGTTTGGTGACGTTTCGGTAGTATAGAGTTATGTATGGTGGTGACCGAAGTTTGTTTGGAGTCTCGGATGAGATCCTGGACGTCACTAGGAGCTCCGGAATGGTCCGGAGGTAAAGATTCATATATAGGAAGTCCTATTTTGGTCGCCGGAAAAGTTCCGGGCTTATCGGTAGTGTACCGGGAGTGCCGGTAGTGTACTGGGAGACCTCCAGGAGGGGTATTTCTACCCAAGAGGCTTCATGGGCTGTGGGAGAGTGAATATCAGCCCTTAATGGTCTGGTGGAAACTCCCACACAAGGCCCATGTGGCTGGAGAATAAAACCCCAAAGGAAAAAGGTGGAAAAAGGCAAAAAGGGAAAAAAAGGATGAATCCTAATCCTACTAGGAGTGGAGGAGGTGGACTCCTCCTCTCCTAGTTCGGCCCAAGCCTAGAAGTCTCGGAGTCCAAGCTTCCTCCTCTCCTCCTATATATACTGGTGGTATTGAGGGTTTTTGCACTAGATTTTCAGCCATGTGCTACCCGTTCCTCCAGTGCATAGTTTCTCCTCTAGATCGGTTTTCTGCAGTGCTTAGGCGAAGCCCTGCCGGAATTGCTCCACCACCATCGCCAGAGCACCGTCAGGCTGCTGGAGAACTCTTCTTCCTCTCCACTACTTCTTGCTGGATCAATGCGGTGGAGATCGTCATCAAGCTGTACGTGTGCTGAACGCGGAGGTGCCGTCCGTTCGGTGCTAGATCGGAAGGACCGTGATCAAGTTCATGAGACGGATCGTGATCAAGTTCGTGGGACGAATCATGATCGGATCGCGGGACGGATCATGATTGGATCGCGGGACGGATTGTGATTGGATCACGGGACGCACGGCGATTTGGATCGCAAAGACGTTCGACTACACCAACCGCGTTTCTTAACGCTTCCCGCTTAGCGATCTACAAGGTATGTAGATCCACTCTCCCTCTCGTAGATGCTCATCACCATGGATAGATCTTCGTGTGCGTTGGAAATTTTTTGTTTCCCATGCAACGTTCCCCAACAAGGCTCAGACTCATCATCAGATCGGTGGGAGCAATATCTAGCACAGAAGGCGTAACTCCCTAATTCTCCTTCATACGTAGCTTAAGAATACCATGAGTCACCATGTGATCAATGACCAGAAGCTCACCAGGGAACTACTCAGACCAAGTATCCTTAATGAGCTTGAAGATATAGGGACCATAGATAGCCATCTTCCTGTCAAGAACTGCTGAGCAAAGCTCCCTCCACATGATGTGGGAAACATCCAAAGTGGAATCTTTGTATTTTTCCTTGATGCACAGAAGAAGTAGATTCACGAGATAAGAGTGAACCTGATCCAAGTTCCCCACTCGAGGAAACCAAGAGTTGCGAAAGATATGGTGCATAATGTCCAAGAATGGGATGAGTTCGATGCAAGTACCCTTGGCAGTCTTTACGATACGCTGGTGGCGCGCGAGCTTGGACTTATGAATAGCTTGTACTTTAGTGTGTGGTCGAAGACCAACTGGCTCAATTTCCCCTGAGTTTGCATACCCCAAAGAGTTCATAAAGGTCTTCCAGTTGGAATGCATGACTCTACTACATGTCATCCATGTCATGCTCCTCCCCTCATCATTGTGAAAGTGAATGGTGGAAAAGAACTGAGCGACAAGCTCGGAGTCAAAATCCTTGTTGAATGCAATAATGGGAACCAGATCCCATTCCTGGCAAAGAGCACGAGCTTCAGCAAAGTATTCAGAGTGAGGGTTGCTGACCATATGCTCCATGTCGATGGATTTGACACGAGGCACATAGAGATTCGTCTTGCCCTTCAAGACTCCAACATAAATGAGAGACTAAGCCTTGTTCTAGAAGGGACGACCAAAAAATGCGGGGTCCCGAGGACGGCGGTATGGATTGAGTTGACGAAACTCATAGAACTCGGTGCCAGCCATATCCCGAGGTTCCTTGACAGCTTGCTTCTTGTTGGCAACTTTCTTCATGGACTGTCGCTGGGGTTGAGCACTAGAGCCAGCTTCTGCCTCGTCAGCCGTGCGGTATCTCTTGGAACCACCACGGCTCGGATTCACACGATGAGCACCCATAGAGTCATCATCACCTGAACTCACAAAGAAGAAATGGCAAGAGACACAACAAATGTAAATAACCAGCAAAAGCCAAGCAAAAATACTAGAGAGAGTAAAGAACACGGAGATGGAGAGATGCAGTGATTAGTGGTAGTATCGCTGGGGCGGGAGCGGTACTTTCGCTTGGAGCAGTAGTACCGGTCATGCCCGAGCGGTAGTATCGCCCTGGCGACGGGAAGATCCTGCGACAGGGAAGTGACCATGAATCCTCCACACACCAAGTTCCTAACAGTCATATGTATCTCTAGTGATCATTCATGTCCTACTCATGCCAAGAAATAGCGAGAAAATGCGAGACACCACACACATTGCCCTAGATGCAAGATCTAAGAAAAAGAAGGTCAAACGAGAAAGAACGAGGGCAATACCAGGGTCCATGGCATGAGGAAGACGTGGGGATCAATCCCACTGGACGGTGTCGGATTTCAGGCTCAGCAAAACCCTTATGGTCCGAACACAGGGGTGTGTGCGAAGGTTTCCCTGCAGCCTCACCCAACCTAGCTCGCTACTCGATGGACACAACAGCGAACTCGTTCGATGACGAGGAAGAAGATGAACATGATAGTTTACCCAGGTTTGGGCCGCTACGAAGCGTAATACCCTACTCCTACTTTGGTGGTGTGACATCCCAAGTGATGTCCCTACCCTATTTGGCATGTAACCCCATGTATGAACCTTGGTCTTGTGTTTATGTATGTGTTGAACCTTCTCATCATTGTTTTGTTGCATCCATGCATCATGGCATCCATCTTACCATTCATGTGCATGCTTGCTATTCTTATGTGATTGTCTTGTGTTGGTATGAATTGATGTGGGTGTGCTTTTGTGTTATGTTGGTGTGGAGAGGAGTAGGAGTCATGTGGGTTTTCACCTCTCCTCCTTCCCTCTTTTTCCTTCTTCTCTAAACCTCACCTTATGCCCTTTTTATTCCCATATGAATTCATGGCAGATTTTAGTAGTTTTAAAATCATTTAAAAATGTTCATGTGGTAGCCCTATTTGTATTATAAATGTAGAGAGTGGCTCTTTTGATGTTTGGGGTTGTTTGGATTTTGTTTTGCTTTAAAAACAGGAGCTTCCATTTTATATATTAAATAAAATTACATGCTCTATAAATTAACTTAATATTTTTTTTAAATAGGACTCTTTATTTCATCCACCAAAGTATTTTGTTTTTTCTCTTAAAAACCTTTTCTTATCTCAGGGGATTTATTTTGGTGGTTGTGGTATTATTAATTATTAAGCCTGTGTTTTTATTCGGTTTGTGGTGAGTCTGGGAGAGAGAGTTAGTTGGGCCGTGGCCCAGCCCAGCTAACTAGGACGGCAACCTGCTCCCCCATTCCTCCTCCGTCAGGTGTGCGTGCAAGTGCAGTGCAGAGAGCAGCTGAGCGACGCCGTCCGTCGCCGTTAGCCCAGACGTCGAGGCCGGTCCCTTTTAAGCGCGCCTCCCTAGGGTTCATCCCCTCCTTCTTCTCCTCGTGCCGCCGCCGTGTTCCCCTCCTTCTTTCTCCCTCTTCTCCTCTGTTCTTCCTCCTTTGACAGGTAAGTGCAAGTGAGATTCAGAGTGTGCATCCGAAGGGGTCGTCGGCTCCGGCGTGCCTCCGGCATGGTCAAGTTGTCGTGGCCATGTCCAAGGGCAAGCGGATGGATTCCACACCCTGTTCCTGGCGCTAGGGGAGTGCTTGGCCCCTGCTTCGTCTTCTTCAGCCGCGTCTGCGTTCGGGTGCAGAAGCTCCGCTCGGTGTCTTCTTCCTCCTCCGGCCATGATCTGCTTCCTCTTCGGCTCCGTCGTCTCCTGCGCGTTTCCGCGGTTTCCCCTTCGTCCCTGCGTCGTCTGCTGGCCCTGGATCGCCAAGCTTCGAGCGCGTCGACCGTCTGCAACTCCGGCGCAGAACCGTTCGTGCCGTCGTCGTGCTCGTCTCCGACCCCTTCCGTCGAACCAGGCACCAGCCGTGCTTGTGGTGAGCACGCGACCCCCCCTTTTGCCCCTTTCCTTTGCTTCCTTGCCCGCGTAGTGTAGATCAGTGCGCACCCGTGAGCTCAGCTCCGCCATGGCCTTGAGCTTGTGCATTTGTGGATGCAAGAGCGTGCGGATCGTGTCCGATAGGTGCTCCGGCGACCACCCGTTCCATTCCCGCTCGAAGTTCATGCCTTTATCGCGTGTAGGTCTCGTGCCGTGCATGTCCAGTTCGTGTCCGTGCCGCTCCGTTAATCTCTGTCAGTTACCAGGCGGTTCGTCAAGTTCAGTTAGCGCGGGGGTTAGTTCAGCAGGACTAAGCCCCCCATACTAGTAACGATCGCGTGCGTGGCATAATGGTGCGAGGGCGCGGGGACGACCGCGAGGTCACGGGATCGATTCCCGCCCCCCCCCCCCGGTTTTCCTTTTTTTGGTTGGCCGTGGTGGCTGTTGGGTGTGTGGATCCGCCGTGGTGGCCGGATCCCGTGTGCGTTCGTGTGTGTGTGGTGGGATCTGGTGTGACCACACTAGATCCGGGTGTGGCTGTGGTGGCTGTTGTGTGTGTGTGTATGCACCTATTGGTGCATATGCATATGTATGCACACATGTTATGTATATGTGTATGTAGTATGGGTGTGGTGTTATGAGCATGTGTGTGTGTGCATGTGTGTTGAGTAGAGAGTGACTTGGGTGTGTGTGTGTGTGTGTATGTTATACATACACACACTTGTGTGTGTGTGTGGTGTAGTGGTAGTGTAGGTGCATGCTATGCATGCACATATATGTGGTGTAGTGAGTGTGTGTGTGTATATGCCAAGACATATACACATGTGTGCCTTGTGTTGTGGTGTGTGTATGTGCCTTGCACATACACATATGCTAGTGTTGTTGGCATAAGTGTAGGTGGTGTGCCTTTACTTCTATATATGCACATGTATGTGGATGTGTGTGTGCTTAGAGTAGAGATGTATGTGTATGTTCCTTTTATGTGAATAGGAGCATGTAATTCCTTCTAGGTAGTGTCATCCTTGCATTTTGATGCTATGTCATGTATCATGTCCCTAACATGCTAATTAACCACTTTCAACATGTATCTATGGATCACCATATCATTTTGTGGCATTGCATTGAGTTTTATGAGTGACATAAGTCACCC
The DNA here is from genome assembly GCA_022496015.1 of Hordeum marinum. Classification (NCBI taxonomy): domain Eukaryota; kingdom Viridiplantae; phylum Streptophyta; class Magnoliopsida; order Poales; family Poaceae; genus Hordeum; species Hordeum marinum. The sequence goes on along the minus strand of CM039677.1, from coordinate 340,181,497 downwards.
AAGGGCTAGGGAGGTCAAATTTTGACCCCCCTTTGCTCCCTCATGTTCCCTGCAAGCATATAGGTATGAGTAATGATTTTGAGGTAGAATCACCCATGTTTGCATCTGTGAAGTCAGATTTGACTTTGGGGCAACTTGACAAAACTGCATTTTTATGCTGTGATGCCCTTTTGTCTTTTTCATATGAATTAATCTATGCATGCTTTCTAGATCTTGCCAACATGAATTTGTTAGTCAAAGTTGTGGGTAATGTCCCACTATTTTATTTATTTATGACAAGTCCCTATATAAGTGGGAACCATGCTGTTTAGTAAGCTACTTTCTGTTTCTGCCAACCTGCTTGAAATTGGCCAAGTCTGGAGAGTCTGCTGTTATTGTTTTGCCATGTTGAGAGGATGGTATATTGTAATGTGTTGTATATTTGACCATGCTCAGTGTTAGATATTTGTAGTAGATATTGTCATCTACCACCCTGTTAATGTTGATGCCAATAGGAGCTCTTTAGCATATTTAACCAGTGCTGTCAACTTGCTACTTTCTTAACCCAGATTCCAGAAAACTGGAATTTTCACTAAGTCCCAGAAAACTGTTTCAACATGCCATCTTGGTTGCTTCTTGCTTATTGATTTGTGGCTCCTTTGCTGGTGGTGTAATTGGATGAATTGTTTTGTGTGTTGATTAGATTCTTTACATGTCTTGTTTGTGGCTGTAGGGTTCCTGTAGCTCAAGTTGTGGGCTTTTCAAATTGCTATGTTGCTGTTTTGTGACAGATTGGGTGCTATTTTGTTTTGTGACTTGTGGGAGCTATACTCCATGGAATTGAGTGATTCTTGAGTCTATTGTGATTGGTTTTTCATCACCTGTCCAGTGGATACCTTTGAATGCCAAGAATTAGCCCAGGTATTTGATGATCTTGTGTTTTGCCTCCGTACCTTGTCGTGAGCGTATCTCGAGAACCGTAGCTCTGTTTCTTGCGATCCTTATATGCATTTTCATCGATTTTGCATGCTGCATCCATATTTTCCATGTTCATGCATGTCTAAATAACTTAACATGAGGTTCTGTCCAGATCCATTAATAAACAACTTTGTATGTGAAACATGAGTAGTTTTGGATTGCCATGTTATAATTCTTCATAAATGATCATGCATCATTTTGAATGTGCATTGCACCTTGGTTGGATGTTTATTGTTGCTGTTTATCTTGGGTAGACGCGAGTGTTGATACTGAGCTCGAGGACCCAGGAGAGTACCAATACGAGGATCCCGCTACTTGTTTCACTGAAGAACCAACAGGCAAGATGATTGTACCCGGATCCCGATACTATTTTTGCTTGCTAGTTTCTCGTTCTTATCGTTACAATTGTGGTACCTACCACTTGATATCAGCCCCCATGTTTCCATGACAGCCTCTAACCTCCACATCATAGCAACCTTTGATTGGCTAAGATACCGCTGCTCAGCCCCTCTTATAGCATTTTAGTTACAGGTGCAGGTTATTCCATGTGATAACATGGATTTGGATACCACAATCTTCTGTTATTGAAATTAATGCACATATATATCTTGGTATTGGTGGGAGGCTTGGCCTTTTGCTAAGTGATTTGTTCCGCTATCACCGCCATTAGTTCCTTGTTACCGGTGTTATGTTTTCCATACTATGCGCTCCTAACATGCTCGGGGTTGTATGGGGACCCCCTTGTTACTCGACTGAGATTAAAACTTGTCTGGCAAGACCCAACATTGGTACTACATTTGCCTAACAACTTAATAAAACTGCATAGGGTCTTGCAAACCCGTGGATAATTTAATCAACCCCGGGTCAGTGCTCTGCATGAGTGTTGGTCCAACCTAGAGCAGCTTATTAACGCCACCCGGGGCAACTCGGTGATTGGCGTGGTAACCATCGCTCATCCGTCGTGTCCTGAGAATGAGATACACGGCTCTTATCGGGTTCGTCGACACGTCGAGAGGTCTTGCTGGATTCGTTTTACCTTTATCGAGTGTCTTGCGTGTGGAGACTGACTTTCTTCGGGTTTTACTCGAGGTGTTTGAATTCCTTTGGAATCACCTATGATGATCGCGAGATCCGCGGTCAAGGTATTCCCACGGAGTGTGGTTAATTTTGTAATGGATTAGTTGGAGCACCCCTGCAGGGTTACATCTTTCGGAAAGCCGTGCCTGCGGTTATGTGGCAACTTGGATATTTGTTTAACACCCAGTTATAGCAAACTTGAAGTGAACTCTAATTAAAATACACCAACTGTGTGAGTAACCGTGATCGTCTCTGCTCATGAACATGATCCGAGAGAGAACGCGATGGGGTTATGATTGACATAAGTAAGTGTTCAGGATCTCATAGAGGTTATACTAGATTCGATCGTTCTTCATAGGCCACTCATATTTATTTCATGTTGCGTAAGCTAGCCACCATATTTGCTTAGTGCTGCTGCAACCTCAACACTATCCCATCCCAATCTTAGCTTAAATAGTCTTGGTACCCGGGCACATGATAGCTAAGTCCTCTGTGGCTCACAGTTTACTACAACAATCCAGGTACAGGATCAGATGAGTTCGTGCAGCATGATCTTACCCAGCTCCAGTGGGAGTATGACGAGGAAAGAGGCAGGATGTACGTGACATATCCGGATGAGTAGAGGACCTGGTCGTGATCCTTGGGATAGCTTGATAGTGTCATTTGCAACTTCTTTTATCGTTTGATTTCGTCCGTAGTCGGACCCTGTGTTCCACTTGATGTTATGATTTGAGTGGCATTGTAAGTTAGCATGTGGCGAGTGTAAGCCAACTTGTATACTCTTCTCATTCAGTATTGTATGTTGTGATGATACTATTCTTGCTAACGGCAAGATGCGCCTCTATCCCTTGCGAGGCCCTCGTGCCTTAAACGGATAGGCGCGCATCTTGGGCGTGACAGGTGGATTGCCTCTCGTGGAGGTTTTGGTGGATGAACTAGTACAGTGTGCTTGAGCCTCACAAGGGGGGCTCAAGGTGTGTTCTTGGCTCTCCGCCTTGCGGTGATGTGTTGAGCGGCTAAGTGTTGGATTGGATCCGGGGTCTCTCCTCTATGGTGTGACCTAGCTTCTATATATAGCGGTGGCATGGATCCTCTTCCCTTATCACAATGGCGGGAAGGGATCCCACAATGGCCAATTTTGAAGGGGGACAGGAGTACATCCGCTCCCTGTCCAAAGGTGGTCTTCGCCTGCAAAGCAGCTGTTGGTGATGCAGTGGTGGGCTCAGCGATGACACCCGCCCTGCGGGGTTGGTGGTCATGGTCTTGTTGTACCGAAATGGAAACCTTTGGGCGGCGCTTTGGGAACTCGTGTATGTCCTTGCTCCCTTTGCACCAAGGAGGAAACTGCGCCGCCTGGCGCGCTGGCACCCGCTTGTCCTTCCTTGCATCACCCTTAACTCTCGAGGTCGGGCCTTGCATAGAGATCTCCGCCCCTTAGGAGGGGGACTGAGGAGGCCCATCCTTGCCGGTCTTGATGTTGTTTTTCCTCGCGAGCCTAGAGTCCTCGCGAGGGCCTTGTCTTGAGTAGCGCCACGCCAGGGCTCGCCTGGCTGACAAAGTGGGCCATGTCCTGGACCGCAGGCAAACAGGACTGGGTACCCCCGTTCCCAGAACACCGATAGTAGCCCCCGGTCCCAAGGCGCAATCGAGCTGGCTTCAAGGAGAAGCCTTGAGGGCGGCCCAAAGCACCGCGGGCCCCAAACGCCTACGGAGCCAGGGCTGGCACGCATCGTGTGTCTGACATGGAGCATCCCCATGGCCACTGCCCGAATTGACAAAAGCCTGACTTCCAGCATCGAGCCATTATTGCTTTCCTCTTCCGCGCACGTGCTCTTGCTTCCAGATCCCGGCCTTAGCTGATATCCCTCTAGATCTGGCGTCGCTCCACTCTCCCTCCGAATGGCCCCCATCGGAAAGTCGAAGTCGAAGGCACATGGCTTGTCCCCCGCTCCAACCTCGCTGGCGCTCTCCGTGTCCACCATTGCCGAGGATGGCGACCTAGTCCTGGTGCTCCCGACGACGGTGGACGGGACTAATGAGCACGAGCGGACCTTGATATGAGGCGAATCCTCAGAGAGGCGGCCCTCGTCCAGGCCAGCCTACCCCTTCTTCCTCCATAGCGTCTTTGCCGGCCTCTCCGCGTTCTTCATTGCCATCCTCGACCACTACGGGATCCAGGCACTTCACCTCTAGCCCAACTCTATCCTGCTCTTGTCCGTCTTCGCCTTTTACTGCGAGGCCTTCGCGGGCGTGAAGCCTTCGGTGGCCCTCTTCCGGCATTTCTTCATCTTGCGCGTGCACGATGGTGCTCAATAGTCGACATGCGTCTCCTTCGTCGCGGTCCAGAGTGGCAACATGCTCTTAAAGGCCGGGAAGAAGGTAGAGAACTCCCGGCACCGTTGGGTCTTCATGGATCCTGTGAGCCCTAACTCCTACTTGGAGCGGCCGAAGGGGCTGCCGGAGAAGACCCCTGCGTGGGGCTCCGTGAAGCTTTCTAACCCCCGGGCTAAGCCCATCCTGGAGTGGATCTCCCGCGACATGAGCGCCCGGAAGCTAACTGGGGGATGATAGTGAAGGAGTTCTTGACGGAGCACCTGCCACCCCTCTAGTCTCAGTCTAGGCCCCTAGGAACTATCGGGACAGCCGCGACAACCTCAGGCTTCGGTCCGCGTGCATAACCCCCAAGGAGTTGAACAGGGCTGTGGTGACCCTGCGCAACGGCGACCTTGGTGATCTCCCTGATACGTCTATAATTTTTGATTGTTTCATGCCAATATTATACAACTTTCACATATTTTGGCAACTTTTTATATGATTTATTGGACCAACCTATTGATCCAATGCCCAGTGCCAGTTCCTGTTTTTTGCATGTTTTTTGTATTGCAGAATATCCATATCAATCGAAGTCCAAATGCAATAAAGTTTTATGGAGAATTACTTTGGAATATTTGTGATTTTGGGGAGTTGTAATCGCCGCAAACAGAGGCCCACATGAGGCACAAGAAACCGGGATCCGACCCCTGAGCCAAGCACGTGGTGGTGTGTTGTGCCCACCTCGTACGTCGGTTGGAGCTATACTTTGGGCGCAAGGAAGCTTATATCCGGAAAAAATCGTGTTAAAATCTCAGCGCAATCGGAGTTACGGATCTTCAGGAATATAAGAAACGGTTTTCGGCCAGATCTGGGAACGCAAAACAGAAGAGAACAGAGAGGGAGATCCAATCTCGGAGGGGCTCCCGCCCCTCCGTCACCATAGGAGACCATGGACCAGAGGGAGGATTATCCTCCCCATATAGGGGGAAGGCCAAGGAAGAATAATAAGTAGGGGGGCTCTCTCGCCCTCGCTTCACGTGGTGCCAGAGTGCCGCCGGGGCAACGATCGAGACGACGATCTACATCAACAATCTTGCTACCGTCAACACCAACTCTCTCCCCCTCTATGCAGCGGTGTAACACCTCTTTTCCCTACTGTAATATCTACTTAAACATGGTGCTCAACTCCATATATTATTTCCCAATGATCTATCGTCATCCTATGATGTTTGAGTAGATCCGCTTTGTCCTGTGGGTTAATCGTGATCTTGGTTGGTATGATTGTATATTTTATTTATGGTGTTGTCCTATGGCACCCTCCGTTCTCACGCAAACGCGAGGGCCCCTGCTATAGGATGTTGAAATATGTTCATGATTTGCTTATTGTCAGTGTTGCGGGGGATGACAGCAGCCCAAACACGGATAAGTGGGTTATGGCGTATGGGAGTAAAGAGGACTTGATACTTAATGCTATGGTTGTGTTTCATGACCTTAATGATCTTTAGTAGTTGCGGATGCTTGCTAGGGGCCTAATCATAAGTGCATATGATCCAAGTAGAGAAAGTATGTTAGCTCATGCCTCTCCCTCATATAAAATTACAAGAATGATTACCGGTACTTGTTATCGATTGCCTAGGGACAAATAACTTTCTTGTTGACACAAACCCTTTTACTAAACAACTAACTTTTATTATCTTGAAAAGTACTTCTAGTTTTATTCTTGCAAAATAGTTCTAGCATCACTCCAACAAAAATAGTTTCATACTTGTTTTAGGTAAAGCAAACGTCAAGTGTGCGTAGAGTTGTATCGGTCGTCGATACAACTTGAGGGAATATTTGTTCTGCCTTTAGCTCCTCGTTGGGTTCGACACTCTTATTTATCAAAGAAGGATACAAACAATCCCCTATCCTTGTGGGTTATCAAGACCTTTTTCTGGCACCGTTGCTGGGGAGTTATAGCGTGGGGTGAATATTCTCGTGTGTGCTTGTTTGCTTTATCACTAAGTAGTTTTTATTTCCTGTTCTAAGTTGTTCTCTATCTTTATTACGGATATGGAACACGAAACACCAAAAAAATTAGTCGTACTTGATACTCATGGAGATGGGGAACCTCCTAAAACCCTCGATGCTCATTATGTGAAAGATATTATGCACTACTTTGATAATCCTGAGAAAACCCCATTCAACTATATAATGGGAATAACATTGGATCAACATGAATACTTTAGGGATTATTGCTTGACTCATAAAGGGAAAATGTCGTGGGAACGAGCCTGACAGTAGATGGTAGGGGTACGAAGGGAGAGGGCAGAGTCCTAGCTACAGCGAGGGTGTACACACGGTTGTATGAGTTCAGGCCCCTCTCGTGGAGGTAACAGCCCTACGTCTCAGTGCTCGGGAGCTTTATATCGAGTGGAGTATAGATACTACAATGGTTGCCAACCCTTGTACAGGAGGGGAGAGGTGGCTTATATAGAGTTCACTGCCCCTCATAATTGCCCCGCATCAAAGGGCCTGGTCATGGGATTAAAGTCTGCCGTTACAGGTAACGTACGTAATAAAAGCTATTAATGACCATTGAACCAACGTCTGCCCGTTGGGATCTTGATGATGGCTCCTGGTCTTCTGGCGTCGAGTGAAAGTGAGGTCTTCCGAGTGACACGCGACTGCCGAGTGAGAGCAGGAGTCTCCGAGTGGATTACCGTCGAGTGGCTTTGAACGTCTCCAGGGATCCACTCGGAAGTTCATGCTTGATCTTCAAGTCCTCTCATGCGGTGTCCTTAGGTAGGGTATGTGGGTCGTGCCTAGGACCCTACCCTAGGTACACATCCTCGTCATTAGCCCCCGAATGGATCGGGGTTTGAGTGGTGGAAAGAGGTATCTTCGAGGGCCTTGAGTTAGTGCATCAGATCCTCCGAATGATATTTGGGATTTCCATGAAACTTGTGTCCATTGAACTCTGAGCATTAGCATTCATTCAGGGTCAACATGCAAAATCTTCCGAATGATATTCGGGTCTTCAACGAAACTTGTGTCGATTGAATTCCTCTCCACTCGCCCAGATCCATTCAACCTTAAAGGTGTCCGAGTGGATGGTCAACATTTGTTTTGGTCCGAGTGAGTTGGTAGTATCTTGGGAGGTGACGGGTTAGTCTGACAGACCCAAATTTTTCGGGATACGAAAATTTGGGAAGCGCGCGCGCTCGCGCGAAGATTATGCCACGATCGGGGCAAGTGGGGGCGTGACACCTCGATTTTCGTGCCAGTCGTATCGCCACGTACCGAGCGCCGTCAACGGTTGGTGTGTGCGGTAACCTTGCGGGTCCACTGGTCAGTGAGACACTCGGCAGTGTATAAAGCTATCTTCGCTGCGGTTTGCACAGTACCTCCGTCAGTTCTTTCTCTCTTTTCCTCCGCTTCCTCCGCTCCCAGCGCCCAACTCCGATCTCCCTCGGCGAGAGCCGCCACGATGAAGATGAATAATCCGACGGAGAAGCTGGAGCAAGCGAAGAAGGGGGCGACGAAGCTCAAGGGCAAGAAGCCCTCGACCGCCCGATTCACCGCGCCGGTGGGCTGGATGCAGGGGGATTTTCTCCCGTCTGTCATCAATCGCGAAGACATGGAGGGCCTCGTCTCTGAAGGGCTCGTGGAGGACGGCGCTTGGAGGCTGCACGGGGGAGGAGCGCGAGCCGGAGCCGCACGACGGGGAGCGGGTCCTCCTTCTCTCCCACGTCGAGCGAGGTTTTTCTCTGCCGCCCCACCCGTTCTTTAGGGGCTTTCTGAATTTTTTCGGTGACCAACCGCACCAGCTCTCGCCCAACACCATAGCCTATCTGTCTGCATTCATCACTCTGTGCGAAAGTTTCCTGGGCTCCTCTCCCCATTGGGGATTGTTCAAACACCTCTTCATGGTCGGATCCCAGACCATGAAGAAAGCCCTCCCCGCAGATGGGAAGACCCACGTGCTCCAGTTGTGCGGAGGGTTAGGAGTTCAAAAAAGATCTCGTAGCTCCTTCCCCGCCATGACCTTTCCTGAGTCTGTAAGGGGTTGGCTGTCGACCTGGTTCTACTGCAAGGATGCAACATCGCCCAATATGTTGACTGGCCTTCCCCCATATACGCCCGACCGTCCGACTGTTCCCAAGTTCCTGAAGGTGACTGAAGAGGAGCACGTCCAAGTAGGCATCTTGGTTGAAGTGGTGGTGCAGCTGATCCGGGGCGGGGTGACCGGCATGAATCTGTTGGAGACGTTTCTCGGTCGACGTATCCAACCGCTCCAAGCTAGAGACCACACCACGTGGCACTATGCGGGCCTTGAGGACTCGACAAGGACGCATCTTGAGGAAGTTCCTCATAAAATTATTGATCAGTGGCTCCATAGCATCACCAGGGCCTGCGACAATCCTTTGGGAGCCAAGAGGATCCATCCATATTCGGCCGAAAACCCGCCGAAGAACCTGGTGAGTTGTGTGATGTCGACTGATGTATTGTATTGTCGAGTGATATATTGAATTGACTTCTTTGCTTCAATCATGCAGGAATGGACGCACATGCACTCGCCCATTCCTAACAGGAACCAGGTTGAAGACGGCTTGGTGAGCGAGGGCGGCAGTGTGGACGGTGACGGTTCTTCCGACTCCGAGAAAGAATACGAGGACTCCGGCGAGGAGGAAGAAATCGAGTCACCTCCCCACCGTGAAAGCCGCACCAAGTCCCGCCAAGATCCGTCGACTGTTGAGGACAGGGCTCCGGGCCCTAGTGAGAAGAACCTGAAGCGCAACCGCCCCTCGACCGCTGAGCCGAGCGAAAAACTGGCTAAGCAGCCCAAGCAAGCCGTCACCAAGCCTCACAAGGCTCTGCCTTGCATGAGGGTGGTAGTGCCTGTCGTCTCCACGTAATAGTTTATTTCCGTACTTGTTCTATCGACTGAAGTCTGGAGTTGTATTTGACTGAATGCCACTCAATTCGTCAGAGCTGCTACATCTATGTCTTCGCCTCATCGAGATGGAGGGGATGCAATGGATGTCGACACTGCTGACGCGGCCACTTCTCATAGAGGTTAGATAGTTGTTGGTTCGTCTGAATGGGACTCGACATATGCAGATGTCAACATCGTCGGTTGTCGATGCAGAGGTCATTCAGGTGGAGGACGACGAGGAGTGATTTGACACTTCGCGCCCTCGCATCCAAGGAGCATCATCGGCGCAAGCACTTCAGCGGTCGACTGCAGAGTCTTCCCAGGGGGAGGTGGCTCGACACAACCCAAGGTTGAACCTACAGTACCTCTGTCACATGCTCCTCCAACTGTTTCGACCGTTGTGGTGTCGACTCCAACTAGGCCCCCTCAGACTGCCTTAGCTGCTCCTACGACCACGCCGACCCCGCCTATGACGGCCTTCTCTCTCCATCGCACCCCGGAAGATCAAACCAGGGCTGCGAAGGAAGCCATGATCCAGGCGGAGCAGCTCATGCTGAGGACCAAGGAGGCGTACGAGGCCAGCAAACTGGCTTTTCACGTCAGCGCAGCCCTCCACACCAATGTTCGAGTAAGTTTGATTGTAAGTCCATCGTCGATTGAATTCTTGTCTTTTCTTGGCTGTTGTACACCCACTGGGTGATTGTCGTAGAACGTTTGAACTTTCTCCACTCGAATAGATCGGATCGTAGTCAAGTAGGATTAGGATTGATAGTACACGTGGTACTAGTGTCACTCAACATATCGAGTGTATTTTCTGACGAGTTACTAGATGGATCAAGAATTAACTGTCTCAGTGGGGGCGCTCTTAGCGCACCCACTGGGTGTAGTCCCCGAGACCGCTATCGAATGCTTGCATCGGCAGGGGTCTTTAGAGTTTATTGTATACATGATACATTTTGCTTTTGAATCACACCACTTCGTAGCTACCTTGCAGGTTTCATGGACATTAGTGGCAAACCATGATATGACGCTGCATAAGGATAGACTGCACTTCATAGAGTAGGGAGGCACGTCACTCGACGGGTTGAGTGTCGTGACAGGGCTGACCTTGTCAAATGTTTTAATAACCAATGGGGGCATGCTAAGTGCACCCACTGGGTGTAGTCCCCAAGGCTACTGTTCATCGCAGACGATAAACAGTAGGCTTGAAAACTTGTCGTACGCATGGTACTGGGGTCACTCGACATGTCGAGTGTTTTTCCTGACGAGTTACTCGACGGATCAAGAGTTAACCGTCTCGGTGGGGGCGTTCTTAGCGCACCCACTGGGTGTAGTCCCCGAGACCACTGTCGAGTGCTTGCATCAGCAGGGGTCTTAATGGAGACAGCTTTTGAGTTTGTTTATGGCACGTGGAGCGCTAGAGCCACTCGACATGTCGAGTGGACTTTCTTCTTGAATTCTTCCAAGATGGTCATCCGCCGGTGTTCATAACTCAGTCGACTGTCTAGGAACTACTTGCTGATTGAACTCTTGTCTTTTGTTGTTTCCAGACGGCTTGCGAACTTGGGATGCAGTACAAGGACATGAAGGATGAGAGGAACCGGTTGCAGGTGGATCTGGCAGTCGCCAACAACGCCCTGGAGTGAGCGCGTGCTGAGTTGAAGTCTCTAGGAGGTAATTACTATCGACTGTCAGCATTCCCATCTTCACTTTTCACGTTTTGAACCGAGTGCTCCACTCGAACAAACATGCGCAATGAAAACCGTCGACTCCAAGCGCGACTCAACAATGTTGTTTCTTTAGAATCCATGAACATGGCACTAGAGGAGAAGGACAAAGCACTCGCCGACGCCCAACGGGTGGCCAGGGACAAAACTGAAGCTGCAGATCAGAAGCTAGCGGCCGCCCAGAAGCTGGAAGAGGAGAACACCAAGCTGAAGCAGGAGCGTGCGGACCTCGTCAAAAGAGCCGAGTAGCTGAACAAGAGGAGCAATGGCCTGGAGAAGCATTTGGGCGAGTTCTCGAGGAAGTTGTATATTCTCCTCGACGGTAAGTATTTTTGTTGGCTGAGCTTTGTAAAATCTTTGAGGGTCGCAGTTCACCAATTCTCCTCCCATTCCCCATTCTTTAACAGAATTCTTCCAAGACTTTGAGAAGGATACGGAGGAGGTTGAGCCCAATATGGATCCCACCAAGTCTCCTGTCACAGATGCGGTGGCCATGAACATGCTCCGACTCAATTTCCGGCTTCAGGGCGTCCAGTCGTATCTTGTCCGGCTGAAGTCTGCGATGGAGAGAATCGACAAAGAGCTATGACCTGAGGACACTCTTCATCTCGACCTCAACTCTATGATGGCTTGCCTGGACGAACTTCCAAGTCGTGTGCAGGCCTCGAAGAAATCTGCCGCTCGTTGTGGGGCCGACGTGGCGTTATCACTCGTCAGGGTCCATTGCAGGGACGTGAAGGAGGTGAGGCTGAAGGAGCTTCAGGTGGTCAACACGAAGAAACTCTAGTTCGAGGACTTCATGGAGACCTTCATTGAAGAGGCCACCAGAATCGCCGACGGCATCGACCTGGACACTTTCGTCGAGCCCGCCAGTCCGTCTCCTGCTTGAAAAACTTGTCTTTGAAAGAAACAGTTAAATGTGCCTCGGTATGCCGAGTGGATTTGTATCCTTAAAAACTTCGTTCAGGCCTTGGGTCTGAGCACATTTGCTTTCATATGAAACGTTTATCCGTGGTTTACCCTTTGGATTTTGTTCGTATTTGGCTTTCAATCGTCTGTTCGACTGAGTTTGTTTTTAACTTAGCCAAAGCGTGTTCGCAGCTAAGCCCCCGAGTGTGAGGATTGCTCATCACTCAGAGTATTTTCGAACTTAGGTGAATGTTGATTCGCAGCTAAGTTGTCGAGTGGATGGATTACTATCTACACGACGAGGTTTTTAACTTAGGCGAAATGTGTTCGCAGTAAGCCGCCGAGTGTGAGGATTGCTCATCACTCGAAGTATATTTGAACTTAGGCGAATGTCAATTCACAGCTAAGTTGTGGAGTGAATGGATTATTATCCACTTGACAAATTTTTTAACTTAGGCAAAATGTGTTCGCAGCTAAGCCCCCGAGTGTGAGGATTGCTCATCACTCGAAGTATATTTGAACTTAGGCGAATGTTGATTCGCAGCTAAGTTGTCGAGTGAATGGATTATTATCCACTCGACGAGGTTTTTTACTTAGGCAAAACGTGTTCGGAGCTAAGCCCCCGAGTGTGAGGATTGCTCATCACTCGAAGTATATTTGAACTTAGGCGAATGTCGATTCGCAGCTAAGTTGTCGAGTGAATGGATTATTATACACTCGACGAGGTTTTTAATTTAGGCGAAACGTGTTCGCAGCTAAGCCCCCGAGTGTGAGGATTGCTCATCACTCGAAGTATATTTGAACGAAGGCAAATGTCGATTCACGGCTAAGTTGTCGAGTGAATGGATTACCGTCGTCTCGACGAGGTTTTTTTAACCCAAGCGAAGACGGATTCGCAAATAGGCCATTGAGTGAATGGACTGCTATCCACCCGATAGGGTTTTTAACTTAGGCGAAACATGTTTCGCAGCTAAGCCCCCGAGTGTGAGGATTGCTCATCACTCGGAGTAACCCCAAGAATGTACCTACACGGTTGGAATCGACGAAGTATTAATCGCAGAAACACGAATTGCATTGATGAAGTACTCTTATTACATCAGAAAAATCTTGTCTCAAGTGTAAAAACGCCGGAGCAGGTCTGCATTCCAGGCTCGTGGCTCATCTATCTGTTTCATGAAATTATACAGGTGATAGGCTCCATTGTTTAGCACCTTAGTGACGACAAAAGGACCTTCCCATGAAGGAGCAAGCTTGTGAGGTCAGTGTTGATTCACTCGGAGCACCAAATCTCGTTCATGGAATGCTCGACTTTTGACATTCCGTGCATGGAAGCGTTGTAGGTCTTGCTGATAGGCAGTGGTCCGGATCAGAGCCATCTCACGCTCCTCCTCCAGAAGATCTACCCCATCCTGTCTGGCATGTTCAGCTTCAGCCTCAGAATATAGTTCCACTCGAGGAGAATTGTGGGCCAAGTCACTCGGCAATATGGCTTCAGCACCATAGACAAGGAATAAAGGAGTTCATCCAGTCGACCGATTAGGTGTTGTCCTCAATCCCCACAAAACAGACGGCAACTCAGTTACCCACGCACCGGTGGCATGATCCAAATCGCGCATGAGACGAGGCTTCAGACCTTGCAGAATGAGACCATTAGCCCGCTCAACTTGCAAATTGGTTTGATGATGTGCAACAGAAGCGTAATCCACTCGGGTGCCTTGGGAGTTACAGAATCTCCTGAATTCTTCCGAGTCAAAATTAGTGCCGTTGTTGCATGATAATGCTGTGCGGAATGCCTTACCGGATAATGATCTCCCTCATGAACGTGACCGCCGTGAGGGAATTCAGCTTCTTGATGGGCTTGGCTTCAATCCACTTGGTGAATTTGTCGACTGCTACCAACAGGTGGGTGAATCCTCCTTTTCCAGGTCGGAAGGGACCAACCATGTCGAGTCCCCAAACTGCAAACGGCCAGGCGAGAGGGATGGTCTTCAAAGCAGACGCCGGCTTGTGTGACAGATTCGCATAGAACTAGCAGCCTTCGCAGTGATCAACGATGTCCTTAGCCATCTCATTAGCTCGTGGCCAGCAAAAACCAGCTCGGTATGCTTTAGCGACGATCACCCTTGAAGACGCATGGTGGCCGCAAGTTCCTGAGTGGATTTCGTCTAGAATCATCCGACCTTCCTCGGGGGAAATGCAGCACTAGGTGACACCAGTCACACTCTCTCTGAATAGCTGATCTCCCATCACAGTGAATGCCTTGGACCTATGCACAATCTGTCGAGCCTCTGCTTCATCTTCAGGGAGCTCTTGTCTGAGGATATAGGCAATATATGGCACAGTCCAGTCGGGTATGATAACTAGCACCTCCATGACCAGGTCAATCACAGCAGGAACATCAACTTCAATCGAGTCAGAGGAGCTTAAAGCTTGTGGGGGCTCTTCGGCGAAGGGATCCTCTTGAATCGAAGGAGCGTGCAAATGCTCTAGGAACACCTTGCTGCGGACAGGCCGTCGAGTGGAACCAATCTTGGACATCTCATCAGCAGCTTGATTTTTCAATCGCGGAACATGGTGAAGTTCTAGGCCTTAAAATTTCTTCTCCAACTTCCAGACTACATTGCAATATGTTTTGATATCCCCCCAGATTGCCTTCTTGGCCTTGAATCTGCTGTCAAAGTGTCCAAGCTCAATTTCCCATTTAGCCACTCGACTGATGCGTCGCGATTATTGAAGACCTCGGATAAAGGAGCATCACTGACGACTGAGATCGAATGGTCTTGGAAATAATGCGCCACCTTCTTCGCTGACAGGTAAATACGATACACCAGCTTCTGATAGTGTGGATATCTTTGCTTTGAGGGGGACAATACTTCCGAGACATAATAAACTGGCCGCTGAACTTTATAAGCTTTACCCTCCTCTTCTCGCTTGACAGTCAGTACTGTACTGACGACCAGATTTGTGGCCGCGATGTACAGGAGCAAGGCTCTTTGCTGGCAGGAGCGGCAAGCACCGGCTGGGTGGAGAGTAGGGCTTTGAGCTCAACAAACGCTGCTTCAGCTTCGGGAGTCCAGTCAAATGTGTCGGACTTCTTCGTCAACTGATATAAGGGCAGAGCCTTCTCACCAAGATGAGAAATGACTCGACTCAATGCTGCCAAGCAACCTATGAGCTTCTGAACATCGTGCACTCGCACAAGAGTCTTCATACGGGTGATGGCGCTAATTTTCTCAGGGTTGACATCAATCCCTCGCTTGGAAACGAGAAAATCGAGCAACTTGCCACCAGGGACACCGAAAGTACATTTGGTCAGATTCAGCTTTATGTCGAATCACCTCAGATTGGCGAATGTCTCGGCCAAGTCAGCCAGCAGGTCGGAACCTTTGCGGGACTTGGACACTATATCTTGCATGTATGCCTCGACATTCCGAGGGATCTAGTCGAGTAAACATTTCTAAATCATGCACATAAAAGTAGCGCCAGCATTCTTGAGACCAAAAGGCATGGTGATGTAACAAAAACAACCGGATGGGGTGATGAAGGCTGTCTTTATTTCATCCGTCCCATACAGAAGGATCTGATGGTACCCAGAATAAGCATCCAAAAACGATAAACGCTCACACCCTGCTGTCGAGTCAAAAATTTGATCTATGTGGGGGAGTGGAAAATGGTTCGACACTGTCGAGTGGTGTGCTTGGGTAAAATCAGGTTGCCTTCTGCATCTTTCCTCGTGTGAATTACACACGACTGATCCAAGATATCAGTTCGTGACTGACCTTTCCCCTTCTTGGGGGCATACTGAGCCTTGGCTTTGCCCTTGTTCTTCGACTGAGTCGCCAGTGCTGCTGCCTCTGTCGGAGCCGGGTCTTCAGCCTTCCGCTTCTGTTTTCGATTGTTGCCGCCGCCAGACTCGTTAGCGACTGTTTTTCCTTTGCTGCTATGGAGGCAGTCTTCTTCCTCACTATTGGCGTAGCGAGTGGCAATTTCCATCATCTTGCCAAGTGAAATGTCACCAGTGCGCCCGAACTTTAGGTACAACTCCCTGTATCTCACACCGGCCTTGAAGGCACAAACAGCCTGGTGTTCCGACACATTCTCCACCGTATGATGCAGGGTGGACCATTGCTGAATATAATCCCTTAAGGTTTCATTGGCCTTCTAGACGCAGTGCTGTAAGTCGACCAGACCCGCGGGGCGCTTGCAAGTGCCCTCAAAGGTCCGGACAAACACTCGGGCAAGATCTTCCCAACAATGTATGATGGAAGGAGCCAAACGATTCAACCAAGCTCGAGCTGAACCATCCAACACGAGGGGCAAGTGCTTCATTGTGACATTATCATTTCCATCGCCAATCTGCACAGCCACTCGGTAATCATCTAACCAAGTCTCTGGTTTTGTTTCACTAGAAAACTTTTCGATCCCCGCCGCCATTCTGAAGTTGGGGGGAATCTCTGGAGAACATATAGCTCTGCTAAAATACTCAGGACCAGACACCACAACTGAGCTTCCACTCGGAGCATCTCTGTCGAGTCCTTCCTTGTAGGCTCTGCTCTTGTCGATCCGCTTCTAAACCTAGTAGGCGCGAGCATTAAAGTCCGTGTCCCGCTCGTCACCGTGGGAGTGCATGTCGTCCTGGCGCTGGGGCGCGTACAGACCACTCCGTGGAGGAGTGGGCACTCGACGGTGGTCTTCGCGGTGATGCTGATCTCTGTCTTGGCCTTCATGAAAACCACCGCCTCGACGACCCAAGGGTGATCCAGGGCTGTGTGCCGACTGAACGGTCTCTGCCTTGGGTGAATTGCGGTATATCCTGTTACGTGACTGAGAAACTGCTGAATTCTGACATTGTGCTGCATCCAACAGCGCTCTGATCTGCAACAACCCTCTACCAGCCTCTCATCGGGACAGCTGAATGGAATCCGCTATCCTAGCAGCAGCAACAACATTTAGCATAGGAGTTCGGTATACCTCAACGCCATCATGAGATCCAGCCAGAAACAATTGTCGATGATGTCGACCGTGGCGCGGCGCGCACTGGCGGGCGTGCTCATCGATCTCCTCCTGGAGCTCTTCCAGACGAATGCGTGCGGCCTCCAAAGCTTGGGCATCGGCAGTCATGCCGACGATGGGGGTATGAAGGACCTCCTCATCACGACGCAGCTGCATGTTCGACGGACCTCCGGCCTCTCGCTTGATACGGCCAAAGCTAGGCGGTGAACTCTGGTGAGAGCCCGCCATCAAGACCTCCGCTGCGGGATCGCAGCTTTCGCACTCGGAAGGCACGTCAGATGGATCGGAATCCGACTCGAAAACGCCGTGAAGGGACTCGGCGGGCTCGAGTGCTGCAACTTACGGAGAAGCTTGACGTGCTGCTGCGTGTTCGACCCACCACTGCAGTCGTGAGCGGCCGGACCGCTTGCGACCGCGAACGGCAAGAGGAGCCAACGCGTAGGGGGTTGACGGCAGACGCAGCAACACGCCGCAGGGGCTCGCGCGGAAGTGCATGGCCCCGCGGACCGGGAGCGCCTCGACATCAAGAGGCGCCTCCTGGAGCCATGCCTAATCGTCGGCGATGAAGGTGAGCGCTCCGAAACGGATCTCGTGGCCTAGAGCAAAACCACCGCCGGAAGACATGTCGAAGGATGAAAATTGCAACCTCGCCGGAAGTTGCTTAGACGCCTGCCCCATGGTGGGCGCCAACTATCATGGGAACGAGCTTGACAGTAGATGGTAGGGGTACGAAGGGAGAGGGCAGAGTCCTAGCTACAGCGAGGGTGTACATGTATGAGTTCAGGCCCCTCTCATGGAGGTAACATCCCTACGTCTCAGTGCTCGGGAGCTTTATGTCGAGTGGAGTATAGATATTGTTGGAAATATGCCCTAGAGGCAATAATAAATTGGTCATTATCATATTTCCTTGTCCATGATAATCGTTTATTATCCATGCTATCATTTGTATTGATCGGAAACTCAGATACATGTGTGGATACATAGACAACACCATGTCCCTAGTATGCCTCTAATAGACTAGCTCGTTGATCAAAGATGGCTATGGTTTCCTAGTCATGGACATGAGATGTCATTTGATAACGGGATCACGTCATTAGGAGAATGATGTGATGGACAAGACCCAAACTACAAACGTAGCATATGATCGTCTCAGTTTATTGCTACTGTTTTCTGCATGTCAAGTATCTGTTCCTATGACCATGAGATCATGCAACTCACTGACACCGGAGGAGTGCCTTGTGTGTATCAAACATCGCAACGTAACTGGGTGACTATAAACGTACTCTACAGGTATCTCTGAGGGTGTCTGTTGGGTTTGCATGGATCAAGACTAGGATTTGTTACTCCGTGTGACGAAGAGGTATCTCAGGGCCCACTAGGTAATACAACATCACAACAAGCCTTGCAAGCAATGTGACTAAGTGTTAGTCACGGGATCTTGTATTACGAAATGAGTAAAGAGACTTGCCGGTAATGAGGTTGAACTAGGTATGGAGATACCGACGATCGAAACTCGAGCAAGTAACATACCGAAGAACAAAGGGAACATCATACGGGATTAACTGAATCCTTGACATAGAGGTTCGACTAAGAAAGATCTTCGTAGAATATGTAGGAACCAATATGGGCATCTAGGTCCCGCTATTGGTTATTGACCATAGAGGTGTCTCGGTCATGTCGACATAGTTCTCGAACCCGCAGGGTTTGCACACTTCAGGTTCGGTGACGTTTCGGTAGTATAGACTTATGTATGGTGGTAACCGAAGGTTGTTCAGAGTCCCGGATGAGATCTTGGACATGACGAGGAGCTCCGGAATGGTCCGGAGGTAAAGATTGATATATAGGAAGTCCTGTTTTGGTCGCCGGAAAAGTTTCGGGCTCATCGGTAGTGTACCGGGAGTGCCGGTAGTGTACCGGGGACCATCGGGAGAGGTATTTCGACCCAAGAGGCTACATGGGCTGTGGGAGGAGGTAAACCAGCCACTGGTGGGCTGTCCGAAGCCTCCTCTAAGGGCCCATGTGGCTGGAGTGGTTTGAGAAGGAAAAAATCCAAAGGTGGAGAGGTGGAAAGAGTTTCCAAGTGGAAAGGAGGAATCCTACTCCTAATAGGATTGGAGTAAGACTCCTCCACCTCGAATTTCGACCAAACCAAGAGGGTTTGAGGAAGCATCATCCCCTCCCTCCCTCCTATATATATATACTAGAGGATTTAGAGGAAAAAGCTAACCCTAATAGCCACGTGCTACCTCTCCTCTATATCGCAGTTTCTCCTCTAGATCGGTTTTTAGCGGTGCTTAGGCGAAGCCTTGCTGGAATAGCTCCACCACCATCGCCGCAACGCCGTCACACTGACGGAGAACTCATCTACCTCTCCACTTCCTCTTGCTAGATCAAGAAGGCGGAGATCGTCATCGAGTTATACGTGTGCTGAACGCGGAGGTGCCGTCAGTTCGGCGCTAGATCGGAAGGACCGTGATGAAGATCGCGAGACGGATCGTGATGAGATCGCGGGCCGGATCGTGATGAGTTCGCGGGACGGATTGTGATTGGATCGCGGGACGGATCGTGATGAGATTGCGGTATGCTCAGCGATTTGGATCGGGAAGACGTTCGACTACACCAACCGCGTTTCTTAACGCTTCCCACTTAGCTACAAGGGTATGTAGATCCACTCTCCCTCTCATATATGATCATCACCATGGATAGATCTTGCGTGTGCTTAGGAATTTTTTTGTTTCCCATGCAATGTTCCCCAACAGTGGCATCATGAGCTAGGTCTATGTGTAGATGAGATCTCGAGTACAATACAAAGAGTTTGTGGGCATTGATGCTTAGATTGCTTCCTTCCTTGGTCGTCTTTTGGTTCAGCGGTATTGTGGGATGAAGCGGCCCGGACCAACCTTACTCGTATGCTTATGTGAGACCGGTTCCATCGACTGACGTGTAACCTCGTTGCACAAATATGACTGGAGGGTGTCTGTTTCTCCTACTTTAGTTGGATCGGATTCGACAAAGGCGGTCCTTGAGAAGGTTGAAAAGCAACTTATGTATCACCGTTGTGGTTTTTACGTAGGTGAGAATTGTTCTTGCTAGATACCCATAGCAGCCACGTAAAACATGCAACAACAAGTAGAGGACGTCTAACTTGTTTTTGCAGGGTATGTTGTGATGTGATATGGCCAATTACATGATGAGATATATGTGATGTATGAGATGATCATGTGTTGTATAGAATATCACAACTTGCATGTCGATGAGTACGACAACCGACAGGAGCCATAGGGTTGTCTTTAATTATTGTATGACCTGCGTGTCAATCATTAAGCGCTATGTAATGCTTTACTTTATCGCTAAAAGGTAGCAATATTAGTAGAAGCATGGTGGGCACGACAACCCCGATGGCAACACGTTGATGGAGATCAAGATGATGGAGATCATGGTGTCATGCCGGTGACAATGGAGATCATGCCGATGCTTTCAAGATGGAGATCAAAAGCACAAGTTCATGGCCATATCATGTCACCTATGATTTGCATGTGATGCTAATACTTTTATGCACCTTGTTTTGCTTAGGACGATGGTAGAATTATAAGGTGATTCCTCACTTAATTTCAAGATAATTTGTGTTCTCCCCGAGTGTGCACCATTGTGAAAGTTCGTCGTGTCGAGACACCACGTGATGATCGGGTGTGATAGACTCTACATTCACATACAACGGGTGCAAGCCAGTGTTGCACATGCAGAACACTCAGGTTAAACTTGACGAGCCTAGCATGTACACACATGGCCTTGGAACACAAGAGACCTAAAGGTCGAACATGAGTCATATAGTAGATATGATCAACATGATGATGTTCACCATTGAAACCACCTCAACTCACGTGATGATCGGACTTGAGTTGGTGAATTTGGATCATGTATCACTCGAATGACTGGAGGGATGTCAATTTGAGTGGGAGTTCTTCAGTAATATGATTAACTGAACTCATTATCATGAACATAGTCAGTAGTGTCTTTGCAAAGTATGTTGTAGATTACTTGCTCGCGCTGTAGCTCCCTTGAGTTTTTTATATGTTCCTAGTGAAATAGAGTTGAAAGATGATGGTAGAAATATTGAGGACTTGGGTGTGTGATCTGAGGATTGTCCTCATTGCTGCATAGAAGGCTTATGTCCTTAATGCACCTCTCGGTGCGCCACCCCCTCTAGTGTCGTCTGTAGATGTTGTGAACATCTCACATGCGTGTTTCGATGACTACTTGATAGTTTTGTGCGTCATGCATTACGTCTAAGAATTGAGGCTCCGAAATGTTTTGAACGTCATGGAACATATGAGATGTTCTCAAAGATGAAATTAGGATCTCAGGCTCGTGCCCTTGTTGTGATATATGAGGTCTCCAACAAGATTCTTTGCCTGCAAGGTAAAAGAGAATAGCTCAATCGTTGAGCATGTGCTCAGATTGTCTGGGTGCTACAATCGCTTGAATCGAGTGGGAGTTGATCTTCCAGATAAGATAGTTATTAATATAGTTCTCCAAGTCACTGTCACTAAGCTACTAGAACTTGGTGATGAACTATAAAATGCCAGGGATAGAAATAATGATCCCTGAGCTGTTCGCAATGCTTGACACTGCGAAGGTAGAAATCAAGAAGGAGCGTCAAGTGTTGATGGTTAGTAAAACCACTAGTTTCGAGAAGGGCAAGGGAAAGGAGGGAAACTTCATGGATGGCAAGTCAGTTGCTGCTCCAGTGAAGCAACCCAAAGTTGAACCCAAACCCGAGACTAAGTGCTTCGATTATGAGGAGAGCGGTAGCTGAAGTGGAACAACCCTAGATACTTGGTAGATAAGAAGGCTGGCAATGTCGACAGAAGTATATTTGATATACGTGTTAACGATGTGTACCTTGCGAGTACTCCTAGTAGCTCCTGGGTATTGGATACCGGTTCGGTTGCTAAATGTTAGTAACTCGAAATAAAATCTACGGAATAAACGGAGAACTAGCTAAGAGTGAGGTGACGATGTGTGTTGGAAATGTTTCCAAGGTCGATGCGATCGACATCGCACGCTCTCTCTACCTTTGGGAATAGTGACGAACCTAAATAAATGTTATTTGGTGTTTCGCGTTGAGCATGAACGTGATTAGATCGTGTTTATTGCAACACGGTTATTCATTTAAGTTAGAGAATAATTGTTATTTGGTTTACATGAATAATACCTTCAATGGTCATGCACCTAGTGAGAATGGTTTGTTGAATCTTGATCATAGTAATACACGTTTTCATAACATTGATGCCAAAAGATACAGAGTTAATAATGATAGTACCACATACTTGTGGCACTGCTGCTAAATTTCATATTGGTATAAAGCGCATGAAGAAACTCCATGTTGATGGATCTTTGGACTCATTCGATTTCGAATCAGTTGAGACATGCGAACCATGCCTCTTGGGCAAGATGACTAAGGACCCCGTTTTCCGGATTGATGGAGCGGGCAAGTGATTTATTAGAAATGATACATGTTGATGTATGCAATCCAACGAGTCTTGTAGCATGCGGTGGATATCGTTATTTTCTTACCTTCACTGATGATTTGAGTAGATATAGTGTATGTTTACTTAATGAAACACAAGTCTGAATTGTTTGAAAAGTTCAAGCAAATTCAGAGTGAAGTTTAAGATCATCGTGACAAGAAGATAAAAATGTCTGTGATATGATCGTGGAGGTGAATATCTGAGTTACGAGTTTGGCATACAACTTTAGACAATGTGAAAGTCGTTTCACAACTCACGCTACCCGGAACACCATAGTGTGATGGTGTGTCCGAACATCATAGTCGTGCTCTATTGGATATGGTGCGGGCTATGATGTCTCTTATCATTTTGCTACTATAGTTTTGGGGTTATGCATTTAGAGACAACTACATTCACTTTAAATAGGGCACCATCTAAATCCGTTGAGATGACACCGTGTGAATTATGGTTTGATAGAAACCTAAGCTGTCATTTCTTAATGTTTGGGGTTGTGACGCTTGTGTGGAAAAATGTTTTCACCTAATGAGCTCGAACCCAAAGCAGACAAATGCATCTTCATAGATTACCCTAAGAAAAAATGGGTGAACCTTCTATCTCAGATCCAATCATAAAATGTTTGTTGCTAAAACTGGGTCCTTTCTCGAGAAAGAGTTTCTCTCGAAGAATTGAGTGGGAGGAAGATAGAACTTGATGAGTTTGTTGAACCTTTGTTCAACCAGAGAGTAGCACAATGCAGGAAGATGTTTCTGTGAAGCCTACATTAGTTGAAGAGGAAGTTAATGATGATGATCATGAAGCTTCGGATCAAGTTACTATCGAACCTCGTAGGTCGACAAGGATGTGTACTGCTCCTGAGCGGTACGACAACCCTGTCTTGGAGGTCATGTTGTTGGACAACAATGAACCTACGAGTTGTGGAGAAGCAATGATGGGCCCGGATTCCGACAAATGGTTAGAGGCCATAAAATCCAAGAATGGATCCATGTATGAAAACCAAGTGTAGACTTTGGTAGACTTGCTCGTTGGACGGCAGGTCGTCGAGTACAAATGGTCCTTTGAGATGATGACAGACGCTGACTTGTCGCAAAGAAGTTTCTGACAAGTTCAAGGAGTTGACTGTGATGAGACTTTCTCACTCATAGCGATGCTAAAGTATGTTCGAATTATGTTAGCAGTTGCTGCATTTTTCAATTATGAAATCAGGCAGATGGATGCCAAAACATTGTTTCCTTCCTTAAGGAAAGGTTGTATGAGATACAACCAGAAGGTTTTGTCTGTCCTAAGGATGCTAAAAGGTGTGCAAGCTTCGGTGATCCTTCTATGAACTAAAGCAAGCATCTCGCAGTTGGAATATACACTTTGATGAGGTGATCAAAGTTTTTGAGTCTATACAAAGTTTATTAGAAACTTGTATTTACAATAAAGTGAGTGGGAGCACTATAGAGTTTCTGGTAAGCATATGTGGTTGACATATTGTTGATCGGAAATGACGTCGAATTTCTGGAAAGCATAAACGGTTGTTTGAAAAGAGTTTTTCAAAGGAAGACCTGGATAAAGCTACTTAATTGTTGGGCATCGCGATCTATAGAGATAGATCAAGACGTCTGATAAGACTTTCAATGAGTACATACCTTGACAAGATTTTGAAATAGTTCAAAATGGATCAGTTAAAGAAAGAGTTCTTGCCTGATTTGTAAGGTGTGAAGTTGAGTGAGACTCAAAGCTCGACCACGACAGAAGAAAGAGAAAGGATGAACGTCGTCCCCTATGTCTTGGCCATAGGCTCTATATATTATGCCATGCTATGTACCGCACCTGTGTGTGCCTTGCCATGAGTCTGTCTAGGGGTACAAGAGTGATCAAGGAGTGGATCATTGGACATCGGTCAAGATTATCCTTAATAACTAAAGGACTAAGGAAATATTTCTCGATTATGGAGGTGATGAAGACTTTGTCGTAAAGAGTTACGTGGATGCAAGCTTTAACACTGATCCGGATGGCTCTTAGTAGCAATCCGTATACGTATAGTGGAGCAGCCATTTGGAATAGTTCCAAGTGGAGTGTGGTAGCAGTATTTACAGTATGACATAGAGATTTTCAAAGTACACACGGATCTGAATGTCGCATATTTGTTGACTAAAAGACCTCTCTCTCACATGCAAAGCATGATGAAGCCCTAGAACTCATTGGGTGTTAGGTTCATAACAATGCGAATCACATCGTGATGTGAACTAGATTATTGACTCTAGTGCAAGTGGGAGACTGTTGGAAATATGCCCCAGAGGCAATAATAAATTGGTTATTATCATATTTCCTTGTTCACGATAATAATTTATTATCCATGCTATAATTGTATTGATCGGAAACTCAGATACATGTGTGGGTACATAGACAACACCATGTCCCTAGTATGGCTCTAATAGACTAGCTCGTTAATCAAAGATGGCTATGGTTTCCTAGTCATGGACATGAGATGTCATTTGATAACGGGTCATGTCATTAGGAGAATGATGTGATGCACAAGACCCAAACTACAAACGTAGCATATGATCGTGTCAGTTTATTGCTACTGTTTTCTGCATGTCAACTATCTGTTCCTATGACCATGAGATCATGCAACTCACTGACACCGGAGGAGTGCCTTGTGTGTATCAAACGTCACAACATAACTAGGTGACTATAAAGGTACTCTATAGGTAGCTCCGAGGGTGTCTGTTGGGTTGGTATGGATCAAGAATGGGGTTTGTTACTCCGTGTGACGGAGAGGTATCTCAGGGCCCACTCGGTAATACAATATCACAACAAGCCTTGGAAGCAATGTGACTAAGTGTTAGTCACGGGATCTTGTAGTACGAAACGAGTAAAGAGACTTGCCGGTAACGAGGTTGAACTAGGTATGAAGATACCGATGATCGAAACTCGGGCAAGTAACATACCGAAGAACAAAGGGAACATCATACGGGATTAACTGAATCCTTGACATAGAGGTTCGACCGATAAAGATCTTCGTAGAATATGTAGGAACCAATATGGGCATCCAAGTCCCGCTATTGGTTATTGACCATAGAGGTGTCTCAGTCATGTCTACATAGTTCTCGAACCCATAGGGTCTGCACACTTAAGGTTCGGTGACATTTCGGTAGTATAGAGTTATGTATGGTGGTGACCGAAGGTTGTTTGGAGTCCCGGATGAGATCCCGGACATGAAGAGGAGCTCCAGAATGGTCTGGAGGTAAAGATTGATATATAGGAAGTCCTGTTTTGGTCACCGGAAAAGTTTCGGGCTCATCGGTAGTGTACCGGGAGTGCCGGTAGTGTACCGGGGGACCATCAGGAGAGGTATTTCGACCCAAGAGGCTACATGGGCTTTGGGAGGAGGTAAACCATCCCCTGGTGGGCTGGACGAAGCCTCCTCTAAGGGCCCATGCGGTTGGAATCGTTTGAGAAGGAAAAAATCCAAAGGTGGAGAGGTGGAAAGAGTTTCCAAGTGGAAAGGGGGAATCCTACTCCTAATAGGGTTGGAGTAGGACTCCTCCACCTCCAATTTCGACCAAAACTTGAGGGTTTGAGCCTTCCTCCTCCGCTCCCTCCCTCCTATATATACTAGAGGATTTAGAGGAAAAGGCTAACCCTAATAGCCACGTGCTACATCTCCTCTAGATCGCAGTTTCTCCTCTAGATCGGTTTTTAGCGGTGCTTAGGCGAAGCCCTGCTGGAATAGCTCCACCACCATCGCCGCAACGCCGTCATGCTGACGGAGAACTCATCTACCTCTCCACTTCCTCTTGCTAGTTCAAGAAGGCGGAGATCGTCATCAAGCTGTACGTGTGTTGAATGCGGAGGTGTCGTCCATTCGGCGCTAGATCGGAAGGACCATGATGAAGATCGCGACGTGTGCTGAATGCGGAGGTGTTGTCCATTCGGCGCTAGATCGGAAGGACCATGATGAAGATCGCGAGACGGATCGTGATGAGTTCGCGGGACAGATCATGATTGGATCGCGGGACGGATCGTGATGAGATCGTAGGATGCTCGGCGATTTGGATCGCGAAGACGTTCGACTACACCAACCGCGTTTCTTAACGCTTCCCGCCTAGCAATCTACAAAGGTATGTAGATCCACTCTTCCTCTCGTAGATGCTCATCACCATGGATAGATCTTGCGTGTGCGTAGGAATTTTTTTGTTTCCCATGCAACTATCCCCAATAGATACTACAATGGTTGCCAACCCTTGTGCAGGAGGGGAGAGGCGGCTTATATAGAGTTCGCTGCCCCTCATAATTGCCCCGCATCAAAGGGCCTGGTCGTGGGATTAAAGTCTGCCGTTATAGGTAACGTACGTAATAAAAGCTATTAATGACCATTGAACCAACGTCTGTCCATTGGGCTCTTGATGATGGCTCCTGGTCTTCTGGCGTCGAGTGAAAGCGAGGTCTTCCGAGTGACACGCGACTGCCGAGTGAGAGCGGGAGTCTCCGAGTGGATTACTGTCGAGTGGCTTTGAACGTCTCCACGGATCCACTCGGAAGTTCATGCTTGATATTCAAGGCATCCCATGCGGTGTCCTTAGGTAGGGTATGTGGGACGTGCCTAGGACCCTACCCTAGGTACATATCCTCGTCAGAAATTGTTATGGGATCAAATTCATATATTTAAGTGGTATGCTTGGAATCTATGCTCTAGATACGATTATACTTGTTGCTCTAGGATGAATACTCCACATCTTCCCTTTTCGTGCAAATTTAATGATAATGAAACCTTAGCTTCTTATGCTAATGGTATATATGATTATTGTGATGTTGAACGAATAGAAGAATTTGTTGCTTTTAAGGGTGCTTGTGAAATTGAATCTTTGTTTAAAAAGTTTGAAGATTTTGATGATTCGGTTTATAGACCTGAAAATCTTGCTATCCTTAAATATTGGTATGATAATTATAAATAAAATTACTATATTGATGTGTTTATTGATAAAGTCTCCGCTGTCCAAGAAGAGACTAATATTTTGCAGGAGTCTATGGAAGAAGAAATTGATGAAACTGCGAGCTCATTGGATGAAAAAGATGATGAGGAGAGCGAAGAACAAACGGAGGAAGAGCGGATTAGCTACCTGTGCCCACCTTCTAATGAGAGTAACTCTTCAACTCATACATTATTTAATGCCCCTTCGTTCTTACCAAAGGATGAATGCTATGATAATTGCTATGATCCCGTTGATTCATTTGAAATATCCCTTTTTGATGAACTTGATGCTAGTTATGCTTGTGGCCAAGATGCCAATTTGAATTATGTTTATGGATATGAACTTTCTATAGTTCCTTATGTTAAGAATGAAATTGTTTCTATTGCACCCACACATGATAGTCCTATTATCTTTTTGAATTCTCCCAACTACACTATGCCGGAGAAGTTTGCTCTTATTAAGGATTATATTGATGGGTTGCCTTTTACTATTTCACATGATAATTTTGATGAATATAATATGCATGTGCTTGCTGCTCCTACTTGCAATTATTATGAGAGAGGAACTACATCTCCGCCTCTTTATGTTTTCAACACGATAAAATTGCAAGAAACTGCTTATACTATGCATTGGCCTTTACTTGATGTGCATGAATTGTTCTTGTATGACATGCTGATGCATAGGAAGAGAGTTAGACTTCGTAATTGCTTCATATATGTTGCTTTGTGCTCACTACTAAATGCTAAATCATTGTTGATTCAAATTGGCTTTGATATACCTTGGGATCCGGGTGGATCCATTACTTGAGCACTTTATGCCTAGCTTAATGGGTTTAAAGAAAGCGCCGCCTGGGAGACAACCCAAAAGTTTTAGAGATTCGTTTAATTCTGTTGAGTTCTTTTATAAAGTTTAAAAATAAATAAATAAAGAGGGGAACTTAAAACTTTTTCAAAAAGAGAAGCAATTGAAAGGTGATGCATTGCGAAAGTGAGGGTCGACCTTGAACACTTGTGTTCATGCTCATGGAAACAATGTAGAATTTTTCATGAATATTATCAAAAAAATAATTATACCCTTTTAAAATTCCATTGTATTATAAAAATAATGTACCAAGGTTTGCCTTTAGGATGATTAGATTGCTTGCTGGTTTGTGCGGTGCAAAACAGAAACTTTGGCTGTAGTGTGTGATTTCTCATTTTTTACTGGAACGTCAAATGGTTATGAAACTTTATTTACTGTATTTATATACAATTGTTTTAATTTTTTCCTATTTTTCAGAATTATTAGAGTTACATAATTATGGTGGATTTTCAAATCTTTACAGACTGTCCTGTTTTCACAGATTACTGTTATAGCTTCATTATTTGCGTATGTTTGAATTCTTGTTGAAGCCTCCTTGACCTGGGGCCATAGAATTGTGATAGCATACAGTGGTTAATGTTTTTTATATTTATACAATAATGTTACAGCATTAGATGATGGGATTTCATTGCCATATTCATTAACCCCGCCAGTAAAAGTTTGGTTAAGTTTTGTGTGGATGAAGTGTTCGAAGATCGAGGAGGTCTCGATGTGAGGAGAAGGAGGAGAGGAAAGATCTCAAGATTGGGGATTCCCAAGGCACCCCAAGTAAATATTCAAGTAGACTCAAGCGTCTAAGCTTGGGGATGCCCTAGAAGGCATCCCATCTTTCTTCAACAAGTATCGATATGTTTCAGATTCGTTTCGTTCACATGATATGCGTAAATTCTTGGAGTGTCTTTTGTGTTTATTTTTCAATTTTATTTTATGCACCATGATGGTATGAGATATTCCATGGTTGATTTATATAGTTATAATTGCACTTCAGTTATATCTTTTGAGTATGTCTTTATAGAATGCTTCATGTGCTTCACTTATATCATTTGCAGTTTGGATTGCCTGTTTCTCTTCACATAGAAAACTGTTATTTGTAGAATGCTCTTTTGCTTCACTTATACTTATTAGAGAATGGTATTTTGTAGAAAAGAATTAAACTCTCTTGATTCACTTATATCTATTTAGAGAGTTAACAGGAATTGGTCATTTGCATGGTTAGTCATAAAAGCCTACATAAAACTTATGGATCACTGAATATGATATGTCTGATTCCTTGCAATAGTTTTGCGATATAGAGATGGAAT
The DNA here is from genome assembly GCA_022496015.1 of Hordeum marinum. NCBI lineage: Eukaryota > Viridiplantae > Streptophyta > Magnoliopsida > Poales > Poaceae > Hordeum > Hordeum marinum. The sequence continues at coordinate 340,151,929 of CM039677.1, read as the reverse complement.
ATGTGGGAGGTACTAGTAAACGGTTGTGGTTAGTAAGAATATTGATGTTAAGGTTTGTGATTCCAAAGCATGCACGTATAGTCTCTCGTTATGATATGAAGTTGGATCATGATTTATTATTGATTGTCTTCCTTTGCGTAGAGGTCGGGATCGCGCGATGGTTAACTCATACCAACCCTTCCCCTAGGGGCATGCGTAGTAGTACTTTGATTCGAGGGCTAATAAACTTTTGCAATAAGTATATGAGTTCTTTATGACTAATGTGAGTCCATGGATTATACACACTCTTACCTTTCTGCAATTTGCTAGTCTCTACGGTACCATGCATTGCCCTTTCTCACCTCAAGACGTGGTGCAAACTTCGCCGGTGCATCCAAACCCCGTGATATAATACGCTATATCACACATAAGCCTTATTATATCTTCCTCAAAACAGCCACCATACCTACCTATTATGGCCCTTCCATAGCCATTCCGAGATATATTGTCATGCAACTTCCAACGCTTCCGTTTTGATGACTTGAGCATTCATTGTCATATTGCTCCACATGATCATATAGCTGACATAGTAGTTGTGGCTTAGCCACCGTTCATCATTTTCCATACATGTTATGCTAGATCATTGCACATCCTGGTATTGCCAGAGTCATTCATATAGAGTCATACTTTGTCATAGGTATCGAGTTTTAATTTTTATTTCTTTTGAGTTATAAGTAAATAGAAGTGTGATGATCATCATTATTCATTATTAGAGCATGTCCCAGTGAGGGAAGGATGATGGAGACTAGGATTCCCCCACAAGTCGGGATGAGACTCTGGACAATGAGAGAAAAAAATGAAAAAGAAAAGAAAGAAAAAAAAAGAAATAATAATAAAAAGAGAGAAGGGGCATGCTAGTTCCACACTTGTGCTTCAAAGTAGCACCATGTTTTTCATATAGAGAGTCTCCTATGTTTTCACTTTCATATACTAGTGGGAATTTTCCATTATAGGATTAGATGCACACCCACTTAGTTTTCATATGGAGCTTTCATACACTTATATTTCGTAGTGCATTCTTGCATGGCAATCCCTACTCCTCGTATTGATACCAATTGATGGGCATCTCCATAGCCCGTTGGTTTGCCGCATCGATGTGAGACTTTCTTACTTTTTTTGTCTTCTCTATATTTGCCCCTATCATCATACTCCATTCCACCTATAGTGCTATATCCATGGCTTACGCTCATGTATTGCGTGAGGGTTGAAAAAGATGAAGCGTGTTACAAAGTATGAACCAATTGCTTGGCTGACACCGGGGTAGCACATGATAAATACTTTGTGTAAAGAAGACAAAGCATGACAAGACTATATGATTTTGTAGGGATAGCTTTCTTTAGCATTGATATTTTGAAAGACATGATTGTTTGTTGGGATGCATGAGTATTGATGTCTTTATGTCAAATTATAGAGTATTGCTTTGAATCACTTATGTCTTAATATTAATGCTACGATTAGATATATGACCAAGTTTATGCTAGGTAGCATTCCACATCAAAAATTGTCTTTTTTATCATTTACCTACTCGAGGACGAGCAGGAATTAAGATTGGGGATGCTGATATGACTCCGTCGTATCTATAATTTTTTATTATTTCATGCCAATATTATAAAACTTTCACATATTTTGGCAACTTTTTATATGATTTATTGGACTAACCTATTGATCCAGTGCCCAGTGCCAGTTCCTGTTTTTGCATGTTTTTTGTATCGCAGAATATCCATATCAAACGAAGTCGAAATGCAATAAATTTTTACAGAGAATTATTTTGGAATATTTGTGATTTTTTGGGAGTTGGAATCATTTGAAATATCCTGTTGATAATTGCTACGATCCTGTTGATTCATTTGAAATATCCCTTTTTGATGAACTTGATGCTAGTTATGCTTGTGGCCAAGATGCCAATATGAATTATGTTTATGGAGATGAACTTGATATAGTTCCTTATGTTAAAAATGAAATTGCTGCTATTGCACCCACACATGATAGTCCTATTATCTTTTTGAATTCTCCCAACTACACTATACTGGAGAAGTTTGCTCTTATTAAGGATTATATTGATGGGTTGCCTTTTACTACTTCACATGATAATTTTGATGAATATAATATGCATGTGCTTGCTGATATTACTTGCAATTATTATGAGAGAGGAACTACATCTGCGCCTCTTTATGTTTCGAACAGGATAAAATCGAAGAAACTGCTTATACTATGCATTGGCCTTTACTTGATGTGCATGAATTGTTCTTGTATGACATGCCGATGCATAGGAAGAGAGTTAGACTTCGTCATTGCTTGATATATGTTGCTTTGAGCTCACTACTAAATGCTTAATCATTGTTGATTCAAATTCGCTTTGATATACCTTGGGATCCGGGTGGATCCATTACTTGAGCAATTTATGCCTAGCTTAATGGGTTTAATGAAAGCGCTGCCAGGGAGACAACTCGGAAGTTTTATAGATTCATTTACTTATGTTGATTTCTTTTATAAATTTTAAAAACAAAAAATATAGAGGGTAACTTAAAACTTTTTCAAAAAGAGAAGCGATTGAAAGGTGATGCATTGCGGAAGTGAGGGTCGACCTTGAACACTTGTGTTCATGCTCACGAAAAAAATGTAGATTTTTTCATGAATATTATCAAAAAAATAATTATCCCCTTTGTAAAATTCCATTGTATTATAAAAATAATGTACCAAGGTTTTCCTTTAGGATGATTCGATTGCTTGTTGGTTTGTGTGGTGCAAAACAGAAACTTTGGCTGTAGTGCGTGATTTCTCATTTTTTAGTGGAATGTCAAATGGTTCTGAAAATTTTTGTAATGTCTTTATATACAAATTTTTTATTTGTTCCTAATTTTTAATAATTTTTAGAGTTAAAAAATTATGGTGGATGTTCAAATCTTTACAGACTATCCTGTGTTCACAGATTGCTGTTATAGCTTCATTATTTGCGTATGTTTGAATTCTTGTTGAAGCCTCCTTGACTTGGGGCCATAGAATTGTGATAGCATACAGTGGTTAATGTTTGTTTATAATTATACAATAATGTTACAGCAGTACATGATGGGTGTCGTGGGAACGAGCCTGACAGTAGATGGTAGGGGTTCGAAAGGAGAGGGCGGAGTCCTTAGGTAGGGTATGTAGGCCTTGTATAGGATCCTACCCTAGGTACATATCCTCGTAATTAGCCCCCGAATGGGTCGGGGTTCGAGTGGTGAAATGAGGTATCAACGTCAACCTTGAGTTAGGGCATCAAATCCTCCGAATGATATTTGGGGTTTCAATAAAACTTGTGTCGACTGGACTCTGAGTATTAACGTCCATTCAGGATCGGCACGCAAAGTCTTCCGAATGATATTCGGGGCTTCAACGAAAATTGCATCGATTGAATTCTTCTCCGTTCGCCCGGATCCATTCAGCCTTAAAAGTGCCCGAGTGGATGTTCAACACTTATTTTGCTCCGAGTGAACTGAAGGTATCTTGGAAGGTGACGGGTCGATCTGACAGACCCGGATTTTGTGGGATAGGAAAATTTGGGAAGCATGCGCGTGCGACAATGACGCCATGATCAGGGAAAGTGGAGGCATGACACCTTGATTCTCGTGCTGGTCATATCGCCACGTACTGGGTGTCGTTAGCGGTTGGCGTGCGCGGTGATCTCGCGGCCCACTGATTAGTGGGACACTCGGCGGAGTATAAAGTCTCACGTGCCGCGGCTTGCACAGTACTTCCGCCCGTTCTTCCTCTCTTCCTCTGCCTCCCCTGCCTTCAGCGCCCCATCTTGTTCTTCTTCGATGAGAACCGCCACTGAGATGACGAAGGGAACCACGGAAAAGCTGGAGCGAGCTAAGAAGGGGGTGACGAAGCTCAAGGTCAAGAAGCCCTCGACTACTCGATTCACCGTGCCGGCGGGATGGATGCAGGGGGACTTTCTCCCCTCTATAGTCACTCACGAGGACATGGAGGGCCTTGTCGCCGACGGGCTCGTGGCGGATGGCGCCTGGAGGCTTCCGGGGGAGGAGCGCGAGCCGGAGTCGTGCGACGGGGGGAGGAGCGCGAGCCGGAGCCGTGCGACGGGGAGCGGATCCTCCTTCTCCCCCACGTTGAAAGAGGTATCTCCATGCCACCCCACCCGTTCTTTAGGGGATTTCTGAATTTCTTTGGTGCCCAACTGCATCACCTCTCGCCAAATACCGTTGCATATTTGTCTGCATTCGTCACTTTGTGCGAGTGCGTTCTGGGCTGCTCTTCGCACTGGGGGTTGTTCAATCACCTCTTTACAGTCAGATCTCAGACCATGAAGAAAGCTCTCCCTGCTGACGGGAAGACTCATGTGCTTCAGCTGTGTGGAGTATTAGGAGTTCAGAAAAGAGCGCGTAGTTCCTTCCCTGCCATGACTTTTCCTGAGTCTGTCAAAGGTTGGCAGTCGACCTGGTTCTACTGCAAAGATGCAGCATCGCCTAATATGTCGACTGGCCTTCCCCCCTATACACCCGACCGTCCAGCTGTCCCCGACTCTCTGAGGGTGACCAAAGGGGAGCACATCCAAGTGGGTATCTTAGTTGAAGCGGTGGTGCAGCTGATCCAGGGTGGAGTGACTGGTATGGACCTGTTGGAGACGTTTCTCGATCGACGTATTCAACCGCTCCAAGCCAGAGACCACACCATGTGGCACTACACGGGCCCTGAGGACTCGGCCAGGACGAATCCCGAAGATGTTCCGCAGAAAACTGTCGAGCAGTGGCTTCGTAGAATCACTGGAGCTTGTGACAATCCTTTGGGAGCCAAGAGGATCCGACCTTACTCGGCCGAAAACCCGCTGAAGAATCTGGTGAGTTGTGTTGTGTCAACTGATATACTTGTACCGTCGATTGATATATTGACTTATAAACTGACTTCCTCGCTTGAATCATGCAGGAGTGGATGAACATGCACTCACCTGTTCCTAACGGGAACCACATTGATGCTGGCGTGGTGAGCGAGGGTGGAAACATGGACGGCGACGGTCCCTCTGAATCTGAAGATGAATACGCGGACTTTGGTGAAGAGGAAGAAGTCGAGTCACCTCCCCGGCACGAAGGCCGCACCAAGTCCCGTCAGGACCCAACAGCTATTGAGGACAGGGCTCCAGGCCCTAGCAAGAAAAACATAAAGTGGAGTCGCCCTTCAACTGTTGAGTCAAGTGAGAGACTGGCCAAGCAGCCCAAGCAAGTCATGACCAAAGCTCGCAAGGCTTTGCCTCGCATGAGGATGGCCTTACTTGTCGTCTCCACGTAAGTATTTATTTCTGAATTCTTTCTGTCGACTGAAGTCTTGAGTTGTATCCGAACGAAAGTTGTTCAATCCGTCAGAGCTGCTACGTCCGTAACCTCGCCTCTTGGAGATGGAGCAGAGGCGATGGATATCGACACTGCTGACACGGCCACTTCTCATAGAGGTTAGTAAGTTGTTGATTTGTCCGAACGGGACTCGACATATGCAAACGTTAACATTGTCGGTTGTTGTTGCAGAGGTCATTCAGGTGGAAGACGACGAGGAGCACTTGGACACTTCACGCACTTGCATCCGAAGAGCCTCATCAGCACACGCGACTCAGCGCTTGACTACGGAGTCTCCCCAGGGGATAGGCAACTCGACGCAACTCAGAGCTGAACCTGCAGCACCTCTATCGCATGCTCCTCCAGCTGTCTCGACCGTTGTGACGTCGACTCCAACCAGACCCACTCAAACTGCCTCAGCTGCTCCAGCAACCACGTTGATCCCGCCTGTGACGATCTTCACTCTGAATCGCATTCCGGAAGATTAGACCAGAGCTGTGAAGGAGGCCATGATCCAGGCGGAGCAGATCATGCTGAGAACCAAGGAAGCATACGAGGCCAGCAAGCTGGTTTACGACGTCAGTGCAGCCCTCCGCACCAATGTCCGAGTAAGTTTGATTTTAAGTACATTTGCGATTGAATTCCTGTCTTTTCTTGGTTGATGTACACCCACTAGGTGATTGATGTAGAATGTTTGAAATTTCTCCACTCGAATAGATTGGATCGTACTCGAGTAGGATTGGGATCGATAGTACGCGTGGTACTAGAGTCACTCGACATGTCGAGTGCATTTTTTTCTGACGAGTTACACGACGGATTGAGAGTTAACCGTCTCACTGGGGGCACTCTTAGTGCACCCACTGGGTGTAGTCCCCGAGACCGTTGTCGAGTGCTTGCATCGGCAGGGGTCTTAGAGCTTGTCTTACCCACCACTCCACAGTTATTCTATAGGTTTCATGGATATTATTGACAAACCATGATATGACGTTGCATAAGGATAGACTGCACTTCTCAGAGTGATGGACATTCCAATGATGGATGTTTTCGCTACTTGACTGATCGAGAACCGGTAGATCCAGTGGGGGCATGCTAAGTGCACCCACTAGGTGTAGTACCCGAGACCGCTGTCGAGTGCTTGCACCGGCGGGGGTCTTAGAGTTTATTGTATACAGGATACGTTTCGCCTTGGATCGCGCCACTCTGCAGATCCCTTGCAGGTTTCATGGATATTATTGACAAACCATGATATGACGCTGCATAAGGATAGATTGAACTTCACAAAGCAAGGAGGCACGTCACTTGATGGGTCGAGTGTTCTGATAGGGTTGACCTTGTCAAATGTTTTAATAACCAGTGGGAGCACGCTAAGTGCACCCATTGGGTGTAGTCCCCAAGGCTACTGTTAATCGGAGACGATAAGTAGTAGGCCTGAAAACTTGTCGTACGCGTGGTACTAGAGTCACTCGACATGTCGAGCACATTTTTTTTGACGAGTTACTCAACGGATCGAGAGTTAACCGTCTCAGTGGGGGCACTCTTAGTGCACCCACTGGGCCCAAGGCTACTGTTAATCGCAGACGATAAGCAGTAGGCTCGAAAACTTGTCGTACGCGTGGTACTAGAGTCACTCGACATGTCGAGTGCATTTATTTTTTCTGACGATTTACTCGACGGATCGAGAGTTAACCGTCTCAGTGGGGGCACTCTTAGTGCACCCACTGGGTGTAGTCCCCGAGACCGCTATCGAGTGCTTGCATCGGTAGGGGTCTTAATAGAGACAACTTTAAATTTGTTTACGGCGCGCGGAGCGCCAGGGCCACTCGACATGTCGAGTGGATTTTTGCTTGAATTCTTCTTAGGTTGTTCCAAGGTTGTAAGATAGTCATTCGCCAGTGTTCATAACTTGGTCAACTGCCCCAGGCACCACTTGCTGATTGAATTCCTATCTTTTGTTGGTTCCGGAGGGCTTGTGAACTTGGGACGCAGTACAAGGACGTGGAGGATGAAAGGAACCGGCTGCGAGTGGATCTGGCAGTCTCCAACAACGCTCTGGAGCAAGCACATGCTAAGATGAAGTCTTTGGGAGGTAATTACTGTTGACTTTTCGCATTCTCCTCTTCACTCTTCATGTTTTGAACCGAGTGCTCTCACTCGAACAGATGTACGCAATGAAAGCCGTCGACTCCAGGCATGACTCAACAATGTTGTTTCTTTAGATTCCATGAAGAAGGCGCTGGAGGAGAAGGACAAGGCGCTTGCTGATGCTCAATGAGTGGCCAAGGACAAGACTGAAGCTGCAGATCGGAAGCTGGCGGCCGCCAAGAAGCTGGAGGATGAGAACACCAAGCTGAAGCAGGAGCGTGCGGACCTCGTCAAGAAGGCCGAGCAACTGACCAAGAGGAGTAATGGCCTGGAGAAGCATTTGGGCGAATTCTCGAGGAAGATGTATATTCTGCTCGACGGTGAGTGTTTCTTATCGACTGAGCTTTGTAAAATCTTTGAGGGTCGCAGTTCACCGATTCTCCTCCCATTCCCCATTCTTCAACAGAATTCTGCCAAGACTTTGAGAAGGAGACATAGGAGGTTGAGCCCAATCTGGATCCCACCAAGTCACCAGTTGTTGATGTAGTGGCAATGAACATGCTGCGACTCAACTTCCGACTCCAAGGCGTCCAGGCCAATACCGCCCGACTGAAATCTGCCATGGAGAGAATCGAAAAGGAGCTATGGCCCGAGGACACTCTTCAGCTCGACCTCAACTCTATAATGGTTCGCCTGAATGAACTTCCCAGTCAAGTGCAGGCTTGGAAGAAATCTGCTGCTCGCTATGGGGCCGACTTGGCGTTATCGCTTGTGAGGGTCCATTGCAGGGACATGAGGGAGAAGCTAAAGGAGCTCCAGGTGGTAAACATGAAGAAACTCCAGTTTGAGCACTTCATGGAAACCTTCATCGAGGCAGCCACCAAAATCGCCGACGGCATCGACTTGGACACTTTTGTCGAGCCCGCCAGCCTGTCACCTGTTTAAAAAACTTGGTCTTTGGAAGAAACACTTATATTTGCCTCGGTATGCCAAGTGGAATTGTATCCCTTAAACTTCATTCAGGCCTTAGGCCTGAGCACATTTGCTTCTGTATGAAATGTTTATCTGCGGTTTACCCTTTGGATTTTATTCGTATTTGGCTTTCAATCGTTTGTTCGACTGAGTTTGTTTTTAACTTAGGCGAAGCGTGTTCGCAGCTAAGCCCCCGAGTGTGAGGATTTCTCATCACTTGGAGTATTTTAGAACTTAGGCGAATGTCGATTCGCGGCTAAGTTGTCGAGTGAATGGATTACTATCCGCCCGACTATGTTTTTTACTTAGGCGAAACGTCTTTCGCAGCTAAGCCCCCGAGTGTGAGGATTGCTCATCACTCAGAGTATTTTCGAACTTAGGCGAATGTCGATTCGCAGCTAAGTTGTCGAGTGAATGGATTACTATCCATCCGACGATGTTTTTTACTTAGGAGAAACGTGTCTCGCAGCTAAGCCCTCGAGTGTGAGGATTGCTCATCACTCGGAGTATTTTCGAACTTAGGCGAATGTTGATTCGCAGCTAAGTTGTCGAGTGAATGGATTACTATCCACCCAACGAGGTTTTTAACTTAGGCGAAAACATGTTTCGCAGCTAAGCCCCCAAGTGTGAGGATTGCTCATCACTCGGAGTATTTTCGAACTTAGGCGAATGTCGATTTGCAGCTAAGCTGTCGAGTGAATGGATTACTATCCACCCGACGAGGTTTTTAACTTAAGCGAAACGTGTTTCGCAGCTAAGCCCCCGAGTGTGAGGATTGCTCATCACTCGAAGTATTTTCGAACTTAGGCGAATGTCGATTCGCAGCTAAGTTGTCGAGTCAATGGATTACTATCCACCCGACGAGGTGTTTTACTTAGGCGAAACGTGTTTCGCAGCTAAGCCCCCGAGTGTGAGGATTGCTCATCACTCGGAGTATTTTCGAACTTAGGCGAATGTCGATTCACAGCTAAGTTGTCGAGTGAATGGATTACTATCCACCCGATGAGATTTTTTAACTTAGGCGAAAACGTGTTTCGCAGCTAAGCCCCCAAGTGTGAGGATTTCTCATCACTCGGAGTATTTTCGAACTTAGGCGAATGTCGATTCGCAGATAAGTTGTTGAGTGAATGGACTGCTATCCACCCGACAGGGGTTTTAACTTAGGCGAAACAAGTTCGCGGCTAAACCCCCGAGTGTGAGGATTGCTCTTCACTCGGAGTATCCCCAAGAATGTAACTGTACGATTGGAACCGACGATATATATTGCAGAAAGGTGAATTGCATTGATGAAGTATTCTTATTACATCAGAACATTCTTGTCTCAAGTATAAAAACGTCGGAGCAGATCTGTATTCCAGGCTCGTGGCTCGTCTATCCGCTTCATGAGATTGTATAGGTGATAGGCTCCATTGTTTAGCACCTTGGTGACGACAAAAGGGCCTTCCCAAGCAGGTGCAAGCTTGTGAGGTCGGTGTTGATTCACTCGGAGCACTAAGTCTCCCTCATGAAACACCCGACTCTTGACATTCTTCGCATGAAAGCGCCGCAGGTCTTGCTGATAGGTAGTAGTCCGGATCAGAGCCATCTCTCGCTCCTCCTCCAGAAGATCTACACCGTCCTGTGTGGCCTGTTCAGCTTCAGCCAGAGAATACAACTCCATTCGAGGAGAGTTGTGGGCCAAGTCACTCGGCAATATGGCTTCAGCAACATAGACAAGGAAGAAAGGAGTTCGTCCAGTCGACCGATTAGGCATTGTCCTCAGACCCCACAAAACAGAAGGCAGCTCAGTTACCTAGGCTCCGGCGGCATGATCCAAATCGCGCATGAGACGAGGCTTCAGACCTTGCAGGATGAGGCCATTAGCCCGCTCGACTTGCCCATTGGTTTGAGGATGCACAATAGATGCATAATCCACTCGGGTGCCTTGGGAGTAACAGAAGTTCCTGCATTCTTCCGAGTCAAAATTAGTGTCGTTGTCTGTGATGATGCTGTGCGAAATGCCGTATCGAATAATGATCTCTCTCATGAACGTGACCGCCGTACGGGAGTTCATCTTCTTGATTGGCTTGGCTTCTATCCACTTGGTGAATTTGTCGACTTCTACCAACAAGTGAGTGAATCCTCCTTTTCCGATCGAAAGGGGCCAACCATGTCGAGTCCCCAAACCACAAATGGCCAGGCGAGAGGAATTGTCTTCAGAGCAGACGCCGGCTTGTGTGACAGGTTCGCATAGAACTGGCAACCATCGCAATGATCAACGATGGCTTTAGCCATCTCATTAGCTCGTGGCCAGTAAAAACCAGCTCGATATGCTTTAGTGACAATCGTCCTGGAAGACGCATGGTGGCCACAAGTTCCCGAGTGAATCTCATCTAGAATCATTTGACCTTCCTTGGGGGAAATGCAGCGCTGGGTGACACCAGTCGCACTCTCTCTAAACAACTGATCTCCCATTACAGTGAAAGCCTTGGACCTGCACACAATCTGTCGAGCCTCTATTTCATCTTCAAGGAGCTCTTGTATGAGGATATAGGCAATATAAGGCACAGTCCAATCAGGAATGATAACCAGAATTTCCACGACCAGGTCAATCACTGCAGGGACATCGACTTCAGTTGAGTCGGTGGAACTCAAAGCTTGTGGGGGCTCTTTGGTGAATGGATCTTCTTGAACCGAAGGAGTGTGCAAGTGCTCCAAGAACACACCACTGGGGACAGGCCGTCGAGTGGAACCAATCTTGGACAGTTCATCGGCCGCTTGATTTTTCAATCAGGGAACATGATGAAGTTCCAGGCCTTCAAATTTCTTCTCCAACTTCTGGACTGCATTGCAGTATCCAGTCATAGCGGGGTTTCGAACATCCCACTCTTTCATCACTTGATTCACCACCAAATCTGAGTCTCCATAAACCATCAGGCACTTGACGCCGAGTGAGATAGTCATGCATAACCCACACAAAAGTGCTTCATACTCTGCCTAATTGTTGGAGGAATCAAAGTGAATTTGCAAGACATAGGTGAGCTTGTAACCCCTGGGAGATATCAATACAACCCCAGCACCGGACCCATTCGACATGTTGGAGCCATCAAAGAACATTGTCCAATGCGCCGAGTGAACTTGGATAGGCTGTTGTTGCTCAATCTACTCAGCCATGAAATCTGCCAATGCTTGGGACTTGATTGCTTTCTTGGCTTTAAATCTGATGTCAAAGTGTCCAAGCTCGATTGCCCATTTAGCCACTCGACCTGATGCCTCTCGATTATTGAAAATTTCAGACAAGGGAGCATCACTGACGACTGAAATCGAGTGGTCTTGGAAATAATGCGCCACCTTCTTCGCTGATAGGTAAATACCATAAACCAGCTTCTGATAGTGTGGATATCTTTGCTTTGAGGGGGACAATACTTCCGAGCCATAATAAACTGGCCGCTGAACTTTATAAGCTTTACCCTCCTCTTCTCGCTTGACAGTCAGTACTGTACTGATGACCAGATTTGTGGCCGCGATGTACAGGAGCAAGGCTCTTTGCTGGCAGGAGAGGCAAGCACTGACTGGGTGGAGAGTAGGGCTTTGAGCTCAACAAATGCTGCTTCGGCTTCAGGAGTCCAGTCGAACGTGTCGGACTTCTTCATCAACTGATATAAGGGCAGAGCCTTCTCACCAAGACGAGAAATGAATCGACTAAATGCTGCCAAGCAACCTGTGAGCTTCTGAACGTCGTGCACTCGCACGGGAGTCTTCATACCGGTGATGGCGCTAATCTTCTCAGGGTTGACATGCATCCCTCACTCGGAAATTATAAAACTGAGCAACTTGCCGCCAGGGACACCGAAAGTACATTTGGTCGGATTCAGCTTTATGTCGAATTGCCTCAGATTGGTGAATGTCTCGGCCAAGTCAGCCAGCAGGTAGGAACCTTTGCGGGACTTGGCCACTATATCGTGCATGTATGCCTCGACATTCTGAGGGATCTGGTCGAGTAAACATTTCTAAATCATGCGCATAAAAGTAGCGCCAGCATTCTTGAGACCAAAAGGCATGGTGATGTAACAAAAACACCTGGATGGGGTGATGAAGGTTGTCTTTATTTCATCCGGGCCATACAGACGGATCTGATGGTACCTAGAATAAGCATCCAAAAATGATAAACGTTCTCACCCCGCTGTCGAGTCAACAATTTGATCTATGCGGGGGAGCGGAAAATGATCTTTTGGGCACACCTTGTTGAGGTGTTTGAAGTCAATGCACATCCGCGACGACTTATCTTTCTTTGGCACCATCACAACATTCGAGAGCCACTCAGAGTGGTAAATCTCCCGAATGAACTTGGCTTGCAAGAGACGGGCCACTTCTTCTCCGATTGCCTTGCGCTTCTCCGCTGCTGAGCGATGCAAATGCTCCCTGACCGGTTTGGCTTTCGGATCCGCTCGCAGACGGTGCTCAGCCAGCTCCCTAGGAATCCCCGGCATGTCAGCAGGCTTCCATGCAAATATATCCTAGTTCTAACGAAGGAACTGGATGAGCTCGGCTTCCTATTTACTATCGAGTGTTGTTGAAATATTCGTCGGGGCAGCGGTTGGATCCGTCGGGTGGATGTGTACCTTCTTCACTTCCCCTGCTGACTAAAATGCCGACTCGGAAGCCATCTTCTTTGCATGGAGCAAATCAGTAGGGTCGGCGGTTTTCTTGTACTCCTCCAACTCTACCATAGCCATATGTTGATCGGCGATCTTGGATCCTTGCTAGAGGCATTCTTCAGCCCGCTGTCGATTGCCCATGACCGTGATCACGCCCTTACGGACTGGCATTTTCAACTTGAGATACACATAACATGGTCGGGCCATGAAACATGCATAAGCGGGTCGACCCAGAATGGCATGGTAAGCACTCTTGAAATCCACGACTTCAAATGTCAACTTTTCTTTTCGGAAATTTTTGTCATCTCCGAATACCACATCCAATGCTATCTGGCCAAGTGACTTGGCTTTCTTTCCTGGGATGACCCCGTGAAACTGCATCCTGCTCTCACTCAGACCGGACATCGGAATACCCATCCCTTTCAGGGTATCTGCATAAAGAATGTTTAGGCCGCTACCGCCGTCCATGAGGACCTTTCTAAGTTGAGTCCCCTGCACCACCGGATCAACTACCAGAGCCTACTGATCGGGAGTGGCCACATGAGCAGGATGGTCTGTCTGGTCGAATGTGATAACATATTGGGACCATCTGAGGTAGGTGGGGTTATCGGGCACAACCATGTTGATTTCTCTCTTGATGACTTTCAGGCGACTCTTGCTCTCAACATCACCAAAGATTACCAGTGTAGCAGTGACATCCAGGAATGTTTGCTTTTCCTCATCTTCATCTCCCTTCTCAGGAGATTTCTCACTCGGCTGGTCTCCCTTGAATTGCTGGATAAGGGTTCGACACTGTCGAGTGGTGTGCTTGGGCAAAATCAGATTGCCTTCCGCATCTTTCCTCATGTGTATTACCCATGGCTGATCCATGATATCAGTTCCTGACTGATTTTTCCCTTTCTTGGTGCATACTATGCTTTAGCTTGCCCTTGTTCTTCGGCTGAGTCGCCAGTGCTGCCGCTTCTGCCTGAACCCGATCTTCAGCATTTCGCTTCTGTTTCCAATTGTTGCTGCCGCCAGCCTCATTGATAACTGCCTTTCCTTTGCCGCTACGGAGGCGGTCTTCTTCCTCTCCATTGGCGTACCGAGTGGCGATTTCCATCATCTTGTCGAGTGAAATATCACCCGTCCGTCCAAACTTCAGGTATAGTTCTCTGTATCTCACACCGGTCTTGAAAGCACAAACAGCCTGGTGTTCCGACACATTCTCCACTGCATGATGCAGAGTGGACCATCGCTGAATATAATCCCTTAAAGTTTCATTGGGATTCTGGACACAGTGCTATAAGTCAACCAGACCTGTCAGATGCTTGCAAGTGCCCTCAAAGGTTCAGACAAACACTCGGGCAAGATCCTCACAACAATGTATAGTGGAAGGAGCCAGGCGATTCAGTCAAGCTCGAGCTGAACCATCCAACATCAGGGGCAGGTGTTTCATTTCAACATTTTTATTTCCGCCACCAATTTGCACAGCCACTCGGTAATCATCTAACCAAGTCTCTGGCTTTGTTTCACCAGAAAACTTTCCGATTCCGCTGCCATTCTGAAGTTGGGGGGATCTCTGCAGAACGTATGGCTCTGCTGAAACACTCGGGACCAGACACCATGGCCGAGCTTCCACTCGAAACATCTCTGTCGTGTCCTTCTCTGTAGGCTCTGCCCCTGTCAATTCGCTTCTGAACAAGGTAGGCGCGGGCGTCAAAGCCCGCATCCCACTCATCACCGAAGGAGCGCCTGTCGTCCTGGCGCCGGGGCACGTACGGACCACTCCGCGGAGAAGTGGGCACTCGACAGTGGTCTTCACGGTGAAACTGATCTCTGTCTTGCCCTTCACAGAAACCGCCACCCTGACAGAGTAAGGGCGATCCAGGGCTATGTGCCGACTGAACGGTCTCCGCCCTGGGTGAATTGCTATGTATCTTGTTGCGGGACTGAGAAACTACTGAATTCTGACGCTGTGCTGCATCTAACAATGCTCTGATCTGCATCAGCCCTCTTCCAGCCTCTGACCGGGACGGCTGAATGGAATCCACTATCCTAGCAGCAGCAACAACATTTAGCATAGGAGTTCGATATACCTCAATGTCGTCGTGATATCCAATCGGAAACAGTTGTCGATGACGTCGACTGGGGCATGGCGGGCGCTAGCGAGCGTGCTCGTCAATCTCCGCCTGGAGTTCTTCCAAACGAATGAGCATGGCCTCCAAAGCTTGGGCCTCGACAGTCGCGCCGATGATGGGAGTATGAAGAACCTCCTCTTCACGGCGCGGCTGCTCTTTCGACGGACCTCCAGCCTCGCGTCTGCGATGGCCAAAGCCAGGCGGCAAACTCTGATGAGAGCCCGCCATCAATACCTTTGCTACGGGATCGCAGATTTCGCACCCGGAAGGCATGTCGAACGGATCGGAATCCAACTTGAACACGCCATGAAGGGACTCAGCGTTCTCGAGTGCTGCAATCTATGGAGAAGTTTGATGCGCCGTTGCGTGTTTAACCCATCGCTGAAGTCATGAGCGGCTGGACCGCTTGCGACCACGAATAGCGAGGGGAGCCGATGTGTCGGGAGTCGAAGGCTGACGTAGCAACACACCACAGGAACTCACACGGAAATGTGTGGCCCCACGGACCGGGAGCGCCTCGACATCGAGAGGCGCTTCCTGGAGCCATGCCGAATCGTCGGCGATGAAGGTGAGTGCACCGAAACGGATCTCGTGGCCCAAAGCAAAAACACCACCGGAAGACATGTCGAAGGATGAAAAATGCAACCTCACCAGAAGTCGCTTAGACACAGGCCCCATGATGGGTGCCAACTATCATGGGAACGAGCCTGACAGTAGATGGTAGGGGTACGAAAGGAGAGGGCAGAGTCCTAGCTACGGCGAGGATCTACACACGGATGTATGAGTTCAGGACCCTCTCGTGGAGGTAACAGCCCTACGTCTCAATGTTCGGGAGCTTATGTCATGTGGAATATATGGATTACAATGGTTGCAAACCCTTGTGCAGGAGGGGAGGGGCGGCTTATATAGAGTTCGCTGCCCCTCATAATTACTTAGCATCTAAGGGTCCGATCATGGGGTTAAAGTCTGCCGTTACTGGTAAAGTACGTAATAAAAGCTACTAAAGACCATTGAACCAACGTCTGCCCGTTGGGCTCTTGATGATGGCTCCTAGTCTTCTGGCGTCGAGTGAGCATGAGGTCTCCCGAGTGACACGTAACTGCCGAGTGAAGGAAGGAGTCTCCAAGCGGATATCTATCAAGTGACTTTGAACGTCTCCAGGAATAAACTCGGAAGTTCATGCTTGATCTTCAAGTCCTCCCATGCAGTGTCCTTAGGTAGGGTATGTAGGCCTTGTCTAGGACCCTACCCTAGGTACATATCCTCGTCAATGGGATTTCATTGCCATATTCACTAACCACGCCAGTAAAATTTCGGTTAAGTTTTGTGTGGATGAAGTGTTTGAAGATCGAGGAGGTCTCGATGTGAGGAGAAGGAGAGGCAAGAGCTCAAGCTTGGGGATGCCCAAGGCACCCCAAGTAAATATTCAAGGAGACTCAAGCGTCTAAGCTTGGGGATGCCCCAGAAGGCATCCCATCTTTCTTCAACAAGTATCGATATGTTTTTGGATTCATTTCGTTCACATGATATGCGTAAATTCTTGGAGCATATTTTGTGTTTATTTTTCACTTTTATTTTATGCACCATGCTGGTATGAGATAGTCCATGGTTGATTTATAGAATTTTCATTGCACTTCACTTATATCTTTTGAGTATGGCTTTATAGAATGCTTCATGTGCTTCACTTATATCATTTGAAGTTTGGATTGCCTCTTTCTCTTCACATAGAAAACCGTTATTTGTAGAATGCTCTTTTGCTTCACTTATACTTATTAGAGAATGATCTTTTGTAGAAAGAATTAAACTCTCTTGCTTCACTTATATCTATTTAGAGAGTCAACAGGAATTGGTCATTTGCATGGTTAGTCATAAAAGCCTACATAAAACTTATGGATCACTGAATATGATATGTCTGATTCCTTGCAATAGTTTTGCAATATAGAGATGGAATATGTGGGAGGTACTAGTAAACGGTTGTGGTTAGTAAGAATATTGATGTTAAGGTTTGTGGTTCCAAAGCATGCACGTATAGTCTCTCGTTATGATATGAAGTTGGATCATGATTTATTATTGATTGTCTTCCTTTGCGTAGAGGTCGGGATCGCGCGATGGTTAACTCATACCAACCCTTCCCCTAGGGGCATGCGTAGTAGTACTTTGATTCGAGGTCTAATAAACTTTTGCAATAAGTATATCAGTTCTTTATGACTAATGTGAGTCCATGGATTATACACACTCTTACCTTTCTGCAATTTGCTAGCCTCTACGGTACCGTGCATTGCCCTTTCTCCCCTCAAGACATGGTGCAAACTTCGCCGGTGCATCCAAACCCCGTGATATAATACGCTATATCACACATAAGCCTTATTATATCTTCCTCAAAACAGCCACCATACCTACCTATTATGGCCCTTCCATAGCCATTCCGAGATATATTGCCATGCAACTTCCAACGCTTCCGTTTTGATGACTTGAGCATTCATTGTCATATTTCTCCACATGATCATATAGCTGACATAGTAGTTGTGGCTTAGCCACCGTTCATCAGTTTCCATACATGTTATGCTAGATCATTGCACATCTTGGTATTGCCAGAGGCATTCATATAGAGTCATACTTTGTCATAGGTATCAAGTTGTAATTTTTATTTCTTTTGAGTTATAAGTAAATAGAAGTGTGATGATCATCATTATTCATTATTAGAGCATGTCCCAGTTAGGGAAGGATGATGGAGACTAGGATTCCCCCACAAGTTGGGATGAGACTCCGGACAATGAGAGAGAGAAAAAGAAAAAGAAAAAAAGAAAAAAAGAAAAAAAAAGAACGGGCATGCTAGTTCCACACTTGTGCTTCAAAGTAGCACTATGTTTTTCATATAGAGAGTCTCCTATGTTGTCACTTTCATATACTAGTGGGAATTTTCCATTATAGGATTAGATGCACACCCACTTAATTTTCATATGGATCTTTCATACACTTATAGCTTGTAGTGCATTCGTTGCATGGCAATCCCTAGTCCTCGCATTGATATCAATTGATGGGCATTTCCATAGCCCGTTGGTTAGCCGCATCAATGTGGGACTTTCTTACTTTTTTGTCTTCTCTATATTTACCCCTATCGTCATACTCCATTGCACCTATAGTGTTATATCCATGGCTTGCACTCACGTATTTCGTGAGGGTTGAAAAAGATGAAGCGTGTTACAAAGTATGAACCAATTGCTTGGCTGACACCGGGGTAGCACATGATAAATACTTTGTGTAAAGAAGACAGAGCATGACAAGACTATATGATTTTGTAGGGATAACTTTCTTTAGCATTCATATTTTGAAAGACATGATTGTTTGTTGGGATGCATGAGTATTGATGTCTTTATGTCAAATTATAGACTATTGCTTTGAATCACTTATGTCTTAATATTCATGCCATGACTAGATATATGATCAAGTTTATGCTAGGTAGCAGTCCACATCAAAAATTGTCTTTTTTATCATTTACCTACTCGAGGACGAGCAGGAATTAAGATTGGGGATGCTGATATGACTCCGTTGTATCTATAATTTTTTATTGTTTCATGCCAATATTATACAACTTTCATATATTTTTGGCAACTTTTTATATGATTTATTGGACTAACCTATTGATCCAGTGCCTAGTGCTAGTTCCTGTTTTTGCATGTTTTTTGTATCGCAAAATATCCATATCAAACAAAGTTCAAATGCAATAAAATCTAATGGAGAATTAGTTTGGAATATTTGTGATTTTGGGGAGTTGTAATCGCCGCAAACAGAGACCCACACAGGGCAGAAGACACCAGGATCCGACCCTTGAGCCAGGCGCGTGGTGGCGGGTTGTGCCCACCTCGTACCTCGGTTGGATCTCTACTTCGGGCGCAAGGAAGCTTATATCCGGAAAAAAAATCGTGTTAAAATCTCAGCGCAATCGGAGTTATGGATCTCCGGGAATTTAAGAAACGGTTTTTGGCCAGATTTAAGAACGCGAAACAGAAGAGAACATAGAGGAGATCCAATCTCGGAGGGGCTCCGGCCCCTCCGCCACCATAGAAGAGCATGGACCAGAGGGGTAATTCTCCTGCCCATCTAGGGGGAAGGCCAAGGAATAAGAAAAAGTAGGGGGCTCTCTCCCCCTCGCTCTGGGTGGCGCTGGAGTGCCGCCGGGGCAACGATCGAGACGGCGATCTACATCAACAATCTTGCTACCGTCAACACCAACTCTCTCCCCTTATATGCAGAGGTTTAACACCTCTTCTCCCCGCTGTAATATCTACTTAAACATGGTGCTCAACTCCATATATTATTCAATGATCTATGGTTATCGTATGATGTTTGAGTAGATCGGCTTTGTCCTGTGGGTTAATCGTGATCTTGGTTGGTATGATTGTATATTTTATTTATGGTGCTGTCCTACGGTGCCCTCCGTTCTCGCGCAAACGCGAGGGGCCCCCACTGTAGGGTGTTGCAAAATGTTCATGATTTTCTTATTGTCAGTGTTGCGGGGGATGAAAGCAACCCAAACGCGGATAAGTGGGTTGTGGTGTATGGGAGTAAAGAGGACTTGATACTTAATTCTATGGTTGGGTTTCATGACCTTAATGATCTTTAGTAGTTGCGGATGCTTGCTAGGGGTCCAATCATAAGTGCATATGATCCAGGTAGAGAAATTATGTTAGCTCATGCCTCTCCCTCATATAAAATTACAAGAATGATTACCGGTACTTGTTATCGATTGCCTAGGGACAAATAACTTTCTTGTTGACACAAACCCTTTTACTAAACACCTAACTTTTATTATATTGCAAAGCACTTCTAGTTTTATTCTTCCAAAATAGTTATAGCATCACTCCAACAAAAATAGTTTCATACTTGTTTTAGGTAAAGCAAACGTCAAGTGTGCGTAGAGTTGTATCGGTGGTCGATAGAACTTGAGGGAACATTTGTTCTGCCTTTAGCTCCTCATTGGGTTCAACACTCTTATTTATCGAAGAAGGGTACAAACAACCCCCTATACCTACGGGTTATCACGCCCCACTGTACCGTTGCGACGACGTGGCCGCTTTGGTTGCCAAGATTCCCGCCTTCGATGAATTGGGGCTCCCCAATTGAGCGCCTTGGCTCCCCGGTGACCGTGTTCTCTGGTGATACCTCAGGCAGGAAGGATTCGGAGAAGACATCGGACGGAGACCCGGCAGGAGCGTCCCTCTCGTCGTAGAGCGTGCTCCTGCGCGACCTTGAGGACGATGATGATGCTGGTGAAGTTTTGGCCTAGGGTTCTCTACGTCCCGACATGGTCTCCAGGGGGCTCGTGTCGCCCTCGGGCCATGCAGTCTGCCTTCCTGACGACCCCTAACAAGCGAGGGGTCAATTCTCCTTCTGTGCACCCTGCCCCAGCAGGCATGGTGGCCGAAGTGCCGGCCTCGCCCCATCCGCGTTTCAGCCTGCGGGCCAAGCAGGCAAGGCCACGACCGTGGCTATCCCTCCGGAGGCAGTGTTGCCGCTTGGTTCCCCTATTGCCCCATTTGGTGTGGGCACCGTCGTTGTCGGAGCGGAAGGGAAGATTAAGTGGGTTGGCGTTGAGGAGTAAGGACTTGGTCTGACCTTGCCTGCCCTTTGGTAACTTGGATGCCAATAGTTCTTCCCTTGCCTGTCAACTAGGGTCGTGCCCGCACTAAAGATGAGGAAGAAAAAGGCGGACGTCAAGCCGAAGGCGTCCTCCAATGCCCCGCCTGCTCCCATCGTGCCGTCGTCGCCTGACGAGGTTCCTGTGGGCGAGGGGGCGAAGGCTCGCGAGACGACCCTCCTGGCCACCGCCGCGAAGCCCCGGAGCCCAGAGGCCTACTAGTGTGGTAGCTTCTGTTCCACAGTCCCGAGGTCAAGCCCCCGAGGGCCGGCAACCCATGGACTTGTCTGTGTCTATCTTGCCCTTGGTTGCCAAGCAGCCTCCGGAGCCTCTTGCTCCTCGCGCTGCCATCTCTCAGGAGGCGTCGCCTGTGGTCGTGCAGGCGACTCCTCCGAAGGGAGTCTTGGTGACTCCATCGTATGGTCTTGACGTCCTAGACGAGGTTCGGGATGCCCTCGCAGGTGCTGATGATCGCCGCACGAGCGGACTTCTAGGGTTCCTCTCCGGATGGCTCCGGGCCAATGCCTCCATTGTGGCGTCCTCCGGCCAAGCCAAGGTTGTCGTGGCAAGGAGCAAGGAGGAGGTCGCGTCGGCCAAAGCGACCCTCGAGGCGGCGCTAGCCAATGTGGCTTCTTCCGAAGGCTCCGCAACGAGGTGAAGTCCCGCCTAAGGGTCCTTCAGGAGGAGAAGTCTGCGCTCGAGGAAGAACTGTGTGGGCACCGGGAGGCCCTTGAGTCCTGCAAGGCCCATCTCGCCGACCGGGGCACTAAGCTGTCCTAGGCAAAAGCCAATGGCGACATGGTGCGAGGGTGCCTAGAGGCACGGGAAAAGGAGGCAGCCCTAGAGAAGGTCCGGCTCAAAGCCGCGGAAAAGGCTTTAGCCGAGGCTGACGGCGGAAATGTCGTGGAACTCAGTTCCCTTCCCTCAATCGAGATCAGGCTGCGCCGAGCACTCCACTCCCTCTACCGGGAAGGGTTTGAGGAACCCCTGGTGGCTCCTGAGGGCGGCTACGCGAAGCTTGCTTCAAGATTCGTCGAGGCGCTGGAGGGTGCCATCCCCTAGGTGGAAGGGGTCTTGGACAGCGAGTGTCGCGGCCTTTTTTCCGAGGCCGCGACGCGTGTCTTCAGCCATCTTCACCTCCACAAGCCAGGGTTCAACTTCGACTCCGTGATCCACTTGGTTGCCCTCGGGGTCCGCAGCAGCACTGCGGAAGCAGTGAAGGCTACCGTGGAGAAGCTGGAGAAGAGGTTCACCCGCGTCACCATTCAACCATCCCCTGAAACCGCAGAAGTTAGTGGCAAGGAGGAGGATGCCGACGACGAGCTCTCCGCAGACGGGGCGAGCGGCAGCGTAGGCTCCCCCTGATTCCCCTTTCCTATTTCTTTCCTCTATCATTCGACATGCCTCTTGGAGGTGTTAAACTGGTTGTATGCGCGAAAACTTTAATGCTTGTAATAATTGTTGAACTACACGATTGCCCTCTTTGCCTTGTTTCCTTCTTCCTTGTTGTGTCACTCTGCATCGGTAGGGCCTGGTCTCGCGCATACCTCAGCCGCCATAGGGGGCGACCGGATTACCAAGGATGGTCCCAAGAGGTGAGGGGCTACGGGGCCAGTGAGGCCCCTGAGTCGCGATGCTCAGGGGTCCCCCTTGACGTATGAGCAGCCTTGATGAAGGGAACATGGCAAAGATAGGTTTAACTTGGAATTTTGAACAACTTATGCTCTGCGTCGGTAGGGCCCGACCCCGCGCATACCTCAGCCGCCGTCGGGGCCGACCGGATCACCAAGGACGGCCCCGTGGAGCGAGGGGCTATGGAGCCAGTTAGGCTCCTGAGTCACGATGCTTAGGAGTCCCCCTTAACGTACGAGCGGCTTTAGCGTCCTCCTTAATGTTTCGAGCTTGAGTGCACTGAGCTTTGGGTCGACCGGGCCCGGCCCCACGCATACCTCTACTGTCGTCGGGGCCGACTGGATCACCAAGGACGGCCCCCAGGAGCGAGGGGCTATGGAGCCAGTGAGGCTCCCGAGTCGTGATGCTTAGGAGTCCCCCTTGACGTACGAGCAGCTCCCCTACCTTCCCGAAGAGCGTCGGTAGTAGCCCTCATGCATCCCCTCACGCGTACGTCCCAAGGAATGCAGTGAGGTGGGGCCACAAGGAGCCTTCCTGAGGTTTGATGCAGCCGCTAGGGCGCCCTCACTTGTTTATACCCAGCACTGGGCGTAGGGCTTCCACATTGTGTGGGCATAGCCATTGGTGGGCAGTGTTGACTTCTTCGCCAGGTTGTGGCTTCCACATTGCGTGGGCATAGCCATTGGTGGGCAGTGTTGAGTTCTCCGCCAGCACAGAGTTGTGGCTGCCAAATTGCATGTGATGGAACCCCTTCGCATCCTCGAGGGGCTCCGAGCGTGTACAGCCCATTGAGTTCGTACGCGTGGCTGGCACGATAGAACTGGGAGGTGTATCTAGGAGCTCATGAGGGTGCTTTGGCCTTGTGAGGTCCCTACCTCAAGACGGGTTGTGCTTAAGTCTTCTTGTTGACGTCTTCATTTGGGGTCTTGGGGTCTTCACCACAGCCTACACCGAGCGTCCTCCCTAAGGCCATGGGAGGGTCAAGCACCAGTGACCCCAGGAGATGAAGTGCACGGGACCAGACTATCCAAACAGAGCCCAGTCACTAGATTTTTCGATGTTGCAGGGATGCACCCAAGCATAGTCGTCGTCCCAGCCCTCTCGTGAGGTGGCCAAAGTTGGGCTCGCTCGGGAGTGATGACATTCACTCCGGCAAAATGCCATGCCGACAAGGGAAAACGTTAGGACCCAGGTTGCATGCATGGAAAAACTACCAAAATATGAGTAAACATGGCGGCTGAAGGGGTATGTCCTGGCTGCCTGAGGACGACACGGCCCGGTGCGCGCCTTTAAACGAAACAAGCCAAAAATTTACCTGGCACACATCAACAAAAAGTCACCTGGCAGCCATGTCGCTGAAGGGCCGAAGCTGTCGTTCTAGCCTGATCTTGTGCCTCCACGAGTGCAGCCCTCAGGGTCCCGTCATCTCCCTAGGCCCGGGACTCACGCTTGGCCCGGGCATCTCCTCCAGCCCCTTGTGACGCCTCTGTAGGCAGGTCACGAGCATGGCCCGGGCAAGACGCTGTAATGTGACTCCGGCGTTCGCCAGGCCGAAAGGCATGTGGACGTAGTCGTTTGGGTAGGCCCACTCATGGTTGGCGCGAGCCGGCCAAAAGCGGCTCCTGTGCGACACATTGTTGATGGCGAGCGCATTGACGCAGGCGCACGACTGGTCGACCGGTCTGACGATGGGGACTGTGATTGGTGGTGCGAGGCGTCCCCTTCCTTGCCCGGTCTGTGCCTCCTGAAGTTCCATGATCGCCTCGATGACCGACTCTCGTGAGCTTAGTGTCACACGCCGTGCCCCTGGTTCTAGCAATCACGCGTTAGGACGCGCCTCGAGGTTGTGCCCGAACACCTCCCTTGTCTGAATAGCCAGGCCGGGTGTCTTCCGGACGGAAGCCCCCAAGCCAGACCCAAGGGGGGCACCGGGCACAACTTCCTATGCAAGGGGGGTGGCCCCGTCCCTGAATACGGAGCGTGAGGCTCCTTCCTCGTAGGTTCCAGCCCCCTGGCACTTCGCGAGGGTGAGCTGCTTCTTCACCCTACATTCATCTTCGCATGGCGGGGCGTCTTCTTCGTCGTCAGCGTTCGGCCGCAGCTGCACGGTAAGCATGCTCGAGTGAGTGATATCTCTTGAGAGTGTGTTGGTTTTCTCTTGAAGAGGAAAGGATGATGCAGCGAAGTAGATAAGTATTTCCCTCAGTTGTTGAGAACCAACATATAATCCAGTAGGAGGAACAAGCAAGTCACCAATCGTTGCACCTACACAAACAATCAAACTCTTGCACCCAACGCTATAAAGGGGTTGTCAGTCCCTTCACGATTATTTGCAAGGATTAGATCCGATAGATATAGATGTAAGCAAGAACGGAAAGTAAAAGGTAAATAAATTGCAGAAAAGTATTTTTGGTATTTTTGGTTTATAGATCTAAAAGTATATTATGGAAAGTAGATCCGGGGGCCATAGGTTTCACTAGTGGCTTCTCTCTTGAAGGCAAATATCATGGTGGGTAAACAAATTACTGTCAAGTAATTGATAGAAAAGCGAATAATCATGTAGTTATCCAAGGCAATGATCATGCATATAGGCATCACATCCGTGTCAAGTAGACCGAAACGATTCTGCGTCTGCTACTATTACTCCACACATCGACCAACTCTTGCCTGCATCTAGAGTATTAAGTTCATGAAGAACTGAGTAACGCATTAAGAAAGATGATTTAGAGGGATAAACTCAAGAAATATGGTGAAAACTCCATCTTGTTACCCTTGATGGCAACAATACAATACGTGCCTTGCTACCCCTACTATGTCACTGGGTGAGGACACCACAAGATTGAACCCAAAACCAAGCACTTCTCCCATTGCAAGAATTACCAATCTAGTTGGCCAAACCAAACCAATAACTCGAAGAGACTTGCAAGGATATGAAATCATGCAAATAAGAATTTATAGGAGATTCAAATAAGATTCATGGATAATCTAAACATAAACTCACAATTCATCGGATCTTGACAAACACACCACAAAAGAGGATTACATCGGATAGATCTCCATGAAGATCATGGAGAACATGGTATCAAAGATCAAAGAGAGAGAAGAAGCCATCTAGCTACTACCCATGGACCCGTAGGTCTATGGTGGACTACTCACGCATCATCGAAGGGGCAATGGAGTTGATGTAGATGCCCTCCCTGATCGAAACCCCCTCCGGCAGATTACTGGAAAAGGCTCCAAGATTGGATCTCTCGGGAACGGAGGCTTCCGGCGGTGGAAAAGTATTTGTGTGGCTCGTTTTGGTGTTGGGGGAATATTTGGGTATTTATAGGTCAAGAATTAGGGTTAGGAGACCTGCCGAGAGGCGACAAGCCTGCTAGGCACGGCTAGGGGGCCCCGTGCCAAGCAGGCTTGTGGCTCCTTAGCACCTCCCCTGTCGTGCACTCCAAGCTTGATCGAATTGTTTCCTTCCAAAAAAATTCCTTCCGAAGGTTTTATTCCATTTGGACTCCGTTTAATATTCCATATCTGCAAAACTCAAAAACAAGGAAAAATAGAAACTAGCACTAGGCTCTAGATTAGTAGGTTAGTCCCAAAAATAATATAAAATAGCATATTAATGCATATAAAACATCCAAAACAAATAATATAATATCATGCCATCATCAAAAATTATAGATATGCTGGAGACGTATCAGTGAGCAGACAACATCCTTCTCATCGCAGGCGACGGTGATGACGCCGCCACTCCCCGGCATCTTGAGGACGTTGTAGCCGTGATGGGTCACTACCATGAACTTAGCAAGGGCCGGGTATCCAAGGATGGCATTGTATGGGAGGTGGATATGGGCGACGTCGAAGACGATGGTCTCGGTGTGGTAGTTCTTGCGCCCACCGAAGGTGACGGGCAGGCATACTTGCCCAATGGGCACTGTGGTGCCATCAGTGACTCATGAGAAGGGCTTGGTCGGCATAAGTTGGTGGTACGGTAGTTGAAGTGTCTCGAAGGTCTCGACAGAGAGGACGTTAAGCCTGGACCCACTGTCGATGAGGGTCTTTGTGACGAGGACGTTGCTGATCGTCGGTGTGCACAGCATGGGGAGCTTGCCGGCCATGGCTGAGCAACTAAGTTGATCCCTTGAGTCGAAGTTGATGGCAGCCTGGGACCACTTGAGGGGGCACATGGCCTCGGACTTTGGGAGCGCCGCGTTCACCTCCCGTGCGAACTGCTTTAAGACGCGGTTGGTGGTCGGGGCCTAAGCGCCGCCCAGGATGCAGGCCACAACCCTGATCTCCTGGAAGCCCCCCAGCCTCGTCGTCCTGCCTGTCCTCTTCCTTCCTTCTGGGTGGAGGCGGTAGTGGTGGCAGACCGGCCTCGCAAGGGCGAACCTCACGAGGCTAGCCGCGTCGCGACCCCTCCGGAGGGTCGTCGCGCCAGCGGTCCTCTCGAGGCTGGTCACGCCAGCGGTCCTCCCAAGGTGGGTCGTGCCAGCGGTCTTCCTGAGGCTGGTTGCGCCACCCCTGGTGTTGGTCCCTTTTGTCCCAGCGGCCTCCACCGCGAACAGCGCGTCCAGGGCGTCGGCCGAAGAGCTCAGCGCGAACCAGCCTGACCTCCTGGTAGTCGGCGGTGTCGTGGTTGTTGGTGCCATGGAAGACGCAGGTCGGTCTCCCCCCGTAGGATGCTCCTCGCCTCGCCTGCACTTTGGCTCAGGCTTGGCCACGAGTACCACCGGGGCCTTGCACTTTGCCTCCTTGCCCTTGGTATTCTTCTCCTTGGGCTCTGCCGTCGGAAGCTCACGTAGGGACAGGCGGCCTTCTTCAGCCTTGGTGCACCTGTTTGCCAGGTTGAACATCTCTAGGGAAGAGCACAGCTCGTCGTTCATGGCGAGTTCTTCTTTCATCTTGGTGTCCGTGACGCCGTCAGCAAAGGCGGAGATGATGGCCTCATCTGACGCCTTCGGGATCTTGAGGCGCGTGGTGGTGAAGCGTTGTATATAGTTTTGCAGGGTCTCCCCATCATGTAGCTTCACATGCCGCAGGTCGTTCGCGGTGAGCGCGCGGTCATGGGTGCCTTGGAAGTTGGCGACGAAGCATTTGCGCAGGTCTTCCTAGGAGGCAATGAATCCCACCGACAGGTTGAGGAACCAGGAGAGAGCGCCGCCCTTGAGTGCCATGGGGAACCAGCACGCCATGACCTTGTTGTCTTTGCCGGCAGCCCGGACACTCAACGAGTAGAGTTGTAGGAACTCGGTGGGGTCCACGGTGCCGTCGTAGCGAGGCGACAGATCGGGCTTGAACTTGCAGGGCCATGTAGTTGGATGGACCTCCGGCGTGATGGCAAGGCAGCCCACCGGCTCGACAGGTGCCATTGCATGTTCAGGTGGGACTTGGTCTTGGTGCTCTTGAGGGGCCGCCTCGAGTGGTGCCGGGTCGCGGTGCTGGTTCGGCAGCATGGGGAGCGCGCGCGCATCGACGCACGGTTGGGCACCACCTGGCAGCTCACTTCATCCCTTGCCCTTGCTTGTGGCCCGTGGGGTTGGTCGCGCTGGCGTGCCTCACGCCTGGGCCTAGGGTCGATGTCGCGGCGCGGAGGAGGTGGCGGCGCATCATGGCCCCCATTGTCCGCCAATGAGGGTTGGTGCCGAAGTGAGTAGGAGAGGTCCAAAGCATCGCCGGCGGCGCTGACGAGCTGCGCGATGCGTCAAAGCTAGTCATCATAGCGGTCGGGGGCGGGACAGTAGCGGAGCAGCTCGTTCGCCATGGCGAGCGCATACGAAACGCGCGCCGGCCAGGTCGTACATGGGAGGACGACCCGGTACCTGCGATGATCAACGGAGTGGCGATGCAGCCATCACGCTATGCGGTGGGAGGTTGGGAGGAGTCTTGCTGCTCGTGGGCATCCGGGCCCGTGGCGGCGTTGGCTACAGGCAAAGGGGGCCGACGCACGCCGGCGCGGCCCACTGATGCAGTCTGGGTGACGCGGGAAGCTTGGCGATCAGCGCAGGCTTGGAGGCCGTCAACCATCGGAGTGGCGAGGTGGAAGAAGAGCTTGGCTTGAGGAAGACTTCAACACGCCCCCTACCTGGCGCGCCAAATGTCGGATTTCGGGCTCCGCAAAACCCTTAAGCTTCGAACACAGGGGATGTGCGAAGGTTTCCCTACGGCCTCACCCAACCTAGATCTCTACTCGATGGACACAATGGCAAACTCGTTCGATGACAAGGAAGAAGATGAACACGGCAGTTCATCCAGGTTCGAGCCGCTGCGAAGCGTAATACCCTATTCCTGCTTTGGTGGATTGCCTCTCGTTGAGGTTTTGGTGGATGAACTAGTACAGTGTGCTTGAGCCTCGCAAGGGGGGCTCTGTTGGGGAACGTTGCATGGGAAACAAAAAAAATCCTACGCACACGCAGATCTATCCATGGTGATGAGCATCTACGAGAGGGAGAGTGGATCTACATACCCTTGTAGATCGCTAAGCGGGAAGTGTTAAGAAACGCGGTTGGTGTAGTCGAACGTCTTCGCGATCCAAATCTCCGTGCATCCCGCAATCCAATCACGATCCGTCCCGCGATCCAATCACGATCCGTCCGGCGATCTTGATCACGATCCATCCCACGAACTTGATCACGATCTGTCTCACGAACTTGATCACGATTCTTCCGATCTAGCACCGAACGGACGACACGTCCGCGTTTAGCACATGTATAGATTGATGACGATCTCCACCGTCTTGATCCAGCAAGTGGGAGTGGAGAGGAAGAAGAGTTCTCCAGAAGCCTGACGGCGCTCCGGCGATGGTGGTGGAGCAATTCCGGCAGGGCTTCGCCTAAGCACTGCAGAAAACTGATCTACAGGAGAAACTATGCACTAGAGATCAGGGTTGCACGTGGCTGGAAAAACTAGTGAAAACCCCTAGAAATCCACTAGTATATATAGGAGGGAGGGAGGAGGAGAGGCAGCCTTGCCTCCAAGCCTTGGAGGCTTCAGCCGAAGTGGGAAGTGGAGGAGGACTCTCCTCCTCCACTCCTAGTAGGACTAGGACTCCTCCTTTTTGCCTTTTTCCACCTTTTTCCTTTGGGTTTCTTTCTTCCAGACATATGAGCCTATTGTGGTTGTTACACCAGCCCACTAAGGGCTGGTTATTACTTTCCCACAGCCCATGAAGCCTTTTGGGTCGAAATACCCCTCCCGGAGGTCTCCCGGTACACTACCGGCACTCCCGGTACACTACCGATAAGCCCGGAACTTTTCCGGCGACCAAAATAGGACTTCCTATATATGAATCTTTACCTCCGGAGCTCCTCGTGACGTCCGAGATCTCATCCGGGACTCCGAACAAACTTCGGTCACCACCATACATAACTCTATACTACCGAAACGTCACCAAACCTTAAGTGTGCAGACCCTGCGGGTTCGAGAACTATGTAGACATGACCGAGACACCTCTACGGTCAATAACCAATGGCGGGACCCCAATGTCCACATTCGTTCCTACATATTCTACGAAGATCTTTATCGGTCGAAACTCTATGTCAAGGATTCAGTTAATCTCGTATGATGTTCCCTTTGTTCTTCGGTATGTTACTTGCCCGAGATTCGATCGTCGGTATCTCCATACCTAGTTCAACCTTGTTACTGGCAAGTCTCTTTACTCGTTCCGTAATACAAGATCTCGCACCGAACACTTAGTCACATTGCTTGCAAGGCTTATTGTGATGTTGTATTACCGAGTGGGCCCTGAGATACCTCTCCGTCACACGGAGTAACAAATCCCAGTCTTGATCCATGCCAACTCAACAGACACCCTTGGAGACACCTGTAGAGCACCTTTATAGTCACCCAGTTACGTTGCGACATTTGATACACACAAGGTACTCCTCTGATATCTATGAGTTGCATGATCTCATGGTCATAGGAACATATACTTGACATGCAGAAAACAGTAGCAATAAACTGACACGATCATAAGCTACGTTTGTTGTTTGGGTCTTGTCCATCACATCATTCTCCTAATGATGTGGTCCCGTTATCAAATGACATCCATGTCCATGGCTAGGAAACCTTAACCATCTTTTGATCAACGAGCTAGTTCACTAGAGGCATACTAGGGACATTGTGTTTGTCTATGTATCCACACATGTATCCATGTTTCCAACTAATACAATTATAGCATGGATAATAAACGATTATCATGAACTAGGAAATACAATAATAAACACTTTATTTATTGCCTCTAGGGCATATTTCCAATATGCTCAAGGTGTGTTCTTGTCTCTCTGCCTTGTGGTGGTGTGTTGAGTGGCTAAGTGTTGGATTGGATCCGGGGGTCTCTCCTCTACGGTGTGACCTAACTTCTATATATAGCGGTGGCCCGGGTCCTCTTCCCTTATCACAATGGCGGGAAGGGATCCCACAATGGACAATTTTGAAGGGGGGCTAGAGTACATCTGCACCCTGTCCAAAGGTGGTCTTCGCGTGCAAAGTAGCTATTGGTGATGCAGTGGCGGGCTCGGCGATGACACTCGCCCTGCGGGGCTGGTGGTCGTGGTCTTGTTGCACCGAAATGGAAACCTTTGGCGGCGCTTTGGGAACTCGCGTATGTCCTTGCTCCCTTTGCACTAAAGAGGAAAATGCGCCGCCTAGCACGCTAGCACCCACCTGTCCTTCCTTGCGTCACCCTTGACTCCCGAGGCCAAGCCTTGCATAGAGATCTTTGCTCCTCGGGAGGGCGCCTGAGGAGGCCCATCCTTGCCGGTCTTGATGTCGTTCTTCCTCGCGAGCCTAGAGTCCTCACGAGGTCCTTGTCTTGAGTAGCGTCGCACCAGTCCTCACCTGGATGATGAAGTGGGCCATGTCCTAGGTCGTAGGCCGGCATGACTGGGTACCCCCGTTCCTAGAATGCCGACAGACGCAAATGCGAAGACCAACACAGAATGGGAGATCCGGAGCTGGCCTCCAGGAGAGCTTTGGTCGCCATGGGCGGAGACGAGACAATGAATCGGTATGGGGAGGAATTAGAACTCCCCCTTCCCACCACTTAATCGACAGAGAGCCCCCGAAGCGGTAGTACCGCTCGCATGGGCGGTACTTTCACTAGAGCAGTAGTATCGTCCACTCGAGCGGTAGTACCGCTTATGAAAAAAAACTAATCCCAACAAATGTAAAGCAAATCCAAAAAAACTAAGGCGATGAAGATCAGCAAGTCATTCTACTAAGATTCATAAAAGGAGTTACTCCAAGTCTTTATGAGAAACCAAACTCGAAGAGACAAAGACTTGGATCAACACATTCGAACCAATAAGCCCTAGAAAAGCAAATGCCTCACTAGGAGGAGGGGGCGGTGGCCGAAGCCACCTATGTTTGAGTCAATTGGTATGGCACCGCGAAGATTTTAACCTTGGGCCCATGACCAAAAATCGTCTTTGAAGCACAATAACCATCAAAAATGACGGATGTGAAAGACTTTGATTAGTTTATGCATAATAGGATGAGGGATAGTTCATTGAGAGAACTAGACTCCCCCTAAGTCCATGCCTACATCTAAACAAGACATAATGATGAGTATGGTGGGGTGTGCACTAAATCAAACCACATTGCTCGAATCAATGATAGTTAGCTCATGCCTTAACTCGCGAAATCTTGCTTCATCCAATGGCTTCATGAATATATCTGCAAGTTGCTCATTAGTGTTGAGATGGATAAGATTAATATCTCCTCGCTTGACGTGATCCCGGAGAAAGTGATGACGAATATCAATGTGCTTCATCTTGCAATGTTGAACCGGGTTGTTGGAGATCATAATGGCACTTTCATTGTCACAGTAAAGAGGCACTTTGTCACAATTGACACCATAATCCTTTAAAGTTTGCCTCATCCAAAGAATCTGTGCACAGCAACTAGCAGCAGTTACATACTCAGCATTGGTGGACGAGAGAGAAACACAGTTTTGTTTCTTTGAAGACCAATTTACCAAAGACTGACCAAGAAATTGGCAGCCTCTAAAAGTGGACTTCCCTTCCACACAGCCTCCCGCCCAATCTGAGTCAGTATATCCAATGAGATCAAATGAAGCACCCTAGGGATACCATAAGCCAAAGTTTGGGGTATGAGCCAAATATCGAAAGATTCACTTGACAGCCACATGGTGACTCTCCATAGGTGCGGATTGAAACCAAGCACAAATTCCCACACTCAACATGATATTCGGTCTAGATGCACAAAGATAAAGCAAGGATCCAATCATCGAGCGATATACCTTTTGATCCACAACTTTACCATTGGGATCACTGTCAAGTTGGCATTTGAGTGGCATAGGAGTGTTGGCCTTGGGAGGATTGAGCTCATCCATCTTGAACCTCTTGAGCATGTCTTGAGTGTATTTAGCTTGATTGATGAAGCTACCTTGACTTTGTTGCTTGACTTTGAATCCAAGAAAGAACTTCAACTCTCCCATCATATGTTGGAAATATGCCCTAGAGGCAATAATAAATTGGTTATTATCATATTTCCTTGCTCATGATAATCGTTTATTATCCATGCTATAATTGTATTGATCGAAAACATAGATACATGTGTGGATACATAGACAACACCGTGTCCCTAGTATGCCTCTAATAGACTAGCTCGTTGAGCAAAGATGGTCAAGGTTTCCTAGACATGGACATGAGATGTCATTTGATAACGGGATCACATCATTAGGAGAATGATGTGATGGACAAGACCCAAACTACAAACATAGCATATGATCGTGTCAGTTTATTGCTACTTTTTCTGCATGTCAAGTATTTGTTCCTATGACCATGAGATCATGCAAATCACTGACACCGGAGGAGTGTCTTGTGTGTATCAAACATTGCAACGTAACTGGGTGACTATAAAGTTGTCTATAGGTATCTCCGAGGGTGTCTGTTGGGTTGGCATGGATCAAGACTGGGATTTGTTACTCCGTGTGACGGAGAGGTATCTTAGGGCCCACTCGGTAATACAACATCACAATAAGCCTTGCAAGCAATGTGACTAAGTGTTATCCATGGGATCTTGTATTACGAAAACGAGTAAAGAGACTTGCCAGTAACGAGGTTGAATTAGGTATGGAGATACCGACGATCGAATCTCGGGCAAGTAACATACCGAAGAACAAAGGGAACATCATATGGGATTAACTGAATCCTTGACATAGAGGTTCAACCAATAAAGATCTTCATAGAATATGTAGGAACCAATGTGGGCATCCAGGTCCAGTTATTGGTTATTGATCGTAGAGGTGTCTCGGTCATGTCTACATAGTTCTCGAATCCACAGGGTCTACACACTTAAGGTTTGGTGACGTTTTGGTAGTATAGAGTTATGCATGGTGGTGACCAAAGGTTGTTCGCAGTCCCGGATGAGATCCTGGACATCATGACGAGCTCCAGAATAGTCCGGAGGTAAAGATTGATATATAGGAAGTCATGTTTTGGTCATCGGAAAGTTTCGGGCTCATCGGTAGTGTACCGGGAGTGTCGGTAGTGTACCGGGGGACCATCGGGAGGGGTATTTCGACCCAAGAGGCTACATGGGCTGTGGGAGGATGAATACCAGACCTTAGTGGGATGTTGGAAGTCCCACAAAGGGCCCATGCGGTTGGGAAGAAAATCCCAAGGAGAAAAAGGTGGAAAAAGGCAAAAAGGCTAAATAAGGAAGGAGTCCTAATCCAACTAGGAGTGGAGGAGAAGGACTCCTCTCCTCCTTGCGCCAAGATCAAAGGGCTGGCCCTTTGTGCGCCATCCTCCTCCTCCTCTCCTCCTATATATATATTAGAGGTTTTGAGGGCAGCCCTAACCCTAATTGCCACGTGCTGCCCTGTTCTTCCTCTAGATCATTTTCTCCTCTAGATCAGTTTTCAACGGTGCTTAGGCAAAGCCCCGCTAGAATTACTCCACCACCATCGCCGCAACACCGTCGCGCTGCCGGAGAACTCATATACCTCTCCGCTCCCTCTTGCTGGATCAAGAAGGCGGAGATTGTCATTGAGCTATACGCGTGCTGAACGCGGAGGTGCCGTCCGTTCGGGGCTAGATCGGAAGGACCGTGATCAAGATCGCGAGACGGATCATGATGAGATCATGGAACAGATCATGATGAGTTCACGAGATGGATCGTGATTAGATCGTGAGACGGATTGTGATGAGATCACAGGACACTCGGCGATTTGGATCGTGAAGACATTCGACTACACCAACCGCATTTCTTAACGCTTCCCGCTTAGCGATCTACAAGGGTATGTTGATCCACTCTCCCTCTCGTAGATGCTCATCACCATGGATAGATCTTGCGTGTGCGTAGGAATTTTTTTGTTTCCCATGTAACATTCCCCAACAGTGTCATCATGAGCTAGGTCTATGTGTAGATGAGATCTCGAGTAGAACACAAAGAGTTTGTGGACGTTGATGCTTAGATTGCTTCCGCCCTTGGTCGTGTTTTGGTTCAGCGGTATTGTGGGATGAAGCGGCCTGTACCAACCTTACTCGTACGCTTATGAGAGAACAGTTCCATCGACTGACGTCTAACGTTGTTGCACAAAGATGGCTGGCAAGTGTCTGATTCTCCTACTTTAGTTGGATCGGATTCGACAAAGGCGGTCCTTGAGAAGGTTGAAAACAAACTTATGTATCACCGTTGTGGTTTTTGCATAGGTGAGAATTGTTCTTGCTAGATACCCATAGCACGCACGTAAAACATGCAACAACAATTAGAGGACGTCTAACTTGTTTTTGCAGGGTATGTTGTGATGTGATATGGCCAATTGCATGATGTGTTATATGTGATGTACGAGATGATCATGTTTTTGTATAGAATATCATGACTTGCATGTCGATGAGTACGGCAACCGGCAGGAGCCATAGGGTTGTATTTGATTATTGTATGACATGTGTGTCAATCTTTAAGCGCTATGTAATGCTTTACTTTATCGCTAAATGGTAGCGATAGTAGTAGAAGCATGGTGGGCAACAACCCCGATGGCAACATGTTGATGAAGATCAAGATGATGGAGATGATGGTGTCATGCCAGTGACGATGGAGATCATGCCGGTGCTTTCAAGATGGAGATCAAAAGCACAAGTTCATGGCCATATCATGTCACTTATGAATTGCATGTGATGTTAATCCTTTATGCACCTTGTTTTGCTTAGGACAACGGTAGCATTATAAGGTGATCCCTCACTTAAATTTCAAGATAAATTGTGTTCTCACCGTGTGTGCACCGTTGCGAAAGTTTGTCATGTTGAGACACCACGTGATGATCGGGTGTGATAGATTCTACATTCACATACAACGGGTGCAAGCCAGTGTTGCACATGCGGAACACTCGGGATTGAACTTGACGAGCCTGGCATGTACAAACATGGCCTCGGAACACAAGAGACCGAAAGGTCGAACATGAGTCATATAGTAGATATGATCAACATGATGATGTTCACCATTGAAACCACCTCAACTCATGTGATGATCGGACTTGAGTTGGTGAATTTGGATCATGTATCACTCGAATGACTGGAGGGATGTCAATTTGAGTGGGAGTTCTTAAGTAATATGATTAATTGAACTCATTATCATGAACATAATCAGTAGTGTCTTGGCAAATTATGTTGTAGATTACTAGCTCACGTTGTAGCTCCGTTGAATTTTTATATGTTCCTAGAGAAATAGAGTTGAAAGATGATGGTAGAAATATTGCGGACTGGGTCCGTGATCTGAGGATTGTCCTCATTGCTGCACAGAAGGCTTATGTCCTTAGTGCACCGCTCGGTGTGCCACCCCCTCAAGCGTCGTCTGTAGATGTTGTGAACATCTGTCAGGCACGTTCTGATGACTACTTGATAGTTTAGTGCGTCATGCATTACGGCTTGGAATTGAGGCCCCAAAACGTTTTGAATGTCACGGAATATATGAGATGTTCTAAGAGCTGAAATTGAGATCTTAGGCTCGTGCCCGTGTTGTGAGATATGAGATCTCCAACAAGATTCTTTGCCTACAAGATGAAGGATAATAGCTCAATCGTTGAGCATGTGCTCAGATTGTCTAGGTGCTACAATCGCTTGAATCGACTGGGAGTTGATCTTATAGATAAGAAAGTGATTGATATAGTTTTCCAAGTCATTGTCACTAAGCTACTGGAGCTTCGTGATGAACTATAAAATGCCAGGGATGGAAATGATGATCCATGAGCTGTTCGCGAGGTTTGACACCGTGAAGGTAGAAATCAAGAAGGATCATCAAGTGTTGATGGTTAGTAAAACCACTAGTTTCAAGAAGGGAAAGGGCAAGGAGGGAAACTTCATGGAGGGCCAGTCAGTTGCTGCTCCAGTGAAGCAACCCAAAGTTGAACCCAAACCCGAGACTAAGTGCTTCTATTATGAGGAGAGCGGTCGCTGAAGCGGAACAACCCTAGATACTTGGTAGATAAGAAGCCTGGCAACATTGATAGAAGTGTAATTGATATATGTGTTATTGATGTGTACCTTGCTAGTACTCCTAGTAGCACCTGGGTATTGGATACCGGTTCGATTGCTAAGTGTTAGTAACTCGAAGTAAAAGCTACGGAATAAACAGATACTAGCTAAGTGTGAGGTGATGATGTGTGTTGGAAATGTATCCAAAGTTGATGTGATCAACATCACATGCTCTCTCTACCTTCGGGATTAGTGACAAACCTAAATAAATGTTATTTGGTGTTTGTGTTAAGCATGAACATGATTAGATCGTGTTTATTGCAACACAATTATTCATTTAAGTTAGAGAATAATGATTATTCTGTTTACATGAATAATACCTTCAATGGTCATGCACCCAGTGACAATGGTTTGTTGAATCTTGATTGTAGTAATACACATGTTCATAACACTGATGCCAAAAGATGCAAAGTTAGTAATGATAGTACCACATACTTGTGCCATTGCCGCTAAATGTCATATTGATATAAATCGCATGAAGAAACTCCATGCTGATGGATCTTTGGACTCATTCGATTTCGAATCGGTTGAGACATGCGAACCATGCCTCTTGGGCAAGATGACTAAGGACCCCGTTTTCCGGTTTGATGGAGCGGGCAAGCGATTTATTGGAAATAATACGTGTTGATGTATGCAATCCAATGAGTCTTGTAGCATGTAGTGGATATCGTTATTTTCTTACCTTCACTGATGATTTGAGTAGATATAGTGTATATTTACTTAATGAAACACAAGTCTGAATCGTTTGAAAAGTTCAAGCAAATTCAGAGTGATGTTTAAGATCATCGTGACAAGAAGATAAAAATGTCTGTGATATGATCGTGGAGGTGAATATCTGAGTTACGAGTTTGGCATACAACTTTAGACAATGTGAAAGTTGTTTCACAACTCACGCCACCTGGAACACCATAGTGTGATGGTGTGTCCGAATGTCATGGATATGGTGCGTGCTATGATGTCTCTTATCGTTTTGCTACTATAGTTTTGGGGTTATGCATTAGAGACAACTACATTCACTTTAAATAGGGCACCATCTAAATCTGTTGAGATGACACCGTGTGAATTATGGTTTGATAGAAACCTAAGCTGTCATTTCTTAATGTTTGGGGCTGCGATGCTTGTGTGAAAGAATGTTTTCACCTAATAAGCTCAAACCCAAAGCGGACAAATGCATCTTCATAGAATACCCTAAGAACAGTTGGGTGAACCTTCTATCTCATCCAAGCATAAAGTGTTTGTTGCTAAAACTGGGTCCTTTCTCGAGAAAAAGTTTCTCTCGAAAGAATTGAGTGGGAGGAAGATGGAACTTGATGAGGTTGTTGAACCTTTGCTTCAACTAGAGAGTAGAGCAGCGCAAAAAGATGTTTCTATGGAACGTACATTAGTTGAAGAGGAAGTAAATGATGATGATCATGAAGCTTCGGATCAAGTTACTATCAAACCTCATAGGTCGACAAGGATGTGTACTGCTCCTGAGTGGTACGACAACCCTGTCTTGGAGGTCATGTTGTTGGACAACGATGAACCTACGAGCTATGGAGAAGCGATGATGGGCCCGGATTCCGACAAATGGTTAGAGGCCATGAAATCCGAGAAAGGATCCATATATGAAAACCCAAGTATAGACTTTGGTAGACTTCCTCATTAGACGGCAGGTCGTCGAGTACAAATGGACCTTTGAGATGAAGAGAGGCGCTGATGGTAAATGTCACCATTTATAAAGCTCGACTTGTTGCAAAGAAGTTTCTGACAAGTTCAAGGAGTTGACTGCGATGGGACTTTCTCACTCATAGCGATGCTAAAGTATGTTGGAATTATGTTAGCAGTTGCTGCATTTTTCAATTATCAAATCTAGCAGATGGATGTCAAAACATCATTTCCTTCCTTAAGGAAAGGTTGTATGAGATACAACTAGAAGGTTTTGTCTGTCCTAAGGATGCTAAAAGGTGCGCAAGCTTCAGTGATCCTTCTATGAACTGAAGCAAGCATCTCGGAGTTGGAATATACACTTTGATGAGGTGATCAAAGTTTTTTGAGTCTATACAAAGTTTATGAGAAACTTGTATTTACAATAAAGTGAGTGGGAGCACTATAGAGTTTCTGATAAGCATATGTGGTTGACATATTGTTGATCAAAAATGATGTAGAATTTCTGGAAAGCATAAAGGGTTGTTTGAAAAGAGTTTTTCAAAGGAAGACCTGGATAAAGCTACCTAATTGTTGAGCATCAAGATCTATAGAGATGGATCAAGATGCTTGATGAGACTTTCAATGAGTACATACCTTGACAAGATTTTGAAAGAGTTCAAAATGTATCAGTTAGAGAAAGAGTTCTTGCTTGATTTGTAAGGTGTGAAGTTGAGTAAGACTCAAAGCTTGACCACGGGAGAAGAAAGAGAAAGGACGAATGTCGTCCCCTATGCCTTAGCCATAGGCTCTATATAGTATGTCATGTTGTGTACCGCACCTGTGTGTGCCTTGCCATGAGTCTGTCAAGGGGTACAAAGGTGATCCAGGAGTGGATCATTGGACAACGGTCAAGATTAACCTTATTAACTAAAAGACTAAGGAAATGTTTCTCGATAATGGAGGTGATAAAGAGTTCATCATAAAGAGTTACATCGATGCAGCTTTAGCACCAATCCGGATGACTCTTGGTAGCAATCCGAACACGTATAGTGGACTAGCCATTTGGAATAGCCCCAAGTGGAGTGTGGTAGTAGTATTTATAGTTTGACATAGAGATTTGCAAAGTACACACGGATCTGAATGTTACACACCCATTGACTAAAACACCTCTCTCACATGCAAAGCGTGATCGAGCCCTAGAACTCATTGGGTGTTAGATTCATAAAAATGCGAATCACATGGTGATGTGAACTAGATTATTGACTCTAGTGCAAGTGGGAGACTGTTGGAAATATCCCCTAGAGGCAATAATAAATTGGTTATTATCATATTTCCTTGCTCATTATAATCGTTTATTATCCATGCTATAATTGTATTGATCGGAAACTTAGATACATGTGTGGATAAATAGACAACACCGTGTCCCTAGTATGCGTCTAATAGACTAGCTCGTTGATCAAAGATGGTCAAGGTTTCCTAGCAATGGACATGAGATGTCATTTGATAAGGGGATCACATCATTAGGAGAATGATGTGATGGACAAGACCCAAACTACAAACGTAGCATATGATCGTGTCAGTTTATTGTTACTATTTTCTGCATGTCAAATATTTGTTCCTATGACCATGAGATCATGCAACTCACTGACACTGGAGGAGTGCCTTGTGTGTATCAAATGTTGCAACGTAACTGGGTGACTATAAAGGTAAACTACAGGTATCTCCGAGGGTCTCTGTTGGGTTGGCATGGATCAAGACTAGGATATGTTACTCCATGTGACGGAGAGGTATCTCAGGGCCCACTCGGTAATACAACATCACAATAAGCCTAGCAAGCAATGTGACTAAGTGTTAGCCACAGGATCTTGTATTACGGAAACGAGTAAAGAGACTTGCTAGTAACGAGGTTGAACTAGGTATGGAGATACCGACGATCAAATCTCGGGCAAGTAACATACCGAAGAACAAAGGGAACATCATATGGGATTAACTGAATCCTTGACATAGAGGTTCGACCAATAAAGATCTTTGTAGAATATGTAGGAACCAATATGGGCATACAGGTCCTTCTATTGGTTATTGACCGTAGAGGTGTCTCGGTCATGTCTACATAGTTCTCAAACCCACAGGGTCTACACACTTAAGGTTTGGTGACGTTTCGGTAGTATAGAGTTATGCATGGTGGTGACTGAAGGTTGTTCGGAGTCCTGGATGAGATCTCGGACGTAACGAGGAGCTCTGGAATGGTTCGGAGGTAAAGATTGATATATAGGAAGTCCTGTTTGGGTCGCCGGAAAAGTTTTGGGCTCATCGATAGTGTACCAGGAGTGCCGATAGTGTACCGGGGGACCATCGGGAGGGATATTTCGACCCAAGAGGCTACATGGGCTGTGGGAGGATGAATACCAGCCCTTAGTGGGCTGGTGGAAGTCCCACAAAGGTCCCATGCGGCTGGGAAGAAAATCCCAAGGAGAAAAAGGTGGGAAAAGGCAAAAAGTCTAAATAAGGAAGGAGTCCTAATCCAACTAGGAGTGGAGGAGAAGGACTCCTCTCCTCCTTGCGCCAAGATCAAAGGGCTGGCCCTTTGTGCACTAGGCTCCTCCTCCTCCTCTCCTCCTATATATATACTAGAGGTTTTGAGGGCAGCCCTAACCCTAATTGCCACGTGCTGCCCTCTTCTTCCTCTAGATCGTTTTCTCCGCTAGATCGGTTTTCAGCGGTGCTTAGGCAAACCCCTGCTGGAATTACTCCACCACCATCGCCGCAACACCGTTGCGCAGAAATCGTCTACCTCTCTTCTCCCTCTTGCTGGATCAAGAAGGCGGAGATCGTCATCGAGCTGTTCGTGTGCTGAACGCGAAGGTGTTGTACGTTCGGCGCTATATTGGAAGGACCATGATCAAGATCGCGAGACGAATCGTGATGAGATCATGGGACGGATCGTGATGAGTTCGTGGGACAGATCATGATTGGTTCGCGGGACGGATCGTAATGAGATCGCAAGATGCTCGGCAATTTGGATTGTGAAGACGTTCGACTATACCAACCGCGTTTCTTAACGCTTCCCGCTTAGCGATCTACAAGGGTATGTAGATCTACTCTCCCTCTCGTAGATGCTCATCACCATGGATAGATCTTGCGTGTGCATAGGAAAAAATTTGTTTCCCATGCAACGTTCCCCAACATCATAGCCATCTCAAACTTATTTGTCATCAGTGTGGCAAACTCTTCATTGATAGACTTGTTAGGAGAACCAAATATAATATCATCAACATATAGTTGGCATATGAACAAGTTCCCGTTGACCCTCTTTGTGAAAATAGTGGGATCGATTTTCCCAGTTTCAAACCCACGGTCTTGCAACATCTCAGTAAGGTGCTCATACAATGCGTGTGGGGCTTGTTTAAGGCCATAGAGAGCCTTATCAAGAACGTATACATGATTGGGGAACTTGGGATCCTCGAACCCCGGGGGTTGCTTAACATATACTAACCCCTTAAGAGTACCATTAAGAAATGCACATTTAACATCCATCTGATATAATTTAAAGTTATGATGAGAAGCATATGCAAGCAACATGCGAATAGATTCAAGGCGAGCAACAGGAGCAAAGATTTCATCGTAGTCAATACCCTTGACTTGGGAGTAGCCTTGTGCCACCAATCTTGCCTTGTTGCGAATGACGACACCATTCGGAACTTGCTTGTTTTTGAAGATCCATTTAGTTCCAATGACATTGTGGTTCTCCTTTGGTCTTGGCACCAAACACCACACTTGGTTGCGCTCGAAGTTGTTGAGTTCATCATGCATGGCTTCAACCCACTCCATGTCCTCGAGCGCATCTTGTACCTTGAGGGGCTCAATGCAAGAAACAAGCGCGTGATGTTCACAAAAGTTTTTTAATTGTCTACGAGTTTTTACCTCTCTGTTTAAGCTGTCGTAGACGTTTTCTAACAAATGTTGTTGTTTCTCAAGCTTGGCAGCATTCTTGGCAGATCGTTTCTCTAAGTTCTCCTCCCTAGAAGGTTGAGAGTCAACATCCGGAGGAGCATCATCTTAATATCTTGAGAGGAGTCATGAGCTTGCTCTTGATCTTGAATGAGATCTTGATCTTGAGCTTGCTCGGGGTTGTGGACTTGATCTTGGGCATCATTTGGCATGACACCATTGTTAGTAGATTGATCTTGCCCTTGATCTTGTCCATGTGGTCGAGGGCCTTCATTTTGTTCTTCAGAAGCGTGTAGGTCTTGTGTCGGTGATGGTTCCACTTGACTGGAACATTGTCCTTCTCCTTCGGCCACAAGGGGTTCCTCAACAGGTAGGAAGTGTCCTACACACATTTTTCTTATGTCTTGGGGAGGAATTTCATCACCTACATCACAAAGACCACTTTTCTCCACTTGGGAGCCATTATTTCATCAAACTCTATGTTACACGTCTCCTCAATGAGTCCATTGGACTTATTGAGGACACGGTAAGCACGAGAGTTTGTAACATAACCAACAAATATGCTCTCTTGAGCTCTAGGTTCAAATTTAGACAAATGGACACCTTTCTTGAGAATGAAACACTTACACCCGAACACCCAGAAGTACTTGAGATTGGGCTTGTTACCGGTAATAATTTCATAAGGAGTCGTGTTCAAGCCTTTGCGGAGATAGAGCCGATTGGATGCATGACAAGCTATGTTGATGGCTTCGGCCCAGAAATTGTATGGAGATTCGAATTCCGCCAGCATGGTCCTTGCCGCATCCATCAATGTCCTATTTTTCTCTCGGCAACACCATTTTTTTGAGGGGTATAAGGTGCTGAGTATTGGTGCTTGATCCCCTCATCACTAAGGAACTCATTCAATGTGTAGTTCTTGAACTCGGTGCCATTGTCACTTATTATCATCAGAATCTTTGCCTCATGCTGTCGTTGAACTTCATTTGTAAACTTGATCATGGTTTGTTGAGTTTTACTCTTCCTATTGAAGAAATATACCCAAATGTATCTTGAGTAGTCATCCACGATCAGCAAACAATACTTCCTTCCCCCAAGGCTATCGAAAGATGGAGGACCAAAGAGATCCATGTGGAGGAGCTCCAAGGGCCTCTTTGAGTAAATGGTAATCGTGGGGTGGTGAGCTTTATCATGAAGCTTTCCTTCAATACAAGCACTGCAAGCACAATCTTTGGCAAAACTCACATTTGTTAGTCCAAGAACATGACCCCTTTGAGAAGAATTTGCAAAGATCTCATGTTGACATGGGCTAGCCGGCGATGCTAGAGCCATCCCACATCAACTTTAGCCATTAGGCAAGTCGCGGTCTTAGTGGTCGCTCCGAGAAGTTAACCACATAGAGACCATTCTTGACATGCCCAACAAAATCTACTTTAAGAGTCTTGATCCACAAAAGGGCCACGGAGTCAACACCAAAGAAGGTACAAAAACCCATGAGTGCGAGTTGATGAACAAAAAGTAAATTGTATGCAAGGGTCTCAACAAGCATAACATTCTCTATGGAGAGTTCCGGAGAGATTATCACCTTGCCAAGACCCAATACATTTGAAATTTCATCCTCACCAAATGAGACTTGAGTGGCCATGGATGGGTCAGGATGAACGTCCACCACCAAGTCCTTGCTTCTGGTCATATGATTTGTTGCTCCGCTATCGAACAACCATGACACTCTTCCGAAAGCAAACCCCTACAAGAGATCAATGTTTGGTTTTAGGTACCCATTCTTTAATGGGTCCTTTCATGTTATCAACAAGGGTCTTAGGAACCCAAATACACCATTAAATGTACCCATAAGAAGAACCAACATATTTGGCATAAACATGCCCATCACTAGCACGGCATAAAAGATAAGATGGGTTAAAGTCACCGGTCTTGTTGGGGTGGGTGGTCTTTCCCTTCTTGGCATTACCAACCACAATCTTATCTTTCTTATTCTCATGAGAACCATCTCCTGCTCTTACAAAAGTTTCCTTGAGGGGCGGAACTTCCTTGGTTTTCACCTTCTTCTTCTTGGTGTTTTTGGGTGCAAACCGAGCCCCTTCTTTTGCAACAACTTCCTTTTGATTACTCAAAAGGTCATTAAGAGTATTATCGCCTTGGATACACATCACCAGACGTTTTTCAAGATGCTCTTTCAGCTTAGCATTTTCCTCCACAAGATGTGCATGCTCACAACACGGGTTAGTAGCAGATGCATTATCAATTAGAACAAAAGGAGGACACATGGAAATTTCCTTAGTGAGTTTTACTTCGAGTTGAT
Organism: Hordeum marinum; assembly: GCA_022496015.1. Lineage (NCBI taxonomy): Eukaryota > Viridiplantae > Streptophyta > Magnoliopsida > Poales > Poaceae > Hordeum > Hordeum marinum. The sequence goes on along the minus strand of CM039677.1, from coordinate 340,107,099 downwards.
CATGTGACTCCTTAAGAGGAGCATGAGTAGTCTTCAATGCCTTTTCAGCATTGTCAAGTGAGTCAAGCTCATCCTTGAGTCAATCAGGGCCAACCCCAAGTGCAACATTTTCAGACTTGAGCACACGGTTAAGAACGATAGCATGATCATAATCTTTACATAATTTAGCAAGGTCATCATTTTGTGACTCCTCAAGAGTCCTACGATGACCTCGCTCTTCCTCAAGAACAATAGAAAGATCTTCTATATCGTCGGCATAATCATGACTATGGCCTCTCAACTCCTCAAGATATTCTTCTTGAGACTCGATAGTGTCATTGGCCTCACCAAGTTGTTCCAAGAGAGCAACGAAGTGCTTCTTGGAAACTCCCTTGAGTTTACACAAGAACTTTTCAAACTCATTCTCACCCTCTTTCGCCTCCTCATGTTCATCCACACGATCTAACAAAGACAGAGTGGAAGAAATAGAAGTCTTAATGTTTGAGGTTTTGGCGTTGAAGGTTACCTTGGTGATACCTTTTGCCATGAGGCACCTAGCGATGTGGTTCTCATTGGGGGCGTCGAAGAGTGACACCTTTGTTGGGGTAGAGGATGCAATTTCCATAGATGCCATTGCCATTCCTTCACCACTTGTGTCTTCATCATCAACATCATCATCCGAGGCATACTCTTCTTGAGCCACCAACACTTCTTGAGGAGCCTTCTTGGTGAAGTTGGTCTTGTTGGGGAAGGACTTGGCCTTACCTTTGCGGATGAGCTTGCCACCATTGACTTCCTTCTTCTCATATGGACAATCCACTATAAAGTGACTCACATTGCCATAGTTATAGCAGGTCCTCACACGTTTCTTGCCCTTTGACCCGTTTGAGTTGTTCTTGGAGAAGTTGGGCCCTGTGTTTCTCTTGTTGCCCCAAAATTGCCTGGACGCAAGAGCCATGTGCTCATGGTAAGCATATTTGGTGTCCTCAGGGCAACCCTCTTCTTCTTCTTCTTCTTCTTCCTCTTGACTGACCTTGTCCTTCAAAGCAAGGTTGGGAGTTGTTTTCTTTGATAGTTGCATGCGAGCAAGGGCATTGTCTGCGGTCATGTTCAAGATGTTCATTGCAATAAATTCATCCAACACATCCCTAGAAGACAATGTGTGAAAGTCCGGTATTTGATGGATGATAGCGAACATGGCCTTGTTGTAGGGCATGATGGCCTTTAGAAACTTATGCTTGACCCAGGTGTCATCCATATCCTTGCTGCCATGATCTTTGAGGGAAACGGCAAGAGCAGTCACCCTCCTATAGAGCTCACGCAGTTCCTCATCTCCTACCATTACAAACTCATCTGAATGATCAAGGACAACTTCATAGTTTGACCGTTGAATGCTCGAGCTGCCCTTGTACATGGAGACAATGTGTTCCCAGCACTCTTTAGCAACAGTGAAGGGACGCAAGTGAGGTAGGTCTTCAACAGGAACAGCAGCTTTGAGAATGAACAATGCGGAGAAATTTAGCTGTTTATCCACTTCTTCTCTTGGAGTGAGGTTGCATAGATCGCGAGGGAAGTATCCTTATTCAATGACTCGCATGAGTTGAATTGAGATGTGATCCAAATGAGACTTGATAGGAAAAATCCAATTAGCAAAATCATTCTTAACAAGTTTAGGAGGATGACCGAGATTAACTATATGAGGTGGGTGCACCGGTCCTCCATAGGCCAAGGGAGGGGGAACAGAGGCAAAGCTCCCCGACCCATTAATTCCTTGAGAACGATGGTCCTTATCAGCACTAGCCCCCTCCTTACAGGAGTTAACATCCGATGTCAAATTAGTGGGATTAACCACTTGCACCGCATCGGTGGAAAGTTTAAGAGTATCAAGGAATTCTTTGAACATGGATTTGACCTTGGTCGTCATGGAGGATTTGAAAGAGAATATGGCCTCATTCAAATCCTCGCGAGAGACCATGTTCACTCCCATGGCCTCGGGAAGTTCTCTCAACCGCTCCCCTTCGCCAGCCATACTCTTCGGGGATTGAAACCCTTAGTAAAGAGACGAGGCTCTCATACAAGTGGAATCGATGGAGACAAGGATGTGTTACCTAAGTTCCTTCCCAGTAAAGGGAACTATGTCTCCGTTGGAGTGGTGTGGAGGCACAATGCTCCCCAAGAAGCCACTAGGGCCACGGTATTCTCATCACGCCCTCACACAATGCAAGTTGCCGTGATTCCAGTAGTGGTGCCCTTGAAGGTGGCAACCGGACCTTTACAAACAAGGTTGAGGCAATATCCACAACTTAATTGGAGGCTCCCAATGACACCATTAAGCTTCACCACAATGGACTATGGCTTCGAAGTGATCTCTTCCATCTAGGGTGCTCAAACACCCAAGAGTAACAAGTTCCGCAAGGGATTGATGGGGGGAATAAAATATCTCTCGGTGGAAGTGTAGATCAAGGCCCTCTCCTCCAAACCCTAGAGCATCAACAAGATTTAATGGCTAGGGAGGGAGAAGGAGCAAGAATAATCTTAGGAGCAACAATGGAGCTTTTTGTGGGAAGATGTAAGTCTCAATGGGGAACAAGACTCACTTATATGGAGGATAAGCGGTAGTACTGTCCTAGGGGCGGTACTTCTGCTCAGATATCCTAGAAGTCCAGAAGAAAAAGGATGCGAAAAAGGCTCCAAAGTTCCTCGGGGCGGTAGTACCGCTAGGAACTTCCGCTTACAATAATATAAGCGGTAGTTCAGGGCGGTAGTACCGCTCGGAACTTCCACTTAAAAAATATAAGAGGTAGTTCAGGGCGGTAGTATCACTCAGAACTTCCGCTTAAGAAAGTAAGCGGTAGTTCAAGCGATCCTCGAGGGCAGTAGTACCACAGGAGTGGTACTACCGCTCTGAAGAGTGGTACTTCTGCTTAAGAGAAACTATGGGGCCTTGGGGGCAGAGAAAGCTCCGTCTTGCTGTGAAAAGGACGGGGGTGCAAAGTGTACGTGATGATTCCTCCCAACCTTTCTGGATGTGGACCCCCTCTTAATAGTACAGATTTTCCTACAACTCAGGTCCACCAACCTATCCTCAAAAGAAAAAGACTACGTCTTCTGATTTACTACTTGAGGGGAAGATAATCGTCTCGTGCCACCTGATAATCTCTGAAAGCTTAATGCACACGGTTAGTCCGCAAACATACTGTCATCAACCACCAAAACTACTTAGGGAAAATTATGCTCTTACACTTTGGATGTATTGCATAAAGGTGCGGCTCGTGGACTGGGTGTCGTTGTCAATGATCACCCTGTTGGGAACTACAAAATGGCACACTAGTCCATTAAGGAACTTGAAGGTTGACTGCGCGGTCACCTTTCTCACTAGTTCCACCTCATGCCACTTTGTAAACTTATCGATTTCTACGAACAAGAACTCAAAGCCCCCGGCGACGCGAGGAAAGGGGCCCAAAATATCGAGCCCCCAGACCAAGAATGGCCAAGATAAAGGGATCGTCTAGAGAGCTTGCGTTGGTTGATGGATGTTCTTGGAATGGAACTGGCAGGCTTCACACTTGATGACTAGCTTAGTTGCATCCTGGAGAGCAGTGGGCCAATAGAAACCCTGTCGGAAGGGTTTTCTGGCAAGGGCCCTTCATCCAATGTGAGACCCACACATGCCTCCGTGAATCTCTGCCAACAGCTTCAGCCCATCTTCCTGGCAAATGCACCTCAATTTCTCATCGTTTGGTCTTTTTCTATACAGGGTGTCATCGACAAACTATACATACTTGATTGACGGGCTACTTTTTTGGCTTCTTCCTGTTCTTCGGGAAGTTCTCCTGTTTGAAGGAAGTGGACTATATGTTGTGCCCAAGCTGGAGCATGTGGCTCGACAACGAGGACGAAAGGCATCTCCTCGTTTGTGGGAGCTCTTACCTCGACTGCAAGAACCTGGGGTTCTATGGGAGGGAGTTGCTCACCAACCAAAATGGGACTGCCCCAGACAGCCTCTCTACCAGCGGCTTTAGGAAGCTCTGTCGGGAAATGCTTGTCGGAGTTCAGCTTTCTCCTTATCCTGGTCATCGTTGATGGGGACACTGATTGCTGAGTGAGGTGGAGGACAAAAGTTCCTGGTTCCACAGGAAGCTTTTGCATGGAGCACTTTGATAGATGATCAGCGATGTTGTTTTTTGCATGTGGCACATCCTTTGCTTGTAATCCATCGAAGTGCTCCTCGAGCTTCCTCACCTCTTCCACGTATGCTTCCATCAATGAACTTTGATATTCTTTGTTGACTTGTTTCACCACGAGTTGAGAATCTCCTCGGATGACCAGTTTCTTGATTCCCAACTCGAGTCCAGCAAGGAGCCCCTCATACTCAGCGGTGTTGTTGGTGGCCTCCTCCCGGGAAAATGCATTTGAACCACATATTTGAGATACTCTCTAGTGGGGGCGACGAGGAGAACGCCTGCTCCAGTGCCCTGAAGCGAGAAAGCACAGTCAAAATACATGATCCATCCCTTAGGCGCTTCTTTGCCGGGGAGAATTGTCTCTGGAACCTCTTCGTCTGGCATGGGTGTTCATTCCACAATGAACTCTGCCAACGCCCTACCCTGAATTGTGGAAGTGCTCTCATACTTTAGACCAAAACTTGACAGCTCTAGCGCCCATTCAACTATCCTGCTAGTGGCTTCGGGGTTCCTCAATATACGTTGCAGCGGAAAACGGGTGACAATTGTGATCTTGTGGCCTTGGAAGTAGTGCCGCAATTTCCTCGAGGACATGATAAGGCCGAAGATCAGCTTTTGCACTCCAGAGTACCTTGACCTAGCCCTCGTAACAAGGAGCTGACAAAGTATACTGGTCGCTGCACCACTTTCTTCTTTGCCACCTCCCTGAAACTGACTTCGTTTGTTTGCTTAGGTTCCCCTTGGTTTGTATTAGGTCCTCTCACGAATTCTTTGGTTCCACCCCTGATGCAATCAGACGCAGTGGCTGCATCTTCATCCACTTCTCGCTGCACCACCAACACTGCACTTACCACTTGGTTTGTTGCCGCCAAGTATAGTAACAACGGATCTTGTCCATGCTAGAATTGTATTGATCGGAAACTCAGATACATGTGTGGATACATAGACAACACCATGTCCCTAGTATGCCTCTAGTAGACTAGCTCGTTGATCAAAGATGGTCAAGGTTTCCTGGCCATAGACATGAGATGTCATTTGATAACGGGATCACATCATTAGGAGAATGATGTGATGGACAAGACCCAAACTGTAAACATAGCATATGATCGTGTCAGTTTATTGCTACAGTTTCTGCATGTAAAGTATCTGTTCCTATGACCATGAGATCATGCAACTCACTGACACCGGAGGAGTACCTTGTGTGTATCAAACGTTGCAACGTAACTGGGTGGCTGTAAAGGTGATCTACAGGTATCTCTGAGGGTGTCTGTTGGGTTGGCATGGATCAAGACTGGGATTTGTTACTCCGTGTGACGGAGAGGTATCTCAGGGCCCACTCGGTAATACAACATCACTATAAGCCTTGCAAGCAATGTGACTAAAGAGTTAGCCACGGGATCTTTTATTACGGAATGAGTAAAGAGACTTCCCGGTAACGAAATTGAACTAGGTATAGAGATACCGACGATCGAATCTCGGTCAAGTAACATACGGAAGAACAAAGGGAACAGCGTATGGCATTAACTGAATCCTTCACACAGAGGTTCAACCGATAAAGATCTTCGTAGAATATGTAGGAACCAATATGGTGTTGGAAATATGCCCTAGAGGCAATGATAAAATGGTTATTATTGTATTTCCTTGTTCATGATAATTGTCTATTGTTCATGCTATAATTGTATTAACCAGAAACCGTAAGGCGTGTGTGAATACATAGACCACAACATGTCCCTAGTGAGCCTCTAGTTGGCTAGCTCGTTATCAATAGATGGTCACGGTTTCATGACCATGGACAGTGGATGTCATTGATAATGGTATCACATCATTAGGAGAATGATGTGATGGACAAGACCCAATCCTAAGCATAGCACAAGATCGTGTAGTTTGTTTGCTAAAGCTTTTCCAATGTCAAGTATCGTTTCCTTAGACCATGAGATTGTGCAACTCCCGGATACCGTAGGAATACTTTGGGTGTGCCAAATGTCACAGCGTAACTGGGTGGCTATAAAGGTACACTATGGGCATCTCCGAAAGTGTCTGTTGGGTTGGCACGAATCGAGACTGGGATTTGTCACTCCGTGTGACGGAGAGGTATCTCTGGGCCCACTCGGTAAGACATCATCATAATGAGCTCAATGTGACTAAGGAGTTATCCACGGGATGATGTATTACGGAATGAGTAAATAGACTTGCCGGTAACGAGATTGAACAAGGTATAGGGATACCGACGATTGAATCTCGGGCAAGTATCGTACCGGTAGACAAAGGGAATTGTATGTGGGATTGATTGAATCCTCGACATCATGGTTCATCCGATGAGATCATCGTGGATCATCTAGGAGCCAACATGGGTATCCATATCCCGCTGTTGGTTATTGACCGGAGAGGTGTCTCGGTCATGTCTACGTGTCTCCCGAACCCGTAAGGTCTACACACTTAAGGTTCGATGATGCTAGGGTTATAGGGAAATAGTGTACGTGGATACCGAAGGTAGTTCGGAGTCCCGGATGAGATCCCGGATGTCACGAGGAGTTCTAGAATGGTCCAGAGGTAAAGATTCGTATATAGGAAGTGAGGTTTTGGTCACCGGAAGTGTTTCGGGGATTACCGGTAACGTATCGGGACCACCGAAAGGGTTCCGGGGGTCCACCAAGTGGGGCCACCAGCCCCAGAGGGCTGCATGGGCCGCAAGTGGGAGGGAACCAGCCCCTAGGTGGGCTGGTGCTCCCCCCACAAGGGCCCAAAGCGCAGCAAGGGAGCAGAGGTTGCAAACCCTAGGCTCAAATGGGCCTAACGCCCACCTAGGGCGCTGGTCTCCCCTCTCTCCCTCTGGCCGCCGCACCAGATGGGATCTGGGGCTGCCACCGGCCCCTAGTGTGGGAAACCTAGGGCGCAGCCCTCCCTCCTCCTCCTCCTATATATAGTGGAGGGTTTTGGGGCTGCTAGACACACGAGTTCTCTCTCTCTCTCTCGGCACAGCCCTACCCTTCCTCTTCCTCGTTCTCCGCGGTGCTTGGCGAAGCCCTGCAGGAGACCACGCAGCTCCACCGTAACCACGCCATCATGCTGCCGGAGCTCTCCCTCAACCTCTCCTTCCTCCTTGTTGTATCAAGGCGTAGGAGACGTCACCGGGCTGCACGTGTGTTGAACGCGGAGGCGCCGTTGTTCGGCGCTTAGATCGGATTCAACCATGATCTGAATCGCTGCGAGTACGACTCCACCAACCGCGTTCTAGTAACGCTTCTGTTTTGCGATCTTCAAAGGTATGAAGATGCACTCTCCCCACTCGTTGCTAGTTTCTCCATAGATAGATCTTGGTGAGCACGTAGGAATTTTTTTGATTTACTACTACGTCTCCCAACAGTGGCATCATGAGCTAGGTCTATGCGTAGAATCTATGCACGAGTAGAACACAAGTTGTTGTGGGCGTCGATCTTGTTAATTTGCTTACCGTTACCAGTCTTATCTTGATTTGGCAGTATTGTGGGATGAAGCGGCCCGGACCAACTTTACACGTACGCTTACGTGAGACCGGTTCCACCGCCTGACATGCACTTGTTGCATAAGGTGGCTAGCGGGTGTCTGTCTCTCCCACCTTAGTCGGATTGGATTCAATGAAAAGGGTCCTTATGAAGGGTAAATAGCAATTGGCATATCATGTTGTGGTTTTGGCATAGGTAAGAAACGTTCTTGCTAGAAACCTATAGCAGCCACGTAAAAACTTGCAACTACAAATTAGAGGACGTCTAACTTGTTTTTGCAGCATATGCCTTGTGATGTGATATGGCCAAAGGATGTTATGTGATGCATTGTGATGTATGAGATTTATCATGTTCTTGTAATAGGATTCACGACTTGCATGTCGATGAGTATGACAACCGGCAGGAGCCATAGGAGTTGTCTAAATTTATTGTATGACCTGTGTGTCAATCATAAATGCCATGTAATTACTTTACTTTATTGCTAAACGTTAGCCATAGTAGTAGAAGTAATAGTCGGCGAGACAACTTCATGAAGACACGATGATGGAGATAATGATGATGGAGATCATGATGTCGTGCCGGTGACAGTGATGATCATGGTGCCCCGAAGATGGAGATCAAAGGAGCAAGATGATATTGGCCATATCATGTCACTATATTGATTGCATGTGATGTTTATCATGCTTACATCTTCTTTGCTTAGAACGACGATAGTAAATAAGATGATCTCTCACTAAAATTTGAATAAATGTGTTCACCCTAACTGTGCACCATTGCTAAGGGTCGTTGTTCCGAAGCACCACATGATGATCGGGTGTGGTAGGTTCTAACTTTCGCATACAACGGGTGTAAGCCAGATTTACACACGCGAAACACTTAGGTTGACTTGACGAGCCTAGCATGTACAGACATGGCCTCGGAACACAGAAGACCGAAAGGTCAAACATGAGTCGTATAGTAGATGCGATCAACATGGAGATGTTCACCATGGATGACTAGTCTGTCTCACGTCATGATCGAACACGGGCTAGTTGACATGGATCATGTATCACTTGGATGACTAGAGAGATGTCTATCTAAGTGGGAGTTCATTAATTTGATTATGTGAACTTAATTATCATGAACTTAGTCTAAAATTGTTTTTACAATCTATATTGTAGATCCAATGGCCAACGCTAATGTCACCCTCAACTTCAATGCGTTCCTAGAGAAAACCAAGCTGAAAGATGATGGAAGCAACTATGCGGACTGGGTCTGTGGCTTGAGGATCATCCTCATAGCTGCCAAAAGATTGTATGTCCTTGATGCACCGCTAGGTGACGCACCCATTTTCCCAGCAGATCAAGACATTATTAATGCTTGGCAGTCACGCTGCGATGATTACTCCCTTGTTCAGTGCGGCATGCTTTACAGTTTAGAACCGGGGCTCCAAAAGCATTTTGAGCAACACAGAGCATATGAGATGTTCCAAGAGCTAAAACTGGTTTTCCAAGCTCATGCCCGGGTCGAGAGATATGATGTCTCCGACAAGTTCTTCAGTTGTAAGATGGAGGAAAACAGTTTTGTCAGTGAGCACATACTCAAAATGTCTGGGTTGCACAACCGCCTGACTCAGCTGGGAGTTTAACTCTCGGATGACTCAGTCATTGACAGAATCCTCCAGTCGCTTCCACCTATCTACAAGAGCTTTGTGATGAACAACAACATGCAGGGTATGGAGAAGTCCATTCCTGAGTTGTACTTGATGCTGAAATCAGGAGAGGTCGAGATCAAAAGGAGCATCAAGTGTTGATGGTGAATAAGACCACTAGTTTCAAGAAAGGCAAGGGTAAGAAGAACTTCAAGAAGGACGGCAAAGCTATTGCCGTGTCTGGTAAGCAAGTTGCCGGGAAGAAGAACAAGCATGGACCAAAACCTGAGATTGAGTGCTTTTATTGCAAGGGTACCGGTCACTGGAAGCGGAACTGTCCCAAGTACTTAGCAGATAAGAAGGTCAGCAACGTTAAAGGTATATGTGATATACTTGTTATTGATGTGTACCTTACCAACACTTGTAGTAGCTCCTAGGTATTTGATACCGGTGCACTTGCTCACATTTGTAACTCCAAGCAGGAGTTGCAGAATAAGCAGAGACTGGCAAAGGATGAGGTGACAATGTGTGTCGGGAATGGTTCCAAGGTCGATGTGATCGTTGTCGGCATGCTACCTCTACATCTACCTTCGGGATTAGTTTTAAACCTCAATAATTGTTATTTAGTACCAGCTTTGAGCATGAACATTGTATCTGGATCTCGTTTGATTCGAGATGGCTACTCATTTAAATCTGAGAATAATGGTTGTTCTATTTATATGAGAGAAATGTTTTATGGTCATGCCTCGCTGGTCAATGGTTTATTTTTGATGAATCTCGAACGTGATGTTACGCATGTTCATAGTGTGAGTACCAAAAAGTGTAAGGTTGATAACAATAGTCCCACTTACATGTGGCACTGCTGCCTTGGTCATATTGGTGTCAAACGCATGAAGAAGCTCCATGCTGATGGACTTTTGGAGTCTCTTGATTTGGAATCATTTGACACGTGCGAACCATGCCTCATGGGAAAGATGACCAAGACTCTGTTCTCCGGAACAATGGAGCGAGCAACTGACTTGTTGGAGATAATACATACCGATATGTGCGGTCCAATGAGCATCGAGGCTCGCGGTGGCTACCGTTATGTACTCAGCCTCACTAATGACGTGAGCAGATATGGGTATGTCTACTTAGTGAAACACAAGTCTGAAACCTTTGAAAAGTACAAGGAATTTCAGAGTGAGGTAGAGAATCAACGTGACAGGAAAATAAAGTGCCTACGATCTGATCGTGGCGGAGAATATTTGAGTCACAAGTTTGGCACGCACCTAAGGAAATGTGGAATTATTTCACAACTCACGCCTCCTGGCACACCTCAGTGAAATGGTGTGTCTGAACGTCGTAATCACACTCTATTGGATATGGTGCGATCTATGATGTCTCTTATCGACTTACCGCTATCATTTTGGGGATATGCATTAGAGACTGCCGCATTCACTTTAAATAGGGCACCGTCAAAGTCCGTTGAGACGACACCGTATGAATTATGGTTTGGAAAGAAACCTAAGCTGTCGTTTCTAAAAGTTTGGGGATGCGATGCTTATGTGAAGAAACTTCAACCTGAGAAGCTCGAACCCAAAGCGGAAAAGTGTGTCTTCATAGGATACCCCAAGGAAACTATTGGGTATACCTTCTACCTCAGATCCGAAGGCAAAGTCTTCATTGCCAAGAATGGATCCTTTCTAGAGAAAAGTTTCTCTCGTAAGAAGTAAGTGGGAGGAAAATAGAACTTGATGAGGTAATTGTACCTCCACTCGAACCGAAGAGTAGCGCAGCACAGGAAGTTTTTTCTGTGGAGCCTACACCGGTTGGAGAGGAAGTTAATGATGATGATCATGAAACTCAGATCAAGTTACTATTGAACATCGAAGGTCCACTTGGACACGTTCCGCATCAGAGTGGTACGGCAACCCTGTCCTGGAGATCATGTTGTTGGACAACGGTGAACCTTCGAACTATGAAGAAGCGATGGCGGGCCCGGATTCCAACAAATGGCTTGAAGCCATGAAATCCGAGATGGGATCCATGTATGAGAACAAAATATGGACTTTGGTGGACTTGCCTGATGATAAGCGAGCCATTGAGAATAAATGGATCTTTAAGAAGAAGACTGACGCGGATGGTAATGTGACCGTCTATAAGGCTCGGCTTGTCGCTAAGGGTTATCGACAAGTTCAAGGAGTTGACTACGATGAGACTTTCTCACCCGTAGCGATGTTGAAGTACGTCCGAATCATGTTAGCAATTGCCGCATTTTATGATTATGAGATCTGGCAAATGGACGTCAAAACGGCATTCCTTAATGGCTTCCTTAAGGAAAAACTGTATATGATGCAGCCGGAAGGTTTTGTCGATCCTAAAGATGCTAACAAGGTATGCAAGCTCCAGCGCTCCATCTATGGGCTGGTGCAAGCATCTCGAAGTTGGAACATTCGCTTTAATGAGGTGATTAAAGCGTTTGGATTTATACAGGTTTATGGAGAACCCTGTATTTACAAGAAAGTGAGTGGAAGCTCTGTAGCATTCCTCATATTATGTGTAGACGACATATTGTTGATGGGAAATGATATAGAAATCTTGGAAAGTGTAAAGGCCTACTTGAATAAATGTTTTTCAATGAAGGACCTTGGAGAAGCTGCTTACATATTAGGCATCAAGATCTATAGAGATAGATCGAGACGCCTCATAGGTCTTTCACAAAGCACATACCTTGACAAGATATTGAAGAAGTTCAATATGGATCAGTCCAAGAAGGGGTTCTTGCCTGTGTTACAGGGTGTGAGATTGAGTACGACTCAGTGCCCGACCACGGCAAAGGATAGAGAAGAGATGAGTGTCATCCCCTATGCTTCAGCCATAGTCTCTATTATGTATGCCATGTTGTGTACCAGACCTGATGTGAACCTTGCCATAAGTATGGTAGGGAGGTACCAAAGTGATCCCGGAGCGGAACACTGGACATCGGTCAAGAATATACCGAAGTACCTGAAAAGGACAAAGGACATGTTTCTCGTATATGAATGTGCCGAAGAGCTCGTCGTAAAGGGTTATGTCTATGCTAGCTTCGACACAGATCCGGATGACTCCAAGTCACAAACCGGATACGTGTATATTTTGAACGGAGGGCCAGTTAGCTGGTGCAGTAGCAAGCAAAGCGTCATGGCGACATCTACATGTGAAGCGGAGTATATAGCTGCTTCGAAAGCAGCAAAGGAGTCTGGATGAAGGAGTTCATCACCGACCTAGGAGTAATTCCCAATGCGTTGGGCCCGATGACTCTATTATGTGACAACACTGGAGCTATTTCCCTTGCCAAGGAGCCCAGGTTTCACAAGAAGACAAGACACATTGTATTAACCGGAAACCGTAATGCATGTGTGAATACATAGACCACAACATGTCCCTAGTGAGCCTCTAGTTGGCTAGCTCGTTATCAATAGATGGTCACGGTTTCATGACCATGGACATTGGATGTCATTGATAACGGGATCACATCATTAGGAGAATGATGTGATGGACAAGACCCAATCCTAAGCATAGCACAAGATCATGTAGTTTGTTTGCTAAAGCTTTTCTAATGTCAAGTATCGTTTCCTTAGACCATGAGATTGTGCAACTCCCAGATACCGTGAGAATACTTTGGGTGTGCCAAACGTCACAACATAATTGGGTGGCTATAAAGGTACACTATGGGTATCTCCGAAAGTGTCTGTTGGGTTGGCACGAATCGAGACTGGGATTTGTCACTCCGTGTGACGGAGAGGTATCTCTGGGCCCACTCGGTAAGACACCATCATAATGAGCTCAATGTGACTAAGGAGTTAGCCACGGGATGATGTATTATGAAACGAGTAAAGAGACTTGCCGGTAACAAGATTGAACAAGGTATAGGGATACCGACGATCGAATCTCGGGCAAGTATCGTACCGGTAGACAAAGGGAATTGTATACGGGATTGATTGAATCCCCGACATCGTGGTTCATCCGATGAGATCATCGTGGAGCATGTGGGATCCAACATGGGTATCCAGATCCCGTTGTTGGTTATTGACCGGAGAGGTGTCTCGGTCATGCCTACGTGTCTCCCGAACCCGTAGGGTCTACACACTTAAGGTTCGATGACGCTAGGGTTATAGGGAAATAGTGTACGTGGTTACCGAAGGTATTTCTTAGTCCCGGATGAGATCCCGAACGTCACGAGGAGTTCCGGAATGGTCCAGAGGTAAAGATTCATATATAGAAAGTGAGGTTTTGGTCACCAGAAGTGTTTCGGGGGTTACCGGTAACGTACCGAGACCACCGGAAGGGTTCCGGGGGTCCACCAAGTGGGGCCACCAGCCCCAGAGGGCTGCATTGGCCGCAAGTGGGAGGTAACCAGCCCCTAGGTGGGCTGGTGCGCCCCCCACAAGGGCCCAAGGCGCAACAAGCAAGGAGAGGGGGCAAACCCTAGGCTCAGATGGGCCTAAGGCCCACCTAGGGCGCCGGCCTCCCCTCTCTCCCTCTGGCCGTTGCACCAGATGGGATCTGGGGCTGCCACCAGACCCTAGGGTGGGAACCCTAGGGTGCAGCCCTCCCTCCTCCTCCTCCTATATATAGTGGAGTGTTTGGGGGCTGCTAGACACATGAGTTCTCTCTCTCTTGGCGCAGCCCTACCCTTCCTCTTCCTCGTCTCCGCGGTGCTTGGTGAAGCCCTGTCGGAGACCACGTAGCTCCACCGTCACCACGTCTTCGTGTTGCCGGAGCTCTCCCTCAACCTCTCCTTCCTCCTTGCTGGATCAAGGCGTAGGAGACGTCACCGGGCTGCACGTGTGTTGAACGCGGAGGCGCCGTTGTTCAGCGCTTAGATCGGATTCCACCACGATCTGAATCGCTGCAAGTACGACTCCACCAACCGCATTCTAGTAATGCTTTCGCTTTGTGATCTTCAAAGGTATGAAGATGTACTCTCCCCACTCGTTGCTGGTTTCTCCATAGATAGATCTTGGTGAACACGTAGGAAATTTTTTGATTTACTACTATGTATCCCAACATATGGGCATCCAGGTCCCGCTATTGGTTATTGACCATAGAGGTGTCTCGGTCATGTCTACATAGTTCTCAAACCAGCAGGGTCTGCACACTTAAGGTTCGGTGACGTTTCGGTAGTATAGAGTTATGTATGGTGGTGATCGAAGGTTGTTAGGAGTCCCGGACGAGATCCCGTATGTCACGAGGAGCTCCGGAATGGTTCGGAGGTAAAGATTGATATATAGGAAGTCCTGTTTTGGTCGTCAGAAAAGTTTCGGGCTCATTGGTAGTGTACCGGGAGTGCCGGGAGTGTACCGGGGGACCATCAGGAGGGGTGTCTCGACCCAAGAGGCTACATGGGCTGTGGGAGGAGGTAAACCAGCCCCTGGTGGGCTGGCCGAATCCTCCTCTAAGGGCCCATGCGGCTAGAGTGGATTGGGAAGGAAAAACACAAGGTGGAAAGAGTTTCCAAGTGGGAAGGAGGAGTCCTAATCCTACTAGGATTGGAGGAGGACTCCTCCTCTCCTCCTTGCGCAAGGCCAAGGGCTGGACCCTTGTGCGCCAAGCCTCCTCCCTCCCTACTCCTATATATACTAGAGGTTTTGAGGGTTTTGAGACACAGAAAAACAGCCACATGCTACCTCTCCTCTAGATCGTAGTTTCTCCTGTAGATCGGTTTCAGCCGTGCTTAGGCGAAGCCCTGCTGGAATAGCTCCACCACCATCGCCACAACGCCGTCGCGCTGCCAGAGAACTCATCTAGCTCTCTGCTCCCTCTTGCTGGATCAAGAAGGCGGAGATCGTCATCGAGCTGTGCGTGTGCTGAATGCGGAGGTGTCGTCCGTTTGGTGCTAGATCGGAAGGGCCGTGATCAAGATCGCGAGACGATTCGTGATTGGATCGCAGGACGGATCGTGATGGGATGACGAGGCGCTCGACGATTTGGATCGCGAAGACGTTCGACTACATCAACCGCGTTTCTTAACGCTTCCCGCTTAGCGATCTACAAGGGTATGTAGATCCACTCTCCCCCTCGTAGATGCTCATCTCCATGGATAGATCTTGCGTGTGAGTAGGAAATTTTTTGTTTCCCATGTAACATTCCCCAACACTTCTTCCCCTTCTTTGATTCCTTGGCGGGAGCTGGGGTTTCCGCGACCTTAGCTGCTACCGCGTCTTGATACATCTTGTCCACACATATAACTGCATCCTTCTTATCAGATGGAATGGAGATGATTCCCACGGGCCCTGGCATCTTCAAAGTGTTGTAAGCATTGTGGGATGCTACCATGAATTTTGCCAGAGCTAGGCGACCAAGAATTCCATTGTAAGGCAGAGGGAGTTCGACCACATCAAAGACCACCTTCTCAGTCCGGTTGTTCAACTCCCCGCCAAACGTCACAAGCAAAGTGATCTTTCCCTTGGATCGGCTCCTGTCGGGGTTGATTCCTTGGAACGTACCCTTAGCTTTGAGCTCTTCTTGGGGATCTGCGGCCTTTCAACCACTTTATGGGAGATTAAGTTCAACCCCGCCCCGCCGTCAACTAACATCTTGGTTACTTTGAGGTTGCGGATTGTTGGGGAGACCAACAACGGCAAACATCCGACCGCAATGGTGTGGTTAAGATGATCCTCTTTGTCAAACATGATAGGAGTGCGGGATCATCTGAGTGGCCTTCTGGACTCTGCAGCTGGCTCCATGGAGTTGATCTCACGCGCCCACTGCTTGAGTTGGCGATGAGAGGAATGCAAGGACGCACCCCCGTCAACACACATGGCTTCAGTTGCCTTATGGAATTCTTTGATCACTGGACTCTTCTTATTCATCCTCATCATCACTCATATCATCTCCTTCTGTCTTCTCACAGCCTCTAGAAGGTTTTTCCTTTTGCTGCAGGGCCTTGCCGTGGCAGCCCCTCTACCACCACGGCCCTTCCCGGTAGCACCATCTTGGCCTCTCTCCTTGTCACGCTTCTCGTATTCAGCCTTATGCTTCGCAGCAAGCTGCTCAAGTTGGTGGCATTCTTGGAGATCATGACCTTTGGTGCGGTGGATTTTGCAGTATGGACCGTCAGACTTTCTAGTTTTCTCTGTCACCGCAGCCTCCGGCAATCAGCGCACGCGACAGCTTCCTTGCCGGGGGCCTCGGCATTGGCCTTCTTTCCGGCACTGACATCACCAAAGCTCTCAATGGCAAACACGGCCTTCCCCTTACGCTTCTTATTGCGCCTTTGACTTTCCCCTTCAAGGCCAGGGGCGTCGTCGTCGTCATCTGATTCGACTTCGACGCCAGCCTCTTCTTCGGGGAGTCGCCTTCCTTCCTTGGCACGAGCACACTTGTCCGCAAATGTGCACAACTCATTGACGGTCTTGGGGAGTCTAATATTCATCTTGGCCCGCATCCTCCTGTTGCGCATGTTCAAATGGAACGCGGCAATCATGACTGCGGGGTGTATATCTGGAATATTATGGTGTACCGACTGAATCTCTGGATGTACTTCCGCAAGGCTTCTCCCTCCTTCTACGGAAGGACTTGCAGGTCGCTGGGCTGTCCTAGCTCCTGGTGGCCACCTGTGAAGGCGCCGACAAGCTCGTTGCACAAGTCAGCCCATGATGAAATAGAGTTCTCCGGCAGGTGCATCCGCCATGATCTCACATTTGGCTTGAGCGCCAAAGGGAAATAATTGGCGATCACCTTCTCATCTCTTCCCCCGGTGGCTTGAACAGCTATCGTATAGATGCCTAGGAATTCCGTCGGGTTTAGCTTTCTGTTGTATTTCTCTGTCGGTTAAGGCTTGAAAGCTCAGGTCGATGGCCAGTGGACCTGTCGCAGCTCGCGAGTGAAGGCAGGGCATGCAACCTCATAAGGCATGTACCCGCCAGTACTAGGCACGGGGTCGCCAGCATCTGGGCCATTGCGCCTGTCAGATTGACGGTGTGCTTCCCGGCGTCGCTCTATGGTGACGCATGCGTCTTTCCTCCGCCGGTCTTCCAGGACATGCCACTGGTCCCGGCGATCCTGCGGGCTAGATGAGGACGTAGATGCTTTGTCAGGCTCGTCGGCATGTGGAGCTCGTTGTGGCTGCCTCTGGGTCTGTTGTCGCGGAGGGGATTGCACCGTTGGCGCGGCCCCCTCGACATGACCGTCAGCCTGGGCTGTCGTCGCCATCTACGAGCGTCGCAACGGCTCTGCGTGCTGTGATTCGCTGGCTTCGATGAAGGCGATCAAACTCTGGATGGTGGCTCTCCACTCGTCCATCTTGTCAGCCTCCGGCGGGAAGTTTAACAACAGCTGGGCTCGCGCCATCACTTCCGTTGTCGTGGTCGGCATGGCTAAAGAGGCGGATCACGATGTCGCTCGACTCCTGGTGGAACCAAGAGGGGTGTCGCCGCATTCTTTTCATCGTGCACCGATCACTGGGGTGGTCTGACGTGGAGGAGGTCAAGCTTGTGGGACTATCATCCCGTTCGGCGCTCCGTCTTTCTCTTGGCGAGGCACACGCCCAGCAGCCGCACCTGTGACAGGCGCAGCTAGAAGATCACGGCTTGCCCCAGATTGGGCGTCGTTGTTGCGACCACGACCACCAGTGCGGCGGGGAGGTGGAGACTGAACGTTTCCTCCGCCCGCGACACTAGGGCCAAGCTCGTCAAGATGTTGCAGTTGTTGCTCCTCTCCAGCGTTCCCCGCTCCAGCTTCGTTCGTGGGGGACATGACGATGGCGCCGCCTACGCCAGTCACGTTGCCCATGGTGCCCACCTCACTCGTCGCCGCCGCGGCGCCAACGGCGTCCGCGGCTGCGTGCGAGGGGCCTTTGAAGTGGAGAGATATATGGTCGCGTCGGGCTTCTTCTTGGGAGCCATGGAGGAAGAAGACGGCGATGAAGATCGACACGCTGCTCACGATCTCGGGTTCGCGCAAATGACGCTACCCCCTACCTGGCACGCCAAAGATGTCGGGGCTCGATGCACATGATCACCTATGGGGCCACGGGCCCCTTTGTGGTTTGGCAGGGGTGAGGTCACGTTGCACAAAGAGCAGAGGTAGTGAGGCAGCATGACGACAAGACACTGGTGTTTTACCCGGGTTTGGGCCGCGGAGAAGCGTAAAACCCTACTCCTGCTTTGGTGGGTTGATCGGAGGAACATGAAGCACACGCAATGCTCAAAACCGGCAAGGTTGCCTTCAGGAGAGCTGCTATGCAAGTACAAGTGTCCAAATGTTCGAATCTTTAGCTAGGTTGCCTTGGGCCTCCTTTTATAGCTCAAGGGACAACCATAGTGGCAAACGGACATTATCTAGTGATTAGATAGCCAACAGTGCCATCATACCTAACTCTAGCACTTAGGACAAAATACCATAAATGCTAGCCTAGGTGGCGTGCGGGGATGCATTCCCGGCAGGCTTTTACCACCGCTTTAGCTAACTATTGCTCAATATCTTGACATGCCTTGGACGGGTATCAAGCAGGCATAATCTGTCTTCCAGTTCCAGCGAGCCACGACGTGCTTAGCGGGAGACACTTAGCCACCCAAGGACTTGACACCGCATCGACAAATGACTGGCGTTGCGATGTGGTGGAGTGGTGGCCGATCGGCTCGCGCCTGCCAGGGGATGGCTTGTCGGTTCTTCCTGAAGATGTGCACGCCTCGGTCCCCGGTAGGCACCATGGACGTGACTGGCGCAATTTGGGCCCGTCATAGGCCGTTGCATCGACCTTGCCGATGTTGCTTAGCTAACGTAGTTTGCTTCTGTTGGAGTCTTGGTCTTGAATGTTGGTTTCGTCTTCCTGATGCGCTCCTTGATCTCACGTAGGGCGGCTTCTCCGGTTTCGACTGTACTTACGTTGATGGGTTCTGCTACTATTACCTGTGCATAAGTCAAGGGCACTGGATACCCCAGTCCTAGTGCACCGACAAAGTGGAAATTCAGATGATTTTATAGAAATATTGAGGGATTCAAAGAAATTTTTCCCAAGGATTTCTTTGTACTATATTTCATATGAATTTTAGCATCCACTCAAATCTCTTGAAAAGAATCCGTTGTTTTCATGTGAGGCAATCAAACAAACCAAATCATATAGGATTCAAATGGGCAAACTAACATTGGACCTCTATGTTTTTCTTACTAATGCGTTCCTGGAATTCTGTGAATCAAAGGGCCCTTTAGCTGGAGCTGTGAACTCCTTCCAATACATCGTAAGGGACATTTTAAATACTGATATTGTCTATTAAGACATTCTGTAAATAAATTTTAAGACAAATCTATAGACATGATTTTGGGAAGGAGGGAGCAATATTTAAAACGGATTCAGTAGTAGTAATAAGTTTTAAAAGTTCTCCTACAACTTAACTGTGAAGTAGAGGGAATCCTTCACCAATCATCACGTATGTAGAGGACATCAATCAGCATTCATGGAACGGCATAGCCACTTTACATCAAACACAGGCACAGCAAGCCAACAACATTATCATCATATATTTATACTCCGTTTTGCAAGCGATTTGACACCCATTCAAGGAGAAAACGGCACGAACTGGCAAGGGGTGTATTGATCAACGAGAACAAATGCTACCATCAAATATACAATAAAAATATGCCCTATGACACAAACAGGACACGGGGGGAGAATACATATCCCATGTCAACATGAAAATAAGGAACATAGGAAAACTGCCTGCTCTCATCTGCCCTCTGCTGGAGTACAAACTCACAGAGAACTGGGTCATAATTTACGTGCTTTCTGATCAATCATGATGCGCACAAAAAGAGCTCCACAAATCCACGAAATAAGGAGCCCACGCCATTTTTCTTGGTCACTAACACCTGATTTCGTATGATCCAGCCCTTGTGATGTAGCGAACCCACTCAACGGTGTTGTAGCCACTCTTCTCCCACACCTGAAAATACAACAAGAGATGGTTTAAGTACCAAACATTTTCAATGTTTCATATTGTACTTGCTCCACATACCTTGAGGAACCGAACACGTAAACCAGAAGCAGTGAACATCGGAACCTGCAGGAAAGAGATATCATAGTGAATATGAAGGATAGAGTGCAGGTAACAGTCCAAACAATATGTGGGGATCAGTAGGGTATATGGTACATTATATGCATGAGAAGATACTTTCAAAAGACCACATGAAGGCTCCTCGAACAAAAATACTCCAAGGTCAACCAATTATTAAGTATCAAATTATCTTGTACATGCTCAAATTTTGTTCATAAACAATGATATACTGGGCTTCTTTGTTGGCGCCGCCTCTTGCAGCGCTGCTCTACTTCTTTGTCTCACACAACTCTCTCTTCTCTCTTTCAAGATGACAATGTGTTCTTCCTTGGTGTACATCTTGATCAATCACTATGCTAACATTGTCATTCTCAGTTATAAACTACAGAGCAAATACATAACATGGAGTAGAGGAAAGCTCATAGCCATCTTGCCAAGGAAACAATAAGATTCTTAACAAGATAAAATGTAACCTGGAATTCCATCTGAATCGGTGGCCTGTTCGCTAACTTCTTTTCCCCCATTGTAGAGATCAGTTCAACTTCTGCACTCATCGTTGCCTCGGTCTGTCCAGGGAATTTCCTGATCCTATGGTTTGAAATGTGTATTATGAGTTGATGCTGGTCAATGTGCAATAACTGGCAAGAGGTAACTCCACACGAAAAAGAACGCCAAGTACATGCACTAACAGCACATACTTTAAAATTGCAAATCGCTAGGCAGGGCGTATTAGGAAATTTTGTTAACACCATTCTGAACAATTCACACTATCAAACCCATTAAAATTGACCCACATGCTGGCTTTGGTGTAGTGCAAATGTAAGACAAAAAGATTGCACTTACTTCCACACCAGGGAATCAATTGAAGCATTATATTTGGCTTTGCCAGATGTTGTTTGGAAACTCGTCTTTGCTGTCTGCTTTGGAACTGGAACTTTGACCACAACACCAAGCGCAAACATCTTAGCACCAAAAACACTCTTAACCTGTGTAACAAAAGGTTCACCAAGTCAGGAAACATGTATAAGTTTATGATACACCATGTAGATATATTTGCTCACTTTCACATTAATCTCCATGCGTGTTCGGCCCAACTCCTTAATTGTGGGCAGAACCCGGAAAGGAAGATTTACGCCCTCCGTGATTCGATATCTAGAACAAATAAGTCCGTCAAAATCCAGCTAGTGAATGAAAAAAACCATTTGTAAAATATACTGATAATTGCAAGAAAAATAAGGATCTAAAATTTACTTCATCAATTCGAATTCACCATCTGGTGGCACAAAGCTGACTGTTTTTTCTGAGTTAAATCTTGTTAGGTTGACGCACTGGTGGAATGTGACATCATCAAGTTCTATAGTCTTCCCACTGTAGAGGGAGAGAACAAAAGCAAACAAGAGATCATTTACACAAAGGAACAAAAGTTGGGTAGCCAGTAAACAATGTTAAACAGCAAAACAGTTAATATATATGAACACAGTTTGTCATCATGTGTCAAGACTCAGTAAAGTGATACCTCTTTGAAGGCCTGGACTTCAGTTGGGCTTCCTTTTCAAGTCCAATCTTGTCATTTAGTCCTAACTTCAGATCAGGCATTCCAGAAAGGAAACACTTCATAAGAATCTTTCCCGTTACGTCACATCGTAGAACACTCCCTGCAGAGATGTAAGAAATATACACAATGGACATCAAATAGCTGAACAGGTAAGACATCGGAAACCTCAGACCAGATAACTAAAATTTGATGGTCCATAAAATACCTTTAGAAGACATAAGAAGGTTTACACTCTCAACGATGTCCAAGAAAACCTAACATGCGAGAAGAACTTATTAGTTATTACTGTTACTTCACTTGCTAAATGGAAGTAAACAATGAGATGACATTAAGGATAACAAAGAAACGAAAACAGACGGAAGTAAGGGCCATTGTTCTAAGAGGAATGCTGGTACATGTACAATATGCATTAGAACTGAGATGCGTTTTAAAATGTATGCAGGATGATGACATTGCTAGTAGCTCACGCTCTGATAGGAACCTAGGACCATCATAAATGTTAGTGCTCTGCTTTTTTCAAATACAGCTGAAGCGTCCCTACATATTTAATTCAAATACCTCATTCTTCTTGTACACAAGACCCTCTCTTCTCCAACCAACAGCGCCGGTAACTTGCAGGGTCGCATTTGGAACAGGCTTATCCGAAGGCTATCAGTGCAGAGAAAAGGAAATATGATTCAGTTCCTTTCCTAGAAAATAAATACAAACCCACATAATAATTTTTTTGTATATCCAATACAGCAGACTTCATTTTCATATATTTCTGACCTTGGAGGAAAATGGTGACCGTACGCCTTCCTGGGTTATATATAACTTCAAAATTTCAGGTGAAAGATTCTGAGGATAACCGAAGTCCATAATCTCTGCACAGTTGCAGAGTCAGTATTGCAAAAAAAAAAGTACATGGTGGAAACTGAAGCAGCAAGCAAAGTCAATAGGATGTGCCCTTACCATCAAGAAGTTCATATATTAACACAAAGTTATTCCTGATAGCATCTTCATCAAAAGTTCCGCCAAAGTAGGATTTGAAGAGGGCCACTGCCTGATAATTTCAAATAATCTTCAGCAGAAGTAAGGGCGAATGAGATAGGACATATTAAATTGCTCATAAAGCTGATGTATACATTGAGTTGGATCTCTACATTGAATTAGCAACTGTAGTTTCATCACTGAATCATCTTTGGCCTAACGTACAAATTAAACTAATTCCTAGCCCCACCCCTCTCTTCCAACAAGCCCTCAGGAAATCATATTGAGCACAAAGGGTTCTGTTATTCATTTAATCGTATCGAACTATTCCCAGCAGTGATGAAGATGGAACATCACGACATCTAGGCATTGATTTTTTTTACTTTTTAGTACCGCCAGCTTGGACCCTGTTGAGTTTGGTGATTCTGATGTACCATCACCAGTTACTTTTTGCAACAGAAAATTTCAGTCACCAAACTAATCCAAACATCGATACCATTACTAGATGACATGATCATTTAAACCTCTTGGATTGAGATGATACATTATCTTGCAATTTGACAGAACAAAATAGTTAACTTCAGAAAATCATCAGGCTTGTTAAGTAACTAATACATTCTTTTGCTCTGAATAAACAAATACACAAACAACATAAATATTTCTAGTGAAAAAGAAAAACATCAATAATCTTGGAGTTTAGTGCATACTTCAACCCCAAACTCAAGCCCTAGTTTAATTTACAACCCCAAACTCTAATACCATCTACATTACAACCCTAAACTCTCAAAACCAGATAACTTTCAACCCTGTGTCATTCTTTTGCTCTCAAAACCAGATAACTTTCAACCCTGTGTCATTCTTTTGCTCTCGAAACCAGA
Source organism: Hordeum marinum (assembly GCA_022496015.1). Lineage (NCBI taxonomy): Eukaryota > Viridiplantae > Streptophyta > Magnoliopsida > Poales > Poaceae > Hordeum > Hordeum marinum. The sequence continues at coordinate 340,083,404 of CM039677.1, read as the reverse complement.
TAACTTTCAACCCTGTGTCATTCAAACCAGTTTTCTGGTCTGTTTTGAAGAGTTGACCGCCTAGTCAGCCACCACGTCACAAATTCACAAAAAATGAAAACACTGGAAAATTCTCAAAAATGAGCAGTACAATGCTGATAATTCTGAGAAAGTTTGAATTTCTTTTGACAAGCAGAATAAAAAATACAATAAAAATACAAATTCAGGACCATATTTTGTCAAAATTTGACCCCCAAAAATAAATTTTCAAGAAAAAAAATAAAAACAAAATCTCAAAAATGAGCACTGCCGTGTTGATAATTATGGGAAAGTTTGAAACTTTTTTACAAAACGTAAGAATATTTTGGCTGACTAGGTGGCAACTCTTCAAAATCAGTCAAAACCGGCTAGAAAACTGGTTTGAGGGACACAGGGTTGAAAGTTGTCCGGTTTTGAGAGTTTAGGGTTGTAATGTTGACAGTATTGGAGTTCGGGGTTGTAAATTAAACTAGGGCATGAGTTCGAGGTTGAAATATGCACTTCTCCCATTATCTTGTTTAGATTATATTATATCAATCAAGATCATGATGTCTGTGTGGGTTACAATAAATTTATTTGGAAATGCTCATAAGACAACAGAAACTTCATACCTCCACAACAAACTTGAAAGCACAAGAAACATTAGCATTGCTGCTGACAACGATCACAATGTAAACATTACTGATCCTCATGTAAAGGAAGGAACAGCCTCCTATTTGTCGAACAGGGCATGTACCAAGTTCTTTTGTTTGCATAATGTGCATCCTGAATGCATCAACCATATTTCCCCTGCATAGCCATACATGAACATGATAGAGCTTAGTCACTAAATGTAAAGGTATGTGCAACCCAATAAGCAGGGAATGGGAAGTGAAAGATGCAAAATGAATACGCAGGATTGTTTCTTATTGAATAAGGTGATAGCTGAGAAAGGCTATGAGAGGAAATGACCTAAGTAGCCTCTTGCGATCACTTTGGAATGATGAGACAGTTGTCTAGGTGACAATGAATAAATGCACGCCAAAGAACAAAAACATAAAAGGACATGATGGAACAAACATCATTAAATTACTTCCATGATCTATGTTTATCAACAGAGCTTGAAAAAAATTGCTTGAATTACTCAACAGTAGGTGCCATGGTTTGCATGTTTTAGTGTCCTTAATATAACAATGACTATAATACTTCGAATAAATGGAATGGTACTTGCTCAATATTAAACTAGTGTAAATCTACATGTCAAAATAGGCTCGGTACATACAGGATTACAGCGTATTGCTGTGGGTTTATTGAATGGTTGTCAAACGCATTTTGGAGCATCGATTTTGTTTTTTTTGCCACATTTTACACAAATGTCATCTGGCGCTGAAATTTTGCGAGCTATCAAAACATTTGTTAAAGTTTCACACAAAAAAAACGGAATTTTTTGAAACTTTTTTCATTTTATTTTGATTTTACTGTTCACCCGAGCTCACATGAGCTCGGGACTAGAACAGCACTTTCGAGTATGAATTCCCTTGTTTATCGTTGATGACTTGCTATGATCATATATAACTAGAGGATAACCTCCTTTGAACCATCCTAGGTGGAATCGAACGACATATCCTACTCAGTGAGCAATCTCTTTACTCCATGCTGGAATCATGTAGGCGGCACAACCTCAGGGCAGAGGATGGAACACGCATTCCAAATTCAAATCACTTAGGAACGCCACAACCAAGACAATTGGCAAACTGAAGCGCGCAATGGGCAAACTGCAGCGCGCAACGAGCCAGCCACCGAAGAGTGGCTGTCAACTGCACTCCTCGCCGCAGAATTTCACTTGTCACTCAACGAAAGCGATCAGAATTCACAAGCTACCTGCCACCCTTCTAGCGATCTACATAACTAAAGGCTATGGCCGGAATCAGTCGATCCTGGAGCCTCAGATCTACCGCTCAAAACCCAGGGAGCCAGGGAGGGGAGGAGGGGGGCGGCAACACGCACCCGACATCGTCGCGGTATAGGCGGTTGATGAGGACGTCCCCCCGAAGGTTGAGGAAGTAGATGGCCGACGCCGCCACCGGCATCGTCCCCGCGTCGCCCGCACCCCGCTCGAGCGCCTGGGACCACCGCCCTTAGCTGGCGCGCGGCTCCACGGTGCGCCGCCAGCTACGGGTCGTAGCGGGCGATCTGGTGCGCTCGGGGGCTCGCCGGACGGTGAGGAGGAGGAACGGGATTGACGGGGCGCGGGTTTTTGGTAGATCTCGGGGATGGTCGAGGCACGAGCACCAAGTCGTCTTCCCCGTCCAGGACAGAGCCCTTTTTCGTGTGTGTTTTCCAGAATGGACCTCCCCGGACGGCGTATTTCCGTATTTGCATGGTTTGCCTTCGGTTGGTGACTTCTGACTTCGTGTTGCGTTGCGTCTTGGTCCCACTGCTCTGCTAGTGGTACACAAATGACAAAACAACATGCAAAATGATTTTTTTTAATTCGAAATGATTTCTGCCCATGGATATTGGGTACTCGTGGTACCCTGCCCAAAAACAAAAAAAATGGATACACCTATAAAATACTTCCTCCGCTCCTAAATATTTGTCTTTTTTGAGATTCAACTATGAACTACATAAAAGTAAAAGAAAAAATATACACTCTAAATCATATCTATATACATTCGTATGTAGTCCATAGTGCAATCTTTAAAAAGACAAATATTAAAAAACGGAGGGAGTATATAGGTAGAGACTAGAGAAATGGGCATGGAGTTCCATAGGTAACTGAATGAATATCTAAAAAGAATTAATAAATGAAAAATAACTCATATGACATATGAGGTCAACATCCAACCCTATGGCCCTATCGTGAACCTCCGACTCCCAAAACCAGTCGTAACCCATATGTCCGCGGCTACGAGTATGACTCTTCGGAACGACGAAACCTCGACTCATCATCTCCCAGCTCGTGCCTCTCTAGTCACCTGTCGCTTGTACTCCAATGTTGTTGTTTGTCACACCTCGAGGCTCCAACCGTCCATCGCACATACTCCCTTGTTGCCGCCAAAGAGACGCCGGCAGGAGGATGCCATATCAGCACTAGATTACTCACTCGTCGTTAGTTGAATTTAGACTCATTTCTCTACTTTTTATGGTGAAAAGGCTATACATATTGTGCCAATGGACAGAGGCATGAGTGCATGTTTGTGCCCACAAGTATTGAAGTAGGTGGGTATAAAATATTGTTGTGGATAAGGGCCTACACAGAAGAGGGTGTACCCATCCATACACTGCTCAATGGCATTTCTAGACCTTTTCTATTGTACAAAATCAATGACAAAATTTGTGTAGTGATTCGCGCAGGTTAATTGGCTGATCTTCACCTCTCCTGGTGATTGTAGTGGAGGATTTGAAGATGTTGTCATGTTTTCTTTTTTTACGAAATCACAGAAGGAGGCCCTTACCTTTTAATATGATATAGTATTCTTTTTACCTTCTTGATGAAATCGTGAAGCGAGGCACTAGCTTCTAATATCTTGAAAAACACTAGGCAGAAATGTCAGAAACTATTAAATGTTTTACATGCAGTCACCAATAGACCTATTGGGGGTTGAAAAGAGAAAAATAATAGGAGTTAACAAGAAGATAACAGATAAGACAATGAGACATAAGCAAATATGTTATCATAATATTTATTGTATGTCGGTGTGTCGTTGATCTACATTATTTTTTCTTTGTATGAAAAAATAATGTTGTCATCTCATTCAATAATATACTAGTCAACAAAGGCCTCTAATTTGTAGCAAAGCAGACAACAAAAGAAAATATTCCATACAACAAAACAAGCGATACCCTAGAGTAGTTGAGAGTTTTAGATCACGTGAGTGAGCCCTCACGCACTTTTGTGCGGAAAAGGATGGAACATTCAATACATGTAAGAGATCATCAATGAGAGCTAAGAATTATGGTGTTAATGCATTTAAACTTCTATATATGAATACAGAAATTTAAAAACACTAAAAAAGCTCTAGAAAAAATGGAGGGTAAATCGATTAATTGACTTACGGAGGAAAGTGTAGCAGTATAATTGTTAGACTAGTCACAATGGGAGTAACATAGGTAGTAACATAGATGTCACCTAAGCAAAAAATATGATGTGGCAGCTAATTAATGAGAAGAGAGAGAAATTGAGTAACTTAGCATGTTACTACCTCTATGAGTAACATAGCGCATACCAAGGCAAAATGAGTCTATAACCTAATAAATGAAAAGTTCTATGTTACTATCCCTATGTTACTATCCCTATGTTACTATCCACTATGGAGATAGTAACTTAGACTAGTAACATATCATGTTACTATTCTATGTTACTCCCCATTGTGACTAGTCTTATGGGAATACATTTATTGCTCTCGTGCATTTTCCAACACGGAGACAGATTTTGGGCTCATGGGTATACCCCAAAAAATGTTATCTCAAGCATTGATTGGTTAGGGATGTTGCGAAGTTGAAGAAAAATGACTAAAAATTGGTAGTCTAAAGATGAGCCTAGTCTCATTTTCTCTTGAAAATTCGAACAAATAGTCAAAAAAAGTAAATCAAAACCTTCTGGAATTTTTAGGCATCCAAGATGCTCGGATGCGCTAGGCTCGTGTAAATTTTCATTGTCAAATGGCATCGGGGAGTTTGTGGCCAAAAAACAAAAAATCAATTCTACACAATGCCTTCTGTTTTCAAAGTTTTTTTGATGGTAGAATTCCATTTTTTGCCACGCACTTGTCATATGTCGTTTGACCACGGAAATTTGCACGCAACTAGCACACCTGAGCGCCTTGGGTGCCTAAAGAAATTCATTTATTGTTCATTAATATTTGTTTTGGAATTTACTGTTCATAGATGACTGTATACTTTCTCTGTTTTTAAATATAAGTTTTGTTAGAGATTTAACTATGAACTACATACGGATATATATAGACATATTTTAAAACGTAAATTTAATCATTTTATTTCGTATGTAGTCTAGAATAGAATCTGTAGCAAGACTTATATTTATAAACGTAGGGAGTATATCATACGAGGGTCATGCATACTCGAGACTTCGGCTGACACATGAGAAGTGTGCATATATATATATATATATATATATATATATATATATATATATATCAAAGAAGTAAAGCTACTAAGCAACGCTCGCTGCGGTGCATTTGCAAGCTTCGGTGTGAGCTTTTATCCGATCACCACGTTTTACTCTTATACTAGATCGTTGACGGCGCGCGTTGCTGCGAACGCGAACGTCCATTTTAATATTATAATATTAATGATTGATGTAATTATATATACATGTACTAATTTAATCATCATATAATCATACATTATATTTTAGGGTAGTATTCAATATCACCAAAGAATCATGTGTTTTTACCCGAAATTTAACTGACGGTGTGTGCGTGTGTGCATATTTATTTTGTCGTCAGCATGTTATTTATTGGTGGAACAAATATTAGAAGCTGATTATATGCTCGTCAAAAAAATTTAAATGTTAAGAATGTTGGCGATAGTTTGATTTTGTATAAGAATACTCGCTTCTTTTGGGTTTATTAGGTCCCCATATATTTAGTGTCAAACTTTAACCATAAATTTAATTAATAAATATAAAATATATGTCACAAAAGTTATATTGTGAGAATATTCTTTTGAGAACAAATCTAACTGTATACATTTTGTAGCATGCAATTCTTATATCTTTAGTCATATAGATGGTCAAATATGACTAAATATACAAGGGGGGGCCAATAGGGGGAGGGGGGGAGGGGGGGAGGGGAGCAAGAGAGACCAAGTAAGATCATGAGAACTGCATGGATAAAAATAACAGCCAGCAAAACGGTTGTCAAACACATTTCCTATAAAACCATAAATCACAGGCTACTGACAATCCAAATGCAAATGTTCATATACTGGCGACAATCTAGGTACAACTCAGTCAATTTCGACTCCTGCTTAGTGAACTTCTGCTTCTGAAAGACTAATGGTGTGCCTTCTTCCTGTATTTTGTCATCAATGTATGTTCAGGTTAACATTTTTTTTGGCAAAAATAATTATAAGCAAGGAATGAGGAGGATACAACAAAATTATTTACGCGCTTTTTTTCCATACCTCAAGAGTAATGAATCTGATGGATATGGTTCCGTACCAGAGAACACATATATAGATAAGTAAGTGAACAAACTATAGAACAGAACTTACTTGGTCTCTCAAGAGTAATGACATAGTGAGACATAGATTTGTATCAAGCATAGAAGAAGGAACATAGACTTACACATCTATTTACCTTTTTGTTACATTTTTATATCAAACTGAAACCACCCTTTAACTATTTTGTTATTAAAGTGCATTTTTAACTTCATTGACAATAGCTATGTATACTTTCAAACATTCCTGTATTAAGCATTTTCTAAAGATCACACATCACGGTTGTACTATTGTACATCACGTCAAGATTCAGGTCATAACATAGTGAACCATACAGTGATTTTATTTGAATAGAAAATAAGGAATACAAGCATACATATTTTACAAATTACAAGGTCACCTAACATCTTGATTTTATCCAAACCGATTCAGCTTACTGGAAGTCAAGTAGAAAAATAGAACAATGACACTAAAATTTTGTTTTTTCTATATAGAAACAATTACATTTACTGGCACTAACCAGAGTATAATGCACCGATCCATTCATCCAGTCTGTTTCCCTGCGAAGGCAAATTAATAAAGTGTGCAACCGAAGAGGGGACTGAATCTGTTTATCAAACAAAGCTTAGTGGAGTCAAACTCATCACATAGATCTAGCTGCATCCTGAATATATTACCTCGCGTGATGCACAACCAAACGACAGCTTTACTCTAGTAGCTGCAGTAGCTTCTGACTTACCTGCTCGGAGTTCAACGTTCACGTTGTGAAAATATACTTAACAGGTCAACCATTATTTTGGGTGTACATCACGTTCATCCTACTCGGATACGGTCATAGGTATCGCTCATTTGTTATAAACTCAGTCTAGTCAACAACTGCCACCTGAATTCCATTGTGTCCGCTGCAAAAATAGAAATAGCATGAATTCTTATAAGGCAAAATTGCAAGCTTTGCATTACTTGTCAAGTTGACTACCAAATAGAACAAGGATTAAGTACAAAGACAAAGAGTACATGATGTACAAAAACAATTGTTCAGCTTCTCAAGTGAATTTTTCGCTCCATACAAAGATGTGCTCATGTAGCTAACATTCATTCTACATAAGGCCCCATTTAGTATATCTGATCAACAGTCCAGAGCTAATGAACTCATACCTACTCAAATTCTGCTCCACTACCTACTCAAATTCCACTCCACGAAATCATCTCGTCGGTTACTACATATATATGTTGGTCACATTTATTCCTCTCCTCTATCCATAATTACCATTTGCTCTCTATGTTCCTAACCCTCTGAGATCGTGACATGGACAAGATGCTGCATAGATGTTTGGTGTATCACAAAATGGATGACACCTTATTGTAGTCTCACACATGTTTGACTGAAAATTGTAGAATATGTCGATGCAGCCGTATACGATAAATTGCAGTCCTATACTACTTCTCTATCCCCAACTTCTAACTCTTCATTGCTATGTTCAGAAATGATTTCATAACAACATCCTAATCTAGAGTACATATTTTGCTCTAATACGTAAATCTGATAAGAATAGAGATTACCCTGAAATCAATTAATGATTGACATAAACTGAAGCAAAATGCTGAAAAAAGAAACCAAGCATCAACAACACAGTAGCAGTTAATCAAGAATTTCTTTGACAAAGAAATTGTACATTGTACCCTCATGTACACGGTTTTACCTGATTGGTGGGATTTTGGATGTCCCAATCTGACTGAGGGCTGGATTTTGGTCACCTGAAGCTTTGTGCAATATCTCCAGCATGAAACAACTGTCACCACATGTATGGAATAGGAATGGAAAGATATTAGCATAGGTGGAAGAAGGGATATAGGAAAGGGGGGGACAAAGATAAAGGCCAACCTAGACGAGAATCGTGCTGCCAGAGTACGAACGGTGATTCAGTTTAAAAGAAAGGGAGCAAGAACGGTGATTGAGAGGGATAGGAGAGGGAGCATATATATAGCACAGATCGAAAAATAGAAAGACGCACACCTTCATTAATCGCCATCGGCGAGTGGCATACATCATCCACCATGAATGACTTTGGAAACTGAAGATTGATTGCCTTCTTCAAATCCCAAAGGATCAGTTTCGATTGTCGACCTGACTCACGGAACTGCCGAACACGGGAATGCCTATTGCCTCGACCCGCATCAGCTCGATCCCCTGGTAGACAAATCGCTTGCGTCGGTTGGATCCATGGATCCCCGCGTCGCCTGCATCGCGTTCAGCTGGATCGAGCCAATCAACCCTGTTGACCTTCTCTCCGTTAGAGACTGAACGCGTTTTCTTCTGTGGTGGCATGAAGCAATCTTGTTTTTTCTTTGAGAAACTTACATGAAGCAATCGGGGGCGTTGGTCGGGCGATCAGGCGTTTCCCTATACATCAAGCGTGCGGGTTAGCCAAATGGGCTAGCACAAAAGCCCAGCGCACCACAGATCTCAGATTTTTCTTCCAGACTAGAGGCCCTTTAGGACAGTTGGGCTAGAGAAAAAAACTTGCGATGGAGCTCGGAATTGACAGCAGATCTAACGGCTCATATCGACCAGTTCACGCGAACGGACGACCAGAAACTGCCATTGGGCCTTCCACCAGCCCATTCGAAGGCGGCCCACTATTGGAATTGCGAGACCAACCAGCCAGGCAAGCAACGACGTGTGACCATCCACTCCCGAACCCGACCGCGCTCACGAACCCTAATCTAATCTTGATCGAGGGGAAGGGGAGCGAGACCACATCGACGAGGCTGAGGGGAGCGAGACCGCATCGAGCCACAAAGAGGAGCGCCGGCGCGTCCGGTTCCATTCCATCTAGTGAAGACCTCTGGTGTGCACGGATGGGATCGAGTTGAGTCCATCCCCAGCGACCGAAGGAGCGGGATCCGTCCGAGTGAGGTGAGGGATGGGATCGAGTCCATCCTCAAGCGCGGGATCCGGGTCGATCCGGTCCAATCCGGCACGTGACGGAGGTTTGCTACGGAATCAAAATAGGCGAAGGTGGGGGATACGGAGATGATGACACTAGAAACTGCTCTGCTCTCCTTAAGTTCGATTGCAATCATGGCTGGTAAAGTCGCAATCCTTTCATGTGCCCCGTGGTGCTATAAAATGGTTTCCTCCCTGGGCTGTGTATGCACACCAAACTCCAGCAGCAACATCTTCTTAAGCGAAATGGTCAGGTATGTTACCTCAAAATTACAGCAATCAATTACAATGTCCTCATATGGTCTGACAGAAAAAAAAATACTCATATCCTCTCCCGATAAAAATATGCGCAGGTGATGTTCTACGTGTGGACAATTGATTCGGGCAGATTCTGCAGCTTCCTATATGTCCATTTTTGTGCCATGTGGTTGGAATGAAAGACAAATATGCAGGATGAGGAAGCAGGCCGGCCGTACAAGAAGTTCATGTGAGCGTCACCTCCGGTGGATATCGAGACTCCAAGCTGTCTGCAAGGTTTCGGTCAGGGAGAAGGAATCTCCATTCGGTTTGTTCCCGTACTGTTGTAATCAGACCTGATTATTTTGGAATTCCCACATATGCGATATGTGTTAAATAAGCAGTAATGATGATTCTTCGAAATCGCTGAAACCTGATAAGTCTGAATTGGTTAATTTGAGGTGAATATTTGTGTTATGCAATGCTATTTGTGCTTGGATTAAATGATGAGTAATATCAAGCGTGTTTATGTTCTCAACTATTAGTTGACATGGCGTCACTTCCTCCATCATCTAAGGTCGGTGTATGTCTCCTCATTCTGTACATCCCCTATATTTTAGGCCTTCCCAGTCGTCAGCAAGATCATCAGGTCGATCTGATTCGAGCCACCAAGACCAGATAGAGGCGAAGCGGTGGTGGACTTATGCGCATGCGTATATTCTTCGTTTTCTGCGGCTCACCCCCGTGGTCCTCTGCAAGGTTTCTCTCTATCTGCATTTTTCTCTTGTATGATCCCTGTTCCATGAAACGATTAGGTTGTGCTAATATCTTCTCAACCCTAATTTTGTACATGTGTTTTTCATTCCTGTTATGTTCAGTTTTAGGAAAATCTTGGACACTGGTTCTGACATTAAGATTTGCGTATTGGACAATCTTCAACGGCAGCTGGTCAGGTAAGTACTTCAAAGAGACAGTTACTCACGTTGTCATGCTTTAGCCTTCATGTAGACGTATGATTTCTTAAATTATGTGTCCGTGCCATTCACGGCTGAATGTCATAGTACTGTTTGTTGCTATATGCAACAGGTTACCTGCTTCACCAGAGTACATCGTGTTGATGTCCTTGCTTATCAGTTTCGTGGGTACTCATATGCAGAAGATAAAGACCGACTATTATTAGAGGTAACTTTACTTGGTTCTAGATACCAAATAGTTAGTATAAAAGTATGATAGTTTAAATAAGTATTATGTTGTGACGTGGTAATAATTTTCAATTTAAAACTGCAGACCTTGCATCATATTTTTGTTGTGAATGTGGGCAGTGCGTTCAAGATGATTTGGAAAAATTTGAATTACTTCCTCGACACAAATACTTCAGCCAAGGTTCAGATAAGCACCTCCAATTATGTATAGAAGTTTAAAATTGTAACTGTTTCAAATGCTTCACTACTTTCTGTAGATCTTGTTACAAAGTTTAATAATTGGACCTACTTTCTATGTGAATATTTTAAGAAAAATTATGCCGCATGACCACCATGCCATAAGCAAAGTAATCTACATATTACCCGAAATGTGAAATGGCTAGACATGAATCTTTTATCAAATATATAGAAAACAAAGTATGTGAGATCTTGCCTTTTGATGAGAGGCATGCTTCAAAATTTCATACATCTGGTCACTGGAGACTATATCGTATCTAGAGTCTAGACTGTAAACATCATAATAAAACAATGTTAATAGTTAGATTGTATCTTAATGTGCATGTTGTAGTACAGGTTAACTGAACTTAAGAGAATGGCAAGATGCCCAGAAGGTACCTTCATGGTCCGCATCTCTTCTAACGGCAAGTATGTCCATGCCTCGCTTTGAATCCATTGATGTCTTATATAGTGCTCATTGCATTGCCCATCTCTTCCGCTTCCAGCTTCCTCTTTTCTTTATCCACAACACAATGAAAAATAAACCACTATGATTAAACTAAAACAAGCAAGATGTATCTGCAACACTGGCATCAAGGAAGAGCCAGGGCTGCCAGATTGAGAATGGCAAGGGGGGAGATCTTGGGTGGCAGCTCGCCTGCCCACCTCCATGGCCACACCCTCCACCGCTGCAGGTCACCACACGCACCCACGGGGCCGACCATGGTCAGAAACCGCAAGAAACAAAGAGAAACATGTGTTCGTACCTGGAAAGCGGCGGGCGGAGGCGCGGATCTGGTGGGCGCAGCCATCACAGCGCATATCAATCTTGAGCATGGTGGCGACCACACGGGTGGGGGCGGCGCCTTCTTCATCGTGTCCTTGTCACCCTTCCTGTCCTTGCTGCCGCTGCACCCCTTCTCCTTCTCGGACTGCAAGGCTCGACAGCAAGGCAAGGTGGGATGTCACGGTTGGTGCCGTTGTTGGAGGTGAAGGTCGCAGTAGAGGCGCCGCCGTTCTAGCCCATCGTCGGCCACCGCGCTAGGGTTTGCTCCTGTGGCTCCAGCCAATCCGTACACTCCTCTCGTGATAGCGAAGTCGGGGTTAGATGAATGGGCTGGAATGGGCTGAGACGACCCAGTTTACCACAGACCACCATTTCGGCTCGTGGAGCAGCAATCCACAGGACAGCTGGGCCAGATTATAAACAGTACGTGACAGATTGCTTCTCACACGAGATCTGACGGCCACAAATGCCTAGATCACGAAAATGGACGGCCGAAAATTGAGGCCTCGGTTTAGTTTCCTTAATTAATGGTTAACACGTATTACCTGCCAAGCCAACAAATCAATTGTTTTTGCTCTTTTTCACTGCATCGCTGAAGGAAATATCTAGCGGGGAGGTGGGGCTCGCTGACCACCGCCAATCCCTCGCTCCTTGCTTATCTTCACGGAGAGAAAGACAGGGGCGACGAGAGAGCGATCGAGAGAAAGGGAGCGAGCCGCTAGCCGCCGGTAATCCATCGGCGCTCCACACCCACCGTTCATCGTCTCCATCTGCCGTCCTTCTGGTCTATCTCTCTTCCGTCTTACATCCCCTCATGGAGGTGAGGAGCACATCATCAGCAGTGGCTTCACATCTCTTTACGACCTCTTTACATCTCTCCAACCTGTAGGGGAAGAGTACTTCCTTTTTATAATGAGCGGCGCGGACGTCAAATTCTTCCTTGGGCAAAAGAAGGCCCACTCCAGGTTGTGGCCACCAAGTCCACCGGCGGCTTCTCCAAGAGGGCAGCACACCACAAGTCCACAACCAGAAGCAAGCTCATCTCCTTCCCCACACAAGGTATGCCTAATCTGAATTCGAACGGTTCGTATGCTGTTATCATCTGATTCTGATTCTTATGGATTGACTGATAAATTGATCTGGTTTTTGTTGTTGTTATCGCGGCAGATCAGTCGATGTAAATTCCCATCCGTCTTCCCCCTCTCCCTGAACGGTGGAAGCCTCAACCCTGGAGCCACGCCCAAGTCCAGATGGTCCAAGCCCAGGGCCAAAGCTAGGCGCTCTCCCCGCTCACCAGCCTTCTCCCCACTTTCCTTTCATGTGGCTTTCTATCCCGTCAGATTTACCAGGTCAGAAGCAAGGGACATCACCATTTTTTTCAATTTAAATCTGATTGTGTGCATTTATTCATGGTTGAAGTGGATTCATGTTTGTTCGTGACTACTATGCACACAAAGCAGATTCTACAACTGTTTGTGTTTTAGTTTTTTTCTCAGCAAAAGAAATATGATTTCGGTGTTCCATAACTAATTTGATTCTCCCCGAAAAGAAAAACTAATTTGATTCTCATAAAGCTTTTCAGAACTGCTCTTTTTGGTGTTCGGCTCTAAATGTTACTGTAATACAAATGCAAACACAAATTTTTGTTCTGATCATTTAAGGTTTGTCTCACAACAAATTATATTGTGTTATCCTGTTGTGATACTTAAGCTTTAAAAGCGGCCTTGAGGTAAGGTAAAAAAGGGAGGAAAACGTTACCTACGTGCTACCAGGTAAAAATAAATTGTCGCTGCCAGTTTCAATTGTACCCAAGACCAAGAAGTTCAGATACTGTGATATATTTCTATGTTACCTAGAACAGGAATTGGATAATCTTTTCCTTTTGAGTTTTAGTTTTTTGTTGTACTTTTTAATTATATTAATGAAATTACCGCAGAACAATTGTTCTATGGTTTTGGCTAAACAAAAAGCCCAAGAAGCTCAGAGACTCAACAACTAGCTTTTGTTCTTTCCTGTGTGCCAGGACGCCGACAAAATAAAAGGACGTTTCACTTGAAGAAGAAGTACCTAGCTGCCATAAGATACACGAACTTTGTTCGCTACTTGAGAGGTGATATCTTTATGAGTTTGCATGTGTTGATCTTGAGCCTTCTTAGTCTAAAAATGAACTTTGTTGGCTGGATCGTTCAGTTCTATCTCGGCTATAAGAAACAATGCCGACAACTATAGTACTATGACAGTGACCTCCCAACGTATGGATGAACAATGCCTTTGGATGAAATTAGACGGTTTACGAGCAGAGGTGCAAGCAAAGACCTTTTAATTGGGTGAAACAAGAACAGAGGTACTCCAGGAAATTCGAGCAAGCGTAGTAGATCAGAGGTAAGGCTGCTTGCATGTGTTGTTGTGGTGCAGCGGCTGCGTCTCCATGGACAATATGTTACCATTTTTTGTTTTGTAGTCATCGGGACTAGCTCTGTATGAAACTACAATGTTGTCCCATGGACAATATGTTACCAAATTCTGTTTCTTTCCACAACTGAGCTCCCATCTTGAGACTGAGCAATTTCAGTTTAAGAAATCTACTTGATGTGGAAGTTCATCATATACTTGATTATATCTACAAGTGGCGGGTCTCATAGTGTGTTTAAAGTTGGGGTCAACAACAATTGTTTTCGCCCTATTGTTACAAAAGGAGCAAAAATAAGGGTCTGGCTAAAGGAAGTTCTTTTTCTACAAAATTGTGGATAATAAAGAAACTTATAATTGATCCAGTATAGGTCGAAATACTTAATTTAAATGTATGATGCCAAGGATACTCATATTGATTATAATGTAATGTTTTGCCTTAAAATATTTTCTTCAATAGGTTGTTGATATCTTAGTTTTTTCTTCACCACTTTTGTGTACAAAAAATGATAATCATGTTTATTATTGACATTATTTTGTAATGTTTTCCTGCATCTGAAAATAATTTAAATAATCTGCACCTTTGGGGACACCTTTGCTGCATTTGAAAATATTCTACAAAAATATCATATGCATTATAACATGCCTTCATTGTAAAATTGTATATTCCAACCTCTCACTATAACCTTTTCCCCTCGCTACATCCCATCCAAGTAATCACATGCATGCTATTCCCTCTTTCTTCATGTTTTTTTGTAGGGGTAGATTGTAGCACTTCTAATGTTTTTTTCCCTCTGATAGTAACCACCACTCCAACAACGCACCCAAGAGACCTAGAAGAGCCAAAGCTTGGCATCAGTGGTTGCAAAGAGGAAGGAGGACAAACCCAGGATAATTACAGGAACCCAAGTTTAGCATCACTTCTTGCGAAAATGATGAAGACCAAGTATTATGGCTTGCAAAAATAGAGCAACAAGTAAATGAAGAGTACGCAAATCCTGCAACTCACCTTGCCAACGCGCTTGAAAGGAGCATTCTTTATTCTAATGAACAAAGTGATGAAAAATAATAACAATTTTATCAAATCGAGTTATCGGACAGAGACAGAAACCGGCGCCAGAAATCTGAATGAACGATTGAAGATTTAGCTTTTATAGAATGAACCAATATCATGGTATTAGAATTTTTATTTATATACATGCCTATTTCCAATTAAGTATTCCAGCAATTTTAGTATCACCCTGTTAATTGTCAGTATATGATGTCTTGACATGCCTTGCATCACAGGCATGTTTTTTTTCAACTCATCAATAGTTACAAGGTTGTTCCCATGTTGGTACCTCACCATGACTATTTGTCTGGATTATGTGATTTTGTTCAATATTATGACAACTTAGTACAAATGTAATAATAGATCTTCGCCAACAATGTATCATCAAGTAAACAAGCAGATATTGATAAGCCGACAAGGTTTTTTTTAGGCTTTGATGTTCGGTACAGAAATATTTGATACATTTTTAGGGGGAAATATTTGGTATTTATCATAATATAAATTCATCTTTATGGTTGCTACTCTCTCGATCGTGTCCTGGTCTCATGTATGCTCCTTCCTGCAATTACTCATTGATAATTTTACAATTGTTTCCTATTATGGAACATAAGTCATGTGTGCTCCTTCCTGCAATTACTCATTGATAATTTTACAATTGTTTCCTATTATGGGACATAGGTTAATTTGTTCAAACAGTAATGTGGAACCAAACTACTCCCTCCGTCTCGGTGTATAAGTCATCTTATGAAAACCAAATAATCCCAAAACATTTAGGCGCGGTGCATTAACTTTCACCTCATTTTTGAAATCAACCAATGAAAAAAAGTGGGGTTAATGACTTAGACTAACTAGCACGACATACATTAGTCAATTCATTGCAGCAAATTGACATTAATTTCTCTCGTTTTCCTCTCTGTCTTGGTCACGGTGCACAATCTAAGATGACTTATATACCGAGACGGAGGGAGTATAGTAAATCATTTGAGTTCTTGCCATTGGTTATTTGGAAGAGTTCAGGAATCTTGATATTTTTCTTCAACATTTTCACCATAGCCCTTTGTTTTCGGACAGATTTAAGCTGTCATTTCATGCTCTTCTAGTTTTAATTTATTTAATGTTTTTCCTTTGTTTAACTCTCTCTTCTTTTCCAAATCCAAGTTCATCACCATCCAGACACACTTTTGTCCCAAGTTTCTTTGGTTGCAGAACCGTCTATTAATGTAATATTTCAAAGATTCGACTACTTATTTCAAGGGAGCATCGGTGGTAACTAACAAATTAACGTTGCAGGTGGTGTCTTGGTTCAGATTGCAGAAACCAAACATGTTGTTACCCCATTGTTTTGTAATGTGCAAGTTAAGCTTCTTACCCTATATAGTTAGCATATGAGAAAACCTAGCAATGATTGATGCAGTGGAAGATAAAGTAACCAAAGTTTTTTTGAAAATAAACCCAAGCTTTATTCATTAGAGATAACCAGTACATCGTTTGTGAGGATCGTTACAATTTCACATAAAGGTTTCTCAAACCACTCCGAAGTAAAAAAAAATCTAGCTACTCTAGCAAGCTCATGAGCTACTTTGTTTGTTTCTCTGTTATAATGTTCGAATCTCGGAATTATAAAATCACAGGCATAATGAAAACAGTCATAAAAAATCGTCGCCGCCATTCCTGCCAATCTGCATGGTCTCAATCACTTCAAGGTTGTCGAAGTTAATGATGAGGCGGTTACATCTTGCCCTCTGTGTTAGTGTTAGACCAAATTTGAGAGCTAAGGCTTTCGCCGTTAAAACATTCGCATAGTAGTCAATCTTCCCGTTTCCTCCAGCGATGAACCTACCTTTGTCATCTCTCAGAACCGTCCCATCGTTCCCTTAAGGTTATCATGGTCAAAAGAAGCGTCAACATTAAGTTTAACAAACCCCCTAGGGGGACATGACCAACCCCTTTTTCTCATAGTAGCCTTAGTGGACAATGCATTCACATAATTTGACGTATGGGCTAGAATCCCCATTGAAATCTGTTGCGCAGTTTGCGTTATCTCGTTATGCACCACTTTTCGTCTCTCCCACCAAAGGTACCATGCAGCAATAGCAATCATTTCACGTACATTGTGATGACCCAAAATACATAAATCTTGATCCGGCAATAGCAACAAATATGCCAACACCTCTTGCACGATCGATCCTGCATGCTTTATCAATAATATCATCCAACCCTAGCCTTTTTCGCACCTTCTTGGCTTTACTACATAGGAAGAGCATGTGTTTTGTGTCTTCTAAACCCTCTGAACAAACATGACAAATGGGCGAGATCTTCATATGTCTATTTGCAAGTGTAAACTGACATGGAAGCGTTCCATGAAGCGTGCGCCATATAAAGATTTTAACTTTTGCCGGTTTGCTGTGGTTCGTCCCATCCCATTAGAATATTTTAGTTTATTTCCATACTGGTAATCCCACTCCACTGAGTAGGCGGACCGAACCGAGAACATACCATTTTTCGTAAAGCTCCAAGCAATGAAGTCTGGCATATCATATTGAGGTAGTGGGATAGACAGAATCTGTTGTGCATCGATGGGCCACATTGTTTGTGTAATGAGTTCTTCATCCCAAGTATTCGAAACAGGGTTGATCAGGTCACCTACCTTAGACAATAGTCGTCCCCCCTTAGGCGTTACAAATTTTCTTGTGACACAATTTGGAATCCAGGCATCGTCCCAAATGTTAATATTATGTCCATTCCTCACACGCCAAATATATCCACGTTTTAAAGATTCTGTACCGGCCATGATACTTTGCCATGTAAAGGAAGAGCCTTTTTTCAGCTTGGTGTTCAATAAATCGCCATCTAGATAGTACTTAGCTCTTAGGATTGTAGCACACAGAGAGTCCGGTTTATCAATAAGACGCCATGCCTGCTTGGCTAGTAATGCCAAGTTGAAACAATAAATATCACGAAATCCCGTCCCTCCTTGATTTTTAGGTACACACATTTTCCACTAGGCCATCCAATGCATCCTCCTTCGGTTCTCCTCGTCTCCCCACCAGAAATGTGCTATCACGTCAATGATTCCGTTACAATTCTTTTTAGGATTTTTAAAGACCGACATTGCATAGGTGGGTATGGCTTGGATAACAGTCTTGAGCAGGATCTCCTTCCCTCGTGCTGATAATAATTTTTCCTTCCAACCACTAATTTTCTTCACAATCCGTTCAATCAAAAATTGGAAACATTCTGTTTTATCTAATCCTACAATTGCTGGTAGACTGAGATATTTATCACCAATGGCCTCACTCATTATATTCAACGTTGTACACATCTATTCTCTAATATCAACCTCCGTGTTTGGGCTAAAGAAAATACTGGATTTCTCACCACTTACCAGTTGCCCTGATGCCGCACAGTATAAATCCAGCAAGGACTTCAATGCTGTCGCACTATGCTGGTTTGCTTTCATGAGAATTAAAGAGTCATCCGCAAAGAGAAGATTTGTGATGGACGGGGCATGTCTACACACTTTTACTCCTGAAATATTCCCATTTTCTTCTGCATGTGTAAGTAAAGCATTCAACCCCTCTGTGCACAATAAGAACAGATATGGTGATAGCGGATCTCCCTGTCTCAAACCCTTTGTAGGCTTGATTCTCTCGCTTTCCTCCCCATCGATCCTTACTGTATATTCAACAGTAGAGACGCATTGCATAACAAGTTTCACCCAACCTTGATGGAAGCCCAATTTTAACATAATCTCCTTCAAGAAAGGCCATTCAACTCTGTCATAAGCTTTGTGCAATATAGTTTTATAGCACATAATCCCTGTCTACCTTCTCTTTTATTCTTGATAGTATGAAAACACTCATAAGCCACTAGAATATTGTCTGTTATGAGTCTACCAGGCACGAAGGCACTCTGAGTTGGACTAATAATTTCGGGAAGAAAAACCTTTAAACGAGATGCCACCATTTTTGCAATAATTTTATATACCACATTGCATAAGCTTATCGGCCTAAATTGGGTCACCTTCGTTGGGTTATCGACCTTTGGGATCATCACAATCGCAGTGTCATTCCAGCCCTCAGGTATAGAGCATGTGTTAATTGCTTGTAGAACCTCCTCGATTAGATCATCCCCTAACATTGGCCAAAACCTCTTGTAGAAAATAGCATGAAGACCATCTGGCCCAGGAGCTTTCAGGTCCCCAATATCAAATGCCGCCTTCCGGACTTTTTCAGCAGTATATGGGGCGCAAAGAGCATTGTTCATTTCAGTAGACACCCTCCTCTGGACAAGGGACAACACTTCTTGATTCCGATCCTGCACTTCCGAAGTGAAAAGCTGAGAAAAATAATTAGTGACATGATCCTTCAACTCTTTGTCTGTTTTCCACCCCCCCGAATCATCAAGTAGTTTCTTAATATTGTTCCTCTTTTTCCTGGTTGTGGCCGCATTATGAAAAAATGATGTGTTGCGGTCCCCATGCATAAACCAATTTGCCCGCCCTCTTTGTAGCCAGAAAATTTCCTCTTGATCTAGCAAATTCTCAATTAACACAATTATTTCCTTCTGACGACAGCGAGATTCCATACTCAACGGGCCACGTCTCAATCTTTCCAGCTCCTTTTCTAATTTATTTATCCTTCGCTTGGGACCCTTAAGAGTTTTCTTGTCCCAAGAATGCAGGACAATGTGCACAACTCTCGTTCGATCAGCAAGAGAGGGGCCAATACCTGCCAGCTTTGCTTTCTCCCAAGATGCCTTGACAATTTCAGTTATTGTCTCTTCCTTTAACCATCTCGCTTCAAATTGTTTCACACGCCCCTTTGTCCGACTGAAGATATTTTCATCAAAATATTCCATATCAAGGACCAGTGGATGGTGGTCTGAATGAATATGTTCTTCGTTGATTACCGCCGCTCGAGGGAATTTATTTGCCCAACCAATATTACAAACAACACGATCAAGACGCTCACGAATATCCCCTCTTCTCCAAGTGAACTTGTCACCATTGTAACCAAGGTCTTCCAGTCCACAATCCATGAGACATTCACGGAACTCTCTCATCATTCCATTTGGTCTCGCATTACCGCCTTATTTTTCCGACTCATATAAAATTTCATTAAAATCCCTCAAAAGCACCCAAGGGTGGTCACCCTTACTATGCAAATTGCGAATATGGTTCCAAGATAAATTGTGATCTTTCCAGTTCGGATAACCATAAAAACCCGTGAACCTCCACTGTACATTATCTTCATGCATAAACAAACATCAATAAAGTGAGGCGATACATAGTTCAACTCAATTTTATTCAAACTTTGATAATAAAGAACAATGCCACCAACCCGACCATCACTTTCCACTACAAACATAGATTCAAAATTTAGTACACGACGCAGCTCATCAGCTTTACATTTATTCAAATGAGATTCTGAAAGGAAAATTAAATCTGCCTTTATTCGCTCTTGAAGATCCAAGAGCTCGCGAACTGCCGTGTGGGAGAGCATATCACGGCAGTCCCACCCTAGGATTTTCATTTGGCTTGGTGTACCTCCTCCTCGGAGGCCGCCGATGTGCCAACTTCATCTTTCTTTTCACCAAATGATTCGGCTCCTTGCTGATCATGTGCTTCTTCTTTCTCCTTAGTCTCCTTAGCCACATGCTTCACCACTCCCTCCACACCCTGCACTACCTCCACTCTACCTGTGCACACCCTCTTTGAAGAGACAATTACATCACCGTATAACATACGCTCATAGCTATCAAGGGATCTCTCAAAAGAAAATTGTACGTCACTCCCCGTTGGCCTAGCTTCAGGAAAGCGACCCCTTTTTTTTCCCAAAGCTATCTTACGTGCATCCTCAGATTTCTTTCCCTCCCTTTCTCCCTTTCCTCCCCTTTTTCTTGGTTTGGGTCTGCACATTTTTCCCCATAGCCGAAAACTGAAAACCTGTTACATATTCAGTGGATTCATCACATGCCTCCGCAAGCCTAGCAGCCACAACTCCGGACAAGGCCTCCAGCACACCAGGCTGGAAAAGTAGTTGGCCGGCATCAACAACATCCTTGGTCACATGATTGTGGCCCTCCCACGTCTTGTTTTCTTTAGAAACCTGCACGTACTTGTGAACCTGGGACGGTAAAACAGCAGCAGCAACCTCCTCCAAGGGAGGAAACACCTCCAAACGCTTCAGGTCCACTTAACCATATGCCATCCTGGAGTCCTCCATATTCGCCAAAGCTAGACCCTCCTGGCCTAGGTTGGCAGTAGCATCCGGCGCGGTCGCCTGATCCTCCTGACCAGGCGCGCGTCCGGATCGGATGATCATCGGGGTCCCCTGGTCCCGTCCTTCTGGCCTAGCTGGAGAGTAGGTTGGGCTGGCGCCTTCGTCGCCGCGGCTGCCGGCAAGGTGGGATCAGCAACTCCCTTGTCGGAGACCGTGAGACCACCCACAACCCTGGCCACCCTAACCACGTCCGTGGCCTTGGCATTATTGTTGGTGTCGATGCCAGCAGCTGGACCGTAGTCGCCACGAGAGGAACTCCCCATATTAAGCATTCTTTTGCTTGCTCCAAAGCCTTTCCAATAAGCTTCTACGCTGAGATTCTTAGGATAACTAGCAACTCTCTTCTCCCTTGGTACCTTACAAAATCTCTCTAAGGTATGGCCTACAATACCACAACACTCACAATACAGGGGTAGTTTTTCATACTTTACATCAAACTTGCATATCTTTGAACTACCCAAGGGAGTAAATTCTATTGTGCTCTTAAGAGGCTCATGGAGTAAAACTTGCACATGCACGCGCAGGTACTTTTCGACAATGACATGGTTATGATGAGACACCTCTAACACTTCCCCTAGTTGGTCCCCTAGGGTCCGACCCATAGTCTCAGTCTTGAGAATGAATGGGAAGTCTCGTACCTGGGCCCAAATGGCCATTACACCGAGGTCGACCTCATCCGGATCGCCCTCCGTCGAACTCGGCGAAGATGATGCCGTCCCGCTTGTAGTGCCACGGCTGCGCCTTAAGCATGAACCGTCGATCCCCCTCGGCAGCAAAGCTGAGGACAAACCTCCCATCGTCGCAATCCACCTCTTGGATGGTCACCCCTCCTTGTGTTTCCAAGCCGTGGCCCAAAATTCATCGATGATGACCCGAGGATTGACCTGGAACGGTGATAGGAGGTGGCCGACCACCAGGTGGCCGGTGACAGCCTTGCGAGCAACCTCCATGTCGATGATGAGAGGGGTGCCCTCGCCCTTGGGGCGCCTCAGGGCCGCCATGCCCAATCGATCAGGAGCGATCGGGGACAGGACGACTCCAGCCCTGCCTATGGCCAGTGGATGTTGCGACCCCTCCGTCGAAGCCATCACCCCTCCAGAGCTCAACACACACTCTTGACCCATCGCCACTAGCCTATCCTTATCCCCATCCCTAGTAGTCATGGTTCTTGCCCCTGGATCACAGCCCGAAAGAGAGGAAACAGGGTACAGGGGGCAGAAAACTAGCGAACTGTGTGAAGAATAGGGGCGTCCCGGAGTCCCACAAATATAGCACTCTGATTCCCTAAAATCCGCAGCTTCTAATCCCGAATTGATGCAATTAACAGCAAAAGAATGAACATGATTCTGCCTTTTCCTAAACTTCCCAGCGGAAATCACTCTGTTATCCACCCCCGTGAGTAAAGACATCAGTTTTCGGAGGAAATTGCGCTGACGCAGCCATTCCCCAGAAATATCTCTCTCTGTTTCCTAAACTATTTGAGAGATCCTCCAAATTAATGAGTGATACAACCAAATCCGCCTTAGCTAAATTGATACACTTAACAGCAAATGAATGATTATTACTTTGCCGTTTCCTAAAGAACCCAGGGAAATCACTCTATTTCCCCCATAGGAATAAAATCTACAGTTTCCAAAGAAAGAATCGTTGACACAGCCGTTCCCCACTGATTCCTCTCTCTGAATCCTAAATTACCAGAGGAATCTTCCAAGTTGACCAGAGATTCTTCCAAATCCCCCTTAACTATCCTAGCGGAAACCTTCAGCACATTCTCCCCCAAATCATCCGGATTTGTGACACTCCTGGTCCTAATCGATACGATCGGGCCTGCCCCAGATGGAACAGAGGGAACCTCACCTTGCAACTTGCAGAGAAATTCCTTAGCTCTCCTCAACGCCTGCTCCACACACCGCCTTCGATCCCGCGCCCGATGCACGATTCGCCTTGACTTCTCCCTGATTTCCTCCCACTCTTGCCCGCTAAAGAGGCTACCTTCGAGGCCTACTCCAGGAGAATAGCGCCCTTCCCTCGGCGGGGCCGCCGGTGCCGGATCCGCCATCTCACTCACGCCTTCTCCGTCGCCACGAGATCGCCAGTGCGATCGCGGGAGCCCCCAAGGTTTTTCTTGTAAAGTGGTTTTTTTATAAAGTAACCAAAGTTGGTTTCATGAACTGATTCATATTTCAGAGCTACTTGAGCTCGCCACTATTCCTTGCTTATATAAGCCAATCAACGACGGGCCAATACACGGGCCTTTGCCTGCTAGTCCGCATTGATTTTTCTACCGCTTAGCATGACTGCATTAAATAGTAGTATGAGCAAAAGTTCAAACTCTAGGTACGGCTCAAAAAGCAACCTCGAGGGGTAGTAGCTTATTTCTCTTCAACCCGCGTTTCTACACATATAGAAGTATGAATTTAACTTCCCCGCTCCGAGCCCCAAGCCCCAAGCCTTGCTCCGAGCCCCGCCGGCGGCCACTCAGGCCCCGGCGTCCACCCCCCCTCGCGCTCGCTCCAGCGCCGTCATGGCTACCCCATCCCCTTCCTCTGGGCATGGGCGGGACCGTGAGCTCCACTGACACGACGAGAGTCCCGCCGGCTCACCCGCCTTGCTCCGCTCGACAACCTTCATGCAGGTGCTTGCCTTGCCTCCGTCGCCCGCCTTGCCAGCCATCCGTCCGCGCCCTCGCTCCGAAATCCACATCATTCATCCGGTGGAGGAGCCCGAGGAGTCGCCGGCCGGCGCTGCTTGGGTCACCGTCCACGGCCGAGGCCGTCGTCCCCGCCCATGTCCGCCCCGCATTCCGGTCGCGCCCCTCGTCGCCGACGCGACCTGGACCCGCCTCGTCGGGACCGCGACTCCCCACGGGCTGCTGAGTATCCGTGTTGCCTCAGCCCCAACCTGGACCACCGACGCTTTGAGTGCCGTCGGGATGTGCGCTCTCGTCGATGTCGCCACTATGGCCACATTGCACGCCTCTGCACCGCCCCGCGCTCCACCCGCCCCTCTGCTTCGTCACCGCCGAAGCGGCCCTGCCCCTGCTCTCCCGGTTCCTCTAAGGCAAGCGTAGCTGGACCCTATGGCCCCATGTCTTCCGGGGCCGGGGCCGTGCCGTCCTTGCCAGCGACCCCGGCGAGCCCCTCCCCGCCGGCCTCGTCGTCCCCTCTGGCGTCCTCACTGCCCTCTGCATCCCTCCCACCCCCGGCCAGGTCCGGCTCCTCGTCCGCGGCCTCCCCCATGTCCGGCCACCCATCTCTGCGCCCAGCCACGTCCGTCTGCTTCCTCCTGTTGTGCGCGGAGATGGACGAGGCGGAGGCGGCTCTGCGCTTGGCGCTCATTGCCACCATTGCGGGAAACCGCGTGGGCGTCTCCGCGGCAGAGGTGGCGGAGGCTCTGCAAGCGAGCTTCCAGCTCCGCCTGGACGAGTTCTCGGTCCATCACCACCACACTAGGGACTTTCTGGTCAGGTTCTTATCCATGGCAGACTGCGCGTGTGGCTGGCAGCAGCCTCCGTTCGCCGCACTTTCGACTCGTCTTCAGTCCGTGGAGCGAGCTCGCCGGCGGGGAGCCCATCATCGCAAGGCTTCGTGTGCGCATCGCGATGCGCGGCATCCCGGACACGCGTGCAATCGTTCTTCCGTGCTCACCATCCTCGCCATGTTCTGCCTCATCGAAGAGATGGCGCCCGAGTCGCGCTTGGGGTGCGACATGTCGGCGTACCGCCTCACCGCCTGGACAGCCAACTCGGACGGCATCCCGCGCTCCTCCGAACTACTGCTGCTGGTGCGTGACGGAGTGCCTCCAGACGCTGACCAGGACCGCGTCTCTCGCTTTGCACGGCCTCTCATCCGCTACCCGGTCTCCATGCATGTCGAGGAATCCGAGGACTACCGACTGCCGAGCCCTCCGCCGCCGCCCGCTCAAGACGCCGGCCCCGACTTCGACCGTGGCTCTCCTTCGGTCCCCGGGCCCTGGCCGCATCGCCACAAGTTCCCTCAAGCGCCCTCTGGTGGGCGCACCTCACAGCCCCCTCCCGCTGTGATGCTGCCGACGGGCGTGGTCGCCATGGCGCTGCCGGCGGGCATGGCCACCGCCGTCTCCAATATCGGGGCTGGCATGGGATCTTGGGCCCACAGCCGCTGGCACAGGCTGCTCATTGGTCCCCTGCAATCCAGCGCCTGACATCCGCCACCTGTTGACCTGCCCTTCCTTTGGATAAAGCTGGGCCCGCAAGGCAGGACCCTCCCTCCGGTCGCGGACCTGTGTTGACCAAGTTCAAATCCCTGCTCCTGTGCTCTAGTTGGCGCCTGCTACTTCTCGACCATGCGTTGGTTTTCGTGAAAAGAAACGGTTGATGCAGCAAAGTAGATAAGTATTTTTCTCAGTTGTTGAGAACCAAGGTATCAATCCAGTAGGAGATACAAGCAAGTTCCCAATAGATGTGCCTACACAAATAATCAAACACTTGCACCCAACGCTATAAAGGGGTTGTTAATCCCTTCACGGATACTTGCAAGGATGAGATCTGATAGAGATAGATAGAATAGATTGCTTGAACGGAAAGTAAAACAAAAGGTAAATAAATTGCAAAAAAGTATTTTTTGGTATTTTGGTTTATAGATTTGAAAGTAAATTATGGAAAGTAGACCCGGGGGCCATATGTTTCACCAGAGGCTTCTCTCATGATGACAAGTATTACGGTGGGTGAACAAATTAGTGTCGAGCAATTGATAGAAAAGCGAATAATTATGAAGATATCCAAGGCAATGATTATGCATATAGGCATCACATTCGTGTCAAGTAGACCGAAACGATTCTGCATCTACTACTATTACTCCACACATCGACTGACTCCTGTCTGCATCTAGAGTATTAAGTTCATGAAGAACAGAGTAACGCATTAGATAAGATGACATGATGTAGATGGATAAACTCAAGCAATATGATGAAAACCCCATATTTTTATCCTCGATGGCAACAATACAATACGTGCGTTGCTACCCCTACTTTGTCACTGGGTGAGGACACCGCAAGATTGAACCCAATACTAAGCACTTCTCCTATTGCAAGAATTACCAATCTAGTTGGGCAAACCAAACCAATAACTCGAAGAGACTTGCAAAGATATGAAACCATGCATATAAGAGTTCAGAAAAGACTCAAATAATATGCATAGATAATCTAAACATAAACCCACAATTCATCGGATCTCGACAGACACACCATAAAAGAGTATTACATCGGATAGATCTCCATGAAGATCATGAAGAACATGGTATTGAAGAGCAAAGAGAGAGAAGAAGCCATCTAGCTACTAGCTATGGACCCAAAGGTCTATGGTGAACTACTCACGCATCATCGAAGGGGCAATGTAGTTGATGTAGATGCCCTCCGTGATCTAATCCCCCTCTAACAGGTTATCGGAAAAGGCTCCAAGATTGGATCTCTCGGGAACGGAGGCTTCCGGCGGCGGAAAAGTGTTTTCTTGGCTCTCTTTGATATACAGGGAATATTTGTGAATTTATAGGTCGAGTAATAGGGTTAGTGGAGCTGTCGTGGGCCCACAAGCCTGGGGGGCGCCCTACCCCCCTGGGCGCGCCCCTATGGCTTGTGGCCACATGGCGGCTCTCCCGACTTCATCTCCAAGTCTCCTGGTTTGCTTCTGGTCCAAGAAAAATTATTCTGAAGATTTTATTCCGTTTGGACTCCGTTTAATATTCCTTATTTGCAATACTCAAAAACAAGAAAAAACAGAAACTGGCACTAGGCTCTAGATTAATAGGTTAGTCCCAAAAATAGCATATTAATGCATATAAAACATCCAAAACAGATAATATAGTAGCATGGAACAATAAAAAATTATAGATATGTTGGAGACGTATCAGCACCCGCCCCCACCACGACACGCGTCAGTCCCGTGTTGGCTTGCGCTGCTCTAGAACCTTCTCAGAGGACGGACCCCACTCCGCCCTGCATGCCCCGGGCCTGCCTGCATGTGACCTTTTGCCTGGGACGATCCCGAGCCATGTCTTGCCTGCTTCCTCCGCGCCAAATGCCGACCCGGCGCCCGCTTTGTTGCTGATCCCTCCCTGTCTTCTGCTAGCGCATGTAGAGCCTAAGGGCCCAACCCCGGTGCTCGACACACCCAGTCACCCGTTGGTGCTTGCGGTCCGCAAGGAGGATGCGCCCACTCCTTGTTGTCCCACCTCAGATCATGAACCCCCCTGGTGGCTTGCAACAGCCAACCAGAGGAGCCGAAGCTGCCCTCGAATTGCTTGCCCCCGTGGCAGTTTGCGGAAGCCAACCAGTGAAGCCGAGGTTGTCCGCCTGCGCCCTGCATGGGCAGGCCTCCCATGCCGCACCCGCGAATCTGGATGTGCCATGTCCTCCTAGCCCATGCTTGGCCATGCATGTTTGGGAACGTTGCATGGGAAACAAAGATTTTCTTACGCACACGCAAGATCTATCCATGGTGATGAGCATCTACGAGAGGGAGAGTGGATCTACATACCATTGTAGATCATGAAGCGGGAAGCGTCAAGAAACGCGGTTGATGTAGTCGAACGTCTTCGCGATCCAAATCACCGAGCGTCTAGCGATCCAATCACGATCCGTCCCGATCTAGCACCGAAGGGACGACACCTCCGTGTTTAACACACGCACATCTCGATGACGATCTCTGCCTTCTTGATATAGCAAGAGGGAGCGGAGAGGTAGATGAGTTCTCTGACAGTGCGATGGCGCGGCGGCGGTGGTGGTGGAACTATTCTGCTAGGGCTTTGCCTAAGCACCTCCAAAATTAGACTTCACCTGTGAACCAAAACGAGACTTTCTATATATCAATATTCACCTCCGAACCATTACGGAGTTCCTCGTGATGTCCGAGATATCATCCAGGACTCCGAACAACCTTCGGTCACCACCATACATAACTCTATACTATCGAAACGTCACCGAACGTTAAGTGTGTTGACCCTGCGGGTTCGAGAACTATGTAGACATGACCAGACACCTCTACGGTCAATAACCGATAGTGGGGCCTGGATGCCCATATTGGTTCCTATATATTCTATGAAGATCTTTATCGGTTGAATCTTTATGTCAAGGATTCAGTTAATCACGTATGCTGTTCCCTTTGTTCTTCGGTATGTTACTTGCCCGAGATTCGATCGTCGGTATCTCTATACCTAGTTCAATATCGTTACCAGCAAGTCTCTTTACTCGTTCCGTAATACAAGATCCTGTGGCTAACATTTTAGTCACATTGCTTGCAAGGCTTGTTGTGATGTTGTATTACCGAGTGGGCCCTGAGATACCTCTTCGTCACACGGAGTAAACAAATCCCAGTCTTGATCCATGCCCACTCAACAGTCACCCTCGGAGATACCTGTAGAGTATCTTTATATTCACCCAGTTACGTTGCGACGTTTGATACACACAAGGTATTCCTTTGGTGTAAGTGAGTTGCATGATCTCATGGTCATAGGAACAGATACTTTGACATGCAGAAAACTGTAGCAATAAACTAACACGATCATATGCTATGTTTATAGTTTGGGTCTTGTCCATCACACCATTCTCCCAATGATGTGATCCCGTTTATCAAATGACATCTTATGTCCATGGCTAGAAAACCTTGACCATCTTTGATCAACGAGCTAGTCTACTAGAGGCATACTAGGGACAAAGTGTTGTCTATGTATCCACACATGCAATGTGTTTCCAATCAATATAATTATAGCATGGATAATAAACAATTATCATGAACAAGGAAGTATAATAATAACCATTTATTATTGCCTCTAGGGAATATTTCCAACAGTCTCCCACTTGCACTAGAGTCAACAATCTAGCTCACATCACTATGTGATTTACACTATAATGAATCTAACACCCATACAGTTCTGGTGTTGATCATGTTTAGCCCTTGGAAGAGGTTTAGTCAACGGGTTTGCGACATTAAGATCCGTGTGCACTTTGCAAATATTTATGTCCTCCTCCTTGATGTATTAGCGGATGGAATTGAAGTGTCGCTTTATGTGTCTAGTCCTCTTGTGAAACCTTGGTTCCTTGGCCAAAGCAATGGCACTAGTGTTGTCACAGAACAAATCCATTGGATTCAGTGCACTGGGCAGTACTCCAAGATCTGTCATGAACTCCTTCATTCAGACACCTTCCTTTGCTGCCTCCGAGGCTGCGATGTACTCCGCTTCGCATGTAGAATCGGCTACCATGCTTTGCTTGGAACTACACCAGCTTACTGCTCCCCCATTGCGAATAAATACGTATCCGATTTGCGACTTAGAGTCATCCAGATCAGTATCAAAGCTTGCATTGACGTAACCCTTTACGACGAGCTCTTGACCACCTCCATAAATGAGAAACATTTACTTAGTCCTTTTCAAGTACTTAAGGATATTCTTGACCGCCGTCTAGTGCTCCATTCCTGGATCACTTTGAAACCTTCTGACCATACTTATGGCAAGGCTGACATCGGGTCTTGTGCACATCATTGCATACATAATAGAGCCTATGGCTGAAGCATAGGGGATGACACTCATCTTTTCTCTATCTTCTGCAGTCACTAGGCATTGAGTCTTACTCACTTCACACCTTGCAACATAGGCAAGAACCCCTTCTTGGACTGATCCATTTTGAAATTCTTCAAAACTTTGTCAAGGTATGTGTTGGGGATATAACCCCTTGGCGAGACCCGCCCAGGAGGGGCCGGGTCATGCCCGGTGGCTCATAGTCAAGGCCTTTAAGTGGTCAGAGGATTGAAAACAATACTACATGGCGACTCACCATATGGGCCAAGATGGAGGCCCAGAGTCGGAAGATGGCGTGAGACCCGGGCGTGTGAGACGCCCGGGAGACGGCTTGCCTAGGAAGGCAAGGCGGCTTCGAGACAAGCCGGGACACCTTGTGTAAGTCAGTTTGGACTCTTGTAACCCCAGGGCCTCGACCTACCTATATAAAGGCGAGACCCTGCGGCGACTTAGGATAGAAAACAATTGATCGATAGCTAGGTCAAGTGAATCCGCTCCCTTGTAATTGATACACCATCAATACAACACAAAGCAAGACGTAGGCTTTTACCTCTTTTCGAGGGGCCGAACCTGGGTAAACTCATGTCTCTCGTCCCGTTCAACCCCTTTGAGTCCACCGCCTTAGCAATGGACTAGAACCTAAGTCCTAGGACATCTGCCGTGACAAAACCACGACAGTTGGTGCCCACCGTGGGGCTAACGCGCGGTGGTGTGGAGTTCTCGAAGGGCTCTCTTCCAGGGATTGAGGGATACGCCGTCGGCATGATGACTAAGAGTCGCCACGGCAAGCTCTACATTGATGATGCTAGATGGGTACCGGAGGCCGACTCAATCGAGTATGGGTACCGGGTCCCCTTTGGAGGAATTCACGTGTTTATTGGGAAGATCGGAAGATCTATGCCCGGGCCGGACATCTACCCCGACCTCGTCAAGCCGGCCCGGCATGCGCAACCTGCCCGTGTTCAACCCGGGCGGAGGAGCATCTTCGTCTGCTTCACACAAGGCAGGGAAGATTCCGTGTTGGGGGGGGACTTTCATCCTCTTAGATGACAGATCCTCCAGTGGAGAGGCGAAGTCAATCTACCAGCTTCACGACGGAGGTCTTGAGGACTATCCCGATGGCAATAGTATTTCGGAGGCCTATGACCCGCTGAGCCAAGCCATCGTCTTCATGGCAGGCTTGACGCCGGCTTTTAACATCACGACGTCCGGGACGGTAGCGGGAGCCGCCACGCCAGACGCCGGGTCTCCTAGGCCACCGGCTCAGGTCTTGCTGGAACTGATGGAGGAGCTAACAACCTTGATGGGAACTGAGGTCACAGCCAGAAATCAGGCGGAGCACAATGCTGAAATCACCAGGATTAAGGGGCTGATGACCAAGGCCCGGGAAGATATCAACACATTGCAAATCCAGATGAATGCTAAGTTGGAACGTTTAAGGGTGGAGGCTCTCCGTTTTAACTTAGACCAGCATGTTTCAAAGGCGGTTCTTGAGAGGAGGACTCAAGTCGGCCTCCTTGTGCAGCTTCAGCCCCAAAACCTCTTCAACACCCCCGGGGCAGGGTCGAGCGTGCCGCTAGCCATAACCCGGGCCACAGAGGCACCTCGGTAGCCAGACCCGCCCCGGAGGGATCGGACTCTGCTGCGACACCTTGTGACACCACCTGGCCATTATTCTAACCCGGTGGAGAACATGATAGCGGCGGCTGCTAGACTCAACGCATTCCCCTTCACCGAAGGGACGCCATTTGCTGAGGAGGCGCGAAACGCCATTGAATTGCTACAGACGGCGGTGACTCAGCGGGAAAAGTACACGTACAGCTGGAGTCGTGTGCACTCCACACCCATCTCGAGCCGTAGCTACAACCGACGCATAGAGTCACCGGCGGTTTCCAGCAACGAGCAAAGAAGCAACCCGCCCAATGATAACTTGCCTCGTACTAATGCCCAGGAGATCGTGGACAGGGGCAGAGCTCATCAAGGAGCGACACCAGTGACAGATTACCCGGCAATTCCTGAGCCAGCTCCAATAACCCCTTCTACCTCAGTGGGAGCTGGGGTCTCATCCACGGGCGTTGGTGTGCCTTGCCTAACGACGGCTTTGCGGAACGAGCGTTCGCCCAAGGACTTTAAGGGGCCACGAAAGGTGCCTAACTATACGGTTGATTTCCCCCGTGAAGCTTGGATTGAAAGTTATGAGCTCGCCATGGAGATGTTGGACGTCAGCGAGGCGGTTTGTGCAAAGTACTTCATTATGATGTTAGAAGGACCGGCTCACACGTGGTTAAAGGGTTTGCCTCCCAATACCATTGTGTCTTGGGCCGAGTTGAAGTCATGTTTCATCAAGAACTTCTGGGGGACATGCAAGCATCCTATGACAATTGTGGATCTTGACCATTGTGTGCAGCATGAGGATGAGCCAGCCCATCATTGGGTCTGGTGGGTTTCGATGGTTATCCACTCGTCTGAGAACATCTCGGCATCTCAGGCGGTTCGGATTTTAGAGAAAAACTGTCACTTCGTACACCTTAAGCAGAAGCTCGGGTGGCTGAAGCGTTCTTGTCAAGACATGGGTGAGCTCATGACGGCTCTCACCAAGTATGCAGATTCAGACACTACTAAAGATCCTAGTTCGGATGATGAGAAATCGGCCAAGGGTAAGAAGAACAACAATGGCAAGAGTCAACAGCAGAACGGAGCAGGAAATAACAACCCCGGCAAGAGAAAGAACCCGGATGGCGGGTCAAAACTGGTGGCAAACGCCAGCACTGGGAACAATCGTGCTAGAGGTAATGGTAAGCTGCCTTTTAACAAAGGTAAAAAACCCTTCAACATGGAGGAGACACTCAACAAGCCTTGCCCGGAGCACAGTCAACCCGACACGCCGTCCGGTCACACTTGGAGGGATTGTCACATTATGCGGGAGTTCCAGAACTACAACCTTAATCAACATCGTAATAATGGCAATGGGCCGTTGGGCGGCTCAGGGACCGACTTCAATGGAGGCGGCTCAGGTCCAGGTTATCAGGGGTAAGGTAGTCAAGGTGGTCATCATCAGTAGCCTGGCAACCATGGTCAGCAACAAAACAACCAGTCAGGGTATCAAAGTAACCCGAAGCAGCTCAGTGGAGGCTAGTATCATGTTTTAACCACAAGCCTAGATAAACAGGATCAAAAGCTACATAAGAGGGCAATTAACACAACAACGCCGACTCTCCCATAGAATTTGAAGTGGTCTGAGTATCTGATATCATGGAGTAGGGAGGATCACCCGCCGTGTGTCGATAACCCGGGGCACTTGGCGCTTGTGGTGGCACCTCATGTAGGAGGCTATAAGTTTACAAAGGTACCGATGGACGGTGGAAGTAGCATCAACATCTTTTACTATGACACCTTTCGCCGAATGGAGCTAACTGACAAAGCTCTTAAGCCGTCATCAACAGTTTTTCACGGTGTTGTGCGGGCAAGTCAGCTTACCCGGTGGGCAAGATTGTCCTTGAGGTAGCGTTCGGGGATGGCTACAATTACAGAGTGGAGACTTTGTGGTTTGAAGTGGTGAAAATCAAGAGCCCATATCACGCCTTATTTGGCCAGACGGCTTTTACGAAATTTATGGCCAAGCCCTGTTAGTACACAATGATCGGAAGGTGGCTCTTGAGTGCGAAGAACACGACGCGGCCTATGCAGAATCAAGTTGTGCTGAGGCGGAGTTTAAGTTTTACAAGGACAATGTTGACCCGACGGATATGACTCCGTTGAAGAAGCCCAACACAGAGTCTGAGCCGCCCTTAAAATTTGTGGCAGTGGATACTAAGCTGGTGGACTTTGCTCCGGGCGACTTCTCGAAGCAGTTCACTATTGGGACTAACCTGGACCCCACATAGGAAAGCGCGCTCATCAAATTCATCCGTGAGAATCGGGACATCTTCGCATGGAAGCCTTCTGATATGCTGGGTGTTTCGAGAGAGTTCGCTGAGCACCACCTTAATGTGGATCCCAAGTTTAAGCCGATTAAACATTTCCTCCGTTGTTTCAACGAAAAGCAGTGTAAAGCAATTGGAGAATAGGTGGCCCGGCTCTTGGTAGCAGGGTTCATCGTGGAGGTTTTTCACCCGAAGTAGTTAGCTAATCCCGTGCTTGTGCTAACAAAGAACGACACGTGGCGTATGTGTGTGGATTGCACGAATCTTAACAAGGCCTATCTAGTTGACCCGTTTGCTCTCCCCTATATAGACCAAATCATTGGTGCAACAGCGGGTTGTGAGAGTCTATGTTTCCTGGACACGTATTCGGGTTATCATCAGATCAAGATGGCAGTAAAGTACTAAGAGAAGACGTCTTTTATAACACCTTTTGGGGATTTCTGCTATGTGTTTATGCCTTTCGACCTTAAAAGGGCGCATGTGACTTATCAACATTGTGGGCAAAATTGCCTTCATAGTCAAATTGGGCATAATGTTCATGCTTATGTGGATGATATTGTGGTTAAGTCAAGGAAGAAGAAGACTCT
This sequence comes from Hordeum marinum, assembly GCA_022496015.1. Lineage (NCBI taxonomy): Eukaryota > Viridiplantae > Streptophyta > Magnoliopsida > Poales > Poaceae > Hordeum > Hordeum marinum. Next base: position 340,049,029 of record CM039677.1, on the reverse strand, counting down.
GCTTGACGACTTGAAGGAGACGTTCGACAACTTACGGGTCTACAAGATGATGCTTAACCCGGCTAAGTGTGTCTTTGGTGTTCCCGCAGGCAAGCTCTTGGTTTTTTTGTTTAAAAGCGGGGTATTGAGGCTAACCCGGATAAGATAAAGGCCATCACTTCCTTGTCTAAGCCGGCGAGCGTTAATGTTGTGCAACGCTTGGTGGGTCGCATTGCCGCTTTAAGCCGCTTCATCAACCGCTTGGGTGAGAAGGCTATTCCCTTATATCAGATGATGAAAAAGACGGATGACTTTGTGTGGAGTAAGGCCATGGACAAGGCGCTTGAGGCGCTCAAGAAACAGTTGGCTGAGCTGCCAAATTTGGCTGCTCCGGCAGATAAAGAACCTTTGCTCTTATACGTGGCGGCTAACAATAGGGCAGTCAGTGCTGCAGTTGTGGTGGAGAGTAAGGAAGCGGGGAAGGAGTATCCAGTTCAGAGGCGGGTTTACTATGTGAGTGAGGTCTTGATAGAATCCAAGCAAAGATACCCGCATTGGCAAAAATTGATCTATGGGGTGTTCATGGCAAACCACAAGTTGAAGCATTATTTCCTTGGACATCAGATCACATCGGTTAGCTCTGCCCCTTTGGGGGATATCATTCAAAATAGAGAGGCTACTGGCAGGATTGCTAAGTGATCACTAGACCTTGGCCCCCTTAATTTGAAGTATGTGCATCGTACGGCTGTCAAGTCTCAAGACTTGGTGGATTTCATAAATTATTGGACAAAGACTCAATCGCCCGAGGAGAAGCCAGACAACACATACTGGACGATTCACTTTGATGGATCCAGGCAATTGGAATGATCGGGGGCTGGGGTTGTCTTAACCTTTGCTACTTCTCGAGCATGCATTGGTTTCTCGTGAAGAGGAACAATTTGATGCAGCAAAGTAGATAAGTATTTCCCTCAGTTTTTGAGAACCAAGGTATCAATCCAGTAGTAGACACAAGCGAGCCACCAATAGATGTACCTGCACAGGGAATCAAACTCTTGCACACATCGACCGACTCCTGCCTGCATCTAGAGTATTAAGTTCATGAAGAATAGAGTAACGCATTAAGTAAGATGACATGATGTAGATGGATAAACTCAAGCAATATGATGAAAACCCCATCTTTTTACCCTTGATGGCAACAATACAATACGTGCCTCACTACCCCTACTTTGTCACTGGGTGAGGACACCGCAAGATTGAACCCAATACTAAGCACTTCTCCTATTGCAAGAATTACCAATCTAGTCGGCCAAACCAAACCAATAACTCGAAGAGACTTGCAAAGATATGAAATCATGCATATAAGAATTCAGGAAAGACTCAAATAATATTCATGGATAATCTGAACATAAACCCACAATTCATCGGATCTCGACAAACACACCGCAAAAGAGTATTACATCATACAGATCTCCATGAAGATCATGAAGAACATGGTATTGAGAAGCAAAGAGAGAGAAGAAGCCATCTAGCTACTAGCTATGGACCTGTAGGTCTGTGGTGAACTACTCACGCATCATCGGAGGGGCAATGGAGTTGATGTAGATGCCCTCCATGATCGAATCCTCCTCTGGCAGATTACCGGAAAAGGCTCCAAGATTGGATCTCTCGGGAACGGAGGCTTCTGGCGGCAGAAAAGTGTTTTCGTGGCTCGTTTTGATAATGATGGAATATTTGGGAATTTATAGGCAGAATATTAGGGTTAGGGGAGTTGCCAGGGGCCCACAAGCCTGCCCGGCATGGGTGGCCCCCCTGGCCGTGGCAAGCGGGCTTGTGGCCTCGTGGCAGCTCCTCTGCCTTGGTTCTCAAGTCTCGTGGCTTCCTTTTATTCCAGAAAAAATCATTCCGGAGGTTTTATTCCGTTTGAACTCCGTTTAATATTCCTTATCATATAAAATAGCATATTAATGCATATAAAACATCCAAAACAGATAATATAATAGCATGGAACAATCAAAAATTATAGATACGTTGGAGACGTATCAGCATCCCCAAGCTTAATTCCTGCTCGTCCTCGAGTAGGTAAATGATAAAAATAGAATTTTTGATGTGGAATGCTACCCAACATATTTATCCATGTAATATTCTTTATTATGGCATGGATATTCAGATCCGTTAGATTCAAAACAATGGTCTAATATTGACATAAAACAGTAATACTTCAAGCACACCAACAAGGTAGTCGTGTCCTTTCGAAATAACATGGCCTTAAAAAAGTTATCTCTACAAAATCATATGGTCTGGCTATGCTCCATCTTCCCCACACAAAGTATCTAAATCATGCACAACCCCGATGAACAAGTCAAGCAATTGTTTCACACTTTTGGTGTTCTGAAACCTTTTCAACTCTCACGCAATACATGAGCGTGAGCCATGGATATAGCATTATAGGTGGAATAGAATATGGAGGGGGTGCAAGGGAAAAAGGAGAAGATAGTCTCACATCAACTAGGCATATCAACGGGCTATGTAGATGCCCATCAATAGATATCAATGTGAGTGAGTAAGGATTGCCATGCAACAAATGCACTTAGAGCTATAAGTGTATGAAAGCTCAAAAAGAAAACTATGTGGTCGTGCATAATGAATATCCACTAGTTATATGAAAGTGACAAAATAGGAGACTCTCTATCATGAAGATCATGGTGCTAATTTGAAGCACAAGTGTGGTAAAAGATAGTAGCAATTGTCCCTTCTCTATTTCTCTCATTTTTTTATTTTTTTGGTGGGCTTCTTTGGCCTCTTTTTTTTTGGTTTGGGCTTCGTTGGCCTCTTTATTTTTTTTGTAAAGTCCGGATACTCGTCCCAACTTGTAAGGGAGTCATAGACTCCATCATCCTTTTATCTCATGGGACAATGCTCTATTAATGAAAAATCATCACACTTTTATTTACTTATAACTCAAAGAAAAAGAAATTACAAATCAACCTGGTGGAAGTTGATAATATAAGTGAGGAACGAGAGTTCAATCATTTCTATAAAATATAACACCACCATGCTCTATAAAGATATAAGTGAAGCACTAGAGCAACATTGCCTAGCTCAAAAGATATAAGTGAAGTACATAGAGTATTCTAACAAATTCATGATTCAGCATGTCTCTCTGAAAAGATGTGTGCAAAAAGTATGATTGTGTAAAACTAGCAAGCAAAGACTAATATCATACAAGACGCTCCAAGCAAAACACATATCATGTGGTGAATAAAAATATAGCCTCAAGTAAATTTACCGATGGATTGAAGACGAAAGAGGGGATGCCTTCCGGGGCATCCCCAAGCCTAGGATTTTTGGTATCCTTGAATATGACTTGGGGTTCCTTGGGAATCCCCAAGCTTAGGATCTTTCCACTCTTTATTCCATAGCCCATCAAATCTTCACTCAAAACTTGAAAACTTCACAACACAAAACTCAACAGAAAACTCATGAGATCCGTTTGTATAAGAAAAATAAATCACCACTTTAGGTACTGTTGTGAAATCATTCTTTATTTATATTTGTGTAATACCTACTGTATTCTAACTTGTCCATGACTCATACCCCCCGATACGACCCATATATACATCAAAATAAGCAAACAACACAAGGAAAACAGAATCTGTCAAAAACAGAACAGTCTGTAGCAATCTGTAAACTTCGAATACTTTTGGAACTCTAAAAATTCTGAAAAATTAGTACAACCAGGGTAATTCGTATATCAATCCTTTGTAAAAATTTCAGATCAATTTGACGCTCTGAAAATGCAGAAAATTCCTAGACTGAGCGCAAAAGTTTTTGTTTTCCAGCAAGATCAAATCAACAACTACCATAGATCACCCCAAAGGTTTTACTTGGCTCAAACACTAATTTAAACACAAAAACACAATTACTACAGAAGTAATAATGTGCCAAACATACCAAAACGGAAGCAAAAAGCAGAAAGCAAAATAAAATTGGGTTGCCTCCCAACAAGCGCTATTGTTTAATGCCCCTAGCTAGGCAAAACGCAATAGATCTACGTATTGTCATCTTTGGTATGCAATACATAAGTATCTCTCATGATAGATTCATAAGGTAATTTTATTTTATTTATAGGAAAGTGTTCCATTCCTTTCCTTAATGAAAATTGGGATCTAATATTCCCTTCCTTCATATCAATAATTGCACCAATCATTCTAAGGAAAGGTCTACCAAGAATAATAGGACATGTAGGATTGCAATCTATATCAAGAACAATGAAATCTACGGGCACATAATTCCTATTTGCAATAGTAAGAACATCATTAATTCCTCCCATAGGTTTCTTTATAGTGGAATCCGCAAGATGCAAATTTAAGGAACAATCATCAAATTCACAGAAACCTAACACATCACATAAAGTTTTTGGAATCGTGGAAACGCTAGCACCCAAACCACACAAAGCACGGAACTCATAATCTTTAATCTTAATCTTAATAGTAGGTTTCCACTCATCATAAAGCTTTCTAGGTATAGAAACTTCCAACTCAAGTTTTTCTTCAAAAGCCTTCATCATAGCATCAACAATATGTTTAGTAAAAGCCTTGTTTTGATTATAAGCATGAGGAGAATTCAACATGGATTGCAACAAGGAAATACAATCAATCAGAGAGCAGCTACAATGATTAAAGTCTTTGAAATCCAAAAGAGTGGGTTCATTGCTATTTAAAATTTTGACCTCTTCAATCCCACTTTTAGCATCAAGATCTAAAAACTCCAAATCATTGGGACGCCTTTTAACTAAAGTTCACTCATCTTGAGTCCCATCCTTATCAAGATTAATATTGGAAAACAAAGATTCAATAGGATTCACATCAATCACTTTAAGATCTTCATCAATATTATCACGAAATTCTGGCTTTGTGGCCATTTTATTGACTAAAGTAGCTTGTTTATCGGAAATTTGGCCCACTAAGTTTCCAAGATGAGTAAATTGAGATTTCAAACCATAGAACTCTTTAGACATATCATTAAGTTCCTTATTCATGTACTCCCACATAGTTTTTTGTTCTTTAAGTTCCTTCTTGAAGAAACTATTGTGATCATATTGAAGCGGCATGAAACTTTTAACGTTATCCTCATATCTTCCAACTTTCTAAGATAAGGATCAAAGCCGTTGGGTTGATCCATAAGGTGACCTACCAACTTGTCACACAAGCAAGCAACAATCAAACGAGGAGACGAACGAAGAAGGACGAATAAAAAGGCAAATCTTTTGAAAATTGTTTTAGAAGTGAGGGAGAGGAAAACATGAGGCAGATGGCAAATAATGTAAATGAAAGAGATGAGTTTGTGATGGGTACTTGGTATCCTTGACTTTCTATGTATCTCCCCGGCAAGGGCGCCAGAAATCCTTCTTGCTACTTCTCGAGCATGAGTTGGTTTCCCGTGAAGAGGAACGGTTTGATGTAGCAAAGTAGATAAGTATTTCGCTCAGTTTTTGAGAACCAAGGTATCAATCCAGTAGGAGACACAAGCGAGCCACCAATAGATGTACCTGCACAAGGAATCAAACTCTTGCACCCAACGCTATAAAGGGGTTGTCAATCCCCTCACGGTTATTTGCAAGGATGAGATATAGTAGTGATAGATATAATAGTATGCTTGAACAGAAAGTAAAACTAAAAGTAAAAATAGGGCAGCAAGTATTTTTGGTATTTTTGGTTTTAGATCTGAAAATATAATATGGAAAATAGACCCGGGGGTCATAGGTTTCAGTAGATGGCTTCTCCCATGACAACAAGTATTACAATGGGTGAACAAATTACTGTCGAGCAATTGATAGAAAAGCGAATAATTATGACGATATCCAAGGCAATGATTATGCATATAGGCATCACGTCTGTGACAAGTAGACCGAAACGATTTTGCATCTACTACTATTACTCCACACATCGATCGACTCCTGCCTGCATCTAGAGTATTAAGTTCATGAAGAACAAAGTAACACATTAAGTAAGATGACATGATGTAGAGGGATAAATTCAAGTAATATGATGAAAACCCCATCTTTTTACCCTTGATTAAAGCAATACAATATGTTCCTCGCTACCCCTACTTTGTCACTGGGTGAGGACACCGCAAGATTGAACCCAAAACTAAGCACTTCTCCTATTGCAAGAATTACCAATCTAGTTGGCCAAACCAATCCAATAACTCGAAGAGGCTTGCAAAGATATGAAATCATGCATATAATAATTCAGGAAAGACTGAAATAATATTCATGGATAATCGAAACATAAACCCTCATCGGATCTCGATAAACACACCGCAAAAGAGTATTACATCAGATAGGTCTCCATGAAGATCATGAAGAACATGGTATTGAGAATCAAAGAGAGAGAAGAAGCCATCTAACTACTAGCTATGGACCCGTAGGTCTGTGGTGAACTACTCACACATCATCGGAGGGGCAATGGAGTTGATGTATATGCCCTCTGTGATCGAATCCCCCTCCGACAGATTACCGGAAAAGGCTCCAATATTGGATCTCCTGGGAACAGAGGCTTCTGGCGGCGGAAAAGTGTTTTCATGGCTCATTTCGATAATGATGGAATATTTGGGAATTTATAGGCCAATGATTAGGGTTAGGGGAGTTGCCAGGGGCCCACAAGCCTGCCCGGCACGGGTGGCCCCCCTGGCCACGGCAAGCGGGCTAGTGGCCCCGTGGCAGCTCCTCTGCCTTGGTTCTCAATTCTCGTGGCTTCGTTTTATTCCAGAAAAAATCATTCCGGAGGTTCCGTTTGGACTCCATTTAATATTCCTTATCCGCAAAACTCAAAAACAAGGAAAAAACAGAAACTGGCACTAGGCTCTAGATTAATAGGTTAGTCCCAAAAATAATATAAAATAGCATATTAATGCATATAAAACATCCAAAACAGATAATATAATAGCATGGAACAATAAAAAATTATAGATACGTTGGATACGTATCAACCTCCCCTAGAAGTGACAAGTTTTGTTATGTGTTAAGGTTAATGTTTCCTTGTACTAACAATGCAACTGAGTATGAAGGTTTGCTTCATGGGCTCCGTGTGGTTAAGGAGATGAATCTGAGCCGGGTTAGATGCCTGGGCGACTCAGACCTCGTGGCTCAACTAGTCTCAGGCACGTGGGATTCCAAGGACCCATGGATGTGGCTTATCGTCAGGCGGTTGATAAAATTGCTGTCCACTTCAAAGGTTATCAGGTGGATCATATTGATCGTCAAAAGAACAAGGTAGCTGATGCATTATCAAAGCTGGGCTCTTAGCGTAAGCCGATGCTGCCTAACGTCTTTTTGGATGTGTTGCATCATGATGACCCACAAGTATAGGGGATCTATCATATTCCTTTCGATAAGTAAGAGTGTCGAACCCAAGGAGGAGCAGAAGGAAATGAGAAGCGGTTCTCAGTAAGGTATTCTCTGCAAGCACTGAAATTATCGGTAACAAATAGTTTTGTGATAAGATAATTCATAGCGGGTAGCAAGTAACAAGTGTAACAAAGGTGCAGCAAGGTGGCCCAATCCTTTTTATAGCAAAGGACAAGCCTGGACAAACTCTTATATAAAGCAAAGTGCTCTCGAGGACACATGGGAATTTCTGTCAAGCTAGTTTTCATCATGCTCATATGATCCGCGTTCGTTACTTTGATAATTTGATATGTGGGTGGACCGGTGCTTGGGTGCTGCCCTTACTTGGACAAACCTCCCACTTATGATTAACCCCTCTCGAAAGCATCCGCAACCACGAAAGAAGAATTATGATAAATATAACCATAACATGAAACATGTGGATCCAAATCAGTCCCTTACGAAGCAACGCATAAACTAGGGTTTAAGCTTCTGTCACTCTAGCTACCCATCATCTACTTATTACTTCCCAATGCCTTCCTCTAGGCCCAAACAATGGTGAAGTGCCATGTAGTCAACATTCAGATAACACCACTAGAGGAGAGACAACATAAATCTCATCAAAATATCGAACGAATACCAGATTCACATGATTACTTATAACAAGACTTATCCCATGTCCTCAGGAACTAACGTAACTACTCACAAAGCATATTCATGTTCATAATCAGAGGAGTATTAATGATGATCAAGGATCTGAACATATGATCTTCTACCAAGTAAACCAACTAGGATCAACTACAAGGAGTAATCAACACTACTAGCAACCCACAGGTACCAATCTGAGGTTTGAGACAATGATCGGATACAAGAGATGAACTAGGGTTTGGAGAGGAGATGGTGCTAGTGAAGATGTTGATGGAGATTTACCCCCTCTCAATGAGAGGATCGTTGGTGATGACGATGACTTCGATTTCCCCCTCCCGGAGGGAAGTTTCCCCGGCAGAACAACTCCGCCAGAGCCCTAGATTGGTTCTGCCTCGAGACGGCAGCGCTTTGCCCCGAAAGATCTGTTATGACTTTTCCAGGTCAAAACCCTCCATATAGCAAAAGATGGGCACCAGAGGGCTTCTAGGTGGGCCACAAGCCATAGGGGCGCGCCCGTGGCTCGTGACTGCCTGGTGGCCCCCCTGATGTATTTCTTTTGCCCAATATTTTTTGTATATTCCAAAATAATTCTCCATTGAATTTTAGGAATTTTGGAGTTGTGAAGAATAGGTATTTCAGATTTTCTCATTTTCTAGTCCAGAATTCCAGCTGCCAGCATTCTCCCTCTTCATGTAAACCTTGTAAAACAAGAGAGAAAATGCATAAGTATTGTACCAAAATGTGTAATAACAGCCCATAATGCAATAAATATCAATATAAAAGCATGATGCAAAAATGGACATATCAACTCCCCCAAGCTTAGACCTCTCTTATCCTCAAGCGAACACCGAAACCGATAAATATGCCCACATGTTTAGAGATAGAGGTGTCAATAAAATAAAATGCGGACATGAAGGCATCATGATCATCTTTAGAAGAGCAACATAAATTGACATATAATTTCTTATGCTGAAGTAACAATTTGTTCACAAGGTAAAGTATGAATCAAGAAATCTACTGGGAACCAACAAACTATGATCTCAGTCACTAAAGCAATTCCAATTTATCATAACGTAGGAAAGAGTCAATATAAGAGTTTGTAAAGCAAACCCACATACTCAATCATCTTTTAGTCTTTAACAATTGCTAACACTCACGAGGTACCTATGAGTTCAAGGCTTCAATCGGACATAGAGAAAGATAGGGGCTTATGGTGTTGCCTCCCAACTATTTACCTCAAGGGTAATGTCAAAAGTAATAGCTCATGCTCACCCACTTCTGAGTGGATATATGTGTCTAGATCATTCCCCAAGACATGACGCTTGTCAAGAGATAAAGGCGAAGTAAGGAAAGTGATGGAGATCACCACGACTCTTGCATATAGGTAAGTACTAGAAAATAAAATTAATAGATAGGCCCTTCGCAGAGGGAAGCAGAGGTTATCATTCGCTTTTATAGTTGGATGCACAATCCCTTAATGCAGAAGATTGTCACTTTATATTGCCCCTTGTGATAGAGAACTTTATTATGCAGTCCGTCGCTTTTATTTCTTCCCTATCACAAGTTTGTATAAAGCTTATTTTCCTCACACTAATAGATCATACATATTTAGAGAGCAATTTTTTATTGCTTGCACCAATGATAACTTACTTGAAGGATCTTACTAAATCCATAGGTGGGTATGGTGGACTCTCATGGCACAACTGGGTTGAGGGTGTTTGGATGCACAAGTAGTATCTCTACTTGGTGCAGAAGTTTTGCCTGATATGAGGAGGAAGCAAGCAACACATGTTGAAGGATCTATAACCGTATAACTTCTATTCGGAAGTAAGCAAACATAACACATTATGTTGTCTTCCTTGTCCAACATCAACTTCTTGACATATAATATTTTAATGAGTGCTCACAATCATAAAATATGTCCAAGATAATATATTTATATGTGAACCTCCCTTTCTTTATTACTTCCTTTTAATTGCCACAATGACCAATAGCTATGTTTGTCAACCAACAACAAGTTTCAGTCGACATACTTCTCATATGTGAAGTTATCACTCCCCATAAGATCATCATATATAATGTTTGCTTTTATTATATAATTCTTTCTATTTATTTTTCTCAAGATCAAGATCATAGCAAACAAGCTAAGCCCTCAACTCAAAACTACTCTTTATTATATAGCACTCGGACTTGCTTACATCGGGGGAACATAAAACAAAAACTAAAAACTAGATCACACAAAAACTTAATTCTACTAGATCAAGATATAACCAAATTGATCGAACTAAGAAAAACGATAAAAGTAAGGGATGTGATGGCAATACGGTACCGGGGCACCTCCCTCAAGCTTGGCAGAATCCAAGGGGAGTGCTCATACCGATGTGTTTAGTTGTCTTGCTTCGGAGGTGGTGGCGTTGGAGTTGTTGATGAGGTTGGAAGCTTGTCTAGTTTCCTCCGAAGCATAAAATTCCGTTCCCTCAAATCATCCACTTCCTGCTCGAGCTTCAATATCCTTTGACATAATTCTTCCTTGCTCTCCTGCAGGAAACGAGAAGGGATAAATAGAACCTTGGGTTTTCGCCTTGTGTTTGGGAGGCTTGATTTCTTGAACTCCACGTGCATATCTCCTGGCTGAGGCAGGGGGCCTATTCTTCATCTGAGCTTTCTTCCTCGTACTTGCCTTCTTGTTCCTCCTCCGAGAACAATCCATAAGGATCCAAGTCCCTGTAGAGCTTGGGATTGGCAAGATAATGCGATATATAGCTCTCCCCATCAGAATCTTGGGACGACATATTGCTCTAAATCTGTTGCGGAAACAACTCAAAAAGAAAATAGGAGGTATTGGCGTGATACAAGAGTCAAAACCTTCGGGAGACTATATAATGAATTTTTACCGACCCGAAGGAGTATACCATAAGAAAACGAAGTCCGGATGGTACACAAGGTAGCCACAAGCCACAAGGGCGTGCCCAGGGGGGTAGGGGCGCCCCCTAGCTTGTCGCCTCCTTGTGCACTATTCGGACTACTTTAAATTTTCCTAATTTTTTTAATATTCCAAAATGGATAAAATTTGCCATTGAAAAAGTTTTGGAGTCGGTTTACTTACCGTATCACATACCTATTCCTTTTTGGAGTCTGTAACGTTCTGGTAGGTCTCCCTAATGTACTCCTCCGAAGTTATGCTATTAATAATATTGGTCTCAATATTTATGGGAGTACCTTAGATATAATGTTTGATTCTTTGCCCATTTACTACCTTTGGGTTTGTGCCTTCGGTGTTGTTGATCTTGATGGCACCGGAACGATATACTCCCTTGATTATGTAAGGCCCTTCCCTTTTAGAGAGAAATTTTCCTGCAAAAAATCTTAAACGAGAATTGTATAGCAAGACATGATCACCTACATTAAATTTACACTTTTGTATCCTTCTATCATACCATCTCTTAACCTTTTCTTTAAACAACTTGGCATTCTCATAGGCTTGGGTTCTCCATTCATCAAGTGAGCTAATGTCGAATAACCTCTTCTCACTAGCAAGTTTGAAATCATAATTGAGCTCTTTAATTGCCCAATAAGCTTTATGTTCTAGCTCAAGAGGTAAGTGACATGCTTTACCATAAACCATTTTAGACGGAGACATACCCATAGGGTTCTTGTAAGCAGTTCTATAAGCCCATTGTGCATCATCAAGTTTCTTAGACCAATTCTTCCTAGATCTATTAACAATCTTCTGCAAAATCAATTTAATTTCCCTATTTCTCAATTCTACTTGACCACTAGACTGAGGATGATAAGGATATGCAATTATATGATTAACATCATACTTAGCAAGCAATTTACGGAAAGCACCATGGATAAAGTGTGAACCACCATCAGTCATTAAATATCTAGGGACTCCAAATCTAGGGGAAATAACTTCTTTAAGCATTTTAATAGAAGTGTTATGATCAGTGCTACTAGTTGGAATAGCTTCTACCCACTTAGTAACATAATCAACAACAACTAGAATATGAGTATATCCGTTAGATTGTGGAAAAAGTACCATATAATCAAAACCCCAAACATCAAATGGTTCAATAACAAGAGAGTAATTCATAGGTATTTCCTGACGTCTACTAATATTACCAATTCTTTGACATTCATCACAAGATAATACAAACTTACGAGCATCCTTGAAGAGAGTTGACCAATAAAAACCAGATTGTAGTACCTTGTGTGCAGTTCTATCTCCGGCATGGTGTCCTCCGTAGGCCTCGAAGTGACATTTGCATAGGATCTATTCCTGTTCATGCTCAGGTACACAATGTCTAATAATACCATCTACTCCTTCTTTATAAAGGTGTGGATCATCCCAAAAGTAATATCTTAAATCATAGAAAAACTTTTTCTTTTGTTGGTATGTGAAACTAGGCGGTATAAATTTAGCAACAACGTAATTAGCATAGTCAATATACCATGGAGTGTTACACGAAGCCTTTATGACAACTAATTGTTCATGAGGAAAGATATCATCAATAGGTAGTGGGTCATCAAGAACATTTTCTAACCTAGACAAGTTATCTGCTACGGGGTTATCAGCATCCTTTCTATCAATAATATGCAGATCAAATTCTTGTAGCAAAAGAACCCATCTAATAAGTCTAGGTTTAGCAACTTTATTTTCCATAAGGTACTTAATAGCAGCATGATCGGTGTGAACAGTTACTTTGGAATCAACAATATAAGGTCTAAACTTATCACAAGCAAACACGATTGCTAAAAATTCCTTTTCAGTAGTAGCATAGTTTCTTTGAGAAGTGTCTAGAGTTTTACTAGAATAATGGATAACATTTAATTTCTTATCAACTCTTTGTCCTAGAACAACACCAACAGCATAATCACTAGCATCACACATAATTTCAAAGGGTAGGTTCCAATCAGGTGGTTGAATAATAGGTGCGGAAATCAAAGCATTCTTTAGGATTTAAAATGCTTCTACACAATCATCATCAAAAACGACATCTTTTTGTAAAATATTAGTGAGAGGCCTAGAAATCTTAGAGAAATCTTTAATAAACCTCCTATAGAAACCAGCATGACCAAGGAAGCTTCTTATAACTTTGATATCCGTAGGACACAACATTTTTCAATAGCATCAACTTTAGCTTTATCAACTTCACTACCTCTTTCGGAGATTTTGTGCCCCAAGACAATGCCTTCATTAACCATAAAGTGGCACTTCTCCCAATTCAAGACAAGATTAGTTTCTTCGCATATCTGCAAAACTCGATCAAGGTTGCTCAAGCAATCATCAAAGGAAGTTCCGTAAACGGAAAAATCATCCATGAAAACCTCAAGAATCCGTTCACAAAAATTAGAAAATATAGCCATCATACATCTTTGAAAGGTAGCAGGTGCATTGCATAAACCAAAAGGCATACGTCTATAAGCAAAGGTACCGAAGGGCAAGTAAAAGTGTTTTTTTCTTGATCTTCTTTTGACACAGGTATTTGAGAGAAATCATAGTAACCATCTAGAAAGAAAAAATGAGTATGTTTGGATAATATTTCTAGCATTTGATCAATAAAAGGTAGAGGGTAATGATCTTTCTTAGTAGCTTTATTTAATTTCCTAAAATCAATTACCATTCTATAACCTGTAACAATTCTTTGCGAGATCAATTCATTTTTATCATTAGGAACAACGGTGATACCTCCTTTCTTAGGGACACAATGAACGGGACTAACACATCTACTTTTAGCAACAGGATAAATTATACTTGCCTCCAGAAGCTTTAGTATTTCTTTTCTTACCACCTCTTTCATCTTAGGATTCAAACGTCGTTGGTGATCAACAACTGGTTTGGCATCAGGCTCCATATTAATTTGATGCTGACATAAAGTGGGACTAATGCCCTTAAGATCATCAAGAGTATATCCAATAGCAGCACGATGCTTCCTTAGAGTTTTCAATAATCTCTTTTCTTCATGCTCTGAAAGGTTAGCACTAATAATAATAGGATATATCTCCTTTTCCCAAGATAAGCATATTTCAAAGTATCGGGTAATTGTTTAAGCTCAAACAAGGGATCACCCTTGGGTGGAGGAGGATCCCCAAGTATTTCAACCGCGAGATTGTGTTTCAAATAGGCTGCTGATCAAAGAATTTTTTATCTATTTCATTCCTCTCATTCATATGCATATCATTTTCATGGTCTAGCAAATATTGTTCTAAAGGATCAGTAGGAGGCACAACAATAGAAGCAAGACCAATAATTTCATATCTACTAGGAAATTCTTTGTCATGGGGTTGTATACAAAATTTAGAGAAATTGAACTCATGAGACACATCCCCAAAACTCACAGTAACTATTTCTTTCTCACAATCAATCCTAGCATTAACAGTATTCAAGAAGGGTCTGTCAAATATAATGGGACAAAAATCATCTTGTGGGGAACCAAGAACAAGAAAATCAGTTGGATACTTTATTTTCCTACACAAGACTTCAACATCTCTAACAATCCCAATTGGTGCAATAGTATCTCTATTGGCAAGCTTAATAGTAACATCAATTTCCTCTAGTTTAACTGGTGCAATATCATGCATAATTTCTTTGTATAAGGAAAAGGGAATTGCACTCACGCTAGCACCCATATCACACAAGCCATGATAACAATGATCTCCTATTTTAACAGAAACAACATACACGCCAACAACCGGTCTATGTTTACTCTTAGTATCAGGCCTAGCAATTATAGCAGCTTCATTACAGAAATGAATAACATGCCCATCAATATTATCAATCAAGAGATCTTTAACCATAATAATACTAGGTTTAACTTTAATTTGTTCAGAGGGTGTAGGTGTTCTACCATAGGTCTTACGAACCACAGTTGAAGCTTTAGCATGTTCCCTTATTCTGACGGGGAAGGGTGGTTTCTCAATATAAGCAACAGGAATAACAGGATCAACATTATAAGTAATAGTTTCTTCTTCAACTTTAATAGGTTCAACTACTTTCACTTCAATGGTAGGATGATATTTAAACCACTTCTCCTTAGGGAGATCAACATGAGCAGCAAAAGATTCACAAAAAGAAGCTACTATATCAAAGTCAAGTTCATATTTAGTGGTAAATTCATGAAAAGCATCGGTGTCTATGAAGGATTTAACACAATCGAACTTGAGGTTCATACCTGACTCCTTACCTTCGTTGAGTTCCCAATCTTCAGAGTTGCATTTAATTCTTTCCAATAAATCCCATTTGAAGTCAATATCCTTCTTCATATAGGAACCATCACAAGAAATATCGAGCATGGATTGATCATTACGAGAAAGCCGGGCATAAAAATTCCGAATAATAATTTCTCTCGAGAGCTCATGATTGGGGCATGAATATAACATTGACTTAAGCCTCCTCCAAGCTTGATCGATTCTTTCACCTTCACGAGGCCAAAAATTATAAATATAATTCCGATCACGATGAACTAGATGCATAGTATAGAACTTCTGATGAAATTCCATTTTCAATCGGTTGCAGCTCCATGATCCAATATCATCACATAGACTATACCATGTCAATGCCTTTTCCTTCAAAGATAAAGGAAATACCTTATTATTGACGTGATCCTCGGGCATCCTTCAAGCTTAAATAATCCACAAACTTCATCCACATAGATTAGATGCAAATCAGGATGTAGTGTTCCATCTCCTGCATAAGGATTAGCTAGCAGTTTATCTATCATACCCGAAGGAATTTCATAATAAATATTTTCAGTAGGTTTAGTAAGTTGAGGGAAAACTCTTTGTGTTTCTAGTTGAGGTGAAGATACCCCGAACAAGACCCTCAAAGGATTACTTTCCATAGTAACAAGTGACAATAAATTTCAGCACACTATATAAATTTTTCCTTACCAGATACCACTTACCAAAGGCGCTTCACTCCCAGGCAACGGTGCTAGAAAAGAGTCTTTATGACCCACAAGTATAGGGGATCTATCGTAGTCCTTTTGATAAGTAAGATTGTTGAACCCAACGAGGAGCAGAAGGAAATGACAAGCGGTTCTCAGTAAGGTATTCTCTGCAAGCACTGAAATTATCGGTAACAGATAGTTTTGTGATAATATAATTCGTAGCGGGTAGAAAGTAACAAGTGTAAGAAAGGTGCAGAAAGGTGGCCCAATCCTTTTTATAGCAAAGGACAAGACTGGACAAACTCTTATATAAAGCAAAGCGCTCCTTAGGACACATGGGAATTTCTGTCAAGCTAGTTTTCATCATGCTCGTATGATTCACGTTCGTTACTTTGATAATTTGATATGTGGGTGGACCGGTGCTTGGGTGCTTCCCTTACATGGAAAAACCTCCCACTTATGATTAACCCCTCTCGCAAGCATCCGCAACTATGAAAGAAGAATTAAGATAAATCTAACCATAGCATGAAACATGTGGATCCAAATCAGTCCCTTACGAAGCAATGCATAAACTAGGGGTTAAGCTTCTGTCACTCTAGCAACCCATCATCTACTTATTACTTCCTAATGCCTTCCTCTAGGACTAAACAATGGTGAAGTGTCATGTAGTCGACGTTCACATAACACCACTAGAGGAGAGACAACATACATCCCATCAAAATATTGAACGAATGCCAAATTCACATGATTTATTATAACAAGACTTATCCCATGTCCTCAGGAACCAACGTAACTACTCACAAAGCATATTCATGTTCATAATTAGAGGAGTATTAATGATGATCAAGGATCTGAACATATGATCTTCCACCAAGTAAACCAACTAGCATCAACTACAAGGAGTAATCAACACTACTAGCAACCCACATGTACCTATCTAAGGTTTGAGACAAAGATTGGGTACAAGAGATGAACTAGGGTTTGGAGAGGAGATGGTGCTAGTGAAGATGTTGATGGAGATTGACCCCCTCTCGATGAGAGGATTGTTGGTGATGATGATGGCTTCGATTTCCCCCTCCCGGAGGGAAGTTTCCCCGACAGAACAGCTCCACCAGAGCCCTAGATTGCTTCTGCCCAAGTTCCGCCTCGAGATGGCGGTGCTTCGCCCCGAAAGCTCTGTTATGATTTTTTCCAGGTCAAAACCCTCCATATAGCAGAAGATGGGCACCGGAGGGGTGCTAGGTGGGCTACAAGCCATAGGGGCTCGCCCAGGGGGTGGGCATGCCCCTGGCTTGTGACTGCCTGGTGGGCCCCCTGATGTATTTCTTTCGCCCATTATTTTTTATATATTCCAAAATAATTCTCCATAGATATTTAGGACTTTTGGAGTTTTGAAGAATAGGTATCTCAGATTTGCTCCTTTTCTAGTCCAGAATTCCAGCTGCCAACATTCTCCCTCCTCATGTAAACCTTGTAAAATAAGAGACAAAAGGCATAATTATTGTACCAAAATGTGTGATAACAACCCATAATGCAATGAATATCAATATAAAAGCATGATGTAAAATGGACGTATCAGATCACCCCTCTGTCAAATTGCCTTCTGAGGAAGATCTAGCTATACCTGACCCGGAGGGGTAGTTGGTGGCGGCTCTACATGCTATTGTTGACTGGACGTTACCTTATCTGGCGTATCTAACTCGCAGCGAGTTACCCGATGATGAGACCTTGGCGAGGCAGATCGTGAGGCAGTCTAAGTCTATGACCATCATCAATGGCGAGTTGCATAAATGCACTGTAACTGGTATTTTCCAACGCTGCATTTCCCCCAAAGAGTGTAAGGAGATTATAAATGAAATACACGCTGGTGACTGCGGTCATCATGCTAGCTCAAAATCTTTGGTGGCAAAAGCTTTTCGGCATGGTTTCTTCTGGTTGACAGCTCACAAAGATGCAGAGGACTTAGTCACAAAGTGTGATGGATGTCAGAAATTTGGATGACGTGCTCACGTGCCGGCTCAAGAATTGCGGATGATTCCAATAACCTGGCCGTTTGCTTCTGGGGGCTTGATATGGTTGGGCCTTTCAAGAGATCTAAGGATAAGAAGACCCACCTTTTAGTGGCGGTTGATAAGTTTACCAAGTGGGTCGAGGCAGAGCCGGTTAGCAAGTGTGATGCGGCGAAGGTGGTTCAATTTGTTAAGAAGTTGATCTAACGTTTTAGTTACCCTTACAGTATGATCATGGACAATGGAGCCAATTTGTCCAAGGGGGCTATGAAGGCATTTTGTGAAAGTGAACACATACGGCTTGATGTTTCTGCCGTAGCTCATCCACAGTCCAATGGTCAGGCGGAACGTGCCTATCAAGATATTTTGAGAGGAATAAAACCCCGGCTTATGGTTCCTCTAGAGCGAATGCCGAGTTGTTGGGTGGAGGAGTTACCGTTAGTTCTGTGGAGTATCCGAACTACCCCCAATAGATCAATAGGCTATACGCCTTTCTTCATGGTTTATGGTGCAGAAGTTGTTCTCCCAAATGATATTCGTCATGACTCGCCTAGAGTTGCGGCTTACGTTGAAACTGACAATGAGACGGCGCGTCAGGATGCGCTGGGTGCTTTGTATGAAAAGCGGGATCTCGTAGCAACATGATCGGCGATTTACCAGCAAGACCTGCGTCACTATCATAGCCGCAGAGTCAAGACCACGACATTTTAAGAAGGCGACTTGGTGTTACATCTGATTCAGGATCACACAGATGTGCATAAGTTATTTCCCCCTTGGGAAGGACCTTTCATGGTCAGCAGAAATCTCAACAACGGGTCATAGTACCTCATTGATATACGGGAGAGCGACGAGGCACGCACTTCTGGGCAAGAGACCAACATGCCATGGAATATTGCTCATCTTCGGCCTTACTGCACTTGAGTTATTGACTCCCATCAATGTACATACATCCATCATTTTATATACCCTTTTCAATATAATAAAGTCGGCATCTCCATAGTTTGGGCCCCTTTGTCGTGCTTTGTGCAAAAAGATTGTGCAAGAGAGTTGATAATTCAACAAGGTCATTTGGGGGCTTCCAATCCACCGGGTTTAGCTTTCATACCATATTGACCGGCTTTTAAGCCATAGCCAGACCGGGTTAAACCTGCCCATTTGCATGATGGCACTCCGCCAGGTCCCACCAAAATCTTACCAGTTAATCTCGACTTAAAGGCCCTGAACTGATCAAAGTACTTGATAGTCAATCTTGCCATGAGACCCTGTACTAGTTAAGGTTAAAACGACGGCTTATGTCATGTGAGGGCCGGCTTATAGAAAGCAAGGATAAACTCACCTATCTACTGTAGTCTCTCCGCCTTTTGGCCTGTTCATACTCTTATTTGGTCAATCTTTTTAAAGACCCTGAACTGTTTAAGGTTAAAACGACAGATTTATGTCACGGGAGAGCCGACTTATGGGATTTGGGGTCACTCATGCCCTGTTATAGTCTCTCCACTATATGGCTCGTTGTACTCTTAATAGTCAATCTTTTCCAAGACCCTGAACTGGTTAAGGTTAAAACGACGAATCTGTGCCATGTGAGAGCCGACATATGAGGTTTGGGCAGTCATGCCTAAGTTTAAAAAAAAGAAAAAGCAAGATCATAAAGGAAGAGAGTTAAGTTATTTAGGTTGTGCTTTTAAAGCCGCCTTAACAATGACGGAGAGTATATATTTTCTGTCTTGTTTGTTTTTGCATGCCTTGTCTTTTATGATAAGCCGTTATCAAGTGAAAAGAAAAATGATCATAGCCAGAATGAAGGATGGATAAGCATATAAAGCTATTCAAATTCCAACATCTGCACGAAGGCACGACAAAAGCAATCACTTTTAGCTACTGTTATTACAAAGCTCTGGAAGAGCCCAAAATTTACGAACTTAAGTTTTTTTGGATAAATTATAACCCGGAAGAACAACAAGGCCGGGTTACTTCAGGTCGTGGCCAGGTCATCCTACGCCGGGTCTTCGGTCTCCTAGATCTGAAGGTTGTCCACATGCCAATTGCAGTTGGTTAACGCCTCAAATTCAGCTTCATAGTGAAATATTGGAGACGGGTCAATATCAGGAGCAAAGAGGTGCTTACGACGTGCAGGAATCAAATCTTTGGCTTCGTAAGTCAGCCTTTGCACTTGTTTGCTGATCTCAGTGTAAGCCGCCTAGTAGGTGGACAAGTTAGTCTCTTCAATGAGCTTGGTAGCCAAGACTCGAGAAGCCTTCATACATTTGGCATAGTCATCCTGAGTGAACCCTGAGCCATTATCCTTTAGCAAAGGGAAGCCGTCCATCATATCTTCAGGAGTAAGCTTAGGAGCAAAGGCCAGCGATCGGCTCAGCGTGGCCATTGCGCCCTTACGTCAGCTGATTTTTTAAGTTCCTCCAGCTGCTTTGGGATGGTGGAGAGGACTTCTATAACTTCCTCATAAGTTTTGGGACACCTTTTTCAGCCATCACAGCTTTGATGGTGCACAGGGTCCCGCAATAGAGCCGCTTTGTAATAGTGTATACGGCTTTCAGCTTTAGCAGACTATTGTTTGACAGCTGGCGAGTTCTCTGGCCTACAAAGAAAGTCAGATTTTATAAGCTGCCAGGAGAGTTTTCAGCAGACTAAGGAATTTTTTCAATATTAACAAAATAATTATCAAAGACAGTAGCGATCATCTGAGATATGTGGCACTTTAGAGTGGTCAGCTCTTCGGTAGGCTTCAATTTTCCTTCGGCGTGTTCCACACGTTTTGTCAGGGTGGCTTGTTCTGTTTTAGCGGATTTCTTGAAAGCCTCAAAGTCTGCCTTGACTTTTTTGAGCCCTATGACAGAGAATCGCCAATTCTCTTCTGTGTCAGCATGAGCGATTTGCTGCGAGGCCAAATTTTCTTTAAGGCCAGTCAAGTCAGACTCGGTCGTGTTTAAAGCTTCCTGTGCAGTATAAACAAAGCAGCATGAGTTATTTTCGCTTCTAAGCCGCCAAGGTGATGCATATTACTATTCAGAGATGATGAAGCAGGGAAAATTACAAGTCTTAAGCAGATTGCAAACAATATACTTGACACTTGGGGGCTAATGTCTACCATTTCTTTCAATGACTACATATCTGGAAAGCCCCGAGTCATCTTCAAGAGGATAAGCGGGCACTTGGAGGCTGCACTTGGCGCTTCTGAATAATAAGTTCTGGCTCATCATTTGCATAATGACCCAGACTTGGAGGCTACATTTGGCATTTTAAAGTACTAAGTTTTGACTCATCATTTGCATAATGACCCGGACTTGGGGGCCATAGCTGGATCTTATTCTAAGTGAAGTACCGACTCATTATTTCATATGATAACCCATTACTTGGGGGCTACACGCCAAGCTACTTGCGACATACGTAAAGATGAAGACCCGGTCTACTATTTTCAACACTAAACCGGATCTTGGGGGCTACATAAGGGTCTATGGAAATGAAAGGCATGAGGAGTACCTCATATTTTTTGCTTCATCAGCCCAACAAGTTTGGTCTCCATGTTGCGGCTCGCGGAAAGACGGTTCAGATAACCAACATGTAATTCATCAACAGATAGCTTCTCCAAGCTAGGGAATTCAAAGCAATATTCTCCCTCTTTGGTGAAGGCACTTCATCCTTGCTAATATGTTTTGATAGCACATGAGAAGGAGCCGGAAATTTATAACCCGTCCTAGTGATAGTAACCTCCTCATGAGAAGCCACATTTTTGGTTGTTGGTGAAGGGCTGGGAGGCTTAGGATCGACTTCCAGATGAGCCTCCAGAGCTGATATATCAAAGTTGGCTGTCTCAGTATGTGAAGGAGCATCCTCAGGGGCGCCTTTGTCAGCCTCAGAGGGCTCAACATAAGCTTCATGGGAATCTGATTTAGGATCCTCCGGCTCTTGGACATTTGGAGTGGCAGAAGACCCACTCACTTTTCACCGTTTAGATTGAGATCTATAAGCAAAGGTAAAATTCGATGAAGTTAGCAAGGAAAAGAATGATAATACATGGTGTGGAATATAAGAGTGCATACTTTGGATTGATAACAAAAGGATGCAGCTTGGAGGCGGTTGAGTCGCCGAAAGTAGGGCCGAGTCCTGGAAGGTTAAGATGGTGAAAGTACAAGTAATCCACAATGCTAGATTATTATGAAGAGTAAAATTCAAAGCTGTGGAATACCTCATTGCGTTGTTTTTGAGGAGCCGACTCATTTGGTAAGCCGTCCAATAGGTCTTCAGAGCCGATGCTCTGGGTGTGACGCCGATGGTCATCTTGATGTTTCTTCAAAAGAGAGTTGGAATCCAAATGAACAATGGGATGTGAGCACTTTACCTTTTGCACAGCCCTCCATATTATTTTTACTGGTAAAATCTCCGAGTCAAAGGAGATAATGGTTACCTCTATGACATCAGCATGACTGGTTTCCGCCTCTTCCTGTGAGTAATCATTGTCAATGAGTTGCATAAAGAGAAGGCCAAGGGAGTCAAGTTCTACCTTTGAGTCATCAAGCTGGAGCAGTTTAGCGGCGGTTTGTTTCTTTTTGCAACCCGTAGTGTTCTTAGCATGGGTCTTGGTTGTCTTCGCCTTCTTTTTGGGAGCAGGGGCAAATTTCTTCTTCCTGAAATTGGACTTTGCCTACATATGAGTTAGAGAAGGGTCAGAAAGAGTATGAATCACAAGATTCAGAGGTCACAAAAAAACAGTTTATCCAAAGGATTTTTACCACTAGAGCCGGGTTAAGAACACAAAACGGCTTCAACCCGGTCTAGTTACACGCAGCTTGAGGCTCTCCAAGCAGTGACTTCACGATGGCGTTGAGATCCTTTTCGTTTAAAGGTGTCCGGTTGAAGCGCATCAGATCGTTCGCTTCACCGGAATATTCACACATTAACTTATCACGCCGTCTCAATGGCATGATCCTCCAGCTGACCCAGCAGCAGGTCAAATCCATGCTGGTGAGACCATTAGCCAGCAGGGCTGAAATCTTCAAGAAAGCCGGAGCATACTTAACACGCTCCGTGACGCTCATCCGTTCAGGAAGCTCAGTGTTGGTGCAGAGACAGGTTGGACAATAACCCGGAAGTGGATTCTCTTCAGCCGGAGAAGTGTCTTTGCAATAAAACCAGGTCCGATTCTAGCCTTTGGGATGGCTGGGCAGGATGGCGGCAGGAAAAGCTATGTCCCTTCGCCTCTGGATGGAGACCCCTCCAAGCTCGAAACTCGGCCCGGCTGCTAGCTCGGTCTGGCGGTTGATGTAGAAAAATTCCCTGAAGAGGTCTACAGAGGGCTCCTCTCGTAGATAAGATTCACAAAGGACTTGGAACTGGTACAAGTTCGTAACATAGTTGGGACCGATGTCTTGAGGATGGAGCTTGTAGAAGTGTAGGGCATCCCAGAAAAACTTTGACCCGGGCGGCGAAAAGCTGCGGAGGAGATGGTCTGTGAACATGACTACTTCCCTTCTTGGGGTACGGGCTTAAACTCTTTTCCAGGAGCCCGTCAATGAATGACGTCTCGAGCCAGCAGGACTCCCATGGCACGAATTCTTTCAAGGACACTTCGGTAACCCCAGAGAGGACCCAATTGCTACCTCTTGAGCGTGCGTTGGTTTTCCCTTGAAGAGGAAAGGGTGATGCAATGAAGTAGATAAGTATTTCCCTCAGTTGTTGATAACCAAGGTATCAATCGAGTAGGAGGAACAAGCAGGTCACCAATGGATGCACCTACACAAACAATCAAATTGTTGCACCCAACACTATAAAGGGGTTGTCAATCCCTTCACGGTTATTTGCAAGGATTAGATCTGAGAGAGATAGATGTAATATATCGCGGAAAGTAAAAAGTAAATAAATTGCAGCAAGGTATTTTTGGTATTTTTGGTTTATAGATCTGAAAATATATTATGGAAAGTAGACTCGAGGGCCATAGGTTTCACTAGAGGCTTCTCTCTTGAAGGAAATTATCACAGTGGGTGAAAAAACTACTGTCGAGCTATTGATAGAAAAGCGAGTAATTATGAATATATCCAAGGCAATTCTTATGAATATAGGCATCACATCCGTGTCAAGTAGACCGAAACAATTCTGCATCTACTACTATTACTCCACACATTGACCGACTCCTGCCTGCATCTAGAGTATTAAGTTCATGAAGAACAGTGTAACGCATTAGGTAAGATGACATGATGTAGAGGGCTAAACTCAAGCAATATGATGAAAACCCCATCTTGTTACCCTTGATGGCAACAATATAATACGTGCCTCGCTATCCCTACTTTGTCACTTGGTGAGGACACCACAAGATTTAACCCAAAACTAAGCACTTGTCCCATTGCAAGAATTGCCAATCTAGTTGGCCAAACCAAACGAATAACTCGAAGAGACTTGCAAAGATATGAAATCACACATATAAGAATTCAAAAAAGACTCAAATAATATTCACGGATAATCTAAACATAAACTCACAATTCATCAGGTCTCGACAAACACACCGCAAAGGAGTATTACATCGAATAGATCTCCATGAAGATCATGAAGAACATGGTATTGAAGCACAAATAGAGAGAATAAGCCATCTAGCTACTAGCTATGGACCCGTAGGTCTGTGGTGGACTACTCACGCACGATCAGAGGGGCAATGGAGTTGATGTAGATTCCCTTTGTGATCGGTTCCCCTTACGACAGATTACCGGAAAAGGCTCCAAGATTGGATCTCTCGGGAACGGATGCTTCTAGCGGCGAAAAAGTATTGGCGTTCTATTTTTGGTATTGGGGGAATATTTTAGTATTTATAGGACGAAGATTAGGGCTAGGAGACCTGTCAGGAGGTGGCAAGCCTGCCAGGCGTGGCCAGGGGAGGTGGCCGCGCCCCTGGCTTGTGACCTCCTTGCAGAGTCCCTGCCTTGCACTCCAAGCCTGGTAGATCTCTTTCATTCCAAAAAAACCATTCCAAAGATTTTATTCCGTTTGGACTCCGTTTAATATTCCATATCTGCAATACTCAAAACAAGGAAAAAACAGAAACTGGCACTAGGCTCTAGATTAATAAATTAGTCCCAAAACTAATATAAAATAGCATATTAATGCATATAAAACATCCAAAATAGATAATATAATAGCATGAAACAATCAAAAATTATAGATACATTGGAGACCTATCACCAGTCACATGAGGTGGGGGCCTTATCCATGACTGTGTGTTAAGGAAAACCTAGCAATACAAAAAGATAAAGCTAAGTCGGCAGTGGTGTTCGATGGGTTACACTAAACATTCTAAGCCACCATCTCTTTGTTGGGGAACGTTGCATGGGAAACAAAAAATTTCCTACGCACACGCAAGATCTATCCATTGTGATGAGCATCTACGAGAGGGAGAGTGGATCTACATACCCTTTTAGATATCTAAGTGGGAAGCATTAAGAAACACGGTTGATGTAGTCGAACTTCTTCGCGATCCAAATCACCGAGCGTCCCACGATCCAATCACGATCCGTCTTGATCTAGCGCCGAACGAACGACACCTCTGCGTTCAGCACACATATAGCTCGATGAAGATCTCCACCTTCTTGATCCAACAAGAGGGAGCATAGAGCTAGATGAGTTCTCTGGCAGCGCAACGACGCGGCGGTAGTGGTGGTGGAACTATTCCGGCAGGGCTTCGCCTAAGCACCACTGAATCTAGATGTTGGAGGAACTCGGGAATAGAGAACTAGCACGTTGACTTGTGTCCTTGGGGGATCTATTCCTCTAGTATATATAGGAGGCAGGGAGGAGGCAACCCTCTAGGGTTTCCCCTATAGGTTCACCGAAGGAGGTGGAGGTGGAGCCTCCCACCAATCCTACTCCTAGTAGGATTCCTTCTTCCTACTCGGAAACCTTCTCCACTTGTTTTTTCCATTCCCACCTTTTCCTAGCTGTATGGGCCTTGTGGGGCTGGTTTTCTCAGCCCACTAAGGGCTGGTGCAACACCCCTCAGGCCCATGTGGCCTCCCGGCGTGGGTGGCCCCTCCCGATGGCCCTTCCGGCACTCCTAGTACACTATCTGAAATACCCGAAACTTTTCCGGTGGCCAAAACAAGACTTCCTATATATCAATCTTTACCTAAGGACCATTCTGGAGCTCCTCATGATGTCTGGGATCTCATCTGGGACACTGAACAACCTTCTGTCACCACCGTACATAACTCAATACTACCGAAACGTCACCAAACCTTAAGTGTGTAGACCCTATGGGTTCGAGAACTATGTAGACATGACCGAGACACCTCTGCAGGCAATAAACAATAGCGGGACCTGGATGCACATATTGATTCCTACATATTCTACGAAGATCTTTATCGGTTGAACCTCAATGTCAAGGACTCAGTTAATCCCGTATGATCTTCCCTTTGTTCTTCGATATGTTACTTGCCCGAGATTCGATCGTTGGTATCTCTATACCTAGTTCAATCTCGTTACCAGCAAGCCTCTTTACTCGTTCCGTAATACATGATCCCGTGGATAGCACTTTAGTCACATTGCTTGCAAGGCTTGTTGTGATGTTGTATTACTGAGTGGGCCCTGAGATACCTCTCCGTCACACGGAGTAACAAATCCTAGTCTTGATCCATGCCCATTCAACAGACACCCTCAGAGATACCTGTAGAGCATCTTTGTAGTCACACAGTTACGTTACGACATTTGATACACAAGGTACTCCTCCGGTGACATTGAGTTGCATGATCTCATGGTCATAGGAATATATACTTGACATGTAGAAAAACTACAACAATAAACTGACACGATCATGTGCTATATTTATAGTTTGGGTCTTGTCCATCACATAATTCTCCCAATGATGTGATCCCGTTATCAAATGACATCTTATGTCCATGGCTAGGAAACCTTGACCATCTTTGACCAATGAGCTAGTCTACTAGAGGCATACTAGGGACACAATGTTGTCTATGTATCCACACATGCAATGTGTTTCCAATCAATACAATTATAGCATGGATAGTAAACGATTATCATGAACAAGGAAATATAATAATAACCATTTATTATTGCCTCTAGGGCATATTTCCAATAGTCTCCCACTTGCACTAGAGTCAAAAATCTAGCTCACATCTCTATGTGATTTACATTGTAATGAATCTAACACCCATATAGTTCTGGTGTTGATCATGTTTAGCCCTTGGAAGAGGTTTAATCAACAGGTCTGCAACATTCAGATTCATGTGCACTTTGCAAATCTCTATGTCATACTATAGATGCTATTACCACGCTCCACTTGGAGCTATTCCAAATGACCGCTCCACTATACGTATCCTGATTGCTACTTAGTGTCATCCGGATTGGTGTTAAAGCTTGCATCGACGTAACCCTTTACGACGAACTCTTTATCACCTCCATAATCAAGAAACATTTCCTTAGTCCTCTAGTTACTAAGGATAATTTTGACCGCTATCCAGTGATCCACTCCTAGATCACTCTTGTACCCCTTGACAGACTCATGGCAAGGCACACACAGGTGCGGTACACAACATGGCATACTATATAGAGCCTATGGCTAAGGCATAGGGGACGACCTTCATCCTTTCTCTTTCTTGTATCGTGGTCGATATTTGAGTCTTACTCAACTTCACACCTTACAAATCAGGCAAGAACTCCTTCTTTGAGTGATCCATTTTGAACTCTTTCAAAATCTTGTCAAGGTGTGTGCTCATTGAAAAATCTTATCAGGCGTCTTGATCTATCTCTATAGATCTTGATGCTCAATATTCAAGTAGCTTTTTACAGGTCTTCCTTTGAAAAACTCCTTTCAAACAACCTTTTATGTTTTCCAAAAATTCTACATTATTTGCGATTAACAATATGTCATCCACATATACTTATCAGAAATTCTATGGTGCTCCCACTCACTTTATTGTAAATACAAGTTTCTCATAAACTTTTTATAAACCCAAAAACTTTGATCTCCTCATCAAAGTGTATATTCCAACTCCGAGATGCTTGCTCCAGCCCATAGAAGGATCGCCAGAGCTTGCATACCTTTTAGCATCCTTAGGATTGACAAAACCTTCTGGTTGTATCACATACAACCTTTCCTCAAGGAAACCGTTAAGGAAACAATGTTTTGACATCCATCTGCCAGATTTCATAATTGAAAAATGCAAGAACTGCTAACATAATTCCAACAGACTTTAGCATCGTTACGAGTGAGAAAGTCTCATCGTAGTGAACTCCTTTGAACTTGTCGGAAACTTATTTGCGACAAGTCAAGCTTTATAAATGGTGACATTTAGCATCAACGTATGTATTCTTATTAAAATCCATTTGTACTCAACGGCCTGTCGTTCAATGGGGATGTCTACCAAAGTCCATACTTGGTTTTCATACATGGATCCTTTCTCGGATTTCATGGCTCCTAGCCATTTGTCGGAATCCAGGCCCACCATTGCTTCTTCATAGCTCGTAGGTTCATTGTTGTCTAAAAACATGACCTCCAAGATAGGATTAACGCACCACCCAGGGACGGTAAGAGTACTTGTCAACCTACAAGGTTTGGTAGTAACTTGATCCGAAGCTTCATGATCATCATCATTTGCTTCCTCTTCACTTGGTGTAGGCGTCGCAGAAACATATTTCTGCGTCGTGCTAATTTCCAACTGAAGTGACGTTTCAACAACCTCATCAAGTTCTACTTTCCTCCCACTCAATCCTTTCGAGAGAAACTCTTTCTCGAGAAAGGACCCATTTGTATCAATAAACACTTTGCCCTTGGATCTAAGATAGAAGGCATACCTAGCTATTTCCCTAGGGCATCCTATGAAGATGCATTATTCCGATTTGGGTTCAAGGTTATCACACATAAGTATTGCATTCCCAAACTCTAAGAAATGACATATTAGGTTTCTGTCAAACCATAATTCATACGATGTCATCTCAACGGATTTAGATGGTTCCCTATTTAAAGTGAATGTAGTTGTCTCTAATGCATAACCCCAAAACGTAAGATACATCATAGTACGCACCATATCCAATAGAGCAAAACTACGACGTTCGGACACACCATCACACTATGGTGTTCCAGGTGGAGTGAGTTGTGAAACAACTTTCACATTGTCTTAAGTTGTATACCAAACTCATAACTCATATATTCACCTCCACAATCATATCGTAGACACTTTATCTTCTTGTCACGATGATCTCAAACTTCACTCTGAAATTGCTTTAACTTTTTATGCATTTCAGACTTATGATCCATTAAGTAAATATACTCATATCTACTCAAATCATCAGTGAAGGTAAGAGAATAACGATATCCATCGCATGCTCCAACACTCATTGGACTACATACATCAACATGTATTATTTGATTATTTCCAATAAGTTACTTGCCCGCTCCACCTTATCGAAAACGGGGTCTTAGTCATCTTGCCCAAGAGGCATGGTCCGCATGTCTCAACCGATTCAAAATCGAATGAGTCCAAAGATCCATCAACATGGAGTTTTTTCATGCACTTGATACCAATATGATACTTAGCGGTAGTGCCACAAGTATGTGGCACTATCATTATTAACTTTGCATCTTTTGGCATCAATATTACTTCGATCAAGATTCAATAAACCATTCTCATTGGGTGCATGACCATTGAAGGTATTATCCATGTAAACAGTATAACCATTATTCTCTAACTTAAATGAATAACCATATTGCAATAAACATGATCTAATAACGTTCATTCTCAATGCAAACACCAAATAATATTTATTTAGGTTCATCACTAATCCTGAAGGTAGAGAGAGCGTGCGATGGCGATCACATCAACCTTAGAAACACTTCCAACGCACATCGTCACCTCACCCTTAGCCAGTCTCCATTTATTCCATAGCTTGTACTTCGAGTTACTAACATTAGCAATCGAACCGCTATCTAATACCCACGTGATACTAGGGGTACTAGCAAGGTACACATCAATAATATGTATATCAAATATACTTATGTCAACGTTGCCAACCTTCTTATCTACCAAGTATCTAGGGTTGTTCCACTTCAGCGACCGCTCTCCTCATAATAGAATAACTTAGTCTTGGATTTGGGTTCAACCTTGGGTTTCTTCACTGTAGCAGCAACCGGCTTGGCATCCATGAAGTTTCCCTCCTTGCCCTTGCCCTTTTGAAAACGAGTGGTTTTACTAACCATCAACACTTGATGCTCCTTCTTGATTTCTACCTTCGTGGTGTCAAACATTGCGAATAGCTTAGGGATCATCATTTCCATCCCTGGTATGTTCATAGTTCATCATGAAGCTCTAGTAGCTTGGTGATAGTGACTTGGAGAAACATATCAATCACCGTCTTATCTGGAAGATCAACTCCCAACTCAATTCAAGCGATTGTAGCACCCAGACAATCCGAGCACATGCTCACCGATTGAGCTATTCTCCTTCATCTTACCGGCAAGGAATCTTGTTGGAGGTCTCATACCTCTAACACGGGCACGAGCCTGAAATCCAATTTCAGCTCTTGGAAACATCAGATGTGCTCTGTGACGTTCAAAACGTATTTGAAGCCTGAATTCTAAGCCGTAATGCAAGACGCACTGAACTATCAAGAAGTAATCAAAACGTGCATGTCAGATGTTCATAACATCCACAAACGATGCTAGAGGGGGTGGCACACCGAGCGGTGCATCAAGGACATAAGCCTTCTATGCAACAACTGAGGACAACCCTCTGACCGCGGACCTAGTCCGCATAATTGATATCATTATCTTTCAATTCTATTTTCTCTAGGAATGTATTAAAAACACAAGGGAGCTACAGCGCGAGCTATTCATCTACAACATAACTTTGTAAAGACAACTTTAGACTATGTTCATGACAATGAGTTCAATTAATCATATTACTTAAGAACTCCCACTTAAATTGACACCCCTCCGGTCATCCGAGTGTTACATGATCCAAATTTACCATCCCAAGTCTGATCATCACGTGAGATGAGGTGGTTTCAATGGTGAACATGTCCATGTTGATCATATCTTCTATATGACTCATGTTCGACCTTTCGCTCTCTTGTGTTCCGAGGCCATATCTATACATGCTAGGCTAGTCAAGTTTAACCCGAATGTTCTGCACGTGCAACACTGGCTTGCACTCGTTGTATGTGAACGTCGAGTCTATCACACCCGATCATCACTTGGTGTCTCGAAACGACAAACTTTTGCGATGGTGCACACTTAGGGAGAACATAATTTTATCTTGAAATTTTAGTGAGGGATTATCTTGTAATTCTGTCGTCGTCCTAAGCAAAATAAGGTGCATAAATGGATTAACATCACATGCAAATCATAAGTGACATGATATGGACATGAACTTGTGCTTTTGATCTCCATATCCAAAGCACCGCCATGATCTCCATCGTCACTAACACAACACCATGATCTCCATCGTCACTAACACAACACCATGATCTCCATCATGTTGATATCCATCAATGTGTCAACATGAGGTTGTCGCACCAACTATTGCTTCTACTACTATTACTAACACATAGCGATAAAGTAAAGCAAAAATGGCGAAAATAATTAAAGACAACCCTATGGCTCCCGCCGGTTGCCGTACTCATCGACATGCAAGTCATGATATTCTATACAAAACATGATCATCTCATACATCACATATATCGCATCATGTAATTGGCCATATCATATCACAACATACCCTGCAAAAACAAGTTAGACGTCCTCTAATTTTTGTTGCATGTTTTACGTTGTTGCTACTAGTATCTAGCAAGAACAATTCTCACCAATGCAAAAACCACAACGGTGATACAAAAATTGCTATTCAACCTTGTCAAGGACCGCCTTTATCGAATCCGATCCAACTAGAGTAGGAGGGACAGACACCCGCCAGCCATCTTTATGCAACAAAGTCACATGTTAGTCGATGGAACCGGTCTCTCGTAAGCGTACGAGTAAGGTTGGTCCGGGCCGCTTCATCCCACAATACCACTGAATCAAAACACGACCAAGGGAGGAAGCAATCTGAGCATCAACGCCCACAAACTCCTTTGTGTTCTACTCGTGATCTCATCTACACATAGACCTAGATGATACCACTGTTGGGGAACGTTGCATGGGAAACAAGAATTTTCCTACGCACACGCAATATCTATTCATGGTGATGAGCATCTACGAGAGGGAGAGTGGATCTACATACCCTTGTAGGTCTCTAAGCGGGAAGCGTTAAGAAACACAGTTGATGTAGTCAAACGTCTTCGCGATCCAAATCACCGAGCATCCCGTGATCCAATCACGACCCGTCCCGATCTAGCACCAAACGGATGGCACCTCCGCGTTCATAAAATGTACAGCTCGATGACGATCTCCGCCTTATTGATCCAGCAAGATGGAGCGGAGAGGTAGATGAGTTCGGGAAACCTTCTAGTAGGTTCGGCCGAAGGATCGATGGAGGTGGAGCCTCCCACCATTCCTACTCCTAGTAGGATTCCTTCTTCCTACTTGGAAACCTTCTCCACTTGGGTTTTTTTCCTTTCCCACCTTTCCTAGCCATATGGGCCTTGTGGGGCTGGTTTTCCCAGCCCACTAAGGGCTGGTGCAACACCCCTTAGGCCCATGTGGCCTCCAGGCATGGGTGGCCCCTCCCGATGGCCCTTCCGGCACTCCCGGTACACTACCGGAAATACCCAAAACTTTTCCGGTGGCCAAAACGAGACCTATAAATCAATCTTTACCTCCGGACCATTATAGAGCTCCTCATGATATCCGGGATATCATCCGAGACTTCAAACAACCTTCGGTCACCACCATAGATAACTCAATACTATCAAAATGTCACCGAGCCTTAAGTGTGCAGACCCTGCGAGTTCGAGAACTATGTAGACATGACCGAGACACCTCTATGGTCAATAACCAATAGCGGGACCTGGATGCCCATATTGTTTCCGACATATTCTACAAAGATCTTTATCGGTTGAACCTCTATGTCAAGGATTCAGTTAATCCCGTACGCAGTTCCCTTTGTTCTTCGGTATGTTACTTGCCCAATATTTGATCGTCGGTATCTCTATACCTAGTTCAATATCATCACCGGAAAGTCTCTTTACTCTTTCCATAATACAAGATCCCGTGGCTGACTATTTTTTCACTTAGCTTGCAAGGCTCATTGTGATGTTGTATTACCGAGTGGGCCCTGAGATACCTCTTCATCACACGGAGTAACAAATCCTAGTCTTGATCCATGCCAACTCAACAGACACCCTCAGAGATACTTGTAGAGGACCTTTATAGCCACCCAGTTATGTTGCAATGTTTTATACACACAAGGTACTCCTTCGGTGTCAGTAAATTGCATGATCTCATGGTCATAGGAACATATACTTGACATGCAGAAAAACTATAGCAATAAACTGACACGATCATATGCTATGTTTATAGTTTGGGTCTTGTCCATCAAATCATTCTCTTAATGATGTGATCCATTATCTAATGACATCTTATGTCCATGGCTAGGAAACCTTTACCATCTTTTATCATCGAGCTAGTCTACTAGAGGCATACTAGGGACACAATGTTGTCTATGTATCCACACATGCAATGTGTTTCCAATCAATACAATTATAGCATGGATAGTAAACAATTATCATGAACAAGGAAAAATAACAATAACCATTTATTATTGCCTCTAGGGCATATTTCCAACACTGTTATGAGACCAAGGCAAGCAAAGGTGGCTGCTGGGTAAGCTGGGAAACATATTTTTTACTCAGTGTTGGGAAACAGATTTTATGAACTACGTCAACAATTACAAGATCTATGGGCGAAGAGAAAAAGAGAAATATTCTAAACCTAAATAGGCGAAGAACAATATCTACGGGCGAAGAACAAGAAGTTCATGCGGGAGTTTCTATCCAACTTTCTAATCTACGATGAGCGGAGATGCATACTAGATGGAGTACCGCACTGGACGGCTGGTGTTTTAAGGCCCGAAATATGCGCCATCTACTGATCTTCATTGGGTACTCCGGCGACCGGCGACGAATGCAGAAAAGCTACAACTAACTAATGTGGATCTAAGAAGGGAAGAGGAACGAACCTGTCGGGTGCGGAGAAGATGGCCAACAGGCCGATGAGTTCTGGTTCGATCAGGTTGATGCAGCGGCCTCGTCGAAGAAGGCAAGAAAGGACCGGCGATGGCGGCGGAGCTTCAGTTGCGCGAGCACTAGAGGAGGAAGAAGAAGAGAGATGGTGGTGGTGGGGAGGAGAAAGAAATGGGACCCCCTCCCTTGCCTATTTATGAGATGGGAAAACAACAGTCCACGCGGGAATCGAGGAGGCACAATGATGATTTGACCAAAAGAGACGCCTCGATTTTTGGGCCGACCGTAAAATGAGACGACCTGTTGTGCAGTCACGGAATCTTTTCTGAATATATCCAAAGTGACGTCATGGCTGAGGGAGTCCTCGATTAGGGGGTCCTTGGATAGCCGACCTATTGTTATGGACTGGACCATGAGGGATACTTACCGAACACTGAAGGATTTGAAGGTCTCGTCAAGATGGAAGCTTCGGGAAACGCAGCTTGCACTCCACGTCTGATGTAATAGTTAGGCAAGTTTATCTCTTCGGCATGTAACCGACCATGTGTAAACCCTAGGCATCCTCGGCATCGATATAAGTCGAAGGGTTTTAGGGTATAGAGATAGAACAACTCATCTAGGGTTAGCTATATGATCTTGAGGTAGATCAACTCGGTAACCCCTTACACCATCAATACAACCAAGCATGACGTAGGGTATTACCTCCATTGGAGGGCCGAACCTAGGTAAACTCGTGTCCCCTTAGTCTCCTGTTACCGTCGACTCCAGTCTCACAGTTCAGGCCCCGTACCCGAGATCCGCCGGTTTTGACACCGACATTGCTGCTTTCATTGAGAGTTCCTCTATGAGCGAGATGGAATCGACGCCTCACCTTGCCATCAACGAATAGGTCCGTAACATGGACGTTTTTGTCCCCAGGCAGATCTTCGCCTTCGGCAGCGTTGTGCTGCATGCTGATTCCGTTGGCCATCTAGGCCGTGTTGAGAGCTTCGCCCCTGATCAAGAGGTCAGATTCGGGAACTTAGAGTTCTCCATCAATTCTCGGGGCGACTTGTCACTAATCGGGCTCACGTCTTCGCTTGTCGCCCCCAAGGACTTTGAGGCTTTAACCTCGAGCCCCTTCTTCGGACATGCCAATGGGGTCACCCATGGCGGCAAGACGATCTCTCATCCCGGTCCGGCCGTCAAGCCATATGACCGGACATGTGTTCCTTCCGAACACTCCCCATGGGTGGACTTCATGGGGGTTAACTCCACGAGTTCTGAACAGCTGGATCCGATCAGGCCCTCAGCGATCGACGAGGCCTTGGAGCAATTCTCGTCGATGAGGATCACCGACGATCCAGCCCCGATCTATGCCCGGCCCGGTTACGGTTCGGGCAGGGACGAATTTTTCAACCCACCCACCACCCACTTGATAGCCACCGTCAAAGACTTAACTGACGTGCTAGACTATGCCTCCGAGGAGGCAGAATACATGGATGAAGAGGACCGTGCTCCCTCCCCCGTTAACACTGGGAGTTGGACCACCACTTTTACATACGATGTCTACATGGTGGACACTCTTGCCACCAACGGCGACAATACGCCTCACAACGATGACGACAAATCGGGCGATGCGCCATCAAGGCGCCGGAAATCGCATAAGCGGTCCAAAAGCAAAAAGGGAAGAAGAGCTATTATCAGCAATGGGGACGGTAATGCCCCCGCCGATCATGGCAATCCCGATATCCCCGAGCACCCGTTTGAGGGTCCGAACTAGCCCGAGGACCAAAACGACTCTGATACCATCAATGACCCCGAAGGCGATGATTACCTTCTCCCCGTCGACGAGGAAGCTATACCAGATGCCGATGACTTGTACATCCCTGATAACCTCGAGGATCAGGAAGAAATGAGGCAACGGCCCATAGCAATGGCTCGTAGCCTAAAGGCAAAAGAACGGCAACTCAAAGCCGAACAAGCCGACCTTAATGATCGATGGACGAAAGTCCTCTCAGCCGAGGAAATATACATCACTGGTCTGTCAAACCAGCCCAAAAGCTACCCTCGGAGAAGGTTGCTGCCGCAATTCGACGATGAACTTACTAATACTCCATCTCCAAACCGTACTCCGTACGACAAACCGGACCGCCCCCTCATGGTCGAGACAGGACGACCAATGATGCCGGTTACATACCGCCAGTACCCCGAAGACGGGGCAAGGAGCCATTAGAGTCCAATGATAGGTTCGACCTGCGAGATGACCTGGATCATAGAGCAGGCCACACTAGATCCATCTATGGATCCAGAGAGTACGCGCTTGATAGACGCGGCGAATACAGACCATGGTTCGACCAAAACAACAGAGTCCGGGAATGCAACCGGCCCCATACAGACGCCGAATACAGGCGGGACATAGCACGGGTCAGAGGCTCCGCTCACCCTCTGTGCTTCACAGATGAGGTAATGCGGCATCAGTTCCCCGAAGGGTTCAAACCTGTGAATATAGAACAGTACGACGGGACCACTAACCCAACTGTATGGATCGAGGACTTACTCCTCCATATCCACATGGCACGAGGAGACGATCTCCATGCCATCAAATACCTACCTGTTAAGCTTAAGGGGCCAGCTAGGCACTCGTTAAACAGCCTCCCCGAAAACTCCATTGGATGCTGGGGAGACCTGGAAGATGCGTTCCGCTCTAACTTCTAGGGGACCTATGTCCGCCCGCCGGACTCTTCCGATCTCAGCAACATTTTCCATAAGACCGTCGAGTCTGGTTGACAGTTCTAGAATCGGTTCTTGACAAAGAAGAACCAAATTGTTGACTGTCCTGATGCCGAGGCAATAGCCTCCTTCCGGCACAATATTCGGGACGAATGGCTGGCCCGCCAGCTAAGCCAGGACAAGCTGCGAACTATGTCCGCCCTTACCTCCCTCATGACCCGCTTTTCCGCGGGCGAAGATAACTGGCTAGCAAGACGCAATGACAATTCTGAAGATCCCGTGGCACCTAAAGCCTAGGATGGCAACTCAAAGCCAAACCGCAATAAGAATAAGCACCGGCACAATAATAGTGATGCTGATGACACGACTGTTAATGTCGGATTCCGCAATTCCCAACCTGGGCAGCAGACGAAGCCCCCTGAAGGCAATCATGACGGACCCACTCAGCTCGAGAAGATCATGGAAAGGCCTTGCCAAATCCATGTGACTTCGAAAAAGCCTGCCAACCACACACACCGTAACTGCTGGGTGTTTAAACAGGCCGGCAAGATACAACCCGAAGACCAAGGCAAAAGCTCTCGCAGCAAGGATGAAGATGAGCCTCGGGATCCAATCGGTGGTGGACAAAAGAATTTCCCTCCCGAAGTAAAAACGGTGAACATGATATACGCCACCCACATACCAAAGAAGGAGAGGAAGCGTGCCCTCCGGGGAGTCTACGCGGTGGAACCCGTAGCCCCGAAGTACAACCTATGGTCGGCATACCCGATCACTTTTTATCGGCGTGATCATCCGACCAGTATCCATCATGGGGGTTTGGCGGCCCTCATCCTAGACCCCGTTATAGATGGGTATCACCTCACAAAGGTCCTAATGGACGGAGGAATTAGCCTTAACCTGGTTTACTCAGATACGGTGAAAAAGATGGGTATTGATCCGTCAAGGATCAAACACAGCAGCACTACCTTCAAAGGAGTGATCCCGAGCGCTGAGGCCCGATGCACGGGCTCGGTAACTCTAGAGGCCGAGTTTGTCTCACCTTTCGCAGCGAAGGCTTGATCTTCGACATCGTGCCCTTTCGTAGCGGCTATCATGCGCTGCTTGGACGAACATCGTTCACTTGTTTCAACGTGGTCCCACACTACGCATACCTCAAGCTCAAGATGCCGGGCCCCAAGGGGGTCATTACTATCAACGGTAACACCGAATGCTCCCTTAGAACTGAGGAACATGCACTGGCCCTAGCGGCCAAATTCAGCTATAAAGAAGATCGGCAAGTTCCGACATCCGCCATAACGGCACATAAGGCTGGTAAGCGAGTTCGACTTCAGACCGAAAACTCAGATCCTTCCTCTCCCCCTCTATAGGGATTCGCCCCCACTGCACAATTTCAGGACCGGCAAAGTATGTTCCAAGGAGGCACAACTTCACACTTAAGATTCCATGTGAAGCGGTGGGGAAATAAAGGTGGGTGTTCGGCTACCCCGACCTACTACCACTGATACGTCTTCGGACAAGATGCAGGCGCTCCTAAAAGAGGCTGCCTATGGTGTAAAGCTCACCTATAAAGCGGCGGCCTCTCAAGATATTGTTGGCAAAATCTGCCCGCACTAACACCCATCAAGGTGCACCCAAAAGTAGGAGTCAACTAGCAAGGGGGCATATCAAGGACGTCAGGTTACCAATTGAAGACCCCTGGTACAACAACTCCTGTAGGGCTTTATTTCTTATTTTCTTTCGCATACCTGTAAACAGTTGCTTCGGCAATCCGAGTTATATGAGTTGTTGAGGAAAGGCAAAATTGCGTGGCGCAAATACGCCTTATTTGTCCTATTTTTGGTGCATAACTTTTTCTTTTCTCCCTCTTCTCGTGAACCTGTTCGATATGACTCGAGGTAACCGGCTAATAGACCAGGGCTCGATTTCAAACATAAATCGCCTTAACTATTGTGTGTTTGGCGTCTTGGCGTTCGCTTTATATGCATTGGTTCCGAACTATGTCTTTGGTCATTAAGTTGGGTTGACTGGCTCCTGTGCTTGCCCCTTTATGTTTCGCTCGTTTGGCTAAAAGGGCAAAGGGAGCGCCTCAGGGGAGAAAGCCAAAAACAGACTGTCATAGTATGCGCGATCCGATCTGTGAACCCCAAGCTAGAAGTATTATGCTTCAATCCTCGTAAGTGGTTATTTCGTGTTATACGAGGAACTTGCCCTTTGTGCAAACATTATGATGTTGGCTTCGGCCACGGTTCGTCCGAGCATCACAACACTCCGGTGGCTAATCATACACTTCCCATAGTCCTTTTCGCGCCCCTCCGGTTAAGTGAAAGAAATAAAACACTATAGTCTGATTGCCTAGTCTGCCGCACTACACCGCCTTCGGGTCCCGATAATATGGCTAAGGGACACAGTGCATTGGCATAGACACCCTATGTAGTATCTACGTGGGGGCTGAAGCCGACGACTCGCATCTTTCAGTATTAAGAAACCACATAGGAGTTATAAAGGAACACAAAACAATATAAGAGTAGATACTAATATCATTAAAAGTTATCACAAGACCTCAGGCACATTACATGCTCATTCAAATATTTTTCACCCGAGCACTGTGACGCTATCACCCGGGCACTCTCCATCACTCCATCGAAGTATAGCTCAGGGCGTCGATGCTCCTTTCTGGGTGGCGGCGGGTCGGTGGCAACCTTCATCGGATTTAGCCCTGGCCAATGCACTTTGGCCTTGGCAAGTACCATCTGGACTCCTTCGATGCAGGAAGAGCGCTTGACGGTGTTGAGGCAGGGCATAGCAGCAATCAGTCTCTGCACCAGGCCGAAGTAGCTGCCTAGTAGCAGCTCTCTGGGCCATAAAAGGATGAAGAGGTCCTTCATGGCTGGCTACGCCATCTGGTGCAGCTCCATCAGCTGTTTCAGCTGCTCCACGAGAAGAGGAGAATGCTCGGGGGCTCCAAACTGTGCCCAGAACATCCGAGCTTCCTGTTCCTCTCCCCGCGAGGCGAATAGCTGATTGGCGTCCGCCATGCTCTTCTGGAGATTGGCGAATGCGCCTGAGGATCGCCACACCCGGGTCAGCAAGTCGAATCTGCTATCCCCGAATATGCACTTTAGGGAATATGACTTACAATCTGCTATTTCCTTGGCTTTGCGCACTTGCTCCTCGTAGAACCGTCTGTCCATTCGCTCCTTCTGGAGATCGGATTTCATGGTGGACAGTTCGTCCGAGCTCGCCTTATTATTTTTCTCCAAGGCCTCACACTTTTTGCCAGCGTCCTTGAGATCATCCTGTATCTCCGACACACGAGCCTGATGCTTATCGTTGGTGGCTCGTAGGGCGGAGAGTGCGGTGGCCACTTCTTTGGCTGCCGCCTTCTCAACAGCCACTTCGTCCTTGGCACGTTGAAGCTTGGCCTTGAGCTTTTCCATCTCTTTCGATGAAGCTGCAAAACAATAAATGGATCAACCCGAACGCTTTGATCACCTCATCAAAGCACATATTCTAACTCCGAGATGCCTACACCAATCCATAAATGGATCGCTGGAGTTTGCAAACTTTGTTAGCATTCTCTAGATCGACAAAATCTTTCGGTTGTATCATATACAACTCTTCCTTAAGGAAACCGTTAAGGAACACTGTTTTGACATCCATCTGCCAAATTTCATAATCGAAATATGCAACTATTGCTAACATGATTCTGACGGAC
Organism: Hordeum marinum; assembly: GCA_022496015.1. NCBI lineage: Eukaryota > Viridiplantae > Streptophyta > Magnoliopsida > Poales > Poaceae > Hordeum > Hordeum marinum. The sequence goes on along the minus strand of CM039677.1, from coordinate 340,008,559 downwards.
TTAAGCATCACTACGGGTGAAGGTCTCATCGTAGTCAACTACTTGAACTTGTGAAAAACTCTTTGCCACAAGTCAAGATTTATAGACGGTGACATTACCGTGTGCGTCTGTCTTCCTCTTAAAGATCCGCTTGTTCTGAATGGCCTTTTGCCCTTCAGGTAATACTTCCAAAGTCCATACTTTGTTTTCATACATGGATCCCATCTCGGATTTCATGGCCTCTAACCATTTCTCGGAATCCAGGCCCATCATCGCTTCTCCATAGCTCATAGGTTCATCGTTGTCCAACAAGATGACCTCTAAGACAGGGTTGTCGTACCACTCAGGAGTAGCACACACCCTTGTCAACCTACGAGGTTCAATAGCAACTTGATCCGGAGCTTCATGATCATCATCATTAACTTCCTCTTCAACCGATGCAGGCTCCATAGAAACATCTTTCTGCGCTATGCTACTCTCTAGTTGAAGTAAAGGTTCAATAACCTCATCAAGTTCTATTTTCCTCCCACTCAATTCTTCCGAGATGAACTCTTTCTCAAGAAATATTCTGTTCTTAATGACAAACACTTTGACTTCGGATCTGAGATAGAATGCATACCCAACCGTCTCTTTTGGGTATCCTATGAAGACGCATTTCTCCACTTTGGGTTCCAGCTTTTTAGGCTGAAGCTTTTTGACATAAGCATCACATCCCCAAACTTTAAGAAACGACAACTTTGGCTTCTTGCCAAACCACAATTCATATGGCGTCATCGCAATGGATTTTGGTAGTGCCCTATTTAAAGTGAATGCAACTGTCTCTAATGCATAACCCCAAAACGATAGTGGCAAATCGGCAAGAGACATCATAGAACACACCATATCTAATAAGGTTCGATTACCACATTCGGATACACCATTACACCGTGGTGTTCCAGGCAGTGTCAATTGTGAAACAATTCCACACTATCTTAAGTGACTGCCAAACTCATAACTCAGATATTCTCCTCCTCGATCAGATCATAGGAATTTAATCTTCTTGTTACGATGATTCTCAACTTCACTTTGAAATTGCTTGAACTTTTCAAACGTTTCAGACTTGTGCTTCATTAACTAAATATACCCATATCTACTTAAGTCATCAGTGAAGGTGAGAAAATAACGATATCCACCGCGCATCTCAATGCTCATTGGACCGCACACATCAGTATGTATGATTTTCAACAAGTCACTTGCCCGTTCCATTGTTCGAGAGAACGGGGTTTTAGTCATCTTGCCCATGAGGCATGGTTCACATGTGTCAAGTGATTCAAAATCAAGTGACTCCAAAAGTCCATCAGCATGGAGCTTATTCATGCATTTTACACCAATATGACCTAAGTGATAGTTCCACAAGTAAGTGGTACTATCATTATCAAGTCTACATCTTTTGGCATCAATGTTATGAACATGTGTATCATCACTATCGGGATTCAGTATGAATAAACCTCTCACAATGGGTGCATGGCCATAAACGATATTACTCATATAAATAGAACAACCATTATTCTCTGATTTAAATGAGTAACTATCTCGCAATAAACAAGATCCAGATATAATGTTCATGCTTAACGCAGGCACCAAATAACAATTATTCAGGTTCATAACTAATCCCGATGGTAATCGAAGAGCGAGCGTGCCGACGACGATCACATCAACCTTGTAACCATTTCCCACGAGCATTGTCACTTCGTCCTTAGCTAGCCTTCGAATGTTTGGTAGCTCCTGTTTTGAGTTGCAAATGTGAGCAACCGAACCGGTATCAAATACCCCGGCACTAGAACGAGAGTTGGTAATGTACACATCAATAACATGTATATCATATATACCTTGTTTGGTGTTGGCCGCCTTCTTGTCCGCCAGATACTTGGGGCAGTTCTGCTTCTAGTGACCAGTTCCCTTGCAATGAAAGCACTCAGTTTTTGGTTTGGGTCCAGTCTTGGGTTTCTTCACGGGAGGGGCAACTGCTTTGCCACTCTTCTTGGAGTTACCCTTCTTGCCCTTACCATTCTTCTTGAAATAGTGGTTTTATTGACCATCAACACTTGATGTTCTTTCTGGATTTCACACTCAGCGATTTTTAGCATCACAAACAGCTCGGTGACTGACTTGTTAATCCCGTGCATGTTATAGTTCATGAAGAAGCTCTTGTAGCTAGGTGGCAATGATTGAAGAACTTTGTCAGTGATCGCCTCCGGCGAAAGGGGCATCCCTAACTCAGCTAGACGGTTCGAATACCCAGACATTCTAAGTATATGTTCACTGATAGACCCGTTCTCCTCCATCTTGCAAGCATAGAACTTATCGGAGGTCTCATACCTCTCGATCTGGGCATTCTTCTCAAAGATAAACTTCAACTCCTGGAACATCTCATATGCTCCATGACGTTCAAAATGTCTTTGAAGTCTCGGTTCTAAGCCATACGACATTGCACATTGAACTATTGAGTGATCTCCAGGACGTGTCTCTTAAGCGTTCTTAACGTCTTCGGACGACACGAGAGCGGGTCGGTCACCAAGCGGTGCATCAAGGACATAAGCCTTCTGGGAAGCCGTGAGGATAATCCTCAGATTACGGGCCCACTCCACAAAGTTACTTCCATCATCTTTCAACTTGGCTTTCTCTAGAAACACATTAAAATTCAGGGGAACTACTGCGTGAGCCATTAATCTACAACATAAATATGCAAAGGTTATTAAGACTATTGTTCAAGATAATGAGTTTAGTTAATCAAATTACTAAAGCTCCTACTCAAATTAACATCCCTTTGGTCATCTGAGTGATACATGATCCAAACTCACCATCTCAAGTCCAATCATCACGTGAGTTGAGGTGGTTCCAATGGTGAACATAATCTTGTTGATCATATCTACTATATGAATCATGTTCGACCTTTCGGTCTCTTGTGTTCCAAGGCCATGTTTGTACATGCTAGGCTCGTCAAGTTTAACCCAAGTGTTCTGCACGTGCAACACTGGCTTGCATCCGTTGTATGTGAACGTAGAGTCTATCACACCCGATCATCACATGGTGTCTCGACACGATGAACTTTTGCAATGGTGCACACTTGGGGAGAACACAATTTTATCTTGAAATTTTAGTGAGGGATCACCTTATAATGCTACCGTCGTCCTAAGCAAAATAAGATGCGTAAAAGGATTAACATCACATGCAAATCATAAGTGACATGATATGGCCATGAACTTGTGCTTTTGATCTCCATCTCCAAAGCACTGACATGATCTCCATCTTCACGGGCATGACACCATGATCTCCATCATCTTGATCTCCATTAACGTGTCGCCATCGGGGTTGCCGCGTCGGCTATTGCTTCTAGGACTTTTGCTAACTCATAACGATAAAGTAAAGCAAAAATGGCGAGAATAATTAAAGACAACCCTATGGCTCCTTCCGGTTGCCGTACTCATCGACATGCAAGTCGTGATATTCTATACAAAACATGATCATCTCATACATCACATATATCTCATCATGTAATTGGCCATATCACATCACATCATACCCTGCAAAAACAAGTTATACGTCCTGTAATTGTTGTTGCATGTTTGGCGTGGATGCTATGGGTATCTAGCAAGAACAATTATCACCTACGCAAAATCAAAATGGTGATACACAAATTGCTATTCAACCTTCACAAGGACCACCTTTGTCCCATCCGATCCAACTAGAGTAGGAGAGACAGATACCCGCCAGCCATCTTTATGCAACAAAGTCACATGTCAGTCGATGGAACCGGTCTCTTGTAAGTGTACGATTAAGGTTGGTATGGGCCGCTTCATCCCACAATACCGCTAAATCAAAACATGATCAAGGGAGGAAGCAATATGAGCATCAACACCCACAAACTCCTTTGTGTTCTACTCGTTATCTCATCTACACATAGACCTAGCTCTGATACCACTATTGGGGAACGTTGCATGGGAAACAAAAAATTCCTTACGCACACGCAAGATCTATCCATGGTGATGAGCATCTACGAGAGGGAGAGTGGATCAACATATCCTTGTCGATCGCTAAGCAGGAAGCGTCAAGAAACACGGTTGATGCAGTCAAACGTCTTCACGATCCAAATCGCCGAGCGTCCCAAGATCCAATCACAATCCGTCCCGATCTAGCGCCAAACGGACGACACCTCTATGTTTAGCACACGTACAGCTCGATGACAATCTCTGCCTTCTTGTTCCAGCAAGAGGGAGCGGAGAGGTAGATGAGTTCTCCGGCAACGTGACGGCATGACGACATTGGTGGTGGAACTATTCTGGCAGGGCTTCTCCTAAGCACCTCCGAAACTAGACTAGAGGAGAAAACGATCAAGAGGAAGAAGAGGGCAGCACGTGACAATTAGGGTTAGGGCTGCCCTCAAATCCTCTAGTATATATAGGAGGGAGGGGAGGGAGCTCGGCGCCCCAAGGGCTGCCCCTTTGGTGCGGCCGAAGTGGGAGGTGGAGGAGTCCTACTCCAATCCTACTAGGAGTAGGATTCCTCCTCTCCACTTGGAAACTCTTTCCACCTTTGGGTTTTTCCTTCCCCAACCGCATGGGCCTTAGTGGGGGCTTTGGCCAGCCCACCAGAGGCTGGTCTCTCTGCTTCCACAACCCATGAGGCCCTTTGGGGCAAGAGGCCCCTCCCGATGGTCCCCTGATACACTCCCGGTACTCCCAGTACTATAAAGACCGAACCTGATAAGATTCGATGTCTCTGTGCTTACTGTGCTAGTCCCTAGATCAATAGCTAGCACACACAGTACAAAATGAAATACCAAGAATAATCCACATGTCATAAGTATTACATCGCAGATCCAGAGTATAATTTATTACAAAATGCTTAGCTCGAAGGCTAGCTCAAAATAAAACACAACAGAAAGCATAAAAGATAACTATGGAGTCCCAACAACACCACTGGCAAAGCTGAGTGTAGTCATCGTAACCCCATGCGCATCACTCACACGTCGTATAAAAATCCTGCAACATAAAACGTTGCAGCCACAAAGGGTCAATACTTTGAATGTATTGGCAAATCACACCAATATTGTTATAACAGACCTACCATATCTATATGCAAGGGTATGACAAAGGAAAGGCTTATGGTTTGTTTTGCAGAAAGCTGATTTTATCTTACTTCTACCTACTAATCAAGTATTTAATATATACTACACTTTAGTTCATTAATTGTTAAACTGGACCTCCTCCAATTTAACCCGCCTATGAGAGCCTTCAAGGATCATAGGTATAACTAAATCCACTTCACATTTAATTAATTTGAGATGATAAGATCTTCCAGAGGTTTCAAGTCTAGCTGCTCAAAATTGTCCATAACCATGGACACGGCTAATCATGATTAGTTTTTACACTCTGTAGAGGTTAGTACGCTTTACCCACGGGACCCAACACGAAGATTGAGACGAAGTCTTTCAGAAACAGTCACCTAGTCCCAAAGGAGGCTCGTACCAACTATCCCGCTACATCTGCTGGCACATCCGGGTAAGGTTTCCACAACTGATCAACTAAGGCAGAGCCCATATTAGCCAATGGTCGCACATGGAAACTACTTGATATTAAACACGTTCAACCTTTTTAAACCTGGGCGGCATTCCCCACCGTTCCTGAGTCATGTAGTGCCTCCCGGAGGATACATACTTGTCGATTGGTCCCGACAAACCATTCCGCCCAGATGATTCATTAATTAAACATTAATATTGCAAAGCCTCCCGAAGGATACAATAAAATACATGTTGTTATAGTAATCAATACTTAACTTCACTCACAACTTCCATGTGACACACAATACCCAATCCACGTCTACCATAGCAAGGCTAAGAAATAACTGCAATATAATGGTACCCAATATGGCGACAAGGATTATCAGGATCAGACTAAACATATGGCTATCCTACCTGGGTTTAGCATATCATACCAACATAACAATTCCTACACATGCAATATAGTAGTGTGACATAGAACTACATGCATAGAAAATAATAGGATGAAGGATGATCAACGGTCTAACTTGCCTTATTCCTGGTTCTCAAACTCGCACTCTTCACAATAGTATGACTCGCACTTCGGACAATCTACACGTTTCAAACAACACAACAAATCAATCATCAAACTCAAATAACACCAAATAAAACCAAAATCAAGATTTTTTTTTCAAAAACAATAGCATAACAGTAGGTACAAAGCATCTACAATCTAATCGAATCATAATGCAAAAAGAATCACTTGAATTGGATCAACGGTTTGAAAGTTATGGTCTCCGGAAGTTTCAAATTAAATTTGAATGAATTCAAATTTAAACAGTGCAAAAGTGTGATATTTTGGTTCTACTGGATTCTACTGATCAATAGAAGTATGTAGGAAAAAGAATAGATGAATTTGAAGTTAGGGATCTCAAGATACGGCCAAAACAAAAATTGAACAAAATCTGTCCAAAACTGCTGGAACTGTTGCTACGGTTACCGTAGCGCGTGGCCATGTGGTGCGAAGTGAATGGCCGGAAGCCGTTCGGTGCGAAGCTTATACAGCGGATGGCCAGTTACTAACGCAAAACGGTTCGAGGTAAATAAACAAAACAGAGATCTAATCTCAGGCGTACACGGTAGATCGGACGATAGAGGACTTCTCACCGGAGGAAACAGAGGAAGACCGCCGGACTGGAGCAGAATGGTGCGGGCGGCACTGGTTCGATGGTTCCGACGGCTTTGAGGCTCTCCGGAGCTCTCAGAGGTAGGGACAACGTTCGTACGGAGTCTACGAACTCGGGGACGTCTTCAGGGATGACCGGGGCTTGCTCCCATGACGACATGGAGCGGCTAGAGCGGCGGCTGGCGACGGGAACTCCGGGGCAAGGTCGAAGTGCTCGGTTGGATGCCTCCTTGTGAGAAGTAGAAGGTGAGGGAGAAAAATGATACCAATGGGAAGAGTATAGAGGTTGAGGGAGGTTCTGTAACCCTTCGGCGGCGAAGAATCGACCGACGACGAAGCTTCGGGACGGCGGACTCTGGCGAGATCGGAACGGAGCTCCAAGGCACGGGACTAGGATTTTTTTTTGCAAAAATCGGTAGAGTCGGAGGTGGGGAATATTTATAAGGAGGTGGGAGTGCAGGAGGGACAAAGAATCGATCAAATCGATCGTGGATTTGGATCGGGACAGGGAAGAACTCATGCACGTGCAGGAGTTCGTCTCGAGGATGAAGACGACCTGGCGGGATGGGATGACATGCGGGACCCGGTGGTCAACGGCACAGAAAAAATAAACAAAGAGGGACAAGGAGTGTGGGTGGGTTGTGGCTTGTGGTGTTACTCGGCCGACCTGCTACTTGTGACTAGCGCAGTGCGCGATAAATAGAGATGAGTTGCCCGTGTATAGCCCAATGAATAGTATACTCTGAGAAAAACAAATACTTTACAGGACAGCTGATGGCTTAAATATAATGTGACTTCATAAAAATACCACAACATACAGTAAAATGTAATATAAGTTCTATATAACAGTGAACATTTTTTCTACGTCAAATAAAAGTTTGAAAAATATTTTATGCAATATGTGCTAATAAAAGCCACTAAAACCAACTATAAAAATAAATCTGAGTTTTTAAAATCTCAAAATAAATACCGTGAACTCAGGATAATATTCTTAGCATTTTCCAACTATACATAATAGGGGAGAAGTCATATTTTCTCCACTCCAAATATTTTGCCTTGAGTTGGAAAACACTTTGAATATATTCAAAAATTCAAATATGCATTGAAATCATGAAGAAAAAGCATGATTCCTATTAACATTCCAAATCTAAAAATTTGGGATGTTACAAATCTACACCCCTTAAAATGAATCTCATCCTCGAGATTCAAGTTGGCTAGCAAAGGTTTAAGATGAGAACTTGACAAAATCCATAATCCAAGGTCCTCAAGCTTACTCATTGCATATTCCCAAAACTCCATTGAGATACATAAATATGATAGAACGGTCATGATATTGGAACTTGATTAATATCTTACCGAAGACTGGTGCATTATTATCTCTTCCCACCATCATGTGGTTAACATGGATCTTGTTGAAAGGAATTGGCTTCTTCTCTCCAGGGCTCCTATCCTTGCTCCTTGGCTGAGTGCAATCTCATGCAAAATGTCCTTGCTTCTTGCAATTGAAACATGTTATCTGGCTCATATCCTTTCTAGGTGTCGAAGGGTTGGATGTGTGAATGTTATTCCCTCCATTTTTGTTTCCATGATTATGACCATTGTGGTTATGCCCATTGCCATTATGATGATTGTGACCATTATGAACGTCCACTTCAGAATTATAGTACCCAGATGTTGAGTAAGTACGAGGCTTCTGGTGAGCACCTGAATTGTACCTATTGTTGTGCTTCCTCTTGCAGTTCTCCACCTCTTGATGCTTCCCTTTAAGGTCGATTGCTTTATCAATAAATTCCTGACAATTATTAAAGGTGGCCACTGTCAACTGAACACCCAAATCATCATTCAGGCCCTCCAAGAATTTCTCCTGTCTAGCTGCGTTAGTTATAACATCATTAGGAGCATAATGTGCAAGCTTATTAAATTCCTCCACATATTCGTTCACGGTATGACCTCCCTAACGCAAGTTGCGAAAATCCTTCTTTTTGAAACTAATGGCAGCAGTAGACACATGGGCATCACGAAAACCTGCTTGAAACTGCACCTAGGTGATAGTGGCAATAGGGTAAGTTACCAAGTGGTTGTCCCACCAAGGTGTGGAAGGACCCTCCAACAAATGTGAGGCAAACCTCACTCTCTTTGCATCAGTGCATCCTACAGTCTCAAAGTTCCTATTAACTGAGCAAAGCCAATCATCAGCTATAATAGGTTCAGGAGTGCTAGAAAACCTCTAAGGATTCAACCTCAAGAAATGAGTCAGTGCATCCAGTGGTGGTGGTGGAGGTGAATTGTTGTTGTTGTTCCCCATGTTATGAGTGAGCAACTGGATCAACTGGGCCTGTCCTTGAAGAAATTGTTGCATGTATGGTGGCACATCATTGTTGTTGTTGTTGTTGTTGTTGTCTCCTGATCCACTGGCTCTAGTATGTCTCGACGACATCTGGTGGGTAAGCATAGATGAGATATAGTCAGAATGAGGCCTAAGGGGAAAACACTACCCACATGCTAGGAACAAACTCCAAATCAAACAAATCACACAAGTCACACCACACAAGCAAAACCTACAGGTAAGGTCATATCCAAAAGAGATATGATCTCATCATACTAATACATGAAACACTTATAAAACTCAACATAGTAGTGGTGGTCTTCTAACTAAAACTTGTCAAATGATACTAATGTAACTACAGGGATCATCTACACTTGAAAAGAGAAGGTGTAAGTACGAGAGTAAAAACTAACAAGTAGAGTAAGGTTGGAAAATAATTTTTCACTCCTATAGCTCTTTCTAGCAATAGAGCCGAAGATCAAGCAATTCCATGGAGTATAACTCCCACAAGTCACAAAACAATAAAACAAACAATCTGCCACAAACAACAACATAGCAACTTTCACAGCCAACAACTTGAGCTACAGGAATCCTACAACCACAAACAAGGCATTGACAGAAACTAAATAACATGCTCATCAAATTATCCAACTACACAATTTGGAAAGGAGGCACACATCAATAAGCATGAAGCTCATAAGTTGGCATGGTGAAATATATTTCCGGGACTTAGTGAAAATAACAGTTTTCTGGAATCTGAGTTAATCTGGTAGCATTTTGACAGCAGAAACTAATGGTGTTAGAGACCACCTCTTGGCATGAAAATTAACAGGATGCTAGAGGACAACATCTAATTCAAATCACCAGCATTGAGCATGAGCTAATTCACAACATATCACAAGATAGCAACCACTCTTCATGGCATAAAAATAACAGCAGATTCGCAGACTTAGAAATATTTAGCATGGTGAAAACAGTAACATTAAGTTAGCTACTTTGTAGCAAGTTTCCCACTTATATGGGTGATTCTCATGTCAAACAAAAATACCATGGCATAATAGGCATAAAACTCTAACACTTACATGTTGGCACATGCCCCAAAGCAAGCATGGATTAATTCATGCAAAAATGACAAAGTAGCATCACAATAGAAAATAGCCGTTTTGCCAACTTGCTCAAAAGTGAAATCTAATTGCACCAATGGATTCCTTGGGTCTTGCTACCCGAAAATCATGTATCATACTCATATAGTCACATGAAGCATCATGACAAAACTACATAGCAAAATCAACATCCTCTCTTATAAGTGAAAACTTACCCTAAATGCTCATGTGCAAAAAAATGAACCTATCCAGATTAGGATTCTTAGCTATAAATGGGAAACCTAATTATCACTACAAACATGGCACATACCAAAATACATAGTGTATGACAAGTGGGGCATGGCTCACTTGTCACACACACACACTCACCCAAACCTACACACACATACATGGCATGCACATACACGCATACACACATAGACACATATGCACAAGTGCACATGGGCACTCCCACACTCATGAAAACACACACCTATGTGTGTGGGTGTTCATGACACACACACATATGCACACATATATGCACAAGTGCATATATGCACATACACATGCATGTGACACCACACTCACACACATACACTCACACACCTATATGTATATATGCACACACACATATATGCACTACACATACACATGTATATCTAAACAGAAAAAAACAGTCATCTAACATGTATGTATACACATACACATACACACATGCCACATATAAAAGAAAGAAATCAAAAAAACAAAGGAAAGAAAAAAACACAAAAGGGGGGGGGTGCGTGGTCGAACCCCAGACCTCACGGTCTCACCCCCGAGCGCACACCACTGTGCTACTGCTTCGACTGCTAATAGGAGAGGGGTACTATGCATCTAGTACTAAACATGCGACGATACTGACGAAACTGAATAAAAACATCACCTACGGCAGCAGACCATGGCGGCGGCGAACTACGGCGTGTACACGGGCTACGAGGCATCTCCGGCGAGGGGAAGGCGATGCGGGGGGTTGCTGCACCTACGGGGAATCCATTCCCCTACTCATCCTGCAACGAGAAGGACGGAGGCGAGCTCAAGCTCCCACATTTTCGACCGGCGGCGATGGACACGACGGCGACAACACGACGGCCTACGCGGGGAAGAAGGGGCTGCGGGGATCGGCTGCTCATCGAGGTGTTTTCAGAGGCGCGGGGGACACAAACAACGGCGAGACGGAGGGGAAGAAGAGGAAGAAGATGGCCGGCGATGAGCTCCTCTGCTTGCGGACGATGGTGATGCGAAGCGGCGCTAGGGGAGGTGCTCCTCACCTCCTAGCACCGGGAACAGAACGCGGACGACACCCACGAGCTCCACGCCATCTCCGACAGCGACGAGCCGGCCACCGGAGACGAGACGAAGACGCGATAGCTTTGGTGCCCGCTCTCTCTAAACCTCTCCTCTCTGCCTCCTACCTGACAGAGAAGAGGAGAAGGGGGGAGAAGAGAAGGGATAAGGAGGAAGAGGGTAGCAGCGGTGGCGAGGGGAAGAGAGAGGAACCCTAGGGATCCACACCATTTTAAAGGGGCGGCCTCGACGTCTGTGAGCCCCTGACGGCGACGGCGTCAGCTCTCTCACGCGCTCTCTCTCACAGGCGAAGGCGACTGAACCTGACGGCGAAGGACGGGAGCAGGTAGCCGTTCCCTGCGAGCAGGCTGGGCCACGAGGGAAGGCAAGGCCCACTCACTCTCTCTCACACACAGAAATAAACCAGCAGGGAGTTTTCTTTTTAAAATAACAACAACACAAGAAAAACCCTCCAGAGAAAAATAAATGGATTTTTTTGCAAGAACACAAATACTTTGACATTGAAAATAAAATGCGCTGTCTACTAAAAATATCAAGATGATTTTTAGGACAAGTAATTTAAATACTTTTAAATATAGCCAGCCCCTATTCAAAGCAAAACCTCAAATACACATAGCTCAAACAACAAAAGAACCACACACACAATTTTAAAACATTATAGGGTACCTCCTGAACATTTAATTTTTTTTTAATTAGCAAGTTAATCTGTTGATAAAAAACCAATGGAATAAAGAGGGAAGTTGGGTTGTTTGAAAAAGAATAAGAGAGGGGGAAGGAGAAGGAGTGTTGCACCACCCACACTCTAACCACAACACCAAACAACATCACTCCCAACACAACAAGGTCACTAAGCACATCACAAACAAAGTCACGACATGAAGATGAATGATATGATGCATGATGCATGAATGCATGAGACAAGGCATGACAAGGAGGAAACTCATTTATTAACTCATGACAACAAGGTTCACTTAAGATTACATGCCCAACAAGGTAGGGACAACACTTGGGCCGTCACAACTCTCGCGCACTACAAGAGGATCTCGACCCGAGATCTAGGAACGAACGAAGTCTAGAAATTCGAAACGGAGAAGGTCCTCATGTTCCCAAGTAGCTTCTTTGTCAGAATGATGAGACCACTTGACCTTGAGGAACTTGATAGATTTGTTGCGTGTCTTACGCTCAGTTTCTTCGAGAATTGCCATCGGATGCTCATGATAAGAGAGGTCTTCTTAGAGATCAATGTCTTGGAGGTCAATGGTATGCTCGGGAGTCTTGAAGCACCTCCGGAGCTGAGAAACATGGAAGACATCATGCACATTTGCGAAATCTGGAGGAAGCTCGAGTTGATAAGCAAGTCCACCTCTCTTGCCACCAACTTTGAAAGGACCAACAAAACGAGGAGCTAGCTTGCCTTTAATTCCAAACCACTGAGTGCCCTTCATGGGAGAGACTCTGAGATAGACTAGATCATCCACTTGAAAGGAAACATCCCGATGTTTGCTATTGTAATAGCTCTTATGTCGGGACTGAGCTGCTTTGAGGTTCTCACGAATGACACGGCACATCTCTTCTGCTTTAGTGATCATGTCATTGCCCAATATTTGATGTTCACCGGTTTCAGACCAGTTAAGCGGGGTACGACACTTCCTGCCGTAGAGAATCTCGAAAGGGGCCTTGACTGAGCTAGACTGAAAGCTATTGTTGTATGAGAATTCAGCATATGGGAGGTAGTCTTCCCATTTCATGCCGAACAAAATCACACAGGCTCTGAGCATATCTTCAGGGATCTGATTGACTCTCTCAACTTGACCACTTGTTTGCGGATGGAATGCAGTGCTGAAACGGATCTTGGAACCCATAGAAGTTTGGAAGGACTCCCAAAACTTGGAAGTAAAGAGGCTTCCACAGTCATATGAGATGAGCTGAGGAATACCATGCAAAGATACTATCCTTGACATATACAACTCTGCAAGCTGAGCTACCAAGATAGATTCTTTTACTGGCAGGAAATGAGCAACTTTGCTCAGCTTGTCGATAACCACAAAGACGACATTGTTGCCTCTCTTGGACTTGGGAAACCCAGTGACGAAATCCATCTCCACATGATCGAATTTCCACTCTGGGATAGGCAAAGGCTGAAGAAGACATGCTGGACGTTGATGCTCCGCCTTCACTCTGCGACAAACATCACACTCGTTCACGAACTGAGCAATCTCACGTTTCATGCGAGTCCACCAGAAGGTTTGCTTGAGATCCTGATACATCTTGGAACTGCCTGGATGAATGGATAGAAGAGAATTGTGTGCTTCGTCCATGATAACTTTTCTGAGATCACCTTTTGGAACCACCAGACGGTCCTCAAAGAACAAGGTATCTTTGTCATCAACGCGAAATCACTTATCCTTCGAAATGCCCTTGGCGACACCTTTCTTCACTTTCTTCACCATAGCGTCAAGAAGCAGCGCTTGGTGAACCTGATCTTCCAGAGTCGAAGAGACTTGAAGATTAGCAAGAAATCCTTGCGGAATCATTTGAAGTTTGAGCTTGCGAAAGGCTTCACAAAGCTCGGGTTGAAGAGGCTTAGGGATGAGACTGCAGTACGCCTTACGGCTGAGCGGGTCTGCAATGACATTTGCTTTTCCAGGAGTATACTAAATGCTTGGATTGAAGTCCTCAAGCATTTCCACCCAACGAGACTACCGAAGATTAAGATTGGGTTGAGTGAAAATGTACTTCAAGCTCTTGTGATCGGTGTATATCTCAACTGGTCTACCCAACAACAAATGCCTCCAAGTCATTAGAGCATGCACAACTGCCGCCAACTCGAGATCATGAGTGGGGTAGTTCTTCTCGGCAGGCTTCAACTGATGCGAGGTATAAGAAACAATCTTCTTATCTTGCATGAGAACACCACCAAGACCTTGGAGAGAAGCATCACATAATACTTGAAAAGGCTTTGACTGCTCAGGAGGAACAAGAACTGGAGCTGAAGTCAGTCTCTGCTTGAGCGTATTGAATGCCACATCACACTCAGGAGACCAAACATACTTGACACTCTTCTGGAGGAGATTGAACAGAGGCTTAGCAATTTTAGAGAAGTTCTCCACGAATTTTCTGCAATAACTAGCAAGCTCGAGGAAGTTATGAAGCTGCTTCACATTCTAAGGAGGATCCCACTTCAAGATTGCCTCAACTTTCTCAGGGCGCACTTTAATTCCCTCGGCAGAGATCACATGCCCAAGGTACACCACTTCATTGAGCCAAAACTCACACTTGGAAAACTTGGCGTAGAATTGATGCTCCCTTAACTTGTCAAGCACTAGGCGGAGATGCTCTTCATGCTCTTCTTTTGTCTCTGAGAACACAAGGATATCATCCAAATAGACCAAGACGAACTCATTCTTGAAAGGAGAGAAAATGAAGTTCATCATTCTTGAGAAGGTTGGAGGAGCATTTGCGAGACCAAACGACATGACGGTGTACTCATAAGAGCCAAAACTCATCCTGAAAGCGGTCTTAGGAATGTCTTCTTCGCGAATGGGAATCTGATGATAACCCATGCGAAGATCAAGCTTCGAGAAAACCTTGGCACCTTTCAGTTTCTCAAACAACTCATTGATGTTGGGAAGTGGGTACTTGTTTCTGATTGTCTTGTTGTTCAATGGACGGTAGTCGACACAAAGTCGGTCCATGCCATCATTCTTCTTGACAAATAAAACACCACAACCCCATGGAGAAGAACTTGGTTTGATCAGACCCAGGCGTTATTGCTCATCTAGCTGCTTCTTCAACTCTTTCAGCTCTTCGGGGCCAAGTTTATAAGGACACTTGCAGACCGGTTCAGTTCCGGGCTCGAGATCAATCATGAACTCGACTGGCCAATGCGGAGGCATTCCTGGCAATTCTTATAGAAAGACATCTTCATACTCATTAACCACCGGAATTTGAGAAATCGTCGAGATTTCACCCTTCTTATTAAGAGCAAAGAGATGGATTGTGTCATCGCGAGCCGCGAAAATAATCACATCTTCTAAAGGATGAGTCAGCTTGACTTCTTTTTCTTTACAATCAATATAAGCCTTATTCATAGCCAGGAAGTCCTTGCCAAGGATGAGATCAATATCTGAATTGCCGAGAACAATTGGAGAAGCCAGAAAAGAATAATTGCCCATCTTGATAGAAACATCTGGAACCAAGCAATTGGAATTCATTAACTTCCCAGGAGACACCACTAACACAGGTCTAAGGAGATCTTGACATGCAAACTCATGCATTGCAAAGAATGAACGGGACATGAAACAATGCGATGCACCAGTATCAAACAAAACTTTTGCAGGAACAGAATTAACTGAGAGATTACCCATGATCACTTGAGAAGAATCCTCTGCCTCTGCTGCATTCACCATATTCACCCTTGCTGACTTGGGATTATGCTTCACCATAGAATTTCCTAGAGGCCTGGCTGGAGGAGGAGGCGGAAGACGCTGCTGGTTGCACTTGTTTGCATAGTGACCCTTCTGGCCACACTTGTGACAAGTCACCTCAGAAAGCGGACGAACATTGCCTGGAGAAGGAACAAGAACTGCCTTGGACGCCTGGGGTCTCTGTTGAAATCCTGGGTTAGGTGGGTGGGAAGAACCATGGACACCGAACTGCTTCTGCTACTGAGAAGGACGAAACGGAGGAGGATTTGGCACCCAATACTTCTGCTGCTTAGGAACCATCTGAGAGCTGGAAGAAGACGAATATGAATCCCTTGAATGCTTCCTTGAGTTCTCCAACTTGAGCTGAGTTGCCTCGACCTTCAAAGCCATGTTGTAGAACTGATCAAACTCACGAGGCTCTTGAAGAACTAGGCCTGCCAGAAGCTCATCCTTGAGACCACCTCTGAACCGATAGATCATCACCTTGTCATCTGGAACATCTTGCTTAGCATAGCGGGCTAGATTCTGGAACTCGATGTTGTACTGATAGACAGACTTGCTTCCTTGCTTCAGGTGACTGAACTTCTCACGCATCTCCTTGACAAAGCTTGTCGGAACGTAATGGGCCCTGAAGTCATGACGGAAATCGTCCCAAGTAACAACATGATCGCCCCTGAAATCCTTGTACTGCTGCCACCAATCAGCTGCCTGACCCTTGAGCTGGAACGATGCAAATCTAACAAAGTCCTCTGGCCTGACATTGCTGTACTCAAAATGCTTACTCATATCATGGAGCCAATCATCAACATCAAAAGGCCGCTCACAACAGGTGAAAGACTTGGGCTGGTTGGCAAGGAACTGAATGAGCGTCGCAAACTGATGTTGATTCTGAAAATTCCCTTGAAAGCCTTGCTGACCCTGATCTCTTTCTTGCAATAGCCTGAGCAACATCTGAGTGTTCACATTGGTTGCGGCCATCGTAGCTTGCCAAGCTTCTGGAGGAGGAGGTGGCGACGGGGGTGGTGGAACATCAACCTGCTCCTCACCACGACACGGATTGTTGCGAGTTGGTGGAGCCATCCTGAAGATGGAGAAAACACATTAGCACCTCATTGATAAGATGAATTCAATAGCTGAATCAAATGCTTGAAAGAAATTGAACAAATAATATCACAACCTTCCTACTGAAAAATTAGTAAGAATGCTTCTTCAGTTTATGATAACATCATCAGATATTAGAAGCCCCTTGCAATAACACAAAAGTATTGAGCTAACTGCTCGGAACAAATGTATATGCCCACATACATCTGAATAAGATGATCCTAGATAACTACAAGATTTCCCACCTAAGAACTTCCAAAAACTTTCTAGTTATGCAATCCGGTGTGGGGGATACAAGGAGGAAATATCTCACACAACTAGCAATCCTACACCCCAACTGTATCCATCCTTCAACACATAACCAGAGGCTTTCGCAAATTCATCTAACTCGAATCCTCGAACTCACAACGATACTAAACCATGGTGGTGCCCCGGACGCCTCCCTAGTACTAGGTGACTCCAACCTTATCTCACCACGACAAGTATTGAAGTAATTCCGAACACTCTCCATCCTGAGATATCAAGGAAGCTGAATGATAACAATGTGCCAACATTCCCTGGAGCTCGACTCCCCAGAAGAAATCAAGTCAGACAGGAGGCACCAAGATAGAACCCTGTCACATCGGTATCATATAGACTCCAAAATACCCGCGTGATCCTAAATTTTTTTGAGCGAGAAGAGGAGTAGAATCAAAATTCCTAAGTCGAATACCTCACCAGAGCATAGAAGAGGAGTAAAAAGAATCCTACTCTCCGATATAACTAGACTCAAAATAGTTTTTACTAGACTCGACTCAGCAAAGTTCGATCAAGCAAAGGCTCCTATGGTCGTATGGCTTTGAATACCAACTTGTCACGCCCAAGATGCGCGCCTATCCATATTAAGGCACGGGGGCCTCGCAAGGGTAGAGGCGCATCTTGCCGTTTGCAAGTATAGCATCATTATATCATACATTACAGAAGAGATGAGTATATGAGTTGTCTTACACTCACCACATACTAAATTACAATTCAACACAAGATTTTCAAACATCAATATGAAGACAGGGTCCGACTACGGATGAAAACAAACGATAAAAGCATATGTAAATGATACTATCTCGCTAGTCCCGAAGATCACAACCATGGACCCCTACTCATCCGGATAAGTCACGTACATCCTGCCCCTTTCCTCGTCATACTCCCACTGGAGCTGCGTCAGATCATCCTGCACGAACTCATCTGTACCTGTACCTGGATTGTTGTAGTAATCTGTGAGCCACAAGGACTCAACAATCATGCGCTCGGGTACCAAGACTATTCAAGCTTAAAGGTTGGGATGGGGTATTTGTTTAGTTTGCAGCAGCACTAAGCATTTATGGTGACTAAACTTACGTAACATGAAGATAATTATGTGGCCTACGATAAAACGATCGAATCTAGAATGACCTCTATGAGATCCTGAACACTTACTTACGTCAATCATAACTCCACCGTGTTCTCTCTCGGATCATGTTCACGAGCAGAGACGATCACGGTTACTCACACAGTTGGTGAATTTTATTAGAGTTTACTTCAAGTTAACTAAAACCGGGTGTTAAACAAATATCCAAGTTGCCACATAGCCACGGGCACAACTTTCTAAAAGATTTGACCCTGCAGGGGTGCTCCAACTAGTCCATTACAAATTAACCACACTCCGCGGGAATAGCCTTGACCATAGATCTCGTGATCATCATAGGCAACTCCAAAGGAATTCCAACACCTCGAGTTAGCCCGAAGAAAGTCAGAGCTCCTCACGCAAGACACTCGATAAAGGTAAAACAAATCCAGCAAGACCACCGATGTGTCGACGAACCCGATAAGAGCCGCGTATCTTGTTCTCAGGACACGACAGATAAGCACAGCGTACAGTGGCCTGATAGAAATCTCCCGAGTTGCCCCGGGTTGGCCCCGCACACGGCTCTAGTTTGGACCAACACTCATGAGGAGCACTGGCCCGGGGGTTGATTAATTATCCACGGGGTTGCAAAGCCCTGTGCAAATTTTATTAAGTTGTTAAGCAAATGTAGTACCAAAGTTGGGTCTTGCCAGATAAGTTTTAATCTCAATCAAATAAACAAGGGGGTCCCCATAACAACCCCGAGCATGTTAGGAGCGCAAAGTATGGAAACATAACACCGGTAACAAGAAACTATGGCGGTAACAGCGGAGCAAAACACCCAGCAAAAGGACAACCCTTCCACCAATACCAAGATGTATATGTGCATTAAATTAAATAACAAATAATATTGTGATATGCCAAATCCATGTTACCACATGGAACAACCTGTACCTGCAACTAGAATGCTATAAGAGGGGCTGAGCAGCGGTAACTTAGCCAATCAAAGGTTTGCTAGGATGTGGAGGGTTAGATGCTATCATGGAAATTAGGAGGCTGACATTCAAGTGGTAGGTAGCGCAATTGTAACGATAAGAGCGAGACAACTAGCAAGCAAAAATAGTATCGGGATCCGGGTACGATCATCTTGCATGTTGGTTCTTCAGTGGAACAAGTAGCGGGATCCTCGTAGTTATACTCGCCTGGCTCTTTGTACTCAGGTTCAACATTTGTGTCTACCCAAAAGAAACAACAAGAATAAACAAACAATCATGGTGCAATGCGCAAGCATGAATGATGCATGCTTAGTTGAAGAGTTTTAGCATGGCAATCCTAACTAGTCGTGTTTCTCATGCAAAGGGTTGATTATTAGTTAATCTGGACATAACCTTATGTTAAGTTATTTAGACATTCATGAACATGGAAAATATGTATGCATCATGCAAAAATATAAAAATGCATATGAAGAACGTAAGAAACGGAGCTACGGTTCTCACGATACGCTCACGACAAGATACAACGACAAAACACAAGACAAGAAGGACCTGGGCTATTCCTTGGCATTCCAAGGTAGCCACTGGATAGGCAATGAAAAACCAACCGCAATAGAGCCAAATATCAAGCAATTCCATGGATTATAACTCCCACAAGTCACAAAACAATAAAACAAACAATCTGCCACAAACAACAACATAGGAACTTTCACAGCCAACAACTTGAGCTACAGGAATCCTACAACCACAAACAAGGCATTTACAGAAACTACATAACATGCTCATCAACTTATCCAACTACACAATCTGGAAAGGAGGCACACATCAATAAGCATGAAGCTCACAAGTTGGCATGATGAAATAGATTTCTGGGACTTAGTGAAAATAACAGTTTTCTGGAATCTGAGTTAATCTGGTAGCATTTTGACAATAGAAACTAATGGTGTTAGAGACAACCTCTTGGCATGAAAATTAACAGGATGCTAGATGACAACATCTACTTCAAATCACTAGCACCGAGCTTGAGCTAATTCATAACATATCACAAGATAGCAACCACTCTTCATGGCATAAAAATAATAGCAGATTCTCAGACTTAGAAATATTTAGCATGGCGAAAACAATAACATTAAGTTAGCAACTTTCTAGCAAGTTTCCCACTTATATGGGTGATTCTCATGTCAAACAAAAATACCATGGCATAATAGGCATAAAACTCTAACACTTCCATGTTGGCACATGCCCTAAAGCAAGCATGAATTAATTCATGCAAAAATGACAAAGTAGCATCATAGCAGAAAATAGTAGTTTTGCTAACTTGCTCAAAAGTGAAATCTAATTGCATCAATGGATTCCTTGGGTCTTTCTACCCCAAAATCATGTATCATACTCACATAGTCACATGAAGCATCATGACAAAACTACATAGCAAAATCAACATCCTCTCTTATAAGTGAAAACTTACCCTAAATGCTCATGTGCAAAAAAATGAACCTATCCAGATTAGGAATCTTAGCTATAAATGGGGAATCTAATTATCACTAAAAACATGGCACATACCAAAATACATAGTGTATGACAAGTGGGGCATGGCCCACTTGTCACACACACACACACACACTCACCCAAACCTACACACACACACATACATGGCATGCACATACACACATACACACATACACACATAGCCACATATGCACAAGTGCACATGGGCACTCCCACACTCATGAAAACACACACCTATGTGTGTGGGTGTTCATCACACACACACACATGTACACATATATGCACAAGTGCATATATGCACATACACATGCATGTGACACCACACTCACACACATACACTCACACACCTATATGTATATATGCACACATACATATATGCACTACGCATACACATGTACATCTAAACAGAAAAGGGAAAAAACAATCATCTAACATGTATGTATACACATACACATACGCACATGCCACATATAAAAGAAAGAAATCAAAAAAACAAAGGAAAGAAAAAACACAAAAGGGGGGGGGGGGTGCGGGGTCGAACCCCAGACCTCACGGTCTCAGCCTCGAGCGCACACCACTGCGCTACTGCTTCGACTACTAACAGGAGAGGGGTACTGCGCATCTAGTACTAAAGAGGCGACGATACTGACGAAACTGAATAAAAACATCACCTACGGTGGCAGACCACGGCGGCGGTGAACTACGACGTCTACACGGGCTACCAGGCATCTCCGACGAGGGGAAAGCGATGCGGGGGGCTGCTACACCTACGGGGAATCCATTCCCCTACTCATCATGCGACGAGGAGGACGGAGGCGAGCTCAAGCTCCCACCTTTTCGACCGGCGGCGATGGACACAACAGCGACAACACGGCGGCCTACGAGGGGAAGAAGGGGCTGCGGGAATCGGTTGCTCACCGAGGGGTTTTTGGAGGCGTGGGGGACGCGGAAGATGGCGAGACGGAGGGGAAGAAGAGGAAGAAGATGGCCGGCGACGAGCTTCTCTGCTTGCGGACAACGGCGACGCGAAGCGGTGCTGCGGGAGGTGCTCCTCACCTCCTAGCACCAGGAACGGAACGCGAACGACACCCGCGAGCTCCACACCATTTCCGACGGCGACGAGCTGGCCACCGGAGACGAGACGAAGACGCAACAGCTCCGGCGCCCGCTCTCTTTGAACCTCTCCTCTCTGCTTCCTACCTGATAGAGAAGAGGAGAATGGGGGAGAAGAGAAGGGAGAAGGAGGAAGAGGGGAGCGGCAGCGGCGAGGGGAAGAGAGAGGAACCCTAGGGATCCGCACCCTTTTAAAGGGGCGGCCTCGACGTCCGTGAGCCCCCGACGGCGACGCCGTCGGCTCTCTCTCGCTATCTCTCTCACAGGCGACGATGACTGAACCTGACGGTGAAGGACGAGAGCAGGTAGCCGTTCCCGGCGAGCGGGCTGGGCCGCGAGGGAAGGCAAGGCCCACTCACTCTCTCTCACGCACAGAAATAAACCAGCAGGGACTTTTCTTTTTAAAATAACAACAACACAAGAAAAACCCTCTAGAGAAAAATAAAAGGATTTTTTTGCAAGAACAAAAATACTTTGACATTGAAAATAAAATGCACTATCTACTAAAAATATCAATATGATTTTTAGGACAAGTAATTTAAATACTTTTAAATATAGCCAGCCCCTGTTCAAAGCAAAACCTCAAATACACGTAGCTCAAACAACAAAAGAACCACACACACAATTTTAAAACATTATAGGCTACCTCCTGAACATTTTAAAACCATTTAATTAGCAAGTTAATCTGTTGATAGAAAACCAATGGAATAAAGAGGGAAGTTGGGTTATTTGAAAAACAATAAGAGAAGGGGAAGGAGAAGGAGTGTTGCACCACCCACACTCTAACCACAACACCAAACAAGATCACTCCCAACACAACAAGGTCACTAAGCACATCACAACAAAGTCATGTCATGAAGATGAATGATATGATGCATGATGCATGAATGCATGAGAAAATGCATGACAAGGAGCAAACTCATTCATTAACTCATGACAACAAGGTTCACTTAAGATTACATGCCCAACAAGGTAGGGACATCACTTGGGCTCTCACATGTAGGGTGTCGGAATGGGGGTGTAGATGGGCTACTATCAGAACAGAGACTTGCGACGACGGAAAAATTGTTTCGAGAGCTTCCTTAGGGTTTTAGGGATATTAGAGAAATTATAGGGCAGAGAGGGGCATCAGAAGATGCCCGAGGGAGGCACAAGCCATTAGGGCGCGCCCCCCTTGAGGGCGCGCCGTCTTGGCTTGTGGGGCCCTCGTGCGGCTCTCGGCCTCCTTCCGAAGCTTCTAGGTCTTCTTGCATCCCAAGCTTAATTCCTGTTCGTCCTCGAGTAGGTAAATGATAAAAACATAATTTTTGATTTGACATGCTACCCATTATATAATATTTCATATATATACTTATTTAGGAATGATGAAATAACAAACAACAACATAGTAATATTTATAAGTATAAGAAACAAATCATTGATTTTCAAAGTATATGATCCTAAAAGAATGTTTACTCCCATTCATCTTATTATATTAGCAAGGCATGACTCAGTCTTCACCGCATCAATACAAATGTTAAGCACCACGGTGTTCAAGTCAGGCAATTGGATTGTACTTTTTTAATATGCATCAACTTTGTATTCTTCACGCAATACATGCGCGTGAACAATTAGACATATCATATAGGTGGAATAAAATATGGCGATAGATATCAAATGGGTAAAAAATGGAGAAGATAGTCTCACATCAACTAGGCATACCAACGAGCTATGGAGATGCTCATCGATGTCAATGCAAAGAGTAGGGATTATCATGCAAATGATGCATTAGAGCTATAAGTGTATGAAACCTCAATTGATACTATGTGGGGTGTGAATCCAACTTGCTTGCTTATGAAGACCTCGTACATTTGAGGAAGCCCGTCATCTGAATATAAAAACCTAGTTTATTATATGAAAAGATAATTTCGAGAAGAACGAATTTTTGACTGCTGAGCTACTCGGGTCAGCTTATCTCGTCCGTTGCGTGGCGCCTCGTGATCTAATTTTGTGAGAGGCTCGTCCCCTGATGGGTTGTGTAGCTTTAGCCCCTAGAAGTAGTAGGCGTATACGGTTGGCACAGCTGGACGCCTGGACTCTCTCTGGTGCTATGGTAAATGGGATTGTTGGTCGTTCGTGACAGATGAACAGTGGGGAGTTGACGTGACTGGACGATGTAATTTTAAAGGGAGGTGGGGCTAGATTCCAAAGAAGTCTATTGTTAATTCTAATCCACGTCGTTGTACCTGTTACATGGGCACTGCCACTCTACGTCTTAAAGTTTAAATAATCATCTCCTGGATAATTAAGATCACCTCGTCAGGTTTGTTTTCCCTCGAAAAAAAGCCTCATCAGGTTTGCTAATTGTGTGGTAGTTATTTGACAATTTTCTTACTGTTAAGTAATTTTTCCACAAAGTTTTTCTGTATGTGATTACTGAACCAGTATTTCGTAGCATATAAAAATGGAAATAAAAAACTGGATTTTACTTCTTCCGATAGCTAACAAATGTTTCATAAAATACATACTATTGAGTAATTTTCGCATGATGCTTTTTTTGTATGAGATTATTACTAAACTAGTTTTTCTTATCATATAAAAATGGAAATGGAGAATTCTGGATTTTGCTTCTTCCTGATGCCACATTTAATAAAATTTGGTTATAAAAAACATCCCATAGCTAACAACATTTGATAACATGCATACTATTAAGTAATCTTCCGAAGATGCTTTTTTGTATAAGATTGCTAAACGATTTTTTCATAGCATATACAAATGTAAAAAAATACTAAATTTTGCTTCTTCCTGATGCTGCATATAATAAAAAGCATCTGATAGCTAACAACATTTGATAAAGTACATACTATTAAGTAATTTCCCCGCAATGCTTTTCTGCATGAGAGTGTGAAACAAGTTTTTGTAGCATATAAAAATGGCAATAAAAGAAATCTAGATTTTAATTACAAAATAGTTATAAAAAACAACCAATTGCTACCAACGTTTCATAAAGTACATAGCTTGATTGTGAAACAGAAAATAGTCGTTTGAAAATATATGTTTATTAAAGGTCCAGTCAATCTCTGCACCATGGAACATTTGTTTCCCAGATGACAGAAGTATTATAACAGTTCACAGATGGTGCTGGTCGTGTCATTAGGAAAAATAATTGATTCTGTTTAATCAAGTTGTGGCATGGAAATGCTATGCTGGGAGTGTTCGATGCGTCTAGTATGTGGTAGGATGTGCCGTTTTCGTTACGCGTCGTCATTATAAAGCAATAACATTTAGCTACTAAACCCAGTGTTAATTACATGTGCAGTTCGTGCTGCCATGGTGGAACATCTGTCTTCGGGTGACCGAAACTAAGACAGCTTACGCTAATGGAACTGTGTACGTCTCCTAGCAAAACAATTGAATATGTCTTGTCAACACTTTTGGCAGCAGCCGACAAGTCAGAGGCATGTGCTAGCGACTAGATTCGATAGGTACTATAGTGGCTAAGAATAGCTGAATACACGGGGAACCAATGTCTACCGAGGGGCAGAGTTCCGCCAATACAGGGGCGTCACACATCCTGAGAAGATATGGACTGCGTGGATAAAGTCCTACCTGAAGCACCTCTGTTAGGCATTAGCGGAATATGGTGTCACTTTGAGTGTGATAAAGAATAGTGACAAAGTTTTTTTTTCTCTCATTTTTTATTTTATTTTTTATGATGGACTTTTTTTTTCTCATCCGTTCATATTTTTTTTATGGTGGGCTCATTCGGCCTCCTCCATTTTTATTTTATTTTTCGTTCGGAGTCTCATCCCTACTTGTGGGGGAATCATAGTGTTCATCGTCCTTTTCTCATTGGGACAATGCTCTAATAAGGATCATCATCACATTTTTATTTACTTACAACTCAATATGGAAAACTGATAGGAAGATATGACTTTATATGAATGACTCTCGTAATGTACCAGGATGTGCAATGATCTAGCATGATATGTATAAAAAATATGATGAACGGTGGCTTTGTCATAAATACTATGCCAACTCTATATGATCATGAAAAGCAATATAATGATGAACGAACTAGTCATGTGAAGTGAGATGGAATTTGCATGGCAATATATCTCGGAATGACTATAGAAATGCCATAATAGGTAGGTATGGTGGCTGTTTTGAGGAAGATATAATAAGGCTTATGTGTAACAGAGCATATCATGTCACGGGGTTTGAATGCACCGACGAAACTTGCACCGATCCTCGAGGTGAGAATGGGCTATGCACGGTACCGAAGAGGCTAGCAAATATGAGAAGGTGAGGATGCGTATGTCCATGATGTCACATTAGTCATAAATAAGTCATATAATTATTGTAAAGTTTTATTAGTTTTATCACAAATCAAAGTACTCCTCGCATGCCCCAGGGGAGGAGGTTGGTAGGAGTTAACCATCGCGCGCCCCCGACTGAAAACATAACTAGGATTTCAATGAGGAATAAAAATATTCACACATCATCACCATGCCTCTTATATTTTTAGATGGCTAACAAGTTAACACCTCTTAATCTTCACACTTCTACGAATCAACAATTGTGGACTCACACCTTTTTCGCATTACCAAAATAATGTCATTAACACATTTTTTTTCTATATGTGCTACATGATGGTTTTGATTATCATTCATTGAATGCCTATTATTTTTGGACTAGTCTTATGACCCATGCAAATTAACGTCACTATTCATTCATCTCTTAAACAAATATAAGTGAAGAACTAGAGCGTATTATTTCCATAAAATCTAACGCCAGCGTGCTCAAAAAGATATAAGTGAAGTACTAGCGCAACTGCCAAACTCAAAAGATATAAATGAAGCACATAGAGTATTCTAGCAAATTATGATGAAGGCGTGTCTCTCTAAAATAGGTGTGTCAAACAAACTATGATTGTGACATACTGAAAGTAAAAGCAAACGAAAGAAAACGACGCTCCAAGCAAAACACATATCATGCCATGAATAAAAATGTAGCTCCAAGTGACATACCGATGCCTTTTGGGGCACCCTCAAGCTTAGACGCTCGAGTCTTCCTTACAATGTTACTTGGGGTGCCTTGGGAATCCCCAAGCTTCGTATCTTGCTACTCCTTATTCTATGGTTCATCATGATCACATCCAAAACTTGAAAACTTCAATCACACAAACCTCAACAAAACTTCATGAGATCCGTTAGTATAAGCAACATATTGCATACTTTAGGTACTGTTATAAATTGATTCTTAATTCATTTTTGAATAATAGTTACTGTATTCTAACTTCTCCATGGCTTATACCCCCCGATACAATCCATAGCATAATCAAAACAAGCAAACTATGCAAGCAAAAGAGAATCTGTTTAAAACAGAATAGTCTGTAGCAATCTGTAAAGAGCCCATACTTACATAACTCTACAAATTCTGAAAAATTAGGACAACGTGTAGAATTTGTGTATAAATACCTTGTAAAAATTTCAGATCATTATAAGCTCCAGTAAAAAAAATGAAAATTCCTTTAGTCGACTCAAAGTTTCTGTTATGTTTCAACATCGATTCTACTCATCTTGCGAGTCATACCAAAGGATTTACTTGGAACAAACACTAATTAAAACATAAAATAAATAAT
This sequence comes from Hordeum marinum, assembly GCA_022496015.1. Lineage (NCBI taxonomy): Eukaryota > Viridiplantae > Streptophyta > Magnoliopsida > Poales > Poaceae > Hordeum > Hordeum marinum. Next base: position 339,981,002 of record CM039677.1, on the reverse strand, counting down.
CATTACCAAGGAAATAATCATGTTATCAAAAAATAATAGAAAGTAAAAACAAAATTTAAGATACATATTGGGTTGCCTCCCAACAAGCGCTATTGTTTTATGCCCTTAGCTAGCCATAATGCATAGTTTCAAGTGTTGTCATCTTTAACATCAAGCTCCTCAATAAAACAACTATGATTAATGGGAACAATGGGAGGCTTGAAAATATGATCCTTTATTAAGTTGACAAAATTGGGATGAACACTAATCATTTTTAGATCTTCGTTTTTAGAAGGAGGTGTACTAATGCTCTTAGGAATGTATATGAACTTGGGATTTTTGTCTCGTGAGGTACTAGCACTAATTTTAGATGGCGTGAAAGTGGAGACCACTTTTTCAATGACCTCCTCCATTTATCAATTCTACTCAAACCTTGTTCTACCCTCTTATCAATAATGGTGTCTTTTTTCCTTTAAAATTTTCAAAGTCATTCCTACCCGCGACCCAAATTGAGTGATATGATTATGAAGTTTTTTATATAACTCCTCAATTGGTTCACTAGTGATAATTTTCTTTTCAATAGCATCAAGACTTTCCATAAGATGTTCCAAGGTTAAATTGGTTTCATTAACGATAATAGGCAGTGTTCCAACAAGATTTCAATTGCATTATAAGCATCCAATGTGTGACACATTAATAAGTTCCCACTAGTGATGGTGTCAAGGACAAACCTGTTTGGGATATAACCCAATGGTGAGACCTGCCTAGGAGGGGCCGAGTTAGGAAGTTAGCGGCTTGGACAGTAAGGCCTTAGGCGGGCCGGAAGACTAAGACGAGCCCATTGGCCGTTACCAGACGGGCCGGGCGGAGGCCCATAGCCAGAAGACAACATGTGACCCGGAGGCGTAAGCCGCCAGAGATGACTTGCAAGATAAGACAAGGCGATTGAGAGATAAGGTGGGTTATTAGATATAACCCGGCCTAGACTCTTGTAAGCCCAGGGCCTCGACCTGTGTATATAAAGGCAGGTTACTTGGGCGGCTTAGGGTACGAAACAATCGATCGAGAGCTAGGTTAAGTGAATCCACTCCCTTGTAATCGATACCCAATCAATACTACAAAAAGCAGGATGTAGGCTTTTACCTCTTTCTGAGGGGCCGAAGCTGGGTAAACTCGTGTTTCTCATCCCGATCAACCCCTTCGAGTTAATCATCGTAGCGATGGGCTCGAACCTAAGTCCTTTCATTAGGGCATCTGCCGTGACAAAACCAAGATAGTTGGCGCCCACCGTGGGGCGTATGCGTGGTGGTTTAGAGTTCTCGAAGGGCTCTCTCCCAGGGATTGAGGGATACACCGTTGGCAGGATGACTAAGAGTCGCCGCGGCAAGCTCTACATCGACGACGCTGGCTGGGGCCCCGAGGCCACACAATCGAGTATGGGTACCAGGTCTCCATCAGTGGAATTCATGTTTTCATTGGGAAGATTGGCGGATCTGAGCCCAGGCCAGACATCTGCACCAACCTCGACGAGTCGGCCCGGCGTAGGCAACCCGCCTGTGTTCAACCCGCCCGGAGGGCGCTTTCATTGGCTTCACATAGGGAATGTAAGACTCTGCATCGGGAGGGGAAACCCTTATCCTCTCAGATGACGGGTCCTCGAGCAGAGAGACAGAATCGATCTATCAGCTTCATGACGGTGGTCTTGGGGGCTATGCCGATGGCAACAGTATTCCGGAGCCCTATGATCCCCCAAGCTAAGCCGCCATCTTCATGGCAGGCATGGCACCGGCTCTCAATAGCATGACGACCGGAGCGGTGTCAGGAGCCACCTCCTCTGGTCCCGGGTCAGCCAGGCCGCCAGCTCAAGTGTTGCAGGATCTGATGGATGAGCTGACAACATTGATGGGAACCGAGGCCACGGCTGGAAATCTAGCAGAGCATAATGCAGAGATTACTAGGCTGAAAGCGCTGATGACCAAGGCCTAAGAGGATATCAACAGATTGCAAGTTCAGATGGATGCTGAGTCGGAGCGTCTCAGGGGGGAAGCTTTCCATTTTAATCTGTATCAACACGCTTGTGAGGTAGTCCTTCGGAGGATGTTTCAGACCCGCCTCCCGGTGTAGTATGAGCCCTAAAATCTTTTTAACACCCCCGGGGTAGGGCCGAATGCGGTACTGGCAATAACCCGGGCCACGGAAGTGCCGCAACAGCTGGACCCACCCCGTAGAAATCAGACTCCACCACAACACTTTTCGACACCACCTGGCCACTATTCTAACACGGTGGATAACATGATAGCGGCGGCTACCATCCTCAATGCATCCCCTCTCACTGAGGGGATGCCTCTCCCCGAGGAAGCACGGAACGCCATTGAGTTGTGACAGACGGCGGTGACCCGATAGGAGAAGTATACGTACAACCGGAGTCATGTACACTCAACCCCCATCCCAAGCCGCAATTACAGCCGACGCGTGGAGTCGCCGACGGTCTCCAGCAGCGAGCAAGAACGCAATGTGCCGTGTGATGACCCGCCCCGCACCAACGCCCAGGCGATTGTAGATAGGGGTAGAGCCCATTGGGGAGCGACGCCGGCGACATATTATGTGGAGGTTCCTGAGCCGCCTCCGGTGACCCCTTCAACCTCGGTGGGAGACGGAGTGTCGTCCAGGGCCGTCGGTGTACCTTGTTTAATAGCGGCACTATGCAATGAGTGCTTGCCTAAGGATTTTAAAGGACCATGCAAAGTGCCTAACTATACGGCTGATTTACCCCCAGAGGCTTGGATTGAGATTTATGAGCTTTCCATGGAGATGTTGGATGTTAGTGATGCGGTCTGTGCAAAATACTTCATCATGATGTTGGAAGGACCGGCTCGTACGTGGTTAAAGGGTTTGCCTCCCAATACCATTACCTCCTGGGCCAAGTTGAAGGCACGGTTTATCAAGAATTTCCAAGGGACATGGAAGTAGCCTATGATGATTGTTGACCTCGATCATTGTGTGCAGCATGAGGATGAGTCGGCCCATCATTGGGTCTGGCGGGTTTTGACCGTTATCCACTCATCTGATAATATCTCGGCGGCTCAAGCGGTCCTGATTTTGGAGAAAATTTTTCACTTCTTACCCCTTAAACAAAAGTTTGGATGAGTCAAGCATTCCTGTCAGGACATGGGTGAGCTCATGTCGCCTCTCACCAAATATGCAGATTCTGATATCATTAAGGATCCGGGTTTCGATGAGGATAAGTCGGCTAAGGGTAAGAAGAATGGCGGTGGTAAGGGACAACACCAGAACGGGGCAGGAAATAACAACCCGGGTAATGGCGACAAGAGGAAGCACCCGGATGGCGGTTCAGATGTGACAGCCAAGACCAACACTGGATATGATCGTGCTAAGGGCAACTGTAAGCTGCCTTTCGGTAAAGCCAAAAAACCCTTTAACATAGAGGCAATGCTCAACAAACCCTGACCGGAGCACAATCAACCCGGCAATCCATCCACTCACACTTGTAGGGATTGTTATATCATGTGGGAATTCCGGAATTACAACCTTAATCAACATCATGGTAATGGCAATGGACCATCAAGCGGGTCAGGATTCAGCTCTCATGGGTAAGGCTTCAGTGGAGGCGTCTCAAATTCGGGTTATCAGGGTCAAGGTAATCAAGGTGGCCACCATCAGCAGCCTGACAATGGTGGTCAATAGCAAAATAACCAGCCTGGGTATCAGAGTAACCCGAAGCAGCTTAATGAAGGCCAGTATCACGTCTTCACCACAAGTTTGGACAAATGAAATCAGAAGTTGCACAAGGAGGCAGTTCACACCACAATGCCGTCTCTTCCGCAATATTTGAAGTGGTTTGAGTACATGATATCATGGAGCAGGGAGGATCACCCGCCATGGGTTGATAACCCCGGACACTTGGCGCTTGTGGTGGCCCCTGATACGTCTCCAACGTATCTATAATTTTTGATGATGGCATGCTATTATATTATCTGTTTTGGATGCTTTATATGCATTAATATGCTATTTTATATTATTTTTGGGACTAACCTATTAATCTAGAGCCAAGTGCCAGTTTCTATTTTTTCCTTGTTTTTGAGTTTTGCAGATATGGAATATTAAACGGAGTCCAAACGAAATAAAACCTTCGGAAGGAATTTTTCTGGAAGGAAACAAGTCATCGAAGCTTGGAGTGCACGTCAGGGGAGGTGCCAAGGCACCACAAGCCTGCTAGGCGCGGGCCCCCCTAGCCATGGCTAGAAGGCTTGTTGCCTCCTGGCAGGTCTCCTAACCCTAATTCTTGGCCTATAAATACCCAAATATTCCCCCAACATCAGAACAAGCCACGAAAATACTTTTCCGCCGCCGAAAGCCTCCGTTTCCGAGAGATCCAATCTTGGATCCTTCTCCGGTTATCTGACGGAGGGGGAATTGATCACGGAGGGCATCTACATCAACTCCATTGCCCCTCCAATGATGTGTGAGTAGTCCACCACAGACCTATGGGTCCATATCTAGTAGCTAGATGGCTTCTTCTCTCTCTTTGATCTTCAATACCATGTTCTTCATGATCTTCATGGAGATCTATCCGATGTAATCTTATTTTGTGGTGTGTTTGTCAAGATCCGATAAGTTGCGAGTTTATGTTCAGATTATCCATGAATCTTATTTGAATCTCCTCTGATTTCTTATATGCATGATTTCATATCCTTGCAAGTCTCTTCGAGTTATTGGTTTGGTTTGGCCAACTAGATTGGTAATTCTTGCAATGGGAGAAGTGCTTGGTTTTGGGTTCAATATTGCAGTGTCCTCACCTAGTGACAAAGTAGGGGTAGCGAGGCACGCATTGTATTGTTGCCGTCAAATGTAAAAGATGGGGTTTTCATCATATTGCTTGAGTTTATCCCTCTACATCATGTCATCTTTCTTAATGCGTTACTCTGTTCTTCATGAACTTAATACTCTAGATGCAAGCAGGAGTCATTCGATGTGTGGAGTAATAGTTGTAGATGCAGAATCGGTTTGGTATACTTGTCACAAACGTGATGCCTATATGTATGATCATTGCCTTGGATAACTACATGATTATTTTCTTTTCTATTAATTGCTTGATAGTAATTTGTTTACCCACCATCATATTTGCCTTCAAGAGAGAAGCCTCTAGTGAAACCTATGGCCCCCGGGTCTATTTTCCATCATATATTTTCAGATCTATACTTGCTGCAATTTATTTACCTTTTACTTTCTGCACTTGTTACATCTATATCTATCGGATCTAATGCTTGCAAATAACCGTGAAGGGATTGACAACCCCTTTATAGCGTTGGGTGCAAGAGTTTGATTATTTGTGTAGGTGCATCCATTGGTGACTTGCTTGTTCCTCCTACTAGATTGATGCCTTGGTTCTCAAAAACTAAGGGAAATACTTATCTACTTTGCTGCATCACCCTTTCCTCTTCAAGGGAAAACCAACGCCTGCTCAAGAGGTAGCAAGAAAGATTTCTGGCGCCGTTGTCGGGGAGGATACACATCAAGCTTACCAAGTACCCATAACAAACTCATCTCTTGCAATTATTTTATTTTCCATTTGCCTATCGTTTTCTTCTCCCCCACTTCTAAAATGATTTTCAGAAAATACCAAAAAGATTTGCCCTTTTATTCGCCCTTCTTCCGTTCGCCTTTTCGTTGCTATGTTTGCTTGTGTTTCCATGTGCCTTCTATTTGCTTGCATCTTATCTTGCTAAAAATCTATTGATATGGATCCTCATCCACTTGATAATATTTTGAAAATACCAAATTATGATGAACCAATTGCTAGTGAGTTGAGTGCACTTGATTATCTCTATGAAGTTTTGTTTGAAAATCATGAATTCAAATTTTTTGATGAAGTGTTGAAAGAAGAAATTTGTAAGGAGATTCATGATTGTTCCTTGAATGAAAAACATGATTGCCATGTTGTTAGTATTAATTCTTTGAATATCCATGATGCTAATGATATGCACGACCACAAACTTGGGGATGCTATGCTTGATGAATATGATATTCTTTGTTCCCCAAGTTTTGATGATGACACCTATGCTATAATTGATGATGGAAATAATGCTTTATGTGATAGTTATATTGTTGAATTCCTTCATGACTACTGAAATTTATTATGAGTGAGGAACATATGCTTGTAGGAATTGCAATAATATCAAGTTTCCTCTCTATGTGTCTAAAGTTTTGAAGTTAAGCTTGTTTTGCCTTCCTATGCTAGTTGATGCTTGTTCCCATAAATTGTTTGCTCACAAAATCCCTATACATAGGAAGTGGGTTAGACTTAAATGTGTTTTTCATGCTATTCATGATGCTTTTTTGCATATCTCAGTTACTACTTTTTATGTGAGCATCATTGAAATCATTATGCCTAGCTAGGGGCGTTAAACAATAGCGCTTGTTGGGAGGCAACCCAATTTTATTTTTTGTGTTCTGTTTTTTGCTTATGTTTTTGAGTGATTACCACATTATTAGTTCTGTATTAATTTTGTTTTGGTGTTTTAATTAGTGTTTGAGCCAAGTAAAATCTTTGGGGTGATCCATGGTAGTTGTTGATTTGATCTTGCTGAAAAACAGAAACTTTTGCGCCCAGTCCAGGAATTTTCTAGTTTTTTCAGAGCGTTGAATTGATATGAATTTTTTTAAAAGGATTCATATACAAATTTCCCAGGTTTTACTAATTGTTTAGAATATTTTTAGTTACACAAGTATACGAAGTTTCCAGATTGCTACAGACTGTTCTGTTTTTGACAGATTCTGTTTTCTTTGAGTTGTTTGCCTATTTTGATGAATTTATGGGTTGTATCATGTGGTATGAGCCATGGAGAATTTATATTAAAGTAGTTATAACACCAATATAAATAAATAATGAGTTCACAAGTGTTCCTAAATTGGTGATTTATTTTCTTATACTAACGGATCTCACGAGTTTTCTGTTAAGTTTTGTGTTGTGAAGTTTTGAAGTTTCGGGTAAAGATTGGATGGACTATGGAATAAGTAGTGGAAAGAGCCTAAGATTGGGGATGACCAAGGCACCCCAAGTCATATTCAAGTATGACAAAAAGGGCCTAATCTTGGGGATGCCCCGGAAGGCATCCCCTCTTTCGGCTTTAATCCATTGGTAAATTTACTTGAGGCTATATTTTTATTCGCCACATTATATGTGTTTTGCTTGGAGCGTCTTGTATGATATGAGTCTTTGTTTGTTAGTTTGCCACAAAAATCATACTTGCTGCACACATCTTTTGAGAGAGACACGCTGAATCGTTAATTTGTTAGAATACTCTATGTTCTTCACTTATATCTTTTGAGTTGGGCAATTTTGCTCTATATGATTTACTTATATCTTTTAGAGCACAATGGTATTTTCGTTTTATAGAAATACTTGAACTCTCGTACCTCACTTATACTATTTTTAGAGTTTCTAAAAACAGCATGGTAATTGGTCTAGGTTGTGAATTTAGTCCTAATATGATAGGCGTCCAAAAGGGATATAATAAAAACTTCCATATTAAGTGCATTGAGTATTTATGAGAAGTTTGATTCCTTGCATAAAGTTTTGAAATATAGAGATGGTAATGTTAAGAGACATGTTAGGAAGTAAATTGTGATTTGGTAAAAATACTTGTGTAAAGGTTTGTGATTCCCGTAGCATGCACGTATGGTGAACCGCTATGTAAGGAAGTCGAAGCATGACTTGTTTATAGATCGTCGACCTTTGTGTGAGGGTCAGGGGCACACGATGGTTAACTCCTACCAACCTCCCCCCTAGGAGCATGCGTTTAATGCTTTGCTTCAATGACTAATAGACTTTTGCAATAATTATGTGAGTTGTTTATGACTATTGTTGAGTCCATGGATTATACACACTCTCACCCTTCCACTTTTGCTAGCCTTTCTAGTACCGTGCAACTTTCGCCGGTACAACAAACACCTTCCTCAAAACAGCCACCATAACCTTCCTAAAAAAAGCCACCATATATATTTCCTCAAAACATCCACCATACCTACCTATTATGTCATTTCCATAGCCATTCCGAGATATATTGCCATGCAACTTTCACCGTTTCCTTTTATGACCTGCACAACATCACTTTCATATTGCATATAGAGTCATATTTTGTCATAGGTATTGAGTTGTAATTTTTCTTTTGAGTTGTAAGTAAATAAAAGTGTGATGATTTTCATTATAGAGCATGTCCCATGTGAGGAAAGGATGATGGAAGCTATGATTCCCTTATTAGTAGGGATGAGAGTCCCGACTTTATGAAAAATAAAAGAGGCTAGCGAAGCCCAAATAAAAAAATAGAAATGAATAAAAGAGGCCTTACATGCCCCAAAAAATGAGATAAAAGATAGAAGGGACATTGCTACTACCTTTTGCCACACTTGTGCTTCAAAGTAGCACCATGATCTTCATGTTAGAGAGTCTCCTATTTTGTCACTTTCATTTACTAGTGGGAATTTTTCTTTATAGAACTTGGCTTGTATATTCTGATGATGGGCTTCCTCAAATTGCCCTAGGTCTTCAGGAGCAAGCAAGTTGGATGCACCCCCACTTAGTTTCTCATTGAGCTTTCATACACTTATAGCTCTAGTGCATCCGTTGCATGGCAATCCCTAATCACTCACATTGATATCTATCGATGGGCATCTCCATAGCCCGTTGATATGCCTAGTTAATGTGAGACCATCTTCTCCCTTTTCCTTGACAACCTCCACCATATTCTATTCCACCTATAGTGCTATATCCATGGATCGCGGTCATGTATTGTGTGAGAGTTGAAAAAGTTTGAGAAAATGAGTGTGAAAATAATTGCTTGACTTTTCATCGGTGCCGGGGATATACCCTGCGGTATGACCTGGCCCGGCGACTCACAGGAGACCTGGAAAAGACATGACACTTTATTAATGACCCGGTAGGCAGATCACAGGACGACCAGGCCCAAGACCCGGCGTGTAAGCCGGCGTCAGGCGGCTCACAAGAGAAGGCTCAAAGAGAGAAAGACTCCCTGCCGAAGGTTACAAGACCCGAAATAGGATTTTAGAGAGACTAGTCCTAATCCTACTCCTAGTAGGACTCTATTTGTAAACCTACCCTCTCCACTTATATAAGGAGGGGTAGAGAACCCCAAGAGAGGGGCGGGGGACACAAGTCCACAAGTTTAGAGAGATTAGAGGCTCTCGGGATTAGAGGTAGCAAACAACACCCTTGTAATCGAGAGATCTCCTTCATCATCAATACCAGACAAGCAGGACGTAGGCTTTTACCTCCATCAGAGGGGCCGAACCTGGGTAAACTCTATGTCTCTTGATTCCGATCAACCCCTTCAAGCCGCCACGTAGTTGCGTCTTTGCCCCAAACCTAAGTCCATTCACCCGAACATCTGCCGTGATAAATCCACGACAGTTGGCGCCCACCGTGGGGCTACGCACAGTGTTTTGTGATCTTGAAGGGATCTCTCCCGAAGATCGAGAAGCACACAATGTTTCGGATAAAGAAGAGCCGAGCGTCTCCTTTGTGTCTACGGCGGGCCGGCACTACTGAGCCTCCCCTGCTGATGTGAGCCGCCCCTGGCTGCTGCCGTGAGCCGCCTCCACCTTGTTCTGGTTCCACCGCAGGCCGGTGCTGTCGAGCCGCCGCCGGTTCTGCTGCCGTGAGCCATCGATTTCCTCACGCACGAGTCGCCTCGACCATGGTTCGCACTACCACCCGCGTCGCCGGGTCACATGTGCTATCCACCCAATTTATTTTATTTATACATTTTGATTCCTTCGAAGAACAATTACTTCGTCTTTTATAACATTTTTTACACAGGACAAGTTATTCATTACCAAAGTGGCATCATATCGCGGAGATGGAGGCGCACTAGCGTCGTTTGGCACCGGCGTCCGTACCGTCTTACAGCGCCACAACCTTCTCTAGCGGTCGTGCCGACTCGCAACATCCGCGGCTGAGTCATCTATCCGCGCCGGCTTACAATGCTCGTGGCCGATTCACCTGTTTGCGTCGGCTTACAATTCCCATGGCTGATTCTCCCGTCCACGCTTACAACGCCATGGCCGTCTCTCGTGGCCGAACCGGCTTACAACACCGTGGCCGTCTCTCGCCACCGTTCCGGCTTACCATGATGTCGCCGTCTCTCGCCACCGCTCCGGCTTACAATGTCGTGGCTGTCTCTCGCCATCCGTGCCGGTTTACAACGCCGTGGCGACTTCCACAACAACACCGGCTTATAATGCCACAGCTGGTTTCGACGTCTACATCAACTCGCCAATACCACTCGTGCTAACTCGGAATTATGAGCCGCCCAATGGACGCGGTAAGCCGCCGCATTCACGATATGGTCTTCACCAACAACGCCGCAACTCAGCGACCGCCTGGCTCGCAACGCTGTGGCCATCTCTCGCGACCACGCCGGCTTACAGTGTCGTGGCCGTCTCTCGCGATCATGTCGCAGCTGACTTCGACGTCTACATTAACACGCCAGCGGCCGCATGCACCAGTACAAGCCGCCCAATTGACGTGCGCAAGCTGCCGCCCACAGTTTGATCTACATATCGGTGCAGTGCTCGTCGATACGAGCCGCCCAACGGACAAGCGCGCAAACCGCCGCCATTACAGTTTGGTTCACTTCAAGAACCAGCCGGGACGAACCATCGACCGGATCATTCAAACAATTCATACGGGATCATGTATAACCCACCATGGTCAACCTTAACCATCAGTGGAGACTCTCAAAGCCGCCTCTTCGAGTTAACTTAAGACTCGGGGGCTATAGGCATGGAGAGACACATTTGGTCATTTTCAACGAGAACCCCAGATCTTTGCAAGAGAAAACCCAATCCTGGGGGCTATTACATTATTGGCGGATGATTAAAAGTTGCCCAAGAGGGCAAACCATCGTGATGCACCATTCAAACATAGGTGCCTGAATTTATTTGGAGCTTCTGCCGTTCCTTCATACAAGATGGCGGCTTACAATATGGCGACTTACAAGAAGAATTCACAAATATTCCAGTTGACATGTCAACTGCGACTACTGAGGGCGGCTTCTTTCCTTCGGGTATCGCTTCTAACGCCTTATCGGCCTGCTTTATGCCAAATCTCCAGCTAACACGATTAGCTGCGGGCTGAGGGCGGCTTCTTACCTTCGGGTATCGCTTCTAATGCCTTATCGGCCGGCTTTATGCCAAATCTTCTAGCTAACATGATTAGCCGCAGGCTGAGGGCGGCTTCGTACCTTCGAGTATCGCTTCTAACGCCTTATCGGCCGGCTTTATGCCAAATCTTCTGGCTAACACGATTAGCCGGGGGCTGAGGGCGGCTTCTTACCTTCGGGTATCGCTTTTAACGCCTTATCAGCCGGCTTTATGCCAAATCTTCCAGCTAACACGATTAGCCGCGGGCTAAGGGCGGCTTCTTACCTTCGGGTATCTCTTCTAACGCCTTATCGGCCGGCTTTATGCCAAATGTTCTGGCTAACATGATTAGCCGTGGGTTGAGGGCGGCTTCTTACCTTCGGGGATCGCTTCTAACGCCTTATCGGCCGGCTTTATGCCAAATCTCCGGCGAACACGATTAGCCACGAGCTGAGGGTGGCTTCTTACTTTCGGGTATCGCTTCTAACGCCTTATCGGCCAGCTTTATGCCATCTCCGGCTAACATGATTAGCCACGGTTGTAAAAGGGGGCTTCTCACCTCTGGGTGTAGCTTATCTAACCCTAACAACCGGCATTCACGCCAAAAATGTTGACAAGTCAAACATTGCATCATACATTGCATCATACTTTGCATCATACATTGCATCATACTTTGCATTATACATTGCATCATATTCACATGACATATCATGACCGGCTTATCCAGCCGGGTCAGAGCAAGATTGTGAAAGAAGGAGCAATGTTATAACATCTTCGAGTTGTGCTTCTTCAAGCCGCCCTCACAACAATGCAGAATATATTCTGTCTTGTTTATTTTTGCATGTTTTATATCTTAAGATGAGCCGCCATTAAGTACTCTACAAGAGCAAATACATCTTTAATAGCCAACCTGGCTGGATCTCCATGGTTTATCATAACCAGTACTAAATGATTGTTTTTTTTTCAAAGCCAGCTCAAAGAATTCATTATTTTTCAAAAGCCACCCTATCAGATATAATGCCGTGTCATCTAATTAACCAGTTCTCGGATTTCTTCAATTGTGCTCTGTGGTAATCTACAACACTCATGGATTTCTCCAATATACATTTGCCGGGTTGCATCGCAACCACGAGTAGGGATTTTATGTCAAAGACAAAGGAATTATTCCAGGATATTCATTCCGGGTTATATTACAACCACGGGCAAAGATTCATCCAACAAGTAGTGGTGAGTCATATTATTCTCACATAGGCCTGAGTCGCCGCAGGCAGACAACCCGACACTTAGGGGCTACACTATTCAAAGCCAAGCTTTTACCAATTATGCAAGTCCTGTGTCGCTGCAAGCACGCACCACGACACTTGGGGGCTAATGCAAAGCCGATTTTTAAATCACTATTATCAGCAAGACCATATTATCACACGGAGATGAGCCGGTCTTTCTATATTTTTCTAAAGTCCCAGCCCAGTAATTCTTACTGACTCGGCACTTGGGGGCTACACCACTCAGAACCAATTTTCTAAAAGTCCCAAGTCGCCGCAGGCGTGTGACCCGGCACTTGGGGGCTATAGTATTTAGCTGTTCCAACAGATTAAGAGATTCAAATTGAAGACCCGATGCATCACGTTCTGATGAGCCGGCCCTTGGGGGCTACACCCGCCGAAGCTTTATAAAGGTATAAGGCAGTTATAAGTCCCAGGTTGCTGCAGGCAGGACAACCCGACACTTGGGGGCTACACAGTCCAAAAAATTATTGCAAAGCACCAAGTTATCATAGATAATCTCGGAGCTTGGGGGCTACAGGTAATATGGACATATCAAAAACTTGGAGGAGAATTTTCAAGATGTTAATTATGGAGTTCAGTTGTTAGACCTGGTGACACCAAAATTCATAACCCGGTGTTATCAAAAGATCATAACCCGACAAATTTTATAAGCCGCCTTGCTTCATAGCAATGGAAGTCCGGATTTACATCAGATGGATTTTCATCCCAATATGTTTATCAAGTTGGATGGATTCTAGTTATTTGACCCGGCGTCACCAACGATAATGACCCGACATTATCAGTGATTATGACCCGGCGGAGATGACCCGCCAAGAGTATTGGAAGTCGACTCAATGGCATATAGGTGTTCTATTCTCCATATTTTTCAAAGGACAATGACCAGCAAGATAATTATCAAAGAGGACTATTTCATATGCAGAGAAGACCCGGATTTCTGAGGAGCCATTTCATAAGCCGGCCAAAGGAGCAAGCCGGCTACTTAACATATTTTTTATTTTCATTTCAGCAGCTTAGCATGAACAAATTCAAACTAATATGGGGGATAATGCCGGGGATATATACCCCGCGGTATGACCCGGCCTAGGGACTCATAGGAGACCCGAGAAAGACATGACACTTTATTAATGACCCGACAGGCGGATCACAGGACGACCAGGCCCAAGACCCGACATATAAGCCGGCATCAGGCGGCTCACAAGAGAAGGCTCAAAGAGAGAAAGACTCCCTGCCGAAGGTTACAAGACCCAGAATAGGATTTTAGAGAGACTAGTCCTAATCCTACTCCTAGTAGGACTCTATTTGTAAACCGACCCTCTCCACTTATATAAGGAGGGGTAGAGCACCCCAAGAGAGGGGGGACACAAGTCCACAAGTTTAGAGAGATTAGAGGCTCTCGGGATTAGAGGTAGCAAACAACACCCTTGTAACCGAGAGATCTCCTTCATCATCAATACCAGACAAGCAGGACGTAGGCTTTTACCTCCATCGAAGGGGCCGAACCTGGGTAAACTTCGTGTCTCTCGATTCCGATCAACGCCTTCAAGCCGCCACATAGTTGCGTCTTTGCCCCGAACCTAAGTCCGTTCACCCGGACATCTGCCGTGAAAAATCCACGACAATCGGGGTTGTGCATGATGTAAATACTTTGTGTGGGAAGATGGAGCATAGCCATACCATATGATATTGTAGGGATAACTTTCTTTTTCCATTATATTTTGAAGAGATACAGTTGCTTTGCTAGTATGCTTGAAATGTTATTGTTTCTATATCAATATTAAGCTTTTGTTTTGAGTCTTATGGATCTGAATATTCATGCCACAATAAAGATTATTAATTGCATAAATATGTTAGGTAGCACTCCACATAAAAAGTTCTATTTTTTTATCATTTACCTACTCGAGGACGAGCAGGAATTAAGCTTGGGGATGCTGATACGTCTCCAACGTATGTATAATTTTTTATGATGGCATGCTATTATATTATCTGTTTTGGATGTTTTATATGCATTAATATGCTATTTTATTTTATTTTTGGGGACTAACGTATTAATCTAGAGCCAAGTGCAAGTTTTTGTTTTTCCCCATGTTTTTGAGTTTTGCAGATATGGAATATTAGACGGAGTCCAAACGGAATAAAACTTCCGGAAGGAAATTTTTCTGGAAGGAAACAAGTCATACAAGCTTGGAGTGCACATCAGGGGAGGTGCCAGGGCGCCACAAGACTGCTAGGCACGACCCCCTAGCCGCGCCTAGCAGGCTTGTCGCCTCCTGGCAGGTCTCCTAACCCTAATTCTTGGCCTATAAATACCCAAATATTCCTCCAACATCAGAACAAGCCATGAAAATACTTTTTCGCTGCGGGAAGCCTCCGTTCTCGAGAGATCCAATCTTGGAACCTTCTCCGGTAATCTGCCGGCGGGGGAATCGATCATGGAGGGCATCTACATCAACTCCATTGCCCCTCCGATGATGCGTGAGTAGTCCACCACACACCTACGGGTCCACAGCTAGTAGCTAGATGGCTTCTTCTCTCTCTTTGATCTTCAATACCATGTTCTTCATGATTTTCATGGAGATCTATCTATGTAATCTTCTTTCATGGTGTGTTTGTTAAGATCCGATGAATTGTGAGTTTATGTTCAGATTATCCATGAATCTTATTTGAATCTCCTATTATTTCTTATATGCATGATTTCATATCCTTGCAAGTCTCTTCGAGTTATTGGTTTGGTTTGTCCAACTAGATTGGTAATTCTTGCAATGGGAGAAGTGCTTGGCTTTGGGTTCAATCTTGCGGTGTCCTCACCCGGTGACAAAGTAGGGGTAGCGAGGCACGTATTGTATTGTTTCCATCAAGGGTAACAAGATGGGGTTTTCATCATACTGCTTGAGTTTATCCCTCTACATCATGTCATCTTTCTTAATGCGTTACTCTGTTCTTCATGAACTTAATACTGTAGATGAAGGCAGGAGTCAGTTGATGTGTGCAGTAGTAGTAGTAGATGCAAAATTGTTTCGGTCTACTTGTCACGGACGTGATGCCTATATGCATGATCATTGCCTTGGATAACTACATGATTATTTGCTTTTCTATCAATTGCTTGACAATAATTTGTTTACCCACCATGATATTTGCCTGCAAGAGAGAAGCCTCTAGTGAAACCTATGGCTCCCGGGTCTATTTTCCATCATATATTTTCAGATCTATACTTGCTGCAATTTATTTACCTTTTACTTTCCACACTTGTTAAATCTATCTCTATCGGATCTAATCCTTGCAAATAACCATGAAGGGATTGACAACCCCTTTATAGCTTTGGGTGCAAGAGTTTTATTATTTATGTAGGTGCATCCATTGGTGACTTGACCAAGGTAAATACTTATCTACTTTGCTGCATCACCCTTTCCTCTTCATGGGAAAACCAACGCATGCTCAAGAGGTAGCAGCCCCTGAGGTCGGAGGCTATAAATTGACCAAGGTAATGATGGACGGCGGTAGCAGCATCAACATCTTGTGCTATGACACCTTTCGTCGGAAGGAGTTGACTGAGAAGGATCTTAAGCCGTCGTCTACAGTATTTCATGGCGTCGTGCTGGGCAAGTCCACTTATCAAGTGGGGAAAATTGCCCGTGAGGTGACGTTTGGAGATGACTACAATTATAGGTTGGAAACTTTGTGGTTCGAAGTAGTCAAAATCAAGAGCTTGTATCATGCCCTATTTGGGCGATCGGCTTTCGCTAAATTCATGGCCCTATCCTGTTATGTCTACCTGCAGCTAAAGATGTCGGGTCTGAAAGGGACAATCATAGTGCATGGTGATCGGAAAATTGCTCTTGAGTGTGAGGAAGGTGATGCTGCAGATGCGGAGACAAGTTGTGTTGAGGTGGAGCTCAATTTTTATACAGATAATGTTGACCCGGCTGATATGACTCCATTGAAAAAGCCCAGCACAGATTCTGAGCTGCCCCTGAAGTTTGTGGTAGAAGATACCAAGTTGGTGGATTTTTCTCCCGACGACTCATTGAAGCAGTTCACTATTGGGGCTAAAATGGACCCCACATAGGAAAGTGCGCTCATCGAATTCATCCATGATAATCGGGACATCTTCACATGGAAACCTTCTGACATGTCGGGTATACCGAGAGAATTCCCTGAGCACCAGCCTAATGTGGATCCTAAGTTTAAACCAGTTAAGCAATTCCTCCGTCGTTTCAATGAGGAGCGGCGTTAAGCTATTGGGGAAGAGGTAGTCCGGCTCTTAGCAGCCGGGTTCATCGTGGAGGTTTTTCCCCCGAAGTGGCTGGCTAATCCCATGCTTGTACTTTAAAAAGAACGATACGTGGCGTATGTGTGTGGATTACACAGATCTTAACAAGGCTTGTGTGGTTGATCCATTTGCTCTCCCTTGTATTAACCAGATGATTGACGCAACGGTGGGTTGTGAGAGTTTATGTTTCCTAGATGCTTATTCCGGTTACCATCAGATAAAGATGATAGTTAAAGACCAAGAGAAGACATTCTTCATCACACCCTTGGGAGCTTTCTGCTATGTGTCGATGCCCTTCGGACTTAAAAGTGCGCAGGCGACTTATCAACGCTGTGTGCAGAACTGTCTTCATAGTCAAATTGGGCGGAATGTTCATGCTTATGTGGATGATATTGTGGTCAAGTCAAGGAAGAAGGAGACTCTGCTTGACGATTTGAAAGAGACATTTGATAGCCTACGGGTTTACAAGATGATGCGTAATCCACCTAAGTGTGTTTTGGTGTCCCTACAGGCAAGATCCTAGGATTCTTAGTCTCCGAAGGGGGCATCAAGGCTAACCCGGATAAAATAAAGGCCATCACCTCATTATCTAAGATGGCGAGCATTAATGACGTACAACACTTGGCAGGACATATCGCTGCCTTAAGCTGGTTCATAAGACACCTGGGCGAGAAAGCTATCCATCTATATCAGATGATGAAAAAGATAGATGACTTTGTGTGGAGTGATGCTACCAATGATGTGTTTGAAGCGCTCAAAAAACAGTTGGTTGAGCCGCCGGTTTTGGCCGCTGCGGAGAAAGAACTAGTGCTCTTGTATGTGCAGGCTAATAACAGGGTCGTCGGCGCTGCGGTTGTTGTGGAGTGCAAGGAGGAAGGGAAAGAATACCTAGTGCAGAGGCTGGTTTACTATGTCAGCGAGGTTCTAATAGAGTCCAAGAAAAGATACCCGCATTGGCAAAAGCTGATATATGGAGTGTTCATGGAAAATCGCAAACTGAAGCATTATTTCCTTGGACATCCAATCACGGTGGTTAGCTCTGCTCCTTTGGGAGATATAATTCAAAATAGAGAAGCCACCGGCAAGATTGCTAAGTGGGCACTAGAGCTTGGGCCTCTTAATTTTAGGTATGTGCCTCAAACAGCTGTCAAGTCTCAAGCCTTGGTGGATTTCATAAATGACTGGATGGAGTGTCAAGCGCCTGAAGAGAAGCCAAATAATACATATTGGATGATTCACTTGGTGGATCCAGATAGTTGGAAGGCTCGGGGACTGGAGTTGTTTTAACTTCCCCTAGAGGTGACAAGTTTTGTTATGTGTTAAGGTTAATATTTCCTTGTACTAACAATGCAGCTGAGTATGAAGCTTTACTTCATGGACTCGGTGTGGCCAAGGAGATGAATCTGAGACGTGTCAGATGCCTGGGCGACTCAGTCCTTGTGGCTCAACAAGTTTCAGGCATGTGGGATTCTAAGGACCCTCGTATGGCGGCTTATCGCCAAGGAGTTGACATTGTTGCCGGTCACTTCAAGGGTTATTAGGTGGATCACATTGATCGTCGGAAGAACGAGGCAGCAGGTACATTATCAAGATTGGGTTCTCAGCGCAAGCTAGTGCCGCCTAATGTATTTCTGGACGTGTTGCATCACCTGTCAGTCAAATTACCTTATGAGGAGGATCTTGCTATACCTGACCCGGAGGGACAGTTGGTGGAGGCTCTCCGTGCTATTCTTGATTGGACATTGCCTTATCTAACGTATCTGACTTACGACGAGTTACCCGAGGACAAGACCTTGGCGCGACAAATCGGGCGGCGGTCCAAGTCCATGACTATCGTCAATGGCGAGTTGCACGATGCAGTGTGATGGGTGTCTGTCAGCGCTACATTTCCCCTGAGGAGGGCCAGGAATTTTTACATGAGATACACGTCGGTGGCTGTGGTCATCATGTCGGCTAAAAATCCTTGGTGGCCAAGGCTTTCCAGCACGGTTTTTTCTGGTTAACGACTCATAAAGACGCAGAGGACATAGTTACCAAGTGCGGCGGATGTCAAAAATTCGGACGACGAGCCCATTTGCCGGCTAAGGAATTACGAATGATTCCAATCACCTGGCCGTTTTGGTTACCCTCACAGTATCATTACTAACAATGGTACAAATCTGTCCAAGGGGGCTATGGAAGCATTATGCAAAAGTGAACATATCCGCCTTGATGTCTCCTCTGTGGCTCATCCGCAATCCAACAGTCAGGCATAATGTGCTAACCAAGAGATATTGAGAGGATAAAACCCTGGCTCATGGTTCCTTTGTAATGAACGTCGGGTTTTTGGGTGGAGGAATTACCTTCAGTTCTTTGGAGTATCAGAACCACCCCCTATAGATCAACAGGCTACATGCCTTTCTTCATGGTTTATGGCGTAGAAACTCTTCTCCCAAGTGATATCCGCCATGACTCGCCCAGGGTGACGGCTTACATTAAAAATGATGATGAGATGACACATCAGAACACACTAGATGCTTTGGATGAGGAGCGGGATCTTGTGACAGCACGATCGGCGATTTATTAGCAAGATCTGCGTCGTTATTATAGCCGCAAAGTCAAGACCCAGACATTAAGGCGACTTAGTGTTGCATATGATTCAAGAACAGACAGATATGCATAAGTTATCTCCCCCTTGGGGAGGACCTTTCATGGTCAGCATGAATCTCAACAATGGGTCCTATTACCTCATCGATATATGGGAGAGCGACGAGTCACGCACTTCCAGACAAGAGACCAGCATGCCGTGGAATATTGCTCATCTCCAGCCTTACTATACTTGAGTCACTAAGTCCCATCAATATACATACATCTGCAATTGTATATACCTTTTTAATATAATAAAGTTGGCATCCCCGTAGCTCGGGGCCTCTGCTGTTTCTCCGTGCACCAAGTTTTGTGCAAAAGAGTTGATCGTTCATAAGGTCACTTGGGGGCTTCCAACCCATTGGGTTTAGCTTTCATACCCTCTTGACCGGCTTCCACGCCATATATGGGTTAAACCTGCATGTTTGCAACTTGCTACTCCACCACGTGACCCGCCAAACTCTTACTAGTCAATCTTGAAATAAAGACCCTGAACTTGTCAAGATTCTTGACAGTCAATCTTGCAATAAGATCCTGAACTGGTTAAGGTTAAAATGATGACTTATATCATGAGAGAGCTAGCTTACAAAGAGCTAGGATAAACTCACCCGCCTGTTGTAGTCTCTCCGCTATGTGGCCGGTTTCGTACTCTTAATAGTCAATCTTTTTTAAGACCCTAAACTGGTTAAGGTTAAAACGATAGATTTATGTCACGTGAGAGCCCGCTTATGGGATTTTGGGGTACTCATGCCCTGTTGTAGCCTCTCCACTATATGGCTCGTTCGTACTCTTAATAGTCAATCTTTTTTAAGACCCTGAACTGGTTAAGGTTAAAACAATGGATTTATGTCATGTGAGAGCCGACTTATGAGATTTTTGGTAGTCATGCCTAGCTTCTTCGAAGAAACAAACTTGATTTTTCTTGAAATATAAAACAAGAGTTGACCTCTTTGGGTTGTGCCTTCAAAGTCACCTAAACATTTAATGAGAATATGTATATATTTTCTGCCTTGTTATTTTGTAGGGATTCTTTCATTGTAAGTTTCTAAAAAGTCTAAGGATGATAGTTTATCCTGAATAGGTGATGTTCATTGTTCAAAAGACTTCTGCTGTTATGACCAACCAACGGGCACCAAGAAGTATGGTCATATAAAAATATAACAGATGGATAGCACCAAAGCTGTTGGAATATGAGTTGTTCAAACTACAAACATGCACGAAGGCGCGGTTCAGGCAATCAGTTTTTTCTAAAGCTATTGCAAGGTTATCTAAAGCCCAAAATGATTGGACTTAAGTTTTTCACAAAAAATTATAACCTGGCAGGGTAGCACCCATGGTTAACTTCATCTAAGGTCGTCTCCTCGTTTAGCTTGTTGACGAGTCATCCTGCATTGGGTCTTCTTGGATCTGAAGGTTGTCCACATCCCAGTTGCAATTGATTAAGCCTTCAAATTAGGCTTTGTCATGCAAGATTGGATAGGGGTCAACATCATGGGAAAAGAGGTGCTTACGACGTTGAGGAGTTAGGTCCTTTGTTTCAAAAGTCGGCGGCCGGATTCGCACGTTGTTGTCATCATTAGCTGCCGGATATGTTGTCAGATCGGCTTCAGCGGCAAGCCGGCTGGCCAATGGCCGTGATGCCTTCATGCAATGGGCATATTCTTCTTGGGTGAATTATGAGCCGTCATCCTTTAGCTGTGTAAAGCCGTCGATCATCTCTTCTCGGTTAAGCTCAGGGGCATAAGCCAATGACCGGCTCACAACAACCATCGCGCCTTTATGGGTGGGTGATTTCTTCATTTCTTCTAGCTGCTTGGGGATGGTGGAGAGGCAGTTCACAATGCCTTTAATCAGCTTTGGTACCCCCTTTTCACTCATGAAAGCTCTGATGGTGAAAATGCTTCCAGTGTACAGATGCTCAGTCAATGTATATAACGATTTCATCTTCAACAAGCCGTCATCTGGAAGCTGGCGAGTTCGTCGACCTGCACACAGTCGAAGTTTTGTAAGTCGCCAGGAGAGTCTTTATACAGACTCTTCGAAAAGAATGCTCATAATCAACAACACTTACCAAAGAGAGATTCAGTCATCCGCGCTATATGGTGTTTCAGACTATCCAGTTCTTCAGTAATAGGCTTAAGTTGGCCCTTGACGTCTTCAATGCCTTTGACTAAAGCAGTTTGTTCGGCTTCAACTGATTTCTTGTTGGCCTTAAAATCCGCCTTGGTTTTCTTCATCTCTATTTAGGAGAGCCGCCACTTTTTCTCAGCTTCAGCACGGGCATCTTGTTGGAAGGCCAGGTCCTTCTTAAGGTCGATCAAGCTAGACTCGGCCATAGTTAAAGCTTCCTGCACAATACAAGTGTCAAGTATAAGTATTCTCCATTTTAACCGCCAACACGGTTTATAAAAGCACTTGGGGATACTAAAGAAGGTTGTTACAAGTCTCAAGTAGATTGCACACAATATACTTGACACTTGGGGGCTAATGTGTATCAGTTCTTTCAAGGTTTACAATCCAAATAAGACTCGGATCATCTTCAAGAAGATGATCCGACCCTTGGGGGCTACACTTGGCTCTTGCTCTATCAATATATTAAATGTCAGCTCAATATTTACATAATGACCCGACCCTTGGGGGCTACACTTGGCTCTGACTCTATCAATATAATAAGTGCCGAATCATTATTTGCATAATGACCCGACCCTTGGGGGATACAAGATGATTTATTGAAATCTATATAAGATTGAAGACTCGACTGATTTTTTGGAAAAGTAAGCCGACTCTTGGGGGGCTACGTAAGGATATATGGAAGGCAAAGAAGGTTGAGTACCTCATATTTCTTCTTCATCATACCAACTAGGTTGGCCTCCATATCCCAGCTTATGGAGAGGCGATTCAGATATCCAGAGTGCAGCTCATCAGCAGTAAGCTTCTCCAGATTAGGAAGATCAAGTTTTGCCTTCTCTTTATCAGGTGAAGGCGCCTCATTCTTGCTGATGTGCTTGGTCAACACATTGGAAGGAGCTGGAGATTTATAAGCCATCCCCGTGATGGTAACCTCTTCTTCATGAGAAGTCACATCTTGAGCGGTTGGCCAAGGGCCTGGCGGCTTAGAGCCAGATTCTGGATTTGCCTCAGGGATCATAACATCAACATCCTCCAGCTCACTAGTCTGGGGAGTTTCATCATTGGTGCCCTGATCATTTTCAGATGGCTCGACAAGAATCTTAGGAGTGCTAAGCTTTGGGTTCTCCGGCTCTGAAACATCAGGACAGGTGGCTGACTCGCCTACCTTCCTCCTTTTAGCTTGGGACCTATGAAGAAAGTTTGCACTATAAGTCATATGCAAGGATAGACTATTAACAAGCAGTTTGGGATGCAAAGAAATTTACCCCGGGTTGATAACAAGAGGAGGTAATTTTGAGGCGGTTGAGTCGCCAGAAGAAGGAGGTGTTTCCCAAAAAGTCAAAATTGGGAAATATGAGTAAGTTACATCGCAAGTTCAATATGCAGAAGAAATGAAAGCTTAATCTATGAAATACCTTGGTACGGCATTTCCAAGGAGCCGGAGTGTCAGGTAAGCCGGCTAACAAGGCTTCAGAGCCGCTGCTCCGAGTCTGGCGTATAGTGTCATCTTGTTGCTTCTTAAAAAGAAAGTCGGGATCCAAGTGAGCAAGAGGATGTGAAAGTTTTACATTCCAAACAACCCGCCATATTTTCTTTGTTGGTAAAGGTTCCGAGTTAGAGGAGACGATAGTTACCTCTACGACACCAACATGGCCTGTCTCCACTTCCTCCCGAGAGCAATCAATGTCAATAAGTTGCATAAAAAGAAGGCCAGGGGAGTCAAGTTCTACCTTCGAGTCATCAAGTTCGAGCAGATCTTGGGCAGATTTTTCTTCTTACGACCCGGAACACGGGCTTTCATAGCTTTAGTTTTCTTCTTGGAAGCTGCAATTGGTTTTTTCTTCCAGAACAAGGAGTTGGCTGCTACCTCTTTAGCTTGCATTGGTTTTCCCTTGAAGAGGAAAGGGTGATGCAGCGAAGTAGATAATTATTTCCCTCAATTGATGATAACCAAGGTATCAATCCAGTAGGAGGAACAAGCAAATCACCAATGGATGCACCTACACAAACAATAAAACTCTTGCACCCAATGATATAAAGGGGTTGTCAATCCCTTCCTCATTATTTGCAAGGATTAGATCTGATAGAGATAGATGTAATAGATTGCGGAAACTAAAAGGTAAATCAATTGCAGCAAGGTATTTTTGGTATTTTTGGTTTATAGATCTGAAAATACAGTATGGAAAGTAGACCCGGGGGCCATAGGTTTCACTAGAGGCTTCTCTCTTGAAGGCAAATATCACGGTGGGTGAACAAATTATTGTTGAGCAATTGATAGAAAAGCGAATAATTATGAAGATATCCAAGGCAATGATTATGCATATAGGCATCTTGTCCGTGTCAAGTAGACCGAAACGATTCCGCATCTACTACTATTACTCCACACATCGACCGACTCCTCCCTGCATCTAGAGTATTAAGTTGATGAAGAACAAAGTAAAGCATTAGGTAAGAAGACATGGTGTAGAGGGATAAACTCAAACAATATGATGAAAAACCCATCTTGTTACCCTTGATGGCAACAATACAATACGTGCCTCACTACCCCTACTTTGCCACTGGGTGAGGACACCACAAGATTGAACCCAAAACCAAACACTTCTCCCATTGCAAGAATTACCAATCTAGTTGGACAAACCAAACCAATAACTTGAAGAGACTTGCAAAGATATGAAATCATACATATAAGAATTTAGAAAGACTCAAATAATATTCATGGATAATCTGAACATAAACCCACAATTCATCGGATCTCAAGAAACACACCGCAAAAGAGTATTACATCGGATAGATCTCCGTGAAGATCACGAAGAACATGGTATTGAAGCACAAAGAGAGAGAAGAAGCCATCTAGCTACTAGATATGGACCCGTAGGTTTGTGGTGGACTACTCACGCATCATCGAAGGGGCAATGGAGTTGATGTAGATGCCCTCCGTGGCCGGATCCCCCTCCGGCAGATTATTGGAAAAGGCTCCAATATTGGATCTCTCGGGAACGGAGGCTTCTGGCGGAAGAAAAGTATTTGCGTTTCTCTTTTTCGTATTGGGGGCATATTTGGGTATTTATAGGACAAAGATTAGGACTAGGAGACCTACTAGGCGCGGCTAGGGGGGTGGCTGCGCCCCTGGCTTGTGACCTCCTGGCAGCTTCCCTGCCGTGCACTCCAAGCCTGGTAGGTCTCTTTCGGTCCAGAAAAAATCATTCCAAAGATTTTATTCCGTTTGGACTCCGTTTAATATTCCATATCTACAATACTCAAAAGCAAGGAAAAAACATAAACTGGCACTAGGCTCTAGATTAATAAGTTAGTCCCAAAAATAATATAAAATAGCATATTAATGCATATAAAACATCCAAAACTGATACTATAATAGCATGACACAATAAAAAATTATAGATATGTTGGAGATGTATCAGCATCCCCAAGCTTAATTCCTGCTTGTCCTCGAGTAGGTAAATTATAAAAACAGATTTTTTGTTGTGGAGTGCTACCTAACATATTTATCCATGTAATATTCTCTATTGTGGCATGGATATTCGGATCCGTAAGTCTAAAAAAAAGCATAATATTGACATAAAAACAATAACATTTCAAGCATACTAGCAAAGCAATTGTTTCTCTTTAAAATATAATGGAAAAAGAAAGTTATCCCTACAATATCATATAGTTTGGCTATGCTCCATCTTCCCCACACAAAGTATTTATATCATGCACAACCCCGATGAAAAGTCAAGCAATTGTTTCACACTTTTATTTTCTCAAACTTTTCAACTCTCACGCAATACATGAGCGTGGACCATGGATATAGCACTATAGGTGGAATAGGACATGGTGGAGGTTGTGAAGGAAAAGGAGAAGATATTCTCACATCAACTAGGCATATCAACGGGCTATGGAGATGCCTATCAATAGATATCAATGTCAATGAGTAGGGATTGCCATGCAACGGATGCACTAGATCTATAAGTGTATGAAAGCTCAAAAGGAAACTAAGTGGGTGTGCATCCAACTTGCTTGCTCATGAAGACCTAAGGAAATTTGAGGAAGCCAATCATTGGAATATACAAGTAAAGTTATATAATGAAAAATTCCCACTAGTTTATGAAAGTCTATCATGAAGTTCATGGTGCCACCTTGGAGCACAAGTGTGGAAAAGGATAGTAGCATTGTCCCTTCTCTCTTTTCTCTCATTTTTTATTTATTTTGGTGGCCATCTAAGGCCTCTTTTTTATTTGGTCTTCGCTGGCCTCTTTTATTTTCATAAAGTCTGGAGTCTCATAGCTTCCATCATCCTTTCCTCACATGGGACAATTCTCTAATAATGATGGTGATCACACTTTTATTATCTTACAACTCAAGAATTACAACTTGATAACTAGAACAAATTATGACTCTATATGAATGCCTCCGACGGAGTACCGGGATGTATAATGATCTAGCAAAGCAAATGACATCAAAAAATGGACAAGCCATGAAAACATCATGCTAGCTATCTTACGATCATGCAAAGCAATATGAAAATGATGGTGCGTATCATAATAAACGGAATGGTGGAAGTTGCATGGCAATATATCTCGGAATGGATATGGAAATGCCATTATAGGTAGGTATGGTGGCTGTTTTGAGGAAAGATATATGGTAGCTGTTTGGAGGAAGGTGGGTTTATCGCACCAGCGGAAGTTGCGCGGTAGTAGAGAGGCTAGCAAAGGTGGAAGGGTGAGAGTGCGTATAATCCATGAACTCACATAGTCATAAAGAACTCACAAACTTATTGCAAAAGTCTATTAGTCAGTGAAGCAAAGCATTAGACGCATGCCCCTAGGGGAGAGGCTGGTAGGAGTAAACCATCGCGCGCTCCCAACCCTCACACAAAGGTCGATAATCTATAAACAAATCATGCTCCGACTTCCTTACATAACGGTTCACCATAGGTGCATGCTACGGGAATCAAAAACCTTTACACAAGTATTTTTACCAATTCAAAATTACTTCCTAACATGAATCTTAACATTACCATATTTATATCTCAAAACTTTATGCAAGGAATCGAACTTCTCATAATACTCAATGCACTTAATATTGAAGATTTTATTACATTCCTCTTGGATGCCTATCATATTAGGACTAAATTCATAACCTAAAAAATTACCATGCTATTTTAAAGACTATCAAAATAATATAAGTGAGGTACGAGAGTTCAATTATTTCTATAAAATCAAAAATCACCGTGATGTACAAAGATATAAGTGCAGCACTAGAGCAAAATTGCCTATCTCAAAAGATATAAGTGAAGCACATAGAGTATTCTAATAAATTCACTATTCATGCGTGTCTCTCTCAAAATATATGTGCAGCAACTATGATGGTGGCAAACTAAAAAACAAAGACTCATATCATACAAGATGCTCCAAGCAAAACACATATCATGTGGTGAATAAAAATATAGCCCGAAGTAAACTTACCGATGGATTGAAGGCGAAAGAGGGTATGCCTTTCAGGGAATTCCCAAGCTTAGGATCTTTGGCATACTTGAATATGATTTGGGGTGCCTTGGTCATCCCCAAGATTAGGATCTTGCCACTCCTTATTCCATAGTCCATCAAATCTTTACCCAAAACTTGAAAACTTCACAACACAAAACTTAACAGAAAACTCATGAAATCCGTTAGTATAAGAAAATAAACCACCACTTTAGGTACTATTGCGAACTCATTCTTTATTTATATTGGTGTAATACCTAGTATATTATAACTTCTCCATGGTTGATACCCCCCGATACAACCCATAGATACATCAAAATAGGCAAACAACTCAAAGAAAACAGAATCTGTCAAAAACAGAATAGTGTGTAGCAATCTGAAAACTTTGTATACTTATGTAACTCAAAAATTACTGAAAAATTAGGAAATCTGGGAAATTTGTATATCAATCTTCTGTAAATATTTCAGACTCATTCGATGCTCTGAAAATTTTAAATTTTTTTTGGACTGAGCGCAGAAGTTTCTATTTTTCAGCAAGATCAAATCAACAACCACCCTAGACCATCCTAAAGGTCTTACTTGGCTCAAACACTAATTAAAAAAACAAAACAAAATTACTACAAAAGTAATAATTTGGGCAACACTCAGAAACAGAAGCAAAAATAGCACATCGAAATAAAATTGGGATGCCTCCCAACAAGAGCTATCGTTCTATGCCCCTAGCTAGGCATAACGATTTCAATGATGCTCACATAAAAGTTGTAATTGAAATATGAAAAATAGCATCATGAATAGCATGAAAAACACTTTTAATTATAACCCACTACCTATGCATTGGTATTTTGTAAACAAACAATTCATACGAACAAGAATCAACTAGCATAGTGTAGGATCGAAAGTAGGTCTACACGGGGGCGAGGGGGGGGGGGGGTGATTAGACTACTTGACCAAATAAAAGTTTTGCCCTTTCCCAATTTTAGTTCTTGGCAAGTTTTAGCATTCATATCATATCAAGTAACACCCTACACATGCATGTCTAAGAGTATATCAGCGGAAAGTAAAGACATTACACATGTAAGTAAAGAGAGGGTTAGGAAAGCAAACACAAGTGATGACACGATGATTTTTCCGTGGTTCCGATAGGTGGTGCTATCGTATGTCCACGTTCATGGAGTCTTCAACCCATGGAGGGTAACGGTCGCGAGAGTCCACGGAGGGCTCTACTCACAAAGGGTTCCACGAAGAAGCAACCTTGACTATTCCATGTGACTTCCGTCCACGAAGGACTAGCCTCACTATGGGTAGATATTCACGAAGTAGGTGATCTCCTTGCCCTTACAAACTTCTTGGTTCACTCCACAACACAAAGTAGGTGGCTCCCAAGCGACACCTAACCAATCTAGGAGGCACCACCTCCAAAGGGTAATAGGCTCGGTAATGACGGTGAACCCCTTGCTCTTGTTCTTCAAGATGATAGACTCCGCAACACACAATCACTCTCTCATAGATTTGGCTTGGTAGAAGAGATGGGATTGGTGGAAAGCAACTTGGGGAGGCTAGAAATCAAGATCCATATGGTTGGAGTGGAAGATCTTGACCTCAACACAAGGGTAGGTGGTTATCTCTCAGAAAACTGAGTAGGATAGGTATGGAATAGTTCTGAGTGCTTCTCTTTAGAGTAGGTGGTGGTGCAGGGGTATATATAGGCATCCCCAAAAATCCAACTGTTACACACAATAAGTCAGACTCGGTGACACCGATGTGTAAATCTCGGTGGTATCGAAGTGACCAAAAGTGGCAACTTCTGAATCTCGGAGGGACCGATATACAATTCTCGGTTGCACCGACAAGGTGACCAATGGTCAGATTTACCAATCTCGATGACGCCGATTCACCATTTTTGGTCAGACCAAAAATGAGAACTTGCGTAACAGAATCTTGGCAACCCAACTCGGTGGCACCGAGTGCAGTGTCGGCTGCACCGAAGTGTTAGGGTTTAGCTGAGTCTGTCTAGGGTTTAGAATCGGTGGCACTAGGATAGGAATGTTGGTTGCACCGATTTTGCATATTTGGCTTAGGACAGACTTTGGTGGGAGAGTTTGTGGATGTTTTGGTGACTGTCACTTGTGCACATTTGAGCAAATTGTTCACCATCAAAACTTTACCCCCTTTTAATAATATTGGCATTCCTATGGACTCAAAGTGATTTCTCACAAATGTAAAATGTAGAGTCCTCTTGTTTGAAGCTTGGCCAACCTATTTCCTTGAATCTTGGGGCAATTCCACAATCCTTTAGCCATCCCTATCATTGAACTTGTCCTGAAATATACTTGGTGAAAGCATTAGTTCAATGACTTATATGTTGTTATTAATTACCAAAACCACCAAGGGAGCAATGTGCTTTCAATCTCCCCCCTTTTGGTAATTGATGACAACATATAGATCAAAGCTTCGACAAAGATATAATCATGGAATATAATCGTTGCTTTGAGAAGTATGTGATAAGCAAGATCTCCCCCTAAATTTGTGCATTATTTTTAAATTTGCGTTTGAATGCAAATGCACAATCGATTAGGTACATGGGTTACTTCTTACATGTGACATACCACTTGGTGGTGTGCGAGAGTAATTGGAATGAATATCATAGCACAACACAATCAATCAAAGATGAATGATCATCACATAAGCATTAAGATGATAGGAAATAGTAGCATCACACATTAAAGCGTATGATCAAACATCATCAAGCGTGTATCACAAGCAAAATAAAAGAGTATCATGGCAAACAAAAGCAATTGTTTTTTGAAAAAGCAACAAACACCAAAAGCTCTCTCACTGGAAGCCTAACGATCTATGTACACTTCTCCCCCTTTGGCAACAAGTTACCAAAAAGTTAAAAGGCATATAACTAATCGCTCTTGGGCTGATCCCCTCTGGTTGCTGATGAAGGAGTCGAGATAACGGCATCGGCGAAGATCTCTACAGATGTCGTGGATGGAGCTGGAGTGGTCACTAGAGGAACTTGAGCTGATGGAGCAGGAGTTGTGCTGACAGTAGCAGGATATGATGAAGAGGGCCTCAAGTCTGGTGCAGGCACTATGGCTGATCTAGTCTGAGTGGTGAACTGGGTGCCTAGCCCGAGAGGTGATTCATCCTCCTCCTCATCATCGTCATCATCTAAAGTAGAAGAGACCCGAGGGACGTGCACGGAGTCAACTTCCTTCTGAAGCTCTATAACTGTCTTGGACAATTTGTCCACCTTATCACCAAGAACCTTGATTCTTGTCTTGAAGATCCTCACTAGACTGTTCTGGTTGTCCAGAATCCCCTTGATATCCTTCTGCATGCCTTAGACGGCTGAGATCAGAAGATCCATTTGCTTGTTCCTGAATCTGGGGGCTTGAGCACTAGCGGCTCGAACAACTTGTGCCTCTGCTTGTGTTGTAGCAGATGTGGGATGAACTGGGTCCATCACCATGACATTATCCTCAAAATCTGGCTATAGGGGCAAATGTGGACGATCTAGAGAAAAAATGTGCTTCTCCAACTGAGAGTTGATAAGCAACTGGATGTAGGGTGCATAACAACAAGAGCGCTTTTGATCAGCAGCAACCCTCTTGATTGTCTCAACAATCAAATCCATGACTCTAATCCTGGTGTTCCTGTCAAGGTGGATCAACATGTTAATGGAGTAGCGCCGGATCATCTTGTCATCTCCTGACTTAGGCATCAAGGTGTGCCTCAGAATGGTCTTCATTGTACGGAGGCCTGCTTGCAGATAATAGATGGATCCTAGCTTGTGTGATTGCACCATGTTTGCAGGGATATGAGTATACATATCTTTCATGACATTGTGACTTGCCTTGGGTTTTGAGTATATACATCTAGATCACCTTCCTGAGCGTCTGGAACTTCTAGAAGTGCAACCCACTCATCAACAGTGGTTTCATACCTTGCACCTTGAGTCATCCATACAATTCTACCATCTCCGTAGAAATGAGCAGTGGAGTAGAATTGCATGATCATCTCGTCGTTCCATGCAGTAAGCTCTCTACCAATGAACTTGTCCATACCAATGCAATGGAAGTTATCTTGGACACTTGGGAAGTAGTCCACATTATCTTTAATGAACTTCCAGTCGACATATCTCATGTCGCTAACAACCGGGCTCTTGTCAAGCAACATTGTCTCATAATAATTCTGTTGCTCTCTTGTGTAGAACCTGTAGTCAACATCAGTTTTCCTCCTCTGAGCATAAGGATCTATGGCTCCCCAGGATCTCAATCCTGAGTCTTTCCTCTTCTTCATGTCCTCAGCAACTAAGTGGTTGGCATCATGCCCTGGAAGATGTGCTCTGGGCTTCATCAAAGTAGTCAAGTCATCATCATATTCAGTTCTGGAGGCAGTCCCCTTATTCTTCTCAGAAGCTGGAATGTCTCTAGTAGTCCTCTTGGACTTCTGTGCAACAGCTTTCTTGGAAGAAGGCTTGGTGCTCTTGGAAGTCCAGTCTTTGGCATAGCATCAGCCATCAGCTTCTTGATTTTCTTCTTGGGAGGGGATTTCTCAACATGTTCTTCCTCCTCTTCCTTAGCAGCAGCACCAACAGCCTCCTCTGGATCTTCATACATAGAGGTAGGCCTGCCAATCACATGGACAATCCTTTCATCAGACTTCTTCTCTCCTGCCTTCTTAGGAATAGCCTTCCTTGGGGGATCAACATAAATAGTGGCTCTAGTACTCTCATGTGCTTTGATAGTCTCTAAGCTGGCATAGATCTGGCTGAAAACTCTTCTAGATGACGTAGCTTCAGTTGTGGACTTCTTGGCAGCCTTTTCTTGCTTCTGAGCAAGTATCTCCTCAGGAATGAAATCTGAATCTTCTTCATCAGAGTTGAGCTTCTTCTTGGTCCTGGTGGCAGCCTTGGGCAACCCATATGAGCTGGGGTGCCTGGATCTGAAAAAGAACTAGCCTCTGGACTTGTGCGAGAACTCATGTCAGCTCCCTGCTCTGCCAAATTCTGATTGTCCTCCCAGCCTGACATACTGACCCTGTGAATAGAGTATAGGAGAGCAGAAGTAGATGAGTCATCACAAAATGAGGCTGGTTTTGAAATTTGAACAATGAATTTTCAAGACTTTTGCATTCTATTAAATAAATATCGGTACAGCCAAAACAAATTTTTTGGTGGGGCCGACGCTGACTGACTCTCTAACCGAACCTTGGCACCCTTTTCGGTCGGACCGAAAAGAGAAACTCGGTTCCACCGAGTCAGTTCTCAGCCACACAGAAAAGCACATCGGTGAGACCGATATGTCAGTTTCGGTTCAACCGAGATTTATCGAGCGGACGGTAAAACCCTAGAAAATTCGTCATTCGCAAGATTTTGGAGTTTTGAGTGGATAGGAATACGTGCAAAGGGTGTATCAAAGATAAACATGAATCTAACGCGCAAGAATCATATGAGGAGCGCAATAGAGATCGAATCCGTACCCTAGCTTGGCGCGGATCCTCTACGGCGGCGACAAGGGAGTGGATTTCGTCGGCGTCAGCGATTCCCAATGGTGGAGGAGCATAGGGAGACAAGGGCGATGACCAGGGGTCTCATGGGCGATAGCTTAGGGTTTTGAGGCGCGATGATTGAGATTGAAATTCAAAGCGTCGGGGTCCACAACTTATATACCCACCACTGTTGGTGACACTGATTCTAATTTTTCGGTGTCACCGAGTGCCTCAACTGTCAGCTGATAGGGACACTCGGTGTAACCGAGAAAATGGAATCGGTGGTACCGAGATTGAAAACCAGATCAAGCCTAGGCATTCGGTGAGACCGAGATTTTGTGGTTGGTTCAACCGAGATGCACTTCGGAGGCTTTAATGGTCAGTCCTTGTCTATACGGAACTCCGAGTGCTCCCCACACAGAGGGATCAAAAAGCACTTGTTCAAATTTTGTGATTCAGCATGAATAGAGTATGAGGTGAGAAAGCATAGGTAGCTAAAGAAGTGGTCCTAGGAATTCTTGTATATCCAATTGGCAAAAGATAAATCAAAAGCCAAATAATAACAATTGGATATCCTCGAATGAGAAAATAAATGCAGACCAACATGCTCACACAATAAGATGTCAAATGAAATCATGGCAACCATGCACAAACACTCTAGCATCTAACAAGCACTTGGGCGATGACGAAGTCATCTATATATGAGTATTTGACTTAGGATCCAAGTAAGAGTACTTGATCATAGGTCATACTCATCATTTAAGCACAAGTGGGGTTACCACTTTTACATAAAGCATTTAGTGTTGTCACATTCTAAGAGATTCTTTGACTCAAGTCTTAGAGTAAAGCTCCCCCTTGATGTGACGTCCCCCCATAAGAGGGATAAACTAACTTTGGGTTTTTTCAATGAAGACTTCATGTTGGTGAGGTAGTGGTGGATGCTCAATGTTGACGAAGATCACCAAGAGTTGGGAGCATCCTTGTTGTTTCCTTACTCTTCTTACCTACATGGGTTAGTCCCAATACACAAGAGACAAACACAAGGATATCTATGAACATGTAGTGCAAAGCATGTGTAATGATGTCCATTGATTTGTTGATTACATTGTCCCTTGCTTACATTTGAGGGAATGTGTGTCTCCTTGATCTATTGCATAGGGTTGATGTTGATTGCAAATAGATCTTGCTAGTAATGAATATAAGTGGATTACATTGGCAGAGTCACCCCTCAAGAACTCTCTAGTTCTTCTTCTTGGGAATCCACATCAAGTTGATGAGGATCCTTGGTGTTGAAGTAGCACTTGTAGAAGTTGAGCTTGTAGTAGCCTTGGGAACCCACTTCACTAAAGCTTGGGGTTCATCTTCATAAGAGTCAAAGTCCTCTTGGAGCTTGTTCTTGCCCTTGAGCTTTGTGTCTTGTGGTGGAAGGTCATCTTGAGTGTTTTCCCCCTTGGGAAGAGTATTTTCATACTTCTCCTTTGAGGAACAAACTTGGGATTGGGATATTTACCTTCTTCCCATTCAACTCCATTAGCGTTGAAGTAGCCAACACCATGATTCTTCCGGTATCCTCCATGCTTGCGTACAATCTCATCAAATTGTTTGTACCCTTCAAGACTCTTGTAGATACCTTTCTCTATAATTCCTTACAATAAAGCATTTTCTTGCTCATGTGTAACTTGGCTAAGAGAATCATCATTACTGGAATCAATAGAACTACTAGGATCAACATCATTGGGTTTAGCATTTTTATTGTTGCTACTAGATGAAGAACGTTTCTTTTCTTTGTTACTAGTTTGCTTAGATTTGACTTGTGGCATGAATGTAGACAAGAGTAATCGTATGGCAATATAAGATTAAATCTTCTTTCGGAGATCGTCATTGATAGTTTTAAGAAATTCATGTTCTTGCTCCAAATTGAGCTTCTTGAAGCGTAGCTTCTCATGAGTTCTTACAAGCTCTCTATGATCTTCAAGAGTATATTCATGAGCTAAGTCAAGAGTGTTGAGTTATTTAGTTAGTTCTTCTATTTTCATCTTATCATCTTCAATTGACTTATCTTGACTAGTATGAGAATTATCAAGTTCATTAACATCACTAGTTTTATCATATAGCAAGTCATCATCATAAAGCAAATCATCTTCATCACTATCGAAATCAAGATATTCGGGGTGTGATACCCTGGGGCCTTTAGCCATGAAGAATCTTCCGCCTCCTTCATTTGGTGAATCAAATAGATCATAGGATTTGGTTGTCACTAGTGCAATCCCGGCAACACCATCATCTTGACTATAGTCGGAGTTGGAGTGATAGCTTCTCTCGGAGTGGTTGTCGGAGTCGGAGCCGGAAACCCATTCACCAACATGAGCTTGATCCTTTATTCTTGAGTAGCTCTTGGTGTGCTTGTACTTCTTCTTTGAGTCCCTACTTCTCCTTGAGGGTCTTCATTCATAATGATCATCCGTATTCCTTTTCTCTCTTCGAGGTGATTCGTCTCTTGAGCTTCGTCTTTTTGGTGACTCTTCTCTTCGTTTGTAGGGAGCTGAGCACTCATTGGAGTAGTGTCCGGGCTTCCCACAATTGTAGCAGTTTCGTTCACGACTTGACGAACGCTTCTCTTCATATCTTGAGTTGGAGCTGCGATCTTTGCTTCTATTCTTGTAGAACTTGTTGATTTTCTTGACCATGAGGCTTATCTCTTCATTTGTCACAAGGTTGTCGCTTGAGGTAGCGAGAGCATCACTTGTGGCTTTTTAAGCACTGCTAGACTTGTGATGAAGGTTTTCCTTGTCTTTAAGTGTCATCTCATGAGCAAAAATTCTACCAATCACTTCCATTGGTTTGAGATCTTTGTATTTGGGCATCATTTGGATCAATGTGCACATGGTGTCATATCTCTCAGCCAAAGCTCGAAGTATCTTCTTGATGATGAACTTGTCAGTCATTTCTTCGTTTCCTAAGCCATCAATCTCATTTGTGATGAGAGCTAGCCTAGAGTACATCTCAGTGACTCCTTCACCATCCTTCATCTTGAACTTGTCAAGTTGACCTTGAATAACATCTAACTTGGATTCTCTCACGGACTCAGTTCCTTCGTGCATATCGACCAAAGTATCCTAAAACTCTTTAGCATGTTCAAGAAGGCTGATTTTGTTGAATTCTTTAGGACATAGGCAGTTGAAAAGAATGTCACATGCTTGTGCATTGAGTTGCAACATCTTCAATTCATCCACAGACACTTCACGATCCAATTCCTTTCCATCCGCAAAGAATTCACCTTGCAAGCCAACACGAACAATAGCCCAAATGGTAGGATTATGACCAAGCAAATGCATTTTCATTTTATGCTTCCAACTAGAAAAATTAGTGCCATCAAAGTACGGATCTCTACGGTGACAATTTCCCTCACTAGATGCCATACTTCTCCTAGGTTGTGAAACCAATGCAATGGAGACCAATGCTCTTATACCACTTGTAGGATCGACAGTAGGTCTAGAGGGGGGGGGGTGATTAGACTACTTGACAAAATAAAAGTTTTGCCTTTTTACCAATTTTAGTTCTTGGCCAGTTTTAGCATTCATAGCATATCAAGTAACACCCTACACATGCGTGTCTAAGAGTGTAGCAGCGGAAAGTAAAGACATTACACATGTAAGTAAAGATAGGGTTAGGAAATCAAACACAAGTGATGACATGATGATTTTTCCCATGGTTCCGATAGGTGGTGCTATCGTACGTCCATGTTCATGGAGTCTTCAACCCATGGAGTGTAACGGTCGCGAGAGTCCACGGAGGGCTCTACCCATGGAGGGTTCCACGAAGAAGCAACCATGAATATTCCATGCGGCTTCCATCCATGAAGGACTAGCCTCACTATGGGTAGATCTTCACGAAGTAGGCGATCTCCTTGCCCTTACAAACTTCTTGGTTCACTCCACAACAAGATGTAGGAGGCTCCCAAGCGACACCTAACCAATCTAGGAGGCACCACCCTCCAAAAGGTAATAGGCTCGGTAATGACGATGAACTCCTTGCTCTTGTGCTTCAAGATGATAGACTCCTCAAAACACAATCACTCGCTCACAAATTTGGCTTGGTAGAAGAGATGGGATTGGTGGAAAGCAACTTGGGGAGGCTAGAAATCAAGATCCATATGGTTGGAGTGGAAGATCTTGACCTCAACACAAGGGTAGGTGGTTATCTCTCAGAAAACTGAGTAAGATAGGTATGGAATAGTTCTGAGTGCTTCTCTTTCAAGTAGGTGGTGGTGAAGGGGTATATATAGGCATCCCCAAAAATCCAACCGTTACACACAAAATGACCAACTCGGTGACATCGATGTGTAAATCTCGGTGGTACCAAAGTGACCAAAAGTGGAAACTTTTGAATCTCGGAGGGACTGATATACAATTCTCGGTTGCGCCGACAAGGTGACCAACGGTCAGATTTACCAATCTCGGTGACACCGATTCACAATTTTTGGTCGGACCGAAAATGAGAACTTGTGTAACAGAATCTTGGCAACCCAACTCGATGGCACCGAGTGCAGTGTTGGCTGCACCGAAGTGTTAGGGTTTGGCTGAGTCTGTCTAGGGTTTAGAATCGGTGGCACCGGGATAGGAATGTTGGTTGCACCGATTTTGCATATTTGGTTGAGGACAAACTTTGGTGGGAGAGTTTGTGGTTGTTTTGGTGACTGTCACTTGTGCATGTTTGAGCATATTGTTCACCATCAAAACTTTACCCCCTTTTAATAGTATTGACTTTCCTATGGACTCAAAGTGATTTCTCACAAATGTAAAATGTAGAGTCCTCTTGCTTGAAGCTTTGCCAACCTATTTCCTTGAATCTTGGGGTAATTCCACAATCCTTTAGCCATCACTATCATTGAACTTGTCCTGAAATATACTTGGTGAAAGCATTAGTTTAATGACTTATATGTTGTTATTAATTACCAAAACCACCAAGGGAGAAAATGTGCTTTCACATTGGAAGGAAAAACAAGAATGACTTCAAAACTTTGAACACATAGAGAGGAAACTTGATATTATGGCAATTCCTACAAGGATATGTTCCTCCCTCATAATAATTTTTAGTAGCATCATGAAGGATTCTCACAATATAACTATCACATAAAGGATTCTTTCCATGATCAATTATAGCATACGTGTCATCACCAAAACTTGGGGAACAAAAAATTTCATCTTCATCAAGCATACCATCCCCAAGCTTATGGTTTTGCATATCATTAGCATCATGGATATTTAGAGAATTCATACAAACAACATGGCAATCATGGTTTTCATTCCAGGAGATATCATGAATCACCTTATAATTTTCTTCTTTCAACGCTTCATCAAAATTGTCATGATTTTCAAGAAAAACTTCATAGAGATAATCAAGTGCACTCAACTCAGTAGCAATTGGTTCATCATAATTTGGCCTTTTGAAAAGATTAGCAAGTGGATGAGGATCCATATCAATGTATTTTTAGCAAGCAAAGATGCAAGCAAATAGAAGGCACATGGCAACACAAGCAAACATAACAAACAAGAGATCTGACGAGAAAAAGGCAAACGAAAAAGAGAGGGCGAATAAAATGACAAATTGGTGAAGTGGGTGCGAGGAAAACGAGAGGCAAATGGCAAATAATGTAAATGCAAGAGATGAGTTTTTGATGAGTACTTGGTAGGCTTGATCTAGACCTCCACGAAAACGGCTTCAGAGGTCGGCAAGTTGACGGAAGAGATCTTGTCTTGACTTGCTATGTATCCTCCCTGGCAACGGCACTAGAAATCCTTCTTGCAACCTCTTGAGCTTGCGTTGGTTTTCCCTTGAAGAGGAAAGGGTGATGCAACGAAGTAGATAAGTATTTCCCTCAGTTGATGAGAACCAAGGTATTAATCCAGTAGGAGGAACAAGCAAGTCACCAATGGATGCACCTACACAAACAACCAAACTCTTGCACCCAACACTCTAAAGGGGTTGTCAATCCCTTCACGGTTATTTGCAAGGATTAGATCTGATAGATAGATGTAATAGATGACAGAAAGTAAAAAAGGTAAATAAATTGCAACAAGGTATTTTTGGTATTTTTGGCTTATAGATCTGGAAATATAATATGGAAAGTAGACCCAGGGGCCATAGGTTTCACTAGAGGCTTCCTCTTGAAGGGAAATATCACGATGGGTGAACAAATTACTGTTGAGCAATTGATAGAAAATCGATAATTATGAAGATATCAAAGGCAATGATTATGCATATAGGCATCACGACTGTGTCAAGTAGACCGAAACGATTTTGCATCTACTACTATTACTCCACACATCGACCGACTCCTGCCTGCATCTAGAGTATTAAGTTCATGAAGAACAGAGTAACGCATTAGGTAATATGCCACGATGTAGAGGGATAAACTCAAGCAATAAGATGAAAACCCCATCTTGTTACCCTTGATGGAAACAATACAATACGTGCCTCGTGTGACAGCCCAAGTGCGGTCCCTACCTTATTTGGCATGTTACCATATGTATGAACCTTGTGTCATGAGCTATGAGATGTATGTTTGCTCCTTGCCATTCATGTGTTTTGCATTCATGCATCGTCATGCATCATTCTCATTCATTTCCATGTGCATGTGTGTTTCATTGCCTTGCTGTGATGTGATGGTGGTGAATGGTTTGATTGTGAGGTGTGAGATGTTTATGAGTGGTTGGATCTATGGGTGCATCTTACTCTTTTCCCTCTCAACTTCCTTGCAAATCCCCTCCAAAACCCTTTTTCTCCCTATTTATTATTATGACCAGATTTAAGTTGCTTTATAAATCTTTTAAAAATGTTCATGTGTTAGCCCAATATGTCCTATGAATATTGGGAGTGTAGTTTTTCATATTTCAATAGGTTTGGTTTTTGAAAGCTATTTAAACAGGGCTGTTTTATTAATATATTATAATAATGACTTGCCCTAAAAATCTTTTCTATATTTTGTTAAATTGGAGCATATTATTTTCTCTTCAAAACTATTTTGTTTTATTATAAAAAAACCTTTTATAGGCTCTGGGGTTTAAATTTAAGTGGTTGTTTTTATTATAGGAAACCCCCTCCTTTTTTCTGTTTTGTGAGAGAGGGAGAAGGAGCAAGTGGGCCGAGGCCCAGCCCAGAGCCACAGTGATGGGCACCTGCCCCGTTTCCCCTTTCCTCCATCAGAGTGTGTGTGCGTTCAGTGCAGTGCAGAGAGCGGGGGTGAGTGCGTCGCCGTCGCCGTTAGCTCCAACGTCGAGGCCGGGTCCTTTTAAAGTGGGCGGATCCCTAGGGTTCCATCCCTCTTCCTTCTCCCCTCGCCGCTGCCACTTTCTCCTCTTCCTCCTCCTCCTTCTTCCTCTGTGTCTTCTTCTTCGCTTCGGGTTCAGAGAGAGAGGTAAGTTCAGTGAGGTGCAAAGGTCGACGGGCTCGTCGCCGGCTCCCCTCTGGTGGAGTTCCGCCGCCTTCAAGATGACTCGTGGCGAGCTAGTGCGGTCCGCGACCCGTTCCCGGCGCTAGGAGGCCTCGAGAGGCCTTCTTCTTCCTCCTCGCCATCGCAGCACGGTCGGTTTTCCTCCTCTTCGTTGCCGCCGCGTCCCCGCCTCTCCTTCCTCTTCGTCGCCGCCGATTCATGGCCGGTTCGTCGTCGACGTTCCCTCGATGAGCAGCATGTGTCCCTCTTGCCGTAGCGTCCGTCTCTCGCAGCCTCTGCCTCAATACTATCGTTGCTTGCTAGTTTCTCGTTCTTATCGTTAGAAGTGCGCTACCTACCACATGATATCAGCCCCCATGTTGCCATGTCAGCCTCTAACCTCCACATCCCAGCAAACCGTTGCTTGGCTAAGTTACCGCTGCTCAGCCCTCTTATAGTGTTCTTAGTTGCAGGTTGTTCGATGTGATAACATGGATTGGATATCACCATAAATTCTGTTATTTAATTTAATGCACATATATATCTGGTATTGGTGGAAGGCTTGGCCTTTTTCTAAGTGATTTGTTGCACTCGTGCCGCCATTAGGTCCTTGTTACCGGTGTTATGTTTTCCTTATTTTTGCGCTTCTAACACGCTTGGGGTTGTTATGGGGACCCCCTTGATTATTCGGTGGAGATTAAAACTTATTTGCCAAGACCCAACATTGGTACTACATTTCCTTAACAACTTAATGAATTGCATAGGGTCTTGCAAACCCGTGGATATTTTAATCAACCCCCGGGCCAGTGCTCCGCATGAGTGTTGGTCCAAAAATGTCAACCGCCGGTGGCCACCAGGGGCAACTCTGTGTTTGGCCTACCAGAAGTTTGGACAATCCGTCGTGTCCTGAGAATGAGATACGCGGCTCTTATCGGGTTCGTCGACACGTTGGGAGGTCTTGCCGGATTTGTTTTACCTTTATCGAATGTCTTGCGTGAGGAGTCTGCTTTTCTTCGGGTTTACCTGAGGTGTTGGCCTCCTTTTGAATTGTCTATGATGATCGCGAGAACCGCGTTCGAGGCTATTCCCATGGAGTGTGGTTATTTGTGATGGACTAGTTGGAGCACCCCTGCAGGGTTAAATCTTTCGGAAAGCCGTGCCCGCGGTTATGTGGCAACTTGGATACTTGTTTAACACCCGGTTATAGAAAACTTGAAGTAAACTCTAACTAAAATACACCAACTGTGTGAGTAACCGTGATCGTCTCTGCTCATGAACATGAACCGAGAGAGAACACGGTGGGGTTATGATTGACGTAAGTAAGTGTTCAGGATCTCTTAGAGACCATACCAGATTCGAACGTTCTTCGTAGGCCACTCATATTTATTTCATGTTGCTTAAGCTAGCCACCATAAAATGTTTAGTGCTGCTGCAAACTAAACATCACCCTTCTTTCCTAAAGCTTAAATAGTCTTGGTACCTGGGCACATGATAGCTGAGTCCTCTGTGGCTCACAGTTTAGTACAACAATCCAGGTGCAGGATCAGATGAGTTCGTGTAGGATGATCTTACTCAGCTCCATTGGGAGTATGATGAGGAGAGAGGCAGGATGTACGTGACATATCCGGATGAGTAGAGGACCTGGTCATGATCATTGGGACAACTTGATAGTATCATTTGCAACTTCTTTTATCGTTTGATTTCGTCCGTAGTCGGACCCTGTGTTCAACTTGATGCTATGATTTGAGTGACATTGTAAGTTAGCATGTGGCGAGTGTAAGCCAACTTGTATACTCTTCTCATTCAGTATTGTATGTTGTGATGATACTATTCTTGCTAACGACAAGATGCGCCTCTATCCTTTGCGAGGCT
Source organism: Hordeum marinum (assembly GCA_022496015.1). NCBI lineage: Eukaryota > Viridiplantae > Streptophyta > Magnoliopsida > Poales > Poaceae > Hordeum > Hordeum marinum. The sequence continues at coordinate 339,939,248 of CM039677.1, read as the reverse complement.
CTCGTGCCTTAAACGGATAGGTGCACATCTTGGGCGTGACAAGTTGGTATCAGAGCCATACGACCATGGGAGCCTTTGCTTGCTCGAACTTGGCCGAGTTGAGTCTAGTAAAACTATTTTGAGTCTAGTTATATCGGAGAGTAGGATTCTTTTACTCCTCTTCTATGCTCTGGTGAGGTTTCCGACCTAGGAATTTTAATTCTACTCCTCTTCTCGCTCAAATTTTTTTTTAGGATCACGCGGGTATTTTGGAATCGATATGATACCGATGTGACAGGATTCTATCTTGGTGCCTCCTGTCTGACTTGATTTCTTCCAGGGAGTTGAGCTCCGAGGAATGTTGGCACATCGTTATCATTCAGCTTCGTGTATATCTCAGGACGGAGAATGTTCGAAATTGCTTCCATACTTATTGTGGTGAGATAAGGTCGGAGTCACCCAGTACTGGGGAGGCATCCGGGGTACCATCATGGTTTAGTATCGTTTAGAGTTCGAGGATTCGAGATTAGATGAGTTTGCGAAATGTCTTGAATTATGGTGTGGAAGGTTGCGGATGCAGTCGCAGCTGATTGCCTAGGGCAGGTTCCTGATTCTACCACCCAAATCACATAAACAAGAAAGTTTTCGAAAGTTCATAGGTGGGAAATCTTGTAGTCATCTAGGATCATCTTCTCCAGATGTATTGGGCATGTACATTTGTTCCGAGCGCTTAGCTCAATAGTTGTTGTGTTATTGCAAGTAGCTTATGATGTCTAATGATGTTATCATGATCTGAAGAAGCTTTCTTACTAATTTTCAGTAGGAAGGCTATGTGTGTTGTTCAATTCTTCAAGCATTTGATTCAGCTTATGTTTCATCTTATCAATGAGGCTAAGGCGTTTTGTCCATCTTCAGGATGGCTCCACCAAATCGCAGCAATCCGGGTCGTGGTGAGGAGCAGACTGATGTTCCACCACCACCCCCGCCACTGCCTCCTCCTCCAGAAGCTTGGCAAGCTGTGATGGCCGCGACCAATGCGAACACTCAGATGTTGCTCAGGCTGTTGCAAGAAAGGGAGCAGGGTCAGCAAGGTTTTCAATGCAATTTTCAGAATCAATTGCAGTTTGCGACTCTCAATCAGTTCCTTGCCAACCAGCCAAAGTCTTTCACCTGTTGTGAGCAGCCTCTAGATGCTTATGATTGGCTTGGGGATATGAGTAAGCATTTTGAGTGCAGCAATGTCAGGCCAGAGGACTTTGTCAGATTTGCTTCGTTCCAGCTGAAGGGTCAGACAGCTGATTGGTGGCAACAGTACAAGGATTCCAGGGGCGATCGTGTTGTTACTTGGGACGATTTCGATCGTGACTTCAGGGCTCATTACATTCCGACAAGTTTTGTCGAGGAGATGCATGAGAAGTTCAGGCACCTGAAGTAGGGAACCAAGTCAGTCTACCAGTACAACATAGAGTTCCAGAATCTAGCTCGTTATGCCAAGCAAGATGTTCCAGATGATAAGGCTATGATGTATCTGTTCAGAAGTTGTCTCAAGGATGAGCTTCTGCCAGGCCTTGTTCTTCAAGAGCCTCGTGAGTTTGATTAGTTCTACAACATGGCTTTGAAGGTTGAAGCAACTCAGCTCAAGTTGGAGAACTCCAAGAAGCGTTCAAGGGATTCATATTCTTCTTCCAGCTCTCAGATGGTTCCTAAGCAACAGAAGTATTGGGCGCCAAATCCTCTTCCGTTCCGTCCTCAGCAGCAGCAGAAGCAGTTTGGTGGTCGTGGTTCTTCCCACCCACCCAACCCAAGTTCCCAGCAGAAGAATCAAGCGTCCAAGGCTGTTCTTGTTCCTCCTCCAGGCAATGTTCGTCCGCTCTCTGAGGTGACTTGTCACAAGTGTGGCCAGAAGGGTCACTATGCTAACAAGTGCAACCAGCGGCGTCTTCCGCCTCCTCCTCCTATTAAGCCTCCAAGCAATGCTATGGTGAAACATAATCCCAAGTTTGCAAGGGTGAATATGGTGAATGCAGCTGAGGCAGAGCAGTCCAACGATGTGATCATGGGTAATCTCTCAGTTAATTCTATTCCTGCAAAAGTGTTATTTGATTCTGGAGCATCGCAATCATTCATATCAAAGCCATTTGTTTCTAAGCATGATTTGTGTTGTCAAGAATTGTCAAAATCCTTGACTGTGGTGTCTCCAGGTTTGCAAATGAATTCTCGGTATGTGGTCCGGGATGCTTCTATCAAGATGGGCAATTATTCTTTTCTGGATTCCCCAATTGTTCTCGGGAATTCTGATATTGATCTCATTCTGGGCATGGACTTCCTGGCTATGAATAAGGCTCATATATGTTGCAAAGCAAAACAAGTCAAGCTGACTTATCCTTCAGAAGACGTGATTATTTTCGCGGCTTGCGATACCACAATCCATCTCTTTGCTCTTAATGAGAAGGGTGAAATCTCGGCGATTTCTCAAATTCCGGTGGTTTGTGAGTATGAAGATGTCTTTCCAGAAGAATTGCCAGGAATGCCTCCGCACCGGCCAGTTGAGTTCGTGATTGATCTTGAGCCTGGAACTGAACCGGTCTGCAAGCGCCCGTATAAACTTGGCCCCGAAGAGCTGAAAGAGTTGAAGAAGCAGCTAGATGAGCAAGAACGTCTGGGTCTGATCAGACCAAGCTCTTCTCCGTGGGGTTGTGGAGTTTTGTTTGTCAAGAAGAAGGATGGCACGGATCGTCTTTGTGTGGACTACCGACCATTGAACAAGAAGACAATCAATAACAAGTACCCACTCCCTAACATCAATGAGTTGTTTGAGAAACTGAAAGGTGCCAAGGTTTTCTCCAAGTTGGATCTTCGAATGGGTTATCATCAAATCCGCATTCGTGAAGAAGACATTCCCAAGACCGCGTTCAGGATGAGTTTTAGCTCATATGAGTACACCGTGATGTCGTTTGGTCTTGCGAATGCTCCTGCAACCTTCTCAAGGATGATGAATTTCATCTTCTCTCCTTTCAAGAATGAGTTTGTCTTGGTTTATCTTGATGATATTCTGGTGTTCTCGGAGACAGAAGAAGATCATGCAAAGCATCTACGCCTTGTACTTGACAAGTTAAGGGAACATCAGTTTTATGCCAAGTTTTCCAAGTGTGAGTTCTGGCTTAGTGAAGTGGTGTACCTCGGGCATGTCATCTATGCCGAGGGAATTAAAGTGCACCTTGAGAAAGTTGAAGCAATATTGAAGTGGGAGCCTCCTCAGAATGTGTAGCAGCTTTGGAGTTTCCTTGGGCTTGCCAGTTATTGCAGAAGATTCGTGGAGAACTTCACTCAAATTGCTAAGATTTTGTCCAATCTCCTCCAGAAGAGTGTCAAGTATGTTTGGTCTCCTAAGTGTGATGCAGCTTTCAATACGCTCAAGCAGAGACTGACTTCAGCTCCAGTTCTTGTTCCTCCGGAGCAGTCCAAGCCTTTCCAAGTTTTCTATGATGCTTCTCTCCAAGGCCTTGGTGGTGTTCTTATGCAAGACAAGAAGATTATGGCCTATACTTCGCGTCAGTTGAAGCCTGCCGAGAAGAACTACCTCACTCATGATCTTGAGTTGGCGGTAGTTGTGCATGCTCTTATGACTTGGAGGCATTTGTTGTTGGGTAGACCAGTTGAGGTGTACACCGATCACAAGAGCTTGAAGTACATTTTCACTCAACCCAATCTCAATCTTCGGCAATCTCGTTGGGTGGAAATACTTGAAGACTTCAACCCAAGCATTGAGTATACTCCTGGGAAAGCAAATGTCATTGCAGACGCGCTCGGCCGTAAGGCGTACTGCAATAGTCTGATCTTGAAGCCTCTTCAACCCGAGCTTTGTGAAGCCTTCCGCAAGCTCAACCTTCAAATGATTCCGCAAGGTTTTCTTGCCAATCTTCAAGTCTCTCTGACTCTGGAAGATCAGGTTCGCCAAGCGCAGCTGCTAGACGCTATGGTGAAGAAAGAGAAGAAAGGTGTGGCCAAGAGCATTCCGAAGTATAAGTGCTTTCGTGTCGATGACAAAGATACCTTGTTCTTTGAGGACCGTCTTGTTGTTACAAAAGGTGATCTCAGAAAGGTTATCATGGACGAAGCACATAATTCTCTTCTATCCATTCATCCAGGCAGTTCCAACATGTATCAAGACCTCAAGCAGACTTTCTGGTGGACTCGTATGAAACGTGAAATTGCTCAGTTTGTCAACGAGTGTGATGATTGCCATAGAGTGACAGCGGAGCATCAGCGTCCAACAGGTCTTCTTCAGCCTTTGCCTATCCCAGAGTGGAAATTCGATCATGTGGAGGTGGATTTCGTAATTGGGTTTCCTAAGTCCAAGAGGGGCAACGATGCCATCTTTGTGGTTATCGACAAGCTGTCAAAAGTTGCTCATTTCCTGCCAGTCAAAGAATCTATCTCGGCAGCTCAGCTTGTAGAGTTGTATACATCAAGGATAGTCTCTTTGCATGGTATTCCTCAGCTCATCTCTTTTGACCATGGAAGTCTCTTCACTTCCAAGTTTTGGGAGTCCTTCCAGACTGCTATGGGTACTAAGATCCGTTTCAGCACGGCATTCCATCCGCAGACTAGTGGTCAAGTTGAGAGGGTCAATTAGATTCTTGAAGATATGCTCAGAGCCTGTGTGATATCGTTCGGCATGAAGTGGGAAGACTACCTTCCATATGCTGAATTCTCATACAACAATAGTTTCCAAGCTAGTTCAGGCAAGGCCCCGTTCAAGATTCTCTATGGCAGAAAGTGTCGTACCCCGCTCAACTGGTCTGAAACCGGTGAGCGTCAGATATGGGGCAGTGACATGATCACTGAAGCAGAAGAAATGTGCCATGTCATTCGTGAGAACCTCAAAGCAGCCCAGTCCCGTCAGAAGAGCTATTATGATAATAAACATCGGGATGTTTCCTTCCAAGTGGATGATCTTGTCTATCTCAAAGTTTCTCCCATGAGAGGCACGCAGCGATTTGGGATCAAAGGGAAGTTGGCTCCTCATTTCGTTGGTCCATTCAAAGTTGTTGACAAGAGAGGTGGTCTTGCATATCAACTTGAGCTTCCTCCAAATTTCGCGAACGTGCACGATGTCTTCCATGTTTCTCAGCTCCTGAAATGCTTCAAGACTCCAGAGCGAACCATTGACCTCCAAGACATCGATCTTCAAGCTGATCTTTCTCATCGTGAGCACCCAGTCGCAATTCTTGAAGAAACTGAGCGTAAGACTCGCAACAAGTCTATCAAGTTCCTCAAGGTGAAGTGGTCTCATCATTCTAACAAAGAAGCTACTTGGGAACGTGAGGACCTGATCCGTTCCGAATTTCCAGACTTCTTTCGTTCCTAGATCTCGGGTCGAGATCCTCTTGTAGTGTGGGAGAGTTGTGACAGCCCAAGTGCTGTCCCTACCTTATTTGTCATGTTACCATATGTATGAACCTTGTGTCATGAGCTATGAGATGTATGTTTGCTCCTTTCCATTCATGTGTTTTGCATTCATGCATCATCATGCATCATTCTCATTCATTTCCATGTGCATGTGTGTGTCATTGCCTTGCTGTGATGTGATGGTGGTGAATGGTTTGATTGTGAGGTGTGAGATGTTTGTGAGTGGTTGGATCTATGGGTGCATCTTACTCTTTTCCCTCTCAACTTCCTTGCAAATCCCCTCCAAAACCCTTTTTCTACCTATTTATTATTATGACTAGATTGTAGTTGCTTTATAAATCTTTTAAAAATGTTCATGTGTTAGCCCAATATGTCCTATGAATATTGGGAGTGTAGTTTTTCATATTTCAATAGGTTTGGTTTTTGAAAGCTATTTAAACAGGGCTGTTTTATTAATATATTATAATAATGACTTGCCCTAAAAATCTTTTCTATATTTTGGTAAATTGGAGCATATTATTTTCTCTTCAAAACTATTTTGTTTTATTATAAAAAACCTTTTATAGGCTTTGGGGTTTAAATTTAAGTGGCTGTTTTTATTATAGGAAACCCCCTCCTTTTTATGTTTTGTGAGAGAGGGAGAAGGAGCAAGTGGGCTGAGGCCCAGCCCAGAGCCACAGTGACGGGCACCTGCCCCGTTTCCCCTTTCCTCATTCAGAGTGTGTGTGCGTTCAGTGCAGTGCAGAGAGCGGGGGTGAGCGCGCCGTCGTCGTCGTTAGCTCCAACGTCGAGGCCAGGTCCTTTTAAAGTGCGCGGATCCCTAGGGTTCCATCCCTCTTCCTTCTCCCCTCGCCGCTGCCGCTTTCTCCTCTTCCTCGTCCTCCTTCTTCCTGTGTGTCTTCTTCTTCGCTTCGGGTTCAGAGAGAGAGGTAAGTTCAGTGAGGTGCAGAGGTCGACGGGCTCGTCGCCGGCTCCCCTCTGGTGGAGTTCCGCCACCTTCAAGATGATTCATGGCGAGCTGGTGCCGTCCGCGACCCGTTCCTGGCGCTATGAGGCCTCGAGAGGTATTCTTCTTCCTCCTCGCCGTTGCAACGCGGCCGGTCTTCCTCCTCTTCGTTGCCGCCGCGTGCCCGCCTCTCCTTCCTCTTCGTCGCCGCCGATTCGTGGCCGGTTCGTCGTCGACGTTCCCTCGGTGAGCAGCACGTGTCCCTCTCGCTGTAGCATCCGTCTCTCGCAGCCTCTGCCTCCGCCGTGCCCCGAGCCGAGCCGCAGCTCGAGCTCGAGCGCCTCCGTGCCGCCGCGTCCTACAGTCGTAGGTGTGGGGATGGGTTCCCCAAGGGCCCCTCTTCCCCCGCAGGTTGGTTGATTCGCCGGAGAACCCCCGTGTGCTCGCTGGCCGTTGCCGTCGTTCCTCTGTCACCGCCGCTGTGCTCTGCTCTGCTCGCTTCAGTTTCGTCAGTCAGGAGCCTGTGTGTTGTGTGTGTATAAGAGGAGTGCACGCCTATACTAGTAAGAACCGAGGCCGTAGCCCAGTGGTGTGGTGTGATGTGTGTGTCCAGGGGGTATGGGGTTCGATCCCCCTTCTCCCCCTTTTTCTTGGTTCCTTTTTATTTTATTTTAATTTCTTTTCTTTTCTTGTGTGGGCTGTATTGCATGTATGTATATGTAGATCCAGGGGTATTTTATTTTCTGTTATATATATATATATATATGTATGTGTGGGAGTGCCCTTGCATGAATACATGTACATGTGTGTGTATACACCTAGTGTATACATATACATATGTATGTGTGGTTAGTAGGTATATGTGTGTGTATGTGCTTCTTGCATATACACCCATGTGTGTGCATGTGTTGTAGGGTATAGAGTGTATGCACACATATTGGTTGTGTGTGTGTTAGTGTAGTGAGTGTGTGTGTGTGTGTGAATGTTTGCACATGCACTTGTGGTGTGTTAGTGAGGTGTGTGTGTGTGTATGCACCCATGTGCATATACACCCATGCATGTGTATGTATGTAATGTTTGCATGTGTGTGCTTGTGAGTGTGTGTGGGGGTCATATGTGTGTATGTGCCCTTGCACATACCCACATATGAGTGTAGTGTGTGAGTGCAAGCATAGTGTGGTGCTATGTGTGTGTATGTGTGTGTTACACACACACACATACATGTGATGTATGTGAATGTGAGTGGTGTGGGTATGTCTACATACACTCACCATGTGCATGTGTAACTCCATGTGTAGGTTTTACCTTATTTGAGCTTATGAGCATGGATCCTTCTCTAGCTAGTTTCATCCTTGTATTTGATGCTATGCCATGTTAACATGTTACTAGGATGCTATTTAACCACTTCCAACATGTACCAATAGCCTACATGTCATTTTGGGTCCTTTTCCTTGCATATGCATAATTGACATAAGTCACCCATAATTTATAGGTCAAATTTCGACCTAGCTTTTCCCCTACTTGCTCTAAACAAGTATAGGGGTATGAGTAATGCATTTGGGGTAGAATCAACCCATGTATGCACCTGTTAAGTCAGATTTGACTTTGGGGCCACTTGACAAAACTGCATTTTTAAGCTGTGATGCCCTTTTGTCTTTTTCTTGTGAATTAATCTATGCATGCTTTCAAGTTCTTGCCAACACGAAGTTGGTAGTAAAAGTTGTTGGAAATCCCCCAGTATTTTTATTAATCATGTTAAGTACCTAGATAAGTGGGAACCATGCTGTTTATCAAGCTACTTTCAGTTTTTGCCAACCTGCTCTGTAAATGGCTGTCTGGAGAATCTGTTGTTATTGTTTGGCCATTAAGAGTGGATTGTAGCAAGTGCTGTGGTGGGATTTTGATCATGCTCAGTGTTAGTTAATTATAGTGTATGTTGCCATCTACCATCGTGTTAATTTTCATGACATTTGGAGCTTTCTATCATATTTAACCGGTGCTGCTAACTTGCTACTTTATTAACCCAGATTCCAGAAAGCTGGAATTTTCACTAAGTCCCTAAAATCCTGTTTCATCATGCCTACTTGACAGCTCCATGTATAGTGATGTGTAGCTATTTTGCTGATTGCATAGTTGGATGAATTGGTGTGTTTGTGGTGTAGTTCATGTACATGTCTTGTTTGTGGCTGTAGAGTTCCTGTAGCAATAGTTATGAGCTTGTCAAATTGCTATGTTGCTGTTTTGTGACAGATTTGGGGTTATGTTGTTTTGCGTGTTGTGGGAGCTATACTCCATGGAATTGAGTGATTCTTGAGTCTATTGTGATTGGTTTTTCATCACCTATCTAGTGGCTACCTTGGAATGCCAAGAATTAGCCCAGGTATTTGGTGGTCTTGTGTTTTGCCTTCGTGCCTTGTCGTGAGTGTATCTCGAGAACCGTAGCTCCGTTTCTTGCGATCCTTATATGCATTTCCATAGATTTTCATGTTGCAACCATATTTTCCATGTTCATGCATGTCTAAATAACTTAACATGAGGTTCTGTCCAGATCCATTAATTAACAACTTTGCATGTGAGACATGACTAGTTTAGAATTGTCATGATTTAATCCTTCATTAAATGGATCATGCATCATCTTGGTTGTGCATTGCAAATTGGTTGGTTATATATTTGCTGTTTCTCTTGGGTACACGCGAGTGTCGAAACTGAGTTCGAGGACCCTGGAGAGTACCACTACGAGGATCCCGCTACTTGTTCAGCTGAAGAACCAACAGGCAAGATGATCGTACCCGGATCCCAATACTATCGTTGCTTGCTAGTTTCTCGTTCTTATCGTTACAAGTGCGCTACCTACCACATGATATTAGCCCCCATGTTGCCATGTCAGCCTCTAACCTCCACATCCCAGCAAACCATTGCTTGGCTATGTTACCGCTGCTCAGCCCTCTTATAGTGTTCTTAGTTGCAGGTTGTTCCATGTGACAACATGGATTGGATATCACCATAAATTCTGTTATTTAATTTAATGCACATATATATCTGGTATTGGTGGAAGGCTTGGCCTTTTGCTAAGTGATTTGTTCCACTCGTGCCGCCATTAGTTCCTTGTTACCGGTGTTATGTTTTCCTTATTTTTGCGCTCCTAACACGCTTGGGGTTGTTATGGGGACCCCCTTGTTTATTCGGTGGAGATTAAAACTTGTGTGGCAAGACCCAACATTGGTACTACATTTCCTTAACAACTTAATGAATTGCATAGGGTCTTGCAAACCCGTGGATATTTTAATCAACCCCCGGTCCAGTGCTCCGCATGAGTGTTGGTCCAAAAATGTCAACCGTCGGTGGCCACCAGGGGCAACTCTGTGTTTGGCCTACCGGAAGTTTGGACAATCCGTCGTGTCCTGAGAATGAGATACGCGGCTCTTATCGGGTTCGTCGACACGTCGGGAGGTCTTGCTGGATTTGTTTTACCTTTATCGAATGTCTTGCGTGAGGAGTCTGCCTTTCTTCGGGTTTACCTGAGGTGTTGGCCTCCTTTGGAATTGTCTACGATGATCGCGAGAACCGTGTTCGAGGCTATTCCCACGGAGTGTGGTTATTTGTGATGGACTAGTTGGAGCACCCCTGCAGGGTTAAATCTTTTGAAAAGCCGTGCCCGCGGTTATGTGGCAACTTGGATACTTGTTTAACACCCGGTTATAGAAAACTTGAAGTAAACTCTAATTAAAATACACCAACTGTGTGAGTAACCGTGATCGTCTCTGCTCGTGAACATGAACCGAGAGAGAACACGGTGGGGTTATGATTGACGTAAGTAAGTGTTCAGGATCTCTTAGAGACCATACCAGATTCGAACGTTCTTCGTAGGCCACTCATATTTATTTCATGTTGCGTAAGCTAGCCACCATAAAATGCTTAGTGCTGCTGCAAACTAAACATCACCCTTCTTTCCTAAAGCATAAATAGTCTTGGTATCCGGGCACATGATAGCTGAGTTCTCTGTGGCTCACAGTTTACTACAACAATCCAGGTGCAGGATCAGATGAGTTCGTGCAGGATGATCTTACTCAGCTCCAGTGGGAGTATGATGAGGAGAGAGGCAGGATGTACGTGACATATTCGGATGAGTAGAGGACCTGGTCGTGATCTTTGGGACAGATTGATAGTATCATGTAACATCCCAAAATTCCATTTTTGAAATGTTATGAAATATAGCTATGCATCTATCATCATCATTGCTTGAATACATGTAATAGTTGAAATGCCTTCTCTGAATTTCTGAAACCCCTTTCTACTTTCAATGTGTTGCTTTCACCTATTTGAAAATCTTGGTAAAATGTTCAAATATGAGGGGAGGAACATGACACTCCACACCAGGAACTATTTGGTGATTTATTTGAACAAAAACAACCAGGAGTTGTTTTGAAAATATTTGCAAAAAGGATTTAAAAACAATTAGGCAATTTCTGAAAATATTATTTTTTCAAAGTATTCAAATAACAGAATAAAAATGTTCAATAAATGGAATTTATTATTATGTTAATTTTGATATATAATACTCCTATATTTAGAAATGTTTTGAATGCTTTTAAAGAGGTTTTACTGCTCTGACTATTAAAAACAGTAACGGTTTTGTATTTAAACGGGCCGGCCCATGGGCAGTTACTCGCGAATTGATTACAAGCTGGTCGACCGACGAGCATTCGCCGCTTCTTCTCTCTCTGACACTGGGTCCCACCCTGACCGCCCGTAACGCCCGCGCGATCATCCCTCTTGTAACGACCCGACCTGGAAGGTCAAGTCTCCGGTGTTTCCGTACCATCCCAAGATCATGCTGGTACACACACGGTACATCCATGTATATATCAAAGGGAAATCACACAGCATTATATTAATCGAAATCTCGTATCGAGTCCTTTATTACAATAAAAATTACAATAAAGTGGCTAAAAGCCAACTCATGAGAATATCTAAATCTTGCGGAAGCGTCGAAGGTAGATGAGTCCATCTGACTCCAAGGGCATCTCACTGAGCATAGAACGTGTCCTCACTCCTGGTCGGAAAAATACTCTGCAACATGATACGTTGCAGCCGTGTAGGTCAGCATATGGAATATGCCGGCAAAGTCACAGTAGAGGTGTGAAAATAATCAGCTTGTCTATATGCATATATGGCAGGTGGGGTGGTAAGTTTTGCGTAAAGCCAATTTTTTTCCTACTTCAAGAAAGGGGCTAAGCAAAATATTACTAAGTTGGTTGATTAATGAGATGGTTCCACCAACCAATTCTCATACCCAAATTGTTAATACCCACAACATCATATTAATTTGTGTTGAGAGTTTCGGAAGTTCCAATTCCTTTGGCTCAAATCGTCCATGACCGTGGACACGGCTAATCGATTAGGTTTTGTACTCTGCAGAGTTTTGCACACGTTCCCCACAAGATTTGGTCGCCTCCGTTTGATTTCTCGCACTTCAGGGTGTTTGAGAAACGGATGACCAAAACATGGTCTTCCAAAGGGTTTCCCTGCGACTCTGACGGTGCCCATCCTTTCCTACCGTTCTTCTACCTCTCGTAGCACCGCCTGTCCAGGGTCACCACGATATCCAACCAAGCCAGAGCCCATAATGACTTGTGGCTGTGCAGGTAAGCCTTGGGTCTTGAAGCACCCATCCATCCCTTTGTGCCTGGGTGGACCTTTCCGCGTGAATACTGGCCATCTCCAGCATCACCTAGGCTAACCACTGGTTTCTCCAGGGCGCCGTTCAACCATCATCCACCCAGAGGTATGTTGAAAACTTGGAGTCTTGAAATCTTGCTCATTATGTAGGTCTTGAAATTATTAACTGTCTCAACTCCCATGAATCACACAATCAACCCCGTCTACTATTAGCATAGCAAAAGTAAAACAACGTTTCCCGGGGGCCAATGTTGTCAAAGAGGGTTGAGAGGGGTATCTACCACATGATACTACTACAATGTAACCAAGTTTCCAACTAACCTATCTTGCATGCAACTGGGGAGATGGTAGAACTAATGCATATAAAACATGGGTAAAACATGATCAAAGTGACTTGCCTGATTGATGATCTTCGTACGTGAGTGACTCTAAGTAACAAGCTTCGCACTCCGGATAATCTAACGAAACAAACAATGCACTCAAATAAGCATACAACCAAAATAAGTACTCATAACATTCAGCAAAGAAGTACTAAACAAACAAGGCAAACAATGCACATAAGTCTCTAGCAAGTAAAACACACAAAGTTTTGTTTTCCAAAGGGGATGATGAAAACACTTCTACATAATAAAACTATTTTGAAATAACAAGACAGTTGTTGACAGCAAGGCAACAATAGAATATTTTACTATTAAAGTAAACAAAGTCAATTTAAGTTTGTTGGGAAAACTCTAGTAAAGTTTATAAAAGTTTTGATAAACACTATATGAATCAACTATAGTTGTACTAACAAAAGAATGAAAACTAAACTTATAATTTATTTGTAAAACATGTTCTTAACAGAAAATAATTTACAATTAAATCTGTCTTAGAAAACAGAAACAAAATATACAAAACTTTGTTTGAAAGCAAAACTATTACTAGTTAGTTGTTTTAGTTAAAATAAACCTATTTGAAAAATAAGTTGTGATTCCTATGTTAAATAAAATTAAACTAAGCAAATTTATATTTTTATTAACATTAAGTGAAAACACTAAATGTTTACTAACAGAACCTAATAAACAAATAAAACCAAATTCTAAATCAAACTAATCAAAATTGAGTTTATAAAACTATATTATAATACTATACAGATTCTGTTTTTTTGGTTAAAACACTAATCAAATATATCCTGAAAATCCTCAAACTAAACATGAAGGTAGTCCTAACTAATACCAAACAGTAGCAAAAAGATTCATATCAAAATCTATTTTCAAACTCTAGTTATTCAGATTTGAAGATTTTGAGCAAATTTGATTAAATTCAAATTTTATAGTTCAAATTTGAAATTTAAAAGTACAGGGTGAAACTACATGAAAAATGTGAGCTATTGGAAAAAGAATCAACTCAAAACACTAAATAGATTAAAAGATATAAGCAAAACAAAATTTGAAAACATTCTGTTAATTAAAACAAAACAGAAAATGAAAAAAAGATTTGCGTCGGTCAGGGGGCTACGTGGCGTGATCCGATTGGCTAGCGAGTGTGTGCGGTAGGTGAATTAGAGCGGGCGACCGATTCGGAAGAAGATACCGGTTCGGACTTAAGTCCGTTCTAATCTGGACCGTGGGTTCGGGATCCGATGGTCGAGGGGGCTTACGGGGTAGAAGTCGTCGGCGTCGGTGTACTCCGGCGAGTCCGGTAGCGGTGATTGCGACGGCGAGGTGCTCCGGTGGTTGGGGAAGACGGGGAAGTGGTCCGGGCGACGGCGACGGTTCTTCCGAGTCGATTGGTGGCGACGGTGGGGTGAACGGAGGTCGGAGGTGGTGGCTACGGTCGATGGCGAGCTTCGGTGTGGGAGTAACTCCGGCGAGCAATTGACAGCGTTCCGGCGAGGGGGAAAAGGGGGGGCTCGGGGTGAATGGATGCGGGGAAGTGGCCGGTACTTATAGGGCGCTCGAGGGGTGCGGGAGTTAAGAGGGGAGAGAGATCCGGCGAGGGGAAGAAACTGCCGGCGTCGGATCCGGCGAGCGCGAGGAGGGAGACGATGACCGTTCGGTGTAACGGTCGGTCGGGGGTGGGGCCCGGATGTCAGTGAGAGGGAGCGCGTCCGTTACGCGTCGGTCGGCCGGTTCGTAGTAAATGCGCGAAATAACTGTCGTGGGCCGGCCCGTTTAAATGCAAACCGTTACTGTTTTTCTTTAATATTTTTACAGAGACATTCAAAAGCTTTTAAAGCATTCAAATCGTCTTCAAAAATAGGGGTATTATATATCAAAATTAACAGAATAATAAATTCTATTTAATGAACATTTCTATTCTGTCATTTGAACACTTTGAAAAAAAATATTTTCAGAAATTGCCTAATTGTTTTTAAATCCTTGTTGCAAATATTTTCAAAATAACTCCTGGTTATTATTGTTCAAATATATCACCAATTAGACCCTGGTGTGGAGTGTCATGTTACTCCTCTCTTATTTTGAACATTAACCAAAATTTCAAATAGGGGAAAGCAACATAGGGAAAAGTAGAAAGGACTTTCAGAAAGTCAGAAAAGACATTTCAACTATTACATAAAATCAAGCAATGATGATGATAGATGCATAGCTATATCATAACATTCCAAAATGGAATTTTGGGATGTTACAAACCTACCCACCTTAAGATGAATCTCGCCCTCGAGATTCGGGTTGGCTAAAAAATAGGTGCGGATGGTCTCTACGAAGATCTTCTTCGCGTTCCCAGGTGGCTTCTTCCTCAGTGTGGTGACTCCACAAAACTTTACAGAACTTGATAATCTTGCTGCAGGTAACTCTGTTGGATGTCTCGAGGATTCTGACAGGCTTCTCCTCATAAGTCAGATCACTTTCAAACTTTATGGCCTCTAGGGGCACTGTATCTCTCAGAGGGATATCAGCCATCTCTGTATGACATTTCTTCAGCTTGGACACATGGAACACATTATGAACTTCGGATAATCCTTCTGGCAATTCCAGTTTGTATGCAACTTCGCCTCTACGTTCAAGAATTTTGTAGGGGCCTATGAATCTGGGTGCTAATTTTCCTTTAACACCAAATCTCTTGGTTCCTCGAAGCGGGGACACACGAAGATATGCTCGGTCTCCCACTTCATACATCACTTCTTTACGTTTGCTGTCAGCATAACTCTTTTGTCGAGATTGAGCTATCTTGAGTCTGTCACGTATCAACTTGACTTTCTCTTCAGAATCTCGGATAAGGTCGGGACCAAAAAGTTGTCGGTCTCCAACACCATCCCACGTCAGTGGTGTTCTGCACCTCCTTTCGTATAAAGCTTCGAAAGGGGCCATCTTTAGACTGGTTTGATAACTGTTGTTGTATGAGAATTCTGCGTAAGGTAAGTTGTCATCCCAACTAGATCCATAATCTAGCGCACAAGCTCTCAACATGTCTTCGAGAATCTGGTTGACTCTCTCAGTCTGTCCATCTGTCTGCGGATGAAAAGCTGTACTGAACTCTAGCCTTGTACCCAAAGTTTCATGTAACTGATGCCAAAACTTTGAGGTAAATTGTGTTCCTCTATCTGACATGATACTCCTCGGAACTCCATGCAGACATACGATCCTGGTCATATATATCTTGGCTAGCTTAGCACTGGTATAAGTGGTTTTCACTGGAATGAAATGAGCTACCTTGGTCAAATGATCTACCACTACCCAGATGGAATCATAACCCGAACGGGTCCTGGGTAATCCTGTGATGAAATCCATACCAAGCTTTTCCCATTTCCACTCGGGTATCGGCAAAGGTTGGAGTAACCCTGCTGGTTTCTGATGTTCTGCTTTTACTCGCTGACAAACATCACATATGGCAACATGCTCTGCAATATCTTTCTTCATACCTGTCCACCAATAACTTTCTTTCAAATCCAGATACATCTTGGTATTTCCTGGGTGTATCGAGTAAGGTGAATTATGGGCTTCCTGAAGTATCAACTTCCTGAGCTCTGGTTCATTGGGCACATAGATTCGATTCTCAAACCACAAAGTTCCATGTTCATCCTCACGAAAACCTTTAGCTTTACCATCTTCCATTCTCTGTTTAATCTCAGCTATCTCCTTGTCCAATTTCTGGGCTTCTCGAATTCTTTCGGTCAAGGTGGACTGAATTTCCAGTGTAGCAACATATCCTCTTGGAACTATCTCTAGCTTGAGCTCTCTGAGATCATCGACTAACTCTTGAGGTAATCCTCCAGCTGTGAGTGTGTTCACATAAGTTTTCCGACTCAAGACATCAGCTACAACATTAGCCTTACCTGGATGGTAGTGTAATCTCATGTCATAGTCCTTGATTAACTCTAACCATCTCCTCTGTCTGAGGTTCAACTCTTTCTGAGTGAAAATATATTTCAGGCTCTTATGGTCAGTGTAAACATCACAACTATTTCCGATAAGGAAATGTCTCCAGGTCTTGAGTGCGTGCACTACGGCTGCTAACTCCAAGTCATGGGTGGCATAATTCAACTCATGAGGTCGTAGCTGTCTGGAAGCATAGGCTACTACTTTTCCATCCTGCATAAGTACTCCTCCAAGTCCTTGACGTGAAGCATCACAATAAACCTGGAAATCCTTCCGAATATCGGGCAAGATCAACACTGGGGCTGTGACCAAACGTTCCTTCAACTCTTGGAAACTGGTTTCACATTCCTCGGTCCAAACATACTTGGATTCTTTCTTTAACAACTCTGTCATGGGCTTGGCAATCTTTGAGAAATTCTCAATGAATCTCCGGTAATATCCGGCAAGTCCGAGGAAACTGCGGATCTCCTTAACTGAGGTGGGTGACTTCCACTCGGTGACGGCTTCAACTTTAGTGGGGTCTACGGCTATTCCTTCTCCGGAAATAACATGTCCAAGGAATCCGACTTCCGTCAGCCAAAATTCACATTTGCTGAACTTGGCATATAACTGATGTTCTCTCAGTTTCTCCAGAACTAAACGCAGATGTTCCTTATGCTCTTCCTCGTTCATGGAGAATATCAGAATGTCATCGATGAACACCACAACAAACTTGTCTAGGTATTCCATGAATACTTTGTTCATCAAATTCATGAAGTAGGCAGGAGCATTAGTCAATCCAAAAGACATGACCGTATACTCATACAAGCCATACCTCGTGGTGAAAGCTGTTTTGGGTATATCCTGTTCACGAATTTTCAACTGGTGATACCCTGATCGAAGATCGATCTTGGAGAATACTTTGGCTCCTACGAGCTGATCAAACAAATCATTAATCATCGGTAGAGGGTACTTGTTCTTGATAGTCACCTCGTTCAAGGCACGATAGTCAACTACCATTCTCAAAGATTTATCCTTCTTCTCCACCAAAAGAACTGGGGCTCCCCAAGGTGAAGAACTTGGGCGTATATAACCTTTGTCCAATAACTCCTTAATTTGCTTCTTGATTTCCAACAGATCATTTGCGGGCATCCGATAGGGTCTCTTGGAAATTGGGGCTGTCCCTGGCTGTAGCTCTATTAGGAACTCAATCTCCCTATCTGGTGGCATTCCTGGTAATTCTTCCGGAAATACATCTGGAAAATCTTTTACCACATGTACTTCCTCCTGAACAACTCCCGTGAGAGCATTTAACCTAACACTCATACGTGTGCGTCGGGATACATACTTAATCCCCTTGTTCTCCGGGGTGGTGAGTGAAACAGACTTGCTAGGGCAATCAAGATTTCCTTCATACTTGGTCATCCAATCCATGTCTAGGATTACATCCAATCCTTGGGATTCTAAGACGATGAGGTCGGTGGGAAAAACATGATTTCCTATATTGAGTTTCAAGGCATGGCATCCTATCCCTGCCATCATCATACCTCCTGGGGAACTGACCTTAATGGGCTTACTAAGGGTTTTGGTGGGCAAACCATACTTATCCACAACTACCCTTGATATGAATGAATGAGTTGCACCAGAATCAAAAAGTACTGTAACAGGACGTGAATGCAATAAAAACTTACCAACCACAGTCTCGGGTTGATCATAGACTTCTTCCACGTCGATGTGATTCACTTGAGCACGGGGAAACGGATTGGGTTTCTTAACTGCTGCATTGCTGTTGTTGTTGCCGTTTCCATTGCCTTGCTTGCTCTGGGGACACTCAGTAGCATAGTGCCCTGTCTTCTGGCACTTGAAACAGGTGATGTGACTCATATCCTTCTGAGTAGGAACTTGACGGTGCTGGTTGTTGTTCCCATTCCCATTGTCAGTCTTGAAGTTACCATGGTTGAGACGGTTGTTCCCATTTCCTCCATGATGGTGGCCTCCATGGTTATGCACAACATGAGTGTGCTTTCCAAACTTACTGTTTCCTGATCCGGTATTCCCCGAGTACGGGGAGTAGCGAAGCTTCTGATGAGCTCCAGAGTTGAACTTCCCGTGAGTGTACTTCCTCTTGCGGTTCTCAATCTGCTGCTGTTTACCTTCCAGAATAAGTGCCTTATCCACCAGCTCTTGGTAGTTGTTGAAATTAGCCACTACCAGCTGCATGCTCAACTCATCGTTGAGTCCTTCCAGAAACTTTTCTTGCTTGGCCGAATCATCGGCCACATCTCCTGGGGCATAACGGGCCAACATGCTGAACTCTTCCACATATTGAGCCACAGAGCGATTACCCTGGCGCAAATTGCGAAACTCGTGCTTCTTCAGACTCATGGCTCCAGCTGAGACATGTGCGGTGCAAAAAGCAAGCTTGAATTGCTCCCAGGTTACATCAGCAATAGGATAGGTGATGATGTAATTCTCCCACCATGACGCTGCTGGTCCTTCCAGTTGATGTGCTGCAAATCGCACTTTCTCAGCGTCAGTGCATCCAGCGGTGACAAGTTCTCTCTCCATCTTACGAAGCCAGTCATCTGCCACAATGGGCTCAGTGCTGCTGGAGAAAGTTGGAGGGTTCAACCTCAGAAAACGGGTGAGATTGTCAGTCTGGGGTGGATGGTGGTGGTTATTGTTGTTCTGATTGTTGTTGGTCTGATTCTGAATCAATAACTGCGTCAGTGCATTCTGTTGCTGAAGGAGTTGAGTGAGTTCTGGTGGGAAAGTGAAGTCGGTCTCACGTCGTGGAGGCATCTTGCTGTTTTCAGAGGGATGAGAATTAGAATAGAACAAGGGTCTAGAAGAAATTTCACTACCCAGATGCAATGCAACAAACATATCACACCAAACTCTCATTCATTTATTCAATCAATGACAAACATCGAGATACAAATCTCAGACAAGCTAAACATCGACCTACGCTTTAACGTATAAAAGATACATTGGAGGGCATAACTAATGTTCTCCTCAAAAGTGCATAGTTGTAGGTCCTCCGGTGGTGCTTTCCTCATAGTCTTCATCGTCGCTGATGAAGGGTGCCATGTCTCCTTCGGGGTGAAGGTTTTCCCCCATGTCTAGCTGCTCTTCCAGAGTTGCAATGCGTGCATTCTGCTCATCAATCCTCTCTAGGAAGTCCTTCACTTCATGCTCGTGTTCATAGTTGGCCTCTCGTAGATCAGCTTCAAGGTCCAGCTCGCGGTTCATCAGATTCTTGATTGTCTTCGTATCAGCACGAACTCGAAGCTCCAGAGTCCTGATGTGAGTCTCCAAGGTCTGGATATAGGAGATAGTGGTGTCTGAAGTGGGAGGAGTTATGATGTTTCCATTGGCATCTCTACGACATACCACGCTGAGTCCTGGTGAAATGGTTCCACCTCTGTATTCCTCCTGAATACGTCCAAGGGCACGATGAATGGCCATGTCTCTTCCAAGTATCCAACTAGGTGCCACGAACTTGAGGTCGATGGGTTCCTTCCGGTTCCCAAAAGTCTTCCCTGGAATATGCACCTCGATCCTGTAGCGTCCATCTTGGGGAAATGACATGATAGGAATCCCGATGATGCTCGGCAAAGCAATCCTTACGTCCTTGACGATCTTCATCAGCTCCTTACCAAAGGGCATCATTGCGTCAGGCTGGCAAAACTCTGTGATCAACACTGGGATGAAGGTGGCCATCTATAAATTTTGAAATAATCGGAGAGGAGTCAGAAACGAATAGATGAGAGTATAAGATATTTAAAGACAAAGAGAAACAATCCTAAGGCCTTCCAATCCTAGAGGTTACGTCCTACGGTCAGCGTGTGCTCTGATACCATTTCTGTAACGACCCGACCTGGAAGGTCAAGTCTCCGGTGTTTCCGTACCATCCCAAGATCATGCTGGTACACACACGGTACATCCATGTATATATCAAAGGGAAATCACACAGCATTATATTAATCGAAATCTCATATCGAGTCCTTTATTACAATAAAAATTACAATAAAGTGGCTAAAAGCCAACTCATGAGAATATCTAAATCTTGCGGAAGCGTCGAAGGTAGATGAGTCCATCTGACTCCAAGGGCATCTCACTGAGCATAGAACGTGTCCTCACTCCTGGTCGGAAAAATACTCTGCAACATGATACGTTGCAGCCGTGTAGGTCAGCATATGGAATATGCCGGCAAAGTCACAGTAGAGGTGTGAAAATAATCAGCTTGTCTATATGCATATATGGCAGGTGGGGTGGTAAGTTTTGCGTAAAGCCAATTTTTTTCCTACATCAAGAAAGGGGCTAAGCAAAATATTACTAAGTTGGTTGATTAATGAGATGGTTCCACCAACCAATTCTCATACCCAAATTGTTAATACCCACAACATCATATTAATTTGTGTTGAGAGTTTCGGAAGTTCCAATTCCTTTGGCTCAAATCGTCCATGACCGTGGACACGGCTAATCGATTAGGTTTTGTACTCTGCAGAGTTTTGCACACGTTCCCCACAAGATTTGGTCGCCTCCGTTTGATTTCTCGCACTTCAGGGTGTTTGAGAAACGGATGACCAAAACATGGTCTTCCAAAGGGTTTCCCTGCGACTCTGACGGTGCCCATCCTTTCCTACCGTTCTTCTACCTCTCGTAGCACCGCCTGTCCAGGGTCACCACGATATCCAACCAAGCCAGAGCCCATAATGACTTGTGGCTGTGCAGGTAAGCCTTGGGTCTTGAAGCACCCATCCATCCCTTTGTGCCTGGGTGGACCTTTCCGCGTGAATACTGGCCATCTCCAGCATCACCTAGGCTAACCACTGGTTTCTCCAGGGCGCCGTTCAACCATCATCCACCCAGAGGTATGTTGAAAACTTGGAGTCTTGAAATCTTGCTCATTATGTAGGTCTTGAAATTATTAACTGTCTCAACTCCCATGAATCACACAATCAACCCCGTCTACTATTAGCATAGCAAAAGTAAAACAACGTTTCCCGGGGGCCAATGTTGTCAAAGAGGGTTGAGAGGGGTATCTACCACATGATACTACTACAATGTAACCAAGTTTCCAACTAACCTATCTTGCATGCAACTGGGGAGATGGTAGAACTAATGCATATAAAACATGGGTAAAACATGATCAAAGTGACTTGCCTGATTGATGATCTTCGTACGTGAGTGACTCTAAGTAACAAGCTTCGCACTCCGGATAATCTAACGAAACAAACAATGCACTCAAATAAGCATACAACCAAAATAAGTACTCATAACATTCAGCAAAGAAGTACTAAACAAACAAGGCAAACAATGCACATAAGTCTCTAGCAAGTAAAACACACAAAGTTTTGTTTTCCAAAGGGGATGATGAAAACACTTCTACATAATAAAACTATTTTGAAATAACAAGACAGTTGTTGACAGCAAGGCAACAATAGAATATTTTACTATTAAAGTAAACAAAGTCAATTTAAGTTTGTTGGGAAAACTCTAGTAAAGTTTATAAAAGTTTTGATAAACACTATATGAATCAACTATAGTTGTACTAACAAAAGAATGAAAACTAAACTTATAATTTATTTGTAAAACATGTTCTTAACAGAAAATAATTTACAATTAAATCTGTCTTAGAAAACAGAAACAAAATATACAAAACTTTGTTTGAAAGCAAAACTATTACTAGTTAGTTGTTTTAGTTAAAATAAACCTATTTGAAAAATAAGTTGTGATTCCTATGTTAAATAAAATTAAACTAAGCAAATTTATATTTTTATTAACATTAAGTGAAAACACTAAATGTTTACTAACAGAACCTAATAAACAAATAAAACCAAATTCTAAATCAAACTAATCAAAATTGAGTTTATAAAACTATATTATAATACTATACAGATTCTGTTTTTTTGGTTAAAACACTAATCAAATATATCCTGAAAATCCTCAAACTAAACATGAAGGTAGTCCTAACTAATACCAAACAGTAGCAAAAAGATTCATATCAAAATCTATTTTCAAACTCTAGTTATTCAGATTTGAAGATTTTTGAGCAAATTTCATTAAATTCAAATTTTATAGTTCAAATTTGAAATTTAAAAGTACAGGGTGAAACTACATGAAAAATGTGAGCTATTGCAAAAAGAATCAACTCAAAACACTAAATAGATTAAAAGATATAAGCAAAACAAAATTTGAAAACATTCTGTTAATTAAAACAAAACAGAAAATGAAAAAAAGATTTGCGTCGGTCAGGGGGCTACGTGGCGTGATCCGATTGGCTAGCGAGTGTGTGCGGTAGGTGAATTAGAGCGGGCGACCGATTCGGAAGAAGATACCGGTTCGGACTTAAGTCCGTTCTAATCTGGACCGTGGGTTCGGGATCCGATGGTCGAGGGGGCTTACGGGGTAGAAGTCGTCGGCGTCGGTGTACTCCGGCGAGTCCGGTAGCGGTGATTGCGATGGCGAGGTGCTCCGGTGGTTGGGGAAGACGGGGAAGTGGTCCGGGCGACGGCGACGGTTCTTCAGAGTCGATTGGTGGCGACGGTGGGGTGAACAGAGGTCGGAGGTGGTGGCTACGGTCGATGGCGAGCTTCGGTGTGGGAGTAACTCCGGCGAGCAATTGACAGCGTTCCGGCGAGGGGGAAAAGGGGGGGCTCGGGGTGAATGGATGCGGGGAAGTGGCCGGTACTTATAGGGCGCTCAAGGGGTGCGGGAGTTAAGAGGGGAGAGAGATCCGGCGAGGGGAAGAAACTGCCATCGTCGGATCCGGCGAGCGCGGGGAGGGAGACGATGACCGTTCGGTGTAACGGTCGGTCGGGGGTGGGGCCCGGATGTCAGTGAGAGGGAGCGCGTCCGTTACGCGTCGGTCGGCCGGTTCGTAGTAAATGCGCGAAATAACTGTTGGTGGCCGGCCCATTTAAATGCAAACCGTTACTGTTTTTCTTTAATATTTTTACAGAGACATTCAAAAGCTTTTAAAGCATTCAAATCGTCTTCAAAAGTAGGGGTATTATATATCAAAATTAACAGAATAATAAATGCTATTTAATGAACATTTCTATTCTGTCATTTGAACACTTTGAAAAAAAAATATTTTCAGAAATTGCCTAATTGTTTTTAAATCCTTTTTGCAAATATTTTCAAAATAACTCCTGGTTATTATTGTTCCAATATATCACCAATTAGACCCTGGTGTGGAGTGTCATGTTACTCCTCTCTTATTTTGAACATTAACCAAAATTTCAAATAGGGGAAAGCAACATAGGGAAAAGTAGAAAGGACTTTCAGAAAGTCAGAAAAGACATTTCAACTATTACATAAAATCAAGCAATGATGATGATAGATGCATAGCTATATCATAACATTCCAAAATGGAATTTTGGATGTTACACCTGTCCTCCCGCACGCGCCGCCGTCGCCAGGAATCACTCGTCGGATCTCCCTCCGCTCTCCTCTCCGCACCCACCCGAGCACTCTATATAAGAGCGCCCCTCCCCGCACTCCATTTCCACCCCGGCCCCCTCTCTCCCGTCGCCAGACCGTCGCAGGAGAGCTCGCCGGAGTTGCGGCGCCAACCGAAGGTCCCCACCGCCATGCTCGTCGCCTCGGACCTCCCCGCGCCCCTCCGACCTCACCGTTCGACGCCGGACGTCAAGCGCCGCCGCCCGGACGACTCCGTCATCGCACTCGACCACCGGAGACGCTTCCCCGACCTCGTCCGACCACCGGCCACCGCCACCACTCGCCGGAGTTCTTCCTCCCTCTCCGGTAAGTCGTCGAGCCCCTCCCCTCCCTCCGATCTAAATCCAACGGCCCCGATTAGAGCCACTTAATTCCCCGAACCGGTATCCTCTTAGGTTCGGTTGACCGCCCTTAACGCCCCCGCGCACACTAGTCCAGCCACTCACAGGTCGCCACGTCACCCTAGCCGACCGTTAGTTAGTTTTTCTTTTCGGTTTTGTTTTTCAGAAAACAGATTGTATTCCAAATTTGTTTTGTTTATATCTTTTAATCTGGTTAATGTTTTGAGTTGATTATTTTTGCATTAGCTCACATTTTTCATATAGTTTCACTCTGTACTTTGAAATTTTAAATTTGAACTATAAAATTTGAATTGAATCAAAGTTGCTCAAATCACTCAAATCTGAATAACTAGAGTTTAAAGATAGATTTTGATATGAATCTTTTTGCTACTACTTGGTATTAGTTAGGACTATCTTATTGCTTAGTTTGAGGATTTTTAGGATGATTTTGATTAGTGTTCTAACTATAAATAGAATCTGCCTAGTATTATAGTATAGTTTTATTTACTTAGTTTTAGCTAGTTTAAATTAGATTTAGTTTTAATTTGTTTAGTAGGTTCTGTTGATTAAACATTTAGTGTTTTACTTACTGTTAATAAAAATATAAAATTGCTTAGTTTATTTCTTTATGGTTATAGGAATCTCAACTCCTTTTCAAATAGGTTTAATTTGATTGAAACAACTAGTTAGTAATAGTTTTTCTTTCAACAAAGTTTTATATAATTTAATTCTGTTTTCCAACACAAGTTTATTTGTAAACTCTTTTCTGTTAAGAACATGTTTTGTTAATAAATAATAAGTTTTGTTTTGCTCTTTTGTTAGTGAAACTATAGTTGTTTCATATAGTGTTTATCAAAACTTTTAAAAAAAACTTTACTAAAGTTTTTCCCAACAAACTTTAATGAATTGAATTCCGTTATTAATAAAATATTTTATTGTTTCCTTGCTGTCAACTATTGTTTTGTTATTACAAAATAGTTTTGTTAGGTTAGTAGTGGTTTACCCATCACCTTTTTGAAAACAAAACTTTGTGTGTTTTCTTGCTTGTGATTTTGTGCATTGTTTGCCTTGATTGTTTACTATTTCCTTGCTGAATGTTGTGAGTTATTATTTTGTTGTATGCTTATTGAGTGCTCTTGTTTGCTTCGTTAGATTATCCGGAGTGCGAAGCTTGTTACCTAGAGTCACTCACATACGAAGCTCATCACTCAGGCAAGTCACTTTGATCATCTTTACCCATGTTTTTATTGCATTAGTTCTTCCATCACCCCAATTGCATGCAAAGTAGGTTAGTTGGAAACTTGGTTACATTGTTGTAGTATCATGTGGTAGGTACCCCCTCAACCCCTTTGACAACATTGGCCCCGGGAAACGTTGTTTTACATTTTCCTATGCTACTAGTAGACGGGGTTGGTTGTGTGATTCATGAGAGTTGTGAGATTAATTACAAGACCTACATAATGATCAAGACTTCAAGACTCCGAGTTTTCAATTTACCTCTGGGTGGATGATGGTTGAACGGCACCTTGGAGAAACCAGTGGATTTGCCTAGGTGTTGCTGGAGATGGCCAGTATTCATGCGGAAAGGTCCACCCAGGCACAAAGAGATGGATGGATGCTTCAAGACCCAAGGCTTATCTGCACAGCCACAAGTCATTATGGGCTCTGGCTTGGTTGGATATCGTGGTGACCCTAGACAGGCGGTGCTATGAGATGTAGAAGAACGGTAGGAAAGGATGGGCACCGACAGAGTCGCGGGGAAACCCTTTGGAAGACCATGTTTTGGTCATCCGTTTCTCAAACACCTTGAAGTGCGGGAAATCAAACGGAGGCGACCAAATCTTGTGGGGAACGTGTGCAAAACTATATAGAGTACTCAAACCTAATCAATTAGCCGTGTCCACGGTCATGGACGACTTGAGCCAAAGGAACTGAAACTTCTGGAATTCTCAACACAATTAATATGATGATGTGGGTATTAATAACTTGGGTATGAGAATTGGTTGGTGGAACCATCTCATTAATCAACCAACTTAGTAATAATTTTTGCTTACCCCTCTCTTGATGTAGGAAAAATTGGCTTTACGCAAAAACTTACCACCCCACCTGCCATATAAGCATGTAGACTAGATGATTATCTTTTCACCCCTCTCTTGTGATTTTGTCGGCATATTCCATATGCTGACCTACACGGCTGCTACGTATCATGTTGCGGAGTACTTTTCCGACCAGGAGTGAGGACACGTTCTACGCTCGGTGAGATGCCCTTGGAGTCAGATGGACTCATCTACCTTCGACGCTTCCGCAAGATTTAGATATTCTCATGAGTTGGTCTTCAGCCACTTTATTGTAATGATTATTGTAATAAAGGACTCGATATGAGATTTCGTTAATATAATGCTGTGTGATTTCCCTTTGATATATAAATTGATGTATCATGTGTGTACCAGCATGATCTTGGGATGGTACGGAAACACCGGAGATTCGACCTTTCAGGTTGGGTCGCTACAGAAATGGTATCAGAGCACACGCTGACCGTAGGACGTAACCCCTAGGATTGGGAAAGCCTTAGAATTGTTCTCTTTTTCTTTAAAATTCTTATACTCTCATCTACTCGTTTCTGACTTCTCTCCGATTATTTCAAAATTTATAGATGGCCACCTTCATCCCAGTGTTGATCACGGAGTTTTGCCAGCCTGACGCAACGATGCCCTTTGGTAAGGAGCTGATGAGGATCGTCAAGGACGTAAGGATTGCTTTGCCGAGCATCACCAGGATTCCTATCATGTCCTTTCCACAAGATGGACGCTACATGATCGAGGTGCACATTCCAGGGAAGACCTTTGGGAATCGGAAGGAACCCATCGACTTCAAGTTTGTGGCACCCAGTTGGATACTTGCGAGAGACATGGCCATTCATCGTGCCCTTGGACATATTCAGGAGGAATACAGAGGTGGAATCATTTCACCAGGACTCAGCCTGGTTTGTTGCAGAGATGCCAATGGAAACATCATAACCCCTCCCACTGCAGACACCACCATTTCCTATATCCAGACCCTGGAGACTCACATTAGGACTCTGGAGCTTCGAGTTCGTGCTGATACGAAGACAATCAAGAATCTGATGAACCGTGAGCTTGACCTCGAAGCCGACTTACGAGAAGCCGAGTACGAGCATGAGTATGAGGTGAAGGATTTCTTAGAGAGGATCGACAAGCTGAACACTCGCATCGCCACTTTGGAGGAATAGATGGACATGGGTGAAAATCTTCATCCTGAAGGAGACTTGGCTCCTTTCATCAGCGACGATGATGACTATGAGGAGAGCACCACTGGAGGAGGCTCAGTCACCATGTACTTCTGAGGAAAACTATAGTCATGCCCTCCATGTATCTTTTATTTTAACGTTAAAAACGTAGGTCGATGTTTAGTTTGATTGAGTCTTGTATTCCGATGTTTGAACTTGATTGAATAAATGAATGAGTGTTTGGTGTGATATGTTGTTGCATTGCATATGGGTAGTGAATTTCTCCTTTTAGGCCATTGTTCTATTATAATTTCTCACCCCTCTGAAAAACAGCGAGATGCCTCCACGACGTGAGTCCGACTTCACCTTCCCGCCGGAACTCACCCAACTTCTTCAGCAGCAGAATGCACTGATGCAGCTATTGATCCAGAATCAGACCAACAACCAGAACAACAACCACCACCATCCACCCCAGGCTGACAATCTCACCCGTTTTCTGAGGTTGAACCCTCCAAATTTCTCTAGCAACATTGAGCCCATTGTGGCAGATGACTGGCTCCGTAAGATGGAGAGAGAACTCATCATCGCTGGATGTACTGATGCTGAGAAAGTGCCCTTTGCCGCACATCAACTGGATGGACCAGCAGCTTCATGGTGGGAGAACTACACCACCACATATCCTATTGCTGATATAACTTGGGAGCAGTTCAAGCAAGCTTTCCGCACCGCACATGTTTCAGCTAGAGCCATGAGTCTGAAGAAGCGCGAGTTTCCCAACTTGCGCCAGGGAAATCGCTCTGTGGCCCAATATGTGGACGACTTCAGCACATTGGCTCCTTATGCACTAGGAGACGTGGCCGATGATGCGGCCAAGCAAGAAAAGTGTCTGGAAGGACTCAACGATGAGTTGAGCATGCAGCTGGTAGTGGCTACCTTCAACAACTACCAAGAGCTGGTGGACAAGGCCCTCATCTTGGAGGGAAAGCAACAGCAAATTGAGAACCGCAAGCGGAAGTATACTCAGGGGAAGTTTAACTCTGGAGCTCATCAGAAGCCCCGCTACTCCCCGTACTCAGGGACTACCGGATCAGGGACCGGTAAGTTTGGAAGGCACCCTCATGCCGTGCACAACCATGGAGGCCACAACCATGGAGGAAATGGGAATGCCCGTCCCAACCATGGCAACTTCAAGACTGACAATGGGAATGGGAACAACAACCAGCACCGTCACGCTCCTACTTAGAAGGATCTGAGCCACATCACCTGTTTCAAGTGCCAGAAGACAGGGCACTATGCTACTTAGTGTCCCCAGAGCAAGCATGGAAATGGAAATGGCAACTCCGCAGCCAAGAAGCCAAATCCGTTTCCTCGTGCCCAGGTGAACCACCTAGACGTGGAAGAAGTCTATGATCAACCCGAGACTGTGGTTGGTAAGTTTTTATTGCATTCACGTCCGGTTACAGTACTTTTTGATTCCGGTGCAACTCATTCATTCATATCAAGGGTAGTTGTGGATAAATATGGTTTGCCCACCAAAACCCTTAGTCAGCCCATTAAGGTTAGTTCCCCAGGAGGTATGATGATGGCAGGGATAGGATGCCATGCCCTGAAACTTCACATAGGAAACCATGTTTTTCCCACCGACCTCATCGTCTTAGAATCCCAAGGATTGGATGTAATCCTAGGCATGGATTGGATGACCAAGTATGAAGGAAATCTTGATTGCCCTAGCAAGTCTGTTTCACTCACCACCCCGGAGAACAAGAGGATTAAGTATGTATCCCGATGCACACGTATGAGTGCTCGGTTAAATTCCCTCACAGGAGTTGTTCAGGAGGAAGTACCTGTGGTAAAAGACTTTCCGGATGTATTCCCGGAAGAATTACCAGGCATGCCGCCAGATAGGGAGATTGAGTTCCTAATAGAGCTACAACCAGGGACAGCCCCAATTTCCAAGAGACCCTATCGGATGCCCGCAAATGATCTAGTGGAAATCAAGAAGCAAATTAAGGAGTTATTGGAGAAGGGGTATATTCGCCCAAGTTCTTCACCTTGGGGAGCCCAGTTCTTTTGGTGGAGAAGAAGGATAAAACCTTGAGAATGGTAGTCGATTATCGTGCCTTGAACGAGGTGACTATCAAGAACAAGTACCCTCTGCCGATGATTAATGACTTGTTTGATCAGCTAGTAGGTGCCAAAGTATTCTCCAAGATCGATCTTCGATCAGGGTATCACCAACTGAAGATTCGTGGACAGGATATACCCAAAACAGCTTTCACCACAAGGTATAGCTTGTATGAGTATACTGTCATGTCCTTTGGTTTGACTAATGCTCCTACCTAATCCAGTTGGGATGACAACTTACCTTACGTAGAATTCTCGTACAACAACAGTTATCAGACCAGTCTGAAGATGGCCCCTTTCGAAGCCTTATACGGAAGGAGGTGCAGAACACCGTTGACGTGGGATGGTGTTGGAGACCGACAACTTTTTGGTCCCGACCTTATCCGAGATTCTGAAGAGAAAGTCAAGCTGATTCGCGATAGACTCAAGATAGCTCAATCTCGACAGAAGAGTTATGCTGACAGCAAACGTAAAGAAGTGACGTATGAAGTGGGAGACCGAGCATATCTTCATGTGTCCCCGCTTCGAGGAATCAAGAGGTTTGGTGTTAAAGGAAAGTTAGCACCCAGATTCATAGGCCCCTACAAAATTCTTGAACGTAGAGGCGAAGTTGCATACAAGCTGGAATTGCCGAAAGGATTGTCAGGAGTCCATGATATTTACAACTTCTTTTATTGTTTGATTTAGTACGTAGTCGGACCCTGTGTTCAACTTGATGCTATGATTTGAGTGACATTGTAAGTTAGCATGTGGCAAGTGTAAGCGAACTTGTATAGTCTTCTCATTCAATATTGTATGTTGTGATGATACTATTCTTGCTAACGGCAAGATGTGCCTCTATCCTTTGCGAGGCTCTCGTGCCTTAAACGGATAGGCACGCATCTTGGGCGTGACACCTCGCTACCCCTACTTTATCACTGGGTGAGGACACCGCAAGACTGAACCCAAAACCAAGCACTTCTCCCATTGCAAGAATTACCAATCTAGTAGGCCAAACCAAACCAATAACTGAAAGAGACTTGCAAAGATATGAACTCATGCATATAAGAATTCAGAAATACTCAAATAATATTCATGGATAATCTGAACATTAACCCACAATTCATCGGATCTCAACAAACACACCGCAAAAGAGTATTACATCAGATAGATCTCCATGAAGATCATGAAGAACATGGTATTGAAGCACAAAGAGAGAGAAGAAGCCATATAGCTACTAGCTATGGACCCATAGGTCTGTGGTGGACTACTCACGCATCATCGGAGGGGCAATGGAGTTGATGTAGATGCCCTCTGTGATCGGATCCCCCTCCAATAGATTACCGGAAATGTTTCCAAGATTGGATCTCTCAGGAATGGAGGCTTCTGTCAGAGGAAAAGGATTTGCGTTGCCCTTTTTGGTATTGGGGGAATATTTGGGTATTTATAGGATGTATATTAGGTCTAGGAGACCTACCAGGAGGTGGCAAGCCTGCCAGGCGCGACCAGGGGGGTGGCCGCGCCCCCTGGCTTGTGACCTCCTGGTAGCTTCCCTACCGTGCACTCCAAGCCTGGTAGATCTCTTTTGGTCCAGAAAAAATCATTCTGAAGATTTTATTCCATTTGGACTCTGTTTAATATTCCATATCGGCAATACTGAAAAACAAGGAAAAAACAGAAACATGCACTAGGCTCTAGATTAATAATTTAGTCCCAAAAATAATATAAAATAGCATATTAATGCATATTAAACATCCAAAATAGATAATATAATAGCATGACACAATCAAAAATTATAGATACGTTGGAGACGTATCATTGGCCTACATATAGTTACAGAGGGATTAGAATAGAGTATGAAACACAAAATTCACAGGAAACAAATAGCATGCTCAAAAGGTTTTTTTACCTCTGGTGCTGGGTTATCAACGTAGAAGGGGTTCAACCCAATCTTTTTGCAAACTTCTTGAGGCTCTCCAAGCAGTGACTTAACAGTCGAATTGAGGTCTTTTTCTGTCAAACATGTGTGTTTGAAGCGCAGAGAGTCATCCACTTCACCGGTGTATTGACACATCAATCTATTGCGCTAGCTCAGCGGTAAAATTCTCCAAGTGACCAACCAGCGGGTTAGATCGACGCCAGTTAATCCGCTGGCTAATAAAGCCTTGATCTTTAAAAATGTTGGAGCGTATTGGGTGCGCTCTACGATGGACATCCGGTATGGAAGTTCAGTGGTGGTGCAGAGCCGGTAGGGACATTAACCCAGCAGCGGGTTTTCTCCATCCGGAGAAGTATCTTTGCAGTAGAACCAGGTGCGGTTCCAGTCCTTGGGATGACTGGGCAGTGTGGCTGAAGGGAAGGACATATATCTTCGCCTCTGGATTGAAATGCCTCCGAGCTCAAGACTTGGCCTGACTGCTATCTCGGTTTGGCGGTTGATATAAAAGAAGACCCAAAAGAGTTCAATGGAGGGTTCTTCTTGCAGATATGCATCATAGAGAACTTGGAATTGACACAAATTGGTGACGGAGTTAGGGCCAATATCTTGAGGATGAAGTTTATAAAAGTGTAGGGTGTCCCAGATTTTTTTACCCGGGCAGCGAGAAGCCACGGAGTAAATGATCTGTAAATACAACCACTTTCCCTTCTTGGGGTTCAAGTCTGACTTCGGAACCGGGAACCCGCCAGTTGATGACATCTTGAGCCGGTAAAGGTCCCATGACTACGAAGTCATTAAGCATCTCCTCAGTAACCCTGGAGCCTACCCAATCGCAAGAGGCGGGGGCTTTGGCCATAGTGGCGGGTTAAACACTGTGGAAAGACATAAAGGTGTGGCGGGTTAAGAATACTACATGACAAGGACAACTATGACTCAGACGATGATGCTACTTGGCGGGTCATGGTTAAATTATAAGCCACCATTAACTACAAGTATGAGGAGGATCACACTTTTTCAAGGGTGAACTGACAGCATGATGGCGGGTTACTTAGACAATGAATACTAAAATACCGCTAAACGTGTGCAAAAAAGTTTCGATAGCTACTACTTCCATTATAGATCTACGGATGAAGATAAAGGGGAAATATTTAGTGAGCCTAAATATAGAGATAGAAGAACGGACATCTAATGCGCGGATTCTGGCAAGGAAGACGGTTTACTCCGGATGCAAAACGGATGCCAACCAAGGCACCACAAAGTTGTACTAATGTTCCTAAGGTAAATGATGACTCAATCCTTAGGGAAGGGCATGAACTCTGACGGACAGCGGAGGACACCGAAGAACTCCGACGAACTAAATGCAAAACTATGAGGGAAAGAAAATGGAACCTAGAAGACGCAGGGGATGCGGGAGTGCACCAACGAGCTCTGGTCATAATCAGGGTGATGCAGCAGCCTTTGTTGACGACGACAGCGACGTCTGGATGGTGCGATGGAGCTTCGGTTGCATAGGTGTCTGGAGGAAGAATAAGAGAGAAGTGGTGGCGGGGGAAAGTGAAAAGGGATGGGACCCCCCGCCTATTTATGAGGGGAAGGTGGAACAACAACAGTCCAAGGTGGGAATCAAGGAGACGTGTTAATGATTGACCAAAGAAATGTCTCAAGTTTTGGGTTGACCAGTTAATGTAAATATCCATTGTGATGTCATTAAAATCTTTTGGATATATCCAGGATGATGTCATCCATTTTACATGGCGGGTCATGAGGATTTATTCTAGGTCAAGTGATTATGAAGAACACAAGACCCGCCAACCAGAAGACTTGAACATTGACATGAACAGGTTAAAATCAATCTGGGGCCTAATGTCCGAGATATGACCCCATGGTGAGACCCGCCCAAGAGGGGTCGGGTTAGGAAGTTAGCGGCTTGGACAGTAAGGCATTAGGCGGGCCGGAAGACTAAGACGAGCCCGTTGGTCATTACCAGACGGGCCGGGCGGAGGACCAGAGCTAGAAGACAACATGTGACCCGGTGGTGTAAGCCGCCGGAGATGACTTGCCAGATAAGACAAGGAGATTTCGAGATAAGGTCGACTATTAGATATAACCCGGCTCGGACTCTTGTAAGCCCAGGGCCTTTATATACCTGTGTATATAAAGGCGGGTTACCTGGGCGGCTTAGGGTACGAAACAATCGATCGAGAGCTAGGTTAAGCGAATCCACTCCCTTGTAATCAATAGCCAATCAATACTACACAAAGCAGGATGTAGGCTTGTACCTCTTTCCGAGGGGGGCAAACCTGGGTAAGCTCGTGTCTCTCATCCCGATCAACCCCCTCGAGTAAATGTCCATAGCGATGGCCTCGAACCTCAGTCCTTTCGTTAGGGCATCTGCCGTGACAAAACCACGGCAAAACCTATACAAAGTTGTCGCACCAACATAAAAACTATGAAGCAAAGTAGTTGTGGATAACTTACTAGTTGCTTTGTTTTGAGCATGACAAATTCTATACCATGCATCTTTCAAACTTTCTTCTCCCCTTTGTTTAAAGTTGACAACATCATTATTGGGAGTAACGTGAACAAAAGAAGGACTAGCCATGACTTCAAACAAGAAAACTAGTAACAAGCAAAGATAACTATTTTTGAATTTTTGTTTTTTATGAGATAACCTAAATATAACATAAAATGAAAAGAAGAACAAGTGAAGGAAAATTTGTGCGAACTTACTTGATAGTTGGTGATGGTATTCCCCGACAACCGCGCTAGAAATCCTTTCTGATACTTGTGATATGTGTTGGGTTTTCCATGAAAAGGAACGACTTATCGTAGCACAATGTGGGTAAGTATTTCCCTCAATTATGAAACCAATATTTATCTAACCAATTGGAATACCAATCCTCAACCGTCTTCAGCGTCTGCACACAAAAGAACAAACAACTTGCACCCAACGCCGGCAAGAGGGTTATCAATCCCC
Source organism: Hordeum marinum (assembly GCA_022496015.1). Lineage (NCBI taxonomy): Eukaryota > Viridiplantae > Streptophyta > Magnoliopsida > Poales > Poaceae > Hordeum > Hordeum marinum. The sequence continues at coordinate 339,904,860 of CM039677.1, read as the reverse complement.
TTGATCTCGTTATTTGCAAGCAAGTGAGTTGTGTAGATAATTGTAAACTGGAAAATAAAAGAAAAGCAAATAAATAACAAGAAGTTAGTAATAGCATTTTTCAATATATAAGTGAATAGACCCGAGGGGCGCAGAGTTCTCTAGTGGCATCTCTCATAGAAATAGCATACGGTGGGTAAACAAACCACTGTCGGGCAATTGATAGAAAAGCGAATAGTTATGTGATTTTCATGGCAATGATCATGTATATATATGCATCATGTCCATAAGAAAATAGGCCGACTCCTGCCTGCACCTATCACTATTACTCCAGTCATCGACCTCTATCCAGCATGCATCTAGAGTATTAAGTAAAATAGAGTAATGGTTGGAGAACGATGATATGATGTAGAAAAAGTAAACTCAATCAATATAAATAAACTCCATTGTTTTGTCATAAATAGTAGCAAAACAAAGACGCAACTTGTCCCCTTCTATCACTAGGATATAGAAACTCGACAGGTTGAGCCAACTACAACGCACCACTCCAACCGAAGAAATATCATTCTAGTTGGCCAAACTATCTCAATAGATCGGAGAGCATTACGAAGCTATGCTGATCATGCAAATATGAATCTTAGTATTCAGGTTTGACTCAAATACTTTTCATGAATAATCTGAACATAAACTCACAATTCATCGGATCCCAACAAACACACCATACAAAGGGATTACATTGGATAGATAAAGGCAAAGATGCGATGAACATTTTATTGAACATCAAGAGAGAGAGAGAGAGAGATTTCCATCTTGATACTACCTACGGACCCGTAGGTCTATGGAGAACTACTCACACATCATGGTCAGGGCAGCAAGGTTGATGAAGAGGCCTTGAGTGATTGATCTCCGCTCCGATAGGGTGCTGGAATGGGGGTGTAGATGGTCTCCCGTCTGAAGAGAGACTTGTGCCAGCGGAAAAAGTGTTTCGGGAACTTCCTTAGGGTTTTTGGGATATTAGAGAATTTATAGGCCAGAGAGGGGCATCGGGAGACGCTCGAGGGAGGCACAAGCCATCAAGTGTACTGACCCGACCTCAAAGATCGAATCTCCGGTGTTTCTGTACCATCCCAAGATCATGCTGGTACACACACGGTACATCAATGTATATATCAAAGGAAAATCACACAACATTAATTAATCGAAATCTCATATCGAGTCCTTTATTACAATAAGGATTACAATAAAGTGGCTGAAGGCCAACTCATGAGATAAACTAAAACCAAAAACTTGCGGAAGCTCCATAGGTAGTTGAGTCCATCTGACTCCAAGGGCATCTCACCGAGCGTAGAGCGTATCCTCACTCCTGGTCGGAAAAGTACTCTGCAACATGATACGTTGCAGCCGTATAGGTCAGCATATTGAATATGCCGGCAAAGTCACAAGAGAGGGGGTAAAGTAATCATATAGTCTATATGCAAATATGGCAGGTGGGGTAGTAAGTTTTCGCATAAAGCCAAAATTTTCCTACAACAAGAGAGGGCAAAAGCATAATTACTACAATGTTGGTTGATTAATGAGATGGTTCCACCAACCAATTCTCATACCCAAGTTGACATTAATAACCCACATCAATATAATTAATTGTGTTGAGAGTTACAGATACTTTCAGTTCCTTTGACTCAAAATGTCCATGACCGTGGACACGGCTAATCGATTAGGTTTGGGTACTCTGTAGAGTTTTGCACATGTTCCCCACAAGATTTGATCGCCTCCGTTGGATTTCTCGCACTTCAGGGTGTTTGAGAAACGGATGACCAAAACATGGTCGTCTAAAGGGTTTCCCCAAGACTCTGTCGGTGTCCATCCTTTCCTACCGTTCTTGTACATCTCGTAGCACTGCCTGTCCAGGGTCACCACGATATCCAACCAAGCCAGAGCCCATAATGGCTTGTGGTTGTGCAGGTAAGCCTTGGGTCTTGAAGCATCCATCCATCTCTTTGTGCCTGGGTGGACCTTTCCGCATGAATACTGGCACTTATCCAGCATCATCTAGGCTAACCACTGGTTTCTCCAGGGCGCTGGTCAACCATCATCCACCCAGAGGTATGTTGAAAACTCGGAGTCTTGAAAACTTGATCATCATTTAGGTCTTGAAGTTATTAACTCACAACTATCATGAATCACATAACCAACCCCGTCTACTAATAGCATAGCAAAATGTAAATCAACGTTTCCTGGGGCCAATGTGTCATAGGGTTGAGGGATACCTACCACATGATACTACAACAAGTAACCAAGTTTCCAATTTACCTACTTTGCATGCACTTGGGGAGATGGAAGAACTAATGCAATAAAACATAGGTATACATGGTCAAAGTGACTTGCCTTGCTGACGATCCTCGTAATCAAGTGACTCTAGATAACAAGCTTCGCACTCCGAATGATGTAACGAATCAAACAAGAGCACACCATAAGCATAAACACAATACAATTCATTCAACAGCAAGGTAAACAAATGCTTCAACAAACAAAAGCACAATCAAAAGAAGAATCACTTAAAGTATAAGACTATAAAAATGTTGGGGTCAAAATCCCTACTAAGACATACAAGTCAAAAGAAATTGGTTTTGAAGAACTAGATATTTAGGTAATAGAAAAATAAATAAATAAATTTATTTGAAAACATAAAGTATTTCATTATAAAAGTACTGTGCTAAAAGAAGTACTACAAAACTTTTTTCTAAACATTATACATGGTGGAAACAAGATGAACCCATTCAAACTAAAGCACAAAACAATTTGAAAAAAACCTATTTTATTAATAGAAAAAAATACACCTAATGTTGAATCAACAAAACCTAATGAATTCTAAAAACAAAAGTTAAACTAATTCAGGTTTAAATTAAATAAAAATCAATTTAATTAAAATCTAGTAAGAACTAAACAGATTCTCTTTTTGTTAAAAACAATAACCAAATTCATTCTAAAAATTCTCAAACTATGTAGAATGATAGGTCTGACTAATACCAAACAGTGGCAAAAAGATTCACCCAAAAATATATTTTTAAACTCTAGTTATACAGATTTTAGTAATTAAAACAAATTTGATTACATTCAAAATTTAAAGTTCAAATATGAAATCTAAGCATACAGACATAAACTACAACAAATTTGTGAACTAATTAAAAAAAGAATCAACTAAAAACACCAAATATTTTAAAAGATATGATAAAAAACCCAGAATACATTTTGTTTTCTAAAACAGAAACAGAAAAAGGGAAACTATTATCGATCAGTTAGGGGCTACGTGGCAAGATATGATTGGTCGGGGCCGTGTGCGCGTGGGTGCTAACGAACGGACGACCGAAGCATAGGGGAAAACATTTCGCTGTTTAAATCTTATAATCCGGAGTGTTGGATGTAAATCTAACGGTCCAGGGGGGTCCGATGGCTTACAGAGGGGAGGAGTCGAGGTTCCGGCGAGGTCGACGGCGGCCGGAGATCGAAGGTGGTCGGAGGCGACGGTGCGGTGGTCGGGGGCGACCTCCGAAGTGCTGAGCCGACAGCGGCGAAGCTCCGGCGTCGATTGGCGGCGTCGGACGGGGCTGGGGACGAAGGAGGCGACGGCCTCGAGCCCGGGAGGGTTCGGTTGGAGTACGAACTTCGGCGAGGTGGTGCGGTGGCGTTCTGGCGAGGTAGAGGGGGGGCTCGGGGTGGAATGGAGCGCGGCGAGGGCTGGGGCTTTTATAGGCCAGGTGCGGGGTCGGGGGAGGGAGAGAGGAGGGAGATCCGGAGAGAGGGCTCTGCGGCGATGGTGGCGCGCGTGAGGAAGGAGACGGGCACGCGGATGACGCCGTCGGTCAGTGGGTCCCGCGTGCCAGTGAGAGAAAAGGCGAGGTTAGCGCGTTGGTTTACCGATTCGAATTGAATTCGGGAGTTAAAGACTATGGGCCGGCCCGATTCATTTTAAATACTTTCCTTTTCTATTTCGAGTGCAGTAAAAACTTTTTTTAATGCATTCAAAACATTTCCAAACATAAAATATATATATATCAAAATGATCAAGAGAATTAATGCTATTTAATGAACATTTTTCCTCTGTCATATTGAATATCTTTTTAAATTTTATTTTTAGAAAATGCCTAATTGATTTTAAATCCCTTTGAGATAAATTTTCAAATAACCCCCTGGTTTAATTGCTCAAATATTTCACCAAGATGCCCCTGGTGTGGAGTGTCATGTTACTCCTCTCTTTCTTTGAACATTTCCATAGGTTTTCAAATAGATGAAACAGATACATGGAAAAATAGAAATGGCCTTTTAGAATTTCAAAAGAAACACTTCAACAAATTCATTACATTCAAACAAAGTGATGATGATGCATAGCTATATATATCATAACATTCCAAAATGAAACTACCCACCTTAAGATGAATCTCGCCCTTGAGATTCGGGTTGGCTAGAAAATAGGTGCGAGTGGTCTCTGCGAAGATCTACTTCGCGTTCCCAGGTGGCTTCGTCCTCTGTGTGGTGACTCCCCAGAACCTTACATAACTTGATGGTCTTGCTTCGGGTAACTCTGTTGGTAGTCTTGAGGATTCTGACAGGCTTCTCCTCGTAGGTCAGGTCACTGTCAAGTTGTATGGTCTCTAGGGGCACTGTGTCTCTCAAAGGAATATCAGCCATATCAGCATGACATTTCTTTAGCTGGGAGACATGGAAAACATCATGAACTTCAGACAGTCCTTCCGGCAATTCCAGCTTGTATGCAACTTCGCCTCTACGTTCCAGAATTTTGTAGGGGCCTATGAATCTGGGTGCTAACTTTCCTTTAACACCAAACCTCTTGATTCCTCGAAGTGGGGACACACGAAGATATGCTCGATACCCTACTTCATATGTCACCTCCTTGCGTTTGTTATCAGCATAACTCTTCAACCGGGATTGAGCTATCTTGAGTCGGCCTCGAATCAGTTTGACCTTCTCTTCAGAATCTCTGATAAGATCGGGACCAAAAAGTTTTCGGTATCCAAGACCATCCCACGTCAATGGTGTTCTGCACCTCCTTCCGTATAAAGCTTCAAAAGGGGCCATCTTCAGACTGGTCTGATAACTGTTGTTGTATGAGAACTTTGTGTAAGGTAAGTTGTCGTCCCAACTGGACCCATAGTCTAGCGCACAAGTTTTCAACATGTCCTCGAGAATCTGGTTGACTCTCTCAGTCTCTCCATCGGTCTGTGGATGAAAAGTTGTACTGAATTCCAGCCTTGTTCCCAAAGTTTCATGTAACTGATGCCAAAACTTTGAGGTAAATTGTGTTCCTCTATCCGATACGATACTCCTCGGAACTCCATGCAGACATACGATCCTGGTCATATATATCTTGGCTAGCTTAGCACTAGTATAGGTGGTCTTCACTGGAATGAAATGAGCCACCTTGGTCAAACGATCAACCACTACCCAGATGGAATCATATCCTGAACGGGTCCTAGGTAGTCCTGTGATGAAGTCCATACCAAGATTATCCCATTTCCACTCGGGTATCGGAAAAGGTTGGAGTAACCCTGCTGGTTTTTGATGTTCCGCCTTTACTCGCTGGCAAACATCACATACCGCAATATATTCGGCAATATCTTTCTTCATACCTGTCCACCAGTAACTTTCCTTCAAATCCAGGTACATCTTGGTGTTGCCTGGGTGTATCGAGTATGGTGAATCGTGGGCTTCTTGAAGTATCAACTTACTGAGCTCTGGGTCATTGGGCACAAAGATTCGGTTCTCAAACCATAGAGTACCCTGTTCATCTTCATGAAAGTCTTTAGCCTTGCCTTCCTTCATTCTCTTCTTTATCTGAGCTATCTCCTTGTCCGATTTCTGGGCTTCACGAATTCTTTCGGTCAAGGTGGACTGAATCTCTAGTGTGGCAACATATCCTTGTGGAACTATCTCTAACCGAAGTTCTCTGATATCATTGGTTAACTCCTGGGGTAATCCTCCGGCTATGAGTGTGTTCATATAACTCTTCCGACTCAAAGCATCTGCCACAACATTTGCCTTTCCTGGATGGTAATGTAATCTCATGTCATAGTCCTTGATTAACTCTAACCATCTCCTCTTTCTAAGGTTCAACTCCTTCTGCATGAAGATATACTTCAGGCTCTTATGATCAGTGTACACGTCACAACTATTTCCGATAAGGAAATGTCTCCCGGTCTTGAGCGCGTGCACTATGGCTGCTAGTTCCAAATCATGGGTGGCATAATTTAACTCATGGGGTCGTAGCTATCTGGATGCATATGCTACAACTTTTCCCTCCTGCATGAGTACTCCTCCAAGTCCTTGACGTGATGCATCACAATAAACCTGGAAGTCTTTCCGAATGTTTGGCAGTATCGACACTAGGGCTGTGACCAAACATTTCTTCAACTCCTGGAAACTGGCCTCACATTCCTCAGTCCAGATATACTTAGACTCTTTCTTCAACAGCTCTGTCATGGGCTTGGCAATCTTTGAGAAATTCTAAACGAATCTCCGGTAATATCCGGCAAGTCCGAGAAAATTGGGGATCTCCTTAACTGAGGTGGGTGACTTCCACTCAGTGACTGCTTAAACCTTAGCGGGGTCTACTGCTATTCCTTCTTCGGAAATAATGTGTCAAAGGAATCCGACTTCTGTCAGCCAAAATTCACATTTACTGAACTTGGCATATAACTGATGCTCTCTAAGCTTCTCCAGAACTAAACGCAAGTGTTCCTTGTGTTCTTCCTCGCTCTTGGAGAATATCAAAATGTCATCGATGAACACCACGACAAACTTGTCCAAATATTCCATAAACACTTTGTTCATCAAATTCATGAATTAGGCAGGAGCATTAGTCAAACCAAAGGACATGACTGTATACTCATATAAGCCATACCTGGTGGTGAAAACTGTTTTGGGTATATCCTGTTCACGAATCTTCAGTTGGTGATACCCTGATCGAAGATCGATCTTGGAGAATACTTTGGCGCCTATTAGCTGGTCAAACAGGTCATTAATCATCAACAGAGGGTACTTATTCTTGATAGTCACCTCGTTCAATGCACGATAATCGACCACCATCCTCAAGGTTTTGTCCTCCTTCTCCACCAAAAGAACTGGGGCTCCCCAAGGTGATGAACTTGGGCGAATATATCCCTTATCCAATAGCTCCTTAATCTGCTTCTTGATTTCTACTAAATCATTTGCGGGCATCCGATAGGGTCTCTTGGAAATTGGAGCTGTCCCTGGTAGTAGCTCTATCAGAAACTCAATCTCCCTATCTGGTGGCATGCCTGGTAATTCCTCCGGGAATACATCTGGAAAGTCTTGTACAACCGGCACTTCCTCCTGAACAACTCCTGTGAGGGAATTTAACCGAGCACTCATCTGTGTGCGTCGGGATACATACTTAATCCTCTTGTTCTCCGGAGTGGTGAGTGAAATAGACTTGCTGGCGTAATCAAGGTTTCCTTCATACTTGGTCATCCAATCCATGCCTAGGATTATATCCAATCCCTGGGATTCTAAGACGATGAGGTCGGTAGGAAAAACATGGTTTCCTATGTGGAGTTTCAGGGCGTGGCATGCTATCCCTGCCATCATCATACCTCCTAGGGAATTGACCTTAATGGGCTGACTAAGGGTTCTCGTGGGTAAACCATACTTTTCCACAACTACCCTTGATATGAATGAATGAGTTGCACCAGAATCAAAAAGTACCATAACTGGACGTGAATGCAATAAAAACTTACCAACCACAGTCTCGGGCTGATCATAGACTTCTTCCACATCGAGGTGGTTCACCTGAGCACGAGGAAAAGGATTTGGCTTCTTAGCTGCGAAGTTGCCGTTGTTGTTGCCGTTTCCATTTCCTTGCTTGTTTTGAGGGCGGCATAGTGCCCTGTCTTCTAACACTTGAAACAAGTGATATGGTTCAGATCCTTCTGAGCTGGAGCGGGACGGTGTTGGTTGCCATTCCCACTTCCATTACCATTCTTGAAGCTGCCATTGTTGGGACGATTATTCCCATTTCCTCCATGGTTATGGCATCCATGGTTGTGCATGGGATGAGTGTATCCTCCATACTTACCGGTCCCTGATCCGGTATTTCCTGAGTATGGGGAGTAGCGGGGCTTCTGATGAGCTCCAGAGGTAGACCTCCCCTGTGCATACATCCTCTTGCGGTTCTCGATTTGCTGCTGCTTCCCCTCCAAGATGAGGGCCTTGTCTACCAGCTCCTAGTAGTTGCTGAAGGTAGCCACCATCAGCTGCATGCTCAACTCATCATTGAGTCCTTCCAAGAACTTCTCTTGCTTGGCTGCATCATCGGCCACATCTCCTGGTGCATAATGAGCCAACGTGCTGAAGTCATCCACGTACTGGGCCACGGAACGGTTCCCCTGGCGTAAGTTGCGAAACTCACGCTTCTTCAAACTCATGGCTCCAGCTGAGACATGTGCGGTGCGGAAAGCTTGCTTGAACTGCTCCCAAGTCACACCAGTAATGGGGTACGTGGTGGTGTAGTTCTCCCACCATGAAGCTGCTGGTCCCTCCAGTTGATGGGCGGCAAAGCGCACTTTTTCAACCTTAGTGCATCCTGCGGTGGTGAGTTCCCTCTCCATCTTGCGGAGCCAATCATCTGCCACAATGGGCTCAGTGCTGCTGGAGAAAGTTGGGGGATTCAGTGTCAGAAAATGGGTGAGGTTGTCGCCTTGAGGTGGAGGGTGGTTGTTGGTCTGATTCTGAATCAACAGCTGCATCAGGGCGTTCTACTGCTGGAGAAGTTGTGTGAGCTCTGGCGGGAAAGTGAAGTCGGGCTCACGTCGCAGAGGCATCTTGCTGTTTTCAGAGGGGTGAGAATGAGAATAGAACAATGACCTAAAAGGGAAATTCACTACCCATATGCAATCCAACAAACATATCACACCAAACACTCATTCATTATTCAACTCAGGGTTCAAACATCGAGATACAAATCTCCAAAATCAAACTAAAGATCGTCCTACGTTTTAAAGTTCTCCTCAAAAGTACATGGTGAAGTGGCCTCCTCCGGTGGTGCTCTCCTCATAGTCATCATCGTTGCTGATCAAAGGAGCCATGTCTCCTTCTGGATGAAGATTTTCACCCATGTCCATCTGTTCCTCCAGAGTTGTGATGCGAGTGTTCAGCTTATCGATCCTCTCTAAGAAATCCTTCACCTCATACTTATGCTCGTACTTGGCTTCCCGTAAGTCAGCTTCTAGGTCAATCTCACGGTTCATCGGCCTCTTGATCGTCTTCGTGTCGGCACGTACCCGAAGCTCCAAGGTCCTAATGTGCATCTCCAAAGTCTGGATATAGGAAATGGTGGTGTCTTCAGTGGGAGTGGTTATGATATTTCCATTGGCATCCCTGCGACAAACCACGCTGAGTCCTGGTGAAATGGTTCCACCTCTGTATTCCTCCTGAATACGTCCAAGGGCACGATGAATGGCCATGTCGCTCCCAAGTATCCAGCTGGGTGCCACAAACTTGAAGTCGATGGGTTCCTTACGATTTCCATAGGTCTTCCCGGGGATGTGCACCTCGACCCTGTAGCGTCCGTCTTGTGGAAAAGACATGATAGGAGTCCCGGTGATGCTCTACAAAGCAATCCTTACGTCCCTGACGATCCTCATCAGCTCCTTGCCAAAGGGCATCGTTGCGTCAGGCTGACAAAACTCTGTGATCAAAACTGGGATGAAGGTGACCATCTATAAATTTTGAAATAAATCGGAGGGAAGTCAGAAATGAGAAGATGAGAGTATAAGAATTTTAAAGACAAAAGAGAAATAAATCCTAAGGCTTTTCCAATCCTAGAGGTTACGTCCTACGGTCAGCGTGTGCTCTGATACCATTTATGTAGCGACCCGACCTGAAAGGTCGAATCTCCGGTGTTTCTGTACCATCCCAAGATCATGTTGGTACACACACGGTACATCAATGTATATATCAAAGGAAAATCACACAGCATTAATTAATTGAAATCTCAAATCGAGTCCTTTATTACAATAAGGATTACAATAAGTGGCTGAAGGCCAACTCATGAGATAAGCTAAACCAAAAACTTGCGGAAGCTCCATAGGTAGTTGAGTCCATCTGACTCCAAGGGCATCTCACCGAGCGTAGAGCGTATCCTCACTCCTGGTCGAAAAAGTACTCTACAACATGATACATTGCAGCCGTATAGGTCAGCATATTGAATATGCCGGCAAAGTCACAAGAGAGGGGGTAAAGTAATCATATAGTCTATATGCAAATATGGCAGGTGGGGTAGTAAGTTTTTGCATAAAGCCAAATTTTTCCTACAACAAGAGAGGGCAAAAGCATAATTACTACAATGTTGGTTGATTAATGAGATGGTTCCATCAACCAATTCTCATACCCAAGTTGACATTAATAACCCACATCAATATAATTAATTGTGTTGAGAGTTCCAGATAGTTTCAGTTCCTTTGGATCAAACTGTCCATGACTGTGGAAATGGCTAATCGATTAGGTTTGGGTACTCTGCAGAGTTTTGCGCACGTTCCCCACAAGATTTGATCGCCTCCGTTGGATTTCTCGCACTTCAGGGTGTTTGAGAAACCGATGACCAAAACATGGTCTTCTAAAGTGTTTCCCCAAGACTCTGTTGGTGCCCATCCTTTCCTACCGTTCTTCTACATCTCATAGCACCGCCTGTCCAGGGTCACCACGATATCCAACCAAGCCAGAGCCCATAATGGCTTGTGGCTATGCAGGTAAGCCTTGGGTCTTGAAGCATCCATCCATCTCTTTGTGCCTGGGTGGACCTTTCCGCATGAATACTGGCACTTATCCAGCATCATCTAGGCTAACCACTGGTTTCTCCAGGGCGCTGGTCAACCATCATCCACCCAGAGGTATGTTGAAAACTCGGAGTCTTGAAAACTTGATCATCATTTAGGTCTTGAAGTTATTAACTCACAACTATCATGAATCACATAACCAACCCCGTCTACTAATAGCATAGCAAAATGTAAATCAACGTTTCCTGGGGCCAATGTGTCATAGGGTTGAGGGATACCTACCACATGATACTACAACAAGTAACCAAGTTTCCAATTTACCTACTTTGCATGCACTTGGGGAGATGGAAGAACTAATGCAATAAAACATAGGTATACATGGTCAAAGTGACTTGCCTTGCTGACGATCCTCGTAATCAAGTGACTCTAGATAACAAGCTTCGCACTCCGAATGATGTAACGAATCAAACAAGAGCACACCATAAGCATAAACACAATACAATTCATTCAACAGCAAGGTAAACAAATGCTTCAACAAACAAAAGCACAATCAAAAGAAGAATCACTTAAAGTATAAGACTATACAAATGTTGGGGTCAATATCCCTACTAAGACATACAAGTCAAAAAAATTGGTTTTGAACAACTAGACATTTAGGTAACAGAAAAATAAATATACAAATTTTATTTGAAAACAGAAAGTATTTCATTATAAAAGTATTGTGCTAAAAGAAGTACTACAAAACTTTTTTCTAAACAATATACATGGTGAAAACAAGATGAACCTATTCAAACTAGAGCACAAAACAATTTGAAAAAACATATTTTATTAACAGAAAAAAATACACCTAATGTTGAATCAACAGAACCTAATGAATTCTAAAAGCAAAAGTAAAACTAATTCAGGTTTAAATTAAATAAAAATCAATTTAATTAAAATCTATTAAGAACTAAACATATTCTGTTTTTGTTAAAAACAGTAACCAAATTCATTCTAAAAATTCTCAAACTATGTAGAATTACAGGTCTGACTAATACGAAACAGTGGCAAAAAGATTCACTAAAAAATATATTTTTAAACTCTAGTTATACAGATTTTAGTAATTTAATTTTTTTGATTAGATTCAAAATTTAAAGTTCAAATATGAAATCTAAGCATACAGACATCAACTACAACAAATTTGTGAACTAATGCAAAAAGAATCAACTTAAAACACGAAATATTTTAAAAGATATGATAAAAACAAAAACAGAATACATTCTGTTTTCTAAAACAGAAACAGACAAAGGGAAACTATTATCGATCGGTTAGGGGCTACGTGGCAAGATATGATTGGTCGGGGCCATGTGTGCGTGGTTGCTAACGAACGGACGACTGAAATGTAGGGGGAAACATTTCGCTGTTTAAATCTTATAATCCGGAGTGTTGGATCTAAATCTAACGGTCTAGGGGGGTCCGGTGGCTTACAGAGGGGAGGAGTCGAGGTTCCGGCGAGGTCGACGGTGGTCGGAGGTCGAAGGTGGTCGGAGGCAACGGTGCGGTGGTCGGGGGCAACGTCCGAAGTGCTTAGGTGACGGCGGCGAAGCTCCAACATCGATTGGCGGCGTCGCATGGGGCTGGGGACGACGGAGGCGACGGCCTCGAGCTCGGGAGGGTTCGGTTGGAGTCCGAACTCCGGCGAGGTGGTGCGGTGGCGTTCTGGCGAGGTAGAGGGGGGGCTCGGTGTGGAATGGAGCGCGGCGAGGGCTGGGGCTTTTATCGGCCAGGTGCGGGGTCGGGGGAGGGAGAGAGGAGGGAGATGCGGAGAGAGGGATCTCCGGCGAGGATGGCGCGCGCGAGGAAGGAGACAGGCACGCGGATGACGCCTCCGGCCAGTGGGTCTCGCGTGCCAGTGAGAGAAAAGGAGAGGTTAGTGCGTCGGTTGACCGATTCGAATTGAATTCGGGAGTTAAAGACTGTGGGCTGGCCCGATTAGTTTTAAAAACTTTCCTTTTCTATTGCCAGTGCAGTAAAAACTCTTTTAATGCATTCAAAACATTTCCAAACATAAAAAATATATATATCAAAATGATCAGGAGAATTAATGCTATTTAATGAACTTTTTTCCTCTCTCATATTGAATATCTTTTTAAAATTTATTTTTAGAAAATGCCTAATTGATTTTAAATCCTTTTGAGACAAATTTTCAAATAATCCCCTCGTTTAATTGGTCAAATATTGTACCAAGATGCCCCTGGTGTGGAGTGTCATGTTACTCCTCTCTTTCTTTGAACATTTCCGAAGGTTTTCAAATAGATGAAACAGATACATGGAAAAATAGAAATGGCCTTTCAGAATTTCAAAAGAAACACTTCAACACTTCAACACATATTGACTCCACTCGACTCAGCGACACACATCCTACCATCGCCTCGTTCTTAAACGAGCTGTTTGATCAGATTGAAACCACACGTATGTCGGATCACCAGATTCTGGTCTATGATTGGCTCGGGATTAAACCCGATGATAGAGAGATTCATGTTCCCACAGTCACCCACCTCGTCGCCACCATCGAGTGTCCGACGGAGGACTCATCCCAACAACCGGAATTGAAAATAGTCTACACCATGGTCTTTGATCACCGAGACTTCATCGGCGAACCAGACACTAGAATTTGTTTCAAAGCCGAACCATCATCGGTCCATGATTGATCACACAATTCGGAGTCCGTGATTCCGAACACCCAATGTGTCATGGGGTTGAATTTTTTCCCACCCACCACCCAAGATGATGATTCCTGTATCGCACCAAAGCCCGCGTCTTCGGACTTTCGGGACATTAAACAACTACCAGGAGAATCAGTCCATCACTTTTGGGAATGACTCCTACTCGCTAGAAGCAGAGAAAAAAGTCTTAGTGACCAAGAGATAATGCCAATTTCCAGTAACAATTGCCATGATGAAGGGATTTTTAACGCCCTGGCTTGCCGACACATTCATGAATTTTCTGAGCTATTCAATTTGGTAGAAAAATATTGTGCCATGGAAAGTGCTTGCAATCCGAGCGGTTATTTTCGGAACCAACTTTCCCCGAACACCCTAGTGGAGATCAGAAAAAGAGGATACCTCCAAAGTGGCCAGCCAGATTCGAACCCACCGAAAAAAGAAACAGGACCCTTTCAGGGGTCAATACTGTCCTTGATGGACTATTGGATAAACCTTGTCCCATACATTATGTATTGCTGAACACAAGCCCGACTCACAACCTTAGGGCTTGTTGGATCATCAGGCAGGTCACAAAGAGCAGTGAGGCCATCCTTGAGGCACTTCCGAATAGGCACTCTTCATCGTCGCCCGAATACAATGCCAAAGTTTTGATGGTCTATGACACGTTCCCCTCGCGGAACAGAAGGAAAAGAGCTCTTAGCAAACTCGAACAAGTCTACCATGTGGCAGCAACGAGTGCATGGGCAGACGTACCCATAACTTTTAGAGATACTGACCGACCAACCATTCTTTCCGGTCATTCACCAGCCGCACTAGTCCTAAACCCCATCATTGATGGCTACAGGTTACATAAGGTGCTAATGGACGGAAACAATGGTTTAAACCTAATCTATGAAGGCACACTTGAAAAAATACAGTTTGACCAATCTCGCATCGAGCATAGCAACCCGACTTTCTAGGGAATTATTCCAGGGAAAGAGGCACGTTGTTCATGATGTATCACCCTGGACGTAGTGTTCTACACGCCCGAAAACTACCGATCAAAAGAGCTTATCTTCCACATTGTGCCTTTTCCAAGTGGCTACCACGCCCTATTGGGATGTGATTCCTTCACAAAGTTCCAGGCTATACCCCATTATGGGTACATGACACTCAAAATGCATCACCTCGGAGAGAAGGCTTTACCGCTCTATAAGCTGCTAAAATGGACCAACAACTTCGAGTGGACCAGTGAAGCAACGGTTGCGCTAGAGGAAATTAAAACACTACTAGCAACCAATCCCATACTCACAGCACCAGGTGCCAGTGAGCCCATGTTATTATACATATCGTCCACCAACCAAGTTGTTAGCACAGTGCTTGTCGTTGAACGAGATGAGGGACACAAATTCTGGACTCACAAGCAGGTCTATTACGTGTCAGAGGTACTAACGCAGTGCAAGTCCAGATGCCCGCACTACGAGAAAATAACCTACAGATTATTTATGGCATCACGGAAACTCAGACACTACTTCCAAGAGCGGTAACGGTAGCATCCAAAGTACCCCTGAACGATATCATCAACAACAGGGATGCCACCAACTATATAGCCAAGTGGGCCATCGAGCTCCTTCACTTTGAAATAACCTACAAGCCATGTCGTGCCATCAAATCTTAGGTATTGGCAGACTTCCTGGCTGAATGGACTGAGGCCGAACTCCCCAAGGAATACAGTGCATACTCCCATTGGATAATATACGTTGATGGGTCCAAAACCTTGGCCGGACTAGGGGCTGGAGTTATCCTCACATCCCCCACAGGCGACAACGTGCGATATGTGTTGCAGATCATGTATGCCGACTCCAACAATGCAGCCGAATACAAAGCCCTTTTGCATGGTCTTCGGATGGCAGTATCAATGGGCATACGGTGGCTGGGGGTACGGGTAGACTCCAACCTGGCCATCTCCCAAATCAATGGCGAATTCGATGCCAAAAATCCGAAGATGGCGGCGTACAGGAATGCCGTCTTAAAAATATCCACACGGTTCGAAGGGTTGGAATTCCACCACGTGGCTTGCGACAACAACGAAGCCACCGACGTACTAGCCAGTATGGGGGCTAAGCGTGACCCTGTCCCAAGAAACACCTTCCTAGAGAGGCTCTTTAAGCCATCAGTGTTTTGGCAGGACGATCACTGTTGGGGAACATAGTAGTAAATCAAAAAATTTCCTACGGGTCACCAAGATCAATCTATGGAGAAACTAGCAATGAGCAAAGGGGGAGTGCATCTTCATACCTTTGAAGATCTCAAAGCGGAAGCGTTACTATGAACGCGGTTGGTGGAGTCGTACTCGCAGCGATTCAGATCGCGGTCGATTCCGATCTAAGCGCCGAACAACGACACCTCCGTGTTCAACACACGTACAACCCGGTGACGTCTCCCGCGCCTTGATCCAGCAAGGAGGAGGGAGAGGTTGAGGGAGACTGCTCCAACAGCAGCATGATGGCGTGGTGAAGGTGGAGCAGCGTGGCAACTCCGACAGTGCTTCAACAAGGACTACGGAGGAGGAGGAGGAGGAGAGGGGCTTCCCGAGGGTGATTGGTCTGTGCCAACAACCCCTAGGCCTCTCTATTTATAGGAGGAGGAGGAGGAGGGCCCAGCCCCTAGGGTTCCCACCCTAGGGCTGGCGGCCAACCCTAGATGGCCCCTTGGGGCGGCGGCCAAGAGAGGGAGAGGGGGGAGGCGCCCTAGTGTGGGCCTAGGGCCCATCTGCGCTAGGGTTTGCCCCCCTTTCTCTTGCTGCGCCTTGGGCCTTGGTGGGAGGTGCACCAGCCCACCCACGGGATGGTTCCATCCCACTTTAGGCCCATGCAGCCCTCTGGTGCCAGTGGCCCCACACGGTGGACCCCCGAAACCCTTCCGGTGGTCCTGGTATGTTACTGGTGATGCCCGGAACACTTCCGGTGACCAATACCTCACTTCCTATATATTAATCTTTACCTACGGACCATTCCGGAACTCCACGTGACGTCTGGGATCTCATCCGGGACTCTGAACGACCTTCGGTAACCACGTACACTATTCCCATACAACCCTAGCGTCATCGAACCTTAAGTGTCTAGACCCTATAGGTTCGGGAACCATGCAGTCATGACCGAGACACCTCTCCGGTCAATAACCAATAGCGGGATCTGGATACCCATATTGTCTCCCACATGTTCCACGATGATCTCATCATATGAACCACGATGTCAGGGATTCAAACAATACCGTATACAATTCCCTTGTCAATCGGTATGTTACTTGCCCGAGATTCGATCGTCGGTATCCCTATACCTTGTTCAATCTCGTTACCGGCAAGTCTCTTTACTCGTTCCATAACGCATGATCTAGTGACTAACTCCTAAGTCACATTGAGCTCATTATGATGATGTATTACCGAGTGGGCCCAGGGATACCACTCCGTCACACGGAGTGACAATTCCCAGTCTTGATTCGTGCCAACCCAACAGATACTTTCATGGATACCCGTAGTGCAACTTTATAGCCACCCAGTTACGTTGTGACGTTTGACACGCCCAAAGCATTTGTACTGTACCCGGGAGTTTCACAATCTCATGGTCTAAGGAAATGATACTTGACATTAAAAAAGCTTTAGCAAACGAACTACACAATCTTGTGCTATGCTTAGGATTGGGTCTTGTCCATCACATCATTCTCCTAATGATGTGGTCCCTTTATCAATGACATCCAATGTCCATGGCCATGAAACCGTGACCATCTACTGATCAACGAGCTAGCCAAGTAGAGGATCACTAGGGTCATGTTGTGGTCTATGTATTCACACATGTATTACGGTTTCCGGTTAATACAATTATAGCATGAACAATAGACAATTATCATCAACAAGGAAATATAATAATAATCACTTTATTATTGCCTCTAGGGCATATTTCCAATAGTCTCCCACTTGCACTCGAGTCAATAATCTAGTTCACATTGTGTCATGGATTTATCACGGTAGATGTCCAGGTGAACGGACTTGGATTCGAGGCCATCGCTAACGTGATGGACTCAAAGGGGTTGGTTGGGACGAAGGACACAAATTTACCTAGGTTCAGACCCTCAAGGAGAGGTAATAGCCTACGTCCTACTTGTGCTTGTATTACTTGTTGTATCGATTACAAGGGAGCTAAAGCTTGACCTAGTTCTCGGTAACCTGATCTCTAAGTCACCCCGGGTCTACCTTTATATAGGAGGTAAAGACTCCGGGTCATACAAGTTGTAACCGACTCTCATTGTCTATCCTAGTCTTCCTCTATGTTCCCTGCCAAGTTACCTCCGGGCGGCTTACGCACCCAGGTCTTCTCGGTCACCTGGTGGCCCACGCCATGAGTCGCCTATCTTCCTTGGCCGTAAGTCTCACGGCTCATTCTTGGGCCGGCTCACGAGCCGTCAGGTATACCTCGGACCCCTTTAGGCGGGTCATACCGCGGGATTATACCCCCAACATTAGGCCCCAGGTTGATTTGAGCTTGCTCACTTCATCCTTTTCTTCTGCTCCTCGGCGAGTCGCCTGGTGATGACCCGTCGTACCGTCACATGGGCCCTGCAAAAAATCCGCTGACGTACCAACAAACTTTTTATTAAATGGTGAGCCCAAAAATCGAGGCGTCTGCCTCGATCGAATGATTTCTGTCGGGTGAATTTTCGCACCTGCCCGTTTTCATTTTAAATAGGACCTCTGCGGGTGGCATTTCCTTTCCCCCGCTCGCGCTTCCATATTCTTTCTCTCCGACGCTTCCGCTCCTGCTCCGGCGCCGTCCTCGTCTCGCCATCGACCGATCGCTGCATCAACCTGTTGCGGACCAGAGTTCATCTTGCGTTCGTCATGCCGTTGCCGGTAAGTCTTCTTCCCGTAGATCCGTTGCCATCTCCGGTAGGGTTTCTATAGAACTTCGGCGCCGCCATCGTTTCAGAGCTCGAACTCCATTGTCGCAGGCCGCGCTTTAGCATACGAACTCCGAACCGTGCTCGTCTTCACGGTGCCGCTAGGTAAGAGGTAGTAAACAAGAACACATAGATTGATCCTTGCTCCACTTGCCATTTTGGATTTCGTCTACTTCGCCTGTTCGTCCTTATGTCTAAAAATAAAAGGCATTTACCCTGTTTTTGTAGATCCGTCATTTTAGCTGAACTTTATGAAATCTGTTTCCTAGGACTTAACTGATTTTCGCTCCTCCTCCTCCTTTCTTATTTGACCCGCCAGGCCTCTCCGGCTCTTATCAGTCGGACCATGGCATATTATTTGTAGAGCCCTTAAAATTGTAAGACGTTGCAGATATTTGTTTGCTCTTGACTCGCCATACTTTTAACTTGCATAGTCTTTGAGCCGCCAGCATGTCTCGCGCCTCCAACTCACGCAACTAGGTCGGGTCTTGCATCACGGAGGAATTCTTACTAGATTTTGTTCACGCAGGTACCCTTCCTTCCAAGGAGGTTCTTAATTGGCGGGCCCCGGGTGATGAAACGTGGCCCACTCCTCTAGAGGCGAAGTAGTGGTCTTCTCTGACCATATCGAGCGAGGATTCGTGCCTCCCGGCTCGAAGTTCTTTCGTGACGTCCTTCACTTCTACAAGCTTCACCCCCAGGACTTGGCCCCCAACTCCGTCTCAAATATATGCAATTTTCAAGTGCTTTGTGAAGTCTATCTGCAAGCCAAGCCGTCTATGGGGTTATTTCGAGAATTCTTCTATGCTAATCGGCAAACTGAGATGAAAGCCGGTCCGAGTCTAGGGCTTGGCGGGATCTCCATCCAACGGAGTAGGGATATTACTTTTCTGGCTATGCAGGTGCCGAGTCATCCAAAGGACTGGAACAAGACTTGGTTCTACTTCAAGGATACCTCTCCAGAGAATGAGCGTCCACTGCCGGGTTATCGTCCCACCCGGCTCAAGACAACTTCATAGCTTCCTGGCCGGCTATCAGCTTCGGAACGTGCAAGGTACGAGCCGGCTCACGCCAAGATCAAGGCCCTCATGGCCAATGGTTTAATCGGACTGGATTTGATCCGCTGTTGGATTTCCCGGCGGATTATGCCCTTAAGTCATAGAAGCCAGCTCATGTGTGAATATGAAGGCAAGTATGATAGTTCATTATGCTTCAGCCAATCAACACTGATAGAGGATGACATCACCACAGTCATCCGGAGCCTTGTCCATGAAGCATCCGGATGATGCAGCGCCATTGGCCTGGCGCCTTTTAACGCCAAAAATCCGGCTCCCGATGTAAGGCGACTCTTCACCCCCTTTTCTCCTTGCCACTCATAGCTTTCTGACTCATTACTGTTTAACCGGTTTACCTTTCCAGGCTAACTCTCATTTCTGGAAGAAAGAATATGTTCCTCCCTTGAAGAAGCTCAAGAAGAAATCTCCGACTAAGAAGTCCAAGCAGACCGCCCCACGAGAAGGGTGGTTTGACCCGCCGCAATTGTCCGACTCAAAGGTAAACCTTGGCTGCTTTCTGCCATTTTATTATCTTATTTGACTTACACTTTTTTACTCACAGGATGATGTTGAAACATGCCGTGCCAACGCCCCTAAGGTAATCTACACTTCTTTTGGCTCAGAATGTTTTGTCCCCCGGAAGTCGCGGCGGGTTATTGGAAAAGTTCCTCTTTCTCATCCTCTTGCTTATCTGGATCCCGACTTTCTTTTGAAAAAGCAACAACAGGCTGAGCGTCGCCAGACCCGGAGCATTGGTTTTACTGATCTTATGTCCGACTTGCCAAACTCCCCAGCTCCGAAGAAATGCCCTGCAGAGGTATGTATCTCCATTTAACTAATTTTACTTCGTGACCTCAACGCTGTCTCATCTTTCTTGAATTGTCTCTCAGAAATCACCCTCTTCCGACAACTCTTCGGCAACAGCTCTACCCCCTCCCAAGATCAACCCGCTGTAAGTATTTCTCGCTATGACATCTGGCTCTTTATGCAGCAGTAGTATCCTTTGGATTCTGATCCTCACATTTTACAATGCTCAAGCCAAGCGTCGAAAAACCAACAAGTCCTCCCCCGGCCCTGCTGCCCAAGAGCCGGAGCATTCAAAGCCGGATGACTCGCGGCCGGCTGAATATATCCCAGCAGCTTTTGTAGATCCAATCCCTTATGACATTGTCCTAGGTAGTCCACCAAAGAATCCTTCTAAGCCGCCGAGCCCTGCCTCGGCGGCTAAGGACACGACTGGCCCAGAAGTTGAAATCACTGGCGCTGGTCTGCATTCTCCCTCGGCTCACGTGCTGACCAAACGGGGTGTAACAGTTGAAGCTTCTAGGAAGCTAGAATTTGAGCCTTCTGCCTTGGAGAAGATGACAGCTGAGGAGCTTCATGCTGGTTACATGACCCGCCTATCCACCAGCCGGGACCTGGAGCTCCTACTCGTTAACCTCATGAAGGGGAAGTATGAGGTATTCTTTTCCTCCTTAAATCCCTACGTAGCCCCCAAGTACCGGCTTAATCTCTCGACATATTGAGCCGGGACTTTGCATAGTTATCTTTTAGATAAAATTATTCTATAGAAGATAATCAGAAGAGCCAATAGTAGCCCCCAAGGTCCGACTCAAACTTGTTCAAAGTTGAGTCGGGACTTCTTAGAAGAAAATTTAAAAGAGCTAATAGTAGCCCCCAAGGGCCGGCTCAAACTTGTTCAAAGTTGAGTCGGGACTTCTTAGAAGACAATTTAAAAGGGCTAATAGTAGCCCCCTAGGGCTGGCTCAAACTTGTTCAAAGTTGAGTCGGGACTTCTTAGAAGACAATTTAAAAGAGCTAATAGTAGCACCCAAGGGCCGGCTCAAATTTGTGCAAAGTTTGAACTGGGACTCTTCATAGTGAACTTCTGAAAAACAGACATTAGCCCCCAAGTGTCATGCATATTGCCTACAATCTGTTTGAGACTTGTCCATTTTACTCTCTACTTTGAAATGTTTGCAGGAATCCTTGACTAAAGCCGGGTCATAGTTGGCCGGCTTAAAGACCAACCTGGCTGATCAACCGGCTGGTTGGAGCGCCATCGATGATAAATGCCGTCTCTTCACCGAAGAGCTGGTTAAAGTCAAGGCGGAGTTCGCCGCTTTCAGAGAGTCTGCCGTGTCTGAGAAGGCCACGCTGACCAAACGGGCGGACGACGCTGATCGGCGGTTGATGGCCGTCTCTAACGAGCTGCAATCCTTGAAATGCCATATCACAAAGATGACAGCCGCCCTCTTCGGTGAGATCTTGACAACTTTTCCTTAATTGCTGCTATAACATCTGAACTGGCAACTTATCATGAAAACCTCCGGCTTATACAGGTCCTAGAAGCCGTCAACTGGCGTCCGACAGCTTACTGCCTCTGAAGGCTATCTACACCCTGGCGAAGCAGCTGTACTGCGGTGCAATGTTCACCATCAAGTCTGTTCAATACAAGGACAAGATCCCTTCAACTCTCAAAGGGGTGTTGGAACTTTTATCCACCATGCCAAAGTAGATCGCTGAATTGAAGAAATCAGCCGCCCGCCAAGGAGCAATAGGCATAAGCCGGGCTCTGGCCTTCGCTCCGGAGCTTACTCCGGCTGATATGATGGAAGGCTTCCCCTCCAAGAAGGATGATAGCTCTGAGTTCACAGAAGCCGACTACATCCGGTGCATCAAGGACTCCAGGCTTCTGGCTTCCGTCTTAGCAGAAGAGGCTGACCTGGACACTAACCAGGCAGCTTATGATGCTGACCAGGAGAGAGTTCATGGCCCACTCTACGAATGGAAGGACTTGACGCCCACCCGCAGTAAGGACCTCTTAGCTTTTGATCTTGACCGTCTCCCTTCTTTGAAGAAGGGACTTTTGCAGCTCCAGCTGACTGCAACTGGAACTTTGACAACCTTCAGATCCAGGCACCCGAAGAGCCGGAGCAGGATGAGCCGGCGACCAGTTAATTAACTCCACTTTGTAATAGCCTGCTCTCCTTAACTCGTCGTAGGGGACTTGGAAGACTTGATCAACACTTTTGGGCTCCTAATATATCTCCTGTGACATTTTCTCTGCTGATCTTTTTACATGAGAAAAAATCC
Source organism: Hordeum marinum (assembly GCA_022496015.1). NCBI lineage: Eukaryota > Viridiplantae > Streptophyta > Magnoliopsida > Poales > Poaceae > Hordeum > Hordeum marinum. The sequence continues at coordinate 339,882,285 of CM039677.1, read as the reverse complement.
GGCTTCCAAAGTGCGATCTTCCTTGTATGCATTCTTGACTTGTCATCGTTTGTCTCCTCTTCTTGGGTCAAGAGTTGGCCGAAAGGACTTAATAATTTCCGTTCGCGGCTAATCATGTTAATCGGAGTTTTGTAGCATAAAGCCAGTTAACAAGCATTATGAGTTGTACCCAAAGGTAATAATACGGTGTAAACGCCGGCGGATAAGCATTAGAAGCTGTACCCGAAGGTAAGAAGTCACCTTCTCCGCGACTAATTTTCCTTAGCCGGATTTTTGTGCCATAAGGCCGACTAATAGGCATTATAAGCTATACCCGAAGGTAAGAAGTCGCCGTTTGCCGCGGCTAATTTTTCTTAGCTGGTTTTACGTGGCATGAAGCCAGCTAATAGGCATTATAAGCTATACCCGAAGGTAAGAAGACGTCGTTCGCGGGTTATTAGGTGTTAGCTACCCGTTGGTAAAAAAACCTCACAACCGTGGCTAAACGTGTTAGCTGGAAACTTGGCATAAAGCCGATCGATAGGGTGTTAGAAGTGATACCCGTCGGTAAGAAGCCCCCTTCAGTAGTACGACGTAAAACACCGACGGATAGGTATTAGAAGTTGTACCCAAAGGTAAGAAGCCTCCCTCGCCATGACTCATTTTCTCGAGTCATTTTTTTCGTGGCATACCGCCTGGTGCCGCGACTCATTTTCATGAGCTGGGATTTTGTGGCATAGCGCCTGGCGCCGCGACTCATTTTCCTGAGCCGGGATTTTGTGGCATAGCGCCTGGAGCCGCGACTCATTTTCCTGAGATGGGCTTTTGTGGCATAGCGCCTGGCTAATAGGCATTATAAGCTATACCCGAAGGTAAAAAGCCGTCGTTCGCCAATCTCAGTTGATACATCAACTGGAACATTGTTTAACCTTCTCTCATATGAGGATGTGTAAAACAGCAGGGACTTAACTTTTAAAGTGATGCTTATTTATTTATTTATATAACTATGACATGTACAATGATAGTGTACAATGAAGGGTCTCTACACCCTTAAGTGAAATAAGGCCGGAGATGCGCGATGTTTCACGGCCGGTGGGTCTCCTGACCCGCCGTATCTGAGTCATCTCAGATATTGATGAGGTAATATGACCCGTTGTTGAGATTTCTGCTGACTACAAAAGATCCTTCCCATGGAGGAGAGAGATTATGCATATTTGTCTGGTCCTGAATCAGCCGGAGCACTAAGTCGCCTTCCTGGAACGTCCGGGTCTTGACCCTGCGGCTGTGATAGCGACGCGGGTCTTGTTGATAAATCACCGACCGGGCCGCTGCTAGCTCTCGCGCCTCTTCCAGAGCATCCAATGCGTCTTGGCATGCCTTCTCATTGTCTGCCTCACCGTAAGCCGCCACTCTTGGCGAGTCATGCCGGATGTCACTGGGCAAAACTGCCTCGGCCCCGTACACCATAAAGAAAGGCATGAAACCCGTGGATCTGTTAGGGGTGGTCCTGATGCTCCATAAGATGGAGGGTAATTCTTCTACCCAACACCTGGGCGTTCGCTACAAAGGAACAATAAGCCACGGTTTAATCCCTCTTAGAATTTCCTGATTGGCACGCTCCACCTAACCGTTGGATTGTGGAAGCGCCACTGCTGAAACATCAAGCCGGATAATTTTTTCATAGCCCCCTTGGATAGATTTGTACCATTATCACTGATGATGCTGTGTGGGTAACCAAAACGGTAGATCAACTTTTTAATAAATAAAACCGCCATAGTTGCGTCACATTTGCTGACCGCCTCTGCCTCTACCCACTTGGTAAACTTGTCCACCGCCACCAGGAGGTGTGTTTTCTTATCCTTGGATCTCTTGAAAGGTCCCACCATGTCAAGCCCCCAGACCGCAAATGGCCAAGTAATTGGTATCATCCTTAACTCCTGAGCCGGAATATGAGTACGCCGGCCAAACTTCTGACAGTTGTCACACTTGCGGACTAGGTCCTCTGCATCTTTATGAGCCGTCAACCAGAAAAACCCATGCCGAAAAGCCTTGGCCACAAAAGACTTCGAGCCGGCGTGGTGTCCACAATCGCCAGCATGGATTTCGTTCAAGATCTGCCGGCCCTTCTCTGGTGAAACACAATGTTGGAAAACTCCTGTCACACTGCATTTATGCAACTCACCATTAACTATTGTCATGGACTTAGAACGCCGGGTGATCTTTCTGGCTAGGTCTTCATCCTCAGGTAACTCAGCCCGGGTTAAATAGGCCAAATAGGGAATAGTCCAATCTTGGATAGCATCTAGAGCCACCACCAATTCTGCCTCCGGGTCAGGAAGAGTCAAATCTTCTTCTGAAGGGATCTTAACAGTCGGATGGTGTAAGACGTCCAGAAAGACACTGGGTGGCATCGGCTTTCGCTGAGAACCTAACCATGATAAGGCATCAACGGCCTCATTCCTGTGACGATCAATGTGATCTACCTGATATCCTTTGAAGTGACCTGCAATGATATCAACCACCTGACGATAAGCCGCCATCCGTGGGTCTTTGGAATCCTAAGTGCCAGAAACTTGCTGAGCCACCAGATCTGAGTTGCCCAAACACCTGACTCGGCTCAAATTCATCTCCTTGGCTAACCTAAGACCATGAAGCAAAGCTTCATACTCAGCCGCATTGTTAGTGTAGGGGAACATCAGCCGGAGCACATAACAAAACTTATCACCCTTGGGGAGGTCAGAACAACTCATGCCCCTGATCCCTCCAACTGCTTGGATCCATCAAAGTGTATAGTCCAGTATGTGTTATCCGGCTTTTCCCCGGGACCTTGACACTCCGTCCAATCATTTATGAAATCCACAAGGGCTTGGGACTTGATAGCCGTGCGAGGCATATATTTTAAATTGAGAGGTCCCAGCTCTAATGCCTACTTAGCAATCCTTCCCATGGCTTCTCTGTTCTGGATAATATCCCCTAGCAGAGAAGAACTGACCACAGTTATTTGGTGCCCTAAGAAATAGTGTTTTAACTTGCGGTTGGCCATGAAGACCCCATATACCAGCTTCTGCCAATGCGGATACCTTTGCTTAGACTCTGTCAGGACCTCAGTGATATAATAAACCGGTCTTTGCACTGGATACTCCTTCCTGTCCTCCTTGCGCTCGACCACCATTGCAGCACTCACTGCCCGGTTATTAGCCGCCACATAAAGGAGTAACGGTTCTTTCTCAGCCGGAGCAGCCAGCACTGGCGGCTCAGTGAGCTGTTTTTTAAGCGCCTCAAGTGCTTCACCCGCCGCTTTGCTCCAGACAAATTTGTCTGTCTTGTTTATCATTTGATATAAAGGAATAGCCTTCGCTCCAAGACGGCTTATGAACCGGCTTAACGCAGCAATCCGCTTTGCCAAGCGCTCAACATCATTAATGCAAGGTGGCTCTCCCAGAGAGGTAATAGCCTTGATTTTATCCGGGTTAGCCTCGATACCATGCTCAGAGACCAGGAAACCCAAAAGCTTGCTTGCCGGAACACCAAAGACACACTTGGTCAGGTTAAGCATCATCTTGTAGACTCGGAGATTATCAAAAGTTTCCTTTAAATCCTCCAAGAGAGTCTCCTTCTTTCTGGATTTGACCATGATGTCATCTACATAAGCATGAACATTATGGCCAATCTGACTATGAAGGCAGTTCTGCACGTATCACTGATAAGTCGCCTGGGCACTCTTGAGCCCGAAAGGCATAGAGACATAACATAATGCCCCAAAGGGTGTAATAAAAGTCGTCTTCTCCTGGTCTTTAACCACCATCTTGATCTGATAATAACCTGAATAAGCATCCAGGAAGCACAAACTTTCACACCCCGCCGTAGCATCAATGATCCGATCAATATGAGGGAGGGCAAATGGATCAGCCGGACATGCTTTGTTAAGGTCCTTGTAGTCCACACACATACGCCATGTGCCATTCTTTTTGAGCACCAGCACCGGGTTAGCCAACCATTCCGGGTGAAAAACTTCAACGATAAAACCATCTGCCAAAAGCCGGGCAACTTCTTCCCCAATAGCATTGCATCTCTCCTCATTGAACCGCCGCAAAGACTATTTAATCAGCTTAAACTTTGGATCCACGTTAATGTTGTGCTCAGCAAACTCTCTCGGTACACCCGGCATGTCAGAAGGTTTTCATGCGAAGATGTCCCGATTCTCATGGATGAATTTGATGAGCGCGCTTTCCTATTTGGGATCCATGTGAGCTCCAATGATGAACTGCTTAGATGAATCGCCCGGAGTGAAATCTACTGTCTTGGTATCATCCACTGAAAACTTGAGGGGCGGCTCAACCTCCGTGGTGGGCTTTTTCAGTGGGGTCCTATCCTCCGGATCAACATTCTCCTTATAGAACTTAAGTTCCTCCTGGGCGCAACTGGACTCTGCATAAGCTGCATCTCCTTCTTCACACTCAATAGTCGTATTTCTGTCACCATGAATGGTAATGGTACCGTTTAAGCCGGGCATCTTGAGCTGCAAATAAACATAGTAGGGCCTAGCCATGAACTTAGCATAAGTCAGCCATCACGCATGATAAGGACTCTTGATCTTGACCACCTCGAACCACAAGGATTCCACCCTGTAATTGTACTCATCGCCAAAAGCCAGTTCCAATGAAATCCTGCCCACTGGATACGTCGACTTACCCGACACCACACCATGAAAGACGGTGGATGAAGGTTTTAAATCCTTGTCAAGCAACTTCATCCGCCGAAAAGAGTCATAATAAAGGATGTTTATACCACTCCTGCCATCCATAAGCACCTTGTTCACCATATATCTGCCCACCTGGGGGGCCACAACCAAAGCCAACTGCCCCGGGTCATCGACACGCGGCGGGTGATCTTCTCGGCTCCATGTTATGTCATATTCAGACCACTTTTTAGTATTGCGGAAGAGCCGATGCAACCGCATTAATTGCCCGCTTACGTAGCTTCTGGTCCCGTTTATTGAGACTGGTCATGAAAATGTGGTACTGCCCGGAGCTGAGCTGCTTCGGATTACTCTGATAACCAGACTGATTACGCTGTTGCTGGTGTCTCCCCTGATTATCCTGACCCAGATGACTGGATCTTGAGTCGCCGAAACCAAACCCAGCTCCTGCCCTGCCATGTCCTGAGCCGCCTGGCGGGCCACCATCTCGATTGTTAGGTTGTGTGAAATACCGCTTGTACTTCATACCGCTTGTACTTCTACATGAAATTGCAATTCTCCCATGTGTGGTTTGCCGGCTTATCAGGCAGACTGTGATTTGGACAAGGTTACTTAAGTAACTCCTCCATGTTCGAGGAAGAGTTATCCTTGCCAAAGGGCGATCTAAACCTCCTATTGCCTTTGGGGTAATTCTGCTGGGTGTTTGTATTAGCCACCAGCTCTGACCCGACCTCTGGATTCTTACGCTTGCTCTAGCTACCGTTGTTTGCTGCACCCTTGCCTTGGTTGCTCTTCTTACCTTGGCCAGCCTTCTCATCATCAGAACCCGGATCCTTTGTGCTGTCAGAGTCGGCATATTTCGTGAGAGCCGTCATGAGCTCTCCCATGTCCTGACATGTACATTTGAGCCGGCCAAGTTTCTGCTTCAGAGGAACAAAGTGGCAGTTCTTCTCCAAGATCAGCACCGCTTGGGCCGCCGTGATCTGCTCTGATGAGTGGATGATTGTCGAGACCCGCCGTACCCAATGATGGGCCGACTCGTTCTCCTGTTGGACATAGTGATCAAGATCCACAATGGTCATAGGCAGCTTGCATGCCCCTTGAAAGTTTTTAATGAACCGGGCCCTTAGCTCCGCCCATGTATTGATGGTATTAGGTGGTAACCCCTTTAGCCACATGCGAGCCGGGCCTTCAAGCATCATGACGAAATACTTGGCACAAACCGCCTCACTGACATCCAGCATCTCCATGGCCAGTTCATAACTTTCCACCCAGGCCTCCGGGGGTAAATCAGTGGTATAATTTGGGACCTTATGGGGCCCTTTGAAGTCTTTCGGCAACTGTTCGCTCCGTAGAGCCGGTGACAAACACGGCAGCCCTACCGTCCTAGAGTTTACTCCTGCCCCTACCGAAATGGAAGGCACGGGCTCCTTGTAAGCCGGCCTAGCTGGCGCCTCTTGCGGGCCTCCCGCATGATTTACAAATGCTGGCGTGTCTCTACCGGGCCGGTGACCCGTCGGAATCTCTCTGTGCCGGTTGCTGCTGGAACCTGCTGGTGACTCGTAGCACCGGCTAAAGCTGCGGCTGGGGAGAGGGATTGAATGAATACGACTCCGGCTGTGAGTATATTTCTCCTGCTGAGCCACGGCCGTCTGCAGGTACCCCATGGCGTTCTGCACATCCTCCACAAAGGGTGCTTCATCCGAGATAGGAATTGTCTCAACCCGGGTGGCCACTGCCACCATATTCTCGGCTGGTTTGGAATAATAACCCGCCGGCGTTGGAAAGCCCCCAAGTGAAGCTTGGTTACGCCGGGTCGGATGAGTCGCTGGCCGCTCCGTCGGGCGGCTTTCGGGCGCGTTTGTTACTCGCCACGCGCCAGGAGTATTGAAGAGGTTCCTTGCTTCATAGCACTCCGGTAGACGGGATTGATGCCTCCTCCGATGTATCGCTGCTGCTGATATTTGCTCCAGCCCTAGACGGAAAGCATCTGCCTTGATACATTCTGCCTCTTCTTCCATCTGGATCTTTATCTCAGCCATCCTTTGTCGTTCCTCTGTCATTCGGCCCTTGATCCTTGCGATCTCTAAATTCCGAGCTGCTTCATTATCTGGTGTGACCTTAGTGGCCATTAAAGCCGCGAGCTCGTCCATCAGCTCCATAAGAACTTGAGCCGGCGGCGGCGGGTTATCACCCGAGGTGGCGGCTCCCGCGGCTGTACTACTCGTGCCTGGGGCTGACCCCGCCATGAACACAGCAGCATGAACCGAAAGCCCAAGATCATTTGACTCAGAGCGATCTGACTCAAGGCAGATGTTGTCGTAGCCCCCAAGGCCACCGTTGCGGAGCTGGTACACCGACTCCGTTTCTCCACTTGAAGATTCGTCCTCTGAATGGACGAAAGTTTCCTGTGATCCGGAAGCTTCCAGATCCGTACCTTGAGTGAAGCCTATGAAGACATGCTTCTGACCCGGATTAGCACGGGCAGGATGCATGTTATGCGTAGGTTGCAAACGCCGAGCCGGCTCGATGATGTCGGTGCAGACGTCCAGCCCGGGTGTAGATCCATCAACCTTTCCGATGAAGACGTGGATCCCGACGAAAGGAACTCGGAATCCATACTCCATGGACTCGGCATCAAGCCCCCAGCCGGCATCGTCGATGTAGAGCCGGCTACGGCGACTCTTGCTGATCCTTCCGACCACGTATCCTTTAAGCCCCGAGAGAGAGCCCTTTGAGAACTCAACAACACCAAGCGTGAGCCCCACGGTGGGCGCCAACTGTCGTGGATTTATCACGGCAGATGTCCGGGTGAACGGACTTGGATTCAAGGCCATCGCTAACGTGATGGACTCAAAGGGGTTGGCTGGGATGAAGGACACAAATTTACCCAGGTTCGGCCCCTCAAGGAGAGGTAATAGCCTATGTCCTGTTTGTGCTTGTATTACTTGTTGTATCGATTACAAGGGAGCTAAAGCTTGACCTAGTTCTCAATAACCTGATCTCTAAGTCGCCCTGGGTCTACCTTTATATAGGAGGTAAAGACTCCGAGTCATACAAGTTGTAACCGACTCTCATTGTCTATCCGAGTCTTCCTCTATCTTCCCTGCCAAGTTACCTCCGGGTGGCTTACACACCCGGGTCTTCTCTGTCACCTGGCGGCCCACGCCATGAGCCCCCTATCTTCCTAGGCTATAAGTCTCAGGGCTCATTCTTGGGCCGACTTACGAGCTGTCAGGTATACCCCGAACCCCTTTAGGCAGGTCATATCGTGGGATTATATCCCCAACACATCGCATGTGATTAACACTTACATCACCATGTGATTAACACCCAATTAGTTCTGGGTTTGATCATGTTTTGCTCGTGACAGAGGTTTTAGTCAACGGGTCTATAACATTCAGATCCGTGTGTACCTTGCAAACTTCTATGTCATACTGTAGATACTGCTCCCACGCTCCTCTTGCAGCTATTTCAAATGGCTACTCCACTATACGTATCCCGATTTCTAATAAGATTCATCCGGATTGGTGTTAAAGCTTGCATCGACGTAACCCTTTACGATGAACTCTTTATCACCTCCATAATCGAGAAATATTTCCTTAGTCCTCTAGTTGCTAAGGATAATTTCGACCGTTGTCTAGTGATCCACTCCTGGATCTCTCTTGTACCCCTTGATAGACTCATGGCAAGGCACACGTAGGTGCCATACACATCATGGCATACTATATAGCGCCTATGGCTGAAGCATAGGGGATGACACTCATCTTCTCTCTATTTTCTGCCGTGGTCAGGCATTGAGCTGTGCTCAATCTCACACCTTCTAATACAGGCAAGAACCTTTTCTTGGACTGATCCATATTGAAATTCTTCAATATCTTGTCAAGGTATGTACTCATTGAAATTATTATCAAGCATCTTGATCTATCTCTATAAATCTTGATGCCCAACAATTAGGTAGCTTTATCCAGGTCTTCCTTTGAAAAACTTTTTTTCCAAACAACCGTTTATGCTTTCCAGAAACTCTACATCATTTCTGATCAATAATATGTCAACTACATATTGTTATCAGAAATTCTATAGTGCTCCCACTCACTTTCTTGTAAAAACAAGTTTCTCATAAACTTTGTATAAACTCAAAAACTTTGATCACTTCATCAAAGCTCATATTCCAACTTCGAGATGCTTGCTCGAGTCCATAGAAGGATCGCTGGAGTTTGCATACCTTTTAGCATCCTTAGGATTGACAAAACCTTCTGGTTGTATCACATACAACACTTCCTCACGGAAACCGTTAAGGAAGCCTTGTTTTGACATCCATCTGCTAGATTTCATAATCGAAAAATGCAGCAACTGCTAACATAATTTTAAGAGACTTTTAGCATCGCTACGGATGAGAAAATCTCATCGTCATTAACTCCTTGAACTTGGCGGAAACTTCTTTGCGACAAGTCGAGCTTTATAAACGGTGACATTTCACCATTAGCGTTTGTGTTCATCTCAAAGGTACATTTGTACTCAACGACCTGCCATTCAATGGGCAAGTCTACCAAAGTCCATACTTGGTTTTCATACATCGATCCTTTCTCGGATTTCATGGCCCCTAGCCATTTTTTGGAATCCGGGCCCACCATCGCTTCTCCATAGTTCATAGGTTCATCGTTGTCCAACAACATGATTGCCAAGACAAGGTTGCCATACTACTCTGGAGCAGTACGCGTCCTTGTCGACCTACGAGGTTTGATAGTAACTTGATCCGAAGCTTCATGATCATCATCATTAACTTCCTTTTCAATTGACATAGTGAAAGGACGTGGATGTCGCCTAGGGGGGGTGAATAGGCGCTTTAAAATAATTACGGTTTAGGCTTGAACAAATGCGGAATAAAACTATCGTTCAATTAGTCAAGCACAAAACCTAAAACAACTAGGCTCACCTATGTGCACCAACAACTTATGCTAAGCAAGATAGACAACTAAGTGATAGCAAGATATATAACAAGAAACAATATGGCTATCACAAAGTAAGGTGCATAAGTAAACGGGCTCGGATAAGAGATAACCGAGGCATGCGGAGACGACGATGTATCCTGAAGTTCACACCCTTGCGTATGCTAATCTCCGTTAAGAACGGTGTGGAGGCACAATGCTCCCCAAGAATCCACTAGGGACACCTTAATCTCCTGACACCCACGCACAATGCAAGATCCCGTGATTCCACTAAGGGACCCTTGTGGGTGGTCACCGAACCCGTACAAACAAGGTTGGGGCAATCTCCACAACGTAATTGGAGGCTCCCAACGACACCAAGAAGCTTCACCACAAAGGATTGTGGCTCCGAGATGACCTCAAATGCTCGGGGAAATCTCCACAACCTAATTGGAGACCCCGAAGCTTGCCCGGAGCTTTCCACCACAATGATTGAGCTCCGAGGCACCACCAACCGTCTAGGGCACCAAAGCACCCAAGAGGTACAAGCTCTAGGGTGCTCAAACACCCAAGAGTAATAAGCTTCTCAACTCCTCACTTCCACGTATCACCGTGGAGAACTCCAACGTATGCACCAAATGCAATGGCAAGGGCACACGGAGTGCCCAAGTCCTTATCTCCCAAATACAACCAAAGCAACTAATGCTAGGGAGGAAAATGAGAGGAAGAACGAAGAAGAACACGAAGAACTCCAAGATCTAGATCCAAGGGGTTCCCCTCACTTAGAAGAGAAAGTGATTGGTGGAAATGTGGATCTAGATCTCCTCTCTCTTTCCCCTCAAAAAGGAGCAAGAATCATTGGAGGGATTGAGAGATAGCAAGCTCAAAGAAGGTCAACAATGGGGGGGCAAACACGAGCTCAAAGGATTAGGTCCATTGGAGAAGAAGACCCCCTTTTATAGGTGGGGAAAAATCCAACTGTTATCCTCACAACCTGCATAGAGTGTTACTTCCGCTCCAAGTCCCTTTGAAAAACAACACCGAGGAGGAAAAATGCTAGTAGAACCGTCGGAGCGTTACTACCGCTCGCCCTCACGGTACTACCGCTACGGGTAGCGGTACTACTGCTTGCGGGTAGTACTAAAAAATTACATCCGTGCCTACCACGGCTGGAATTAACACGAGATTTTGGTCCGGAGCGGTAGTACCGCTCTTGGAGCCGCGGTAGTACCGCTCTGGAGCGGTAGTAAAAATTTACATTCGCTCTAGCTGCGGTAGTACCGCTGTAGCCTTTTCAGAACACCAAAACTGCCACAACTTTTGCAAAGGGACTCCGAATTCAATGAAACAAAGTTTGTTGGAAAGCTAATTACATGTGCTAAAACAATCTTGATTGCAATATCAATAAGAAGCAAATGAAAACAAGCCCATAAGAAAATGGTGAGAACCCTTCCTCGAATAAGACCGGTAAAACTTCCAACACCGAAAACGCAATAGACAAAGCATATGAAATCCGTTTTCGATGAACTAGAGCTTGTCACAAAGATAACCACAAGATCAAGAACCCACATAGAGAAAAACCAACCAAGAACCAAGAAATATGATGATGCCAAGAATGCAATGGTTTGAGCTCTCAACGAACGATAAGATCAAGCTACTCACTTGAGATCCCCCCTTGATAGTACGACAATCGATCCTATAACCTGGTCTCTCAACTACCACCATGAGACCAGTAAAATAGGAAACCCTATCAAGGTCAAACCTTATCCTTGCGCATAGTCCACTTGAGCTAGATGATGACGATCTTGACTTCCTCAAGATGGACCACCTTTCTTGATTGCGTTGGCTTGATGAAGACTAGATGATTGCTCCCCCATACTCCACTATGGGTGAGCCACTCTTCGGCACATCTTCACAAGTCCATTTGTCACCACAATGAACGGCGAGCCTCAAGCATGATATCTCCATGATGCTTCACTTGATCTTGCACATCGCAACCTTGATGACTATCTCCACTTGATGTCATTTTCCATGGATGTATGGGATCTGCCTCTTGATGCAAGCCCATGGAAATATACCTACCCCCACAAAGAACTCTCATGTAGACCATGGGTTAGTACACAAAGCGCAATGGATAAGGCTTACCACACCATGGGATCAGTTGATCCCTCTCGGTACATCTTGTACGCTTTGTGTGTTGATCAACTTGATTCACTTTTTTTGACTTAGTATTGATCAACCTTGTATCTTAGCTTCTCTCTTCATAAAGATGATGTCTTGAAGGTAAAAATGAATCTTACACATTCTTCTTCTTCAAGACATGATTGCAATAATTTCAACTCCCACATGACCAATCTTTGGATAAACCTTGAATACCACCTTGGTCACCATATAAACTCCTTGAAACCCAACAGATGGACTTCAAGAAGTGCGTATGGACAAATCCTTCGAATATAACTCAAGGCAACCATTAGTCCATAGGGGTGTCATCAATTACCTAAAACCACACATGGAGAAATGTGTTCTTACAATCTCCCCCATTTTGGTAATTGATGACAACCACTTTCAAGGGAGTTTATATAAGGAAATAAGCACAACCAAGCACACACAAATGAAATGCATGAATGTGAGATGCAAATGATTAAACAACCAAGGCAAAACTCTCAAAGCATTCCAAAATAAACTCTCTAAACTTCTCCCCCATTGGCATCGATTGCCAAAATGGACGAAAAGTTTAGAAAGCTAATATAATAGGTGTTCCTCCAATTTTTTTGTATATCTCAACATACGTGTGCAAAGAAATCCACATATCTAATGATAAGTAGTTACAGGAAGACAAACTATATTGAGAACCCAAAGATTGCACAAAGAATCATATGGCACAAAGACATACACCGGAGTGAAGCAAGCAATCAAAAGATACTAATTGGAACAATCAATCACATGGATCTAGGAGCCACATGAATAAAAGATATTATGTTATGGGCAAAAGAGCGTTTATAAAGAAAATAGAGGAGCTCCCCATGATTTGTGCACAAATAAGAATTTGTTTTTTTGTATTTGAACACAAGTGCACAAAATAGGATCATGACTCCCCCAAAATCAATATAAACACACAACAAGTGCAAGCAAGTAGATAAGACAATGAGCATAGTTCTTGCACTAAACATATGGTTGAGCAACATGTAGAAGAGGCAATATTAAGAATAGGCTCAACCAAAATGATGTGTGTGAGTCATGGCAAAGCACTTGAGAAGACTTAGTATAAGGATGAGCATTAAGCATCAACATAGTCTTGATGAAATGAGACACAAAGTGAAAACCATATACTTCCCACACATAAACCACTAGCAACTGGGTTCACAAGCTTATTAATAAGAAAATTAAAAAGCAAGGCTTGGGACAACACCTGGTGAATATAGGAAATAATAGCCTTGTAAAGAGGAGGGATACCAATCGAGATGCCAAGACCCTTGTGAGGACAAGCATGAGGAAAATAATCTTCACCACCAAGGAGTGCATCAAAATGCAAGGATATAAGATCCGCACTCAAGAAAGATTCTTTCATGAAACCACCAAGTAAATAAAAGGAAATGGAACGGTGGACATGAAAGAAAAGAGGATATCAACTAGAGATGTAACTTCTCTCATGTGTATAAGATTCTAGGTAGAGGGCAATCATGATGATATATCCACAAAAAATAATGTACACACAAAATAGTTACAAGAAGTAACAAACAAGATATCCAAAAGGAAGTCATAAATATACCAATAAGATCTTTGCTTGAAAGCATATCACATAGCCTAATATTCTCTAATTGTACATAAATGAACTCCCAATACACGAACATCAAAGACATCACAACTAGCAATATGACATCATCATTGAGATGCTTTGAGAAAGGAAATAAGTACCACAAGAATGAATCAAGAAATTCATGCGATGATGAAACCTATACAAGGTTGAATGCGAGAAATGTATGCATGAAGAAGATACTTGTTACCAAGATAACATTGGATTGATGTAGTAGACAGTGGTTCTTTGATCATGCTAGCATGGTCCAATAAGCACATGGTGTCAACCCCTTCCATGTATGTGAGACGAGTGTCCAATGTATCTCCAATTGTTCCTAGAACAACACCACAAACAAAGTGGTACCCAAACTTATAGGGACCAAAAAGTTAGTGGACCACCAATATATATTGGACAATCTCCACATAAATATGTGCATATAGATATGAAATTGAATTTCATGCACACTTTAGCCAATTTATGTCATAGTGGAGTTTCCCCTATATATAGGGTCAAGGAAATAGAACATGCCAACGAAAGTACATGTAGTAAATATGCATGCTCAAAGCTTTCAAGAAACAACTCAACACACAGTTGATAATATACCGAAAGAAAAGGTGTTGGGGACATAACCCCGCGGTGAGACCCGCCCTAGAGGCTCCGGGTCACACTTGGCGGCTCATACACCAGCCCAAGGATGGGCCTTTGAAGACTCAAGCCCAAGACATTAGGCGACCTGCCAAGGCATGGCCCGGACGAAGAAGGTATGAAGACCCGGACGGGTGAGCCACCCGGAGACAGCTTGCTCAGGAAGGCAAGACAATGTAGAGATAGACTCGGACACGTTGTGAGAGTCGGTGACGACTTGTATGACCCGTGGTCTTGACCTCCTATATAAAGGCGAGACCCGGGGCGACTTAAACAGAGACTAACAAATTGAGGGCTAGGTCAAGCGATTCCGCTCCCTTGTAATCGAGATTCCAAGCAATACAAGCACAAGCAGGACATATGCTTTTACCTCTACTTGAGGGGCCGAACCTAGGTAAACCTGTGTCTTTCGTCCCGATCAACCCCTTTGAGTCCATCACCTTAGCGATGGCCTCGAATCTAAGTCCTCAGACATCTGCCGTGATAAAACCTCGACAGTTGATGCCCACAGTGGGGCGAGTGCTCGGTGTTGTTAGGTTCTCAAAGGGCTCTCTCCCAGGGTTCGAGGGATACGTGGTCAAAAGGATGAGCAAAAGTCGCCGCGACCGGCTCTACATCGACGACGCCGGCTGGGGTCCTGAGGCCGACTCCATCGCTGGGTTCCCTTTGGCGGAATCCACGTCTTCATTGGCAAGGTTGACGAATCTAAGCCCGGGCCGGACGTCTGCACCAACATCGTTGAGCCGGCTTGGCACGCGCAACCCGCCCAACACGTGCGACCCGCCCGTGCTAACCCGGGCCGGAAGCATGTCTTCGTGGGATTCACTCAAGGGATGGATCTTGAGGCCTCTATGTCGCAGGAGACTCTCTTCTATTCAGAGGATGGGTCTTCGAGCGGAGAGGCGGAATCAATCTACCCGCTTCACAATAGCGGTCTCGGGGGCTATGACGATCTTTACCCCGAGTCGGAGCATTCTGAGCCGGAGGATCACAGGCTGTCGTTTCATGCGGCCGTGTTCATGGCAGGATCAGCGTCGAGCACGAGCAGCACAGCCATCGGAGCTACAAACACGGGAGCTGACCCGCCGCCGCTGGCTCAGGTTCTTCTAGATTTGATGAACGAGCTCGCAACCCTGATGGCGACTAAAGTCACGCCAGATAATCAGGCGGCCCAGAACTTGGAGATCACAAGGCTTAAGGACCGGCTGGTGGAAGTCCAACAGGGGATTAGTGAGTTAAAGGCTCAGATGGATGAGGATGCAGAGCGCCTTAGGACAGATGCTTTCCGCCTTGAGCTAGAGCAATAGTCGGCAGCTGCGGTGCAGCGGATGAGGCATCAGTCCCGCTTACCAAAGCAATACGAGGCCAGGAATCTTTTTAACTCGCTAGGAACGGGATGGACAACAGATGCGCCTGGGAGTCGGCCAACGGCTCGACAACAGCTTAACCTGCCCCGAGGAAACTAGGCCTCACTAGTGGTTTTTCCGACACCGGCGGGTCACTACTCAAACCCGACAGAGAACATGGTGGCCGCAGCAACAGCTGCAGCTACAATGGGCGCTATGACTCCCCGGCGGGTTCTAGCAGTGGTAGACACTAGGAGTTACCGCGTGCATTCAACCCCCCTCCCCAGCTGCAGCTACAACGGGCGCTATAACTCCCTGACGGGTTCTAGCAGTGGTAGACACCAAGAGTTACCGCGAGATGATCAGGCGGCTCTGGAGGCACATGTGCTAGTGGACCGAGCGAGAGTACAGTGAGAGGCAGCAGCTCTGGCAGCGGCGGCTCATCAAGAGCCTACACACTCCATCTCAGTCGGAGTAAGAGTAGCCACTAGGGCCATGGGAGTACCGTGCTTGGCACTGGCTCTACGGAACGAGCGTTTGCCGAAGGATTTCAAAGGCCCTCGTAAAGTCCCGAATTACACTGCAGATTTGCCCCAGAGGCCTGGATTGAATGTTATGAGCTGGCTATGGAAATGTTGGATGTCAGTGACGTGGTCTGTGCCAAATACTTCATCATGATGTTGGAAGGTCCGGATCGCACGTGGGTGAAGGGCTTGCCACCCAATACCATCAACTCATGGGCTGAACTGAAAACAAGGTTCATCAAAAAATTTCAAAGAACTTGCAAACAGCGTATGACGATTGTGGATCTGGATCACTGTGTTCAACAGCAGAAAGAGTCGGCTCATCATTGGGTCCGGCGGGTGTCGACTATCATCCACTCGTCTGAATAGATCACGGCGGCTCAAGCGGTGCTAATCCTAGAGAAGAACTGTCACTTCATCCCTTTGAAGTAGATGCTCGGCCGGCTCAAGCGTACATGTCAGGACATGGGAGAACTCATGGTGGCTCTCACAAAGTATGCCGACTCTGATAACACGAAGGATCCGGGATCTGATGAGGAGAAAACTGGTGAGGGTAAAAAGAATAACCATGGCAAGGGTGCGGCGGGCAACGGTAACCAAAGCAAGAGGAAGAACCCGGATGGCGGGTCAGAATTGGTGGCCAACGCCAACACCGGCCACAATCGGCCTAAGGGCAATGGGAAGTTTATACCACCTTTTAACAAGGGTAAAACTCCTTTCAACTTAGAGGAGATTCTAAACAAACCTTGCATGGAGCACAGCCGGCCCGATAGACCGGTGGGTCACACGTGGGGCAATTGCCACATCATGCAGAACTTTAAGGACTACAACATGCGACAACATAACAACGATGGTGGTGGCCCTCCCGGCGGCTCAGGATCAGGCAGGTCAGGAGCCGCGTTTGGGTCCGGCGGCTCAGGTTCCGGTCATCATGGCCAGGGTAATGAAGGAGGACATCATCAGCACTCTGGTGGCCATCATCAGCAACAGAATAATCAGTCTGGATATCAGAGTAATCCAATGCAGCTTAGTTCGGGCTAGTATCATGTTTTTACAAGTAGCCTTGACAAGCGGGATGAGAAGGTGCGCAAACGGGTAGCTAATGCCGCCGCGCTGGCTCTACCGATATACTTGAAGTGGTTTGAATATGATATCACGTGGAGCCGGGAGGATCACCCGCCACGGGTTGATGACCCAGGGCGGCTAGCCCTTGTGGTCACCCCCAAGTGGGAGGATATATGTTGAATAAGGTACATATGGATGGTGGCAGTAGCATCAATATCCTGTACTATGACACATTTTAGTGGATCAAGCTACTTGATAAAGACCTTAAGCCCTCCTTGACAGTCTTTCATGGTGTGGTGCTTGGCAAGTCAGCTTACCCCGTGGGAAGGATCTCCTTGGAAGTTGCCTTTGGTGATGAGTACAACTACAGGGTAGAGTCCTTGTGGTTTGAAGTAGTCAAAATCAAGAGCCCCTATCATGCCTTGTTTGGGCGACCGGCTTATGCCAAGTTCATGGCTAGGCCCTGCTATGTCTATTTGCAGCTCAAGATGCCCGGGTTAAAGGGGACGATTACTATTCATGGTGATCGGAATACGACCATTGAGTGCGAGGAAGGAGACGCGGCTTACGTGGAATGAAGTTGTGCTGAGGCAGAGCTCAAGTTTTATAAGGAAAATGTTGACCCGGAGGACATGACTCCGCTCAAAAAGCCTACTATAGAGGTTGAGCTGCCCCTGAAATTTTCGGCGGATGATACCAAGTTGGTGGATTTCACTCCGGGCGACTCATCTCAACAGTTCACTATTGGGGCCATTATGGATCCCAAATAGGAAAGCGCGCTCATCGAATTCATCCGTGAGAATCGAGACATCTTCGCATGGAAACCTTCTGACATGCCGGGTGTACCGAGAGAGTATGTTGAGCACCACCTTAATGTGGATCCTAAGTTCAAGCCTATCAAGCAATTTCTATGGTGTTCAACGAGGAGAGACACAAGGCCATTGGGGAGGAGGTCGACCGGCTCTTGGCGCCGGGTTTCATCGTCGAGGTCTTTCACCTGGAATGGCTTGCTAACCCAGTGATCAAGCTCAAGAAGAACGACACATGGCGTATGTGCGTAGATTACATGGATCTGAACAAAGCTTGTCCGGCTGATCCCTTTGCTCTCCCTCGCATTGAGTAGATCATCGATGCTACGGTGGGTTGTGAGAGTTTATGTTTCCTGGATGCGTATTCTGGATATCATCAGATCAAGATGGCAGTCAAGGACCAAGAGAAGACGGCTTTCATCACGCTTTTTGGTGCCCTCTGCTATGTGTATATGCCTTTTGGGGTCAAGAGTGCCCAAGCGACTTACCAGCGCTGTGTGCAGAATTGTCTTCATAGACAAATTGGGCATAATGTTCACGCATATGTGGATGACATTGAAATCAAGTCAAGGAAGAAGGAGACTCTGCTTGACGATCTGAAGGAGACCTTCGACAATCTACGGGTCTATAAGATGATGCTTAATCCGGCGAAGTGTGTCTTTGGTGTTTCGGTAGGCAAACTCTTGGGATTTCTGGTCTCTGAGCGTGGCATTGAAGCTAACCCAGATAAGATCAAGGCTATCACCTCCTTGGCTTAGCCAGCGTGCATCAACGATGTTCAACGCCTGACAGGGCGGATCACCGCGTTGAGCCGTTTTATAAGCCGCCTTGGTGACAAAGACATCCCTTTATATCAAATGATGAAAAAGAGAGAAAATTTTGTCTGGAGTATGGCGGTGGGTGAAGTGTTTGAGGCACTCAAGATGCAGCTCACTGAGCCGCTAGTCTTAGCCGCTTTGACTGAGAAATAACCCTTGCTATTGTACGTGGCGGCTAACAACAGGATTGTCAGCGCTGCAATCATGGTCGAGCGCAAGGAGGCAGGGAAGGAATATCTGGTTCATAGGCCGGTTTATTATGTCAGTGAGGTCCTAACAAAATCCAAGCAGAGGTATCCACATTGGCAGAATCTAGTATATGGGGTGTTCATGGCCAACCGCAAGCTAAAGCACTATTTCTTAGGGCACTAGATCACCGTGGTTGGCTCTGCCCCGTTGGGAGATATAGTTCACAACAGAGAAGACACCGACAGGATTGCTAAGTGGGCATTAGAGCTGGGACCTCTCAATCTAAAATACATTCCTCGTATGGCTGTCAAGTCTCAAGCCCTTGTGGATTTCATAAACGACTGGACAGACTGTCGGGCGCCCGAAGAAAAGCCGGACAACACATATTGGACAATACACTCCGATGGGTACGGGCAGCTGGAAAGACCAGAGGAAGGGGTTGTCTTAACCTCCCCCAAAGGTGACACGTTCTGTTATGTGCTACGACTAATGTTCCCTTGTGCTAACAATGTAGCCGAGTACGAAGCCCTGCTTCATTGCCTCAGGGTGGCTAAGGAGATGAACTTAAGCCGGGTAAGGTGCTTCGGCGACTCAGATCTTGTGACTCAGCAATTTTTAGGCACTTGGGACTCCAAGGATCCGCGGATGGTGGCTTATCGTCAAGCGGTGGATGTCATTGCTGGTCACTTCAAGGGTTATCAGGTGGATCATATTGATTGTCGCCGGAACGAGGCGGCTGACGCCCTGTCAAGATTAGGCTCTCAATGAAAGCCAGTGCCGCCTAACGTCTTTTTGTATGTCTTACATCACCCGTTAGTTAAGATGCTTTCAGAGGAAGACTTAGCCATTCCTGACCCGGAGGGACAGCTGGTGGCGGCTCTACATGCTATTTCGGATTGGCTGTACCTTACTTGGCGTACTTGACTCAAGGCGAGTTACCTGATGATGAAAATCTGGCCAGACGGATCACCAGACGGTCTAAGTCCATGACGATAGTCAATGGCGAGGTACATAACTGTAGCATCACCGGCGTGTTTCAGCGTTGTGTCTCACCGGAGGAGGGTAAGGAAATCTTGAATGAAATTCATGCTGGTGATTGTGGACATCATGCCGGCTCAAAATCTCTGGTGGCCAAGGATTTTAGGCATGGTTTGTTCTAGTTGACGGCTCAAAGGATGTAGAGGATCTGGTCCGCAAGTGCGACGGTTGTCAAAACTTTGGTCGGCGTGCTCATGTTCCGGCTCAAGAATTGCGCATGATTCCAATCACTTGGCCGTTTGCAGTCTGGGGGCTTGATATGGTTGGGCCTTTCAAGAGATCCAAGGACAAAAATACACACCTCTTGGTGGCGGTTGACAAGTTTACCAAATCGATAGAGGCTGAGCCAGTCAACAAGTGTGACGCGGCTACGGCGGTTCAGTTTATTAAAAGACTGATCTACCGTTTTGGTTACCCTCACATTATCATCACGGACAATGGCACGAACCTGTCCAAGGGGGCTATGAAAACGTTCTACGACATTGAGCACATCTGACTTGATGTTTCCGCGGTTGCTCATCCACAGTCCAACGGTCAGGCGGAACATGCTAACCAAGAAATTCTAAGAGGTATCAAGCCCCGGGTTATGGTTCCTTTACAACGAACGCCGGGTTGTTGGGTTGAGGAGTTGCCGTCTATCTTATGGAGCAACAGGACCACCCCAACAGATCAACGGGTTATACACCTTTCTTCATGGTTTACGGTGCAGAGGCCGTGTTGCCAAGCGACATCCGTCATGACTCACCACGAGTGGAGGCTTACGTTGAGACGGACAATGAGATGGCGCGTCAAGACGCGTTAGATGCCCTGGAAGAGGAACGTGATGTGGCGATGGCTCGTTCGATGATTTATCAGCAAGACCTGTGCCACTATCATAGCCGCAGAGTCAAGACCCGGACGTTTGAAGAAGGCGACTTAGTGTTGCGGCCGATCCAAGACCAGAAAAATATGCGTAAGTTGTCTCCTCCATGGAAAGGACCTTTCGTGGTCAGCAGAAATCTCAACAACGGGTCATATTACCTCATTGACATCTGACACGATTCAGATACCTCGGGGCAGGAGACCCGCAGGCCGTGGAACATAGCGCATCTGCGGCCTTACTATACCTAAGTTGTTGAGACTCGGCATTGTACACTATCATTGTACATATCATATTTATATATGAATAAAAGTTGGCATCCCTGCAAGCCAGGGCCTCTATCATTTCGCATATCTCAATCTATGCAAACACGTGATCGTCCAGGGGGCTTCCCACCCTCTGGGTGTAGCTTATCAAACCCTATCGGTCGGCTCTCAAGCCAAAAAATTAACTCCGTCAACATGATCGTCCAGGGGGCTTCCCACCCTCCGGGTGTAGCTTATCAAACCCTATCGGTCGGCTCTCAAGCCAAAAAGTTGACTCCGTCAACATGATCATCCAGGGGGCTTCCCACCCTCCGGGTGTAGCTTATAAAACCCTATCGGTCGGCTCTCAAGCCAAAAAGTTGACTCCGTCAACATGATCGTCTAGGGAGCTTCCCACCCTCCAGGTGTAGCTTATCAAACCCTATCGGTCGGCTCTCAAGCCAAAAAGTTGACTCCGTCAACATGATCGTCCAGGGGGCTTCCCACCCTCCGGGTGTAGCTTATCACACCCTATCAGTCGGCTCTTAAGCCAAACAGTTCATTCCGTCAACAAAGGTCACTTGGGGGCTTCCCACCCACCGGGTGTAGCTTACACACTCTCTTGATCGGCTCTTAAGCCAAACAAGGTTAAACCTGCCTGTAAGCTGATGCTACTCTGTAGAACTCTTACCAGTTAATCTCGTCTAGAGACCCTAAGCCGGTTCAAAGAAATTGACGGCAATCTCCATAGAGACCCTGTACTGGTCAAGGTTAAAACGGCAGCTCTTGTCACATGAGGGCTGGCTTACGAAAAGCTAGGATAAGCTCTCCCACTTACTGCCGACTCTCGGCTATGTGGCCCGTTCATACTCTTAGACAGTTAATCCTTGAGGACCCTGTACTGTTGAAGGTTAAAACAACGGATTTATGTCACGTGAGAGGCAATTTTTGGGCTATCAGGGTACTCATGCCCTGTCGTGTCTCTTCTGGGTCGTCACACTTCCTTTCAGTTAATCTCGCTTTGAGACCCTGAGCCGGTTCAAAC
Source organism: Hordeum marinum (assembly GCA_022496015.1). Classification (NCBI taxonomy): domain Eukaryota; kingdom Viridiplantae; phylum Streptophyta; class Magnoliopsida; order Poales; family Poaceae; genus Hordeum; species Hordeum marinum. Next base: position 339,860,300 of record CM039677.1, on the reverse strand, counting down.
TCTTAAACGGCCAATCTCCACAGAGACCCTGTACTGTTAAGGAGTTTTAAGTGGCGAGTCAACCCAGTAGAACCGTCACATGAGCTGTTTTTTGAAAAACAAGTTAGGAAAGATAGAGCATCTTTTGGGTTATGCTATTTTGAGACGCCCTCTTAACAATGTGAAGATACATCTATTCTGGCAGGTTAATTAGACCGCCAAGAGCCGGCAAAGCATCTAGTATGAAAATGCAAGGAAGATGACATATATTAAGCCGGACAATTCAACATGTGCACAATGACACAGTTCAGGCAAAGGCATAGTTTACCACAAGCCTATTACAAATGCTCTTTGTAGAGATCAAAATTGATTCAAAGTTTTTTACATCGCTCATGGCGGGTCATAAAGCCGGCTTATCCTCGGCATTGCCAAATTCATCAGTTGGCTGGCGGGTCACCCTGCTCCCAGTCTTCGGCCTCCTTGATCTGAAGATTGTCCATGTCCTAGTTGCAGTGGGTTAAAGCCGCAAAGTTTCCTTCTTCAAAGAAGGGGGACGGGTCAAGTTCAAAAGCAAAGATATGCTTACTGCGGGCAGGCATTAGGTCCTTGGCTTCAAAGAGGAGGCCATGAATTCTCTTCTGATCGGCATTGTAAGACGCCTGGTATGTTGCCAAGTTTACTTCTTCTACCAACACGGAGGCAAGGACTATGGAAGCCTTCACACACCATGCGTAGTCAGCTTCTGTAAACTCTAAGTCATCATCTTTCTTGGAGGGAAACCCGTCCATCATGTCTTCAGGGGTCAATTCCGGAGCAAAGGCCAATGACCGGCTTATGGCTGCGGTAGCTCCCTATCGTGCGGCTGATATCTTAAGTTCTACGATCTGTTTTGGCAGGGTGGAAAGCCGTTCTATAACCCCCTTCATAGTCGGAGGGAGACTATCCTTGAAAAGCACCGCCTTGATCGTGCAGACGACTCCATAGTATAGCTGCTTTGTCAAAGTATAGACATCCTTCAGAGGTAGCAGACTATCAGAGGTAAGTTGACGGCTCCTTGGACCCGCATAAGCCGGATTTTTGGTCATAAGTCGTCAGTATAAGTATTCATACGACATTTTTTGCTAAGTATTCAAATACTTACCAAATATGGCGGCTGACATCTTCCCGATATGGTGCTTCAAGGACTGCAACTCGTCTGATACGATCATGAGCCGCTGGTCAGCGTCGTCTACTCATTGAGCCAGGGCGGCTCGTTCCGTCTCAGTCAATTTTTTGAAGGTGTCAAATTAAGCCATAATCTTTGTCAATTCCTCGGCAAGGATCCGACACTTTTCATCGGCTTCGCTTCGGGTGGCTTGTTGAGCAGCTAGCTGGCCTTTCAAGCCGGTTAATTTAGAGCCGGCCTCAGTTAAAGCTTCCTGTGACATATTCAAAGCAAGATGAGGGTTAAGTTGCCATAATAATATATCATAAGTTGAGGAAGGTTAATACAATGTTATACAAGTCTCAAGCAGATTGCAAGCAATATGTTTGACACTTGGAGGCTAATGTCTATTTATTCTCCAAACACTACAATGCAGTCCCGACTCATCTTCGTCAAAGTTAATCCGGAATTTTGGGGCTACACAAGGCTCTTCAAGATGTCTAAATTGAATTTCCGACTCATCTTTACCAAAGACTGACCCGGCCCTTGGGAGCTACATATGGCTTTTCAAACATCTTTATTGAAGATCCGACTCAACTTCATAAAAATTGAGCCGACCCTTGGGGGCTACACTCTGGCTTCCAAGGTTATTTACATTTGAAGCCCCGACTCAATATCATCAAAATTGAGCCGGCCCTCGGGGGCTACACATGACTCTTTATAGGCCTACAGAGTGTGAGTACCTGGCTTATCATTAGCCAATACTAAGCCGACCCTTGGGGGCTAAGTAAGGGTAGAACGAAGCAGAGTGTGAGTACCTCATATTTCTTCTTCATTAAGTTTATGGACTTGAGTTCCATATCCTGGCTGAGGGAGAGGCGATTTAAATAGCCGGCGTGCAGCTCGTCAGATGTTAACTTTTCCAGCGCGGTGAATTCAAAGTCCGTCTTCTCTAAAGCTTCGGCCCTCTCAGTATGTTCTTGTCAAAACACGAGCCGGAGGACTTTGGAAGCCGGTGTCGGTAACAAATACATCCGCAATAGTTGACTCATTGAAAGCAAATTTGCTCCCTTAGTGGTTTTGGTAATTAATAACAACATATAATGTCATTGAACTAATGTTTCCACCAAGTATATTTCAGGAAATGTTCAATGATAGGATTGGCAAAAGGAGACCGTGGACATACCCCAAGATGCAAGGAAATAGGTTGGCCAAGCTTCAAGCAAAAGGACTCTACATTTTATATTTGTGAGAAATCACTTTGAGTCCATAGGAAGGCCGATACTATTAAAAGGGGTAAGGTTTTGTTGGTGAACAATATGCACAAACATGCACAAGTGATAGTGCCAAAAACATCCACAAACTCTGCCACCAAAGTCTGTTCTATACCTAACACTCAAAATCGGTGCAACCAACTTTCTCATACTGGTGCCACCGATTCCAGAACCTAGACAGACTTAGCCAAACCCTAGCCACTTCAGTGCAACTGATTCCATACCGGTGCCACCGAGTTTAGGTTGCCAACTTTCTGTTACGCAAATTCACATATTCGGTACCACCGAGATTGTTGGGTCGGCGTCACCGAGATTGGAAATCTGACCGTTGGTCAACTTATCGGTGCAACCGAGTTTCCTATATCGGTCTCACCGAGATTCAAAAGTTGCCACCTTTTGGTCACTTCGGTACCACCGAGATTAACACATCGGTGTCACCGAGTTGGTCATTTTGTGTGTAACAATTCGATTTTGGGGGATGCCTATATATAACCCTTCACCAGCACCCACTCGAAAGAGAAGCACCCAGAACTATTCCATACCTATCCTATCAGATTTTCTGAGAGAGAACCACCTACCCTTGTGTTGAGGTCAAGATCTTCCACTCCAATCATATGGATCTTGATCTCTAGCCTACCCAAGTAGCTTTCCACCAATCCCATCTCTTCCACCATGCCAAATCTATGAGAGAGTGATTGAGTGCTGAGGAGTCTATCATCTTGAAGCACAAGAGCAAGGAGTTCATCGTCATTACCGAGCCTATTACCTTTTGGAGGGTGGTGCCTCCTAGATTGGTTAGGTGTCGCTTGGGAGCCTCCTACTTTGTCTTGTGGAGTGAACCGAGAAGTTTGTAAGGGCAAGGAGATTGCCTACTTCGTGAAGATCTACCCATGGTGAGGCTAGTCCTTCGTGGACGGAAGCCGTTATGGAATAGTCAAGGTTGCTACTTTGTGGACCCTTTTGGGTGGAGCCCTCCATGGACTCTCGCGACCGTTACCCTCCGTGGGTTGAAGACTCCATAACGTGGATGTACAATAGCGCCACCTGTCAGAACCATGGGAAAAAGCATCGTGTCTACAACTATGTTTGATCTTCCTACCCTATCCCTTCTATACATGCTTGTTGTTACTTTCCGCTGCTATATACTCTTAGACTTTCATGTGTAGGGTGTACTTGACTTGCCATGAAATGCTAAAAACTGTCAACCCTAAAAATTGGTATAGGCAAAACTTTTATTTGGTCAAGTAGTCTAATCACCCCCCTCTAGACATACTTTCGGTCCTACAAGTGGTATCAGAGCCTTGGTCTCCATTGCTTAGGTCTCACAACCTAGGAGAGTATGGTGTATAGTGAGGGAAGTTATCACCGTAGACGTCCATACTTTGATGGCACTAATTTTGCTAGTTGGAAGCACAAAATGAAAATGCATATTCTTGGTCATAACCCCGCCGTTTGGATCGTTGTTCGTGTTGTCTTGCAAGGTGAGTTCTTTGGGGATGGACGGGAACCGGATCGTGAAGCAACCACGAATGAGTTGAAGATGTTGCAACTCAATGCTCAAGCATGCGACATCATCTTCAACTGCTTATGCCAAGAATTCAACAAAATCAGCCGTCTTGAGAATGCAAACGAGATTTGGGATACTTTGGTTGATATGCACGAAGGAACCGAGTCCGTGAGAGAATCCAAGTTAGATGTTCTTCAAGGTCAGCTTGACAAGTTCAAGATGAAGGATGGTGAAGGAGTCATAGAGATGTACTCTAGGCTAGCTCTCATCACAAATGAGATTGCCGGCTTAGGAAGCGAAGAAATGACTGACAAATTCATCATCAAGAAGATACTTAGAGCTTTGGATGAGAGATACGACACTGTGTACACATTGATCCAAATGATGCCAAACTACAAAGATCTCAAGCCTACGGAAGTCATTGGAAGGATTGTTGCTCATGAGATGACACTCAAAGATAAGGAAGAACTTCATCGCAAGTCTAGCGATGCTTACAAAGCCACAAGTGATGCTCCCGCAACTTCAAGCAACAACCTTGTCACCAATGAAGAGATAAGACTCATGGTCAAGAAATTCAACAAGTTCTACAAGAATAGAGGCAAATAAAGAAACTCAAACTCAAGATATGATGATAAGCGTTCGTCAAGTCATGACCGCAATTGCTACAATTGTGGGAAGCCTGGACACTACTCAAATGAGTGCACGGCTCCCTACAAAAGAAGAGAAGAGTCACCTCGAAGATGAAGCTCAAGGAATGAATCACCACAAAGAGAGAGAAGGAGTAGAGATGATCGTTATGAACAAAGACACTCAAGGAGAAGTAGAGATTCGGAGAAGAAGGACAAGTACACCAAGATCTATATAAGAAGAAAACATCAAGCTCATGTTGGTGAATGGGTTTCCGCCTCCGACTTCGACAACAACTCTAAGAGAAGCTATCACTCCGACTCTGACTATTGTCAAGATGATGCTGTTGCCGAAATTGCTCTAGTGACTACCAACTCCTACTATCTATTTGATTCACCAAATGAAGGGAGTGGACGTTGCTTCATGGCTAAAGGCCCCAAGGTATCACACCCCGAGTATCTTTATTTTGATAGTGATGAAGATGATTTGGTTTGTGAACATGATTTGCTTTGTGATGATAACTTGCTTTGTGATAAAACTAGTGATGTTAATCAAAATGAACTTGATAATTCTCATGCTAGTCAAGATGAGTCATTTGATGATGATAAGATGAAAATACAACAACTAACTAAAAAACTAAACACTCTTAAGTTAGCTCATGAATCTACTCTCGAAGATCATAGAGAGCTTGTGAGAACTCATGAGAAGCTACGCTCCGAGAAGATCAACTTGGAGCAAGAGCATGAGTTTCTCAAAGCTATCAATTATGATCTCCGAAAGAAGACTTCATCTTATCTAGCCAAACGACTACTCTTGTCTACTTTCATGCCTCAAGTTAAAACTATGCAATCTTGTAACAAAGGCAAGAAAGGTTCTTCATCTAGTAGCAACAATAAAAATGCTAAACCCAATGATGTTGCTTCTAGTAGTTCTATTGATTCCACTAATGATGATTCTCTTAGCCAAGTTACACTTGAGCAAGAAAATGCTTTATTGAAAGGAATTATGGAAAAAGGTATCTACAAGAGTCTTGCCGGATGTAAGCAATTTGAGGAAATTGTACGCAAGCACGGAGGATACCGGAAGAATCGTGGTGTTGGCTACTTCAACGCTAATGGAGTTGAGTGGGAAGAAGGTCAATATACCAAGCCCATGTTTGTTCCTCAAAAGGAGAAGTATGAAAATACTCTTCCCAAGGGGACAAACACTCAAGATGACCTTCCACAACAAGACCACAAGCTCAAGGGCAAGAACAAGCTTCAAGAGGACATTGACTCATATGAAGATGAATCCCTAGCTTTGGTGGAGTGGGTTCACAAGGCTACTTCAAGCTCAACTAATACAAAGGCTACTTCAACACCAAGGATTCCCATCAACTTGATGTGGGTCCCCAATAAGAAGAACTAGTAAGTTCTCGAGGGGTGACTCCGCCAATGAAATTCACTCACATTCATTATCGGCAAGGACTTTTTGCACCCAACATCAACTCAATGCAGTAGTTCAAGGAGTCACACATTCCCTCAAAGGTAAGCAAGGGACAAGGTAATCAACTAATCAATGGACATCATAACATATGCTTTGCACTCCATGTCCATAGATATCCTTGTATTTGTCCCTTGTGTGTTGGGACTAACCCATGTAGGTGAGAGGTGTAAGGAAACAACAAGGATGCTCCCAACTCTTGGTGATCTTCATGAACATTGAGCATCCACGACTACCTCACCAACATGAAGTCTTCATCGACAAAACCCAAGGTTAGTTTATCCCTCTTATGGGGGATGTCACATTAAGGGGGAGCTTTACTATAAGACTTGAGCCAAAGCATCTCTTAGTATGTGAAAACATTAAATGCTTTATGTAAAAGTGGTAACCCCACTTGTGCTTAAACAATGAGTATGACCTATGATCAAGTACTCTTACTTGGCTCCTAAGTCAAATACTCATATATAGATGACTTCGTCATCGCCCAAGTGCTTGTTAGATGCTAGTGTGTTTGTGCATGTTTGTCACGATTTCTTTTGACATCTTATTGTGTGAGCATGTTGGTCTACATTTATTTTCTCATTCGAGGACATCCAATTGTTACTATTTGATTATTGATTTTCTCTTTTGCCAATTGGATGGACAAGAATGCCTAGGACCACTCTTTAGCTATCTATGCTTTCTCACCTCATATTCCATTCATGCTGCATCACAAAATTTGAACAAGTGCTTTTCGATCCCTCTATGTGTGGAGCACTCGGAGTTCCATCTCGACAACGACTGACCATTAAAACCTCCCAAGTGCATCTCGGTGGAACCAACCCCACAATCTCGGTCTCACTGAATGCCTAGGGTTGATCTACTTTTCAATCTCAGTACTGCCGATTTCATATTCTCGGTTACACCGAGTTTCCCTGTTAGCTGACAGTTGTGGAACTCGGTGACACCTAAAACATAAAATCGGTATCACCGACAGTGGAGGGTATATATATTGTGGTCCCCGACGTTTTGATATTCATCCTTAGATCTGCCGCGCCTTGGAACCCTAAGTTGTCGCTTCGAGACCCATGGTCATCACCCTTGTCTTCCTGAGCTCCTCCGCCACTGGGAATCGCCGCCGTCGACAAAATCTGCTCCATCGTCACCGCCGTAGCGGATCCACACCAAGTTAGGGTACGGATTCGACCTCCTTTGTGCTCCCTTCTGATTCTTGCGCATTGGATTTGATTTTAGCTACAAGCCACTCATTGCACGTATTCCTATCCACACAAAATCCCATAGGCTAGCGAACCATCGATTTTCTACGGTTTTGCCTTCCGCTCGACGCAACTCGGTAGAACCGAATCAAGAAAATTGGTAACACCGATTTCCATTTCTGTGTTGCTGAGAACTGTCTCGGTGAAACCGAGCACTCCTTTCCAGTCTCACCGAAAAGGGTGCCAAGTTTCTATTATAAGGGACAGTCAGTCTCGGTGTCACCGAAATTTTTGCTTCAGCCTTACTGATTTGTCTCTGACAGAATGCAAAACTTTGAAAACATTTGTTTCAAAATTTCAAGAACCAGCTGATAATTTTGTTATGACTCATCTACTTGTGCTCATCTATATTCCATTTACAGGGTCAGTATGTCACATGCAGAGGACAGTCAGAACTTGCCAGAGCAGGGTGTTGACATGAGTTCAGGCACAAGCCTAGAGCCCAGTTCATTTTTAGACCCAGTCACCCCAGCTCCCATGGGTTGCCCAAAGCTACTACAAGGACCAGAAAGAAGCTAAATTCTGATGAAGAAGATTCAGACTTCATTCCAGAAGAGATTCTTGCTAAGAAACAAGAGAAAGCTGCTAAGAAGTCCGCTACTAAAGCCACTTCTTCTAGGAGAGTTGTCAGCAAGGTCTATGCACCTGCTTCAACCTTCAACGCTCATGAGACTACTAGAGCAACTATTTCAGTTGAGGTCCCCAAGAAAGCTATGCCTAAGAAGGCAGGAGAGAAGAAAGCAGGAAAGAGGGTTATTCATGTTATTGCCAGAAGAACCTCCATGTATGAGGACCTAGAAGAAGCTTCTGGTGCTGATGCTGAAGAGGAGGAAGAGCATGTTGAGAAGGCCCCTCCCAAGAAAAAGCAAAAGAATCTTATGGATGATGCTATGCCAAAGACTAGCACATCCAAGAAGGCTACTGCTGAGAAGCCTAAGAGGACATCCAAGCAGATTCCAACTTCTGAGAAAAACAAAGGGACTGCTTCCAGAGTTGAAGAGGATGATGACTTGACTTATTTGATGAATCTCAGACCACATCTTCGAGTACACAATGCTAGCTACCCACTAGATGAGGATATGAAGAAGAGGAAGGATTCAGGATTGAGAGCTTGGAGAGCTATAGATCCATAAGCCAAGAGAAAGAAGACAGCTGTGGACTACATATTTTATACCAAAGAGCAACATGATTTCTATGAGACTGTGCTTTTTGACAAGAGCCCAGCTATTAGTGATATGAGATATGTTGATTGAAATTGATTAAGGAGAATGAGGACTACTTTCCATGTGTCCAAAAGAATTTCCACTACATAGGTTTGGATGAGTTTGTTGGCAGAGAATTCACTGCTTGGAATGATGAGATGATCATGCAATTCTACTCCACTGCACATTTCTATGGAGATGGTAGAATTGTATGGATGACTGAAGGTGCAAGGTATGAATGGACTGTTGAAGAATGGGCTGCTATCTTAGGAGTTCCTGAAGCACGGGATGGTGACTTGGAAGTATACTCAGAATCCAAGGAGAGCCACAATGCTATGGCGAATATGTACAAGGAGATCCCTGCTGCCAATGTGAAGTCTCATAGGCTAGGATCTATCTATTTTCTTCAGGCTGGCCTCCGCACAATGAACACCATTTTGAGGCATACTTTGATGCCCAAGTCAGGAGATGACAAGATGATCCGAAGACACTCCATCAATATGTTTATCCACCTTGACAGACACACCAGGATCAGAGTCATGGATTTGATTGTTGAGACAATCAAGAGGGTTGCTGCTGACCAGAAGCGCTCTTGCTGTTATGCACCCTACATCCAAATGCTTATCAATTCAAAGTTGGAGAAGCACATTTTTGCTCTAGATCATCCACATTTACCCCTACAGCCAGATCTCAAGGAGAATGTTGTGGTGATGGATGCTAAACATCCCACATCTGCTACAGCTCAGGCAAAGGCAGAGGCAGTTAGAGCCACTAGTGCTCAAGTCCCTAGATCTAGAAATGAGCAAATGGTTCTGTTGAAATCATCAGTTCAGGGTATGCAGAAGGACATTAAGGGGATCCTGGACAACCAGAACAATATTGTGAGGATCTTTTAAAACAGGATCGAGACCCTTAATGATAAGGTGGATGGGCTGACTAAGATAGTCAATGAGCTCAAGAAGGAAGTTGACTTAGTGCCTCTTCCTCAGACTACTTATTCAGATGATGATGATGATGAGGAGGATGAATCACCTCTCATTACAGGCACACAGTGTCATACCCAGGCCAGTTCAGCCACTGTGCCAGCTCTAGACTTGAGGCCCTCTTCATCAGCTCCTGCTACTGTCACCTCAGCTCCTGCTCCATCTGCTCCAGTTCCTCCAACTGCCACTCCAACTCCATCCACGAAATTTGCAGAGATCTTATCCAATGCTATTCTCTCGACTCCTTCATCCACAACCGGAGGAGATCAACCCAAGAATGATTAGATGTATGCCTTTGAACTTTTTGGTAACTTGTTGCCAAAGGGGGAGAAGTGTACATAGATCTTTAGGCTTCGAACGAGAGAGCGTTTTGGTGTTTGTTGCTTTTCAAAAAATTTGGTATTTTGGTTGCATGTGTTGAGCGTATGATCATGTGTTTATGCTACTACTTTACGCTTTTTGTGTGATGCAATTATTTCCTATCATCTTAATGCTTATGAGATGATCATTCACCTTTGCTTGATTGTGTTGTGCTTCGTTATTCATTCTAATTATTCTCACACACCACCAAGTTGTATGTGACATGGAAGAAGTGCCCCCATATACCTAATCGATTGTGCATTTGTAATCAAATAAAAATTCAAAATAATGCAGAAATTTAGGGGGAGCTCTTGCTTATCACATACCTCTCAAAGCGACGATTATATTAATTGATTTTATCATCTATCGAAGCTTTGATGTATATGTTGTCATCAATTAACAAAAAGGGGGAGATTGAAAGCACATTTGCCCCCTTGGTGGTTTTGGTAATTAATAACAACATATAAGTCGTTGAACTAATGTTTCCACCAAGTATATTTCAGGAAATGTTCAATGATAGGATTGGCAAAGGGAGACTGTGGACATACCCCAAGATGCAAGGAAATAGGTTGGCCAAGCTTCAAGCAAAAGGACTCTACATTTTATATTTGTGAGAAATCACTTTGAGTCCATAGGAAAGCCAATACTATTAAAAGGGGGTAAGGTTTTGTTGGTTAACAATATGCTCAAACATGCACAAGTGATAGTCGCCAAAAACATCCACAAACTCTCCCACCAAAGTCTGTTCTATACCTAACACTCAAAATCGGTGCAACTAACTTTCCCATACTGGTGCCACCGATTTCCGAACCTAGACAGACCTAACCAAACCCTAGCCACTTCGATGCAAACGATTCCATACCGGTGCCACCGAGTTTAGGTTGCCAACTTTGTGTTACGCAAATTCACATTTTCGGTACCATCGAGATTTTTGGGTCGGCGTCACCGAGATTAGAAATCTAACTGTTGGTCACCTTATCGGTGCAACCGAGTTTCCTATATCTGTCTCACCGAGATTCAAAAGTTGCCACCTTTTGGTCACTTTGGTACCACCGAGATTAACACATCGGTGTCACCGACTTGGTCATTTTGTGTGTAATGGTTGGATTTTTGGGGATGCCTATATATACCCCTTCACCACCACCCACTCGAAAGAGAAGCACTCAGAACTATTCCATACCTATCCTATCGGATTTTCTAAGAGAGAACCACCTACCCTTGTGTTGAGGTCAAGATCTTCCACTCCAATCATACGGATCTTGATCTCTAGCCTCCCAAGTAGCTATCCACCAACCCCATCTCTTCCACCATGCCAAATCTGTGAGAGAGTGATTGGGTGCTGAGGAGTCTATCATCTTCAAGCACAAGAGAAAGGAGTTCATCGTCATTACCGAGTCTATTACCTTTTGGAGGGTGGTTCCTCCTAGATTGGTTAGGTGTCGCTTTGGTGCCTCCTACTTCGTCTTGTGGAGTGAACCAAGAAGTTTGTAAGGGCAAGGAGATCGCCTACTTCGTGAAGATCTATACATAGTGAGGCTAGTCCTTCGTGGACAGAAGCCGTTATGGAATAGTCAAGGTTGCTACTTCGTGGACCCTTTTGGGTGGAGCCCTTCGTGGACTCTCGCGACCGTTACCCTCTGTGGGTTGAAGACTTCGTAAACGTGGATGTATGATAGCGCCACCTATTGAAACCGTGGGAAAAATCATCATGTCTACAACTGCATTCGATCTTCCTACCCTATCCCTTCTATACATGTTTGTTGTTACTTTCCGCTGCTATATACTCTTAGACTTGCATGTGTAGGGTGTACTTGACTTGCCATGAAATGCTAAAAACTGTCAACCCTAAAAATTGGTATAGGCAAAACTTTTATTTGGTCAAGTAGTCTAATCACCCCCCCTCTAGACATACTTCTGGTCCTACACTCATCGGCAGCCTTTGAAGGGATCGGCGGCTTGGAATGGGCCGTTGGAGGACTCTCAAGAATCATATCGTCGGCTGCCGGTTCGGCAGAATGATGAGCCTCTTCAGGTGCCTCTTAGTAAGATGCTGAGGGGTCAAAATGTGGCACGGGAGAATCTGGCTTGGCAGGCTCTGGCTCTTGTGCTTTGTGGCCAAGGGTAGACCCGCTGGTCTTCCTTCATTTTGCTTGGGCCCTGAAAAATACAGGAGGTCGTGGTTAGAACTTTATATACTAGTTTGAGCTTAAGTATAAAGGACACATACTTTGGGTTAATCTTTAGAGGCGGCAAAGCAGTTCTGGTAGAGTCGCCGGACGAAGGGGGTGAGTCTTGAAAAATAGTTAAGACAATATAAGACAATGTCGAATTGCAAAAGACAGGATGGACAAGTAAGTTAGGTTGAACAGGTACCTCAGTCGGCCGTTTCCGTTGAGTCGGAGATAATCCGGCCATGAGATCATTGGAGCCGGTGCTCCGGGTCTGGCGTCGAGAGGTTCGCTGTTGCTTTTTCAAAAGAAAATGGGGGTCTAAGTAAGCAAGAGGAGGAGAAAGTGGGACCTTCCGGATGACCCGCTCAATCTTCTGTGGAACAAGATGTTCTGAGTCGGATGAAACATAAGTTACCTGAGGAACGTTGGCATGGCTCGTTTCTGTTTTGTCCTGTGAATAGTTATTGTTAATAAGGTGCATAAAGAGATGGCCAAGAGAATCAGGCTCTAACTCTGAGTCGTCAGTTTCCGGCTGTTCCTCGAGCTGTTCTTGAGGTGCAATTTTCTTCTTCCGGCCGTCAGATTTCTTCTTTGACTTCTTCGGAGGAGGAACATACTTCTTTTTCCAGAAGCCGAAGCTTGCATGAGAGTATAAGCTGGCAAACGGTTAAGAGGTTATAAAGTGTAAGTTAAAACAGAGATAAGGACATCGAGAGTCGCCCTTACATCTGGGGCCGGGTTTGCGGCACAGAAAGATGCCATCCCAATGGCACTGCAAGCTCCTGAACATTCGTGGACAAGCCTCCCAATGGCAGCCACGATATCATCCTCTAATAATGTTGTCCGGTTAAAGCAGAGGGGATCATCAGACTGGCCTGTATATTCGCACATGAGGCGACTGCGCCGGCTCAAAGGCATGATCCTCCAAGAAATCCAGCAGCGGATCAAATCCAGTCCCATCAGTCCATTGGCCATAAGGGCTTTAATTTTTGCGTGAGCCGGAGCATGCTTCGCCCGCTCAGTGGTTGACAGCTGGCAAGGAAGCTCAAAGGTTGTTCTGGGTCGGGATGGACGATAGCTTGGCAGGGGATGCTCTCCTTCTGGGGAGGTGTCTTTACAGTAAAACCAAGTCTTGTTGTAGTCTTTAGGATGACTCAGCATCTGAAAAGCCGAAAAGGTTATGTCCCGACGCCTCTGAATAGAAATCCCGCCAAGCTCTAAGCTTGGGCCGGCCTTCACCTCTATCTGGCGGTTTGGGTAGAAAAACTCACGAAATAGACTAACTGATGGCTCTATTTGCAAGTAGACTTCACAATGTACTTGGAAGTTGCATATGTTGGAGACAGAATTGGGAGTGAGGTCTTGAGGGCGTAGGTTCAAGAAGTGAAGAACATCCCGAAAGAACTTTCTGCTGGGGGGAACAAACCCGTGCTCGAGATGATCTGAAAACACAACTACCTCACCCTCCGAAGGAACGGGCTTCAACTCATTACCCGGAACCCGCCAATGGATGACATCCTTGGGGGGTAAAGTACCCACGTTTACAAAATCCATCAGGAACTCTTCAGTGATAGCACAACCGACCCAATTGCATGAATTGGATGCACGAGACATGGCGGCGACTCGATACTCCGCAAGGTAATAATGTGCGGCGGGTTAGAAGATGCCAGGTGTCTAAGGGCGGCTAAAAAGTTCAAGGTTTTATAAAGTTAAGCCGCCAAGAGCTGCCTAGCGAGAGCCGGAATTTCGCTGGCGGGTCAAGTCTACGAGAAGATGAAGAGAAATTTCCCTAAGTGTGGAAAACAAGTTTTACAAACTACCTATTCAGTTAAAGATCTACAAAACAGAGGGAAATCAAGTTTAACCTAGACTCAGTGATGAACAGTCAAACCAGTGACGTCCGTGAAGATAGCGAACGGAGCAACTACAGATCCGTGCGATGCTATTATCATTCTCCTATAGTGCGCCGCAATGGAAAGGAAGGCAATATATTATCTGCTGATGTAGGCATTATCTACCATTGCGAAGAAGCTCATGCTCTAAGAGAACAGAGGACTCCATGAAACCCTACCAAAATGTCGGATCTATGGAAGGAGAAGAACTTGACGGACGCGGGGGAATCTCTGGTATAGTTAGGTCGATGCAGCGGCCAGGCGTGACGTCGATGTGGAAGCTTCGCCAGAGCAAGATGTGCTGGAGCGGTGGAGTTGGGAGGAAGAAGAAGAAGTGCGAAGTGGAGAAGGAAATAAAATCCGCTCCTCGCGGTCCTATTTAATAGGCAAAGGTGGAAATGGGCGTGAGAATCTAGGCGACGGATATTGATTGACCGAGGCGGACACCTCGATTCTCAGGCCGTCCATTTAATAAGGGAAAGATTCATTTTGGACGTTAGAGGATCTTTCTGACAGATTTGATATGACGTCACGGTGGGTCATTTTTGTCTTACTTTCAGGTGACATAAGTGAGACTCGTGGCCAGTTAAGAAGGAGGCTGTAGTGAGCAAGATCAAATCAATCCAGGGCGTAATGTTGGGGATATAACCCCATGGTGAGACCCGCCCCAGATGCTTCATGTCACACCTGGCGGCTCATACACCATCCCAAGGATGGGCCTTTGTGTTGGGGAATGTTGCATGGGAAACAAAATTTTCCTACGCACACGCAAATCTATCCATGGTGATGAGCATCTACGAGAGGGAGAGTGGATCTACGTACCCTTGTAGATTGCTAAGCGGGAAGCGTTAAGAAACGCGGTAGGTGTAGTCAAACGTCTTCGCAATCCAAATCGCCGTGCGTCCCGCGATCCAATCACGATCCGTCCCGCGATCCGATCACGATCCGTCCCACGAACTTGAACACGACCGTCTCACGAACTTGATCACGATCCTTCCGATCCAGCACCGAACGGACGACACCTCCGCGTTCAGCACACGTACAACTTGATGATGATCTCCGCCGTATTGATCCAGCAAGAAGGAGTGGAGAGGAAGAAGAGTTCTCCGGCAGCCTGACGGCGGTCCGCTGATGGTGGTGGAGCAATTCCGGCAGGGCTTCGCCTAGGCACTGCAGAAAACCGATCTAGAGGAGAAACTATGCACTAGAGATAAGGGTTTGCACGTGGCTGAAAATCAAGTGCAAAACCCTAGAAATCCACTAGTATATATAGGAGAGAGGGAGGAGGAGAGGCAGCTTGGCCTCCAAGCCTTGGAGGCTTCGGCCGAACCAAGTGGTGGAGGTGGAGTCCACCTCCACTCCTAGTAGGACTAGGATTCACCCAATTTTGCCTTTTTTCCACCTTTTCCTATTGGGTTTTCTTCTCTAGCTACATGGGCCTTGTGTGGGAGTTTCCACCAGCCCACTAAGGGCTGATATTAACTCTACCACAGCCCATGAAGCCTCTTGGGTCGAAATACCCCTCGCGGAGGTCTCTCGGTAGACTACCAGCACTCCCGGTACACTACCGACGAGCCTGAAACTTTTCCGGCGACCAAAATAGGACTTCCTATATATGAATCTTTACCTCCGGACCATTACGGAGCTCCTCGTGACGTCCAGGATCTCATCCGGGATTCCGAACAAACTTCGGTCACCACCATACATAACTCTGTACTACCGAAATGTCACCAAACCTTAAGTGTGCAGACCCTGTGGGTTCGAGAACTATGTAGACATGATCGAGACACCTCTACGGTCAATAACCAATGGCGGGAAGTGGATGTCCACATTGGTTCGTACACGTTCTACAAAGATCTTTATCGGTCGAACCTCTATGTCAAGGATTTAGTTAATCCTGTATGATGTTCCTTCGTTCTTCGGTATGTTACTTGCCCGAGATTCGATCGTCGGTATCTCCATACCTAGTTCAACCTCGTTACTGGCAAGTCTCTTTACTCGTTCCGTAATACAAGATCCCGTAACTAACACTTAGTCACATTGCTTGCAAGGCTTATTGTGATGTTGTATTACCGAGTGGGCCCTGAGATACCTCTCCGTCACACGAAGTAACAAATCCCAGTCTTGATCGATGCCAACTCAACAGACACCCTCGGAGACACCTGTAGAGCATCTTTATAGTCACCCAGTTACGTTGCGACGTTTGATACACACAAGGTACTCCTCCAATATCTGTGAGTTGCATGATCTCATGGTCATAGGAACTTATACTTGACATGCAGAAAATAGTAGCAATAAACTAACACGATCATAAGCTACGTTTGTAGTTTGGGTCTTGTCCATCACATCATTCTCCTAATGATGTGATCCCGTTATCAAATGATATCTCATGTCCATGGCTAGGAAACCATAACCATCTTTCGATCAACGAGCTAGTTCACTAGAGGTGTACTAGGGACATTGTGTTTGTCTATGTATCCACACATGTATCCATGTTTCCAATTAATACAATTATATCATGGATAATAAACGATTATCATGAACAAGGAAATACAATAATAAACACTTTATTTATTGCCTCTAGGGCATATTTCCAACAGTCTCCAACTTGCACTAGAGTCAATAATCTAGTTCACATCACTATGTGATTTACATTGTAATGAATCGAACACGCATGCAGTTCTGGTGTTGATCATGTTTAGCCCTTGGAAGAGGTTTAGTCAATGGGTCTGCAACATTCAGATCCGTGTGCACTTTGCAAATATTTATGTCTTTCTCCATGATGTAATCGCGGATGGAGTTGAAGCGTCGCTTTATGTGTCTGGTCCTCTTGTGAAACCTTATTTCCTTGGCCAGAGCAATGGCACCAGTGTTGTCACAGAACAGGTTCATTGGATTCAGTGCACTGGGCACTATTCCAAGATCTGTCATGAACTGCTTCATCCAGACACCTTCCTTTGCTGCCTCCGAGGCTGCGATGTATTCCGCTTCGCATGTAGAATCAGCTACCACGCTTTGCTTGGAACTGCACCAGCTTACCGCTCCCCCGTTAAGAATAAATACGTATCCGGTTTGCGACTTAGAGTCGTCCGGATCAGTGTCAAAGCTTGCATCGACGTAAACCTTTACGACGAGCTCTTCATCAACTCCATAAACGAGAAACATTTCCTTAGTCCTCTTCAGGTACTTTAGGATATTCTTGACCGCTTGCCAGTGCTCCATTCCAGGATCACTATGAAACCTTTCGGCCATACTTATGGAAAGGCTGACTTCGGGTCTTGTGCACAGCATTGCATACATGATAGATCCTATGAAGCATAGGGGATGACACTCATCTTTTCTCTATCTTCTGCAGTTACTGGGCGTTGAGTCTTACTCAACTTCACACCTTGTAACACAGGCGAGAACCCCTTCTTGGACTGTTCCATTTTGAACTTCTTCAAAACTTTATCAAGGTATGTGCTCTGTGAAAGTGCTATTAAGCGTCTCGATCTATCTCTATAGATCTTAATGCCTAATATGAAAGCAGCTTCTCCTAGGTCCTTCATTGAAAAACTCTTGTTCAAATATTCCTTCACGCTTTCCAGCATTTCTATATTGTTTCCAATCAGCAATATGTCATCCACATATAATACTAGAAACGCTATAGAGCTCCCACTCACTTTCTTGTAAATACATGCTTCTCCATAAATTTGTATAAACTCAAACGCTTTGATCACCTCATCAAAGCGCTTATTCCAACTCCGAGATGCTTGCACCAGTCCATAAATGGATCGCTAGAGTTTGCAAACTTTGTCAGCATTCTCTGGATCGACAAAACCTTCGGGCTGCATCATATACAACTCTTCCTCAAGGAAACCGTTGAGGAACGTTGTTTTGACATCCATCTGCCAAATTTCATAGTCGAAATAAGCAGCTATTGCTAACATGATTCTAACAGACTTAAGCATCGCTACGGGGGAGAAAGTCTCATCGTAGTCAACTCCTTGAACTTGTGAAAAACCCTTTGCCACAAGTCGAGCTTTATAGATGGTGACATTACCGTCCGCGTCTGTCTTCTTCTTAAAGATCCATTTGTTCTGAATGGCCTTTCGCCCTTCAGGTAATACTTTGAAAGTCCATACTTTGTTTTCATACATGGATCCCATCTTGGATTTCATCGCCTCTAACCATTTCTCGGAATCCGGGCCCATCACTGCTCCTCCATAGCTCGTAGGTTCATTGTTGTCCAACAACATAACCTCCAAGATAGGGTTGCCATACCACTCAGGGGTAGTACGCGACCTTGTCGACCTACGAGGTTCAATAGCAGCTTGATCCGAAGCTTCATGATCATCATCATTAACTTCCTCTTCTACCGTCGTAGGTTCCATAGAAACATATTTCTGTGCTGCGCTACTATCTGGTTGAAGTAAAGGTTCAATAACCTCATCAAGCTCTATTTTCCTCCCACTCAATTCTTTCGAGAGAAACTCTTTCTCAAGAAATGTTCCGTTCTTAGCGACAAACACTTTGCCTTCGGATCTGAGATAGAAGGTATACCGGACTGTCTCTTTCGGGTATCCTATGAAGACGCATTTCTCCGCTTTGGGTTCCAGCTTTTCAGGCTGAAGCTTTTTGACATAAGCATCACATCCCCAAACTTTGGCTTCTTGCCAAACCATAGTTCATATGGTGTCGTCTCAACGGATTTTGATGGTGCCCTATTTAAAGTGAATGCAGCTGTCTCACGCTGTGGTGTTCCGGGCGGTGTCAACTGTGAAACAATTCCACACTGTCTTAAGTGACTGCCAAACTCATAACTCAGATATTCACCTCCTCGATCAGATCGAAGGAACTTAATCTTCTTGTTACGACGATTCTCAACTTCACTCTGAAATTGCTTGAACTTTTCAAACGTTTCAGACTTGTGTTTCATTAAGTAAATATACCCATATCTACTTAAGCCATCAGTGAAGGTGAGAAAATAACGATATCCACCACGCGCTGCAACATTCATCGGACCTCACACATCAGTATGTATGATTTCCAATAAGTCACTCGCCCGTTCCATTGTTCCAGAGAACGGCGTTTTAGTCATCTTGCCCATGAGGCATGGTTCACATGTGTCAAGTGATTCAAAATCAAGTGACTCCAAAAGTCCATCAGCATGGAGCTTCCTCATGCATTTTACACCAATATGACCTAAACGGCAGTGCCACAAGAAAGTGGTACTATCATTATCAACTCTACATCTTTTGGCATCAATGTTATGAACATGTGTGTCATCACTATCAAGATTCAATATGAATAAACCCCTAACATTGGGTGCATGACCAGAAAAGATATTACTCATATAAATGGAACAACCTTTATTCTCTGATTTAAATGAGTAACCGTCTCGCAATAAACAAGATCCAGATATAATGTTCATGCTTAACGTAGGCACTAAATAACAATTATTCAGGTTCATCACTAATCCCGATGGTAATCGAAGAGAGAGCGTGCCGACGGCGATCACATCAACCTTTGAACCATTTCCCACGCGCATCGTCACTTCGTCCTTTGCCAGCCTTCATTTATTCCGTAGTTCCTGCGTTGAGTTGCAAATGTGAGCAACCGAACCGGTATCGAATACCTAGGCACTACTACGAGAGCTAGTAAGGTACACATCAATAACATGTATATCATATATACCTTGTTTGTCGTTGGCCTCCTTCTTGTCAGCCAGGTACTTGGGGCAGTTCCGCTTCTTCTCAATTGACCCTTCTCACGACACAAGGAGCAACATTTACCTTTACTTTCTTCTCAATTGATTTCTCAACTTGAGGAGCGTTGACTTGGGTATTCTTGGGAAGTGGCCTTTCTTCAAATTGACGTTGAGCATGAGATTGAACTTGTGGCCGCTTTCCTTGTTGCTTGTCACTATGGGGCTTCTTCTTCAATGGTCAAGATCTAACATGGTGCCCTTCTATTTTGCACTTGAAGCAAACAATCTTGGCCGAATTCTTGACTTGTCTTGGCCCTTCTTCTTGTAGATCGTGGACATCTTCTTATTCTTCTTAGAGTTGAAACCAAGTCCACCTTTGTCATTTGGGAGTTTTTGCAAACTCAAGATATTGTTTAGTGTGGACATCCCTTCATGACTCTTTTCCAAGTCTTTCTTCAATGAAGTGACTTGGGCCTTGAGCTCATTGATTTCCTCAATATGGTTAGAATCAACACAAGTGCTAGAGGAAGTATAAGCTTCATCGTTAGAGAAACAAGGCAAGGAAAGTAATTCATCACAAGATGTACCAACATTATGAGTAGATGGACTACGAGGACTAGCACATGTCAATAAAGTATTTCTACTAGATGTAGTGCTAATTTCCACACGAGGCTCACTAGATGTTACCTTAGTAGTACTAGCCTCATGAGCTATCTTTAGCACATTATTAGATACTAGAAGATCGCATGAGACCTAAAAAGCTTTTCATGACTTTCTTCCAATTTCCCATAATTGCTAGATAGCAACTCAAGTTGAGCCCTTAGCTCAACATTGTCCTTTAATACGGATGCTTCACAAGAAATGGAGTTAGTAGCACAAGCATCATCATTAACAACCAGAGGAGAAGGCAACATGGAAAGCTCTTTAACATATGAAACTTTAAGTTGAGCATGAGACTCGGTGAGTTCAATGAGCGAACTCTTAATGACCCTTGAGCCATTTTTTAGGTGCTCAAAGTCCTCAAGGAGTTTAGCATGTGCAACTTCAAGATTATCATTTTTAGTTCTAAAATCATTAGCCACCTCGAGATCTCTTTCATGGGATTCCTTTAATCTAGATAATTCTAGAGAAAAGGTCTCCTCAAGAGATTCCTTGGTGGTTTGTTCATTTTCAAGAGCTTGAGATAGCTCCGCAATCTCATTAGCTTAATCACGTTCATGACCTTCCATTTTCTCAATGGTGGCCTCATGCTCCTCGATATGAGCTTCTAACTCCTCAATATATTTCTTGCCCTCAATGGCAATAGACATGATTTCCATGAAGTTGGAACGAGCAATATTAATCTTATGAAGACCTTTAAAAACCAATTCTCCCTTAAGTTTTAAGTAAGCAATATTATCACTCTCTTCATCATTATCATTAACATCATCATCGTGAGATATATTGGGATTCAAAGTAGGAGATACCTTTGAAGCCTTAGCCATAAGGCAAAAGTGAGAAACAATAGATGATGATGTAGGATCCCTCGAAGCACCATTCAAGACCACATCTTGTTCCATGGAGTGTTGGGTATCCTCTACATTGTTAGCACAACAACTCGAGGACATAGATACATTTTTATCATTGCAACAAGATATAGCAAGCATATCATCATGAGATTTAGTCAAGCAATTTGTACATGATATGCAAGGACTACCAACACAATCATGTGAAACATTTAAAGTGCTCGAGGTGTTAAAGTCCAAAGATGAAGCATTGAAATAATATAGTGAAGAAGAATTATCAACAATAAGCCCACTATCATCATTACAATGATCATCACGTCTCACCATATAATTAACTTGTGGCAATCCACATGTAGGTGAAGTAGATGAAGTTCAGAAGACAACACGACTGGAGGTGGAGGGAGAATAATCATCCCTACAAATCTTGGACTCACCAAATTTATCTTGAAGCTTTGTCCACATCCCATGAGCATCCTGGAACGGCATGAGTTCAAATATAACTACATTGCTCAAAGCATCAAAAAGCGCATTAGAAGCTTGAGCAGTGAGATAAGAGTTTTTATCATCCTCTAAAGATATGTGTTGAGAATCCTTTGGAGGAGAAAAACCCATATCTACAATTCTCTCTAAATTTGGGTCCATGACCCTAAAGAGATTAAGCATGCGAATTACCCAAACAACAAAATTTGTGCCATTGAAACTAAGAGTGTCATTGAATCCTAATCCCCTAGTCGACATCCTTACTCTCTAGGTTGTTAAACCTAATAACAAGAGACCTAGCTCTGATACCTATTGAAATGATGTGGATGTCGCCTAGAGGGGGGGGGGTGAATAGGCGCTTTAAAATAATTACGGTTTAGGCTTGAACAAATGAGGAATAAAACTATCGTTTAATTAGTCAAGCACAAAACCTAAAACAACTAGGCTCACCTATGTGCACCAACAACTTATGCTAAGCAAGATAGACAACTAAGTGATAGCAAGATATATAACAAGAAACAATATGGCTATCACAAAGTAAGGTGCATAAGCAAAGGGGCTCGGGTAAGAGATAATCGAGGCACGCGGAGATGATGATGTATCCCGAATGTAACACCCCGTTACGCCTGGTGGGATCTAGATTGGCCCCATAGACCAACACTAGTCTTTCCTGCGCACTTTGTCCTCACTCGTGCGCACCCGGGACCAACTTCCTGGCCGGTCACCCATCCTAGAATCGCTCCAAGCCAAGCTTGCTTAACTTTGGAGTTACACCTGGCAGGATCTAGACTGGCCCCACAAACCAACACTAGTCTTTCCTGCGCACTTTGTCCTCACTCGTGCGCACCCGAGACCAACTTCCTGGCCGGTCACCCATCCTAGAATCGCTCCAAGCCAAGCCCGCTTAACTTTGGAGTTCTTTTCGAGTGGGCTCCAGTAAAAGAAGGAATTCCTTGTTGATATGAGTAGTCTATCATTCCTATTAAGCCAGGCTCTCACATACACCCCCACTCAAAGGAACTGACAACCAATTGTAACAACCCGTTACACCTGGCAGGATCTAGACTGGCCCCACAAACCAACACTAGTCTTTCCTGCACACTTTGTCCTCACTCGTGCGCACCCGAGACCATCTTCCCGATCGGTCACCCATCCTAGAATCGCTCCAAGCCAAGCACGCTTAACTTTGGAGTTCTTTTCGAATGGGCTCCCGAAAAAGAAGGAAATCCTTGTTGATATGAGTAGTCTATCATTCCTATTAAGCCAGGCTCTCACACTGAAGTTCACACCCTTGCGGATGCTAATCTTTGTTTGGAGCGGTGTGGAGGCACAATGCTCCCCAAGAATCCACTAGGGCCACCGTAATCTCCTCACACCCTCGCACAATGCAAGATACCGTGATTCCACTAAGGCACCCTTGAGGGTGGTCACCGAACCCGTACAAACAAGGTTGGGGCAATCTCCATAACTGAATTGGAGGCTCCCAACGACACCAAGAAGCTTCACCACAATGGATTGTAGCTCCGAGATGACCTCAAATGCTCGGGGCAATCTCCACAACCAAATTGGAGACCCCAAAGCTTGCTCGGAGCTTTGCACCACAATGATTGAGCTCCAAGGCACCACCAACGGTCTAGGGCACCAAAGCACCCAAGAGGTACAAGCTCTAGGGTGCTCAAACACCCAAGAGTAATAAGCTTCTCAACTTCTCACTTCCACGTATCACCGTGGAGAACTCAAACCTATGCACCAAATGCAATGGCAAGGGCACATGGAGTGCCCAAGTCCTTGTCTCCAAATACCATGAAAGCAACTAATGCTAGGGAGGAAAATGAGAGGAAGAACGAAGAAGAACACGAAGAACTCCAAGATCTAGACCTAAGGGGTTCCCCTCACTTAGAGGAGAAAGTGATTGGTGGAAATGTGGATCTAGATCTCCTTTCTATTTTCCCTCAAAAAGGAGCAAGAATCATTAGAGGGATTGAGAGATAGCAAGCTCAAAGAAGGTCAACAATGGGGGGCAAACCGAGCCCAAAGAATTAGGTCCATTGGAGAAGAAGACCCCCTTTTATAGGTGGGTTAAAATCCAACCGTTATTCTCACAGCCAATACAAAGCGGTACTACCGCTCCAAGGAGCGGTACTACCGCTAGAGCGGTACTACCCCTTTGAAAAACAACACCGAGGAGGTAAAAGGCTAGTAGAACCGTCGAAGCGGTACTACCGCTCGTCCTCGCGGTACTACCGCTACGGGTAGCCGTACTACTGCTTGCGAGCGGTACTAAAAAATTACATACGTGCCTACCACGGCTGGACTTAACACGATATTTTGGTCTAGAGAGGTAGTACCGCTCTTGGAGCCGCAGTAGTACCGCTCCGGAGCGGTAGTAAAAAATTACATCCGCTCTAGCCGCGGTAGTACCGCTGCAGCCTTTTAAGAACATCAAAACTGACACAACTTTTGCAAACGGACTCCGAATTCAATGAAACAAAGTTTGTTGGAAAGCTAACGACATGTTCTAAAACAATCTTTATTGAAATATCAATAAGAAATAAATGAAAAAAGGCCCATAAGAAAATGGTGAGAACCCTTCCTTGAATAAGACCGGTAAAACTTCCAACACCGAAAACGCAATAGACGAAGCATATGAAATCCATTTTCGATTAACTAGAGCTTGTCACGAAGATAACCACAATCTCAATAACCCACATAGAGAAAATCCAACCAAGAACCAAGAAATATGATGATGCCAAGAATGCAATGGTTTGAGCTCTCAACGAACGATACGATCAAGCTACTCACTTGAGAGCCCCCCCTTGATAGTACGACAATCGATCCTATAACCCGGTCTCTCAACTACCACCATGAGATAGGTAAAATAGAAAACCCTATCAAGGCCAAACCTTAGCCTTGCGCATAGTCCACTTGAGCTAGATGATGACAATCTTGACTTTCTCAAGATGGACCACCTTTCTTGATTGCGTTGGCTTGATGAATACTAGATGATTGCTCCCTCATACGCCACTATTGGTGAGCCACTCTTCAGCACATCTTCACAAGTCCATTATCACCACAATGAACGGCGAGCCTCAAGCATGATCTCTCCGTGATGCTTGACTTGATCTTGCACATCGCAACCTTGACGACTATCTCCACTTGATGTCATCTTCCATGGGATGTATGGGATCTACCTCTTGATACAAGCCCATAGAAATATACCTAACCCCACAAAGAACTCTCATGTAGACCATGTGTTAGTACACAAAGCGCAATGGACAATGCTTACCACACCATGGGATCACTTGATCCCTCTCAGTACATCTTGTAAGCCTTGTGTGTTGCAACTTGATTCACTTTTTTGACTTAGTATTGATCAACCTTGTATCTTAGCTTCTCTCTTCATAAAGATGATGTCTTGAAGGTAAACATGAATCTTACACAATCTTCTTCTTCAAAACATGATTGCAATAATCTCAACTCTCACATGACCAATCTTTGGATAAACCTTGAATACCACCTTGGTCACCATATAAATTCCTTGAAACCCAACAGATGGACTTCAAGAAGTGCCTATGGACAAATCCTTCGAATATAACTCAAGGCAACCATTAGTCCATAGGGGTGTCATCAATTACCCAAAACCACACATGGAGAAATGTGTTCTTACACGTAGGCTCCACAGAAACATCTTTTTGTGTTGCGCTACTCTCTTCTTGAAACAAAGGTTCAACCACCTCATCAAGTTCTATCTTCCTCCCACTCAATTCTTTCGAGAGAAACTCTTTCTTGAGAAAGGACTCGTTCTTAGCAACAAACACCTTTTGTGCTTGGATCTGAGATAGAAGGTATACCCAATGTCTCCTTAGGGCATTCTATGAAGATGCATTTGCCTGCTTTGGGTTCGAGCTCATTAGGTGAAAACCCATTTTGACATAAGCGTCGCAGCCCCAAACATTAAGAAATGACGGCTTAGGCTTCCGTCAAACCATAATTCTCACGGTGTCATCTCAATAGAATTAGATGGTGACCTATTAAAGTGAATGGATTTGTCTTTAATGCATAACCCATAACGATAGTGGCAAAACAATAAGAGACATCATAGTACGCACTATATCCAATAGAGCACGACTACGATGTTCGGACACACCATCTATCACATCGCTAGCTAGATGTCATAGGACAACATGGGTGTTGCATCATGTTTCAATTTTGCATCAACAAGAAATGGGGACTAAAAGTAACCCCAAGTTCCCATTGAATCAAAATAATTCAAAGTTGGTGAAAATTCAACAAATCCAAAATGCCCTTTAAAAATGTTCCCTATGTCTGATAAATATGGACATGATTATAACATGGGCCATTTTAAATATTTGGACAATTATAGAAATTTAAAAATAAATGATAAAGCCTTTGAAAATGCCAAATAAAGCATTATCATTATTTTATATTTCAAAATATCCTGGAATTTTTTATTGGAGTTTGAAATATTTAAACTTGATATTATAAAATAATTGGGATATTTTATCAAAGCAATTGTACCTGAAAAGAAAATAAAAAAATGTCAGAAATAGAAAACCAGAAGGAAAAAAAAGAGAAAGCAGAGGCCCAGGGGGGAACCGGCCCATTTGGCCCATGGCCAGTCATCCCTGCCTCTCGCCAGGAGGACAGGGGCGTGCGTTCGCCGCGCGCGGGCACACGCCGGCCACCTCCTACCTACATGGATACCGGCCTAGAGGGCTGGGAGAGCGCCTACGTGAGGCCTTCGGGCCATGGCCTCCTTCTCCTCTCCCTCTCTCCCTTGTGCGCGCTCTCTCTCTCGCTTTCTCCCCCTCCCTGCCGCCATGGCCGAGCCCCGCTCGAGCTCGCTGCCATCGTTCTAGCCGCCCCGCGCCTTTCTGAGCCGGCCAAAAGCCTCGCCGCGACCTCCTCGTCCTCCCTGTGAAGCCAGTCGACGCCAGGAGCCCTCCACGACACCTTATCATCGTTTCTTCCCCGTCGGCCGCCAAAGTTTTCCTCTAGTGATTCGAGGTCGTCTGCGCATCCCCGAGCTCACTGTCTCCCCCAGCAACCCCGTCGTGAGCCCCTGCTCCGTTTCCCCCTCCTCTAGCGGCTTGTCCATCCCCGTAGGCGCCGTTCCCCTTGCTGCCAAAGCTTGCCGCCAATCGGGTCGTCACCGGCCGTAGCTCCGGTGGCCCCCGAGCCCCCTCTACCACAACATTGGATGCGCGCGTGCACGGGCTTCCTCCCGGTGCCCTCCACGCGCCAAAAGGTCGCCGGAGGCGCAACTCCGGCAGATCGCCGCCATGCTATTTGTTGCCACCGGCCCCGCTCCGGTCGGCGCTGACGTGGCCATCATCAGGGGCTAATCCCCCCTGATTAATTAGGCTCCAGCCGCTGACCAGTGGGCCCTAGCTGCGGGTCAAACCCTGGTCAGCGCGGGAATTAAGCCTGTGTCACTGACGTGCGGGCCCCTCACGTCAGGTTTGACCTGGCCTGGTCAGCCGACCAGCTGACATCGTGGTGACGTGAGGCTGACGCCATTAATCCTTTTCCAGATTAAAAACTATTCCAGAAATAATTTAAAACTTTAAAAATTCATATAAATTAATTTGTAAATCAAACGAAAACAATTTATATATGAAAAATTATCAGAAAAATTCAATGAATCCAATGGTGCTATTATCATGCATGTTAGAGAAACCTATGTAGAAGAACATTGACATTTTCTAATAGGTTAGTATATGGAATTTGAAATGAAGAACAATTTTGAACCTATGTTCAAACTCATTTCAACTTAACTTGAACATTAGTTGCATCAGCTCATCCAAAGATGCTACCATGCCATGATCATGCATCATATTGTTACACTTGCGTGTATTGCTTGCTTCTTATCTGCATTGCGGTAGGCCCTGCTTCTGAGGATACCCCGGAGTATTCCAATGAAGGAGAGAACCTTTCCACTACCCAGCAAGGCAAGCAACCCCTTTGATCATTCCAATAACATCCCACTCTCTCGCTCCTGCTCTTGTTTATTGCATTAGGACAAACGTTCACTTGTGTGTCATACACGGTAGATGAACCTATTCTTATGCATGACATGTCATTGTCACAGTAAATAGCTAAACCTTGCAACCTAGCATACCTGGTAGATGCTTGTGCCATGATGTGCTTAGCTTACTTTGACTGCTATGCTTGCTATGCTTAGAGTTGTGTGAGGTCTGATTCATCTGGGTGATGAACAGAGTGAAACAATGTTGTTCTGATATGATGAACTTATGATGAACCCGATTTGGTAAAGGTAGTGATGAGAGGCTATGTAGGAGTACATAGCGGGTTGTCTCATTGGGACCGTTCTTAGGAACTGATTTCCGTGTTTGTGATCCAAGTCTAGTTACTACCACACATTGGGTTCCGGTAACTCGACCCCTCTCGACTTATTAGTCTCTTAATCCTTAGTCCAGGAGTTGCAAGTAGTTTCTTGTATTTATAGCATGTTGGAGGCCGTGCGTAGCGCTGACCCTAGGGTGGGTTACGACGCGGTAGACAGTGGCATGGTGTACCAAGGGTCACCCGAATGGTGGGCTTGGGAACCCTGCGCACATCGTTTGGGGCCATAGCGGAAACTTTGGCCGGACTTCCGTGCGGGTTAAGTCTCAAATAGGCGATAGCCTGGACTAGAGGTCTTATGTGATTGACGGTCGTGGCCGACTCCCTCGCTGGGCTTCCACTTGAAGGTTGCCGAGGTACATGGTTTTATGAGCACACAATGATAAGTGGCGAGAGCGTGTGTGAAAATGTACACCCCTCTAGGGTATGAAACTATTCGAATAGCCATGTCCTCAGATATGGACTACTTGGATAACTTATGTTGTTCATAGATAATCAAATGGATACTCATAAAAATATCAAGACAAGTGTGAGTATCGTGGATGGCACTCTCCTAGGAGAGGGAAGTGAATCCATGGTGGTGTATTTTCATGGAGTTAGTGGACTTGTGTGCGATATATAAAATTTAAACAAAGAATTAAAATTGTGTTGTATAGGTTAGCCATGAGTCAAAGCTAGCATTGCTGCATAAACTCCACCCCCTTGTTGATACATGAGCATGAATAGACTAGGTCTGCTTTAAAGACTTACTGAGTACGTTTGTACTCATGTTTTATTAATAAATGTTGCAGATGAGACCCAAGACCCATAAGGTGGGTTCTTTCTAGATGTTGGCGATGCTGAATAGCTGGTGTCCCGGCTATGACCCTATGCCCCGTGGCGGGCTGTAGATAGTCAGGCCATGTGCCTTTTTACCCTTTCATGTGTTTATACTCAGACAACTTATGCTTCCGCTTGGTTTGTATGAACTTGTTTGTATGACTTGAGTGTTGGGTCACGTGACCCCTATCTGTAAGAACATGTTATGCAAGACTCATTTGAGCCTCTTAAATAAAAGTTGTTGAATGGTTATGTTGTGATGCCATGGTTGTATCTATGCATATCGGGCATGTCGTGCGTACATGTGACGTGCAACGGTATGTATGGGATCCGACACCTAGTTGTGTGCCTTTAGTAGTACTCTTTACGGGAAACTACCTCTTTGTTCTTCCATTGAGCCATGGTAGCTTGCTACTGCTCCGAACACATTGATTCACCGGCATGTATCCTTCTTTGCTGCTGTGTTTGTCCCTTTGGGGAAATGTCTTGCAGTGTAATGGAGTCCCTGTAGCCTGCTACGACTCGTCTACGTACAGTGATGGCATTTATGTCTCACGGTGTAATGGAGTCCTTGTAGCTTGCTATGACTCGTCTACACATGCTTGAGGCTGACACCTGCATTGCTGGGTTACGTATGCATGTTTCCGTATAGATGTGCCACTTGGGTTCTATGACTAGTAATGTCAGCCCAGGTTCTCTGTCGTTTGATTGTCAGTGACATGTTCACATACGTGAGCCAAAACACGCAATAGGTAAGGCTGCAACCGTGGAGCTTACCGTGCGTGAGGCCGCAAAGTGATGTGATATGTTACAGTCTGGATTCATATGACTTAGGATCGGGGTCCCGACAGCGTTGGTATCAGAGCGTGACTGACTGTAGGACTACTAAGCCAAACCGGTCGAAGTTGAGTCCAGAAATACTATAGAAAAGTAGGGGAATTGATTGTGGAAGGGAACTTAAGGCTCTTTTTACTCCTCTTCCCTTGTTATTCTATTCTGAGTCATTCTCATCTTTTCTACAGGGATAAGAACCAGGCTTCTCATCTATTGTTTAGGATGATGAGTTACTAACCATGGACTACTAGCTAGCTTGTTTGCAAGTGTATGTCGCTACTGAAGTATTGTTGGTGTGACAAACAGATGGAGAAGAGATTTGAGTCTAGAAAGTCGAGTGGTTATGCTTTTCCAATCTTTTGTAGTTGTCCCAAAATCCTTTTGCAATTACAGTCGTTATGCTGTCCAATTTCTGTTGGAGTCTTTAATGTCTTTGCATCATTCTATATTTCAGATGCTCCCTCGTCCTTCCCGTCAGGTGGTCCGTCTGACCATGTGCATCGATGTACCGGGTCACACGGCCATGTTGGTTAGAGTTATGATGGAGGTTGGCTACCGTTGGTACCCAGAGTACACAGTGGAGGAACATTATCAAGATTTCAACCAGAGTCAGTATCTGTGTACTGTTAAGATATATCCTTCATATCCTGGAGCTGCAGAGCCGCTTCACCGGACTTATAGACTAGGTGTCACCATAGATATGGCAGTTCAGGAGGCCGCCTACACCATGCTGACTATCATGTGGTTTCACCATGGTCTACTTCAGAACACGGAGTTCTGTTATGTTCCTGCTTCCATGGGAGGAGAGGATGGTTATCTTAGTGCAACCTACTGTGATCATTCCCATGAGGACCCTAGGCTGCAGGTGACCGCTTAGATGTTGGAGAACAGGGATCGTGATGCACGTGCCCTTTGCATGGAGATTTATGCTACCCGTGCACGTCTTTGGACAGCCCTGATGCAGTTGGCACCTATCGTGCGAATAGGCTATGGAGATTTGGAGATGCTGACCCATCACGGACTCATCTGCCAGCACTCGTAGACTGGCCCGATGTTGGAGGCATCACCCCTCTTTGAGGACCACTATTGCCGCCAGCAAGGGGACCAAGGACACATCCCTGTCCTTACGGTTTCTAGGGATCACAGGCTAGAGTGTTTCCAAATCCTCGGGTTCAGCTCCCGGGTCACGGGGGTAACCTGTATGAGGCATTCTATGGCGATGCTTGAGTACGTGGATGTTAGTACTAGTATGTTAGTAGTCATATCGCCATAGTCCTACGTGTCTTGTGGGATATGACCAAGGTTGAGAGTTGGGTTCCGGAGGGGTAGATAGATAATGTATAGTAAGCTTGTAATGCCTCCGATGAGTTGTGTCATCTCCTTGTTGTTTGTATTCAGCTTGGGCTTGTACCGAACTTTCTCATGGTGTGTATGAATCATGGTGTTCATAGGGCAGTTGATGTTTCCATGTTGTTGGATGTTTACCCTGCATGCCATGTTGTCCAGTACATTCCTTATCTCATGTCTTAGAGTTGATGTACTCTATTTAAGCTTTGGGTTTGTTTTCACAGGATGGTGGCAACGAGGAATAACCCCGTGCCTGCCCCCGAGCAGGGCGAGGGAAGCCAACCAAGGCAAGAGGATCTGCCACATGCTCCTTCTTTGGCAGAAGTGATGCTTGAAGCCGAAAGGAACAAGAGAGAGACCAACAGGCTATTGGAACGAATTGAGCAGAACACAGCGAGTGCTCCCTGCAATGATCTCAATGATGGTGTGTCACTCGGTGATTTCGTCAGGCTGTGCCCACCTAAGTATCATCATTTGGTCGACCCACTAGACGCGGATGACTGGCTGACCAGCATGTTCCGTAAGATCCGGGCTGCTAATGTGTCCGAGGCAAACAAGGTGACCTTTGCAACCTACTTTCTGGAAGGACCCGCCAATATGTGGTGGGAAAATTATGAAGCCATGCGTCCCACAGGCCCTGCACCAACTTGGGCAAAATTCAGTGCAACATTTCGTACCCATCAGATCCCGGAAGGGCTGATGGATTGCAAGAGAGAGGAATTATGTGCTTTCACCCAGGGCAGACTGTCAGTGGATGCCTATAGCCGTGAGTTCGGCAATCTTGCTCACTATGCTCCGGAGGAAGTTTCAACTAATGCCAAGAAACAGGCTAGGTTCCGCAAGGGACTCAATCCCGAGCTCCGTCGAGATTTGCGCCTGCATGAGTGCACAACCTTCCAGGCTCTCGTCAACAAGGCTATCAATGCCGAGAATAGACAGACTGACTATGAGGCCACAAGAAAGTACAACCGTGACTTCAGCCCCGCATCTGGCTCAGGCTCCAACAAACGCCGGGTCTGGGTGCCCAACGCAGCTCTGTCGCCAAGATACACCGCGAGGCCATCCTTCCAGGCGCCTCGCCCAACTCAGCCCAACCCTGCAGCTAGGCCATTTGGAGGTCCGCTTGCCAATGTTGTACCCCGTGCCACCGTGGTCTACTACAAATGTGGGGAACCAGGACACTACTCTCGTGATTGTCCTTAGATCAATGCTAAGCCGGCTGGACGTGGGAAGCTGGGAAAAGCCTTTTATGTGAAGCCAGCTCCTGCTCGTGGACGAGTGAATTATGTCTCTGCTGAGGAAGCCATTGCGGATCCTGATGTTATCCTAGGTACGCTCCTTGTCAATAGTCATCCAACATCTGTTCTATTTGATACTGGGGCATCTCATTCTTTCATCTCAAAAAGTTATGCATAGTTGCATAACATGTCTTTTTGTGATATGCCTACTCCTTTAGTAGTTCAGACTCCTGGTTCAAAGTGGCAAACTTCTAGAGTGAGCCATGATAATGAGATTCTGGTGGATAGGCTAGTCTTCCTAGCATCTTTGATAGCCCTCAAGTCTTCGGACATCAATATCATTCTAGGCATGGATTGGATGAAAGCCCACTATGCTAAGATTGATACTCATACTAGGAATGTTCAACTTACACATCCATCGGGTGAGATAGTTAATGTCTCCACTCGAACAGCCAAGCGCCAACTCTATTCCCTCAATGCTAGCCCTCTTCCAGAGTTAGAAGATATTCTGGTAGTCCGTGACTTTCTGGATGTCTTTCTAGAAGAACTGCCAGTAATTCCTCCTGTCAGAGATGTTGAGTTTGTGATAGAGCTTATTCTAGGAACTGTCCCAATAGCCAAAAGATCCTATAAGATGGCACCCTTAGAACTAGCCGAACTTAAAATTCAACTCGATGAGGCTTTGAAGAAAGGTTTCATCTGTCCTAGTTCTTCTCCTTGGGCTTGTCTCGTCCTCTTCGTCAAGAAGAAGGATGGATCGGATCAGATGGTTGTGGATGATCGGCCAGTGAATCTAGTCACCATAAAGAACAAGTATCCTCTTCCTAGGATCAACAATTTGTATGATCAACTCGCTGGATACTCTGTCTTTTCCAAAAGGGATTTGAGGTTGGGATACCACCAAAACAGAATTAGAAACGGGGACATTCCAAAAACGGCTTTTGTTACTCGTTATGGCCAATACGAGTACACCGTCATGTCCTTCGGTTTAACCAATGCCCCATCCAGCTTCTCTCGTTTGATGAATTCGATCTTCATGGAGTATTTGGATAAATTCGTCATGGTCTACCTCGACGACATACTCATCTACTCAAAGAACGAACAGGAACATGTCGAGCATCTAAGGCTGGTATTGATGAAACTTTGAGAGCACCGTCTGTACGCCAAATTCTCCAAGTGTGAATTTTGGTTGCCAGAAGTGACCTATCTAGGCCACGTGATCTCTAGTAAAGGTATTGCTGTCAATCCTGAGAGAGTTCAGGCTGTCCTTGATTGGACTCAACCTGAATCGGTTAAGCAAGTTCGGAGTTTCCTTGGCTTAGCGAGCTATTGTCGCCGCTTTGTCGAGAATTTCTCCAAGGTTGCGAAACCTCTGACTGAACTCCTCAAGAAATATAAAAAGTTCGAGTGGACTCCACAATGCGAGCACAGTTTTCAGGAGTTGAAAAGACGACTAACCTCTGCTCCTGTTCTGGCGCCACCAGACTTCTCTAAGGACTTTGTTATCTATTGTGACGCCTCGCAACAAGGATTAGGTTGCATTCTCATGCAAGATCGTCATGTGATTGCATACGCATCTCGACAGTTGCATCCACATGAGGATAATTATCCAACACATGATCTTGAGTTTGCAGCTATGGTCCATGAACTGAAAACCTGGTGACATAACCTTCTGGGTAACCGTTGCGAAATTTACACTGATCACCAAAGTCTGAAATATATTTTCACCCAGCCAGATTTGAATCTCAGGCAAAGATGGTGGTTTGAGTTGATTATAGATTACGACTTAGGGATAACTTACACCCTGGGGAAAGCCAATGTCATGGCTGATGCACTAAGTCGTAAGTCTTATTGTAACAACCTGATGTTACAAGAAGGTCAACCACTTCTCCATGAGGAATTTCGGAAGTTAAACCTCCACATTGTTCCTCAAGGATTCCTATCCAACCTGGTGGCGAAACCTACTCTTATGGATCAAATTATAGAAGCCTAGAAGCATGATGTCGGGATATCTCGGATCAAGAAAAACATTAAGAAGGGTAATGTTAGGTGCTTCTCGGTAGATGATTGAGGTGTTATCTTCTTTGAGAACCGCTTGGTGATCCCATAGAAGCAACATCTACGACAATTGATCCTTGAGGAGGCTCATGATTCTCCTCTCACAATTCATCCGGGTAGTACCAAGATGTATCAGGACCTACGCCAGAGGTTCTGGTGGACTAGGATGAGTAGAGAAATTGCCTAGTTCGTTGCTAATTGCGACGTTTGCCGTTGCGTGAAAGCAGAACATCAAAGGCCTGCTGGCACCCTTCAATCTTTAGCTATTCCCGAATGGAAATGGGATAAGGTCGGTATGGATTTTATTACCGGATTTCCCCGGACCAAGAGAGGGAATAATGCTATCTTTGTGGTCATTGACCGCCTTTCCAAAGTGGCTCATTTTCTTCTTGTTCGGGAGAGTATAACTGCTAGCCAGCTAGCGGAGTTATATGTTTCTCAAATAGTTTCTCTTCATGGTTTTCCATTGGAGATTAACTCAGACCACGAAAGTATATTTACTTCCCGATTTTGGGAAAGTTTTCAAACCGCTATGGAGCACTGCTTTCCACCCGCAATCAAGTGGTCAAGTTGAGCGAGTCAATCAAATCCTCGAAGACATGCTCCGAGCTTGTGTTATATCTTTTGGTATGAACTGGGAGAAATGTCTTCCAGTTGCCAAATTTGCTTATAACAATTGTTATGAATCAAGCATAGACAAAGCCCCTTTTGAAGTTCTCTATGGACGACGGTGTCGAACACCTCTTAACTGGTCAGAAACCGGAGAGAGGCAACTCTTTGGCCCGGATATGATCCAGGATGCAGAGGAGCAAGTTCGCGTTATATGTGAAAAGTTGAAAACAGCCCAATCTCGTCAAAAGAGCCAATATGATCGCCATCATAAGGCTATGACCTATGAAGTTGACAAGAAGGCTTACCTTCGGGTTAAACCTCTGAAGGGTACCCATCAATTCGGTATCAAGGGCAAGTTGGCTCCTCGTTACATTGGACCCTTTTGCATTCTTTCTAAACGAGGAGAGGTTGCCTACCAATTGGAACTTTTGTCGCATCTTTCCAAGGTTCATGATTTCTTCCATGTCTCGCAACTCAGGCGTTGCTTCTCGGACCCTGTCCGTGAGGTAGACCACGAAGCGCTTGATCTCCAAGATAACCTTACATATCGGGAATACCCTGTTCGTATTCTTGATCAAGCTGAGCGTACCACTCAGCGTCAGAACATCAAGTTTCTCAAGGTTTAGTGGCACACCATTCTAAAAAGGAGGCCACATGGGAAAGAGAAGATCGTCTTTGACTAGAGTACCCCGCGCTCTTCCCGACGACTTCAAAATCTCGGGACGAGATTCTTTTGATTGGGGGTGAGTTGTCACATCCCTAGCTAGATGTCATAGGACAGCATGTGTGTTGCATCATGTTTCAATTTTGCATCAACATGAAATGGGGACTAAAAGAAACCCCAAGTTCACATTGAATGAAAATAATTCAAAGTTGGTGAAAATTCAACAAATCCAAAATGCCCTTTAAAAATGTTCCCTATGTCTGATAAATATGGACATCATTATAACAGGGGCCATTTTAAATATTTGGACAACTATAGCAATTTAAAAATAAATGATAAAGCCTCTAAAAATGCCAAATAAAGCATTATCATTACTTTATATTTCAAAATATCCTGAAACTTTTTATTGGAGTTTGAAATATTCAAACTTGATATTATAAAATAAGTGGGATATTTTATCAAAGCAATTGTACCTAAAAAGAAAATAAAAAATGTTAGAAATAGAAAACCAGAAGGAAAAAAAAGAGAAAGCAGAGGCCCAGGGGGGAACCGGCCCATCTGGCCCATGGCCAGTCATCCCTGCCTCTCGCTAGGAGGACAGGGGCGTGCATTCGCTGCGCGTGGGCACATGCCGGCCACCTCCTCCCTGCCTGGCTGCCGGCCTGGAGGGCTGGGAGAGCGCCAGCGCGAGGCCTCTGTGCCGTGGCCTCCTTCTCCTCTCCCTCTCTCCCCTGTGCGCGCTCTCTCTCTCGCTTTCTCCCCCTCCCAGCCGCCATGGCCGAGCCCTGCTCGAGCTTGCTGTCGTCGTTCTAGACGCCCCCGCGCCTTTCTGAGCCTGCCAAAAGCCTCGCCGCGACCTCGTCGTCCACCTCGTGAAGCCAGTCGACGCCGGGAGCCCTCCACGACACCTTGTCATCGTTTCTTTGCCGCTGTCCGTGAAAGTTTTCCTCCAGTGATTCGAGGTCGTCTGCGCATCCCCGAGCTCGCTGTCTTCCCCAGCAACCCCATCGTGATCCCCTGCTCCGTTTCCCCCTCCTCTAGCGGCATGTCCCTCCCCGTAGGCGCTGTTCCCCATGCTGCCAAAGCTCGCCGCCGATCGGGTCGTCGCCGGCCGTAGCTCCGGTGGCCCCCGAGCCCCCTCTGCCACAATGTTGGATGCGCGCATGCACGGGCTTCCTCTCGGTGCCCTCCGCGCGCCAAATGGTCGCCGGAGGCGCAACTGCGGCATATCGCCGCTGTGCTATTTGTTGCCGCCGGCCCCACTCCCGTGGGCGCTGACGTGGCCATCAATAGGGGCTAATCCCGCCTAATTAATTAGGCTCCAGCCGCTGACCAGTGGGCCCTATTGCGGGTCAAACCCTGGTCAGCGATTAAGCCTGTGTCACTAACGTGCGGGCCCCGCAAGTCAGGTTTGACCTGGCCTGGTCAGCCGACCAGCTGACGTCGTGGTGACGTCAGGCTGACGCCATTAATCCTTTTCCAGATAAAAATAATTCCAGAAATTATTTAATACTTTAAAAATTCATGTAAATTAATTTGTAAATCAGATGAAAATAATTTATATATGAAAATTTATCAGAGTGCTATTATCATGCATTTTAGAGCAACCTATGTAGAAGAACATTGAAATTTTCTAATAGGTTAGTATATGGAATTTGAAATGAAGAACAATTTTGAACCTAGGTTCAAACTCATTTCAACTTAACTTGAACATTAGTTGCATCAGATCATCCAAGCATGCTACCATGCCATGATCGTGCATCATATTGTTGCACTTGCATGTATTGATTGCTTCTTATCTGCATTGCGGTAGGCCCTGCTTCTGAGGATACCCCAGAGTATTCCAATGAAGGATTGAACCTTTCCGCTACCCAACAAGGCAAGCAACCCCTTTGATCATTCTGAGAACATCCCACTCTCTCGCTCCTGCTCTTGTTTATTGCATTAGGACAAACGTTCACTTGTCTGTCATACACAGTAGATGAACCTATTCTTATGCATGACTTGTCATTGTCACAGTAAATAGCTAAACCTTGCAACCTAGCATACCTGGTAGATGCTTGTGCCATGATGTGCTTAGCTTACTTTGCCTGCTATGCTTGCTATGCTTAGAGTTGTGTCGGGTCTGATTCATCTGGGTGATGAACTGAGTGAAACAACGTTGTTCTGATATGATGAACTTATGATGAACCCGATTTGGTAAAGGTAGCGATGAGAGGCTATGTTGGAGTACATAGTGGGTTGTCTCATAGGGACCATTCTTAGGAACAGAGTTCCGTGTTTGTGATCCAAGACTAGTTACTACCACACATTGGGTTCCGGTAACTCGACCCCTCTCGACTTATCAGTCGCTTAGTCCTTAGTCCTGGAGTTGCAAGTAGTTTCTGGTGTTTATAGCATGCTGGAGGCCGTGCGTAGCGCTGACCCTAGGGGTGGGTTACGATGCGGTAGGCAGTGGCACGGTGTACCAAGGGTCACCCAAATGGTGGGCTTGGGGACCGTATGCACATCGTTTGGGGCCGTAGCGGAAACTTCGGTCGGACTTACGTGCTGGTTCAGTCTCAAATAGGCGATAGCCTAGACTAGAGGTCTTATGTGATTGACGGTCGTGGCCGACTCCCTCGCTGGGCTTCCGCTTGAAGGTTGCCAAGGTGCATGGTATTATGAGCACACATTGATAAGTGGCGGGAGCGTGTGTGAATAAGTACACCACTGCAGGGTATGCATCTATTCGAATAGCCGCGTCCTCGGATATGGACCACTCATAAAAATATCAAGACAAGTGTGAGTATCGTGGATGGCACTCTCCCAAGAGAGGGAAGTGAATCCATGGTGGTGTATTGTCATGGAGTTAGTGGACTCGTGTGCGATATCTAAAATTTAAACAAAGAGTTAAAATTGTGTAGTATAGGTTAGCCATGAGTCAAAGCTGGCATTGGTGCATAAACTCCACCACCACCACCACCCCCCTTGTTGATACATGAGCATGAATAGACTAGGTCTGCTTTAAAGACTTGCTGAGTAAGTTTGTACTCATGTTTGCTTAATAAATGTTGGAGATGAGACCCAGGACCCATCAGGTGGGCTCTTTCTAGATGTCGGCAATGCCGAATAGCTAGTGTTCCAACTACGACCCTATGCCATTTGGCGGGCTGTAGATAGTCAGGCCATGTGCCTTTTTACCCTTTCATCTATCTGTACTCAGACAGCTTATGGTTCCGCTTGGTTTGTATGGACTTGTTTGTATGGCTTGAGTGTCGGGTCACGTGACCCCTAACTGTAAGAACATATTATGCAAGGCTCGTCTGAGCCTCTTAAATAAAAGTATTTGAATGGTTATGTTGTGATGCCATGGTTGTATCTATGCATATCGGGCATGTCGTGTGTACGTGTGTCGTGCAACGGTATGTATGGGATCCAATACCTAGTTGTGTGCCTTTAGTAGTAGTCTTTATGGGAAACTGCCTCTTTGTGCTTGCACTTAGCCATGGTAGCTTGCTACTGCTCCGGACACATTGATTGACCGACATGTATCCTTCTTTGCTGCTGTGTCCGTCCCTTTGGGGAAATGTCACGCAGTGTAACGGAGTCCTTGTATCCTACTAGGACTCATCTACGTACAGTGATGGCATTTATGTCTCACGGCATAATGGAGTCCTTGTAGCTTTCTAGGACTCGTCTACACACGCTTGAGGCCGACACCTGCATTGCTGGGTTACGTATGTCTGTTTCCGTATGGATGTGCCACTTGGGTTCTATGACTAGTCATGTCGGCCTGGATTCTCTGTCGTTTGATTGCTAGCGACATGTTCACATACGTGAGCCAAAAGATGCAAACGGTCTCGGCTAAGGTAAGGCTGCAGCCGTGGAGCTTAACGTGCGTGAGGCTGCAAAGTGATGTGATATGTTACAGTCTAGACTCATATGACTTAGGATTGGGGTCCTGACACCATCACACTATGGTGTTCCAGAAGGCGTGTGCTGTGAAACAATTTCCACAATATCTTAAATTGCATACCAAACTCGTAACTCAGATATTCATGTCCACAATCATATCGTAGACATTTTATCTTCTTGTCACGATGATCTTTAACATTACTCTGAAACTCCTTGAACCTTTCAAACATTTCAAACTCGTGTTTCATTAAGCAAATATCCCCATATTTACTCAAATCATTAGTGAAGAAAATAACGATATCCACTGTGTGTTTCAACACTCATTGGACCACATGCATCAACATGTATTAATTCCAATAAGCCACTAGCCCGCTCCATCATACCGGAAGACGGGGTCTTAGTCATCTTGCCCAAGAGGCATGGCTCGCTTGTCTCAACCGATTCAAAATCGAGTGAGTCAAAAGATCCATTGGCATGGAGTTTCTACAAGCGATTTATACCAATATGACATTTAGCGGTAGTGCCACAAGTATGTGGTACTATCATTATTAACTTTTTATCTTTTGGTACCAATGTTATGAACATGTGTACTACTAAAATCAAGATTCAATAAACCATTCCCAATGGGTGCATGACCATTGAAGGCATTATTCATGTAAACAGAATAACCATTATTCTCTAACTTATATGAATAACCGTATTGCACTAAACATGATCTAATCATGTTCATGCTCAATGCAAACACCAAATAACATTTATTTAGGTTTATCACAAATCCTGAAGGTAGGGAGAGCGTTCGATGGTGATCATATGAACCTTGGAAACACTTCCAACACGCATCGTCACCTTTCATTTAGCTAGCCTCCGTTTCTTCCGTAGCTTTTATTTCGAGTTGCTAACACTTAGTAACCGAACCGGTATCCAATACCCGGTTGCTACTAGGAGTACCAGCAAGGTACACATAAATTATACGTATATGAAATATACTTCTGTCGACATTGCCAGCCTTCTTATCTACCAAGTATCTAGGGTTGTTCCGCTTCAGCGAACATTCTCCTCATAACAGAAGCACTTAGTCTTGTGTTTGGGCTCAACCTTGGGTTTCTTCA
This sequence comes from Hordeum marinum, assembly GCA_022496015.1. NCBI lineage: Eukaryota > Viridiplantae > Streptophyta > Magnoliopsida > Poales > Poaceae > Hordeum > Hordeum marinum. Next base: position 339,819,784 of record CM039677.1, on the reverse strand, counting down.
CTAGAGCGGCAACTGGCTTGCCATTCCTGAAGTTTTTCCCTTCTTGCCCTTGCCCTTCTTGAAACTAGTGGTTTTCACTTAACCATCAACACTTGATGCTCCTTGTTGATTTCTACCTTTGTGGTGTCAAATATCACGAACAACTCAGGGATAATCTTATCCATCCTTGGCATGTTATAGTTCATCACGAAGCTCTAGTAGCTTGGTGGCAGTGATTTGGAGAACTACATTATTCACTATCTTATCTGGAAGATTAACTCCCACTCGATTCAAGTGATTGTAGCACCCAGACAATCTGAGCAGATGCTCATCGATTGATCTATTCTCCTTTATCTTGCAGGCAAAGAATCTTGTTGGAGGTCTCATACCTCTCAACATAGGCACGAGCCTGAAATCCCAATTTCAGCTCTTAGAACATCCCATATGTTCCGTGACGTTCAAAATGTTTTGGAGCCTCAATTCTAACCGTAATGCATGATGCACTGAACTATCAAGTAGTCATCAGAAAGTGCATGTCATATGTTCATAACATGTACAGACAACGCTTGAGGGAGTGGTGCACTTACCGGTGCATCAAGGACATAACCCTTCTGTGCAGCAATGAGGACAATCCTCAGATCATGGAACCAGTCCGCATTATTTCTACCATCAACTTTCAACTTACTTTTCTCTAGGACCGTATCAATAAAATAGGGAGCTACAACGCGAGCTATCTACGTCATAATTTGCAAAGACACTTTTAGACTAAGTTCATGATAATTAAGTTCATCTAATCAAATTATTAATGAACTCCCACTTAGATAGACATCTCTCTAGTCATCCAAGTGACACATGATCCACGTCAACTAGCCCGTGTACGATCATCATGTGAGACGGACTAATCATCAATGGTGAACATCTTGATTGTATCTTCTATACGACTCATGTTCGACTTTTCGGTCTCCAGTGTTCTGAGGCCATGTATGTATACGCTAGGCTCGTCAAGTCAGCCTAAGTGTATTACATGTGTAAACCTGGCTTAAACTCGTTGTATGCAAACGTTAGAACCTATCACACCCGATCATCACGTGGTGCTTTGGAACAACGAACCTTAGCAACGGTGCACAGTTAGGGGGAACACATTTCTTGAAATTTTTGTGAGAGATCATCTTATTTAAGCCACTGTCGTTCTAAGCAAATACGATGTGAAACATGATAAACATCACATGCAATCATATAGTGACATGATATGGCCAATATCATCTTGCTCCTTTGATCTCCATCTTCGGGGAACCATGATCATCATCATTACCGGGATGAAACCATGATCTCCATCATCGTGTCTTCCTGAAGTTGTCTTGCCAACTATTGCTTCTACTATTATGGCTAACGGTTAGCAATAAAGTAAAGTAATTACATGACGTTTTTTATTGACACGCATGTCATACAATAAATTAAGACAACTCCTATGGCTCCTGCCGGTTGTCATACTCATCGACATGCAAGTTGTGATTCCTATTACAAGAACATGATCAATCTCATACATCATGTATATTTCATCACATCGTTTGGCCATATCACATCACACGGCATATGCTGCAAAAACAAGTTAGACGTCCTCTAATTGTTGTTGCAAGTTTTTACGTGGCTGCTATAGGTTTCTAGCAAGAACGTTTCTTACCTACGCAAAACCACAATCTGATATGCCAATTTATATTTAACCTTCATAAGGACCCTTTCATCGAATCCGATCCGACAAAAGTGGGAGAGACAGACACCCGCTAGCCACCTTATGCAACAAGTGCATGTCAGGCAGTGGAACCAGTCTCACGTAAGAATACATGTAAAGTTGGTCTGGGCCGCTTCATCCCACAATGCCGTAGAATCAAGATAAGACTACTAATGGCAAGCAAATTGACAAAATCGACGACCACAACAACTTGTGTTCTACTCGTGCATAGATTCCACGCATAGACCCGGCTCTGATACCACTATTGGGGAACGTAGTAGTAAATCAAAAAAATCCTACGTGTCACCAAGAGCAATCTATGGATAAACCAACAATGAGCAAAGGGGGAGTGCATCTTCATACCTTTGAAGATCGCAAAGCGGAAGCGTTACTATGACCGCGGTTGGTGGAGTCGTACTCGCAACGATTCAAATCGCGGTCGATTCCGATCTAAGCGCCGAACAACGGTGCCTCCGCGTTCAACACACGTACAACCCGGTGATGTCTCCCACGCCTTGATCCAGCAAGGAGGAGGGAGAGGTTGAGGGAGACCACTCCAATAGCAGCACGACGGCGTGGTGGAGGTGGGGCAGCGTGGAAACTCTGACAGTGCTTCAACAAGGACTACGGAGGAGGAGGAGGAGAGGGGCTGCCCGAGGGAGATTGGTGTGTGCCAACATCCCCTAGGCCTCTCTATTTATAGGAGGAGAGGAGGGGGGCGCAGCCCCCAGGGTTCCCACCCTAGGGCTGGCGGCCAACCGTAGATGGCCCCTTGGGGCGGCGGCCAAGAGAGGGAGAGGAGGGAGGCGCCCTAGGGTTCGCTTAGGGCCCATCTGCACAAGGGTTTGCCCCCCTTTCTCTTGATGCGCCTTGGGCCTTTGTGGGAGGCGCACCAGCCCACCCAGGGGCTGGTTCCCTCCGACTTTAGGCCCATGCAGCCCTCTGGTGCCAGTGGCCCCACACGGTGGACCCCTGGAACACTTCCGGTGGTCCCAGTACGTTACTAGTGATGCCCGGAACACTTCCAGTGACCAATACCTCACTTCCTATATATTAATATTTACCTCTGAACCATTCCGGAACTCCTTGTGATGTCCGGGATCTCATCCGAGACTACAGACAACCTTCGGTAACCATGTACACTATTCCCATACAACCCTAGCGTCATCGAACTTTAAGTGTGTATAACCTACGGGTTCGGGAACCATGCAGTCATGACCGAGACACCTCTCCGATCAATAACCAATAGTGGGATCTGGATACCCATATTGTCTCCCACATGTTCCACGATGATCTCATCGAATGAACCATGATGTCGGGGATTCAAACAATCCCGTATACAATTCCCTTGTCAATCGGTATGTTACTTGCCCGAGATTCGATCATCGGTATCCCTATACCTTGTTCAATCTCGTTACTAGCAAGTCTCCTTACTAATTTCGTATCACATGATCCCGTGACTAACTCCTTAGTCACATTGAGCTCATTATGATGATGTATTACCGAGTGGGCCCAGAGATACCTCTCCGTCACACGGAGTGACAATTCCCAGTCTTGATTCGTGCCAATCCAACAGATACTTTTGGGGATACGCGTAGTGCACCTTTATAGCCACCCAGTTATGTTGTGATGTTTGGCATGCCCAAAGCATTCCTACGGTACCCAGGAGTTGCACAATCTCACGGTCTAAGGAAATGATACTTGACATTAAAAAAGCTTTAGCAGACGAACTACATGATCTTGTGCTATGCTTAGGATTGGGTCTTGTCCATCACATCATTGTCCTAATGATGTGATCCCGTTATCAGTGATATCCAATGTCCATGGCCATGAAACCGTGACCATCTATTGATCAATGAGCTAGCCAACTAGAGGCTCACTAGGGACATGTTGTGGTCTATGTATTAGCACATGTATTACGGTTTCCGGTTAATACAATTATAGCATGAACAATAGACAATTATCATGAACAGGGAAATATAATAATAACCACTTTATTATTGCCTCTAGGGCATATTTCCAACAATCACAACGGCACGGGTCTAGATATGACGGAAGACGTTGTTCCCCCTATAAATGGACCAGATGATCAAATCATCGGTGGCTCCGTAATGAATAAAATGCCTTCGGCCCATTAAGTCATGGCGGTAATCGCACCATGGACAGAGCTCTTCCTCGCCTACCTTCTTTGCAAGGAACTCCCCGGTGACCAGATAGAGGCGCGGCGTATTGTTCGGGGATCCAAAGCCTACAAAGTACATGAGGGTGAGTTATACAAGAAAAGCACCACCGGAATATTATAGCGGTGCATATCTGAGGAAGAAGGACGGGAGATCTTAGCTGAAGTCCACGCAGGTATGGGCGGCCACCACGCCATGGTAAGAGCCTTAGTTAGCAAGGCCTTTCGAGCTGGTTTCTTTTGGCCTACAACTCGGGCGGACACCCAGTCGCTTGTCAAACACTGCGTGGGTTGTCAAATTTTTGCAAATTAAAGTCACATGCCCCGAACAGCCCTTTGAACTATTCCAATAACCTGGCCTTTCGCGGTCTGGGGGCTAGGCATGGTCGGACTCCTTAAAGGGGGACCAAGAAAAATAAATACCTACTGGTCATGGTTGACAAGTTCACCAAATGGATAGAGGCAAAGCCTGTCAAATTGGCCAAGTTTGGACCAGTAATCGACTTTATCTCTGGTGTGGTACACCGTTACGGTGTCCCACGCAGTATAATAACGGATAATGGATCCAACTTCACGGCCCAAGAGGTCAAAGACTGGTGCGCAAAAATGGGCATAAAGCTCAATTATGCATTAGTATATCATCCACGGATCAATGGACAAGTCAAATGGGAAAACAGCCTCATCATGAGAGGCATTAAGCCACACTTGGTCCGATCTCTTCATGAGTCCGAGTGCCATTGGGGCCTGTGCACCACCCCTAACAGATCAATGTGATACACACCGTTCTTCATGGTCAATGGGGCAGAAGCAGTCCTCCCCTGTGACATTATTCATGATGCACCAAGGGTGCGCATGTACGAGGAAAGGGAGGCCGAGTTAGATCGGCAGGACGATCTGGACGCCTTAGAAGGAGAGCGCGGCATAGCTCTGGCTCACTCTACTTTTTACTAATAGCAGGCCAGACGTTACCAGGGCAGGGAGGTCAGGGCGAAGGCATATAACATAGGTGAACTCGTCCTACGGCTCTCGGAGAATCAGAAGCATAAACTCAACCCCAAATGGGAAGGCCCCTTCATAATCGATGAAGTATTCGCGGGAGTAGCTTACCGTCTTCGGAGCCCGTTAAACAAACACCTTGAACCAAACCCATGGAACGCAGCTCGTCTTCGACGCTTCAACAGATAAACTGGTGAGATCACATTCTCTAGCCCCTTTTTATTTATTTATTTCCTCCCCTTCCCACTTTTCTATTTGGTAGGATTGAATTTTCCCCTTTTCTCCCCGTGTTCGACTTCATCCGACCTTGTACTAGATTTATCAGCTTACACCCTTAAGTGTTGAGTCTGAACACTATACCTGGGGGCTTCTTCTAGAAGCCAATGCTTTTATATTACAAGCATTTACCCACACTTATTGTTTACACATGTTTCCTTTGTCGCATTCAAGCCATCATATGTTGGGGAACGTCGCATGGGAAACAAAATTTTTCCTACGCACAGCAAACCTATCCATGGTGATGAGTGGATCTATGTACCCTTGTAGATCGCTAAGCGGGAAGCGTTAAGAAACGCGGATGGTGTAGTCAAACTTCTTCGCGATCCAAGTTGCCGAGCGTCCCGCGATCCAATCACGAACCGTCCCGCGAACACATCATGATCCGTCCCGTGAACTCATCACGATCCGTCTCACGATCTTGATCACGATCTGTCCTGCGAACTCATCACGATCCGTTCCGTGATCACATCACGAACCGTCTCGCGATCTCGATCACGGTCCTTCCGATCTAGCGCCGAACGGACGACACCTCCGCGTTCAGCACACGTGCAGCTTGATGACGATCTCCACCGTCTCGATCCAGCGAGAGGAGGTGGAGAGTAGAGAGAGTTCACCGGCAGCGTGACGGCGCTCCGGTGATGGTGGTGGAGCAATTCCGGTAGGGCTTCGCCTAAGCGCTGCAGAAAACCGATCTAGAGGAGAAACTATGCACCGGTGAAACGGGTAGCACGTGGCCGGAAATTCTGTCCAAAAACCACCCAATCCACTAGTATATATAGGAGGAGAGGAGAGGAGAGGCAGCCAAGGCCTTTTGTTCGGCCGAAATAGGAGGTGGGAAGCAATCCTACTTCACCTCCAATCCTAGTTGGAGTAGGATTGCCTCCTATTGGCTGATTTTCCACCTTTTGCTTTAGGACTTTCTCTCCTGCGCCATGGGCCTTTGTGGCTGTTTTCCCAGCCCACTAAGGGCTGGTTAATACTCTCCCACAGCCCATGGACCTATTGGGGTCGAAGTACCCCTCCCGAAGGTCTCCCGGTACACTACCGGCACTCCCGGTACACTCCCGGCACTCCCGGTACACTACCGATGAGCCCGAAACTTTTCCGGAAACCAAACTGGGACTTCCTATATATGAATCTTTACCTCCGGACCATTCCGGAGCTCCTCGTGATGTCCGGGATCTCATCCGGGACTCCGAACAAACTTCGGTCACCACCATACATAACTCTACACTACCGAAACGTCACCGAAACTTCGGTCACCTGCGGGTTCGAGAACTATGTAGACATGACCGAGACACCTCTACGGTCAATAACCAATGGCATGACCTGGACGTCCACATTGGTTCCTACATATTCTACGAAGATCTTTATCGGTCGAACCTCTATGTCAAGGATTCAGTTAATCCCGTATAACGTTCCCTTTGTTCTTCGGTATGTTACTTGCCCGAGATTCGATCGTCGGTATCTCCATACCTAGTTCAACCTCGTTACCGGCAAGTCTCTTTACTAATTCCGTAATACAAGATCCCGCAACTAACAATTAGTCACATTGCTTGCAAGGCTTATTGTGATGTTGCATTACCGAGTGGGCCCCGAGATACCTCTCCGTTACACGGAGTAACAAATCCCAGTCTCGATCCATGCCAACTCAACAGACACCATCGGAGAGACATGTAGAGCACCTTTATAGTCACCCAGTTACGTTGCAACGTTTGATACACACAAGCCACTCCTCCGATATCTGTGAGTTGCATGATCTCATGGTCATAGGAACATATACTTGACATGCAGAAAACAGTAGCAATAAACTGACACGATCATATGCTATGTTTGTAGTTTGGGTCTTATCCATCACATCATTCTCCTAATGATGTGATCCCGTTATCAAATGACATCTCATGTCCATGGCTAGGAAACCTTAACCATCCTTTGATCAACGAGCTAGTCCATTAGAGGCATACTAGGGACATGGTTTTGTCTATGTATCCACACATGCATTTAAGTCTCCGATCAATACAATTATAGCATGGATAATAAACGATTATCATGAAAAAGGAAATATGATAATAACTAATTTATTATTGCCTCTAGGGCATATTTCCAACATCATATGCATCAATTCGAACTAAGACTTAGCCAAGCTAGGTTGCCTCGCTCCTGTGTTTGCCCTCTACGTTTTTGATTGTTCGGCTAGAGGGTAAAGGTAGCACCTCTGTGATTGTTACGAACGGGTCATCCGGATACGTACCTTAGATGAGTGAAGCCAAAAGCTATCTATCTTACGTAGATAATTGGTCGGTCGTGACGGAAGCACTTAAAACGACTATGGTTGTTATCACCATCGCTCGGGTCTTTTCCTTCCTAAAGCACCCTTAGCCGCATACTGGTAGTATGTGGACTTCTACCTACGATCTTCGTAGAGCCCCAAAGAAAGGTATCGATAGGGGTAGTATTTTCCTAGAAATATGTTTATTACGCTAAGAAGTAATATAACATATTTGTCTATGTGCTTTCTGTCTGTTCGCACCACATGGCTGGATTGCCTGGTTCCCCGAACACAATTCACCCTTTTTGGGTGACAAATTACGAGGAACACTCCCGAGCTCTTTGCACGGGAGGGAGAAGTCGATGGACGGTTAAGACAAAGTTTACAACACAGATGGAGTAACAACTCGATTGTTCATACAAAAGTATACAAAATTACATATTCGGCTATTGGTCAAGATTATCGATTATCGTGTCTAGGGAGCAGTCTTCTTGAGAAAGAGAGGCGACATGCATCACCTGGTCATACACCAGGTGGAGTGGCACTTCTCGACCATCCAATCCCACTGGACCAACTCGAGCCATATGCTCGGGATTAAGTCCGGTGTAGCGGGTTTTGATCATTTCCCATGCTTCTCATGCTCACTACCGACAAGCCAATATCTTCCACAGCTCGAACCTACTTCGGGCTCCCTTGAATCGATCAACTGGTTCGTTCATCCCTTCTGGAGGTTATTTGGCAGGCCATAGCGCCTTCACCATGATTTTCATTGCTTTACGACCACACTCATGAAGAGCAGAAAGCTCTTTCAGCAGGTTCCCTTGGAAGGACCCGATCTCTTCTTCAGGATGCTGAGACAGGAGGCCTATACATAAGTCAAGGGCATGCTCATTTTGCTTTCTCTATAAGAAGTACTAGGTGATATTAGAATCACACTTACCAAACATGCCCCTCTGCATTTTCTGGTTTTCTTCCTGGGCATGGGCCAATCGAGCATTTAAATTCCCAATTTTTTCGGCTTGTTGCTTCTTTTCTTCCCGAAGGCGGTTCAAAACACGGCAGCGAGCCTCGTGCTAAAACTTGACGTATCGTTGATCTTCTCGGGCGTCATCCAGCTCCTTTTGCATATGCCCTATTGATTCAGCTGGTAAAGAGAATCCTTGCGTCAGCATGGAAATTTGCTAGAAACTAACAGCATTAGTATACTCACCATGGGCCTCCCGGGTGAAGCTCTTCACTTGCGCCAGGTCTGCCTTCACAGATTGCACCTGTGATCGGTGGTCCTCTAGCTCCTTGGATAGTTGTTCATTCTATTACTTTCAAGCCTGCATAAGTAGTAAAACAGCATAAAGACCCTTAATTCGGTTGTTCTGAACCAATTTAAGGCTCGGGGACTACTGAGTTTACATGAGTGTTCGGGCTCTTGAAAACGGATTACTTACTTGCAAACTGACAGATATTAATTTTATGGCCTTGCCGAACCCAGCTCGGGCAGCACAAATGTGCGTCTCCGCCGTGCGTAGGAATCCGAACTCTTGTTTGGAGAATATTGGGTGGCGCAGGGCCTCCCGTCGTCGCTGATGATTCATGGAGCTTCCCACTTCTGATTTGGTGATAGACACGACAACGACAGAATCGGTGGGAGCCGGATTAGCCATGGGGGCCTCGGTGGCAAGATCAAAATAAGTCGTAGCTCTGGAATTTTGAGCATCATCGGGCACCTTGGAAACCTCTTCGGCAGGAGAATATTGGGCGTTTCGCCTGAGTATATCGGTGTAGTAACTTCCAGAAGACTCCATTGATTGTGATAATAAATGGACAACCAAACAAAATACCTTGGGTTGAGCAAGTAGGCAAATTCGCCCTCGCAGCCGGCTCGTTAGCTGGGTCCCTATTGGCTTCCGATGTGGGCACTGCTTCGTTTGTCGGTGTATGGCGCGAGGATCGACAATGCTTGGGATCAGGGGCCGACGCGTTCGGGGCGCTGTTGGACGCCTGCCTCATGTGGGACAAACTTTTCTTCTTCTTCTTCTTTTTGTTGCAGGAACAGAGAAGGATCCAGGGTAATCTGCTATGATAGCCACCTGAGATCGGTCGAGGCTCTCCTGATAATAGACTCCCTCTTCAAACTCAATTATAAGATCCGGGTCCTCATGAAAACCTGGATCATCATCATGCGAATAGTCTTCGGGTTGGGGAGCCGGAGAGTTGACTATCTTGATGAAGCTCCTCCATTCCTATTCACGTAAGGTTAAAAGTCTTCGGTCAAACAAAGGACGAAATGGAAACCCCGAACTATGTTCACAGAGGAGAAAGGCTTACCCATTCGATGGGATTATGGCTTGAATAACCTTCCTTGGTTGACCACTGGATGAATCTTCTTGCTATTCTTTACACAGGTCGGCAAGGACGGCAGACAATGTTGTCTAATTGGTGGGTCCCAGTCTTTGGGAGCACGTGGTATCGCTTGTCCCGTTGTAGCGTCACAAGGGATGTATCCTCTGTTGAAGAGGCTGCATGCACCGGGTGATGGCGGCGGTCATGACATCAATCATGGTCAGGTTGTGGTGGGCAAGTATCCGCACCTAAGCCGCCAAACGTTGTACTTCAACGATGTCCTCTTGGGACGAACTCTTCGGCCGCCAGTTGTACCTTTTCTTCAAAGGGGCATCAGAGTATTCGGGAAGACCTCTCTGAGATGCCTCGAACAGGGGGACGTCTTCAATGTAAAACCATTCCGAAGTACACTCTTTGGATTCCTTCGGCATACCCATCGGATGCCCTATCCCCGCTATGTGGCACACTTCGGCTCCACCGACCTCCAAGATTGTCTTGTCTCGAGTTCGAGGGACAAGGCAGAAATATTTCCTCCATAGGTCAAAATGCGCCTCGCAGCCCAGGAACATCTCACAAAGGGCTACGAAGCCTGAGATGTGCAGGATAGACCCCGGGGTGAGGTGGTGGATTTGGATCCCATAGAATTCCAGCAATCCCCTCGGGAACAGATGGATGGGAAACCCGAGGCCCCGCGGAAGGAAGGGCATGAAGCATACGCGTTCCCCCTTTGAGGATTAGGGAAATGCTCCGCGAAAAATTCGTTGCTGTAAGAAGATAACCCTACGCGGGTCACTACCAGATCCGAAGAAGGGACATACCCCTGGGTCTCAAGATTGCGCAACCACAAGAGCGATACAGAGCAGCTGGTCTTGTCCCCAGGACGGGAGCCGTAGGGGCGCGAGGAAGAGCTGGAGGCCCTCACCATGTTTTTTGTGGTGATCTTCCTCTAGGAGTTTTTTCCGATGGGGAGGAGGAGAGGGATGTGGTCTAATCCACGATTCTATTTGTTTAATTGGGTGTAGCCTCCATTACGGGAGGGCAACATTGTAAAATGTCGCTCAACCGCTCGCCTCCCCATTGAGGAACGCTCGCGGTTATTATAATGGACCTGAAAATCTCGTGATGCTTGGGATTTCGCCGATGAATGGTCGGTTGCCAAACAAGCAGTATGGGACTCATATTGCAAGCCGAAGATTATGAATATTATCCGGATATACATCAGCGTTCAAGATTAGTCCGGGGGCTACTAAGGGAGTCCTGGATTAAGGGGTCCTCGGATGGCCGACCTATTTCCCATGGGCCGGACTATATAGGCCACCGAGTGTCCATTGGGTGATCATGGGCCCCGTCGCCAAGGTGGAAGCTTCAAGGAACAATGGTGTGTCTTCCAGGCTGTCAACCATAAATAGGCATGTTTATCTCTTCGTCATGTAACCGAGCATGGTTAAACCCTAGGTACCCCTGCATTTATATAAGACAGAGGGTTTTAGGTTGTAGATATAGGACAACTCATCTAGGGTTTAGCTCTTTGATCTCGAGGTAGATCGACTCTATAACCTATACATCATCAATACAATCAAGCAGGACCTAGGGTATTACCTCCATAGGAGGGCCCGAAGCTGGGTAAAACCTTGTCCCCTTTGTCTCCTGTTACCATCAATTCTAGTCTCACAGTTCGGGACCCCCTACCCGAGATCTGCCGGTTTTGACACTGACACCAGTGCTAGTGCCACTTGTTGCTTTCTGCCTGTTTTAGCCTTTTTAGAGTTACAGTACCAAATGAAGTCCAATTTCCACGAAACTTTTTGATGTTTTTTTCTGGAAAAATACAATACCTAGAAGCTTTGGGAGAAGGCCGGGAGCTGCACCAGGGCCCCACCATGCAACAGGCCGCGCCACGAGGGGGCTTGGCCTAATAGTTGGTGGCCCCCTGGCACGTCTCCCAATGTCGTTCTTTGTCCTACAAATTCACATATACCTTAAAAACTGCAAGAGCACTCCCTAACCACTTTTTCTGCCGCCGAAAGTCTCTATTCCGACGGGAGGCCATCTACACCTCCGTTCTGGCACCCTGCCAGACGGGAGATCGATCGCGGAGGGCCTCTTCATCAACCTTGCCGTACTCACCCTGATGTATGATTAGTTCACCATAGACCAACGGGTTCGTAGGTAATACCTAGATGGAAATCTCTCTCTCTCTCGATCTCGGTCTCGATCTTCAATACAATGTTCATCACATCTTTGGCTTGATCTATCGGATGTAATCCCTTTGTATGGTGTGTTTGTTGGGATCCGATGAATTGTGATTTTATGTTCATATTATTCATGAAAAGTATTTGAGTCAAATCTGAATACTATGATTCTTATTTGCATGATCGTCATAGCTTCGTAATGCTCTCCGATCTATTGAGATAGTTGGGCGAACTAGATTGATATTTCTTCTGTGGGAGTGGTGCGATGTAGTAGGTTCAACATGGCGATTTACTCATATTGACCGAGTCTGCTTTGTCTACATCATGTGAATGTTCCCCAAGCATTACTCTGTTTTACTTAATACTCTAGATGCATGTTGGGTAGTGGTCGATGGGTGGAGTAATAGTAATAGGTGTAGGAAGGAGACGGCCTATTTTCTTATGGACGTGGTGCTTGTATACACATGATCATTGCCGTGGAAATCGCATAACTATTCACTTTTCTATCAATTACCCAACAATAATTTGTTTACCCACCGTATGCTTTGCTTATGAGAGATGGCACTAGATGAACTCTATGGTCCCCGGGTCTATTCACTTATATATTCACAAAATCTATCAGTACCTTCCTCCTATTTATTTTATTTTATTTTATTATGCACTTTACAATTATCTACAAGACTCACTTGCTTGCAAATAACGAGATCAAGGGGATTGACAACCCTCCTGCCAACGTTGGGTGCAAGTTGTTTGTTATTTTGTGTGCAGCCTCTGAAGACGGTTGAGGATTAGTATTCCTATTGGTTCGATAAACATTGGTTTCATAACTAAGGGAAATACTTACCCACTTTCTTCTACGATAACCCGTTCCTCTTCACGGAAAACCCAATGGAGATCACGAGTATGAGGAAGGATTTCTGGCGGCGTTGCTAGGGAATACCATCACCAACTATCAAGTAACTTCACACAAAATTTCATTCACTTGTCTTTTTATTTGCTGTTACATTTTGTGTGTCTCGTAAAAATCAAAAATCAAAAATATTTATCTATGCTAGTTACTAGTTTGTTTCTAGTTTGCTCTGCTTGCTAGTTTACTTGTCTTGCTTGTTGCTTTGCTTGTGTGGTCACCATGTCTCAAGATACTACCAAGTTGTGTGCTTTCTCAAATGCTGATAATAATGATTTTATTAGTACTCCTAAACTACCCGTCAATAGTGGAGAGGCATTTGATATTAATGTTGCATTGCTGAATCTTGTCATGAAAGATCAATTTTCTGGAAGTCCTAATGAGGATCCCGCATCACATCTTAATACCTTTGTTGGATTATGAGATATGCAAAATAAAAAGGATATGGATAATGATATTGTGAAATTAAAATTATTTCCTTTCTCACTAAGAGATAAAGCTAAAGCTTTGTTTTCATCTTTACCTCGTAATAGTATTGGAATGCGGGATAACTGTAAAGATGCTTTGATTGCCAAGTACTTTCCTCCTGCTAAGATCATCTCCCTTGGAAATCAATTAATGAATTTTGAAAGACAAGATCAAGAGCATGTTGCACAAGCTTGGGAGAGAAAGAAATTAATGATAAGAAATTTTCCAACTCATGGCTTAAAGTTGTGGATGATTATCCAAAATATCTATGCTGGTCTAAACTTTTTGTCTAGAAATCTTCTAGATTCTGCTCTGGTTGGTACCTTTATGGATGTGACATTACAAGAGGCCACAAAACTTCTGGAAAACATTATGACATATTATTCTCAATGGCATACCGAAAGAGCTCCAACCGACAAGAAGGTAAATTATGTCGAAGAAATCACCAATTTGATTAAAAAAGTGGATGGTCTTATGAATATGGTTGCTAATAAATATGCTAATGTTTATCCAAAATTATATGCCTTTGTCTACTTTTATTGAGAAAAATAGTGATGCTATTGATGTGAACTTCATCTCGCGAAATAATTTCAACAATAATGCCTATAGAGGAAATTTCAATGGTAGACCGTCCCGGTAATTCCTCTAACAACTATGGAAATTCCTATGGAAATTCTTCTACAAATCCTAATAGTATACCTTCTGATTTTGAGAACACAATTAAAGAATTTATTGAGTCTCAAAAGGTTGTCAACACTGTGGTAGAAGAAAAGTTGCATGTGAATGACATGGATATAATTACTCTCGATGTTGAAACTCTTAAAAATAAGAATTTGCCACCCAAGCATGATTTTAATGAGACTATTAAATCTATCCGATTATCTATCAATGATAATAAGCATAGGGCCGGTAAGTTGAGAGCTAAGTGAGGATTATTAGAAAAAGTCTTCCACCCGGTTTTTATCGGAATCATGATGAAGATCTGAAAATGGTTTGTGTTTCTCCTATTGAATATTTGTTTACTTATCTGAATATGCATGATAAAGGGACTATAGATGATTCAACTTTAGTTTAGGAGCATCCCATTTGCTTGGAGGGTGATGATTCTAATGCTAAAACTGAAAAAGTGGGTTTGGAGAGGTCAAAACTTTAACTAGTGATGTGCCCACTATCTTGGATTACAAGGACTTTAATTATGATAAATGCTCTTTATAAGAATGCATTTCCTTGCCAAAATCCATTATTATGTCACCCAATTATTATGAACAAAACAAATCTTTTATCGAACATATAGTAGAAGCTATGATAAAAGCTTATGATGAGAAACTTGAGCTTGAAATTTCTATTCCTAGAAAATTGCATGATGAGTAGGAACCTACTATCAGAATGAATATAAATAAATATGAATGCAAAGCTTTGTGTGACCTTGGTGCTAGTGTTTCAACTATAGCTAAAACTTTATGTGATGTGCTTGGTCTCACTAATATTGAAGAGTGTTCCCTAAACATGCATCTTGCAGATTTTACCATCAAGAAACTTTTAGGTAGAATTAATGATGTGATTATTATTGAAAACAAAAATTTCCTGTAGGTTTCATTGTGCTTGATATTGATTGCAATCCTTCGTGTCCCATAATACTTGGAAGGCCATTTTTATGAACTGTAGGTGCAATTACTGATATGAAAGAGGGACACATAATATTCCAATTCCTATTAAAGAAAGGGATGAAACACTTCCATAGGATGAGAATTAAACTACCTTATGAATCAATCATGAGATCTACCTATGGGTTGAGTGTAAAATATGACAACACTTGAAACTATGCATTATGCCTAGCTAGGGGCATGAAACAATATCGCTTGTTGGGAGGCAACCCAATATGTATCTTTATTTTTGTTTTTACTTTCTGTTATTTTGTGATAACATGATTGTTGTCTTTGTAATGATTATATTTTTGTGTTTTAATTATTGTTTGTGCCAAGTAAATCCTTTGGGATCACCCAAAAGATGAGTAGAAATGATGCTGAAACAAATTCAGAAACTTTGATTCAAGTGCAGGAATTTTCATTTTTTACTCGAGCGTGATAATGATATGAAATTTTAACATGTATTTATATAAAATTCTTTATGTTTGCCAATTTTTTCATAAATTTATAGTTACAGAAGTATGGGCTTTTACATATTGCTACAAACTATTTTGTTTTAAACAAATTCTATTTTGCCTGCATAGTTTGCTTGTTTTGATTATGTGATGGACTATATCGGGAGGCGTGAGAGATACATCTCCAACGTATCTATAAGTTTGCTTGTTCCATCCTGTTATATTATCAATCTTGGATGTTTTACAATAGTTTTATAGCAACTTTATAGCATTTTGGGGACTAACCTATTGACATAGTGCCAAAGTGCTAGTTGCTATTTTTGCTAGTTTTTTACTTCATAGAAAATCAGTACCAAATGGAGCCCAAATGATGCGGGGATTTTTATGGACTTTTTATGGACCAGAAGAAGAAAGATGGGCCAAACAACACCAGAAGAGGGGGCCCAGGGTGGCCACCCTCCACCAGGGTGCTCTAGAGGACCCTAGCGCGTCCTGGTGGGCGGTGGGCACCTTGGGCACCCCTCAACCGACTATCGAGCCTATAAATTCCGTGAAAATTAAATAACCATAGGGGAGTAGACGACACACAATTCTAGCCGCCGCAAGTTCTAGAATCTCGAGATCCAATCTAACACCGTCACGGAGGGGTTCATCTTCTTCATAGGTGCCTCTTCGATGATGCATGAGTAGTCCACTATAGACGTACGGGTCCGTAGGCAGTAGCTAGAGGGCTTCCTCTCTCTCTCTCTCTCAATGTTTCTCAATACAATGGTCTCTTGGAGATCTATTTGATGTAATGAATTTTGCGGTGTGTTTGCTGGGATCTGATGAATTTTGAGTTCATGATCAGTTTTCTATCCATGAATATGATTTGAGTCTTCTTTGATCTCTTATAGCCTCGTATTTATTCTTCGAATCTTTGGTTTAGTTAGGCCAACTAGATCGATTTTTCTTACCATGGGAAGAGGTGCTTTGTGATTGGTTCGATCTTGCTGTGTTCTTTCCCAGTGACACAAAGGGCAGCAAGACACGCATGTATCGTTGCCATTAAGGATAACAATATGGGGTCTATTCCTACATGAATATATCTTGTATCCATCATGTCACCGTTCATATTGCATCACTCCATTTCCCATGAACTTAATACAGTAGATGCATGTTGGATAGCGGTCGATGTGTGGAGTAATAGAAGTAGATGCATAATCGTTTTGGTTTACTTGTCTTGGACGTGATGCCTATATAATGATCATTGCCTGGATATCGTCATGATTATTTGATCTTCTATCAATTGCCCAACAGTAATTTGTTCACCCACCGTGCGCTATACTCATGAGAGAAGCCACTAGTGAATCCTACGCCCCCCGGGGTATACTTTTCCAACATATTGCTTTCCGATCTACTATTTGCAACTTTTATTTCAGATCTATTATTCCAAAAAACAAAAATACCTTGCTGCACATTTTGTTTATTTATTTTACTTTGTGTTCTTGCGAGATCTGTTTGCCAAAACTATCACTACCTAATCTATCTTATTACTGTAGAGAGCGTGACAACCTCTCTTTCGCGTTGGGTTGCAAGTATTTGTTGTTTGTGTGCAGGTGCTGTTTATGTGGGTGCGGATATTCATCTATGGATTGATACCTGGGTTTCATAACTAAGGGAAATACTTACCGTCAATGTGCTGCATCATTCCTTCCTCTTTGGGGAACTTCCGATGCATTCTCAAGCCACGTCAAAGGAATTTCTGGTGCCGTTGCTGGGGAGGAAGCAATCACATCTATCAGGTTCCTAATCACAAATATCATCTCCTTGCAATTACATTATTTTCCATTTGCCTCTCTTTTTCCTCTCCCCACTTCACAAATTTACCGTTTTATTCGCCCTCTCTTTTTCATGTGCCCTTTTCTCGTCAGATCTCTTGTTCGCCAGTGTTTTCACTATGGCTAGTCCTCCATTATTGTGTTTACCCCCAAGAATGAGGTTCTTAATTTCAAACAAAGGGGTTGATAGAATATTAAAGATGCTTTGTATAGGATTTGCAATGCTCATAATAGATCTATTTGTAAGGAATCTACTGTTGTTCTTCTTCATTGTTTTTATGTGGGCATCCCCACTTGGTATAAATTCGTCCTTGATACAATTACATATGGGAATTTCCTGATGTGACCCACTTTGTATGCTATTAATGCTATGGGAAATTTAGTGGGTTCTCCACCTATCATTGTCAATGAAACCGTTTTAACTCTTGAGCATGTTATGAAAAGGTTAGATGCGATTGAAAAGAAAATGCTCACCGAGAAATATATTGAGAATTTGGATAAAAAGGATGCATAATCTTGCTAATAGAGTTGGGTCAAAGGTGGGAAACACTCTTAAAATATTAAGGGAAAAAGAACCCGTAGTCAATAAAAGAATTGAACAAAGCCCCACTAGGATCGATAAGTTGGAAGAAATCTTTCGTAATTTAAGTTTGGATTTCCCGACCTATAAGACTATTTAAAAAACTCCCATTAGTAAATCCATGCAATTTCATAAGAAGAAGGGAAACGTTTCTAATAAAAACAGCGACGATCTTAAAATGATTAGTATCCATCCCAATTTTGTTGAAGTGGTAAACAACTTCAATGGCAAGAACACAATTTTCAATCTTATTCCTAGAAACATTGTCATTGAAAATATGCATGATAGATCCTTGAAAAGTTCTAGTTGTGTGATTAAGGATTTGGAAACTATGGATGACAATACTTGAAAAGTTCTAGTTGTGTGATTAAGGATTTGGAAACTATGCGTTATGCCTAGCTAGGGGCGTAAAACAATAGGGCTTGTTGGGAGGCAACCCAATGAATAAATTATTTTTATCCTTTTCTTTCTGTTTTTGAGTGTTTTGCACAATTATTATTCTGTTTTTATGTTTTATTTAGTTTTTGTGCCAAGTAATGCCTTTAGGATGATCAATAAGATGAGTAGAAACAATGCTGCATCTGAAACAGAAACTTTGTTCCTAGTGCGCGAATTTTAATTTCTTACAGGAACGCGATATTGAGATGAAATTTTAAAAAACTATTTCTATACAAATTATTTGTATATTGCTAATTTTTTTAGAATTTTTAGAGTTACAGAAGTATGGGTAGAGTACAGATTACTACAGACTATCGTGCCTGAAACAGATTCTGTTTTCATTGCATTGTGTGCTTGTTTTGATGAATCTATGGCTTGTATCAGGGGGTATAAGTAATGGTAAAGTTAGGATACAATAGTGGTAATGCAATAAAAAAATATGAATGGGTTTACAACAATACCTAAAGTGGTAATTTGCTTTATTATACTAACGGATCTCACGAGAATTTAGTTAAGTTTTGTGTGATTGAAGTTTTCATGTTTTGGGTGAGATCACGATGGATGAAGGAATAAGAAGTTATAAAATTGAAATCTTGAGGATGCTTTAGAACCCCATGGTAATATACAAAGAGTAAATAGAAATTAATCTTGGGGATGCCCCGAGTGGCATCCCCTCTTTCTTCTAGCAACCTTCAGTATACTACTTGGAACTATATTTTTATTCGTCACATATCATGAGTTTTGCTTGGAGCGTCTTGTATCTTTGCATTGTTTGCTTTTATACTTGATTCACACACCTATTTGAGAGATCCAAAAATATGCTATGATTTTTTTAGAATTGCTCTTTATGCTTCACTTAAAACTTTTGATCAAAGGAATTGCTCTAGTACTTCACTTATATCTTTTTGAGCACGATGTGGTTTTACATTTTGAAGAAATTCTCTCATGCTCCACTTATATTAATTTGAAATTTAGTAATTTTGAATAAATCCTCTCATGATTCACTTATATTATTTTGAGCTTCTCACTTGTATGCTCATGTTCTGCACTTATATGTATGTGAGCTTCTCAAAAGCAAGTGCAACTTATGAAACTAGTCCCAAAGTGACAGATATTCAAGAGGGATATAATAAAAACTTTCGTCAAGATCATTGGAAAAATTAAACTTGATTTTTTGTAATAGTTTTGAGACATGACCATAGTGATATGTGAGTTATGTTGATGCGTAATTATGCTTAGTAAGAATATTGGTGTTAAGGTTTGTGATTCCCTATGCAAGCATGAAAGTCAATAGTTGCGCTACGAAATTACATCCTACTTATGGTGGATTATTCACTGTTAGTTATGCTTAATGCTCGCTTATGTGATTTTTCATTTCTTACTTGGATGCTTCTCAACCTCATGCTAGCCTTCACTTGTACTAAGTAGAAATACTACTTGTGAATCCAAAATCCTTAAACCAAGTTTTGCCATACGAGTCCACTATACCTACCTATATACGGTATTTCCATAATGTTCCAAGCAAATTTGTATGTTCCATCTCTAAAATTTCAAAATAAATTTTCCTTCTTGTGTTCTCATACCGCTCATGAAACGGTAGGGGTGACCGATATTTTTTCATGCTAGATGTGTTATTCTCAAGATGAGTGTTTATTCACTTGTCATTGCACGAGAGTATGGCGGTAATAGGGTTGCCTAGTAACAAAATGAAAAACAAAGATTTTTTTTTACTTTATGTTCTCTAATAATAAATTCCTTGGAAAGTGTTGGTATGGAAGGAAACCGTGGATTTAGCTAGCCATGGAAAGTGAAAGTATAGTGGAAAAAGGAATAAACTTTATTTTCTGTTTGGGAACCACCTATGATGCATCTAGTGTGGTAAGGTATTGAGATCTCTCAGTCGTTTTCGTTGACAGGAAAGGCATGCCACTCAAAATATTTTTCTCTATCAATTTAAACACTTGAGCTCTCACACCTCTACAAATCCCTACTTCCCTCTGCGAAGGGCCTATCTATTAAATTTATGCTATTTTTTATTTTTCAATTTGAGTCTCCATCTTCTCTTATAAAGCACCAACTAGGAGGCACTATGATCATACTTGAGCATTAGGTGTAGCTAATATTTGAGTGTGTATTGTGAATCGGTCAATGATTGAGCATGATGGGCTAGGGATAACTTGCTTTAGCGTTGATATTTTGAAAGACATGATTGATTGTTGATATGCTTGAGTGTTAAAGTTTTCATGGAAATACTAGACTATTGCTTTGAACCATATGAAAAGTCCAAATGTCCCTGCTATAAAGAAAATAATATGTGATGAACATGATAGGAAGCATTCCACATCAAAAATTCTATTTATATCATTTACCTACTCAAGGACGAGTAGGAATTAAGCTTGGGGATGTTGATACGTCTCCAACGTATCTATAATTTTTGCTTGTTCCATGTTGGTATATTATCAATCTTGGATGTTTTACAATCATTTTATAGCAACTTTATATAATTTTTGGCGACTAACCTATTGACATAGTGCTAAAGTGCCAGTTGTTTTTTTTGCTTGTTTTTTACTTTGCAGAAAATCAGTACCAAACGGAGCCCAAACGCTGTGGGGATTTTTGTGGATTTTTTATGGACCAGAAGAAGAAAGATCGGACAATCAACACCAGAAGAGGGGGCCCAGGGTGGACACCATCCACCAGGGCATGCCAGAGGCCCTTGACACGACCTGGTAGGGGTTGGGCACCTCAGACACCCCCTCAATCGACTATCGAGCCTATAAATTCCCTGAAAATCTAAAAACCCTAGGGGAGTTGACGAAACACAATTCCAACCACCGCAAGTTCCAGAATCTCAAGATCCAATCTAACACCATCACGGAGGGGTTCATCTTCTTCATAGGTGCCTCTCCGATGATGCGTGAGTAGTCAATGATAGACCTACGGGTCCGTAGGCAGAAGCTAGATGGCTTCCTCTCTCTCTATGTTTCTCAATACAATGGTGTCTTGGAGATCTGTTTGAGGTAATGACTTTTGCGGTGTGTTTGTTGGGATCTGATGAATTTTGAGTTCATGATCAATTTCTTTCCATGAATATGATTTGAGTCTACTTTGATCTCTTATTTGCATGATTACTTATAGCCTCATATTTCTTCTTTGAATCTTTGGTCTAGTTAGGCCAACTAGATTGGTTTTTGTTGCCATGGGAAGATGTGCTTTGTGACGGGTTCGATCTTGCGGTGTTCTTTCCCAGTGACAAAAAGGGCAGCAAAACACGCATGTATCATTGCCATTAAGCATAACAATATGGGGTCTATTCCTATATGAATAGATCTTGTCTACATCATGTCAACGTTCTTATTACTCCATTTTCCCATGAACTTAATTGTCAGGGTACGACACCTATGGGATCATGTGGATCCCTTTGTGGTTCAGCAGGGAGAAGTCATGCACAAAGAGCAGATCTAACGAGCAGCACGGGGGGGGGGACTTTACCTAGGTTTGGGCCGCTGAGAAGCGTAAAACCCTACTCCTGAATAGTGTATTATGGGTGTTTGGGTTCTGGCTACAGGAGCGCTATGTGATGAGTGGTACACAGCCGCTACACATTTGATCCGGAATGTTGAAGAAGCTCCTCTCGTAACGCCTTGGGACTCATTTTATATGACTAAGGGGTCTCCCATAGTGGCTTATAGTACATACACGAGGTGTACAGTTGCTATAGTGCTATCATACCTAACACTGACGACATAGGACAAACACATTTAATGCTCTGTCAGGCGTCCCTGACCTTCTACGGGATGGGACAGGAGCCCGTCCCATCGGCACCGCTTAACCTCCTCCATCGCCAGTGCCTTGACACATATTCCGGAGGGATGACACCTGGTCTCTGCGTTGGTAGAATGGTGAGATCTGGCCGGGTGCACGTCTTGTCGGGGCTCTGTAAGTCATCCTGACAAGATCTTTTCCGGGTCCCAGCTTTTGGTCTTCAGTCTTCTGATTATTGACTTGAATGTTTTCTTGATATCTTCGTACTTGTATTCAGCTGTCCCTTGGAAGGCCTTGCCGCTGGGGTGGCTACAACTGCCCGCGCACAAGTAAGGGGTACTAAAATACCCAAACTATAGTGCATCGATAGGAGCCCCCCGGCCTAGGCCATACACGGGTGCGAGGCGTTGTTGGGCTAGGCCCAAACAATGCACGGGCACTTGTTGCAGGAGTCTGCAGTTGTAATCATTCCGCTTACTGCGCCTCCCCACGACGCACGCTAAGTGCGCGACCTAGGATACGTGCGCGGAGCGGCTGTAACTGCAGCACGCTCGCAAAGGTGTTTCCCATTGATTAGTAAAGAGGCAGCCTCGTGTCTTCCCCATAAAAAGGAATCTGTAGATGCGCTTGCTCATTTACTTCCTGTCCTTTCCAACCTAGGAACCGCCATCATCTCCCTCCTCGAGCCCGAAACAGAGCTTCTCCCACTCATCCTCTGCCTCCACGCCCTCTCCGTTCTCAGCCTCTGCCCCCATAGCCCTCATGCCGCCCAAGGCCAGCAAGGGCAAGGGAACGAAAGCTGCCATCATGGAGAGAGATCTGGCGAAGATGCGGAAGGAGCGCGTCGTCTTCACTTCGGTGCTCGATGCGATCGCCTTGAAGGAGCGATACCAGAGCATGTGGGCGAGGGAGACGAAGGCTCATCCTGTTACTCGCGTGAGTCCAGGTTCTTCCAAGGGTGACCTAGATAAATTCCCTTTCTTTGCCAATTACTTTTACTATGGGCTCTGTCCCCTGTTTCTGATTTCTTCAACGACATCATGTACACATACGACTTCCATCTCTTGGATTTCATGCCGAATGCTGTGACATGTATGTCAGTCTTCGCCCATCTTTGCGAAAACTTCGCCAGAGTAGTCCCCAACACAACTCTCTTCCACCACTTCTTCGTTCCCTGCATTCAAAAGGGATAAGCCTTTTCCGGTTCTATCGCCTGGATCCCCAGGGCATGGAACAAGGATACATACCCAGATGGGGCTTTCCACGTGAAGTGGGAAGAAGGGCGGGGCAGGTGGTGCTGGATTCAGGAGACAGATCCTCAGCCCTTCTGTTTGCCTCGGCAAACAAAGATGGCATGCGGCACTGGATGGAGCGACCTCGATCCTCAAGATGAGAATCTCACAGTTGCAGTTACCAGGATTCACCGCCTCAAAGTTGTCGGGCTCACAATACAGATGATTAGGGCTGATTTTCTTTGCCAACGTATCGCCCCTCTGCAGAACAAAGGGAGACCAGCCGGGGAATTCCGGAATGCGGCAGACATCATGAGGCTGCGCCCTGGCATGAACAATAAATTCACGATCATACAGCTCGCAACTCTGTGCCAAAAGTTGTTCAGGTCTGACACAAAACACAAGTTGCCGGCTGGTGTAATCCCCCTGTGCAACAATTCTGCCCTGGCCTAAATCCTCGCCATGATGCTGGTGTGCAATGCTCATGGCCCTAACGGAACTTGGGAAGGGCCATCCGCAGAACGGGCACAAGAGTTCTTTGACAACTTGTCGGAAAAGGCCATTCGGGAAGAAACGAACCTCATCCGCCCTACCACTGAAGAAGAAATGGTGTATATCGCCAGCAGGATGGAAGAGGCGAATCTTGCCATGGAGGCCGGCAGCGTTGGCTTCACGGAAGGGGAAACTAGTGAAGGAGAAGTGATATCAGAGGGACAACTTGACGGATAGTGCGAGGTTGTCAGAGAACAAAGTGGCACTACTGCCGGGGATCCTTCTGCCGAAGACACAATCGAAGAGCAGTCGCACGAGCAGGGCTCGGCTCCCGAGAGGAAGAAGAAGTGTGTTCTTCAGAAAGCCTTCTCCGGTGCCCCAGTTCTCCAACCTTCCTCGAGGGATGCAGCCCCCGGCAAGAGGGCGGCAGGCAAGACCGTGCAGCGGCAAGAAGCCCAACAGCAACCCTCCGCTTCCGCTGCAGCCAAGCGACCCAGGACCACTCCTTCTCCTCCTCACACGAACACCGTGGCGGAGGTTGACTTCGACCTCTCTGCTTTTAGCTCAGAAGAAGAAGATTAAGGATCCTGTCATATCTTTCATCCTCTGAATTTCTAGCTTCGCTTAATTCGTTTGTCTCGCTTTGGGCTGTCTCCGCAGAGATACGGAAACGCTGGCGCAAAGGATGGCGAAGAAGGCAAAGACTTCAACGGGCGATGAGCCGCCGGCAGGCACCACAAGTGTGCCAGAGCTGATCAACATCAACCCGGAGTCTAGCCCATGATGCAATCCTCAAAACAGCCCCAGCGTGTGTTTGTTACTCAGTTCCCAGTGGCGAGTGTTGGGACGTGTATCTTCGCCACTGACATCACCAGGATTGTAGAAGAAAAGCGGCAACAAAGAGGGCCATCGGAGGCCACCCTTGATGCATCGCATCCGTTGACTATGTCACCTAGAGATGGATCTCCGGCAAGGGCTTCTGCTGACGAGCCTATTCTTGTTGAGGGGTGGCCGGCAAGCACAGGCACCGACAGTCCTACACCAACAACCAATGTTGTCGAGGAAGGAGCAGTTACCTCTCAACATCTTGGCGCAGGTAAACCGCTTGCCACAGAGTACTTTTCATTCTGTCTTTATATATTTTTTGTCTTCTTGAACTTCAACCTTGGTCTCATCTTGCTTCCCCATCTTTGGCTTTAAGATCTCCCTTCAACGGAACAAATGGTTGTCGATGTCGTCATTGAGGAGACCACCAGAGAAGCTGCCGCCGAGTCCACCAGGGTTGCCACTGACGAGGCCGCCAAGGACGTATATGAAGACACCACCAAGAAATCTGCTGAGAAGGCTGACAAGGAGTCCAGTAACCATACTGAGGGCATTCTTGTCGCAGAAGCGCCAGGCACTACGCCGACCACAGAGCCTGCAGTTGCCGGTGAGGCGGCTATTGATGACCAGTCGTCAACATCCAAAGCCCCCTCTTCAAGCAGATATCTCAAGGCTGACAAAAACCTGTTCGTCAACATACCATGAACGGCAAACACTGAGTGCCAACTGAAAGAGAAATCTTTGATGGGGAAGTCATCACTACTATCGGACTCGAGGTTCTCGGCAAACCAAACGCCAACAGCCAATCCAAGGAAGAACAACTCCGCCAAACCAGGAGCGATAACTTCCAAAAGCTCTAGGAGCTCCACCGCACTCGGAAGGACAAGTTGGACTCCAGGGCAACACTTATGCAAGCGACGGAGGTGGATTTCTAGAAACACATTGAGGAAATGCAAGCCTGGTTCGCCGAAGCCTTCCAATGGTTGAAAACTAGTCGGGAGCAGCTGGGCGAAAGCTGGAATAAACTACTCTTGAAGCAGTCTGACATCGAGAGGGCACAAGAGGAGGCCTCACAACAAGCTGCTGTAGAGGAAGCTCGCCTGACAGAGCGCCGTGTCGGGCTTGATGCTTATGAAGAAGACCTTGCCGCTCGCGAGGGGACGCTTGCTGACAAGCTTCATCACAACGATGAACAAATTGAAAATCTTGTCGCCCAGCAAACCCAGGAGCTGGAGCAGAAACACAAGGAAATCCTCCAGGCTCTAGTCACCGAACACGTCGGCAAGCTGATGGAAGCCATCAATGCTGCCAAAGCTGCAGAGGCTGCCAAGAATGAGCTTGCCGATAAGGTTAAGAGGCTGGAGGCGGACCTTGAGGGTCATGGGAAGGAGATCTCAACGCTCAAAACTGAAAGAGAGAAGACTCTCTACAACCCGATGGAGATACAGGTCGCCGTGTCCGCAAAGATCCAGCAACTCTCCTCAACCAATGACTCCACTGCCAATCTGGAGCTGAAGTTGGCCATGCTGACTCGGTCTCTTGAAACCAGCATGGCTCGCGAGAAGGCTCTGATCAAGGATCTTCGGAATGAGGTGGACCTGCTCAAGAGCACCGCTGCCACTCATAATGACTATGTGAAAGGTGTGCAAATCTGGACTGAGTGCCTCGTGGATGTGGCGGAAAAGCTTGATACACAGTTTTCCACCATGGGTCTACAGAACTTCAACCTTTCTTCCGATGACAGGGTGTCTCTGAGTGCCAGGTTTCCCATGTTCTTCGACGGCATAATTGACGCTCTGAAGCAGCTCCATTATGATTGAGCAACCCATTTGGCTAACGAATCTAGCAAGCTTTGCCAAGCCGTCCTCCTCAAGGTGCTCGTCAAAATGGCACACAAGAACCCCAGCATCAACTTCACCAACGTCCTTGACCGCTTGTTGAAGGACGTGGACGTCAAGGCGCTTGAAGAACTCGTCGCACCCATCGCTGACAAGGTGAACCAAGTCAAGAGGGTCGAAGGCCAGCGCATGGACTAGCTGCTCCACTTTTTCTTGTCGCCACCATTCCATGCCAAAGACAATTTTATCTTAAGTTAGAATCAAGACAAATTTTAATGTAATATAATTGGCTGTGTTTTGAACGAATGCACATTATTCCTCTTATTAGATTCCTCTCTGTATGGTACCCTCCCTACACTTTATCGGAAGCTTGCCGGTGCATGCAGCTCTATCGCGAGCGCTTTGAGGAGTGGATCCATCTACAAAGTACCGAAGAGCATACTGGACCATCTCGTTCCTTGCAACATGGTTACTCCTTAGGTGATCCTCCATGTTCTGAATCCATTCTTCTGTCTCTAAACGAGTCATCGATCCATAATACACGAGTCCAGCTTCATTCATCATCTATTGGGTTCAAGGTTTTGGGTTGAGATACGAGAGAGAGAATGGAGGGGATACACACAATACAAACAATGGCTGTCAGAACAAATTACACACAAATGACAGCTCACAAATCATCGTATCTAACATAAGTATACAACAGGGGTTTGGTCTTCTCGGGGCATAATATCTTGGAAATTGTTCATGGTCTTCAATTTGTTCAGGTCTGTATAGTCTTCAATATTTTTGTAGCTCTTTCCATAATGGTCAAGGGACAAGGGTATTATCTAACTAGTTGAGGTATTTGATAAATCTCAAATAAGATGAGAAGTAAAGGGTCTTTTGAAAACAAAGTTTTTTGAGAAATCATTTCCTAAGGGCTTTCCAGTTTCTAGGGTCATGTCCTACAGTCAACATGTGCTGTGATACTATTTCTGTAGCGACCTGACCCAAAACGTGTAAAGCCTCATTGTGTTCTGTGCCATCCCTGGATCAGTATGCTGGCACACACAGTACATCAATGTATATATCAAAGTGCAATCACATGTAATTAACGTAAAATTGATATATACATTAAAATCTCAGTGGAAACAGTCAACGGGAGTGGAGTCCCAATAACACCAACGGCAGGTTGAGTGCAGACCGTAACCCTGAATCGTACTCTTACCCATTGTAGAGCTTATCTGCAACATAAGACGTTGTAGCCGTGTAGGTCAGTACATTGAATGTACCGGCAAGATCACCATAGCAGAAACAGAAGATAAATACTATTATATATGCAATAAGGCTTTGTGGCTCTGTGTCTGAGTTTTTGCATAAAAGCTGGTTTTATTTTCTTTTCCTACAACAAAGGAATGTCTGAAGTTTCACTATAGAGTTACCTAACAAGACATGGTTCTGCCAACCGATGTCTTAATGCCCACAAGTATCATAAATGGCCCACAATTAATTATCAGTCCAGTGTTGAGAGTTCAGAGATAGATCCAAGTCTAGAAGCTCAAATTGTCTGTAACCGGGGACACGGCTAATCGATTAGGTTTAACTCTGCAGAGTGTTGTGTACTTTACCCACAAGATTCATTCCCTCCTTGTAAGTTCTCGCACTTCATGGTGTTTGAGAACAGGACGAACGAAACATGGTCTTTCAGAGTGTTTCCCTAACTACTGTCAATGCCCATCCAATCCTAATGTCGACTACATCTCGTAGCACTGCCCAGCCAGAGTCACAACAAAGATCAACCAAGCCAGAGCCCATAATGACTTGTGGCTACACAGGTAAGCTTCCGGGCATGAAGTATTCATCCGTCTCTTTGAGTCTGGGTGAAGCTTTTCGCAAGATGTCATGGCGCTTCTCCATGCATCCCGGCCATCCACTGGTTACTCCAGGGATGCCCAATCAACCATCCTTCACACAGTAGTGTGTATTGAAAACTTGTTTCTCGAGTCCCGAAGTCTTGAGGTCTTGAAGATGCAGGACTCGAAGATGCCTTCATGGAGTTGTCGTCTTGACATAGAGTCCTCCTTCTCACACCACTCACGAATACTCATACCAGACCCCGTCAACTTTAGCATAGAATTAAAATAACTAACGTTGCCCGGGCTTTAGTAACAAGTGGTGGGTTCCTACCTCATGCATTCTACTTGAATACAAGAATTTTCAATAACACTACTGGAGGGATTTGTTGAAAGATATCACTACATGCAATAAAACATAGGTATGAAATGGATGGTCAAAGTGAACTTGCCTGTACTGTTGATGAAGAAAAATGTCGCTCTCAGAAATACTTGATAGACTATTCGTCACTAGCAATCAAACATTGCATTCATATAAGCAATCATACTAGCAATTAATTCTAACAATAAAAAAAGTAACACAAAACCAAAAGCAACAAAGTTGTGATGAAGGAAATACTTAAGACAAAACTCAAATCAACAAAACTTCATCAACACAACCAAGGGTTGGTTTTCTCTACAAGTAAATCCTATTTTCAAAATTAAAACACAAAAACAAAGTAAAATATAACAAAATTATTTTAGTAAATATTTTACTAACAAAACGAATTACTTTTGAAGAACAACTAAGAACTAAGAAAGTAATACTATAAACAACATAGGTTTTTCCCTAATAAACTTAACAACAAGAGAACAAATGGAATATTAAAATAACAGAAAACAAATTATGTAACAACTAAGTTAACAGAAAGTAAAACTTATAAAACAATTTAATTTTTTTTTCAAATAAGAAATCAAACTAGCAAATGGAAATCAATTAAAAGTTATAATGAAACTAGAATTGATTTCATGCTATAAAAATTACATAAAAATAAACTTGGTTGAAATACTACTGCTAACTAACAGAAAACAAAGTAAAACTTGTCAACTAATATAAGAGAAAATAAATTGAAACAATTTAAAACAAAAGAACTAGAAATAAACCTAACAAGAACTAAAACAGAATCTGTTTTGCTAAAAATACTAATTTAAAATATTCTAAAAATTCTCAAATAAAGTAGGAGGATAAACCTAACTAATACAAAACAGTGGCAAAAAGAATCACTCAAAAATAAGATTTTAAACTCAAGTTATTTAGAAAATAAGATTTATATCAAATCTGTTTGAATTCGAATTTTAGTTATTCAAATATAGTCAAACTTTATATCTACAGAAACTAGAATAAATTTGTGACATAATGCAAAAATAATCAATTTAAAACAATTAAAACTTAAAAGTTATAAGGAAAATAAAAACAGAACACAATCTGGTTTTAAAATAAAAACAGAAAAAGAAAAACTATTAACTAGCAAACGGTGGGGCTACGTGACAGTGTGTGATTGGCTGAGTGGTGTGTACGCAGAAACTAAACGAACAAACAACTGCTAAATAGAAGATAACGGTTCGGTTCAATAAAATAGAGTACACGATCTAATCGTATCCGTTCGTTTAGGATCCGACGGTGGGGAGAGGTTCTGGTGCTCACCGCGCTGGGGTTGGAGTCCGGCGAGAGCTCCGGCGAGGCAGAGGCGGCGAGGTCGACAGGGATGGTGCTCCTATGGTCCTCTGGTGATGGCGAGGTGTCCAATCGATGGCGGGGATCCTCCAGGGATGGTTGGTCGTGACGGAGAGATGAGGGGGCGAAGGTGGTGAGCTATACGAGCTCGGGGGGGTTGATATTTGAGCTCTGGCGAAGGTGGTGGTTATGGCGTGGCAGGGGGTTCCTAGTGAGGGCGAGGGCACTGGGAGGTGCGCGCGAGTGAGGGGGAGCGGTTGGTGGGCTCGGGAGGGCTTGGGGCGATTGGAGGTGAGCAGCAGCTCAACAATGGCGTGCCGGTGCAGTCGGACTCCAGCGAGCAATGGCGGCGGCGAGAGGGCACGGGGAATGGGGCTTAGGGGTGGATCGGGGTGCGGGAGGCCTCGGGTATTTATAGGAGGCGGCTCAGGGTCGGAAAATGGAAGGAGGAGGGAGATCCGGCTCGGGATGGATCTCCGGCGAGGTCAGGAGCGGAATGGAGGGGACGACCGCGAGGATGGCTCGGTCGGTCGGGGTTCCACGCGACAAAGAGAGAGGGGGCGGGGTTAGCAGCGTGGGTGGCCGATCCGGAGTAGTTTCAGGGAGTTAAGACAGGTGGGCCGGTAGGTTTTTATTAAAACTTTAAATTCGTTTCCTTTTCTAATTTCTAGAGAATTGAAACCTCATTAAGGCATTCAAATTTTTTCCAAAAAGTAAAGTTTTAGATACCAAAATGATCAGGGAATTAAATGCAATTTAATGAACATTTTTCCACGGCCAAAATAAATACATTTAATTTTTTTCTTCAGAAAATGCCTAAATTGATTTTAATTCTTTTGCAATAAATTTTTAAATAACCCCCTAGGATTTATGGTTCAAATACTTCACAAAATAACCCCTAGTGTGGAGTGTCATACTACTCCTCTCAAGTTTTGTCTAGGGGTTTGAATTCTTTCAAACTTCAAATTGGAAATTCAAATATGAAATGAACTCCATATCAGGAAATTTTCAAATAGTTTTGAAATTCACTTTTCAAATCTTTTTATATTGAAGAAGTCATGTCATCTTCTCTCACTGATTTGAAATATAAGAATTTGAATTCAAAAGCACATGGGAAAGTCATGTCATTACCTCTCATTCAAAAGTTTTTTCCAAGTTTCAAATTTCACTCAATTCAATCACTCAATCAAACAAACAATCATTCTAATATTTATTATAGAATTCCAAAATTTGGGATGTTACAATTTGCATCCAGGGGACCCTCACCTTTGATCAGAATCTCATAGGCGGTGACATCATGTCACACGCCATCCCGATCAGCCACCATGGCCAGATCGGATGCTTTTCCCCCGATCAGAGGATCAAGTTCGGAACCTTAGATTTCGTCGCTGATTCACGAGGAATACTCGCTTTAATAGAACCCTCGACCTTGGAGGAGAAGCCTGTAAGTCCGGACGCCTCGATGTCGAAGACATCACGCCCCACTTCTATACGGAACACGGATCCGCTTTGATGTGGCTCCGGAACCTTCACAACACTCGTAGAATCTACTCGCCTCAGTGACACGCATCTTCCATCACCTTGTTCTTAAATGAGTTGTTCAATCGGATCGAAGCCATGCGTATGTCAGATGACCAGGTTCCGGTCTATGACCGGCTCGGGATCAGGCCCGATGACAGGGAGATCCATGTCCCTACAGTAACCCACCTTGTCGCTACCATCGAGTTCCCGGACGAGGATTCGTCCCAATAGCCAGAACTAAAGACAGTCTAAACCCCAGACTCTGATCACCGAGACTTGATCGGCGAATCAGATGCCAAAAATCACCCTCGATCCGGATCATCATCGGCTCGGGACATACCACACGAGTCGGAATCTGTAATTCTGAACACTCAATGTATCATGGAATCGAATTTTTCCCCACCCACCACCGAATACAATCATCCCGGTATCGCACCAAAACCCACGTCCTTGGACTTTCGGGATATCAAGCAATTATAGGGAGAATCAGTCCATCACTTTTGGGTCAGACTCCTACTCGCTAGAAGCAAAGAAAAAGGTTTTAGCGACCAAGAGATAATGGCAATTTTCATTCACAATTGCCATGATGAAGGGATTCTCAACGCCGTGGCCTACAGGAACATTCAGGATTTTTCGGAATTATCCGATTGGTATAGAAATACTGTGCCATGGAAAGTGCTTGGCAATCTGAACGATTGTTTTCAGAACCATCTTTCCCCAAGCACCCCGGCGGAGATCTGAAAAATGGGTACCTCCAAAGCGGCCAACAAGATACGAACCCGCCAAAAAAAGAAACATGCCTCCTTCAGGGGTCGACACTGTCCTTGAAGGACTATTGGATAAACCTTGCACTATACATTCTGTGTTGCTAAAAACAAACCTGACTCACAACCTTACAACTTGCTGGGTCGTCAGGCAAGTGGCAAAGAGCGGCAAGGCTATCCTTGAGACACCTACAACGAATGGGTGCTCCCCATCATCGCCCGAACACAACGTCGAAGTCCTGACGGTCTATGAAACTGTCCCCTCAAGTAACAGGAGGAAAAGGGCTCTTAGAGAGCTCGAATAGGCCTACCATGTGGCATCAACTAGAACATGGGCAAACATACCGACTACCTTCCGAGATACTGACCAGCCGGCTATTCTTACCAGTCACTCACCGGCCAAACTACTCTTGAACCCCATTACTGATGGATACAGGCTAAACAAGGTACTAATGGATGATGGCAGTGGGTTACACCTAATATATGAAGGCACGTTGGAAAAAATGCAATTTGACCGATCCCGCATCGAACATAGAAATACAACCTTCTGGGAATCATTCTAGGGAAAGAGGCGCGCTGTTCCGGACGTATCGTCCTGGATGTAGTGTTTGGCACGCCCGAAAACTACCGATCCAAAGAACTTCTCTTCCACATCGTACCCTTCCCAAGTGGCTATCATGCCCTATTGGGACGTGACGCCTTCACAAAGTTCCAGGCTATACCCCATTATTGGTACATGAAACTTAAAATGCCAGGTCCAAATGGAGTGATCACGATCTCTAGTGATCCGAACATAGCCTTTCAGGCCAAAAACAAAACGACTGCACTCGCCCTCGAGGCATTAGCTGAGACTTTCGTTGCAGAAGAACTGACCGCACTACAGTCAATAGTTAACAAGGATGATGTGATCCTTAGCAAAAGTCTCAAGTCCGCGTTCTTCAAACCCGCAGAGCAAATCGTCAAGTTTCAAGTACATCCGACTGACCCCAATTAGACAGCATTCATCGGAGCCCAGCTCAATCCCCTCGTGGATGAGGCACTGCGGAATTTTCTTCAAGAAAATTGGGACATTTTTGCCTAGCATCCTTCCGATATTCCCGTAATCTCGCGGCGGCTTGACGAACACAGTTAGAACATTATAGCAGGCTTCAAGCCTGTTAAACAAACTCTACGTCACTTCTCCAAACCCAAATGACAACCTATGGGGAAGAATTATCTAAACTATTAGAGGCCAGTTTTATTCGGGAGATGGTACCGAAGAAAGACAAGTCCTGGCGGTTGTGTGTCAATTTCAAAGACCTGAACAAAGCCTGCCCTAAGGACCCTTTCCCCTTACCCCGCATAGAACAGATCATCGACACCACAGCCAGACACGATTTGTTATGTTTAATCGATGCTTACTCCGGATACCATCAGATTAAAATGAAAGAATCAGGAGTAAGTGTTCATCACCCCATATGGGCCATTTTGCTTCAACACGATGCCTTTCGGGCTAAAAATGCTGAAGCCACATGAGGGAGTCCTAGATTAGGGGGTCCTGGGGTAGCTGACCTATTGTTTATGGGCCAGACTGTATGGGTTGCAAAGCGGACATTGGATGATCGAAGTCCACCTACGCTAGATGGAAGGCTCGAAGAGCCATGATGTATTCTCCAAGTTCTTAGCTGTACTTAGGCATGTTTATCTCTTCGACATGTAACCGACCATGTGTAAACCCAGGACACCCCCGGTGTCTATATAAGCCGGAGGTGTCGAGGGTATAGAGGGAACAACTCATCTAGGGTTAGCTATATGATCTTGAGGTAGATCAACTCTATAACCCCTTACATCATCAATATAAACCAAGCAGGACGTAGGGTATTACCTCCAAAGGAGGGCCCGAACCTGGGTAAACTCGTGTCCCCTTCGTCTCCTGTTACCATCGATTCTAGTCTCACAGTTTGGGACCCCGTACCCGAGATCCACTGGTTTTGACACTGACATTGGTGCTTTCATTGAGAGTTCCTCTGTGAGCACCAAAGGAATCGGTGGCTCACCTCATCACAAATAGGGAGATCTGCATCAAGGGGACTCTCTCCCCCGATCAGGGTTTCATCGGCAATGACATCTTGTCGCATGCCAGCCTGGTCGACCGTCATGGCTAGACCGGAAGGTTTTCCCCCCAATCAGAGTATCAAGTTCGAAACCTTAGAGTTTGTGGCTGATTCACGGGGAATACTCGTTCCAATGGAACTCTCAACCTTCAAAGAAAAACTTGTAAGTCCAGATTCTTTGACGTCCAACACATCAGGTCCCATGGAGGAACAAAACATAGATCCGCTTCGGTGTAACTCTGGAACCATCACTCCACTTGATGAATTCAATCGTATCAGCGACACGCACCCCGCCATCACCTCGTTCTTAAACAAGTTGTTCGATCAGAACAAAGCTATGCGTATATCGCATGACCAGGTTCCGATCTATGATCAGCTCAGAATCAGACCCGATGACAGGGAGATTCATGTCGCTCCGATCACCCACCTTGTCTCTGCCATCGAGTGTCGAGCTGCGGATTCTGCCCGACAGCCGGATTTTAAAACAATCTATACTTCAGTCCTCGATCTCCAAGACCCTGTCGGTGACTTAGAGGTGGAGAATCGCTCTAAAGCCGGACCATCACGGGTTCGGAATCCTTCGCACGATTTGGAAACTGCAGTTCCGAACACTCGTTGCGACAAGGAACCAATTTTTTCCGACCCACCTCCCAAGACGATCGTCCAAGTATCGCACCAATGCCCACGTCTCTGGACTTTCGAGATATCAAGCAACTACAAGGAGAATCAGTCCACCACGTTTGGGCAAGACTCGTACTCGCTAGGAGTAGTGTAAAAGATCTTAGTGACCAAGATGTAATGGCAATTTTCATTCACAATTGCCATGATGAAGGGATTCTTAATGCCATGGCCCATCTACGCATCAGCGACTTTTCCAAGTTATCTGAATTGCTACAGAAGTACTGTGCCATGGAGAGTGTCTGGCAATCCGAGCGGTTGTTCTCAGAACCAATTTTCTCCGAACACCCTAGAAGAGCTCGAAAAAACAGGATACCTCCAAATCGGCCAGCTAGATATGAACCCATCGAAAAAAGAAAGAAGCCCCTTTCAGGGACCGGCACTGTCCTCGGCAGAGTTTTGGATAAACCTTGCCCCATACATTCTGTGTTGTTAAACATGAACCCAACACACTGCCTTCGAGCTTTCTGGGTCGTCAGGCAAGCCGCAAAAAGTGGCGAGGCCATCCTCAACACACCTACGTCGAGTAGACTCTCGCCAAGATTTAATGCCGAAGTCCTGACATTCTATGAAATCTTCCCCTCAAGGAACCGGTAGAAAAGAGCTCTTAGGGAGCACGAGCAAGTCTACCACGTGGCATCCACTATCCCATGGGTAGACGTACCGATTACTTTCGGGGATAGTGACCATCCGTCCATTCTTCCCGGTCATTCACCGGCCGCTCTAGTCTCGAATCCCACCATTGATAGATACACTCTACATAAGGTGCTAATGGACGGCGGCAGTGGTCTTAACCTCATATACGAGGCCACTCTGGAAAAAATGCAGTTCGACCGATCCCGCCTCGAACATAGCAACGCAACCTTCCGGGGAATTATCCCAAGTAAAGAGGCACGTTGTTCCGGATGTATCATCCTGGACGTTGTGTTCGGCATGCCCGAAAACTACTGATCTGAAGAACTTCTCTTCCACATCGTCCCCTTCCCAGGTGGCTATCATGCCCTATTGGGACGCGACGCCTTTACAAAGTTCCAGGATATACTCCATTAATGGTACATAAAACTCAAAATGCCAGGACCAAATGGAGTGATCACGATCGCCAGTGATCCGAACATAGCCCTTCGGGTCGAAAACAAAATGACAGCACTCGCCCTCGAGGCATTAGCAGAAACTTTTGCCACCGAAGAGTTGACCGCCCTACATTCAATAGTTAATAGGGACGATGTGATCCTTAGCAAAAGGCCGAAGTCCACGTACTTTAAACCCGTAGAAGAAATCATTAAATTTCAGGTACATCCAACGGACCCCAATAAGATAGCGTCCATCGGAGCCTAGCTTGATCCCCTCGTGGACGAGGCATTGCGGAATTTCTTCCATGAGAATTGGGACATTTTTGCCTGGCATCCTTCCGATATGCCTGGAATCCCACATCGGCTCGCCGAACACAGCTTAAACATTATTGCAGGCCTTAAGCCCATGAAACAGACTCTGTGCCGCTTCTCCGAGCCCAAACGGCAAGCCATGGGAGAAGAATTAGCTAAACTGCTCGAGTCCGAATTTATTCAGGAGATTAAATACCCCGAGTAGCTAGCAAACCTGGTGGTGGTACCTCAAAAAGTCCTGGCGGTTGTGTGTTGACTTCAAAGACCGCAACAAAGCATGGCACAAGGACCCTTTCCCCTTACCACGCATAGACCAGATCATCGATGCCATAGCCGGACACGATTTGTTGTGTTTCCTCGATGCTTACACCGGGTACCATCAAATTAAAATGAAGGAACCGATCAAGCGGCTACTGCACTCATCACCCCCTACGGGCCATTCTACTTCAACACGATGCCTTTCGGGCTAAAAAACGCCAGGGCCACATACCAGCGCATGATCCAAACCTGTCTAACGACACAGGTCGGTAAGACTGTCGAGGAATACATGGATGATGTGGTAATCAAATCCAAACACATCGTCCAGTTCATCGACGACTTACGTCAAACCTTCGCTAGTCTACGTGAATATGATATACGGCTCAATCCGAAAAATGTGTATTCGGAGTTCCCTCTGGTAAGCTGCTTGGATTCAGCATCTCCCATAGAGGAATAGAGGAATATCTAGCTAAAATCCATGCTCTATCAGAACTTGCAATCCCCACAGAGCTGAAGCATGTACAGAGGCTAGCCGGGTGCGTAGCAGCATTAAGCCGCTTTATCTCCTGCCTAGGAGAAAAGGCTTTGCCGCTCTATAAGCTGCTGAAATGGACCAACAATATCGAATGGACTGATGAGGTAGCGGTTGCATTAGAAGAAATCAAAACACTACTGGCGACCAATCCCATACTCACGGCACCAGGCGTTGGTGACTCCATGTTGTTATACATATCGGGCACCAACAAAGTCGGCAGTGCGGTGCTCGTCGCTGAATGAGATGAGGAGGGACATAAATTCTTGACTCAGAAACCAGTATATTATGTGTCAGAGGTGCGAACACAGTGCAAGTCCAGATACCCGCATTACCAAAAAATAGCCTATATAGTATTCATGGCGTCGAGGAAACTCAGACACTACTTCCAGGAGTGTGCGGTAACAGTGGCATCGGAAGTCCCCTTGAATGATATAATCAACAACAGGGACGCCACCGACCGCATAGCTAAATGGGCCATTGAGCTCCTCCCCTTTGAAATAACCTATAAGCCACACCACGCCATTAAATCTCAGGTACTGGCAAACTTCCTGGCTGAATGGACAGAGGCCGAGCTCCCCAAGGAGTATAGTGAATACTCCCATTGGACAATGTACTTTGATGGATCCAAGACCTTGGCCGGCCTAGGGGCTGGAGTTATTCTCACATCCCCCACAAGTGACAACATGCGGTACGTGTTGTAAATCATGTATGCCAACTCCAACAATGTCGCCGAATATGAAGCTCTTCTTCATGGTCTTCGGATGGCGGTATCAATGGGCGTATGACGCCTAGAGGTACGGGGAGACTCAAACTTGGCCATATCCCACATTAAAGGCGAGTTCGACGCCAAAAATCCAAAAATGACAACATATAGAAATGCCATCCTCAAGATATGTTCTCCGTTTGAGGGGTTGGAATTCCACCACGTCGCTCGAGAAAACAACCAAGCCACCGACATACTAGCCCGTATGGGAGCCAAGCACGATCCCGTCCCGAGAAACACCTTCCTGGAGCAGCTCTTTAAGCCCTCCATAGTGTGACAGGATGACGACAATGGTGCCGGTTTGAATACGGAGACGAAGTTGTTCCCACTATAAACGAGCCACATGATGGCATTATCGGCGTCTCCACGATGAATGATACGCCCTTGGCTCATGAGGTAATGTCAGTAATGGCGCCATGGACGGAGCCATTCCTCGCTTACCTTCTTCACAAGGAACTCCCCAATGATCAAACTGAGGCATGGTGCATAGTTTGGCGATCCAAGGCCTAGAAAGTACACGAGGGTGAGTTATAGAAGGAAAGCACCCCTGGAATATTACAGAGGTGTATATCCGAGTAAGAAGGATGAGAGCTCCTTGCTAAAATCCATGCAGGCATGGGCGGGTCACTTTGTGGATAGATCCCTTGTCACCAAGCCCTTCCGAGCCGGCTTCTTTTGGCCTACAGCTCGGACGGACGCCCAGTCACTTGTTCAACATTGCGTTGGCTGTCAACTCTTTGCAAATCAAAGTCACATGCCCCCAATAGCTCTTCGAACTATTCCAATCACCTAGCCTATTGCAGTCTGGGGATGGACATGGTCCGGCCCATTAAAGGGGGAACCAAGTAAAATAAATACCTACAGGTCATGGTTGACAAGTTCACCAAATGGATAGAAACAAAGCCCGTTAAGTCATCTAAATCCGGACTAGTGATCGACTTCATATCTAGCATAGTACACTGTTACGGTGTCTCACATAGTAATAACGGATAATCGATCAAACTTCACGGCCCAAGAGGTCAAGGATTGGTGCGCAAAAATGGGCATAATGCTTGATTATGCATCGGTCTATCATCCGAAGACCAATGGACAGGTCGAGTGAGCAAACGTCTCATTATGAGCGGCATGAAGCCACATTTGGTCCGATCTCTTCACGAGTCTGACTATCATTGGGTGGAGGAACTCGACTCCGTTCTATGGGGTCTACATACCACCCCGAACAGATCAACGGGTTACACACCGTTGTTTATGGTCTATGGGGCAGAGGCAGTTCTCCCTTGCGATATCATCCACGATGCACCAGGAGTGCCCATGTACGAGGAAAAGGAGGTCGAGTTCGATCAGCAGAAATACTTAAACGCCTTGGAAGGGGAGCAGGACATAGCTCTAGCTCGTTCCACTCTTTACCAGCAGCAAGCTCGATGGTACCAAAGTAGGGAGGTCAGGGTAAAAGCAACCAACATAGGAGAACTCGTCCTACGGCTCTCGGAGAAGCAGATGCACAAACTCAACCCCAAATGGGAGGGTCCTTTCATCATTAACGAAGTTCTTGCAGGAGGGGCCTATCGTTTGTGAAGTCCATCGATATCCTCCTTGAACCAAACCCATGGAACGCAGCTTGTCTTCGGCACTTCTATGGATAAACCGGTGTCGCCTAAACTCCTCCACATTTTTTTCCTTTTTTCCTTTTGTTATTTTTTGCCTTTTTTCCTTTTCCCTTCCCACTTTGCTATTTTATAGGGCCATTGTCTTTTCTTACCCTATGTTCGGCTAAACCAATCTTGTACTAACGGGAATCGACATACACCATAAAGTGTTAAATCCGAACATAGCACGTGGGAGCTTCTTCTAATAGCCAAACTTTTTATTTTGCTCGTACTTACAGGGCGCACATGTTTCTTTTGTCATGTTCTAGCCATCATATGCATCAATTCGAACTAAGACTTTGCCAAGATGGGTTGCCTCGCTCCTGTGATTACTCTCTACGTTCCCGATTGTTCGGCTAGAGACTAAAGGGAGCACATCTGCGATTGTTATGACCGGGTCATTCGGACACGTACCTCTGACGGGTGAAACCGAAAGCTATCTATCTTACGTGGACAATTGGTCGGCTATGACAGAAACACCTTATATGGCTCTGGTCGTTATTACCGTTGTTTGGGTCTTTTCTTCCCAAAGGACAATTAGCCGCATACTGCAAGTTTGCGGACTTCTATCTACGCTCTTCAAAGAGCCCCGGCAAAAGGTATCGACAGAGTTACTATTTTCCTCGGAAGATGTTTCTTACGCTACATTGTAATATAACATATCTTTCTGTGTGCTTTCTGTCTTTTCGAACCACATGGCCGGATTGCCTGGTTCGCCGAATACAGTTCACTCTTTCGCGAGGGAAAATTAAGGAGGAACACTCGCGAGCTCTTCGCATGGAAGAGAGAAGCCGATGGCTAGTTAAGACAAAGTTTACAACATGGATTGTTTATACATGCATACATATAAATTACATGTGCGGCTACTGATCAAGATTATCAATTATTGTGTTAAGGGGGAAGTCCGCTTGCGAAAGACAAGCGGCTGGCATCACCTGGTCATATACCAAGTGGATTGGCACTTCTTTTTCGTCCGATCCCACAGGACCAACCTGTGCCATATGCTCGGGGTTAAGTCCGGTGAAACGGGTCTTGACCATTGCCACGCTTCCTGTGCTCCCTCCTGTGCTCCCCCCTTAAATCGATCCACGAGTGTGGCTAGCCCTTCAGGTGGATGTTCGGTGTGCCATAGTGCTTTCCCCATCACTTTCATTGCTTTTTGCACGCGCTTATGGAGAGATATCAACTCCTTCAGCAGGTCCCCTTGGTATGATACGATCTCCTCTTCAGGATGCCTAGATAGGAGGCCTGCACATAAGATAACAGCGTGCTTACTATTATTCCCTACATTAGAAATATTTGCTGATTGTGGAATCGTACTTACCGAACACGCCCCTCTGAAGCTTTTGGTTCTCTTCTTGAGATTGGGCCAATTGAATATTCAAATTCTTTATTTCTTTGGCCTGTTTTTGTATGAAAAAGCAGCCAGCTTGGTGTTGAGACTCCTCATACCTCTGAGAATTCCGGGCTTCTTCTAGCTTCCTTTCCA
This sequence comes from Hordeum marinum, assembly GCA_022496015.1. Lineage (NCBI taxonomy): Eukaryota > Viridiplantae > Streptophyta > Magnoliopsida > Poales > Poaceae > Hordeum > Hordeum marinum. The sequence continues at coordinate 339,778,683 of CM039677.1, read as the reverse complement.
TATGTCCCGTTTATTTGGATGCTACATGGAATCCGCATGTCAGGCACGATGATATATAAAGATTAGCAGTAAATGCATACTCACCATGGGCCTCTCGCGTGAAGCTCTTTACTTGTGCTAGTTCGGCCTTCACAGATTGTACTTCCGTGTGGCTCTCCTCGAGCTCCTTGGCCAATTGCTCAGACAGTTGCTTTGAGGCCTGCGTCAGCAGTCAAAAAGTGCGGAGATCCTTAATTCGTTTGTTCCAAAACAAATTAAGCCTCGGGGGCTGCTGGGCTTACACAAATATTCGGATTCTATAAAATCCGATCACTTACCTGTATGCTGGGTGTTATCAACTTCATAGCTTCGCTGAATCCATCTCTAGCGGTGCCAAGGTGCACATCCGCCGAGCGTAGGGCACTGAACTCCTAATCGGAGAAAATTGGGTGCCGCATGCTTTCCCATTTTGCCGATGATGCATGGCACTCTCCACCTCTGATTTGGTGGCGAAGACACCATCACCAGAGTTGGTGGGCGCCGGATTGGCCATCGGGGCTTCTGTAGCACAAGTCACATGGGTCGTGGCTCAGGAGCTTCCGGCATCTCCGGACACCCGGGTAACCCCTTCGGTAGGAGAGGATTGGGTGTTTCGCCTTAGTATTCAATGAAACGAGCTGCTATGAGACTCTGCTGATTACAACAATAATCGGAAAACCGAACAATGTACCTTCGGGATGAGCGGGCAGGTGGTTTCGTCCCCATGTCCAGCTCCTTCCAAGGGTCCCGGTTGGCCTCTGATTCGGCCACAGCTTCGGCTGCCGGCGTATGGTGCGTGGATCGGCGACGCTTGGGGGTCGCGACCGGCACGTCCAGGGCGCTCTTGGTATCTGGCCTCTTGCGGGAGGAGCTTTTCTTCTTTCCCGCGGCAGGGATGGAGAATGATCCGGGGTAATCAACTATGATAGCCACCAGGGTCTGGACGATACTGTCCTAGAAATAGACTTTGTTTTCAAATTCAAGGAGAAGATCCGAGTCCTCATTGAAACCCGGATCGTTCTCGCGTGAATGGTTCTCGGGCTGAGGAGCCGGAAAGTTGACTGTCTCGATGAAACTCCTCCATTCCTATTCACACCAGGCCTCGGTCAAATAGAGTACGAAATGGAAACCCCGAACTATTTCATGATTAAAAGAGAAAGGCTTGCCCGTTCGATGGGATTGTGGGTCGAATATCCTTCCTAGGTTGACCGCCGAACGGAGTCTTCTTGCTCTCCTTTGTTCATATCGGCAAGTGTGGCGGCCAACGCTGTTGGATTGGCGAGACCCTGCTTTCAGGAGCATGCGGCGTCACTTGTCCCATTGTATGGCCATAGGGGTGTACCCTCTGTTGGAGGGGCTGGACATACCGGGAGATGACGGAGGCCATGACGTCGATCATGGTGAGTCGGTCGTGGACGAGCATCCGCACCTGTGTGCAGCTAGGCGTCGCACTTTGACGCTTTCCTCCTGGGATGAGCTCTTTGGTCGCCAGTTGTACCTCTTCATCAGGAGAATGTCGGAGTATTCAGGAAGGGCTATCGAGGTTGGCTCGAATAGGGGTACATCTTCAATATAGTACCACTCTGAGGTCCATTCTTTGGACTTCTTTTGTCTGCCTGCCGGATACCCCGTCCCTGCTATGCGGCAGACTTCAGCCCCGCCGACCTCTAAAATTGTCTTGTCCCGAGTTCTGGGGACGAGACTGAAGTATTTCCTCCACCAATTGAAATGTGCTTCACACCCCAGGAACATCTCGCAGAGGGAAACGAAGCTTGAGATGTGTAAGAGTGACCCTAGAGTGAGATGGTGGAGTTGAATCCCATAGAACTCCAGTAACCCCCTCAGGAACGGATGGATTGGGAACCCAAGGCCCTGGAGGAGGAAGGGGATGAAGCACCCGTGCTCGCCCTGGTTAGGGTTGGGGAAACGCTCGTCAAAAACCTCATTGCCGTAGGAGAGAAGACTTGCGCGGGTCGCCGCCAGATTTGATGACGGGAGATACCCCTGGGTTTCCAGATTATGGAGCCGCAGGAGTGTAACAGAACAGCTGGTCCAATCCCCTGGGCGTGAGCCACAGGGACCTGCGGAGGAGCTGGGGACGTTGGCCATGTTTTGCATGGAGCTTCCACTGGGAGTTTCTTTTGATGAGGAGGGAGAGAATGTGGTCTAAGCCACAAGTTTGTTTGATTAAATGTGTTGTTGCCCCTGTTGCGGAGGGGCAAGGTTGTAAAAATCACTGACCACTCACCTCCTCACGACGCGCGAAAGTCGAGGAACATGCGCAGTTATTATAATGAACCTGTGCCCGCGACGCTTGACATCTTATCGAAGACTAGTCGGTTGCTGAACAAAGAAGGATGAGGGACTCGCCTTGCAAGCCGAAGAGGACAACATGAGGAGATCGACCGGATAAAAATCAGCGTTGAAGGCTAGTTCGAGGGCTAGTGAGGGAGTCCTGGATTAGGGGGTCCTCGGATAGCCAACCAATTGTTTATGGGCCAGACTCTATGGGCTGCAAAGCGGACATCGGATGATCGAAGAACACCTACGCCAGATGGAAGCCTCGAGGAGCCATGACGTATTCTCCAAGTTATTAGCTGTAGTTAGGCATGTTTATCTCTTGGGCATGTAACTGACCATGTGTAAACCCAGGATAGTCCCAACGTCTATATAAGCCGGAGGTGTCGGGGGTATAGAGGGAACAACTCATCTAGGGTTAGCTATACGATCTCGGAGTAGATCAACTCTGTAACCCCTTACATCATCAATACAACCAAGCAAGACGTAGGGTATTACCTCCATATGAGGGCCCGAACCTGGTAAACTCGTGTCCCCTTCATCTCATGTTACCGTCGATTCTAGTCTCATAGTTCGGGACCCCCTACCCGAGATCCGCTGGTTTCGATACCGACACAACATGCCAGCGCATGATCCAGACGTGTCTCGCGACTCAGGTCGGTTGGACAATCAAGGCATACATGGACGACGTGGTAGTTAAAACAAAACACGCCAGCCAGCTAATCGACGACCCACGGCAAACCTTTGCCAGTCTACGCGAGTATAACATACGACTCAATCCGGAAAAATGTGTATTCGGAGTTCCTTCTGGTAAGCTGCTTGGATTCATTGTCTCCCATAGAGGAATAGGAGCGAATCCGGCTAAGATTCACGCACTATCGGAACTTGCAATTCCTACAGAGCTGAAGCATGTCCAGAGGCTAGCTAGGTGTGTAGCGATGTTAAGCCGCTTTATCTCCCGCCTCAGAGAGAAAGGTTTACCGCTCTATGAGCTGCTGAAATGGACCAACAACTTCAAGTGGACCGATGAAGCAATGGCTGCGCTAGAAGGAATTGAAGCACTACTGGCAACAAATCCCATACTCATAGCACCAGGCGCTGGTGAGCCCATGTTGTTGTACATATCAGCCACCAATCAAGTATGCGGTGCTCGTCGTCGAATGAGATGAGGAAGGTTATGAATTCCGGACTCAGAAACCGGTCTACTACGCATTAGAAGTGCTAATGCAGTGCAAGTCTATATAGCACTACCAAAAGATAGCCTACATAATGTTTATGGCATCAAGGAAACTAAGACACCACTTCCAAGAGTGTGCGGTAACAGTGCAATCCGAAGTCCCCCTGAATGATATAATCAACAACAGGGACGCCACCGGCCGCATAGCCAAGTGGGCTATTGAGATCCTTCCCATTGAGCTCCTTCTCATATAACCCACACCACGCCATAAAATCTCAGGTATTGGCAGATTTCCTGGCTGAATGGACAGAGGACGAGCTCCCCAACGAATACAACGCATACTCCCATTGGAGTATGTACTTCGATGGATCCAAAACCTTGGCCAGACTGGGGGCTGGATTTATCCTCACATCCCCCACAGGCGACAACGTGCGATACGTGTTGCAAATCATGTATGCCGACACCAACAATGCAGCCGAATATGAAGCTCTCCTCCTCGGTCTTTGGATGTCGGTATCAATGGGCATACGATGGCTGGAGATACGGGGTGCTTCCAACTTGGCCATCTCCCAAATTAATGGCGAGTTCAAGGCCAAAAACCCGAAGATGGTGGCATACAAAAATGTCGTCCTAATCATATCGCTAAGTTCGAAGGGTTGGAATTTCACTCTGTTGCTAGCGACAACAACCAAGCCACCGACGTATTGGCTCGTATGGGAGCCAAACACGACCCTGTGCCGAGAAACACCTTTCTGGAGTGGCTCTACAAGCCAGCCATGGTGTGGCATGACATGGACAAGGGCGTCGGTCTAAATACGGCAGACGAGGTTGTTACCCCTATAAACGAACCCGATAATCAAATCATCGGCGGCTCCGTCATTGACGAAATACCATTGGCTCATGAGGTAATGGCAGTAATTGCACCATGGACAGAGCCCTTCCTCTCTTACCTTCTCTGCAAGGAACTCCCCGAAGACCAGACAGAGGCACGACGCATAGTTCAGCGATCCAAAGCCTACAAAGTACACGAGGGTGAGTTATATAATAAAAGTACCACCAGAATATTACAGTGGTGCATATCCGAGGAAGATGGACGAGAGCTCCTAGCCGAAGTTCATGTAGGCATGGCCGACCACCACGCCGCAACAAGAGCCTTAGTTAGCAAGGCCTTCCGAGTCGGTTTCTATTGGCCTATAGCTCAGATGGACGCTGAGTCACTTGTCAAACATTGTGTAGGGTGTCAAATCTTCGCAAATCAAAGTCACATGCCCCCAACAGCTCTTTGCACTATTATGATCACTTGGCTTTCGCAGTCTGGGGGCTGGAGGTGGTTGGACCTCTTAAATGGGGGACCAAGAAGAACAAATAGCTGCTGGTCATGGTCGATAAGTTCACTAAATGGATAGAGGCAAAGGCTGTAAAATCGGCCAAGTCCGGGCTGGTGATTGACTTTATCTCCGGCATGGTACACCGTTTCGGTGTCCTATATAGTATAATAACAGATAATGGATCCAATTGCACGTCCCAAGAGGTCAAGGACTGGTGCACAAAAATGGACAAGTTGAACGAGTCTATCATCCGCAGACCAATGGACAAGTTGAACGAGCAAATGGTCTCATTATGAGCGACATCAGGCCACGTTTGGTCCGATCTCTTCATGAGTCCGAGTGCCATTGGGTGGAGGAGCTCGACTCCATTTTATGGGGCATGCGCACCATCCCAAATAGATCGACGGGTTACACAACGTTCTTCGTAGTCTATGGGGCTGAGGCAGTCCTCCCCCGCAACATGATTCATGACGCACCAAGAGTGCGCATGTACGAGGAAAACGAGGCCGATTCGGATCGGCAGGATGAGATAGATGCCTTAGAGGGAGAGCTCAACATAGCTCGGGATCCTTCTACGTTTTACTAGTAGCAAGCACAACGCTACCAGAGTAGGGTGGTCGGGGCAAAAGCATACAACATAGGCGAAGTCGTCCTATGGCTCCCGGAGAAGCAGAAGCATAAATTCAACCCCAAATCGGAGGGCCCCTTCATCATCTACGAAGTACTCGTGGGAGGATCCTATTGCCTTTAGAGCCAGTCGGACAAACGCCTTGAACCAAACCCATGGAATGCAGCTCGTCTTCGGCGCTTCTACGGATAAACCGATGTCGTCCAATTCTCCAATATTTTCCTTTTTTTTGTCTTTACTTATTTCCTTTTTCTTCCCTTCCCACTTTGGTGTTTCATAGGATTGATTTCTTTTTCTATGTTCGGTCAAACCGATCTTGTACTAAGGCTATCGGCATACACTATAAAGTGTTAAATCCGAACACAACACTTGGGGGCTTCTTCTCGAAGCCAACATTTTTATATTATAAATATTTACTCACACTTATCATATACACATGTTTCCTTTGTCACGCTCAAGCCATCATAGGCATCAATTCAAACTAAGACTTTGCGAAGCTAGGTTGCCTCGCTCCTGTGTTTACCCTCTGCGTTCCCGATTGTTCGGCCAGAGGTAAAGGGAGCACCTGTGCGATTGTTACGACCAGGTCATCCGGATACGTACGTCAGATGCGTGAAGCTGAAAGCTAGCTATCTTACATAGACAATTGGTCGGCCATGACGGAAGCACTTAATAGGGCTATGCCCGTTATCGCCATTGTTTGGGTTCGTTTTTCCCGAAAACACCCTTATCCGCATCCTAGCAGTATGCGGACCTTTACCTACGATCTTCGTTGGGGCCCAAAGAAAGGTATCGATAGAGGTACTATTTTCCTCGGAAGATGTTTCTTACGCTAAGTAGTGATATAACATATCTCTCTGTATGCTTTATGTCTGTTCGTACAATATGGACGGATTGCCTGGCCCCTCAAACACAATTCAATCTTTCGGAATAACAAATTGTGAGGGACACTCCCACACTCTTCGCACGGATGGGAGAAGCCGGTGGTCCTTTAGGACAAAGTTTACAACACAGATTGTTCATACGAAAGTATACAAAATTACACATTCGGCTGCCGATCTAAGTTATCGATTATGGTGTCTAGGGAGCAGTCTTCCTATGAAAGGCGGGCGACAGGCATCACTTGGTCATACACCAGGTGGAGGGGTACTTCTTGACCATCCGATCCCACTTGACCAACCCGAGCCATCCGCTCGGGGTCAAGTCCGGTGTAGTGGGTCTTGATCGTTGCCCATGCCTCACGTGCTCCCTCTCGGCAAGCCGATGTGTTCCACAGCTCGAACATGCTTCGAGCTCCCTTGAATCTATCGGTCAGTTCGGACATCCCTTCCGGTGGCTGTTTGGCAGGCCATAGCGCTTTTACCATGCCTTTCATTGCTTTCCGAGCACGCCCATGGAGAGCGGACAACTCCTTTAGCAAGTTCCCCCGGTAGGATCCAAACTCTTTTTCAGGTTGCCCGGACAGAAGTCCTACACATGAGGGAAATACATTCTTATCATGCTTCCTTTATACGAAGTACTTACTAATGTTTGGATCATACTTACCGAACATGCCCCTGTGAAGTTTCTGATTTTCTTCTTGGGCCTGGGCCAATTGAGGCTTTAAACTCTCAATTTCTTCGGCCTGTTTTTCTTCTCCACTTGGAGACGGTTCGTAACACCACACCTAACCTCGTGCTGGGACTCGGTGTACTGCTTAGCTTCTCGGGCTTCATCTAGCTCTCTTTGCATATGGCCTATGGATTCGGCTGCTAAATAGAATCATTGCATCAACATGGACATTTACTTGAAATTAACAACACTGGTATACTCACCATGGGCCTTCCGGGTGAATCTCTTTACTTGCTCTAGCTCCGCCTTGACAGCTTGAACCTGTGATATGCTCTCCTTTAGCTCCTTGGCTAGTTGCAAGTTCTATTGCTTTGAAGCCTGCATTAGCAGCACAACAGTGTTAAAGACCCTTAATTCGGTTGTTCTGAACCAACTTAAGGCTTGGGGGCTACTGGGTTTACATGAGTGTTCGGACTCTATAAAACCGATCACTTACCTACATGCTGGCCGATATCAACTTCATAGCTTCGCCGAACCCGACTCGTGCATCACCAATGTGCACATCCCCCGAGTGAAGCGTGGCAAACTCTTGTTCAGAGATTATTGGGTGCCCCATAACCTCCCATCGTCGCGGATGATTCATAGCACTTCCCACTTCCGATTTGGTAACTGATACACCGTCACCAGAATTGGCAGGTACTAGATTGGCCATGGGGGCTCCTATAGCAAGATCGGCATGAGCTGCGGCTCTGGAATTTTGGGGTTCACCGGACACCCTGACGACCTCTTTGACGAGAGAAGACTAGGCATTTCGACTAATTATTTTAATGAAATAAATTGCCATAAGGCTCTATTGATTATGATAATCAGCGGATAACCGAACAATGTACCTTTGGGTTGAGCGGGCAGGCTGATTTGTCCTCCTGTCCGGCTCTTTGGTAGGATCCCGATTGACTTCCAATTTGGCAATGGTCTCGGTTGCCGGTGCATGGCATGTAGATCGATGATACTTGGGAGTTGGAGCCAGCGCTTTTGGGGCATTGTTGGTAGCTTGCCTCTTGCGGGATGAGCTCTTCTTCTTCTTGTCCATGGCAGGGATGGAGAACGACCAGGGGAAATTGACTACTATAGCCACCGGGGATTGGTCGAGGCTAACCTGATAATAGACTCCATCTTCAAAATCAGCTAGAAGAATCCGGATCCTCATGGAAACCCGGATCATCATCATGTGTGTAGCTTTCGGGCTGAGGAGCCGGACAGTTGAGTGTCTCGATGAAGCTCCTCCATTCCTATTCACGCAAGACTTTGGTCAAATAAAGTCGGAATCAAAACTTAGAACTATGTTCGTAGAGGGAAAAGGGCTTACCCATTCAATAGTATTGTGGGTTCAGTATCTTTCCTTGGTCGCCCGCCGAATAAAGTCCTCTTGCTCCCCTTTATACAGGTTAGCAAGGGTGGCGGCCAACACCGCTTGGTTGGAGGGCCCTAGTCTTCAATAACGTGTGGGGTCGCTTGTCCAGTAATAACGCCGCAAGGGGTGCACCCTCTATTGGAGGGGTTGCATGCACCGGGAAATGGTAGCGGCCATGACATCGATCATGGTCAGTTGATGGTGGGCAAGCATCCATACCTGAGCCGCCAGGCTGTCACACCCTGTGTTTGTAGCACATTGTTATGTTTGGGTTTATAAAATTTGGAGCCAACTAAAACTTTTCAAGGTGCTTGTTTTGCTATGTTGTTTGCTTCCTTGTTGATTGTGTTATGTGGCACTACTAGGTTCTATTCCACTTCATATTCATCTTACTTGATCCAAACCTCTTGCCCAATGATCATGCCATGTGAATAGTGTCCAAAACTACTTTTATCAAATAATGTTTTAACCAAAAATGATTTATTTAATTTAAGCTTCCAAAACCCCCTAAAATGAGGTTTGCATTGCAAGTCCTCAAATTAGGTGGACACTTCCTTCCCAAAAGCTTTATTTCAAACCAACTATATATATGACTTCCCAAAACCACCAAGTATTATTTTTAAAGATTATCTTTATAATTTATTTAAAGGCTTTTTCTGAAGGCCAGAAATGGTCTTTCATAGGGAAAAATTATTTAAAAACTTTAAAAATATTTGAGAAAATTTAGAGAAACTCAGTGGACATATATTTTCCATATATATGAGTCTCAACACAAGGGCATGATAATATCATAGGGAAAACCCCTCAATACCCTTTCTAGTCAAATCAAACTTTTGGAATATTTCTAAAAGAAATATTCTCAATAAACTCCAGGAAAATTCTAGCATGTCAACACTACCATAGGTGATGATCTTGCAAAGTTTCATATCAATCCAAGTTGATTTGGTTCATCAAACCATCGCAAAACCATTCTTGTCTAGAATCAAATTTGAGCAACTTTACATTGTGAAGTGTTCCCCCTTGGCCTCAAACTTTGTGGGAATGCTCTAATGGCCAAATAGTGATGATACACTAAGTTGTGCATCAAGGGTAAAAGCCTAGCATCATTGGTTCTACAGAAATCTGATTCTGCTAAATTCTAGGGTTTATCAAATCTCCATTGTCAACTTTTTCCCCTTGGGCTCAAACTTGGTGAAACCTCTCATCTTTACCTACCCCCTTGACCCTGGTGAGTGTCTCTATAAGTTGGTAACATCTTCTTGCCCAAAACTCCATCAAACACCTTCTGGTGATTCTGTAAAACCAGCTTTTTCACCCCATTCCCTTTTACCCTTGCCTCCAAAATTTTACCAGAGCCTCTTGTAGTCACCTTTCACCCCTAGTAAAAGTCCCAAGTCATCAGGCCACTGTGAGGTGGGGTAAAACCCCTATTTCTACCCCTGGAAGCATCTTTTTCTACCCCTCTCCGCATTTCCTTCTACCCTAAGGCTTTCACCAGAGCATCCAAGGCCTATTCACCATTGTTTAGCCTCCCCTAGATCCTCTAGGAACACGAGGCCGCGCAGGAAATGCCAAGGGCATGCCTTGGTATGCAAGGCTCGCGCTCTGGAGTGTGCTACAGTGCGCACCCGCACTGTAGCCATGGCCCAATGGCTGCCCCTGACCACCTCAGGCCGCCCCATCTTGTCCCCTCTGCCCCCCTCGACGTCCGCAACACGCCACCTGGTCGGCCCCCTCCTCTCTCTCTCTCCGGCGGCTCGTGCACGCGTCCCCGATGCCGCGCGGCTCGGCCAACCAGCGGGCTCGAACGCGCCCCCCCCCCCGCCTCTCTCTCCTATCTCCCCGATCCTAGACCTCACCCACGAAGCCCCCAGACATGCCCATTCTCTCCCCCGTGGGCCGTGGCAAGCACCCCGTGCTCACCTACGCACCGCGTCCACGATGAGCCAGCGGCCCGCCTATTTAAGGCCTCCCCACGCTTCTTGCTCCCCTCCTCGCTTCCCCTCTTCCTCCGCTTCTTGCTCGTGCCCTGCACGCTCTTTCCTGTGGTCGGGAGCCCTCTTCCGACCCAAAACCTCGCCGCCACCGTCGAGCTCTCCCCTCGCCGGCGTTCCCCTCTCCCCCGACGGCCCCGTGACCTCCCACGGACGTACGAGAGCCCCGCGAGCACGCCAGTGCCCTCAGCTCCCTCCATCATGGCCTGAATCCCTCCGGTGAGCCCCTCCTCTGCTGTTGTCGTGAGGAGAGGGATGATAGGTGGAGCCCACCTGTCATCCCCTCGCCCTCTCCTCTCTCACTGGCAGGACAGGCCTGCGGGTAGGTTTAAAACAAACCTGCCGCGCACGGCTCCTCGCCTGGGCCGGCTTCCCTCTTGGGTCGGTTTCGGCCGGGCACTTTTAGCCCGAGGGGCACAGTAGCCCCTTTTCTTTTCTTTTTTCTGTTTCACTTTCAAAAATCCCCCAGATTTGAATATTTATCCAATTCCAATAATTCTTCCACCTAAATTCTTAGAATAATCCATAGAATTTATTAGTGCCATTTGTAAAATGTTTGAAAATATTTTTAGTACTGTTTTATTGTAAAACCTATATTTGGGCACCTTTTTGCCTGTGTTAATTTATTTCCAAAATAATTTTTAACAAAAAACCCTAGGAGAATAGTTTTAGCATGACAATGGGTATTTATCATAATAGATTAGCATTTTAATAAGTAGTTGAGTGCTCTGTTTTTGTGTGTTGCTTATTTTTATCGCTTTATTTCGCGACGATAGATTGCGCGGTTGACGAAGAAGTTGGACCCGAAGGCTTCGAAGACCCCGGAGACTTTGTTGAGTCAGGCAAGCAGCCCTTTGACCATCATGAGAAACCATTTTTATTACATATCATATAGCACTTTACTTTCATCATATTTGATCATGTGATGTGGTGTTTTACTCTTACCATTGAGACTTGCATCGTGCATGACCCTATCACCTTATGAGGGTTGTGCGGATGGGAGTAGTTAGGTTGCTAATAGATGCTACGCAAATGGGATGGGACTTGTGCATAGTGATGGCAAGAAAGTGATGTTTTCAAAGACTTTTTGAAAACGACCGTCGGGTGCCACTAATGCCCGAGGGAGATGATGAGAGGATGGGTGACCACTTGAGAAAGAAGTGGTGTGCTAGGTCTAGTTGAGTATGTGTTTTCGAAAACGGATTAGATTTAAGGTCTGCTGACTGTCCCAACATTACATGCGCAACCACGATACCCCTTATGGGATGGGGATTTGTTGATTACCTTGGTGGGTACTAGCAAGGAGCCTGCATTACTAGTGGCGGGAGTGGTGTGGTCACTCTCAATACGGGGTCGTACTAGTATGTACGATCATGCGTTGTCTTCACAGGCACCGGGCTCACCGTTGGTCCCCTCATGGATGGTAGGCTTAGAGCGAGGCTCGTGTGAAGTACATCATGAGGGCTGGGTACCAATCGAGTGGACTCTTTGTTTAGTATCGCTAGGGGAAAGGCATTGTTCGGGTGCTTACCTCGGGTATGTTATATACCGCGAGTCATGGATGACACGGAAGCTCCCCAAGTCTTGTGGGTAAAGTGTGCAACCTATGCAGAGTGTAAAACTATTCAAATAGCCGCGTCTGTGGTCATGGATAGTTGGAGGTCCTTCTTAAACTACATCCGGATGTTTTCATAAAACTGGGCGTGAGTTGGATACGATGGTGACAAAGAGGTCACATGAACTAAGTCTAATGACTTAGCATGAAAACTGAACTAAGTCCGATGACTTAGTATGATGACTGAATATGAGGTGCTCAACCTCTACTATGTTGATAATTGTATCTTGTTCGTATGGTTATCTGCCTATTGTTGATGCATGCTTACAAGATAGTTGACCATGTCATTGCATTTAAAACTAGCTTTCCACAAACTTACCTATTAGTGCTATATCATGCATCATTGTTATCTTGTTCCACAACTTGGGTTTCTTGCGAGTACATTCAAAGTAGTCATTAGCTTGCCACTGGTTATTTAATTGGCCAGGCATGGAAGAACAGGAGTATGTTGAAGAGTTTGTTGGAGACGAACATGGGAACTAGGACGCTTCCCAGTCAGAATGCATGTAGGTTAAGGCAGATGGCATGGGTTCACGCTTTTGACCAAGATTTCTGCTGCTTGTTCTATTTTAAGTGTTTGGCCCGTGTGGTGCTATCTATGTAAGACTAAGACCTTCGTGGTCATTATTTGTGTAAGACGTTAACTGTGGATGTAAGACTCTTGTTATTCAGCTTCTGTGTGTATAGTGAGCATTGATCTTTGGGATCACTGTACACGTGCATTCGATGATCTCGACTTATGAGTCGGGGTCCCCACACAGGCGTTGCACTTCGACGCTTTCCTCATGGGATGGACTCCTCGGCCGCCAGTTGTATCTTTTCTTCAAGGGGCGTCAGAGTATTCGGGCAGACCTGTCTGAGGTGACTCGAACAGGGGGACATCTTCAATATAAAACCATTCTGAATTCCAATCTTTGGATTCCTTCGGAGTACCCATCGGATACCCCATCCCCGCTATATGGCACACTTCGGCTCCGCTGACCTCCAAAATTGTCTTGTCCCGAGTTCAGGGGCGAGGCAGAAATATTTTCTGCACAATTCGAAATGCGCCTCGCAGCCTAAGAGCTTCTCGTAGAGGGAAATGAAGCCTGAGATGTGCAAGATGGACCCCGGGGTAAAGTGGTGAAGCTGAATCCCATAGAATTTCAGCAGCCACCTTAGAAACGGGTGGATGGGAAACCCGTGGCCCATTAGGAGGAAGGGGATGAAGCATAGATATTCCCCCTGTGGGGATTGGGGAAACGCTCAGTGAAAGCTTTGTTGTTGAAGGAAATCAAGCCTGCGCGGGTCACCGCCAGATCTGAAGGAGGGAGATACCCTTGGGTCTCTAGATCACGGAGCCGTAGAAGTGCTACGGAGCAGCTAGTCCAGTCCCCCACACGTGAACCATAGGGGCGCGGGGAGGAGATGCGGGCGTTAGCCATGTCTTTCGTGGGTTTTCTGCTTGGAGCTTTTTCCGATGGGGACGAAGAGGATGTGGTCTGAACCACGATTTTTTTTGATAAAATGAGTGATGCCTCCGTTGCGGAGGGGTAAGATTGTAAAAATCACTGACCACTCGCCTCCCCATGGCGTGTGGAAATGGAGGAACACTGGTGGTTATTATAATGGACCTATGCTTGCCATGCTTGGGATCTTGCCAAAGACTGGTCAGTTGCCGAACAAGGAGGAGTGAGGGACTCACCTCGCAAGCCGAAGATGAAGACACGAGGATATTGACCAAGATATGTATCGACGTTGAAGGCTAGTCCGGGGGCTACTAAGGGTGTCCTGGATTAGGGCGTCCTCGGATAGATGACCTATTGCCGATGGGCCGGACTATATGGGTCGCAAGGTGAGCATTGGATGATCGGGGTCACTATTACCAGGATGGAGGCCTTGAGGAGCCATGACATATCCTCCAAGTTGTCGACCGTAGATAGGCATGTTTATCTATTCAGCATGAAACCGACCGTGTGTAAACCCTAGGTACCCTTGGCGTCTATATAAGCTGGAGGGTTTTAGGTTATAGATACAGAGCAACTCATCTTGGGTTAGCTATTCGATCTCAATCTAGATCAACTCTGTAACCCCACATACCATTAATACAATCAAGTAGGACATAGGGTATAACCTCCATAGGAGGGACCGAACCTGGGTAAATCTGTGTCCCCTCAGTCTCCTGTTACCGTCGATTCTAGTCTCACAGTTCGGGACCCCCTACCCGAGATCTTCCAGTTTTGACACCGACACCAATCATGACAATGTTATCTTGACATTTTCAGTGCAGCCAATTAAGCTATTGAGTGGACTCGAAATAGAGTAAGGGCGCAACCGATCATGACAAGGTTCCTTCGCGTGAAGGTTTCCCATACAAAAGTTGAAATCGTCCAAGGAAAATACTTCACAGTAAAAAAATTACTGAGAGTTTTGTAACTTAGCTTTTTATTAGAGTACTCCTTTCTACAAGATGTCAATTCTGAACATCGCCCGTTGGTGTCCATACCATCTCACCCCCCGGCAAACTTGCATGCGAGAGAATCTTCTATCCTTTAAGAAAAACAAAGAAGAGAAAATAGAGATATGGAACCTTGGCGGTTCGTTAGAACTTGATTGAAATAAGCGTAATGCAACATCTCAGATGAACATGCACATAAGTAAACATGGAAATCAACAAGAGTTGCAGAACGATGATCTTATTCAACTATGCACAGGGTCTGCGCTTGGCTTTGTACAAAGGATTACATGCCTTTCCGGCAAGACTTGTACAAAAGGTGGTTGCCGGGGGACCCGACAACCGTGCCTTATGGGTAGAACTTACAAAGGTGTTTGATATTCCAGGAATTGCTCACTGGAATGTCATCTTCGGTCTCAAGGTGGACTCTACGAGGCTTGGTGACTCGTACTACCCAATAAGGGCCTTCTCACTTTGGTGTCAACTTGTTTGAATTCTTGGCCGACTAAACGTGCCGAAGAACAAGGTCGCCTTCCTCAAGACTTCGGGCATGAACCGTGCGGCTATGGTAGTGGCATAAAGCTTGATGGTAGCATGCAGCACGCACAGGAGCCCGAAGACGATCTTCCTCGAGGAGTGTTACGTCATCTTGGCGCAACAGCTCTTGCTCAAGCTCATCATAAGCGAGCACTCGAGGTGACTCGTATATAAGTTCCGTGGGGAGAATTGCTTCCGCCCTGTATACTAGGGAGAAGGTTGTCTAGCCGGTGGTTCGGTTTGGTGTCATTCTGATTGACCAAAGAACCATCGGTAGCTCATCAATCTAGCCTCTTTCGCACTTGTGTAGCCTGTCAAAACTTCTTGTCTTAATTCCTCGCAGCACTTCAGCATTTGCCCTTTCCTCTTGGCCGTTGCTCCTCGGATGAGCAACTGAGGCAAATTAGATCTTGCCACCAAGGTCTTGGACATATGCATGATGGTGCGGCTTGTGAACTGTGTGCCGTTGTCAATGATGACCCTGTTTGGTACACCAAAATGGCAAACTAGTCCTTTGAAGAACTTGACGGCTAACTGTGCTATCACCTTTCTCACTGGTTCCACTTCCGGCCACTTTGTGAACTTGTCAATCGTGACGTACAAGTAATCAAAGCCCCCGGTAGCATGAGGAAAGGAGCCCAAGATGTCGAGCCCCCAGACTGAAAATGGCCAGGAAAGAGGGATTGTCTGAAGAGCTTGAGCTGGTTGCTGTAGTTTCTTTGAATGGAACTGGCACGCTTCACACTTGGTTACTAGTGCAGTTGCATCCTGGAGAATAGTGGGTCAAGAGAAACCTTGCTGGAACACCGTACCGGCAAGAGCTCTTGATCCTATGTGCGACTCACATATGCCTCCATGTATCTCTGCCAACAGCTCCAGTCCATCCTCCCAAGGAATCCACTTCAATTTCACACCGTTCAATCTCTTTCTATACTGGATATTGTCCATGAACTTGTACATATTAGACTGACGGGCTACTTTCTCCACTTCTTCCTGTTCCTCGGGGAGTTCTCCTATTTAAGGGAACTGAACAATGTGTTGTGCCCATGCTGGAGCCTGGGGCTCAATGGCCAGGACTAAAGGCATGTCATCTGCCGTGGGAGCACTTGTCTCTACGACAAGGGCTTGAGGACGTGCTGAGGGAGTCCTAGATTAGGGGGTCCAGGGATAGTCGACCTATCATTTTATGTGCCAGACTGTATGGGCTGCAAGTTGAGCATCAGAGGATCAATGACCACCTACGCCAGATGGAACCGTCGAGGAGCCCTGGCATACTCTCCAAGTCATTAATCGTAGTTAGGCATGTTTATATCTTTGGCATGTAACCGACCATGTGTAAACTCTAGCCATCCACGACATCTATATAAGTCGGAGGGTTCAGGGCATAGAGAGGACAACTCATCTAGGGTTAGCTATTCGATCTCGAGGTAGATCAACTCTATAACCCCTCATATCATCAATACAACCAAGCAGGACATAGGGTATTACCTCCATAGGAGGGCCAGAACCTGGGTAAATCTGTGCCCCCTTTGTCTCCTCTTACCGTCGATTCTAGTATCACAGTTCGGGACCCCCTACCCGAGATCTGCCAGTTTTGACACCGACATTGGTGCTTTCATTGAGAGTTCCTCTGTGAGCGCCAAAATAATCGATGGCTCACCTCGTCGCAAGCAGCGAGATCTGCATCCAGGGGACTCTCGCCCCTGATCAGAGTCTCACCGGTAACGGCATCTTGTCGCATGCCAGCCCGATCATCCGTCATGGCTAGACCGGAAGCTTTTCCCTCAATGAGAGTATCAAGTTCGGAAACTTAGAGTTCATGGCTGATTCACGGGGAATACTTGTTCTAATGGAACCTTCGACCCTCAAAGAAAAACCTTTAAGTCCAGACGCCTTGACGCCAAAGACATCAGGTCTCATGGTTGGACAGAACACAAATCCGCTTTGGCGTCACTCTGGAACCGTCACGACGCTTGATGAATCCACTCATCTCAGCGACACACATCCTACCATCGCCACATTCTTAAACGAGTTGTTCGATCGGATTGAAGCTATGCGTATATCGGATGACCAAGTTCCGATCTATGATCGTCTCGGGATCAGACGCAATGACAAGGAGATTCATGTCCCTCTGGTCACCCACCTTGTCGTTACTATCGAGTGTCCGACTACGGATTCTGCACGACGGCCGGAATTGAAAACTATCTATACCCTAGTCCTCGATCATCGAGACTCTGTCCGTGAGCCAGATGTAGGGAATCACTCTAAAGCTGGACCGTCACCGGCCCGGGATCCTTTGCATGATTCGGAAACCGTAATTCCGAACACTCAATGCAGCATGGAATCGAATTTTTTCCCACCCACCGCCCAAGTCGATCTTCCCAGTATCGCACCAAAGCCCATGTCCTCGGGCTTTCGGGATATCAAGCAACTACAAGGAGAATCAGTCCATTAGTTTTGGGCCAGACTCCTACTCGCTAGAAGCAGAGTAGAAGGTCGTGGTGGCCAAGAGATGACGACACTTTTCATTATCAATTTCCATGATGAAGGGATTCTTAATGCCCTGGCCTGCCGACACATAAGCGACTTTTCAGAGTTATCCGATTTGGTACAAAAATACTATGTCATGGAGAGCGTCTGGCAATTCGAACAATTGTTCTCGGAACCAATTTTCCCTGAACACCCCTAGAGGAGCTCGGAAAAAGAGGAAACCTCCAAAGCACCCAGTCCGGTACGAACCCGTTGAACAAAGAAACAAGCCCTTTTCAGGGACCGGCACTATCCTCGATGAACTATTGGACAAACCTTGCCCTATACATTCCGTGTTGTTAAGCACAAACCCAACTCACATTCTTAGAGCTTGTTGGGTCGTCAGGAAAGTCGCAACAAGCAGCGAGGCCATCCTTGAATCACCTCCATCGAGCAGACGCTTCCCTTTGCTGCCTGGACACAATTACGAAGTCCTGATGGTCTACAAGACTTTCCCCTGAAGGAACAGGCAAACAGGTCTACCATGTGGCAGCCACTAGCCCATGAGCAGACATACCAAATACTTTTGGGGACACCGACCAGTTGTCCATTCTTCCTGGCCACTCACCGACCGCATTAGTCTTGAACCCCATCATTGATGGATACAGGTTACATAAAGCGCTAATGGATGGAGATAGTGGTCTAAACCTTATATATGAAGCCACCCTAGAAAAAAATGCAGTTCGACCTATCTCGCATCGAACATAGCAATACAACCTCCGGGGAATTATTTCGAGGAAAGAGGCACGTTGTTCCGGATGTATCGTCCTCGACGTGGTGTTCAACACACCCGAAAACTACCGGTCTAAAGAACTTCTCTTCCACATCGTCCCCTTCCCGAGTGGCTATCACGCCCTACTCGGACGTGACGCCTTTACAACATTTCAGGCTATACCTCATTACAGGTACATGAAACTCAAAATGCCAGGAGCAAATGGAATGATCATGATCGCCAGTGATCTGAACATAGCCCTTTGGGCAGAAGACAAGACCGCGACACTCGCCCTCAAGGCATTAGCAGAGACTTTCTCTACCGAAGAGTTGACCGCATTATGGTCAGCAGTTAATAAGGACAATGTGATTCTTAGCAAAAGTCCCTGTCCACGTCCTTCGAACCCATAGAGGAAATGCTTAAATTTTAGGTACATCCAACAGACCCGAGTAAGACAGGGTCCATCGGAGCCCAGCTTGATCCCCTCGTGGATGAAGCACTTCGGAATTTCCTTTGTGAAAATTAGGTCATTTTTGGCTTGCATCCTTCCGATATGCCCGGAATCCCACGATGGCTTGTCGAACACAGTCTAAACATTATCCCATGCTTTAAGCCCATGAAACAGTCTCTGCGCCGCTTCTCCGAGCCCAGACGGCAAGCCATGGGTGAAGAATTAGGTAAAATGCTCGAGGTCGGATTTATTCGGGATATTAAACACCCCGAGTGGCTGGCAAACCTGGTGATGGTACCTAAGAAAGACAAGACCTTAACAAAGCCTACCCCAAGGACCCTTTCCCCTTACCATGCATAGACTAGAACATTGATGCCACAACCGGACACGATTCGTTGTGTTTCCTCGACGCTTACTCCGGATGCCATCAAATTAAAATGAAGGAATCCTATAAAGAGGCTACTGCATTCATCACCCCTACGGGCCATTCCGCTTCAACATGATGCCTTTCGGGCTAAAAAAACGTTGGGGCCACATACCAGCGCATGATCTAGACCTGTCTCGCGACACAAGTCGGTAAGACTGCCAAGGCATACATGGATGTTGTTGTAATCAAAACCAAACACGTTAGCCCAGTTGATCAACGACCTATGGAAAACCTGTGCCAGTCTACGCGAATATGATATACGGCTCAATCCGGAAAAATGTGTATTCGGAGTTCCCTCTGGTAAGCTGCTTGGATTGATCGTCTCCCATAGAGGAATAGAGGCAAATCCAGCTAAAATTCATGCTCTATTAAAACTTGCAATACCCACAGAGCTGAAGCACGTCCAGAGGCTAGCCGGGTGCGTAGCGGTGTTAAGCCGCTTTATCTCCCACCTCGGAGAGAAGGCTTTGCTGCTCTATAAGCTGCTGAAGCAAACCAACAAGTTCAAATGGACCAATGAGGCAGCGGCTGCATTAGAAGAAATCAAAACACTACTGGCAACCAATCCCATACTCACGGCACCAGGCGCCAGTGAGCCCATGTTATTATACATATCGGCCACCAACAAAGTTTTCAGCACGATGCTCGTCGTTGAACGAGATGAGGAGGGACACAAATTCCGGACCCAGAAACCGGTATATTATGTATCACAAGTACTAACGCAGTGCAAGTCCAGATACCTGCATTAGCAAAAGATAGTCTATACAGTATTTATGGCATCTCGGAAACTCAGACACTACTTCCAAGAGTGTGCGGTAACAGTGGCATCTGAGGTCCCCCTGAATGATATAATCAACAACAGGGACGCCACCGGCCGCATAGCCAAGTGGGCCATTGAGCTCCTTCCCTTCGAAATAAACTACAAGCCACATTGTGCCATTAAATCTCAGGTATTGGTGGACTTCCTGGCTGAATGGACAGAGGCCGAGCTCCCTAAGGAATACAATGCATACTCCCATTGGACAATGTACTTTGATGGATCCAAGTTCTTGGCCGAACCGGGGGCTGGAGTTATCCTCACACACCCCACAGGCGACAACGTGCGATACATGTTGCAAATCATGTATGCTGACTCCAACAATGCAGTCGAATATGAAGCTCTCCTTCATGGTCTTCGGATGGTGGTATCGATGGGCATACGACAGCTAGAGGTACGGGGAGACTCAAACTTGGCCATATCCCAAATTAATGGTGAATTCGACGCCAAAAACCCAAAGATGGCATCATATAGAAATGTCGTCCTCAAGATATCTCGTTAGTTGGAGGGTTTGGAATTCCACCACGTCGCTCACGACAACAACTAGGTCGCCAACATACTGGCCCATATGGGATCCAAGCGCGATCCTGTCCCGAGAAACACCTTCTTGGAGCATCTCTTTAAACCCTCCGTAGTGTGGAAGGACGATGACAATGGCGCCGGTCCGAATACGGCAAACGAGGTTGTCCCCCCCCCCCACACAAATGAACCAGACGATCGCATTAGCAGCGACTCCGTAATGAATGAAATGCCCTCGGCTCATGAGGTAATGGCAGTATTAGCGCCATGGACAAAGCCCTTCCTCGCTTACCTTCTTCACAAGGAACTCCCCGACAGTCAAACCAAGGCACGACACATAGTTCGACGATCCAAGGCCTACAAAGTACACAGGGGTCAGTTATACAATAAAAGTACAACCAGAATATTACAGCGGTGTATGTCCGAGGAAGGATGGGAGCTCCTCACCGAAATCCACGCAGGCATGGGCGGTCATCATGTTGTGGCAAGATCCCTTGTCAGCAAGGCCTTCTAAGCTAGTTCCTTTGGGACTATAGCTTGGACGAACGCCCAGTCACTTGTCCAACATTGCGTAGGATGTCAACTCTTTGCAAATCAAAGTCACATGCCCCCAATAGCTCTTTGGACTATCCCAATCACTTGGCCTTTCGAGGTCTGGGGGCTGGACATGGTCGTACCACTTAAAGGGGTGACCAAGAAAAATAAATACCTAGTGGTCATGGTTGACAAGTTCACCAAATGGATAGAAGTAGAGCCCGTCAAGTCGGCTAAATCCGAACCAGTGATCGACTTCATATCCAGCATGGTACACCTCTACGGTGTCCCGCATAGTATAATAACGGATAATGGAACCAACTTCACGGTACAAGAGGTCAAGGACTGGTGCGCTAAAATGGGCCTAAAGCTTGATTACGCGTTAGTATATCATTCACAGGCCAATGGATAGGTTGAACGAGCAAACAGTCTCATTATGAGCGGCATTAAGCCACGTTTGGTCTGATCTCTTCACGTGTCCGACTATCATTGGGTGGAGGAACTTGACTCCATTTTATGGGGCCTACGCACCACCCCGAACAGATCAACGGGTTACAAACCGATATTTATGGTCTGTTGGGCAGAGGCAGTCCTCCCTTGCGACATTATTCATGACACACCAAGGGTGCGCATGTATGAGGAAAAGGAGGCCGAGGTAGATCGGCAGGACGACTTAGATGCCCTGAAGGGAGAGCGCAACATAGCTCGGGCTCGCTCCACTTTTTACCAACAACAAGCTTGACGTTACCAAACTAAGGAGGTCAGGGCAAAAGCATACAACGTAGGCAAACTCGTCCTACGACTTCCGGAGAAACAGAAGCATAAACTCAATCCAAATGGGAGGGTCCTTTCATCATCGACGAAGTACTCGTGGGAGGTGCCTATCGTCTTTGGAGTCCATCTGACAACCGCCTTGTGCCAAACCCGTGGAACGCAGCTCGTCTTTGGCGCTTCTACGGATAAACTGGTGTCACCCAACTCCCCCATATTTTCTCCTTTTTCCTTTTCTTTTTTTACCTTTTTCTTCTTCCCTTCCCATTTTTCTATTTGGTAGGGTTAATTTACCTTTTCCCTATGTTCGGTTGAACCGATCCTTTATTAAAGATTATCGGCATACACCATAGAGTGTTAAATCTAAACACAACACGTGGGGGCTTCTTTTAGAAGCCAATGTTTTTATATTACAAGTATTTCCTCAGACTTATCATGCGCACACGTTTCTTTTGTGACGTTCAAGCATCATATGCATCAATTCGAACTAAGACTTTGCAAGGATGGATTGCCTCGCTCCTGTGATTACCCTCTATGTTCCTGTTTGTTCGACTAGAGGGTAAAGGGAGCACCTCTGCGATTGTTATGACCGGACACGTACCTCAGGCGGGTGAAGCCGGAAGCTTGCTATCTTATGATGAGAATTGGTCGGTTGTGACAGAAACACCTTATACGGCTCCTGTCGTTTATCACCGTTGTTTGGGTCTTGTCTTCCCAAAGCACAATTAGCCACATACTAAAAGTATGCGGACTTCTATCTACGACCTTGGAAGATGAAAGGTATCGATAGAGGTGCTATTTTCCTTGGAAGATGTTTCTTATGCTAAGTAGTAATATAACATATCTTTCTATGTGCTTTCTGTCTGTTCGCACCGCATGGCTGGATTGCCTGGTTCCCTGAATACAGTTGACCATTTTGGAGTGAAAAATGAGGAGGAACACTTCCGAGCTCTTCACATGGGAGGGAGAAGCCGATGGCCGGTTAAGACAAAGTTTTACAACACAGATTGTTTTCTACAACAAATACATATAAATTACATGTTCGGGTGCTAATCGAGATTATTGATTATGGTATCAAGGAGGCAGTCTTCTTGTGAAAGACGGACGGCAGGCATCACCTGGTCATACACCAGGTGGAGTTGCACATCTTTTCCATCCGATCTCACGGGACCCATCCGCGCCATATGCTCGGGATTAAGTCCGGTGTAACGGATCTTGATAATCGCTCATGCTTCCCGTTCTCCCTCATGGAAAGCCGAAGTCTTCCATAGCTCGAACCTATTCCGAGCCCCCTTAAATTGATCCACGAGTTTGGCTAGCCCTTCAGGCGGTTGTTTGGCAGGCCATAGTGCCTTTACCATGCCTTTCATTGCTTTCCGCACACACCCGTGGAGAGCGGTCACCTCTTTTAGCAGGTTCCTCTGGTATGATCCGATCTCCCCTTCAGGATGCCTGGACAGGAGACCTACACATGAGGCAACAGCATACTTACTTTTACTTCTTACATAGGAAATATTTGTTGATAATAGAATCACACTTACCGAACATGCCCCTTCAAAGCTTTTGGTTTTCTTCTTGAGCTTGGGCCAACTGAATCTTCAAATTCTTAATTTCTTCAACATGATTTTGCATAACAAGGCAGCCAACCTCGTGCTGGGACTCAGCGTACCGCAGAGAGTCTCGGGCTTCCTCCAAGTGCCTTTGCATGTGCCCTATTGATTCGGTTGCTATGTGGAATCCGCGTATGAGGCACGATAATACATTAAGATTAGCAGTAAAGGTACACTCACCATGGGCCTCCCGAGTGAAGCTATTCACTTGTTTAGTTCGGCCTTCATAGATTGCACTTCTGTGTGGCTGTCCTCCAGCTCCTTGGCCAATTTCTTGGCGTGTTGCTTTGAAGCCTGCGTCACCAGTTAAACATTGTAGAGATCCTTAATTCGTTTATTCCAAATCAAATTACGGCTCGTAGGCTACTAGGTCTACATGAGTATTCGAACTCTATAAAAGCTGACCACTTACCTGCATCCTAGCTGACATCAACTTCATAGCCTCGCCGAACCCGGCTCGGGCAGGTCCAATGTGCGCATCCGCTAAGTGTAGCGCACCGAACTCTTGGTTGGAGAATATTAGATGCCGCATGGCCTCCCACCATTGCCGGTGATTCATGGCGCTCCCCACCTCCGATTTGGTAACGGATACACCATCACCAGAACCGACAGGTGCTGGATTGGCCATGGGGGCTTCTGTAGCAGGAGCTGAATGAGCTATAGCTCAGGAATTTCGGGTGTCTCCGGACACCCTGGTAATCTCTTTGGCAGGAGAGGACTGCGCATTCCGCCTAATATTTCAATTAAACAAAACTGCCGCAAGACTCTATTTACTGATAATGAGTGAATAGTCGAACGATCTACCTCCGGGATGAGCGGGCAGGTGGATTCGTCCCCATGGCCGGCTACTTTGCAGGATCCCTGTTGGCCTCCGACTCGACCACGACTTCGGCTACTGGTGTATGGCGCGTGAATCTACGGTGTTTGGGAGTCGGAGTCCGCGCGTCTGGGACGCTGTTGGTAGCTAGCGTCTTGCGAGATGAGCTTTTCTTCTTGCTCGTTGCAGGGATGGAGAATGACCAGGGGTAATCAACTATGATAGCCATCGGGGATTGGTCAACGCTATCTTGGAGATAGACTTCATCTTCAAAGTCAAGTAGAAGATCTGGGTCCTCATTGAAACCCAGATCGTTGTCAAGTGAATGGTTCTCGGGCTGAGGAGATGGACAGTTGACTAAATCGATGAAACTCCTCCATTCTTGTTCGCCAAGGCTTCGATCAAATAAAGTGCAGAACGGAAACCCCGAACTATGTTCATGTTAGAGAGAGAAAGGCTTACCCATTCGATAGAATTGTGGGCCGAATATCCTTCCTTGGTTGCCCGCCGAACAAAGTCCTCTTGCTCTCCTTTGTATAGGTCGGCAAGTGCGGCGGCCAACGCCCTCGTATTGGCGGGCACTAGCTTTCGAGAGCGTGTGGTGTCACTCGTCCCATTGTATTGCCACAAGGGGTGTACCCTATGTTGAACAGGTTGCACGCATCAGGAGATGTCGGCGGCCATGACGTCGATCATGGTCTAGTGGTGGTGGGCGAGCATCCGCACCTGAGCTGCTAGGTGCTGCACCTTGACGCTTTCCTCCTAGGACGAACTCCTTGACTGCTAGTTGTATCTCTTCTTTGGGAGGGCGTCTGACTATTTGGGAAGACTTGTCCGAGTTGCCTCGAACAGGGGGACGTCTTAAGTAAATAACCATTCCAAAGTCCACTCTTTGGATTTCTTCGGTGTGCCCGCCGGATACCCCGGCACACTTAGGCTCCACCGACCTCCAAGATTGTCTTGTCCCGAGTGCGGGGGATGAGACAAAAGTATTTTCTCCACAAATCAAAGTGGGCCTCGTATCCCAGGAACATCTCGCAGAGAGCGGCGAAGCGCGAGATGTGCAAGATGGACCCTGGAGTAAGGTGGTGGAGTTGGAACCCGTAGAAGTTCAGCAACCCCCTCAAAACCGGATGGATTGGAAACCCAAGACCCCGGAGGAGAAAGGAGACGAAGCATACACGCCCCCCTTGTTGGATTGGGGAAATGCTCGACAAAAACTTTGTCGTTGTAAGAAAGAAGACTTGCAGGTTACCGCCAGATCTGAAGAAGGGAGATACCCGTGGGTCTCTAGATTGGGGAGCCGCAGGAGTGCAGTGGAGCAGCTGGTCCAGTCCCGTGGGGGTGAGCCGTAGGGGCGCGTAGAGGAGCTAGGGGCGTTAGCCATGTTTTTCGTGGAGCTGGTTTCTTTCGATGAGGTAGAAGAGGATGTGGTCTGAGGCACGATTTTGTCTAATTAAATTGGTGGTGCTTGCGCTATGGAGGGGTAAGATTGTAAAAATCACTGACCACTCGCCTCCCCACGACGCACAAAAATCTAGGAACACGCACGGTTATTATAATGGACTTGCGCCCGCAACGCTTGAGATCTAACCGAAGACTGGTCGGTTGCCGAACAAAGAGGGTTGAGCGACTCTCCTCGCAAGCCGAAGATGACAACATAAGGAGATTGGCTAGATATATATCGACATTGAAGGCTAGTCCGGGGGCTACTGAGGGAGTCCTGGGTTAGGGGATCCTCGGATAGTCGATCTATCATTTATGGGCCGGACTGTATGGGCCGCAAGGTGAGCATCGCAGGATTAAAGACCACCAGTGCCGGATGGAAGATTCGAGGAGCCATGGCATACTCTCCAAGTTATTAGTTGTAGTTAGGCATGTTTATATCTTCGGCATGTAACCGGCCATGTGTAAACTCTAGGCATCCTCCACGTCTATATATGCCAGAGGGTTTAGGGCATAGAGAGGATAACTCATCTAGGGTTAGCTATTCGATATCGAGGTAGATCAACTCTATAACCCCTCATATCATCAATACAACCAAGCAAGTCATAGGGTATTACCTCCATAGGAGGGCCCGAACCTGGGTAAATCTATGCCCCCTTTGTCTCATGTTACCGTTGATTCTAGTCTCACAATTCAGGACCCCCTACCCGAGATCCATCGGTTTTGACACCGACACCTGCTGGAGCCTGTTGCACCCGGCAAGCTTGGCACTGATCCTGGCAACTTCCTTGTCGGCAGCTTCTGGGAGCTCTGCGGGTAAGTACTGGCCGTAATTCAACTTTCTTCTCTTATTTTGCCTTGCTAATGGTGCTACGGATGGCTAAGTCAATTGGAGCACGAAAGTCCCTGGTTCCACAGGTAACTTGAGGGTAGGACGCTTTGACAACTCGTCGACAATGTTGTTCTCTACACGAGGAACATGCTCTGTTTGTGGACCTACAAACACTCCTCCAACTTTCTCACTTCATCTACGTAGGCTTCCATCAATGGGCTCTAATAATCTTTGTTGACTTGCTTGACGACAAGCTATGATTCTCCTCTGACGATGAGCTTCTTAATTCCAAGGTCTGCCGCGATCCTGAGACTGGAAAGCAGTCCTTCATATTCTGCAGTGTTGTTTGTCAACCTCTCCCGAGGAAAGTGCATCTGAATTACATATTTGAGGTGCTCGCCGGTGGGCGTGAAAAGCAGCACACTAGCATCATCTCCTTGCAGGGAGAAAGCCCCATTAAAATACATAACCCGTTCTTAACTTGTTTTCTTGATGGGGAGATTCGTTTCTTGGATCACTTCGTCCGGCGTTGGAGTCCATTCCGCAAGGAATTATGCCAAGGCTCTGCTCTCGATAGTTGAAGTACTTTCAAATCTGAGACCAAACCTTAACAGTTCCAAAGCCCACTCCACAATCCTGCCGGTTGCATATGGATTTCGTAAAATCCGTTGCAGTGGAAAGCAAGTGACGACGGTGATCTCATGTGCTTGGAAATAATGGCACAGCTTCCTCGAGGCCATAAGGAGGCCGAAAAGAAATTTTTGCATGTCAGAGTATCTCGACCTAGCCCCCTACAAAAGGGAGCTGACAAAATAAACTGGGCACTGCACCATCTTCTTCTTTTGAGTCGCTTCATCTATCTTCTCAAATCGTGCCTTGTCGGCACGAGACTCTACCGGGGAAAATCCTGGCTCGTCGCTTGGTGGTCCTGCCTCTGCTTCTTCATCGACTTCTCTCTATGCCACTAACGCAGCACTAACCACTTGATTCGTCCAAATATAGCAACAACGGCTCTTGTGGTTTAGGTGCGACTAGTATTGGCGGAGAGGAGAGGTACCTCTTCAAATCCTGCAGCGCTGCCTCTGCTTCCGGAGTCCACTTCATTGGACCTGCCTTTTTCAAAATTTTGAAAAAGGGCTGGGCACGCTCACCAGATTTTAAGGTGAACCTACTCAGAGCCGCAACGCAGCTGGCAAGATGACGCACATCTTTGACGCATCTTGGTGCTTCAGTCTGCTCAATTGCCTTGATCTTGTCGGGGTTCGCCTCGATCCCACGCTAAGACGGAAAGAATCCGAGAAGCTTGCCGGGCAGAACACCAAAAACACACTTCTCAGGATTGAGCTTCAAATTGATCTTGCACAGATTTGCAAACATCTCTTCTAGATCTTGTATGAGTGTTTCTTTGTCCTTGGTTTTAATCACTACGTCATCCATATAACCTTCCATATTTCTATGTAGCTAAGGCTCAAAACTGATCTGGACTGCTCTTGCAAATGTTGAACCAGCACTTTTCAACCTGAAAGGCATACATACAAAGGAATACGTACCACATGGGGTGATAAATGCGGTCTACTCTTCATCTTCCTTAGACATGAAGATCTGATCATATCCTGAATAAGCATCAAGGAATGGTAGCAAATCATAGCCTGTAGTGGAGTCTACAATCTGGTCGATGCAGAGCAAGGGAAAATGATAGTTTGGACAGGCTTTATTGATATCTGTATAATCAATGGAGAACCTCCATTTTCCATTAGCCTTTCGCGCTACAACTGGATTGGCCAACCATGTCGGATGGAGCACTCGTCTGACCAAACCTACTGCCTCCAACTTCCTGATTTCCTTGGCAATAAATTCTTGCCGCTCCAAGGCTTGCTTCCTAACTTTTTGCTTGATGGGTCGTGCATGAGGACAGACAACAAGATGGTTCTCAATTACCTCCCTAGGAAAACCGGGGACATTAGATGGTTGCCATGCAAACACATCGACATTCACCCGCAGGAAGGCAATGAGTGCGGTTTCCTATTTGTCGTCGAGGGTGGAACTTATGGTGAAAGTTCCTCCCGTACCATCCTCCTTGATGGACACCTTTTGGTTTCTGGTGGAGCTGCCTTGGATTTCTTCTTCTTGCCGGTGGAGCTCTCTGGCACATCATCAACATGAGTGCAGGACTCCGGAGAGGTGTGCTTGCTGGAGTGTGTACCAGAGGTCCTGCTGGTCTTCTTTCCCCTGGGAGTTTTAGCGGCAGGAGCAGGTGCCTTGGCGGCAGGTGCTGCAACTTCCTCCCGATAAAGTTGGTTGGCGCACATAAGTGCATCCTTCTTGTAAGAGTTGATTGTGATGATGGCACGACGCTAATCGGCCCGGGCATCATTAATACATTATAAGCATAGTGCGATGCCACCATGAATTGGGCCAGCATTGGACGGCCAAGGATCCCATTATATGGCAATGGAATCTTGGCGACGTCGAAAACAATCTTCTCTATCCTGAAGTTTATGTCACTACCAAATGTTACCGGTAGTGTGATCTTGCCCTTTGGTAGGCTCCTCCCTGGATTGATCCCCTGAAACGTGTTCGTCTCCTCGAGATCTTCATCAGGAATTTGCAACCATTTGATCACATCATGCGAGGTCAAGTTCAAACCAGCCCCACCGTCAACTAACATTTTCGTCACCTTGAGGTTGTGAATTGTTGCCAAAACCAACAATGGTAGACACCCGACCGCAGTTGTGTGATCAGGGTGATCCTCGGTGTCAAAAATGATAGGCGTGTGAGACCATCTCAATGGTTTTTGGGCCTCGACAGATGGCTTTGTCGCATTAATCTCGCACACCCACTGTTTAGGCTGGCGGACAGAAGAATGCCACGAGGTGCCTCCGTCGACGCACATGATTTCTGTAGCTTTTTGAAATTTGTGCTCGCTGGACTCGTCGACCTCCTTGTTGCCATCATAATCACCCTCTGCCTTGTCGCGGCCTCAAGCGGGCTTCTCCTACTGCTTGGCCTTGCCGTGGCGACCTCCTCGGCCACCTCATTTCTTGCCGGACCTCTCTGCATCATCTTGGATCTTCTCCTTATCTTGCCTCACATACTCAGCTTTCTGCCTCTGGGCAAGCTGCTCAACCTGCTGCCAGTTTTGGACATCGTGTTCGTTGGTGCGACGGATCTTACAGTACTGCTTGTCGGCGCCCTCCGGCTTGTCGGCAGCCACCAAAGCCTGACGCACCCCGCAACCTCCTTACTGGGGCCATCAACCTTAGTCTTCTTGGCAGCATTGAGGTTTCCGGATTCCTTGACGGCAAGCATGGCCTTGTCCTTGCATTTCCTGTTCCACCATTGGCCCTTCCTTGCCAGGGCGGCGGTGTCTTCGTCTTCAGAGTCGACTCCAGCGCCAGCATCTGTGCTGGGGAGTCTCCTTCCTTCTTCAGGTCGAGCACATCTATCAGCCAGAGCATATAGTTCAGCAACATCCCTGACTTTGTTCATTGCCAGCTCTTCGCGCAACCTACGATTGCGCATGTTCTGATGACACGCACTGATAACAACAGCAGGATGAACGTCTGGGATGTTGTGATGTATACGGCTGAATCTCTGAATTTACTTGCACAAGGTTTCTCTTTCTAGGGGATGAGATGCAAATCACTATCTTGGCCAGGAGGTTGGTGGCCTTCGGTAAAGGCGCCAACAAACTCATGACACAAATATGCCCAAGAAGAAATGGAATTCTCTGGAAGATGCATCAACCACGACCTGACATTGGGCATGAGTACCAATGGGAAATCGTTGGCGCGTATCTTGTCCTCGTGAGCCCCGACAGCCTGCACCGCAATGGTGTAGATGCTCAAGAACTCCAATGGGTGAGTCTTGCCGTCGTATTTCTCTGGGACCCATGGTTTGAACGTTCGAGTATTGGGCCACTGGACTCGCCGCAGCTCACGGGTAAATGCTGGACAACCCACCTCATAAGGTAGGTTGACAAGATACCCTGGCACAGGCTTGTCTACAGTCACTACTAGGAAAAACCTTATACAGGGAACCTTATCAATAGCGCTAGATGAAAAGAGGTGCTACTGCTAGCGCTACATAGCAGTAGCGCGCGTCAGGAAACGGCGCTACTGCTAACTACTTAGTAGTAGTGCGGCTTTTGGGTAGGGCGCTACGACTAAGTTTGAATCTGGCCAAATGACAGGCCCCACTTAGCAGTAGCACCTCCACCAGGAGTGCGCTATAGCTATGTCAGGTAGCAGTAGCGCTCTTTCCTAAAACGCGCTACTGATATCTTGACATAACCCCCGCTCGGACTTCCTCCTCCATCCATTCCCCATCCAATTGACCCCTCTCCTCCAATGCCACCGTCGCCATCCGCCGCCTTCCCATGCCGTCGCCATCTGCCTCCGTCCATCGCCGCCCTCCATCGCGGAAGTCCCTGCTCTCAAGCATCTCTGAAGCCCTCGCTGTGTCACTGCCTCTCCTCTATGCCAGCATCGTCATTGCCGCGCCATCGTCTCCCTTGACAACACCATCGTCGGGCTCCCTTCCTCCTCCACCTCCCTGTTCCCTCTCCCCTGACAACCACCTCCCCGTTGTAAGCCCTCCTCAGCCCTCCCATTTCTAGATTATGAACCCTAGTTAGGATTAACCCTAGTTAGTATGAACCCTAGGTTTGAAATTAGGACATGAATTTAGCTAGGTTTTGAAATTAGGACAAAAAATTAGGGTTTGGTGTAGTTAACAGGATTCTAGGTATTTTAGGTTTTTTAGGTGTAGTTAATAGAATTCTAGATATTTTCGACATGTCATATTTGGACATGTGATATTTTGGGCATGTGATATTTGGAAAATGATGGTTATGTGTAGGGTAAATGATCCGAGTGGCTTATGCTTTGCTGGAAATGTTGGTTCATTTCCATTCTGGTGAATTTCAGGCGCACGATATGTCCACTTTTGGCAAAGGTCATGTCGAAACATCCCATAACTTTTAGCATGACTTGTGCTAGAAAGTACGCATATGGAGTGGCGGGATTTCCTGCGAAGGGAATGAAACGACATTTCGGCAAATCATAGACTTTTTTGTGTCATTACTCATTTTATTATAGTTTAAGAGTGAAACGAAGAGACTTAATCGTAGGTCTGCTAAGTGTTGACTTTAGGTCTCCTAAGTGTTTATTAATTTTGTTTTCATAATTAAGCATTTGTTCTCGATGTTCATGATGCCTGGCCTGCATCCTCGTCGTCGACTCGACGGAGGAGGCCTGCTTGATTATAGGGGCCATGTCCGGGACTGGGCTCCGTCCGGCTGGTACTGGGAGGTCCTACCTTCCGGGGCACGCAACTTGGTGAGGAGGCAGCCCGTCGTCGACCTGGAGGTTATTTGGTTGTGGTCGCATGGGCCATTGTCGGTGCAGAGGGAGCCGGCCCCCACGGAGGTGATACATCACCGTGTTAGGGAGGAGGACGAGCACGTCCGACGCTGTATGGCTGCGTTGGATGCCATGTTCTCCAATACCTGGCAGGTTCTTCAGGCATCTCACCCAAGCTATGATCCTGTCATGGTTCCTTCTCTTTGGGTGTCCACCGCCCGCACCGATACCCTTCGTGCACTACAGTTCTAACTATATTAGTGATGTTATATGTATGATACTATTTGAGGTGTATTAGTGATAATATTCGACAATGTACAGATGGAAGATATGATTTAGTTTTGCTTATTGAATGCATGCTAATTTGAATACTATTTTGTTTCTCAACCATATTTGCTTATTGATTAAGTTTTGTCAAAAAATCGGTGAGGGAAGAAGAATGATGACTGTTGTCGTGGGGGTCGCTTCTCGTTCTTCTCCTTGTGCTAGATATTTGTTATGCACTAGGGGAAGGAGGAGTAGCGACCATCATCGACGGTCGAAAAATCGGTGAGGGAGTGTCCACCACATAGGTGAGATAAGAGTTTAGGAAGGAAGACTTGATAGACCTAAAGATTCCTGGTAGTTTCCTTCGATCAATTTTAAATGTTTCAACTATGAACATAGGAAATGTCTGATGATGAATGGGAGTTCGTTATGTGCGAATACTGCGAAGACGAGCGCGGCCTGTGCGATAAGCCTCATCTAGTTGGTGGTAGGCGCTTCAGCATCATGTTGGATGAGACCTTCGAAGTGGATATAATTAGTCAAAACGACAAGTCTTGTTTTGTAATTAAGCATGTCTTCTGCTTCTTTTGCTTCAACTTATAATTTTAATTTTTTACTATTCTACTAGAGTATCCCCTGCCACGCAAGAATTTTTGTCTTGGATAAGATTGGTTTCAGTACTAAGGAAAGTATGGAGGTAAAGAGAGTTCACTTGAGGACCGTGCATGGTTATACTTTTGCCGTAAAATTGTACAATGCAGATACCTACTCATATTTTGAGTGCAAAAATTGGAGAGCACTATGCAAGGCTTATGCATTTGAGCCTAATATGCTTATCACCATTGATATTCGTCTGGAAGATGAAATTGAAGTTAATATCGACATCTGGGTCGATGTGCAGACGCCTCCAATTCTACCATTATGTGAGTTTCTTAACCATATTTATTAAGTAATTTATATTTTTTATTCAAAAATAGTTCACAACTAATTTCTGTTGACAACTTATTTCCATTCAAGCAAACATGTCCAGCGCTTGGTAGACAAGAAGTACTACCATCCCGTGGCTGAACTAAACTGCGAGGAGATAGGTCATTATGTTTGATGGCTTAAGGATCTTGATACTGTCAAGACCGGTTATTTTCCTGGACTTCGAGATATTGGTACTCAAAACACGCGACCACTAGTGTGCGTATTGAACTACGGTCATGTCTATTTAGGAAAGATGGTAAGATTTTTACTATTTGTCCTTAGTGCATCTTTTGCATACATTATTTTTAAGCTAAACTTCATTTCAGAGTATGTTACTACAATGTTCTTCAACAGGTACTCCCGATGAGTATTGTGCCTCGTTGGATCGAGCCTAAAGGTGGCATGACAATGGTTAGCTTACAACCAAGATGTCCTACATTGCACACGAGTGCATTCATCATTTCTCGAAGTGAGCAAATCTTAATAGTTAAAGACTGGAGAAAAATTGTGAAGGATCGCAGAGAAGTACTAGGGGCAAGCAAGCAGAAGCGCTGCCCACAATTAGGACACATGTTCATCTGCATTCTCCAAAATGATGAAGCGGGAGTGCTACACATGTTTTATGCTATTTTACCTGAGAGCGAGAGCAGCATCATTAGATCCTAGGTATTAAGAACAATTAGTTAGTGTTGATTATATATGACTACGATGATGATGAGAATTTTTTATTATGTGCTACAATGTTTTAGAGTTGATCATGATGTTGAGGAGGAGGAGGAGTGATTATGAGTACTATGATGATGAGGAGTTGCTATAACTAGGGACCAAGTAGTTATATGATGTCTCATGGAAGAAAATGATGACGAGGAGGAGTTGTTATATGACAATGATGTATTATGATGACACTGTATGAAAACTTGTATAGTGGCGTATGAATATACGACATAAAACAAAAAAGAAATATTTAATAATAGTAGTAGCGTGGGCGGAGAGGCGCGCCGCTAGTAACTACCAGTAGCGCTTTCTACTAAAAGAGCTACTACTAAGTAGGTATAACAGTAGCACGGGCTAACACACACTACTGCTACACTTTAGCTGTAGTGCCGTAGCAGTAGTGCGCTGCCCGGCGCTACTGATATACCCAAAACCAACGCTACTGCTAGGCTTTTCCCTAGTAGTGAGTGGCTCCTGCGCGCCTATCAGATTGATGGCACACTTCTCGTCGCCGCTCGATGGTAGTCCGAGCGTCTTCTTTGCTTCGTTCTCAAAGAACTTGACGTTGATCGCGGGGAGTTCGTGGATCAGATGATGCCGTTGAATTGTCACCATCGGTGCCAACCTGATGAGTCGGCGACCGCTGTTGCCGCCGCGGAGGAGAGTGCACCGTGGTCATGGCACCTTTGGCCTTGTCTCTATTGGTGCGCACTGACTCGATGGACCGCCGCTGTGAAGGCTCCGCCCGCTATAGCCCATCTCTATCAGCAAAGCTGATGAGGCTCTAAATAGTAGCTCTCCACTCATCAAGCTTCTCCGCGGCAGGAGAAAAATTCAGGAGTAGCTTTGCTCACGCCAATGCTGCTACTGATGTAGTCGGCAGCGCAAGGTGTGAAGAACATGAGGTGCTCTGACTCCTAACCGTGTTAGAAGGAGCTCCATCATAGTCCTGCGACTGCACGCCACTTCCACCAGCATTTTGGCGTGCATGGTGGTCCCGTGCATCTCAGGAGTGATGCTCAGGAGTCTTTCCATGGGGGCACTTAGAACCACCAACGTCACGACGCTACTCATCGCGTGCGACCTAAGAAGGCGGCGGGGTATGCGGCGGCATGGGTGTCTTGGAAGGCGCCCTTCCATCCCTAGAGTTCACTACAACGCCCGTAGGCAGTATAGTTCCGTCCTGAGATCTAGCGGCGCGTGCATTGCCGTTGTCGCTACGAATGGCGCCGTTGGCTTGGCCTTGATCACCAGAACGTCATGGAGGTTCAAGACCTCTGCCTGCATCCACACTGTTGCCTGCCCGAGTGGCTACAGGCGCACCAGGCGTGGATGGATCAACCGCCATGAAACCCTTCTTCTTGAGGGCCATGGCAATGAAGATGACGAAAAAACTGGCACACTGATCATTAGATCAGGTTCATACAACCCTCTCCCCTACCTGGTGCACCAAGGATGTCGGGGTACGACACCTATGGGATCGCGTGGATCCCTTTGTAGTTCGGCAGGGAGAAGGCGTGCGCAAAGAGTAGATCTAACGAGCAGTGCGAGGGGGGCTGAGAAGCGTAAAACCCTACTCCTGCTTTAGTGTATTATGGGTGTTTGGGTTCTGGCTACATGAGCTTTATGTGATGAACAGTACACAGCCGCTACATGTGTGAGCCAGAAAGTTGAAGAAGCTCCTCTCGTAATGCCTTGGGCCTCCATTTATATGACTAAGGGGTCTCCAACAGTGGCGTACAGTACATACACAAGGTGTATAATTGCTACAGTGTTATCATACCTAACACTGACGACATAGGACAAACGCATTTAATGCTCCGTCAGGCGTCCCTGACCTTCTACGGGACAGGACAGGAGCCCGTCCCATTGGCACCGATTAACCTCCTCCATCGCTAGTGCCTTGACACGTATTCCGGAGGGATGACACCTAGTCTTTGCGCTGGCAGGATGGTGAGATCTTGCCGGGTGCATGTCTTGTTGGGGCTCTATAAGTCATCACGGCAAGATCTTGTCGGGGTCCGAACTTTTGGTCTTCGGTCTTCTGATTATTCACTTGAACGTTTTCTTGATATCTTCATACTTGTATTCAGCTATCCCCTAGCAAGCCTTGCCACCGGGGTGGCTACAACCGCCCGTGCACAAGTAAGGGGTACAAAAACACCCAAAATTTAGTGTACCGACATTAATACACTAGATGCATGCTCGATAGTGGTCGATGTGTGGAGTAATAGAAGTAGATACAGAATCGTTTTGGTCTACTTGTGTTGGACGTGATGCCTATATAATTATCATTGCCTAGATATCATCATCATTATTTGACCTTCTATCAATAGCCCAATAGTAATTTGTTCACCCACCGTGTGCTATACTCATGAGAGAAGCCACTGGTGAATCCGACGCCCCTCGGGTCTACTTTTCAAACATATTGTTTTCGGATCTACTATTTGCAACTTTTGTTTTCAGATTTATTATGCCAAAAACCAAAAATACCTTGCTGCAATTTTTGTTTATTTTTTTTTACTTTGTGTTCTTACGAGATCTATTAGCCAAAACTATCACTACCTAATCAATCTTATTACCGTAGAGAGCGTGACAACCTCTCTTTCGCGTTGGGTTGCAAGTCTTTGTTTTTTGTGTGTAGGGGTTGTTTACGTGGGTGTGTGATCTTCCTCTACGGATTGATACCTTGATTTCATAACTGGGGGAAATACTTATCGTCGCTGTGCTGCATCATCCCTTCCTCTTTGGGGAACTATCGATGCAGTCTCAAGCCACATCAGTAAGCCATGGATAAGTTAGAATACAATACCTATTATGCAAAAATGAATTAAGAATCAATTTATCACAGTACCTCAAGTACGCAAAATGTTTCTTGTACTAACGGATCTCATGAAGTTTTGTTGAGTTTTGTGTGATTGATGTTTTCTAGTTTTGGGTGTCATCACGATGGACTACGGAATAAGGATTAGAAAGAGCCTTAGCTTAGGGATGCCCAAGTCATCCCGAATATAAGTGTAAGGAGACTCAAGCATCTAATCTTGGGGATGCCCCATAAGGCATCCCCTCTTTCGTCTCAATCCATCGGTATGTCACTTGCAGCTATATATTTATTCATCACATGATATGTGTCTTGCTCGGAGCGTCATTTGCTTTTGTTTGATTTTATTTTCAGTTTTTTCACAATCATCATTTGCTGGACACACCTATTTGAGAGAGACACATCTTCCTGATATTTTTCTAGAATACTCTATGTGCTTCACTTATATCTTTTGAGCTTGACAGTTGCTCTAGCACTTCACTTTATATGTTTTTGAGCATGGTGGCGTGTAGATTTTATAGAATAATGTTCTATCATTCTTCACTTATAATTGTTTGAGAGATAAATAAATAGTGACGGTAATTTGCATGGGTCATAAGACTAGTCCAAAAATATTAGGTATTCAATGAATGATAATCAAAACCATCGTGTAGCACATATAGAGAAGTTGTGCGTTAATGACATTGATGTAGTAATATGAAAAAGGTGTGAGTCCAAAAATTTTCATTCTTAGAAGTATCAAGATTAAGAGGTGTTAACTTGTTATTCATATAATAATTAAATATGATGTGTGAGCATTTATATTCCTCATTAAAATCCTAGTGTTTTTTCGAGTCGGGGGCGCATGATGGTTAACTCCTACCAACCTCCTCCCTCGGGGCATGCGAGGAGTACTTTAATTTGTGATAAAACTAATAAAACTTTGCAATAGGTTTGTGAGTTCTTTATGACTAATGTGACACCACAGACATACGCATCTTCACCTTCTCATGTTTGCTAGCCTCTTCGGTACCGTGCATAGCCCATTCTCACTTCGAGGATCGGTGCAACTTTCGTCGATGCATCCAAACCCCATGACAATATAGGATTTGTTGGACATAAGACTTATTATATCTTCCTCAAAATAGCCACCATACCTACCTATTATGGCATTTCCATAGCCATTCCGAGATATATTGCCATGCAAATTCCATCATCACTTCACATGACTAGTTTGTTCATCAGGATAATGCTTTGCATGATCATACAGAGATGACATAGTATTTGTGGCAAAGCCACCGTGCTACATATTTTTGATACATGTCACGCTAAATCATTGCACATCCTGGTACACTACTAGAGGCATTCCTATTGAGTCATATCTTCCTATCAGTTCTCCATGTTGAGTTGTAACTAAATAAAAGTGTGATGATCATCATTATTAGAGCATCGTACCACTTAGGAAAGGATAATGGAGACTATGATTTCCCCACAACTCGGGATTAGACTCCGGTCAAAAAATGAAGTAAAAATGGGGGAGGCCAAATGAGCCCACCATATAAAAAAAGAGAAAATGGGGGAGGCAAAAAAGGAGAAAAGCCCACCATAAAAAATAAAAAATGAGAGAAAAGAGAGAAGGGAACCACACATGTGCCTCAATGTGACACCTTGTTCTTCATATAGAGAGTCTCCTATGTTGACACTTCCATATGCTAGTGGGAATTACCTTTTCATATAATAAACTTGGCTTGCATATTACGATGACGGGCTTCCTCAAATGCCTGAGGTCTTCATGAGCAAGCAAGTTGGATGCACACCCCACTTAGCTTTGGTTGAGATTTCATACACTTATAGCTCTAGTGCATGATTTGCATGGAAATCCCTACTCCTTGCATTGACATCTATCGATGAGCATATCCATAGCTCGTTGGTACGCCTAGTTGATGCGAGACTATCTTCTCCACTTTTTACCCCTTTGATATCTACCACCATACTCTATTCCACCTATATGCTATGTCCAATGGTTCATGCTCATGTATTGCATGAAGAATAAAACGTTGATGCATATTGAAAAAGTATGATCCAATTGCCTGGCTTGGACACAGTGATGGTCAACATTTGTATCTATGTGGTGAAGACGGAGTCATGCCTTGCTAATATGATAACACGAATAGGTGTAGACATTCTTTTAGGATCGTATAGTTTAGAAAACCAATAATTTTGTTTCCTATACTTATAAATATTACTATGTTGCTGTTTGTTAATTCATCGTTTCTCAATGAGCATACATACCAAAGATTACATAATGGGTAACATGTCAAATCGAAATTTCTATTTTATCATTTACCTTCTTGAGGACAAGCAAGAACTAAGCTTGGGGATGCTGATACATCTCCAATGTATCTATAATTTTTGATTGTTCCATGCTAATATATTATTATTCTAGGATACTTTTTGGGGATTTACTTATCAATTTATAATATTTTTGAGTACTAGCCTATTGACCTAGTGCCCCATGCTAGTTGCTGTTTTCTGCGTGTTTTTGCCTTTTTGGAGTTACAGTACCAAACGAAGTCCAATTACCATGAAACTTTTTGACAATTTTTTCTAGACAAATACAAGACCTAGAAGATTCGAAGGAAGGCAGAGAGCTGCACTAGGGCCCCACCACCCCTAGAACATCTCTCAACGTCATTCTCTCTCCTATAAATTCACATATACCATAAAAACTCCAAGAGCGCTCCCTAAACACTTTTTCTGCCGTCACGAGTCTCTGTTCCAATGGGAGGTCATGTACACCTCCGTTCCGGCACCCTGCCGGAGGGGAGACGATCACGAAGGGCCTCTTCACCAACCTTGCTACCCTCACCATGATGTGTGAGTAGTTCGCCACAGACATACGGGTCCGTATGTAGTACCTCGATGGAAATCTCTCTCACTCTCTCTCACTCACTCTCTCGATCTACAGTACAATGTTCATTGCATGTTTGCCTTGATCTATCTGATGTAATCCCTTTGTATGGTGTGTTTGTTGGGATCCGATGAATTGTGAGTTTATGTTCAGATTATTCATGAAAAGTATTTGAGTCAAACCTGAATACTATGATTGTTATTTGCATGATCATCATAGCTTCGTAATCCTCTCCGATATATTGAGATAGTTTGGCCAACTAGATTGATATTTCTTAGGTGGGAATCGTGTGATGTACTAGATTCAACCTGGCGAGTTTCTATATCCCAGTGACAAAAGGGGACATGTTGTGTCTTTTGTTGCTACCACTAAGGATAAAAGGACGGGGTTTGCTCATAATGATTGAGTCTACTTTGTCTACATCATGTCAATGTTTCCCAATCATTACTTTGTTTTACTTAATACTCTAGATGCCTATTGGATAGCGGTCGGTGGGTGGAGTAATAGTAATAGGTGCAGGGAAGAGTCACCCTATTTGCTTATGGACGTGATGCTTATATACACATGATCATTTCCATAAAAATCGCATAGCCATTCGCTTTTCTATCAATTTCCCAATAGTAATTTCTTTACCTACCATATGCTTTTCTTATGAGAGATGCCAGTGGAGAACTCTACGGTCCCCGGGTCTATTCACTTATATACTCACAAACGCTATCATTACTTCATTGTTATTTATTTGCTTTTATTTTATTTTGTACTTTACAGTTGTCTACACAACTCACTTGCTTACAAATAACGAGATCAAGGGGATTGACAACCCTCTTTTGTGTGTAGTCGTTGAAGACGGTTGAGGATTGGTATTCCTATTGGTTTGATAAACCTTGGTTTCTTAACTAAGGGAAATAGTTACCCACTTTGTGCTGCAATAATCGTTCCTCTTCACAGAAAACCCAACACATATTAGGATTATCAATGACCTATGATCAAGTATTCTTACTTGGCTCCTATGTCAATATACTCATATATAGATTAATTCATCATCGCCAAAGTGCTTGGTAGATAATAGAGTGGTTTTGCATGTTTTCCATATTTCAATTGATATTTTATTGTGTGAGCATGTTGGTATGCATATCTTTTCTTGTTCGAGGATATCCAATTGTTGTTACTTGGCTTTCATTTTTCTTTGGCCATTTGGATAAATGTCTAAGTAACCTCCTCTAGCTATCTATTCTTTCTCGTCTCAAATTATATTCACGCTTCATCACAAAATTTGAGCAAACACTTTTTGAACCCTCTGTGTGAGGAGCACTCGGAGTTTCGTCTCGATAAGAGGTGACTTCCCAAACCTCCCAAGTGCAATTCGGTGTAACCAACCTCAAAAATTTGGTTCCACCGAGGCCTAGGGTTGATGTTGTTTTAGTATCTTGGTACCATCAATCTGAAATTTTTAGCATCACAAAGTTTCAATGTCACCTGACAAATCAAAAACTTAGTGGCACTAAAAAGATCAACTCGTTGTCACTGACAGCCAGGGGATATATATACTCTACAGAACCAACTTCTGAAATTTACTTCTCTATCATTGCATGCCGCACCCCCTCGTCACCGAGCTCAAGTCTCCGGGCGTCGCCCTTGCCTCCCACGTGCCCTCACCGCAGGACTCCTCCATTGCTGACAGCAATCTCCACCATCGTCGCCGCTGTAGGGAAACCTTCACCAAGTTAGGGTAAGGTTTTGGCATCTCTTTGCAATCCCTGATACGATTATCTCCCAAAGTTTCATCTACAATCCATGTTTTGCAATGCCCCTATCCAGATTAAATATCCATTAGAATAGAGAACAAAACAAATGAGGTTGAACCGTCTGCCAAGTGAATCTCGATGTCACCAAGTCAGATAAGTCAGTCTTGCCGATTTGTGTTTTAGGGCTACAGAGAACAATCTCAGTGAAACCAAGTTGCTCTTTTCAGTGGCTGCCAAGTTTTTGTTAACGAGTTTGTTTGTCTCGGTGGCTCCGAAATTATTGACTCGGTGGAAACAAAATCCTCTTTGGAGAAAGTTAAACTTAAGACTTTGAGTTCAAATTTGCAAAAACCTTCCGAACTTTTGTGATGCTTATCCCCTCTGCTCCTCTATATTCTATTCACAGGGTCAGGATGTTAGGATTAGATGACAATTAGAATGATTTTAGAGAGAGGGGTGTTGACATGATCTCAAGGACTAGTCCAGAAGCTATTTCCTCATCTTTAGAGGATCCAAGCACCCCAAGCTCTCATGGGTTGCCCAAGTCTGCCACCAGGGCAAGAAAGAAGCTAAACTCAGATGAAGAGGTCTCCAATTTTATGCATGAGGAAGTCCTTGCCAAGAAGCAGCAGGACAAAAATGAGAAGGCTGCTAAGAAATCTGCCACTGAGGCTACTTCTGCTAAGAGGCCAGTGAGGAAAGAGTATGCCAATCTTGAGGCTATGAGAGCACCTGAGAGTGCCAAACCAAACACATCTCTATCTGTTGAGCCTTCAAGGAGCTCTATGCCTAATAAGGCAGGGGAGAATAAGAGAGCAAGGAAGAGGATTTTTCATGTCATTGACGAACCTACCTCTATGTTTGAAGACCCAACTAAGGCTGAGGAAGAAGAAGAGGAGGAAGAACCACTTGCTAAAGCTCCTCCTTCCAAAAAGAAGAAGTCGCTTGCATATGCTATGCCTAGTCAAGCTCTTTCCAAGAGCAAGCAAGCAGCTCCAAAGAAGTCTGTAGCACCCAGGCCCAAGAGAACCACCAGAGACATTGCAGCAGGTGCAAAGAACAAGGGTTCTACTTCTAGAGATGACGAGGGAGGAAATGTGTCAATTTTGAGGTAGCTGAGGCCACACATTCCAGAGCATAATGATGCTCATCCAGTTCAAGAAGACATGAAGAAGAGGAAAGATACATGGCTGAGGAGATGGAGAGCAAATGACCCATGTGCCTCCAGGAGGAACACTGTTGTTGATGACATGTTCTACACTAAGGAACAGGAGGACTTCTATGAAATTGTCCTATTGGACAAGAGCCCAACAGTTAGTGATATGAGATATGTTGATTAGGCCTACATCAAGGAAAATGAGGACTACTTTCCCAGTGTGCAAGACAACTTCAGCTGCATTGACATTGAGAACTTTGTTGGAAGAGAGTTCACTCCCTGGAATGAGGAGATGATCATGCAGTTCTAGTCCACAGCTCATTTCTATCCATATGGACGTATCATATGGATGACTGAGAGAGTTAGATATCAGTCTATGGTGGATGCATGGGCTAGCATCTAAGGAGCCCCATAGGTAGAGGAAGGAGATCTTGACGTTTACATTGCGGCCAAGATGAGTCACAACTCAATGCCAACATTTATAAGGAAATCCCTGCCACTCATGTGCATTCACATAAGCTTGGCTCTGTTTATCATTTGCAAGCAGGGCTACCGACTGTCGGTGCCAAAACCGGTGGATCTCGGGTAGGGGGTCCCGAACTGTGAGACTAGGATCGATGGTAACAGGAGACAGAGGGGACACAAGTTTACCTAGGTTTGGGCCCTCCTATGGAGGTAATACCCTACATCCTGCTTGATTGTATTGATGGTGTAAGGATTTACAGAGTTGATCTACCTCGAGATCGTATGTCTAACGCTAGATGAGTTCTCATGTCTATACCCTAAAACCCTCAGCTTATATAGTTGTCGAGGATTCCTAGGGTTTACACATGGTCAGTTACATGCCGAAGAGATAAACTTGCTTAACTATTACATCAGACGTGGAGGGCCAGCCTTGTTTCCCGAAGCTTCCGTCTAAGAGATTGGGCCTTCAAATCCTTCAGTTGTTCGGTAAGTAGCCCTCATAGTCCGACCCATAACAATAGCTCAGCTATCCGAGGACCCCCTAATCTAGGACTCCCTTAGTAGCCCCCGAAGTTGCCTCCAACGCCAAGAGTCTCCCGCTTCGAGTGCTTCGCGAACATAGTCTTTGGCATGCAAGGTGAGTTCCTTCCTGCCGAACCATAGCTCGGCCTCCGATGACAAGTAGTCTCTCACATAGTGGCACGTCCAAATACTGTAAATTGATTGGCTTTGAAGCCCAAGCGTCAGGGGATAAACAATGGCCCTCTGATGACTTTTCTAACGAAAGGTTATGGCCCTACCACGACCGTCAGGCCAGTTGCATATACTCGATTCGCGGTTCAATGCCATTTTAATCATCACGATCTATCAATATACTCATCATGTATTGTTTTATATGGGATATACTTAATCATGCGCACGCAACGGCTCGCGGGTCTTGGGAAGTGGAGGGATTCATGGCGTAGTGAGGGGAATCCACATCGACAGGCCTCATAAAAAGGGAAGGAAAACCCCAAAGGCTTTTTACGCTCTCCATTTGACTTCTTCGCCTCCCACTCCCTTGCGCCTCCACAACACAGAACTAGGTCTCTCCGCCCCACGTTCGATCTCGGCAATGGCGGGCTCCAATGGCCAGTGGGAAACATCCACGGTCACCAATAAGGACATACTCAACCTCAAGAAGGCCGATTACCTTGCCGCCAACATCCCTCACTGTGTTGCGGAGGAGGGCCAAGTGATACCCACCCCCATGTCCGGCGAGAGAGTGGTGTTCATCCCCCACTTTATCAGGAGGTTGAGCTTCCCACTCCACCCCTTCGTCAGGGGGTTAATGTTCTTCTACGGCCTCGACTTCCACGACCTCCCGCCGAACTCCATCATGCACATCTCGGTGTTCATCGTCATCTAAGAGTCCTTCTCACACGTCGAGCCGCACTTCGGGCTCTAGCTGTAGGTCTTCAATATCAAGCCCAAGTGCGTCAGCGGCAAGCACGCAAACTGCAGCATTGCAGTCATCGGCAAGCTCATGCGCGTCGGGTGGCCGTCGGGCACCTTCATCGACACCATCAAAGGATGGCAAAAGGAGTGCTTCAATGTCACCGAATCACGAGAAGATGGGCAACTCCCTGCCGCCGCATACAGATCTGGTCCCCCCACCAGACTGGCTTCATGGCCCAAAAAGGGCCTGGTCTGGCGATCGGGCAAAGAGGTGAACGATCTGCAAAAGCGCCTCCGCTCCCTAGTCGAGGGGGCGTCAAGCTAGCTGATGTGGTGCAGGTGATGCTCCGAAGACACATCCTCCCTTGCCAGCATCGGGACACTCCGTTGTGAGGTCGGGAACTCGAAGCCGAGCCCACAATCCAGAATCTCTTACGCACTACACGGG
Source organism: Hordeum marinum (assembly GCA_022496015.1). Taxonomy (NCBI): domain Eukaryota; kingdom Viridiplantae; phylum Streptophyta; class Magnoliopsida; order Poales; family Poaceae; genus Hordeum; species Hordeum marinum. The sequence goes on along the minus strand of CM039677.1, from coordinate 339,733,952 downwards.
AGAAGCTGTGGAAGGTGCTCGTCAAATTGATGAAGAGATGGCCATCCGAGGAGGAGGACAAGGGTCTACATGCCCCCAAGCCCAATTCCGAGGTATGATTTTCCCCAGCCTGATTGGCTCTATTACACAGAAAATCCCTTCATCCTCTTATCCGATCTGTTCTGGCAGAGATGGCAGAAGAAAGCCATCAACATCAACAGTCCGGCTCCTCAGCCCAAAGACGAGAGGGCCAGACTGTTAGCCAGGATGCTCATGGAGAAGCCTTACGAGACTCCCACGAAGAAAGAGAAGAAGAAGAAACTAGGCCAGGCTGGCCTTCGCATCAAGGACTAGCCTGACGTCGCATCCGAAGTCACCCCCGCCTCCTCAAATTAGGAGGAGGCCGAAGATGAGGAAGATGAGGAGGAGGAGGTCGAGAGCGAGGGGGGAGGCAACTCCCCTATGCTAAGAAGAGAGTGGTGTCTTCGGACGCCCCGGGTCAGGTAGCTTCTCCTGCCCCGAAGAGGGCGTGGCAGGCGCGGGTGGTTCTGTCCGACAACACCTCGGACTCGAGCTCCATGTCCGAAGACCCCGAGGAGGTTCCATAAAGGAGCCTAAGGGTCAAGACCCCCCATCCAGTTTAGGATCCGAAGACCCTTCTACCTATCGTAAGTAGATTTGGGGTTTGCTAACACACCAGTTATTGGTCCTACAGCTCCCCGCGCATTATCCCCACCGAGGTGGTATCGGAAGGGGAGACCACGCCTGCCGAACTGGTGCAGAGCGGGGATGCCTCGCACCCCACCACTCCAGGCGCCACAAAGGATGTCGTGGAGGTGTTGTCCCAGCCTACTCCAATAGAGGTGCACACAAGGGGCAAGGGAGATCGCCTAGTGGCCGAGGCTAACGCTTTGGCCACCGAAGAATGGGGGACAATGCCCCACCCGGACACCGAGGATGCTGGACGAGCCGGCGATCAGCCCCCTCCAAGGACATCTCCGGAGCGCACTATGCTTCCGAAGGCACTGGTGCAATCCCCAACGGGTGATCGGGAAATCCGATCATCCCCATCACCGCCGACCAATCGGTGGTCGGCCATGGGGGAGGCTCTACAAAGCGCCTCCATCCCCAAGGATCACCGCACCATTATGGGTGCGATACTGCAAAGCGTCCAGTCCGTTGACAATGGACTGAAGGAGGCCTTCAAAGGTCTCCTTGCGGGCTTTCAAGTAAGTCGCCCGATATTTTGCTAAGATGGTTGTTTATTTGTATTGTATACATGGCAGTCCCCGAGCCCTAGATGTGGTGAACAAGCTCACCTAGGGGTCACATATGTATTCATTAACGCACTAGAAGCACATTAAGTGTTCAACATGCTAGGATAAATTAATATATAATAATATTGTCTATAATTCGGGAAGTGAACGCCAATGTAATGTATTAACTATGTGTGTAATGTAGGCTTCGTCTTCAGCGGCAGCCCAAAATGGTGCTGAGCTGGATGAGCTACATTGGAAGTTCAAGCGCTCTAAGGATGAGGTGGAATCCCTCAACAAGAGGTTCAACGAGGCATAGGGTAAGTCCGAACCAAATCCGAATACTTTCCCCTGAATACTGTCAATGCAGTTTTGTTTTATATAAAGTTTTATCATTTTGTAGCTACATCAAAAGAGATATAAAAACTCAAGGTCGAGCTTCAACGTGCCAAGGACGAAACGGCCATTGAGATGGCGGCAGACAAAGAAGCATGCACCGCACTCTCCACCCTACGAGCCACCAGCGATAAGCATCAGGCTCGTGTGCTGGAGATACATGATGAGCTCAAGGACGCTAGAAAAAAGTGCGAGGCCTTGGAGCAAAAGAATAAGGCAAGCTCGGACGAGCTGTCCACAATGAAATATGATCTCTAGTAGGAGCGGATGGATAGACGGCTCTTCGAGGAGCAAGTGCGCCAAGCCAAGGAAATAGCAGTTGGTAAGCCGTACTCCCTAAAGTGCGTATTCAGGGATAGTAGATTCGAATTGCTAACCTGGGTGCGGTGATCCTCAAGCGCATCCGCTGATCTCTAGAAGAGCGTGGAGGACGCCAATTAGATGTCCGCCTCGCGGGGAGAGGAAGACGAAGCTCGGACGTTCTGGGCACAATTCGGAGCCCCCGAGCATCCTCTTCTTCTGGTGGAGCAGCTGAAACAGCTGATGGAGCTGCACCAGATGGCGGAGCCAGCCATCAAGGACCTCTGCATCCGCTTATGGCCTGGCGAGCCACTCCCAGGCAGTCACTTCGGCCTGGTGCAGAGAATGATTGCTGCCACGCCCCGCCTCGACGCCGTCAAGCACCCTTCCTGCATTGAAGGAGTCCGGATGGCCCTTGCCAAGGCCAAAGTGCACTGGACGGGTCTCAATCCGATGAAGGTCGCCACTGACCTGCCGCCACCTGGGAAGGTGCACCGGCGCCCCAATCTATACTTTGGTGGAGTGATGGAGAGTGCTCGAGTGATAGCGTCGCATTGTTTGGGTGAAAAAAATATTTGAATGAGCTTGTAACGTGTCCGAAGACTCATGATAACTTTTATTGATATTAGTATCCGCTCTTATATGATTTTGCATTCCTCTATAACTCCTGTGTGGTTCTTTAATACCGAAAGATGTGAGTCGTCGACTTGAACCCCCACGTAGATACTACATGGGGTGTCTATGCCAATGCACTTTATCCCTTAGCCGTATTATCGGAACCCGAAGGTGGTGTAGTGCGAAAGAGTAGTCAATCATACTATAGTGCTTTATTTCTTTCACTTAACCAAAGGGGCATGAAAAGGACTACGAGAAGAATACGATTGGCCACCGAAGTGTTTGCGATGTTCGGACGAACCGAGGCCGAAGCCAACATCATATTGTTTGCACGAATGGCAAGTTCCTCGGAATAACCGCTTACGAGGATTGAAGTATAGTACTTCTATCTTGGGGTCACAAATCGAATCGCACATACTATGACAGTCCATTTTCGGCTTTCTCCCCTGAGTTGCTTGACCGGACTATCCGGAAGCACAATCGCAGGGGTTCTCCCTTTACCCTTTTAGCCGAACGAGCGGAACATAAAGGGGCAAGCACATGAGCCGGGCAACCCAACTTAAAGACCAAAGACATTGTTCGGAACCGATGCACATAAAGCAAACGCCAAGACACCAAACACACGATAGTTAATGCGATTTGTGTTTGAAATCGAGCCCCCGGTCTATTAGCCAGTTACCTCGAGTCATACTGAACAGGTTCATGGGGAGAGGGAGAAAAGAAAAAAGTATGGGTCGAAAATAGTAAAAATGAGGCGCACTTGCTTCAGGAAATTTTGCATTCCCTCAACAACTCTTATAACTCGGATTGCCAAAGCAACTGTTTAGAGGTATGTGAAAGAAAATAAGAAATAAAATCATACAGGATTTTTTGTACCAGGGGTCTTCAATTGGTGACCTGACGTCCTCGCTATGCCCCCTTGCTAGTTGACTCCTGCTCTTGGATGCACCTTGATGGGTGTTAGTGTGGGCGGATTTTATTAAAAAAATCTTGAGTGGCTGCAACATTATAGGTGAGATTTACACCATATGCAAGCTCTTTTAGGAGCGTCTGCATCTTGTGTGAAGACGTATTGGTGGTACTAGGTCGGGGCAGCCGAACACCCACATTTATTTTCCCACCGCTTCCCTTGGAATCTTAAGTGCGAAATTGTGCCTCCTTGCCACATACTTTGCTAGTACAGAAATTTTGCGGTGGGGGCGAGTACCTATAGAGGGGAAGAGGAAGTATCCAAGTTATCGGTTTGAAGACGAACTCGCTTCCCAGCTTTATGTGCCTTTATGGCGGATATCGGAACTTGCCGATCTTCTTTATAACTGAATTCGGCTGCTAGGGCCAGTGCATGTTCCTCAGTCCTAAGGGAGCGCTCGGTGTTGCAATTGATAGCGATGACCCCCTTGGGGACCGACATCTTGAGCTTGAGGTATGCATACTGTGGGACCGCTTTGAAACGAGCGAACGTTGTCCGTCCAAGCAGCGCATGATAGCCCCTGCGGAAGGGCACGATGTCGAAGATCAAGTATTCACTGCGAAAGTTGTCGGGTGAGTTACCGAGCCCGTGCATCGGTAGTGCTACTGGGTTTGATCCTTGATGGATCAATGCCCATTTTTTCACCGTATCTCAGTAAATCAGGTTAAGGCTACTTCCTCCGTCCATTAGGACCTTTGTGAGGTGATACCCATCTATAATGGGATCTAGGACGAGGGCCGTCGAACCCCCATGACGGATGCTTGTCGGATGCTCGTGCCAATCAAAGATGATAGGGTATGCCGACCATGGGATGTACTTCGGGGCTACAGGTTCCATCGTGTAGACCTCCCGGAGGGCGCGCTTCCTTTCCATCTTTCGTATGTGGGTGGCGTATATCATGTTCACCGTCTTTAATTTGGGAGGGAACTTCTTCTGAGCTCCACCCATTTGATCCCGAGGCTCATCTTCATCCTCGCTAAGCGAGCTTTTGCCTTGGTCTTCGGCTTGTATCTTGTCGGCCTATTCAAACACCCAACAGTTGCAATGTGTGTGGTTGGCGGGCTTTTCCGAAGTCCCATGGATTTGGCAAGGCCTTTCGATGATCTTCTTGAGCTTAGTGGGTCCGTCATGATTGCCTTTAGGGGACTTCTTTTGCTTCCTAGGTTGGGAGTTGCGGAACCCGGCATTAACAGCCGTGTCATCGGGATCATTACTATTGTGCCGGCGCTTATTCTTATTGTTCTTTGGCTTTGAGTTGCCATCCTGGGCTTCAGGTGCCACGGGATCTTCAGAATTGTGGCTTCATCTAGCCAGCGAGTTATCCTCGCCCACGCAAAAGTGGGTCATGAGGGAGGTAAGGACGAACATAGTTTGAGGCTTGTCCTAGCCTAGCTGGCGGGCGAACCATTCGTCCTGAATATTGTGTCGTGTCACACCTTGTGATTTGCCTCATGACTAAGATATCATGACTCAAAATTCAGGGCCAATTAAAACTTTGGTGTGCTTGTTATGCTTGACTTGATTGCTGATTGTCTGATTGCTTGCTAGTGCTCTATATTCATAAAAAATCCCTCCTACTCTCAAAACTCTTTTCCTTGATCCCAACTCTTGTCCAATGATCGTGTCATGTGAATAGGACTTCATTGTATTTTTACAAAATATTATTTTGGCCAAAAAGGTTTTATTCAAATTAGGTTTGCAAAACCCCCTGATTTGAGATTTGCACTGCAAGCCCCCAAATTGCGTGGATCCTTTTTCCCCAAATGCTTTATTTGAAACCTACTATATATATAAATTTCCAAAACCACAAAATGTTATTTTAAAAGACTATTTTCATATTTTATTTAAAGGCTTTTTCTTAAGGCCAGAAATGGTCTTTTATAAGGAAAATTTATTTATATGCTTTAAAAATATTTGAGAAAATTTAGGAAAACTCAGAGGATATATATTGTCCATATATAAGAATTTAAACACATGGTCATGTTCAAAATATTGGACAAAACCCATCAAAACCATTTCTGCCTATTTCAAGCATTTGAAATATTTCTACAAGAAATATTCCCAGATAAATCCAGGAAAATTCTAGCATTTCACCTATGATATATGTCGTCATCTTGCCAAGTTTCATCTCAATCCCAATTGTTGTGGTTCACCAAAATATCCTAAAGTCATTCCTGTCCAGAGCCAAATTTGATCAACTTTACATTGTGAAGTATCTGCTATTGATCCCAAACTTTGTGGGCATTCTCTATTACCCAAATGATGATGCTACATCAAGTGGTTAATCAAGGGGAATATAATTTCAAGATCAGATCTATAGAAATCAATTTCTATCCATTTTTAGGGTTTACCAAGTATACATTATCAACTTTCTTCAAATCATCTCAAAACTTGTGATCAGGACCAAATGGACTTACCATTTACCCTGGTAAATCTTAAGGTCATAGGATTCCCCTGACTAGCCCAATCACAGCACAAACACCTTCATCCATAAACTTGTGGACAAGCAAAGTGGGCCCAAAAAGATTCCCCTTGCCCCCAACTTTTTGCCACAACATATTATACCCCTTTTCTACCTCCAGTAACTTTGCCATGGCCTCTGGTAAATTATTTGTGGGGCAACTCCCTCAATCTCCCTCTATTTTACCATGGCAGGATCTCTTCTTTCCCCTCTCCCATTATTATGTTCCTAATAATGCCCCAAACCTTTCCAAAGCATCCTAGGCATCAAACCAAACCTAAATATGGCGTGCTCATGTGGAATATATGACCAAACCATCTGAGCTAAGTTTAGGGCAGTAATTGTATCCTTGAACTACAAGTACCTTGTCCCCTCATCTCCATGATCTGAACATTGGTGGGTGCATAGTCCTTCCTATCCCTTGACCAGTAGACAAGGTTTTACCACAAGAGTACAACAGTAACAAAACCTTGGGTGAAACCCAAGTTTGCTGCTGCAAACTTCCCAGCTGTGGAAAACCCCTCTAGCCAGCTCCCTTTACCATGATATTTTACCACCACTCTACTACATGTATGCCTTGCATGCCAGACATAGTTACCCGACCAAAAGATTCCTCCAGTCATGAGTTGGCGTGGTGACCACACATCTGGCATGCAAAACTGGCGCTCTGTCAACAACAGCTGTCCTGTAGCTCGTGGCTGGCTGTGGAAGGGTGTCTACGCATGGCAGGCATCTCCCCTCAGCGTCCCAGGATCCTCCCCAATGCTCACAAGCCTCTAAGGAAGCACTAGCGTGTGTGCTCTCCCCGCCCGAGGGCATCCAAGGCGCTCCCGAGCTCTCTCTAGCTGCCCCATCCTTAAGACATCTCCCTGAGCCCCTTCTTGTTCCTCCTAGCTACCTCTTCCTCCCTTGGACCTCCCCAGACGAAGCCCCTGGCCCCCGTGCCCTCCTCCTTCACCCTCGAAGGCCATGGCGCCGCCTCGGCCTCTGGCGAGTTTGAGCTGTCCCGCCTCTCTTCTCTCCTCTAGACGGTTTCTGAGTACTCCCAACACTGCCGACCCCCCCCCCTCTTCTCGTCATTTCTTCCCCGCCGCCACGGCCGCACCTGCCTGTCGTTGTCGATGGTGCCCCTCCACCATGGCCAAAACCATGCCAGGAACGGCCTCCCCGAGGCTGTTTGACCACCCAGGCGGGTGCGATGGGGCGCATCGAGCACCCCGGTGGCCGGAGCGCCGCCGGAGGTGGCCGGAGCTGCCGGGACGGGCACCAACATGTGCTCGGCCAGGCTCCCCTGCCTCTCCCCTATTGTGGCGGGAGATGGGAGGAAGACCTGACGGTCGGGGCCTGCCTATAAGCCACACCCGACCAGGCCCCCGTTTAAGTGGAGACGCCCTCCTCAGGTGTCGCTTCCCTGCGCAGAAGGTGTACTCTTCAAGTACGCCTTTGATGTGGCCTCCTCCACTCCAGGACGAGCCACCGGGCCGGCCTAGAGGCTATCTTGCACCCTGAGCGCATTTTAGGTCATTTGTTTTTGGTAATTTCTTTAGCCTTTGTTTCTTCAGAGTATTATTAGATTCCTAATAAATTCATACCAAATTGAATGATTCAAATTCCTACATTCTTCTAAAAATACAACCTACTTAATGGTGGCACCTCCATAATTTTTCACCACCTTTTTCTGTCAAGTTCAAATTTAAATTTAAATTTGAACTATTAGAGGCCACATTGTTAAATCCCTAGAGCATTCGTTATAGCTCCAATTGAGGTGATTAAAAATCCTAGGTGTATCTAAATTCATGCACTAAGTGGTGAGTATTTGTCCTTACACTTATTCTGCCATGTCAATTAGTGGGCCATTTATTCATTTGTGACCCACTTTGAAAATCCATAGGAAAATCATGCCAACTCCAAATCCAGTGAAACCAATTTCCCCGTGTTTCTAAAATCATGCCCTATTTGTTGGGTCCATCCACTCATTTTTATAAAAATATTTTCTGTTGACATCTTAAAGGATTACAATTTCCATCTTCTCCTCCATTCTGAAACTTCTCCTTGATCCACATCCAATGAAACCTTCCTGATTATTTTTCTTGTGACCCAGGGTGTCCATGATAAATAAAACTCCTATTTATAGAGCACTTTTATTGTCTGCTTGATGTGTTGCTCATTACGGTTGTTTCCGGCGATAGTTGACGAAGTAGATGAAGTGCTCGGAGTGGACAAGAAGCGTGTGAAGACCTCGAAGACTTTGCTGAGACAAGGCAAGAAGCCCTTTGACCATGTTAAGAAACCATTTTCATTGCATGTCATATAGCACTTTACTTTCGTTATGTTTGATCATGTGGAGCAATGACCACTTCGGTGGGTTGCCTCCGATACTCTTACCATTGACACTTGCATTATGCATAACCCTACCACCTTATGAGGGTTATGTGGGTGGGTGTAGTGAGGATGCTAGTAGATGCTACGCAAGTGGGTTGGGGACTTGTGCATAGTGATGGAAAGGAAGAAATGATTTCGAAAACCTTGCGAAAACCCCGTCGGGTTTCACTAATGCCCGAGGGAGTTGTGATGAGATGGGTGACCACTTGAGAAAGAAGTGGTGTGCCGGGACAAGAGAGTGATGTGGTCTTCAAAAACGGATTGGTGTAAGTTGCGACCGTTACTCCAACCTTACATGTCCAACCACGATACCCCTTACGGGATGGGGCTTTGTTGATTACCTTGGTGGGTACTGGCAAGGAGCCCGCATTACTAGGAGGGAGTGGCGTGGTCACTCTCGATACGGGGTCGTACCGGTATGTATGATCATGCGCTGTCTTCACAGGCACCTGGCACACCGTTGGTCCCCTCATGGATGGTACGATTAGAGCGAGGATCGTGTGATGTACATCATGAGGGTTGGGTACCAATCGAGTGGACTCTTTGTTTAGTATCACTGGGGGAAAGGCATTGTTCGGGTGCTTACCTCGGTTATGTTATATACCACGAGTCGTGGATGATACGGAAGTCCCCCGAGTCTTGTGGGTAAAGTGTGCAAACCTCTGTAGAGTGTAAAACTATTTGAATAGCCGTGTCCACGGTCAAGGACAGTTGGATGACCGCTCTTGTGCTACCTCCAGATATTTCTTCAAAACTTAGTGAGTGTGTGTGTGGTGACAAGGATCATATTTGAGTCGTGTCAGATGACTTGGCATGATGACTGAACATGAGATGTTCAGGCGGTACATGAGACAAGTCTAAGGACTTGGTGTGATGGTTGAACATGAGACGTCCAACCCCCTGCTTATGATGATGAATGTGACGTGTCCTTATGGACACCTATTCGTGGTCGATGCATGCTTACTTAAATTACTTGATCATGTCATTACACTCAAAATTAGCTTTCTGCAAAACTTACCTATTAGAGCTATATCATGCATTGTTAATGCCTTATTCCAAGCATGGGTTGGTTGCGAGTACATTCAAAGTATTCATTGGCTTGCCATTGGTTATTTTATTGGCCAGGCATGAAAGATCAGGTTATGATGAAGATTACTTCGGTTACGGACATGCGAGCTAGGACGCTCCCTAGCCAGAATGCCTGTAGGGTTAAGGCAGATGGCATGGGTTCACGCTATCGTTGAAGATTTCCACTGCAATCATTTGAAGGCTTGGTCATGAAGGCCATATTTGAGTAAACCGGTATGTAATGGATGTAAGACTCATGTTATTCAGTTTTTGTGTGTTCAATGAGCATTGATCTCTGGGATCACTGTGCACGTACATTCGAAGATCGCGACTTATGAGTCGGGGTCCCCACAGAGCTGGTATCAGAGCCATCCTGACTGTAGGAAGCCCTTAGTTAGCATGGACGTTACATAGGACAAAAATTGTTTTCCCAGACCCTTCAAAACACCTGCAAAGCTACCATATTTCTTAGCTCTTCTAAGCTTTCAAATAAACTAAAGTATTGTGCCTAGCACTTCCACCATTTTTCTTTTGTCTCTCCTCGTCTACTTTTCAAAAACTTTGCAAATGGCCGCTACTACCCTCGTGCCCCTGACCACGGGATTCCTTGTAATCCTCGTGGGTAACCTGGAAGGAAGCCACCTTGCCCGACGATTTGCGGATGTGTCCTGGACCCAAGTTGGCGACACTAGACAAGGAGTTATCAACGGAAGATATCTTCTCGAAGGATGAGGATATCAAGGCTCAGAAGATGGTGACACCCTCGACACAGCCCCAGGATGATTCCACCTTGGCCTTCGATGACTAGGGCACAAGGCATGCAATGTCATGATAATGCATCGCTAATGGAGCAAACATGTCCTTTTCGTTGTTATATCGGCAACCACCGGTGGATGAGAACCTCGTCATTTGGTCCACCTCACCATAGTGAGCAGGAAAACGGTCCTCATCATCCCCCGCTCTTGGTGCCAATGATATCTTCAACGTGACCGGCAGGATACAACTCTACCATGCCTTGTTAATGACATTGCATAGAAGGTTGCCTACCTAGAATGCTCGACGTCTCAAGAGACAAGAAGGCATTGTGACGATCACGAGGACACTCGAAGACCCTGTCTACAATAGCCGTGAAGAATCACCTTCGTCGTCAACTCAACGGACGTGAAGTCGTCAAGGACTCTTCAGGCGCAACCAGGGTCGTTTTGATGAACAATAACCAGCGACTTAGCGGCACCTAAAGAAGACCCAGGAGGCTAAGCGGACTCCTCTCCAAGACACGAAGCAAGCACGACTGAAAAGTCCGAGAACCCCTAGGGTAGTATAGGTCGTGTGGCCCCCATGCGAAGTCAAGTCCGTATGATGGTTCGAATGGAACCATGATGTGTGTTGCTTGTTTTTCCTTTTTGTGCTTTGGTGTAAGTCACACTTTTGCCCTAGGAAACAAGTGCGCGATTATATCACTTTTACACTTACTTGAGTGCACTTGCACTATACCACCCCCTTAGGCACTCCTCTCGATGCTACTTCTCTGCCCAATCTCGTTAGCTGAAGACCGGCAAGAGAGGATGCACCGAGGATCCACCTCGATGAGCAACCGACACCGAAGACTTCGACTACAACAAACTCAAAAAGACACAACCCCGTGGAGTTATGCTTTTCCCTCAAGGTTGGAAGCCTTCCCTTGCCCAGCTCAGACCTCACAAGCTCCCCAGCACAAGTCTCTGATCACGTGTCTAATACATGGATTTGCCAAAGCACTTATTGAGCTTCAATGAGACTTTGCACTGGGTTCATTATGGAGCTAGTGATCATAGTGAACAAACATCCTTCATTCTTACTCTAGCACAAGAAACTTGATGCCATAGGAAGGCTCGTTCTAAGGGTATAGATTTGTGGACAATGATTTGATTTAGGCATATAGATGCCTTGAGCAAGCAGTTCAGACCCTTTTGCAGAATACGAGGCTTAATGTTTGTAGATGAACATGGTGGATCAAGATTGATAGAGTAGCATAACTTACTTGTCCTTTGAGAAAATTGGATTACTAGTGTGCTCTTACTAGATGTAAAACTTGGATTTAAATAGGTAATCCTACCAGGTGCTCAAGATCTATTAAACCACATGGTTTGGAGTAAACTAGATTTATTCCAATGATCTTGATCATGATACCATGTTTCTTGATGGATGATGGTAGAAGGAATCGGATGGTGTTAGGGATAGTTTAGAGATCTATATAAGCTCGACCTCGGAGTGTAGTTGGCCATGAGGTTGGAAGTTCATGACAATAGTCCTTGCAATGATATGTGGATTATGTGAACTCGAGGAGATTATGTTGGACACCATCGATGTTGGATTTGTAGCAGTAATGGATCAGGTAATAGTGGATGATAATTGAGGATCGGTTAATTGGATTCGTAGGAGGGAAACAAGATATTGGATTGGCTTCTTACGTGTTTCCTTAGCATAGTAATGTATTACCTGAGACCCTGGACAGGTCAGAAGGACAATTGGATTGGTAGTGACATGATCAAGCTTAGCGGCTTGTAAATTATCCCGAGGATTCCTATATAGGGATATATGTGAGTTAGTTATAGTATACATATGAGATTTTCAGCATAGTCCTTCTCTCGAAACCTTGGAGATATGAGTAGCATATGCAATATTGGATTTGACTCATATTAGATGATACCTTCAAGGATATAGGGTGATTTTGTTTGGAGTAATAGGCAGTACTGTTGGCATCTAATAGTTGTGCTCAGGATAATGTGTTAGACGCTCACTCACATCCTAAGCTCCTTGAAACCTGAAGCTTTACCAGACCATGAAGCGGTCGGGCTAAGGCTATAAGTTGTGGTTCTAAGTCAAAAGACCATGGTCGATACCCCATCATGACCACCCCCACCCTTCCCATAAGGAAGGTGTCCACCAAGACCTTTATTAGGTTGGACCACAAACCTTTGATACGAGTGACCACCCGGAACAGACAACCGCCTCTCTCACACATCCCATGAGCAATGTGTTTATGTGGTATTGGGGGAATATGATGTTATCCTCACAGATAATGTGCTTATTTACCCAATGTGAGGAAGGAACACCTTAGTCCTGTCTGGACCAGCCCTAGGAACACTAACTACCATGCCTCTCAAGTATAAGGTCTCACCTTGAAGAAGTTGGACTCCGCGAAGCACCCTCCCTACAGGAGAAGAATTTCTTGTCCAAGCAAGATGAAGGACCACTATGATTGCGAAGCCACGACAATGACGAAGAAGAAGCAAGAGAAGGCAATCACCACTCCTATTGCGGCTACATCAACTAGACTACATCTCGAAGCACCAACGCTCCAGCCCGATGAAGCCCTTGGGCATCAAGAGGATTAGAGATCCCCTCACTTTAAATGGTCATCTATCAGATCCTAACCAGGATGGAACTGAGAAGTTGATGGCACCCCTCTTACTCCACCACGTTGATGGTGTATGTTCAGCATGACGTCCCTGCTCCCTTTAGATGCCTGGAACGGAGTAGAATGACTGTCCTGACCTCATTGCTAGCCCCTTTTTGGTTCAATCTCGGGCGTAAACCATGACTCAACCATGGTAGGCCACCTATCAAAGGTAGTTCACCCCGCCTACCAAGCCTTGGACCTTAAAGATTGGATGGATGGTCTATACTTTTGGGTTGCCAGCTCATCTCGGACCCTCAGAACCTTCCTAGATAGTAGAACCCGTTTTGACACCAAGTCTCTAAGCTCAGTCTTAGGGGCGAGACTCAGCGCAGACTTTGCAAAGGAAAGACGAATAGACCAAACACTCGAAGACCCTCCAGAAACGTGCGTCCATGACGATGAAGGCAAACGACCAAAGAAGAATGAAGAATCTACCTGGGAAGCTTACTCAAGCAGAAGGTCTCGACGAGAAGCCCACGACGACACACCTCATCACTCTCAAGGATGGAGACCAGCTACGACTGAAGACCTCCTGCTTTAAGGAAGATAAGGACTTCCCTGTCAAGGAGGAGCTACACCAAGACTCAACCCTTCTATTCTAACGCGAGACATCTAGATGTCACTAACCAACGTGAGCAGTCCCATGACCAGCACACAGACACACTACAGGACAGGTATTCCGACTTTGGATACACACGCAAGCCAGGCCCTTGCTAGAACCTCGTCCACCAAACCATTAACCATTAGGCAAGCCTAGCAGGTTGCTGGAACCCTGTTCACCCTGAGATGAAGTCAACAGTGCACTCGAAGGCATATCATCAAGCACTTCAAGACCCAGGAGGACAACCATGCCGGAGTAGAATCAACATGGAACAAGAAGACTAGCTCACCTCTGAATTTCCGCATCCTTCTTACGCCTAGCCTAGGAATCTCGGGGACGAGATTCATGTAAGGGGGGTAGGTCTTTCACACCCTGTGATTTGCCTCATGACTAAGATATCATGACTCAAAATTCAGGGCCAATTAAAACTTTTGTGTGCTTGTTATGCTTGACTTGATTGCTGATTGTCTGATTGCTTGCTAGTGCACTATATTCATAAAAAATCCCTCATACTCTCAAAATTCTTTTCATTGATCCCAACTCTTGTCCAATGATCATGTCATGTGAATAGGACATAATTATATTTTTACAAAATATTACTTTGGCCAAAAATGTTTTATTCAAATTAGGTTTCAAAACCCCGTGATTTGAGATTTGCACTGCAAGTCCCCAAATAGGGTGGATCCTTTTTCCCCAAATGCTTTATTTGAAACCTACTATATATATAAATTCCCAAAACCACAAAATTTATTTTAAAATACTATTTTCATATTTTATTTAAAGGCTTTTTCTTAAGGCCGGAAATGGTATTTTCTATGGAAAAATTCTTTCTATGCTTTAAAAACATTTGAGAAAATTTAGGAAAAATCAATGGACATCTATTGTCCATATATAAGAGTTTAAACACATGGTCATGTTTCAAATATTGGACAAAACCCATCAAAACCATGTTTGCCTATTTCAAGAATTTTAAATATTTCTATAACAAATATTCCCAGATAAATCCAGGAAAATTCTAGCATGTCACATCTGATATATGTGGTCATCTTGCCAAGTTTCATCTCAATCCCAATTGTTTTGGTTCACCAAAATACCCTAAAGCAATTCCTATCCAGAGCCAAATTTGATCAACTTTACATTGTGAAGTATCTCCTATTGATCCCAAACTTTGTGGGAATTCTCTATTACCCAAATGATGATGCTACATCAATTAGTTCATCAACGGGAATAGAATTTCATGATTAGATCTATAGAAATCAATTTCTGTCCATTTTTAGGGTTTACCAAGTTTACATTATCAACTTTCTTCAAATCATCTCAAAACTTGTGATCCGGACCAAATGGACTTACCATTTACCCCTGGTAAATCGTATGGTCATAGGATTCCCCTGGCTAGCCCAATCATAGCACAAACACCTTCAGCCATAAACTTGTGGACAAGAAAAGTGGGCCCAAAAAGATTCCCCTTGCCCCCAACTTTTTACCACAACATATTATACCCCTTTTCTACCTCCAGTAACTTTGCCATGGCCTCTGGTAAATTATTTTTGAGGTAAATCCCTCAATCTCCCTCTCTTTTACCATGGCAAGACCTCTTCTTTCCCCTCTCCCATTATTTTGTTCCTAATAATGCCCCAAACCTTTCCAAAGCATCCTAGGCATCAAACCAAAACCAAAATATGGCTTGCTCATGTGGAATCTATGAGCAAACCATCTGAGCTAAGTTTGGGGAAGTAATTGTAGCCTTGAAATACAAGTACCTTGCCCCTCATCTCCATTATCTAAACATTGGTGGGTGCATAGTCCTTCCTATCCCTTGACCAGTAGACAAGGTTTTACCACAAGAGTACAATAGTAACAAAACCTTGGGTGAGCCCCAAGTTTGCTGCTGCAAACATCCTAGCTGTGGAAAACCCCTCTAGCCAGCTCCATTTACCATGATATTTTACCACCACTCTACTTCATGCATGCCTTGCATGCCAGACATTGTTACCCGATCAAAACATTCCTCTAGTCATGAGTTGGTATGGTGACCACACATCCGGCATGCAAAATCGGCGCTCTGCCAATAGGAGCTTTCCTATAGCTCGTGGCCAGCTGTGGAAGGATGTCTACGCATGCTAGGCATCTCCCCTCGGTGTCCCACACTCCTCCCCGACGCTCGCAAGCCTCCAAGGCAGCACTGGCGCGCGTGCTCTCCCCGCCCGAGGGCATCCAAGGCGCTCCCGAGCTCTCTCAAGCTGCCCCCGTCCCTAAGACCTCTCCGCGAGCCCCTTCTTGTCCCCCTAGCTCCCTCTCCCTCCCTTGGACCTCCCCAGACAAAGCCCCTGGCCCTCGTGCCCTCCTCCTTCGCCCTCGAACGCCATGGCGCTGCCTCGGCCTCTAGCGAGTTTGAGCTATCCTGCATCTCTTCTCTCCTCCGGACGGCCTCCCAGTACTCCTACCGCCGCCGAAACCCCCTCTGCTCGCCATTTCTTCCCCGCCGTCACAGCCGCACCTGCTCGTCGTTGCCGATGGTGCCCCTCTGCCATGGCCGAAACCACGCCCGGGAACGGCCTCCCCGAGGCTGTTTGACCACCCAGGCGGGTGTGATGGGGCGCCCGAGCACCCTGGTGGCCAGAACGCCGCCCGAGAACCCTGAATGCTCTAGGCGCGTGCTCGGCTAGGCTCCCCTGCCTCTGCCCTGCTCTGGCGGGAGGTGGGAGGAAGACCTGACGACCGGGGCCCACCTGTAAGCCACCCCCTGCCGGCCCCCCTTTTAAGTGGAGACGCCCTCCTCAGGTGTCGCCTCCCTACGTAGAAGGCGTACTCCTCAAGTACGCCTTCGACGTGGCCTCCTCCCCTCTAGGCCGAGCCACCGGGCCAACCCAGAGGCTATCTTGCGCCCCGAGCACATTTTAGCTCATTTGTTTTTGGTAATTTCTTTAGCCTTTTTCTTCTTCTTCAGAGTATTGTTAAATTCCTAATAAATTCATTTCAACACCAAATTGAATCATTGAAATTCCTACATGCTCCTAAAAATACAACCTATTTAATGGTGGCACCTCCATAATTTTTCACCACCTTTTTCTGTCAAGTTCAAATTTAAATTTAAAATTGAACTATTAGAGGCCACATTGTTAAATCCCTAGAGCTTTCATTATAGCTCCAATTGGAGTGATTAAGAATCCTAGGTGTATCTAAATTCATGCACTAAGTGGAGAGCATTTGTCCTTACACTTATTCTGCCATGTCAATTAGTGGGCCATTTATTCATTTGTGACCCACTTTGAAAATCCATAGGAAAATCATGCCAACTCCAAGTCCAGTGAAACCAATTTCCCCATGTTTCTAAAATCAAGCCCTATTTGTTGGGTCCATCCACTCATTTTTATAAAAATATTTTCTGTTGACATCTTAAAGGATTATCATTTCCATCTTCTCCTGCATTCCGAAACTTCTCCTTCATCCACATCCAACGAAACCTTCCTGATTATTTTTCTTGTGACCCAGGGCATCCAAGAAAAATAAAGCTCCTATTTATAGAGCACTTCTATTGTCTGCTTGATGTGTTGTTCATTACGGTTGTTTCCGGCGATAGTTCACGAAGTAGACGAAGTGCTCGGAGTGGACAAGAAGCGTGTGAAGACCTTGAAGACTTTGCTGAGACCAGGCAACTAGCCCTTTGACCATGTTAAGAAACCATTTTCATTGCATGTCATATAGCACTTTACTTTCGTTATGCCTGATCATGTGGAGCAGTGACCACTTCGGTGGGTTGCCTCCGATACGCTTACCATTGACACTTGCATCATGCATAACCCTACCACCTTATCAGGGTTATGTAGGTGAGTGTAGTTAGGATGCTAGTAGATGCTACGCAAGTGGGTTGGGGACTGATGCATAGTGATGGAAAGGAAGAAATGATTTCAAAGACCTTGCGAAAACCCCATCGGGTGACACTAATGCCCGAGGGAGATGTGATGAGATGGGTGACCACTTGAGAAATAAGTGGTGTGCCAGAACAAGAGAGTGATTTGGTTTTCAAAAACGGAATTGTGTAAGTTGCGATCGTTACTCCAACCTTACATGCGCAACCACGATACCCCTTATGGGACGGGGCTCTGTTGATTACCTTGGTGGGTACTGGCAAGGAGCCCGCATTATTAGTGGCGGGAGTGGCGTGGTCACTCTCGATAGGGGGTCGTACCGGTATGTACGATCATGCGCTGTCTTCACAGACACCAGGCACACCGTTGGTCCCCTCATGGATGGTACGATTAGAGCGAGGCTCAAGTGATGTACATCATGAGGGCTGGGTACCATTAGAGTGGACTATTTATTTAGTATCGCTAGGGGAAAGGTACTGTTCGGGTGCTTACCTCGGGTATGTTATATACCGCAAGTCGTGGATGACACAGATGTTCCCCGAGTCTTGTGGGTAAAGTGTCCAAACCTCTACAGAGTGTAAAACTATTCGAATAGCCATGTCCACGGTCAAGGACAGGTGGATGACCGCTCTTGTGCTACTTCCAGATGTTTCCTCAAAACATGGTGAGTGTTTATGTGGTGACAAGGATGATATTTGAGTCGAGTCAGATGACTTGGCATGATGACTGAACATGAGATGTTCAGGCGGTACATGGGACAAGTCTAAGGACTTGGTGTGATGGTTGAACATGAGACGTCCACCCCCCCTACTTATGATGATGACTGTGACGTGTCCTTTTGGACACCTGTTCGTGGTTGATGCATGATTACTTAAATTACTTGATCATGTCATTGCACTCCAAATTAGCTTTCTACAAAACTTACCTATTAGAGCTATATCATGCATTGTTAATGACTTATTCCAACACATGGGTTGCTTGCGAGTACATTCAAAGTACTCGTTGGCTTGCCACTGGTTATTTTATTGGCTAGGCATGAAAGATCAGGTTATGATGAAGATTACTTCGGTGACGGACATGCGAGCTAGGACGCTTACCAGCAAGAATGCCTGTAGGGTTAAGGCAGATGGCATGGGTTCACGCTATCGTTGAAGATCTCCGTTGCAATCATGTGAAGGCTTGGTCATGAAGGCCATATTTGAGTAAACCGGTATGTAATGGATGTAAGACTTATGTTATTCAGTTGTGTTCAGTGAGCATTGATCTCTGGGATCACTATGCACGTACATTCGGAGATCACGACTTATGAGTTGGGGTCCCCACATGTCGGAAGGAGGCTATGGCCTCAGCATCCAGCCAGTCGACGACTTGATTCTTCTTAGTCAAGAACCGATTCCAGAATTGCC
The DNA here is from genome assembly GCA_022496015.1 of Hordeum marinum. Lineage (NCBI taxonomy): Eukaryota > Viridiplantae > Streptophyta > Magnoliopsida > Poales > Poaceae > Hordeum > Hordeum marinum. The sequence continues at coordinate 339,715,207 of CM039677.1, read as the reverse complement.
TCGCAGACTCACCGGGCTTCTAGACGACATTGCTGAGATCGGAAGAGTCCGGCGGGCGGACATAGGTCCCTTGGAAGTTAGAGCGGAACGCGTCTTCCAGGTCTTCCCAGCATCCAGTGGAGTTTTCGGGGAGGCTTTTTAACCAGTGCCAAGCTGGGCCCTTAAGCTTAAGAAGTAGGTATTTGATGGCATGAAGATCATCTCCTCATGCCATATGGATATGGAGGAGGAAGTCCTTGCTCCATTAAGTTGGGTCAGTGATCCCGTCATACTGTTCTATATTCACAGGTTTGAACCCTTCGAGGAACTGATGCCGCATTACCTCATCCGTGAAGCACATTGGGTGAGCAGCGCCTCGGACCCGTGCTATATTGCGCCTGTATTCAACGTCTGTATGGGGCCGGTTGCGTTCCTAGACTCTGTTGTTTTGGTCGAACCATGGTATGTACTCGCCACGTCTATCGGGCGCGTAGTCTCTGGATCCACAGATGGATCTAGTGCGGCCTGCTCTGTGATCCAGGTCATCTCACAGGTGGAACCTGTCATTAGGCTCTAATGGCTCCTTGCCCCATCTTTTGGGCACTGCCGGTATGTAACCAGCGTCGTCGGCTCTCCTATCTCGACCACAAGGGGGGCGGTCCGGTTTGTCCTAAGGAGTAAGGTTTGGAGATGGAGTATCAGTAAGTTCGTCATCGAATTGCGGCAGCAACCTTCTCTAAGGGTAGCTTTTGGGCTGGTATGACAGACCAGTGCTGTATACTTCCTCGGCTAACAGGACTTTCGTCCATTGATCATTGAGGTTGGCCTGTTCGGCTTTTAGTTGAAGTTCTTTGGCCTTCAGGCTGCGGGACGTAGCTATGAGCCGTTGCCTAATTTCTTCCTGGTCCTCAAGGTTATCAGGGATGTATAGGTCATCGACTTCTGGTATATGTTCGTCCTTGACGGGGGGAAGATAATCGTCGCCTTTAGGGTCATTAACGGTATCGGGATCATTTGGGTCCTCAGGCACTTCCTGACCCTCAAATGGGTGCTTGGTGTTATCGGGATTGTCACGATCGTCGGGGGCATTTGCTTCCCCCTTGCTGATAATAGCTCTTCGTCCCTTTTTGCTTTTGTACCACTTGTGCAATTTCCGGCGCCTTGATGGCGCATCACCCGACTTGTCACCGTCGTTGTGAGGCATATTGTCGCCATTGGTGGCAGGAGTATCGACCATGTAGACATTGTATGCAGAAGTGGCAGCCCAACTCCCACTGTTAACGGGGTGGGAGCATGGTCCTCTTCTTCCATGTATTCTTCCTCCTCAGAGGCATAGTCTAGCACGTTGGTTAAGTCTTCAACGGTGGCTATCAAGTGGGTGGCGGGAGGGTCAAAAAATCTGTCCCTGCCCGAACTATAACTGGGCCGGGCGTAGATCGGGGCTTTATCGTTGGTGGTCCTCATCGATGAGAATTGCTCCAAGGCCTCGTCGATAGAGAAGGACCCGATCGGATCCAGCTGTTCGGAACTCATGGAGTTGAGCCCCGTAGAGTTCACCATGGGGAGTGTTCAGAAGGAACATCTGTCCGGTCATATGGCTCGATGGCCAGACCAGGATGAGTGATCGGATCACCGCCATGGGTGAGCCCATTGGCATGTCCAAAGAAGGGGCTCAAGGTTAAGCCCTTAGAGTCTTCAAGGGCTACACGCGAAGCTGTGAGCCCGATTAGTGACAAGTCGCCCCGAGAGTCGACGGAGAACTCTAAGTTTCCGAATCTGACCTCTTTATCAGGGGTGAAGCTCTCAACGCGACCTAGATGGCCGGCAGAATCCACGTGCAGCACAACACTGCCAAAGGTGAAGATCTGCCTAGGGAAAAACATCCATGTTGCGAACTCCTTATTTGATGAAGAGACGAGGCATCGATTCCATCTTGCTCATAGAGGAACTCTCAATGAAAGCACCAATGTCGGTGTCAAAACCGGCGGATCTTGGGTAGGGGGTCCCAAACTATGAGACTAGGATCGACGGTAACAAGAGACAGAGGGGACTAGAGTTTACCCAGGTTCGGGCCCTCCTATGGAGGTAATACCCTATGTCCCACTCGATTGTATTGATGGTGTAAGGATTTACAGAGTTGATCTCCCTCTAGATCATATGTATAAACCTAGATGAGTTATCCTATCTATACCCTAAAACCCTTCGGCTTATATAGATGTCGAGGATGCCTAGGGTTTACACATGGCCGGTTACAAGCCAAAGAGATAAACTTGCCTAACTATTACATCAGACATGGAGCGCAAGTCTTGTTTCCCAAAGCTTCCTTCTAGGAGACTGGGCCATCAAAGCCTTTGGTGTTCGGTCGTAGGACCGAAAGTATGTCTAGAGGGGGGTGATTAGACTACTTGACCAAATAAAAGTTTTGCCTTTTCCCAAATTTTAGTGTTTGCAATTTTAGCATTCATGGCAAGTCAATTTCACCCTACACATGCAAGTCTAAGAGTACAGCAGCGGAAAATAACAACAAGCATGAGTAAAAGGGATAGGGTAGGAAGATCAAACGCAATTGTAGACATGATGATTTTTCCTGTGGTTCTGATAGATGGCGCTAACGTACATCCGCGTTTATGGAGTCTTCAACCCACAGAGGGTAAAGGTCACGAGAGTCCACGGAGGGCTCCACTCATAAGGGTCCACGAAGTAGCAACCTTGACTATTCCATATGGCTTCTGTCCACGAAGGACTAGCCTCACTATGGGTAGATCTTCATGAAGTAGGCAATCTCCTTGCCCTCAAAAACTTCTTGGTTCACTCCACAACACGAAGTAGGAGGCTCCCAAGCGACACCTAACCAATTTAGGAGGCACCACCCACCAAAAGGTAATAGGCTCGATAATGACGATGAACTCCTTGCTCTTGTGCTTCAAGATGATAGACTCAACACACAAGCACTCTCTCACAGATTTGGCTTGGTGGAAGAGATGTTATTCGTGAAAATCAACTTGGTGAGGCTAGAAACCAAGATCCATATGGTTGGGGTGGAAGATCTTGATCTCAACACAATGATAGGTGGTTCTCTTTCAGAAAATCTGATAGGATAGGTATGGAATAGTTTCGAGTGATTCTCTTTTGAGTAGGTGGTGGTGGAGGGGTATATATAGGCATCCCCAAAAATCCAACCGTTACACACAAAATGACCAACTCGGTGACACCGATGTGTTAATCTCGGTGGTACCGAAGTGATCAAAAAGTGGCAACTTTTGAATCTCGATGAGACCGATATGTGAAACTCGGTTGCACTGATAAGGTGACCAATGGTCAGATTTGCAATCTCGGTGATGCCGACCCAACAATCTTGGTGGTACCGAAAATGTGAATTTGCGTAATAGAAAGTTGGCAACCTAAACTCGGTGGCACTGGTATGGAATCGGTTGCACCGAAGTGGCTAGGGTTTGGCTGAGTCAATCTAGGTGCTAGAATCGGTGGCATCAGGATAGGAATGTTGGTTGCACCGATTTTGAATGTTTGGCTATAGACAGACTTTGGTGGAAGAGCTTATGGATGTTTTTGGTGACTATCACTTGTGCGCGTATGAGCATTTTTTTCACTAACAAAACCTTACCCCCTTTTAATAGTATTGGCTTTCCTATGGATTCAAAGTGATTTCTCACAAATGTAAAATGTAGAGTCCTCTTTCTTGAAGCTTGGACAACCTATTTCCTTGCATCTTGGGGTAATTCCAGAATCTCCACAATCCTTTTGCCATCCCTATCATTGAACTTTTCCTAAAATATACTTGGTGGAGACATTGTTCAATGACTTATATGTTGTTATTAATTACCAAAACCACCAAGGGAGAAAATGTGCTTTCAATCTCCCCCTTTTTGGTAATTGACGACAACATATAGATCCAAGCTTCGACAAAGATATAATCAATGAATATAATCGTCGCTTTGAGAAGTATGTGATAAGCAAGAGCTCCCCCTAAATTTGTGCATTATTTTAAATTTGCGTTTGAATGCAAATGCACAATCTATTAGGTACATGGGTAACTTCTTACATGTCACATACAACTTGGTGGTGTGCCAGAATAATTAGAATGGACATCATAACACAACACAATCAAGCAAAGATGAATGATCATCACATAAGCATTAAGATGATAGGAAATAGTAGCATCACATATTAAAGTGTATGATCAAACATCATCAAACGTGTATCACAAGCAAACAAAAGTTGTCAAAGCAAAACAATTGTCTTTTGAAAAATAAATAAACACCAAAATGCTCTCTCACTCGAAGCCTAAATATCTATATACACTTCTCCCCCTTTGGCAACAAGTTACCAAAAATTTCAAAGGCATATATCTAAGCGTTCTTGGGATGATCTACTCCGGTTGTTGATGAAGAGTTGAGAGAACAGCGTCGGTGAATATCTCTGCAGATGTCGTGGATGGAGTTGGAGTGGCAGCTGGAGGAACTAGAGCTGATGGAGTAGGAGCTGAGGTGACAACAGAAGGAGCTGATGAAGAGGGCCTCAAGTCTGGAGCAGGCGCTGTGGCTGATCTGGCTTGACTAGGAAACTATGTGCCTGTCCTGAGAGGTGATCCATCCTCATCATCATGATCATCATCATAATCATCATCATCATCATCATGAGAAGTTGTGTGAGGAAGTGGCACTGAGTCAACTTCCTTTTGGAGCTCTATGACTGTCTTAGTCAGCCTGTCCACCTTATCATTTAGGTCTTGATCCTACATTCAAAGATCCTCACAAGACTATTCTGGTTGTCCAGAATCCCCTTAATATCCTTTTGCATTCTTTGAACTGATGAGATCAACAGATCCATTTTCTCATTTCTAGATCTAGGGACTTGAGCACTAGTGGCTCGAGCTGCCTTTGCCTTTGCCTCTGCCTGAGCTGTAGCAGATGTGGGATGATTTGGGTCCATCACCATGATGTTATCCTCAAGCTCTGGCTGTAAGGGCAAATGAGGTCTGTCAAGAGCAAATATGTGCTTCTCAATCTGAGAGTTGATAAACATCTGGATATAGCATGCATATCAGCAAGAGCGCTTTGGATCAGCAACAACCCTCTTAATTGTCTCAACAATTAAGTCCATAACTCTAATCCTGGTGTGACTCTCAAGGTGGATCAACATATTGATGGAGTAACCTCAGATCATCTTGTCATCTCCTGACTTGGGCATCAAAGTATGCCTCAGAATGGTGTTCATGGTACGGAGGCCAGCTTGAAGATAGTAGATGGATCCTAGCTTGTGAGATTGCGCTTTGTATGTAGGGATAGGAGTATACATATCCTTCATGGCATTGTGGCTTGCCTTGGATTCCGTGTAGATATCCAAGTCTCCATCCTGAACCACAGGGACTCCTAGAAGTGCAGCCCATTCATCGATAGTGGACTCATATCTTGCTCCTTCAGTCATCCATACAATCCTACCATCTCCATAGAAATGTCTAGTGGAGTAGAATTGCATGATCATTTCATCATTCCATGCAGTAAATTCTCTCCCAACAAACTCATCCAAACCAATGCAGTGGAAATTATCTTAGACACTTGGAAAATAGTCCTCATTCTCCTTAATGAATTTCCAGTTTAGATACCTCATGTCACTCACAACTGGATTCTTGTCAAATAGCACAGTCTCATAGAAATCCTATTGCTCTTTGGTATAGAATCTGTAGTCCACGACTGTCTTCTTCCTTTGGGCATATGGATCTATAGCTCCCCATGCCCTCAAACTCGAGTCTTTCCTCTTCTTCATATCTTCAGCAAGTGGATAGCTGGCATTATGTGCTGGAAGGTGTGGTTTGAGTTTCATCAAGGTTGACAAGTCATCATCATGCTCAGCTCAAGAAGCAGTGCCTTTGTTCTTTTCAGAACCTGGAATGTGCCTGGATGTCCTCTTAGGCTTTTCGGCAGCAACCTTCTTGGATTTGATGCTCTTGGATGTACCTGACTTAGGCATAGCATCAGCTAGAAGTTTCTTTTTCTTCTTCGGAGGGGCCTTCTCAACATGTTCTTCCTCCTCTTCCTCAACAGCAGCACAAGCAGCCTCCTCTGGATCTTCAAACATAGATGTAGGCCTACCAGTCACATGGATTATCCTCTTTCTGGCTCTCTTCTCCCCTGCCTTCTTAGGCATTGACTTCCTTGGGGGATCAATGGTCACTGTAGCCCTAGCACTCTCAGATGCTCTCATAGCTTCACAGCTAGCATAGACTTCGCTAATAACTCTCCTGGAAGAAGTGGCTTCAGTAGCAGAATTCTTAGCAGCCTTTTCTTGCTTCTTGGAAAGAATCTCCTCAGGAACAAAGTCTGAATCCTCCTCATCTAAATTCAGCTTCTTCCTGACCCTAGTAGCAGCCTTGGGCAACCCATGGGAGCTTGGGGTGCCTGGATCTAAAGATGTACTAGGCTCAGGGCTAGTGCCTGAACTCATGTCAAAACCCTGATCTGGCAAATTCTTACTGTCCTCAGCATCTGACATACTAACCCTCTGAATAGAGTATAGAAGAGCAGAAGAAGATGAGTCATCACAAAATGAGGCTGGTTTTTGAAAGATTGAACAAAAGATTTCCAAGGTTTTGCATTCTGTCACATGAAAATCGGTACAGCCGAAGCAAAGTTTCCGGTGCTACCGAGACTGACTATCCCATTAAGAAAAAGTTGGCACTCTTTTCGGTGAGACCGAAAAGAAGTACTAGGTTTCACCAAGACGGTTCTTAGCAACACAGAAAGACAAATCAGTGACACCGATTTGTTTGCTTCGGTTCCACCATGTTCCATCGGGCGGAAGGCAAACCCTAGTAAATCGATCATTTGCTAGACTATAGGAATTTCTTGTGGAGACGTGCAATAGGTGTCTCGTAGAGAAAAACAAATCAAATGTGCAAGAATCAGACGGGGAGCGCAAAGGAGGTCGAATCCGTACCCTAACTCGGTGACAGATCTGCTATGGCGGCGACGATGGAGAAGATTTCATAGACGGCGGCGATTCCCAACGGTGGAGGAGCGCAGGGGGACAAGGGCGATGACCAGGGGTCTTGAAATCAGCAACTTAGGATTGTGAGGCACGATGGTTTGAGGATGAATTTCAAAGCATCAGGGTCCACAGTATATATACCCACCACTGTCGGTGACGCCGATTCTATATTGTCGGTGTCATCGAGTTCTTCAACTGTCAATTGATAGGAAACTCGGTGTAACCGAGAATATGGAATTGGTAGTACCAATATAGAACACCAGATCAACCCTAGGCATTCGGTCAGACCGAGATTTTGGGGTTGGTTCCACCGAGATGCACTTGGGAGGTTTTAATGGTCAGTCCTTGTCGATACGGAACTCCGAGTGCTCCACACACAAAGGGATCGGAAAGTACTTGTTCAAATTTTGTGATGCAACATGAATAGAGTATGAGGTGAGAAAGCATAGATAGATAAAGAGTGGTCCTAGGCATTCTTGTTGATCCAATTGGAAAAAGATAAATCAAAGACCAAATAACAACAATTGGATGTCATTGAATGAGAAAACAAATGCAGACCAACATGCTCATACAATAAGATGCCAAATAAAATCATGACAAACATGCACAAACACTCTAGCATCTAACAAGCACTTGGGTGATGACGAAGTCATCTATGTGTGAGTATTTGACTTAGGATCCAAGTAAGAATACTTGATCATAGGTCATACTCATCCTTTAAGCAAAAGTGGGGTTACCAATTTTACATAAAACATTTAATGTTGTCACATACTAAGAGATGCTTTGACTCAAGACTTAGAGTAAATCTCCCCCTTGATGTGACATCCCCCCATAAGAGGGATAAACTAACCTTGGGTTTTTTAGATGAAGACTTCATGTTGGTGAGGTAGTGGTGGATGCTCAAAGTTGATGAAGATCACCAAGAGTTGGGATCATCCTTGTTGTTTCCTTACTCTTCTCACCTACATGGGTTAGTCCCAGCACACAAGAGACAAATACAAGGATATCTATGGACATGGAGTGCAAAGCATGTGTGATGATGTCCACTGATTTGTTGATTACCATGTCCCTTGCTTACCTTTGAGGGAATGTGTGACTCCTTGAACTATTGCATAGGGTTGATGTTGATTGCAAATAGATCTTGCCAATAATGAATGTGAGTGAATTTCATTGGCGCAGTCACCCCTCAAGAACTTTCTAGTTCTTCTTCTTGGGGACCCACATCAAGATGTTGGGGATCCTTGGTGTTGCAGTAGCCTTTGTATACGTTGATCTTGAAGTAGCCTTGGGAACCTACTGCACCATAGCTAGGAATTCATCTTCATATGAGTCAATATCCTCTTGAAGCTTGTTCTTGCCCTTGAGCTTTTGGTCTTGTGGTGGAAGGTCATTGTCGTGGGAACGAGCCTGGCAGTAGATGGTAGGGGTATGAAGGGAGAGGGCAGAGTCCTAGCTACGGCAAGGGTGTACACACAGATGTATGAGTTCAGGCCCCTCTCGTGGAGGTAACAGCCCTACATCTCAATGCTCGGGAGCTTTATGTCGTGTGGAATATGGAGATTACAATGGTTGCGAACCCTTGTGCAGGAGGGAGGAGCAGATTATATAGAGTTCATTGCCCCTCGTAATTATCCCGCATCTAAGGGCCTGGTCGTGGGGTTTAAAGTCCGCCATTACAGGTAACGTACGTAATAAAAGCTACTAATGGCCATTGAACCAGCGTCTGCCCGTTGGACTCTTGGGGATGACTTCTGGTCTTCTAGCGTCGAGTGAAAACGAGGTCTTCCGAGTGACACGCGACTGCCGAGTGAGAGCGGGACTCTCCGAGTGGATTACTGTCGAGTGACTTTGAACGTCTCCAGGGATCCACTCGGAAGTGCATGATTGATCTTCAAGTCCTCCCATGTGGTGTCCTTAGGTAGGGTATGTGGGCCTTGCCTAGGACCCTACCCTTGGTACATATCCTCGTCATTAGGCCCCGAATGGATCGGGGTTTGAGTGGTGGAAGGAGGTATCAACGTAGACCTTGAGTTAGTGCATCAAATCCTCCGAATGGTATTTGGGATTTCCATGGAACTTGCGTCGATTGAACTCTGAGCATTAGCATTCATTCAGGATCGACACGCAAAATCTTCCGAATGATATTTGGGGCTTCAACGAAACTTGCGTCGATTGAATTCTTCACCGCTCGCCTGGATCCATTCAGCCTTAAAAGTGCCTGAGTGGATGTTTAGCATTTTTTTTGCTCCGACTGAACTGACAGTATCTTGGGAGGCAACGGGTCGGTCTGACAGACCCGGATTTTCTGGGATACGAAAATTTGGGAAGCACGCGCGCGCGATGATGACGCCACGATCAGGGCAAGTGGAGGCACGACGCCTCGATTTTCGTGTCGGTCATATCGCCACGTACCGGGTGCCGTAAGCGGTTGGCGTGCGCGGTAACCTCGCGGGTCCACTGGTCAGTGAGACACTCGGGAGCGTATAAAGCTTTCGGAGCTGCAGCTCGCACAGTACCTGCGCTCTTTTCCTCCGCCTCCTCTACTCCCAGCGCCCCACTCCGATCTTCCTCGACGAGAGCCATCGTGCTGACGATGAAGAACATGACGGAGAAGCTGGAGGGGGCAAAGAAGGGAGCGACAAAGCTCGAGGGAAAGAAGTCCTCGACCGCCCGGTTGACCGCGCCGGTGGGTTGGATGCAGGGGGATTTTCTCCCCTCTGTAGTCACCCGCGAGGACATGGAGGGCGTCGTCTCCGACGGGCTCGTGGCGGATGGTGCTTGGAGGTTGCCGGGGGAGGAGCGCGAGCCAGAGCCACGCGACGGGGAGCGGATTCTTCTTCTCTCCCATGTCGAAAGAGGTTTTTCCATGCCTCCTCACCTGTTTTTAGGGGATTTCTGAACTTTTTCGATGCTCAACTGCACCACCTCTCGCCAAATACCATCGCCTATCTATCTGCGTTTGTCACTTTGTGCGAATGTTTCCTAGGCTGCTCTCCCCATTGGGGGTTGTTCAAGCACCTCTTCATGGTCAGATCCCAGACCGTGAAGAAAGCTCACCCTGCCGATGGGAAGACTCATGTGCTCAAGTTGTGTGGAGGCTTAGGGGTTCACAAAAGAGTCCATAGTTCCTTCCCTGCCATGACTTTCCCGAGTTTGTCAGAGGCTAGCAGTCGACTTGGTTCTATTGCAAAGATGTTGCGTCACCCAATATGTTGACTGGCCTTCCCCCCTATACACCCGACCATCCCACTGTTCCCCAATCTTTGAGGCTGACCGAAGAGGAGCATGTCCAAGTGGGTATCCTGGTCGAAGCGGTGGTGCAATTGATCCGGGGCAGAGTGACAGGAATGGATTTGCTATAGACGTTTCTCGGTCGACGTATCCAGCCGCTCCAGGCCAGAGACCACACCATGTGGCATTACGCGGGCCTAGAGGACACGACCAGGACGCATCCAGAGGAGGTTCCATAGAAAACTGTCGAGCAGTGGCTTCGTAGCATCACGGGAGCTTGCGACAATCCTCTGTGAGCCAAGAGGATCCGACCTTACTCGGCCAAAAATCCGCCGAAGAATCTGGTGAGTTGTGAGGTGTCGACTGATGTTTTACTGTAGAGTGATACTTTGACTTATAAGCTGACTTATTCCCTTGAATCATGCAGGAGTGGACGAACATGCACTCACCCGTTCCCAACAGGAACCATGTGGAAGATGGGGTGGTGAGCGAGGGTGGCAGTGTGGACGGTGACTGTTCTTCCGACACCGAGAACGAATAGGAAGACTCCTGCGAAGAGGAAGAGGTCGAGTCGCCTCCCTGGCGCGAAGGTCGCACCAAGGCCTGCCAGGATCCGGTAGCTGTTGAGGACAGGGCTCCGGGCCCTAGTGAGAAGAACCCAAAACGGAGCCGCCCTTCGACCGTTGAGTCGAGTGAAAGACTAGCCAAGCAACCCAAGCAAGCCGTCACCAAGCCTCGCAAACCTCTGCCTCGCATGAGGGTGGCCGTACCCGTCGTCTCCACGTAAGTGTTTATTTTCGAATTTTTTCTGTCGACTGAAGTCTGGAGTTGTATCTGACCGAATGCCACTCAATCTGTTAGAGCTGCTACATCTGTGACCTCGCCTCATCGGGATGGAGGGGAAGCGATGGATGTTGACACTGCTGATGCTGCCACTTCTCATAGAGGTAAGAAAGTTGTTGGTTCGTCTAGATGGGACTCGACACATGTAGATGTTAACACTGTCGGTTGTCATTGAAGAGGTCATTCAGGTGGAGGACGACGAGGAGCACCTGGACACTTCGCGCGCTCGTACCCGGAGGGCATCATCAGCTCAAGCGCTTCAGCGCTCAACTACAGAGTCTTCCCAGGGGAAAGGTGACTCGACACAACTCAGGGCTAACCCCGCAGCACCTCTGTCACATGCTCCTCCATCCGTCTCGGCCGTTGTGACATCGACTCCAACTGGACCCCCTCAGACTGCTTCAGTTGCCCCAGCGATCATGCCGACCCCACCTGTGACGGCCTTCTCTCTGCATCGCACCCCGGAAGATCAGACCGGAGCTGCGAAGGAAGCCATGATTCAGGCGGAGCAGCTCATGCTGAGAACCACGGAGGCGTTCGAGGCCAGCAAACTGGCTTTTGACGTCAGCGCAGCCCTCCGTACCAATGTCCGAGTAAGTTTGATTGTAAGGCCATTGTCGATTGAATTCCTATCTTCTCTTGGCTGTTGTACACCCACTGGGTGCTTGATGTAGAATGTTTGAACTTTCTCCACTCGAATAGACTGGATCTTAGTCGAGTAGGACTGGGATTGATAGTACGCATGGTACTAGGGTCACTCGACATGTCGAGTGTATTTTCTGACGAGTTTCTCAACAGATCGAGAGTTAACCATCTCAGCGGGGGCACTCTTAGCACACCCACTGGGTGTAGTCCTTGAGACCGCAGTCGAGTGCATGCATCGGCAGAGGTCTTAGAGTCTATCGTATATAGGATACACTTTGCCTTGAATCACACCACTCCATAGCTACCTTGCAGGTTTCATGGATATTATTGGCAAACCATGGTATGACGCTGCATAAGGACAGACTGCACTTCATAGAGTAGGGAGGTGCGTCACTCGACGGGTCGAGTGTCGTGATAGGGCTGACCTTGTCGAGTGTATATTTTTTCTAACGAGTTACTCGACGGATTGTGAGTTAACCGTCTCAGTGGGGGCGCTCTTAGCCCACCCACTGGGTGTAGTCCCCGAGACCGCTATCGAGTGCTTGCATCGGCTGGGGTCTTAGAGTCTATTGTATACAAGATACACTTCACCTTGAATCACACCACTCTGTAGCTACCTTGCAGGTTTCATGGATATTATTGGCAAACCATGATATGACGCTACTGCACTTCATAGAGTAGGGAGGCGCGTCACTCGACGGGTCAAGAGTCGTGACAGGTCTAACCTTGTCAGATGTTTGAATAACCAGTGAGGACACGCTAAGTGCACCCGCTGGGTGTAGTCCCCAAGGCTACTGTTCATTGCAGACGATAAACAGTAGGCTTGAAAACTTGTCGTACGCGTGGTACTAGGGTCACTCGACATGTCGAGTGTTTTTTTCTAACGAGTTACTCGACAGGTCGAGAGTTAACCATCCAGTGGGGGCGCTCATAGCGCACCCACTTGGTGTAGTCCCCGAGACCACTATCGAGTGCTTGCATCGGCACGGGTCTTAATAGAGATAGCTTTTGAATTTCTTTATGGCGCGCGGAGTGCCAGAACCACTCGACATGTCGAGTAGACTTTCTGCTTGAATTCTTCTAAGATGGTCATTCTCCGGTGTTTGATACCCAGTCGACTGTCCCAAGCGTCACTTGCCGATTGAATTTCCGTTTTATGTTGATTCCAGAGGGCTTGTGAACTTGGGGCGGAGTATAAGGACGTGGAGGACGAAAGGAACCGGCTGCAAGTCGATCTGGCGGTCTCCAACAATGCTCTGGAGCGAGTGCGTGCTGAGATGAAGACTTTGGGAGGTAATAACTACTGATTTTCTGCATTCTCCTCTTCACTCTCCATGTTTTGAACCGACTAGTCTCACTCAAACAGACGTACGCAATGAAAACCGTCGACTCTGAGCGTGACTCAACAATATTATTTCTTTAGATTCCATGAAGAAGGCGATGGAGGAGAAGGACAAGGAGAAGACTGAAGCCGCAGAACAAAACTGGCAGCCACCAAGGAGGTGGAGGATGAGAACACCAAGCTGAAGCAATAGCGTGCGGACCTTGTCAAGAAGGCCGAGCAACTAACCAAGAGGGGTAATGGCCTGGAGAAGCATCTGGGCGAATTCTCGAGGAAGATGTATCTTCTGCTCGACGGTGAGTATTTCTTGTTGACTAACACTTGCACAAATTTTGAGGGTCGCAGTTCACCAATTCTCTTCCTATTTTCCCTTCTTCAACATAATTCTGCCATGACTTTGAAAAGGAAACAGAAGAGATTGGGGCCATGCTTGACCCTACCAAGTCGCCGGTTGCTGATGCGATGGCGATGAACATGCTGCGACTCAACTTTTAGCTCTAGGGTGCCCAGGCCTACATTACTCGGCTGAAATCTGCCATGGAAAGAATCGATAAGGAGCTATGGCCTGAGGACGCTCTTCAGCTCGACCTCAACTCCATGATGGCTCACCTGAACGAACTTCCCAATCAAGTGCAAGCTTGGAAATAATCTGCTGCTCACTGCGGGGCCGACGTGGCATTGTCACTCGTCAGGGTCCATTCTAGGGACGTGAGGAGGGAGAAGCTGAAGGAGGTCCAGGTGGTAAACACGAAGAAACTCTAGTTCGAGGACTTCATGGAAACCTTCATCGAGGCAGCTACCCGAATCGCTGACGGCATCGACCTCGACACTTTCGTCGAGCCCACCAGTCCGTCTCCTGCTTAAAAAACTTGGGTATTTGGAAAAAGTAGTTAAATTTGCCTCGGTATGCCGAGTGGAACTGTATCCCCTAAAACTTCATTCATGCCTTAGGCTTGAGCATATTTGCTTCTACACAAGACATTTATCCACAGTTTTACCTTTCGGATTTTACTCGTGCTTTGGCTTTCAATCATTTGTTCGACTGAATTTGTTTTTAACATAGGCGAAATGCTTTCGCAGCTAAGCCTCCGAGTGTGGGGATTACTCATCGCTTGGAGTATTTTTGATCTTGGGCGAATGTCAATTCGCAGCTAAGTTGTCGAGAGAATGTATTACTATCCACCCGACAAGGTTTTTAACTTAGACGAAACGTGTTTCGTAGCTAAGTCCCCGAGTGTGAGGATTGCTCATCACCCGGAGTATTTTTGAACTTAGGCGAATGTTGATTCGCAACTAAGTTGTCGAGTGAATGGATTACTATCCACTCAATGAGGTTTTTAACTTTGGCGAAACGTGTTTCGTAGCTAAGCCCCCGAGTGTGAGGATTGCTCATAACTCAGAGCATCCCCAAGAATGTAACTACATGGTTGGAATCGAAGAAGTATATATCGTAGAAACATGAATTTCATTGATGAAGTATTCTTATTACATTAGAAAACTCTTGTCTCAAGTGTAAAAACGCCGGAGCAGATCTGCATTCCAGGCTCATGGCTCATCTATCTGTTTCATGAGATTATACAGGTGATAGGCTCCATTGTTTAGCACCTTAGTGATGACACAAGGGCCATCCCATGCAGGAGCAAGCTTGTGAGGTCAGTGTTGATTCACCCGGAGCACCAAATCTCCCTCATGGAATGCTCGACTCTTAACATTCCTTGCATGGAAGCACCGCAGGTCTTGCTGATAGGTAGTGGTCCAAATCAGAGCCATCTCTCGCTCCTTCTCCAGAAGATCTACCCCATCCTGTCTGGCCTGTTCAGCTTCAGCCTCAGAATATAGCTCCACTCGAGGAGAATTGTGGGCCAAGTCACTCGGCAACATGGCTTCAGCGCCATAGACAAGGAAGAAAGGAGTTCATCTAGTCAACCGATTAGGCGTTTTCCTCAGTCCCCACAAAACAGACGACAACTCAGTTACCCATGCACCCACAGCATGATCCAAATCGCACATGAGACTAGGCTTCAAACCTTGCAGAATGAGACCATTATCCCGCTCAACTTGCCCATTGGTTTGAGGATGAGCAACATAAGCATAATCCACTCGGGTGCCTTGGGAGTTACAGAATCTCCTGAATTCTTCCGAGTCAAAATTAGTGTCGTTGTCCGTGATGATGTTGTGCGGAATGCCGTATCAGATAATGATCTCCCTCATGAACGTGACCGTCGTATGGGAATTCAGCTTCTTGATGGGCTTGGCTTCAATCCACTTGGTGAATTTGTCGACTGCTACCAACAGGTGGGTGAATCCTCCTTTTCCGGGTCGGAAGGGACCAACCATGTCGAGTCCCCAAACCGCAAATGGCCAAGCGAGATGAATTGTCTTCAGAGCAGACGCCGACTTGTGCGGCAGATTCGCATAGAACTGGCAGCCCTCGCACTGATCAACGATGTCCTTAGCCATCTCATTAGCTCGTGGCCAGTAAAAACCAGCTCGGTATGCTTTAGCGACAATCGCCCTCAAAGACGCATGGTGGACGCAAGTTCCCGAGTGGATTTCATCTAGAATCATCCGACCTTCCTCGGGGGAAATGCAACACTGGGTGACACTAGTCACACCCTCTTTGAATAGCTGATCTCCCATCACAATGAAAGTCTTGGACCTGTGCACAATCTGTCGAGCCTCTACTTCATATTCAGGGAGCTCTTGTCTGAGGATATAGGCAATGTATGGCACAGTCCAGTCAGGAATGATAACCAGAATCTACATGACCAGGTCAATCACAGCAGGAACATCGACTTCAGTCGAGTCAGAGGAGCTCAAAGCTTGTGGGGGCTCTTCGGTGAAGGGATCCTCTTGAACCGAAGGAGTGTGCAAGTGCTCCACGAACACACCGCTGGGGACAGGCCGTCGAGTGGAACCAATCTTGGACAGCTCATCGACCGCTTGATTTTTTAGTCGGGGAACATGATGAAGTTCCAGGCCTTCAAATTTCTTCTCCAACTTCCGAACTGCATTGCAGTATCCAGTCAGAGCGAGGTTTCTAACATCCCACTCTTTCATCACTTGATTCACCACCAAATCTGAGTCGCCATAAAGCATCAGGCGCTTTACGCCGAGTGAGATAGCCATGTGTAACCCATACAAAAGTGCTTCATACTCTGCCTCATTGTTGGAGGAATCAAAGTGAATTTGCAAGACATAGCTGAGCTTGTCGCCTCTAGGAGATATCAAGACAACACCAGCACCGGACCCATTCAACATTTTGGAGCCGTCGAAGAACATTGTCCAATGCGCCGAGTGAACTTGGATGGGCTGTTGTTGTTCAGTCCACTCGGCCATAAAATCTGCCAATGCTTGGGACTTGATTGCTTTCTTGGCCTTGAATCTGATGTCAAAGTGTACAACCTCAATTGCCCATTTAGCCACTCGACTTGATGCGTCGCGATTATTGAAAATCTCGAACAAAGGAGCATCACAGACGACCGAAATCGAATGTCCTAGAAATAATGCGCCACCTTCTTTGATGACAGGTAACTACCATACACCATCTTCTGATAGTGTGGATATCTTTGCTTTGAGGGGGACAATACTTCCGATACATAATAAACTGGCCTCTGAACTTTATAGGCTTTACCCTCCTCTTCTCGCTCGACAGTCAGCACTGTACTGATGACCTGATTTGTGGCTGCAATGTACAGGAGCAAGGGCTCTTTGCTGGTAGGAGCGGCAAGCACCGGCTGGGTGGAGAGCAGGGCTTTGAGCTTAACAAACGCTGCTTCCGCTTCGGGAGTCCAGTCGAACGTGTCGGACTTCTTCATCAACTGATATAAGGGCAGAGCCTTCTCACCAAGACGAAAAATGAATCGACTCAATGCTGCCAAGCAACCTGTGAGCTTCTGAATGTCATGCACTCACACGGGAGTCTTCATACGGGTAATGGCGCTGATCTTGTCAGGATTGACATCAATTCCTCGCTCGAAAACAAGAAAACCGAGCAACTTGCCGCCAACGACACCGAAGGTACATTTGGCCGGATTCAGCTTTATGTCGAATCACCTCAGATTGCCGAATGTCTCGGCCAAGTCAGCCAGCAGGTCGGAACCTTTGCGGGACTTGACCACTATATCATCCATGTACGCCTCGACATTCCGAGAGATCTGGTTGAGTAAACATTTCTGAATCATGCGCATAAAAGAAGCACTGGCATTCTTAAGACCAAAAGGCATGGTGATGTAGCAAAAGCACCCGAATGGGGTGACAAAGGCTGTCTTTATTTCATCTAGGCCATACAGACGGATCTGCTAGTACCCAGAATAAGCGTCCAAAAACGATAAACGCTCGCACACCGCTATCAAGTCAACAATTTGATCTATGCGGGGGATTGGAAAATGGTCTTTTGGTCACACCTTATTGAGATGTTTGAAGTCAATGCACATGCGCAATGACTTATCTTTCTTTGGCACCATCACAACATTCGAGAGCCACTCGGAGTGGTAAATCTCTTGAATGAACTTGGCTTGCAAGAGACGGGCCACTTCTTCTCTGATTGCCTTGTGCTTCTCTGCCACTGATCGACGCAAATGCTCCCTAACAGGCTTGGCTTTCGGATCCACTCACAGACGGTGCTCAGCCAGCTCCCTGGGAATCCCTGGCATGTCAGAAGGCTTCCATGCAAAGATATCCCAGTTCTCACGGAGGAACTGGATGAGCTCTGTTTTCCTATTAATTGTCGAGTGTTGTTGAGATATTTGTCGGGGCAGCAGTTGGATCCGTTGGGTGGATGTGCACCTTCTTCTCCTCCCCTGCCGACTGAAATGCCGACTCGGAAGATGGCTTCTTTGCATGGAGCAAATCAGCAGGGTTAGCGGTTTTCTTGTACTCTTTGAGCTCGACCATGGCCATTTTTTGATCGACGATCTTGGAGCCTTGCTGGAGGCACTCTTCGGCCCGCTGTCGATTGCCAGTGACCGTGATGATGCCCTTAGGGCCTAGCATTTTCAACTTGAGATACACGTAACATGGTCGGGCCATGAAACGTGCATAAGCGGGTCGACCCAAGATGGCGTGGTAAGCACTCTTGAAATCCACGACTGCAAATGTCAACTTTTCTTTTCGGAAATTTTTGTCATCTCCGAATGTCACATCCAATGCTATCTGGCCGAGTGACTTGGCTTTCTTTCCTGGGATGACCTCGTGAAACTGCATGCTGCTCTCGCTTAGACGGGACATCAGAATGCCCATCCCTTTCAGGGTATCCGCATAAAGAATGTTCAGGCCGCTGCTGCCGTCCATGAGGACCTTTCTGAGTCGAGTCCCCTACACCACCGGATTAACTACGAGAGCATGTCGATCGGGAGTGGCCACACGAGCAGGATGGTCTGTCTGGTCGAATGTGATAGCATATTGGGACCATTTGAGGTAGGTGGGGGTGTTTGGCACAACCATGTTGATTTCTCTATTGACGACTTTCAGATGAATCTTGCTCTCGACATCAGCAAAGATCACCAGTGTAGTAGTGACATCCGGGAATGTTTCCTTTTCCTCATCTTCATCTCCCGTTTCAGGAGATTTGTCACTCGACTGGTCTCCCTTGAATTGCTGGATAAGGGTTCGACACTGTCGAGTGGTGTGCTTGGGCAAAATTAGGTTGCCTTCTGCTTCTTTCCTCCTGTGAATCACACACGGCTAATCCATGATATCAGTTCCTGACTGACCTTTCCACTTCTTGGGGGGCATACTGAGCCTTGGCTTTGCCCTTGTTCTTTGACTGAATCGCTAGTGCCGCTACCTCTGCCGGAGCTGGGTCTTCAGCCTTCCGCTTCTGTTTCCGATTGTTGCCACCACCAGACTTGTTGGTGACTGTTTTTGCTTTGCCGCTATGTAGGCGGTCTTCTTCTTCGCCATTGGCGTACCAGGCGGCAATTTCCATCATCTTGCTGAGTGAAATATCACCAGTGTGCCCGAATTTTAGGTACAACTCCCTGTATGTCACACCGGCCTTGAAAGCACAAACAACCTGGTGTTCTGACACATTCTCCACCGTATGATGCAGGGTGGACCATCGCTGAATATAATCCCTCAAGGTTTCATTGGGCTTCTGGAAGTAGTGCTGTAAGTCGACCAGACCTGCCGGGTTCTTGCATGTGCCCTCAAAGGTCCAGACAAATACTCGGGCAAGATCTTCCCAACAATGTATGCTGGAAGGAACCAAATGATTCAACCATGATCGAGCTGAACCATCCAACATGAGGGGCGGGTGCTTCATTACCACATTGTCATTTCCGCTGCCAATCTGCACAGCCACTCGGTAATCATCTAACCAAGTCTCTGGCTTTGTTTCACCAGAAAACTTTTTGATCCCCGCCGCCATTCTAAAGTTGGGGGGAATCTCTGCAGAACGTATATCTCTACTAAAACACTCGGGACCAGACACCACGACTGAGCTTCCACTCGGAACATCTCTGTCGAGTCCTTCTCTGTAGGCTCTGCTCTTGTCTATCCGCTTCTGAACAAGATAGGCACGGGCATCAAAGTACGCGTCCTGCTCATAACCGAAGGAGCGCCTGTCGTCCTGGCGCCAGGGCACGTACGGACCACTCTGTGGAGGAGTGGGCACTTGACGGTGGTCTTCGCGGTGATGCTGATCTTTGTCTTGCCCTTCATGAAAACCGCCGCCTCAACGACGCATGGTCGATCCAGGGCTGTGTGTCGACTGAATGGTCTCCGCCTTGGGTGAATTGTTGTATATCCTGTTACAGGACTAAGAAACTGCTGAATTCTGATGCTGCGCTGCAGCCAACAGCTCTTTGATCTGCAACAGCCCTCTACCAGTCTCTGACCGGGACGGCTGAATGGAATCCGCTATCCTAGCAGCAGCAACAACATTTAGCACAGGAGTTCGGTATACCTCAATGTCGTCGTGAGATCCAGTCGGAAACAGTTGTCGATGACGTCGACTGGGGCGTAGCGGGCACTGGCGAGTGCGCTCGTCAATTTCTGCCTAGAGCTCTTCCACACGAATGCGCGCGGCCTCCAAAGCTTGGGCCTCGGCAGTCGCGCCAACGATGGGAGTATGAAGAACCTCCTCGTCGTGCCATGGCTGCTATTTCAACAGACCTCCAACCTCGTGCTTTCCATGGCCGAAGCTAGGCGGTGAACTCTGATGAGAGCCCTCCATCAAGACCTCCGCTGCAGGATCGCAGCTTTCGCACTCGGAAGACACGTCGGACGGATCGAAATCCGACTCGAACACGCCGTGAAGGGACTCGACGGGCTCGAGCGCTGCAATCTGCGGAGAAGTTTGGCGCACCGCTGCGTGTTCAACCCAACACTGAAGTCGTGGGCGGCCAGACTGCTTGCGACTACGAATAGTGAGAGGGGCCGACGCGTAAGGAGTCGACGGCTGAAACAACAACACACCGCAGGGACTCGCACGGAAGTGCGCGGCCCCGCAGGCGGGGAGCGCCTCGACATTGAGAGGCGCCTCCTGGAGCCATGCCGAATCGTCGGTGATGAAGGTGAGCACTCCGAAACGGATCTCGTGGCCCAGAGCAAAAACACTGCTGGAAGACATGTCGAAGGATGAAAATCGCAACCTCGCCAGAAGTCGCTTAGACGCCTTCCCCATGATGGGCGCCAACTGTCGTGGGAACGAGCCTGACAGTAGATGGTAGGGGTACGAAGGGAGAGGGCAGAGTCCTAGCTACGGCGAGGGTGTACACACGGATGTACGAGTTCAGGCCCCTCTCGTGGAGGTAACAACCTTACCTCTCAGTGCTCGGGAGCTTTATGTCGTATGGAATGTTGAGATTACAATGGTTGCGAACCCTTGTGTAGGAGGGGAGGAACGGCTTATATAGAGTTCGCTGCCCCATATAATTATCCCGCATCTAAAGGCCTGGTCGTGGGGTTTAAAGTCCGCCATTACAGGTAACGTACGTAATAAAAGCTACTAATGGCCATTGAACCAGCGTCTGCCCGTTGGGCTCTTGATGATGGCTCCTGGTCTTCTGGCGTCGAGTGAAAGCGAGGTCTTCTGAGTGACACGCGACTACCGAGTGAGAGCGGGAGTCTCCGAGTGGATTACTGTCAAGTGACTTTGAACGACTCCAGGGATCCACTCAGAAGTTCATGCTTGATCTTCAAGTCCTCCCATGTGGTGTCCTTAGGTAGGGTATGTGGGAAGAGTATTTTCCGCTTGGGAAGAGTATTTTCATACTTCTCCTTTTGAGGAACAAACTTGGGCTCGAGATATTGACCTTCTTCCCATTCAACTCCATTAGCGTTGAAGTAGCCAACACCACAATTTTTCCGGCATCCTTCGTGCTTGCGTACAATTTCCTCAAATTGCTTACACCCGGCAAGACTCTTGTAGATACCTTTCTCTATAATTCCTTCCAATAAAGCATTTTCTTTCTCAAGTGTAACTTCGCTAAGAGAATCATCATTAGTGGAATCAATACAACTACTAGGAGCAACGTCATTGGGTTTAGCTTTTTTATTATTGCTACTAGCTGAAGAACCTTTCTTGCCTTTGTTACTAGTTTGCTTAGATTTAACTTGTGGCATGAATTTAGACAAGAGTAGTCATTTGGCAAGATAAGATGAAGTCTTCTTTCAGATATCATCACTGATAGCCTTAAAAAAATCATGTTCTTGCTCCAAATTGAGCTTCTCAAAGCGTAGCTTCTCATGAGTTCTTACGAGCTCTCTACGATCTTCGAGAGTATATTCATGGGCTAACTTAAGAGTGTTAAGTTCTTTAGTTAGTTCTTCTATTTTCATCTTATCATCGTCAATCGACCTATGTTGACTAGCATGAGAATTATGAAGTTCATTTTGATCAACATCACTAGTTTTATCACATAGCAAGTCATGATCACAAAGCAAATCATCTTCATCACTATTGAAATCAAGATATTTGGGGTGTGATACCTTGGGGACTTTGGCTATGAAGCTACTTCCACTCCCTTCGTTTGATGAATCAAATATATCAAAGGAGTTGGTAGTCACCAGAGCAATTCCTGCAACACCATCATCTTGACTATAGTCGGAGTCGGAGTTATAGCTTCTCTCGGAGTTGTTGTCGGAGTCGGAGCCGGAAACCCATTCACCAGCATGAGCTTGATGTTTTCTTCTTGTGTATCTCTTTGTGTACTTGCCCTTATTCTTCGAATCTCTACTTGTCCTTGAGGGTCTTCGTTCATAATGATCATGTCTACTCCTTCTCTCTCTTTGAGGTGATCATTTCTTGAGCTTCATCTTCTAGGTGACTCTTCTCTTTGTTTGTAGGGAGCCGTGCACTCATTGGAGTAGTGTTCGGGCTTCCCATAATTGTATCAATTGCGGTCACGACTTGACGAACACTTCTCATCATATCTTGAGTTGGAGTTTCTTTCTTTGCCTCTATTCTTGTAGAACTTGTTGAATTTCTTGACCATGAGGCTTATCTCTTCATTTGTGACAACGTTGTCGGTTGAATTTGCGGGAGCATCACTTGTGGCCATGTAAGCACCACTAGACTTGTTGCGGAGCTCTTCTTTGTCTTTGAGTGTCATCTCATGGGCAACAATCCTTCCAATGACTTCCGTAGGCTTGAGATCTTTGTAGTTGGGAATCATTTGGATTAATGTGCACACAGTGTCATATATCTCATCCAAAGCTCTAAGTATCTTCTTGATGATGAATTTGTCGGTCATTTCATCGCTTCCTAAGCCGGCAATCTCATTGGTGATGAGAGCTAACCTAGAGTACATCTCTACGACTTTTTCACCATCCTTCATCTTGAACTTGTCAAGCTGACTTTGAAGAACATCTAACTTGGATTCTCTCATGGACTCGGTTCCTTCGTGCATATCAACCAAAGTATCCCAAATCTCTTTTGCATTCTCAAGATGGCTGATTTTGTTGAACTCTTCGGGGCATAGACAATTGAAGAGAATGTCGCATGCTTGAGCATTGAGTTGCAACATCGTCAATTCATCTGCGGTCGTTTCATGATCCAGTTCTATTCCATCACCAAAGAATTCACCTTGCAAGCCAACACGAACAACAGCCCAAACGATGGGGTTATGACCAAGAATATGCATTCTCATTTTGTGCTTCCCACTGGCAAAATTTGTACCATCAAAGTACGGACCTCTACGGTGATAATTACCCTCACTAGAAGCCATACTCTCCTAGGTTATGAGACCTATGCAATGGAGACCAAAGCTCGGATACCACTTGTAGGACCGAAAGTATGTCTAGAGGGGGTGATTAGACTACTTGACCAAATAAAAGTTTTGCCTTTTCCCAAATTTTAGTGTCTGTAGTTTTAACATTCATGGCAAGTAAATTTCACCCTACACATGCAAGTCTAAGAGTATAGAAGGGGAAAATAACAACAAGCATGAGTAAAAGGGATAGGGTAGAAAGATCAAACGCAATTGTAGACACGATGATTTTTCTCGTGGTTGTGATAGGTGGCGCTATCGTACATCCACGTTTATGAAGTCTTCAACCCACGGAGGGTAACAGTCGCGGGTGTCCATGAAGGGCTCCTCCCATAAGGGTCCATGAAGTAGAAACCTTGACTATTCCAAATGGCTTCCGTCCATGAAGGACTAGCCTCACTATGGGTAGATCTTCATGAAGTAGGCGATCTGCTTGTCCTTACAAACTTCTTGGTTCACTCCACAACACGAAGTAGGAGGCTCCCAAGCGACACCTAACCAATCTAGGAGGCACCACCCTCCAAAAGGTAATAGGCTTGGTAATGATGATGAACTCCTTTCTCTTGTGCTTCAAGATGATAGAATCCTCAACACACGATCACTCTCTCACAGATTTGGCTTGGTGGAAGAGATGGGATTGCTGTAAAGCAACTTTGGGAGGCTAGAAATCAAGATCCATATGGTTGGAGTGGAAGATCTTGATCTCAACACAAGGGTAGGTGGTTCTCTATCAGAAAATCTGATAGGATAGGTACGGAATAGTTCTGAGTGCTTCTCTTTCGAGTAGGTGGTGGTGGAGGGGTATATATAGGCATCCCCAAAAATCCAACCGTTACACACAAAATGACCAACTCGGTGACACCGATGTGTTAATCTCGATGGTACCAAAGTGATCAAAAAGTGGCAACTTTTGAATTTGGGTGAGACCGATATGTGAAACTCGGTTGCACCGATAAGGTGACCAACGGTCAGATTTCCAATCTCGGTGATGCCGACCCAACAATCTCGGTGGTACCAAAAATGTGAATTTGCGTAACAGAAAGTTGGTAACCTAAAGTCGGTGGCACCGGTATGGAATCGGTTTAACCAAAGTGGCTAGGGTTTGGCTGAGTCTATCTAGGTTCTAGAATTGGTGGCACCGGGATAGGAATGTTGGTTGCACCGATTTTGAATGTTTGGCTATAGACAAACTTTGGTGGAAGAGCTTGTGGATGTTTTTGGTGACTATCACTTATGCACGTATGAGCATTTTGTTCACCAACAAAACCTTACCCCCTTTTAATAGTATTGGCTTTACTATGGACTCAAAGTGATTTCTCACAAATGTAAGATGTAGAGTCCTCTTGCTTGAAGCTTGGCCAACCTATTTCCTTGCATCTTGGGGTAATTCCACAATCTCCCCAATCCTTTTGACATCCCTATCATTGAACTTTTCCGGAAATACACTTGGTGGAGACATTAGTTCAGTGACTTATATGTTGTTATTAATTACCAAAACCACCAAGGGAGCAAATGTGCTTTCATCAGTAAGTAGCCCTCATAGTCCGGCCCATAACAATAGGTTGGCTATCGGAGGACCCCCTAATATAGGACTCCCTCACCCACCATGAACACTATCTTGAGGTATACTTTGATGCCCAAGTCTGGAGACGATAAGATGATCAGGGGGGTACTCCACAAACATCCTGCACCACATAGACACCCACACCAGATTTAGAGTGATGGATTTCATTGTAGACACAATTAAGAGGACAACCGCTGATCAGAAACGATCATGTGGATATGCACCATATATTTAGATGCTCATCAACTCCAAACTAGAGAAGAGTGTATATGCACTTGATTGTCTGATATGTCTCCAACGTATCTATAATTTTTGCTTATTCCATGTTGTTATATTATCAATTTCGGATGTTTTACAATCATTTTATAGAAACTTTATATCATTTTTTGGGACTCGCCTATTGACATAGTGCCAAGGTGCCAGTTGTTGTTTTTTCTTGTTTTTTACTTCGCAGAAAATCAATACCAAATGGAGCCCAAACGATGCGGGGATTTTTGTGGATTTTTTATGGACCGGAAGAAGAAAGATGTGCCACCCTCCACCAGGGCGCGCTAGAGGCCCCTGGCGTGGCCTCGTGGGGGTGGGCACCTCGGAAACCCCCTCCATCGACTATCGAGCCTATAAATTCCCAGAAAATCCAAAAACCCTAGGGGAGTCGACCAAACACAATTCCAGCCGCCGCAAGTTTTAGAACGTCGACATCCAATCTAACACCTATTGGAAAGATGCCCTAGAGGCAATAATAAAGTGATTATTATTATATTTCCTTGTTCATGATAATTGTTTATTATCCATGCTATAATTGTATTGATTCGAAACACAAATACATGTGTGGATACATAGACAACACTATGTCCCTAGTATCCTCTAGTAGACTAGCTCGTTGATCCAAGATTGTCAAGGTTTCCTAGCCATGGACATGAGATGTCATTTGATAATGGGATCACACCATTAGGAGAATGATGTGATGGACAAGAACCAAACCATAAACGTAGCGTATGATCATGTCAGTTTATTTCTATTGTTTTCTGCATGTCAAGTATCTGTTCCTATGACCATGAGATCATGCAACTCACTCACACTGGAGGAGTACCTTGTGTGTATGAAACATCACAATGTAATTGGGTGACTATAAAGGTGCTCTATAGGTATCTCCGAGGGTGTCTGTTGGGTTGGCATGGATCAATGCTCGGAGAGATATCTTAGGGCCCACTCGGTAATACAACATCACAATGAGCCTTGCAAGCAAAGTGACTAAAAGGTTAGCCATGTGATCTTGTATTATGTAATGATTAAAGATACTTAAAGTAACGAAATTGAACTAGGTATAGAGATACCGACAATCGAATCTTGGGCAAGTAACATACCGAAGAACGAAGGGAACAACATACGGGATTAACTGAATCCTTGACATAGAGGTTCAACCGATAAAGATGTTCGTAAAATATGTAGGAACCAATATGGGCATCTAGGTCCCACTATTGGTTATTGACCATAGAGGTGTCTTGGTCATGTCGACAAAGTTCTCGAACCCACAGGGTCTGCACAATTAATGTTCGGTGACGTTTTGGTAGTATTGAGTTATGTATGGTGGTGACCGAAGGATGTTTGGAGTCCCGGATGAGATCTCGGACATCACGAGGAGCTCCAGAGTGGTCTGGAGGTAAAGATTGATATATAGGAATTCCCGTTTTGGTCACCGTAGAAGTTTTGGGTATTTCCGGTAGTGTACCGAGGGTGCCGGGAGGGTTCCGGGTGCCATCGGGAGGGGCCACCACGACGGGGGGGCACATGGGCCTTAGTGGTCTGGTCAGGCCAGCCCCTAAGGTCCCATGCAAAGAGGAGGCAAGGAGGGCAAGTGGGGAGTCCTCCCAGGTCACCACCTCCCTTGTGGGAGGAGGAATCCGAGTGGGGGAGGACTCCTCCTCCCTGGTTTGGCCGACCCTAGGGGAAACCCTAGGGCACCAGCCCCTCCACTCCCTCCTATATATATTGGAGGGGAGAGAGGGTAGCCGTACCCCAAGCCATAGTGAAGCCCTCTCTCCCCACACTAGATCGTTCGCCTCGTCTAGTTTTGGCGGTGCTTAGGCGAAGCCCTGCCAGAATAGCTCCACCACCACCGTCCATGCACTGTCGCGCTGCCAGAGTTCTCATCTACCTCTCTGCTCCCTCTTGCTGGATCCGGAAGGCGGAGATTGTCATCGATCTGTATGTGTGCTGAACACGGAGGTGTCATCCGTTCGGCGCTAGATAGGGACGGATCATGATCGGATTGCGGGACGGCTAGCGATTTGGATTGCAAAGACATTTGACTACATAAACCGCGTTTCTTAATGCTTCCCACTTAGCGATCTACAAGCTTATGTAGATCCACTCTCCCTCTCGTAGATGCTCATCACCATGGATTGATCTTGCATGTGTGTAGGAATTTTTTTTGTTTCCCATGCAACGTCCCCTAAAGTGGCATCATGAGATATATGTTGTGATATGGTATGGCCAATTACATGATGAGATATATGTGATGTATGAGATGATCATGTTTTGTATAGAATATCACGACTTGCATGTCGATGAGTACAACAACCGACAGGAGCCATAGGTTGTCTTTAATTATTGTATGACCTGCGTGTCAATCATTAAGCATTGTGTAATGCTTTACATTATTGCTATGCGATTGCAATAGTAGTAGAAGCATGGTGGGCGTGAAAACCCCGATGGAGAAACAATGATGGAGATCATGATGATGGAGATCATGGTGTTATGCTAGTGACGATGGAGATCATGTCGGTGCTTTGGAGATGGAGATCAAAAGCACAAGTTCATGGCCATATAATGTCACTTATGATTTGCATGCGATGTTAATCCTTTTATTCATCTTATTTTTCTTAGGACGACAGTAGCTTTATAAGGTGATACCTCACTAAAATTTCAAGATAAAATTGTGTTCTCCCCGAGTGTGCATTGTTGTGAAAGTTCGTCGTTTCGAAGCACCACGTGATGATCGGCTGTGATAGACTATATGTTCACATACAACGGGTGCAAGCCAGTGTTGCACGTGCGGAACACTCAGTTTAAACTTAATGAGCCTATAATGTATACACATGGCCTCAGAAAACAAGAGACCGAAAGGTCGAACATGAGTCATATAGTAGATATGATCATCATGAAGATGTTCACCATTGAAATCACCTCATCTCATGTGATGATCGGACTTGGGTTGGTGAATTTGGATTATGTATCACTCGAATGACCGAAGTATCAATTTGAGTGGTTTTTTTAAGTAATATGATTAACTAAAACTCATTATCTTGAACAATAGTCTTAGTAACCTTTGCAGATTGATGTTGTAGATCAATGGCTCGTGCAATAGTTCCCCTGAATTTCAATGTGTTCTTAGAGAAAGCCAAGTTGAAATATGATGGAAGTAACTTTGTAGACTGGGCTCATAATCTGAGGATTATCCTCATGGCTTCCCAAGAGTCTTATGTCCTTGATTTAACACTCGCTGAACTATCCGGTCCCGTCTCGTCTGAAGATGTTGTGAATGCCTAGGAGGCACGTTCTCGAGATTACTCAATAGTTCAATGTGCAATGTTGTATGGATTAGAACCGGGACTTCAAAGAAGTTTTAACGTCATGGACCATATGAGATGTTCAGGAGTTGAAGTTTATCTTTGAGAAGAATTCCTTGATCAAGAGGTACGAGACCTCCAATAAGTTCTATGCTTGCAAGATGGAGGAGAACGGGTCCGCCAATGACCATATACTCAGAATATGTGGGTATTCGAACCGCCTGGATGAGTTAGGGATGCCCCTTCCACCAGAAGCGATCACTGACAGAGTTCTCAAATCATTGCCACCTAGCTACAAGAGCTTCATGGTGAACTATAACATGCAAGGGATGAGCAAGTAGTCGCTGAGCTATTTGCGATGTTGAAAGTTGCTGAGTCTGAAATCCAGAAGGAGCATCAAGTGTTGATGGTCAATAAAACAACTAGTTTCAAGAAGAATGTCAAGGGAAAGAAGGGTAACTCCGAGAAGAGTGGCAAAGTTGTTGCCCCTCCCGTGAAGAAATCCCAGGCTTGATCCAAGCCAGAAACTGAGTGCTTTCAATGCAAGGGAACTGGTCACTAGAAGTAGAACTACCCCAACTATCTAGCTGACAAGAAGGCGGCCAACACCAAACAAGGTATATATTATATACATGTTATTGATGTCTACCTTACCAACTGTCGTTGTAGTGCCTGGGTATTTGATACCGGTTTGGTTGCTCACATTTGCAACTCAAAGCAGGAGCTACAGAATAAACAAAGGCTGGCTAAGGACGAAATGACGATGCGCTTGGGAAATGGTTCCAAGGTTGATGTGATCACCGTCGGCACGCTTGCTCTTCGATTACCATCGGGATTAGTGATGAACCTGAATAATTGTTATTTAGTGCATGCGTTAAGCATGAACATTATATATGGATCTTGTTTATTGCGAGATGGTTACTCATTTAAATCAGAGAATAATGGTTGTTCTATTTATATGAGTAAGATCTTTTATGGTCATGCACTCAATGTGAGGGGTTTATTCTTATTGAATCTCGATAGTGATGATACACATGTTCATAACATTGATGCCAAAAGATGTAGAGTTCATAATGATAGTACCACTTTCTTGTGGCACTGCCGCTTAGGTCATATTGGAGTAAAACGCATGAAGAAGCTCCATGCTAATGGACTTTTGGAGTCACTTGATTTTGAATCACTTGACACATGTGAACCATGCCTCATGGGAAAGATGACTAAGACCCCATTCTCTAGAACAATGGAACGGGCAAGTGACTTGTTGGAAATCATACATACTGATGTGTGCGGTCCAATGAGCACTGAGGCGCGTGGTGGATATAGTTACTTTCTCACCTTCACTGATGACTTAAGTAGATATGGTTTTATTTACTTAATGAAACACAAGTCTGAAACATTTGAAAAGTTCAAGCAATTTCAGAGTGACGTTGAGAATCATCATAACCAGAAGATTAAATTCCTACGATCTGATCGAGGAGGAGAATATCTAAGTTATGAGTTTAGCAATAACCTAAGACAATGTGGAATTGTTTCACAATTGACACCGCCTGAAACACTAGAACACAATGGTGTGTCCGAATGTCGTAATCGAACCTTATTGGATATGGTGTGTTCTATGATGTCTCTTGTCGATTTGCCACTATCGTTTTGGGCTTATGCATTAGAGACAGCTGCATTCACCTTAAATAGGGCACCATCAAAATCCGTTGAGACGATGTCATATTATTTGTGGTTTGGCAAGAAACCAAAGTTGTCGTTTCTTAAAGTTTGGGGATGTGATGCTTATGTCAAAAAGCTTCAGCCTGAAAAGCTGGAACCCAAAGCGGAGAAATGCGTCTTCATAGGATACCCAAAAGAGACGGTTGGGTATACCTTCTAGCTCAAATCCGAAGGCAAAGTGTTTGTCACTAAAAATGGGACATTTCTCGAGAAAGAGTTTCTCTCGAAAGAATTGAGTGGGAGGAAGATATAACCTAATGAGATTGTTGAACCTTTGTTTCAACCAGAGAGTAGTGCAACATAGAAAGATGTTTTCGTGTAGCCTGCATCAGTTGAAGAGGAAGTTAATGATGGTGATCATGAAGCTTCGGATCAAGTTAATATCGAAGCTCGTAGCTTGACAAGGACGTGTACTGCTCGTGAGTGGTACGACAACCCTGTCTTAGAGGTTATGTTGTTGGATAACGATGAACCTACGAGCTATGGAGAAGCCATGATGGGCCCGTATTCCAAAAAATGGTTAGAGGCCATGAAATCTAAGATGGGATCCATGTATGAAAACAAAGTATGGACTTTGGAAGTATTACCTGAAGGGCGAAAGCCATTCAGAACAAATGGATCTTTAAGAAGAAGATGGACGCATACGGTAATGTCACCACCTATAAAGCTCGACTTGTGTAAAAGGGTTTTTCACAATTTCAAGGAGTTGACTACGATGAGACCTTCTCACCCGTAGCGATGCTTAAGTCTGTCAGAATCATGTTAGCAATAGCTGCATTTTTCGATTACAAAATTTGGCAGATGGATGTCAAAACAGCGTTCCTTAATGGTTTCCTCAAGGAAGAGTTGTATATGATGCAACCGGAGGGTTTTGTTGATCCAGAGAATGCTAATAGAGTTTGTAGACTCCGGCGATCCAATTATGGACTGGTGTAGGTGTCTTGGAGTTGGAATCTTCGCTTTGATGAGGTGATCAAAGCGTTCGGGTTTATACATGTTTATGGAGAAGCTTGTATTACAAGAAAGTGAGTGGGAGCTATATAGAGTTTCTAATATTATATGTGGATGACATATTGCTGATTGGAAATAATACAGAAATGTTGGAAAGAGTGAAGGAATATTTGAACAAGATTTTGTCAATGAAGGACCTAGGAGAAGCTGCTTTCATATTAGGCAACAAGATCTATTTAGATAGATCGAGACGCTTAATAGGACTTTCACAGAGCACATACCTTGACAAAGTTTTGAAGAAGTTCAAAATGGATCAGTCCAAGAAGGGGTTCTTGCCTGTGTTGCAAGGTTTGAAGTTGAGTAAGAGTCAATGCCCATTGACTGCAGAGGATAAAGATAAGATGAGTTTCATCCCCTATGCTTCAGCCATAGCTCTATCTTGTATGCAATGTTGTGCACAAGACCTGATATCAGCCTTGCCATAAGTATGACCAGAAGGTTTCAAAGTGATCCAGGAATGGAACACTAGACGACGGTCAAGAATATCCTTAAGTACCTGAAAAGGACTAAGGAAATGTTCCTCGTTTATGGAGGTGATGAAGACCTCGTCGTAAAGGGTTACGTCGATGCAAGCTTTGACACTGATCCGGACGCCTCTAAGTCACAAACCGGATACATATTTATTCTTAATGGGGGAGCGGTAAGCTGGTGCAGTTCCAAGCAAAGGGTGGTAGCTGATTCTACGTGCGAAGCGGACTACATCACAGCCTCGAAGGCGGCGAAGGAAGGTGTCTGGATGCAGCAGTTCATGACAGATCTTGGAGTAGTGCCCAGTGCACTGAATCCAATGAACCTGTTCTGTGATAAGATAATTCGTAACGGGTATCAAGTAACAATTGTAACAAAGGTGCAGAAAGGTGTCCCAATCCTTTTTATAGCAAAGGACAAGCCTGGAAAAACTCTTATATAAAGCAAGGCGCTCCCGAGGACACATGGGAATTTCTGTCAAGCTAGTTTTCATCATGCTCATATGATTCGCGTTCGTTACTTTGATAATTTGATATGTGGGTGGATCGGTTCTTGGGTGCTGCCCTTACTTGGACAAGATTCCCACTTATGATTAACCCCTCGCAAGCATCCGCAACTATGAAAGAAGAATTAAGATAAATCGAACCATAGCATGAAACATGTGGATCCAAATCAGCCCCTTACGAAGCAACGCATAAACTAGGGTTTAAGCTTCTGTCACTCTAGCAACCCATCATCTACTTATTACTTCCCAATGCCTTCCTCTTGGCCCAAACAATGGTGAAGTGTCATGTAGTCGACGTTCACATAACACCACTAGAGGAGAGACAACATACATCTCATCAAAATATCAAACAAATACCAAATTCACATGATTACTTATAACAAGACTTATCCCATGTCCTTGGGAACAAACGTAACTACTCACAAAGCATATTCATGTTCATAATCGGAGGAGTATTAATGATGATCAAGGATCAGAACATATGATCTTCCACCAAGTAAACCAACTAGCATCAACTACAAGGAGTAATCAACACTACTAGCAACCCACAGGTACAAATCTGAGGTCTTGAGACAAAGATCAGATACAAGAGATGAACTAGGGTTTGGAGAGGAGATGGTGCTTATGAAGATGTTGATGAAGATTGACCCCCTCTTGATGAGAGGATCGTTGATGATGACGGTGGCTTCGATTTCCCCCTCCGGGAGGGAAGTTTCCCTAGCAGAACAACTCCGCCGGAGCCCTAGATTGGTTCTGCCCAAGTTCCGCCTCGAGACGGCGGTGCTTCACCCTGAAAGCTCTGTTTTGATTTTTTTCCAGGTCAAAACCCTCCATATAGTAGAAGATGGGCACCGGAGGGCAGCCAGGTGGGCCACAAGCCATAGGGTCGCGTCCAGGGGGTAGGGTGCGCCCCCTAGGCTTGTGACTGCCTTGTGGGGCCCCCGATGTATTTCTTCTGCCCAATATTTCTTGTATATTCCAAAATAATGCTCCATAGATTTTCAGGCCTTTTGGAGTTGTGTAGAATAGGTATCTCAGATTTGCTCCTTTTCCACTCCAGATTGCCAGCTGCCAGCATTCTCCCTCTTCATGTAAACCTTGTAAAATAAGAGAGAAAAGGCATAAATATTGTACCAAAATGTGTAGTAACTTCCCATAATGCAATAGATATCGATATAAAAGCATGATGCAAAATGGATGTATCAACTCCTCCAAGCTTAGACCTTGCTTGTCCTCAAGCGAAAGCCGAAATCGATAAATATGCCCACATGTTTAGAGATAGAGGTGTCGATAAAATAAAATAGGAACATGAAGGCATCATGATCATCTTTAGAACATCATCATATATTGACATATAATTTCTTATACTAAAGTAACAATTCATTCACAATGGTGAAGTACGAATCAAGAACTCTACTGAGAACCGACAAACTACGATCTCAGTCATTGAAGCAATTCCAATTTATCATAGCATAGGAAAGAGTCAATATAAGAGATTGTAAAGAAAATCCACATACTCAATCATCTTTTAGTCTTTCACAATTGCTAACACCCATGAGGTACCTATGAGGTCAAAGCTTCAATCGAAAACAGAGAAAGATAGGGGCTTATAGTATTGCCTCCCAACTATTTACCTCAAGGGTAATGTCAACAGTAATAACTCATGCTCGTCCACTTCCGAGTGGATATATGTGTCTGGATCATTCCCCAACACATGATGTTTGCCAGAAGATAAAGGCAAAAAAGAGAAATTGATGGAGATCACCACGACTCTTGCATAAGGGTAAGTAATAGAAAATAAAAGTAACAGATAGGCCCTTCGCAAAGGGGAGCAGAGGTTGTCATGCGCTTTTATAGTTGGATGCACTATCCCTTAATGCAAAAGAACGTCACTTTATATTGCCCATTGTGATAAAGAACTTTATTACGCAGTTTGTTGCTTTTATTTCTTCCCTATCACAAGTTCGTATAAAGTTTATTTTCCTCACACAAATGGATCACATATATTTAGAGAGCAATTTTTATTGGTTGCACCGATGAAAACTTACTTGAAGGATCTTACTCAATCCATAGGTAGGTATGGTGGACTCTCATGGCAAAACTGGGTTAAGGGTGTTTGGCTGCACAAGTAGTATCTCTACTTGGTGCGGAAATTTTGGCTGATATGAGGTGCAAACAAGCGACACATGTTGAGGGATCTATAACAATATAACTTCTATTCGGAAATAAGCAAACATAAATCATTATATTGTCTTCCTTGTCCCACATCAACTTCTTAACATATAATGTTTTAATGAGTGCTCACAATAATGAAAGTTGCCAAGATAATATATTTATATGTGAACCTCTCTTACTTTATTACTTCTTTTTAATTGCCCCAATGACCAACAACTATGTTTTTCAACCCACAACAGGTTTCAATCGACATACTTCTTATATGTGAAGTCATCACTCCCCATAAGATCATCATATATACTCTTTGCTTTTATTCTATACTTCCTTCTACTTCATCTTTCACAAGATCAAGATCATACCAAACAAGCAAAGCCCTCACATCAAAACTAATTTTTATTATATAACTCTCGGACTTGCTTACATAAGGGGAGCAAAAAGCAAAACTCAAAGCTAAATCATACTAAAACTTTATTCTACTAGATCAAGATATAACCAAAAGGATTGAACTAAGAAAAACAATAAAAGTAAGGGGTGTGATGGCGGTGCGATACCGGGGCATCTCCCCCATGCTTGGCACAAGACAAGGGGAGTCCCCATACCCATGTGTTTAGTTGTCTTGGTTCGGAGGTGGTGATGTGGGAGTTGTTGATGAGGTTGGAGGCTTGTCTAGTTTCCTCCTAAGCATAAAATTTTGTTCCCTCAGATCATCCACTTCCTGCTCGAGCTTCAATATCCTTTGACATAATTCTTCCTTGCTCTCCTGCAGGAAATGAGAAGGGATAAATAGAACCTTGGGTTTTCGCCTTGTGTTCAGGAGGCTTGATTTCTTGAACTCCACTTGCATATCCCCTGGCTGAGGCAAGGGAGCCTCTTCTTCATCCGAGCTTTCTTCCTCCTACTTGCCTTCTTGTTCCTCCTCCGAGAACAATCCATAAGGATCCAAGTCCACGTAGATCTTGCGATTGGAAAGATAATGTGATATATAAATCTCCCCATCAGAATCTTGGGACGACATATTGCTCTAAATCTACTGCGGAAATAGCTGAAAAAGAAAACAGGAGGTATTGGCGTGATACGAGAGTCAAAACCTTCGGGAGATTATATAATGAATTTTTACCGACCCGAACGAGTATACCATAAGAAAACGGAGTCTGGATCGTACACGAGGTGGCCACAAGCCTCAAGGGTGCGCCCAGGGGGGTAGGTCGTGCCCCTGGCTTATCGCCTCCTCGTGCACTATTCGGACTACTTTAAATTTTCCTGATTTTTTAAATATTCCAAAACAAATAAAATTTGTCGTTGAAAAGGTTTTGGAGTCTATTTACTTACCGTACCACATACCTATACCTTTTCGGAGTCTAAAACGTTCTGATAAGTCTCCCTAATGTACTCCTCTAGAGTTATGGTATTGATGATATTGGTTTCAACATATATGTGAGTACCTGAAATATAATGTTTGATTCTTTGACCATTCACCACCTTCGGGTTTGTGCCTTCGGCGTTGTTAATCTTGATGGCCACGGAACGGTATACCTCCTCAATAACGTAAGGACATTCCCATTTAGAGAGAAGTTTTCCTGAAAAAATCTTAAACAAGAATTGTATAGCAAGACATGATCACCTACACTAAACTCATGCTTTTGTATACTTCTATCATGCCATCTCTTAACCTTTTCTTTAAACAACTTGGCATTCTCATAGGCCTGGGTTCTCCATTTGTCAAGTGAGATAATGTCAAATAACCTCTTCTCACCAGCAAGTTTGAAATCATAACTGAGCTCTTTGATTGCCCAATAAGCTTTATGTTTTAGCTCGAGAGGTAAGTGACATGCTTTACCATAAACCATCTTATACAGAGACATACCCATAAGGTTTTTGTAGGGAGTTCTATAAGCCTACAATGCATCATCAAGTTTCTTAGACCAATTCTTCCTAGATCTATTAACAGTCTTCTACAAAATCAATTTAATTTATCTATTGCTCAATTCTACTTGACCACTAGACTAAGCATGATAAGGAGACAAAAATCTATGATTAACATCGTATTTAGCGAGCAATTTATGGAAAGCACCATGAATAAAGTGTGAACCACCATCAGTCATCAAATATCCAAGGACTCCAAATCTAGGGAAAATAACTTCTTTAAGCATTTTAATAGAAGTGTTATGATCAGCGCTACTAGTTGGAATAGCTTGTACCCACTTAGTAACATAGTCAACAACAACTAGAATATGAGTATACTCATTAGATTGTGGAAAAGGCCCCATATAATCAAAACCCCAAACATCAAATGGTTCAATAACAAGAGAGTAATTCATAGGCATTTCCTGACGTCTACTAATATTACAAATTCTTTGACATTCACCACAAGACAAGACAAACTTACGAGCATCCTTGAAGAGAGTAGGCCAATAAAACCCAGATTTTAGACCTTATGCGTAGTTCTATCTCCAGCGTGGTGTCCTTCGTAGGCTTCAGAGTGACACTTGCGTAAGATCTGTTCTTGTTCATGCTCAGGTACACAACATCTAATAATACCATCTACTCCTTCTTTATAAAGGTGTGGATCATCCCAAAAGTAATGCCTTAAATCGTAGAAGAAAATTTTCTTTTCTTGGTATGTGAAAGTAGGCGGTACAAATTTGGGAACAATGTAATTGAGATAATCAGCATACCATGGAGTATTGAGTGAAGCATTTATGACAGCTAATTGTTCATGAGGAAAGCTATCATCAATAGGTAGTGGGTCATCAAGAACATTTTCTAACCTAGAAAAGTTATCTGCCACAGGGTTATTAGCACCCTTTCTATCAATAATATGCAAATCAAATTCTTGTAGCAGTAGGACCCACCTAATAAGTCTAGGTTTAGCATCTTTCTTTTCCATAAGGTACTTAATAGCAGCATGATCGGTGTAAACAGTTACTTTGGAATCAACAATATAAGGTCTAAACTTATCACAAGCAAATACGACTGCTAGAAATTCCTTTTCAGTAGTAGCATAGTTTCTTTGAGCAATGTCTAGATTTTTACTAGCATAATGGATAATATTTAATTGCTTATCGACTCTTCGTCCTAGAACAGCACCAATAGCATAATCACTAGCATCACACATAATTTCAAAGGGTAGGTTCCAGTCGGGTGGTTGAACAATAGGTGCGCTAATCAAGGCATTCTTAAGAATTTCAACTGCTTCTACATAATCATCATAAAAACGAATGGAACATCTTTTTGCAAAAGATTTGTGAGAGGCCTAGAAATCTTAGAGAAATCTTTGATAAACCTCCTATAGAAACCAGTATGACTAAGGGAACTTCTTATACCTTTGATATCCGCAGGGCACGATAGTTTTTCAATAGCATCAACTTTAGCTTTATCAACTTCAATACCTATTTAGGAGATCTTGTGCCCCAAGACAATACCTTCACTAACCATTAAGTGGCACTTTTCCCAATTCAAGACAAGATTAGTTTCTTCACATCTTTGCGAAACTTGGCCAAGGTTGCTCAAACAATCATCAAATGAAGTTCCGTAAACGGAAAAATCATCCTTGAAAACCTCAAGATTCTTTTCACAAAAGTCAGAGAATATAGCCATCATACATCTTTGAAAGGTAGTAGGTGCATTGTATAAACCAAAAGGCATAAGTCTATAAGAAAAGTTATCGGAAGGGCAAGTAAAAGTGGTTTTTTCTTGATCCTCTCTTGATACAAGTATTTGAGAGAAACCAAAGTAAGCATCTAGAAAACAAAAATGAGTATGTTTGGATAGCCTTGCTAGCATTTGATCAATAAAAGGTAAAGGGTAATGATTTTTCTTAGTAGCTTTATTTAATTTCCTAAAATCAATTACCATTCTATAACCTGTAACAATTCTTTGTGGGATCAATTCATTTTTATCATTAGGAACAACGGTAATACCTCCCTTCTTAGGGACGCAATGAACGGGACTAACCCATCTACTATCAGCAACAGGATAAATTATACCTGCCTCTAGAAGCTTTAGTATTTCTTTTCTTACCACTTCTTTCACCTTAGGGTTCAATCGTCATTGGTGATCAATAACTGGTTTAGCATCAGGCTCCATATTAATTTTATGCTAGCATAGAGTGGGACTAATGCCCTTAAGATCATCAAGAGAATAACCAATAGCAGCACGGTGCTTCCTAAGAGTTTTCAATAATCTCTTTTCTTCATGCTCCGAAAGGTTAGCACTAATAATAACAGGATATATCTCCTTTTCATGAAGATAAGCATATTTCAACGTATCGGGTAATTGTTTGAGCTCAAACACGGGATCACCCTTGGGTGGAGGAGGATTTGCAAGTATTTCAACAGGTAAGTGGTGTTTCAAAATAGGCTACTGATCAAAGAAAATTTTATCTATTCCATTCCTCTCATTCATATGCATATCATTTTCATGGTCTAGCAAATATTGTTCTAAAGGATCAGTAGGGGCACAACAATAGAAGCAAGACTAATAAGTTCATCTTTACTAGGAAATTCTTTTTCATGGGGTTGTCTAAGAAATTTAGAGAAATTGAACTCATGAGACACATCCCCAAAACTCACACTAACTGTTTCTTTCTCACAATTAATCCTAGCATTAACAGTATTCAAGAAGGGTTTGCCAAATATAATGGGACAAAAATCATCTTGTGGGGAACCAAGAACAAAAAAATCAGTAGGATATTTTATTTTCCCACACAAGGGGTCAACATCTCTAACAATCCCCATCGGTGCAATAGTGTCTCTATTAGCAAGCCTAATAGTAACATCAATTTCCTCTAGTTCAACTGGTGCAATATCATGCATGATTTCTTTGTATAAGGAAAAGGGAATTGCACTTATGCTAGCACCCATATCACACAAGCCATGATAACTATGATCTCCTATTTTAACAGAAACAACAGGCACGCCAACAACTGGTCAATGTTTACTCTTAGTATCAGGTCTAGCGATTCTAGCCGTTTCATCACAGAAATGAATAACATGCCCATCAATATTATAAACCAAGAGACTTTAACCATAGCAATACTAGGTTCAACTTTAATTTGTTCAGGGGGTGTAGGTGTTCTAATACAACTCATACGAACCACAATAGAAGATTTAGCATGTTCCTTTATGCTACCAGGGAAACGTGGTTTCTCAATGTAAGTAGTAGGAATAACAGGATCAATATTATAAGTAATTGTTTCCTCAAAAAGTTTAATAGGTTCAAGTACTTTCACTTCAATGGGATTATGATGTTTAAACCACTTCTCCTTAGGGAGATCAACATGAGTAGCAAAAGATTCACAGAAAGAAGCTACTATCTTAGAGTCAAGTCCATATTTAGTGCTAAACTCATGAAAAGCATCGGTGTCTATAAAGGATTTAACACAATCAAACTTAAGGTTTATACCTGACTCCTAACCTTTGTCGAGT
The DNA here is from genome assembly GCA_022496015.1 of Hordeum marinum. NCBI lineage: Eukaryota > Viridiplantae > Streptophyta > Magnoliopsida > Poales > Poaceae > Hordeum > Hordeum marinum. Next base: position 339,675,508 of record CM039677.1, on the reverse strand, counting down.
TCCCAATATTCAGAGTTGTGTTTAATTCTTTCCAATAAGTCCCATTTGAATTCAATATCTTTCTTCATAAAAGAACTGGAGTAAGAAGTATCGAGCAAGGATTGATCATTATGAGAAAGCTTTAGCATGTTCCTTTATCCTAATTTGTTTAGGGGGTGTAGGTGTTCTAATACAACTCATATGAACCACAATTGAAGCTTTAGCATGTTCCTTTATCCTAACAGGAAACGTGGTTTCTCAATGTAAGTAGTAGGAATAATAGGATCAATATTATAAGTAATTGTTTCCTCTTCAAGTTTAATAGGTTCAACTACTTTCACTTCAATGGGAGGATGATATTTAAACCACTTCTCCTTAGAGAGATCAACATGAGTAGCAAAAGATTCACAGAAAGAAGCTACTATCTTAGAGTCAAGTCCATATTTAATGCTAAACTCATGAAAAGAATCGGTGTCTATAAAGGATTTAACACAATCAAACTTAAGGTTTATACCTGACTCCTTACCTTCATCGAGTTCCCAATATTCAGAGTGGTGTTAAATTCTTTCCAATAAGTCCCATTTCAATTCAATATATTTCTTCATAAAAGAACTGGAGCAAGAAGTATCGAGCATGGATCGATCATTATGATAAAGCCAAGCATAAAAATTCTGAATAATAATTTCTCTTGAGAGCTTATGGTTGGGGCATGAATATAACATTGACTTAAGCCTCCCCCAAGCTTGAGCGATTCTTTCTCCTTCACGAGGCCAAAACTTGTAAATATAATTGTGATCACGATGAACCAGATGCATGGGATAAAACTTCTAATGAAATTCCAATTTCAATCAGTTGTAGTTCCATGATCCAACATCATCACATTTCCTGTACCATGCCAATGCCTTCTCCTTCAAAGGTAAAGGAAAGACCTTCTTCTTGACAACATCCTCGGGCAAACCTGCAAGCTTAAATATCCCACAGACTTCATCCACATAGATTAGATGCAAATCAGGATGTAGTGTTCCATTTCCTGCATAAGGATTAGCTAGCACTTTCTCTATCATACCCGAAGGAATTTCATAATAAATACTTTCAGTAGGTGCAGCAGGTTGAGGAGTGACTCTTTGTGCTTCCGGTCTAGGAGAAGATACCCCGAACAAGCCCCTCAAAGGATTATTTTCCATAGTAACAAGTGACAGTAAATTTAAGCACACTCTATAAATTTTTCCTTACCAAGTTCCACTCACCAAAGGCACTTCACTCCCCAAAAATGGCACCAGAAAAGAGTCTTGATGATCCACAAGTATAGGGGATCTATCATAGACCTTTCAATAAGTAAGAATGTCAAACTCAACGAGGAGCAGAAGGAAATGACAAGTGGTTTTCAGTAAGGTATTCTCTGCAAGCACTGAAATTATAGGTAAGAGACAGTTTTGTGATAAGATAATTCGTAATGGGTATCAAGTAACAATTGTAACAAAGTTGCAGAAAGGTGTCCCAATCCTTTTTATAGCAAAGGACAAGCCTGGAAAAACTCTTATATAAAGCAAGGCGCTCCCGAGGACACATGGGAATTTCTGTCAAGCTAGTTTTCATCATGCTCATATGATTCGCGTTCGTTACTTTGATAATTTGATATGTGGGTGGACCGGTTCTTGGGTGCTGCCCTTACTTGGACAAGATTCCCACTTATGATTAACCCCTCGCAAGCATCCGCAACTATGAAAGAAGAATTAAGATAAATCGAACCATAGCATGAAACATGTGGATCCAAATCAGCCCCTTACAAAGCAACGCATAAACTAGGGTTTAAGCTTTTGTCACTCTAGCAACCCATCATCTACTTATTACTTCCCAATGCCTTCCTCTTGGCCCAAACAATGGTGAAGTGTCATGTAGTCGACGTTCACATAACACCACTAGAGGAGAGACAACATACATCTCATCAAAATATCAAACAAATACCAAATTCACATGATTACTTATAACAAGACTTATCCCATGTCCTCGGGAACAAACGTAACTACTCACAAAGCATATTCATGTTCATAATCAGAGGAGTATTAATGATGATCAAGGATCTGAACATATGATCTTCCACCAAGTAAACCAACTAGCATCAACAACAAGGAGTAATCAACACTACTAGCAACCCACAGGTACCAATCTGAAGTTTTGAGACAAAGATCAGATACAAGAGATGAACTAGGGTTTGGAGAGGAGATGGTGCTGATGAAGATGTTGATGGAGATTAACCCCCTCTAGATGAGAGGATCTTTGGTGATGACGATGGCTTCGATTTCCACCTCCGGGAGGGAAGTTTCCCCGACAGAACAGCTCCGCCGGATCCCTAGATTGGTTCTGCCCAAGTTCCATCTCGAGACGGCTGCACTTCACCCCGAAATCTCTATTATTATTTTTCCAGGTCAAAACCCTCCATATAGTAGAAGATGGGCACCGAAGGGCAGCCAGGTGGGCCACAAGCCGCAGGGGCACGCCCAGGGGGCAGGCCTGGGCGCGCCCCTAGGCTTGTGACTGGGTGGTGAGCCCCATGATGTATTTCTTCTGCCCAATATTTTTTATATATTACAAAATAATTCTTCGTGGATTTTCAGGCCTTTTGGAGTTGAGCAGAATAGGTATCTCAGATTTGCTCCTTTTCCAATCGAGAATTCCAGCTGCCAGCATTCTCCCTCTTCATGTAAACCTTGTAAAATGTGTAGTAAAATGTGTACCAAAATATTGTACCAAAATGTGTAGTAACACCCATAATGCAAAAAATATCAATATAAAAACATGATGCAAAATGGACGTATCATATGTCTACGAGTATAGCAGCGAAAAGTAAACACAAGCATGTAAGTAAAGGAAGGGTAGGAAGATTAAACACAATTGGTGACACGATGATTTTTCCCATGGTTCCGATAGGTGGTGCTATCGTACGTCCACGTTCATGGATTCTTCAACCCACGGAGGGTAACGGTCAGAGAGTCCACGGAGGGCTCTACCCATGGAGGGTTCCACAAAGAAGCAACCTTGACTATACCATGACAGCCTACGTCCACGGAGGACTAACCTAACTCGCGGTAAATCTTCACAAAGTAGGCGATCTCCTTGCCCTTACAAACTTCTTGGTTCACTCCACAGCACGAAGTAGGAGGCTCCCAAGGGACATCTAACCAATCTAGGAGGCACCACCCTCCAAAAGGTAATAGGCTCGATTTTGTTGATAAACTCCTTGCTCTTTTCCTTCAAGATGATAGACTCCTCAACAAACAATCGCTCTCTCACAGATTTGGCTTGGTAGAAGAGATTGATTGGGTGGAAAGCAACTTGGGAAGGCTAGTGATCAAGATTCATATGGTAGGAGTGGAATGGCATGATCGAAACACATGAGTTAGTGGCTGTCTCTCAGAAAATCAGTAGGTATGAGTGGGGAACTGGTCTGAGTGCTTCTCTTGCGGGTGAGTGGTGGTGGAGGGGTATATATAGGCATCTCCAAAAATCCATCAGTTACACACAAAATGACCAACTCGATGACACTAATATGTTAATCTCAGTAGTACCGAACTGACCAAAAGGTGGCAACTATGGAATCTCGGTGAGACCGATATAGGAAACTCGGTTGCATCGATAAGGTGACCAACAGTCAGATTGCCCAATCTCGGTGACGCTGATCCAAAAATCTTGGAGGGACCGATATTGTGAATTTGCGTAACAGGAAGTTGGCAACCTAAACTCGGTGGCACCAGAATGTAATCGGTTGCACTGACGTGCCTAGGGTTAGGCTAAGTCTGTCTAGGCTTTGGAACCAGTGGCACCGAGTGGAAAATGTTGGTTGCACCGATTTTGAATATTTGGCTTTAGACAGACTTTTGTGCAAGAGCTCGTGGGTGTACATGGTGACTATCACTTGTGCACGTAGGAGCATTTTATTCACGAACAAAACCTTACCCCCTTTTAATAGTATTGACTTTACTATGGACTTAAAGTGATTTCTCACAAAAGAAAAAATGTAGAGTCCTTTGCTTGAAGCTTTCACAATCTATTTCCTTGCATCTTGGGGTATTCCACAATCCTTATGCCAACCCATCATTGAACTTTCCCTGAAACATACTTAGTGGAAACATTAGTTCAATGACATATATGTTGTTATTAATTACCAAAACCACCAAGGGAGCAAATGTGCTTCCAATCTCCCATTTTTGGTAATTGAGGACAACATATAGATCAAAGCTTCCACATATGATATAATCAATGAATGTAATCATCGCTTTGAGAAGTATGTGATAAGCAAGAGCTCCCCGTAAATTTGTGCATTATTTTTAAATTTGCGTTTGAATGCAAATGCACAATCGATTAGGTACATGGGGCACTTATTCCATGTCACATACATCTTGGTGGTGTGCGAGAGTAATAAGAGTTAACAACATAGCACAACACATCAAGCAAAGTGAATGATCATCACATAACCTTCAAAGGATAGGAAATAGTAGCAACACACATTAAAGCGTATGATCAAACACACAAAAGTATCTCACATCAAACCAAAGAACCAAATGTTTTGTAAAACCAGCAAATAAAGACATACGCTCTCTCACTTGAAGCCTAAGATCTATATACAACTTCTCCCGCTTTGGCAACAAGTTACCAAAAAGCTCGAAGAGATATAGCTAATCGTTCTACGGCTGATCTCCTCTGATTGTTGATGTCGGAGTCAAGAGAATTGTGTCGGTTAAGACGTCCACTGAAGTCCTGGATTGAGTTGGTGTAGACACTAGAGGCACTGGAGCTGATGGAGCTAATGTCACTATGGCTGGAGCAGAAGATGAAGGCCTCGTCTCTGGAGTTGGCACTGTAGGTGTCCTGGCCTTAGTTGTGAACTAGGCAATCGTCCTGATAGGTGCACTATCCTCCTCATCATAAGATGTCTGAGACTCTAAAGAGGTGCGACGGATTGGGGCTTCATCAACCTCCTTCTTAAGCTCATTGACTGCCTTAGTCATCCTATCAACCTTGTCATTTAGAATTTTCCCTCTATCCTTAATGATGTTCACAAGGCTCTCCTGAGTGTCCATGATGGTCTTGATGTCCTTCTTCATATCCATGAAAGTGGTGATCAAGAGATCCATATTCTCGTTCCTGGACCTGGGGACCTGAGCAGTAGTGGCTCGAGTTGCCTCTGCTTCAACCTCTGCTTGTGTCTGTGCTGCAGCTGATATGCGATGGTCTGGGTCCATCACCACAACATTGTCCTTGAGATCCGGTTGAAGTGGCAAGTGGGGACTGTCCACAGCAAATATGTGCTTCTCAATCTTAGAATTGATAAGCATCTGAATACAGGGTGCATAGCAGCATGAGCGCTTCTGATCAGCAACAACCCTCTTCACAGTCTCTACTATCAAGTCCATCACTCGAATCCTGGTGTGACTATCAAGATGGATGAGCATGTTGATGGAGTATCCATGAATCATCTTCTCATCTCCAGACTTGGGCATCAAGGTATGCCTCAGGATGGTATTCATGGTACGGAGGCCTGGCTGGAGGAAGTAAATAGATCCCAACTTGTGAGATTGGACTTTATGGATAGGATTATACATATCCTTCATAGCATTGGGGCTCTGCTTGGATTCTGAGTAGACATCCAAATCACCCTCCTCAACCTCAGGGACAACTAAGATGGTAGCCCACTCATCAAAAGAAGATTCATATATTGATCCTTGAATCATCGAAACTATCCTGCCATCTCCATAAAATTGAGGAGTGGAGTAGAACTGCATGATCATCTCATCATTCCAAGCAGTGTACTCCTTCCCAACAAACTTGTCAAGTCCAATGCAATGGAAGTTGTCTTGGACACACGGAAAGTATTCCTCATTATCCTTGATGTACTTCCAGTCCACATATCTCATTTTATTGACTACAGGGCTCTTGTCAAGCAAAACAGTCTCAAAGAAGTCTTGCTGCTCCTTGGTGTAAAACCTTTAATCCACCGTAGTCTTCCTCCTCTAGGCATATGGATCAATAGCTCTCCATGCCCTCAACCCTGAATCCTTCATCTTCTTCATATCCTTAGCTACTGGGTGGCTGGCATCATGTACCGGAAGGTGAGGTTTGAGCTTCATCAAAACAGACATAGCATCTTCATCATCATCTGCTTCTCTTAAAGTGGACTTCTTGTTCTTCTCAGTAGCAGGAATATCTCTGGTAGTCCTCTTGAACTTTTGTGCAACAGCTTTCTTGCATGCAGCCTTGGTGCTCTTGGAGGGGCCAGGCTTAGGCATAGCATCAACCAAAAGTTTCTTAGCCTTCTTCTTAGGAGGGGCCTGAGCAGCGGGCTCCTCCTCTTCCTCCTCTTCAGCAGTAACACCAGTAGCCTCCTTTGGATTTTCATACATAGAGGTAGGCCTGCCCATCACACAGATGATCCTCTTCCTAGCTGTTTTATTTTCTCCTGCCTTCTTAGGCAAAGCTTTCCTTGGAACCTCAATAGACATAGTTGACCTAGCATTCTCATGTGCTTTCAAGGTCTCTGTAGGTGCATAAATTTTGTTAACCACCTTACTAGATGAGGTGGACTCAGTGGCAGACTTCCTTGCAGCCTTCTCTTGCTTCTTAGCAACAACTTCCTCTAGGAAAAATCAGAATCTTCTTCTTCTCAGTTGAGTCTCTTCCTTGTCCTAGTGGCAGCTTTAGGCAACCCATGAGAACTGGGAGTGCCTGGATCTATGGAAGAACTAGACTTAGGACTAGTGCCTGAACTCATCTCAACGTTCTGCTCCTGCAAATTCAGACTATCTTCTGAGCCTGACATGTATGACCCTGTGAATAGAGCATAGAGGAGTGGAATAGGATAAGTCATCACAAAATACAAATGTTTTTGAAAGTTTGAACAAAGAATTTTAAAAGTTTTGCATTCTGTCAAATGTATTTCGGTACAGCCGAGGCAAACTTTTCGGTCACACTGAGACAAACATCCTTCTTTCCAGGAACTTGACACTATTTTCGAGCGGACCGAAAATGAGCACTCGCTTCCACCGAGGTGTTCTTAGTGTGGCAGAAAAAGCAAATCGGTGACAACGATTTTTTCACATCGGTTCTACCGAGATACAGGAGCCGGGCGGCAAAACCCTAAAAATTCATCGTTCACTATCCTATGGAATTTACTATTGGATGGAAAGATTTCAAACTATGGCAAGACTAGGAATTAACCCTAATGCGCGTGAATCAGATAGTGTAGCACGAGAGGGGGCCGAATCCATACCCTAATGTGGCGATGGATCCTCTACGGCGGCAATGTTAGAGAAGAAAACATCGACGGTGGCGATTCCCAGCGGCAGAGATGCTCGGGGAAGCAAGGCGATGACCAGGGGCCTTCGGGCGGCAACTAGGGTTATGGAGGCAGGACATTTGAAGACTAGATTTCAAAACATTGGGGACCACCGATTATATACCTATCACTATAGGTGACACCGAGTTGATATTTTCGGTGTCACCGAGTTCCACTGCTGTCAGCTGAGAGGGAAACTCGGTGTAACCAAGATTATCAAATCGGAATTACTGAGATTGAAAAGCTAGATCAACCCTAGGCATTCGGTGAGACCGAGAATTTGGAGTTGGTTCCACCGAGATGCACTTGGGAGGTTTTAATGGTCAGTCCTTGACGATTCGGAACTCCGTGTGCTCCTCACATAGAGAGATCGAGAAGTACTTGTTCAAATTTAGTGATGCAGCATGAATAGAATATGAGGTGAGAAAGCATAGATAGCTAGATGACTAGTCCTAGGCATTCTTGTATATCTAATTGGCAAGAGTTAAATCAAAAACCAAATAGCAACAATTGGATATCCTCGAATGAGTAAATAAATGCAGACCAACATGCTCACACAATAAGATGTCAAATGAAGTCATGGCAAACATGCACAAACACAATAGCATATAACAAGCCCTTTGGCAATGACAGAGTCATCTATATATGAGTATATTGACTTAGGACCCAACTAAGAATACTTGATCGTAGGTCATACTCATCGTTTAAGCACAAGTGGGGTTACCACTTTTATATAAAGCATTTAATGTTGTCACATACTATGAGATGCTTTAACTCAAGTCTTAGAGTAAAACTCCCCCTTCATGTGACATCCCCCATAGGAGGGATAAACTAACCTTGGATTTTGTCGACGAAGACTTCATGTAGGTGAAGTAGTGGTGGATGCTCAAAGTTGATGAAGATCACCAACAGTTGGGAGCATCCTTGTTGTTTCATCACTCTTCTCACCTACATGTGTTTGTCCCAACATACAAGAGACAAATATAAGGATATCTATGGACATGGAGTGCAAAGCATATGTGATGATGTCCATTGATTTGTTGATTACCTTGTCCCTTGCTTACCTTTGAGGGAATGTGTGACTTCTTAAACTATTGCATGATGTTGATGTTGATTGCAACTAGTTCTTGCCAATAATGAATATGAGTGAATTTCATTGGCGGAGTCACCCCTTAAGAACTTATTTAGTTCTTCTTTGGGACCCACATCAAGTTGATGGGATCCTTGGTGTTGAAGTAGCACTTGTAGAAGTGGAGCTTGTAGTAGCCTTGGGAACCCACTTCACCAAAGCTTGGGATTCATCTTCATATGAGTGAGTGTCCTCTTGAATCTTGTTCTTGTCCTTGAGCTTGCGTTCTTGTGGTGGAAGGTCATCTTGATCTTATGTTGCCTTGAGGAGAGTATTTCCATACTTCTCATTTTGAGGAACAATCTTGGGATTGGGGTATTGACCTTCTTCGCATTCAACTCCATTAGCGTTGAAGTAGCCAACACCAGATTCTTCCGGTATCCTCTGTGCTTGCATACAAACTCCTCAAATTGTTTGCACCCTTCAAGACTCTTGTAGATACCTTTCTCTATAATCCCTTTCAAGATTTCATTTTCTTGCTCAAGTTTAACTTGGCTAAGAGAAGAGTTAGTCGGATCAAGAGAACTACTAGAAGCAATATCATTGGATTTATCATCTTTATTGCTACTAGTTGAAGAACCTTTCTTTACTTTGTTACTAGCTTGCTTAGACTTAACTTGTGGCATGAATGTGGATAAGAGAAGTCGCTTGGCTAGATAAGAGGAAGTCTTCTGTCGAAGATCGTCATTGATAACTTTAAGGAACTCATGCTCTTCCTCTAAATTGAGCTTCTCAAAGCGTAGCTTCTCATGTGTCCTTGCAAGCTCTCTATGATCTTCTAGCGTTGACTCGTGAGCTAACTTAAGAGTATTTAGTTCTTGAGTTAGTCGTTCTGTTTCCAAATTATCATCATCGCACGACTTATCTACACTAGAGTGAGTACTAGAAAGTTCATTTTGACTATCATTACTAGATTTGTCAAATAGCAAGTCATCTTCATCAATATTGAAATCAAGATACTCGGGGTGTGATACCTTGGGGCCTTTACCCATGAAGAAACATCCACTCCCTTCGTTTGGTGAATCAAATATGTCATAGGAGTTAGTTGTCACTAGTGCAAGTCCGGCAACACATTCATCTTGACCATAGTTGGAGTTGGACTGGTAGCTTCTCTCGGAGTGGTTGTCGTATTCAGAGCCAGAAACTCATTCACCAACATGAGCTTGATGTTTCCTTCTTGAGTAGCTCTTGGTGTACTTTTCCTTCTTCTCTGAGTCCCTACTTCTCCTTGAGGGTCTTGGTTCATAATGATCATCTCTACTCCTTCTCTCTCTTCGAGTTGACTCGTCTCTTGAGCTTCGTCTTCTTGGTGACTCTTCTTTTGTCTTGTAAGGAGTTGTGCACTCATTTGAGTAGTGTCTGGGATTCCCACAATTGTAGCAGTTTTGTTCACGACTTGACGAACGCTTCTCTTCATATCTTCAGTTGGAGCTTTGATCTTTGCTTTTGTTCTTGTACAACTGGTTGAATTTCCTGACCATGAGGCTTATCTCATAATTTGTGACAAGGTTGTCGCTTGAGGTAGCGGGAGCATCACTTGTGGCTTTGTAAGCTCCGCTAGACTTGTGGTGAAGCTCTTCCTTGTCTGAGTGTCATCTCATGAGAAACAATCCTACCAATCACTTCTGTTGGCTTGAGATCTTTGTAGTTGCGCATCATTTGGATCAATGTGCAAATGGTGTCATATCGATCATCCAAATCTCGAATATCTTCTTGGCGATGAAATTGTTAGTCATTTCTTCGCTTCCTAAGCCGGCAATCTCATTGGTGATGAGAGCTAGCCTAGAGTACATCTCAGCGACTCCTTCACCATCATTCATCTTGAACTTGTCAACTTGACTTTGAAGAACATCCAACTTGGATTCTCTCACAGATTCTGTACCTATATGCATATCAATCAAAGTATCCCAAATCTCTTTTGCATTCTTAAGATGGCTGATTTTGTTGAATCCTTTGGGGCATAGGAAGTTGAAGAGAATGTCACATGCTTGATCATTGAGTTGATACATCTTCGATTCATCCGCAATCGCTTCGCGACCGGGTTCCCTTCCTCCAGCAAAGAATTCACCTTCCATACCAACATGAAAAACAGCCCAAACAGCAGGGTTGTGACCAAGAAAATGAATTTTCATTGTGTGCTTCCAACTAGCAACATTTGTGCCATCAAAGTACGGACCTCTACGGTGATAATTTTCCTCACTAGACGCCATACTCTCCTACGTTGTGAAACCAATGAAATGGAGACCAATGCTCTGATACTACTTGTAGGATCGAAAATAGTGCTAGAGGGGGGTGATTAGACTACTTGACCAAATAAAATCTACTTTTTCCCAATTTCAATTTTTGGCAGATTTTAGTATTCATAGTATGTCAAGTACACCCTACACATGCATGTCTACGAGTATAGCAGCGGAAAGTAATGACAAGCATGTAAGTAAAGGGAGCGTAGGAAGATCAAACGCAATTGGTGACACGATGATTTTTCTCGTGGTTCCGATAGGTGGTGCTATCGTACATCCACAATCATGGAGTCTTCGACCCACAGAGGGTAACGGTCACGAGAGTCCATGGAGGGCTCTACCTATAGAGGGTTCCATGAAGAAGCATCCTTGACTATACCATGACGACCTACGTCCACGGAGGACTATCCTAAGTCAGGGTAGATATTCACGAAGTAGGCGATCTCGTTGCCCTTAAAACTTCTTGGTTCACTCCACAACATGAAGTAGGAGGCTTCCAAGCGACACCTAACCAATCTAGGAGGCGACACCCTCCAAAAGGTAATAGCCTCGATAATGTCGATGAACTCTTTGCGCTTGTGCTTCAAGATGATAGACCCCTCAACACACAATCACTCTCTCACAGATTTATCTTTGGTGGAAGAGATTGATTGGGTGGAAAGCAACTTGGGGAGGCTAGAGATCAAGATTCATATGGTCGGAATGGCATGGCATGATCTCAAGACATGAGTAGGTGGCTTTCTCTCAGAAAATCAGTTGGTATGAGTGACCATCTCAATGAGGGTTCGGTTCTTTCCCTCAACAACTCCATTTTGTTGAGGTGTGTACGTAGCCGAGAACTCATGTGAAATACCCTCTTCGTCAAGAACGGTATCCATATGGGTGTTCTTGAACTCCGATTCGTTATCGCTTCGAACCTTCTTGATCTTCACTTCAAATTGATTTTGCGCTTTGTGTGCGAAGTTCTTGTAGATCTTTTGTACCCGCGACTTATCATCAAGAAAGAATACCCAGGTAAATCTGTAAAAATCATCAACTATAACTAGAGCATAAGAGTTTGCACCGAGACTCTTGTAAGTATTGGGACCAAAAAGATCCATATGAAGTAACTCGAGTGGTCTTTCTTGACTGGATGACTTCCACCTACTTGCTTTCTTTCTTGACAAGCGCTACAAAGCCTATCTCTATCAAAGATAACATCTTTAACACCAAGAATGTGATCTATCTTGATAAGCTTTTCTAGATTGCACATGCCTACATGTCCTAACCTTCTATGTCATAGCCAACCTTTAGAAGATTTTGCAATAAGACAAGTATGAGGTTGGGCCTTTTTAGTGAAATCGACAATGTATAGATCACCTATATGAATACCGGTAAAGACAATTTTATGATTATCAAATCGAAACACTTTGCAATCTACTTTAGTAAATAGCACATTGAAACCAAAGTCTCCTACTCTAGATACGGAAAGAAGATTGTGTCCAAGGGATTCAACAAACATCACATTTTGAATGGAGCTATCATGAGATATGGCCACCTTACCAAGGAAAAGTACGTTACCCTTAGAGTTGTATCCAAAGGACATGTATCTTCGAGGACCTTGATTTGGCATGATCTCTTGGAACATGTCTTTATCACCAGCCATGTGATCCTTGCATCCACTGTCAAGAATCCACTCTTTTCCACCGAACATGTAATCCTTGAAGTTTTCCATTAGGCTTAGATTCTTCATGATCTTTTCATGCTTGATGTCAAACAACTCATCTTTATCATAGTATCCATGTTCTTCATTGTCATCATTTGGTGGAATTTCCTCATCATAGCAACCAAGAGACTTGTTAAAATCGTAACCATGACAATGTTCAAGTTTATGAATGTGAATGGTTTCAGTAATAATGTTGTTGATAGTGGTGACATCTTCGTTAGCACGCATAAGATCGCGAAGCTCAAACATTCTTTTATCAAAGTGTGGATCACTAGGCTTCATTTTGTGAAAGGCAACAGTTTTATGAAGAATTTCATCAAGATTACTTAATGAAAGATTTGGATATCCTTTGTCCAAATAAGTCCACAAAGTAGAATCACATGCAAATTTCTTCAATTGAGAAAGCACGAATCTTGGTAAGCCTCTAACAATAAGAATGACAGTTCTAAGGTTACCAAGCATGTTAATTTCCTCTTCGTGTGTGGGATGAAATTCGTCAATGGGGAGCACATAGGGATTTTCAATATGTTTTCTCAAGTGGAAGTTGTCAAATAGATCAATCATGGCATTCTCCCATTGACTATAGTACTCTCCATCAGGAATTGGCACTCTGCAATACAAACTCTCCATACTAGACACATCCATCTTCCTCCACGGTGATGACACAGAAGCACTGGAGACCAATGCTCTGATACCAATTGCGGGATCATTAGAAGAGTATGTCTAGAGGGGGTGAATAGACTTCTAGCAGGAATTTAAAATCTACACAAGGTGCAAAGATAAGTGTTGGTAGATTTTAGCAATTATAGCAAGTCTAGCACACCCTACACATGCAAGTCATCAAGTATAGTAGCGTAAAGTAAAGGCATTGCACATGGAACTAAAGAGTGGAGATAGGAAGATCAAATGCATGAAGGACACAAAGATTTTTCCCGTGGTTCCGAAATGTGGTGCTATTGTACGTCCACATTTATGGAGTCTTGAATCCACGAAGTGTAACGGTTGCGAGAGTCCACAAAGGGCTCCACCCATAAGGGTCCACGAAGTAGCAACCTTGAGTATTCCATAACGGCTTCCATCCATGAAGGACTAGCCTCACTATGGGTAGATCAGCACGAAGTAGGCGATCTCCTTGCCCTTACAAAATTCTTGGTTCACTCCACAACATGAAGTAGGAGGCTCCCAAGCGACATCTAACCAGTCTAGGAGGCACCATCTCCAAAAGGTAATAGGCTCGATAATGTCGATGAACTCCTTGATCTTGTGCTTCAAGATGATAGAATCCTCAACACACAATAACTCTCTCATAGATTTGGCTTTGGTGGAAGAGATTAATTGGGTGGAAAGAAACTTGGGGAGGCTAGAGATCAAGATTCATATGGTTGGAATGGAATGGCATGGTATCAACACATGAGTAGGTGGCTCTCTCTCAGAAAATCAGTTGGCATGAGTGGGGATCTATTCTGAGTGCTTCTCTTGCGAGTGGGTGGTGGTGGAGGGGTATATATAGGCATCTCCAAAAATACAACCGTTACACCTAATAAGTCAGACTCGGTGACGCCGATCTGTTAATCTCGCTGGTACCGAGTTTCCTTAAAGGTAGCAAGTTTTGAATTTCAATGAGACCGATACATAAAACTCGGTTGCACCAATAAGATGACCAACGGTCAGAATGCCAAACTCGGTGACGCTGATTCAAAAACTCGGTCGTACCAGTTTTGTGAATTTGCATAACAGGAAGTTGGCGAGCCAAACTCAGTGGCACTAAAGAAGAATCGGTTGCACCGAGTGGCTAGGGTTTGGCTGAGTCTGTCTGAGGCAGAGAATCGGAGGCACCGAGTGGAAAGTGTTGGTTATACCGATTCTGGATATTTGGCTTAGGACAAAAATTTTGTGGAAGAGCTTTTGGGTGTATGTGGTGACCATCACTTGTGCACGTATGAGAATTTTGTTCACCAACAGTACCTTACCCCCTTTTAGTAGTATTGGCTTTCCTATGGACTCAAAGTGATTTCACAAAGTAAAATGAAGAGTCCTCTTTCTTGAAGCTTTGCCAATGCTATGTCTTCTCCTTCTTCTTCATGGGGGTACTCTCCACACTCCTTTTTGGCAACCCATCTCTCTATGGACTTTATCTGAAATACACTAGATGAAAGTATTAGTCCAAGTGACAATGATTGTTGTCATGAATTATCAAAACCACCAAGGGAGCATATTGTGCTTTCAATCTCCCCCTTTTTGGTAATTGATGAAAACATACAATCAAAGCTTCAAATAAAGATATGCATGTATATACTGAAGACTATGAGAGCCACATGACTTAGACTTGCTCCCCCTACATGTGTGCAATCCCTTTAAAGGATAGTTGCTCTGAATGCATGAACTCACACATGGTAGGAAGTACGTGACAAGTCATGTGTATCTTGGTCATATGCATCAAATGTATATGAATGAGGTGTATCCTTGATCAAGACTTCACTCTTGCACACAATATGTGGAAGAAGCAAGAGATCATCTTAATCAAAGATATGAAGCATATACTTACCTTGAGTTCTTGAGCATTCTAGTAGTATAGATACACTTGAGAAAACAATGTGAGGAAACACAAGAGTATTCTACCAATCAAAAGAAATATAACTCAAAAGTACCAAGATATGGAGAACATATAGAAGATAGTATTCCTTAGGGTCGATATGTCTCCAAGAATATTTAGAAGTTTCTCCCCTAGATATGAAATAGTAGGACATCCTCTCCCCCTGAATCTTAGAATGTAGATATTGGGATTGGATAGGGTGAGAAAACTTTAACATGAAAAATCAAATGCAATAAACACACAATAAACACATCCTTCTTCGTGATATTCTCTCCTTACTTTGACATGAAAAAAGTTTAACATGAATAAACACAATAAACTTTAACATGAAAAAAGTTTTCTCCCCCTACTTTGGTATTCTCTCCTTATTTATATAGGTATAAACTTTTGATATTCTCCTATCCACCTAAATTATATCTCCCCATTTGCATAAGCATGTATTTCCCTCTTTAGCTTTGAAGCTTTGTTATTTCTCCCCCTTTGGCATTAATTGCCAAAAAGGCCAGATATAGGGTCAGATACAGGGATCATTGATTAAGAAGGGATCCTTGAGAACAAGGGTCATAGAATGTAGGATTCATAGAATATGAAAATCATGATAAAAATAAGGGAATCATTGAAAATAATTTTTCTCCCTTTGGCTAAACTGAGAATTTGCAGAACTTCTCCTCCTTTGAGTTAGGGATCCTTGAATGTATTTCTCCTCCTTTTTTAAATGAAGGGATCATCAAAGAAATCAAAATATCATAGAAGGATTATAAAGATTTACAGATACAAACACATACTGAAACATGATCGTAAGTCGGTGGCTCCGAGACAAATTTGTCAGTGGTACCAATATGATGTTATGCAGCTCATCTGCTGAACCAGTATAACCGAGTCCTTTGTATCGGAGGCTCCAAGGCATAACATAGAAACTTGGCAAAGTTTGAGAAACTTGCAAATATGTGAAAATTTGTAACAAAGGGTCAAAATGAATTGTAAATGAAATGCAAATAATTTACAAAGAGCTATCAACTAGAGAAGATTTGAATGGTTCTAAGAAATTTTGCAATAGAGAATGAACCAACCATGATTCTTAACTAGATGTTGGGCGATGACTAGGTCACCTATATATATTAGTGTGTATTGACTTATATTGACTTAGGAGACAAGAAAGAATACTTGATCATAGGTCATACTCATCCTTAAGCTTAGAATGAGGTTACCATCTTTTTATTAAGCATTTTAATGTCTCCATATCACTTGAGTTGCTTTATCTCATGACTTGGAGTAAAGCTATATCAAGGATATGAGTGCATACCTTTGAGTGATGTTGATGATGTAGCTTGTAGGTGAACTTGATATGGATGCTCGAAGTTGATGAAGGTCATCTTGAGTTGGGAGCAATCCTTTTTGTTTTTGTTCACTTTTCACCTACGTAGGTTAGTCACGCAAGGAAGAACATGATATATCCAAATGACATGATACCAATTGTGAGTTGATACCAATTGAGAAATATATGTCAAGGATATGCTTTGTTGTCTTCTTCCTTTCAACATCAAGGCGAGGTTGTGGATACTTGGTCATGAGAAGATTTCTTAAGATATGAGTTGTTAGCAATCTTGTGGAGTGTTGTTCTTCCAAGTACCTACAAAAGGGTTATATGCAAGACAAGGGAGCATAGAATTCCAAGATATGATATTCAAGGTAATATTAGCATGGAATAGACAATAAAGTTCATCCCTTTGCATGCATCTGAGTGATCTTAGCTCAAGTTTTAAGCATCAATAATGTTCAACTCACTCCTCAAGTGACAAAACACTTTTTCATCAAGTGGCTTAGTAAAGATATCGGCCAATTGCTTGTTAGTACGAACATGCTTAAGATTAATATCTCCTTTGGCAACATGATCACGAATGAAATGATGTCGAACTTGAATATGCTTGGTTCGAGAATGTTGCATAGGATTATGACCAATATTAATAGCACTTTCATTGTCACAAAGTAATGGCACATTTTTTCACATAGATTACGTAATCTTTAAGCATTTGTGTCATCTATAATAATTGCACACAACATGATCCGACAGCAATATATTCAGCTTCGGCGGTAGATAAAGATACCGAGTTTTGTTTCTTGGAGGACCAAGACACAAGAGATCTACCAAGAAATTGACATGTACCCGAGGTGGATTTTCTATCAACCTTGTCACCGGCATAGTCCGAGCCGGAGTAGCCAACAAGATTAAAAGAAGATCCCTTGGGATACCAAATGCCAAAGTTTGGTGTATGTCTCAAGTATCTAATAATGCGTCTGATAGCCTTAAGATGACATTCTTTTGGTGCAGCTTGATATCTAGCACACATGCAAACACTAAGCATAATATCAGGATGGGAGCCACCTAGATATAGCAATGAGACCGGTTCTCCATCCATAGTAAGATCATCGTGTCCGCTAGTGGGCATGGTAGTTTTCATACCTTTGCACTCTTGCATGTTCAACTTCTTTATTAAGTCCTTGGTTTACTTGGTTTGAGAGATGAATGTACCTTCTCTCGTTTGCTTGATTTGTAGACCAAGGAGAATTTATATCACACATAATAGACACCAACCTTCCAAATTTCTCACTAAATTGTAGGTTAGTAGATCCAAAGATAATATCATCCACATAAATTTGGCAAACAAATAGTTCACCATTAACTCTCTTTGTGAACAAGGTTGCATCAATTTTGCCAATTTTAAATCCATTTTCAATGAGAAACTTCGCTAGGCATTTATGCCAAGCATGAGGAGCTTGCTTAAGACCATATAAAGCTTTGCAAAGTTTGTAAACATGGCCGGGTTTCTTAGGATTTGCAAAACCAGGTGGTTGCTTAACATAGACCTCTTCTTCAATCTCACAATTTAAAAATGCAATTTTAGTATCCATTTGATAAAGCGTGATATCATGGTGATTGTCATAAGCAAGAAGAATTCGAATAACTTCTAGTCTAGCAACAGGGGCGTAGGTCTCACCGTAGTCCATACCTTCGACTTGTGTATATCCTTGGTCTACAAGGCGAGCCTTGTTGTGAACGACTTGACTGTCTTCATCTTGCTTGTTCTGAAATACCCATTTCGTTCCGATGATGTTTTGCTTGTCCTTGGGCTTCTCCACAAGTGTCCACACTTCGTTCCTCACGAAGTTGTGAAACTCTTCATGCATAGCGTTCACCCAATCTGTGTCTTCAAGAGCTTGTTCAACCTTCAAGAGTTCAATTCTAGAGACGAAATAATAATGCTCACAAAAGTTAGCCCAGCGAATTTTAGAGCGAGTGATCCTCCATGTTTGTATGTCACCAAATATTTGGTTTAGGGGATAGTTCTTGGTTACTTGTTCTCGAACTCGCGGTAGCTTTGGCTTGCTAGTTGGTGGAGCTACTTCTTCTTCATCAGCTTCTTCATTTTTTGTTGTCGAAGTGGTCGTCTCCTTGAGGTGGTGGTTAAGGAGGTTGGGGTGGATCTTAATGACGTACTTCCTCCTCCTCTTCATCTTGTCGTGTACCACTTGTGTATGCTTCCATGTCGTTTTTGTTGGAAATATGCCCTAGAGGCAATAATAAATTGGTTATTATCATATTTCCTTATTCATGATAATCGTTTATTATCCATGCTGTAATTGTATTGATCGGAGACTTAGATGCATGTGTGGATACATAGACAAAACCATCTCCCTAGTATGCCTCTAATAGACTAGCTCGTTGATCAAAGATGGTTAAGGTTTCCTAGCCATGGACATGGGATGTCATTTGATAACAGGATCACATCATTAGGAGAATGGTGTGATGGACTAGGCCCAAACTACAAACGTAGCATATGATCGTGTCAATTTATTGCTACTGTTTTCTGCATGTCAAGTATATGTTCCTATGACCATGAGATCATGGAACTCACGGAGACTGGAAGAGTGCCTTGTGTGTATCAAACGTCTCAACGTAACTAGGTGACTAGAAAGGTGCTCTACAGGTATCTCCAAAGGTGTCTGTTGAGTTGGCATGGATCAAGACTGGGATTTGTTACTCCGTGTGACGGAGAGGTATCTCAGGGCCCACTTGGTAATACAACATCACAATAAGCCTTGCAAGCAATGTGACTAAGTGTTAGTCATGTGATCTTGTATTACGGAACGAGTAAAGAGACTTGCCGGTAACGAGGTTGAACTAGGTATGGAGATACCGACGATCAAATCTCGGGCAAGTAACATACCGAAGAACAAAGGGAACATCATACGGGATTAACTGAATCCTTGACATAGAGGTTCGAATGGTAAAGATCTTCGTAGAATATGTGGGAACCAATATGGGCATCCAGGTCCCTCTATTGGTTATTGACCGTAGAGGTGTCTCGGTCATGTCTACATAGTTCTCGAACCCGCGGGGTCTGCACACTTAAGGTTCGGTGACATTTCGGTAGTATAGAGTTATGTATGGTGGTGACCGAAGGTTGTTCGGAGTCCCGGATGAGATCCCGGACATCACGAGGAGCTCCGGAATGGTCCATAGTTAAACATTGATATATAGGAAGTCCTATTTTGGTCGCCGGAAAAGTTTCGAGTTCATCAGTAGTGTACCGGGAGTGCCGGTATTGTACCGAGAGACCGTCGGGAGGGGTATTTCGACCCGAGAGGCTACATGGTCTGCGGGAGAGTGAATACCAGCCCTTAGTGGTCTGGTGGAAGTCCCACACAAGGCCCATGCGGCTAGGATAGAAAACCCAAAGAGAAAAGGTGGAAAAAGGCAAAATAGGGAGAAATCCTAGTCCTACTAGGATTGGAGGAGGAGTCCTCCTCTCCTCCTTGATTCGGCCGAACCAAGGGCTGGCCCCTTGAGGGCCAAGCCTTATCCTCTCTTCCTCTTATATATACTGGAGGTTTTAGGGTTTTTGGCACTTGATTTTCAGCCACGTGCTACCCATTCCTCTAGTGCATAGTTTCTCCTCTAGATCGGATTTCTGTAGTGCTTAGGCGAAGCCCTGTCGGTATAGCTCCACCACCATCGCCGGAGCACCGTCATGCTGCCGGAGAAATCTTCTACCTCTCCGCTCCCTCTTGCTAGATCAAGAAGGCGGAGATCTTCATCAAGCTGTACGTGTGCTGAACGCGGAGGTGTCGTCCATTCGGCGCTAGATCGAAAAGACTGTGATCAAGATCGCAAGACGGATCGTGATGAGATTGCAGGATGGATCGTGATGACTTAGTGGGATGGATCGTGATTGGATCGCGAGACGGTTCGTGGTGAGATCGCGGGATGCTCGGCGATTTGGATTGTGAAGACGTTTGACTACACCAACCGCTTTTCTTAATGCTTCCTCCTTAGTGATCTACAAGGGTATGTAGATCCACTCTCCCTCTCGTAGATGCTCATCACCATGGATAGATCTTGCATGTGCGTAGGAATATTTTTGTTTCCCATGCATTGTTCCCCAACAGTGGAATCATGAGCTAGGTCTATGTGTAGATGAGATCTCGAGTAGAACACACAGAGTTTGTGGGCGTGATGCTTAGATTGCTTCCTCCCTTGGTCATTTTTTGGTTCAGTGGTATTGTGGGATGAAGCGGCCCAGACCAACATTACTCGTACGCTTACGAGAGACCGGTTCCCTCAACTGCAACTTGTTGCATAGATGGCTGGCGGGTGTCAGTTTCTCTCACTTTAGTTGGATCGGATTCGACAAAGGCGGTCCTTGAGAAGGTTGAAAAGCAACTAATGTATCACCGTTGTGGTTTATGCGTAGGTGAGAATTGTTCTTGCTAGATACCCTTAGTAGCCATGTAAAACATGCAACAACAATTAGAGGACGTCTAACTTGTTTTTGCAGGGTATGTTGTGATGTGATATGGTCTATTACATGATGTGATGTATGAGGTGATCATGTGATGTATAGAATATCACGACTTGCATGTCGATGAGTACGGCAACCGATAGGAGCCTTAGGGTTGTCTTTAATTATTTTATGACCTGTGTGTCAATCATTAAGCGCTATGTAATGTTTTACTTTATCGCTAAACGGTAGCAATAGTAGTAGAAGCATGATGAGCGTGACAACCCCGATGGAGACACGTTGATGGAGATCAAGATGATGGAGATCATGGTGTCATGCCGGTGACAATGGAGATCATGCCAGTGCTTTCCAGATGGAGATCAAAAGAACAAGTTCATGGCCATATCATGTCACTTATGATTTGCATGTGATGTTAATCCTTTTATGCACCTTGTTTTGCTTAGGACGATGGTAGCATTATAAGGTGATACCTCACTTAATTTCAAGATAAATTGTATTCTCCCCAAGTGTGCACCGTTGTGAAAGTTTGTCATGTACATGACGAGCCTAGCATGTACAGACATGGCCTAAGAACACAAGAGATCGAAAGGTCGAACATGAATCATATAGCAGATATGATCAACATGATGATGTTCACCATTGAAACCACCTCAACTCACGTGATGATCGGACTTGAGTTGGTGAATTTGGATCATGTATCACTCGAATGACCGGAGGGATGTCAATTTGAGTGGGAGTTCTTAATTAATATGATTAATTGAACTCATTATCATGTACATAGTTAGTAGTGTCTTTGCAAATTATGTTGTAGATTACTTGCTCGCGCTGTAGCTCCCTTGAATTTTTATATGTTCCTAGAGAAATAGAGTTGAAATATGATGGTAGCAATATTGTGGACTGGGTCCCTGATCTGAGGATTGTCCTCATTGCTGCATAGAAGGCTTATGTCCTTAATGCACCGCTCGGTGCGCCAACCCCTCTAGCGTCATCTGTAGATGTTGTGAAGATCTGACAGGCACGTTCTGATGACTACTTGATAATTTAGTGCGTCATGCATTACGGCTTAGAATTGAGGCTCTGAAACGTTTTGAACGTCACGGAACATATGAGATCTTCTAAGAGCTGAAATTAGGATCTCAGGCTCATGCCCGTGTTGCGAGATATGAGGTCTCCCACAAGATTTTTGCCTGCAAGATGAAAGAGAATAGCTCAATCGTTAGGCATGTGCTCAGATTGTCTGGGTGCTACAATCGCTTGAATCGAGTGGGAGTTGATCTTCCAGATAAGATAGTGATTGATATAGTTCTCCAAGTCAATGTCACTAAGCTACTAGAACTTGGTGATGAACTATAAAATGCCAGGGATAGAATTAATGATCCCTGAGTTGTTTGTGATGTTTGATACCGCGAAGGTAGAAATCAAGAAGGAGCGTCAAGTGTTGATGGTTAGTAAAACCACTAGTTTCCAGAAGGGCAAGGGCAAGGAGGGAAACTTCATGGATGGCAAGTCAGTTGCTGCTCGCCAGTGAAGCAACCCAAAGTTGAACCCAAACCCGAGTCTAAGTGCTTCGATTATGAGGAGAGCGGTCGCTGAAGCGGAACAACCCTAGATACTTGGTAGATAAGAAGGCTGGCAACGTCGACAGAAGTATATTTGATATATTTGTTATTGATGTGTACCTTGCAAGTACTCCTAGTAGCACCTGGGTATTGGATACAGGTTCGGTTGCTAAATGTTAGTAACTCGAAGTAAAAGCTACGGAATAAACGGAGACTAGCTAGGTGTGAGCTGATGATGTATGTTGGAAATCTTTCCAAAGTTGATGTGATCAACATCGCACGCTCTCTCTACCTTCGGGATTAGTGACAAACCTAAATAAATGTAATTTGGTGTTTGCGTTAAGCATGAACATGATTAGATCGTGTTTATTGCAACACGGTTGTTCATTTAAGATAGAGAATAATGGTTATTCTGTTTACATGAATAATACCTTCAATGGTCATGCACCTAGTGAGAATGGTTTGTTGAATCTTGATCGTAGTAATACACATGTTCATAACATTGATGCCAAAAGATACAAAGTTAATAATGATAGTACCACATGCTTGTGGCACTACCGCTAAATGTCATATTGGTATAAATCGCCTGAAGAAACTCCATACTGATGGATCTTTTGACTCATTCGATTTTGAATCGGTTGAGACATGCGGACCATGCCTCTTGGGAAATATGAATATGTCGGGACCTCGATTCTAAGTCATATGATTCCATACAGTAACAAGCCACATCACTTTGCGGCCTCACGCACGGTACTCCACGGCTGCCACCTTACCTTGACCAGGACCGTTTGCGTCTTTTGGCTCACGTATGTGAACATGTCGCTGGCAATCACACAACAACGAACCCGGGCTGACATGACTAGTCATAAAACCCAAGTGGCACATCCGTACGGAAACAGGCATACATAACCCAGCAATGCAGGTGTCGGTCTCAAGCATGTGTAGACGAGTCATAGCAAGCTACAAGGACTCCATTACGTCGCGAGACACGGATGTCATCACTGCACGTAGACGAGTTGTAGCAGGCTACGGGGACTCCATTACACTCCGAGACATTTCCCCGAAGGGATAGACACAACAGCAAAGAAGGATACATGCCGGTCAATCAATGTGTCCGGAGCAGTAGCAAGCTACCATGGCTCGGTGGAAGCACAAAGAGGCAGTTTCCCGTAAAGAGTACTACTAAAGGCACACGACTAGGTGTCGGATCCCATACATACCGTTGCACGTCACACGTATGCACGACATGCCCGATATGCATAGATACAACTATGGCATCACAACATAACCATACAACAACATGACTTTTATTTATGAGGCTCAGACGAGCCTTGCATAATATGTTCTTACAGATAGGGGTCACATGACCCGGCACTCAAGTCATACAAACATAATCATAAAAGCCAGCGGAAACTTAAGCTGTCTGAGTACAGACGACAAAATATAAAAGAGGCACATGGCCTGACTATCTACAGCCCACCACACGGGCAAGATCGTAGCTGGGACACCAGCTATTCGGCATCATCAACGTCTAGATAGAACCCACCTGATGGGTCCTGGTTCTCTTCTGCAACATTAATTAAGCAAGGATGAGTACAATTGTACTCAGCAAGTCTTTGAAACAGACCTAGTCTATTTATGCTCATGTGTCAACAAGGGGTTGGTGGAGCTTATGCAGAAAGCCATCTTTGACTCATGGCTAACCTACACTACTCAATTTTAACTCCTTGTTACCATTTTAGTTATCGCACACGAGTCCACTACCTCCATCAAAATACACTACCATGGATTCCCCTTCCCCTTCTGGAAGAGTGCCATTCACGGTACTCACACTTGTCTTGAGATTTTTAGAAGTATCCATTTGATTATCTATGAACAGCATAAGTTCTCCAAGTAGTCCATATCCGAGGACGCGGGTATTCGAATAGTTTCATAACCCTGCAGGGGTGTACTTCTTCACACACGCTCTCGCCACTTATCGCTGTGTGCTTATAAAACCATGCACCTCGGCAACCTTCAAGCGGATGCCCAGCGAGGGAGTCGGCCACAACCGTCATTCACATAAGACCTCTAGTCCAGGCTACCGCCTATTTGAGACTGACCCGACGGAAGTCCGGCCGAAGTTTCCTCTACGGTCCCAAACGATGTGCGCAGGGTTCCCAAGACCACCATTCGGGTGACCCTCGGTACACCGTGCCACTGCCTACCGCGTCGTAACCCACCCCGAGGGTCAGCGCTACGCACGGCCTCCAGCATGCTATAAACACCACAAACTACTTGCAATACCTGGACCAAAGACTAAGCGACTGATGAGTCGAGAGGGTCAGTTAAGTATCCCAACGTGTGGTAGTATCTAGTCTTGGATCACAAACACGGAACCCAGTTCCTAAGAATGGTCCCAATGAGACAACCCACTATGTACTCCTACATAGCCTCTCATCGCTACCTTTACCAAATCGTATTCATTATAAGCTCATCACATCGGACAACACTATTTCACTCAGTTCATCACCCAGATGAATCCGACTTGACACAACTCTAAGCATAGCAGGCAAAGTAAGCTAAGCACATCATGGCACAAGCATCTACCAGGTATGATAGGTTGCAAGGTTTAGCTATTTACTGTGACAAGATCAGGTCATGCATAAGAATAGGATCATCTACCGTGTATAACTGACATGTGATCGTTTGTCCTAATGCAATAAATGAGAGCAGGAGCGAGAGAGTGGGATGTTATCGGAATGATCAATGAGGTTGCTTGCCTTGTTGGGTTGCGGAAGAGTTCTCTCCTTCGTCAGGGTAGGGAGTAGTATCCTCCGGATTAGGGCCTACCGCAACGCAGATAAAAACATTCAATACAAGGAGATGCAACAATATGATGCATGATCATGGCATAATGATGTGCATGGATGAGCTAATGTAACTACTGGTCATGTCAATTTGAAATGTGTTTGAATATAGGTTCAAAGTTGTTCTCATTTCAAATTCTATATATTCACCTAATGCTAAAATGTCCATGTTCACCTATTTAGATTGCTCTAACATGCATGAGAATATCACCATTGGATTCATTGGATTTTTTGGATCAATTTTCATATATAAATTATTTTCATCTGACTTACAGATTATTTTATATGTTTTTTCAAAGGTTTCAATAATTTCTGGAATTTCCTGATTTCTTTTTATTAAGAAAATTGAGTTATTGTGTCAGCATGACATCATGATGACATCAGCTGGTCAGCTGACTCGGCCCAGAGTCAAACCTGACATGTGGGGTCCACATGTCAGTGACTGGTTAACTTAACTAACTAATTAAAACTAATTCTGTTTTAATTAACTAACTGGGCCGACCTGTCACTGACACATTAACCTAATTAATAATTAAACTAATTACAAATTATCCTAAACTAATCAGGGCCGGGGCCCCACCTATCATTGACTCACAAAGTCAAGCCAGGGCCCACCTGTGGTCAACTCGCCGGAGTTGGCCGGCGGTTCGACGCCGGTGACCATCACGGATGGCGGCGTCCATCGGGTTTCTCCTACAGGCGGGTTATTTGGCGCGCTGAGACCACCGGCGTGCAGCCCGTGCACGACCGCATCCATCTGGGCCCATCGGAGGTCATGGGGTCGCCGGAGCTCGCCGGAAACGAGCTCGTGGCGGCGGCCGGAGCTCGGGCTCGGACGCAAACGTGACATAGGGCACGGGGCGATGCTACGATGGTCTCTACGGGCTCCTGGGAACTCCAGGAGTTCAACCATGCACGCGCACGTGAGCTTGGAGGGCTCTATGCACGGCGGCGACCATCGACGGTGGTGGGAGGTTCTCGGGTCCGGCGACGCAGCAAGCTAGGGGACGCCAGAGAGAGGGAAAACTCAGGGGGGAGGAAGAGGGGCTCACTGCAGATCCAGGGAGCCGGTCAGCGGGCTGAGGGAGGCAGCGACGGCGACGAATCGACGTCCGGCGACGGCGGCCTTCGGCAGGGGATCAGGAGAGAGAGAAAAGGAGAGAGGAAGGGGGAGAATGAGCTCGGGGGAGAGGGTTCGCGCGTCTTCCAAGCGCGGGGGAGGCAGGGATGCAGCCTGCTGCGTGGAAGTAGGAGGTGGAGGCCGGCGACGGCTCGGTCGCCACCTCGACGCCTACTGGCGCGAGGTGGAAGATGACCCTTCCACCCTTGTGGGCTGGGCTGGGCCTTCCACTCGACAAGGTAAGCCTCTCCCTTTTATTTTTATTTTCTGTTTTCTATTTTCTAACATTTGTTTGATTTTCTTTGCAGGTCCAAATACCCCTTCAATAATTCTAAAACTTTTTATAACTTCAAGTTTGAATATTTCAAACTTGTATCAAAAGTTTCAGATTATTTTGAAAGCAGTGATAATAATAATATTTTTATTTGTCATTTTCAGAGACTTAATTCAATAATTTCAAATATTTCAAATGTTCAAATAATTGGAATGGTCCCTGGTATATCCATGCCCTTAATTATCAGACACAGGGAACATTTTTGATGGGCATTTTGGATTTGTTGAAATTTCATTTGTTTGGAATTCCTTTAATTCATAAAATGCTTAGGGTTTCTTTCTTTCTCCCCATTTCATATTGATGCAATGATGATGATGATGATGCAAACACAATGCTAGCCTAAACAGTTGCTAGGGTTGTGACAACTCACCCTCACTCAAAAGAATCTCGTCCCGAGATTTTGAAGTCGTCGGGAAGAGCGCGGGGTACTCTAGTCGAAGACGATCTTCTCTTTCCCATGTCGCCTCCTTTTCAGAATGGTGCGACCACTGAACCTTAAGAAACTTGATGTTCTGACGCTGAGTGGTACGCTCAGCTTGGTCGAGAATACGAACGGGGTATTCTCGGTATGAAAGGTTATCTTGGAGATCAAGCGTTTCGTGGTCCACTTCTCGGACAGGGTCCAAAAAGCAACGCCTGAGTTGAGAGACGTGGAAGACATCATGAACTTTGGAAAGATGCGAAGGAAGTTCCAATTGGTAGGCAACCTCTCCGCATTTAGCAAGAATGCGAAAAGCTCCAATGTAACGAGGAGCCAACTTGCCTTTGATACCGAATCGATGGGTACCCTTTAGAGGTGTAACCCGAAGGTAAGCCTTCTCGTCAACTTCATATGTCACAGACTTACGATGACGGTCATATTGACTCTTTTGATGGGATTGGGTTGTTTTTAACTTTTCACGAATAACGCGAACTTGCTCTTCTGCATCCTGGATCATGTCCGGGCCAAAGAGTTGCCTCTCTCCGGTTTCTGACCAGTTAAGAGGTGTTCGGCATTTTCGTCCATAGAGAACTTCAAAAGGGGCTTTGCCCAAGCTTGATTGATAACTGTTGTTATATGCGAATTCAGCAAATGGAAGACAGTTCTCCCAATTCATACCGAAAGATATAACACAAGCTCGGAGCATGTCTTCAAGAATTTGATTGACTCGCTCAACTTGACCACTTGATTGAGGGTGGAAAGCAGTGCTAAAGGATAGATGAGTCCCCATAGCGGTTTGAAAACTTTCCCAAAAACGAGAAGTAAAGATACTTCCGCGGTCTGAGTTAATCTCCAAAGGAACACCATGAAGAGAAACTATTCGAGAAACATATAACTCCGCTAGATGACTAGCAATAATGCTATCACGAACAGGAAGAAAATGAGCCACTTTGGAGAGGCGATCAATGACTACGAATATAGCATTGTTCCCTCTCTTGGTCCTGGGAAACCGGTGATGAAATCCATACCGACCTTATCCCATTTCCATTCAGGAATAGCTAAAGGTTGAAGGGTGCCAGCAGGCCTTTGATGTTCTGCTTTCACACGATGACAAACGTCGCAATGAGCAACATACTGAGCAATTTCTCTCTTCATCCTAGTCCACCAGAACCTCTGGCGTAGGTCCTGATACATTTTGGTACTACCCGGATGAATTGTGAGAGGAGAATCATGAGCCTCCTTAAGAATCAGCTGTCTTAGACGGGTGCTCTTGGGAACCACCAACCGATTCTGAAAGAGCACCACACCTCCATCATCCTTAGAGAAATCCTTAGCATTTCCGCTAACGATATTTTCCTTAATCTGAGATATCCCTTTGTCATATCTCTGGACAGCTACTATTTGATCCTTATGAGTAGGTTTCGCCACCAAGTTGGATAGGAATCCTTGAGGAACAATGTGAAGGTTTAACTTCCGGAATTCCTCATAGAGAAACGGTTGACCTTGTTGTAACATCAGATTGTTACAATAAGACTTATGACTTAGTGCATCAGCCATGACATTGGCTGTTCCCGGGGTGTAAGTTATCCCTAAGTCGTAATCTATAATCAACTCTACCCACCGTCTTTGCCCGAGATTCAAGCCCGGCTGGGTGAAAATATATTTCAGACTTTGGTGATCAGTGAATATCTCGCAACGATTACCCAGGAGGTAATGTCGCCATGTCTTTAGTGCATGGACTACGGCTGCAAGTTCAAGATCATGTGTTGGATAATTATCCTCATGTGGACACAACTGTCCAGATGCTTAAGCAATCACATGACGATCTTGCATGAGAATGCAACCTAATCCTTGTCGCGAGGCGTCGCAGTAGATAATAAAGTCGTTAGAAAAATCTGGTGGCACCAGAACGGGAGCAGAGGTCAGTCGTCTTTTCAACTCCTGAAAACTATGCTCGCATTGTGGGGTCCACTCGAACTTTTTATCTTTCTTGAGGAGTTCAGTCACAGGTTTCACAACCTTGGAGAAGTTCTCAACAAAGCGGCGACAATAGCTCGCTAAGCCAAGGAAACTCCGAACTTGCTTAACCGATTCAGGTTGAGATCAATCAAGGACGGCCTGAACTCTCTCAGGGTTGACAGCAATACCTTTGCCAGAAATCACGTGGCCCAAATAGGTCAATTTAGGCAACCAGAATTCACACTTGGAGAATTTGGCATATAGACGATGCTCTCAAAGTTCCATCAATACCAGCCTTAGATGCTCGGCATGTTCTTGTTCGTTCTTCGAGTAGATGAGTATGTCATCGAGATAAACCACGACGAATTTATCCAAATAATCCATGAAGATCGAATTCATCATACGAGAGAAAGTGGCTGGAGCATTGGTTAAACCGAAGGACATGACGGTGTACTCGTAATGGCCATAACGAGTGACAAAAGCCGTTTTTGGAATGTCCTCATTTCTAATTCTGATTTGATGGTATCCCAACCTCAAATCCATTTTGGAAAAGACAGAGGATCCAGCGAGTTGATCATACAAATCGTTGATCCTGGGGAGCGGATACTTGTTCTTGATAGTGACCAAATTCACTGGTCGGTAATCCACAACCATCTGATCCGATCCATCCTTCTTCTTAACGAAGAGGCCGGGCAAGCCCAAGGAGAAGAGCTAGGACGAATGAAACCTTTCTTCAAAGCCTCATCGAGTTGGGTTTTTAGCTCGGCTAGTTCTAAGGGTGCCATCTTATAAGGTCTTCTGGCTATTGGGACTGTCCCTGGGATAAGTTCTATCACGAACTCAACATCTCTGACAGGTGGAACACCTGGCAGTTCTTCTAGAAAGACATCTGGAAAATCACAGACTACCGGAATATCTTCTAGCTCGGGGAGAGGGCTAGCATTTAGGGAATAGAGTTGGCGCTTGGTTGTTCGAGTAGAGACATTAACTATCTCACCCGAGGGATGTGTAAGTTGAACATTCCTAGAATGAGTATCAATCTTGGCATAGTGGGCTTTCATCCAATCCATACCTAGAATGATATTGATGTCCGAAGACTTCAGAGCTATCAAGGATGCTAGGAATACTAGTCTATCCACCAGAATTTCATTGTCATGGCTCACTCTAGAAGTTTGCCATTTTGATCCAGGAGTCTGAACTACTAAAGGAGTGGGCATGTCACAGAAAGACATGTTATGCAGCTGTGCAAAACCTTCTGAGATGAATGAATGAGATGCCCCAGTATCAAATAGAACAGATGTTGGATGGCTATTAACAAGAAGCGTACCTAGAATGACATTAGGATCTTCAAGGGCTTCTTCAGCAGACACATAATTCACTCGCCCACGGGCAGGAGTTGGCTTCACATAGAAGGCTTTCCCTGGTTTTCCGCGTCCAGCGGGCTTGGCATTGTTCTGGGGACATTCACGAGAATAATGTCCCGGTTCTCCACACTTGTAGCATACCACTGTAGCACAAGGTACAACATTTGTAGGCGGTCCTCCAAATGGTCTGGGTTGAGGGTTGGACTGAACTGGACGAGGTGCCTGGAAGGATGGCCTCGCAGTGTACCTTGCCGGCATAGCTGCATTGGGTACCCATATTCGGCGCTTGTTGGGTCCTGAACCCGATGCAGGGTTGAAGTCACGGTTATGCTTCCTCAAAGCCTCGTAGTCAGTTTGTCCGGACTCAACATTGATGGCCTCATTGACGAGAGCCTGGAAGGTCGTGCACTCATACAAGCGAAGATCTCGGTGAAGCTCAGCATTAAGTCCCTTGCGGAACCTAGCCTGCTTCTTGGCATCAGTTGAGACTTCCTCTGGGGCATAGCGAGCAAGATTACCAAACTCGCGACTGTATGCATCCACTGACAATCTGTCCTGTGTGAAAGCATAGAATTCCTCTCTCTTGCGATCCATCAGCCCTTCCGGGATGTGATGGAGACGAAATGCGGCGTTGAACTCTGCCCATGTTGGTGCAGGTCCCTGGGGACGCATAGCCTCATAGCTTTCCCACCACAGGTTGGCAGGTCCCTCCAAAAAGTATGTCGCAAAGGTGACCTTATTGGCCTCTGAAACATTACCAGCTCGGATCTTACGTGACATGCTAGTCAGCCAATCATCCGCATCGAGGGGGTCGATCGAATGATGGTACTTAGGCGGACACAGTTTAATGAAGTCACCAAGTCACACTCCATCATGGTGATCATTGCGGGGAGCACGAGCGGTGTTCTGTTCAATCCTCTCCAACAACCTGTTGCTCTCCCTCTTCTTCCTTTCGGCTTCTAGCATCAGCTCTGCTAGGGATGGTGCTCGTGGCGGCTCTTCTTGCCTTGCTTGGCTACTCTCGCCTTGCTCAGGAGCATGCACGGGGTTGTTCCTGGTTGACACCATCCTGAGGAAAACAATCCATCGCTTAGACAATGGGGAACAACAACTCTAGGGCATGAACTAAGGAATGCACTGATCAACATGACATGTAAGATAAACACCAATCAACATGGTAAAGCAACTACCATATAAACATTAGGTTTCATACACACCATGACTTAGTTCAGTACAAACCCAAGCTGAAAACAACTACGAAGAGATGACACAACTCATCGGAGGCATTACAAGCATCCTATACATTATCTATCTACACCTCCGGAACTCAACTCTCGACCTTGATCATACCCCACCAGACACGCAGGACTGTGGCGATACAACTACTACCATACTAGGTCTAACATCCACGCACTCAAACATCACCGTAGAATGCCTCGTACAGGTTACCCCCGTGACCTGGGAGCTGAACCTGCGGATCTGGAAACACTCTAGCCTGGGATCCCTAGAAACCATAAGGACACGGGTGTGGCCTTGGTCCCCTTGTCGGCGGCAACAGCAGTCCTCGAAGAGGGGTGATGCCTCCAACATCACGCCAGTCTACGTGTGCTGGCAAATGAGTCTGCGAGGGAGTCAGCATCTCCAAATCTCCATAACCTGTCTGCACGACAGGTGCCAACTGCGTCAAGGCTGTCCAAATACGGGCACGGGTAGCATGGAGCTCCATGCGAAGGGCACGTGCATCACGATCCCTGTTCTCCAACATTTGAGCGGTCACCTGCAGCCTAGGGTCTTCATGAGAATGATCAAAGTAGGCTGCACTAAGATATCCATCCTCTCCTCCCATGGAAGCAGGAACATAGCAGAACTACATGTTCTGTAGCAAACCATGGTGAAACCTCATAATAGTCAGCATAGTGTAGGCGGCTTCCTAAACTGCCATATCTATGGTAACTCCCAATCCATGAGTCCAGTGAAGCGGCTCTGCAGCTCTAGGATAGGAAGGATATATCCTAACGGTACACAGATACTAACTCTGGTTGAAATCTCGATACTGCTCCTCCACTGTGTACTCTGGGTACCAACGATATTCAGCCTCCATCATAACTCTAACCAACATGGTCGTGTGACCCGGCACATCGATGCACCTGGTCAGACGGACCACCTGACGGAAAGGATGAGAGGGCATCTGAAACAGAGAATGATGCAAATACATTAGATCCTAGCAGAAATTGGACAACATAACGGCTGTAATTGCTCAAGAATTTTTTTGAGACAATTGAAAAGAGATTGGAAAGGCACAACCACTCGACTATTTAGACTCAAATCTCTTCTCCATCTGTTTGTCACACCAACAATATTTGAATAACTGCACTCACTTACGAACAAGCTAGCTATTGGTCCATGGCTAGTAACTCGTCATCCTAAGCAATAGATGAGAATCCTAGTTCCTATCCCCGTAGAAAAGATGAGAATGACCCAACATAGAATAACTTGGGAAGAGGAGTAAAAAGAGCCTTACGTTCCCTTCCACAATCAATTCCCCTACTTATCTATAGTGTTTCTAGACTCAACTTCGACCGATTTGGCTTGGTAGTCCTACAGTCAGTCAGGCTCTGATACCAACGCTGTCGGGACCCCGATTCTAAGTCATATGATTCCATACAGTAACAAGCCACATCACTTTGCGGCCTCACGCACGGTACTCCACGGCTGCCACCTTACCTTGACCGGGACCGTTTGCGTCTTTTGGCTCACGTATGTGAACATGTCGCTGGCAATCACACAACAACGAACCCGGCCGACATGACTAGTCATAGAACCCAAGTGGCACATCCGTACGAAAATAGGCATACATAACCCAGCAATGCAGGTGTCGGTCTCAAGCATGTGTAGACGAGTCATAGTAAGCTACAAGGACTCCATTACGTCACGAGACACGGATGTCATCACTGCACGTAGACGAGTCGTAGCAGGCTACGGGGACTCCATTACACTGCGAGACATTTCCCCGAAGGGACAGACACAACAGCAAAGAAGGATACATGCCGGTCAATCAATGTGTCCGGAGCAGTAGCAAGCTACCATGGCTCGGTGGAAGCACAAAGAGGCAGTTTCCCGTAAAGAGTACTACTAAAGGCACATGACTAGGTGTCGGATCCCATACATACCGTTGCACGTCACACGTACGCACGACATGCCCGATATGCATAGATACAACTATGGCATCACAACATAACCATACAACAACATGACTTTTATTTATGAGGCTCAGACGAGCCTTGCATAATATGTTCTTACAGATAGGGGTCACATGACCCGACACTCAAGTCATACAAACATAGTCATACAAGCGAGCGGAAACTTAAGTTGTCTGAGTACAAACGGCAAAATATAAAAGAGGCACATGGCCTGACTATCTACAGCCCACCACACGGGCAAGATCGTAGCTAGGACACCAGCTATTCGGCATCGTCAACGTCTAGATAGAACCCACCTGATGGGTCCTGGTTCTCTTCTGCAACATTAATTAAGCAAGGATGAGTACAATCGTACTCAGCAAGTCTTTAAAACAGACCTAGTCTATTTATGCTCATGTGTCAACAAGGGGGTGGTGGAGTTTATGCAGAAAGCCATCTTTGACTCATGGCTAACCTACACTACTCAATTTTAACTCCTTGTTGCCATTTTAGTTATCGCACACGAGTCCACTACCTTCATCACAATACACTACCATGGATTCACCTTCCCCTTCCGGAAGAGTGCCATTCACGGTACTCACACTTGTCTTGAGATTTTTAGAAGTATCCATTTGATTATCTATGAACAGCATAAGTTCTCCAAGTAGTCCATATCCGAGGACGCGGCTATTCGAATAGTTTCATAACCCTGTAGGGGTATACTTCTTTACACACGCTCTCGCCACTTATCGCTGTGTGCTTATAAAACCATGCACCTCGGCAACCTTCAAGCGGATGCCTAGCGAGGGAGTCGGCCACGACCGTCATTCACATAAGACCTCTAGTCCAGGCTACCACCTATTTGAGACTAACCCGCACGGAAGTCCGGCCGAAGTTTCCACTACGGTCCCAAACGATGTGCGCAGGGTTCCCAGGCCCACCATTCGGGTGACCCTTGGTACACCGTGCCACTGCCTACCGCGTCGTAACCCACCCCGAGGGTCAGCACTACGCACGGCCTCCAGCATGCTATAAACACCAGAAACTACTTGCAATACCTGGACCAAAGACTAAGCGACTGATGAGTCGAGAGGGTCAGTTAAGTATCCCAACGTGTGGTAGTATCTAGTCTTGGATCACAAACACGGAACCCAGTTCCTAAGAACGGTCCCAATGAGACAACCCACTATGTACTCCTACATAGCCTCTCATCGCTACCTTTACCAAATTGTATTCATTATAATCTCATCACATCGGACAACACTGTTTCACTCAGTTCATCACCGAGATGAATCTGACTTGACACAACTCTAAGCATAGCAAGCATAGCAAGCAAAGTAAGCTAAGCACATCATGGCACAAGCATCTACCAGGTATGATAGGTTCCAAGGTTTAGCTATTTACTGTGACAAGATCAGGTCATGCATAAGAATAGGATCATCTACCGTGTATAACTGGCATGTGATCGTTTGTCCTAATGCAATAAATGAGAGCAGGAGCGAGAGAGTGGGATGTTATTGGAATGATCAATGAGGTTGCTTGCCTTGCTGGGTTGCGGAAGAGTTCTCTCCTTCGTCAGGGTACGGAGTAGTATCCTCCGGATTAGGGCCTACCGCAACGCAGATAAAAACATTCAATACAAGCAGATGCAATAATATGATGCATGATCATGGCATAATGATGTGCATGAGAATATCACCATTGGATTCATTGGATTTTTCTGATCAATTTTCATAGACAAATTATTTTCATCTGACTTACAGATTATTTTATATGTTTTTTCAAAGGTTTCAATAATTTCTGGAATTTCCTGATTTCTTTTTATTAAGAAAATTGAGTTATTGTGTCAGCATGACATCATGATGACATCAGCTGGTCAGCTGACTCGGCCCAGAGTCAAACCTAACATGTGGGGTCCACATGTCAGTGACTGGTTAACTTAACTAACTAATTTAAACTAATTCTGTTTTAATTAACTAACTGGGCCCACCTGTCAGTGACACATTAACCTAATTAATAATTAAACTAATTACAAATTATCCTAAACTAATAAGGGCCGGGGCCCCACCTGTCATTGACTCACAGAGTCAAGCCAGGGCCCACCTAAGGTCAACTCGCCGGAGTTGGCCGGCGGTTCGACGCCGGTGACCATCAGGGATGGCGGCGGCCATCGGGTTTCTCCTACAGGGGGATATTTGGCGCGTTCAGACCACCGGCGTGCAGCCCGTGCACGACCGCATCCATCTGGGGCCATGGGAGGTCATGGGGTCGCCGGAGCTCGCTGGAAACGAGCTCGTGGCGGCGGCCGGAGCTCGGGCTCGGACGCAAACGTGACACAGGGCACGGGGCGATGCTACGATGGTCTCTACGGGCTCCTCGGAACTCCAGGAGTTCAACCATGCACGCGCACATGAGCTTGGAGGGCTCTATGCACGGCGGTGACCATCGACGGCGGCGGGAGGTTCTCGGGTCCGGCGATGCAGCTAGCTAGGGGACGCCAGAGAGAGGGAAAACTCAGGGGGGAGGAAGAGGGGCTCACTGCGGATCCAGGGAGCTGGTCAGCGGGCTCGGGGAGGCAGCGACGGCGACGAATCGACGTCCGGTGACGGCGGCCTTCGGCAGGGGATCGGGAGAGAGAGCAAAGGAGAGAGGGGGGGAGAATGAGATCGGGGGAGAGGGCTCGCGCGTCTTCCAGGCACGGGGGAGGCAGGGACGCAGCCTGCTGCGTGGAAGCAGGAGGTGGAGGCCGGCGACGGCTCGGTCGCCACCTCGACGCCTACTGGCGCAAGGTGAAAGATGACCCTTCCACCCGTGTGGGGTGGGTTGGGTCTTCCACTCGACCAGGTAAGCCTCTCCCTTTTATTTTTATTTTCTGTTTTCTATTTTCTAACATTTGTTTGATTTTCTTTGCAGGTCCAAATACCCCTTCAATAATTCTAAAACTTTTTATAACTTCAAGTTTGAATATTTCAAACTTGTATCAAAAGTTTCAGATTATTTTGAAAGCAGTGATAATGATAATATTTTTATTTGTCATTTTCAGAGACTTAATTCAATAATTTCAAATATTTCAAATGTTCAAATAATTGGAATGGTCCTTGGTATATCCATGCCCTTAATTATCAGTCATAGGGAACATTTTTGATGGGCATTTTGGATTTGTTGAAATTTCATTTGTTTGGAATTCCTTTAATTCATAAAATGCTTAGGGTTTCTTTCTTTCTCCCCATTTCATATTGATGCAATGATGATGATGATGATGCAAACACAATGCTAGCCTAGACACTTGCTAGGGTTGTGACAGAATAAAACCCCATTTTACGGAATGGGCAATTCACTTATTGGAAATGATACATGTTGATGTATACGGTCCAATGAGTGTTGTAGCATGTAGTGGATATCGTTATTTTCTTGCTTTCACTGATGATTTGAGTATATATGAGTATATTTACTTAATGAAACACAAGTCTGAATCGTTTGAAAAGTTCAAGCAAATGCAGAGTGAAGTTTAAGATCATCGTGACAAGAAGATAAAAAAATCTGCGATATGATCGTGGAGATGAATATCTGAGTTACGAGTTTGGCATACAACTTAAGGAATTGTGAAAATTGTTTCAGAACTCACGCCACCTGGAACACCATTAAGTGATGGTGTGTCCGAACGTCATAGTCGTGCTCTATTAGATGTGGTGCATGCTATGATGTCTCTTATCGTTTTGCTACTATAGTTTTGGGGTTATGCGTTAGAGACAACTACATTCACTTTAAATAGGGCACCATCTAAATCCGTTGAGATGACACTGTCTGAAACTATGGTTTGATAGAAACCTAAGATGTCATTTCTTATTGTTTGGGGCCGCGACACTTATGTGAAAATAGGTTTTCACCTAATGAGCTCAAACCCAAAGCGGACAATGCATCTAAATAGAATACCCTAAGAACAAAGAGTAGTGCAGGGCAGAAAGATGTTTCTGTGGAACCTACGTGAGTTGAAGAGGAAGTAAATGATTATGATCATGAAGCTTTGGATCAAGTTACTATCGAACCTCGTAGGTCGACAAGGATGCGTACTGCTCCTGAGTGGTACGACAACCCTGTCTTGGAGGCCATGTTGCTAGACAACGATGAACCTACGAGATATGGAGAAGCGATGATGGGCCCGGATTCCGACAAATGGTTAGAGGCCATGGAATCGAAGAAAGGATCCATGTATGAAAACCAAGTATAGACTTTGGTAGACTTGCTCGTTGGATGGCAGGTCATCGAGTACAAATGGACCTTTGAGATGAAGACAGACGCTGATGGTGAATGTCACCATTTATAAAGCTTGACTTGTCACAAAGAAGTTTCCGACAAGTTCAAAGAGTTGACTGCGATGAGACTTTCTCACTCATAGCAATGCTAAAGTCTGTTGGAAATATGTTAGCAGTTGCTGCATTTTTCAATTATGAAATCTGGCAGATGGATGTCAAAACATCGTTTCCTTAATGGTTTACATGAGGAAAGGTTGTACGTGATACAGCCAGAAGGTTTTGTTAGTCCTAAGGATGCTAAAAGGTGTGCAAGCTTCACTGATCCTTCTATGGACTGAAGCAAGCATCTCGGAGTTGGAATATACACTTTCATGAGGTGATCAAAGTTTTTGAGTCTATACAAAGTTTATGAGAAACTTGTATTTACAATAAAGTGAGTGGGAGCACTATAGAATTTCTGATAAGTATATGTGGATGACATATTGTTGATCGGAAATAATGTAGAATTCTGAAAAGCATAAACGGTTGTTTCAAAAGTGATTTTCAAAGGAAGACCTGAATAAAGCTACCTAATTGTTGAGCATCAAGATCTATAGAGATGGATCAAGATGCCAGATGAGACTTTCAATGAGTACATACCTTGACAAGATTTTGAAAGAGTTCAAAATGGATCAGTCAGAGAAAGAGTTCTCGCCTGATTTGTAAGGTGTGAAGTTGAGACTCATAGCTCGACCACGATAGAAGAATGAGAAAGGACGAACATCGTCCCCTATGCCTTAGCCATAGGCTCTGGATAGTATGCCATGTTGTGTACCACACTTGGAGCAGCCATTTGGAATAGTACCAAGTGGAGTATGGTAGCAGTGTTTACAGTTTGACATAGAGATTTGCAGAGTACACACGGATCTGAATGTCGCAGACCCGTTGTGTCGTGGTTTTGTCACGGCAGATGTCCGGGTCAACGGACTTGGGTTCGAGGCCATCGCTAACGTGATGGACTCAAAGGGGTTGATTGGGTTGAAAGACACGAGTTTACCCAGGTTCGGTCCCTCACGTTGAGGTAATAGCCTACGTCCTGCTTCTACTTGTAATGCTTGTTGTATCGATTACAAGGGAGCTAAAGCTTGACCTAGTTCTCGATCATCCGCCTCTAAGTCGCCCCGGGTCTACCTTTATATAGGAGGTCAAGACCACGGGTCATACAAGTTGTAACCGACTCTCATTGCCTATCCGAGTCTTCCTCCATCTTCTCTGTCCATGTTGTCCCTGGGCGGCTTACACACCCGAGTCTTCTTTTACCGAGCCACCTTCCGTCCCATCCTATGAGCCACCAAGCGCCCTGGGCTCTAAGCCTATGGCTTACACTTGGGCCGGTGCATGAGCCATCAGGTATAACCAGGAGCCCTTAGGGCGGGTCATACCGTGGGGTTATATCCCCAACATTAGGCCCCAGGTTGATTTGAGCTTGCTCACTTCATACTTTCTTCTTGTTTCCTCGGCGAGTCGGCCGGAAATGACCCATCGTGACATCATGTCAACCCTGCAAAAAGATTCGCTGACGTATACATGAAATCCCTTTATTAAATGTCCATCCCAAAAATCGAGGCGTCCGCCTCGGTCGTATGGTTTCTATCGCCTGGATTCTCGCGCCCGTTCCGTTTTTCTTTCTTTTAAATAGGACCGCCCCGGGCGGCATTTTCTCTTGCCGCTCGCTCTATCATCTTCTTCCTCCCGACGCTGCTGTTTCTATCGCCTCCTCCTCTGGCGCCGTCTCCGTTTCGCCATTGACAGGGCCGCTACATCAACCTGTTGCGAAACCAGAGTGCCTTCCATATTCGTCGCGTCAACGCTGGTAAACTCTTATCCCCTTAGATCCACAATGGCTCCGGTAGGGTTTTTCGCGGAAGCTCCATCGCCGTTGTTTTGAAATTCGGGCTCCATCAATGCCGGTCACGTCTTGCGCATGAACTTTGAACGATAGCTCATCCTCATCGCGCCGCTATGTATCGGGCGGTCCTCAATACTGTCTAGATCCATCGTGGATCCGTTTCGTAATTTTAGGTTTTCCTTGTTTCGCCAGTTCATTCTTAGGTCTGAGAATAGAAGTATTTCCCTGATTTTGTAGATCCATGATCATAGCGGCACTTTGCGAAACCTGTTTTTAGGACTTAGCCGAATTTTACCCCGTCTTCTTGCTATGTTGACCCCCCACGCCGTTCTGGCTCGCATCAACCGGATCATGGTGTCTCATCTGTAGAGTCTTAAGCTCGTAAGTCGCACATAGATACTTGCCTTTTCTTGACTCGCTGTGTTTGATATGCACAGTCTTAAACCGCCGCAATGTCTCGCGCATCCAATTCCTGCAACTGGGTCGGGTCTTGCATTACGGCAGAGTTCCTAATGGATTTCGTACACGCGGGCACTCTTCCTTCCAAAGAGGTCATCCATTGGCGGGTTCCGAGTGATGAATTGCAGCCCATTCCACAGGAAGGAGAGGTGGTTGTTTTTTCTGATCATATTGAACGTGGGTTCGTGCCCCCCGGCTCAAGGTTCTTCCACAACATCATTCACTTCTACAACCTCCATCCTCAAGACCTCGCCCCCAACTCCGTATAAAAAATATGCAACTTTCAAGTGCTCTTTGAGATTTATTTGCAAATCAATCCGTCTGTGGGTTTGTTCTGAGAGTTCTTCTACGCGAACCCGCAAACCGAGGTGAAAGCCGGCCCGAGTCTAGAGCTGGGTGGAATTTCTATCCAGAGGCGCAGGGATATTACCTTTCCAGCTGTGCAGCTGCCGAGTCATCCGAAAGACTGGAATAAGACCTGGTTCTATTGCAAGGATACTTCTCCAGAGGGCGAGCGTCCACTGTCGGGTTATTGTCCCTCTCGGCTCAAAACAACTTCTGAACTTCTTGGCCGACTGTCAGCTTCTGAGCGCACAAGGTACGAGCCGGTTTACGCCAAGATTACATCCCTCATGGCCGATGGTTTAACCGGACTTGACTTGATCCACTGTTGGGTTTCCTGGCGGATTATGCCTTTAAGTCGTAGAAGCCGCCTCATGTGCGAATACCAAGGCAAGTATGATGGTTCGCTATGCTTCAGCCGGTCCACCTTAACAGAAGACGACATCACTACTATTATTCGGAGTCTTGTCCATGAGACATTCGGGACTTACAACGCTATTGGGCTAGCGCCTTTTAGTGCCATTAATCCTGCTCCAGATGTAAGCCGACTCTTCACACCCTTTTTCTCTTGGTTCACTCATATTTTGCCAATTTCATTACTGTTAACCAGATTACTTTTCCAGGCTGACTCCGATTTCTAAAAGAAGGATTATGTCCCTCCTTTGAAGAAGACCACGAAGAAGGCCCCAGGTAAGAAGCACAAGAAGACCGCCCCACAAGAGGAATGGTTTAAATCGCCCCAGTCGTCCGGTTCAGAGGTAAAATCTTGGCTATTTTCTACGATCTTGTTCTTTTATTTTACTAACATCTGCTTGACTCACAGGATAACGTAGAGACAAGCCGCCCAACGCCCCTGAGGTAATCTATATTTCTTCCGGCTCAGAATATTTTGTCCCCCGGAACCCACGGCAGGTTATTGGAAAAGTTCCACTTTCTCATCCTCTTGCTTACGTGGATCCCCAATTTCTTTCGAAAAAGCAACAACAGGCCAAACGTCGTCAGACCCAGAGCGCCAGCTCTACCGATCTTATGTCCGGATTACCGAATTCTCCAGTTCTGAAGAAGCGCCCCGCAGAGGTATGCATCTCCGCTTGATTTAGCTTTACCTTTGCAATCTCAACGCTGTCTTATCTCTTCTGAATTGTCTCTCAGAGGTCACCGTCCTCTGGCGACTCTTCGGCAACCGCCCTGCCGTCTCCCAAGATTAATCCACTATAAGTGCTTCCTCTAACCTTCCGTTCAGTTCTCTCAACAGCTGTAACCTTTGGGTTCTAACTTTCGTGCTTTTCAGGGCTCAAGCCAAGTGCCAAAAAACCAACAAGTCCTCCCCTGGCCCTGCTGCCCCAAA
Organism: Hordeum marinum; assembly: GCA_022496015.1. NCBI lineage: Eukaryota > Viridiplantae > Streptophyta > Magnoliopsida > Poales > Poaceae > Hordeum > Hordeum marinum. The sequence goes on along the minus strand of CM039677.1, from coordinate 339,633,656 downwards.
GCCGGAGCATGTCCAGCCGGATGAGTCACGGCCGGCCGTGGATCCCCGACAACATCTCAGGAGCCGGCTGACGATGGCAACCCAGAGAGCCCGCCAAGGGACCCTTCCTTGCCGCCGAGCCCTGTCCAAGTGGCCAATTACACCACCGCTCCGGACGTTGTGGATACTGGCACTGTCTTTCACTCTGACCAAGCATAAAGAACCAGCTGAAGCTTCAAGGAAATTGGCGTTTGAACCCTTTGCTCTAGAGAAGATGACAACCGAGGACCTTCATGCTAGCTATGAGAACCGGCTATCCACAAGCCGGGATCTAGAGCTCCAGCTAGTTAACCTCATGAAGAAGAAATATGAGGTATTCCTTTCTTCTCCTTATATCCTGACATAGCCCCCAAGGGCCGGCTTAATCTTTCCAAAGGTTGAGTCGAGACTGTTCATAATCCTCCTTAAAAAATCCAGTTTATAGCCCCCAAGGGCCGGCTTAATCTTTCCAAAGGTTGAATCAGGATTTTTCATGTCGAACCTCTGAAAATAGACATTAGCCCCCAAGGGTCATGCATATTGCTTGCAATCTATTTGAGACTTGCCCGTTTATTCTATGCTTTGATATGTCACAGGAAACTTTAACTGAAGCCGGGTCACAATTGGCCGACTTAAAAGCCGGTTTGGATACTCAACAAGCTGCCCGGAGTGCTGCAGATGAGAAATGTCGGCTCCTGTCTGAGGAATTGGTTAAAATCAAGGCCGACTTCAAGGCTTTCAAAGAGTCTGCCAGGTCTGAGAAGGCTACTTTGACTAAGCGGGCGGATGATGCTGATCAGCGGCTGATGATCGTATCTGATGAGCTTCAATCTTTGAAACGCCACATCGCCAAAATGACAGCCGCCCTCTTTGGTGAGTTTTCGACCACTTTCACTCAATTGGCATTTAAATGCTTGTGCTGGTGACTTATCATGAAACGTCTGACTTACACAGGTCCCAGGAGCCGCCAACTAGCTTCTGATAGTCTGCTGCCTTTGAAAGGCATCTATACTCTGACGGAGCAACTCTACTGCGGTGCAATGTTCACCATCAAAGCCGTGAAGTACAAAGATAAGATCCCTTCAACTCTCAAAGGGATTTTGGAACTTTTTTCAACTATGCCGAAGCAAATCGCCAAACTGAAGAAATCAGCCGCCCGACAAGGAGGAATTACAGGCATCAGCCGGGCTTTGGCTTTCGCTCCGGAACTTACTCCAGCTGACATGATGGATGGGTTTCCCTCTAAGAAGGATGACGGCTCTGAATTCACGGAAGCTGATTACACCCGGTGTATGAAGGACTCCAGGACTCTGGCCTCCATCTTAGCAAAAGAGGTTGACTTGCCAACTTATCACGCGGCTTACGGTGCCGACCAAAAGAGGATTCGTGGCCTGCTTTATGAGTGTAAAGACTTGACACCCGCCCGCAGTAAGAACCTCTTTGCCTCTGAGCTTGACCCATCCCCTTTCTTTGAAGAAGTTTTGCAGCTCTAACCGACTGCAACTAGGACTTGGACAATCTCCAGATCAAGGCAACCGAAGAGCCAGAGCAGGATGACCCGCCAGCCAGTTAATCATGTATAGAAATTTTGTAATAGCCGGCTCTCCGTGACCCGCCGTATGGTGTCGCAATACTTGATCGATATTTTTGGCTCCACAGAGGGCATTTGTAACAGACTAGCCGTAACTTTTGCTCTTGCTGAACTTGTGCCATCATGCTTATATGAAAAAGTCCAGCTTTAAATCTTCCATCTTCATTGTCCATCCCTATTGTATGCCATTTCCGGTTCTTCACAGATTATGTCCTTGTATACGTAAGCACACTTTTATACCTTTGGGAGGCCGTCTTAAAAGCGCAACCTGAAAATGCTGTATCTTCCCGGCGTGTGGACAGGAAACTTTTGCTTGGATCGAGAATCGGCCGAGAGGTTTTAATAAGCCTCACTCAGAGGGAGGGAAGCCCCCTGTATAACCATGGCTAATAATGTTAGACGGAGATGGCATAAAGCTAGCCGATAAGGTATTAGAAGTGATACCCGTAGGTAAGAAGCCACCTTCAGCAATATGGCGTGAACGCCGGTTGATAGGGTTAGATAAGCTACACCCGTAAGTGGGAATCCCCCTTGAACAACCATGGCTAATCGTGTTAGCCGGAGATGGCATAAAGTCGGCCGATAGGGTGTTAGAAGCAATACCCGTCGGTAAGAAGCCCCCTTCAGCAATATGGCGTAAACGCCGGTCAATAAGGTATTAGAAGCGATACCTCGAGGTAAGAAGCCACCCTCAACCGCGGCTAATCGTGTTAGCCGGAGATGCCATAAAGCCGCCCGATAGGGTGTTAGAAGCGATACCCGTCGGTAAGAAGCCCCCTTCAGCAGTATGGCACGACCGCCAGTTGATAGGGTGTTAGATGCCCGTCGGTAAGAAACCCCCTACAACCACGGCTAATCGTGTTAGCCGGAAGATGGCATAAAGCCGGCCAATAGGGTGTTAGAATCGATACCCGTCGGTAAGAAGCCCCCTTCAACAATATGGCGTAAACGTCGGTCAATAAGGTGTTAGAAGCGATACCCGGAGGTAAGAAGCCACCCTTAACCGCGGCTAATCGTGTTAGCTGGAGATGGCATAAAGCTGGCCGATAAGGTGTTAGAAGCGATACCCGGAGGTAAGAAGCCACCCTCATCAGTCACAGTTGATATATCAACTAGAATGTTTGTGAACTCTTTCTTGTATGAGCGAAGATGGGTGAAACAGCAGAGGCCCCGTCTTGCAGGGATGCTACTTTATATATAAATATGATATGTACAATGATTGTGTACAATGGTGAGTCTCGACACCTATAAGTGTAATAAGGCCGGAGATGCGCTATGTTCCATGGCCGGCGGGTCTCCTGACCCGCCATCTCTGAGTCGTCCCGGACATCAATGAGATAGTACGACCCATTGTTGAGATATCTGCTGCACGAAAGGTCCTTCCCAAGGGGGATATAACTTATGCATATCCGGCCCCTGACCCGCCGCGTCCTCAGCCGCCTGGTGGGCCACCATCCTGATTGTTGGGTTGTGTAAAGTGATTCTTGGCATTCTGCATAAAATGGCACTCACCCCATGTATGGTTCGCCGGCTTATCAGGCTAACTATGATCCGGACAGGGCTTCTTAAGCGCCTCTTCCAAATTGAAGGGAGGCATGTCCTTGCCAAAAAGGTTGCCTTAACCTCCTGTTACCCTTAGGGTGATTCTGACCGGTGCTTGCATTGGCACCAGCTCTGATCCAGGATCAGGATTCTTGCGCTTACTCTGGTTACCATTATTTGCCGCACCCTTGCTCTAACTATTCTTCTTGCCTTGGCTGGCCTTCTCTTCGTCGGAACCTGGATCCTTTATATTTTCAGAGTCGGCATATTTTGTGAGAGCCGTCATGAGCTCTCCCATATCCTGACACGTACGCTTGGGTCAGCTGAGTTTCTGCTTCAAAGGGATAAAGTGGCAGTTCTTCTCTAAGATCAGCACTGCCCGAGCCGCCGTGATCTGCTTCGAGGAGTAGAGGATTGTTGAGACCCAGCGAACCCAATGATGAACCGACTCATTCTCCTGCTGATACACCGTGATCCAGATCCACGATGGTCATAGGCTGTTTGCACGTTCCTTGAAAGTTTTTGATGAACCTGACTCTCAGTTCCGCCCATGAATTGATAGTATTGGGGGGCAATCCCTTTAACCATGTGCGATCCGGGCCTTCAAGCATCATGATGAAGTACTTGGCACAAACCGCCTCGCTAACATCCAACATCTCCATGGCTAGCTCGTAACTTTACCCAAGCCTCCAAAGGTAAATCAGCGGTATAATTTGGGACCTTGCGGGGTCCTTTGAAATCCTTTGGCAACCGCTCACTCCATAGAGCTGGGGACAAACACGGCACTCCTACCGTCATGGTGGTCACTCCCACCCCTATTGAATCGGAGGGTGCGGGATCTTGGTGAGCGGCCGCGGCTAGAGCTGCCGCCTCTTGCTGGCTTCTTTCCCGGTTTACGATTGCTTGTGCGTCTGGCTGCTGACCCGTCAGAATCTCTCTGTGCTTGTTACTGCTGGAACCCGCCGGTGACACGTAGCGCCGGTTGAAGCTCCGGCTGGGGAGAGGAGTTGAATGAACACGACTCTGGCTGTGAGTATACTTCTCCGGCTGGGCCATCGTCATCTGCAGGTATCCAATGGCGGTCCGCACATCCTCCGTGAAGGGAGCTTCATCAGGAATAGGAATTGTCACAAGCCGGGTGGCTGCCGCCACCATATTGTCTACCGGGTTAGAATAATGACCCGCCGACGTCAGAAAAGCCGCTGGTGAGGCTGGGTTTCGTCGGGCCAGATGAGTCGCTGGCCGAGGCGTCGGGTGGCTTCCAGGCGCCTCTGTTGCTCGCCCCATCCCTGGCGTGTTGAAGAGGTTCCTTGCCTCATAACGTTCCGTCAGGCAGGATTGATGCCTCATCTGATGCACCGCAGCTGCCGACTGTTGCTCTAACTCGAGAGGGAAAGCATCTGTCTTGATGCGGTCCGCCTCTTGCTCCATCTGGATCCTTAGCTCAGCCATCCTCTGGCGTGCTTCCGCCATCCGGTCCTTGATTCTTATGATCTATGAATTCTGAGCTGCTTGGTTGTCCGGTGTAACCTCAGTAACCATTAGGGCTGCGAGCTCGTCCATTAGTTCCAGAAGAACTTCAGCCGGCGGTGGCGGGTTAGCGCCTGAGGTTGCGGCTCCCGCGGCGGCACCACTCGTGCCTGGGGCTGACCCTACCATGAACACGACAACATGAACTGGCCGCTCAAGATCGTCCGACTTAGAGCGATCCAACTCAGGGCAGAGCTCGCCATTGCCCGTGAGGCCGCCGTTGTGAAGCTGGTAAACCGACTCTATTTCTCCACTTGAAGATTCATCCTCTGAATAGGCAGGAGTTACCTGCGATCCGGAAGCCTCCAGACCCATACCTTGAGTGAAGCCCACGAAGACGTGCTTCCGACCCAAGTTAACGCGGTTGGGTTGCACTTTACCGGTGGTTTTCTTACGCCGAGCCGGCTCGATTGTGTTGGTGCAGATATCCGGCCCGGGTGTAGATCCGTCAACCCTTCTCATGAAAACGTCGATCCTGCCGAACGGAACCCGGAATCCATATTCCACAGAATTAGCGTCAAGCCCCCAGCCAGCATCGTCGATGTAGAGCCGGTCGTTGCGACTCTTGCTCATCCTTCCAACTACGTATCCCTCGAGACCCGGAAGAGAGACCTTTGAAAACTCAACACCACTGAGCGCAAGCCCCACGGTGGGCGCCAACTGTCGTGGTTTTGTCACGGCAGATGTCCGGGTCAACGACTTGGGTTCGAGGCCATCGCTAACGTGATGGACTCAAAGGGGTTGATTGGGTTAAAGGACACGAGTTTACCCAGGTTCGGCCCCTCACGCCGAGGTAATAGCCTACATCCTTCTTGTGCTTGTATTGCTTGTTGTATCGATTACAAGGGAGCTAAAGCTTGACCTAGTTCTCGATCATCCACCTCTAAGTCGCCCTGGGTCTACCTTTATATAGGAGGTCAAGACCACGGGTCATACAAGTTGTAACTGACTCTCATTGCCTATCCGAGTCTACCTCCATCTTCTCTGTCCAAGTTCCCCGGGCGGCTTACACACTCGGGTCTTCTCTATCCGGGCCACCTTCCGGCCCATCCTATGAGCCGCCAAGCGCCCTGGGCTGTAAGCCTACGGCTTACACTTGGGCCGGTGCACGAGCCGTTAGGTATGACCCGGAGCCCTTAGGGCGGGTCATACCATGGGGTTATATCCCCACCACGTTGACTATAAGACCTCTCTCACATGCAAAGCATGATCGAGCCCCAGAACTCATTGGGTGTTAGATTCATAACAATGCGGATCACAAGGTGATGTGATAGTATTATTGACTCTAGTGCAAGTGGGAGACTATTGGAAATATGCCCTAGAGGCAATAATAAATTAGTTATTATCATATTTTCTTGTTCATGATAATCGTTTATTATCCATGCTATCATTGTATTGATCGGAGACTTAGATGCATGTGTGGATACATAGACAAAACCATGTCCCTAGTATGCCTCTAATAAACTAGCTCGTTGATCAAAGATGGTTAAGGTTTCCTAGGCATCTACATGAGATGTCATTTGATAAAGGGAACACATCGTTAGGACAATGGTGTGGCGGACAAGACCCAAACAACAAACGTAGCATATGATCATGTCAATTTATTGCTACTATTTTCTGCATGTCAAGTATATCTTCCTATGACCATGAGATCATGGAACTCACGGACACCAGAAGAGTGCCTTGTGTGTATCAAACATCACAAGGTAACTGGGTGACTATAAAGGTGCTCTACAGGTATCTGTGAAGGTGTCTGGATAGTTGGCATGGATCAAGACTGGGATTTGTTACTCCGTGTCACGGAGAGGTATCTCAGGGCCCACTTGGTAATAGAACATCACAATAAGCCTTGCAAGCAATGTGACTAAGTGTTAGTCACAGGATCTTGTATTACGGAACGAGTAAAGAGACTTGCCGGTAACGAGGTTGAACTAGCTATGGAGATACCAACGATCAAATCTCGGGCAAGTAACATACCGAAGAACAAAGGGAACATCATACGGGATTAACTGAATCCTTGACACAGAGGTTCGACCGATAAAGATCTTCATAGAATATGTAGGAACCAATATGGGCATCCAGGTCCTGCTATTGTTTATTGACTGTAGAGGTGTCTCGATCATGTCTACATAGTTCTCGAACCCGCAGGGTATGCACGCTTAAGGGTCAGTGACGTTTCGGTAGTATAGAGTTATGTATGATGGTGGATGTTCTGAGTTCCGGATGAGATCCCGGATGTCACGAGGAGCTCCGAAATGGTCCGTAGGTAAAGATTGATATATAGGAAGTCCTATTTTGGTCCCCGGAAAAGTTTCGGGCCCATCGGTAGTGTACTGGGAGTGCCGGTAGTGTACCGGGAGACCATCGGGAGGGGTATTTCGACCCAAGAGGCTACATGGGCTGTGGAAGAGTGAATACCATCCCTTAGTGGGCTGGTGGAAGTCCCACACAAGGCCCATGCGGGTAGGAGAGAAAACCCAAAGAGAAAAGGTGGAAAAAAGGCAAAATAGGGAGGAATCCTAGTCCTACTAGGATTGGAGGAGTCCTCCTCTCCTCCTTGATTCAGCCGAACAAAGGGCTGGCCCCCTGAGGGCCAAGCCTCCTTATCTCTTCCTCCTATATATACTAGAGGTTTTAGGTGTTTTGGCACTTGATTTTCATCCATGTGCTACCCATTCCTCTAGTACATAGTTTCTCCTCTAGATCGGATTTCTGCAGTGCTTAGGCGAAGCCCTGCCGGAATAGCTCCACCACCATCGCCGGAGCACCGTCATGCTGCCGGAGAAATCTTCTACCTCTTCGCTCCCTCTTGCTGGATCAAGAAGGCGGAGATCATCATCAAGATGTACGTGTGCTGAACGCGGAGGTGTCGTCTGTTCGGCGCTAGATCGGAAGGACCGTGAGCAAGATTGCGAGACGAATCATTATGAGATCACGGGACGGATCGTGATGAGTTCGCGGGACGGGTCGTGATTGGATCGCGGGACGGATAGTGATGATATCACGGGATGCTCGGCTATTTGGATCGCGAAGATGTTCGACTACACCAACCGCGTTTCTTAACGCTTCCTGCTTAGTGATTTACAAGGGTATGTAGATCCACTCTCCCTCTTGTAGATGCTCATGTCCATGGGTAGATCTTGCATGTGTGTAGGATTTTTTTTGTTTCCCATGCAACATTCCGCAACAGATTTGTCGATAGCAATTATCCGAAGTAGGTGCTTCCACTTGGGTTGATGAAGTAGTTTCCTTCACCTCCATGGGACGAATCTTGCCGATGGGCAAATCTTGGATAGCTTCCGAAGGATCTTTATCACCTACATCATTTGGAAATTGTTTGACTTGCAAACCATTAGACTCATCAAACTTCACACCTATCGTCTCTTCAACTTTTCAAGTGAAGTTGTTGTAGACACGGTAGGTATGAGAGTTCGATCCATAACCAAGTAGTAAACCTTCATGAGATGTCGTCGTTTTCTCACAATAGATGCCATAGGGTGGCTTATCGTAGGTGGTTGGGGCCGAAGGACGCCGGCAGGCTCCAGGTGTGAGATTGGTCACAAGCGGTGATGACACACGATGTACCCAGGTTCAGGGCCCTCCGGAGGAGGTAATACCCCTAGTCCTGCTTGGTTTAGTTGGATGGATGGGTATAGATACAATGGCGCTCCTGGAGCTGTGTCTAGAGGAGGAAGAAGGGGCAGCCGGCTCCTCTTCCTCCACTGCTAGAAGGGGTTGTGTGTGTGTGTGTGTGTGAAGATGATCGTCCGGCGAGGGCATCCCGGCACTATTCCATGCCCGGTCGCGCTCGCCGAGGTCAGCGGCCGGGATGGTTGGACTGTAGCCACGTGTTGCACTGCGTCAGCGGCCACTGTAGCCACAAGGCCACCCATTGTGCCGGTCGTGTCGTGCCGTCGTACCCGCGCATAGAGGGACGGGACATCGCATGCCTGTCCCGAGGTCAATGGAAGAGCTGGCTCGGAGGCAGCCGGCCACGCCCAGCCGGCTGAGGGTCCAGCCGGCTCCTCGACTAACCATCCGGGGAGCCAGCCGGCACAGGCTCGTGCCGGATGTCCTCCAGCCGGCCATGGCCAGCCGGTCGCGTAGTTATTCCTCGAAGCAAAAGGGGAAAGACCCCGTTGCTTTGGCCTACCTAGGGGTAATAACCCTATCAGTAGTCCCCGAAGCCGGCGGGGGCCGCGTCTGGCAGACGGTGGGGAGCCGGCGGCTTCCCCTCAGCGATACCCGCCTCCGGCTCGAAGGTGAAAGGGCAGCCGGGTCAGTCATCGGACCTGACGCCTCGGGTATCGGCGCGCCACCCCGGGACCCGCGCCGGCACGTGGCAAGCCACGCGGCGAGTAATGATGTAGTGGGTCCCGCACATGCGGGGATACGCGACGTCGCCTAGGCCTAGCCTGCTAGGACCCAGGCGTAGCCCAGTAGGCCTCGGGGCGCAGGCTAGGATCTTTTGCGCCCCGAAGCGGCTGTTACGGCCCGGGGCCACCCACATGCACGCGGAGTTTCCGGGGGGAGTGGCAGCAGTCAATCCCACGTCCCCCAGTTGTGGCCTCCACTATAAAAGGGGAGGAAGGGCAGGAGACGGAGGTACCCGCGCCTCACTTGCCCCCTTGCTGCCAGTCTTTGTTGCCTCCCTGCCTTCCTCGCACGCCACCGCACCCGAGCATGCAACTGCGCCCGCACACCGTACCGCTACCGTGATGACCGATGGACGTGGTGGAAGCTGGGCTGGCTCCATCGTGGTCAAGGCGGACATCGCCGAGCTTCGCCGCGCGCACATGCTGCCGCCGGAGGAGCGAGTGGCCGCACGCGCGCCGGGCGACGAGATAGCGCCGGCGCCACATCCAAGGTAACACGTCGTGTTCCTCTGGCAATTCTCCCGGGGTTTGGGCTCCCGGTTAGTATCTTCTTTCGCCTCCTCCTTGATACCTTCGACCTCCAACCGCACAACCTCGACCCGAACTCGATTCTATACCTCTCTGCCTTTGTGACGTTGTGCGAAGGGTACCTCGGCATTCTTCCCTTCATTGAATTCTTCAACGCTCTTTTTTACCTCAAGCCTTTGAAAAGCGACGCCCACGGAGGGCACGGTGTTGTGTTTCCGCGACGTCGCACGCTTCCCTCCTCTTTCTCTCATAGACTCCGTCAAGGGGTGGCACCGAACGTTCCGCTACGTAAAGAACACCGACCCGACGACGGACTACATCCGGCAGCCACCATTTGACGACAGGCTGTCCACCCAGTTAAACTAGCTGGGGGCTGCCCTGCATTGCGTGGCCCTAGAGGAGCTTGGCTGGCTCACGCAGCTGAAGAGCTCCGAGGGGCTGCTCACCGCCGACCTGGTGGCATCCTTTATCACGCGTCGAGTGTCATCCCTCCAGCTGAGGCCGCACTGGATCTAAGACATGTCTGGCCGGCGCGACCCCTGCTGACTGTCCACCGTAGAGCTGACACCGGCTCAGGTGGCAAAGCGGGTGAACACCCTTACGACGTTCAAGCTAAAGCCCGCCTCGTGGTCCTTCGGCATGGAGCTGTATAACCGCATCAACCGGCCTCCCTTGGTAAGTTTTTCGTCGAGGAGGTTTCTTTTCGTTTGATATTCCCTAGCCGGCAGCCGGCTGGAGAACTTACTATATGTGCTGACCGCAGCTGCTGGTACGATAGAGCACGCCGGACGGCCCGCATCCTCAGATCTTCGAGGCAGAGCGTGAAAACTCCGAATCCAAGTACTACGAGACGGGCGGCCCCCCGGAGGAGGGGGTGGACTCCTCGGGTGGAGTCGACGAGTCGGCAGACCTGCGAACTGGCACTCCTGGCGGAGCAGGTGAGTTCCCTCTTGCCCCCATGACCAGGGACTAGACTAACGACGACGATGATGATGATGATGAATTAATGATTCTAAACGATCCTCCTCCCTCCGCGCGCAAGGGTCGGAGGAGCGAGGAGCGGCCGGCTGGGGGAAGATGCCAGTTCAGGGGGGGCAGGGGTCCCGCCACCCGGCCCAAAGCGGGTGAAGGTGGCCGCGCGGAAGCCGCCGCCACGCGCCAAGTAGGCCTTGCCCCTTGCCATCACGTAAGTCTTTTCCTTATGTGAGTTTTCTTCCGGGTCGCCAGCCGGTAAATGACCAATCGTTGGGCGCTACAGTGACCCCAGCCTGGCGTCATGGCGAGCCCGAGCGGTAGTTGTGGCCAGGCCAGGAGGCCCCTACGATTGATGCAGGAGGTGCTCCGAGACTAGGAAGGGCTGGCGAGCGTGCCGGCTCTGCCAGCCCCCCAAGCGGGCGGCCTGGTCCCCTCCTTTGCGGATTTGGGGAGAGTCCTGGACCGGTGCCGGCAGGAGCTAGCCCGGTTCGCGGAGGCGGCCGATGCTGCCCTACATCATGCAGAGGTAAGCCGGAGGTTTTGACTTTAGATTTTTTTGTGGGGGCGCGCAAGCACAACCTGACGGGGTTTATATCCCCAGGTAGGCCAAGGCAACGGGGTCCACCCCTCTCCGCTTCGAAGAAAAACCAATCGGACGGCTCGACGAGGCCGGCTGGGGACACGCCACACGAGCCGTCTCTGGCTCGCATTTTGCCCGGCTGGTCTAGCGGCCGGGCGTGCTCCCGCCCGGCTGGCCAAGCAGCCGGCTGCCCACGAGCCGGGCTGTTCAGTGACATGGGGACGGACACGCCCTATCCCATCTCTCTACCGCAGGTACGACAACGCAACGTGACTGGCAGGGCGAGCGACCCTGTGGCCACAGTGGTTGCTGATGCGCCGTCTCGCATGGCTACAGTCCATCCGTCCGGCCCGCTGACCTCAGTGAGCGCGACCGGATAGGAAACTGTTCTAGCATGCCTCTGCCACTCGAGTGCCTGCCTCGGCGTGGCTATTGTGTCGCCGGCCGTACCGACAACCTCGGCCAGCTGGCGCTAAACGACGCCTCCCCGGGCGGCCCGTGCCGGGGCAGGTGGGGGAGGGCCAATCGCAGCGCCCGTCGGTGGGTCCCAGCAGGGATGGAACCGCTCGGCCGATGGGCCCCGCCCACGACGAGACGATACAAGCCGCAGGACACCCTGGCCAGGCGAAGAGGCTGCCAACTGGGTCCCTCCACCCTCGTACCTAAATCGTATTGTAAGAGCCAGGGGGTTGGCCTATAAAACCCCCCGAGCCCCTCATGCAATGGGGACGGAACCCCCGATCAAGAACACACACGTAGGGTGCTCTCATACCCTTCCCAGTAGCGAAGGGAGACGAGTTGGCTGCTCCTTTCTTCCTCCCCCGAACACAGCTCCAGGAGCACCTCTGTATACTTATCCACCCATCCAACGAATCCAAGCAGGACTAGGGGCATTACCTCCCACGGTGGGCCCCGAACCTGGGTACATCACGTGTTTCCACCTTCTTGAACCCAATCTCGCACCCGGATCCCATCGGCGTCCTATGGCCCCAACACCACCGATAAGCCACCCTATGGCATCTGTCGTGAGAAAACGACGATAGTTGGCGCCCACCATGGGGCCATCCGCGGTGACGTCCGGGTTCAGGCTCAGGGCGGGACCTCTCACCATTCCCCGCCACCGCCACTCGGCCCGGTGAAACCGTAGGGGGCTCGTGGGGCTTGCTATGGCACGTCCTGCGGGCGACTCCGATGGCCTAGAAGCCAACATCGACGCGCTCATCGAGCGCCTCGGCAGGCTCATCCTTGCCGAGGCTCCGGCCATGGGTGAGTACCCTGCGGGGGTACTCGTCTGCGCTGGCCCGCCAACGGTCGTGGGCGTACTCGCTGCGGCCTGCCCCAGCGGGTCCCGCGACCGTGAGGGGGTGATGGCCATCACCTCCAACACCGCCTCCGGATGGGCACGGGTAACGGCCACCGCTGATGCCGCCTTCGTCGGCATGTCCAACCCGGTCGGTGTGGCCCTCCGGGGCTTGAGCACCCCGATCGCCCGGATGGCAAACCCCGATACCACCGCGGCCAACCTTGAGGCGGCTCGTCGCATCCTCTTCGAGGATGCCACCGCCCTCACCGCCATGCGCCGCCGCATGGAAGCGGCGCAGCGGGAATACGCCTCCGCTTACGGACTTACCCCGGCTGGCGCCAGCCTAGCCGGCGTGGGGCCGTGCGCGACCGCGGCCGCGTGGTCGCCGAAATCCTCGGCGGCAAAATGTCTGTCTAGGACTCCCCCACAGCTAACCTGTGGGCCCTAAAGGTGGCCTACGAGTAACTGGACACCTTGGAGGGCGAAGAGCGTGCCGCCCACGAGCGCCACATCAAGGAGCTTATCGATGCTGCTGATGCATAGTAGCATCAGCTCGCGCCACGCGGCACCGCCGCCGAAGGCCCCCGGCCCGAGCGCGAGGGCACGGGAACTGCCGGCTGCCAGGCGGCACAGTACTCCTGTTCCCCTCGCATCTCCGGTCGTCGGGTTGAGACACACGACCCTCGGCCCTCTCAGCCGCTAAGGAGTGAGTAGCCGGCCGTTAGCAGCCGGCACACCAATGAGCCGCCTCGTAGCGGCCGCTACCACGAAGCACCGACATCCGGTAGCCGGCACAGCCGGGGGCACACACCACCTCCGCAACGTGGGTCGTGGAAATCAATGCTGCCCACCATCCGCCCCGAGCTCTCAGCCTGCATCGGGCCACGCGTCCCCCGTAGCAAGGATGATGCTCGCAACCGCATCGACCAACTCGCGCAATCCGCCCTACTCGAGGAGGAGGGCTCGATCGTCCTGGCTTGCTTCGGCCCCCGGATCCGCACCGAGCCATTCCCAAAGGGCTTCATGCTCCCTAGGGACACCACAAAGTACAATGGAGCTGCCAAGCCAAAAGACTTGCTTATCGACTACACCCTCAGTGGGCATCGCCAGGGGAAACAAACACATGGCCGTCCGCTACGCCCCCCTCATCGGCTCGGCCCGCACCTGGCTCAACAGCCTGGCGGCCGGTAGCGTCAACAGGTGGACGGACTTTGAGGAGGCCTTCGTCCGCAACTTCATCGGCACCTACAAACGGCCTGGGCGGCCCCGTGAACTTGCTATGTGCGTTCAGGGGCCAGACGAATCCCTCCGCGACTACCTCACTCGATGGACCGAGCTCCGCAACTCCTGCGAGGGAGTGCCTGAGGTGCAAGCCGTGCAATACTTCATCGAGGGTTGTCGGGACGGTACCCCTCTCAAGCACAAGCTTCTGTGCTCTGAGTCGGCCACGCTGGCCAAACTCATGACCAAGGCGGACAAATACGCCAGGGCCGACTCGGCCATCCGGGTCAAGACGATCCCACGGGCCAAGGCGACAACGACACCGGCCACGGCCCGGCCGGCTGCCGACAACCGGCAGCCACAGAGCAACAAGCGCAAGAACGACCAGCCGGATCCCCGCTACGGGAGCCGGTAGGTCAACACTGTCGAGGATCAGGAGCCGGCTGCCAAGCCTTCCAGCCAGCGCCAGCGCACCGGCAAGGCTGCCTGGCTACCGAAGCTCACCTTTGAGCAAATGCTCGATCTTCCATGCAGGAATCACTCGGGGGCCAAACCCTCCATGCACATGCTCCGGTAGTGCAACTTCTCACATCGATTGGCCCGGGGGGATGGCCTTCCGGCTCCTCCCGCGCCGCCAGCCCGTGCGTCGGCCCTGGTCCAACTTGCCGCCTCGGTGTTGGCAACAGCACCAAACGACGGTCGGCTAGTCGACCAATACCCCAACCAAGACGGTTGCTACGTCGTCTTCACCAGTGAAGAGACACGCAAGCACACGGAGCACCGGCTCCGCTGCGAAGTGAACGCCACCATGCCGGCAACTCCCCAGTTCATGCACTGGTCGGAGAAGCCGGTCACATGGAGCTAGGCCGACCATCCCGTGGTGATGCCGAATCCCGGCAGCTACGCCTTGGTCCTCGACCCCACCATTGCTACCAAGGATCGAGCCTGCCACTTTACGCGGGTGCTGATAGATGGTGGTAGCAGCATCAATATCCTCTACCTCGACATGATGCACAAGCTAGGGCTAAAGATAGAAGACCTAGAGGCGAGCTGGACGGTTTTCCATGGCATCGTGCCTGGAAAGTCTTGCTCCCCTGTAGGCAAGATCACACTCGACATCCTCTTAGGCGGACCCGGCCACTTCCGCCACGAGCCAGTACTGTTCGAGGTCGTGGACCTCGCAAGCCCCTATCACGCACTGCTGGATCGGCTGGCTCTAGTCAGCTTCATGGCGGTCCCGCACTACGCCTACCTCAAGCTCAAGATGCCAGGCCCCAAGGGAAGCATTACCATCAAGGGCGACTAAAAGATGTCGCTCGAATGCGCTCGAGACGGTAGCCGGCTGGCCGAGGGCCTGGAAATCGCCGAGGAGAAGCGGCAGCTCGACCGGCTCGTGGCCCTTGTTGCTAGTAAGCCGGCCGTGCCGGCTCCTCCCGCCCAATCCATCGGCGAGGCCTCCTTCCAGCCGTCCAAGGACACCAAGCAAATCCCGCTCGACCCGGCCAACCCGGCTCAGTGCGTCACGATCGGCTCCCGCCTCATAAGCAAATAGGAAGGCGAGCTCGTCGACTTCCTCCGTGAGAATCGGGACATATTCGCTTGGTCCGCCAAGGACATGCTCGGTGTTCTAAGGAAGTTCGCCGAGAACAAACTACACGTCTGGACGGATATCAAGTCGGTCAAGCAACCCCTATGCCGCTTCTCCGAGGAGAAGCGATGCACTATAGGAGAAGAGATCGCTCGGCTGCTCACGGCTGGGTTCATCATGGAAGTGTTCCACCCAGACTGGCTGGCCAACCCAGTCCTGGTGCTGAAGAAAAACAAGACTTGGCGCATCTGTATCGACTACACTAGCCTGAACCAGGCATGTCCCAAGGACCCATTCGCCCTGCCACGGATCGATCAACTTATCGACTCCATGGCCGGCTGCGACTTGCTGTCCTTCTTGGACACCTACTCCGGCTACCACCAAATCAAGCTAGACCCGGAAGACCAACTCAAGACCTCCTTCATCATGACCTTTGGGGCGTACTGCTACATCACGATGTCCTTCGGCCTGAAGAACGCATGCGCAACCTTCCAACGGTGCATGCAAAAGTGCCTCCTGCCTCAGATAGGCAGGAACGTCCACGTCTACATCAACGACATCGTTGTCAAAACCAAGAAGCACTTCAGCCTCCTCGATGACCTCCGGGAGACCTTCACGAACTTGCACGAATACAAGGTCAAGCTCAACCCGGATAAATGTGTCTTCGGCGTTCCCGCCGGTCAACTCTTGGGTTTCTTCGTGTCCACCAGCGGCATCGAAGCTAACACCGAGAAGATCCGTGCGATCGAGCGCATGCCAAAGCCGACCCGGCTCCGCGACGTCCAGAAGTTCACCGGCTGCCTTGCCTCGCTTAGCCGGTTCATCAGCCAGCTGGGGGAGAAGGCTCTGCCTCTCTATGGGCTCCTTCGCAAGACGGCTCTCATCGAGACGGGTCAAACCAAGAAGCCGAGCACCTTCGACTGGCCTGACGAGGCGGACGAGGCCTTCCGCAGCCTCAAGAAGTCTCTCACACACGCGCCAATCTTGGCTGCGCCGGCTGAGAAGGAACCACTGCTCACGTAGAACGCCACGATAACCCGGGTCATTAGCGTTGTGCTGGTGGTCGAACGACCGGAGGCGGGCAAGGCCCTGCCGGTCCAGCGGCCCGTCTACTACCTTAGTGAGGTCCTCTCTGCGTCCAAGTAGAACTACCCCCACTAGCAGAAGATGTGTTATGACATATACTGTGCTGCCAAGAAGGTCAAACAATACTTCCAAGAGCACACCATCACCATGGTGAGCACAGCCCCGCTCGGCGAGATCATGAGCGGCCGGGACTCCATCGGCCGGATTGCCAAGTGGGTGATCGCCCTCGCCGATCACGAGATCCGGTACGAGCCAAGAACCGCTGTCAAGTCCCAAGCATTGGCAGATTTCCTTGTCGACTGGGTGGAGACGGAGTTTGTCCCGCCTCCCCCGGACTCCACGCATTGGTGAATGCACTTCGACGGCTCGAAGATGAGGACCGGCCTGGGTGCCGGCATAGTCCTCTCCTCCCCGAAAGGTGATCAACTCAAGTACACCCTCCAGATCCACTTCGCCGCCTCCAACAACGTGGCGGAGTACGAGGCCATCGTCCGTGGCCTTCGGCTCACCAAGGAGATCGGCATCAGGCGCATCCTCTGCTTCGGCAACTCCGACCTCATGGTGTAGCAAGTTTCTTGCGAATGGGACGCCAGGGGTGCCAACATGGCCAACTACTGTTTCCTCGTGCAACAACTCACCGACTCCTTCGAGGGTTGAGAGTTCCACAATATCCCCCGAGCGGATAACGAGGCGGCAGATGCGTTGGCAAAAATCTGCTCCACCCGATAGGCCAACCCAACCGGCGTCTCTCTCGAGTGGCAGCTCAAGCCATCGGTCAAGCCCTCCCTAGAGTCGGATTCAATCTTGTGCCGGCAAGCGCCACCGGTCCATCAACGGTGTCGGCCGCCTCCCCAGCAACTCCGTCCGTCGGCTCTCGAACCGCGGTTGCCCAGCCGGCCCCGGTGAACCGACGGCACCCAGAGCGGACGGACCCGACGACACGGTCGTCATGATGGTCATCGACCAGCTAGCTCTAGGGCCAGCAAGCCAGGCACGGGGGCTGACCAACCAGCCTCAGGGGCTGCCGAGCGGGTCCCGTGGGTTGGCAAGCTGGTCGCGGGGGCTGATCAACCAGCCCAGGAGTTCTCACACCGACTGCCGTCGCAGCCCCCTCATGGGCCCAGCCCATCTTGGCATTCCTTTTACAAGGCGAGCTGCCTCCGGACGAGGCTCTGGATAGGAAGATCGAGCACCGGGCCTTGCCTTATAGCATCGTCGAAAATGAGCTCGTCCACTACAGCACCACCAGTGTCTTCTAGCGGTGTGTCGAGCCGGAAAAAGGCTAAGAGATCCTCCTCGACATCCACCAGGTCAAGTGTGGGCACCATGCCGCCTCCCGGACCCTGGTGGCCAAGGCATTGCGCCATGGTTTTTATTGGCCCACGGCTCTCAAGGCGGCCAAGAAATTGGTCAACGAGTGCGAGGGCTGACAACGCTTCAGCACGCAAAGCACCTACCAGCAACAGCCCTCCAATCCATCCCCCTCTCGTGGCCCTTTGCCGTTTGGGGGCTGGACATGGTGGGCCCCTTCAAAACCGCTCGAGGTGGCATGACGCACTTGCGGGTGGCCGTGGACAAATTCACCAAGTGGATCGAAGCACGGCCCATCAAGAAGCTGGATGGCCCCACGGCCGTCCGGTTCATCGATGACATTACAGTATGCTATGGCGTCCCCCACAGCATCATTACCGACAACGGCACCAACTTTGCCAAAGGCGCGCTCGTGCGTTTCTGCTCCAAGCAAGGGACCCGGCTCGACCTAGCCTCCGTCGCTCATCCGCAATTAAACGGACAGGTCGAGAGGGCAAACGGCCTCATCCTATCTGGCATCAAGCACGGCTCGTGACTCTGCTGGTCAGGTCGGCCGGCTGCTGGATCGACGAGTTGTCGGTCGTCCTTTGGAGTCTCAGGACCACCCCTAACCATTCAACCGGCTACACCCTGTTCTTTCTCCTGTATGGGTCCGAGGCGATCATCCACAACCGACATCGAATTCGACTCGCCTCGGGTCGCCCTATACACAGAGAAGGATGCCAAGGAAGCAAGAGAAGATGACGTCGACCATCTCGAGGAGGATCGCGAGCTAGCCTTGAGCCGGACGGCTATCTACCAATAGAAGCTCCGACATTATCACAGCAAGAGGATCCGGCCGCTCTCATTCTGCGATGGGGACCTGGTCCTTAGACGGATCCAATGAACCGCCGGTCAGCACAAGCTGTCCTCCCCATGTGAGGGCCCGTTCATCGTCAGCAAGGTGCTACACAACAATGCGTACTATCTAATAGACGCCCAGAAGCCACAAAAGCACAAGAGAGACGCCTTCGGCGAAGAAACGGAGCGTCCATGGAACGCGACACTCCTGCACCCGTTTTACTACTAAGGAAAAACCAATGTATGTATGTATCCCCATCCTTTATGGCTTATGAATGCAACGGGCGTCCCAAGCCGGCTCTTGGGGCGCACCCCGTTTCATTTATCTCATAGCTTTCCACTCTCACCGGCTCCCCGGTCCGGCTCCTGGGCCCGGGGGCTAGCCGGCTGGACCTAGAAGTGTATCTCCGCAGAAAAGACTAAGTAAATGTGAGCCGGCCAAGCCTCCCCACCCTTACTAGCTACAGACCGGCACCCGGCTGTCCGGCTGACGGGGCATCAGGGCAGCAAGGTTCGGCTCGCACCAAAGGTCAAAACGGGAAGGGATCCTTTCTAGGCCCAGCCGGACCCTTGCCGCGTCTCTAGCCGCTTCACTTACCCCGAAAAAACCCTCCGCGATTCCTAAGTTTTGAAACGGCTCCCTCGAGGCGGACGCCCCGACCCAGCCACAGACCGGCTCCCGGTTATCGGGCTGGTGGGGCTGAGGCCAAAGAGGAAACAGAGTAGAAGTGCAAAGGGTCGAGGCGGGTGAAAAAGGGGTACGATGGAGGCGACAAGATTCATAAGGCATAAAACACAAAGTATTCATAACGTAAAGCAAAATGGCCCACGGCCGGCATTCAATTCATTACATACACACCCCTAGTGGGTGGATCGAATCCAAGTTCAAAGTGCAGGAAAGAAGAAAAAGAAAGAGCAAAACAGGAAGATGCCCGGGGGCTCAAGCCACCGTCGCGTCGCCAGCCGTTGCGTCGCCAGCCGACATGCCGAGAGGCGGTTCAGTCCTCGTCCCGAAGGTGCTTGCGGCCTTCGGGTTGGCCACCTTGCCCTTCGTAGAGGCCTCCTCGGTCTCCGCCGTCTCGCCGCTCGAGTCGGTGCTCTTGTCAGCAACTTCAGCGCCATCTGGGCCCTGGGGGATGCCGAAGGAGTCCTCGGGCAGCGGCTCGCCGTCTTGTCCAAGGGGCGGCAGGAACTCATCCGCGTCGACATACGACGCGAGCGCGTTCGCCTGCAAGACAAGGGCTGGCTCGCGAGCCTCCCGCTCCGTGGCCGGCACGTCCCCCATCATTGCTAGCCGGGCGAGGTCCACTGCCCGGTACCATGAAGTGACGAACCGAAGCACCATCTGCGCTCCAGCTCGGGCAGCCGAGGCTTTCCAGGCCTCTATGCGGGATACGGCGTGCTCAAGCCACAACGCCATGCGATGCGTCGGAGCTCCTCCACAGCCCGGCCACAGCGCGGCGATGATCTCCTTGCCGGCGGTCTTGAGGCACTCCATGCTCCGCTCGAGATGGGCCATCCGCATCTCGGAGGCGAGCCCGATCTCGTCCACCTCCTCCCGGGCCGGCTCGGGAGCTGGCGTGGTCACCTCCGGCACTTCATGCCGAGCCGCCTTAGGGGCCGGCTCCGTCACTGTCTCCCGTGCGGGCGGGGGCGGCGGCAGATCCATGGCCGCATCTCGCGGCTCGTTGGAGGGGGGTCTTGACATGCGGGTGGACTCCGCTGCTGAGTCCGTGGCCCGCGGCGTCTCGGTCGCCCCTCTGCGCTGTCGCCCGCTTGAAGTTCCGGAGCATGTGGCCCCTCCCCGCATGTCGGACTGGGAGGCTCGCAGCTCCGCGAGTCTCCTCTTCTCCTCCCTCTGGGTGGCCACATGCTCGCGGGCCAGCCGGCTGGCAGCGTCTGCCTGCTCATCGGGCGCCCCCTCCTCTCGGAGCTCAATGGGGTCACTGTGGCATCCAAGCCTTGGTCGTCGACCGGCTCGTAAGACGAAAACAGAAACAAAACAAGGGAAGAAGCGCAGAGGAGTTACGCAACGACGAGGGGCATGGCCCACTTGGCGCAAGGCAGCGGCTTCCACGTAGCCACCTTGAGCCACTTCGAGTCGGGCGGTGGAGCTGCCGACCCCTCCTAGGCTGGCCTTTTTTCCCTGTCGGCCAGCTCGGCGGCCGGGCCTCGAAGCGGGTGCTCCTCACTCCTCCGGTCCGGGCGCGTTGTAGGAGGAGGTCCATCGAGGATCATCAGCTCATCATTATCATCGTCGTCGTTGTCCGTCCAATCGCAGATGGTGGGACCAAGAGGGAATTCAGCCGCTCTGCCGGGTCGCCCCTGCTGCTCCGGACCCTCCAACCACTCCAGACCCTCCGGCTCCACTGGGAGCGCCGCCTCACGGCCCCGCCGGCTCATTGGCCTCCCTGGAGGAGTCCACACCCTCTTCCGCAGGACCCCTCGTTAGGAAGTCTCGGGAGTCAGAGTCCGCCCGCTCCGCCTCGAAGAGTTGCGGATGCGGGCTGTCTGGGATTTTCTGTCGCACCAGCCGCTGCGGTCAGCACCCCATCATATGTTCTCCCGCCGGCTGCCGGCTAGGGATATCAAGCAAAAGACAAACTTCTACAAGAAAACTTACCAGGGGGTCGGTTGATGCGGTCATACGGCTCCATGCCGAATGACCACGAGGCAGGCTTCAGCTTGAACGTCGTGAGGCCGTTCACCCGATTCGCCACCTGAGCCGACGTCAGCTCTACGGTGGACTACCGGCAGGGGTCGTGCCGGCGTGACATGTCGCAGATCCGGTTGCGCCTCATTTGAAGAGGCGACACCCGGCGCGATATGAAGGCCGCCACCAGGTCAGAGGCAACCAGCCCCTCAGAGCTCTTCGGCTCCCCGAACCGGACCAGCTCCTCCAGAGCGACGCCCCGCTGGGCCGACGCCAGCCAGTTCTGCTGGGACAACTGGCGGTCCTCGAATGGCGGCACCCCAATGTAGTTCATCGCCGGGTCGACATTCTACACGTAAAAGAATGTGCGGTGCCACCCCTTGACGGAGTCAATCAAAGAAACGGGAGGGAAGCAAGCACCGCCGCGACAGCACACTACGGTGCCCGCGCACGGGTTGTTGATCAACGGCTTGAGATTGAAAAGCACGTTGAAGAGGCCAAGAAAAGGAAGAACTCCAAGATACCCCTCACACAATGCCACGAAGGTAGAGAGATACAAGATGGCATTGGGACCAAGATTGTAGGGTTGAAGGTCGAGGGTTTCAAGGAAGAGGCAGTAGAAGTTGCTCACCGGGAGCGCGAAGCCCCGGGAGAAGTGCCAGAGGAACACTACTCGTTCCCCTGGCTGTGGCGCCGGCACCAGCTCGCCGCCCGGCGCACGGGCGGCCACCCGCTCGGGCGGCGGCAGCATCCGCACCTTGCGTAGCTCCTCGATATCGACATCATTGACGAAGGATCCTCCCTAGATGCCGCTGCGTCCGTCGGCCATCTCAGCGGTGGGGTGGCGTGCGGGCGCATCCGCGGGCACGAGCACGGTAGCACGAGGAGAGGCAAGGTCAAGAAGCAAGGAGCAATGGTGAGAAGGGCTGCAAGGGGGCAAGTGGGGCGCGGGTACCTCCTCCCCCTGCGCTTTCCTTCCCTTTATAGGGGAGGACACGACCAGGGACGTGGGATCGTCTGCGCCCACATTCCCTGGAAATCCCTTGTGAGTGCGTCGCTTCGGGCCGTAACGGCCGTATCGGGGCGCACGGGATCCGGCTCCGGCCCTAAGGCCTACCGGGCTACGCCTGGGCCCTACCGGACTAGGCCTGGGCGACGTCCCGTCTCCCCACGTGCGCGGGGCCCACCGCATCATTACGCACCACATGGCAAGTCGTGTGCCGGCGCGTGCCCCGGAGCGACGTGCCAGAACCCGAGGCGTCGGGTCCTGTAGCTGGCCCGGCTGCCCCTTCGCCTTCAAGCCGGAGGCAGGCTAGGCTACGGGGAAGCCGCCGGCAACCCACCGTCCGCCGGACGAGGGACCCCACCAGCTTCGGGGGCTACTGATAGGGTTTATATCCTCGGGTAGGCCAAGGCAATAGGGTCCTCCCCTCTCCGCTTCATAGAAAAACCAATCGGCCGGCTTGACGAGTCCGGCTGGGGACACGCCACACGAGCCCTCTCCGGCAGGCGTTTCGCCCTGCTGGTCTAGCGGCCGGGCGTGCTCCCGCCCGGCTGGCCAAGCAGCCGGCTGCCCACGAGTCGGGTTGTCCATTGACTTGGGGATGGACACGCCCTGTGTCGTCTCCCTATCCGTAGGTACGGTAGTGCAACATGACTGGCGGGGCAAGCGACCCTGTGGCCATAGTGGTCGTTGACGGGCCGTCCCGCATGGCTACAGTCCATCTGTCTGGCCCGCTGACCTCAGTGAGCGCGAACAGACGGGAAACAGTTCTAGCACGCCTCCGCCACTTGAGTGCCTGCCCCGGCGTGGCTACAGTGCCGCCGGCCGTACCGACGACCTCGGCCGGCTGGAACTAAAAGACGCCTCCCCGGGCGGCCTGTGCCAAGGCGGGTGGGGGAGGGCCAATCGCGGTGCCCGTCGGCGGGTCCCAGCAGGGATGGAACCGCTCGGCCGGCGGGCTCCGCCCACGACAAGACGATACAAGGCACGGGACCCCCTGGCCAGGCGGAGAGGCTGCCAGCCGGGTCCCTCCACCGTCGTACCTAAATCATATTGTAAGAGCCGGGGTTGGCCTAGAAAACCCCCCGAGCCCCCCATGCAACGGGGACGGAACCCCCGATCAAGAACACACACATAGGGAGCTTTCATACCCTTCCCAATAGCGGAGGGAGATGAGCCGACTGCTCCTTTCTTCCTCCTCCGAACATAGCTCCAGGAGCACCTCTGTATACTTATCCACCCATCCAACGAATCCAAGCAGGACTAGGGGCATTACCTCCCATAAAGGGCCCCAAACCTGGGTACATCGCGTGTCTCCACCTTCTTGTACCTAATCTCACACCCGGAGCCCATCGGCGTCCTATGGCCCGAACACCACCGATAAGCCACCCTATGGCATCTGTCGTGAGAAAACGACGACACACCCACTGGGTGTAGCCCCCGAGATGCGGGCCGTCTGACCGGTTGATGGGGAGCCAGGCTGGATCTCTTCTGAGCGTGTCTTGACTTTTGCCTCCTTGCGACAGGAGGGAACCTCCCGGCGGCAGAAGCTATTCGTGGAGGCGGTCGCCATCCACGACTGCGGCAAATACGGCTTCTACCGCCTGGAGGAGGAGCTAGGCGCGTGCAAGGTTGGTTGCACTTCGCAGGAGGGTCACATAGCCCCCGAGAGCCGACTGACACCCGTTGTGTCTTGCAGATGAGCTAGCCACCCTTCGGGAGGAGAGAATCGGACTTGTCTCCGAGCGGTACCGGCTAGCGCAAGGTGTCTAGGTGGCCACGCAGGAGAAGGACCGGCTGGCCGTGCTGCTGGCCGACGGGGAGGCGGTCCGGGACCGGCTCAAGGCTGAGGTGGCGATGGAGGTGGCGGCCCAGGAGATGGCCATCAAGGAGTCGTCCGACGCCGCCCTGAGGACTGCCGCCCTCCAAGGTGAGGTGACCCAGCTCGAGAGGACGCTCGAGGTGATCAGGGTTCCCTCGCCACGTCGGAGGCGCCTCGAGAGTCGAAGCCCAGGCGGAGCTCAACTTCGCCCTTGGAGTGGACGACGCGATTGAAGGTAGGTTCCGGTTTTTCTCTTCCCCGGTCGGTTGCTTTTCCCTTTGTTGTTTCTCATGTTTCAACTTGCCTTTCTTTCCTTCTCTTTTTCTTTCTTCCAGGGCGCTTCCCGGAAACTCAGCGCAATACTGTGAGCACCGTTGAGGAGCACCGGGAGTACCTTTGGGAGTGCGGTCGCTCCATCGAGGAGGGGGCCGCGTGGGACGTGGACGAGATCGGAATCGCCATCGAGATGCAGATGACCCATCTTGAGCGGAGCACGGAGCGGCTGAAGACAGTCGGCAAAGAGGTCATTGCCGCGCTGTGGCCAGGGCCCGGGGAAGCTCCGACAAACTGCGTGTCCCAGTGGCTAGAGCATGCCATCCCCCGCATCGAGGCCTGGAAGGCGTCGGCCGCCCGGGCCGGGCGCAGATGGCGCTCTGGTTCTTCACATCGTGGTATCGTGGCGTGGACCTGGGCCGGCTGGCGACCATGCAGGACGTGTCGTCCACGAAATGGGAGGCTCGTGAGTCAGCCCTTGTCCTCCAAGCCAACGAGCTCGCGTCGTACGTTGATGCAGACGAGTTCCTTTCGACCCTTGTTGAGAACGGCAAGCCGTTGCCCGAGGACTCCTTCGGCATCCCCCAAGGCCCGGTGGACGATGAAGTTGCCGATGAGAGCACCGATTCGAGCGGCGAGGTGGCCAAGATCGAGGACCGTCTCAAAGGCCAAGGAGGCTGAACCGGAGTCCGTGACCACCTCCGAGGCAGGAACCAAGCCACCCAATGGCGTGTCGGCTGGAGGCACACCGATTGGCGACGCACCGGTGGCCTGAGCCCCCGGGCGTTTTTATCCTTCACTTTTTTTCTGCCTGCAAAGTTAGGCTCCGACCCACCCACTAGGGGTGTTTATGTAATGAACTAATGCTGGCCGTGGGCCGCTTTTGCCTTAACATTTATGCCATGAATAGTTTGCCTTGTTACAAATGCCGCCTCATCCTTATCCTTTTTTGCCCGCTCGACTCTTTTCGGTTCTACTCCTTTTCCCCTTTGGTTTCGGCACTGCCAGCCCGATAGCCGGGAACTGGTCTACAGCTGCGTCGGGGCGTCCGCCTCAAGGGAGCCGGTTCAAAACTTAGGAATTGCGAGGGCTTTTCGGGATAAGTAGAGTGGTAGAGATGCGGCGATGGTCCAACTGGGCCGCCCGGGGTCTCCCTTTGTTTTGAACTTTCGTGTGAGCCAAACTTTGCCGCCCCGACGCCCCATCAGCCAGACAGCCGGGAGCCGGTTTTGTAGCTGGTAGGGGTGGGGAGGTTTGGCTGGCTCACATTACTTAGCCAACTTCTGGGACAAGCGCTCTAGGTCCAGCCGGCTAGCCCTCGGTTCCGGGAGCCGGGTCGGGGAACACTTTTGAGGGAAACAAAACGGGGCGCGCCCCAAGAGCCGGCTTGGGCCGGCCATTGCATTCATAAGCCCAAAAGGGTGGGGATACATACATACACTGGTTTCTTCAGCAGTAAAACGGGCGCATGAGGGTCGCGTTCCATGGGCGCTCCATCTCCTCTCCGGAGGCATCTCTTTTGTGCTTCTGTGGCTTCTGAGCATCTATTAGATAGTATGTGTTGTTGTGTAGTGCCTTGTTGATGATGAATGGGCCCTCCCATGGGAAGGACAGCTTGTGTTATCTGGCTGTTCGCTGGATCCGCCTGAGGACCAGGTCCCCCTCGCGGAACGAGAGTGGCTGGGTTCGCTTGCTGTGGTAGTGCCAGAGCTTCTGCTAGTAGATTACCGTCTGGCTTAAGGCTAGTTCGCAAGCTTCCTCGAGTAGGTTGATGCCGTCTTCTCTTGCCTCCTTCGCGTCCTTCTCTGTGTATAGGACGACCCGAGGCGAATCAAACTTGATGTCGGTGGGGATGATCGCCTCAGACCCCTACACAAGGAAGAAGGGAGTGTAGCCGGTTGAACGGTTCAAGGTGGTCCTAAGACTCCAAAGGACGGCCGACAACTCATCGATCCAGCAGCCGGCCGACCTCACCAGCGACATCACGAGCCGGGGCTTGATGCCGGACAGGATAAGGTCGTTTGCCATCTCGACCTGGCTATTTGATTGCGGATGAGCGACGGAGGCCAGATCAAGCCGGATTCCCTGCTTGGAGCAGAAGCGTGCGAGTGCACCCTTGGCAAAGTTTGTGCCGTTGTCGGTGATGATGCTGTGGGGGACGCCATAGCGAACTGTGATGTCGTCGATGAACCGGACGGTCGTAGGGCCGTCCAGCTTCTTGATAGGTCGCGCCTCGACTCACTTGGTTAATTTGTCGATAGCCACTAGTAAGTGCATCATGCCGCCTCGAGCGGTTTTGAAGGGGCCCACCATGTCCAGCCCCTAGACAGTGAATGGCCACGGGAGGGGGATGGTTTGGAGGGCCGATGCTGGCAGGTGGCTCTGCGTGCTGAAACGTTGGCAGACCTCGCACTCGTCGACAAATTTCTTGGCCGCCTCGAGGTTCGTGGGCCAAAAAAACCATGCCGGAAGGACTTGGCCACCAGGGTCCTGGAGGCGGCATGATGCCCGCACTCGCCCTGGTCGATGTCGAGGAGGATTTCCAGGCCCTTTTCCGGCTCGACGCATCACTGAAAGACGTCGGCAGTGATGCGACGAACGAGCTCGTTGTTAATGATGTTGTATGCCAGGGCCCGGCGTTGGACTTGCCTAGCCAAGGCCTTGTCCGGAGGGAGCTCGCCTCGTAGGAGGAACACCAGGATAGGTTGGGCCCATGAGGGGGCCGAGATGGGGGCCGGCTCGGGAGACCCCGGAACTAGCTGATCAGCCCCCGAGACCGGCTCGCCAGCCCCCGAGACCGGCTTGCCAGCCCCCTGGACTGGCTTGGGAGCCCCCGAGGCTGGTTGATCAGCCCTCAGGCTTGGCTTGCCCGCCCCCAGGGCTGGCCCATCGAAGATCATATGATGGCTGACCTGCCGGGGCCGGCCGGCTCAATCGGTGCCGGCAGGGCGGCGGTGACATGGGAGCCGGTGGTGAAGGTGCCGGAGAGGCGGTCGGGGCCGTCGATGGGCCTACGATGCCCATCGGGACGAAGATTGACTCTAATTTCGAGGAGTGCCACTCGAGGGAGATGCCGGCTGGGATGGCCTACCAAGTGGAGCCGATCTTTGCTAGCACGTCGGCCGCCTCGTTATCCGCTAGGGGGATGTGATGAAACTCATGGCCCTCAAAGGAGACAGTGACCTATTGTACGAGGAAGCGGTAGCTGGCCATGTTGGCGTCCCTAGCGTCCCATTCACCAGAGACTTGCTGCACCACAAGGTCGGAGTCCCTAAAGCATAGAATGCGCCTGATGCCGATTTCCTTGGTGAGCCAGAGGCCGTGGACGATGGCCTCGTACTCGGACACGTTGTTGGAGGGGCGAAGTGGATTTGGAGAGCGTACTTGAGCTGATAACCTTTCGAGGAGGAGAGGACTATGCGGGCACCCAGGACGGTCCTCATTTTCGAGCCGTCGAAGTGCATGCGCCAATGCATGGAGTCTGGGGGAGGTGGGACGAACTCCGTCTCCGCCCAGTCAACGAGGAAGTCAGTCAATGCCTGTGACTTGATGGCGTTTCTTGGCTCGTACCGGATATCATGATCAGCGAGGGCGATGACCCATTTGGCGAACCGGTCGATGGAGTCCTGGCCACTCATGAACTTGCCGAGCGGGGCAATGCTTACCACGGTAATGGTGTGCTCCTGGAAGTACTGCTTGACCTTCTTGGCGGCGAAGTATATGCCATAACACCTCTTTTGGTAGTGGGGGTAATTTTGTTTGGATGCGGAGAGGACCTCACTGAGGTAGTAGACGGGCCGTTGGACCGGCAGGGACTTGCCCTCCTCTGGCCGCTCGACCACCAGGACGACGCTGATGACGCAGGTGGTCGCCACGATGTAGGCGAGTTGCAGTTCCTTCTCAGTCGGTGCGGCCAAGATGGGCGCGTGGGTGAGCGCCTTCTTGAGGCCGCGGAAGGCCTCGTCCGCATCGTCAGGCCAATCGAACATGCCCGGTTTCTTGGTGTGGCCTGGCTCGATCAGATATGTCTTGAGGAAGAGCCCATAGAGGGGCAGGGCCTTCTCCCCCAGCCGGCTGATGAACTGGCTGCGCGAGGCGAGGCAGCCGGTGAACTTCTGGACGTCGCGGATCCGGGTCGGCTTCGACATGCACTCGATCGCGCTGATCTTCTCGAGGTTAGCTTCGATGCCGCGAGCGGACACGAAGAAACCCAAGAGTTGGCCGACAGGGACACCGAAGACACACTTCTCCAGGTTGAGCTTGATCTTGTACTCGCGCAAGTTCATGAAGGTCTCCCGGAGATCATCGAGGAGTGCTTCTTGGTCTTGACGATGATGTCGTCAACGTAGACGTGGACATTCCTGCCTATCTGAGGCAGGAGGCACTTTTGCATACACCGTTGAAAGGTGGCGCCTGCATTCTTCAGGCCGAAGGACATGGTGATGTAGTAGTAGGCTCCGAAGGGCGTGATGAAGGAGGTCTTGAGCCAGTCTTCTAGGTCCAGCTTGATCTGGTTGTAGCCTGAGTAGGCGTCCAAGAAGGACATCAAGTCGCAGCCGGCCGTGGAGTCGATGACCTGATCGATCCGCGGCAGGGCGAAGGGGTCCTTGGGACATGCCTTGCTCAGGCTTGTGTAGTCAATGCACATGCGCCAGGTCTTGTTTTTCTTCAGCACCAAGACTGGGTTAGCCAGCCAGTCCGGGTGGAACACTTCCATGATGAACCCGGTTGCGAGCAGCCGGGCGATCTCTTCGCCTATAGTATGCTGCTTCTCCTCGGAGAAGCAGCATATGGGTTGCTTGAATGGCTTGATGTCCGGCTAGATGTGTAGTTTGTGCTCGGCGAACTTCCTCGGAACACCTGGCATGTCCTTGGGGGACCATGCAAAGATGTCCTGATTCTCATGGAGGATGTCGGCGAGCTCGACTTCCTATTTGCTATTGAGGCGGGAGCCGATGGTGACGCATTGAGCCGGGTTGGCTGGGTCAAGTGGAATTTTCTTAGTGTCCTTGGATGGCTGGAAGGAGGCCTCACCGACGGATTGCAAGGGAGGAGAAAGCACGGCCGGCTGGCTGGCAGCAAGGGCCACGAGTCGGTCGAGCTGTCGTTTCTCCTCGACGATATCCAGAGCCTCAGCCAGCCGGCTGTCATCTCGAGCGTACTCGAGCGACATTTTTTAGTCACCCATGATGGTGATGATTCCCTTGCGGCCCGGCATCTTGAGCTTGAGGTAAGCGTAATGGGGGACTGCCATGAAGCTGACGAGGGCCGGTCGGCCTAACAGCGCGTGATAGGGGCTCGCAAGGTCCACGACCTTGAACAGCACAGGCTCGTGGCGGAAGTGGCCAGGTCCACCGAAGAGGACGTCGAGCGTGATCTTGCCGACAGGGGAGCAGGACTTCCCAGGCACGATGCCATGGAAGACCATCCGGCTCGCCTGTAGGTCTTCTATTTTCAGCCTCATCTTGTGCATCATGTCGAGGTAGAGAATGTTGATGCTACTGCCACCATCTATCAGCACCCGAGAGAAATGGCAAGTTCGCTCCTTGGTCGCGATGGTGGGGTCGAGGACCAAAGCATAGCTACCGGGATTTGGCATCACGGCAGGGTGATCAGCCTGGCTCCAAGTGACCGGCTTCTCCGACCAGTGCATGAAATGGGGAGTTGGCGGCATGATGGTGTTCACCTCACGGCGGAGCTGGCGCTGAGCGTGTTTGCCCGTCTCTTCACTAATGAAGATGACGTAGCAACCTTCCTGGTTGGGAAACTGGTCGATTAGACGACTGTCGTTCTGGGCCAGAGCCGGTGCCGGTGCCGGGGCGGCAGCTTGGGCCGGGGCCGACGCGCGGGCTGGCGGCGGGGAGGAGCTGGAAGGCCGTCCCCCCGGCCCAATCGCTGTGACAAGCTGCACTGCTGGAGCGTGTGCATAGAGGGTTTGGCCCCTGAATGGTTCTTGGAGGGGAGGTCGAGCATTTGCTCGAAGGTGAGCTCCGGCTGCCATGCAGCCTTGTCGGTGCGCTGGCGCTGGCCGGAAGGCTGGGCAGCCGGCTCCTGATCCTCGACGGTATTAACCTGCCGGCTCCCGTACCAGGGATCCTACTGGTCGTTCTTGCGTTTCTTGTTCTACGGCTGCCGGTTGTCAGCAGCCGCCCGGGTCGTGGCCGGTTTCGTCGTCGCCTTAGCACGCGGGGTCGTCTTGACCCGGTTGGCCGAATCGGCCGTGGCATACTTGTTTGCCTTGGTCATGAGCTCGGCAAGTGTGTCCAGTTTGGAGCACAGGAGCTTATGTTTGAGAGGGGTGCCATCCCAGCAGCCCTCGATGAAGTACTGCACGGCTTGCTCCTCGTGCACCCCCTCGCAGGAATCGCGGAGCTCGGTCCACCGAGTGAGGTAGTCGCGAAGGGATTCGTCCGGCCCCTGAATGCACATGGCGAGTTCACGGGGACAGCCAGGCCACTTGTAGGTGTCGATGAAGTTGCGGACGAAGGCCTCCTCGAAGTCCGTCCAGGTGTTGATGGTGCCGGCCGCCAGGCTGTTGAGCCAGGTGCGGGCCGAGCCAATTAACATGAGGGGGGCATAGCGAACGGCTACGCGCTTATTCCCCCCGGCGATGCAGGCAAAGAATCTTGTTGGATATCTCATACCTCACAACATGGGCATGAGCCTGAGATCCCAATTTCAGCTCTTAGAACATCTCATATGTTCCGTGAAATTCAAAACGTTTTGGACCCTCAATTCTAAGTTGTAATGCATGACGCACTAAACTATCAAGTAGTCATCGTAACGTGCCTGTCAAATGTTCACAACATCTACAAACGACGCTAGAGGGGGTGGCGCACCAAGCGGTGCATTAAGGACATAAGCCTTCTATGCAGCAATGAGGACAATACTCAGATCACGGACCCAGTCCACAATATTGCTGCCATAATCTTTCAACTCTATTTCTCTAGGAACATATAGAAATTCAAGGGAGCTAAAGCGTGAGCTAGTAATCTACAACATAATTTTGCAAAGACACTACTGACTATGTTCATGATAATGAGTTCAATTAATCATATTACGTAAGAACTCCCACTCAAATTGACATCCCTCCGGTCATTCGAGTGATACATGATCCAAATTCACCAACTCAAGTCCGATCATCACATGAGTTGAGGTGGTTTCAATGGTGAACATCATCATGTTGATCATATCTACTATATGACTCATGTTCGACCTTTCGGTCTCTTGTGTTCCAAGGCCATGTCTGTACATGCTAGGCTCGTCAAGTTTAACCCGAGTGTTCTGCATGTGCAACACTGGCTTCCACCCATTGTATGTGAACATAGAGTCTATCACACCCGATCGTCACATGGTGTCTCGACACGACGAACTTTCGCAACAGTGCACACTCGGGGAGAACACAATTTATCTTGAAATTAAGTGAGGGGTCACCTTATAATGTTGTCGTCGTCCTAACCAAAGCAAGGTGCATAAAAGGATTAACATCACATGCAAATCATAAGTGACATCATATGGCCATTAACTTGTGCTTTCCATCTTGAAAGCACCGGCATGATCTCCATCGTCACCGGCATGACACCATGATCTCCATCATCTTGATCTCCATCAACGTGTCGCCATCGGAGTTGTTGCGCCCACCATGCTTCTACTACTATTGCTACCATTTAGCGATAAAGTAAAGCATTACATAGCGCTTAATGATTGACACGCAGGTCATACAAAAATTAAGGACAACCCTATCGCTCCTGTCGGTTGTCGTACTCATCGACATGCAAGTCGTGATATTCTATACAACAAATGATCATCTCATACATCACATATATCTCATCATGTAATTGGCCATATCACATCACAGCATACCTTGCAAAAACAAGTTAGACGTCCTCTAATTGTTGTTGCATGTTTTATGTGGCTTCTATGGGTATCTAGCAAGAACAAGTCTCACCTACGCATAAACCACAATGGTGATACATAAGTTGCTTTTCAACTATCTCAAGGACCACCAGCAATCTTTGTGCAACAAAGTTACACGTCAGTCGATGAAATCGGTCTCTCATAAGCATACGAGTAAGGTTGGTCTGGGCCGCTTCATCCCACAATACCGCTGAACCAAAACAAGACCAAGGGAGGAAGCAATCTAAGCATCAATGCCCACAAACTCTTTGTGTTCTACTCGAGATCTCATCTACACATAGACCTAGAACATGATGCCACTGTTGGGGAACGTCGCATGGGAAACAAATATTTTACTATGCACACGCAAGATCTATCCATGGTGATGAGCATCTATGAGAGGGAGAGTGGATCTACATATCCTTGTACATCGCTAAGCAGGAAGCGTTAAGAAACGCGGTTGGTGTAGTCGAACGTCTTCGCGATCCAAAACGCCGAGCATCCCGCGATCTCATCACGATCCGTCCCGTGATCCAATCACGATCCGTCCCGTGATCCAATCACGATCCGTCTCGTGAACTCATCACGATCCGTCCCGAAATTTCATCACGATCCGTCTCGCGATGTTGATCACGGTCCTTCCGATCTAGCGCCGAACAGACGGCACCTCCGCGTTCAGCACACGTACAGCTCGATGGCGATCTCCACCTTCTTGATCCAGCTAGAGGGAGCATATAGGTAGATGAGTTCTCCAGAAGCGCGAAGGCGTTGCGGCGATAGTGGTGGAGCTATTCTAGCAGGGCTTCGCCTAAGCACCACTGAAAACCGATCTAGAGGAGAAACTGTGATCTAGAGGAGAGGTAGCACGTGGCTATTAGGGTTAGCTTTTTCCTCTAAATCCTCTAGTACATATAGGAGGGAGGGAGGGGAGGAGGCAGCCCCAAACCCTCAAGGTTTGGTCGAAATTGGAGGTGGAGGAGTCCTACTCCAATCCTATTAGGAGTAGGATTCCTCCTTTCCACTTGGAAACTCTTTCCACCTCTCGACCATTGGATTTTTTCCTTCTCAAACCACTCCAGCCGCATGGGCCCTTAGAGGAGGCTTCGGCCAGCCCACCAAGGGCTGGTTTACCTCCTCCCACAGCCCATGTAGCCTCTTGGGTCGAAATACCTCTCCCAATGGTCCCCCGGTACACTACGGCACTACCGGTACACTACCGATGAGCCCGAAACTTTTCCGGCGACCAAAACAGGACTTCCTATATATCAATATTCACCTCCGGACCATTCCGGAGCTCCTTGTGACGTCCGAGATCTCATCTAGGACTCCGAACAACCTTCCGTCACCACCATAAATAACTCTATATTACTGAAACGTCACCAAACCTTAAGTGTGCAGACCCTGCGGGTTCGAGAACTATGTAGACATGACCGAGACACCTCTACGGTCAATTACTAGTAGTGGGACCTAGATGCCCATATTGGTTCCTACATATTCTATGAAGATCATTATCGGTCGAACCTCTATGTCAAGGATTTAGTTAATCCCGTATGATGTTCCCTTTGTTCTTCGGTATATTACTTTCCCGAGATTTGATTGTTGGTATCTCCATACCTAGTTCAACCTCGTTACCGTCAAGTCTCTTTACTCGTTCCGTAATACAACATCCCTTGACTAACACTTAGTCACATTGCTTGCAAGGCTTATTGTGATGTTGTATTACCAAGTGGGCCCTGAGCTACCTCTCCATCACACGGAGTAACAAATCCTAGTCTTGATCAATGCCAACCCAACAGACGCCCTCGGAGATACCTGTAGAGCACCTTTATAGTCACCCAGTTATGTTGCGATGTTTGATACACACAAGGTACTCCTCTGGTGTCAGTGAGTTGCGTGATGTCATGGTCATAGGAACAAATACTTGACATGCAGCAAAAAGTAGCAATAAACTAACACGATCATATGCTATGTTTGCAGTTTGGGTCTTGTCCATCACATCATTCTCCTAATGACGTGATCCCCTTATCAAATGACATCTCATGTCCATGACTAGGAAACCATAGACATCTTTGATCAATGACCTAGTCTATTAGAGGCATACTAGGGACATGGTGTTGTCTATGTATCCACACATGTATCTGAGTTTCCGATCAACACAATTATAGCATGGATAATAAACGATTATCATGAAACAAGGAAATATGATAATAACCAATTTATTATTGCCTCTACGGCATATTTCCATGAGTCTCCCACTTGCACTAGAGTCAATAATCTAGTTCACATCACCATGTGATTCGCATTGTTATGAATCTAACACCCAATGGGTTTTGGGGCTCGATCATGCTTTGCATGTGAGAGAGGTCTTATAGTCAACGGGTCTGCGATATTTAGATCCATGTGTACTTTGCAAATATCTATGTTAAACTGTAAACACTGCTACCACACTCCACTTGGAGCTATTCCAAATGGCTGCTCTACTATATATATCCGGATTGCTACTAAGAGTCATCCAGATTGGTGTCAAAGCTTGCATCGACATAACTCTTTACGACGAACTCTTTCTTACCTCCATAATTGAGAAACATTTCCTTAGTCTTTTAGTTACTAAGGATGATCTTAACCGTTGTCTAGTGATCCACTCCTGGATCACTCTTGTACCCCTTGATGGACTCATGGCAAGGCACACACATAGGTGCGGTACACAGCATGGCATACTATACAGAGCCTATGGCTAAGGCATAGGGGATGACATTCGTCCTTTCTCTTTCTTCTATCATGGTCGAGCTTTGAGTCTCACTCAACTTCACACCTTACAAAGCAGGCGAGAACACTTCTATCTGACTAATCCATTTTGAACTCTTTCAAAATCTTGTCAAGGTATGTAGTCATTCAAAGTCTCATCAAGCACTTGGTCTATCTCTATAGATCTTGATGCTCAACAATTAGGTAGCTTTATCCAGGTATTCCTTTGAAAAACTCCTTTCAAACAACCCTTTATGCTTTCCAGAAATTCTACATCATTTCCGATGAACAATATGTCAACCACATATTGTTATCAGAAACTCTATAGTGCTCCCACTCACTTTATTGTAAATACAAGTTTCTCATAAACTTTGTATAGACTCAAAAACTTTGATCACCTCATCAAAGTGTGTATTACAACTCCGAGATGCTTGCTTCAGTCCATAGAAGGATCGCTGAAGCTTGCTCACCTTTTAGCATCTTTAGGACTGACAAAACCTTATGGTTGTATCACATACAACTTTTCCTCAAGTAAACTGTTAAGGAAACAATGTTTTGTCATCCATCTGCGAGATTTCATAATTGTAAAAGTAGTAACTGCTAACATAATTCCAACAGACTTTAGCATCGCTACGAGTGAGAAAGTCTCATTGCAGTCAACTCTTTGAACTTGTCGAAAACTTCTTTGTGACAAGTCGAGCTTTATAAATGGTGACATTTACCATCAGCGTCTGTCTTCATCTCAAAGGTCCATTTGTACTTGACGACCTGCCGTCTAACAAGCAAGTCTACCAAAGTCTATACTTGGTTTTCATACATGGATCCTTTCTCAGATTTCATGGCCTCTAACCATTTGTCAGAATCTGGGCCCATCATCACTTCTCCATATCTCGTAGGTTCATCGTTGTCCAACAACATGACCTCCAAGACAGGGTTGTCGTACCACTCAGGAGCAGTACACATCCTTGTCAGCCTACGAGGTTCGATAGTAACTTGATTCGAAGCTTCATGATCATCATCATTTACTTCCTCTTCAACTGACGTAGGTTCCATAGAAACATCTTTCTGCGCTGAGCTACTCTCTGGTTGAAACAAAGGTTCAACAACCTCATCAAGTTCTATCTTCGTCCCACTCAATTATTTTGAGAGAAACTTTTCCTCGGGAAAGGACCCGTTTTAGCAACAAACACTTTATGCTTGGATTTGATATAGAATGTTCACCCAACTGTTCTTAGGGAAATCTATGAAGATCCATTTGTCCGCTTTGGGTTCGAGCTCATTAGGTGAAAACATTTTTCCACACAAGCGTCGCAACCCCAAACATTTAGAAATGACAGCTTAGGTTTCAATCAAACTATAATTCACACGGTGTCATCTCAACGGATTTAGATGGTGCCCTATTTAAAGTGAATGTAGTTATCTCTAATGCATAACCCCAAAACTATAGTAGCAAAATGATAAGAGACACCATAGCCCGCACCATATCCAATAGAGAATGACTATGATGTTCCAGGTGGGGTGAGTTGTGAAACAACATTCACATTGTCTAAAGTAGCATGCCAAACTCGTAACTCAGATATTCACCTCCATGATCATATTGCAGACATTTTCATCTTCTTGTCACGATGATCGTAAATTTCACTCTGAATTTGCTTGATCTTTTCAAACGATTCAGACTTGTGTTTCATTAAGTAAATATACACTATATCTACTCAAATCATTAGTGAAGGTAAGAAAATAACAATATCCACCGCACCCTACAAGACTCATTGGATTGCGTACATAAACATGTATCATTTCCAACAAATCACTTGCCCGCTCCATCAATCCGGAAAACATGGTCCTTAGTCATCTTGCCCAAGAGGCATGGTTCGCATGTCTCAACCGATTCGAAATCGAATGAGTCCGAAGATCCATCAACATGGAGTTTCTTCATGCGCATTAAACCAATATGACATTTAGCGGCAGTGCCACAAGTATGTGGGACTATCATTATTAACTTTGTATCTTTTGGCATCAATTTTATGAACATGTGTATTACTATGATCAAGATTCAACAAACCATTCTCACTGGGTGCATGACCATTGAAGGTATTATCATGTAAACAGAATAACAATTATTCTCTAACTTAAATGAATAATCGTGTTGCAATAAACACGATCTAAACACGTTCATGCTCAACGCAAAACTCCAAATAACATTTATTTAGGTTCGTCACTAATCCCGAAGGTAGAGAGAGCATGCGATGTCGATCACATCAACCTTGGAAACATTTCCAACACACATCGTCACCTCACCCTTAGCTAGTCTTCATTTATTCCATAGCTTTTACTTCGAGTTACTAACATTTAGCAACCGAACTGGTATCTAATACCCAGGTGCTATTAGGAGTACTAGCTAGGTACACATCAATAACACGTATATCAAATACACCTATGTCGACGTTGGCAGCCTTCTTATCTACCAAGTATCTAGGGTTGTTCTGCTTCAGCGACCGCTGACCTCATAATAGAAGCACTTAGTCTCGGGTTTGGGTTCAACTTTGGGTTGCTTCACTGGAGCACCAACTGACTTGCCATCCATGAAATTTCCCTCCTTTCCCTTGCCCTTCTCGAAACTAGTGGTTTTACTAACCATCAACACTTGATGATCCTTCTTGATTTCTACCTTCGCGGTGTCAAACATCGCGAATAGCTCACGGATCATTATTTCTATCCCTGGCATTTTATAGTTCATCACCAAGTTCTAGTAGCTTAGTGACAGTGACTTGGAGAACTATATCAATCACTATCTTATCTAGAAGATCAACTCCCACTCGATTCAAGCGATTGTAGCACCCAGACAATCTAAATACATGCTTAATGATTGAGCTATTCTCCTTCATCTTGCAGGCAAAGAATCTTGTTGGAGATCTCATATATCACAACATGGGCATGAGCTTGAGATCCCAATTTTTAGCTCTTAGAACATCTCATATGTTCCGTGACATTCAAAATGTTTTGGACCCTCAATTCTAAGCAGTAATGCATGACGCACTAAACTATCAAGTAGTCATCGGAAAGTGCCTGTCAGATGTTCACAACATCTATAGACGATGCTAGAGGGGGTGGCGCACCGAGCGGTGCATTAAGGACATAAGCCTTCTATGCAGCAATGAGGACAATCCTTAGATCATGAACCCAGTCCGCAATATTGCTACCATCATCTTTCAACTCTATTTCTCTAGGAACATATAGAAATTCAAGGGAGCTAAAGCGTGAGCTAGTAATCTACAACATAATTTTGCAAAGACACTACTAACTTTGTTCATGATAATGAGTTCAATTAATCATATAACTTAAGAACTCCCACCAAAATTGACATCCCTCCGGTCATTGAGTGATACGTGATCCAAATTCACCAACTCAAGTCCGATCATCACATGAGTTGAGGTGGTTTCAATGGTGAACATCATCATGTTGGTCATATCTACTATATGACTCATGTTCGACCTTTCGGTCTCTTGTGTTCCAAGGCCATGTCTCTACATGCTAGGCTCGTCAAGTTTAACCCGAGTGTTCTGCATGTGCAACACTAGCTTGCACCCGTTGTTTGTGAACGTAGAGTCTATCACACCCGATCGCCACGTGGTGTCTCGACACGACGAACTTTCGCAATGGTGCACACTCGGGGAGAACACAATTTATCTTGAAATTAAGTGAGGGATCCCCTTATAATGCTACCGTCGTCCTAAGCAAAACAAGGTGCATAAAAGGATTAACATCACATGCAAATCATAAGTGACATGATATGGCCATGAACTTGTGCTTTCCATCTTGAAAGCACCGGCATGATCTCCATCGTCACCGGCATGACACCATGATCTCCATAATCTTGATCTCCATCAACGTGTCGCCATCGGGGTTGTCGCACCCACCATGCTTCTACTACTATTGCTACCGTTTAGCGATAAAGTAAAGCATTACATTGCGCTTAATGATTGACATGCAGGTCATACTATAATTAAAGACAACCCTATGGCTCATGTCGGTTGCCGTACTGATCGACATGCAAGTCGTGATATTCTATACAACACATGATCATCTCATACATCACATATATCTCATCATGTAATTGGCCATATCACATCACAACATACCCTGCAAAAACAAGTTAGACGTCCTCTAATTGTTGTTGCATGTTTTATGTGGCTGCTACGGGTGTCGTGGTTTCGTCACAGCAGATGCCATACGTAGGCTTATCGAGAGGGGTCGAAGGATGCCGGTGGGCTCCGGGAGCGGGATTAGGCACAAGCGGTGGCGGACACATGATGTACCCAGGTCCGGGGCCCTCCTTGGGAGGTAATACCCCTAGTCCTACTCGGTTTAGTTGAGACAATGGTCGGGTTACAAGGGTGCTCCTTGAGCTATATGGAACGAGAAGGAAGAAGGAGTTAACCGGTTGTCCCGTCTCTCTACGTGCGTATGTGTGGTGTCGATGTGGTGAGAACTCTCCGCGAGCTGATGATCGATCCCCCCTGCATGGGGGTGGCCCGGGGGGGTTTATAGACCATCCCCCCAGAATACAATACGAGTAGAAGGCCAAAGGGGGCCCCAGCTGGCAGCCTCTCTGGCCGGTTGCATGGGCCCGGCCGGGGGGACTTGTCACCAGTAGGTCCCGACGGCTGAAGAGTCCCGTCAGCAATCGGTAGGGCCCAAGAGGCGGGCCCTGACGCCGGTCACATTGTGGAACGGGCCGCACCTTGTGGCGTCGTCTTGCGGCGGCCGGCCGGGGTCAGCGGTACGGCTGGCCACCCTGTAGCCACGCGGGGGCAGGTAACGGAGTGGTTGAAGGCGTGTCGGCACTGTTGGAAGCCCAGTCGCCATCCGCCAGGGTCAGAGGCCCTGACGCCTTAACTGTAGGTATATCGGTGCTGACCCTCGATGGGATGGGGGCCACTGTTGCCACGCACGCTTTGCGGATGGTATCCAATGCCCAGCCGATTGGCGCAGTCGCTGACCACCTTTGACAGGGCCTAGCCGGACCGCAGGGCGAGGCGGCCTGCCCTTTAGTCGCATTAGGAGGCAGGGGAAAGGGGCGCTTGAGGCTACCCCAGGGTCGTCCCCCCGTCAATAGTCCCCAAAGCCGGGGAGGACCCGCCGACGGGCCGCGGCGGTCCTTGCTGGCTTGAAGATCGCTCTTGTGCCGTAGGCGGCCTTGAGAGTCAAGATGAACCAGAAAATGATGGCTGGCTCCGCAGCCGGCCGATGCTTCATGCGCCGCCTCGGGCTTCCTGCCTGGTTGGGGAGACGTGCTACGCGGCAAAAAAGACTTGGCAGCAGGGCGGGGCCTTCTGCGGCCGCAGCCTCAGCCCGCGCGCAGGGATCCTTTACGGCGCGGGGCGGACGGTTGGCATTCCTGAGTGCCACGATGTCCAACCCGGTCACCGCGGGAATCGTGGGGGTCGTGCGCAATGAATCGGCCCCCA
Source organism: Hordeum marinum (assembly GCA_022496015.1). Taxonomy (NCBI): domain Eukaryota; kingdom Viridiplantae; phylum Streptophyta; class Magnoliopsida; order Poales; family Poaceae; genus Hordeum; species Hordeum marinum. The sequence continues at coordinate 339,593,307 of CM039677.1, read as the reverse complement.
CGATCGCCCGCGCGGGGTATAAATGTCGAGAAGGGGGAGACAAAACGGCCCGTTCGCTACCCCTCCTGCCGCCGCATCGCCTTCGCCGCCTTCGTCCCCCGCCGCACGAGAGAGAGAGAGAGAGAGAGAGAGAGAGAGAGAGAGCAAATCACAAGGAAAAGACACGCCGCCGTGCGCTGCCGAAGAGAGCCCAGACAGCCGCCGAACACCCGCGCCCGTCGACGTGACCGCATGCCCCCTCGGCAGCCATGGCAGGCAAGGGCGCCTGGGACAGCAGTGATGTGGACGAGACCTTCATCGAGCACCTCCGCCATCGCCGCAAGCTCCCGGCGGAGGAGCACCTGATAGCGCGCCCCGCCGGGCCAGAGAACTCCCCGGCCCCGCGGGAGGGCGAAGTGGTCGTCTTCGCCGACCACTTCCTCCGCGGGCTCGGGCTGCCGGCAAGCGCTTTCTTCCGCCGCTTTCTGACGCGGTTCGGCCTGCAGCCGCACCACCTCACCCCCAACGCCGTCCTGCAGCTGGCGGCGTTCGTCACCCTCTGCGAGGGATACTTGGGAGTCGCACCGAGGCTTGACCTCTGGTGCCGGCTCTTCTTCCTTAAAAGGCAGACGACGAAGGACCCGGCGACGAAGCAGATGGTGATGACCGCCTGCAGAGGCGCCCTGATCGACATTCGCAAAGGAACCGGCTTCCCGAAGCACCCACTGCATGAGTCGGTGAAGCGATGGCAGCAGGGGTTCTTCTATGTGAAGAACGCAAAGCCGGAGGAGGACTACATCAACCTCCCCGACTTCACCAACTACCCACCGACCGTGATGCTAAACTGGCGAGCGTCCGCGTCTCCGGCGCCCGAGATGGCAAACCGGCTCTGCGAGCGCCTGCTCGTGATGACCGGGTCGGAGGGGCTGAAGGCCACGGACCTGCTGGCCACGATGGTGGCGCGCCGGGTGCAGCCGCTTCAGAGCTGGCCGCACCTCATCTGCTAGATGGGAGGACGCCATGACCCCTGCTGGTTCTCCACCAAGGAGATGAAGCCGGCCTATGTGGCGAGGAGGGTGAACACCATTTCGATGGCGAAGATGGCGAAGGGAGAATGGCAATGGGGGAAAACCCCGTACAGCCGGAGCCGCCCGACACCACGGGTAAGTGACAAGCCAGTTCCTCCCCTCCATATTCTTTTAGAGGTGATATCCCTCCCCTTGGTCTGACAGTGAGCCGCCCGGCCCGCCCGTAGCTCTTCCCTCTACTGCAGAACTACGGGGAGCCGGCCCCCAACACGGCAGAGTCGGACCCCGAGGAGGTCGAGGACGCCGACGACGTGGAGCCGGCCGACTCCGAGCGAGCCGGAGCGTCTGGTGCCGGCGACGTAGAGACGGAGACGGAGGGGGACGAAGAGGCCGAATTGATGGGAGAGTCCCCTCCCCTGACGCGCGTAGCCGAAGCCCGGGAGAAGTCCGAGGCTTCGGAGGACGAGGTCATGGCGCTGCGGAGGCGCCAACCTCGAGCTGGCGGCGGCTCCAGTCGGGAAGGCCCGGGCATGGGCGGCAAGGGGAAGGGGGCAGTTTCCACCAAGCCGGTGCCCAAGCGTGTGGCGACCATGCAGCCGGGCGACAGTCGCGGAGGCAGCGACAAGAAACAGAAAGTCACCCAGGTGGGACCCATGAGGAGGGCGATCCCCGTCGTCGCCGGGTAAGTCCGTCTTCTCCTCCACCTTGGTCCGTCATGCCCCCCCCCCCAGTCTCTAATTTCTTCGTGAGCAGGGATGCGTGCGCCCTAGGGAGGACACCGGTGGCGGGATGGAGAGGGCGGCGCCTCCAAGGGCGGCCGAGGAGAGGGAGCACCAGGCATGGCTCGACTTTGAGGCGTCCGAGTGGGAGCGGCGTGTCCAGGAGCTCCGCCCCTGGGAGGAGGCGGCGAAGAGGCGAGGGGGAGCCAGCAGGGAGGCCGCTGGCGAAGCATGGGAGTCGTTCCCCCTCCTCCAAGGAAACGGCAGGGAGACCGCGGGCGGGGCTTGGGAGCCCTTCCCCTGTGGCTGGGAGAAGAGGTCGAAGAGACACCATGGCTCCGGGCGAAGGGCGGTGGCGAGCGCGACAACCGCGGGGGCTGAGGCGGCAACGGGCCGCGATGCCGCCCGGACGATCGCGGGCGACGTGCCACTAAGGCCGAAGCTACCGGCTTCGGAGGCACCAGCACCGGTCGTGCCGGCTTCTGAGGCGCCGGCTCCGGAGGCACCGGCGTCGAAGGAGAGTCAGCCCGGAGCAGCCGGAGGTGGGGTGTCGGAGGGGGCAGCCGTGATGGAGGCGAGTGCGTCGACGGTGCCCCCCTGCATGGTGGCGACAGGTGGGGCCGGTCGCATCGAGGTCTCCGATAAGGGAGAACCCATAGACGGGAGCCGGCCGCAGCAGACTTGGGCGGCAGCCGGGAGCCCATCTTCTGGTGGGCCGTCGAGCGCCCTTGGAGCGGCGGTGGCTACCGCAGTGGAAGCGTTTGCGTCCGCCCACGCCCAGGCGACGCAAGACGCTCGGGCTGCCAGCGACCGGATGGTGAGTTTGGAGTGGGCGGTCGCGGTGAGTCTTCTTTCCTTCTTCCCTTTACTTGCATTCTTCCATCTTTTCAGTGGGGATGCGCCGGTGCACCCACTGGGTGTAGGCCCCGAGGCTCGAGCCGGCTGAGGCGCATGCGGGTCGAGCCTAAAGTTCTTGTTTCGCAGGCAGCGCACGACCGCCGGGTGGCAGCGTATAACACCTTGCATGGGTTGTACTGGGGAGCTAAGAACCTGCTCGCCGTCGAGTCCGCGGACCTGCGAGGTACGTTGCCTTTACGAGCGTCTTGTGACCTTCCAGTGGGAGCGCGCAAGCGCACCCACTGGGTGTAGCCCCCGGGAATCAGGCCAGCTGCCCCGGAGGCGGGCTGAATCCTTTCTGACTCCTGTGTCTTATGTAGCCACCCATGCCGAGACGTTCTGCCTCCGGCGCCAAGTGGTGCATCTTTACAAGGAGCGGGAACTCCTGACGACGGAGGGTGACCGGCTCCGTGGGGAGGCGGACCGGGCGAAGGCGGAGCGGGAGGGCCACGAGGTGGCCCATCATCGAGCGTTGGAGGACCAAGAGGCATCCCTTCGTCGGGAGGCGGAGTGGTGGGAGAAGGCGCTCCATGAGGATCTGGAAGCCAAGGACGCCGCCTTGGCCAAGACGGCCGAGGATGTGTAGTCGGCCCGGGACGAGCACGAGCGCCAGCGCCAGGAGTGGTCCGCCAGGGAGGTGCGGTTGAAGGAGCAGGGGCACGAGGTGGACCAAATGTTGCACAGTAAGTTTTCGTCGCCTTGCTCTTCCTTCTTGGTTTTCTAGTTTGCCTCCCCGCTCATCCCCCATCCTCTTCTTCGGGCTCTTCCCTAGCAAGCGGGAGGTCATGGAGGCGGCTATCAAAGCCGACCGTGAGGCCTGGCGGGCGCAAGGAGAGGCCGACGGGCCACTGGTCCCCTGGACCCTGGACGAGGTGGGGATCGCCGCTGAGGCGCGCTTGTCGAAGGTGGTCCGTGCCCTGAAGCGGCTCCAAGCGGTCGGCATGACGCTGGTCCGCACGCTCTGGCCCAGTGCGGTGGAGCCGATCTCCATGAACCGGCTGTCGAGGTGGTTGGAGTTCGGGACGGCGCGGGTGAACGCCTGGAGGGCCTCCGCTACACGAGCTGGCGCGGGCATGGCGCTCTGCATCGCCAAATCATGGTACCCCGAGCTGGACTTGGGCTTGCTCACGGCCCAGTGCGCTGGCGCCGACCCGGAGCTGGAGGCGGTGGCTAACGAGATGCTGGTGAGGGCGAGCGATCTTGCATCCTTCGCCGTGTGGAACGAGTATGTCCCGGAGCGCGAGGCGGACGGCGTGGTGGTCCCGGAGGACCAGTGCGGGCTCGCCTTGGACAACCCGAATGGGAGCTCCGCCGAGATGGCCGATGAAGACTCCAACACCGACGAGTATGCCAAGTCCGGGCCGACTCCGGCTGCGAGGGCTTCTACCTCGGCCACCCCAGAGGTGCCGGCTTCAAAGGCGCCAGCGTCGCCGGCTCCCAAGGCGTGAGCACCGCTGGCTCCAGCGGCGTTAGTACTTGTAGGAAGGCCGGCCCGATGCTGCCATAGCTTAGGACTTTTCTTTGATGCATTTCTATTTTTAGACTGGAATTCCACCCACTAGGGGTGTATATGTAATGAACTTGTGGCCGTGGGCCTTTTATATGTAATCAACTTGTGCTATTTGTCTTAGAAAGAACGTGCGTGCCGACACTTCTTTCACCCTTTGCCTTTTGACTTGTGTTTGTGCACCAAGATTCCTTCCGGCTTCCACCCTGCCTACCGGCTAGCCGGGAGCCGGTCTAGGACAGGGATGGGGCTTCACCCATAGGAAAAATAGCGGGCTCCTAGAGTCAACCGGCTAGGGCTAGGTTGAGCCGACAGAGGCTGGTTACTAAGATTAACATAGCTTGGCTGGGCCAGTCCGGCTGCCGCGCGTGTCGGCTGACCTTCGTGTGAGAAGTTCCTTCGTACCCTGTGGTCCCTTCAGCCGGACAGCTGGGAGCCGGTCTGTAGCTGGTTAGGGAAGGGGAGGCGAAGGGCTGCTTGCTCACATTATTTGTCCGCCTCGATGGGGAGCCAGGCGAGCCCCCGGGCCCGGGAGTCGGACCCGGTTGACCTGCCTTTAGACAACAGAACTTTGTAGGGATCGAAAAGGGCATGCTCCCAGCATCGGCTTGGGGGCCGCCGTCGCATTTATAAGCCCAAAAGAGAGGGGATACATACAATGGTTTTTAGCAATAGAATGGGCGGAGGAGCGCCGCGTTCCACGGGTGCTCCGTCTCCTCGCCGGAGGCATCTCTCTTGCGTTTCTGCGGCTTCTGGGCGTCTATTAGATAGTACGCGTTGTTACGCAGCGCCCGACTGATGATGAACGGGCCCTCCCATGGGGAGGACATCTTGTGCTGGCCAGCGGTTCGCTGGATCCGCCTGAGCACCACGTCTCCTTGGCGGAAGGAGAGTGGCCGGATCCGCTTGCTGTGATAATGCCGGAGCTTCTGCTGGTAGATGGCCGTCCGGCTGAAGGCCAACTCGCGGGCCTCCTTGAGGAGGTCAACACCGTCTTCCCTTGCCTCCTTCCTGTCCTTTTCGGTGTACAGGGTGACCCGAGGCGAATCGAATTCAATGTCGGTGGGGATGATCGGCTCAGACCCGTAAACGAGAAAGAACGGAGTGTAGCCGGTCGACCGGTTGGGCATGGTCCGGAGGCTCCAAAGGACAGCCGACAGCTCTTTGACCCAACAGCCGGCCGACTGGACCAGTGGTGTCACGAGCCAAGGCTTGATGCCGGATAGGAGTAGGCCGTTTGCCCTCTCAACCTGGCCGTTTGACTGTGGGTGGGCGACGGACGCCAGGTCGAGCCGGATGCCCCGCCTCGAGCAGAAGCGTGCCAGCGCGCCTTTGGCGAAGTTCGTGCCGCTGTCGGTGATGATGCTGTGGGGGACGCCGTAACGTACCGTGATGTCTTCGATGAACCGGACGGCCGTGGGGCCGTCTAGTTTCTTGATTGGCGGGGCCTCGGTCCATTTGGTAATCTTGTCGACGGTGATGAGCAAATGTGTCATGCCGCCTCGTGTGGTTTTGAAAGATCCCACCATGTCCAGACCCCAGACGGCGAATGGCCACGAAAGGGGGATGGTCTGGAGAGCGCTAGTCGAAAGATGGCTCTGCGTGCTGAAGCGCTGGCAGCCCTCGCACTTGTCAACGAGTTCCTTGGCCGCCTCCAGAGCAGTTAGCCAGTAGAAACAGTGACAGAATGCTTTGGCCACCAGGGACCTGGAGGCGGCGTGATGCCTGCACTCGCCCTGGTGGATGTCGAGGAGGATTTCCTATCCTTTCTCCGGCTCGACGCAATGTTGGAAGATGTCGTTGGTGCTGTGATGAACCAGCTCGTGGTTGATGATGCCGTAGGCTGGGGCCCGATGCTGAATTTGCGTTGCCATGGCCTCATCGGAGGGGAACTCGCCACGCTGGATGAACGACAGGATAGGCCGGGCCCATGAGGGAGCGGAGACAAGGGCCGGCCCAGCCCCCGAGACCGGCTCGCCAGCCCCCAGGAGCGAGGCGGTGGTGGATGCATTGACCGTTGTCATGACGGCGGCGAGGCCGGTGCCAGTGTGCGTAGGCGCGACCGGCTCAATTGCCATAGCGGACGGCGGCGGACTGGCGGCTGGTGGTGGTGGAGCCGGTGATGCCGCCGTAGCCGGCGGGGCCGGTTGGGCTGCCGGTTCCACCGAGGTGCTGGCTGCGTTTGCTGGCACGAAGATGGACTCCGACTCGGAAGAAGTCTTGATCGACGGCTTCATCAGCCGCTCGAGGGAGACGTCGGCTGGGATGGCCTGCCGGGTGGAGCCAATCTTGGCCAGCGCGTCAGCCGCCTCATTGTCCGCACAGGGGATGTGGTAGAACTCGCAGCCCTCGAAGGAGTCGGTGAGCTCTTGGACGAGGAAGCGATAGCTGGCCATGTTGGCGTCCCTAGCATCCCACTCGCTAGAGACCTATTGTACCACGAGGTCTGAGTCGCCGAAGCAAATGATGCGCTGGATGCCGATCTCTTTGGCGAGCCGGAGGCCATGGACGAGGGCCTCGTTTTTGGCCACGTTGTTGGAGGCGACGAAGTGGATCTGGAGGGCGTAGCGGATCTGGTCTCCTCTAGGGGATGACAAGACGATGCCAGCTCCCAGGCCAGCTCGCATCTTCGAGCCATCAAAGTGCATGCGCCAATGCATGGAGTCAGGCGGAGGCGGTACGAACTAGGTTTTGGCCCAATCGACGAGGAAGTCGGCCATTGCCCGGGACTTGATGGCGGTGTGTGGCTCGTACCATATTTCGTAGTCGGCCAGGGCGATGGCCCATTTGGCTATCCGGCCGGTGGCGTCCCAGCCGGCCATGATTTCGCCCAAAGGCGTTGTGCTCACGATGGTGATGACGTGCTCCTAGAAGTACTACTTCAGCTTCTGGGTGGCGAAGTATATGTCGTAGCACATCTTCTGGTAGTGGGGGTAGTTTTGCTTGGAGGTGGAGAGGACCTCGCTGAGGTAGTAGACGGGACGCTGCGTCGGCAGTGCCTTGCCTTCCTCTGGCCGCTCCACCACCAAGACGACGCTGACGACGCGCGTGGTCGCCTCTATGTAGGCGAGCAGAGGCTCCTTGTCAGCCGACGCGGCCAGGATGGGCGCGCTGGTGAGAGCTTGCTTGAGGTTGCGGAACGCTGCATTCGCCTCGTCGGGCCAGTCGAACAGGGCCGGCTTCTTTGAGAGGTCTCGGCCCGGCTCGACCAGGGCTGACTTGTGTAGGAGCCCGTAGAGGGGCAAGGCCTTCTCGCCCAACCGGCTGAGGGAAGCGAGGTAGCCGATGAACTTTTGGACATCACGGAGCCGGACTGGCTTGGGCATGCGCTCAATTTCCTAGATTTTCTCGGGGTTAGCTTCGATGCCGCGGGCGGACACGAAGAAACCCAGGAGCTGGCCGGCTGGGACGCCGGATACACACTTCTTTGGGTTGAGCTTGATCTTGTATTCGCACAAGTTGGCGAACGTCTCCCGGAGGACGTCGAGGAGGCTGAAGTGCTTCTTGGATTTGACGGCGATGTCGTCCACGTAGACGTGGACGTTCCTGCCTATCTGAGGCAGGAGGCACTTCTGTTTGCAGCGCTAGAAGGTAGCGCATGCGTTCTTCAGGCCGAAGGACATGGTGATGTAGCAGTAAGCCCCGTAGGAGGTGATGAAGGAGACCTTGAGCCGGTCGGCCAGGTCCAGCTTTATCTGGTGGTAGCCGGAGTAGGCGTCCAGGAAAGACAGCAGATCGCAGCTGGCCGTGGAGTCGATGACTTGATCGATCCGCAGCAGGGCGAACGGGTCCTTGGGGCACGCCTTGTTCAGGTTCGTGTAGTCGATACACATGCGCCAGGTCTTGTTTTTCTTTAGCACCAGGACTGGGTTGGCCAGCCTATCTGGGCGAAACACCTCCATGATGAAGCCGGCTCCGAGCAGCCGGGCGATTTCTTCTCCTATAGTACACCGCTTCTCCTCGGAGAAAAGACGCAGGGCTTGCTTGACCGGCCTCGCATCCGGTCGTATGTTCATCTTGTGCTTGGCGAACTTCCTCGGAACACCTGACATGTCCTTGCGGGACCATGCAAAGATGTCCCAATTCTCGCGGAGGAAGTCGACAAGCTCGCTTTCCTATTTGCTGTTGAGGTGGGAGTCGATGGTCACGCACTGGGTGGGGTCGGCCGGATCGAGTGGCACCTGCCTCGTGTCCTTGGACGGCTGGAACGAGCCTTCGCCGACCGACTGGGACAGAGGTGTCGGTACAGCCGGCTGGGCAGAGGCGAGGGCCACCAGCCGGTCGAGCTATCGCTTCTCTTCGGCTATCTCCAGGGCCTTGGCCAGCCGGTTGCCGTCTCGCACGCACGCCATTGACATCTGGTACTTGCCCGCGATGGTGATGATGCTCCTGGGTCCCGGCATCTTGAGCTTGAGGTAGGCGTAGTGGGGGATCACCATGAACTTGACGAGAGCGGGCCTGCCGAGCAATGCGTGGTACGGACTATCGAGGTCCACTACCTCGAACAAAACCGGCTCGTGGCGGAAATGACCGGCGTCGCCGAACAGGACGTCGAGCTTGATCTTGCCGACCGGGGTACGGGACTTCCCTGGCACGATGCCGTGAAAAATGGTCTGACTCGTTTTCAGGTCCTCCACCTTGAGCCCTAGCTTGAGTAGGGTGTCGAGGTAGAGGATGTTGATGTTGCTGCCTCCATCAATCAAAACCCGCGAGAAGTGGCACGTGTGCTTTTCGGAGGCGATGGTGGGATCGAGGACGAGGGCGTAGCTGCTGGGGTTCGGCATCACTGCCGGGTGGTCCGCCTGGCTCCAGGTGATCAGCTTCTCGGACCAATGCATGAACTGGGGAGTCACGGGCATAGTGGCGTTCTCGTCACGGTGGAGCCAGCGCTGGGCGTGCTTGTCCGTCTCTTCGCTGGTGAAGATGACGTAGCAGTCGTCGTGTTTGGGGAACCGGTCGTGTAGCCGACCGTCGCCCCGAGCCGGGGCTGGGTCCGCCTGAGCCAGACCGGGGGCCGGAGCCCGTGTTGGGGCTGGTGCCGGGGCGCGGGCTAGCTGCGCCGGGGGAGCCGAGAGGCCGTCCCCCGGGCCAATCACTTCGAGAAGCTGGATTGCGAGAGCGTGTGCGTGGCCGGCTTGGCGTCGGATTGGTTTTTGCAGGGGAGGTCAAGTATTTGCTTGAAAGTCAGCTTGGGCTACCAGGCGGCCTTACCGGTGCGTTGGCGCTAACTGGAGGCCTGGCCAGCCGGCTGCTCCTCCTCGATGGAGGCGACCTGCCGGCTCCCGTAATGGGGATCGGGCTGGTCGTTCTTGCGCTTGCCGTTCTGCGGCTGCCGGTTGTCGGCCGTCGCTCACGGCGTGGCGGTGGGCGTAGCTGGCTTGGCCGGTGCCTTAGCCTTCGTCCTCATCGACGAGTCGGCCGTGGCGTATTTGTCCGCTTTGGAAATCAGGTCCGCCAGGGAGGTGGGCTTGGAGCACAGGAGCTTGTGCTTGAGGGGGGTGCCATCGTAGCAGCCCTCGATGAAGTACTGGATGGCATGTACCTCGTGTACTCCTTCACAGGAGTTGCGGAGCTCGGTCCAGCGTGTGAGGTAGTTGCAGAGGGGCTTGTCCGGCTCCTGGACGCACATGGCCAGCTCGCGGGGCTGGCCAGGCCATTTGTAGGTGCTGATGAAGTTGAGGACGAAGGCCTCCTCGAAATCCGTCCAGGTGTTGTCGCTGCTAGCGGCCAGGCTGTTCAGCCAGGTGCGGGCCGAGCCGATCAGCATGAGGGGGACATAGTGAACGGCTACGCGCTTGTTCCCCTTGGCGATGTCGATGGCGGTGGTGTAGTCGATCAGCCAGTCCTCCGGCTTGGCGGCCCCGGAATACTTCGGGGTGTCGCGGGGGAGCGTAAAGCCGGGTGGAAAAGGCTCGTTGCGGATCCGTGGACCGAAACAGGCTGGGCCAATCGAGCCCTCCTCCTCGAGGAGAGCTGACTGTGCCAGCCGGTCAAGACGGAGCCGGGCGTCGTTGTCGCTGTGGGGAACGCGGGGCCCGAGCCGGGCGGCGAGCTCGGGGTGGACGGCCGGCGGGATGGACCGCGCGGGTTCCTGCCGCGGGGGCGGAGTATGCCCTCGAGTGCGCCGGCTGCCGCCAGCCGACACCTTGTCTGGCGGTGACTGCCAGTCGGGTTGTTGCTTTGCCGGCTGTTCACAGCCGGCTGCTCGTTTCCGCGTGATGGGGCGCGTTGAGCGTTGCTCCCCGAGGCGTTCTGGCCGGAGGGACGAGGGGTGCTGGAGTGCTGAACTATCCGACGGTTAGCGGCCCCAGTGTCGTCGCCCTCGAGACGGGGATGTCGGAGACAGCCCCGCCGGGGCTGAGGACGACCTGTTGTGCGTTGGCGGTGTCTATGAGGTCCCTGATGTGCCTCTCGCGTGCGGCCTGCTCCTCACCCTCCAAGGATGCCAAATCCTCGTAGGCAACCTTGGCGGCGCGCAGGTTGGCCGCCGGGGTGTCATAGACGGGGAAACGGCCGCTGAGGATTTCTGCAACCACGCGGCCGCGTTCTCGCGCAGCACCACGCCAGCTGGGCTCAGGGCCAGCTCGTGTGAGACCATACGCGGAGTTGTATTCCCACTGCGTGGCCTTCATCTGGCGCCGCTCGGTAACGAGGGCGCTGGCGTCTTTGAACAGCAGGCAAGGGGCCGCCTCCAGCTCGGCTCTGGCGGTGACCGGGTCTGCCGTCGTAGCGATAGGAGTGCCCGGACTTCAGAGGGTGGCAGCAAGTGGGTCGGAGGTGTCGGCGCAAGCGGCGGCTGGGTCAGCCTCGGCAGCTCGCACACGGGCCGAAGTGGTGGAGGAGACGGTGACCATCACTCCCACGCGGGTGTGGGGGCCGATGGCCTCGCCCGTGGCGAGCGTGCCCACGAACGAGGGCGGGTCGGTGCAGTCGAACACCCGACTAGGGTACTCGTCGGCCTCCGGTTCTTCGGCGAGGCTCGGATTGCCGAACCGCCCGGCGAGCATGGCGACGTCGAGCGCTAGGTCACGGCCGAGGCACTCGTCAGAGATGTCGGCCACGCTGCCCGCAAGGCTCGCCAGAGCAAGCCCCACGAGCATGCAGTTTTGCCCGGACGTGAGGCGGTTGGGGGAGGTGGTGATGGGTCCCGCCCGGAGCGTGACTGCGGCCGGCGCCACGGACGGCCCCATGGTGGGCGCCAACTGCTATGGTTTCGTCACGGCAGATGCCATATGTAGGCTTATCGAGAGGGGTCGAAGGACGCCGGCGGGCTCCGGGAGCGGGATTAGGCACAAGCGGTGGCGGACACACGATGTACCCAGGTTCGGGGCCCTCCATGGGAGGTAATACCCCTAGTCCTGCTCGGTTTAGTTGACACAATGGTCGGGTTACAAGGGTGCTCCTTGAGCTGTATGGAACGAGGAGGAAGAAGGAGTTAGCCGGTTCTCCCGTCTCTCTACGTGCGTATGTGTGGGGTGGATGTGGTGAGAACTCTTCATGAGTTGCTGATCGATCCCCCCCTGCATGGGGGTGGCCCGGGGGGTTTGATAGACCAACCCCCTGGAATACAATACGAGTAGAAGGCCAAAGGGGGTCCCAGGCGGCAGCCTCTCTGGCCGGCTGCATGGGCCCGGTCGGAGGGACTTGTCACCGGTAGGTCTCGACGGCTGAAGAGTCCCGTCAGGAACCAGCGGGGCCCGCGAGGCGGGCCCTGACGCCGGTCACATCGCGGCATGGGCCGCGCCTTGTGGCGTCGTCTTGTGGCAGCCGGCCGGGGTCAGCGGTACGGTCGGCCACCCTGTAGCCACGCCGGGGCAGGTAATGGAGTGGTTGAAGGCGTGCCGGCACTGTTGGAAGCCCGATCGCCATCCACCAGGGTCAGAGGCCCTGACGCCTTTGCTGTAGCTATATCGGTGCTGACCCTCGACGGGATGGGGGCTACTATTGCCACGCACGCCCTGCAGACGGTATCCAATGCCCAGTCGGCTGGCGCAGCCGGCGGACCACCTTCGACAGGGCATAGCCGGACCGCAGGGGGAGGCGGCCCGCCCTTTAGTCGCGTTAGGAGGCGGGGGAAAAGGGGCGCTTGAGGCTACCCCGGGGTCGTCCCCCCGTCAACGGGTATCTAGCAAGAACAATCCTCACCTACACATAAACCACAATGGTGATACATAAGTTGCTTTTCAACCTTCTCAAGGACCGCCTTAGTCGAATTCGATCCAACTAAAGTAGGAGAAACAGACACCCGCCAGCAATCTTTGTGCAACGAAGTTACACGTCAGTCGATGGAAACGGTCTCTCATAAGTGTACGAGTAAGGTTGGTCCGGGCCGCTTCATCCCACAATACTGCTGAACCAAAACATGACCAAGGGAGGAAGCAATCTAAGCATCAACGCCCACAAACTCTTTGTGTTCTACTCGAGATCTCATCTACACATAGACCTAGCTCATGATGCCACTGTTGGGGAACGTTGCATGGGAAACAAAAAATTACCTACACACACGCAAGATCTATCCATGGTGATGAGCATCTACGAGAGGGAGAGTGGATCTACATACCCTTGTACATCACTAGGCGGGAAGTGTTAAGAAACGCGGTTGGTGTAGTCGAACGTCTTCGCGATGCAAATCGCCGAGCATCCCGCGATTTCATCACGATCCGTCCCGTGATCCAATCACGATCCATCCCGTGAACTCATCACGATCCGTCCCGGGATCTCATCATGATCCGTCTCGCGATCTTGATCACGGTCCTTCCGATCTAGCACCGAACGGATGGCACCTCGGCGTTCAGCACACGTAAAGCTCGATGATGATCTCCGCCTTCTTGATCCAGCAAGAGGGAGAGGAGAGGTAAATGAGTTCTCCGGCAGCACGACAGCGTTGCGGCGATGGTGGTGGAGCTATTCCAGCAGGGCTTCGCCTAAGCACCGTTGAAAACTGATCTAGAGGAGAAACTACGATCTAGAGGAGAGGTAGCACGTGGCAATTAGGGTTAGATTTTTCCTCTAAATCCTCTAGTATATATAGGAGGGAGGGGGGGGAGGAGGCAGCCTCAAACCCTCAAGGTTTGGTCAAAATTCGAGGTGGAGGAGTCCTACTCCAATCCTATTAGGAGTAGGACTCCTCCTTTCCACTTGGAAACTCTTTCCACCTCTCCACCTTTGGATTTTTTCCTTCTCAACCACTCCAGCCACCTCTCCACCGCTTCAGCCTTCCCACCAGGGGCTAGTTTACCTCCTCCCACATCCCATGTAGCCTCTTGGGTCGAAATACCTCTCCCGATGGTCCCCCGGTACACTACCGGCACTCCCGGTACACTACCGATGAGCCCAAAACTTTTCCGGCGACAAAACAAGACTTCCTATATATCAATCTTCACGTACGGACCATTCTGGAGCTCCTTGTGACGTCCGGGATCTCATCCGGCACTCCAAAAAACCTTCGATCACCACCATACATAACTCTATACTAATGAAACGTCACCGAACCTTAAGTGTGCAGACCCTGCGGGTTCGAGAACTATGTAGACATGACCGAGACACCTCTACGGTCAATAACCAATAGCGGGACCTGGATGCCTATATTGGTTCCTACATATTCTACGAACATCTATATCGGTCAAACCTCTATGTCAAGGATTCAGTTAATCCCGTATGATGTTCCCTTTGTTCTTCGGTATGTTACTTGCCCGAGATTCGATCGTTGGTATCTCCATACCTAGTTCAACCTCATTACCGGCAAGTCTCTTTACTCGTTATGTAATACAAGATCCCGTGACTAACACTTAGTCACATTTCTTGCAAGGCTTACTGTGATGTTGTATTACCGAGTGGGCCCTGAGGTACCTCTCCATCACACGGAGTAACAAATCCCAGTCTTGATCCATGCCAACCCAACAGACACCCTCGGAGATACCTGTAGAGCACCTTTATAGTCACCCAGTTACATTGCGTTGTTTGATACACACAAGGTACTCCTCCGGTGTCAGTGAGTTGCATGATCTCATGGTCATAGGAACATATACTTGACATGCAGAAAATAGTAGCAATAAACTGACATGATCATATGCTATGTTTGTAGTTTGGGTCTTGTCCATCACATCATTCTCCTAATGACGTGATCCCCTTATCTAATGACATCTCGTGTCCATGACGAGGAAACCATAGCCATCTTTAATCAACGAGCTAGTCTATTAGAGGCATACTAGGGACATGGTGTTGTCTATGTATCCACACATGTATCTAAGTTACCGATCAACACAATTATAGCATGGATAATAAACGATTATCATGAACAAGGAAATATGATAATAACCAGTTTATTATTGCCTCTAGGGCATATTTCCAACATGAGCCTGCCGGAGCGCTCAGTGAGCGCGTCAATGTCGGCCATGAGACCGATGGAGTTGCCCGCAGGGCGAGCCGGAGCAAGCCCCATCAGCCCGCGGTTTCGCTTGGATGTGTGGCGACGGCGGGGAATGGTGAGGGGTCCCGCCCGGAGCATGAATCTGGCTGGCGCCGCGTACGGCCCCGCGATGGGCGCCAACTATCATTGTTTTCTCACGATAGATGCCATAGGGTGGCTTATCATAGGTGGTTCGGGCCGAAGGACGTCGGCGGGCTCCGGGTGCGAGATTGGGCACAAGCGGTGATGACACACGATGTACCCAGGTTCAGGGCCCTCCGGAGGAGGGAATACCCCTAGTCTTGCTTGGTTTAGTTGGATGGATGGGTATAGATACAATGGTGCTCCTGAAGCTATGTCTAGAGGAGGAAGAAGGGGCAGCCAGCTCCTCTTCCTCCACTACTAGAAGGGGTTGTGTGTGTGAAGATGATCATCCGTCCCTATTGCATGAGGGGCTCGAGGAGTTTTATAGGCCAACCCCCCGGCTCATATAATATGTTCTAAGTACAACGGAGGGGGGACCCAGCTGGCAGTCACTCCGGCTGGCCAGAGGGTCCCGCATTCGTGCCGTCTCGTTATTGGTGGGGTCCGCCGGCCGAGCGGTCCCATCTCCCATTGGGGCCCGCCATCCGGCTCTGCGATTGGACCTTGCCACCTGCCGCGGCACGGGTCGCCTGTGCGGGCGTCGTCTAGCGCCAGCCGGCCGAAGTCTCCGGTACGACCGGCCGTGCTGTATCCAGCCGGCACTATTCCCATGCCCGTCGCGCTCGTTGAGGTCAGCGACCAGGATGGTTGGACTGTAGCCACGCGCTGCAGTGCATCAGCGGCCGCTGTAGCCACAGGGCCGCCCGTCGTGTCGGCCGCGCCATGTCGTTGTACCTGCACGCAGAGGGACCGGACGTCGCATGTCTGTTCCAAGGTCAATGAAAGAGTCGGCCCGGAGGCAGCCGGCCACGCCCAGCTGGCCGAGGGTCTCGCCGGCTCCTCGACTAACTGTCCGGGGCGCCAGCCGGCACATGCTCGTGTCGGACGTCCTCTAGCCGGCCGCGTAGTTATTCCTCGAAGCGAAAGGGGGAAGACCCAATTGCTTTGGCCTACCTAGGGGTGATAACCCCGTCATGTGACTTGGGAGAAAATTTAGCACAACGATGCTTATCAAGAATGTAACACTTAGAGCCGAATAACCGAAAGTATCCAACTTGGGGTTTGTTACCGGTGAGAAGCTCGTATGCCATTTTACCGAGAAGCTTGTGCAAGTAGAGTCTGTTTGTGGCATGACATGCTGTTTCCACGGCTTCTGCCCAAAAGTGTCTTGGCGTCTTGTATTCGTCAAGCATCGTTCTTGCCATCTCAATGAGGGTTCAGTTCTTTCTCTCAACAACTCCATTTTGTTGAGGCGTGTACGTAGCCGAGAACTCATGTGAAATGCCCTCTTCATCAAGAAAGGTATCCACCTGGGTGTTCTTGAACTCCGATCCGTTATTCCTTTGAACCTTCTTGATCTTCACTTCAAATTGATTTTGCACTTTGAATGCAAAGTTCTTGAAGATCTTTTATACCTGTGACTTATCATCAATAAAGAATACCCAGGTAAATATGGAAAAATCATCAACTATAACTAGACCATAAGATTTTCCACCAAGACACTTGTAAGCATTGGGACAAAAAACATCCATATGATGTTCTTGACTGGATGACTTCCACCTACTTGCTTTCCTGCTTGACAAGCTCTACAAAGCCTATCTTTGTCAAAGATAACATCTTTAAAACCAAGAATGTGATCTCCTTTGATAAGCTTAACTAGATTGCGCATGCCTACATGTCCTAACCTTTTATGCCATACCAACCTTTAGAAGATTTTGCAATAACACAAGTATGAGGTTGGGCCTTTTTAGTGAAATCGACAATGTATAGATCACTTCTATGAATACCGGTAAAGAAAATTTTATGATTATCAAATCGAAACACTTGGCAATCTACTTTAGAAAAGAGCACATTGAAACTGAAGTCTTCTAGTTTAGATACGTAAATAAGATTGTAGCCAAGGGATTCAACAAGCATCACATTTTGAATGGAGCTATCATGAGATATGGCCACCTTACCTAGGAAAAGTACCTTACCCTTAGAGTTGTCTCCAAAGGTCACGTACCTTCGAGGACCTTGATTTGGTGTGATCTTTGGGAACATGTCTTTATCACCAGTCACGTGATCCATGCATCCACTATCGACAATCCAGTCTTTTTTACCAGACATGTAATCCTTGACGTTTGCAATTAGACTTAGATTCTTCATGATCTTTTCATGCTCGATGTCGAACAACTCATCTTCATTATAGTAGCCATGTTCTTCATTGTCATCATTTGGTGGAATATCCTCGTCATAGAAACCAAGAGACTTGTTAGAATCGTAACCATAACAATGTTCAAGTTTATGAGTGTGAATGGCTTCAATAATAATGTTGTTAATAGTGGTGAAATCTCCTTTAGCGCGCATAAGATCACGAAGCTCAAACAAGCATTGATCAAAGTTTGGATCACTAGGCTTCATTTTGTGAAAGGCAACAATTTTATGAAGAATTTCATCAAGATTACTTAACGAAAGATTTGGATATCGTTTGTCCAAATCAGTCCACAAAGTATAAGCAATGCAAAGTTCTTCAATTGAGAAAGCACGAATCTTGGTAAGCCTCTAAAAATAACATTGATAGTTCTAAGGTTACCAAGCATGTCAATTTCCTCTTCGTGTGTGGGATGCAATTCATCAATGGGGACCACATACGGATTTTCACTATGTTTTCTCAAGTGGAACTTGCCAAATAGATCAATCATGGCATTCTTCCATTGCCTATAGTACTCTCCATCAAGAATTGGCTCTCTACAATACAAACTCTCCACACTAGACACATCCATCTTCCTCCACGGTGATGAAACCAAAGCAATGGAGACCAATGCTCTGATACCAATTGCGGGATCACTAGGGGAGTATGTCTAGAGGGGGTGAATAGACTACTAGCAGGAATTTAAAATCTACACAAGGTACAAAGATAAGTGTTTGCACATTTTAGCAATTATAGCAAGTCTAGCACACCCTACACATGCAAGTCATCAAGTATATCAGCGGAAAGTAAAGACATTGCACATGGAAGTAAATAGTAGAGATAGGAAGATCAAACGTATGAAGGACACAAAGATTTTTTCCCGTGGTTCCGATAGGTGGTGCTATCGTACGTCCACGTTTATGGAGTCTTCTACCCACGGAGGGTAATGGTCGCAAGAGTCCACGGAGGTCTCCACCCATAAGGATCCACGAAGTAGCAACCTTGAATATTCCATAACTGCTTCCGTCCATGAAGTACTAGCCTCACTATGTGTCGTGGATTTGTTACGGCAGATGTCCGGGTGAACACACTTAGGTTCGGGGCAGAAACGCAACTATGTGGCAGCTTGAAGGGGTTGATCGGGATCGAGAGACGCGGAGTTTACCCAGGTTCGGCCCCTCCGATGGAGGTAAAATCCTACGTCCTGCTTGTCTGGTATTGGTAATGAAGAAGATCTCTCGGTTTATAAGGGTGATGTTTTGCTACCTCTAATCACGAGAGTCTCTAATCTCTTGTCTGTCTAAGACCTGTCTATTGAGATGTCTACAAACTTGACCCTCTTGGGGTGACCCGCCCCTCCTTATATAAGTCGAAGTGGCGGCTTACATGTAGAGTCTAAGTCGGATTGAGACTTAACTTACTATGATTTCCTATTGTGGGCTTCCCTTCATGGGCTTCTGAGTCCCGGGCTTCTTAGTTACCGGGCGGCTTAGAACCAGGGACTCATCTTCACAGACTCATCTTTAGGGACTTACAACCAAGGATTCATCTTCAAGTCTCATCTTCAGGGACTTGCAACCGCGGACTCATCTTCAGGGACTCATCTTCAGGGACTTACAACCGAAGAGTCATCTTCAGGGACTTACAACCCGAGAGTCATATTCAGGGACTTACAACCGGAGCGTCATCTTCAGGGACTTATAACCGGAGACTCATCTTTGAGACTCATCCAGGGACTTACAACTGGACACTCATCTTCAAGACACATCCGGGGACTTACAACCGGGTCATAACTATCACCGGGTTATAATTGTCTCCCGGGTCATACCGCGGGGTATATCCCCGACATTAGCCCCCAGGTTAGCTTGAATTTATTCATGGTAACCTCCTGAAATGAGAATAGTAAATATTTTAAATGTCCGGCTTGCCCTTTGGCCGGCTTATGAAGTTGCTTCTCAGAATTCCGGGTCTCTCTGCATATGAATAAGTCGTCTTGAGAATCGTCTTGGTTGTCAGTGTCCTTTGAAAAAATATTGGGAATAGAATACCCATATGCCATTGAGTCAGCTTCCAATACTTTGGCTTAATGAAAATCTTGAAAACAAGAAATCCTCATGACATAGATCCGGACTTCCACTGTTGTGAAACAAGGCAGCTTATATAAACTCTGGTGGGTTATGACCTTGTGATAACGCCGGGTTATGAATGTTGGTGATGCCGGGTCTAACAACTGAACTCCATAATTAACATCTTGAAAATGTTCGTAAAAGTTTTTGATATGTCCATATTACCTGTAGCCCCCAAGCTCCGAGATTATCCATGATAACTTGGTGATTTGCAATAATATTTTGGACTGTGTAGCCCCCAAGTACCGTGTTGTCTTGCCTGTAGTAGCATGGGACTTGTAAGTGTGTTATACCTTATAAATCTTTGGCGGGTGCAGCCCACAAGCGCCGGCTCATCACTATGTGATGGGCCGGGTCTTCACTTTGAACCATATAATCTGTTTGGACAATTGAATACTATAGCCCCCAAGTGCCGAGTCGCATGTCTACGGCGATTTGAGACTTTAGAAAATTTGATCTGAGTGGTGTAGCCCCCAAGTGCTAGGTCAGTAAGAATTACTGGTCTAGGACCTAGAAAAACATAGAAAGGCCAGCTCATCTCCTTGAGATAATAGGGTCTTGCTGATAATGTAATGATTTGAAAACCGGCTTGCATTAGCCCCCAAGTGTCGTGGTGCGTGCTCGCAGCGACATGGGACTTGCATAATTGATATAAACTAGACTTGAATTGTGTAGCCCCCAAGGGCCAGGTCATCTGCTTGCGGCGACTTGGGACTATGTAAGAATAATATGACTCACCACAATTTGTTGAATGAATCCTTGACCTTGGTTGTAATATAACCCCAAATGAATATCCTGGAATAATTCATTTGTCTTTGACATGAACTCCCTTCTCGTGGTTGCGATGCAACCTGGCAAATATATATTGGAGAAATCCATGAGTGTTTTAGATTAGTACAGAACACAATTGAAGAAATCTGAGAACTGGTCAATTAGATGACATGACATTATATCTGATAGGCGGCTCTTGAAAAATAATGAATTCTCCGAGCTGGTTTGAAAACCCCAATCATTTAGTACTGGTTGTGATAAACCATGAAGATCCAGCCAGGTTGGCTATTAAAGATCCATTTGCTCTTTGGAGAAGTTTTTCATCATACTTTAACGGCGGCCCATCTTAAGAGATAAGACTTGCAAAAATAAGCAAGACAGAATATATTCTGCATTTTTGTAAGGGCGGCTTGAAAAAGCACAACCTAGAGATGTTATATCTTTCCTGACTTGCCTTTTTTGTAATAACTAATGTGCCGGTTCTGCTGGGCTGACTCACCACTTAAAACTCCTTACCAGTACAGGATCTCTATCAAAATTGCTCGTCAATTTCTTTGGGCGGCTCAGGGTCTCTAAGCGAGATTAACTGAAAGTAAGTGTGATGTCCCAGAAGAGCCACGGCAGGGCATGAGTACCCTGATAGCCCATAAGCTGCCTCTCACGTGACATAAATCCGTCATTTTAACCTTAAACAGTGTAGGGTCCTTGAAGGATTAACTGTCTAAGAGTACGAACGGTTCACATAGCGAAGAGTCGGCAGTAGATGGGAGAGTTTATCCTTGCTTTTCGTAAGCCGGCCCTCACGTGACAAGAACCGCCGTTTTAACCTTAACCAGTACATAGTCTCTATCGAGATTGGTCATCAATTTCTTTGAGCCGGCTCAGGGTCTCTAGTCGAGATTAACTGGTAAGAGTTCGGCGGGTTACCTAGTGGAGCAACATCAGCTTACAGGAAGGTTTAACCCTGTTTGGCTTAAGACCCCATCAAGAGGGTATGTAAGCTAAACCCGGTGGGTTGGAAGCCCCCAAATGAACTTGTTGATGGAGTCAAATGTTTGGCTTAAGAGCCGATTGATACGGTCTGATAAGCTAAACCCGGTGGGTTGGAAGCCCCCTAGACGATCATGTTGACGGAGTCAACTATTTGGCTTAAGAGCCGATCAATAGGGTGTGATAAGCTGAACCCGGAGGGTTGGAATCTCCCTAGTGACCTTGTCAATGATATCAACTTGTGCACCATCTTGTATGAAGAAACGGCAGAAGCTCCAAGTGACTTTATGATGATCCAACAAATCCGGGCACCCATGTTTGAATGGTGTATCACGGCGGTTCGTCCTCTTGGGCAACTTTTAATCTTCTGCCAATAATGTAATAGCTCGAGGATTGGGTTTTCCCTTGCAAAGACCGAGGGTTCTTGTTGAAAACGACCAAATGTGTCTCGCCATGTCTGTAGCCCCCAAGTCTTAAGTTGACTTGAACAGGCGGCTTGAGAATCTCCACTGAAATTTGAGGTTGGCCGTGGCGGGTTATAGATGACCTCGTATGATTTGTTTCAATAATCCGGTCGATGGTTCGTTCTGGCTGGTTGTTGAAGTGAACCAAACTGTAATGGCGGCGACTTGTGCGCCTGTCCGTTGGGTGGCTCGTATTGATGAGCACTACACCGATATGTTGATGTAGATCAAACTGTGGGTGGTGTCTTGTGTGCGTCCGTTGAGTGGCTCGTATAGGCGAGCATCGCACCGATATGTCGATGTAGACTGGACCGCAGGGGCAGCAACTTGAGCATGTCCATTGGGTGGCTTTTCCAACTGTATGTGACCCCAGCGTGTTGATATAGACATAGAAGTCAGTCGCAGTGTTGTAAGCCGGTGCGGTTGCGAGAGTCGGCCGCGGCGCTGTAAGCCGACACGAACGGCGAGTCACCATGGCGTTGTTAAACAAGTGCGTTTGGTGAGTCACCCGTGGTATTTATAAACCGGCGTGGGCGGTGGGCCACCTGTGGCATTGTTAAGCCGGTGCAGACGCTTGAGGCGGCTACAACATGGTCGATGTAGACCCGACCGTGGGGATGGCGGTTTGTGTACAGTACCGGCGTGTTGTTGTAGATCGGGCCATGACGGCGGCTTGCGTCCAACTATGGAGTAACACGCTGCAAATGAACACCAGTGCATAATGATGCTAGCACGCACTCCATCCCCGCAATATAACGCCATTTGAATAATCCTCCTACGCAAAAAATATTGCAAAAATATGGAGTAATTGTTCTTGAAAGAGTTAGTACATATGAAAATATATATATAATGAATATCACCTAAATTTTTCAAGAGCAGAACAGCACACCGCGAGGTTATGGCAGCATTTTTTTCTTTTTCAGCCGACTCCCCACTTCTTTTTTATCCAAAGCTCTTCCACTTTTTCCTTCCCCGAGCAAGGGGAGTGGATGACGCGGGGGGCGGCTCAAGCAACGAGGGGTGCAAGCATGAGGTATGCGGAGGCGAGCCAGTGCGTGTGTACACCCGCATGAGGGCGGCAGGATCGTCACCGGCGCGCGGGGTGCGGTGAAGGCTGTCGGTGCAACGGACGGTGCCAGCCGATCTGGAGGCATGGCGAGTCGGGGCGTGCAGGGTGGAGCTGGCACACCGGACGGTGAACAAGGGCTAGGAAAGACCACGGCGGCGGCTCTGGTGCAGCAGACCGGAGCTGGCAGAGGCTGCCGGCGACTCAACGAGAATAGACACGGTGGTTGCGGCTCAGCGCGCGTCGGTGCAAATGCAGAAGTGACGCCTCGCGAAGGTGATTCAAGGTGCGATGGAGGAGCGGCGGCTCCAAGGGCGGCTGCTTGCTGTAGCAGCAGCGTAGGGCGACAGCCGGCAGAAGTAGTACGCGGGATGGTGCCTTACCGAAGCGGTCGTCGACGACTCATGGCGGAGCGGCGACTCATTGCGGAGCGGCGGCTCAAGGCGAGGCAGAGCGGAGCCATGGCGAAGGCGGCTAGCTTGGAGCGAAGTACTGGCTGTGGAGAGGCGGAGGCGCGGCTGAGCCGGCGCGACGGCTTAGTGGTAGAGGCGTCTTGAGGTGAGGAGATGCGGCTGTGAGCTGGCGAGGTGCACGACGTCTCAAGGCGAGGTGAGGCGCATGACGGACGGGTGGAGCCGGCAGGAGGCAAGGCGGCGGAGGCACGCAGGTGGAGGTGATGCGCCCGCGGCTGGCGGTTGCAGCGTGCTAGTGACAGGGCAGCGCACCGGCCGGTGGGATCGGGGCGAGATGGCAAGCTAGGTGCACGTGGTGGTAAGGTGAAACAGGCCAGGCTGCATGCGCCTGTTACTCTGCCACGGTCTATCGTATCCGTTGATGGGGTAGGTCGGTCTGGCCAAGGAGAAAAACAGCAGAACGAACCGGGATTTATGGGTGTTTAGTCCATGTTTAACCCATTTCCGGGTCACGGCTTCTCCCCTGGCAACTTCTTTTGATCCGATTTAGACTGTGATAGCCAGCTATGTAATAACCAGCTGAAACCTTATTCAATTCAGACTCAGTGCCACCATAACAGTCCAGCATTAAACGTCGAAGAACAAGCGAGCCTGCAAAGAGATGATGTCAGCTCCTTCAATTGAGTGATCCGCTGGTGCACTCCTTGCGTGCATCTGCTATGGACTCGCGCTCTCTGATGCTTTATACAAATGAGAAATCTCCGCACGATAGATTATAACGCAGATCGCGCGAGGACTACCCAGGACGCAGGAGCTGCCATGAAATCGTTGATAAAGTTGATGAAGATTGGACACGTAGAAATCTGAATCCACACGCGCGTAGATCCATCCGAGCCTGCTTTTCTTTATCTGGAAAATTGCAAACTTTTCGATCCCTGGTAGAGATCCCTCCAAGAACTCAATACCATGGCGCAAGTCCCCACAGTGGGCACCAACTGTCGTGGATTTTTCATGGCAGATGTCCGGGTGAACAGACATAGGTTCGGGGCAGAAACGCAACTATGTGGCAGCTTGAAGGGGTTGATCGGGATCGAGAGACGCGGAGTTTACCCAGGTTCGGCCCCTCCGATGGAGGTAAAAGCCTACGTCCTGCTTGTCTGGAATTGATAATGAAGAAGATGTGCTTTTTTGCCACCTCTAATCACGAGAGTCTCTAATCTCTTGTCTATCTAAGACCTGTCTATTGAGACGTCTAAAAACTTGACCTTCTCGGGGTGACCCGCCCCTCCTTATATAAGTCGAAGGGGCAGCTTACATGTAGAGTCTAAGTTGGATTGAGACTTAACTTAATATGATTTCCTATTGTGGGCTTTTCCTCATGTGCTTCTGAGTCTCGGGCTTCTAAGTCACCGGGCGGCTTACAGTCGGGCGGCTTAGAATCGGGGACTCATCTTCAGGGACTTACAACCGGGAATTCATCTTGAAGACTCATCTTCAAGGACGTACAACCGAGGACTCATCTTTAGGGATTCATCTTCAAGGACTTACAACCGGAGAGTCATCTTTAGGAACTTACAACCAGAGAGTCATAGGACTTACAGCCCGAGAGTCATCTTCAGGGACTTACAACCGGAGAGTCATCTTCAGGGACTTATAACCGGAGACTCATCTTATACACTCATCTAGGGACTTACAACCAGAGACTCGTCTTCAGGACTCATCCGGGGACTTACAACCGGGTCATAACTATCACCGGGTTATAACTGTCTCCTGGGTCATACCGCGGGGTATATCCCCGACACTATGGGTAGATCTTCACGAAGTAGGCGATCTCCTTGACCTGACGAACTTCTTGGTTCACTCCACAATACGAAGCAGGAGGCTCCCAAGCAACACCTAACCAATCTAGGAGGCACCACCCTACAAAAGTTAATTGGCTCGATAATGTCGATGAACGCCTTGCTCTCGTGCTTCAAGATGATAGACTTCTCAACACACAATATCTCTCTCATAGATTTGGCTTTGGTGGAAGAGATTGATTGGGTGGAAAGCAACTTGGGGAGGCTAGAGATCAAAATTCATATGGATGGAATGGAATGGCATGATCTCAACACATGAGTAGGTGGCTCTCTCTCAGAAAATAAGTTGCTATGAATAGGGATCTATTGTGAGTGCTTCTCTTGCGATTGGGTGGTGGTGGAGGGGTATATATAGGCATCTCCAAAAATCCAACCGTTACACCTAATAAGTCAGACTCAGTGACACCGATGTGTTAATCTCGATGGTACCGAGTTGCCTCAAAGGTAGCAACTTTTGAATCTCGATGAAACTGATACATAAAACTCGGTTGCACAAATAAGTTGACCAATGGTCAGATTGCCAAACTCGGTGACGCCAATTCAACAAACTCGCTGCTACCGATTTTGTGAATTTGCATAACAGGAAGTTGGCAACCCAAACTCGGTTGCACCAAATGGCTAGGGTTTGGCTCAGTCTGTCTGAGGCTGAGAATCGGTGGCATCGAGTGGAAAGTGTTTATTGCACCGATTTTGGATATTTGGCTTAGGACAGACTTTTGTAGAAGAGCTTATGGCTGTATGTAGTGACTATCACTTGTGCACGTATGAGCATTTTGTTCACCAACAGTACCTTACTCCCTTTTAAGAGTATTGGCTTCCCTTTGGACTCAAAGTGATTTGTCACAAAGTACAATGTAGAGTCCACTTTCTTGAAGCTTTGCCAATGCTATTTCTTCTCCTTCTTCTTCATGGGGATACTCTCCACACTCCTTTATCCAACCCATCTCTTTATGGACTTTATCTGAAATACACTAGATGAAAGTATTGGTCCAAGAGACAGTATGTTGTCATGAATTATCAAAACCACCAAGGGAACATATTGTGCTTTCAGAACACAAAGGAGTATGTGGGCGTTGATGCTTAGATTGCTTCCTCCCTTGATCTTTTCTTGATTCAGCGGTCTTGTGGGATGAAGCGGCCCGGACCAAACTTACTCGTCCACGTAAGAGAGACCGGTTCCGTCGACTGACATGCGACTTTGTTGCATACAGATGGCTGGCGGGTGTCTGTCTCTCCTACTCTAGTTAGATCGGATTCGACAAAGGCTGTCCTTGAGAAGGTTGAATAGCAATTTGTGCATCACCGTTGTAATTTTGCGTAGGTAAGAATCATTCTTGCTAGATACCCGGAACAGCCACGTAAAACATGCATAACAATTAGAGGACGTCTAACTTGTTTTTGCAGGTTACGTTGTGATATGATATGGCCAATTACATGATGATATATATGTGAAGTATGAGATGATCATGTTTTGTATAGAATATCACGACTTGCATGTCGATGAGTACGGGAACCGGCAGGAGCCATAGGGTTGTATTTAATTATTGTATGACTCGTGTGTCAATCATTATGCGCTATGTAATGCTTTACTTTATCGCTAAGTGGTAGCAATAGTAGTAGAAGCATGGTGGGCGCGACAACCCCAATGGTGACACAATGATGGAGATCATGGTGTTATGCCGGTGATGATGGATATCATGCCAGTGCTTTGGAGATGGAGATCAAAAGCACAAGTTCATGGCCATATCATGCCACTTATGATTTGCATGTGATGTTAACCCTTTTATGCATCTTATTTTTCTTAGGACAATGGTAGCATTATAAGGTGACCCCTCACTAAAATTTCAAGATAAAATTGTCTTCTCCTCGAGTGTGTACTATTGCAAAATTTCGTCGTTTCGAAGCACCACGTGATGATCGGCTGTGACAGACTCTACGTTCACATACAATGGGTGAAAGCCAGCGTTGCACATGCAGAACACTCGGGTTAAACTTGCCGAACCTAGCATGTACTGACATGACCTTGGAAGACAAGATACCTAAAGGTCGAACATGAGTCATATAGTAGATATGATCAACATGGAGATGTTCACCATTGAAACCACCTCATCTCACATGTTGATCGGAGTTGGGTTGGTGAATTTTGATCATGTATGTTGGGACCCCGATCCTAAGTCATATGATTCCATACTGTAACAAGCCACATCACTTTGCGGCCTCACGAACGGTACTCCACGGCTGCAGCCTTACCTTGGCCGGGACCGTTTGCGTCTTTTGGCTCATGTATGTGAACATGTCGCTGGCAATCACACAACAGAGAACCTGGGCCGACATTACTAGTCATAGAACCCAAGTGGCACATCCGTACGAAAACAGGCATACATAACCCAGCAATGCAGGTGTCGGCCTCAAGTGTGTGTAGACGAGTCATAGAAAGCTGTAAGGACTCCATTACGTCGCGAGACACGAATGTCATCACTGCACGTAGACGAGTCGTAGCAGGCTACGGGGATGCCATTACACTACGAGACATTTCCCCGAAGGGACAGACACAGCAGCAAAGAAGGATACATGTCGGTCAATCAATGTGTTCGGAGCAGTAGCAAGCTACCATGGCTTGGTGGAAGCACAAAGAGGCAGTTTCCCGTAAAGCGTACTACTAAAGGCACACGACTAGGTGTCGGATCCCATACATACCGTTGCACGTCACACGTACGCACGACATGCCCGATATGCATAGATACAACTATGACATCACAACATAACCATACAACAACATGACTTTTATTTAAGAGGCTCAGACGAGCCTTGCATAATATGTTCTTACAGATAAGGGTCACATGACCCGACACTCAAGTCATACAAACAAATTCATACAAGCCAGCGGAAACTTAAGCTCTCTGAGTACAGACGGCGAAATATAGAGGAGGCACACGGCCTGACTATCTACAGCCCACCACATGGGCAAGATCGTAGCTGGGACAGCAGCTATTCGGCATCGTCAACGTCTAGATAGAACCCACCTAGTGGGTCCTGGTTCTCTTCTGCAACATTAATTAAGCAAGGATGAGTACGATCGTACTCAGCAAGTCTTTAAAACAAACCTAGTCTATTTATGCTCATGACGTATCAATAAAGGGGGTGGTGGAGTTCATGCAGGAATGCCAGCTTTGACTCATGGCTAACCTACACTACTCAATTTTAAACTCTCTGTTACAATTTTAGTTATCGCACACGAGTGCACTATCTCCATCACAATACACCACCATGGATTCATCTTCCCCTTCTGGAAGAGTGCCATCCACGGTACTCACACTTGTCTTGATATTTTTAGGAGTATCCATTTGATTATCTATGAACAACATAAGTTCTCCAAGTAGTCCATATCCGAGGACGCGGCTATTCGAATAGTTTTATACCCTACAGGGGTGTACTTCTTCACACACGCTCTCGCCACTTATCGCCGTGAGCCATAGACCATGCACCTCAGCAACCTTCAAGCGGATGCCCAGCGAGGGAGTCGGCCACGACCGTCAATCACATAAGACCTCTAGTCCAGGCTATCGCCTATTTGAGACTGAACCCGCACGAAAGTCCGGCCGAAGTTTTCACTACGGTCCCAAACGATGTGCGCAGGGTTCCCAAGCCCACCATTCGGGTGACCCTTGGTACACCGTGCCACTGCCTACCGCGTCGTAACCTACCCCGAGGGTCAGCGCTATACACGGCCTCCAACATGCTGTAAACACCAGAAACTACTTGCAATACCTGGACCAAGGACTAAGCGACTGATAAGTCGAGAGGGTCAATTAAGTATCCCAACGTGTGGTAGTATCTAGTCTTGGTTCACAAACACGGAACCCAGTTCCTAAGAACGGTCCCAATGAGACAACCCACTATGTACTCCTACATAGCCTCTCATTGCTACCTTTACCAAATCATATTAATTATGTGCTCATCACCTCGGACAACACCGTTCCACTCAGTTCATCACCCAGATGAATCCGACCTGACACAACTCTAAGCATAGCAGCATGGCATGAGAGTAAGCTAAGCACAACATGGCACAAGCATCTACTAGGTATGCTAGGTTGCAAGGTTTAGCTATTTACTGTGACAAGATCAGGTCATGCATAAGAATAGGATCATCTACCATGTATGACTGACATGTGATCGTTTGTCCTAATGCAATAAACAAGAGCAGGAGCAAGAGAGTGGGATGTTATCGGAATGATCAATGGGGTTGCTTGCCTTGCTGAATTGTGGAGGAGTTCTCTCCTTCGTCGGGATACAGGGTGGTATCTTCCGGATTAGGGCCTACCGCAACGCAGATAAGAGTATTCAATACAAGCAAGTGCAACAATATGATGCATGATCATGGCATAGTAATATGCATGGGTGAGCTAATGTAACTAGTGATCATGTAAATTTAAAATAGATTTAATTATAGGTTCAAAGTTGTTCTCCTATGCAAATTCCATATATTAACCTAATGTTAAATTTCCATGTTCACCTATTTAGGTTGCTCTAACATGCATGAGAATAGCACCATTGGATTCATTGGATTTTTCTGATAAAATTTCATATATAAGTTATTTTCATCTGACTTACAGATTAATTTATATGATTTTTCAAAGTTCAAAACAATTTCTGGAATTATTTTTAATAAGAAAATGGAATTATGACATCAGCCTGACGTCATCCTGACGTCAGCTCGTCAACAGATCCGTTCCAGGTCAAATCTGACCGGTGGGGCCCATCTGTCATTGACTCATTACTAAAACAGTTTTGTTTTAATTAATTATCCTGGCTAATTAATCTAGCAGGGCCCACTGTCAGTGACCTAAGGGGTTAGTTAGTGGCTAATTAGTTGCTAATGACAATGCCACGTCATCGTCACTGGACGGTGTCGCCGGCGACCATCCGAACGGCGGGAGCTCGCTGGAGTCGCGCTGGAGGCATCGGTTTAGTGAGGGCACCGAGGCGTAGCCCTCGCTCGTCCGCATCCAACGGGGGCCACAAGAGGCTGCGTGGTCACCGGAGCTCGCCGGAAATGAGCTCGTGGCGGCGGCCGGAGCTCGGGCTCGATGGCAACTACACTACGAGGCACGGGATGGACCGGCTGATGGGCGCGTGCGACTCCTGGGAGCAGCACGAGCACGGAGACGCTCACAGACGCAAGCTAGAGCGTCTGCTCGCTTGATGGCGACATGGTCGGCGGTGGGGTGGACTCGTGTCCGGCAACCGAGCTAGCTAGGGCACGAGAGAGAGGGGGAGAACGCGAGGGGAAGGGGGAGGAGCTCACAGGGACTCCGAGGAGCTGGTCAGCGGGCTCGGGGATGACCGGATGGCACCAAACGACGGCGAGGACCCACGGCAACCGGCGGAGGGGATTCGGCGATGACAGCGAAGCAGAGGGCTCCCGGCTTGATTCCTTCGTCGAGGGGCTTCAGGGGCTCAGGGCGAAGCTACAGGTTGGGTCAGGGGGGCTAGGCGACGGCTGGGGCTACTGGCGGCGATGGCGACGCTCTCGGCAGGGGGAAGACAAGAGAGAGAGCGAGGAATGGAGAGATCATGGCGAGAGATAGAGCGTCGGCTCTATCCAAAGGGGGCTCCAGGGGCCCCACGCGTCCACCGGCTCGACGGCAAGAAGGAGGTGGCCGGGCGCGTGCCCGCGCGCGGCGACCACGTGCGCGCGTCCTTCTGGCGCGAGGAGGACGACAACTAGCATCGCTTCATCCTGGGTCGGGCCTGCTACAGTGCTGGGCCAGCAGGTAAGTACTTCTTTTTTTCCTTTATTCTGTTTCTATTTTCTTTTCTAACATTTGTTTAATTCTTTCAGGTATAAAAGTCTAGTAGAAAAATACCCCAATATTTTATAGACTATAGTTTGATAATCTCAAACTTTTCTAAAAATGTTCCAAAATAATTTGAAAGCATAATTAATGATATTTGCTTTATTTATCATTTTCAGAGGCTTAAATCATTAATTTAGATTATTTGAAAAGTTCAAATAATTAGAATGATCCCTGGTATATCCCTGCCCTCAATTATCAGACATAGGGAACATTTTTGATGGGCATTTTGGATTTGTTGAAATTCCATTTATGTTGAATTTCTTTAATTCATTAAGTGCTTGGGGTTTCTTTTCTTTCTCCCCATTTCACATTGATGCAATGATGATGATGATGATGCAATCACAATGCTAACCTAGGACAATTGCTAGGGTTGTGACAACTATCAATCGAATGACCGGCGGGATGTCAATTTGAGTGGGAGTTTTTAAGTAATATGATTAAATAAACTCATTATATTGAACAATAGTCTTAGTAACCTTTGCAAATTTATGCTATAGATCAATGGCTCGCGCAGTAGTTCCCCTGAATTTCAATGTGTTCCTAAAGAAACCCAAGTTTAAAGATGATGGAAGTGAGTTTGTAGACTAGGCCCGTAATCTGAGGATTATCCTCAAGGCTTCCCAAAAGGATTATGTACTTGATGCACCGCTCGGTGAACCCCCGCTCCCGTGTCGTTTGAAGACGTTGTAAACGCGTGGGAGGCACGTTCTGGAGATTAGTCAATAGTTCAATGTGCAATGTTGTATGGTTTAGAACCGGGAGTTCAAAGACGTTTTGATTTCTATCAATTGGCCAATGGTAATTTGTTCACCCACCGTGCACTTTACTCGTGAGAGAAGCCACTAGTGAATCCTATGGCCCCCGGGTCTACTTTTCCAACATATTGTTTTCCGATCTACTATTTGCAACTTTTGTTTTCAGATCTATTATTCCGAAAAACCAAAAATACCTTGCTGCAATTTTTGTTTATTCATTTTACTTTGTGTTCTTGTGATATCTATTTTCCAAAACTATCACTACCTAATCTATCTTATTACTATAGAGAGCGTGACAACCTCTATTTCGCGTTGGGTTGCAAGTATTTGTTGTTTGTGTGTAGGTGTTGTTTACGTGGGTGCGTGATCTTCCACTATGGATTGATACCTTGGTTTCATAAACTGAGGGAAATACTTACCTTCGCTGTGCTGCATCATCCCTTCCTCCTTGGGGAAATACCGATGCAGTCTCAAGCCACGTCAAAGGAATTTCTAGCACCGTTGCCGTGGAGGAAGCAATCTTATCTACCATGTTTCTAATCACAAATATCATATCCTTGCAATTTACATTATTTGCCACTTGCATCTCATTTTCCTCTACCCTACTTCACAAATTTGTCGTTTTATTTGCCCTCTTTTCCATTTGCCTTTTTGCTTGTTTGTTATCTTTGCTTGTGTGGCCATGTGCCTTTTATTTGCTTGCATCTTCACTTGCTAAAAATCTATTGATATGGATCCTCATCCACTTGATAATCTTTTCAAAAGGCTAAATTATGATGAACCAATTGCTAGTCAGTTGAGTGCACTTGATTATCTCTATGAAGTTTTGTTTGAAAATCATGAATCTGAAATTTTTGATGAAGTGTTGAAAGAACATAATTATCAGGTGATTCATGATAGCTCCTTGATTGAAAAGCATGATTGAAATGATGCTACTATAAATTCTATTAACTTAAATTATGTTAATGATATGAGAAACTACAAACTTAGGGATGATAATTTTTTCATGTCCACTTCTTATTGCAATGATCATTATTAGGGTGATAATGCTTCTTATGATCTTGAAAATTTATTTAAGGCTCATCTTGAATATGTTATTGATAATAATGTTTGCAATAGTATCGAAAGTGGGTTTGGAAGAGCATCAACTTTAGGTAAAAATAATCCCACATATTTGGAGAGTGTTCAATCTTATGAATTTTTTGATAAAAGTAGATTTGGAGAGGTCATAACTTTAGTTGATGATAATCCCACTATTTTGGAAGATGATAAAACCTTTATGCATGTTGATCATAAAGAGAGTATTGTTTATGATAGATATATTGTGAAATTCCTTCCTGGTGCTACTGAAAATTATTATGAGGGAGGAACATATGCTTGTAGGAATTTCAATAATATCAAGTTTCCTATATATGTGTACAAAGTTTCGAAGTTATGCTTGTTTTGCCTTCCTATGCTAGTTGATACTGGCTCCCATAAATTGTTTGATCACAAAATCCCTATGCATAAGAAGTGGGTTAGATTTGAATGTGCTTGTCATGAGATTCATGATTCTCTCTTGGATGTTTCAGTTACTACTTTTTATGTCAGCATCTTAGAATTTAGTTAAGTTTTGTGTGATTGAAGTTTTCAAGTTTTCGATGAGATCACGATGAAGGAAGAAATAAGGAGTTAGAAAAACCAAAGATTGGGAATTCTACAACACAACAAGGTAATATCCAAAGAGTAACAAGCAACTAATCTTGGGGATGTCCCGAGTGGCATCCTCTCTTTCTTCCAACAACCATCGGTATACTACTTGGAACAATATTTTTATTCGTCACATATCATGAGTTTTGCTTTTATCCTTGCTGCACGCACCTATTTGAGAGAGCCAAAAATGTGCTATGATTTTTTAGAATTGCTCTTTATGCTTCACTTAAAACTTTTGAGCAAAGGAATTGCTCTAGTGCTTCACTTATATCTTTTTGAGCACGGCGTGCTTTTATATATTTGAAGAAATGATCTCATGCTTCACTTATATTAATTTGAGGGTTAGTAATTTTGAATAAATCCTCTCATTATTCACTTATATTATTTTGAGATATGAAACTTGTATGCTCATGTTCTTCACTTATATCTATGTGAGCTTATCAAAAGCAATTGCAACATATGAAATTAGTCCCAAAGTGATAGATATTCAAGAGGGATATAATGAAAACTTTCATGAAGATCATTGGAAAAATTAAACTTTATTATTTGGAATAGTTTTGAGACATGACAATAGTGATATGTGAGTTAAATTGATGAGTAATTATGCTTAGTAAGAATATTGGTGTTAAGATTTGTGATTCCCTATGCAAGCACGAAAGTCAATAGTTGCGCTACGAAATTACATCCTACTTATGGTGCATTATTCACTATTAGTTATGCTTAATGCTTGCTTATGTGATTTCTTAGTTGGATGCTTCTCAACCTCATGCTAGCCTTCACTTGTATTAAGTAGAAATACTACTTGTGCATCCAAAATCTTTAAACCAAGTTTTTCCATATGAGTCCACTATACCTACCTATATACGACATTTCTATGTTGTTCCAAGCAAATTTGTACATGCCATCTCTAAACTTTCAAAATAAATTTTCCTTTTTGTGTGCTCGTACCGCTCATGAAACGGTAGGGGGTGACAGATATTTTTTCATGCTAGATGTGTTATTCGCAAGATGAGTGTCTATTCACTTGTCATTGCACGAGAGTATGGCGGTAATAGGGATGCCCGGTCCCAAAATGAAAAAGAAAAAAATATTTACTTCATGTTGTCAAACAATAAATTCCTTGGAAAGTGTTGGTATGGAAGGCAACCGTGGATTCGACTAGCCATGGAAAGTGAAAGTATGGTGGAAAAAGAAATAAACTTTATTTTCTGTTTGGGAACCGCCTATGATGCATCTAGTGTGGAAAGTGATAACCCACAAGTATAGGGGATCGCAACAGTTTTCGAGGGTAGAGTATTCAACCCAAATTTATTGATTCGACACAAGGGGAGCCAAAGAATATTCTAGAGTATTAGCAGCTGACTTGTCAATTCAACACACCTGAAAGACTTAATATCTACAGCAAAGTATTCGGTAGCAAAGTAGTATAGAAGTAACGGTAACCATAGCAAAAGTAACAGTAGCAGTTTTGTAGTGATTGTGACACTAGCAACGGAGAATTAATTTAGCAAGGATCAATATGTGGAAAGCTCGTAGGCAATGGATCAGTGATGGATAATTATGTCAGATGTCATTCATCATGCAACAGTTATAACATAGGGTGACACGGAACTAGCTCCAATTCATCAATGTAATGTAGGCATGTATTCCATATATAGTCATACGTGCTTATGGAAAAGAACTTGCATGACATATTTTGTCCTACCCTCCCATGGCAGCGGGGTCCTAATGGAAACTAAGGGATATTAAGGCCTACTTCTAATAGAGAACTGGACCAAAGCATTATCACTTAGTGAATACATGAACTCCTCAAACTACGGTAAACACTGGAAAGAATCCTAGTTATTGTCACCTTGGGGGATGTGGATCATAACTCATAATAGGTGCCTACAACTTCCAAGATAGGATTAAGAACACACATATATTCATGAAAACATAATAGGTTCATGTCGGGACCCCGATCCTAAGTCATATGATTCCATACTGTAACAAGCCACATCACTTTGCGGCCTCACGCACGGTACTCCACGGCTGCAGCCTTACCTTGGCCGGGACCGTTTGCGTCTTTTGGCTCCCGTATGTGCGTGTCGCTGGCAATCACACAACAAGGAACCCGGGCCGACATGACTAGTCATAGAACCCAAGTGGCACATCCGTACGGAAACAGGCATACATAACCCAGCAATGCAGGTGTCGGCCTCAAGCATGTGTAGACGAGTCATAGCAAGCTACAACGACTCCATTACGTCGCGAGACACGAATGTCATCACTGCACGTAGACGAGTCATAGCAGGCTACAGGGACACCATTACACTGCGAGACATTTCCCCGAAGGGACAGACACAGCAGCAAAGAAGGATACATGCCGGTCAATCAATGTGTCTGGAGCAGTAGCAAGCTACCATGGCTCGGTGAAAGCACAAAGAGGTAGTTATCTGTAAGGAGTACTACTAAAGGCACACGACTAGGTGTCGGATCCCATACATACCGTTGCATGTCACACGTACTCACGACATGCCCGATATGCATAGATACAACTATGGCAACACAACATAAACATACAACAACATGACTTTTATTTAAGAGGCTCAGACGAGCCTTGCATAATATGTTCTTACAGATAGGGGTCACATGACCTGACACTCAAGTCATACAAGCAAAATCATACAAGACAGCGGAAACTTAAGTTGTCTGAGTACAGACGGCGAAATGGAAAAGAGGCACACGACCTGACTATCTATAGCCCACCACACGGGCAAGATCGTAGCTGCGACACCAGCTATTCGGCATCGTCAACGTCTAGATAGAACCCACCTGATGGGTCTTGGTTCTCTTCTGCAACATTAATTAAGAATGAGTACAATCGTACTCAGCAAGTCTTTAAAACAGACCTAGTCTATTTATGCTCATGTATCAACAAAGGGGGTGGTGGAGTTCATGCAGGAATGCGAGCTTTGACTCATGGCTAACCTACACTACTCAATTTTAAACTCTTTGTTACAATTTTAGTTATCGCACACGAGTCCACTATCTCCATCACAATACACCACCATGGATTCACCTTCCCCTTTCGGAAGAGTGCCATCCACGGTACTCACACTAGTCTTGATATTTTTAGAAGTATCCATTTGATTATCTATGAACAGCATAAGTTCTCCAAGTAGTACATATCCGAGGTCGCGGCTATTCGAATAGTTTCATACCCTGCAGGGGTGTACTTCTTCACACACGCTCTCGCCACTTATCGATGTGTGCCATAGACCATGCACCTCGGCACCCTTCAAGCGGATGCCCAGCGAGGAAGTCGGCCACGACCGTCAATCACATGAGACATCTAGTCCAGGCTATCACCTATTTGAGACTGAACCCGCACGGAATTCCGGCCAAAGTTTCCTCTACGGTCCCAAACGATGTGTGCAGGGTTCCCAAGCCCACCATTCGGGTGACCCTTGGTACACCGTGCCACTGCCTACCGTGTCGTAACCCACCCCGAGGGTCAGCACTACGCACGGCCTCCAGCATGCTATAAACACCAGAAACTATTTGCAACTCCTGGACTAAGGACTAAGCGACTGATAAGGCGAGAGGGGTCGAGTTACCGGAACCCAATGTGTGGTAGTAACTAGTCTTGGATCACAAACACGGAACCCAGTTCCTTAGAACGGTCCCAATGATACAACCCACTATGTACTCCTACATAGCCTCTCATCGCTACCTTTACCAAATCGTATTCATTATGAGCCCACCACATCGGACAACACTGTTTCACTCAGTTCATCACCCAAATGAAACAGACCTGACACAACTCTAAGCATAGCAAGCATAGTAAGCTAAGTAAGCTAAGCACATCATGGCACAAACATCTACCAGGTATGCTAGGTTGCAAGGTTTAGCTATTTACCGTGACAAGATCAGGTCATGCATAAGAATAGGATCATCTATCGTGTATGACTGACATATGACTGTTTGTCCTAATACAATGAACGAGAGCAGGAGCGAGAGAGTGGGATGTTATAGGAATGATCAATGGGGTTGCTTGCCTTGCTGAGCTGCGAAGGAGTTCTCTCCTTCGTCGGAATACGGGGTGGTATCTTCTGGATTAGGGCCTACCGCAACGCAGATAAAAGCATTCAATACAAGCAAATGCAACAATATGATGCATGATCATGGCATAGTAATATGCATGGGTGAGCTAATGTAACTAGTGATCATGTCAATTTAAAATAGATTTGAATATACGTTCAAAGTTGTTCTCATTTCAAATTCCATATATTAACCTAATGATAATTTTTCATGTTCACCTATTTATGTTGCTCTATCATGCATGAGAATAGCACCATTGGATTCATTGGATTTTTCTGATAAATTTTCATATATAAATTATTTTCATGTGACTTACAGATTAATTTATATGATTTTTCAAAGTTTTAAACATTTTCTGGAATTATTTTTAAACTAGAAATTGTTTTATTGCATCAGCATGATATCATGATGACATCAGCTGGTCAGCTGACCGGGCCAGAGTCAAACCTGACATGTGGGGTCCACATGTCAGTGACTCAGACACTTTAACTAACTAATTAAATTAATTCCTGATTAGTTAATGACACTAGGCCCACAGGTCAGTGTCTAATTAGGTTAATTAAACTAATTAGTTTAATTTTTAACTTAGATTAGTTTTAAGAGAGCCGGGCCCACTTGCCAGTGACCCAGAGGGTCAACCCTCGTGGTCAAATGACTGTGCCCACCGGTGGCACCAGACACGGCGGAGGGGATCGAAATCCCCTCTCCGATGACCAAACGGTCGGCGGATGGGCTCAAAATGACGCCCACGCACACGCCCATCCATCTGGGCACACCCCCGAGGCTGGGGTGGCCGGAAACGGCGCCGGCGTTGAGGGCAACGGCGGCCGGAGCTCGGGCTCGAGCCAAAACACGGCTACGGGGAACGGGAGAGAAGGAGGAGAAGGAGAAAATCTTCAGGGGCTCACAGTGGTCGCAGGGGCGTCGGAAACGGGCTCGGGGACGGTCTGAAACAGCGGCGAGCTTCAATTCCCTTTCCGGCGACCCGAGGAGGAAGACGATGGTGCAACATCGATAGGGGGCTTCCGGCGATGCGTAGCTTGGCTAGGAGGAAGAAGAGGTCACGGCGGAGCTTCTGGCGGGCTCAGATGGGTTCGGGGGTGGCTAGAACGTCGGCACGATGGAGAAATGCAGGTCGGCCATGGCGGCAGCACAAAGGGGAATGCGCGCGAGAGAGAGAGAGAGGAGAAGGGGCACGGCGGCGAGGAGCTTCGCGTTGGCGCACTCCCAGCCCTCCAGCAAGGAGCCAGGCAGGGAGGAGGTGGCTGGTGCGCGGCGACCACACGCCCGGCGTCCTCCTGGCCAGAGGTGGGAGATGATCGGTTCGCCCTTGTGGGCTGGGCCGGCTTCCCTCCCCTGGCCCAGGTAGGCCTTTTCTTTCTTTTTTTTTCTTTCTGTTTTTCCTATTTCCTGACCTCTGTTTATTTTTGTTGCAGGTCCAAATGACTTTTCAAAATACCCCAA
The DNA here is from genome assembly GCA_022496015.1 of Hordeum marinum. NCBI lineage: Eukaryota > Viridiplantae > Streptophyta > Magnoliopsida > Poales > Poaceae > Hordeum > Hordeum marinum. The sequence goes on along the minus strand of CM039677.1, from coordinate 339,554,911 downwards.
TCATTTTGTAAAGTAAAGTTTGAATATTTCTAACCTGTCCAAGAAGTTTTAGGGTAATTTGAAAATAATAATATGGATAATGATTTATTTATCAATTTCAGAGGCTTTAACCATTATTTTTAAATTGCTTCCGGTGTTCAAATATTTTAAATGATCCCTGTTATAACCTTGCACAAATTTATCAGACATAGGGAACATTTTTAAGGGCATTTTGGATTTGTTGAAATTTCATTTATCTTGAATTTCTTTAATTCATTAATGCTTGGGGTTTCTTTTCTTTCTCCCCATTTCACATTGATGCAATGATGATGATGATGATGCAATCACAATGCTAACCTAGGACACTTGCTAGGGTTGTGACAACTCACCCCCACTCAAAAGAATCTCGTCCCGAGATTTTGAAGTCGTCGGGAAGAGCGCGGGGTACTCTAGTCGAAGACAATCTTCTCTTTCCCATGTCGCCTCCTTTTCAGAATGATGTGACCATTGAACCTGGAGAAACTTGATGTTTCGATGCCGAGTGGTACGCTCAGCTTGGTCAAGAATACGAACAGGGTATTCTCGGTATGTAAGGTTATCTTGGAGATCAAGCGCTTCGTGGTCTACTTCTCGGACAGGGTCCGAAAAGCAACGCCTGAGTTGCGAGACGTGGAAGACATCATGAACTTTGGAAAGATGCGGCGGAAGTTCCAATTGGTAGGCAACCTCTCCTCGTTTAGCAAGAATGCGAAAAGGTCCAATGTAACGAGGAGCCAACTTGCCTTTGATACCGAATCGATGGGTACCCGTTAGAGGTGTAACCCGAAGGTAAGCCTTCCCGTCAACCTCATAGGTCACAGACTTATGATGACGGTCATATTGACTCTTTTGACGGGATTGGGCTGTTTTCAACTTTTCACGAATAACGCGAACTTGCTCCTCTGCATCCTGGATCATGTCCGGGCCAAAGAGTTGCCTCTCTCCGGTTTCTGACCAGTTAAGAGGTGTTCGACATTTTCGTCCATAGAGAACTTCAAAAGGGGCTTTGCCCAAGCTTGATTGATAACTATTGTTATATGCGAATTCAGCAAATGGAAGACAGTTCTCCCAATTCATACCGAAAGATATAACACAAGCTCGGAGCATGTCTTCGAGAATTTGATTGACTCGCTCAACTTGACCACTTGATTGAGGGTGGAAAGCAGTGCTAAAGGATAGATGAGTCCCCATAGCAGTTTGAAAACTTTCCCAAAATCGAGAAGTAAAGATACTTCCGCGGTCTGAGTTAATCTCCAAAGGAACACCATGAAGAGAAACTATTCGAGAAACATATAACTCCGCTAGCTGACTAGCAGTAATGCTTTCACGAACAGGAAGAAAATGAGGCACTTTGGAGAGGCGATCTATGACTACGAATATAGCATTGTTCCCTCTCTTGGTCCTGGGAAAATTGGTGATGAAATCCATACCGACCTTATCCCATTTCCACTCAGGAATAGCTAAAGGTTGAAGGGTGCCAGCAGGCCTTTGATGTTCTGCTTTCACACGACGACAAACGTCGCAGTTAGCAACATACTGAGCAATTTCTCTCTTCATCCTAGTCCACCAGAACCTCTCGCGTAGGTCCTGATACATTTTGGTACTACCCGGATGAATTGCGAGAGGAGAATCATGAGCCTCCTTAAGAATCAGCTGCCTGAGATGTTGGCTCTTAGGAACCACCAAACGGCCTTGGAAGAGCACTACACCTTGATCATCTATAGAGAATTCCTTAGCGAGACCGCTAACGAGGTTCTCTTTGATTCGGGAAATTCCCTTATCACGCCTTTGGCCAGCTATGATTTGATCCTTAAAAGTAGGTTTCGCCACCAGGTTGGATAGGAATCCTTGAGGAACAATGTGAAGGTTTAACTTCCGGAATTCCTCATAGAGAGGCGGTTGACCTTGTTATAACATCAGATTGTTACAATAAGACTTACGACTTAGTGCATCAGCCATGACATTGGCTTTCCCCGGGGTGTAAGTTATCCCTAAGTCGTAATCTGTAATCAACTCTACCCACCGTCTTTGCCTGAGATTCAAATCCGGCTGGGTGAAAATATATTTCAGACTTTGGTGATCAGTGTATATCTCGCAACGATTACCCAAAAGGTAATGTCGCCATGTCTTTAGTGCATGGACTACAGCTGCAAGCTCAAGATCATGTGTTGGATAATTATCCTCATGTGGACGCAACTATCGAGATGCGTATGCAATCACATGATGATCTTGCATGAGGATGCAACCTAATCCTTGTCGCGAGGCGTCGCAGTAGATAATAAAGTCCTTAGAAAAATCTGGTGGCACCAGAACGGGAGTAGAGGTCAGTCGTCTTTTCAACTCCTGAAAACTATGCTCGCATTGTGGGGTCCACTCGAACTTGTTATCTTTCTTGAGGAGTTCAGTCAGAGGTTTCGCAACCTTGGAGAAGTTCTCAACAAAGCGGCGATAATAGCTCGCTAAGCCAAGGAAACTCCAAACTTTCTTAACTGATTCAGGTTGAGTCCAATCAAGGACGGCCTGAACTCTCTCGAGATTGACAGCAATACCTTTGCTAGAGATCACATGGCCCAGATAGGTCACTTCTGGCAACCAGAATTCACACTTGGAGAATTTGGCATATAAGCAGTGCTCCCGAAGTTTCATCAATACCAGCCTTAGATGCTCGGCATGTTCTTGTTCGTTCTTCGAGTAGATGAGTATGTTGTCGAGGTAAATCACGACTAATTTATCCAAATACTCCATGAAGATCGAATTCATCAGACGAGAGAAGGTGGCTGGGGCATTGGTTAAACCGAAGGACATGACGGTGTACTCGTATTGGCCATACCGAGTAACAAAAGCCGTTTTTGGAATGTCCCCATTTCTAATTCTGATTTGATGGTATACCAACCTCAAATCCATTTTGGAAAAGACAGAGGATCCAGCGAGTTGATCATACAAATCGTTGATCCTAGGGAGCGCATAATTGTTCTTGATAGTGACCAAATTCACTGGTCGGTAATCCACAACCATCCGATCCGATCCATCCTTCTTCTTAACGAAGAGGACAGGGAAAGTCCAAGGAGAAGAGCTAGGACGAATGAAACCTTTCTTCAAAGCTTCATCGAGTTGGATTTTTAGCTCGGCTAGTTCTAAGGGTGCCATCTTATAGGGTCTTTTGGCTATTGGGACTGCCCTTGGAATAAGCTCTATCACGAACTCAACATCTCTGACAGGTGGAATACCTGGCAGTTCTTCTAGAAAGACATCCGGAAAATCACGGACTACCGGAATATCCTCTAACTCTGGAAGAGGGCTAGCTTTTAGGGAATATAGTTGGCGCTTAGTTGTTCGAGTACAGACGTTAACTATCTCACCCGATGGATGTGTAAGTTGAACATTCCTAGAATGAGTATCAATCTTGGCATAGTGATCTTTCATCCAATCCATACCTAGAATGATATTGATGTCCGAAGACTTAAGAGCTATCAAGGATGCTAAGAATACTAGTCTATCCACCAGAATTTCATTGTCATGACTCGCTCTAGAAGTTTGCCATTTTGAACTAGGAGTCTGAACTACTAAGGGAGTGGGCATGTCACAGAAGGACATGTTATGCAACTGTGCATAACTTTCTGAGATGAATGAATGAGATTCCCAGTATCAAATAGAATAGATGCTGGATGGCTATTAACAAGAAGCGTACCTAGAATAACATCAGGATCTTCAAGGGCTTCTTCAGCAGACACATAATTCACTCGCCCACGGACATGAGCTGGCTTCACATAGAAAGCTTTTCCTGGTTTTCCACGTCCAGCGGGCTTAGCATTGTTCTAGGGACACTCACGAGAATAGTGTCCCGGTTCTCCACATTTGTAGCATACCACTGTAGCATGAGGTGCAACATTTGTAGGCGGTCCTCCAAATGGTTTGGGTGGAGGGTTGGACTGAACTGGACGAGGTACCTGGAAGGATGGCCTCACGATGTATCTTGGCGGCAAAGCTGCATTGGGCACCCAAACTCGGCGTTTGTTAGGGCCTGAACCCGATGCAGGGTTGAAGTCACGGTTATGCTTCCTCGTAGCCTCGTAGTCAGTTTGTCCTGACTCGGCATTGATGGCCTTATTGACGAGAGCCTGGAAGGTGGTGCACTCGTGCCAGCGAAGATCTCGGCGAAGCTCAGCATTAAGTCCCTTGCGGAACCTAGCCTGCTTCTTAGCATCAGTTGAGACTTCCTCTGGAGCATAGCGAGCAAGATTACCAAACTCACGACTGTATGCATCCACTGACAATCTTCCCTGGGTGAAGGCACAGAATTCCTCTCTTTTGCGATCCATCAGCCCTTCCGGGATGTGATGGATACAGAATGCGGCGCTGAACTCTGCCCAGGTTGGTGCAGGTCCCTGGGGACGCATAGCCTCATAGCTTTCCCACCACAGGTTGGCAGGTCCCTCCAGAAAGTACGTCGCCAAGGTCACCTTGTTGGCCTCTGAAACATTTGCAGCTCGGATCTTGCGTGACATACTAGTCAGCCAATCATACGCATCGAGGCAGTCGATCGAATGATGGTACTTGGGCGGACACAACTTGATAAAGTCACCAAGTGATACTCCATCATGGTGATCATTACAGGGAGCACGAGCTGTGTTTTGTTTAATTCTTTCCAACAGCCTATTGGTCTCCCTCTTATTCCTTTTAGCCTCTAGCATCACCTCCGCCAGGGATGGTGCATGTGGCAGCTCCTCTTGCCTTGGCTGGCTACTCTCGCCCTGCTCAGGAGCAGGCACGGGATTGTTCCTAGTTGCCACCATCCTGGGGAAAACAATCCACAGCTTAGACATAGAGAACATCAACTCTAAGACATGAATTATGGAATGTGCTGATCAACATGGCATGTAGGATAAACATCAATCAACATGGTAAAGCAACTACCATATGAACATTAGGTTTCATACACACCATGACTTAGTTCAGTACAAACCAAAGATGAAAACAACTACGGAGAGATGACACAACTCATCGGAGGCATTACAAGCTTCCTATACATTATCTATCTACACCTCCGGAACTCAACTCTCGACCTAGGTCATATCCCACAAGACACACAGGAATGTGGCGATACTACTACTACCATACTAGGACTAACATCCACGCACTCAAACATCACCGTAGAATGCCTCGTACAGGTTACCCCCGTGACCTGGGAGCTGAACCTGAGGATCTGGAAACACTCTAGCCTGGGATCCCTGGAAACCATAAGGACACGGATGTGGCCTTGGTCCCCTTGTCGGCGGCAACAGCGGTCCTCAAAGAGGGGTGATGCCTCCAACATCACGCCAGTCTACGTGTGCTGGCAAATGAGTCCGTGATGGGGTCAGCATCTCCAAATCTCCATAGCCTGTCTACACAACAGGTGCCAACTATGCCAAGGCTGTCCAAAGACGGGCACGGGTAGCATAGAGTTCCATGCGAAGAGCACGTGCATCACGATCCCTGTTCTCCAGCATCTCAGCAGTCACCTACAGCCTAGGGTCCTCATGAGAATAATCATAGTAGGTTGCACTAAGATATCCATCCTCTCCTCTCATGGAAGCAGGAACATAGCAGAACTCCGTGTTCTGTAGCAGACCATGGTGAAACCTCATGATAGTCAGCATGGTGTATGCGGCTTCCTGAACTGCCATATCTATGGTAACTCCCAATCCATGGGTCCAGTGAAGCGGCTCTGCAGCTCCAGGATACGAAGGATATATCCTAACGGTACACAAATACTGACTCTGGTTGAAATCTCGATACTGTTCCTCCACTGTGTACTCTGGGTACCAGCGGTATCCAGCCTCCATCATAACTCTAACCAACATGGCTGTGTGACCCGGCACATCGATGCACCTGGTCAAACGGACCACCTGACGGAAAGGACGAGAGGGCATCTAAAACAGAGAATGATGCAAAGACATTAGAGATCCTAGCAGAAATTGGACAGCATAATGACTGTAATTGCTTAAGAAATTTTTTGAGACAATTGAAAAAGATTGGAAAGGCATAACCACTCGACTATCTAGACTCAAATCTCTTCTCCATCTGTTTGTCACACCAACAATACTTGAATAACTGCATTCACTTACAAACAAGCTAGCTATTGGTCCATGGCTAGTAACTCGTCATCCTAAGCAATAGATGAGAATCCTAGTTCCTATCCCCGTAGAAGAGATGAGAATGACCCAGCATAGAATAACTTGGGAAGAGGAGTAAAAAGAGCCTTACGTTCCCTTCCACAATCAATTCCCCTACTTATCTATTGTGTTTCTAGACTCAACTTCGACCGGTTTGGCTTGGTAGTCCTAATGTCAGTCAGGCTCTGATACCAACGCTGTCGGGACCCCGATCCTAAGTCATATGATTCCATACTGTAACAAGCCACATCACTTTGCGGCCTCACGCATGGTACTCCACGGCTGCAGCCTTACCTTGGTCGGGACTGTTTGCGTCTTTTGGCTCACGTATGTGAACGTGTCGCTGACAATCACACAACAAAGAACCCGGGCCGACATGACTAGTCATAGTACCCAAGTGGCACATCTGTACGGAAACGGGCATATATATCCCGGCAATGCAGGTGTCGACCTCAAGCATGTGTAGACGAGTCATAGCAAGCTACAAGGACTCCATTACATCGCGAGACATGAATGTCATCACTACACGTAGACGAGTCGTAGCAGGCTACAGGGACTCCATTACACTGCGAGACATTACCCCGAAGGGACAGACACAGCAGCAAAGAAGGATACATGCCGGTCAATCAATGTGTCCGGAGCAATAGCAAGCTACCATGGCTCGGTGGAAGCACAAAGTGGCAGTTTCCCGTAAGGAGTACTACTAAAGGCACACGACTAGGTGTCGGATCCCATACATACCGTTGCACGTCACGCGTACGCACGACATGCCCGATATGCATAGATACAACTATGGCATCACAACATAACCATACAACAACATGACTTTTATTTAAGAGGCTCAGACGAGCCTTGCATAATATGTTCTCACAGATAGGGGCCACATGACCCGGCACTCAAGTCATACAAGCAAAATCATACAATAGAGCGGAAACTTAAGCTGTCTGAGTACAGACGGCGAAATAGAAAAGAGGCACACGGCCTGACTATCTACATCCCACCACGTGGGCAAGATCGTAGCTGGGACACCAGCTATTCGGCATCGTCAACGTCTAGATAGAATCCACCTGATGGGTCCTGGTTCACTTCTGCAACATTAATTAATCAAGGATGAGTACAATCGTACTCAGCAAGTCTTTAAAACAGACCTAGTCTATTTATGCTCATGTATCAACAAAGGGGGTGGTGGAGTTCATGCAGGAATGCTAGCTTTGACTCATGGCTAACCTACACTACTCAATTTTAAACTCTTTGTTACAATTTTAGTTATCGCACACGAGTCCACTATCTCCATCACAATACACCACCATGGATTCACCTTCCCCTTTCGGAAGAGTACCATCCACGGTACTCACACTTGTCTTGATATTTTTAGAAGTATCCATTTGATTATCTATGAACAGCATAAGTTCTCCAAGTAGTCCATATCCGAGGACGCGGCTATTCGAATAGTTTCATACCCTGCAGGGGTGTACTTCTTCACACACGCTCTCGCCACTTATCGTTGTGTGCCATAAACCATGCACCTCGGCAACCTTCAAGCGGATGCACAGCGAGGAAGTCGGCCACGACTGTCAATCACATAAGACCTCTAGTCCAGGCTATCGCCTATTTGAGACTGAACCCGCACGGAAGTCCGGCCGAAGTTTCCGCTACGGTCCCAAACGATGTGTGCAGGGTTCCCAAGCCCACCATTTGGGTGACCCTTGGTACACCGTGCAACTGTCTACTGCGTCGTAACCCACCCCGAGGGTCAGCGCTACGCATGGCCTCTAGCATGCTATAAACACCAGAAACTACTTGCAACTCCTGGACTAAGGACTAAGCGACTGATAAGTCAAGAGGGGTCGAGTTACCGGAACCCAATGTGTGGTAGTAACTAGTCTTGGATCACAAACACGGAACCCAGTTCCTAAGAACGGTCCCAATGAGACAACCCACTATGTACTCCTACATAGCCTCTCATCGCTACCTTTACCAAATCGTATTCATTATGAGCTCATCATATCGGACAACACTCTTTCACTCAGTTCATCACCCAGATGAAACAGACCTGACACAACTCTAAGCATAGCAAGCTTAGTAAGCTAAGTAAGCTAAGCACATCATGGCACAAGCATCTACCAGGTATGCTAGGTTGCAAGGTTTAGCTATTTAGTGTGACAAGATCAGGTCATGCATAAGAATAGGATCATCTGTCGTGTATGACCGACATATGACTGTTTGTCCTAATACAATGAATGAGAGCAGGAGAGAGAGAGTGGGATGTTATAGGAATGATCAATGGGGTTTCTTGCCTTGCTGAGCTGCGGAGGAGTTCTCTCCTTCGTCGGAATACGGGGTGGTATCTTCCGGATTAGGGCCTACCGCAACACAGATAAAAGCATTCAATACAAGCAAATGCAACAATATGATGCATGATCATGGCATAGTAATATGCATGGGTGAGCTAATGTAACTAGTGATCATGTCAATTTAAAATAGATTTGAATATAGGTTCAAAGTTGTTCTCATTTCAAATTCCATATATTAACCTAATGATAATTGTCCATGTTCACCTATTTATGTTGCTCTAGCATGCATGAGAATATCACCATTGGATTCATTGAATTTTCTGATAAATTTTCATATCTAAATTATTTTCATCTGACTTATAGATTAATTTATATGATTTTTCAAAGTTTTAAACATTTTTTGGAATTATTTTAAACTAGAAATTGTTTTATTGCATCAGCATGATATCATGATGACATCAGCTGGTCGGCTGACCGGGCCAGAGTCAAACCTGACATGTGGGGTCCACATGTCAGTGACTCAGACACTTTAACTAACTAATTAAATTAATTCCTGATTAGTTAATGACACTGGGCCCACAGGTCAGTGTCTAATTAGGTTAATTAAACTAATTAGTTTAATTTTTAACTTAGATTAGTTTTAACAGAGCCGGGCCCACTTGCCAGTGACCCAGAGGGTCAACCCTCGTGGTCAAACGGCGGTGCCCACCAAAGTTTAGCCGCCGGCGGCACCAGACACGGCGGAGGGGATCGGAATCCCCTCTCCGATGACCAAACGGCCGGCGGATGGGCTCAAAATGACGCACACGCACCCGCTCATCCATCTGGGAACACCCCCGAGGCTGGGGTGGCCGGAAACGGCGCCAGCATTGAGGGCAGCGGCGGCCGGTGCTCGGGATGGAGCCAAAACACGGCTATGGGGCACAGGAGAGAAGGGGAGAAGGGGAAAACCTTCAGGGGCTCACAGCGGTCGCAGGGGCGTCGGAAGCGGGCTCGGGGACGGTCTGAAATGGCGGCGAGCTTCGATTCCCTTTTCGGCGACCCGAGGAGGAAGACGATGGCGCCACGTCGACAGGGGGCTTCCGGCGATGCGTAGCTTGGCTAGGAGGAAGAAGAGGTCACGGCGGAGCTTCTAGCGGGCTCAGATGGGTTCGGGGGTGGCTAGAACGTCGGCACGATGGAGAAACACAGGTCAGCCATGGCGGCAGCAGAGAGGGGAATGCGCGCGAGAGAGAGAGAGAGCTCACGGGAGAGAGAGAGAGAGAGAGGAGAAGGGGCACGGCGGCGAGGAGCTTCGCGCTGGCGCACTCCCAGCCCTCCAGCAAGGAGCCAGGCAGGGAGGAGGTGGCCGGCGCGCAGCGACCACACGCCCGGCGTCCTCCTGGCCAGAGGTGGGAGATGACCGGTTCGCCCGTGTGGGCTGGGCCGGCTTCTCTCCCCGGGCCCAGGTAGGCCTTTTCTTTCTTTTTTTTTCTTTCTGTTTTTCCTATTTCCTGACCTTTGTTTATTTTTGTTGCAGGTCCAAATGACTTTTCAAAATACCCCAATCATTTTCTAAAGTAAAGTTTGAATATTTCTAACCTGTCCAAGAATTTTTAGGGTAATTTGAAAATAATAATAAGGATAATGATTTATTTATCAATTTCAGAGGCTTTAACCATTATTTTTAAATTGCTTCTGATGTTCAAATTTTTTAAATGATCCCTGTTATAACCTTGCCCAAATTTATCAGACATAGGGAACATTTTTAAGGGCATTTTGGATTTGTTGGAATTTCATTTATCTTGAATTTCCTTAATTCATTAAGTGCTTGGGGTTTCTTTTCTTTCTCCCCATTTCACATTGATGCAATGATGATGATGATGATGCAATCACAATGCTAACCTAGGACACTTGCTAGGGTTGTGACAGTTCAGATCTGAAATCATGGCACTCGGGCCCTAGTGACAAGCATTAAGCATAGCAAAGTCATAGCAACATCAATCTCAAAACATAGTGGATACTATGGATCAAACCCTAACAAAACTAACTCGATTACATGACAAATCTCATCCAACTAATCACCATCCAGTAAGCCTGCGATGGGATTACTCACGAACGGTGGAGAGCATCATGGAATAGGTGATGAAGGATGGTTGGTGCTCCTCTTGAGAATGAGTTGGTTTTCCCTTGAAGAGGAAAGGATGATGCAACGAAGTAGGTATGTATTTCCCTCAGTTGTTGAGAACTAAGGTATCAATCCAGTAGGAGGAACAAGCAAGTCACCAATGGATGCACCTACACAAATAATCAAACTCTTGCACCCAACGCTATAAAGGGGTTGTCAACCCCTTCACGGTTATTTGCAAGGATTAGATCTGCTAGAGATAGATGTAAACAAGTGTGGAAAGTAAAAGATAAATAAATTGCAGCAAGTATAGATCTGAAAATATATGATGGAAAATAGACCCAGGGGCCATAGGTTTCACTAGAGGCTTCTCTCTTGAAGGCAAATATCATGGTGGATGAACAAATTACTGTCAAGCAATTGATAGAAAAGTGAATAATCATGTAGTTATCCAAGGTAATGATCATGCATATAAGCATCACGTCCATGACAAGTAGACCAAAATGATTCTGCATCTACTACTATTACTCCACACATCGACTGCCTCCTGCCTACATCTAGAGTATTAAGTTCATGAAGAACGGAGTAACACATTAAGAAAGATGACATGATGTAGAGGGATAAACTCAAGCAATATGATGAAAACCTCATATTGTTACCCTTGATGGTGACAATACAATACGTGCCTCACTACCCCTACTTTGTCACTGGGTGAGGACACCACCAGATTGAACCCCAAACCAAGCACTTCTCCCATTGCAAGAATTACCAATCTAGTTGGCCAAACCAATCCAATACTCGAAGAGACTTGCAAGGATGTGAAATCATTCATATAAGAAATCAGAGGAGATTCAAATAAGATTCATGGATAATCTGAGCATAAACTCACAATTCATCGGATCTTGACAAACACACCACAAAACAGGATTACATAGGATAGATCTCCATGAAGATCGTGAAGAACATGGTCTTGAAGATCAAAGAGAGAGAAGAAGCCATCTAGCTACTAGATATGGACCCGTAGTTCTATGGTGGACTACTCATTCATCATCGGAGGGGCAATGGAGTTGATGTAGATGCCCTCCATGATCGAAACCCCCTCCGGCGGATTACCAGAAAAGGCTCCAAGAATGGATCTCTCGGGAACAGAGGCTTCCGGCAGCGAAAAAGTATTTGTGTGGCTCTTTTTGATGTTGGGGGAATATTTGGAAATATATAGGCCATGAATTAGGGTTAGGAGACCTGCCAGGAGGCGACAAGCCTGCTAGGCGTGGCCAGGGGGGCTGCGCCTAGCAGGCTTGTGGCGCCCTGGCACCTCCCCTGACGTGCACTCCAAGCTTGGTTGACTTGTTTCCTTCCAGAAAAATTCCTTCCGCGGGTTTTATTCCCTTTGGACTCTATTTAATATTCCATATCTGTCTCAAAAACAAGGAAAAACAAAAACCGGTGCTTGGCTCTAGATTAATAAGTTAGTCCCAAAAAAATATAAAATAGCATATTAATGCATATAAAACATCCAAAACAGATAATATAATTGCATGCCATCATCAAAAATTATAGATACATTGGAGACGTATCAGGTGGTGATGACGATGGCGTCGATTTCCCCTCTCCGGAGCCTAAAACGGACTCCAGATCTAGTCCCCCGAGGAAGAATAGGAGGTGGCAGCGGCTCTGTATCGTGAAACACGATGAACTCTTCTCTCCGATTTTTTTCTCTGTGAATAGGTTTATATGGAGATGGATATGAGGTGGGAGAAGCCACGAGGGCCCCACAAGCCTGCTAGGCGCTGCCATGGGGTGGCCGTGCCTAGCAGGCTTGTGGCTTGCAAGTGGCCCCCCTCTGGTTGATTCTTGCGCCAGTGTTTTTATTAAATCCAAAAATATTCTACATAAATTTTCAGGACAATCCGAGAACTTTTATTTCTGCACAAAAATAACACCAAGGAAATTTTGTTGAAAACAGCATCAGTTCGGGTTAGTTCTATTCAAATCATGCAAATTAGAGTCCAAAACAAGGGCAAAAGGGTTTGGAAAAGTGTATATGATGGAGACATATCAACTCCCCCAAGCTTAACCCATTGCTTGTCCTCAAGCAATTTAGTTGATAAACTGAAAGTGATAAAGAAAAACTTTTACAAACTCTGTTTGATCTTGTTGTTGTAAATACGTCTAACCAATGTTCAGATTTTCAGCAAAGATCATGGACTAACCATGTTCATAATAACATTTAGGTCTCACATTTACTCATATCAATGACATAATCAACTAGTGAGCAATAATAATAACTCTCGGATGATAACACTTTTTCAAAACAATCAGGATACAATATGACACAATGGTATCTCGCTAGCCCTTTCTAAGACTGCAAAACATAAATGCAGAGAACCTCTAAAGAAAAAGGACTGACTACACATTGTAATTCATGGTGAAAGAGATCCAGTCATGCTCATACTCAATATCAATTAAGAGCAAAGCATAAAAATGACAGTGGTGCTCTCTAACTGGTGCCTTTTATAAGAAGATGATGACTCAACAATAAAGTAAATGGAAAGGCCCTTCGCAGAGGGGAGCATTGATTTGCATAGGTGCCAGAGCTCGAGTTTTTAAAACAGAGGTAAGTAATGATTTTTGAGCGTTATGCTTTCTTGGCTCACATAACGACCAATATGTTTTCAACATCTTCCATGCTAGATACATTATAGGCGGTTCCCAAACATAACGATAAAGTTTTTACCCCCTCCACCAATCAGTCACACTCCACGGCGAGTCGAATCCGCAGGAACCGTCCATACAAACACAGTTCTGGGGGAGTTTTGTTTAATTATATTTTGCTTTTATTTTGAGCATGGAATTGGGCATCCCGATTACCAGCCACTTTCTCGTGAATGATAGTGAATCAACACATATCGTGAGAATAACCCACCTAGCATGGAAGATACTGACAGCCCCCAGTCGCCACATGAGAGATTTGGGCATACAAAATAGAATGTTTATTTGAAGGTTTAGATTTTGGCACATGAAAATTTATTTGGAATGACAGGTAAATATCGCATATAGGTAGGTATGGTGGACTCATATGAAACAACTTTGGGGTTGAGGGATTGGATGCACAAGTAGTATTCTCTCTTAGTACAAGTGAAGGCTAGCAAAATACTGGGGAGCGACCAACTAGAGAGCGACACAGTCATCAACATGCTTTGAGATTAACCAACATTGAATGCAAGCATGAGTAGGATATAAATCACTATGAACATAAATATCATGGAGACTATGTTGATTTTGTTTCAACTACATGCATGAACTTATTCCAAGTCAAGCCACTTGAATCGTTCAGAGGAGGATACCATCCCATCATACTACATCACAACCATTTTAATATGCATGTTGGCACCCAAAACAAACCATTATCCACTCTTAGCTAATTAAGCATGGCATGAGTAACTACAATATCTAATTGTCATTGCAAATATGTTTCACCCGTGATGAACTGAATTCGGGACAATGAGCTAATCATATTTACAAAAGCAAGATAGGTCGAGTTCATACCATCTTTTCTCCATCTCAATCTTTTCATCAAATATCATCATTATTGCCTTTCACTTGCACGATCGAATGGTGTGGATAATAATAAGAGTGCACGTGCATTGGACTAAGATGGAATCTGCAAACAATAACTCAAAGGAGGAGAGAAGTTACATGGACTCTCTAACAGGTAAACAATAATGCATATGAGAGCCACTCGACATTTTCATTGTGGTATTCTCCTTACGAACCAAAGAAGGTAAAATCAAAACAAGAAAGAGAAAACTATTTACACGGGAAATCTCCCAACAATTGAAACAAGAACAAAAAATCTTTTTGGGTTTTCTTTTTAACTCTACAACTAAGCAACTAGAAAATAAAGTTAGAACTATTTTTTGTATTTTTCTCAAAGTTGATTAAATGCACAAGAAGAGAGTGAAACAAGAAAATAAAAACCATGGAAGGTACAATGAAAGAGTATGAACATCGACTACTTAAGATGTGTGAACATGAATGTATAATCGGTGAGAAATACGTACTCCCCCAAGCTTAGGCTTTTGGCCTAAGTTGGTCAAGGGCCATGGATGGAAAGAGCTCTCCCAAGGATACTCATGAGCTACCTCAGAGTTCCATTGGTTGGCAAACTCCTGAGGCGCGAGGAAGATTATGCTTGGGTTTCTCCCTCATCTCATTTTCATGTTCCTTAGAACTCCCGCTTGAAGAGCCTCTTAACAATCTCCTTAGCATTTCTTTCTCTAAAAAATTCTGAAATTTTTAGTGACCCAAAATAAAGGTGAACAAAACTCAACAAAATTCATAGCATCTACTCCCACAAGTTCCTAGAGGCTATATCATGCATCAAAACTACTTGAGACCATACAAATTTGACATGCAAGCTCAAAAACCAGGTCACCACAACAGAAAAAAATTGCAACATATAAAGCACTTGGAGGAGTCACATACCAAGGAATAATATCCCAAAACAGTTTTGCAAATGAAGCTTTGCACAAGGAGATCGAAAATGGCAGCAAAATGAGCTAGAACACGGGTTTGAGCAATGGTGGGATTTTTCTAGAGGAGATGAAGTGGATGGGTGCTAGAATAAGTGAAGGGGGCCATGTGGGACCCACAAGCCTGCTAGGCGTAGCCAGGGGGTGGCCACGCCTTGTGGGCTTGTGGCCAACTAGTGCAGCCCCCTCGAGTGTGCTCAATGCCAGGAATTTTTAAATAGGAATAATTGTATTTGTGCCCTTAGTTGTGTCATCGTCGACAGGAATACCCCTAGTTTCCAAAAATATGCGGTCATGCCCACGTCACTTTGCTCGTCTTGTGCTTTTGCCCTTTGACCGTTTGACTGCCATTTTGAAAACTTCATAACTATTTCATACTAACTCTGAAAAATGGAAATAAGATATCAAAATGTTCGAAAACACATCACCTATACGTGCATGTCATTTGCAGTCATGACAAAAGTGTTGGAAAGTCCACATCACCTATATGAGCTAAGACTAATATGGAGACCTCCCAACTATTTTCTCACGAATGCAAATGTCATACACATATAGGTGATGTCTTTCCGAACATTTTGTTATCTTATTTGCAGTTTTCCGAGTTAGTATGAAATAGTTATGAACTTTTCAAAATGACAGTCAAACGGTCAAAGGGCAAAAGCACAAGATGAGCAAACTGATGTGGGCATGAACGCGTGCTTTCCAAAATTAGGGGTATTCCTGTCGATAATGGCACAACTAAGGGCTCAAATACAATTATCCCTTTTAAATATTCCATAAAAAATCATACTCCATTTTTAGGACATTTGAAGAACTTTTATTTTCAGGTCACTTTTTTATTGCACGGGAAACTCAGAAAACAGAAAAATAATAGCATTCTACTTAAATTAATCTAACTAACCAAAAATAATTGTTGGGTACAGGGAGTTGTGCTTTCTAAATTCATCCATTTCATGCTCATCAAAAGGAATCCATCAATAAGGTTGATCAAGTCTTATTAACAAACTTCTTTCGAATAACACGAAACTGAAGAATTTTCGAATAACACTAAGTTACCTCAATGGGGATATGCATGTCCCCAACAATAAGTATATCATATTTCTTCTTGATAGTAGGAAGAGGGAATTCAAAGTCTCCAATAACAATCGTTGGAATTTTTTCAATGGAGTTGATACTATGAACTTGGGGTTGTTTCTTCAAAAAGTGTATAGTATGGTCATTAGTATTAATACAAAAAGTGACATTGCCCTTGTTGCAATCAATAACAGCCCTTGCAGTATTCAAAAAGGTTATACCAAGCATGATCGACATACTATCGTCCTCGGGAATATCAAGAATAACAAAGTCCGTTAAGATAGTAGCATTTGCAACTACGACAGGTACATCCTCACAAATACCGATAGGTAGAGCAGTTGACTTATCAGCCATTTGCAAAGAGATTTCAGTAGGTGTCAACTTATTCAAATCAAGTCTACGATATAAAGAGAAAGGCATAACACTAACACCAGCTCCCAAATCACATAAAGTAGTTTTAACATAATTCCCTGTAATAGAGCATGGTACAGTTCGTATTCTTGGATCTCCTCACTTCTTTGGTACTCCACCCTTAAAATTATAATTGGAGAGCATGGTGGAAATTTCAGCATCCGATATCTTTCTGTTAGTCACAATATCTTTCATATACTTAGCATAAGGTGACATTTCCAGAATATCAGTCAAGCGCATACGCAAAAAGACAGGTCTAAGCATTTCAACAAAGCGCTCAAAATCCTCTTCATCATTTTTCTTGGATGGTTTAGTAGGAAATGACATGGGTTTCTGAACCCATGGTTCTCTTTCTTTACCATGCTTCCAAGCAATAAAGTCCCTTTTGTCATATCTTTTATTCTTTGGATGTGGGTTATCAAAATCAACAGCAGGTTCAATCTCCACATCATTATCATTACTAGGTTGAGTATCAACATGAACATCATCATTAATATTATCACTAGGTTCATGTTCATCACCAGATTGTGTCTCAGCATCAAAAACAGAAATATCATTTGGGTTTTCAGGTGTATCTATAACAGGTTCACTAGCAGCATGCAAATTTCTATCATCATCCTTGTTCCTCTTATTACTGGAGCAACTAGGTACATCAATATTACCCCTTTGAGAATCTTTCTCAATTCTCTTAGGGTGGCCCTCAGGATACAAAGGTTCCTGAGTCATTCTTCCACCTCTAGTCACAACTTTAATAGAATGATCATTGTTCTTACTATTCATCTCATTAAGCAAATTATTCTATGCTTTAATTACTTGTTCTACTTGAGTAGTTACCATGGAAGCATGTTTACTAATCAGTTTAAGATCATTGATAGTTCTAATCATATAATCACCTAAGCGATCAAGCATGAAAGCATTATGTTTCAATTGACTACTAACATAAGCGTTAAAATTTTCTTGCTTAACAACAAAATTATCAAATTCATCCAAGCATTGGCTAGCAGACTTATTATAAGGACTACCGCTTTCATCAAATCTACAAACATAATTTACCTCTAATAAATGTGTCGGGTTATCAAGACCATGTATTTCTTCAATATGTGGTAAATTCTTAACATCTTCTGCTTTAATACATTTCCCTTTCATAGATTTCTTTGCCTCTTGCATATCTTCAGGACTGAGAAATAGAATGCCTCTATTCTTTGGAGTTGGCTTCGGAGGTGGTTCGGGAATAGTCCAATCATTCTCTTTGCTCAATATATTATTCAATAGTATTTCAACTTGTTCAACAGTTCGTTCCCTAAAAACACAACCAGCACAACTATATAGGTGGTCCCTAGAAGCGTCGATTAGTCCATTATAAAAGATATCAAGTATTTCATTTTTGTTGAGAGGATGATCAGGCAAAGCATTAAGTAACTCGACAAGCCTCCCCCAAGCTTGTGGGAGACTCTCTTCTTCAATTTGCACAAAGTTAAATATTTCCTGCAAGGCAGCTTGTTTCTTATGGGCAGGAAAATACTTTTCAGAGAAGTGATAAATGATATCCTGGGGGCTACGCACACAATCAAGAGCAAGAGAATTAAACCATACCTTGGCATCACCCTTTAACGAGAAAAGAAACAAATTAAGGTATAGTAATAACACATTTTTTCCTCGTGAGTAAATAGGGTGGCTATATCATTCAGTTTAGTAAGATGCGCCACAACAGTTTCAGATTCATAACCATGGAAAGGATCAGATTCAACCAAGGTAATTAACTCACGATCAACAGAGAATTCATAATCCTTATTAGTAACAAAGATAGGTAAAGTAGCAAACTTAGGATCATAGTTCATTCTAGCATTCAAAGATTTTTTCTTTCCACTTGCATAATAATTTCTTAAGATCATGTCTATCATTACAAGAAAGAAAGTACCTATCTACCTATCCTTCCATAACATAACCCTCAGGCAATCCATATCTAGCAGAGCTAGGTATAGCAGGTGTCTCATAGAGTTCAGTTTCAGAAGTATCATAATTTTCAGCATTGGCTCTAGCAATTTGTTTATCAAGTAATTCACCCAGTGTCATAGTATTATCAAGCAAAGTATCATCATAAGCATCATGCATAGCAAAAGTAGCATCATCAATTACTTGCGACATATCAGAATTACTAGCAGGTGGTGGTGTCACAAAATTACTCATAATAGAAGGTGAATCAAGTGTAGAGCTAGATGGCAATTCCTTACCTCCCCTCGTAGTAGAGGGATATATGTAGGTTTTTGGACCTTTCAGATTCTTCATGGTGATCAACAGATATAAATCCCAAGTGACTCAGAGAATAGAGCTATGCTCCCCGGCAATAGAGCTAGAAAAAGTCATTATAACCCACAAGTATAGGGGGTCGCAACAGTTTTCGAGGGTAGAGTATTCAACCCAAATTTATTTATTCGGCACAAGGGGAGCCAAAGAATATTCTCGAGTATTAGCAGCTGAGTTGTCAATTCAACCAAACCTGAAAGGCTTAATATCTGCAGCAAAGTATTCAGTAGCAAAGTAGTATGAAAGTAACGATAACGGTAGAAAAAGTAACAGTAGCAGTTGTGTAGTGATTGTAACAGTAGCAATGGAGAAGTAACTTAGCAAGGATCAATATGTGGAAAGCTCGTAGGCAATGGATCAGTGATGGATAATTATGTTGGATGTCATTCATCATGCAACAGTTATAACATAGGGTGACACAGAACTAGCTCCAGTTCATCAATGTAATGTAGGCATGTATTCCATATATAGTCATACAAGCTTATGGAAAAGAACTTGCATGACATCTTTTGTCCTACCCTCCCGTGGCAGCGGGGTCCTAATGGAAACTAAGGGATATCAAGGCCTCCTTTTAATAGAGAGCCGGAACAAAGCATTAGCACTTAGTGAATAAAAGAACTCCTCAAACTACGGTAATCACCAGAAAGAATCCTAGTTATTGTCACCCTAGGGGATGCGGATCATAACTCGTAATAGGTGTCTACAACTTGCAAGATAGGATCAAGAACACATATATATATTCATGAAAACATAATAGGTTCAGATCTGAAATCATGGCACTCGGGCCCTAGTGACAAGCATTAAGCATAGCAAAGTCATAACAACATCAATCTCAGAACATAGTGGATACTAGGGATCAAACCCTAACAAAAGTAACTCGATTACATGATAAATCTCATCCAACCCATCACTGTCCAGCAAGCCTATGATGGGATTACTCACAAACAACGGAGAGCATCATGGAATTGGTGATGAAGGATGGTTGGTGATGATGATGGCGTCGATTTCCTCACTCAAAATATTTTTCTCTATCGATTTAAACACTTGAGCTCTCGCACCTCTACAAATCCCTACTTCCCTCTACGAAGGGCTATCTATTTACTTTATGCAATTTTTATTTTTCTATTTGATTCTCCATCTTCTCTTATAAAGTACCAACTAGGAGGCACTATGATTGTACTTGAGGATTAGGTGTAGCTAATATTTGAGTGTGTATTGTGAATGGATGAATGGTTGAGCATGATAGGCTAAGGATAACTTGCTTTCGCATTGATATTTTGAAAGACATGGTTGGTTGTTGATATGCTTGAGTATTAAAGTTTTCATGTCAATACTAGACTATTGATTTGAATCATATGAAAAGTCCAAATGTCCATGCTATAAAGAAAAGACTACGTGATGAACATGATAGGCAGCATTCCACATCCAAAATTCTGCTTTTATGATTTACCTACTCAAGGACGAGTATGAATTAAGCTTGGGGATGCTGATACGTCTCCAATGTATCTATAATTTTTGCTTGTTCCATGCTGTTATATTATCAATCTTGGATGTTTTACAATCATTTTATAGCAACTTTATATCATTTTTTGGGACTAACCTATTGACATAGTAAGAAAGTGCCAGTTGTTGTTTTTTCTTGTTTTTTACTTTGCAGAAAATCAGTACCAAACGGAGCCCAAACTTTGCAGGGATTTTTTTGGATTTTTTATGGACCACAAGAAGAAAGATAGGCCAAAACAACACCAGAAGAGGGGGCCCAGGGTGGCCACCCTCCACTAGGGTGTGCTAGAGGCCCCTGGCACGGCCTGGTGGTGGTGGGCACCTCGGGCACCCCCTCCACCGACTATCGAGCCTATAAATTCCCTGAATATCCAAAAACCCTAGGGGAGTCGACGAAACACAATTCCAGCCGTTGCAAGTTCCAGAATCTCGAGATCTAATATAACACCATCATGGGGGGTTCATATTCTTTATAGGTGCCTCTCCGATGATGCGTGAGTAGTCCATCATAGACCTATAGGTCCGTAAGCAGTATCTAGATAGCTTCCTCTCTCTCTCTCTCTATGTTTCTCAATACAATGGTCTCTTGGAGATCTATTTGATGTAATGACTTTTGCGGTGTGTTTGTTGGGATCCGATGAATTTTGAGTTCATGATCGGTTCATATCCATGAATATGATCTGAGTCTTCTTTGATCTCTTGTTTGCATGATTACTTATAGCCTCGTATTTCTTCTTCGAATCTTTGGTTTATGTCGGCGAACTAGATCGATTTTTCTTGCCATGGGAAGAGGTGCTTTTGTGATGGGTTCGACCTCGTAGTGTTCTTTCCTAGTGACAGAAGTGGCAACAAGACACGCATGTATCGTTGCCATTAAGGATAACAAGGTGAGGTCTATTCCTACATGAATATATCTTGTCTACATCATGTCAACGTTCTTATTGCATTACTCCGTTTCTCCATGGACTTAATACACTAGATGCATTCTGGATAGCGATCGATGTGTGGAGTAATAGAAGTGGATGAAGAATCATTTTGGTCTACTTATCTTGGACGTGATGCCTATATAATGATCATTGCCTGGATATCATAATGATTATTTGATCTTCTATCAATTGCCTAACAGTAATTTGTTCACCCTCTGTGCGCTATACTAAAGAGAGAAGCCACTAGTGAATCCTATGGCCCCCGGGTCTACTTTTCCAACATATTGCTTTTCGTTCTACTATTTGTAACTTTATTTTCAGATCTATTAATCCAAAAAAACAAAAAATACCTTGCTGCAATTTTTCTTTATTTGTTTTACTTTGTGTTCTTGCGAGATCTCTTTGCCAAAACTATCATTACCTAATCTATCTTATTACCGTAGAGAGCATGACAACCCCTCTTTCGCGTAGGGTTGCAACTATTCGTTGTTCGTGTGCATGTGTTGTTTACGTGGGTGCATGATCTTCCTCTACGGATTGATACCTTGGTTTCATAAACTGAGGGAAATACTTACCGTCGCTATGCTACATCATCCCTTCCTCTTTGGGAAAATACGGACGCAGTCTCAAGCCACGTCATCGTCCTCACATGCCACTTTAACCAGATTTTGAAGATAATGTTATGGTGATGGACCCCAGTCATCCCACTTCATCCACTTCATAAGCAGAGGCAGAAGCACCATGGTGAAACAATAGAACCATCTATTTACTTTCAAGTATGTAAACACTCAGCAGAACATGATAAAAATCAATTGGATATTGCAACAATCTACAATGCTTAATGTCTGAATACTCAATTTTCCTAGATACCCAACAGTAAATTTTACAGTTTTTCTTTTGTGAATAAC
The DNA here is from genome assembly GCA_022496015.1 of Hordeum marinum. Classification (NCBI taxonomy): domain Eukaryota; kingdom Viridiplantae; phylum Streptophyta; class Magnoliopsida; order Poales; family Poaceae; genus Hordeum; species Hordeum marinum. Next base: position 339,532,676 of record CM039677.1, on the reverse strand, counting down.
TCGTTGGACATATTGGATGCAAAAGAGATCATTCTGAGACCCTAGCAAGAACAAATGCAACCATATCATCTACAATCATGACCACAGAGAACTCCCAGGTAGCAAGAGAAGTTTTTTAATGTTATAGGTTTCTCGTTCCCATGCATGTGTGACACGCCAACTAAAGATGTATCACAACCATGACCTGATGTTCTGCTGAAACAACAATATATGGAAGTATAGATGTCCTTGTTTTACGACCAATAATAACTTACTCCTTCTCTGGTGAGCAATAGACAAGGGTAAATAAAATAAACTATATTCTACCCATGGAGCTGCAGCAGTGGTATGTTCCAACTTTTCTTATGCATATAAAGGAACACCATTGTTATGTGCTTGGAATATCACATTAAGAAAATTCAGGATCTTAGGCAATACAAAAACTGACAGCGAATCTATTAGAGTTGAAACAATAGCACAATCCCTATATATTCTAGGAAATATATATTTGTTTCAATACAATATGCCATCTAGTGTAATTGGTAGTGACTTTGTATCAGCACATGCTTCAGTACGCGGCTCATGCAATGATATGAACATGACGGGTTGAACGACATGACAACCCTCTCCCCTGATTTTTCATTGTCTAACATACTGTTGAAATGCCTAGAAAGAATCTTTCCTTTATGTGAGCAACATGAAAGAAGAAAAATGAAGAGAATCTACAAAGTGACACAATGTGGTTACTAAACTGTACATTGTAAAAATTCCAAAGAAGATAATGCACTTTGGGAAGGTAAACTATTGGCTTGTGAATGCACTCGGTAACTCTAAACGACTAATCCAACAACTATGTGTCCTATCAACTGGCTATGCTAAGTCTCTTGCAAGCGTATGGTCGAATAGAACCCTATTGGTGATGTACATAATATCTAACAAATCCAAATGTACTTCTATTTTACACTAATTATTTACATGTGCATGATTTATTTACTTTCCCATCCTCATTAGGATAAGAGTGCATGAAGCTATTAGCGGCTACTCTATAAATGATTTTTGCTTATATAATCTATACATCCGGTAATGTAACATTATAATTAATGCCAGCCACGAAAACACACTCGTGCTATTGTACACATAAACGAACCAATGAGAAAAAACTAAAGCAATAGGTTCTAGCTAGTTAACTTTAGTATGAGTAAATTAAGCAAGACGCGTGCTAAAAGAACAAAAGATTCTATCATACCAGTGCACCAAAAGGTCTCTATACAGTTTTAGCATAATCGGGCAAAGCACTAAGATAGTTTAGACCCAAAGATACACCACGGTGAACCGGAGGCTGGCTATGGCATGGAATGAGTTTACCGTATCTTTGATTGAGCAACGTTCATAGTTCCTTCTAATAGCATCCAGCACACACGATTTCCTTAGCAACATGGAAAACATAAACATAAGACTAACCAATAGAGAGGATGTGAAGAGAAGAAAAAATCCCGGACTAATGGAGAGATGTAGCGACACGATCCTAATGGATCGGAGTCTCCGTGTTTAAGTGTCATCACTGGATCGGTATGCCGACACACACAATACTCGAGGAATTATAACAGAGTCCAATCACACACTTTATTACATCGAGATCCTCAAAAGAGTATTTATTAGATAAATATGTCTGAAGGTCGTCTAAATAAAATAACTGTGGAAGCTTCGAAGGTAAATGAGTCCATTAACTTCACTCACAAAACTGAGTGCAGAACAACGACCTATCGCACCTTAATCCCCGTCAGAAAACTCTACAACATGAGACATTGCAAACGTGTAGGTCAGCACATGTAATATGCTCGCAATGTCACACTAACGAATAATGATAATATTTCTATATCTATATGCAATTTTGGATATGGTGGGGGCTCTAGATTTAATTTTGCATAAAGCTAATTTTCCCTACAACAAAGAAATATATTTTTACTACCAATTTTATGCCATTATTGAGAAGGTTCCTCCAACTCAATTCCTAAGTTATTAATAACCCAATTCCTTAATTAAATAGAGTGAAGAGATCAACCGATAACTCACTTCTAAATACTCAATTTTGTCCATAACTGAGGACACGGCTAATCATGATTAGTTTATACACTTTGTTGAGGTTTGTGCACTTTTCCCTACAAGAATCGACCACCTTCATGATCGGAAGATTGAGACATGGTATTTCTGAATATGTTCCCCTTAACCCTGGATAGGCCGGTACACCTACTTTCCCCTACATCTGCAGTTTCACTAAAATTCACTTCCATTATTCCAAAAGAAAATAAAGAGAGAAGATAAAATGACTACTTAAAAAACAAAACAAAAATATTGGAAATTGAATTTGAAATCAAAATATAGTTATTGGGTTTTTATTTACAAATTTATTTTGATGCAAATTTTATTAAAATAGCAAAAAAATCTTTGTTTGTAAAATTTTCTTTTTGGACAGGAAAAAATGTTCACTAAGTCCATTTATTAGGAGAGATTTATGTGATTTTTTGTGGAATTTTTGGGCCTATTTTATTTTCATGACTAAAAGAAAAGAAAATCAAATTTAATAAAAAATAAAAAAACAAATATGTCGGCCCAGCCAGCCACGGGCCAAGCCCCAAGCCCGAGCTAGCCCTAGCTCTCACTCATTTCCCCAGCGCCTCCACCAACGTACACATGCACATGAGTGCTCTTCTCGTTCTCTCTCATGTAAGAGCATCTCCACCCACGGCCCCAACGGACCTTCCTAGGCCCCTTTTTATCGCCGGCGGGCGAAAAAATGCCTAGTCGCAGCGTCAAGACGCCGATTTTCGCCGGCTAGGGCCCTTTTTTGGGCCGGTGAACCCAGGCCAAACCCAGGGCACTAGGGGTCTCCTGGTGGCGCCGGCTGAAGCGAAAAGGCGGGTGGGGCCGAGGTGTCGGCAAGACAGGCTACCACTTCCCGCCCTTTCCCCTTCCTTTTCCCTCTATCCATTTGTTTCTTCCCTCCATTCTCTCCATTTCCCTTCATCTCCCTCTCTCCACCACCATGCTACCAAAGAAGTAAGTCGCCCCTCGACAAGACCCCGGCCCCGCTGGGAAGGCCGCCGAGGATGACAAACACCGAGTGGAAGGTCAACGTCAAGCGGAGGGAGATTGTGACCACCGATCGCCGCAACAGACTCCTCATGAAGAAATCCCGAGAAGCAGCGACGACGGCGGTTGAGCCGAAGGTATCGTCTCTCCGGCCAATCTTTCCGGGGCAACAGCGAGTGGGCCCGCTCTCACAAGGCGCCAGCCAGCAAAGCGTCGCGTCTCCGGCCAACCCTCACTCTCCTTCGTCAAACTTCCCTTTGCCGGCATGGGGATACGCACCCTTGCTGGAGTACATCGACGGCGACGCCCTCGGCGGATTAAACCCGAACATTACCTTCCCCCCGCATGCCTTTCGCCTTCTCCACGGGCCACCCCAACGCCTAGTATGGCTACATGCCCTCACCGATGTACTCCGGCTCATTTGCGATGGGTCTGCGTCGCGGCCCTCTACCTTTTGCACCAAGCACGATGCCGCAGTATAGCAAGGCCGATGCCGACATGGAGGACATCATCAACACCGGCTCCGCCGCGGCCGCCTTGTGCCCTGGATTTGGTGCACAAGAGGTTGACGCCGATCCCGAGGAGCAGGACGAGGAGGAGGAAGAGGAAGAGTTGGTGCCGAAACCCGTGTCGGCAAAGGGCAAAGGTGAAAAGAAGAGGAAGGTGAGGTCGGCCAACGGCAAGCCAGGCGAGCCCCACATCATGTGGATGCAGTGGAAGATGTGTGCCTCGCCGAAGCATGGAAGCTGGTCAGCATGGACCTAATCACTGGTGCAATCCAGAACACCGAGACCTACTAGAAGAGGATCAAGGAGGCTTTCAACGAGCGCAAGTTGGTCGACCCCGAGTTCACCGGCACGTACATGGATCGTGGCACAAAGGCCATGTCCAACCATTGGAGGGGCATTCAAACAGTGTGCAACAAGTGGCATGGCATCCAGGAACAGGTCCATGCTCGCCTAGAGAGTGGTGCGAGCGTCGAGCAATAGGTATGTTCATCGACTCTGTTTTGATGATCTGCGCCATCCTTTCGTCACCGAACAGTTGTCTTTTTTGGCTTAGATGGTTCGGATGTTAGACTTGTTTCGCCAGGACGCCAGCTTCGACTTCAAGGTCCTCCATGTCATCACCCGGATCAAGTCCTGCGAGAAATGGGTCGATGTCCAGCATCAGCTCGCCAACAAGGACGGCGTGCTCAACCCGGACGGGCATGTTCCTGGGGTGGCAGAAGGGCGTCCAGATGGGAATAAGAAGGCGAAGAAGGCCAGGAATGAGGCGCCGGCTGCCGAGCACCTTCATGCATTGATCGAGTAATGAATTGCCGATGCAAAGACTCACTCTGCCATGAGGGAGGAGAAGACAGAGGTGAGGTGGTCGGCGTTGATGAAGAAGCAGGACGCCAAGCTCAACCTCCTCAGGACCAACGTTGCTGCGAAGAAGCGCAACACCGACCTGGTATTTCTCATGGGAGGCATCACGATGTACATCGAGCCGATGGTGAAGGCGTGGTACCTGGCGGAGCGTGACCTCATCCTCAACCGCATGCTCGTGCAGCCCCACTCACCGCCTATGCCGCCGTTGAGCCCGCCTGCGTCTCCGACGTTGCCTGTTACGCCGACCTTGTCGACGATGACCGCTACAGCTACGAAGACCACTACGCCGACCTCGCATATGACGACAGCTACGCCGGCCTCTCCCGTTCTACGGACGATGATGGGGAGCTGGCCATTTGAGTAGTTATATGCACACGTCTCCCGCATTTTTTTGTATACCGGATTATTGGCATGTTTCGATCGCCGAAACCTATGGCATGATGGATGCCGACTATGGCATGGCTGACACCAAACCGCTGAACTCGCATTGTTTTTTGGGCAGCGGGAAAAGCAATATTTAAATTTGCATGCGCCGGGTCGGCGCCGCGATTGGGAAGCCGAGCCCCCCCCCCCAGGCTGATTTTAGCGTCGGCTGGCCCCCCGGCGGAGCTAAAATCGACACCTCGGGGGGGCAAAGACTGGAGATGCTCTAACCCCATCTCTCTCTCTTTTTTAATGACAAAGGTGTTGGGAACGTTGCATGGGAAACAAAAAATTTCCTATGCTTCACCAAGATCAATCAAGGAGATGAGCATATATGAGAGGAGAGATTGGATCTACGTACCCTTGTAGATCGCTAAGCGAAAGCGTTAAAGAACGCTGTTGATGTAGTGGTACATCTCCGCGATCCAAATCGCAAGCCGTCCCACCAACTCCCAATCAAGTACCAAACGGACGGCACCTCCGCGTTTAGCACACGTGCAGCTCGATGAAGATCTCCGCCTTCTCGATCCAGCAATAGGGAGCATAGAGGTACATGGGTTTGCCGGCAGCACAACAGTGTGGCGGCGGTGGTGGTGGAGCTGATCCGGCAGAGCTTCGCTTGTGCCATGACTTGTGTTCACAGCCCTCCCTCCCCTCTCATATATATAGGGGAAGAGGAGGGGCTAGCAACCCTAGGGTTTCCCCTAGGGTTTGGTGTGGCGGCCAAGGGAGGTGGGGCGGCGGCCAGGGTGGCTTGGCCACCAAGTTTGGTGGCTAGCCCACCCTTTTGGCCTAGTCCAAGCCTCTAGCCGCATGGGCCTTGAGGTGGGAGGTGCGGCCAGCCCACAAGGGGCTGGTTTGCACCCTCTCACAGCCCATGTGGACCTTTGGAGTAGATGGGCCCACCCGGTGGACCCCTAGGAACAGTTCTGGCAGTCCATCACACCAGTTGCAGGTCACCGAACTTTTCCAGAACTCAAACACCAACTTCCCATATATGAATCTTTACGTTCGGACCATTCCGGAACTCCTCACGATGTCCGGGATCTCATCTGGGACTCCGAACAACCTTCGGTCACCAACACATATAACTCATCTATACTGAAACGTCACCGAACCTTAAGTGTGTAGACCCTGCGGGTTTAAGAACCATGTAGACATGACCAAGACACCTCTACGGTGAATGACCAATAGAGGGACCTAGATGCCCATGTTGGTTCCTACATGTTTTACGAAGATCTTTATCGGTCGAACCACTATGTCAAGGATTCAGTTAATCCCGTATGATGTCCCCTTTGTCCTTCGGTATGTTACTTGCCTGAGATTCGATCGTCGGTATCTCTATACCTAGTTCAACCTCGTTACCGGAAAGTCTCTTTACTCATTCCTTAATACAAGACCCCGCGACTAACACTTAGTCACATTGCTTGCAAGGCTTGTTGTAATGTTGTATTACCGAGTGGGCCCTGAGATACCTCTCTGTCACACGGAGTAACAAATCCCAGTATTGATCCATGCCAACTCAACAGACACCTTCGGAGATACCTATAGAGTACCTTTATAGTCACCCAGATACGTTGTGAAGTTTGATACACACAAGGCAGTCCTCCGGTGTCAGTGAGTTGCATGATCTCATGGTCATAGGAACATATACTTGACATGCCGAAAAACTGTAGCAATAAACTTACACGATCATATGCTACGTTTATAGTTTGGGTCCTCTCCATCACATCATTCTCCTAATGATGTGATCCCGATATCAAATGACATCTCATGTCCATGGCCAGGAAACCTTAACCATCTTTGATCAATGAGCTAGCCTGCCAGAGGCATACTAGGGACACAGTGTTTGTCAATATGCCCACACATGTCCTTTGTTTCCAATCAACACAATTATATCATGGACAATAAACGATTATCATGAACAAGGAAATATAATAATAAACACTTTATTTATTGCCTCTAGGGCATATTTCCAACAGCCTTCCACTTGCACTAGAGTCAATAATCTAGTTCACATCACTATGTGATTTAAATTGTAATGAATCAAACACCTATGCAGTTCTGGTGTTGATCATGTGTAGCCCTTGGAAGAGGTTTAGTCAATGATTCTGCAACATTCAGATCCGTGTGCACTTTGCAAATATTTATATCCTTCTCCTCCACGTAATCGCGGATGGAATTGAAGCATCGCTTTATGTGTGTGGTCCTCTTGTGAAACCTAGGTTCTTTGGCCAGAGAAATGGCACCAGTGTTGTCACAGAACAGAGTCATCGGATTCAGTGCACTCGACACTACTCCAAGATCTGTCATGAACTACTTCATCCAGACAACTTCCTTTGCTGCCTCCGAGGCTGCGATGTACTCCACTTCGCATGTCGAATAGGCTACCACGCTTTGCTTGGAACTGCGCCAGCTTACCGCTCCCACATTGAGAATAAATATGTATCCGGTTTGCGACTTGGAGTCATCTGGATCAGTGTCAAAGATTGCACCGACATAACCCTTTACGACGAGCTCTTGATCACCTCCATAAACGAGAAACATTTCCTTAGTCCTTTTTAGGTACTTAAGGATATTCTTGATCGCCGTCCAGTGCTCCATTCCAAGATCACTTTGAAACCTTCCGACCATACTTATGGCAAGGCAGACATCGGGTCTTGTGCATATCATTGCATACATGATAGAGCCTATGGCTGAAGCATAGGGGACAATACTCATCTTTTCTCTACCTTCTGCAGTCACTGGGAATTGAGTCTTACTCAACTTCACATCTTGCAACATAGGTAAGAACCCTTTCTTAGACTGATCCATTTTGAACTTCTTCAAAACTTTATCAAGGTATGTGCTTTGTGAAAGTGCTATCAAGCGTCTCGATCTATCTCTATAGATCTTAATGCCCAATATGAAAGCGGCTTCTCCTAGGTCCTTCATTGAAAAACTCTTGTTCAAATATTCCTTCACACTTTCCAGCATTTCTATATTGTTTCCAATCAGAAATATGTCATCCACATATAATATTAGAAACGCTACAGAGATCCCACTCACTTTCTTGTAAATACAAGCTTCTCCGTAAACTTGTACAAACCCAAACGCTTTGATCACCTCATAAAAGCGCTTATTCCAACTCCGAGATACTTGCACCAGTCCATACATGGATCGCTGGAGTTTGCAAACTTTGTCAGCATTCTCTGGATCGACAAAACCTTCCGGTTGCATCATATACAACTCTTCCTCAAGGAAACCATTAAGGAATGATGTTTTGACATCCATCTGCCAAATTTCATAGTTGAAAAATGCATCTATTGCTAACATGATTCTGACGGACTTAAGCATCGCTACGGGTGGCAAGGTCTCATTGTAGTCAACTCCTTGAACTTGTGAAAACCCTTTGCCACAAGTCGAGCTTTATAGACGGTGACATTACCATTTGCGTCCGTCTTCTTCTTAAAGATCCATTTATTCTGAATGGCCTTTCGCCCTTCAGGTAATACTTCCAAAGTCCACACTTTGTTTTCATACATGGATCCCATCTCGGATTTCATGGCCTCTAACCATTCTCTCAGAATCCAGGCCCATCATCGCTCCTCCATAGCTCGTAGGTTCATTGTTGTCTAACAACATGACCTCCAAGAGAGGGTTGTCATACCACTCACGAGCAGTACGCGTCCTTGTCGACCTACGAGGTTTAATAGCAACTTGATTCAAAGTTTCATGATCATCATCATTAACTTCCTCTTCAACCGTCGTTGGCTCCACAAAAACATCTTTCTGCACTGCGCTACTCTCTGGTTGAAGTGAAGGTTCAACAACCTCATCAAGTTCCACTTTCCTCCCACTCAATTCTTTCGAGAGAAACCCTTTCTCAAGAAATGTTCCGTTTCTTGCGACAAACACTTTTCCTTCGGATTTGAGATAGAAGGCATACCCAACCGTCTCTTTTGGGTATCCTATGAAGATGCATTTCTACGCTTTGGGTTCAAGCTTTTTAGGATGGAGCTTTTTGACATAAGCATCACATCCCCAAACTTTAAGAAATGACAACGTTGGCTTCTTGCCAAACCACAGTTCATATGGCGTCGTCTCAACGAATTTCGATGGTGCCCTATTTAAAGTGAATGCAGCTTTCTCTAATGCATAACCCCAAAACGATAGTGGCAAATCGGCAAGAGACATCATAGAATGCACCATATCTAATAAGGTTCGATTACGATGTTCGGACATACCATTACGCTGTGGTGTTCCAGGCGGTGTCAATTGTGAAATAATTCCACACTGTCTTAAGTGACTGCCAAACTCATAAATCAGATATTCTCCTCCTCGATCAGATCTTAGGAATTTAATCTTCTTGTTACGATGATTCTCAACTTCACTCTGAAATTGCCTGAACTTTTCAAATGTTTCAGACTTGTGTTTCATTAAGTAAATATACCCATATCTACTCAAGTCATCAGTGAAGGTGAGAAAATAACAATATCCACCGCGCGCCTCAATGTTCATTAGACCGCACACATCAGTATGTATGATTTCTAACAAATCACTCGCTCGTTCCATTGTTCCAGAGAACGACGTTTTAGTCATCTTGCCCATGAGGCATGGTTCACACATGTCAACTGATTCAAAATCAAGTGACTTCAAAAGTCCATCAACATGGAGCTTCCTCATGTGTTTTACACCAATATGACCCAAACGGTAATGCCACAAGAAAGTGATACTATCATTATCAACTCTACATCTCTTGGCATCAATGCTATGAACATGTGTATCATCACTATCGAGATTCAATAAGAATAAACCCCTCATATGGGGTGCATGACCATAAAAGATATTACTCATACAAATAGAACAACCATTATTCTCTAATTTAAATGAGTAACCGTCTCGCAATAAACAAGATCCAGATATAATGTTCATGCTTAACGCATGCACTAAATAACAATTATTCAAGTTCATCACTAATCCCGATGGTAGTCGAAGAGCGAGCATGCCAATAGCTATCACATCAACCTTGAAACCATTTCCCATGCACATCATCACTTCATCCTTAGCCAACCTCCATCTATTCCGTAGGTCCTTCTTTGAGTTGCAAATGTGAGCAACCGAACTAGTATTAAATACCCAGGCACTACAACGAGAGCTAGTAAGGTATGCATCAATAACATGTATATCATATATAACTTGTTTGGTGTTGGCCGCCTTCTTGTCGGCCAGGTACTTGGGGCAGTTCCGCTTCCAGTGACCAATTCCCTTGCAATGAAAGCACTCCGTTTTTGGCTTGGGTCCAGCCTTTGGTTTCTTCACGGGAGGAGCAACTAGTTTGCCACCCTTCTTGGAGTTATCCTTCTTTCCCCTGCCATGGTTCTTTAAACTAGTGGTTTTACCATCAACACTTGATGTTCTTTCTGGATTGGCGACTTTCAGCATCGCAAACAGCTCGGCGACTGACTTGGTCATCCCGTGCATGTTATAGTTCATCACGAAGCTCTTGTAGCTAGGTGGAAATGATTGAAAAACTCTGTCAGTGATTGCCTTTGGCGGAAGGGGCATCCCTAACTCCGCCAGACGGGTTGAATACCCAAACATTCTGAGTATATGTTCACTGATAGACCCGTTCTTCTCCATCTTGCAAGCATAGAACTTATCGGAGGTCTCATTCCTCTCGATCCGGGCATTCTTCTTAAAGATAAACTCCAACTCCTGGAACATCTCATATGCTCCATGACATTCAAAACGTCTTTGAAGTCCCGGTTCTAAGCCATAAAAAATTGCACACTGAACCATTGAGTAATCTCCAGAATGTGCCTCCCAAGCGTCCTTAACATCTTGGGACGACATGTCTGCGGGTTGGTTACCAAGCGGTGCATCAAGGACATATGCCTTTTAGGAAGCCGTGAGGATAATCCTCAGATTACGGGCCCATTCCACAATGTTACTTCCATCATCTTTCAATTAGCTTTCTCTAGGAATGCATTAAAATTCAGGGGTGCTACTGCGCGAGCCATTGATCTACAACATAAATAAGCATAGGTTACTAAGAATATTGTTCATGATAATGAGTTTAGTTAATCAAATTACTAAAGCTCCCACTCAAATTGACATCCCTCGGGTCATCTGAGTGATACATGATCCACATTCACCAATTCAAGTCTGATCATCATGTGAGTTAAGGTGGTTTCAATGGTGAACATCATCATGTTGATCATATCTACTATATGACTCATGCTTGACCTTTCAGTCGCTTGTATTCCGAGGCCATGTATGTACATGTTAGGCTCGTCAAGTTTAACCCGAGTGGTCCGCATGTGCAACACTGGCTTACACCCGTTGTATGCAAACGTAGAGTCTATGACACCCGATCATCACGTGGTGTCTCGATACGACGAACTTTCGCAACGGTGCACACTTAGGGAGGACACAATTCATCTTGAAATTTAAGTGAGGGATCACCTTATAATGCTACCATCGTTCTAAGCAAAACAAGGTGCATAAAAAGATTAACATCACATGCAAATCATAAGTGACATGATATGGCCATGAACTTGTGCTTTTGTTCTCCATCTCCAAAGCACCGGCATGATCTCCATCGTAACCGACATGACACCAAGATCTCCATCATTGTGTCGTCATCGCGGTTGTCGCGCCCACCATGCTCATACTACTATTGCTACCGCTTAGCGATAAAGTAAAGCATTGCATAGCGCTTAAAGATTGACACGTAGGTCATACAATAATCAAAGATAACCCTATGGCTCCTGTCGGTTGCCGTACTCATCGACATGCAAGTCGTGATATTCTATACAAAAACATGATCATCTCATACATCACATATATCACATCATGTAATTATCCATATCACATCACAACATACCCTACAAAAACAAGTTAGATGTCCTCTAATTGTTGTTGCATGTTTTACGTGGCTACTATGGGTATCTAGCAAGAACGATTCTTACCTACGCAACACCACAATGGTGATATGAAGACTGATTTTCAACCTTCTACAAGGACCGTCTTAATCAAATCCAACCCAACTAAAGTGGGAGAGACAGACACCCGCCAGCCATCTTTATGCGACGAAGTCATATGTCAGTGGATGGAACACAGTCTCTTATAAGCTTCCGAGTAAAGTCGGTCCGAGCCGCTTCATCTCACAATACCGTTGAACCAAGAAAAGACGAAGGAAGGAAGCAATCTAAGTATCAACTCCCACAAACTCTTTGTGTTCTACTCCAGATCTCATCTATGCATAGACCTAGCTCATGATGCCACTGTTGGGGAACGTTGCATGGGAAACAAAAAAATTCCTACGCTTCACCGAGATCAATCTAGGAGATGAGCATCTATGAGAGGAGAGATTGGATCTACGTACCCTTGTAGGTCGCTAAGCGGAAGCTTTAAAGAACGCGGTTGATGTAGTGGTACGTCTCCGCGATCCAAATCACAAGCCGTCACACGAACTCCCGATCAAGTACCGAACGGACGGCACCTCCGCATTCAGCACACGTGCAGCTCGATGAAGATCTCCACCTTCTTGATCCAGCAAGAGGGAGCGGAGAAGTAGATGGGTTCGCTGGCAGCACAACGACGTGGCGGCGGCAGTGGTGGAGCTGACCCGGCAGAGCTTCGCTAAGCGGTGCTAAACCAATCTACTAGAGGAGAGGTAACTAGAGAGGGAGCAAGGGCTGCGCCGTGACTTGTGTTTGCAGCCCTCCCTCCCATCTCATATAAATATAGGGGAAGAGGAGGGGCTGTCCTCCCTAGGGTTTCCCCTAGGGTTTGGTGCGGCGGCCAAGGGAGGTGGGGCGGCGCCCAAGGTTGCTTTGGCCACCAAGTTTGGTGGCTAGCCCACCCTTTTGGCCCATCCCAAGCCTCTAGCTGCATGGGCCCTGAGGCGGGAGGTGCAGCCAGCCCACCAGGGGCTGGTTTGCACCCTCTCACAGCCCATGTCGCCCTTTGGAGTAGATGGGCCCACCCAGTGGACCCCTAGGAACACTTCCGGCACTCCGTCACACCACTTGCAGGTCACGGAACTTTTCTGGAACTCAAACACCAACTTACCATATATGAATCTTTACCTCCGGACCATTCCGGAACTCCTCGTGACGTCCGGGATCTCATCCGGGACTCCGAACAAACTTCGGTCATCAACACACATAACTCATCTATACCGAAACGTCACCGAACCGTAAGTGTGCAAACCCTGCGGGTTCGAGAACCATGTAGACATGACCGAGACACCTCTACGGTCAATAACCAACAGCGGGACCGAGATGCCCATGTTGGTTCCGACATGTTCTACAAAGACCTTTATCGATCGAACCACTATGTCAAGGATTCAGTTAATCTCGTATGATGTTCCCTTTGTCCTTCGGTATGTTACTTGCCCGAGATTCGATCGTCGGTATCTCTATACCTAGTTCAACCTCGTTACCGGCAAGTCTCTTTACTCGTTCCGTAATACAAGATCCCGCGACTGACACTTAGTCACATTGCTTGCAAGCCTTGTTGTGATGTTGTATTACCAAGTGGGCCCTGAGATACCTCTCCGTCACACGGAGCAACTAATCCCAGTATTGATCCATGCCAACTCAACAGACACCTTCGGAGATACCTATAGAGTACCTTTATAGTCACCCGGTTACATTGCAACATTTGATACACACAAGGCACTCCTCTAGTGTCAGTGAGTTGCATGATCTCATGGTCATAGGAACATATAATTGACATGCAGAAAAACTGTAGCAATAAACTTACACGTTCATATGCTATGTTTATAGTTTGGGTCTTGTCCATTACATCATTCTCCTATTGATGTGATCACGATATCAAATGACATCTCATGTCCATGGCTAGGAAACCTTAACCATCTTTGATCAACGAGCTAGCCTGCTAGAGGCATACTAGGGACATCGTGTTTGTCTATATGCCCACACATGTATTTAGTTTCCAATCAACACAATTATAGCATGGACAATAAACGATTATCATGAACAAGAAAATATTTCCAACAAAGGGACCCACCTCCATCTCCTTCTTCTTTGCTACGAAATAGAAACTCGACTGCAACACCTACATGTACACGCCCACGATGCTGACTTTGGCTCAAATCTATGGAAACTCTATCTTTAGTCAGCCCCTCGTCCAAGCACCATGTCCTATAAATACCTAGGGTTTTTCCTCAATCGATTCCCCCAACCCCCGAAACCACCTCTACTCAAAGCTCTCGTCATTTGGATCTCGGCGCAAAAGCTACGGTTCATCACCGGATTCCGACGCTTGTGAGCCATCCCGAGCATCCCTCTTTCGTAATCTGACTACTCTCGATCCCTAGGTTGGTTTCGACAAGGTCTTGTCTCCCCTATCCATCTACAAAGACCACATCCAGCTCGCAACACCGTCGGAGTTCACGAAGTTCACCTCGCCGCCCCGCTCGCCTCCTTCATCCCCAACCCCCACCAACGCCAAAAATCGGTCACTCTTGATCTCCCGCATCCACTAGACATCCCCACCGTAGCCGTCAATCGTCAGAATCGCCGCCAAGCCGAAGCCTTCTTCCCTGCCCACGTTCATTTTCTTCTCTGTAAGATGCATGTTCACGCATTCGTTACATTGAAAAACATTTTTTTCCAGGAATTTCAGATTTCTATGAGATTTTTTTAGGGTATCTTGAGTTCTATAGATGCAATTCCGTTGATTCTTTTTCCCACGGTTTCATAAAAATACCACCTATCCAGAGAACCAAATGGAAAAAAAATTGAAGGTTTTAAAATTTGAACTCAAACAGATTTATATTAAACACTAATTTGGGTATAACATTTATTTAAAAATAGGTTTTTGAGAAATTCTTTTGCTACAGTTTTCTACATGTTATATGCATCGAGAGAACTAATAAAAATGTTTTTTCTTTATAAACTGAATCTGGATAGATTTAAGTTCTATCTTAAATAGGTCATAACTTTTTTTTTATAAAACCTTTTTAATTGATTCCTTTTGTTAACTAAAACTAATGGCAAATACTTTTTTGTTAAACTCAAGTTTTATAATAGTTTCCTCTGTTAAAAATAGTTTCTGTCCAGAAACTTGTTTTGGCAATTTCTTGGAGTTTCTGACTTTCTATTTTGAAGTTATTTTGCATATGATATTGTTTGCTTGATCGTGATCATGATTGCTTATTGTATGATCATTGCTTGCTTATGCTAGATTGTCCGGAGTGCGAGACGGAGTACTACCAGTCTTTAGAGTTTAAGGAACATTAGCAAGGCAAGTTCACACTTTGATCATACTTTCCTTTACCCATTTTATACTATGCATTAGTTCCTCTAGATTGTTTGTTAAAATCTAAGGAAAGTATGATCAAAGTGTGAACTTGCCTTGCCGACTTTCGTTAAACTCTAAGGATTGGTAATACTATGCCTCGCACTCCGGAAAATCTAGCATATGCAAGCAATGAGCATACAATAAGCAATCAGGATCACAATCAAGCAAACAATATCATATGCAAAACAACTTGAAAAGAAAAAGTTGGAAACTCCACGAAATTGACAAAACAAGTTTCTGGACAGAAAATATTTTTAACAAAATAAAATACTATAAAACTTTAGTTTAACAAAAAGTATTTTCTATTAGTTTTAGTTAAAAAAAGAATCAATTAAAAATGTTTATAAAACAAAAGTTATGGGCTATTTAAGATAGAACTTAAATCTGTCCAGGTTCAGTTTTATATAAACAAAAACTATTTTTATTAGTTCACTGGTTACATATAACATGCATAAAACTATAGCAACAATAATTTATCAAAAAATATTTTTAAATAAAAGTTATACCAAAATTAATGTTTAATAGAAATATTTTTGAATTCAAATTTTAAAATCTTCAAAAATATTTTTCGTTTGGTTCTATGGATAGGTGGGATTTTTATGAAACATTAGGAAAAAGAATAAACGGAATTGGATATATAGAACTGATCTATAGAACTCAAGATACGCCAAAAGAAAAATCCGATAGAAATCTGAAATTCGAGGAAAAAACGTTTTTTTAACTGAACCTAACAGGTGTTCGTGCATCTTGAACTAAACTTGGGCACGGAAGAAGGCTTCGGCTGTGCAGTGATTCCGGCGATCGATGGCTATGGTGGGAATATCCGGTGGATGCGGGAGATCAAGAGTGACTGATTTTTGACGTTGGTGAAGGTTGGGGACGACGGAGGCGAGCGGGGCATCGAGGTGAACTCCGTGAACTCCGACGATGATGCGAGCTAGAGACGGTCGTCGTACATGCATAGGGGAGAAAAGACCTTGTCAAAACCAATCTAGGGATCGAGAGTAGTCGAATTAAGGAAGAGGAAGGCTCGGGATGGCTCACCGGTGTCGGAATCCGACGATGAACTGCAGTTTCTGCGATGAGATCTAAACGTCTAGAGTTTCGAGTAGAGGTGGTTTAGGGGGTTCGGGTTTGGGGGAATTGGTCCACGAAAACTCTGGATATTTATAGGACATGATTCTTGAACGAGGGGTTGCTTAGAGATAGAGTTTCAACGGATTTAAGCCAAAGTCGGCGTCGTGTGTACGTACGTGTGGGTGTTGGACTCGTGTTTCTATTTCATAGAGAAGAAAAAGACGGAGGTGGGTCCCTTTGTCAGGAAAAAAGAGAGAAGTGGGGTTACGTAAGAGAGAGAACCAGAGGAGCACTCACGTGCCTGCGCGCGTACGCGGATGGCGGCGCTGGGGAAACGAGCGAGCGCTCGTTGTGCTGCCCTCGCACTAGGGCTGGCTCGGGTGTGGGGCTCGGCCCGTGGCTGACTGGGCTGGCCGGTGTGCTGGCCTGGTCAGCGGCTTTTCTTAATAAAAAAATGGTTTTTTTATAAAGTTTGTTTTGTTTCTCTTTTGTGAAACGAAAATAAAATAAGTCGAAAAATTCCATAAACATTCATATAAATTTCTACTAATAAATGGACCTAGTTGGACATTTTTCCTGGCCAAAAACCAAATTTCAAAAATAAACATTTTTGCTATTTTAATAAAATTTGCATCAAATAAGTTTGCAAATAAAAACACAATAAATATATTTTGGTTTAAATTAAATTTCCAATATTTCTCTTCTGTATTTGAAGAAGTCATTTTATATTTTCTCTTTATTTTCTTTTGAAATAATGGAAGTGAATTTTGGTGAATCTGCATTGGATCCAAGTTCCAAATTTTGAAATTTTAAAAATGAATTTTAGGGAAACTTCCAACTCTCTCTTTTGGTCCTTGAGTTTCTCAAAGTCCCTAGAATCAAATTTCAAATAAAACAAATGGTGGCAAAAATGCATAAATTATGGATCCATATGAATTTCTATTTATAAACATCCAAACTGAAAATTGGGATGTTACAAGAGATATGAAAAAGAGTGGCCAACAATATATACATACACTCAAGTAAGAAATGCACCTATTAAAGTAAATAAAATTGATCTAGAAATTGGAAGAGAGAAGGTCATGACAACCAAATATCTTAGCGCCATTCTCTCACACAATCAGTAGTACAAAAGAAACGTTGAGGCAATTAAGAGAACATAACTATTGTTGGATCTGATGCAGAAGTCAAGAAAACAAACACGAGTGGATCAAAACTTCAATGAAATTGATGTTTTGGGCACCACAACCCCACAAAGAAACGAACATGTGGATTTAAGAAAGAAAGAAAGAAGAACAAAACAAATTTATGTTGTTCCTTGAATTGAAATGTTATATTCGCTAGCTAATAGTCAGACAAATAGCATCCCAACATCCATGAACCATCCGGTTTGCAAGGGTATGTAATCTGTGTTTATCATAGGATTCAGAATAGTGGGGACATGCACTACCACCAGAAGAATTCTATACTTGTATGCATTGTCAATCTACAACATTCAATAAAAATATCCCTAAATGGTATCCAGTAACGAGCCAAAAATGTATACACTACACGACTCATTCATTTGGCAGACACTTACATGATCAACCATGGCATTTGCGCAAGATGTGCTGTCAACATGATTATGAGTATGCACAACACTGTTACTAATTTATACACGAATAACTTTGCGGTTGTCGGTGTCAAAACCGGCGGATCTCGGGTAGGGGGTCCTGAACTGTGAGATTAGAATCGACAATAACAGAGACAAAGGGGACACGAATTTACCCAGGTTCGGGCCCTCCTATGGACATCATACCCTATGTACTGCTTGGTTGTACTGATGACGTGGGGAGTTACATAGTTGATCTACCTCGAGATTGAATAACTAACCCTAGATGAGTTATTCTGTCCCTATAGACGCCGAGGATGCCTAGGGTTTACACAAACATGCCTATTTGCTACATAAAACATGGAGTGCAAGTTGTTCTTCCCAAAGCTTCCATCTTGGAGACTGGGCCTTCAAATATTCCCGTGTTCGATAAGTAGCCTATAGAGTCCGGCCCATAAGAATAGGCCGGCTTCCCGAGGACCCCGTAATCCAGAACTCCCTCAGTAGCCCCCGAACTTCCCTCCAACACCAAGGGTCTTTGATTTCAATTACTTCACGCAAAAAGTCTTCGGCTTGCGAGGTATGTTCCTTTCGCCGAACAGAGTTCGACCTCCGATGACAAATAGCTTCTGAATAGCGGCACGTTCGAATCCTGTGAAATAAGTTGGCTTTGAAGGCCAAACGTCAGGGAGGAAAAGATAACGTTCCCTGACGACCTCTCCGACGAAAGGTCACGTCCCACCACGACATCTAGGCCAGTTACAGGAACTCGATCCGCGGTTCGAGGCCGTTCCATCAGCATGATCTATCAATGCACAGATCGTGCTCCATTTCATACGGGATATGTTTAATCATGCGTGCGCAACTATGCACGTGTCTCGGAAAGTGGAGGGATTCGCGATGCGGCGGAGGGGGCTCAAACGATAAGCCTCATAAAAGGGAAAGAAAACACTCGTGACTATTCACGCTCCCCATCTGCTTCCGCTACCTCCCATTCATTTGAGCCTCCGACGCCTAGATCCAAATCTTCTGCCTCCACCTTATGAGCTCACAAACGGTGAGCTCCGGCTCCAACCACAAGTGGGAGGCCTTCACGGTGACCGGTGAGGACATCTAGGACCTTAAGAAGGCCGGATACCTCCCCACCAACATCCCTCACCGCGCGGCGGAGGAGGGCCAAGTGATACCCACCCCCAAGCCAGGCGAAAGGGTGGTGTTCATCCCCCACTTCATCAAGGGGTTGATCTTACCTTTCCACCCCTTTGTCAAGGGGTTGATATTCTTCTATGACCTCGACTTCCATGACCTCCCGCAGAACCTCATCATGCACATCTCGGCGTTCATCCTTGTTTGTGAGGCCTTCCTGCGCATCAAGCCACGCTTCGGGCTTTGGCTTTAGGTTTTCAACATCAAGCCCAAGTGCGTCGGTGGCAAGCACGTAGATTGCAGTGGGGCAGTCATCGACAAGCTCACCCGCGTTGGTTGGCCATCGAGCACCCTTATTGACACCATCAAGTGGTGGCAGAAGGAGTGGTTCTATATCACTGAACCACAAGAAGAAGGTGAGCATCCCTCCACTGCATTCAGATCCGCGCCCCCCCCCCACCAGACTGGCTTCGTGGCTCGAAAAGGGCCTCTTCTGGGGACCGGGCAAGCAGGTGAGAGACCTGCAGAAGCGCATCCGCTCCATGGTCGAGGAGGGCACCAAGTGGACCGATGTGGTACAGGTGATGCTCCGAAGACGTATCCTCCCTTGCCAGCGCTGGGATACTCCCTTGTGGGCTCGTCAGCTTGACGCCGGGCCCACAGTCCAGAATCTCTTCCGCACTATGTGGGAGAAGTTGTGCAAGGCGCTCTTCAAATCATAGAGGAGTTGGCCATCTGAGAAGGAGGACAAGGGTCTGCACGCTGCCAAGCCCGAATTTGAGGTACAATACATCCTAGCTCGGCCGACTCCATTACACAAGGAGGTTTCATAACCCCTTTTTTGATCTGCCTTTGTAGAGATGGCTGAAGAAAGCCGTCAAAATTAAGAGTATGGCGCCTCAACCCGAACACAAGAGGACCGGGCTGTTAGCAAAAATGCTCGTGGTAAATCCTTACGAGGCTCCCACGAAAAAACAGAAGAAAATGAAACCAGGCTAGGCTGGCATACGCGTCAGGGACTAGCCTGACGCCGCATCTGATGATACCCCCACCTCCTTGAATCAGGAGGAGGCTAAGGAGGAGGAAGAGGAAGAAGAGGTGGAGGCCAAGGTCGAGGGTGAGGGAGGAGGTAATTCCCCCCGTGCCAGGAAGAGAGTAGCGTCTTCGAAAGCTCCGAAGCAGGCCCCTCCTCCCGTCTAGATGAGGGCGCATCGGGCGCAGGTGATTCTGAACGACGATAGTTCGGATTCAGACACTGTGTTCGAAGACCTTGAAGAGGTTCCGCGGAGGAGCCTGCAGGTCAAACCCCCTCCAAAAAGGTTAGGATCCGAAAACCCTCCTATTGCTCATGGATAGATTTAGAGTTTACTGACATGTAGGTTATTGGCTTTGCAGCCCCCTGTGTGACATCCCCACCGATGTGATGTCGGATGGGGAAACCCCGCCCGCCGAACTGGCAGAGAGCGGGGATGCCTCGCATCCAACCACTTCAGGCGCCACAAGGGACGCCGTGGAGGTGTCGTCCCAGCATACTCCTATGGAGGCAGACACTGGTGGCGAGGGAGACCGTATCATGCCTGAGGCTAACGCCTCGGCCATAAAAGACCGGGGGCAACACCCCTCCTGGACACCAAGGAGGCCAGATGAGTGGGTGCTCTATCCCCTCCGAGAACATCTACGGAGTGCACTGTGCCTCTGGAGGCAACGGTTCAATCCCCGCTAGGTGATCGGGGTATCCGGTCATCACCGGCACCACCGACCAATAGGTGGTTGGCCATGGAGGAGGCTCTATCGAGCGCCTCCATCCCCGAGGATCACCACACCTTTAGGGGTGCGGTATTGCAGAGCATCCAGTCCATTGACAATGGACTGAAGGAGGCCTTCAAAGGTATCCTTAAGGGTTTTCAAGTAAGTCACTTGATACTCTTATTAGCAAAGTTTTTATTTATTTCTATTATATACATGGCAGCCTCCGAGCCCTAGGTGAGGTGAAAAAACTCATCTAGGGGTCACTCATGTATCCGATATCGGAGTAGATACACTTTAAGTATCCGACATGTTAGGATAACTCAACATATGATCGGATTGACTATAATTCGGGAATTGAGAACTCATGTAATATATCAACTGTATGTGTAATGGAGGCTTCGTCATCGGCGGCGGCAATAAATGGCGCCGAGCAGGACAAGCTAAATCGGAAGCTTAAGCGCTCTGAAGACAAAGTTGAGGCCCTTAACCAAAGATTTGACGAGGCCCAAGGTATATCAAAACAAAATCCGAATACCTTTGTCTGAACTCCATCGTCTGAATACTGTCAATGCAGCTTTTTCACATTGTACGTTGTACGTGCATCTTCGGCGAAAGAGATGGAGAGGCTGAAGGCCAAGCCCCAACGTGTGAAGGGCGAAGCAACCACCAAGAGGGTGGCTGCTAAAGAAATGGTTGTCGCCCTCTCCACCATGTGAGCCACCAGTGGCAAGCACGAGGCTCGCGTGGCAGAGGTCCAGCAGGAGCTCAAGGACGCGAGTGAAAGATGCGAGGACTTGGAGCAGAAGAATAAGGCAAGCTCGGACGAACTGTCCACTTTAACAACCAAACTCCAGAAGGAGCGGGTGGTTAGATGGTTCTATGAGGAGCAAGTGTGCCAAGCCAAGGACATAACAAATGGTAAGCCATACTCACTAAAGTGCATATTCAGGGACAGCAAATTCGAATTTCTTACCCTGTTGTGGCGTTCCTCAGGCGCCTCCTCCGATCTACAGAAGAGTGTGGTGGGCGCCAATCAGCCATTTGCCTTGCGGGAAGAAGGAGATGAAGCTCGACTGTTCTAGGCACAGTTCGGAGCCCCTGAGCGTCCTCCTCTTCTAGTGGAGCAGCTGAAACAGCTGATGGAGCTGCACCAGATGGCAGAGCCGGCCATGAAGGACCTCTAGATCCGCTTATGGCCCGGCAAGCCGCTTAGAGGCAACTACTTTGGCCTAGTGCATAGGTTGATTGTTGCTTCGCCCTGCCTCGACACCGTCAAGCGCTCCTTTTGCATCGAGGGAGTCCAGATGGCCCTTGCAAGAGCGAAGGTGCACTGGCCGGGGCTAGATTCGATCATAGTATCCACTGCCTCGCCACCTCCCGGGAAGGAGCATAGACGCCCCGAGATATACTTTGATGGAGTGATGGAGAGTGCTCAGGTTATAGCATCCCAGTGTCGGGGCGATCATTTATTTGAATGAATCGTAACGCGTTCGAAGACTTGTCCAAACTTTTGATGATATTACTTATTGTTATTGTATCATTTTGCATTCCTTTATAACTCCCATGTGGTTGTTTAATACTGAAAGATGCGAGTCATCGGCTTCAGCCCCCGTGTAGATACTACATAGGGGCGTGTATGCCAATGCACTATGTCCCTTAGCCGAATTATCAGAACCCAAAGGTGGTACTATGCGGCAGACTAGGAAATCAAAATATAGTGCTTTATTTCTTTCACTTAGCCGTAGGGGCGCGAAAAGGACTACAAGAAGCGTATGATTAGCCACCAAAGTTTTGTGATGTTCGGACGAACCGTGGCCAAAGCCGGTATCACAATGTTTGCATAAACGACAAATTCCTCGTATAACACGGAATAACTGCTTATGAGGATTGAAGTATAATACTTCTCGCTCGGGTTCACAAACCGGATCTCACATACTATGACAGTCCGTTTTTGGCTTTCTCCCCTGAGGTGCTTGACTAGACTATCCGGAAGCACAATCGCAGGGGTGCTCCCTTTGCCCTTTTAGCCGAACGAGCGGAACGTAAAGGGGCAAGCACAGGAGCCGGGCAACCCAACTATTGACCCAAGACATAGCTCGAAACCGATGCATATAAAGCAAACACCAAGACGCTGAATGCATGATAGAATTTACATCACGCAATTTGTGTTTTAAACTCGAGCCCCCGGTCTATTAGCGGGTTGCCTCGCATCATATCGAACAGGTCCACGAGAAGAGGGAGAGAGGAAAAAATATGCGCCGAAAAAGGACAGATGAGGCAAACTTGTGCCACGCAATTGACATTTTTATCAACTACTCTTATAGCTCGAATTGCCGAAGCAAATTTTTACAGTTATGTGAAATAAATAAAAATATACAAGAGTTGTTGTACCAGGGGTCTTTGATTGATAACCTAACATCCTCGATATGCCCCATTGCTAGTTGACTCCTGCTCTTAGATGCACCTTGATGGGTGTTAGTGTTTGGTGAACGGATCTTGACAACATGGTCTTGAGAGGCCGCCGAATTTTAGGTGAGCATTATACCATAGGCAGGTTCTTTAGGAGTACCTGCATTTTGTCCGAAGACGTATTGATGATAGAGGTTCGGGCCAGCCGAACACCCATCTTTATTTCCCCACCGCTACCCATGGAAATTTAAGTGCGAAGTTGTGCCTCCTTGGCACATACTTTGCTGGTCGTAGGGTTGTGCGGTGGGGGGCGAGTCCCTATTGAAGGGAGGAGGAAGGATCTGAGTTTTCGGTCTGAAGCCAAACTCGTGTCCCAGCCTTGTGTGCCTTTATGGCGAATGTCAGAACTTGCTGATCTTCTTTGTAGCTGAATTCGGCCAGGGCCAGTTCATGTTCCTCAGTTCTAAGGGAGCGCTCTGTATTGGCGTTAATAGTATTGACCCCCTTAGGGCCTGGCATCTTGAGCTTGAGGTATGCATAGTGTGGGACTGCATTGAAACGAGTGAACACTGTCCGACCAAGCAGTGCATGATAGATGCTGCGGAAGGGCACAATGATGAAGATCAAGTCTTCGCTGTGAAAGTTATCGGGCAAGCCAAACACAACTTCCAGGATTACGGAAACCGTACATCAGGCCTCAATGCGTGGGATCACTCCTTTGAAGGTAGTGCTACTGGGTTCGATCCTTGACGGATCTATGACCATCTTTTTCACCTATCTGAGTAAATTAGGTTAAGGCTACTTCCTCCGTCCATTAGGACTTTTGTGAGGTGATACCCATATATAATGGGGTCCAGGACGAGGGCCACCGAACCCCCATGATGGATACTGGTCAGGTGATCGGGTATGCCGACCATGGGTTGTACTTCGGGGCTACGGGTTCCATAGTGTAGACCTACCGAAGGGCGCGCTTCCTCTCCTTCTTAGGTATATGGGTGGCGTATATCATATTCACCGTTTTGACTTCGGGAGGAAATTTCCTCTGTCCGCCACTAATTGGACATTGAGGCTCATCCTCGTCCTCGCTGCGAGAGCTTTTCCCTTGGTCCTCGGGTGGTATCTTGCCGGCCTGTTTAAACACCCAGCAAATGCGGTGTATGTGGTTGGCGGGCTTCTCTGGAGTCCCATGAATTTAGCAAGGCATTTCCATGATCTTCTCAAGTTGGGTGGGTCCTTCATGATTGCCTTTAGGAGGCTTCTTCCGCTGCCCGGGTCAGGAGTTGCGCAATCCGAGGTTTACAACCATGTCATCGGCATCGCTATTATTGTGTTGGCGCTTATTCTTATTGCGCTTTGGTTTTCCGTTGCAATCCCGGGCTTTAGAGGACACTGGATCTTCAGAATTGTGGTTGCATCTTGGCAGCCAATTGTCTTCACCCGCGCAAAAGCGGGTCATTTGGGAAGTAAGGGCGGACATGGTCCGAGGTTAATCCTGGCCAAGCTGGCGCGCAAGCCATTCGTCTCGAATATTGTGCCGGAAGGAGGCTATGGCCTCAACATCCGGAGAGTCGACAATTTGGTTGTTCTTAGTCAAGAACCGATTCTAGATTGCCGAGAAGACTCGCCGGGATTCTGGACGACGTTGCTGAGATCGGAAGAGTCCGACGGGCAAACATAGGTTCCCTAGAAGTTAGAGCAGAACACATCTTCCAGGTCTTCCCAGCATCCAATGGAGTTTTTGGGGAGACTGTTTAACCAGTGCCGAGATGGCCCCTTAAGCTTAAGAGGTAGATATTTGATGGCATGGAGATCGTCTCCCACGCCATGTGGATTTGGAGGAGGAAGTCCTCAATCCATACAGTTGGGTCAGTAGTCCCATCATTTTGTTCTATATTCAGAGGTTTAAACCCCTCAGGGAACTAATGTTGCATTACCTCATCTGTGAAGCATAGTGGGTGAGTGGCACCTCTAACTCGTGCTATGTCGCGCCTGTATTCGGCATCTGTGTGGGCCGGTTTCGTTCCCGGACCCTGTTGTTTTGGTCAAACCATGGTCTATACCCGCCCCGTCTATCGGGTGAGTACTCTCTAGATCCTTAGATGGATCTTGTACGACCTGCTCTGTGATCCAAGTTATCTCACAGGTCGAACCTATCATTGGGCTCTAATGGCTCCTTACCCCGTCTTTAGGGCATTGGTGGTATATAACCGGTGTTGTCGGTTGTCCTGTCTCGCCCGCGAGGGGGGCGGTCCGGCTTGTCGTATGGAGTACGGTTCAGAGATGGAGTATCAATGAGTTCGTCATCGAATTGCGACAGCATCCTTCTCCGTGGGTAGAATTTTGGCTGGTCCCACAGACCGGTGCCGTATACTTTCTCAGCCGAGAGGAATTTCGTCCATTGATGATTGAGGTCATCCTGTTCAGCATTGACTTGCCGTTCTTTAGCTTTCAAGCTGCGATCCATTTCTATGAGATGTTGCCTGATTTCTTCCTGATCTACGAGGTTATTAGGGATGTACAAGTCATCAGCCTCCGGTATATCTTCCTCCTCGATGGGGGGAAGGTAATTATCGTCTTTGGAGTTGTTGACATTATCGGGGTTGTTCTGGACCTCAGGCCCTTCCGGACCCTCTAACGGGTGTTCAGGGATATCAGGATTGCCATGGTCAATAGGGGTATTACCGTCCCCGTTGCTGATAATAGTTTTCCTTCCGCTGCCCAGGTCGGGAGTTGAGGAATCCGACATTTACAGCCATGTCATCGACATCGCTATTATTGTGTTGGCACTTATTCTTATTGCGCTTTGGTTTTCCATTGCCATCCCGGGCTTCAGAGGCCACTGGATCTTCAGAATTGTTGTTGCATCTTGGCAGCCAATTGTCTTCGCCCGCGCAAAAGCGTGTCATTTGGGAAGTAAGGGCGGACATGGTCCGAGGTTTATCTTGGCCAAGCTGGCGGGACAGCCATTCGTCTCGAATATTGTTCCGGAAGGAGGCTATGGCCTCAACATCCGGAGAGTCGACAATTTGGTTGTTCTTAGTCAAGAACCGATTCTAGAATTGCCGAGAAGACTCGTCGGGATTCTGGATGACGTTGCTGAGATCGTAAGAGTCCGGCGGGTAGACATAGGTTCCCTGGAAGTTAGAGCAGAACACATCTTCCAGGTCTTCCCAGCATCCAATGGAGTTTTTGGGGAGACTGTTTAACCAGTGCCGTGCTGGCCCCTTAAGCTTAAGAGGTAGATGTTTGATGGCATGGAGATCGTCTCCTCACGCCATGTGGATATGGAGGAGGAAGTCCTCAATCCATACAGTTGGGTCAGTAGTCCCATCATATTGTTCTATATTCAGAGGTTTAAACCCCTCAGGGAACTAATGTTGCATTACCTCATCTGTGAAGCATAGTGGGTGAGTGGCGCCTCTGACCTGTGCTATGTCGCGCCTGTATTCGGCATCTGTGTGGGCCTGGTTTCGTTCCCGGACCCTATTGTTTTGGTCAAACCATGGTCTGTACCCGCCCCGTCTATCGGGTGAGTACTCTCTGGATCCTTAGATGGATCTTGTACGACCTGCTCTGTGATCCAGGTTATCTCACAGGTCAAACTTATCATTGGGCTCTAATGGGTCCTTACCCCGTCTTTGGGGCATTGCTGGTATATAACTGGTGTTATCAGTCGTCATGTCTCACCCGCGAGGGGGGCGGTCCGGCTTGTCGTATGGAGTACGGTTCGGAGATGGAGTATCAATGAGTTCATCATCTAATTGCGACAGCAGCCTTCTCCGTGGGTAGATTTTTGGCTGGTCCCACACACCGGTGTCGTATACTTTCTCAGCCGAGAGGACTTTCGTCCGTTGTTGATTGAGGTCATCATGTTCGGCTTTGACTTGCCGTTCTTTAGATTTCAAGCTGCAAGCCGTTGCTATGAGATGTTACCTGATTTCTTCCTGATCTACAAGGTTATCAGGGATGTACAAGTCATCAGCCTCCGTTATATCTTCCTCCTCGATGGGGGGAAGGTAATTATCGTCTTTGGAGTCGTTGACATTATCAGGGTTGTTCTGGTCCTCAGGCCCTTCCGGACCCTCTAACGGGTGTTCAGGGATATCAGGATTGCCATGGTCAATAGGTGTATTACCATCCCCGTTGCTGATAATAGTTTTCCTTCCCTTTTTGCCTTTGGACCGCTTATGCAATTTCTGGCACCTTGACGGCGCATCGCCCGACTTGTCGCCATCATTGTTAGGTGTATTGTCGCCGTTAGTAGCAGGTGTATCTACCATGTAGACATCGTATGTGGAAGTGGCAGCCCACCTCCCGGTGTTAATGGGGGTGGGAGCACGGTCCTCTTCATGCATGTATTCTGCCTCCTCGGAGGCATAGTCCAGCATGTCGGTTAAATCTTCCACAGTGGCTATCAAGTGGGTGGTGGTTGGTGTCGGTGTCAAAACAGGCGGATCTCGGGTAGGGGGTCCCGAACTGTGAAACTAGTATCGACGGTAAGAGGAGACGAAGCGGACACAAGTTTACCCAGGTTCGGGCCCTCGAAAGGAGGTAATACCCTACGTCCTGCTTGATTGTATTGATGGTGTAAGGGGTTATAGAGTTGATCTACCTCGAGATCGTATGTCTAACCCTAGATGAGTTGTTCTATTCTATGCCCTAAAACCCTCTGGCTTATATAGATGCCAAGGAGGCCTAGGGTTTACACACGGTCGGTTACATGCCGAAGAGATAAACATGACTATTCACTATTGGAAATATGCCCTAGAGGCAATAAATATAGTGTTTATTATTATATTTCCTTGCTCATGATAAACGTTTATTATCCATGCTATAATTGTATTGATTGGAAACACATTACATGTGTGGGTAAATAGACAACACTTTGTCCCTAGTATGCCTCTAGTGAACTAGCTCGTTGATCAAAGATGGTCAAGGTTTCCTAGCCATTGACAGGTGATGTCATTTGATAACGGGATCACATCATTAGAAGAATGATGTGATGGACAACACCCAAACTACAAGCGTAGCATATGATCGTGTCATTTTATTGCTACTATTTTCAGCATGTCAAGTATATGTTCCTATGACCATGAGATATTGCAACTCACGAACACTGGAGGAGTGCCTTGTGTGTATCAAATGTCGCAACGTAACTGGGTGACTCTAAAGGTGCTCTACAGGTATCTCCGAGGGTGTCTGTTGAGTTGGCATAGATCAAGACTGGGATTTGTTACTCCATGTAACGAAGAGGTATCTCAGGGCCCACTCGGTAATACAACATCACAACAAGCCTTGCAAGCGATGTGACTAAGTGTTAGTCATGGGATCTTGTATCACGAAATGAGTAAAGAGCCTTGCCGGTAATAAGGTTGAACTAGGTATGGAGATACCGACGATCGAATCTCGGGCAAGTAACATACCGAAGAACTAAGGGAACATTATACGGGATTAACTGAATCCTTGAAATAGAGGTTTGACCGATAAAGATCTTTGTAGAATATGTAGGAACCAATATGGGCATCTAGGTCCTGCTATTGGTTATTGACCGTAGAGGTGTCTCGGTCATGTCTACATAGTTCTCGAACCCGCAGGGTCTGCACACTTAAGGTTTGGTGACGTTTCAGTAGTATAGAGTTATGTATGGTGGTGACTGAAGGTTGTTAGGAGTCCCAGATGAGATCCCGGACGTCACGAGGAGCTCCGAAATGGTCCGAAGGTAAAGATTCATATATGAGAAGTCTTGTTTTGGTCGCCGGAAAAGTTTCGGGCTAATCGGTAGTGTACCGGGAGTGCCGGTAATGTACTGGGAGACCACTGGGAGGGGTATTTAGACCCAAGAGGCTTCATGGGCTGTCGGAGTGTGAATACCAGCCCTTTGTGGGCTTGTGGAAATCCCACACAAGGCCCATGTGGCTAGGGAAGAAAATCCCAAAGGGAAAAAGGTGGGAAAAGGCCAAAACGGGAGGAATCCTAGTCCTACTAGGATTGGAGGAGGAATCCTCCTCTCCTCCCACTTCGGCCGAACCAAGGAGGGCTTGGACCTTGCTCCAAGGCCTCTCCTCCCTCCCTCTTATATATACTGGAGGTTTTTGGGTTTTTTCATAGAATTTTCAGCCACGTGCTACCCATTGCTCTAGTGCATAGTTTCTCCTCTAGATCGGATTTCTGCAGTGCTTAGGCAAAGCCCTGCCGGAATAGCTCCACCACCATCGCCGGAGCGCTGTCACGCTGCCAGAGAACTCTTCTTCCTCTCCGCTCCCTCTTGCTGGATCAAGAAGGTAGAGATCGTCATCAAGTTGTACGTGTGCTGAACACGGAGGTGTCGTCCGTTCGGCGCTGGATCGGAAGGACCGTGATCGTGTTCGCAGGACAGATCGTGATTGGATTGCGGGACAGATCATGATCGTTTTCGCGGGATGGATCGTGATTGGATCGTGGGATATATCGTGATTGGATCGCGGGACGCTCAGCGATTTGGATCGCGAAGACGTTCGACTACACCGACCGCGTTCCTTAACGCTTCCCGCTTAGCGATCTACAAGGGTATGTAGATCCACTCTCCCTCTCGTAGATGCTCATCACCATGGATAGGTCTTGCTTGAACGTAGGAAATTTTTTGTTTCCCATGCAACGTTCCCCAACATTCACTACATCAAACATGGAGCTCTAGCCGTGCTCCTCGAAGCTTCCATCCTAGAAATCGGGCCTTTAAATCATCCAGTGTTCAGCAAGTAGCCCATATAGTCTAGCCCATAAACAATAGGTCGGCTATCCGAGGATCCCCCATATTTGGGACTCCCTTAGTAGCCCCCGGACTTGACTCCAACGCCAAGGGTCTTTATCTCTAATTGCTTCGTGAACAGAGTCTTCGACTTGCGAGGTGACTTCCTTCCCACCGAACCATAGTCCGACCTCCGATGATAAGTAGTTTTCCTTATAGTGGCACATTCGAATTCTGTGAGATAAGTTGGATTTCAAGGCCAAACATCAGGGAAAAAGGTAATGTTTCCTGACGACCTCTCTGACGAAAAGGTCATGGCCCACCACGACCGATAGGCCAGTTATAGGCACTCGATGCGCGGTTCGAGGCCGTTTCAGCCACATGATCTATCAAAATGTCGACCATGTATTGTTTTATATGGGATATACTTAATCACACGCACGCAACGACTCGTGCGTCTTGGGAAGTGGAGCGATTCACGGCGAAGCAAGGGGAGCCCAAATCGATAGACCTCATAAAAGGAGAAAGAAAACCCCAAAGGCCTTTCACGCTCTCCATTCGACTTCTCCGCCTCCTATTCCCTTGCGCCTCCAGAGCACAGATCTAGGTTTCTCCACACCCGCTCCCGAGATCAGCAATGGCGGGCTCCAATGGCCAGTGGGAAGCTTCCACAGTCACCAACAAGGACATCCTCGACTTCAAGAAAGCCGGTTACCTCCCCGCCGACATTCCCCATCGCTTGGTGGAGGAGGGCCAAGTGATCCCCACCCCCAGGCCAGGCGAGAGGGTGGTGTTCATCCCCCCACTTCATCAGGGGGTTGAGCTTCCCTCTCCACCCCTTCGTCGGGGGATTAATGTTCTTCTACGGCCTTGACTTCCCTGACCTCCAGCCGAACTCCATCATGCATATCCCGCCATTCATCCTCGTCTACGAGGCCTTCCAACGCGTCGAGCCGCACTTCGGGCTCTGGCTGCAGGTCTTCAATATCAAGCCCAAGTGCGTCGGAGGCAAGCACGCGGACTATGACGGGGTAGTCATCAGCAAGCTCGCCCACGTCGGGTGGCCATCGT
Organism: Hordeum marinum; assembly: GCA_022496015.1. Classification (NCBI taxonomy): domain Eukaryota; kingdom Viridiplantae; phylum Streptophyta; class Magnoliopsida; order Poales; family Poaceae; genus Hordeum; species Hordeum marinum. The sequence goes on along the minus strand of CM039677.1, from coordinate 339,501,727 downwards.
GCACCTTCATCGACACCATCAAAGGATGGCAGAAGGAGTGGTTGTATGTCATCGAACCACAAGAGGAGGGCCAACTCCCCGCCACCGCATTCAGATCCGCCCCCACCAGACTGGCTTCATGGCCCGAAAAGGGCCTGGCCTGGGGTTCGGGCAAAGAGGTGACCGATCTACAGAAGCGCCTCCGCTCCCTGGTCATGGAGCACATCAAGCTAGCCGATGTGGTCCAGGTGATGCTCCGAAGACGCATCCTCCCCTGCCAGTGTCGGAACACTCCTCTGTGGGCTTAAGAACTTGAAACCGAGCCCACAATCCAGAATCTCTTCCGTACGACGCGGGAGAAGCTGTGAAAGGCGCTCTTCAAGTCGATGAAGAGCTGGCCATCCAAGGAGGAGGACAAGGGCCTGCATGCCGCCAATCCGGAATCCGAGGTATGATTTTCCTCGACTTCGTTGGCTCTATTACACAGAGAATCCCTTCATCCTCTTATCCGGTCTATTCTGGCAGAGATGGCAGAAGAAGGTCACCAACATCAACAGTCTAGCTCCTCAGCCCGAAGACGAGAGGGACCAGGCTGTTAGCCAGGATGCTCGTAGAGAAGCATTACGAGGCTCCCACGAAGAAGGAGAAGAAGAAGAAACTAGGTCAGGCTGGCCTTTGCATCAAGGACCAACCTGATGCTGCATCTGAAGACACCCCCACCTCCTCAAATCAGGAGGAGGCTGAAGAGGTGGGAGAAGAGGAGGGGGAGGTCGAGGGCGAGGGGGAAGGCAACTTTTCCCACGCCAAGAAGAGAGCAACGTCTTCGGACGCCTCGGGGCAGGCAACTTCTCCTGCCCCGATGAGGGAGCGGTAGACGCGTGTGGTTCTGTCTAACGATAGCTTGAGGGATCACTAGAAGAGTGTCTAGAGGGGGGGGGTGAATAGACTACTAGCAGAAAATTAAAGCCTAATCTTTTCCCAAGTTAATTGGTTGGCAGATTTTAACAGTTTTAGCAAGGCTAGCAAGTCTATATACCCTAGACATGCATGTCAACAAATATAGGAGCGGCTAGTAAATACATTGCACATGAAGTAAAGAGATGAGATATGGAGATCAAACGCATCTGGAGACACAAGAATTTTTCCCGTGGTTCCAATAGGTGGTGCTATCGTACGTCCACGTTTATGGAGTCTTCAACCCACGGAGGGTAACGACTGCGAGAGTCCATGGAGGGCTCTACCCATATGGTTCCACGAAGTAGCAACCTTGGCTATTCCATAATGACTTCCATCCACGAAAGACTAGCCTCACTATGCATAGATCTTCATGAAGTAGGCGATCTCCTTGCCCTTACAAACTTCTTGGTTCACTCCACAACATGAAGCAGGAGGCTCCCAAGTGACACTTGACCAATCTAGGAGGCACCACCCTCCAAATGGTAATAGGCTCAGTAATGTCGATGAACTACTTGCTCTTGTGATTCAAGATGATAGACTCCTCAACACACAATCACTCTCTCACAGATATGGCTTGGTAGAAGAGATAGGATTGGTGGAAAGCAACTTGGGGAGGCTAGAAATCAAGATCCATATGGTTGGAGTGGAAGATCTTGACCTCAACACAAGGGTAGGTGGTTCTCTCTCAGAAAACTGATAGGATAGGTATGGAATAGTCCTAAGTGCTTCTCTATCGAGTAGGCGGTAGTGAAGGGGTATATATAGGCATCCCAAAAATCCAACCGTTACACAAAAAATGACCAACTCGGTGACACCGATGTGACCACAAGGTGACAACTTTTGAATCTCGGAGGGACCGATATAGAATCTCGGTTGCACTGATAAGGTGACCAACAGTTAGAATGCCCATTCTCGGTGACACCGATTCAACAATCTCGGGGGGACCAAAACTGTGAACTTGCGTAATAGAAAGTTGGTAGCCTGAACTCGGTGGCACCGGTATGGAATCAGTTGTACCGAAGTGGCTTGTGTTTGGCAAAGTCTGTCTAGGGTTTGGAATCGGTGGCACTGGGATGGAAATGTTGGTTGTATTAATTTTGAGTGTTTGGCTTAGGACATACTTTGGTGCGAGAGTTTGTGGGTGTCTTTGGTGACTATCACCTGTGCACGTATGAGCATTTTGTTCACCAACAAAACTTTACCCCCTTTTAATAGTATTGGCTTTCCTATGGACTCAAGGTGATTTATCACAAATATAAAATGTAGAGTCCTCTTTCTTTAAGCTTAGCCAATCCATTTCCTTGCATCTTGGGGTATTCCACAATATCTTTGCCAACCCAACTCTCCATGGACTATTATGTGAAACACACTAGATATAAGTATTAGTCCAAGAGACAATGTATGTTGTCATGAATTATCAAAACCACCAAGGGAGCATGTTGTGCTTTCAATCTCCCGCTTTTTGGCAATTGATGACAACATACTATCAAAACTTCAAATAAGGATATGCGTGAATATAATGAAGACTTTGAGAGACACATGACTTAGATTTGCTCCCCTTAAATGTGTGTAGTCCTTTAAAGGATAGTTGCTTTGGAATGCATGGACACACATATGGGTGAAGGGATAAAAGGAGTCATGTGTATCTTGGCTATATGCATCAAAATATATGAATGAGATGTATCCTCATTCAAGACTTCACTCTTGCAAACAATATGTGCAAGAAGCAAGAGATCATCTTGATCAAAGATATGAAGCATATACTTACCTTGAGTTCTTGATCATTCTAGTAGTAGAAACACACTTGAGAAAACAATGTTAGGAAACACAAGAGTATTCTACTAATCAAAAGCAATAGAACTCAAAAGATACCAAGATGTGGAGAACATATAAAATGTGATAATCCTTAAGATTAATATGTCTCCCCCTTTTGGCATAAATCCTTTAGAGCTTTCTCCCCTTAGATATGAAAGAGTAGTTCATCCTCTCCCCCTGAATCTCAACATGCAGATATTGGGATTGGATAGGGTGAGGAAAGTCTAAAGTGAACAGTCAAATAAAATATGCAAGAATATGATTGAGAGCTTGATTTTTGACTTTGGTATTCTCCCCTTGTTTATATAGGTGTGAACTTTTGATATTCTCCTCTCGCCTTTGCATAAGCATGTAACTCTCCCTTTCGCATGAAGCTTTGTTCTTCTCCCCCTTTGGCATTAATTTCCAAAAATGTCAAAGTTAGGAGTGGGTACATGGATCATTCACAAGGAAGGGATCCTTGAGAACAAGGGTCATTGAGAGTAAGGTTCATAGAAAAGAACCGAGGGAATCATTGAATGTAACTTCTCTCCCTGGAAAATATTTGTATTCTCCTCCTTTGAGCTAGGGATCCTGGAATAAAGGATTTCTCCCCCTAAGTTTTGCTTGTTCTTCTTTTTTTTCTTTTTTTATGTATGAGGGATCATAGAAGTAACAAAAAAAACACAGATAAGATAAGAAAAACAAATCAGTGAGTCCGAGGCGGATAGATCGGTGGTACCGAGACATTGTTGTGCAGTGTTTCTACAATTTCGGTAGAACCGACATATCTTAGTCGGCGACTCTGAGGATAAAAAGAATAGGGGACCCAGTTTCTGTTTTTCAAAGTGTCAAAAGAAAATATTTTCAAAGGAAATAGAAAAGAACATCATCTTAGATAAGATTTGAGTGGTTATGAGAGATCATGCAAACAGAGAACAAACCACACAAGAATCTTAACTAGATGATGGGTGGTGACGAGGTCACCTATATTAGAGTATATTGACTTAGGAGCCAAGCGAGAATACTTGATCATAGGTCATACTCTACATTAAGCTCAAAATGAGGTTACCATTTTTAGATTAAACATTTTAATGTCTTCATATCACTTGAGTTGCTTTAGCTCATGACTTGGAGTAAATCCTTTTCAAGGATATGAGAGCATACCTTTGAGTGATGTTGATGATGTTGCTCGTAGGTGAACTTGTTGAGGATGCTCGAGGTTGATGAAGAATATCATGAGTTGGGAGCAACCCTTCACGTTCTAGTACACTTGTTACCTGCAAGGGTTAGTCATGCAAGGAAGAACAATAGGTATATCCATTTGACATGATACCAACTGAGATTTTGCAATAATGATCAAGTATATGTCAAGGATATGTTTTTGTTGTCTTCTTCCTTCCATCATCAAGAAAAGATTGCTTATAATAGGAGTTGGTTGCAATCTCGTGGAATGAAGTTCTTCCAAGTACCTACAAATAGTTAGATGCAATCCAAGGGAGCATAGGATTCCATGGCATAAGATATCATATTAGCAATATCATGGAAGTATCAAGAAAGCTCATGCTCTTGCAAGCATCTGACTAAGTCTATCTCAAGTTTGAAGCACCAATGATGTTCAACTCACTCCTCAAGTGACAAAAAGTTTTCTCATCAAGTGGCTTAGTAAAGATATCAGCCAATTGCTTGTTAGTGCGAACATGCTTAAGATTAATATCTCCTTTGGCAACATGATCACGAATGAAATAACGTCGAACTTGAATATGCTTAGTTTGAGAATGTTGCACAGGATTATGACCAATCTTAATGGAACTTTCATTGTCACAAAGTAATGGAACATTTTTAACATGGATTCCATAATCCTTAAGCGTTTTGTGTCATCCATAGTAACTGCGCACAACAAGATCCAGCAGCAATATACTCAGCTTCGGTAGTAGATAGAGATACCGAGTTTTGTTTCTTGGAGGACCAAGACACAAGAGTTCTACCTAGAAATTGACAAGTACCCGAGGTGGATTTTCATTCAACCTTGTCACCGGCATAGTTCGAATCGGAATAGCCAACAAGGTTAAAAGAAGATCCCTTGGGATAACAAATGCCAAAGTTTGGTGTTTGTATCAAGTATCACACAATACATTTCACGGCCAAAATATGACACTTTTTAGGTGCAACTTGATATCTAGCACACATGCAAACACTAAGCATAATATCGGGTTGATATGCACATAGATATAGCAATGAACCAATCATAGATCGATAAACTTTTTGATCAACCGGTTCATCTTCCTTGGTTAGATCAACATGTCCACTAATTGGCATGGGAGTATTCATACCTTTGCACTCTTGGATGTTGAATTTCTTGATCAAGTCCTTGGTATACTTAGTTTGAGAGATGAAAGTTCCTTCTCTTGATTGCTTGATTTTCAATCCTAGAAAGAATTTCAGCTCACACATCATGGACATCTCATACTTCTCGGACATCAACCTTCCAAATCGTTCACTAAATTGAGGGTTAGTGGAACCAAAGATAATATCATCCACGTAGATTTGGCACACAAATAGTTCTCCATTAACTCTCTTAATGAACAAGGTTGCATCAATTTTACCAATTTCAAAACCTTTTTCAATGAGAAACTTCGTTAAGCATTCGTACCAAGCATGAGGGGCTTGCTTAAGACCATAAAGGGTTTACGAAGCTTGTAAACATGATTAGGTTTCTTAGGATTCACAAAACCAGGTGGTTGCTTAACATAAACCTCTTCTTCAATTTCACCATTTAAAAAGGCACTTTTAATGTCTATTTGATAAAGCATGATATCATGGTGATTAGCATAGGAAAGAAGAATTAGAATAGATTCTAGTCTATCAACGGGGGCATAAGTCTCACCGTAGTCCATGCCTTTGACTTGAGTATATCCTTGGGCCACGAGACGTGCCTTGTTGCGTACGACTTGACCGTCTTCATCTTGCTTGTTCCGAAACACCAATTTGGTTCCGATGATGTTGTGCTCATCCTCGGGCTTCTCCATGAGTGTCCACACTTCGTTCCTTTCGAAGTTGTGAAGCTCTTCATGCATAGCGTTCACCCAATCCGCATCTTCAAGAGCTTGTTCTACCTTCCAAGGCTCAATGCTAGATATGAATGAATAATGCTCAGAAAATTTAGCTAGATGAGTTTTAGACCGAGTGATTCTCCCGGTTCGGATATCTCCAAAGATTTGGTTTAGGGGATGGTTCTTGGTCACTTGAGCTTGAACTCGGGTCAGCTTCCGATTGTTGGATGGTGGAGCTTCTTCTTCATCATCACTTCCTTCGTCTTCGTTGTTGTCAACATGATCATCGCATTGAGGTGGTGGTGACGGAGGTTGTGGTGGATCTTCATGATGTACTTCCTCCTCCTCTTCATCTTGTCGTGCACCGCTTGTGGATGTCTCCATGTCATGTTGTGGTTCACCTTGTCGTGAAGTAGGGGCTTCCACTTGAGTTGATGAAGTACTTTCCTTCACCTCCATGGGACGAATCTTGCCAATGGGTAAATCTAGGATAGCTTCCAAACGGTCCTTATCACCTACATCATTTGGCAATTGTTCGACTTGTGAACCATTAGATTCATCAAACTTCACATCTACCGTATCTTCAACTTTTCAAGTGAAGTTGTTGTAGACACAGTAAGTGTGAGAGTTCGATCCATAACCGAGTAGGAATCCTTCATGATATTTAGGAGCAAATTTAGTATGACAATGCTTGTCAAGAATATAGCACTTGGAGCCGAATACCCGAAAGTATCCAACTTGGGGTTTGTTACTGGTGAGTAGCTCATATGCCATTTTACCGAGAAGCTTGTGCAAGTAAAGTCGGTTTGTGGCATGACATGTTGTTTCCACGACTTTTGCCCAAAAGTGTCTTGGCGTCTTGTACTCGTCAAGCATTGTTCTGGCCATCTCAACAAGCGTCCGGTTCTTCCTCTCAACAACTCCATTTTGTTGAGGCGTGTACGTAGCCGAGAACTCATGTGAGACACCTTCTTCGTCAACAAAGGTATCCACATGGGTGTTCTTGAACTCTGATCCGTTATCGCTTCGAACCTTCTTGATCTTCACTTCAAATTGATTTTGCGCTTTGTGAACGAAGTTCTTGAATATCTTTTGAACCTCTGAATTATCATCAAGGAAAAATACCCACATAAATCTAGAAAAATCATCAACTATAACTAGACCATAGGAATTTCCACCGAGACTCTTGTAAGCATCGGGACTGAAAAGATCCATGTGAAGTAACTCGAGTGGTCTCCTAGTAGTCATGACATTCTTAATGGGATGACTTCCACCTACTTGTTTTCCAGCTTGACAAGCACTACAAAGTCTATCTTTGTCAAAGATAACATCTTTAACACCAAGTATATGATCACCTTTGATTAGCTTATCTATATTGCGCATGCCTACATGTCCAAGTCTTCTATGCCATAGCCAACCTTTAGAGGATTTATCCATTAAACAAGTGCAAGGCTTGAATCTCTTAGTGAAATCAACAATGTATAGATAACCTCTACGGAAACCGGTAAAGACCATTTTATGATTATCTTGACGAAAACACTTGGCAATCTACTTTCGTGAATAACACATTGAAACCTATGTCGACAGGTCTAGATACGGAAAGAAGATTGTAGCCAAGGGATTCAACAAGCATAAAATTTTGAATAGAGCTATCATGGGATATGGCCACCTTACCAAGGCAAGGTACCTTACCCATAGAGTTGTCTCCAAAGGTCATGTACCTACAAGGACCTTGATTAGGTGTGATCTCTTGGAACATGTATTTATCACTAGTCATATGATCCATACATCCATTGTCTAGAATCCACTCTTTTCCTTCGGACATATAATCCTTGAAGTTTGCCATGAGACTTAGATTTTCCATGATCTTCTCATACTCGATGTCGAACAACTGATCTTCTCTAAGGTAGTCATGTTCCACATTGTCATCATCAAGTGGGAAATCCTCATCATAAAGAACAAGATATTCGTTAGAATTTTGATCATGAAAATGTTCAAGTTATGAATGCGAATGGATTCAAAGATAATGTTGTTGATAGTGGTGACATCTCCTTTAGCACGCATAAGATCACAGAGCTCAAATAGGCATTTATTAAAGTTTGGATGACTAGGCTTGATTTTGTGGAAAGCAACCATTTTATGAATAATTTCATCAAGATTTTCTAAAGAAAGATTTGGATATCGTTTCTCCAAATCAGTCCACAAGGTATAGGTACATGCAAAGTTCTTCAATTGAGAAAGCACGAATCTTGGTAAGCCTCAAATAATGAGATTGATAGTTCTTAGGTTACCAAGCATGTTAATTTCCTCTTCGTGTGTGGGATGCAATTCATCAATGGGAGGCTCATAGGGGCGCATAACATATTTGCTCAATTGAAATTGATTAAACAGCTCAAGCATCAAAGTTTTCCATTGACTATAATACTCTCCATCAAGAATAGGCACTCTACAACTCAAACTCCCTATACTAGACACATCCAACTTCCTCCTCGGTGATTAAAATGATGCCATGGAGACCAAAGCTCTGATACCAATTGAGGGATCACTTGAAGAGTGTCTAGAGGGGGGTGAATAGACTACTAGCAGAAAATTAAAACTTAACCTTTTCCCAAGTTAATTGGTTGGCAGATTTTAACAGTTTTGGCAAGGCTAGAAAGTCTATATACCCTACACATGCATGTTAACAAATATAGCAGCGGAAAGTAAAGACATTGCACATGAAGTAAAGAGATGAGATATGGAGATCAAACGGATTTGCAGACGCAAGGATTTTCCCATTGTTCCAATAGGCGGTGCTATCGTACGTCCACGTTTATGGAGTCTTCAACCCACGGAGGGTAACGGTCGCCAGAGTCCACAGAGGGCACCACTCATAAGGGTCCGAGAAGTAGCAACCTTGACTATTCCATAACGGCTTCCGTCCATGAAGGACTAGCTTCACTATGGGTAGATCTTCATGAAGTCGATGATCTCCTTGCCCTTACAAACTTCTTTGTACACTCCACAACATGAAGTAGGAGTCTCCCAAGCGACACCTAACCAATCTAGGAGGCACCACCCTCCAAAAGGTAATAGGCTCGGTAATGTCGATGAACTCCTTGCTCTTGTGCTTCAAGATAATAGACTCCTCAACACACAATCACTCTCCCATAGATATGGCTTGGTAGAAGAGATGGGATTGGTGGAAAGCAACTTGGGGAGTCTAGAAATCAAGATCCATATGGTTGGAGTGGAAGATCTTGACCTCAACACAAGGGTAGGTGGTTCTCTCTCAGAAAACTAATAGGATAGGTATGGAATAGTCCCGAGTGCTTCTATATCGAGTAGGTGGTGGTGAAGGGGTATATATAGGCATCCCCAAAAATCCAACCGTTACACACAAAATGACCAACTCGGTGACACCGATGTGTTAATCTCGGTGGTACCAAAGTGACCAAAAGGTGGCAACTTTTGAATCTCGAAGGGACCGATATAGGAATCTCGGTTGCATCGATAAGGCGATCAACGGTCAAAATGCCCATTCTCGGTGACGCCGATTCAACAATCTTAGAGGGACCAAAACTGTGAACTTGCGTAACAGAAAGTTGGCAGCCCGAACTCGGTGGTACCGGTATGGAATTGGTTGTACCGCTTCGAGACCGATATAGGAATCTTGGTTGCATCGATAAGGCGATCAACGGTCAAAATGCCCATTCTCGGTGACGCCGATTCAACAATCTTAGAGGGACCAAAACTGTGAACTTGCGTAACAGAAAGTTGGCAGCCTGAACTCGGTGGTACCAGTATGGAATCGGTTGTACCGAAGTGGCTAGGGTTTGGCTGAGTCTGTCTAGGGTTTGGAATCGGTGGCACCGGGATGGAAATGTTGGTTGCACCGATTTTGAGTGTTTGGCTTAGGACAGACTTTGGTGGGAGAGTTTGTGGGTGTCTTTGGTGACTATCACTTGTGCACATATGAGTATCTTGTTCACCAACAAAACTTTACCCCTTTTTAATAGTATTGGCTTTCTTATGGACTCAAGGTGATTTCTCACAAATATAAAATGTAGACTCCTCTTGCTTGAAGCTTAGCCAATCCATTTCCTTGCATCTTGGGGTATTCCACAATCTCTTTGCCAACCCAACTCTCCGTGGACTATTATCTGAAACACACTAGATAGAAGTATTAGTCCAAGAGACAATGTATGTTGTCATGAATTATCAAAACCACCAAGGGAGCATGTTGTCCTTTCAATCTCCTCACGCGTTATCCCCACTGAGGTAGTATCGGATGGGATGACCCCTCCCGCCAAACTGGCAGAGAGCGGGGATGCCTCGCACCCCACCACTCTGGGTGTCATGAAGGACGTCGTGGAGGTGTTGTCCCAGCCTACTCCAATGGATGCGGACACAGGGGGCGAGGGAGAAAGCACTATAGCAGAGGCTAACGCTTCGGACACCGAATACCAGGGGACAACGCCCCGCCCGGAAACTGAGGAGGCTAGACAAACGTGCAATCAGTCCCCTCCGAGGACATCTCTAGAGTGCACTGTGCCTCCAGAGGCACCGGTCCAATCCCCGGTGGGTGATCGGGAAATCCAATCATCCCTAGCACCGCCGACCAACTGGTGGTCGGTCATGGAGGAGGCTCTATCGAGCGCCTCCATCCCCGAGGATCACCGCACCCTTATGGGTCGATACTACAAAGCGTCTAGTCCGTTGACAACAGACTGAAGGAGGCCTTCGAAGGTCTCCTTGCGAGCTTTCAAGTAAGACACCCGATGTTTTTACTAAGATTTTTATTTAGTCGTATTGTATACATGGCACTCTCCGAGCCCTAGGTGAGGTGAACAAACTCGCCTAGGGGTCATATCTATAATTCGGGAAGTGAGCGCTGATGTGATGTATGCATTGTGTGTGTAATGTAGGCTTCGTCATCCATGGCGACCAAAAACAGCGTCGAGCTAGATGAGCTACATCAGAAGCTCAAGCGCTCTGAGGATGAGGTGGAAGCCCTCAACAAGAGGTTCGACGAAGCACTAGGTAAGTCTGAAAATCTGAATACTTTTCCGCGAATACTGTCAATGCAGATTCCTTTTATATAAGGTTTTGTTGTGTTGCAGCTTCGTCGAAAGAGATCGAAAATCTCAAGGCCGAGCTTCAACATGCGAAAGATGAAGTGACCGTGGAGAAGGCGGCGGCCAAAGAAGCGGCCACCACACTCTCCGCCCTACAAGCCACCAGTGATAAACACCAGACTTGACTGGCGGAGATACAGGATGAGCTCAAGGACGCTAGCAACAAGCGCGAGGCATTGGAGCAAAATTATAAGGCGATCTCAGCCGAACTGTCCACCACGAAGTCCGATCTCTAGAAGGAGCGGCTGAACACACGGTTCTTCGAGGAACAAGCCGCCAAGCCAAGGAGATAGCGGATTGTAAGCCGTACTCCCTAAAGTGTGTATTCGGGGATAGCAGATTCGAAGTGCTGACCCGGGTGTGGAGATCCTTAGGCGCATCTGTCGATCTCCAGAAGAGCGTGGCGGACGCCAATCGGCTGCTTGCCTCGCGGGGAGAGGAAGACGAAGCTCGTACATTTTGTGCACAAATCGGAGCCCCCGAGTGTCCTCCTCTTCTGGTGGAGCAGCTGAAACAACTGATGAAGCTGCACCAGATGGCGGAGCCGGCCATCAAGGACCTCAGCATCCACTTATGGCCCGACAAGCCACCCCCAGGCAGTTACTTCGACCTGGTGCAATGACTGATTGCTGCCATGCCCCGCCTCGACACCGTCAAGTGCTCCTCCAGCATCGAAGGAGTCCAGATGGCCCTTGCCAAGGCCAAAGTGCACTGGCCGGGGCTCAATCCGATGAAGGTCGCCACCGACCCACTGCCACCAGGAAAGGAGCACCGATGCCCCGAGCTTTACTTCGATGGAGTGATGGAGAGTGTGCGGGTGATAGCGTCATAGTGTTCGGGTGAAAATTATTTGAATGAGCTTGTACTGTGTCCGAAGACTCGTGATAACTTTTAATGATAATAGCATCCCCTCTCATATGATTTTATATTCCTTTATAACTCCTATGTGGCTGCTTAATGCTGAAAGATGCGAGTCGTTGGCTTCAGCCCCAACGTAGATACTACATGGGGTGTCTATGCCAATGCACGGTGTCCCTTGGCCGTATTATCAAAACCCAAAGGTGGTATAGTGCGGCATACTAGGCAATCAGACTATAGTGCTTTCTTTCTTTCACTTAGCCGGAGGGGCACGAAAAGGATTACGGGAATCGTACGATTAGCTACCGGAGTGTTTGCGATGTTCGGACGAACCGAGGCCGAAGCCCACATCACAATGTTTGCGCAAAAGGCAAGTTCCTCGTATAACATGGAATAACCGCTTACCATGATTGAAGTATAATACTTCTAACTTGGGGTTCACAGATCGGATCTCACATACTATGACAGCCCATTTTCAGCTATCTCCCCCGAGGTGCTTGACCGAATTATCTGGAAGCACAATCGCAGGGGTGCTCCCTTTTCCCTTTTAGCCGAACGAGCGGAACATAAATGGGCCAGCACAAGAGCCAGGCAACCCAATTTAATGACCAAAGACATAGTTCGGAACCGATGCATATAAAGTGAATGCCAAGACGCCAAACACACGATAGTCAAGGCGATTTGTGTTTGAAAGCGAGTCTCTGGTCTATTGGTCGGTTACCTCGCATCATACCGAACAGTTTCACGAGAAGAGGGAGAAAGGAGAAAAAGTATGTGCCGAAAATAGGACAGATGAGGCATGCTTGCGCCATGCAGTTTTGCATTTTCTCAACAGCTCTTATAACTCGGATTGCCGAAGCAATTGTTTACAGATATGCGAGAGAAAACAAGAAATAACATCCTACAGGAGTTGTTGTACCAGGGGTCTTCAATTGGTGACCTGACGTCCTCGATATGCCCCCTTTGCTGGTTGACTCCGTCTCTTGGATGCACCTTGATGGGTGTTTAGTGCAGGCAGATTTTGCGAACAAAATCTTGAGAGGCTGCAGCATTATAGGTGAGATTTACGCTGTAGGCGGGCTCTTTTAGGAGTGCCTGCATCTTGTCCGAAGATGTATTGGTGGTAGTAGGTTGGGGAAGCCGAACACCCGTCTTATATTTCCGCACCACTACCATGGAACTTTAAGTGTGAAGTTGTGCCTTCTTGGCACATACTTTGTTGGTCTTAGGATTGTGCGGTGGGGGGCGAGTCCCTATTGAGGGGAGGTGCAAGGATATGAGTTTTCGGTCTGAATCCGATCTCGCTTCCCAGCCTTTCATGCCTATACGGCGGATGCCGAAACTTGTCGGTCATCTTTGTAACTCAATTCGGCCGCCGATGCTAGTGCATGTTCCTTAGTTCTAAGGGAATGCCCTGTATTGACATTAACAGTGATGACCCCCTTGGGGCCAAGCATCTTGAGCTTGAGGTATGCGTAATGCAGGACTGCGTTGAAATGAGCGAATGCCATCCGGCCAAGCAGCGCGTGATAGCCGCTGCGGAATGGCACAATGTCGAAGATCTAGTCTTCGCTGCGGAAGTTATCAGGTGAGCCGAACACAACCTCTAGGGTTAAAGAACTCGTACATCGGGCCTCAACGCCTGGGATCACTCCCTTGAGGGTAGTGCTGCTGGGTTTCATCCTTGACGGATCTATACTCATCTTTTTCACCGTGTCTGAGTAAATCAGATTGAGGATACTTCCTCCATCCATTAGGACTTTGGTGAGGTGATACCCATCTATAATGGGATCTAGGACGAGGGCAATCGAGCTCCCATGACGGATACTGGTCGGGCGGTCGTGCCGATCAAAAGTGATCGGGTATGCTGACCATGGGTTATACTTTGGAGCTACGGGTAGCACATCATAGACCTCCCGAAGGGCCCGCTTCCTCTCATTCTTGGGTATGTGGGTGGCGTAAATCATGTTCACCATTTTGACTTCGGGAGGGAATATCTTTTGTCCGCCAGCAATTGGACCCCGAGGTTCATCCTCATCCTTGCTGCGAGTGCTCTTGCCTTGGTCCTCAGGCGGTATCTTGCCAGCCTACTTAAACACCCAACAATTGCAGTGTGTGTGATTGGCGGGATTTTCCGGAGTCCCATGGATCTGGGAAGGCCTTTCCATAATCTTTTCTAGATGAGTGGGTCCATCACGATTGCCTTTAGGGGGCTTCTTCTGCTGCCCAAGTCGGGAATTACAGAATGCAGCATTAACCTCCGTGTCATCGGAATCATTACCATTGTGTCGGCGTTTATTCTTATTGCGCTTTGGCTTGGAGTTGTCATCCTGGGCTTTCGGTGCCACATGATCTTCTGAATTGTGGATGCGTCTAGCCAGCCAGTTATCCTCGCCCGCGCAAAAGCGGGTCATGCTGGAAGTAAGGGCGGACATAGTTCGAGGTTTGTCCTGGCCTAGCTGGCGGGCCAGCCATTCGTCCCGACTATTGTGCCGGAAGAAGGCTATGGCCCCAGCATCGGGATATTCGACGATTTGGTTCTTCTTAGTCAAGAACCGATTCCAGAACTGCCGGGTGGATTAGTCAGGTTTTTGAACGATGTTGCTGAGATTGGAAGAGTCCGATGGGCGGACATAGGTCCCCTGGAAGTTAGAGCGGAACGCGTCCTCCAGGTCTTCCCAGCATCCTATGGAGTTTTTAGGGATGCTGTTTAGCCAATGCTGAGCTGGCCCCTTAAGCTTAAGAGGTAGGTATTTGATGGCATGGAGATCATCTCCTCATGCCATGTGTATATGGAGGAGGAAATTCTCGATCCATACAGTTGGGTCAGTGGTCCCGTCATACTGTTCTATATTCATAGGTTTAAACCCTTCGGGGAGCTGATTCCGCATTACCTCGTCCGTGAAGCACAGTGGGTGAGCAGCGCCTCTGACCCGTGCTATGTCACACCTGTAGTCGGCGTCTGTATGGGACTGGTCGCATTCCCGGACTCTGTGGTTTTGGTCGAACCATGGTATATACTCTCCCTGTCTATCCGGTGAGTAATCTCTGGATCTGTAGATGGATCTTATACGGCCTGCTCTATGATCTAGGTCATCACACAGGTCGAACCTGTCATTGGGTTCGAATGGATCCTTACCCTATCTTCCAGGCATTGCTGGTAGATAACCGGTGTCATTGGCCGCTCTGTCACACCCACGAGGAGGGCGGTCCGACTTATCATATGGGGTATGATGCGGAGACGGAGTGTCAGTGAGCTCATCATCAAATTGCGGCATCAACTTTCTCCGAGGGTAGCTTTTGAGCTGGTTGGACACACCAGTGCCATATACTTCTTCGGCTAAGAGGACTTTCGTCCATCGATTATTGAGGTCGGCCTGTTCGGCTTTGAGTTGTCGTTCTTTGGCTTTCAGGTTGCGAGCCGTTTTTATGAGTCATTGCCTGATTTCTTCCTGATCCTCGAGGTTATCAGGGATGTACAAGTCATCGGCTTTTGGTATACCTTCCTCCTCAATGGGGGGAAGGTAATCGTCAACTTCGGGATCATTGACGGTATCGCGGGCGTTTTGGTCCTTTGGCTCTTCCCGACTCTCAAACGGGTGCTTGAGGATATTGGGATTGTCATGATCGGCGGGGGCATTACCGTCCCCGTTGCTGATACTAGCTCTTCTTCCCTTTCTGATTTTGGACCGCTTATGCGGTTTCCGGCACCTTGATGGAGCATCGCCCGATTTTTCGCCATTGGTGGCTGGACTATCCACCATGCAGACGTCGTATGTAGAAGTGGCGGCCCAACTCCCGGTGTTAACGGGGGTGGGAGCACGATCCTCTTCATCCATGTATTCTGCCTCTTCGGAGGCATAGTCTAGCATGTCGGCTAAGTCTTCAATGGTGGCTATCAAGTGGGTGGTGGGTGGGTTGAAAAATCTGTCCCTACCCAAACTGTAACCGGGCTGGGCATAGATCGGGGCTGATCATCGGTGATCCTCATCGACAAAAATTGCTCCAAGGCCTCGTCGACCACTGAGGGCCCGATCAGATCCAGCTATTCGAAACTCATCGGGTTCACCCCCATAAGTTCCACCAATGGGGAGTGTTCGGAAGGAACATATGTTTGGTCGTATGGCATGATAGCCAGTACGGGATGAGAGATCGGACTTTCGCCATGGGTGACCCATAGGCCTGTCCGGAGAAGGGGCTCGATATTAAAGCCTCAGAGTCCTCGGGGGCTACGGGCGAAGCCGTGAGCCCGATCAGTGACAAGTCACCCTGAGAGTCGACGGAAAGCTCTAAGTTTCCGAATCTGACCTCTTGATTAGGGGCGAAGTTCTCCACGCGGCCTAGATGGCGGGCGGAATCAGCATGCAGCACAACATTGCCGAAGGCAAAGATCTGCCCAGGGATGAAAACGTCCATATTGAGGACCTCTTTGTTGATGACGAGGCGAGGCATCAATTCCATCTCGTTCATAGAGGAACTCTCAATGAAAGCACCAATGTCGGTGTCAAAACCAACGGATCTCGGGTAGGGGGTCCCGAACTATGAGACTAGGGTCGACGATAACAGGAGACGAATGGGACACAAGTTTACCTAGGTTTGGGCCCTCCAATGGAGGTAATACCCTATGTCCTGCTTGATTGTATTGATGGTGTAAGGGGTTACAAAGTTGATCTACATCAAGATCATATGTCTAACCCTAGATGAGTTGTTCTATTCTATGCCCTAAAATCCTCCGGCTTATATAGATGCTGAGGAGGCTTAGGGTTTACACATGGTCGGTTACATGTCAAAGAGATTAACATGCCTATTTACTACATCAAACATGGAGCGCAAGCCGTGCTCCTCAAAGCTTCCATCCTGAAAACTGGGCCTTCAAATCATCCAGTGTTCGGCAACTAGGCCATATAGTCCGGCCCATAAACAATAGGTCGGCTATCCGAGGCCCCCCCCATATCCGGGTTCTCAGGTGGGTCAAAAAATTCGTCCTGACCCGCACCGTAACCAAACTAAGAATAGATCAGGGTTGGATCGTTGGTGATCTTCATCGATGAGATCCGATCTAGGGCATCGTCAATCGCCGAGGGCCCCATCGGATCCAGTTGTTCGGAGCTTGCGGAGTTAACCTCCAAGAAGTCCGGACATGGGGAGTGTTCGGCAAGAACACGTGTCTGATCATCTGGCTCAATGGCCGGACCAGGATAGGAGATCAGCCCATCGCCATGGGTGACCCCATTGGCATGTCCGAAGAAGGGGCTCGAGGTTAAAGCCTTAGAGTCCTCGGGTGCTATAGGAGAAGTTGCGAGCCCGGTTAATGACAAGTCACCCTGAGAGTCTACGGAGAACTCTAAGTTTCCGAATCTGACCTCTCGATCTGGGGTAGCTCTCAACACGGCCTAGATGGCCAGTGGGATCAGTGTGCGGCACAACGCTGCCGAAGGCGAAGATCTATCCGTGGACAAAAGTGTCCATGTTGTGGACCTCTTCGTTGATGACAATACGAGACATCGATTCCATCTTGCTCATAGAGGAACTCTCAATGAAAGCACCAATGTCAGTGTCAAAACCGGCGGATCTCGGGTAGGGGGTCCAGAACTATGAGACTAGAATCGAGGGTAACAGGAGACAAAGCGGACACGGATTTACCCAAGTTCAGGCCCTCCTATGCAGGTAATACCCTATGTCCTGCTTGGTTTTATTGGTGATGTGCGGGGTTACAGAGTTGATCTACCTCGAGATCGAATAGCTAATCCTAGATGAGTTATTCTGTCCCTATACTCTAAAACCCTCCGGCTTATATAGACGCCGAGGATGCCTAGGGTTTACACATGGTTGGTTACACGATGAAGAGAAAAACATGCCTATTTGCTACATCAAACGTGGAGTGCAAGCCGTGCTTCCCGAAGTTTCCATCTTGGAGACTGGGCCTTCAAATATTCCCATGTTCGGTAAGTAGCCTATACAGTTCGATCCATAAGAATAGGCCGGCTTCCCGAGGACACCTTAATCCAGGACTCCCTCAGCGGTGTTGATATTTGTGGGTGTTAAGGAATTGGTGGCATCTTGAGAGTTCACCTTCTAGATTAGCTTCTGGCACTCTCTGTCACCATCACACCGATACCTTGCCTCTCCATCTGCTAATTTTGCTCCATAGACATAACCATTAAAAAAATCAGAATCACAACATCATAGAAAGTGACCCATAAATCAAAATTAAAGCAACACGATGAGGAAACATTCTGTTGTGCACAAAATTAAACAACACGAATTCAGGTTCTCTTTCTATTTCCAATCACAAGCATCAAGGAAAAACTGAGTAAAGACAAACCGAGTTTAAACATGACAACATAAGAGTCCAGTAAATATAGTAGCATTTGGCCTCCACAAGAACTAAAAAAACTTATGCAAGAGCGGTCGATAACATTTTGTTGTTACCTCCAAGAAAGCTTGAAAATAAAACCCTAGATGACACAACGTTGAAACTCTCTAGAATCAGCACACCATCACTCTATCAATTATAGAACCCCAAGGAATAACCACCCCATGGACTAGCCGTAGAATTCCTTCACCTCATTATAAATTTATGCACCTTTCATTTAAAGGGTAATTAGATAAAACTGCTATAAACATTAACGACACTAACAAATTATAAGCCTCCACTATTTTTTCTACTTGGTTACTTCTTGCATTTTCTCCAATTATATACTACATTTTCTCACGAATGCTTATAACAATGAAAGTAACTGCTACTTGCTTTTTTATAACATCCGATTCTGTAAGATAGACCTGTATTCATAGAGGAAATATAGCCAATTGGCGATGGCAGGCGGATATCAGGTCACGAAAGAAATAGGAATTAAAAGCATCAACAATTGAAATTAATATAACATATAAAAGGCATGTAGTTCCAATAACTGAAGTAAAGCCATGGTGAAAACTTAATAACCTACCATAAGCCTGATTAATTTCAGAATTTCTAAAATATTTTTTTGCAGTTATGCTCATGGCCTCATACTTACATTACCAAATAGCTAACAAAACGAAGAAATTAAATACTACCAAACATTACCGAGAGAGAAGGAAAGAGAGACAAAACAGAAAATATGAAGATGACCTTTGGTCCAGCCACATGTCGCCGAGACGTGCAGGGAGGAGGGTAGGCATTGGGGTGCCAAGGCGCGTAGTTGGACGCCACGGGTCGAGCCTGCCTCTTGGAGCACCTCTGTGTCCTGGCCGAGGGGCACCGTCGCCGTGCCGTGGGAACCCACACCGAGGCTAAGGAGTGAGGACCACGTCGCGAGGCCACACCGCCATGAAATACTATCACCACCAAGCAGTAGGGCCGCATGCCACCACACACTGCGTCGAGGGGAGCCACCCTGTGGACCGTCTGTCGCCGCCGTCGCTCTTTTTGCGGCAGCGCCGCGTTATGCCGCCACTTTTCTGCGAGGAGCGGGGCTTGTGGGTCGTGTGCGGGCTTGGGGGGGGTTTGATGGAGGTCGCAATCAGCAATATTGAAGCTTTAGTCGTGGGCGGCGACTGACCACCAAGAACCCTAGCCGCCTCTCGCCATTCGCGTTTTGTTTTTTTGAGCCCATTCGTTTGCTCGGGTCTTGGGTGAACGAGGCCACGCGAATCGGTGTGACCATCGGTTTCTAGTTTTGACAGCACGATCCGCCTCACACAGACCAACGGGGGCCATATGTTGACTATAACCCCGACCCACTAGGAGCTCTGAATTCGTGGGAGCTTAGTAACTCGACATAGGAGAGAGAGAGAGAGAGAGCCTGAGAGACATAGGGTGACATGTCTACTTAGACGATGACAATAGACATTGGACGTCGCAATCTTGCCCGGATGGCGTGTTTTGACAGTCTGGCCGATCTTTGGACGTCGCGTCTGGCTGGATGGCGTGTTTTGTAATTTTTGCATGGCCTTTGGACATTGTGTCTGCACGTTTGCAGTCCCCCGGCATGTGAATCGTCTGGTCACTTCTCTTAGTTTCCTCCTGTTCGTGTTGTTTTGGGCGGGGGTGCACGTTTTTAATGTCTCAGGTCATTTGTCTTGAGGAATGTGGTCGGGGTTTCTATTGATTCATTGTTGGATTATCCTAGTCGGTCAACAACCGTGGGCAACGATTGTCGTTGTCTATTTTGGCTGCAGTTGGCCTTTGAGCTAATGGCTGCAGTTAGTTCACCTAAATTTTCGGTTCTATTAGTAGTTTGTCTTCTTGGTTGCAGTTAGTGTTTGAGCCAATGGATGTAGTTGGTCTCTTCAAATAGTTCATGCAACTTTTTTTAGGGAAGCTATAGGGAATGATCACCGAATAATGATACAACATGGGCATAATCCCTTGCAGACAATTGAGAAAAAGCATTTCAAATAGTTTGCTCTTCACCTATCTCATTTGACTACGAATTTATATTTCATATAGTTCACTTAACTTCATGGGTACAGTTGGTCTCTGCATCAAGTGACGTAACGGGTCATCTAGTTGAAGATAAAAGAGGTACGCGAGAAATCTTTCGATACATTTTCAACGATAATCCTGTTGAGTAGGAGAATGATGCAAACATGATATAGAAATTCTACGCAGCACATCGAGCATCGAGAACGGGGAGGTTCATACCCAGCTCCAAAATGATCTTCTTTAGTCTCAATGGCAACTCCATAGCACTTTATAGTTGTGCTTTTATCATGCTTTTTTTACTTTATTTGAACCTTTTGGTGTGTTTTTTCCTGAAAAGGAGGATCATTCATGGTCTCTACATCTAAATGATGCATGTAGTCATACTATTAAGCAAAATCTTTCGTGTTTTTGACTTTGAATAATTTGGTTTGTAAACTCTTAATTTGCAATATTTATGAATTGTGTGAATATTAATTATTATATTTGAATTTAATATGTGTGCAAATATGTACGGTATATAATGAAGATTTTGAATCTTTTCTAGGGGTTAAGTTTGAGGGATCGGCTAGAAACCGTTTTTTTAGCGGAACAAATAATATAATACTACGTACTAACCAAATTATTCAAAGTCAAAAACACGAAAGCAAGTTATTGCGAAGGCTCTCTTTTTTTCATTGCTTGCGAGCTTGCAGATCCTTGTGGGGATTGGACTCGCCGAGAACCGAATCTCCACCAGCTACTACATCTTCGACCTTATTTTTCTCGTCATCGTGCTCTCAATGTACAACATAAAAACTCAGCCTTCATCGTAGGAGCTGAAAAAGGGTGTGTACATAGTTCTCATGTTCCCCATTCATCATGTGAGAAAGGTTGTGTTTAGTTTTCCATTAAACTTTTTGACGATGGTGTCTTTGTACTTTTCTTTTATATGGTATAAATAATAGTGGGTGTTCTACTCAAGACCCTACTTCGTGCAAGCTGGACTCCTTCTTTTGCAACCCCGATTGGGACATCATCTTTGCAGGTCACATCCTCCACGCTCTCTCCTCCTCTTTATCGTATCGCTGTCCGCTCCTGTTGGCTCAAGATATTGGTCCCAAGCGTCCCAAATGTTTCTGGTTCGAGAATTTCTAGATTGCTATGCCGGGATTCCAACAGGTTGTCCATGAGGCTTGGGACTACCTGACCGACCACACTGAGCCATTCCACATCCTATTTCACAAGCATCACAATACAGCTTTCAAGCTCAAATGCTGGAGTAAGAGCCTGTTCTCATCAGCCAAGATCCAACTTCACATGGCACTTCAGGTCATCCTAAATTTCTATACTGCTCAAGATTCACATGGCACTTCACATGGCATTTCCTAAGGAGCCCGACCTCCATGCTCGTCTCAAGAGGCGGGTCATCGGTCTCGCCGCTGTTGTGCAGGCGAGGAAAAAGTAATGTGCCCGTATTCAAAACTTAAAGGAAGGGGATGTCAACAACAAGTTCTTTCACCTCAGAGTAAACGCGAGAAGGAGAAAAAACTTTATCCACCATCTCAAGGTCGGTCCTGGTTGGGTCACCTCTCACGAGGAGAAAGAGAAGGTGATTCATGAGCATTTTAAAAAAATCTTCCACAAAGCATCGAGAAGGTCAAAGGACTTCAACTAGGAGGCCCTACAGCTCCAGAACGAAGACCTGTCGAGCCTAGGAGACAATCTTACCGAAGATGAGGTGTTGGCTGCCATTTCTCAGCTGCCCGGAGATAAGGCCCCCAGCCCCGACGGCTTCACCGATTCCTTCTTCAAATCATGTTGGGAAATCATCAAAGGGGACCTTATGCTGGCAATCAATTCCTTCTGAAACATCCAAACAACTAACCTACACTGGCTCAACTCGGCGAATATTGTGTTGCTTCCTAAAAAAGATGGCGCTAAAGACATCGTGGACTTCTGACCTATTAGCTTGGTTCACTCCTTTACTAAAATTATCACAAAGATCTTGGCTAACCATCTGGCCCCATTCATGAACTCTCTGGTTTCTAGGTCCCAAAGCGCCTTCATCAAGACTAGAAGCATTTACGACAACTTTATGCTTGTCAGGGGCTTCACCGGGGGATTGCACCGGACCAAAATGTCGACACTGTTGTTTAAGCTTGATATAAAAAAGGCTTTCGATTCAATTCGATGGGACTACATGCTCGACTTGCTTCAACGCTGCAGCTTCCCTACCAATTTCAGAAACTGGGTAGCCGCTCTTTGGGCCTCGTCCTCCTCGAGGGTGCTCCTCAATGGTGTGCCGGGAGCCCCAATTAAGCTTGGACAAGGGTTTCGACAGGGCGAGTCCCTTTCCCCTATGCTATTCGTCCTAGCCATCGAACCCCTTCAACAACTGCTTAGCAAGGCCACTGATCAGGGTCTTCTTCACCGTCTATGGTTCCGTTTCAACGCTATCCTCACTTATATCTATGCTAATGATGCCACAATTTTCATCGCACCAATCAAAGAGGACATTAACCATCTGGCAACGATCTTGATTGCATTTGGAGAAGTGACCGGCTTGGCCACCAACCCATTGAAGAGCATGGTAGCCCCAATTTGCTGTAAAGACCTTGATCTCGACAACATTCTCCAAAGCTTTCCAGCTATGAGAGTTGGCTTCCCTATGCGATACCTGGGGCTTCCTTTATCCACCCATTCTCTCAAGAAGGCGGACTACCAGTTCCTTATGGATAAGGTTGCGGCTAAGCTACCACTGTGGCAAGCAAAAAATATTAATACAGTTGGCCGCTCCACCCTCGTCAAGTTTGTTCTGACGTCCCTGGTTATTTACCACATAACATCGCTTAATCTTCCTACCGACATGGAACATAGCATCAACAAGATTCAACGGGCCTTCCTATGGGCGGGTACGGAACAGGTTTCAGGAGGGAAATGCAAAGTAAACTGGAAGACTATCTGTCGACCTACCAATCTGGGTGGTCTCGGCATCCTGGACATCGACAAGT
This sequence comes from Hordeum marinum, assembly GCA_022496015.1. Taxonomy (NCBI): domain Eukaryota; kingdom Viridiplantae; phylum Streptophyta; class Magnoliopsida; order Poales; family Poaceae; genus Hordeum; species Hordeum marinum. The sequence goes on along the minus strand of CM039677.1, from coordinate 339,478,572 downwards.
TTGCCAGAGCCCTCAGACTTTGTTGGTTGTGGTTGACCTGGGTTGATCCGCAGAGGGCGTGGGTTGGGTTGAAGACCCCTTACGGCGAAGAGGACATGGAACTTTTCTATGCTGCTATCACCATCACCATTGTCGACGGGTCGACAGCGAGTTTCTGGCATTCCCCTTGGCTCGATGGTCAAAAGCCTAAAGACATCGCTCTTGGCATTTTTGCACTCTCCACGCGCACATCTTCTTGCACCGTCAAGGCGTTGACTAACAATGAATGGGTTCGTCACATCAACACCCAGGGTGGCCTCTCCGTGACCCTCATCCAATAGTTATGTACCCTTTGGTGCAAGACTCAACAGGTCGTCCTGACTCTAGCAACTCGCGATGCAATCCGTTGGAAATTCATGACGGAAGGACACTACTCCACAAGCACGGCTTACAAAATGCAATTCGCGGGATAGATCAAACCACAATGCCTGCAATGGTCTGGAAAATCTGGGCACCTCCTAATATCAAATTCTTCTCGTGGTTGATCATCCAAGATAGAGTCTGGATCGCGGATAGGCTTATTCGTAGGGGCTGGCCTAACTGTGGTACCTGCCAACTCTGCAAGAGAAGCCCAGAATCCGCGGCACACCTAATCTTCCAATGTCGTTTCACAATTAGAGTTTGGGATGCGATATATGCTTGGCTAGGCCGGAATTCGGTGACCACAACATGGATTAACATCCACACAGTCAAGCAATAGTGGAGGGAGGTTCAAGGGCAATTGGGGCAACATAGGAAGGATCTACTCACCTTACAAATGCTTGTCAGCTGGGAGATATGGAATGAAAGAAACGCTCGGTTTTTCCACAACAAGGCATCTTTGCCAACCCACATCATCGCGAAGATCAAAGAAGAGGCAAAAACTTGGGTGCTTGTAGGGGCTAAATTACTAGGTACCATTTTACCGGGAGAATAATCTTTCTTTTTTACCATCGCGGTCTTGTAACCGCCTTTTTAATGACCTTGTTATCCGCTTCTTATTAAATGAGATGAGATGAGGCAAAGCTTTTGCCTACATTTCAAAAAAGTTCCAATTTTATGTTTCCTTCAGATTAAACTGCCAATGCATGACTTCACAAAACAAAAAACTACCAATGTGTGCTCCTATTTTATCTATAAAAATATAACTCCTATTTGGATACTCAATTGTCAGTTTGTCAATGTCAAATCACATGTAAGCTTGATTTCATTGCCACACTATGACAATAAGGGCTTGATCACGACCATCGGGGACTATGAAGCCCATGAGCGTTTATAGGGAAGATGCTGATGTACAAGTTTTTAGGGTTCCACACCTTTTTTCTAAAATACAATTAGGGACCCGCACCTCAACCAATGAGCGAATATAACATGGGAACTTCTACATGTCCACCTGTGGATCTGTACGAAACATCCACCACCCGAACGACCATTCGATGTACGCGCGCATCCATTTGATCTACCTGCTAATTCCTGAAGCAGCAGTCCAGTTGCACAAATAAGTGTTTTGTCCCTCCACCACACAAGCCGTCTGATCTGGTGGATTGAGTGATGGGGCTTCACTATGTATCATTGCAACTGAAAGCACATTTCCACCCTTGGTGGTTTTGATAATTAATAACAACATATATGTCATTGAACTAATGTTTCCACTAAGGATGTTTCAGGAAAACTTCAATGATTGGTTGGCAAAAGGATTGTGGAATACCCCAAGATGCCAGGAATAGCATTAAACAAGCTTCAAGCAAAGGACTCTACATTTTACATTTGTGAGAAATCACTTTGAGTCCATAGGAGAGCCAATACTATTAAAAGGGGGTAAGGTTTTGTTGCTGAACAAAATGCTCATACTATTGGAAATATGCCCCAGAGGCAATAAATCAAGTGTTTATTATTGTATTTCCTTGTTCATGATAATCGTTTATTATCCATGCTATAATTGTATTAATTGGAAAGTTGGATACATGTGTGGATACATAGACAAACACAATGTCCGTACTATGCCTCTAGTGAACTAGCTCGTTGACTGAAAGATGGTTAAGGTTTCCTAGCCATGGACATGAGATGTCATTTGATAACGGGATCACATCATTAGGAGAATGATGTGATGGACAAGACCCAAACTACAAACGTAGCTTATGATCATGTCAGTTTATTGCTACAGTTTTCTGCATGTCAAGTATATGTTCCTATGACCATGAGATCATGCAACTCACAGATATCGGAGGAGTAACTTGTGTGTATCAAATGTCGCAACGTAACTGGGTGACTATAAAGGTTCTCTACAGGTGTCTCCGAGGGTGTCTGTTGAGTTGGCATGGATCAAGACTGGGATTTGTTACTCCGTGTGACGGGGAGGTATCTCAGGGCCCACTCGGTAATACAACATCACAATAAGCCTTGCAAGCAATGTGACTAAGTCTTGGTCACGGGATCTTGTATTACGGAATGAGTAAAGAGACTTGCCAGTAACGAGGTTGAACTAGGTATGGAGATACCCACGATCGAATCTCGGGCAAGTAACATATCGAAGAACAAAGGGAACATCATATGGGATTAACTGAATCCTTGACATAGAGGTTTGACCGATAAAGATCTTCGTAGAATATGTAGGAACCATTGTGGACATCCAGGTCCCGCCATTGGTTATTGACCGTAGAGGTGTCTCGGTCATGTCTACATAGTTCTCGAACCCGCAGGGTCTGCACACTTAAGGTTTGGTGACGTTTCGGTAGTATAGAGTTATGTATGGTCGTGAACGAAGTTTGTTCCGAGACCCGGATGAGATCTTGGACGTCACGAGGAGCTCCGGAATGATCTGGAGGTAAAGATTCATATATAGGAAGTCCTGTTTTGGTCGCCGGAAAAGTTCTGGGCTTATCGGTAGTGTACCGGGAGTGCCGGGAGTGTACCGGGAGACCTCCGGGAGGGGTATTTCGACCCAAGAGGCTTCATGGGCTATGGGAGAGTGAATAATTGCCCTTAGTGGGCTGGTAGAAACTCCCACACAAGGCCCATGTGGCTGGAGAAGAAAACCCAAAAGGAAAAAGGTGGAAAAAGGCAAAAAGGAAAAAAAGAATGAATCCTAATCCTACCAGGAGTGGAGGAGGTGAACTCCTCCTCTCCTAGTTCGGCCGAAGCCTAGGAGGCTTGGAGTCCAAGCTGCCTCCTCTCCTCCTCTCCTCCTATATATACTGGTGGTATTGAGGGTTTTTGCACAAGATTTTCAGCCACGTGCTACCCGTTCCTCCAGTGCATAGTTTCTCCTCTAGATCGGTTTTCTGCAGTGCTTAGGCGAAGCTGTGCCGGAATTGCTCCACCACCATCACCAGAGCGCCGTCAGGCTGCCGGAGAACTCTTCTTCCTCTCCACTCCTTCTTGCTGGATCAAGATGGTGGAGATCGTCATCAAGCTATACGTGTGCTGAACGCGAAAGTGCCGTCCGTTCGGTGCTAGATCGGAAGGATCGTGATCAAGTTCGTGAGACGGATCGTGACCAAGTTTGCGGGATGGATCATGATTGGATCGCGGGATGCATGGCGATTTGGATCGCGAAGACGTTCGACTACACCAACCGCGTTTCTTAGTGCTTCCCGCTTAGAGATCTACAAGGGTGTGTAGATCCACTCTCCCTCTCGTAGATGCTCATCACCATGGATAGATCTTCGTGTGCGTAGGAAATTTTTTGTTTCCCATGCAACGTTCCCCAACAATGGCATCATGAGCTAGGTCTATGTGTAGATGAGATCTCGAGTAGAACACAAAAGGTTTGTGGGCGTTGATGCTTAGATTGCTTCCTCCCTTGGTCGGATTTTGGTTCAGCGGTATTGTGAGATGAAGCGGCTCAGACCAACATTACTCGTACGCTTACGAGAGACCGGTTCCCTCGACGCAACTTGTTGCCTAGATGGCATGCGGGTGGCAGTTTCTCTCACTTTAGTTCGATCGGATTCGACACAGGCGGTCGTTGAGAAGGTTGAAAAGCAAATTATGTATCACCGTTGTGGTTTATGTGTAGGTGAGAATCGTTCTTGCTAGAAACCCGTAGCAGCCACGTAAAACATGCAACAACAATTAGAGGACGTCTAACTTGTTTTTGCAGGGTATGTTTTGATGTGATATGGCCAATTACATGATGCGATATATGTGATGTATGAGATGATCATGTGATGTATAGAATTTCACGACTTGCATGTCAATGAGTACGGCAACCGGCATGAGCCGTAGGATTGTCTTTCATTATTGTATGACATGCGTGTCAATCATTAAGCGCTATGTAATGCTTTACTTTATCGCTAAACGGTAGCAATAGTAGTAGAAGCATGCAGGACGTGACAACCTCGATGGCGACACGTTGATGGAGATCAAGATGATGGAGTTCATGGTGTCGTGCCGGTGACGATGAAGATCATGCCGGTGCTTTCAAGATGGAGATCTAAAGCACAAGTTCATGGCCATATCATGTCACTTATGAATTGCATGTGATGTTAATCCTTTTATGCACGTTGTTATGCTTAGTACGACGGTAGCATTATAAGGTGATCCCTCACTTAAATTTCAAGATAAAATTGTGTTCTCCCCGAGTGTGCACCGTTGCGAAAGTTTGTCTTGTTGAGACACCACGTGATGATCGGGTGTGATAGACTCTACGTTCACATACAATGGGTGCAAGCCAGTGTTGCATGCGCAGAACACTCGGGTTAAACTTACCGAGCCTAGCATGTACAGACATGGCCTCGGAACACAAGAGACCGAAAGGTCGAACATGAGTCATATAGTACATATTATCAACATAATGATGTTCACCATTAAAGCCACCTCAACTCACGTGATGATCGGACTTGAGTTGGTGGATTTGGATCATGTGACACTCAGATGACCTAAGGGATGTCAATTTGAGTGGGAGCTTTAGTAATTTGATTAACTAAACTCATTATCTTGAACAATAGTCTAAGCGAACTTTGCATATTTATGTTGTAGATGAATGGCTCGCGCAGTAGCACCCCTGAATTTTAATGCGTTCCTAGAGAAAGCTAAACTGAAAGATGATGGAAGTAACTTTGTTAACTGGGCCCATAATCTGAGGATTATCCTCACGGCTTCCCAAAAATCATATGTCCTTGATGCACCGCTTGGTGACCAACCAGAAGACATGACCTCCGAAGACGTTAAGAACGCTTGGGAGGCACGTACTGGAGATTACTCAGTAGTTCAATGTGCAATATTGTATGGCTTAGAACCGGGACTTCAAAGACGTTTTGAACGTCATGGAGCATATGAGATGTTCCAGGAGTTGAAGTTTATCTTTTTCAGAAGAACGCCCGGATCGAGAGGTATGAAACCTCCGGTAAGTTCTATGCTTGCAAGATGGAGGAGAACGGGTCTATCAGTGAACATATACTCAGAATGTCTGGGTATTCAACTCTTCTAGCGGAGTTGGGAATTGCCCTTCCGCCAGAGGCGATCACTGACAGAGTTCTTCAATCACTGCCACCTAGTTACAAGAGCTTTGTGATGAACTATAACATGCACGGGATGAACAAGTCAGTCACCGAGCTGTTTGCGATGCTAAAAGTCGCTGAGTCTGAAATCCAGAAAGAACATCAAGTGTTGATGGTCAATAAAACCACTAGTTTCAAGAAAAATGGCAATGTCAAGGGCAAGGGCAAGAAGGGAAAAACCAAGAAGGATGGCAAAGCAGTTGCTACTCCTGCAAAGAAGCCCAAGCATGGACCCAAGCCAGAAACTGAGTGCTTTCATTGCAAAGGAACTGGTCACTGGAAGCGGAACTGCCCCAAGTACCCGGCTGACAAGAAGGCGGCCAACAACAAACAAGGTATATATGATATACCTGTTATTGATGTGTACCTTACTAGCTCTCGTAGTAGTGCGTGGGTATTTGATACCGGTTCGGTTGCTCACATTTGCAACTCAAAGCAGGAACTACGGAATAAACGAAGGCTGGCAAAGGACAAAGTAACGATGCGCATGGGAAATGGTTCCAAGGTTGATGTGATCGCCATCGGCACGCTCTCTCTTCGATTACCATCGGGATTAGTGATGAACCTGAACAATTGTTATTTAGTGCCCGTGTTAAGCATGAACATTATATCTGGATCTTGTTTATTGCGAGATGGTTACTCATTTAAATCAGAGAATAATGGTTGTTCTATTTATATGAGTAATATCTTTTATGGTCATGCACCCAATGTTAGGGGTTTATTCATATTGACTCTTGATAGTGATGACACACATGTTCATAACATTGATGCCAAAAGATGTAGAATTGATAATGATAGTACCACTTTCTTGTGGCACTGCCGTTTAGGTCATATTGGTGTAAAACGCATGAGGAAGCTCCATGCTGATGGACTTTTGGAGTTACTTGATTTTGAATCACTTGACACATGTGAACCATGCCTCATGGGCAAGATGACTAAAATGCCGTTCTCTCGAACAATGGAACGGGCGAGTGACTTATTGGAAATCATACACACTGATGTGTGCGGTCCAATGAATGTTACAACACATGGTGGATATCGTTATTTTCTCACCTTCACTCATGACTTAAGTAGATATGGGTATATTTACTTAATGAAACACAAGTCTGAAACGTTTGAAAAGTTCAAGCAATTTCAGAGTGAAGTTGAGAATCATCGTAATAAGAAGATTACGTTCCTGTGATCTGATCGAGGAGGTGAATATCTGAGTTATGAGTTTGGCAGTCATTTAAGACAATGTGGAATTGTTTCACAGTTGACACCGCTCGGAACACCACAACGTAATGGTGTGTCCGAACGTCATAATCGAACCTTATTAGATATGATGCGTTCTATGATGTCTCTTGCTGATTTGCCACTATTGTTTTGGGGTTATGCATTAGAGACAGCTGCATTCACTTTAAACAGGGCACCATCAAAATCCATTGAGACGACGCTATATGAACTGTGGTTTGGCAAGAAGCCAAAGTTGTCGTTTCTTAAAGTTTGGGGATGTGATGCTTATGTCAAAAAGCTTCAGCCTGAAAAAGCTGGAACCCAAAGCGGAGAAATGCGTCTTCATAGGATACCCGAAAGAGACAGTCGGGTATACCTTCTATCTCACATCCGAAGGCAAAGTGTTTGTCGCTAAAAACGGAACATTTCTTGAGAAAGAGTTTCTCTCGAAAGAATTGAGTGGGAGGAAAATAGAGCTTGATGAGGTTATTGAACCTTTACTTCAACCAGAAAGTAGCGCAGCGCAGAAAGATGTTTCTGTGGAACCTACGACGGTAGAAGAGGAAGTTAATGATGATGATCATGAAGCTTCGGATCAAACAGCTATTGAACCTCGTAGGTCGACAAGGCCGCATACTACCCCTGAGTGGTACGGCAACCCTGTCTTGGAGGTCATGTTGTTGGACAACAATGAACCTACGAGCTATGGAGGAGCAGTGATGGGCCCGGATTCCGAGAAATGGTTAGAGGCCATGAAATCCGAGATGGGATCCATGTATGAAAACAAAGTATGGACTTTGGAAGTATTACCTGAAGGGCGAAAGGCCATTCAGAACATATGGATCTTTAAGAAGAAAACAGACGCGGACGGTAATGTAACCGTCTATAAAGCTCGAGTTGTGGCAAAGGTTTTTTCGCAAGTTCAAGGAGTTGACTACGATGAGACTTTCTCACCCGTAGTGATGCCTAAGTCTGTCAGAATCATGTTAGCAATAGCTGCCTATTTCGACTATGAAATTTGGTAGATAGATGTAAAAACTGTGTTCCTCAACGGTTTCCTTGAGGAAGAGTTGTATATGATGCAACCCGAAGGTTTTGTCGATCCAGAGAATGCTGACAAAGTTTGCAAACTCCAGTGATCCATTTCTGGACTGGTGCAAGCATGTTGGAGTTGGAATAAGCGCTTTGATGAGGTGATCAAAGCGTTTGAGTTTATACAAGTTTACGGAGAAGCTTGTATTTACAAGAAAGTGAGTGGGAGCTCTATAGCGTTTCTAGTATTATATGTGGATGACATATTGCTGATTGGAAACAATATAGAAATGCTGGAAAGTGTGAAGGAATATTTGAACAAGAGTTTTTCAATGAAGGACCTAGGAGAAGCTGCTTTCATATTAGGCATTAAGATCTATAGAGATAGATCGAGACGGTTAATAGCACTTTCACAGAGCACATACCTTGATAAAGTTTTGAAGAAGTTCAAAATGGAACAGTCCAAGAAGGGGTTCTTGCCTGTATTACAAGGTGTGAAGTTGAGTAAGACTCAATGCCCAGTAACTGCAGAAGATAGAGAAAAGATGAGTGTCATCCCCTATGCTTCAGCCATAGGCTCTATCAGGTATGCAATGTTGTGCACAAGACCCGATGTCATCCTTGCCATAAGTATGGCCGGAAAGTTTCAAAGTGATCCTGGAATGGAGCACTGGCAAGCGGTCAAGAATATCCTTAAGTTCCTGAAAAGGACTAAGGAAATGTTTCTCGTTTATGGAGGTGATGAAGAGCTCGTCGTAAAGGGTTACGTTGATGCAAGCTTTGACACTGATCCGGATGACTCTAAGTCGCGAACCGGATACGTATTTATTCTTAACGGGGGAGCAGTAAGCTGGTGCAGTTCCAAGCAAAGTGTGGTAGATGATTCTACGTGCGAAACGGAATACATCGCAGCCTCGGAGGCGGCGAAGGAAGGTCTCTGGATGAAGTAGTTCATGACAGATCTTGGAGTAGTGCCCAGTGCACTGAATCCAATGAACCTGTTCTGTGACAACACTGGTGCCATTGCTCTGGCCAAGGAACCAAGGTTTCACAAGAGGACCAGACACATAAAGCGACACTTCAACTCCATCCGCGATTACATCTTGGAGAAAGGCATAAATATTTGCAAAGTGCACATGAATCTGAATGTTGCAGATCCATTGACTAAACCTCTTCCAAGGGCTAAACATGATCAACACCAGAACTGCATGGGTGTTCGATTCATTACAATGTAAATCACATAGTGATGTGAACTAGATTATTGACTCTAGTGCAAGTGGGAAACTGTTGGAAATATGCCCTAGAGGCAATAAATAAAGTTTTTATTATTCTATTTCCTTATTCATGATAATCGTTTATTATCCATGCTATAATTGTATTAATTGGAAACTTGGATACATGTGTGGATACATAGACAAACACAATGTCCCTAGTATGCCTCTAGTGAACTAGCTCGTTGATTGAAAGATGGTTAAGGTTTCCTATCCATGGACATGAGATGTCATTTGATAACGGGATAACATCATTAGGAGAATGATGTGATGGACAAGACCTAAACTACAAACATAGCTTATGATCGTGTCAGTTTATTGCTACAGTTTTCTGCATGTTAAGTATATGTTCCTATGACCATGAGATCATGCAACTCACAGATATCGGAGGAGTACCTTGTGTGTATCAAACATCGCAACGTAACTTGGTGACTAGAAAGGTGCTCTACAGGTGTCTCCGAGGGTGTCTGTCGAGTTGGCATGGATCAAGACTGGGATTTGTTACTCCGTGTGACGGAGAGGTATCTCAGGGCCCACTCGGTAATACAACATCACAATAAACCTTGCAAGCAATGTGACTAAGTGTTGGTCACATGATCTTGTATTACGGAACGAGTAAAGAGACTTTCCAGTAACGAGGTTGAACTAGGTATGGAGATACCGACAATCAAATCTCGGGCAAGTAACATACCGAAGAACAAAGGGAACATCATACGGGATTAACTGAATCCTTGAAAGAGAGGTTCGATCGATAAAGATCTTCGTAGAATATGCAGGAACCAATGTGGACATCCAGGTCCCGCCATTGGTTATTGACCGTAGAGGTGTCTCGATCATGTCTACATAGTTCTCGAACCCGCAGGGTCTGCACACTTAAGGTTTGGTGACGTTTCGGTAGTATAGAGTTATGTATGGTGGTGACCGAATTTTGTTCGGAGTCCCAAATGAGATCCCGGATGTCACGAGGAGCTTCGGAATGGTCCGGAGGTAAAGATTCATATATAGGAAGTCCTGTTTGGTCGTCGGAAAAGTTCCGTGCTTATCGGTAGTGTACCGGGAGTGCCGGTAGTGTACCGGGAGACCTCCGGAGGGGTAGTTCGACCCAAGAGGCTTCATGGGCTGTGGGAGAGTGAATAATTGCCCTTAGTGGGCTGGTGGAAACTCCCACACAAGGCCCATGTGGCTAGAGAAGAAAACCCAAAAGGAAAAAGGTGGAAAAAGGCAAAAAGGAAAAAAAAGGATGAATCCTAATCCTACTAGGAGTGGAGGAGGTGGACTCCTCCTCTCCTAGTTCGGCCAAAGCCTAGGAGGCTTGGAGGCCAAGCTGCCTCCTCTCCTCCTCTACTGGTGGTATTGAGAGTTTTTGCACAAGATTTTCAGCCACGTGCTACCCGTTCCTCCAGTGCATAGTTTCTCCTCTAGATCGGTTTTCTGCAGTGCTTAGGCGAAGCCCTGCTGGAATTGCTCCACCACCATCGCCGGAGCACCGTCAGGATGCCGGAGAACTCTTGTTCCTCCCTGCTCCTTCTTGCTGGATCAAGACGGTGGAGATCGTCATCAAGCTGTACGTGTGCTGGACGCGGAGGTGCCGTCCGTTCGGTGCTAGATCGGAAGGATCGTGATCAAGTTCGTGAGACGGATTGTGACCAAGTTCGTGGGACGGATCGTGATTGGATCACGGGATGCACGGTGATTTGGATTGCGAAGACGTTCGACTACACCAACCGTGTTTCTTAACGCTTCCCGCTTAGCGATCTACAAGGGTATGTAGATCCACTCGCCCTCTCATAGATGCTGATCACCATGGATAGATCTTCGTGTGCGTAGGAATTTTTTTGTTTCCCGTGCAACGTTCCCCAACACATACGTGCACAAGTGATAGTCACCACATAGACCCACAAGCTCTTCCACAAAAGTTTGTCCAAAGACAAACACTCAAATCGGTGCAACAAACATTCTACACTCGGTGCCACCAATTCCAAACCCTAGACAGGCTCAGCCAATCCCTAGATTTTTGGTACAACCGATACTGCATTTGGTGCCACCGAGTTGGGCTGCCAACTTCTGTTACGCAAGTTCATAGTTTTTGCCCCCCCCCCGAAATTGTCGAATTGGCGTCATCGAGATTGGGTATTCTTACCGTTGGTCACCTTATTGCTGCAACCGAGATTCCTATGTCGGTCTCACCGAGTTTCAAAAGTTGCTAACTTTAAGTCACTTCGGTACAACCGAGATTCACGCATCGGTTCCCCTCGAGTCTGACTTATTGTGTGTAACGGTTGGATTTTTGGAGATGCCTATATATACCCCTCCACCACCACTCACTCGAAAGAGAAGCACTCAGAACAGTGCCCCACTCATACCTATTTATTTTCTAAGAGAGAACCACCTGCCCTTGTGTTGAGGTCAAGATCTTCCACTCCAATCATATGGATCTTGATTTCTAGCCTCCCCAAGTTGCTTTCCACCAATCCCATCTCTTCTACCAAGCCAAGTCTGTGAGAGAGTGATTCTGTATTGAGGAGTCTATCATCTTGAAGCGCAAGAGCAAGGAGTTCATCGCATTACCGAGCCTATTACATTTTGGAGGGTGGTGACTCCTAGATTGGTTAGGTGTCACTTGGAAGCCTCCTAGTTCGTGTGGGGGAGTGAACCATGAAGGTTTTAAGGGCAAGGAGATCTCCTACTTAATGAAGATCTACCCCGAGTAAGGCTAGTCCTCCGTGGACATAGGCCGTCATGGTATAGTCAATGTTGCCACTTTGTGGAACCATCCGTGGGTAGAACCATCCATGGACTCTCGCTACCGTTACCCTCCGTGGGTTGAAGACTCCATAAACGTGGATGTACGATAGCACCACGTATCGGAACCACGGGAAAAATCATCGTGTCACCAATTGCGTTTGATCTTCCTACCCTCTATTTACTTACATGCTTGTCTTTACTTTTCGCTGCTATACTCTTAGACATGCATGTGTAGGGTGTACTTGACATACTATGAATGCTAAAATCTTCCAAGAATTAAAATTGGGAAAAAGTAGATTTTTATTTGGTCAAGTAGTGTAATCACCCCCCTCTAGAACTCCTTTCGATGCTACAAGTGGTATCAGAGCATTGGTCTCCATTGCATTGGTCTCACAACCTAGGAGAGTATGTCGTCTAGTGAGGTAAATTATCATCATAGAGGTCCGTACTTTTATGGTACAAATTTTGCTAGTTGGAAGCATAAAATGAAAATGCATTTGCTTGGTCATAACCCCGCTGTTTGGGTTGTTGTTCGTGTTGGTATGCAAGGTGAATTCTTTGCGGAAGGAAGGGAACCCAATCGCAAAGCTACTATGGATGAATTGAAGATGTTGCAAGTCAATGCTCAAGCATGTGGCATTCTCTTCAACTACCTATGCCCCGAAGAATTCAATAAAATCAACCGTCTTGAGAATGAAAAGGAGATTTGGGATACTTTGATTGATATGCATGAAGGTACAAAATCTGTGAGATAATCCAAGTTGGATGTTCTTCAAAGTCAACTTGACAAGTTCAAGATGAAGGATGGTGAAGGAGTCGCTGAGATGTACTCTAGGCTACCTCTCATCACCAATGTTATTGCCGGCATAGGAAGCGATGAAATCACTGACAAATTCATCACCAAGAAGATAATTCGAGCTTTGGATGATCGATATGACACCGTTTGCACATTGATCCAAATCATAACCAACTACAAAGATCTCAAGCCAAAGGAAGTGATTAGAAGAATTGTTGCTCATGAGATGACACTCAAAGACAAGGAAGGGCTTCACCACAAGTGTAGCAGTGCTTACAAAGCCACAAGTGATGCTCCCGCTACCTCTAGCGACAACCTTGTCACAAATGAAGAGATAAGCCTCATGGTCAAGAAATTCAACAAGTTCTACAAGAATAGAAGCAAAGACCGAAGCTCCAACTCAAGATATGAAGAGAAGCGTTTGTCTAGTTGTGACCGAAACTGCTACAATTGTGGGAAGCCCAGACACTACTCAAACGAGTGCACGGCTCCTTACAAGAGGAAAGAAAAGTCACCAAGAATACAAAGCTCAAGAGACGAGCCACCTCGAAGAGAGAGAAGGAGTAGAGATGATCATTATGAACGAAGACCCTCAAGGAGAAGTAGGGACTCAAAGAAGAAGGACAAGTACACCAAGAGCTACTCAAGAAGGAAACATCAAGCTCATGTTGGTGAATGGGTTTCCGTACTTGCACTAGTGACAACAGACTCCTATGACATATTTGATTCACCAAATGAAGGGAGTGGACATTGCTTCATGGCTAAAGGCCCCAAGGTATAACACCCCGAGTATCTTAATTTCAATAGTGATGAAGATGACTTGTTAATTGAAGATGACTTGCTCTTTCACAAATCTAATAATGTTAGTCAAAATGAATTTGCTACTACTTACTCTAGTGTAGACAAGTCGCGTGATGATGACAAGATGGAAATAGAACGGTAACTCAAGAACTAAAAACTCTTAAGTTAGCTCACGAGTCAACTCTAGAAGATCATAGAGAGCTTGTAAGGACACATGAGAATCTACGCTTCCAGAAGCTCAATTTAGAGCAAGAGCATGAGTTCCTTCAAGCTATCAATGATGATCTTCAAAAGAAGACTTCCTCTTATCTAGCCAAGCAACTTCTGTTATCTACATTCATGCCTCAAGTTAAGTCTAACCAAGCTAGTAACAAAGGAATGAAAGGTTCTTCAACTAGTAGAAATCAAAATGATAAATCCAATGATATTGCTTCTAGTAGTTCTGTTGATCCCACTAACTCTTCTCTTAACCAACTTACACTTGAGTAAGAAAATGAACTCTTGAAAGGGATTATAGAGAAAGGTATCTACAAGAGTCTTGAAGGGTGCAAACAATTTGAGGATATTGTATGCAAGCATGGAGGATACCAGAAGAATCGTGGTGTTGGCTACTTTAATGCTAATGGAGTTGAATGGGAAGAAGGTCAATACCCCAATCGCAAGTTTGTTCCTCAAAAGGAGAAGTATGAAAATACTCTCCCCAAGGGAACAAAAGCTCAAGATGACCTTCCACCACAAGAGACCAAGCTCAAGGACTAGAACAAATTTCAAGAGGAGATTGACTCTTATGAAGATGAATCCCAAGCTTTGGTGAAGTGGGTTCCCAAGGCTACTACAAGCTCAACTTCTACAAGTGCTACTTCAACACCAAGGATCCCCATCAACTTGATGTGGGTCCCCAAGAAGAAGAACTAGAGAAGTTCTTGAGGGGTGACTCTGCCAATGAAATTCACTCATATTCGTTATTGGCAAGAACAATTTGCAATCAACATAAACTTAATGCAATAGTTCAAGGAGTCACACATTCCCTCAATGGTAATCAAGGGACAAGGTAATCAACAAATCAATGGACATCATCACATATGCTTTGCACTCCATGTCCATAGATATCCTTCTATCTGTCTCTTGTGTGTTAGGACTAACCCATGTAGGTGTGAAGAGTAAGGAAACAACAAGGATGATCCCAACTCTTGGTGATCTTCATCAACTTTGAGCATCAACCACTACCTCACCAACATGAAGTCTTCATCGACAAAACCCAAGGTTACTTTATCCCTCTTTTGGGGGGGTGTCACATCAAGGGGGATCTTTACTCTAAGACTTCAGTCAGAGCATCTCTTAGTATGTGACAACATTAAATGCTTTATGTAAAAGTGGTAACCCCACTTGTGCTTAGACGATGAGTATGACCTATGATCAAGTATTCTTACTTGGCTCTGAAGTCAATATACTCATATATAGATGACTCCGTCATCGCCAAAGTGCTTGTTAGATGCTATTTTGTTTGTGCATGTTTTCCATGATTTCATTTGACATCTTATTGTGTGAGCATGTTGGTCTGCATTTGTTTACTCATTCGAGGATATCCAATTGTTGTTATTTGGCTTTTCATTTTCATTTGCCAATTGGATATGCAAGAATGCCTAGGATCACTCCTTTAGCTATCTATGCTTTCTCACCTCATATTCTATTCATGCTGCATCACAAAATTTGAACAAGTACTTTTCGATCTCTCTTTGTGAGGAGAACTTGGAGTTCCGAATCATCAAGGACTGGCCATTAAAACCTCCCAAGTGCATCGGTGGAACCAACCCAAAATTCTCGCTCTCACCAAATGCCTAGGGTTGATCTGGTTTTCTTATCTCGGTAAGACCGATTTCATATTCTTGGTTACACCAAGTTCCCTGGTAGATGACAGTTGAGAAACTCGGTGACACCGAAAATATCAAATCGGTGTCACTGGCAGTGAAGGGTATATAAGTTGTGGTCCCGACGGTTTGAAATTTCAATCTTAAATCATCGTGCCCCAAACCCTAAGCTTCCACAGAAGGAGCCCCTGGTCGTCGCCCTTGACCTCCCGTGCTCCTCCAGCACTAGAATCCTCGCCATCGACGGGCATCTTCGCCGCTGTCGCCGCCATAGCGGATACTTCGCCAAGCTAGGGTACGGATTTGACATTCTTGTGATCCCCATCTGAATCTTGCACAATGAAATTGATTTTATCTATAAGCCATCATCTGAGAACTTTCTATCCACAGGAAAAATCCCTTAGAGTAGCGAATGATCGATTTTTAGGGTTTTGCCGCCTGCCACTTGAATCTCGGTAGAATCGATGTGGAAAAATCGGTGTCGCCAATATTAGGGTTTGCCACACTGAGAACACCTCGGTGGAACCGAGTTCTCATTTTCGGTGCAACCGAAAATGGTGCCAAATTCCTGGAAAGGTAGGTGTTTGTCTCAATGTGACCGAAATTTCTGCCTCAGCTGTACCAAAATACATTTGACAGAATGCAAAACTTGGAAAATCTTTTGTTCAAACTTTAAAAAACATATGCATTTTGTGATGACTCATCCTATTAGACTCTTCTATACTCTATTCATAGGGTCAGCATGTCAAGTTCAGATAGTCGGAATTTGCCAGAGCACAACATTGAGATGAGTTTAGGCACTAGTCCTGAATCCAGTTCCTTTTCAGATCCAAGCACTCCCAGTTCTCATGGGTTGCCTAAGGATGCAACAAGGGTAAGGAAGAGACTCAACTTAGAGGAAGAAGACTCTGATTTTGTCCTGGAAGAGGTTCTTGCTAAGAAGAAAGTGAAAGCTGCTAGGAAGTTTGCCAATGAGGCCACTTCATCTAGGAAGGTGGTCAGCAAAAGTTTATGGTCCTGCATCAACCATCAAAGCACATGAGAGTGGGCAACATTGTCTATTGAGGTTCCCGGGAAACCTTTGCCCAAGAAGACAACCAGGAAGAGGATCATCCATGTGTAGGGCAGGCCTACCTCAATGTATGAGGATCTAGAGGAGGCTGCTGCTGCTGGTGCTGCTACTGCTGAGGAGGAAGACGAGGAACCTGCTGCTCAGGCTCCTCCTAAGAAGAAAGCCAAGAAACTTCTGGGTGATGCTATGCCCAAGCCAGGCACCTCCAAGAGTACCAAGGCTACTTCAAAGCAAGCTGCTGCACAAAAGTCCAAGAGGACTACCAGGGACATACCTACTACTTAGAAGAACAAGAAGTCCACTTTCAGAGAAGCAGATGATGATGATGATGCTATGACAGTTCTGATGAAGCTCGGACCTCACCTTCCAGTTCATGATGCCAGCCACCTAGTAGCTGAGGATATGAAGAAGAGGAAGGATTCAGGGTTGAAGGCATGGAGAGGTATTGATCCATATGCCCAGAGGAGAAAGATTACTGTTGACTACAGGTTTTACACCAAAGAGCAGCAAGACTTTTATGAGACAATTTTGCTTAACAAGAGTCCAGCTATGAGTGACATGACATATCTGGACTGGAAGTACATCAAAGATAACGAACATTACTTTCTAGGTGTACAAGACAATTTCCACTGCATTGTCATTGATAAATTTGTTGGAAAGGAGTTCACAGCTTGGAAAAATGAGATGATCATGCAGTTCTATTCCAATGCTCATTTTTACGGAGATGGCAGAATTGTTTGGATGATGAAGGATCAAGATATGAATCTACTACTGATGAGTGGGATGCCATCTTAGGAGTCCTACAGGCACAGGAGGGAGATATTTGTGTATACTCAGAGTCCAAGGCAAGCCACAATGCAATGAAGGACATGTATAATCCCATTCCTGTTGCATAGCTTCAGTCCCACAAGCTAGGATCCATCTACCACCTCTAGGCAGGTCTACTCACCATCAACACTATACTGAGGTATACTTTGATGCCCAAGTCAGGTGACGAGATGATGATCTAAGGCTATTCCATCAATTTGCTCATTAAGATTGACCGGAACCAGAGATTCCGAGTGATGGATTTGATTGTGGCGATAGTGAAGAGGGTTGTTGTGTAGGAGATATGCCCTAGAGGCAGTAATAATAGTTACTTTTGTATCTCCAAGTTTGTAGTGAATGTTTGTGATCCATGCTACAACTACAATGATTCTCGAGTCTGCAATATCCATGAGGCTTGGAGGGAAACTCATGTAAACGTGTGGTATAATAATTGGTAAATTGTATTCATAGTCTTTCCTCTAAGACTGGCTCAAGTATTGCATGATGATCCTATTTTCCTGATCATGGGCATGGCTATGCCGACAATTTTGAGGGCACAATGTTGGTAGAACACTTCTGTTGAATCAATCCGAGTTGATGTTATGCTACGAGATACATTCGTCACAAGTTAATGGTTAATAACACAGAGATGGTTAACGTTTGCATAATTCCTTAGACCATTAGAGTATCGAGTTTCTTCATGCTTGCTTCAAGGACTTTGGGGTTTGTTAAACGTCATCCGTAAATGGGTGGCTATTACAGCGGCTTACGGGTTCATGGAAAAGTATGTCAAGTAACTTGATATCTCAATATTAGGATTTTCTCCTCCGACGATGGAGAGATATCTCAGGGCCCTCTTAGTGTTACAGTATCCATCATCGTCTGGCTAGACACTTTGTGATTTGATCACAAGGATGCCGGAACACGGGAACGAGAAAAGAGAACAATACCGGAAAAGAGGTAACTAGCATAGTGGACAAGTTGCTGATCCACGGGGATGCCAACATGTCTCACCTCGGGTAATTGTAACATATCGTGAAGCGACAAGAATAGCACACGACAACTGGAGGTTCACTCAAATATTCATTCGTGTGGGTATAGGAGTCAGTATGGGTGTGCACGGCTCCGATGTTGATCATTGATCGGAAGGGGTTCTGGGTCATGTCTATGCTTCACCGAACCAATAGGGTCACATGCTTAAGGGTCATCTATTTGTTGAATACTAGACTAGGAGTCTGAGAGAAAATCACCAAAAAGTTTCGGACACCGGAAAAGATCCGTAGAGAGAACACTGGCACAGTTTCGGTAAAACAGAAAAGTAGTTTCAGGGGATACCATTAAGTCAAATTGGTTTCGGCACATGCGTGATAATTCTTGGAGGGTGCCAGAATCATTTTGCAAACTTCTGGGAATTTTTCGAAAGAAAAACCGGAAATGTTCCGGAGCTGCCGGAACCGCTTCAGATGCTTTTCGCAGATGAAAATCACTAATCCGGAATTGTTCCGGATCGCATTAAAAATTATTTTACTGGGGTACTGTAATTGTTCTAAGCCCACATAAATATTTTCAGTTCGACCGGACGCTAAAAAATGTCGTCATGAATAGTGAAAGTGCTTTTTGGATATTTATGGAAAAACACCTTTTTGGATATTTCCAAAATGGCTTCTAAAAGGGATTGGGGAGCAAGGTAGGTCCTCATGGGGGGCCCCCAAGGGGTGGCCGGCCAAGGGTGGAGCTCCTCCATGCAGCTCCACATGGCACCCCTTTTCCTTCTTATGATTTTTTATGTGTGACATAAAGTGGGGGTAGTTTGGTATTTTCAAGTCCCAACCCTACCCCTTGGTTTTCCTATAAATAGATGAGATGTGGGCTGCCATCTCTTCATCCTTTGCTCTCATACACATGCTATGCTTTGCTATCTATCTCTCTCTCCCTCCCACAAAAAGAGTTTTGTAGAGCCGAAAGGATGTCTGGGTTTCAGCAAGAACTAGTTCTGGATTGCCAAGCCCTGCCGGATAGATAACCCCATATGTGTGAAACCCCATAGAGAGGTCGTAGTTTCAATATTTTGCCTGAGGGGATGTTCGAGTGTCCTCCCAGAGGGTTGTTTGAGTGTCCTCCCGGAGGGCTGTCCTAGTCTCTGTTCGAGTTTCGAGGGTTCTCCCGAAGGGCTGTCTGCGACATCGTCCGGGGGACTGCCCGACCGCCTCTTGAAGGGCTGTTCGATGAGGGAGTACATCCTCACAGTTGGGAGGTTGTAAAATGCTAGCTGCGGGGATCTGCACCAACGATCTCCACCAACTCTTCTTCCGCTGCGCTTCGAGTCGGTATGGATCAGATCAAACCTTGTATGGAGTCTCCATAGTGGTCCTGGGCGTGCTCGCTATACCGGAAATTTTTATTTTCTGTCGCGTTCCCGAACAGTGGCATCAAGAGCCAGGCTATGCATAGATGCATGTTATGATCTAGAATACATGAGATGTATGGGTATTGCATAGTATAATTTTGTAGTAGATGAGATCTATTACTGAAAATTATTTGTGCGGGTAGCAGATGAAATCTGTTACCCGATGTTCCTGTTGCTTCCCTTGAATTTGCGTAGTCCTCATCTTGACGGTATGGTGGAATCTCACAAAGTTCTGGCAATCCACGATCCTTTCATGCTGCTCCTGAGTATGTTGATTGACAGATCAAAAAAGTGCTAACAGTTCTTTGGGTTCCACCATAGTTAAAGAAAGATGGATGTTTCATAGACGAAAGGGCAATGCAGATATGATCTGCATGGGGGTCACGCGTATGACGAAGTTTAGTATGGGGCTCGAGATTTTATTATCTCGTGTTTCATACACCCTAGAAAGTTAATCTAGCAACTTGAATTATCATACTTGATGATAAACGTTGGTAGCTCCGGTTTGAGTAAAAACCTTAGAAGCCACGTAAAATAAAATTTTGCATAAACCGATTAGAGGCGTACAACTTGGTTTTGTAGGATGGTTTGCATGTGATGTGGTATAGCAATTCTCATATTAATTTGATTATGTATCATATGACTATATGATGTAATTAACATGACCTGCGTGTCATGATTTGGCATGATGGCTGGAGCCATATGATTGCACTTTAATGAGATGCGTGTCAACCTTATGTAATGCACTTATTTTATTAGCTATAGAGATAGAAATATTATCTGGTGCATCGACAAGGTGGTGGCAATCTTCGCAAAGGTGAACACCGATGTGAATGCCGAAGACGAAGAAATACTTGACTTCTCCGTCAGAAAGGGCTATACCATATCATCCTAATTATGAATTACCTGAGATGTTTGTCCCTCTTGATGCACCCTTCTTGATTGCGTGGTAGTCACTTTTTATTAGGGTGATCTCTCACAAAAATATCAAGTAGCTAGTGTTCTCCCAAGTGTAGCACCGTCACGGCACCTAACTTTTCGGGGTGTGCCATGGATGCATGGGTACAAACGATTAGGGATGTGTGAGGCGGGTGAGTCAAGACCTCGCAGCAAGATCACTTGGTTGTCTTGACGTTCAGGCATGAAAGTCATGAGCTCGGAACACACGCATCGAAAGATGAACAAGAGTCACATGGAGATGTGATCGGCAAGTTGGCCTACCGATTAAAATTCCCGTCATGACATGCTGATTCTATGGCGATGAATTGAAGTCTGGGTCTTGAATCACTCATAATCAATTTTGAGAGATATTGATTTGAGTGGGAGCGCAGCTTAGAATAAAACGGTTTATTCACTAGTGCAAATATTATTATGAACAAAGTCTAAGTGAACATGTGTTTTCCGTTGTAGATCAAATGGCTCGTAATAGTGCGTTCAACTTAGGCCTGATGTTGGAGAAAGAGAAGTTAGCTGTGAATGGAAACAATTATGCGGACTGAGTCCGTACCCTGAGGATTATCCTCAGGGGTGCTAAGAAAGTGTACATGCTTGACAGACCTCTTCCTCCTAAACCGGCGGCAACTGTCGTGGCAGACATACAAAATGTCTAGGCCACTAAGGATGATGATTACAACTTAGTGCAGTGCGTCATGCTGTCTTGCATGAGTTCAGAGCATCAAAAACGTTTTGAATTCCATAACTCCTTTGATATGATCAAGGATCTGGATGCTCTTTACAAGTTTAATGCACGGTCTGAACGTTTTGACATCATGAAAATGATGGCGGAGACCAAGATGGCTGAGTGTAGTTCAGTTGGCGAGCATGTAGTCAATATGATTGGCTACGCTGAAAGGCTTAAAAACCTGGAATTTCCACTTCCTCTAGAGCATGTTATGGACTTGTTGCTAGGTTCACTCCCCCATCTTATGGTGGTTTTATCATGAACTACAACATGAATGGGATGGACAAAACAGCAAATGAGGTGCTTGCCATGCTGAAAACTGCTGAAGGAGGACTGCAGAAAAATCGCAAGCAAGTGTTGCTTGTGAATAAAACTGTCAGTTTCAAAAAGAATGACAAGCCAAAGAAGGTCAAAGGCGCCGGTAAGACCGGCTTCCAACGCAAATCTAAGGGAGGAGCCAAGAATGAAACTGACTGCTTCTACTGCAGGGGCATAGGACATTGGAAGAGAAACTGCAAGAAGTATCTCGAAGATAAGAAGTCCGGGAAAACCGGAAAAGGTATAGTAGTTATACAAGTTAATGTCATTGACATTTTTCTTGCTAGCGAAAATTCTAAGTCTTGGGTATTTGATACCAGATCGGTTTCTCACATTTGCAACTCGATACAGGGGCTTCAGAAGGTGCGCAAGCTGGCAAAGAATGAAGTCGTGATGCGTGTCGGGAACGGCGCTGGGATCGCCGCTCAAGCCGTGGGCATTATGCCTCTACGTCTCCCTTTAGGATTTATTTTGGAACATAGTAACTATTATTTTGTTCCATTGTTGTGTAGAAACATTATCTCTAGATCATGTTTAGTACACGATGGGTATGTTGGAAATATGCCCTAGAGGCAATAATATATTGTTATTATCATATGTCGTTTTTCATGATAACCGTTTATTATGCATGCTATAATTGTACTAATCAGAAACTCAGATACATGTGTGGATACATAGACAACACCATGTCCCTAGTATGCCTCTAATAGACTAGCTCGTTGATCAAAGATGGCTATGGTTTCCTAGTCATGGACATGAGATGTCATTTGATAACGGGATCACATCATTAGGAGAATGATGTGATGGACAAGACCCAAACTACAAACGTAGCACATGATCGTGTCAGTTTATTGCTACAGTTTTTTGCAAGTCAAGTATTTGTTCCTATGACCATGAGATCATGCCACTCACTGACACCGGAGGAGTGCCTTGTGTGTATCAAACTTCGCAACGTAACTGGGTGACTATAAAGGTGCTCTGCAGGTATCTTCGAGGGAGTCTGTTGGGATGGCATGGATCAATACTGGGATTTCTTACTCCGTGTGATGGAGAGGTATCACAGGGCCCACTCGGTAATACAACATCACAATAAGCCTTGCAAGCAATGTGACTAAGTGTTATCCACGGGATCTTGTATTACGGAACGAGTAAAGAGACTTGCTGGTAACGAGGTTGAAGTAGGTATGGAGATGCCGACGATCGAATCTCGGGCAAGTAACTTACCGAAGAACAAAGGGAACATCATACGGGATTAACTAAATCCTTAACATAGAGGTTCGACCGATAAAGATCTTCGTAGAATATGTAGGAACCAAGATGGGCATCCAGGTCCCGCTATTGGTTATTGACCGTAGAGGTGTCTCGGTCATGTCTACATAGTTCTCAAACCCGCAGGGTCTGCACACTTAAGGTTTAGTGACGTTTCAGTAGTATAGAGTTATGTATGGTGGTGACCGAAGGTTGTTCGGAGTCCCGGATGATATCCCGGACGTCATGAGGAGCTTCGGAATGGTCCGCAGATAAAGATTGATATATAGGAAGTCCTGTTTTGGTCGTCGGTAAAGGTTTGGGGCTCATCGGTAGTGTATCGAGAGTGCCAGTAGTTTACGGGGGGATCATCGGGAGAGGTATTTCGACCCAAGAGGCTACATGGGCTGTGGGAGGAGGTAAATGAGCCCCTGGTGGGCTGGCCGAAGCCTCCTCTAAGGGCCCATGCGGCTAGAGTGGTTTGAGAAGGAAAAAATCTAAAAGTGGAGAGGTGGAAAGAGTTTCCAAGTGGAAAGGAGGAATCCTACTCCTAATAGGATTGGAGTAGGACTCCTCCACCTCCAATTTCGACCAAACCTTGAGGGTTTGAGGCTGCCTCCTCCCCTCCCTCCCTCCTATATATACTAGAGGATTTAGAGGAAAAAGCTAACCCTAATAGCCACGTGCTACCTCTCCTCTAGATCATAGTTTCTCCTCTAGATCGGTTTTCAGCGATGCTTAGGCGAAGCCCTGCTGGAATTCCTCCACCACCATCGCCACAACGCTGTCGCGCTGTCGAAGAACTCATCTACCTCTCCTCTCCCTCTTACTGGATCAACAAGGTGGACATCGTCATCGTATTGTACGTGTGCTGAACGCGGAGGTGTCGTCCGTTCGGTGCTAGATCGGAAGGACCGTGATCAAGATCGCGAGACGGATCATGATGAGATCGCGGGATGGATCGTGATGAGTTTGCAGGACGGATCGTGATTGGATCGCGGGACGGATCGTGATGAGATCACGGAATGCTTGGCGATTTGGATCGCGAAGACGTTCGACTACACCAACCGCGTTTCTTAAATCTTCCCACTTAGCGATCTACAAGGGTATGTAGATCCAATCTCCCTCTCGTGGATGCTCATCACGATGTATAGATCTTGCGTGTGCATAGGAATTTTTTTGTTTCCCATGCAACGTTCCCAACAGTGGCATCATGAGCTAGGTGTATGTGTAGATGAGATATCGAGTAGAACACAAAGAGTTTGTGGGCGTTGATGCTTAGATTGCTTCCTCCCTTGGTCGTGTTTTGGTTCAGCGGTATTGTGGGATGAAGCGTCCCGGACCAACCTTACTCGTACGCTTACGAGAGACCGGTTCCATCGACTGACGTGTAACCTCGTTGCACAAAGATGGCTGGCGGGTGTCTGTTTCTCCTACTTTAGTTGGATCGGATTCGACAAAGGCGGTCCTTGAGAAGGTTGAAAAGCAACTTACGTATCACCATTGTGGTTTTTGCGTAGGTGAGAATTGTTCTTGCAAGATACCCATAGCAGCCACGTAAAACATGCTACAACATTTAGAGGACATCTAACTTGTTTTTGCAGGGTATGTTGTGATGTGATATGGCCAATTACATGATGAGATATATGTGATGTATGGGATGATCATGTTTTGTATAGAATATCATGACTTGCATGTCGATGAGTACGGCAACCTGCAAGAGCCATAGGGTTGTCTTTAATTATTGTATGACCTGCGTGTCAATCATTAAGCGCTATGTAATGCTTTACTTTATCGCTAAACGGTAGCAATAGTAGTAGAAGCATGGTGGGCGCGACAACCCCGATGGCAACACATTGATGGAGATCAAGATGATGGAGATCATGGTGTCATGCCGGTGATGATGGAGATCATGCCGGTGCTTTCAAGATGGAGATCAAAAGCACAAGTTCATGGCCATATCATGTCACTTATGATTTGCATGTGATGTTAATCCTTTTATGCACCTTGTTTTGCTTAGGACGACGGTAGCATTATAAGGTGATCCCTCACTTAATTTCAAGATAAATTGTCTTCTCCCCGAGTGTGCACCGTTGTGAAAGTTCGTTGTGTCGAGACACCACGTGATGATCGGGTGTGGTAGACTCTACGTTCACATACAACGGGTGCAAGCCAGTGTTGCACATTCAGAACACTCGGGTTAAACTTGACGAGCCTAGCATGTATAGACATGGCCTCGGAACACAAGAGACCGAAAGGTCGAACATGAGCAGTATAGTAGATATAATCAACATGATGATATTCACCATTGAAACCACCTCAACTCACGTGATGATCGGACTTGAGTTGGTGAATTTGGATCATGTATCACTCGAATGACCGGAGGGATGTCAATTTGAGTGGGAGTTCTTCAATAATATGATTAATTGAACTCATTATCATGAACATAGTCAGTAGTGTCTTTGCAAATTATGTTGTAGATTACTTGCTCGCGCTATAGCTCCCTTGAGTTTTTATATGTTCCTAGAGAAATAGAGTTGAAAGATGATGGTAGCAATATTGCAGACTGAGTCCGTGATCTGAGGATTGTCCTCATTGCTACATAGAAGGCTTATGTCCTTAATGCCCCACTCGGTGCGCCAACCCCTCTAGCGTCGTCTGTAGATGTTGTGAACATCTGACAGGCACGTTCTGATGACTACTTGATAGTTTAGTGCATCATGCATTACGGCTTAGAATTGAGGCCCCAAAACGTTTTGAACGTCATGGGACATATGAGATGTTCTAAGAGCTGAAATTAGGATCTCAGGCTCGTGCCCGTGTTGCGAGATATGAGATGTACAACAAGATTCTTTGCCTACAAGATGAAAGAGAATAGCTCAATCGTTGAGCATGTGCTCAGATTGTCTGGGTGCTACAATCGCTTGAATCGAGTGTTGTTGATCTTCTGGATAACATAGTGATTGATATAGTTCTCCAAGGCACTGTCACTAAGCTACTACAACTTGGTGATGAACTATAAAATGCCAGGGATAGAAATAATGTTCCCTGAGCTGTTCGTGATGTTTGACACCGCGAAGGTAGAAATCAAGAAGGAGCGTCAAGTGTTGATGGTTAGTCAAACCACTAGTTTTGAGAAGGGCAAGAGCAAGGAGGGAGACTTCATGGATAGCAAGTCAATTGCTGCTCTAGTGAACGAACCCAAAGTTGAACCCAAACCTGAGACTAAGTGCTTCGATTATGAGGAGAGCGGTCGCTGAAGCGGAACAACCCTAGATACTTGGTAGAAAAGAAGGCTGGCAACGTTGACAGAAGTATATTTGATATACATGTTAATGATGTGTACCTTGCGAGTACTCCTAGTAGCACCTGGGTATTGGATACCTGTCGGTTGCTAAATGTTAGTAACTCGAAATAAAAGCTACAGAATAAATGGAGAACTAGCTAAGGGTGAGGTGACGATGTGTGTTGGAAATGTTTCCAAGGTTGATGTGATCAACATCGCACGCTCTCTCTACCTTCGGGATTAGTGACGAACCTAAATAAATGTTACTTTGTGTTTTGCGTTGAGCATGAACGTGATTAGATCGTGTTTATTGCAACACGGTTATTCATTTAAGTTAGAGAATAATGGTTATTCTGTTTACATGAATGATACCTTCAATGGTCATGCACCTAGTGAGAATGGTTTGTTGAATTTTGATCGTAGTAATACACATGTTCACAACATTGATGCCAAAAGATACAAAGTTAATAATTATAGTACCACATACGTGTGGCACTCCCGCAAAAAGTCATATTGGTATAAAACGCATGAAGAAACTCCATGATTATGGATCTTTGGACTCATTCGATTTCGAATCGGTTGAGACATGGAAACCATGCCTCTTGGGCAAGATGACTAAGGACCCCGTTTTCTAGATGGATGGAGCGGGCAAGTGATTTATTGCAAATGATACATGTTGATGTATGCAATCCAATGAGTCTTGTAGCGTGCGGTGGATATCATTATTTTCTTACCTTCACTGATGATTTGAGTAGATATAGTGTATATTTACTTAATGAAACACAAGTTCGAATCGTTTGAAAGGTTCAAGCAAATTGAGAGTGAATTTTGATATCATCATGACAAGAAGATAAAAATGTCTGTGATATGATCGTGGAGGTGAATATCTGAGTTACGAGTTTTGCATACAACTTTAGACAATGTGAAAGTTGTTTCACAACTCACGCCACCTGGACCACCATAGTGTGATGGTGTGTCTGAATCTCATAGTCGTACTCTATTGGATATTGTATGCATTAGAGAAAACTACATTCACTTTAAATAGGGCACCATCTAAACCCGTTGAGATGACACCGTGTGAATTAGGGTTTGATAGAAACCCAAGCTATCATTTCTTAATATTTGGGGCTGCGACGCTTGTATGGAAAATGTTTTTACCGAATGAGCTCAAACCCAAAGCAGACAAATGCGTCTTCATAGAATACCCTAAGAACGGTTGGGTGAACCTTCTATCTCAGATCCAAGCATAAAATGTTTGTTGCTAAAACTGGGTCCTTTCTCGAGAAAGAGTTTCTCTCGAAAGAATTGAGTGGGAGGAAGATACAACTTGAGGAGGTTGTTGAACCTTTGTTCAACCAGAGAGTAGCGCAGCGCAGGAAGATGTTTCTGTGAAGCCTACGTTAGTTGAAGAGGTTAATGATGATGATCATGAAGGTTAACATCAAGATACTATCGAACCTCATAGGTCGACAAGGATGTGTACTGCTCCTGAGCGGTACAACAACCCTGTCTTGGAGGTCATGTTGTTGGACAACGATGAATCTACGAGCGGTGGAGAAGCAATGATGGGCCCGGATTCCGACAAATGGTTAGAGGCCATGAAATCCGAGAAAGGATCCATGTATGAAAACCAAGTATAGACTTTCGTAGACTTGCTCGTTGGACGGCAGGTCATCGAGTACAAATGGACCTTTGAGATGATGACAAACGCTAATGGTAAATGTCACCATTTATAGAGCTCGACCTGTCGCAAAGAAGTTTCTGACAAGTTCAAGGAGTTAACAGCGATGAGACATTCTCACTCGTAGCGATGCTAAAGTCTGTTGGAATTATGTTAGCAGTTGCTGCATTTTTTCAATTATGAAATCAGGCAGATGGATGTCAAAACATCTTTTCCTTCCTTAAGGAAATGTTGTATGATATACAACCAGAAGGTTTTGTCAGTCCTAAGGATGCTAAAAGGTGTGCAAGCTTCAGTGATCCTTCTATGAACTGAAGCAAGCCTCTCGGAGTTGGAATATACACTTTGATGAGGTGATCAAAGTTTTTGAGTCTATACAAAGTTATGAGAAACTTGTATTTATAATAAAGTGAGTGGGAGCACTATAGAGTTTCTGGTAAGCATATGTGGATGACATATTGTTGATCGGAAATGATGTAGAATTTTTGGAAAGCATAAACGGTTGTTTGAAAAGAGGTTTTCAAAGGAAGACCTGGATAAATCTACCTAATTGTTGAGCATCAAGATCTATAGAGATAGATCAAGATGCTTTATGAGACTTTCAATGAGTACATACCTTGACAAGATTTTGAAAGACTTCAAAATGGATCGGTCAGAGAAAGAGTTCTCGCCTGATTTGTGAGGTGTGAAGTTGAGTGAGACTCAAAGCTCGACAAAGGCAGAAGAAAGAGAAAGGACAAATATCGTTCCCTATGCCTTAGCCATAGGCTCTATATTATGCCATGTTGTGTAGCGCACCTGGTGTGTGCCTTGCCATGAGTCTGTCAAGGGGTACAAAAGTGATCCAAGAGTGGATCACTGGACAATGGCCAGGATTATCCTTAGTAACTAGAGGACTAAGGAAATATTTCTCGATTATGGAGGTGATAAAGAGTTCGTCGTAAAGGGTTACGTCGATGCAAAGTTTAACATCAATCCGGATGACTCTGAGTAGCAATCCGGATACGTATAGTGGAGCAGCCATTTGGAATAGCTCCAAGTGGAGTGTGGTAGAAGTGTCTACAGTATGACATGGAGATTTACAAAGTACACACGGATTTGAATGTCGCAGACCCGTTGAATAAAGACCTCTCTCACATGCAAAGCATGATCAAGCCCTAGAACTCATTTGGTGTTAGATTCATAACAATGCGAATCACATGGTGATGTGAACTAGATTATTGACTCTAGTGCAAGTGGGAGACTATTGGAAATATGCCCTAGAGGCAATAATAAATTGGTTATTATCATATTTCCTTGTTCATGATAATCGTTTATTATCCATGCTATAATTGTATTAATAAGAAACTCAAATACATGTGTGGATACATAGACAACACCATGTCCCTAGTATGCCTCTAATAGACTAGCTCGTTGATCAAAGATGGCTATGGTTTCCTAGTCATGGACATGAGATGTCATTTGATAACTGCATCATATCATTAGGAGAATGATGTGATGGACAAGACCCAAACTACAAACGTAGCATATGATCGTGTCAGTTTTTTGCTATTATTTTCTGCATGTCAAGTATTTGTTCCTATGACCATGAGATCATGCAACTCACTGACATCGGAGGAGTGCCTTGTGTGTATCAAATGTCGCAATGTAACTGGGTGACTATAAAGGTGCTCTATAGGTATCTCTGAGGGTGACTGCCGGGTTGACATGGATCAAGACTGGATTTGTTACTCCGTGTGACGGAGAGGTATCTTAGGGCCCACTCGGTAATACAACATCACAATAAGCCTTGCAAGCAATGTGACTAAGTGTTAGCCACAGGATCTTGTATTACGGAATGAGTAAAGAGACTTGCTAGTAACAAGGTTGAACTAGGTATGGAGATGCCGATGATCGAATCTCGGGCAAGTAACATACCGAAGAACAAAGGGAACATCATACGGGATTAACTAAATCCTTAACATAAAGGTTCGACTGATAAAGATCTTCGTACAATATGTAGGAACCAATATGGGCATCCAGGTCCCACTATTGGTTATTGACCGTAGAGGTCTCTCGGTCATGTCTACATAGTTCTCGAACCCGCAGGGTCTGCACACTTAAGGTTTAGTGACGTTTCAGTAGTATAGAGTTATGTATGGTGGTGACCGAAGGTTGTTCGGAGTCCCGGATGATATCCTGGACGTCATGAGGAGCTCCGGAATGGTCCGGTGGTAAATATTGATATATTGGAAGTCCTGTTATGGTCGCCAGAAAAGTTTTGGGCTCATCGATAGTGTACTGGGAGTGCCGGTAGTGTACCAGGGGACCATCGGGAGAGGTATTTCGACCCAAGAGGCTACATGGGATGTGGGAGGAGGCAAACCAGCCCCTGGTGGGCTGGCCGAAGCCTCCTCTAAGGGCCCATGCGTCTGGAGTGGTTTGAGAAGGAAAAAAATCCAAAGGTGGAGAGGTGGAAAGAGTTTCCAAGTGGAAAGGAGGAATCCTACTCCTAATAGGATTGGAGTAGGACTCCTCCACCACCAATTTCGACCAAACCTTGAGGGTTTGAGGCTGCCTCCTCCCCTCCCTCCCTCCTATATATACTAGAGGATTTGGAGGAAAAAGCTAACCCTAATAGCCACGTGCTACCTCTCCTCTAGATCATAGTTTCTCCTCTAGATCGGTTTTCAGCGGTGCTTAGGCAAAGCCCTACTGGAATTCCTCCACGACCATCGCCGCAACGCCGTTGTGCTGTTGGATAACTCATCTACCTCTCCGCTCCTTCTTGCTGGATCAAGAAGGCGGATTTCGTCATCGAGCTGGACGTGTGTTGAACGCGGAGGTGTCGTCCGTTCGGTGCTAGATCGGAAGGACCGTGATCAAGATCGAGACGGATCGTGATAAGATCGTGGGACGGATCGTGATGAGTTCGCAGGACGGATCGTGATGAGTTCGCAGGACGTATCGTGATTGGATCGCAGGATGGATCGTGATGAGATCGCAGGATGCTCGGCAATTTGGATCACGAAGACGTTTGACTACAGCAACCGCGTTTCTTAACTCTTCCCGCTTAGCGATCTACAAGGGTATGTAGATCCACTCTCCCTCTCGTATATGCTCATCACCATGGATAGATCTTGCGTGTGCGTAGGAAATTTTTTGTTTCCCATGCAACGTTCCCCAACAGGGTACTCGTACAAGTCTAAGAACAATGGTTGTTCACTTTATTGTAAGGATATGTTTTATGGATTTGCACCCATTGTTGGGGGCCTTTTCATACTAAATCTTGAATGTGAAAATGATGTCTTTAACATGAATGCTAAATGCCTTATGAAGGATGATACCACCACCACTTTCATGTGGCACTGTCGGCTTGGCCACATCGGAAAGGAACACATGCAAAGACTCCACAAAGATGGAGTTTTACCGTCTTTTGATTTTAAATCATTTGACACATGTGAAGCTTGCTTGATGGAAAAAATGACCAAGACGCCGTTCACGGGTCATCCTGAACGGGCGAGTGAATTATTGGAAATAATACATAGTGATGTATGTGGTCCAATTAGCACAGTCGCATGGGGTGAGTATTTCTACTTCGTAAGTTTTACAGATGATTTAAGCAGGTATGGATATATCTACTTGATGAAGCATAAGTCAGAAACATTTGAAAAGTTCAAAGAATTTCAGAATGAGGTAGAAAATCATCATAACAAAAAGATTAAGTTTCTGCGGTCTGATCGCGGAGGAGAATATCTTAGTCATGAGTTTGGCCAATATCTGAGTGACCGTGGAATCGTTTCACAGCTTACGCCTCCCGGAACTCCACAGCGAAACGGAGTGTCGGAACGACATAACCGAACTCTGTTAGACATGGTAAGGTCGATGATGTCTCTTACAGATCTACCGATGTCTTTTTGGGGTCACGCACTAGAAACTGCCGCTCACACACTAAACAAAGCACCGTCTAAGTCTGTTAAGACGACACCACATGAGATGTGGCATGGGAAGAAACCTTGTGTGTCGCATCTTAAAATTTGGGGTTGTGAGGCATATGTAAAGCGTTTACAGCCTAGGAAACTCGATCCCAGATCAGTCAAATGTTACTATGTAGGTTATCAAACAAGCACGGTTGGGTATTCCTTCTACCTACCCTCCGAGCACAAAGTGTTTGTCGCTAAAGGCGGAGTCTTTCTCGAGAAAGAGTTTCTCGCTAAAGAAGCTAGTGGGAGGACATTACAACTTGATGAGATTAGTGAATCATTGGCCACCATTGATATGGCTAAGGAACCGGAAGTAATTCCGCAAATTATCCCTACAACCGGGCCGAAAGTTGTCGCATGTGATGCGGAAACTTCAAACAATGTTGTAACTAAACAGCGCAAATTAGGTAGGGCTATCCAGCCACCTGAGTGGTTTCATAAAGAAATCTTCATTCTTGAAGACGATGAACCTGCGCACTACAACGAAGCAATGTCGCGGCCTAGCTCAAGGGAATGGCACAAGGCCATGAGATCCTAAATGGAATCCATGTACGAAAACCAAGTTTGGAACTTGGAAGAACTTCCAGATGGCGTAAAACCCATTGGATGTAAATGGATTTTCCAAAGAAAGATGGACACGGATGGTAACATTAATATCCACAAAGATAGACTTGTCACGAAAGGGTTCACGCAAGTTCCAGGAGTGGACTACGACGAGACTTTCTCGCCCGTAGCTATGCTTAGGTCTGTTCGGATATTACTAGCAATTACTGCTTATTTCGGTTATGAAATATGGCACATGGATGTCAAAACGGCTTTCCTAAATGGAAACCTTGAACAGGATGTATACATGATACATCCAGAAGGTGTTGTTGATCCTAAGAATGCTGGAAAGGTATGTAAGCTTCAAAAACCCATTTATGGTCTGAAGCAAGCATCAAGGAGCTGGAACATTCATTTTGATGTAGTCGTCAAAGAGTTTGGCTTCATCAGGAACGATGAAGAATCTTGGGTATACAAGAAGTTTAGTGGGAGCACAAAAGCATTTCTAATATTGTATGTGGATGACATATTGTTGATTGGAAATGAAATGAATTTTTTTAGCGAAATAAAAGACTCATTGAAGAAGACTTAGGCAAAGCGGCATATGTACTGGGCATCAGGATCTATAGAGATAGATCAAGACGCCTAATAGCGATTATCCAAAGCACGTACATTGACAAGGTGTTGAAACGGTTCAAAATGGAGAACTCCAAGAAGGCCTACTCCCCATGTCACCTGGCACAGTGCTTTTCAAGAATCAGTGTCCTCGGACCCTTGATGAGCGAGTACAAATGAATGATATTCCTTATGCTTCGGCAGTTGGTTCTATTATGTATGCCATGCTATGTACAAGACTGGATGTTTCTTATGCGCTAAGTGTTAGCAGTCGGTACCAAGGTGATCCAGGATTGGAACACTGGGCCGCAGTCAAGGGTATTCTTAAGTACCTCCGAAGGATCAAGGATTTACTCCTTGTGTACGGAGGTGATGAAGAGCTCATTGTAAGTTGTTACACTGATGCAGGCTTCATGACTGACCCAGATGACTTCAAATCTCAATATCACTATGTTTTCATATTGAACGGCAGCGCGGTTGATTGGAAAAGTTCCAAACAAAAGACATGGCGGATTCCACAATGGAGGCGGAATATGTCGCTGCTTCAAAAGCGTCCAAGCAGGCTGTCGGAATGAAGCAATTCCTTGAAGACCTTGGTGTGGTTCCAAGTGCTCTGGACCCGGTGGAGATCTATTGTGATAATAGTGGCATCATGGCTCAAGCAAGGGAGCCATGTTTGCACCATAAGACAATGCATATTCAACGCAAATTTAAACTCATTTGACATCATGTCGAAGAAGGTTTAGTGAAAGTACGCAAAGTTCACATGGATCTGAATGTGTCAGACCCGATGACAAAGCCTCTATCACGAGCAAAGCATGAGCAACACCGGATAGCCATTGGTTTTAGGGAAGCCATGTACCTGGAATATGACTCTAGTGCAAGTGGGAGTCTGTAGGAGATATGCCCTAGAGGCAGTAATAACAATTACTTTTGTATCTCCAAGTTTGTAATGAATGCTTATGATCCATGCTATAACTGCAATGATTCTCGAGTCTGCAATATCCACGAGGCCTGGAGGGAAACTCATGTAAATGTGTGGTGTAATAAATGGTAAATTGTATTCCTAGTCTTTCCTCTAAGACTGGCTCAAGTATTGCATGATGATCCTGTTTTCCTGATCATGGGCATGGCTATGCCGGCAATTTTGAGGGCACGATGTTGGTAGAACACTTCTGTTGAATCGATCCAAATTGATGTTATGCTATGAGATACATTCGTCACAAGTTAATGGTTAATAACACAGAGATGGTTAACGTTTGCATAATTCCTTAGACCATGAAAGTATCGAGTTTCTTCATGCTTGCTTCATGGACTTTGGGGTTTGTTAAACGTCATCCGTAAATGGGTGGCTATTACAGCGGCTTACGGGTTCATGGAAAAGTATGTCAAGTAACTTTATAGCTCAAGATTGGTATTTTCTCCTCCGATGATGAAGAGATATCTCAGGGCCCTCTCGGTGTTACGGTATCCATCATCGTCTATCTAGACACTTTGTGATTTGATCACAGGGATGCCGAAACACAGGAACGAGAAAAGAGAACAATACCGGCAAAGAGGTAACTGGCATAGTGGACAAGTTGTTGATCCACGGGGATGCCAACATGTCTCACATCGGGTAATTGTAACATATCGTGAAGCGACAAGAATAGCACACGGCAACTAGAGGTTCACTCGAATATTCATTCGTGTGGGTATAGGGGTCAGTATGGGTGTCCATGGTTCCGATGTTGATCATTGATCGGAAGGGGTTCCGGGTCATGTCTATGCTTCACCGAACCAATAGGGTCACATGCTTAATGGTCATCTATCTGTCGAATACTAGACAGGGAGTCTGAGAGAAAATCGGCAAAAAGTTTCGTACACCGGAAAAGTTCCACAGAGAGAACACTGGAACAGTTTCGGTAAAACTGAAAAGTAGTTTTAGGGGATACCATTAAGTCAAATTGGTTTCGGCACATGCCTGATAATTCTTGGAGGGTGCTAGAATCATTCTGGAAACTTCTGGGAATTTTTTGGAAGAAAAACCGGAAATGTTTTGGAGCTGTCGGAACCGCTTCAGATGCTTTCGCAGATGAAAATCACTGATCCGGAATTGTTTCGGATCGCATTTAAAATTATTTTAGTGGGGTACTGGAATTGTTCTAAGCCCACATACATATTTTCAGTTTGACCGGACGCTCAAAAATGTCATCGTGAATAGTCAAAGTGCTTTTTGGATATTTATGGAAAAACACCTTTTTGGATATTTCCAAAAAGGCTTCTAGAAGGGATTGGGGAGCAAGGTAGCTCCTCATGTGGGGCCCCCAAGAGGTGGTCGTCCAAGGGTGGAGCTCCTCCATGGAGCTCCACATGGCACCCCTTTTCCTTCTTATGATTTTTTATGTGTGATAAAAAGTGGGGGTAGTTTGGTATTTTCAAGTCCCAACCCTACCACTTGGTTTTCCTATAAATAGAGGAGATGTGGGCTGCCATCTCTTCATCCTTTGCTCTCATACACATGCTATGCTTTTCTAGCTCTCTCTCCATCCCACAAAAAGAGTTTTATAGAGCCGAAACTCTGTCTGGGTTCCGACAGGAACTAGTTCTGGATGGCGAAGCCCTTACAGAATGATGACACCGTATGTGTGCAACCCCGTAGAGAGGTCGTAGTTTCGATCTTTTGCCTGAGGGGATGTTCGAGTGTCCTCTCGGAGGGCTTTCCTAGTCTTCGTTCGAGTTTCGAGGGTCCTCCTGAAGGGCTATCTGCGACATCGTCCGGGGGACTGTCTGACCGCCTCCCGAAGGGCTGTCCGATGAGGGAGTACATCGTTGCAGTTGGGAGGTTGTAAAATCCTAGCTGTGGGGATCTACACCAACGATCTCCAATGACTCTTCCTCCGCTGCACTTCGAGTCGGTATGGATCAGATCAAACCTTGTATGCAGTCTCCATAGTGGTCCTAGGCGTGCTCGCTATACCGAATTTTTTTATTTTTTTCACGTTCCCCAACATGCTGCCGATCAGAAGCGCTCATGCTGCTATGCACCCTACATTTAGATGCTTATCAATTCTAAGCTTGAGAAGCACATCTTTGCTCTTGATAGACCCCATTTGCCACTTCAACCGGACTTTGAGGACAACGTTGTGGTGATGGACCCAGGCCATCCCACATCAGTTGCAGCTCAAGCACATGCAGAGGCAGAAGCAGAGGTAGCTCGATACACTAGTGCTCAGGTTCCTAGGTCCAGGAACGAGCAGATGGATCTTTTGATCACCACTGTCTTGGAGATGAAGAGGGACATCAAGATCATCATGGATACCCAGGAGGGCCTTGCAAACATTATTGATGATAGAGTGAAAACTCTTAATGACAAGGTTGATGGGCTGACTAAGATAGTCAATGAGCTCAAGAAGGAGGTTGATGAAGAACCAATCCGTCGCCACTCCTTAGAGTCTAATTCTTTTTCTAATGATGAGGATGATAGTGAACCTATCAGGACGACTGCCCAGTTCATGACTAAGGCCAGGACTCCTACAGTACCAGCTCAAGAGACGAGGCCTTCATCTTCTGCTCCAACTACAGTATCTTCAGCTCCATCAGCTCCAGTGCCTCCAGTATCTACTCCAGCTCCATCCAGGACTTCAACAAAAGTCTTCGCCGACACAGTTCTCTCGACTCCACCATTGACAACCGGAGGAGATCAGCCACAGAACGATTAGCTATATCTCTTTGAACTTTTTGGTAACTTGTTGCAAAAGGGGGTGAAGTTGTATATAGATCTTAGGCTTCGAGTGAGAGAGCATCTGTTTTATTTTGCTGGTTTTACAAAACATTTGGTTCATTTGGTTTGACGTGATATACTTTTGTATTTGTGTTTGATCATAGGTTGTTATATGTATTGCTACTATTTCCTATCATTTGATGATTATGTGATGATCACTCACTTTGCTTGTTGTGTTGTGCTGTGTTGTTAACTCTTATTACTCTCGCACACCACCAAGTTGTATGTCACATGGAAGAAGTGCCCCATGTACCTAATTGATTGTGCATTTGCATTCAAACACAAATTTAAAATAATTCACAAATTTAGGGGGAGCTCTTGCTTATCACATACTTCTCAAAGAGACGATTACATTCATTGATTATATCATATGTCGAAGCTTTGATCTATATGTTGTCATCAATTACCAAAAAGGGGGAGATTGAAAGCACATTTTCTCCCTTGGTGGTTTTGATAATTAATAACAACATATATGTCATTGAACTAATGTTTCCACTAAGTATGTTTCAGGAAAAGTTCAATGATGGGTTGGCAAAAGGATTGTGGAATACCCCAAGATGTAAGGAATAGCATTGGCCAAGACTCAAGCAAAGGACTCTACATTTTACATTTGTGAGAAATCACTTTGAGTCCATAGGAAAGCCAATACTATTAAAAGGGGGTAAGGTTTTGTTGGCGAAAAAATGCTCATACATCCACCACATACACCCACATGCTCTTCCACAAAATTCTGTCCAAAGCTAAACAATCAAATCGGTGCAACCAACATTCTACACTCGGTGCCACCGATTCCAAACCCTAGATAGACTCAGCCAAACCCTAGATTTTCGGTACAATCGATACTGCATTCGGTGCCATCGAGTTGGGCTGCCAACTTTCTGTTACGCAAGTTCACAGTTTTGGTCCCTACAAAATTGTCGAATTGGCATCACCGAGATTGGGAATTATGACCGTTGGTCACCTTATCGATGCAACCGATATTCCTATATCGGTCTCACCAAGATTTGAAAGTTGCTAAATTTAAGTCACTTCGATACAACCGAGATTCACGCATCGGTTCCATCGAGTCTGACTTATTGTGTGTAACGGTTGGATTTTTTGATATGCCTATATATACCCCTCCACCACCACTCACTCGAAAGAGAAGCACTCAGAACAGCTCCCCACTCATCCCTACTGATTTTCTGAGAGAACCACCTACCCTTGTGTTGAGGTCAAGATCTTCCACTCCAACCATATGGATATTGATTTATTACCTCCCCAAGTTGCTTTCCACCTATCCCATCTCTTCTACCAAGCCAATTCTATCAGAGAATGATTGTGTGTTGAGGAGTCTATCATCTTGAATCACAAGAGCAAGGAGTTCATTGCATTACCGAGCTTATTACCTTTTGGAGGGTGGTGCCTCCTAGATTGGTTAGGTGACGCTTGGAATCCTCCTACTTCGTGTTGTGGAGTGAACCAAGAAGTTTGTAAGGGCAAGGAGATCGCCTACTTCGTGAAGATCTACCCGAGTAAGGCTAGTCCTCCATGGACGTAGGCCGTCATGGTATAGTCAAGGTTGCTTCTTCGTGGAACCCTCCGTGGACTCTCGCAACCGTTACCCTCCAAGGGTTGAAGACTCCATGAACGTGGATGTACGATAGCCCCACCTATCGGATCCATGGGAAAAATCATCGTGTCACCAATTGCGTTTGATCTACCTACCCTCTCTTTACTTACATGCTTGTCTTTACTTTCCGCTTCTATACTCTTAGACATGCATGTGTAGGGTGTACTTGACATACTATGAGTGCTAAAATCTGCCAAGAATTAAAATTGGGAAAAAGTAGATTTTTATTTGGTCAAGTAGTCTAATCACCCCCCTCTAGCACTACTTTCGATCCTATAGCAACACGGATCGTGTTGCAGAAATTTTCTGCAACACGTATCATGTTACAGATTTTTTTACAAACATATGTCAAGTTGTAGAAATTTTTGCAATGGAGGTTTTATTACAAAAAAATTTAACAAATGTTTTATTGCAAAATAATTATTTTTGCAATAAAGTTTTGTTGCTACAGTTCTTTTGGGTACACGGGCTTTGTTACAATATTTTTGGCAATAGGCGTTTTGTTGCAGAATGTTTTACAACGAAGGTCTTGTTGCGGGATTTTTTTTATAAAACAACACTGGCTCAGTAGTTAATCATGTCGACATTTGCAACAACATGACCGTTGCAGAAACAGGTGCCTAGGCATGGGCCTAGAGGACACGTGGCCAAATTAGAAAGAGGCGGACGGAACACACCGATCTGTCAGTTGAACTCCAGATTTTTCCATATAACATTGGATGACATGTGCTATACATACAACGACTGGAAATTCATAGTGGCACGCATGTGCGGAGGCATGTGCCTGCCTAGCCCCTCCGGCCACCCGACAAAGTAATTAGATTCCACATGACATAATAAATAAATTTTAGGTTTTGAAAATCTTTGAAACTATTGCATCTGAAATTTGTAATTTTCTTGGTTGCTTATATCATGTTTCAGAGGTGAAACTTTAAGCGACTTTTTTGTATAAAAAATATGATTTTTCAGCATGCTTACACCTGTATGCTACAAATTCTATCCCCACAAGGGCCTCTTGGACAATGATGAGTTCCATGCTAGGTGGAAGGCTATCATTTGGCCCGCCCAGGCTATATTTTTTCCAAAGAAAATTGAGAGACTAGCACATATAAGTGATAATCGAGAGTTAGAGCATTTACAACCGACATCCTCAAATCCTCCTCAAACGTTTGCGGACGCGACCAGTCGGTGACTGGACATGAGAGAGGAGGAAAAAAGTGATCCAACCGGATCCCTCATATCATCCCTATATGTATGGTATGTCCAAAAACCTCATATTGAGAACAAATGTAGGAAGGATGTGAGGGCTCGTGGACGCCCCCGAATAGTCCGACATGTAGGACGCGGCCCACTCTTGACCACCTTTTTCTTTCGTTTCCTTCTTTCTCTAAATCTCCACCAATCACGTGCAAGCGACTGGGGAAGAAAATAAGGACTGCGGTTACATGGATGGACACATAGGGACTCAAAAAAGAGATGCCCGGTCATTGATCGGATGCATCCGCAACATTTAATGGGTCATATTTGATAGAAAAAAAATTTAAATGAACCTTAAACTTGTACTACCTCCGTCCGGGTTTATTAGGCTGCATTGTATTTTGTGCCAGATTTTAACCATCTACATTACCAATAATATATAAAATATATGATATAAAAAGTGCACCTTTCGATTTGTATTTGATAGAGATTTTCAACAATATAATTTTTATGACATATAGCAGATAATTTATTAGGTAAATTTATAAGTCAAATTTTAGCATAAAATAAAATGGGGCCTAATAAACCTGGATGGAGGGTGTAGACAACAACTAAATCAAACCCTAAACTTTGAATCCCTCAAAGGAGAGCCTGCTAGGAATTGAACTTATGACCTGACGTGGCATAAACATGTCATGTGATCCGCTAGAACAAATGGCTAAATTTGATAAAACTGAAGTGCCATTTTATTTAACGACATAACACAACGTCTAGATTTGAAAATTTCAGAAACGTTTTGAAATATCTTCTTGAAAATTATGAAATCCAAACATTTTATCGTTTTTTGGAGTTATGAGCCTTTCTAAAAAGGTGAATGATTTTTTAACCTGAAAGATGAGTTTAAGTGAGAACACTTAAAACAAAGAAACAAATTTTGAAATCTGAACAAAATTTGTGTGTGTTTTTGAAAAAATCTTCGTGATTCCAAAATTATTCACCTTTTTGCCAAAATGTTTGAATTGTTTCAAATTTTAATAATATTTGGATTTTAAAATTGTTGCCAATTTTCAAGAAAATGTTTCAGAAAATTTCAAAAACATTTTCAAATTTTGACATTGCGATGTGTTGTTAAGTAGTCTTACACTCCTATTCAATCCCTAAATGTCCGTAGTTATAGTGGCTAGCGGCACGAGCTCAAAAGCATCTACTCATAAGTTTGAATCCCCATGAGTCTAATCTTTCTGGTATTTTTAATTCCTGCATTGCGATAAATAAACAATGCTTCGCGCCCCATGGGCCGGCCCAATCGTGTCTACCAACAGCCTTACCTCCCATGTCAACATTTCTCTTGAGAACACACTTAAGGTTTAAAATAGACGATAGTTTGGTGTGCTAATTTCAGGAATTAGACGTTACGATACGATTTAGTGTTCGCCTACAAGTTCGAGGTTTATTTTGAACTTTTTCCGATTTGATAAGTCTGGCTCTAGATGCTCCTATGGTGACAACGGTTAGAGCATCTACACCCGGGCGCCCCAACCGTGCTTAAACGTCTGGGCGGCCAGTCCGGTCACTCACCGGCCACAAAAATTTGATCCAGACGGATGCCCTCAAACGATCAGGCTGACCGGCATCACTCATATCCAACCCAAATATGGGGCAGATATGGTGTGTCCTGGCACCACTCATCCGCGTGTCTAATCTTTTTGGTATTTTGAAGTCACACATTACGATAAATAAACACTGCTTCGTGCAACATGGGCCGCCCGGTCGCATCTACCAGCAGCCTTACCTGTCATGTTGATGATTCCCTTGAGAAGACTCTTAAGGTTTAAAATAGACCAGGATTAGATAGTTTGGCGTTCTAATTTCAAAGATTAGAAGTTTAGGATTTTATTTAGTTTTCATCTACAAGTTCAAGGTTTATTTTGAAAAAAAAATCGATTTGATAAGTCTGGCTCTAGATGCTCTTATGGACACTACTGTTAGAGCATCTACAGTCGGACACCCCAACCGGACTTAAACGCTTTGGTCGTTAGTCCGGTCACGGACCAGTAAGGAAAATCAGACCCAGACGGACACCTCAAACACCCGGTCTGACCGACACCTCTCATATCCAGTCCAAATATGGGGTAGATATGGGGTGTCCGGGCGCGCCCACTGTCGATGTCAAAACTGGCGGATCTCGGGTAGGGGGTCCCGAGCTGTGAGACTAGGATCGATGGTAACAAGGGACGCAGGAGACGATGTTTACCCAGGTTCGAGATCAGATAGCTAAAACCCTAGATGAGTTTCTCTACCCTATAATCCAAAACCCTCCCGGTTTATATAGACACCGGGGGTACCTAGGGTTTACACAAGGTAGATCTCCTGTCAAGGATGGAGATGTCGATTTCCTCATCTTGACTTGGAGTGCACGACGCGCCTCCGGGACTACCTTCTAGAACATAGGGTCTCGATGTATCCGGCCCCTCCTACGACGATCAGAATGCGGCCCACCAGGCCGGCCTATGGGGAGACAGGCAAGCAGCCCGAGAACCCCTTAGTCCAGGACTCCATCAATAGCCCCTGAACTAGCCCCCAACACCAAGGGTCTCAACTCTGGTAGCTTCACGTGGTTAGAGTCTTCGGCTTGCGGAGTGAGTTCTTCCTCCCATTAATGATCGGCCAAGACTAGTCCGGCTTCCGATGACGCGTAATTTTTTCGATCGGACAATCGTCCGGACACCATGAATTGCTTAGTCCCGAAGGCCAAACGTCAAAGTGTAAACAATGTTTTCTAACGACCTTTCCGACGAAGGGTCGTGGCCTACCACGACCGCTGAACCAACTATGAAAACTCGATTCGCGGTTCGAGGCTGTTTTTACATTGGCATGACTCATCAATGCTTAAATCGTGCTCCGTTTCACACGGCATATGATTAACGTCTCAGCTTACTTTACACGCGTATAACAACACACACGTCTTGGGAAACGGAGAGATTTGTGGTGCAATAAGGGAGGCTAATCAGCGTCCTGCCTCGTAAAAAGGGAAAAAACCCAAGGCCTATTCACGCTTCCCATTCACATCCTCTACTTCCTCAACCTCCCCAAGCCTCAAGAGCCCAGATCTGGTTCTTCCTTGACTTCTCCTCCGAGCCTAGCCATGGAGGATTCGGGCTCCAATGGCAAGTGGGAGGCCTCTACGGCCACTGACCAGGATATCCGGGACCTAAAGCTTGCCGGCTACCTCCCCGTCAACGTCTTCCACCACGCCATAGAGGCTAACTAGGTTGTTCCCACCCCCAAACCAGGCGAGAGGGCGGTATTCGTCCCCCATTTTATCCTAGGACTAAGCTTCCCGCTCCACCCCTTCGTCAGGGGCCTCATGTTCTTCTACGGGTTAGACTTCCATGACCTTCCCCCGAACTCATTCATGCATATCTCCACCTTCATTATTAGGTGTGAAGCCTTCCTGCGGGTCGAGTCGCACTTCGGCCTGTGGCTCAAGGTCTTCAACGTCAAGCCAAAGACCATTGCAGGCGAGCACGCCGACTGTGGAGGGGCGGTAATCAGCAAGCTCCCCCATGTCAGATGGCCGACTAGCACCTTCATCGACAACATCAAGATCTGGCAGAAGGAATTGTTCTACATCACCGAACCAAGAGAAGAGGGTCAGGTTGCTCTAGCCGCATTCAGATCCATACCTCCCACGAGATTGACCTCATGGCTCAGGAAGGGCCTTGACTGGGGGTCAGATGTAGAGGTGGAATTGCTACAGAAGCGCATCTCCTCAATGATCAAGGCCAAGATCGAATTGGTTAACGTGGTTCAGATCATGCTCCGACGCTGCCTCCTTCCCTGCTAGCGCAGGGCCTCCCCCATGTGGGCTTATAAGCTTGAGGACGAGCCTACCGTGCGCCAACTC
The DNA here is from genome assembly GCA_022496015.1 of Hordeum marinum. Classification (NCBI taxonomy): domain Eukaryota; kingdom Viridiplantae; phylum Streptophyta; class Magnoliopsida; order Poales; family Poaceae; genus Hordeum; species Hordeum marinum. Next base: position 339,435,226 of record CM039677.1, on the reverse strand, counting down.
TTCCGCACTACTCGTGAGAAACTGTGGAAGGCATTGTCCAAGCCCCGAAAGAGTTGGACCACCGAGAAGGATGATTCAGGCCTAAGTGCCGATAATCCAACTACCCAGGTACGATATAATTCCAATCAACTGGCTCTGTTTTGTGACAAAAGCACTAAATGTATTTCCCCTCACCTTTGCAGAAATGGTTGAGCAAGGCCACGTGAATTAACTGCCCAGTACCACAACCCGAAGACCCTAGGTTAGAGTTGTTGACTGAGATGCTCGTTGTGGCTCCATACACGGCGCCAGAGAAGAAGGAGAAGAAGAAGAAAGCCAGAGAAGGTCTTTGCATAAGGGACCAGTCGGACGCTATGTCCGAGGAAACCCATGCCTCCTCCACCCATGAGGAAGAGCATGAGGATGAGGGGAAGGCGATTCCCCCTCACAAGAAAGAGGGTGGCATCACAGGACGCCGCAGAGGATGTACCTCCTCCTGTCCCGAAAAGGGCGTGTCGATGGAGGTTGATCCTGGACGACGACAACTTGGACTCTGACACCGAGTCCGAGGAATTCGAGAAGGTTCCTCAAAGGAACCTAAGGGTGAAGCCCCTACCTCGAAGGTATGAATCCCAAGAATCCCTGAGTCATTTATGCAAAGTTTTTAGTGTTTTAAATGTATGAACGCCTTTTGATCCGCAGCCCACCACGTGTTCTACCCAGCCACCAAGTTTCGGATGGGGAGTCTCCACTCGCCGAGCTGGCGGAGAGTAGGACCGCGTCACACCCCACACCTCCAGGGACTGTGAAGGATGCCGTGGAGGTGTCGTCCCACTAGGCTCCTTTGGAGCCAAACACAGGCGGTGGGGGTGATGACATCATGGCCGAGGTTAATGCCTCGGCCACCGAAGACCGGGGGAAGGAGCCCCACCCAGCCACTGAGGAGGAAGGATAAAGGGATATCCAATCTCCTCCGAGGTCATCTCCAGAGCGCACTTTGCCTTCGGAGCTACTGGCTCAATCCCCGATCAGAGATTGGTTTAACTGGTCACCAGCGGCGCCACCGATGACTGGGTGGCCGGTCATGGAGGAGGCTCTATCAAGCGCCTCCATCTCCGAGAATCACTGCACTCTTATGGGTGTGGTGTTGCAAGGCATTCAGTCCGTTAATAGTGGGCTGAAAGAGGCCTTCAATGGTCTCTTGACGATCTTCCAGGTGAGCCACGTAATACCCTTTCCCTAAAAATTTAATTTTGTTAGGTTTGTGCTATCGTTATATATATAGCAGCCCTCGAGCCCTAGTTGAGTTTAGAAAAACTCGCCCGGGGGTCAGATACCTGGTAGTAACCAATGATGCACAAGACTTTATTCGTCCCATAATGCTCTAACAGCCCTTAAGGGGACCGAGCATAGGGTCATATTCTTGACAGTTCGGAGGTCTGAACACTCATAAAATGATATATATAGTTATTGTTTGTTGGCCTCGTCATCGGCGGTGGCCGTTAATGCCGCGGAGCATGCCGAGCTAAATCGGAAGCTCAAGAGCTCCTAAGAGGAGCTTGACGCCCTGAACAAGAGGTTCGATGGGGCGTAAGGTAAGCCAAATTGTAATATCCGGGTTTTCTATCATTAATGATCCACACTAGTGATCAAGTGTAATTATATATTTATTCCTTACATAACTTCGGCCAAGGAGGTCGAGAGGATCAAGGCTGAGCTTAAAAAGATGAAGCAAGCGGCGGCGGACAAGAAGGCAGCAACCGAACAAGCAGCAGCCACACTCTCTGCATTCAAAACCACGAGTGCTAAGTATGAAGCATGGGTGGAGGAGGTGCAACAGGAGCTCAAGGATGCCAGTGTGAAGTGCGAGGGCCTTAGGTAGAAAAGGCAAGTGTTAGTGCATCTAGTGCCCCTAAGTGATTTTGGTGTATTGAATACTTATAGGTTAAGGCACTAATGTGTTTGTGAGTGTACACATGCTCTATAAGTTGATGAGGAGTTTGATATATTCGGAGATTATCAACCCCTAAAAATGTATGTCTTCAAGTGAAGACTTTGCTCAAGACTTTCTGAAGACTTTGGTGAAGACTTTGTGAAGACTTTGAAAATGAAGAAGTTGGTGTGACCTTGAAGATATGAACGAGGAATATGAAGCGTGAAGACTTCTGTTTTCGTAGTTTCATTTCCTTTATTTGAGTCATAGGAAACATCGTGCTGTTAAAGGGGGCCAAGGTAATACTAAGGAAAATTTCCAACTGATGCTCAACTCCAAAATGCTCAACCCATACAATCCTTCGAGTGAAGCCTTTGGAAATCTCTTACGGTTCAGACAAGTTCTTTGGTGAAAAAGACGAAGTTCTTTTGGTCTCTGAGGAAACTGATCTGATTGAGGAGTTAGGATTTCGCTAGTGCGAATTGCCTACAAGTAAGGAACATGATAAGCGGAGGACTTTCATAGTTCGAAATTCCGACCGTTGCTGTGCTTAGCGCCAGCTGTCCTCAATCATTCTTATCCACATAACGGTCATATCATTGGAGGCATTTATGTCTTATCATGTCAGGTTGCATCCTGGCTATAAATAGCCACCCCCCCACAACCACTAGTTGGATGGCTGCTCCGGGAGAGAACTGACACTTGTCATTTGAGAGCAACCCATCCTCTGAGGACTTTGAGAGAAAATCATCAGTGAGGAAAAACCCACAACCAAACCACAAAACCCATAGTGATTGAGCATCACTGAAGAAATTCCTGTGTGGAACCGACGCTTTTTACCTTTGAGGACTGTGCATCCTCCAGACAGTTAGGCGTCATGGTCTAGTGCTCGTGAAGTCAATTGGGGACCATGAAGTGACCTTGGTCTAGAGCATCCAGCAGTAAATTGTGGATCATCGGGTGACCAGTTTGTGAGGGATTTGGAAGTCTACCATGAAGACTTACCACAAGTTTGGGCGAGGACTATGTGACCTTAGCTCAAGGAGAATACGGTAAGGACTGTGTGTCCTGGGACCGTGTGTCCTCTGGTTTAAATACCAAGCCGCTCCAAACCAGATGTACGACTGTCACAGCAGTTGGAACTGGGTCATCAAACAATTGTCTTCATCGAGCTATTTGGTTCTATTTCCTCAACCCCTCTATTCCTCATATACCTGTTCATGAAATTGATTGTTACTGTTTGAAGAATTTGAGTGAAGACTTGCACAAATTCCTCACCTCAAATTCTTCAAGTTACCTTGTTCATCACTACTTATCCTGTATCACGCTACTCTCTATTTGTGCATGTTTCGTTTCATCATGAAGACTATGTTGTTACTATGTTCCTCATGCACTTGAGTACTTATTCCGCTGCTAGTTATTCATCACATTTCAAATTCCTCAAAGTTGAAATTCCTCAAGTGATGAATTTGTAAAAATCGCCTATTCACCCCCCTCTAGTCGATATAACGCACTTTCAGCAAGGAACAAGCCACCAAGCTATCCACACTGAAATCCGAGCTCCAAAAGGAGCAGGTGGATAGGCGGTTGTTTGAAGAACAGATCCACCAAGTCAAAATTATCTCAGACGGTAAATCGTATTTAATATAGTGTGCCTTTGGTAATAGCAGGTTTGCATTGCTCACCCAAGTGTGTCATTCCTCAGGCGCCTGTTTGGACCTCCGAAAGAGCGTAGCCGATGCGAACCAATTCTATGCTTCACGAGAAGAAAGCGATGAGGCTCAGCTCTTTTGGGTGCAATTTGAAGCCCCTGAGTGCTTCCCTCTTCTCATCGAGCAGATGAAGCAACTGCTGGAGCTACAAAGATGGCGAAGCCGGCCATGAATGATCTCTGCATCCGGCTATGGCCCGACAAGCTACTTCGGCCAGGTGCGAAGGCTGAGTGACGCCGCACCTCGGATTGATGCACTAAAGCGTTCTACCTGCATCGAGGGTGCTCAGATGGCCTTTTCAAGTACCATGATGCACTGTCGAGGCTCGATCCGACCGAGATGGCCACCACACCTCTGCCCCCTTGGAAAGGAGTATAGTTGCCCTGAGCGATACTTCTCCGTAGTGATGGAGGGTGCTCGGGCGATAGAGGCTTAATGCTCGAGGGATAAATTTTATGAATGAGCGCGTTGTAACATGTCTGAAGACTGTTTAACGCTTTATGATGATGTTGCATGGTTTTATCATGTCTTTTAAGTTCTGCATTCTTTGTGACAGCCATGTGGCCGTTTAATCTAAAAGTGGCGAGTCGTCGGCTTCAGCTCCCATGTAGATAATACGCGAGGTGTGTCTGCCTCCGCATTGTGACTCTTAGCCGAGGTATCGGTGCCCTAAGGCGGTAGTGCGAGGAGGACAAGGCAATCATACTATGATGCTTTATCGCTTTCACTTAGTCGTAGGAGTGTAAAAAAGGAACACGGGGGCTGATTACTAGCCCCCAATAGTTTGTGATGTTCGGATGAACCGCGGCTAAAGCCAGCATTACATGGTTTGTGTGAGTACGAAACCCATTGTATGACACGGAATAACCTCTAACGATTTTTAGTATGACACTTATGCTCAGATTTGCAGACCAGATATCGCTTACTATGACGGTCAGTTTTTGGCTTTCTCCCCTAAGGTGCTTGACCAGGCAAGCTGGAAACACAATCGCAGTGGTTCTCCCTTTGCCCTTTTAGCCAAACGTAAGAGGGAAATCACAGGAGCCGGCTAACCCAACTATTGACCAAAGACATAGTTCAGATCCGATGCATATAAAGCAAAATCCAAGATACCGAACACGCAATCAGTTGTGTCGGAGTGATGCTTAAAGTGATATTGTAAATTCAATCCCCTGGTCTGTTGGCCAGTTGCATCGTAATGTATACCAAACAGTTTTGCGAGAAGCGTTGAAGAGGGAAGAACAGAGTATGTAGTATAAGATATAGCAAAGAGGCCATGCATAATGGTCTTTTGTTTGGTCAACAATTCTTATAACTGAAATTGTCTAAGCAGCTATTTACAGGTATTTGGATATGAAATATAAATTTACAAAGGAGAGGTTGTAGTGGGGGTCTTCGATTGGTGGCTTGATGTCCTCGATGAGACCTATCGCCGGTCTCCTCCCGTGCCTTCTAAGGAGTTCCATTCCTTTAAGGATGATGCTGTCAGCGAGCGGACCTTTGGAAAGGATATATTGAGAAGTCACCGAAGTATGGATGAGCCTCATGCTTTAATAGGTCCTTAATGGTACCTGTGGTATGTCGGCGGACGTGTATTGGTAGTAGTTCGGTCCAGCCGAATACTTACCATTTGATTCTTGTTCACCACTTCTTCCCATGGAATCTTGAGTGCAAAGTTGTGCCTTCTTGCCACATGTTTGGTGGATGCTAGGGCCGTGCAATGTTGAACGTGTCCCTATTTCTGGGGAGAAGATGGTTCTGGGAGTTCGGTGTGAAACTGAGCTCGATTGTCAACCTTTCGTGCCTTTATGGCAGATTTCGGTGTTTGTCGATCATTATCATAATGGACTTCAGCCGCCAGGGCCAATGCATGTTCCTCAGTTCAGAGGGAACACTCTGTGTTGCGGTTGACAGTAATGATACCCTTGGGCCCGTGCATCTTGAGCTTGAGGTATGCGTAGTGTGGGATGACGTTAAAGCGAGCGAACGTTGTACGGCCTAGCAGGGCATGATAACCGATGCGGAAAGGTACAATGTCGAAGATCAAGTCCTTGCTATGGAAGTTATCGGATGAACCGAACACTAATTCCAGGCTCACAGAGCTCATGCACCGGGCTTCGACGCCTGGGATCACTCCTTTAAAGGGAGTGTTGCTAGGTTTGATCCTTGATGGATATATACCCATCTTTTTCATAGTGTCTGAGTAAATCATATTGAGGCTACTTCCTCCGTCCATTAGGACATTAGTGAGGTGATACCCATTGATAATGGGGTCTAGGACAAGGGCGTCTGAACCCCCATGACGTATACTGGTCGTGTGGTCTCGTCGATCAAAGGTGATTGGGTACGCCGACCATGGTTTCTACTTTGGGGCTAAAGGCTCTACGACATAGACCTCTCGAAGGGCGCGCTTCCTCTCCTTTTTGAGTATGTGAGTGGCATATATCATATTCTGTCCACCATTGATCCGACCGCGGGGCTCATCATCGTCCTTGCTGCATGGGCCCTTGACTTATTCCTCGGCTACGAGTTTACCGGCTTGTTTGAACACCCAATAGTTATGGTTGGTGTGGGTGGCGGGCTTGTCTTGAGTGCCATGGATCTAGAAAGACCTCTCTATGATCTTGTCCAGCAGGGTAGGTCCGTCACGATTGCCTTTAGGAGGCTTCTTCCGCTGCTAGGATCGAGGGTTGCGGAAACCGACATTAACGGCCATGTCATAGGCATCACTATTGTTGTGCCGACGCTTATTTTTGTTGCGTCTTGGTTTCCCATTTCTGTCCCGAACTTCGGAGGTTTCGGGGTCTTTGGAGTTGTTGTTCCGTCTAGATAGCTAGTTATCCTCGGCCGCGCAAAAGAGAGTCGCGAGTGATGTAAGGGCGGACATTGTCCTCGGCTTGTCCTGATCGAGCTAGCGAGCAAGCCATTCATTCCGAATATTGTGTCTGAAAGAGTCTATTGCCTCGGCATCCGGTTTTTCTTGGTCAAGAACTGATTCCATAGTTTTCGAGCGGACTCTCCTGCCTTATGGACGACGTTTCTTAGGTCATAGGAGTCCGGTGGCCGTACATAGGTGCCTTGGAAGTTAGATCGGAATGCATCCTCTAGATCCTCCCAGCACCCGATAGAATATTGGGGAGGCTGTTTAACAAGTGTTGAGCTAGCCCCTTCAGTTTTAGGGGTAGGTACTGTTGAAAATATGCCCTAGAGGCAATAATAAATTAGTTATTATCATATTTCCTTGTTCATGATAATCGTTTCTTATCCATGCTATAATTGTATTTATCGGAGACTTAGATGCATGTGTGGATACATAGATAAAACCATGTCCCTAGTATGCCTCTAATAGACTAGCTCGTTGATCAAAAGATGGTTAAGGTTTCCTAGCCATGGACATGAGATGTCATTTGATAATGGGGTCACATCATTAGGAGAATGATGTGATGGACAAGACCCAAACTGCAAACGTAGCATATGATCGTGTCAGTTTATTGCTATTGGTTTCCGCATGTCAAGTATGTGTTCCTATGACCATGATATCATGCAACTCACAAATATCGGAGGAGTGCCTTGTGTGTATCAAACGTCGCAACGTAACTGGGTGACTATAAAGGTGCTCTACAGGTATCTCCGATGGTGTTTGTTGAGTTGGCATCGATCGAGACTGGGATTTGTTACTCCGTGTGACGGAGAGGTATCTCGGGGCCCACTCGGTAATGCAACATCACAATAAGCCTTGCAAGCAATGTGACTAATTGTTAGTTGCGGGATCTTGTATGACGGAATGAGTAAAGAGACTTGCCGGCAAAGAGGTTGAACTAGGTATGGAGATACCGACGATCGAATCTCGGGCAAGTAACACACCGAAGAACAAAGGGAACGTTATACGGGATTAACTGAATCCTTGACATAGAGGTTCGACCGATAAAGGTATTCGTAGAATATGTAGGAACCAATGTGGACGTCCAGGTCCCGCCATTGGTTATTGACCGTAGAGGTATCTCGGTCATGTCTACATAGTTCTCGAACCCGCAGGGTCTGCACACTTAAGGTTCGATGACGTTTTGGTAGTGTAGAGTTATGTATAGTGGTGACCGAAGTTTGTTCGGAGTGCCGGATGAGATCCCGGACGTCACGAGGAGCTCCAGAATGGTCTAGAGGTAAAGATTCATATATAGGAAGTCCCAGTTTGGTTTCCGAAAAAGTTTCGGGCTCATCGGTAGTGTACCGGGAGTGCCGGTAGTGTACCGGGAGGCCTCCGGGAGGGGTATTTCGACCCCAAGAGGTCCATGGGCTGTGCGAGAATAATAACCAGCCCTTTGTGTGCTGGGAAAACAGCCACAAAGGCCCATGGCGCAGGAGAGGAAGTCCTAAAGCAAAAAGTGGAAAATCAGCCAATAGGAGGCAATCCTACTCCAACTAGGATTGGAGGTGAAGTAGGATTGCTTCCCACCTCCTATTTCGGCCGACCCAAAGGCCTTGGCTGCCTCTCCTCTCCTCTCCTCCTATATATACTAGTGGATTGGGTGGTTTTTGGACAGAATTTCTGTCCACGTGCTACCCGTTCCACCGGTGCATAGTTTCTCCTCTAGATCGGTTTTCTGCAGCGCTTAGGCGAAGCCCTGCCGGAATTGCTCCACCACCATCGTCGGAGCGCCATCAAGCTGCTGGTGAACTCTCTCTCCTCTCCACCTCCTCTCGCTGGATCGAGACGGCGGAGATCATCATCAAGCTGCACGTGTGCTAAACGCGGAGGTGCCGTCCGTTCGGCGCTAGATCGGAAGGACCGTGATCGAGATCGCGAGACGGTTCGTGATGTGATCACGGAACGGATCGTGATGAGTTCGCGGGACCGATCGTGATCAACATCGTGAGACGGATCGTGATGAGTTTGCGGGACGGATCATGATGTGTTCGCGGGACGGTTCGTGATTGGATCGCGGGACGCTCGGCGATTTGGATCGCGAAGAAGTTCGACTACACCAACCGCGTTTCTTAACGCTTCCCGCTTAGCGATCTACAAGGGTACGTAGATACACTCTCCCTCTCGTAGATGCTCATCACCATGGATAGGTTTGCGTGTGCGTAGGAAAAGTTTTGTTTCCCATGCGACGTTCCCCAACAGGTACTTGATGGCGTGGAGATCGTCTCCTCTTCCCATGTGAATGTGGAGGAGGAAATCCTCAATCCAGACTGTTGGGTCGGTTGTTTCGTCGTACTACTCTGTGTTCACGGGTTTAAATCCTTTCGGGAACTGATCTGTCTCCAACGTATCTATAATTTTTGATTGTTCCATGCTATTATATTATCTGTTTTGGATGTTTTATATGCATTAAAATGCCATTTTATATTATTTTTGGGACTAACCTATTAATCTAGAGCCTACTGGCAGTTTATGTTTTTCCTTCTTTTTGAGTTTCACAGATAAGGAATATTAAATGGAGTCCAAATGGAATAAAACCTCCAGAATAATTTTTCCGGAATAAAAGGAAGCCACGAGACTTGAGAACCAAGGCAGAGGAGCTGCCACGGGGCCACAAGCCCGCTTGCCGCGGCCAGGGGGGCACTCATGTCGGGCAGGCTTGTGAGCCCCTGGAAATTCCCCAAACCCTAATCTTCGGCTTATAAATTCCCAAATAATCCATCATTATTGAGGGAGCCACAAAAACACTTTTCCACCGCCAGAAGCCTCCGTTCATGAGAGATCCAATCTTGGAGAATTTTCTGGTAATCTGCCGGAGGGGGATTCGATCACGAAGGGCATCTACATCAACTCCATTGCCTCTCCGATGACGCGTGAGTAGTTCACCATAGACCTACGGGTCCATAGCTAGTAGCTAGATGGTTTATTCTCTCTCTTTGCTTCTCAATACCATGTTCTTCATGATCTTCATGGAGATCTATCCGATGTAATACTCTTTCGCGGTGTGTTTGTCGAGATCCGATGAATTGTGGGTTTATGTTTAGATTATCCATGAATATTATTTGAGTCTTTCCTGAATTCTTATATGCACGATTTCATATCATTGCAAGTCTCTTCTAGTTATTGGTTTTGTTTGGCCAACTAGATTGGTAATTTTTGAAATAGGAGAAGTGCTTAGTTTTGGGTTCAATCGTGCGGTGTCCTCACCAAGTGACAAAGTAGGGGTAGCGAGGCACCTATTGTATTGTTGCCATCAAGGGTAAAAATATGGGGTTTTCATCATATTGATTGGGTTTATCCCTCTACATCATGCCATCATACTTAATGCGTTACTCTGTTCTTCATGAACTTAATACTCTAGATGCAGGCAGGAGTTGGTCGATGTGTGGAGTAATAGTAGTAGATGCAGAATCGTTTCGGTCTACTTGTCACGGACGTGATAACTATATGCATAATCATTGCCTTGGATATCTTCATAATTATTCGCTTTTCTACCAATTGCTCGACAATAATTTGTTCACCCACTGTAATACTTGTCATCATGAGAGAAGCCATCTAGTGAAAACTATGGCCCCGGGGTCTATTTTCCATATTATATTTTCAGATCTAAAAACAAAAATATAAAAATACTTGCTGCCCTATTTTTTCTTTTATTTTTACTTTCTGTTCAAGCATACTATTATATCTATATCTACTAGATCTCATCCTTGCAAATAACTGTGAACGGATTGACAACCCCTTTATAGCGTTGGGTGCAAGAGTTTGATTCCTTGTGCAGGTACATCTATAGGTGGCTCGCTTGTGTCTCCTACTGGATTGATACCTTGCTTCTCAAAAACTGAGGGAAATACTTATCTACTTTGCTGCATCAAACCGTTCCTCTTCACGAGAAACCAACGCATGCTCGAGAAGTAGCAAGAAGGATTTCTGGCGCCGTTGCCGGGGAGATACATAGCAAGTCAAGGATACCAAGTACCCATCAAAAACTCATCTCTTGCATTTACATTATTTTCCATTTTCCTCTCATTTTCCTCTCCCCCACTTCTAAAACGATTTTCAGAAAATACTAAAAATATTTGCCTTTTTTATTCGCCATTCTTCGTTCGTCTTACCGTTTGCTTTTTGCTTGCTTGAGTGCTTGATTGTTTTCTTTGTCATAATGACTCAAGATAATACCAAGTTGTGTGACTTTTCCACTAGTGCGGAATCTTATGAAATTAATGTTGCTTTTCTCAATCTTGTAATGAAAGAACAATTTTCTGGCCTTGCTAATGAAGATGTCGCGTCCCATCTAAATACTTTCGTTGAGTTGTGTGATATGCAAAAGAACAAGGATGTGGATAATGATATTGTTAAATTGAAGGTATTTCCATTCTCACTACGAGATCGTGCTAAAACTTTGTTTTCATCTTTGCCTAAAAATAGTACTGATTCACGGAATAAGTGTAAAGATGCTTTTATTTCCAAGTACTTTCTGCCCGCTAAGATCATCTCCCTTAGGAACGATATAATGAATTTTAAGCAACTTGATCATGAACATGTTGCACAATCTTGGGAGAGGATGAAACTTATGATTAGGAATTGCCCCGTGCATGGTTTGAGTTTATGGATGATCATACAATTTTTTATGTTCGATTGAATTTTGCTTCTAGGAATATCTTAGATTCCACTGCGGGTGGCACTTTTATGGAAATCACATTAGGAGAAGCTACTAAATTCCTAGATAATATTATGGCAAATTACTATCAATGGCACACCGAAAGATATCCTACTAGTAAAAAAGTGCATGCTATTGAAGAGATTAATACTTTGAGTGAAAAGATGGATGAATTGATGAAATTGTTTGCTAGTAATAGTGTTCCTATTGATCCTAATGATATGCCTTTGTCTTCTTTGATTGGAAATAATAATGAATCTATGGATGTGAATTTCGTTGGTAGGAACAATTTTGGTAATAACGCTTGAAGTAATTTCAATGCTAGGCCGTTTCCCAGTAATCCCTCTGATAATTATGGTAATTACTACATCAATTCTTATGGAAATTATAATAAAACACCCTCTTATTTTGATAGTAATATTAAAGAATTCATTAGTACGCAAAAAGGTTTCAATGCTATGATTGAAGAAAACTTGCTCAAGATTGATGATTTAACTAGGAACGTTGATAGAATTTCTCTTGAGATTGATTCTTTGAAAACTAGATCTATTCCACCCAAGCACGATATTAATGAGTATTTAAAATCTATGAGAATTTCTATTGATGAGTGTAAGGAAAGAACCGCAAGAGTTCGTGCTAAGCGTGAATGGCTAAAAAGTATGTTCTCATGATAATATTGATGAAGATCTTAAAGTAATTGATGTGACTCCTATTGAATCTTTGTTTTCCAATATTAATCTTGATAAGGATGGGACTGGAGATGAGTCAACTTTAGTTAAAATGCATCCCAATGATTCAGAGGTTTTAGATCTTGATGCTAAAAGTGGGATTGAAGAGGTTAAAACTTTAAATAGCAATGAACCCACTCTTTTTGATTTCAAAGACTTTAATCACGGTAGCTGCTCTTTGATTTATTGTATTTCCTTGTTGCAATCCATGTTGAATTCTCCTGATGCTTATAATCAAAACAAGGCTTTTACTAAACATATTGTTGATGCTATGATGAAGGCTTTTGAAGAAAAACTTGAGTTGGAAGTTTCTATACCTAGAAAGCTTTATGATGAGGGGGAACCTACTATTAAGATTAAGATTAAAGATTATGAGTGCCATGCTTTGTGTGATTTGGGTGCTAGCGTTTCCATGACTCCAAAACCGTTATGTGATGTGTTAGGTTTCCGTGAATTTGATGATTGTTCCTTAAATTTGCATCTTGCGCATTCCACTATAAAGAAACCTATGGGAAGAATTAATGATGTTTTATTGTTGCCAATAGGAATTATGTGCCCATAGATTTCATTATTTTCTGATATAGATTGCAATCCTACATGTCCTATTATTCTTGGTAGACCATTCCTTAGAACGATTGGTGCAATTATTGATCTGAGGAAGGGAATATGAGATTCCAATTTCCACTAAGGAAAGGCATGGAACACTTTCCTAGAAATAAAATAAAATTACCTGATTAATCCATCATGAGAGCTACTTATGGATTGCATACCAAAGATGACAATACCTAGATCTATTTCGTTTTGCAATAGAGCTTGTTGGGAGGCAACCCAATTTAATTTTGCTTTCTGCTTTTTACTTCTATCTTGGTGTGTTTGGCACATTATTACTTCTGTAGTAATTGTGTTTTAGTGTTTAAATTAGAGTTCGAGCCAAGTAAAACCTTTGGGGTGATCCATGGTAGTTGTTGATTTGACCTTGCTAAAAAACGGAAACTTTTGCGCTCCGTCCAAGAATTTTCTGAAATTTTCAGAGAGTCACATTGATCTGAATTTTTTACAAAGGATTGATATACGAATTCCCTGGTTTTCCAAGTTTTTCTGAATTTTTTGAATTCCAGAAGTATTCGAAGTTTATAGATTTCTACAGACTGTTCTGTTTTTGACAGATTCTGTTTTCCTTGTGTTGTTAGCTTATTTTAATGTATCTATGGGTCGTATCGGGGGGTATGAGTCATGGAAAAGTTAGAATACAGTAGGTATTACAAAAATATAAATAAACAATGAGTTCACAACAGTACCTAAAGTGTTGATTTATTTTTCTTATACTAACGGATCTCATGAGTTTTCTATTGAGTTTTGTGTTGTGAAGTTTTCAGGTTTTGGGTGAAGATTTGATGGAATATGGAATAAATAGTGGCAAGAGCCTAAGCTTGGGGATGCCCAAGGCACCCCAAGTCATATTCAAGGATACCAAAAAGCCTAACCTTGGGGATGCCCCAGAAGGCATCCCCTCTTTCGTCTTCAATCCATCGGTAAATTTACTTGAGGCTATATTTTTATTCACCACATGATATGTATTTTTATTGGAGAGTCTTGTATGATATGAGTCTTTGCTTGTTAGTTTGCCAAAATCATCCTTTCTACACACATCTTTTGAGAGAGACACGCTGAATCATGAATATGTTAGAATACTCTATATGCTTCAGTTATATCTTTTGAGCTAGACAATGTTGCTCTTGTGCTTCACTTATATCTTTATAGAGCATGGTGGTGTTATGTTTTATAGAAATTATTGAACTCCTGTTCCTCACTTATATTATTTTGAGAGTTTCCTAAAACAGCATGGTAATTTGTTTAGATTATGAAATTAGTCCTAATATAATGGGATATAATAAAAACTTTCATGTTAAGTGCATTAACAACTATGAGAAGTTGGATTCCTTGCATATAATTTCGAGACAATACAGATGGTAATATGAGAGTCATGATATTGAGTAGTTGTGAATTAAAGAGATATGTGTGTTAAAACTTGTGATTCCCGTAGCATGCACATATGGTGAACCGTTATGTAACGAAGTCGGAGCATGATTTGTTTAATGATTGTCGACCTTTGTGTGAGGGTCGGGAACATGCGATGGTTAATTCCTACCAACCTCTCCCCTAGGAGCATGCGTCTAATGCTTTGTTTGATAAGTAATAGAATTTTGCAATAAGTATGTGAGTTCTTTATGACTAATATGAGTCCATGGATTATACGCACTCTCAGCCTTCCATCTTTGCTAGCCTCTCTCGTACCGCAGAACTTTCGCCGGTACATCAAACCCTCCTTCCTCAAAACAGCCACCATATATTCCTCAAAACAGTCACCATACCTACCTATTATGGCATTTCCATAGCCATTCCGAGATATATTGCCATGCAACTTCCACCATGTAGTTTTTCTATGACTTGCATCATAACTTCATATTGCATATAGAGTTATATATTGTCATAGGAATCAAGTTGTAATTTCTTTTTCTTTGAGTTATAACTAAATTAAAGTGTGATGATTTTTCATTAATAGAGCATTGTCCCCTAAGAGAAAAGGATGATGGAGGATATGCCTCCCTCACAAGTTGGTACGAGTATCCGGACTTTACAAAAGAAATAAAAGAGGCCAGCGAAGCCCAAACAAAAATATAATAAAAGAGGCCAAAGAAGCCCACCAAAAATAAAAAATGAGAGAAAGAGAGGAGGGACAATTGCTACTATCTTTTTCCACACTTGTCCTTCAAAGTAGCACCATGATCTTCATGATAGAGAGTCTCCTATTTTGTCACTTTCATATAACTAGTGGATATTCATTATGCATGACCACTTAGTTTTCTTTTTGAGCTTTCATACACTTATATCTCTAAGTGTATTTGTTGCATGGCAATCCCTACTCACTCACATTGATATCTATTGAGGGGCATCTCCATAGCCCATTGATACGCCTAGTTGATGTAAGACTATCTTTTGCGTTTTCCGTTGCACCCCTCCATATTCTATTCCACCTGTAATGCTATATCATGGCTCACGCTCATGTATTGCGTGAGAGTTGAAAAGGTTCGAGAACACCAAAAGTGTGAAACAATTGCTTGACTTGTTCATCGGGGTTTTGTGCATGATTTAGATACTTTGTGTGGGGAAGATGGAGCATAGCCAGACCATATGATTTTCTAGGGATAACTTTCTAAGGCCATGTTATTCCGAAAGGACAAGACTACCTTGTTGGTGTGCTCGAAGTATTACTGTTTTTTATGTCAATATTAGACTATTGTTTTGAATCAAATGTATCTGAATATTCATGCCACAGTAAAGAATATTACATGGATAAATATGTTGGGTAGCATTCCACATGAAAAATTCTGTTTTTATCATTTACCTACTCGAGGACGAGCAAGAATTAAGCTTGGGGATGCTGATACGTCTCCAACGTGTCTATATTTTTATTGTTCCATGCTATTTTATTATCTGTTTTGGATGTTTTATATGCATTAATATGCCATTTTATATTATTTTTGGGACTAACGTATATCTAGAGCCTAGTGCCAGTTTCTGTTTTTTTCCTTGTTTTTTAGTTTCGCAGATAAGGAATATTAAACGGAGTCCAAATGGAATAAAACCTCCAGAATGATTTTTTTCTGGAATAAAAGGAAGCCATGAGACTTGAGCACCAAGGCAGAGGAGCTGCCACGGGGCCACAAGCCCGCTTGCCGCGGCCAGGAGGGCACCCGCGCCGAGCAGGCTTGTGGGCCCCTGGCAACTCCGCTAAGACTAATATTTCTCCTATAAATTCCCAAATATTCCATTAGTATTGAGGGAGCCACGAAAACACCTTTCTGCCGCCAGAAGCCTCCGTTCCCGAGAGATCCAATCTTGGAGCCTTTTCCGGTAATCTACCGGAGGGGAAATTCGATCACGGAGGGCATCTACATCAACTCCATTGCCCCTCCGATGATGCATGAGTAGTTCACCACAGACCTACGGGTCTATAGCTAGTAGCTAGATGGATTCTTCTCTCTGTTTGCTTCTCAATACCATGATCTTCATGGAGATCTATCCGATGTAACACTCTTTTGCGGTGTGTTTGTCGAGATTCGATGAATTGTGGGTTTATGTTCAGATTATCCACGAATATTATTTGAGTCTTTCCTGAATTCTTATATGCATGATTTCATATCTTTCCAAGTCTCTTCGAGTTATTGGTTTGGTTTGGCCAACTAGATTGGTAATTCTTGCAATAGGAGAAGTGCTTAGTTTTGGGTTCAATCTTGCGGTGTCCTCACCCAGTGACAAAGTAGGGGTAGCGAGGCACGTCCTGTATTGTTGCCATCAAGGGTAAAAATATGGGTTTTTAATCATATTGCTTGATTTTATCCCTCTACATCATGTCATCTTACTTAATGCGTTACTCTGTTCTTCATGAACTTAATACTCTAGATGCAGGCAGGAGTTGGTCTATGTGTGGAGTAATAGTAGTAGATGCAGAATCATTTCGGTCTACTTGTCATGGACGTGGTGCCTATAGGCATAATCATTGCCTTGGATATCTTCATAATTATTATCTTTTCTATCATTTGATCGGCAGTAATTTGTTCACCCACCGTAATACTTACCATCATGAGAGAAGCCATCTAGTGAAACCTATGGCCGCCAGGTCTATTTTTCATATTATATTTTCAGATCTAAAACCAAAAATACCAAAAATACTTGCTGCCCTATTTTTTCTTTTAGTTTTACTTTCCATTCAAGCATAATGTTATATCTATCTCTAAGAGATCTCATCCTTGCAAATAACCGTGAAGGGATTGACAACCCCTTTATAGCGTTGGGTGCAAATGTTTGATTCCTTGCGCAGGTACATCTATTGGTGGCTCGGTTGTGTCTCCTACTGGATTGATACCTTGGTTCTCAAAAACTGAGGGAAATACTTCTCTACTTTGCTGCATCAAACCATTCCTCTTCACGGGAAACCAACGCATGCTTGAGAAGTAGGAGGAACTGATGTTGCATCACCTCATCGATGAAGCACAGTGGGTGGGCGACGCCTCTGACACGGGCTATGTCACGCTGATAGTCGACGTCTGTTCTGGCCCGGTTTCATTCCCGACTTCTATTGTTGTGATCGAGCATAGGGAAGTACCCATCCCGTCTATCGAGGGAGTACCCTTTGAATCCGTATATGGATCTTGTGTGGCCTATTTTGTAATCCAGATTGTGTCGTAGGTCGTACCTGTCCTCAGGCTCTATTGTCCCCTTTCCCCTTCTACGGGGTATTTCCTGCCTATAATCGGGGTTGCCAGCCATCCTATCTCGTCCTCGGAGAAGGAGGTCCGATTGGTCGTATGGAGTCTGCGTGGGAGACAATGTATTAGGCACCTCATCATCGAATTGCGGTCGTATCCGTCGGCGTGGGTAGCTCTTGGATTAGTACAATGGATCGGTACAGTACCCTTCCTCAGCTGATAGGACCCTTGTCCATCTATTGTTGAGGTTATCCTGTTCGGCCTTAAGCTGCCATTATTTTGCCTTTAGGGTTTGAGCAGTGGCTATAAGTTGTGTCCTAAACCGTTCCTGATCCTCAAGGTTTTCGGGGACGGCAAACTCTTCGGTTTCCGGGCTGTCCTCCTCCTCTAAAGGGGGGAGGTAATTGTCGTCCTCGGAATCGTTTGGATCCTTGGGGTCGCGCTGGTCCTCCGGCCTCTGCTGGTCCTCTAATGGCTGCTCGAGGATATCAGGGTCACCGAGGTCTTTCGGGGTATCGCTTTCCCTGGTGCCAGCAATAGCTTCCCTTCCCCTTTTTGTCTTTGACCGTTTGCGCGGTTTCCGACGCCTTGATGGCGCTTCACCCGATTTATCACCATTGTTTGCGGGTGTGTGCTCGCTGTTATCGGCTGGAGTATCCACCATGTAAATGTCTTACGTGGAGGTGGCAGTCCATCTCCCGGTGTTGACGGGGGTGGGAGCGCCGGCCTCTTCATCCATGTCTTCCGCCTCCTCGGAGGCGTAGTCCAACATATTGGTTAGGTCTTCGACAGTGGCTACAAAGTGGGTGGTGGGTGGGATAAAATATTCCTCCTAACCCACCTCAAGGCTGATCTGAGCGTGGATCGAGGTTGGGTTGGCAGTAATTTTCATCGACAAGATCCAATCTAGAGCCTCGTTGAGTGTCGAGAGTTCGATCGGGTCAATCTGCTTACAGTTAACCTCTGATGTGTCCGCCCACGAAGTGTGTTCGGCGAGTGCTGGTCCCCGACCGTCTGGTGCTATGGATGGATCCGTTCTAAATGCAAGATCATAGCCGGGGTTGGTCCCACAAGCGGGATCGAAAGTGAAATCCAAGGTTAAGGCCTCGAAGTCCTCGGGCACGTTAGATGATATTGTGAGGCCAGTGAGAGAAAGATCGCCCTGAGAGTCTACGGAGAACTCTAGGTTCCCGAATCTGACATCTTGATAAGGGGCGAAACTTCTGAATCGACCAAGACAACCAGTCGGGTCAGCGTGCAATACGATGCTGCCAAAAGTTAAGATTTGTCTAGGGACAAAGGAGTCCATATTATGGACTTCTTCGTTAATGACAACACGAGCCATCGATTCCTTTGTTTCATCACAACAGAACTCTCAACGAAAGCACCAATGTCGGTGTCAAAACGGCGTATCCCGGGTAGGGGTCCCGAGCTATGATACTAGGATTGATGGTAACAAGGGATGAAGGAGACAATGTTTACCCAGGTTCGGGCCCTCCTATGGAGGTAAAACCCTACGTACTGCTCGATTATATTGATGGTATGAAGGTTATAGAGTTGATCTACCTCGAGATCAGATAGCTAAAACCCTAGATGAGTTTCTCTGTCCTATAATCTAAAACCCTCCAGGTTTATATAGACACCAGGGGGTACCTGGGGTTTACACATGGTAGGTCTCCTGCCGGGGATGGAGATGTTAATTTCCTCATCTTGACTTGGAGTGCACGACGCGCCTTCGGGACTCCTTCTAGAACATAGGGTCTCGATGTATCCGGCCCTTCTTGTGATGGTTAGAGTGCGGCCCACCAGGCCGGCCTATTGGGAGACAGCAAGTAACCTAAGGACCCCTTAGTCCAGGACTCCCTCACCAACCATGTAGGACTGACGATGGCGTCCCACGCGGAATCACCCGGAAACCCGATGGTCCGACGGACGCCTCCTCTGTTGTTGCGGTGTGAACGCCGCATGGCACAGGAGGCCAAATCCAGTTATTTAAGTTGGCCCACGTCCCCTAGCCCATCCACCTCCTCTTGCCCGCTCTCCCACGCTCTCTGGCATAGCCATGGTATGGCGAAAGATCACCACCTATCTGATGCTCACGCCAGAGCGCCAAAGGCAGATCGAGGAGGATATCCAGGCTAGGCGTGCCGCCCACATCGCTGTAGGACTACGTGTGGACTCGCTGGGCCGGGGGAGGAGGAGCAGCCGGAGGAGGAGGAGGGAGAGCAGCTTGCTCTGGTGTTAAACATGGCGATGGCGGAGGCTGAATTCCCCCAAGGTGAGAAGGCAAAGCAGTAGGTCATACTGGTGTCCATCCGGGATGAGGCCTATGTGAAGGCCAATCGGTAGTTCCTCCGACAGAGATAGAGGAGGAGGAGGCCGGAGCAGAGCAGTCGGAGGCACCGGATGAGGAGGAGGAGGAGAAGGAGGCAGAGATAGAGGAGGAGGAGGCTGGAGCAGAGCAGCCGGAGGCACCAGAGCTCCAGTTGTCATCCATTTACCTAGAGTTGGGCATGGAGATTGTCGAGATATCCAACAAGGAGTAGTAGCTAGGTTTCTACGTAGTACGTAGGTTTTTAGTTTGTTTTCTTCTATATGGATTTAAGAAACTTGTATGATGTTCTGCAGGCTTTTGTGAGCTCATATTTGTCATACGCGGATGTTCTTAGCACATAGATGAGCCAGACGATTAGCCGATCGATTTATCAAAATATTAAAGGGATTGGAAAACATGCTAGCTTTAAAATAGGTGCTATAAATAATCGAGATAAAAGGGGTGTTATAACTGATCGAGAGTTATGATGAGTGTTCCCTGTACCCGTACTTTCCATCATACTCGAGCAACACGGATCAACGACCTATGCTTTTGGTCGAAAAAATACAAGTGTGATTGCATGACCTAGGTGAGGTTGGCTTCAATAATTTGGAGATACACACGTATGCAGGTTAACCAAACTATGGGATTGGTTTCGTATCTAGCCGAAATGAATCCAAGGGGTCATGACAATAGCATTCATCCTCCGGTAAGCATGAAGGGAAATTAAACAATGTATGAGTTTAAGAGTTACTCTCATTAGAAGGTGGGCACATGTTATCAATATGCTCTTCCTCCTTTTGTTCTTCGCTCTCCTCCTCATATTTTTCTTCTAACGAGATCATAGCTTCATCAATTTCTTCTTCCATAGATTGCTATAAAATATTAATCTCTTCCAAGACACCATACATTCTTTCAATACATTCTTTAACATAAGCATTAGAATCATAGTTTTCATAGCAATATTTAAGTATGAAGCAATAGATTTGTAAAGAATAGCATCATACTTTTCAATGAAAGAAACAATTTCATATGCACCCATTAAAGCAACAAATTCTTCAATTTGTTCAATATCATAATAACCTTAGACATCTCTGGCATAAGAAGATATTATTTCGTTATCATTAAACACACATTCATAGGTAAGGTGTTTTTAGTGTCTTCAGGACAACAAGTAAAATCATGTATTTCGCACAAATTACAAGCATAGCAACACAAACAATTAATTTGATGCCATAAGAGCTTCCCTTTTTGAGATAAGTGGTGTCGCACAAAATGAGCATGCTCATCTAATGATTTTCCCTCCACTAATCTAGTTGGGTTTTCACCACGAGCACAAAGCGATCAAAGATGACCCAAGTAAAAGCTTCAGTAGTACGATATATTGTGGGTGGTTCCTCAACCACTGGGCTAGCAAGTACAACCAATTTTTTTGGTATTTTATGTTTCCTACCCATAACTAAAGATAGAAAACAACTTAGAACAGAAAATAAAATCACTTAGTGATAAAGCAAACAAGCACACATGAGAATATCAACCGCTACACTATTGCTCCCCGGCAACGGCACCAGAAAAAGGTCTTGATAACCCACAAGTGTAGGGGATCGTTTGTAGCCTTTTTTGATAAGTAAGAGTGTCGAACCCAACGTGGAGCTAACGGTAGAATTAATATTCACTCAAGTTCTATCGACCAGTGATACATCTCTATGCACGCTAACACTTACTTTACCTAAAACAAGTATGAAACTACTTTGCGTGAAGGAAACTAGAAGTACTTAGTAGGAGTAATAGATAATTTTGCAAGGAAGTAAAGAATAAGTAAATAAAAGTTAAGTGTTGTTTTAGATAAATATTAATTAGGTTATTTGTTTAGTAGAAAGCTTTTTTGTAACACAAGAGAAGGATTTGTCCCTAGGCAATCGATAACTAGATCGATAATCATTATTGCAGTTTTATATCAGGGAGAGGCATACTCTAACATACTTTCCGTAGTTGGATCATATGAACTTATAATTGGACCTCTAGCAAGCATCCACAACTACTAGAGATCACTAAGGTAAAACTAACCATAGCATTAACACTTCAAGTCCCCTTTACTCCCATACGCAACAACCCCCTTACTCAGGTGTAAGCTTCTGTCATGCTAGCCGCCCACTATAAGTGAGCCATGAATGTATTGCAACACCCTACAACGAGAATCCTCCACGTGTGCGCAGCATGAAAGGAACCATAGGACAACAGCAAAATAAAATATACAACTCAAACAAATCACGATCATCAATCAACCCATAGGATAAAAGAAATCTACCCAAACTTCATCGGATAGCCACATATCATTGGATAATAATATATAGCACTAAGCACCATGTTCAAGTAGAGATTACAACAGGAAACAGAGGTATTACACCGCTGTATAGAGGGGGAGAGTTGGTGGTGAGGGCGGCAAAGTTGTTGGTGTAGACCGTTGTCATGATGGATGCCCCGATGGCATTCCGGTGCCACCCGGAGAGAAGGGGAGAGAGTCCCCTCCTTATTCTTCTTCCTTGGTATCCCCCCTAGATGGGAGGAGAGTTTCCCCTCTGGTCCATTGCCACCATGGCTCCCGGAGGGCAGGAGCCCCTCCGAGATTGGATATATCTCTTTATTCTCTTCTGCTTTCGCGACTGTTTTTCGACCCCTTCACCGTTTCTTAAATATCCAGAGATCCGTAATTCTGATTGGGCTGAAATTTTAAGGGGGTTTTATCAGGAAACTATCTTTCTTGCGGTGAAAGAAGGTCTCCAACCGAGTTACGAGGTGGCCCCAAGCCATCAAAGCGCGACCACCCCCTGGTCGTGCCTTGTTGTCTTGGGAGCACCTCGGGCACCGTGTTGCATTGATTCTTCTTCCCAAAATTCACATATATTACAAAAAAATCTCTGAAATTTTTTTTTGCATTTGGACTTCGTTTGATATGGATTTTCTGCGAAACAAAAAATACACAAAAAACCAGAACTGACACTAGGCACTGGATAAGTAAGTTAGTACCAAAATTATATAAAATTTTGCCAAAATTATATGAAAGTTGTAAAATATTGGCATGAAAGAATCAAAAATTCTAGATACGACGGAGGCATATCATGCCTCCCAGCTAATTTATCTAAGGGATAATGTCAACAATAGTAACTCATGATTACCTATATTCAACTAGATATATGTGTCTGGATCATTCCCTACCACATGATGCTTGCCAAGTGGAGAATAATTAAGGTTGAAACTAATAATGAACACTAATGACTCTTGAGTCAAAGTAAAATTGAAGAGTAAAAGATAGGTCCTTCGCAAAGGGAAGAAAAGATTGTCATGCACTTTTGATTTTTGGATGAGCAATCACTTAATGCAAAGGAACATAACTTTATATTGCCCCTTGTGATAGCAAGCTTTAATATGCAGTTAGTCGTTTTTATTTTTTTACCATCACAAGTTCGTACAAAGCTTATTTTCCCTTGAAATAAAAGATCATGCATTTTTAGGAGCAATTCTTATTGATTTTTTGAGCCAATGAAAATTAACTTGAAGGATCTTATTCAATCCACAGATAGATATGGTGGACTCTCATGGCAAGAAATCGGGTTTAAGGATTTTTGGATGCACAAGTAGTAACCCTACTTAGTATGAAATTTTGGCTAGCAAAATATTATGAGCAAGCACCACATGTTAGAGGATTCATGACAATATAACTTCTATGTGAATATAAGCAAACATAACCCATTATGTTGTCTTCCTTGTCCAGGTCAACTACTTGATCAAGCTAGAAAATAATTAATGGAGGCTTACAGTCATAAAGGATTTCCAAAATAGTATATTTATATGTGAAATATCTCTTCCTTTAATATTATTTCATGAATTGTTCAAGTGACCAATGTTATGCTTGCTAACTTTCAATAAATTTTACCACTTGTACTTCTTATATGTGACGTCATTACTCCCATGGGACAAGCATATTAAGAACGTATAATTTCAAATTTATGATATTTGTTTAATTCAACAATTTACTCTTAGGATATACCTGAGGAACAAGAGTAAACATGAAACTACTCTCAAAAGATATAACTGAAGATCAATGAGTAGTCAAACAATCAGGTAGCTATGTGCGGACTCTCTCTCAATAAATACTTTCAGATCTGAAATTTATTTAAAACACCAAAGAAAACAAAGGAAACTCCAAGACTAGCACATATCAAGGGAACAAATAGAAACTTAGGATAAACATAGGCTAACCGATAGTTGTTGACGAAGAGAGGTGGGATGCGTAACATCCCCAAGCTTAGATACTTGAGAATTCTTGTAATATTGAATTGGTCAGCCTTGGGCATCCCAAATCTTGAGATTTTGGGTTTTTTTAATTCCTCTCATATCATGGTTTCACCTAATTCTCAAAAGTCTTCGTCCAAACAAAACTTAAAAAGAAGAAGTGAAATAGGTTAGTACACATAAGAATAAATCAACACTTCATGTACTGCCAAGACAAGTTCCGTAATAATTTTCAACATTAGTTATTGTATTCTACCATTTTCACAATTTATATCTACCAATATAAGCCATGAAAACTCTAGGATAAGTAGATAACAAAACTATAACAACAATCTGTCCAAACAGAACAGTCTGTAGGAATTAATTTAAAAAATTGTACTTCTATATTTCCAAAAATTATACAAATTTATGACATGATAAATAATTTGTATGAAAGTATTGTGTAAAAAATCAGATTTTTTTTCACATTCCACTAAAATAAATCAATTCAACTTCTGCAGCAAAATTTAATGTTTTTGTACATCACCCATCAAACATGCAATTCAAGCATCCTAAAGGCAATCTTTTTTATTTTTTATTTAAAACATGATTATTGATAACACCAAGTAAAGTTAAAGAAAATAAAATGATGCTCCAAGGAAAACACATATTATGTGACGAATAAAAATATATCTCCAAGTAAGATATATCAATAGTATTGAAGACAAAAGAGGGGATGCCCGGAAGGCATCCCCAAGCTTAGACGATTGAGTCTTCCTTAGATATTACCTTGGGGGCTCCTTGTGTCTCCCCAATCTTATGGTATTTACGCTCCTCAATCTCCTCGTATCGGTATCTCACCAAAAAATTGAAAACTTCAATCACACAAAACATAACGGAACTCATGAGATGGGTTAGTGTAATAAAGATAGATCATTCAATTAGATAATGTCAAGACAAGATTAATAATTGTTATCACATAATTCCTAATATATTCTACCATTCCCATAATTTATATCACTAAATATAAGCTATTTAAACAGTAAAACAAGCAAACTATGCATGCAAAACAGAATGTGTTAAAACCATACTTCCCTATCTCTGAAAATTCTGAAAAATTTGGACAACGTAGGAAATTTGCAAAAACATATTGTGTAAAAATGTCACAACATTTTGATGTTGCAGCAAAACCTGATAATTTTTATGCTGGACACAAATGTTTCTGTTTTTTACATAGAATCAACCTAACAAGTATCGATACTATCCAAAAGGCTTTACTTGGCACATTATCTACTATATCTAGATAGCTATCCCCCAGTACTATGAATTCTCTCGCTTCTCCTAGAGCCACATCATCCAAATTAATTTGGCCATTGGATGTACTATATTAGTATATGATAGCCATCAGATCTACACATTGAGATCCACTCCACCATCCATTTGTAGTAACTGATGCATGCATGCAAATGACTCATTCATGCGTAAAGGGTGTTTTATCTACTATATCTAAATAGCTAGCCCCCAATACTTAAAATCATCCCGCTTCTCCTTGAGCCACATCATCCAAATCAATTTGGAAGTTGGATGTACTAGATTAGTCTATAATAGCCATTAGATCTACACAACGATATCCACTCCACCATCCATGCTTAGTAATTGATGCATGCGTGCACTAACTCACTGATGCCTAAAGAGTGTTTTATAATGAATAAAAGACACAGATGCATGCATACAACTCATACTCCTATGTTGTATGAAAGAAAGTCACCATGCATGCATATTTTGTTTTATTTTCACCCAAGCATTTACATAGAGATGTACATTTATTTATTTTAAAAATATTGATAAACTAATTATATTGCTACAACAGAAAACACAAACACATTATCTCAGTTGATTAGTTCCGCACAAGTTTTATTTCATACAAGCTCTCGTAGCAACGCGTGAGTCATTCGTCTAGTTGAAATAAAAGACACAAACCATGAATACTATAGTAGCTTAATCATGTGAACACACGAAACAATAGGTATAAGTATTGGGTTGTCTCCGAACAAGCGCTTTTCTTAAATGCATTTTATCCAAGAATTGATATTTTAATGATACTTAAAGGTAAATCTTGGATAATTATTTTTATGAGACCATGATTTTTTTTACATTATATCTATGAGCATGAACACAAGTGTTCAAGGTGGACCCTCATATCTTCAATGGAAAACTTTTCAATCGCTTCTCCTTTTGAAAAAAATTAGGTTCCCCTCTTTATTTTTATTTTTATTTGTTTTTAATAATTATGGAATGGTGTGCAGAGTTGTCCTAGGCAATTGATAACAAGATCGGTAATCATTATTGCAATTTTATATGTGGAGGCATGAGCTAACATAATTTCCGTACTTGGATCATATGAACTTATGATTGGACCTCTAGCAAGCATCCTCAACTACTAGAAATCATTAAGGTAAAACTAACCATAGAGTTAAGTATTAAGCCCCCTTTACTCTCATACATAACAACCTCCTTACTCGGGTGTAAGCTTCTGTCACTCTAGCCACCCACTATAAGCGAATTGTGAAAGTATTGCAACACACTATAACAGGAATCCCTCATGTGTGCCCGGTATGGAAGGAACCATAAGACAACACTAAAATAAAACATATAACTCAAACCAGCCAAGATCACCAATCAACCAAAGGGACAAAGGAAATCTAATCAAACATCATAGGATGGCAACACATCATTGGATAATAATATGTGGCATAAAGAATCATGTTCAAGTATGGGATTACAGGGTGATGCGGGAGAGTGGACCGCTAAAAAGATACAAGGGAGGTGAGGAAGATGGTAATGTATGTTGAAGAAGACGATCACCATGGTGATGATTCCCCCGACGGCACTCCAGTGCCACCGAGAGAGAGGCGTATAGAGTCTCCCTCTCAGGCTTCCTCCTCAGTGGCCTTCCCCTAGATGGGGAGAGGTTCTCCCCTCTGTTCCTCGGACTCCATGGCTCCCAGAGGGCGAGATCTCCTCCGAGATTGGATCTCTCTCTCTGTTTTCTTATCTGGTTTCGTATGTTTTCTGGCCTTTCATCGTTTCTTATATTCTCGGAGATTCGTAACTCCGATCAGGCTGAAACTTTGAGGGGATTTTTATCTAGAAATTATCTTTCCTACAGTGAAAGAAAGACTCCAACCGCCTTACGAGGTGCCCACAAGGAAATCCATCATGCCTTCTTGCCTTGTGGGGCCCTCGAGCATCGCCTTGCGTTAATTCTTCTTCCTAAAAATCACATACATTTCAAATAATTCTTAGGAATTTTTTATCATGTTTGGACTTTGTTTGGTATGGTTTTTCTACGAAACAAAAAACATTCAGAAAATAAGAATTGGCAGTGGGCACTAGATTAATAAGTTAGTCCATAAAAATAATACAAAAGTGCACCAAAACCATATAGAACTATTGTAAACATGGCATGAATACTTCATAAATTATAGATACGTTGGAGACATATCACATCCTCTCCAACATAGATAGAATCAGGTATAACAAAGTTTTCTCTAATTGATTGCTCACCTTTTGGCTCCCGTAGGAATGAACATTTGAGGCCACCAAGGTCTCTCAGCCAACCAATCAATGGCACCTTTTGTTTGGCGATCATTCAAAATCTTCTTTGTTTGGGCATAGTCAGTTACCTCATGCAAGACCTCGGCACACTCAGGGGTATATTGATGTGTGGATACCAATGGGTAGGCCCATCAACACATTTGGCCCAACAAAAGGCCCATGATATGACCCGGATGACTATGGGCCAAGGGGATCTACATCAAGTCAAATAATGTTATAGACCAGGAGGTTGCAGATAAGGTTGTTCATCACCATAATAATGTCGGATGCTACATCCCCTAATGGAAAAACACCCACAGTCGGTCTTCACCAAGATAGGACCAGACAGTTTTCCGAGAGTGAGCTGCGTCCTAGGATATGTCATGAATGTTGCAGTTACTCAACGACATCATTATCTAGTTAAATATGATAGTTACTAGTAGTAATAGCCAAGAAATAGTCGATCTTGTATTAGACCATCGATAGCATTTATTCCCTCCTAGTGCACTTTATATAAGCCGTGAGGATGGCACCGGGCTGAGGCCTGAACTCTCTCATATTGTAACCTACGCCAGAGTAAGAACACCTAATAGGAGTATAGTGTTTGCTCCACCATTGAGGACCCGAACATGTGTACATCCTTGAGCATACTCACATCTACATTGGTCGGTATATACGATTGCCTCTACATTCATAGATCGGTAGTATTATCAGAATTATATCCATGACAACATATACATTAAAAAATTGTTCATATGCATCGTAACATAAAGTTGCTTAAATATGAATTAAATGTTCATATTTCGACCCTACTTTATGAAAATAAATATAAAACAATAAAAATTGAAATAGAAGTGAAAATAAAACATAGGAAAAAGAAAATAAAAATAAACAGGAAAAATCCAACGGCACAACACGTCGGGGAAGTGTGTGAGTGGCGGCCTTTAAATAGGCGGGTCCCTCGGCGGCGAACAAGCCCCACCCCACCCCACCAGAATTCGCCGCGCCCGAGAGCCCACCCGAGACTCCCCCTCACAAACCCCATGGAGACACAACCTCCCCATTCCTCGCGTCAGCTTCTGCTTCGCTATGCACGCATGGAGCACCCTTGCGTATGCTCTCCTCCTCGCACTCCTCCCCGAGATGACGCGCTACAACTTTTTGTGCATGATACCCCCTCCCCGTCTCTCCCTGCTGGAGCTCCTGTGCGTGATCGTGGGAGTAGTGGCATTGGCCGTCCTACTAGGGCAGCCTCTTCGCCGATAAACGGTGGAGGCGGCAGCTCGCGCGGCGCCCTCCAGCGCGAACCGCTGGTCCCGTGCCTGAATTCGCAGGGCGAGGTGAGCTAGGTTCTTGCCGTTCAGGGGTTTCTTTGGGCGAGGGATCACTTACGGATTTGGTTTCTCTGCCAGGAAAGCCTCAGTGGAGAAGAGCAAGAAGTCAAGAAGATGGCCACCGTCCTCGATGGCTTCTCCTCCTCAGGCAGCATCGACCACCTCCTCTCGTCGCCCTACGTCAGCGCACCAACGGCCACCTCCCGCGTCTTTCCGGGCTCCTCCCCCGCCCGCTTTGACGCCTCCGAGGGCCGTGCCGCACACGACGAGCCCGAGGTGTCTGCAGGGAGGAGCAGGAAGATACTGCTTGCCGTGGTAGCCATTGGCAAACGCGATGGCCCGGGGTCTTCCTATGGCAATTGCGCCGCCTGGAACGCCAGATCCCTCACCGCACACCACTTGGCCTCCTCGTCTTCCTCGCTCATGATGCCACAACAGGTCAGTTTCCGTCTATCACAGCCTTGCCGTCAACGAGGTACGGTCGCCAGAAATGGGGACGAACCCTAGATACTTGGGGAGAAGCAAGGTTGAGGAAGGAGGTAGAGAAGGTACGAGACGGCATGGGGGACGAGAAAGGGGATAGAGTCAGAGGAAAGGATAATTGAATTCAAATCTTCATCATTGCTTACACACACCCGCACTCGGTGCTTATAATGGCGCACTCCTCTCTACTAGCTCACATCCCACCTACTGGCCTCTGGCCCATTACAACATGCACAGCCCAACATCACGTAAACCTCCCGCCCTAGCTACAGACGTCTCCCCTGCTTACTGACGGTCGTCGTTAGTATCGCCATACTAACACTGCCCTCCCTATCAGAACCAGATGGTCCCCAAGCTGGTGCATTTGGGAAGCGCTCCTTACGTACATTTTAATCCTCCTAGGTGGCAGAAGATGCAGGAACAGTTGATCACTTGATCAGCACTTGAATAAACGCTGCATTGCCCTTCTTATCCAGTCTGCGATCCAGTATCTCCTCTGGTACCAAACCAGGTAGTGACAGATCCAACGACACTGGCAGAGTATGGAAGAATGGAGTATGATTAGGAATATGACTCTTGAGCTGAGAGACATGAAAGACAGGATGTACTTGACTGCCTAAGGTAGCTCCAATCTGTATGCTGCATTCCCCACTTTGTTGAGAATCTTGTAAGGACCAAAATACTTAAGTGCCAGTTTAGGGCAAGGCCTCTTGACCACTGAAGATTGAGCATAATGTTGCAGCCTGAGGTACACCATATCTCCTTCCATAATTCTCTAGGTGTCCTCTTCTTATCAGCATACTTTTGGTACTTAAATTGAGCTCTAGCCAGATGTTCTTTCAACAAAGCAGTGTGTTCTGTATGAGTTGTCAGCCAGGTCTGCACATCCAGATTAAGTGAAGAACCTGAGGATGGTAGATGACCAATCTTCGGATCATGACCATACAAGGCTTTGAAAGGACTGCATCCCAGGGAAGAGTGGAAAGAAGAGTTGTACTAGAACTCAGCTTGAGGCAGCCAAGAAACCCATTTTGCTGGAGCATCCTGAACAGCACATCTCAAATACATCTCCATACACTGATTAACTCTCTCTGTTTGGCCATCAGTTTGAGGGTGATAGGCAGTGTTCATTTGCAATTCAGTGCCCCATACCCTAAATAGTTATTTCCAAAAGGTACTAGTGAAAATATTGTCTCTGTCAGATACAATGAACAAAGGTAAACCATGTAATCTGACAATGTTGTGAAGAAAAGCTTTGGCAACAGTTGCAGCAGATTGCACATTGCTACACAAAGTTTTCCACATCAACTTTCAAATTAGGCCAACTAAACAATTGCTTAACTCTGTAATAAGTGGGTAAAATGCCAGAATGACCTCCAATAGGAGTAGCATGGAAAGCCTGAATCAGCCTGGTCTGTAACCCAGCATTTGCCCCAACCCATATCTTGTCCTCGTGTTTGATGATACCATCCTGCAGCACAAATCCAGGGATAGCTTGGGAATCAACAGCAAGTTTTTGTAACATCTCCTCAGACACTGACTCCATTGTATAGGAATTCAGAACTTCTTATATCTAGACAGGTTTACCAGCCGATACAGCTTGGACTGGAAACAGATGAGCTACCCTAGATAGAGCATCCGCCATAGTGTTTTCCACACCTTTCTTAAATTGAATAGTGAATTGCAAGCCCACAAGTTTGTTCATAGCTTTTCTCTGCAAGTCTGATGTGAGATTTTGATCCCCCAAATGGCAGAGACTTTCATGATCAGTTTTGATGATGAAAGGACCTCTTGATAAGTATTGCCTCCATTTGTCTACTGCCATCATGATTGTCAAAAAGTCCTTCTCATAGATAGAGCTTTTCTGGTTTTTAATACCAAGTGCCTTGTTGTAGAAAGCTAGAGGATGTCCCTCCTATGTCAACACTGCACCCACTCCGGTATCACAAGCATTAGTTTTCACACAAATGTTTTACAGAAATTAGGTATCTGCAGAACTGGTGTACTGTCCATTGCTTCTTTTAACAGGAGAAAAGTTGCTTGGGCCTCTAGATTCCACTGAAAACCTTGGTTCTTCAGAAGCAGAGTCAAAGGTTTTGCTATGATACCATAGTTTTGAACAAACTTCCTGTAAGAGCCAGTTAACCCCAGAAAACCTCTGAGTTCAGTAACATTAGTAGGGACAAGCCCCTGTACCATAGCAATAGTTTTGGCAGGGCCAGTAGCCACACCTTTGTTAGAAATGATGTGACCCAAATACTCCAGGGACTGTTGAGCAAAGGAGCATTTAGATTCTTTCACATAAAACTTGTTTTCTCTAAGGATCTAAAACACAACATGCAGATGTTAAATGTGGTCTTCCAGGCTGACACTAAAGACAAGATGCCATCCATGAAGACCAAGCCAAACTTCCTATTCTATGGAGCAAAATAATAATTCATATTGCATTGAAAAGTGCCAGGAGCCTCAGATAAACCAAATGGTACCACTTTGAACTGAAAATGCCCATGATGTGTTTTGAAGGCGGTTTTATATTCATCTTCAGGTATCATTCGTATTTGATGATATCCAGATCTCAAATCCAACTTAGAAAACCACTTGGTTCCAGCCAACTCATCAGCAATTCATCTACCATAGGCATAGGAAATTTGCTTTTCACAGTGATAGAATTTAATCTTCCATAATCAACACAGAACCTCCAAGAGCCATCCTTCTTTTTGACTAAGAGAACAGGAGAAGCAAAAGGACTAATACTGGGTGTGACAATACCGGCCTCTATCTTTTTCTTTACTTTCCTTTCAATTTCATATTTTTGTAAAGGAGAGTACCTATATGGTCTGATGTTAACAGGTGCTGCTCCTGGTAACAAATGAATGGCATGATCAAAAACCTTGACTGGTTGGTAGCTCATTGGGTGTGCTGAACACATCTATGTACTACTCCAACACTGTAGCAACTTCAGATGGAATTGACTTGGAGGCAGTATCAACAACTAGATGTATAAGAGCAATGGCCCAGATGTCATTTCCTTTTCCCCATTTCAACAGATGATCCATTGTTAATTCTTGAAGATCAGATACAGGGGTAGGTAGCACCCCTTGCAACTTAACTGAAGAACCTTTATGTTGAAACTGAATCCATTTCTCAGCCCAATGGCACTGCATTACCCCTAGCAGGAATGTTCGCATTGCCTGTCAAATTGTATTTTAATCTCTGCCTTCTATAAATATATGGTATGCCATTGGCGTACTCTCGAAAAAAACACTTCCCAAAGGAAGAACTCTCATGGTGCTAGAGAAACTATTGCCTTGAATCCACCAGGTGAGAGTAGGTACCACTTGAGTACAAGCAATCTGATCTCCATTAGCATCCTTCACAGACAGGGGACAATCTAGATTATCTGGAGCAAGTTTCAGTCTGCCAATGATGCTTTGATCCACAAAAGTGTATGTACTACATGAGTCCACTAAAATACGTACCACTTGATTACCCACTAGTGCTCTTAGCTAAATTGTCTTAGGATGTGGAGCTCCTGATAAAGCATGTACTGAAATAGTAGCACACTCATCTGAAGTGTCATCCAACAAAGCATCCAGCACTACATCTGAGATGATCACATGAGGATCAATAGCTTCAGCCAATTTCAACTAAGTAGCAGGTCCAGCATTCACACTACAAGTGTGTCCAGGAATGTATTTCTCACCACAACTGTAACATAGCCCATTAGCACGCATGTACTCCTTCAGATGTTTCGCTTTCTAGAGGTCCCCTGGTGCGAAGCTCTGTCTCTGATCAGGTTTGTGGTAAGTGTTTCTCTGAAAACCAGAATGCTGAGGTTTCTGTTGCGCAAGCAATCCTTCATGTACTCCAGCATACAGTGCAGCCCCTTGAATAGTATTGGGTAACTAAAATTCTACTATTGCTCTTAACTCCTTTTTCAGCCCTAACACTAACATGGTCACCAGAAATGTGTCCCTAATCAATGGCTCATACAGGCGAATATTATAAACCAACTGCTGAAACTGAATTTTGTATTCCTCCACCGATCATGACTATTTAAGCAGCATGAGAGATTCCATCATATCCCTATGCACATTGACATCAAATTCCAGTAAAATTGCCTCACAAAACTGGTGCCAAGATGGCCAAATACCTCGTTGCTTGAACACTTGAAACCAGTGTGCTGTGTTGCCCACCAGATTCAGAGAAGCAGATGTAACCTTAAAATTCTTATGAATATTGTACAACAGGAAGAAGGATTCACAATTATCCAACCAGATCCGCACCCTTGAGCCGTCAAACTTGGGGAAATCCATTTTCATCATCCAGTTCCTCCTTCTTGTGGCCTCATCACATTGTATATGTACAAATTGTTCAGGATTGGTTATAAGTGGTGGTACCTGACTGCCTCACGGGATGCCGCGTGCTGATGGCCCTGGTCTCGCACCCAACAAGCCATCCGACACACGGGAACCAAAGAATGGAATGTCACCATGTTCCGTGGCTTCCTGCTTCTCCCCACGAGCTACATGGACTTGTTCCTGCTGCACCTTGCCCAGCGTGTCATAGGAGAGGTTGACCTTCACCTGAACCTGATCCAGCAGCAGCGCTTGCTCGGATAATTTTGCGTCCATGGCTTCCAGTCACTCGAAAATCCCCTCCACCATCGCTAATTTGCTCTGCTCTGTCCTGAGAGCAGCGAACTACTTGAGCATGCGCGCCTCGAATGCCTCCATCTCCACCAATAGGCGCCTCGTCTGGGCACTAGGCTTGAACGGAGCCGTCGCGAATCGTGCTTAGGCAACTGACCTCAAGTCCGGAATTACACCGATCGAACCCGCAGGTGATCTGCAACCATCGCCTCGGATTTGCTGGGTAAGCCCGAGCAGCAATGAAAACGCACCCCGGATCGAAAGCCTCTGATACCAGATTGTCACACCCTTGCCATCGACGAGGTACGGTCGCCAGAAATGGGGACGAACCCTAGATACTTGGGGGAGAAGCAAGGTCGAGGGAGGAGGTAGAGAAGGTAGGAGACGGCATCAGGGACGAGAAAGGGGATAGAGTCAAAGGAAAGGATAATTGAATTCAAATCTTCATCATTGCTTACACACACCCGCACTCGGTGCTTATAACGGCGCACTCCTCTCTACTAGCCCATAGCCCACCTACTGGCCTCTGTCCCATGACAACACGCGCGGTCCAACATCACGTAAACCTCCCGCCCGTGCTACAGACATCTCCCCTTCTTACTGACGGTCGTCATCGGTATCGCCATACTGACACTGCCCTGCCCATCAGAACCAGATGGTCCCCAAGCTGGTGCATTTGGGAAGCACTCCTTGAGTACATTTTAATCCTCCCAGGTGGCAGAAGATGCAGGAACAGTTGACCACTTGATCGGGACTTGAAGAAACGCTGCATTGCCCTTCTTAACCAGTCTGTGATCCACTATCTCCTCTGGTACAAAACCAGGTAGTGACAGATCCAACAGCACTGCAGAGTATGGAAGACTGGAGTATGATCAAGAATGTGACTCTTGAGCTGAGGGACATGAAAGACAATATGTACTTGACTGCCTTTAGGTAGCTCGAATCTGTATGCTGCATTCCCCCACTTTGTTGAGAATCTTGTAAGGAACAAAATACTTAAGTGCCAGTTTAGGGAAAGGCCTATTGACCACTGAAGATTAAGCATAATGTTGCAGCCTGAGGTACACCATATGTCCTTCCATAAATTCTCTAGGTGTCCTCTTCTTATCAGCATACTGTTTGTACTTAAATTGAGCTCTAGCCAGATGTTCTTTCAACAAAGCAGTGTGTTCTGTATGAGTTATCACCCAGGTCTGCACATTAGGATTAAGTGAAGAACCTAAGGATGGTAGCTGGCCAATCTTCAGATCATGACCATACAAGGCTTTGAAAGGACTGCATCCCAAGGAAGAGTGGAAAGAAGAGTTGTACCAGAACTCAGCTTGAGGCAGCCAAGAAGCCCATTTTGCTGGAGCATCATGAATAGCACATCTCAAATACATCTCCATACACTGATTAACTCTCTCTGTTTGGCCATCAGTTTGAAGGTGATGGGCAGTGCTAATTTGCAATTCAGTGCCCCATACCCTAAATAGCTCTTTCCAAAAGGTACTAGTGAAAATCTTGTCTATGTCAAATACAATGAACAAAGGTAAACCATGTAATCAGAGGAAAGGATAATTGAATTCAAATCTTCATCGCTGCTTACACACACCCTCACTCGATGCTTATGACGGCGCACTCCTCTCTACTAGCTCACAGCCCACCTACTGGCCTCTAGCCCATTACAACACGCACGGCCCAACATCACGTAAACCTCCCGCCCGAGCTATAGATGTCTCCCCTACTTATTGACGGCCATTGTCAGTATCACCATACTAACACTGTCTTCTTGGTGCTCTAGCGCGTTGTTCCTGATAAAGTTCTAGCTTGAAAAGGACATAATTCAACTTCGGTTCTTAATTTTTCCTGCCATTAATCCATCGATTCCCTATGTTAATTTCCTGGAGCAGATGTGGTCGTTGTAGGTTAACTCACAGGAACAAATGCCTCAATCTCTACCTGTTCTGTTCAAGTTTCATTGGATTCTTGATATATGTTCTAGGAATCGATTGGAAATTCCAAATGAAACTTGTACAGTAACTGCCAAGCACCATAGGTTGCATACTAAAGATTTCGATGTGTTGTTAGATTTATATTCTTGCTAGTCTTGAATTGGACAAAGACTGGAGTAGTCTTATTTCAATCATACCAATGTTGCATTTATTTGTTAATTTTTACTAGTACCAACCAACCAGATTAGGATGATTTGATGCTGATAATTGGATAATTGGAGAATAACTGTATTGATTGGGCCCTCAAAGGGTTGTTTATATAGATTACAAGACTTGGACTCCAAAACTAATAGAGATAGAATTACAACCAAAACCGGCCGGCCATAGTAACTGACCTATACTCTAATATCCCCCCGCAGTCTCAGCATCAGGAGTAACAATGTTTAGACTGGAGCGTATGCCGGTGAAGGACACAGTCGGAAGTCCTTTGGTGAAAATGTCAGCAAATTGAGCACTAGTGGGTACATGAAGAACACGGACCTTGCTAAGAGCCACCTTCTCTCGAACGAAGTGTATGTCAATCTCAATGTGCTTGGTGCGACGATGATGAACTGGATTGGAAGCCATGTATACTGCAAAGATGTTATCACAATAAACGATGGTTGCACGATCAAGTGGGTGGTGAAGTTCCACTAGAATCTGACGCGGCCATATCGCTTCAGCCACAACATGAGCAACCGACCTATACTCAACCTCAGCAAAAGACCTGGAAACTGTTGCGTGCCTTTTAGAACACCAAGAAACAAGATTATCACCAAATAAACACAAAATCCAGATGTGGACCGTCGAGTATCTGGACAACCTGCCTAGTCTGCATCAAAATAAACTATCAAGCTTGTCAGAGAAGAAGAATTAATGAGAAGACCATGATCAAGAGTTCCTTTTAAATAGCGAAGAATGCGGTGGACATGAGCAAGATGAGGAGCATGAGGATCATGCATAAAAAGACAGGCTTGCTGAACGGAGTATGAAATGTCGGGCCTAGTAAGAGTGGCATATTGAAGGGCACCGATGATGCTACGATACAAAATGGGGTCAGAAACAGGGTCACCATCAGCCGACAATTTGGCACCAATGTCGGCCAGTGTACGAGAGGGTTGACAATCAGACATACCAGAACGAGAAAGCTAGTCTAAAAGTTAGGATTGTTGAGAGAGAAAAAGGGTAGCCTTTATGCGAGAAATAGTAACGCCAAGAAAATGATGAAGAGGACCAAGATCAGTCATGGAAAATTCATGACTAAGAGAAGAGATTATATAATGAAGAAAAGAGTTAGAGCTATACGTGAGAACTATATCATCAACATAAAGCAAGATATAGGCAGTGTGGGAAGAGGAGCGAAAAATAAATAATGAAGAATCAGATTTGGATGGAATGAAGCCTGCTGTTTGAATAAAGGCAGCAAAATGTTGAAGCCATGCACGATGAGCTTGTTTAAGACCATAAAGAGATTTGTTAAGAAGGCAAACAGAATTGGGAGAAGAGGGATCCTCAAAACCATATGGTTGCTGATAATAAACTATTTCATTAAGAGTGTCATGAAGAAAAGCATTTTTAATGTCTAGTTGATGAATGGGCCAAGAGGAAGAAACATCAAGACTAAGAACAATGCGAATAGTACTTGGTTTAACAACAGGAGAGAAATTTTCATCAAAATCAATGCCATGTTGTTGAGAAAAACCACGACACACCCATCTGAAATTGTAACAAGCAAGAGTGTCATCAGAATGAAATTTATGACAAAATTAACACCCATTTTACATGTACTTGGTTTAACACCCATTTTACACAAACAACATTAACACCAGGAGGTTTGGGAACAAGAGTCCATGTATTATTTTGCTGAAGAGCGTTAACTTCATCGCGCATAGATGAGAGCCAAAGAGGATCAAGAAGAGCTCGTTTGTAAGAAGTGGGAATAGGAGAGAGGGTTGGGGTGGCCGTGAGGTTGAGGCGTTTTGCGGGTAGAAGGAATCCGCGTTTGCCGCGGGTGCACATGACATGATCCTTAGTGGGTGGTGGAATAGGTACGGTGTTGGGTGGGAGTGGTGGTCGGGATGGTGGAGTTGTCGGGCTTGTCGGTTGCTCTTGTTGGTCCTGCCGGTTGCCGGGATTGTCGGTAGCAGGGCTTGCCAGGCCTAGCGAGCTTGTCGGGCTTGCCCGGCTTGCCGGCCTCATCGCAGGAGAGGGAGAGGTGATACGTCTCCAACGTATCTATAATTTTATATTGTTCCATGCTATTATATTATTTGTTTTGGATGTTTTATATGCATTAATATGCTATTTTATATTATTTTTGGGACTAACCTATTAATCTAGAGCCTAGTGCCAGTTTTTGTTTTCTCCTTGTTTTTGAGTTTCATAGATAAGGAATATTAAACGGAGTCCAAACGGAATAAAACCTATGGAAATATTTCTTCTAGAAAATATGGAAGCCATGAGACTTGAGAACCAAGGCAGAGGAGCTGCCATGGGGCCACAAGCCCGCTTGCCGCGGCCAGGGGGGCACCCGCATCGGGCAGGCTTGTGGGCCCCTGGCACCTCCTCTAACCCTAATCTTCGGCCTATAAATACCCAAATATTTCATCATTATCAGAAGGATCCACGAAAACACTTTTCCTCCGCCAAAAGCCTCCGTTCCCGAGAGATCCACTCTTGGAGCCTTTTCTAGTAATCTACCAAAGGGGGATTCAATCACGGAGGGCATCTACATCAACTACATTGCCCCTCCGATGATGCGTGAGTAGTTCACCATAGATCTACGGGTCCATAGCTAGTAGCTAGATGGCTTCTTCTCTCTCTTTGCTTCTCAACACCATGGTCTTCATGATCTTCATGGAGATCTATCCGACGTAATACTCTTTTGCGGTGTGTTTGTCGAGATCTGATGAATTGTGGGTTTATGTTTAGATTATTCATCAATATTATTTGAGTCTTTCCTGAATTCCTATATGCATGATTTCATATCTTTGTAAGTCTCTTCCAGTTATTGGTTTGGTTTTGCCAACAAGATTGGTAATTCTTGCAATAGGAGAAGTGCTTAGTTTTGGGTTCAATCTTGCGGTGTCCTCACCCAGTGACATAGTAGGGGTAGCGAGGCACATATTGTATTGTTGCCATCATGGGTAAAAGGATCGGGTTTTCATCATATTTCTTGAATTTATCCCTTTACATCATGTCATCTTGCTTAATGCGTTACTCTGTTCTTCATGAACTTAATACTCTAGATGCAGGCAGGAGTCGGTTGATGTGTTGAGTAATAGTAGTAGATGCAGAATCGTTTCGGTCTACTTGTCACAGAAGTGATGCCTATATGCATAATCATTGCCTTGGATATCTTCATAACTATTCACTTTTCTATCAATTGCTCGACAGTAATTTGTTCACCCACCGTAATACTTGCCATCATGATAGAAGCCATCTAGTGAAACCTATGCCCCTGGGTCTATTTTCCATATTATATTTTCAGATCTAAAACCAAAAACACCAAAAAACTTGCTGCATTGTTTTTACTTTTAGTTTCACTTTCCATTCAAGCGTCCTATTATATCTATCTCTACTAGATCTCGTCCTTGCAAATACCCGTGAAGGGATTGACAACCCCTTTATAGCGTTGGCTGCAAGAGTTTGATTCCTTGTGCAGGTATATCTATTGGTAGCTCGCTTGTGGCTCCTACTGGATTGATACCTTGGTTCTCAAAAACTGATGGAAAAACTTATCTACTTTGCTGCATCAAACCGTTCCCCTTCACGGGAAACCAACGCATGCTCGAGAAGTAGCCAGGATTTCTGGCACCGTTGCTATGGAGATACATAGCAAGTCAAGAATACCAAGTACCCATCATAAACTCATCTCTTGCATTTACCTTATTTTCCATTTGCCTCTAGTTTTCCCCTCCCCCACTTCTAAAACGATTTTCAAAAAAATTGCCTTTCACCCTTTTTCGTTCGTCTCCTCGTTTGCTTCTTTCTTGAGTGCTTGATTTCTTGATTTTTCATGATGAATCAAGAGAATACCAAGTTGTGT
This sequence comes from Hordeum marinum, assembly GCA_022496015.1. NCBI lineage: Eukaryota > Viridiplantae > Streptophyta > Magnoliopsida > Poales > Poaceae > Hordeum > Hordeum marinum. The sequence continues at coordinate 339,395,351 of CM039677.1, read as the reverse complement.
GACTTTTCTAATACTAATAATAATGATTTTATTAGTACTCCGATTTCTCCCGCCACTAGTGCGGAATCTTATGAAATTAATGCTGCTTTGCTCAATGTTGTTATGAAAGAACAATTTTTCGACATTGCTAATGAAGATGCCGCATCCCATCTAAATACTTTCGTTGAGTTGTGTGACATACAAAATAAGAAAGATGTGGATAATGATATTGTTAAATTGATGCTATTTCCGTTCTCACTACGAGATCGTGCTAAAACTTGGTTTTCATCTTTGCCTTAAAATAGTGTTGATTCATTGAATAAGTGTAAAGATGCTTTTATTTCCAAGTACTTTCTGCCCGCTAAGATCATCTCCCTTAGGAATGATATAATGAATTTTAAGCAACTTGATCATGAACATGTTGCACAATCTTGGGAGAGGGTGAAATTTATGATTAGGAATTGTCCCGCGCATGGCTTGAGTTTATGGATGATTATACAAATTTTCTATGCTGGATTGAATTTTGCTTCTAGGAATCTCTTAGATTCTGCCGTGGGTGGAACCTTTATGGAAATCACATTAGGAGAAGCTACTAAACTCCTAGACAATATTATGGAAAATTACTCTCAATGGCACACCGAAAGATCTCCTACTAGTAAAAAAGTGCATGTTATTGAAGAAATTAATAATTTGACTGAAAAGATGGATGAATTGATGAAATTGTTTGCTAGCAAGAGTGCTCCTATTGATCCTAATGATATGCATTTGTCTCTTTGATTGGAAATAATAATGAATCTATGGATGTGAATTTTGTTGGTAGGAACAATTATGGTAACAATGCTTATATAGGTAATTTCAACGCTAGATCGTTTCCTAGTAATTCCTCTAATAATTATGGTAATTCCTACAGAAATTCTTATGGAAATTATAATAAGATACCCTCTGATTTTGAGAGTAATATTAAATAATTCATTAGTACGCAAAAAGGTTTCAATGCTATGATTGAAACAAAATTGCTCAAGATTGATGATTTGGCTAGGAACGTTGATAAAATTTCTCTATAGATTGATTCCTTAAAAATTAGATCTATTCCACCCAAGCATGATATTAATGAGTCTTTAAAAGCTATGAGAATTTCTATTGATGAGTGTAAGGAAAGAACTGCTAGAGTTCGTGCTAACCATGAATGGCTTCAAAAAGTAGGTTCTTGTGATAATATTGATGAAGATCTTAAAGTGATTCATGTGACTCCTATTGAATCCTTGTTTTCCAATATTAATATTTATAAGGAAGGGACTGGAGATGAGTCAACTTTAATTAAAAGGCGTCCCAATGATTTGGAGTTTTTAGATCTTGATGCTAAGATTGATAAAAGTAGGATTGAAGAGGTCAAAACTTTAAATAGCAATGAACCCACTCCTTTGGATTTAAAAGACTTTAATCATGGTATCTTCTCTTTGATTGATTATATTTCCTTGTTGCAATCCATGTTGAATTCTCCTCATGCTTATAATCAAAACAAGGCTTTTACTAAACACATTGTTGATGCTATGATGAAGTCTTTTGAAGAAAAACTTGAGTTGGAAGTTTCTATACCTAGAAAGCTATATGATGAGTGGGAACCTACTATTAATATTAATATTAAAGATTATGAGTGCCTTAGTTTGTGTGATTTGGGTGCTAGTGTTTCCACTATTCCAAAAACTTTATGTGATGTGTTAGGTTTCCGTGAATTTGATGATTGTTCTTTAAATTTGCATCTTGCGGATTCCACTATAAAGAAACCTATGCGAAGAATTAATGATGTTATTATTGTTGCAAATAGGAATTATGTGCCAGTAGATTTCATTGTTCTTTATATAGATTGCAATCCTACATGTCCTATTATTCTTGGTAGACCTTTCCCTAGAACGATCGGTACAATTATTGATATGAAGGAAGGGAATATTAGGTTTCAATTTACATTAAGGAAAGGCAAGGAACACTTTCATAGAAATAAAATAAAGTTACCTTATGAATATATCATGAGAGGTACTTATGGATTGCATACCAAAGATGACAATACCTACATCTATTCCGTTTTGCCTAGCTAGGGGCGTTAAACAATAGCGCTTGGTTGGCGGTAACTCAATTTTATTTTGCTTTCAGTTTTTTGCTTGTGTTTTAGTGTGTTTGGCACATTATTAATTCTATAGTATTGTGTTTTTGTGTTTAAATTAGTGTTTGAGCCAAGTAAAACCTTTGGGGTGATCTATGGTAGTTGTTGATTTGATCTTGCTGGAAAACAGAAACTTTTGCGCTCAGTCCAGGATTTTTCTAAATTGTTCTGAGCGTCAAATTGATCTGAATTTTTTACACAGGATTGATATACAAATTTTCCTGGTTTTACCGTTCCATAAGTACTCGAAGTTTACAGATTTTTATAGACTGTTCTATTTTTGACAGATTTTGTTTTCTTTGTGTTGTTTGCTTATTTTGATGTATCTATGGGTCATATCGGGGGGTATGAGTCATGGAGAAGTTAGAATACAGTAGGTATTACACAAATATAAATAAAGAATGAGTTCACAACAGTACCTAAGGTGGTGATTTATTTTTCTTATACTAACGGGTCTCATGAGTTTTCTGTTGAGTTTTGTGTTGGGAAGTTTTCAAGTTCTGAGTGAAGATTTGATGGACTATGGAATAAAGAGTGGCAAGAGCCTAAGCTTGGGGATGCCCATGGAACCCCAAGTCATATTCAGGGATACGAGAAATCCTAAGCTTGTGGATGCCCCGGAAGGCATCCTCTCTTTCGTCTTCAATCCATCGGTAAATTTACTTGAGGCTATATTTTTATTCACCACATGATATGTGTTTTGCTTGGAGCGTCTTGTATGATATGAGTATTTGCTTGTTAGTTTTCCACAATCATCCTTGCTGCACACATATTTAGAGAGATAGACATTGAATCGTGATTTTTTTAGAATACCCTATATGCTTCACTTATTTCTTTCGAGCTAGGCAATGTTGCTCTAGTGCTTCACTTATATCTTTTTAGAGCATGGTGGTGTTATATTTTATAGAAATTATTGAACTCTCGTTCCTCACTTATATTATTTTGAGAGTTTCTTAAAACAGCATGGTAATTTGTTTAGTTTATGAATTTAGTCCTAATATAATGGCATCCAAGAGGGATATAATAAAAACTTTCATATTAAGTGCATTAACAACTATGAGAAGTTGGATTCCGTGCATGTAGTTTCGAGATAATAGGGATGGTAATATGAGAGTCATGCTAGCGAGTAGTTGCGAAATGAAAAGATATGTGTGTTAAAGCTTGTGATTCCCGTAGCATGCACGTATGGTGAACCGCTATGTAATGAAATCAGAGCATGACTTGTCTAATGATTGTCGAACTTTGTGTGAGGTACGGGAGCGCGCGATGGTTAACTCCTACCAACCTCTCACCTAGGAGCATGCGTCTAATGCTTCGTTTGATGACTAATATACTTTTGCAATAAGTATGTGAGTTCTTTATGACTAATGTGAGTCCATGGATTATACGCACTCTCACCCTTCCATCTTTGCTAGCCTCTCTAGTACCACGCAACTTTCGCCGGTATATTAACCCTCCTTCCTCAAAACAGCCACCATATATTCCTCAAAACAGCCACCATACCTACTTATTATGGCATTTCCATAGTCATTCTGAGATATATTGCCATTCAACTTCCACCATGTATTTTTTCTATCACTTGCATCATCACTTCATATTGCATATATAGTTTTATCTTGTCATAGGAATCGAGTTGTAATTTCTTTCTTTTTTGAGTTATAAGTAAATGAAAGTATGATGATTTTTCATTAATAGAGCATTGTCCCATGAGAGAAAAGTATGATGGAGGCTATGACTCCCTCACAAGTTGGGATGAGTATCCGGACTTTACAAAAAAATAAAAGAGGCCAGTGAAGCCCAAACAAAAAAAAGGCCAAAGAATCCCACCAAAAAAAATAAAAAAATGAGAGAAAGAGAGAAGGGACAATTTCTACTATGTTTTTCCACACTTGTGCTTCAAAGTAGCACCATGATCTTCATGATAGAGAGTCTCCTATTTTGTCACTTCCATATAACTAGTGGATATTCATTTTGCACGACCACTTAGTTTTCTTTTTGAGCTTTCATACACCTATAGCTCTAAGTGCATTTGTTGCATGGCAATCCCTACTCACTCACATTGATATCTATTGATGGGCATATCCATAGCCCGTTTATATGCCTAGTTGGTGCGAGACTATCTTCTCCTTTTTCCCTTGCACCCCCATCATATTCTATTCCACCTATAATGCTATATCCATGGCTCACGCTCATGTATTGCGTGAGAGTTGAAAAGGTTTGAGAACACCAAAAGTGTGAAACAATTGCTTGACTTTTTCATTGGGGTTGTGCATGATTTAGATACTTTGTGTGGGGAAGATGGAGCATAGCCAGTCCATATGATTTTGTAGGGATGACTTTCTAAGGCCATGTTATTTCGAAAGGACACGACTACCTTGTTGGTGTCCTCGAAGTATTACTATTTTTATGTAAATATTAGACTATTTTTTTGAATCTAATGGATCTGAATATTCATGCCACAATAAAGAATATTACATGGATAAATATGTTGGGTAGCATTCCACATCAAAAATTCCGTTTTTATCATTTACCTACTCGAGGACGAGCAGGAATTAAGCTTGGGGATGCTGATACGTCTCCAACGTATCTATAATTTTTGATTGTTCCATGCTATTATATTGTCTATTTTGAATGTTTTATATGCATTAATATGCTATTTTATATTATTTTTGGGACTACCCTATTAATCTAGAGCCTAGTGCCAATTTCTGTTTTTTCCTTGTTTTTGAGTTTCGCAGATAAGGAATATTAAACAGAGTCCAAACAAAATAAAACCTCCAGAAAGATTTTTTCTGGAAAATATGGAAGCCACGAGACTTGAGAACCAAGGCACAGGAGCTGACACGGGGCCACAAGCCTGCTTGTCGCGGCTAGGGGGGCCACCCGCGCCGGGCAGGCTTGTGGGCCCCTGGCACCTCCTCTAACCCTAATCTTTGCCCTATGAATACCCAAATATTCCATCATTATCAGAAGGAGCCACGAAAACACTTTTCCGCTGCCAGAAGCCTCCGTTCCCGTGATATCCAATCTTGGAGCCTTTTCCGGTAATCTACCGGAGGGGGATTCGATCACGGAGGGCATCTACATCAACTCCATTGCCCCTCCGATGATGCGTGAGTATTTCACCACAGACCTACGGGTCCATACCTAGTAGCTAGACGACTTCTTCTCTCTCTTTGCTTCCCAATACCATGTTCTTCATGATCTTCATGGAGATCTAACCGATGTAATACTCTTCTGCGGTGTGTTTGTCGAGATCCGATGAACTGTGGGTTTATGTTCAAATTATCCATGAATATTATTCGAGTCTTTCCTGAATTCTTATATGCATGATTTCATATCTTTGCAAGTCTCTTCGAGTTATTCGTTTGGTTTGGCCAACTAGATTGGTAATTCTTGCAATAGGAGAAGTGCTTAGTTTTGGGTTCAATCTTGCGGTGTCCTCACCCAGTGACATGGTAGGGGTAGCAAGGCACGTATTGTATTGTTGCCATCAAGGGTAAAAATCTGGGGTTTTCATCATATTGCTTGAGTTTATCCCTCTACATCATGTCATCTTGCTTAATGTGTTACTCCGTTCTTCATGAACTTAATAGTCTAGATGCAGGTGGGAGTCGGTCGATGTGTGGAGTAATAGTAGTAGATGAAGAATCGTTTCGGTCTAGTTGTCACGGATGTGATGCCCATATGCATAATCATTGCCTTGGATATCTTCATAACTATTCTCTTTTCTATCAATTGCTCGACAGTAATTTGTTCACCCACCGTAATACTTGCCATCATGAGAGAAGCCATCTAGTGAAACCTATGACCCCCAGGTCTATTTTCCATATTATATTTTCAGATCTAAAACCGAAAACACCAAAAATACTTGTTGCATTGTTTTTACTTTTAGTTTCACTTTTCGTTCAAGCATCCTATTATATCTATCTCTACTAGATCTCATCCTTGCAAATAACCGTGAAGGGATTAACAACCCCTTTATAGTGTTGGGTGCAAGAGTTTGATTCCTTGTGCAGGTATATCTATTGGTGGCTTGCTTGTGTCTCCTACTGGATTGATACCTTGGTTCTGAAAAACTGAGGGAAATACTTATCTACTTTTCTACATCAAACCATTCCTCTTCACGGAACACCAACGCATGCTCGAGAAGTAGCAAGACGTCGCGGCAAAGGTGGTGGTGCTGGTGGTGTTTGGCTGGTGATTGGGTGATGTGGTGTTAGTGATATAATAAGGAAAAATGTTTTCATTGAATGTGACATGGTGAGAGATAAGCACGCGACCAGAAGATCGATCGAAACAGCGATATACTTTGTGATCGTCAGAAAGACCAAGATGAATGCAAGGTAGTGAATGTGGTTCAAGTTTGTTGGAGGCGGTAGAGGCGGTGTTCGGAAAACAAAGACAGCCAAAAACAAGCAAAAAAGAAAGTCAGGATGGGAGAGAAAAAGAGATTGAAAAGGCGAATAAAGAGGACATGTCTTAGTTGGTCGAATATTTAGAAATAGTGTTGCAGTGCGAAGGGCTTCGGTCCAAAAATGAGAGGGAAGAGAAGCTTGTAATAGCAATGTGCGAAGAATGTCATTAATGGAGCGAAGAGAATGTTTAGCTTTACTGTTTTGAGGAGATGTATAAGGACATGAAAAGCGAAGAAGAATGCCTTGAGAGAGAGAAAAAAGTTGCGGTTTTGAGTGTTGTCAAATTGACGACTATTATCGCATTGAATAAAGTGAATTGGGAAGGCAAAGTGTGTGAGAACATATTGCTGAAAATTGAGAAAGATGGCATGAACTTCAGTTTTAGCACGAATAGGAAAAGTCCAAATAAAATGAGAATAGTCATCCAAAATCACAAGATAATATTTGTAACCAGAGACACTAGGGACGGGAGAGGTCCATAAATCCCAGTGTAGTAACTCAAACAGAAAAGTGTTAAGGGTAGTATAGGTTCCAAAAGGTAATCTAACTTATTTGCCGCATTGACAGGCATTACAAAGAGAAGGATTATGAGGAACACTAGAACTAGGAATACAAAATTCTTGAAGCAAAGATGACAACGTGGTTTTGTTGGGGTGTCCTAGACGACGATGCCACAAATCCACTGATGCAAGCATAGCTCAGAGAGTGGATGTAGGGGCGCCATGAAGAGGAGAAAGATCGCCCGTGCTATTGTACCGAGCAAGGACCTCCCCGGTTGTCAGATCCTTCACAGACATACCAAAAGGGTCAAAAGCCAAAATAACTTTATTGTGAATGCAAAATTGGCGAACAAAAATAAAATTTTTGATGAGGGAAGGGACAACAAGAATATTGTGGAGAAGAAAGTTGGCGTAAGTGGAAGAGATGTAGGAATGACCGGTGCATGAAACAGGTATGGTAGAACCATCACCAATGGTGGTTGTAGAAAAATAGAAGGAAAACAAGGTGACGGCAAATTCATATTTGAAGACATATGAAAAATCCAATCTGCATCTTCGTTATTGAGAGTAAAGTTGTTCATAGCATTGATGAAGGCGTCTTGATCTCAGGCCGGCTGCTATGGAGGAGCAGAGGGGCCAGGATCTTGCATGGGAGCGTAGGGCGGTGTCGGCGGCTCGTAGAAGGCTACCAGAGCCTGCATGGTGCCGTAGGGAGCCGGCAAGGTGTAGTAGGGTGGCGGCAGGACTAGCGCATTGGTAGGTGGCAGTGTAGACGTGCGCCAGCGGCTTGGGCCCAAGGAGTCCAGGAGAGCCGGTGGCCGGTCGGAGACCGGGGTTCCACATGCCCGTGTACGCAGGCAGCGCGCCGTATGGAGAAGGAGCCGACCAGGGCATCGGCCAAGCTTGGACAAGGCCAGTCCAAGGATCGTGCTGAGGAGCTGGTGGTGATGAAGCGGCCGATGGTGGAGCTGGTACAGTGCCAACAGTGCGAGGTGCAGGAGGCCGATAGACCGGGTTTTGCCTCGGTAGTTAGGGCTCGGGCGCTAGCCGGGGGGCGGTGGAGGAGCAGTTGTCGGGCCTGCCGGGTTTGCCGGATTTGCCGGGCTAGTGGCGGATTGGCGTGGCAGCCGCGGCCGCGGCAGGAGCGGCGTGAAACACCTGCGGTGGCCGTTGCGCCTTGCGAGCTTGGTTCTTCTGTTCTTGCTGGAGGAGGGAGCGGACCTCCTTGAAGGTGGGGTAGGGCTTGAGCATGGGGATGAAGGCCTGCTGCTTCTCGAACTGCTCACCGAGGCCGACGAGGAGGGCGTTGATGAGGGCGCAGTCGTTGACGTGATCACCGAGTTCACGAAGTTCGTCGCCGATGGCCTTGATCCGCTGGCAGAAGATGGTGACCGGGCATCTCCCTGGACGGTCGTACGGAGCTCGGTGTTGAGGGCGTTGATGCATGCGTCGGAGTTGTCCTGGTACAACTGCTAGAGGGAGGCCCAAAGCTCGGCAGCGGTGGCTTCATCGGAGGAGACCAGATTAAAGAGCTCCGTCGAGATGCGGGTATAAATCCACTGGATGATGGCAAGATCATCTTTCACTCAGCGTGAATCGGCGTGCTGCAAAGGGTAGGATGGGTCGATGTGGTGGCGGAGGCCGCAGCGGCTGAGGTGGATGTTGAAGAGGTGGCGCCAATGGTAGTAGTTGTGGGCGTCGAGATCTAAGGAGATCGGGATGAAAGGGGAGACGTCGGCGATGGTGTCGGCTAGGGAGATCATTGGGAGTTGAGGATGGGTTGGTTGGGTGGTTGTGGAGGAGGAAGAAGAAGGAGGGGCACCGGCGGCGCGGAACTCAGCCATGGAGAAGAGGGGCCGAGTCGGCCGTGGCGGCTGTGCGGCTGGCGGTGCCATGCCAGGTGCGAAAAACTTAGGCGTCCGATACTATGATAATTGGATAATTGGAGACTAACTGTATTGATTGGGGTCTTAAAGTGTTGTTTATATAGATTACAAGACTTGGACTCCATAAGTAATAGAGATAGAATTACAACCGAAACCGGCCGGCCATAGTAACTGACCTATACTCTAATAGATGTTGCTTCCAGTTTTGTATCCACCTAGTTATGTTTTCTGTCCATTTGATCTTTCACGGCACGTAAGTAATTGGGAGATACTAATAAACCAACCTATGTGACTATGTCAGGAACAAGAGCAAGGGAGGTTACCAACGAGAGCCATTGATGCTGTCAATGAATGGAGATTGCCTAAAGTAAGTGAAGGGGAAGATGAGGCAGTGGATCAGAGGGACTGGCAAGATGATACTTTGTCATCTCGTGTATCCTCAGGTATTGGCTTAAAAATGCTTGCACTAGTGATTGGAAAGTGCTGTCCACGCCAAGTTGGTTTCCTGGAAGGATGCACAGGTTGGAAAGCTCATCGACAAGTAATCCCTCTTATGATTACCTCTTAACATGCATTTGCTGGCAGTTAACTAGGGAATTGCTCAGAATCAAGAATTGTTCATAGAAGATACTGTTCTTTGTAACTTATCTGGACGGAGCACTTATGATGTTACTTCAATCAACTAGGCTGAATCGGAAAGAAGCCCATATCGATCAATGGCAGAAGAATACTTCAGTTCACTGCATTTGAATATTTGCATTTGATAGCATTGCACCTGCAGTTTCACATTTCTGTTTGTGTCTCAACTGAATGCAGCAGAAGTTGCAGAAGAAGAGAGCTGAAGCCGTAGTAAAGATAACCGCAGAGAGGAAAGCTGATAAGAAGCAAGTGTCAGATAGCTAGTGTCGAGAGAGCCCTGACGGAGATGTCCAGGACAAGGACCATATAGTGTATACTCGTACGTACTAACGGAAGGACCATATAGTGTATAGAATGGCGTTTTGCTGTCCCCTTACAATAGTGAAAGGATGATAGGAATTTCAGGTCATGCAATACACGGTTAGCATTCCTTTTCTCCCCATTGGACAACATGTATACTAGTACGCTCTTCTTGTGGATAAATCAGTTTTTTTTCTCCCATTGGGGAACATGTATATAGACTGGCTGAATCCTAATTGCATCACCTTTCTCTTTTCCCCTACGGGTGCTCCTTCTGTTTTTCCCTTTGTAGTGTGGCAGTAACATGCAGTTTGGCTTCCCTGGGACCGTACTTAAAATAGGCCTCAAACTTTCGAACTGATCAACACTCTTCATATCCAGCCCAAATATAAGGCGGATATGGGATGTTCGGGCACGTCCGTCACGTCAGACTTGACAGCCCAATCCCACCGCAAAATTACATCAAATTCTCCAAACCCTTCCTCCTTCTGCCGCCCTCCAACCTTTTCCGTGCCCGAGGCCTCGTCATGCATCATCCTTGCTTCTCACCCTCACCACTGGTCTGGATCCGTCTCCGTAGATGTCTTCCAGCCCATCCCCGATCGCCGCGACGAAGACGCAATCCGTCTCGTTCGTCGACGTTCCTTCCTCTGTTCCGTCTTGCAAGGCGGAGAACGTCTTCCGAAAGTTACAGCGTCACCGGCAACGAGAGAGGAAGGCAGCGACATCGTAGGGAGGTGCAGACATGCTCGACGAGCTGTCTCCCCACCACGTCCGGCGCCCCGCACCCCGTCCATCCGAGCATCGACGCCTACGCAGTTTACGCCGTCCGACACCCTTGGGACAAAGAAGGATTTGACGGTCAGTTGGACCATTCTGGATTGGATGATCAACGTGCATGGATTGCATGGATCATTGCTGGCATACATGGATTGTTGAATTCGGACATTCCAGCTAGGCTACTATTGAATTCAGATAATTTGTATTGAACGATCGAGTGCATGAATTACATGGATTTAAGGATTGACATTTGAGATACATGAATGTATGGCGCAACATATGAGAGATCGATGAACGCTGTTCGCGGACACGGGCGTATAAAGGAGGTGAATTTATCAAATCCGGCTAGAGATGCTCTTAATGGTTGAATAGTGAAAGCAGAGCTTGGAGTCATGGAGCACCTCAAGTCAGCGGCGCGACGGGGCATTGGCCATTAACGCTGGGAGGATCCTGTCTTGACGCTTCCTTTCTACTAGAAGGGTTTGGCGCCTTTTGTTGCGCCGTTAGTGTTGTTAGGTTTTGATTAAAAAAATACTCTTTTTTTTCAAAATATAAGGTGTAATTTTCTGGAAAATCAAAACTTTTTAAGTGTAGCCAAATTTATTGATAAATATATCAATATACATAATATCAAATCGTTATCATTAGATTCATCATGAAATTTTTATTTTTATTGATTTAGTATTATACTTTTTGAAAACTTAATACACTTTATGTCTTAAAATTGAGTGAGTATTTGGTTTGATGAGGGCGAGACGATGAAGTGTTTTTTTCTTTAGGGTTTAGGGTTTGGTGAGCCTTGAGTGGTGTGATTCAGTGTTATTTGCTAATTAATTCATGGTTTTGTGTGAAAATTTCACCGGTGGCTGCATATTTTGTATTGGTGCTATAACATTACATAATGACACTTTTTAAGATGGTGAGAGGGGTCAGTTTATTGATATGTTTTTATAGATCGATTGTTGTCGATTGATTTAGAAAATCGTTGGACTCTCAAAATCGTAAACCAAATCCACAATTAAATACCTCGATGAAACGAGAAACCTTCAAAATGAAAGAGCATAAGGAATAAAAGAATTTAATAATAGAGATGAATTAAAATAATTTACTAAGAGAGATGAATTAAAATAACTAAATAAGAAAGCTCCTTGAGAAATTGTTGACCCGGTCAAAATCAGACGACCCAATTATAAATTGAAGACATCAATTGATTGTAAAGCCTTAAAATTAAGGAGCATAGTGTATTTATAAATATAGTATAGAAAAAATGAGTAAGAAAGCTTTGAGAAATTTTTGATCTGGTCAAAATCGGATGACCCAATGTCAATTGAAGACCTCAACTGAATGTGGGCTCTTCAATTCTGAGGATTAGTGTTATAGTATATGTGATGATTGAGTTGTTGCGCTTCCTTTTAAGCAGAATTGTTCAAGATCAAGGCCTCTCCATCTACTCCATATTGCCCTATATTTACCTTGCCAGCTTACAATCTAGGTACGGTCGGAGTTTACGTGTTATCATGTCATCTCCTTCATATTTGCCCTATATTTCTCCGTATGAATTGAAGAAGGTGTGCCTAGTTATTGCTTCGGCGTTTTCATTACGTGGAAAAGGGTGATGTACGTACTTTGTTTTCGGTTAGGCTCTTTTCACGACGACGATGAAATAATTGTCTTTGTACTTTTATTTTAAATAAAATAAATAATATGTATTTTGTCTCGTAATATAAAAATATTTTTAACACTAGTGCAGTGTTAAAAATATTCTTATATTATGAGACGGAGAGAGTAATAGACTAATTGTTCTTCTTTACATCGTCTGGAAAAGTACATTATTGCTGATGTGTACTCCACGCACACAAGGGTGCATCGCCTCGTTCCCGTTGTATCGTTGTGTAAAATAAGTTGAATTAGATATGAAATAAGATGTGGTACAGTGACAATCCACCACTGTACCACATCTCATTCAGTTCCGGACTTGTCCACCATGTCGGATCTACTTCATCAGAGCTCTCGTACACCACTACGCATATGCGTGAGCGCCTTCCTACAACACGCCAGAGCCGATTCGTGGACACCATTGTCCACCCCACTAGAGCCGCTTCACCGAAGTCTTCGTCCACGACACATATATGTTTTGTCAACACCCTCGTCCAACCTACTAGAGCCGCTTCAGCGCACCCTCGTCCACGACCTTAGATCAACTTCGTAGACGCCATCGTCCATCCTATCGAAACCACTTCACTAACGCCCTTGTCTACGACCCTAGATCTCCTTCCCGGACCCCAACATCCACCGCAGTGGCAACACCCTCGACCACTCTAACCTGATTCCCACTATCTTCCACGATGCCAAGACACTGCCGCGACCTAGGAATTTACAACTTTAAACCTGTCCATCGTCACCTCCCGGCTATACTTCTAATATACTAACCGGTCATTGCTACATATTACGGAGTTGGCAATTGCAACAAGGAATATATTTCTTCTGGAGCTATCACCTTGACCAACCAAAATCCTGGACTGAAGCATAGCTATGATCTTGTAAGTGTGTCTTTCTCTTGTTCTTGTGTGCTTGGCGGCGTACTTTATTAGGCTTTTCAACATGTGATCCAATTGTGTAGCATTATACAAAACCATGCATTATACAAAGACATAGGTGGCATAAAGAACTGCTAGTGCACTTCATTAGGATCCCTAACAGTGCCTCGTGGTTAGTTTATACAAGGCACACAATCACTAAATGGTGGTTTAATGTGCAAGTGATATGCAATGTACTGTTATTTAGGGGATCAAAAATGAGTCGTGTCAACATGAAGAGAGTGTGCAACAATAAAGAAGTAAAAGATCTCCAAGTACAAGATCCAGGGGCACCTTCATGGAACATCGTGACAGAAGGAGGGTAGTGCTGAGCTTGTACAACGTGTTATGGTAAGTCACTTCATTTAAATTACTATGGCATGCTATTTATCTGGCATTATGATTGGTGAGGGTTTTCGACTTGCAATCCACTTTTTTGTTCAATGATCTTAAGTGCATGATGGTCTGACTACTTCATACGAGGCATGCCATGTAGTGGAGATTTAGACGTCACACATGGCATATCCAATACATGTGCATTTCATTACACTCCCTATAGTTTATAGGATCTAAAATACACGATGATCATTCTATTCCATATGATGCACATGATGTTTACATGCTCCTAAATCTTGTCAGGCCAATGATGTTCTTTAGGCCTGCTTCTATGCTTGTAGTCTTGGTATGTAATTCAATGGTGCGAAACATTTGCTCACAGGCGTGTTCAATTTCTTGTTTGCATCATCCATACAAGAATTGCTTCATTTGATTACTTGTTGTTCAGGACCTAACTGAATTGGTCAATTATTTAAACACTAATGTTTGTTGTAGTGGGGTCTTGTAGAACTCATAGGTGGCACAAAGGAATGTATTTCCACTTAACTAGTCTCCCCAAGTGTGCCTGAAGCTCCATTTCTGTAGGATCTAAAGGATAGGTTTAGAGGGGGAGTGAATAGGCACTAACAAGGAAAATAGTGTAATTTTTTGTTCCCTTGGTTTTTAGGCATATTTTAGCACAAGTTAAGTGACAAGCCATACAATCAACACATGCATATCTATAGCCCAGTTCAAGAATTCATTTGATTAGCCATCTAACTTGCCGATTAATCCCTACTCGTAGGGTGTAAGAGCACATTTCTCCATGGACTTGATGACAATCCCTATGGACTAATGGTTGCCTTAAGTTATATTCGAAGGATTTGTCCATAGGCACTTCTTGAAGTCCATCTTTTGGTTTGAAGGAGTTTATATGGTGACCAAGGTGGTACTGAAGGTTTTATCCAAAGATTGTACATAGAGAAGATAAGATACAAGGTTGATCAAGACTAAGTTAAAGAGTGAATCAAGTCGATCAACACACAAAGCATACAATATGTACTGAGAGGGATCAAGTGATCCCATGGTATGGTAAGCATTGTCCATTATGCTTTGTGTACTAAACCATGTTCCCTGTGAGAGTTCTATGTGGGGTTAGGTATGTTTCTATGGGCTTGCGTCAAGTGGAAGATCTCATACATCCCATGGAAGATGACATCAAGTGGTGATCGTCATCAAGGTTGCGGTGTGCAAGCTCAAGTGAAGCATCCCGGTGCGATCATGCTTGAAGCTTGTCGTTCATTGTGGTGACAATGGACTTGTGAAGATGTGCCTAAGAGTGGCTCACCCATAGTGGAGTATGGGGGAGCGATCTACGAATCTTCATCAACCCGGCGCAATCAAGAAAGGTGGTCCATCTTGAGGAAGTAAAGATCGTCATCATCTAGCTCAAGCGGACTATCCACAAGGCAAATGTTTCACCTTGTTAGGGTTTTCTATTTTACCGGTCTCATAGTGGTAGTTGGGAGACTGGGTTACAGGATAGATAGTCGTACTATCAAGGGGGGTCTCTAGTGAGTAGCTTGATCGTATCGTTCGTTGAGAGCTCAAACCGTTTGCATCCTTGCATCATCATATTTCTTGGTTCTTTTTTGGTGTTTCTCTTTGTGAGTTCTTGAGATTATGGTCATCTTCATGACAAGCTCAAGTTCATCGAAAACGGAGTCCATATGCATCTTCTAGTATGTTTTCGATGTTGGAGTTTTTGCCGGTTCTTCATTCATAGAGATTTCAGTGCGAGAGCTATATCATTGGCATTTTCATACTGCCTCTTCGGAGTTGGATAGCTCTTGTCGTGTTGAATCCAACAAGCATGAGTTTTCTCAATTCGGAGTTCATTTGCGAAAGTTATGGCAGTTTCAGTGCGAGAGCTATTTTTCTCTGAACAAGCGGTAGTACTGCTTGGTAGCATGGTAGTACCACTTGGGAGATACTTCCGCTATGTGCTACCGTTGTCTCTACCGCTTATATTTTCCTTCTGGTGCTTACAGGGGTCTCTGGCCATTTGTCGCAGAAGTACCGCTCTCCCTAGAGCGGTAGTACTGCTCCAGCGGTACTACCGCCCCGAAGAGCCGCTCGAACTACCGCCTATTTTTTTTTAAGCGGAAGTTCCGAGCGGTACTACCGCTCTTAAGTGCCGCTTATGTTTTTTTAAGCGGAAGTATCGGGTGGTACTACCGCCTCGAGATTTCTGCTGTTTTGCATGCTTCTCTTTGGAACTACCGTGCTAAGCGGTAGTACCATTCAGCCGAGCTGTAGTACCTCTTGTGCACGACATGTGCACATAACGGTTGGATTTAGGGGGGCTATAAAAGGGGGTCTTCTTCCCCATTGCTCCCTTACTCTTGAGCTCATGTTCTTCCCCCATTGTTCACCTTCTTTGAGCTTGCTAACTCTCAATCCCTCCAATGATTCTTGCTAGTTCTTGAGGGAATTGAGAGAGAAGATCTAGATCCACATTTCCACCAATCACTTTCTCCTCTTTGTGAGGGCCCCCCTTGGATCTTGATCTTGGAAGTTCTTAGTGTTCTTCTTTGTTCTTCCTCTCATTTCCTCCATAACATTTGTTCTTGTGGTGGGATTTGAGAGAGAAGGACTTGGGCACTCCGTGTGCCCTTGCCATTACATTTGGTGCATAGGTTTGAGTTATCCACGGTGGTACGTGGAAGTGAGAAGTTGAGAAGCTTATTACTCTTGGGTGTTTGATCACCCTAGAGCTTGTTCCTCTTGGGTGCTTTGGCGCCCTAGACGGTTGGTGGTGCCTCGGAGCTCAATCATTGTGGTGCAAAGCTCCGAGCAAGCTTCGGGGTCTCCAATTAGGTTGTGGAGATTGCCCCGAGCATTTGAGGTCACCTCGGAGCCACAATCCATTGTGGTGAAGCTTCGTGGTGTCGTTGGGAGCCTCCAATTAAGTTGTGGAGATTGCCCCAACCTTGTTTGTACGGGTTCGGCGACCACCCTCAAGGGTCCCTTAGTGGAATCATGGCATCTTGCATTGTGTGAGGGCATGAGGAGATTACGATGGCCCTAGTGTCTTCTTAAGGAGCATTGTGCCTCCACACCGACCCGAACGGAGATTACCATCTGCAAGGGTGTGAACTTCGGGATACATCATCGTCTCTTCATGCCTCGGTTATCTCTTACCTGAGCCCTTTACTTATGCACTTTATTTTGTGATAGCTATATTATTAGATGATATATATCTTGCTATCACTTAGTTGTTTATCTTGCTTAGCATAAGTTGTTGGTGCACATATAGGTGAGCCTATTTGTTTTAGGTTTTGTGCTCGACAAATTAAATGTTAGTCTTATTTCGCATTTGTTCAAGCCTAAACCATAATTATTTTAAAGCGCCTATTCACCCCCTCCCCTCTAGGCGACATCCACGTCCTTTCATAGGGTTACCGAGTAGCCAATAAACTGATAAATAGGTCGATTAATTGATTAAATGTTCGATTATCCTATTAATAGCCTACTCGTCGGCCAACCGAGTACCTACGAGTTAACGATTTCCTCAGCAATGATCTAGAGTATGGGTTGCAAAAATTAAATGACATGTAAGTGCAAGAAAGTAAGGGTAGAGTTTTGTAATGAAGATACAAAGACTTTTGGCGTGGTTCCAATAGTGGTGCTATCATACATCCACGTTCATAAAAACATCAACAGACTAAGGATAACGGTTGTGCTAGTCCATGAAGGGCTCCACCCACGAAGGGTTCACGAAGAAGAAACCTTTTCTACGCCATCATGGATTACGTCCACTAAGGACTAGCCTGACTTGGGGTATATCGTCATGAAGTAGGTGATCTCCATACCCTTACAAACTCCTTGGTTCAACTAGGCTCCCAAGTGACACCTAACCAATCTAGGAGACACCACTCTCCAGAAGGTAATATATGTTCTTGTTCATGAGGAACTCCTTGCTCTAGTGCTTCAAAATATAGTCTCCTCAACACTCAAACACTCTCTTACATAATTTTGGCTATGTTGTAGGAGAGGCATTGGAGTGGAAAGAAACTTGGGGAGGACAGAAATCAAGGATCAAAGGTTAGAATTGAATCCTATTGATTTCAACACAAGATTAAGTGGTTCTCTCTCGGAAATTGGATATGGTAAGTGGTAGCTTCGTTCTGGTTACTCTATGAGAGTTGGTGGAATCGGTGGGCCTATATATAGTAAGCACCAAAAGTCTGAATGTTACACACCTTTATGCACTACTCGATGGGGCCGGGTGAAACCATTCGGTGAGACCGATTAGTACAAAAGATATGAATTTTAGGATTTTCAGTGAGACCGGATGAAACGGCTCGGTGGGACCGAATGGTGATGAACTAATCACTTTCCACATTTTCGTGAGACTGATTGAAACCACTCGAAAATTCCCTAGTGAAATCAATAGGTAACAGAAGGTTGGAAAATGCTCTTCGGTGGGGCCGAAGGATCATCTCGGTGAGACCGAGTTTCTAGGGCGTATGAAGTGCCTGTGTCAAGTGTTTCTCGATGAGTCCGGATGAGAGTGGTTCGGTGGGACCGATATTGACTTTATCATTTTGGAGTAGATGAATGTGAGCGTGTGTCTAAGGGTTTTGGAGCAATATCTCTAAGCACTTGAGGAATTGTTAAATTTGTAAACATGCTGACATATGCCACAGTGAATTAATGGACAATTGGTATAGGTACTTATTTATGACTTGCAAGCATAACTATTGTAATCCTTCCATTTATCCACAGTTCATCCCATACTTTACAAGAAACACAAGTCCTACAGAAACTGGTCCCTTTTTATTCATTTAAAAATCCCTCTGCTAAGCCTTAGCTTAAAACAATGCATGGCTTTCTTTTCTAATGTTCTCTCATAAACTATGATGGGAAAACATTTTTCACTCGACCAACTTGGAGAGAATTTCCCAAAGTATACAAATTCCAAGTTGGTTAGAAGTTATACTTCGGTATTAGCAGACATGGACCTAAAACCGATGTGGATTTGATGAATGTTTCAATGGTTCATCCATGTAACTTTTCTCAAACATTTTTTATAAGGGGAATATATTAATATCATGGAGATACCAATTACACCCAGCCTCTGTAACAACGTAATGTTGTAAAGACATTACGGATGCACACAACCCAAAGATGATAGAAGAAGAAGAAGATCCCGCTATAGTGATCAATTCCTTGTAGCTTCAGCACGATCCACCACCTATACAACCCAAAGTCCAAATTCTCTTAAAGTAACGCCTTGAAGAAGGAAACATTGCACAAACACCATCGTCGCCCGATCATAGATCTTAGGTTTTCACGCTGGACGATTGCCACAATCTCGAAACAATGTCTTCAACAAGTTTTCCCAAAAATACATACCTTGCTTACATACACCTGCATTTACTTGCCTTTTCTTAATATAAATATCTCCAAATGTTCTCAATATTGTTTATGTATATCTGCTCAGGTTACTACACGATGTCGAAAGAAACACAAGAGATAGTTGACAACATGGACCTCACTATTGAAACTACATGTATGTGGAAATATATGCAACATGTCGTCATTTTTGCTAACAATATTAAAACGCTTGTGCGAATATACGCATATGAACCAAGTTCTGGACCCTACAAGCTAACGATACACATTCTGACCAAGACCAACATTAATAAGAAACAGTTTGTAATAATTTTATTTGTTTCAGCGTTCATAGTACAATCATTGTTATTTAAAATTGTCCATTATACCATGTAACAAATGTATTATTGCAACCGAGATATCCTAGTCATGTTATCCTTGATCAGACGGAGCGACATGGTGAAATGAGAATTATTATGTTTCCTGGAGCCGATATATGGTCGATATACTCGATGTCAGAAAAAAGATGGATGTCGGTGTTAAAACCGGCAGATCTCAGGTAGGGGGTCCCGAACTGTGAGACTAGGATCGACGGTGACAGGAGACGAAGGGGATGCGAGTTTACCCGAGTGTGGGCCCTCCAATGGGGGTAATACCCTACGTCCTGCTTGATTGTATTGATGGTGTAAGGGGTTACATAGTTGATCTACCTCGAGATCATATGTCTAACACTAGATGAGTTGTCTCTGCTATACCCCTAAACCCTCTTGCTTATATATACGCCGAGGGTGTCCTAGGTTTACACATAGTCGGTTACATGCCGAAGAGATAAACATGCCTAACTACAGCTAATAACTTGGAGAATACTTCATGGCTCCACGAGGCTTCCATCTGGCGTAGGTGGTCTTCGATCATCTGATGTCCGCTTTGCAGCCCATACAGTCTGGCACATAAACAATAGGTCGGCTATCCGAGGACCCCCTAATCTAGGACTCCCTCTGTATCCCCCGGACTAGCCTTCAACGCCGATTTATATCCGGTCGATCTCCTCATGCCACCGTTGTCTTCGGCTTGCAAGGCGAGTCCCTCATCCTTCTTCATTCGGTAACCGACCAGCCTTCGGTAAGATCCCAGCTGTCGCGGGCGTAGGATTATTATAATAACTACGCAAGTTCCTCGACTTTCGCGTGTCATGGGGAGGCGAGCGGTCAGCGATTTTTACAATCTTACCCCTCCACAACGGGGGCACCAACCCATTTAACCAAAAAAATCGTGGTTCAGATCACATCTTCTTCTTCTCTCTCGTCGAAAACTCCTAGAGGAAGCTCTACGCAAAGCATGGATAATGCTCCTAGCTCCTCAGGACGCCCTTACGGCCTCCGCACAGGGGACTGCACCAGCTCCTCCATCACACTACTGCGGCTCCATAACCTGGAGACCCAAGGATATCTTCCATCATCAGATCTGGCAGCGACCCGTGCAGGTCTGCTCTCTTATGGTGACAAGGTCTTAGACGAGCGCTTCCCTAATCCAAACAAGGGGGAGCGTGTCTACTTTGTCCCCTTCCTCCTCTAGGGCCTTCGGTTTCCAATCCACCCATTCCTAAGGGGGTTACTAGAGTTCTATGAGATCCAACTCCACCACCTCACCCTAGGGTCAATTCTACACATCTCGGGCTTTGTCGCCCTCTGCGAGATGTTATTATGGTGCGAACCTCATTTCGATCTGTGAAGGAAATACTTCTACCTCGTCCCCCGAACTCGGGACAAGACAATCTTAGAGGTCGGCGGGGCCAACGTATGTCGCATAGCGGGAACGGGGTATCCGGCTGGCACACCGAGGAAATCCGAAGAATGGACCTCGGAGTGGTTCTATATTGAAGATGTCCTCCTGTTCGAGCCAACTCGGACAGGTCTTCCCGAATACTCCAACCTCCTCCCGAAGAATAGGTACAACTCGCGACCCAAGGACTCATCTCAGGAGGAAAGCGCCGAGGTGAAATGTTGGCCGCACAAGTGTGGATGCTTTCCCACCACCGATTGACCATGATTGATGTCATGGCCACCGCCACCTCCCGGTGTGTGCAGCCCCTCCAACAGAGGGTACACCCCTTATGACGGTACAACAGGACAAGTGATGCCATGCGCTCCCGAAATCTTGGTCCCGCCAATCCCACAATGCTGGCCGCCACACTTGTCGACATGCACACATGAGAGCAAGAAGACTTCATTCGGCGGTCAACCAAGGAAGGGTATTCAGCCCATAATCCCATAGAATAGGTAAGCCTTTCTTTTTCAATCATGAAATAGTTCGGGGTTTCATTCCGTACTCTATTTGACCGAGGTCTTGGTGTGAACAGGAATGAAGGAGCTTTGTCGAGACAGTCAACTATCCGGTTCCTCGGCCCGAGAACCATCCAGGCGATAATGATCTAGGCTTTAAGGAGGACCTGGACCTTCTCCTTGACTTTGAAAATGGAGTGTATTTCTAGGACAGCATCGTCCAGAGCCCTGTGGCTATCATAATCGATTAACCCGAGTCATTTTCCATTCCATCCGCGGGCAAGAAGAAAAGTTCCTCCTGCAAGAGGACTACTACTAGGATCGCCCCAGACGTGTCAGTCCCGACCCTCAAGCGTTGCTGATCCGCGCACCATGCGCTAGCAGCTGAAGCCGCGGGTGAATCAGAGGCCAACCAGGACCCCACAAATGAGACGGACATGGGGACGAATCCACCCGTCCGCTCATCCCGAAGGTACATTGTTTGGATATCCATTTTATCATTGTAGCCAACAGAATCTCATAGCCGCTCATTTTATACCTAGGCGAAACACCCAATCCTCTCCAACCGAGGGGGCTGCCCGAGTATCAGGAGACACCAGAAGCTCCCGAGCCACGATCCATGCAGCTTCCGCTACGGAAGCCCCCATGGCCAATCCGGCGCCCGCCGAATCTGGTGATGGAGTATCCCTCACCAGATCGGAGGTGGAGAGTGCCATGCATCATCGGCACCGATGGGCGGCACCCAATTTTCTCCGACCAGGAGTTTGGCGCCCTACGTTCGGCGGATGCACACCTCGGGAACGCCCGAGCTGGATTCGGCGAAGCTATGAAGTTGATAACAACCAACATCCAAGTAAGAGATCGGATTTTATAGAATCCGCATACTTGTGTAATCCTAGTAGCCCCCGAGCCTTAATTTTATTTAGCAAAAATAATTAAGGATCTCCACACTGTTTGACTGCTAACGCAGGCCTCAAAGCAACAGTCCGAGCAATTGGCCAAGGCCCTCGAGGAGAGCCACAAGGAAGTGCAATCCGTGAAGGCCGAACTAGCACAAGTGAAGAGCTTTACGCGAGAGGCCCATGGTGAGTATGCATTTACTCTAATAGTTTTACATCATCGTGCCTGACATATGGATTCCGTGTAGCAGCCGAATCAATAGGACATATGGAAAGGCAACTCGAAGAAGCATGCAAAATCCCAGCATTAGGTTGGCTACCTTGTTATACAAAAACAGGCTAAGGAAGTAAAGAGTTTAAGTACTCCATTGGCCCAAGCTCAAGAAGTGAATCGAAAGCTTTAGAGGGGTATATTCAGTAAGTACAATTCCGCTATCAGTAAATATTTCCGATGTAGGGAATGATAGTAATCGCACATGTTATCTTATGTGTAGGTCTCCTATCCGGACGTCCTTAAGAGGAGATCAAATCATACCAAGGGGGCCTGTTTAAGGAGATGACCTCTCTCCATAAGCGTGTGCAAAAAAAGCGATGGAAGGAGTGGTGAAGGCACTATGGCCCACCGAAAAGCCACCTGAAGGGCTAGCCGCACTTGTAGATTGATTTAGGGGGGCTCGGGATATGTTCGAGCTGTGGAAGACTTCGGCTTGCCGCGAGGGAGCACGGGAGGTGTGGGCCATGGACAAGACCCGTTTCACCGGACTTAACCCCGAGCATATGGCGCGGGTTGGTCCTGTGGGATTGGGTGGAAAAGAAGTGCCACTCCACTTGGTATATGACCAGGTGATGCCAACCGCCCGTCTTTCGCAAGCGGACTGCCCCCTCAACACAATAATCGATGATCTCGATCAGCAGTTGCACATGTAATTTACATGTACATGTGTATAAACAATCCGTGTTGTAAACTTTGTCTTAACCAGCCATCGGCTTCTCCCTCCCTTGTGAAGAGCTCGGGAGTGTTCCTACTTATTATTCTTTAACAAAAAAGCGAACAGTATTCGAGGAACTAGGCAATCCGGCCATGTGGTGCGAACAGACAGAAAGCACACAGAAAGATATGTTATATTACGGTGTAGCGTAAGAAACATCTTCTGATGAAAATAGTACCTCTATCGATACCTTTCGTCGGGGTTCTACGAAGAAAGTAGATAGAAATCTGCATACTCGCAATATGCGTCTAATTGTTCTTTGGGAAGAAAAGACCCAAACAAACGGTAATAGCAGCCAAAGCCATATAAGGTGTTTCCATCATAGCCGACCAATTGTCTACGTAAGATAGCTAGCTTTCAGCTTCCATCCGAGGTACGTGTCCGTATGACCCGATCGTAACAATCACAGAGGTGCTCCCTTTACTCTCTACCGAACAATCGGGAACGTAGAGAGTAACCACAGGAGCGAGGCAACCCTGCTTGGCAAATTCTTAGTTCGAATTGATGCATACGATGGCTAAAACATGACAAAACAAACATGCACGCCTGGTAAGTATGAGCAAATAAAAATTTGGGTACTTGAAAGAAGCCCCCACATGCCGTGTTCGGATTTAACACTTTATGGTATATGCCGATTATCTATGTTACAAGATTGGTTCAGCTGAACATAGGGTAAGAAAAGAAATTTCCCCTATCGAACAGCAAAGTGGGAAGGGAAAAGGAAAAAAGGCAAAAAATAATGAAAAGGAAAAGACATAGGGGAGTTTAGATGACATCGGTTTATCCGTAGAAGCGCCAAAGACGAGTTGCGTTCCATGGGTTTGGTTCAAGGCAGTTATCAGATGGACTCCGTGAACGATAGACCCCTCTCGCGATCACTTCGTCGATGATGAAAGGACCCTCCCATTTGGGGTTGAGTTTGTGCTTTTATTCTCCGGGAGCCATAGGACGAGTTCTCCTACGTTGTATACCTTTGCCCTGACCTCCCTACTTTGGTACCGCCGAGCTTGCTATTTATAAAGAGCGGATCGAGCCAGAGCTATGTCCCGTTCCCCCTCCAAGGCGTCTAAGTCATCCTGTCGATCCAACTCGGCCTCCTTTTCCTCGTACCTGCGCACGCTTGGTGCATCATGGATAATATCGCAAGGAAGAACTGCCTCTTCCCCATAGACCATAAAAATGGTGTGTAGCCCAATGATCTATTCAGGGTGGTACGTAGGCCCCATAGAACGGAGTCAAGTTCCTCCACCCAATGACAGTCAGACTCGTGAAGAGATCGGGCCAAAGTATGTTGCATAGCGGGAACGGGGTATCCAGCTGGCACACCGAGGAAATCCAAAGAATGGACCTCGGAGTGGTTCTATATTGAAGATGTCCTCCTATTCGAGCGAACTCGGACAGGTCTTCCCGAATACTCCAACCTCCTCCCGAAGAATAGGTACAACTCGCGACCCAAGGACTCATCTCAGGAGGAAAGCGCCGAGGTGCAACCCTGGCCACACAAGTGTGGATGCTTTCCCACCACCGATTGACCATGATTGATGTCATGGCCACCGCCATCTCCCAGTGTGTGCCGCCCCTCCAACAGAGGGTACACCCCTTATGGCGGTACAACGGGACAAGTGACGCCATGCGCTCCCGAAATCTTGGTCCCGCCAATCCCACAACGCTGGCCGCCGCACTTGCCGACATGTACACAGGAGAGCAAGAAGACTTCATTCCGCGGTCAACCAAGGAAGGGTATTCGGCCCATAATCCCATAGAATAGGTAAGCCTTTCTTTTTCAATCATGAAATAGTTCGGGGTTTCATTCCGTACTCTATTTGACCGAGGTCTTGGTGTGAAACGGAATGGAGGACCTTTGTCGAGACAGTCAACTGTCCGGCTCCTCGGCCCGAGAACCATCCAGGCGATAACGATCTTGGCTTCAAGGAGGACCCGGACCTTCTCAAAATGGAGTCTATTTCCAGGACAGCATCGTCCAGAGCCCAGTGGCTATCATAATCGATTAACCCGAGTCATTTTCCATTCCATCCGCGGGCAAGAAGAAAAGTTCCTCCTGCAAGAGGACTACTACAAAGAGCGCCCCAGACGTGTCGGTCCCGACCCTCAAGCGCCGCCGATCCACGCACCATGCGCGAGCAGCTGAAGCCGCGGGCAAATCAGAGGCCAACCAGGACCCCGCGAATGAGCCGGAGATGGGGACAAATCCACCCGTCCGCTCACCCCGAAGGTACAATGTTCGGATATCCATTTTATCATTGTATCCAGCAGAATCTCATAGCCGCTCGTTTTATACCAAGGCGAAACACCCAATCCTCTCCAACCGAGGGGGCTGCCCGAGTGTCAGGAGACACCAGAAGCTCCCGGGCCACGATCCATGTGGCTTCTGCTACGGAAGCCCCCATGGCCAATCCGGCGCCCGCCGAATCTGGTGATGGAGTATCCCTCACCAAATTGGAGGTGGAGAGTGCCATGCATCATCGGCACCGATGGGCGGCACCTAATTTTTTCCGACCAGGAGTTTGGCGCCCTACGTTCGGCGGATGCACACCTCGGGGACGCCCGAGCTAGATTCGGCGAAGCTATGAAGCTGATAACAACCAACATCCAGGTAAGAGATCGGATTTCATAGAATCTGCATACTTGTGTAAGCCTAGTAGCCCCCGAGCCTTAATTTTATTTAGAAAAAATAATTAAGGATCTCCACACTATTTGACTGCTAACGCAGGCCTCAAAGCAACAGTCTGAGCAATTGGCCAAGGCCCTCGAGGAGAGCCGCACGGAGTGCAATCCGTGAAGGCCGAACTAGCACAAGTTAAGAGCTTTACACGAGAGGCCCATGGTGAGTATGCATTTACTCTAATAGTTTTACATCATCGTGCCTGACATATGGATTCCGTGTAGCAGTCGAATCAATAGGACATATGGAAAGGCAACTCGAAGAAGCATGCAAAATCCCAGCATCAGGTTGGCTGCCTTGTTATACAAAAACAGGCTAAGGAAATAAAGAGTTTAAAGACTCAATTTTCCCAAGCTCAAGAAGTGAATCGAAAGCTTCAGAGGGGTATATTCAGTAAGTACAATTCTGCTATCAGTAAATATTTCCGATGTAGGGAATGATAGTAATCGCACATGTTATCTTATCTGTAGGTCTCCTGTCCGGACGTCCTTAAGAGGAGATCAAATCGTACCAAGGGGGGCTATTTAAGGAGCTGACCTCTCTCCATAAGCGCATCCAAAAAACGATGAAAGGAGTGGTGAAGGCACTATGGCCCACCGAACAGCCACCTGAAGGGCTAGGCGCACTTGTAGATTGATTTAGGGGGGCTCGAACAACATATGTTCGAGCTGTGGAAGACTTCGGCCTGCCGCGAGGGAGCATGGGAGGTGTGGGCCATGGTCAAGACCCATTTCACCGGACTTAAGCCCGAGCATATGGTGCGGGTTGGTCCTGTGGGATTGGGTGGAAAAGAAGTGCCACTCCACTTCGTATATGACCAGGTGATGCCAACCGCCCGTCTTTCACAAGCGGACTGCCCCCTCAACACAATAATCGATGATCTCGATCGGCAGTTACACATGTAATTTACATGTACATGTGTATAAACAATCCATGTTGTAAACTTTGTCTTAACCAGCCATCGGCTTCTCCCTCCCTTGTGAAGAGCTCGGGAGTGTTCCTCCTTATAATTCTTTCACAAAAAAGCGAATTGTATTCGAGGAACCAGGCAATCCAGCCATGTGGTGCAAACAGATAGAAAGCACACAGAAAGATATGTTATATTATGGCGTAGCGTAAGAAACATCTTCTGATGAAAATAGTACCTCTATCGATACCTTTCGTCGGGGTTCTACGAAGAGCATAGATAGAAATCTGCATACTCGCAATATGCGTCTAATTGTTCTTTGGGAAGAAAAGACCCAAACAAACGGTAATAGCAGCCAAAGCCATATAAGGTGTTTCCATCATAGCCGACCAATTGTCTACATAAGATAGCTAGCTTTCGACTTTACCCATCCGAGGTACGTGTCCGTATGACCCGGTCGTAACAATCGCAAAGGTGCTCCCTTTACTCTCTACCGAACAATCGGGAACGTAGAGAGTAACCACAGGAGCGAGGCAACCCCGCTTGGCAAATTCTTAGTTCGAATTGATGCATACAATGGCTAAAACATGACAAAACAAACATGCACGCCTGGTAAGTATGAGCAAATAAAAATTTGGGTACTTGAAAGAAGCCCCCACACGCCGTGTTCGGATTTAACACTTTAGGGTATATGCCGATTATCTGTGTTACAAGATTGGTTCAGCTGAACATAGGGTAAGAAAAGAAATTTCCCCTATCGAACAGCAAAGTGGGAAGGGAAAAGGAAAAAAGGCAAAAAATAATGAAAAGGAAAAGATATAGGGGAGTTTAGATGACACCGGTTTATCCGTAGAAGCGTCGAAGACGAGCTGCGTTCCATGGGTTTGGTTCAAGGCAGTTATCGGATGGACTCCGTGAACGATAGGACCCTCCCACGATCACTTCGTCGATGATGAAAGGACCCTCCCATTTGGGGTTGAGTTTGTGCTTTTGTTTCTCCGGAAGCCGTAGGACGAGTTCTCCTATGTTGTATACCTTTGCCCTGACCTCCCTACTTTGGTACCGCCGAGCTTGCTATTGATAAAGAGCGGATCGAGCCAGAGCTATGTCCCATTCCCCCTCCAAGGCGTCTAAGTTGGCATGTCGATCCAACTCGGCCTCCTTTTCCTCGTACATGCGCACGCTTGGTGCATCATGGATAATATCGCAGGGAAGAACGGCCTCTGCCCCATAGACCATAAAAATGGTGTGTAACCTATTGATATATTCGGGGTGGTATGTAGGCCCCATAGAACGGAGTCAAGTTCCTCCACCCAATGACAGTCAGACTCGTGAAGAGATTGGACCAAATGTGGCTTGATGCTGCTCATAATGAAGCAGTTTGCTCGCTTGACCTGTCCATTGGTCTGCGGATGATAGACCGATGTGTAATCAAGCTTTATGCCCATTTTTGTGCACCAGTCCTTGACCTCTTGGGCCGTGAAGTTGGATCCATTATCCGTTATTATACTATGCAGGACGCCATAACGGTGTACTATGATAGATATAAAGTCGATCACTGGTCCGGATTTAGTCGATTTAACCGGCTATGCTTCTATCCATTTGGTAAACTTGACAACCATGACCAGTAGGTATTTATTTTTCTTGGTTCCCCCTTTAAGGGGTCCAACCATGTCTAGCCCGCAGAACGCAAAAGGCCAAGTAATCGGAATAGTTCGAAGAGCTGTAGGGGATGTGACTTTGATTCGTGAAGAGTTAACACCCAACGCAATGTTGAACAAGTGACCACGCGTCCGTCCGAGCTGTAGGCCAAACGAAACCGGCTCGGAAGGCCTTGCCGACAAGTGACCTTGCCACGGCATGATGCCCACCCATGCCTGCATGAATTTCGGCGAGGAGCTCCCGTCCTTCTTCCTTGGATATGCACCTTTGTAATACTCTGGTGGTGCTTTTCTTGTATAACTCACCCGTGTGTACTTTGTAGGCCTTGGATCGCCGAACTATGTGATGTGCCTCCGTTTGATCGTCGGGGAGTTCCTTGTGAAGAAGGTAAGCAAGGAAGGGCTCTGTCAATGTCGCGATTACTGCCTTTACTTCATGGGCCGAGGGCAGCTCATTCATCGTTGAGCCGCCGATGATGCCATCATCTGGCTCGTTTATGGGGGTAACAATTTTGTCCGCTGTATTCGGACCGGCGCCATTATCGTCGTCCTGCCACACTACGGAGGGTTTGAAAAGCTGTTCCAGGAAGGTGTTTCTCGGGACGGGATCGCGCTTGGCTCCAATACGGGCCAATACATCGGTGGCTTGGTTGTTGTCTCGAACAACATGGTGGAATTCTAACCCCTCGAACCGAGTAGATATCTTGAGGACGACGTTGCTATATGCCAGCATCTTCGGATTTTTGGTGTCGAATTCGCCATTAATTTGGGATATTGCCAGATTTGAGTCTCCCCATACCTCTAGCCGTCGTATGCCCATCGACACCGCCATCCGAAGACCATGAAGAAGAGCTTTGTATTCGGCAGCATTGTTGGAGTCGGCATACATGATTTGCAACACGTATCGTACATTGTCGCCTGTGGGGGATGTGAGGATAACTCCCGCCCCTAGACCGGCCAAGGTCTTGGATCCATCAAAGTACATCGTCCAATGGGAGTATGTGATATACTCCTTGTGGAGCTCTGCCTCTATCCATTTGGCCAAGAATTCTGCCAGTACCTGAGATTTAATGGCCCGATGTGGCTTGTAGGTTATTTCGAAGGGAAGGAGCTCAATGGCCCATTTGGCTATGCGATTGGTGGCGTCCTTATTGTTGATTATATCATTCAAGGGGACTTCTGATGCCACCGTTACCGCACATCCTGCGAAGTAGTGTTGGAGTTTCCTCGATGCCATGAATATTGTATAGGCTATTTTTTGATGATGTGGGTATCTGGACTTGCACTGCGTTAGTACCTCTGACACATAATATACTGGCTTTTGAGTCCGGAATTTATGTCCCTCCTCATCTCGTTCAACAACGAGAACCGCACTTACGACTTTGTTTGTGGGCGATATGTATAACAACATGGGCTCACTGGTGCCTGGTGCCGTGAGTATGGCATTGGTTGCCAGTATTGCTTTGATTTCTTCCAACGTAGCCGTTGCTTCATCGGTCCATTCGAAATTGTTGGTTCGTTTCAGCAACTTATAGCGCGGCAAAGCTTTTTCTCCGAGGCGGGAGATAAAGCGGCTTAACGCCGCTATGCACCCGACTAGCCTCTGGACATGCTTCAGCTCTATGGGAATTGCAAGTTCTGATAGAGCACGAATTTTAGCTAGATTTGCCTCTATTCCTCTATGGGAGACGATGAATCCAAGCAGCTTACCGAAGGGAACTCCGAATACACATTTTTACGGATTGAGCCGTATATCATATTCACGTAAATTAGTGAAAGTTTGACGTAATTCGTCGATCAACTGGTCGACGTGTTTGGTTTTGATTACCACTTCATCCACATATGCCTCGACAGTCTTTCCGACCTGTGTAGAGAGGCAGATTTGGATCATGGCTGGTATGTGGCCCCGGCCTTTTTTAGCCCGAAGGGCATCGTGTCAAAGCAAAATGGCCCTTAGGGGGTGATGAATGCAGTAGCCGCTTGATAGGATTCCTTCATTTTAATTTGATGGTATCCGGAGTAAGCATCAAGGAAACACAACAAATCGTGTCTGGGTGTGGCATCAATGATCTGGTCTATGCGTGGTAAGGGGAAATGGTCCTTGGGGCATGCTTTGTTGAGGTCTTTGAAACCGACACACAGCCACCAGGACTTGTCTTTCTTAGGTACCATCACCAGGTTTGCTAGCCACTCGGGGCGTTTAATATCCCGAATAAACCCGGCCTCGAGCAATTTGGCTAATTCTTCACCCATGGCTTGCCATTTAGGCTCGGAGAAGCGGCCCAGGGTCTGTTTCACGGGCTTAAAACCCGGAATAATGTTTAAGCTATGTTCAGCGAGCCGTCGTGGGATTCCAGGCATATCGGAAGGACAAGCAAAAATGTCCCAATTGTCGCAGAGGAAATTCTACAATGCTTCGTCCATAAGGGGATCGAGCTGGGCCCGATGGACACTGTTTTATTGGGGTCCATAGGATGCACCTAAAATTTGACGATTTCCTCCATGGGTTTAAAGGACGTGGATTTGGGCCTCTTGCTAAGGATCACATCGTCCCTATTGATCGTCGACCATAAAGCGGTCAATTCTTCGGCGGCAAAAGTTTCCGATAATGCCTCGAAGGCAAGTGCTGCCGTTTTGTTTTCGGCCCGAATGGCTATATTCGGATCGCTGGCGACCGTGATCACTCCATTCAGTCCTCGCATTTTGAGTTTCATGTACTCGTAATGGGGTATAGCATGGAACTTTGTAAAGGCGTTGTGTCCCAATAGGGCGTGATATCCACTTGGGAAGGGGACGATGTGGAAGAGAAGTTCTTCAGATCGGTAGTTGTAAGGCGTACCAAACACAACGTCTAGGATGATACATCCAGAATAGCGTGCCTCTTTCCCTGAGATAATTCCCCATAAGGTTGTGTTACTATGTTCGATGCGAGATTGGTCGAGATGCATTTTTTCCAGAGTGGCCTCGTATATGAGGTTAAGATCACTGTCGCCGTCCATTAACACCTTATGTAGCCTATATCCATCAATGATGGGATTCAAGACTAGAGCGGCCAGTGAATGACTGGGAAGGATGGGTGGCTGATTAGTGTCCCTGAAAGTAATCGATACATCTGCCCATGGGCTAGTTGCTCCCACGTGGCAGACTTGCTCGTGCTCCCTAAGAGCTCTCTTACGCCTGCTCCTTAAGGGGAAGATCTCATAGACCGTCAGGACTTCGTCATTAAATCTGGTTCGCAAAGGAGAGCGCCTGTTCGACGAAGGTGTGTCGAGGATGGCCTCGCCACTTCTTGTGACTTGCCTAATGACCCAGCAAGCTCGAAGGCTCTGAGTAGGGTTTGTGTTCAACAACACGGAATGAATGGGGCAGGGTTTATCCAAGATTCCGTCGAGGACGGTGCCAGTCCCAAAAAGGGACTTGTTTCTTTTCTCGACAGGTTCATACCTGGCTGTCCGCTTTGGAGGTGTTCTCTTTTTCCAAACTCATCTAGGGTGTTTGGAGAAGATTGGTTCCGAGAACAATCATTCGGATTGCCAGACACTCTCCATGGCACAATACATCTGTACCAATTCGGATAACTCCGAAAAGTCGCTTATGCGTTGGCGGGCCAGGGCATTGAGAATCCCTTGGTCATGGCAATTGTGAATGAATATTGCCATTACATCATGGTTGCTAAGACCTTTTACTCTATTCCTAGTGAGTAGGAGTCTTGCCCAAAAGTGGTGGACTGATTCTCCTTGTATTTGCTTGATATCCCTAAAGTCCGAAGACATGGACTTTGGCACGGTACTTGTGTTGGAAATATGCCCTAGAGGCAATAAATAAAGTGTTAATTATTATATTTACTTCTTCGTGATAATCATTTATTATCCATGCTATAATTGTATTGATTGGAAACACATTACATGTGTGGGTAAATAGACAACACTCTGTCCCTAGTATGCCTCTAGTGAACTAGCTCGTTGGTCAAACATGGTCAAGGTTTCCTAGCCATTGACATGTGATGTCATTTGATAACGGGATCACATCATTGGGAGAATGATGTGATGGACAAGACCCAAAATACAAATGTAGCATATGATCGTGTCAGTTTATCGCTACTGTTTTCTGCATGTCAAGTATGTGTTCCTATGACCATGAGATCATGCAACTCACAGACATTGGAAGAGTGCCTTTTGTGTATCAAACGTCGCAACGTAACTGGGTGACTATAAAGGTGCTCTACAGGTATCTCTGAAGGTGTCTGTTGAGTTGGCATGGATCAAGACTGGGATTTGTTACTCCGTGTGACGGAGAGGTATCTCAGGGCCCACTCGGTAATACAACATCACAATAAGCCTTGCAAGCAATGTAACTAAGTGTTAGTTGCGTGATCTTGTATTACGGAACGAGTAAAGAGACTTGCTGGTAACGAGATTGAACTAGGTATGGAGATATCGACGACCGAATGTCGGGCAAGTAACATACCAAAGAACAAAAGGAACATCATACGGGATTAATTGAATCCTTGACATAGAGGTTCAACCGATAAAGATCTTCATAGAATATGTAGGAACCAATGTGGACATCCAGGTCCCGCCATTGGTTATTGACCGTAGAGGTGACTCGGTCATGTCTACATAGATCTCGAACCCGCAGGGTCTGCACACTTAAGGTTTGGTTACGTTTTGGTAGTATAGAGTTATGTATGGTGGTGACCGAAGTTTGTTCGGAGTCCCGAATGAGATTCCGGATGTCACGAGGAGCTCCAGAATGGTCCGGAGGTAAAGATTCATATATAGGAAGTCCTGTTTTGGTCGCCGGAAAAGTTTCGGGCTCATCGGTAGTGTACCGGGAGTGTCGGTAGTGTACCGGGAGGCCTCCGGGAGGAGTATCTCGACCCAAGAGGCTACATGGGCTGTGGGAGAGTGGAAACCAGCCCTTATTGGGCTGGTGTAACAACCACAAGAGGCCCATGCGGCTGGAAGAAAAGAGTCCTAAGAGAAAAAGTGGAAAAAGGCAAAAAAAAAGGTGAATCCTAGTCCTACTAGGATTGGAGGTGGACTCCACCTCCACCCTTGGTTCGGCCGACTCCCTGGTGGCTTGGCCCTTGGGCCAAGCCACCTCCTCTCTTCCTCCTATATATACTGGTGGTATTGAGGGTTTTTGCACTAAGTTTTCAGCCACGTGCTACCCGTTCCTCCAGTGCATAGTTTCTCCTCTAGATCGGATTTCTACAGTGCTTAGGCGAAGCCCTGCCGGAATTGTTCCACCACCTTTGTTGGAGAGCCATCACGCTGCCGGCGAACTCTTCTACCTCTCCGCTCTCTCTTGCTGGATCAAGATGGCGGAGATCGTCATCAAGCTGTACGTGTGCTGAATGTGGAGGTGTCGTCCATTCGGCGCTAGATCGGAAGGATCGTGATCAAGTTCGTGGGACGGATCGTGATCAAGTTCGTGGGACGAATCGTGATCAAGTTCGTGGGATGGATCGTGATCAAGTTCGTGGGACGGATCGTGATCAAGCTCATGGGATGGATCATGATTAGATCGCGGGATGGATCGTGATTGGATCGCGGGACGCACGGCGATTTGGATCGCAAAGACGTTCGACTACACCAACCGCGTTTCTTAACGCTTCCTACTTAGCGATCTACAAGGGTATGTAGATCCACTCTCCCTCTCGTAGATGCTCATCACCATGGATAGATCTGCGTGCGCGTAGGAAAATTTTTGTTTCCCATGCAACGTTCCCCAACAGTGGCATCATGAGCTAGGTCTATGTGTAGATGAGATCTCGAGTAGAACACAAAAGGTTTGTGGGAGTTGATGCTTAGATTGCTTCCTCCCTTGGTTGGATTTTGGTTCAGCGGTATTGTGAGATGAAGCGGCCGGACCAACATTACTCGTACGCTTACAAGAGATCGGTTCCCTCGACCGCAACTTGTTGCATAGATGGCTTGCGGGTGCCAGTTTCTCTCACTTTAGTTGGATCGGATTCGACAAAGGCGGTCCTTGAGAAGGTTGAAAAGCAAATTATGTATCACCGTTGTAGTTTATGCGTAGGTGAGAATCGTTCTTGCTAGAAACCCGTAGCAGCCACGTAAAACATGCAACAACAATTAGAGGACGTCTAACTTGTTTTTGCAGGGTATGTTGTGATGTGATATGGCCAATTACAAGATGTGATATATGTGATGTATGAGATGATCATGTGATGTATAGAATTTCACGACTTGCATGTCGACGAGTACGGCAACCGGCAGGAGCCATAGGGTTGTCCTTAATTATTGTATGACATGCGTGTCAATCATTAAGTGATATGTAATGCTTTACTTTATCGCTAAACGGTAGCAATAGTAGTAGAAGCATGCAGGGCGTGACAACCCCGATGGCGACACGTTGATGGAGATCAAGATGATGGAGATCATGGTGTCGTGCCGGTGACGATGGAGATCATGCCGGTGCTTTCAAGATGGAGATCTAAATCACAAGTTCATGGCCATATCATGTCACTTATGAATTGCATGTGATGTTAATCCTTTTTATGCACCTTGTTTTGCTTAGTACGACGGTAGCATTATAAGGTGATCCCTCACTTAAATTTCAAGATAAATTGTGTTCTCCCCGAGTGTGCACCGTTGCGAAAGTTTGTCGTGTTGAGACACCACGTGATGATCGGGTGTGATACAATCTACGTTCACATGCAACGGGTGCAAGCCAGTGTTGCACGCGCAGAACACTCGGGTTAATCTTGACGAGCCTAGCATGTACAAACATGGCCTCGGAACACAAGAGACCGAAAGGTCAAACATGAGTCATATAGTAGATATGATCAACATAATGATGTTCACCATTGAAGCCACCTCAACTCACGTGATGATCGGACTTGAGTTGGTGGATTTGGATCATGTGACACTTAGATGACCTGAGGGATGTCAACTTGAGTGGGAGCTTTAGTAATTTGATTAACTAAACTCATTATCTTGAACAATAGTCTAAGTGAACTTTGCATATTTATGTTGTAGATCAATGGCTCGCGGAGTAGCACCCGTGAATTTTAATGCATTCCTAGAGAAAGCTAAGTTGAAAGATGATGGAAGTAACTTTGTTGACTGGGCCCATAATCTGAGGATTATCCTCATGGCTTCCCAGAAATCATATGTCTTTGATGCACCGCTTGGTGACCAACCAGACGACATGACCTTCGAAGACGTTAAGAACGCTTAGGAGGCACGTACTGGAGATTACTCAATAGTTCGGTGTGCAATATTGTATGGCTTAGAACCGGGACTTCAAAGACGTTTTGAACGTCATGGAGCATATGAGATGTTCCAGGAGTTGAAGTTTATCTTTCAGAAGAACGCCTGGATCGAGAGGTATGAAACCTCCGATAAGTTATATGCTTGCAAGATGGAGGAGAACGGGTCTATCAGTGAACATATACTCAGAATGTCTAGGTATTCAACTCGTCTAGCGGAGTTGGGAATTGCCCTTCCGCCAGAGGCGATCACTAACAGAGTTCTTCAATCACTACCACCTAGTTACAAGAGCTTTGTGATGAACTATAACATGCACGGGATGAACAAGTCAGTCGCCGAGCTATTTGCGATGCTAAAAGTCACTGAGTCTGAAATCCAGAAAGAACATCAAGTGTTGATGGTCAATAAAACCACTAGTTTCAAGAAAAATGGCAAAGTCAAGGGCAAGGGGAAGAAGGGTAAAACCAAGAAGGATGGCAAAGCAGTTGCTACTCCTGTAAAGAAGCCCAAGCATGGACCCAAGCCAGAAATTGAGTGCTTTCATTGCAAGGGAACTGGTCACTGGAAGCGGAACTGCCCCAGTACCTAGCTGACAAGAAGGCGGCCAACAACAAACAAGGTATATATGATATACATGTTATTGATGTGTACCTTACTAGCTCTCATAGTAGTGCCTGGGTATTTGATACCGGTTTGGTTCCTCACATTTGCAACTCAAAGCAGGAACTACGGAATAAACGAAGGCTGGCAAAGGACGAAGTGACGATGCGCGTGAAAAA
Organism: Hordeum marinum; assembly: GCA_022496015.1. Taxonomy (NCBI): domain Eukaryota; kingdom Viridiplantae; phylum Streptophyta; class Magnoliopsida; order Poales; family Poaceae; genus Hordeum; species Hordeum marinum. Next base: position 339,358,959 of record CM039677.1, on the reverse strand, counting down.
TGGTTCCAAGGTTGATGTAATCGCCATCGGCATGCTCTCTCTTCGATTACCATCGGGATTAGTGATGAACCTGAATAATTGTTATTTAGTGCATGCGTTAAGCATGAACATTATATCTGGATCTTGTTCATTGCGAGACGGTTACTCATTTAAATCAGAGAATAAAGGTTGTTCTATTTATATGAGTAATATATTTTATGGTCATGCACCCAATGTGAGGGATTTATTCATATTGAATCTTGATAGTGATGATACACATGTTCATAACATTGATGCCAAAAGATGTAGAGTTGATAATGATAGTACCACTTTCTTGTGGCACTACCGTTTAGGTCATATTGGTGTAAAACGCATGAGGAAGCTCCATGCTGGTGGACTTTTGGAGTCACTTGATTTTGAATCACTTGACACATGTGAACCATGCCTCGTGGGCAAGATGACTAAAACGCCGTTCTCTAGAACAATGGAACGGGCAAGTGACTTATTGGAAATAATACATACTGATGTGTGCGGTCCAATGAATGTTACAGCGCGTGGTAGATATCCTTATTTTCTCACCTTCACTGATGACTTAAGTAGATATGGGTATATTTACTTAATGAAACACAAGTCTAAAACGTTTGAAAAGTTCAAGCAATTTCAGAGTGAAGTTGAGAATCATCGTAACAAGAAGATTAAGTTCCTGCGATCTGATCGAGGAGGTGAATATCTGAGTTCTGAGTTTGGCAGTCACTTAAGACAATGTGGAATTGTTTCACAGTTCACATCGCATGGAACACCACAGCGTAATGGTGTGTCCGAACGTCGTAATCGAACCTTATTAGATATGGTGCGTTCTATGATGTCTCTTGCTGATTTGACACTATCGTTTTGGGGTTATGCATTAGAGACAGCTGCATTCACTTTAAATAGGGCACCATCAAAATCCATTGAGACGACGCCATATGAACTATGGTTTGGCAAGAAGCCAAAGTTGTCGTTTCTTAAAGTTTGGGGATGTGATGCTTATGTCAAAAAGCTTCAGCCTGAAAAGGTGGAACCCAAAGCGGAGAAATGCATCTTCATAGGATACCCGAAAGAGACAGTCGGGTATTCCTTCTATCTCAGATCTGAAGGCAAAGTCTTTGTCGCTAAGAATGGAACATTTCTTGAGAAAGAGTTTCTCTCGAAAGAATTGAATGGGAGGAAAATAGAGCTTGATGAGGTTATTCAACCTTTACTTCAACCAGAAAGTAGCGCAGTGCAGAAAGATGTTTCTGTCGAAACTACGACGGTAGAAGAGGAAGTTAATGATGATGATCATGAAGCTTCGGATCAAGCTACTATTGAACCTCGTAGGTCGACAAGGCCGCGTACTACTCCTGAGTGGTACGGCAACCCTGTCTTGGAGGTCATGTTGTTGGACAACAATGAACCTAGGAGCTATGCAGGAGCAGTGATGGGCCCGGATTCCGAGAAATGGTTAGAGGCCATGAAATCCGAGATGGGATCCATGTATGAAAACAAAGTATGGACTTTGGAAGTATTACCTGAAGGGCGAAAGACCATTCAGAACAAATGGATCTTTAAGAAGAAGACAGACGCGGACGGTAATGTCATTGTCTATAAAGCTCTACTTGTGGCAAAGGGTTTTTCAAAAGTTCAAGGAGTTGACTACGATGAGACTTTCTCACCCGTAGCGATGCTCAAGTCTGTCAGAATCATGTTAGCAATAGCTGCTTATTTTGACTATGAAATTTGGCAGATGGATGTCAAAACAGCGTTCCTCAACGGTTTCCTTAAGGAAGAGTTGTATATGATGCAACCCGAAGGTTTTGTCGATCCAGAGAATGCTGACAAAGTTTGCAAACTCCAGCTATCAATTTATGGACTCGTGCAAGCATCTCGGAGTTGGAATAAGCGCTTTGATGAGGTGATCAAAGCGTTTGAGTTTATACAAGTTTACGGAGAAGCTTGTATTTACAAGAAAGTGAGTGGGAGCTCTATAGCGTTTCTAGTATTATATGTGGATGACATATTGCTGACTGGAAACAATATAGAAATGCTGGAAAGCGTGAAGGAATATTTGAACAAGAGTTTTTTAATGAAGGGTAAAGGGTTATGCCGATGCAAGCTTTGACACTGATCCGGACGACTCTAAGTCGCAAACCGGATATGTATTTATTCTTAACGGGGGAGCGGTAAGCTGGTGCAATTCCAAGCAAAGCGTGGTAGCTGATTCTACGTGTGAAGCGGAATACATCGCAGCCTCGAAGGCGGGGAGGGAAGGTGTCTGAATGAACCAGTTCGTGACATATCTTGGAGTAGTGCCCAGTCCACTGAATCCAATGAGCCTGTTCTGTGACAACACTGGTGCCATTGCTCTAGCCAAGGAACCAAGGTTTCACAAGAGGACCAGACATATAAAACGACGCTTCAACTCCATCCGATATTACATCGAGGAGAAGGACATAAATATTTTCAAAGTGCACACGGATCTGAATGTTGCAGGCCCATTGACTAAACCTCTTCCAAGGGCTAAACATGATCAACACCAAAACTGCATGGGTGTTCGATTCATTACAATGTAAATCACATAGTGATGTGTACTAGATTATTGACTCTAGTGCAAGTGGGAGACTGTTGGAAATATGCCCTAGAGGCAATAAATAAAGTTTTTATTATTATATTTCCTTATTCATGATAATCGTTTATTATCCATGCTATAATTGTATTGATTGGAAACACATTACATGTGTGGGTAAATAGACAACACTCTGTCCTTAGTATGCCTCTAGTGAACTAGCTCGTTGGTCAAAGATGGTCAAGGTTTCCTAGCCATTGACATGTGATGTAATTTGATAACGGGGTCACATCATTAGGAGAATGATGTGATGGACAAGACCCAAACTACAAACATAGCATATGATCGTGTCAGTTTATCGCTACTATTTTCTGCATGTCAAGTATGTGTTCCTATGACCATGAGATCATGCAACTCACGGACATCGAAAGAGTGCCTTGTGTGTATCAAACGTCGCAACATAACTGGGTCACTATAAATGTGCTCTACAGGTATCTCCGAAGATGTCTGTTGAGTTGGCATGGATCAAGATTGGGATTTGTTACTCCGTGTGACGGAGAGGTATCTCAAGGCCCACTCGGTAATACAACATCACAATAAGCCTTGCAAGCAATGTAACTAAGTGTTAGTTGCGGGATCTTGTATTACGGAACGAGTAAAGAGGCTTGCCGGTAACGAAATTGAACTAGGTATGGAGATAACGACGATCGAATCTCGGGCAAGTAACATACCAAAGAACAAAAGGAACATCATACGGGATTAATTGAATCCTTGACATAGAGGTTCAACCGATAAAGATCTTCGTAGAATATGTAGGAACCAATTTGGACATCCAGGTCCCGCCATTGGTTATTGACCGTAGAGGTGTCTCGGTCATGTCTACATAGTTCTCGAACCCACAGGGTCTGCACACTTAAGGTTTGGTGACGTTTCGGTAGTATAGAGTTATGTATGGTGGTGACCGAAGTTTGTTCGGTGTCCCGGATGAGATCCCGGATGTCATGAGGATCTCCGGAATGGTCCAGAGGTAAAGATTCATATATAGGAAGTCCTATTTTGGTCGCCGGAAAAGTTTTGGGCTCATCGGAATTGTACCGGGAGTGCCGGTAGTGTACCGGGAGGCCTCCGGGAGGAGTATTTCGACCCAAGAGGCTAAATGGGCTGTGGGAGAGTGAAAACCAGCCCTTAGTGGTCTGGTGGAACAACCACAAGAGGCCCATGCGGCTGGAAGAAAAGAGTCCTAAGAGAAAAAGTGGAAAAAGGCAAAAAAAAAAAGGTGAATCCTAGTCCTACTTGGATTGGAGGTGGACTCCACCTCCACACTTGGTTCGGCCGACTCCCTGGTGGCTTGGCCCTTGGGACAAGCCACCTCCTCTCTTCCTCCTATATATATTGGTGGTATTGAGGGTTTTTGCACTAAGTTTTCAGCCACGTGCTACCCGTTCCTCCAGTGCATAGTTTCTCCTCTAGATCAGATTTCTGCAGTGCTTAGGCGAAGCCCTGCCGGAATTGTTCCACCACCATCGCCGGAGAGCCATCATGCTGCCGGAGAACTCTTCTACCTCTCCGCTCTCTTGCTGGATGAAGATGATGGAGATCGTCATCAAGCTGTACGTGTGCTGAACGCGGAGGTGCCGTCCATTCGGCGCTAGATCGGAAGGATCGTGATCAAGTTCGTGGGACGGATCGTGATCAAGTTCGTGGGATGGATCGTGATCAAGTTCGTGGGACGGATCGTGATCATGTTCGTGGGACGGATCGTGATTATATCGCGGGACGGATCGTGATTGGATCGCGGGACGCACGGCGATTTGGATCGAGTAGACGTTCGACTACACCAACCGTGTTTGTTAACGCTTCCCGCTTAGCGATCTACAAGGGTATGTAGATCCACTCTCCCTCTCGTAGATGCTCATCACCATGGATAGATCTGCGTGTGCGTAGGAAATTTTTTGTTTCCCATGCAACGTTCCCCAACAGTGGCATCATGAGCTAGGTCTATGTGTAGATGAGATCTCGAGTAGAACACAAAAGTTTTGTGGGAGTTGATGCTTAGATTGCTTCCTCCCTTGGTCAGATTTTGGTTCAGCGGTATTGTGAGATGAAGCGTCCCGGACCAACATTACTCGTACGCTTACGAGAGACCGGTTCCCTCGACCGCAACTTGTTGCATAGATGGCTTGCGGGTGCCAGTTTCTCTCACTTTAGTTGGATCGGATTCGACAAAGGCGGTCCTTGAGAAGGTTGAAAAGAAAATTATGTATCACCGTTGTGGTTTATGCGTAGGTCAGAATCATTCTTGCTAGAAACCCGTAGCAGCCACGTAAAACATGCAACAACAATTAGAGGACATCTAACTTGTTTTTGAAGGGTATGTTGTGATGTGATATGGCCAATTACAAGATGTGATATATGTGATGTATGAGATGATCATGTGATGTATAGAATTTCACGACTTGCATGTCGATGAGTACGGCAACCGGCAGGAGCCATAGGGTTGTCCTTAATTATTGTATGACATGCGTGTCAATCATTAAGTGATATGTAATGCTTTACTTTATCGCTAAACGGTAGCAATAGTAGTAGAAGCATGCAGGGCGTGACAACCTCGATGGCAACACGTTGATGGAGATCAAGATGATGGAGATCATGGTGTCATGCCGGTGACGATGGAGATCATGTCGGTGCTTTCAAGATGGAGATCTAAAGCACAAGTTCATGGCCATATCATGTCACTTATGAATTGCATGTGATGTTAATCCTTTTTATGCACCTTGTTTTGCTTAGTACGACGGTAGAATTATAAGGTGATCCCTCACTTAAATTTCATGATAAATTGTGTTCTCCCCGAGTGTGCACCATTGCGAAAGTTCATCGTGTTGAAACTTCGTGATGATCGGGTGTGATAGACTCTACGTTCACATGCAACGGGTGCAAGCCAGTGTTGCACGCGCAGAACACTCGGGTTAAACTTGACAAGCCTAGCATGTATAGACATGGCCTCGGAACACAAGAGACCGCAAGGTCGAATATGAGTCATATAGTTGATATGATCAAAATAATGATGTTCACCATTGAAGCCACCTCAACTCACGTGATGATCGGACTTGAGTTGGTGGATTTGGATCATGTGACACTCAGATGACCTGAGGGATGTCAACTTGAGTGGGTGCTTTAGTAATTTGATTAACTAAACTCATTATCTTGAACAATAGTCTAAGTGAACTTTGCATATTTATGTTGTAGATCAATGGCTCGCGCAATAGCACCCCTGAATTTTAATGCGTTCCTAGAGAAATCTAAGTTGAAAGATGATGGAAGTAACTTTGTTGACTGGGCCCGTAATCTGGGGATTATCCTCATGGCTTCCCAGAAATCATATGTCCTTGATGCACCGCTTGGTGACCAACCAGAAGGCATGACCTCCGAAGACGTTAAGAACGTTTGGGAGGCACGTACTGGAGATTACTCAATAGTTCAGTGTGCAATATTGTATGGCTTAGAACCGGGTCTTCAAAGACATTTTGAACGTCATGGAGCATATGAGATGTTCCAGGAGTTGAAGTTTATCTTTCACAAGAAGGCCCAGATCGAGAGGTATGAAACCTCCGATAAGTTCTATGCTTGCAAGATGGAGGAGAACGGGTCTATCAGTGAATATGTACTCAGAATGTCTGGGTATTCAACTCGTCTAGTGGAGTTGGGAATTTCCCTTCCACCAGAGGCGATCACTAACAGAGTTCTTCAATCACTGCCACCTAGTTACAAGAGCTTTGTGATGAACTATAACATGCACGGGATGAACATGTCAGTCGCTGAGTTGTTTGCGATGCTAAAAGTCGCTGAGTTTGAAATCCAGAAAGAACATCAAGTGTTGATGGTCAATAAAACCACTAGTTTCAAGAAAAATGGCAAAGTCAAGGGCAAGGGCAAGAAGGGTAAAACCAAGAAGGATGGCAAAGCAGTTGCTACTCCTGTAAAGGAGCCCAAGCATGGACCCAAGCCAGAAACTGAGTGCTTTCATTGCAAGGGAACTGGTCACTCGAAGCGAAACTGCCCCAAGTACCTGGCTGACAAGAAGGCGGACAACGACAAACAAGGTATATATGATATACATGTTATTGATGTGTACCTTACTAGCTCTCGTAGTAGTACTTGGGTATTTGATACCGGTTCGGTTGCTCATATTTGCAACTCAAAGCAGGAACTACGGAATAAACGAAGGTTGGCAAAGGACGAAGTGACGATGTGCGTGGGAAATGGTTCCAAGGTTGATGTGATCGCCGTCAGCACGCTCTCTCTTCAATTACCATCAGGATTAGTGATGAACCTGAATAATTGTTATTTAGTGCCTGCGTTAAGCATGAACATTATATCCGGATCTTGTTCGTTGCGAGACGGTTACTCATTTAAATCAGAGAATAAAGGTTGTTCTATTTATATGAGTAATATCTTTTATGGTGATGCACCCAATGTGAGGGGTTTATTCATATTCAATCTTGATAGTGATGATACACATGTTCATAACATTGATGCCAAAAGATGTAGAGTTGATAATGATAGTACCACTTTCTTGTGGCACTGCCGTTTAGGTCATATTGGTGTAAAACGCATGAGGAAGCTCCATGCTGGTGGACTTTTGGAGTCACTTGATTTTGAATCAATAGACACATGTGAACCATGCCTCATGGGCAAGATGACTAAAACGCCGTTCTCTGGAACAATGGAATGGGCAAGTGACTTATTGGAAATCATACATACTGATGTGTGCGGTCCAATGAATGTTACAGCGCGTGGTGGATATCGTTATTTTCTCACCTTCACTGATGACTTAAGTAGATATGGGTATATTTACTTAATGAAACACAAGTCTGAAACATTTGAAAAGTTCAAGCAATTTCAGAGTGAAGTTGAGAATCATCGTAACAAGAAGATTAAGTTCCTGTGATCTGATCGAGGAGGTGAATATCTGAGTTATGAGTTTGGTAGTCACTTAAGACAATGTGGAATTGTTTCACAGTTGACACCGCCCAGAACACCACAGCATAATGGTGTGTCCGAACGTCGTAATCGAACCTTATTAGATATGGTGTGTTCTATGATGTCTCTTGCTGATTTGCCACTATCGTTTTGGGATTATGCATTAGAGACAGCTGCATTCACTTTAAATAGGGCACCATCAAAATCCATTGAGACGACGCCATATGAACTATGGTTTGGCAAGAAGCCAAAGTTGTCGTTTCTTAAAGTTTGGGGATGTGATGCTTATGTCAAAAAGCTTCAGCCTGAAAAGCTGGAACCCAAAGCGGAGAAATGCGTCTTCATAGGATACCCGAAAGAGACAGTCGGGTATTCCTGCTATCTCAAATCCGAAGGCAAAGTGTTTGTCGCTAAGAACGGAACATTTCTTGATAAAGAGTTTCTCTCGAAAGAATTGAGTGGGAGAAAAATAGAGCTTGATGAGGTTATTGAACCTTTACTTCAACCAGAAAGTAGCGCTGAGCAGAAAGATGTTTCTGTCGAAACTACGACGGTAGAAGAGGAAGTTAATTATGATGATCATAAAGCTTCGGATCAAGCTACTATTGAACCTCGTAGGTCGACAAGGTCGCGTACTACTCCTGAGTGGTATGGCAACCCTGTCTTGGAGGTCATGTTGTTGGACAACAATGAACCTACGAGCTATGGAGGAGCAGTGATGGGCCCGGATTCCGAGAAATGGTTAGAGGCCATGAAATCCGAGATGGGATCCATGTATGAAAACAAAGTATGGACTTTGGAAGTATTACCTGAAGGGTGAAACACCATTCAGAACAAATGGATCTTTAAGAAGAAGACAGACGCGGACGGTAATGTCACCATCTATAAAGCTCGACTTGTGGCAAAGGGTTTTTCACAAGTTCAAGGAGTTGACTACAATGAGACTTTCTCACTCGTAGCGATGCTCAAGTCTGTCAGAATCATGTTAGCAATAGCTGCTTATTTCGACTATGAAATTTGGTAGATGGATGACAAAACAGCGTTCCTCAACGGTTTCCTTGAGGAAGAGTTGTATATGATGCAACCCGAAGGTTTTGTCGATCCAGAGAATGCTGACAAAGTTTGCGAACTCCAGCGATCCATTATGGACTGGTGCAAGCATCTCGGAGTTGGAATAAGCGCTTTGATGAGGTGATCAAAGCGTTTGAGTTTATAAAAGTTCACGGAGAAGCTTGTATTTACAAGAAAGTGAGTGGGAGCTCTATAGCGTTTCTAGTATTATATGTGGATGACATATTGCTGATTGGAAACAATATAGAAATGGTAGAAAGCGTGAAGGAATATTTGAACAAGATTTTTTCAATGAAGGACCTAGGAGAAGCTGCTTACATATTAGGCATTAAGATCTATAGAGATAGATCGAGATGCTTCATAGCACTTTCACAGAGCACATACCTTGATAAAGTTTTGAAGAAGTTCAAAATGGATCAGTCCAAGAAGGGGTTCTTGCATGTGTTACAAGGTGTGAAGTTGAGTAAGACTCAATGCCCAGTGACTGCAGAAGATAGAGAAAAGATGAGTGTCATCCCCTATGCTTCAGCCATAGCCTCTATCATGTATGCAATGCTGTGCACAAGACCCGATGTCAGCCTTGCCATAAGTATGGCCGGAAGGTTTCAAAGTGATCCTGGAATGGAGCACTGGCAAGCGGTCAGTAATATCCTTAAATACCTGAAAAGGACTAAGGAAATGTTTCTCGTTTATGGAGGTGATGAAGAGCTCGTCGTAAAGGGTTATGTCGATGCAAGCTTTGACACCGATCCGGACAACTCAAAGTCGCAAACCTGATATGTATTTATTATTAACGGGGGAGCGGTAAGCTGGTGCAATTCCAAGCAAAGCGTGGTAGCTGATTCTATGTGCGAAGCGGAATACATCGTAGCCTCGAAGGCGGGGAAGGAAGGTGTCTGAATGAACCAGTTCGTGACATATCTTGGAGTAGTGCCCAGTCCACTGAATCCAATGAGCCTGTTCTGTGACAACACTGGTGCCATTGCTCTAGCCAAGGAACCAAGGTTTCACAAGAGGACCAGACATATAAAATGACGTTTCAACTCCATCCGATATTACATCGAGGAGAAGGACATAAATATTTTCAAAGTGCACACGGATCTGAATGTTGTAGACCCATTGACTAAACCTCTTCCAAGGGCTAAACATGATCAACACCAGAACTGCATGGGTATTCGATTCATTACAATGTAAATCACATAGTGATGTGAACTAGATTATTGACTCTAGTGCAAGTGGGAGACTGTTGGAAATATGCCCTAGAGGCAATAAATAAAGTTTTTATTATTATATTTCCTTGTTCATGATAATCGTTTATTATCCATGCTATAATTGTATTGATTGGAAACACATTACATGTGTGGGTAAATAGACAACACTCTGTCCCAAGTATGCCTCTAGTGAACTAGCTCATTGGTCAAAGATGGTCAAGGTTTCCTAGCCATTGACATGTGACGTCATTTGATAACGGGATCACATCATTAGGAGAATGATGTGATGGACAAGACCCAAACTACAAATGTAGCATATGATCGTGTCAGTTTATCGCTACTGTTTTCTGCATGTCAAGTATGTGTTCCTATGTCCATGAGATCATGCAACTCACGGACATCGGAAGAGTGCCTTGTGTGTATCAAACGTCGCAACATAAATGGGTGACTATAAAGGTGCTCTACAGGTATCTCCGAAGGTGTCTGTTGAGTTGGCATGGATCAAGACTGGGATTTGTTACTCCGTGTGACGGATAGGTATCCCAAGGCCCACTCGGTAATACAACATCACAATAAGCCTTGCAAGCAATGTAACAAAAGGAACATCATACGGGATTAATTGAATCATTGACATAGAGGTTCAACCGATAAAGATCTTCGTAGAATATGTAGGAACCAATGTAGACATCCAGGTCCCGCCATTGGTTATTGACCGTAGAGGTGTCTCGGTCATGTCTACATAGTTCTTGAACCCGCAGGGTCTGCACACTTAAGGTTTGGTGACGTTTCGGTAGTATAGACTTATGTATGGTGGTGACCGAAGTTTGTTCGGAGTCCCTGATGATATCCCGGACATCATGAGGACCTCCGGAATGGTCCGGAGGTAAAGATTCATATATATAAAGTCCTGTTTTGGTCGCCGGAAAAGTTTCGGCCTCATCGGTAGTGTACCGGGAGTGCCGGGAGTGTACCGAGAGGCCTCCGGGAGGAGTATTTCGACCCAAGAGGCTACATGGGCTGTGGTAGAGTGGAAACCAGCCCTTGATGGTCTGGTGGAACAACCAAAAGAGGCCCATGCGGCTGGAAGAAAAGAGTCCTAAGAGAAAAAGTGGAAAAAGGCAAAAAAAAGGTGAATCCTAGTCCTACTAGGATTGGAGGTGGACTCCACCTCCACCCTTGGTTCGGCCGACTCCCTGGTGGCTTGTCCCTTGGGCCAAGCCACCTCCTCTATTCCTCCTATATATACTGGTGGTATTGAGGGTTTTTGCACTAATTTTTCAGCCACGTGCTACCCGTTTCTCCTCTAGATCGGATTTCTGTAGTGCTTAGGCGAAGCCCTGCCGGAATTGTTCCACCACCATCGCCGGAGCGTCGTCACGCTTCCTTCAAACTCTTCTACCTCTCCGCTCTCTCTTGCTGGATCAAGACGGCGGAGATCGTCATCAAGCTGTACGTGTGCTGAACGCGGAGGTGTCGTTCGTTCGGCGCTAGATCGGAAGGATCGTGATCAAGTTCGTGGGACGGATCGTGATCAAGTTCGTGGGACGGATCGTGATCAAGTTCGTGGGACGGATCGTTATTAGATCGCGGGACGGATCGTGATTGGATCGCGGGACGCACGGCGATTTGGATCGCAAAGACGTTCGACTACACCAACCACGTTTCTTAACGCTTCCAGCTTAGCGATCTACAAGGGTATGTAGATCCACTCTCCCTCTCGTAGATGGTCATCACCATGGATAGATCTGCGTGTGTGTAGGAAATTTTTTGTTTCCCATGCAACGTTCCCCAACAACTTGGAAGATTATATTGGGCGGTGGGTGGGAAAATTTTTGGTTCCCCGTTGCCATGAGTGTTCGAATATGCTGTTCCAAGATCGTGTTATGAGTCTTGGACCGTTGACAGACCGGTTTTAGAGCAATTCCTCGCCTCTGATTCACCGACGGGGTCTTATAGACCGAGGAGTGGGGTATAGACGGTTTTCAATTCCCACTGTCGAGCAGAATCCGCGGCTGGACACTCGACGATAGCGACAAGGTGGGTGGACGGAGGGACATGAATCTCTCTGTCATTGGGTATGATGACGAGTCGATCATAGATCAGAACCTGGTCATCCGATATACACATAGCTTCGATCTGATCGAACAACTCGTTTAAGAACGAGGCGATGGCAGGATGCGTGTCGCTGATACGAGTGGATTCGTCAAGTGGTGTGACGGCTCCAGAGTTATGCAGAGGCGGATCCGTGTTCCGTTCCACCGTAGGACCTGATGTCCTGAAGGTCAAAGCATCCGGACTTATAGGTTCTTCTTCGAAGGTTGAAGGTTCCACTGGAACGAGTGTTTCCCGTGAATCAGCCACGAACTCTAGGGTTCCGAACTTAACACTCTGATTGGGGGGAAACCTTCCGATCTGGCCTTGACAGCTGACCGGGCCGGCATGCAACAAGATGCCATTGCCGATGAAACTCTGATCGGGGGCAAGAATTCCCTCGATACAGATCTCACTACCTGCGAAGGGTTGAGCCATCGATTTCTTCGGCGATCAGAGAGGAACTCTCAATGAAAGCACCAATGTCGGTGTTAAAATCAGTGGATCTCGGGTAGGGGGTCCCGAACTATGAGACTAGGATCGACGGTAACAGGAGACGAAGGGGACACGAGTTTACCCAGGTTCGGGCCCTCCAATGGAGGTAATACCCTACGTCCTGCTTGATTGTATTGATGGTCTAAGGGGTTACAGATTTGATCTATGTCGAGATCGTATGTCTAACCCTAGATGAGTTGTTTCTGCTATAACCCTAAACCCTCCAGCTTATATAGACGCAGAGGGTGTCCTAGGTTTACACATGGTCGGTTACATGCCGAAAAGATAAACATGCCTAACTATAGCTAATAACTTGGAGAATACTTCATGGCTCATCAAGGCTTCCATCTGGCGTAGGTGATCTTTGATCATCTGATGTCTGCTTTGCAGCCCATAGAGTCCGGCCCATAAACAATAGGTCGGCTATTCGAGGACCCCCTAATCCAGGACTCCCTCAATGGACGCCTCATCACACTGGATGGGTGGAAGGATTTAATTTTGTTGTATGAAATGGCATTTGGATATAGGGTGTTCTTTGTGATCCACCACGGAGGTGATGAGGTTATCCTCTTTGTTAGACTCATGGCTTGGCAATCTGTGTAATCTGATGAAGAGTAGTTCTATGTTGTTGCCACACTTCTTGTTGATGCTCAAACACTCCTACTCGTGATGTGAGATACTTTTGTGAATGATGTTGTTCATGTACCAAACGTTTGTTCCATGTCTGACATTGGAATGCTATGTTAGTCTATGTGATCATATTTTCTTGTTCATGCTTTGGTTAAGAATTAATATGTCATCTCATAGAACAGTGAAATGATAGCATACACAGATTTTTAAATGGATTCATCATGATCAACTCAACTAATATCCATTTGATAAACCCAAAACTTTGTTTTTCAAGCCCACCCCAACATTTTTTCCTTTCCCAGCCGTCGAACATCTCAACTTGTACCCTGAAAATTTGATTCTAACATGTTGTAAATTCTGCTATCAACATGCCATTTTTAATTATTTTTGTAACCCATCAAGATTTTTTGTGACACCAAACATTTTTCTGTGACAAAACAAACTGCCCGTGAAAATTGAAATGCCTAGCAACGATCAATATCGTCGTCCAAAATCAGGCCAGAACGTCGCAAAAGTTGTTGAGGGCATTGCCCCAGGGGGAAACACCTCGTGACGGTGGACCATCACATAAAATCATTTTAAACGATGTTTCCTCATCACCAGGGTTTTTGTCACTAAATAGAGAAAAAATGTAGTGTGAGAGGCCCTCAAGAATATCTCTCCATTATCGTGTGAGCAAATTCCACTCTCGAGCTATTGAGTCCCTTGTCAAACATTCCAATGAACCTGAAAGTTGTCGTTATGATCACCGTGTTACAGATGACACTTGAGCAATCACAAAGTTTATCGTATGGTAAGAAGTGACTACGATACTCTCATTTTGTAAGGAACTAAATCGCACACCAACACTCCATGTTTTTGTTGGGAGACGTAGTAGTAAATCAAAATTTTCCTACGTGTCACCAAGATCTATCTATGGAGAAACCAACAAACGAGCGGGGAGAGATTTGATCTTCATACCTTTGAAGATCGCTAAGCGGAAGCGTTGCTAGAACGCGGTTGATGGAGTCGTACTCGCAGCGATTCAGATCGCTGTAGATTCGATCAAGTGCCGAACGGACGGCACCTCCGCGTTCAACACACGTGCAGCCCGGTGACGTATCCTACGCCTTGATCCAACAAGGAGGGAGGAGAGGTTGAGGGAGAGCTCTAGCAACACGACGGCGTGGTGGCGGTGGAGCTGCGTGGTACTCCGGCAGAGCTTCGCTAAGCACTACGGAGAACGAGGAGAGGGAGGAGTAGGGCTGCACCAGGGAGGAGATGAACTCGTGTGTTGTGCAGCCCAAAATACCTCCACTATATATAGGAGGAGGGGAGGAGAGGTGCTGCGCCCTAGGGTTCCACCCTAGGGGTGGCGGCAGCCTCCAGAAGCCCATCTGGCCGGCGGCCAGGGCAAGGAGAGGTGGAGGCGCCCTAGGGTGGGCCTTAAGGCCCATCTAAGCCTAGGGTTTGCCCCCTCCACCCTTGCTGCGCCTTGGGCTGGGGTGGGAGGCGCACCAGCCCACCTAGGGGCTGGTTCCCTCCCACTCTTGGCCCATGGAACCTTCCGGGGCAGGTGGGCCCACTTGGTGGACCCCCGGAACCCTTTCGGCGGTCCCGGTACACTACCGGACACACCCGGAACACTTCCGGTAACCAAAACCTCACTTCCTATATATCAATCTTCGTCTCCGGACCATTCCGGGACTCCTCGTGTCGTCCGGGATCTCATCCGGGACTCCGAACAACCTTCGGTAACCACGTACACTATTTCGCTATAACCCTAGCGTCATCGAACCTTAAGTGTGTAGACCCTACGGGTTCAGGAGACACGTAGACATGACCGAGACACCTCTCCGGTCAATAACCAACAGCGGGATCTGGATACCCATGTTGGCTCCCACGTACTCCACGATGATCTCATCGGATGAACCACGATGTCAAGGATTCAATCAATCCCGTATACAATTCCCTTTGTCTATCGGTATGGTACTTACCCGAGATTCGATCGTCGGTATCCCCATACCTTGTTCAATCTCGTTACCGACAAGTCTCTTTACTCGTTCCATAATACATCATCCCGTGACTAAATCCTTAGTCACATTGAGCTCATAATGATGATGTCTTACCGAGTGGGCCCAGAGATACCTCTCCGTCACACGGAGTGACAAATCCCAGTCTTGATTCGTGTCAACCCAACAGACACTTTCGGAGATACCCGTAGCGTACCTTTATAGCCACCCAGTTACGTTGTGATGTTTGGCACACCCAAAGCATTCCTACGATATCCGGGAGTTACACAATCTCATGATCTAAGGAAACGACACTTGACATTGAAAAGCTTTAGCAAACGAACTACACGATCTTGTGCTATGCTTAGGATTGGGTCTTGTCCATCACATCATTCTCCTAATGATGTGATCCCGTTATCAACGACATCCAATGTCCATGGTCATGAAACCGTGACCATCTATTGATCAACGAGCTAGCCAACTAGAGGCTCACTAGGGACATGTTGTGGTCTATGTATTCACACATGTATTACGGTTTCTGGTTAACACAATTATAGCATGAATAACAGACAATTATCATGAACTAGGAAATACAATAATAACCATTTTATTATTGCCTCTAGGGCATATTTCCAACAGTCTCCCACTTGCACTAGAGTCAATAATCTAGTTACATTGTGATGAATCAAACACCCATAGCATTCTGGTGTTTATCATGTTTTGCTCGTGAGAGAGGTTTAGTCAACGGATCTGCGACATTCAGATCCGTATGCACTTTACAAATATCTATGTCTCCCTCCTGAATGTAATAACAGATGGAGTTGAAGCGGCGCTTGATGTGTCTTGTCTTCTTGTGAAACCTGGGCTCCTTCACAAGGGCAATAGCTCCAGTGTTGTCACAGAGTAGAGTCATCGGGCCCGACGCATTCGAAATCACTCCTAGGTCGGTGATGAACTCCTTCATCCAGACTCCCTCCTTTGCTGCTTCCGAAGCAGCTATGTACTCCGCTTCACATGTAGATGCTGCCACGACGCTTTGCTTGTTGCTGCTCCTGCTCACTGCCCCTCCATTCAAAATATACACGTATCCGGTTTGCGACTTGGAGTCGTCCGGATCTGTGTCGAAGCTAGCATCGACGTAACCCTTTACGACGAGCTCTTCGGCACCTCCATAAACGAGAAACATGTCCTTTGTCCTTTTCAGGTACTTCAGGATATTCTTGACCGCTGTCCAATGTTCCGCTCCGGGATCACTTTGGTACCTTCCTACCAAGCTTATGGCAAGGTTCACATCAGGTCTGGTACACAGCATGGCATACATAATAGAGCCTATGGTTGAAGCATAGGGGATGACACTCATCTCTTCTCTATCCTTTGCCGTGGTCGGGCATTGAGTCGTACTCAATCTCACACCTTGCAACACAGGCAAGAACCCCTTCTTGGACTGATCCATATTGAACTTCTTCAATATCTTTTCAAGGTATGTGCTTTGTGAAAGACCAATGAAAAACACTTATTCAAGTAGCTTCTCCAAGGTCCTTCATTGAAAAACACTTATTCAAGTAGGCCTTTATACTTTCCAAGAGTTCTATATTATTTCCCATTATCAGCATGTCATCCACATACAGTATAAGAAATGCTATAGAGCTCCCACTCACTTTCTTGTAAATACAAGGTTCTCCATAAACCTGTACAAACCCAAACGCTTTAATCACCTCATTAAAGCGAATGTTCCAACTCCGAGATGCTTGCACCAGCCCATAGATGGAGCGCTCGAGCTTGCATACCTTGTTAGCATCTTTAGGATCGACAAAACCTTCCGGCTGCATCATATACAATTCTTCCTTGAGGAAGCCATTAAGGAATGCCGTTTTGACGTCCATTTGCCAGATCTCATAATCATAAAATGCGGCAACTGCTAACATGATTCGGACTGACTTTAGCATCGCTACGGGTGAGGAAGTCTCATCGTAGTCAACTCCTTGAACTTGTCGATAACCCTTAGCGACAAGCCGAGCCTTATATGCGGTCACATTTCTGTCTGCGTCAGTCTTCTTCTTAAAGATCCATTTGTTTTCAATGGCTCGCTTATCATCAGGCAAGTCCACAAAAGTCCATACTTTGTTCTCATACATGGATCCTATCTCGGATTTCATGGCCTCAAGCCATTTGTCGGAATCCGGACCCGCCATCGCTTCTTCATAGTTCGAAGGTTCACCGTTGTCCAACAACATGATCTCTAGGACAGGATTGCCGTACCACTCTGGTGCGGAACGTGTCCTAGTGGACCTTCGAATAGCGACTTGATCTGAAGCTTCATGATCATCATCATTAACTTCCTCTCTAGCCGGTGTAGGCTCCACACAAACAACTTCCTGTGCTGCGTTACTCTCCGGTTCGAGTGGAGGTACAATTACCTCATCAAGTTCTATTTTCCTCCCACTTACTTCTTTCGAGAGAAACTCTTTCTCGAGAAAGGATCCATTCTTGGCAACAAAGAATTTGCCCTCGGATCGTAGGTAGAAGGTATACCCAATAGTCTCTTTGGGATATTCTATGAAGACGCACTTTTCCGCTTTGGGTTCGAGCTTCTCAGGTTGAAGTTTCTTCACATAAGCATCGCATCCCCAAACTTTTAGAAACGACAGCTTAGGTTTATTTCCAAACCATAATTCATACGGTGTCGTCTCAACGGATTTAGACGGTGCCCTATTTAAAGTGAATGCGGCAGTCTCTAATGCGTATCCCCAAAATGATAGCGGTAAGTCGGTAAGAGACATCATAGATCGCACCATATCCAATAGAGTGCGATTACGACGTTCAGACACACCATTTCGCTGAGGTGTGCCGGGCGGCGTGAGCTGTGAAACAATTCCACATTTCCTAAGGTGCGTGCCAAACTCGTGACTTAAATATTCTCCGCCATGATCAGATCGTAGGCATTTTATTTTCCTGTCACGTTGATTCTCGACCTCACTCTGAAATTCCTTGAACCTTTCAAAGGTTTCAGACTTGTGTTTCATTAAGTAGACATACCCATATCTGCTCAAGTCATCAGTGAGGGTGAGAACATAACGGTAGCCACCGCGAGCCTCGACACTCATTGGACCGCATACATCGGTATGTATTATCTCCAACAAGTCAGTTGCTCGCTCCATTGTTCCGGAGAATGGAGTCTTGGTCATCTTGCCCATGAGGCATGGTTCGCATGTGTCAAATGATTCGAAATCAAGTGACTCCAAAAGTCCATCAGCATGGAGCTTCTTCATGCGTTTGACACCAATATGGCCAAGACGGCAGTGCCACATGTAAGTGGGACTATCGTTATCAACTTTACACTTTTTGGTACTCACACTATGGACATGTGTAACATCACGTTCGAGATTCATCAAAAATAAACCATTGACCAGCGGGGCATGAGCATAAAACATTTCTCTCATATAAATAGAACAACCATTATTCTCGGATTTAAATGAGTAGCCATCTCGCATCAAGCGAGATCCAGATACAATGTTCATGCTCAAGGCTGGTACTAAATAACAATTATTAAGGTTTAAAACTAATCCCGAAGGTAGATGTAGAGGTAGTGTGCCGACGGCGATCACATCGACCTTGGAACCATTCCCGACGCGCATCGTCACCTCGTCCTTGGCCAGCCTTCGCTTATTCCGCAGCTCCTGCTTGGAGTTACAAATGTGAGCAACTGCACCGGTATCAAATACCCATGAGCTACTACAAGCGCTGGTCAAGTACACATCAATAACAAGTATATCACATATACCTTTAATGTTGCCGTCCCTCTTATCCGCTAAGTACTTGGGGCAGTTTCGCTTCCAGTGACCGGTACCCTTACAATAGAAACACTCAGTCTCAGGCTTGGGTCCATTCTTGTTCTTCTTCTTCCCGGCAACTTGCTTACCGGGCGCGGCAACAGCTTTGCCGTCCTTCTTCAAGTTCTTCTTACCCTTGCCTTTCTTGAAACTAGTGGTCTTGTTTACCATCAACACTTGATGCTCCTTTCTGATCTCGACCTCTGCTGATTTCAGCATCGAGTACAACTCAGGAATGGACTTCTCCATCCCTTGCATGTTGTAGTTCATCACAAAGCTCTTGTAGCTAGGTGGAAGCGACTGGAGGATTCTATCAATGACCGAGTCATCCGGGATGTTAACTCCCAGCTGAGTCAAGCGGTTGTGAAGCCCAGACATCTTGAGGATGTGCTCACTGACAGAACTGTTCTCCTCCATCTTACAACTAAAGAACTTGTCAAAGACTTCATATCTCTTGACCCGGGAATGAGCTTGAAAGACCAGTTTCAGCTCTTGGAACATCTCATATGCTCCGTGTTGCTCAAAACGCTTTTGGAGCCCTGGTTCTAAACTGTAAAGCATGCCGCACTGAACAAGGGAGTAGTCATCGCAGCGAGAATGCCAAGCGTTCACAACGTCTTGTTCTGCTGGGAGAAGGGGTGGGTCACCTAGCGGTGCATCAAGGACATACAGTTTCTTGGAAGCTATGAGGATGATCCTCAAGCCACGGACCCAGTCCGCATAGTTGCTTCCATCGTCTTTCAGCTTGGTTTTCTCTAGGAACGCGTTGAAATTGAGGTTGACATTTGCGTTGGCCATTGGATCTACAATATAGATATTAAAGGCAATTTTAGACTAAGTTCATGATAATTAAGTTCACATAATCATATTATTTAATGAACTCCCACTTAGATAGACATCTCTCTAGTTATCCAAGTGATACATGATCCATGTCAACTAGCCCGTGTCCGATCATCACGTGAGACGGACTAGTCATCCATGGTGAACATCTTCATGTTGATCGTATCTTCTATACGACTCATGTTCGACCTTTCGGTCTTCCGTGTTCCGAGGCCATGTCTGTACATGCTAGGCTCGTCAAGTCAACCTAAGTGTTTCGCGTGTGTAAATCTGGCTTACACCCGTTGTATGCGAACGTTAGAACCTATCACACCCGATCATCATGTGGTGCTTCGGAACAACGATCCTTAGCAACGGTGCACAGTTAGGGTGAACACTTCTCTTGAAATTTTATTGAGAGATCATCTTATTTACTACCATCGTTCTAAGCAAATAAGATGTAAACATGATAAACATCACATGCAATCAATATAGTGACATGATATGGCCAATATCATCTTGCTCCTATGATCTCCATCTTCGGGGCACGATGATCATCATTGTCACCGGCACGACACCATGATCTCCATCATCATGATCTCCATCATTGTGTCTTCATGAAGTTGTCTCGCCAACTATTACTTCTACTACTATGGCTAACGCTTAGCAATAAAGTAAAGTAATTACATGGCGTTTATGATTGACACGCAGGTCATACAATAATATAAGACAACTCCTATGGCTCCTGCCGGTTGTCATAGTCATCGACATGCAAGTCGTGAACCCTACTACAAGAACATGATCAATCTCATACGTCACAATGCATCACATCACATCCTTCTGGCCATATCACATCACAAGGCATATGCTGCAAAAACAAGTTAGACGTCCTCTAATTTGTAGTTGCAAGTTTTACGTGGTTGCTATAGGATTCTAGCAAGAACGTTTCTTACCTACGCCAAAACCACAATGTGATATGCCAATTGCTATTTACCCTTCATAAGGACCCTTTTCATCGAATCCAATCCGACTAAGGTGGGAGAGACAGACACCCGCTAGCCACCTTATACAACTAGTGCATGTCAGGCGGTGGAACCGGTCTCACGTAAGCGTACGTGTAAGGTTGGTCTGGGCCGCTTCATCCCACAATACCGTCGAATCAAGATAAGACTAGTAACGGCAAGCATATTAACAAAATCAACGCCCACAACTGCTTTGTGTTTTACTCGTGCATAGATTCTATGCATAAACCTAGCTCTGATACCACTGTTGGGAGACGTAGTAGTAAATCAAAATTTTCCTACGTGTCACCAAGATCTATCTATGGAGAAACAAACAAACGAGCGGGGAGAGATTTGATCTTCATACCTTTGAAGATTGCTAAGCGGAAGCGTTGCTAGAACGCGGTTGATGGAGTCGTACTCGCAGCGATTCAGATTGCTATAGATCCGATCAAGTGCCGAATGGACGGCACCTCCGCGTTCAACACACGTGCAGCCCGGTGACGTCTCCTACACCTTGATCCAGCAAGGAGGGAGGAGAGGTTGAGGGAGAGCTCCGGCAACACGACGGCGTGGTGGCGGTGGAGTTGCGTGGTACTCCGGCAGAGCTTCGCTAAGCACTACGGAGAACGAGGAGAGGGAGGAGTAGGGCTGCACCAGGGAGGAGATGAACTCGTGTGTTGTGCAGCCCCAAATACCTCCACTATATATAGGAGGAGGGGAGGAGAGGTGCTGCGCCCTAGGGTTCCACCCTAGGGGTGGCGGCAGCCTCCAGAAGCCCATCTAGCTGGCGGCCAGGGCAAGGAGAGGTGGAGGCGCCCTAGGGTGGGCCTTAAGGGGGTTTGCCCCCTCCACCCTTGCTGCGCCTTGGGCTGGGGTGGGAGGCGCACCAGCCCACCTAGGGGCTGGTTCCCTCCCACTCTTGGCCCATGGAACCTTCCGGGGCAGGTGGGCCCACTTGGTGGACCCCCGGAACCCTTCCGGCGGTCCCGGTACACTAACGGAGACACCCGGAACACTTCCGGTAACCAAAACCTCACTTCCTATATATCAATCTTCGTCTCCGGACCATTACGGGACTCCTCGTGACGTCCGGGATCTCATCCGGGACTCCGAACAACCTTGGGTAACCACGTACACTATTTCCCTATAACCCTAGCATCATCGAACCTTAAGTGTGTAAACCCTACGGGTTCGGGAGACACGTAGACATGACCGAGACACCTCTCCGGTCAATAACCAACAGCGGGATCTGGATACCCATGTTGGCTCCCACGTACTCCACGATGATCTCATCGGATGAACCACGATGTCAAGGATTCAATCAATCCCGTATATAATTCCCTTTGTCTATCGGTATGGTACTTACCCGAGATTCGATCGTAGGTATCCCCATACCTTGTTCAATCTCGTTACCGGCAAGTCTCTTTACTCGTTCCGTAATACATCATCCCGTGACTAACTCCTTAGTCACATTGAGCTCATAATGATGATGTCTTACCGAGTGGGCCCAGAGATACCTCTCTGTCACACGGAGTGACAAATCCCAGTCTCGATTCGTGTCAACCCAACAGACACTTTCGGAGATACCCGTAGCGTACCTTTATAGCCACCCAGTTACGTTGTGACGTTTGGCACACCCAAAGCATTCCTAGGATATCCGGGAGTTACACAATCTCATGGTCTAAGGAAACGACACTTGACATTGAAAAGCTTTAGCAAACGAACTACACGATCTTGTGCTATGCTTAGGATTGGGTCTTGTCCATCACATCATTCTCCTAATGATGTGATCCCGTTATCAACGACATCCAATGTCCATGGTCATGAAACCGTGACCATCTATTGATCAACGAGCTAGCCAACTAGAGGCTCACTAGGGACACGTTGTGGTCTATGTATTCACACATGTATTACGGTTTCTGGTTAACACAATTATAGCATGAATAACAGACAATTATCATGAACTAGGAAATACAATAATAACCATTTTATTATTGTCTCTAGGGCATATTTCCAACAGTTTTTTCTCTCAACTCTCCATGTTATAACAGTTGACTGGTGATGATATCATCTCAAAGTATAACAAAAAAGTTTGAGCCGATTCAATATGATCATTCTTTTAATGCCATACTCTCAATGTTGTTTTAGGACTATTGTAACACCTAATGATTTCCTAACATCTCAAAACATGATCACCAACAACAGTTGAGCCAGTCTCAAGACACAAGAATGGGAATCTTGTTTTACTATTTATTTTTCGACAGGTGCATATGAGTTTTCCACTGAATTAAATCTTCCTGGATCATAGCGGTTGTAGCATTGAATATAAAATCTATGAATCCAGAAATATAATAATACAATATTATTGCCGCTACGGCATATTTTCAGCAGGTGCATGTGGGCCCTCAAGCCGAGGGGCAAGCCATGCCCCCAAGGCGCGCCAGGTGGTCGTGTGGGCCCCCTCTAGCTTCTCTCCATCTCCCGCGAAGCTTCATGGGTCCTTTTGAACAAAATCGTCAAGTTATTTTCACATCTGTATATATTGAATTCCTATAGAACCAAAAACATGCAGACAACAAAACTATCATTGGACACGAAGAAATAGGTTGGTACAAAAAAACTATATAAATTGGTATAAAAATATATATAAAAATAATAATATAATAACATGGAACAATATAAATTATATATACATATCAAACGTACCGTCACTATGTTCTGAGATTAATGTTGATATGACTTGCTATGCTTAATCCTTGACACTAGGGCCCGAGTGTCATGTTTTTAGATCTAACTCTATACTCTTATGAATATATTTACGTTCTTGATCTTATCTATAAGATGTATACACTTGATATTGTTTTGAACCCTCGACCCAGAGTGACAATAATTAGGATACAGACAGTTGCGGAGGCCTTCGGTGGACAAGATGTGGCAGCCGCCACACCTCGATTTGTTTCAAAACATTTTTATACCGACACAATATGCTCTTCCGGTTGGCTGGGCTCGTCTCCCTCGCTGGGAAAATAGGGACGCACACCCAACTGATCGACAAAGCACTAACCGATCGAGCAGCCAGAGCCACCAACTCATCACTGACGGACACGCACGGACGCCCCCAAACCGAGATGCCACTCGCCCACTCACACCACACGCACACATGTAGACGCAACATACCTAGCTAGCGCGGCTGTGGCTGGGCAGACGACCATCGACGACGGACTGTGACTCTGTGAGGACGGTTTCCGAGATCGAGCGAGTGGGGCGGACGTGCGCTGTCGTGCAGAGTGCAGACTGTAGTGGTGCACCGAGGCGCAGCAAGCGGCCGCTATGGCTAGGGCCTAGTGGGGGCGGTAGCGATGGCGCAGCAGTGCGAACTCTGGCAATGCTCTTGCTTTGGACGTCGCCCCACCTTAAAAAATTACCATAGTCCGCGAATGGATATAGATGGGATGAATTACCTTAAGGATTACATGTATGCATTGTGTGTTAATGTTTTGTTTCAATTTTTTATTAGAAAGAATGTATTAATTACTAATAATTTTCATTAGGATCTCGCTGCTACGGATGCCTACATGTTGTGCAAGTTCTTACCGCAAGCATGCATAACTATTTTATGGATGCATGCCTACATATGATTTGTGAATTAGAGCTAGTTTGTTGTTGATCTATGTTATCACTGTTACATATTGAATATCATTCGAAAAAACCCACTATCTATGTTCATGCCTACATTTTTATTACCACTACTCCCTCTGAAGTTACTACTGTTGCATTCTGCTACTACTCTGCAATACTGTTCCTACTGTTACTATATCACCACCGCTATCGTATTACTATGCTACTAATAAACTATTGCAAGAATGTTATCTATCCAAGTTCGGTTGACTTGAAAACTCAACTGCTAAGACTTATAAATATTATTTGTCTTTTCTTGTGTCGAATCAATAAATTTAAGTTAAAATTTTCTTTAAAACTGTTGTGATCCCTTACACTTGTGGGTCATCACGCAGTTTGGTCGCGGACTCCAGGCTTGGAGCAACTGGGTGCCCGCATGCAGTTCACCGATATGCCTCAAGAGGGCAAGCCATCGTATGACAACGCGTATGGGCAGATGTTTGAGATGATGAAGGACGGGGGTGGAGGCAGAATTTGCTATGAGGGTGGGCATGTGGATGACTCAGAGTCAACACAGCTGGGCATGTACAAGCAATCCAACGCGTACATCCAGCCGGCCTTACAACCATGCTTTAGCAAGTTCGACACATATAGCCAGCCAGTCACGCGGGCGGGTGGGTATGCCAATGCACGTGCACACAACAACTGGATTGGGACATCGGACAATAGGAGGAGGACAGTGATGACGATGATCTGGATGAATTTGCCGCGGATGCAAAGAAGATGGGTAGATGAGAAAGCATTAACATGTGTGAGAACGAGTTGTCGTGTGATGTATGGTTTACAACGAGCATCGACCCAATCTATGGGACAGAGCAAAAGGGCTCAACATTTTTGGGACAATATTCAGACTTGGTTCCATGAGCACAAGAATTTCGAGCCCTGCTCTGACGGGCTCATCAGCGACCATCGGTGAAGTCTTACATCATCCAAGAGGTTGTGTCCAAGTAATGCGGCCACTTGAGGTTGTAGGGTAGCGCAACAAAAATTAATCTAACCTACACGCCATCCCAGACCATTAGGAAGATGCATACAATGTTTGATCTCCACTTCCTAAAATAATTTTGTACGCATTCCAGAACATTTTGAGGGGTCACTAGAAGAGTGTCTAGAGAGGGGTGAATAGACTACTAGCAGGAAATTAAAACCTAACATTTTTCCAAATTAATTGGTTGACAGATTTTAACAATTTTAGTAAGAATAGCAAGTCTATATACCCAACACATGCATGTCAATAAATATGGCAGCAGAAAGTAAAGAGTTGAGATATGGAGATCAAACGCAATTGGAGACGCAAGGATTTTTCTCGTGGTTCCGATAGGTGGTGTTATCGTATGTCCACGTTTATGGAGTCTTCAACCCACGGAGGGTAACGGCCGCGAGAGCCCACAAAGGGCTCCACCCATAAGGGTCCACGAAGTAGCAACCTTGACTATTTCATAACGGCTTCCGTCCACGAAGGACTAGCCTCACTATGGGTAGATCTTCACGAAGTAGGCGATCTCCTTACCCGTATAAACTTCTTGGTTCAACTCCACAACACGAAGTAGGAGGCTCCCAAATGACACCTAACCAATCTAGGAGGCACCACCCTCCAAAAGGTAATAGGCTCGGTAATGACGATGAACTCCTTTCTCTTGTGCTTTAAGATGATAGACTCCTCAACACACAATCACTCTCTCACAGATTTGGCTTGGTGGAAGAGATGAGATTGATGGAAAGCAACTTGGGGAGGCTAGAAATCAAGATCAATATGGTTGGAGTGGAAGATCTTGACCTCAACACAAGGGTAGGTGGTTCTCTCTCAGAAAATTGGATGGGGCAAGTATGGAATAGTTCTGAGTGCTTCTCTTTCGAGTAGGTGGTGGTGAAGGGGTATATACAGGCATCCCAAAAATCCAACCGTTACACACAAAATGACCAACTCGGTGACACCGACGTGTTAATCTCGATGGTACCGAAGTGACCAAAAGGTGACAACTTTTGAATCTCGATGAGACCGATATAGGAAACTCGGTTGCACTGATAAGGTGACCAACGGTCAGATTGTCATTCTCGGTGACGCCGATCCAACAATCTCGGTGGTACCGGTATTGTGAATTTGTGTAACAGAAAGTTGACAACCTAAACTCGGTGGCACCGGTATGGAATCGGTTGAAGTGGCTAGGGTTTGGTTGAGTCTGTCTGAGGTTGAGAATCGGTGGCACCGGGATGGAAATGTTGGTTGCACCGATTTTGAATATTTGGCCTTGGACAGACTTTGGTGGGAGAGTTTGTGGGTGTTTTTCATGACTATCACTTGTGCACGTATGAGCATTTTGTTCACCAACAAAACCTTACCCTCTTTTAATAGTATTGACTTTCCTATGGACTCAAAGTGATTTCTCACAAATATAAAATGTAGAGTCCTCTGCTTGAAGGTTGGCCAACATATTTCCTTTTGTCTTGGGGTATCTTCACAATCCTTTTGCCAACCCAACTCTGCAAGGACTATTATCTGAAATACACTAGATAAAAGTATTAGTCCAAGAGACAATGTATGTTGTCATGAATTATCAAAACCATCAAGGGAGCATGTTGTGCTTTCACATTTCCCGTGTGAAGTTTTGTCTTCGAAACATTTCCGGTTTTCTCTTTGAAACTTTGTTGTCTGAAACTTTTCCGGCAACAATATCTCGAACTCCCTGTCTATCACTTAGCAGACAGATGAACCTTAAGTGTGTGACTTGTAGGTTTGGTGAAGTACAGACACGGTCGAAATTATGTCTGATCAATGGTCAACAGCGGAATCGAGGACATCCATATCGATCCATGTACCCACACAAATGAACCTTTGAGTGAACTTGCAATTGCCGAATGTTGTGCATGTTATGTTGCTTTGTGATATGTTACAATACCCAAGATGAGATTTAATAGCATTTCCGTGAATCAATAACTTGTTCACTTTGCGAGTTTTCTTGTTACCCTTTTTTTTCTCATTCCCGCGTTCCGGCATCTCCACGATCAAATCGCATTGTGTCTAACCACACGATGATGGATATAGTAACATCAAGAGGGCCCAAACAATATCTTTACATCGTCGGAGGAGCAAATTTCAATCTTAAGCTATCAAGTCCTAAGCACAACTGCCAATTTGTTGAAGAAAATTGAAAAGGAATGCTATATGAAACAATTAAGATGGACGTAAGAGGGACTGCTGTTCTTGGTGTTTCATGTACATGTTCCATAATTTTTTAGGTACATACCATATGTATTTACATCATAATCACAAATAGATTAGTCCCAAAACTTCTCTACTCCCAGAGTCTGCAACAATTCATTCGGATTCGGAGGTACAAAAAATCCATGGTTTTCGTTCACTTTCTTGTAGATTACCTGAAACCAATGAACAAATCAATCTAGCAACCTCAAGTAATCCTTGAGGTCGGTGGGGAAGCAAGGGTACTGCCTCCAGAACACGCCGTGGATCCTCACCATCCTCACCGTCTTTTGCTTCGTGGACGGCGCGCTCTCGACGTGCAGCAACCCCAGCAGCTTCGCCACGGCGCCGGTGAGCACCATATCCTCGAGCACCTTCTCCGACTGCGCCACCATGGACACGAGCCACAGCACCTTGACGGCCAGCTGCGTGGCCAGATCCGACACCCGCAGCATTGTCCTCGCCACGGCTGCCACCGACAGGTCGTGCTCAGCGAAGGCGAGGCGCCCCTCGGGGCACTTGCACAGCCGCTTGAGAAGCAGCAGTATCCGCTCGGCGACGTGGCGGTCGTCGGCGTCCACGACGAGGAGCTCGACGAGGACATGCACGGCGCCGACCTCCACGGCTTTGGCGCGCCCGCTCGGCGACCGGTCCACAACGTCCAGGAGCACGTCGAGCGCGCGCGAGCTTAGGCGCGCGGAGACCTCGTCGGACAGGAGCTCGAGGAGGGACTTGAGCACGTCATCGACGTCGATGCCGGTAGTCCAGTGGTCACCGGCGCCGGCATTGGAGATCTTGGTGAGGATGTCCATGGCGTGCAGCCTCGCCTCCGCGCTGCCGCGCTGGAGCAACGCCATGACGGGCCTCAGGCACTCCGGCGCAAGAACGAGCCGCACCGACGCCTCGTCGGAGAGCGGGAGCGCGGCGAGCACCGCGGCGGCCTCCTCGCACACCGTGAACGCGGAGAAGTCGCCTCCCGCGCCGCTCTCGGCCAGCGCCTGCGCCATCACGCGGCCGACCGCCTTAACGCCGCCCGAGGCGACGAAGATGATCTGCATGGCCACGTCGCCCGCCATGCAACTCCGCATGCTCTTGAGCGTGGTCACCTTGAACGGCGTCTCCTCGAGGTCGCCCAGCGCCGACCGCAGCCGCTCCTCCTCCAGCATCCTCGTCAGCGGCGTCCCCAGATCGTGGACCGGACTCGACAACGACGACGTAGACGGCGACGACGAAGACGACGAGGAGGAGGAGCCGCGGTCGAGCCAGGAGGAGATGACGCGCGCGAGGGTGTGGTTCGGGGTGAGGTCAAGGTTGGCGAGCGGCTGCATCGTGGCCGGGCAGGTGGTCCGGCCGTACGTGAAGAGCCAGCGCTCGATGCTGCGACGGTCGTAGGTGACGCCGGTGGACACCGTGACGGGCTCCTCCATGAGCTCCATGGAGATGGGGCACAGGAACAGGTGGGGAGGCTCCTCCATGTCCATAGATCGCGATGCACACCACACCAACTCGTACTAATGGCCCATCCGAGGTCTATATGAAGTAGGAGTAGAATGACGCGACGAGGCTATATGTACTACAGCTACAACATATAGGCCGGCAATTCTGCGAGCGAATGGTCAAAGGGGTCATAATTGAAAGAGATGCTGGCAATTAGTGCCGAGGAAGCTTAATTTGGGGCGAGATTCATACTGATCGAAACCTTATTTTATTGGATTGTTAACCCTGGTTTCATTCTATCTCTGTTCATACTGGTTTTGGTTGCCGGCCGGCGGTTGAGTGCCCAGCACGACGATGCTTCGCAGCGTGTTCCCTATCCTCAACGTGAGACGCGCTATGAGATTTTCAGGGAGAAATCAAAGTGGGATATGGGGCGCCACTTGTTCCAGGTCAATGCCGAAAGTTTTGGTTTTACATTCAAAGTTAAGGTGAAGATACCATTCGGTGTTCCGTTTTAGGTACAGTGGAGAGAGTGATCTTTACTCAAGTAACTTCCGTTCTTGTTCCAGGGGAAAAAGAAGTACTAGTAGTAGCATTCGTTGCAATTGGGTTGGTGGCTCCTGAACCAGAGAGCTAAGAAAAAGACTGTCAAAAGAGAGCCTGAGGATGACACCTGGAACTTAGTTGTGTCTAAACTGAACAATCGGACCGAGTTCCTCGGATTCAGTAAAACTTAAACGGAAGCAAGCTTTCTCGATTAATTGAAAAAAAGAAAATTAGTCAGTTAATTAACAAAAAACCAAGCAAAAACCGAGTTCCCGAAATTCATTGATCTATTAGGCCCTGTTTATTTCTGGAGGTGTTGAAAATTCTCTGCTAGTTACACGCGGAAGATGCAAGAGGAATCCAACGCTGGTGGTGCTACACACATAATGTTTGTTTTTTCGAAATGGAGGCAAAAAAAATTGCCTCATTTATTAAATGAGAAACATAGAGTTTTTAAGAGTTACAAGGCTTCACCCATCACGGCCTGACAAATACTCGTTTATTACAATTTTTCCTAGTTTTTTAGCGTCGGCGGTTACCCAAAGCTTACTTTCATCGGTTATCAGCTAAAAAAGGATTAGAGACGGCGTGCTCTTGTCTCGAAAAACCCCGACGATCCTCTCATTCTAAATTGTCCACGAAACAAGCATATACACACATAATGTCACTTGCCAATTTTGCTTCCAGCCTATGGAAACACACACACACCCTACTTTTGCACGCAAGCCTACCTCATATCCTCCTCAATCCACCATCTCCGACGTACAATTTCGACACACAGCACATCACAAACGGACGCTTTCCAGATCTATAAATTTGACCAGTCATTAAATTCTTTTGAGTAGTATAATAGTAGTACTATATATGCATCAAAACGCAGCCCATGATCACAGGGAATCATCCCCAACCGTTGACTAACCAAATACAAAACCGACCCGGAGAATTATCACCGACCGCATGGCATTATAATACTCGTCCGCTGCATGCCACTAACCTGCTGTGAGATCGCAGAAAGTCCTGCAGGCGATTCGTTCTGTGAGTTTCCTTTTACATGATACTCCAGCTCCTGCCACAGAAGCGTATCACAGAGATTTGGTATGTTCAGCTGGGGGTTTTCAAAGTACAAGGTTTGCATGGAGTCTGAGTGACCGTCTCATAGGAAAAATAGGAAGCCAAGTGACCTTATCGCATGTTCTGACGCAGTTGACATCTCGATTCCAACCACTCGGATGGTGAGCGGAGGTGGGCAGATTACACGAATGCAGTTTCAGTCTCTAGACTCTAGAGTACCGAAATGTAATTAGCTCTTGTCTTCAGAATGCATTTGCTTCTGTTTTAGTTTAGCTAATCAGCTCTAATGACGGACGGAAATGCGTTGGTGGACGGTGCAATATCGTTGACCGAATCGGCAAACGCGTACTACCATTTGCAAGTACTCCCTCCAAGCAGAAGAAGATAGGCAAGACGGCCAGACGATGCACACAGGAGGTTGACCCACCGCCACCGGCAAAAACATGATGCTAGGTTTTTATTTATTTTAGATAGATGATATGCTACTCCTAGAGTAGAATCTCAAACGGTGGCCTTCAGTGACACTTTGGAAATTTGCGGGCTTATAGACTTGGGATTTGCTGGCATCCATTTACATATGACAACAAACGTAGTCAGTGGCGGAGCCCGAAAAACGAAGTTGGACGGACCAGGCTAAAGAAGAGCATATTTAAAAAAAAATATGAATCATAAGGACATGTCACAATATTTATCTAGAATATATGTGTATAATATATATAATATGTATCAAAGTACAGTTCAACGATGAAGCAATATTAAATTAGCTAATACAAAAGCGGTATCCTTGAGGCCATTGGCAAACCCACATATTTTCCAAAGTACAGTTCAACCATATTTTTTTTTTAGGACGGTTTGCCATACACCATCATATATTGGCAAACCATATATTAGTGGGTTTGCCAATATATTAGTCCGCAAAACCATGAAGCCATTGGCAAACCCACATATTTTCTCTTTATGAGGGTTTGCCATACACCATCATCTTTCAATAACTTAAACAACCATTTGCCAAGGAAGGCCCTATTCTTAACCTCAAGGTTGTGAATGCCCAACCCGCCTTGGTCTTTGGGACGGCAAACCACACTCCATTTAGCCAGTCGATATTTCTTTCTCTCGCTATCTCCTTGCCAAAAGAATCTTGATCGGAAATAATCCAATCTGTAAGGGCATAGTTTTCCCTAAGTGGTTTTGGTGATTGATGACAATGCCTTTGCGGACTAATCGTGTGCATTGAGCATTTCAGATATCTCTGGTCTAGGCACAAGACGATTCAGTGCCCCTCGGAATCTCTCGAAGACGGTTGTTCTATGCGTTTCTTTTCGGTGGATTTGATTCGTAGGAAAGCCGTCCTATCAAGAGGGGGTCCGCATCGGAAAGGTCTGGGTGGAATCAACACGTGCACATCTATTCCCTTGCACCTCCTTTCCCTCTCTTCAATGGAGCCCCAACCCGTTTTCCCTCTCTGTGCAAAAGGAACGCCTGCGAGGTGTTTGGGTTCAGTGGCCCGCGGTAGTACCGCTCCAGGAAGCGGTAGTACCGCTCTGTGGAGCGGTAGTACCGCTCTGTGGAGCGGTAGTACCGCTGTCTCCTGCCCTGGCCACTACACCTGCGGTAGTAGGTGCGGATGTAATCTTTTACTTCCGCCCTACTACGGTAGTACCGCGATTCTCGTCCGGTACTACCGTGCGGACTTTTTTCGCATAGTTTCCCTCTGCGGAGGTCGGCACGGAAGTAATTTTTTACTTCCATGCACCTCCAGTGGCTGCCTCTGCCAACTGTGTGGTAGTACCGCACGGGCTCGCGGTAGTACCGCTCCGGCGGTTCTACCGCTTGCTAACAGGCAGGGCCAGCTACTCCCATGCTAGCGGTAGTACCGCACAAGGCTGCGGTAGTACCGCAAGCTATCGCGGTAATACCGTGACTTTTGCGGTAGTACCGTGATGCGCGGGGCTGAGTGAGTGGATAACGGTTGGATCTTGTCCCCCACTATAAAAGGGAGGTCTTCTTCTCCAAGAAGCTTACCTCTTCCTTCCCAAAACTCCATTGTTGCTCCAAGCTCCATTTTTGCCCGGTCTCTCTCCCTAGCCAATCAATCTTGTTGATTTCCTAGGGATAGGTTGAGAAGGCCCCGATCTACACTTCCACCAAGAGAAATTTGATTCCCCCACTAATCCCTTGCGGATCTTGTTACTCTTGAGTGTTTGAGCACCCTAGACGGTTGAGGTCACCTCAGAGCCACATTCCATTGTGGTGAAGCTTTGTGGTGTCGTTGGGAGCCTCCAATTCAGTTGTGGAGATTGCCCCAACCTTGTTTGTAAAGGTTCGATCGCCACCTTCAAGGGCACCAATAGTGGAATCACGACATCTTGCATTGTGTGAGGGCGTGAGGAGAATACGGTGGCCCTAGTGGCTTCTTGGGGAGCATTGTGCCTCCACACCGCTCCAACGGAGACGTACTTCCCCACAAGGGAAGGAACTTCGGTAACACATCCTCGTCTCTACCGGCTCCACTTTTGGTTATCTCGCATCTTTACTTCTTGCAAGCGTTTATTGTGTCATATCCCATGCCTGCTTGTGTACTTGTAGTGGTTAGCATCATATAGGTTGTCCACCTAGTTGCACATCTAGCTAACTTATTTGATGCTAAACCTTAATTATTAAAGAAAAGTTAAAAGTGTTAGTTGCCTATTCACCCCTCCCCTCTAGTCAACCATATCGATCCTTTCAATTGGTATCAGAGCCATGTTTCTTTATTAAGGGTTTCACCACCCGAAGAGTATGTCTGGCGAAGAGGCTCGTGTGGGAGAACTTGCCGAGGCCATGGGTGTGAACACGGTCTCACATGAGGATTTGAACGAGGCTTTGACCTTACTCAAATCCTCCATGGCTACCGAGGTTCAATCCATGTTTAAAGATTTCCTTAATACTCTCAAAATGTCTACCGATGTGGGGCAAGTGGTCAAACCCACTAACTCGTCATCGGATGGCAATTCCGGTAAGGAGGGGGCTAGTGC
Organism: Hordeum marinum; assembly: GCA_022496015.1. Classification (NCBI taxonomy): domain Eukaryota; kingdom Viridiplantae; phylum Streptophyta; class Magnoliopsida; order Poales; family Poaceae; genus Hordeum; species Hordeum marinum. The sequence goes on along the minus strand of CM039677.1, from coordinate 339,325,329 downwards.
CGACAAAGATAATCATGCTCAAAGAGTTAACGGGTCGGGGAGCTTTGCCTCTGTTCCCCCTCCCGTGGTCTATGGAGGACCGATGCACCCACCTCATATAGTCAATCTAGGTCCTCCTCCTAAACTTGTTAAGAATGATTTTTCTAACTGGGTTTTTAATATCAAGTCTCATTTAGATCATAGCTCAATTCATCTCATGAGAGTCATTGAAGAAGGATACTATCCTCATGATCCACGCAATCTTACTCCAAGAGAACAAGCGGATAAACGGCTAAATTCTTCCGCCTTGTTCATACTCCAAGCTGCAATTCCTCCTGAAGATCTACCTCACCTGCGGCCCTTCACTGTTGCTAAAGAATGTTGGGAACACATCATCTCCGTGTACAAGGGCAGCTCAAGTATTCAACGGTCAAACTATGAAGTTGTTTTTGATCAGTCAGATGAGTTTGTGATGATAGAGGATGAGGAACCTCGTGAGCTCTATAGAACGGTGACCGCTCTCGCTGTTTCCCTCAAGGATCATGGCATCAAGGATGTGGATGATACTTGGATCAAGCGTAAGTGCCTGAAGGCTATCATGCCCTACAACAAGGCCATGTCCACTGTCATTCGTCAAAGGCCAGACTGTCACACCTTATCATCTGGTGATGTGTTGGATGAATTCATTGCAATGAATATCCTCAACACGACAGCCGACAATGCTCTTGCTCATGTTCAACGGTCAAGGAAGCCCTCTCCCAATCTTGCATTGAATGACAAGTTCATTCAAGAGGAAGAAGAAGAAGAAGAAGAAGAGGTTAGCCCCGAGGACACCAAATATACTTATCATGAGCACATGGCTCTTGCGTCTAGACAATTTTGGGGCAACAAGAGAAACTCAAGGATCAACTTCTCGGAGAACAACTCAAATGGGTCAAAGGGAAAGCAACGTGTGAGAACTTGCTACAACTTTGGTAATGTAAGTCACTTTGTGGTGGATTGTCCATATGAGAAGAGGGAAGACAATGGTGGCAAGCTCATTCGCAAAGATAAAACCAAGTCCTTCCCAAACAAAACCAACTTTGTCAAGAAGGCTCCTCACAAAGTATTGGTAGCTCAAGAAGAGTATGCCTCAAATGATGATGTTGATGATGAAGACACAAGCGGTGAAGGAATGGCAATGGCATCTGTGGCAATTGCCTCTTCTACCCCGACAAAGGCATCACTCTTCGACGCCCCCAATGAGAACATCATCGCGAGGTGCCTCATGGCTAAAGGTATCACTAAGGTAACCTTCAATGTCATAACCTCAAACATTAAGGCTACTATTTCTTCCAATTCTTCCTTAGATAGTGTGAATGAACTTGAGGAAGGAAAAGAGGATAAGAATGAGTTTGACAAATTCATGGCCAAACTCAAGGGAGAGTCCAAGAAGCACTTCATTGCTCTCTTGGAACAACTTGGTGAGGCCCATGACACTATTGAATCTCAAGAAGAGTGTCTTGAGGAACTAAGAGGTCATAGTCGTGATTATGCCGATGAGATAGCGGATCTATCTATTGCTCTTGAGGAAGAGCAAGGTCTTCATATGACTCTTGAGGAGTCACAAAATGTTGACCTTACTAAATTACGTAAAGATTATGATCATGCTATTGTTCTTAACCATGCTCTCAAGTCTGAGAAGGTTGCACTTGGGGTGGATCGTGATTGTCTCAAAGTTGAGATTGACACACTTGTCAATGCTCACAAGGCATTGATGTGTGCTCATACCTCTCTTAAGGAGTCACATGATGAACTCCAAGTGAAACTCACTAAGGAAATTGCCACATGTCCTCCTTTTGTTCTAATTGATAATGCATCTGCTACTAACCCATGTTGTGAGCATGCACACCTTGTGGAGGAAAATGCCAAGCTCAAAGAGCAGCTTAAAAAGGTTTTGGTGATGTGTATCCAAGGTGAGAAGACACTCAATGACCTTATGACTTCTCAGAAGGAAGTTGTGGCAAACACAAGGAGTGGGGTTTGTACCCAAAACAAATGAGAAGAAGAAGGTTAACACCAAGGAAGCCCCATCGCTCAAGAAAACCTTTGTAAGAGCTGGTAAATGTCCTCATGAGAAGAAGAAAAACCAAGTTATGTTGGAAAATGCCAAGAAGGGCAAGAGCAAGAACATCCAACCCAACAAGACCGACGACTTTAACCCCTCTTATGTGTTATGCCGTGCTAGTGATGGGCATGTTTACGCCAAATTTGTTGGTTCTTCTTATGAGTACATTGAATGGTGTATTTGGGTTCCTAAGACCCTTGTTGCTAACATGAAAGGACCCATTAAAGAATGGGTACCTAAAGTCAAACATTGATCTCTTGTAGGGGTTTGCTTCCGGAGGAACATCATGGTTGCTCGATAGTGGAGCGACAAATCATATGACCGGAAGCAAGGACTTGGTGGTGGACGTTCATCCTGACACATCTATGGCCACTCAAGTCTCGTATGGTGATGATGCAATTTCAAAGGTATTGGGTCTTGGAAAGGTGGTAATCTCTCCGGAACTCACCATAAAGAAGGTCATGCTTGTTGAGACCCTCGCATACAATTTACTGTTAGTTTATCAACTTGCAACCATGGGTTTTAGTACTTTCTTTGGTATTGACTCTTTGACCCTTTTGTGGAGCAAGACTCTTAAAGTAGCTTTTGCTGGGCATGTCAAGAACGGTCTCTATGTGGTGAACTTGTCGGAGCAACCCACTAAGACCGCGACTTGCTTAATGGCTAAAGTTGATGTGGGATGGCTTTGGCATCGCCGGCTAGCCCATGTTAATATGAGATCTTTGCAAAGTCTCCTCGAAGGGGATCACATCCTTGGACTAACAAATGTGAGTTTTGCCAAAGATCGTGCTTGCAGTGATTGTATTGAAGGAAAGCTACATGAGAAGGCTCATCGTCCAACCACTACAATATACTCTAAAAGGACCTTAGAGCTCCTTCACATGGATCTCTTTGGTCCTCCATCTTTTGACAGTCTTGGTGGAAGAAAATATTGCTTGGTGATTGTGGAGGATTACTCGAGATATACTTGGGTTTATTTCTTCAAGAAGAAGAGTGAGACCCAACAAACCGTCATCGACCTTGCAAATGAAGTCCAATGCCAACATGATAAAAAGATTTTGATGATTAGAAGTGACAACGGCACCGAGTTCAAGAACTACACCCTGAATGAGTTTCTCAGTGACGAAGGGATCAAGCACCAATATTCCACACCTTATACCCCTCAACAAAATGGTGTTGCTGAGAGGAAGAACAGGACGTTGATTGATGCGGCAAGAACCATGATGGCGGAGTTTAAATCTCTGCACAACTTTTGGGCTGAAGCCATCAACACAGCATGCCACGCATCTAACCGGCTCTATCTTCGCAAAGGGTTGAACAAGACCCCGTATGAGATTCTTACCGGGAACAAGCCCAACCTCACATACTTTCGGGTATTCGATTGTAAGTGTTTCATTCTCAAGAAAGGTGCTCGTTTGTCTATATTTTAATCTAGAGCCCATGAGGGCATATTTGTTGGTTATGTTGCAAACTCTCATGCTTACCGTGTCCTCAACAAGTCCACTGGACTCATTAGGAGACGAGTAACGTAGATTTTGATGAAAATAATGGCTCCCAAGTGGAGCAAAGTGGTCTTTGTGATGTAGGTGATGAAATTCCTCCCCAAGCCATAAGAAGAATGGGTGTGGGATACTCCCTACCTGTTGAGGAACCCCTTGTGGCCGAAGGAGAAGGACAATGTTCCACTCAAGTGGAACCATCACCGACGCAAGACCCACACCCTTCCAAAGAACAAACTGAAGGTCCTCTACCACATGAACAAGATCAAGGGCAAGATCAACTTACTGATGATGGTGTCTCACCAAGTGATGCCCAAGATCAAGTTCCTGTTTCCGAGCAATCTCAAGATCAAGATCTTCTTCAAGATCAAGAGCAAGCTCAAGAAGGCACTCAAGATCATCAAGATGATGACTCACAGAATGTAGGCCCTCAACCTTCCATGGAAGAAATCTTAGAGAGACAAGCCGCCAAGAAAGCCGCCAAGAATGCCAACAATCTCAGAATTAGACAACATGTGTTGGAGAACATCTACGGTGACTTGAAAAAAGGGGTAACTACTCGTAAATAGTTAACAAACTTTTGTGAACATCACGCATTTGTTTCTTGCATTGAGCCCCTTAAGGTTCAAGATGCCCTCGAGCATATGGAGTGGGTTGAAGCTATGCACGATGAACTCAACAACTTCGAGCGCAACCAAGTGTGGCGACTGGTGCCAAGACCAAAGGAGAATCATAATGTTATTGGAACAAAATGGATCTTCAAAAACAAGCAGGATGCGAACGGTATTGTCATTCGCAACAAGGCACGACTGGTGGCACAAGGATACTCCCAAGTCGAGGGTATCGACTACGGTGAAACCTTTGCTCCTGTTGCTCGCCTTGAATCTATTCGCATGTTACTTGCATATGCCTCTCATCATAATTTTAAATTATATCAAATGGATGTCAAGAGTGCTTTTCTTAATGGTCCTCTTAAGGAGTTGGTATATGTCAAGAAACCCCCGGGGTTTGAGGATCCCAAGTTCCCCAATCATGTATATGTTCTCGATAAGGCTCTCTATGGACTTAAACAAGCCCCATGTGCGTGGTATGAGCACCTTACCGAGATGTTGCAAGACCGTGGGTTTGAAATTGGGAAAATCGACCCCACTCTTTTTACAAAGAGGGTCAATGGGAACTTGTTCATATGCAACTATATGTTGATGATATTATTTTTGGTTCTCCTAGCAAAGCTTTCAATGAAGAGTTCGCCACTTTGATGAAAAACAAGTTTGAGATGTCCATGATGGGAGAGCTGAAGTACTTCCTTGGTTTCGAAGTCAAGCAACGAAGTCAAGGTACATTCATCAATCAAGCCAAATACACTCAAGACATGCTCAAGAGGTTCAAGATGGATGAGCTCAATCCTCCCAAGGCCAACACTCCCATGCCACTCAAATGCCATCTTGACAGCGATCCCAATGGTAAAGCGGTGGATCAAAAGGTATATTGCTCCATGATAGGATCCTTTCTTTACCTTTGTGCATCTAGACCGGATATCATGTTAAGTGTCGGTATTTGTGCATGATTTCAATCCGCACCTAAGGAGAGTCACCATGTGGCTGTCAAGCAAATCTTTCGATATTTGGCTCATACCCCAATCTTTGTCTTATGGTATCCCAAGGGGTTTTCATTTGATCTCGTTGGCTATACTGACTCGGATTGGGCGGGAGACCGTGTGGATAGAAAGTCCACTTCTGGAGGCTGCCAATTTCTTGGTCGGTCTTTGGTAAGTTGGTCTTCAAAGAAACAAAATTGTGTTTCTCTCTCGTCCACCGAGGCCGAGTATGTAGCTGCTGCTAGTTGTTGTGCTCAGATTATATGGATGACGCAAACTTTAAAGGATTACGGTGTCCATTGTGACAAAGTGCCTCTTTACTGTGATAATGAAAGTGCCATTATGATCTCCAGCAACCCAGTTCAACATTGCAAGACGAAGCATATAGATATTCATCATCACTTTCTTTGGGAACATTTTAAGCAGGGAGACATCAATCTTATTCATTTGAGCACTAACGAGCAACTTGCAGACATTTTTACGAAGCCTTTAGATGAAGCAAGATTTCGCGAGTTGTGACATGATCTAAATATCATTGATTCGAGTAATGTGGATTGACTTAGTGCACGCCTCCCCACACTCATCATTATGTCTTGTCTAGGTGTAGGCATGGATTTAGGGGGAGTCTAGTTCTCTCAATGAACTATTCCTCCTCCTATTATGCATAAACTAATCAAAGTCTATCACTCGCCATTTGTGATGGTTATTGTGTTTAAAAGACGAGTCTTGGTCATGGGCCCAAGGATAATTCTTCGCAGTGCCATATCATCTGACTCAAACATAGGTGGCTCTAGGGCCACAGCCCTCTCTTCATGTGAAGTCTAGGCTCACCGGTTGGTCCTCTTTTATTCTCTTCTCAGATGGACCATGCTCGTGTTTTTATCCTAGATCATAGTTTTTCTTGTCTCGTGTGTTGTGCGGATTTTGGCAATCTCCCTCTTTCTTATTTTGTTTTATTGTCGCGTTTATACACCAAGAAGGCAGAACAATACTACCATGGAGGAGCGCGGTACTACCGTAGTAGCGGTACTACCGCTTACCGCATGGAAGTAAAGAATTACTTCCGCCCGTTGAGCGGTACTACAATGACTGCGGTACTATCGCAATGACTGCAGTACTACCGTAACATCGTGTGCGCATGGGGGTTAAGAGCTGGTAGGGGGGTTTCCCATCTTCCTCATACCCCATTTTCTCTCTTCCCCTCACGTCTCTCTCTCTTCTCCTCTCAACTGCCGCTAGAAATCCTCGCCGGATCTCCATCTCCGGCCACCTGATTCTTATTTGCTCCTGTGGGATCATTCCCCACATCGTCCTCTTGCAATGGACCCCGGTATTTCCCCAATCCCCTCTTGTTTTGCCTCTCTCTTTTTGAATCTAGGTTTTTGGGGAAATATGAGATGGTCTAGCTTTGTTTGGATCCGATCTATGCATGAGGAGATATTTTGCGAGTGTTAGTGCAATAGAAGTGTGTATTGATAGGATTAAACGGGGTATTTTTTTTGATCTAGGGCAGTACCAATATGATCTGATCTGTGTTCTTGCGAAGTTCCGCCCTTGCGGTACTATTGCACCTGGTGCGGTACTACCGCTCGTAGGGCAGAAGTAAAAAATTACTTTCGTAGGCGCCACGGTACTACCGCTCTCGCGGTACTACCGCGTCGTGAGCGGTACTAATTTTTTACTTCCGCTGTCGGGGCGGCAGTAAAAAATTACTATCGCTCCCGCCGTGGTACTACCGCTCCCAGCGGTACTACCGCGTCTGAAGCGGTACTAATTTTTTACTTCCGCTGTCGGGGCGGCAATAAAAAATTATTGCCGCTCCAGCCGCGGTACTACCGCTCCCAGCGGTACTACCACGTCTGAAGCGGTACTAATTTTTTACTTCCATTGTCGGGGCGGTAGTAAAAAATTACTTCCGCTCCAGCCACGGTACTACCGCTCCAGCGGCACTACCACGTCTGGAGCGGTAGTAAATTTTTACTTCCGCAAGAACATATTGGTACTCTTCTCAATCCACAACTACCTCGTTTTGTCCTGTCCATTCTCTCTTCTACATGGTTTGTGTGACTGCTTTCATCCTTGCCTTATTTTCTTGTTTGTCCTTTGTGTTTGCGTTGTGTGCTCTAGGTGGTGGCTCTGGTTCTAGCTCTGCTCCACGCCATTCCAATCCGTCTCGTGACACAAGTTCCAAGCGGCTTTGCAATCCAGATGCTCCTGAGGGCTCCAATGATCCACCCCGCCATTTCAAGAGGACCGCATCCAAGCTCAAGCAACCAGTTGAGAACTTTGATATCATGCCACAAGCTGAGTTTCTGGCTCGAAGGTTGATCAATCCCTACGACAAGCCAAGGGAAGTTTCCAAGTCATATGACTTGTTCTGGACCAAGCAACAATATCTTATTCACCTGGATGTGATCAAGGGCAAGAAAAATCGCTATGTTCTTGTCCAATACATTGATCCGGAACACATGAGGAAGCATCTGCAATACTTTGGTGAGGCTCTAGAGTTGGTGCAGTAGTTGGCTATAGCAGACATCATCACCTTCCAACTTGACTTTGATCCAGAACTCTTGGGTCAGTTCTTTGCCTCTGTTCACTTTCACTCTGATGCGGAGCGGACCATGACATGGATGACCCATGGCGAGCAACTGACTGCCACCTGGAAGGACTTCATGGAATTGCTACATGTTCCTGACTCCGGACTTGATGTGCCACTTGGTTTGCGCCCTCACGGCAACCCTCACCTAGCTGGTAAGGATCAGCTCATACCTTTCCATATTCTGAAGACCTTACGATCTGGTGAGCAAATTCCTGTGATCAACCCTTTCCTTGATGTCATGCACCGGATCTTCGGCAACACTCTGTTTCCTCGCATGAGAGACAAGGACAAGGTGCACTCCTATCTGGTGGATATGTTGCTGCTATGTGAGAAAGGAAGAAATGAAGACATTGGCATCCTTGATGTGTCTCATGTTATGTGGCCTGAGCTTCGCACTGCTGTGTTTCATCGAAAGGTCCCCATTTATGGGCCATACTTGTTCTATCTGATTCGTGCTACTTGGGACAAGAAGTTTCCTGGTCAGGACATGTCGGAGCACATGTTTCTTCATGAGCCCATTTGTCTGTGTATGAAGGAAAAGTGGGCCAACACCACCACTAAGCCACCGTCTGCTCGTATGGAGGTCGATGAGGATGAGATCGAAGAGGAGGATGACAACAGTTCAGAGTCCTGTGTACCTCCATCTTTTGCGCCATCTTGGGCCAAGAAGCTCTCTCACAAGATGAAGACTTTGTTCTGCATGCAGGCCAAGGGTCAGTATAAGGCTCATGTTGCTCAGAAGGAGAGTCGCCAGCGGGACAAGCGCATTCTGAGGAAGCTTGGCGAGACCATCTCGAGTGGGTCTAAGAAGGACATCACCCCTAAGGCCACTTGGATGGCTAAGCAGCAGTTCTAGTGGGATGATTCTGATGCGGAGTCCGTCCGAGATGCTTCAGAGGAGTCCGATGACTGATCTTTCTGCATGGGAGCTACCACCTAGGTGTTAGGTGTCCTCTCTGCCTTTTTGGCGTCTCGATGCCAAAGGGGGAGAGAGAGTGTAGGATTTGCGTGTATTTGTGTTTGCCTTTTCGTCTTGTGTTTGCCTTTTCGTCGTCTCTCTGCTTTCGTTGAACCTTGGTTTATGTCGTTTGTGTGTGTGACCTGGAGACTTCCTCTATCATATGGTGTGACATATGCTATCACTACTACTTTATTATTATCTAGTATGATACATAGCTTGTGAGTCTGTCCATGACGTTCCCTTATCTTTATGCTCACATGCTATGCCTAGTTTCCATACTTAGTTTTGTTCATTCTATTTCAGAGATTGCATTGCCTATTAAATATTGGGGAGTGTTGATCCTAGTGTGTGTGCCCTGCAGTCCAAAGCATATCTAGAGTATGCACACATCTAGGGGGAGCTATCCTATATTTTGTAGGTCTTGAGGTTGCATATGCTTATTTTATATCCTTATGTGCAAATCCCGTGTTGTCATCAATCCACCAAAAAGGGGGAGACTGTAAGGGCATATTTCTCCCTAAGTGGTTTTGGTGATTGATGACAATGCCTTTGCGGACTAATCGTGTGCATTGAGTATTTCAGATATCTCTGGTCAGGCACAAGACGATTCAGTGCCCCTCGGAATATCTCGAAGACGGTTGTTCTATGCGTTTCTTTTCAGTGGATTTGATTCATAGGAAAGCCGTACTATTAAGAGGGGGTGCACATCGGAAAGGGGTGGGTGGAATCAACACGTGCACATCTATTCCCTTGCACCTCCTTTCCCTCTCATCAATGGAGCCCCAACCCGTTTTCCCTCTCTGTGCAAAAGGAACGCCTGCGAGGTGTTTGGGTTCAGTGGCCCACGGTAGTACCGCTCCAGGAAGCGGTAGTACCGTAGGTGCCAGTGGTAGTACCGCTCCGTGGAGCGGTAGTACCGCTATCTCCTGCCCTGGCCACTACACCTGCGGTAGTAGGCGTGGATGTAATTTTTTTACTTCCGCCCTACTACGGTAGTACCGCGATTCTCGTCCGGTGCTACCGTGCGGACTTTTTTCGCATAGTTTCCCTCTGCGGAGGTTGGAACGGAAGTAATTTTTTTACTTCCGTGCACCTCCAGTGGCTGCCTCTGCCAACCGTGCGGTAGTACCACACGGGCTCGCGGTAGTACCGCTCCGGCGGTTCTACCGCTTGCTAACAGGTAGGGCCAGCTACTCCCGTGCTAGCGGTAGTACCGCACAAGGTTGCGGTAGTACCACAAGCCATTGCGGTAGTACCATGACTTTTGTGATAGTACCGTGATGCCCGGGGATGAGTGAGTGGATAACGGTTGGATCTTGTCCCCCACTATAAAAGGGAGGTCTTCTTCTCCAAGAAGATTACCTCTTCCTTCCCAAAACTCCATTGTTGCTCCAAGCTCCATTTTTGCCCGATCTCTCTCCCTAGCCAATCAATCTTGTTGATTTCCTTGGGATAGGTTGAGAAGCCCCCATTCTACATTTCCACCAAGATAAATTTGATTCCCCCCCACTAATCCCTTGCGGATCTTGTTACTCTTGGGTGTTTGAGCACCCTAGACGGTTGAGGTCACCTCGGAGCCACATTCCATTGTGGTGAAGCTTCATGGTGTCGTTGGGAGCCTCCAATTCAGTTGTGGAGATGCCCCAACCTTGTTTGTAAAGGTTCGGTCGCCGCCTTCAAGGGCACCAATAGTGGAATCACGACTTCTCGCATTGTGTGAGGGTGTGAGGAGAATACGGTGGCCCTAGTGGCTTCTTGGGGAGCATTGTGCCTCCACACCGCTCCAACAGAGACGTACTTCCCCACAAGGGAAGGAACTTCGGTAACACATCGTCGTCTCTACCGGCTCCACTTTTGGTTATCTCGCATCTTTACTTCTTACAAGCATTTATTGTGTCATATCCCATGCTTGCTTGTGTACTTGTAGTGGTTAGCATCATATAGGTTGTCCACCTAGTTGCACATCTAGCTAAATTATTTGATGCTAAACCTTTATTATTAAAGAAAAGTTAAAAAGTGTTAGTTGCCTATTCACCCCCCTCTAGTCAACCATATTGATCCTTTCACAATCTTTGTAATACTCCTTTCGGCAACTAGAAGAAGGAAATCATATATAGTACCATATTGCTTAGTACTGAATTTATGAGGACCAATCTTTCGCCTAGAGATAGCAGTTTACCTTTCCAACTGCATAATATTTGTTGAAGTCTCTCATCGATGTGTTTCCATTCAACATTTGTGAGTCTCCGATAGTGTATCGCTATCCCCAAAAATGTGATTGGAAACTGGCCCAACCTGCATCCGAACAGGTCAGCGTACAGATGGGCCTCGTCCTGAGCCTCACCGAAACAAAACAATTCACTTTTATGGAAGTTGATCTTAAGACGTGAGAGTTGCTCAAATGCTGATAAAATTAATTTCAGATTCCTCACTTTCTCTAGGTCATGATCCATGAAGAGAATAGTATCATCGGCATATTAAAGGATAGAGAGACTAGCATCCACAAGATGATTCACTACCCCATCAATTTGACCGTCAACTTTGGCATGCTCAATCATGGTAGCTAATATATCCGCCACTATATTGAATAGCATGGGCAATATTGAGTCACCCTGTCTCAATCCTTTTTTCATTTGGAAATAGGGGCACACGTCATCATTGACTTTAATGGCTACGGTACCTTTAGAAACAAAACTATGGATCATAGCTCGCCACTCTGCAGAAAAACCTTTCATTCTGAGAGCCTGTTGAAGAAAGGTCCATTTGACTTTGTCATAAGCCTTTTCAAAGTCGATTTTGAGTACCACCCCATTCAACTTTTTCCAATGCAGTTCGTGGACTATTTCATGAAGGATAACAACTCCATCTAGGATGTTTCTGCCTTGCATGAAAGCGGTCTGTGAAGGCCGAACCACACGTTTAGCAACCGAATTTAGCCTAATCGTCGCAACCTTCATGAATATTTTAAAGCTAATATTAAGTAGGCAGATAGGTCTATATTGTTGTATCCTTACAACCTCATTAACCTTAGGTAATAAAATAATCTCACCGCAATTTAAGCAAAACAATTCTAGTTGGCCAACATGTAGGTCACCAAACAAAAGCAAGAGATCCGATTTGATGACTTTCGAGAAGCTCTGATAGAACTCTGCAGGAAAACCATCCGGACCTGGGGCTTTGTTGTGCTCCATTAAGAAAACCGCCTTTCTAACTTCCTCCTCAGAATATGGGGCTGTTAGAAGGATATTTTCCTCATCAGAGACATAGGGGATGTCGTCCGTTCAGGACTCATCCATTGAGAAGTTTCCTTCCTCTAGGGCTCCAAACATGTTTTTATAAAAAATAGTGATATAAGGTTTAAGTTGCTCATGCCCCTCAATCGTACGCTCCTCCTGATGTAGGGTATGAATAAGTTTCTTCCGGTGTCTACCATTGGCGACACAATGAAAGTATCTAGTATTCGAATCACCTTTCAGGATAAATTGAGAGTTTGAAGGTTGGTACCATTTGAGCTCCTCCTCACGCAGCATGTGAGCTATCTGTGCATTAGATTGACTCTTGATGTTGATTTCGTGCACAGATAGAGGCCTGACCTCCGCTAGAGCTTCTAATTCATCAATAATAGATGAAAGACGAAGTTTCTCTTTTTTGAGGATACCCGTGGTATGCCTAGCCCAACCACTTAGGAATTTACGGATTAAATGTATTTTGTTATTCCTTTTTTTTGGGGTATGTCCGGCAACTGGTTTTTCCCACAGCTCCCTGACCATGTCATGGAAGCCAGCCCGATGCAACCAACCAAGTTCAAACTTGAACTTGCGTCTCGGTTCTGGGTGTGGCAAACCAGTAGTCAAGAGGATGGGTGCATGGTTTGAGAGAGCCTCGATGCGAGGTAGAGCACAAATAGAAACCATAGGGAATTTTAATTCCCATTCAGTATCCATTAGAACATGATCTAGTTTCTCATATGTTGGCTCCGGAAGGCTGTTATCCCAAGTGAACTATCTTCCAATCATTGAAACCTCTCGCAGATCTAGGTTGTCGATGACAGCATTGAAAAGGAAAAGCCAATGCTCATCAAACCTGCCTCGACTTTTCTCATTTGGAAATAGTAGCAAATTGAAATAACCACCAATAAGAATGGGATATGGATTATCTTTTGCCAGATTAACCAATTCACGGAGAAAGTCGGCCTTGAACTTATCCTGGGCTGCACCATACACATCACGAGAGTCCATGTGAAGTTATCAGCCTTGTTGCGAAGATGGAGTTTAATGTGAAAACCATCATCCGAACTAGCCAAAACATCCATAGGACATGTGTTTATGCCAAGTAAAATGCCCCTAGAACGACCTCTAGGCGGTCATGAAAGCCAAGTGAAGTCTATCCCGCCAGAAAGATGGTCAAGCAGACTTACTGAAAAATCACGTCTACCCGTTTCAGGGATAGCCAAAAATTCTAAATTATATTCCATATTACATTCCACAATGAATAAATGCTTAGCCAAGTCACCAAGACCTCTTCTATTAAAGAACATTCCATTCATGAGGAAACAATATGAGATTTAGAAAATTTCGCCCTCTTTGAGGTTTTGCGACCTTTTTTGGAATGGAAGGCCTTTGATTTACGTCCGGAAGCTGTAAGCTCAGTCAATGAACTAAGTACGGGTTCATCTAGACCCACATCCGAAACTTGTCCAACTAAACGAGAGAGTAATTGGCCATCTGATGTGGCATGCAGTTCCTCCTCATCTAGATGTGAGACAAAAGACTTGCTAGAAACCCGTGGAGTAACCTTGAGACGGTCATATTCCAAATCTCTCAAAGCATTTGTCGAAACAGAAATATCCTTCTTGTTACTTCCTAGAGTAACATCCGCATTATTCAACTTAGAAACAATGGATGTCGTAGAAAAAGATAAAAAGGATTTGGGTGACGACATAATACCTTGGTTGTCTAGGTTCTGTGATGCTTTATGCTGCATAGCCTTGACCAAGGAGTCCTGATGAGTATCCATCGTCCCCTCATTGGTAGCTGTATGCCGATTGCTCTGGCGGATAGGTATCACTCCCGATGAAGGTAGTTACACAAGGTTCGCTGCCGGAGGAGGGGGTGAGGGTGGTGTAGCAATCCCCTCCCCGACAGTCTTGGACGGAGTCATGCGTGAAGACGCCGCTGTCGGTGAAGTAGCCGCAGATGTCGATTGTGCCGCTGCGGGCACCAAGGGATCCGCTAATTCCACGACCGCAGGCACCAAGGTGTCCGCCATGACTGTGGTCATCGTCGCCGAGGGATACGCGGTCACTGAGTGTGCTGACGCAGTCGTCAAGTGGACCGCTATGTCTACAGTTGCAGTCGCCGTAGTGACTGTGTAGTCTGCTGAGTCCATGGTCGTCCTTGTGGCCGACGCTGTCTCCGTGTGACCAGCCAGGGTTGGCACCATCTGGCTCGGCATAAATGCGGGAGGGGCCCCAGCTAATCCCGTGCACACTGTCTTCACAACCGGACGAGCAAGCTGACTCAACCTAGATCCATCCATGCATGCATTTGCATGCAGTACACCAGCATTGTTGTGTACACCGTCTATGCATGTATTCCCATGTAGTGCACCAGCTTGTGTGTGTGCATCCGAGCACGTGAGTCTGCCTGCCAACTCCCCATCAACAGCGTGAGGTGGCACAGTACCTGTGGACAAAATTTGCAACAACGAAGGCTTCATCGTAGTAGCGGGAAGTGTCGCACGAGCAGGTGTTGACTGGGTCTCCTTATGCATCAACTCTGGTGATCGTTCAAGGCATCCTCGCAACACGGAATTCGCCCGAAGATCCGCTAGCAGCTGAATACCTCTCGAGGTCTGCAGAGAGGAATTACAAGGAGTCACCGCCAAGACTACAGGGTCGGGCCTATGTGCACTCGGAGAAACAACGCTCGCTAACCCACGTTGTTGCACTTGAGTCATTTGAACATTCTTAGTAGAAGCCGACGTAGATGACTGCAGGTTGGAGGAGAGAGTGGCATGCTCGGAAGTATCCATGTCATCATCCCGTTCCTTACCGGTGTTATCATCATCTGCATCGTCGCTCTTTCGCCTCCAAATAAATTGAACAAAATCCGGGTCTGGTATGAATTATGTCGGTTCCCTTCTGAACGTGAAAGGACAGCCCTTGAGTTTAACCACCACATCCGTGGAAACAAAATGTTCAACATCATCCTTCTCCTTAGACAAAATCTGAGTGTTAGTCATGGCTACCAGAATACGGAGTGGTGAAGGTCCTAGGACCAGAAGATCCGAAGATCAAAGAAAAAACAGCCCTAATAGCTACAACACAACCCTCCATACAATCCACACAAGACAATGCAGCTCCGACTCCGACGATGAACTACGGAGAAACTAGGCAAGGTTGGTGTCACGGAGGATCCCCGAACAAACCACCTATCACGCGTCATCATATACCACTTGGCCCTGCCACTGCGGCTTCGACTTCCCAACAACGAGCAGTCGACGCAACCCCACAGACACGTCGGAGAAGAAGAGCCGACTACCGCGACCAATACCATGCCTCCGATATTGCTCACCACCATCATCGTTGCCATAGAAGCCACCGTGCACGTCCAACCATAGGAAGCACCAGAAGGAACAAGAGCTTCAAGACAGCGCCCTAAAGAGGGGAACAATGTTGAAGACGACGTCACCGCCCGACCCTGCAGTAGGATCTGGGCTTTCACCCGAAGAACTTGATCCGGGAGTATAGGCTATGAAGAATCCCTATGACGCCTCCAAGGTGGATAGCAACGCCCACGGGCGCCGACACCATCGGCTGACCAACACCGGCCAGGTTTTCACCCGGGGCAACCACTCCCACGCAGCAGGTCGAGGTCGATCCGTGCCTCCATTAGACCGTGCACCCCAACACAGCAAGCGCGACGCAGTGCAGGGCCACCAGCTAGCCTCCCCCACAATGGGCATGCAGAGACCAGATCGGGTTCCGCACCCCGCATCCAACCGCGACCAGAGCCTCCTTGCTCCGACAAGCAGCATCCGGGCACCACCAGCCGGCGGCAGTACCCCTCCTGGGCCGCCATGAACGGACAAACTGTCAGCGACCAACCAGGCAACCGAGCCGTCGCGCCACGCCCACCATAGCGACCTCCGTCGCCCTGACGAAACCGCCACCACCGCTCGCGCGGGCCACGGTCCCCTCGCGCAGTACCGCGCTAGATCAATGCTGCCGAGTGCTCACCGCACTCCCGCGCAGGCCAGATCTGCACCTCACCCACGCATGCGCCCTTAGCAGTAGCTGGTCGGCCCCTACGGACCGCGCGATCGATGATGTCGCATGCACCCGCCTCTTGCCTCCACGTCGCGGCCCCGCACGCCAAATCTGAGCCGCACCCACCGTTCGCCCGCTGCAGGAACTGGCCACTCCTCGGCCGGCACCACACGCCGCACCGCACCATCCCCAGCCACGGCAAGCCCCGCGCCAAGCGATGCCAGCCTGCAGCCTCACTGTGCCGCTCCGGTCCGCCCCAAGCCACCATGTTCTCGAGTTCCTTCCAAGTCAACCAGCATGCGCTGCTCGATCTGGAGTAGGAGGAGGAAACAGCCCCCTCGCCGCCAAGCCACACATGCTTTGTCCGGCGGCGCCTGCCAGCGACAGCGAGGGGAGTTGGGCGGCGGTGTGGAGCGCTGGTGGCGCGGCTAAGGTTTGCTCCCTGGTCGCCCGCGGGAGCGACCGAGGGGAGCGAGAGTCTAGTGTGTGCTTAAGCAGATGCTATTCATCCTTTAGGACCTTAAGTGCAGGCGCTACGAGCTATCCTAGGAGAGAGACGTGTCGCTGCCAGATGTGATCAAAGATGCATGGGAAGTTGTAGGGGGCGTGCAGAATTTAGGTCAACTCCGGGATGCCCTCACTCAGACTATGGTGACCCTAGGCTCTTGGAGCAAAAAAATGGTAATGTAACCAGGCAACTTGCCAAGTCTCGAACATAGTTAGAAGAGCTGATGCACATGAATGCAAATCAATAGCATATTAGAAGGGCCACAAACAAAATGAATGAGTTACTTTATCTAGAGGAGATGATGTGGCTACAACGGTCTCTATTACATGGCTAAAGGAGGGAGATAGAAACACAAGATTTTTTCATAGTATAGGAGTGGTGCACTTAGATTTTGCTTCAGTGTGGAAACTAGCCAATGAGTTATCGAGGATATATTCTCGGCGGATCCCTCGCTTGATGCATCTGCAGTACTTGATCTTCTTGAGTCTAAGGTTTTGGATGATGGCAATTTTAAACTTTGTGCACCTTTTACACATGAAGAAATTGCAAACAATTTATTTTAGATTGGGCCACTAAAAGCATTGGGACCCGACATGTATCTGGCAAGGTTCTTTCAGCGGAATTGGAGTATGTTAAAGGATAGGGTTATCACTGCAGTTAAGGATTTTTTTCCAGTACGGCTACTATGCCGGAGGGGCTAAATGCCACGAGCATTGCTCTTATTCCAAAAATCTCCAACCCTGAAAAGTTATCCGACTATAGACCCATCAGCCTTTGTAATGTGATATATAAAGTTATTTCAAAGTGCCTAGTTAACCGTTTGATACCCCTTCTAGATGACTTAATTTCTCCATAGCAAAGCGCATTTATTCCAGGGAGGATGATCATTGATAATGCACTAGTGGCTTTCGAGTGCATTCACTTAATCAAGAAGGAGAAGGATCATACAAAAAGTGTTTGGGCATACAAGATAGACATGTCGAAGGCTTATCATAGGGTGGATCGGGGCTTCTTGAAGCAGGTGATGCAAAAGTCGGGTTTTTCTCTGCTATGGATTAACTCGATAATGGCATATGTCACATCGGTGAGATATTCGGTTAAATTAAATGGAATTCTCTTGGATTCATTTGCATCGACGCACGGTCTACGGCAGGGTGACCCTGTTTCACCTTTCTCATTCTTGTTTGTGGTGGATTGCTTGTCAGCTATTTTAAAAATTAAAGTTGGTAATGGTCAGATTACCCCGGTCAGCGTATGTAGAAGAGCTCCTGGTATATCACCCTTTCTATTTGTTGACGACAATTTGTTATCTTTTTAGGCTTCTACAGTACAAGCAGAGAAGGTAAAGGCAACATTGGATTTCCATGGAGTGGTTACTGGTCAAAGCGTGAATTACAACAAGTGCTCAATATTATTTTGGGCAAACTGTCAAAAGGGCGTGGATGCCTCCTAGAGGGGGGTGAATAGGCTCTTTAAAATAATTACAGTTAAGGCTTGAACAAATGCAGAATAAAACTGGCATTTAATTTTTCAAGCACAAAACCTAAAACAACTAGGCTCGCCTATGTGCACCAACAACTTATGCTAAGCAAGATAAACAACTGGGTGATAGCAAAATATATACCATGATAAAATATGGCTATCACAAAGTAAAGTACATAAGTAAAGAGCTCGGGTAAGAGAAAATCGAGGCACCCGGAGACGACGATGTATCTCAAAATTCACACCCTTGCATATGCTAATCTCTGTTTGGAGTAGTGTGGAGGCACAATGATCCCCAAGAATCCACTAGGGCCACTATAATCTCCACACGCCCTCGCACAATGCAAGATGTCGTGATTCCACTAAGGGACCCTTGAGGACGGTCACCGAAACCGTACAAATGGCAGCCCTTGGGGGCAGTCACCCAACCCGTACACTTTGGTAACCCTTGGGGCAGTCACCGGAACCCATACAAATTGCTCGGGGAAATCTACACAACCTAATTGGAGACGACGACACTTGCGCGAAGCTTTACAACACAATGATTGAGCTCCGAGGCACGACCAACTGTCTTGGGCGCCAAAGCACCCAAGAGGCACAAGCTCTAGGGTGTCCAAACACCCAAGAGTAATAAGCTTCCAAACTTCACTTCCACATATCACCATGGAGAACTCAAATCGATGCAGCTAATGAAATAGCAAGGGCACACATAGTGCCCAAGTCCCTCACTCTCAAATTCCACCAAAGCAACGAAAGCTATGGAGGAATATGAGGGGAAGAACAAGAAAGAGAATACAAAGAACTCCAAGATCTATATCCAAGGGGTTCCCCTCACATAGAGGAGAAAGTTATTGGTGGAAACGTTGATCTAGATCTCCTCTCTCTTCTCCCTCAAGAATTAGAAAGAATCATTGGAGGGATTGAGAGTTAGCTGATACATTGAGGGATGGAGAGTTAGTAGATACGTCTCCAACGTATCTATAACTTTTGATTGTTCCATGCTATAATATTATCATTCTAGCATGCTTTTTGGGTGATTATTTACCAATTCATATTATTTTTAGCACTAACCTATTAACCAAATACACAATGTCAGTTGTTGTTTTTGCATGTTTTTGACTTTTCGGGTTTACAGTACCAAATGAAGTCCAATTGTCTTGAAACTTTTTTATGATTTTTTATAGACCAGAAGAATACCTGGAAGCTTCAGGTGGAGCCCGAAGGATCCATGAGGGAGCGACCACACAATAGGGGGCGCCTAGGGGGATGGCTCCGCCCTGTTATGTGGTGGCCCCTTAGGGCGTCTCTCAGCACCCCTCTCTAGCCTATAAATTCCAATAAATCCCTAAAACCCTAGAGAGCTCCCGGAACACTTTTTTCATCGCTGCAAGTATCTGTTCCGTCGTGTGCCCATATGGAGCCTTGTTCCGGTGCCCTGTCGGAGGGGGATCGATAACGGAGGGCCTCTTCATAGACCTTGCTGCTCCCATGGTGATGTGTGAGTAGTTTCCTACAGACCTACGGGTCCGTAGTTAGTACCTAGATGGCTTTCTCTCTTGATCTTCAATACAAAGTTCACCGCATCTTCGCCGTGATCTATTCGATGTAATCACTTTCCGCGGTGCGTTTGTTGGGATCCGATGAATTGTGGGTTTATGTTCAGATTATTTATGAAAAATATTTGAGTTTTTTATGATTTATATTATGATTCTTATTTGCATGCTTATTATAGCTTTGTGAATCTCCGATCTATTGAAGTAGTTTGGCCAACTAGATTGATATTTCTTTAGTGAGAGGGGTGCGTTGTAATGGGTTCAATCTGACGGGTTTCTATATCCCAGTGATAAAGGGGGAAAATATATGTATTTATATTCTTGACGCTAAGGATAAAACGATGGGGTTAATTCATATTGATTGAATTATCTTTGACTACATCATGTCATCGTTCTCCAAGCATTACTCTGTTTGTCATGGACTTAATACTTAGAGAGGCAAACATATAAGCGCTCTCGATGTGGAGTAATAGTAATAGGTGCAGGTAGGAGTCAGTCTATTTGCTTATGGACGCGATGCCTTATTACACATGGTCATTGTCGCGAATAAATGTTGCACAACTACGTGCTTTTCTATCAATTGCCCAACAGTAATTTGTTTACCCACCATATGCCTACTACATGAGAGATGCCACTAGAGAACACTACGGCCCACGAGTCTATTCACTTATATATTTACAAAAGCTTTCAATACCTTACTTCCATTTATTTACTTTTATTTTATTTTACAATTTTCAATATGCCACTTTCATTTACATACTTCACTAGCTTGCAAATAATGAGTCCAAGGGGATTGACAACCCTCTTGCCGGCGTTGGGTGCAAGTGTTTGCTTCTTTGTGCGCAATCACTGAAAACGGGGGTTGCATGCTACTCCTATTAGTTCTATAAGCCCTGGTTCTCAACTGAGGGAAATACTTATCTATACTGTGTTGGATCACCACATCCTGTTCACGGAAAACCCAACGCAGATCACAAGTATCAGGAAGGATTTCTGGCACCGTTGCCAGGGAGTGTCACCCACCTACTATCAAGTAACTTCGCACAAATTATCATTCACTTGTTCTACTTTTTATTTTCGGTTATATTTCTTGTTTCATAAAAAACAAAAAAACAAAAAAAATTATCTTTGCTAGTTGGTAGTTTACTTCTTTGCTTGCTAGTTTACTTGTCATGCTTCTTACTTTGCTTGTTCAGTTGCCATGTCTCAAGATATTACTAAGTTGTGTGACTTCTCAAATCTTAATAACAATGATTTTATTAGTACTCCTATACCACCCGACACTAGTGAGGAGTTTTATGATATTAATGTTGCGTTGCTGAATCATGTGTTGAAAGAACAATTTTCGGGAAGTCCTAATGAGGATTCCGCTCCTCGTCTTAAATCCTTTGTTGAATTATGTGATATGCAAAATAAAAAGTATATGGATAATGGTGTGGTCAAATTAAAGTTAATTCCTTGTTCATTATGACATAAAGATATGACTTGGTTTTCATCTTTACCATGTAATAATATTGTAACGTGTGATAAGTGTAAAGATGCTTTTATTGCCAAGTATTTTCCTCCTGCTAATATCATCTCCTTAGAATTTAAATTATGAATTTTAAACAACATGATCAAGAACAATTTTACAAGCTTGGGAGAGGATGAAATTAATGATTAGAAATCGCCCTACTCATGGTTTAAACTTGTGGATGATTATCCAAAATTTATATGCTGGACTAAAGTTTGTGTCCAGAAATCTTCTAGATGCTGCTGCAGGGGGTACCTTCATGGAGGTGACATTAGGAGAGTCCACCAAACTTCTGGACAACATCATGACAAACTACTCTCAATGGCATACCAAAAGAGCTACAACTGGTAAGAAGGTAAATTCTATCAAAGAAATCACTACTTTGAGTGAAAAAGTGGATGCTCTTATGAAAATGGTTGCTAGTAAAAATGCTCATGTTTATACCAATGATGTGCCTTTGTCTACCTTGATTGAGAAAAATGATGTGAACTTTATCTCGCGAAAAAAAATTCAACAACAATGCCTATAGAGGGAATTTCAATGCTAGACCGCATCTCGGTAATTCTTCTAATAATTATGGCAATTATTATGGAAATTCTTATGGACTCCTCTGATCTTGAGAACACCGTTAAAGAATATATTAGTTCTCAAAAGAGTTTAATACTATGGTAGAAGAAAAGTTGCATAAACTTGATGATTTGGCTAAATTCATGGATATGATTGCTCTTGATGTGGAAACTCTTAAAAATTAAACTTTGCCACCCAAGCATGATTTAATTGAGACTATTAAATATATCCAAATATCTATTGATGAAATTAAGGAGAGGACTTCTAAGTTGAAAGCTAATCGAAAATTCTTAGAAAAAGCTCTTCCACCCGGTTTTTTACCGGAATCATGATGAAGATCTTAAAATGATTGGTAGTTATCCAATTGAATCTTTGTTTACTAATGTGAAAGTAAATGATAAAGGGACTGAAGATGAGTCAAATTTAGCTAGAGAGCGTCCTGTTTGCTTGGAGGGTGATGATTCTAATGATAAAATTAAAAAAAAAGTGGGTTTGGAGAGGTTAAAACTTTAACTAGTGATGTGCCCACTATCTTGGATTACAAAACTTGAATTATGAAAGTTTTTATTTAGTATAATTTATTTCCTTGTTGCAATCCAATATTACCCCATCCAATTCTTATGAACAAAATAAAGTTTTTACTCAACATATAGTAGAAGCGGTGATAAAAACTTAAGATGAGAAACTCGAACTTGAAGTTTCTGTTCCTAGAAAATTACATGATGAATGGGAACCTACTATTAAAATAAAACTGAAAGAATATGAATGTAATTCTTTGCGTGACCTTGTTGCTAGTGTTTCAACAAGACCTAAATTTCTTTGGGATGTTCTTGGCCTCACCAATATTCAAGATTATTCCCTAAACTTACATCTTGTGGATTCTATCATCAAGAAATATTTGGGTAGAAAAAATGATGTGCCTATCATTGTGAATAAAATTGTTAGGGATATAACTCCCGGTGTGACCCACCCAGGAGGGACCGTTTCATACTTGGAGGCTCATAAGCGAGGCCCTAAGTGGGCCTGAATATTAAAGACAAGCCTAAGAGATGACTCACCAGGCGGGCCTAGATGGAGGCCCAGAGCCGGAAGATGGCACGAGACCCAAGTGCGTGAGCCGCCCGGAAGACGGCTTGCCCAGGAAGGCATGGTGACTTAGAGACAAGATCGGATACTTTGTATAAGCCGGTCTGGACTCTTGTAGGCCCAGGGCCTTGACCTACCTATATAAAGGCGTGCCCCTATGGCAGCTTAGGGTACGAAAACTGATCGATAGCTAGGTCAAGCGAACTCGCTCCCTTGTAATCGATACCCCATCAATAAAACAAAAAGCAGGAAGTAGGCTTTTACCTCTTCCCGAGGGGCCGAACCTGGGTAAATCCTTGTATCTCGATTCCGATCAACCCTTTCGATCTCACCACCTTAGCAATGGCCTCGAACCTAAGTCCTCTCACTAGGACATCTATCGTGACAAAACCACGACAGTTGGCGCCCACCGTGGGGCTAGTGCTCGGTGGTGTGGAGTTCTTGAAGGGCTCTCTCCCAGGGATCGAGGGATACGTTGTCGGCAAGATGACCAAGACTCACCACGACAAGCTCTACATCGATGACGCTGGCTGGGGCCCCAAGGCCAACTCAATCGAGTATGGGCACCGGGTCCCCTTCGGTGGAATTCACGTTTTCATTGGAAAGATCGGCAGATCTGAGCCTGGGCCGGACATCTGCGCCAACCTCGTCGAGCCGGCCCGGCGTATGCAACCCTCCCGCATTCAATCCGGGCAAGGGAGCGTCTTCGTCGGCTTTACACAAGGAGTGGAAGACATCCTTATCCTCTCAGATGATGGGTCCTTGAGCGGAGAGGCAGAGTCGATCTGCCAGCTTCATGATTGTAGTCTTGGGGGCTATGCCGATGGAGACAGTATTCCGGAGCCCTACGACCCGTCGAGCCGAGCCGCCATCTTTACGGCAGGCACAACGCTGACTCTAAACAACACAACGTCAGGAGCGGCAACAGGCACGGTGCCAGGTCCCGAGTCTTCCAGGGCACCGACTCAAGTGTCGTTGGCTCAAGTTTTGCTAGATCTAATGAAGGAATTAACAACCTTGATGGGAACCAAGGTCACAACTAGAAATCAGGTAGAGCATAACACGAAGATTATCCAGATAAAAACGTTGATAGCCAAGGCCCAAGAGGATATCAACACGTTGCAAGATCAGATGAATGCTGAGTCGGAGTGTTTGAGGATAGAAGTCCTCCACTTTAATCTGGACCAGCATGCTTCATAGGTAGTCCTATGGAGGAGGACCCAAGTCCGCCTCACGATGTACTTTGAGCCCCAAAACCTCTTTAACACCCTCGAGGCAGGACCGAGTGTGCCACAGGCCATAACCCGGGCTACGGAAGCACCGCAACAGCCATACCCGCTCCGAACGGATCAGACTCCGCCACGGAACCTTATGACACCGCCAGGTCATCATTCTAACTGGTTGGATAACATGGTGGCGGCGGCTGCTAGGCTTAATGCGCTCCTGCTTACGGATGGGACTTCGTTCGCTAAAGAGGCGAGCAATGCCATCGAGTTGTTACAAACAATCATGGCTCAGCAGGAGAAGTACACTTATAGCCGGAGCCGGGTGCATTCCACCCCCATCCCGAGCCGTAGTTACAGTCGACGCATAGAGTCGCCTGCGGTTTCTAGCAGAGAGAGGCGATGCAACCCGCCCCGTGCCAACACCCAAGACATTGTGGAAAGGGGCAGAGCCCATCGAGGAGGGACGCTAGTGACGAATTACCCAGAGATTCTTGAGCCGTCTCCGATAACCCCTTCAACCTCGGTGGGAGCCGGAATTTCATCTAGGGGTGTTGGTGTGCCTTGCTTAACAGCAGTGTTACGTATTAAGCGTTTGCCTAAGGACTTTAAAGGGCCGCGCAAGGTACCTAATTACATGGCCGTTCTACCCCCAGAGGCATGGGTCGAGAGCTATGAGCTCGCCATGGAGATGTTGGACGTGAGTGAGGTGGTTTGTGCAAATTACCTCATCATGATGTTGGAAGGACCATCTCATACATGGTTAAAGGGGTCTTGGGACGAGTTGAAAGCACGTTTTATCAAGAACTTCTGAGGAACGTGCAAGCAGCCTATGACAATTGTTGATCTTGATCATTGTGTGCAGCATGAAGATGAGTCGGCCCATCATAGGGTCTGGCAGGTTTCGACCGTTATCCACTCATTTGAGAATATCTCGGCGTCTCAAGAAGTTCTGATTTTGGAGAAAAACTGTCACTTCTTACCCCTTAAGGAGAAACTTGGGCGGTTGAAGCATTCTTGTCTGGACATGGGTGAGCTCATGTCGTCTCTCACCAAATATGCAGATTCAGATACTGCTAAGGACCCAGGGTCTGACAAGGAGAAATCAACTAAGAGTAAGAAGAACGGTAGTGGCAAGGGCCAGCAGCAGAACGGGGGAGGAAATAACAACCCCGACAATTGTGGTAAGAGAAAGAATCCGGACGGTGGATCAGATCTCATAGCCAACGCCAGTACCGGGAATAATCATTCTAAGTGTTGTGGAACATCGCATGGGAAACAAAAAAAATCCTACGCACACGCAAACCTGTCCATGGTGATGAGCATCTACGAGAGGGAGAGTGGATCTGCGTACCCTTGTAGATCGCTAAGCGGGAAGCGTTAAGAAACGCGGTTGGTGTAGTCGAACTTCTTCGCGATCCAAATCGCCGAGCGTCCCGCGATCTAATCACGAACCATCCCGCGAACCAATCACGAACCGTCCCGCGATCTCATCACGATCCATCCCGCGATCCGATCACGAACGTCCCGTGGCCTTGATCACGATCCTTCCGATCTAGTACCGAACGGACGGCACCTCCGCGTTCAGCACACGTGCAGCTTGATGACGATCTCCACCGTCTTGATCCAGCAAGAGGAGGCAGAGAGGAGGAAGAGTTCTCCGGCAGCGTGACGGCGCTCCGGCGATGGTGGTGGAGCTATTCCGACAGGGCTTCGCCTAAGCACTGCAGAAAACCGATCTAGAGGAGAAGCTATGCACTAGAGGAACAGGTGGCATGTGGCTGAAAATCTTGTGCCAAAACCCTAAAATCCTCTAGTATATATAGGAGGAGAAGAGGAGGAGGCTTGTTTGCCAAAAAGGCAGCCCTTGGGTCGGCCAAACCAAGGAGGGAGGAGTCCTCCTCCTACACTCCTAGTAGGATTAGGACTCCTTCCTTATTTGGCCCCTTTTTTGCCTTTTTCCACCTTTTTCCTTTTGGTATTTTCTTCCCAGCCTCATGGGCTTTGTGTACGACTTCCACCAGCCCACTAATGGCTGGTATTCATCCTCCTACAGCCCATAAAGCCTCTTAGGTCGAAATACCCCTCCCGGTGGTCTCCCGATACACTACCGGCACTCCCGGTACACTACCGATGAGCCCGGAACTTTTCCGGCGACCAAACTGGGACTTCCTATATATGAATCTTTACCTCCGGACCATTCCGGAGCTCCTCGTGACGTCCGGGATCTCATCCGGGACTCCGAACAAACTTCGGTCACCGCCATACATAACTCTACACTATCGAAACGTCACCGAACCTTAAGTGTGCAGACCCTGCGGGTTCGAAAACTATGTAGACATGACCGAGACACCTCTACGGCCAATAAACAATGGCGAGACCTGGACATCCACATTGGTTCCTACATATTCTACGAAGATCTTCATCGGTCGAACCTCTCTGTCAAGGATTCAATCAATCCCGTATAACGTTCCCTTTCTTCTTCGGTATGTTACTTGCCCGAGATTCGATCGTCGATATCTCCTAGTTCAACCTCGTTACCGGCAAGTCTCTTTACTCGTTCCGTAATGCAAGATCCCATGTCTAACATATTAGTCACATTGCTTGCAAGGCTTGTTGTGATGTTGCATTACCGAGTGGGCCCTGAGATACCTCTCCGTCACACGGAGTAACAAATTCCAGTCTTGATCCATGCCAACTCAACAGTCACCTTCGGAGATACCTGTAGTGCACCTTTATAGTCACCCAGTTATGTTGCGACGTTTGATACACACAAAGTATCCCTCCGGTGTCAGTGAGTTGCATGATCTCATGGTCATAGGAACATATACTTGACATGCGGAAAACAGCAGCAATAAACTGACACGATCATATGCTACGTTTGTAATTTGGGTCTTGTCCATCACATCATTCTCCCAATGATGTGATCCCGTTATCAAATGACATCTCATGTCCATGTCTAGGAAACCTTAACCATCCTTTGATCAACGAGCTAGTCTATTAGAGGCATACTAGGGACATGGTTTTGTCTATGTATCCACACATGCATTTAAGTCTCCGATCAATACAATTATAGCATGGATAAAAAACAATTATCATGAACAAGGAAATATGATAATAACTAATTTATTATTGCCTCTAGGGCATATTTCCAACACTAAGGGCCATGGTAAGCCACCTTTTAATAAAGCTAAAGCCTCCTTTAATATGGAGGCGATGCTCAATAAGCCCTGCCCAGAAGACAGTCAACCCGGCAGGCCGTCTGGTCACGTTTGGAGGGATTGTTATATCATGCGAGAGTTCCGGAGTTATAGCCTTAATCAGCATCATGATGGAGGCAATGGGCCGGCTGGCAGGCCAGGATCCGACTCTCATGGGCCAGGTTTCGGTGGAGGCGGCTCAAGTTCAGGTTATCAGGGGAAACACAATCAAGGTGGTCATCATCAGCGGCCTAGCAATGGTGGTCAATAGCAAAACAATCCGTCAGGGTATCAGAGTAACCCGAAGCAGCTTAGTGAAGGCCAGTACCACATTTTCACCACAAGTTTGGGTAAACGAGATTAGAAGTTACATAAGAGGGCGGTTCACACTGCCACGCCGGCTCTTCCATGATATTTGAAGTGGTCTGAGCATACGATGTCATGGAGCAGGGAGGATCACCCGCCACGGGTTGATAACCCGAGACACTTAGCACTCGTGGTGGCACCTCAGGTGGGAGGCTACAAATTCACAAAGGTACTGATGGACAGTGGCAACAACATCAACATCTTGTACTATGACACCTTTCGTCGGATAGAATTGGCTGACAAAGCTCTTAAGCCATCGTCTACAGTCTTCCATGGTGTTGTGTCAGGCAAGTCTGCTTATCCAGTGGGAAAGATTGCTCTTTAGGTAGAGTTTGGTGATGAATACAATTATAGAGTGGAAACCTTGTGGTTCGAGGTGATCAAAATTAAGAGTCCGTATCATGCCCTATTTGGGTGGACGACTTTTGCTAAGTTCATGGTCAGGCCTTGTTATGTATACTTGCAACTCAAGATGCCAGCTCTAAAAGGGACGATCACGGTGCACGGTGATCGGAAGATTGCTCTTGAGTGTGAGGAGGGCGATGCTGCGTATGCAGAGTCAAGTTGTGTTGAGGCGGAGCTCAAATTTTATATGGATAATGTCGACCCGACAGATATGACTTCGTTGAAGAATCCTAGCACGTAATCTGAGCCGCCCCTGAAGTTTGTGGTGGAAGATACCAAATTGGTGGATTTCACTGATGGTGATCATCGAAGTAGTTCACTATTGGGGCTAATATGGACCCCACATAGGAAAGCGCGCTCACCGAATTCATCCGTGAGAATTGGGACATCTTCACATGGAAGCCCTCTGACATGCCAGGTGTACCGAGAGAATTCGTTGAGCACCATCTTAATGTGGATCCTAAATTTAAGCCGATCAAGCAATTTCTTCGACATTTCAATGAGGATCAACACAAAGCTATTGGGGAATAGATATCTCGGCTCTTAGTAGCAGGGTACATCGTGGATGTCTTTCACCCAGAGTGGTTTGCTAACCCAGTGCTTGTACTTAAGAAGAACGACAAGTGGCGCTTGTGTGTGGATTACAAGGATCTTAATAAGGCTTGTCCGGTTGATCCGTTTGCTCTTCCTCGCATTGAAGAGATTATTGATGCCATGGCGGGTCGTGAGATTTTGTGTTTCCTGGAGGCTTATTCGGGTTACCATCAGATCAAGATGGTGGTTAAAGACCAAGAGAAGACGTCTTTCATCACGCCTTTTGGGGCTTTCTGCTATGTGTCCATGCCTTTTCGACTTAAGAGTGCACAGGCGACTTATCAACATTGTGTACAGAACTGCCTTCATACTCAGATTGGGTGCAATGCTCATGCTTATGTGCATGATATTCTGGTCAAGTCAAGTAAGAAGGAGAATCTACTTGATGATTTGAAGGAGACTTTTGATAATCTATAGGTGTACAAGATGATGCTTAACCCAACCAAATGTGTTTTTGGTGTACCTGCAGGCAAGCTCTTGGGTTTCTAGTCGCAAAAAGGGGGATCAAAGCTAAATCGGATAAAATCAAGGCCATCACCTCATTGTCTAAACCGACGTGCATTAATGATGTCCAGCGCCTGGCGGGTCGTATCGCTGCCTTAATTCGGTTCATAGGCCGCCTTGGTGAGAAGGCTATCCCCTTGTATCAGATGATGAAGAAGACAGATGATTTTATCTATAGTGATGCTACCGATGAGGCGTTTGAAGCGCTCAGAAAACAATTAGTTGAGCCGCTGGTTCTGGCCGCCCCTTCGGAGAAAGAGCCTTTACAATTATATGTGGCGAATAAAAACAGGGCCATCAGTGCTGCAGTGGTTGTGGGGTGCAAATAAGTAGGAAAGGAATCACAAGGAAGGTGGTCCTTTGAGGTTTTCCAGGATCCAAAGGCTTCATCAGCACTTGCATCATGTGATTGGGCAATTCAGGTTCATCAAATAAGCATCTTGCACCTTCTAAGGGAATTGCTATTGGCACAACCCGAAGCAATTCAAAGGCTAGGGCAGTGTATTGAGTGGATCCAGTCATCCAGTCCAGAATCCAAGAATTGACATCTGAAGCATCACATGTGATGTGCAAGGTTTCATAGAATTAAAGAATAAGCTCTTCATTCCAATCCATATGTCCACACGGAATGGAAGAATTCCAGCATCATGAAGAACTACAAGCACCAATGTGAAGCACGGGATAGAATCCATATCCGCATGAGAAATTTGTTGATGCTCAAAGACTTTCTCTTTGTCGAGAAGCACTGATGCATAGAAATTCATCTGTGTAGGGGTCCAAAATCTGGTGCGACCGGCCCTTGCTGAATCATATGGATTCGGCCCAGTGAAGAATATGTGCTCATTGAAGAAATTCGCCTTGATGAATTTGGGGCACTTTGAGCCTTTGAAAGGAATTTTAGGCTTCGACTGAAGATATCGATTGAAGGGGCCCACAATTTCCTTGGCCATTGGAGGAACTTCTTCAGACTGAGGAATTTGAGCAGCAATTTCCTCAGGTGCAGTAGGAGCAGCAATTTCTTTAGCTGATGCAGCTGGAATATCCTTAGGAATTGAAGTGACAGGTGTGGCCAAATCATCAGATCATGTTTGAATGTCTTCAGTCTGGGTTGGTGACTAAGGAATTTGGGTGAGGGGAGTGGACATTGCAGAATGTGGGTGTGCAGCTTCCCAATATTCGTCATTGATAAGTGGACTGGTATTACTAATGTCCACATCCTCTTCAATTTCTTCAACGCAGGCCTCTTTAGCAGTTAACTGAGGCTGGGGCGATGATACCATTGGGGTTGAAGCATTTTGCTTCCACCTCAATTTCTTCATCAATCTACTCCGAGGAAGCAACAGAAAGATCTTCTTCATATTCATCATTTGGGATGACATGGTCAACACCAAATGGAACTATCTCAAAGGCAGGCATGAAGGAGATTAAAGTGGCATCAGTTGGACCAGTTGAAGAACTTGGCAGAGTCTTCAACTTCTTCACGACTGAGGAATCCGAAGTCAATGCTTTTCTTTTCTTAGCAGCCTTCTTCTCCGCTTCCTTTGTTTTCTTCGCTTTTGATGCAGAAGGAAGGTTGATATTCTTCACCCTTGAAGATTTTACAGTTTCAGCACAGGGTGAAGGAGGAGCAGTTTCTTCAGGCGCAGCAAAAACTTCAGCTGGCCTGGCAATTTCTTCACGCGCAATAGTGGAGGTTGCCTTGACAGGTTCTTCAGCAGCCTGAATTTCTTCAGCTGCGCGAGTAGTTTCTTCAGCAGTCTGAGGAGAGGATTCACCCTGAGGATTTTGTGGTTGCGATTGAGCTGCAACCCTTGTGTTGTGCTCCTTGACTGCAGCTTGTGCTTCCT
This sequence comes from Hordeum marinum, assembly GCA_022496015.1. Taxonomy (NCBI): domain Eukaryota; kingdom Viridiplantae; phylum Streptophyta; class Magnoliopsida; order Poales; family Poaceae; genus Hordeum; species Hordeum marinum. The sequence goes on along the minus strand of CM039677.1, from coordinate 339,294,469 downwards.
TGATAAACCTCACCTTGGTGCCCTTCCATTCAGCATCATATCTATCTTGTTCTTCAGTGAGGCAGCATATCTTAGACTGAACTATGATGAGTTGGTTGGGAGTCAAATTCATCACATTGTTCTTCAGAAATTTTTCTTTTCTGGCCCTACTCCTTCTAGCTCTCTAAGCTTGTTCTCTCTTCCATTTTTCCTCGGCTATGAAGTGAGTGAGGACATGGTCCACACCAAGAGGTAAATTCAGTGAGGAAAGTGGAGTATTGGGATCCTCATGCCATATGTCGATGAAGTTGAGGATTAACTTAGGATCCAACATGAGAGGAACAGAGCTGCCCTTTGCAATTGCAGCCCTATGTTGTCTGTCCCTGATGAGATCTTCCAGTTCTTCATCATCAGGTTCATCATCCTCAGATCCTGAGGGGACATTCACAGCAGCTTGGCTGTTTTGAGGACTTGGTCTCTGACCTCATCCAACAATTTTCTTTATCTTCAACAGAGTAGGACTTGTTGAAGAATGTGCTTGGGTTGATGAACTTGCTGAAGCCCCTGAAGTAATAGCAAAACTTGTTGTCCTCTGAGAAGTTGCAAGATGCACTGGAGTTGAGGACTTTGTGGATGTGGTTGAGGATTGCGCAACTATTGAAGGCATTGCAGTAGCCTTTGAAGAACTTCCTTAAGGATTCTGTGGTGAGGACTTGGAAGTTGAGGACTTTGGCTTCACCACAGACTTCTTCACTAGGTATTTCTTCGGAGCACTAGCAAAGACTCCGGCAGAGGCAGCAGCAGCAGAGTCTTCATTGAATTTCTTCACAACCTCTTTTGGCTTCTTTGCCATCTTGGCTTGTTGTCTTTCCCATTCTTGAGGAAAGTCTTCACCAGTTTTGGGACTGGTGGGATCAGCAGGTTGGTTTGGAGCCAAGGGTGGCCTATTGCAAGGGGGTTTAACAACGAATTTCTACATGTACTTTGGAGTGACATATCCATATTCTTTCCATTCTCGTGCCAATCTCCTCTCAATTATTTGTATGCAAATCTTTCGCTGCTTTTTGGTTTCCTTGCCATGAGTCTCTTCATTAGGTGTGCAATATTCCTCACACAATTCATCAGGTATCTCAAATGCAGTTTGCAATTCAGGTTTCTTTCCACCTTTCTGTGGCCTTTTCCCATCAGCCATTTTCTTCGGTTGAGGATTCTGAACTTTTGAGGATTCTTAGGAATTGTCCAAATTTTCTTCAAGGAACACTGCAAATGAGTTAAGTTGATGAGAACCTAGTGACTGATCAGCAGACATTTTGTACCTGTGAACAGAGTATAGGTGCGAAGATTTTGAAGAGGTCATATGCGTTCTCAGAAATTTTCAAAGTGCATCAAGTTGAGGATTTTGATCATAGATGTCTTGTAGTTTCACTAAGTGCTCTTGACTTAGGTTCCAGAGTTGTGCAGATTTGTCGATCCACAAAATTTAGAAATCTTGAAGAAAATCATAACTTAGAGAAACACATCAAGGGAAATAAGCTTATAGGGTGTTTGAGAAGATGATACTTGAAGAATAAACACCTTTGAGGAATTTGTGTAAGAACATGAAGATCAAAATAGGGCAGTAAAATTAGATTTTAATTACCCTTGTGAAGAACACGATGAACAGTGAGAGGAAGTGGAGCAGCTCGTCAGTTCAGATCTCCCATGCCCTAGCTTGGCAGAGGGAGACGGCTACAACAGCGGCGGGGCGAAGATTTCCGCGGCCGATGTGAGTACGACGACGGTGAGGTCGAGGCAGTGAAGCTCTTCCTCTCCGGCGGCAATGATTTTAGCGGCGATGCTAGGTCTGAGCTCGAGAGAGATAGAGAGAGAGAGGAGTGGGGAGTAACTCGAGCATAGTGAAATGGAAGGGGTATTTATAGCGGAGGTGAAAATTGACTAGTCCGAAGATTTTTGACCAGATTGCCGCTGACCCTTGCTCTCCACGCGACATGTGTCACCCACGTACTGTGTAGTTGAGATAGTGTTAGATCATGGGTTATCTAGTCGTGGGAATCGAAACGGTTTGAGTGGGAAGCGCCGAAAATTTTGATAGTGAAAAATTTAAAGTTTCTGTTCGCAAATTCTTCAGCTGTCAAGGACACAGTGAAGACTTTGAACGAGTTTCAAAGTAGAACATATATGAGGAATGTGTGAAAGAACTGGGTTGAGTTTAGCATAGAGGGGGAACGGGTCCGATCACATTCACTTAGATGAAAATCAACTTGAAGAATTAGCAATAAGTGAATGCTATTGAGACATTAAAAACTCAAATATATGTATATATATAGTCAATGAAGAACATCAGTTTCATAGTTTGAAGAATTTGAAAATTTGAGGAATTTGCAAACTTGAGAAAATTTGAAAATTGAAGAATTTGCAAAATGACGAAAAACTCAACTTTGAAGAATTTAAACTAAGGCTGGTGGCGTGACCCACCGTATAAGAATGATGATTTCAAACACCACGTACAATTGTCGTAGGGTTCTGAGAATCAAATTCTTCATTAATTTCTTCACACTTAGAGGGTTATTCTTCATTGGTTGAAGAAAAACGTTACTTCGTGTGTTGCACATCTAAGTCATCAATTTTGCATAAGTGTTAGGATGTATGTCTTTTCAAAGAACATTCGAAGATTCTAAGATATTTAGCTCACACCGCAACTTGCAAAATCTCTTTTCACCCAAGGTCTTAGTGAAGACATCAGCTAGTTGTTCATCATTGTCCACGTGGTCGATGGAGATGGCGCCCTTGAGTATATGATCTCAAAGAAAATGATGATGAATCTGGATGTGCTTGGTCTTGGAGTGCTGAACTGGGTTGTAAGAAATCTTGATAGCGCTCTCATTGTCGCAGTAGACAGGCACATTCTTCACCTTGATGCCATAGTCCTTGAGGGTTTGCTTCATCCACAACAACTGAGCACAACATGAACCAGCAGTAATATACTCAGCTTCAGCCGTAGATAGTGGCACGTAGTTCTGCTTCTTCGAGGACGAACAGACTAAGGATCGTCCGAGGAAATGACATGTGCCTAAGGTTGACTTGCAATCAACTGGATCTCCAACATAGTCAGCATCTAAGTATTCAATGAGGTGAAGATTTGAGCCCTTGGGATACCATAATCCAAGCGTTGGTGCGTGAGCTAAGTATCGAAGAATATGTTTCACAACCTTATGGTGTGATTACTTCGGTGTTGCTTGGAATCGGGGACACATGCAAACACTCAACATAATATCTGGCCAAGATGCACATATATACAATAAAGAGCCAATCATGGAGCGATATACCTTCTAATCAAAATCTTTACCATTTCATCAGTGCAGAGGTGGCCTTTTGAAGGCATTGAAGTTTTGACACCTTTGCAGCCTTGCATATTGAATTTCCTCAGAACATCCTTGAGGTATTTCTCTTGAGAGATGAATATGCCATTGCGTTGTTGACGAATTTGAAGACCTAAGAAGAATTCCAACTCCGCCATGATAGACATTTGATATTCTTCACTCATCATATAGGCAAATTCATTGCCGTAACATTTGTCAGTACAACCAAAGATAATATCGTCTACGTATATTTGGCACACGAATAATTCATTGGCATAGGATTTAGTGAAAAGAATTAGGTCGAGTGAACTGGGTTTGAAGCCTTTCTTCATGAGGAATTCCTTCAGAGTGTCGTATCACGCCCGAGGGGCCTGCTTGAGGCCATAAAGGGCCTTGTTGAGTCTGAAGACTTTGTCAGGATGCTTAGGGTCTTCAAAACCTGGGGGTTGAGCAACATATACTTCTTCCTCAAGCTTACCATTGAGGAGTGCACTTTTCACATCCATTTGATGTAATATTATATCATGATGGTTAGCATAAGCAAGCAATATTCGAATATATTCAAGTCTAGCAACAGGTGCAAAAGTTTCATCAAAGTCAGTTCCTTCGAACTGTGTAGCCTTGAGCTACAAGACTAGCCTTATTCCTTACCACAAGGCCATTTTCATCTTGCTTGTTGCGGTAGATCCACTTGGTACCTATGATGTTGTGCTTGCGAGGATCTGACCGCTTGACAAGTTCCCACACATTGTTCAGCTTGAATTGATGCAATTCCTCTTGCATAGCTTGAATCCATTCAGGCTCCTTGAATGCTTCATCAACCTTAGCGAGCTCTATGATAGAGACAAAACCAAAGTGCCCACAAAATCTAGTCGAATGTGAAGCTCTTGAGCGAGTGAGGGGACCTGGTGCATTGATGTCGTCGATGATTTTGTCAATCTGCACTTCATTTGCAACTCTTGGATGAGCAGGTTGACGTGGCTGAGGATTTTCTTCAGCACCATTTTCTTCAGGTGTATCAGCATGAATGTCTTCATTGGTTTGAATGACTTCCTCAGTAGGTTGAGGTTCTTAAGTGGGTATGACATCTTCAGTAGCCTTCAACTTAATGGATTCCTCAGGAGACTTTTCATCTAGCATAGGAGGCAGGTGCTCTCTTTGCGAGCCGTTAGTTTCATCGAACCACACATCTACAGTTTCAACAACCTTGTGATGGTAGGTGTTGAAGACTCTGTATGTGTGCAGTCCTTTCCGTAACCAAGCATAAAACCTTCATGTGCTTTCGGTGAAAATTTAGAACTATGGTGAGGATCTCTAATCCAACATTTTGCACCGAAGACTTTGAGATAACTTACATTGGGTTTCTTGCTAGTCATGAGTTCATATGAAGTCTTCTTGAAGAATTTGTGAAGATATACCCTGTTGATGATGTGGCAAGCTGTATCAATTTCCTCAGGCCAGAAGTGATGATGAGTCTTGTATTCATCAAGCATGGTGCGAGCCATCTAAACAAGAGTCATGTTCTTGCGTTGCACGGCGTCATTCTGCAGAGGAGTATATGGGGTATATAACTCATGAGTAATACCAAGTTCATCAACATATTCATAAAGATTGGTGTTCTTGAACTTAGTCCCATTATCACTCCTAATATGCTTGATCTTGACGCCGAAGTTTGTTGTCGCCCTTGAAGCAAATCATCTGAAGATAACCTGCACTTCATTTTTGTACATAATAATATGCACCCAAGAGTAACGAGAGTAATCATCAACAATGACAAAGCCATACAAACTTGAAGAATTTGTTAGTGTGGAATAGTGAGTGGGGCCAAACAGGTCCATGTCAAGCAATTCAAAAGGTCGAGTAGTGGTCATGATTGTCTTCGAGGGATGCTTGGATATGGTCATCTTCCCAGACTCACAAGCACCACAGAGGTGGCCCTTGAGGAATTTGACATTTTTAATGCCAATAACGTGCTTTTTCTTCACGAGCGTGTGCAAGTTCTTCATACCAGCGTGTCCAAGTCGTCGATGCCACAACCAGCCTTCTGAGGACTTTGCGAATAGGCACATGACAGGCTGAGGACCTGTAGAGAAATCAACAATATACAAGTCTCCTCTCCTAAAGCCTTCGAAGACTTTGGAATTGTCAGCTTCGATGATGACAACAGAATGATATTTTCCAAAGATGACAACCATATCAAGATCACAAAGCATTAAGACAGACATGAGGTTGAACTCGGGGGATTCGACAAGCATCACCTTATCCATGTGTCGGTCCTTTGAGATTGCAACCTTACCTAGACCCAATACCTTGCTTTTTTCCTTTTTCAGCATAAGTGATATGCTTCAGATGAGATGGGGCAAGTGGTATAATAATCAGTAGATTCTTTTCACCAGTCATGTGGTTGGTGCATCCACTATCGAGGACCCACTCAATAGCTTTTGGAGTTTCATCCCGCAGATGAATTAGTACAACTTACGAACACATATGATTCAGAGTGAAGAATATGACATCAATTTCATCTGGCAGAATTTCATCACACAACATAGTAAGTAAAGCAGTATGAGGACGTGAGAAATGAGGAATTCATTTCTGCGTGATTAGCTTGCGTCCCTTCAAGCATTTCCTCATGTCTCCAATAGACTCATCAGACGTTCAAGTTCGTCTGGAGACCTAACCTTGCATAAGAAATTAGCTCAATTTCTTCACCACCCACATCTAGAGGGGTGGCAAAGAGTTCATCATTCCGCGAGATCCATATGAGAAAGGAGGCATTGAAGCTAGTACACTCCGTTTCACAGGACGAGGGTTAGAGTACTCACTTGAATAAGCAAAGAAATTCTTCGAGGACTTCTGAACATAATGATTTGAAGAATATGCACATATTCAGAACTCTTAGATTTTCCCTGTAAAACAGTGCATTAGCACGAGAATGATACTTTTGACCATTTGAGGAATTTGGTCCAAGTGAAGACTTTGGTCCATACGAGGAATTTGATATGGGGTTCCTTTTCGTCATAGGTGGTGTCGTCAGGACATTCACTTGAAGATTTTCCAAGTAGCTCTTGGGAACCCAGATTTTCCTCATAGGTGAACCATTCTTGCAATTAGTTCCAACAAATCTGGAAAATACTTCACCTTTTTTATTTTTGAAGAATTTGTAGTTGGAGTCAAGTGACTCATCAGAGGAATATGAAGTTTCACAAGTAAAGCCAGATAAAGTGGATGGATCTCCAGGAGGTCCTTTTGCAGCAACCCATGAGGTTTTGGGGTACTGCTCAGGTGTCCAGTAGGATCCATCAGCATTGAGTTTCCTTTCAAATGCAATACCCTCTTTCCTAGGGTTCCTGTTCACGATCTGTTTTTTGAGTACATCGCAAAGGGTTTGATGCCCTTTCAGACTCTTGTATATGCCTGTCGCATACAATTCCTTCAACCCTGCATTTTCATCAGTGATACTTGTGGTATCCTCAGATGAGGAATTTTTGACCATGGGGATAGTTGAAGAATTTACAGCAATAGAAGCATTTGAACATTCAGGTAAAGAATTAGCAGTTTCACGTTCGATGCATTTCAAACAAGGTGGAACAAATTCTTCCTGAGTGGTACTGATCTGTTGAGCCAGTAAGGAATCGTTTTCCCTTTGGAGCTCCTCATGAGACACTCTTAGTTTCTCAAGATCTTGCTTTCTTTGAAGAAATTCATAAGAAAGCTTCTCTTGATCGATTAAGAGAGCATTATGATGACTTTGAAGGTTATCATACTTTAACTGAAGACTTTTGAAATCATCAGTCAGAGTTTGAGTTCGATCCACTTCCTCATTCAACAGATCATCACTTTTGCCTAACAGATTCTGAAGTTTTTCAAGTGTACTTTGTTGCTTAGTGGCAAGATTAGCAAGTTTGGAATAGCTAGGTTTCACATATTCATCAGATTCACCTTCACTTGATTTAGAGAAGGAGTGATGCTTGTGTACCTTAGAACCTTTTGCCATAAGACACAGTGAAGAAGATGAACCAGGATCTGCTTCCTGGGTTTTGAGGAATTTCTTGAGTTCGATGAACATGGGGTCTTGACGAGTGTGATAGCCTTCGTTGATGTCCATGATCCTATCATAGATGAGCTTTGCATTATGGAGATGACAGATGCCCTTGAACATGACGCTTATTAGGCCTGAGCAAATGATGTTCCTCGCCTGAGCATCAAGTTGAGTGTACTTACGAATTTCCTCAGCATTTGCCATCTTGTAGAGTTCAGGCAGTCCAAGTTCAGTAATAGTCCATAGCTCATTGTTCATTGATATGAGATGCTTCTTCATTAGAACTTCACACCTAGTATATTAAATGTCATCAAGATTGGGACATTCTGTGAATGACTTGACACCTTTCGTCATGAAGCAGTAAGTGGGAGCATATTCATCATTGTTGACGTCAGAGTCGTTGGAGTAGTCATTTTCTTCAACGTTAAAGATGGACTTGCAGACGAAAGCAGTAGCGAGAGCAGGGCTAGCAACACTAGATTCCAACTCTACCTCAGATTATTCCTCTTCTTCATATTCTTAAGACTCTTCTTCAGAATCCATTTCCTTGCCAATGAAAGCCCGAGCATTTTTGGAACCATTCTTCTTGTGCATTGAGGACTTTGAAGATGAGGACTTTGAAGATTTCTTCTTTTTCTTCGAATCATCAGAACTGTTGTCCTTGTACTTCTTCTTCTTCGATTCTTTTTTCCATAGAGGTCAGTCAGAGATAAGTGACAAGATTCTTGCATTTGTGACAAGCTCTCTTCTTGTAGTCTCTTGAGGAATCTGATTTCCTCAATCCACTTTTTGATGACTTTCCAAATCGACCTCTCCTTGAGAACTTCTAGAATTTCCTCACAAGCATTGCCAGCTCCTGACTCGGTTCTTCAAGATCACCAAGACTACTATCAGAGTCTTCGCCTTTGGATGAGGAAATTGCTTTTGCCTTCAAAGCACAAGATCTTCCATAGCTTGGCTCGTAGAGGTCTCTCTTCTCAGCTTGTTGGAAGTCATGAGTATTGAGTCTCTCAAGTATATCAGCAGGATCAAGTGACTTATAGTCTCCACGCTCTTGAATCATCAAAGCCAGTGTATCGAATAAGGAAGCAAGAGACCTCAGCAGTTTCTTCACCACCTCGTGGTCGGTGATGTCAGTGGCACCCGGTGCTTGAAGCTCGTTGGAGATATCAGTGAGACGATCAAAAGTTTGCTTAGCATTCTCATATTGAGTCTTTTGAAGCGGTTGAAGAGATTGCGAAGAACATCAACACGAGAGTCACGTTGAGTGGAAACACATTCATTGACTTTGGAAAGCCTATCCCAGATAAGCTTAACAGACTCCAAATCACTCACTCTGCCATACTCACCTTTGCTCAGGTGGCCACAGATGATATTCTTTGCTTGTGAATCAAGTTACTTGAATATCTTCACATCAACAGCGTTGATCGTGGCAGTAACAGAGGGAACACCATTTCTCACAACATACTAGAGATCGATGTCAATTGCCTCAAGATGCATGCGCATCTTGTTCTTCCAGTAGGGATAGTCCGACCCATTAAAGGAAGGATAACCTGTGGAAACCTTGATCATACCTACAGTCAACATAACTAGAACTACAGGCAGTTAAAACAAAATCACATAGAACAAGGGAGTACCTTGCTTTGATACCAATTGAAAGTGCGTTATATCGACTAGAGGGGGGGTGAATAGGAGATTTTTACAAATTCATCTCTGACGAATTTCAACTTGAGGAATTTGAAATGTGATGAATAACCAACAGTGGAATAAGTACTCAAGTGCATGAGGAACATAGCAGTAGCATGGTCATCATGAAGAAATAAAGCATGCACAGATTACAAGTAGCGTGATACAGGATAGGTACGTGAGGAACAAAGTAACTTGAAGAATTTGAGGTGAGGAAATTGATAAAGTCTTCAGTCAAATTCTTCAAATAGTGACGATCAATTTCATCAACAAGTATATGAGGAAATGTAAGGGTTGAGGAAATAGAACCAGGTAGCTCGATGAAGACAATGGTTTGATGACCCAGTTCCAACTGTTGTGACAGTCGTACGTTTGGTTCGGAGCGGCCTGGTATTTAAACCAGAGGACACACAGTCCCATGACACACAGTCCTTACCATATTCTCCTTGAGCTAAGGTCACACAGTCCTCGCCCAACACTCGTGGTAAATCTTCAGGGTAGACTTCCAAAACTCTCACAAAGTGGTCACCCGACGATCCACAATTGATTGTTGGATGCTCTAGACCAAGGTCACTCAGTGATCCCCAATTGACTGCAGGATGCACTAGACCATGACACCTAACCGTCTGGAAAATACACAGTCTTCAAAGGTAACGGTGTCGGTTCCACATAGGAACAATCTGTTCAGTGATGCTCAATCACTTTGGGTTTGGTGGTTTGGATTTGGGTTTTTCCTCGATGATTTTCTCGCAAAGTCTTGGGAGGATGGGTTGCTCTCAAATGACAAGTGGCAGTTCTCTCTCGGAGCAGCCAACCAACTAGTGGTTGTGGGGGTGGCTATTTATAGCTAGGGTGCAACCAGACATGATAAGACATAAATGCCCCTAATGATATGACCGTTATGTGGATAGGATGATTGGGGATAGCTGGCACTAAGCACAGCAACGGTCAGAATTTTGAACTATGAAAGTCCTCAGGCTTATCATATTCCTCATTTGTAGGCAATTCGCACTGGTGAAATCCTAACTCCTCAGTCAGACCAATTTCCTCAGAGACCAGAAGAACTTTGTCTGTGTCACTGAAGAACTTGACTGAACCGTAAGATATTTCCAAAAGGCTTCACTCGAAGGATTGGATAGGTTGAGGCTTTTGAATTGAGCATCGGTTGGAAATTTTCCTTAGTATTACCTCGGCCCCCTTTAATAGTACTGTGTTTCCTATGACTCAAAGAAAGGAAATGAAACTACGAAAACAAAAGTCCTCATGCTTCATAGTCCTCGTTCATATCTTCAAGGTCATACCAACTTCTTCATGTTCAAAGTCTTCAGGGAATACCAAAGTCTTTAGCAAAGTCTTCACCAAAGTCTTCAATTGAAGACATACATTTCTAGGAGTTGATAATCTCCGAATATATCAAACTCCTCATTGACTTATAGAGCCTGTGTGCACTTACAAATGCATAAGTCTCATAACCTATAAGTCGTCAATACACCAAAATCACTAAGGGGAACTAGATGCACTTACAAGAAGAGAGAGCATGACAAGGCAATATGATTTTGTAGGGATAGCGGTCTCTTGCCTCGATATTTTGAAAGGCATGATTGTTTGTTAGGATGCCTGAGTACTAAAGTCTTCATGTCAAAACTAGACTATTTCCTTGAATCACTCATGTATTAATATCCATTCCATGATTAGATATATGATCAAGATTATGCTAGGTAGCATTCCACATCTAAATTATGTTTTTTAGCATTTACCTACTCGAGGACGAGCAGGACTTAAGCTTGGTTATGCTGATACATCTCCATTGTATCTATAATTTTTGATTGTTTAATGCCAATATTATACAACTTTCACATATTTTTTTGGTATCATTTTATATGATATATTGGACTAGCCTATTGATCCAGTGCCCAGTGACAGTTCCTGTTTGTTGCATGTTTTTTGTTTTGCAGAATATCCATATCAAACAAAGTCCAAACATGATAAAAATTTATGAAGAATTATTTTGGAATATTTATGAGTTTTGGGAGGTGGAATAAATGCAAACGGGGGCACACAACCACCACAAGACACCAGGGCGCCCCCAAGGCCCCTGATGCGTGGTGATGGGTTGTGCCCACCTCGTAAGTTTGTTTGAGATCTCCTTCGGACGCAAGAAAGCAATTTTTTAGAGAAAAATTCTCTCAAAATCTTAGCACAATCGAAGTTACGCATCTCTGGAAATATAAGAAACGGTTTTCGGCCAGAAAATAGGAACACGAAACAGAAGAGAACGGAGAGGGAGATCCAATCTCGGAGGGGCTCCTTCCCCTCCGCCGGCATGGAGGCCATGGACCACAGGGGGAACTCTCCTCCCATCTAGGGGGATGCCAAGGAAGAAGAAGAAGGAGGGTGCTCTCTCCCCCCCTCTCTCGGTGATGCCGGAATGCCGCCGGGGCAATCATCGTGACGGCGAGCTACACCAACAACTTCGCCGCCGTCAACACCAACTCTCTCCCCCTCTATGTAGTGGTGTAACACCTCTCTTCCCCACTATAATCTATACTTAAACATAGTTCTCAACTACATATATTATTTCCCAATAACATTTGACTATCCTATGATGTTTGAGTACATCCCTTTTGTCCTATGGGTTAATTGTGGTATGATGTTATTAGTATGAGTTTTATGTTGATATGGTTCTATCCTATGGTGCCCTCCATGTTGCGAAAACGTGAGGGATTCTTGCTGTAGGGTGTTGCAATATGTTCATGATTTGCCTATGGTGGGTTGCGTGAGTGGCAGAAGCACAAACCCGAATTGGTGGGTTGTTTCGTATGGGAGTAAAGAAAACTTGACACTTAATGATATGGTTGGGTTTTACCTTAACGAACTTTGGTAGTTGCGGATGCTTGCTAGATTTCCAATCATAAGTGCATATGATCCAAGTACGGAAAGTGTGTTAGCGTATTCCTCTCCCTCATTGCATATAACAAGTATCTATCATATTATATTCAATTGCCTAGGGACAATCTTTCTCTTGTGTTACACAAAAATCTCTGTACTAAGATATTTACTTTTATTGTTCTTTTATTAAAACAGCACCTAACTTTTATTTCCATGTTCTTTATTATCTTGCAAAGTAATTCTAGTTTTATTCCCACAAAATAGTTTCATACTTGTTCCATGTAAAGCAAGCATTAGCGTGTGTATAGTTGTATCGGTGGTCGATAGAACTTGAGGGAATGGTTATTCTACCTTTCGCTCCTCATTGGGTCCGACACTCTTACTTATCAAAAAAGGCTACAAACAATCCCCTACACTTGTGGGTTGTCAAACACTTCCCTAGAAAGAGAATTAAACCACCTTATGAATCTATCATGAGGGCTACTTATGGGTGGAGTGTCAAAGATGACAACACTTGAAACTATGCAATATGCCTAGCTAGGGGCATAAAACAATAGCGCTAGTTGGAGGCAAACCAATAGATATCTTATTTTATTACATTTTACTTTATGTTTGTGTGTGATAACATGATTATTGCCTTTGTAATGATTGTCTTTTTATGTTTAATTTAGTGTTTGTGCCAAGTAAAGCCTTTGGGGTGAGTCACGAGATAAGAAGAATTGATACATTGCAAAAACATAAACTTTAGTGTTAGTTGTGGAGTTTCTATGATTTTACTAGAAAGGTTGTACTAATTTGTCACAATGTTTGGAGTTACAGAAGTATAGATTCTCTACAGATCTTTACAAATTGTTCTGTTTTAGACATATTCTGTTTTTGCTTGCATAGTTTGCATGTTTTGATGATGCTATGGATTGTATCACGGGGTATAGGCCATGGATAAGTAAGAATACAGTACCTTATGTAATAATAAAATAAGAATAAAATTATAATTGTACCTAAAGTATTTGATATGTTTACTATACTAACAGATCTCACGAAGGTTTTGTTGAGTTTTGTGTGCTGAAGTTTTCAAGTTTTGGGTGCTATCACGATGGATGAAGTAATAAGGAGCAGCAAGAGCTTAAGCTTGGTGATTCCCATGGCACCCCAAGGTAATATTCAAGTAAGACTCAATCTTATAAGCTTGGGTATGCCTCGAAAGGCATCCCCTCTTTCATCTCAATCCATCGGTATGTCACTTGGAGCTATATTTTTATTCATCACATGATATGAGTTTTGCTTGAAGAGTCATTTGATTTTGTTTTACTTTTCCAAAATCATTGTGTGTTGGACACACCCACTTGATAGATACACAAGATCACCATGCTTTGTTACAATACACTTTGTGCTTCACTTATATCTTTTGAGCTTAGTAGTTGCTCTAGTACTTCACTTATATCTTTTAGAGCATGGTGGCATATAGTTTTTATAGAAATAATTGCACTATAGTTCTTCACTTATATTTATTTGACATTTAATAAATAGTGACGGTAATTTTCATTGACTATAAGACTAGTCCAAAAATAATAGGTATCCAATGAGTGCATAATCAAAACCACATGTGGCACATAAAAGACAAATTGTGGGCTAATGATATTGATGTGGTAATATGAAAGGGCATGAGTGCATGATCATTGGTTAGTAAGAATATTGTGAATTAGAGGGTGTTAACTTGTTGTTCATCTATATATTTTTTATAGCATGATGATGATGTGTGATCATACTTATTCCTCGTTGAAGTCCTGGTGTTTTTTAAGTCAGAGGCACGCGATGGTTAACTCCTCCCAACCTCCTCCCTAGGGGTATGCGAATAGGACTTTGCTTCGAGAGAGCTAATAAAATCTTGCAATAAGTATATGAGTGTTTTATGACTAATGTGAATCCATGAGTGTACGCACTCTCACCACCTAATATTTGCTAGCCTATTTGGTACCGTGCATTGCCCATTCTCACCTCGAGGATCGGTGCAACCTTTGTCGATGCATCCAAACCCCGTGACATGATACACTCTGTTGCACATAAGCCTCATTATATTTTCCTCAAAATAGCCACCATACCTACCTATTATGGCAATTCCATAGCCATTCCGAGATATTTTGCCATGAAACTTCCACCCTTACATCATATGACAAGTACTTTCATTGTCATATTGCTTTGCATGATCATATAAGCTGACATATATTTATGGCAAAGCCATTGTTCATCATTTTCTTTATATGTGTTACACTTGATCATTGCACATCCTGGTACACTACCAGAGGCATTCATATAGAGTCATACTATATTTTTCTAGATGAGTTGTAAGTAAATAGAAGTGTGGTGATCATCATTATTAGGACATTGTCTCAGTGAGGAAAGGGTGATGGAGACAATGATTCCCCCACAAGACGAGATGAGACTCTGGACGAAAAATAATAGAAAGAAAAAATAGAAAGAAAAAAAGAAAGAGAAAATAAATAGATAAGAGAGAAAAGGAAAAAATAAAAAGAAAAAGGAAAGGAAAAATGAGAGAAAAGAGAGAAGGGGCAATGCTACTACCTCTTTTTCCACACTTATGACTCAAAGGGGCACCATGTTCTTCATATAGAGAGTCTCTTGTTTTATCACTTTCATATGCTAGTGGGAATTTTGTATTATAGAATTCGGCTTGTATATTACAATGAAGGGCTTCCTCAAATGCCTGAGGTCTTCATGAGCAAGCAAGTTGGATGCACACCCACTTAGCTTCATTTGAGCTTTCATGCACTTAAAGCTCTAGTGCATCCATTGCATGGCAATCCCTACTCCTCCCATTGATATCTATTGATAGGCATATCCATAGTCCATTGATATGCCTAGTTGATGCGAGACTTTCTTCTCCACTTTTACCCCTTTGAAACCTACCACCATATTATATTCCACCTTTATGCTATATCCATGGTTCATGCTCATATATTGCGTGAGTAATAAAAAGCTGAAGCGTGTTAAGAAGTATGATCCAATTGCCTGACTTGACACCATGGTGCTTTAAATTTTTATTTATGTGGTGAAGACGGATCCATGCTATTCTTATATGATAAAATGAATAGGGAGGGTGAACATTCTTTAACGATCGTATATTCTGAAACTTGATGATTATGTTGCTAATGTTTATAAGTATTACTATGTTGGTGTTGTTAATTATCGTTCCTCAATGATCATACTTGTGATAGATTACATGTTGGGTAGCATGTCACATCAAAAATTGTGTTTTTATCATTTACGTACTCAAGGAAGAGCAGGAATTAAGCTTGGGGATGTTGATATGTCTCCAACGTATCTATAAATTTTTATTGTTCCATGCTATAATATTATCATTCTATGATGCTTTTTGGGTTATTATTTACCAATTCAAATTATTTTTGAGCACTAACCTATTAACCGAGTGCCCAGTGTCGTTGTTGTTTTGTGCATGTTTTTGACATTTCAGGTTTACAATACCAAACGAAGTCCAATTGCCCCGAAACGTTTTTATGATTTTATCTGGACCAAAAGAATGCCTGGAAGCTTCTAGAGGAGACCATAGGCTTCTCAGGGGATCCACCACACAAGAAGGCGCGCCGAGGGGGGTGGTCGCACCCTCGGGCGTCTCTCGGCGCCCCTCTCTGGCCTATAAATTCCAATAAATCCAAAGTACCCTAGAGTCCCTCCTGAAACACTTGTCCACTGCCGCAAGTCTCTATTCTGTCGTGTGCCCATCTGGAGCCCTGGTTCGGTGCCCTGTCGGAGGGGGGGTCGATCACGGAGGGCCTCTTCATCAACCTTGCTGCTTGCATGTTGGTATGTGAGTAGTTCCCTATAGACCTACGGGTCCATAGTTAGTAACTAGATAGCTCTCTCTCTCTCTCACTCTCTCTCTCTTGATCTTCAATACAAAGTTCATCGCATTTTCGAAATGATCTATTCGATGTAATCACTTTCTGCGGTGCGTTTGTTGGGACCCGATGAATTGTGGGTCTATGTTCAGATTATTCATGATACAGATTTGAGTCTTCTCTGATTTCTATTATGATTCTTATTTGCATGATTATTATAGCTTCGTAAATCTCTCCTACCTATTTAAATAGTTTGGCCAACTAGATTGATATTTCTTCAATGAGAGGGGTGCATTGTAGTGGGTTCAATCTCACGGGTTTCTGTATCCCAGTGATAGAAGGGGAGAAGATATGTCTTTGTATTGTTGCCACTAAGGATAAAATGAAGGGGTTAATTCATATTGATTGAATTCTCTTTGTTTACATCATGTCATCATTCTCCAAGCATTACTCTGTTTGTCATGAACTTAATACTTAGAGAGGCAAGCATAGAAACGCTCTCGACATGGAGTATTAGTAATAGGTGCAGGCAGGATTCGGCCTATTTGCTTATGGACGTGATGCCTATATACACATGATCATTGCCGTGAATAAATATTGCATAACTATGTGCTTTTCTATCAATTTCCCAACAATAGTTTGTTCACCCATTGTATGCCTACTACATGAGAGATGCCACTAGAGAACACTACGGACCCCGGGTCTATTCACTTATATATTTACAAAAGCTTTCAATACCTTGATGGCATTTATTTATTTATTTTGTAATTTACAATATTCAACTTTCATCTACATACTTCACTAGCTTGCAAATAATGATTCCAAGGCGATTGACAAACCTTTTTCCCGTGTTGGGTGCAAGTGTTTGCTTCCTTGTGTTCAAACACTACAGAAAACATTTCTGTTTTTACATAGCACGCATCAAACATGCAAATCAAGCCTCCTAAAAGGCAATTCTTGGAAATTTTTATTGAAAAACAAGATTGTAAATAACATCTAACAGAGAACAACAAAATAAAATTACGCTCCAAGCAAAACACATATCATGTGATGAATAAAAATATAGCTTTAGGTAAAATATACCGATAATGTTGGAGACGAAAGAGGAGATGCCTTCCGGGACATCCCCAAGATTAGAGCTTGAGTCTTCTTTGGATATTACCTTGGGGTGCCTTGGGCATCCCCAATCTTAGAACCTTCCTGCTCCTTATTCACCTCATGTCGGTATCTCACCCAAAACTTGAAAACTTCAATCACTCAAAACTTAACGGAACTTCGTGAGATGGGTTAGTATAATAAATATAGATCATTCACTTAGATATGGCCAAGACAGAATTCATAATTGTTCCCACATTGTACCTATTGTATTCTATCATTCCAATAATTTATATCACCAAATATAATCTATGGAAACACTAAAACAAGCAAACTATGTATGCAAAACAGAATCTGTCAAAAATAAAACAGTATGTGAAGATCTGAATGGACACCATACCTCCATGACTCTAAAAATTCTGAAATATAAGGAAAACATAGAGAAGTTGCATATAAATATTGTGTAAAAAATCAGATTTTTTTTACTCTCCAGTAAAGTCAGAGAAATTCTTTACTGGAGGCAAAAGTTTCTGTTTTTGCAAGGAATCAAATCGACAAGTATCCACACTATCCCAAAGCTTTACTTGGCACATTATTGAAATAAAAGACACAAAACATTATTATTACAATATCTTAATCATGTGAACACACAAAAATAGAAAGTATAAATATTGGGTTGTCTCCCAACAAGCGCTTTTCTGTAAAGCCTTTTAGCTAGGCATGATGATTTCAATGATGCTAACATAGGAATAGTATTTGAAACATGCAAAACGGCATCATGGATAACATGACAAGCACATTTCATTCTAACCACTTCCTATGAATAGGTATTTTGTGATAAAACAATTTATGAGAGCAAGAATCAACTAGCATAGGAAGGAAAAACAAGCATATCTTCAAGATTTTTCAACACATAGGGAGGGAGCTTGATATTATTGCAATTCGTACAAGCATATGTTCCTATCTCATATTAATTTTCAGTAGCATCATGAAGGAACTCCATAATATAACTATCACACAAATCATTATTTTCATGATGCACAAGCATATAATTTTTATTACGACCCACACAAGCCAAATTCTTCTCATTCAAATTAGTGGGAACAAACTCAACAAAATAACTGTTATGAGATATTTGAGTGACATAATCCAATTCAAACCTAAAATCATGATGACAAGTTTCATGGTTATCATTATTCACTAGCACAATTTTCTAAATCTGATTTTCACAAAAGACATTAAAAAGACGAAACAAGTGATGCAACCTAAACTACATTTTTTTGTAGTTTTCTTTCATAAAACAAAAGTAGTGAAAAATAAGAAACTAAAAGATTTAATTGCAAGATCTAAAGATATACCTTCAAGCACTTGCTGGAAATATGCCCTAGAGGCAATAATAAAATGGTTATTATTATATTTCCTTCTTCATGATAATTGTTTATTATCCATGCTATAATTGTATTGATTGGAAACACATTGCATGTGCGGATATATAGACAACACTTTGTCCCTAGTATGCCTCTAGTACACTAGCTCATTGAACAAAGATGGTCAAGGTTTCCTAGCCACTGAAATGAGATGTCATTTGATAACGGGATCACATCATTAGGAGAATGATGTGATGGACAAGACCCAAACTATAAACGTAGCATATGATCGTGTCAGTTTATTGCTACACTTTTCTACATGTCAAATATATGTTCCTACAACCGTGAGATCATGCAACTCACTAACACCGGAGGAGTGCCTTGTGTGTATAAAATGACACAATGTAACTGGGTGACTATAAAGGTTCTCTATAGGTATCTCCAAGGGTGTCTGCAGGGTTGGCATGGATCAACCTTGGGATTTGTTACTCCGTATGACGGAGAGTTATCTCTGGGCCCACTCGGTAATACAACATCACAATAAGCCTTGCAAGCAATGTGACTAAGTGTTAGCCATGGAATCTTGTATTACGGGACGAGTAAAGAGACTTGCCAGAAATGAGATTGAACTAGGTATACAAATACCGATGATCGAATCTCGGGCAAGTAACATACCGAAGAACAAAGGGAACATCATACGGATTAACTGAATCCTTGACATAGAGGTTCGACCGATAAAGATCTTCATAGAATATGTAGGAATCAATATGGGCATCCAGGTCCCACTGTTCGTTATTGATCGTAGAGGTGTCACGGTCATGTCTACATAGTTCTCGAACCCGCAGGGTCTGCACACTTAAGGTTCGGTTACGTTTCAATATAGATGAGTTATGTGTGTTGGTGACCGAAGCTTGTTCGGAGTTCCGGATGAGATCCCGGACGTGACAAGGAGCTTCAGAATGGTCCGAAGGTGAATATTCATATATAGGATGTTTCGTGTTGGTCATCGGGAAAAGTTTGGGCGTCACTGGTAATGTACTGGGGGTGCCGAGAGGGTCTTGGGGGTCCACCGGAAGGGGCCACCAGCTCCGAAGGGCCACATGGGCTATGAGAGAAGGCGCACCATCCCCTAGTGGGCTGTCCGCACCTCCCACAAGGGCCCATGCGGCTGGGGTTTGGTGGGAGGGCCAATCCTAGGGTTGGCGCCACCTTGCCTTTGGTGGCAAGCCACCCTAGGGCGCCTTCACCCTTGACCGCCGCCCCAAGGGGGAAACCCTAGGGGTTGGGCGCCCCACCCCTCCCCCTATATATATGTGAGAGGGAGGAGGGCAGCCAGATGACAAGCCATGGCACTGCCCTTCCTCCCTCTCCGATTACCTCTCCGCTAGTAGATTGATTCGGCGCCGCTTAGCGAAGCTCTGCCGAAACAGCTCCACCACTGCCGCCGCCATGTCGTCGTGCTGCCGGAGAACCCATCTACTTCTCCACTCCCTCTTGCTGGATCAAGAAGGCGGGGATCATCATTGAGCTGCACGTGTGCTGAACGCGGAGGTGCCTTCCGTTCGGCACTTCATCGGGAGTTCGTGGGACGGCTTGCGATTTGGTTCGCGGAGACGTACGACTACTTCAACCGCGTTCTTTAACGCTTCCGCTTAGCTATCTACAAGGGTATGTGGATCCAATCTCTCCTCTCACAAATGCTCATCTCCTACATTGATCTTGCTGAAGCGTAGGAAATTTTTTGTTTCCCATGCAACGTTCCCCAACAGTGGTATCAGAACCAGGTTTATGTGTAGATGAGATCTTGAGTAGAACACGAAGGAGTTTGTGGGCGTTGATATTCAGATTGCTTCCTCCCTTAGTATTTTTCTTGGTTCATCAGTATTGTGGGCTGAAGCGGCTCGGACCGACTTTACTCGTACGCTTACGAGAGACCGTGTTCCATCGACTGACATGTGACTTTGTTGCATAAAGATGGATGGCGGGTGTCTGTCTCTCCCACTTTAGTTGGATCGGATTTGATTAAGGCGGTCTTTGTAGAAGGTTGAAAAACAATCTTCATATCACCATTGTGGTTTTGCATAGGTAAGAATCGTTCTTGCTAGATACCCATAGCAGCCACGTAAAACATGCAACAACAATTAGAGGACGTCTAACTTGTTTTTGTAGGGTATGTTGTGATGTGATATGGCCAATTACATGATGAGATATATGTGATGTATGAGATGATCATGTTTTGTATAGAATATCACGACTTGCATGGGTATTGATGTGTACATGTTATTGATGTGTACCTTACTAGCTCTCGTTGTAGTGCCTGGGTATTTGATACCGGTTCGGTTGCTCACATTTGCAACTCAAAGCAGGACCTGCGGAATAGTGTAGGATCGAAAGTAGATCTAGAGGGGGGTTATTAGACTCCTTGACCAAATAAAATTTTTGCCTTTTCCGAATTTTAATTCTTGGCAAGTTTTAGCATACATAGCATATCAAGTACACCCTACACATGCATGTCTAAGAGTATAGCAGCGGAAAGTAACAACAAGCATGAGTAAAAAGGATAGGGTAGGAAGATTAAACGCAATTGTAGACGCGATGATTTTTCCCGTGGTTTCGATAGGTGGTGCTATCGTAAATCCACGTTTATGGAGTCTTCAACCCACGGAGGGTAACGGTCGCGAGAGTCCACGGAGGGCTCCACCCATAAGGGTCCACGAAGTAGCAACCTTGACTATTCCATACGGCTTCCGTCCATGAAGGACTAGCCTCACTATGGGCAGATCTTCACGAAGTAGGCGATCTCCTTTCCCTTACAAACTTCTTGGTTCACTCCACAACACGAAGTAGGAGGCTCCCAAGCGACACCTAACCAATCTAGGAGGCACCACCCTCCAAAAGGTAATAGGCTCGGTAATGACGATGAACTCCTTGCTCTTGTGCTTCAAGATGATAGACTCCTACACAATCACTCTCTCACAGATTTGGCTTGCTAGAAGAGATGGGATTGGTGGAAAGCAACTTGGGGAGGCTAGAAATCAAGATCCGTATGGTTGGAGTGGAAGATCTTGATCTGAACACAAGGGTAGGTGGTTCTCTCTCAGAAAACTGAGTAGGAAAGGTATGGAATAGTTCTGAGTGCTTCTCTTTCGAGTGGGTGGTGGTGAAGGGGTATATATAGGCATCCCCAAAAATCCAACCGTTACACACAAAATGACCAACTCGGTGACACCGATGTGTTAATCTCGGTGGTACCAAAGTGACCAAAAGGTGGCAACTTTTGAATCTCGGTGAGACCGATATAGGAATCTCGGATGCACCGACAAGGTGACCAACGATCAAAATTGCCAAACTCGGTGACGTTGATTCAACATTCTCAGTTAGACCAAAAGTGTGAACTTGCATAACAGAAAGTTGGCAACCCAACTCGATGGCACCGAAAGCAGTGTTGGCTGCACCGAAGAGTTAGGGTTTGGCTGGGTCTGTCTAGGGTTTGGAATTGGTGGCACCGGGATAGGAATGTTGGTTGCACCGATTTTGCATGTTTGGCTAGAGATAGACTTTGGTGGGAGAGTTTGTGGATGTTTTTGGTGACTATCACTTGTGCATGTATGCGCATTTTGTTCACCAACAAAACCTTACTCCCTTTTAATAGTATTGGATTTCCTATGGACTCAAAATGATTTCTCACAAATGTAAAATGTAGAGTCCTCTTGCTTGAAGCTTGGCCAACCTATTTCCTTGCATCTTGTGGTTATTTCAGAATCTCCACAATCCTTTTGTCATCCCTATCATTGAACTTTTCTGAAATATACTTGGTGGAAACATTAGTTCAATGACTTATATGTTGTTATTAATTACCAAAACCACCAGGGGAGCAAATGTGCGTTCAAATAGACGGAGGATGGCTAAGGACGAAGTGACGATGCATGTGGGAAATGGTTCCAAGGTTGATGTGATCGCTGTCAGCATGCTCTCTCTTCAATTACCATCGGGATTTGTGATGAACCTGAATAATTGTTATTTAGTGCATGTGTTAAGCATGAACATTATATCTGGAGCTTGTTTATTGCGAGACGGTTACTCATTTAAATCGGAGAATAATGGTTGTTCTATTTATATGAGTAACATATTTTATGGTCATGCACCCAATTTGAGGGGTTTATTCATGTTGAATCTTGATAGTGATGATACACATGTTCATAACATTGATGCCAAAACATCTAGAGTTGATAATGATAGTACCACTTTCTTGTGGCAGTGTCGTTTGGGTCATATTGGCATAAAACGCATGAGGAAGCTCCACGCTGATGGACTTTTGGAGTCACTTGATTCTGAATCACTTGACACATGTGAACCATGCCTCATGGGCAAGATGACTAAAACGCCGTTCTCTGGAACAATGGAATGGGCGAGTGATTTGTTGGAAATCATACATACTGATGTGTGCGGTCCGATGAACATTGAGGCGCGCGGTGGATATCGTTATTTTCTAACCTTTACTCATGACATAAGTAGATATGGGTATAGTTACTTAATGAAACACAAGTCTGAAACGTTTGAAAAGTTCAAGAAAATTTAGAGTGAAGTTGATAATCATCATAAGAAGAAGATTAAATTCCTACGATCTGATCGAGGAGGTGAATATCTGAGTTATAAGTTTGGCAGTCACTTAAGACAGTGTGGAATTGTTTCACAATTGACACCGCCTGGAACACCATAGCGTAATGGTGTGTCCGAACGTCATAATCAAACCCTATTAGATATGGTGTGTTTCATGATTTCTCTTGCCAATTTGCCACTATCGTTTTGGGGTTATGCATTAGAGATTGCTTCATTCACTTTAAATAGGGCACCATCGAAATCCGTTGAGACGACGCCATATGAACTGTGGTTTGGCAAGAAGCCAAAATTGTCATTTCTTAAAGTTTGGGGATGTGATGCGTATGTCAAAAAGCTTCAGCCTAAAAAGCTGGAACCCAAAGTGGAGAAATGCGTCTTCATAGGATACCCAAAAGAGACAGTTGGCTAAACCTTCTATCTCAGATCCAAAGGCAAAGTGTTTGTCGCTAAGAACGGAACATTTCTTGAGAAAGAGTTTCTCTCGAACAAATTGAGTGGGAGGAAAATAGAACTTGATGAGGTTATTGAACCTTTACTTCGACCAGAGAGTAGTGCAGCACAGAAAGATGTTTCTGTGGAGTCAACGACGGTTGAAGAGGAAGTTAATGATGATGATCATGAAACTTAGGATCAAGTTACTATTGAACCTCGTAGGTCGACAAGGGTGCGTACTGCTCCTGAGTGGTACGACAACCCTGTCTTGGAGGTCATGTTGTTAGACAACGATGAACCTACGAGCTATGGAGGAGCGATGATGGGCCTGGATTTTGAGAAATGGTTAGAGGCCATGAAATCCGAGATGGGACCCATGTATGAAAACAAAGTATGGACTTTGGAAGTATTACCTAAAGGGCGAAAGGCCATTCAGAACAAATCGATTTTTACGAAGAAGATGGATGCGGACGGTAATGTAACCGTCTATAGAGCTCGACTTGTGGCAAAGGGTTTTCACAAGTTCAAGGAGTTGACTACGATGAGACCTTCTCACCCATAGCGATGCTTAAGTCCGTTAAAATCAAGTTAGCAATAGCAGCATATTTTGACTATGAAATTTGGCACATGGATGTCAAAACAGCGTTCCTTAATAGTTTCCTTGAGGAAGAGTTGTATATGATGCAACCAGAAGGTTTTGTCGATCCAGAGAATGCTGACAAAGTTTGCAAACTCCATCTATCCATTTATGGACTGGTGCAAGCATCTCGGAGTTGGAATAAGCGCTTTGATGAGGTGATCAAAGCGTTTGGGTTTATACAAGTTTATGGAGAAGCTTGTATTTACAAGAAAGTGAGTGGGAGCTCTATATTATATGTGGATGACATATTGCTGATTGGAAACAGTATAGAAATGCTGGAAAGCATGAAGGAATATTTGAACAAGAGTTTTTCAATGAAGGACCTGGGAGAAGCTGCTTTCATATTAGGCATTAAGATCTATAGAGATAGATCGAGACGCTTGATAGCACTTTCACAGAGCACATACCTTGATAAAGTTTTGAAGAAGTTCAAAATGGATCAGTCCAAGAAGGGGTTCTTGCTTGTGTTATAAGGTGTGAAGTTGAGTAAGACTCAATGCCCGGTGACTGCAGAAGATAGAGAGAAGACGAGTGTCATCCCCTATGCTTCAGCCATAGGCTCTATCATGTATGTGATGTTGTGCACAAGACCCGATGTTAGCCTTGCCATAAGTATGGCCGGAAGGTTTCAAAGTGATCCTGGAATGGAGCACTGGACGGCGGTCAAGAATATCCTTAAGTACCTGAAAAGGACTAAGGAAATGTTTCTCGTTTATGAAGGTGATCAAGAGCTCGTCATAAAGGGTTACGTCGATGCAAGCTTTAGAACGGATCCGGATGACTCTAAGTTGCAAACCGGATATGTATTTATTCTCACTGGGGGAGCGGTAAGCTGGTGCAGTTCCAAGAAGAGCATGGTGGCCGATTCTACATGCAAAGCGGAGTACATCACAGCCTCAGAGGCAGTGAAGGAAGGTGTCTGGATGAAGGAGTACATGATAGATCTTGGAGTAGTGCCTAGCGCACTGACTCCATTTGATTTGTTCTGTGATAACACTGGTGTCATTGCCCTGGCCAAGGAACCAAGGTTTCACAAGAGGACCAGACACATAAAGTGATGCTTCAATTACATCTGCGAGTACATCAAGGAGGGGGGCACAAATATTTGCAAAGTGCACACAGATCTGAATGTTGCAGACCCGTTGACTAAACCTCTTCCAAGGGCTAAACATGATCAACACCAGAAATGTATGGGTGTTCAATTCATTACAATGTAAATCACATAGTGATGTGAGCTAGATTATTAACTCTAGTGCAAGTGGGATACTGTTGGAAATATGCCCTAGAGGCAATAATAAAATGGTTATTATTATATTTCCTTGTTATTGATAATTTTTCATTATCCATGCTATAATTGTATTGATTGGAAACACATTGCATGTGTGGATATATAGACAACACTTTGTCCCTAGTGTGCCTCTAGTAAACTAGCTCTTTGATCAAAGATGGTCAAGGTTTCCTAGCCATTGACATGATATGTCACTTGATAACGGGATCACATCATTAGGAGAATGATGTGATGGACAAGACCCAAACTATAAATGTAGCATATGATCGTGTTAGTTTATTGCTACACTTTTCTACATGTCAAGTATATGTTCCTATGACCGTGAGATCATGCAACTCATTGACACCGGAGGAGTGCCTTGTGTGTGTCAAACATCGCAGCGTAACTAGGTGACTATAAAGGTGCTCTACAGGTATCTCCGAGGATGTCTGTTGGGTTGGCATGGATCAACATTGGCATTTGTTACTCCGTGTGATGGAGAGGTATCTCTGGGCCCACTCGGTAATACAACATCACAATAAGCCTTGCAAGTAATGTGACTAAGTTTTAGCCACAGAATCTTGTATTACGGGATGAGCAAAGAGACTTGCTGGAAACGAGATTGAACTAGGTATACAGATACCGACGATCGAATCTCGGGCAAGTAACATACCGAACAACAAAGGGAACATCATACGGGATTAACTGAATCCTTGACATAGAGGTTCAACCGATAAAGATCTTCGTAGAATATGTAGGAATCAATATGGGAATCCAGATACCTCTATTGGTTATTGACCGTAGAGGTGTCTCGGTCATGTCTACATAGTTCTCGAACCCACAGGGTTTGCACACTTAAGGTTCGGTGACGTTTTGGTATAGATGAGTTATGTGTGTTGGTGATCAAAGATTATTCAGAGTCCCGGATGAGATCCGGGACATGAGAAGGAGCTGTGGAATGGTCCGGAGGTGGAGATTCATATATAGGATGTTCCGTGTTGGTCACCGGGAAAGTTCGAACGTCACCGGTAACGTACCGGGGGTGCCGGGAAGGTCCCGGGTGTCCACCGGAAGGGGCCACCAGCCCCGAAGGGACACATGGGCTGTGAGAGAAGGCGCACCAGCAACTGGTGGGCTGGTCGCAGCTCCCACAAGGCCCATGCGGCTGGGGTTGGTGGGAGGGCCAACCCTAGGGTTGGCGCCACCTTGCCTTGGGTGGCAAGCCACCCTAGGGCGCCTCCACCCTTGTCTGCCGCCCCAAGAGGGAAACCCTAGGGGTTGGGCGCCCCACCCCTCCCCTATATATATGTGAGAGGGAGGAGGGCAGCCAGACGACAAGCCACGGCGCAGCCCTTCCTCCCTCTTCGATTATCTCTCTGCTAGTAGATTGATTCGGCGCCGCTTAGCGAAGCTCTGCCGGATCAGCTCCACCACCGCCGCCGCCATGTCGTCGTGCTGCCGGCGAACCCATCTACCTCTCAACTCCCTCTTGTTGGATCAAGAAGGCGGGGATCATCATCGAGCTGCACGTGTGCTAAACGCAAAGGTGCCGTCCGCTCGGCACTTGATCGGGAGTTCGTGGGATGGCTTGCGATTTGGATCGCGGAGACGTACGACTACTTCAACCGCGTTTTTTAACGCTTCCGCTTAGCGATCTACAAGGGCATGTGGATCCAATCTCTCCTCTCATAGATGCTCATCTCCTAGATTGATCTTTGTGAAGCATAGGAATTTTTTTGTTTTCCATGCAACGTTCCCCAACAGCACTCACCTCCCCGACAACGGCGCCAAAAAATGGCTTGATGTCTACTACGCAACTTTATTCTTGTAGGCTATGTTAGACCTCCTAGCGCAGAGTTTTGTAGGATAGTAGCAATTTTTTCTCAATTGGGTGACCTAAGGTTTATCAATCCATGGGAGGTGTAGGACGAAGATGGTCTCTCTCAAACAACCCTCCAATCAAATATAAGAAATCTCTTTTGTCGCCAACACACCCAATACAATGGCAAATTGTATAGGTGCACTAGTTCGGCGAAGAGATGGTGATAGAAGTGCAATATGGATGATAGATATAGGTTTTTGTGATTTGAAAATATAAAAGCAGCAAGGTAGCAAGTGTAAAACAGCGAGAAAAATGTTGTATAAATGCTTGGAAATAAGGCCTAGGGTTCATACTTTCACTAGTGCAATCTCTCAACAATGTCAACATAGTAGAATCATATGATCATCCCTCAACGTGCAACAAAGAATCGCTCCAAAGTTCCTATCTAGCAGAGAACTATAAGATGAAATTGGTGTACGTAGTAGAACCACCTCGAAGTTATTCTTTCCGATCAATCTGTTGAGCTATTTCTATAAGTGTCACAAACAGCCCTAGAGTTCGTGCTAAAATGACATCAATGATACATATAAATCAACCCTAATGTCACCTTAAGTATCCATGGGTAAATTACGCGAAATGCATCAAACAATCTCAGATCTATCATATTCAATCCAACACAAATAACTTCAAGGAGCACCCCAAGATTTCTATCAGAGAACGTGGTATGAAAACGTGCAATCAACCCATATGCATAGATCCCCAAGGTCACCGGAATCCGCAAGTTGATGCCATAACATATATCAAGTGAATCACTAAAATATCCTAATGTCACTACGGGTATCCACATGCAAGACATACATCAAGTGTTCTCAAACCAAAAAAATATTCAATCCAACATAACGAGATCTCAAAGGGAAGGATTCAATTCATGACAACAAGGTAGCAAGGGAATAACATCATATGATCTGGCTATATTTACAAAGCATGTGATACATCAAGATCGTGATATCTCAAGAACACGAGAAAGAGAGAGAGAGAAAGAGAGAGAGAGAGAGAAAGAGAGAGAGATTAAACACATAGCTACTAGTACATACCCTCAACCCCGAGGGTGAACTACTCCCTCCTTGTCATGGCCTCCATCCGGATGATCAAGATGGCCACCTGTGATGGTTACCCTCTCCGGCAGGGTACTAGAACGACTCCAGATTGGTTTTTCGTCGATACAGAGTGTTCGGCGGCGCAGCAAAGAGTCTCTCTATATTTCTAGGGTTTTGGGATTTATAGGGATTTTCAACGTTGGAATCACGTGCAACGGAGCCACATGGGCCCCACCACGCATCAGGGTGCGGCCTAGGGGGCGCCCTAATGGCTTGTGGACCATAGGTGGCTCCCCTCTGGTGGTTCTTTGCTCCAATATTGCTTATTTCCTCCACAAAAAATCATCAAAAAGTTTCGGGCGATTCCGAGAACTTTCATTTTCTGCACAAAAACAGCACCATGGTAATTTTGCTAAAAACAACGTAAGTCTGGGTTAGTTCTAAATAAATCATATAAATTGCATCAAAACCATATAAAGTATTGTAAACATAGGCAAATATGACATGAATACTTCATAAATTATCGATGTGTTGGAGACGTATCACCCCCCCCCAACAACCACAGAGGCTAAGCCCGGGACGATCGCCAGCAATGATAGAGGGAGGAGGGAGGAGGTGGGGTTGGATGGAGGCGAAGCTAGGGATTTGCCCCAGTGTTGCCCAGGAGTGGATGACGCGGGGGAGGGGGATACACTTTTTCAGTGTCAACCATTGGACTTGCAGTGGATGGTTTCAGTGTGTTTCTCCTTTGGGCGGCAAAGGGTAAGTTCTTTGCACTCATAGTTTGTAACTAAATCTCCCTCTCAATGAGCATGACAAACAATAATGGCTTTTTAGGGGAAATATAACTTCATTTCAATCAAGGTGGCTCATTAAAATCCTCTTTGCAAAGAGTGTCAATCTCCTCTGGGCCATGGTGGAGCCAGAGGGCCATATGATTAGATGATCCACTCATGTATGCTAAAGCACGAGCTACATTGTTTTGGCTTCTCCTTACATGTGCTATAGAATAATCATGCCCATACTTAAGGAATTGTTTCCCTTTCTCAACTAAATCAGCCACTCGAGATCTATTTGACATGTCGTTCGTGGGCATTTGACCAATCACAAAATAGTATGTTTCGACGGTAAAAGACTATGTGCTCCACTCCAAGGCGAGTGCAATGCCTTCTACACATGCTAAGACTTCTACTTCAAGGGCGCTAGAACATGTATGAACAAAACGACATGAAGCAATAAAATGTTTTGTGCTCCACTCCAGGATGACAATGGGTTACTTCTAAGAAAATAGCACTTGGGGAACCCAAATATTTTCACCATGCCGTAATCGTTGGGCACCCCTATGTCTAGCTTCAACGAGTCCACCTTCGGATTCGCTGAAGGGGCGACCGAGATGGGTCGACCCACGTGCGCGGCAGGCCACAACCTCTTTTTTCTGTTTTTTCTGTTTTCAGTTTTCATTTTTGCTTTATTTTGTACTACTGTTTATACTTTAAATATTCTAAATATATATATTGCAAAAAAATACAGATACATTTAAAAAAATGTTGAACAAGTATTTGAAAATGCTGAACAACTATTCAAAAAATGTTAATCAAGCATTCCATACAAAAATTGAATGTGTATAGAAAAATAGTAGATCATGTATTAAAAATGAAGGAATATTTTGATCATGTATATAAAAATGTTAATCAAGTATTTTGAAAAACAAATGTTGAACAAATATTTCAAAAATATCAATCAAGCATTGGGAAATGTTAAATGTGTATAGAAACAAGTGGGCCATGTATTAACAAAATGGTGAAAAAAATGATCATGTATATAAAAATGTTAATCAAGCATTTGAAAAAGAATTGAACAGGTATTTGAAAAATGTTAATCATGCTTTTGGGAAAACATTAAATCTATAGAAAAATTGTTGACCATGTATTAAAAAAAGATGATTTTTTTATCATGTATATAAAAATGTTTAGGAAGCATTTGAAAAATTGTTGAACAAGTGTTTGAAAAATATTTGTCAAAAGTTTGGAAAATATTAAATGTGTATACAAAAATGTTGACCATGTATTCAACAAATGTTAATATTTTTGTTTGAAAACTTTTAATCAAGAATGTTAAAAAAGTTTAAAATGTATAAAAAAATGTTGACCATGTATTAGAAAAATCTTAATCTTTTATTTGAAAAATATTAATTAATCATTTGGAAATGTTAAAATGTGTATAGAAAAATGTTGACCATGTATTACTGAAATGTTTAATTTGTATTGTAAAAATGTTAGATGTGTATTAGAAAATAATTATTGACATATACAAAAAATATTGAATAATAACCAAAAGAACAAAGAAAACCGAAAAAAGAAACAAAAGAAACAAAAGAAAAAAGGAAAATAAAACAACAAAGAAACAGCATGCAAAAAATAATGAAAAAAAGGAGAAGAAAAAAGAAAACGGAAAAACGATAGGAAACAAAGAAAACCGAATCGAATCGCCTTAAGTAGGACGGCCCCTATTACTTACCTCGAATGCGAACGAGGCGGTGTAGCTAGTAGCGCATGGGTTCTCGCGGGAAATCGGGGATCGATCCCCAGTTCTCCCATTTCTTCTGAGCTATTTTTACTTGCTTTGCGTGCGCGAATGGGCCGACCCAATACGACACGAGAGAGGAAAAACCTTTAGCGAGAGGGGCATGGTGTTTCTGAACTCGATCATTTGTGCTCAGATGAATAGTAAATTCAAAAAATGAAAAACATTCAAAAAATCCTGATATTTGTTGGTGCAAGCATTGACCAAAGTTATCAGTGCTCAAAACATTTCATCACGAAATAATATTTGTAGAAGTCAAAGCAAAAAAAACAAAATTGATACTCCAAAGTGCTATTTTTTTTAAACAATATTTGAGTGTTGATTTTGTATTTTTCGCCTCGAATTCTAAGAAATTCATTGGCGATGAAAGTTTGTGAGCACTGAAAATTGTTGTCAATATTTGCATACAAAACAACAACAAAAATAAAAAATTTATTTTTATTTTTTAGTGATGTTACTGTTCATCGCAAGCTCAAATGAGCTCCGGAGCAGAAGATGACTTTTCCATCAAGACCTACTATTGTCCCGCTTAAGGGGAACGCTCTGCGTCGGCACGCCGGCGCAAACGTTTCGGCCGCCAACGCCCCATCGTAGATACATGCATAGGTAACCATCCGATCCAGAAAAAAAAGAAAATATCCCCTCCTCGCTAACCACCTCCCGCTAGCTTGCTCGCCGGAGCCGTTCGTCGGCGCTCTCGCCAGCACGCTCGTCGGAGCCGCTCTCTGGAGCTGCTCGTCCACGCGCTCGTCGAAACCGCTCGTCGGAGCTGCTCGTCGGCTTGCTTGCCGGAGCAGTCGCTCGTTGGTGCGCTCGCCAACGCGCTCGTCGGAGCCACTCGCCGGTGCGCTCCTTGGTTCCAAATCTTGCTAGCCTTTCATGGTAGAAAATTTCGTTGTTGGTCATAGCAAACGAAGACAATTGTTGCAGCAAAATGAAACACCGATTATAGCAAAAATCGTGATGTCATGTGCTATGCAGCAAAATGCGACACCGGTGGTAGCAAAATACGATACCGGTTGTAGTAAAATTAGATGCCAGTTGAAACATGTAGCAAATTACGCCTCACCGGCCATGCCTGTTGCAGCTCCGCTCGCCATGGAGCAGTTGAGACGGATAGAAGGGATGCAGCTCGCCATGTCGTCGGTTGTAACAAAATAAAAAACCGGTTGTAGCAAAAATCGCGACGCCATATATGATGTAGAAAAATGTGACGATGCTGATAGCAAAATAAGGTGCGGTTGTAGCAAATTTAGATGCCGATTGAAGCATCCAGGAAGGTACTCACCGGAGCAGCACGGGCAGATGGATGACGGACATCAACAAGCTACATAAGGGGAGGAGGGCGAGGGATAAGAAAGAAATTAATGGTGAAGTGCTTCATGCGAAGGAGATAAAAACAAGGCGCTTCGTGTGGAGAGGATAAAAGACAGATGCATGGGCCAGTTGCGAGCGTGAAGCGACCGGCCGAAGTTTCGGCCGGCGTGCGGGTGTAAAGCATTTCCCCCCGCTTAATGCGAGACATAGGCCTCGCGGTAATCTTCACAGGTCCCCAACTGTCTTCGAAGCAGGCGAAGCTGAGCATCGGCCGAATCTTGAAGAAGTTGGGCCTCGAATAGTTCGATCTGAGCCTCGGTGAAGATCCATTTGTCGCCACGCAGGATGTACAACCGCAACCTCGGCCGAACTGCCCTCTCCCGTCAACCGCGGCATCACTACCCCTGCCCTCACCGCCGTCTCGTCCTTCCCTCTCACCCACTTTCTTCGACGGCCGTGAGCCGCACCCATACCCAACCCCCAAGTTTCCTCCTGGCCTCCAGCTGCGTTGCGTTGCCGCATCGTCGCTGGCTCAGGATGGATCCTCCGCCATCCGTACACCACAACCTATGCCTCGCCGCCGTCTCGTCATCGTCG
This sequence comes from Hordeum marinum, assembly GCA_022496015.1. Classification (NCBI taxonomy): domain Eukaryota; kingdom Viridiplantae; phylum Streptophyta; class Magnoliopsida; order Poales; family Poaceae; genus Hordeum; species Hordeum marinum. Next base: position 339,261,805 of record CM039677.1, on the reverse strand, counting down.
CTCGAGCTTCTTTGGCCAGGCCCGGGACGACGCACGTTAGAGCAAATCCAATGGGGCGATCCATTTCGTCTGCCGCCGTCCGTTTGGGTCGGCGCGGACAAAAGTGGCGTTCCAACGCACCGACCCAAACCCAAATCACGTTCGTTTCGCGTCCGTGCCGGCGCATTTACGACCCAAATTTGTGCCCCAAATGCATCGGCACGGACGCGGAACGGACGCCTCGCGCGCCTTCTCGGTGCCGCCGCGTCCCCACCTGGCGGCCGTCCAACTACCCGCTGCCCACGCAGTCAGCTTAATTTACGACCACGGGCCCACGCGTCAGCGACGACGGTCGTCCTTTTTTAAGCCGACCGTGCGGCAGGGCCGTCCTCATCCAAACTCGTCGTCCACATCTAGCCAGCTTTGCTTCCCCGTCGTCGGCAAACCCTAGCCACCACCACCATAGCGAGATGGGGCTCTTCTCCGGCGCCAGCAGCACCAAGGCCAAGGGCAAGGCCCTTGCCATCCCTTTCCGCTCCCAGTTCCTCCCGCCTCCGTCGGCGCTGGCGCCTCGCTGGCAGAGGCAGCGCGTTAACGTGCCAGTGCACCAGGCGGAGTGGCACTGGCAACATCGCGTGCCTCTCTCGTACCCCGATGCCACCCTGCCGCACGACTGGCATCTGAATCCAGAAAGGATCCCAGTGCCGGCGGCGCCGCGGTCGGCTCGGGCTCACGCGGAGGAGGTGCGGCACCGGCGGGCGCTGCTGACGCCGGAGCAGCGCCGCGACCTCACCTACGCAACCGACTCGCCCAACTGGGCGAGGTGGTTCGCCTTCAAGCACGAGGAGGCGAGGCGACGGGGCGTGCGCGAGGTCGACCGCAGCGTGCCGCCACCGCCGCTCGTCGTCCGCGAAGAGGACCAGGCGAAGGAGGACGCCTACCAGGCGGCCCTTGCTGCCATCTACCGGGAGAGCGAGGAGGACGAGCGGCGGAGGGCGACGGCGGCGGAGGAAGAAGAGGCTCGGTACGAGGCGACAATGGCGCAGGCCATTGCCCTCTCCGCGGCGGGCGACTGCGTGCTGCCACCGCCAGCCCCGCCGTCCCCTCCCCGACGCCAGCCGAAGCCGTCCCCCATCGAGAGCTACACCTGGACGGGCGTAGTGCGCGAGTGGGTCTCCGCGACACCGATTTGGATGGGGGCGACGCCGGTGCAGGAGGCGGCGTACCTCGAGCAGTGGCGCCAGATCCAGCTGGCCGAAGAGCGCGAAGAGGGCAAACACCTCGCGAAGCTCGAGCGCGAGGCCGATGAGGAGGAGGAGGAGGCGCGCCAAGCCGCGGCAGCCCAGGCGGCGGCACAGCCCGCGCCGGCACAGCCCGCGCCCGGCATGAACGCGCTCTGGAACACGGCGTTCTCCTGGGCCGGTCCGACGCCGACGCTCATCAACCTCACAGACCCCAAGGACGACGACAACGACACCTAGGGCAGCGCGCCGCCTCATAGTTTTGATTATTTTTATTTTTCTTAAATGCAAATGTGGACGCGTGAACTCTCGCCAGCCTTCGTGACCGGCTTTAATGTTTAATTAATATTTTTTTAAATATGCATGCGTATTTTTTCTAGCGCCGTCAAAATGAATCAGGCCAGCGTTGGACGCACACGCCAACCCAAACGCGAAAACGAACGTCCGTGTCTGCCTGACCAATCCAAACGGATAAAAACGGACAAAATCGCCGTCCGTCGTTTGGGTCGGCCCGTTGGAGTTGCTCTTATGCGCTTGGGCATCGTTTGCTTGCTGTAGCGCGCGGAAGAAGAATTTCCCAACAATCAGGGTCGAGGAAGGCAACATAAAGCACAAAATGAGGAGCGAACGGTCATTTTTCTTTCTGAAGAACAGTTCGAGCCCCGTACAGCCCCTTGACACCCCCTACATGACCGAGAAAAATTGCCTGCCCCAAAGGTCTTCTTCCTCCCCTCAATCAAGGGCAGAAAAGAAGCAAACCTTCTACAACACCACAGCGAGGTAGGGGAAAATTGTCACAGGCGAGTACCTGCCTGTGACCAATTAACGCTGCGGGTGACGGGACAAGGCGAATTCTAACCCTAACTTGCCAGGGATTGCTCCCCCTTTTTCTGCCGCTTCTCCGCGGTGTTAAATCTGGACTCACGGGCTCTGTTTTGTGCTGAACCTGAGATCTGGACCAGCCACGACGATCTCCAATCGGAGAATACAGCTATCAGAAATGCATGGAGCACATCATCTGTCTGCCAAGCTGTCAAGTGTGGGGATATTTCTGTCTTGATGAGCATGCACGAACTTGCTCGGAGGCGCTGACCAGTTGCAAGGGCCGCACCATAAATGTTGATGCTGACACTGTTCCGGCTGAATATCACACATAAGTTCCAGACGATTTCCATATTCTACCTTCCAGGGAAACAACCATGACAGTGACGTCGTCGTGGTATTTCCTCCGGTCCCCTTGAGGTATATCTAGTAGCTCGTAGAAATCCATCCCTGGAAAAGCCAAAGAAGAAAAGGGGCAAAAACAGATCAAAACACATTTGACATTCATGATAACCAAAATCAGCTCTAGATATATGACGTAGTGCATCAACACATAGCAATAAGCCAATGACCGAAATAGTGATGATTGTATCAGTGTGAGATAGCATAGGGTTGGAAGAAAATGATCAAATGATGTGAGGTCCTTCATAGAGACAGTCTAAATTTGGGTAGCCTAGATAGGAATTTTGACTGCTATCTGGTGAAGATAACTTAACAGCATTCTATTATTTGGAATACTATGTCAGGGGCAAAGTCAATTTGGCGATGGGCGTGTCATTTGTGTACATGAATTTGCATCTGACCATGTCATTGATATACATGTGTAACGCTGATTACAACAAGGAATGGTACAAACAAATCAAAACTGAAATGGTATGAAAGAACAGGCATGACACGCAAAGCTTACCAGCTTTCTTTGCTGCACGAGAAAGAAGTTCCTCAATTAGACTCTGTGCTGGATCACCTTCAGGAAATCTCTCCATGAAATTCTCAACATGCAGAACTACCTCCTCATTGCTCAGGTACTGATATAAGCCATCGGAAGAAAGAACCAAAAACTGGTCCCTTGAAGTGAGCTTGTGATGGCAAAGAGAAGGTATGCATGATATGTATGGTGCATCACCTACGTACTCATTGCGGAACATCTCCAGCAATCCATTGTTCAACTTTGCCTGTACAACATACACAAATTCTAGGTAAGCTTTATCTAGGTTTTCTATAACATTATACCCAACCGCAGCTTCTAAAAGTAGTTTCTATTTAATTCGGAATAAAAATTACTAACTATTGGTAAAAAATTCATACTCATTCGAATATAAGTTTTCTAGCCGAAAAAATAAACTGCTGACAGGATTGAACAGACTTTGAACAATGAGTAGGGTTAAAGATCTTAGTAAACACCCAACCAAGCCATACAATTACCTGTTTGAGATACCCGGCGCCAAATGCTCGGGTAACTTTTAAACGGCCCTTTACTCTGTCATTTACGATACACTGGTCATCATCTGGATGCTCGCGTTTGATCCTCTGGACTTCCTGCATATCAAAACAAATAGTATGAATTTATAGGCATAAACAGTGCGAGGGCTAAAATGACTAACTGCTTTCATTGCAAAATTTAGGAGAGAAATAAGGGCAATGGGAATGGGACCTAACAGCAAATGACCAAATGATGAAAGAAACGGGTGTGACTCTGACCAACTGAAACTAAGACATCAAGGATAACAAGTGTTCTACACGATCTGTTCATAAAGACATGAAACTTTTTATTCCTTGGTGTTTCAACTTTAAAGCTTTCAGGTATTTACAATAAAATGATTTCTAAGGTTAGTTCTTCGAAATATGAATGCAAAGCCAGAAAAGAACAATGATGCGATAATTTGATCATTTAGAGTGCCTTACTGCTGACAGAGGCACACACATTTGCATTGACGCGAGCAGATTGCTCACAAACAATGACAGAATCTCTGGCACACACATAATAAACAGTGGAACAGCAGGTCAATAGGACATAAATGTATATAAGCTACAAGCTTATTGTAAGTTATGTCAGCAGATTTGCTTATGCAGAGCAGTGTCAGCACAAAGTTACCTCTTCGATGCTGGTGCTATGATCAATAGACAATTGCAATGCCTCGAGCCCAATCATGGGATATCCAACAGGCCTTGACTCGATCTCCAATCCCACACCGATGTCATCCATCCGCATGGCTCCAAGCCCGCAACCAGGGTCATCATCTGCTCGTTGTGCCACAATGGCGCGGCTGTCCCCAAGATTCATTACATACACGTCGTCATCCCTCACCAAAGCCACAAGCAGGCATGCCCCGGTCACCGCCAACTCCGGGTGCGATCCCATTGATTGGTCAGTCATGTCGAGGTATGCTGCCTCTGCCGAGGCCAGCGCCCGAGTGAGCGCACCAAGCACAGCTCCATGATCCCTCACTGCTGGCGCTGCCTCCAACTTCTTGGGACCCCACTCCCTGCTGATTTCATCATCACCCACAGCCGCTGCATGTGCCCACATGTTGAACCGCCGCTCCTTGAGCCTGGCAAGCGACATTGCAAACCGGCCGGAACCTGAAAAGTCAAGTTCATTGTCATCGTCGTCACCATCGGCGAGGAACTGCCACAGCCGCTTGCTATCCCTGTCTGCCTCTTCGTAGAATATCCCACGAAGCTCGCGTAGGAGGAAGCGGTAAAGGTTGGCAACAAGGAAGTCGGGGGCCTCAGGGCCGTTGAAGCCGTCGTAAATGCCGACGAATAGCCAACGCTGGTCCTCGGAGACAACCACGTGGACGCGGTCCTCCCCTGCACGCCCGTGCGCCCATTGCACGCCGTCGTCTTGGCGGAGTGGCACCATAAGCGCCGGCTGGTGCTTCTCCGACACGCTCCGGCGCAGGCTGCCGAATAATGGCTTCCGGAACCTGCTGGAGAGCCCTCTGGACGAGGAGGAGGTGCGCTTGGTGGGCTTGGTGGGGAGCGGGCCGGAGAAGGGCACGGCGGCGTCGAGCGGGCCGGAGAGCTGGGCGCCGCGGTCGATGGGCCCGGAGAGGAACAGGGGCCCCGAGGAGAGGTTGGAGAGCTGCAGCGGCGCAGAGGAGAAGGAGGAGGAGGTGTGGAACGCAGAGGAGTAGTTCTGCGGCATGGAGCCCGCGCCGGCGGCGGCGGAGGAGAGGTAGAGCGGCACGGGCACGGAGGAGTTGGCGGAGAGCGCGGCGCCGGAGATGCCGTGGCGGAAGGAGGAGGAGTAGGCGGCGGCGGACGCGTAGCAGAAGGAGTGTCCGAGCGCGTCGTCCAGGCAGGGCTCCGCGTCGACGGACGCCGGCGCCGGCCGCGAGCACGCGCACGCGGTGAGCAGCCGTGACGCGCCGCTGCCCATGGCATCCGACGCTGGCCGCGGCCCGGTCAGAGGAGAGGCGAGGCGGCGACGTGAGGGAGGAAGGAGGAGCAGACCTTATTTACCCGCACATCGCAGCGGGCGGCACGGTGGGGCGTGGAGCTGCGACCGCGGGATCTCGGCGGGGCGGGATCTCGCCGGGGCGGGATCCAGCGAGGGCGCCTGGGAGGCGCAGGATCCGGCGGGAGCGGGGAGGGATTGGGGGCGAGGGAGTCGAGATTGGGGGTGGCCGGGCCGGAGGTGGGGTGGGGGATTGGGGCAGAGCGTTGAGAAGAGAGAGAGGAGGAGGGAGGGAGTTTTCTATGCTCACTCCTGTCAGTGATGTGCACACTAACAAAGGCGAGGCCGAGGCGAGGGTAGAGGTGGAGGGGGGAGGAGACTTAGCGTTGGCGTAAGTGCGAAAAATGCAAATTTGACATGCGAATTTGGCAGCAACCGCGTGTCACGAGGACCCGTCCGCCCGCTCCGGCGGTCCTCCAGGGGCCGGGCCGGAAAAACGTCCGGGGCTGGGGCGGGGGAGGAACCTGTCAGGTGGTGCCGGTGCGGAGTGGGCGGGTTTTGTCCGCGCCTGGCGCGCCGTGGAGCAGGGCAGGACGAGCGGCGGCAGGGCGGAGGGAGCGAGACCCGTGACGTGGAGGGGGGATGGTGGGTGGGGTGGAGTGGGAAAGCGGGACGGGGGTCAACGTTGCGCCCTGGGAATCGCCTACCCAGGTCGGGGTTAATTACGGCGGACGGGACTCTCCGCTGCTGCAAATTGGATGGCTTTGGCGGGGCCGGCTTTGAACTGGGACGGGTGGGCTCCTCGACTCTCCTCGGTGGAGCGGGTGTTTCGAAAGTGCAACGACGCGAGGGCAAAGGCGACGGCGGAGGGGGAGGGGGAGGGGAGAAGATTACAGTTTACAACGGGGACGAGGAAGCATCCCATGTGAATCCCCCAACGTTTTTCGAGAGTGGCTTTATTTCTTTTGTGGTGACAGTGTAAACTACTCCGGTGTCAACATGTGGAGATTTATCGCATGCGTTCACGTGCTTTTACCAAGTCAAATTCGACGATATTGTGTCGGATACTCCCTCTGTGTCCACGTAAGTACCTGTCCTACATGTCTGCGGACACTGACGCGGGAACCGGTCGTTCAACGTTATTCATATACATCCCAAACAATGTTTGAATAAATCGAACAAGTTTCATTCAAACCAAATGATATTTATATAAATCGGACGAAAGCTATTACATTTTAAATATGTTTTAATTAGATACTACTCCTTCTGTCCTGGTGCGTTTTATAAGTTAATTATTATGGGACTTGATTGAGTATACTGAATTAGGATAAAATTGGTCTACGACTCGCACCGGCGGATATCCATAACGTGGATATACTAAACTAGTCTACGGCCGGTCGCAGCGGATCTTTCTTTTCTTCCGCGTGTCCGGTATCCTGTTCATCGGACTGTCGTGAGCCCCGGAGGTATACGCTTCGGCGAAAAGGGCAAGAGTAGCCTCTGCCTCTCCCACGTTAGGAAGTGCCGCTCATCGGAGTGGCACCGGAGCGATATGCTTCAGTCGGAGGGGAAGGGTGCCCTCTGCTTTCGTGATGCACGGATACGGTTGGATTTGGGGGGGGGGGGGGGCTAGTGGGCATGACACCGACTGTTGGTGGCCTTCGTGGGACCCAAGCGGCGGCAACCTCCCATGTTCTAGTTTTCCTCGATGATGACGGCACGCGCGGACGTGCTTCCGCCGCCTTGTCAATCTTCGCAAAGCCGACTACTTTCTCCGTTTGCAGGGTGTGGTTCCGCCAACGTTGGTGGTGGATGACTCGATCGCATGCACGGGAAGAGCGGAATGACACGGCCTCGTCCACGGATGTCACGATGCACGTATCAGTGTGCTCCCTCGCATGTCGGCCTGCACCAACTCGCCACCCCTCAGCGAGCTGGTTTGGAACGGGGAGTTGATGAACCACGTGTCGACTTGGAGCGATCGCCTCCAAAAACTATGTGTGGCGTCCTGGAGCGAAGAGTTGTCTGGCTCGCATCCAGCGGGCTCGGCAGACCACCTAGCCTACTTTTACGCCAAAGAACTTCTCTTCCTGCTCGTCGAATGACATGGAGAGTGCAAAGAAAATAGTGGAAGGAAGTGATGGGGGCAGAGGTGTGTGATACGTCCATCTTGCATCATGTTTTCCTACTGTTATTTATAATGTTTTTATGCATAATAATGTTTTGGGGAGTAATTCTAATGCATTTTCTCTCGCAGTTTGCAAGGTTTACACCAAGAGGGAGAATGCCGACAATTGGAATTTAGTACCTAAAAAAAACATGCCAGAGATACCTATTCTACACATCCCCAATGGAGCTAAAAATTTCGGAGATTTTTTATATAATAAATAAGAAATACTAGAGCTGAAAACTACCGGAGGGGGGTCACCAGGTGGGCACCCTCCACCAGGGTGCGCTAGGCCCCCTAACCGCGCCCTGGTGAAGCGTGCTCACCCAGGCCCACCTCCGGAGCTCATCTTCTGGTATAAATTCCCAAAACACCTAAAAATTAGGAGGAAGACTTTCGGGACGAAACGCTGCCGCCTCGAGGCGGAACTTGGGCAGGAGCACTTTTGCCCTCCGGCAGATCGATCCCGCCAGGGGAATTTCCCTCCGGGAGGGGGAAATCGAATTCACCGTCATCACCAACAACCCTTTCATCTTGGGGATTCCATTCTTCATCAACATCTTTAACGGCACCATCTCCTCTCAAACCCTAGTTCATGTCTTGTGTTCAATCTTTGTACTGAAACCTCAGATTGGTACCTGTGGGTGACTAGTAGTGTTGATTACCTTGTGTAGTTGATTGCTATATGGTTTATTTGGTGGAAGATTATATATTCAGATCCATTATGCTATTCAATACACCTTTGATCTTGAGCATGCATATTATTTCTGAGTAGTTACCTTTGTTCTTGAGGTCACGGGAGAAGTCATGTTGCAAGTAATAATATGAATTTGATATGTGTTCGATATTTTGATGATATGTATGTTGTGATTCCCTTAGTGGTGTCATGTGAACGTCAACTACATGAAACTTCATCATCCTTGAGCCTAAGGGAATGCATTGTAGAGTAGTTATTAGATGATGGGTTGCTAGAGTGACAGAAGCTTAAACCCTAGTTTGTGCGTTACTGTTGGAAATATGCCCGAAAGGCAATAATAAATTGGTTATTATTATATTTAATTGTTCGTGATAATCGTTTATTATCCATGCTATAATTGTATTGATTGGAAACTAAGTACATGTGTGGGTATATAGACAACACTATGTCCCTAGTATGCCTCTAGTAGACTAGCTCGTTGATCAAAGATGGCCATGGACATGAGATGTCATTTGATAACGGGGTCACATCATTAGGAGAATGATGTGATGGACAAGACCCAAACTATAAATGTAGCATATGATCGTGTCAGTTCATTGCTATAGTTTTCTACATGTCAAGTACCTGTTCCTATGACCATGATATCATGCAACTCACTGACACCGAAGGAGTACCTTGTGTGTATCAAACGTCGCAACGTAACTGGGTGACTATAAAGGTGCTCTACAGGTATCTCCGAGGGTGTCTGTTGAGTTGGCATGGATCAAGACTGAGATTTGTTACTCCTTGTGATGGAAAGGTATCTCAGGGCCCACTCGGTAATACAACATCATAACAAGCCTTGCAAGCAATGTGACTAAAGTGTTAGCCACAGGATCTTGTATTATATAATGAGTAAAGAGACTTTCCGGTAACGAGATTGAACTAGGTATGGAGATGCCGACGATCGTATCTCGGGCAAGTAACATACCGAAGAACAAAGGGAACATTATACGGGATTAACTGAATCCTTGACATAGAGGTTCGACCGATAAAGATCTTCGTAGAATATGTAGGAACCAATATGGGCATCTAGGTCCAGCTATTAGTTATTGACCGTAGAGGTGTCTCGGTCATGTCTGCATAGTTCTCGAACCCGCAGGGTCTACACACTTAACGTTTGGTGACGATATAAGTATAGTTGAGTTATTATGTTGGTGACCGAAAGTTGTTCGGAGTCCCGGATGAGATCCCGGACATGACAAGGAGCTCCGGAATAGTTCGGAGGTAATGATTGATATATGGGATAATAGTGTTTTGTATCTAGAAGAGTTACGGAATTCACCGGAATAGTTTCGGATGTTTCCTGAAATGTTTGGGGTACAAGAACACTTTATTTGGGCCAAGGGGTAAAACCCATAAGGCTTTAGGAAGGTGCAAAAGGTGTTTTGCGGAGGCCAGGGGCCAGACGCCAGGGACCCTGGCGTCTGGGGCCAAACGCCGAGGACCTTGGCGTCTGGTCCTGGAGTCCGAGGAGGACTCTTGCCTTGCGGGCAAACCGACCTTGAGGAGGATTTTTCACCAAGTTTCGACCCCAGGGCTCAACATATAAATACAGGGGTGGGGCTAGCACCTGGAACATCATCAAGAAACCCTAATCCGTGTGCCGGCAACCCCGTCCCTCTAGTTTATCCTCCGTCATAGTTTCCGTAGTGCTTGGTGAAGCCCTGTGGAGATTGTTCTTCACCAACACCGTCACCACATCATCGTGCTACCGGAACTCATCTACTACTTCGCCCTTCTTGCTGGATCAAGAAGGCGAGGACATCATCAAGTTGTACGTGTGTTGAACGCGGAGGTGCCGTCCATTCGGTGCTAGATCGGAAGGACCGTGATCAAGATCGCGAGACGGATCGTGATGGGATCGCGGGACGGATCATGATTGGATCACAAGATGGATCATGATGGGATCGCGAGATGCTCGGCAATTTGTATCGCGAAGACATTCGACTATATCAATCGTGTTTCTTAACGCTTCCGCTTAGCGATCTACAAGGGTATGTAGATCCACCCTACCTCTCGTAGATGCTCATCACCATGGATAGATCTGGCGTGTGCGTAGGAAATTTTTTGTTTCCCATGCAACATTCCCCAACAGTGGCATCATGAGCTAGGTCTATGTGTAGATGAGATCTCGAGTAGAACACAAAGGAGTTTGTGGGCGTTGATGCTTCGATTGCTTCCTCCCTTGGTCGTGTTTTGGTTCAGCAGTATTGTGGGATGAAGCGACCCGGGCCAACCTTACTCGTACACTTACGAGAGACCGGTTCCATTGACTGACGTGTAACTTTGTTGCACAAAGATGGCTGGCGGGTGTCTGTTTATCCTACTTTAGTTGGATCAGATTCGACAAAGGCGGTCCTTGAGAAAGTTGAAAAGCAACTTATGTATCACCGTTGTGGTTTTTGCGTAGGTGAGAATTGTTCTTGCTAGATACCCATAGCAGCCACGTAAAACTTGCAACAACAATTAGAGGACATCTAACTTGTTTTTACAGGGTATGTTGTGATATGATATGGCCAATTACATGATGAGATATATGTGATGTATGAGATGATCATGTTTTGTATAGAATATCACGACTTGCATGTCGATGAGTACGACAACTAGCAGGAGCCATAGGGTTGTCTTAAATTATTGTATGACCCGTGTGTCAATCATTAAGAGTTATGTAATGATTTACTTTATCGCTAAGCGGTAGCAATAGTGGTAGAAGCATGGTGGGCGCGACAAACCCTGATGGCAACACGTTGATGGAGATCAAGATGATGGAGATCATGGTGTCATGCCGATGACGATGGAGATCATGCCGGGGCTTTAAGGATGGAGATCAAAAGCACAAGTTCATGGCCAGATCATGTCACTTATGATTTGCATGTGATGTTAATCCTTTTATGCACCTTGTTTTGGTTAGGACGACAGTAGCATTATAAGGTGATCCCTCACTTAAATTTCAAGATAAATTGTGTTCTCCCCGAGTGTGCACCGTTGCGAAAGTTCATCGTGTCGAGACACCATGTGATGATCGGGTGTGATAGACTCTACGTTCACATACAACGGGTGCAAGCCAGTGTTGCACATACGGAACACTCGGGTTAAACTTGACGAGCCTAGCATGTACAGACATGGCCTCGAAACACAAGAGACCGAAAGGGCGAACATGAGTCATATAGTAGATATGATCAACATGATGATGTTCACCGTTGAAACCACCTCAACTCACGTGATGATCGGACTTGAGTTGGTGGATTTGGATCACGTGACACTCAAATGACCAGAGGGATGTCAATTTGAGTGAGAGTTCTTAAGTAATATGATTAATTGAATTCATTATCATGAACATAGTCAGTAGTGTCTTTGCAAATTATATTGTAGATTACTAGCTCACGTTGTAGCTCCCTTGAATTTTTATATGTTCCTAGAGAAATAGAGTTGAAAGATGATGGTAGCAATATTGCGCATTGGGTCTATGATCTGAGGATTGTCCTCATTGCTGCACAAAAGGCTTATGTCCATAATGCACGGCTCGGTGCGGCACCCCCTCTAGCGTTGTCTGTAGATGTTGTGAACATCTGACGGGCATGTTCCGATGACTACTTGATAGTTCAGTGTGTCATGCATTACGGCTTAGAATTGAGGATCCAAAACGTTTTGAACGTCACAAAACATATGAGATGTTTTGAGAGCTGAAATTGGGATCTCAGTCTCGTGCTCGTGTTGTGAGATATGAGATCTCCAACAAGATTCTTTGCTTGCAAGATGAAGGAGAATAGCTCAATCGTTGAGCATGTGCTCAGATTGTCTAGGTACTACAATCGCTTGAATCGAGAGGGATTTGATCTTCCAGATAAGATAGTGATTGATATAGTTCTCCAAGTCACTGTCACTAAGCTACTAGAGCTTCGTGATGAGCTATAAAATGCCAGGGATGGAAATAATGACCCCTGAGCTATTCGCGATGTTTGACACCGTGAAGGTAGAAATCAAGAAGGAGCATCAAGTGTTGATGGTTAGTGAAACCACTAGTTTCGAGAAGGGCAAGGGCTAGGAGGGAAACTTCATGGATGACAAGTCAGTTGCCACTCCAGTGAAGAAACCCAAAGTTGAACCCAAATCCGAGACTAAGTGCTTCTATTATGAGGGAAACAGTCGCTGAAGCGGAACAACCCTAGATACTTGGTGCTAGTTAAGAAGGCTGGCAACGTTGACGGAAGTACATTTGATATATGTGTTATTGATGTGTACCTTGCTAGTACTCCTAGTAGCACATGGTATTGGATACCGGTTCGATTGCTAAATGTTAGTAACTCGGAATAAAAGCTACGGAATAAACGGAGACTAGCTAAGGGTGAGGTGACGATGTGTGTTGAAAATGTCTCCAAGGTTAATGTGATCAACATCGCACGCTCTCTCTACCTTCGGAATTAGTGACGAACCTAAATAAATGTTATTTGATGTTTGCGTTAAGCATGAACATGATTAGATCGTGTTTATTGCAATACGATTATTCATTTAAGTTAGAGAATAATGGTTATTCTGTTTACATGAATAATACCTTGAATGGTCATGCACCTAATGAGAATGGTTTGTTGAATCTTGATCGTAGTAATACACATGTTCATAACATTGATGCCAAAAGATACAAAGTTAATAATGACAGTACCACATACTTGTGGCACTGCCGCTAAATGTCATATTGGTATAAATCGCATGATGAAACTCCATGCTGATGGATCTTTGGACTCATTCGATTTTGAATCGGTTGAGACATGCGAACCATGCCTCATGGGCAAGATGACTAAAGAACCCGTTTTCGGTATGATGGAGTGGGTGAGTAACTTATTGGAGATAATACATGTTGATGTATACGGTCCAATGAGTGTTGTAGCGCGCAGTGGATATCGTTATTTTCTTACCTTCACTGATGATTTGAGTATATATGAGTATATTTACTTAATGAAACACGAGTCTAGAACGTTTGAAAAGTTCAAACAAATTCAGAGTGAAGTTTAAGATCATCGTGACAAGAAGATTAAAATGTCTACGATATGATTGTGGAGGCGAATATCTGAGTTACGAGTTTGGCGTACAACTTTAGACAATGTGAAAGTTGTTTCACAACTCACGCCACTTGGAACACCATAGTGTGATGGTGTGTCCGAACTTTGTAGTCGTGCTCTATTGGATATGGTACGAACTATGATGTCTCTTATCGATTTGCCACTATCGTTTTGGGGTTATGCATTAGAGACAACTACATACACTTTAAAAGGGGAACCATCTAAGTCCGTTGAGATGACACCATATTAATTTTGGTTTGGCAGAAACCTAAGCTGGCATTTCTTAATGTTTGGGGATGCGACGCTTATGTGAAAAAGGTTTTCACCTAATGAGCTCGAACCCAAAGCGGACAAATGCATCTTCATAGAATACCCTAAGAACAATTGGGTATACCTTCTATATTAGATCCAAATGCAAACTGTTTGTTGCTAAAACGGGTCCTTTCTCGAGAAAGAGTTTCTCTCAAAAGAATTGAGTGGGAGGAAGATAGAACTTGATAAGGTTGTTGAACCTTTGCTTCAACTAAAGAGTAGCGCAGCGCAGAAAGATGTTTCTGTGGAGCCTATGTCAGTTGAAGAGGAAGTTGATGATGATGATCATGAAGCTTCGGATCAAGTTACTATCGAACCTCGTAGGTCAACAAGGGCACATATTGCTCCTGAGTAGTACGGTAACCATGTCTTAGAGGTCATGTTGTTGGACAACGATGAGCCTACGAGCTATGGAGAAGCGATGATGGGCCTGGATTCCAACAAATTGCTAGAAGCCATGAAATCCGAGAAAGGATCCGTGTATGAAAACCAAGTATGGACTTTGGTAGGCTTGCTCATTGAATGAAAGGCCATTGATTACAAATGGATTTTTAAATGAAAACAGACGCTGATGGTGAATGTCACCGTTTATAAAGCTTGACTTGTCACAAAGAAGTTTCCTTCAAGTTCAAGGAGTTGACTACTATGAGACTTTCTCACCCGTAGCGGTGATAAAAGTCTGTTGGAATTGTGTTAGCAGTTGCTACGTTTTTCAATTATGAAATATGGCACATGGATGTCAAAAACATCGTTTCCTTCCTTGAGGAAAGGTTGTATGAGATACAACTAGAAGGTTTTGTCAGTCCTAAGGATGCTAAAAGGTGTGCAAGCTCCAATTATTCTTCTATGGGCTAGAGCGAGCATCTCGGAGCTGGAATATACACTTTGATGAGGTGATCAAAGTTTTTGAGTCTATATGAAGTTTATGAGAAACTTGCATTTACAATAAAGTGAGTGGGAACACTATAGAATTTCAGATAAGTATGTGTGGTTGACATATTATTTATCGGAAATGATGTAGAATTTCTAGAAAGCATAAATGGTTGTTTAAAAAAGGTTTTTCAAAGGAAGACCTGGATGAAGCTACCTAATTATTGGGCATCAAGATCTATAGAGATAGATCAAGATGCTTGATGAGACTTTCAATGAGTACATACCTAGACAAGATTTTGAAATAGTTCAAAATGGATCAATCAAAGAAGGAGTTCTTGCCTAGTTTGTAAGGTGTGGAGTTGAGTGAGACTCAAAGCTCGACCACGGCAAAAGAAAGAGAAAGGACGAAGGTCGCCCCCTATGCTTTATCCATAGGCTCTATATAGTATGCCATGCTGTGTACCGCACATGTGTGTGCCTTGCCATGAGTCTGTCAAGGGGTACAAGAGTGATCCAGAAGTGGATCACTAGACAGCGGTCAAAATTATCCTTAGTAACTATTGGACTAAGGAAATGTTTCTCGATTATGGAGGTGATAAAGAGTTCGTCGTAAAGGGTTACGTCGATGCAAGCTTTAACACCAATCCAAATGAATCTTAGTAGCAATCCGGATACGTATAGTGGAGCAGCCATTTGAAGTAGCTCCAAATGGAGTGTGGTAGCAGTATCTACAATATGACATAGAGAGTTGCAAAGAACACATGGATCTAAATATCAGAGACCCGTTGACTAAAGACCTCTCTCACATGCAAAGCATGATCGAACCCCAGAACTCATTAGGTGTTAGATTCATAACAATGTAAATCACATGGTGATGTGAACTAGATTATTGACTCTAGTGCAAGCAGGAGACTATTGGAAATATGCCCTAGAGGCAATAATAAATTAGTTATTATTATATTTCCTTGTTCGTGATAATCTTTTATTATGCATGCTATAATTGTATTGATTGGAAACTAAATACATGTGTGGGTATATAGACAACACTATGTCCCTAGTATGCCTCTAGTAGACTAGCTCGTTGATCAAAGATGGCCATGGACATGAGATGTCATTTGATAACGGGGTCACATCATTAGGAGAATGATGTGATGGACAAGACCCAAACTATAAACGTAGCATATGATCATGTCAGTTCATTGCTATAGTTTTCTACATGTCAAGTACCTGTTCCTATGACCATGAGATCATGCAACTCACTGACACCGAAGGAGTACCTTGTGTGTATCAAACGTCGCAACGTAACTGGGTGACTATAAAGGTGCTCTACAGGTATCTCCGAGGGTGTCTGTTGAGTTGGCATGGATCAAGGCTGGGATTTGTTACTCCTTGTGATGGAGAGGTATCTCAGGGCCCACTCGGTAATACAACATCATAACAAGCCTTGCAAGCAATGTGACTAAAGTGTTAGCCACAGGATCTTGTATTATATAATGAGTAAAGAGACTTTCTGGTAACGAGATTGAACTAGGTATGGAGATGCCGACGATCGTATCTCGGGCAAGTAACATACCGAAGAACAAAGGGAACATTATACGGGATCAACTGAATCCTTGACATAGAGGTTCGATCAATAAAGATCTTCGTAGAATATGTAGGAACCAATATGGGCATCTAGGTCCCGCTATTAGTTATTGACCATAGAGGTGTCTCGGTCATGTCTGCATAGTTCTCGAACCCGCAGGGTCTACACACTTAACGTTTGGTGACGATATAAGTATAGTTGAGTTATTATGTTGGTGACCAAAAGTTGTTCGGAGTCCCGGATGAGATCCCGGACATGACAAGGAGCTCCGGAATAGTCCGGAGGTAATGATTGATATATGGGATAATAGTGTTTTGTATCTAGAAGAGTTACGGAATTCACCGGAATAGTTTCGGATGTTTCCTGAAATGTTTGGGGTACAAGAACATTTATTTGGGCGAAGGGGTAAAGCGCATGAGGCTTTAGGAAGGTGCAAAAGGTGTTTTGCGGAGGCCAGGGGCCAGACGACAGGGACCCTGGCGTGTGGGGCCAGACGCCGAGGACCTTGGTATCTGGTCCTGGAGTCCGAGGAGGACTCTTGCCTTGCGGGCAAAACGACCTTGAGGAGGATTTTTCTCCAGGTTTCGACCCCAAGGCTCAACATATAAATAAAGGGGCGGGGCTAGCACCTAGAACATCATCAAGAAACCCTAAGCCGTGTGCCGGTAACCCCGTCCCTCTAGTTTATCCTCCGTCATAGTTTCCGTAGTGCTTGGCGAAGACCTGTGAAGATTGTTCTTCACCAACACCGTCACCACATCGTCGTGCTGCCGGAACTCATCTACTACTTCGCCCCTCTTGCTGGATCAAGAAGGCGAGGACGTCATCAAGCTGTATGTGTGTTGAACGTGGAGGTGCCATCCGTTTGGCGCTAGATCGGAAGGACCGTGATCAAGATCGCGAGACAGATCGTGATGGGATCGCGGGACGGACCGCAATTTGGATCGCAAAGATGTTCGACTACATCAATCGCGTTTCTTAACGCTTCTTCTTAGCGATCTACAAGGGTATGTAGATCCACTCTCCCTCTCGTAGATGCTCATCACCATGGATAGACCTCGCATGTGCGTAGGAAATTTTTTGTTTCCCATGCAACGTTCCCCAACAGATACTTCGTAAGGGGCTGATTTGGATCCACATGTTTAATGCTATGGTTAGACTTTGTCTTAATACTTTTCTCGTAGTTGCAGATGCTTGCAAGGGGGTTAAACATAAGTAGGTTGTTAGTTCAAGTAAGAACACCACCTTAGCACCGGTCCACCCACATATCAAATTATCAAAGTAACGAACACGAATCAAACCAACATGATGAAAGTGACTAGATGAAATTCCCATGTACCCTCAAGAACCCTTTGGTTATCATAAGAGATAGTTTTGGCTTGTCCGTTGCCACAAAAGGATTTGGTCTACCTTGCTGCACCTTACCTATAGTTATCGTTAGTTGCTCGTTACAAATTACCTTGCTATCAAACTACTTGCTACTTACAATTTCAGTGCTTGCATAAATTACCTTGCTGAAAACCACTTATTATTTCCTTCTGCTCCTTGTTGGGTTCGACAGTCTTACTTGTCGAAAGGACTATGATTGATTCCCTACACTTGTGGGTCATCAAGACTCTTTTCTGGCACCGTTTCCAGGGAGTGAAGCGCTCTTGGTAAGTCGAAATCAGTAAGGAAAAACTTATACTGCATGCTGAAATTTACCGTCACGTGTTTCTATGGAAAGCAATCATTTGAGGGGTTTGTTCGGGGTATCTTTACCTTGACCAAAACCAAAATTAGTTTCCTCTCAACCTACAACACCTACTGAAAATATTGGTTATGAAATTCCTTCAGGTATGTTAGAACAACTGCTAGCTAGTCCTTATGCAGGAGACGGAACTGAACATCATGGTATGCACCTAATACATGTGGAAATTTTTTGTGGAATATTTGCTTGCAGGTTTATCCGGAGATGAAGTTAAGAAGAAGGTTTTCCCTTTATTTTTGAAGGGAAAAGCATTGACATGGTATAGTGAAAGCACAACATGCTCCCTTGGTGGTTTTGATAATTCATGACAACATACATTGTCTCTTGGACTAATACTTTTATCTAGTGTATTTCAGATAATAGTCCATGGAGAGTTGGGTTGGCAAAAGGATTCTGGAGATACCCCAAGATGCAAAGAAATAGGTTGGCCAAGCTTCAAGCAGAGGACTCTACATTTTATATCTGTGAGAAATCACTTTGAGTCCATAGGAAAGCCAATACTATTAAAAGGGGGTAAGGTTTTGTTTGTGAACAAAATGCTCATACGTGCACAAGTGATAGTCACCAAAGACACCCACAAATTCTCCCACCAAAGTCTGTCCAAAGCCAAATACTCAAAATCAGTGCAACCAACATTCTACACTCGGTGCCACCGATTCCAAACCCTAGACAGACTCAGCCAAACCCTAGATTTTCGGTGCAACCGATACTATATTCGGTGCCACCGATACTATATTCGGTGCCACCGAGTTGGGCTGCCAACTTTCTGTTACGCAAGTTCACAGTTTTGGTCCCTCCGAGATTGTTGGATCGGTGTCACCGAGATTGGACATTCTAACCGTTGGTCACCTTATCGGTGCAACCTAGATTCCTGTATCGGTCTCACCGAGATTCAAAAGTTGCTAACTTTAAGTCACTTCGCTATAGCCGAGATTCACACATCGGTTCCACCGAGTCTGACTTATTATGTGTAATAGTTGGATTTTTGGAGATGCCTATATATACCCCTCCACCACCACCTACTCGAAAGAGAAGCACTCGGAACTATTCCATACTTGTCCCATCCAGTTTTTCTAAGAGAGAACACCTACCCTTGTGTTGAGGTCAAGATATTCCACTCCAACCGTATGGATCTTGATTTCTAGCCTCCCCAAGTTGCTTTCCACCCAATCAATCTCTTCTACCAAGCCAAATCTGTGAGAGATTGATTGTGTGTTGAGGAGTCTATCATCTTGAAGCACAAGAGCAAGGAGTTCATCGTCATTACCAAGCCTATTACCTTTTGGAGGGTGGTGCCTCCTAGATTGGTTAGGTGTCACTTGGGAGCCTCCTACTTTGTGTTGTGGAGTTGAACCAAGAAGTTTGTACGGGCAAGGAGATCGCCTACTTCGTGAAGATCTAGCCATAGTGAGGCTAGTCCTTCGTCGACGGAAGCCGTTATGGAATAGTCAAGGTTGCTACTTCGTGAACCCTTATGGGTGGAGCCCTCTGTGGACTCTCGCAACCGTTACCCTCCATGGGTTGAAGACTCCATAAACTTAGACGTACGATAGCACCACCTATCGGAACCACGGAAAAATCCTTGCGTATCCAATTGCGTTTGATCTCCATATCTCAACCCTTTACTTCTTGTGCAATGTCTTTACTTTCCACTGCCATATTTGTTGACATGCATGTGTTGGGTATATAGACTTGCTAGTCTTGCTAAAACTGTTAAAATTTGCCAACCAATTAACTTGGGAAAAGGTTAAGTTTTATTTTCCTGCTAGTAGTCTATTCACGCCCCCTCTAGACACTCTTCTAGTGATCCCTTGATACGTCTCCAATGTATCTATAATTTTTGATTGTTCCATGCTATTATATTATCTGTTTTGGATGTTTTATATGCATTAATATGCTATTTTATATTATTTTTGGGACCAACCTATTAATCTAAAGCCTAGTGTCAGTTTCTATTTTTTCCTTGTTTTTGAGAGTTGCAGATAAGGAATATTAAATGGAGTACAAACGAAATAAAACCTTCGGAATGATTTTTTCTGGACCGGAAGAAACGACCAAGCTTGGAGACCAAGGCAGGAGAGCCATCGTGGGGCCACAAGCCCTAGGGCGCGTCCAGGGGGTAGGGCGCGCCCTGCAGGCTTGTGGGCCCACGACATCCCTCCTAACCCTAATCTTCGGCTTATAAATTCCCAAATATTCCCTATATATCAAAAGGAGCCACGAAAACACTTTTCTGCCGCCAGAAGCCTCTGTTCTCGAGAGATCCAATCTTGGAGCCTTTTCCGGTAATCTGCCAGAGGAGGATTCGATCATGGAGGGCATCTACATCAACTCCATTGCCCCTCCAATGATGCTTTAGTAGTTCACCATAGACCTTCGGGTCCATAGCTAGTAGCTATATGGCTTCTTCTCTCGCTTTGTTCTTCAATACCATGTTCTTCATGATCTTCATGGAGATATATTAGATGTAATACTATTTTGCGGTGTGTTTGTCGAGATCCGATGAATTGTGGGTTTATGTTTATATTATCCATGAATATCATTTGAGTCTTTTCTGAATTCTTATATGCATGATTTCATATCTTTGCAAGTCTCTTTGAGTTATTGGTTTGGTTTGGCCAACTAGATTGGTAATTCTTGCAATGGGAGAAGTGCTTAGTTTTGGGTTCAATCTTGCGGTGTCCTCACCCAGCGACAAAGTAGGGGTAGCGAGGCACGTATTGTATTGTTTCCATCAAGGATAACAAGATGGGTTTTTCATCATATTGCTTGAGTTTATCCCTCTACATCATGTCATCTTACCTAATGCGTTACTCTGTTCTTAATTAACTTAATACTCTAGATGCAGGCATGAGTTGGTCGATGTGTGGAGTAATAGTAGTAGATGCAGAATCATTTCGGTCTACTTGACACGGACGTGATGCCTATATGCATAATCATTGCCTTGGATATCTTCATAATTATTTGATTTTCTATCAATTGCTCGACAGTAATTTGTTCACCCACCGTAATACTTGCCATCATGAGAGAAGCCTCTAGTGAAACCTATGGCCCCCGGGTCTATTTTCCATCTTATACTTTCAGATCTAAAACCAAAAATACCAAAAATACTTTGCTGCATTATTTTTACCTTTTGTTTTACTTTCCGTTCAAGCAATCTATCTCTATCAGATCTCATCCTTGCAAGTAACCATAAAGGGATTGACAACCCCTTTATAGCGTTGAGTGCAAGAGTTTGATTCTTTGTGTAGGTACATCTATTGGGGACTTGCTTGTATCTCCGACTGGATTGATACCTTGGTTCTCAACAACCGAGGGAAATACTTATCTACTTTGCTGCATTACCCGTTCCTCTTCATGGAAACCAACGCATGCTCAAGAAGTAGCAAGAAGGATTTCTGGCGCTGTTACCGGGGAGATACATAACAAGTTAGGATAAGAACTCTCCCGTGAACTTGCCAATTTCTGGCGTGTTTTCGGGGAGATCTGCATGAAGCCTACCAAGTACCTATCACAAATTCATCTCTTGCATTTACTTTATTTGCCATTTGCCTGTCGTTTTCCTCTCCCCACTTCTAAAACGATTTTCAGAAAATACCAAAAAGATTTGCCTTTTTATCCGCCCTTTTTCGTTCGTCTTTTCATTTGCTTTTTTGCTTGCTTGTGTGCTATATTGATTGCTTTGTCATGATGACTCAAGAGAATACCAAGTCGTGTGACTTTTCCAATACTAATACTAATGATTATATTAGTACTCCGATTGCTCCCGCCACTAGTGCGGAATCTTATGAAATTAATGCTGCTTTGCTCAATCTTGTTATGAAAGAACTATTTTCCGGCCTTGCTAATGAAGATGATGCATCCATCTAAATACTTTAGTTGAGTTGTGTGATATGAAAAATAAGAAAGATGTGGATAATGATATTGTTAAATTGAAGCTATTCTCGTTCTCACTATGAGATCATGCTAAAACTTGGTTTTCATCTTTGCCTAAAATAGTATTGATTCTTGGAATAAGTGTTAAGATGCTTTTATTTCCAAGTACTTTCCGCTCGCTAAGATCATCTCCCTTAGGAACGATATAATGAAATTTAAGCAACTTGACCATGAGCATGTTTCACAATCTTGGGAAAGGATGAAACTTATGATTAGGAATTTCCCCGCGCATGGTTTGAGTTTATGGATGATTATACAAATTTTCTATGTTGGATTAAATTTTGCTTCTAGGAATCTCTTAGATTCCACCCGGGTGGTACTTTTATGGAAATCACATTAGGATAAGCTAATAAACTCCTAGATAATATTATGGCAAATTACTCTCAATGGCACACCGAAAGATCTCCTACTAGTAAAAAGGTGCATGCTATTGAAGAGATTAATACTTTGAGTGAAAAGATGGATGAATTGATGAAATTGTTTGCTAGTAATAGTGCTCCTATTGATCCTAATGATATGCCGTTGTATTCTTTGATTGCAAATAATAATGAATCTATGGATGTGAATTTTGTTGGTAGGAACAATTTTGGAATACCGCTTATAGAGGTAATTTCAATGCTAGACCGTTTCCTAGTAATTCCTATAATAATTATGGTAATTCCTACAGCAATTCTTATGGAAATTATAATAATATGCCCTCTGATCTTGAGAATAATATTAAATAATTCATTAGTACGCAAAAGGTTTCAATGCTATGATTGAAGAAAAAATGCTCAAGATTGATGATTTGGCTAGGAACGTTGATAGAATTTCTCTTGAGATTTATTCTTTAAAAAATAGACCTATTCCACCCAAGCATGATATTAATGAGTCTTTAAAAGCTATGAGAATTTCTATTAATGGGGTGTAAGGAAAGAACTGCTAGAATACATGCTAAGCGTGAATGGCTTGAAAAAGTGTGTTCTCGTGATAATATTGATGAAGATCTTAAAGTGATTGATGTGACTCCTATTGAATCTTTGTTTTCTAATGTTAGTCTTGATTAAGATTGGACTAGAGATGAGTCAACTTTAGTTAAAAGGAGTCCCAATGATTCGGACTTTATAGATCTTGCTAATAAAAGTGGGATTGAAGAGGTCAAAACTTTAAATAGCAATGAACCCACTCTTTTGGATTTCAAGGACTTTAATCATGATATGTGCTCTTTGATTGATTGTATTTCCTTGTTGCAATCCATGTTGAATTCTCCTCATGCTTATAATCAAAACAAGGCTTTTATTAAACATATTGTTAATGCTATGATGAAAGCTTTTGAAGAAAAACTTGAGTTGGAAGTTTCTACACCTAGAAAGCTTTATGATGAGTGGGAAACTACTATTAAGATTAAAATTAAATATTATGAGTGCCTTGCTTTGTGTGATTTGGGTGCTAGCGTTTCCACTATTCCAAGAACTTTATGTGATGTGTTAGGTTTCCGTGAATTTGATGATTGTTCCTTAAATTTGCATCTTGCGGATTCCACTATAAAGAAACCTATGGGAATAATTAATGATGTTCTTATTGTTTCAAATATGAATTATGTGCCTGTAGATTTCATTGTTCTTGATATAGATTGCAATCCTACATGTCCTATCATTCTTGGTAGACCTTTCCTTATAACGATTGGTGCAATTATTGATACGAAGGAAGGGAATATTAGATTCCAATTTCCATTAAGGAAAGGCATGTAACACTTTCCTAGAAATAAAATAAAATAACCTTATGAATCTATCATGACAGCTACTTATGGATTTCATACCAAAGATGACAATACCTAGATCTATTGCGTTTTGCCTAGCTAGGGGCGTTAAACAATAGCGCTTGTTAGGAGGCAACCAATTTTATTTTGCTTTATGCTTTTGCTTCTGTTTTGGTGTGTTTTGAACATTATTAATTCTGTAGTAGTTGTGTTTTGGTGTTTTAATTAGTTTTTGAGCCAAGTAAAACCTTTGGGGTGATCTATCGTAGTTGTTGATTTGATCTTGCTGAAAAACAAAAACTTTTGCGCTCAGTCCAGGAATTATTTATATTTTCAGAGTGTAGAATTGATCTGAAATTTTTACATAAGATTGATATACAAATTTGCCTGATTTTCCTATTTTTTTAATTTTTAGAGTTTCAAAAGTATTCGAAGTTTACAGATTACTACAGACTGTTCTGTTTTTGACAGATTCTGTTTTCTTTGTGTTGTTTGCTTATTTTAATGTATCTATGGGTCGTATCGGGGGTTATGAATTATGGAGAAGTTAGAATAAAGTAGGTATTACACAAATACAAATAAATAATGAGTTCACAACAGTACCTAAAGTGGTGATTTATTTTTCTTATACTAACGGATCTCATGAGTTTTCTGTTGAGTTTTGTGTTGTGAAGTTTTCAAGTTTTGGGTGAAGATTTGATGGAATATGGAATAAAGAGTGGAAAGAGCCTAAGATTGGGGATGCACAATTCACTTATATCTTTTTAGAGCATGGTGGTGTTATATTTTTTAGAAATTACTGAACTCTCGTACCTCACTTATATTATTTTGAGAGTTTCTTAAAACAGCATGGCAATTTGTTTAGGTTATGAATTTAGTCCTAGTATAATGGGCATCCAAGAGGGATATAATAAAAAATCATATTAAGTGCATTGAATACTATGAGAAGTTTGATTCCTTGCATATAGTTTTGAGATAATAGAGATGGTAATATGAGAGTCATGCTAGTGAGTAGTTGTGAATTGGAAGAGATACTTGTGTTAAAGTTTGTGATTCCCGAAGCATGCACGTATGGTGAACCGTTATGTAACAAAGTCGGAGCATGATTTGTATAATGATTGTCGACCTTTGTGTGAGGGTCGGGAGAGCGCGATGGTTAACTCCTACCAACCTCTCCCCTAGGAGCATGCGTCTAATGCTTTGTTTGATAACTAATAGACTTTTGCAATAAGTATGTTAGTTCTTTATGACTAACGTTGAGTCCATGGATTAGACGCACTCTCACCCTTCCACCTTTGTTAGCCTCTCTAGTACCGCACAACTTTCACTAGTACATCAAACCCTCCTTCCTCAAAACAGCCACCATATATTCCTCAAAACATCCACCATACCTACCTATTATGGCATTTCCATATCCATTCCGAGATATATTGCCATGAAATTTCCACCATTTAGTTTTTTATGACATGCACCATGACTTCATCTTGCATAAAGAGTCATACTTTGTTATAGGTATCGAGTTGTAATTTTCTTTTTTGAGTTATAAGTAAATAAAAGTGTGATGATTTTCATTAATAGAGCATTGTCCTGTGAGAGAAAAGGATGATGGAAGTCATGACTCCCTCACAAGTTGGGATGAGTATCCGGACTTTACAAAAAATAAAAGAGGCGAGTGAAGCCCAAACAAAAAATAAAAGAGGCCAAAGATGCCCACCAAAATAAAATTAAAATAAAAAATGAGAGAAATAGAGAAGGGACAATTGCTACTATCTTTTTCCACACTTGTGCTTCAAAGTAGCACCATGATCTTCATGATAGAGGGTCTCCTATTTTGTCACTTTCATATAACTAGTGGATATTCATCTTGCACGACCACTTAGTTTATGTTTGAGCTTCCATACACTTATAGCTCCAAGTGCATTTGTTGCATGGCAATCCCTACTCACTCACACTGATATCTATTGATGGGCATCTCCATAGCCCGTTGATACGCGTAGTTGATGTGAGACTATCTTCTTCCTTTTTCCTTGCACCTCCTCCATATTCTATTCCACCTATAGTGCTATATCCATGGCTCACGCTCATGTATTGCGTGAGAGTTGAAAATGTTTGAGAACACCAAAAGTGTAAAACAAGTGCTTGACTTGTTCATCAGGGTTGTGCATGATTTAGATACTTTGTGTGGGGAAGATGGAGCATAGCCAGTTCATATGATTTTGTAGGGATAACTTTCTAAGGCCATGTTATTTCGAAAGGACACGACTGCGTTGTTAGTGTGCTCGAAGTATTACTATTTTCGTGTCAATATTAGGCTATTGTTTTGAATCTTACAGATCTGAATATTGATGCCACAATAAAGAATATTACATGGATAAATATGTTAGGTAGCATTCCAAATCAAAAATTCTGTTTTTATCATTTACCTACTCGAGGACGAGCAGGAATTAAGCTTGGGGATGCTGATATGTCTCCAACGTATCTATAATTTTTGATTGTTCCATGCTATTATATTATCTATTTTGGATGTTTTATATGCATTAATATGCTATTTTATATTATTTTTGGGACTAACCTATTAATCTAGATCCTAGTGCCAGTTTATGTTTTTTCCTTGTTTTTGAGAATTGCAGATAAGGAATATTAAATGGAGTTCAAATGGAATAAAACCTTCGGAATGATTTTTTCTGGACCGGAAGGAAACCACCAAGCTTGGAGACCAAGGCAGGAGAGCCACCGTGGGGCCACAAGCCCTAGGGGCGCGCCCAGGGGGGTAGGGCGCGTCCTACAGGCTTGTGAGCCCACAACAGCCCTCCTAACCCCAATCTTCGGCCTATGAATTTCCAAATATTCCTTGTATATCAGAACGAGCCATGAAAACACTTTTCCACCGCCAGAAGCCTCCGTTCCCGAGAGATCCAATCTTGGAGCCTTTTTCGGTAATCTGCCGGAGGGTGATTTGATCACGAAGGGCATCTACATCAACTCCATTGCCCCTTTGATGATGTGTGAGTAGTTCACCACAAACCTTCGGGTCCATAGCTAGTAGCTAGATGTCTTCTTCTCTCTCTTTGTTCTTCAATACCATGTTATTCATGATCTTCATGGAGATCTATCCGATGTAATACTCTTTTGTGGTGTGTTTGTCGAGATCTCATGAATTGTGAGTTTATGTTCAGATTATCCATGAATATTATTTGAGTCTTTTCTGAATTCTTATATGAATGATTTCATATATTTGCAAGTCTCTTAGAGTTATTGGTTTGGTTTGGCCAACTAGATTGGTGATTCTTGCAATGGGAGAAGTGCTTAGTTTTGGGTTCAATCTTGCGGTGTCCTCACCCGGTGACAAAGTAGGGGTAGCGAGGCACGTATTGTATTGTTTCCATCAAGGATAACAAGATGAGGTTTTCATCATATTGCTTGAGTTTATCCCTCTACATCATGTCATCTTACCTAATGCGTTACTCTGTTCTTCATGAACTTAATACTCTACATGCAGGCATGAGTCGGTCGATGTGTGGAGTAATAGTAGTAGATGCAGAATCGTTTCGGTCTACTTGACACAGACGTGATGCCTATATGCATAATCATTGCCTTGGATATCTTCATAATTATTCGCTTTTCTATCAATTGCTCGACACTAATTTGTTCACCCACAATAATACTTGCCATCATGAGAGAAGCCTCTAGTGAAAGCTATGGCCCCCGGGTCTATTTTCTATCTTATACTTTCAGATCCAAAACCAAAAATAGCAAAAATACTGTAACGACCCGACCTGGAAGGTCAAGTCTCCGGTGTTTCCGTACCATCCCAAGATCATGCTGGTACACACACGGTACATCAATGTATATATCAAAGGTAAATCACACAGCATTATATTAATCGAAATCTCATATCGAGTCCTTTATTACAATAAAAATTACAATAAAGTGGCCAAAGGCCAACTCATGAGAATATCTAAATCTTGCGGAAGCGTCGAAGGTAGATGAGTCCATCCGACTCCAAGGGCATCTCACTGAGCATAGAACGCGTCCTCACTCCTGGTCGGAAAAATACTCTGCAACATGATACGTTGCAGCCGTGTAGGTCAGCATATGGAATATGCCGGCAAAGTCACAAGAGAGGGGTGAAAATAATCAGCTAGTCTATATGCTTATATGGCAGGTGGGGTGGTAAGTTTTGCGTAAAGCCAATTTTTCCTACATCAAGAAAAAGGGCTAAGCAAAGCATTACTAAGTTGGTTGATTAATGAGATGGTTCCACCAACCAATTCTCATACCCAAAATTATTAAATTCCCACATCATCATATTATTTGTGTTGAGAGTTCCGGAAGTTCCAATTCCTTTGGCTCAAGTCGTCCATAACCGTGGACACGGCTAATCGATTAGGTTTAAGTACTCTGCAGAGTTTTGCACACGTTCCCCACAA
Organism: Hordeum marinum; assembly: GCA_022496015.1. Classification (NCBI taxonomy): domain Eukaryota; kingdom Viridiplantae; phylum Streptophyta; class Magnoliopsida; order Poales; family Poaceae; genus Hordeum; species Hordeum marinum. Next base: position 339,233,776 of record CM039677.1, on the reverse strand, counting down.
GATTTGGTCGCCTCCGTTTGATTTCTCGCACTTCAGGGTGTTTGAGAAACGGATGACCAAAACATGGTCTTCCAAAGGGTTTCCCTGCGACTCTGACGATGCCCATCCTTTCCTACCGTTCTTCTACCTCTCGTAGCACCGCCTGTCCAGGGTCACCACGATATCCAACCAAGCCAGAGCCCATAATGACTTGTGGCTGTGCAGGTAAGCCTTGGGTCTTGAAGCACCCATCCATCCCTTTGTGCCTGGGTGGACCTTTCCGCGTGAATACTGGCCACCTCCAGCATCACCTAGGCTAACCACTGGTTTCTCCAGGGCGCCGTTCAACCATCATCCACCCAGAGGTATGTTGAAAACTTGAGTATTGAAATCTTGATCATTATGTAGGTCTTGAAATTATTAACTCTCTCAACTCTCATGAATCACACAACCAACCCCGTCTACTAATAGCATAGCAAAAGGTAAAACAACGTTTCCCGGGGCCAATGTTGTCAAAGGGGTTGAGAGGGGTATCTACCACATGATACTACTACTATGTAACCAAGTTTCCAACTAACCTATCTTGCATGCAACTGGGGAGATGGTAGAACTAATGCATATAAAACATGGGTAAAACATGATCAAAGTGACTTGCCTGATTGATGATCTTCGTACGTGAGTGACTCTAAGTAACAGGCTTCGCACTCCGGATAATCTAACGAAACAAACAATGCACTCAAATAAGCATACAATCAAAATATTGTAGCTAACACACACACACAACAAGGAACTAGTAAACAATTGAAACAAACAATGCACAAGTCATAAGTAAGAAAACACATAAAGTTTTGTTTTCCAAAGGAGATGATGAAAACACTACTACATAATAAAACTATTTTGAAATAGCAAAACAATTGTTGACAACAAGGAAAACAATAGAATATTTTATTAATAAACAGAATAATCAATTTAAGCTTGTTGGGAAAAGTTTAGTGAAGTTTATACAAGTTTTGATAAACACTATATGAATCAACTATAGTTATATTAACAAAAGAATGTAAAACTAAACTTATAATTTGTTAACAAAACATGTTCTTGACAGAAAAAAATAATTTACTATTAAATCTGTCTTAGAAAACAGAAACAAAATATAGAAAACTTTGTTTGAAAACAAACTATTACTAGTTAGTTGTTTTAGTCAAATTAAGCCTAATTGAAAAGAAATTTTGATTCCTATGTTAAATAAAATTAAACTAGGCAAATTTATATTTTTATTAACAGTAAGTGAAAACACTAAATGTTTACTAACAGAACCTAATAAACAAATAAAACCAAATTCTAAATCAAACTAATCAAAATTAAGTTTATAAAACTATATTATAATAATAAGCAGATTCTGTTTTTTTGGGTAAAACAGTAATCAAATATATCATGAAAATCCTCAAACTATACCTGAAGATAGTCCTAACTAATACCAAACAGTAGCAAAAAGATTCATATCAAAATCTATTTTCAAACTCTAGTTATTCAGATTTGAAGATTTTAAGCAAATTTGATTCAATTCAAATTTTATAGTTCAAATTTGAAATTTAAAAGTACAGGGTGAAACTACATGAAAATTGTGAGCTATTGCAAAAAGAATCAACTCAAAACTCTAAACAGATTAAAAGATATAAGCAAAACAAAATTGGAAAACATTCTGTTAATTAAAACAAAACAGAAAATGAAAAAAAAGTTTGCGTCGGTCAGGGGGCTACGTGGCGCGATCCGATTGGCTAAGGGGGGCGTTCGGTAGGTGAATTAGAGCGGGCGACCGTTCGGTAGAAGAAAACGGTTCGGACTTAAGTTCGTTCTAATCTGGACCGTGGGATTTGGATCGGACGGTCGAGGGGGCTTACGGAGGGAGGTTGCCGGCGTCGGGGTACTCCGGCGAGTCCGGTAGCGGCGATTGCGACGGCGAGGTGTTCCGGTGGTCGGGGAGGACGGGGAAGTGGTCCTGGCGACGGGGACGGTCCTCCGGAGGCGATTGGTGGCGACGGCGTGGCGAATGATGGTCGGAGGTGGTGGCTACGATCGACGGCGACTTCCGGTGGTGGTGGAACTCCGACGAGCAATCGACGGCGTCTCGGCGAGAGAGAGAAGGGGGCTCGGGGGGGAAATGGATGCGGGGCCGTGGGGCTCTTATATAGGCGCTCGGGGGGGTGCGGGGAGGAGAGAGGGGAGAGATCCGGTGAGGGGGAGTAACGGCCGGCGTCGGATCCGGCGAGCGCGGGGAGTGAAGACGATGACCGTTCCGGGGCAACGGTCGGACGGGGTGGGACCCGGTGTCAGTGAGAGAGCGGGAGCATTACTGCGCTCGGTCGGCCGACCGGTAACGGTTTCGGCTTTTAAAGCCGGTGGGCCGGCCCGTTTAATACCGGAAACGGTTACCGTTTCTTTTTTTAATAATTTCCGGAGACATTCAAAAGCTTTTAAAGCATTCAAATCGTTTGTAAATATAGGGGTATTATATATCAAAATTAACAGAATAATAAATGCTATTTAATGAACATTTCTATTCTGTCATTTGAACACTTTGAAAAAAAATATTATTTCAGAAATGTCCTAATTGTTTTTAAACCCTTTTTGCAAATATTTTCAAAATAACTCCTGGTTATTTTTGTTCAAATAATTCACCAATTAGACCCTGGTGTGGAGTGTCATGTTCCTCCTCTCTTATTTGAACTTTTAACCAAAAATTTTAAATAGAGGAAGCAACATAGGGAAAAGTAGAAGGGGACTTTCTGAAAACCAGAAGAGGCATTTCAACTAGTTCATACAATCAAGCAATGATGATAATAGATGCATAGCTATATTCATAACATTCCAAAATGGAATTTTGGGATGTTACAAATACTTTGCCGCATTATTTTTACCTTTTGTTTTACTTTCCATTCAAGCAATCTATCTCTATCAGATCTCATCCTTGCAAGTAACCGTAAAGGGATTGACAACCCCTTTATAGCGTTGGGTGCAAGAGTTTGATTCTTTGTGTAGGTACATCTATTGGGGACTTGCTTGTATCTCCTGCTGGATTGATACCTTGGTTCTCAACAATGAGGGAAATACTTATCTACTTTGCTGCATCACCCATTCCTCTTCACGGAAACCAACGCATGCTCGAGAAGTAGCATCCCTCATATAGGCTATGTGATGACATTGGATCATGGAACTGGAATCGTTTGAAATTGGAATTCCACCAAAAAAATTATCCTATGCATCTAGTTCATCGTGATCGGAATTATATATATAATTTTTGGCCTCGTGAAGGAGAAAGTATCGCTCTTGCTTGGGGGAGGCTTAAGTCAATGTTATATTCATGCCCCAATCATGATATCCCGAGATAAGTTATTATTCATAATTTTTATGCTCGGTTTTCTCATATCAAACCATGCTCGATACTTCTTGTACTGATTCTTTTATGAAGGAGACTATTGAATTCAAGTGGATCTCTTGGAAATAATTAAGCGCAACTCTAAAGATTTGAAACTCGACGAAGGTAATGAGTTAGGTATTAAGCTTGAATTTGATTGTGTTAAATATTTTATGAATATTGAGGATTTTCACAAGTTTAGCACTAAATATGGACTTGACTTTGAGATAGTAGCCTCTTTTTGTGAATCATTTGCTGGTCATGTTGATCTCCCTAAAGAGAAGTGGTTTAAATATCATCCCTCTATTAAAAAGGAAATTAAAGAACCGGTCATTGCTAAACAAGAAACTGTTATTTACAATGTTGGTCCAGTTGTGCCTACTCTTATATTGAAAAAACACCTTTCCCTGTTAGGATAAAGGAACATGCTAAGGTATCAACTGTGGTTCGCAAAAGTAATATTAGAGCACCTAAGCCCTTTGAAGAAATTAAAGTAGAAACTAGTGTTGCTATGGTTGAAGAGCTCTTGGTAGAAAATATGGATGGACATGTCATTTACTTCTATGATGAAGCTGCTAGAATTGCTAAACCCGATGAAAAAGACAAACATAGACCCGTAGTTGGCTTGCCTGTTGTCTTAGTCAAAATAGGAGATCATTGTTATCGTGGATTATGTGATTTGGGTGCTAGTGTGAGTGCTATTCCTTTTACTTTATATCAATAAATTATGAATGACATAGCACGTGCTGAACTAGAAGATATTGATGTTGTTGGGGAACGTTGCATGGGAAACAAAAAATTTCCTACGCACACGCAAGACCTACCCATGGTGATGAGCATCTACGAGAGGGAGAGTGGATCTATGTACCCTTGTAGATTGCTAAGCGGGAAGCATTAAGAAACGCAGTTGATGTAGTCGAACATCTTCGCGATCCAAATCGCCGAGCGTCCCGCGATCCAATCACGATCCGTCCCGATCTAGCACCGAACGGACGGCACCTCCGTGTTCAGCACACGTACGGCTTGGTGATGATCTCCACCTTCTTGATCCAGCAATAGGGAGCAGAGAGGTAGACGAGTTCTCTAGCAGCATGACGGCGTTGTGGAATGGTGGTGGAGTAATTCCAGTAGGGCTTCGCGTAAGCACTGCTGAAACCGATCTAGAGGAGAAACTACGGACTAGAGGAGAGGGTAGCACGTGGCTGAAAATCTATGTCCAAAAACCGTAAAACCTCTAGTATATATAGTAGGAGGAGAGGAGGAGGCTTGGCCACAAGGGCCATCCCTTTTGGATTCGGCCGAAGTGGAGGGAGGAGTCCTACTCCTCCACTCCTAGTCAGATTAGGACTCCTTCCTTATATTAGCCTTTTTCCACCTTTTCCACTTTGGATTTCCTTTCCAGCTGCATGGGCCCTATGTGGGACTTCGTCCAGCCCACTAAGGACTGGTATTAATCCTCCCACAGCCCATGTAGCCTCTTACGTCGAAATACCCCTCCCGATGGTCCCCTGGTACCCTCCCGACACTCCCGGTACACTATCGATGAGCCCGAAACTTTTCCGGTGACCAAAACAGGACTTCCTATATATCAATATTTACCTCCGGATCATTCTGGAGCTCCTTGTGACGTCCGGGATCTCATCCGAGACTCCGGACAACCTTCGGTCACCACCATGCATAACTCTATACTACTGAAATATCACCAAACCTTAAGTGTGCAGACCCTGCGGGTTCGAGAACTGTGTAGACATGACCGAGACACCTCTACGGTCAATAACCAACAGCGGGACCTGGATGCCCATACTTATTCCTACATAATATAAGAAGATCTTTATCGGTCGAACCTCTATGTTAAGGATTCAATTAATCCCATGTGATGTTCCCTTTGTTCTTCGGTATGTTACTTGCCCGAGATTCGATCGTCGGTATCTACATACCTAGTTCAACCTCATTACCAGCAAGTCTCTTTACTCGTTCTGTAATACAAGATCCCGTGGCTAACACTTAGTCACATTGCTTGCAAGGCTTATTGTGATGTTGTATTACCAAGTGGGCCCTAAGATACCTCTCCGTCACACGGAGTAACAAATCCCAGTCTTGATCCATGCCAACCCAACAGACACCCTCGGAGATACCTGTAGAGTACCTTTATAGTCACCCAGTTATGTTGCGACATTTGATACACACAAGGCACTCCTCCGGTGTTAGTGAGTTCCATGATCTCATGGTCATAGGAACAGATACTTGACATGTAGAAAACAGTAGCAATAAACTGACATGATCATATGCTACGTTTATAGTTTGGGTCTTGTCCATCACATCATTCTCCTAATGATGTGATCCCGTTGTCAAATGACATCTCATGTCCATGGCTAGGAAACCTTGACCATCTTTGAACAACGAGCTAGTCTATTAGAGGCATACTAGGGACATGGTGTCGTCTATGTATCCACACATGTATCTGAGTTTCCGATCAATACAATTCTAGCATGGATAATAAACAATTATCATGAATAAGGAAATATGATAATAACCAATTTATTATTGCCTCTAGGGCATATTTCCAACAGTCTCCCACTTGCACTAGAGTAAATATAGTTCACATCACCATGTGATTCGCATTGTTATGAATCTAACACCCAATGAGTCCTGGGGCTCGATCATGCTTTGCATGTGAGAGAGGTCTTTTAGTCAACGGGTCCGCGATATTCAGATCCGTGTGTACTTTGCAAATATCTATGTCTTACTGTAGACACTGCTACCACACTCCACTTGGAGCTATTCCAAATGGCTGCTCCACTATACGTATCCGGATTGCTACTAAGAGTCATCCGGATTGGTGTTAAAGCTCGTATCGACGTAACTCTTTACGACGAACTTTTTATCACCTCCATAATCGATAAGCATTTCCTTAGTCTTTTAGTTACTAAGGATAATCTTGACCGCTGTCCAGTGATCCACTCCTGGATCACTCTTGTACCCCTTGACGGACTCATGGCAAGGCACACACAGGTGCGGTACACAGCATGGCAGACTATATAGAGCCTATGGCTAAAGCATATGGGACGACCTTCGTCCTTTCTATTTCTTCTACCATGGTTGAGCTTTGAGTCTTACTCAACTTCACACCTTACAAATCAGGCAAGAACTCTTTCTCTGACTGATCCATTTTGAACTCTTTCAAAATCTTGTCAAGGTACGTACTCATTGAAAGTCTCATCAAGCATATTGATCCATCTCTATAGATCTTGATGCTCAACAATTAGGTAGCTTTATCCAGGTCTTCCTTTGAAAAACTCTTTTCAAACAACCCTTTATGCTTTCAAAAATTCTACATCGTTTCCGATCAACAATATGTCAACCACATATGCTTATCAGAAACTCTATAGTGCTCCCACTCACTTTATTGTAAATACAAGTTTCTCATAAACTTTGTATAGACTCAAAAACTTTGATCACCTCATCAAAGTGTATATTCCAACTCCGAGATGCTTGCTTCAGTCCATAGAAGGATCACTGAAGCTTGCAGACCTTTTAGCATCCTTAGGACTGACAAAACCTTCTGATTGTATCTCATACAATCTTTCCTTAAGGAAGGAAACGTTGTTTTGACATCCATCTGCCAGATTTGACAATTGAAAAATGCAGCAACTGCTAACATAATTCCAACAGACTTCAGCATCGCTACGAGTGAGAAAGTCTCATCGCAGTCAACTCCTTGAACTTGTCGGAAACTTCTTTGCGACAAGTGGAGCTTTATAAATGGTGACATTTACCATTAGCATCTGTCTTCATCTCAAAGGTCCATTTGTACTCGACGACCTATGTCCAACGAGCAAGTCTACCAAAGTTTACACTTGGTTTTCATACATGGATACTTTCTCGGATTTCATGGCCTCTAACCATTTGTCGGAATTCGGGCCCATCATCACTTCTTCATAGCTCGTAGGTTCATCCTTGTCCAACAACATGACCTACAAGATAGGGTTGTCATACTATTCAGGAGCAGTACGCGTCCTTGTCGACCTACGAGGTTCGATAGTAACTTGATCCGAAGCTTCATGATCATCATTATTAACTTCCTCTTCAACTGATGTAGGCTCCACAGAAACATCTTTTTGCGCTGCGCTACTCTCTAGTTGAAAGAAAGGTTCAACAACCTCGTCAAGTTCTATCTTCCTCCCACTCAATTCTTTCGAGAGAAACTTTTTCTCGAGAAAGGACCCAGTTTTAGCAACAAACACTTTATGCTTGGATCTGAGATAGAAGGTTCACCCAACTATTCTTAGGGTATTCTATTAAGATGCATTTGTCCGCTTTGGGTTCGAGCTCATTAGGTGAAAACATTTTTTTCACACAAGCGTCGCAACCCCAAACATTAAGAAATGACATCTTAGGTTTCTATCAAACCCTAATTCACATGGTGTCATCTCAACGGATTTAGATGGTGCCCTATTTAAACTGAATGCTGTTGTCTCTAATGCCTAACCCCAAAACTATAGTAGCAAAACGACAAGAGACATCATAGCACACACCATATCCAATAGAGCACAACTATGACGTTCGGACACACCATCACACTATGGTGTTCCAGGTGGCGTGAGTTGTGAAACAACTTTTCACATTGTCTTAAGTTGTATACCAAACTCGTAACTCAGATGTTCACCTCCACGATCATATCATAGACATTTTATCTTCTCATCACGATGATATCAAACTTCACTGTGATTCTGCTTGAACTTTTCAAATGATTCAGACTTGTGTTTCATTAAGTAAATATACACTATATCTACTCAAATCATCAGTGAAGGTAAGAAAATAATGGTATTCACCGCACGCTACAAGATTCATTGGATTGCATACATCAACATGTATCATTTCCAATAAATCACTTTCCCGCTCCATCAAACCGGAAAACGGGGTTCGTAGTCATCTTGCCCAAGAGGCATGGTTCGCATGTCTCAACCGATTCGAAATCGAATGAGTCCAAAGATCCATCAGCATGGAGTTTCTTCATGCGATTTATACCAATATGACATTTAGCGGCAGTGCCACAAGTATGTGGTACTATCATTATTAACTTTGTATCTGTTAGCATCAATGTTATGAACATGTGTATTACTACAATCAAGATTCAACAAACCATTCTCACTGGGTGCATGACCATTGAAGGTATTATTCATGTAAATAGAATAACCATTACTCTCTAACTTAAATGAATAACCGTGTTGCAATGAACATGATCCAATCATGTTCATTCTTAACGCAAACACCAAATAACATTTATTTAGGCTTGTCACTAATCCCGAAGGTAGAGAGAGCATGTGATGTTGATCACATCAACCTTGGAAACATTTTCAACACACATCATCACCTCACACTTAGCTAGTCTCCGTTTAGTCCGTAGCTTTTATTTCGAGTTACTAACATTTAGCAACCGAACCGGTATCCAATACCCAAGTGCTACTAGGAATACTAGTAAGGTACACATTAATAACAGGTATATCAAATATGCTTCTGTCGATGTTGCCAGCCTTCTTATCTACCAAGTATCTAGGGTTGTTCCGCTTCAGCGACCACTCTCCTCATAATAGAAGCACTTAGTCTCGGGTTTGGGTTCAACTTTGGGTTGCTTCACTGGAGCAACAACTGACTTGCCATCCATGAAGTTTCCCTCCTAGCCCTTGCCCTTCTGGAAACTAGTGGTTTTACTAACCATCAACACTTGATGCTCCTTCTTGATTTCTACCTTCGCGGTGTCAAACATCACGAATAGCTCAGGGATCATTATTTCCATCCCTGCAATTTATAGTTAATCACCAAGTTCTAGTAGCTTAGTGACAGTGACTTGGAGAACTATATCAATCACTATCTTATCTGGAAGATCAACTCCCACTCGATTCAAGCGATTGTAGCACCCAGACAATCTGAGCACATGCTCGATAATTGAGCTATTCTCTTTCATCTTGCAGGCAAAGAATCTTGTTGGAGATCTCATATCTCACAACACGGGCACGAGCCTGAGATCCCTATTTCAGCTCTTAGAACATCTCATATATTCCATGATGTTCAAAACGTTTTGGAGCCTCAATTCTGTGCCGTAATGCACGACGCACTGAACTATCAAGTAGTCATCGGAACGTGCTTGTCAGATGTTCACAACATCTACAGACGACTCTAGAGGGGGCGGCGCACCGAGCGGTGCATTAAGGACATAAGGACATAAGCCTTCTGTGCAGCAATGAGGATAATCCTCAGATCACGGACTTAGTCCGCAATATTGCTACATCTTTCAACTCTATTTCTCTAGGAACATATAAAAATACAAGGGAGCTACAGCGTGAGCTAGTAATCTACAACAGAATTTGCAAAGACACGACTGACTATGTTCATGATAATGAGTTCAATTAATCATATTACTTAAGAACTCCCACTCAAATTGACATCCCTCCGGTCATTCGAGTGATACATGATCCAAATTCAACAACTCAAGTCCGATCATCACGTGAGTTGAGGTGGTTTCAATGGTGAACATCATCATGTTGATCATATGTACTATATGACTCATTGAAAGGATCGATATGGCTGACTAGAGAGGGGGGGGGGTGAATAGGCAACTTACACTTTTTAACTTTTCCTTAACAATTTAGGCTTAGCATCAAATAAGCTAGCTAGATGTGCAAGTAGGTGAATAACCTATATGATGCTAACCACAACAAGTACATAAGCAAGCAAGGGATATAACACAATAAAAGCTTGCAAGAAGTAGATATGCGAGATAACCAAAAGTGGAGCCGGTGGAGACGAGGATGTGTTACCGGAGTTCCTTACCTTGTGGGGAAGTACGTCTCCATTGGAGCGGTGTGGAGGCACAATGCTCCCCAAGAAGGCACTAGGGCCACCGTATTCTCCTCACGCCCTCACACAATGCGAGATGCCGTGATTCCACTATTGGTGCCCTTGAAGGCGGCGACCGAACCTTTACAAACAAGGTTGGGGCAATCTCCACAACTAAATTGGAGGCTCCCAATGACACCATGAAGCTTCACCACAATGGATGTGGCTCCGAGGTGACCTCAACCATCTAGGGTGCTCAAACACCCAAGAGTAACAAGATCCGCAAGGGATTAGTGGGGGGAATCAAATTTCTCTTGGTGGAAGTGTAGATCAGGGCCTTCTCAACCTATCCCTAGGAAATCAACAAGTTTGATTGGCTAGGGAGAGAGATCGGGCTAAAATGGAGCTTGGAGCAACAATGGAGTTTGGGAAGGAAGAGGTAAGCTTCTTGGGGAAGAAGACCTCCCTTTTGTAGTGGGGGACAAGATCCAACCGTTATCCACTCCCTCAGCCCCGCGCATCGCGGTACTACCGCAACAGACAAGGTACTACTGTGAAGGCTTGCGGTACTACCGCAGCCTCATGCGGTACTACCGCTCACGCTGGAGTAACTGGTGCTGGCCGTTTGCATAGGACAACAAGCGGTAGAACCGTCGAAGCGGTGCTACCGTGAGCCCGTGCGGTACTACCGCACGGTCGGCAGAGGCTGGCACTGGAGGTGCATGGAAGTAAAAAATTACTTCTGTGCCTACCTCCGCAGAGGGAAACTCTGCGGAAAAGTCCGGCATGATAGTACCGGACGTGAATCATGGTACTACCGTAGTAGGGTGGATGTAAAAAATTACATCCGCGCCTACTACCGCAGGTGTAGTGGCCAGGGGAGGAGACAGCGGTACTATCGCTCCATCGAGCGGTACTACCGCTGGCACTTGCGGTACTACCGCTCCTTTGAGCGGTACTACCGCAGATCACTAAACACAAACACCCAGCAGGCTTTCCTTTTGCACAGTGAAGGAAAACAAGTTGGGGCTCCATTGAAGAGAGGGAAAGGAGGCACAAAGGAATATATGTGTACGTGTTGATTCCACCCAGACCTTTCCAAAGCGGACCCCCTCTTAATAGTATGGCTTTCCTACGACTCAAATCCACCGAAAGGAAACATAGAGAACAACCGTCTTTGAGAGGTTTCGAGGGGCACTGAATCGTCTTGTGCCTAGATCCGAGATATCTGAAATACTCAATGCACATGATTAGTCCGCAAAGGCATTGTCATTAATCACCAAAACCACTTAGGGAGAAATATGCCCTTACAATCTCCCCCTTTTTGTGGATTGATGACAATACGGGATTTGCACATAAGGATATAAAACGAGCATATGCAAACCCAAGACCTACAAAATATAGATGAGCTCCCCCTAGATGTGTGCATACTCTAGATATGCTTTGTACTGCAAGGCACACACACTCACTCCCCCTATATTTTATAGGCAATGCAATCTTTGCAACAGAATGAACAGAACAAAGTATGGAAACTAGGCATATCATGTAAGCATTAAGATAAGGGTATGTAATAGACAGACTCACAAGCTACGAATCATACTAGACAATAATAAGGTAGTAGAGATAGCATATGTCTCACACCATATGATAGAGGAAGTCTCCAAGTCACACACACACACGATATAACCCTAAGTTCAACGAAACCAAAGAGACGACGAAAGAGACAACGAAACGCAAATACTCGCAAATCCTACACTCTCTCCCCCTTTGGCATCGAGATGCCAAAAAGGCAGAGAGGACACCTAACACATAGGTGGTAGCTCCCATGCAGAAAGATCAGGCATATGACTCCTCCTCTGAAGCATCTGGGATGGACTCCGCATCTGAATTAGCCCACTCGAACTGTTGCTTCCCCATCCAAGTGGCCTCCCGAGTGATGTCCTTCTCAGGCCCACTCGAGATGGTCTCGCCAAGCTTCCCCAGAATACGCTTGCCACGCTGGTGACTCTCCTTCTGAGCAACGTGAGCCTGATACTGACCCTTGGCCTGCATGCAGGATAATGTCCTCATCTTGTGAGAGAGCTTCTTGGCCCAAGATGGCTCAGAAGACGGTGGCACATAGGACTCAGAACTGTTATCTTCCTCCTCTTCGATCTCATCCTCATTAACCTCCATAGGAGCAGAAGTTGGCTTCGTGGCAGTGTTGGCCCACTTGTCCTTCATACACAAACGAATGGGCTCGTGAAGAAACAAGTGCTCCGGCATGTCCTGACCTGGAAAGGTCTTGTCCCAACTAGCACGAATCAGGTGGAACAAGTAGCGCCCATAAATGGGGACCTTACGATGAAACACAGCAGTGCGAAGCTCAGTCCACATAATGTGAGACACATCTAGGATGCCAAGTTCTTCATTTCTTCCTTTCTCACATAGCAGCAACATATCCACCAGATAGGAGTGTACCTTGTCCTTGTCTCCCATGCAAGGAAACAGAGTGTTGCAGAAGATCCGGTGCATGACATCAAGGAATGGGTTGAGCATAGGAATTTTCTCACCATATTGTAAAGTCCAATTGGCACGAGGAAAGGCACGAGCTGCTCCTTACGTGCTGGCTAAGGGTTGTCATGAGGGTGCAGTCCAATTGGCACATCAAGCCCGAAATCAGGAACATGCAGCAAGTCCATGAAGTCCTTCCATGTGGCAGACAGTCTCTCGCCATGGGTCATCCACGTCATGGTCCGCTGCTCATCAGAGTGAAAGTGGACAGAGGCATAGAACTGACCCACTATCTCGAGATCAAAGTCAAGGTGGAATGAGATGATGTCTGCGATAGCAAACTCCTGCACCAACTCCATAGCCTCATCGAAGTATGTCGAATGCTTCGCCATGTGTTCCAGATCAATGTATTGGACAGGAACATAGGGATTTTTCTTGCCCTTGATCACATCAATGTGTATAAGATACTACTGCTTGGTCCAGAACAACTCATTGGCCCTAGAAACTTCCCTTGGCTTAATGTAGGGATCGATCAAACATCGAGTCAGAAACTCAGCTTGGGGCATGTCCTCATAGTTGTCAACTGGTGGCTTGAGCTTGGATGCGGTTCTCTTGAAATTGCGGGGTGGATCATTGGATCCCTCAGGAGCATCGGGATTGCGGAGACGCTTGGAGCTTGTGTCACGAGAGGGATTGGAGCATCTTGGAGCAGAGCTGGAACCAGAGCCACCACCTATGTCACACAACGCAAACACAATGGACAAGTGGAAAAAGTAAGGCAAGGACGAAAGCAGAAACGAAAACCATGTAGAAGGGAGAATAGACAGGACAAAACGACGTAGTTTTGGATCGAGCGGTAGTACCAACAATTCTTGCAGAAGTAAAAATTTACTACTGCTCCAGACGTGGTAGTACCGCGGGAGCGGTAGTACCATGGCTGGATTGGAAGTAAAGTGTTACTACCGCCCAATCTGTGGAAGTAAAAAATTACTACCGCAACAGACGTGGTAGTACCGCTGGGAGCGGTAGTACCGTGGCTGGAGCGGTAGTAAGATTTTACTGTCGCCCAGCGAGCAGAAGTAAAAAATTACTACCGCCCACGACGTGATAGTACCGTGGTAGCGGTAGTACCATGGCGTCAGCGGAAGTAAAATTTTACTTCCGCCCTACGAGCGGTAGTACCGCACGGGGCGGATTTCGCATGAACATAGATCGACACATCATATTGGTACTACCGTAGATCGAAAATTATCCTGTTTTATCCTATGAATACGCACTTCTCCTGCAATAACAACCTCAAAACATGTCCTCATGCACAGATTGGATCAAACAAAGCTAGACCATCTCATATTTCCCCAAAACCTAGATTCAAAAATAGAGAAGCAAAACAAGAAGGGATCAGGAAAATACTGGGGTCCATTGCAAGAGGGCGAGGTGGGGAACGATCCCACCGGAGGAAATAGGAAGGGGGTGGCCGGAGACGGAGATCCGGCGAGGTGATCGGGTGCCAGTTGAGAGGAGGAGAGAGAGAGACGTGAGGGGAAGAGAGAAAATGGGGTATGGGGAAGATGGGAAACCCCTCTGCCTGCTCTTAACCCCCACGCCCACTCGATTTTACGGTAGTACCGTAGTCATCGCGGTAGTACCGCTCAATGGGCGGAAGTAATTTTTTACTTCCGCGCGGTAAGCGGTAGTACCGCTCCAAGCGGTAGTACCGTGGTCCTCCATCATAGTACCGTGCTGACCTTTCAGTGCAAATTCTCGATAAAATAACGAGAGAGAGAGATATTGCCGCACAAAAACAAGAGACAATGTAAACTACGATGCAAGACAAAAACACGAGCATGGTCCACCGGAGTAGAGAGAATAGAACAGGACCAAATAGTGAGTCTCTACTTCACATGAAGGGAGGGCGGTGGCCCTAGAGCCACCTATGTTTGAGTCAGATGGTATGGCACCGCGAAGAATTATCCTTGGGCCCATGACCAAGACTCGTCTTTTGAAGCACAGTAACCATAAAAAATGGCAAGTGTGGAAGACTTTGATTAGTTTATGCATAATAGGAGGAGGGATAGTTCATTGAGAGAACTAGACTCCCCCTAAATACATGCCTACACCTAGACAAGACATAACAATGAGTGTGGGGAGGTGTGCACTAAGTCAATCCACATTGCTCGAATCAATGATATTTAGCTCATGCCTTAACTCGCAAAATCTTGCTTCATCTAATGGCTTTGTAAAAATATCTGCAAGTTTTTTGTTAGTGCTCAGATGAATAAGATTGATGTCTCCATGCTTGACGTGTTCCCGAAGAAAGTGATGATGAATATCAATATGCTTCGTCTTGCAATGTTAAACTGGGTTGCTGGAGATCATAATGGCACTTTCATTATCACAGTAAAGAGGCACTTCGTCACAATTGACACCATAATCCTTTAAAGTTTGCCTCATCCATAGAATCTGAGCACAACAACTAGCAGCAGCTACATACTCGGCCTCGGTGGACGAGAGAGAAACACAATTTTGTTTCTTTGAAGACCAACTTACCAAAGACTGACCAAGGAATTGGCAGCCTCCGAAAGTGGACTTTATATCCACACGGTCTTTCGCCCAATCCGAGTCAGTATATCCAACGAGGTCAAATGAAGCCCCCTTGGGATACCATAAGCCAAAGTTTGGGGTATGAGCCAAATATCGAAAGATTCGCTTGACAGCCACATGGTGACTCTCCTTAGGTGCGGATTGAAATCGTGCACAAATACCCACACTTAACATGATATCCGGTCTAGATGCACATAGGTGAAGCAAGGATCCAATAATGGAGCGATATACCTTTTTATCCACCGCTTTACCATTGGGATCGCTGTCAAGATGGCATTTGAGTGGCATGGGAGTGTTGGTCTTGGGAGGATTGAGATCATCCATCTTGAACCTCTTGAGCATGTCTTGAGTGTATTTGGCTTGATTGATGAAGGTACCTTGACTTCGTTGCTTGACTTCAAAACCAAGGAAGAACTTCAACTCTCCCATCATGTACATCTCAAACTTGTTTGTCATCAAAGTGTCAAACTCTTCATTGAAAGCTTTGTTAGGAGAACCAAAACTAATATCATCAACATATAGTTGGCATATGAACAAGTTCCCGTTGACCCTCTTTGTAAATAGAGTGGGTCGATTTTCCCAATTTCAAACCCACGGTCTTGCAACATCTCGGTAAGGTGCTCATACCACGCGCGCGGGGCTTGTTTAAGGACATAGAGAGCCTTATCGAGAATGTATACATGATTGGGGAACTTGGGATCCTCGAACCCCGGGGGTTGCTTGACATATACCAACTCGTTAAGAGGGCCATTAAGAGAAGCACTCTTGACATCCATTTGATATAATTTAAAATTATGATGAGAGGCATATGGAAGCAACATGTGAATAGATTCAAGGCGAGCAATAGGAGCAAAAGTTTCACCATAGACGATACCCTCGACTTGGGAGTATTCTTGTGCCACCAATCTTGCCTTGTTGCGAATGACAATACCGTTCGCATCTTGTTTGTTTTTGAAGATCCATTTCGTTCCAATGACATTGTGATTCTCCTTTGGTCTTGGCACCAGTCACCACACTTGTTTGCGCTCGAAGTTGTTGAGTTCATCGTGCATAGCTTCAACCCACTCCATATCCTCGAGCACATCTTGAACCTTAAGGGGCTCAATGCAAGAAACAAACGCGTGATGTTCACAAAAGTTTGTTAATTGTTTACGAGTGGTTACCTCTTTTTGCAAGTCACCGTAGACGTTCTCCAACAGATGTTGTCTAAGTTTGAGCTTGGCGGCATTCTTGGCGGCTTTCTTGGTGGCTTGTCTCTCTAAGATTTCTTCCATGGAAGGTTGAGAGACTACATTCTGTGAGTCATCATCTTGATGATCTTGAGCGCCTTCTTGATCTTATTCTTGATCTTGAAGAAGATCTTGATCTTGAGATTGCTCGGAGACAGGAACTTGATCTTGGGCATCACTCGGTGAGACACCATCATCAGTGGATTGATATTGCCCTTGATCTTGTTCATGTGGTAGAGGACCTTCAGTTTGTTCTTCGGAAGCATGTGGGTCTTGCGTCGGTAATGGTTCCACTTGAGTGGAACATTGTCCTTCTCCTTCGGCCACAAGGGGTTCCTCAATGGGTAGGAAGTATCCCCACACCCATTCTTCTTATGGCTTGGGGAGGAATTTCATCACCTACATCACAAAGACCACTTTGCTCCACTTGGGAGCCATTATTTTCATCAAACTCTACATTACTCGTCACCTCAATGAGTCCTGTGGACTTGTTGAGGACATGGTAAGCATGAGAGTTTGCAGCATAACCAACAAATATGCCCTCATGGGCTCTAGATTCAAATTTAGACAAACGAGCACATTTCTTGAGAATTAAACACTTACAACTGAACACCCAGAAGTATGTGAGGTTGGGCTTGTTCCCGGTAAGAATCTCATAAGGAGTCTTATTCAAACCTTTGTAGAGATAGGGCCGATTACATGCATGGCACGCTCTGTTGATGGCTTCGGCCCAAAAGTTGTACGGAGATTTAAACTCCACCATCATGGTTCTTGCTGCATCAATCAACGTCCGGTTCTTCCTCTCAGCAACACCATTTTGTAGAGGGGTGTAAGGTGTGGAATATTGGTGCTTAATCCCTTCATCACCGAGAAACTCATTTAGGGTGTAATTCTTGAACTCAGTGCCATTGTCACTTCTAATCATCAAAAATTTGCAAATGAGCTTGCCACCATTGTCTTCCCTCTTCTCATATGGACAATCCACCACAAAGTGACTTACAGTACCACAGTTGTAGCAAGTTCTCACACGTTGCTTTCCCTTTGACCCATTTGAGTTGTTCTTGGAGAAGTTGGGCCTTGAGTTTCTCTTGTTGCCCCAAAATCGTCTGGACGCAAGAGCCATGTGCTCATGATAAGCATATTTGGTGTCTTCGGGGCAAACCTCTACTTCTTCTTCTTCTTCCTCTTCCTCTTGACTGACTTTGGCCTTCAATGCAAGATTGGGAGAGGACTTCCTTGACCGTTGAACACGAGCGAGAGCATTGTCAGCTGTCGTGTTCAGGATGTTCATTGCAATGAATTCATCCAACACATCACCAGAGGATAAGGTGTGAAAGTCTGGCCTTTGACAGATGGCCGTTGACATGGCCTTGTTGTAGGGCATGATGGCCTTCAGGAACTTACGCTTGTTCCAAGTATCATCCACATCCTTTCTGCCATGATGCTTGAGGGAAACAGCGATAGCGGTCACCCTTCTATAGATCTCACGCGGTTCCTCATCCTCTATCATCACAAACTCATCTGACTGATCAAGAACAACTTCATAGTTTGACCGTTGAATGCTTGAGCTGCCCTTGTACATGGAGATGATGTGTTCCCAACACTCTTTAGCAAAAGTGAATGGCCGCAGGTGAGGTAGGTCTTCAGGAGGGATAGCAGCTTGGAGTATGAACAAGGCGGAAGAATTTAGCTGTTTATCCGCTTGTTCTCTTGGAGTAAGATTGAGTGGATCATGAGGATACTATCCTTCTTCAATGACTCTCATGAGATGAATTGAGCTGTGATCTAAATGGGACTTGATACTGAAAACCCAGCTAGCAAAATCATTCTTAACAAGTTTAGGAGGAGGACTGAGATTAACTATATGAGGTGGGTGCACCGGTCCTCCATAGACCATGGGAGGGGGAACAGAGGCAAAGCTCCCTGACCCATTAACTCCTTGAGAATGATTATCTTTGTCGGCACTAGCCCCCTTCTTACCGGAGTTGACATCCGATGTCGAGTTAGTGGGTTTGACCACTTGCCTCGCATCGGTAGACATTTTAAGAGTATTAAGGAAATCTTTAAACATGGATTGAACCTCGGTTGCCATGGAGGATTTGAGTAAGGACAAAGCCTCGTTCAAATCCTCGCGTGAGACCGTGTTCACACTCATGGCCTTGGGAAGCTCTCCCACACACACCTCTTTGCCAGCCATACTCTTCGGGTGGTGAAACCCTTAATAAAGAGACGTGGCTCTGATACCAATTGAAAGGATCGATGTGGTTGACTAGGGGGGGGTGAATAGGCAACTAACACTTTTTAACTTTTCCTTAAAAATTTAGGCTTAGCATCAAATAAGTTAGCTAGATGTGCAACTAGGTGAATAACCTATATGATGCTAACCCCAACAAGTACACAAGCAAGCAAGGGATATAACACAATAAAAGCTTGCAAGAAGTAAAGATGCGAGATAACCAAAAGTGGAGCCGGTGGAGACAAGGATGTGTTACCAGAGTTCCTTCCCTTGTGGGGAAGTACGTCTCCGTTGGAGCGGTGTGGAGGCACAATGCACCCCAAGAAGCCACTAGGGCCACCGTATTCTCCTCACGCCCTCACACAATGCGAGATGCCGTGATTCCACTATTGGTGCCCTTGAAGGTGGCGATCGAACCTTTACAAACAAGGTTGGGGCAATCTCCACAATTGTATTGGAGTCTCCTAATGACACCACGAAGCTTCACCACAATGGAATGTGGCTCCGAGGTGACCTCAACCGTCTAGGGTGCTCAAACACCCAAGAGTAACAAGATCCGCAAGGGATTAGTGGGGGTAATCAAATTTCTCTTGGTGGAAGTGTAGATTGGGGCCTTCTCAACCTATCCCTAGGAAATCAACAAGTTTGATTGCCTAGGGAGAGAGATTGGGCTAAAATGGAGCTTGGAGCAACAATGGAGTTTGGGAAGGAAGAGGTAAGCTTCTTGGGGAAGAAGACCTCCCTTTTATAGTGGGGGACAAGATCCAACCGTTATCCACTCCCTCAGCCCCACGCATCTCGGTACTACCGCAACAGCCACGGTACTACCGTGATGGCTTGCGGTACTACCGCAGCCTCATGCGGTACTACCGCTCGCGCGGGAGTAACTGGCTCTAGACATTTGCATAGGACAACAAGTGGTAGAACCGCCGGAGCGGTACTACCGCGAGCCCGTGCGGTACTACCGCACGGGCGGCAGAGGAAGGCACTGGAGGGGCACGGAAGTAAAAAGTTACTTCCGTGCCTACCTCCGCAGAGGGAAACTCTACGAAAAAGTCCGGCACGGTAGTACCGGACGTGAATCACGATACTACCGTAGTAGGGCGGATGTAAAAAATCACATTTGTGCCTACTACCGCAGGTGTAGGGGCCAGGGCAGGAGACAGCGGTACTACCGCTCCACCGAGCGGTACTACCGCTGGCACCTGCGGTACTACCGCTCCTTTGAGCGGTACTACCACAGACCACTGAACAGAAAACCTAGCAGGCTTTCCTTTTGCACAATGAAGGAAAACGAGTTGGGGCTCCATCGAAAAGAGGGAAAGGAGGTGCAAAGGAATAGATGTGTACGTGTTGATTCCACCCAGACCTTTCCGAAGCGGACCCCCTCTTAATAGTACGGCTTTCCTACGACTCAAATCCACCGAAAGGAAACATAGAGAACAACCTACTTCGAGAGCTTCCGAGGGGCACTTAATTGTCTTGTGCCTAGACCTGAGATATCTGAAATGCTCAATGCACATGATTAGTCCGCAAAGGCATTGTCATCAATCACCAAAACCACTTAGGGAGAAATATGCCCTTACACTCATGTTCGACCTTTTGGTCTCTTGTGTTCCGAGGCCATGTCTGTACATGCTAGGCTCATCAAGTTTAACCCGAGTGTTCTGCATGTGCAACACTAACTTGCACCCGTTATATGTGAACGTAGAGTCTATCACACCCGATCATCACGTGGTGTCTCGACACGACGAACTTTCGCAATGGTGCACACTCGGGGAGAACACAATTTATCTTGAAATTAAGTGAGGGATCACCTTATAATGCTATCGTCGTCCTAAGCAAAACAAGGTGCATAAAAGGATTAACATCACATGCAAATCATAAGTGATATGATATGGCCATGAACTTGTGCTTTTGATCTCCATCTTGAAAGCACCAGCATGATCTCCATCATCACCGGCATGACACCATGATCTCCATCATCTTGATCTCCATCAACGTGTCATCATCGAGGTTATCACGCTCACCATGCTTCTACTACTATTGCTACCGTTTAGTGATAAAGTAAAGGATTACATAGTGCTTAATGATTGACACATAGGTCATATAATAATTAAAGACAACCCTATGGATCCTGCTGGTTGCCGTACTCATCGACATGCAAGTCATGATATTCTATACAATACATGATCATCTCATACATCACATATATATCATCATGTAATTGGCCATATCACATCACAACATACCCTGCAAAAACAAGTTAGACGTCCTCTAATTGTTGTTGCATGTTTTACGTAGCTGCTACGGGTATCTAGAAAGAACAACTCTCACCTACGCAAAACCACAATGGTGATACATAAATTTCTTTTCAACCTTCTCAAGGACCGCCTTTGTCGCATCCGATCCAACTAAAGTAGGAGAAACAGACACCCGCAAGCCATCTTTATTTAACGAAGTTACACGTCAGTCGATGGAACCGGTCTCTCTTAAGCGTACGAGTAAGGTTGGTATGAGCTGCTTCATCCCACAATACCGCTGAACCAAAACACGACCAAGGGAGGAAGAAATCTAAGTATCAACGCCCACAAACTCTTTGTGTTCTACTCGAGATCTCATCTACACATAGACCTAGCTCATGATGCCACCGTTGGGGAATGTTGCATGGGAAACAAAAAAAATCCTACGCACACACAAGATCTGTCCATGGTGATGAGCATCTACAAGAGGAAGAGTGGATCTATGTACCCTTGTAGATTCCTAAGAGGGAAGCGTTAAGAAACGCGGTTGATGTAGTCGAATGTCTTCGCGATCCAAATCGCTGAGCGTCCTGCGATCCAATCACGATCCGTCCCGATCTAGCACCGAACGGACGACACCTCCGCATTCAACACACTTACGGCTTGATGACGATCTCCGCCTTCTTGATCCAGTAAGAGGGAGTGGAGAGGTAGACGACTTCTCCAGCAGCACGACGGCGTTGTGGCGATGGTGGTGGAGTAATTCCAACAGGGCTTCGCCTAAGCACTATTGAAACCGATCTAGAGGAGAAAGTACGGACTAGGGGAGAGGGTAGCACGTGGCTGAAAATCTATGTCCAAATACTCTAAAACCTCTAGTATATATAGGAGGAGGATGAGAATAAGAGGCTTGGACACAAGGGCCAGCCCTTTTGGCTTCGGCCGAAGTGGAGGGAGGAGTCCTACTCCTCCACTCCTAGTCGGATTAGGAGTACTCCTTCCTTATATTAGCCTTTTTCCACCTTTTCCACTTTGGATTTCCTTCCCAGACGCATGGGACCTATGTGGGACTTCGGCTAGCCCACTAGGGCTGGTATTCATCCTCCCACAGCCCATGTAGCCTCTTGGGTCGAAATACCCCTCCCAATGGTCCCCCGGTACCCTCGCGGCACTCCCGATACACTACCGATGAGCCCAGAACTTTTTGGTGACGAAAACATGACTTCCTATATATCAATATTTACCTTCGGATCATTCCGGAGCTCCATGTGACATCCGGGATCTCATCTGGGACTCCGAACAACCTTCGGTCACCACCATGCATAACTCTATACTACCGAAACGTCACCAAACCTTAAGTGTGCAGATCGTGCGGGTTCGAGAACTATGTAGACATGACCGAGACACCTCTACGGTCAATAACCAATAGCGGGACCTGGATGCCCATATTGATTCCTACATGTTCTACGAAGATCTTTATCGGCCGAACCTCTATGTCAAGGATTCAATTAATCACGTATGATGTTCCCTTTGTTCTTCGGTATGTTACTTGCACGAGATTCGATTGTCGGTATCTCCATACCTAGTTCAACCTTGTTACTGGCAAGTCTGTTTACTCGTTCTGTAATACAAGATCTCGTGGCTAACACTTAGTCACAATGCTTGGAAGGCTTATTGTGATGTTGTATTACCGAGTGGGCCCTGAGATACCTCTCTGTCACACAGAGTAACAAATGCCAGTCTTGATCCATGCCAACCCAACAGACACCCTCAAAGATACCTTTAGAGTACATTTATAGTCACACAGTTATGTTGTGACATTTGATACACACAAGGCACTCCTTCGGTGTCAGTGAGTTGCATGATCTCATGGTCATAGGAACAGATACTTGACATGTAGAAAACAGTAGCAATAAACTGACATGATCATATTATACATTTATAGTTTGGGTCTTGTCCATCACATCATTCTCCTAATGACGTGATCCCGTTATCAAATTACATCTCATTTCCATGGCTAGGAAACCTTGATCATCTTTGATCAACAAGCTAATCTATTAGAGGCATACTAGGGACAAGGTGTTTTCTATGTATCCGCACATGTATCCGAGTTTCCGATCAATACAATTATAGCATGGATAATAAATGATTATCATGAATGAGGAAATATGATAATAACCAATTTATTATTGCCTCTAGGGCATATTTCCAACAGATGTTACTACTAAACTTGCTAATAGAGACACAATCACACCACTTGGGATTGCTAGAGATGTTGCAGTCTTGTGTGGGAAAATAAAATATCCTACTGATTTTCTAGTTATTGGTTCCCCACAAGATGACTTTTGTTCCATTATCTTTGGTAGACCTTTCTTGAACACTATTAATGCTAAGATAGATTGTCAAAAAGAAACGGTCGGAGTTTAATTTTTCCAAGTTTAGTAGACAACCTCGTGATAGAGAATTACCTAGTAAGGATGAAATAATTGGTCTTGCTTTTATTGTCGTTCCTCCTACTGATCCACTAGAACAATATTTGCTAGACCATGAAAATGATATGCACTTGCGTGAAAGAAATGAAATAGATAAAAAATTCTTTGAACAACAACCTCTACTGAAACACAATTTGCCTATTGAAACTCTCGGATGTCCTCCTCCACCTAAAGGTGATCCTGTGTTGGAACTAAAACAATTGCGTGACACTTTGAAGTATGCTTCTCTCAATGAGAAAAAGATATATCATGATATTATTAGTGCTAACCTTTCAGAACATGAAGAAGAAAGATTGTTAAAAATTCTGAAGAAGCATCGGGCTGCTATTGGATATACTCTTGATGATCTTAAGGGCATTGGTCCCACTCTATATCATCACAAGATCAATATGGAACCTGATGCTAAACCCGTTGTTGATCACCAACGATGATTGAATCCCAAGATGAAAGAAGTGGTAAGAACTAAAACATTAAAGCTTCTAGAAGCAGGTATAATATATTCTGATGACCCACAAGTATAGGGGATATATTGTAGTCCTTTCGATAAGTAAGAGTGTCGAACCCAATGAGGAGCAGAAGGAAATGACAAGCGGTTTTCAGTAAGGTATTCTCTGCAAGCACTTAAATTATCAGTAACAGATAGTTTTGTGATAAGATAATTTGTAATGAGTAACAAGTAACAAGTGTAGCAAAGGTGCAACAAGGTAGCCCAATCCTTTTTGTAGCAAAGGACAAGCCTGGACAAACTCTTATATAAAGTGAAGCGCTCCGGAGGATACATGGGAATTTTTGTCAAGCTAGTTTTCATCATGCTCATTTGATACGCGTTTGTTACTTTGATAATTTGATATGTGGGTGGACTGCTTCTTGGGTGCGGCCCTTACTTGGACAAACCTCCCACTTATGATTAACCTCTCTCGCAAGCATCTGCAACTACGAAAGAAGAATTAAGATAAATCTAACCATAGCATGAAACATACGGTTCCAAATCAGCCCTTACAAAGCAACGCATAAACTAGGGTTTAAGCTTCTATCACTCTAGCAACCCATCATCTACTTATTACCTCCCAATGCCTTCCCCTAGGCCCAAATAATGGTGAAGTATTATGTAGTCGACATTCACATAACACCACTAGAGGAGAGACAACATACATCTCATGAAAATATTGAACGAATACCAGATTCACATGATTACTTATAACAAGACTTATCCCATGTCCTCAGGAACAAACGTAATTAATCACAAAACATGTTCATGTTCATAATTAGAGGAGTATTAATTATCATAAAGGATCTGAACATACTATCTTCCACCAAGTAAACCAACTAGCATCAACTTCAAGGAGTAATCAACACTACTAGCAACCCACAGGTACCAATCTGAGGTTTTGAGACAAAGATGGGGTACAAGAGATGAACTAGGGTTTTGAGAGGAGATGGTGATGGTGAAGATGTTGATGGATATTGACCCCCTCTTTGTGAGAGGATCATTGGTGATGATAATGGATTCGATTTCCCCCTCCGGGAGGGAAGTTTCCCTAGTAGAACAGCTCCGCCGGAGCTCTCGATTGGTTCTGCCCAAGTTACGCCTCGAGACGGCGACGCTTCGTCCCGAAAGCTCTCTTATGATATTTTTTTTAAGTTCAAAACCCTTCATATAGCAGAATATGGGCACCGGAGACCTGCCAGGGGGCCCACCAGCCACCTAGGCGCGGCCGGGGGGTAGACCGTGCCTGGCACGCTTGTGACCTCCTGGTGGGGCCCCTCTTGTATTTGTTTAGCCAAATATTTTTTATATATTCCAAAATAATTCTCCGTAACATTTTAGGACTTTTGGAGTTGTGCAGAATAGGTCTCTCAGATTTGCTCCTTTTCGAGTCTAGAATTCAAGCTGTCGGCATTCTCCCTCTTCATGTAAACCTTGTAAAATAGGAGAGAAAAGGCATAAGCATTGTAACATAACATGTAATAACAACCCATAATGCAATCAATATCGATATAAAAGCATGATGCAAAATGGACATATCATATCCTATAGCTGATATTAGATGGGTGAGTCCCGTTCATTGTGTCCCTGAGAAAGGAGGTATCACTATTGTTCTTAATGATAAAAATGAGCTTATTCCACAGAGAATTGTTACTCACTATAGGATGGTAATTGATTTTAGAAAAATAAATAAATCTACTAGGAAATATCATTACCCCTTGCCTTTTATTGATCAAATGCTTGAAAGATTATCTAAGCACACACATTTTTGTTTCCTGGATGTATATTCTGGTTTCTCTCAAATACATGTGTCACAATCTGATCAAGAGAAAACCACCTTTGCCTGTCCTTTTGGAACCTATGTTTATAGACGTATGCCTTTTGGTTTATGCAATGTACGTGCTACCTTTCAAAGATGTATGACTGCTATATTCTTTCATTTTTGTGAAAAGACTGTGGAGGTTTTCATGGATGATTTCTCCGTTTACGGAACTTCTTTTGATGATTTCTCAAGCATACTTGATGATAGTTTCATTGATGAAAAATTAGCTGAAATAAATGTTTCTCAAAACACTCCATGGTATGCTGATTATGCTAATTACATTGTTGCTAAATATATTCCACCTAGTTTCACATACCAACAAAAGAAAAAAATTCTTCTATGATTTAAGAAATTACTTTTGGGATGACCCACATCTTTCTAAAGAAGGAGTAGATGGTATTATTAGACGTTGTGTACCTGAGTATGAACAATAACAAATCCTATAGAAATGTCACTCCGAAGCTTATGGAGGGCATCATGCTGGAAATAGAACTGCTCATAAGGTATTACAATCTGGTTTTTATTGGCCTACTCTCTTCAAGGGTGCCAGTAAGCATAGTTTAAAAAACTGAACTGGTGATCGAACAGGTGAGGCCGTCGGTTCAGGTTTTTACCGGTCGGATCACCGGTTCACCGGTTCGATGTCTGGTTTTTATGTCATAAATAATACATTTTGGGTACAATTGGCGTATTAAATAGATGTAAAATACAATCATTAACTTCAATTTGACAAGAAAGTTGGCTAGTCAAAATTGTTATTGTGCCAAAAGTGCAACTTACACACCTATATCTTGGATCCTAGGTTAGAATTCCCTTTGACGCGGGTTATTTTTCTATTTTTGTGTGTGGCACTGGTTCAACCGCCGGTTTTATACCACTGGTTCATACAAAAATTTACCGGTTTACATGGTTTTTTCCGGTCTGATTGCACGTCGGTCTTTTTAGCTTAAAAAACCGGATGGGGCAAGATTCTGGGTTTTTTCCGGTCTGACCGTCGGTCCGGTCCGATTTTTTAAACTATGCCTGTAAGTTTATCTTGTCTTGTGATGAATGTCGAAGAATTGGTAATACCGGTAAGCATCAGGAAATGCTTATGAATTATTCACTTGTTGTTGAACCATTTGATGTTTGGGGATCTGATTATATGGGACCTTTTCCTTCCTCTAATGGGCATACTCATATTTTGGTTGTTGTTTATTATGTCACTAAGTGGGTAGAAGCTATTCCAACCAGTAGTGTTGATCTGCTTAAAGAAGTTATTTTCCCAAGGTTGGAGTCCCTAGATATCTAATGACTGATGGTGGTTCACACTTTATTCATGGTGCTCTCCGTAAAATGCTTGCTAAATATGATGTTAACCATAGAATTGCATCACCCTATCATCCTCAATCTAGTGTACAAGTCGAACTTAGCAATAGAGAAATAAATTTGATATTACAAAAAACTATCAATAGGTCTTGAAGGAATTGGTCTAAGAAATTATATGATGCACTTTGGGCCTATAGAACCGCTTATAAAAATCCTATGGGTATGTCTCCATACAAGATGGTATATGGGAAAACTTGTCATTTGCCTCTAGAGTTAGAACATAAAACATTTTGGGCAATTAAGGAACTAAATTATGAATTCAAACTTGCCGGTGAAAAGAGGTTGTTTTATATTAGCTCATTAGATGAATGGAGAACCCAAGCTTATGAAAATTCCAAGTTATTCAAAGAAAACGTTAAAAGGCGGCATGACAAAAGAATCCAAAAGTGAGAATTCAAAGTTAGAGAATATGTTCTTTTGTACAATTCTCTTTTCAGATTTTTTGCAGGAAAACTTCTCTCCAAATGGGAAGGACCCTATGTTATCGAAGAGGTTTATCGCTCTCGAGCTATCAGGATTAACAATGCCAAAGGTACCAACCCGAAGGTAGTCAATGGACAAAGAATTAAAAATTATATCTCAGGTACGCCTATTAATGTTGAAAGCAATGTTATCCAAACCATGACGCTAGAGGAATACATAAAGGAAACCTCCCGGAACACTCCAGAATCGTGAAAAACAAGCTACATGATACTGTAAGTAAACGGTCTCCGAAAATCTACAATTTTTTATCAGTTTTGGAATATTTAAGAATTTTAGGAAATAAAAAATAAACGTAAGGCAACCGAGGTGTGTACAGCACACCAGGGCGCGGTTGCCACCCCTGGCGCGCCTTGGTGAAGCATGCCCACCTCGGGAACCTTCCCGACTCCGTTTTCCTTTAATTTGCTTGATTTCCAAGAATAAAAATTCTCTATACATACCCCCGACTGTTTTGACCCGCATCGCGAGATTTTCCTCTGTCCTTGTTTCGTGTTGTTTTCTTGACAGATCTAAAAATATGTCGTCCCAAGATTCCGAGGGAGAGAGCTATGTGTCCAATTATGTTGCTGATCCAAAGATCTTTGGGGAAATTTACCCCTACTTGTGGACTTCGGAGGAAGAAGAAGACACCGATCTAGAGGAAATAGAAGACGCTGGACTATACGGTGGCCCAGATGAAGATGAACCTCCACTACCTCAACTTGGAGATATGCAGATGGAGTTTAAGAAGTCAAGCCTTCCTAATGGTAGGAGTAAACCCAATACTCCTTTTATCGCTTCTCGTTTTCTAAAGGAGAGAAAGGCAGCTCTATGCAAGAGGTGAAACTTGAGCAAGAGAATCATGATTTAAGGGAAGAAAACTTCATCCTCAAGCATAAATTGGAGAAGAAGAAGAATGCCTCATCACCACCACCTTCATCATCTTCACCACCGAAGGAGACTTGAGTACACGGGTATGGGCACTCTCCTTGGCTTGAACCAAGCTTGGGGGAGGTGCCTCAGTATCATATCACCATCAGTTTTTACCTTTGTTTTTTATTTTGATCCTTAGCCTTTGCATTATTTAGTTGAATAAAAGTTTAGTATGATCTATTTTCGAGTGCTAGTTTCGTGATCCATCTATCTATGTAATAGAGTGTGAGTTGTATAATAAAGTTTAGTTTGAACATTTTCCCCTTTACTTTCTTGTTGCAATCACAATAAAATAAGATAAATGAGAAAAGATCATATGCTAATCTTATGGTGAGTAATGCCATCACAATAAAGAAAAGTATAAGTGGTAAAATTTATTGGGGATTGGAAAACATATCATTAGTCAATGATGCAATTCATGAAAGAATAAATTAGGGAAGAGAAGATTCACATGCAAATATACTATCATGGACATCTTTTATGATTGTGAGCCCCCCTTAAATATTATATGCCAAAATTATTGAAGTTGGACAAGGAAGACAACATAATGATTTATGCTTGTTCATATTCACGTAGAACTTATATTGTCATAGATCCTTCAATACGTGGTGCTTGCCCAATATCTTTCCTAGACAAAAATTCCGCACTAAGTAGAGATACTACTTGTGCATCCAAAAACCCAAAACCCAAACTCATGTTTGAGAGTCCACCATACCTACCTATGGATTGAATAAGATCCTTCAAGTAAGTTGTCATTGGTGCATCAAGGCAATAAAAATTGCTTCCAAAAGTGTTGGATCAATTAGGGTAAGAGAAAATCGAGCGTTGCACGAACTTGTGATGGCAAAGTAATAAAAGCGACGGAATGCATAATAAAGATTGTTATCACAAGAGGCAATGCAACGTGACGTTCTTTTGCGGTAAGGGATTTGGCATACAAACTGAAAAGTGCATGACAACCTTTGCTTCCCTCTACGAAGGGCCTATCTTTTACTTTTATGTATTTACTTTCATGTAAGAGTCAAAGTATTCTTCTCTATTCCTTTTTTATTTTTCTCTTTGGCAAGAATCATGTGGTGAGGAAAGATATAGGCACATATGTCCAGTTGGATATGAGCGGGCATGATTTTTTATTGTTCACATCACCCTTGAGGTGAATATGTTGGGAGGCAAACTACAATCCCCTATCTTTTTATATGTCCGCTTGAAAATTTGCCCATGGGTATGTTGTGAGTGTTAGCAATAATAGAAGACTAAATGATGGTTGAGTATGTGGACTTGCCAAAAGGCTCCTACATGAGACCCTTCCTGAAAATATGATGAATTGCAGTTGCAAAGTTGACTGAGAACATAGTTTGTTGGTTTCCAATAAGGTTTATGCTTTATACTTCCACGTTGTGATGAATTGTTACTTGCTCATAAGAAGTTATATGATGTCGCTATGAAATAAAAGTTGTATAAGAAAGTTTTATGTTAAATTTTGTTGTTGTTATAATAATAAGCATGATGCTACTATGTTCGTATTTTGTTTTTATCAACACCTCTCTCTCAAACCATGTGGACATATTCTTCGATATCGGCTTTCGCTTGAGGACAAGCGAGGTCTAAGCTTGGGGGAGTTGATACATCCATTTTGCATCATGTTTTCCTACTATTATTTGATACGTCCATTTTGCATCATGATTTTATATTGATATTTATTGCATTATGGGCTGTTATTACAAATTATGGTACAATACTTATGTCTTTTCTCTCTTATTTTACAAGGTTTACATGAAGAGGGAGAATGCCGGCAGCTCGAATTCTGGACTAGAAAAGGAGCAAATCTGAGATACCTATTCTACACAACTCCAAAAGTCCTGAAAATTTACGAAAAATATTTTTGGAATTAATAAAAAATACTGGCGCAAGAATCAACCCGAGGGGGCCACCAATAGGCCATAAGCCTGCTAGGCGTGGCCAACCCCCTGGCCGCGACTAGCAGGCTTGTGAGTCCCCTGTGGCTCCTCTGACGTCCATCTTCTCCTATATGAAGCGTTTTGACCTGGAAAAAATCAGGACAGAGCTATCGGGAAGAAGCGCCGCCGTCTCAAGGCGGAACTTGGGAAAAACCAATCTAGAGCTCCGGCAGGGCTGTTCTACCGGGGAAACTTCCCTCCCGGAGGGGGGAAATCAAAGCCATCATCATCACCAACGATGCTCTCATCGAGAGGGGTTCAATCTCCATCAACATCTTCACCAGCACCATATCCTCTCCAAACCCTAGTTCATCTCTTGTATCTGATCTCTGTCTCAACACCTCAGATTGGTACCCGTGGGTTGCTAGTAGTGTTGATTACACCTTGTAGTTGATGCTAGTTGGTTTACTTGGTGGAAGATCATATGTTCAGATCCTTTATGATAATTAATACTCCTCTGATATTGAACATGAACATGTTTCATGAGTAGTTACATTTGTTCCTGAGGACATGGGATAAGTCTTGTTATAAGTAATCACGTGAATCTGGTATTTGTTCGATATTTTGATGAGATGTATGTTGTCTCTCCTCTAGTGGTGTTATGTGAACGTCGACTACATAACACTTCACCATTATTTGGTCCTAGAGGAAGGCATTGGGAAGTAATAAGTAGATGATGGGTTGCTAGAGTGACAAAAGCTTAAACCCTAGTTTATGCGTTGCTTCGTAAGGGGCTGATTTGGATCCATATGTTTCATGCTATGGTTAGGTTTACCTTAATTCTTCTTTCATACTTGCGGATGCTTGCAATGGGGGTTAATCATAAGTGGGAGGTTTGTCCAAGTAAGGGTAGCACCCAAGCACCAGTCCACCCACATATCAAATTATCAAAGTAACGAACGCGAATCAAATGAGCATGATGAAAACTAGCTTGACATAAATTCCCATGTGTCCTCGGGAGCGCTTTTATTTATATAAGAGTTTGTCCGGGCCTGTCCTTTGCTATGAAAAGGATTGGGCTACCTTGCTGCACCTTTTCTACACTTGTTACTTGTTACTCGTTACTAATTATCTTATCACAAAACTATTTGTTACCGATAATTTCAGTGCTTGCAGAGAATACCTTACTGGAAACCGCTTGTCATTTCCTTCTGCTCCTCGTTGGGTTCGACACTCTTACTTATCGTAAGGACTACGATAGATCCCCTATACTTGTGGGTCATCAAGACTCTTTTATGGCGCCGTTGCCAGGGAGTGAAGCGTCTTTGATAAGTGGAATTTGGTAAGAAAGAATTATATAGTGTGCTGAAATTTACTGTCACTTGTCACTACGGAAAGTAATCCTTTGAGGGGCTTGTTCGGGGTATCTTCACCTCGACCGGAAACACAAAGAGTTGTCCCTCAACCTACTGAACCTACTAAAAATATTTATTATGAAATTCCTTCGGGTATGATAGAGAAACTACTGGCTAATCCTTATGCAAGAGATGGAACACTACATCTTGATTTGCATTTAATCTATGTGGATGAAGTTTGTGGATTATTTAAGCTTGGAGGTTTACCCGAGGATCACGTCAAGAAGAAGGTCTTTCCTTTACCTTTGAAGGAAAAGGCATTGACATGGTATAGGCTATGTGATGATATTGGATCATGGATCTACAACTAATTGAAGATGGAATTTCATCAAAAGTTCTACCCTATGCATCTAGTTCATCGTGATCGGAATTATATTTATAATTTTTGGCCTCGTGAAGGAGAAAGAATCGCTCAAGCTTGGGGGAGGCTTAAGTCAATGTTATATTCATGCCCCAATCATGAGCTCTCGAGAGAAATTATTATCAATTTGTATGCTCGGCTTTCCCGTAATGATCAATCCATGCTCGGTAGTTCTTGTGTCGGCTCCTATATGAAGAAAGATACTGATTTCAAATGGGATTTATTGGAAAGGAGTAAACGCAACTCTGAAGATTGGGAACTCGACAAAGGTAAGGAGTCAGGTGTGAACCTTAAGTTTGATTGTGTTAAATCTTTCGTGGACACCAATGATTTTCGTGAATTTAGCACTAAATATGGACTTGACTCTGAGATAGTAGCTTATTTTTGTGAATCTTTTGCTGCTCATGTTGATCTCCCTAAGGAGAAGTGGTTTAAATATCATCCTCCCATTTAAGTGAAAGTAGTTGAACCTATTAAAGTTGAAGAGAATACTATTACTTATAATATTGATCCCGTTATTCCCACTGCTTATATTGAGAAATCACCTTTCCCTGTTTGAATAAATGATCATGCTAATGCTTCAATTGTGGTTCGTAAGAGCTATGCTAGAACACCTACACCCCCTGAGAAAATTAAAGTTGACCCTGGATTTGATATGGTTAAGGATCTCTTGGTTGATAATATTGATGGGCATGTTATTCAATTTTGTGATGAAGCCGCTAGAATCGCTAAACCTGATGCTAAAGATAAACATAGACCCATTGTTGGCACGCCTGTTGTTTCTGTTAAAATAGGAGATCATTGTTATCATGGCTTATGTGATATGGGTGCTAGTGTGAGTGCAATTCCCTTTTCCTTATATTAAGAGATTATGAAGGATATTGCACCAGCTGAGTTAGAGGAAATTGATGTTACAATTAAGCTTGCTAATAGAGATACTATATCACCAGTTGGGATTATTAGAGATGTTGAAGTCTTGTGTGGGTAAATAAAATATCCTACTGATTTTATTGTTCTTGGTTCCCCACAAGATGATTTTTGTCCCATTATATTTGGGAGACCCTTCTTCAATATCGTTAATGTCGGGATAGATTGTGAGAAGGAAACTGTTACCGTAAGTTTTGGTGATACGTCTCATGAGTTTAATTTCTCTAAATTTCATAGACAACCCCATGATAAAGAATTGCCTAGTAAGGATGAAATTATTGGTCTTGCTTCTATTGTTGTTCCTCCTACTGATCCTTTGGAGCAATATTTGCTAGACCATGAAAATGACATGCATTTGAATGAAAGGAATGAAATAGATAGGATTTTATTTGATCAACATCCTATCCTGAAACACAACTTGCCTGTTGAAATACTTGGGGATCCCCCTCCACCCAAGGGTGATCCCGTGTTCGAGCTTAAACAATTACCAGATACTTTGAAATATGCTTATCTTGATGAAAAGAAGATATATCGTATTATTATTAGTGCTAACCTTTCAGAGCATGAAGAACAACGATTATTGAAAACTTTGAGGAAGCACCGTGCTGCTATTGGATATACTCTTGATGATCTTAAGGGCATTAGTCCCACTCTATGTCAGCACAAAATTAAAATGGAGCCTGATGCTAAACCAGTTGTTGATCACCAATGACGATTGAATCCTAAAATGAAGGAAGTGGTAAGAAATGAAATATTAAAGCTTTTGGAGGCAGGTATCATTTACCCTATTGCTGATAGTAGATCGGTTAATCCCGTTCATTGTGTCCCTAAGAAATGAGGTATTACCGTAGTTCCTAATGATAAAAATGAATTGATCCTAGCAGAGAATTGCTACGGGTTATAGAATGGTAATTGATTTTAGGAAATTGAATAAAGATACTAGAAAAGAGCATTACCCTCTATCTTTCATTGATCAAATGCTAGAAATATTATCCAAACACATAGATTTCTGCTTTTTAGATGCTTATTCTGGTCTCTCTCAAATACCTATGTCAAAAGAGGACCAAGAGAAGACCACCTTTACCTGGCCTTTTGATACCTTTGCTTATAGATGGATGCCTTTTGGTTTATGCAATGCACCTGCTACCTTTCAAAGATGTATGACTGCTATATTCTCTGATTTTTGTGAAAGGATTGTTGACGTTTTCATGGATGATTTTTCCGTTTATGGAACTTCTTTTGATGATTGTTTGAGCAACCTTGATCGAGTTTTGCAGAGATGTGAAGAAACTAATCTTGTCTTGAATTGGGAGAAGTGCCACTTTATGGTGAATGAAGGCATTGTCTTGGGACATAAAATTTCCAAAAGAGGTATTGAAGTTGACAAGGCTAAAGTTGATGCTATTGAAAAGATACCGTGTCCTATGGATATCAAAGGTATAAGAAGCTTCCTTGGTCATGCTGGTTTCTATAGGAGATTTATTAAAGATTTCTCTAAGATTTCTAGGCCTCTCACTAATCTTTTGCAAAAATATGTTCCATTCATTTTTTATAATGATTGTGTAGAAGCTTTTGAAATTCTCAAGAATGCTTTGATTTCTGCACCTGTTGTTCAACCACCTGACTAGAACCTACCTTTTGAAATTATGTGTGATGCTAGCGATTTTTCCGTTGGTGCTGTTCTAGGACAAAGTTTTGATAAGAAATTAAATGTTATTCATTATGCTAGTAAAACTCTAGACAACGCTCAAAGAAATTATGCTACCATTGAAAAGGAATTTTTAGAAGTTGTGTTCACTTGTGCTAAGTTTAGACCCTATATTGTTGATTCTAAAGTAACTGTTTGCACTGATCATGTTGCTATTAAATATCTCATGGAAAAGAAAGATGCTAAACCTAGACTTATTAGGTGGGTTCTTCTGCTACAAGAATTTGATCTGCATATTGTTGGTAGAAAGGGTGCTGATAACCCCGTAGCGGATAACTTGTCTGGGTTAGAGAATGTTCTTCATGACCCACTACCTATAGATGATAGTTTTCCTGATGAACAAATAGCTATCATAAATGCTTCTCATAATGCTCCTTGGTATGCTGATTATGCCAATTACATTGTTGCTAAATTTATACCGCCTAGTTTCACATACCAACAAAAGAAAAAGTTTTTCTATGATTTAAAACATTACTTCTAGGATGACCCACACCTTTATAAAGAAGGAGTAGATGGTGTTTTTAGATGTTGTGTACCTAAGAATGAGCAGGAACAGATCCTACGGAAGTGTCATTCCGAGGCCCGTTGTATGTGAACGTAGAGTCTATCACACCCGATCATCATGTGGTGTCTCAACACGAAGAACTTTCGCAACGGTGCACACTCGGGGAGAACACAGTTCATCTTGAAATTCAAGTGAGGGATCACCTTATAATGCTACCGCCGTACTAAGCAAAACAAGGTGCATAAAAGGATTAACATCTCATGCAATTCATAAGTGACATGATATGGCCATGAACTTGTGTTTAAGATCTACATCTTCGAAACACCGGCATGATCTCCATCGTCACCGGCATAACACCATGATCTCCATCATCTTGATCTCCATCAATGTGTTGCCATTGGGGTTGTGGCGCCAGCCCTGCTTCTACTTCTATTGCTACCGCTTAGCGATAAAGTAAAGCATTACATAGCGCTTAATGATTGACACGCAGGTCATACAATAATTAAAGACAACCCTATGGCTCCTGCCGGTTGCCGTACTCAACGACATGCAAGTCGTGAAATTCTATACATCACATGATCATCTCATACATCACATATATCTCATCATGCAATTGGCCATATCACATCACAACATACCCTGCAAAAACAAGTTAGACGTCCTCTAATTGTTGTTGCATGTTTTACGTGGCTGCTACGGGTATCTAGCAAGAACGATTCTCACCTACGCATAAACCACAACGGTGATACATAGATTGCTTTTCAACCTTCTCAAGGACCGCCTTTGTCGGATCCGATCCAACTAAAGTGAGAGAAACTGTCACCCGCAAGTGATCTAAGCAACAAGTTGCGTCGAGGGAACCGGTCTCTCGTAAGCGTACGAGTAATGTTGGTCCGGGCCACTTCATCTCACAATCCCGCTGAACCAAAATCCGACCAAGGGAGGAAGCAATCTAAGCATCAACGCCCACATACCTTTTGTGTTCTACTCGAGATCTCGTCGAACCATCAACCTAGCTCATGATGCCACTGTTGGGGAACGTCGCATGGGAAACAAACAATTTCCTACGCACACGCAAACCTATCCATGGTGATGAGCATCTACGAGAGGGAGAGTGGATCTATGTACCCTTGTAGATTGCTAAGCGGGAAGCGTTAAGAAACGCGGTTGGTGTAGTCGAACTTCTTTGCGATCCAAATCGCCGAGCGTCCCGCGATCCAATCACGAACCGTCCCGCGAACACATCATGATCTGTCCCGCGAACTCATCACGATCCGTCTCACGATCTTGATTACGATCTGTCCTGCGAACTCATCACGATCCGTTCCGTGATCACATCACGAACCGTCTCGCGATCTCGATCACGGTCCTTCCGATCTAGCGCCGAACGGACGACACCTCCGCGTTCAGCACACGTGCAGCTTGATGACGATCTCCACCGTCTCGATCCAGCGAGAGGAGGTGGAGAGGAGAGAGAGTTCACCGGCAGCGTGACGGCGCTCCGGTGATGGTGGTGGAGCAATTCCGGCAGGGCTTCGCCTAAGCGCTGCAGAAAACCGATCCAGAGGAGAAACTATGCACCGGTGGAACGGGTAGCACGTGGCCGGAAATTCTGTCCAAAAACCACCCAATCCACTAGTATATATAGGAGGAGAGGAGAGGAGAGGCAGCCAAGGCCTTTGGGTCGGCCGAAATTGGAGGTGGGAAGCAATCCTACTTCACCTCCAATCCTAGTTGGAGTAGGATTGCCTCCTATTGGCTGATTTTCCACTTTTTGCTTTAGGACTTTCTCTCCTGCGCCATGGGCCTTTGTGGATGTTTTCCCAGCCCACTAAGGGCTGGTTATTATTCTCCCACATCCCATGGACCTCTTGGGGTCGAAATACCCCTCCCGGAGGCCTCCCGGTACACTACCGGCACTCCCGGTACACTACCGATGAGCCCAAAACTTTTCCGGAAACCAAACTGGGACTTCCTATATATGAATCTTTACCTCCGGACCATTCCGTAGCTCCTCGTGACGTCCGAGATATCATCCGGTACTCCGAACAAACTTCGGTCACCACCATACATAACTCTACACTACTGAAACGTCACCGAACCATAAGTGTGCAGACCTTGCGGGTTCGAGAACTATGTAGACATGACCGAGACACCTCTACGGTCAATAACCAATGGCGGGACCTGGACGTCCACATTGGTTCCTACATATTCTACGAAGATCTTTATCGGTCTAACCTCTATGTCAAGGATTCAGTTAATCCTGTATAACGTTCCCTTTGTTCTTCGGTATGTTACTTGCCCGAGATTCGATCGTCGGTATCTCCATACCTAGTTCAACCTCGTTACCGGCAAGTCTCTTTACTCGTTCCGTAATACAAGATCCCGCAACTAACAATTAGTCACATTGCTTGCAAGGCTTATTGTGATGTTGCATTACCGAGTGGGCCCCGAGATACCTCTCCGTCACACGGAGTAACAAATCCCAGTCTTGATCCATGCGAACTCAACAGACACCATCGGAGATACCTGTAGAGCACCTTTATAGTCACCCAGTTACGTTGCGACGTTTGATACACACAAGGCACTCCTCCGATATCTGTGAGTTGCATGATCTCATGGTCATAGGAACACATACTTGACATGCGGAAAACAGTAGCAATAAACTGACATGATCATATGCTACGTTTGCAGTTTGGGTCTTGTCCATCACATCATTCTCCTAATGATCTGACCCTGTTATCAAATGACATCTCATGTCCATGGCTAGGAAACCTTAACCATCTTTTGATCAACGAGCTAGTCTATTAGAGGCATACTAGGGACATGGTTTTGTCTATGTATCCACACATGCATCTAAGTCTCCGATCAATACAATTATAGCATGGATAATAAACGATTATCATGAACAAGGAAATATGATAATAACTAATTTATTATTGCCTCTAGGGCATATTTCCAACAGTCTCCCACTTGCACTAGAGTCAATAATCTAGTTCACATCACCATGTGATTCGCATTGTTATGAATCTAACACCCAACGAGTTCTGGGGCTCGATCATGCTTTGCATGTGAGAGAGGTCTTATGGTCAACGGGTTTGTAACATTCAGATCCGTGTGCACTTTGCAAATACCTTTGTCAAACTGTAAACACTTCTACCACACTCCGCTCGGTACTATTCCAAATGGCTGCTCCACTATACGTATCCAGATTGCTACTACGAGTCATCCGGATTAGTGTTAAAGCTTGTATCAACGTAACTCCTTACGACGAACTCTTTATCACCTTCATAATCGAGAAACATCTCCTCAGTCTCTTAGTTACTGACCGATGTCCAGTGATCCACTCCTGGTTCACTCTTATACCCCCTGACGGACTCATGGCAAGGCACACACAGGTGCGGTACACAACATGGCATAATATAGAGCCTATGGCTAAGGCATAGGGGATGACGTTCGTCCTTTCTCTTTTTCTGCAGTTGTCGAGCTTTGAGTCTCACTCAACTTTCACACCTTACAAATCAGGCGAGAACTCTTTCTCTGACTGATCCATTTTGAACTCTTTCAAAATCT
The DNA here is from genome assembly GCA_022496015.1 of Hordeum marinum. NCBI lineage: Eukaryota > Viridiplantae > Streptophyta > Magnoliopsida > Poales > Poaceae > Hordeum > Hordeum marinum. Next base: position 339,194,795 of record CM039677.1, on the reverse strand, counting down.
TGTCAAGGTATGCACTCATTGAAAGTCTCATCGAGCATCTTGATCTATCTCCATAGATTTTGATGCTCAACAATTAGGTAGCTTCATCCAGGTCTTCCTTTGAAAATCACTTTCCAAATGACTGTTTTATGCTTTCTAGAAACTCTACATTATTTCTGATCAACAATATGTCATCCACATATACTTATCAGAAATTCTATAGTGCTCCCACTCACTTTATTGCAAATACAAGTTTCTCGTAAACTTTGTATAAACATCAAAACTTTGATCACCTCATCAAAGCGTATATTCCAACTCCGAGATGCTTGCTTCAGTCCATGGAAGGCTCATCGAAGCTTGCACACCTTTTAGCATCCTTAGGCCTGACAAAACCTTCTGGTTGTATCACATACAACCTTTCCTCAAGTAAACCGTTAAGGAAACGATGTTTTGACATCCATCTGCCAGATTTCATAATTGAAAACACAGCAACTGCTAACATAATTCCAACAGACTTTAGCACCACTACGAGTGAGAAAGTCTCATCGTAGTCAACTCCTTGAACTTGTCACAAACATCTTTGCAACAAGTCGAGCTTTACAAATAGTGACATTCACCATTAGTGTTTGTCTTCATTTTAAAGATCCATTTGTACTCAATGACCTGCCGTCCAACGAGCAAGTCTACCAAAGTCTACACTTGGTTTTCATACATGGATCCTATCTCGGATTTCATGGCCTCCAACCATTTGTAGGAATCCGGGCCCATCATCACTTCTCCATAGCTCGTAGGTTCATCGTTTGTCCAACAACATGACCTCCAAGACAGGGTTGTCGTACCACTTAGGAGCAGTACACATCCATGTCGACCTACGAAGTTCGATAGTAACTTGATCCTGAAGCTTCATGATCATCATCATTAACTTCCTCTTCAACTAACGTAGGCTTCAAAGAAACAACATCCTGCGCTGCGCTACTCTCTGGTTGAACAAAGTTTTAACAACCTCATCAAGTTCTATCTTCCTCCCACTTAATTATTTCGAGAGAAACTTTTCCTCGAGAAAGGATCCGTTTTAGTAACAAACACTTTGCACTTGGATCTGAGATAGAAGGTTCACCCAACTGATCTTAGGGTATTCTATGAAGATGCATTTGTCCGCCTTGGGTTCGACCTCATTAGGTGAAAACATTTTCCACACAAGTGTCACAGCCCCAAATATTAAGAAATGACAGCTTAGGTTTCTATCAAACCATAATTCACACGGTGTCATCTCAACGGATTTAGATGATGCCCTATTTAAAGTGAATGTAGTTGTCTCTAATGCATAACCCCAAAATTATAGTAGTAAAACGACAAGAGACATCATAGCACGCACCATGTCCAATAGAGCATAACTATGATGTTCGGACACACCATCACACTATGGTGTTCCAGGTGGCGTTTAGTTGTGAAACAACTTTCACATTGTCTTAAGTTATATGCCAAACTCGTGACTCAGATATTCACCTCCACGATCATATCGCAGTCATTTTTATCTTCTTGTCACGATGATCTTTAAACTTCACTCTGAATTTGCTTGAACCTTTCAAACGATTCAGACTTGTGTTTCATTAAGTAAATATACACTATATCTACTCAAATCATCAGTGAAGGTAAGAAAATAACGATATCCACTGCACGCTACAAGACTCAGTAGATTGCATACATCAACATGTATCATTTCCAATGAATCACTTGCCCGCTCCATCCAACGGGGTCCTTTAGTCATCTTGCCCAAGAGGCATGGTTCGCATGTCTCAACTGATTCGAAATCGAATGAGTCCAAATATCCATCACCATGGAGTTTCTTCATGCGCTTTATACCAATATGACATTTTGCGGCGGTGCCACAAGTATGTGGTACTATCATTATTTAACTTTGTATCTTTTGACATCAATGTTATGAACATGTGTATTACTACGATCAAGATTTCAACAAACCATTCTCACTGGGTGCATGACCCTTGAAGGTATTGTTCATGTAAACAGAATAACTATTATTCTCTGACTTAAATGAATAACCGTATTGCAACAAACATGATCTAATCATGTTCATGCTCAACGCAAAACACCAAATAACATTTATTTAGGTTCGTCACTAATCCTGAAGGTAGAGAGAGCGTGCGATGTTGATCACATCAACCTTGGAAACATTTCCAACACACATCGTCACCTCACCCTTAGCTAGTTCTCCGTTATTCCGTAGCTTTTATTTCGAGTTGCTAACATTTAGCAACCGAACCGGTATCCAATACCCAGGTGCTACTAGGAGTACTAGCAAGGTACACATCAATAACTCGTATATCAAATATACTTCTGTCGATGTTGCCAACCTTCTTATCTACCAAGTATCTAGGGTTGTTCCGCTTCAGCGACCTCTCACCTCATAATAGAAGCACTTAGTCTCGGGTTTGAGTTCAACTTTGGGTTGCTTCACTGGAGCAGCAACTGACTTGCTATCCATGAAGTTTCCCTCCTTGCTCTTGCCCTTTTCGAAACTAGTGGTTTGATTAACCATCAACACTTGACGCTCCTTCTTGATTTCTACCTTTGCGGTGTCAAACATCGCGAACAGCTCAGGGATCAATACTTCTATCCCTGGTGTATTATAGTTCATCACTAAGTTCTAGTAGCTTTAGTGACAGTGACTTGGAGAACTATATCAATCACTATCTTATCTGGAAGATCAATTCCCACTTGATTCAAGCGATTGTAGTACCCAGACAATCTGAGTACATGCTCAACGATTGAGCTATTCTCCTTCATCTTACAGGCAAATAATCTTGTTGGAGATCTCATATCTCACAACACAGGCACGAGCCTGAGATCACAATCTCTGCTCCTAGAACATCTCATATGTTCTGTGACGTTCAAAACGTTTCGGAGCCTCAATTCTAAGCCGTAATGCATGACGCACTAAACTATCAAGTAGTCATCGAAACGTGCCTGTCAGATGTTCACAACATCTATAGACGACGCTAGAGGGGGTGGCGCACCGAGCGGTGCATTAAGGACATAAGCCTTGTGTGCAGCAATGAGGACAATCCTCAGATCATGGACCCAGTCCGCAATATTGCTACCAACATCTTTCAACTCTATTTCTCTAGGAACATATAAAAATTTAAGGGAGCTACAGCGCGAGCTAGTAATCTACAACATAATTTGCAAAGACACTATTGACTATGTTCTTGATAATGAGTTCAATTAATCATATTACTTAAGAACTCCCACTCAAATTGACATCCCTCGGGTCATTCGAGTGATACATGATCCAAATTCACCAACTCAAGTCCGATCATCACGTGAGTTAAGGTAGCTTCAATGGTGAACATCATTATGTTGATCATATACACTATATGACTCATGCTCGACCTTTCGGTCTCTTGTGTTCCGAGGCCATGTCTGTACATGCTAGGCTCGTCAAGTTTAACCCGAGTGTTCTGCGCGTGCAAATCTGGCTTGCACCCGTTGTATGTGAACGTAGAGTCTATCACACCCGATCATCATGTGGTGTCTCAACACGACGAACTTTCGCAACGGTGCACACTCGGGGAGAACACAGTTCATCTTGAAATTCAAGTGAGGGATCACCTTATAATGCTACCGCCGTACTAAGCAAAACAAGGTGCATAAAAGGATTAACATCTCATGCAATTCATAAGTGACATGATATGGCCATGAACTTGTGTTTAAGATCTCCATCTTCGAAACACCGGCATGATCTCCATCGTCACCGGCATAACACCATGATCTCCATCATCTTGATCTCCATCAATGTGTTGCCATTGGGGTTGTGGCGCCAGCCCTGCTTCTACTTCTATTGCTACCGCTTAGTGATAAAGTAAAGCATTACATAGCGCTTAATGATTGACACGCAAGTCATACAATAATTAAAGACAACCCTATGGCTCCTGCCGGTTGCCGTACTCAACGACATGCAAGTCGTGAAATTCTATACATCACATGATCATCTCATACATAACATATATCTCATCATGCAATTGGCCATATCACATCACAACATACCCTGCAAAAACAAGTTAGACGTCCTCTAATTGTTGTTGCATGTTTTACGTGGCTGCTACGGGTATCTAGCAAGAACGATTCTCACCTACGCATAAACCACAATGGTGATACATAGATTGCTTTTCAACCTTCTCAAGGACCGCCTTTGTCGGATCCGATCCAACTAAAGTGAGAGAAACTGTCACCCGCAAGCCATCTAAGCAACAAGTTGCGTCGAGGGAACCGGTCTCTCGTAAGCGTACGAGTAATGTTGGTCCGGGCCGCTTCATCTCACAATCCCGCTGAACCAAAATCCGACCAAGGGAGGAAGCAATCTAAGCATCAACGCCCACAAACCTTTTGTGTTCTACTCGAGATCTCGTCGAACCATCAACCTAGCTCATGATGCCACTGTTGGGGAACGTCGCATGGGAAACAAAAAATTTCCTACGCACACGCAAACCTATCCATGGTGATGAGCATCTACGAGAGGGAGAGTGGATCTACGTACCCTTGTATATCGCTAAGCGGGAAGCGTTAAGAAACGCGGTTGGTGTAGTCGAACTTCTTCACGATCCAAATCGCCGAGCGTGCCGCGATCCAATCACGAACCGTCCCGCGAACACATCATGATCCGTCCCGCGAACTCATCACGATCCGTCTCATGATCTTGATCACAATCTGTCCCGCGAACTCATCACGATCTGTTCTGTGATCACATCACGAACCGTCTCGCGATCTCGATCACGGTCCTTCCGATCTAGCGCCGAACGGACGGCACCTCCGCGTTCAGCACACGTGCAACTTGATGACGATCTCCACCGTCTCGATCCAGCAAGAGGAGGTGGAGAGGAGAGATATTTCACCGGCAGCGTGACGGCGCTCCGGTGATGGTGGTGGAGCAATTCCGGCAGGGCTTCGCCTAAGCGCTGCAGAAAACCGATCTAGAGGAGAGACTATGCACCGGTGGAACGGGTAGCACGTGGCCGGAAATTCTGTCCAAAAACCACCCAATCCACTAGTATATATAGGAGGAGAGGAGAGGAGAGGCAGCCAAGGCCTTTGGGTCGTCCGAAATAGGAGGTGGGAAGCAATCCTACTTCACCTCCAATCCTAGTTGGAGTAGGATTGCCTCCTATTGGCTGATTTTCCACTTTTTGCTTTAGGACTTTCTCTCCTGCGCCATGGGCCTTTGTGGCTGTTTTACCAGCCCACTAAGGGCTGGTTATTATTCTCCCACAGCCCATGGACCTCTTGGGGTCGAAATACCCCTCCCGGAGGCCTCCCGGTACACTCCCGGCACTCCCGGTACACTACCGGCACTCCCGGTACACTACCGATGAGCCCGAAACTTTTTCGGAAACCAAACTGGGACTTCCTATATACGAATCTTTACCTCCGGACCATTCCGGAGCTCCTCGTGACGTCCGGGATCTCATCCGGGACTCCGAACAAACTTAGGTCACCACCATACATAACTCTACACTACCGAAACGTCACCGAACCTTAAGTGTGCAGACCCTGCGGGTTCGAGAACTATGTAGACATGACCGAGACACCTCTACGGTCAATAACCAATGGCGGGACCTGGACGTCCACATTGGTTCCTACATATTCTATGAAGATCTTTATCGGTCGAACCTCTATGTCAAGGATTCAGTTAATCCCGTATAACGTTCCCTTTGTTCTTCGGTATGTTACTTGCCCGAGATTCGATCGTCGGTATCTCCATATCTAGTTCAACCTCGTTACCGGCAAGTCTCTTTACTCGTTCCGTAATACAAGATCCCGCAACTAACAATTAGTCACATTGCTTGCAAGGCTTATTGTGATGTTGCATTACCGAGTGGGCCCCGAGATACCTCTCCGTCACACGGAGTAACAAATCCCAGTCTTGATCCATGCCAACTCAACAGACACCATCGGAGATACCTGTAGAGCACCTTTATAGTCATCTAGTTACGTTGCGACGTTTGATACACACAAGGCACTCCTCTGATATCTGTGAGTTGCATGATCTCATGGTCATAGGAACACATACTTGACATGCGGAAAACAGTAGCAATAAACTGACACGATCATATGCTACGTTTGCAGTTTGGGTCTTGTCCATCACATCATTCTCCTAATGATGTGACCCCGTTATCAAATGACATCTCATGTCCATGGCTAGGAAACCTTAACCATCTTTTGATCAACGAGCTAGTCTATTAGAGGCATACTAGGGACATGGTTTTGTCTATGTATCCACACATGCATCTAAGTCTCCGATCAATACAATTATAGCATGGATAATAAACGATTATCATGAAAAAGGAAATATGATAATAACTAATTTATTATTGCCTCTAGGGCATATTTCCAACACTATGGAGGACACCATGCTGGAGATAGGACTGTACATAAGGTACTACAATCCGATTTTTATTGGCCTACTCTCTTCAAGGATGCTCGTAAGTTTGTCTTGTCATGTGACGAATGTCAAAGAATTGGCAATATTAGTAGATGTTAGGAAATGCCTATGAATTACTCTCTTGTTATTGAACCATTTGATGTTTGGATTTTTGATTATATGGGACCTTTTCCAACGTCCAACGGGTATACTCATATTTTAGTTGTTGTTGATTATGTTACTAAGTGGGTAGAAGCTATTCCAACTAGTAGTGTTGATCATAACACCTCTATTAAGATGCTTAAAGAAGTTATTTTCCCTAGATTTGGAGTCCCCAAATATTTAGTGACTGATGGTGGTTCACATTTTATTCATGACGCTTTCCGTAAATTGCTTGCTAAGTATGATGTTAATCATAGAATTGCATCCCCTTATCATCCTTAGTCTAGTGGTCAAGTAGAATTAAGCAACGGTGAAATTAAATTGATCTTGCAAAAGACAGTTAATAGATCTAGGAAGAATTGGTCTAAGAAACTTGACGATGCAATATGGGCTTATAGAACTGCTTACAAGAATCCTATGGGTATGTCTTCGTATAAAATGGTTTATGGTAAGGCATGTCACTTACCTCTAGAGCTAGAGGATAAAGCTTATTGGGCAATCAAAGAGCTCAACTATGATTTCAAACTTGCTGGTGAGAAGAGGTTATTTGACGTTAGCTCACATGATGAATGGAGAACCCAGGCCTATGAGAATGCCAAGTTGTTTAAAGAAAAAGTTAAGACATGCCATGATAAAAGGATACAAAAGCGTGAATTCAATGTAGGTGATTATGTCTTGCTATACAATTCTCGATTAAGATTTTTTGTAGGTAAACTTCTCTCCAAATGGGAAGGGCCTTATATCATCGAGGAGGTATATCGTTCCGGTGCCATCAAGATCAACAACGCCGAAGGCACAAATCCGAAGGTGGTAAATGGGCAAAGAATCAAAAACTATATTTTAGGTACTCCCATTAATTTTGAAACCAATTTTATCAATACCAAGACTCCCGAAGAGCATATTAAGGAGACTTACCAGAATGTTTAAGACTCTGAAAAGGAATAGGTACGTGGTACGGTAAGTAAACCGACTCCAAAACTTTCCCAATAACAATTTTACTCAGTTTTGGAATATTTAAAAAATTAGGAAAATAAAAAGCAGTCCAAAGGGCGCACGGAGAGGCGACAAGCCTGCTACGCGTGACCCCCCCGGTCGTGCCTAGGGGGCTTGTCACCACCCCGTGCGCCCCCCGGACTCCGTTTTCTTGTGGTACACTCCTTCGGGTTGGCAAATATTCATTATATAATCTCCCGAAGGTTTCGACTTTCGTATCACGACAATACCTCTAGTTTTTGTTTTGAGCTGTTTCTGCATCAGATTTAGAGCAAGGTGTCATCCCAAGAGTCGACCGGTGAGAGTCTTATTTCTCACCCGGCACAGGAGGCCGAGGCATACATTGAAGCTAACCACTTTGGGCAAACCATGGAGGAGGATATGGAGGCTGACTTAAAAAGGGTGGATGCCATGGAGGAAGATCAAGAAGTTACTCTCATCCACAACCTGGGGCCATGTTGGAGGAACTTCTGAGCGTAGCAATCCCGAATTCGGTCATTCCTCCCAATGCTAAATTCCTTACTTATGAAAACTTGGAAAAGAGTGTTGTATTTTTGCCCGCAGCAATGAGACATCCCTGGGTGAAGGGATCTCTATCCTTCAATGGAAAACTACACAAGGAAGTAATGGATCTCAGGCAGCAAAATAATAAGCTTGAAGAGGAGAATCACATTCTGAAGGGTATCATTGCCAAGAACATCGCACCGTCACTTCCGAAGAAGGACACCTGAGCACATGGGTATGGGCTCTCCCCTTGGCTGGTGCCAAGCTTGGGGGAGGTGCCCCGGTATCATATCACATCACACCTTTTTCCGCTTTCCTTTTTGTTTTTTATCTTTCCTAGTTCGATCCTTTTTGTTTTTGTTATGATCTAGTAGAATAAAAGTTTTTAGTATGATCTCCCCTTCTAGTTTTTACTTTTGCTCCCCTTATGTAAGCAAGTCCGAGATATATATATATATATATATATATATATATATAATAAAAAGTAGTTTTGATGAGAGGGCTTTGCTAGATCACTATGCTCTTGAAAGTAATGAATAAAGAATAATAGAACAAAAGCAAAGAGTATATATAATGATCTTATGGGGAGTGATGACTTCACATATAAAAAGTATGGTGATTGAAATTTGTTGGGAGTTAACAAACATACTAATTGGTCATTGGTGCAATTGAAAGGAAGTGATAAAGAAAGAGAGATTCACATATAAATATATTATCTTGGACATATTTTATGATTGTGACCACTCATTAGAATATTAAATGCTAAGAAGTTGATGTTGAACAAGGAAGACAACATAATGGATTATGTTTGCTTACCTCCGGATAGAAGCTATATGGTTTTAGATCCTTCAACATGTAGTGCTTGCTTCCACCTCATAACAGCCAAAACCTCCACACTAAGTAGAGATACTACTTGTGCATCCAAACACCTCAACCCAGTTTTGCCATGAGAGTCCACCATACCTACCTATGGATTGAATAATATCCTTCAGGTAAGTTGTCATCGGTGCAAAAAGGCAATAAAAATTTCTCCTAAATATGTGTGATCTTTTATTGTAAGGGAAATAAGCATTATACGAACTTGTGATAGTGAAGAAATAAAAGTGGCATACTGCATAATAAAGGTTGCTATCACAAAGGGCAATACAACATGGTGTTCCTCTGCATTAAGAGTGTGTGCATCCAAAAACAAAAAGCACATGACAACCTCTGCTTCCCTCTGCGAAGGGCCTATCTGTTACTTTTACTTTCTAGTACTTACCTTTATGCAAGAGTCATGGTGGTCTTCACAACTTCCTATATTCCGTCTCTCTTGGCAAACATTATGTGTTGGGGAATGATCTAGACTTATATTTCCACTCAGATGTGGGTGATCATGAGTTATTATTGTTGACATCACCCTTGAGGTGAATAGTTGGGAGGCAAAAATTATAAGCCCCTATCTTTCTCCGTGTTCGATTGAAGCTTTGACCTCGTGGGTACCGCGTGAGTACTAGCAATTGTGAAAGACTAAAAGATGATTGCGTATGTAGATTTGCTTTACAAGCTCTTATATTGACTCTTTTCAGTGTTATGATAAATTGACGATGGCTTCAATGACTGAGATCATAGTTTGTTGGTTGTCAATAGAGTTCTTTGTTCGTACTTTATCTTGTGAATGAATTGTTACTCTAGTATAAAGAATCTCGTATAATGAGTATTGCTGTTCTAAAGTAGATCATGATGCCTTCATCTTCGTATTTTATTTTATCGACACCTCTATCTCTAAACATGTGGACATATTTTTCGATCTCGGCTTTCGCTTGAGGGAAAGCGAGGTGTAAGCTTGGGGGAGTTTGTACGTCCATTTTGCATCATGCTTTTATATTGGTATTTATTGCATTAAGGGCTGTTATTACACATTATGGTGCAATACTTATGCCTTTTCTCTCTTATTTTACAAGGTTTACATGAAGAGGGAGAATGCCGGCAGCTAGAATTCTGGACTGGAAAAGGAGCAAATATGAGATACCTATTCCGCACAACTCCAAAAGTCCTGAAAATTTCCGGAGAATATTTTTGGAATTAATAAAAAATACTTGCGCAAGAATCAACCAGAGGGGGGCCACCAGCAGGCCACAAGCCTGCTAGGCGCGGCCACTAATACATCTCCAACATATCTATAATTTACGAAGTATTCATGCCATGTTTAGAATAATTGTATATGATTTTGGAATGATTTTATTAGAACTAACCCGAACTGACGCCGTTTTCAGCAAAACTACCGTGGTGTTGTTTTTGTGCAAAAATAAAAGTTCTCGAAATGATCTAAAAATTTACGGAGAATATTTTTGGAAAATATAAAAATATTGGAGCGAAGAGTCATCGGAGAGGAAGGCCGAGGAAGCCACAAGCCACAGGGGCGCGCCCACCCCCCTAGGGCGCGCCCCCTGGCTTGTGACTTCCTCGTGGACCCCCTAGACTTGTTTCTACCGCCACAAACTCTTATAAATACATAAACCCCCGAAAAGAAACCTAGATCGGGAGTTCCGCCGCCGTAAACCTCCAGAGCCATGAAAAACCAATTGGGAGCCCGTTCCGACACCCTGCCGAAGGGGGAAACCATCATCGAAGGCCATCTTCATCATCCCGGTGCTCTCCATGACGAGGAGAGAGTAGTTCACCCTCGGGGCTGAGGGTATGTAGCAGTAGCTATGTGTTTGATCTCTCTCTGTCTCTCATGTTCTTTAGATGGCACGATCTTGATGTACCGCGAGGTTTATTGATATAGATTGAATCATATGGAGTTTTCCCCTCTATATCTTCTTATGATGAATTGAGTTTTCCCTTTGAAGTTTTCTTATCGGTTTGAGTCTTTAAGGATTTGAGAACACTTGATGTATGTCTTGCGATGGGATTTCCGTGGTGACAATGGGATGTTCTATTGATCCACTTGATGTATGTTTTGGTGATCAACTTGCGGGTTCCGTGACCTTGGGAATCTATGCATAGGGGTTGGCACATGCTCTTGTCTTGATGTTCCGGTAGAAACTTTGAGGCACTCTTTGAAGTTCTTTGTGTTGGATTGAACATGATGACTATGAAATTATGTGATGCATATCGTATAATCAAGCCCATGGGTACTTGTGGTGACATTGGAGTATCTAGGTGACATTAGGGTTTTGGTTGATGTGTATCTTAAGGTGTTATTTTAGTACGAACTCTAGGGCTGTTCGTGACACTTATAGGGATAGCTCATAAGATTGATCAGAAGAGATAACTTTGAGGTGGTTTCGTACCCTACAATAATTTCTTCGTTAGTTCTTTGCTATTTGTGACTTTGGAGTGAACTCTTTGTCGCACGAGAGGTACTTACATATGATTCAACTATGTCAATAATGTTGAGAGAAATTGCACTAGTGAAAGTATGGACCCTAGGCCTTGTTTCCAAGCATTTATACAACATTTTGCTCGCTGTTTACTATTTGTTACCTTTCTGTTTTTATATTTTCAGATTACAAAAACCTATATCTACCATCTATATTGCACTTGTATCACCATCTCTTTCCCGAACTAGTGCACCTATACAATTTACAATTGTACTGGGTGTGTTGGGGACACAAGAGACTCTTTGTTATTTGGTTGCAGGGTTATTCGAGAGAGACCATCTTCACCCTACACCTCCCACGGATTGATAAACCTTAGGTCATCCACTTGAGGGAAAATTGCCGATGTCCTACAAAACTCTGCGCTTGGAGGCCCAACACGAGTCTACAAGAAGAAGGTTGTGTAGTAGACATCAAGCTCTTTTTTGGCGCCATTTCCGGGGAGGTGAGTGCTTGAAGGTATAACTTTAGATCTTGCACTCAAATATTTTAGTTTCTTGTTTTTTCACTTATTTGGTTTTATAAAAGAAAACTACAAAAAAATGGAATTGAGGTTGCCTCATATGCTTCATCTTTTTAATGTGTTTCCTGAAAATGATGGAAAGGAAAATTGTGCTCAAGTGCTAGAAGAAGAAGTTATTAAAATGTTTGGCACTAAATATTTGAGTGGTAAGCATGATTTCAATATTTTTAGTATGAATTCTCCAAATATTCATGATGCTAATGATATGCAAAGCCACAAGCTTGGGGATGCTATGTTTGATGAAGAAGATATTTTTAGTCCCCCAAGTTTTGATGAGCAAAACTATTATGATTATGACATGCCTCCTATCTATGTGATTATTGTGATGACACATATGCTATCAAAGTAATGAAAACCATGAAACTTGTCATCATGTTTTAATATTCAAAGTGGTTATGTCAATCAAGTATCTCATGATAGTTATTTTGTTAAGTTTGCTCCCACTATTATGAATGAGAAGAAAATTGCTTATGAGGAGAGTAGTAAAATTTCTATGCTTGTAGATCATGAAAAGAATTCTTTATGTGCTGGTTATATTGTGGAATTTCTTCATGATGCTACTAAAAATTATTATGAGGGAGGAAATATGCTTGTAGGAATTGCAATAATATCAAATTTCCTCCCTATGTGTTCAATGTTTTGAAGTTGTGCTTGTTTTGCCTTCCTATGCAAGTTGTGCTTATTACCTTGTTGTGTTTATATTTTCAGATTACAAAAACCTATATCTACCATCCATATTGCACTTGTATCACCATCTCTTCGCCGAACTAGTGCACCTATACAATTTACCATTGTATTGGGTGTGTTGGGGACACAAGAGACTCTTTGTTATTTGGTTGCATGGTTGTTCGAGAGAGACCATATTCATCCTACACCTCCCACGGATTGATAAACCTTAGGTCATCCATTTGAGGGAAAATTGCCGCTGTCCTACAAAACTCTGTGCTTGGAGGCCCAATATGAATCTATAAGAAGAAGGTTGTGTAGTAGACATCAGCCACCCCCTGGCCATGCCTAGCAGGCTTGTGGGGGCCGTGTGGCCCCTCCGACGCCCATCTTCTCCAATATGAAGCGTTTTGACCTAGAAAAAATTAGGAGAGAGCTTTTGGGACGAAGCGCCGCTGTCTCGAGGCGGAACTTGGGTAGAACCAATCTAGAGCTCTGACACGGCTTTTTTGCCGGGGAAACTTCCCTCCCGAAGGGAGAAATCAAAGCCATCGTCATCACCAACGATCATCTCATCGAGAGGGGGTCAATATCCATCAACATCTTCACCGGCAACATCTCCTCTCCAAACCCTAGTTCATCTCTTGTATCCGATCTTTGTCTCAAACCTCAGATTGGTACCTGTGGGTTGCTAGTATTGTTGATTACTCCTTGTAGTTGATGCTAGTTGGTTTACTTGGTGGAAGATAATATGTTCAGATCCTTTATGATAATTAATACTCCTCTAATCTTGAACAGGAACATGTTTCGTGAGTAGTTACGTTTGTTCCCAAGGACATGGGATAAGTCTTGTTATAAGTAATCATGTAAATCTGGTATTCGTTCAATATTTTGATGAGATGTATGTTGTCTCTCCTCTAGTGGTGCTATGTGAACATCGACTACATAACACTTCACCATTATTTGGGCCTAGGGGAAGGCATTGGGAAGTAATAAGTAGATGATGGGTTGCTAGAGTGACAGAAGCTTAAACCCTAGTTTATGCGTTGCTTCGTAAGGGGCTGATATCGATCCATATGTTTCATGCTATGGTTAGGTTTACCTTAATTCTTCTTTCGTAGTTGCAGATGCTTGCGATATGGGTTAATTATAAGTGGGAGGTTTGTCCAAGTAAGGGCAGAACCCAAGCACCGGTCCACCCACATATCAAATTATCAAAGTAACGAACGCGAATCAAATGAGCATGATGAAAACTAGCTTGACATAAATTCCCATGTGTCCTTGGGAGCGCTTTGCTTTATATAAGAGTTTGTCCAAGCCTGTCCTTTGCTGGAAAAAGGATTGGGCTACCTTGATGCACCTTTGCTACACTTGTTACTTGTTAGTCATTACGAATTATCTTATCACAAAACTATCTGTTACCGATAATTTCAGTGCTTGCAGCGAATACCTTACCGGAAATTGCTTGTCATTTCCTTCTGCTCCTCGTTGGGTTCAACACTCTTACTTATCGAAAGGACTACGATAGATCCCCTATACTTGTGGGTCATCGTTATTTATAAATTTTTTATGCATAATAATGTTTTGGGGAGTAAATCTAATGCCTTTTCTCTCACAATTTGCAAGGTTTACACCAAGAGGGAGAATGCCGACAACTGGAATTCAGTACCTGAAAAAAGCATGTCAAAGATACCTATTCTGCACATCCCCAATGAAGCTGAAAATTTATGGAGATTTTTTATATAATAAATAAGAAATACTGGAGCTGAAAACTACCGGAGGGGGCCACCTGGTGGGCACCCTCCACCAGGGTGCGCTAGGCCCCCTAACCGTGCCCTGATGAAGCATGCTCACCCAGGCCCACCTCCGGAGCCCATCTTCTGGTATAAATTCCCCAAAAATATAAAAAATAGGAGGAGGACTTTCGGGACGAAGCGCCGCCGCCTCGAGGCGAAACTTGGGCAGGAGCACTTTTGCCCTTCGGCAGATCGATTCCGCCGGGGGAACTTCCCTCCGGGAGGGGGAAATCGAATCCATCGTCATCACCAACAACCCTTTCATCTTGGAGATTCCATTCTTCATCAACATCTTCAATGGCACCATATCCTCTCAAACCCTAATTCATCTCTTGTGTTCAATTTTTGTACCGAAACCTCAGATTGGGACGTGTGGGTGACTAGTAGTGTTGATTACCTTGTGTAGTTGATTGCTATATGGTTTATTTGGTGAAAGATTTTATATTCAGATCCATTATGCTATTCAATACACCTCTGATCTTGAGCATGCATATTATTTGTGAGTAGTTACCTTTGTTCTTGAGGTCACGGGAGAAGTCATGTTGCAAGTAATCATGTGAATTTGATATGTGCTCGATATTTTGATGATATGTATGTTGTGATACCCTTAGTGGTGACATGTGAACATCGACTACATGACACTTCACCATCCTTGGGCCTAAGGGAATGCATTGTGGAGTAGTTATTAGACGATGGGTTGGTAGAGTGACAGAAGCTTAAACCCTAGTTTATGCGCTACTTTGTAAGGGGCTCATTTGGGTCCACATGTTTAATACTATGGTTAGACTTTGTCTTAATACTTTTCTCGTAGTTGCGGATGCTTGCGATGGGGTTAATCATTAGTAGGTTGTTAGTTCAAGTAAGACCATCGCCTTAGCACTGGTCCACCCACATATCAAATTATCAAAGTAGCGAACACGAATCAAACCAACATGATGAAGGTGACTAGATGAATTCCCGTGTACCCTCAAGAACACTTTGCTTATCATAGGAGATTGTTTTGGCTTGTCCTTTTCCATAGAAGGATTGGGCTACCTTGTTGCACCTTACCTATAGTTACCGTTACTTTCTCGTTACAAATTACCTTGCTATCAAACTACTTGCTACTTACAATTTCAGTGCTTGCAGAAATTACCTAGCTGAAAACCGCTTATCATTTCCTCTTGCTCCTCGTTGGGTTCGACATTCTTACTTGTCGAAAAGACTACGATTGATCACCTACACTTGTGGGTCATCAGTGTGGTGTGATTTTTGCCGGACGTGTGGCATCATTTAAATAGAGGATGGACATCCGAAGCCAATTGGCTTTATATTTAATGTCGGTCGGCTAGGGAACGGACGTCTGGCCAGAGTATGTTTGTTGGCACACGTGCGGGTTTAATGGATTAAGGTCGACAGTCTGCACCCGTTTGCATGCGGTGAGGAGGCGTCTTCAGCCGACCATGTAGCGGGCGGCACTCTCTCTCCCACTCCAATGCTGACAGTGAGAGGATGCGTCTGCTCTGGGCTGACGCCAATGCGGAGAGGCCACTCTTCAATGACATGAACACGATCAACTGGTGATGAACGAGAACGCGTGTGGGTGTGGGCGGAAGGTTTTGTGTGCCACGATTGCTAAACGTGGACGTGACAGCGGGTCGGATGCCTGCACCCCCCACTCTGTCTTTGATTTGCAGGAAAAGGCACATCTGGACTGGCATGTTGACCGTTGCAGGACCGCCTTTGATGGAAAAATATGTGCGGTTTGTGTGGACTAGACATTTGCGGGTGGTTTGAGGGTCGGCGTTGTGTGGGATCGAGAAGAGGCATCTAGAGGGGGTGAATAGACTGCTTGGTCAAAAAAAACCTAACATTTTCCTATTTTTATTGGTTGGCAAGTTTTAGCAAGTCAAGCACACCCTACACATGCAAGTCTATGAGCAGTGGAAAGTAAAAACATGCACGTGTAAGTAAGAAGTGAAGATAGGAAGATCAACCACAATGAAGACACAAAGATTTTTGGCATCGTTTTGATAGGTGGTGCTATCGTACGTCCATGTTGATGGAGACATCAACCCACGGAGGGTAATGGTTGCACGAGTACATGGAGGACTCCACCCACAAGGGGTCACAAAAAAGCAACCTTGTCGATTCCACCACGGCTTACGTTCATGAATGACTATCCTCACTCGGGGTAGATCTTTACGAAGTAGGCGATCTCCTTGCCCTTACAAACTTCTTGGTTCAACTCCACACGATTTGGAGGCTCCCAAGCGACAACTAACCAATCTAGGATACACCACTCTCCAAAAGGTAATAGATGTGATATGGATGATGAACTCCTTGCTCTAGTGCTTCAAAAGATAGTCTCCTCAACACTCAATCACTCTCTCACAAAATTTAGCTTGGTTGAAGAGATTGATTGGGTGGAAAGCAACTTGAGGAGGCTAGAAATCAAGATTCATATGGTTGGAGTGGAAGATCTTGCTCTCAACACATGAGTAGGTGGTTCTCTCTTAGAAAATGAATGGTGGAGGTGTTTGCCTGTTCTGAGTGCTCTCCTCACGAATGAGAGAAAGGTGAAGGGGTATATATATCCTTCTCCAAAAATCCAACCGTTACAACATTATTTCCCAACTCGATGGAACCAGAGTAAAAACTCTGTTGTACCGACTAGTGCAAAATGTTCTAATTTTTGGGTTCTCGGTGAGAGCGATATGCAACATCTCGTTGAGTCTGATTCGGTTCACCTAGGTAGTTCCAGTGACTCGGTGGCACCAAAATGAAAAACTCGTAAATTCCTATTTTTTTCAATTAGACACCAAAGAGGTGGTCACTGCTTTTCGGCTGTACCAAAGCAAAAATCAGTTATATCGATTTGCTAGGGTTTGGCTTGGGTTCTCTCTAAAGGAAACTCGGTGTGACCGATATGTAGAAAGTTGGTGGCACCGAATTTGACTTTAGGGTTTGGGACAGAATATTTTATGGGAGAAGTGTTGAGGATCTTGGTGGCTAATCTCTAAGCACTTTGAGCAACCAAATCATCATAGATACATCATCCCCTTGTAAAAGTATTGGCTTTCCTATGGACTCAAATATGATTTTTCACATAAATTAAAATGTAGAGTCTTGAATCTTGAAGCTTTGTCAATCCTATTACTTTCCTTCTTGGGGATCCTCCTCACACTTCCCAGCCTATGAAATCTTTGGACTCAATCTGAAATTAATTAGGTAGAACTATTAGTCCAAGATATACGTTGTCATGAATTATCAAAACTCTAAGAGAGCATATGTGCTTTCACATTGGAGATGCCCTAACTTAACATAAGTCATTTTTTGTAACTTAATTTAAGACCTTTTCGCAACTTAATATAAGACCTTTTTGCATCATAATAGTGTCAAAAAACTTCTTACATTAGATTGCGAAGGAAGTACGTTCTAAGTAAGAGTACAATATAGTAAGAGCATCTACAAGTGCATATAGCTAATCCACCCTCTCAAACATTTGTGAACGCTCCTGCAAACGAATTACATTTCAAATGTCTTCTTCCACAACCGGATACCTCATTAACAAATCCTCCACTCTCGATCTCAACCCTAGCGCCACCGTTGAACTTGATCATCGCCGGAGAGGAAGATCTTCACTGCCTCAACCTCCTCGCCGTCGTACTCGTGCCGACCGTAGAAATCTTCACTCCGCCACTGTAGCCGTCTTCCGTTGCCAAGTTAGGGTGTGGCAGATCTAGACCGATGAACTCCACTGTTCTAACTCCTAGTTCACCGTGTTCTTCATTAAGGGTAATTAAAATCTGATTTTACTGCCCTATTTGATCTTAATAATTCGCACAGAATCCTAAAAAGGTGTGTATTCTTCAGTAATCCATCGTCTAAACACCGATAGGCCTCTCTTGCTTGATTTATTTCTGTAAGCTATGATTTTCTTCAAAGATTCCTCAGTTGTGTGGATTTTCAAATCTGCACAACTCTGGAACCTAAGTCAAGAACACTTAGTGAAATTATTCAAGATATCCATGATCAAATTCCTCAACTTGATATACTTTTGAAACACTTCTGAGAACGCATATGACCTCTTCAAATTCTTCGCACCAATACTGTGTTCATAGGTACAAATGTCTGCAGATGAATCTCTAGGTTCTCATCAACTTAACTCATTTGCAATGTTCCTCGAAGAAAATTTGCATACATCTTCAGAATCTTCAAAATTTCAAAATCCTCAACTGAAGAAAATGGCCGATGGGAAGAGACCTCAAAAAGGAGGAAAGAATCCAAAAGTGTGCTTTGCTTTTGAAATACCCGAGGACATATATGATGAATATTTCACACCAGATGAAGCCACTCATGGCAAAGAAACCCAGAAGCAGCGTACAGTTCGCATACAGAGAATTGAGAGGAGATGGACATGGGAATGGAAGGAATATCGCTATGTAACTCCAAAGTACATGAAGAAATTCGCTATAAATTCTCCATGCCCAAGACCTCATTTGGGTATAGGATAAGTAGAAGATCCCACTAGCATCAAAAGTGGTGAGGACTTTCCCTAGGAATGGGCAACGCATCAAGCCAGGTTGACAAAGACTGCTAAGGAAGCATTAAAAAAGTTCCATGAAGACTATGTTGTTGTTGCAGTCGCTGCTAATGCCGAGGCCTCTACAACTAGAACTGCTCCAAAGAAGGCTATGAAGAACAAATCGGAAATAAAACCAAAGTCTTCAAGCTCAATACCCTCACGGGCAAGTTTCTGAACTACAATGTCCCCACAGCAAAGTCTTCAAGCAACTTCTTCAAGGGCTGAAGCAATGCCCACTGTGGCTGCACAATCCTCACCTGCTAGAGCAAAGTCCTCAACACGTGTACATCTTGCAACATGTTAGCAGACCGTTGGACTTTCAATTGCTTCTGGGGCATCTGCAACTTCCTTAGCCCAAGCACGTTCCTCAAGCAGTCCCACACTACTGAAAATTAAATCAATTGCTAGACGAGGCAAGAGGACAAGTCCTCATCCAAAGAAAATGATATTTCAAATTCCCTCAGAATCTGAGGATGACGAAGCTGATGATGGCGAACTTGATGCAATCATCATAAACAAGCAAGAGAGAGTGGCACAAGCAAAGGGGACTCAAATTCCTCTTATGCTAGCCCAATAAATGTGCTAGACTTTATTGATATCTGATACAAGGATCCTCATACTCCCATTGATGACTTGAAGCTGCCACCTGGTCCAAGCCATGTCCTCAAAGCATTGATTGCTAAAGACAAATGGAAATATGAGAAGGCCAGAAGGGCCAAGAAGGATCAGTACAATAAGGAGAGGTTCTTGAGGAACAATGTACTGAAAAAGGGAAAATGACTCCACACCAACTAGTGATCACTCATGATGAAATTCGAAGCCTTGATGATGAATATGACAGATATCATGCTGATTGGCAAGGTGCCAAGGTCAGGTTTGTCAATGTGGTGAACATAGTCATCACTGACCATAACACAAGGGTTGCAGCTCCATCGCAATCACTAATTCCTTAGGCTAGCTCATCTGTTCAGCCAGCTGATGAAATCTGCCAGGACTGATGGAGACATTCCAGCGCGTGATGAATCTGTCAGAGCTGGTGAAGACATTCCAGTGCCCGAAGAAACTGTCGGGGAAACTTCTCTTGTTGTGCCTGAAGAACAACCACTGCCAGCTAAATAATCTGTTGTGCTTGAAGACTCTGAAAGGACGACTGCATCAGTCGTTAGTGAAGAAATAGTACCACCTTCATCATCTGCTCCACCCAAAAAATCCTCAAAGGTGAAGCAACTTAAACTTCCTTCTGCATCAGAAGTGAAGAAAACCAAGGTTGCGGAATAGGAAGCCGCAAAGAAAAGGAAAGCATCAACTTCTCCAAAATCCTCAGCTCCTAAGAAATTGAGGACTTTGTCAAGCTCCTTAACTGGACCAATTGATGCTACTCCTATTTCTTCCGTGTCATCATACGAGTTTGTCCCTTTTGAAGAGGAATATGTCATTCCCGAGGACAATGAAGATGAAGAAGTCTCTGTTGCTTCCATAGAGCGGATAGATGAAGAAATAGTGGTTGAAGAAATTGCTTCAACCCCTTTAGTATCATCGCCCTAGCTGAAATAGTTTACTACTGAAGAAATAGTTTACTGTTGAAGAGGCTGGAGTTGAAGAAATTGATGAGGATGTGGACATTGGCAGTACAACTCCTCTCATCAATGATGAATATTGGGAATCTGCTCACCCCAATACGCAAATGACCACACCTCTAACCCAAAATCCCCATCGCCTGCTCAAACTGAAGAAATTCTGACAAGGTCTGAAGGTCGTCCCACTCCACTTCAATCCATTCCTAAAGATATTCCAACTGCATCAGCTGGGGAAATCAACACTCCGACTACCGTTGAAGAATCTGTTGCACCAATTCCTTAGCCAGAAGAAAGAGAAATTGTGCTAAGGGAGATTGCGGGGCGCTACAAGCCAAATTTTAAGCCCGAGCCCTTTCTACCCATCAAAGGCTCAAAGAGGACCAAATTCAACAAAGCAAATTTATTTGATGAGCATCATTTCTTCACTATAGCAAATCCTTATGATTCTGCAAGGCTCACGCGCAAGAGGTTCTGAACTACCACACAGATGAATTTTTATGTTGTTGTGTTATTCGACAAGAACAAAGTCTTCCAGCATCGCCAAATTCCTCATGTGGATATGGAGTCTATCCCCTGCTTTACCCCAATGCTCAATGATCTTCATGAAGTAGGACTCCTACCCTTCTATGTTGACATTTGTGTCTGGAATGAAGAGCTAATTTTTCAATTCTATGTAGCCTTGCACATATCTGGAGAAGCCTTTGATGTCAACACATGGATCCTTGATTGGATGACAGGGGATACACACTTCACTGCTCCTGCAACTAGATTACTTCGGGCTGTACCAGTTGGAATTCCCTCAGAAGGAGCAAGACGCATCTATGATGAATATGAACTTCCAAATCACATGATGCAAGTGCTAATGAAGCCTTTGGCACCTGGCCAACCTGCAAGGACAACCTTCTTAGTGAAGGATTTGCTATATGTGCCCAGGACCATTTACCGCATATTGACCAAAACTCTCCGTCCCATCAAAGGCCACA
The DNA here is from genome assembly GCA_022496015.1 of Hordeum marinum. NCBI lineage: Eukaryota > Viridiplantae > Streptophyta > Magnoliopsida > Poales > Poaceae > Hordeum > Hordeum marinum. The sequence continues at coordinate 339,173,244 of CM039677.1, read as the reverse complement.
ACTCTGAAGAAGAAGACGTTGTGGGCATCATGAAGAATTTGCTGTTCAATATTATTCATGGGATTCTCGTAAATTTTCACGATTTATTCATGTGGACTTTGGTCAATATTGCTCTATCGCGAGTTGAGTTGAAGCCTTATGCTCCCTGGATCATGAAATTCATAAGATCAAGATCTTCAATTCCTTACAAGGCTGACTTTCACAATCACTTTAGTTTCCTGCCTCCGATTGAAGTCATCAAAAAGTCATTTTCCTCAATTGATGGAAAAGGCAAAACTATTGTTGATGATGGCAATCGTCCACTTGATGGCCAATTTTGTCGTGCTGCCTCATATTCCACAAATGATGACACTTCCACGCAGGATTTTGTAGCCAAGGCCACTGGACAAAATCCTCAAGCTTCTGCTCCTCGTGTGATGACTAATCGAGAGCTTCTTCTAAGTCTTCATTAGAAAGTCGATCCCAATCACAAACGGGTCAAGCGTCAGTTCAAATCAATTCTTCAGAATATGACTGTGACGCAAAACTTTGTGAGGAAGAACTATTACTATGTGCATGAAATCTTCAATCACACTTAGGCCATTCTAGCACATCACAAGACACCTGAAGAACTTTAGTAGATAGCATTCAAGCAAAACTTTCATTGGTCTCATACTCCTCAGAAGAATTTCAGAAAAGTTCAAGTTCATCAGCTTTTTACAAGCTCATTTTCTTCATCACGCGAGAGGGATGAAGCCGAGGACCTTGATGACAGTGTTGAAGGCCCTTCCTCAACAACGACCCCGACAACGCTGGCGCTCCTCCATCACCTTCAAGATGATATTCTTCAGGGGCGTTAGTCTCTCAGTTTCGTCCATTTTCGTCACTTGATGACAAAGGGGGAGAAATTTGAGTTAGTCTTCAAGTAGGTCTATATATATATGGGTTGTTTCTATTTAAGTTACAACTCTCTCTCTCTCTCTCTCTTATGAGTAGTTTGTTGATTGAGTTGTAATATTAAGTTCGATGGTGGTTTGATACTTTTGAACTGCTTTCTACATGTCTATTTCCTCAAGTTCCTTAATGCACGCATGTTGAATTTTGTCAGACAACATTTTCCATCATGCAGTTCAATTTCCTCATATTATATATTAAATGTGTGTATGGATTACAAGATATAGGGGTAGATCTCCACGATTATCCTACCATGTGCAGTTGTAGCCCAAAGCAAATTCCTCAAATCTGCACATCTTCAGGGGGAGTTCTTCTATATCTTGCAATCCAATTCCCAAAATTCTGTACTTACACTCCATATGTTTATCCCCATTGAAAATTTAACCTTTTTGTCATCAATCACCAAAAAGGGGGATATTATTAGTGCATCTAGTGCCCATTAGTGATTTTGTTGTATTGAAGACTTATAGGTTAATAGACAAATGTGTTTGCGAGTGTACACTGGTTCTATAAGTCACCGAGGAGTTCCCTAAAAATGTAGGTCTTCATTGAGGACTTTGAAAATGAGGAAAATGGTGTGTCCATGAAGTAATTGACGTGAGGACTTTGAAGTATGAATGCTTTAGTTTTTATTGCTTCATTTCCTTTCTTTTGAGTCCTAAGAATACCGTACTGTTAAAGGGGGTCGAGGGAAAACTACGGAGAAGTTTCCAAGTGATGCTCAACTCAAAAGCCTCAACGTACCCAATCCTTCGAGTGAAGCCTTTGGAAATCTCTTACAACTCAGTCATGTTCTTTAGTGACAGAGACGAAGTTCTTTTAGTCTCTAAGGATATTGGTTTGACCAAGGAGTTAGGAGTTCGCCAGTACGAGCTGCCTACCGCGAGGAACATGATAGCCCTGAGGAATTTGATAGTTCAAATCTCCGACCGTTGTTGTGCCTTGCGCCAGCTGTCTAGATATCTTATCCACATAACAGTCATATAATTAGGGGCATATATGTTTTATCATGTCAGGTTGCACCCTAGCTATAGACAGCTGCCCCCCAAACCACTAGTTGGTTGGCTGCTCCAAGAAAGATCTTGAGAAGTGCCATTTGAGAGCAACCCATCCTACAAGGACTTTGAGTGAAAATCAGCAGTGAGGAAAGACCCAAAACCCAAACACCTAAAACCCAAAGTGATTGAGCATCACTGAAGAGATTGTTCATGTGTGGAACTGACGCTTGTTACCTTTAAAGACTATGCATCTTCCAGACGGTTAGGCGTGATGGTCTAGAGCATCCAAGAGGAAATTCTGGATTGCTGGGTGACCGAGTTTGTGTGGGTTTGGAGGTCTACCCCGAAGACTTACCACGAGTGTTGGGCGAGGTCTGTGTGACCTTAGCTCAAGGGGAATATGATAAGGATTGTGTGTCCTGGGACTGTGTGTCCTTTGGTTTAAATACCAAGCCGCTCCAAACTAGACGTACGACTGCCACAACAGTTGGAACTAGGTCATCAAACCATTGTATTCACCGAGCTCCTGGTTACATTTCTTCAACCCTTTCATTTCCTCAAGTACTTCCTGATGAATGTGATTGTTACTGTTTGGAGAATTTGACCGAAGACTTCCTCAATCTCCTCATCTCACATTCTTCAATCACCTTGTTCTTCGCCTGCTTATCCTGATTTCATGCTACTTGTGCTTTGTGTATGTTTTCCTTTCATCATAATTAATATGCTACTGCTATGTTTTGCATGCACTTGAGTGCTTAGCAAATTCCTCAAGTAGAAATTCCTTAGTGACGAATTTATAAAAATCGCCTATTCACCCCCCTCTAGTCGATAAAACGCACTTTCACTAGAACCTATATAACATAAACCATGATAGTAATGATCTCCAATTTCAACAGAAATAACAGGCATGCCAACCACTGGCTTATTCTTATCTAACACATCATTTTCATTTGTAGCGGGTTTCACAATTGTAGCAGCCTCACCGCATAAGTAAATAACATGCACATCAATATTATCAACCAAGAGGTCTTTAACCATAGCAATATTAGGTTCTACATTTATTTGTTCAGAAGGTTTTCGTGTTCTAACATTACTTTTATCAACCATAGTTGTAGCTTTAGCATGTTCCTTAATCCTAACAGGAAAATGTGGGTTCTCAATGTAAGCAATAGGCACAACTGGATCAACATTATAAATAATTGTTTCTTCTTTAGCTATGCTAGGTTCCTTACAAGTTTCTTCAATAGGGAAATACAACTTAAACCACTTCTCTTTAGGGAGATCAACATGAGTAGCAAATGATTCACACAAATTAGCACTATCTCGGAGTCAAGGCCATATTTTGCACTAAACTTATGAAAAGCTTCAATTTTCATAAAAGATTTAACACAATCAAACTCAAGATTTATACCTAACTCATTACCTGTGTTGAACTCCCAATCTTTAGACTTGCGTTTAATTCTTTAAACAAGATCCCATTTGAATTACATAGTTCTCGTCATAAAGGAGCCATGAGAAGAAGTATCAAGCATCAATTGATTATCGTGAGAAAGCCGATCATAAAAGTTTGTAAGATTATTTCCCTTGAGAGCTCATGACGAGGCATGTGTACATCATAGATTTAAGCCTCCCCCAAACTTGAGCGATACTTTGTCCTTACAAAATTCCACTTACCAAAGGCGCTTCACTCCCTGGCAACAACGCCAGAAAAGAGTCTTGATGACCCACAAGTATAGGGAATCAATCATAGTACTTTCCGTAAGTAAGATTGTCGAACCCAACAAGGAGCAGAAGGAAACGAGAAGCGGTTTTCAGTAAGGAATTCTCTGCAAGTGTTGTAAGTAACAGTGATAGATAGTTTTGTAGCAAGATAATTCGTAACAAGTAACAAATAGCAATAGTAACAAAGGTGCATCAAGGTGTCCCAATCCTTTTTGTAGCAAAAGGATAAGGCTGAAAGTTCTATTATATAAAGCAAAGCACTCTCGAGGACACATGGGAATTTCCATCTAGTCACGTTCATCATGTTTAGTTTATTCACGTTCGCTACTTTTATAATTTCACATGTGGGTTGACAAGTGCTAAGGTGTTTTTCTTACTTGAACAAACAACTCACTTATGATTACCCCCTCTCGCAAGCATCTGCAACAACAAAGAAAAATTAAAATAAATCTAACCATAGCATTTAGCATGTGGATCCAAATCAGACCCTTACGGAATAGCTCATAAACTAGGGTTTAAGCTTCTGTCACTCTCGCAACCCATCATCTATTTATCATTCCCCAATGCTTCCCTTTAGGCCCAAACATGGTGAAGTTTGTAGTCGACATTCACATGACACCACTAAAGGAAGAGCAACATACATATCATCAAAATATTGAACGAATACCAACACCACATGATTACTTATAACAAGAAGTCTCCCATGTCCTCGAGGAAAAAAGTAACTACTCGCAAATCATGTTCATGTTCAAGATAAGAGGGGTGTTGAATATCATTAAGGATCCAAACGTATAATATTCCACCAAATAAACCAACAAGCATTAACTACGAGACGTAATCAACACTACTAGTAACCCACAAAGTAATTGGTCTTCACATAAAAAAACGCAACAGGTCAGCTAGTAAGGGTGTGTTTGGTTGTCTACATCGACTTTGCATGCATTGCATGTGTTTCTCTGATGGGCTTGGCTGAGGTAAAATAGCCCAAAACCAGCATCTGCATATAGGTTGGCTGCCTATATGTAGGCTGGTTGCATGATGCACCTAATATTGACCCGCCGATTAGTTAGCTGCGTTGGAGTAGACCCACAAATCACATGATGTTTGGTTGAAAACTTCATAAGTTCCTATCACCACTCCTCACTAGTAGTAACCTTACCACACATGATTTGAACATAGTTTCAGTCCTAGCTAGGAAGCAAAACTCAGTTCATCCTAGCTACTAACAAATGGCAATACAAATTATTAAGAGCCATATGGCTGAATAGGGGTAAGTTCATCGATGCTAACTCGGTGGAAGTCCATCCACTTCCTCTGCTTCTTCTTCTGCTGCTGTTGTTTCTTCTTCTTCGGCTTCTCCTTATTCTCCTCACTTGATGTTGATTCTTCTTATCCTCCTCACTTGTTGCTGATGTTTCTTCTTCTATAGATCCTTATTTGACCTCTGTTATCCCACATTCTCTGCGCCCATTCCATCCTTTTGTTCTTCCAGGCTTTGTTGTCAAATGCCTCTATAGCCTGCCCGGAGCTGACAACATCGTTAGGCGTTGCATCTTCCTACCCCGGCACCAGTTCATCACAATCCCAATTGTAGGATCCAGTTATGCAGAATGCAACAAGCAAGAACATGCTTAACCTTGGTGGGGAAAGTGTGGAATGGCTTAAGATCCAGGATCTAGAACCTGGTCTTTTAGAGGTCCAAATGCCCTCTCAATAGTAACTCTAAGGCTGGAGTGTTTGAGATTCAACAGTTCCTGTGGAGTCCTAGGATAGTTCCTATCAGCGAACTCGTTCAGATGGTACCTGGTTCATGAAGCAACATGGCTACTTGCTATTCCACACTAGTGTCGATGCTATCTTGCAGCAGCCCCTGCTCCTGAAGGTCCGCGCAAGCTTGACGAAAGGTGTTTTCTTCATTCAAAGCATCCGCAGAGCCTTTGTGTCGTTGTAGTTGTAGATGTAGTTCAGATCAGCCATCCTCTCTTGATCCCGGATTAACATTGGACCATAACAGATGATAGGCTTACCACCACAACGAATAACACTCCTACGGATAAACACGAGCCACACCTGAATCACAACTATCAGTATTGCTGCCTGAACTACTAGCTTCATCCGTGCATCCATAACCTAGTCGACATCGAGGGCGCGTTGAGCAATGGGAAAATCGATCCTACAACTTGCCTAACATAGTAGGAAGGGGGTTCCGTGTTGCTTACCGGCTTTGGAGACGATGACGATGAAGAGGGGGGGGCACTGCTGATTCGAGGACGACCAGACAGTGACCAAGCTGAAGGGGAGAAGCAGGTGTTGCTGCCGGAGAGTGTTGTTGCCGCGTCCATCGCCTCCGCCGGAGCCGCTTGCACAGATCTGAGTCGTCGCCGCCGCCGGTGCTAAGAACATAGGAAGTATTTGTCCTCGAGCTAGTGCTGACCGAGTAAATGGGGCGGTGAGGCTAGATTTCATGTCATCCCGCCTCAGCCGGTTTTCATCTCCCGTCGTCTCCACTTGATTTTCCCTTGCATCTTTGCCAACACGTTGTTTCTCTTTTGCGCCGCACTCAAGCTATCTTGCTGGAAACTATCAATTCAAGGGTTTTTGTCGAGCCAGGCTCTCAGCTGATTTAAGGTTCATGCCGATACGAACCAGCTCACGCAGTTTGCAGGCAAACACGTTTTATTTTACCCAACTCAAGCCTATTTAAAGGTAACACGGGCAACCAAACACGCCCTAAAATAAAACCTCCGTGCTTAGCCTTTAACAACACAGCTAAGTGGTCTGCAAAGAAACGACGAAACACTCTAAGGTGCCCTTGGGCAAATCTTCACCCCGCTCATTCTCCCTCAAGTCTAGATTTACAAGGCTCATACATCTTGTCGTAAGTAGGAAGTAAATACTGGCAATCCATTAATTTCGGAATTTTCAGAGGAACGCACCAATAGAACCTGGTTTGGTTTGTCCGCTTCCCACCATGAGGTCCAACTCAACTGGGGCCATCCATCCATCCTGGAGAAAGGAATCTTGGACTTTTGTTAGTCTGCTTGCATTAAGATAATGGAAGATTAGATTATAATAGAGCATCATGGGAATAGGGGCCAAAAGGTCTGCAAAAAAAAAAACATATTCTCCTGTTCAAGGCAGGCATATAGAATAGTGTTTAAGGGCCTATCCCAAGTCTAGTGCTTGGACTGGACCTCGACTGCTTGGGCACCGATGGACCGATAAATTAATATGTTTTGGAAATATGGATCGCTTGGAGAGCTACACCATTGTTAAACAAGATAGAGAGGTTCGCTACGCCTTTTGTACAATTGACCTGTTGTTTAGATCGACAAAGATCATTAGATGTACTATGACTATGACCACGCAAGCCCCTCTTGACGGACAAAAGCCAGCAGATCTTTGATGCATCCTAAGCAAAGCAACAGCAGCGAGGAGACCAAATCCATACTTCTGGGAAATATAATTGGTTTCGAAGGGGTGCCAAAAAGGCCCAGCTTGGACTTGTGGAGGCTGAACCCTACCAAAAAAAGGTGTCTCCATTCGGTAGCGCTGCTACTTGCAATGCTGTTCTGAAAATGTGGAATCCATGCTCATATGTGGCCTGCATCCACAAAACAGGAGCTGCTTTAATCAATTCACAGTGCACTAAGCCACCAATTTAATCCCTGTAAAGTGTTCCTTATCTTAGGTAATAGTGGTAGACTGACATACCAAAATTTAGTCTCACGCTGCACAACAGCGAGTGCCTGTCGTACCGAATTCTAACACTTCGCCATGCCGGATGTGTAATGCCTGAGATCCAGAACCAGAAGTAGCAATGGAAACTTTAGAATTACACGGGCGTTAAAGTATATACCAGGAAATGAGTAAAGCGCAGAATTAGAACAAGAAGTTGCCGATTTGTCAAGTTTCCATTAAAAAGAATGCAATCAAGACATCAGCTACAACAAAATTCAGCACATAGGTAACTAAACTGGTCTATGAAAGCAGTTCCACTTTTTTATAAAGAAAAACCAAAGCATGAAATCATATTATTTTCCAAGATATGGTTGCACAGGCCCAGGAATATTGGACAATTCCTAACTCCATGCTACTGCAACCAAAGATAGATGCGAGATGTAAGCATGAGCTCTCCAGGTATTTAAGCAATTTCAGTTCGACAATAATATGTAATTCGGTTCAAGAACATATCTATTGATATCACCCCTTAGATGATACCAACAAATAGTTATAAAAATATCCTAGAATTTTGTGGGGTGGAGCTCTCCTGCAAACGTCTAGTCGAAACTAGGATGTATATCAAGAGAAACAAATGGAAAAAATACTGTTAAAAGGTGTCTTCTCCTTTTCCTTTTATTCCGAATTTATTGTTCAGTTGACTATCGTTTTTCTTCTCTATTACCGAACATGTAGATCAGCTCCGAATTTGAAATTCTTGGACATGCTAGTTTTATTTGGTATCAAAGTCACAAACTATTTTTCGCATCTACAACACCATTTCTATGTCAGTAATTTAGTATCATGTTGTCACCTAAGAGGTGGTATCACTAGTTATATTAATGTTCGTGTCACCTAAAGGGTGGTATCATTCGATACGATGTCCTCAATTCGGTTCACTCAGAGGTGTTGAGAATGAGTGCCACCTAAAGGCTGTATTCGATGCACAGATGAACATGATAGAACTTTGCAAGTTGCAGTACACTGTGCAAGTTGCAGTAGACAGGAAATTGTGCAACAGAAGTATGGACCAAAGTAGCTCAACAGAATGTTGCTATACCATCAAGTGGCTGAACTATGTTAGTCAAAGCAAAGTAAGCCCACCTGCTTGGGATGGTTCAGCAAACCCTGTTTGGAAATAAATGCCGATTATGCTGCCGACAAGAAAACGAAAGCATTGACAAATAAATAAAATGAAGTGTTTATTGCACAATTCAGACCATTTATTTACATTAAAGACACCAACAAGTCTATGGTTTGGCGCCTATTCATTATGCTTTTTTATTAGACGACCACCAGATGCCACCATTAAGAAAATGTCACCAATTGATGCTGTCCAGTCGAGCCTTCAATGGAAGGCTGCGCAACAAATTGCAAGCACAGAACAGAATCAAATAGGTCAACTATATCTACTGCTGAAGCTTGAAGCTTAAATGAGAAGCGAGGGGCCAGGTAGCAACACAAATTATGGGGAAAGGAATGTCAGTGTCAAGATATTCATACAAGTGACAGCTAGTCTCTTAGCGAGTGAAATATTAAGAGAGAAAAAAACACAAGAGAATCCGAAGGTCTGGATGGGTGATGTCAGCAAAACAAGCAAAGCAGAATAAAAAGGGGACGTGTAGTGTAGAGGAAAGGAACTGACGAATGAAATGATTAAACGCGAAGGCAAATTAAGTACAGTGCAATCTAGCATGAGAAACAACATCAGAAACCTGATTAATTAGCCAGGAAATCTCATCTGCCAATGTCAGATTCTGTGATATGCAATCCTCTGAAGGAAGAAATTAAGTGCAGCAGTCCGTGTCGAGGAGACCACCGAATGTCGTCGTAGAAACTTTTTGCATCGCATATCGTGCTTCTTGACCCATCCTAACTGCTAGACCATGATCATTCACCAACCTAGACATTGCTTTTGAGAATTCAGTTGAGGAGGGTTGACAAAGCCCTCATTGTTGCATCAAGTTACAGGCTTCTGTTTTCTCATAGCTTCTAGAGGAACAAAAGCGAAGTCCTGCATACTGATAGTATAAAATATTTAGTGAAAACTTGTTGGACCAAAACAGTTGTACCCACGAGAAAACAAAGGCAAGACAAACTAGACAATCGGAATGTATATGATAATAGTCCGCATGTGATAAACACAGGTTTTTGGCTTTGTTATCTCTCAGAACAAGGCCTCTTGAACAGTGTTTCAGATTCCTTAATGAATTGGAAGCGCTCTTGCCAGGTTTCTCGAAATAAAAGCCAACTAGAAAGAACTCCGTCCGTTCGAGCATGATGTGATAAATGTAACGTGATAAGAGCGTCTACAACTGGATGCCTCAAACGAGTTCTCATACGCTCGCGGACGCGTTCTGTCAGTAATCGGATAGGAAAGAAGAAAAAAGTGACATAATCGTACTCCTCATATCATTCCTATACGTCCGGGCTGTCCGCGAACCCTCGTATTCATCTCAAATATAGGGAGGATATGAGGGCTCACGGACGCGTTCGGGCAGGCCGTTCAATCCGCCACGTAGGACGTGACCCCACGCTGGATCATCTTTTCTTTTTCTTTATTCATTATTTTCTTTCTCTCTCTTCCTCTTCACCAATCACGTGCAAGTGTCCGGGCATATGAGAAAAAAAATGAGGAGTGTGGTTGCGCGGACGGACAAATAGGAAACATGCCCGGTCACTGACCGGGCTCGTTCGCGAGCGTTTAGGGGTCATATTTGCTAAGTCCGGATGTAGATGCTCTAAGACACCCCTTCATCCCTGCTCCATGACAACCTTCTTGGCTACTCGAGAATACGAGACTTTTTCCACGCATTCATCGTATCCGCCTTAAGCAACAAGTTGTAGGAAAAGTAGAAAATGGTAGATATTTCTAAATATATAACTCATGATTAATAATAACATTAGACCTCTAATAAAAAAGAAAATGAACGCGTTGAATTAGACTGTAATCATCAAAGAATATATTACTGAATAGTTGCCAACATAAATGTTCTTTTTTCTTGCAAACCAGTTGAAAGATAGAAAATTCAAACTACATACATAGCGACTTTAAGCATTGGAACCCATGCTACAATATATTAACTAAGAGATAACAGTAATTTCTTGTAACTAAAATTGGAAAAAATAACGGTTTATGTGGGTTGGATCATTAATTATTCAAATTTAGCTTTGTTTGTTGTTTATATGCATATTCTGCCAGAAACCATCGAAGGACCTGAAAAGTGTGGTACCAGCAGATTTGGATTTCATTCATATTAACTTACTTCCTCCGTAAATAAATTTCTTTATGGAGGGAGTACAAGATAAAAATATGGAACTATACTTCAACAAAATGACAACAGCTACTACGAATGCACCAAGAAAAAGATTAAATACAAAGGGAGCATAAAGTAGCACATACACGAAGATGTATACATAGCACTTAACCTCACTATGGTCTAGTTATACTTGAATTATTTGCCACATCAAATGTAGTGAAGATCCAGAGCAAGGCCTTCTTCCAGGAAGCTTCAAGCTATAACAAGTATAATAGTATCGGGCACATTTAAGGGCTGTGTGTATGCTCAGTGAAAGCAACTGTCAAATCCACATTTCATACGGTCGAATTTAATCTGTTAGACCCTCCGTGAAAGGAAAATCATATTTCTGCACATCCGCTCTACGTGAAGATTGCTATCTGCTTACATCGAACAAAATGACCAGATGATGGATGTTTTTTGTAGTTATACCAAAGACAAAAATAATGTGTTATACATGTTAGATCCCTCTGGATCGGATCAGTGTTTGGTTTTGATAGTGATGATGGAGATGGGGTGATTACCTTCTCCCTGGTGAGACGAATTGCCGCCGGTGGCCATCGATGAAGGGAAACGGTGGTGGTGGCAGAGAGATCGAAGGTGAAGTTGCTGATGGCGTCGGTGGGCTTCCCATCGCTTCAGCGCCTCCCTCTCGATCGGACTAGGGTTAGGAGTGGGGAACAGTGGCGGCGGCAAACCTCATACTTTGTGCCATGGTCCCCACCTCCTCTATATGGCACTGCACGATAGGGGCCCACCAGCCTTGCTTGGGCTGGACGCCCCCGATCAGGGCGTGAGTCAAGGCTCCAATGGGCCGTTGGGCCCATTGGGGAAGAGATCAATCTAACATTCTCCCCCTTGATCTCATCTTTTATTTTTGACCTTATACTTTTACTTTACTCGTTTCATAACAGATCAATACATAGGACATGTTTCATTGTCACAACTCAATTGCCGATAGAATCAGACAACCACAACGTACCTCTCTGTTTTGGAACAAATTCTTTAACCTTGGGCCCTTTATTGTCCGGAAATCTTAGACTATACCATAAAACCCATGTCGACTGTGTGTTCTCCGAACCCACTGGGCGGTAAGCCTTTAATAAGCAGAACTGCAAACACTTGTCTGTTGCTTTTATGCTTCAAGCATTTCTGCATAATTCCGGACTTTCTCCTTTACAACGCATAACTCTGTGTCAGTGTGTTTGGCATCAACACTTGACTTGTTGTTATAGGAGCGAAAAACTTAAAATGGTTATCGTTGTTGTCAACCATTATCAACTCCGGGTACATGTCTCCTTAACCATCTTGCCTGTCCCTCAGCCTCATATCAAGCTACAACGTATCTTTGCATCTTATTGATGATAATTGTTTCATTCTTTGGAGCTTTTCCACACAAAAACTCCAAGTGTGAAAGTTAGAGACAATCGTGGATTTCGCTATACATTTCACAAGTCTTCTCTTTATACTCACGGTCTTTTTAGAGCACTTATTTCTTTCAGGATGAGGCCGATATCTTTGACTCCATTCCAGTGATCTATATATGGACTAGACATTGCCAAAACAACCCGGATACGTGAATTGTGTGAGGGTAATATATTGAGCTTCTAACAGCTGAAGCATATGGTACCATATCCATTTTCAATCTTTTCTCATCAACTTTTGGAACACCATAGTTTCCAGTTCCATTACCCTTGACTATAAAAACAGGCATAGGTTTTCTCGCATGCATACTTTAGAGACCTTTCTTAGCATATCCATGCTACATTCCTAATACCCCCTTTTTTCTTGGTGAATCTAGATACTTATAACGATAGACACTCTACCGAGAACATTCTTTTGAACTTTGAGGACAAGAACTTCTTTTCTCATATAGTCTCTTATCATTTAGACAAACAGACACTTCTCAAAGCTCGATTGAGCGCTTTAAATGAGGTGGGATCAACCTCCATTTGAATTTCACTAACATAGACTTTATATTAATCAGAAGTTTCTGATTTTCTCATTCCTTGAGACCATCAGAGTCTCAGGTACTGGCACTTCTTTCATATGGGGCTGTTGTTGCTCTGTCATTGCCAAAAGGCAAACTAATTCTATAGTTTTTCATTTCCAAGAGGCAATAGGTTTTACAGGGACCTGTATCACAAGATCCATGTTTACTCATTCATCCATTATAGAGATAACAACAAGTGTTGTATAGGTCATACAACATGCTCCCCCAGATTACTCCATCTTCATTAAAAATGGCGTATCTTTAAACTTTATTATGTGGGTTTATTCTGTTAAAACCTTCTTCTTTATGGCACTTTAAGCACCATTTTAGTATTCCTTAGTGTGCTTTCGAAACTGTAAAATATCCAAAAATACAACTATTTCTTTTCTTTAGGGGTATTATTATGACTGTCGTACTCCCCCAAACGATCACATTCCTCATCAATGGATCACTTTAGATGCATAATGTGCATCACATTATCTAAAGTATAGGGGAGTTTCATCATTCTTAATTTATTTCATATCCCCCCCCCCCTTGAAATGTGGCAAGAACTTTTCTGCCACAATTTCGAAAACCATTCATAACTCTTGTGAATTGAGGAAACTTCGATTATCTATTTCATTCATCTGATTACTTCATGCGAAATGAAGTTATCTGTTAACTGTATGGGAGTACTTTTTCCTCATTCCATTTCAGAAACTCAACGTCACACTTGCATATCATTCTTATCTTTAGGTTCGTCTGTAACTTTTATTCTCTTTGGATTTATTGAGTTACACATAAGGTGTACGATCGATACTAGGAAAGCATAATAGCTACTCCATACTTTTCTCCCAGAGTGGGATACATTAAATGCACATGAGTCATCATATCTTTCTTCATTCAGGATAAATCCTTTTCCAAAAGTTCTCCTGTCATACAGGATTTTTGACATAATACCATGTCAACTTTACCCAGTTACGCAGGTATTTTTCCAGACTTTTCCCGCCATGCGGGTTTTATCATAATCATCTTTTCCCGCTATGCGGGTAATTCCCTATAAGGGACATAAATGCTAGAATTGGCTCTTTTGACTGCATATTTTAATCATCAAATTCAGAAATAAATCCGAATGCTCTTTGACACACATGCTTGATCTGACGTTGGTCAAATTAAACGCGCATGTTGCTTGTTTCATCTCAAATCATGTTGACTGAAAAATCTTCTTCATAGAGAGCACATGAAAGACATTCGTCAACCAAGACTCTCAATGATCTATCTCTTTTCTTTTGAAGCCATTCTTTAGAGAGACATACCCCCTCATGTTATGACCTTTCTTGGTCATCTTTCGGGTCACAAGTGCCCACCTATTCGCTTTCACAAATGAAAGCATGGAGAACTTTTAGTCTGAGAAAAAATATCCAATAATCAACAATAATGAGCATAAAAATAATCCCATGTTGGTCTGGTTGAAAAATATGCACATTAAACTTTTAAAACTTTCTTTTATATTCTAAATCACCGTTGGGCAGAATTAGAATAAAACATCATCCTTCTACACTAGTTCCATATCACCGTCGAATGGAAATAATGCATATAACTCATAAACAATGTGATGATAGTATTTCTATTAAACAACTTTACTAAGAAATAATCATCAACAACAACTTTATTGCAGTGGCAACAATAAATATACATTTCTCTAGTTCAAGAGCATTTCTTGATCTTTATCTATTCTCTGGAAATTGATCACTTTGATACAAAAATTATCAAAGATTTAAGCTTTGAACATAAGACTCGTAGAATTATAGTACTGTTATCATCAACGTTGGTCAGAAAATAACAATACCATATTTTAACTTTAAAAATATATCTTTCTTTTGTCATAGCGGAAACTATCTGAATCTGATTTCACCCACAAGGGAAAAACATTCCTAAGAACAGTTCTTCCAATTAAATTTTCCCGTTGGTTCCAATTTAATTGGAAGATAAAACTTTTACTTTGTAGTGAAAACTTTGAATATAAAATCCATGAAATTTTTATACTTTACAGAAACTTTTCTTTTACTAAATAAAAATTCATGAACTTTTATTATTTTATTTTATAAAATTCATGAACTTTTTGTTTTTCTGAAAATTTTCTGTTTTTATTTTTCAGAAACTTTTCTTTGTAGAAACATTTTTTGTTTCCTTTCGGCCCAGGGCGCGTGGCCTCCTCCTATGGCCGAAAACGGCCCACGGCCCGGTCGGGGTGCTGGCGCGACTATCGCCGCCCTCCACATTCGGCCCAAAGGCCCGCTAGTGGCTTTAGGGTTTCAATCTGGCCGTCGGTGCCGATCGGACGGCGGCCCGGCTCGATCGCTGGATCAAAACGAGCGCCCGAAACGATCGAGGGGGAAACCCTCGGTCATTCCTCCCTCGCTCGCGCCGCTCGCCCCCTCTGCGAACACGGCGATGGCTGGCCACCTGCGGCGCTCAGCCCGGCCACTGGCGGCGCGCGCCTTTCCTTCCTTTCCCCTAGCCTCTCTTCCTTTCTGTGGCAGGGAGAGACCCGATGCGGGTTGGACTCCTCTGCTCCCTGTGCACGTCAACGGCGGGCCACCGGTGGCGGGCGCACCGGCCGCCGGCGACGGGGCTGAAACCCCCACCGCCGCGCGCGCTAGCCTCTTCTTTCCTCCACCCTTTTCCTTTCTTTCCTCAAACTCTCCTCTCTCGTTCTGTTGCAGAGAGGGTGAGGGGCGAACCCCTCTGGTCTGTAGCTGCGATGGGACTCCGATGCAGCGGCGCCATCCTCTGCCCCCTTTGCCGACGCGCGCGAGCACCTCAAAGGTGAATGCGCCGCCGTCAAACGGTGCAGTGGTGGTGCCCTTTTCTCTGCCCCGTGGGGTGGTTCTTCGTCCCCGCACCTCGGCTTGCCGATGCATGTGGGGATCAAGAGGAACAGGCGCGGCCATGACGGCGACGCTCTTTGCCGGTGAGCCAAAGGCTTGAATCCGGTGAGTTCTTTCCTTCTCTACCCTTCTCTAGGGTTCTTCGGGGTGGAGTGGGGGGTAAAATTTTCTATGCTTTCAATGGCTACCGAAAAACTTAACACAAGGATCGCTCTGATACCATTTTTAGACTCCTCTGGATTGGATCGGTGTTAGGTTTTGGTAGTGATGATGGAGATGGGGTGATTACCTTCTCCCTGGTGAGACGAATTACCGCCGGTGGCCATCGATGAAGGGCAATGGCGGTGGTGGCAGAGAGATCGAAGGTGAAGTTGCTGATGGCGTCGGTGGGCTTTCCATCGCTTCAGCGCCTCCCTCTCGATCGGACTAGGGTTAGGAGTGGGAAACAGTGACAGCGGTGAACCTCGTACTTTGTGCCATGGTCCCTATTTCCTCTATAAGGCACTGCACGACAAGGGCCCACCAGCCTTGCTTGGGCTGGACGCCCCCGATCAGGGCGTGAGTCAAGGCTCCAATGGGCCTCCAATGGGCCGTTGGGCCCATTGGGGAAGAGATCAATCTAACAATACAAAATAACGTCGTTTCTGAAAATATGCTATTAACGTGCTATAACGCGCTATAGCATGCTATTAGCGAGACACTATACACTGATCAATTTAGCGAGACAATTCTCTATATGCTATAGCGTGCTATTAGCGGCGGTATAGCACGCTATTTTTTTCAGTGAGTTGTACATGGATCTCAGTTTTTGTTTGAACACCGTGTTCAAACAAAAACTGAGATCGGCGATAGAGATTTGTCACTCGTTCCTCCGTTGTTCCTGGAGACCTTGGGGCCGGCTGACGGGGACAGTCATCAGTGATGGCGGCGGGGACAGAGAGGAGCAACGCTTACTAAAAGAATCAAGGGGGGAATAAATCGAGCGGTTCGACCTGACGGAAGGGTAAAGAGGCGCCGCTAACGGCCGTTTGCACTGGCTGTCAGCCACTGACAATGGGTCCCACATGTTGGATTTCCTGAAACACGATCAATCAACCATTCGGTGTTTTTGGATATACATTTTTTTACTGAATTTCGTTGGTTTTGCAAACTGTTAGCCTTTTGACGGCTTTTCGCACTACTCGACACAACTGTGGTGGTTTTCTGCAATTTAGTCAACTACGTCCTGGTTCAGGCAATTCAACTTCTTTCTATAAAATACTCCATGGTCTGCCTCCAAGCAGATACAAATTAAGGAATCCTCTGGAAGTACCGAATTCAAGAGTTCAAGTAGAAATTAGTTCACTGCAGATGTGAGCATGCTAGAAGTCCTCCAGGATACTATGTCTTAAATAACACCGAAAGTAGACCAAAAGTTAAAATCCTAGAGTCAGGGAAGACTAAACACAAACAAGAGGGCGATTCCTAAATAACGAAAGCGATTGACCCGTTTGGAGCACAGGAATTTCACAGGAAATAGCTCGATTTTGATATGAACACGGGATTGCCTCGTTCTTTCTTCCTTCTGCAGACTACTCATTAAAACGAGTCATAAAATCACTCATGGCAGTTCATAACTACTTCATTCTGTCCCAAAAGTTTAATAATCCTATCGATCCATATTAGTTGTCTCTCAAACTGATTTATCTAGCAATGGAATAAGTTTAGATACTTTTGTTTAAGCCACGAGTAATATGGATCGAAGGGAGTAGATGCAACCATTGAATTTGAGAAGAATATCAGAAACAGAGGGAGTTGCCGCATACATCACATCTATTCACCGATGCTGAATCATCATGCTGAAGCAATAGCGTTTTCTTCTCGAATTGAGGAGCTCAAGGTTAAATACGCTCTAATTCATATCACGCGGTTGATTCCTGGACAGAAACACGCGGCTTCGTCCGCGCAAGCGCCAATTTAAACTTCCCGGCCGGCAGATCGAAGAATCGAAGCGACCGAACCGGCACAGCAACGAGGTGTGGAGCGAGACTGGTTACCAATTCAGAGATCGAGGTGCAGGTGGATGATGCCGATCTCGAGCTGCTTCAACTCCGCCAGCTCCGACGAGTAGTGTGCCGCGGCCGCCGGGTGACCGGATCATGTGTTATACTCACGTGATGTGATCGATTGGACCAGTCTAGTGCCACTCCCGCCCGTTTTGTGGCGCGGATTGGGCGTATCACGAACTGGATCTTTGTACTTTTTTTAAGGAAAACTGGATCTGTGTACTGTATATGAAGACCGGGCTGGAAAATACAAAAAGAGCAACAGAGCTTCCTCTCTAAAAAGAACAAATATCCGGACTGGCAAATTTCCTTTTTTCTTTTCTTTTTGTTATCTTTTTGCTGTTATCTTCTTTAAAATAATTGGGCATTTCAAAAAATATGCAAAATTCAAAACAAACTGTAAATTTTGAGAAACAAGTTCATGTATAGAAGAAATTATTGTGAATTTTAAAAAATGTCCATGAATTCAAAAACTGTTCCCGATTTTGAAAAAACTTTCGGGAAACCTTAAAGTGTCGAATATTTTAGAAAATATTTGGTAATCTTTGCGTGTTCAAAAAATGACAGTGAATTGAAAAAATGTACAAGATTCCAAAAAAATTCATGATTAAAATAAATTATCATGAATTTTAAAAAATGTTCATGAGTTGGAAAGATGAAACGCCTTTCAAGAAATGATGAAGAAATTAAAAAATATTCTTCAATTCAAAAAAAAATCATGAGTTAAATTAATGTTGGAAAATTAATAAATAATGAATTTTAAAAAATATTCGTGAATTCAAAAAATGTGTGTGAATTCAAAAAAATGTCCGTGAATTTAAAACTTTGTGCAAATTCAGAAAATGTTCAAAAACTTGGGAAAATATGTTCATGGATTGCAAAATTATTCGTGAATTCAGAAAATGTTCAGGGGCTGAAAAACAGTTCATAAATTTTAAAAAACATTCACAAAATTAAAAAGGAAAAAGGAAAAGGGAAAAGAAAGTGTGCGTTGGCTATACCGAAGGCGCATAGGATGGGGAGGGTATGCGTTGGATCGCTATCTTGCGAACCACACACCAAATAGGAATCGTCTTCGGCGCCATCAGCATTGAGTTGTGTCTATAGCACACCGGGTCGTGGCTAATTAAGCTTTGCTACCTGGCTTGTTTGGTCAGCAGGCTTCCCAAACTCTTCTCATGGGGCGATATCATGGTCGTGGACATGGTAGCTGTGGAAGGGTTGTAAGGAAGCGAATCTCAAACGATGCAAGGCTAGTTGATAAGGACATTGATGATACAGTTATATCCCTTTGATGCATGATACTCAAGGTGGTGGTGATGATAAGGAGAAGGCGAGGGATAAGAGTTAGGAGACAAAAACTTGATATGAATATAAGCATGGAAGGAGCATAGGTTCAACAAGGAGATGGAATTTTTTTTGTAGAGTTGCGGCTGAGAAATTATTCAAAATATCACATTGATATGGTGGTGTAGGAAGTGGGTAAAAGCAACTGTGGAAACTCACTTGCTGGTATGGAGAAGGAAATAGAAGCCTTTGACATCTTACTTGGAACAAGATGTGGTTGCTCAAGGTGGAATCAGATTTGCCATGGGTCAATATAGGTGACTTTAATGAGGTTTTAACAAGACAGAAAAATGGGGCCAAATGACCATGATGCTAGTCAAATCCATATTTTTGGGGTGTGGTGGATGTGTGGATTGTGCGATATTGGTTTCATTTCCCTGGACTGGACATTTGAAAAAAGGGCTTGAAAGGCTCCGATCAGTTCTGAGCAGAGTGGGACCAACCTATGAAGTGCTTAAATTAGAGGGAAGGATTGTTGAACTGAATTATCGAGATGATATTATCTGGAGGCAGCGAGTCCGGGTGCAATGGTTGCTAGAAGGGGCCGGAACACCAAAAAAATCATCGAGCAAATGCAAGACGAAATAAGAATAGTATTGACATGTTGGTGAAGTCTAGCGGGTCAAGGTGCGAGGATTTGGTGCAGTTAGGACACATTACCAATGGGTTTTATGAAAACTTGTTCAATGTTGAGGGAACCACATGGATGGAGTGATGAGTGATATTTTTGGGATAGAGTGATGAGTGATATTTTGTGCTTATCACACCATTGGTCAAACCGGATAGCCTAGAATTTCCAAGAAAATCACTCCTATATTACCATTAACTACTAAATGTGAGAGATCACGGAATATTTCGTTTGGTGTCAAGGAAAAAGGTCTAAGCATGGAAGGATGCCAATGCATAGAAGGAAATACAAAGTTTGGTGGAAGAGTCGGATCAATAGGAGGCGCAGGAAGTCATCCAATGTGCAAGACGGCGCAGGGTACAATAACGTCCTCTCATATCGCTGCTGTTAGAGCATATTTCTCCATATGTGGTTTTGGTAATTGTTGACAATCCATATGGACTAATGGTTACCTTAAGTTATATTCGAAGGATTTGTCCATATGCACTTCTTGAAGTTCATCTGTTGGTTTCAAGGAGTTTATTTGATGACCAAGGTGGTATTCAAGGATTTATTCAAAGATCGTCATCTAGGTTGCAGTGTGCAAGTTCAAGTGGGGCATCACGAAGATATCATGCTTGAAGCTTGTCGTCCATTATGGTGACAATGGACTTTTGAAGATGTGCCGAAGAGTGGCTCACCCATAGTGGAGTATGGGGGAGAAATCAACTAGTCTTCATCGAGCCAACACAATCAAGAAAGGTGGTCCATCTTGAGGAAGTCAAGATCGTCATCATCTAGCTCAAGTGGACCATGTGCAAGGTATAGGTTTGCCCTTGATAGGTTTTCCAGTTTACCGGTCTCATAGTGGTAGTTGGGAGACCGGGTTATAGGATCGATTGTCGTACTATCAAGGGGGCTCTCAAGTGAGTAGCTCGATTGTATCATTCGTTGAGAGCTCAAACCATTTGCATACTTGCATCATCTTTCTTGGTTCTTGTTTGGTGTTTATCTTTGTGAGTTCTAGAGCTTATGGTCATCTTCATGACAAGCTCGAGTTAATCGAAAACGGAGTTCATATGAATCCTCTATAATGTTTTCGATGTTGGAGTTTTTGCCGGTTCTTCATTCATAGAGGTTTCACATCTCTATATCATTTTCTCTATTGATAGCTCTTTTCGTGCTGAATCCAACAAGCTTGAGTTTGCTCATTTCGGAGCTCATTTGAAGAAGTTATGGCAGTTTCAGTGCCAGAGCTGATTTTCTCTGAACAGGCGGTAGTACCGCTTGGGCGGTACTTCTGTTGTGTACTACCGCAGCTTCTTCCGCTTATTCTTTGCTCTCTGGTCTGGTGATTTTCTGGACGGTAGTAGTAGGGCGGTAGTACCGCCCACGCGGTACTACCGCTCCCAAGTACCGCTGGTACTACCGGTTGTTTCTGGGTTCTGGAGTCGTACTGCTTCCAAGCGGAAGTGTCGCTGGGTAGGGCAGTAGTACCGCTCCGGCAGCACTACCGCCTCGAGGTTTCTGCCGTTGTGCATGTTTTTCCCTGGAACTACCGCACTAAGCGGTAGTACCGCTTAGCCGAGAGGTAGTACCACTTGTGCACGACCTGTGCACATAATGGTTGGATTTGGGGGAACCTATTTAAGGGGTCTTCTTACCCAATGGTTTCCCAACCTTTGAGCTCATTTTTACCCCCCATTGTTGACCTTCTTAGAGCTTTCTTACTCTTAGTCCCTCCAATGATTCTTGCTAGTTCTCGAGGAAAAATAGAGAGGAGATCTAGATCCACATTTCCACCAATCACTTTCCCCTCTTTGTGAGCGACCCCCTTGGATCTTGATCTTGGAGTTCTTTGTGTTCTTCTTCGTTCTTCCTCTCATTTCCTCCATAGCTTTAGTTTTGTGGTGGGATTTGGGAGAGAAGGACTTGGGCACTCCGTGTGCCCTTGCCATTGCATTTGGTGCATAGGTTTGAGTTCTCCACGATGATACATGGAAGTGAGAAGTTGAGAAGCTTATTACTGTTGGGTGTTTGTGCACCCTAGAGCTTGTTCCTCTTGGGTGCTTTGGTGCCCTAGACGGTTGGTGGTATCTCGGAGCTCAATCATTGTGGTTCAAAGCTCCGGGCAAGCTTGGGGGTCTCCAATTAGGTTGGGGAGATTGCCCCGGGCATTTGAGGTCACCTCGGAGCCACAATCCATTGTGGTGTCGTTGGGAACCTCCAATTAAGTTGTGGAGTTTTCCCCAACCTTTTTGTATGGGTTCGGTGACCGCTCTCAAGGGTCCCTTAGTGGAATCACGACATCTTGCATTGTGCGAGGGCGTGAGGAGAATACAGTGGCCCTAGTGGCTTCTTGGGGAGCATTGTGCCTCCACACCGCTTCGAACGGAGATTAGCATCTGCAAGGGTGTGAACTTCGGGATACATCGTCGTCTCTGCGTCCCTCGATTATCTCTTACCCGAGCCCTTTACTTATGCACTTTACTTTGTGATAGCCATATTGTTTCATGATATATATCTTGGTATCACATAGTTGTTTATCTTGCTTAGCATAAGTTGTTGCTCCACACAGGTGAGCCTAGTTGTTTTAGGTTTTGTACTTGTCATATTAAACGTTAGTTTTATTCCACATTTTTTCAAGCCTAAACCGTAATTATTTTATAGCACCTATTCACCCCCCTCTAGGCGACATCCACGTCCTTTCAGCTCCTCATACCACACGCCCATGGCTCGAGAAGGTCCTCCTAACCAACTTCTATAAAAGGGTTGGCTCCTGAATATAAATAGAGAGAGCGCTATTCATGAAATGGAGAACCATAACCCATCTTCCAACCCTATGTGTCGGTGTCAAAACCGGAGGATCTCGGGTAGGGGGTCCCGAACTGTGAGACTAGAACCGACGGTAACAGGAGATAAAGGGGACACGAGTTTATCCAGGTTCGGGCCCTCCTATGGAGGTAATACCCTACGTCATGCTTGCTTGTATTGATGATGTAAGGGGTTACATAGTTGATCTACCTCGAGATCGTATTGCTAACCCTAGACGAGTTGTTCTGTCCCTATACCCTAAAACCCTCCGGCTTATATAGATGCCGAGGGTGTCCTAGGCTTACACATGGTCGGTTACATGCCGAAGAGATAACATGCCTAACTACAGCTAATAACTTGGAGAATACGTCACGACTCCTCGAAGCTTCCATCTGGCGCAGGTGGTCTTTGATGATCTAATGCCCGCCTTGCGGCCCATACAGTCTGGCCCATGAACAATAGGTCGTCTATCCGAGGACCCCCTAATCCAGGACTCCCCCAGTAGCCCACGGACTGGCCTTCAACGCCGGTATATATTCGGTCAATCTCCTTATGTTGTCGTCTTCGGCTTGCAAGGCGAGTCCCTCATCCTTCTTCGTTCGGCAACCGACCAGTCTTCGGTAAGATCGCGCCGCGGGCGCAAGTTTATTATAATAACTGCGCGAGTTCCTCGACTCTCGGGCGTCGTGGGGAGGTGAGTGGTCATCGATTTTTACAATCTTACCCCTCCGCAATGGAGGCACCGACCCATTTAATCAAACAAAATCCTGGTTCAGACCACATCTTCTTCTTCCCTCTTGTCGAAAGAAACTCCTAGCGGAAGCTCCACGCAAAACATGGCTAACGTTCCCAGCTCATCCGCACGTCCCTATGGCCATCGCCCAGGGGACCAGACTAGCTGTTCCGTCACACTCCTGTGGCTCCGTAATCTAGAGACCCAAGGATATCTTCCATCATCAGATCTGGCGGCGACCCGCGTAGGTATGCTCTCTTATGGTGACGAGGTTTTCGACGAGCGCTTCCCCAATCCAAACAAGGGGGAGCGCGTGTGCTTTGTCCCCTTCCTGCTCCAAGGCCTTGGGTTTCCAATCCATATGTTCCTGAGGGGGTTACTAGAGTTCTACGGGATCCAACCCCACCACCCCACTCCAGGGTCAATTTTACATATCTCGGGCTTCGTCGCCCTCTACGAGATATTCTTGGGGTGCGAAGCACATTTTGATTTGTGGAGGAAATACTTATGTCTCGTTCCCCGAACTAGGGACAAGAATATCTTGGAAGTCGGTGAGGCAGAAGTGTGCCGCATAGCAGGGACGGGGTATCCAGGAGGCACATCGAAGAAGTCCGAAGAATGGTACTCGGAGTGGTTTTATATTGAGGATGTCCCCCTGTTCGAACCAACTCAGACAGGTCTTCCCGAATACCCCGACCTCCTTTCGAAGAAGAGGTACAACTGGTGACCCAGGAGCTCATCCCAGGAGGAAAGCGCCGAAGTGCGGCACCTGGCCGCACAGGTGCGAATGCTTGTCCACCATCGACTTGCCATGATTGATGTCATGGCCGCCGCTATCTCCCGGTGTGTGCAGCCCTCCAACAGAGGGTACACCCCTTATGGCGGTACAATGGGACAAGCGACGCCACACGCTCCCAGAAACAAGGTCCTGCCAATCCGATGGCGTTGGCCGTCGCGCTTGCTGATCTGTACAAAGGATAGTAAGAAGACTTTGTTCGGCGGTCAACCAAGGAAGGATATTCGGCCCCAATCCCATCGAAAGGGTAAGCCTTTCTCTCTTAATCATGAAATAGTTCGGGGTTTTCATTCCGCACTCTATTTGATCGAGGTCTTGGTGTGAACAGGAATGGAGGAGTTTCATCAAGATAGTCAACTGTCCAGCTCCTCAGCCCGAGAACCATTCACGCGATAACGATCCGGATTTCAACGAGGACCTGATCTTCTCCTTGACTTCGAAAATGGAGTCTATTTGTAGGACAGCATCATCCAGACCCCGATGGCTATCATAATTGATTACCCCGGATCATTCTCCATCCCTGTCACGGGCAAGAAGAAAAGCTCCTCTCGCAAGAGGCCCGCTACCAAGAGCGCCCCGGACGTGCCGGTCCTGACCCCCAAGCGCTGCCGATCCGCGTGCCATGCGCTGGCAACCGAAGCTGTGACCGAATCAGAGGCCAAATGGGACCCTACGAAGGAGACAGACATGGGGACGAATCCACCTGCCCGCTCATCCCGAAGGTACATTGTCCGGTTATCCGCTTTATCGTTGTAGTCAGTAGAGTCTCATAGCAGCTCATTTCATTGAAATACCTAGGCGAAACACCCAATCGTCTCCTACCGAAGGGGCTACCCAGGTGTCCTGAGACGCCCGAAGCTCCCGGGCCACGACCCATGCGGCTTCTGCTACAGAAGTCCCCATGGCCAATCCAGCGCTCGTCGAATCTGGTGATGGAGTATCCGTCACCAAATCGGAGGTGGAGAGTGCCATGCATCATCGGCACCGATGGGAGGCCATGCGGCTCCTGATTTTCACTGACCAGGAGTTTGGCGCCCTACGCTCAGCGGATGCACATCTTGGCGCCGCCCGAGTTGGATTCGGCGAAGCTATGAAGTTGATAACAACCATCATACAGGTAAGTGATCGGATTTTATAGAATCCGAATATTTGTGTAAGCCTAGTAGCCCCCGAGCCTTAATATGCTTTAAAACAAATGAATTAAGGATCACCACACTGTTTGACTGCTAACACATGCCTCAAAGCAACAATCCGAGCAATTGTCCAAGGAGCTCGAGGAGAGCCGCACGGAAGTACAATCCGTGAAGGCCGAACTAGCACAAGTAAAGAGCTTCATGCGAGAGGCCCATGGTGAGTATGCATTTACTGCTAATCTTTTTTATATCATCGTCCCTGACATACGGATTTCATGTAGCAGCCGAATCAATAGGACATATGGAAAGGCAGCTGGAAGAAGCTCGGGATTCACACAGGTATGCGGAGTCCCAGCATTAGGCTGGCTGTCTTGTTATACAAAAACAGGTCGAAGAAATAAAGAGTTTAAAGACTCAATTGGCCCAAGCTCAAGAAGAGAATCGAAATCTTCAGAGGGGCGTATTTGGTAAGTAAGATTCGGCTATCAACAAATATTTCCGATGTAGGGAATGATAGTAACCGCGTTGTTATGTTATGTGCAGGCCTCCTGTCCAGGCATCCTGAAGAGGAGATCGAAACATACCAGGGGGACCTGCTGAAGGAGCTGACATCTCTCCATAAGCGCATGCAAAAGGCAATGAAAGGGATGGTGAAGGCACTATGGCCCACCGAACAACCACCTGAAGGGCTAACCGCACTCATGGATCGATTCAAGGGGCGCGAAATAGGTTCGAGCTGTGGAAGACTTCGGTGTGCTATGAGGGAGCGCGGGAAGCATGGGCAATGATCAAGACCCGTTTCACCAGACTTAACCCTGAGCATATGGTGCGGGTTGGTCCAGTGAGATCGGATGGAAAAGAAGTGCCACTCCACCTGGTGTACGACCAGGTGATGCCTGCCGCCCGTCTTTCACAAGCGGACTGGCCCCTGAACACAATAATTAATGATCTCGATTAGCAGCCGCACATGTAATTTATATGTACATGTTATAAAACAATCCGTGTTGTAAACTTTGTCTTCACCGGCCATCGGCTTCTCCCTCCCGTGCGAAGAGCTCGGGAGTGTTCCTCCTTATATGTCCCTCCAAAAGAGCGGACTGTATTCAGTGTTGGAAATATGCCCTAGAGGCAATATATAAAGTGTTTATTATTATATTTCCTTGTTCATGATAATCGTTTATCCATGCTATAATTGTAGTGATTGGAAACACATTGCATGTGTGGGTAAACAGGCAACACCGTGTCCCTAGTATGCCTCTAGTGAACTAGCTCGTTGATCAAAGATGGTCAGGGTTTCCTAGCCATTGACATGTGATGTCATTTGATAACGGGATCACATCATTGGGAGAATGATGTGATGGACAAGACCCAAACTACAAACGTAGCATATGATCGTGTCAGTTTATTGCTACTGTTTTCTGCATGTCAAGTATATGTTCCTATGACGATGAGATCATGCAACTCACGGATATCGAAGGAGTGCCTTGTGTGTATCAAACGTCGCAACGTAACTGGGTGACTATAAAGGTGCTCTACAGGTATCTCCAATGGTGTCTGTTGAGTTGGCATGGATCGAGACTGGGATTTGTTACTCCGTGTGACGGAGAGGTATCTCGGGGCCCACTCGGTAATGCAACATCACAATGAGCCTTGCAAGCAATGTGACTAATTGTTAGTTGCGGGATCTTGTATTACGGAACGAGTAAAGAGACTTGCCAGTAACGAGATTGAACTAGGTATGGAGATACCGACGATCGAATCTCGGGCAAGTAACATATCGAAGAACAAAGGGAACGTTATACGGGATTAACTGAATCCTTGACATAGAGGTTCGACCGATAAAGATCTTCGTAGAATATGTAGGAACCAATGTGGACATCCAGGTCCCGCCATTGGTTATTGACCGTAGAGGTGTCTCGGTCATGTCTACATAGTTCTCGAACCCGCAGGGTCTGCACACTTAAGGTTCGGTGACGTTTCGGTAGTATAGAGTTATGTATGGTGGTGACCGAAGCTTGTTCGAAGTCCCGGATGAGATCCCGGACGTCACGAGGATCTCCGTAATGGTCCGGAGGTAAAGATTCATATATAGGAAGTCCCAGTTTGGTCGCCGGAAAAGTTTTGGGCTCATCGGTAGTGTACCGGGAGACCTCCGGGAGGGGTATTTCGACCCCAGAGGGTCCATGGGCTGTGGAGAGTGATAACCATCCATTATTGGGCTGGAGGAACAGCCACAATAAGGCCCACGGCGCAGGAGGCAAAAGTCCTAAAGGAAAAAGGTGAAAAAGGCTAAAAAAGGAAGAGTCCTACTCCTACTAGGAGTGGAGGAGGAGTAGGACTCCTCCCCCTCTAGCCGGCCGAATCCTAGAGGCCCTTGGCCTTGATCCAAGGGCTGCCTCTCCCTCCCTCCTTTATATACTGGTGGATTGGGGCTGTTTAGACACAGTTTACGACCACGTGCTACCCGTTCCACCGGTGCTCCTCTAGATTAGTTTTCCGCAGTGCTTAGGCGAAGCCCTGCCGGAATCACTCCACCACCATCGCCGGAGCACCTTCACGCTGCCGGTGAACTCTCTCTCCTCTCCATTAGGAGAATGATGTCGTTGATAACGGGATCACATCATTAGGAGAATGATGTGATGGACAAGACCCAATCCCAAGCATAGCACAAGATCGTGTAGTTCATTTGCTAAAGCTTTTCAATGTCAAGTATCGTTTCCTTAGACCATGAGATTGTGAAACTCCCGGATACCGTAGGAATGCTTTGGGTGTGCCAAACGTCACAACGTAACTGGGTGGCTATAAAGGTGCACTACGGGTATCTCTGAAAGTATCTGTTGGGTTGGCACGAATCGAGACTGGGATTTGTCACTCCGTGTGACGGAGAGGTATCTCTGGGCCCACTCGGTAAGACATCATCATAATGAGCTCAATGTGACTAAGGAGTTAGCCACGGGATGATGTATTACGGAACGAGTAAAGAGACTTGCCAGTAACGAGATTGAACAAGGTATGGGGATACCGACGATCGAATCTCGGGCAAGTATCATACCGATAGACAAAGGGAATTGAATACGGGATTGATTGAATCCCCGACATCGTGGTTCATCCGATGAGATCATCGTGGAGTACGTGGGAGCCAACATGGGTATCCAGATCCCGCTGTTGGTTATTGGCCGGAGAAGTGTCTCGGTCATGTCTACGTGTCTCCCGAACCCGTAGGGTCTACACACTTAAGGTTCGATGACGCTAGGGTTATAGGGAAATGGTATACGTGATTACCGAAGGTTGTTCGGAGTCCCGGATGAGATCCCGGACGTCACGAGGAGCTCCGGAATGGTCCGGAGGTAAAGATTGATATATAGGAAGTCCAGTTTTGGTCACCGGAAAGTTTTCGGGCTCATCGGTAGTGTACCGGGAGTGCCGGGAGGGTGCCGGAGGACCCCCGAGAGGGGTGTGACGACCAAAGGACCTCATGGGCCCTTAGAGGAGGTGTGCCAGCCCATATTGGGTTGGCCAATACCATCTATGTGGGCCCATGTGGCTGGAGTTAAGGAGATAAGGCAAAAGGGATTTAAAAGGAGGAGATCCACCTCCCTTGTGGGAGGTGGACTCTCCCTTTAATTCGGCCGGCCCTCTCCTCTTTGGAGTAGAGGCCAAGACAGCCCTCCACGTCCCTCCTCCTATATATACTTGAGGTTTTGGATGTTTTGAGACAAGATTTGATCTCTCTCTCTCACGGCAAAGCCCTACCTCTCTTCCTCCTCCTCCGCAGCGCTTAGGCGAAGCCCTGTCGGAATACCTTGCTACTCCACCACCACCACGCCGTCGTGCTGCTGTTGGAGCCCTTCCCCAACCTCTCCTTCCTCCTTGCTGGATCAAGGTGTTGGAGACGTCACTGGGCTGCACGTGTGTTGAACGCGGAGGTGCCGTCCGTTCGGCACTTGATCGGATCTACCGCGATCTGAATCGCTGCGAGTACGACTCCATCAACCGCGTTCTTGTAACGCTTCCGCTTAGCGATCTTCAAAGGTATGAAGATCCACTCTCCCCTTGCTCGTTGCTGGTTTCTCCATAGATGGATCTTGGTGAACGCGTAGGAAATTTTTGATTTACTACTACGTCTCCCAACAGTGGCATCATGAGCTAGGTCTATGCGTAGAATCTATGCACGAGTAGAACACAAAGTAGTTGTGGGCGTCGATTTTGTTAATATGCTTGCCGTTACTAGTCTTATCTTGATTCGACGGTATTGTGGGATGAAGCGGCCCGGACCAACCTTACACGTACGCTTACGTGAGACCGGTTCCACCGCCTGACATGCACTAGTTGCATAAGGTGGCTAGCGGGTGTCTGTCTCTCCCACCTTAGTCGGA
Organism: Hordeum marinum; assembly: GCA_022496015.1. NCBI lineage: Eukaryota > Viridiplantae > Streptophyta > Magnoliopsida > Poales > Poaceae > Hordeum > Hordeum marinum. Next base: position 339,143,858 of record CM039677.1, on the reverse strand, counting down.
TTGGATTCGATGAAAAGGGTCCTTATGAAGGGTAAATAGCAATTGGCATATCACGTTGTGGTTTTGACGTAGGTAAGAAACGTTCTTGCTAGAAACCTATAGCAACCACGTAAAAACTTGCAACTACAAATTAGAGGACGTCTAACTTGTTTTTGCAGCATATGCCGTGTGATGTGATATGGCCAAAAGGATGTGATGTGATGCATTGTGATGTATGAGATTGATCATGTTCTTGTAATAGGGTTCACGACTTGCATGTCGATGACTATGACAACCGGCAGGAGCCATAGGAGTTGTCTTATATTATTGTATGACCTGCGTGTCAATCATAAACGCCATGTAATTACTTTACTTTATTGCTAAACGTTAGCTGTAGTAGTAGAAGTAATAGTTGGCGAGACAACTTCATGAAGACACAATGATGGCGATCATGATGATGGAGATCATGGTGTCGTGCCGGTGACAGTGATGATCATGGTGCCCCGAAGATGGAGATCGAAGGAGCAAGATGATATTGGCCATATCATGTCACTATATTGATTGCATGTGATGTTTATCATGTTTACATCTTATTTTCATAGAACGACGGTAGTAAATAAGATGATCTCTCAATAAAATTTCAAGAAAGGTGTTCACCCTAACTGTGCACCGTTGCTAAGGATCGTCGTTCCGAAGCACCACGTGATGATCGGGTGTGATAGGTTCTAACGTTCGCATACAACGGGTGTAAGCCAGATTTACACATGCGAAACACTTAGGTTTACTTGACGAGCCTAGCATGTACAGACATGGCCTCGGAACACGGAAGACCGAAAGGTCGAACATGAGTCGTATAGAAGATACGATCAACATAGAGATGTTCACCATGGATGACTAGTCCGTCTCACGTGATGATCGGACACGGGCTAGTTGACATGGATCATGTATCACTTGGAAGACTAGAGAGATGTCTATCTAAGTGGGAGTTCATTAATAATTTGATTAAGTGAACTTAATTATCATGAACTTAGTCTAAAAATGTCCTTGCAAATTATGTCGTAGATAGCTCGCGCTGTAGCTCCACAGTTTTATTGATACAATCCTAGAGAAAAGTAAGTTGAAAGTTGATGGTAGCAATAATGCGGACAGGGTCCGTGATCTGAGGATTGTCCTCATTGCTGCACAGAAAGCTTATGTTTTTGATGTACCGCTAACTGCACCACTCCCTCAAGTGTTGTCTGTAGATGTTGTGAACATATGACAGGCACTTTTTGGTGACTACGTGATAGTTCAATGCGTCATGCATTGCGGCTTAGAATTGAGGCTCCAAAACGTTTTGAATGTCACGGAACATATGAGATGTTCTAGGAGCTGAGATTGTGATCTCAGGCTCGTGCCTATGTTGAGAGGTATGAGACCTCCAACAAGATTCTTTGTCTGCAAGATAAAGGAGAATAGCTTAATCGGTGAGCGTGAGCTCAGATTGTCTGGGTGCTACAATCACTTGAATCAAGTGGGAGTTAATCTTCCAGATGAGATAGTGATTAATGCAGTTCTCCAAGTCACTGCCACCAAGCTACTAGAGCTTCGTGATGAACTATAACATGCCAGGGATGGATAAGATGATCCTTGAGTTGTTCGTGATGTTTGACACCATGAAGGTAGAAATCAAGAAGGAGCATCAAGTGTTGATGGTTAAGTTAAACCACTAGTTTCAAAAGGGGCAAGGGCAAGAAGGGAAAACTTCAGGAATGGCAAGCCAGTTGTTGCTCTAGTGAAGAAACCCAAGGTTGAGCCCGAACCCGAGACTAAGTGCTTGTGTTATGAGGAGAATGTTCGCTGAAGCGGAAAAACCCTAGATGCTTGGTAGATAAGAAGGCTGGTAATGTCAATGGAGGTATATTTGATATACGTGTTAGTGATGTGTACCTTGCTGGTACTCCTAGTAGCACCTGGGTATTGGATACCGGTTCGGTTGCTAAGTGCTAGCAACTCGAAATAAAAGCTACGGAATAAACGGAGACTAGCTAGGTGAAAGGTGACGATGTGTGTTGGAAGTGTTTCCAAGATTGATGTGATCACCATCGCACGCTCTCTCTACCTTCGGGATTTGTGATAAACCTAAATAAATGTTATTTGGTGTTTGCGTTGAGCATGAACGTGATTAGATCATGATTAGTGCAATACGGTTATTCATATAAGTTAGAGAATAATGGTTATTCTATTTACATGGATAATGCCTTCAATGGTCATGCACCCACTCGGAATGGTTTATCGAATCATGATCGTAGTAGTACACATGTTCATAACGTTGGTACCAAAAATATATAAAGGTAATAATGATAGTACCACATACTTGTGGCACTGCCGCTAAATGTCATATTGGTATAAATCGCATGAAGAAACTCCATGATGATGGATTTTTGACTCACTCGATTTTGAATCGGTTGAGACATGCGAGCCATGCCTTTTTGGCAAGATGACTCAGACCCCGTCTTCCGGTATGATGGAGTGGACTAGTGGCTTATTGGAATTAATACATGTTGATGTATGTGGTCCAATGAGTGTTAAAACACACAGTGGATATCGTTGTTTTTCTTTACCTTCACTGATGATTTGAGTAAATATGGGGATATTTACTTAATGAAACACGAATCTGAAATGTTTGAAAGGTTCAAGGAGTTTCAGAGTGAAGTTAAAGATCATCGTGACAAGAAGATAAATGTCTATGATACGATCATGGAGGTGAATATCTAAGTTACGAGTTTGGTATGCAATTTTAGACAATGTGGAAATTGTTTCACAGCTCACGCCTCCTGGAACACCATAGTGTGATGGTGTGTTCGAACGTCGTAGTCGTGCTCTGTTGGATATAGTGAGTACTATGATGTCTCTTATCATTTTGCCACTATCGTTATGGGGTTATGCATTAAAGACAAATCCATTCACTTTAACAGGGCACCATCTAAGTCTGTTGAGATGACACCGTGAGAATTATGGTTTGACAGAAGCCTAAGCTGTCATTTCTTAATGTTTGGGGCTGCGACGCTTATGTGAAAATGGGTTTTTCACCTAGCGAGCTCGAACCCAAAGCAGACAAATGCATCTTCATAGAATACCCTAATGAGACATTGGGTATACCTTCTATCTCAGATCCAAGCGCAAAAGGTGTTTGTTGCTAAGAACGGGTCCTTTCTTGAGAAAGAGTTTCTCTCGAAAGAATTGAGTGGGAGGAAGATAGAACTTGATGAGGTTGTTGAACCTTTGTTTCAACCAGAGAATAGCGCAACACAGAAAGATGTTTCTGTAGAGCCTACTCAGTTGAAAAGGAAGTTAATGATGATGATCATGAAGCTTCGGATCAAGTCACTATCGAACCTCGTAGGTCGACAAGGACGCGTACTGCTCCTGAGTAGTACGACAACCCTGTCTTGGAAATCATGTTGTTGGACAACGATGAACCTACGAACTATGGAGAAGCGATGGTGGGCCCGGATTCCAACAAATGGCTAGGAGCCATGAAATCCGAGAAAGGATCCATGTATGAAAACCAAGTATGGACTTTGGTAGACTTGCCTGTTGAATGGCGGGTCATTGAGTACAAATGGACCTTTGAGATAAACATAGACGCTAATGGTGAAATGTCACCGTTTATAAAGCTCGACTTGTCGCAAAGAAGTTTCCGCCAAGTTCAAGGAGTTGACTGCAATGAGATTGTCTCATCTGTAGCGATGCTAAAAGTCTATTAAAATTTTGTTAGCAGTTGCTGCATTTTTCGATTATGAAATCTGGCAGATGGATGACAAAACAAGGTTTCCGTAATGGTTTCTGTGAGGAAGAGTTGTATGTGATACAACCAGAAGGTTTTGTCAATCCTAAGGATGCTAATAATATGCAAACTCCAGCGATCCTTCTATGGACTGGAGCAAGCATCTCGGAGTTGGAATATATGCTTTGATGAGGTGATCAAAGTGTTTAAGTTTATACAAAGTTTATGAGAAACTTGTATTTGCAAGAAAGTGAGTGGGAGCGCTATGGAATTTCTTATAAGAATATGTAGTTGACATATTATTGATCGGAAATGATGTAGAATTTCTGGAAGAGCATGAAGGGTTGTTTGAAAAGTTTTTTTTTCAAAGGAAGACCCAGATAAAGCTACTATTTTATTGAGCATCAAGATCTATAGGGATAGATCTATTCGCTTGATAAGTTTTTTCGACGAAGACATACCTTGACAAGTTTTTGAAGGAGTTCAAAATAGATGGGTCAAAGAAGGAGTTCTTGACTGTATTGTAAGGTGTGAAATTGAGTAAGACTCAATACCCGACCACGGCAGAAGATAAAGAAGAGATGAGTGTCATCTCCTATGCTTTAGCCATAGGCTCTATATAGTATGCCATGCTGTGTACCGCACCTGTGTGTGCCTTGCCATGAGTCTGTCAAGGGGTACAAGAGTAATCCAAGAGTGGATCACTGGACAACGGTCAAAGTTATCCTTAGTAACTTGAGAACTAAGGAAATATTTCTCGATTATGGAGGTGATAAAGAGTTCATCGTAAAGGGTTACGATGATGCAAGCTTTAACTCCAATCCGGATGACTCTTAGTAGAAATCTGGCTACGTATAGTGGAGCAGCCATTTGGAATAGCTCCAAGTGGAGCGTGGGAGCAGTATCTACAAATATGAAATGGAAAGTTTGCAAAGGTACACACGGATCTGAATGTCGCAGACCCGCTGACTAAAAATCTCTTTCACGAGCAGAACATGAACAAACCCCAAAACTTATTGGGTGTTAATCACATGATGATATGATCACATGGTGATGTAAGTGTTAATCACATGGTGATGTGAACTAGATTATTGACTCTAGTGCAAGTGGGAGACTGTTGGAAATATGCCCTAGAGGCAATAATAAAATGGTTATTATTGTATTTCCTTGTTCATGATAATTGTCTATTGTTCATGCTATAATTGTGTTAACCGGAAACCGTAATACATGTGTGAATACATAGACCACAACATGTCCCTAGTGAGCCTCTAGTTGACTAGCTCGTTGATCAATAGATGGTCACGGTTTCATGGCCATGGACATTGGATGTCGTTGATAACGGGATCACATCATTAGGAGAATGATGTGATGGACAAGACCCAATCCCAAGCATAGCACAAGATCGTGTAGTTCATTTGCTAAAGCTTTTCAATGTCAAGTATCGTTTCCTTAGACCATGAGATTGTGCAACTCCCGGATACCGTAGGAATGCTTTGGGTGTGCCAAACGTCACAACGTAACTGGGTGGCTATAAAGGTGCACTACGGGTATCTCTGAAAGTATCTGTTGGGTTGGCACGAATCGAGACTGGGATTTGTCACTCCGTGTGACGGAGAGGTATCTCTGGGCCCACTCGGTAAGACATCATCATAATGAGCTCAATGTGACTAAGGAGTTAGCCACGGGATGATGTATTACGGAACGAGTAAAGAGACTTGCCAGTAACGAGATTGAACAAGGTATGGGCATACCGACGATCGAATCTCGGGCAAGTATCATACCGATAGACAAAGGGAATTGAATACGGGATTGATTGAATCCCCGACATCGTGGTTCATCCGATGAGATCATCGTGGAGTACGTGGGAGCCAACATGGGTATCCAGATCCCGCTGTTGGTTATTGGCCGGAGAAGTGTCTCGGTCATGTCTACGTGTCTCCCGAACCCGTAGGGTCTACACACTTAAGGTTCGATGACGCTAGGGTTATAGGGAAATGGTATACGTGATTACCGAAGGTTGTTCGGAGTCCCGGATGAGATCCCAGACGTCACGAGGAGCTCCGGAATGGTCCGGAGGTAAAGATTGATATATAGGAAGTCCAGTTTTGGTCACCGGAAAGTTTTCGGGCTCATCGGTAGTGTACCGGGAGTGCCGGGAGGGTGCCGGAGGACCCCCGAGAGGGGTGTGACGACCAAAGGACCTCATGGGCCCTTAGAGGAGGTGTGCCAGCCCATATTGGGTTGGCCAAGACCATCTATGTGGGCCCATGTGGCTGGAGTTAAGGAGATAAGGCAAAAGGGATTTAAAAGGAGGAGATCCACCTCCCTTGTGGGAGGTGGACTCTCCCTTTAATTCGGCCGGCCCTCTCCTCTTTGGAGTAGAGGCCAAGACAGCCCTCCACGTCCCTCCTCCTATATATACTTGAGGTTTTGGATGTTTTGAGACAAGATTTGATCTCTCTCTCTCACGGCAAAGCCCTACCTCTCTTCTTCCTCCTCCGCAGCGCTTAGGCGAAGCCCTGTCGGAATACCTTGCTACTCCACCACCACCACGCCGTCGTGCTGCTGTTGGAGCCCTTCCCCAACCTCTCCTTCCTCCTTGCTGGATCAAGGTGTTGGAGACGTCACTGGGCTGCACGTGTGTTGAACGCGGAGGTGCCGTCCGTTCGGCACTTGATCGGATCTACCGCGATCTGAATCGCTGCGAGTACGACTCCATCAACCGCGTTCTTGTAACGCTTCCGCTTAGCGATCTTCAAAGGTATGAAGATCCACTCTCCCCTTGCTCGTTGCTGGTTTCTCCATAGATGGATCTTGGTGAACGCGTAGGAAATTTTTGATTTACTACTACGTCTCCCAACACATATTTAGCCGATTTAACAGGCTTTGCTTCTATCCATTTGGTGAACTTGTCAACCATGACCATTAGGTATTTATTTTTCTTGGTTCCCCCTTTAAGGGGTTCGACCATGTCTAGCCCCCAGACCGCAAAAGGCCAGGTGATCGGAATAGTTTGAAGAGCTGTTGGGGGCATGTGACTTTGATTTGCAAAGAGTTGACACCCAACGCAATGTTGAACAAGTGACTGGGCATCCGTTCGAGCTGTACGCCAAAAGAAGCCGTCTCGGAAGGCCTTGCTGACAAGGCATCTTGCCGCGGTGTGATGCCCGCCCATGCTTGCATGGATTTCAACGAGGAGCTCCCGTCCTTCTTCCTCGGATATACACCTCTGTAATACTCCGGTGGTGCTTTTCTTCTATAACTCACCCTCATGTACTTTGTAGGCCTTGGATCGCCGAACTATGCGTCATGCCTCAGTTTGATCGTCGGGGAGTTCCTTGTGAAGAAGGTAAGCAAGCAAAGGTTCCGTCCATGGCGCAATTACCGCCATTACCTCATGATCCAAGGGTGTCTCATTCATCGTGGAGCCGCCGATAATGCCATCATCTGACTCGTTTATAGGGGGAACAACTTCGTCCGCCGTATTCGGACCGGCGCCATTGTCATCGTCCTGCCACACTACGGAGGGCTTAAAGAGCTGCTTTAGGAAGGTGTTCCTCGGGATGGGATCGCGCTTGTCTCCCATACGGGCCAGTATATCGGTGGCTTGGTTGTTGTCTCGAGCAACATGGTGGAATTCCAACCCCTCGAATCGAGCGGATATCTTGAGGACAGCGTTTCTATATGCCGCCATCTTCGGATTTTTGGTGTCGAACTCATCGTTAATTTGGGATATGGCCAAGTTTGAGTCTCCTCATACCTCTAGCCGTTGTATGCCCATTTACACCGCCATCCGAAGACCATGAAGAAGAGCTTCATATTCGGCGGCATTGTTGGAGTCGGCATACATGATTTGCAACACGTATCTCATGTTGTCGCCTATGGGGGATGTGAGAATAACTCCAGCTCCCATACCGGCCAAGGTCTTGGATCCATCAAAGTACATTGTCCAATGGGAGTATGCACTGTACTCCTTGGGGAGCTCGGCCTCTGTACATTCAGCCAGGAAGTCCGCCAGTATCTGAGATTTAATGGCGCGGTGTGGCTTGTAGGTTATTTCAAAAGGAAGGAGCTCAATGGCCCATTTGGCGATGCGGCCGGTGGCGTCCCTGTTGTTGATTATATCATTCAGGAGGACTTCCGATGCCACTGTCACCGCACACTCCTGGAAGTAGTGTCTGAGTTTCCTCGACGCCATGAATATTGTATAGGCTATTTTTTGGTAATATGGGTATCTGGACTTGCACTGCGTTAGCACCTCCGACACATAATATACCGGTTTCTGAGTCCGGAATTTATGTCCCTCCTCATCTCGTTCAACGACGAGCACCGCACTGACGACCTTGTTGGTGGCCGATATGTATAACAACATGGGCTCACCGGCGCCTGGTGTTGTGAGTATGGGATTGGTTGCTAGTAGTGTTTTGATTTCTTCTAACGCAGCTGCTGCCTCATCGGTTCATTCAAAATTGTTGGTCCATTTCAGTAGCTTATAGAGCGGCAAAGCCTTTTCTCCGAGGCGGGAGATAAAGCATCTTAACGCCATGACGCACCCGACTAGCCTCTGGACATGCTTCAGCTCTATGGGGATTGTAAGTTCTGATAGAGCACGGATTTTAGCTGGATTTCCCTCTATTCCTCTATGGGAGACGATGAATCCAAGCAGCTTACCAAAGGGAACTCCGAATACACATTTTCCCGGATTGAGCCGCATATCGTATTCGCGTAGACTAGCGAAAGTTTGGCGTAAGTCGTCGATCAACTGGCCGATGTGTTTTGTTTTGATTACCACATCATCCACATATGCATCGACAGTCTTATTGACCTGTGTCACGAGACAGGTTTGGATCATGCGCTGGTATGTGGCCCCGGCGTTTTTTAGCCCGAAGGGCATCGTGTTGAAGCAAAATGGCCCGTAAGGGGTGATGAATGCAGTAGCCTCTTGATCGGATTCCTTCATTTTAATTTGATGGTATCCGGAGTAAGCGTGGAGGAAACACAACAAATCGTATCCGTTTGTGGCATCGATGATCTGGTCTATGCGTAGTAAGGGGAAAGAGTCCTTGGGGCAGCTTTGTTGAGGTCTTTGAACTCGACACACAGCCGCCAGGACTTGTCTTTCTTAGGCACCATTGCCAGGTTTGCTAGCCACTAGGGGTGTTTAATATCCCGAATAAATCCGGCCTCGAGCAGTTTAGCTAATTCTTCAGCCATGGATTGCCGTTTGGGCTCAGAGAAGTGGTGCAGAGTCTGTTTCATGGGATTAAAGCCTAGAATAATGTTTAAGTTGTGTTCGGCGAGCCAGCGTGGGCTTCCAGGCATATCGAAAGGATGCCAAGCGAAAATGTCCCAATTCTCGCGAAGGAAATTCCGCAATGCTTCGTCCATGAGGGGATCAAGCAGAGCTCTGATGGACATTGTCTTATTGGGGTCCGTTGGATCCACCTAAAATTTAACAATTTCCTCTACGGGTTTAAAGGATGTGGACTTGGGCATTTTGCTAAGGATCACCTTGTCCCTATTAACTGTCGACCGTAGAGCGGTCAACTCTTCGGCGACGAAGTTTTCCGCTAATGCCTCGAGGGCGAGCGCTGCCGTTTTGTTTTCAGCCCGAAGGGCTATGTTCGGATCACTAGCGATCGTGATCACTCCGTTTGGTCCTAGCATTTTGAGTTTCATGTACTCGTAATGGGGTATAGCCTGGAACTTTGTAAAGGCATCGCGTCCCAATAGGGCGTGATGGCCACTTGGGAAGGGGACGATGTGGAAGAGAAGTTCTTCGGATCGGTAGTTTTCAGGCGTGCCGAACACAACGTCCAGGATGATACATCCAGAACAACGTGCCTCTTTCCATGGGATAATTCCCTAGAAGGTTGTGTTGCTATGTTCGATGCAAGATCGGTCGAACTACATTTTTCCAAAGTTGCCTCGTATATGAGGTTAAGACCACTGCCGCCGTTCATTGGCACTTTATGTAGCCTGTATCCATCAACGATGGGATTCAAGACTAGAGCGTCCGATGAATGACCGGGAAGGATGGGTGGCTGGTCAGTGTCCCCGAAAGTAATCGGTACGTCTGCCCATGGGCTAGTAGCTGCCACATGGTAGACTTGCTTGTGCTCCCTAAGAGCTCTTTTACGCCTGCTCCTAGAGGGGAGGATCTCATAGACCGTCAGGACTTCGGCATTAAATTCGGGTGGTGAAGGAGAGCGCCTGTTCGACGAAGATGTGTCGAGGATAGCCTCGCCACTTTTTGTGACTTGCCTGACGACCTAGCAAGCTTGAAGGCTATGTGTTGGGTTCGTGTTTAACAACACGGAATGAATGGGGCAAGGTTTATCCAAAAGTCCGTTGAGGATGGTACTGGTCCTAGAAAGGGACTTGTTTCTTTTTTCGACGGACAAGGTGGGTGACCGGAGGGACATGAATCTCCCTGTCATCGGGTCTGATACCGAGGAGATCATAGAACGGAACCTGGTCATCCGATATACGCATAGCTTCGATCCGATCGAACAACTCGTTTGAGAATGAGGCGATGGCAGGATGCGTGTCGCTGATACAAGTGGATTCGTCAAGCGGTGTGACGGTTCCAGAGTTACGCCAAAGCGGATCTGTATTCCATTCCATCATGGGACCTGATGTCTTGGATGTCAAAGCATCTGGACTTACAGGTTTTTCTTCGAAGGTTGAGGGTTCCATTGGAACAAGTGTTCGCCATGAATCAGCCGCGAACTCTAGGGTTCCGAACTTGATACTCTGATTGGGGGAAAACCTTCCGATCTGGCCATGACGGCCGACCGGGCTGGCATGCGACAAGATGTCATTGCCGATGAAACTCTAATCGGGGGCGAGAGTCCCCTCGATACAGATCTCGCTACTTGCGACGGGACGAGCCATCGATTCCTTCGGTGCTCACAGAGAACTCTCATTGAAAGCACCAATGTCGGTGTCAAAACTGGCGGATTTCGGGTAGGGGGTCCCGAACTGTGAGACTAGAACTGACGGTAACAGGAGACGAAGGGGACATGAGTTTACCCAGGTTCAGGCCCTCCTATGAAGGTAATACCCTACGTCCTGCTTGGTTGTATTGATGATGTAAGGGGTTACAGAGTTGATCTATCTTGATATCATATTGCTAACCCTAGACGAGTTGTTCTGTCCCTATACCCTAAAACCCTCCGGCTTATATAGATGCCGAGGGTGTCCTAGGCTTACACATGGTCGGTTACATGCCGAATAGATAACATGCCTAACTACAGCTAATAACTTGGAGAATGCGTCACGACTCCTTCAAGCTTCCATCTGGCGCAGGTGGTCTTCGATCATCTGATGCCTGCCTTGCGGCCCATACAGTCCGGCCCATGAACAATAGGTCGGCTATCCGAGGACCCCCTAATCTAGGACTCCCTCATTAAGTGTCGCCATTTCTCATCTCGTCTTCATTGTCGCTGCCACCATCATCACTGAAGCCATTCTCTCTAAGTTAGTCATACTTGTAATCGGTGTATCGCATCTGGTAACTACTGTAAGACATATTATCAACCGGTCATTTATCTTTATGTCGGCTTCAACGAGTTCATCTTGAGATCCGATCGCCATTTGTGAGAAATTTGGTAAGGCAATGGATTGAGTCAAGGCCTTGCAACCCTATGTATTTGTGCGCGGGATCATCGGAATTACTTTTTGTATTATACATTATTTCTATGTGTCAGATTGCAACGGAGTTGACTCTTGTCTTTTTCTCATTCTAAGTCCCTATAGGTACCCAAGATCTCATAGGTTGATCAACAAGGAGGTGGAACGCTACCCCGAATATGGGCGAGAGAAGGGGTTAGCATGGTAGAGGAAAACAATTCCTTGGGGACGAATTAGGTGTAGTCATTAAACGTCCAATGTTTTTTTCTAGATATTTATTCTTAATAGCTGGTGTAGCCCAATGCTTTGACCTTTTACTTTTCTATAGTTCTACTTTGTACCACAATTGGGTTGTGAACCTTAGTTTCATTTGATAAAGTAACCGACAAAGGGGGGGGGGGCTTTGCCCCCTTGATGATTTAAAAGAATGAGTGATTATACCCATATTTTAGTTTGTACGGACGCTTGGCTTTGTTGGTTCATGAATATGGTGGTACATTCTTGCCACTCTCAAGTTTTTGCCGGTGTCCACTCCATCTGTACACCTTGCAACTCTTTCTGTAGCGGTTGGCAAACAAGAGGTACACCACGAAGTCATCCACACAGAGCATGGAGAGCAGGAAGCAGAATTTTCTAAGGTGATCCTTGCTCAAGTCAGCAAGGATCCAACTTGGTTGCCCAACCACGACAATGGCCTTGGTGACCATGCTGACAATTATGTTGCCGAAGTAGTTGTCGAGCGACACGGACATCATGCACATCATGCTCCCGAAGCTCTTGAAGCCGTCAGGCATCTCCTCGTTGAAGAACTAGAGTTGGCCCAGGTACACCATCACCCCTGACATGCAGATCAGCGCATACCACGACACCTTCCATATGATGCACATCTCATGTTTGTTTGTGGTGGTCGCCTTGGCCTTCCTGAAGCGCTCGACCGTGCCAACGGTGGCCATTGCCATCACACCAAGGACCATGCCAAGTCCCTTTTGCATGGATGTTGACAATAGTTATAATATGTTGCATTTTGGCCTTTACTTTCTGGTAATATGGTGCTAGCAAGCTGTGTTGTGTATTGCCAAAGCTTTGGACTTCTACTTTTCGTTCTACTTTCTAATTGAATTGGGTTGCGAACCTTGGTTTCATTTGGTTATGGAACTGAGGGAGGGGGTGGGGGTCCTACGCCCTGATGATCTAATAGAACGAAGAGATTGTGGCCATATTTTATATTATATGGATGTTTGGCTTGTTGGTTCATGAATATGGTCGTACACTCTTGCTAGTCTCAAGTTTTTCCTTTGGTCAGCCACTGGATAATGGAACCGGGGTGGGGGAAAGCCCCCCTAGATCTAAAAGTACAAAGTGTTTATGCCCATGTTTTAATTTACATCGATGCATGAGTTGTCATTTCATGAATGTGGTGATATGTTCTTTCCACCTCTCAAGTCTTTTCCTAGGTCTGTCCCTGCCATGAAGTCACAGAGAGTATGACAAGCAGGAAATAGAACTTGTTGAGGTGGCCCGCGTTCAGGTCGAAATATGCAAAACCTTTATAGGCCTAGAATAGTCGACAACCGCGGGACTTCGAAAGCGGTGTCACACTTTGAAGGGTTCATAGGATTTTGAAAACGCGAGAATATGTAAAGTATAGGTTTGGAGTGGCATGTCGATTTGAACCCTGTAGGATTAGCAATGAGTGTTTGATGCCACAGGAAAAACAAAAGAAATTGTAAAACGAGGTTGGAGTGGATGTTAAATTTTCTAAAAAATGTAGTACAAAAGATTCCATAGGAAAAATTCCTATGGGATCCAATACTATGAAACAAAGGACCAATGTAAGAAAAAAACATCTAAGTATCTCAATCCTCCAAAACCCCTATGGAATTCCTTTAATTCAAATGAGAGTGTTTTGTGCTCCCAAGCGACCAGATCTATTTAAAAAAACATCATTACGTCGTGTTGTCAAGTATACATTAACCTTCTTTTACCTGGCAAAGTATCATGACAGGTACAGAATCTTTAAAAAGATGATATATTTGGCGTGTGGGGAATGGACAAAATACTAATATTTGGGAAGATGCTTGGATCCCTAACTGTGCTACAAGGAAAATTGTGACGCCTAGAGGAGGACAATTACTGTCGGCTCTTCGTTTACCTGGCAAAGTATCATGGCAGGTACAGAATCTTTAAAAAGAGGATATATTTGGCGTGTGGGGAATGGACAGAATATTAATGTTTGGGAAGATGCTTGGATCCCTAACTGTGCTACAAGGAAAATTGTGACGCCTAGAGAAGGACAATTACTGTCTAAGGTAGGAGACCTGATTGATCCTATCTCCAATAATTGGGATGAAGACCACTCCCACAATATGATATGTCAGATTTTATCGCTTGGAGCTATACAAAAAATGGTACATTCTTGGTTCGGTCTGCCTACTCTGTGGAGTGGGATCATCAGTACGGGAGTAAACTTCGACATACAAATGGGATGGGCCGAACGGCAATAAATCCTATCTGGAGTACTATATGGAAGCTATCATGTCAAGCGAAAGTTAAAATTTTCATATGGCGTACACTTCATGGCACACTCCCATGCCGGGTTACACTTGTAAATAGACATATGAAGACCTCGCTCATATGTCTTTTTTGCTCAGAAGGCCTAGAAGACACAAAGCATATGTTGTTCCTCTGTATTAAAGCCAAGGAGGTTTGGAAAAGGTTAGGGATGGATGATATCGTTGATAAAGCGTGCAAAATAGATCATGCTGGAGAAGAGGTGTTGTTATATTTGCTGCTTCTGCCAGATCAAGATTTATGCATTTTGGTTAATCGCAACGTGGGCGAAATGATTGGTATCACAACATGGTATCTATGGTGGGAAAGACGTAAAGTGGTGTATAAGGAGACAACACAGAATGCGCAGCAGATTTCAACGGGAGTTCTAGCCCACACATCAAACTTCGTTAATGCATCGTCCACGAAGGCATCGGTTAAAAAAGGATGTTGGACATATCCTCCTAGGGGGTTTGTTAAACTTAATGTTGACCCTTCTGTTGACCATGACGTTTTTAACGACACGACGGGGACGGTTCTAAGAGATGATAAAGGAAGGTTTATTGCTGTAGGAAACGGAAAAATTGACTATTGCGCGGATGTTTTAACAGCGGAAGCTCTAGCTCTCAAATTTGGTCTGACAATGGCAGAGAGAGTAGGATGCAACCGACTCATTATTAATTCAGACAATCTGAAAGTGATTGAAACCATGCAGGATGGAGGACATTCGACGGGACCGGCGGCAGCGATACTCAATTAATTTTTTTATTATGCTTGTGATTTTATTAGCTCAAGATTTAAATATTATAATAAAGAAGCAAATAAAGTTGCTCATGAACTAGCTAGATTAGCTAGATTTTCTTTCACTTCTCTTGAGGAACCTTTACGTGAAATTGTAACAATCTTCGCAGACGATGTAACGATTATCTCTAATGAATAAATCTTTCGGTTTTTCAAAAAAAAAGTATACATCAACCTTCACTATAAGACCGTCGTACTAGCCCCACCTAGTAATCTCCAACCATGTTGCTAACGATGCCCCTAATCCAAATTTGATTATTAAACATCAACACATGTTTTTATGTTTATGTTTTTGAAATACATAAGTATTATTCCAAAATCAAAGATTTTAATTTTTTGCGGTTTTAAAATTACTTGTCCGCTTTCAAAATGAATGAATACATTTTAAATTATTATAAAAAATAAAATCACATGAATAATTTTGAAAATGAATTTAACCATTTTCCAAGAACGTGGACATTTTTGAATAGTGTGAACGTTATGTTTCAAGTACGTGAACACTTTTTAAACATAATCTGAGCATTTCTTGTGTACAACACGTACTTTTTATTAAAATCTCGTGAATATTTTTTTCTAAAACAACCTGAACATATTTTTTTTTTTGGAAAAACAAGCCCTTTCTTACTAAAATGTACCCCCTCCACTTCTAAATATAAATCTGTTAAGAGATTTCACTGCAGATTACATACGAATGTATATAGACATACTTTAAAGTATATATTTACTCATTTCGATCCGAATATAATCCACCGTGAAATCTCTACTTATATTTAGGAACACAGGGAGTTCATGAATATGACATTAACAACTTTTCGACAAAATATAAACTTCGAGCATTCGGTACCTTAGGGGCAAATCGCAAAAGATGGCCATAACTTTTTTCCGAGTTTCTTTATTTCTTTTCTGTTTGTTTCCTTCTTTAGTTTCTTTCTGGTTCTCCTGTTTTTGTTGGTTTCTTTTGCTTTTTGGTCCCCGTTCTTCATTTTTTTGTCATTTTAAAACCATTTTGAAATAAATGTTAAATGCATCCTCAAATTTTAAAAATCAAAGCACTTTAAAACTGTTCATAATTTGAAAATATTTGCTCACAATGTGAATAAAAAGGTAAAAAATCATGAAATTAAAAATTATTATGTATCTAAATAATATTCATGAATTTTAACAAATATTTTAGTATATTAATTATGTACATTGTTTTTAAATCATTTTGTTTTAAATTTTAGTTGTTTTTAAAAGTTCTTAGTATTTAAAAAAAATCATGATTTATTTTTCAAATGGTTTCTTAAGTTTTATATATATTCATTAATTTTCAAATTATAAAATAAAATAAAACAAAAAACATGAAAGAGAAAAGGATTTTAAAAAAAGAAACAAGACACAAAACAGAAAGAAAACATAAAAGGGAAAGGTAAAAGAATAGCATAATACAAAGGATAAATAAACACAAATAGAAATTGGCACAAAACCAAAATAAAAACCAGCTAAAACCTACTCAAAGGAATGGAAACCATTCCTAATAAAAGGAAAACCAAACGCACTTGTAACATCCATAAGGATATAAAGCAGCTGTAGATGGGCCGACCCAGCTCGCATGCTTATATGTGTTTGGGTTACAATTTGACGCAGTTAGATGATACCCCCAGCTTTGTAGCAGGAATCAGTTTCAATGTACTTTCATGACATTGATTTTTTTGAAGACGAATAGTTGGATGAATACGAGAACTAGAAATAAAAATACATCGAATTTGATGTATTTAGTTATTGAGGTGAGCCTTTCCCCGTACATGTTTGCATGTTGAGGTACATCTTTTTCATGTATGTTTACATGATGAGGTGGTGTGTATGTGTGCGCATGTTGAAACAAATAGGTTAGTGTAGATAAGTATTTAGATATAGTAGAGGATAAGTGTTGCAATTTCTAAGGATCTGTCGAGATCCTAGAAAAAACTCGAAGGTCAAAGGTAGTCTGTAAGATTATTGATCAACCCATTGTAAGCTTCGTAGGGTTGAAGTCCTAAGGAACATGAATATGAGTTAATCATATTAAAAAAATGGTTTTAGGGCTTCCCTACGTAACTCCGTTTAAAATATCATACTCCCTCTGTCTCATAATGTAAAACACTTTTTGACACTATACTAGTGTCAAAAAACGTGCTACATTATGGGACGAAGGGAATACATGATTAATCAACAATAAGCAATGAACATCGGGAAATTTACAAGCTTCGATCTACACCAACTGCACATGAATGACGTCAAAGATGGAGATGAAGACAATTTTGTGGATGAAGATGGTGATGGAAGGATGCTCCCTGCTTTGCATTGATGTTGGTGATAGTTATGGAGATGACGGATGTTGGAATATTCAGTATATATGTGTGTGTGGCTTACAACATTTATTATACTGATATTTTTATCTTCTGAAAATTGTTGATATGGAATTGAGAGCATCATATACATGTACGTGTACATGGAAACTTTGACGGAAATTTGTCGAAGGAAGCCGATACTTCATGCTGGAAATACAATACATGTTTATTGGAAATTAAACATTGTTTATATAACCCGGGCACAGCATAATAGGAATGACCAGGTTGTCCATAATTTGGCAATATGGATTGTTTAAAAGCCTGCGGATTTGAATTGGAATTTATTCAAATCCGGCGCATGACTCACACATGCGTGATGAGACCTTATTACAGATTAATTTAATACTCCTATTTGATTACTAATGATCGTGGTTGATTGCGCTAATATGGAGTCTTTGTTCAAACAGATTATTTATCTGGAAATCTATCTGTACACGGTTGAAGATAAACCGGAATAATTCTATATATATTGGTCTCTTCCCTCTGGCCTCAATACCATTGTGAGCGGCACCACGGATTAGGGTAAAGAACAGAGGGTAGACCGTAACTACAACAACGGATCCAACAAAAACTAATCCCGTTAGGGAGAAGGGAGGGCTCTTGTTCCACCGCCACACAAAATTTCATCTCTCGGTAGGCATCCAACTGGTGCAATTCTGCAATGAAACATTGTTTCTACATAACATATGCTCAAGATGATCAAATGAAAGGCAATAATTGGACTATTCATTCCCTAAATTCGTGGTATAGAACTCTCTTTCATGATGTCTCTTTTAGACGTTCATTATTCATGCTGCTACAACTCATTTTGGGGGTTTGCATTTTGTACATGTAGTCCTGCGTGAAGTAGATATTCTCCTCTTCCAAGTTTTTTTGGAGGGGAAACTCTCCTCTTACAAGTTTGTTGGCTGTTGGAATACAATAACCATATGTGTGGCCAAACTTCTACAGTAACTAGTAGATACCGAGCATGCTCTATGCAATGCAATGTTTGGTGATCAGTCACGTGTTCCTTTGCTATGCACTATTCATCAAAATGGTTAGAATTTTCTTCGCTTGTATTATGGATGCATGTTTTTTTCTTCTTTTTTGCAGGGTGCAGAATTTCAGACGGTGTAGTGTACAAAGTAACCATTTCACTCAATAAGGGCAAAAAATGACACTTCACATGATTTCATTGTGTTGTACTTGTAGCGATGAAATCGAAATTTGTTGTAGTATCAAGCAAATTTCAAGATATATATTGTATTAGAGGATCTACAACCGGACCTCTCAAACCCATCTCAAACGTCCAGGCAGGCCGCCCGATCAGTGTCCAATCACAAAATTTCGATTCAGACAGGCCTCTCAAACGACACTTAAACGCCCGGACTGACCGGCACCCCCCATATCCAGCCCAAATATGAGGCGCGTATGGGGTCGCCCGGACGTGCCCGGGCACGCCCGCCACGTCGAACCCGACATCCGTCCCCACCCCAAATTGCACCAAATCCCCCTCCCCCCGCCCCCCGAAGAGCAGCCGAATCCATTTGCCATCTCCTTTCTTCTTCTTCCTCCTCATCGTCCGTCTCGTGCTCCGCCGCCGCGTCGTTCGTCTCGAGCTCAGCCGTTCCCAGCCTCTCCGTCGGCTCCGAAAGAGCGCGCCCATCCTTGCCACGGGGGACGTCATCGCCGGCCCAGACGCCATCGTGGTACGTCCATCAAAACTCCGCCTCCGCCTTGCGCTTGAGATATTCGACACGTTGACCGACGGAGTTATTGTGATTTTGTTAGATAAACGATGGATTCGGATGCTTCGTCGAACGAGGAGTATGGACCGACTGAGCTTGACCAAAAGATTGAAGATGAGTTCTTCCATTCCTCGGATTCTGATGAAGAAGTGGACATGCTCATGCTCATGCAAGAGGAAATTGACCGGGAAGTAGAGCATATTCTCAACTTCAAGGGCTCAATCAAAGGGAGAAGAGTGATCAACCGGGACAGGGTGTCCGGAGCAAAGCTACTGCACAAGGTTCAGAATTTTCTGTAGATGCATCAAAATCTTCGAAATCACCCGGTGCACACGCAGCTACTCAATGATCTTGTGAATCACATGTGGATCCACAATGACAACCAAGGAGGCAATGCTTGAGTTTGGCACTTGAAATAAATTTTATGTAAACGCTATGTACGCTTGCCAACACTACTTATTTTACGTGCGACATGATCAACGTGCATGTATTTGCATGAATTTAAGATATATGGATGTACGAAACAAAATATAAGGGTCCGTCTGGATGCGGACATGTTTAGATGCGTCAGAGCCGGATTTGTTAAAGTTGTAGATGCTGCTGCAAACCGCAACCAAACAGGCACTAAAGAAAGTTATGCATACAAATGAAGTGCACTGTCCATGCATGCATACAAATGAAGTGGTAGCAGACTAGTCAGCGGTACAGTGAACACAAGCGGTCAGTTGCAGCGTGACACTGGCCAAAAATGCCAAGAAACGAACACATAGCTAGACATAGGCGTACACATGCATACCATCGTAGTTGCACATCCTGCAGCATGCTTATTCTTTAGTCGTAGCTAGCAGCAGCCAGCCACCGCCGATCCCATGCATGTCCTATCATCAACGAGAGACCCGTCGCGCGCGCTGAACGTACGTGCCAATGCTCGTGCATGCATGCATGAAGTCTCCGATCTCAAGAACCACCGCAGCCAGGGCCAGGCGGCCGATCGATCGAGTCACGCCTGGCATGCCTCGTCGTCGTCCACGCTCCCTTCCTCCTCCTCGTCGCTCCGTCCCTCCACCTTGCAGCTCTTCCTGTATCGGCCGGCGAACACGAGGTACACCGCGAAGTCGGCGACGGAGAGTATGGCGAGCAGGAAGTAGAACTTGTTGAGGTGGCCCTCGTTCAGGTCCGCCGGGATCCAGCCCGGCCGCCCGTCCACGGCGGTGGCCTTGGTCACCGCGCTCACGATGATGTCGCTGAAGTAGTTGCCCAGTGACATGGACATCATGCACAGCGCGCTGCCGAAGCTCTTGAACCCGTCGGGCATCTCGCCGTTGAAGAACTCGAGCTGGCCCACGTACATCATCACCTCCGACACGCCGATCAGCGAGTACTGCGGCACCTGCCACAAGATGTGCAGCTCGCTGCTGTTCGTGGTGGTCGCGCTGGCCTTCCTGAAGTGCTCCACCGTGCCGGCGGTGGCCATGGCCATTGCGCCGAGGACCAGGCCAAGGCCCATCCTCTGAAGCTCCGTGGGTCCGGTCGCGCGGCCGGTGAGCCGTGCCAGGAACGGGCAGATGGCGCGTCTGTACAGGAAGATGGTGGTCGCGACGGTGAGGATGTCGAAGGCTGACATGCTGGAGGCCGGGATCGAGAAGACGCCCAAAGGCGTGGTCCGGCGCATCGCGGCACCCTGCACGACGAAGAGCGACGCCATCTGGGTGAAGACGACGGAGTAGAGGATGGTGCAGAGCCAGATAGGGAGGATCCGGAGGATGCTCTTCACTTGCTCCACCTGCGTCACCGTGCACAGCTTCCACTGGTCGCGCGTCTTGCTGCACGTGGCGAGCTTGGTGTTGGTGTCCTCGGTCGTGAGCGCCGCCCGGTCCAAGAACCTGAAGCCCTTGGTGTGCAGAAGCTTCC
Organism: Hordeum marinum; assembly: GCA_022496015.1. Classification (NCBI taxonomy): domain Eukaryota; kingdom Viridiplantae; phylum Streptophyta; class Magnoliopsida; order Poales; family Poaceae; genus Hordeum; species Hordeum marinum. The sequence continues at coordinate 339,123,114 of CM039677.1, read as the reverse complement.
TCGCACCGGAGTCCGTCTTCTCGTCGCCCTCGTAGAGGATCTCCACGTCGGCCGACACGCCGCCGGACTTCCAGTTCCTGCAGGCGGCGGAGGCGACCTGACAGATGCTGGCCATGGGGTTGCCGCAGGGCTGCGCGTGGCGGTACTGGGGCGTCCCGCTGAGGAAGAGCAGCAGGGCGGTGGCGGCGGCGGCGGTGGAGGCCCAGAAGCCGAGCACCCACTTGCCGTGGTCCTGGAGGTAGCTGAGGAAGGTGTTGGAGAAGAGCGAGCCGAGGTTGAGCGCCAGGTAGAAGTAGCTGAAGAAGGAGACCTTGGAGTGCGCCTCGGCGGGGTCCTCCTCGTCGAACTGGTCGGCCCCGAAGGTGGCGATGTTGGGCTGGTAGCCGCCGTTGCCGAAGGCGATCATGTAGAGCGCGATGTAGAAGATCCCCATCTCCGCGCCGGAGTGCGACGCGCAGGGCGTGTGCTCCGTGCCGCACCCGACCGGCCTGATGAGGTATAGCCGCGACGAGAGCGACAGCAGCCCGAGCCCCTGCAGTGCGGCAAAAAGGTTCACAGCTCATCAGCCCCTGATGTGCATCGCGACAGTGATCTCTTTGTGCCCATCGATCGATCGCTACGGTAGCTCCCAGCTGAAGCTACCGTGGTGCATGGACAAAATGGTTTGCGTGTACAAAGCTACAAACTACTTACTTACAAAAACTACTGTGGCACGTACTACTCTGGCACAGAGGTGGAGTACTTACGAGGACGAAGATGGCCTGGAAGATGGCGCAGGTCTTGTAGCGGCCCCAGTAGGAGTCGCTGAGGAAGGCGCCGATGAGGGAGAACATGTAGACGGTGCCCGTCCACTTGCTCACGTTGTTGGCCGCGTCGCCGTTGCTCTGCTGCACCACCCTCGTCAGGAACAGCACCAGGTTCACGTTCACGCCGAAGAAGGCCATGGTCGCCAGGCCCTGGTTCACTGCAAGTGCAAATCAAACATCAAACATCAAACCAAATCAAATCAAAGGCTTAGATGCATGACCACCGCCAAGAGAGTCATTCATACAAAAGCTACCGGCTGCCTAACCACGCGACGACACACACGCATGCAAGCCGACGCAGCGCGAACTGTGCAACGAAAACGAAGTCGCCTTTCGACGCTTCCCCCTGAAGGCGATGCAGAGCGCCGACTGATCAACCGAAGCGCGTCACTTTAGTACCAATAATAACTTACAGTTGTGGCGAACACTGTCGTCCAACCAACCGCGCGCATAGCCAGCCAGCCAGCTATATAGCGCTCGATCGCTACGGATGGCTAGCGTTGGGTTGCTAGATCGTATGGATGATACGTCTGCTGTCTCGTAGTGATGCTGCTGCTGCTGTCCTGAATTAACACTCGTAAATGCGCCCGGGGAGCCTCCCCCCGCGGCCCGCGGCAGGGAATCCCCAGTTCGGGGCGCTGGCTAGCTGCATGCATGGCCGATGTCACCTCAGCATGCAGGATTCCGCAAAAGGGCCTGGTGTCAACCGTCTGCTTTGAGGCAAAGCAAAACGTCACCTCAGATCAATCGACTTGCACTACCCCTGGCTAGCTACTTCCTACGTATCTACCACTGCACCACTCCTAGAGGCCGTATCACAGCGGCGAAAAGTTCGCTGGAGAATAGCCTGGTTATCAAATCTTTTCTTTCTTTCTTTCTGCTAGTGCTTTTCTAGTGGAAGGAGAGGGCGATCAGCAGATAATATTCTCATCTCATGCAGTAGGGAGAAGAGAAATCCTTGCTTAAAAAGGATGGTGAAATAAATTACCGAGAATAAGACCTCCGGCGAGCCATCCTCCGGACTTGCCCTTGACCGCCGGCCGGCCCTTGATGTCCACGGAGCCGTCGAGGGTGTACTCGCAGAGCTTCTCCTCGGCGGCCCTCCTCTCGGCGGCGGCCTCGCCGCCCATGGTGATCACCCTCATCTTCAGCTCTCCCTCGTTCGCAGACTGCAAGCCATACTGTTAGTACAAAGCAGCAAGAAGAACTGAACCCCGCTGGCTAGATGACCAGGAACGGAGCGGAAGAGGTAGAGCATGTATGGATGCTAACCATCTCTTGCTTGCTCGCTGGATCTCCTCAGCAGCCGGCCTCCGTCGAGTAATGCAACGAGAGAGAGAAGCTGAGAGGCCGAGCAAGAAGGCGAAGAGAGCGAGAGACGAGGCGAGGCGAGGCGATGAGGTAGCTGTTTTGCTTCTGCGGGGAGGGGAGCCTGTGCGATTTATAGAGCCAGCGGCCGGGCTTTGGTAGGGCGCGCAGGATGGAAAGCGAGCAGGGAATGCAGCGTGCGTGGCCTGCTCCGCTCACATGAGGTCACTGGTTCAGGTATCTTAGGTAGACGCGTCACCGGGACAGAGAGGGACGTCACGGCCGACGGCGACGCTCCATTTGTTTTTGTTCTTTCACCCCTTCCTGCTCCTCCTCCTCCTCCTCTTTTTGTTCTCCGGCGAGCCAGAGGCCAGAGGCCAGAGCCCATCATCGCACGGAAGACACCCAGCTCGCTCTCGGTGGCTTTGCTCACCTGCTCGTCTCTGCCGTCGGTAACTCCTGCATGCAGGTAGTGGTACCAGTAAAACCCGCATTTAGCCCGGTCCATGTCGTCCGTGAAACGGGGCAAGAAGTGCGCGTGGGAGGCGTGCCACAATCTTTCCCTTCCTTTGTAAATCTCCTCGCAATATGATTGGCATTCCGCATTAGTAGGTAGTAGTAGGTACCGTGTGTGCTTAATGCTTAAGCCGTGATCAACCCAGCATTCCCGCATGTAATCACATCCACATCCGCTTGCTTTCAGTAAACGGACGCCAGGCCTGGGAGTGCTGGTTGCTTGCTCCTGATTCCTCCACGGAACAGCAATGGACTTCGCTGTCCACCGTGCTATGTTCCGAAGAAATGGTTTGGACTAAGAATAAGATCATCCGGTTCTTGGGAAGAATAGTTCTTGGTGTTTTCCGTCGTGTCTCGGTATGGAGAGATCGCAACGGCTTACCACATTCAATATTCCTCCCGTTATTATTAGTATATGTGCCTTCCTTGGAGGTGGTAACAACCATATGCCTCCGGAAGTAGAAGCAGCGAACAGAATCAGGCTGGGTGTTCCCAAAATGCAGACGCAGCTAAGGTCTAGGGTGTCGAGATAGCGTCTCCCATGAAATTTACTGCCACGTAAGACGGGTTACGCCGTGTGGACGGCCCTGCTCGGCCGCTCGGTGTCGGAGGTCGCATCGACAGCCGTGGACCGACCGGCGGCTAGCTCTCTTTACCGTTCGTTATCCGCGGTGCATCGGATGCCGGCCGGCCGTGCTCGCTGCTCGGCCTGCTGCCTCGCCGTCAGAGAAACAGCGATTCTAAACGGGGAAGAACAGTCGGCCACAGTGCGGGAATTGGCGCCCAAACTTACCCACAGTGCTGGCGTGTGTTACAGCTCATCGCGGGCGGGCTCGGGCCGCCATCCCAGAACAGGCGCGGGTCAGTTCGATCGATGTTCGGTGTCCTCCCCGCTCTGATCCGTAGGCGTCGTGCGCGTGTTGTCAAAAAATCTATGTCCCGTCTCTTCTCGTGGACTCGTGGTGGCCACTGACTGCTCCGGCCATCCGCTCTGAAAGCGAAGCTGAGGCTAAAGACCGATACCAGTCTCGTCATTACGGATCGATGGTACACGTAGTGGTACTGCATTTCGAACTTGAGTACTTACTGTTCATGACATGTATTTTTGTGTACACGACAAGGGACGTATACAAACTGTAGTAAAAGGAACCGGCTGGGATACCAAGTCAACGCTAGGTCGACTGGCCGATCAGGTGCGGGAGAGGAAGTGGTCCATTTCTGAGTTTACCATTTCTCAGTAACGGCCAAATGATGGCCCCGCTTGGGTATTTCTGAGTGAGTGAAGTCTGAAATAAACTTTAACTTTATAGAGACCGATGTAAATGAATCCCAACCTCTAAATCCCTGAAATTTGACACCCTGATCTCTTTGATCCTGGTCTTTTCAAACCCTTGACTCGTTTGGATCACAGGGAAAAGGATCGATCCCAGCCGGGTTCATCAGCTACTCTCACTGATAGTATGGGTCCACAAGTGAGATCCATCTCTCTCTTTTCTTCTTCATTCTCCATCCTTCTCTCCCGATCCCCTTTCTCTCTCCAGCCCCCAACTCATTTTTCATTCTCCACTACTAATGCCCATTTCCTCTCCTACGACACTGGCCGAGCCGCGCACTGGTTGGCGTCGACGGCCGAGTCGACTCTGTCCGGCTGACGACTGGAGGCGGCAGCTGATGAAGACCTTCGAACGGTGGGGCTAGACAGAGTGGTGGCGGCGGGCGGCGGGGTCTCGGCAGAGTGCGACGCAGCCAACTAGTTCCGCGCGCGATGCGGCTGGGCAATTGCGGCGGTTTGCATGCGGCTAGACCGGGCTATCACGCGGCATCTGCAGCTCATGGCGTAGTCGAGGCTTGCGGGGCGGCGAGGACGGACACAGCTCGGCCATGCGGGCTGGCCAACCAACACAGACACAGGGCCGTGGTGGTGGCGTCAAACCGACGACCGCTTAGAGCGGCGGCGCGCAGGCAAGTCTGGCAGCCGGCGGCGCCGTGTAGCTGCGAGCAATTGCAGGAAGCGGGTGGCGCCGGGCACAAGACGAAGCACGGCCTGTGGCTGCCAACAAGCCGAGGCAAACAACGGCGTGGTTAGCGAGCAACGCAACGGCCAATGGCGGGATGGACGCATGGATGCGTACGTGCATGCATGTGCACAAACATATGTCAATGCAGCCTGCAAGACGTTGGCTTGGCACGCCAAGGTTCATGGCGTGGACGACAACCGCTTCCTGCTCGTCCGGAATGGCGTCGGCCGAGCCTGGCCCGTTTGACACACTCATCAGGTCGGATTGTATGTGAGCCCGGCTGCAGCGCCGTCTTGAGCTTAGTGAGATGATCTCCATAGCCATCGCTCATGTGCTGACCACGGTCGCCATCGGGTCGGGTTTGCCCGGTGCAGCAAGCTAGTGAGAAAACGTCGGGCACCGCTGCCGGTCAGCGCTGCACTGCACCTAGTTAGTTGGAGAGTGGCTTTGTAAGAGATGCATATGATAGGTGGACCCATGTAGTAAGTTATCATAAAAATCAATCCCGGCTGGGATCATACCTTTCCAGTTCCAGCAAACAAGGATGTATTTATGCAGGGTCGGAATTGACCGGGATCTGTAAGTATAGGATATCAATTTCAGGGATTTGAAGATGAAGGTTCATTTGTGTCGTCCTCTACAGTCTTGAGGTTTATTTCAGACTTCACTCTTTCTGAGTTTACCATTTCTCTATTACGCTATACAAAGGGTCTTCTTGTGAATATATGCTTCCTAGTTTTAAAAGCCTCGCATTCAGTGAGGTTTCTAATTGAAATTGAGTTGTGGGCAGAGGCCTTTGTGTGTTCCGAGGAGCTACGTTTGTCGTGAAAGAGTATGATGATCTACAAATCTCCAGGAGTATAAGCTTGATCGGATCCCGGTTTGGGCAAGAATTATGGGAATTCTTGATGATCTTATGAAGAGGAAGTAGCTAGCCAAAAGATTGCAAAGAAGGTGGGGCTTCCACCGATCAAGGTGATAGTGAACGAGAGACGGATAAATCACGCGAATTATCTCGAAGCCCATGTATTTGTGATGCTAGATACTCATCTAGTTCGGATGGGATGCATGCCATCTTTTATAAGAGATACTAGCTATATGTTGGGCGAAAATTGCCACAAAGTGAATTATCGCACCAGTACTTGTTAGCAATATCATCATTGTAGACGATGCATGTGTGCCGATCTGTGTGCCAAAGCCAAATGTGAGAGACACTAGTGTTAATCAGTTTTTGGACTTGCAGGCTGTTAACATTGTTTCCCTTCTTTTTAACATTGTCGATGAGCAATTTACCGTAACAATTGACAAAGGTGCGATCGGAGGGAGTAACAATTAACAGCAAGTCTGCACCAAGTTAGCCTTTGTGCGACCTTCCAATAAATGGTTGGTCCCGTGTGATTCCCGTCTTGCCCCTCATGAAAAGGTACTGATATGATTAGGCATTTAGCTTCTAGCAGCATCGAATAACATATGCTATTGCCGGGCGGGGCGCCTCCGGCGAATGGCACGTTTCGATTCCTACCATCCGGTCGCAGAACATTGGCAGTGACAAAAGCTCGTAGTCGGCGACCATTTGGATCCCTAAAGGTCGCTTATAGATCGACGGACGGGGTATGCTACATGGAGCAAAGACCACAAAGCGGGCGCCCTGACTACGTACCCAATACCTAAGCTAGCTTTAGGGCATTTTAAAACCGGATACGTAGCTGTTCTGAGAAGGATCGCCCAATGCAAAACCGCAGTCGAGCAGCAAATCACACGATCGCCGCATGCCGAAACGCCGCCGATGATCGAACATCAACCGAACCGTATTTTTGCCTTTTGCGACATGCATGCTGATGGGGTTAGGCGGAAAGACGCACGCACCCATGGCTAGCTCGGCGCCTCGGCCGATCACAGTAGTAGTATGAGACAACCAAAACTGGTAGAGCAACTGAGTGAGTAGTAGTAGCACGCACGAAGTACCGCGGCCCACGTCGGGCACCAAGAATCCCTGGCGATCTCGCTGCCGGGGCGATTTCTCCGCCGGTGGTGGATCGGATAAGTGGGGCGGAGTATCAGCGCGTACGTGGCGTAGGTCGTCGGGTGGGTCTCCTTGTTTCTTTCTCCTCCCGGCGCGCCCCGTCCTCCCTCCCCGCTGTTTGGCTTATCGCTGGCCGGCCCGGCCGCCATCCCGGCGCGCCGTCACCGTCCACTCGCCTCGTGCGGCCCCGTCGAGCCGAGCGTGACCGGTCCGACGAGGACGTCGAATCGCCCGCCGTCGACCATCCAATCCCCAGGACCGGTCATGCGTCCACCCCTACGATCGGCTCCAGCCACGGCAGGGCAGCATCTAGTGCGCGAGCCAGCGGTGCACAGATCGAGCCGTGCTCTGCTCCCGCGCGCGATCGACCGCGACCCGACACGGGGACGTTGGGCGAACTGTTTCAGGTTCTGGTCATCTCATGACAACACCATGAAACCGTGCCCCGCGCGCACAGCTATACGCTACGCACACGCCACTGCCTCGACGCTTTGGAGGACTGGATAGTAGGTACGTAGTGGCTAGTGGGCGCCAGCGCGCGCGTAGCTAGGTGCTAAATCTGTGTCGATCGGCCGGTGTGCTGCCGTGCCGAGCAACTTGCTCGCCGAACGGACGATGTGCATGGGGTGGGAGCAGGTGTGTGTCCCGTCAGGTCCGTAGTAAATCGCGGTGTGCAGTGGATCATCGGCTCCTCTTCTTCTTTTCTCTTTCTTTCGGACAAACGACCGGCTGCGTTTCGTCCGGGCTTTTGTCCTGCTGGTCCTGCTCTGGAAGACGCTTGCATAGTTGGAGGAATTCTGACCTACCGTTCCTCTGTTGTCTGTGCACGAGTCGCTTTAGTAATTTATAGTGTGTGACAGACCGAGTGCTCCTCGTCATTCGTCCGAGCTTTTTGTGAGGCTTCCGTTGAATGCATGTACCCAAACGCTCTTGTCGGCAGGCCAGGCCGGATATGAGATGATGGAGGAATATATGCCATGCCACGCGACAACGGATGTAAGTAGTTAGTTACCACCACTTTATCAGCAGGATGACATATATGTCTAATATTACTACTGTGCTAGCTACATGAGATATTCATATTACTTGTGATAAAAACAGATGTATCTAGACGTATTTTAATGCTAGATGCATTCGTTTGAGGGACAAATAATATGAATCGGATGGAGCATGTATAGCGTATGAAAGACTAAACGAGTGACTTGGATCGTGCTCAGCAAGCACAAACGGCTCGTATATATGTGCGGGCATTGATCGAATCTACCAGGACGGAGAAAGAGACAAAGGATTCTTTCATTTATATGAGAAGTGGACGAGGACGACTACCTTTATTGCGGTAGTGGAGTGATTTTGTTCACTAGGAATCGTTTGTAGCATCATGAAGCCGCTTCTTCAGACGCATACATAGGTATCATGATTGATTCTTTCCGCTAATCATGGCTAATAATTTGAAAGAATCTTCTTAACCAGGGAGACATGAAGAAATGCAAACATGGCCGACATATACTCAGGACTGCCATGAACAATTCGAAAAATAGAGATAAGGCTAGTTCACACAAAAGTGTCCTACACATTGAATTTTATTTGTTAATGTGCTTAATGATACATGTATGCTGCAAAAATGAATGCCGGTAATGCTGCAGGAGAAGTAATTGTCTAAATATGGCGACAAACCTATAACAACACGATTACAGAACATTGAGGATGCGGGCAGCCATTACTCTACGAAAATCTTCAAGAAAAAAAATAAGAAAAACGACCACACCTGCTGTTTGCAAGATCACAAAGATCACACCGGCATTCCCTCTGAAGGAAGAACGAATGTTGGTTATCCGGTCATACAAGCCCACACCCAAACCATCACTCGTCGCCAACAAAGTGGCGAAGGTCCAAAACTCTAAAATGACTCCTCGAAGGTCATTGTAGGAACCAGTAAAAGCCGGTTCAAAGGTTTTCACCAAGAGAAGTTGTTAGATACGGAGACGGTACTAGAACCACAATACGAACGCCTCCAACATGGTTAGTGGCTAGAACCAAAATACGACGCCTCCAAGAAGGTTAGTGGCGGGTGTGAATGATTGGGCTAGAAAATAAGGGCCGCTCCATTCATCCCCTTCCTCCCTTACCGTCGCCTCCCTGACCCCCCCATCAAACTCCTCCCCTCCCCTCATCGCTACTATAGACTCGGGGTCGGGAAATGCCTCAACTGGCCGATGAAGGCGACAGTGGGGAGGTGGTCATCCCATTAGCTTTTCGCGCCACGTTATGGTCTAAGGGCAATGACAATCGGAAGTGTGCATGGCTATGTAGCGGCGGCAGTGTCGTCCTGAACTTGGCCAGTAGCCACTGGTGGAGTGGTCCAGGCCATTATAGGAGATCAACTTTGCATTGTTGGACATAATCTAGTATATAGGTTCACAAACGATAGAGGTGGGTTGTCTTTGGCGGTTATCTGCATCCCCATGCGGTAGTCCTATGCTTGGACATGGTGATGCTTTGGCTAGCTGGAACAACCAACTTTTGCCTTGACAACGAATGGATGACGATCACCGATAGGATGGAGGGTCTTGAACCTTTATATGTGGTGGCAACGGCTATCCTCCTTGGTACGTTAGTTATCCGATTCTTCTGCCACAAGAGACAATGGCGAAGCAAGAGATGGCACATGTGGTGTCATCTGATGCAGATCCGCCACTGACTATCACCCGTGAGGATAGTGGGGGACTGCTAAACGTCCGGAACTGGGATATGGCGGTGTCCGTGACCTTACTAACACTAGTCCTCCATCAATCCATGTTGCTTATGTTAGAACAACCTTCACCATTCGATCTTTTGGCGACGACCGATTCTTGTCAGTGCTCGATTGCGTGCTTGTGCGGGCATGGGTATCACTTGCGTGGCTCTCACGTCAAAACCATGAACGCGACTAGCTGTTAGGATTATTTCAGTTTGGTGGTGGTTCTTGAGTACCGGTCACAATTTCCTAGGTGAAAGCCTTAGGTCAAACTCTAGTTGGTTACACATAGCAATGGTGGTGTCCTTGCATTGTTGCTTGTTTAAGGCTTTGCTCAGACTTGATCTTTATGGTGAAAACCGAGGATATGACCTTGAGTGGTTGAATACGGCAACAATGACATTTGAGCATCCTTTCATTCTTGGAGGCGTTGCTGTTAGAGAAGTTTTCTTATTGCCGTTGTGTTGTCAACAAATGGTTGGTGCCTATGTGGTTGATGTAGTTCATCGATCTTTCTTTTGAATTGCCTTGGTTTTTCTTCTTCTTCCACATAGGCATAGTTTCGGTCTTGTATGACTTTGCTTTTGATAGGCGTGATTTTTTCCCGTGCATGCATTTGTGTTAACTGTGTAAATCCTAATAATGGAGAGGTGGTGTGTGATCAGTATGTTTATACCAATCTTTTATAGAAAAGAAAAGTGAGTGACACCCATAGGCGCATCGACAAGTACTACTCATTTCAGGGTTTTCACCTACGGTTGGCACCTCACCTTTTCAGCATTTCTTGTCACGAAATTTCATACACTCAAGTCTCTAAATTCATATGTTTTTCAATAACCAAAACTACACATGCATTTTTGCCCAGTGACTATGTTTTCTATTCCAACATTTTCTAGGATACAGCAAATCAAAGAGGCCCTAAGATATTTGCCAAAGCAAGTACCGTGTAACCGCATGGTGCTTTCCAGTGCAGAAAGATCATCCTAGCTAAAGTGCTGTATAAAAATTAGGCCATTCATATCATCGCAAATCCTCTTATCCTTCTCTTTCGCGCACAAAAAATCCACTTTCTCACAGGTAATGCCATACAATGATTTGGCTGGCGCAAAGGAGAAGTATTACCAAACGTACCTTCATTTGCCAGATAGCATAGCACGCAACGTTTTTCAGGTATAACCCAAGTTCTGTCCGTTTCAGTGCGCGAATTAAAATGGCCTGACAGTGATTACGGATGGCATTAACAATTGCGGGCTCGGTCTTTTCGGGTCGATCGCTTTTCGTCCGGTTCCTCCACTTCTGGTGAATTGCACTCATGGCTAAGATCATTATAGCATAAAGGCATGCATGACACGCAGCTTCACTCGTCTCCGGGTCCGGGAAGCCAAGCGCGGGCTGGCTAAGTGCACTCTGGATTTGACTGACAGTGGCCGCCGCTCTGCTTTTAGGATCCCCGCGAAACGATCTTGGCCAACCCTTTCGCTTTATCTTTGCTCTGGTGACGGATGAAATGCACAGCACTTATACGTCTTCTATCTCGCCCCCATTGTGTCACTTCAGGTCGCCGAGAGATCAGCTGCTGCGGATTCGCTACCGGAGCTAGGCACTGCACGCGGGTATCTGGTGGCGTGCTAGGCATACCGGTTTCTTGATGTGAACGTACACTTAACTGGATGATACTACCTAATTTCTCGTCACAGGGCACTTTTACGTGTCTGGTTAGATGACAGTGTGACATGACTTACCTCTCAGCTTAGCTAGGTCAGGTGAGGTGCTCTCACCTGAGACCAGCTTGACCGTGACGTTCCTATCATTTGCATTTACATTTTACAGCAGCGCCCGTCGCTCTCCGGCCGCGCACCACTAGCTACCACCACGCACCACCCCGGCCTGGCTGCGTCCCCGCGCTTTCTCGATCCACCACCATGCGCTCGCGAGGAAGAAGACGACGGAACTGTGTGCCAGCTGAATGCGCGAGTTGTCACTTCAGGAAGGAAACGCATGCAGCCGGCGGCCGGCCAGACGACGGACGATCGGGAGAGGAGTGGCTAGTTTCGTCTACGGTGGCACTGTGGTGGTACGAGTACGATGAGCTGAGCCGTCGTGGTTGCAGCATAGCTCGCTGAAAAGCGGCAGGCATGCATCCCTCTCAACTCCGACGGATTGCTACAGCCAACTACTAACTGATGGCTCGAGCTAGTCCTCCTATGGGCTATGGCCGGCCTCGACCTTTGCGTTAGGGCTTCAGTGGCTGCCATGCGTTTCAGGTGGAGAGATCAGATAGGCCTTCTCCAGATAAGCGGCGAGTGATCCAAGTAGCCAAGTAGGTGTGCCATGGTAGGTCTGCTATTGATGCTTTTCTTCTTTCCCGCGATTGACTGATGGCCGATGGCTTCCTCCTGTGCCGCGAATATGACGTGCTTGTTGGTTGTGACTGAACATCTCAAGGATTCCGAGACGGTTAAAATAACACGTCAATGCATGCTCCAAATCCAGAGTGCACTTACAACTAGACCAGCCTACATATTTCCCGATTTTCGCCCGCCACATATTTCAGGTTTCACTGTGCTCGCCACCCTGTAAAACCAATGAGGATAAGTCAAAAAAGTTGACCTGCTGGCACCAGGTTGGTTCCTTGGCCTGAAATCTCTTGTGAGAAATGGAGCCCAGTATATCAACGATGTGAAGGTTAGGTCTGTTCCCTGCTTTTCTTTATCGTAGATAGGCTTTTACCTATTTATCACATCATGACAGAAACAGCACATATAAGCAGTTTAGTTTGTACGTAACATTTATGCGATACAATGATCATCATCATGATTGAGCTTGACAAAACAAGCCACGAATATAAAACATGTTTTGGCATTGAGCTTTCAGTTTCTGGGGTGGAGAAACAGTGCATTTCATGATTTCCAGTATCCTGTAGGAGCATAAGCTCTGCCCTTTTGGAGAGCATGCATGTGACCTGGAACGCTGTTTTTTGTCCTGCACAAAACGTGGTCTCAAGCTACTGATCATAAACGTGATCCTTCAAACCTGTAATACTTCTCCGGTGTCAACTGTGTTGATTGTCCCTGGGCCATATGCCGTGTGTGTCTTTTCATGTCACACGCCGCTGGTGGTTCCATGTACGACACGCAAGCACTAGAATCGCTGTCGGAAAAAAGAAGTATGAAGGTGGCAAAATACAGTGGAGCACACTAACCGCTGGGTTAATATCATCCAGTCAGATGTGTACCGTGTTGATCTGTAGACACAGTGAAACAGTCAAATATAGTACACTTGCGAAAAAGTTGCTAAAACGTTAAAATCAATGTTCATGTGAGAACAATAAGATGGTTTTCGGTGACGAGTATTTTCTAGTGATAGATATATATTTCATTTCGTTGTCTGAGGGAGCCAAAATTTTGTTAGGATAGCATACTCTCTCTGTTCGAGATTATGTTATGTTTTAGCATACCAAGGAGGGCTTCAGGACTGCTGCTCGGAGTTAATCTTTGACAATTTTGCCCCTCCACAGTAATAATTGCATGTATCAGGAACGGGCGCTGGTCTTAATTTTTTCAGTGATAAACCAGACTTTATTAAGAGATAGCAGCTCGGTTTACAGGAATAATAACAAAGTGGTCGTGGGTAAGCCCAGCCACAAATGGCGTCCAATAGCTAAAGCAGTATTTCCTCCTATCAAAATAAGTGTCTTAACTTTAAGCTAAGGTTGAACTAACTTTAAATTAAAGATGCGCCCCTTATTTTGATTCGAAGGGAGAAGGAAATTTAACTAAATTGTGAGCCTCAAAGTTCATGGCACGCCTTAAATATAAATTCATCGCTTTTGAAATCTCTCACGCGAGCACAAATCTCCTTGATGATCGCGCTATACATTCATTCGGTTCCATTCTTTATCTCTATCACAACTGTTTTATTATCACACGAAATGACGACTTGGTCAAGGGATTAGTTCAATGCCAGAGCAAGAGCTTCACAGCAAGCGAGTACCTCAAGTGTCACCGAATCTGACATGCGACTTGGCCAAGGGATTAGTTCAATGCCAGAGCAAGAGCTTCGCAGCAAGCGAGTACCTCAAGTGTCGCCGAATTTGACATGTCGCTGAAGACCATGACCGACGACATGAGTAAGAGGCATGTGTGGTCTTAAATGGCCATGTGTATATTAGTGTCACATGAAGTGGAGGGAGTTGGGCCGGCCCAAATAATATTTTTTTCTGTTTTGGGCTTACTTTTTTTATTTCTTCTTCTTTTTTCCCATATTCACCTTACTTTTTTTATTTGACCTCTTCATACTTTTGACTCTTTCTACATATTTTTTGTTTGATATTTCCCTTTTGTTGTCTTATTTAGAATCTCGTTGTTTATATGCAAGATGGAACCTCACGTGTTGCTGCGGACATTGATTGTAATATATTTTCTTGATGAGTTTTGATTGTATGAGACATGAATAATTCTATTAATAACATATGAAGTAAAAATGAAAACATATTATGTATTGTATTCAATTATTATATAGAATATTCATTGAATATAAGTAGCATAGTATAATGGGAAACTTTGTTGCATGCATATTGTGGTGGGCCTTTGATGAGATGTGAAGTGTAACGAAATGAGATGTGTGTGTGTGCGCGCGCGTGTTGAGACAAATAGAAATAGTGAGATCAACTAATAATAAATTATTTTTTACCTGTGTGTGTTAAGGTGGACTTTGATGAGGTGACATCTGTGCATTTTTAGATACATAAAAATAATGAAGATCAGGTTATGTATATAGGATTAAGCTCAGTATCCATTTTACATTGGCTACATAAAAAACCAAAGTTGCCAACTTCTTTTTAGCTCACGAACATTTACTTCTATACATATAAACATTTTGCTTTGAAAAATATATCTCAATTGCTCTTCTGAAATATGTGAACATTTTTTAATCATCTACATTTCTTTTGAAATCATGAACATCTCCAACTAGAATGACAAATAAATAGTTGTACGTAAAAACACAAAGAAGTTGTTGGTTCGAGAATGAAGCCGACGAAGGAGCAAACTGCAAACAAGTTTGGTTCAACTCCAAAGTTGGACTATAATCGTTACACTGTATGGTTAACTCGTCAAAATGCATAGTAGTAGATTCATAAACTGATCAAAAATTCGAAAAAATAAAATAAATGAATAAACATAAGAGAACAAGAATATAAAATTGCATTTGCATCATGGCGGCGGATCGATGCCAGTGCCTTCACCTGGCTTCACAACTTGACGACAGAAATGTGTGGACTACAAAGCGCAACAGGGAGGTCTGCCATGGGCCTCAACTCTGGGGCACCGTTGTCGTGAGAGATAATAGGGGCTGCTGCCAGCGCTGGTTCGGCTATAATGCAGATCCATGGCAAAGGGATGATGGAAGGAGCGAATGTTGTGAAACATAGTAGAAAATAGAAACAGTTTGTCCTACGAATCAAAACTCAAGAACACTATGAAGATGGAGATGAAATTAGATTATATCGTTACCAACTAGAGTGCAACAATCAGTTATTGCAGACTTCCACACCAAGGATTAAACTTGCAAACCGTGAGAATTTTCCATCGAACAAAAGATCAAACGGGCGACACTCTCCGTCGGTATCCATGCGTATGGAATCAATGATGTGATAGGTCTTCATTGTCCAGAGCTAAGTGGTGCTAGGTGTAACATCCTGATTTTACTCTTCAATAATTTCATTTGCGGGGTTTGGCTCCCGGCTTTATCTTTCGGTGTTCTCAGATTTTCCTTGGATCTTGGGTACGTTTGATGGAAGTTGGATATGCCTTGAGCCTCAAACCTACAGATCCTCCTTAATTTTTCCTTTCCACTAGAAATATTTATCTTGGGGTTTTGCTCCAAAACCCTAATTCCAGTTGCCGGGGAATTAAACCCTAACTCCACCATTACAAAGGAACATTAATTTCCCTTGACTAGATGGATGCCCAGAAATTTATAAGCACTCTCCTATGTCTATTAACTCGATGCGTACAAAAATATTACCATGACACATGCAATATTTTCCATCTAAAAATAATTTAGTTGTCTGCCCTCTAGAAGAATTAAATCCTTAGAAATAGCTATATATTTCCAGAGGACCACACACTTTTTGGAGATGATCTTAACATCCATATTGAGCTTCTATTAAAATATGGGACCGAGAAAAAAAAGGAAAATGACGTCTCCTTCATAAGCTCCAATATGTCACTTGTTGCCCATAAGAAAAAAAAGGAAAAGGATAATGCAGCAAAGCGTAGGTAAGTATTTCCTTCAGTGAGAACCAAGGTTCTCGAACCAATAAAAGAACCACGTAAATTCCCGTTTTCAGCGTCTATGTACAAAAGAGCAAACACTTGCACCCAACGGGCAAGAGGGTTGTCATATCCCCTTGAACTCGTTATTTGCAAGCGATAAGTAGTGATAGATAGGTAATTTGGTAAATATAAATAGTAAATAAAAAGATAATAAATAATGGCAACAAGATATTTAGAGTTTTTATAATTATAATTGTGAGGAGACCCGGGGACCATAGTGTTCACTAGAGGCTTCTCTCTCGAAGAAGGCATGCGGTAGGTAAACAAATTACTGTTAAGCATTGATAGAAAAGTGCATAATTATGCAATATTTATTCATGACAATGATCATGTATATAGACATCACATCCATAAATAAGTAGACCGACTCCTACCTGCATCTACTACTATTACTTCACCCATCGACCGCTATCCAGAATGCCTCTAGAATATTAATTAAAAAAAATGAGTAATGCTTGGATGATGATGACATGATGTAGACAAAGTAAATTCAATTAATATCAATAAACCCCATCGTTTTACCCTTAGTGGAAGCAATACATTACGTGTCATGTCTCTTTCTGTCACTAGGATTGAGCATCGCAAGATTAAACCCACTACAAAGCACCACTCCCACTTGAAGATAATCAATGTAGTTGGTCTAACCAAACCGATAGATCGGAGAGCATTACTAAGCTATAACAATCATGCAAATAAAATACTAGCAAGTATTCAATATCTTTTCATGAGTAATCTGGACATAACCCACAATTCATCGGATCATAATAAACACACCGCAAAGATTGATTACATAAGATAGATCACCGCGAAAATCACGGTTTCTTGGCAATGAAGAACATAGAGAGACAGAGATAGCCATCTAGGTACTAACTACGGACCCGTAGGTCCACAATGAACTACTCACACATTACCATGGGATCTGCAAGGTGGATGTAGAGGCCCTATGTGATCGATCCCCCTTTCGACAGGGCATCGAAAGAGGACTCCAGATGGGCACTCGGCGGAACAGAGACTTGCGACGATGGAAAAAGTGTTTCGGGAGGATCTCTAGGGTTTTTGGGATTAATGTTAATTTATAGGCCAACAAACAATGCAGAGGGCCGGGGAGGTGGCCCAAAGTCATTAGGGCGCGGCCCCCCTGGGCATGCCCTGTTGGCTTGGGGGCACCTCATGTGCCCTTTGGTATTCCTTCGAAGCTTCCAGGTCTAATTTTGATCCGGAAAAATCATCAAAAAGTTTCAGGGTATTTGGACTTCCTTTGGTACAGTATTCTTGAAAAGACAAAAAACATGTAGAAAACAACAACTAGCACTTTGCACTAAGTTAATAGGTTAGTGCTAATAATAATATAAAACAACATGTAATTTCCTAAAAACAATCCTAGAATGATAAATATAGTAGCATCAAACAATAAAAAAATATAGATTCATTGGAGACGTATCAAGCCTCGGCATGCCCAAGCGCACCACGGGTCTCCTCGCAGCCCAGGCCGCCTCTGTAGGAGATATGCCCTAGAGGTAATAATAAATGTTATTGATTATCTCCCTGTTCATAATTATGTTTATGTTCCATGCTATAACTGCAATGATTCTCGAGTCTGCAAATAAAACGAGGCTTGAAAGAAGACTCATATGCACGTGTGGAATAATAAAAGGTAAAATGTATTCCTAGTCTGGCCTCTAAGACTGGCTCAAGTATTGCATAATGATCCTGTTTTCCTGATCATGGGCATGGCTATGCCGGCAATTTTGAGGGCACAATGTTAGAAGAACATTTGTGTTGAATCGACCCGAATTGATGTTATGCTATGAGATACATTCGTCATAAGTTAATGGTTAATAACACAAAGAAGTTAATGTTTGCATAATTCCTTAGACCATGAGAGTATCGAGTTTCTTCATGCTTGCTTCATGAACTTTGGGGTTTGTTAAACGTCATCCGTAAATGGGTGGCTATTACGGCGGCTTACGGGTTCATGGAAAAGTATGTCAAGTAACTTGATAGATCAAGATTTGGATTTGCTCCTCCGACGATGGAGAGATATCTCTGGGCCCTCTCAATGTTACGGTATCCATCATCGTCTGGCCAGACACTGTGATTTGATCACGGGGATGCCAGAACACGGGAACGAGAAAATAGGACAATACCGGTAATGAGGTAACTGGCATAGTGGACAAGTTGTTGTTCCACGGGGATGCCAACATGTCTCACCTCGGGTATTTGTAACATATCATGAAGCAACAGGAATAGCACACGACAACTGGAGGTTCACTCGAATATTCATTCATGTGGGTATAGGGGTCAATATGGGTGTCCACGACTCCGATGTTGATCATTGATCGGAAGGGGTTCCGGGTCATGTCTATACTTCACCGAACCTATAGGGTCACACGCTTAAGGGTCATCTATCTACTGAATACTAGACAAGGAGTCCGAGAGAAAGTCACTGGAAAAGTTTCAAAGACAACGGAAAGGTTTCGAAGAGAACACCGAAAAAGTTTCGGTAAAACCGAAAAGTTGTTTCGGATAAAACCATTGATCCAAAAAGTTTTCGGCAAGCACCGGGAATGTTTTGGAGGTTGCCAGATTGGTCTGGTAATTTCTGGAATTTTTCGGATAATAAACCGAAAAAGGTTTTTGGAGCTGTCGGAATTGTTTACCGGGTAAATGAAGATGGTTTTATATTAGATCACCATACCGGAAATGTTCCAAAGCGCGTCCAGATAATTTTAGAGGGTGTCAGAAATGTTCTGGAACCTTCCGGATTTTTTCAGAAGTAATAGTCGCGGAAAACATCTTGTCCCAGTGTGAGGGGACAAGATCCCACGATTCATGGGGGCTGTTTTGGGCTGTTTTTGGGGGCGCCCCCTTTAGGGGGCAGCCCACTTGTGGCTGGACAAAGTGTTGGGGGGCCCATGGGTGGGGGCAGCCCCCACAAAAGGTGGGGCTGGTTGGGAGGAGGTGGGGCGCCATGTGGGGCCCCCATGTTGGGGTGCCATGGACAAGGGGACATGCTTTCCCCTTGTTTTGTGGGTGCTTGTCATGTGGCTGAAATTTCAGCCACCCCCCTCCTTCCCCTATAAAAGGAGGTGGAGAGGAGCTCTCCATCCTCACTCCAAATCTCTCACACAAGCCATGCATGATCTGTCATTCTCTCTCCCTCCTAGCGAAATAGATTCGTAGATCCGAAAGGCTGTCTGGGTTTTGATGGGAACTAGTTTTGGACGGCGAAGCCCTGCTGGATAGATGACACCGTATGTGTGCAAGTCTGTAGAGAGATCGTAGTTTCGGTCTTAGTTCGAGAGTGCCTTCCGAAGGGCTGTCCGTGTGACCGTCCGAGTTTTGGAGGTCCTCCTGAAGGGCTGTCCGAGTGACAGTCCAAGTTTCGGAGGTCCTCGCGAAGGGCCATCTGCGACACCGTCCGGGGGACTGTCCGACCGCCTCCTGGAGGGCTGTCCGCAGGGCAGATGAGGGTATTCACCCTCGCAGTTGGGAGGTTGTAAAGTCCTAGCTGCGGAGATCTGCACCGCCGTTCGTCACCGACTCTACTTCCGTTGTGCTACGAGTCGGCAACGAAAAGATCAAACCTTGCATGCAGTCTTCATAGTGGTCCTGGACTGGTGCGTAGGTCGGATTTTTTTTTGTTTTCTACTGCGTTACCCTACAGTGGCATCAAGAGCCGTGCTATGCATTGATGCAGGTTGCAATCTAGAATACATAGATATGTATGGGTATTGCATAATATAATTTTGGAGTAGATGAGATCTATTGCTGAAAATTATTTATGCGGGTAGCAGATGAAATTTGTTACCCGATGTTCCTGTTGCTTCCCCTGAATTTGCATAGTCCTGATCTTGACGGCATGGTGGAATCTCACAAAGTTCTGGCAATCCGCGATCCTTTCATGCTGCTCCTGAGTATGCTGATTGATAGATCAACGAAGTGCTAACAGTTCTTTGGGTTCCACCATAGTTGAGAAAGATGGATGTTTCGCAGACGAAAGGGCAATGTAGATGTGATCTGCACGGGGGTCACGCGTATGACGAAATTTAGTATGGGGCTCGAGATTTTATTATCTCGTGTTTCATACACCCTGGAAAGTTAATCTAGCAACTTGAATTATCATACTTGATGATGGACGTTGGTAGCTTCGGTTTGTTTCGAAACCTTAGAAGCCACGTAAAACAAGTTTTTGCATGGACCGATTAGAGGCGTCTAACTTGGTTTTGCAGGATGGTTTGCATGTGCATGTGATGTGGTATAGTAGTATTCATAATAATTTGATTATGTATGAGATGACTATATGATGTAAATTGATTAACATGACTTGCGTGTCATGATTCGGCATGATGGATGGAGCCATATGACTGCACTTTAATGACCTGCGTGTCAACCTTATGTACTGCACTTATTTTATTAGATATAGAGATAGCAATATTATCTGGTGCATCGACAAGGTGGTGGCAATCTTCGCAAAGGTGAACTCTGACGCGAATGCCGAAGACGAAGAAATACTTGACTTCTCCGTCAGAAGGGGCTATACCATATCATGCTATTATGAATTGCCTGGGATGTTTATCCCTCTTGATGCACCCTTCTTGATTGCGCGGTAGTCACTTTTTATTAGGGTGATCTCTCACAAAATATCAAGTAGTTAGTGTTCTCCCAAGTGTAGCACCGTCACGACACCTATCTCTTCGTGGTATCACATGGTTACATGGGTACGAACGATTAGAGAAGTGTGAGGCGGGTGAGTTGAGACCTCGCAGCGAGATCACTTGGTTGTCTTGACGTTCAGGCATGAAAGTCATGAGCTCGGAACACACGAATCAAAAGATGAAAAAGAGTCACATAGAGATGTGATTGGCAAGTTGGCCTACCAATTGAAATTCTCGTCACTTGAGATGGTTACATCCTTGACGTTGAATTGAAAGTTAGGTCTTGTATCACTCACAATCAATTATGAAAGATATTGATTTGAGTGGGAGCGTGTTGGGGAATGTTGCATGGGAAACAAAATTTTTCCTACGCACACACAGATCTATCCATGGTGATGAGCATCTACGAGAGGGAGAGTGGATCTACGTACCCTTGTAGATCGCTAAGCGGGAAGCGTTAAGAAACGCGGTTGGTGTAGTCGAACGTCTTTGCGATCCAAATATCCGTGCGTCCCACGATCCAATCACGATCCGTCCTGTGATCCAATCACGATCCTTCCCGGGATCCAATCACGATTCGTCCCACGAACTTGATCACGATCCGTCGCATGAACTTGATCACGATCCTTCCGATCTAGCGCCGAACGGACGACACCTCCGCGTTCAGCACACGTACAACTTGATGACGATCTCCGCCGTCTTGATCCAGCAAGAAGGAGCGGATAGGAAGAAGAGTTCTCCGGCAGCGTGATGGTGCTCCGGCGATGGTGGTGGAGCTATTCCGGCATAGCTTCGCCTAAGCGCTGCAGAAAAACCAATCTAGAGGAGAAACTATGCACTGGAGGAACGGGCAGCACGTGGCTGAAAATTCTATGCAAAAACCCTAAAACCTCCAGTATATATAAGAGGAATAGAGAAGGAGGCTTGGCACAAGGGCCAAGCCTCCAAGGAGTCGGCCGAACCAGGTGGAGGAGGTGGACTCCACCTCCAATCCTAGTAGGACTAGGATTCACCCTATTTTTGCCTTTTTCCACTTTTTCTCTTTGGGCCTTTTTTCCCAAATCGCATGGGCCTTGTATGGGACTTCCACCAGCCCACTAAGGGTTGGTAAACACTCTCCCACAGCCCATGGAGCCTCTTGGGTCGAAATACCCCTCCCGATGGTCTCCCGGTACACTACCGACACTCCCGGTACACTACCGATGAGCCCGAAACTTTTCCGGCGACCAAAACAGGACTTCCTGTCGTGGATTTATCACGACAGATGTCCGGGTTAACGGACTTGGATTCGAGGCCATCGCTAACGTGATGGACTCAAAGGGGTTAACAGGGACAAAGGACACGAATTTACCCAGGTGCGGCCCCTCAAGGTGAGGTAATAGCCTACGTCCTGCTTATGTTTGTATTGCTTGTTGTATCGATTACAAGGGAGCTAAAAGCTTGACCTAGTTCTCGATAACCTGACCTCTAAGTCACCTCGGGTCTTGCCTTCATATACCGAGGTCAAGACCACGGGTCATACAAGTCGTAGGCGACTCTCATTACATGTCTGAATCTGCCTCTATCTTCTCTTGCCTATCCTGACCAAGTTGTCCCCGGGCGGCTTACACGCCCGGGTCTTCTCATTCGGGCCACCTTGCCGGCCCATCCTGTGAGCCGCTATGCTTGCTGGGCCCTCCGGTCCTCACGGCTCACCCTTGGGCTAGCTACGATCGTTCGGTTTAACCCGGAGCCCTCCAGGGCGGGTCTCACCGTGGGGTTATATCCCCAACATTAGGCCCAGGTTGATTTGAGCTTGCTCATTTCATCCTTCTCTTCTGTTCCTCGGCGAGTCGCCCGGTAGTGACCCGCTATGACATCACGTGGACTCTGCAAAAAAGATTCGCTGACGCACCGCCAAATCGTTCCATTAAATGGTTAGCCCAAAAATCAAGGCGTCCGCCTCGGTCGGACGATTTGTGTCGCCTGGATTTTCACGTCTGCCCCGTTTTCCTTTTAAATAGGACTACTATGGGCGGCATTTCCTTTCTCCCACTCGCGCTGTAATCTCCCTCTTCTCCAATACCTCTGCTCCTGCTCCGGCGCCGTCTCCGTCTCGCCGTCGACTGGCCGCTGCATCAACCTGTTGCGAACCAGAGTCCATCTCGCGCTCCTGTCGCCGGTAAATCTTCTTCCCTTAGACCCATAACCGTCTCTGGTAGGGTTTCTATAAGCTCCACCGCCGTCGTCGCTTAGAACTCAAACTCCATTGCCGCCGGCCGTGCTCAGCGTATGAACTCCGGCTGGTCGCCCGACTCGCGGCCGCTGCGTAATAGGCAGTG
The DNA here is from genome assembly GCA_022496015.1 of Hordeum marinum. NCBI lineage: Eukaryota > Viridiplantae > Streptophyta > Magnoliopsida > Poales > Poaceae > Hordeum > Hordeum marinum. Next base: position 339,100,392 of record CM039677.1, on the reverse strand, counting down.
AGTAATAATACATAAATCGGTCCCTACCCAGCCTGTCGTTTTAGGTTTTCGTCCGCCTTGCCCGTTCGTCCTTAGGTCTAAAAATAGAGGCATTTTTCCTGCTTTTGTAGATCTGTTATTTTAGCTGAACTTCACGAAATTTTTTTTTCCCGCGACTTAGCCGCTTTTCGCTCCTCCTCTTTTCTTTATTGACTCACCAGGCCCCTCCGGCTCTCATCAGCCGGCATATTATTTGTAGAACCCTTAAAATTGTAAGCCGTCGTAGATATTTGTTTTGCTCTTGACTCGCCATACTTTTCAATTTGCACAGTCCTTAAGCCGCCAGCATGTTTCACGCCTCCAACTCATGCAACTGGGTCGGGTTTTGCATCACCGAGGAATACTTATTGGATTTTGTTCATGCGGGTACCCTTCCTGCCAAGGAGGTCCTTAATTGGCGGGCCCCGAGTGATGAAACGCGGCCCACTCCTCAAGAAGGCGAAGTAGTGGTCTTCTCCGATCATATCGAGCGAGGATTCGTGCCCGCGGCTTGAAGTTCTTTCATGACGTCCTTCACTTTTACAAGCTTCACCCCCAAGACTTGGCCCCCAACTCCGTCTCCAATATATGCAATTTTCAAGTGCTCTGTGAAGTCTATCTGCAAGCCAAGCCGTCTGTGGGGTTATTTCGAGAGTTTTTCTACGCCAACCGGCAGACTGAGGTGAAGGCCGGTCCGAGTCTAGAGCTTGGCGGGATCTCCATTCAACGACGTAGGGATATTACTTTTCCAGCCATGCAGATGGCGAGTCATCCAAAGGACTGGAACAAGACTTGGTTCTACTGCAAGGATACCTCTCCTGAGAATGAGCGTCCACTGCCGGGTTATTCTCCCTCCCGTCTTAAGATAACTTCAGAGCTTCCGGGCCGTCTGTCAGCTTCGGAACGTGCAAGGTACGAGCCGGATAACGCCAAGACCAAGGCCCTCATGGCCAAAGGTTTAACCGGGCTGCATTTGATCCGCTACTGGATTTCTTGGCGGATTATGCCCTTAAGTCATAGAAGCCGGCTCATGTGTGAATATGAAGGCAAGTATGATAGTTCACTATGCTTCAGCCAATCAACCCTGACGGAGGATGACATCACCACCGTCATCCAGAGCCTTGTCCATGAAGCATCCGGATCATGCAGCGCCATTGGCCTGGCGCCTTTTAATGCCAAAAATCCGGCTCCAGATGTAAGGCGACTCTTCACCACTTTTCTCCTTGTCACTTATACCTTTCTGACGCATTACTGTTTAACTGGTTTAACCTTTCCAGGCCAACTCTGATTTCTGGAAGAAGGAGTATGTTCCTCCTTTGAAGAAGCCCAAGAAGAAAGTTCTGGCTAAGAAGTCCAAGAAGACCGCCCCACAAGAAGGATGGTTTGACCCACCGCAATCGTCCAACTCAGAGGTAAACCTTGGCTGCTTTCTGCCATTTTATTACCTTATTTTACTTACACTTGTTTTACTCACAGGATGATGTTGAAACAAGCCGCGCCAACGCCCCTGAGGTAATCTATATTTCTTCTGGCTCAGAATATTTTATCCCCCGGAGGCCGCGGCAGGTTATTGGAAAAGTTCCTCTTTCTCATCCTCTTGCTTATCTAGCTCCCGATTTTCTTTTGAAGAAGCAACAACAGGTTAAGCATCGCCAGACCCAGAGCGCGGGTTCTACTGAACTTATGTCCGGCTTGCCAAACTTGCCAGCTCCGAAGAAACGCCCCGCAGAGGTATGTATCTGCGTTTTAATTAATATCACTTTGCGACCTCGATGTTGTCTCATCTTTCTTAAATTGTCTCTCAGAAATCACCCTCTTCTAGCGACTCTTCTGCGACCGCTCTGCCGCCTCCCAAGATCAATCCATTGTAAGTATTTCTTTTAGCTGTGCATTTCTATTCCCTTTGGCGGTTGTAATACTTGGGTTCTGACACTTCATGTTCTCCAGGGCTCAAGCGAAGCGTCGCAAGATGAACAAGTCCTCCCCTAGCCCTACAGCCCAAGAGCCAGAGCGTGAACAACCGGAAGAGTCATGACCGAATGTAGATCCGCCAGCCGCATCCACTGGGCCGGCTGTTGAAGATAACATCCCGGAGAGCCCTCCAAGGGGTCCTTCGAAACCACCGAGTCCTGCCCAGATGACCAAGACCACTGTAACTCCGGACGTCGTGATCACCGGGTCTGCCTTTCAGTCTCCCCCGGCTCACGTGCTGACCAGGCATAAAGAGACGGCCAAGGCTTCAAAGAAGCTGGATTTTGACTCTTCTTCCTTTGAGAAGATGACGACCAAAGAACTTCATGCCGGTTATGTGAACCGGCTTTCCACCAGCCGAGATCTGGAGCTTCGGCTGGTCAGCTTGATGAAGAAAAAATATGAGGTACTCCTCTTTTTGCTATAACCTTACTTAGCCCCCAAGGGCCGGCTCAATCTAATTAAGAGTTGAACTGGGTCTTTCCTGATCCTCTGTAGAAAATCTAACTCCATAGTCCCCAAGGGCCGGCTCAGCTTTGATAAAGTTGAGTCGGAGCTTCATTGTAGATAGTTTGAACAACCAATTGTAGCCCCCAAGGGCCGGCTCGGCTTTGATAAAGTTGAGTCGGAGCTTCAATGTGGATAGTTTTAAGAGCCAATTGTAGCCCCCAAGTTCCGGATTAACTTGATGAAGATGAGCCGGAACTGCACTGTAATCTTGGAGATCAAATATACATTAGCCCCCAAGTGTCAAACATATTGCTTGCAATCTGCTTGAAACTTGCATAATTTTGTCTTAATCTTCATCATCTGATAAAATTCCATCCTGGCGACTTATTCTGCATTTTGATATGCCACAGGAAGCTTTAAACGAGGTCGGGTCGCAGTTGACGGATCTGAAGACCAACCTGGCGACTCAACAAACGACTCAAAGTGCCACCAATGAAAAGTGCCGGCTCCTCTCTGAGGAGTTGGCCACAATCAAGGCCGACTCTACTGCTTTTAAAGAGTCAGCTGAGTCTAAACAGATCTCTTTGACCAAACGGGCGGATGACGCCGATCAATGACTGATAGCTGTATCCGATGAACTCCAAGCCGTGAAGCGCCACATTACCAAGATGACAGCCGCCCTCTTTGGTAAGCTTCTGACAACTTGTGCTTCAATGGCTAAATAACACTTGTACTGGCGACTCATCCTGAAATGTCCGTATTATACAGGCCCTAGGAGCCGACAACTTGCTTCTAATAGTCTGCTACCATTGAAGGCCATCTACACTTTGACTGAGCAACTGTATTGCGACACGGTGTGCACTATTAAAGCCGTGCAATACAAAGACAAGATTCCGGCGACTCTCAAGGGCGTCTTGGAGCTCTTTTCCACCATGCCTAAGTAGATTGCTGAACTCAAGAAGTCAGCCACCCGCCAAGGGGCCATTGCGGGCATCAGCCGGGCTTTGGCCTTTTCTCCGGGTCTAACATCAGCCGAGATGATGGATGGCTTCCCTTCAAAGAAAGACGACGGCTCAGAATTCACTGATGCTGACTACAACCGGTGTGTGAAGGAATCCTGAGTACTAGCTTCCGTCTTAGCAGAGGAAGCTGATCTGATGTCGTACCAGGCAGCTTATGGCCCGGATCAAAAAAGAATCCGTGTCCCACTTTACGAGTGCAAAGACTTAACGCCTGCCCGCAGTAAGGACTTCTTCGCTCCTGACCTTGACCCGTCTCCTTATTTTGACGAAGGCTCTTTTGCAGCTCTAACGAACTGCAACTGGGAGTTGGACAACCTCCAGATCGGGGCCACCGAAGAGCTAGAGCAGGATGACCCGACAGCTAGTTAGTCCCTTCTTGAAAAAACCTGCAACAACCGACTCTCCTTAACCCGTCGTGTGGCATTTGAAAAGACTTGTCTGAAATTCTGAGCTCCTCTGGGAGTGTATGTAATAGACTAAATGTTTACTTTTCCTTCTCCTGAACCTTGTGTCATTATGCTTTATAAGATGATCCGGCTTTTTAGCTGCCATTATCTTTGTATGCTCTTGAACCATTTATACTGCTTTGTCATCATAGAAGACACCTGCGGCCAAGATTAGGTAAACTATACCCGGAGGTGGTAATTCCCTTTTGGCAATTACGGCTAATCTGGTTAGCCGAAGATGGCATAAAGCCTGGCCGATAAGGCGTTTAAAAGATACACCCAGAGGTAATAATACGGCGTAAACGCCGACAGATAAGCGTTAGAAGCTATACTCGAAGGTAAGAAGCCGCTCTCGCCGCGGCTAATTTTCCTTAGCCGGATTTTTGTGCCATAAGGCTAGCTAATTGGCGTTATAAGCTATACCCGAAGGTAAGAAGTCGCCGTTCGCCGTAGCTAATTTACCTTAGCCATTTTTACGTGGCCTAAAGCCGGCTAATAGGTATTATAAGCTATACCCGAAGGTAAGAAGCCGCCGTTCGCGGGTCATGAGACGTTAGCTACCCGTCGGTAAAAAACCTCTCATAACCGCGGCTAAACGTGTTAGCCGGAAATTTGGCATAAAGCCGGCCGATAGGGTGTTAGAAGCGATACCCGTCAGTAAGAAGCCCCCCCAGCAATACGGCGTAACCCGCCAGTGGATAGGCGTTAGAAGCTGTACCCAAAGGTAAGAAGCCGCCCTCGCCACGATTCATTTTCCCGAGCCGGTTTTTTTTGTGGCATAAAGCCTGGTGCCGCGACTCATTTTCTTGAGCCGGGATTTTGTGGCATAACGCCTGGTGCCGCGACTCATTTTCCTGAGCTGGGATTTTGTGGTATAACGCCTAGTGCCGCGACTCATTTTCCTGAGCCGGGATTTTGTGGCATAACGCCTGGTGCCGCGACTCATTTTCCTGTGCCGGGATTTTGTGGCATAACGCCTGGTGCCGTGACTCATTTTCCTAAGCCGGGATTTTACTTTGGCAGTGATACTATTTGATATAATTGTGACATGTACAATGATAGTGTACGATGAGGGGTCTCTACACCCTTAAGTGAAATAAGGACGGAGATGCGCGATGTTCCACGGCCGGCGGGTCTCCTGACCTGCCGTATCTGAGTCATCTTGGATATCGATGAGGTAATATGACCCATTGTTGAGATTTCTGCTGACTGCAAAAGGTCCTTCCCATGGAGGAGAGAGCTTACGCATATTTGTCTAGTCCTGAATCAGCTGGAGCACTAAGTCGCCCTCCTGGAACATCCGGGTCTTGACCCTGCGGTTGTGATAGCGACGCAAGTCTTGTTGATAAATTGCCGACCGGGTCGCTGCTAACTCTCGTGCCTCTTCCAGAGCATCCAATGCGTCTTAAAGTGCCGTCTCATTGTCTGCCTCAACGTAAGCCGCCACCCTTGGTGAGTCATGCCGGATGTCATTAGGCAAAACTGTGTCGGCCCCGTACACCATAAAGAAAGGCGTGAAACCTATAGATTTGTTAGGGGTATTCCTGATGCTCCATAACAGAGGGTAATTCTTCTACCCAACACCCGGGTGTTCGCTGCAAAGGAACCATAAGCCGCAGTTTAATCCCTCTTAAAATTTCCTGATTGGCACGCTTCGCCTGACCGTTGGATTGTGGATGCGCCACTGCTGAAACATCAAGCCAGATATGGTCTTCGTCGCAAGATTTTTTCATAGCCCCCTTGGACAGATTTGTACCATTATCAGTGATGATGCTATGTGGGTAACCAAAACGGTAGATCAACTTTTTGATAAGTAAAACCGCCGTAGCCGCGTCACATTTGCTGACCGGCTCTGCCTCTACCCACTTGGTAAACTTGTCCACCGCCACCAGGAGGTGTGTTTTCTTATCCTTGGATCTCTTGAAAGGTCCCACCATGTTAAGCCCCCAGACCGCAAACGGCCAAGTAATTGGTATCATCCTTAACTCCTGAGCCGGGATATGAGCACGCCGGCCAAACTTCTGGTAGCCATCGCACTTACGGACTAGGTCGTCCGCATCTTTATGAGCTATCAACCAGAAAAACCCGTGTCGGAAAGCCTTGGCCACCAAAGATTTCGAGCCAGCGTGGTGTCCACAATCGCCAGTATGGATTTCATTCAAGATCCGCCGGCCCTCCTCTGGTGAAACACAACGTTGAAAAACTCCCGTCACACTGCATTTATGCAACTCACCATTGACTATTGTCATGGACTTAGAACGTCCGGTGATCTTTCTAGCTAGGTCTTCATCCTCAGGTAACTCGCCCTGGGTCAAATAGGCCAAATAGGGAATAGTCCAATCTGGGATAGCATGTAGATCCGCCACTAATTCTGCCTCTGGGTCAGGAACAACCAAATCTTCTTCTGAAGGTATCTTGACAGTCGGATGGTATAAGACGTCCAGAAAGACATTGGGTGGCATTGGCTTTCGTTGAGAGCCTAATCGTGATAAGGCATCAGCCGCCTCATTTCTGCAACGATCAATGTGATCTACCTGATATCCTTTGAAGTGCCCTGCAATAACATCAACCGCCTGATGGTAAGCTGCCATCCGCGGGTCCTTGGAATCCCAAGTGCCAGAAACTTGCTGAGCCACCAGATCTGAGTCGCCCAAACACCTGACTCGGCTCAAATTCATCTCCTTGGCTAACCGAAGACCATGAAGCAAAGCTTCATATTCAGCCGCATTGTTAGTGCAGGGGAACATCAGCCGGAGCACATAACAAAATTTATCACCCTTGGGGGATGTCAGAACAACTCCTGCCCCTGACCCCTCTAATTGCTTGGATCCATCGAAGTGTATAGTCCAGTATGTGTTATCTGGCTTTTCCTCGGGAGTTTGACACTCCGTCCAATCATTTATGAAGTCCACAAGGGCTTGGGACTTGATAGCTGTGCGAGGCACATATTTTACATTGAGAGGTCCCGGCTCCAATGCCCACTTAGCAATCCTTCCTGTGGCTTCTCTGTTCTGGATAATATCCCCCAGCGGAGCAGAACTGACCACAGTTATCTGGTGCCCTAAGAAATAGTGTTTTAACTTGCGGTTGGCCATGAAGACCCCATATACCAGCTTCTGCCAATGTGGATACCTTTGCTTAGACTCTGTCAGGACCTCACCGATATAATAAACCAGCCTTTGCACTGGATACTCCTTTCCAGCCTCCTTGCGCTCGACCACGATTGCAGCACTCAGTGCCCGGTTATTAGCCGCCACATAAAGGAGTAATGATTATTTTTCAGCCGGAGCAGCCAGCACTGGCAGCTCAGTGAGCTGTTTTTTAAGCGCCTCAAGTGCTTCACCCGCCACTTTACTCCAGACAAATTTGTCTGTCTTCTTCATCATTTGATATAAAGGAATAGCCTTCTCTCCAAGACAGCTTATGAACCGGCTCAACGCAGCAATCCGCCCTGCCAAGCGCTGAACATCATTAATGCAAGCTGGCTCTCCTAGAGAGGTAATAGCCTTGATTTTGTCCGGGTTAGCCTCGATACCACGCTCAGAGACCAGGAAACCCAAAAGCTTGCCTGCCGGAACACCAAAAACACACTTGGTCGGGTTAAGCATCATCTTGTAGATCCGGAGATTATCAAAAGTTTCTTTTAAATCCTCCAAGAGAGTCTCCTTCTTTCTGGATTTGATCACGATGTCATCTACATAAGCATGAACATTACAGCCAATCTGACTGTGAAGGCAATTCTGCATGCATCGCTAGTAAGTCGCCTGGGCACTTTTGAGCCCGAAAGGCATAGAGACATAGCAGAACCCCCCAAAGGGTGTAATAAAAGCCGCTTTCTCCTGGTCTTTAACCGCCATCTTGATTTGATGATAACCTATGTACGCATCCAGGAAGCACAAACTTTCACACCCCGCTGTAGCATCAATGATCTGATCAATATGTGGGAGAGCAAATGGATCAGTCGGACAAGCCTTGTTAAGGTCCGTGTAGTCCACACACATACGCCATGTGCCATTCTTTTTGAGTACGAGCACCGGATTAGCCAACCATTCCATATGAAAAACTTCAATGATAAAACCCGCTGCCAAAAGCCGGGCAACTTCTTTCCCAATAGCCTTGCGCCTCTCCTCATTGAACCGCCGCAAAAACTGTTTAATCGGCTTAAACTTTGGATCCACATTAAGGTTGTGCTCAGCGAACTCTCTCGATACACCCGACATGTCAGAAGGTTTCCATGCGAAGATGTCCCGATTCTCACGGATGAATTCGATGAGCGCGCTTTCCTATTTGGGATCCATGTGAGATCCAATGATGAACTGCTTAGATGAGTCGCCCGGAGTAAAATCTACTGTCTTGGTATCATCCGCTGAAAACTTGAGGGGCGGCTCAACCTCTGTGGTGGGCTTTTACAGTGGGGTCATATCCTCTGGATCGACATTCTCCTTATAGAACTTAAGTTCCTCCTGGGCACAACTGGACTCTACGTAAGCCGCGTCTCCTTCTTCACACTCAATAGCCGTATTTCAGTTACCATGAACGCTAATGGTACCGTTTAAGCCGGGCATCTTGAGCTCCAAGTAAACATAGCAGGGCCTAGCCATGAACTTAGCATAAGCCGTCCGTCCAAATATCACATGATAAGGACTCTTGATCTTGACCACTTCGAACCACAAGGATTCCACCCTATAATTGTACTCATCGCCAAAAGCCACTTCCAACGAAATCCTGCCCACCGGACGTGCTGACTTACCCAAAACCACACCATGGAAGACGGTGGATGATGGTTTTAAATCCTTGTCAAGCAACTTCATCTGCCGGAAAGTGTCATAGTAAAGGATGTTTATGCTGCTGCCGCCATCCATAAGCACCTTGTTCACCATATATCCGCCCACCTAGGGGGCTACAACCAAAGCCAGCTGCCCCGGGTCATCGACACGCGGCGGGTGATCTTCTCGGCTCCACGTTATGTCATATTCGGACCACTTTAAGTACTGCAGAAGAGCCGGTGTAACCGCATTAACTGCCCGCTTTCGCAACTTTTCTGGTCCCGTTTGTTGAGACCGGTCGTGAAAACGTGGTACTGCCCGGAGCTGAGCTGCTTCGAATTACTCTGAAAACTAGACTGATTATGCTATTGTTGCTGATTATTGTTACCAGAATGCGGCTGGTGTCCCCCTTGACCATCTTGACCTGGATGACGGTGGACCGGATGACCGGACCCTGAGCCGCCAGAACCAAAACCATCTCCTGACCCGTCATGTCCTGAGCTGCCTGGCGGACCACCATCTCAATTGTTAGGTTGTGTGAAATACCGCTTGTACTTCTGGATGAAATTGCAATTCCCCCATGTGTGGTTTGCCGGCTTATCAGCCAGACTGTGATTTGTACAAGGCCGCTTAAGTAACTCCTCCATGTTCGAGGGAGAGCTATCCCTGCCAAAGGGCTGTCTAAACCTCCTATTGCCTTTAGGGTAATTCTGCTAGGTGTCTGTATTAGCCACCAACTCTGACCCGGCCTCTGGATTCTTACGTTTGCTCTGGCTACCATTGTTTGCCGCACCCTTGCCTTGATTGCCTTTCTTACCTTGGCCAGCTTTCTCATCATCAGAACCCGGATCTTTCGTACTGTCAGAGTCGACATATTTCGTGAGAGCCGTCATGAGTTATCCCATGTCCTGGCACGTACGTTTGAGCCGGCCGAGTTTCTATTTCAGAGGAACAAAATGGCAGTTCTTCTACAAGATCAGTACCGCCTGGGCCGCCATGATCTGCTCCGAGGAGTGGATGATTGTCGAGACGCACCGTACCTAATGATGGGCCGACTCGTTCTCCTATTGCACACAGTGATCAAGATCCACAATGGTCATCGGTTGCTTGCACGTCCCTTGAAAGTTTTTAATGAACCTGGCCCGGAGCTCCGCCCATGAATTGATGGTATTAGGCGGCAACCCCTTTAGCCACGTGCGAGCCGGGCCTTCAAGCATCATGACGAAATACTTGGCATAAACCGCCTCACTGACCTCCAGCATCTCCATGGCCAGTTCATAACTCTCCACCCAGGCCTCCGGGGGTAAATAAGCGGTATAATTTGGGACCTTGCGGGGTCCTTTCAAGTCTCTTGGCAGCCGTTCGCTCCGCAGAGCCGGCGACAAACATGGCAGCCCTCCCATCCTAGAGTTTGCTCCTGCCCCCACCGAAACGGAAGGTACATGCTCCTGGTGAGTCGGCCTAGTTGGCGCCTCTTGCGGGCTTCCCGCATGGTTTACAAATGCTGACGCATCTCTACCCGGCCGGTGACCCGTCGGAATCTCTCTGTGTCGGTTGCTGCTGGAACCTGCTGGTGACTCGTAGCACCAGCTAAAGCTGCGGCTAGGAAGAGGGGTTGAATGAACACGTCTCCGGATGTGAGTATATTTCTCCTGTTGGGCCACGGCCGTCTGTAGATACCCGATGGCGTTCCGCACATCCTCTGCAAAGGGTGCCTCATCCGGGATAGGAATTGTCTCAAGCTGGGTGGCCGCTGCCACCATATTCTCGGTCGGGTTAGAATAATGACCCGCCGGCGTTGGAAAGCCACCAGGTGAAGCTCGGTTACGCCGGGCGAGATGAATCGTTGGTCGCTCCATCGGGGGGCTTTCGGGCGCGTCTGTTACTCGCCTCGCGCCAGGAGTATTGAAGAGGTTCCTTGCTTCATAGCGCTCTGGTAGACGGGACTGATGCCTCATTCGATGTACCGCTGCTGCTGATATCCGCTCCAGCCCTAGACGGAAAGCGTCTGCCTTGATACGTTTTGCCTCTTCCTCCATCTGGATCTTTAGCTCATCCATCCTTTGTTGTTCCTCTGTCATCCGGCCCTTGATCCTCGCGATATCTAAATTCCGAGCTGCTTGATTATCTGGTGTGACCTTAGTGTTCATTAAAGCCACGAGCTCATCCATCAGCTCCACAAGAACTTGAGCCGGCGGCGGCGGGTTATCACCCGAGGTGGCGGCTCCTGCGGCTGTACTACTCGTGTTTGGGGATGACCCCGCCATGAACACGACAGCATGAACCGGAAACTCAAGATTATCCGACTCTGAGCGATCTGACTCAAGGCAGACGTTGCCGTAGCCCCCAAGGCCGCCGTTGTGGAGCTGGTGCACCGACTCTGTTTCTCCACTTGAAGATTCGTCCTCCGAATAGACGAGAGTTTCCTGTGATCCGGAAGCTTCCAGATCCGCACCTGGAGTGAAGCCTACGAAGACATGCTTCTGACCCGGATTAGCACGGACAGGATCCATGTTACACGTAGGTCGCAGACACCGAGCCAGCTCGATGATGTCGGTGCAGATGTCCGGCCCGGATGTAGATCCATCAACCCTTTCGATGAAGACGTGGATCCCGCCGAATGGAATCCGGAATCCATACTCCACGGACTCAGCATCAAGCCCCCAGCCGGCATCGTCGATGTAGAACCGGCCACGGTGACTCTTGCTGATCCTTCCGACCACGTATCCTTCGAGCCCCGGGAGAGAGCCCTTCGAGAACTCAACACCACCAAGCGTCAGCCCCACGGTGGGCGCCAACTGTCGTGGATTTATCACGGCAGATGTCCGGGTTAACGGACGTGAATTCGAGGCCATCGCTAACGTGATGGACTCAAAGGGGTTAACAGGGACAAAGGACACGAATTTACCCAGGTTTGGCCCCTCAAGGTGAGGTAATAGCCTACGTCCTGCTTATGTTTGTATTGCTTGTTGAATCAATTACAAGGGAGCTAAAAGCTTGATCTAGTTCTCGATAACCTAACCTCTAAGTCGCCCCGGGTCTTGCCTTCATATACCAAGGTCAAGACCACGCATCATACAAGTCGTAGCCGACTCTCATTACACGTCCGAATCTGCCTCTATCTTCTCTTGCCTATCCTGACCAAGTTGTCCCCGGGCGGCTTACACGCCCGGGTCTTCTCATCCGGGCCACCCTGCCAGTCCATCCTGTGAGCCGCTACACTTGCTGGGCCCTCCGGTCCTCACGGCTCACCCTTGGGCTGGCTACGAGCCGTTCGGTTTAACCCGGAGCCCTCAAGGGCGGGTCTCACCGTGGGGTTATATCCCCAACACTTCCTATATATGAATCTTTACATCCGGAACATTCCGGAGCTCCTCGTGACGTCCGGGATCTCATCCGGGACTCCGAACAACCTTCGGTCACCACCATACATAACTCTATACTACCGAAATGTCACCAAACCTTTAGTGAGCAGACCCTGCGGGTTCGAGAACTATGTAGACATGACCGAGACACCTCTACGGTCAATAACCAATAGCGGGACCTGGATGCCCATATTGGTTCCTACATATTCTACGAAGATCTTTATCGGTCGAACCTCTATGTCAAGGATTCAGTTAATCCCGTATGATGTTCCCTTTGTTCTTCGGTATGTTACTTGCCCGAGATTCGATCGTCGGTATCTCCATACCTAGTTCAATCTCATTACCGGCAAGTCTCTTTACTCGTTCCGTAATACAAGATCCCACAACTAACACTTAGTTACATTGCTTGCAAGGCTTGTTGTGATGTTGTATTATCGAGTGGGCCCTGAGATACCTCTCCGTCACACGGAGTAACAAATCCCAGTCTTGATCCATGCCAATTCAACAGACACCCTCGGAGATACCTGTAGAGCATCTTTATAGTCACCCAGTTACGTTGTGACGTTTGATACACACAAGGCACTCCTCCGATATCCATGAGTTGCATGATCTCATGGTCATAGGAACATATACTTGACATGCAGAAAACAGTAGCAATAAACTGACACGATCATATGCTACGTTTGTAGTTTGGGTCTTGTCCATCACATAATTCTCCTAATGATGTGATCCCGTTATCAAATGACATCACATGTCAATGGCTAGGAAACCTTGACCATCTTTAATCAACGAGCTAGTTCACTAGAGGCATACTAGGGACAAAGTGTTGTCTATTCACCCACACATGTAATGTGTTTCCAATTAATACAATTATAGCATGGACAATAAAAGATTATCATGAACAAGGAAATATAATATTAAACACTTTATTTATTGCCTCTAGGGCACATTTCCAACAGTCTCCCACTTGCACTAGAGTCAATAATCTAGCTCACATCACTATGTGATTTACATTGTAATGAATCGAACACCCATGCAGTTCTGGTGTTGATCATGTTTAGCCCCTGGAAGAGGTTTAGTCAACGGGTCTGCAACATTCAGATCCATGTGCACTTTGCAAATATTTATGTCCTTCTCCTCGATGTAATCGCGGATGGAGTTGAAGCGTCGCTTTATGTGTCTGGTCCTCTTGTGAAACCTTGGTTCCTTGGCCAGAGCAATGGCACCAGTGTTGTCACAGAACAGGTTCATTGGATTCAGTGCACTGGGCACTACTCCAAGATGTGTCATGAACTGCTTCATCTAGACACCTTCCTTCGCCGCCTCTGAGGCTGCGATGTACTCCAGTTCACACGTAGAATCAGCTACCACGCTTTGCTTGGAACTACACCAGCTTACCGCTCCCCCGTTGAGAATAAATATGTATCCGGTTTGTGACCTCGAGTCATCCGGATCAGTGTCAAAGCTTGCATCGACGTAACCCTTTACGATGAGCTGTTCATCACCTCCATAAACGAGAAACATTTCCTTAGTCCTTTTCAAGTACTTAAGGATATTCTTGACCGCTGCCCAGTGTTCCATTCCAGGATCACTTTGAAACCTTCTGGCCATACTTATGGAAAGGCTGACATCAGGTCTTGTGCACAACATTGCATACATGATAGAGCCTATGGCTGAAGCATAGGGGATGACACTCATCTTTTCTCTATCCTCTGCAGTCACTGGGCATTGAGTCTTACTCAACTTCACACCTTGTAACACATGCAAGAATCCCTTCTTGGACTAATCCATTTTGAACTTCTTCAAAACTTTATCAAGGTATGTGCTCTGTGAAAGTGCTATTAAGCGTCTCGATCTATCTCTATAGATCTTAATGCCTAATATGAAAGCAGCTTCTCCTAGGTCCTTCATTGAAAAACTCTTGTTCAAATATTCCTTCACACTTTCCAGCATTTCTATATTGTTTCCAATCAACAATATGTCATCCACATATAATATTAGAAATGCTATAGAGCTCCCACTCACTTTGTTGTAAATACAAGCTTCTCCATAAACTTGTATAAACTCAAACGCCTTGATCACCTCATCAAAATGCTTATTCCAACTCCGAGATGCATGCACCAGCCCATAAATGGATCATTGGAGTTTGCAAACTTTGTCAGCATTCTCTAGATTGACAAAACCTTCTTGTGGCATCATATACAACTCTTCCTCAAGGAAACCGTTGAGGAACGCTGTTTTGACATCCATCTACCAAATTTCATAGTCGAAATAAGCAGCTATTGCCAACATGATTCTGACAGACTTAAGCATCGCTACGGGTGAGAAGGTCTCATCGTAGTCAACTCCTTGAACTTGTGAAAAACCCTTTGCCACAAGTCGAGCTTTATAGACGGTGACATTACCATCCGCGTCTGTCTTCTTCTTAAAGATCCATTTGTTCTGAATGGCCTTTCACCCTTCAGGTAATACTTCCAAAGTCCATACTTTGTTTTCATACATGGATCCCATCTCAGATTTCATGGCCTGTAACCATTTCTCGGAATCCGGGCCCATCACTGCTCCTCCATAGCTCGTAGGTTCATTGTTGTCCAACAACATGACCTCCAAGACACGGTTGCCATACCACTCAGGAGTAGTATGCGGCCTTGTCGACCTACGAGGTTCAATAGTAGCTTGATCCGAAGCTTCATGATAATCATAATTAACTTCCTCTTCTACCGTCATAGTTTCCACACAAACATCTTTCTGCGCTGCGCTACTTTCTGGTTGAAGTAAAGGTTTAATAACCTCATCAAGCTCTATTTTCCTCCCACTCAATTCTTTCGAGAGAAACTCTTTCTCAAGAAATGTTCCGTTCTTAGCGACAAACACTTTGCCTTCGGATCTGAGATAGAAGGTATACCCGACTGTCTCTTTCGGGTATCCTATGAAGACGCATTTTTCTGCTTTGGGTTCCAGCTTTTCAGGCTGAAGCTTTTTGACATAAGCATCACATCCCCAAACTTTAAGAAACGACAACTTTGGCCTCTTGCCAAACCATAGTTCATATGGCGTCGTCTCAACGGATTTCGGTGGTGCCCTATTTAAAGTGAATGCAGCTGTCTCTAATGCATAACCCCAAAACGATAGTGGCAAATCAGCAAGAGACATCATAGAACACACCATATCTAATAAGGTTCGATTACGACGTTCGTACACACCATTACGTTGTGGTGTTCCGGGCGGTGTCAACTATGAAAAAATTCCACACTATCTTAAGTGACTACCAAACTCATAACTCAGATATTCACCTCCTCGATCAGATCGCAGGAACTTAATCTTCTTGTTACGATGATTCTCAACTTCAGTCTGAAATTGCTTGAACTTTTCAAACGTTTCAGACTTGTGTTTCATTAAGTAAATATACCCATATCTACTTAAGTCATCAGTGAAGGTGAGAAAATAACAATATCCACCACGCACTGTAACATTCATTGGACGGCACACATCAGTATGTATGATTCCAATAAGTCACTTGCCGTTCCATTGTTCCAGAGAATGGCGTTTTAGTCATCTTTCCCATGAGGCATGGTTCACGTGTGTCAAGTGATTCAAAATCAAGTGACTCCAAAAGTCCATCAGCATGGAGCTTCCTCATGCGTTTTACACCAATATGACCTAAACGGCAGTGCCACAAGAAAGTGGTACTATCATTATCAACTCTACATCTTTTGGCATCAATGTTATGAACATGTGTGTCATCACTATCAAGATTCAATATGATTAAACCACTAACATTGGGTGCATGACCATAAAACATATTACTCATATAAATAGAACAACCTTTATTCTCTGATTTAAATGAGTAACCATCTCGCGATAAACAAGATCCAGATATAATGTTCATGCTTAACGTAGGAACTAAATAACAATTATTCAGGTTCATCACTAATCCCGATGGTAATCGAAGAGAGAGTGTGCCAACAACGATCACATCAACCTTGGAACCATTTCCCACACGCATCGTCACATCGTCCTTTGCCAGCCTTCGTTTATTTCGTAGTTCCTTCTTTGAGTTGCAAATGTGAGCAACCGAACCAGTATCAAATACCCAAGCACTACTACGAGAGCTAGTAAGGTACACATCAATAACATGTATATCATATATACCTTGTTTGTCGTTGGCCGCCTTCTTGTCAGCCAGGTACTTGGGGTAGTTCCGCTTCCAGTGACCAGTTCCCTTGCAATGAAAGCACTCAGTTTCTGGCTTGGGTCCATGCTTGGGCTTCTCTATAGGAGTAGCAACTGCTTTGCCATCCTTCTTGGTTTTACCCTTCTTGCCCTTGCCCTTGCCCTTGCCCTTGCCATTTTTCTTGAAACTAGTGGTATTATTGACCATCAACACTTGATGTTCTTTCCGGATTTCAGACTCAGTGACTTTTAGCATCACAAACAACTCGACAACCGACTTGTTCATCCCGTGCATGTTATTGTTCATCACAAAGCTCTTGTAACTAGGTGGTAGTGATTGAAGAACTCTGTCAGTGATCGCCTCTGGCGGAAGGGCAATTCCCAACTCAGATAGATGAGTTGAATACCCAGACATTCTGAGTATATGTTCACTGATAGACCCGTTCTCCTCCATCTTGCAAGCATAGAACTTATCGGAGGTTTCATACCTCTCGATCCGGGCGTTCTTCTGAAAGATAAACTTCAACTCCTAGAACATCTCATATGCTCCATGACGTTCGAATCGTCTTTGAAGTCCCGGTTCTAAGCCATACAATATCACACACTAAACTATTGAGTAATCTCTAGTACGTGCCTCCCAAGCGTTCTTAACGTCTTCGGAGGTCATGTCTTCTGGTTGGTCACCAAGCGGTGCATCAAGTACATATGATTTCTGGGAAGCCGTGAGGATAATCCTCAGATTACGGGCCCAGTCAACAAAGTTACTTCCATCATCTTTCAACTTAGCTTTCTCTAGGAACACATTAAAATTCAGGGGTGCTACTGCGCGAGCCATTGATCTACAACATAAATATGCAAAGTTTACTTAGACTATTTTTCAAGATAATGAGTTTAGTTAATCAAATTACTAAAGCTCCCACTCAAATTGACATCCCTCAGGTCATCTGAGTGTCACATGATCCAAATCCACCAACTCAAGTCCAATCATCACGTGAGTTGAGGTGGCTTCAATGGTGAACATCATTATGTTGATCATATCTACTATATGACTCATGTTCGACCTTTCGGTCTCTTGTGTTCTGAGGCCATGTCTGTACATGCTAGGCTCATCAAGTTTAACCCGAGTGTTCTGCACGTGCAACACTGGCTTGCACCCGTTGTATGTGAACGTAGAGTCTATCACACCCGATCATCACGTGGTGTCTCAACACGATGAACTTTCGCAACGGTGCACACTCGGGGAGAACACAATTCATCTTGAAATTTAAGTGAGGGATCACCTTATAATGCTACCATCGTCCTAAGCAAAACAAGGTGCATAAAAGGATTAACATCACATGCAATTCATAAGTGACATGATATGGCCATGAACTTGTGCTTTTGATATGCATCTAGAAAGCACCTGCATGACACCATGATCTTCATCATCTTGATCTCCATCAACGTGTCGCCATCGGGGTTGTCGTGCCCAACATGCTTCTACTACTATTGCTACCGTTTAGCGATAATGTAAAGCATTACATAGTGTTTAAGGATTGACACGCAGGTCGTACAATAATTAAAGACAACCCTATGGCTCCTGCCGGTTGCCGTACTCATCGACATGCAAGTCAAGATAATCTATACATCACATGATCATCTCATACATCACATATATCACATCATGTAATTGGCCATATCACATCACAACATACCTTGCAAAAACAAGTTAGACATCCTCTAATTGTTGTTGCATATTTTACGTGGCTGCTACGGGTATCTAGCAAGAACAATTCTCATCTACGCAAAAACCACAACGGTGAAACACTAGTTGCTTTTCAACCTTCTCAAGGACCTCCTTTGTCGAATCCGATCCAACTAGAGTGAGAGAAACTGGCACCCGCAATCCATCTATGAAACAGGTTGCAGTTGAGGGAACCAGTCTCTCGTAAGCGTACGAGTAATGTTGATCCGGGCCGCTTCATCTCACAATACCGCTGAACCAAAATCCGATAAGGGAGGAAGCAATCTAAGCATCAACACCCACAAACCTTCGTGTTCTACTCGAGATCTCATCTACACATAGACCTGGCTCATGATGCCACTGTTGGGGAATGTTGCATGGGAAACAAATTTTTTCCTACGCACACGCAGAGCTATCGATGGTGCTGAGCATCTAAGAGAGGGAGAGTGGATCTATGTACCCTTGTAGATCGCTAAGCGGGAAGCGTTAAGAAACGCGGTTGGTGTAGTCGAACGTCTTCGCGATCCAAATCGGCATGCGTCCCGTGATCCAATCACGATCCATCCCACGATACAATCATGATCCGTCCCGCGATCCAATCACGATCCGTCCCATGAACTTGATCACGATCCGTCCCACGAACTTGATCATGATCCTTCTGATCTAGCGCCGAACGGACGACACCTCCGCGTTTAGTACACGTACAGCTTGATGACGATCTCCACCGTCTTGATCCAGAAAGAAGGAGTGGAGAGGAAGAAGAGTTCTCTGGCAGCGTGACAGCGCTCCGGCGATGGTGGTGGAGCTATTCCGGCAGGGCTTCGCCTAAGCGCTGCGGAAAAACCGATCTAGAGGAGAAATTATGCACTGGAGGAACGGGCAGCACGTGGCTGAAAATTATATGCAAAAACCCTAAAACCTCCAGTATATATAAGAGGAAGAGAGGAGGAGGCTTGGCACAAGGGCCAAGAATCCAAGGGGTCGGCCGAACCAGGTGGAGGAGGTGGACTCCACCTCCAATCCTAGTAGGACTAGGATTCACCCTATTTTTGCCTTTTTCCACTTTTTGTCTTTGGGCCTTTTTCCCAAACCGCATGGGCCTTGTGTGGGACTTCCACCAGCCCACTAAGGTCTGGTAAACACTCTCCCACAGCCCATGGAACCACTTGGGTCGAAATACTCCTCCCGCTGGTCTTTCGGTACACTACCGGCACTCCCGGTACACTACCGATGAGCCCGAAACTTTTCCGGCGACCAAAACAGGACTTCCTATATATGAATCTTTACCTTCGGACCATTCTGGAGCTCCTCATGACATCCAGGATCTCACCCGGGACTCCGAACAACCTTCGGTCACCACCATACATAACTCTATACTACCGAAACGTCATCAAACCTTAAGTGTACAGACCCTACGGGTTCGAGAACTATGTAGACATGACCGAGACACCTCTATGGTCAATAACCAATAGCGGGACCTGGAGGTCCATATTGGTTCCTACATATTCTACGAAGATCTTTATCGGTCGAACCTCTATGTCAAGGATTCAGTTAATCCCGTATGATGTTCCCTTTTTTCTTCGGTATGTTACTTGCCCGAGATTCGATCGTAGGTATCTCCATACCTAGTTCAATATCATTACCGGCAAGTCTCTTTACTAGTTCCATAATACAAGATCCCGCAACTAACACTTAGTCACATTGCTTGCAAGGCTTATTGTGGTGTTGTATTATCGAGTGGGCCCTGAGATACCTCTCCGTCACACGGAGTAACAAATCCCAGTCTTGATCCATGCCAACTCAACAGACACCCTCGGAGATACATGTAGAGCACCTTTATAGTCACCCAATTACCTTGCGACGTTTGATACACACAAGGCACTCCTCCAGTATCCGTGAGTTGCATGATCTCATGGTCATAGGAACATATACTTGACATGTAGAAAATAGTAGCAATAAACTGACACGATCATATGCTACATTTGTAGTTTGGGTCTTGTCCATCACATCATTCTCCTAATGATGTGATCCTTTTATCAAATGACATCACATGTCAATGGCTAGGAAACCTTGACCATCTTTGATCAACGAGCTAGTTCACTAGAGGCATACTAGGGACAAAGTGTTGTCTATTCACCCACACATGTAATGTGTTTCCAATTAATACAATTATAGCATGGACAATAAACGATTATCATGAACAAGGAAATATAATAATAAACACTTTATTTATTGCCTCTAGGGAATATTTCCAACAGAGCGCACTGTAGAATTAACTTGTTTAATTCTCAGTGCAATTAATTTTGAACATTGTCTAAGTGATTTGCATAATAGTTGTAGAATAATGGCTCGCGTTTCCGCCTTCCCTATTAAAATTGAATAGCTGTTAAATATCTGGTTAAAACTTCACGGTTGGTAACGTATTGTGAGGATTGTCCTCAATAGTGCCGAGAAGGACTTTGTCCTATCGCATACTTTCGGTATTCTCCCGCTAATGCTATGGATCATGTGACTATCGTCCTTCTATCCAAAAGCTAGAATTCTGTTTCAGTCAAGTGCAATACGTTTGCTTCCATGAGACCTAAACTTCGAAAGTTTGGATAGTTATGTGATATTCATGGAATCCGAAAATCATTTTCAGAGACAGAAAAAGGCTAAAAGATATGAGATATCCAAAGCAATGTTTGTTTTCAAACTATTAGTAAAGGATTTTACTATGCATTAGACTAATAAGAGAGGGATCCAGGAGAACGCCTATCATATGATGAAAGGTGAATAAAACAACAACTTAAAAAGAAAGGATGTGTCCGAAGGGTGTTAGTAAGACTATCACGCCTAGGATGTCCGGGGTTAATGCTACTCTTAAGTTGGATGCTTCTTCTGAGAGTAGGAGAAATACTAAAAGTTAAACTATTAGAAGTATAATGGCAAAAGGAAAGAAGACTAGAATATCCAGCTCATGTATGAATGTCATACAATTTTTTGATGTATAGAAGGCTGGTCAAAGATATAGTTCTTGGGAATTATGGTTAAACATGTTAATCACTAATTCTTGGGTATTGTGAGTTAATCACAAAGATACCCGCTCGATTGCATTCTGTTGCAACTCGATGTAAGAACTACTATGGCCTGAAAGACTAGCCAGGGATGCCTTCCATCGGTGTATTCCCTATGTATTAAGTTTTATAAATCATTTTAGAGTTTCACACTCTAGCCCTTTGCATAAGGTATCTTGCAAGAAGGTTGTTCATAAGAGAGCTTTTCACGTTCGGTGTTATGAATAACATAAGGGCCATACTTTCATTATGAATGAGATGTATGTTATGAATATTGATAATAATACATTACCTCTGGGTTTATTTATAATTCATTTTAGAGTTTCATACACTCTATCCCATTGCGTAATGTTTGTTGCAAAAGAGTTGTTCATAAAAACAACAATTGTTGTTCGGTGTTATGAATAACATGAAGGGCCATGCTTCCATCCTAGATGGGATGTATGTTATGAATATTGATGGAAATATGATACACCCATAACAATGACGCTAAATGTTGCAAGACTAAAAGAATACCACACAGGTGTGGCACTACATTTGGTCACATTGGAGAAACCAGCATGGAAAATTCCATTATGATGGATTTTGAAGTCGTTTGATTTTGAATCATCTGACACTTGCAACTTTCCTCTAAAAAGTGAAGTGACTAAAATACCGTTCATAGGCCATAAGGAATGATTAAAGAACATGTTGGTAATCATACATTATGATGTGTGTAGTCCAATAAATGTTGTTGCAAGTAGTGGATTTATCTATCTTCAGAAATGAGTCAAGTAGATATATGGATATTTACTTGATTAGACATGAGTCTGGATATTTTTGAAATCATTCGAAAGGTTTTCAAAATGAAGAAGAAAATATTGTAACAAGAAAATTATATTTCTACAATTCGGTTGTAGAAAGGAATATTTGAGCTACAAGTTTAGCGAATGTCTGATGAGTTGTGAAAAGAGTTTCATAACTTGCACCTCCCGGAACACCACTGCAAAGTGGAAAGTCCGTGAAGATGTAATCGAACCATTTATGACATGATAAGATCAAAGATGACATAAATAAATTTGCCATTATCCCTTTTTAAAGTGATGCTTTAGAGACTATGGCTTTTACACTGAAAAGAGCTCCATCAGGTCTGTTGAAATGACGTCATGGTATGGTACACCCAACCATGTTATATATTTTCTTAAAATTTGGAATATGGGGCTTGTGTAAAAGGTTACAAACCTATTCCAAATCAGACAAGTGCTACTTTGTAGGTTATCCCAAGAAAATGGGTATTCCTCCCTCAACTATACCGAGGCAAATAGGTTTGCCACAAAGGACGGTATGCTTTTTGAAGGAAATAGGTATTTCAAAAGGGGTGAGTGGGAGAACACTGCAACTCGACGAGATAAACAATATCTTCGTCATCAGTTCAAAGGAAAGGAACCTTGGAAGTGATTCCAGGGTCCTACTGCGACTGATACGGAAGTCTCTACAATAAAATGTATGGACTTCGGTCGAACTTGCAGCTGAACCTCGTAGGCAAGGCTCGTGCAAACCTCCCAGGTGTGCAAACGAGATATTGTTGTTGGACAACAGTATGCCTACGATACACAAGGAAGCGGTGATGGGCCCTGACTCCGGAATTGGCTAAATGCCAATACAATTCGAGACAGTTTCCATATAAATGTTTCAAGATTAAAATCTTGATAGACCTTTCTGAAGACTTAGAGTCTAACGGATATTTATGGAACTAAAATTTATACGGATAAAAATGTTCTATCCATAAAGCTCGACTTGTTGAAATAACAAGTTCAAGGAGTTGACTACGATGAGGTTGTTTCACCGTAGCGATGCTTAAAGTCGGTTCGGGTTGAACTAGAAATTAATACATTTTTCAATCATGAGATATGAAACATGGATGATGAAAGGATTTCCATCTGATGGAAATGTAACCAAGGACTTGCATGTGTTACAGTCCAAGGTATTTTGTCAGTCCAGTGGATGCTAGTAAGGGTGCAAACTTTAGAGTTCCAGCGATGGACAAAAGAGAGCAAAATGAAGTTGGAATCTTCGTGTTTTGATGAAATGGTCAAAGGGGTTTGACTTCATCAATGGGTATCGAATATGCTTGTAATTCAAGAAATTAAGTGGGAGCATAATAATATTTCTAAAAACCTTGTGTGCTTGACACATTGTTAATTGGAAATAAATTTCTTGACACGAATTAGGACTTCATTTGAAAAGTTTTTTTTCGATGAAGTGCTTGGGCTAAATAGCCTTAATATTAGGCATGATGATCTATGGAGGTAGATTTACCTAATAGGGATAAGCAATGAATACATATTGACAAGATGCTAAAACCTTTTAGTATTTAAAACGCCAAGGAGTGATTCTTGCCGAAGTCACATGGAAAGAGTTTTTGCAAGACTGAGTGTCCCAAACCACTGATGAGTATAATACATGATGGTGATTCCACACACTCTTGTGTTTGGATTAATCATGTATTCCATGGTATGTAAAAACAACCAGATATGTCCGATACTCCCAAACTTTTGTGAGTATAGATACCAAAGTGATCAAAGTACTGATCAAAGGACAACAGTGAAATATGTCATTGAGTACTAAAGTAGGACTGATGACATGTTTTCTCTCAAGCGGAGATCATGAAGAGTTCGTTGTAAAAGGTTACATTCATATAGTCTTCATCTATGCTCCATGCGATTTTTGATTTAAATTAAGGGTTTTGTGTAATACACAACATGGTGGCACGGTAGTTGGAAATTGTTCCAAACAAGATACTGTGGCGAATTCTATAACAAAGGCTAAGTATGTTGACGCTTTAGAAGCGATAAAGAAGTTGTTGAATCATATAGTTCATTCATGAGCTTAGTATGGTTCCAAGATGGCTTTGATCTATGGGACACTATTGTAGATATTTGCTCCATAGCTCAGTCTGAGGAATCAGATTTTGACCAATGATTCACACATATGCAAAGCCAAGTCCACACAAAATATGAATTTTGTGGAAGCGTGAAAACGCAAGGCTATGCAAAGTTACACACGGAGCTGAAGTTGTCAGATCCGTTGGACATTAGGCTATACCACAAGCGAAGCATAGTTTACACCAGTATGCCATAGGTGTAAAGTGCATTAGCATTGACTAGATTATTGACTCTAGTGCAAGTGGGAGTCTGTAGGAGATATGCCCTATAGGCAATAATAAATGTTATTGATTATCTCCCTGTTCATAATTTTATTTATGTTCCATGCTATAACTGCAATGATTCTCGAGTCTGCAAATAAAACGAGGCTTGAAGGAAGACTCATATGCACGTGTGGAATAATAAACGGTAAAATGTATTCCTAGTCTGGCCTCTAAGACTGGCTCAAGTATTGCATGATGATCCTGTTTTCCTGATCATGGGCATGGCTATGCCGGCAATTTTGAGGGCACAATGTTAGAAGAACATTTGTGTTGAATCGACCCGAATTGATGTTATGCTATGAGATACATTCATCATAAGTTAATGGTTAATAACATAGAGAAGTTAATGTTTGCATAATTCCTTAGACCATGAGAGTATCGAGTTTCTTCATGCTTGCTTCATGAACTTTGGGGTTTGTTAAACGTCATCAATAAATGGGTGGCAGTTATGGCGGCTTACGGGTTCATGGAAAAGTATGCCAAGTAACTTGATAGCTCAAGATTGGGATTTGCTCCTCCAACACTAGAGAGATATCTCTGGGCCCTCTCGGTGTTACGCTATCCATCATCGTTTGGCCAGACACTTTATGATTTGATCACAGAGATGTCGGAACACGGGAACGAGAAAAGAGAACAATACCGGTAACGAGGTAACTGACATAGTGGACAAGTTGTTGTTCCACGAGGATGCCAACATGTCTCACTTAGGGTATTTGTAACACATTGTGAACCAACAAGAATAGCACACGGCAACTGGAGGTTCACTCGAATATTCATTCGTGTGGGTATAGGGGTCAATATGGGTGTCCATGGCTCCGATGTTGATCATTGATCGGAAGGGGTTCCGGGTCATGTCTATACTTCACCGAACCTATAGGGTCACACGCTTAAGGGTCATCTATCTACTGAATACTAGACAAGGAGTCCGAGAGAAAGTCACTGGAAAAGTTTCGAAGACAACGGAAAGGTCCGGAGAGAACACCGAAAAAGTTTTGGTAAAACCGAAAAGTTGTTTCGGATAAAACCATTGATCCAAAAAGGTTTTGGCAAGCACCGGGAATGTTTTGGAGGTTGCCAGATTGGTCTGGTAATTTTTGGAATTTTTTCGGATAATAAACCGAAAAAGATCTTCGGAGCTGCCGGAATTGTTTACCAGGTAAACGAAGATGGTTTTAAATTAGACCACCATACCGGAAATGTTCCGGAGTGCTTCTAGATAATTTTAGAGGGTGCCGAAAATGTTTTGGAACCTTCCAGAATTTTTTAGAAGTAATAGTCGCGGAAAACATCTAGTCCCAGCTTGAGGGGACAAGATCCCACGATTCATGGGGGCTATTTTGGGCTGTTTTGGGGGCGCCCCTTTTAGGGGGCAGCCCCCTTGTGGCTGGACAAAGTGTTGGGGGTCCCCCCATGATTGGGGGCAACCCCCACAAAAGGTGGGGCTGGTTCGGAGGAGGTGGGGCGCCATGTGGGGCCCCCATGTTGGGGTGCCATGGACAAGGGGACATGCTTTCCCCTTGTTTTGTGGGTGCTTGTCATGTGGCTGAAATTTCAGCCACCACCACCCCCTGCTTCCCCTATAAAAGGAGGCGGAGAGGAGCTCTCCATCCTCACTCCAACTCTCTCACACAAGCCATGCAGGATCTGGCATTCTCTCTCCCTCCTAGCGAAATAGTTTCGTAGAGCCGAAAGGCTGTCTGGGTTCTGGCAGGAACTAGTTTTGGACAGCAAAGCCCTGCTGGATAGATGACACCGTATGTGTGCAACTCTGTAGAGAGATCGTAGTTTCGGTCTTAGTTAGAGAGTGCCTCCCGAAGGGCTGTCCGTGTGACCGTCCGAGTTTTGGAGGTCCTCCCGAAGGGCTGTCCGAGTGACAGTCCAAGTTTCGGAGGTCCTCCCGAAGGGCTACCCGCGACACCGTCCGGGGGACTGCCCGACCGCCTCCCAGAGGTATTCATCGGTTGGGAGGTTGTAAAGTCCTAGATGCGGGGATCTGCACCGCCATTAGTCATCGACTCTACTTCCGCTGCGCTACGAGTCGGTAACGAAAAGATCAAACCTTGTATGCAGTCTAGTGGTCCTTGGCTGGTGCGTAGGTCGGATCTTTTTGTTTTCTGCTGCGTTACCCTATAGCCTCGAGAGCCTTTTTCCCTTCTGTTCCTCGTTTGCCACCGTCCCAATTGCTATTGCTTCGTTGCGTAACTGCAAGCCAGACCCTCTCTCCTTCCCTTCACACTTCTGGATGCCTGTAACCTTCCAAACCAT
This sequence comes from Hordeum marinum, assembly GCA_022496015.1. Classification (NCBI taxonomy): domain Eukaryota; kingdom Viridiplantae; phylum Streptophyta; class Magnoliopsida; order Poales; family Poaceae; genus Hordeum; species Hordeum marinum. Next base: position 339,073,950 of record CM039677.1, on the reverse strand, counting down.
CGTCTTCGAGCATTCTTTGAGGTTTCATGAACATTTTTTTAATCACAGATTTTTTATTGCACAAACAGATTTTACATTTCATGAACATTTTTTCTTTGGAAATGTAATGAAATAAAATTTTAAACCCATGAAGATTTAATAAATGTCAAGAACAATTTTCTGAATGGTTTGAAAATTTATACAAATTATGTGAATTTTTTTTTGAAAACATTCATGAAAAAATGTAAAACATGCAAAAAAAGAGATGTCATAGACGAAGTAAATTTGTGTGAACTCAATTTTAATTGCCTGAACATTCCAGAGCGGGTGCACCATTTTTTCTATCATTTTATTTAATTTTTTAGTGCTACTTTGTTTATTTGTTTAAAATTGTATGGCAGTTCAAAAAAGGTTCCAAATTAAGTTTTCCACATATTTTGCGAAGTGCTTCTTAATTAAAAAATTAACCAATCCAAAGTATGTTCATTTATTCATAAAAAATGTCATGTATTTTAAAAATATATTAGTAGATCAAATAAATGCTTTTTGATTCAAAAAATGTTCGTGAATTAAAAATCAACTAAGTGAATTTAAAATATGTTCACAAATTATAAAACAAGTTCCCAAACAAAACTCTTTTTCAACTTAGAAAAATGGTTGTGAAGTAAAAAAATGCTTGCGAAATTAAAATATATTTCCGAATTTCCAAAAGTTTTCCCAAATTTAAAAAAGCATTTGTGGATTCAACCTTCACAAATTTCAAAAAATGGTTGCAAATTTAAAAAAAAACTTGGATTGAAGAATTGTTCATGAATTTCAATGTGAAAGAGGAGGTGCCTTTTCAGTTATTCAATGCCAGCTAATCGAAGCAGCGCTCGCTTGCGTGTCCGCATGGGCCGGTTCATTAAAGAGAGATAGTTGTTCACTTTGTTTTTAGAGTTAACTGGTCGTACCGTTGACAAAGGGAGGGGGTTGAGAGTTGACCGGATGAACCATTCATTATTGACTTAAAAACACATTGACAAAGTACATAAACTTTAGCAAAGTTCATAAATTCATGACTTTAAAAGAAATATATGAATTAAAAAATATGAAATAAAAAAATCATGAATTTGAAAACAAATCTTGAATCTGGGAAAAGGTTCATGAATTTGAGAAAAATCACAAAATTTTAAAAAAGGTCATGGATTTGAAAAATGTTCACGGGTTTGAATAAAATTCCCAAATTTGAGAAAAAAGTTCATCGACTCGGAACAAGTTAACAAGTTAAAAAATTCCACGGATTTGGAAAAAAATCATGGATTTCAAAAATTGTTCACAGATTTGAAAAGTTCATGAATTTCAAATGAAATTGTGATTTTATTTTTTTGAAAAAAATAAGAAAAGGAAAACAAAAGAATGGCCGAACTATAATGAAGGTGATACTCCTTTTTGGTGCATTTGTCGCTTAAAAAGTACCCCCTCTGTATCAAAATAAGTGTCTCAAGTTTGTACAAACTTTAGTACAAAGTTGTACTAGAGTTGAGACATTTATTTTGGGACACAGGAAGTAGAAAAGAAGTAAGAAGGCACAACAGGTAAGCTGTTCTAGTTAGTTACTGCAGCTGGAACTAACCTTGAGATCTAGAGTTCGTGTCCCGCGTTGTATACCCAACTTTTGAGCTTAAAATAAAATAAAAGGTAAATGGGTCGATCCTAGGATGGAGGATAGGTGCATTGTTTTCTTTTCCGAAGAGGAAGGAATGATGTAGTAGAGTAATGATAAGTATTTTTCCTTAATTAACAACCAAGGTTATCTAAACACACGATCAACGGTTCCTCCACACACAAAAGCAAATACTTGCACCCAACAGGAGTAAGACGGTTGTCAAGTATCTTGTACTCGTTAATTGCAAATATTAAATCTTGATAGAGTAGGATAAATAAATACTAATAAAAAGTAAATAGATAACATCAAATATTTTATATTTTTTCGATATATAAAATATGAAGATGGACCCGAGGTCGTAGCGTTCACTAGAGGCATCTGTCACATGAGCATAGTACCGGTGGGTGCGCAAATTATTGTTGGTCAATTGATAGAAAAGAAAATAATTATGTCATTATTCGTGGCATGATCTATATATCAGCATTACGTCCGTAAAAAGTATACCAAAACGATTCTGCATCTACCACTATTACTACACCAATCGACCATTATCCAACATGCATCTATGGTACTAAGTTCATGAAAAACAGAGTAATGCTTTAAGCGAGATGATATTATGTAGGCAAAGTAAGACCAAATATTATGTTTAGACCCCATCATTTTATCCTTAGTAGCAACAATGCAAATACGTGCCTCACTACTTCTTATGTCATTGAGTGAGGACACCGCAAGATTGAACCTACTACCATGAACCTCTCCATCTGATGATGTACTCATCTACTTGGACAATATAGATCAGAAAGCATACATAGCTATATGAAATCACACATAATAAATCTCGGATTATATCAATTACTTTCATTGAATAATGTGAACACAAACTCGCAATTCATCAGATCCCAACAAACACATCGCAAAAGCTACATCAAATAGGTCACCAAAGAGATCATTGTATTAAAGATCAAACAAGATAGAGAAATAGAAAGATCCATATAGTAGGTCATGTAGGAACTACTCACACATCATGTGGGAGGCAGCAAGGTTGATGAAGAGGACCACCATGATGAATACCCCCTGCGGCAGAGTACCGGAAAAAGCCTCCAAATGGGATCGCGGCGGAACAAAGACTTGCAGTGGCGGTAAAAGTGTTCCGGATGCTCTCCTAGGGTTTTTGGAACATTTGGAGATTTACAGAATGAAGAGGCAACGCAGGGGAGCCACAAGGGCATAGGGCGTGCCCCTGGCTTTGTCGCTCTGTCATGCGGCATGTGGTCTCCTTAAAGCTTCCATGTCTTTTTTTGGTCCAAAAAAATCATCAATATGTTTCATTATGTTTGGACTTCCTTTGATAAAGATTAGCACTAGGCACTAGCACTGAGTTAATAGGTTAGTTTCCAAAAAGATATAAAATGGCATATAAAGCATACAATATTGATGAAATAATAGCATGAAACAATAAAAAATTATAGATACATTTAAGACATATCGGCATCGCCTAGCATAACTCCTGATCGTCATCAAGTAGGTAAATGATAGAAACAAAAAAATGATGTTGAATGCTACCTAACATGTATATCATGCAATCTTTTGGGTATAAGTGTTGAGAAACGATGACTTTGTAAATATTGAAACGATAATAAAGATGAATATTGGAAAATCATCATTACCTTTTGAAATAACAACACTAAAGAACATTATTCTCCATTCATTTAAACATGTAAGCAATGGCATAACTTTGTTTTCAAAACGTTACGTATAAATCATGATCACCCTAGTGCCTAACCAAGCACTTGACTCGTATTTTTTCACGCACTTCCGCATATTTAATTTCACTCAATACCTTAGCATGAGCCATGGACTTTCAACACTTTAGGTGGAATAGAATTATTGTAGGGATTGATAGGAGAATACAAAAATAAGTATAGTCTCAAATCAACTTGGCGGATCGTTAGGCCATGGAGACGCCTTTCAATCAATATGGACGTGAGGAGTAGGGATTTCCATGCAACTTTGAATGCACTAGAGCTATAATAGTAAGAAAGCTTTGTACCGAAACTAAATGGGTGTGCATATAACCTACTTGCATCATGAAGAACTCAGACCATTGAGGAGACCGTAAATGAAATACGCAAGCTAAATTCTGTATTGATTCCCACTAGTATGTGAAAGTGACTAAACATGAGGATTATATATATGAAAAACATGGTGCTACTTTGAAACACAAGTGTGAAAAAATGATAGTAATGTTGCCCCTCTCTCGTCTCTCATTACTTTTTTAATTTTAATTTTTTGTTTTTTTGTTTGGCTCTTTTCTGGCCTTTTTTCTCTCTTTATTTATTTTTCCTTTGATATCCTCACATGTAGGGGCAACACTCTAAAAATGATGATCATCACACTTCTATTTACTTACAACTCAATAAAACTGAAAAACAATATGACTACATATGAACGCCTCTGGTAGTGTATGAGTATGTACAATGATACTAGGGTAACATGTATGCAATGATGAACGGTGGCTTTGCCACAAATATCCTGACAGCTATATGATCATGCAAAGCAAAATGACAATGAATGCTCAAGTCATATGAATAGTAACAGTGGAAGGTATATGGCAATATATCTCAGAATGGCAATGGAAATGCCATGATAGGTCGGTATGATAGCTGTTTTGAGGAAGATATAATAAGGTTTATGTGTGATAGAGTGTATCATATCATGGGGTTTAGATGCACCGGCGAAGTATGTGCCAAATCTCTAGGTGAGAAAGGGAAACACACTGTACCGAAGAAGCTAGCAAATTTCAAAAAGATGGGAAATGCTTACTGTCCACAAACTCACATTAAACACAAGGAACTCAGATACTTATTGTGTACTCTATTAGCTCCTCGAAGCAAAGCACTCATCACATGCCACGAGGAGGAGGCCGGGTGGAGTTAACCATCGCGCGCCCCTGGCCAGAAAACACACAAGGTTTTCACTTAAGGATATAGAACACTCCAACTTCCTTGTCATGCAACAACCGTCACTTTAATAAATATTGAATCACAAACCTCAATATCATTATTGTTACTAATCAATTTTCACAAACTAGTAAGCTTCCATATTATAACCTCAATATCTTTGATCATATGTTTCACATTTAGTGATCTACATGAAAGTTTTTATTATACCCCTCTTGTATACATATCATTTTCCAAATAAACATATAACTCATGCAAATTGCCACTTACTATTTAGACTCTCAAAAAGATATAAGTGAAGTATGAGAGTGAAGTAAGGAACAAACAATGATTGGAACAAACTACAAATCAAGCAAGCAAAAATATAATACATGAAGCTCCATGCAAAACACATGTCATGTGATGAATAAAAATATAGCTCCAAGTAAAATTACCGATGGACGGTAGACGAAAGAGGGGATGCCATCTGGGGCATCCCCAAGCATAAACGCTTGAGTCTTCCTTGAACACTACATTGGGGTGCCTTGGGAATCCCCAATATTAGGGTCTTGCCGCTCCCTATTCCTTCATCCATCGTGATCTCACCCAAAACTTAAAAATTTCAGCACACAAAACTCACTTCGTGAGATCCTTTAGTATAATAATAAGACCAAACACCTTAGGTACTGTTATAAATAGATTCATATTTGTTCTTGCATAATACCTATTGTATTCTAACTCCTCCATGACATATATCCCTGATACAATACATATAATCATTAAAACAAGCACACTTTTAATACGTTTCCAACGTATCGATAATTTATAAAGTATTCATGGCATGTTTACAACAATTTTGTTTGATTTTGATGCACTTTTATATGACTTAAATGGAACTAACCCGGACTGATGCTATTTTCAGCAGAATTACCATGGTGTTGTTTTTGTGCAGAAAATAAAAGTTTTGAGAATCGCCCGAAACTTTTTGACAATTTTTTCTCGAAGAAAAGGGACCCATGAAGCTTCGGGGGAGTACAAGAAGACCCACAGGGGCCCCACAAGGCATCTAAGCGCGCCCAAGGGGTGGTCGTGCCCATATACCTTCTGGGCCCCTATGGCATATCTTCGTGTGATTTCAACGCATAAAATTCATATATATTTACAAACCCTCAAAAGTTAACCTAGAACTTATGCTCCGCCGCCGCAAGCATTTGTTTCGAAGCGATCTGATCCGGTGCCCTTTTCTGACATCCTGCCAGAGGGGGAAATCATCATCGAAAGCCATCTTCATCATCTCGGTGGTCTGCATGTCAAGGAGGGAGTACTTCACCCTCGGGGCTAAGGGCATGTACTAGTAGGTATGTGTTCAACCTCTCTCTCTCTCTCGTATTCTTGATATGTCACAATCTTGATGTACCACGAGCTTTCTTAATATAGTTGGGTGATAACCCATAATTATAGGGCATCACAACAGTCTTTGCGGGTAGTATTTCACCCTGATTTATTGATTCAACACAAGGGGAGCCAAATAATATTTATTGGCCTTGATAATTGAGTTACCAATTCAACCGCACCTGGGATATCTCTCTGCAGCAAAGATTTAGTAGCACGACAAATAGTAGTACTAACAGTAATAGTAGTAGTGACAATTTTGTAGCAGTTGTGAAAGTAGCAGCAACAATAGTAACCCAGCAAGGTTCAGTATATGTAAAGCATAGGCACGTGGATCGGTGATGAATAGTGATTTAGATGACATCAATCATGTAATAGTTACACAGTAGGGCAACACATAACTATAGCTCCAATTCATCAATGTAATGTAGGCATGCATTCTGTATATAGTCATACATGCTTGCGATAAGAACTTGTATGACATCTTTTATCCTACCCTCCCATGGCAACGGGGTCCTATTGGAAACTAAGGGATATTAAGGCCTCCTTTTAATAGGGAACAGGAACAAAGCATTAATAGATGGTGAATACATGAAATCCTCAAACTACGACAATCACCAGAAAGAATCCCAATTATTGTCACCTTGGGCTATGCGGATGAAGACACGTAATAGGTGCATAAAACTTGCAAGATAGGATCCAAATCACTCTTATATTCATGGAAACATAATAGGTTCAGACCTTAAATCATGACACTCGGGCCCTAGTGACAAGCATTAAGCATAGCAAAGCCATAGCAACATCAATCTAAGAACATAGTGGATACTAGGGATCAAGCTCTATCAAACTTAACTCGATTACATGATAAATCTTATGCAATGCCATCACCATGTAACAAGCCTACAAAGGAATTACTCACTCCCGATGGTGAGCATCATGGAGGTGTTGATGAAGAAGGGTTGGTGATGATGATGGTGATGAATCCCCCTCTCTGGAGGCCCAAACAGGCTCGAGATCAGCCCTCCCGAGGAAGAACAGGAGGTGGCGGTGGCTCCGTCTCATGAAACGCGATGAAATCTTCTCTCTGATTTTTTTCTCCAAAGATGTGAATTTATAGGAGTGGAATCAGGGTCGGGGGAGCGACATGGGCCCCACAAGCCATCAAGGCGCGCCCAGGGGGTGAGCACGTCATGTTGACTTGTGGGCCACAGGCAGCCCCCTCCGATGGATCTTTGCTCCATAATTAATTATTTATTCCAAAAATAATTCACAAAAAGTTTCGTCCAATTTCAGGAACTTCTATTTTTGCAGAAAAATAACACCAAGGTAGTTCTAGTGGACACAACATCAGTCCAGGTTAGTTCCATTCAAATCATGCAAACTAGAGTCCAAAACCAGAGCAATTTTTTTGGAAAAGTATATACGTCGGAGATCAACTCCCCTGAGGTTAACTCATTGATTGTCCTAGAGAAATTCAGTTGATAAATTGAAAGTGATAAAGAAAACTTTACAAACTCTTTTGTTCTCATCGTTATACACATGCTTAGCTAGTGCTCAAGTTTTGAGCATAAATCATAAATAACCACATCCATGATAACAATTAAACATCATATTCACTCATGGAAATACATAACCAACTAGCAAGCAATAATAAGATATCTTACATGCCAACAATTTATCAAAACAATCATGATATAATATGGTGACATGGTATTTCGCTAGCCATTTCTGAGACCACAAAACATTAATGTAGAGCACCTCTAAGGTCCAAGCAGCGACTAAACATTATATTTTAGGGTAGAAAAGAGCCATTCATGCTCACATGCAACATTAACTAGACTCAATGCATAAGAATGACAATAGTGCTCTACGGTCTCGTGCTTTTAGTGATAGGATGGTGACTCAACATAAAAGTAAATAGATAGGCCCTTCGTAGAGGGAAGCATTGATTTGCAGAGGTGTCAAAGCTCAAGATTGAAAACGAGATTGAAATTATAGTTTTTGGGTGGTGCACTTTTCCTGTCAACATCACGACAAAGGATTTCAATATCTTCCATGCTAAACATATTATTGGCGGTTTCCAAGCGGAATTGTAAAGTTTACTCCCATCCATGAAACATACACAAGCCATGTCTGACCGAATCCATGGATGCCCTCCAACATTTCAACTGTCCCGATATTTTTGTTTAATTTTTTTTGTAGGACTGGGCATCCTTTTTACCAGCCTCTCTCGTGTAGTGATAGGCAAATAAACGCCCGTCATGAGAATAACCCACTCAGCATGGAAGATACTGACCACACCGTCGCTCCATGATCCATATGAGTGCACAAAAATATATGTTTATTTGAATATTAGAGGTGGCATATGCAAATTTACTTGGAACAGCAGAGTAATATCGTGTATAGGTAGGTATGGTGGACTTGTGTGGAATAACTTGGTTTAAGGATTTTGGATGTACAAGCAACATTCTCGCTTAGTACAGGTGAAGGCTAGCAATAGATTAAGAAGCGACCAGCTTTAGAGCAAGAAAGGTCATAAGCATAGATTGTGAATAATTAATATTGGACATAACATGAGTAGGATATGAACACTCTGAATTTAAACATCATGAAGGATGCATTGGTTTTGAATCAACTACATGTTCGCACATGGGTCAAGTCAAGCAGCTTGAATTACTCAAGGGGAAATACCGTACTACCATACCACATCATAACCATTTTAATGCATGTTGATACATAAGATAAATCATTATCCACTCCTAGCTATTTAAGCATGGCATGAGAAGCTATAATCTCTAATTGTCATCATAAACATGTTCACTCATGATATACTGAATGAAGACCGAATGAGCTAAACATATTTACAAAACAGAAAACAAGAAGAGTTCATACCAGCTTCCTTGACCACGACCACTCCATCAAATATCATCATTATTGCCTTTCACTTGCACAGCTGGATTATGTGATAATGATAATAGTGCAAGAATGCTGTGTACTAAGCTGGAATCTGCAGGGCAGTCTTATACAAAGGAGAAGACAAGGTAATATTGGCTCTCTATTAGATCAAGAATAAATCATATGGGAGCTACTCAAAATTTTCATCGTGGTATTTTACTTTCGTGACTTAACAAAAAGAAGAGAAATTCAGAGAAACAAACTGAAATATTTTTGGAGTTTTTTCTTTTTCTCAAGAAAGCAAATAAATAACGGAAAAACAAGAACAAGAAAAATTATTTACAAGGGAAAGCTCCCAACATGCAAAGGAAATCTTTTTGGGTTTTCTTTTTAATACTACAACTAATTAAATGGGAAAGAAAAACCGAAAGAAGCGAGAAATATTTTTGGATTTTCAAAGTTTTTTAAACACACAAGAAAGCAAAAAAATAAAGCTAACATGGATATACAATGAAAGAGGATGCACAACGACAATTTATATGAAGTGTTTGAGCATGAATGTAATGTCCGTGAGAAATACGTACTCCCCCAAGCTTAGGCGTTTGCCTAGCTTGGTGATCACCATCCGAAGAATCCATCTTGTCATGGAGGAAAGTAGTTAGCCTGAGGCACCTGAACCTCCCCCTCCTAGGTTGCGGCCTCCGCCTCGGCTAACTCGTTCCGGTAAGCAATTATGTCTGGTGGCATGATGGTGTATCTGTTCCTGGCATGATAGTTATACAAAGAGGTTGCAGGCAACACAATAATATTGCGAGTATCCTCGCTGAATACTAAGTTGTAACGAATGTGCTACAGTGGCTGAGGTTCCTCAATTAACTGGTGCTCTAGCATAAACTGGTGATCAAGATACACCTTAGGCAATAAGTAGTCAGTGGGGCGTATGGCGAATTAAAATGCTTTACCAAGCACGTGGCGTAAATACCACGATGAACCTTGCCCTTGGTTCGGTTAAGATGCAAGCGGCGCACGGCAATAGCTCCTAAGTTGGAAGTGTTATCACCATAAAGTGGGCAGCGCAAAATAGCAAGGGTGGGGCACTAAGGCCACCACCCTGCTCCATGGCGGTTATGCATTTTCCTATAAACAGAGAAAAATAGTGCACATGCAGAAAAATGCAAACTAGTGGCCCTAGCGTTTGATACGCGCCTGGTTTCTCCCATGGTTAAGGTGAGGAGGAAATCCTCAAATTCCTCGGGCTTAGGATCACACATTCCTGCCTTAGGGAGAAGCAAGCATATTTCACAGAACTCATCTAGAGGCATTTCATAGTTTGTTGCATATAAATCTAAACGTACTATGGGAGCACCAGGCCTATTCGAGAAGTAAAACTTTTGCACGAAAGAATTAGTGAGGAGATAGTATTGGTCACACTCATCTGTGAGGAAGTTGGTTAGCCCGACATTTGCAACGAATTGCATAAATTCTTGATAGTAATCCACTTCGTTCATGAAGGGTGCATGTGGTCATTCACATGGCATAACCTCCCTTTTGCGGAAAATGTTGATGTCAAGATCATGAGTCCTCCCAACAACTACCTTGGGACTCCTCCTCGAAGAACATTTCCTTAGGAAATTCATTTCCCTAAGCACAAATTTCTGGGGGGAAAATTAGCCACAAATTGATGTCAATAAAACTTTATAAGACTAATAACAACTACTCATAGAGGTACCTAGAGGCTATATCAAGCATTCATACTGCTTAGAACTCAAATAATTCAACATGCAAGCTCATTTTATGTAGCACGAAGTGCAACAAAATATTCAAAATATAAACCACCAAAGCAGAAAGTAATTAGAGGAATGTGATAGTCACATTCTAAGGAGCAATTCCTGAAAACAGTTTCGGAAACGGAGTTCTGAGCAAAGAGATCCAAAATTTCAGTTCTAGAGAAAGAACACGGGAGAGAGAGAGCTATATATTTTTTGCTCGAGGTAAGGTATGAGGTGAGTCGAAGGGATAAGGCGGGGACTATGGGCCCCACAAGCCATGAGGGCACGCCCTATTGGCTTGTGGCCCATAGGTGCACCTCCCTGATGTATTTTCAGTACCAAAAAATCTTCAATATTCTAGAAAAATTCATATTAATTTTTTTTGTCAATCAGAGACCTTTTATTTTTGGGTCATTTTTTATTGCATGAGAAAACCAGAAAACAGGATAATCAGGCTTTTTTATTTTTCTTTACTAAAAAAATAACATAGGATAAACTTGTGATAGAGAGAGTTGTGCATACTAAATTCATCAATCAGATGTTTCAAAAATGATCCATTAATAAGGTTGATCAAGTCTTATTAATAATCGTTTCTGATTGAAATGAAACCGAAGAATTTTCGTATAACACTAAGTTACCTCAATGGGGATTTACATCTCCCCAACAATAATATTATAATATTTCCTCTTGGTGGTAGGTAGATGTATTTTAAAACCTCCAATGATAACCATGGCACTTGGCTCAATGACATTAAAATTATTAACCAAAGTTTTCTTCTTTGGAAAATGCACGGTATGTTGCTTGCCATTGGCGTGAAAAGTAACCTTACTTTTGTTGCAATCAATAACAGCCCGTGCAGTATTTAGAATGGGTCTACCAAGGATGATCAACATGTTGTCGTCCTTAGGCATATCAAGAATAACAAAGTCTGTTAAGATAGTAACATTTGCAACCACAAGAGGAATGTCCTCGCAAATTCCAATAGGTAAAGAAGTGGATTTATCATCCATTTGCAAAGATATCTCAGTAGGTGTAAGCTTATTCAAATCAAGTCTTTTATATATAGAGAAGGCATAACACTAACATTGGCTCCTAAATCACATAAAGCACCTTTAACATAACTTCTTTTAATAGAGCAGTGTATTGTGGGTATACCCAGATCTCCCAAATTCTTAGGTACTACCCCATCAAAAGAATATTTAGCAAGCATGGTAGCAATTTCAGTTTAAAGGTAATTTTCTTTTGTTGGTAATAATATCCTTCATATACTTAGCATACAGAGGCACTTTCAATATATCAGTCAAGCGAGTGCACAAAAGAACGAGTCTAATTATTTCAGCAAAGCGCTCAAAATCTTCATCGTCCTTACTTTTAGAAGACTTGCGTGGGAATGGCATGAGTTTTTTAACCCATGGCTCTATCTTCCCTACCGTGTTTCCTAGCAACAAAATCTCTTTTATCATAACATTTATTTTCGGGAAGTGGGTTATCAAGATTTTCAGCGGGTTATATTTCCACATCATTGTCGTATTCTTTATTATCATTTAGTTCAGGATCTAAGTGAACATCATCATTATCATTATCATTTTCATTATCATTAGTTGCATGTTCACTACCAGATTGTGTCTCAGCATAAGAAATAGAAACATCATTATGTATCTCAGCAGGTTTTCCTATAACAAGTTCACTAGAAGCATGCATGGTTCTATAATTTTCTTTTTCTTTTTCTTCTCAGATGGACTAGGTGCTTCATCATTAATTCTCTGCAAATCTCACTACAGGAATCAGGCACTTTGCCGTCAGCCATCCCGGACGGCAAAGGCATGCATGCCGGACAGCAAAGGCTTTGTCGTTCGCTAGCAGACGACCAACTGTCCAGCTGAATAAGCCATGGTAAAGGGCGCTTTGCTGTCCACTGGTGGACGGCAAAGACCTTTGCATCTTTGTCGTCTGCCAGCGGACGACAAAGGGCATGGACGGCACACATGGAAACTTAGCTCCGTTAGGGGCTTAATGGCGTGCTTTGCCATCCACTGGCAGACGGCAAAGACCTTAGTTCTTTGTTATCTGCCAGCTGATGGCAAAGCACCTATTTCTTTGCCGGCCTAGGTGGGTTCTTTGCCGTCCGCCGGAAGACAACAAAGAACGGCAAAGAAACATGTGCTTTGTCGTCAGCTGGCAGATGGCAAAGAACTAAGGTCTTTGCCGTCTGCCAGCGGACGACAAAGAACCCACCTAGGCCAGCCTAGTGCTACCCTAGGTTGCACAGGTAGCTGCCACATGGCAGCCTTACCATCCGTTAGCTGACGGCAAAGATCTTTGTCATCTGCCAGCAGACGGCAAAGTGGCTATATAGCCCTTGTTTTTTCTGTTTTTTCTTAAAATCATTCAATTTGACAGAATTTCACATATATATCCAACATATCAACAATACAAGTTTCCAACAGGCATACCAACAATAAGTTTCAACAAGCATACCAACAATAAGTTCCAACAACATATCCAACATACAAGTTTCCAACAACATATCCAACATACAATAGTTTCCAACAACATATCCATACATACATATCCAAAACAAGTTTCCAACAAGTTTCCGTAAACAAAAAGGAAGCACAAGTAGAAGAGTACACTCCATCAATGCAAGCTTCTTCATCTATAGCAAATCTGCAAATTAGGAAAGATAAAAGTTAGAAGAAGAAGAAGACTAGCTAGAAGAAAAATAATAATAATAATAAGAATTTATCTTCTCTTTCTTTTTCTCCTCTCCTCTCCTCTTCTCCAAGGTAGTAATGCCATTTTCTAGCTAACTAAGCATATCAAGTCATTTTGGAGGAAAAAAATGCTAAGTATAGGTCATTTTATAGCTATCCTAGGTAGAATATATCATTTTGGAGGTAAGTAAGGTTATTATGTCATTTTTGAGGAAAATAAGCTAAGTATAGGTCATTTTGGAGCTAAACCAAGGTTATTATGCCATTTTTTTACCTAAGTGAGCTAATTATGTCATAAATGAACTAGCTAAGCTAATTATAGATCATTATTAAGCTATCCTAGGTAGTTATGCCATTTTGTACCTAAGTGAGCTAATTATGTCATAAATGAACTAGCTAAGCTAGTTGTAGATCATTACTGAGCTATCCTAGGTAGTTATGCCATCTTCTAGCTAACTAAGCATATCAAGTAATTTTGGAGGAAAAAATGCTAAGTATAGGTCATTTTATAGCTATCCTAGGTAGAATATATCATTTTGGAGGTAAGTAAGGTTATTATGTCATTTTTGAGGAAAATAAGCTAAGTATAGGTCATTTTGGAGCTAAACCAAGGTTATTATGCCATTTTTTTACCTAAGTGAGCTAATTATGTCATAAATGAACTAGCTAAGCTAATTATAGATCATTATTGAGCTATCCTAGGTAGCTATGCCATTTTGTACCTAAGTGAGCTAATTATGTCATAAATGAACTAGCTAAGCTAGCTATAGATCATTATTGAGCTATCCTAGGTAGTTATGCCATTTTCTAGCTAACTAAGCACATCAAGTCATTTTGGAGGAAAAAAATGCTAAGTATAGGTCATTTTATAGCTATCCTAGGTAGAATATATCATTTTGGAGCTAAGTATGGTTATTATGTCATTTTGAGGAAAATAAGCTAAGTATAGGTCATTTTGGAGCTAATTAGGTCATTTCTTAAGCTAAGTATGCATTTGTTAAGCAAAACACTTGGGAAAACTTACCATCATCACGGAGGTGAAGGACCGGTCGGGTTTGCGCTAGGGTGAGATGTAGAAGAACCGGTCGGGGTTGCGGCAGACGCAGAAGGATCGGTCGATGCTTGTCGGGAGGCACGCTGCACCAAAGATTATTTGCAAGCAATGTCTCCTTAGCATGATGCAACTCAAATGTGAATACTAGTAACTAATGACCATTCAAATGAAACTCACCGTGGGTGCTATAGCAATATGGGGCATCGACGGAGGGGTCTGACCATTGTTCTGGCACACGGTCTGCACATTTTGTTTTCACAAGTCATTCATATTAGTTAGTGATGAAATGAACATTACGTGCATGATTTGGCTAATATGCAGGATAAACTTACCACGAGGAGCTCGTATAGGTCCCGGTGAGACGTGTCGTTCCGGTTCCTCTCCTCCTCCAAGAGCCTAGTCGTCCTCTCCGCCATGTCCCTCTCCCTCTGTGTCGCTTGCCTGTTTGCCTCCGCCAGAAGCTCCTGGGCCCTAGCCTCAATGGCGAGCTCCATTGGTCGTGGACGAGGCCTTATCTCAGGATCAGAGCTCGTCTGGCGCTTCTTGATCTCCGGGAGAGTTCTAGGACAACGTATCAGTCCATCCCCAATGGCTATCGAGCCATGGGGCCTCCCGCTACCAGATATCATCACGGGCCTCTCGTACTCAAACAAGTTGGAGATCCCTTGATGGTGTGGCACACCTCTCATTTGGGCACGCTTATCCTCGGCCTTGTTGTGTTCGGCTAGCCATTCGGGAGAGCACCACTCATCCACCAATGCCTCCCAACAGTCCATCCTATCCGCACACCATCTCGGGGGCACCTAAGTTAGACAAGAGAAATTTCAGCGCTACGCCTACGAATCAAATCAAAGAAACTAAGTACAAGGCCTTAACAATAGATAATTACCTTCATTAACTTCTCCTTACTCAGATAATTTTTGCGGCACTTCTTCTTGGCCCTCTTAATGTTAGTCGAGGCGTAGTAGTCTCAAATAGCCTGCACCCAAGCCTCGTGCCATAAGTTCTGAAGTAGGCGCTTGCACTCGGCTTCGAGAACAACAGCCGCTTTCGCCTCGTGTTCCTCAAGACACCTGTAGAAGGTATGCAATCAAACAAGACAACACTGATTAGTACAATCACTAGGTGCTGTTGATTTTTAATTCTGTAAAGGAGAAATTACCCAAAAGCGACGGATCACAATGTCAGCCACCATCTCGCACAAGACACCGTCGACCATCTCCTCCGGCGGGCTCGGGGCAGCCATGTATAGCTCCCAGGCCAGTGCTACATGTGGAGCCTCACCCTCACCGGGCAACTGGACCTTCCCCAGGAAGTGGTGCCGGAGAAGCACACCAAGGACCTAGTTGGGCCTGCGGACACCACGCTCGTGTTTCCAACCCCTGCAGTATGACAAGGCCGAAACATTAGATATTAATTTGAAGAAATATGAAGGGAAAAGGTTAAAAACGAGTAAATGCACTTACTTCTCTGCATTAGGCGCAATCAACCACCTCTGCTTGCGGGTCGTTGGCACGAGAGGGAGCTTTGTACAACCACGCTGGTAGACCTTCTTGCCCTCCTCAACCAGCTCGCCCTCGCTATAGGCGTCCTCAGACAAGTTGTCCTCGCCACCATGAGCATGGCCACTAGCCTCCGGAGTCACGTGGACAAAGACTCTGGGACCCGAGTCTCCTGGGATGAAGACTCTGGGGCCGGAGTCTCTTGGGACGAAGGCTTGATGACCCGAGGCTCGTCGACCCGAGGCTCGTGGACCGAAGTCCGAGACAGGTCCAAGTTAGACGGGACCACCTGAGATGGAGCACTCCTGTGGTCGGGAGAATCAGCTGGGGGTGGCGGCGAGGAAGGCACAGCAGCCTTCCTACCTCTAGCACCTCTCTTCATCTTCCCCCGACCTCTCCCAGTCGAAGAAGAAGCGCCCGCTGGTGTCTACATGTAGTGTACCAGCGCTCTCTGGAGTTACTGGGGTGGAATAATAGCACCCCTCCTTGTACACGCCGAGGAAGGAGGCTCAGAGCCCTCTCGACCCGAGCCCACCATCTGTCAACACCTGCAATGACAAAGAGTGAACGAAATTAGTTACACATAAAAAAATTGAATACCTAATAACATGAACTAATTAATAATATATATGTACATAATAATAATTGAATACCTCACATTACTAATATTAATCTTCATCGTCTATATATGCTCCGGGATCAATAAATGCATAATCATCATCACTATCAGTAATGACGTGCTCATCAGCATCATCAATAAATGCATCAACATGTGGAAGGCCTCTATGTAATCGGTCAAGCATTGTCAGGTCAACCGCAGCAGTAACCTCTTCTTCTTCCGTCTCTTCTTGTTCTGGCTCAGGGGTGAAGTCGGGTTCACTGTCGCTGTCGACCTCAATGTTCTAGGGTGAAGTAGAGTGGTTCTTGAAAAATTTGTTGGAAACACGTGTTTCTTGGAAGAATTCTCCTTCATATGTGTCTGGTTGAATGTGAGGTTCATAATCATCTTCATTGAGGGGAGGTGGTCTAAAATGTGGCGGACATCATAAACGACATCCCAACCTTTCAAATTTGGATCCGTTTGGCAGTCCCACGGTAGATAGAAAACTTGGGTCACCTGTTGAGCCGTAATATAGACATCGGGAACATCTAAATGGGTGCTTTGTTTGATTTCGACTAGCCCTATATGTGCATGAGTCCTTCTAGTCTCCTTTGGCTGGAATTAATAACATTTGAGACTACGACGTTTGGTGGGTTTTCACCAAAGAATGTAAGTTCATAAATTGCTTCAACTCTTCCATAATACTCGACCCCTCCTTCTCCGACAGCGGAGACACAAAAATTTGTAGACTTTCAGTCGGCCATAGATAGCTCTTTGCCAAAAGTACGAAAGCGATACCCGTTGATGTCGTATTTGTCAAATGAACAGACCTTATAGTCAAAACCATTAGCGACTTGTCTCAATTTGGAGTCCATAGACTCTGCATTAGCCTACAAGTTTAATACGAAAGGATTGTTGCATTAGCCAAAAACTAGGCGAAGAACTGAAATCGTCTAATTAATGGAAATTACCGTTTTCTTGAACCAAGAGATGAAACCGGGATAGTCGCCTCCATGCTTTGCCAGAAGCTCATACTCTTCGATGGAGTCCTTTTGGATCACTGCTCCATCCGAGAATTTGGCGACGTATCGACTGTATCGCATATCCGGGAATAAGAGCATTTCAAAGGAATTAGAAGTTGCAAAACAATGTACCGAGAACTTACTCGATGTACGGCCGCACTTCTGTTAGATTGTTAAAGATATACAATGAAATGATCCGCCATTCTTTGACATCCAACGCTATTGATTTCGAAGCACCGGCTAGTGCGAGCTTCCCTTTGAATAGGCTGAGGTTGGATCGACCTTTTTCACGGTCGCCATGATTGTACCGAGGCTTTGGATTATGCAAATGACGATTCTTAGCTTTGTAGTGTGCTGTCACGAAGTTTGCCGCACGAAGTTTCCTCCAGTTCTTCTTTCCTTTCGGTTGTCGAATGTTTTGTAATGGTCTATCAGATAGAGCCTCCTGGTCAACTCTAGCCTTAGGATTATCCTTAGACTTTCCCTCTATGCCGAACAATGTACCAAAAAGGGCCTCCGCGATATTATTTTTAGTGTGCATCACGTCGATGTTGTGTGGGCAAAGGAGGTCTTTAAAGAAAGGCAGATCCCACAAACATATCTTGTGAGACTAGGCGTGTTCCGTATTATACCCTTTGAAATAACCTAGACGATCTGGATCCGGCTCGAGAGCATTTATCTGATCCAGGATCTGTTGGCCTGTCAACACAGGTGGTGCAGTGTTTTTGACAACTCTACCTTTGATGAAATTCTTCTTCTCTTTTCTAAACTTATGGTCAGGATCCAGGAACTGTCTATGCATGTCGAAGCAAGAAAACTTGTGACCCGCCTCCAGCCAACGGAATTGAAGAGCTGCCTTGCATGTGGGGCACGGAAACCTTCCATGCACACACCAGCCAATGAATAGCGCATACACCGGCAAGTCATGCATCGAGTACACGTACCACACATGCATTTGAAGTTCTTTTTTGTAGCGGCGTCGTATGTCTTGATCCCATTATCCTAGGCTTCTTTAAATTCATCCTTAACCGGTTGCATGTACACATTCATATTCTTCCCCCGATATTTGGGCCCTAGAATTGTCAACGTCAGGAAAATGTTCCTTCTTTTCATAATCTCTCCGGGGGTGAGATTGAGTGGAATGACAAATACAGGCCAACAACTGTATTGTGCTGCTATCATACCATACACATTGAACCCATCCGTGTTGATGGCAACTCGAGGATGCCTTGGATCTGCCCCTTTATCCTTATGTAATGCATTGAAGTGCTTCCACGCAAAAGCGTCTGAAGTGTGTCCCAACATCGGATTCCCATCTGCATCTAGTTCTGTTCTTTTGCCCAATTTATGCCACGTCATCTGTCTGGCCGTCTCTTCGACCATGAAAATACGTTGAAGTCTTGGTATGATTGGCAGATATCGAACAACATTAATGGGGATTTTGGTCCGACTCTTCTCACACATACTGTTGTCTACCAGAACATACCTGGAAGCATTGCAAATGAGGCAATAGTTCAAGCCCACATACTCAAGCCTAAATAAGGCACATCCATTCTCACAGGCATCTATCTTCTCATAGGGCATCTTAAGCGCACGTAGGATTTTGTCCGACTGGTACAGGTTTGGTGGCAATACATGGCCTTTGGGTAGAAAGCGTCCAAATATCGTCATCATCGCGTGGTAGCATTCTCTGCCCAGGTTGAACTGAGCCTTCAAAGCGATTACTTGCGCGATGGCATCCAGCTGACAAAGCTCAGTGTGCTCATGGAGAGGACGTTTTGAAGACTCCAACATTTCATAAAAGGCCTTTGCAGATTCCTCCATCTCATCGTCCGAATCCCGAGCATCATCAAAGTCTTGCACCATGTCTTCGATCTCGGTACCATGCTCGTCGGTGCGACAACGAACCACCTCAGCTCTAGCACGTTGGGCAAACTCACCATGAAATGTCCAGACCGTATAATTAGGCATAAAACCCCACTTCTGTAGGTGTTTGATCATTTCAAACTCTGACTTCTTCTTACAGTTGTCACAATCGACACAAGGGAACCAGGTTGTTTTTTGTCCATTTGCAAATGCGACTCTCACAAACTCCTTGGTTTTTGTTATCCATTCATGGGTCATGTCTTTCTAACTAGTGTGACCGGTGTACATCCACCCACGATCACTCATCTTGCCTAGCTACTGGACACACAAAAAATATGTACATAATTCAGCAAACCATATTCATCAGTTAATAGAGTTTGTCAGTTTCATTACGTTGATGCAACCTAGACGCTAGTAGGTAAAGATAGGTCCTAATCCCACCCGAGTATGTGTAGATTGGGTTTGTTTTCCCATGCTCTGCTTCGGATCTGACGCACAATTTTGGCAGCACCTCCCTGCTGTTCTCCTTATACACGTCTCGGCGCTGACGAAATTCTGCATCGGATCCGGAGCAGAGCATATGGGAAAACGAACCCAATCTACACATACTCGGGCTGTCCATGGATAACGTCGGACAATTCAAAAAAATCACGGTTATAAATATGCTAATGAATGCATATTTATAGATGCAACCCTTTCGAACGGGAGACGCATAGTGGTCATGCATACTGATGATTGAAGGCACCTATAGCTAGCAAGTTTCATCGGCATGAAGACCGGAACAGAGGAAATGAAGGGGGCAAGAGGATATGTCATTTGTGCTCACCCACAAACGCAGGGGTAGAGCTCGCCGAACGCACAGGGAGGTCGTCGAACACCAGACCCTCGCAGCAACGAAACAACTACACATTTAAATCCACCTGATCAACATAAATATGAGTTCTGTATAACAAAATCAAAAAATATATGACCTAACTCATAATTCACAAATATATGACCCGTCGGCCTCTGGAAGGCCGAAGAGCACCTATTTTGGGATCGGGGTGTCGGGGTGTCGTGTCGGGGTCGGGGTGTCGGAGGTGTCATGCCGGGGTAGGGGTGCTGTGTCGGGCTGTCGGGGTGTCGTGTCGGGGGTCGGGTGTTGGTGGTGTCGTGTCGGGGTAGGGGTGTTGTGCCGGGGTTGGGGTGCCGTGTCGGGGTGTCGGGGTGTTGTGTCGGGGGTCGGGGTGTCGGTGTGTCGTGTCGGCAATCCTCGACCCGGTTACATCGGTGCCGACGCACCCTGTCGCCGATCCTCGACCCGGTTTTCCTTTTTCCTTTTCTTCTTCTCCTCTTCTCCCTCCTTTTCTTCTTCTTCTCCTTCTCCTCCTACTCCTCCTCCTCCTCCTCCTCCTCTTCTTCTTATTCTCCTTCTTCTTTTTCTTCTTTTCTCCTCCTCCTCCTCCTCCTTTTCTTCTTCTTTTTCTTCTTCTCCTTCCTCTCCTTCTTCTTCTTCGTCTCCTTCTCCTCCTCTTCTTCTTCTTCTTCTTCATTTCCTCTCATCCTCCTAACTAACTAACTAACTTACTAACTTAACAAAAAAACTAACTAACTTTTTTTTTCTAACCAGTAAACTAAACTAAACTAATTAAACCTAAATCTTAAAAAAAAGAAAAAAAACCTAATTAAACTCATTGGTGGGGGTCAAGGCGGCGGCGGGGTGCGGCAGCGGCGGTGCGTCGGTGTCGGCGGGCGGGGCGGCCTCGTCGGGGCCGGTGGAGGGGGCAGGGAGGGGGCGGCGTCACCGCAGGGGAGGGGGCAGGGCGGGCCTGGTGGAGGACACCGGGGCATGGGAGGGGGCAGGCGCGGGGCCGATGGAGGAGGCCAGGGCAGGGGAGGGTGCAGGGCGGGGCCAGTGAAGGAGGCCGGGGCAGGGAAGGGGGCGGGGCGGTGGCGGTGGCGGTGGGGGGTCGGGGCGGCGGCGGGGGGGGGGGGGCGGGAGCGGCGGGGCATCGGTGGCGGCGGGCGACGGGCCGGAGCAGCGTGGGGTCAGGGTGGTGGTCGGGGGCGGCGGCGGGGTGTGGTCGGGGAGAGAGAGAGACAGAGAGAGAGAAGAGAGGAGGGGGTAACGGGACGTTAGATAGGAAGTTCTTTTCCGTCCGCTAGTGAATAGCAAAGACTCTTTGCCGTCAGCTAGCTGACGGCAAAGAGGTGGGGTGGGCCATTGCCCTAAGCTAGCCTCCACTTGGCCCCCACCCCACCTCTTTGCCGTCTGCCAGCAGACGGCAAAGAAATCTTTGCCATCAGCTGGCAGACGGAAAAGAACTTGCTGATGGCAAAGCCACCCTTTGCCGTCTGCTAGCTCTTTGCCATCTGTTTTCTGTTAGCTGATGGCAAAGCCACTCTTTGCCGTCCGCTAGCAGACAAAAAAGATGTGTCTGACAGCAAATCTTCTACTTCCAGTAGTGTCTTATTCAATTATTTTAGGGTGACCCTCACGACAAAGAGGTTCCTGAGTCATTCTACCTCCTCTAGTCATTACTCTAACAACATGATCATTCATATTATTATTTATTTCAGCAAGCAAATCATTTTGTGACTTAGCAACTTGGTCTAGTTGGGTGTGAACCATAGAAGCATGTTTACCTAGACCCTTAACATCATTAGCAATTCTAAACATCAAGTCACTCAAGCGATCTATCATCATGGCATTACATCTTGATTGATCCTTAACATAATTATTGAAGTGCTCTTGCTTAACAATGTAATTATCAAATTCATCCATGCATTGACTAGGAGTCTTAGTGTAAGGTATATCACTTTTATTAAAGGCACGGAGAGAATTTGCCTCTACTACCTGTGTCGGGGTATCAAGTCCACGTATTTCTTCTATAGGTGGTAATTTCTTGACATCTTCAATTTTCATACCTTTCTATTTCATAGATCTTTTTGTTTCTTGCATATCTTCAGGGCTAAGGAATAGAATACCTCTCTTCTTTTGATTAGGTTCCAACGGTGGTTCAGGAAGTATCCAGTCATCGACATTTTGCAATATGTTATTTAATAGTTCTTCATCTTGTCCAACAGTTCTTTCCTTGAAAACACAGCCAACACAACTATGTAGGAAGTCCCTAGAAGCATCGGTTAGTCCATTGTAAAGATATCAAGTATTTCATTTTTCTTAGGAGGATGATCACCCAAAGCTCTAAGTAACTGGAGAAGCCTCCCCCAAGCTTGAGAGAGATTCTCTTCTTCAATTTGCACAAAGTTAAATATTTCCTATAAGGCAGCCTGTTTCTTATGAGCAGGAAAATATTTATCCTGGGGACTAGGCACACAACCAGGAGCAACAGAAGGGAACCAATCTTTAGCGTCGCCTTTTAGTGAGAAAGGAAAAAAAGCTTATGGATATAATAGTAGCGTATCTTTTCCTCATTAGTAAATAAAGCAGCAATATCATTCAACTTCATGAGATGTTCGACAATAGTTTCGTTTTCATAACCATGGAAAGGAGCAGGCTCTACTATAGGGATCAATTCAGGGTTTATATAGAATTCATAATCCTTATCGATGACAAATATAGGAGAAGTAACAAATTTAGGATCATGTTTGATTTTCTCCAACATATATTTTTTTTAGTTTGTGTAGTAGTTTCTTCATGTATTTTCTCCATCTATTCTCGAAAATCCATAGATACCTCTCTATCCATAACATAACCTTCAAGTACATAAGGCAATTCATATATATTAGGCGAGCGAGGTGTAACATGTGATTCAAAATCTTCATCAGTTTCATCATTCTCAAGTTCTCCAGCTTTAGCAATATGAGCATCAAGTAATTCACTAGGTGGCACAATTTCAGTTTCATCATGTGTAGGAATAGTATCATCATTAATTTCAGAAGTAGCATCATCCAATTCATGTGACAAATCAAGACAATCAGGTGGTGGTGTAACAAGCTGATTCAAAATAGTAGGTGAATCAGAAGCAGAGCTAGATGGCAGTTCCTTACCTCACCTCTCATGGGAGAGGGGGTGACTTAGTTTGAGTATCTTTCATATTCTTCATAGTGGCAATTGGATATCCTCAAGTTAACACAATAAATATAGCAATGCTCCCCAGCAACGGCATGAGAAAAAGGTCTTGAAAACCCACAAGTATAGGGGATCACAATAGTCTTCGCGGGTAGTATTTCACCCTGATTTATTGAATCGACACAAGGGGAGCCAAAGAATATTTATTGGCCTTGAAAGTTGGGTTGTCAATTCAACCGCACCTCGGATATCTCTCTGCAGCAAAGATTTAGTAGCACAACAAATAGTAGTAGTAACAGTAACAATAGTAGTGACATCAAGTAATTTTGTAGCAGTTGTGACAGTAGAAGTAGCAATAGTAACTCAGCAAGGTTCAGTATATGTAAAGCATAGGCATGTGGATCGGTGATGGATAATGACATCAATCATGTAACATTTACATACTAGGGTGACACAAAACTAGCTCCAATTCATCAATGTAATGTAGGCATGTATTCCGTATATAGTCATACGTGCTTGCGATAAGAACTTGTATGACTTCTTTTGTACTACCTTCCCATGGCAGCGGGGTCCTATTGGAAACTAAGGGATATTAAGGCCTCCTTTTAATGGAGAACCGGAACAAAGCATTAACACATGGTGCATGCATGAACTCCTGAAACTACAACAATCATCAGAAAGAAACCCAATTATTGTCACCTTGGGGTATGCGGATCAACACACGTAATAGGTACATACAACTTGCGAGATAGGATCCAAATCACTCGTATATTCATGGAAACATAATAGCTTCAGATCTGAAATCATGGCACTAGGGACCTGGTGACAAGCATTAAGCATAGAAAAGTCATAGCAACATCAATCTTAAAACATAGTGGATCCTAGGGATCAAGCCCTATCAAACTTAACTTGATTACATGATCAATCTCATCCAATCCCATCACCGTCCATCACGCCTACAAAGTAATTACTCACTCCCAGCGGTAAGCGTCATGGTAATGTTGATGAAGAAGGGCTAGTGATGACAATGGCGACGAATCCCCCTCTCCAGAGCCCCAAACGGACTCCAGATCAGCCCTCGCGAGGAAGAACAAGAGGTGGCGGCGGCTCCGTCTCGTAAGACACGATGAAATCTTCTCTCTGATTTTTTTCTCCGAAGATGTGAATTTATAGGAGTGGAATTAGGGTCGGGGGAGCCAGGTAGGACCCACAAGCCATTAGGGCGTGCCTAGGGGGTGGACGCACCCTGTTGGCTTGTGGCCCATAGGCAGCCCCTCTGGTGGATCTTTGCTCCATAATTCATTATTTATTCCAAAAAAAATCACAAAAAGTTTCATCCAATTCCAGGAACTTTTATTTCTGCACAAAAATAACACCAAGGTAGTTCTGCTGAAAACATCGTCGGCCCAGATTAGTTCCATTCAAATCATGGAAATTAGAGTCCAACACGAGAGCAAAAGTTTTTGGAAAAGTACATACATTGGATACGTATCATTGGACCAAATGGTGCTCTTCCTTCTCTATCTTGATGTGATGAATCAAGTCTTTTCCCTTTGAGATCTCGTTATGTTGTATTGACTACTTTGGATTTGAGAACACTTGATATATGTCTTGCACGTGGATACCCCTGGTGACAATGGGGTATTGTATTGAGTCACTTGATGTATGTTTTTGTTATCAACTTGCGGATCCCCATGGTGACATTGAGGTGATATAGGCACATAGGTTGATGCACGTTTCCGTCCTATTTTCTTCGATAGAAATCTTGGGGTACTCTTTGATGTTCTTTTTGTTGGATTGAATATGATGAATCTGAAATTGTTTGATGCTTGTCGAATAATTAACTCATGAATACTTGTGGTGCCATTGGAGTATCTAGGTGACATTAGAATTGATTGATGTGTATCATAGGTTTTATTCTAGTATGAACTCTAGGACTCTTTGTGACATGTATAGGGATGGCTCAATAGATTCATTGGAAATGATAACTTGAGGTGGTTTTGCTACCTACAATAATTTCCTCTTATGTTCTCAGTTGGATAGGAACTTTGAAGGGATTCTTTGAAGCACGTTGTGGGATGGTTATATGACTCAATTATGTTAGTACCGCCGGGAGATTGCACTAGTGAAAGTATGAGCCATATGCCTTGTTTCCAAGCATTGCAACACCATTCTTACACTGTTTTGTTACTTATTACCTTGCTATTTTTATTTATTTGGATTACAAAAACCTATTTCTACCATCCATATTGCACTTGTATCACCATCTATTCGTCGAACTAGTGCATCTATACAATTTGCCATTGTATTGGGTGTGTTAGGGACACAGGAGATTTCTCGTATTTGACTGTGGAGTTGTTTCAGAGAGACCATATTCATCTTACACCTCCCATGGATTGATAAACCTTACGTCATCCACTTGAGGGAAAATTGCTACTGTCCTAAAAAACTCTGTTCTTGGAGGCCCAACATGAGACTACAAGAATAAAGTATTCTAGTAGACATTACTTGTGCAACAAAAACAGAATATGTCTAAAAAAGAACAGTACGTAAAGATTTGTATTGAAACCATACTTGTGTAACTCCAAATATTCTGAAAAACTAGAGCAACCTCGGAAGTTTGTATCTCAATACTTTGTAAAATTTTAGTAATTTATCATGTTTCAGTAAAAAATAAAATTCAAATGTTGGGCGTAAAAGTTTCTATTTATGCAAAATATCAATTTAACTATTCCAAATTATCCCAAAGGGTTTACTTGGCACAAACTGTAATTAAAAGATAAAAACACAATCATTACAGTAGCAATAAGCATCTCATCACACTAAAACCAAAAATAAAAATTGTAAATAAGGTAAATATTGAGTTACCTCCTAAAAAGCACTATTGTTTTATGCCCCAAACTAGGCATAATGCATGGTTCACGTTTTATCATCTCTCTCTATGGATCCTTTTTAAATAATCTCATCATAAGCTTTCCTAAAAAGTTCTGTTTTCTCCACGAGAGCCTTTAGTAACAGCCCGAGACCAAAGCTCCAGTTACCTTCCATTTATTTCTGTTATCACCTTGTGATTTATTTGTTTGTTGCATTTATCATCACATCATTCACATTGCGTCGGCACTTCATAGCCGTCATTTTGCAAACTTGCATCCGTTCCTAGTTGCGGGTTCTCTCCGTTGTCGTCGTTGACAATTTCGTGACCAACCACACACACATCCGTGCCCGCGGCGTCGTGTAAATATTATTTTCTAAGTAGGAATAAAATGTTCTCGAAATGGGTTGATAGTTGACGTGCGGTCTTAATATGTTGTAGGTAGACCGCCTACCAAATTTCTTCGCATTTAAAGTCCGTTCGACACCCCGACCATTAAACTTGTGCTGCACCGCCACCGATTAAACAGTCAAATGTTTTTCGTAATTAAAACTTGTTGCTGGCCTACATGTTTTTCCTCTCTTTTCTAAACCTAGCCCATCTACACAGCCCACTAGACCCATCTACCCTAACCCCTCGACCGGAGAATTCCGATCCAGGTTGAACGGTCCGAAAACGGTCTCAAACCCCTAACCCTAGCCATCCCTGCTATAAAATGGATGCCCTCCCCTTCCAAATATGGACCATCCTCCTCCTTCCTCATTTTTCGTGTAGGACCAACCCCGCCGCCGCCACTTTTTTTCGAAAAGGGGAATAAGGCCCCGACCTCTGCATTGTGACGATGCACACAACGTTTTATTAACTAAATCTCAGAGTATCATAGTATTTATTACAACTCAAGGCTCGCTGAAAGTTGAGACCAATATCAACCAATGAAAAAGATTGCTAAGTAGACATATCGCAGACTAAGCATCCTGTAGTCGACTAATATGCAACCATCCAGCCCGGGACAAGATATCCTGAGCAACCGTGAGGAGATGGGTGCATTCAGAATCCATAACATCCCTCTGTGCCTGAGGGAAAGGAGTGCCTATAGTTGTACCCAATTAATCACCATATGGATAACCTGCAAGATATTAAAAGATTTTTGTTTGTTAAACACAATATTATTTCTGCATCTTCGCATCTTCATATTGACCAAAGTAAGGCTAAAACACCAATGCGAATGCGATCCTTAGAACTTTTGTCAACTCCATTCAACCAATTGACAAACATATTAGTAATATTCGTTGGAGGAGGAAGATCATACGAGAAATAAATGATGCACCATAAATTCTTAACAAAAGGACACTTTATGAAAAAATGATTTACCATCTACTGTTCCTTACAAAAAACACATTTTGTACATCCTTTCCACTTGGCACAACCAGCCATACCGGGCCAAACGGGCCGGCCCGGCACGGCCCGCCGCGGCACGATTACTAACCGGGCCGGGCCGGGCCGGCCCACGTGCTCGGGATGCCGGCCCGGGCACGGCCCGTTCGCTAATCGGGTCGGCCCGTCGACACGTCAGGCCCGCTAAATGCTTACTATTTGACGCATTGAACGTTTTTTAATTTATATTTACTTATTGAGCCATATATAAAAAAAAAAGCTAATCGGGCCGTGTCGTGCCGGCCCGCGTGTTGGGGGTGGCGGTCCAGGCACGGCCCAAGGCGGGCCACGGGCCTGGCACGACCCGTTTAGCTCGTGCCGGGCCGGGCCGGGTGACGTGCCGGCGCGGCGTGCCACTGGGCCAGCCCGTTAAGCCCGACCCGTTTGGCAGGTATGCAACCAGCCTCCACCTCCCACCTCCCGTGACCCTGGAAGCCGAGATTGGGGCCCGGGAAAGCCCATCCGGGCGCGAGCAGCGCCACCGCTTCCGCAGGACCATCCCCGATCCTCTCCCTCGAGCTCCCGCTCGAGCTGCCGCCCCGAGGGTTCGCCCAAGCCGCCGTCCAGGAGTTCCTGGCTCCGAGCACCTCCTCCCGCCGGCGAGCCGGTCAGCCAGGACCCCGCGCCCCTGCGTCTTTCCCCTCCCGCCTTCCCTCTCTCTCCCTCGTCTCAACACTTCCTCTCTCTCTCTCTCTCTCTCTCTCTCTCTCTCTCTCGTGCAACAGGAGTAGGCCATGGCGCCAGGAGCCGCGCAGGCCATCTTCACGTCAAGCTCGACCATATCCGTCCACCCCTTGCCCGGATCAGGCGAGATCCAGCGACATCAAGCTTCCACTGAGCCGTTCCCGGCCTCCCCTTCACGCGACATCACCGTACGTCGCCAAGTCCGGTCGCCGTCGCGCCCCTGCTATACTCGAACTGCTCCATGCGCTCGTGTTGACCTCGCTCGCGGGTGGACCAAGCCCCTCGCCACCCACGTGCTCCCCTGCCCCGCGTTGTGCACGTCCCAGCGCGCCCCCTCTACATCACACCTCGTTGTCGTCGCGAGGAGACGCCGCCCCTATCCAGCTTCGCCCATGTGGTGGGCCTGCATCCCCGCGAGGCCTAGCCATCACGCTCGCCCAAGCCAACTCCACCGAACAGGCCAATGCCCGCAAGGTGAGCCAACGCTAGATCCCCTCTATTCCGCGCCCTAGGCGACGTATTGCTAACCTGCACTAGCCCGTTCGCTACAGATTAGGCCCACATAATGTTTTTTTTCCTGCTGCGAATGTATCAATTAATCCCGGACATGCATAATTACAGTTTTGCCACTATTTGAAAATGCTAATTACTAAATAAGTGTGCATTGTAATAAAACATGTCATATATGTAACTTGGGTAAATTTCATGTACTTCCACAATATCCAACTTTCATCCATGATAAAAAAATTGTTGTTTGATTAATTTTGCATTAATGCCATGCTAAAACAGTTTATCCATGACTAAATAACCGTAGCTCTGAATTAAATAATTTTTATATGTAATTTGACTAGAAAAACGTGTAGAATAACATGATGTGTGTATTTTTCCTGTTTAACAACACTAATATTGTGTTTAGAACATAACAATACCAATTTCAAAATTTACATATGTGTCATTTCGGAAATGCTATATGTTGTTTGTGACCTCATTTAAATTGCCTAGATAGCTTGTTCAATTATGCTTCACCCCTTTCCATGATTAACAATACTTAATCATGTCTATAAATAACCGAGAGCGAACCTATGCAACTCGTTGCATATTGAGCTTCACTTAATATGTAGTATATGCTTGTTACATTTTGCCATGCCATGCCTATTTAACCAGACATGCATCATGCCATGATTATGCTTTTTTAGTTATGGAGTGTTATTTGCTTCTTTTCGGTTTCCCTTCTTCTCGCTCGAGTCCGATAACATTTCGAACTATGAGGATTCATTTGACTATGCCAGTTCGTCTACTTCATGGATTCGATCTTATTACAAGCGGGATTACAGGCAAGATGAACATTACCTTGGATATCACTACTATAATTGCCAGGCTAGTTGCCTCGTTTCTACCGTTATGTCTCACTTCCTACAATTTGTCTGTCAAGCCTACCAAAATGTCATGATAAGCCTCTAACCATCCACATCCTACCAAACCATTGTTTAGCTAAGTTACTACTTGCTCAATCCCTCTTATAGTGTTGTTAGTTGTAGGTGTAGGTGGTTCCATGTGATACATGATATCTTGGGATATCACATTATTCTTGCTATTTAATTAATGCATCTATATACTTGTTAAAGGGTGGAACACTCGGCCTTTTACTTGGTATTTTGTTGCACTCTTGCCGCCTTAGTTTCCGATTGCCGGTGTTATATTCCATATTGAGCGTTCCTAACATGCTTGGGGTTGTTATGGGACCCTCTTGATAATTTGTTTTGGGATAAAACTCTTCCGACAAGGCCCAACTTTGGAGTTAAAATTTGCATAACTAATAAAGCATGCATAGGGAGTAGCTACCTCATTGGCTAATTAATCAACAAACTGGGGCAATGCTCCTCATGAGCTATGTCCGACGCTCCCTGGGCAACCGAGGTCTCAGCAAACCCGACGTCTAGCCCATCCGGTCGTGCCCTGAAAACGAGATACGTGTAGCTCCTATCGGGATCTGGCCTGCTGAGAGGTATTGCTGCTTTTGTTTTACCTTTGACAAATGTCTTGTGCACCGGGATTCCGAGGACACTTCAGGCTATCCTACGGTTGAGGTCTTTCAACGCAGCTTGTGATTAATTTGTGATGGATGACTTGGAGCACACCTACAATGTTAAATCTTTTGGAAAGCCATGTTCGCGGTTATGTGACAATTCGGAAACTTTGTAATACCCGTTTATAGAAAACCTAAAGTAAACTCAATTACAACACACCAACCGTGTGTGTAACCGTGATCATCTCATGTCAAGGGAGTTCGGGAAGAGAACATGGTGGGGTTATGTTTGAATCGTAACTAGGTGTTCAAGATCACTTCTTGGTCATAACTAGTTCATGTCCATTTATACATAGAACACTCTTGTTAATTGTGTACTCGTAAGTTAGCTAGATAAAAATTCTTAGTGCTGCTGCAACCTCACCCATTAAGCTTTGCTAGTCTTGATACCCTTGGTAATGTGATTGTTGAGTCCCTGTGGCTCACAAATTACTACAACATCAAGTGCAGATACAGGTAATGCGATGCTTTGACACAAGAGCGATGTTTGTTCTATTTGGACTTCTTCTTCTTCGATGATCATAGGATGGATTCCAAGTCGGCAGCCTAGGATTAGCGGGGTGGACGTTCCCTTTTTTTAGTTTGATTTCATCCATAGTCGGGTTCTGCTCTTCTGTATGATGATTGCTATGTGTTGATGTGTTGAAATATTCATGTTGTAGCTTGTGGCGAGTGTAAGCCAACATCTTGTATACTCTTCTTTTTAGTACATGTATTTGTGACGATAACCACCTTGTTTAAGCATCTTCGATATGCGCTTCTATCCTTGTTGAGACTTCCAAGTTTCCGCGGGGATAGGATCGCATATTGAGCGTGACACCTTTCTCTCTAGAGAACTCATATAATAACAAGGACTATCCCGAGTAGTTTAAATATCCATGAAATCTACTTTTTTGGGGGATATGGTCATCAAAGGTCCTTTCATATGTGATTGTGATTTCATCCTGCAAGAGAGGTCTAGCATTTTGAAATAAATACTCATCAAATTATTGTTGGTTCCTTTGAACAATCCAAGCATACCGATCATTGACATTTTTAAATAGTCGTTGCATTAAGGGTGGTAGAGCAACTCTTTTTTAGCATTCCTTTTAAAGGCATCACAGTTCTCTGAAACACATCTTAGCATAAGTCCTTGATCATAGAGAATTTCATCTATCAAAGGGCATTCATAGTTCATATCATAATGGCCAAAGATTTCCCTAGCTTCTCGAACTATGTAATCAAATTCATTCATGAGGATAATAGTGGTGATATTTTTAGCCCTAGGACTTCAAATAATAGGTAACTCGTATAACAATCTTTATCACTGATTTGTCACGACAGATGTCCGGGTAAATAGACATAGGTTCGGGGCAGAAATGCAACTATGTGGCGGCTTGAAGGGGTTGATCGGAATCGAGAGACGCGGAGTTTACACAGGTTCGGCCCCTTCGATGGAGGTAAAAGCCTACGTCCTGCTTGTCTCGTATTGATCATGAAGGAGATCTCTCGGTTAAAAGGGTGCTATTTTGCTACCTCTAATCACGAGAGTCTCTAATCTCTTGTTTATCTTAGACCTGTCTATTGAGACGTCTAAAAACTTGACCCCCTCGGGGTGACCCGCCCTCCTTATATAAGATGAAGGGGCGGCTTACAAAGAGTCTAAATCGGATTGAGACAACCTATTATGACTTCCCATCGCGGGCTTCTCTTCATGGGCTTCTGAGTCACGGGGCAGCTTACGCCGGGCGGCTTAGGCCGGGCGGCTTACACCGGAGACTCATCTTCAGGGACTCATCTTCAGGGACTTACAACCGGAGAGTCATCTTTAGGGACTTACAACCGAGAGTCATCTAGGGACTCACAACTGGAGAGTCATCCAGGGACTTACAATTGGAGAGTCATCTTCAGGGACTCACAACCGGAGAGTCATCCAGGGACTCACAACCGGATAGTCATCTAGGGACTCACAGCCAGAGAGTCATCCAGGGACTCACAGCCGGAGAGTCATCCAGGGACTCATAGCCAGGGAGTCATCCAGGGACTCATCTTCTGGACTCATCTAAGGACTTATAACCGGGGACTCATCTTCAAGACTCATCGGGGGACTTACAATCGGGTCATAACTATCACCGGGTTATAACTTTCTCCCGGGTCATACCGCGGGGTATATCCCCGACATTAGCCCCCAGGTTAGCTTCAATTTATTCATGGTAACCTCCTGAAATGATAATAGTAAATACGTTAGATGGCCGGCTTGCCCTTTGGTCGGCTTATGAAGTGGCTTCTTAGAATTCTGGGTCTTTCTGCATATGAATGAGTCGTCTTGAGAATCATCTTGGTTGTCAGTGTCCTTTTGAAAAAATATTGGGAATAGAATACCCATATGCCATTGAGTCGACTTCCAATACTTTGGCTTAATGAAAATATTGAAAACAAGAAATCCTCATGACATAGATCCGGACTTCCATTGTTGTGAAACAGGGCGGATTATATAAACTCTAGCGGGTTATGACCTTCTGATAACACCAGGTTATGAATGTTGGTGATGCCAGGTCAAACAACTGAACTCCATAATTAACATCTTGAAAATGTTCCTCAAAGTTTTTGATATGTCCATATTACCTGTAGCCCCCAAGCTCCGAGATTATCCATGATAACTTGGTGCTTTGTAATAATATTTTGGACTATGTAGCCCCCAAGTGCCGGGTCGTCTTGCCTGCAGCAACCTAGGAACTATAACTGTCTTATACCTTATAAAGCTTCAGCTGGTGTAGCCCCCAAGGGCCAGCTCATCAGAATGTGATGCGCCGGGTCTTCAATTTGAACCATATAATCTGTTTGAACAACTGAATACTGTAGCCCCCAAGTGTCGGGTTGCACGCCTGCGGTGACTTGGGACTTTAGAAAATTTGATCTGAGCGGTGTAGCCCCCAAGTGCCGGGTCAGTAAGAATTACTGGGCTGGGACTTAGAAAAGTATAGAAAGGCCGGCTCATCTCCTTGAGATAATAGGGTCTTTCCGACAATGTAATGATTTGAAAAACCGGCTTGCATTAGCCCCAAGTGCTGTGGTGCATGCTTGCAGCGACATGGGACTGGCATAATTGATATAAACTGGACTTGAATAGTGTAGCTCCTAAGTGTCGGGTCGTCTGCCTGCGGCAACTTGGGACTATGTAAGAATAATATGACTCACCACAATTTGTTGAATGAATCCTTGACCGTGGTTGTAATATAACCCGGAATGAATATCCTGGAAATAATTCCTTTGTCTTTGACATGAAATCCCTGCTCGTGGTTGTGGTGCAACCCGAAAAATATATGTTGGAGAAATCCATGAGTGTTGTAGATTACTACAGAGCACATTTGAAGAAATCCGATAACCGGTCAATTAGATGACACGTCATTGTATCTAACAGGGCGGCTCTTGAAAAATAATAAATTCTCCGAGCTGGCTTGAAAATCCAATCATTTAGTATTGGTTATGATAAACCATGAAGATCCAGCCAAGTTGGCTATTAAAGATCCATTTGCTCTTTGCAGAAGTTTTTCATCATACTTAACGGCGGCTCATCTTAAGAGATAAGACCTACAAAAACAAACAAGACAGAATATATTTTGCATTGTTGTAAGGGCGTCTTAAAAAGCACAACTTGGAGATGTTATATCTTTCCTGATTTGTTTTTTTGATTTTTTTAACAACTCATGTGCCGGTTCTTCTGGGTGGGCTCGCCACTTAAAACTCCTTAGTAGTACAGGGTCTCTATCGAGATTGGCCGTCAATTTCTTTGAGAGGCTCAGGGTCTCTAAGCGAGATTAACTGACAGGAAGTGTGACGTCCTAGAAGAGACTCGGTAGGGCATGAGTACCCTGGTAGCCCATAAACTGCCTCTCACGTCACATAAATCCGTCGTTTTAACCTTAAACACTGCAGGGTCCTTGAAGGGTTAAATGTCTAAGAGTACGAATAGACCACATAGCGGAGAGTCGACAGTAGATGGGAGAGTTTATCCTTTCTTTCCGTAAGCCGGCCATCACGTGACAAGAGCCGCCATTTTAACCTTAACGAGTATAGGGTCTCTATGGATATTGACTGTCAATTTCTTTGAGCCGGCTCAGGGTCTCTAAATGAGATTAATTGGTAAGAGTTCGGCAGGTCACCTAGCGGAGCAGCATCAGCTTATAGGCAGGTTTAACCCTGTTTGGCTTAAGAGCCGATCAAGAGAGTGTGTAAGCTAAACCCGGTGGGTTGGAAGCCCCCAAGTGACCTTTGTTGACGGAGTCAACTGTTTGGCTTAAGAGCCGACCGATAGGGTGTGATAGCTACACCCGGTGGGTGGGAAGCCCCCTGGACGATCATGTTGACGGAGTCAACTATTTGGCTTGAAAGCCGACCAATAGGGTGAGATAAGCTACACCCGATGGGTGGGAAGCCCCCTAGACGATCATGTTGACGGAGTCAACTTTTTGCATCATCTTGTAAGTCGCCATCTTGTAATGAAGAAAACGCAGAAGCCTCCAAGTGACTTTATGATGATCCAATGAATCCGGGCACCCGTATTTGAACGGTATATCTCGGTGGTTCGTCCTCTTGGGCAACTTTTTAATTCTTCCGCCAATAATGTAATAGCCCCAAGGATTGGGTTTTCTCTTGAAAACGACCAAATGTGTCTCGCCGTGTCTGTAGCCCCCGAGTCTTAAGTTGACTTGAAAAGGCGGCTTGAGAATCTTCACTGAAGGTTGAGGTTGGCCGTGGCGGGTTATAGATGATCTCGTATGATTTTTTCAATAATCCGGTCGATGGTTCGTCCCGACTGGTTGTTGAAGTGAACCAAACTGTAATGGCAGCGACTTGTGCGCCTGTCCGTTGGGCGGCTCGTATCGACGAGCACTGCACCGATATGTGGATGTACATCAAACTGTGGGTGGCGTCTTGCACGCGTTCATTGGGCAGCTCGTACAGGCGAGCATCGCACCGATATGTCGATGTAGACTGGACCACAGGGGCATTAACTCGAGCATGTCCATTGGGTAGCTCTTCCAACTGTATGTGGTCCCGGCGTATTGATATAAACGTAGAAACCAGCCACAACATTGTAAGTCAGTGCTGTTGTGAAAGACGCCACGGTGTTGTAAGCCGGCGCGGATGGCGAGAGAAGGGACACGACGTTGCAAGCCGGCGCGGATGGTGACTTGGCCACCGCGTTGTGTGCCGGCGCGGATGGCGAATCGGCCGCGACGAGTTTGATGTAGACCGAGCCACAGGGGCGGTGACTTGCACATGTCCGTTGAGCAGCGAGCAGGTGTGATCCCGGTGAGTCGATGTAGACTGGACCACGGGGGCAGCGGCTTGCGCATATCCGTTGAACAACGAGCAGGCGTGATCCCAGTGAGTCAATGTAGACTGGACCGTGAGGGCGGCGGCTTGCGCGCATCCGTTGGGTGGCCCGAGCAAGCAGGCGCAACTTCGGCATGTTGATGTAGACCGGGCTATGTGCACGCCACTTTTATAATAAATAATTGTCCTACATAAAATATATGAAAGGCCGAGTAATTGTCCTCAAACGAATAATATATATTGAAAGATAGATAGGATGAATATCACCTATTTTTTTAGATGAATACGTACATCAGATGAAACAGATG
Source organism: Hordeum marinum (assembly GCA_022496015.1). NCBI lineage: Eukaryota > Viridiplantae > Streptophyta > Magnoliopsida > Poales > Poaceae > Hordeum > Hordeum marinum. The sequence continues at coordinate 339,037,854 of CM039677.1, read as the reverse complement.
TACGTCTAACTTTGACTATTTATTTTTAGTGGGGCAGATACCCCGTTCTCCTTAGTCCTTTGCATCGGACAAAAATAGCTCGGGGAGGGGGCCATCGGCTCGGCACGACCCGGGCATGAGGGGAGCGGCAGCCGGATCGGAGCCGGCTCGAGCAGGGCAGCATCTTGCGATACGGACGGGCGGAAGAGCCCTGAGTTGGCCGCAGGGCGAAGTCGGCAGCCATGGGCCAGCGAGCCGAAGCCGGCTAGCGGGCGTGGGTGTGCCAACGGGGCAGCGCGGCAGCGGGAGCCGGGGGCATGACGCAGGCGAGACCGCGGTGGTGCTGACGGGGCGGAGCGACGCGGCAACGGCTCACAGGAGCGACGGACGTGGGGCTGTGACTCGCCGAAAGGCTCACCTGCAGGTGTAGTGGTGCAACGGCGGCTTATTGCACGATGGGACACCAACATGAAGGCGGCGACAACGTCAACTGCAGTCAAAACAACAGAGCCGCTGCAGAGGTGACCCGACAAGGCGAAGGAGCGTGAAACCGCGGTGACTCCTGATCGACGCACAGATGGATTGATACACCGGCGAGCCCGTAGTGGCAACTTGACAAAGGTGCGAGAGAAATAGGGCGGCTCACAAGGGGCGACTCAGCACGCGGGTGGTCGTCGAAGGCCACGGCGGCTCGGCTAGCGCGGTAGAGCCGGCGTAGGTGGGCTTCGTGATACGTGAGAGCCGGTGGAGGCGAACGCCGCGACATGTGAGAGCCGGAGCGGGCGCGGTAGAGCCAAAGGTCGCAGCAGGAACCGGAGGCCGCAGGAGGAGCCGGCCGGTGCGACGGTGTGACGAGGCGGCTCGCCCGCAAGAGCAGAGGTGTGCACGGCTCGCACGGGGCGGCTCGGAGATCCCAGCTGGCTCGGTAGTTGAGGCACGGCGGTGGCTGGCCGTGGCCATGGCGGCGGAAGCATGAGGAGCTGCGACGGGAGAGGTAGCACCGCGCGGCTGTTGCGGGCTGGTTGTGCAAGGAGGAGCTGCGAGGTAGTGACAGGTCATAGCTCTGGGGCGAGGTCATGGCAGCAGCTGGTCGAGCCAACTCGTGCTGAGGCGGAGGCAGCCGGCAGGGTCAACGCGGAGGTGAATCTCACGTGAGAGCACGACAACAGTGGTGAATCCGGGCTGTGCCTGTACTTGCCTTTTTTTATTGCAGGAATTCCGCCTCAGGACAAGAGTTGAAAACTACTCGACGAAATGGTGGAAACCGATTTGACGCCAAGATGCGTTGGAAGTTTTGGTAATCTCGGTGACGCATCATATCAGCAGTGGAAATTGATCTCTTCTTATATTCAAATTGTAGCGACAGCGACGCTTCCCAACACAACCCTAATTTCTTCTTTGACCTCAGTCTCATATCTGCCGGCTCAAAACAAATCATGATTTTGATCACAAAACAACAAAATTGATGGTTGCGTCCATAGTTGTCCAATGGCGGGTTATCCTGCGCGGTTGTTTTCGGGCTGACTTTTCATCCGATGAGTTGCGAGCTTCTCGATACCTTGAGGGCTATCTAGAACACAACATCACCGTGCTCGGCCCCACGGTGGGCGCCAATTGTCGCTGATTTGTCACGGCAGATGTCCGGGTGAACAGACTTAGGTTCGGGGGCAGAAACGCAACTATGTGGCGGCTTGAAGGGGTTGATCGAAATCGAGAGACACGGAGTTTACCCAAGTTCGGCCGCTCCAATGGAGGTAAAATCCTATGCCCTTTTTGTCTGGTATTGATCATGAAGGAGATCTATCGGTTACAAGGGTGCTTTTTTGCTACCTTTAATCACGAGGGTCTCTAATCTCTTGTCTATCTAAGACCTGTCTATTGAGACTTCTGAAAACTTGACCCCCTTGGGGTGACCCGCCCCTCCTTATATAAGCTAAAGGGGCGGCTTACATGTAGAGTCCAAGTCGGATTGAGACAACCTATTATGACTTCCCATCGTGGGCTTCTCTTCATGGGCTTCTGAGTCACAGGGCGGCTTACGCCGGGCGGCTTACAACCGGAGACTCATCTTTAGGGACTCATCTTCAAGGACTTACAATCGGAGAGTCATCTTTAGGGACTTACAACCGGAGAATCATCCAGGGACTCACAACCGGAGAGTCATCCAGGGACTTACAACCTGAGAGTCATCTTCAGGGACTCACAACCGGAGAGTCATCCAGGGACTCACAACCGGAGAGTCATCCAGGGACTCAGAACCGGAGAGTCATCCAGGGACTCATAGCCGGAGAGTCATCCAGGGACTCATCTTCAGGACTCATCCGGGGACTTACAACCGGGGACTCATCTTCAAGACTCATCCAGGGACTTACAACCAGGTCATAACTATCACCGGGTTATAACTGTCTCCCGGGTCATACCGCGGGGTATATCCCCGACAATCTTTGAAGAGTGGGATGGTTATGAAGGAACTTTCTTTCAAGTTTTACTACGAGAGCCGAGATAGCATTTGCATAAAATTTTCTTCTTTTAAGGATAGATGTCTCAGTAGTTGCAATGGCGCCCGTGCATGTAAAGAATTCCCTTACAATGCTTTTTCCAATAATATTCCGACTACCAACATAAAAGTATTTAGTATCCAAATTTAGAAGTGGCTCATTTTCATGAAAATTCATTATCAAGAATAATTAATCCTGTCACTTCCTCATATATTTTTCTTGGACTATCTTCAGTAGCGCTTTCAGCAATAATTTTATGAAATTCAGACATGGTAGCGGTATTAAGCAAGATAGCACACAATATATTTTTAGTATTTTTACTTTTTGTAAAATGAAATTAAAGAAAAGTATACAAAGTAAATGATAAAGTGTGTGAAGGAACCTTTAGTATGTTTGATACCTTCCCCGACAAAGGCGAAATAAATTTCTTTTGCTACTTGTAGATGCGTTGGGTTTTCCCTCGGGGAGGAAGAGATGATGTAGTACATTAGCAATAGGTATTTCCCTCAGTTAAGAACCAATGTTATCGAACCAATAGGAAGTTATCGAAACACACAATCAAGAATTTATGTACACACAAGAGCAAATACTTGCACCCAACGCGAGCAAGAGGGTTGTCGAGCCCCTTGTACCTGTTAATTGCAAGGATTAAATCTTGATGGAGTAGGATAAATAAATACTAGTAAAAATTAAATATATAACAACAAATATTTTTATATGTTTTTGATATATAAAATATGAAGATGTACCTGTGGGCCATAGCGTTCACTAATATGTCTTCAATGTATCTATAATTTTTGATTGTTTGATGCGATTGTATTATCAATCTTGGATACATTATATGCAATTATATGATATTTTATATCATCTTATGGGACTAATCTGTTAACCCAGTGCCTAGTGCGAGTTCCTTCTTTTTTGCTTGTTTTTGACTTTTTCAGAAAATCAATACGATGTCCAAACACAATGAAACTTTGCATGGGTTATTTTTGCACATAAAGAGGCCCTATAAGCATTGGGAGGTGTCTAGAAGATCTAAGAGAGGGCCATGAGCTCGCAGGGAACGCCTTGGGGGTAGGTCGTGCCCCCTGAGCTCGTGGGCCCATCACAACTTTGTCTGACCTAATTCCATTTATATATATATTCACATATACCCAAAAACAATAGATAGACACCCGAAACAATATTTCCACCGTCGCTAGCCTCTGTTATTCCGCGATCCCATCTAGAGACCTTTTCTGGTACACTATCGAAGGGGGAATCAATCATGGAGTCCGTCTACATCAACCTTGCTACCTCCATGATGATGTGTGAGTAGTTCACCAAATACCTATGGGTCCATAGCTAGTAGCTAGACGACTTCTTCTCTCTCTCTCTCTCTCTCTCTCTCTTTGATCCGCAATACCATGTTCTCCGTGATTCTCGTGGAGATCTCTACAATGTAATATTTTTTGGTGTGTTTGTTGGGATCTGATGAATTTTGGGTTTCTGGTCAGGTTATTCGTTGAAAGTAATTGAGTCTTTTCTGAAATTTATTATACATGATTGTAATAGCTTTGTATTTCTCTCTGGTCTTTCCATTTGGTTTGGCCAACTAGATTTATTTATATTCAATGGGAGGGGTGTTGTACTGGCTTCAATCTTGTGGTGCTTTATATCCTAGTGACAGAAGGAGACAAGACAGATATTGTATTGTTGCAACTAAGGATAAAATGACAGGGTTTATTAATATTGATTCGGTTTACTTTGTCTACATCATGTCATCTTGCTTAAAGCGTTGCTCTATTTTTCATGAACTTAATACCATTCATGCAGGCATGATCAGTTTGATTGATGGAGTAATAGTAGTAGACGCGGGATCGTTTCGGTCTACTTGTCATAGACTGATGCCTATATACATGACCATTGCCATGAATAACATCATAACTATGTGATTTTCTATCAATTGCCTAACAGTAATTTGTCTACTCACCCTATGCTATGCGTTCGAGAGAGAAGCCTCTAGTGAAAACTATGGCCCCATGTCTATTTAATAATATTGCTAAAAACCAAAAATACCTTGCTGCAATTATTTACTTTATTTTTTATTTTTCCTTATATATATATATTACTATCATAATTAATCCTTGCAAGTAACAAGTTTGAGGGGATTGAGAACCCTCTTGCATGTGTTGGGTGCAAGTGTTTGGTTTTGTTTGTGTAGGTGCTAACGATGAGAGTTTGCCTTGCTTCTCCTACTGGTTCGATAACCTTGGTTATCACTGAGAGAAATACGTATCATTACTATCTTGCTTCACCCATCCACTTTGGGGGGAAAACCCAACGCAGCTAACAAGTAATAGCAAGAATTTCTAGCGCCATTGCGAGGGAGATATCATCGAATTCTCATTAGTTCCCTTCATAGAAATTATCATTCACTTGTTCTACGCTTTATTTTCCTTTTTATTTACCTATTTATTTTGCCTTATATTCGCTTCTATAAAAAACCGAAAACACAAAAATATTTTTTGTTTACTTAGTTTTCTTGCCTTGTCTCTATGTCTCAAGAAAATACCAAATTGTGTGACTTTCCAAATACTAATAACAATGACTTTATCACTACTCCGATAGCACCACCATTAGTCCGGAAGCTTAAGATTTTAATGCCGATTTGCCAAATATTGTTTTGATAGAAAAAATTGCTGGAAGTCCTAATGAGGATACTGCTTCACATCTTAATACCTTCCTTAAATTATGTGATATGCAAAAGAAAAAGGATGTGGATAATCATATTATTAAGTTGAAATTATTTCCTTTCTCACTAAGAGATAAAGCCAAAAACTTGATTTTCCTCCTTGCCACATAATAGTATTGGAACTCGGGATAAGTGAAATGATGCTTTTATTACCAAGTATTTTCCTCCCACTAAGATTATTTCTTAGAAATCAAACTATAAATATTAAAAAACATGAGTAAGAACATGTTGCATAAGCTTGGGAGACAATGAAATTAGTGATTAGGAATTGTCCCACTCATGGTTTAAGTTTATGGATGATAATACAATTTTTTTATGCAGGACTAAATTTTGTGCCTAGAAATCTTCTAGATTCTGCTGGAGGTGGTACTTTCATGGAAATTACATTGGGATAATCTACTAAACTTATTGATAATATCATGACAAATTATTCTCAATGTCACACCAAACGAGCTCCAACTGGTAAGAAGGTAAACTCTGCCAAATAAATTACTACTTTGAGTGATAAGATGGATGCTCTCATGAATATATTTGCTAATAAGAATGATCTATATATCCCAATAATGTGACATTATGTACTTTGATTGAGCAAAATAATGATGCTATTGATGTGAATTTTGTCTCTAGAAATAATTTCAACAACAAGCTTATAGAGGGAATTTTAATCCTAGACCATATCCATGTAATCCCTCTAATAATTATGGTAATCATCTAATAATAATAATAATAATAATAATAATAATAATAATAGGATACCTGCTGATCTTGAGAACAACATTAAAGAATTTATTAGTTCTCAAAAGATTTTCCATGCCATGGTAGAAGAAAAACTACAAAAAAGTTTGCCACCTAAGCATGATATTAATGATTCTATTAAATCCATACAAATATACATTAATGAAAGTAAAGAGATGACCGCTAGGTTGAGAGCTAAGCGAGAGTTCCTAGAAAAGGCCATTCCTCCCAGTTTTTATCGTAATCATGATAAAGATATTAAATGATTGGTGTTTCACCTATTGAATATTTGTTTAGTAATATAAAACTTGAAGAAAAAGGTACTAGAGATGAGTCAACTTTTGCTAGAAGGCGTCACAATTGTTCAGTGGGTGATGATCTTAATGATAAAAATGATAAAAGTGGGTTTGGAGAGGTCAAATCTATACATAGGGATGTGCCAACTACTTTGGATTACAAGTATTTAATTTTGATAGTTGTTCTTTGGTTGAATGTATTTCCTTGTTGCAATCCATGATAAATTTACCTAATGCTTATGAACAAAATAAAGCTTTTGCTAAACATATTGTAGAAGCTATGATAAAAGCTCATGAAGAGAAGCTTGAATTAGAGGTTTCAATACCTTGAAAATAGCATGATAATGGAACCTATAATTAAAATTAGAGAAAAGTATGTTTTTGGTCCCTCATGTTCACCGAAAGTATATACTTGGTCCCTTCAAAAAAATTGGTATACAATTGGTCCTCCAAGTCACAAAATCGGATAAATTTGATCCAAAACCATATTTTCATCATGTTTGACCCGGTTTGACCATGTTTGGTTGGGTTTTACTAGGTTTGACCGATGAACAATAAATTCAGAAAAATAGCAAACAAATTTAAAAAATCTGAAATTATGTGGCAACCACGATGTTTGGGTGCACCACATGCGTGAAAATTTGGGAGGTGTTTCAACATTCCAGTAGCTCGTGGCAAAAAAATACAAAATTTGGCACACATAAAAATCCAAAATTTGTTTTTTAGAGCTCCTCGGATGTTATTTGACCACAAAAATTACACACACCTAGCGCACACAAGCATGTTTGTTGTCACAACATTTCAGTTTTTTTAATTTATTTTCTATTTTTCTTAATTTATCGTTTATCAGTCAAACCTGTTCAATATGGTCAAATCCGGTCAAACATGTTCAAAACCAATCAACATGTTGAATATCTGATTTTGGACCAAACTTATCCGATTTTGATACTTGAAGGACCAAATGTATATTAAAAAATCTTGAGGGACCAAGTCGATACTTCTAGGAATCTTGAGGGACCAAAAACATACTTTTCTCTTAAAATTGAGCTTAAAGATTATGAATGTAATGCTTTGTGTGATCTTTGTACTAGCGTTTCTACTATACCTAAGTCTTTATGTGATGTTGTAGGCCTCACTGATATAAATGAATGTTCCCTCAACTTGCATCGAGTGGAATCCACTATTAATAAATCATTGGGTAGAATAAATGATGTGCTTATTCTTGCTAATAGAAATTATGTGCCTATGGACTTCATTGTGCTCGATATTGAATGCAATCCTTCTTTTCCTATAATACTTGGTAAGCCCTTCCTGTGAACCATATGTGCTATTATTAATATGAAAGAAGGTAATATAAGATTCCAATTTCCACTAAAGAAAGGAAAGGAAGACTTCCCTAGGAAGAAATTAAGCCACCATATTAATATATTATGAGGCCCACCTATGGAATTAATTTGAAGGATGATAATACTTGAAACAATGCATTATGCCTAGATAGGGGCATAAAACAATAGAGCTTGTTGGGTGGCAACCCGATGGTTATCTTAAATTTTTGCTTTTAATTTCTATTTTGGTGTCATGACATGATTATTTCTATTGTAATTATTATGTTTTTATGTTTTAATTAGTGTTTGTGACAAGTAAAGACATTGGGATGATTTAGATGATAGTTGAACCTATTTTGTGCAAAAAAAGAAACTTGTGCCTAGTATTTAATTTCCTTGATTTTACTGGAGTGTCTTTTTGAGCTGAATTTTTAAGAAGTATTGCTATAAAAATTTCCCAAGTTTTCCTAATTGTTCATAATTTTTTTGATTTACATAAGTATGGTTTTAGTACAAATCATTATAGACTTTTTTGTTTTAGAGAGATTGTGTTTTTTGCTTGCATAGTTTGCTTGTATTGATGATGCTATGGATTGTATCGGTGGGTATAAGCCATGGAGAAGTTAAAATAAAGTATCTATTATGAAATAATAAAATATGAACCAATTTATAACAGTACCTAAAGTATTTTATATGTCTAATATACTAACGGATGTCACGAGGTTTTGTTGAGTTTTGTGTGCTGAAGTTTTCAAGTTGTGGGTGAGACAGCGATGGATGAAGGAATAAGAAGTGGCAAGACCCTAAGTTTGGGGATGGACAAGGCACCCCAAGGTAATATTCAAGGAAGACCCAGGTGTCTAAGGTCAGGGATTCCCCGGAAGGCATCCCCTCCTTCGTCTCCAATCTATCGGTATGTCACTTGAAGCTATATTTTTATTCATCACATGATACGAGTTTTGCATGGACTGTCGTGTATTATATTTTACTTTTACTTTTTAATTTTCCACAATCATCATTTGATGGACACACTTTTTGAGAGACACACACTTTCATCATTAGAATGCTCTATGTGCTTCACTTATATCTTTTGAGCTAGGAAGTTCCTCTAGTGCTTCACTTATATCTTTTAGAGCACGTCGGTAGTTATATTTTTATAGAAATAGTTGCACTATCATGATTCACTTAAATATTTTTGAGATTCAAAGAAATAGGAAGCAATTTGCACCTGTTATAAGACTAGTCCAAAAAGGATAGGTATTCAAGGGGGATACAATAAAAACTTTCATGTAGCTCACTAAATAAGAAACGTATGACATGATTATATTGATGTAGTAATATTAAAGGATATAGGTTCATGATCATTGATTAGTATAAATATTGGTATTAAATCTTTTTATTAACTTCTCATCTAAGTATTGGTCATGGCATGATGATGAGGTGTGAGCATTTTTCCGTCTGAAATGAAATCCTATCGTACTGTTTGAATCGGGGGCGCGCGATGGTTAACTCTTCCCAACCTCCTCCCTAGGGGCATGCAGTAGTACTTTGCTTTGAGAGAGTTCATAGGATTTACAATAAGTATGTGATTTCTTTATGAATAATGTTATTCCATGGATTATACTCACTCTCACTCTTCCGCAATTTGTTAGCCTCTTCGGTACTGTGCATTTCCCTTTCTCACCTTGAGAGTCAGTGCAAACTTCGCCGGTACATCCAAACCCTGTGATATGATACGCTCCATCACACATAAACCTCCTTATATCATCCTCAAAATAGCCACCATACCTACCTATTATGGCATTTCCATAGTCCTTCCGAGATTGAAAGTGTGTTGTATCGATGAGAGGGGGGGTGAATAGGCGGTTGTTACTAATTCGTCACTAAGGAATTTCTACTTGAGGAATTTGAAACGTGCTGAAACAGAATAAAAACCCAAGTGCATGCATAGTAGCGCAGTAGCATAGTCATTGGGATGAAATGAAACATGCACAGAGTATAAGTAGCATCTAAACAGGATAAGCAGGTGAAGAAGAAGATGACTGAAGAATTTGATATGAGGAAATTGAGAAAGTCTTCAGTCAAATTATTCAAACAGTGATGATCAAATTCATCAGCAAGTACTTGAAGAAATGAAACAGTTGAGGAAATAGAACCAGGAGCTCGATGAAGACAATGATTTGGTGACCCAGTTCCAACTGTTATGAAAGTCATACGTCTAGTTCGGAGCGGCTTGGTATTTAAACCAAAGGACACACAGCCCAGGACACACAGTCCCAGGAAACACAATCCTTACAATATTCTCCTTGAGCTAAGGTCACACAGACCTCACCCAACACTCGTGGTAAGTATTTAGGGAAGACTTCCAAACCCTCACAAACTCGGTCACTCGGCGATCCACAATTTCCTCTTGGATGCTCTAGACCATGACACCTAACCGTATGGAACATGCACGGTCTTCAAAGGCTACACGCATCGTTTCCACAAAAGAACAATCTCTTCAGTGATGCTCAATCACTTTGGGTTTTTGTTGTTTGGGCTTTGGGTTTTTACTCACTAATTATTTTCACTCAAAGTCCCTGAGGATGGGTTGCTTTCAAATGACACTTGTCAAGTTCTCTCTCGGAGCAGCCAACCAACTAGTGGTTGTGGGGCGGCTATTTATAGCCAGGGTGCAACCCGACATGATAAGACATAAATGCCCCCCCAATGATATGACCGTTAGGTGAATAGGATATCTGGACTGCTGGCGCAAAGCACAACAATGGTCGGAATGTGAACTATAAAATTCCTCATGGATTATCATATTCCTTACTGTAGGCAACTCGCACTGGTGAAATCCTAAATCCTCAGTCAGACCAATTTCCTCAGAGACCAGATGAACACCATCTCTGTCATTGAAGAACTTGACTGAACTTCAAGAGATTTCCAAAGGCTTCACTCGAAGGATTGGGTATGTTGAGGCTTTTGAGTTGAACATCACCTGGAAATTTTTCCTTAGTATTACCTCGACACCCTTTAACAATAGAGTGTTTCCTATGACTCAAAGAAAGAAAATGAAACTACAAAAACAAAAGTCTTCACGCTTCATACTCCTCGTATCAATATCTTCAAGGTCACACAAATTTCTTCATCTTCAAAGTCTTCAGGGATATACCAAAGTCTTCAGCTGAAGACATTCATTTTTAGGGGTCAATATTCTTCATATATATCAAACTCCCCAGTGACTTATAGAACCTGGGTACACAAACAAACACATTAGTGCCTTAACCTATAAGTCTTCAATACGCCAAAATCACTAAGGGGAACTAGATCCAGTTACAATCTCCCCCTTTTTGGTGATTGATGACAAATAGGTTAAGTTTTCAATGGGGATAAACATATAAAGTGTAAGTATTGAGTTTAAGGAATTTGATTGCAAGATATAGAGGAACTCCCCGTGAAGATGTGCGTATTTGAGGAATTTGCTTTGGACTGCAAATGCACATGGCATGATAAAACTATGGAGACCTCCCCCTAAATCTTGTAATCTATACACGCATTTAGTATAGAACATGGGGAAATTGAAATGGATGGTGGGAAATGGTGTCTGACGAAATTCAGCATGTGTGCATTGAAGAACTTGAGGAAATATGCATGCAAAAAGCAGTTCAAAAGAGTCAGACCACCATCGGACTTAAGTTTCAACTCGATCAACAAATACTTTAGAAGAGAGAGATTTGTAACTTAAAAAAAAACAGCCCATATAGAGACCCTCTTGAAGACTAACTCAAATCCCCCTTTGTCATCAAGTGACCAAAAGGGACAAAAATTGAGGACTAATGCCCCTCAAGAATTTCATCCTGAGGTTGGTGGAGGAGCACCAGCGTTGTTGTCAGGGTCATTGGTTGAGGAAGGGCCCGCAGCCGTATCATCAAGATCCTAAGCTTCATCTGTCTTGCGTGATGAAGAATATGGACTTGGGACGAGCAGAGGAACTTTGACCTTCTTGTATTTCTTCGGAGGAGGGTGAAACCAGTTAAAGTCCTGCTGAAAATCCATCTCCTTGAGTTCTTGAAGAGTTTTGAGGTGAGACAAAATGGCTCATGTCTAGTAAAATATTTCATACACATAGTAATGGTTCTTCCTCACTGAGTTCCGTGTCAGGGTCATGTTTTGAAGAATTGAAGCAAACTGATGCTTAACCCACTTGTGGTTGTGATCGATATTCTGATGAAGATTTAGTAGAAGCTCATGATCAGTCATCACACGGGGGGGGGGCAAAACCTTGAGGATTTTGGGTTGTGGCCTTGCCTGCAGAGTCCCGTGTTGTAGAGTCATCATTAGTGAAGTAAGATGTAGCCTTATGAAATTGTCCACCCAATGGACGAGGGCCTTCATCCACAACAGTTTTGCCTTTTCCTTCCAGTGAGGAAAATGTCCTTTTGAAGAATTCAATCGGAGGCAGAAAGCTAAAGTGATTCAGAAAGTCAGTCTTGTAAAGAATTGAAGACCTTGATCTAATGAATTTCATGATCTAGGGAGCATAAGGCTTCAACTCAAATGGCGACAGAGCAATATTGGCCAAAGTTCTCGTGAAGAAATCATGAAAATTTATGGAATCCCATGAATGATATTGAACAGCAGATTCTTCATGATTCCAACAACTTCTTCTTCTTCAGAGTTGTGGCCTTTAATAGGACTGAGGGTTTTGGTCATAATGTGGTATATTGTCTTGGGCACATATAGCAAATCCTTCACAAGGAAGGTTGTTCTTGGAGGTTGGCCAGGATGCAAAGGCTTTATCAGCACTTGCATCATGTGATTTTGAAGTTCATGTTCATCATAGATGCATCTGGATCCATCTAAGGGAATTCCAATTGGGACAACATGAAGCAATTCTGTAGCAGGAGCAGTGTAGTGTGTGTCCTTAGTCATCCAATCAACTATCCATGATTTAACATCAGATGCATCACCAGAGATATGCAAGGTGGCATAGAATTAAATAATAAGTTCTTCATTCCAATCACATATGTTAGCACAGAATGGTAGGAGCCCAGCTTCATGAAGAACATTAAGGACTGGGGTGAAGCATGGAATGTACTCTATACCCACATGAGTAATTTGACGGTGCTGGAAGACTTTGTCTTTGTCAAATAGAATAGAAGAATAGAAATTGACTTGAGTTTGAGTCTGGAACCTCTTGCCCCTGATTCTTGGTGAGCCATATGGGTTTACTCAAGTGAAGAAATGCTGCGCATTGAAGAAATTTGCCTTGTTGAACTTGGGACGCTTTGTGCCTTTGAGAAGCAGTGAGGTCTTAGGATGAAGATTTGGCTTCAAATGCCCAACAAACTCCCTTTGGACAATTTCAGTTTCTTCGGACTGAGGAATTTGAATGGTAGGTTCTTTAGGTGTAGTCTGGGTGACATTTTCTTCAGCTAATGCAGCTAGAAGTTCTTCAATGATAGTCTGGAGTGGAGTATGACGTCCATTAGATCTATAAGAATTTCTTCAGTTTGGGAAGGCGACTGAGGAATTTGAGCAAGAGCGGTTGTCATTGGCGAATTTGGGTGAGCTGCTTCCCAATATTCTTCATTGATGATAGGAGTTGTAGATCCAATGTCCACATCCTCATCAATTTCTCCAACTCCAGTCTCTTCAGTTGTGAGCTGAGGCTAGGGCGATGGTACCTACAGGGGTGATGCATTTGCTTCCACCTCAATTTCTTCATCAATCTGCTTTGAGGAAGTAGTAGAATTAGTTTCTTCATCTTCATTGTCCACAAGAAGGACACATTCCTCTCCAAAAGGGGAAATCTCATATGATGGCACAAAAGAAATAGGAGTAGCATCAATTGGTTCAGTTGAGGAACTTGGCAAAGTCCTCAATTTCTTGGGAGCTAAGGATTTTGTAGAATTTGATGCTTTCCTTTTCTTTGTGGCTTCCTTCTCCGCACCCTTGGTTTTCTTCACTTCTGATGTAGAAGGAAGTGTGTATTTCCTTACCCTTGAAGTTTTGAAGTAGGGGCAGAGGATGAAGTTGGTGCAATTTCTTCACGTACGACTGATGCAGTCATCCTGGCAGTCTCAGATTCTTCAGGCACAACAAATTCTTCAGCTGGCGTGGCAATTTCTTCAGGAGCAATAGTGGATGTTGCCCTCGCAGATTCTTCAGCAACATGGATTTCTTCAGTTGCGTTTGCATTTTCTTCAGCAGGCAGAGAAGATGTTCCAGCCTGATGAATCTGTGGCTGCAATCGAGCAGCAAACCTTGTGTTGTGGTCCTTGATGAATTTGTCGGCCATATTGACAAATCGGACCTTGGATCCTTTCCAATCAACATAGTAGTGATCAAATTCACCACTGATGCCTTTCTGGCCTTTTCATACTTCCATTTTTCTTCACCAATGAAAGCAGTCAGTACATGACTTGGACCAGGAGACAGTTTCAAGTCATCAATGGGAGTATTAGAATCTTTGTGCTAGATATCAATGAAGTCGAGCATAGTCCTTGGATCCAGCATGAGAAGAATTTTAGTGCCTTTGCTTGAGCCACTCTCTCTTGCTTGTTTCTTATGATTGGAGCAAGTTCATCATCATTAGCTTCATCATCCTCATATTCTTAGGGAACTAGAGATATCACTTTCTTCGGATGAGGACTTGGTCGCTTGCCTCGTCCTACAGTTGCTTTCACTCTCGACAGAGTTGGACTTCTTGAGGAATGTGCTTGGTTTGAGGAAGTTGCAGATGCCCATGAAGCAATTAAAAAGCATGCAGTCCACTGGCACATTGCAAGGTGCACTGGCATTGAGGACTTTGCAGCAGCAGCTAAGGATTGTGCAGTCATAGAGGCATTGCAACAGCCTTTGATGAAGTGCTTGAGGAATTTGCAATGAGAATATTGAAGTTGAGGAACTTGGTTGTGAGGTCATTGAGCTTGAAGGATTTGATTTCACTGCTGAATTCTTTGGCGTAGCCTTCTTGGGAGCAATTCCACTTGCAGAGGCCTCTGTTGTGGTAGCAGCAGCAGAATATTCTTCATTCAATTTCCTCACTGCCTCTTTGGCAGTTTTTGCCAGTTTGGATTGACGCTTTGCCCACTCATTGGGAAAATCCTCACCACTCATGAGGCTAGTGGGATCAGCTTGTTGGCCTTCAGCCAGTGCTGGTCTTGGGCAGGGTAGATTAACCACGAATTTCTTCATATACTTTGTAGTCACATAGTGTTATTCCTTCCATTCTCGTGCCCATCTCCTCTCAATTCTCTGAATGCAATTTTTTTTTGCTTCTGTTTGGTTTCTTTGCCATATTTTGCCTCATCAGGAGTATAATACTCAAGGTATATTTTCTCAGGGATTTCAAAAGAAGTAGTTGTTTCTGCCTTCTTCCCTCCTTTCTGAGGCCTTTTCCCATCAAATATTTTCAACTTTTGAAGGTTCTGAAGATGTATGTAATTTTTCTTCGAGGAACACTTCAAATGAGTTAAGTTGATGAGAACCTAGAGATTCATCAGTGAATATTTTGTACATGTGAACAAAGTATAGGTGCGAAGATTTGAAGAGGTCATATGCATTCTCAGAAATTTTCAAAATATATCAAGAGTTGTGCAGATTCAACTCTTGAAGATGTCATGAAGAATTTCACTAAGTGTTCTTGACTTAGATTCCAGAGTTGTGCAGATTGAGGATCCACACAATTAAGGAATCTTGCGAAAAAATCATAACTTAGAGAAACAAATCAAGGGAAAGAAGGCTTTGAAGTGTTTAAGAAGTGGATTATTGAAGAATGAACACCTTTTGAGGATTTTGTGAAAGACACGAGGATCAAAGTGGGGAAGTAAAAACAGGTTTTATTTACCCTTTATGAAGAACACGATGAACTGGGAGTTAGAACTGAGAAGTTCCTCAGTCCAGATCTCCCACGCCATAACTTGGCCGTGGAAGACAACTACAACATCGGTGGAGTGAAGATTTCCACGTCCGATGCAAGTACGATGGTGAGGAGGTCGAGGAAGTGAAGCTCTTCCTCTCCGGCGGCGATGAAGCTTAGTGGCGGCGCTAGGTTTGAGCTTGGGAGTGATGGAAGTTACGAGTAACTCTGAGCAGTGAAAGGGGAAGGGGTATTTATAGTGGAGGTGAAAAACAGACCGTCCGAAGAATTTGGACATCCGTACCCCTGGCCCTTGCTACCCTTTCGACATGTGGCACCCACGTACTGAGTAGTGGAGATATTGCGGGGTCGTGGGCTATCTAGTCATGGGAAGCGGGATAGGTTAGAGAGGCAACCGCCAAAAAATTAGATTAAAATTTTAATGTTTCATTCAGAAATTCTTCACCTGTCAAGGACATGGTGAAGACTTTGAACATGTTTCAAATAGAATGTATATGAAGAATTTGTGAACAGACTCGGTTGAGTTTAGCATAGAGGGGGAACGGGTCCAGTCACATTCACTTAGAAGACTATAAACTTGAAGAATTAGCAATAAGTGAATGTTGTTGATGACATTGAAAACTCAAATCTACACACACACACACACACACACACACACACACACACACATATATATAGGGAAAATACCTCCTACTACCGGGTGTAGTTACTCCCATGTCTCATATACTACCATGTGATAGTATATATATAATTTATCATTTTGTATACATTCACATACTATATATAAGATGCTCCAAAGTGTGTTACATGTAAAAAATTGAAGTTGACCCATAGTTTACCATATTGTGAAATATAGATATATATATTTGTACGTAAAAATGAGTATGGTAAAAAAATATGGCACATACTATCAAGAAAGTAGTATATATACTATCTAAATATTCTTATATACTACATACTACGCGCACATATTCTCCGATGCGATAGATACTACCTACAACATACCAAACAAAAGTGGGAGTAACTACACCCGGTCGTACGAAACATCTATCCTATATATATACTCAATGAAGAACACCAATAGCAAAGTTTGAAGAATTTGAGTATTTTGAGAAATTTACAAACTTGAGGAATTTGAAAAATCTAAGGAATTTGCAAAATGACGAAAAACTCAATTTTGAAGAATTTCAACTATGGTTGGTGGCACAACCAACCATATAAGAATGATGATTTCAGACACCGCATACAATTGTCGTAGGGTTATGAGAATCAAATTCTTCATTAATTTCTTCACACTTAAAGGCTTAGTCTTCATTGATTGAAGGAAAATGTTACTTCGTGTATTGCACATCAAAGTCATTAATTTTGCATGTGTTAGAATGTGTGTCTTTTCAAAGAACATTCGAAGATTCTAAGATATTTAGCTCAAACCGCAACTTGCAAATTCTTTTTTCATCCAAGGGCTTTGCGAAGATATCAACCATCTGTTCTTCAGTCTTCACGTGGTCGATGAAGATGTCGCCCTTCAACACATGGTCACAAAGAAAATGATGACAAATCTGAATGTGTCTTCGAGTGTTGAACTGGGTTGTGAGCAATGTTGATGGCACTCTCCTTATAGCAGTACAGAGGGACGTTCTTCAATTTGATGTCATAGTCCTTGAGGGTTTGCTTCATCCACATCAATTGGGCACAACAGGAACCAGCAAAAATATACTCAGCTTCAGCAATAGATGGTAACACACAATTTTTCTTCTTCGAGGACCAACAGAATAAGGAACGTCCAAGTAAATGGCATGTGCCTGAGGTTAACTTGCGGTCCACACGATCACCAGTATAATTAGAATATCCAATAAGATAAAGATCCGAGCCCCTGGGATAGCAGAATCCAAGTGTTGGTGTATGAGCTACATGTCGAAGAATATGTTTCATAGCCTTATGGTGTGATTCCTTCGGTGTTGCTTGAAAATAGGCACACATGCAAACACTAAGCATAATATCTGGCCTGGATGCATATGGGTACAATAAAGAGACAATCATGGAGCGATATACATTTTGATCAAAATCTTTACCATTTTCGTCAGTGTAGAGTTGGTTATTTGTGGCCATAGGAATCTTGACGCCTTTGCAATCGTGCATGCAGAATTTCTTCAGGACATACTTGAGGTATTTGTATTGAGAGATGAAGACGCCATTGTGTTGGTGACGAATTTGTGGACCTAAGAAGAATTTCAACTCACCCATCATAGACATATAATATTCTTCACTCGTCATGTAGGCCATTTTTCATTGTAACGTTTGTCAGTAACGCCAAACATAATATCATCTACATATATTTGGCACACGAATAATTCATTGTCATAGGATTTTGTGAAAAGTGTCTGGTCAAGTGAGCCGGGTTTGAAGCCTTTCTTCATGAGGAATACCTTCAGTGTGTCATACCATGCCTGAGGGTTCTGCTTGAGGCCATAGAGGGCCTTGTTGAGTCTGGAGACTTTGTCGGGATGCTTAGGGTCTTGAAAACCTAGGGGTTGAGCGACATATACTTCTTCCTCAAGCTTACCATTGATGAATGCACTTTTCACATCCATTTGATATAAGACGATATTGTGATGGTTAGCATAAGCAAGCAATATATGAATAGCTTCAATTCTAGCAACAGGTGCAAAAGTTTCATCAAAGTTAATTCCCTCAACCTATGTGTAGCCCTGAGCTACAAGACGGGCCTTATTCCTCACCACTTGGACATATTCGTCTTGTTTGTTGTGGTCGATCCACTTGGTACCTATGACGTTGTGCTTGCGATGATCTAGCCTCTTGACAAGTTCCCACACATTGTTGAGCTTTAATTGATGCAATTCCTCTTGCATAACTTGAATCCACTTAGGATCCATAAATGATTCACCAACTTTGGTGGGCTCTGTGATAAAGACAAAGGCAAAGTGCCCACAAAATTTAAACAAATGTGAAGCTTTTGAGCATGTGAGGGGACCTGGTGCATTGATGTGGTCGAGGATTTTGTCAATCTCCAGTTCATTTGCCACTCTTGGATGAGAAGGTTGATGACTTTGTTGAGGCGGAGGATTTTCTTCAGTTCCATTTTCCTGAAGTTCACCAACATGAATGTCTTCATTGTTTGGGATGACTTCTTCATATGGTAGAGGTTCTTAAGTGGGTATGGTATCTTCAGTTGCCTTGAACCTAATGGATTCCTCAGGAGGCATTTCATCTAGCATAGGAGGCATGTGCTCTCTTTGCGAGTCGTTAATTTCATCGAACCACACATCTACAAAAACCTTGTTGTGATAGGTGTTGAAGACTCTATAGGTGTGCATGTCCTTTGACCTTCATGTGCTTTCGATGCAAATTTAGAATTGTGGTGAGGATCTCTAATCTAGCATTTAGCACCGAAGACTTTGAAATAACTCACATTGGGTTTCTTGTCAGTGAGGAGTTCATATGAAGTCTTCTTGAGGAATTTGTGAAGATATACCCCATTGATGATGTGGCAGACAGTATTAATTGCCTCGGGCTAGAAGTGGCGAGGGGTATTATATTCTTCAAGCATGGTGCGAGCCATCTCAACAAGAGTCCTATTCTTGCGCTCCGTGACACCATTCTGCTAAGGAGTATAAGGGGCAAAAAGCTCATGAGTAATATAAAGTTCATCAAGATAATTATCAAGTCCAGTGTTCTTGAACTCGGTCCCATTATCACTCCCGATGTGCTTGATCTTGACACCAAAATTCATCATGGCCCTTGAGGAAAATCATTTGAAGACTTCTTGCACTTCAGTTTTGTACCAGATAATATGCACCCAAGTGTAACAATAATAGTCATCAACAATCCAAAGCCATATAAAGATGCAACATTGGTTAGTGTGGCATAATGAGTGGGGCCAAAGAGGTCCATGTGAATCAATTCAAAGGGATGTGTGGTGGTCATGATAGTCTTCAAGGGGTGCTTGGATCTGGTCATCCTTCCATACTCACAAGCTCCATGGAGATGTGCTACCTCTTAAGCATGTGTTGGTTTTCCCTTGAAGAGGAAAGGTGATGCAGTGAAGTAGATAAGTATTTCCCTCAGTTGTTGAGAACCAAGGTATCAATCTAGTAGGAGGAACAAGCAAGTCACCAATGGACGCACCTACACAAACAATCAAACTCTTGCACCCAACACTATAAAAGGGTTGTCAATCCCTTCACGGTTATTTACAAAGATTAGATCTGAAAGAGATAGATGTAAACGAGTGCAGAAAGTAAAACATAAGTAAATTGCAGCAAGTTATAGATCTGAAAATATATGATGGAAAATAGACTCGGGGCCATATGTTTCACTAGAGGCTTCTCTCTTGAAGGCAAATATCATGATGGGTAAACAAATTACTGTCAAGCAATTGATAGAAAATCGAATAAACATGTAGTTATCCAAGGCAATGATCGTGCATATAGGCATCACATCCGTGACAAGTAGACCAAATAGATTCTGCATCTACTACTATTACTCGACACATTGACTGACTCCTGCAATATGTTCATGAAGAACAGAGTAACACATTATTAAGTTCATGAAGAACAGAGTAACACATTAAGTTCATGAAGAACAGATTATTAAGTTCATGAAGAACAGATTATTAAGTTCATGAAGAACAGAGTAACACATTAAGAAAGATGACATGATGTAGAGGGATAAACTCGAGCAAGATGATGAAAACCCCATGTTGTTACCCTTGATGGCAACAATACAATATGTGAGATGACATGATGTAGAGGGATAAACTCAAGCAATATGATGAAACCCCCATCTTGTTACCCTTGATGGCAACAATACCCCTACTATGTCACTGGGTGAGAACACCGCAAGATTGAACCCAAAACCAAGCACTTCTCCCATTGCAAGAATTACCAATCTAGTTGGCCAAACCAAACCAATAACTCGAAAAGACTTGCAATAATATGAAATCATGCATATAAGAAATCAGAGGAGATACAAATAAGATTCATGGATAATCTGAACATAAGCTCACAATTCATCAGATCTTGAAAAACACACCACAAAAGAAGATTACATCGGATAGATCTCCATGAAGATCATCAAGAACATGGTATTTAAGATCAAAGAGAGAGAAGAAGCCATCTAGCTACTAGCTATGGACCCGTAGGTCTATGATGGACTACTCACGCATCATCGAAGGGCCAATGGAGTTGATATAGATGCCCTCCGTGATCGAAACCCCCTCCGACAGATTATCGGAAAAGGCTCCAAGATTGGATCTCTCGGGAACGGAGGCTTTCGGCGGCGGAAAAGTGTTTGTATGACTCTCTATGATGTTGGGGTAATATTTGGGTATTTATAAGCCAAGAATTAGAGTTAGAGACCTGCCAGGAGGTGACAAGCCTGCTAGGCGTGACTAGGGGGGCCTGCGCCTAGCAGGCTTGTGGCGTCCTGACACCTCCCCTGACGTGCACTCCCAGCTTAGATGACTTGTTTCCTTCTAGAAAAATTCCTTCCGAAGGTTTTATTCAGTTTGGACTCCATTTAATATTCCATATATACAAAACTCAAAAACAAGGAAAAAACAGAAACTGGCACTTGGCTCTAGATTAATAGGTTAGTCCCAAAATTAATATAAAATAGCATATTAATGCATATAAAACATCCAAAACAGATAATATAATAGCATGCCATCATAAAAAATTATAGATACATTGGAAACGTATCAGTATCCCCAAGCTTAATTCCTACTCGTCCTCGAGTAGGTAAATGATAAAAACAGAATTTTTGATGTGGAGTGCAACCTAACATATTTATCCAAGTAATATTCTTTATTGTGGCATGAATATTCAGATCCGTAAGACTCAAAACAAAAGCTTAACTAACATATTTATCCAAATAATATTCTTTATTATGGCATGAATATTCAGACCCGTAAGACTCAAAACAAAAGCTTAATATTGATACAGAAAAAATAACATTTTTAGCATACTAGCAAAGCAATTGTATCTCTTCAAAATATAATGGCAAAAGAAAGTTAT
Organism: Hordeum marinum; assembly: GCA_022496015.1. Taxonomy (NCBI): domain Eukaryota; kingdom Viridiplantae; phylum Streptophyta; class Magnoliopsida; order Poales; family Poaceae; genus Hordeum; species Hordeum marinum. The sequence goes on along the minus strand of CM039677.1, from coordinate 339,016,382 downwards.
CCCTACAATATCATATGGTCTGGCTGTGCTCCATCTTCCCCACACAAAGTATTTATATCATGCACAACCCCGATGAAAAGTCAAGCAATTGTTTTCACACCTTTATTTTCTCAAACTTTTTCAACTCTCATGCAATACATGAGCGCGAGCCATGGATATAACACTATAGGTGGAATAGAATATGATGGAGGTTGTCAAGGAAGGGGAGAAGATAGTTTCACATCAACTAGGCGTATCAATGGGCTATGGAGATGCCCATCAATAGATACCAATGTGAGTGAGTAGGGATTGTCATGCAACGGATGCACTAGAGATATAAATGGATGAAAGCTCAAAAGGAAACTAAGTGGACGTGCATCATGAAGAAAACATTTCACTAGCTATACGAAAGTGACAAAATAGGAGACTCTCTATCATGAAGATTATGGTGCTACTTTGACGCACAAGTGCGGAAAAAGGCAGTAGCAATGTCCCTTCTCTCTTTTCTCTCATTTTTTTGTGGGCATCTAAGGCCTATTTTATTCATTTTTTATTGGGCTTCGTTGGCCTCTCTTATTTTTCACAAAGTCTAGAATCTCATCCCCACTTGTGAGGGAATCATAGCTTTCATCATCCTTTCCTCACATGGGACATGCTCTAATAATGATAATCATCACACTTTTATTTAGTTAAAACTCAAAAGAAAATTACAACTCGATACCTATGACAGAATATGACTCTATATGCAATATGGAAGTGATGGTGCATATCATAAAAGGAAACAGTGGAAGTTGCATGATAATATATCTCGGAATGGCTATGGAAATGCCATAATAGGTATGTATGGTGGTTGCTTTGAGTAAAGATATATGGTGACTGTTTTGAGGAAGGTATATAGTGGCTGTTTTGAGGAAGGTGTTTGTTGTACCGGCGAAAGGGTGTGCGGTACTAGAGAGGTTAGCAAAAGTGGAAGGGTGAAAATGCGTATAATCCATGGACTCAACATTAGTCATAAAGAACTCACATACTTATTGCAAAATTCTATTAGTCATTGAAGCAAAGTATTAAACGCATGCTCCTAGGGGGAGGTTGATAGAAGTTAACCATCGTGCGCCCCCCCCCCCCCGACCCTCACACAAAGGTTGACAATCTATAAACAAATCATGCTCCGACTTCCTTACATAGCGGTTCACCACACGTGAATGCTACGAGAATCACAAACCTTTACACAAGTATTTTTAGAAAATCACAATTTTCTTCCTAACATGTCTCTTAACATTACCACTTTATATCTCAAAACTTTATGCAAGGAATCAAACTTCTCATAAATACTTAGTGCACTTAATATGAAAGTTTTTATTATATCCTTTTGGATGCCTATCATATTAGGACTAAATTCATAACCTAGACCAGTTAACATGCTGTTTTAGAAACTCTCAAAATAATATAAGTGAGGTATGAGATTTCAAGTATTTCCATAAAACGCAAACACCACCGTGCTCTAAAATATATAAGTGAAGCACATAGAGCAAAATTGTCCAACTCAAAAGATATAAGTGAAGCACAAAGAGTATTGTAATAAATTCATGATTCAGCGTGTCTCTCTCAAAAGATATGTGTAGCAAGGATGATTATGGCAAACTAACAAACAAAGACTCATATCATACAAGACGCTCCAATAAAAACAAATATTATGTGGTGAATACAAATATTGGCTCAAGTAAATTTACCAATGGATTGAAGACGAAAGAGGGGATGCCTTCTGGGGCATCCCCAAGCTTAGGCTCTTTGGCATCCTTGAATATGACTTAGGGTGCCTTGGTCATCCCCAAGCTTAGGCTCTTGCCACTCCTTATTTCATAGTCTATCAAATCTTTACCCAAAACTTGAAAACTTCACAACACAAAACTTAACAGAAAACTCGTGAGATCCGTTAGTATAAGAAAATAAATCACCACGTTAGGTACTGTTGTGAACTCATTCTTTATTTATACTAGGTGATTTCCACACGCGTTGCTGCGGGATTTTATAAATAAATTTAAGATAAATTTTCTATGAATGAAATGACCTTTATCAAAAGCTATTAGTTTCAACAGTAATTGTGTGTGAACAAAGAGCATGCATGTACACTGGACCATTGAAGATGAAACAATTAAATTGCGGTGTGCATGTGCGACAAATATTTTTAGTGGATGATGATGTGGCACAATTGTTGATGTGGAGGGCTGATGGTGCCCTGCGCGTTGATTCACACTATAGTTCATTTGTCATGTCGTACAAAACTAACAAATTCCAGCCGGCCATTCCATCATCAGTACATAGCAACGGGAACAAATAAGGAAATATAATTATAAGGAAGAAAAATCAAAATGTCTCCAATAGATTTCTTTTATTGGTGCCTAACAAAGTAAGGATGGGAGCAATATAAATAACATTACAGTCAACAGTACACGCCTTCAATGTCTGCAACTAAGAAGATTATGCTTTGAACGCAATGGCAGCACTGGACGGAAAAACATAATAGAACATAAGCTCAAAATTAATTCTCAAATGCGCAGACATAAAAGAGGTGTCAGAGCCCAATATCTTTTTATGTGAAATATTAAAAAAGCAATTGCTCCACTGTCTGCTGTGAGTCAATTGCAAACTCAATGACGAAGCTTTTTTTATGGAACCAAGGTTGTAGCCTTACACCTATAGGATTTATGACCATGCTAGAAGCACTTCCTTTAAAATACTGAAAAATAGAATGTGAGATAAATATTATCTGTACTATATCAACAAAATCTGATGGAAAATTAAGAATTATACCTAATATCTCGTGTTTTCCAGTTTCAAATGGATACTACATAGCTGCAAGGTTGCAGTTGAAGGGCGCAAAAAATTTGTTGGAGATTATAGTATGATAAATTTGGTCTGTACTCTATGATTTATCATATGTGCATTTGTATGAACCCCATGTCTGCACAAAACATTGAAAAAATTTGTGCAAAAACTACCCAATTGCACGATGCACATGAATTGTCCTATTCCTTAAAAAAGGTAAACAATAGTACTGTAGCAATGCATAACCTAAATAAAAACTATGAAAATAATCTTAAAGCACATGCAAGAAAATTTGCATGTAGTCTCTGTATTGTATAATGAGTATAAGATCTGAAAGGAAGTGAGGCTCCTACTTCAAATGTTAGCGAACGACTATAAGTAATTCACCCATATTAGGTACTGAACTTCTTATATTAGCTACTTACAACCAAATTTCGGCAAAGCAAACAAAGAAGATGACTCGTTACCATCAAGTGCTAGGTTCAAACAACAAATGTGTAAATATACCTGCTTCGTAATTTACATATTCAGTAACACTTATGGTTTCCATCATTGTCCAGTTTTCACAAGTTCCAAGAAGTGTTGAAGGGAACATGACCTGAAATGGATACTTCATGGGGGGAAAGTACAGACATTAGAAGGAAATTGATCAGTATATATGCTATCCACACATTTTGATACAGCTCGCATTAGACATGCTTCTAAAAGGATTAATTCGTATTCAATAAGAAATCGTACCGTGCATATTCAGTCCTATTTCGTGGTGAACTCAAAGAGAATCATTTCAACCCACTTACAAATGTCCCAGGCTCTTTTTCTCAGCATTTGTTGTTGGCTGATCTATGAATCTAATAGTCAGCCTCAGATGGGGCCGGTGAAACCAAGTACCCAACGCCCATCGGTTTACACGCATCAACATCCTGAAGAAATTCAGAAATCAAACATGCACGATCAAACAAACAAAAGCAGGATCTAACATAGATGGGGAAGGAGATGAGACGACGCAGAGTGCATAGATCCTCCCATCACATCCAAAAAGAAGAAGCAAGTCTAGTAAGAACAGCTGCGTTTCTAGTAGTAATGCCATTGAGCAAAAGCGGCCCAAAGGCACCAAAAAGATGGCCAGGTTTCCACTCTGGTCTACTCTATTTAATTACAAAGTTACAAGTCGGCATACGCTAAAAAACAGAAGCTGAAGTTAAGCACCTAATGCTCTCTTGACCACATAGTGGGAAGCAGGAGTTGTAACCACATCTCTAAACATAAAGAAGAATAGATTATACGTGTGTATGCCCAAATGTGTAATCTATCACATACTTGGAACTCAGCAGGTTCAGGAAGGAACATTGGAATAGTGCCATGGAAAAGCAAGAAAGATCAAACGGAGCATACAATAAAAAAAAAGTTAAAGTCGACTATGGATCGACGAAGAGGGAGCGCTCGGGCAGCGCCTTTGTATAGTCGCCGAACAGGTTGGGCCATGTTGATGCACCAACCTCGATGCGTCATGCTGTCCGAACGTCGCGAATAGCGCGCACTCCAGCCTCGGTGCCGCCCAAGCCGTAGAGGGAATAGAGACCGAACGTTGCGAATAGGTTCGACATGGAGAGTAGCAAGAGCCACGGCGCCGCTCGCTCGCCACTGATTCTACCCCTGATGTGGCCGCTCCAACCTTAGATGAGTCTAGTCTAGGTTCTTCTATGTCCTTGGCTTGCACGTTTGGGAAGAGATGGAGATGGGGAACGGGAACGGGAGACGGGGAGGCCATCTTATGAGGTGGTTCAGACGCATGAAAGGACGGCTCGATTGCAACAACGGTTCGCTTTCTATTTCCGTGGCTAGGAAGGAAGAGTTTTTATTTGCGAAAAGAGAAAGGAAGAGTCAACCGGACTGTTCAGAGGAGAGTCTGGGTGCAGCGCCGCCGCTGCGCCAGACGCGATGCAGGGGAAAAGGAGTGATGGGTCTGCTTGTCGCAGGTCCAAGCCGAATTTAATTTAATATTATTTAAAAAAATATTATGTCAAGGTTAGATTTTTTAATTTTGTGATCCCATCGGGCCGCACGGACGCCGATTACTTCCAGTCGGCGTCGCCCGGGCCGACTGGATCCTGTTTGCTACGGCGTAGCCGATTAGCATCCAGTCGGCCACGTGGAAGCCGATAAGTGGCCAGGCCACGTCGCCCCCGTCCAGTCGGCCCATCCTGGTGCCTAGTCGGCCGCGTCGCAGCCGAATGGTCTTTCGGCTACGCCGTAGCCCATTAGAGGCTGGCCAGCCGCCCGACGCTCTCTTGTTCCTCCCTCTTCTCTCCTTCCTTCCTCCCTTCGTTTCCTTCCTTCTCTCCCTCTTCTTCCCCTTCCATTTTTCTCCTTTTCTTTGCCTCTATCCCAGCCCCATTTTCCCTCACCTTAGTTCTAGATGGTTAGGGAAGCGAGAAGAACCGTCGATCTCGCGATGGGGTAGTTCGTGATGGTGCTTTTGACCATTTTTGTGGAGGTGAAGGAGGTGGTGGTGGAGGAGGTGACGGTGGTGGTGGTGTAGGTGTTGGTGGAGGAGGTGGAGGTGCTGATGGTGGTGCTGCGGCGTTCGTCGTATCTCCACACGATTGAAGGGTAAGATTTCATATTTAGGTGCTTCGATAGCTTTGTAAGATATATTTTGGTGTTAGGATATTTTTAGGTTCTCCGGTAGCCTCGTAAAATATATTTAGTTGTGCATATTTAGGTGTTTTGATTTATTTAGGTGTTTTAAATCTATTTAGGTGTGATAAATATATTTAGGTGTGGTAAATATATTTAGATGTGCGAATTTGTAGTTTAGGTGGAAGTAATTATAGTATCTCATTCTGCTTGATATGTGACCATGTTGAATAATTTTCTAGGTAAGCGAAGATGTCTGATGTAGTGAAGTTAGGTTTTTATTACGGTCCTGGCAGCGTCCACACAAATGAGATGGGAGCTGATCTGAGTGAATTTCAGTACGTTGAGGTGCCAGTTACTTGTCCTGAAACTTGGACTGTTAGTCAGTTGACCGAATGGCTAGCCGGATGTTGTGGGTTCAATACTGAAACACACACCATCGATGTTCATGCATTATGGACCTGATCGAGTTCAAATATTTACTATTATTTGAAGCCAATAGACTGGGACTCAAAGTGGGTGCGCTGGTTACAAGCTTGCGTGAGTAGGGGGTGTAATCCTGTGGCCTTATTGCTCCCTGTGCTGAAGCATGTTAGTGCACCAAAAGCCGGACCAAGCTACGATATTGGACAGAGCAGTGAAGGGATGCATGATTCACTACCAAATTATGCGCCACATGCAGAAGATGACACTAACGAATCAGGACAAAGCAATCATGCAGAAGAAGTAAATGCCGATGATTATGTAGGTGGCCAGGTAGATGCTGACGAGATAGATGGGCACATGCAGAACCAGATGGAGAATGAAGATAGAGATGGTGATATTCTCGATGATTCTCCTGAGTCAGAGGAAGAAGAGAACGCACATGAAGTGCCTATTCCCGCAGCATGGAATCAGGACTTCTCATCCTGCAATGATCGTGAATGATGGTCATGATTCTACCTGGCAGTACCACCAGAACAACATTGCGTTAGGTGCCTTGTATCCAAACAAACAAGCTCTGCAGGATGCAATTATTGGCTGGGCATTGTCCACCCAAAGGGTTTTTATAGCTGATGTGTCAAGCCCGAAAAACTTGACAATGGTATGTAGAAACCAGGGTTGTCCCGCCAGGGTGCATGGCTATCTGCCTAAGTATGGCTCAAGTTGGGTCATCAGTGACTTAGTTCAGCACACTTGTGTTATTCCTTGTATCCCTCAAGATCATCCGAACCTGACATCCACAGTCCTTGCTCGGTTGCTTTACAGCGAGATAGTGGAGGGCAAAGCGATGGAAGTCAAGGCTATCCAGACAAAAGTCTTTGTCAGGTTCAAGTACAAAATATCTTATGGCAAGGCTTGGAGGGCTAAGCAGAGGGCACTTGAGACCAGATTTGGTTTTCCATCTCCAGCTTCTTCTTCTGCCTGTGCTGCACAAGCTCTTTCTTTCTTTCTCTGCCTCTCAGCCTCATGAGCCTCCTATCGCTGCCGGTAGACCTTCGCTAGTCAAAGTTGGTTTTCTTGGTTTTTCTTCTTCATCTCAGCAAGAAAAGCCCCCTGCTCCACACAGTACTCTTGCCAAGCTCTCTCCTGCTCTGCTTTCTCCTCTGCTGCCGCCTTCTCGCGGCGCTCCTCCAAGTCCAAACTTGCCCATGCACGACGACTTCTTTCACGAATCTCAGTCACCGCCCAGTCCGGCATTTTCGTGTCTATCCAACGATAGTACTGGCACACGGACGGAGGAGACTACAAAAGAAACATAAATATAAAACTCAAATCAACAAAAATATCAACAACGTGTTTATTCTGGGTGACTGAAACATACCGGAGGCGTGATGTACGGTGAAGGACCAACGGGTGGATCTTCCTCATAATTAGCGCACATGAAAAACTTCATGCCCAACCAATCTGAAAAACCCGTCACCTTCTTCACCTTGCAGAGATCTCCGCACCAACAACGAGCTGCTTCCACCCCCCGAGGCAACTTCACACTCTTCCATTTGCTAGGCCTAATGCTTTGATCCGAACAAGGCAAACTCATAATGACTACCGCGCTGGTTTTTTCGAGTGTTGCTGGCCGATGGAGGAAGACAGTTACAATGCCTCCTTTTATAGGTAGACGACAACATCAATGACGGGAAATCGGGCGGGAAAATTTGGCGGCAAAAAGTGGCGGGAAAACATGGCCGGGAAATTTGGCGGGAACACTTGGCGGGAAATCAGGTGGGAAAACATGGCCGGGAAAATTTGGTGGGAACACTTGGCGGGAAATCGAGCGGGAAAACATGGTCCGGAACATTTGGCGGAAAAAAAACAGGGGCATGCATGAGATGGTGAAGTTGTGGTTGATTAGTACTAATTGGCCACGAGTAGGCCGATTAGTACTAATCGGCCTAGTGATGGCCAATTAGTGTTGAGCACCAGTGGCCGACTGGCCTATCAGTTATACCCAGGCCAACTGGGACTAATCGGCCTAGTGGTGGCCGATTAGTCCCAGTCGGCCTAGGTATAGCTAATAGGATCACATATTTGCAAAATCTCTCCTTGGCACAATATTTCTAAAAATAAATAAATAAAGTAATATTTTAAAAAAATTAATCAGGTTCAACTGGTGGTAAGTGGTAACTGAAGGAAAGCATGTCTAATCTGGACTGTGGATGGTCCCACGTGTAAGCCACTATGAAAAATCTGATGTGGCTGATGTGGATAGGCTGCATGTCAAGAGAAATATGTTAGTGGGGATGAACTATTTAGGTATTATATATTGGTGTTATGCCTATTGTAATCTAACTTCTCCATGGCTCATGCCACATGATACAACCCATATATTCATCAAAATAGGCAAACAACTAAAAAAACAGAATCTGTCAAAAACAGAACAGTTTGTAGAAATCTGAAAACTTCGTATACTTTTGTAACTCAAAAAATTCTGAAAAATTACGAAAACCTAGGAAGTTTATATATCAATCTTGTGTAAAAAATTAAGATCAATTCTAAGCTCTGAAAAAATAGGAAATTCCTGGACTGAGCGCAAAAGTTTTTGTTTTTCAGCAAGATCAAATCAACAACTACCATAGATCACCCCAAAGGTTTTACTTGGATCAAACACTAATTAAACACCAAACACAATTACTACAGAAATAATAATGTGGGAAACAATCAAAAACAGAAGCAAAAAACAAAACATAAAAATAAAATTGGGTTGCCTCCCAACAAGCGCTATTGTTTAATGCCCCTAGCTAGGCAACACGCAATAGATCTAAGTATTGTCATAATAATAACAAGAAGAGAGATCATTCATGCTCATCTCATACTCCCTTATATAAGCAGCTAATTTCCTTTGTGGTAAGCAAAAATAATCAAAAGGGCTAAATTTAATAGGATAGGGATCCTCAAGATCAAGTATGGGGGGAATAGGTTTCTCCTTTGTCCCCTTATAGTGTATAATCAATTCATCATTATAAGCTTTCCTTTGGGTAAAGGACACATGCATTTTCCTAAGGATGAAGTCTAATCCGTTATTTTGTATAACAAAATTATCATTGAGTTCAGAAATCTTGTCAACCAAAACATCGATAGGGACCATTTTTCTCAAATTCTCATTATAAGCAACTTTATCCGGAGACCGTAGTCTCATTATCTCTTCTTGATTAAAAAGGACCCCCTCAATAGGGGTACATCCACCATTAATTTTGTAATGGGAAAAATTTCACTAGCCTCTTTCATGATAAATCTAAACTCGTGGGCTAGGAATATAGTGGCGGCATGCTTAACAGAAGAATGCTGAATATTAGCAAACTCAAGAAAAATCATTTGTATGCAAGGGTGCATATGCAAGAATTTCCTCTCAAGTTCACTTATTAAAAAAGTTATAGCATCCTCAAAACTATTAGTTTTATTGAGAATGGAACCTCCTAAGGTAGGAAGCGTTTCCTCACAAGTGAAGAAATCTTGAATAACACCTTTTCCAATGATATTACCACTACCTATGCGGAACTTTTTTGTATGAATGACAGTAGGTTCTTCTTGAGGGTTGTCATTAGCAAGGTCGTCAAAATTCTTCTCAAGAATATTACTATCTCTCTCATTGAAAGTCTCCCTAGATTCCGACATGGTGACAAACAAAGCAATCAAGTACACAAGTAAAAGAAAGGCAAACGAAAGAAGGGCGAACAAAAAGGCAAATCTTTTTGGTATTTTCTGAAAATCGTTTTAGAAGTGGGGGAGAGGAAAATAAGAGGCAAATGGTAAATAATGTAAATTCAAAAGATGAGTTTGTGATGGGTAGTTGGTAGGCTTGATGTGTATCCTCCCCGACAACGACGCGAGAAATCCTCCTCGGCAACGGTGCCAGAAATCCTTCTTGTTACCTCTCGAGCATGTGTTGGTTTTCCCTTGAAGAGGAAAGGGTAATGCAGCGAAGTTTATAAGTATTTCCCTCAGTTGTTGAGAACCAAGGTATCAATCCAGTAGGAGGAACAAGCAAGTCACCAATGGACGCACCTACACAAACAATCAAACTCTTGCACCCAACACTATAAAGGGGCTGTCAATCCCTTCATGGTTATTTGCAAAGATTAGATATGAAAGAGATATATGTAAACGAGTGCAGAAAGTAAAAGATAAGTAAATTGCAGCAAGGTATAGATATGAAAATATATGATGGAAAATACACCTGGGGGCCATAGGTTTCACTAGAGGCTTCTCTCTTGAAGGCAAATATCATGGTGGGTAAACAAATTACTATCAAGCAATTGATATAAAAGAGAATACTCATGTAGTTATCCAAGGTAATGATCATGCATATAGTCATCACGTGTGTGACAGTAGACCGAAATGATTCTGCATCTACTACTATTACTCCACACATCGACCAACTCTTGCCTGCATCTAGAGTATTAAGTTCATGAAGAACACAGTAACGCATTAAGAAAGATGACATGATGTAGAGGGATAAACTCAAGCAATATGACGAAAACCCCATCTTGTTACCCTTGATGGCAACAATAAAATACATGCCTCGCTACCCCTACTATGTCACTGGGTGAGGACACCGCAAGATAGAACCCAAAACCAAGCACTTCTTCCATTGCAAGAATTACCAATCTAGTTGGCCAAACCAAACCAATAACTCGAAGAGACTTGCAACGATATGAAATCATGCATATAAGAAATCAGAGGAGATTCAAATAAGATTCATGTATAATCTGAACATAAACTCACAATTCATTGGATCTTGACAAACATACCACAAAAGAAGATTACATCGGATAGATCTCCATGAAGATCATGAAGAACATGGTATTGAAGATCAGAGAGAGAGAATAAGCCATCTAGATACTAGCTATGGACCCGTAGGTCTGTGGTGGACTACTCACACATCATCACAAGGGCAATGGAGTTGATGTAGATGCCCTTCGTGAGCGAAACCCCATCCGGCAGAATATCGTAAAAGGCTCCAAGATTGGATCTCTCAGGAATGGAGGCTTCCGGCGGCGGAAAAGTATTTGCGTGGCTCCCTATGATGTTGTGGGAATATTTGGGTATTTATAGGCCAAGAATTAGGATTAGGAGACCTGCCAGGAGGCAACAAGCCTGCTAGGCGTGGCCACGGGGGCCTGTGCCTAGTAGGCTTGTGGCGCCCTAGCACCTCCTCTGACGTGCACTCCAAGCTTGGATAAGTTGTTTCCTTCCAGAAAAATTCCTTCCAAAGATTTTATTCCATTTGGACTCCGTGTAATATTCCATATCTGCAAAACTCAAAAAACAAGGAAAAACAAAAACTGGCACTTAGCTCTAGATTAAAAGGTTAGTCCCAAAACTAATATAAATAGGATACTAATACATATAAAACATCCAAAACAGATAATATAATAGCATGCCATCATAAAAAATTATAGATACATTGGAGACGTATCAAGATGATGTTGGGGAACGTTGCATGGGAACGAAAAAATTCCTACGCACATGCAGATCTATCCATGGTGATAAGCATCTACGAGAGGGAGAGCGGATCTACGTACCCATGTAGATCGCTAAGTGGGAAGCATTAAGAAACGCGGTTGGTGTAGTCGAACGTCTTCGCGATCCAAATCGCCGAGTGTCCCGCGATCCAATCACGATCCGTCCTGCGATCCAATCACGACCCGTCCCGCGAACTTCATCACGATCCGTCCCACGAACTTGATCACGATCCTTCCGATCTAGTGCCGAACGGACAACACCTCCGCGTTCAGCACACGTACAGCTTGATGACGATCTCCACCGTCTTGTGCCAGCAAGAAGGAGCATAGAGGAAGAAGAGTTCTCCGGCAGCGTGACGGCACTCCGGCGATGGTGGTGCAGCTATTCTGGCAGGGCTTCGCCTAAGCGCTGCAGAAAACCGATCTAGAGGAGAAACTATGCACTGGAGAAACGGGCAGCACGTGGCTGAAAATTCTGTGCAAAACCCCTAAAACCTCCAGTATATATAAGAGGAAGAGAGGAGGAGGCTTGGACCAAGGGACAAGCCTCTAGGAGTCGGCCGAACCAGGTAGGGGAGGTGGAATCCACCTCCAATCCTAGTAGGACTAGGATTCACCCTATTTTTTTGCCTTTTTCCACTTTTTCTCTTTGGGTTTTTTCTCCCTAGCCGCATGGGCTTTGTGTGGGACTTCCACCAGCCCACTAAGGGCTGGTATTCACTCTCCCACAGCCCATGTTGCCTCTTGGGTCGAAATACCCCTCCCGATGGTCTCCCGGTACACTACCGGCACTCCCAGTACACTACCGATGAGCCCGAAACTTTTTCGGCGACCAAAATAGGACTTCCTATATATCAATCTTTACTTCCAGACCATTCCGGAGCTCCTCATGACATCTGGGATCTCATCTGGGACTCCGAACAACCTTCGGTCACCATCATACATAACTCTATACTACCGAAACGTCACCAAACCTTAAGTGTGCAGACCCTGCGGGTTCGAGAACTATGCAGACATGACCGAGACACCTCTATGGTAAATAACCAATAGCGGGACCTAGATGCCCATATTGGTTCCTACATATTCTACGAAGATCTTTATCGCTCGAACCTCTATGTTAAGGATTGAGTTAATCCCGTATGATGTTCCCTTTGTTCTTCGGTATGTTACTTGCCCGAGATTCGATCGTTACTATCTCCATACCTAGTTCAACCTCATTACTGGCAAGTCTCTTTACTCATTCTGTAATACAAGATCCCACGACTAACACTTAGTCACATTTCTTGCAAGGCTTATTGTGATGTTTGTGTTACCGAGTGGGCCCTGAGATACCTCTCCGTCACACGGAGTAACAAATCCCAGTCTTGATCCATGCCAACTCAACAGACATCCTCGAAGATACCTTTAGACCACCCTTATAGTCACCCAGTTATGTTGAGATGTTTGATACACACAAGGCAATCCTTCGATGTCTGTGAGTTGCATGATCTCATGGTCATAGGAACACATACTTGACATGCAGAAAACAGTAGCAATAAACTGACACGATCATATGCTAGTAGTTTGGGTCTTGTCCATCACATCATTCTCCTAATGATGTGATCTCGTTATCAAATGACATCTCATGTCAATGACTAGGAAACCTTGACCATCTTTGATCAACGAGCTAGTTCACTAGAGGCATACTAAGGACAGTGTGTTGTCTATTTACCCACACATGTAATGTGTTTCCAATGAATACAATTATAGCATGGATAATAAACGATTATCATGAACAAGGAAATATAATGATAAACACTTTATTATTGCCTCTAGGGCATATTCCCAACAGTCTCCCACTTGCACTAGAGTCAATAATCTAGCTCACATCACTATGTGATTTACATTGTAATGAATCGAACACCCATGCAGTTCTAGTGTTGATCATGTTTAGCCCTTGGAAGAGGTTTAGTCAACAAGTATGAAACATTCAGATCTGTGTGCACTTTGCAAATATTTATGTCCTTCTCCTCGATGTAATCGCGGATGGAGTTGAAGCGTCGCTTTATGTGCCCGGTCCTCTTGTGAAACCTGGTTCCTTGGCCAGAGCAATGGCATTCAGTGCATTGGGCACTACTCCAAGATCTGTCGTGAACTGCTTCATTCAGACACCTTCCTTTGCCGCCTCTGAGGCTGCGATGTACTCCGCTTCACATGTAGAATTGGCTACCACGCTTTGCTTGGAACTGCACCATCTTACCGCTCCCCCATTGAGAATAAATACGTATCCGGTTTGCGACTTAGAGTCATCCAGATCAGTGTCAAAGCTTGCATTGATGTAACCCTTTACGACGAGCTCTTCATCACCTCCATAAACAAGAAACATTTCCTTAGTACTTTTCAGGTACTTAAGGATATTCTTGACCGCTGCCCATTGTTCCATTCCAGGATCACTTTGAAACCTTCTGGCCATACTTATGGCAAGGCTGACATCCGGTCTTGTGCACATCATTGCATACATGATAGAGCCTATGGCTGAAGCATAGGGGATGGCACTCATCTTTTCTCTATCTTCTGCAGTCACTGGGCATCGAGTCTTACTCAACTTCACACCTTGTAACACAGGCAAGAACCCCTTCTTGGACTGATCCATTTTGAACTTCTTCAAAACTTTATCAAGGTATGTGCTCTGTGAAAGTGCTATTAAGCGTCTCGATCTATCTCTATAGATCTTAATGCCTAATATGAAAGCAACTTCTCCTAGGTCCTTCATTGAAAAACTCTTGTTCAAATATTCCTTCACGCTTTCCAGCATTTCTATATTGTTTCCAATCAGCAATATGTCATCCACATATAATAAGAAACGCTATAGAGCTCCCACTCACTTTCTTGTAAATACAAGCTTCTCCATAAACTTGTATAAAACCAAATGCTTTGATCACCTCATCAAAGCGCTTATTCTAACTCCGAGTTGCTTGCACAAGCCCATAAATGGATCACTGGAGTTTGCAAACTTTGTCAGCATTCTCTGGATCGACAAAACCTTCCGGTTGCATCATTAACAACTCTTCCTCAAGGAAACCGTCGAGGAACGTTCTTTTGACATCCATCTGCGAAATTTCATAGTCGAAATATGCAGCTATTGCGAACATGATTCTGACGGACTTAAGCATCGCTACGGGTGAGAAGGTCTCATTGTAGTCAACTCCTTGAACTTGTGAAAAACCCTTTGCCTCAAGTCAAGCTTTATAGATGGTGACATTACCGTCCGCGTCTGACTTCTTCTTAAAGATCCATTTGTTCTGAATGGCTTTTCGTCCTTCAGGTTATACTTCCAAAGTCCATACTTTGTTTTCATACATGAATCCCATCTCGGATTTCATGGCCTCTAACCATTTTTCGGAATCTGGGCCCATCACTGCTCCTCCATAGCTCATAGGTTCATTGTTGTCCAACAACATGACCTCCAAGACAGGGTTGTTGTACCACTCAAGAGTAGTATGTGGCCTTGTCGACCTACGAGGTTCAATAGTAGCTTGATCCGAAGCGCCATGATCATCATCATTAACTTCCTCTTCTACCATCGTAGGTTCCACAGAAACATCTTTCTGCGCTACGGTACTTTATGGTTGAAGTAAAGGTTCAATAATCTCATCAAGCTCTATTTTCCTCCCACTCAATTCTTTCGAGAGAAACTCTTTCTCAAGAAATGTTCCGTTCTTAGCGACAAACACTTTGCCTTTGGATCTGAGATAGAAGGTATACCCGACTGTCTCTTTCGGATATCCTATGAAGACGCATTTCTCCGCTTTGGGTTCCAGCTTTTCAGGCCGAAGCTTTTTGACATAAGCATCACATCCCCAAACTTTAAGAAATGACAACTTTGGCCTCTTGTCAAACCACAGTTCATTTGGCATCGTCTCAACGAATTTAGATGGTGCCCTATTGAAAGTGAATGCAGCTGTCTCTATAGCATAACCCCAAAACAATAGTGGCAAATCAGCAAGAGACATCATAGAATGCACCATATCTAATAAGGTTCGATTACGACGTTCGGACGCACCATTACACTGTGGTGTTCTGGGCGGTGTCAACCGTGAAACAATTCCACATTGTCTTGAGTGACTGCCAAACTCATAACTCAGATATTCACCTCCTCGATCAGATCGCGGGAACTTAATCTTCTTGTTACGATGATTCTCGACTTCACTCTGAAATTGCTTTAACTTTTCAAACGTTTTAGACTTGTGTTTTCTTAAGTTAATATACCCATATCTACTTAAGCCATCAATGAAGGTGAGAAAATAACAATATCCACCACGCGCTGTAACATTCATTGGACCGCACACATCAGTATGTATGATTTCCAATAAGTCACTTGCCCGTTCCATTGTTCCAGAGAACGTCGTTTTAGTCATCTTGCCCATGAGGCATGGTTCACATGTGTCAAGTGATTCAAAATCAAGTGACTCCAAAAGTCCATCAGCATGGAGCTTCCTCATGCGTTTTACACCAATATGACCTAAACGGCAGTGCCACAAGAAAGTGGTACTATCATTATCAACTCTACATCTTTTGGCATCAATGTTATGAACATGTGTGTCATCACTATCAAGATTCAATATGAATAAACCCCTAACATTGGGTGCATGACCATAAAATATATTACTCATATAAATAGAACAACCTTTATTCTCTGATTTAAATGAGTAACCGTCTCGCAATAAACAAGATCCAGATATAATGTTCATGCTTAACGCATGCACTAAATAACAATTATTTAGGTTCATCATTAATCCCGATGGTAATCGAAGAGAGAGCGTGCCTACGGCGATCACATCAACCTTGGAACCATTTCCCACGCTCATCGTCACTTCGTCCTTCGCCAGCCTTCATTTATTCCGTAGTTCCTGCTTTGAGTTGCAAATGTGAGCAACCGAACCGGTATCAAATACCCAGACACTACTACAAGAGCTAGTAAGGTACACACCAATAACATGTATATCATATATACCTTGTTTGTCGTTGGCCGCCTTCTTGTCAGCCAGGTACTTGGGACAGTTCCGCTTCTAATGACCAGTTCCCCTTGTAATGAAAGCACTCAGTTTCTGGCTTGGGTCCATGCTTGGGCTTCTTTACAGGAGTAGCAACTGCTTTGCCATCCTTCTTGGTTTTACCCTTCTTTCCCTTGACCTTGACCTTGCCATTTTTCTTGAAACTAGTGGTTTTGTTGACCATCAACACTTGATGTTCTTTCTAGATTTCAGACTCGGCGACTTTTAGCATCGCAAAAAGCTCGGCGACTAACTTGTTCATCCCGTGCATGTTATAGTTCATCACAAAGCTCTTGTAACTAGGTGGCAGTGATTGAAGAACTCTATCAGTGATCACCTCTGGCAGAAGGGCAATTCCCAACTCCGCTAGACGAGTTGAATACCCAGACATTCTGAGTATATGTTCACTGATAGACCCGTTCTCCTCCATCTTGCAAGCATAGAACTTATCGGAGGTTTCATACCTCTCGATCCGGGCATTCTTCGGAAAGATAAACTTTAACTCCTGGAACATCTCATATGCTCCATGACGTTCAAAACGTCTTTGAAGTCCCGGTTCTAAGCCATACAATATTGCACACTGAACTATTGAGTATTCTCCAGTACATGCCTCCCAAGCGTTCTTAACGTCTTCGGAGGTCATGTCTTCTGGTTGGTCACCAAGCGGTGCATCAAGGACATATGATTTCTGGGAAGCCGTGAGGATAATCCTCAGATTACAGGCCCAGTCAACAAAGTTACTTCCATCATCTTTCAACTTAGCTTTCTCTAGGAATGCATTAAAATTCAGGGGTGCTACTGCGCGAGCCATTGATCTACAACATAAATATGCAAAGTTTACTTAGACTGTTGTTCAAGATAATGAGTTTAGTTAATCAAATTACTAAAGCTCCCACTCAAATCGACATCCCTCAGGTCATCTGAGTGTCACATGATCCAAATTCACCAAGTCCGATCATCACGTGAGTTGAGGTGGCTTCGGTGGTGAACATATCATGTTGATCATATCTACTATATGACTCATGTTTGACCTTTCGATCTCTTGTGTTCCGAGGCCATGTCTGTACATGCCAGGCTCGTCAAGTTTAACCCGAGTGTTCTGCGTGTGCAACACTGGCTTGCACCCGTTGTATGTGAATGTAGAGTCTATCACACCCGATCATCACGTGGTGTCTCGACACGACGAACTTTCGCAATGGTGCACACTCAGGGAGAACACAATTCATCTTGAAATTTAAGTGAGGGATCACCTTATAATGCTACCGTCATCCTAAGCAAAACAAGGTGCATAAAAGGATTAACATCACATGCAATTAATAAGTGACATGATATGGCCATGAACTTGTGCTTTTGATCTCCATCTAGAAAGCACCGGCATGATCTCCATCGTCACCGGCATGACACCATGATCTTCATCATCTTGATCTCCATTAACATGTCGCCATCGGGGTTGTCGCGCTCAACATGCTTCTACTAATATTGCTACCATTTAACGATAAAGTAAAGCATTACATAGCGCTTAATGATTGACATGCAGGTCATACAATAATTAAAGACAACCCTATGGCTCCTACCGTTTGCCGTACTCATCGACATGCAAGTCGTGATAATCTATACATCACATGAACATCTCATACATCACATATATCACATCATGTAATTGGCCATATCACATCACAACATACCCTGCAAAAACAAGTTAGACGTCTTCTAATTGTTGTTGCATGTTTTACGTGTCTGCTACGGGTATCTAGCAAGAACAATTCTCATCTACGCAAAAACCACAATGGCGATACACTAGTTGCTTTTCAACCTTCTCAAGGACCGCCTTTGTCGAATCCGATCCAACTAAAGTGACAGAAACTGGCACCCGCAAGCCATCTACACAACAAGTTGCGGTCGTGGGAACCGGTCTCCCGTAAGCGTACGAGTAATTTTGGTCCCCGCCTCTTCATCTCACAATACCGCTGAACCAAAATCCTACCAAGGGAGGAAGCAATCTAAGCATCAACGCCCACAAACCTTTTGTGTTCTACTCGAGATCTCATCTACACATAGACCTAGCTCATGATCCCACTGTTGGGGAACATTGCATGGGAAACAAAAATTTTCCTACGCACACGCAGATCTATCCATGGTGATGAGCATCTACGAGAGGGAGAGTGGATCTACGTACCCTTGTAGATCGCTAAGCGGGAAGTGTTAAGAAACGTGGTTGGTGTAGTCGAATGTCTTCGCGATCCAAATCGCCGAGCGTCCCGCGATCCAATCACGATCCGTCCTGCGATCCAATCACGATCCGTCCCGCGAACTTGATCACGATCCGTCCCGCGAACTTGATCACGATCCTTCAGATCTAGCGCCGAACGGACGACACCTCCGCGTTCAGCACACATGCAGCTTGATGACGATCTCTGCCGTCATGATCCACCAAGAAGGAGTGGAGAGGAATAAGAGTTCTCCGGCAGCGTGATGGTGCTCCAGCGATGGTGGTGGAGCTATTCCGGCAGGGCTTCGCCTAAGTGCTGTAGAAAACCAATCTAGAGGATAAACTATGCATTGGAGGAACGGGCAGCACGTGGCTGAAAATTATGTGCAAAACCCCTAAAACCTCCAGTATATATAAGAGGAAGAGAGGAGGAGGCTTGTCCCAAGGGCCAAGCCTCTTTGAGTCGGCCAAACCAGGTGGGAGAGGTGGAATCCACCTCCAATGCTAATAGGACTAGGATTCATCCTATTTTTTTTTTGCCTTTTTCCACCTTTTCTCTTTGGGGTTTTTCTCCCTAGCCGCATGGGCTTTGTGTGGGACTTCACCAGCCCACTAAGGGCTGGTATTCACTATCCCACAGCCCATGTTGCCTCTTGGGTCGAAATACCCCTCCCGATGGTCTCCCGGTACACTACCGGCACTCCCGGTACCCTACCGATGAGCCCGAAACTTTTCCGACGACCAAAATAGGACTTCCTATATATCAATCTTTACCTCCGGACCATTCCGGAGCTACTCATGACGTCCGGGATCTCATCCGGGACTCCGAACAACCTTCGATCACCACCATACATAACTCTATACTACCGAAACGTCACCAAACCTTAAGTGTGCAGACCCTGCGGGTTCGAGAACTATGCAGACATGACCGAGACACCTCTACGGTCAATAACCAATAGAGGGACCTAGATGCCCATATTGGTTCCTACATATTCTACGAAGATCTTTATCGGTCGAACCTCTGTGTCAAGGATTCAGTTAATCCCGTGTGATGTTCCCTTTGTTCTTCGGTATGTTACTTGCCCGAGATTTGATCGTCGGTATCTCCATACCTAGTTCAACCTCGTTACTGGCAAGTCTCTTTACTCGTTCCGTAATACAAGATCCTGCGACTAACACTTAGTCACATTGCTTTCAAGGCTTATTGTGATGTTTGTATTACCGAGTGGGCCCTGAGATACCTCTCCATCACACGGAGTAACAAATCCCAGTCTTGATCCATGCCAACTCAACAAACACCCTCGGAGATACCTGTAGAGCACCTTTATAGTCACCCGGTTACGTTGCGACGTTTGATGCACACAAGGCAATCCTCCGATGTCCGTGAGTTGCATGATCTCATGGTCATAGGAACACATACTTGACATGCAGAAAACAGTAGCAATAAACTAACACGATCATATGCTACGTTTGTAGTTTGGGTCTTGTCCATCACATCATTCTCCTAATGATGTGATCCTGTTATCAAATGACATCTCATGTCAATGTCTAGGAAACCTTGACCATCTTTGATCAATGAGCTAGTTCACTAGAGGCATACTAGGGACAGTGTGTTGTCTATTTACCCACACATGTAATGTGTTTCCAATCAATACAATTATAGCATGGATAATAAACGACTATCATGAACAAGGAAATATAATAATAAACACTTTATTCATTGCCTCTAGGGCATATTTCCAATAGATGATCCTTGAGGAATTTGACACCCTCAATGCCAATAATGTGCTTTTTCTTCATGAGCGTGTGCAAGTTCCTCATGCCAGCATATCCAAGTCGTCGATGCCATAGCCAGCCTTCTGAAGCTTTTGCAAGTAGGCATGTGGTAGGCTGAGGACCTATAGAGAAATGAACAACATACAAGTCTCCTCTCCTAAAGCTTCAAAGACTTTGGATTTGTCAGATTCCACGACAACAACACAACGATATTTACCAAAGATGACAACCATATCAAGATCAAAAAGCATTAATTGAGATAGACACGAGGTTGAATCCGAGGGATTCGACAAGCATCACCTTATCCATGTGTCGATCTTTCGAGATAGCAAACTTACCTTGACCCAATACCTTGCTTTTTTCCTTCGTTAGCGTAGGTGATATGCTTTATATGAGATGGAGCAAGTGGTATGTCCATTAATAGGTTCTTGTCACCAGTCATGTGGTTGGTGCATCCACTGTCAAGAACCCACTCAGTTGCTTTAGGTGACTCATCATGTAGATGAATTAGTACAACTTACGAACGCATATGCTTCAGAGTGAAGAATATGACATCAAATTCATCAGATAGAATTTCATCACACAGTATAGTAATCATAGTAATGTGAGGACGTGAGAAATGAGGATTTCATTTCTTCATGAATAGCTTGCATCCTTTCAAGCATTTTCATGTCTCCAGCAAATTCATCAGACGCTTTAGTTCGTCTGGAGACCTAACCCTGCATAAGAGATAAATTCATTTTCTTCACCACCCACATTTGGAGGGATGGCAAAGAGTTCATCATTCTGCGATCTCCATATGAAAAAGGTGGCATTGAAGCAAGTGCACTTCGTTTCACAGGTGGGGGTTAGATTACTCATATAAATAAGTAGATAAATTCTTTGAGGGCTTATGAACATAAAGATTTGAACAATAATGCACATATTCATGACCCTTAGATTTTCCCTACAAAATAGAAGCATTAGCCAGAGAATGATATGACTTTTGACCATATGAGGAATTTGGTCCATGTGAGAACTTTGGTCCATGTGAAGACTTTGGTCCAAATGAAGAATTTGATCTGGGGTTCCTGTTCTTCACGGGTGGTGTCATGATGACATTCGCATGAAGATATTTAAGGTACCTTTTGGGAACCTAGATTTTCTTCATCGGAGAACCATTCCTGCAGTTTGTACCAACATATCTGGAAAATACTTCACCATTATGACTGTTCAACAGTTTATAGTAGGAGTCAAATGACTCATCAGAGGAATATGAAGATTCACAAGTAAAACCAGATAAGGTGGATGGATCTACAGGTGGTCCTTTTGTAGCAACCCATGAGGTCTTGGGGTACTGCTGAGGTTTCTAGTAGGATCCATCAACATTGAGTTTAATGCAATACCCTCTTTCCTAGGGTTCCTCTCCAGAATATGCTTTTTGAGTGCATCGCAAAGGGTTTGATGCCCTTTGAGACTTTTGTATATGCCTATCACATACAATTCCTTCAACCCTGCATTTTCGTCAGTGACACTTGTGGTGCCCTCAGCTGAGGAATTTGTGACCATAGAAATAGTTGAAGAGTTTGCAGTAATAGAAGCATTTGAACTTTCAGGTGAAGAATTAGCAGTTTCACGTTCATGCATTTTAAACAAGGTGGAATGAATTCTTCCTGAGTGTAACTGATCTATTGAGCAAACAAAGAGTCATTATGCCTTTTTAAGTCCTCATGAGACACTCTTATTTTGTGAAGATCTTGCTTTCTTTGAAGACATTCATAGCAAAGCTTCTCATGATCACTTAAGAGAGATTCATGACGACTTAGAAGGTTATCAAACTTAGACTTAAGGCTTTGAAAGTCATTAGTTAGAGTTTGAGTCTGATCCATTTCCTCATTCAACAGATCATCACTTTTTTCTAGTAGTTTATGATGCTTTTCAATGGCACTTTGTTGTTTAGTGGCAATATTAGCAAGTTTGGAATAACTAGGTTATAATCATCATATTCACCTTCACTTGATTCAGAGGAGGAAGGATATTTGAGTACCTTAGCTCCTTTTGCCATGAGACACAATGCCGAGGAAGATCAAATTGGATTCGTTTCTCAAGATTTGAGGGACTTCTTAAATTCGATGAACATGGGATCTTGACGAGTGCGAAACACTCAATAAACATCGGAGATCCTGTCCCAAATGAGCTTTGCACTTCGGAGATGACAGATGCTCTTGAACATGTCCCTAGATAGACTAGAGCAGATGATATTCCTTGCCCAAGCATTCAGCTGAGTGTACTTGTGTATGTCATCTGCGTTGGCCATCTTGCAGAGATCCATCAGTCCCAGCTCAATGACAGTCCATAACTCACTTTTCATCGATAGGAGATGCTTCCTCATCAAGACTTTCCACTTGGGATAGTCTATGACATCGAAGATGGGGCACGCAGCGGATACCTTGATCATACCTGCAGTCAACATAACTAAAATTCCACGTGGTAAACCAAAATCACACAGAACAAGGGAGTACCTGTTGGGGAATGTAGTAGTAAATCAAAAAATTTCCTACGTGTCACGAAGATCAATCTATGGAGAAACCAGCAACGAGTGGGGGAGTGCATCTTAATACCTTTGAAGATCGCAAAGCGGAAGCGTTACAAGAACGTGGTTGATGGAGTCATACTCGCAGCAATTCAGATCGCGGTGGATTCCGATCTAAGCACCGAACAACGGTGCCTCCGTGTTCAACACACGTGCAGCCTAGTGATGTCTCCTACGCCTTGATCCAGCAAGGAGGAAGGAGAGGTTGAGGGAGAGCTTCGACAACACGACGGCGTGGTGATGGTGGAGCTGCGTGGTACTCCGGAAGGGCTTCGCCAAGCACTACGGAGGACAAGGAGGAGGAGGGGTAGGGCTGCGCCGAGAGAGAGAGAGAGAGAGAGATTTCTGTAGTTGGCAGCCCCCAAAACCCCCCATATATATAGGGGGAGGAGGAGAGGGGCGCACCCCCTAGGGTTCTCACCCTAGGGCGGCGGACGGCCCTAGATGGCCCTTAGGGCGGCGGCCAAGAGAGGGGAGAGGGGTGTGGCAGCCCTAGGGTGGGCCTAGGGCCCATCTGCCCTAGGGTTTGCCCCCTTCTCTCCTTTGTTGTGCCTTGGGCCAGGGTGGGGGCACACCAGCCCACTCTGGGGCTGGTCCCTTCCCACTCTCGGCCCACGCAGGCCTCTGGTGCCGGTGACCCCACACGTTGGACGCCCGGAACCCTTCCGGTGGTCCCGATACGTTACCGGTGATGCCCGGAACACTTCCGGTGACCAAAACCTCACTTCCTATATATCATTCTTCACCTCCGGACCATTCCGGAACTCCTCGTGACATCTGAGATCTCAGCCGGGACTCCGAACAACCTTCAGTAACCACGTACACAATTTCCCTATAACCCTAGCTTCATCGAACCTTAAGTGTGTAGACCCTACGGGTTCAGGAGGCATGTAGACATGACCGAGACACCTCTCCGGTCAATAACCAATAGAGGGATCTGGATACCCATGTTGGATCCCACATGCTCCATGATGATCTCATCGGATGAACCACGATGTCCGGGATTCAATCAATCTCGTATACAATTCCCTTTGTCCATCGGTATGACACTTGCCTAAGATTTGATCGTTGGTATCCCTATACCTTGTTCAATCTCATTACCGGCAAGTCTCTTTACTCGTTCAGTAACACATCATCCCATGACTAACTCCTTAGTCACATTGAGCTCATTATGATGATGTGTTACCGAGTGCGCCCAGAGATACCTCTCCTCACATGGAGTGACAAATCCCAGTCTCGATTCATGCCAACCCAACAGATACTTTAGGGAATACCCGTAGTATACCTTTATAGCCACCCAGTTACGTTGTGATGTTTGGCACATCCAAAGTATTCCTACGGTATCCGGGAGTTGCACAATCTCATGGTCTAAGGAAACGATACTTGACATTAGAAAAGCTTTAGCAGACGAACTACACGATCTTGCGTTATGCTTATGATTGGGTCTTGTCCATCACATCATTCTCCTAATAATGTGATCCCGTTATCAACAACATCCAATGTCCATGGTCATGAAACCGTGACCATCTATTGATCAACGAGCTAGCCAACTAGAGTCTCACTAGGGACATGTTGTGGTCTATGTATTCACACATGTATTACGGTTTCCGGTTAATACAATTATAGCATGAACAATATACAATTATCATGAACAAGGAAATATAATAATAACCATTTTATTATTGCCTCTAGGGCATATTTCCAACAGTACTTTGCTCTGATACCAATTGAAAGTGTGTTATATCGACTAGATGGGGATGAATAGGTGATTTTTATAAATTCGTCACTGAGGAATTTGAAACATGACGAAATACTAGCAACGGAATAAGTACTGAAGTGCATGCATAGTAGCACAGTAGCATAGTCATTATGATGAAATGAAATATGCACAGAGTATAAGTAGCGTATAAACAAGATAAGCAGGTGAAGAACAGGGTGACTGAAGAGTTTGAGATGAGGAAATTGAGAAAGTATTCAGTCAAATTCTTCAAATAGTAACGATCAAATTCATCAGCAAGTACTTGAAGAATGAAAGAGTTAAGGAAATAGAACCAGGACCTCGATGACCATAATGATTTGATGACATAGTTCCAACTGTTGTGACAGTCGTACGTCTGGTTCAGAGCGGCTTGGTATTGAAACCAAAGGACACACAGTGCCTGGACACACAGTCCTTACCGTATTCTCCAAGAGCTAAGGTCACACAAACCTTGCCCAACACTCGTGGTAAGTCTTTAGGGCAGACTTCCAAACCCTCACAAACTCGGTCACCCGGAGATCCACAATTTCCTCTTGGATGCTCTAGACTATGACACCTAATTGTCTGGAAGATGCACAATCTTCAAAGGTAACAAGAGTTGGTTCCACACAGGAATAATCTCTTCAGTGATGCTCAATTACTTTGGGTTTTGGTTGTTTGGGTTTTGTTTTTTCCTCACTGATGATTTTCACTCAAAGTCCTCGAGGATGGGTTGCTTTCAAATGACAGTTGTCAAATTCTCTCTCGGAGCAGCCAACCAGCTAGTGGTTGTGGGGGCGGCTATTTATAGCCAGGGTGCAACCTGATATGATAAGACATAAATGCCCCCTAATGATATGACTGTTAGGTGAATAAGATATCTGGACAGCTGGGGCAAAGCACAACAACGGTTGGAATTTGAACTATTAAATTCCCTAGGGCTTATCATATTCCTAACTTTAGGCAACTCGCACTGGCGAAATCCTAACTCCTCAGTCAGACCAATTTCCTCAAAGACCAGAAGAACATTGTCTCCATCACTGTCGGGGGGATAACCCTGGGGTAGCCTAAAGCGGCCCACAACTCCAACTTTCTGAAATGACTCGAGGGTGAGCCATCTCCCCCAGCAGTCCGACTGCACCCCGCCGACCACGCCATGCTGGCTACGACAAGCCTGTCGGCTAGGGGCAGGGACCCCCGATGCCCTAGCCGGCCGTGCATTGGATGCCACGGCCAAGGCATGGGTGGCAATAGTGGCCCCCATCCCATCGGGGGTCAGCGCCCGTATGGCCACAGTGAAGGCAACAGTGCCTCTGACTCTGGCAGACCGCGACCACGCTTCCAACAGTGCCGGCACGCCTCTAACCACTCTATTACCTACCCTTGCGTGGCTATAGTGTAGCCAGTTGTACCGCTGACCTCGGCCGGTTATGGCAAGACGACGCCCTGAAGGACACCCCGTGCTGCGAAGCGACCGACTCTGGGACCTATCGAGCGAGCCCCTCCGGCTCTCGACGGGACCGCGCAGCCGGCGGGCCCTACCAATGACGGGACCCTACAACTGGGCGCCCCATGGCCGGCTAGAGAGGCTACCAGCTAGGGCCCTCCCGCCGCCTTCTATTCATATTGTAATCTGGGGGTTGGACTATAAAACCCCCTGGAGCCCACCATGCAAAGGGGGGGCAAGCAAGAAAGCACAGAGACGAAGGAACACTTCATCCCATACTCAACCACGTGGCAAGGGAAGGGGAGCTGGCTGCTCCTTCTTCCAGCTCTAGACAACAACTCGAGGAGCACCATTGTAACCTCATCCACCAATCAACTAGATCAAGCAGGACTAGGGGTATTACCTCCCACGGAGGGCCCCAAACCTGGGTACGTTGTGTGTCCATCATCGCTTGTGCCTAATCCTGCTCCCAGAGCCCGTCAGCGTCCTCTGTCCCCAACCACCTTCGATAAGCCTACCCATGACATCTGTCATGAGAAAACAACGACAGTTGGCGCCCACCGTGGGGACGTATGCCGCGCCGGCCGGAGTAACGCTCTGGGCGGGTCCCTTCGCCACCTTCTCCGACCACTCCACGTCCGGATGGAACCGCTGGTGCGTGGGGCTTGCTCCGACACGCCCCGGGGCAACAATGTTGGATTCCCTGACAAGGGCCTCGGCGGCGACCCCGCGCTTGATGTCGCTGCGCTCACCGAGCGCTTCGCCAAGCTGAGTCTCGCCGACGAGCCAGCGGCCGACGAGTACCCTAGCCAGGTGCTCGACTGCGCCGACCTGCCCACGTCCATGGGTGCACTCGCAATGGACGACGCCTGCGGCTCCCACGTCTGCGTGGGAGTGATGGTCACCGTTTCATCCATCTCCTCCGACCGAGCACGGGCCGAGGCCCATGCGGCCGCTGCCCGCACCGGCACCTTGGATCCACTCGGCGCTACCCTCAGGGGGCTAAGCACTCCCATTGCTCCGATGGCGAACCCAGACGCTGTCGCAGCCAAGCTGGAGGTGGCTCGCTGCCTGCTGTTCGAGGAAGCCAGGGCCCTCATAGCTAAGCGGCTCCGAATGGAGGCCGTTCAGCGGGAGTACGCCTCCGCTTACGATCTCACCCCGGCTGGCACCGAGTCCAGACGGCATGGGGCTGTGCGCGACCGCGGCCGCGTGGTCGCGGTAATCCTAGGCGGCAACTTGCCCATCTATGACACCCCCGTGGCCAAACTGCGGGCCGCCAAGGTAGCTTACGAGGACTTGACTAACTTGGTAGGCGAAGAGCGCGCCTCGCGCGAGCGATACATCAAAGATCTCATTGACACCGCCAACAAGCAGCAGCTCCTGCTCAACCCTGGTGGAGCCGCCTTAAAGGGTACCCGTCCAGAGGGCAAGGGCATTGGGTCTGCTGGCCGTCAGCCGGCTCAGCACTCCTACTCCCCTCGCGTCTCTACAGGGCCGGGCCGGCAAAATCAGGGCCCTGTGCCAAATTGTAAAAATGGGCCTACCACTATGAAGTACGTTCGGCAAAGAGACGCATTGCTGCATAGCACCGAGTTTTCATCCACAATCAAAGCCGCTATCTTCGTGCATTTTTTAAAATGACTCAAAGTTACATTTTCATACATTTTAGAGAAATCATATTAAATAATTATTTTTGTGGCGTTTTCAACAAAATGCCTGAAAACACTACCCCTCCACCTCATAATATATGACGATTTTACAAGTTCTGTTAGCTTACAAAAAACGTCTTATATTAAGAAATGGAGGAAGAATTTTTTTTTTTGAGCTCTGAGGTAGACATGCCTACCCAGAGTAACTAGGACATTCAGAAATCATCAGAGATCGTAGACTAATTGGGACATCTTCAATCAGTAAACTATCTCCAAAGCCCTTAGTCGGCGCTGCCATACCATGCGCAAGTCAGTTTCTGCTCCTTTCAGTGTATCTGCAGGAGCACTCAGAGAAGGTGGACATGACCTCTTGAATGTCCACCAGTATGCCATAGCAAGGGGAGCGCGTGGGCATCTGTAGCGCCAGTTCATTCGCGACTGTTTGGTTGTCTATCTCAATGGTAACTGGACCACTATATAGATTGGTCAATACCTGAAGCCCCTCCAAGATGGCTCTGGCCTCAGCCTCTTCGACACTATTGCAGTTTGGGAGTTTTTTGCAGGATGAGAAGAGAACTTGTCCTCTGTAGTCACGGGCAACAGCGCCAGCAGAACTTTCACCTGTTTCCGCCAGATAGGCCGTGTCTGTGTTGATTTTGACTGACCCACACACAGGGGGAGTCCATTGCAGGTCGAGATTTGAAGGGCGTCGCAGCAGGATCTCCTCCCTATTGCACACATTCTTGCCGCCAGTCCACTCAATCGCTTCACCTGCACTTCGTATCTCCTCCTCATATCGTTTCAGGAATTGTGGAGACCTGCTAATAGTCTCCTTACCATCATATCGCACACAATCTTCCCGGAGGAACCAACAGCACCAGATGAGTAGCAGGATTTTTGCTCGCACCTCCCTATTTTCAGTGTCCAAGAGCACTTGCAACCAGTCCTTCCCTGTATGCCAGAACTTTTCCTCTGCTGGTAAATCCCAGATTTCTCTCATGGCTGCCCTCAGGCTCCTACTTTTAGTGCACTTGATCACTGCATGATACTCATCTTCAATGCCATTGCCACAAATGCTGCAAGTGGCATCTACCTCAAGAGTTCTTCTCCATTTGTTTTTCTTTGTTGCTAACGTATTTGTTGCCACTCTCCATCCGAATATGTGGACTTTCCCTGGGACACTTGCTTTCCAAATTAAATACCATATACTTCGGTCATTTTATTTTAGAAATGGAGGAGGACCCCCGGCCTCTGCATCTGACGATGCATTCAGCCATTTTATTAATTATTCATATAAAACCTTACAAAGTCATACAACATTAAAACTGAAGCCACCGTCTAGGCAACAAACGTGTCGCTATTCCTATCCAATTGATGAAGGAATGCTGATAGTCTGGGCCTAGTACCAAACAGACCTCACAGCCAAACCTAACATCTAAGACCTGAGGTCCCAACCAGGACGCCTGCCGGGTATGGGCACCCACCAGTCCGACGTGCTCCTCAACCAGGACGCGTGCCGGGTTTGAGGCCGCCGCAGCCACTTGCCACCAATGCATCTTCAGAGTTTTACTGCTCCATGAACGTTGCCCGGTCTAGCTGCCGCCGACGCCACCACGACGCCAGACAACGTCGACCTCCTGCGCGAGTCCATCATCGCACATCAATCACCTAATCTCCAGAGCGCCATGCCATCGAGATCCGACACCATCAATGTGTGTGATGAAGCACCGCTCCTCCTCTTGTCACCTCCAGCCATCACTTGCTCCAAAACGGTGCCCCCACGAGGGAAAGCGCTACTAAGAACGCCATCATCGTCCGATCCGGAAGACCCAGATCTAGGGTTTCCCCCGGAGCATCTCGAGCCTGGTGACGCCAACTGCAACAACGATGCCTCGACAAAAAAATGACATCAAAGACGCCGCCATCGTCCGCCATGACCGTAGTCGCACGATTTTCATCGGCAGTTACGCCACCGGGCGTACGCCGCCGGCCTCGTTGGTTCCTTCGACCGTAGCAAACTCCAAAACGATGCCCTCAAGAGGGACTGCGGCGCAAGAGCACCGCCATCGCTCGATCCCATGGAGATCTAGGTTTCCCGCGGAGTTGCCCGGGTTGTCAAGGACTAGACAAAGATGGAATCCCGCAGATCCATCCAGATGCTGACGTGTCGCACTCGCCATCGCGCCGACCGTGACCCGGAGACCAAGCTCACGCCTGAGCCCAGATCTGGCCGCGCCGCCGCTGATCTGGTCACGCCGCCGCCGTCCGTGGCGACCGTGACGCCCCAGATCTTGAAGCCGCCTGCCATGGGGAATGTGATCGCCGGAGCGCCGCCAGCCTCCGTCGTGACGTCCGGACGCACGTCACGCCCCGGCGCGGAGGCGCCGCCCCGCGCCAGCTCCTCACGAGCAGGAGGGAAACTAGTCCCCGCCGCCGCCGGCGACGGCAAGGCTTTGCCTGGCCGCGCCCTCGGGCGGCGACGAGGGAGGAGGAGGACGAGAGGGGGAGTCGGGGGCGACGGGATCTGGGGGCCTCCCAGCCGCCGCATGGGACGACTCGGGAGACACCTTATAAAATGCCCGTCAGTTGTAATGGGTAGCTATACTTCGGTCATTTGGCTCCCTAGAAGAGTTTGAAGGATTATGCAACATTTGTGGTAGGCCGGCAGCTGCCAGCTTGTACGTGCTTCTCAACGAGAAGACTCCGTTCCTCTCATGATGCCAAGCCACTTGGTCTTTTACATCTGAGGAGGGGATAGGGATTTTGCAGATCTCATCAGCATCAAAAGGGTAAAAAAAATTGTCTTATCAGATCCTCATTCCACTCCTTTCTATCCAGGTGGATTAGTTGGTTAACCCACGGGATCCGAGATCTTCTAATGAAAGTAGCTGACTTGAGACCTTCTTGTCTCAGGATCCATTGATCCCTTTGGATTTGTATGCTTTTACCATCTCCCACTCGCCATATCAGACCTTTTTTTAAGAGTTCGAAGCCAAACTCAATTGCCTGCCAGACTGGGGACGCATCAGAAGTGAACACAGTATCTAGAAGATTTCCATTAGGATAGTATTTGGATTTTAGGACTCTTGCGCATAGGCTCTCCGGGTTCTGGATCAGTCCCCACCCTTGTTTGGCCAGAAGAGCCTGATTAAAGAGATGCATATCTTTAAACCCAATGCCACCCGCTCTCTTTGGCATGGTCATACGCTCCCATGACATCCAGTGAACCTTTATGTGACCATCCTCGTCTCCCCACCAAAAGTCTCTGATTATCCTTTCATATTTCTCACAGAAACCCTTGGACAACATAAAGACACTCATTGTGAAAGTTGGGAGGGCTTGGAAAACCGAATTGACGTGGACTTCCTTGGCAGCGTAGGACATGAATTTCTCTGACCAATCGTTGCACCTTTTACCAAACCTATCCATAATGGGCTGGAATTGGTCATCTCTCATTCTTCCTTCAGGGGTTGGCAATCCTGGGTATTTGCTTTCAAATGAATCCCTTTCCACTCCAAGGATGCTCTTAATTTCCTCTCTAACACCAATCAGACATGCCTCGCTGAACAAAAGAGAGCATTTAGTCACACTAAGTGACTGACCGGTACATCTCTAGAAGGTACTAAGGCCAGTTTTTATAGTCTCGGCTTGATTCGATGCTACTTTGAAAAAATCAAGCCGTCATCCGCAAATAGAAGATTTGATATGCGTGGGCTGTTTCTAGCAATTTTCAGTGGGGTCAGATTGTTGCTGCTCAGCTCTTTCTTCAAAAGATGCACGAGTCTATCTGCTACAAAGAGAAAAAGGTATGGACTGAGAGGATCTCCTTGGCGCAGTCCACGGGAGGGTATGAAAGGTCCCAAAGTGTCTCTATTGCATCTGACAAAATATCTCACACATCAAACACACTGCATGATCCAGCCTGTCCATTTGTCACAAAAGCCGACTTTTCTCATGACTCCCTCTAGAAAATCCCAATCAACCCTATTATAAGCTTTTGCGAGGTCAAGTTTGTACGCACAGTATGTGTCTCTAGCATTCCTGCAGTGCTGAATCTTGTGGAAGCATTCAAATGCGATGATAGCATTATCCGTGATCATCCTGCCAGGTATGAATGCGCTTCGAGTCTCAGAAATGATTCCATCTAACGGTGGTCATAGACGGTTTACGAGGCACTTTGCAACCACTTTGTAGATTACGTTACAAAGGCTGATTGGTCTGTAGTCTTTCGAGGTTTGTGGTTTTTTTCCTTTCGGAATAAGGACAATGACTGTATCGTTTATTCCATCCGGGAAAGAACTTCTTTGGAATATCGTCCTTAATCCCCCCCCCCCCCCAGTTCTTCTGATAGAAATGCGCTGGGAGACCATCCGGGCCAGGTGCTTTGAGGGGGCCGATTTGGAAGAGTGCATTGCTTATTTCCTCAACTGTAAAAGGTTTAGTTAGTGCATCATTCATGTCAGCGTCGACACGCTCAGCTACAAGGTCCAGTATATCCGTTGGGTCTATGCCGTCTTCTTTCTTATATAGGTCCCTGAAGAAGGCGTTCGTCATTTCATGGATAGCTCTATGGTCCTCCACCCATGCACCTCTGTCATCCTTCAGCTTAGAGACGGTGTTCTTTTTCCTTCTCCAAGTAGCTTTCCTCTGAAACCATTGTGTGTTTCTATCCCCTTCTCTGATATACGTAGCTCGTGATCGTTGTCTCCACATAATCTCTTCCCTGAGTAGCAGCTCATCCAGATCTCGTGCGAGCTTGTTCGTTTCCTCCTGTATTTCGGTTGATGGCGGTAATTTCCAGAGTCTGTTCAGTTTTTTCCGAATCTTTGCAGCTTTCTTCACTACCGAACCAAAGTCCCGGTTAGCCCAATCCTTCAGTTCTTTCTGGATGTTCTGAATTTTTTCCCCAATCCTCTGAAGATTGTTGGCGGGGCCCCCTTTATCCCAAGCTCCCGTGATTGTTGGCTGCAAAGACTCCACACGCTCCCACATCTGCTCATATCTAAAGGTATAGGAGCTCTTTTCCCCCACTGGTCTCCATTCCTTCTTGCTTCCTACCCGCAGCAGGATAGGGAGATGATCCGAAGGCGCGGAGCAGATGCGTTCGACAGTGGCTCCCTTAAAATGTTCTGACCATGCCGGGGAAGCAACCCCTCTGTCCAAGTGGGCACGTACATTGTCTCAGCCGTTTTGCTTATTGTTGTAGGTCCACCCCGGTCCTCTGAAACCCAAGTCAAAGAGATTGCAGTCCGAGAGAGCTTTCCGAAAGTTTTCCATGTATCGCTCCGATCTCTTGGCTGCTGAGTAGTGTTCGGACTGCCACATAGTTTCATTAAAATCTCCCATCATCAGCCAAGGGAGATCATTGGTATCTTTAATCCTTCTCAAAAGGTTCCACATATGATGTCGTTCATGAGCTTTCGGTTCCCCATACACAAAAGGTACCCCTCCATAGTTAACCATGGGGGTTTAGGCGAATCAACACATCGATATACCTCGTCCCAACGGCTATCTTCTTTATTTTCACATTTCTCGTCATAAAAGAGGGCAATGCCAGCAGCTTTTCCGATGCCGGGTTGCGTAATACAATGACAGAGGCCTAGCCTCCCCCTGAGGTTCATGACATACTTGTTATTTTGCCATGTTTCAATGATGAAGACGAGCTTGGGCTTGTATGTGTGCACGAGGCACACTAGTTCTTGAACTGTTCGAGGTTGCCCGAGGCCTCGACAGTTCCAACTTAGGATCGTCATGGCTCCTGGTGGGCGCCATCCTTAGCAGCCACCAGTTCACCGGGAGCCCCTGGACCAGTTGCTTCCTCGCCGCCATCCCTACCAAGATCCTTCACATCACCCTCAGCCACACAGCCCTTGATCTTCTTATTCTTCTCTTTGCTGTCTCCCTCACTGATTTTCTCCTCTGGTTCCTTCAGTTCGATGCCCCTGATGCCCCTTTTACCAAGGACGGAGGCCCCCAGATCAGAGCTGTACTTTGCCTTCCTGCATATCTAGATCTTTTTTGCACCTGAGTCAGGCCCATCAGGGGTGCCTAGCACCATCCCCTGTCCGTCAGTCATCACGCTGTTACTCCCGTTCACAGCAGCCTCCAAGTCATCAGTTGTGGGCTGGCCAAACTCTCTATCCCCCCTGAACTGGGCAACCGTGCCAAAGACAGGCGGATATGCTGGTTTCTCACCACTTCCAGGTCCTGATTTCTGCGAGCCCTGTACCACCTGACCATCTGTCGCTGATACCTGAGTGTTCCCCTTGCTGTCACCCGTCGATTCCATGACATTGGCAACACCCTCCTTTGTTCCCTGTTCAGGGCCCTTCTCACTCCCAACAGTGATTGCTGGTGTAGACACCGCCGGGGGCATGTGCAGCTCTGTCTGGTCATTGAAGTCTGAACCTTTCAGGGCGTCGACGGCTACTATCGCAGCCTGCACGAGGGGGTTTGAGATGACCTCCTCGGGGATCATCTCATAGTCTGTCTTGCTCTGCCTGGGTGTGCACTCCCTTGGTATCTCCTTACCGAAGCTCAGGTACCGACGGGCGAATGGAGGGAGAATATGTTAAGACAAGTAGAGAAAACACGTCAGACTTTTTCCATGCTAAGATGTTTTTTATTAGATGATATATTAAGGTATTCTGCATTACGCCTCAAATTATCATTTGGTGCGAAAAGCCTGGAAAGAATGTTACATGACAATGCATCTCATATATGTGTACTAGAGATTTATTGATACGTATAGCCGCACAAAGAAAGTAGGTCGGTTGGTTGTTGTTTCTTTTGGCTGGCATAATGTCGTGAGTTCGATCTCTGAAGAAACACATGATTTTTTTCACCCTGAGATTTCCTGGCCAAGTGCGTTGGGCATTCAGCCTATGGCTGCAAATCGTGGGCCCTGTGCGGCCGTCACAGTTTGCACCTATGCTGTAATAGCCGGCACAGCAAGCCGGCGGTAGCCGGTGCAGCCGCGGGCACACGTCGCCTCTACGGTATGAGCCGACGCGGTCGGTCCAGCCGGCCGTCTGCCCAGAGCTCGCAGCCTGGCTCGGATCACGGGTCCCCCACAACGACAACGACACATGCCTCTGTCTCGACCGGCTGGCGCAGTCGACCCTCATCGAGGAGGAGGGCTCGATCAGTCTCACGTGCTTCGGCCCCAGATCCGTAATGAGCTATTCCCGACCAGCTTCACTCTTCCCCGGAACACCCCGAAGTACAATGGGACTGCCAAGCCCGAGCACTGGCCGATCGACTACACCACCGCAGTTGGCATCGCCAGGAGGAACAAGCACGTAGCTGCCCGCTACGCGCCCCTCATGTTGATCGGCTCGGCTCACACCTGGCTTAACAGCCTGGCGGCCGGCATCATGAACGCCCGGACCGACTTCGAAGAAGCGTTCGTCCACAACTTCAGCGGCACCTACAAGCGGCCAGGCCATCCCTGCGAACTAGCCATGTGCATTCAGGGGCCGGACGAGGCCCTCCGCGACTACCTCACTCGATGGACCAAGCTCCGCAACTCCTTCGAAAGAGTGCACGAGGTGCAGGCCATCCAGTACTTCATCGAAGGCTGTCGTGCCGACACCTACCTTAATCACAAGCTCTTGTTCTCCGAGCCGGCTACACTGACAGAACTCATGGCCAAGGCGAACGAGTACGCCACGGCCGACTCCGCAATCCGGGTCAAGACGAGCACGCCCGTCAAGGCGGCACCAACACCGGCTGCGTCGCGACTGGCTGCCAACAACCGGCAGCCACAGAACAACAAGCGCAAGGCTGACAAGCCCAACCACTGCTACGGGAGCGGACAGGTCAGCACCATCGAGGAAGAGGAGCCGGCTGCCCAGCCTTTCGGCCAGCGTCAACGCACCGGCAAGGCTGCTTGGCAGCCCAAGCTCATGTTCGAGAAAATGCTCGACCTCCCCTACAAGAATCATTCTGGAGCCAAGCCCTCCACGCACACGCTCCGGCAGTGCAACTTCTCACAGTGATTGTCCTGGGGGGACGGCCTTCCGGCTCCCCCCGCGCCGCCTGCCCGAGCACCGGCACCGGTTCTGGCTCCCGTTCTGGTGCCGGGTCCGGCCCAAAACAACGGCCGCCTGCTCAACCAGTTCCCCAACCGAGACGATTCCTATTCGTCTTCACCAGTGTAGAGACGGACAAGCGCGCTCAGCACCGGCTCCATCGCGAGGTGAATGCCACCATGCTCGCGACTCCGCAGTTCATGCACTGGCCCGAGAAGCCGGTTACATGGAGCCAGGCAGACCACCCGACCGTGATGCCGAATCCCGGCAGCTACACCCTCGTCCTTGAGCCCACCATCGCCTCTGAGAGGCGCACCTGCCGCTTCTCGCGGGTGTTAATCGATGGCGGCAGCAGCATTAACATCCTCTACCTCGACACGATGCTAAAGTTGGGGCTCAAGGCAGAAAATCTGCACGCGAGCCGGACCGTTTTCCATGGCATCGTGCCCGAAAAGTCGTGCACCCCCATCGGCAAGTTCAAGCTTGACGTCCTCTTCGGTGATCCCAGCCACTTCTGCCGCGAGCCGATATGGTTCGAGGTGGTGGACCTCAAAAGTCCCTACCACGCGCTGCTGGGCCGATCGGCTCTCGCCAAGTTCATGGCGGTCCCTCACTACGCCTACCTCAAGGTCAAGATGTCGGGGCCCAAGGGGATTATCACTATCGCCGGCGACTACAAGATGTCCATCGCGTGCGCGCGAGACGGCAGCCGGCTGGCCGAAGCCCTAGAGATAGCAGAGGAGACGTGCCAGCTCGACCGTCTCGTGGCCCTCGTCGCCAGCCAGCCGGCCATGCCGGCTCCCCCATCGCAGTCGGTCGGTGAAGCTTCGTTCCAGCCGTCCAAGGACACCAGGTAGCTCCTGCTCGACCCGGCCAACACTACTACAAAATAGGCTTTTAGTGGTGCACCCGTTTTTAATATTAATGGCGCACTATGAGCGCGCCACTATTAACACGCCACTAGTAACAAATAGTAATGGCGCAGCTCTGGTGCGCCATTAGTATCCCAGATAATAGTGGCGCACCACAGAGTGCGCCATTACTATATCCAATAGTGCGCCATTAATATGCCTCCTAGGGGCCATATTTTCCTCCACCTATGCCGCCAGGTGCGCCATTACTATGCCCCATAATGCGCCACTGGTATTTGGCCCTGGTACGCCACTAATGCTCAATATGGTGCGCCACTACTATGAATATTAGGAATTTTTTTTTGCTTTTCTGGTATTTGCACAGGTTATAAAATACGTTACAACACAGAATATAAACATCACACAATAGAATTCATCATATTAGTCTCCAAATTCGAAATAGCGAATAAATATCAAACATTAGCCAAGTTTAGGTCTCGAGACATTAGCAAAGTTCATCGTATTAGCCGAGTTTATCGTCACATTACAAAGTCGATATCGATCATCTAAACTACCATCACATAGAAGAGAGCTGCGGTCACGATGAGCATCATCGCGATGAAACTGGTCTTCATCCGGTCCTCCTCCGCTCCCTCCCCTCTCCCGCTAGATAGCGCGCGTATCTAGCTTCCGCCTCCGCCCTAGTGGTGTACCCTTTGTAACTGTTACCCCTGAAACGGTGAACCTGTCTCCGACACTCCTCCCAGTCGTCGTAGACTCCGGGAACCTTACCCTTGTACACGACATGCGACGGCATCTCTATGCACTAGACAAACAAAACGTTAGTAGCAATTCACAGATAATATATAAGCAATATATAAATATGCAACAAAAGGATCAGAAGAGAAAAGCAACACATTAATAGCACGATTCATGGTCCTACTAATAAATAGCATCGATTACATATAAGTTAAACGACTGTCCAAACTAAAGAGACATACAAGTTCATTAAAGTTTAATTACAACATGAGCTAAACTCTTCTTCTAGAACTACATAGCATCAATACTTTCGACTCGGCTCAGGGACCGGAGCGTGGATGAAGCCACCGTCTTTCGTGATGGTCATGAATGTGCGGTCGTTGTCAGCCTGCATTTGTAGCGTTGTTTCTATTTCACTGTTGGACGGTTGATATTTGAGGTAGAACTGCCCCGAGGTACGAAGGACATCTTGATAGATGATTTCTGCAATATCCGACTGGATGCGAAAGAATTCTTGTCTGATGTCTGCATCCTGGATTTCCGACAAGCGTGCGGCCCAATCTTTGAGATTACTTGGTTGCATAAGGTGATGAAGGTCCCGTACGATCGCCCGCATGTGATGGAGGGCGTAGTAGGTATCCTTCTGACTGCCAGGCGGCTGCTTGACGCAGGAGAACGTCGTTACGTGGGTGAACACGTGCTTGCCGTACCTATAAATTGGCCTCCTAAAGGTGCCTCCAGATTTGGCGTAGCCGGGGAGAGCATCATCAAGAACTTTCTTGATATTTGTGTAGTCTTTCTTCGACTGACGATCCAAGTTGAAATACGTGGCCATGGAATATTTCGGGCTTAAGAGGATGAGTGTGCAATGTGTATCACTGCACAAAACACGGAATGTTAGAAAAAAAAGAACGATCGAAATCTAAGAAATCATATGTTACGGGGCGGTGAGGGGATGACTTACTCGGGAAAGTAAGGCACGAGGGAGTTTTCCTTATCTGGGTTCGCCAGAATGACGCCTTCGAGGTATGAACTCGAGACTTGCCGGTCCCCAGCACTGCCCAAGATCTTGGCACACATGTAGAAGGGGTCGACTATCACGATGTCCGGGGTCTTGTCTCTAATGATCCGCATCTCCATACTGAGCGAAAATAGCCGAACAAAGGTGTAGTGCAGCGGATAAAGGTTAAACATAGCAAAGATGTCATCAAACCGCAGGACGATCATATGCCCGACGGTGCTCTCGACAAAGCCCTTGCCCTCTCGCACCTTGGCCAGAAAACCGGGTATGCCACATCATTCTCGGTGAGACGCCGCTTCTCCATAGTAAGAACACCGTCATGCAGACTCCGCATATCATCGGTTGCAACATTGAGCAGATTAGTCGGTAGCATCGGCCTACCCGCCACATGCACCTTCCTCGAGATATCCTTAGGTATTGGTGGCCCATCCTGAGCACGGATCGTACTTGGTGCCGGCTGACTCGCACCCTTGTTATTTTTTCTTTTCCGTGCCTTCTGCTTCTTCTGCTGTAATGGGATCGAGTTTTGCTCAGAGACCACCTTCTTGAGTGTGTTGGGGCTGATACTATTTTGCACCTTGGCTGTTTGAGTCTCGGTGAAGGCGGCAGCTGGAGGCGTCTCCTGAGAACTGAACAGACGACGCCTATTGCAATTGTGTTTCTCCGCGGTACCAGCTAGATCTTGATCGTCTTTTGCAGGGTTGGGTTCTTGAGAAGGAGGCCCCAAGAATTCGTAACCATACCCATCTTTGTTGATGTACTTATCGATGTTGGAAAATGTACCGTCGTCGTCATCCGGATCCTGCGACATATGCATGTCCAGATCAGCTGACGGCGGTAGTTGCGGCGGTCTTGCCATGGCTTGGCGCTGGCACGACTGGCGGTGTTGTCTGTGGGGTGGTGTCCCCCGCCCCCAAACGAATCTGGCTCTTTGGCCAAAGCATGGACCAGTTTAAGCAGGCGCTGAGGGTCATCACATCATCTTCGTCGGACCCAGGGGGTCGATACAGAGGTAACAAGTCGTCGCAGCCCCGCAGCACCCGAACCAGTTGAACCCTGTACACGGTGGGTGGCATCGGATTACCGTGGAACACGCGGTTGCCCGGTTCAATGATTTTGGCCTTGGCGACATCGATCAATTCGCCGTCCACGAAGTGCAGGAGAGTGCATGGAATGTTGGCAGCGCCCTGCGAAAACATGTAGGGCATCAGGGATGCCCAGTCAAAGGCAAGGAGATGAAGTAGTCATCGGCCGAGGCTTAGTTACCGTGATGGCATCGAGCTCGACTAATGTTGAGGCACTGCCAACGGCGGGCGTGCAAGTGACGGAGCGGCCGCTTGCTGCCGAGGTGCCAGCCGGCGTATTCTTCCCACACCCGGGTGCATTAAGGTCCAATACCGGCACCGACGTCGGAGACACCAATGCCGCCTCCGCCGGAGGCACCATTGCCGGCGCGTTGTGCGAGTTGCTGCCCGTGAAGCTGGGAATCGGGGGCGGCCCCTGTTGGCCCCTCAAGCAAGGAAGGCATAATGGCGGTGATCATCACTCCCAGTTGGTCTCGCACTTGCTCTTGGACTATCTCCGGAATCCGCGCCATTTGTGCCTTGAGTTCTTTAACCTCGCGCTCCTGGCTTTCCGAGCTGGCCTTTCTCTCCTTTCGCCCAGCCTTATAGTATTCTGACCATTTCGTGGACAAGCCTTCGCTGGCCACACGACCAGGTGACGACGGCTTACTGAAGTTATCCTTGTGTTTCAGAACGTTCAACGCCCTATTTAAAGAGGTGTCCCAAGGGGCAGCAGCGCGGGGAGCTCTGAGACCCCGCGCTACTGCTTTCAGTTTCCTACGGAAGGAACGTGAACCATTTAGAATTTTGGCTTCATTAATTCGAATGCAACCATATGGAGCTAATTACGCGGGGGTGTATTCCTTACCAGAACACACTCAAGCTCCTTCACCTTCGGATCCGTGGTAAGCTCCCCTGTTACCAGGTCCACCTTGTACCGAGCCCTCACATAGTTCCTGGTCTGCCTTTCATGGTATTTATCGAAGAGGGGCGGTAGGCCTTGCGCGGCACGCTCCGCGTCCTCCTTGTCCCATTTAGATTCCACAACTCTGTAACCGCCGGGACCGAGTTTATGGACCCCTAAGTTCAAGTCCCGCATATCTTTCCCCCACTGACTTGATTCCGCGGATGCGTTGCTCTCGCACTTGATCTTGAACTCCAGGTAGTCCTCTTCGCTGATCGAAGGATTTGTCGCCTTGATCTTCTCATAACTATCACCACTTAGAATCCTTCTCTTCACCGCGGATCTCCAAGTAGCCAAGGCCGTGCTCATCTTCGTGAGGGCGGCACTGTTCACTTTATTCCTTGAGAGGCGTGTGTTTGCGAAGTCACCGGGGAACTTGTATCGTTCGTGCAGCTTCGCGAAGAGGAGGTTGCGCAAATTCCCTCGGTTAGGATGCCTTAGGTTCTCGGTGTTGATCGAGACGGTGCTCCGAAGAATGCACCCGAGTTGTCCCGCGTACCCACGGACTAATTGTTTGGGCGCCGTTGGATGCCCACTGGAGGACACTTCAGTAAATTCCTCCTTGACGGTGCTGAGCACGTTCGGGCTCCGGTCCTTCCGTTGCCTCTTCGGTTGGCTACCATCTGTGTGTTCGCTGCCATCATCAGTGGTGGCATCCCCGGCGGCACCATCAGTGGTGTCATCCCCGATGCCGCTAGGGGTTGTGTAGTCGGGATCGGTGTCTTCCGCGGCGTCCTCATAGCGATGAGGTTCTTCCTCCATCTCCTGGGACAGCTCCCAGAATGGCTTGCCCGAACCGCCGGCCTCATCGTTGTTAGCCATGTTCGCTCTAAATAGGAAAAAAGGCTACTAGAGTTACTAGATGAGATCAGGGTAGTATCTATTCTTCTCAGATTTAGAGGAAAACTAAGAATAAAACATTGTCTCTAAATATTGATTAATTTTTGTTTCGGTTAAGAATCGGGCACCTTCTAGGTCAAGAAAATTGGGCATGACCTTTGCTAATTTTCTTGACCTAGGAGTGCTCCATTCTCAACCGAAACGGAAATTAATCAACATTTCAGGGAAAAGGGGTAACTATTTATCACTGCACAAAATATTGAACTGAAGGAGCCTCAGTTCAGTTGTGGCGCCCCTAAACAAGTGATCATCAAGCTCAGGCGAGTGACCTACTTGAGCCAAATTATCAACAACAACATTCAACTTAATCTGTAGCTTCAATGTGTCATGCCCAGCTGATCATAAGGTTGATGTGCATATAGGAACCCAAATTATCATCTTTCCTTACCAAATTTCACATGTATAAAAAACATGCATATGTGTCAATATATAGGTTACATGCATGCATTTCTTCCGCATTTTTGGGGTTGAACCTTGTAGATATGACTTTTCAAGAAACTTGTCAATATGTAGTTATGATACCATGACAATATGGTCCTAGTCCTAGGACAAATTACTATGACCCCCCACCCCCCGCGCGCGCCCTGACCATGTATGACAATTATATGTGTGCCTGATGGGCGAAAAGTTGTCAAGAAGGGAGAAAAGTTGCCCCAAGATGCAAGCAGTCTTCACCATTAACTACGATATTGTCTGCTTCCGTGAAATAGAGTCCTTTTGGGTGGCTGATCTACTGAGGGTGCACTGCATTTGGAGTAGAGGAAGGACGGTTGGTAAACAAGACAATATTTTATTTTCAAAGCTGCTTGAGAGTTACTACTACAATTTCTAACAAAAGTTGAGTTGCGTGTGTTGATGGGTTCTTCCAATTACATGTGTTGGAAATGTGTTGTGTATTTAATTCTTCGATTTGTTTGTGCAATGATGACAGACACCTACCTGCAAAAACAACTTGCAAATAAACATTAATTGAATTTCCCTGTTCAGTACATGGTGATGGTGTCCTGTTCAGCACCTTTCATTGTTGATCGTGTCCTGGTAGCAAAATCTGCAATCTGTGTCTTTGTTTCAAATTCAAATTTGTGCATGGCTTGTTCAGATTGGCAGTGCTGAACAGGGTCCCAGAATTTCAACTTTGACTTGATGTTGTAGAATAGGATGAACCTAAACCTGAAACTAAGGATGCCAAATTTGAATTTTCTGCTAGCAAAATCTGGGCTGTTCTTGGGTGAAAATTCAAATTGGTGTTACCTACCGTTGGAATTGGAATGTCTCTGATCTGTTGTTACCTACTGTTGGAATTGGTGTTCGAATTCGAATTCGAATTCGAATTCGGCAAGGATGGCTATTCGAATTCGAATTCGGCAAGGATGGCAAGAATTCGAATTGATGTTAACTCTGCTATGTTGGGCCATGTCTCCCTGAATGAATCATCTGGTGATCTTGTGTTGAGTAACCTACACATGGCCTTTGGTGCCTATGGGACCGAACATGCTATTAGAGCAACAAAAGTTGAACAACACCTGAACGGAAAAGTGCTCACTCCATCTGTTGTGCTCGAAGCAGTTCGGTTACTTAGAGAAACAATTGTACCAATGGAAGGAACATCACATCCTGAATACAGAGTCAGTGTGGCTATTGGATTTCTCTTCAGTTTCCTGTCTCCATTTGGTAAAGGAATCAAAGGGCCTGGAAAAACTCTGAACATTAGTTCTGCTGGTTCTTTAGGTACGGATGATCGATGTAACCTTCCATTGTCTTCACGTCGAGAAACAGTTTCCAGTGAGGAATATAAACCAGTTGGTGAGCCGATTAAAAAGTATGCAGTTGAGGTTCAAGCTTCTGGTGTGTAGTTATCTCACACCATCAGAGCTCTTAATGGGATCTAGAAGTTCTCCAAATTATCCTTCATTTAGGATTTGCTACAGACTGATATCATTTATTTTCTGTACTGCAGGGGAGGCGGTATATGTAGATGATATTCCTGCTCCAAAAAATAGCCTTCACGGAGAGTTTATTTATAGCACACAACCTCTTGCATATGTCAAAAATATCAAGTTCAGGCCTTCTTTAGCATCAGAGAAGATCCTCACCGTTGTTTTTGGAAATGATATTCCAACTGGAGGGCAAAATATTGGATTAAGCAGATACGAGTAAATACAAGATTATTTAGGTGTGGTGATGCCTGCCACCATTGTTCATGTCTTGCTCCTGTCAACTGTTGTCCATTGCCGTAACGGCTCAGGCATTTGCTTGCCAAGATTGTGTTGGTGTGTTTTTCCAAGAATAAATTTTTGCCTCGGATATGACCATGCGGGGAAATGACCATGAGGGGAGAGCGGTCGGACCTGCGGCGAGGCGGGGCGTGCGGCGGCGGCGGCGATCGGGCGGTGTGCGGAGGCGATGCTGCGTCGTCTGGCGGCACAGCCGGGAGGGGGCGTCCTGGCGGGGTCGAGCGGCGACCGGCGACCGGCGACGGAGCGGGGTCGGATGGCGACGGAGCGGGGTCGGCTGCCAACCCTAGCCTGATCGATGCGTGAGCAAGAGCAGAGAGGGGATGAGGTGTTTGCGTGCATTTCCTGTGTACATCGAGAGGAGGAGTTATCAATGGCGCACTAGGCGGGATGCGCCATACACAAGTATAGCAATGGCGCACTGTTGCGGGGTGCGTCATAAATACCGGGGATAGCAATGGCGCACTATTGCGGGGTGCGCCATTACTAACTTTTTTTATTTT
Organism: Hordeum marinum; assembly: GCA_022496015.1. Lineage (NCBI taxonomy): Eukaryota > Viridiplantae > Streptophyta > Magnoliopsida > Poales > Poaceae > Hordeum > Hordeum marinum. The sequence continues at coordinate 338,972,242 of CM039677.1, read as the reverse complement.
TTTTGGATTTTTAGTTAATGTTATAATATATTTCTTTTGTGCAGAGAAGAGATTGTGCTCGTGCGTCTAGTTTCTTTAGAGTGTCCTCGTGTGCAACACATGCGTTTGCATGCCCAAACAAAAAGCACAACATGTTGGTCCCCTCTTCTCTCTCCCCTCCTGTCCTATCCTCATCACCACGTCCGGACACAAAAAACGAACATACACTAAAGGAATTTATGGGTCGGCGTTGGAGATGCCCTTAATATAGGGTATAAATATGATACTGCGTAAGATATAGTGCATGGAGAGTATCCTTCACGTATTTAATATAGTGCATGGAGAATATAAATGATAAATGCAGAAACGAAATCAAGTGACATGAAATAACAGTCATCAAAGATTGAGCTTGCCATTGACACATGTACACGCGTCCGACACGTCGTGATTCGATCTTCGCTATATTTTCACAATCTTCTTGCCCTTCTTTCTCGCGGTTGAATAATTTAGCCCTGGAACTCCTTGAGTTCTTCTCTTGAACGGACGTCCTTTAGGTAGGGTGGTCCTGCTTCTTCTTATGGTGTATGGTACTTCATCGTCGTCGTCATCTTCCATCTTCGGGTCGCCGTACTTGTTGAAGTCTTGCTCATTGGCGACTCCATCCATTCCGATGATGTTCCTTTTGCCTCTCCTCACGACAACACGACTGGGCTTTGACGGGTCGGTAATGAAGAAGCATTGGTTCACTTGGCAAGCCAGTACCCATGGCTCATTTTTCGCGGTGACGTTTGCGCCCGCGGTCTTGGATTTGGCTTTGAGTATAACCATGATGGTGAAATACCAGTCTACTTTTAGGACGCACTTGGCCCATCTGACACGAAACATCGGGACCTTCTCTCCAGCGTAGCTCAGCTCCGAGATCTCCTCAATCCTTCCGTAGTATCTGTCCTTGTCGTTACCGGTGTAGGATTCCATCGTTACCCCGGAGTTCTGATAATCGCTCTTCATGTCCTTTCCTCAGTGTAGAATGTGTAGACGTTGATATTGTACGCCTCATAGGTCATCAGATTATGCTCGACACCCTATGATAAGGCGAATATGAGTTTTTCTTCTACGGAAGAATCCTCATGTAAAGGGTACGACAGAAGCTTGTCCTTGAACCAACACGTGAAACATGAGTTGTGCCCTTTGATTATATCTCCGTTCGTCCTCTGTTGGCCTCGGTCATTGTACGTCTTCTCAAAAAGGTTTTGTGCTCTACCACCCAAGTATCGACCACGTCTATGTGTTGTAGGGCGACTAGGTTTGCTCTTTCAAAGTCAGCGAGCCGACCCTTGAAGTCGACATGCATTTTGCGGCGACCCTTGTGGTGACCCCATCCAGCGAGCCTGCCGAGGTGCCTGTTGACGGGCAGACCAACGGGGTTCTCGATGCCTAGATAATTCGTGCAGAAGGAGATGCACTCTTTGGTTAGAAAGCCCTTGGCTATGCTTCCATCTGGACGTGCCCTGTTGCGGACGTATCCTTTGATGACACCATTCATCCTTTCTAACGACATCATGCTGCAGCAACGTCGGCCCGAGTTGGATGATATCCTCCACGATATGGACCAGTAGATGCACCATAACATCGAAGAATGCGGGCGAGAAGTACATCTCAAGCTCGCATAGTACCACCACGATCTCTTCCTATAGCCTTCTGAGTTGCTTCACGCCAACCGACTTCCGAGAGATGACGTCGAAAAAGTTGCATAGGCCAAATAGCGTTTCACGGACGTGCGCGTCCATGATCCCATGGATTGCAACTGGAAGTATCTGCGTCATCAGCACATGACAGTCGTGAGACTTCATCCCGTTGAACTTCTGCTTCGCTGAGTCTAGGTATCTGCTTATCTTCCCCGTGTAACCGTAAGGAAGTTTTACTCCTACAAGGCAGGTGAAAAACTGCTCGATCTCCTTCTGACTTAGAGTGAAGCACGCGGGAGGGCATTCATATTCGATCTTCTTGGCCTTTTTGCCTTTGTTGCGATGACTTTCCGTGTCCTTCACCTCATCATCATCATCATCATCATCATTAGGGCGTTTTGCGTGAAGCTCCTCCCTGATGCCCATTGATTGCAAGTCTTCCCTTGCTTTCGGCCCATCTTTGGTCCTCTCTGGCATGTTGAGCAGGGTACCAAGCAAACTCTCGCACACGTTCTTCGTGATATGCATGACATGAAGGCTATGAGGCACACAGAGGATCTTCCAATACGGCAAGTCCCAGAAAACAGACCTCGTATTCCATACCTTGAGCAGCAGCTCTGGCGCCTTTCGCTTCTTTCCCGGCAGTGGGCACTCTTTCCAATTTTTCAACAGCTCGTCTATTTCCTCGCCGCTCCTCGTACGTGGGGGTCTTCGGGGTTCGGTTTCACCATCGAACAGATCCTTGCGTTTTCTCCATGCGTCATCGTCGCGAAGCCACCTTCGATGTCCCATGAACACGGTTTTCGAAGACCCGGGATCGCTATCTAGCTGGCGATAAATTGTGCCATCCATGCACCTGATGCATGCACTAAATCCGTGGACCACCTGCCCCGCGACATATCCGTAACCGAGAAAGTCGTGCACCGTCGTGAGCAGTGCGGCTCTCACAGGGAAATATTGTTTCGCTGCAGCGTCCCATGTATTGGCTGGCGTTTTCCACAGCGTGTCTAGCTCCTCTTTCAGTAGCCCCAGATACAGATTGATGTCGTTCCCTGGTTGTTTCGGCCCTTCAATTAGCATACTCATGTGAATGTACTTCCTCTTCATGCACATCCAGGGAGAAGGTTGTACATCCACACAAACATAGGCCAGGTGCTATGTGTGCTTCTCTGGCTGCCAAACGGATTGACTCCATTGGCTCGCGCCCAGCACGATGTTCCTTGGATCGTCCCCAAATTCTGGGTGTTCGAAGTTCAACGCTTGGCACTGGCTCGCATCCTTAGGGTGACTCAGCATCTTGTCTTTTTTATTTATCTCCGGATCATTTCCGTCATCTTCTCGCTTCTTCTCCTCCCTATCCGTGTGCCAATGTAGGAGCCTTGCTAGCTTAGGGTCCGCGAAATACCGTTGCAGACGAGGAGTGATCGGAAAGTACCACACTACTTTTCGAGGAGCTTTCTTCCTCTTCTTGTATCGAGTGACGCCGCACACCGGACATATGGTAGACTCCACGTGCTCGTCCCGATAAATGATGCAATCGTTCATGCACACATGGTATTTCACTTGCGGTAAATCCAGAGGACACACAATTTTCTTTGCCTCCTCCAAACTGGTTGGGCACTTGTTCCCCTTGGGAAGACGTTTGTGCCAGAATGACATGTTCTCGTCGAAGCACGTGTCGGTCATTTTGTGTTTTACCTTCATCTCCAGAGCCATGAGCGTTACTTTCAGGAGGGTATCCTCGGGCCTGCATCCTTCATACAATGGAGTAACCGCGTCTATCTCCAGTTGATCTAGCTTGGCTTTCTCTCGGGCGGCAGCTCTTGCGTTACCCGTCTGCTTGAGAAGCAGCTCTTGAATATGAGGGTTCTGCACCCAGCCCATCGATGGTCCATCGTCGTCTGCTCCGGCATCTTCATTTTCATGATCATGCCCTTCGTCTTGATCTTCCTCATCATCATGTCCGACATCTTCTACATGATGACTGTGTCCTGCATCTACTTCATGATCATGTCCTAGAGATTCTTCGTCTTCTCGCCCGCCCTCGCCGCTATTGTCTTGCTGCCCTTCCTTATTTCTTGCCCGGCCCCCATGAATGAATTCATAATCATCTTCATCACGTTGCCACCGATAGCCATCAATGAAACCACGCACGAGCAGGTGGTCCCGCACCTGTCTGGAATCCGGGTCCATAAGGCTCTTCAGCTTGCATCTTCGACACGGACATCTTATCTCTGTCTCGTTCTTTTGAAGCATCTCGGCCTTCGTGGAGCTCAAAAACCTATTCACGATGCCTTCGGTCATCGTGCGGACCATGGTCGCCTGCGGGGTAGAGCAAAACGATATTTTAGAACCAAATTTTTTTTGGCATGACTTTGCCTAAATTTAGGACCAAAAAGAATGCATAGTGCCAAATTCTCGCCGAAACGGAAATGAATCAACATTCCGGCAAAATATTGGCAACATTTAGGGGAGGGTGATCAACACAAACAATGGCGCACCACAAACATACGTAGATCTAGGCCATAAAAAGTGTGCACGTTGGAGGGAGAAAAAGTAGATCTAGAACATAAAGAAAGCTTTCCACTTACTTACCTATCAAAAAAAACAAATTTAACCACTTAATTTGGGTGAATCTATGGTGCAAATGAGGTGAGGAGGAGGAGGCAACCGAGACCAAGCTTGGTAGCTAGAGGTGGAGAGAATGAAGTGGGGAAAGTGAGTGTGGTAGGTGGCTGTAAAAAATTAAATATCTAGCTGCTCTCAGGTTACCAATGGCGCACCTCCTAAGAATGCGCCATTGGTAACCAGGGTTACTAACGGCGTATCTGGTGCATGGTGCGCCATTACTAGTTTTGAAAGAAAAGAATGAAAAAAAATTGTTAGTAGTGGCGCACCGTATGTGTGGTGCGCCATTAATAGTTAAAACTAGTAATGGCGCACTTCCACCTGGTGCGCCACTGCTAAGTCTGGGGAGGGGTGTGGAGCCAGGACACAACTAGTAATGGCGCACCACACACCAGGTGCGCCATTAGTAATATGGCCATTAATGGCGCACCAGTATCTGGTGCGCCACTGCTATATAGCAGTGGCACACCACATACATAGTACACCACTAATGTCTATATTAGCTATATCCCTTTTCCTAGTAGTGCAACCCCGAGCAGTGCATCACCATCGGCTTCTGCCTCGACAACAAATAGGAAAGCAACCTCGTCAACTTCCTCCATGAGAATCGTGATATCTTTGCATGGTCCCCCAATGACATGCCGGGTGTTCCAAGGAAGTTTGCTGAGCAGAAGATTCATGTACGACCGGACACGAAACCAGTCAAGCAACCCGTATGTTGTTTCTCCAAGGAGAAGCGACATACTGTATGAGAAGAGATCGTCTGGATACTCGTAGCTGGCTTCATCATGGAAGTTTTCCACCCGGACTGGCTGGCCAACCCAGTCCTGGTGCTAAAGAAGAACAAGACCTGGCGCATGTGCATCGACTACACCAGCCTGAACAAGGAGTGTCCCAAGGACCCATTCACTCTGCCGCGGATCGATCAAGTCATCGACTCCACAGCCGGCTGCAATCTGTTGTCTTTCTTGGACGCCTACTCCGGCTACCACCAGATCAAGCTGGACCCGGACGACCAGCTCAAGACCTCTTTCATCACCCTATGGGGCCTACTGCTACATCACTATGTCCTTCGGCCTGAAGAATGCACGCGCTACCTTCTAGCATTGCATGCAGGAGTGTCTCCTGCCTCAGATAGGCACGAACGTCCATGTCTACGTTAACGGCATTGTCATGAAGACCAAGAAGCACTTCAGCCTCCTCGACGATCTCTGGGAGACATTCGTGAACTTGCGTGAGTACAAGATCAAGATCAACCAGGAGGAGTGCGTCTTTGGTGTTCCAGCCAGCCAACTCCTAGGTTTCTTCGTGTCCGCTCGCGGCATCGAAGCTAACCTAGAGAAGATCAGGGCGATTGAATGTATGCCCATGCCTACCCGGCTCCGTGATGTCCCAAAGTTCACCGGCTGCCTCGCCTCGCTCAGCCGGTTCATCAGCCAACTGGGAGAGAAGGCCCTGCCCCTCTACGGGCTCCTACAGAAGATGACTCTGGTCGAGCTGGGATGCAACCCCCTGAAGAAGATGACCATGTTCGACTGACCCGACGAGGCGGACGAGGCCTTCCGTGGCCTCAAACGGGCCCTCACCAACGCGCCCATCCTGGCCCCATCGGCTGACAGGGAGCCCTTGCTCGCCTACATCGCAGCGACCACACGTGTCATCAGCGTCGTCCTGGTGGGCAAGCAGCCAATGAAGGGCAAGACGCTGCCGGTCTAGCGCCCCGTTTACTACCTCAGCAAAGTTCTCTCCACCTCCAAGCAGAACTACCCCCACTACCAGAATATATGCTACAACATATACTTCCAAATCACACCATTACTGTGGTGAGGATGGCCCCGCTCGGCAAGATCATGAGCAGCTGGGACTCCACCGGCCGGATCGCCAAATGGGTCATTGCCCTGGCCGACCACAAGATCCAGTATGAACCACACACTGCCATCAAGTCGCAGGCAATGGCGGACTTCATCGTTGACTTGGCAGAGACCGAGTTTGTGCCGCCTCCCCCAGACTCCACTCATTGGCGCATGCACTTCGACGGCTCGAAGATGAGGACCGGCCTGGGAGCCGACATAGTCCTCTCCTCCCCAAAGGGAGACCAACTCAAGTACTCTCTTCAGATCCACTTTGCCGCCTCCAACAACATGGCCGAGTACGAGGCGCTCGTCCATGGCCTCTGACTCACCAAGGAGGTTGGCATCAGGCGCATCCTATGCTTAGGTGACTCCGACCTCATAGTGCAGCAGATCTCTTGCGAGTGGGATGTCAGAGATGCCAACATGTCCAGCTATCGCTTCCTCGTCCAGCAGCTCTCCGACTCCTTCGAAGGTTGTTAGTTCCACGATGTCCCCCGGGCGGACAACAAGGCGGCCAATACGCTGGCAAAAATCGGCTCCAACCGGCAGGCCATCCCAGCCGGCGTCTCCCTCGAACGGCTACTCAAGCCGTCGATCAAACCGTCCCCCAAATCAGAGTCCATCTTTGTGCCGGCCAACATGGCCGGCCCATTGACAGTTCCGGCTGCCCAGCCGGCACCATCATCACTGGCTGCACCACCGACTCCACCAACTCTGGCGGCCCAGCCAACACCTTCGGCAGCAGCTACCCAGCCAGCATCACCAGCTCCAACTGTCGAGCCGTCCGCATCTGAAGCGACCGGCTCCGACCCCGCAGCGGTCATGATGGCGATTGACGCCCCTCCCGCTGCCTTAGTCCCGAGGGCTGGCGAGACGGTCCGGGGGGCTGGTCACCTAGACCCGAGGGCTCCTGAGCCGGCCCCCGTCTCGGCTACCTCATGGGCCCAGCCCATCCTAGCATTCCCGTTACACGGCGAGCTCCCTCTTGACTAGGCCACGACAAGGCAGATCCAATGCCTAGCCCCGGCCTACAACATCATCAACCGCAAGCTGGTTCATCGCAACACCACCGGCGTTTTTCAACAATGCGTCGAGACGGAGAAGGGACAAGAGATCCTCCTCGACATCGATCAAGGTGAGTGCGGGCACCACGCCGCCTCCAGGAGCCTGGTGGCCAAGGCACCCCGCCATGGCTTCTACTGGCCGACTGCCTTGTAGTAGGCCAAGCGTCTAGTCGACAAGGTTGAAGGCTGCCAGTGCTTCAGCATGCAGAGCCACCTGCCGGCTATGACCCTCTAGACCATCCCTCTCTCGTGGCCCTTTGTCGTATGAGGGCTGGAAATAGTGGGCCCCTTCAAGACCGCACGAGGCGGCATGACACATTTGCTAGTAGCCGTCAAAAAGTTCACCAAGTGGGTCGAGGCCAGGCCGATCAAGAAGCTGGACGGCCCCACGACCGTCTGGTTCGTCGAGGACATCATGGTCCGCGACTGCGTCCCCCACAACATCATCACCAACAATGGCACAAACTTTTCCAAGGGTGCGCTAGCACGCTTCTGCGCCAAGCAGCGCATCCGGCTCGACTTGGCGTCTGTCGCTCATCCGCAGTCAAACGACCAGGTCGAGAGGGCGAACGGCCTGATCCTGGCCGTCATCAAGCCATGGCTCATGGTGCCGCTGGCTAGGTCAGCCGACTGCTAGATCGAAGAGCTGCCGGCTGTCTTCTAGAGCCTCAGGACCATGCCTACCCGGTCAACTGGCTACACCCCTTTCTTTCTCGAATACGGGTCCGAGGCGATCATCCCCATCGACATCAAATTTCAACTCGCCTCGGGTTATGTTGTATATAGATAAGGACGCGAAGGAAGCAAGAGAAGACGGCGTCGACCTGCTCGAAGAAGCACGCGAGTTGGCCTTGAGCCGGATGGCCATCTACCAGCAGAAGCTCCGACACTACCACAATAAGCGGATCCGACCTCTCTCCTTCCGCGAAGGAGACTTGGTGCTCAGGCGGATCCAGTGAACAGCCGGCCAACACAAGCTATTCTCCCCATGGGAGGGCCCGTTCATCGTCAGCAGGGCGCTGCACAACAACGTGTACTACTTGGTTGATGCCCAGAAGCCGCAGAAGCGCAAGAGAGACGCCTCCGGCGAGCAGACGGAGCGCCCATGGAACGCAGCGCTCCTCTGGCCGTTTTACTGCTGAAAACAAGTGTATGTATGTATCCTTCCCTTTTTGGGCTCATGAATGCAACGGGTGCCCCAAGCCAGCTCTTGGGACACGCCCCTTTCATTTCCTTCCAAAGTTTGCTCGACTCACTCACCGGCTCCCGGACCCAGCTTCCGGTCCAAGGGACTCACCAGTTAGTCCTAGGCATCCTCCCCCGAAGCCGATCAAGTAATGTGAACTAAATAAGCCCTCCCACCTCTCCCAGCTACAGACTGGCTACCGACTGTCTGGCTGACGGGTCCTCGGGGCGGTGAAACTTAGCGCACACGAAAAATCAATCGCAAGGGGATCGTCTGTTAGGCCTAGCCAGAGCACTCCCTCGCCGCTGTCACTTGCCTTACCCAAAAAACTCTCGCAGTTTCCAAAATCAGAACCGACTCCCTGGAGGGGGACGCGGTGTACCAGCTACAAAACGGCTCCCGGTTGTCGGGCTGGCAGGGCCGAAACCAATGGGGACAAGGGTTTGAGCAGATGGAACCAAGAGGGCAAAAAAGGGGTAAGGACGAGCTGCCACGCATAAAACAACATTGCAACAACCAAAAGCTTCATAAAAACTTAAAAAGGCCCACGGCGACGAGTTCATTACATCTACACCTTGAGTGGGTGAAATTGAGTTCTAACAAACCACAGAAGGATAAAAAGGCTCTAGGTGGCAGCTGCGACGTCTTCTCCTCCGTCACCCTCCACGGAGGCTCCCATCTCTGGGTCCCGAGTTGGCTCGGAGTCGGCGTAGTCGTCGATGTTGGAGCTGGTGTCTTCACCATCTGTCTGGGCGTCGCTACCCTCCAGCTCGTCCAGTACGAGCGCATACTGGTCCTACGGAACCACTGTGCCATCTGCCCTGCTCTCAAGGACATATTCGTCCCATGTGGCGAAGGACACAAGGTCGATTGCTCGCACGGCCAGCATGGCGGCCACCGACTCTAGATCCGCGTCAGTACCGGCATGCTGGGCCGTGAGAAGACTCAGGTCCAGCTTGGGGTACCATGACCTCTCAATGCAAAGAGCCATGCCCTCACCGGCATGCGTCGCGGAGGTCCTCCAAGCGTTCACCCGCACAGTCCCGACTCCAGCCACCTCGATAACCGGCTCATGGAGGTCGGCTCCATCGCACCCGGCCAGAGGGTGCAGACCAGCACCTCGCCAGACACCTGGAGCCGCTTCAGGGCCCACACCACCTCCTAGAGCCACACCCTGGCGGTGATCCCCACCTCGTCCAATGTCTAGGGGGCAAGAGGCCCAACGGTGACCCCCTGCGCCCGTTGGTCCTCACGGTGGGCCGCCACGGCCACCTCAGCGGCCTCCTATGTACCAGGGAAGAGCCCTAAGAAGAGAAGAAGACGAGGGATGAGCAAAGAAGCAAGCCAAAAACCCAGAAGCAACATGCAGAAAGGATGAGACGACAAGGACTTATCGCGCAACATTCGGTCCACCCCGGGCCCCTACTCCTGCAGCTCCGACTCCCTGGCTGACCACTCCTGGAGCCAGCGCTCGTGCTCACCCTGGGCCGCCTGCGCCTCGCCGGCCACCTTCGCCAGCGTGACGTCCTTGGCCTCCAGCTCCTGGCAGAGGACCTTCTCCCGCTCCTCCGCCCGCTGATGAAGAGCCGTCTCACTGTCCACCAGCTCCTGGCGGTGGGCCTTCTCGCGCTCGGCCGCCAACGCATGCACCCGGCTCGCCTCCTGGCAGAGTCGCTCGCACTCCGTGATTAGGAGATTCCGCTGCTTGCCAAGATCCATGACCTGGCGACGAAGGTTGACCACCTTTGTCACGCCCAAGATGCACGCCTATCCATTTTAAGACACGAGTTCCTCGCAAGGGATAGAGGCGCATCTTGTCGTTAGAAAGTATAGTAACATTGCATCATACATTACAGAAGAGATGAGTATACAAATTGGCTTACACTCGCCACATGCAAAATTACAATTCCACTCAAAGTTCAATCATCAAGATGAAAACAGGGTTCGGCTACGGACGAAATCAAAGGATAAAATAGATGCAAATGAAACTATCTCGCTGGCCCAAAGATCACGACCAGGTTCTCTACTCATCCGGATACATCACGTACATCCTGCCTCTTTCCTCGTCATACTCCCACTGGAGCTAGGTAAGATCATCTTGCATGCACTCATCTGAACCTGCACCTGGAGTGTTGTAGTAAACTGTGAGCCACACATGACTCAGCTATCATGTGCCCGGGTACCAAGACTATTTAAGCCTAAGGTTGGGAAGGGGTAAGTGTTTAGTTTGCAGCAGCACTAAGCATATATGGTGGCTAGCTTACGCAACATGAAATAAACATGAGAGGCCTACGCAGAACGATCGAATCTAGTATAATCTCTATGAGATCCTGAACACCTACTTACGTCAATCGTAACCCCACCGTGTTCTCTCTCAGATCATGTTCACGAGCAGAGACGATCACGGTTACTCACACAGTTGGTGTATTTTAATTAGAGTTAACTTGAAGTTTGCTATAACTGGGTGTTAACCAAATCTCCAAGTTGCCACATAACCGCGAGCACGGCTTTCCGAAAGATTTGACCCTGCAGGGGTGCTCCAACTAATCCATTATAAAATTAACCACACTTCGTGGGAATACCTTGACCGCGGATCTCGCAATCATCATAGGTAATTCCAAAGGAATTCCAACACCTCGAGTAAACCCGAAGAAAGTCAGACTCCACACGCAAGACATTCGATAAAGGTAAAACGAATCCAGCAAGACCGCCCGACGTGTCGACGAACCTGATAAGAGCTGCGTATCTTGTTCTCAGGACACGACCGGATGAGTGCAATGTACGTGGCCTGATAGAAATCTCCCGAGTTGCCCCGGGTTGGCCCCGCACACGACTCTAGTTTGGACCAACACTCATGAGGAGCACTGGCCCCGGGGTTGATTAAATTATACACGGGTTTGCAAGACCCTATGCAATTTTATTAAATGTAGTACCAATGTTGGGTCTTGCCAGACAAGTTTTAATCTCAACCGAATAAACAAGGGGGTCCCCATAACAACCCCGAGCATGTTAGGAGCACAAAGTATGGAAAACATAACACCGATAACAAGGAACTAATGGCAGTAATAGCGGAACAAATCACTTAGCAAAAGGCCAAGCCTTCCACCAATACCAAGATATATATGTGCATTAAATTAAATAACAGAATATTGTGATATCCAAATCCATGTTATCACATGGAACAACCTGCACCTCCAACTAAGAACGCTATAAGAGGGGCTGAGCAGCGGTAACTTAGCCAATCAAAGGTTTGCTAGGATGTGGAGGTTAGAGGATGTCATGGCAACATGGGGCCTTATATAAAGTGGTAGTTAGTGCAATTGTAACTATAATATCAAGAAACTAGCAAGCAAAAATAGTATCAGGATCCGGGTACGATCATCTTGCCTGTTGGTTCTTCACCGGGACAAGTAGCGGGATCCTCGTAGTGGTACTCTCCTGGGTCCTCGTACTCAGTATCAACACTCGCGTCTACCCAAGAGAAACAGCAACAATAAACATCCAACCAAGGTGCAATGCACAATCAAAATGATGCATGATCATTTATGAAGATTTCTAACATGGCAACCCAAAACTAGTCATGTTTCACGTGCAAAGTTGTTTATTAATGAATCTGGACAGAACCTCATGTTAAGTTATTTAGACATGCATGAACATGGAAAATATGAATGCAGCATACAAAATCGATAGAAATGCATATAAAAAACGCAAGGAACGGAGCTACAGTTTTCACGATACACTCACGACAAGGTACGGAGGCAAAATCACAAGACCACCAAGCCATTGGCTAATTCTTGGCATTCCAAGGCAGCCACTGGATATGTGATGGAAAATCAATCACAATAGACTCAAGAATCAATCAATTCCATGGAGCATAGCTCCCACAAGTCACAAAACAATAAAATACCAAATCTGCCAATAAACAACAACATAACAACTTCTACAGATCACAACTTGAGCTACAGGAAGCCTACGACCACAAACAAGATATGGACAGAATCTACTCAACATACACATCAATGCATTCAATTACACCACCAGCAAAGGAGCCACACATCAATAAGCAAGAAGCAATCAAGTTGGCATGATGGATCAGTATTCTAGGACTTAGTGAAAATTCCAGTTTTCTGGAATCTGAGATTATAAAGTAGCAAGTTGACAGTACTGGTTAAATATGCTAGAAAGCTCCTATTGGCATGTAAATTAACAGGATAGTAGATGACAATATCTACTACAAATAACTAACACTGAGCATGAGCAAATACCAAATACATCACTAGTTACCACCCACTCCTCATGGCAAAACAATAACAACAGTTCTTCCAAACTGTCATTTTTAAGCAGGCTGAACAGAACATAAAGTTGCTTACTAAACAGCATGGTTTCCACTTATCTAGTTACTTAGGATCAATAACAAAAATACTGGGACATTCCCAGCAACTTTAACTACCACTTACATGTTGGCAAGAAGTTAAAACCATACATGGATTAAATCATATTAAATGGACAAAAGGGGATCACAGCATAAAAATGCAGTTTTGTGAAGTTGCCCCAAAGTCAAATCTGACTTCACAGATGCATTCCTGGGTTGATTCTACTCCAAATGCATTACTCATACCCCTATATTTGCTTGGAGCAAGAGGGAGATAAGGGGGGTCAAAAATGACCTCCTAATGCAAGGGTGACTTATGTCACTAGCACACACTTATGTAAGAGGCCAAAATGGCATGCCCTCTATTGGACACTTGTTGGAAAAGGTAAAGAGGCATGAATAAGGTACTTAGGCATAGCATTGCATCAAGAACAAGAAAAGAAAACAAGCTAGGAGAGATATACATGCAGATATACACATGAGAGCTCTCACATACACATAGATCTACACATGCACAAGGTCTAGCATCCACTCACTTACTCATCTACACTAAACATGGCAGCAACATGCAATAAGAAACCCTACACACCTACACATGCATATCTACTCGTGGTCATCTACTCACATACACATACACATACTCACAAGTGAGTGTATGTAGAACATACACACACAAACACTTGCAACACACATATATGGGTGTATGCAAGAAGCACACATACATATCCTACACTACACATACACCCACAAGAACACACACATGTATGGGTGTGCAAAGAGCACACACACATGTGCCATGCATGGTGCAACACACACCCACATGCACACACACACACACACTCACATGGCAAAACCACACGCACACTCATGTATGTATGTATGCATAGCATACTCACACACCCACAACTCACAACACATGCTCACTACACTCACATGGCAAAACCACACACACACACACTCACATATGTATGCATACATGTGTGCATACACACAGATACACATGTGCACCCATGCATATGTGCATACACACACATATACTCTACATTCACACACACAACAAAAAAAATAAAAGGGGACACCACCACACTCTTGAACTTATGCACACACACACATATAGCAAGAGATAAAAAACATAATAAGAAAGAAAAAGAAAACAAAATACACAAAAAGGGGGGGGCTCGGGATCGAACCCGAGTCCTCCTGGGGCGACCACCACCACACGCTACCACTGCGTTACGCTATAGTTGCTTAACAGAGGAGGGGGATCGACCTGTCTATACACGCACTCACTACTAATCTAACGAAACTGAACCCGAAACAGAGCAACGGCGACAGGCGATGGCGGTGGACAAACTCTGGCAACACATGCGGATCCGGCGACCCTAACTACTCACGCACGCGCAGGGACAGCCAGGGAACCCATTCCCCTGCTCACCTTGCGGTGAGGAGGAAGGAGGCGAGTGGCAGGTGCTCGGCTTTCTCTCGGCGGCGACAGACAACGGCGACGAGGAATTATGGGGATACATGCGGAGGAGAAGGCCTACGGGGACCGGCAGCTCACCTTGGGGAAGGCGACGACGAGCCGGTCACGATGTAGTCGGTGACGGGGAAGAAGAGGGCCGGGGACGAAGCAGGGGAAGAAGACGGCAGCACAGGGCTTCTGGTGTCGATGAGGAAGAAGAAGAAGGTGCGGCCTTGGCGTCCCTCGAGGAAGTAGAGGACGTCGAGGAGGAAGAAGCGACGACGGCACGACCCAGACGACCTCCTGCTCGAATGGCTCGCCGGAGAAGCTCCCGCGGCAGCGAGCGACTACTCTGAACCTCACCTTGCACGCACTTTGTACCCTCTAAAACTTGGCTTGCCGGGGACAGGAGAGACGGAGAGAAGGGGGGCAGCGGTGCAAGGAGGGAGAGGAACCCTAGGGGAAACGGCATGCACGTCGAGGGGAATATAAAGGCGACGGGGCAGACGGCAACGGCGACAGAAAAGGCGAGGCAGAGCTCTGCCTCTCTCACACTGAACTCACGGAGAGAGGACGGGAGCAGGTAGCCGTACCTGCTCACGTGGGCTGGGCCATGGCCCACTCTCTCTCTCTCACTCACACTCAAATAAAACAGAGAAAAGCATAAGGGGTTTCCCATTTATAATTTCAGCCACCTCAACATAAATCCCGAGAGCCATTTAAAAGGGTTTTGAGCAAAACAAAAATAATTTAGAGGAGGAAATAATGTGCACCTTTTATTAAAAAATATTAAGTTGATTTATGAAACAAGTAATTTATTTAATATATAAAATGGCAGCTCCTGTTAATTTAAAACACAAGTCACACAAGCTTCAAACATCAAAACTATCATGCTCACAATTCATAAAACACATGGGGCCACCTCTTGAACATTTTTAAACAATTTTCAAACAACTTAAATCTGATGATAATAATAATAGGAAGAAAGGGGTTATTGGAAGGGGATGTTGCAAAGGAAAAGAGAGGGGAAAAAGAGGAGATGCACACATGAATCCAACCACACACAACACCTCACACATACATATAAACATACACCACCATCACCTCACAACAAGGCACATGAAACCCGCATGGCAAGAAAAATGAAAGGAATGCATGATGACATGATGCATGAATGCAAACCACACATGATGCCAAGTTGGAAAACATCTCATAGCTCATGACACAAGGTTCATACATGGGGTTACATGCCAAATAAGGTAGGGACAACACTTGGGCTGTCGCAACTCTCCCACACTACAAGAGGATCTCGACCCGAGATCTAGGAACGAAAGAAGTCCGGAAATTCGGAACGGAGAAGGTCCTCGCGTTCCCAAGTAGCTTCTTTGTCGGAATGATGAGACTACTTCACCTTGAGGAACTTGATAGACTTGTTGCGAGTCTTACGCTCAGTTTCTTCAAGAATGGCAACTGGGTGCTCACGATAAGTGAGATCTTCTTGGAGATCGATGTGTTGGAGGTCAATGGTCCGCTCAGGAGTCTTTAAACATTTCCGGAGCTGAGAAACATGGAAGACATCGTGCACATTTGTGAAATTTGGAGGAAGCTCTAGTTGATATGCAAGACCACCTCTCTTGCCAACAACTTTGAAAGGACCAACAAAACGAGGAGCTAGCTTCCCTTTAATTCCAAACCGCCGAGTCCCTTCATGGGAGAGACTCTGAGATAGACTAGATCATCCACTTGGAAAGAAACACCCCGATGTTTGTTATCGTAATAACTCTTCTGTCGGGACTGAGCTGCTATGAGTTTCTCATGAATGACATGGCACATCTCTTCTCCTTCAGTGATCATGTCATTGCCCAATATCTAACGCTCACCGGTTTCAGACCAGTTAAGCGGGGTACAACACTTTTTGCCGTAGAGAATCTCGAAAGGGGCCTTGCCTGAACTAGCCTGGAAGCTATTGTTGTATGAGAATTCAGCATATGGAAGGCAGTCTTCCCACTTCATGCCGAATGAAATCACACAGGCTCTGAGCATATCTTCAAGGATCTGATTGACTCTCTCAACTTGACCACTTGTCTGCGGATGGAACGCAGTGCTGAAACTGATCTTGGTACCATAGCAGTCTGGAAGGACTCCCAAAACTTGGAAGTGAAGAGACTTCCACGGTCAGAGGAGATGAGCTGAGGAATACCATGCAAAGACACTATCCTTGACGTATACAACTCTGCAAGCTGAGCTACCGAGATAGATTCTTTGACTGGCAGGAAATGAGCAACTTTTGACAGCTTGTCGATAACCACAAAGATGGCATCGTTGCCTTTCTTGGACTTGGGAAACCCAGTAATGAAATCTATCTCAACATGATCGAATTTCCACTCTGGGATAGGCAAAGGCTGAAGAAGACCTACTGGACGTTGATGTTCCGCCTTCACTCTGCGGCAAACATCACACTCGTTCACGAACTGAGCAATTTCACGTTTCATGTGAGTCCACCAGAAGGTTTTCTTGATATCCTGATACATCTTTGAATTGCCTGGATGAATGGATAGAAGAGAATTATGTGCTTCATCCATGATAATCTTTCTAAGATCACCTTTTGGAACCACAAGACGGTCCTCAAAGAACAAGGTATCTTTGTCATCAACACGAAAGCACTTATACTTTGGAATGCTCTTGGCCACACCTTTCTTCACCTTCTTCACCATAGCATCAAGAAGCTGCGCTTGGCGAACCTGATCTTCCAGAGTTGGAGAGACTTTAAGATTGGCAAGAAATCCTTGCCGAATCATCTGAAGGTTGAGCTTGCGGAATGCTTCGCAAAGCACGGGCTGAAGAGGCTTCAGAATGAGACTATTGCAGTATGCCTTACGGCTGAGCGCATCTGCAATGACATTTGCTTTCCCCGGAGTATACTTAATGCTTGGATTGAAGTCCTCAAGCATTTCCACCCAACAAGATTGCCGAAGATTGAGATTGGGTTGAGTGAAAATGTACTTCAAGCTCTTGTGATCGGTGTACACCTCAACTGGTCTACCCAACAACAAATGCCTCCAAGTCACTAGAGCATGCACAACTGCCGCCAACTCAAGATTGTGAGTGGGGTAGTTCTTCTCGGCAGGCTTCAATTACACGAGGTATAAGCAACAATCTTCTTGTCTTGCATGAGAACACCACCAAGACCTTGGAGAGAAGTATCACAGAAAACTTGGCAAGGCTTGGACTGCTCAGGAGGAACAAGAACTGGAGTTGAAGTCAGTCTCTGTTTGAGTATATTGAACGCCACATCACACTCAGGAGACCAAACATACTTGATGCTCTTCTGGAGGAGATTGGATAGAGGCTTAGAAATTTGAGAGAAGTTCTCCACGAATCTTCTGCAATAACTAGCAAGCCCGAGGAAGCTCCGAAGCTGCTTCACATTTTCAGGAGGTTCCCACTTCAACATTGCCTCGACTTTCTCAGGGTGCACTTTAATTCCCTCGGCAGAGATGACATGCCCAAGGTACACCACTTCATTGAGCCAAAACTCACACTTGGAAAACTTGGCATAGAACCGATGCTCTCTTAACTTGTCAAGCACAAGGTGGAGATGCTCTGCATGATCTTCTTCTGTCTCCGAGAACACAAGGATATCATCCAGATAGACCAAGACAAACTCATTCTTGAAAGGAGAGAAAATGAAATTCATCATTCTTGAGAAGGTTGGAGGAGCATTAGCAAGACCAAACGACATGATGGTGTACTCATAAGAGCCAAAACTCGTCCTGAAAGCGGTCTTGGGAATGTCCTCTTCGCGAATGCGAATCTGATGATAACCCATGCAAAGATCAAGCTTCGAGAAAACCTTGGCACCTTTCAGTTGTTCAAACAACTCATTGATGTTGGGAAGTGGGTACTTGTTTCTGATTGTCTTCTTGTTCAATGGACGGTAGTCGACACAAAGACGATCCGTGCCATCTTTCTTCTTGACAAACAAAACACCACAACCCCATGGAGAAGAACTTGCTCTGATCAGACCTAGACGTTCTTGCTCGTCTAGCTACTTCTTCAACTCTTTCAGCTCTTCGGGGCCAAGTTTATACGGGTACTTGCAGACGGGTTCAATTCCAGGCTCGAGATCGATCACGAACTTGACTGGCCGGTGCGGAGGCATTCCTGGCAATTCTTCTGGAAAGACATCTTCAGACTCACAAACCACTGGAATTTGAGAAATCGCCGAGATTTCACCCTTCTCATTAAGAGCGAAGAGACGGATTGTGTCATCACGAGCCGCGAAAATAATCACATCTTCAGAAGGATGAGTCAGCTTGACTTCTTTTTATTTGCAATCAATATGATCCTTATTCATAGCCAGGAAGTCCATGCCCAGAATGAGATCAATATCAAAATTCCCGAGAACAATTGGAGAAGCCAGAAAAGAATAATTTCCCATCTTGATGGAAACATCCGGGACAATGCGATTGGAATTCAACATCTTACCGGGCGACACCACAGACAAGGGCTTATGCAAATCTTGATAATCAAACTCATTCTTGACAAAGAAAGGACGAGACATGAAACAATGCGATGCACCAAAATCAAATAACACTTTTGTAGGAATAGAATTAACTGAGAGATTACCCATGATCACATCATTGGACTGCTCTGCTTCACCTGCATTCACCATATTCACTCTTGCGGTCTTGGGATTATGCTTGACCATAGCATTGCCTGGAGGCTTGACAGGAGGAGGAGCCGGAAGACGCCACTGGTTGCACTTGTTTGCATAGTGGCCCTTCTGACCACACTTGTGACAAGTCACCTCAGAAAGCGGACGAACATTGCTTGGAGGAGGAACAAGAACACCCTTGGACGCCTGGGATCTCTGCTGAAATCCTGGGTTGGGTGGGTGGGAAGAACCATGACCACCGAACTACTTATGCTGAGGAGGAGGACGAAACGGAGGAGGATTAGGCGCCCAATACTTTTGCTTCTTTGGAACCATCCGAGAGCCGGAAGAAGAAGAATATGAATCCCTTGAACGCTTCTTAGAGTTCTCCAACTTGAGCTGAGCTGCTTCAATCTTCAAAGCCATGTTATAGAACTGATCAAACTCACGAGGCTCTTGAAGAACTAGGCCTGGCAGAAGCTCATCCTTGAGACCACCTCTGAACTGATAGATCATAGCTTTGTCATCTGGAACATCTTGCTTGGCATAACAGGCTAGATTCTAGAACTCGACGTTGTACTGGTAGACTGACTTGGTTCCCTACTTCAGGTGCCTGAATTTCTCACGCATTTCCTCGACAAAGCTTGTCGGAATGTAATGAGCCCTGAAGTCACGACGGAAATCGTCCCAAGTAACAACACGATCGCCCCTGGAATCCTTGTACTGCTGCCACCAATCAGCTGCTTGACCCTTGAGCTGGAACGATGCAAATCTGACAAAGTCCTCTGGCCTGACATTGCTGCACTCAAAATGCTCACTCATATCACGGAGCCAATCATCAACATCTAGAGGCTGCTCACAACAAGTGAAAGTCTTGGGCTGGTTGGCAAGGAACTGATTGAGTGTCGCAAATTCAAGCTGATTCTGAAAATTGCCTTGAAAACCTTACTGAGTCTGCTCCCTTTCTTGCAACAGTCTAAGCAACATCTGAGTGTTCACATTGATCGCGTCCATCACAGCTTGCCAAGCTTATGGAGGAGGAGGCGGAGGAGGCGGTGGCGGTGGAACATCAGACTGCTCCTCACCACGACCCGGATTGCTACGAGTTGGTGGAGCCATCCTGAAGATGGACAAAACGCATCAGCACCTCATTGATAAGATGAATCATAAGCTGAATCAAATACTTGAAAGAAATTGAACAATTAACAACATAGCCTTCCTACTGAAGAATTAGTAAGAATGCCTCTTCGGATCATGACAACATCATCGATATAATAAGCCACTTGCAATAACACAAAAAGTATTGAGCTAAGCGCTCGGAACAAATGTACATGCCCAATACATCTGGAGAAGATAATCCTAGATGACTACAAGATTTCCCACCTATGAACTTCCGAAAACTTTCTTGTTTATGTGATTCGGGTTGCGGAATCAGGAACCTACCCTAGGTAATCAGCTGCAACTGCATCCGCAACCTTCCACACCATAATTCAAGAAATTTTGCAAACTCATCTAAACTCGAATCCTCAAACTCACAACGATACTAAACCATGGTGGTACCCCGGACGCCTCCCCAGTACTGGGTGACTCCGACCTTATCTCACCACGATAAGTATTGAAGCAATTTCGAACATCCTGTGTCCTAAGATATCAAGAAAGCTGAATGATAACGATGTGCCAACATTCCCTGGAGCGAGACTCCCCGAAAGAAATCAAGTCAGACAGGAGGCACCAAGACACAACCCTGTCACGTCAGCATCATATAGACTCCAAAATACCCGCGTGATCCTAAAAAATTTTGAGCGAGAAGAGGAGTAGAATCAAAATTTCCTAAGTCGAATACCTCACCAGAACATAGAAGAGGAGTAAAAAGAATCCTACTCTCGATATAACTAGACTCAAAAATAGTTTTTACTAGACACGACTCGGCCAAGTTCGAACAAGCAAAGGCTCCTATGGTCAACCAGGTTCTGATACCAACTTGTCATGCCCAAGATGCACGCCTATCCATTTTAAGACACGAGGGCCTCGCAAGGGATAGAGGCGCATCTTGTCATTAGAAAGTATAGTAACATTGCATCATACATTACAGAAGAGATGAGTATACAAGTTGGCTTACACTCACCACATGCTAAATTACAATTCCACTCAAAGTTCAATCATCAAGATGAAAACAGGGTCTGGCTACGGACGAAATCAAACGATAAAATAGATGCAAATGAAACTATCTCGCTGCCCCAAAGATCATGACCAGGTTCTCTACTCATCCGGATACATCATGTACATCCTGCCTCTTTCCTCGTATTACTCCCACTGGAGCTAGGTAAGATCATCCTGCATGCACTCATCTAAACCTGCACCTGGAGTGTTGTAGCAAACTGTGAGCCACACTGGACTCAGCTATCATGTGCCCGGGTATTGAGACTATTTAAGCTTAAGGTTGGGAAGGGGTAAGTGTTTAGTTTGCAGCAGCACTAAGCATATATGGTGGCTAGCTTACGCAACATGAAATAAACATGAGAGGCCTACGAATAACGATCGAATCTAGTATAGTCTATATGAGATCCTAAACACCTACTTACGTCAATCGTAACCCCACAGTGTTCTCTCTCGGGTCATGTTCACGAGCAGAGACGATCACGGTTACTCACACAGTTGGTGTATTTTAATTAGAGTTAACTTCAAGTTTGCTATAACCGGGTGTTAACCAAATCTCCAAGTTGACACATAACCGCGGGCATGGCTTCCCGAAAGATTTGACCCTGCAGGGGTGCTCCAACTAATCCATTACAAAATTAACCACACTCCGTGGGAATGCCTCGACCGCGCATCTCGCGATCATCATAGGTAATTCCAAAGGAATTCCAACACCTCGAGTAAACCGAAGAAAGTCATACTCCACACTGGAGACATTCGATAAAGGTAAAACGAATCCAGCAAGACCGCCCGACGTGTCGATGAACCCGATAAGAACTGCATATCTCGTTCTCAGAACACGACCGGATGAGCGCAGCGTACGTGGCCTGATAGAAATCTCCCGAGTTGCCCCGGGTTGGCCCCGCACACGACTCTAGTTTGGACCAACACTCATGAGGAGCACTAGCCTAGGGGTTGATTAAATTATCCACGGGATTGCAAGACCCTATGCAATTTTATTAAGTTGTTAAGCAAATGTAGTACCAATGTTGGGTCTTGCCAGACAAGTTTTAATCTCAACCGAATAAACAAGGGGGTCCCCATAACAACCCCGAGCATGTTAGGAGCGCAAAGTATGGAAAATATAACACCGGTAACAAGGAACTAATGGCGGTAATAGCGGAACAAATCACTTAGCAAAAGGCCAAGCCTTCCCAAGATATATATGTGCATTAAATTAAATAACAGAATATTGTGATATCCAAATCCATGTTATCACATGGAACAACCTACACCTGCAACTAAGAACGCTATAAGAGGGGCTGAGCAGCGGTAACTTAGCCAATCAAAGGTTTGCTAGGATGTGGAGGTTAGAGGCTGTCATGGCAACATGGGGGCTGATATCAAGTGGTAGGTAGCGCAATTGTAACGATAAGAGTGAGAAACAAGCAAGCAAAAATAGTATCTTGATCCGGGTACGATCATCTTGCCTGTTGGTTCTTTAGCGGGACAAGTAGCGGGATCCTCATAGTGGTACTCTCCTGGGTCCTCGTACTCAGTATCAACACTTGCGTCTACCCAAGAGAAACAGCAAGAATAAACATCCAACCAAGGTGCAACGCACAATCAAAATGATGCATGATCATTTATGAAGATTTCTAACATGGCAACCCAAAACTAGTCATGTTTCACGTGCAAAGTTGTTTATTAATGAATCTGGACAGAACCTAACCTTAAGTTATTTAGACATGCATGAACATGGCTAATATGAATGCAGCATGCAAAATCGATAGAAATGCATATAAAGAACGCAAGGAACGAAGCTACAGTTCTCACGATACACTCACGACAAGGTACAGAGGCAAAATCACAAGACCATGAAGCCATTTGCTAATTCTTGGCATTACAAGTCAGCCACTAGATAGGTGATGGAAAATCAACCACCATAGACTCAAGAATCAATCAATTCCATGGAGCATAGCTCCCACAAGTCACAAAACAATAAAACACCAAATCTGCCAGTAAATAGCAACATAGCAACTTCTACAGATCACAACTTGAGCTATAGGAAGCCTACGGCCACAAACAAGATATGGACAGAATCTACTTAACATACACATCAATTCATCCAATTACACCACCAGCAAAGGAGCCACACATCAATAAGCAAGAAGCAATCAAGTTGGCATGATGAATCAGTATTCTGGGACTTAGTGAAAATTCCAGTTTTCTGGAATCTGAGATTATTAAGTAGCAAGTTGACAACACTGGTTAAATATGCTAGATATCTCCTATTTGCATGTAAGTTAACAGGATAGTAGATGACAATATCTACTACAAATAACTAACACTGAGCATGAGCAAATACCAAATACATCACTAGTTACCACCCACTCCTCATGGCAACAATAACAACAGTTCTTCCAGCATATTTAAGCAGGCTGAACAGAACATAAAGTTGCTTACTCAACAGCATGGTTTCCACTTATCTGGTGACTTAGCATCAATAACAAAAATACTGGGACATTCCCAGCAACTTTAACTACCACTTCCATATTGGCAAGAACTTAAAACCATACATGGATTAAATCATATTAAATGGACAAAAGGGGATCGCAGCATAAAAATGCAGTTTTGTGAAGTTGCCCCAAAGTCAAATCTGAGTTCACATACACACATACACATGTTCACCGATGCATATGTGCATACACACACATAAAATCTACACTCACACACACAACAAAAAAAATAAAAGGGGACACCACCACACTCTTGAACTTATGCACACACACACATATAGCAAGAGATAAAAAAACATAAGGAGAAAGAAAAAGAAAACAAAATACACAAAAAAGGGAGGGGCTCGGGATTGAACCCGAGTCCTCCTGGGCGACCACCACCGCGCGCTACCACTGCGCTACGCTGCAGTTGCTTAACAGAGGAGGGGGATCGACGTGTCTATACACGCGCTCACTGCTAATCTGACGAAACTGAACTCGAAATAGAGCAACGGCGACAGGCGATGGCGGCGGCCAAACTCTGGCAACACACGCGGATCCGACGACCCTAACTACTCACGCACGCGTGGGGACAGCCAGGGAACCCATTCCCCTGCTCACCTTGCGGTGAGGAGGAAGGAGGCGAGCGGCAGGTGCTCGGATTGCTCTCGGCAGCGACAGACAACAGCGGCGAGGAATTACGGCGATACATGTGGAGGAGAAGGCCTACGGGGACCGGCAGCTCACCTTGGGGAAGGCGACGACGAGCCGGTCACGATGTAGTCGGCAACGGGGAAGAAGAGGGCCGCAGACAAGCAGGGGAAGAAGACGGCGGTGCAGGGCTTCCGGCGTCGATGAGGAAGAAGAAGAAGGCATGGCCTTGGCGTCCCTTGAGGAAGCAGAGGACGTCAAGGAGGAAGAAGCAACGACGGCACGACCTAGACGACTTCCTGCTCGAATGGCTCGTCGGAGAAGCTCCCGCGGCGGCGAGCGACTACTCTGAACCTCACCTTGCACGCACTCTGGACCCTCTAAAGCTTGGCTTGCCAGGGACAGGAGAGATGGAGAGAAGGGGGCGGCGGCGTGAGGAGGGAGAGGAACCCTAGTGGAAATGGCACGCACGTCAAGGGGAATATAAAGGCGACGGGGCAGACGGCGACGACGACGGAAAAGGCGAGGCGGAGCTCTGCCTCTCTCACACTGAACTGACGGAGAGAGGACGGGAGCAGGTTGCCGTCCCTGCTCACGTGTGCTGGGCCGCGGCCCACTCTCTCTCACACTCACACTCAAAAAACAGAGAAAAGCAAAAGGGGTTTCCCATTTATAATTTCAGCCACCTCAACATAAATCCCCAGAGCCATTTAAAAGGGTTTTCAGCAAAACAAAAATAATTTAGAGGAGGAAATAATGTGCACCTTTTATTTAAAAATATTAAGTTGATTTATGAAACAAGTAATTTATTTAATATATAAAATGGCAGCTCCTGTTAATTTAAAACACAAGTCACACAAGCTTCAAACATCAAAACTATCATGCTCACAATTCATAAAACACATGGGGTCACCTCTTGAACATTTTTAAACAATTTTCAAACAACTTAAATCTGATGATAATAATAGGAAGAAAGGGGTTATTGGAAGGGGATGTTGCAAAGGAAAAAAGTGGGGAAAGAAGAGGAGATGGACACATGGATCCAACCACACACAACACCTCACACATACATATAAACATACACCACCATCACCTCACAACAAGGCACATGAAACCCACATGGCAAGAAAATTGAAAGGAATGCGTGATGACATGATGCATGAATGCAAACCACACATGATGCCAAGTTGGAAAATATCTCATAGCTCATGACACAAGGTTCATACATGGGGTTACATGCCAAATAAGGTAGGGACAACACTTGGACTGTCACAACCTCGGGGTTGGTCTCTGCTAGGGCAAAGTGGCCTCCTTTAGAAGACAAGAAAAGAAAGGGGTTCGGCCCGCCTTCCTGGTAGCCGGCTCGAATCTCGAGGGCTACACCCCAGCCCTAAAAAGTTGCAAGGGTCTTACCTTGCAGGTCCTTGGACAAGGTGGCTAGCTGGCCCTTAGCCGCCCGGTACATGCTCAGCAGGGAGTTGTACGCGATCACCCGGTGGTCATGCGCCGCCTGCAAGCAACAAAGATACAACGTAGTATTTGACTCGACCCGCCTATGACCCAGCCGGCTCAAGTCTCAAGGGATACACCCAATGGGTGCGCTAGCGTGCCCCCACGAGAAAAAATGCCAAGAACAAGAAAAGAAGAAAGAGATAGAAGCTTGTTACAATGGTCCACTCCAGCTACACTAGCCGGTCATTCGTGGCCCGGGCGTCCTGCATCGTCTGGGCGTGGGAGGCAGCAAACGCCTCGATAGAACAAGACACCCCCGCCCCAAGGGCACTTGGCGGGTCTCCAATGGCCGCCCGGCCGGCTGCAGCCCATTTTTGCTGTGGCTGCCCCCGTCTGTGGGCCCCCTTTGTCTGAGGTCACCATGGGACCCACTCCTCCGGCACCATTGTGTCAGGGGCCCCAGACGAGGAGCCCATGCCACCCGACCCTTTGGGCACCACGACCTCCCTCCTCGGCGCTCCGCCTCCGGTTGCTCCTTCCCGGCTCGAGCCTGGTGCTAGTGTTCCCAAAGCCGGCTCATCCGGAGTTGGCGCTTTTGGAGCCAGGGAACTCCGAGGTGGCACCTCTGGAGTCGGCGCCTCTGGAGCCGGCGCCTCTGGGGCCGAAAATTCAACTTCCGGGGTCCCTCTGCCCCCTGGTGGCACATCATCTGCCCCTGGCGGGTCTGCGTCGCGATCCGTCTACTCTTCGCCACCGACATGGGCCATGCCAGCACCTGCCGCCGTGCACGGATCCTCCGCGTCCTTTGCGTCCGCTTCTGCCCGTCACGTGGGGTCATGGTGATCCTTGGACCGCCTCTCCTGTCCATGGGGGAACGGCTCCCATGACTGGTCGACCGCTTCCCCGCCGGTTCCTCCCAAGGACGACTGCTTCTTCGCCTCCTCCTTGTTGGAAATATGCCCTAGAGGCAATAATAAATTGGTTATTATTACATTTCCTTGTTCATGATAATTTTCTATTGTTCATGCTATAATTGTATTAACCGGAAACTGTAATACATGTGTGAATACATAGACCACAACATGTCCCTAGTGAGCCTCTGGTTGGCTAGCTCGTTGATCAATAGATGGTCACGGTTTCATGGCCATGGACATTGGATGTCATTGATAACGGGATCACATCATTAGGAGAATGATATGATGGACAAGACCCAATCCTAAGCATAGCACAAGATCGCGTAGTTTGTCTGCTAAAGCTTTTCTAAGGTCAAGTATCATTTCCTTAGACCATGAGATTGTGCAACTCCCGGGTACCGTAGGAATGCTTTGGGTGTGCCAAACATCAAAACGTAACTGGGTGGCTATAAAGGTGCACTACGGGTATCCCCAAAAGTATTTGTTGGGTTGGCACGAATCAAGACTGAG
Source organism: Hordeum marinum (assembly GCA_022496015.1). Classification (NCBI taxonomy): domain Eukaryota; kingdom Viridiplantae; phylum Streptophyta; class Magnoliopsida; order Poales; family Poaceae; genus Hordeum; species Hordeum marinum. The sequence continues at coordinate 338,945,195 of CM039677.1, read as the reverse complement.
AATTGTCACTCCGTGTGACGGAAAGGTATCTCGGGGCCCACTCGGTACTACATCATCACAATGAGCTCAATGTGACTAAGGATTTAGTCATGGGATGATGTGTTACGGAACGAGTAAAGAGACTTGCCGGTAACGAGATTGAACAAGGTATAGGGATATCGACGATTGAATCTCAGGCAAGTAACATACCGATTGACATGGGAATTGTATACGGGATTGTTTGAATCCCCAACATCATGGTCATCCGATGAGATCATCGTGGAACATGTGGGAGCCAAAATGGGTATCCAGATCCCGTTATTGGTTATTGGCTGGAGAGGTGTCTCGGTCATGTCTGCATGCTTCCCGAACCCGTAGAGTCTACACACTTAACGTTCGATGACGCTATGGTTATATGGGAATAGTGTACGTGGTTATCGAATGTTGTTCGGAGTCCCGAATGAGATCCCAGATGTCATGAGGAGTTCCGGAATGGTCCGGAGGTAAAGATTAATATATAGGAAGTGAGGTATTGGTCACCGGAAGTGTTCCGGGCATCACCGGTAACGTACCGGGACCACCAGAAGGGTTCCGAGGGTCCATCGTGTGGGGCCACCGGCACCAGAGGGCTGCATTGGGCCTAAAGTGGGAGGGAACTAGCCCCTTGGTGGGCTGGTGCGCCTCCTACCAAGGCCTAAGTCGTAGCAAGAGCAAGGGGGGCAAACCCTAGCACAGATGGGCCCTAAGCCCACCCTAGGGCGCCTCCCCCCTCTCCCTCTCTTGGCCGCCGCCCCAAGGGGCCATCTAGGGTTGGCCACTAGCCGTAGGGTGGGAACCCTAGGGCCTGCGCCCTCCTCCTCCTCCTATAAACAGAGAGGCCTAGGGGCTATTGGCACACACCAATCTCCCTCGGGCAGCCCCTGTCCTCCTCCGTAGTCCTTATTGAAGCATTGTCGGAGTTGCCACCCTGCTCCACCTCCACCTCACCGTCGTGCTACTGTTGGAGCGGTCTCCCTCAACCTCTCCCTCCTCCTTTCTAGATCAAGGCGAAGGAGACGTCACCGGTCTGTACGTGTGTTGAACGTGGAGGCGCTGTTTTTCGGCGCGTAGATCGGAATCGACCGCGATCTGAATCGTTGTGAGTACAACTCCACCACGCATTCTTGTAACGCTTCCGCTTAGTGATCTTCAAAGGTATGAAGATGCACTCAAACACCTTACTTGTTGCTGGTTTAACATAGATAGATCTTGGTGATACGTAGGAAAATTTTGAATTACTACTACGTTCCCCAACAGTGGCATCATGAGCTAGGTCTATGCGTAGAATCTATGCACGAGTAGAACACAAGGTGTTATGGGCGTTGATTTTGTCAATTGGCTTGTCATTACTAGTCTTATCTTGATTCGGAGGCATTGTGGGATGAAGCGACTCGGACCGACCTTACACGTACACTTACGTGAGACTGGTTCCACCACAGATGCAGTGGTTGCATAAGGTGGCTTGCGGGTGTCTGTCTCTCCCCCTTTAGTCGGATCAGATTCGATGAAAAGGGTATTTATGAATGGTAAATAGAAATTGGCATATCACGTTGTGTTTTTTGCGTAGGTAAGAAACGTTCTTGCTAGAAACCTATAGCAGCCACGTAAAAACTTGCAAACAACAAATTGGAGAACGTCTAACTTGTTTTTTCAGCATATGCCATGTGATGTGATATGGCCAAAGAAGGTGATATGATATATGTGATGTATGAGATTGATCATGTTCTTGTAATAGGATTCACAACTTGCATGTCAATGAGTATGACAACCGGCAGGAGCCATAGGAGTTGTCTTAATTTATTAATTGACCTGTGTGTCAATGCCATGTAATCAATTTACTTTATTGCTAAGCATTAGCCATAGTAGTAGAAGTAATAGTTGGCGAGACGACTTTGTGGAGACACAATGATGGAGATCATGGTGTCGCGCCAGTGACAATGGTGATCATGCCGTGCCCAGAAGATGGAGATCAAGGGCGCAAGATGATATTGGCCATATAATGTCACTTTATGATTTGCATGTGATGTTTATCATGTTTTACATCTTATTTTCTTAGAACGACGGTGGCTTAAATAAGATGATCTCTCACTAAAACTTCAAGAAATGTGTCCCCCTAACTATGCACCGTTGCTAAGGTTCGTTGTTCCGAAGCACCACACGATGATCGGGTGTGATAAGCTCCAATGTTCGCATACAACGGGTGTAAGCCAGATTTACACACGCAATACACTTAGGTTGACTTGACGAGCCTAGCATGTACAGACATGGCCTCGAAACACAAGAGACTGAAAGGTCGAACATGAGTCGTATAGAAGATATGATCAACATGGAGATGTTCACCATTGATGACTAGTCCATCTCACGTGATGATCAGACATGGGATAGTTGACGTGGATCATGTGTCACTTGGATGACAAGAGAGATGCCTATCTAAGTGGGAGTTCATTAATAATTTGATTAGATGAACTTAATTATCATGAACTTAGTCTAAAAGTGTCTTTGCAAATTATGTCGTAGATAGCTCGCACTGTAGCTCCCCTGTTTTATTGATACGGTCCTAGAGAAAAGTAAGTTAAAGTTGATGGTAGCAATAATGCGGACTGGGTTCGTGATCTTAGGATTGTCCTCATTGCTGCATAGAAGGCTTATGCCCTTGATGCACCGCTAAGTACACCACTCCCTCAATCATTGTCTGTAGATGTTGTGAACATATGACAGTCACTTTCTGATGACTACTTGATAGTTCAATGTGTCATGCATTACAGCTTAGAATTGAGGCTCCAAAACATTTCGAACGTCATGGAACATATGATATGTTCTAAGAGCTGAAATTGGGAATTTCCGGCTCGTGCCTATGTTGAGAGGTATGCGACCTCCAACAAGATTCTTTGCCTACAAGATAAAGGAGAATAGCTCAATCGGTGAGCATGTGCTCAGATTGTCTGGGTGCTACAATCACTTGAATCGAGTGAGAGTTAATCTTCCAGATAAGATAGTGATTAAGGCAGTTCTCCAAGTCACTGCCACCAAGCTACTAGAGCTTCGTGATGAACTATAACATGCCAGGGATGGATAAGATGACCCCCTAAGTTGTTCGTGATCTTTGACACCACGAAGGTAGAAATCAAGAAGGAGCATCAAGTGTTGATGGTTAAGTAGAAACCACTAGTTTCAAGAAGGGCAAGGGCAAGAAGGGAAAAACTTCAGGAATGGCAAGCCAGGTTCCGATCTAGTGAAGAAACCCAAGGTTGAACCCAAACCCGAGACTAAGTGGTTCTGTTATGAGGAGAATGTTCGCTGAAGCGGAACAACCCTAGATACTTGGTAGATAAGAAGGCTAGCAATGTCGACAAAAGTATATTTGATATACGTGTTACTGATGTGTACCTTGATGGTACTCCTAGTAGCACCTAGGTATTGGATACTGGTTTTGGTTGCTAAGTGTTAGCCACTCGAAATAAAAGCTACGGAATAAATGAAGGCTAGCTAAGTGAAAGGTGACGATGTGTGTTGGAGGTGTTTCCAAGGTTGATATGATCACCATCGCATGCTCTCTCTACCTTCGGGATTTGTGATAAACCTAAATAAATGTTATTTGGTCTTTGCGTTGAGCATGAATGTGATTAGATCATGTTTAGTTCAATACGGTTATTCATATAAGTTAGAGAATAATGGTTATTTTGTTTACATGAATAATGCCTTCAATGGTCATGCACCCACTGGGAATGGTTTATTGAATCTTGATCGTAGTAGTACACACGTTCATAACATTGGTACCAGAAGATACAAAGTTAATAATGATAGTACCACATACTTGTGGCACTTCCGCTAAATGTCATATTGGTATAAATCGCATGTAGAAACTCCATGCTGATGGATCTTTTGACTCACTCGATTTCGAATTGGTTGAGACATGTGAGCCATGCCTCTTGGGCAAGATTACTAAGACCCCGTCTTCCAGTATGATGGAGCAGGCTAGTGGCTTATTGGAAGTAATACATGTTGATGTATGTGGTCCAATGAGTGTTGAAACACATAGTGTATATCGTTATTTTCTCTACCTTCACTGATGATTTGATTAAATATGGGGATATTTGCTTAATGAAACATGAGTCTGAAATGTTTGAAAGGTTCAAGGAGTTTCAGAATAAAGTTAAAGATCATCATGACAAGAAGATAAAATATCTACGATATGATCATGGACATGAATATCTAAGTTAAGACTTTGGTATGCAATTTAAGACAATGTGGAAATTGTTTCACAGCTCATGCCTCCTGGAACACCATAGTGTGATGGTGTGTCCAAACGTCGTAGTCGTGCTCTATTAGATATAGTGCGTACTATGATGTCTCTTATCGTTTTGCCACTATCGTTATGGAATTATGCATTAAAGAAAAATCCATTCACTTTAATAGGGCACCATCTAAGTCTGTTGAGATGACACCGTGAGAATTATGGTTTGACAGAAGCCTAAGCCGTCATTTCTTAATGTTTGGGGCTGCGACGCTTATGTGAAAATGTGTTTTCACCTAATGAGCTCGAACCCAAAGCAGATAAATGCATCTTCATAGAATACCCTAAGGAGACATTGGGTATACCTTCTATCTCAGATCCAAGCACAAAAGGTGTTTGTTGCTAAGAACGGGTACTTTCTTGAGAAAGAGTTTATCTCAAAAGAATTGAGTGGGAGGAAGATAGAACTTGATGAGGTGGTTGAACCTTTGTTTCAACCAGAGAGTAGCGCAACACAAAAAGATGTTTCTATGGAGCCTACGTCAGTTCAAAAGGAAATTAATCATGATGATCATGAAGCTTCGGATCAAGTTACTATCAAACCTCGTAGGTCGACAAGGACGCGTACTGCTCTAGAGTAGTACGACAATCCTGTCTTGGAAGTCATGTTGTTGGAGAACGATGAACCTACGAACTATGGAGAAGCGATGGTGGGCCTGGATTCCAACAAATGGCAAGGAGCCATGAAATCTGAGAAAGGATCCATGTATGACAACCAAGTATGGACTTTGGTAGACTTGCTCGTTGAACGGCAGGTCGTTGAGTACAAATGGACCTTTGAGATGAACACATATGCTAATGGTGAAATGTCACCATTTATAAAGCTCGACTTGTCGCAAAGAAGTTTCCGCCAAGTTCAAGGAGTTGACTGCAATGAGATTTTATCATCCGTAGAGATGCTAAAAGTCTGTTAAAATTATGTCAGCAGTTACTGCATTTTTTGATTATGAAATCTGGCAGATGGATGTCAAAACAAGGCTTCCTCAACATTTTCCGTGAGGAAGAGTTGTATATGATACAACTAGAAGGTTTTGTCAATCCTGAGGATGCTAAAAGGTATGCAAACTCTAGCGATCCTTCTATGGACTGGAGCAAGCATCTCGGAGTTGGAATATTAGCTTTGGTGAAGTGATCAAAGTTTTTGAGTTTATACAAAGTTTATGAGAAACTTGTATTTACAAGAAGGTGAGTGGGAGCATTATAGAATTTCTGATAAGAATATGTAGTTGTCATGTTATTGATCAGAAATGATGTAGAATTTCTGGAAATCATAAATGGTTGTTTGGAAAAAAGTTTTTCAAAGGAAGACCTATATAAAGCTACCTAATTGTTGGGCATCAAGATTTATAGAGATAGATCAAGATGCTTGCTAATAATTTCAATGAGTACATACCTTGACAAGATATTGAAGAAGTTCAATATGGATCAGTCCAAGAAAGGGTTCTTGCCTGTAATAGAAGGTGTGAGATTGTGCACAGCTCAATGCCTGACCATGACAAAAAATAGAGAAAAGATGAGTGTCATCCCCAATGCTTCAGCCATAGGCTCTATATAGTATGCCATGTTGTGTACCGCACCTGTGTTTGCCTTGTCATGAGTTTGTCAAGGGGTACAAGAGAGATCTAGGAGTGGATCACTGGACAGCGATCGAAATTATCCTTAGCAACTAGAGGACTAAGGAAATATTTCTCGATTATGGAGGTGATAAAGAGTTCATCGTAAAGGGTTACGTCGATGCAAGCTTTAACACCAATCCGGATGACTCTTAGTAGAAATCCGGATATGTATAGTGGAGTAGCCATTTGGAATGGCTCCAAGTGGAGCGTGGGAGCAGTATCTACAGTATGACATAGAAGTTTGCAAGGTAAACACGGATCTGAATGTCACAGACCCATTGACTAAAACCTCTTTCACGAGCAAAGCATGATCAAACCCCAAAACTAATTGGGTGTTAATCACATGATGATATGATCACATGGTGATGTAAGTGTTAATCACATGGCGATGTGAACTAGATTATTAACTCTAGTGCAAGTGGGAGACTGTTGGAAATATGCCCTAGAGATAATAATAAAGTGGTTATTATTATATTTCCTTGTTCATGATAATTGTCTATTGTTCATCGTATAATTGTATTAACCGGAAACTGTAATACATGTGTGAATACATAGACCACAACATGTCCCTAGTGAACCTCTAGTTGGCTAGCTTGTTGATCAATAGATGGTCATGGTTTCATGGTCATGGACATTGAATATCATTGATAACGGTATCACATCATTAGGAGAATGATGTGATGGACAAGACCCAATCCTAAGCATAGCACAAGATCGTGTAGTTCGTCTGCTAAAGCTTTTCTAATGTCAAGTATCATTTCCTTAGACCATGAGATTGTGCAACTCCCGGGTACCATAGGAATGCTTTGGGTGTGCCAAACGTCACAACGTAACTGGGTGGCTATAAAGGTGCACTACGGGTATCCCTGAAAGTATCTGTTGGGTTGGCACGAATCAAGACTGGGAGTTGTCACTCCGTGTGACGGAGAGGTATCTCGGGGCCCACTTAGTAATACATCATCATGTGAGCTCAATGTGACTAAGGAGTTACTCACGGGATGATGTGTTATGGAACGAGTAAAGAGACTTGTCGGTAACGAGATTGAACAAGGTATAGGGATACCAACGATTGAATCTCGGGCAAGTAACATATCGATTGACAAGGGAATTGTATACAGAATTGTCTGAATCCCCGACATCGTGGTTCATCCGATGAGATCATCGTGGAACATGTGGGAGCCAATATGGGTATCCAGATCCCGCTATTGGTTATTGGCTGGAGAGGTGTCTCGGTCATGTCTGCATGCTTCCCGAACCACTTGTAGCCTCCAAGGGCAGGCTCAATTTTGATAACGTTGAGCCGGAGCTTCCTTGTAAATCTTGGCAAATCAAATAAACATTACCCCCCCAAGTGTCAAACATATTGCATGCAATCTGCTTGAGACTTGCATAATATTATCTTAATCTTCATCATCTGATAAAATTCCGTCCTGGTGACTTATTCTGCATTTTGATATGTGACAGGAAGCTTTAAATGAAGTCGGGTCAGAATTGACCGGTTTAAAGAGCAATCTGGCCACCCAGGAAGCCGCCCGAAGCGAGGCCGATGAAAAGTGTCGGCTCCTTGCCGAGGAGCTGACCAAGATTAAAGCTGACTTTGCTGCTTTCAAAGAGTCTGTTGAAAAAGAACAAGCCGCCCTGACTCAACGAGCAAACAATGCTGACCAGCGGCTCGTGATTGTGTCAGATGAGCTGCAATCCTTGAAGCGCCATATCAGGAAGATGTCAGCCGCCATATTTGGTAAGCATTTAAATACTTAGCCAAACTTTTGTATGAATACTTATATTGGAGACTTATGACCAAAAATCTGGCTTATGCAGGTCCAAGGAGCCGTCAACTTGCTTCTGACAGTTTGTTGCCTCTGAAGGCTATCTATACTTTGACAGAGCAGCTATACTGCGGAGCTGTCTACATGATCAAGGCGGTACTTTATAAGGATAAGATCCCTCCGACTATGAAGGGGTCATAGAACTGCTGTCCACCCAACCGAAACAGATCCAAGAGCTTAAGAAATCAGCCGCCCAACAAGGAGCCATCGCAGCCATAAGTCGGGCGTTGGCTTTTGCTCCAGAGTTGGCTCCCGAAGACATGATGGATGGGTTTCCCTCCAAGAAGGATGACGGCTCAGAGTTTATGGAGGCTGACTATGCCCGGTGTGTGAAAGCTTCCAAAGTCCTCGCTTCCATGTTAGCAGAGGAAGTGAACTTGTCAACATACCAGGTGGCTTATAATGCCGAGCAGAAGAGAATACGTAGCCCAACCTTTGAAGCCAAAGACTTGACCCTTGCACACAGTTAGCACCTTTTTGCTTCTGATCTTGACCTATCCCCCTCTTTTAAGAGTGAAACTTTGCGGCTTTAACCAACTACAACTGGGACATGGACAATCTCCAGATCATGGAGGTCGAAGACCCGCCGGAAGGTAACCCGCCATTGAACTGTCGACTTCAAGAACGCCGTCGATAAGCCGGCCTTGTGAACCGCCATAGAGAGGTGTAAAAAACGTTGAATCACCACTTTTAAGATCTGTAGAGAGCGTCTGTAATAGGCTTAAATTAAACCTTATCTTTGCCTGTACTATGCCATCATGCACATATGAAATTTTCGGGCTTTACATATGACATCTGCCTTGCGCTCCCGACTTAAATTGGATGTTTTGCCGACTCTTGGTGGTTTTAACCGACCTGCAAGAATAGATGTATCTTCACATTGTTAGGAGGGCGGATTAGAATAGCGTAACCCAAATATGTTGTATCTTCCTAACTTGCTTTTTCATAATAACTCATGTGCCGGTTCTGCTGGGCTAACTCGCCACTTAAAACTCCTTAACAGTATAGGCTCTCTATCGAGATTGGACGTTACATTCTTTGAACCGGCTCAGGGTCTCTAAGCGAGATTAACTGAAAGGAAGTTTGACGTCCCAGAAGAGACACGGCAGGGCATGAGTACCCTGATAGCCCAAAACTGCCTCTCACGTGACATAAATCCGTCATTTTAGCCTTAAACAGTATAGGGTCCTCAAGGATTAACTGTCTAAGAGTATGAACGGGCCACATAGCAGAGAGTCGGCAGTAGATGGGAGAGTTTATCCTTGCTTTCCTTAAGCCATCTCTCACGTGACAATAGCCGCCATTTTAAACTTAACCAGTACAGGGTGTCTATCGAGATTGGCCGTTAAGTTCTTTGAACTAGCTCAGGGTCTCCAAGCGAGATTAACTGGTGAGAGTTCGGCGGGTCACCTAGCGGAGCAGCATTAGTCTCACGGGCATGTTTAACCCTGTTTGGCTTGAGAGCCGATCAAGAGGGTGTGTAAGCTAAACCCGGTGGGTTGGAAGCCCCCAAATGACCTTTGTTGACGGAGTCAACTATATGGCTTAAAAGTTGACCGATAGTGTGTGATAAGCTACACCCGGTTGGTGGGAAGCCCCCTGGATGATCATGTCGATGGAGTCAACTATTTTGGCTTGAGATCCGACCGATAGGGTGTGATAAGCTACACCCGGTGGGTGGGAAGCCCCTAGACGATCATGTCGACGGAGTCAACTATTTTGGCTTGAGAGTCGACTGGTAGGGTGTGATAAGCTACACCCGGTGGGTGGGAATCCCCCTGGACGATCATGTCGATGGAGTTAACTATTTTGGCTTGAGAGCCGACCAATAGGGTGTGATAAGCTACACCCTGTGGGTGGGAAGCCCCCTGGACGATCATATTTTCACTTTTTGCACAGATTGAGATGTGTGAAACAGGAGAGGCCCCGGCTTGCAGGGATGTCTACTTTACTCATATAAATATATGATATGTACAATGATGGTGTACAATGTCAAGTCTTAACAACTTAAGTATAGTAAGGCCGTAGATGCGCTATGTTCCACGTCCGGCGGGTCTCCTGCCCCGAGGTATATGAGTCATCTCGGATGTCAATGAGGTAATATGACCCGTTATTGAGATTTCTGCTAACCACAAAAGGTCCTTCCCATGGAGGGGATAACTTGTGTGCATCTGTCTGATCTTGAATCAACTGCAGCACTAAGCCCTGCGGATATGATAGCGGCACATGTCTTGCTGATAAATTGCCGAATGATTCGCCGCTAGATCATGTTCCTCCTCCAGGGAATCCAAAGCGTCTTGAAACACCGTTTAATTTTCTACCTCAATGTAAGCCACCACTCGTGGCGAGTCATGAAGGATGTCACTTGGTAACACGGCCTCTGCACCGTAAACCATGAAAAAAGGTGTATAACCTGTTGATCTGTTGGGAGTGGTTCTGATGCTCCATAAGAAGGATGGCAATTCCTCCACCCAACAACCCGGCGTTTTCTGCAAAGGAACCATGAGCTGGGGTTTGACTGTGGATGAGCAACCGCAGAAACATCAAGCCGGATGTGCTCACTATCACAGAATGCTCGCATAGCCCCCTTGCATAGATTCGTACCATTATCTGTGATGATACTGTGATGGTAACCAAAATGGTAGATCAGCGTTTTGATGAACTGAACCTCCGTAGCCACGTCACACTTGCTCACCGGCTCAACTTCTACCCACTTGGTAAACTTGTCAACCGCCACCAGGAGGTGGGTCTTCTTGTCCTTGGACCTCTTGAAAGGCCCGACCATGTCAAGCCCCCAGACTGCGAACGACCAAGTAATTGGAATCATACGCAACTCTTGAGCCGGAATATGCGCTCGCCGTCCAAACTTTTGGCAACCATCACACTGACATACTAGATCTTCTGCATCCTTATGAGCCGTCAGCTAGAAGAAACCATGTCTAAAGGCCTTGTCCACCAGAGATTTTGACCCGGTGTGATGACCATAATCGCCGGCGTGAATTTCATTCAGGATTTCCTTGCCCTCTTCAGGTGAGACACAACGTTAAAACACTCCGGTGATGCTACACTTATGAAACTCGCCATTGACTATCGTCATAGACTTAGACCGCCTGGTGATCTGTCTGGCCAGATTTTCATCATTAGGTAACTCGCCACGTGTAGCGACCCGACTCAAAACGAGTCAAGCCTCCGTGTGTTCTGTGCCATCCCTGGATTAGTATGCTGGCACACATGGTACATCAATGTATATATCAAAGTGCAATCACATGTAATTAACATAAAGTTGATGTATACCTTAAAATCTCAATGGAAACAGTCAACGGGAGTGGAGTCCCAATAACACCAACGGTAGGTTGAGTGTAGACCGTAACCCTGAATCGTACTCTTACCCGTCGTAGAGCTTATCTGCAACATAAGACGTTACAGCCGTGTAGGTCAGCATTTTGAATATGCCGGCAAGTCACAAAAGAGGGGGTGAAAAATAATCATCTATACTATATGCATATATGGCAGGTGGGGCTATAAGTTCAAGTTTTTCGTAAAGAAAATTTTTCCTACAACAAGAGAGGGGCAAAACAGAAGTTATTACAACAATGTTGGTTGATTAATGAGATGGTTCCACCAACCAATTCTCATACCCAAGTTAACAATAATACCCTCATCATTGTAATTATTTGTGTTAAGACTTTCTGATAGTTTCAGTTCCTTTGGCTCAAGTTGTCCATGACCGTGGACATAGCTAATCGATTAGGTTTGAGTACTCTGCAGAGTGTTGTGTACTTTACCCACAAGATTCGTTCCCTCCTTGTAAGTCCTCGCACTACTGGGTGTTTGAGAACAGGACGAACGAAACATGGTCTTTCAGAGTGTTTCCCTGGCTACTTTCAGTGCCCATCCAATCCTAACGTCGACTACATCTCGTAGCACTGCCCGGCCAGAGTCACAACAAAGATCAACCAAGCCAAAGCCCATAATGACTTGTGGCTACATAGGTAAGCCTCGGGTCTTGAAGCATCCATCCATCTCTTTGATCCTGGGTGGACCTTTCCACGTGAATACTGGCACTTCTCCAGCAACACCTAGGCTAACCACTGGCTTCTCCAGAGCGCCGTTCAACCATCATCCACCCAGAGGTATGTTGAAACTTGGAGTCTTGAAGTCTTGAACATCATGTAGGTCTTGTAATAATTATCTCACAACTCTCATGAATCACACAACCAACCCCATCTACTAATAGCATAGCAAAATTTAAAACAACGTTTCCCGGGGCCAAGGTGTCAAGGATTTGAGGGGTGCCTACCACATGATACTACTCAAGTAACCAAGTTTCCAAGTACTTACTTTGCATGCAATGGGTGGAAGGTTAAACTAATGCAACTTGAAAAACATAGGTAATAACATGGTCAATGTGAACTTGCCTGGTATTACTTGATGAAGATAGTCGCTCTCACAATCTGGATAATTCTACTCGTCACACTCCGAGAAATCTATTGTAAGCAAATAACATTCAATAAAACTTCATGCCAAAACAAAGAACCGAAAAATGCAAGAACAAAACATGTTTTGGTGCGAAAATAACAACACACTAAGGTTAAATAAGAAAAGATAGGTTCTAGCTGTGTTGTAAAGTGAAAGTGGAGGAATCAACTCAAAAGAGTTAATGGATGATGAACTATTGCTATATAAGCTTAGGTTGGAGAGACTACGAAAGACGATCCAAAGTATGGGAGAACAACATGAACATTGTTTGACTAATAGTATAAGACATTAGAATTTATTTGTAGAAAGAATTTAATTGAAAAGGTCAAAAGAAGTTGAACTGTAAATTCAAGTATGAAGTGAATTTGAATTCACAAAGGTCAAAAGAAGTTGAACCGAAGTATGATGGTTATGAATAGAAATATATGACATGAGTATTTAGGGGCAAAAGGAATCAATTGAAAAGGTGTTACAGTTTGCAAGATATGATCAAATGAAGGTTTGGTTCAAATTGAATTGCTCAAATTTGAAAGGGTCAAAGATTGAAAATAATGATGTTACTATATATGGGAAGTCAATATGAACATGTATAAAAAAGAATTACTAGGTTCAAAATGACGGATCAAAGGTTATAAGAAATTCAATATGGTATTGAGTTTGCTTACTACGGTGTGTGAACACATTTTGGGGACTAATAGAGAAGTATGAGCAAGATCAAAATTATATGTTAAACCGATAACACTAATGATGTGAACGGAAAGATTAATTCGATACGAATCCGACACAATTGGATTCATCGAAAACGAAGGTACGGATAAAAAGATATGATCAAATGAAGTTTTAATATAATTCTGAATAAATTTCGAAATTTGAAAATTTGAAAAAGTTGATGTGATAGGTTGATTGTATAGGTGAAGTGAAGACGAAAATCTAGGCATTGATTTCATCTAATTTGAGTGAATGAGTAAAAAGTTATGGCTATTTGAAAAATCAGGACCAAACTGTTTTACGGAAGAAAAAGTACTATGTCTAAAAGAATTCTAATACTAATGTGTAAATACGGGGACTAGTTAATAATTTAATTACCCTACCATATGCTAGTCTAGAACTACTAGTCTATGGATATTAAACTATAGGAGTATAAAAGAAAATACGAAAAAATACCTTTAGAATGTAGAGTAAGAAATAATTTCAACATGGAGACGACATCCAGAAATCCCGCCAGAGAGAAGAAAATATTTTTATTTAATAAACCTAGTCAAACCAAAAGATTGGTTTAACCCGAGTTGGATGATTTTTTGAATGCACCTATGAGTCTATATTTATAGGTAGAAAGGGGGTGCAAAGGTCTAAAACTAAGCGAGGTGGGATTAAATTCGTAGACAAAAAGAGGAAAAAGAGAGAAGAAGAGGAGCCACATGGGCTTCGGTCGGCCGCACCTAAGGCCAACGGCAAGCTGCATTTTTTGTTTCAAATGAACAGTGTTTCTGCCATGAACAGTGTTTCCTTTTTTTTTAAACAGCAAACAAAAACAAATAAATAAAAATAGACAAACATTTTATATAGGCATATTATATATCAAAATTTTAAGAAAAATATTTCCTAAAACATATACATATTTTCTAGGCTGAATAAAATAATCAATTTTTTTTTGCAATAACTCCAAAATGAAAAAGAAACTTGAATTTCAAATAAATGGCAAATAGTTTTTATTTTAAAATTTGAATCAAAAATTGTATCTGATTTTTGAGTGTCATTTACCTCCTGTCATTTGATTTTTTTCATAAGAGGGTTTTGAAAATATTCGAACTCAAAATTGAATAGGGATTCGAAATAGAAATTTTGGGAAAGTCATTTTGTTCCCTCTCATTAAAATTTCAGAAGTTTCAAAATTCCACTCAATTTCACACAATCAATCACACAACTTTCAAGCAAACAATCCCACTTATTTATTTAATATAACATTCCAAAATTTAGAATTTGGGATGTTACACCGCGAGTCAAGTACGCCAAATAAGGCACGCTCCAGTTAGGAATAGCATGTAGAGCCGCCACCAGCTGTCCCTCCGGGTAAGGAATAGCCAATTCCTCCTCTGAAGGTAACTTAACCGACAGGCGATGTAGCACATCCAAGAAAACATTAGGCGGCACCAGCTTTCATTGAGAACCCAGCCTTGACAGAGCATCAGCTGCCTCACTCTTGCGACGATCGATATGATCTACCTGGTAACCCTTGAAGTGACCAGCAATGACATCAACCGCCTACGGTAAGCCGCCATCCGCGGGTCTTTGGGGTCCCACGTTCCTAACACCTGCTGGGCTACGAGATCTGAGTCGCCAAAGTACCTAACCCGGCTTAGATTCATCACTTTAGCCAACCGGAGGCCATGAAGCAGGGCTTCATACTCAGCTGCATTATTAGTACAAGGAAACATCAACCTTAGCACATAATAGAACTTATCACCTTTGGGAGATGTTAAGACAACTCCTACCGCTGATCCTTCCAGTTGCTTGGATCCATCAAAGTGAATCGTCCAGTATCTGTTGTCCGGCTTTTCCTCGGGCGCCTGACTCTCAGTCCAGTCATTTATGAAATCCACTAAGGCTTGAGACTTGACCGTCGTGCGAGGTACGTATTTCAAATTGAGAGGTCCAAGCTCTAGTGCCCACTTGGCGATCCTGCCAGTGGCTTCTTTGTTTTGAATTATGTCTCCCAAAGGGGCAGAGCTAACCATTGTGATGTGGTGGCCTAGGAAATAATGCTTTAGCTTGTGATTGGCCATGAACACCCCATACACCAGCTTCTGCCAATGTGGATATCTCTACTTGGACTCTGTCAGGACCTCACTGATATAGTAAACCGGCCTTTGAACCAGATATTCCTTCCCCGCCTTATTACGCTCGACAACGATTGTAGCGCTGACAACCCTGTTATTAGCCGCCACGTATAAGAGTGAGGGCTCCTTCTCAACCGGAGCGGCTAAAACCGGCGGCTCAGTGAGTTGTCTCTTGAGCGCCTCAAACGATTCACCCGCCTCCTTACTCTAGAGAAAATTGTCCGTCTTCTTCATCATCTGGTATAAAGGGATGGCCTTCTCACTAAGGCGGCTTATAAACCGGCTTAACGCAGCAATTTGACCCGCTAGGCGCTGAACATCGTTGATGCATGTCAGCTCAGACAGTGAGGTGATAGCTTTGATCTTATCCGGGTTAGCCTCAATGCCACGCTCCGAGATGAGAAATCCCAAAAGCTTGCCAGCCGGAATGCAAAAGACACAGTTAGCCGGGTTAAGCATCATCTTGTAGACTCGTAAGTTATCGACAGTCTTCTTCAGGTCATCTAGCAGAGTCTCTTTCTTCCTTGATTTGATCACAATATCATCCACATATGCATGAACGTTACGCCCAATCTGGCTGTGAAGACAGTTCTGGACACAACGCTGATAAGTCGCCTGGGCACTCTTCAGCCCAAAAGGCATAGACACGTAGCAAAAGGAACCAAAAGGTGTGATAAAGGTTGTCTTCTCTTGGTCCTTGACTGCCATCTTGATCTGATGATAACTAGAATAAGCATCCAGGAAGCATAAACTCTCACAACCCTTCGTCGCATCAATGATCTTGTCAATGCGAGGGAGAGCAAACGGGTCAGCCGGACAGGCCTTGTTAAGATCCGTGTAATCCACACACATGTGCCACGTGTCGTTCTTTTTAGGTACCAGCACCGGGTTAGCAAGACACTCCGGGTGAAAGACCTCGACGATGAAACCCGCCGCCAGGAGCCGGGCTATCTCTTCCCCAATGGCCTTGCGTCTCTCCTCATTGAACTACTGTAGAAACTGCTTGACTGGTTTAAACTTAGGATCCACATTAAGGTGGTGCTCAGCGAACTCTCTCGGAACACCCGACATGTCAAAAGATTTCCATGCAAAGATGTCCCGATTCTCACGGATGAATTCGATGAGCGCGCTTTCCTATTTGGGATCCATGTTGGCCCCAATAGTGAACTGCTGAGATGAGTCACCCGGAGTGAAATCCACCAACTTTATATCGTCCACCAAAAATTTGAGGGGTGGCTCCACCTCTATGGTAGGCTTTTTCAGAGGAGTCATGTCCTCCGGGTCAACATTTTCCTTGTAAAATTTAAGCTCCGCCTCAGCACAACTGGACTCTGCGTAGGCTGCGTCCCCTTCCTCACACTCAATAGCTGTCTTCCGATCACCATGCACAGTAATCACCCCATTCAATCTGGGCATCTTGAGTTGCAAGTAGACATAACAAGGCCGAGCCATGAACTTGGCATAAGCCGGCCGCCCGAACACATCGTCATAGGGGCTCTTGATTTTTACCACCTCAAAGCATAAGGTCTCCACCCTATAGTTGTATTCGTCACCAAAGGCGACTTCCAGAGAGATCTTACCCACTGGGTAAGCCGACTTGCCAGGCACCACACCATGAAAAACTGTAGAGGAAGGTCTAAGATCCGTATCAAGCAACTTCATCCGTCGGAAAGTGTCATGGTATAGTATATTGATACTACTGCCACCATCCATAAGCACCTTAGTGAACACATATCCTTCCACTTGCGGCGCAACCACCAGAGCCAACCGCCCCGACTCATCAACGCGCGGTGGGTGGTCTTCTCGGCTCCAGGTTATGTCATATTCGGACCACTTTAAGTATTGTGGTAGAGCCAGCGTCACCGTATTAACCCCCCATTTGCGTAATTTCTGATCTCGCCTGTCTAGGCTGGTCGTGAAAACATGATACTGACTCGAGCTGAGCTGCTTCGGATTACTCTGATACCCAGACTGGTTATTCTGTTGTTGACTGTTGCCACCAGAGTGCTGATGATGTCCTCCGTGGTTGCCCTGGCCATGATGGCCGGATCCTGAACCGCTGGACCCAAACCCGGCTCCTGACCCGCCTGGTGCTGAGCTGCCGGGTGGGCCACCATCGTTTTGATGCTGCCGTAAGCTGTAGTCTTTAAACTTTTGCATAACGTGGCAATTACCCCATGTGTGACCCGCTGGTCTATCGGGCTGGCTATGCTCCGGACAAGGCTTATTGAGAATCTCTTCCAAATTGAAAGGAATCTTGTTTTTATTAAAAGGTAGTCTAAACTTCCCGTTGCCCTTGGCACAGTTGTTGCCTGTGTTGGCGTTGGCTACCAATTCTGACCCGCCATCCGGGTTCTTCCTCTTGCCTTGTTTACCATTGCCTGCCACACTCTTGCCATGGTTATTCTTTTTTACTCTGACCAAGCTTCTCTTCATCAGAACCCGAATCCTTTGTGTTATCAGAATCGGCATACTTCGTGAGAGCCACCATGAGCTCCCCCATGTCTTGACACGTGCGTTTGAGCCGGCCGAGCTTCTGCTTCAAAGGGACAAACTGACAGTTCTTTTCCAGAATCAACACCACTTGAGCCGTCGTGATCTGTTCAGCAGAGTGGATGATGGTCGATACCCGCCGGACCCAATGATGAGCCGACTCATTCTCCTGTTAAACACAGTGATCTAGATCCACAATCGTCATAGGCTGCTTGCAAGTTCCTTGAAATTTTTTGATGCACCTTGCCTTTAGCTCAGCCCATGAGTTGATGGTATTGGGTGGCAAACCCTTCAACTATGTGCGAGCCGGACCTTCCAGCATCATGATAAAGTACTTGGCGCAAACTGCATCGTTGACATCCAACATCTCCATAGCCAGCTCATAACTTTCAATCCAGGCCTCTGGGGCAGGTCTGCAGTGTAGTTTGGAACCTTACGATGGTCTTTGAAATCCTTTAGCAGACGCTCATTCCGCAAAGCCGGCACCAAGCATGGGACTCTCACGGCCCTGGTGGTTACTCCTGCTCCAACTAAGATGGAAGGCGCGGGCTCTTGATGAGCCGCCCCTGGTAGAGCCGCTGCCTCTCGCTGTAGTCTTGCCCGGTCTACGAGCGCCTGGGCATCCAGGACTATCTGATCGTCTCGTGGTGGCCTCTGATGCCGATCACTGCTAGAACCCACCGGCGACTCATAGCGCCGGCTGAAGCTGTGGCTGGGGAGTGGGGTTGAATGCACACACCTCCGGCTGTAAGTATATTTCTCTTGCTGGGCCATCGCCGTTTGAAGGTATCCAACGGTGTTCCGCATCTCCTCTGCAAAGGGCGCCTTGTCAAGAATAGGAATTGCTTCAAGCCGGGTTGCTGCCGCCACCATGTTCTCTGCCAGGTTTGAATAGTGACCCGCCGGCGTTGGGAAAGCCATTGGTGAGGTCTGGTTCCGTCGGGGTGGGTTAAGTTGTTGCCGAGCCACCGAACGACTTCCAGGTGCATCTGTTGTACGTCCCGTTCTTGTCGTGTTAAAAAGGTTTCTAGCCTCATACTATTCTAGTAGGTGGGACTGATGCCTCATCCGCCGTATTGCGGCTGCCGATTGCTGCTCCAGCTCAAGGCGGAAGGCCTCTGATTTAAGGCGCTCTGCCTCCGCATCCATTTGAGCTTTTAACGTGCCGACTCTCTATTGGGCCTCAGCCATCTTGTCCTTCGGCCTTGTGATTTCCAGATTCCGGGGGCTTGATTCTCAGACGTGACTTCGGTTGCCATCAAGGTAGCAAGCTCATTCATGAGATCCAGAAGAACCTGGGCTGGCGGCGGGTCAGTCCCCGTGTCGGCGGCTGGACTGCTTGTACCTGGTGTTGACCCTGCCATGAACACGGTTGCATGAGTCAGCAGCCCATGAACGTCCAGCTCCAAATGCTCCGACTCGGGGTAAAGCTCCTCGTAGCCCCCGAGCCTGACATCATGAAGCTGGTAGATTGATTCTGCCTCACCGCTTGAAGATCCATCCTCCAAACAAACGAGAGTCTCCTGCAACTCACAGGCCTCAAGGTCCGTACCTTGAGTAAAACTAACGAACACATGCTTCCTGCCCGGATCAGTACGGGCGGGTCGCACGTGTTCGGCGGGTTGCGCGCGCCGAGCCGGCTCGACGATATCGGTGCAGACGTCCGGCCTGGGTGTAGATCTGCCGATCTTGCCAATGAAAACGTGGATTCCGCCGAAGGGAACCTGAAAAACCGTACTCCACCGAGTCGGCCTCGGGGCCCAAGCCGACGTCGTCGATGTAGAGCGGGCCATGGCGACTCTTGCTCATCCTTCTGACCATGTATCCCTCGAACCTTGTAGAGAGACCTTTGAGAACTCAACACCACCGAGCGCTTGCCCCACGGTGGGCGCCAACTATCGTGGTTTTATCACGGTAGATGTCCGAGGACTTAGATTCGAGGCCATCGCTAAGGTGATGGACTCAGAGGGGTTAGTTGGGACGAAGGACACGAGTTTACCTAGGCTCGGCCCCTCAAGTAGAGGTAATAGTCTACGTCCTGCTTGTATTGTATTGATTGGAGTACCGATTACAAGGTAGCAGAATCGCTTGACCTAGCACTCAATTAGTTGGTCTCTACCTAAGTCGCCCCGGGTCTCGCCCTTATATAGGAGGTCAAGACCACGGGTTACACAAGTCATATCCCGACTCTTACAACGTGTCTGAGTCTATCTCTTCGTTGTCCTTCCTTGTGGAGCAAGCCGTCTCCGGGCGGCTTACCCGCCTGGGTCTTTATGACTTCTTTGCCTGGGCCTCATCTTGGCCCATCTTGGTCAACTGGCGAACGCCCGAGCTTGAGTCTCTAGGCCCATCCCTGGACTGGCCCATGAGCTGCTAGGTGTGACCCGGCCCCTCCTTGACGGGTCTCACCATGGGGTTATATCCCCAACATGTAGGGTCTACACACTTAAGGTTCGATGACGCTAGGGTTATATGGGAATAGTGTACGTGGTTACCGAAGGTTGTTCAGAGTCCCGTATGAGATTCTGGACGTCACGAGGAGTTCCAGAATGGTCTGGAGGTAAAGATTAATATATAGGAAGTGAGGTATTGGTCACTGGAAGTGTTCCCGGCATCACCGGTAACGTACCGGGACCATCAGAAGGGTTCCGGGGGTCCATCGTCTGGGGCCACCGGCACCAGAGGGCTGCATGGGCCTAAAGTGGGAGGGAACCAGCCCCTGGGTGGGCTGGTGCGCCTCCCACCAAGGCCCCAGGCATAGCAAGAGCAAGGGGGGCAAACCCTAGCGCAGATGGGCCCTAGACCCACCCTAGGGCACCTCCACCTCTCCCTCTCTTGGCCGCCGCCCCAAGGGGCCATCTAGGGTTGGCCACCAGCCCTAGGGTGGTAACCCTAGGGGCTGCGCCCCCCTCCTCCTCCTCCTATAAATAGAGAGACCTAGGGGCTGTTGGCACGCACCAATCTCCCTCGGGCAACCCCTCTCCTCCTCCTCCTCCTCCTCCTCCATAGTCCTTGTTGAAGCACTGTCGGAGTTGCCACGCTGCTCCACCTCCACCACATCGTCGTGCTGCTGTTGGAGCGGTCTCCCTCAACCTCTCCCTCCTCCTTTCTAGATCAAGGCTCGGGAGACGTCACCGAGATATACGTGTGTTGAACGCGGAGGCACCGTTGTTTGGCGCTTAGATCGGAATCGACTGCGATCTGAATCGCTGCGAGTATGACTCCACCAACCGCGTTCTTGTAATGCTTCTGCTTAGCGATATTCAAAGGTATGAAGATGCACTCAAACCCCCTACTCGTTGCTGGTTTCACATAGATAGATCTTGGTGATACGTAGGAAAATTTTGAATTACTACTACGTTCCCCAACACTCCTCCCACAAGCGGTGCCCCTCGGCGCGCAGCTCCTGCTGGCCGCCTCCAGGCCACGCCACGCTTCATGCTCCCTCTCCTTGGCGGTGCTTGGTGGCGCCGTCCCCACAGCTTCGCTTGTTAGGGTCCTTCCCAGGGCACGCGCCTCCCTATTCGAGCAGAATAAGAAGGGGGGGTGGAGAAAAAACAAAGGAGCAAGACTAAAGGGAGCAAAGCTTACCCGACGACAACGGGGATCGCCCTCCTTGCGGGCCCATCGGAGCAACCCGCCTCTTCTTCCCTCCGCCTCCGTGGTTGCTGCTCGGCAGCTCAGCAGCCACCCGTTTGGGTGTGGGCCTGGAGTCGACCACCTGTTTCCCCTTGCCGTCGGCGGCCGCGTCGTCCCAGCTGGTCTCGTGGCCAGCGCGGCCAAGGCGCCTCCTCGGCACCGTGACGTTGTCCTCCGTGGCCTCGGGGTCCTATGGAGCCTCTGCATCGCGCGACTCCTCTGACTCAGCATGTATGTCGGTCCAATCCTACAACTATGACCGGGGAGGGAACTCACTCGTCATCGACTCGGTCGCCTCCGTCTCCATCTCTACCTTGCCGGATTTGGACACGCCGGCTTGCTCCGAGTCCGTCGGCTCCACATCGTCGGCGTCATCAACCTCCTCTGGGTCCGAGTACACCATGTCGGCTGCCAGCTCCCTGTAATTCTGCAGTTGTGGAAAATCTTATGCGCGAAAGAGTTCCTCTCACCGTCAAAACGAGGTGATGCCTCCAAAGAAGAAAGGGCGGGCGAGCCGACTAGTCACTTACCAACAGCGCGGGATGGATCCGGCTGTTCCTCTCACCGTCAAGATGGCATTCACCCTTCTCGCCACCTGGACCGGCTTCAACTCCTTGGTGGAGAGCCGGCAGGGGTCGTGTCGCCCCCCATCTGGTAGATAAGGTGTGGCTGACTCTATAGCGCTTGCACCCAGTGCGCCACCATTGCGGCAAGCAATTCGGAAGCCTTCAACCCTTTCGACCCGGTCATCACTAGCAGACGCTCGTAGAGCCGGTCTGCCGTCTCGGGGGCCTGGGGCGAAGCCGTCCACCAATTTAGCATCGCCACCGGTGACTGATTGACAAAGTCGGGGAGGTTGATGTAGTTCTCCTCCGGCTTCATGTTCTTCACGTAGAAGAACCCTCGCTGCCAATTCTTCACCGACTCCTGCAACGGGAGTTTCGGGAAGTCGGCCCCTGGCAGATGTGGATCTGGGCGCCCCGGCAAGCGATCATGACCTTCTCCTGCGTCGTTGGGTCCTTCACCGTCTGCCGCTTGAGGAAGAAGATCTGGAACTTGAGGTCGAGCCTCGGCTCCACTCCCAAAAACCCCTCACAGAGGGTGAAGAAGGCCGCCAACTACAAGACGACGTTGGTGGTGAGGTGGGGCGGCTGCAGGCCGAACCACGTCAGGAATCGCCGGAAGAACGTACTCGCCGGCAGCCCGAGCCTGCGGAGGAAGTGCTCGGCGAAGACGACCACCTCACCATTCCGCGGGGCCGGGGAGTTCTCTAGCCCAGCGACGCGCGCCTCCACTTGCTCCGCTGACGGTAGCTTGCGGCGGTGTCGGAGGTGCTCAATGAACTATTCGTCGATGTCGCTGCCATCCCACACCCCCTTGCTCGCCATGGCTTCCCAAGAGGCTTGCGGGTGCAACGACGGGTGCAGGAGCTCGGCTACAAAGAGAATCGTCGAGGCATGGACGGTGGCACGACAAGGAGCGCAAGCGTCGTTCCATTTTCTCTCTTTCTCTCGAAGTGGGAGGAGGAGGGCGACGGGAGCGATGCGACAGGGGCGAGGGGAGCAAATGTGTCGTTCTGTTCCCCTCCCCCTCCATTTAAACCCCGCGCGGGCGGTCGTGGGGGCGGATTCATTGTGCACGACCCCCCAATATCCCCGCCGCACGCATGATGGAAGTTATTGCGCTTGGGAACGCCAACTGACAGCCCGAGCCGCAGAAGATCCACGCGCGAGGGCCGAGGCCGCAGTTGTGGCGGGCCCCGCCCCGTGGCCCGGTCTTGTCCGCCACTGAAATCACATTTCCTCCCTTCGTGGTTTTGGTAATTAATAACAACATATAAGTCATCGAACTAATGTTTCCGCCAAGTATATTTCAGGAAATGTTCAATGATAGGATTGGCAAAAGGAGGTTGTGGAGAAACCCCAAGATTCAAGGAAATAGGTTGGCCAAGCTTCAAGCAAGAGGACTCTACATTTTATATTTGTGAGAAATCACTTTGAGTCCATAGGAAAGCCAATACTATTAAAAGGGGGTAAGGTTTTGTTGGTGAACAATATGCTCAAACGTTCACAAGTGATAGTCACCAAAAACATTCACAAACTCTCCCACCAAAGTCTGTTCTATACCTACCACTCAAAATCGATGCAACCAACTTTCCCATACCGGTGCCACCGATTCCAGAACCTAGACAGACTCAGTCAAACCCTAGCCACTTCATTGCAACCGATTCCATACCGGTGCCACCGAGTTTAGGTTGCCAACTTTCTGCTACGCAAATTCACATTTTTGGTCCCATCGAGAATGTTGGATCGGCGTCACCGAGATTGGAAATCTGTCTGTTGGTCACCTTATCGGTGCAACCGAGTTTCCTATATCGGCTTTACCGAGATTCAAAAGTTGCCACCTTTTGGTCACTTTGGTACCACCGAGATTAACACATCGGTGTCACCGCGTTGATCATTTTGTGTGTAACGGTTGGATTTTTGGGGATCCCTATATATACCCCTTCACCACCACTTACTCGAAAGAGAAGCACTCAGATCTATTCCATACCTATCCTATCATATTTTCTGAGAGAGAACCACCTACCCTTGTGTTGAGGTCAAGATCTTCCACTCCAATCATATGGATCTTGATTTCTAGCCTCCCCAAGTAGCTTTCCACCAATCCCATATCTTCCACCATGCCAAATCTATGAGAGAGTGATTGGGTGCTGAGGAGTCTATCATCTTGAAGCACAAGAGCAAGGAGTTCATCGTCATTACCGATCCTATTACCTTTTGGAGGGTGGTGCCTCCTAGATTGGTTAGGTGTCGTTTGGGAGCCTCCTAGTTCATGTTGTGGAGTGAACCAAGAAGTTTGTAAGGGCAAGTAGATCGCCTACTTCATGAAGATCTACCCATAGTGAGGCTAGTCCTTCATGGATGGAAGCCATATGGAATAGTCAAGGTTGCTACTTCATGGACCCTTTTGGGTGGAGCCCTCCGTGGACTCTCGCGATCATTACCCTCCGTGGGTTGAAGATTCCATAAACGTGGATGTACGATGGCACCACCTATAGGAACCACGGGAAAAATCATCGTGTCTACAACTGCGTTTGATCTTCCTACCCTATCCCTTCTATACATTGTTGTTGTTACTTTCCGATGCTATATACTCTTAGACATGCATGTGTAGGGTTTACTTGACTTTCCATGAAATGCTAAAAACCGTCAACCCTAAAACTTGGTAGTCTAATCACCCCCCTCTAGACATACTTTCGGTCCTACATGTGGTATCAGAGCATTGGTCTCCATTGCTTAGGTCTCACAACCTAGGAGAAGCATGGTGTCTAGTGAGGGAAGTTATCACCGTTGAGGTTCGTACTTTGATGGCACTAATTTTGCTAGTTGGAAGCACAAAATGAAAATGCATATTCTTGGTCATAACCCCGCCATTTGGGAAGTTGTTTGTGTTGGCTTGCAAGGTGAGTTATTTGCGGATGGACAGGAACCGGATCGTGAAGCGACCGCAGATGAATTGAAGATGTTGCAATTCAATGCTCAAGCATGCGACATTCTCTTCAACTGCTTATGCCCCGAAGAATTCAACAAAATCAGCTGTCTTGAGAATGCAAAAGAGATTTGGGATACTTTGGTTGATATGCACGAAGGAACTGCGTCCATGAGAGAATCCAAGTTAGATGTTCTTCAAGGTCAGCTTGACAAGTTCAAGATGAAGGATGGTGAAGGAGTCGCAGAGATGTACTCTAGGCTAGATCTCATCACCAATGATATTGGCGGCATAGGAAGCGAAGATATGACTGGAAAATTCATAATCAAGAAGATACTTAGAGCTTTGGATGAGAGATACGGCACCGTGTGCACATTAATCCAAATGGTGCCAAACTACAAAGATCTCAAGCCTACGGAAGTCATTGGAAGGATTGTTTCTCATGAGATGACACTCAAAGATAAGGAAGAACTTGAGCACAAGTCTAGCGGTGCTTACAAATCCACAAGTGATGCTCCCGCAACTTCAAGCAACAACCTTGTCACCAATGAAGAGATAAGCCTCATGGTCAAGAAATTCAACAAGTTCTACAAGAATAGAGGCAAAGAAAGAAACTCCAACTCAAGATATGAAGAGAAGCATTCGTCAAGTCATGACCGCAATTGTCACAATTGTGGGAAGCCCGGACACTACTCAAATGAGTGCACGGCTCCCTAGAAAATAAGAGAAGAGTCACCTCGAAGACGAAACTCAAGGAATGAGTCACCAGAAAGAGAGAGAAGGAGTAGAGATGACCGTTATGAATGAAGACACTCAAGGAGAAGTAGAGATTCGGAGAAGACGGACAAGTACACCAAGAGCTACACAAGAAGAAAACATCAAGCTCATGTTGGTGAATGGGTTTTTGGCTCTGACTCCGACAACAACTCCGAGAGAAGCTATCACTCCAACTCCGATCGTAGTCAAGATGATGGTGTTGCCGGAATTGCTCTAGTGACTACCAACTCCTACGATCTATTTGATTCACCAAATGAAGGGAGTGGAAGTTGCTTCATGGCTAAAGGCCCCAAGGTATCACACCCCAAGTATCTTGATTTTGATAGTGATGAAGATGATTTGCTTTGTGATGATGACTTGCTTTGTGATAAAACTAGTGATGTTGATCAATATGAACTTGATAATCCTCATACTAGTCAAGATGAGTCATTTGACGATGATAAGATGAAAATAGAACAACTAACTA
The DNA here is from genome assembly GCA_022496015.1 of Hordeum marinum. Lineage (NCBI taxonomy): Eukaryota > Viridiplantae > Streptophyta > Magnoliopsida > Poales > Poaceae > Hordeum > Hordeum marinum. The sequence continues at coordinate 338,919,255 of CM039677.1, read as the reverse complement.
AAGAACTAAACACTCTTAAGTTAGCTCACGAATCTACTCTCGAAGATCATAGAGAGCTTGTGAGAACTCATGAGAGGCTACGCTTCGAGAAGCTCAACTTGGAGCAAGAGCATGAGTTTCTCAAAACTATCAATAACGATCTCCAAAAGAAGACTTCATATTATTTATCCAAATGACTACTCTTGTCTACTTTTATGCCTCAAGTTAAAACTAAGCAATCTAGTAACGAAGGCAAGAAAGGTTCTTCATCTAGTAGCAACAATAAAAATGCTAAACCCAACGATGTTGCTTCTAGTAGTTCTATTGATTCCACTAATGATGATTCTCTTAGCCAAGTTACACTTGAGAAAGAAAATGCTTTATTGAAACGAATTATAGAAAAGTGTATCTACAAGAGTCTTGCTGGATGTAAACAATTTGAGGAAATTGTACGCAAGCAGGGAGGATACCGGAAGAATCGTGGTGTTGGCTACTACAACGCTAATGGAGTTGAGTGGGAAGAAGGTCAATATCCCAAGCCCAATGTTGACACACGAACACGTCACCGTGTACCCTCGACACCGGGGGTGATGCACCACAACTCACGTCGAGGGAGGTCCGTCCGGCAGCGCGATACGCAAGACAACCGGCAGACGCTTTTGCAGACCCAAAACCCCACACGCCCGGGAGGGACCCCGTCACGATGCGCGGCGGCTCTGGGCTGCCCTAGGTCGACCTGATCACCCCTAGGGCCTTGTGGATCGCTGCCCTCCAAGACAAGAACGAATGAAGAACGAGGAAGAAGATACGAGGGTAGGAGATAAAAGTAGATGAACACGAACGTGTAATTGATAGATTGGTTCGATTGTTGTTTTTTTCAATCGGCCGTCACCCCCAACATATATAAGAGGCGGCTGGACTTTCCGTACAAGCAAAGGATTCATCTAGGCTTTCCTTACAAGAAAATTACATCAATTCACGTCCTAGAGTCCTAGTTCTAGTTTCACTCGGATTTAGCCCAAATCTGGCCCAATCTTCTGTCTTGCTTCTTGTGTGGGCCGTGGAATCTGGATATGTCCTCTGATTGAGATGGTCCAAACATCAATCTTGTGCGCCTAGACGAGGCCAACAATTCGTATGTCGATCACTTTCCCAAATAAAGTCATCCTGAATACTCCACGAGGTCATCTTTAACTTTGAATCGGACGCGGTCACGTAGCAGACTGAACTGTCTGAGTGTCATAGTGTCTCTACAGGCCGCATACTATCTCAGATGATAATGACCTTAAAATCAAAGTTGACCATTTCGATGTTACGGACAACTTTCATGTTGAGCACTTCCAAGGACATTTTAACTTCCAGTCGGCTGGAACTTTCACTCGACCGAAACTTTCACTCGACCGGTACTTTTCACTCGACGGTACTTTCCACTCGACCGGAACTTTCACTTGACAGTACTTTCCACTCGGACGGTGACTCACACTCGGACGACAATTGCACTCGGCCAGTACTTTCACTTGACCGGTACTTTTCACTCGACGGTACTCGGACGGTGACTCTCACTCAGACGGCAATTGCACTCGGGCCGAAATTGTCACTCGACGATGATTTCCTTCGGTCGGCAAACTTTCACTCGGAAATCCCGAGTGAAATCTCAGGCTGATTTTGTTTTGCCTCTCCAGGTCGCATACGACCACGGATTGAGAAGATTTATATATCAAAATCGATCAGCTCGACGAGGCGAAGACAATCCATATAGAAAATTCCTTCATTAGAGGTTGTCTTGGAGGCGTAATGGACTAAAAAGCACTCAAAACATCTACATGACAATCCGAGTGTGATTTGGCCTTTGAAATGATGCCGAATGGTGATGGCCTAAACATTAAGATTGTTTCACTCGGCAATAAGAGCTTTCTTGTAGAAAAAACCCTGTCGTTTAAGTCCATCTTTATTGCATTTTGCACCGTGCCAAAATCTAGTGTCAACACATGCCTCCCTATTTTTCGGCAAAACTAGTATGCCAAAAAATAATTTGCACTATGTATTTTCTCTAAACACGATGTCAACACTCCATCGATTGTGCATGCTGAGAACGATAATCATTATTAGCCATATGATCAGGTCTGTTGTTGCTCGAGTGGAACCTCTTTAGATGATAGTCGTCTAAGAACAACCAATAGATGTCACAAAGGCCTTCACGCAAGTCTCGCATGTCATTCCAGGCCTTGCTTTGTCCAGACACTCCTTTGGGTATATTAGAACCACTCCACAATAGCTGCTGAACAATTCTAACCATGCTCTCAAAAGAATACCGTCAACCGTCCGGCGACTCAACTCATTGTTGATCAAAGTATCCCATCAAGCCTCCGCTGAACAACATCTGTCTCCTAACATGGATCCTATACATATCTATCACCAGGAGTCAAAGCCTTTTCTACACCAGGCCCCTAATTCATGGTCGACTCAATAATTAAGTCGGCCTTGTCAATATTGACAAATACTAAGCATTGGCTATAGAAGTACGGGACAACCATGAAGAACACCGTTAGCCAGATGCCAGCTTTGCCAACACAATGAACTCTCAGGGCGATATGCAAATATCGGCCATGCGTCCTCATCTCAAAGGATCTGGGGAACCTGCCCACCAAAGTGTGAACAGCCAAAATAAATCAGAAATTTCAGCTGGCGATAAATTATTTGGCACAAACTCTGATGGGACGGTTGAAGAACATGGATGATGTACTGTCTGGAGTCTCGTATTGTGACATGAAAATCATTGTTTATGCCTACTGGCTTGACGCTTGTCTTCCCTTACTCCTGCAACGAGAGCTGTCACATCATTCTTGCCTTGACCCTTTGGGGACCCACGCCATGTTCCTCTTCTCCAGCTCATAGGCCCTAAGCCGCTTCAACTTCTTCTCTTGCGAATATGATAAGCCGAGTGGGCATCTCGGCTGTGGCTTTGTTTTATGCACTGTCAAGTTTTTCTTGGCTTTGGGAACCTCCAACTTGGCCTGTTGAAATTCAGCAATTGGATCCTTGAAAGTTACACGCTTCATCTTCTTGCCTTTAGTAGCCAACATAAACTCAGCTAGCTTCTTGTTGTCCGGAGTCGGATCCGAAAGATCACACTTGCGTCCATCCTTTTTCACTCGGTAAATTTGCTTGACCACGTCCATCTTCTTCGCCAAGCTCTAGACCGATTCTTTTTGGTTGAGTCGGTCCTTAACATGTGGTTGTTGAACAAACAATGATCCTCTCGGAGCTGCATAATTTTGATGAGGTGGTTCAGAATATGATGGACCGTGATCCCTCGATTTATACATGTCCCAAGATTAATATGAATAATAGTAGGCATGAGGAGGTATGTATGACATCGGCATTGGTGGTCCGAAAGGAGGATATGGAGTCAACTTCTTCCTTCGCCAATCCTAGTGTTCAGATTTATTCCTTGGGGTGACTTCGATGCCTTTGTTTCACTCGGCCAATAAGCACTCTTCACCTCACTTATCTTATGATATTTTTCCAATAACTACGCGAAAGTGAGTTTCGGCTTTTTACCTTTGTGCTTACCATGGCCTTTGCTTTCTTTAGTTTTGAGTGTATCGATCTTTGAATTTTCTTGTTGCCCCCCAGTGCTAGATATGTCAGTTGTAACTTTGATGGAATTCCTGTCTTCAATATTATTGCTGATGCATTTTTGAACAATTATCTCACTTGAAGATTTGATCCCATCATCATTAGCGTATACCTATCCGTCTTTGGATGAGCGAGCTTGAGGTAGCTGAGTCAACACTTAATTACCATCAAAACCAATCTGAGTCGACTGGCCATATGCTTGTGCCTCAAAAAGCTCCAATCATCCTCTGTTGGCCGATTGTGTGGCTTGATCAATCACATTGTTATCTTTGACATTCCATTCAAACGAACATTGCACTTGTTCTTGTCTTGACAGCTCAGTATTGTGATCAATTATAATAATAAGATTAGTCAGTGATGCACCGACGATGTGATCACATATGCCCAGATGGAAGGTATACTGCTCATCCATTAACTGATATTGTGATACTGGCTCTGAAACAAAACAGGCGAGTGGTGCCGACTTAACGTCATCCGACTCGACTATGCATTGATTTTCGTCCTCCTTTCCCGATGCTCTTGAATCGGCTATCTCGAAGGACTTTGGACCTGGCTTTATGTTTCTGTAACCAAAATAATTACAGAATATATGTCTCATCTGAGACCAAATGTTATCTAGGCATAAAACAAACAAAGTTGTCCATATGAATATAAAGTTTAGCCAACATGACGGGAACAACTTTGGTTGTGATAAGTCGTCACTATTAGCTTCTGTGAATGGTGCCATGTGTTGATCAGCATGAATAGTGACAAGATTATTCCAAGCAAACAAATTACTCATCTTGATTGGTCTTTAAAAATTAATTAGAACCTTGCTAATGGGTGGATCAACAATATAATTTTGACCGAATCAAAAATTGAGTAAACTGTTATCTAGGCGTACCTTTGTGAAGACGTTGGGAGGAGAAGATAGTTGCATAACTGGAACAATATCTTGCTCCACTTCTAAACAATTCTCCAATGCCCCTTCCTCTTATGTTGCATCTCGTGCATCATCACTTGGATTTCCCGTGTAGATTTCACTCGGACTATCCAAATGGATTCCACTCAGACGCTTTTGGTCAGTTGAACTTTGCTGAGCAACATGTGCTAGTTCTTGATGTTCATCGTTAATCGAACTATGATCAGCAATATTACTTTGTTGTTGATGCTCAATAATTTCTTTAGTGCAAAACTCATAGGGCAACATGTAAGCTCCCTCACATCCAGGAAAATTGAGCATGGCCAATTTGCTGTGTTTGTTGTTCCTTTGCTCGGTGAAGCTTGCATCATCTATTTTGGTACACTCCGCAATAACTGACTCGATGCACTCGACATTAGCCGGTGATGCACTCAATGCACTCGGCTGACTTGATGCACTCGGCCTTAACTGGCTCGATGCACTCGGTTGGCTCGATGCACTCGACATTGACTTTATGCACTCGACCTTGGCCATCTCGGTGCTCAATCTGGTTTCAACTGAATCAATCATTGTCTTGGCTTTAAAGGAATCGTTTGACTCGGCTGTAGACGACTTAGTCATATTTGACTCGGTTTCTACCGAATCAACCGTATTAACTGAGTGAATCCTTTTTTGTTGTTTGGCTTGCAAAGCTTCTGTTTTATCTTGCCTCAACATCGTAGAGGGACCAACATGGTTGCTGCATAAAGGAAGGGACTTGACATATTCTTGGAAATCTTCCTCCTCACGCTTCTTCTTGAGTGCTTCAGAAGTCTGTCGATATTCTGCTGGTAACTCCTCAAGAGTCGGTGTGGTAAAATTGTTGACGCAATTTTCTTTGAGCTTTGGATTGACCTTGTCCATTCGGGCAACATATTTTTCTTTAAATTCGTCCCTGCTTGGATCGGCTTGCCCCCCAATGCTTTTAGGATCTTTTGGCAATGAACCGATGTTGCCGAAATTTTGCAATTGTATAGGGCATTTATGACACGCTGCAATGATAAGTGAAGACGTATGCACTGTTGATGAACCATATTTCCTCTTGCCAATTTGGTAAATTGGCAACACATTGTCTTCTTGTAAAACCTTAGATCTTCTTTCCTCATAATCAGGTACCCATCCCTTATCATGTTGCTCAAGGAAAAGAGCAGTAATCTACTTATTCTGGGCTAAACTTTTTAAAGCAGCCAGAGCCACCTCATCTTTTGCAATATTAGACACAGATGCTCCTATCGAATCTCCACTCACTCGGCAATAACCATGAAGGTGAGCCGAGTCATGCATATTTTTATTTGCATATGCTGCTGAACAATTATCCTCATGAGGTGTGGTATATGATGAGTGAGGATAACCGGCCAAATAGCTAATGGAAGCATGGCCGATTCCCCCATCCATCGGCATGTTTGGGGATGAACCCACATATTGCGAGCTGGCTGCCGATGGACAAAATTGTGAAACACCCTCCTGTGCATGAGGTGTCTTATATTGATCACTTGAACTCATTGTGTTGTTCACCGGCATATTGAAGGGAGTCGTTGATGCACGAAAGTTCGGATCTATAAGTTGCATGTCACAATTATGTAATTCCCAAGCTTCTTCAACAGGATACTTAGTCGGCCTTTACTCGTTAGGGCTAACCGACATGGTATGCCCATCAAAGGATCTAGTGACAGAAATATAATGGCCATTTGCATCTACATAAGCAGATTTATGATACATGTTACCGTGTAGACTGCAGCCGCTTGATGACGCTTTCCTCGTAGCAAGAACGGGCTGGAGACCGTTCAAAGCTTCGTCCCCAGCGGAGTCGCCAAAAAGTGTGTTAACACATGAACACATCATCGTGTACCCTCGATGCCGGGGGTGATGCACCGTAGCTCACGTCGTGGGAGGTTCGTCCGGCAGCACGATACGCAAGACAGCCGGCGGATGCTTTTGCAGACCCGAAACCCCGCACGCCCGGGAGGGACCCCGTCAGGGCGCGCGGCGGCTATGGGCTGCCCTAGGTCGACCTAATCGCCCCTAGGGCCTCGTGGATCGCTGCCCTCCAAGACAAGAACGAACGAAGAACGAGGAATAAGATATGAGGGTAGGAGATAAAAGTAGATGAACACGAAAGTGTAATTGATAGATTGGTTCGATTGTTTTTTTTTAATCGGCCGTCATCCCCAACATATATAAGAGGCGACTGGACTTCCCGTACAAGCAAAGGATTCATCTAGGCTTTCCTTAGAAGAAAATTATATCAATTCACATCCTAGAGTCCTAGTTCTAGTTTCACTGGGATTCAATCCAAATCTGGCCCAATCTTCTATCTTGCTTCTTGCGTGGGCCGTGGAATCTGCATATGACCTCCGATGGAGACGGTTCAAACGTCAATTTTGTGTGCCTAGACGACGCGAGCAATTTGTATGTCGATCACTTTCCCAAATAAAGTCATCTTGAATACTCCACGAGGTCATCTTTAACTTTGAATCGGACTTGGTCACGTAGCAGACTGAACTGTCCGAGTGTCGTAGCGTCTCTGCAGGCCGCATACTATCTTAGATGATAATGACCTTAAAAGCAGAGTTGACCGTTTTGATGTTACGGACAACTTTTATGTTGAGCACTTTTCCATCTGAGGCCATTTTGAACTTCCACTCGGCTGGAACTTTCACTCGACCGGTACTTTTCACTCGACGGTACTTTCCACTCGACCGGAACTTTCACTCGACGGTACTTTCCACTCGGACGGTGACTCACACTCGGACGGCAATTGCACTCGGCCGGTACTTTCACTCGACAGGTACTTTTCACTCAACGGTACTCGGACGGTGACTCTCACTCGGACGGCAATTGCACTCGGGCCGAAACTATCACTCGACGGTGATTTCCTTCGGTCGGCAAACTTTCACCACTCGGAAATCCCGAGTGAAACATGAGGCTGATTTTGTTTTGCCTCCCCAGGTCGCATACGACCTCCGATTGAGAAGATTTATATATCAAAATCAATCAGCTCGACGAGGCGAAGATAATCCATATAGACAATTCCTTCATCCGAGGTTGTCTTGGAGGCGCAATGGACTAAAAAGCACTCAGAAGATCTACATGACAATCCAAGTGTGATTTGGCCTTTGAAATGATGCCGAATGGTGATGGCCTAAACATCAATGTTGTTTCACTCGGCAATATGAGCTTTCTCGTAGAAAAAACCCTTTCGTTTGAGTCCATCTTTATTGCATTTTGCACCGTGCCAAAATCAGGTGTTAACACCCAAGTTTGTTCCTCAAAAGTTGAAGTGTGAAAATACTCTTCCCAAGGGGACAAACACTCGAGATGACCTTCCACCACAAGACCACAAGCTCAAGGGCAAGAACAAGCTTCAAGAGGACATTGACTCATATGAAGATGAACCCCTAGCTTTGGTGGAGTGGGTTCCCCTAGTCTACTTTAAGCTCAACTACTACAACGGATACTTCAACACCAAGGATCCCCATCAACTTGATGTGGGTTCCCAAGAAAAAGAACTAGGAGGTTCTTGAGGGGTGACTCCGCCAATGAAATTCACTCACATTCATTATTGGCAAGGACTTTTTGCACTCAACATCAACTCAATGCAATAGTTCAAGGAGTAACACATTCCCTCAAAGGTAAGCAAGGGAAAAGGTAATCACAAATCAATGGACATCGTAACATATGCTTTGCACTCCATGTCCATAGATATCCTTGTATTTGTCTCTTGTATGTTGAGACTAACCCATGTAGGTGAGAAGAGTAAGGAAACAACAAGGATTCTCCCAACTCTTGGTAATCTTCATCAACATTGAGCGTCCACAACTACCTCACCAACATGAAGTCGTCATCGACAAAACCCAAGGTTAGATTATCCCTCTTATGGGGGATGTCACATTAAGGGGGAGCTTTACTCTAAGACTTGAGTCAAAGCATCTCTTAGTGTGTGAGAACATTAAATGCTTTATGAAAAAGTAGTAACCCCACTTGTGCTTAAACGATGAGTATGACCTATGATCAAGTACTCTTACTTGTCTCCTAAGTCAAATACTCATATATAGATGACTTCGTCATCGCCCAAGTGCTTGTTAGATGCTAGTGTGTTTGTGCATGTTTGTCATGATTTCTTTTGACATCTTATTGTGTGAGCACTTTGGTCTGCATTTATTTTCTCATTCGAGGACATCCAATTGTTGCTATTTGGCTTTTGATTTATCTATTGCCAATTGGATGGATAAGAATGCCTAGGACCACTCTTTAGCTATCTATGATTTCTCACCTCATATTCCATTCATGCTACATCACAAAATTTGAACAAGTACTTTTTGATCCCTTTGCATGTGGAGCACTCGGAGTTTCGTATCGACAAACACTAACCATTAAAACCTCCCAAGTGCAACTCGGTGGAACCAATCCCAAAAACTCGGTCTCACCGAATGCCTAGGGTTGATCTGGTTTTCAATCTCGGTACTACCGATTTCGTATTCTCGATTACACCGAGTTTCCCTCCCAGCTGACAGCTGTGGAACTTGGTGACACCGAAAACATAAAATCGGTATCACCGACAGTGAAGGGTATATATGCTGTGGACCCCAACGCTTTGAAATTCAATCTTCAACCGTCATGACTCAGAACCCTAAGCTGCTGCCTCGAGACCCTTGGTCGTCGCCCTTGTCTTCCAACGCCTCTCTGCCATTGGAAATCACCGTCGTCGACAAAATCTACACCATCGTCGCCGCCGTAGAGGATCCACGCCAAGCTAGGGTACGGATTCGATCTCTAGTGTGCTCCCCATCTGATTCTTGCGCATTAGATACTTGATTATCATCTTTTCACCCTTTGCGTAGATATTCATCCACTTAAAACACCAAAATCTCGAGTTAGATGGATTTTCTAGGGTTTTGCTATCTGCCCGATATATCTCAGTGGAACAAAAACGAAAATATCGGTCTCATCGATATGCTTTTCAGTGAGGGCGAGAACTGACTCGGTGGAACCGAGTAGCTCTTTTCGGTCCTACCGAAAAGGCTACCAAGTGCCTGTTAAAGAGTTAGTTTGTCTCAGTCACACCAAAAAATTCTTTTCGGCTGCACCGATATGTATTTGACAGATTGCAAAACTTTTTTGAAAACTCATTGCTCAAATTTCAAAAACCAGCCTCATTTTGTGATAACTCATCTACTTCTGCTCATCTACACTCTATTCACAGGGTCAGTATGTCAGGCTCAGAAGATAGTCAGTTCTGGAACAAGCCTAGAAGCCAATTCTTTCTTAGATCCACGCACCCCCAGCTCTCATGGGTTGCCCAAGGCTGCCACCAGAACCAAGAAGAAGTTGAACTCTGATGAAGAGGATTCAGACTTCGTTCCTGAAGAGATTCTTGCTAAGAAGCAAGAGAAGGCTGCCAAGAAGTCATCAACTGAAGCTACTTCCTCTCGAAGAGTTTTCAGCAAGATATATGCTCCTGCTTCTACCTTCAAGGCTCATGAGACTGCCAGAGCAACTATTTCTGTTGAGGTCCCCAAGAGGGCTATGCCTAAGAAGGCATGAGAGAAGAAGTCCAGGAAGAGGATCATTCATGTGACTGGCAGGCCCACTTCCATGTATGAAGATCCATAGGAAGCAACTGGTGATGCTGCTGAGCAAGAGGAGGTTGAGCCGGCTACAAAGGCTCCTCCCAAGAAGAAGGCAAAGAAACTTATGTCTGATGCTATGCCTAAGACCAGCACATCCAAGAAGGCTGCTGAGAAGCCTAAGAGGACAACTAGACAGATTCCAGCTTCTGAGAAGAACAAAGGAACTGCTTCCAGAGTAGAAGATGTGGATGACTTGACAACATTGATGAAGCTTAGACCACACCTTCGAGTACATAATGCCAGCTACCCACTAGCTGAGGACATGAACAAGAGGAAGGATTCTGGATTGAGGGCATGGAGAGCTATAGATCCATATGCCCAAAGGAAGAAAACAGCGATGGACTACATGTTCTATACCAAGGAGCAACATGACTTCTATGAGACTGTGCTCTTTGACAAGAGTCCAGCTGTCAGTGATATGCGTTACGTTGATTGGAAGTTCATCAAGGAAAATGAGGACTACTTTCCAAGTGTCCAGGACAACTTCCACTTCATAGGTCTGGATGAGTTCGTTGGCAGAGAATTCATAGCGTGGAATGATGAGATCATCATGCAATTCTACTCCACTACACACTTCTACGAAGATGGTAAAATTGTGTGGATGACTGAAGGTGCGAGGTACGAATCAACTGTTGAGGAATGGGCTGATATCTTAGGAGTTCCTGAAGCACAGGATGGTGACTTGGATGTATACTCGGAATCCAAGGCTAGCTACAATGCTATGGCTAAAATGTAGAAGGAGATCCATACTGCAAACGTGAAGTCTCATAGGCTAGGATCCATCTATTTTCTCTAGGCTAGCCTCCGTAGGATGAACACCATACTGAGGCATACTTTGATGCGCAAGTCAGGAGATGACAAGATGATCCGAGGCAATTCCATCAACATGTTGATCCACCTTGACAGACACACCAGGATCAGAGTCATTGATCTGATTATTGAGAGAATCAAGAGGGTTGCTGCTGACTAGAAGCGCTCCTGCTGTTATGCAACCTACATCCATATGCTCATCAACTGAAGACTGGAGAAGCACATCTTTGCTCTAGATCACCCACATTTGCCCCTACAGCCAGATCTCGAGGAAAATGTTGTGGTGATGGATGTTGATCATCCCACTTCAGCTGCACCTCAGGAAGTAGTAGAGGCAGTTAGAGCCACTAGTGCTCAGGTCCCTCGATCCAAGAACGAGCAAATGGATCTGCTGATATCATCTATTCAGGGAATGTAGAAGGACATTAAGGGGATTCTGGACAACCAGAATAGTCTAGTCAGGATCTTTGAGACCAGAATCAAGACCCTTACTAGTAAGGTGGACAGGCTGACTAAGACTATCACAGAGCTTCAGAAGGAAGTTGACTCCGTGCACATCCCTTGGTACTCTTCTACTTCAGATGATGACGATGAGGGTGATGATGAGGATGAATCACCTCTAAGGCCAGGCACTCAGTTCACTACTCAGGCTAGATCAGCCACTATGCCAGCTCCATCAGCTCCATTAGCTCCATCAACTTCAACTCCATTAGTGACCACTCCAGCTCCATCCACGACATCTGCAGAGATCTTCGCCGACGCTGTCATCTCAACTCCTTCATCAACAACCGAAGGAGATATGCCCAAGAACGTTTATATGTATGCCTTTGAACTTTTTGGTAACTTGTTACCAAAGGGAGAGAAGTGTATATAGATCTTCAGGCTTCGAGCGAGAGAGCGATTTGGTTTTTATTGCTTTTCAAAACATTTGGTTCTTTTGGTTTGACGTGAGATACTTTTGTGATCATGTGTTGTATGTGACATGGAAGAAGTACCCCATTTACCTAATCGATTGTGCATTTGCATTCAAACGCAAATTCAAAATAATGCACAAATTTAGGGGGAGCTCTTGCTTATCACATACCTCTCAAAGCGATGATTATATTCATTGATTTTATCATATGTAGAAGCTTTGATCTATATGTTGTCATCAATTACCAAAAAGGGGGAGATTGAAAGCGCATTTGCTCCCCTGGTGGTTTTGTTAATTAATAACAACATATAAGTCATTGAACTAATGTTCCCACCAAGTATATTTCAGGAAATGTTCAATGATAGGATTGGCAATAGGAGATTGTGGAGAAACCCCAAGATTCAAGGAAATAGGTTGGCCAAGCTTCAAGAAAGACGACTCTACATTTTATATTTGTGAGAAATCACTTTGAGTCCATAGGAAAGCCAATACTATTAAAAGGGGGTAAGGTTTTGGTGGTGAATAATATGCTCAAACGTGCACAAGTGATAGTCGCCAAAAACATCCACAAACTCTCCCACCAAAGTCTGTTCTATACCTACCACTCAAAATCGGTGCAACCAACTTTCCCATACCGGTTCCACCGATTCCAGAACCTAGACAGACTCAGCCAAACCCTAGCCACTTCGGTGCAACCGATTCCATACCAGTGCCACCGAATTTAGGTTGCCAACTTTCTGTTACGCAAATTCACATTTTCGGTCCCACCGAGAATGTTGGATCGGCGTCACCGAGATTGGAAATCTGACCGTTGGTCACCTTATCAGTGCAACCGAGTTTCCTATATCGGCTTTACCGAGATTCAAAAGTTGCCACCTTTTGGTCACTTCGGTACCACCGAGATTAACACATCGATGTCACCGAGTTGGTCATTTTGTGTGTAACAGTTGGATTTTTGGGATGCCTATATATACCCGTTCACCACCACTTACTCGAAAGAGAAGCACTCAGAACTATTCCATACCTATCCTATTAGATTTTCTGAGAGAGAACCACCTACCCTTGTGTTGGGGTCAAGATCTTCCACTCCAATCATATGGATCTTGATTTCTAGCCTCCCCAAGTAGCATTCCACCAATCCCATCTCTTCCACCATGCCAAATCTATGAGAGAGTGATTGGGTGCTGAGGAGTCTATCATCTTGAAGCACAAGAGCAAGGAGTTCATCGTCATTACCGAGCCTATTACCTTTTGGAGGGTGGTACCTCCTAGATTGGTTAGGTGTCGCTTGGGAGCCTCCTTCTTCGTGTTGTGGAGTGAACCAAGAAGTTTGTAAGGGCAAGGAGATTGCCTACTTCGTGAAGATCTACCCATAGTGAGGCTACTCCTTCGTGGATGGAAGTCGTATGGACTAGTCAAGGTTGCTACTTCGTGGACCGTTTTGGGTGGAGCCCTCCGTGGACTCCCGCGATCGTTACCCTCTGTGGGTTGAAGACTCCATAAACGTGGATGTACGATAGCACCACCTATCAGAACCACGGGAAAAATCATCGTGTCTACAACTGCGTTTGATCTTCCTACCCTATCCCTTATATACATGATTGTTGTTACTTTCTGCTGCTATATGCTCTTAGACTTGCATGTGTAGGGTGTACTTGACTTGCCATAAAATGCTAAAATTGTCAACCTTAAAACTTGGTATAGGCAAAACTTTTATTTGGTCAAGTAGTCTAATCACCCCCCTCTAGACATACTTTCGGTCCTATAGTCGCGCGGCTTGTCAGGCCGCGATCTGTTATGACTCCCACGTGGCACGGCTACTCCATCTGGTGAAGTGCCTAGGGCGGCGCACAAAGTGTCGACCGACTACGTAGCTGGCCGTCGTCTTCCCATGACTTTTGGCTCCTGAGTCATCTCGCGATGCTGAAGCGATGTTCAAGCCGGCGAGGTCCTCCACGGCTCGATGGTGGGCCTCCCCTGCTTCCAGGAATACTATCGGGGGGATAACCCTGGGGTAGCCTAAAGCGACCCACAACTCCAACTTTCTGAAACGACTAGAGAGCGAGCTGCCTCCCCCTGCAGTCTGACCTCACCCCGCCGACCACACCATGCCGGCTGGGTCCTATTGGCTACGACAAGCCTATTGGCTAGGGGCGGGGACCCCCGACGCCCTAGTCAGCCGTGCATTAGATGCATGGTCCAAGGCGTGCGTGGCAACAGTGGCCCCCATCCCATCGGGGGTCAGCGCCCGTATGGCCACAGTGAAGGCAACAGTGCCTCTGACTCCGACTGACCGTGACCAGGCTTCCAACAATGCCGACATGTCTTCAACCACTCCATTACCTGCCCCGGCATAGCTACGTGTAATCGGTCGTACCACTGACCTCGACCGGGTACCGCAAGATGACGCCCCGAAGGACGACCCGTGCTGCGAAGCGATCGACGCTGGGACGTACCGAGCAGGCCCCTCCGGCTCTCGACGGGATCGTGCAGCCAGCGGGCCCTACCAATGATGGGACCCTATAGCCGGGGGCCCCATGGCCGGTTAGAGAGGCTGCCAGATGGGGCCCTCCCACCGCCTTCTATTCGTATTGTAATCCAGGGGGTTGGACTATAAAAACCCCTGGAGACCCCATGCAAAGGGGGGAAGCAAGAAAGCACATAGACGAAGGAACACTTCGTCCCATACTCACCCACGTAGCAAGGGAAGGGGAGCCGGCTGCTCCTTCTTCCACCTCTAGACAACAGCTCCAGGAGCACCATTGTAACCTCATCCACCGATCAACTAGATCAAGCAGTACTAGGGTTAGTACCTCCCATGGAGGGCCCCGAACATGGGTACATCGTGTGTCTGCCACGCTTGTGCCTAATCCCGCTCTCGGAGCCCGTCAGCGTCCTCCGGCACCAACCACATTCGATAAGCCTACCCATGGCATCTGTCGTGAGAAAACGACGACAGTCACTGAAGAACTTGACTGAACTACAAGAGATTTCCAAAGGCTTCACTCGAAGGATTGGGTATGTTGAGGCTTTTGAGTTGAGCATCACTTGGATTTTTTTCTTAGTATTACATCGAACCCCTTTAATAGTACAATGTTTCCTATGAATCAAAGAAAGAAAATGAAACTACAAAAACAAAAGTCTTCACGCTTCATAGTCCTCGTAGGAATATCTTCAAGGTCACACCAATTTCTTCATCTTCAAAGTCTTCAGGGAAATACCAAAGTCTTCAGCTGAAGACATTCATTTTTAGGGTTCGAAATTCTTCATATATATCAAACTCCCGAGCGACTTATAGAGCCCGCATACACTAATAAACACATTAGTCCCTTAACCTATAAGTCTTCAATACACCAAAATCACTAAGGGGCACTAGATGCACTTACATAGATATATTGCCATGCAACTTCCACCATTCTATTACATGACTTGTGTGTTCATCATCATACTGCTTTGCATGATCATATAGAACTGACATAGTATTTGTGGCAAAGCCACATTTCATCATTGTTTTACATGTTACGCTAGATCATTGCACATCCTGGTACATAGCCAGAGGCATTCATATAGAGTCATCTTGTATAGTTTTCATCGAGTTGTAAGTAAATAAAAGTCTGATGCTCATTCTTATTAGAGCATTGTCCCAATGAGGAAAATATGATGGAGACTTTGATTCCCCCACAAATCGGGATGAGACTCCAAACAAAAAAACATGGAGGAGGCCAAATGAGCACACCATATATATAAGGGGGAAAAGAATTAAAGAAAAGAAAGAAAGGGAAAAAAAGAAAATAGGAAAAAAATGAGAGAAATAGAGAGAAGGGGCAATGTTACTATCCTTTTCCACACTTGTGCTTCATGGTAGCACCATGTTTTTCATTTAGAGAGTCTCTTGGGTTGTCCTTTTCATATACTACTAGGAATTTTTCATTATAGAACTTGGCTTGTATATTTCAATGATGGGTTTCCTCAGATGCCCTAGGTCTTCATGAGCAAGCAAGTTGGATGCACACCCACTTAGTTTCCATTGATCTTTCATACACTTATAGCTCTTAGTGCATTTTTTGCATGGCAGTCCCTACTCCCTGCATTGATATCGATTGACGGGCATCTCCATAGCCCATTGATCTGCCTAGTTGATCCGAGACTTTCTTCCTTTTTAACTTCCTTTGATCTCTACCACCATATTCTATTCCATCTATAGTGCTATATCCATGGTTCACGCTCATGTACTGCATGAACTTGAAAAATTCTAAAGCGTGTTAGAAGTACGATCCAATTTCCTTGCTTAACACCGGGTGCTCATGATTAATACTTAGGCGGTGAAAACAGAGTCATGCCATGCTAATATGATAAAATGATCTAGGATAACATTCGTTAAGGATCGTATATTTTTAACAAGTAATGATTATGCTTCTTATATTCATGGATGTTATCATGTTGATATCGATTATGTCATCGTTTCTCAATATTTATACTAGAAAGATATTGAATGTTGGATAGAATTTAACAGCAAAAATTCTGTTTTTATCACTAACCTACCCGGGAACGAGCAACAATTAGGCTTGGGGATGTTGATACGTGTCCATTGTATATATAATGTTTGATAGTTTTATGCTATTACATTATCGATCTTGGTACTTCATATGCAAGTATATGCTATTTTATACCATTTTTTATGACTAACCTATTAACCTAGTGCCCCGTGTCAGTTCGTGTTTTTTGCCTGTTTTTGACTTTTTCAGAATATCAAGACCAAACGATGTCCAAACGCGGTCAAAACTGGACGGGGGTTATTTTTGGACATCAAGATACCCTAGAAGCTTCGGGAGGTGGCTAGAAAATCTGTGAGAGGACCACGAACTTGCAGGGTGCGCCCTGGGGGTAGGATGCACCCCCTGAGCTTGTGGGCCCCTCGCAACTCCGTATGACCTAATTCAACTTATATGTATTCGCATATACCCCACAATCAACAAATAGACAATCGAAACACTTTTTCTGCCGTTGCAAGCCTCTTTTCTTACGCGATCTCATCTGGAGACCTTTTCTGGTACTCTGCCGTAGTGGGAATCGGTCACAGAGACCGTCTACATCAACCTTGTTGCATCCATGATGATGTGTGAGTAGTTCACCACACACCTATAGTTCCATATCTAGTAGCTAGATGACTTCTTATCTCTCTTTGATCTTTAATACCATGTTCTGCACGATTCTCATGGAGATCTATCTGATGTAATCTTCTTTTGCGGTGTGTTTGTTGGGATCTGATGAATTGTAGGTTTATGATCAGATTATTCGTTGAAACTAATTGAGTATTTTATGAACTCTATTATGCATCATTGTTATAGCTTTGTATTTCTCTCTGATCTATCAATTTGGTTCGACCAACTAGATTGATTTGTCGTCAGCGGGAGGGGTGCATTGTAGTGGGTTAAATATTGAGGTGCTCTATACATTAGTGACAGAAGTGGACAAGACACGTATTGTATTATTGCCATTAAGGATAAAATGATGGGGTTTATTCATATTGCTTGGTTTTACTTTGTCTACATCATGTCATCTTGCTTAATATGTTGCTCTTTTGTCATGAACTTAATACCATAGATGCAGGCATGAGTGAGTTGATTGGTGGAGTAGTACATGCAGGATCATTTTGGTCTACTTGTCACGGACGTGATGTCTATATACATGATCATTGCGATGAATAACATCATAATTATGCGTTTTTCTATCAATTGCCCAACAGTAATTTGTCTTCCCACTCTATGTTATGATTGGTGGAGCATTACATGCAGGATCGTTTTTCTCTACTTGTCACGGACGTGATGTCTATATACATGATCATTGTGATGACTAACATCATAATTATACGCTTTTCTATCAATTGCCCAACAATAACTTGTCTACCCATCGTATGTTATGTGTTCAAGAGAGAAGCCTCTAGTGAAAACTATACCCCTGGGTCTATTTAATCATATTGCTAAAAACCAATAATATCTTGCTTAAATTATTTACTTTCTGATTACTTTTCCTTTTTATATATCTATTACTATCAGAATTAATCCTTGCAAGTAACGAGTTCAAGGGGATTTGACAACCCTCTTGCCCGCATTGGGCGCAAGTGTTTGGTTTTGTGTGTATAGGTGCCGACGACGAGAGTTTTCCTTGATTCTTCCAATGGTTTGATAACCTTCATTTTCATTGAGGGAAATACTTATTGCTACTATATTGCCTCACCCTTTCTTTGGGGGGGGGACACAACACAGCTCACAAGTAGCATTCACTAGAGGCATCCCTCTCATGAGCATAGTAGCGGTGGGTGCACAAGTTACTGTTTGGCAATTTATAGAAAAGAAAATAATTATGTCCTTATTCATGTCATGATTTATATATAGGCATTACACTCATCATAAGTAGACTGAAACAATTCTGCATCTATCATTATTACTCCACCAATAGACTGTTTTCTATCTTGCATCTATGGTATTAAGTTCATGAAAAATAGAGCAATGTCTTGAGCGACATGACCAAATATAGATAAAGTAAGACCAAATAAAATTTTCAGACCCCGTCATTTTATCCTTAGTAGCAACAATACAAATGTGCGCCTCGCTACTCCACCTGTCATAGAGTGAGGACACCGCGAGATTGAACCTAATACTATGCACCCCTCCATGTGATGGTATACTCATCTACTTGGCCAAAGGAAACTTATAGATCGGAAAGCATACATTGTTTTATGAAATCGCACATAATAAATATCATATTGTATCAATTACTTTCAATAAATAATCTAAACATAAACTCATAATTCATTGGATTCCAACAAACACACCGCAAAAGTTATATCGAATAGGTCTCTAAAAAGATGATTGTATTGAAGATCAAACAAGATAGAGAGATCGACAGAGCCATCTAGCTACATCTATGGACCCGAAGGTCCTGTAGGAATTACTCACACATCATGTGGGAGGCAGCAAGGTTGATGAAGACGGATGACGGTGTCTTGGACTAGGGGTACTCACCACGTCATCTCCCGACCTACGGGTCGGGCCGAGGACCCCCATGACGATTCACTAATGGGCAACTTTGGGCAGCCCATAATGCATACGAGGAAGATTCCACAAGACTTGGTGATCAAGACAATGACTCCTCTCCACTAACGTTGCCGACTAGGACTCTTGTTATCCTAGGCCTCTGGTGTGTTATATATACCGAGGTCAGGCTAGTCATTAGGGACAACCAGATCATCATAGATCATATCATCATATGAGCATAGCTCTTAGGGTTTATACCACTACATACGATCTCGAGGTAGATCAACTTTGTACTCGATACACCATCATCAATACAAGCAAAGCATAATGTAGGGTTTTACCTCCATCAAGAGGGCCCGAACCTGGGTAAATACCGTTTCCCTTGTCCCTTGTTACCGATTGATCCAAGACCCACAGTTCGGGACCCCCTACCCGAGATCCGCCGGTTTTGACACCAACATTGGTGCTTTCATTGAGAGTTCCGTCGTGGCATCACTAGAAGGATCGATGGCTCGTCTTCAGTTTGCAGTTTTTCTGGACAACGAATTTGTGTTCATCATCCCCGCTTCCTCGAGCGTCGCTTTGACGACTGCTTCAGTGGAATTGTGCGGAATTGTATCTACAACAACCCTGCATAATTTCGTTGAGATCCGATGGAGTAATCTCCAGCAATCTCCGATCTATCGAAGCCCTATCGAATATCGATGAGTATCTGGACGAGTTTAGGGCGAGGAGTCTAGCATCTAGCTAGGACGACCATTGGAAAATCCCACCGTTCATTGGCTATGGAATTCCTATACCAACCACCCCTCAAAATTTCAGCTTGATCCGACCGTCCAAACTCCAGAAAACATCCAATTAGTACAACGAATTTTGAATCTATTTTCTGCATGAAAATGAATCCGACTCGAGTTCATCTTTTTCATGAACGATTTGTTGGACGTCCTTTTTGAAGGAAATATTCTAATCATCTCTATCAGCCAACCAAGAGTTTTGCATCATGAGTGTCGAATAATCATCAAGCGAACCTCATCATCCGCGGGTTGTACGGGTCGAGCGCTCCATTGCTTCATCAAGCCAGCATCAAGCTCGTCACAAATTCCTACCTGCATCGGCATTGCCGTGCCGTTACTTTTTCAAGCTGATCCACCATGCCGACCTACTTTGAGATGTCGGCTAGCAAGGGGCTCTAGTTTTACCTTACAGATCTGCTCCATCACCTCGGCTAGACTGGGGGCTTCATCATCCCTTCATCAACCCGCTCTGGAGACTTCGGCGTCACCAGCCGACCAGCTTCGACACCTCGGCTCGCATGAGACCTCGGCATCACTAGCCGACCAGCTTCGACACCTCGGCTGGCGTGAAACTTCGGCATCACCAGCCGACCTGCTCCATCACCTCGGCTAGACCGGGGCTTTGGCATCCCTTCATCAACCTCCTCCAGAGACTTCGGCGTCACAAGCCGACCTGCTTCAACACATCGGCTTGCATGAGACTTCGGCGTCACCAGCCGACCTGGATGGGACATCGGCGTCCGCCGATCACAGCTTTGCCATGTTAACTGGACCGAGGACTTCATCTCGCCACATTGACCGTGCAGCGTCGCCACTTCGTCAAGTCAAACTCTTCGTTCAGGCACCTCGGTGCCTAGGCCATATTCCCTCACTTATTTGAATCACTTAAATTAATTAAGTAGAAGAATTCTTTTTTAAATATATTATTACCTTTATTTGTTATTACTCTTGGCTTACACTATATTGTGTGCATAGGTAATCGTCTTCGGCTGTGTCATGCGGTCACCTCGGTCATACCGAAGACTACACACCAGATCTGTCAAAGTTCGATGGCGTCCTTGTCCCACTACAAGCTCGGCACACATCACAAGCACATTAACCAGCTAGGTGACTTTAATGTTCAATTTTTTGAATTTTTGAATTTTGTTTGGTTTGACCAAGCATTATACTTTTTTTACATAAAGTTGTTTGCGAAAAACTTTCCTTGTCAAAACTTTGTTTGTTACAAACAAATTCAAACACCCCATTTACTTGGGGGCTTCCTTTATGAAGCCATTCCTTTTGCATATAATTATTAATGTATCACACCCTTCCTTGTTTGTGTTTACGCCAATATATGCATCATGTTGACTTAAGTGTTCCGCCAAGCTAGGTTGCCTTGCTCATGTGCTTACCCCTACGTTCCTGACTGTTTGGCCAGGGAGTAAAGGGAGCACCTCTGCGATAGTTACGATCGGGTCATCCGAACTCGTACCTCAAATGGTTGAATCTGAAAGCTAGTGCTCTTACTATTTTCAACTATGGTCGGCCACGACGGTAGACAAGCATACATAAATCTATTGCATACCCCTCATGGTAATAATTAGAACCCAAAGAAAGGAACCGTTGGCGGAACTATTTTCTTTGAAGATTCTTCTTAGGTTAGATAGTAATATAGTATAAGTTCCCTGGGCGCCCTTTGTCTATTATAGCCTAATGGTCTGATTGCCTGGTTATTCGAAACACCTCCGATATCCTTGGATGGCGTAGTAGATATCACTTTTCGGTCCTCGGCCGAAGTGGGAGAAGCCAACATTCGGTTAAGACGCATTTAAAGTTTGGGCGAACACATATATGATATAAGTACTTCGGGACATACAATCATTATACATAAAATTATTTTACCCAAGTCACTTGGGGGCTCTTAAATTTATATGAGATGTTTTATAATAAATGCACTTTTTCTTGGTCATTGCAAAGTTTTTTTTCTACTACTCCTTTTTGCAACACGAGTGTGTGGTCAATAGTCGGATAGCATATTTTATTTCTAAAGCCGCTCGAGTTTAGTTCGCAAAACAGGCCTTGGAGAAACACTCCGCCCTCGGGATATGGAGGTTGAAGCCAAAGGCTGACCTGCTTGAAGTCTGAGAGATTGGATGTATCATGTTAAAGCACGACCGAAGCACATGTTAATTTTAAGAAAAAATTTCGGATTGGCACTGAAACGCTTCATTTAGTTCAAACGTCAAAGTGTTTACGTAAGTTTTTTGGATTTTTTAGCTTATGGCAGTTTTAAGCTATTTGTATGTTTTTTAGGAGGAGAGACATCGTCTTGACCAAGGTGCCCTACGCAATAATTCAGCTCGAGAAATCTTTTCCGACCCACTGTTTGGCATCTTCTCTACTGACCTCCACCTCGGCATCTCGGATATTGCTCTACATCAGTTTTGAATTCTGTCTTTGGTCAATAGTTGGGTTGCCCTGCTCCTGTGATTGCATCATACATTCTGCTTTGTTCGGCTAGGAGTGCAAGGGGAGAACCATTGCGATTGTACTTACGATTTAACTGGTCAAGTACCTTAGTGGAGAAAGCCGAAAACTGACTGTCACAATGAGCGTAAACTGGTCGGGCAATCCAATTGTCGGTGTCAAAAATGGCGGATCTTGGGTAGGGGGTCCCGAACTATGAGACTAGGATCGACGGTAACATGAGACGGAGGGGATATAGATTTACCCAGGTTCGGGCCCTCCTATGGAGGTAATACCCTACGTCTTGCTTGGATATATTGATAATGTCGGGGGTTACAGAGTTGATCTACCTCGAGATCGAGTAGCTAACCCTAGATGAGTTGTTCTGTACCTACACCCTAAAACCCTCCGGCTTATATAGACGTCGAGGATGCCTAGGGTTTACACGTGGTCGGTTACTTGCCGAGGAGATAAACATGCCTATTCACTACATCAAACATGACATATAAGATGTGCTTCCTCAAGCTTCCATCTTGGAGACTGGGCCTTCAAATATTCACGTGTTCGGTAAGTGGCCCGTATAGTCCGGCCCATGGAAATAGGTGGTCCTCCCGAGGACCCCTTAATCCAATACTCCCTCAATAACCCCCAAACTTGCCTCCAACGCCAAGGGTCCTAGCTTCAATTGCTTTACACGGTCAAAGTCTTCGGCTTGCGAGGTGAGTTCTCCCGCCAAACATAGTTCGGCCTCCGATGATAAGTAGCTTTCCGCATAGTAGCATGTCCGAACACTGCAAATTGGCTGGCTTTGAAGGCCAAATGTCAAGGGGTAAATAATATTCCTGTGATGACCTCTCTGAATGAAGGCCATGGCCCACCATGATCGCTAGGCAAGTTACACAAGCTCAATTTGCGGTTCGAGGCCATTTTAATCATCACGATCTATCAACATACCGATCGTGTCCCGTTTTATATGGGATATGTTTAATCACACGAGCGCAACGGTTTGCATGTCTCGGGAAGCAGAGGGATTCACGGCGCAGCAAGGGGAGACCAAATCGATAAGCCTCATAAAAGGAGAAGAAAACTCCGAAGCCTATTCATGTTTCCCATTCGCTTTCTTCGCCTTCCATTCCTCTGCGTCTCCAAAGCACAGTTCTAGGTGTTCTGCCCCCACCTCTGAGCTCAGCAACGGTGGGCTCCAACGGCCAATGGGAGGTCTCCACGGTCACCTACTGGGACATTCTCTACCTCAAGAAGTCCGGCTACCTCTCCGCTGACATTCCTTATCATGCACTGGAGGATTGCCGAGTGATCCCCACCCCCCTGGCTAGGCGAAAGGGTGGTCTTCCTCCCCCACTTCATCAGGGGGTTGAGCTTCCTGCTTCACCCCTTCCTCATGGGGTTGATGTTCTTCTACAGTCTTGACTTCCATGAACTCCCGCCGAATTCCTTTATGCATATATCGGCTTTCATCCTTGTCTGGGAGGTGTTTCTTCGAGTTGAGCCACACTTCGGGCTCTAGCTCAAAGTCTTCAACATCAAGCCGAAGTGTATCGGTGGAAGCACACATACTGCAGCGGGGCTATCATCGGCAAGCTCACCCGCGTTGTGTGGCCATCAGGCACCTTCATCGACACCATCTAGGTGTGTGGTAGAAGTGGTGGTTCTATATCACAGAACCACGAGAAGAAGGTCAGATCCCTCCTGCCGAATTCAGATCCGGTGCCCCCACCAGACTAGCTCCATGGCTCAAAAAGGGCCTTATGTGGGGGTCGAGCAGGCAGGTAGGTGACCTGCAGAAGCGCATCGGCACCCTGGGTAATGAGTACATCAAGCTGACCAATGTGGTCCAAGTGATGCTCCGGAGGCGCATCCTCCCCTGCCAGCGCCGGGAGACTCCCTTGTGGGTCGACAGCTTGATGTTGCGCCCACAATCTGGCACCTCTTCTGCACAACATGGGAGAAGTTATGGAAGGTGCTCTGCAAGTCACAGGAGAGTTGGCCATCCGAGGAGGAAGACGGAGGCTTGCAGGCCTCCAAACCCACCACCGAGATACATGTCACTTCTACTTGATCGGCTTTTATATTTACCCAGGAGAATCCATAATGTTTTCTTCCGATCACTCTTTCGTAGAAATGGCTGAAGAAAGCCATTAACATTAGCATTCTAGCACCTCAGCCCGAGGACACTAGGTCCAGGCTATTGGTGGAAATGCTCGTGGAGAAGCCTTACGAGGCCCCCGCGAAGAAGGAGAAGAAGAAGAAACCACGCCGAAGCGGCCTTTGTATCCGGGACCAGTCAGAGACTGTGTCCAGGGAAACCCACGCCTCCTCAAATCATGAGGAGCATGAGGTGGAAGATGAGGAGGAGGAGGAGGACAAAGCCGGGGGAGGCAATTCCCCACTCACAAGAAAGAGGGCGGCATCATAGGACTCCCCAGAGGAGGTTCCCCCTCCTGCCCCGAAAAGGACGCGTTGGGCACAGTGATCCTATCTAATGACAGCTCGGACTCAGATACTGAGTCCGATAACTTTGAGGTGGTTCTACGAAGGAACCTCAGGGTCAAGCCCCCAACTCAAAAGTTAGGATACGAAGACCCCTTGTTTGTTCTTATAACAAGTTTGGGTTTTACTAATACGCAGGTGCTTATGGATTTTGCAGCCCACCGCGCGTCCTCCTCACTCATCAAATATCGGATGGGGAGACCTGCCCGCCGAACTATTGGAGAGCGGGAATGCCTTGTTTACCACCACTCCGGGCGCCACGAAGGACACCGCCAAGGTGTCATCCCAACATGCTCCTATGGAGCCGGGCACCGGCAGCGGGGGAGACAACACAATGGCCGAGGCTAAAACCTCGGTCATCGAAGACCGGGGGGAAGTACCCCGCATGGACACTGAGGAGGCTGGACGAGCGGCCGCTTAATCCCCTCCAAGTGCATCTCCGGAGCATAGTACGCCTCCAGAGGTTCTGGTTCAAACCTCTATTGGTGATCGGGTTATCCGATCGCCTTCGGCGCCACCGACTAACAGGTGGCCGGTCATGGAGGAGGCTCTATCAGGCGCCTTTGTCTCTGAGGAGCACCGCACCCTCATGGGTGCGGTATTAAAGATCATCTAGTCCGTTGACAACGGACTTAAGGAGGCCCTCAAAGGTCTCCTAACGGGCTTTCAGGTAAGTCACATGATACTCTTATTTGCGAAGTTTTTATTTATCTCCATTGTATACATGGCAGCCCCCGAGCCATAGGAGAGTTTGAAAAAACTAACCTAGGGGTCAATCATGTATACGATATCGGACTAGATACAATTTATGTGTCCGACAAGTTACGGTAGCTCCTGATAAGTTCCAACATATGATCGGATTGATTATAATCCGAGAGTTGAGAACCCATGTAACATATCCACTGTATGTGTACTGCAGGCATCATCATCGGCGGCGGCAATAAATGGCGCCGAGCTGGATGAGCTGAATAGGAAACTTAAATGCTCAGAGGATGAAGTTGAAGCCCTCAACCGAAGATTCGACGAGGCACAAGGCAGGTCAAAACAAAATCCGAATACCTTCCCCCGACCTCCTTTACCCGAACACTATCCATGCAGATTTTCATAATGTCTTAATATGCAAACAGCTTCGGCGAAGGAGTTGGACAGGCTCAAGGCCGAGCTCCAACAAGCAAAAGACTATGCAGTCTTTGAGAGAGCGGCGGCCAAAGAAGCGGCGACCACCCTCTTTGCCCTACGAGCCACTAGCCAGAAGCACGAGGCTCGTGCGGTAGAGGTTCAGTAGGAGCTCAAGGATGCCAGCCGGAAGTAAGAGGTCATTAAGTAGAAGAGAAAGGGGAGCGCAGCCGAACTGTCCACCTTGAAGAATGATCTTCAGAACGAGCGGATGGACATGCGGTTTTATGATGAGCAGGTCCGCCAAGCGAAGGACATAATGGATGGTAAGCCATACTTACTACAATGCGTCTTTCGGGATAGCAAATTCAAATTGCTTACCCAGGCCTGGAATTCTTTAGGCGCCTCCTCCGATCTTCAGAAGAGTGTGGCAGACGCTAATATGTTGTTCGCCTCGAGGGAAGGAGACACAGCTCGGCTGTTCTGGGCATAGTTTAGAGCCTCCGAATGCTCACCTCTTCTCATGGAGCAGCTAAAGCAACAAATGGAGCTGCACCAGATGGCAGAGCCGGCCATGAAGGATCTCTGTACCCGCTTATGGCCCGGTGAACCGCTGCCAGGCAGCTACTTCGGCCTGGTGCAGAAGTTGATTGCCGCCTCGCCCCGCTTCGACACCGTGAAGTGCTCTTCCTGCATAGAGGGAGTTTGGATGGCCCTTGCCAAGGCCAAGGTGCACTGGCCGGGGCTGGATCCGATGAAGGTAGCCACCGCCCCGCCGCCTCCCGGGAAGGAGCATAGAGCGCCCCGAGCCGTACTTTGATGGAGTGATGGAGAGTGCTCGGGTGATAGCGTCACAGTGTTCGGGAAATAATATGTTTGAATGAGTTGTAACGTGTCCGAAGACATATCGAAACTTTTGATGTTATAAGTTGTTATGCTTTTATAGTTTTGCATTCCTTTATAACTCATGTGTGGTCGTTTAATACTGAAACATGCGAGTTGTTGGCTTCAGCCCCCAAGTAGATACCACATGGGGTGTCTATGCCAATGCATTATGTCCCTTAGCCGATTTATCGAAACCCGCAGGCGGTAAAGTGCGACAGACTAGGCAATCACACTATAATGCCTTATTTCTTTCACTTAGCCGTAGGGGCACGAAAAGGACAGCGGGGAGCTTACGATTAGCTACCGAAGTGTTTTGATGTTCGAACAAACCGCGGATAAAGCCAGCATCAGAAGGTTTGCATAAAAGACAAACCCCTTGTATAACACGGAATAACTGCTTGCGAGGATTGAAGTATAATACTTCCAGCTCGGATTCACAGATCAGATCTCGCATACTATGACAGTCAGTTTTCGGCTTTCTCCCCTGAGGTGCTTGACCAGACCATCCAGAAGCACAATCGTAGGGGTGCTCCCTTTCCCTTTTAGCCGAACGAGCGGAACATAAAGGGAAAATCATAGGAGCCGGGCAACCCAACTATTGACCCAAGACGCAGTTCGGAACTGATGCATATTAAGTGAACTCCGAGATGCCGAACACATAGTGAAAATATGTAAGGCAATTTGTATATAAGTTCGAGCCCCCGATATATTATTCGGTCGCATTGTAACATATCGAATTAATTAGCGAGAAGAGGGAGAAAAGGGAAAATATGTGCCAAGAAGGACAACCAGAAGAACATGTAAAATGATGTTGTATTTCTCCTCAATAACTCTTATTATTCGGAGTGCTGAAGCAATTGTTTACAAGGATATGAAGGAAAAAGAGATTATAGGAGTGGTTGTACCAGGGGTCTTCGATTGATGGCCTTACGTCCTCGATATGCCCTCTTGCTAATTTACTCCCGATCTTTGGTGTGCCTCAATGGGTGGCATTATTCGGCAAGCGGGGCTTGCAAACAAGGTCTTGGGAAGTTGCCGAACGATGGATAAGCTTTACGCCCATGGTGGGCCCTTCAATGGTCCTTGGATTGTGTCCAAAGAAATATTTAGTGGTAGTAGTCTGGTCAAGCTGGACTCCCAACTTTGTTTCCCTGTCGCTGCCCATGGAATTTTAAGCGTGAAGTTGTGCTTTCTTGGCACATACTTTGCTGGTCCTAGGGGCGTGCGGTGGGATGCGAGTCCCTCTTTGGGGGTAGAGGAGTGTTCTGAGAGTTCGTCCTGCAGCCGACCTCGCTTCCCAACCTTGTGTGTCTTTACGACAGATGCCGAAACCTGCCAATCATCTTGGTAACTAAATTCGGTCGCCAGGGCCAACACATGCTCCTCAGTCCGTAGAGACCACTCCGTATTGCCTTTGACAGTGATGACCCCTTTGGGGCCAGGCATCTTGAGCTTGAGGTATGCATAATGCGATACGATGTTGAAATGCGCAAATGTTGTTCGTCCAAGCAGGGCATGATAGCCGCTACGGAAGGGTACGATGTCAAAGATCAAGTCTTTGATGCGAAAGTTGTCTGGCGTGACGAACACAACTTCCAGGGTTATGGAGCCCGTGCATCAAGCTTCGACACCTGGAATCACCCCTTTAAAGGTGGTGTTACTGGGTTTAATCCATGACGGGTCTATGCCCATATTTTTCACCGTATCTGAGTAGATCAGATTAAGGCTACATCCTCCGTCCGTTAGGACCTTTCTGAGGTGATACCCATCGATAATGGGGTCGAGGACGAGTGCAGCCGAACCCCCATGACGGATACTGGTCGGATGTTCACGCCGGTCAAAGGTGATCGGATATGATGACCACGGGTTGTACTTCGGGGCCATCGGATCTACAACATAGACCTCTCGAAGGGCGTGCTTTCTCTTCTTTTTGGGTATGTGGGTGGCGTATATCATGTTTACCGTATTGACTTCCGGATGAAATTTCTTTTGGTTGCCACCAATCGAACCCCGAGGATCATCCTCATCCTCGCTGTGGCGGCTCTTGCTTTGATCCTCGGGTGGGAGCTTGCCGACCTGTTTAAACACCCAGCAATTGCGGTGTGTGTGGTTGGCGGGCTTCGAAGTCCCGTGGATTTGGCAAGTTCGCTCCATTTTTTTTCCAGCGGAGTAGGTCCGTCACAATTACCTTTAGGAGGCTTCTTCCGCTGTCCAGGACGGGAGTTGCGGAAGTTGGCATTAATGGCTATGTCATCGGCATCACTGTTAATGTGTCGATGTTTGTTCTTATTCCGCTTTGGTTTCTTGTTGCCATCCTGGACTTTAGAGGCTTCGGGATCTTCCGAATTGTGGCTGCGTCTTGCCAGCCAATTATATTCGCTCGCGCAAATGTGGGTCATGAGGGAGATGAGGGCAGACATATTCCGAGGTTTGTCTTGTCCCAGGTGACGGGCCAGCCATTCATCCCTAATATTGTGCCGAAAGGAGGCTATGGCCTCAGTGTCCGGACAGTCGATAATCTGGTTCTTCTTAGTCAAGAACCGATTCCAGAATTGCTAAGCAGACTCGCCGGGCTTGTGGACGATGTTGCTGAGGTCAGAAGAATCTGGCGGCCGAACATAGGTTCCCTGGAAATTGGAGCGAAAAGCATCCTCTACGTCCTCCCTGCATCCAATGGAGTTTTCGGGGAAACTGTTTAGCCAGTGCCGAGCTGGCCCCTTAAGTTTGAGGGGAAGGTATTTGATGGCGTGGAGGTCATCTCCTCGAGCCATGTGGATATGGAGGAGGAAGTCCTCGATCCAAATGGTTGGGTCAGTAGTTCTATCATACTGTTCGTTGTTCACGGGTTTAAACCCTTCCGACAACTGATCCCACATGACCTCATCCGTGAAACACAGTGGGTGAGCGGACCCTAATCCGAGCTATATTGCGCTTGTGATTGTTGTCTGTTCTGGCTCGGGTTCATTCTCGGTCTCTATTATTACCTCGTTCGAGCCATGGCATATACACATCCCATCTATCGGGTGAGTATCCTTTGGATCCATATATGGATCTTGTATGGCCTGCTTTGTGATCCAAGTCATCTCGCAGGTCGAACATGTCATTGGGATCTAGTAGCTCCTTTCCCCGTCTTCGGGGTATTGTCGGTCTATAACCTGCGTCATCATCCATCCAATCACGCCCACAAGGAGGGCGATCTGGCCTGTCGTATGGATTATGCTTTGGCGACGGAGTATTAGTGAGCTCGTCGTCGAATTTTGGTAGTAGCCTTCTCCGTGGATAGCTATTGGTCTGGTCTCAAAGTCCGGAGATATGCCCTTCCTCATCCAAGAGGACTCTTTTCCATCGATCATTGAGGTCATCATGTTCGGCTACAAGCTGTCGTTCTTTGGCTCTTAGACCGCGGGTCGTTGCTATGAGTTGCCATCTAAATTGTTCCTGATCTTCATGGTTATCAGGGATGTCCATGTCATCGGCTTCCAGGATATCCTCCTCGACAGGGGGAGGTAATTATTGTCCTCGGAACCATTGAATTCGTCGGGCTTACTTTGGTCCTCATGCCTTCCCTGACCCTCTAACGGGTGTTCGGGATTATTAGAGTCACCACGGTCTTCGGAGGTAACTCCGTCCCCGGTGCCGATAATAGCTTTCCTTCCCTTTTTGCCTTTGGACCGCTTATGTGGCTCTTGGTGCCTTGACGGCACGTCGCCCGACTTATCGATGTCATTGTTAGGAGTTCTGTTGCCATTGGGAGTGTCCACCATATAGACATCATATGTTCAAGTGGCGGCCCATCTTCCGGTATTAATAGCAGCGGGGCGCAATCCTCTTCATCCATGTAATCTACCTCCTCGGAGGAATAGTCCAGCATGTCGGTTAAATCTTCGATAGTGGCTATCAAGTGGGCGGTAGGTGGGTCAAAAAATCAGTCCCGACCCGCACCGTAACCGATCCGAGCATAGATCAGGGTTGGGTCATTGGTGGTCTTCATCGACGAGATCCGATCTTGGGCCTCGTCAACCTGTGAGAGCCCGATCAGATCAGACTGTTCGGAACTTACAGAGATTACCTCCAAAGTACCCAGGCAGGGGGAGTGTTCGGCAAGAACACATGTCTGGTCTTTTAGTACATTGGTCGGACAAAGACAAGAGATCGGCCCATCATCGAAGGTAACCCCATTGGCGTGTCCGAAGAAGGGACTCGAGGTTAAAGCCTCAAAGTCTTCGGGTGCTACAGGCGAAGCTGTGAGCCCGGTTAGCGACAAGTCGCAGCAAGAATCAACGGAGAACTCTAGGTTTTTGAATCTGACCTCACGATCAGGGGCGAAGCTCTCAACACGGCCTAGATGGCCGGTGGGATTAGCATGCAGCACCATGGTGCCGAAGGCGAAGATTTGTTCGGGGACGGAAGTGTCCATGCTGCGGACCTCTTCGTTGATGACAAGGCGAGACATCGATTCCTCCTTGATCATAGTGGAACTCTCAATGAAAGCACCAATGTCGGTGTCAAAATCAGCGGATCTCGGGTAGGAATCCCAAACTGTGAGACTAGGATCGACGGTAACAGCAGACAGAGGGGACACAAATTTACCCAGGTTCGGGCCCTCCTATGGAGGTAATACCCTACGTCCGCTTGGATATATTGATGATGTGGGGGGTTACAGAGTTGATCTACCTCGAGATCGACTAGCTAACCCTAGATGAGTTGTACTGTACCAACACCCTAAAACCCTCCAGCTTATATAGACACCGAGGATGCCTACGGTTTACACATGGTCGGTTACATGCCGAGGAAATAAACATGCCTATTCACTACATCAAACATGGAGTGCAAGCCATGCTTCCTGAAGCTTCTATCTTGGAGACTGCGCCTTCAAATATTCCCATGTTTGGTAAGTGGCATGTATAGTCCGGCCCATGGAAATAGGTCGGCCTCCCGAGGACCCCTTAATCCAGGACTCCCTCACCGATGACCGTATTAAACAATGGGCCTTTCATAAGATTGTCCGGAGTGTTAACGGCTTGACCTCGTTTGATACCGAACACTAACCAGGGGCTAGTAAGTGGCCTCCCAAACTTTAACCTCCCATGACCAAGTGAAAGTTATAAAGCCTAGATATTTGATTGCCTCGTTTCCGCTAACACAACTGCCTCTTGGCATCAAGTCATCGGCTAAGGGTTGTCTTGTTACTGCAGAAACACCCTGCGTAGCATCTACAAAGGGTAGAAGCCGACGATGGGCCACTCATATATGATAAACGGTCACAAAGGAGTCAAAATAGCATATAGCATGAAATCATGTATATTCAATATGCGAGTGCTGCCTTCCGTAATCATCGTTATAAAGTCGTAAATATGCATCAATATGACTTTAGATTTTGGCCAAGTTGGGTTGCCTGGCTCCTGTGCTTATCCCCTACGTTCCCGATTGACCGGCTAGGGGTAAAGGGAGCACCTTTGCGATTGTTACTTCCGGGTCATCCAGGTTAGAACCTAAGACTGGGTCAAGCCAAAAGCCAACCATCTTAAGAATATAATTGGTCGGCAGCGACGGAAGTAAAAAAAATCGGTTCGTTAAAAGACCACAGAGTTCGGGAACATTTTCTGAACTAAATCCTCAATATTTTCCTCCCGCATTGATCGGAGTTGAGGTTTTACGATCATGTTCACCATGATATTTTTGGAAAAAGAACTTACAAAGGAACTATTTTCTCCAAAAGATGTTTCTTACATTAATAGTAATATAACATATCTCTCCGTGTACCTTTGTTTATAAAACTGTATGACTGGATTGCCTTATTTGTCGTAAGTCTTTGTCGTTCTAAAGGCTTTATAAAGTATGACAAACACTCCTCGGCTACTGGCCCAGGAGGTTGAAGCCGATGGTCGGGTAACAAAGTCTTGTAAAATGCGGATCCGAGCATTAATGATATAAAGTACTTGGATACTTAGAATCATTACAGATAAATTGTGTCGACCATAACAAAGTTTGTGTCAAACAAATATTAATCCTTAATTCGACCACCCGTGCCTAAATTAAGGCTCGGGGGCTACTGCATTACCTATTCAATGCAGCAAATCCAAAATGCAATATGGTTTTTGAGGAGATTGGGTCCTTAGGTTGGTCGGCCGCCGCCAACCCAAGTCTCGATAACTACTATGTACCGGGTTTACATCCCTAATATATGCCAGCGAGCAAGAACTTGATCCTCAGGCCGATTTTGCAAATCGACCTAAGTCTCAGGGGCTACTGGGATCAGTGGTTTTATTTTGATTGTTATTTTTACCTTCAGGTGCATCTCGGGTTATAGACCGACACACACCTTGAGGGCTACTAGACTATATATCTCGACAGAGAATAAATTGCAGCGATTGGAAATAATTTCCACAAAAAATCAGCCCCTCTACAAAGGTGGTGAACTATTTATGAAGTAGTCGGATGCAGGTGGTTGGCTCAATGGACGGCATTGCCGGCATTAAGCTCAGCTGAACTCGTTCAACCTTTTCAAAGGCCAAAGTAATATATAACACCCCGGATGCCGACCAGCGTTGGAGCTCGGCTACGCAAAACACCTCGGAAGCTTCCCGGCATAAAGCCCGGATGCGAATGGCTGGCTCCATAAAAGACTATTCCGGTATTTAGTTTCTGATGGACTCTTTCAAATTTTTAGAGACCGAGGTAATTTAAGACACCTTAGATGCCGACCAGCATTGGAGCTTGGCTGCAAAAAGATACCTTGGACACAATCTGGCATTGGAGCTCGGAGGCATCCCGTCATTGGAGCTCGAGCTCGGACGCAGCCCGTCATTGGAGCCCAGATGCCAATTAGCATTGGAGCTCGGCTGCAAAAAGACACCTCATATGCAGTTCGGCGTTGGAGCTCGGATGCAAGAGGACACCGCCGCACGGGAAACACTTCAAACCTGAGGTGTGGCGTAAAAAATTACAAGGCATTGATAAAGGCCGAGAACTTAAAGGGGGCTCCTTGGATGCCCAACGTGTGAACTCTTCAGATACACCTCAGCGTTCCTCAAGATTGGAGATGGGAAGATTTGTTGAACCAGTTTTCAAGACCGACGGCTGAAGATAAAGAACAATTCGTAAGAACTGAGGAGCGTCCCTAACTTGAAGACCGGTTCAGGGGGCTACTGACGGTGTCTTGGACTAGGGGGTACTCACCAGATCGTCTCCCGACCTATGGGTCGGGCAAAGGAACCCCATGACGATTCACTAACGGGCAACTTTGGGAAGCCCGTAATGCATACGAGGAAGATTCCACAAGACTTGGTGATCAAGACAAGGACTTCTCTCCACCAACGTAGCCGACTAGGACTCTTGTTATCCTAGGCCTCTGGTGTGTTATATAAACCGAGGCCAGGCTAGTTATTAGGGACATTCAGATCATCATAGATCATATCATCATACGAGCATAGCTCTTAGGGTTTAGACCACTACATATGATCTCGGGGTAGAGCAACTCTGTACTCGATACATCATCATCAATACAAGCAAAGCAGGACGTAGGGTTTTACCTCCATCAAGAGGGCCCAAACCTGAGTAAATACCGTCTCTCTTGTCTCCTGTTACCCATCGATCCAAGACCCATAGTTCGGGACCCCCTACCCAAGATCCGCCGGTTTTGACACCGACAACGGTCGCCGTGATTGATTCTCCCTTCGATAGAGTATTGGAAAAGGCCTCTAGGAGGGATCGTGGCTGAACAAATACTTGTGGCGGCGAAAAAGTGTTTCGGATGCTCCCCTAGGATTTATGGAATATTTGGGGATTTATAGAACAAAGAGGTGGCGTAGGGGAGCTGCAGGGGGGCACAAGGGCATAGGTCGTGCCCTACCCTACTAGGCACGCCCCTAGACTTATCGCTCCCTCGTGTGTCGTCCGGTCTCCTTCTGAAGCTTTCAGGTCTTCTTTTGGTCCATAAAAAAATCATCAAATAGTTTTGGCATGTTTGGACTCCGATTGGTACTGATTTTCTGTAAAAGAACAAGACATACAAAAAACAATAACTCGCACTGTCACTGAGTTATTAGGTTAGTTTCCCAAAAATGATATAAAATAGTATATAAAACATACAAAACTGATAAAATAATCAAAAAATTATATATATGTTGGACATGTATCGACACTAAGTTCATAGAACAGTAGGAAACGACGCTTAACGCGCCAAATGGGGAATAACATTAGTCATCACCAACATAAATATTTCCCACAAGACCATTGCATTGATAGTTCGTATTTCACCATATGGCCCAAAATTCCTAGGAAAGATGGGCGGAGTTAGGATTTGTACATGGGGCAGGGGGGAGGGGTGATAGTCTTCAACGTATCTATAATTTTTAATTGTTCCATGTTGATATATTGTCATTCTAGGATACTTTTGGGGCTTTGTTTACCAATTTGTAATATTTTTGAGCACTAACCTATTAACCCAGTGCCTGGTGCCAGTTGCTGTTTTTTGCATGCTTTTTACTTTTCAGGTTTACATTACCAAAGGAAGTCCAATTACCATGAAACTTTTTGATGATTTTTTCTGGACCAAAAGAAGACCTGGAAGCTTCGGAAGGAGGTCGAGAGGCACACGAGGGCCCCACCACACATCAGGGCATGCCTCCTAATATGTGGTGGCCCCCTCGTGACTTTGCTGATGTCCCTCTCTGGCCTATAAATTCTCTAATATCTAAAAAACCCTAGAGGAGGTACTGAAACACTTTTTACGCTGTCACGAGTTTTTGTTCTGACGAGAGCCGATCTAATGCTTCGTTCCGGCACCCTGCCGGAGGGGGTATCGATCACGGAGGGTCTCTTCATCAACCTTGATAACCTCATGATGGTGTGTTAGTAGTTCACCACAGACCTACACGTTCGTAGGTAGTACCAATATGGAAATATCTCTCTCTTGATCTTCAATACAATGTCCATCGCATCTTTGCCTTAATCTATCCGATGCAATCCCTTTTGTATGGTGCGTTTGTTGGGATCCGATGAATTATGAGTTTATGTTCAGATTATTCATGATAAATATTTGAGTCTTCTCGAAATTCTAATATGATTCTTATGTGCATGATCATTATAGCTTCGTAATGATCTCCGGTCTATGAAGATAGTTTGGCCAACTAGATTGATATTTCTTTGATGGGAGTGGTGCGTTTTTGTAGGTTCAACCTGGCAAGTTTCTATATCCCAGTAACAAAGTAGGGGACAAGATACATCTTTGTGTTGCTGCTACAAAGGATAAAACGACGGGTTAATTCATATTGATTGAGTTTACATTGTCTACATCATGTCATCGTTCTCCAAGTATTACTCTATTTTACTTAATACTCTAGATGCATGCAAGATAGCGGTCGATGAGTGGAGTAATAGTAATAGGTGTAGACAGGAGTCGGCCTATTTGCTTATGGACGGGATGCCTATACACACATGATTATTGCCGTGAAAATCGCATAACTATCCGCTTTTCTATCAATTGCCCAATAGTAATTTGTTTACCCACCGTATGTTATTTCTATGAGAGATGCCACTAGAGAACATTACGCCCCCCGGGTCTATTCACTCATATATTTACAAATGCTATTATTAACTTGTTGTTCCTATTTACCTTTTACTTTATTTTGCAATTTACAATTATCTACAATTATGTACACACCTCACTTACTTGCAAATAACGAGACCAAGGGGATTGACAACCCTCTTGTCGGCGTTGGGTGCAAGTTGTTTGCTCTTTTGTGTGCAACCACTAAATATAGTTGAGGATTTGTATTCCTATTGGTTTGATAAACCTTGGTTTCATAACTGTGGAAATACTTACCCACATTGTGATGCGATAGCCCATTCCTCTTCATGGAAAACCCAATGCAGATCACAAGTATCACGAAGGATTTCTGGCACCATTGCCGAGGAATACCATCATCAACTATCGCACTGATTATCATTCACTTGTTCTTCTTTTTATTTTCTGTTATATTTAGTTTGTCTCATAAAAATAAGAAATAAATAAATATTTATGTCTGCTTGCTTGCCTAGTTATGTTATCTTTATCTTTGTCACACCAAAACAGAAACTAAGTTACCAAAATTAAAGATAAATGGATCCTCATCCACTTGATAATCTTTTCAAAAGATCCGATTATGTTGAAATAATTGCTCGTGAGGGTTCACTAGATTATCCTTACGAGGTATTGCTTGAAAATCATGAATCTAAAAATTGTTATGAAGTGTTAAAAGAAATTTATAAAGTGATTCATGATAGTACCTTGAATGAAAAGCATGATTGCAATTTTATTAGTATAGATTCTATGAATGTGAATTTTTCTAATGATCATGATTGGTCTGATAATCATGATATTTCTTATGATTTTGATAATTTTGAGCTTCATGTTGAATCTATTATTGATAAGGGCATTTGCAATGCTACTAAAAGTGGGTTTGGAGAGGTCATTACTTTAGTTGATGTTAATCCCTCTATCTTGGAAGATTATAAAACTTTTGTGCATGTGGATCATAGAGAGAATATTTTTCATGATAGTTATATTGTTGAGTTTTATTATGATCCTACATGTAATTATTATTATGAGAGAGGCAAATATGGTTATAGGAATTTTCATGTTCACTTACCTCTCTTGATGTTCAAATTGCTAATGCTTCACTCTTCCTACTTGCTTATGCTAGACACTTCTTGTCTTGATAATTTGTTTAATTATATAAAGTCTATGCATAGGAAATATGTTAGACTTAAATTTGTTTGTCACATGTATTATGATGCTCTCTTTGTGCTTAACTCTAGCCTTTTATGTGAGCATCATTATTATCCTAAGCCTATCTTGATGGCTATAAAGAAAAAGCTTGTTGGGAGACAACCCAATAGTTATCATTTATTTTTTATCTTTTTGTGATAACATAATTATTACCTATATAAAAATTATGTTTTTATTTTTAATTAGTGTTGGTGCCAAGTAAAGCCTTTGGGATGACTCACAAGATGAGTAGAAACGATGCTGAAACAAAACATAAACTTTTGACTTCAGTAGATGAATTTTCGTTTTTTAATGGAGTGTGATGATGATCTGAAATTTTTACACATTATTGATATACAAATTATCCTATATGTCCTAAGGTTTCAGAATTTTTGGAGTTACAAAAGTATGGGCTCTTTACTGATTGCTACAGACTATTCTGTTTTAAACATATTTTGTTTTGCTTGCATAGTTTGTTTGTTTTGACTAGGCTACAGATTGTATCGGGGGTTATAAGCCATGGTGATGTTAGAATATAGTACCTATTATGCAAAAACGAAATAAGAATCCATTTATAATAGTACCTAAAGTATTCAATATGTTACTTATACTAACGGATTTCATGAAGTTTTCTTGAGTTTTGTGTGATTGAAGTTTTCAAGTTCTCGGTGTTAGCACGATGGACCATGGAATAAGGAGTAGCAAGAGCCTAAGCTTGGGGATGACCAAGGAACCCCAAGGTAATATTCTAAGGAAGACTCAAGCGTCTAAGCTTGTGGATGCCCCGGAAGGCATCCCCTCTTTCATCTCAATCCATCGGTATGTCACTTGGAGCTACATTTTTATTCATCACATGATATGTGTTTTGCTTAGAATGTCATTTGCTTTTCTTTGCTTTTACTTTCAGTTTTACATAATCATAATTTTCTGGACACACCTATTTGAGAGAGACACACCTTCATCATAATTTATTAGAATACTCTATGTTCTTCACTTATATTTTTTTAGCTTGACAGTTTCTCTAGTACTTCACTTATATATATTTTAGCACGGTGGCGTATAGATTTTATAGAAATAATATGCTCTCGTCATTCACTAATATTTGTTTGAGAGTTAATTAATAGTGTTGGTAATTTGCAAGGATCATAAGACTACTCATAAAATAATAGGTATTCAATGAGTGATAATCAAAACTATCATGTAACACATATAGAGAAATTCCGGATTAATGACATTAATTTGGTAATATGAAAAATGTGTGAGTTCACAATTATTGATTCACAGAAGTGTCGATATTAATAGGTTTTAACTTGTTGTTCATATAAAAAATAAATAGGCATGGTTATGATGTGTGAGCATTTCTATTCCTCGTTAAAATACTAGTGTTGTTTCGAGTAAGGGGGCGCGATGGTTAACTCCTCCCAATCTCCTCCCCCGGGGCATGCGAGTAGTACTTTGATTTATGATAAAAATAATAAAACTTTCCAATAATTATATGAGCTCTTTATGACTAATGTGATACCATGGACATACGCACTTTAACCTTCTCATATTTGCTAGCCTCTTCGGTACCATGCATAGCCCATTCTCACCTTGAGGATCGGTGCAACTTTCGCCGGTGCATCCAAAACCCATGACATGATACACTATGTTGCACATAAGCCTCATTATGTCTTCCTCAAAACAGACACAATACCTACCTATCATGACATTTGCATAGCCATTCCGAGATATATTGCCATGCAAATTCCATCGTCACTTCACATGACTAGTTTGTTCGTCATCATATTGCTTTGCATGATCATATAGAGCTGCAATAGTATTTATGGAAAACCCACCGTTCATATAATTTTTTATACATGTCACACTAGATCTTGCACATCCTGGTACACTGCCAGAGTCATTCATATAGAATCATATCATCCTATCACTTTTTCGTATTGAATTGTAAGTAAATAAAAGTGTGATGGTCATCCTTGTTAGAGCATTGTCCCGGCGAGGAAAGAATGATAGAGAATATAATTCCCCCACAAGTCGGGATGAGACTCCAGACGGAAAATTAAAAATGGGGGAGGCCAAACGAAACCACCATATAAAAAATATAAATGTGGGAGGCAAAAAAACCACCATGAAAAAAAAAGAAAAAAAATGAGAGGCAAAGAGAGAAGGGACTTTGCTAGTATCTTTTACCACACTTGTGCCTCAAAGTGGAACCATGTTCTTTATATAGAGAGTCTCCTGTTTTGTCACTTTCATATGATAGTGGGGATTACCTTTTCATTATAAACTTGGCTTGTGTATTGCAATGACCGGCTTCCTTAAATGCCCGAGGTCTTCATGAGCAAGGAAGTTGGATGCACAACCCGCTTAGCTTCAGTTGAGCTTTCATACATTTATAGATCCTGTGCATCATTTGCATGGCAATCCCCACTCCTTGCATTGACATCTATCGATGGGCATCTCCATAGCCCGTTTGGTACGCCTAGTTGATGTGAGACTATCTTCTCTACATTTTACCCCTTTGTTATCTACCATCATATTATATTCCACCTACATGCTATGTCCAATGGTTCACGCTCATGTATTGCGTGAAGAATAAAAAGTTGATGCATATTGACAGAGTACGATCATATTACCTAACTTGGACACCGTGGTGCTTAACATTTATATTGGTGTGGTGAAGACGGAGTCATACCTTGCTAATATAATAAGATGAATGGGGGTAAACATTCTTCTAGGATCGTATACTTTGAAAAATGAATGATTTTGTTTCATATACTTATATAAGTTGCTATGTTAATGTTTGTTAATTCATCATTTCTCAATGAGCATACATACAAAAGATTACATAATGTGTAGCATGTCAAATCAAAAATTCTATTTTTATCATTTACCTACTCAAAGACAAACAGGAATTAAGCTTGGAGATGTTGATACGTCTCCAATGTATCTATATTTTTTGTTGTTTCATGCTAATATATTATCATTCTAGGATACTTTTTGGGCATTTGTTTACCAATTTATAATATTTTTTAGCACTAACATATTAACCCAGTGCCTAGTGCCAGTTGCTATTTTCTGCATGTTTTTTTTACTTTTCAGGTTTACATTACCAAACGAAGTCCAATTGCCACGAAACTTTTTGATGATTTTTTCTGGACCAAAAGAAGACCTGGAAGCTTCGGAAGGAGGCCAGGAGGCACACAAGCCTCCACCAGACATCAAGGCGCGCCCTAGAGGGGCGCCCGTATATGCGATGGCCCCTCGTGGCTCTCCTGGCGTCCCTCTCTGGCCTATAAATTCTCTCATATCCCAAAATCCCTAGAGGAGGTGCTAAACACTTTTTACGATGCCGCAAGTCTTTCTTCCGGCAGGAGCCCGTCTAGAGCTCCGTTCCAACACCCTGCCGAGAGGATCGATCATGAAGGGCCTCTTCATCAACCTTGCTACCCTCATGATGATGTATGCATAGTTCACCACAGATCTACGGGTCTGTAGGTAGTACCTAGATGGAAATCTCTCTCTCTTTTCATCTTCAATACAATGTTCGTCGCATCTTTGCCTTGATCTATCCGATGTAATCCCTTTGTATGGTGCGTTTGTTGGGATCCGATGAATTGTGGGTTTATGTTCAGATTATTCAAGATAAATAATTGAGTATTTTCTAAATTCTAATATGATTCTTATGTGTATGATCATTATAGCTTCGTAATGCTCTCCCATCTATTGTGATAGTTTGGCCAACTAGATTGATATTTCTTCGGTGGGAGTGGTGCGTTATGGTTGGTTCAACTCGACGAGTTTCTATATCCCAGTGACAAAATAGGGGATAAGGTACGTGTTTGTGTTGCTGCTACTAAGGATAAAATGACGGGGTTAATTCATATTGATTGAGTTTACTTTGTCTACACCATGGCATCATTCCCCGAGCATTACTTTGTTTTACTTAATGCTCTAGATGCATGCTGGATAGCGGCCGATGAGTGGAGTAATAGTAATAGGTGCGGATAGCAGTCAGCCTATTTGCTTATGGACATGATGTCTATATACACATGATCATTGTTGTGAAAATCACATAACTATCCGTTTTTCTATTAATTGCCCAACAGTAATATTTTTACCCACCGTATGCTATTTCTATGAGAGATGTCACTAGAGAACACTACGGCCCCGAGTCTATTCACTCATATATTTACAACGCTTTTATTACCTTGTTGTTCCTATTGATCTTTTATTTTATTTTGTAATTTACAATTATCTACACACCTCGTTTGTTTGCAAATAACGAGGTCAAGGGGATTGACAACTATATTATCAGCGTTGGGTGCAAGTTGTTTGTTTTTTTGTATGCAGCCGCTGAAGACGGTTAAGAATTGGTATTTTTATTTTTCGATAAACCTTGTTGCAATAATCCGTTCCTCTTCACGGAAAACCTAATGCAGATCACAACTATCAAGGGACAAGCAAAGTTGACAAAGTAAATCTAGTGCGAAGAAAAAAAAACTCTTAAAGTGTTGTAACAAGGTCGATTGTTGGTGCTATATAAAAACATCATCACATTAAATTAGTTTAAAGTTGCTTCCATGATGCTAGTACAATGGAAAATATTAATAAATTCATCTAATGGGATCTTAGCTCCTAATTATTATTTTTCCGAAAAGGGGTTTTCCCGTCACACTTTATTAGAAAATTTGGCATCTTGTAATTATCATGCAGCGACAAAGCAAGTCGTCTCGCATTTTACTTCTAAGACCTCAATTTTGATAGTAATTTTGATAGTAAAAAATTTTGTTTGTAATTTTGATAGTAAAAAACCTCAATTTTCACTTGTTGTTGCGATTGAGAGAGTTATAACTAGTTGCAGCAACATGCTTCAAAATGAAAATCTTAATAATATTTGGCACAGCCTTTCTCTTCATAGACGTTGCACTGAAGTATCGGAATTTGCTATATTGTATATGTTTGTCATATCAAATCTTTTGCACCGCATATAGGAACTAGTAGACAATAATTTGCATCACGGTGATTTCAAGAACAAGTACAATACATAAACCCTAACGGCATCACAGATCACCCAAACAAAATAAAAAAA
This sequence comes from Hordeum marinum, assembly GCA_022496015.1. Taxonomy (NCBI): domain Eukaryota; kingdom Viridiplantae; phylum Streptophyta; class Magnoliopsida; order Poales; family Poaceae; genus Hordeum; species Hordeum marinum. Next base: position 338,876,714 of record CM039677.1, on the reverse strand, counting down.
TTATGTATAAGTTCGATACATAGAAGAAAAAAGAATTGAGAAAGATTAGAATATATTGTAGGGTCTTAACCTTCAAGTTTAGAGCATCTCTAGCAGACCCCGTCTAATGTCCCAACCCACAAAATAACCGCCAAAATAAGGGTCCGCGCAAAAAAAGCTGCCCGATTAGACACCATAAACGTGTCGGACCCGTAAATTTTTTTGAGGGGCACGGTAAAATCCTACCTCAAACCCGCGGAAACACTAGTTTCCCCCCTCGACCCGACGGTGCCCTATATATATCAGAAAAGCGGTTGGCAGGGAGGGGGACATTTCAGCCCGCGCAGGTTCCCCACCCCCTTTCGCAGCCGCCCCCCCATCGGTTCCTCTTGTCCATCGTCGGCGATTAAGGCCATATCTGCAAACGGAATCACGCTGCCGGGGCGCCCCTCACCCGGTTTCACCTAGCCGCTTCACCGGCTCCCCGGATCCGCCAAGCCGAGCAGCCACGAGTCGCCGTCGTCGTCCCGGGATCGACCGTCGTAGATCCACTGCCCCGAGCTATCGGTGAGTACTTGTTCTTGTGCTTTCTGATCCGATATGCATAGTTGGTTCATGCGGCGTCCATATTTGTGATTTTAGATGGAATTCAGCCCTCGCGAGAGGTTTTTGCTCGAGGATTCGTCCAATTCGTACGACTCGAATGTTGAGACGCTGTTTGAGAACCATCGACAACAAATGTTGGTGATGGCCCTCGCCATGAAGGAGCACGACGATGAGAACCGAAAGAGACAACGATGATCGACCGTCGGGCGTCTTTGCATTCCTTGCAACCACCATCTCGGGAACGAGATGTTGATGCAAGACTATTTCGCGGACAATCCAACATATTCGTCGCACCTCTTCTGGAGAAGGTAATGAATGTGCCAATCCCTCTTTGTAAAAATAGTGCAAGCTTACGAGGCCAATTGTCGGTATTTTGCTCAAAGAAGAAATGTAGAGGGCTTGAAGGGATATAGTGCAGATCAAAAAATCTCGGCAGTTATGCAGGTAATTGCATACGACATTCCGGCTGACTATGCCGATGAGTACCTTCGCATTGGTAAAGATACTACAGTTGAGTCAGTGCATAGGTTTGTTAAAGTGCGCATCCGTGTCTTTGGTCCTGAATATCTTCGGACACCCAATGAGAAAGACACAAAAAAGTTGATGGCATCAAGTGAGAGAAGAGGTTGGTCTGACATGATAGGAAGTATTTATTGTATGCACTGGACTTGGAAAAACTGCCCAAAGGCAGGTCATGGAATGTATTGTGACAAGTCTCGTGATGTAGCAATTGTGCTAGAGGCCGTAACATTCGAGGATTTATGGATTTGGCATTGCTTTTTTGGTATGCCGGGTACTCCCAATGATATCAATGTGTTGCAACGGTGTCATTTTTTTGCTAGGCTTGCTAGTGGTGATGCTTCTGCTTGCAACTACACTATCAATGGGCATTAATACAAAAGGGGGTACTATCTTGTAGATGGCATCTACCTTTCTTGGTGCACATTTGTCAAGAGCATCAACGAGTCCAAAACTAAAAAAACGATGTGAATTTGCAAGGGTACAAAAGGCAGCCCGAAAAGTTATTGAAAGAGCATTCGGGATTTTGCAATCTAGGTTTGCCATTGTTCGGGTCCTGCTCGTTTTTGGAACAAGCGATCCCTGAAAAAAATCATGACATGATGTGTGATTCTTCACAGTATGATTCTCAAAGATGAGAGAGGCATGAACTTAAAGTTCTTCTACGATAATGTGAGTAGCCATGTCAAACCAGCTAAGACCCTAACCGCATTAGATAATTTCTTCAGACCAACCGGGAGATTGAATATGCAAACACCCACTTTTAGCTTGAGGAGGATCTCATTGACCACCATTGGCAAAGGGATGGGCAGTAACACATTTTATTTTTTTAATTCATTTCATTTAGTTCATGTGTGATTTGTATACGGGACGAATTTTGTAATGAATTATTTAGTTTGCTTTGGTGATTTCAATAATTATTGTAATTTGGATGTTTGTTGTATTGTATTATGGACATTTTATCTTATATTGAATTAATAATTTTGAATATGTGGCATATGTGTCAAATTCAGATAAACATTCATCTAATTTGCGGGTTGGCACGGTTTGTGACCGAGAAGACACCGCATAGCGGAACTGTAAAATGGAATATCCGTGAATATTATGTTTTATAGTCTCGATATGCGGGGTCTGCTCTGTCGCATCCCGCACCGGCTCGCAAAGCCGTTTTTCTGCGAACTGTAAACCGGTTTTACGGATCGGCGATGTACGGATCTGCTAGATATGCTCTTAGTACGTTGGCTCGAGCCTAAAGAATCAACGAGTGAAGCACCTGCATCGCCGTTTTAATCGAATCTAATCCCTAGTTGAGCAGAGAGAAAGTAGAGACAGACAGGCGACAGGGGGAGCGGATGACAGCGATGCAAGGGTTAATCCCAACAATGAATTACTTAGTTTGGAACTGTCGGAGAGGGGGAAATCGCTGGACAGTTCGCGAGGTTTTGGCCCTCTATAAAGCCAATTCCTCATGGCTCATTTTCTTATGTGAAACTAGACAAGCCTCAAGTAAGATGGAGAAACTTAAATTGGGACTAGGATTGAAGGATTTTGCCGGTGTTTGCAGTGATGGTCTTAGCGGCGGTATGGCACTCTTTTGGGATGAAAATCTGCAAGTTGCAGTTTTGGATTCATGTGCATGGTATATTGACGTGCGAGTGGTAGATAATGCAAAGGGTGTTTCATGAAGATCAACGTTTGTATATGGAGAGCCGCGGGTGGAGAACCGACACCGTATGTGGGAACATCTAAATAATCTACGGTCATTCTCTGTTGAACCGTGGATAGTTTGTGATGATTTCAATGAGGCGATGCGGCAACACGAGCACTTTTCAAGCGTGCAACGAGCTGAAAACCAAATGTTGTTGTTCCGTGATTGTCTTATTTCTTGCGAGCTTGTGGACCTCAGCTTCTTGGGTGTCCCATTCACGTACGACAACGGACAGCAAGGGAATAGGAATGTACGAGTACGGCTAGACTGAGCTTGTACGGATGAAGCATGGGGGATTTGTTTCCGGCAGCACGGGTATTGCATCTCGCGTCCTCCTGTTCGGAGCATTGTCTGGTTCTGATTCGTCTAACTCAAGTGGAGTCACAGACAACGCCAATGTACGAGATTATGTGGGAACACCATCCGGCTTTGGTGACTATGGTTGAGGACACATGGGTGAAGCAAAATCCTATTGGTGACCTTGGGTCTGTTTGTGATGCTTTGAAAGAAATGATGACAAAACTAAGATCATGGAGCCAAGAAAATTTCGGCCATGTAACACGTGAAATAGAAAAGCTGACGTCCGACTGGCTGACTTACAGTTAATGGATGGTGATCGTGCTATTATAAAACAGAAAATGTTTTAACTAGATGAACTATTGTATCGAGGAGATGTTGTGGTTGCAGCGCTCACGGATTACCTGGCTTAAGGAGGGGGAGAGAAACACCTCATATCTCCACCGCCGTGCAGTGTGGCGGGCAAGAAGGAACTATATAGAGAGGCTTAGACATACAGATGGGACGTGGTGCAATGTACCGTCTGATATGGAGCGTATGGCCACCTCATATTTCAAGGAGGTGTACACGAAGGACCCGACCCTTTCCCCGGATGTGGTTCTTCAGTGTATTACATCGAAAGTTACTAGTGGTATGAATGATGTGTTATGTGCACCGTTCTCTGAACAAGAAGTCAATGACGCTCTATTTCAAATCAGTCCTTTAAAGGCGCTAGACGCGGATGGTTTTCCTGCTAGGTTCTATGAACGTAATTGGGTGGTACTGAAATTTGAAATTATTGCAGCTGTCTTGGAATTTTTTAAGTCCGGTATTATGCCTGAGGGAATTAACAATACCGCTATTGTCTTGATCCCAAAAGTTCCCTTCCCAAAGGAATTAAAGGATTTTAGGCCAATAAGCTTATGTAATGTTATTTACAAGATCGTTTCAAAGTGTTTGGTTAATCGATTAAGGCCATTGTTAACGGAGCTTATTTCTGAGAACCAGAGCGCCTTTATCCCTGGGCAACTTATTTCTGTCAATTCTATCATTGCCTTTGAATGTATTCACCGTATACAAGCTTTAAATCATAACTCTCCTGCTGCATGTGCTTACAAGCTTGATATGTCCAAGGCTTACGATCGAGTGGACAGGGATTTTCTAGAGCAAGCTCTAATTGAAATTGGCTTTTCTATACAGTGGATTTCTTGGATCATGGCATGTGTGCATTCTGCTAAATATTCTGTGAAGTTCAATGGGAAATTACTTCAGTCGTTTACTCCATCTAGGGGTCTACGTCAAGGTGATTCCATGTCCCTGTTTTTATTCCTATTTGTTGCTGATGCTTTATCTGCTCTAATATCCAAATCAGTAACGGAGGAAGAATTGAGGGGTGCTACTATCTGTCGAGGTGCGCATGTGATATCTCATCTTTTGTTTGCAGATGATACAATGTTGTTATTTCATGCGTCTGGCCAGCAGGCGAGCATAGTCAAAGGTTTGTTGAACACTTATACTGTAGCGACAGGTCAACTCTTTAACCCAGTAAAGTGTTTCATCCTTTTTTCTGATAACTGTCCAGATGTTGTGTTGGAAGAAGTAAAAAATACGTTGGAAATTACAGAACATGTTTTTTAACCAAAATATCTGGGTTTAACAGTTCCTGAACGGAGAATGCATAAATGACAGTTTGAAACTCTACATGCAAGGTTGGGTAAGAGGTTAATTGATTAGTGAGCAATATCTTTCTTCTCGTAATAAAGAGATTTTGATAAAGTCGGTTGCTCAAGCTATTCCCACCTACATCATGAGTGTGTTTAGGCGACCGTCCTTTGTTTGTGATGATCTAACACGGATGATGAGACAATACTGGTGGGGAGTGGAGAATGTAAAGGAAAAGATAGCGTGGCTAAGTTGGGAGAAAATGAAACTACCCAAAGCGATGGGAGGCATGGGTTCAGGGATATGCGTGCTTTTAATCAGGCCTTGTTAGCAAAACAGGACTCGTAGTTGTTGGACAACCTAGATAGTTTGTGTGCTCGTTTATTGTGTGCAAGATATTTCCCTAATGGGAATTTGTTGGATACAGTATTTCCTAGCAACTCTTCGATGGTATGGAAAGGTATTGTTCATGGACTCCATTTGTTGAAGAAAGGCATTATCTGGCGGGTTGGGTATGACACACTAATTAGAACTTGGCGAGATCCTTGGACTCCGAGGGGTTATGATCTAAGACCAGTCCCGCCAAAAAGGAACTGTCAGTACAATTGGGTAGCGGACTTTCTGGATGAACATGGAGCATGGGATGTAGAGAGATTAAGAGAACACTTCTGTGATATGGATGTTCATGAAATTCTGAAAATTAGGACTTCGCCAGGAATAGACAAGATTTTCTTGCATGGTTCCCGGAGAAGTCTGGAGGTTTTTCGGTCCGAAGTGCATATCGTCTTGCTACAGCTGAACATGACTGTCTAGTGGCAGGTGGGGCATCAAGTACTAATCCTACTGGTGTACGACCCATCTGGCAATCTATTTGGGGTTCTAAGGTGTCTTTGAAAATGCGAATATTGGCCTGGAAGGTTACAGCCGATGCTCTTGCTACTAATGAGTGCCAGAAGTACATGCATTTACCAAGGCATGATGTGTGCTCCTTGCGTGGCAAGGAAAAGGAAACTATGTTTCACGCATTGATCACTTGTGATCATGCACGCATGCTTTGGGATCACATGCGTGTGGTATGGATGCTACATGGTCAAAATTCTTTAATTGACACAGGAAAGGATTGGCTACTGAATGTTCTCGCGAAGTGTCGTCAAGATGAGCGTGATCATATGATTGTATTGACTTGGAGGGTTTAGACGCGACGATCTGATTTGGCGCATGGCAAGGACGTGCCGCCTCCTTCTATTTCTGCTAATTATCTCCGGAGTTATATGTGTTCTCTTGATCTGTCCAAGAGATATAGCACGGAGGAAATTATAAAGGGGAATATGACACTAATGGAGGATGGTCCGTCTACTCCTGATGTAGTGGTTTCCAACACGCTACCATGGTCACCACCGTCGACAAATCAGGTTGCATTATGTGTTGATGGGGCCTTCTCTTCAATGGATATTGGGCGGCAGGCAGCATGATATCGAGGAGACATGATGGTAGTGCGATTTTTGCTGCATACAGTTGCCTGTTTAATTGCAACGACGCACTAAGGCTGAGTTGCGTGCACTAAAGCAGGGTATGGAACTAGCGACTCAGTATAGTGATGTCCCTATAATTGTTCAATCGGACTCCTCGGAGGCACTAACGTCCCTAACCGGTGACAACCTGTCCCGATCGGCATATGGATATTTGGTAGCTGCGATCAAACATCTTATGGTACATTATGAGTTTATTTCACATAACATTAAGCATGAGCAAAATAGGGTAGCAGATCGATTGGCATCGTATAGTCGTTCTGATAGTGTGACTGCTGTGTGGCTAGATCATGGACCACCGTGCATTGAGAAACTTGTGTCTCAATTGTAACCCTATAATTATGAAATAGAACTCTTTACACTTGCAAAAAAAATCCTAGGGACACACTAATCAAGTGAGATCCTCGTGACCCTGGGGAACCGCTAGCGAAGGAGGACATCTCGTTATTAATGGGCTTTCTCATTGGCCCTTTGCCCTTATCTAGAATTTACGAGATGAGAAGGGGGCCAAGTACAAGTGTTCACCATTGTTATCACTAATTACCTTGTAGTTGGTCATTGCTTCCTCAATTGTTATTGGGGGGAGGGGCTCTGCTCGCCCCCCCGCCCCCCCCCCCCCCCCCCCACACACACACTTTGTGTGTGTGTTTTCGTTCATGGGGTTTTGATCTACACCTCAATGGCGGTTGCGCTCGCTCTGTTTATTTTTTGGCTTTTCGGTTTCCTTTTGTTTTTTATCGAGTTTTCTTTGCTTTTCATCGGTTTTCTTTTTTCCGTATTCGGATTTCAATGGTTTTATCTTTTCTTTCTTTATCTTCTTCAATTCTTTTTATTTCACGGGTTTCTCTGGTTTTATTGTTTCACATGTTTCCCTTTTTTCGACTATTTTTTCTCTGCTTTTCATGTTTTCCGTTTCCTTTTTCATGTTTCGTGTGGTTTTACTTTGTTTTAATTTTTTGTTTTTTCTCGGTTTTCTTTGCTTTCCTTATGTTTCTTTGTCGGTTTTCATCATTGTTAGTTTTTTTTCAACATATGTCTAACTTTTTTGATGCACAATGTGCATTCTGTACACATTAATTATGTTGGTACAGATTGTACATTTCTGAAATTGACGATATACATTCTTTTTATTCTTAGAAACATGTTATGCACACTTTTTTGCAGTACATCGTCAACATTTTCAAGCACACACTAAACATTCTTTATGGTAATTTTCTTTGAATTGCACGAACATTTTTTGGAACTTATGATTTTATATCCATTTTTTCTTACATATTTGTACATATTTTGTATACACGAGGAGCATTTTTATACACGTTTAATATTTTCCAAATACATGATAAACACTCTTTAGAACTTATATTTTCTGAAGTCTACTTTTTCATAAACATCGTACATTTTTGGTATACATCAAGAACATTTTTGTATACATTTTAAGCATTTTTAAAATATGTAATTAACATTTTTTTGTCTTACACTCCCATATGTTTTGATGTCTAATTTTTCCCATACACATTGTATATTTTATACATCATAAAAAAATTATACATGTTTTTTGAAAATATATGATTAATTTTTAAATTGTGTATTTTTTTAGAAAAGGAGTGTGACCTTCGGCCTCTGCACCAGCATGATGCATACGACCATTTTATTAATTATTCATAGAGACCATACAAGGTAATACATCAGTCAGCTTGAAGCCACCATCTAGGCAACACCTGTTGCTACTCCTATCCCTTTGATGAAGGTGTGCCGAATATCCGGGCCTAATACCAAACGGACATCGCACCAGACCCTAACATCTAAAGCCGTATGGCCCAGCCTAGCCACACACCGAGACTGGGTCACATACCGGACCGACGCACTCTCAGAAGTTGTCGTCACCGTCTTCCACCAGTTCATCTCCAGAACAAAAACTGACCCATTGACCTTGCCTGGCCTGTCGTCGACACCATCACGACGCCAGACAACTCCACCATCCTGCACGTATCCGTCCACATGCGCCCGTCGTCGAACCTCCGCAGCACCATGCCACCGGGATCCACCGTCGGCCTTGCGGTGGATGAGATACCGCTCTTCCGCTTGTCCCGTCCAACCAGCACATCCTCCAAAACGATGCCCTCAAGAGGGACAACGGCATACAAGATATCATCATCATCGATCCGGTATATCCAGATCTAGGATTTCCCCCACAGCATCTGCCGCCGCCACCGCACACCAACCACACCACACCAAAGCTCACTGTCCCACTTGTTCCCAAAAACAGCGTCTTCAAGAAGATTACGGCGCCTGGGGCAACGCCGCTGTCCAACAAAGTTTTGGTTTTCACCCGGGAAACAAAGGGACTTGGGATGGGGAGGACAGGACCTGACCGGTGCCTCCAAGGAGGTGAGCGGCGCTCGCGGGCGTCGTCGCCATCACGCTGGCAAGGCTGGCTAGGGGTTTCCCCTGGTCCTGGAACCCCAACATCCGCTCCCACCCACCGAAATCGGGCCCCCACGCCATAGCAGACCAGATCTGGGAGGGGGGAGGAGCACACCGGTGGAGTGTAGGGGTGGAGACGGCCAGATCTGACGCCGTTGTAGCCGTCGCCGCGCCTAGATTCGCATCCTCCAAAGGTCTCGCTGTCCTCACGACCAAGACCGTCGGCCCACGCCCGCGCCACCAGACGCCGAAGGGCTGGAGGCGCCACACCAGCCGAGGCCGCAGCCCCAGATCCCATAGCCCCCGCGAAGGAGGCGAGGCATCGAGGACCCTGCCGTCACCATCATCAACAGCATGCCAGGCTTTCCCGGTGGCTGCCTCCGGTGGCGGCGAGGGAAGGTCAAGGAGGAAGGAGGGGCGGCGACTAGAGGAGGGGGGAGGGGAGGCGGCTGGGAGTAGAGACTTGTCATTTTTTAAATTGTGTATGCAAATTTATTGTTATAATATATACATTAATATTTATATGTATATGTATAGGGAAAACATTTGTCATATATATATTTAGAATATTTTGGAATATAATAAAAATCTATATCTATATCTATATATCTACTAATAAAGGGGCTAATGATTTTTGCTCCTAAATTTCGTCCGTGATTTATTTATGCGTGAAAGTTTCGCCCGTCGTTCTTTTTTCTCTTCGTCTGTCCTTCATGTGTCTCCTGATGGGCTGAGCTATGCCTGGTCCTGGTGCACGTTATTTTATGTGGAAAAAACTGGGCCGAGCTGGGCCATTTAAATGATACCACCTTGCTATTTTGAATAAACTTCGATCAGTTTATATACGCCCTGGGTACGAGAATTACCAAGCGCCTTGAGAACCAAGTAAGGTAAGTGAGTTGTGGGTCCCGTTATCCTAGGGAAATGGAAGGAATTGAAACGCCCAGTTGGCAGTAAGTAAAAAGGATGGGCTATGCTTTACAGATGGCAAGCATAAATAAAGAGTCGTGATATCTATCACACGTGCAGCAGGTGGGAGGTACATGCCGCCAGTCCGGTGGATTGTATAATCACCCCATACCCCAAGCATCATATGGTGTGTGTGAGGAGATAGGCGGATACGGGAGGAGCAGGGTCATAGCAGAGTAGTTCGGCACAGGGTCATAGCAGAGTAGTTCGGCACGGGAGATGGTAGAAAAATAGTTGCCATCCAAATTTGCTGATAGTTGCCGCCTTGCTATAGTTAGTTGTCATCAAATTCCATGCTAGTTGCCATGCAGAACGAACAAGCAGTATTTAATTTCGTGCACTACAAAGAAAAAAGTTGCGCAACTACACATGTTCTACTTGTCATGCCATGCTAGGAGTTTATGCCAATGATGTAATAAGTTTGATACTTTCCACGTAGTTTATCCCAATGCATACTCGTTCATGCCGTGATTGGTCATTGTGCATGTTTTCAAACACAGGGTGGTGAGGGAGGCCCAAAAATGAATCCTGGAGACGGGACTAGTCCTTGGTTTTTAGGACAGCCACAAGCGCCCCTTGAAATGCACTGGACTACAATGAACTAATTTCATCGGGTCCACTTCTACCACTACTACAAGAATACGCAAACATAGGTATGGATGTGTGGAAAAGAAAAAACAAGATGTATCTGCATTGTTTGTAAGAATGAAAGAACAACAATCTGTCTTATGTTATTCGTTGACTTGTATGCATGTTATGTTAATACGTCTGCACCACCAGGAGACCCGTGGCAAGCTATACCACAAAGAACTACACTCAATGCAGATGCATGGCATCAGTTTCAATTGATGCAAATGGAAAATCAAGGTATTAGAGAAACCAATGGTACTGTGTGATACAATTACCATGTACGAATATGCACATTTGCCAGAGAGGTTGCTCTGTATTTGCCATGCCTACACAAATGTGCTTGTCATGTCAAATAAACTACAGCTCACATAGATAGGTAACTGCAGTTTGGCATATTGGGCAAGTGCAGTTGCTAGAGACTTATCAAACTGCATTTGCCATACAGTGTTTGCTCCGTAAACCATGCATTATGTGCTACATTTTTGCCGTGTTTTTAAAAGTGGAACCTACATGTGCTGGCAGCTGTAAACTGACATATTTGATTCCAAGGTTTTGCTACCACTACTGCCAGATTTCGCATACATGCGTAGTATCTATGAAAGAAAATGACGGCCATGTAATGTTTTACGTTTGCATGAATGCAAGTATCCCATGACAAGTTGCGCCACTGGCAGCTACCGGTAATGCAAAAAGAGGACACCAATTCGAACAAGTGCATTTCCCAACTCAAGGTATCGTGACACAAAAAAAGAAGCAACATGCAAACAAATTGAAGTGGCAAACACACAGACAATCCCTGGAAACTAATGAACTGGCAAACTTATGAATTTTCAATACGCAGGAGCATCGAGCAGCACATGGCAGCAGCTGGCATCTACAAGCCTGCCATCAACAACTATGACAGGTGAGAAAAAGGGGGAAATTGCTGGCACGTAATGTATCATGCGGAAAACTGTAAAGAATGGCAATTGTAGTAGATTTTGAAAGTAATGAATGATAAAGTTGGGTATTGAAGTTCGACGACACATGTAAGTAGTTGTCATGTGTGGCAACTACATTTACCATATGTGGATAGCTGCAGTTACCATGCATGGACAACTGCAGTTGCCATGTATTGTGCGATTGTAGTTGCCATCTGTGCTTGAATGAAACTACCATGTTTTGCTGTACTGCCACGTGGACACACTTGTCATAGAATTATCAAACTACACTTGCCATACGGTTTTTTTTTGTATAAGGCAAGCCATGTAATGTTTTACGTTTGCATGAATACAGGTATCCCATGGCAAGTTGCGCCACTTGCAGCTATCGTTAATGCAGAAAGAGGACACAAATTTGAAGAAGTGCATTTCCCAACGCAAGGTATCGTGCCACAAAAAGAGAAGGAACATTCAAACAAATTGAAGTGGCAAACACACAAACAATCCCTGGAACTAATGAATTGATAAAGTTACAAATTTTCAATACGCAGGACCACTCAGAAGCGCATGGCAACAGCTGGCATCTACAGACCTGCCATTGACATCTATGACAGGTGAGAAAAAGAAAATAAAAACTGTTGGCATGTAATGTATCGTGCAAAAACTATTAAAGCATGGCAACTACATTGGGTGTTATAGCAAAATGAAAATGATGAATGGCAACTATAATAGTGTGTTACGGATGAATGACAAAGTTGTGTAATAAAATTCACTACGACATGTAAGCATTTGCCATGTGTGGGCAACTGCAGTTGCCATGTATGGTCAACAACAACTATCATGTGTGGGCAACTGCAGTTGCCATGTATGTTCAACAACAGCTGCCATGTGTGTATGACTGCAGTTGCCATGTATGGTCAACAACAGTTGCCACATGTGTATAACTGCAATTGCCATGTATGGACAATTGCACTTGCCATGACAGGCCAATTGCATATACTAGAAACATTTCAACTACTTTGAAAAAAAAGAGGTCATCTTAGAGAGTTGCCATTCAGGAATACTGACTGTGAACTTACTTGATAAATTTTTTGCAAGAGCTACAACAACGTCCAACTGCATCCCACACACGGCTGTTGAAGGCAACTCAGATCACACAAAAGAGATGTTCCACGAGCCGGTCAATGAGCCTGTCACGGACAATGCAGGGACAGTTTTAGAACTTGCCATCATTCCAGCAACAACAACAAGCACACCAGGGCACGCCAGCATGAGCAACATCCTAATAGATGGTTCAACCACAAATACTGAAGTTGTGAGTGATAACACGGATGACGAAATGCAAATGGGAGAAGAAAGTGAACAACCTGAAATCATAATAACATAGCCACCTTATATTGGACAGAGATTTGGTTCATTTGAAGATGCCAGGAAATACTACCAGAGCTATGCATTGTTAAATGGATTTGCCATAAACACAGAATACCATAGGGCGAAAAAAGATACTAGGCAGTACAGCAGAGGGCAGTTTAGGTGCTACAAGTCACGAAAAAACAAGAAATCTAAAGGTGTCGTGCCAATCATGCTAGAGTGGAGAAAAGGCATCACTGTCACGACGCAATGTCCTGCAAGATTGAAGCTAAACATAGATGGAGCCTGGTGGGTGCTCACCGATTTTGTCGCCGAACACAATCACGATATGATAAAGAAGTTTGACCTGGTAAAATTTCTGAGCGCCCATCGAGAATTCAGCTCCCAAGAGAGGAGTTTCAGAAAACCGCTTCACAACTGTAACGTAAGCACTTGAAGAATGGTCCAGATACTGTCCCTGATACACAGCAAAGATGGGAAACTAAGTAGCATGCCCTACCTCCCAGCAGACATCACAAACCTGAAGGCACAGTATCGTAGAGAAAGCAAGTTGGCTGATGTGGAAGACACCATAGCATACTTCGTAGAAAAATCAAAAGAAGACCCTGATTTCTTCTTCAGAATAAGACTCGATGACGAAGACCGTGTGAGGAACATGTATTGGGTCGACGGTGCAGCGAGGAGAGCATACAAGCATTACCGTGACTGCATTTTGTTCGACATGACATATATGACAAATATGTACAAGATGCCATGTGCTCAATTCATTGGAATAAATAACCACAACCAGTCTTTGCAGTTCGGCTACGGCCTTCTGGGAACGAAGATATCGATGGATACACCTGGTTGTTCAAGACTTTTTTGGAGTGCATGGGCGGACTTGCTCCGATGAACATAGTAAGAGGTCAAGACTTCAGCACGCGTGGAGGCATAAGTGAAGTCTTCCCCACAACAATTCATAGGCACTGCAGGTGGCATATAGTTAATAAGGCAGAAGAGACGCTAGGAACATTCTTTGCTGACCATCCAAAATTGCACAAGGCTTTCGAGTTATGTGTCAACCACAGCTTGACAGTGGAAGAGTTTGAACGGAGCTGGACAGCTATGATTGAAAAATACCAAGTTCAAGACAATGAGACACTACAGAGCCTATGGGAGACACGGATGTTCTGGGTCCCAGCATACTTTATGCAATGCTTCTACCCATTCTTACAAACTACACAGCGTAGTGAGGGTTTCAATGCTGTTTTGAAGCGTTACGTGAGCCCCGACAACTCATTGCTACAGTTTGCTAAGCAGTATTCAGCTTTGCAATAGAAAATATTGGGATCAGAGCTGCAGCAAGAAGCAAACACAGCCCTCAAACAGCCTAAACTTCTCACATATGGCCCAATGGAGAGGCAAATGAGCAAAATATACACAAACAAGATCTTTTTCAAGTAAGTGTCTCCTCGCACTATCCTTAGATGCCAAAAGTATAGCAGAATGTGATCACAACCATAAGTAGTAAAAATAAAAATGTGAAACAAACAACAAAGAAACATGCTATAAGCATTTAGTTTTTTTTTTGAAAAAAAGGTGTTCAAAAAACAGAATGAAATACCATGGACGATGGAACAAAGCTGTCGTGGCATAGTGAACAACATTTTGAGAATGAAAAATAGAGTGCAAAAATAAGCTTGGCTAGATAGTGGGCAAAAAAAGTAGTTGCCATGTGTGATGGCGTGTGAGTGCCATCTGGATTGTAGTGTAACTGCAATTTGTGCTGGTTTGCGTAGAAATGTTGTTTGTCATCTGAGATTCAATGTGTGTACAGTAGAAAACATCAACTATGATTGCCATGAGAAGAAGTTGTTACAGTTGCCATGCTAAAACGTATGTATTTGCCATGTGCATTGCACTCTGCTTGCCATGAAAAATGAACAAAAGAGTTGCCATTGCTGACCCTACTTTGATATGGCTCATGCACCTACTAGATTCACACATGCAATGGGTACTAAGGACAAATAAATGCAAACGGCGATATGTTTCGTCGCAATTTGTGATGTAGTTGCCATGTGAGAACGATAAATAATATTGTCATGCCTAGAATCCTTTGTTTTGCCATGTTCAATTTAGTACGGTTTCTATTTTCTGTCCCGGTACGAAACAATAAAAAACTGATAAAAAGGAAGTGAGAAACTAACAACCACAAATCATGCAGGTTCCAAGAAGAAATAAAGTGGGCAACCTCATACGCAGCTTTTCAGGTTGATGAATGGATATTCAAGGTGTGTAGCCTCATGGACATGTCCCATTCAGAAACCAAACATCCGGACAAGGGTAGAAACTACTTTGTGAAGACAGGCACGGCAGAAGGTGAGTACTATTGCGAATGTTGCAAGTTCGAACGTGATGCTGCCACATACTCAAAGTTATGGAAAAACACACGGTGAAGCGTTTACCCCGCCATTTGATACGCTGTCGATGGACATGGGACGCTGACAAGGTGTTGGGATGCAAACATCGAATGCAGTATTGGCAATACATGAGGACAGGCCAGAAGCAACAATGGACTCCGTGTGGCACGTGGTACTGACTAAGGGTTTTGTTGAACTAATAGATGAAGCATGCAAGAGCGATGAGATGGCAAGAGTTACAGACAAGCACATGAAGGCCTTCAAGAGAGACCTTGAGGAGTTCAAGAAAAGGAATGTTGAGGAGGCCTTACACAGATTCCCACACAGTTCAAATGCAACTTCATCCATGGGTCCATCCTCTGAAAACTCAGAAGTCGGGTCAGGAGCATCAAACACGCATACGCAGATTAGGAACCCGCCATGCTCCGTCATGAAAGGGCGTCCAAGTGAAGTGAGATACAAGTCAGGAGTAGATATTCAAGCAAAGCACAAGAAACCAAGAAAAGGAGGTGGCAACCCGTAAGGAGATGTATGGGGGCTCAACTTGCGGTTAGAGACAATATTGCAGCACAAAAAATGTTGATGGTTTAGATAAATGTCACAAGTACTACGGTTTTCTTACATAGAATTGCCATGTATGTTGCATAGATTTTTGCGAAACATAAAAATTAGCAATGTAGCTGATGGTAAAAAAATTGATGTGGGGTACGAACGCATTTTGCATTTACCTATGGAAAAATATACCGTGTGGGAAATTGTTCGAGTATTTTGTCAGTAATACATGACAAAAGTTATGTAGTGAAGTTCACAACTGCACGAACAACTGAAGTTTGCCGTGTATTTTGTCAGTAATAGATGACAATGTAGTTTGCCATGTATGAACAATGTAAAGTTGCCACATATGGACAACTCCAGTTGCCATGCATGAATAACTATAGCTGTCATGCATGGTCAACTGAAATTTCCATTAATGGGTAACTGCAATTGACATGTATGAACAAGATAAATTTGCCATGTATGAACAAACTGAAGTTGCCACGTGCGGACAAGTGCAGTTGTCATGTATGAAAAGACATAACATAGCACACACAACTACGACTACTCCGAGAGAACGGGGGTGTGCGCGAGATGGGATAACGTCCACACATCGGCCGGATCCTATGTGGCAACAAAAACCAGACGCTACATGCCAAGATTCGTGCAAGTGCAAACGGACGGCGATCAATGCATGTTGGCGAGATGCAAACGCCCACACGTGTGGGCGTTATCTTTTCCCTAAATAAAAGAGAATTGGGGCATTACCAGGATGGGTTATGATTTACAGATGGCAAGCATAAATAAAAGAAAATTGTGGCATTACCACATCCCTCATGGGAGCATAGGATGATGGTCGGTATTCAGAGGAGAAAGGTCTGATGTACGAGTATGTATCATAAGAGCTAGGAGAAAGCACATTGTTTCTCAAGTCGATGTCGATGCATCTGATCTTAGAAATACCCTTGGCTAGAGAATAAGCTACTTAGTTTTGCATCAGAGTGCCCTATCCAAAGTTCTTTGAGTAAGTGTGTTAACTTGCTTACCATATCGTCTATCTTCATACTCAAAATCACAAGTGGGATTTGTGAGCATTAGTAATATAGGCATGTCTTCTTGGTTCACTTTCATATATACTAGAAGGGTTGTGCGCGTTTTGTTGCGTTCTTGAATTTGTTGGTTTTTTAAATTTCTTTATTCACTCTATTTCAAAATATAGGGTGTATCAAACCGCTTTAAGTTTGATCAAATTTATAGAGAAATATGTCAAAATTCATAATATCAAATCAGTGTTATTAGATTCATCATGAAATGAATTTTCGTATTTTTTATTTAATATTGTGAATATCTATATTTTTGGCTCCGAACTTGTTCAAAATTAAAGAAATTAACTTTTCAAAAAACTAATAACCCTTATATTTTGAAACTGATGCAATATTTAGTTTTGTCGGTGGGGGAAACGATGGAGTGTGTTTTACGTTTATTTATAATGCGGTTATTTGGTGAGTCTTTCGCGGTTTGGTTCTGTATTATCCGCTAATCAGCCCATATTTATGTAACGCCCGGATAATTAGGCTACAGTAATCCCTGTAATCAAGCTATAATAACCTATGGATTATGCTAATCCATTTTGCTAATCTTCACTTCCAAATCGAGATTCAAATTCGAATTTAAGATAACATTGAAAATGAAAGTTTTCGAATGCCAAAGCAAAAATGTTCAAATTGCGGCAGATAATACATAGGTAATTGTGTTGTAGAAATCAACATTGCTGAGAGAAGTGAAACTCACTAAATTAAAATAAACCTAAAACAGGAAATAATAAATAACAAAATAAAACAGAGAACAATTGAAAAGAAAATTTAAAAAAGAAAAGAAAAGAAGAACTCCTCCACCCATTGGGCCAGCCCAACCGGACCGTGGCCCAGCATGCCCCCACCCCACCGGCCCAACCCGGGGACGATAACCCCCACTCCCCCCGAACCGTAGCCCCCCACCCACCCCTCCTCCCCGTCGCTCACTCCCTCCACCCCGCTCGCTCTCTCTCCCTCCCCTCCCCGATCTAGATTGGATCGGGGGCCGACCCGCCGTCGCCGCCCCTCCTCGTCGGTGCCCCTCGTCGCCACCGCACCGTCACCGCCATCAGAGCCTCTCCATCTCCTCACCGAATGGCTTCCCCATGCCTCGTCGAACCCTCTCCCCTACAACCGCCGGTGAGGCCATGTCCTCTCCCCTCCTCTCCTCCTCCCCCCGCCGCACGTCCGGCCCACGCCCACGTGCGCCCACAGTCGCCCGCTCCCACCTGCCGCTGTCGTCGCTGGTCGTCGCGGCTACAGCTGCTAGCGCCGCCCGTGCGCACACCCGCACACGCCTGCCCACCGGCCACTACATCCCTGTTCGGCGCCCATCATCGCGGCCCCACGCACGTGCTTCCCGTGCGCCGCCCACGGCCACCTCCCTTGCTAGGAGCCGCTTGCACTCCGTCGTGGCCCCATGCTCGCGCCCTCGATGCGGCTCCGTCCGCCCACCTCGTTGTTCCGTGCCCGCCGACGCCGGGCCCCGACCGCTGACGTTGCTCCCCTCACCGGCCCCGTGTGAGCCCCACCGTGTCGTTGCCGCCCGCGAGCCCTGTGGCTGGCCAGGGCCTCCGGCCGTCGCCCGTGCTTCCTAGTTAGTGTGGATTGACCCCCCCCCCCCCCCCACTAACCCATATGACAGTGAGGGCCCATGCACCCCCCACTCTTTATGACAGAGGGGGCCCACGCCCCCAAAAACCGTTTTAATAAGAATGATTTAAAAAATAATAACTAATTAGTTTAACTAATTAATTAATTAGCGAATTTATTAATTGGATGATTAAGATTAATTAGAATAATTAATTAAACTCTTAATTAATTTGTTAATTAAATTAATTAAACAGAATGATAGGTGGGTCCCACCCCACTAATTAACCCGATTAATATTAATTAAACTCTAATTAAAAATTAAGTCAATGATAGGTGGGGCCCACTGGTCAGCTTTGACCAGTCAACCCCACTCTTGACTCCTGATGTCAGCATGACATCATGTTGACGTCATAAATGTGCATTTAAAAATTAATAATCTGTTTTTTTTCTGAATATTAATAAAACTTTAAAAATTAATATAAAATAATCCGTAACTTGGATGAAAAAGTTTTGTACATGAAAGTTGTTCAGAAAAATTCCATGAACCCGAATAAGTTGTTCGTTAGTTTGTCACATGCTCTTAGCATAGCAAACATGGAACTTTTCTATCGATTTCATATGTGCGGTAATAGCCAGAGGCCCGGGAAATATCCTCAGATATTTTTCCGACCCATCTACGACGTGTAATACTGCGTTAGTGCATGCCTAGCTCTGCATATCGCCATGTCATGCATCATGATGCATTTGTCTGCTTTATATTTATTGTTTCTCCCTCTTCTTACCGGTAGATACCGAGACTGACGATGCTGCTGGGTACGACTACACCGTTGACGATCATGACTTTGTCGTAGCAGCAAGGCAAGCATCCCCCCTTGAGCATTCCGATATCGCCCATTTATTTCCCTCTCATTCTTGCATTAGATTTTGCTACTGTACTAGTTAGTTCCTATTCTGATGCATAGCCTGTTTTTGATAAACTGCTACTATACATGCAATCATATCAACTTCTTAGTATAGGTTGATCAATGAATCCCTAGTGAACCCCTTAGTCCCAGTTGCCCTTGCTTTTTCGTAACTGACCCGACGACTCAATGACTCGAAGACTCAGTCAACTGACCCACAAGCCAAGCCCCTCACATCATCGCACTCCCCTTAGTTGTATGACTCTCTAGTGTCATTATCGAGTACCGAGGGTAACACCTCATGAAGTACTCATGATGCTAGCCCTCTAGTGCAGCTAGTCGGTCATGGTTAGCGAGGGTAATTCCTCCTTCACCATTCCTGACGATGTCGCTGTCGTGCAACCCCTCAAGTGTGGGACCCTCGAGGGTGATTCCTCTAAGTCCACCTTGACGGTTACATCGAGCGGAGACCATTGAGGGTGATTCCTTAGTTCCTGCCTTGATGTTTTATACACATGGTTACTATGACCTGGTTACATCAACATGTTGGTGATGTGTCGGCCCTGAAGGGTACCCACGGTTTGATGATGATGAGGTGTGGACGGGCAGGAGAGGCCCTTGCCACACATCCTCGAGACGGGATGACGGGACCGCACGTCATGGGTCGCGCTTTCCCCACGTTAATAAAATGCTAATGGGTTGGGTATTTGATCTGAGTTGGTCATTTGGCCTATTACGCACTAACCTTCATGTGGGAGAAGTTATGGGTACTTAGCGTCATTGTATCAGCCGAAGCTCTTCGGACGTCAGCAATGGAGTGGCGCGCGCCCGAGTGGCCTGGACGGTATAACTCTTGGACTAGAGTGTGCTAGGTCTAACCTTGGCCGCGTTTGCATCGTGTAGGAGTGTAGAGGGAAAGTGGGCCCACGAACCCTCTGTGCTTAGGATTTAGACCGGCGAGCTGGCCTCTTTGTTGAGCCTAGGTGGGGCGACGATGTTTTGATGTCCCGAGGTCGGGCATTGTTGAAAATATGCCCTAGAGGCAATAATAAATTAGTTATTATCATATTTCCTTTTTCATGATAATCGTTTATTATCCATGCTATAATTGTATTGATCGAAGACTTAGATGCATGTGTGGATACATAGACAAAACCATGTCCCTAGTATGCCTCTAATGGACTAGCTTGATCATCAAAGATGGTTATGGTTTCCTATCCATGGACATGAGATGTCATTTGATAACGGGATCACATCATTAGGAGAATGGTGTGATGGACAAGACCCAAACTACAAACGTAGCATATGATCGTGTCAGTTTATTGCTACTGTTTTCTGCATGTCAAGTATATGTTCCTATGACCGTGAGATCATGCAACTCACTGACACCGGAGGAGTGCCTTGTGTGTATCAAATGTCACAACGTAACTGGGTGACTACAAAGGTACTCTACAGGTATCTTCGAGGGTGTCTGTTGAGTTGGCATGGATCAAGATTGGGATTTGTTACTCCGTGTGACGGAGAGGTATCTCAGGGCCCACTCGGTAATACAACATCACAACAAGCCTTGCAAGCAATGTGACTAAGTGTTAGTCACGGGAACTTGTATTATGGAACGAGTAAATAAACTTGCCGGTAACGAGGTTGAACTAGGTATGGAGATACCAATGATCGAATCTCGGGCAAGTAACATACCGAAGAACAAAGGGAACATCTTACGGGATTAACTGAATCCTTGACATAGAGGTTCGACCGATAAAGATCTTCGTACAATATGTAGGAACCAATATGGGCATCTAGGTCCCGCTATTGGTTATTGACCGTAGAGGTGTCTCGGTCATGTCTACATAGTTCTCGAACCTGCAGGGTCTGCACACTTAAGGTTTGGTGACCTTTCGGTAGTATAGAGTTATGTATGGTGGTGACCGAAGGTTGTTCGGAGTCCTGGATGAGATCCTGGATGTCACGAGGAGCTCCGGAATGGTCTGGAGGTAAATATTCATATATAGGAAGTCCTATTTTGGTCGCCGGAAACGTTTCGGGCTCATTGGTAGTGAACCAGGAGTGCCGGTAGTGTACCGGGAGACCATCGGGAGGGGTATTTTGACCCAAGAGGCTACATGGGCTGTGGGAGAGTGAATACCAGCCCTTAGTGGTCTGGTGGAAGTCCCACACAAAGCCCATGCGGCTAGGGAGAAAAAGCTCAAAGAGAAAAGGTGGAAAAAGCCCAACCCTTTTTCCACCTTTTTCCTTTTGGGCTTTTCTTCCCAGCCGCATGGGCCTTGTGTGGGACTTCCACCAGCTCACTAAGGGCTGATATTATCCTCCCGCAGCCCATGTAGCCTGTTGGGTCAAAATACCCCTCCTGATGGTCTCCCGGTGCACTAACGATACTCCCGGTACACTACCGATGAGCCCGAAACCTTTCCGGTGACCAAAATAGGACTTCCTATATATCAATCTTTACCTCCAGATCATTCCAGAGCTCCTCGTGACATCCGGGATCTCATTCGGGACTCCTAATAACCTTCGTTCACCACCATACATAACTCTATACTACCGAAGCGTCACCAAACCTTAAGTGTGCAGACCCTGCGGGTTCGAGAACTATGTAGACATGACCGAGACACCTCTACGGTCAATAACCAATAGCGGGACCTGGATGTCCATATTGGTTCCTACATATTCTATGAAGATCTTTATCAGTCGAACCTCTATGTCAAGGATTCAGTTAATCCCGTATGATGTTCCCTTTGTTCTTTGGTATGTTACTTGCCCAAGATTCGATCGTCGGTATCTCCATACCTAGTTCAACCTCGTTACCTACAAGTCTTGTTACACGTTCCGTAATACAAGATCCCATGACTAACACTTAGTCACATTGCTTGCAAGGCTTATTGTGATGTTGTATTACCGAGTGGGCCCTAAGTTACCTCTCTGTCACACGGAGTAACAAATCCCAGTCTTGATCCATGCCAACCCAACAGACACCCTCAGAGATACTTGTAGAGCACATTTATAGTCACCTAGTTACGTTGCGATGTTTGATACACACAAGGCACTCTTCCGGTGTGCGTGAGTTGCATGATCTCATGGTCATAGAAACATATACTTGACATGCAGAAAACAATAGCAATAAACTGACACGGTCATATGCTACGTTTGTAGTTTGGGTCTTGTCTATCACATCATTCTTCTAATGATGTGATCCCGTTATCAAATGACATCACATGTCAATGGCTAGAAAACCTTGACCATCTTTGACCAACGAGCTAGCTCACTAGAGGCATACTAGGGACAAAGTGTTGTCTATTTACCCACACATGTAATGTGTTTCCAATCAATACAATTATAGCATGGATAATAAATGATTATCATGAACAAGGAAATATAATAATAAACACTTTATTTGTTGCCTCTAGGGCATATTTCCAACAGTCTCCCACTTGCACTAGAGTCAGTAATCTAATTCACATCACTATGTGATTTACATTGTAATGAATCGAACACCCATGCAATTCTGGTGTTGATCATGTTTAGCCCTTGGAAGAGGTTTAGTCAATGGGTCTGCAACATTCAGATCCATGTGCACTTTGCAAATATTTATGTCCTTTTACTCAATGTAATCACGGATGGAGTTGAAGCGTCGCTTTATGTGTCTGGTCCTCTTGTGAAACCTTGTTAGCCAGCGCAATGGCACCAGTGTTGTCACATAATAGGTTCATTGGATTCATTGCCCTGGGCACTACTCCAAGATCTGTCATGAACAGCTTCATCCAGACACCTTCCTTCGCTGCCTCCGAGGCTGCGATGTACTCCGCTTCGCACGTAGAATCGGCTACCACGCTTTGCTTGGAACTGCACCAGCTTACCGCTCCCCGTTGATAATAAATACGTATCCGGTTTGTGACTTAGAGTCATCCGGATCAGTGTCAAAGCTTGCATCGACGTAACACTTTACGACGGGCTATTCATCACCTCCATAAACGAGAAACATTTCCTTAGTTCTTTTTAGGTACTTAAGGATATTCTTGACCGCTGCCTAGTGCTCCATTCCAGGATCACTTTGAAACCTTCCGGCCATACTTATGGCAAGGCTGACATCGGGTCTTGTGCACAGCATTGCATACATGATAGAGCCTATGGCTGAAGCATAGGGGATGACACTCATCTTTTCTCTATCTTCTGCAGTTACTGGGCATTGAGTCTTACTCAACTTCACACCTTGTAACACAGGCAAAAACCCCTTCTTGGACTGATCCATTTTGAACTTCTTCAAAACTTTATCAAGGTATGTGCTCCGTGAAAGTGCTATTAAGCATCTCGATCTATCTCTATAGATTTTAATTCCTAATATGAAAGCAGCTTCTCCTAGGTCCTTCATTGAAAAACTCTTGTTCAAATATACCTTCGTGCTTTCCAGCATTTCTATATTGTTTCCAATCAGCAATATGTCATCCACATATAATATTAGAAACGCTATAGAGCTCCCACTCACTTTCTTGTAAATACAAGCTTCTCCATAAACTTGTATAAACTCAAACGCTTTGATCACCTCATCAAAACGCTTATTCCAACTCCGAGATGCTTGCACCAGCCCATAAATGGATCGCTGGAGTTTGCAAACTTTGTCAGCATTCTCTGGATCGACAAAACGTTCTGGTTGCATCATATACAACTCTTCCTCAAGGAAACCGTTGAGGAATGTTGTTTTGACATCCATCTGCCAAATTTCATAGTCGAAATAAGCAGCTAATGCCAACATGATTCTGACAGACTTAAGCATCGCTACGGGTGAGAAGGTCTCATCATAGTCAACTCCTTGAACTCGTGAAAAACCCTTTGCCACAAGTCGAGCTTTATAGATGGTGATATTACCGTCCGTGTCTGTCTTCTTCTTAACGATCCATTTGTTCTGAATGGCCTTTTGCCCTTCAGGTAATACTTCCAAAGTCCATACTTTGTTTTCATACATGGATCTCATCTCGGATTTCATGACCTCTAACCATTTCTCGGAATCCGGGCCCATCACCGCTCCTCCATAGCTCGTAGGTTCATTGTTGTCCAACAACATGACCTCCAAGACAGGGTTGCCGTACCACTCAGGAGTAGTACGTGCCCTTGTCTACCTACGAGGTTCAATAGTAGCTTGATCCGAAGCTTCATGATCATCATCATTAACTTCCTCTTCTACCGTCGTAGGTTCCATAAAAACATCTTTCTGTGCTGCGCTACTTTCTGGTCGAACTAAAGGTTCAATAACCTCATCACACTACTAGGAAAAGGGCTATAGCTAATATAGACATTAGTGGCGCACTATGTACGTGGTGCGCCACTGCTATATAGCAGTGGCGCACCAGATACTGGTGCGCCATTAATGGCCATATTACTAATGGCGCACCTGGTGTGTGGTGCGCCATTACTAGTTGTGTCCTGGCCCCACACCCCTCCCCTGACTTAGCAGTGGCGCACCAGGTGGAAGTGCGCCATTACTAGTTTTAACTATTAATGGTGCACCACACATACAGTGCGCCACTACTAACAATTTTTTTCAATTTTTTTTCAAAACTAGTAATGGCGCACCATGCACCAGGTGCGCCATTAGTAACCCTGGTTACCAATGGCGCATTCTTACGAGGTGCGCCATTAGTAACCTGAGAGCAGCTATATATTTAATTTTTTACAGCCACCTACCACACTCACTTTCCCCACTTCATTCTCTCCACCTCTAGCTACCAAGCTTGGTCTTGGCTGCCTCCTCCTCCTCACCTCATTTGCACCATAGATTCACCCAAATTAAGTGGTTAAATTTCCTTTTTTTGATAGGTAAGTAAGTGGAAAGCTTTCTTTATGTTCTAGATCTACTTTTTTCTCCCTCCAACGTACACACTTTTTATGGCCTAGACCTACGTATGTTTGTGGTGCGCCATTGTTTGTGGTGATGACCCTCCCCTAAATGTTGTCAATATTTTGCCGGAGTGTTGATTCATTTCCGTTTTGGCAAGAATTTGGCACTATGCATTCTTTCTGGTCCTATTTTTTGGTTCTAAAATATCATTTTGCTCTACCCTGCAGGCGACCATGGTCGCACAATGACCGAAGGCATCGTGAATAGGTTTTTGAGCTCCGCGAAGGACGAGATGCTTCAAAAGAATGAGACGGAGATAAGATGTCCATGTCGAAAATGCAAGCTGAAGAGCCTTATGGACCCGGATTCCAGACAGGTGCGGGACCACCTGCTCGTGCGTGGTTTCATGGATGGCTATCAGTGGCAAGGTGATGAAGATGATTATGAAGTCGTCCATGGGGGCCGGGCAAGAAATAATGAAGGGCAGCTAGACAATAGCAGCAAGGGCGGGCGAGAAGACGAAGAATCTCCAGGACATGATCACGAAGTAGATGAAGGACACAGTCATCATGTAGAAGATGCCGGACATGATGATGAGGAAGATCAAGACGAAGGGCATGATCATGTAGATGAAGATGCCAGAGCAGACGATGATGGACCATCGATGGGCTGGGTGCAGGACCCTCATATTCAAGAGCTCCTTCTCAAGCAGACGGGTAACGCAAGAGCTCCCGCCCGGGAGAAAGCCAAGCTGGATCAACTGGAGATAGACGCGGTTACTCCATTGTACGAAGGATGCAGGCCCGAGGATACCCGCCTGAAAGTAACGCTCATGGCTCTGGAGATGAAGGTAAACACAAAATGACCGATGCATGCTTCGATGAGAACATGTCATTCTGGCACGAACGTCTTCCCAAGGGGAACAAGTGCCCAACCAGTTTCGAGGAGGCGAAGAAAATCGTGTGTCCTCTGGATTTGCCGCATGTGAAATACCATGTGTGCATGAACGATTGCATCATTTATCGGGACGAGCACGCGGAGTCTACCATATGTCCGGTGTGCGGCGTCACTCAATACAAGAATAGGAAGAAAGCTCCTTGAAAAGTGGTGTGGTACTTTCCGATCACTCCTCGTCTGCAGCGGTATTTCACGGACCCTAAGCTAGCAAAGCTCCTGCGTTGGCACGCGGATAGGGAGGAGAAGAAGCGAGAAGATGACGGAAATGATCCGGAGATAAATAAAAAAGACAAGATGCTGAGTCACCCTAAGGATGCAAGCTAGTGGCAAGCGTTGAACTTCGAACACCCAGAATTTGGGGATGATCCAAGGAACATCATGCTGGGCGCGAGCACCGATGGAGTCAATCCGTTTGGCAGCCAGAGAAGCACACATAGCACCTGGCCTGTGTTTGTGTGGATGTACAACCTTCCCCGCTGGATGTGCATGAAGAGGAAGTGCATTCACATGAGTATTCTAATTGAAGGGCCAAAACAACCAGGGAACGACATCAATCTGTATCTGGGGCTGTTGAAAGAGGAGCTAGACACGCTGTGGAAAACACCGGCCAATACATGGGACGCTGCAGTGAAACAATATTTCCCTATGAGAGCCGCACTGCTCACGACGGTGCACGACTTTCTCGGTTACGGATATGTCACAGGGTAGGTGGTCCACGGATTTAGTACATGCGTCAGGTGCATGGATGACACAACATATCGCCAGCTAAATAGAGATCTCGGGTCTTCGAAAACCGTGTTCATGGGACATCGAAGGTGGCTTCGCGACGATGACGCATGGAGAAAACGCAAGGATCTATTCGATGGTGAAACCGAACCCCGAAGACCCCCACGTACGAGGAGCGGCGAGGAAATAGACAAGTTGTTGAAAAATTGGAAAGAGTTCCCACCGCCGGGAAAGAAGCGAAAGGCGCCAAATCTGCTGCTAAAGGTATGGAAAACGAGGTCTGTTTTCTGGGACTTGCCGTACTAGAAGATCGTCCGTGTGCCTCACAGCCTTGATGTCATGCATATCACGAAGAACATGTGCGAGAGTCTGCTTGGTACCCTGCTCAACATGCCAGATAGGACCAAAGATGGGCCAAAAGCAAGGGCAGACTTGCAATCAATGGGCATCAGGGAGGAGCTACACGCAAAACGCCCTAATGATGATGACGATGATGATGAGGCGAAGAACACGGAAAGTCGTCGACACAAAGGCAAAAAGGCCAAGAAGATCGAATATGAATGCCCTCCCACGTGCTTCACTCTAAGTCAGAAGGAGATCGAGCAGTTTTTCACGTGCCTCGTAGGAGTAAAACTTCCTTACGGTTACGCAGGGAAGATAAGCAGATACCTAGACTCAGCGAAGCAGAAGTTCAGCGGGATGAAGTCTCACGACTGTCACGTGCTGATGACGCAAATACTTCCAGTTGCAATCCGTGGGATCATGGACGCGCACGTTCGTGAAACGCTATTTGGCCTATGCAACTTTTTCGACGTCATCTCTCAGAAGTCGGTTGGCGTGAGGCAACTCAGAAGGCTACAGGAAGAGATCACGGTGATACTATGCGAGCTTAAGATGTACTTCCCGTCCGCATTCTTCGATGTTATGGTGCATCTTCTGGTCCATATCATGGAGGATATCATCCAACTCGGGCCGACGTTCCTGCACAGCATGATGCGGTTTGAAAGGATGAATGGTGTCATCAAAGGATACTTTCGCAACAGGGCACGTCCAGATGGAAGCATAGCCAAGGGCATTCTGACCAAAGAGTGCATCTCTTTCTGCACGAATTATCTAGGCATCAAGAACCCCATTGGTCTGCCCGTCAACAGGCACCTCGACAGGCTCGCTGGATGGGGTCACCGCGAGGGTCGCCGCGAAATGCATGTCGACTTCAAGGGTCGACTCGCCGACTTTGAAAGAGCAAACCTAGTCACGCTACAACACATAGACGTGGTCGATCCTTGGGTGGTAGAGCACAAAACCTTTATTGAGAAGACGTACAATGACCGAGGCCAACAGAGGACGGATGGAGATATAATCAAAGAGCACAACTCATGTTTCACGCGTTGGTTCAAGGACAAGCTTCTGTCGTACCCTTTACATGAGGATTCTTCCACAGAAGAAAAACACATATTCGCCTTGTCATAGGGTGCTGAGCACAACCTGATGACCTATGAGGCGTACGATATCAATGGCTACACATTCTACACCGAGGAAAAGGACATGAAGAGCAATTATCAGAACTCCGGGGTAACGATGGAATCCTACACCGGTAACGACAAGGATAGATACTATGGAAGGATCGAGGAGATCTGGGAGCTGAGCTACGCTGGAGAGAAGGTCCTGATGTTCCGTGTCAGATGGTCCAAGAGCGTCCTAAAAGAAGACCGGTATTTCACCACCATGGTTATACCCGAAGCCAAATCCAAGACCGCGGGCGCAAACGTCACCGCAAAAAATGAGCCATGGGTACTGGCTCGCCAAGTGGACCAATGCTTCTTCATTACCGACCCGTCAAAGCCCAGTCGTGTTGTCGTGAGGAGAGGCAAAAGGAACATCATCGGAATGGATGGAGTTGCGAATGAGCAAGACTTCGACAAGTACGGCAACCCAAAGATGGAAGATGACGACGACGATGAAGTACCATACACCACAAGAAAAAGCAGGACCACCCTAACTAAAGGACGTCTGTTCAAGAGAAGAACTCAAGGGGTTCCGGGGCTAAATTATTCAACCGCGAGAAAGAAGGGCAAGAAGATTGTGAAAATATAGCGAAGATCGAATCACGACGTGTCGCCCACGTGTGTGTGTCAGTGGCAAGCTCAATCTTTGATGACTGTTATTTCATGTCACTTGATTTGAACCATGTCATCTAATTCTAAATCTTTGCACAATGGTTTTATCACTCCATTCGCATTTTCCTTCTCTTTTATCTCAAATCTTAAATTATTACATGCAACTAAAAATCCAAAAAAAATAAAAAAAGTTAGTAATGGCGCACCAGGAGAAGGTGTGCCATTGCTATCATGGTGTTTATGGCGCACCCCTAAAAGGTGCGCCATTGCTATCCTTGTTTATGGCGCACCCCTAAAAGGTGTGCCATTTCTATACTTGTTTATGGCGCACCCCTCCGAGGTGCGCCATTGCTAACCCTCCCCCCACTACGGCATTATCTGAGCCCGCCCGCCCGCCGCTAGCCCGACCCCCTTCCTTCTCCCCTCTCCTCCCGTTGCCGCCTCCCCCTTCCCCCGAAACCCCGCTCATCGCAAGCACATGACTGATTCTGCGCGACCTTCATTCCATGGCGTTGGTGTGGTGTTGCCTCCCCCACTACCTCACTCTTTCCCTCTCGTGTTGTTTATTCTTGCGACCGGAGACGGCAGGAGGAGGAGGGCGAGGGTGGTGCGTGGGTGGTTCATGGGTGGTTCCCCAGCGTTGGCCGGTTCGTGGGTGGTTCCCGGAGCCTGAGTTGCCGATCCGGTTCGTCTTCTCCCCGGGGCTTCTTCTCCTCCAGGTACGGACAACTTTTCTCCCTTCTTGATTCCTTTTCCATTTATTGTTCTTGTTGTTACCTGGCTGGATTGGCTGTTCAGTTGATTCTTTCCCGTTCATGCTCTGATGATATTGGTCCACTCCTGCTCGCCATGTACCCCTGCCGATTGTTAAATCCTGTGCTTGTGTCTGAAAAACTCTGAAACCATCCACCTGAAATCCATGTCAAAGGCTATGTAGCCCCCCTTAGAAGGTTTGTAAGAGAACCTAAGCTTGTGAGACTCTTCGAGTTACCGTATTCTTTCTTCTCGGTTTGTGCCGCTATGTTGTTGTTGTAATTGGTCGTTGGATTCTCGATTGATTCAGTGGTCATTGCTGTTATGATGGAAGAAGGCAACTTGTTGTGGTAAGAAGCCAGGGATACTTGACCAAACTGTGAATGGCATGGCACTCAAAGAGCAAATGTCTTAGCAAATTTGTCATCTCCTTGTGGAGGGAGGGTTTCCTGGAACAAAGCAAAAAATACACACATAAAATGATTAAAATCATTCCATTCCACACTATATATACATGCTTCTTTCTAAAATGTGTGTTCATATGCTTCTTTCTAAAATATGCCTTCAGTTGCAAAAAGAGTGGCCATGGACTGTTCATCCCCCTCTTGTTTTTTAGTGTTCTGGCTTTGATCAACTTCAAACCTTCTCGCTCACAACACCCACACTCATGCCCGTATTTTATTTCGTTTCTCGACAAAAAATAAAAAGGTCACGCTATAGACGGATGATCGATGCCAAGCATATTGCTGCTGCAATCTCCAGCAGCAAGGCAAGAACCCAATCCCCTGCTCTGTGTGGGGATCTTCAAATTTTAAATTTTAAATTTTGCCTGATAAAAGGGATCAGAGGATGGACGCATCAAAAGATGGGTGGTATCATGAAAGGGGGTAAACCTGATTGTAGATGAAACATACAGGAGAGTGAAAAAAACACCATGGACAGAGCCATAGAGGTATATAGAGGAGTATATCTATAGTATGTGTGTGGTTAAAGAGAACAAAAGGAAAAGCTAATGGGTCAGAGAATCCATCCTTGTTTGCTTGCTAGCATGTCTGCTTCAACTGGCCCTAGCTAGCTAGCTATACAGAGAAGAAAAACATGGCAGTACTAGTGTAGTAACCATGTACTGTACTAGTTTACTTAATTATGTTGCTTAGAGGAAGAATTTACCATGCATTGTTATTAATTAACCAAGTGTAAAACAGCTAGCTAGCTAGCACTTAGTTTCTTGACCACCACTATACTAGTAGCAAGCAGTGTGAGTGAGAGCAGCAAGCGTGGAATGTGCGGTCTGAACTGAAAGAAGGAGTGTTTACCATCAGGTCAAAGCAGAGGAGTGCAACATAATCTTTCAACATGTCATTCTCTCTTTCTCTGGCCCCTAAAGGTGTAGCAGGAGTTGGCATCATCTAGCATTCACATTTGACCGGAGACCGCATTGTATATAAATAAATTGGCCATGTTGAATGAACTTAACCCCAGATGGCATAGTAAAAATATGAAAGATTGATAGGTTTAGAACACTTGAGCTGAGCTTCCTCAAGTTCATTGCAGAAATCTTCAGGAGTAGCTTGAAGGTTGCTCTGCTTGGTTGGTAATTATAGTTAGTTTCTTTGATCACTAAGAGAGAGAGATGCAGTCCTGCAGTTGCTACAATCTGGGAGTAAGTAGATTGCATCTCTGGATTTTTATCTTCCAAGAGTTATGTTTCACTTTTTGAGCCGCAAATTTGTCTTCCAAGAGTAAACCAGAAATTAATCATATAGCGATCCCCTTGTGGGGTTATGGGTCGTTGGTCATTTTGAAAGGGAGGTGGTGCTTTTTGGAGTAAAATTCAACTCTCCTACACATACTGGAAGTCATATTCAAGTAACGCCCCTTCATATCATCGGTCTCGGCCCATGATTTATGAATTACTTCAACACAGCAGACAAAACAGTCTACCTAGCACATAAATGGTCGTGAGTCTATAGTAGAAGACTAGAAATATAATTGCATTGTGGTCATTTTTGTCCAAATTTAAGCATTATGGTCATTTTGTCCAAATTTAATTGTTATTTGTAATGCTATTTGCAAACTGTTGTAATAGGAAGAAAAACAGACATAATATCAATAATCTCACTACATGACCTCCCACCTTTTGGGAAGCTACCAAACCTCAAGGGCCTCTATTTGAAGAATATTTCTGGAATGCTCTAGTTCGGGCCTATATGTTGGTTGTGCCTATATGTAGGCCTTTTTTGTGCAGGGACAAATGGTTACCCCTTTCTCCTGAAATGTTGATTAATTTCCATTTCAGTTGAGAATGGGGCACTCCTAGGTCAAGAAAATTAGCAAAGGTCATGCCCAATTTTCTTGACCTAGAAGGTGCCCGATTCTCAACTGAAACAAAAATTAATCAACATTTTGCATGTTTTATTCTCAGTTTTCCTCTAAATTTGAGAAGAATAGATACTACCCTGATCTCATCCAATAACTCTAGTAGCCTTTTTTCCTATTTATAGCGAACATGGCCGACAACGATGAGGCCGGCGGTTCGGGCAAGCCATTCTGGGAGCTGTCCCAGGAGATGGAGGAATAACCTCACCGCTATGAGGACGTCGTAGAAGACACCGATCCCGACTACACAACCCTTAGTGGCGTCAGGGATGACACAACTGATGGTGCCGCCGGGGATGTCACCACTGATGATGGCAGCGAACGCACAGATGGTAGCCAACCGAAGAGGCAACGGAAGGACCGGCGCCCGAACGTGCTCGACACCGTCAAGGAGGAATTTACTGAAGTGTCCTCCAGTGGGCATCCAACGGCGCCCAAAGAATTAGTCCGTGGGTACGCGGGACAACTCGGGTGCATTCCCTCGAGCATCGTCTCGATCAACACCGAGAACCTAAGGCATCCTCGCCGAGGGAATTTGCGCAACCTCCTCTTCACGAAGTTGCACGAACGATACAAGTTCCCTGGTGACTTCGCAAATACACGCCTCTTAGGGAATAAAGTGAACAGTGCCGCCCTCACGAAGATGAGCACGGCCCTGGCTACTTGGAGAGACACGGTGAAGAGAAGGATTCTAAATGGTGATAGTTATGAGAAGATCAAGGCGACAAATCCTTCGATTAGCGAAGAGGACTACCTGGAGTTCAAGATCAAGTGCGAGAGCAACGCATCTGCGGAATCGAGTCAGTGGGGGAAAGATATGCGGGACTTGAACTTAGGGGTCCACAAACTCGGTCCCGGCGGTTATAGAGTGGCGGAATCTAAATGGGACAAGGAGGACGCGGAGCGTGCCGCGCAAGGCCTACCGCCCCTCTTCGATAAATACCATGAAAAGCATACTAGGAACTATGTCAGGGCCCGGTACAAGGTGGACCCGGTAACAGGGGAGCTTACCATGGATCCGAAGGTGAAGGAGCTTGAGCTTGTTTTGGTAAGGAATACACCCCCGCGTAATTAGCTCCATATGGTTGCATTCTAATTAATGAAGCCAAATTTCTAAATGGTTCACGTTCCTTTCGCAGGAAACTGAAAGCAGTAGCGTGGGGTCTCAGAGCTCCCCGCCTGCTGCCCCTTGGGACACCTCTTTAAATAGGACGTTGTACGTTCTGAAACAAAAGGATAAGTTCAGTAAGTCGTCGTCAGCTGGTCGTGTGGCTGGCGAAGGCTTGTCCACGAAATGGTCGGAATACTATAAGGCTAGGCGAAAGGAGAGAAAGACCAGCTCGGAAAGCCAGGAGCGCGAGGTTAAAGAACTCAAGGCACAAGTGGCGCGGATTCTGGAGATAGTCCAAGAGCAAGTGCGAGACCAACTGGGAGCAACGATCACCGCCATTATGTCTTCCTTGCTTGAGGGGCTGCGGGGGTGGATTGCGTGCAGCCAACAGGGGGCGCCCCGATTCCCAGCTTCACGGGCAGCAACTCGCACAACACGCCGGCAATGGTGTCTCCGGCGGAGGCGGCATTGGTGTCTCCGGCGGAGGCGGCATTGGTGTCTCCGGCGTCGGCGCCGGTATTAGACCTTAATGCACCTGGGTGTGGGAAGAATACGCCAGCCGACACCTCGGCAGCAAGCGGCCCCTCCGTCACTTGCACGCCCGCTGTTGGCGGTGCCTCGACATTAGCCGAGCTCGACACCATCACGGTAACTAAGCCTCGGCCGATGACTACGTCATCTCCTTGCCTTTGACTGGGCATCCCTGACGCCCTACATGTTTTCGTAGGGCGTCGCCAACGTTCCATGCACTCTCCTGCACTTCATGGATGACGAGTTGATCGATGTCGCCAAGGCCAAAATCGTTGAACCGGGCAACCGCGTGTTCCACGGTAATCCGATGCCACCCACCATGTATAGGGTTCAACTGGTTCGGGTGCTGCGGGGCTATGACGACTTGTTACCTCCGTATCGACCCCCTGGGCCGACGAAGATGATGTGATGACCCTCAGCGCCTGCTTAAACTGGTCCATGCTTTGGCCGAAGAGACAGATTTGTTTGGGGGCAGGGGACACCACCCCATAGACAACACCGCCAGTCGTGCCGGCGCCAAGCCATGGCAAGACCACCGCAACGCTACCGCCGTCAGCTGATCCAGACATGCATATGGCACAGGATCCGGACGGCGACGACGGTACATTTTCTAACGTCGATAAGTACATCAACGAAGATGGGTACGGTGACGAATTCTTGGAGCCTCTTTCTCAAGAACCCAACCCTGCAAAAGACGATCGGGATCTAGCTGGTACTGCGGAGAAACCCAATTGCAACAGGCGTCGTCTATTCAGTTCCCAGGAGACTCCTCCAGTTGCCGCCTTCACCGAGACTCAAACAGCCGAGGTGCGAAATATTATCAGCCCCAACACACTCAAGAAGGTGGTCTCTGAGCAGAACTCGATCCCATTACAGCAGAAGAAGCAGAAGGCATGGAAAAGAAAAAATAACAAGGGTGCGAGACAGCCGGCACCGAGTACGATCCGTGCTCAGGACGGGCCACCAATACCTAAGGATATCTCGAGGAGGGTGCATGTGGCGGGTAGGCCGATGCTACCGACTAATCTGCTCAATGCTGCAACCGGTGCTATGCGGAGTCTGCATGATGGTGTTCTTACTATGGAGAAGCAGCGTCTCCCCGAGAATGATGTGGCATACCTGGTTTCCGTGGCCAAGGTGCCAGAGGGCAAGGGCTTTGTCGAGAGCACCATCGGGCGTATGATCGTCCTGCGGTCTGATGACATCTTCCATATGTTTAACCTTTATGCGCTGCACTACACCTTCGTTCGGCTATTTTCGCTCAGTATGGAGATGCGGATCATTAGAGACAAGACCCGTACATCGTGATAGTTGACCCCTTCTACATGTGTGCCAAGATCTTGGGCAGCGTTGGGGACCGGCAAGTCGCAAGTTCATACCTCGAAGGCCTCATTCTGGCGAACCCAGATAAGGATAACTTCCTCGTGCCTTACTTTCCCGAGTAAGTCATCCCCTCACCGCCCTGTAACATATGATTTCTTAGATTTCGATCGTTCTTTTTTTTCCTAACATTCCATGTTTTGTGCAGTGACACACATTGCACACTCATCCTCTTAAGCCCGAAATATTCCATGGCGACGTATTTCGACTCGGACTGTCAGTCAAAGAAAGACTACACAAATATCAAGAAAGTTCTTGATGATGCTCTCCCCGGCTATGCCAAATCTGGAGGCACCTTCAGGAGGACAATTTGTAGGTATGGCAAGCACTTGTTCACCCACGTAACGACGTTCCCCTGCGTCAAGCAGCCGCCTGGCAGTTAGAAGGATGCCAACTACGCCCTCCATCACATGCGGGCGATCGTACGGGACCTTCATCACCTTATGCTACCAAGTAATCTCAAAGATTGGGCCGCACGCTTGTCGGAAATCCAGGACACAGACATCAGACAAGAATTCTTTCGCATCCAGTCAGATATTGTGGAAATCATCTATCAAGATGCCCTTCGTACCTCGGGGCAGTTCTACCTCAAATATCAACCGTCCAACAATGAAATAGAAACAATGCTACAAATGCAGGCTGACAACGACCGCACATTCATGACCATCACGAAAGACGGCGGCTTCATCCACGCTCCGGTCCCTAAGCCGGGTCGAAAGTATTGATGCTATGTAGTTCTGGAAGAAGAGTTTAGCTCATGTTGTAATTAAACTTTAATGAACTTGTATGTCTCTTTAGTTTGGACAGTCGTTCAACTTATATGTAATCGATGCTATTTATTAGTAGGACCATGAATCGTGCTATTAATGTGTTGCTTCTCTCTTCCGATCCTTTTGTTGCATACTTATATATTGCTTATATATTATCTGTGAATTGCTACTAATGTTTTGTTTGTCTAGTGCATAGAGATGTCGTCGTATGTCGTGTACAAGGGTAAGGTTCCCGGAGTCTACAACGACTGGGAGGAGTGTCGGAGACAGGTTCACCGTTTCAGCGGTAACAGTTACAAAGGGTACACCACTAGGGCGGAGGCGGAAGCTAGATACGCGCGCTATCTAGCAGGAGAGAGGAGGGAGCGGAGGAGGAACCGGATGAAGACCAGTTTCATCGCGATGATGCTCATCGTGACCGCAGCTCTCTTCTATGTGATGGTAGTTTAGATTATCGATATCGACTTTGTAATGTGACGATAAACTCGGCTAATACGATGAACTTTGCTAATGTCTCGAGACCTAAACTTGGCTAATGTTTGAACTTTGTTCGCTATTTCGAATTTGGAGACTAATATGATGAATTCTATTGTGTGATGTTTATATTCTGTGCTGTAACATATTTTGTAACCTTTGCAAATACCAAAAAATAAAAAAAATCCTAATATTCATAGTAGTGCCGCACCATATTGAGCATTAGTGGCGCACCAGGGCCAAATACCAGTGGCGCATTATGGGCCATAGTAATGGCGCACCTAGGGGCATAGGTGGAGGCAAATATGGCCCCCCTAGGAGGCATAGTAATGGCACACTGTTGGACATAGTAATGGCGCACTCTGTGGTGCACCACTACTATCTCGGATACTAATGGCGCACCAGAGGTGCGCCATTACTATTTGTTACTAGTGGCGTGTTAATAGTGGCGCACCCATAGTGCGCCATTAATAGCAAAAACGGGTGCGCCACTAACAGCCTATTTTGTAGTAGTGTCAAGCTCTATTTTCCTCCCACTCAATTCTTTCGAGAGAAACTCTTTCTCAAGAAATGTTCCATTCTTCGCAACAAACACTTTGCCTTCAAATCTGAGATAGAAGGTATACCCGACTATCTCTTTCGGGTATCCTATGAAGACGCATTTCTCTGCTTTGGGTTCTAGCTTTTCAGGCTGAAGTTTTTGACATAAGCATCACATCCCCAAACTTTAAGAAATGACAACTTTGGCCTCTTGCCAAACCATAGTTCATATGGCATCGTCTCAACGGATTTCGATGGTGCCCTATTTAAAGTGAATGCAGCTGTCTCTAATGCATAACCCCAAAACGATAGTGGCAAATCAGCAAGAGACATCATAGAACGCACCATATCTAATAAGGTTCGACTACGACGTTCGGACACACCATTATGCTGTGGTGTTCCAGGCAGTGTCAACTGTGAAACAATTCCACACTGTCTTAAGTGACTACCAAACTCATAACTCAGATATTCACCTCCTCAATCAGATCGTAGGAATTTAATCTTCTTGTTACGATGATTCTCAACTTCACTTTGAAATTGTTTGAACTTTTCAAACGTTTTAGACTTGTGTTTCATTAAGTAAATATACCCATATCTACTTAAGTCATCAGTGAAGGTGAGAAAATAACGATATCCATCACGAGCTATAACATTCATTGGACCGCACACATCAGTATGTATGATTTCCAATAAGTCACTTGCCCGTTCCATTGTTCAAGAGAACGGCGTTTTAGTCATCTTGCCCATGAGGCATGGTTCACATGTGTCAAGTGATTCAAAATCAAGTGACTCCAAAAGTCCATCAGCATGGAGCTTCCTCATACGTTTTACACCAATATGACCTAAACGGAAATGCCACAAGAAAGTGGTACTATCATTATCAACTCTACATCTTTTGGCATCAATGTTATGAACATGTGTGTCATCACTATCAATATTCAATATGAATAAACCCCTCACATTGGGTGCATGACCATAAAAGATATTACTCATATAAATAGAACAACCTTTATTCTCTGATTTAAATGAGTAACCGTCTCGCAACAAACAAGATCCAGACATAATGTTCATGCTTAATGCAGGCATATTTAGGTTCATCCCTAATCCCCATGGTAATCGAAGAGAGAGCGTGCCGACGGCGATCACATCAACCTTGGAACCATTTCCCACGTGCATCATCACTTCATCCTTTGCTAGCCTTCATCTATTCCGTAGTTCCTATTTTGAGTTGCAAATGTGAGCAACCGAACCGGTATCAAATACCTAGGCACTACAACAAGAGCTAGTAAGGTACACATCAATAACATGTATATCATATATACCTTGTTTGTCGTTGGCCGCCTTCTTGTCAGCCAGGTACTGAGGGCAGTTCCGCTTCCAGTGACCAGTTCCCTTGCAATGAAAGCACTCAATTTCTGGCTTGGGTCCATGCTTGGGCTTCTTTACACGAGTGGCAACTGCTTTGCCATCCTTCTTGGTTTTACCCTTCTTGCCCTTGCCCTTGCCATTCTTCTTGAAACTAGTGGTTTTATTGACCATCAACACTTGATGTTCTTTCTGGATTTCAGACTCGGCGACTTTTAGCATCGCAAACAGCTCGGCAACTGACTTGTTCATCCCGTGCATGCTATAGTTCATCACAAAGCTCTTGTAACTAGGTGGCAGTGATTGAAGAACTCTGTCAGTGATCGCCTCTGGCGGAAGGGCAATTCCCAACTCCACTAGACGAGTCGAATACCCAGACATTCTGAGTATATGTTCACCGATAGACCCGTTCTCCTCCATCTTGCAAGCATAGAACTTATCGGAGGTCTCATACGTCTTGATCCGGGCATTCTTCTGAAAGATAAACTTCAACTCCTGGAACATCTCATATGCTCCATGACGTTCAAAACGTATTTGAAGTTCCGATTCTAAGCCATACAATATTGCACACTGAACTATTGAGTAATCTCTAGAACATGCCTCCCAAGCGTTCTTAATGTCTTCGAAAGACATGTCTTCTGGTTGATCACCAAGCGGTGCATCAAGGACATATGATTTTTGGGAAGTCGTGAGGATAATCCTCAGATTATGGGCCCAGTCAACAAAGTTACTTCCATCATATTTCAAATTAGCTTTCTCTAGGAACTCATTAAAATTCAGGGGTGCTATTGCACGAGCCATTGATCTACAACATAAATATGCAAAGGTTACTTAGACTATTGTTCAAGATAATGAGTTTAGTTAATAAAATTACTAAAGCTCCCACTCAAATTGAAATCCCATAGGTCATCTGAGTGTCACATGATCCAAAATCACCAACTCAAGTCCGATCATCACGTGAGTTGAGGTGGTTTCAATGGTGAACATCATCATGTTGATCATATCTACTATATGACTCATGTTCGACCTTTCGGTCTCTTGTGTTCCGAGGCCATGTCTATACATGCTAGGCTTGTCAAGTTTAACCCAAGTGTTCTACATGTGCAACACTGGCTTGCACTCTTTGTATGTGAATGTAGAGTCTATCACACCCGATCATCACGTGGTGTCTCGACACGACGAACTTTCGCAATGGTGCACACTCAGGGAGAACACAATTCATCTTGAAATTTAATTAAGGGATCACCTTATAATGCTACCATCGTCCTAAGCAAAACAACGTGCATAAAAGGATTAACATCACATGCAAATCATAAGTGACATGATATGGCCATGAACTTGTGCTTTTCATCTCCATCTTGAAAGCACCGGCATGATCTCCATCGTCACCGGCACGACACCATGATTTCCATCATCTTGGTCTCCATCAACGTGTCGCCATCGGGGTTGTCGCGCCCATCATGCTTGTACTACAATTTCTACCGTTTAGCGATAAAGTAAAGCATTACATAGCGCTTAGTGATTGACACGCATGTCATACAATAATTAAAGACAACCCTATGGCTCCTGCCGGTTGCCGTACTCATCGACATGCAACTCGTGATATTCTATACAACACATGATCATCTCATACGTCACATATATCACATCATGTAATTGGCCATATCACATCATAACATACCCTGCAAAAACAAGTTAGACGTCCTCTAATTGTTGTTGCATGTTTTACGTGGCTGCTATGGGTATCTAGCAAGAACAATTCTCACCTACGCATAAACCACAACGGTGATACATAAGTTGCTTTTCAACCTTATCAAGGACCGCCTTAGTCAAATCCGATCCAACTAAAGTAGGAGAAACAAACACCCGCCAGCCATCTTTGTGCAACAAAGTTACACGTCAGTCGATGGAACCGGTCTCTCGTAAGCGTACTAGTAAGGTTTCTCCGGGCCGCTTCATCCCACAATACCGCTGAACCAAAACACGACCAAGGGAGGAAGCAATCTAAGCATCAATGCCCACAAGCTCTTGGTGTTCTACTCGAGATCTCATGATGCCACTATTGGGGAACGTCGCATGGGAAACAAGAAAATTCCTACGTTCACACAAGACCTATCCATGGTGATGAGCATCTATGAGAGGGAGAGTGGATCTACGTGCCCTTGTAGATCGCTAAGCGGGAAGCGGTAAGAAACGCGGTTGGTGTTGTCGAACGTCTTTGCGATACAAATCGCCGAGCATCCCGCGATCCAATCACGATACGTCCCGATCAAGCACCGAACGGACGGCACCTCCGCGTTCAGCACACGTACAGCTTGATGATGATCTCTGCCTTCTTGATCCAGCAAGAGGGAGCGGAGAGGTAGAAGAGTTGTCCGGCAGCGTGACGGCGCTCCGGCGATGGTGGTGGAGCTATTCCGGCAGGGCTTCGCCTAAGCACTGCAGAAATCCGATCTAGAGGAGAAACTAGGCACTGGAGGAACGGGTAGCACGTGGCTGAAAATCTTGTGCAAAAACCCTAAAAACCTCTAGTATATATAGGAGTAGAGGAGGAGGAGGCTTGTCCCTCAAGGAGCCAGCCCTAGGCTTCGGCTGAACCAAGAGGGAGGAGTCCTCCTCCTCCACTCCTAGTAGGCTTAGGACTCCTTCCTTATCTTAGCCTTTTTGCCTTTTTCACCCTTTTTCCTTTTGGGCTTTTCTTCCCAACTGCATGGGACTTGTGTGGGACTTCCACCAGCCCACTAAGGGCTAGTATTCATCCTCCCATAGACAATGTAGCCTCTTGGGTCGAAATACCCCTCCCGATGGTCTCTCGGTACACTACCGGTACTCCCGATACACTACCGATGAGCCTGAAACCTTTCCGACGACCAAAATAGGACTTCCTATATATCAATCTTTACCTCCGGACCATTACGGAGCTCCTCGTGATGTCCGGGATCTAATCCGGGACTCCGAACAACCTTCAGTCACTACCATACATAACTCTATACTACCGAAATGTCAACAAACCTTAAGTGTGCAGACCCTACGGGTTCGAGAACTATGTATACATGACCGAGACACCTCTACGGTCAATAACCAATAGCGGGACCTGGATGTCCATATTGGTTCCTACATATTCTACGAAGATATTTATCGGTCGAATCTCTATGTCAAGGATTCAGTTAATCTCGTATGATGTTCCCTTTGTTCTTCGGTATGTTACTTGCCCGAGATTCGATCGTCGGTATCTCCATACCTAGTTCAATCTCGTTACCGAAAAGTCTCTTTACTCATTCCGTAATACAAGATCCCATGACTAACACTTAGTCACATTGCTTGCAAGGCTTATTGTGATGTTGTATTACCGAGTGGGCCCTGAGATACCTCTCCGTCACACGGAGTAACAAATCTCAGTCTTGATCCATGCCAACCCAACAGACACCCTCAGAGATACCTATAGAGCACCTTTATAGTCACCCAGTTATGTTGCGATGTTTGATACACACAAGGCACTCTTCTGGTGTCCGTGAGTTGCATGATCTCATGGTCATAGAAACATATACTTGATATGCAGAAAACAGTAGCAATAAACTGACACGATCATATGCTACGTTTGTAGTTTGGGTCTTATCCATCACATCATTCTTCTAATGATGTGATCCCATTATCAAATGACATCACATGTCAATGGCTAGGAAACCTTGACCATCTTTGACCAACGAGCTAGTTCACTAGAGGCATACTAGGGACAAAGTGTTGTCTATTTACCCACACATGTAATGTGTTTCCAATCAATACAATTATAGCATGGATAAAAAACAATTATCATGAACAAGAAAATATAATAATAAAAACTTTATTTATTGCCTCTAGGGCATATTTCCAACACTCACAACCTGTTGGAACAATCATCACCTGGACAGAGTTCCAATCTGCGTTCTATGCTCGTCACATTCCTTAGGGACTGATGGACAAGAAGAAGCGTGAGTTCTGCAATCTTGTGCAGGGCAACAAGGCTGTGGATGCTTATCAGCGGGAATTTCTAGACTTATCTCGCAATGCTGAAGAAGACATTGCAACTGATGCTCATAGGCAGGAGAAGTTCCGTGAAGGCCTCCACTCGGATATCAAGCTGGGACTCCTTGTTCAAGACTTCGATAACTTTGCCACCTTGGTGAACAAGTCTATTATGGTGGAAACAGGTCCGTAGGACTACAAGGACAACAGCAAGCGCAACCATGACATGGGCTCAGCTTTGGGCTCATCTGCTCAGAAACGCAAGATCTGGATCCCCCACAACATGTACCATGCCCTGCCTCCTGCTCTGAGGCCGTCCTATTCCGCACCTCGTGTGCCTCCACCCCCAACTAGGCAGTCGAGGCTCCCAGCTCCGCCTCCACAAGCTCATGTTCCCCCTTATCGTCCTGAGGATGGGCTATGCTTCAAGTGTGGTCATCTAGGACACCGTACTAGAGAATGCAGGCAGAATCAAAAACAACTCGCACTGCCTTCCAACCTGCCCCGCAGTAACAATGTCGGGCCTACTCAGGGTCGTGTTCAAGGTAACAATATTGATCTTAATGAAGTTGAAGATCAGCCTGCTACTATGATGGGTACTCTTCTCGCCAACTTAGTACCAGCTTCTGTATTGTTTGACACAGGAGCATCACATTCTTTTATGTCTGAAGATTTTGCATACATGCAGGGCATTAATTACGAGGAGATGAACATTCCAATAGTGGTAAACACCCCCGCTGGCCAATGTCAAACCTCCATGTTAGTCATGATGTCCCCATTGAAATAGAAGGACTGGAATTCCATACTTCCCCCATTATATTGAAGTCCTCCAAGATCGACCTTATTCTTGGAATGGGTTGGTTGAAAGGACATACTGCTTCAGTCATTTGTGCCACCAAAATTGTCCACCTCCTCCATCCTTCGAATGATATAGTCAGCTACCATGCTCATCTTGTTCGAGATGTTGAAGCCTGGCTATATGCCATGAATTCATTAAATGAGTCACCTCTTGAGGGGATTGAAAAGATTCTAGTTGTCCGGGATTTCTAGGATGTTTTTCCGGAAGAACTTCTAGGGATTCCCCCTGCTAGAGTTGTTGAGTTTGTCATCGACTTGGTACCTCGTACAACTCTTATAGCCAAGCATTCGTATAAGATGCCACCACATGAACTCCTTGAACTTAAGAAAGAAATTGACAATTCACTTCGGTTGGGTTTCATTCGTCCAAGTTCCTCTGCTTGGGGAGCACCTTCTCTCTATGTTAAGAAGAAGGATGGGACAAACCGTCTGGCCTAGGATTATCGACCAATCAACCAAGCTACAATTCAGAATAAATATCCACTTCCTCGGGTCAATGAATTGTATGATCAACTTGCTGGTTCCTCAATTTTCTCTAAGCTCGACTTGAGGTTGGGTTATCATCAAATCCGTGTTCATGAAGAGGATATTCCGAAGACCGCATTTGTTACTCGCCATGGTTCATACGAGTACACCGTCATGTCCTTTGGTTTAACCAATGCTCCGGCAACCTTCTCTCGTTTAATGAATTATATCTTCATGGACTACCTTGACAAATTCGTCATGGTTTATCTGGATGATATTCTAGTATTTTCCAAGAATAAAGAAGAGCATGTTGAACATCTTCGTCTTATACTGGAGAGGCTTCAAGAACATCAACTTTATGCAAAGTATTCAAAGTGTGAGTTTTGGATGGACGAAGTAACCTACCTTGGTCATGTGATCTCCAAGGATGGTATTGCGGTCAACCCTGGACGAGTTCAGGCTATTCTTGACTGGACTCCCCTGAAGAATGTCAAGCAAGTCAGAAGTTTTCTCGGACTCGCCAGCTATTGTCGTCAGTTTGTCGAGAACTTCTCCAAGATTGCCAAGCCCTTAACCAATCTGCTTCACAAAGGTGTTAAATATGAGTGGACAGAAAAATGTCAGGAAATATTTCAAGCACTTAAGGACAAGATGACATCTGCTCCAGTGCTTGCTCCTCCAGATACTCGTAAGGACTCTGTCGTTTATTGTGACGCTTCGCATCAGGGAATAGGTTGTGTCCTAATGCAAGA
Source organism: Hordeum marinum (assembly GCA_022496015.1). NCBI lineage: Eukaryota > Viridiplantae > Streptophyta > Magnoliopsida > Poales > Poaceae > Hordeum > Hordeum marinum. The sequence goes on along the minus strand of CM039677.1, from coordinate 338,832,592 downwards.
ACACAAAGTGGTTGCTTATGAATCTCCTCAATTGCGTCCTCATGAAGAGAACTACCCAGTTCATGACCTTGAACTTGCTGTAGTAATTCATGCACTGAAAGAGTGGCGGTAATACCTTGTTGGTAATCGATGCGAGATCTACACCGATCACCAAAGTCTGAAGTACCTATTTACTCAACCAGATCTGAACCTCTGTCAACAAAGATGGATGGAGCGCGTAGCAGATTATAACATGGGTATTTCTTATACACCAGGCAAGGCTAATGTAATGGCTGATGCTTTGAGCCGCAAGTCATACTGCAATCACCTTCAGGTTCATAAGGTTGACCCCCTTCTTCAAGGAGAATTTCACAAGCTGAACCTCCATATTGGTCCTCGGGGTTATCTCGCTCCCCCTCCTGAAGGGTCCTACAAAATGAACCTCCATGTTGTTTCCCAGGGTTCTCTTAATACCCTGGTTGCTAAAGCAGATCTTGTGGACGTCATCAAGCGGATCCAGAGGTGTGACAATGAAGTCGAGAGGATTAAACTCGATCTCGCAGAAGGAAAGCCCTCATCCTTCATTATTGTTGAGGATGGTGCTTTGTACTTCAAAGGCCACCTAGTGGTACCGAGTAAGGAGAAAAGCAATGATATGACTCAGGAGGTCATGAAGGAAGCACATCACACTCCGCTGTCTATTCATCCTGGCAGTACCAACATGTACCAAGACATTCGTCAAAGATTCTGGTGGTCTAACATGAAGCAAGACATTGCACGCTATGATTCAGAATGTGACATTTGCCGTCGGATCAAAGGAGAACATCAAAAGCCTGCTGGAGCTCTACGACCTATTTCTATTCCTTAATGGAAATGGGATCACGTTGAAATGGACTTCATTACTGGTTTTCCCAAGTCACAAAAAGGTAATGATGTTATTCTTGTCGTCATTGACCGACTTTCCAAAGTTGCACATTTTCTAACCGTCAAAGAAATGATCACTGCTAGTCAGCTGGCAACTCTCTACATGTCCAGAGTTGTTTCACTCCACGGTATTCCGTTGGTGATTAGTTCAGACCGTGGCATCTTATTCACCTCAAGATTCTGGGCAAGTTTCCAGGAAGCTATGGGAACTCATTTGTCATTTAGCACAGCTTTACACCCTCAGTCCCAGGGACAATTTGAAAGAGTCAATCATATTCTCGAAGAATGCTTCGAGATTGTGTCATTTCTTTCGGCAAGAAATGGGAGGAATCTCTCTCGTATGTTGAGTTCTCCTAAAACAATAGCTATCAAGCTAGTCTGAAGATGGCTCCCTTAGAAGTGTTGTATGTACGTAAGTGTCGGACTCCTCTGAATTGGTTAGAAACTGGGGAACATACACTTATCGGTTCGGATATTATCCAATATGCCGAAGACCAAGTCCGCATTATTCATGCAAATCTGAAGGCTGCTCAGTCTCGTCAGAAGAGTCAGTATGACCGTCATCACAAAGATATGGTCTATCAACCTGGCGAAAAAGCTTATCTTTGAGTCATGCCAATGAGAGGTGCACACCGTTTTGGGATCAAGGGAAAGCTGGCCCCTCGTTATATTGGTCATTTCACTGTTCTCGAAAGACGTGGTAAAGTGGCATATCAACTGGAACTATCGGCAAACCTTTCTCAGGTTCATGATGTATTACATGTGTCATAGTTTCATCGCTGTTTCAAGGATCCTATCCGAGCAGTGGATCATGATATGTTGGAGCTACAACAAGACCATTCTTACAAATAGCAACCAGTCCGCATTCTTGATGAAACTGAACGCCGGACTCATCAGAAGGTTAACAAATTATTGAAGGTGGAGTGGGAAAATCATTCTAAAGATGAAGCCACATGGGAACGCGAAGATCATCTTCGTGCAGAATACCTCGAGCTCTTTCCTTCTACATCTTAATTCTCGGGACGAGAATTATTTTTAGTAGGGGAGAATTGTAAGACCCGGATAATTAGGCTACAGTAATCCATGTAATCAAGCTACAGTAACCTATGGATTATGCTAGTCCATTTTGCTAGTCTTCACTTGTTCCAAATCGAGATTCAAATTCAAATTTAAGTTAATGTTGAAAATTAAAGTTTTCAAATGCCAAAGCAAAAAATGTTCAAAATGCAGTAGATAATACATAGATAATTGTGTTGTAGAGATCAACATCATTGAGAGAAGTTAAACTCACTAAATTAAAAACAAAACTAAAACATGAAATGATAAATAACAAAACAAAACATAAAACAATTTAAAATAAAAAAATAAAAAGAACCCCCCCACTGGGCCGGCCCAATCGGACCGTGGCCCAGTCTGCCCCCTCCCTCCCCCACCGGCCCAACCGGCACACCCCGGGGGCAATAACCCCCACTCCCCCCAAACCCTAGCCCCCAACCCCGCTCGCTCTCTCGCCCTCCCCTCCCCGATCTAGATCGGATCGGGGGCCAACCCACCGCCGCCGGCCCTCCTCGCCGGTGCCCCTCGTCACCATCGAACCGTCACCGTCATCAGCACCTCCCCATCTTCTCCTCGAACGGCTTCCCCATGCCTCGCAGAACCCGCCCCCTACAGCCGTCGGTGAGGCCATGGCTTCTCCCCTCCTCTCCTCCTCCCCCCACCGCACGTCCAACCCACGCCCACGTGCGCCCGTAGTCGCCCGCTCCCACCTACCGTTGTCGTCGCTAGCCATCGCTACACCTGCTGCTAGCGCCGCCCATGCTCGCACACGCCCGCCTACCCCCCACTCTGTATGACAGAGGGGGCCCACACCCCCTAAAACCCTTTTAATACAAATGTTTAAAAATGAATAAATAATTAGTTCAATTAATTAATTAGTGAATTAATTACTTAGATGATTAAGATTAATTAACTAAAGTGTTAATTAAATTAATTAAACAGAATGATAGGTGGGTCCCCCCCACTAATTAACCTGATTAATATTAAGTAAACTATAATTAAAAACTAAGTTAATGACAGGTGGGGCCCACTGGTCAGGTTTGACCAGTCAACCCCACTCTTGACTGCTGATGTTAGCATGACATCATGTTGATGTCATAAATGCAATTATTGAATTAAATAATCTGTTTTATTTTCTGAATACTAATAAAACTTTTAAAATTAATATAAAATAATCCATAACTCAGATGAAAAAGTTTTGAACATGAAAGTTACCCCCTTGAGCATTCCGATATCGTCCATTTCTTTCCCTCTCATTCTTGCATTAGATTTTGTTATTGTATTAGTTAGCTCCTATTCTGATGCATAGCTTGTTTTTGATAAACTGCTACTATACCTGCAATCATATCAACTGCTTAGTATAGGTTGATCAATGAATCCCAGTGACCCCCTTAGTCCTAGTTGCCCCTGCTTCTTCATTGACAACCCGACGACTCAACGACTCGAAGACTCGGTCAACCGACCGACAAGCCAGGCCCCTCACATCACCGCACTCCCCTTAGTTGTATGACTCTCCAGTGCTACTATCGAGTACCGAGGGTGACACCTCGTGAAGTACTCATGACGCTAGCCCTGTAATGTAGCTAGTCAGTCATGGTTATCGAGGGTGATTCCTCCTTCACCATTCCCGACGATGTCTCTATCGTGCAACCCCTCAAGTGTGAGACCCTCGAGGGCGATTCCTCTAAGTCCACCTTAACGGTTACATCGAGTGGGGACCATTGAGGGTGATTCCTCAGTTCCCGCCTTGATGTTTTATACACACTGTTACTATGACTTGGTTACAGAAACATGTTGGTGATGGGTCGGCCCTTGAGGGGTGCCCACGGTTTGATGATGATGAGGCATGGACGGGCAGGAGAGGCCCTTGCCACACATCCTCGAGACGAGGTGACGGGACCGCACGTCATGGGTCCCGCTTGCCCCGCATTAATAAAATGCTAATGGGTTGGGTATTTGATCTGAGTTGGTCGTTTGGCCTATTATGCACTAACCTTCACATGGGAGAACTTATGGGTACTCAGCGTCGTTGTAGCAGGCGAAGCTCTTCGGACGTCAACAATGAAGTGGCGCGTGCCCGAGTGGCCTGGATGGTACAGCTCTTGGGCTAGAGTGTGCTAGGGCTGACCTCGGCCGCGTTCGCATCGTGCATGAGCATAGAGGGAAAGTGGGCCCACGACCCCTCTGTGCTTACGATTTAGACCGGCGGGCTGGCCTCTTCGTTGACCCTAGGTGGGGCGACGATGTTTTGACGTCCCAAGGCCGGGCATGACCCAGGAAAGTGTGTCCGACCAAAGGTATCAAGTGTGTTGGGGAATATGTGGTGCATCCCTGCAGGGAAGAAATTATCTATTCGAATAGTCGTGTCCATGGTAACAGGATAACTTGGAGTTGTACTTTGACCTACTACAACTATAATTATGACTTTAATTCAAATGAATGTTGGCTCCGGGATTGCTTCCTCGCAGGGAGTCGAGGAAGAATCTCTGGGCGTGGTTACTTAATAAAATTGCTACAATAATATGACTATATATGAGATACCAGTCTACTCTCTTCTAATGCTGCAAGATGCTGAAGATGCTAGTCTTTGATAGGACTAGGCCTTCCCCTCTATTCTTGTTTTCTACAGTCGGTCCACATATAACCCCCTCCCCTTGATATTGATGCATACTTAGCATTGTTTTGATATCAGTCTTGCGAATACTTTGGATGAGTACTCATCGCTGCTTTGCTTTCTCCTTCCCCCTTGATGTGATTGCTGCATTCAGACGATGGAGCCCAGGAGATGGAGTACGCTGGAGACGACTACTACACCAACGATGGAGCCTACTACTACGTGGAGAGTGCCGACGCTCAAGAGTAGTTAGGAGGTTCCCAAGCAGGAGGCCTCACCTCTTTCGATCCGTTGCTTATATTTAAGCTAGCCTTCTTAAGGCAAGACTTATTTAACTTATCTTTGTACTCAGATATTATTTGCTTCTGCTAACTCGTGCTTATCGAGCTTTGTATTCGAGCCCTCAAGGCCCCTGGCTTGTAATATGAAGTTGTATGACTTTAATTTGTGTCTAGAGTTGTGTTGTGATATTGATTAGTGAGCTAATCTTGGTCATACACGTTGTGTGTATGTTTAGCGTATGGTCGAAATTGAAGGCGTCACCATTTATACGGGGATTTTTTTCATGTTGGTTGCGCATACCATATTTTTGTATAATATCATATGGTGACGCTTTTTTATGTGGGATATGAGTCTCTGAGGGGTTGTTATGTTTTTATAGGCATGTTCATGTTGATTGATTTGAAACTCATTGGCCCAATCAAAATCATAAACCAAATACAAAATTGAATACCTCAATCAAATAAAAAAATTAGGAAGCATAGAAAATTAAATAATTAAATAGAAGAACTCCTTGAGAAATTGTTGACCCGGTCAAAATCGAGTGATCAAAGTCTAAATTGAAGCCTCAACTAATTGTTAAGATTTAAAAATTAGGAAGCATAGTGTATTGTACAAAAAATTAAATGAGAGGGTTGAAAAATTTGTTGACCCCGTCAAAATCAGATGACCAAATTCTAATTGGAGACCTCAATTGATTGTGAGGCCTCCAATCAAAATTATTGACCCAGTCAAAATTGGGTTACCAAAATCTAAACTCAAGCCTCAGTTAATTATTAATATTTAAAAATTAAGTAGCATAACATATTGTAAAAAAACTAAATGAGAAAGTTTGAGAAATTGTTGACCCGGTCAAAATCAGATAACCAAATTCTAATTAAAGACCTCAATTGATTTTGAGGCCTTCAATCCTAAGAGGATTAGTCATAATATATATATAGAGAGAGAAAGAGAGTATATAGAAAAGCGGGAGCAATCTCATTTTTCTGGGTTTTTTTAATTCAGCATTGACTGTTCAATTTTACGACAACGTGAACATTAGTAAACAATAATGAGACTTGAACATTAACCAGTATCAATTACCAATAACTAGACGTAAATAGTAGCAAGACATAAGAGGCATGAGCAGTACCAGACATGAACAGTCGAAACTAACGAGACATGAACACCCCGGTCATGAACATGAAAATAAATCAAAATACTAAAATGCATAAGTATTACTTTTTTATTTTATTTTTTGTTCATGTCAAACATAAAATACATGGTATCTATATATAATAATGATAATGTGATGACAAAGTTATATGTCATTTTTAGCCACTTTTTTGTAAAAAATCTCAATTAAAAAATGTATACACATAAGTATATTGCTGGAATGATCTCAAAGACCATGACATATTTATCAGCTTGGAGTGTACCGTTTGAAAGATCGCTCCCACAACATTTCTATCTTTTTTCCCTAATTAATTATTTAACGTTTATGATACATCATTTTGCTTTGTCTAAAATTTTATGTTAATTTGATCAAAATTATGTATTGTAGATCTTCTTCTAACATAAACTACTTAAATATATTTTACTTCTAAGTTGACAAGTCAATAATCTTATTATAACAAAATTGATGAAAAGCCTTACCACCTGAATTTTCATTTATCGATAAGGAATACCTTATAATTAAAAATTAAATGTCTATAAGAAAAAATGCTTCCTACTAAATAAGGTTCATTTCCATGTCTTCGTAAGAGAACGGTGGGTCCTCAAAACATAAGATAATAAAGTTGATCCATAATACAAATAAAAACAAAGAGTTGCTATAATTTTGCTCAAAGATCTTTAAATATATTTAAATATAGATAGAAAATGCAAAACACAAGTTATCATTGTCACTCGGTAATCCAAAATGTGAAGCCCTTAAACATTATCTTGAGGATCCATTGTTGAATGAACCCTCTTAATAGTTTACGAAATAAACCGTTCCTCGCTTCTTTAGATATCACCCCTTGACAAATACAAATGGATAAAACATATAATAATAATAATAATAATAATAATAAGGGTTTTTTACAGCTGTGCCCCTGGTTCCTTAGCTCTACTCATTCATCCCCGCGTTCTTGACTTTTGCTCACTTTTCCCCATTTCCTTGCCTGAAACCCTTAGAACAGGTCACAACAGACGTTGTCGTCGGGTCAATGGCTTGACCATTAACTCTGACGAATGGGGCCGCGGTGGACTGTGTCACCCGTTGGACCTGACAAGTGGGGCTGCGTTGGGCGGTGTCGTTGTTCGACCGTGGTTTCGTTGGGCCATGGTTTTGTTGGGTCGCCCCTCGCATTGAACCGCCAGCGCACGCCACCACAACAGAAGCCTGTTATGCATGCACCCAGCAAGCCTTCCTGCATGGGTCAATGCGCGCCGCCATGATGCATCGACCGAGCATGCATGCGCCGATGCGTGTCGCCACGATGCACTGACCGAGCCGCTTTCGTGCACGCCAGCCGCCACGAATGTAGTGATGGTCGCTGTTGGTGGTTACTCTCTTCTCGCACGCTTGTCTCCTCAATTTAGAGCATCATTTTACGATCAATTTCAGCTTTTTTGTTGTGGCTGCATGCACTAGGTGGTAACTAACAAAGCGAGCTCTCTAAGAAAAAAATCAACAAATATGTAGATAGGGCCAACAAGCCCATAACACGATCACATAGTTCAAACTAGCAAGAACTTAATAATAGAATAGATAGAAAACTTAATAATAGAACTTAATAAAAGGGCTAACAAGCCCATATCTCCAACATAGTTCAATTACAACTTAATTAACATAACATAGATTAAAAAACAGATAGAGGGTTTAGAGCCCTAGCTGCCGCCTTCTCCACCTCGCTCCTCCTTCGTGCGCCCTTCACTGCTCCTCCGGGGCGTTGTCTATGGGGTACGGAAGAGTGTGCTTGTGCGACGCGATGGGGAAAATGTTGGTGTACTCCGTAAACATGTTGTGGGTGATGAAAGCGATGAACTCGCAGCCACACCAAAACACCCGCCCGAGGAGGTAGAAGGCGTCGAATGTGTTGGTGAAGTGGGCAAGGAGAGCAACCACCACCCCATTTTGGATGACCTCCTAGACGCGGAACATCGTTGGAGATCCCCGCGGGAGGTGTCTGTAGCCGGCCCTGAGGAAGAACTCGGTGAAGTTCCTTGCAGTCCTCCACCTTGATATCGCCCACACACGTAGTGTGCGCTCAACATACATGCCGGTAGGGTAGAGCCTCTTCATCACGGTGGGTGGGAAGCAGTAGGTTTATCCGGTGTACTGCATGGCTGAGGGATGTGCAGACGAAGGAGAAGGGGGCGAAGAGCAAGAAGGGCAGATGGCAGAGGATGGGAGATAGATGAGGGATGACAGAGGCAAAGGGTGGCTTAAATAGCTGTAGTGCTATGTGTTATTTGGCCGTGGCAATAATGGGGTCAAATGTGAAGTAGCCCATTTTCAGACCCACCGCAGCATCGGGAGTGTACACGCGTGGGAAACGGTGGTTTGAAAAGAAGAAGAAAAAGAAGCTAATTGCACGCGTGGGAATCCATGGTCATATATATTATATGAACAAATACGTTAAAAAATCCCAAAAAAATATACTATATGAACAAAAAGTGATAATTTATGAATAGTTTGTGGCCATTTTGCATGATAAAATAAATTTTTCCCTTATAAATTTGGTCAATTTGCATTTGTATACAACAAAAAGAACTAGATTTTCTACACAATGTCTATTGTTGTGTAATGTTAAACGATGGAACCAAAAAACAGAGCCAGCACGTTCACAAAAAACAAAAGCAAATGATGCAAAAAAATGACGCAATTCGACGGTCCAACCAGAGCTTGGTTTCCTTTTGGGCCCAATAACAATTCGACAGACATGATCCTTTTTTCGTGGAGTCAGTGGTGGGTGAGCAGCCGAGCACAACCAATAGAATCGCCTCTCGCGGATTTCCCCACGATCCAACGATGCGGAGCCGTCCTTGTGATCCAATGGCGTGGAGCCTGCATGCAGCCTGCCCATCAAATTCCTTCTAGAAGACCACATCTAAGGGCTATCGCTTGGCGCTAGGGTATGATCGGATGGCTGACGTTCAGAGCTAGGGTTAGGAGAAACCCTGTGGGGTTTAGAGGGGGTTTGAGCTGGTCAACGGGGTTTCGAAGGCTTTGACTGAGCATAACTAATTTAAAAAAATCAAAAAAATATGAAACCTTTGCCGTTCGTCGTTTTACAAGACACACTAACAAGGAAAAATACTAAACTTGGTCTATGGTCAATTTCATGAAAAAACCCTAGCTGGCACGATCGAGGTCAAATGAGCACCATTAATTTTTTTTAAATCAAAAAAATATAAAACCTGCGCATAATTTGTCTTATGTGACATATTACCAAACATAAATCTTAAACTTGGTCTATGGTCATTTTCATGAGAAAACCTTCACATATGAGCTATCACGTACAAGATTTCATAGAGTTCAAGGAGAGGAAGTAGGGTTACCTACAGGGTCTGAAAAATTTAAAAACATCAAAAAAATCACCAAAGCTTTGTTTCAAAGTGAATAAGAAGGATCTGAACTTAGTTTTTCATTTTCATATTTTAAACGTGTTTTTCATAGTTTTTATATTAGAGCATATTTTTTCAAAAGAAAATGTAAAAATATGAAGATTAATTCAAAAAATAGTGAGACTTCAAATCTACACTATACATATTGAATAGGTGTTAATAAAAAACATTTGCCTCATTTAGAGTAGGTCCAAAAAACTTGATTACAAATGGGTTGTTTACCCTAACCTGGGAGCTCATTTGGAGCACATTTCTCAAATTCAAATTTCCTTGACCTCCTCTATATCACCTCAAATTTTGCACACATGATCTCCTACACAAACATAGATAGTTTGCCAAGGTTTTTTTTTGCATTTTCTTGAATTTATACTGTCATGTCGAATGTCAGTTCCAAACATCAGATAATGAGACATGCTGGTGGAAAAAAGCATGCATTTGATTATAAAACATGAGACAAATAATTTTTGTACTCCTTTATTACAGAAATCATGTTGGTGGGGAAAAGCATGCATTTGCTCTTTTTTCTTATTCTTTGCAGCATGTCTGATCAATGAAGCAACACTGAAACAACATGTGTGATCACTGCAGCACCTAAACTTTGAAAATAAACACTAAAACAAATCATAACAAACAAATTTAAAAACACACAAATAAGCAATATAAATAGCCACATGCATATATAGAAGACCACATAGTACCATACCATCCATAAAACACATCCAGTTCACAAACAAAGTTCCCAAACAACCGAACACATCCATATGCGTATATAGAAGACCACATAGTACAATACCATCCATAGAACACATCCAGACCACATAGTACCATACCATACCATGCTCTGTTAGTTGGGAATGGAAGTCGGGACTTTCGCGAGGACAGCATGCTGGCCCTGATCTTGTCGTCCTCGCTGTGAATGGCTACATCTTCTGCATGAGCTAGAAGGTGAACAAAGCGGTCGGACTTTGGATTTGCCTTGGTGGTGCAGTAGGGACAACACCAAATTTTGATCCTGCTCTTGTAGTAGTAATCATCTCCCTTGGCCCTGATCTTTTCCTCTTCCTTCGCTTTGAAGGACGCGGAGTTGCCCTCGTCCACATCCACATCTTCTTTGGAGATATACTGCACACGCGAATGAACTTAGATATATACATTATAGTTTCATATACACCATGTCAAAGGAACTAGGATAAATGAACAATCTAAATTTCAAGCAGGCTTACCTCACACTCTTCGTCGATCCAATACCCTGGATCGTACGGGTCCTTCAAGTCGGTAAGGTCCAGCTTTCTCCTTTTTCCCCAACCATCATCCTCCTGAATATACAATTACATCCCATTAAAAATTTAGATATGCATTTTACATTGATCATAGGGCTAATATACTATGATCCTATTTGCATCTTCCATTGTCATGCACACACACTGAACAAATATAAGTACATATTATGGAAAAAATTATATACTAATGAATCAAATAACTTCTTAATCAATGGATTCCATTTGGGCATATGACATTCAAAACCCCAATCTAAGTAGCATTCAAAAACAAATCTAATAGAGCCCCGATCTAATAAGCATACATGTCTGTAGCAATAAAACTCCCAATCTGTGAGCATTAAAAACAAAAAATAATAAGCATACATCTGTGTAGCATTGAAGCACAGAGATCTCTATCTCTCATGCAGATCTATCTAGCATTTTTGCAAAGAATGTAATCCAAAAAACCCTAGTACAAAACCCCCAATCCCCCCCATACAGAAAAGGGGAAAACCCCGGCCCATCCGCCAAACCAACTACTCTAACCATCTGTACTACTGTACGAATCACAATCTAACCAATGCAACTAACTCTACAAGCTAAATATTGGAACTAACAAGCAAGTGCAAATACCTCCTGCTCCTCGCCATGCTGCGCATCGGATGGAGTGCCTCGCTCGACGCCATCACCTTCAGCTCCGGCAGCACTGAGGCGGAGCCCACCACCTCCTTCTCCACATCCACAGCGGTTGCGAGTTTCCTCGCATCCCCATGGACGCCGCCAACGTCCTTCACTTCATCCGTGGTCACCGCACCCTGTAGCTCCACTACTAGATCTCCGGCCGCTGCTCCGGCGTCACCACGAGGGTCCGCCATCGGACAGATGAAGGCGATGATGGTGAGAAGAGGTTGTGGTGGGGGAGAGCGAGACGGTGTGGTGGAGGCAGTGGAGGAAAGCGAGACGACGCGGTGGGAGAGAGGAAGACGATGCGATAGGGTGGGGATTTGGGGGGAAATGGTAGGGGCGATGCGTCGGGAGGTGGTTCCCCCTCTTTATACGATGGGACATTTCGGGAAAGTCCCATGGACACGTGCTACCCCACGACCGTGGTCAGCTGCATGCGCGGGAGCGACCTCACTCGTCAGAGTTAACGGTCAGAGGCATTGACCCGCCGGCAACGTTCGTTGTAACCTGTTCTAAGGGTTTCGGGCAAGGGAGTGGGGAAAAGTGAGCAAAAGTTAAGAGTGTGGGGATGAATGAGTAGAGCTAAGAGACCATGAGCACCGAAATAAAAATCCCTAATAATAATAGATTAATCGCTGAAAAGGATGTACTACATGTTCAATTGAAAGAAACTACTCAACGATATAGACAAAACTATTTCGCTTCACTTCCTATTCGCTTCACTTCCTATTCCTTATCGTTAACCAAATGAAAAATGAAAATCAGATGGACTCTCTCATGAGCGTGGTGTGACGCCGCGCTTTTTTTGGCGCTGGTTACCATTATCAGTGATAGAGCCCTAAAGAACCCTACTCTCAACTCATCCATTGTTCTGCATTTCTTTCATAGTGAAGCATATTGATTTTTCTTTCGTTGCAACGCACGAACATACTTACAAATTAAAAATAAATTAAAGCAAAAGATCTGAAAAGCCTCAGAATATATAAAGTTAAAGACATGTGGTCTCTGCTAGGCCGGCCCATTCTGGACGGCTGATTGTAGCGAGGCTGTGCTGGTCTTGCTATATAAGCACATATAGTAACAGCCTATGAAGCAAGGCCAACCTATCAGCCAAGCCAAATGTTTTCAGCAAGACAAGAAGGAAAAACTGCCCATCCAAGAACCCCGAGAATGTGCACAGCGGAGTCCTCCAATAGGACGACGACACATGGTTCCACGTGATGACGACGGTACTTCTCGAATTGTCCTACACGGCAACCATGCAACGCAACGCAAACCAACTCAACTACGCAGCTGTCTGTCGGCCCGACCAGACCAGACCGGCCTCGAAACCTACGCACGAAAACGAACTCGCCGACAGTTTCACCAGCCCCAAATCACACGGCCAGGCAGGCCCACGTGGCATCCAGCAAGCGTGTGCGTCCTCCGGTGCAACTTGGAATCCACTGGATAACCTTTTAGACGAGAGACGGTAGTATTGGATACGATTAATCTGGCAATCAGCGTGGCAATCCCTATCCGGTAAGAGCAAGGTTAATAGTATAATCAGTTGTTGGCTATATGATGTTGATATGTCATCTATAGTCAAGCTTATAGCCGACAAGTATAATAATTAAATGTAAATAAGTAGTACTTTATCGATATATGGCTCATTATCCTCTCTTACAAAGTGTTTAGGAGTGCGTGTTACAGCCGGCGGTTAGTTTGGAGCCCGTTTCTTCTCTCTCTCCTTTTTTTCTCTTTCACCTCATCATAAATATATTATTTTAAGTCTTACAGCCCGCCTACATCATTTTATTATACTTGCTCTAAAACAGCGAGAGGCCGGGCGAGGCTGCGTAAAGCTGGGCGCCGATCTCAGGCCGTCCATCTCGGAACATGCGGCCAGGCGTGAGCCTGGCGGGGTCCGCCACGAGGGAGGATACGCCGCCCGCGAGATCAGGTGGTTATATTGGACAAAACGTCAACGAGTGTGGGTGCGTGTGTCTTGGACTATTGCCTTGCCGAAGCCGACGATCTCTCTTCGCCTCTCCAGGTCTCCTCCTCCGCTCGTCCCCGGTGAGTTCCTTCTCCTCCAAAGCCCCGCACCCATCTCAGTACGGATTCTCCCTTCGCTCGATCCGTGTTTGTTTGCGGCCTCGATCAAACCGCGAAGCCCGAGCCGCGCTGAAATCAGGATTCCGCGGGTTCTTGCTTTGCTGGGCGGTGGGTGGGTGAGGGTGGGGGAACTGTTCGATCGATCATGCCGTCAGGATTAGAAGAAATTATTGCAGAGATGAGAAGTACGGTAGTAGTTTCTTCCTTGTCCAGTGATTGGAATTATCGCAAGATGCTGTTAGAGCTTTTCAGTTCAGTTCTATTACAGAAAGTTTGATCTGTCTGCACCGTGAATCACGGAATCGGTGTGGCCGGTAGAGGTCTGGAGGATACTCAGATTCCGTTATGCTGTAAGTGTGGAACTCGTGGTATATTTTGCTCTGGCTGCGCGTGGAAGGCTAATTTTAGGCTGTGTCGTTGATCCAAAATTAGGTGAAAGACCGGGTGTCCAAGTCCTTGTTATTATTGGCTTGGCTCTGTTCGTCGGACGGCTGTTGTTGAAACATGGATTTCCGCTTCTTTTTGTCTATATAATTAAGTATAGCATGATCTATTCTCCTGGTACGTATAAAAGCAAGGCAAATCTCTCTGCCTTGGGGGTTGGTTGTTGGAAGAAGCAACCACTAGCTTCGTTGGAGATCCATCAAAGGAACTAACGAGGTTAGAGGTTGGTTCTTCTAGCAAGTTAGGGGGCAGAAGTGAGAAGATATAAGGAGTGTGACATCTCTGGTCATTTCTTGCCACATTTCCAGCCGTTTTCCAGGTTAGTTGGTCTGGCACCGTAGGAGACTGTTCATTTGATAAACGTCACATGATGAATGGTTCATTCGCAACATGTAGGGTAGATTATAATTTGATGAATGGAGCAAATTCTAGTGGCCCATGCTAAATATGGGAAAATAAGCCTCCTAAAAAGGCCCCCCAAAAAACCCTATGTGCAACATGCCCTAAAAAATCGTGCTAAGGTTTGGAGGATGGTTTGTCTTGTGAAGTTTGAAGAAGTCTGAGATGATCCATGGAGGTGGGTAATGCTATAAAGTTCAGACCCGCAAATTTTCGTCAATAAATATGATTAATTGCGTTTTATACAATAATACAAGAGATAACTCAAGTGTTCCGATCCTGTCATTTTTGCGCTGGATGCAAACAGTCATAGTTTTCATGATTTTCCACCGATTTTTATTTCGTAGCATCATTTTCATATATGATTCTTCTTCTGCATTTTGGGAAGGCTCGATAATGCAACATTGATTTAAAAACTGGGCTATGGTTCAAGTTAAACAAAATTGAAAATTCTAGGCTTAGCGTAGACGGTTTGATCGTTTAGGATCCAGGTGGATCAAAGTATCAAACACCAGGGTTAATAAATATACTAATAGCTGTTTCCTGTTTAGTGCTTCTTGTGGCTTAGTGATAAACAAATCAGCGCAATAAAATGCAGATTTAGGTGTTCCTTTCCAAAGTTACATAGTGAATTTGCTCCGTTTCTTGGTCATCTACCTGAAACAAAATAAACTAATGAATCTTCCTTTGTTTCTCGGCTCTCTCATTTGCCAGTCTAGAATTCTGACCTCTCGCGTCCTTCCTTTTACACTTGAAATGCAGCATTTAGTACTTCGGTTCATGGCCTCGCCCGCAGCAGCAGCGGAATTCACTCGGGAAACTGTTCGTCGGTCACTGATCGCAATCTCTCAGGCCCTCCCTGAGACATCGCTCCTGAACCCCAAGGTCAACCCACCAAGCACCACCACTGCAGCAAACGGATATCGTGACGATGGGGCAGCTAAGTGCAGATCGAAGCTGATCTCGATCTCGTACCCGTCCACTCCTGACGCCCTATCCACGCCGTGCCCCCCGAAGAACGCTGCAACCGTGTGATCACTGACGCCTAAGCGTGTATACATAAGTGTTTTTCTTCTTCTTCTGAAGTTCTTCACCCATCTGCTGTCTTGGTCTAGGGGTGGAAGTGGAATGGATGCACTCCGGTGCTTGTGTTTCCTGTGTTTAAACTGAAACATTTGGGAAGGAAATGAAGACAATTGTACAGTGGACTGTGGTATGATACACGAACTAGTTGCTGTAAACGAGCTTGTGGTTCCAATTTCTTGCAATCTCACGCCTTCTGTTTTGTTCTTAACTCTAAGATAGTCTGTAGGCAATTTAGACTGTTTTTCCAAAGGGCTAAAGAGATTAAGGGCCTGTTCGGCAGTCCACCGGTTCCGCAAAATACAAGGATTTGCAGAGTTCCTGTTTGCCCGCTTCGTAATTTTTAACTGCAGCTCCGGCTGCTCCGGGAGTAGAGTCGCGGAACAGAGGGACTCCGAACAGACCTTAAGACTTATATATTTCCCGTGGAAAGGATTCTTGACCTTCATCAAGAGTAAAGAGCACAAATTTTGAACTAAAAAGCAGACAGTGAACCCGTGCCAACAAGCGTCACGAGACCGGCTTCGAAACGAGGAATGCGAATTAGAATTCAGGTCGTCCGGATGTGGCTAAAATGCAGGCTGCATGCCTATATCTGTGTATTTCCGTAGTTGTTTTTAGACCACTTACCTATGTTCAGTAGCTTTATATTTTGATAAATTATCTAAGTTTCAGAGATAAAACTTAGGTACGGTGACTGCCGGTGAGTTTGGTTAAAATACATGATTCTTTTGCAGATATGATTACAATGTTCCGTGGATGAAACTTAGATATGGATGAAGGCATATTGGTTTTTTATGAACTAAGTAAGGGCATCTCTAGCCCATCCTCATAGTTTAATTCCCCATCTTATTGCCCTTGTGTTGATTGGTCATTTTGTGGGGAATTGAACTTTTTGCTCTACTAGCCCAAAATTTATTTTTCTCAAAACAAAAAGAAGTTTGCCAATTCAATATTTAACCATATCTAAGTTTCACAATAGGGGAGGTGGCCCCCTATTTTAGGTATTCTCGAGGGGTGACGCATGGGGGACCCCCCCCCCCCCCCTCCTCTTTAATCTTGTAGTCGACTCCCTTACAACCATCCTAGATAAGACTAGGAAGGCTGGGTACATTTCCGGTGTGGTTGGGAACATTGTTTCTCGAGGTGATGTGACCTCCAGTATGTGGATGACACCATGATCATGGTTGAGGGGTTGGAACTTGATGTCATCATACTCAAGTTCCTTCTCATGTGTTTTGAGGCCATGATCAGCCTTAAGATCAATTTCGATAATAGTGAGGTTGTGGTGATGGGATATTCCATCGTCGATCAGCAACGTTTTGCAGACAACCTTAATTGCAACTTGTTCTCCTTCCCCATTGCAAACTTGTGAATGTCCCTTTCTGACTCGAGGATCATTGTCGGGGATCATGGTCTGAGCCATGGTGCAGAAGATTTACTTCTAAAGGGAGTAAATGCATGCTTATCGACTCATATCTCTCTAGTCTTCCACCTTATATGAACGGGCTGGGTATTTTGTCGAAAGGTGTGCATAGCTCCTTTGACAAAGGATCTACTGCCATTATTTTGGCAAGCGATGGATGAACACCAAAAATATCATATGATCAACAAGATAGATATGTAAAAAGTTTAATCTCGAAAAGGACCAAGGGCGTCTAGGTATTCTCACGTCGCAGCGAATGAATGCGACCCTTATACAGAGATGATTGTTTTTTTTTCTGAAAAAGAGAATATATTAATATCGCGAATATACCAATTACACCCAGCCTCTGCATCAACAAGAAGTACCAAAGACATCCAGGATGCACCACCCACAAACAAAACAAAGAAGAAATGAAAAAAAATAAAGGCCTCGCCATAGTGATCAACTTCTCTCAGGATCAACCCACAAACCAGCACCAAAGACAACACCCGAAAAACATAAAAGGTCTCCAAAAGCGACACCTTCAAGAAGGAAACAATCACAAGCGTCGTCGTTGCCCGATCCAATATCATAGGTTTTCACCCTCGAGAAAAACCGAGTTCTCAAGACAATAACTTCAACAAGGTAATTGCGAGGCACAATCAATGAAGGCCAGACCCCCTTAGGTTTTCATCGTGGAAGTCATGCCTCGGCACCCGAGAAGCACCACGAAAAATGGAATCCTCCAGTGTTGCCGCCCCCACTTGAAACAGTTGTTATTTATCAAACACATGTCTGACACCATCACCCTCAAGGCCCCCTCCGCCTTACTGGTCAACAAATAACAGAGCTTCGCACCACGCCCTCCTAGAGCCGTGTAGACTGATATGGACACGCACGACCGGATTCTATCTGATCCAAATATCCTTGGGCAAGATCTCCGGTCGTAGTACCGGAACACGTTGACGACCAGATCAAGGAGGATCAATCAATCATGATGCGATAAGAGCACAAGGACCACCACCACATCGTTGCCTCCACGAAGTAAACGCCATCGCCACCACGACGAAGGGCACCGACCAGCGCTGCCCATAGCCCGCGGTTCCAGGCGCCAGATTTAACGAAAACGACAGCAGCCGACCCGCCCTGCACACCAACGCCGCGCTTGCGTGGCAGCAGTGCGACGCGTAGACGAGGAGGCAGGCCACCGGCACGATCGGCAGGAACTGAGTAACCGCACGAAACATCTTCGCTACCGCCACCACCATCACCAAGGGAGACTCCGTCGTGCCCGAGGAAACCCCCACGATGCAAGCAAGGTCCCCCCGCCACCGTGTAGGACTCAACGGCTTTACCCTGCAGCTTCCTCCGGCGGCGGCGGAGAGGATGGGTGGTTTTTTTGGGGGGCGATGGCGCTAGGTTCCCCGATCAGCCCGTGTTGCCCGTACGGGAGCGGCGCAGGGGATGTGGGTCTTCACGGTCTGGTTGTGTGCTGAGATGAGTTAGATCCTCGAAGAGGAGGGGGGCTTGTGGTTGCAGCCTATGACAAAATTTCGGGGCAAAATTTAATATTTTTACTTTTTTGTGAAAGTTTAGCCAAATATAACCCCTGTTTGAAAACATTCCGGGATCTAACCCTTTTCTGACCGTCAGGACGATGACGATAGGGTATACCAGCCTATCGCCGAGGCACCTAGCAATAGGAGTGCACGCCCTACCGTAAAAAAAAAGATCAGATCCCAAAAAATTTTTAAACAGGATCAGAACCAGCTAGCCTTTTGCAAAATGGTCAAAACAGGGAAATTTGCCCCCTAATGGGAACCATGCTACAAGTTCTAAGAGTATAAAGTGGACTAATCTTGAAAATTGCCAAGCTGAGATACCGGGCGTGTCATTTACACCATTTTTGTCTGGGCTCTTCCACTGGACGAGCATTTGGGCCTAGTATTGGATAAGGCGGCCTTCGGCTAGCTAAATCCCCACCCTTGTCCGGCTTCTCCCCACGCTCCCATGGCCGCCGTTTACCCCACCACCGCCGCCCTCCCCACGCGCCACTCCCCTCCTTCCTTCCTCCGGCCGCCGTCCCTGTCGTGGTCCGCCTCCATCACCCAGCACCGCATCCCCTTGTCACCGCGCCTCGCTCTCTCGCCGCCACCCGCGGCCAATCGGCGGTCATTCGTGGTCCGAGCGGCGTGGACGCGCCGGTCGCGCGGCGAGCTGGACAAGAGCCCGAACCGCAAGTCGTGGAAGCAGCGCACGGACATGTACATGCGCCCGTTCCTGCTCAACGTCTTCTTCTCCAAGCGCTTCGTCCACGCCAAGGTCATGCACCGGGGCACCAGCAAGGTCATCGCCGTCGCCACCACCAACGCCAAGGACCTCAGGACCACGCTGCCGTCCCTCATTGACGACAACGCCTGCAGGACCATCGGCCGTCTCATAGCCGAGAGGTCCATGGACGCCGACGTCTTTGCCATGGCGTACGAGCCCAAGAAGAACGAGAGGATCGAGGGGAAACTCGGCATTGTCATCGACACCATTAAGGAGTATGGCATCATGTTTGCATAGGCAAGTTCCAGTGTAGGAGCAGAAACAGTTGTTATGTTGAATTGCTGTAGTTTGATCCATGTAGCTGTTTTTGTTCAGCTTATCTTATATTGATGGTGATGATCTAGTAGTAGCTTCTTCTGCTGTGCTGTTTATCTTTTCATATTGGTGTTGCAATGCTATTTTACTTGTAAAAAAATTCAGGATATCCTTGGTTGGATTGTCTAGTGGGTAATGTTATAGGGAAATGTTCATTGATAACACTAGTAAAACCCAGTTGACTAGATGCAAATGCTGCTGGAGCTATCCAATTTTGTCAAGTCCAATGTGGATATGGGCAGCTTATAGCATTAACCAAAACTATAGCGAGCAAGTTATTGACCTGAACTGTTTAGAAGTAATGAGTAAATATCAGAAAGTACATTAAGCCTGAGTACATGTTTTTACGATGCTATTGTTGTTACTCATATTATACGCAAGTATAAGGAACAAGTGAATTTGCAAGGAAATTAGAGCTGCACCCAAGTAATGGCTTAGTAAGGTGTATGTCTTTTAACTTTTGTTAGTTATCAGAAAATCAGTGAATGATTTCCAGACATTGTTGTTTATGGTCTTCAAATAATAACTGAATGATCCTGATTCTCTATAAATGTTAACTGAATGATTCAGAGGTTGAGAGTTTTACTGCATGGTAACTATGTTCATCTGTGGGTTAGCTGAAGTGTTGTCTCTCCTGTTCATCAAAATTATGTGTGTGGAACTGGAGGAAAGCTTTTGTATGGAAAAATACGAAATTGTCAAAGGCAATGATAAGGCGCTCCTGTCTATATGAAACAAATGGTAGGTCCTTACTATGGTAGTACTTTTTGACTGCCTAAGTTTATGCATGTATTGGACAGTTAATATTCTGTTATGTCTTGTGGCTGGTGTTTCATTCTACCTAATTGAAATGTTTTCTCACGGACTAGTGATTACAATTATCTACCTACCAAGTCATCACCTGTGCTGACCCTAGAAGAAATTTGACTTGTTTCTCCACAAATTGCATCAGTTGGTAAATGTCACTGAACACTATAATGCTTCAGTGCTGAAACTAGCACTTTGCCCAATTTCGTTACCATCTTGTCATATGAACACTGCACAGACACCATCCTGATATGGGGCTTTCCAGCATGAATGCTCAGATGAAAGTACTTTCCTCCTCGTGTTTATCTTATTCATGGGAAAATGAATCAATGATGTAATTTAGTGGAACAAAACTAGTCACTGCTGAGGTAATTTGGGCATATGTGACATATAATTGTGCTCTTCTTCTTTATTAATGAGATGAGGCAAACGTTTCGTAATAAAATACGTTCATTTGTTCCTCAGGCAAAATTCTGCTGTTCGGCTATGCATCTTCAGACTTAAGCGCATTAATTATGCCTACAACAGAATGGCCTAGATTCATGGTTTAGAGAAAAATGAGTTTTTGCCCGCTGTGCAGTATTTTGAAAGGGGTTTTTTTCAAAACAGAGGCAAAGATTGCCTCATCTATTAAATAAACAGAAAAGAATTGTCCAGTTAATTACGGAAAACTGGGTAAAAACCGAAACAACAAGGGCCAAACCCATTCCCATAGACTGAAAACTCGGGGCAAAGTCTACCCTAAACGACAACATATCGTCCGAGCAAAAACCTGAACAACAATGGCCAAGCCCATTCCCATAGACTGAAAACTCAAGGCAAAGTCCATCCTAAACGACAACATGTCGTCCTGGGGCCAGACAAACACAGTTCCGACTCTGACGAAGAACCCAGAAGAGCAAAACCAGGCACGACTGACGCCACGGAAGATCGCCAAACGGGCCACCTGCAACCAGTCATCGTACACCACAGGGCCTTGTCGCCGCAGCTTCGACTCCACAGCAACAAACAATCCGAGGCAATACCATGGACACGTTGGAGAAGAGTCGACTACCTCAACCATTGCCACGTTGCCGACATCGCTCCCATCATCATCGTTGCCACAGAAATCTGGACGCCATAGTGATTCTCTCGGGGTCGCCGCCCCGACATCCACCGCTCCGTCGCGCCCAGCGCAATCAACCGTCACCGCCTTTCGGGGTCGCCGCCCCGACATACCACCGCTCCCCTGGAGCAGCAACGCCGCACAACCCAGTTGCCCGCAGCCCACGCTGCTAAGGGCAACCGCTCGCAGACCACGAACGTCGCACCACATCCGGGACCGCCGCCCCGACGTAAAGTCAGACCGCCCCCTCTAGGGCGCTTCGACCGAGCCGACACCCCTATCGCCCAAGCGGGACAAAGATGTCACCCAATCAATGTCGAGATAAAGCTCCACCTCATAGAGGTGCCACTCATGTTGTTCCCGAGATCACCATCTCGACACACAAATAGAAACCATCCGGAGCCGTCGCCCCGACGACGAAGAGATCCGTGCAAACTGCAGAAAGCTGACTCTCCAAGGCGATGCCTCAAAGAAGGAAACGACGTAGCCGCCGTCATCGTGCGCTTTGACCACCGGAAGCTAGAGATTTCTTCCAGAGAGTCGTATAATAGAGCTCCACGGCAACGCCTTCAAGAAGGGAAACGACGCCATGACGTCGCCGTTGCCGGCACCGACCCAAAGTCAGTGATGGACTTTCGTCTGGAGCTTCACCACACCTCCGAATCCGAGAAGATCCGAAGCACTGCACAACACACAATCTCCATGGTCGACGTCCACCGGCTCCACCTCTTGGTGCGGCGCCCTTGTGCCCTTGCGCCACCGCATCATCCTTGCGCACCCTCGTGCCATCGCGCCTCGAGCGCACCGGCGCCATCGCGCCTCGAGCGCACCGGCGCCATCGTGCCCACTCCCTGTCGCAGAACTGCGCGCCTTCGCCGCGCCATGCGGCCCGGACTCGCGTGCCCGCCCAGGCCTCCCTGCGGCCGCCCTTCGCGCGTCGCCCTGGAGCCAAGCTCATGCGTAGCCGCCGAGCACGCACCGCACCAAAACGTGCGCCAGATCTGCCGTGCGCGCAGTGCCGGGCCGCCGCCGCCCCAGCGCATCTTGCCTGCCACCAGCGCCACCACCGTGACGCCAGAGCCGCCGAGCGCCCCGCGCCCCCGCGATGCCGGTAGCAGGACGCCGCCGCGGCACACCTCAGGGCCTCTGTGTCAGCATGATCAAATGTTCCGGTGCCCCAGTCTCCAAATTTATGTTGAAGAGTCATGGTTGGCGAATGCTCCCTACTAGCTCATGTGTCTGAACTTTGCAGCCTCAGCACACGGGGCTGCCACCAATGCTGACGCAGTTTCAGCTGGGATCTACTTGTCATCTCTTTCCTACTAATAATAATCATTTTGTCTTTCGACTTGGTTGACTCAAACTTGCGATTTCCACTAATCCCTACAACTACGGAAGCCAGTCTTGCAACTAGGAGCGGATGCAGCATCCTGGCAGTTTGGAGACCGAGAGAAAGAAGTCCAGGATTTCCTAAAACCAAATTTGGGGAGAAAGAGAGGAAATGTTGTTATATTCGGGCCCTATCAGAGCATCTCCAACCAAAAGGGAGAATTGATTTTAACCCCCAAGCTCAGCAGCCTTTGATCATATACCCCTTTTTTGCTTGCCTTGTTCTGAACCCCCCCCCAATCTGTCTAATCTTCGTTGGTGCCCCCCTTTGGCATGGTTAGCACATATAACCATCAAATAGAGACATGAATAGACAAAATTACCCCTGGGCTCATAAGACACATATCTGTACGATGTACAAATGTCCCAGCGACCAAATACTGTGTTTAAAAAAAGAATAACCAAATTGCTTCAGTTTTGACATGTTCCGAACCCCCAAAAAATGGCATGACTCTGCTGCAACACGTGAAGATCACACAAACTGACAGCAATAATATAGTTTCACAATGGTTTCATAATAGCAAATGAGTGCATGACAACAAAGTGAGTCTCTAGCTCACATACACAGGGTAAATTCAACATGGCCTAAATGAGTGCATGACAGCAAATAAAAGTGAGTCTCCACCTCACGTACACAACAAAATAAAGTGAGTTTGCACCTCACATACATAGCAATTGAAGGAGTTTAATGGCAGCCACAAACGGAAGTTCACAGCTCACTCAGTTTCTTCCTTTTGATTGGAGTCATTTTCTTCTTCCCTTTTGCTGGAGGCTTTGGTGGTGGAGTAGCAGCTTGAGCTGCAGCTTGGCTCCTAGTGACAGGAGACTTCAGTGGTGGAGTAGCATCTGCAGCTTGGCTCCTAGTGACAGGTCCAGGACTGCTAGTGGTGAGTGTAATGTTGCTCTTAGTTGGTGTAGATGGGAGTGCGCTGCTCACCGAAACATCAAACCATGGCGTTGCATCTTTCCCCCGTCTTGTCCTACAATAAGAAGCAATTAGAGCAAGTTTCATCCAAAAGAACCACGTTGTTAAAAATAGACGGAAACAAGTAATATTTTGTATCTTTTCTTAGTTCCATTTGTAGGACAACCAGCTTCTCTATGTCCTACCTCTCCACATTTTTTGCATTTGTTCAAGGATCCCTTACTTGATCCACCTTCAAACCAAGACTTGAATCTTTGTTTCCTAGTTCTTCCAGGACCCTTTTTCTTACCAGTTGGAAGTGGTCCATGCAACACAAACCCGATATCCATTTGTGGCCACTGGTTCTTGTCCGTTAGGGGCTGAATTACACCTTCATATGCTGCCTTGAATCTGCTAACCGAGTAGTACTCATGGACATACTCCTCCATGCTAAAAAAATTGCGAGCTTGCAACAGATTTATGAAGGCTAGTGCATGGTCACAGGGCTTGCCCGTCTGCTGCCATTGTAGACATGTACACTCATGTGTGAGTGTGTGCACTACATGCCTTTCATCATCTTTGTTGACGTTTCTAACTTCACCACTCCAATCAGCTGATGCTTTGGCCTTGAGATATCCTAAACCTCTAGTCTTTGCATTTAATTGGTGTATGGCAAATGGTAGTATCATCCCTTGAAATCTTTCTCCAATCATTCTCCTCTTTCTAAACAGCTCCATAATCATCTCTCTTATCTTGTCAGCTAGTTGAACAATTGGCAGGTCTTTGATATCTCGCACCCAAGCATTAAAGCACTCAGCAAGATTGTTATTTATGTAATCACACTTGATATCGGGGTTGAACATACACCTCATCCATAGCAGATTATGGTAATCCCTAAGGTAAGGAAATACCTTGTCGGATGCAGCGTACACCTTTCCCATGTGATGTTGGTATGTTTCAACCCTATATGCCCTAGCAGCAGGCCACAAACGTCCAAACTCATCACCATGGAAATATTTCTGAAAATTGTGCCACATGTGCCTAAAGCACTCACGCTACTCAGCTTGAGGAAAGACCTTTTTGATAGCATTTTCAAGACCCTTGCAAGCATCGGTACAAACAGCCAATAACGGAGGGTCACCTATTGCCTTCTTCACTTGATTCATAAACCAAGCCCAATTTTCTCCATTTCCAGATTCAATAAAGCCATATGCCACCGGAAACATCCAATTATGACCATCCAAAGCAGTGACTACAGCTAACTGACCATTCCACTTACCATTCAAGTGAGTTGAATCTATGCTAATATATGGCCTACATCCATTCAGAAAACCATCTATGCAAGGCTTGAAAGCGATAAAAAGCTTGCTGAAATGTACTTCACCTTTATCTGTGGTTGTATCAATCTCAACAATACTCCCTGGAGACCTTAATTCTATCTCAGCCTTGTAGTTGTACAACATCCTGAAACTTTCTTCCCAACTCCCATATAAGCCCGTTGCTGCCTTTTGTTTGCCTTTCCAAACTGTGTGGTATTTAAGTGTGACATGATGCTCATATTGCAACTTTTTAAGTATCTTCACATCAGCAATGGTTGGATCTTTCTTCAACATAGCTACTGCCTTATCAGCCACCCATGATTGACTTGTCATGCCTGTCAATTTCCCACTAGTTGAACTACAAATATGCTCCATTTGATGCTTCACAACCTACAGCAAAAAATGATACAAAACTGAAGGTTATAACCATGACAAGAAGGCAATTCGAAATGAACAAAAAAATTGCAGCAAGAAACAAAGTAGGGCAATTACCACCACACAATTTTCGTCTCTCTTCCAACTAGCACTTAAGGACCATTTGCAAGGTTCACCTTTTATGGATTGACCTTTGCAAAAAGCCCGAAACCTCCCAGGCTCATTTTTTTGTGCCAAACTCAAACTCTCCATTGATTGCCCATTGTTTTATAGCCTTTCTAAATTCAACCATGTTAGGATAAGGGGTCCCTACAGCCATGATGGGGTGTCTTTCATCCCACCCAATAAGTGGCTCCTCTGGAGACTTATCATCAACATCAATAGCTACCCCTTCAATGTCTTTGAAATCAGCATCAGCAGTAGGCACAACAATAGGACCAAGCCCAGCTGCTCTCTCCTCCGGCTCTGTTTTTAAGCCCAAGAGACTGAACATGGCTTTCTCGTCCACCGGTTTTTCATCCCCATCATTTTCAGTTTCAGTTTCAATCACAAGACTTGACCAATGCACAATGGTACTAACTTTTTCTACTTCATTGCATGAGATCGCCCCCATGGTTAGATTCATCACACTGGATTGATTAGAATCATGCAGACACACTGCATCGATCCTATTCAATGTAAACATGAAAAATTCAGAAATTTGACACACCAAATAGAATACATAAATCAACCCAGCTGGAATAAAACAAGGAGCTATGATGTTACCTTTTCGGATCCATCACGCCCCTTCCTCAATCCAGAACGTTGTACTCAAATCCCCATGTAAATCCAACTCACAACCTAGGGTTTCAACTATTTTGGAACCGGAACAGAGGGAATTACACAAAATCTGTGAAAGAAAGATGGGGAGAGAGCTTGTCTTACCTGGGGCAGCGGATGGGCGGAGAACGTGGCGGCGGATGGAGCAGCAGGGTGCCGGCGGTGTGTCGTGGCAGGTCGAGTGCGAGGGGAGACGAGTGAGCGCGAGGGGAGACGAGGAGAGTGGCGGCTAGGTCGGGCACGGGCCAGGCCAGGCGTGCCGTTATCCACAAGTGGGGAGGGCAGATTTGGCATTTCGAAAATAATTAAGCCCAAATCCAATCGTTAGCAGCTAATTGAAGGGATAAGATATCGGGAGGGGGCCAGCAGCAATGATTAGGCAGCGACGGGGGGTTCAGAACAAGGCAAGCAAAAAAGGGGTGTATGATCAAAGGCTGCTCAGCTTGGGGGGTTAAAATCAATTCTTCCCCAACCGAAATGAGCTAATTTGGCCCCACTTTTCGGCGGACACGTCCTGAGGCATGTCCACTTCAAAGGCCAAAATCACTGTTTTGGATTATTTTTTCTGGCGTCAAATGAACTCCCCCGAATTTTGTTTCATGATCTGATCCTTTTCGTAATGACATGGCTTGTGGCATTTCTGCCCCATATGGACACGATCAAATCGATCAACATTTCTTCCCTTAATAGATAAGTGGCAATGGGCACACCTTGCTAGAAACGCCACAATCAATGGCATTTTCTTATTGGGGCAGAAACGCCACTCGTCCTGGTGTTTCCGGTAACGTCACTAGTCCTGGTGTTTTTTCCCTGCCACGTAGTTTCTCGATCAGGTTTTGGCCAGGCCAAAAACGCCCTGCGATTTGCATTTCTATGTTGGTTGGTAACGCCGCAAGCCATGGCGTTGCTGAAAAGGGTCAGATTGTGAAATAAATTTTGAGGCAATTTATTTTATGCTCATGTTTCCCAACAAAGTCAAAATTATAGCATGGATAATTTTGGCCCACTTTGAACTCATGTTTGTCCATACACACATTTGTGTCCCTCCAAATCATCCAGACACATGCATGTGATTGGTGGAGAGCGAGAATTGTCTGGGGTGGGCCGATTCCCACTTGGCGGGCTTTCAAGAAATGTCCAAACACCCTCATTTTCCTCCTGGGATGTGAGAGCTGGGTTTTTGTTTTTATCGTTCAGACAAATGGCAGGATTTCGGGTCTCTCTCTCTCCCTCTCCCTCTCTCTCCTTGCAATGTTGCACCTCTCCTCCTTAGGATTGTTGGGGAACGTTGCATGGGAAACAAAAAATTTCCTACGCACACGCAAGATCTATCCATGGTGATGAGCATCTACGAGAGGGAGAGTGGATCTACATACCCTTTTAGATCGCTAAGCGGGAAGCATTAAGAAACATGGTTGGTGTAGTCGAACGTCTTCATGATTCAAATTGCCGAGCATCCCACGATCTCATCCCGATCCGTCCCGCGATCCAATCACGATCCGTCCTGCGAACTCATCACGATCCGTCTCGTGATCTCATCATGATCCGTCTCGCGATATTGATCATGGTCCTTCCGATCTAGCGCCGAACGGACGACACCTCCGTGTTCAGGACACATACAGCTCGAGGACGATCTCTGCCTTCTTGATCCAGCAAGAGGGAGCAAAGAGGTACATGAGTTCTCCGGCAGCGCGACGGCGTTGCGGCGATGGTGGTGGAGCTATTCTAACAGGGCTTCACCTAAGCACCGCTGAAAGCCGATCTAGAGGAGAAACTGCGATCTAGAGGAGAGGTAGCATGTGGCTATTAGGGTAAGCTTTTTCCTCTAAATCCTCTAGTATATATAGGAGGGAGGGAGGGGAGGAGGCAGCCTCAAACCCTCAAGGTTTTGTCGAAATTGGAGGTGTAGGAGTCCTACTCCAATCCTATTAGGAGTAGGATTCCTCCTTTCCACTTGAAAACTCTTTCCACCTCTCCACCTTTGGATTTTTTTCCTTCTCAAACCACTCTAGCCGCATCGGCCCTTAGAGGAGGCTTTGGTCAGCCCACAAGGGGCTGGTTTACCTCCTCCCACAGCCCATGTACCCTCTTGGGTCGAAATACCTCTCCCGATGGTCCCCCGGTACACTACCGGCACTCTCGGTACACTACCGATGAGCCTGAAACTTTTCCGACGACCAAAATAGGACTTCCTATATATCAATCTTCACCTCCGTACCATTACGGAGGTCCTCGTGACATCCGGGATCTCATCCGGGACTCCGAACAACCTTCGGTCACCACCATATATAACTCTATACTATCGAAACGTCATCGAACCTTAAGTGTGCAGACCCTGCGGGTTCGAGAACTATGTAGACATGACCGAGACACCTCTACGGTCAATAACCAATAGCGGGACCTGGATGCCCATATTGGTTCCTACATATTCTACGAAGATCTTTATCGATCGAACCTCTATGTCAAGGATTCAGTTAACCCTGTATGATGTTTCCTTTGTTCTTCGGTATGTTACTTGCCCGAGATTCGATCGTCGGTATCTCCATACCTAGTTCAACCTCATTACTGGCAAGTCTCTTTACTCGTTCGATAACACAAGATCCCGTGACTAACACTTAGTCACATTGCTTGCAAGGCTTATTGTGATATTGTATTACCGAGTGGACCCTGAGATACCTCTCCGTCACAAGGAGTAACAAATCCCGGTCTTGATCCATGCCAACCCAACAGACACCCTCGGGGATACCTATAGAGCACCTTTATAGTCACCCAGTTATGTTGTGATGTTTTATACACACAAGGTACTCCTCCGGTGTCAGTGAGTTGCATGATCTCATGGTCATAGGAACAAATACTTGACATGCAGAAAACTGTAGCAATAAATTGGCACGATCATATGCTATGTTTGTAATTTGGGTCTTGTCCATCACATCATTCTCCTAATGACGTGATCCCGTTATCTAATGACATCTCATGTCCATGACTAGGAAACCATGGCCATCTTTGATCAACGAGCTAGTCTATTAGAGGCATACTAGGGACATGGTGTTGTCTATGTATCCACACATGTATCTGAGTTTTCGATCAACACAATTATAGCATGGATAATAAACGATTATCATGAACAAGGAAATATGATAATAACCAATTTATTATTGCCTCTAGGGTATATTTCCAACAAGGATACCCCAACACCATCGATTCAGTCTTGTTGAAGTTGATGGTCAGACCTGATATCTCCTAAAAACATAGCAAGAGGAACTTCAGATTGACGATGTCCATTTATGAGCCTTCAACCATAAGAATAATGTCATCGGCATGCCGAAGCTGAGAAACCCCGACACTCATAATGAGATGTGGCATAAGACCACGAATATGGCTTGTAGGCTTGCCCGCATCTAGGATAATAGCTAGGGCATCCACCCCGATGTTAAACACAAATGGTGAGAAAGCCCCCCTCTCCTAACACTATAGGAGGTGGAGAAAAAGTGACTACCTCCACATTAATGTTGACCGTTGTCCAACCAATCGAGAGACCAGTGCACCCCTCCCCCTAGTAATCCGATGGCCATCAAATCCTTTGTGCTACATGACTTACTGGAGAAATGCCTAGTTAACGGTATCATATGCCTTATTGAAGTCAATTTTAGAGAACACCACCCTATGGTCCTTAGACTTGATTTCATGGATAATCTCGTCGCATAATAATAAGTAATAAACCATCCAAAATAAATCAGCCCTTGATGAAGGCCGTTTGGTTTGATGAGCAATTCAGTCTTCCATAAGGGTCATTCTATTGGCGTGGCGTACACCTTCGCGAAAAATCCTAAATATCACATTAATCACTCTCATCATCCTAAATTGATGAATCTTCGTGGCACTCGTGGCCTTGGAAGGTAATGTGATAATCTTGTAGTTCGACCAAGAGTCATTAAGCACCTCCGCATATAATTCTTGGAACGTATCCATCACAACCCCTTTGATGGAATTCCTAGAAAGCACGGAAGAAGCGGACGAGCAAGTCGTCAGGGGTTCATGATCATGCTTTTGATGACATCTGCCACCTCAGCTTCCCCGGAAGCAAGGAGAAGGGCTTGATTATCTGCCACCGACACCTACAAAGCCGTAGGCCACAAGGGAAGAATTTGGAGGCCTCAGTTGGAGATATACTCTAGAAGCATCTCTAGGGGCCCTAAACACAACCCCCATACACTTGTTCTTTTGCAACTGATGTCAACAAAATCTGCTCGGGCTCCTATTAGGTATTGGAAACATGCCCTAGAGAAAAAAACAAATGTTATTATTTATTTTCAAGCTTGCAATTAATGTTTATTATTTTTGATTTAATTGCAATGGTTCTCAAGTTTTCAATATAAAAGATTCGGAGAAAAATTCATGTGCGTATGTGGAATAATAAACAGTAACAAGATTACTCATCTCGCCTTTAAGTCTAGCTAATGTGTTACATGATGATACTGTTAGTGCATCTAGTGCCCCTTAGTGATTTTGGTGTACTGAAGACTTATAGGTTAAGGAACAAATGTGCTTGTGAGTGTACACAAGCTCTATAAGTCGATGAGGAGTTTGACACAATCGGAGATTATCGACCCCTAAAAATGTATGTCTTCAACTGAAGACTTTGGTGAAGACTTTGTGAAGACTTTGCTGAAGACTTTGGTATTCCCTGAAGACTTTGAAAACAAAGAAGTTGGTGTGACCTTGAAGATATGAATGAGGACTGTAAAGTGTGAAGACTTTAGTTTTCGTAGTTTCATTTCCTTTCTCTGAGTCGTAGGAAACACCGTACTGTTAAAGGGGGCCGAGGTAATACTAAGGAAAATTTCCAACTGATGCTCAAATCGAAATCCTCAACCTAACCAATCATTCGAGTGAAGCCTTTGGAAATCTCTCACAGTTCAGTCAAGTTCCTTAGTGACAGAGATGAAGTTCTTCTGGTCTCTAAGGAAATTGATCTGACTGAGGAGTTAGGATTTCGCCAGTGCGAATTGCCTACAAGTGAGGAACATGATATGTGTGAACACTTTCACAGTTCGAAATTCTGACTGTTGCTGTGCTTAGCGCCAGCTGTTCCCAATCAAAATATCCACATAACGGTCATATCATTGGGGGCATTTATGTCTTATCATGTCAGGTTGCACCCTGGCTATAAATAGCCACCCCAGAACCACTAGTTGGTTGGCTGCTCCGAGAGAGAACCGACACTTGTCATTTGAGAGCAACCCATCCTCCGAGGACTTTGAGAGAAAATCATCAGTGAGGAAAAACCCACGACCAAACCACCAAACCCAAAGTGATTGAGCATCACTGAAGAAATTCCTGTGTGGAACCGATGCTTATTACCTTTGAGGATTGTGCATCCTCCAACGGTTAGGCATCATGGTCTAGTGCATCCTGCAGTCAATTGGGGATCACAAAGTGACCTTGGTCTAGACAATCTAGCAGTAAATTGTGGATCGCCGGGTGACCAGTTTGTGAGGGTTTTGGAAGTCTATCCTGAAGACTTACCACGAGTGCTGGGCGAGGACTGTGTGACCTTAGCTCAAGGGGAATATGGTAAGGACTGTGTGTCCTGGGACTGTGTGTCCTCTGGTTTAAATACCAGGCCGGTCCAAACTAGACATACGACTGTCACAGCAGTTGGAACTGGGTCATCAAACCATTGTCTTCATCGAGCTACCTAGTTCTATTACCTCAAACCCTCTATTCCTCGTATACTTGTTGATGAAATTGATGTTTACTGTTTGAAGAATTTGACTGAAGACTTTCACAATTTCCAGACCTCAAATTCTTCAAGTTACCTTGTTCATCACTGCTTATCCTGTATCACGCTACCTGTAATTTGTGCATGTTCATTTCATCATCATAACTATGTTGTTGTCATGTTCCTCATGCACTTGAGTACTTGATTCCGCTGCTAGTTATTCATCACATTTCAAATTCCTCAAAGTTGAAATTCCTCAAGTGATATATTTGTAAAAATCGCCTATTCACCCCCCCTCTAGTCAATATAACACACTTTCAATTGGTATCAGAGCAAGGTACTCCCTTGTTCTGTCTGATTTTGGTTTAACCACCTAGAGTTCTAGTTATATCGACTGCAGGTATGATCAAGGTCTCCGCGGGATGTCCTACCTTCGATGGGATGGACTACCCTACTAGAAGAACAAGATGTGCATGCATCTTGAAGCTATTGACAACGATCTCTGGTATGTTGTGGAAAATGGTGTTCCCTCTGTTACTCCCATGGTCAACGCTGCTGATGTGAAGAGATTCAAGCAACTCGATTCTCAAGCGAAGAATATCGTGGCCATCTGAGCAAAGGTCAGTATGGCAGAGTGAGTGCTTTGGAGTCTGCTAAGCTTATCTGGGATAGGCTGTCCAAAGTCAACGAAGGTGTTTCCACTCAACGTGACTCTCGTGTTGATGTTCTTCACAATCTCTTCAACCGCTTCAAGAGACTCGATAATGAAAATTTTGAGCAAACTTTTGATCGTCTCTTTGATATCTCCAATGAGCTTCAAGCACTGGGTGCCACCGATATCACTGACCATGAAGTGGTGAAGAAATTGCTAAGATCTCTTGACTCCTCATTCGATACTCTGGCTTTGATGATTCAAGAACGTGGAGACTACAAGTCACTTGATCCTGCTGATATTCTTGTGAGACTCAATACTCATGAATTCCAACAAGCTGAGAAGGGAGACCTCTACGGGCCAAGCTATGGAAGATCTCGTGCTCTGAAGGCAAAAGCAATTTCCTCATCCGAAGAAGAAGATTCTGACAGCAGCCTTGGTGATCCTGAAGAACTAAGTCAGGAGCTAGCAATGCTTCTAAGGAAATTCCAAAAGTTCTCAAGGAGAGGTGGATTTGGAAAGTCATCAAAAAGTGGTTTGAGGAAATCAGATTCCTCAGAGACTACAAGAAAAGAACATGTCATCGTTGCAAGAAGCCTGATCACTTTATCTCTGACTGTCCTCTTTGGGAAAAAGATTCAAAGAAGAAGAAATACAAGGATGATAGTTCTGATGACTCGAAGAAAAAGAAGATATCTTCAAAGTCCTCATCTGCAAAGTCCTCATCTTCAAAGTCCTCAAAGCACAAGAAGAATGGTTCCAGAAAGGCTCGAGCGTTCATTGGCAAGGAAATGGATTCTGAAGAAGAATCTGAAGAAGAGGAAGAAGAGGAAGAATCCGAGGTGGAATCTAAATCTGGTGTAGCTAGCCTTGCTCTCGCTACTGCTTTCGTCAGCAAGTCCATCTTCAACGATGAAGAATATGACTACTCCAACGACTCTGACGTCAGCAATGATGATTATGCTCCCACCTATTGCTTCATGGTGAGAGGCTCAAAGGTACAAAAACATCATTCCACTTCTGAATCAAGTGAAGGTGAATTTCATTAATATGTGAAACCTAGCTATGCTAAACTTGTTAAACTTGCCACTAAGCAACAAAGTGCACTTGAAAAGCTTCAAAAAATGCTAGACAAAAGCGATGATCTGTTGAACGATGAAGTGGATAGGCCTCAAACTATGTCTGGCGATCTCAAAAGTCTTCAGACAAAGTATGATAACCTTCAGAGTCATCATAATGACCTCTTAGCTGATCATGAGAAGCTCTCTTATGAATTTCTTCAAAGAAAGCAAGATCTTGAGAATCTAAGGGTGTCACATGAGGATCTCCAAAGGGAAAACGATTCCTTACTAGCTCAACAGATCAGTACCGCTTAGGAAGAATTTGTTCCACCTTGTTTGAAATGCATCGAACGTGAAACTGCTAATTCTTCACCTGAATGTTCAAATGCTTCTATTTTTGCAAATTCTTCAACTATTCCAGTGGTCTCAAATTCCTCATCTGAGGATACCACAAGTATCATTGATGAAAATGTAGAGTTGAAGGAATTGTATGTGACAGGCATGTACAAAAGTCTCAAAGGGCATCAAACCCTTTGCGATGTCCTCAAAAAGCAGATTCTAAATAGGAACCCTAGGAAAGAGGGTATTGCCTTTGTAAGGAAATGCAAAGCTGATGGATCCTACTGGACACCTGAGTAGTACCCCAAAACCTCATGGGTTGCTGCGAAAGGACCTCCTATAGATCCACCCACTTTATCTAGCTTTACTTGTGAAACTTCATATTCCTCCGATGAGTCACTTGACTCCAACTACAAATTCTTCAAAAAATCATAAAGGTGAAGTATTTGCTTGATTTGTTGGAACTAAATGCAGGAACGGTTCACCTATGAAGAAAATCTGGGTTCCCAAGAGCTACCTACAAAATCTTCAAGTGAATGTCCTCACTACACTACTTATGAAGAACAGGAACCCCAGATCAAATTCCTCATATCGACCAAAGTCTTCATTTGGACCAAATTCCTCAAATGGTCAAAAATATCACTCTCATGCTAATGACTCTGTTTCGCAGGGAAAATCTAAGAGTTATGAATATGTGCATTATTCTTCAAACCATTACGTCAATAAGTCCTCAAGGAATTTCTCTGCTTATTCATATGAGTACTCTAACCCTCGCCTGTGAAACGAAGCGCACTCGCTTCAATGCCTCCCTTCTCATATGGTACTCGCAGAATGATGAACTCTTTACCACCCCTACAAACGTGGGTGGTGAAGAAACTGAATTAATCTCTTATGCAGGTTCAGGTCTCCAGATGAACTTAAACATCTGATGAATTTGCTAGAGACCTGAGGAAATGCTTGAATGGACGCAAGCTAATTTTGTAGAAATGAATTCCTCATTTCTCACGTCCTCACACTACTTGCTTATGATCTTGTGTGATGAAATTCTGTCTGATGAAATTGATGTCATATTCTTCACTCTGAAGCATATGAGTTCGTAAGTTGTACTAGTTCATCTGCAGGATGATACTCCAAAAGCTACTGAATGGGTCCTCGATAGTGGATGCACAAACAACATGACTGGTGACAAGAGTCTTCTGATGAATTTGCCACTTGGTCCATCTCATCTGAAGCATATCACTACGCAGACAAAGGAAAAAAGCAAGGTATTGGGTCTAGGTAAGGTTGCAATCTCAAAGGACCGAACCATGGATAAGGTGATACTTGTCGAATCCCTGGGGTTCAACCTTATGTCTGTCTCAATGCTTTGTGATCTTGATATGATTGTCATATTTGGAAAATATCCTTGTGTTGTCATCATGGAATCTGACAACTCCAAAATCTTCGAAGGCTTTAGGAGAGGAGACTTGTATATTGTTGATTTATCTACACGTCCTCAGCCTGCCACATGCCTACTTGCAAAGTCCTCAGAAGGCTGGTTGTGGCATCAGCGACTTGGACATGCTGGTATGAGGAACTTGCACATGCTCGTGGAGAAAAAGCACATCATTGGCATTGAAGGTGTCAAATTCCTCAAGGACCACCTCTATGGTGCATGTGAGTCTTGGACGATGACCAGATCCAAGCCTCCCTCGAAGACAATCATGACCACGACTCGACCCTTTGAATTGCTTCACATGGATCTCTTTGGCCCCACTCATTACTCCACACTAACAAATTCTTCAATTTTGTATGGCTTTGTCATTGTTGATGATTACTCTCGTTACACTTGGGTGCATATTATTCTGTACAAGTATGAAGTGCAGGATGTCTTCAGACGATTTGCTTCAAGGGCCTCCACAAACTTTGGCGTCAAGATCAAGCATATCAGGGGTGATAATGGGACTGAGTTCAAGAACACCAATCTTGATGAATATCTTGATGAACTTGGTATTACTCATGAGTTATCTGCCCCTTATACTCCTCAGCAGAACGACGTCGTGGAGCGCAAGAACAGGACTCTTGTTGAGATGGCTCGCACCATGCTTGATGAATACAAGACTCCTCGTTGCTTCTGGCCTGAGGCAATTGATACTGCATGCCACATCATCAACAGGGTATATCTTCACAAATTCTTCAGGAAGACTTCTTATGAACTTATGACTGGCAAGAAACCCAATGTAACTTATCTCAAAGCCTTCGGTACAAAATGCTGGATTAGAGATCCTCACCAAAGTTCTAAATTTGCACCGAAAGCACATGAATGTTTTATGCTTGGTTACAGAAAGGACTCTCACACCTACAGAGTCTTCAACACCTACCACCACAAGGTTGTTGAAACTGTAGATGTGCGGTTCGATGAAACTGATGGCTCGCAATGAGAGCACCTGCCTTCTGTGTTAGATGAACAGTCTCCTGAGTAATCTATTAAGCTGAAGGCTACTGAAGACATCGTACCCACTGAGGAAGTCATTCCAACAAATGAAGACATTCATGCTGATACACCTGAAGAAAATGGTGCTGAAGAAAATCCTGAGCCACGTCAACCTGCTCATCCAAGAGTTGCAAATGAAGTGCAGATTGACAAAATCATCGATGACATCAATGCACCAGGTCCTCTCACTCGCTCAAAAGTTTCACATTTGACTAAATTTTGTGGGCACTTTGCCTTTGTCTCTATCATAGAGCCCACCAAAGTTGATGAAGCATTCAAGGAGCCTGAGTGGATTCAATCTATGCAAGCGGAATTGTATCAATTCAAACTCAACAATGTGTGGGCACTTGTCAAGCGGCCAGATCCTCGCAAGCATAACATCATAGGTACCAAGTGGATCTACCGCAACAAGCAAGATGAAAATGGCCTTGTGGTAAGGAATAAGGCTCGTATTGTAGCTCAAGGCTTCACACAGGTTGAGGAGACTTTGATGAAATTTTTGCACCTGTTTCTAGACTCGAAGCTATTTGCATATTGCTTGCTTATGCTAACCATCATGGTATCATCTTATATCAAATGGATGTGAAAAGTGCATTCCTCAATAGTAAGCTTGAGGAAGAAGTATATGTTGCTCAACCCCCAGGTTTTGAAGACCCTAAGCAGCCTGACAAAGTCTTCAGACTCAACAAGGCCCTCTATGGCCTTAAGCAGGCCCCTCAGGCGTGGTACGACACTCTGAAGGAATTCCTCATGAAGAAAGGCTTCAAACCCGATTCACTCGACCCAACTCTTTTCACAAAATCATATGACAATGAATTGTTCATATGCCAAATATACGTAGACGATATTATCTTTGGCTGTACTGACAAACGTTACAGTGATGAATTTGCCTATATGATGAGTGAAGAATATCAAATGTCTATGATGGGAGAGTTGAAATTCTTCTGATGTCTTCAAATTCGTCAGCAAGACAACGACATATTCATATCACAAGAGAAATACCTCAAGGATGTTCTGAGGAAATTCGACATGCAAGATTGCAAAGGCGTCAATGTTGGGGAACGTTGCATGAGAAACAAAAAATTTCCTACGCACACGCAAGATCTATCCATCGTGATGAGCATCTACGAGAGGGAGAGTGGATATACGTACCCTTGTAGATCGCTAAGCGGGAAGCGTTAAGAAACACGGTTGGTGTAGTCGAACATCTTCGCGATCCAAATCGCCGAGCATCCCACGATCTCATCACGATCTGTCCCGCGATCCAATAACGTTCCGTCCCGCGAACTCATCATGATCCGTCCCGCGATCTCATCACGATCCGTCTCGCGATCTTGATCACGGTCCTCCCGATCTAGCGCCGAATGAACGGCACCTCTGCGTTCAGCACATGTAAAGCTCGATGGCAACATCCGCCCTATTGATCCAGCAAGAGGGAGCGGAGAGGTAGACGAGTTCTCCAGCAGCATGACGGTGCCACAGTGATGGTGGTGGAGCAATTCCGGCAGGACTTCGTCTAAGCACTTCAGAAAACCAATCTAGAGGAGAAACTATGCACTGGAGGGTAGGGTTGCACGTGGCTGAAAATCTAGTGCCAAAAACCCTAAAACCTCCAGTATATATAGGAGGAAGAGAGGAGGAGGCTTGGCCCTCAAGGGACCAGCCCCTGGTTCGGCAGAATCAAGGAGGAGAGGAGGACTCCTCCTCCAATCCTAGTAGGACTAGGATTCCTCCCTATTTTGCCTTTTTCCACCTTTTCTCTTTGGGTTTTCTCTCCAAGCCACATGGGCCTTGTGTGGGACTTCCACCAGCCTACTAAGGGCTGGTATTCACTCTCCCACAGCCCATGTAGCCTCTTGGGTCGAAATACCCCTCCCGATGGTCTCTCGGTACACTCCCGGCACTCCCGGTATACTACGGATGAGCCCGAAACTTTTCCGGCGACCATGAAAGGACTTCCTATAAATAAATCTTTACCTCCGGACCATTCCGGAGCTCCCCTTGATGTCCGGGATCTCATCCGGGACTCTGAACAACCTTCGGTCACCACCATACATAACTCTATACTACCGAAACGTCACCAAACCTTAAGTGTGCAGACCCTGCGGGTTCGAGAACTATGTAGACAAGACCGAGACACCTCTACGGTCAATAACCAATAGCAGGACCTAGATTCCCATATTGGTTCCTACACATTATACAAAGATCTTTATCGGTCGAACCTCTATGTCAAGGATTCAGTTAATCCCGTATGATGTTCCCTTTGTTCTTCGGTATGTTACTTGCCCGAGATTCGATCGGTATCTCCATACCTAGTTCAACCTTGTTACTGGCAAGTCTCTTTACTCGTTTCGTAATACAAGATCCCGTGACTAACACTTAGTCACTTTGCTTGCAAGGCTTATTGTGATGTTGTATTATCGAGTGGGCCCTGAGATACCTCTCCGTCACACGGAGTAACAAATGTCAGTCTTGATCCATGCCAACCCAACAGACACCCTCGGAGATACCTGTAGAGTACCTTTATAGTCACCTAGTTACGTTGCGACGTTTGATACACGCAAGGCACTCCTCCAGTGTCAGTGAGTTGCATGATCTCATGGTCATAAGAACAGGTACTTGAGATGCAGAAAATAGTAGCATTAAACTGACACGATCATATGCTACGTTTGTAGTTTGGGTCTTGTCCATCACACCATTCTCCTAATGATGTGATCCCGTTATCAAATAACATCTCATGTCCATGGCTAGGAAACCTTAAACATCTTTGATCAATGAGCTAGTCTATTAGAGGTATACTAGGGACATGGTTTTGTCTATGTATCCACACATGCATCTAAGTCTCCGATCAATACAATTATAGCATGGATAATAAACGATTACCATGAACAAGGAAATATGATAATAAATGTTTTATTATTGCCTCTAGGGCATATTTCCAACAGTCTCCCACTTGCACTAGAGTCAATAATCTAGTTCACATCACCATGTGATTCGCATTGTTATGAATCTAACACCTAATGAGTTCTGGGGCTCGATCATGCTTTGCATGTGAGAGAGGTCTTATAATCAACGGGTCTGCGACATTTAGATCCGTGTGTACTTTGCAAATCTCTATGTCAAACCATAAACACTGCTACCACACTCCACTTGGTACTATTCCAAATGGCTGCTCCACTATATGTATCCAGATTGCTACTACGAGTCATCCGAATTGGTGTTAAAGCTTGCATTGACGTAACTCTTTACGACGAACTCTTTATCACCTCCATAATCGAGAAACATCCCCTTAGTCTTTTACTTACTAAGGATAATCTTGACCGCTGTCCAGTGATCCACTCCTGGATCACTTTTGTACCCCTTGACAGACTCATGGCAAGGCACACACCAGGTGCGGTACACAGCATGGCATAATATAGAGCCTATGGCTAAGGCATAGGGGACGACGTTCGTCCTTTCTCTTTCTTCTGCCGTTGTCGATCTTTGATTCTCACTCAACTTCACACCTTACAAATCAGGCGAGAACTCCTTCTCTGACTGATCCATTTTGAACTCTTTCAAAATCTTGTCAAGGTATGTACTCATTGAAAGTCTCGTCTTGCATCTTGATCTATCTCTATAGATCTTGATGCTCAATAATCAGGTAGCTTTATCCAGGTCTTCCTTTGAAAAACTCTTGTCAAACAACCGTTTATGCTTTCCAAAAATTCTACATCATTTCCGATCAACAATATGTCAACCACATATGCTTACCAGAAACTCTATAGTGCTCCCACTCACTTTATTGTAAATACAAGTTTCTCATAAACTTTGTATAGACTCAAAATCTTTGATCACCTCATCAAAGTGTATATTCCAACTCCGAGATGCTTGCTTCAGTCCATAGAAGGATCACTGAAGCTTGCTCACCTTTTAGCATCCTTAGGACTCACAAAACCTTCTGGTTGTATCACATACAACCTTTCCTCAAGTAAACCGTTAAGGAAACAATGTTTTGACATCCATCTGCCAGATTTCATAATTGAAAAGTGCAGCAACTGCTACTCTCTCATTGAAACAAAGGTTCAACAACCTCATCAAGTTCTATCTTCCTTCCACTCAATTCTTTCGAGAGAAACTCTTTCTCGAGAAAGGACCCGTTTTAGCAACAAACACTTTATGCTTGGATATGAGATAGAAGGTTTACCCAACTGTTCTTAGGGTATTCTATGAAGATGCATTTGTCCGCTTTGGGTTCGAGCTCATTAGGTGAAAACCTTTTTCACATAAGCATCGCAGCCCCAAACACTAAGAAATGACAGCTTAGGTTTCTATCAAACCATAATTCATATGGTGTCATCTCAACGGATTTAGATGGTGCCCTATTTAAAGTGAATGTAGTTGTCTCTAATGCATAACCCCAAAACAACAGTGGCAAAACAATAAGAGACATCATAGTATGCACCATATCCAATAGAGCACGACTATGACGTTCGAACACACCATCACACCATGGTGTTCCAGGTGGCGTGAGTTGTGAAACAACTTTCACATTGTCTAAAGTTGTATGCCAAACTCGTAACTCAGATATTCACCTCCACGATCATATCACGGACATTTTATCTTCTTGTCACAATGATCTTAAACATCACTCTGAATTTGCTTGAACTTTTTCAAACGATTCAGACTTGCGTTTCATTAAGTAAATATACAGTATTATCTACTCAAATCATCAGTGAAGGTAAGACAATAATGATATCCACCGCATGCTACAAGACACATTGGATTGCATACATCAACATGTATCATTTCCAATAAATCACTTGTCCGCTCCATCAAACCGGAAAACAGGGTCCTTAGTCTTCTTGCCCAAGAGGCATGGTTCGCATGTCTCAACCGATTCGAAATCGAATGAGTCCAAAGGTCCATCAACATGGAGTTGCTTCATGCAATTTATACTAATATGACATTTAGTGGCAGTGCCACAAGTATGTGGTACTATCATTATTAACTTTGTATCCTTTGGCATCAATGTTATGAAAATGTGTATTACTACGATCAAGATTCAACAAACCATTCTCACTAGGTGCATGACCATTGAAGGTATTATTCATGTAAACAGAATAACCATTATTCTCTAACTTAAATGAATAACCGTGTTGCAATAAACACGATCCAATCATGTTCATGCTTAACGCAAACACCAAATAACATTTATTTAGGTTTGTCACTAATCCCGAAGCTAGAGAGAGCGTGCGATGTTGATCACATCAACCTTGGAAACATTTCCAACACACATCGTCACCTCACACTTAGCTAGTCTCCGTTTATTCTGTAGCTTTTACTTAGAGTTACTAACATTTAGCAAACGAACCGGTATCCAATACCCAGGTGCTACTAGGAGTACTAGCAAGGTATACATCAATAACACGTATATCAAATATACTTCTGTCTACGCTGCCAGCCTTCTTATCTACCAAGTATCTAGGGTTGTTCCGCTTCAGCGACCACTCTCCTCATAATAGAAGCACTTAGTCTCGGGTTTGGGTTCAACTTTGGGTTGCTTCACTGGAGCAGCAACTGACTTGCCGCCCATGAAGTTTTCCTCCTTACCCTGCCCTTCTCGAAACTAGTGGTTTTACTAACCATCAACACTTGATGCTCCTTCTTGATTTCTACCTTTGCGGTGTCAAACATCGCGAACAGCTCAGGATCATTATTTCTATCCCTGGCATTTTATAGTTCATCACCAAGTTCTAGTAGCTTTAGTGATAGTGACTTGGAGAACTATATCAATCACTATCTTATCCGGAATATCAACTCCCACTCGATTCAAGCGATTGTAGCACCCAGACAATCTGAGCACATGCTCAACAATTGATCTATTCTCTTTCATTTTGCAGGCAAAGAATCTTGTTGGAGATATCATATCTCGCAACACGGGCACAAGCCTGAGATCCTAATTTCAGCTCTTGGAACATCTCATATGTTCCGTGACGTTCAGAACGTTCGGAGCCTCAATTCTAAGCCGTAATGCATGACACACTAAACTATCAAGTAGTCATCAGAACGTGCCTGTCAGATGTTCACAAGATCTACAGATGATGCTAGAGGGGTTGGCGCACCGAGCGGTGCATTTAGGACATAAGCCTTATGTGCAACAATGAGGACAATCCTCAGTTCACGAACGAAGTCCGCAACATTGCTACCATCATCTTTCAACTCTATTTCTCTAGGAACATATAAAAATTCAAGGGAGCTACAACGTGAGCTAGTAATCTACAACACAGTTTCCAAAGACACTACTGACTATCTTCATGATAATGAGTTCAATTAATCATATTACTTAAGAACTCCCACTCAAATTGACATCCCTCCGGTGATTCGAGTGATACATGATCCAAATTCACCAACTCAAGTCCGGTCATCACTTGAGTTGGGGTGGTTTCAATGGTGAACATCATCATGTTGATCATATCTGCTATATGACTCATGTTTGACCTTTCGGTCTCTTGTGTTCCGAGGCCATGTCTGTACATGCGAGGCTCGTCAAGTTTCACTCGAGTGTTCTGCATGTGCAACACTGGCTTGCACCCATTGTATGTGAACATAGAGTCTATCACACCCGATCATCACGTGGTGTCTCGACACGATGAACTTTCGCAATGGTGAGCACTCGGGGAGAACACAACTCATCTTGAAATTTAAGCGAGGGATCACCTTATAATGCTACCTCCGTCCTAAGCAAAACAAGGAGCATAAAAGGACTAACATCACATGCAAATCATAAGTGACATGATATGGCCATGAACTTGTGCTTTTGATCTCCATCTTGAAAGCACCGGCATGATCTCCATCGTGACCGCCATGACACCATGATCTCCATCAACGTGTCGCCATCGGGGTTGTTGCGCCCACCATGCTTCTACTACTATTGCTACCGTTTAGCCATAAAGTAAAGCATTACATAGCACTTAATGATTGACACGCAGGTCATACAATAATTAAAGACAACCCTATGGCTCCTGCCGGTTGCCGTACTCATCGACATGCAAGTCATGATATTCTATACAAAATATGATCATCTCATACATCACATATATCTCATCATGTAATTGGCCATATCACATTACAACATACCCTACAAAAACAAGTTAGACGTCCTCTAATTGTTGTTGCATGTTTTACGTGGCTGCTACGGGTATCTAGCAAGAACAATTCTCACCTACGCAAAAACCATAACGGTGATACATAAGTTGCTTTTCAACCATCTCAAGGACCGCCTTTGTCAAATCCGATCCAACTAAAGTAGGAGAAACAGACACCCGCCAACCATCTTTGTGCAACGAGGTTACACGTCAGTCGATGGAACCGGTCTCTCGTAAGCGTACGAGTAAGGTTGATCCGGGCCGCTTCATCCCACAATACCGCTGAACCAAAACACGACCAACGGAGGAAGAATTCTAAGCATCAACGCCCACAAACCCTTTGTGTTCTACTCGAGATGTCATCTACACATAGACCTATCTCATGATGCCACTGTTAGGGAACATTGCATGGGAAACAAAAAATTTCCTATGCACACGCAAGATCTATCCATGGTGATGAGCATCTACGAGAGGGAGAGTGGATCTAGGTACCCTTGTAGATCGCTAAGTGGGAAGCGTTAAGAAACGCGGGGGGTGTAGTCGAACGTCCTTGCGATCCAAATTGCCGAGCATCCCGCGACATCACGATCCGTCCCGCGATCCAATCACGATCCGTCCCGCGATCTCATCATGATCCGTCTCGCGATCTTGATCACGGTCCTTCCGATCTAGCGGCGAACGGATGGCACCTCCGCGTTCAGCACACGTACAGCTCGATGACGATCTCCGCCTTCTTGATCCAGCAAGAGGGAGCGGAGAGGTAGACGAGTTCTCCGGCAGCGTGACAGCGCCGCGGCGATCGTGGTGGAGCAATTCCAGCAGGTCTTCGCCTAACCACTGAAGAAAACCAATCTAGAGGAGAAACTATGCACTAGAGGGTAGGGTTGCACGTGGCTGAAAATCTAGTGCCAAAAACCCTAAAACCTCTATTATATATAGCAATAAGAGAGGAGGAGGCTTGGCCCTCAAGGGACCAGCCCTTGGTTCGGCCGAATCAAGGAGGAGAGGAGGACTCCCTATTTTGCCTTTTTTCACCTTTTCTCTTTGGGTTTTCTCTCCCAGCCGCATGGGCCTTGTATGGGACTTCCACCATCCCACTAAGGGCTGGTATTCACTCTCCCACAGCCCATGTAGCCTCTTGGGTCGAGATACCCCTCCCGATGGTCTCCCGGTACACTACCGGCACTTCCGGTACACCACCGATGAGCCCGAAACTTTTTCGGCGACCAAAATAGGACTACCTATATATCAATATTTACCTCCAAACCATTACGGAGCTCCTCGTGACGTCGGGGATCTCATCCGAGACTCCGAACAACCTTCGG
This sequence comes from Hordeum marinum, assembly GCA_022496015.1. Lineage (NCBI taxonomy): Eukaryota > Viridiplantae > Streptophyta > Magnoliopsida > Poales > Poaceae > Hordeum > Hordeum marinum. Next base: position 338,787,713 of record CM039677.1, on the reverse strand, counting down.
TCACCACCATGCATAACTCTATACTACCGAAACGTCACCAAACCTTAAGTGTGCAGACCCTGCGGGTTCGAGAACTATGTAGACATGACCGAGACACCTCTATGGTCAATAACCAATAGCGGGACCTGGATGCCCATATTGGTTCCTACACATTCTACAAAGATCTTTATCAGTGAAACCTCTATGTCAAGGATTTAGTTAATCTCGTATAATGTTCCCTTTGTACTTCGGTATGTTACTTGCTCGAGATTCGATCGTCGGTACCTCCATAACTAGTTCAACCTCGTTACCGGCAAGTCTCTTTACTCGTTCCATAATACAAGATCCCATGACTAACACTTAGTCACTTTAATTGCAAGGCTTATTGTGACGTTGTATTACCGAGTGGGCCCTGGGATACCTCTCCGTCACATGGAGTAACAAATCTCAGTCTTGATCCATGCCAACCCAATAGACACCCTCGGAGATACCTGTAGAGTACCTTTATAGTCAACCAGTTACGATGTGACGTTTGATACACACAAGGCACTCCTCCAGTGTCAGTGAGTTGCATGATCTCATGGTCATAGGAACAGATACTTGACACGCAGAAAACTGTAGCAATAAATTGGCACGATCATATGCTACGTTTGTAGTTTGGGTCTTTTCCATCACACCATTCTCCTAATGATGTGATCCCGTTATCAAATGACATCTCATGTCCATGGCTAGGAAACCTTAACCATCTTTGATCAACAAGCTAGTCTATTAGAGGCATACCAGGGACATGGTTTTGTCTATGTATCCACACATGCATCTAAGTCTCCGACCAATACAATTATAGCATGGATAATAAACGATTATCATGAACAAGGAAATATGATAATAACTAATTTATTATTGCCTCTAGGGCATATTTCCAACAGTCAAAACTCTAATGCCTTCAAAAGGCCACCTTTGCACTGACGAAAATGGTAAAGATTTCGATCAGAAGGTATATCATTCCATGATTGTCTCACTATTGTATCTATGTGCATCTAGGCCTGATATTATGCTGAGTGTTTGCATGTGTGACTGATTCCAAGCAACACCAAAGGAATCATACCATAAGGCTGTGAAACATATTCTTCGATACTTAGCTCACACACCAACGCTTGGATTATGGTATCCCAAGGGCTCACATATTCATCGTCGGATACTCTGATGCTGACTATGCTGGAGATTGTGTGGATCGCAAGTCAACCTCAGGCACATGTCATTTCCTCGGACGATCCTTGGTCTGTTGGTCTTTGAAGAAGCAGAATTGCGTTTCACTATCTACTGCTGATGCTGAGTACATTACTATTGGTTCATGTTGCACTTAGTTACTGTGGATGAAGCAAACCCTCAAGGACTACGGCATCAAGTTGAAGAATGTGCCTCTCTACTGTGACAATGAGAGTGCCATCAAGATTGCTTACAACCCAGTTTAGCATTCCAAGACCAAGCATATCCAGATTCGTCATCATTTTCTTCGAGATCATGTACTCAAGGGTGACATCTCCATCGACCACATCCCCACTGAAGAACAATTGGCCGATATCTTCACAAAGCCCTTGGATGAAAAGAGATTTTGCAAGTTGCGGTTTGAGCTAAATATCTTAGAATCTTCGAATGTTCTTTAAAAAAGGATACACATCCTAAGACTTATGCAAATTGATGACTTAGATGTGCAACACACGAAGTAACATTTTTCTTCAATCAATGAAGAATAGCCCTCTGAGTGTGAAGAAATTAATGAAGAATTTGATTCTCAGAACCCTACGACAATTGTACGCGGTGTCTGAAGTCATCATTCTTATATGGTGGGTCAGGCCACCAACCATGGTTGAAATTCTTCAAAGTTGAGTTTTTCGTCATCTTGCAACTTCTTCAAATTTTCAAATTCCTCAAGTTTGCCAATTCCTGAACTTTTCAAATTCATCAACTTGTCCAATTCTTCAAACTATGAAAATCATGTTCTTCATTGATTATATATATATATATATATATACATATATAGGGTCGCGCTATTTCGTCACCCTGGGTGAGGAATAGTTATTCTTCACCCCCCCCCCCCCCCCGTCTATTTTAACACGAATGCACCGTAATTTTACGTTCCGTAATTTTTGTCTTATTTCATACGTAAAAAGAGACCGTAAGAAAATATACAATCATTGTAAAAATATTTTATATCACGTAAAATTATAAAAACAAAATGAGTGTGTAATATACAATAATTTCAATTTTTTGTTTGTGACCTATATTTCTATTTTCCTATGTCAAAATTTACGTAGTGATTCAATATAAATATAAATATTTGTATTCCAAATGTAGTTTTTTTTATAAATTGATCGTAATATTATCTCGGGTGAAGAATAACCTATTCCACACCCTGGGTGATGAATAGAGTTTCTATATATATATATATATATATATATATATATATATATTTGATTTTTCAATGTCCTCAACAACATTCACTTATTGCTAATTCTTCAAGTTGTTTTTCATCTAAGTGAATGTGATCGAACCCTTTTCTCCTCTGTGCTAAACTCAACCCAGTCTGTTCACAAATTCTTCATATGCGTTCTACTTTGAAACTCATTCAATGTCTTCACTGTGTCCTTGACAGCTGAGGAATTTGCGAACGGAAACGTCAAATTTTCACCATCAAAATTTTCAACGTTTCCCGCTCAAACGGTTCCGACTCCCACGACTGGATAACCCAGGATCCCCCACTATCGCCACTACTCAGAACGAGGGTGACACCTGTCGCAAGGAGAGCAAGGGTCAGGGGAAATCTGGTCCAAAATCTTTGGACAGATTGGTTTTCACCTCCACTATAAATACCCCCTCACCTTTCACTATGCTCGGTTACTCCTCACTCCTACTCTCTCTCGAGCTCCGACCTAGCGCCACCGCTAAAATCATCGTCGCCGGTGTGGAAGAGCTTCACTGCCTCGACCTCGCCATCGTCGTACTCGCATCGGCCGTGGAAGTCTACATTGCGCCGCCGCTGTAGCTCTCTCCCTCTGCCAAGCTAGGGCGTGGGAGATTTGGACTGACGAACTTCCTCAATCTCATCTCTAAGTTCATCGTGTTCTTCACCTAGCGTTTCTTAAGGAAAAACTATGCACTTCTTCAGAATCCTCAAGAGTTCAAAATCCCTAGTTGAAGAAAATGGCTGATGGGAAGAAGCCACATAAAGGTGGAAAGAAGGCTGAACAGAATACTACTTTTGAAATCCCAGAACATCTGTATGCTGGTTATTGTACACCAAATGAATCCATACATGGCAAAGAGACAAAAGAACAGAGAAAGATCAGAATTCAGAGGATTGAATGGAGGTGGGTGAGGGAATGGAAGGAGTATCGCTATGTTCCTCCCAAATATATGAAGAAGTTAGCACTCAAACCCCCTAGCAATAGGGCTCGTCCAGCTGATGTGTTAGTGCATCTAGTGCCCCTTAGTGATTTTGGTGTATTGAAGACTGATAGGTTAAGATACTAACGTGTTTGTGAGTGTACATAGGCTCTATAAGTCGATGAGGAGTTTGATATATTTGGAGATTATCGACCCCTAAAAATGTACGTCGTTAAGTGAAGACTTTGCTGAAGACTTTCTAAAGACTTTGGTGAAGACTTTGGTGAAGACTTTTTTAAGACTTTGAACATGAAGAAGTTGGTGTGAATTTGAAGATATGAACGAGGAATATGAAGCATGAAGACTTTTGTTTTCGTAGTTTCATTTGCTTATTTGAGTCATAGGAAACACCGTACTATTAAAGGGGGACGAGGTAATACTAAGGAAAATTTCCAACTGATGCTCAACTCCAAAATCCTCAACCTATAAAATCCTTCGAGTGAAGCCTTTGGAAATCTCTTATGGTTCAAACAAGTTCTTCAGTGACAGAGACAAAGTTCTTCTGGTATCTGAGGAAATTGATCTCACTAAGGAGTTACGATTTCGCCAGTACGAATTGCCTACAAGTGAGGAACATGATATGTGTGAGGACTTTCATAGTTCGAAAATCCGACCATTGTTGTGCTTAGCGCCAGCTGTCCCCAATCACAAATATCCACATAACGGTCATATCATTGGGGGAATTTATGTCATATCATGTCAGGTTGCACCCTGGCTATAAATAGCCACCCCCCACAACCACTAGTTGGTTGGCTGCTCCAAGAGAGAACTAACACTTGTGATTTGAGAGCAACTCATCCTCCGAGGACTTTGAGTGAAAATCATCAGTGAGGAAAAACCCACAACCAAACCACCAAACCCAAGGTGATTGAGCATCACTGAAGAAATTCCTGTGTGGAATCGACGCTTGTTACCTTTGAGGACTATGCATCCTCTAGATGGTTAGGCGTCATGGTCTAGTGCTCCTGTAGTCAATTGGGGATCACGAAGTGACCTTGGTCTAGAGCATCCAGCAGTAAATTGTGGATCGCTGGGTGACCAGTTCTTGAGGGTTTTGGAAGTCTACCCTGAAGACTTACCACGAGTGTTGCGCAAGGACTGTGTGACCTTAGCTCAAGGAGAATACGGTAAGGACTGTGTGTCCTGGGACTGTGTGTCCTCTGGTTTAAATACCAGGCCGCTCCAAACCAGACGTACGATTGTCACAACAGTTGGAACTGGGTCATCAAATCATTGTCTTCATCAAGCTACCTAGTTCTATTTCCTCAACCCTTCCATTTCCTGGTATAACTGTTGATGAAAATGAACTTTACTGTTTGAAGAATTTGACTGAAGACTTTCACAATTTCCTCACCTCAAATTCTTCAAGTTACCTTGTTCCTCACCTGCTTATCCGGTATCACGCTACTTGTAATCTATGCATGTTTCATTTCATCATGATGACATTGCTCTCGCTACGTTCATCATGCACTTGAGTACTTATTCCGCTGCTAGTTATTCATCACATTTCAAATTTCTCAAAGTTGAAATTCCTCAAGTGATGAATTTGTAAAAATCGCCTATTCACCCCCCTCTAGTCGATATAACACACTTTCAATTGGTATCAGAGCGGGTACTCCCTCGCTCTATGTGATTTTGGTTTAACCACCTGGAGTTCTAGTTATGTCGACTGCAGGTATGATCAAGGTTTCCGCGAGGTGTCCTACCTTCGATAGGACGGACTACCCCTACTAGAAGAACAAGATGTGTATGCACCTTGAAGCTATTGACAACGATCTCTGGTACGTTGTGGAAAATGGTGTGCCCTCTGTCACTCCCACTGTTACTACTACTGATGTGAAGAGATTCAAGCAACTCTATTTTCAAGCAAAGAATATCATCTATGGCCATCTAAGCAAAGGTCAGTATGGCAGAGTCAGTGCTTTGAAGACTGCTAAGCTTATCTGGGATATGCTGTCCAAAGTGAATGAAGGTGTATCCACTCAACGTGACTCTCGTGTCGATGTTCTTCACAATATCTGCAACCGCTTCAAGAGACTTGACAACGAAAATGTTCACCAAACTTTTGATCGTCTCACTGATATCTCCAGCGAGCTCCAAGCAGTGGGTCCTACCGATATCACTAACCATGAAGTAGTGAAGAAACTGCTAAGATCTCTTGACTCTGTTAGTGCATCTATTGCCCCTTAGTGATTTTGGTTTATTGAAGACTTATAGGTTAAGGCACTAATGTGTTTGTGAGTATACACAGGCTCTATAAGTCGATGAGGAGTTTGATATATTCGGAGATTATCGACCCCTAAAAATGTATGTCTTCAAGTAAGACTTTGCTGAAGAATTTCTGAAGACTTTGGTGAAGACTTTGTGAAGACTTTGAAAATGAAGAAGTTGGTGTGACCTTGAAGATATGAACGAGGAATATGAAGCGTGAAGACTTTTCTTCTCGTAGTTTCATTTCCTTTATTTGAGTCATAGGAAACACCATACTATTAAAGGGGGCCGAGGTAATACTAAGGAAAATTTCCAACTGATGCTCAACTCCAAAATCCTCAACCGATACAATTCTTCGAGTGAAGCCTTTGGAAATCTCTTACGGTTCAAACAAGTTTTTCAGTGACAGAGATGAAGGTCTTCTGGTCTCTGAGGAAATTGATCTGACTACGGAGTTAGGATTTCGCCAGTGCGAATTGCCTACAAGTGAGGATCATGATAAGTTGAGGACTTTCATAGTTCAAAATTCCGACCGTTGTTGTGCTTAGCACCAGCTCTCCCCAATCGTTCTTATCCACATAACGGTCATATCATTGGGGGCATTTATGTCTTATCATGTCCGGTTGCACCCTGGCTATAAATAGCCGACCCCCACAACCACTAGCCGGTTGGCTGCTCCGAGAGAGAATTGACACTTGTCATCTGAGAGCAACCCATCCTCTAAGGACTTTGAGAGAAAATCATCAGTGAGGAAAAACCCACAAACCAAACCACAAAACCCATAGTGATTGAGCATCACTGAAGAAATTCCTGTGTGGAACCGACGGTTGTTACCTTTGAGGACTGTGTATCCTCTAGACGGTTAGGTGTCATGGTCTAGTGCTCCTGCAGTCAATTGGGGACCATGAAGTGACCTTGGTCTAGAGCATCCATCAGTAAATTGTGGATTGCCGGGTGACCTGTTTGTGAGGGTTTTGGAAGTCTACCCTGAAGACTTACCACGAGTGTTGGGCGAGGACTGTGTGACCTTAGCTCAAGGAGAATACGGTAAGGACTGGGTGTCCTGGGAATGTGTGTCCTCTGGTTTAAATACCAGGCCGCACCAAACCAGACGTACGACTGTCACAGCAGTTGGAACTGGGTCATCAATCCATTGTCTTCATCGAGCTACCTGGTTCTATTTCATCAACCTCCTTATTCCTCATAAACCTGTTGATGAAATTGACTTTTACTGTTTGAAGAATTTGACTGAAGACTTTCGCAAATTCCTCACCTCAATTTCTTCAAGTTGCCTTGTTCATCACTGCTTATCCTTTATCATGCTACTCACTGTTCGTGCATGTTTCATTTCATCATGATGACTAAGCTGATACTATGCTCCTCATGCACCTGAGTACTTATTCCGCTGCTAGTTATTCATCACATTTCAAATTCCTCAAAGTTGAAATTCCTCAAGTGATGAATTTATAAAAATCGCCTATTCACCCCCCCTCTAGCCGATATAATGCACTTTCAATTGGTATCAGAGCAGGTACTCCCTCGCTCTGTGTGATTTTTGTTTAACCACCTGGAGTTTTAGTTATGTCGACTGCGGGTATGATCAAGGTTTCCGCGGGCTGTCCTACCTTTGATAGGACGGACTACCCCTACTGGAAGAACAAGATGCGTATGCACCTTGAAGCTATTGACAACGATCTCTGGTATATTGTGGAAAATTGTGTGCCCTCTGTCGCTCCCACTGTCACAGCTGCTGATGTGAAGAGATTCAAGCAACTCAATTCTCAAACGAACAATATCATCTGTGGCCATCTGATCAAAGGTCAGTATGACAGAGTTAGCGCTTTGGAGTGTGCTAAGCTTATCTGGGATAGGCTATCCAAAGTCAACAAAGGTGTTTCAACTCAATGTGACTCTCGTGTTGATGTTCTTCGCAATCTCTTCAACCGCTTCAAGAGGCTTGACAATGAAAATGTTCAGGAAACATTTGATCGCCTCACTAATATATCAAATGAACTTCAAGCACTAGGTGCCACTGATATCACTGACCATGAAGTGGTGAAGAAACTGCTACGATCTCTCGATTCCTCATTTGATACTCTGGTTTTGATGATCCAAGAACGTTGAGACTATAAAGCTCTTGATCCTGCTGATATTCTTGAGAGACTCAATACTCATGAATTCCAACAAGCTGAAAAAGAGAGACATCTACGGGCCACGCTACGGAAGATCTCATGCTCTGAAGGCAAAAGCAATTTCCTCATCTGAAGAAGAAGATTCTGGCAGCAGTCTTGGTGATCCTGAAGAACTAAGTCAGGAACTAGCTATGCTTGTGAGGAAATTCTAGAAGTTCTCAATAAGAGGTGGATTGGAAAGTCATCAAAAAGTGGCTTGAGGAAATCAGATTCCTTAGAAGATTACAAAAAGAGAACATGTCATCATTGCAAGAAGCCTAGCCACTTTATCTCTGATTGTCCTCTCTGGGAAAAAGACTCAAAGAAGAAGAAGAAATACAAGGATGATAGTTCTGATGACTCGAAGAAAAAGAAGAAATCTTCAAAATCCTCATCTTCAAAGTCCTCAAAGCACAAGAAGAATGGTTCCAGAAAGGCTCGAGCATTCATCGGCATTGAAATGGATTCTGAGGAAGAATCTGAAGAAGATGAAGAAGATGAAGAATCTGAGGAGGAATCAGAATCTGGTATCGCTAGCCTTGCTCTCGCTACCGCCTTTGTCACCAAGTCTATCTTCAATGATGAAGAATACGACTACTCCAACGACTCTGACATCAGCAATGATGATTATGCTCCCACTTATTGCTTCATGGCAAAAGGCTCAAAGGTACACAAACATCATTCCTCATCTGAATCAAGTGAAGGTGAATCTGATGAATATGTGAAACCTAGCTATGCTACACTTGTTAAAATTGCCACTAAGCAACAAAGTGCACTTCAAAAGCTTCAGAAAATGCTAGACAAAAGCGATGATCCGTAAAACCGTGAAGTGGATCGGACTCAAACTCTGTCTGTTGATCTTAAAAGTCTTCAGACAAAGTATGATAACCTATAGAGCCATCATAACGACCTCTTAGCTGATCATGAGAAGATTTCTTATGAATTTCTTCAAGGAAAGCAAGATCTTGAGAAATTAAGGGTGTCACATGAGGATCTCCAAAGGGAAAATGATTCCTTACTGGCTCAACAGATCAGTACCGCTCAGGAAGATTTCATTCCACCTTGTGTGAAACTGCTAATTCTTCACCTGAATGTTCAAGTGCTTCTATTGCTGCAATTTCTTCAACTATTCCCATGGTCTTAAATTCCTCATCTGAGGATACCACTAGTATCACTGATGAAAATGCAAGGTTGAAGGAATTGTATGTGACAGGCATGTACAAAAGTCTCAAAGGGCATGAAATCCTTTGCGATGTCCTCAAAAAGCAGATACTAAACAGGAACCCTAGGAAAGAGGGTATTGCTTTTGTGAGGAAACTCAATGTTGATGGATCCTACTGGACACCTGAGCAGTACTCTAAAACCTCATGGGTTGCTGCAAAAGGATCTCCCGTAGATCCATCCACTTTATCTGCCATTACTTGTGAAACTTCATACTCCTCTGATCAGTCACTTGACTCCAATTACAGATTCTTCAAAAATCAGAGAACTGAAGTATTTGCTAGATATGTTGGAACTAACTGCAGGAACGGTTCTCCTATGAAGAAAATCTGGGTTCCCAAGAGCTACCTACAAAATCTTCAAGTGAATGTCCTCACGACACCACTCATGAAGAATCGGAACCCCAGATCAAATTCCTCAAGTGAATCAAAGTCCTCACTTGGACCAAATTCCTCAAATGGTCAAAATCATCGTTCTCGTGCTAATGGCTCTGTTCAGCAGGGAAAACCTCAGAGTTATGAATATGTGCATTATTCTTCAAATCTTTATGTTCATAAGTCCTCGAAGAATTTCTCTGCTTATTCATTTGAGTACTCTAATCCTCACCCTGTGAAACGAAGCTCACTTGCTTCAATGCCTCCCTTCTCACATGGTGCTCGCAGAATGATGTACTCTTTGCCACCCCTCCAGATGTGGGTGGTGAAGAAAACAAACTGACATCTTATGCAGGCTCAGGTCTCCAAATGAATTTGAACATCTGATGAATTTGCTGGAGACCTGAGGAAATGCTTGAAAGGATGCAAGCTAACCATAATGAAAAAAATTCTTCACTTCTCACGTCCTCACTCTACTTGCTTACTATTTTATATGATGAAATTATGTCTGATGAAATTGATATCATATTCTTCACTCTAAAGCATATGAGTTCGTAAGTTGTACTAATTCATCTGCAGGATGATACTCTAAAAGCTACTGAGTGGGTTCTCAATAGTGGATGCACAAACCACATGACGGGTGACAAGAATCTACTGATGAATTTGCCAGTCACTCCATCTCCTCTTAAGCATATCACCTACGCGGACAAAGGAAAAAGCAAGGTATTGGGACTTGGTAAGGTTGCTATCTCAAAGGACCGAACCATGGACAAGGTGATGCTTGTTGAATCCCTCGGGTTCAACCATATGTCTGTCTCAATGCTTTGTGATCTTGATATGGTTGTCGTATTTGGAAAATATCGTTGTGTTATCATCATGGAATCTGATAATTCCCAAGTCTTTGAAGGCTTTAGGAGAGGAGACTTGTATATTGTTGATTTCTCTACAGCTCCTCAACCTGCCACATGCTTACTTGCAAAGTCTTCAGAAGGCTGGTTGTGGCATCAACGACTTGGACATGCTGGTATGAGGAACCTGCACACACTCGTGAAGAAAAAGCACGTCATTGGCATCGAGGGTGTCAAATTCCTCAAGGACCACCTCTGTGGTGCATGTGAATCTGGGAGGATGACCAGATCCAAGCATCCCTTGAAGACAATCATGACCACAACTCGACCCTTTGAATTGCTTCACATGGATCTATTTGGCCCCACTCATTAGTCTGTACTAACAAATGCATCAAGCTTGTATGGCTTTGTCATTGTTGATGATTACTCTCGTTACACATGGGTGCATATCATTCTGTACAAAAATGAAGTGCAGGATGTCTTCAGACGATTTGCTTCAAGGGTCTCCACCAACTTTGGCGTCAAGATCAAGCATATCAAGAGTGATAATGGGACTGAATTCAAGAACACTAACCTTGATGAATATCTTGATGAACTTGGTATTACTCATGAGTTATCTGCTCCTTACACTCCTCAGCAGAATGGCATCATGGAGCGCAAGAACAGGACTCTTGTTGAGATGGCTCGAACCATGCTTGACGAATACAAAACCCCTCGTCGCTTCTGGCCTGAAGCAATTGATACTGCATGCCACATCATCAACAGGGTATATCTTCACAAATTCCTCAAGGCTTCATATGAGCTCATGACAAGCAAGAAACCCAATGTAAGTTATCTCAAAGTCTTCAGTGCAAAATGCTGGATCAGAGATCCTCACCATAGTTCTAACTTTGCACCGAAAGCACATGAAGGTTTTATGCTTGGTTATGGAAAGGACTCGCACACCTACAAAGTCTTCAACACCTACCATCACAAGGTGGTTGAAACTGTAGATGTGCGGTTCGATGAAACTAATGGCTCGCAAAGAGAGCACCTGCCTTCTGTGTTAGATGAACAGTCTCCTGAAGAATCCATCAAGCTGAAGGCAACTGAAGATGTCATACCCACTGAGGAAATCATTCCAACAAATGAAGACTCTCATGGTGATATACCTGAAGAAAATGGTGTTGATGAAACTCCTCAGCCTCGTCAACCTGCTCATCCAAGAGTAGCAAATGAAGTGTAGATTGACAAAATCATCGATGACATCAATGCACCAGGTCCTCTCACACGCTCAAAAGCTTCACATCTAACTAACTTTTGTGGGCACTTTGCCTTTGTCTCTATCTTAGAGCCCACCAAAGTTGATGAAGCATTCAAGGAGCCCGAATGGATTCAAGCTATGCAAGAGGAATTGCATCAGTTCAAGCTCAACAACGTGTGGGAACTTGTCAAGCGGCCAGATCCTCGCAAGCATAACATCATAGGTACCAAGTGGATCTATCGTAACAAGCAAGATGAAAATGGTCTTGTGGTGAGGAATAAGGATCGACTTGTAGCTCAAGGCTATACACAGGTTGAGGGAATTGACTTTGATGAAACTTTTGCACCTGTTGCTAGACTTGAAGCTATTCGCATATTACCGGCTTACGCTAAACATCATAATATCATCTTATATCAAATGGATGTGAAAAGTGCATTCCTCAATGGTAAGCTTGAGGAAGAAGTATATGTTGCTCAACCCCCAGGTTTTGAAGATCCTAAGCATTCTGACAAAGTCTTCAGACTAAACAAGGCCCTCTATGGCCTCAAGCAGGCCCCTCAGGAGTGGTACGACACTCTGAAGGAATTCCTCATAAAGAAAGGCTTCAAACTCGGTTCACTCGACCCTACTCTTTTCACGAAATCCTATGACAATGAACTGTTCATATGCCAAATATATGTTGATGATATTATCTTTGGATGTACTGACAAATGTTACACTGATGAATTTGCCTATATGATGAGTGAAGAATATCAAATGTCTATGATGGGAGAGTTGAAATTCTTCTTAGGTCTTCAAATTCGTCAGCAAGACAATGGCATCTTCATCTCACAAGAGAAATACCTCAAAGATGTTTTGAGGAAATTCAACATGCAACATTGCAAAGGCGTCAAAACTCCAATGCCTCCAAAAGGCCATCTCTGCACTGATGAAAATGGTAAAGATTTCGATCAGAAGGTATACCGCTCCATGATTGGTTCCTTATTGTACCTATGTACATCTAGGCCTGATATAATAATAAGTGTCTGCATGTGTGCTCGATTCCAAGCAACACCGAAGGAATCACACCATAAGGCTGTGAAACATATTCTTCGATACTTAGCTCACACACCAACACTTGGATTGTGGTATCCCAAGGGCTCAAATCTTCACCTCGTCCGATACTCTGATGCTGACTATGCTGGAGATCGTGTGGATCACAAGTCAAGCTTAGGCACATGGCATTTCCTCGGACGATCCTTAGTCTGTTGGTCCTCGAAGAAGCAGAACTGCGTTTCACTCTCTACTGCAGAAGCTGAGTACATTGCTGCTGGCTCGTGTTGTGCTCAGTTACTATGGATGAAGCAAACCCTCAAGGACTACAGCATCAAGCTGAAGAATGTGCCTCTTTACTGCGACAACAAGAGTGCCATCAAGATTGCGTACAACCCAGTTTAGCACTCCAAGACCAAGCACATCCAGATTCGTCATCACTTTCTTCGAGATCATGTACTCAAGGGCGACATCTCCATCAATCACATTCCTACTGAAGAACGATTGGCCGATATCTTCACAAAGCCCTTGGATAAAAAGAGGTTTTGCAGGTTGCGGTGTGAGCTAAATATCTTAGAATCTTTGAATGTTCTTTGATAAAGAACACACCTCCTAACACGTATGCAAAATTGATGACTTAGATGTGCAACACACGAAGTAACGTTTTTCTTCGATGAATGAAGAATAACTCTCTAAGTGTGAAGAAATTAACAAAGAATGTGATTCTCAAAACTCTATGACAATTGTAAGCGGTGTCTGAAATCATCATTCTTATACGGTGGGTTACGCCACCAACCAAAAGTTGAAATTCTTCAAAATTGAGCACTGTTGCAAATTCTTCAAATTATCAAATTCCTCAAGTTTTCAAATTCTTCAAAACTTTTGAGACTCATATTCTTCATTGACTATATATATATATATATATATATATATATATTTGAGTTTTTCAGTGTCCTCAACAGCATTCACTTATTGCTAATTCTTCAAGTTGATTTTCATCTAAGTGAATGTGATCGGACCCTTTCCCCGTCTATGCTAAACTCAACCCAGTCCGTTCACAAATTCCTCATATGCGTTCTACTTTGATACGTGTTCAAAGTCTTCACTGTGTCCTTGACAGCTAAAGAATTTGCGAACGAAAACTTTGAAATCTTCACTACCAAAATTTTCGGCGGTTCCCGCTCAAACTGTTCCGATTCCCGTGCCTGGATAACCCACGATCCTCCACAATCTTCACTACCCAGATCATGGGTGACACCTGTCGCATGGAGAGCAAGGGTCAGGGGCAATCCTGTCCAAAATCTTCGGGGGGATCAGTTTTCACTTCCTCTATAAATGCCCCCTTCCCATCATCTGTGCTCGGTTACTCCGCATCTCATCTCTCTCCTGAGCTCCAACCTAGTGTCGCCGCTAAAGTCATCGTCGTCGGTGAGGAAGAGCTTCGCTGCCTCAACCGCGTCGTCGCCGTACTCCCATCGGCCGCGGAAATCTTCATCATGGCGCTGCTGTAGCTGTCTCCTTGTGCCAAGCTAGGGCGTGGGAGATCTGAACGGACGAACTTCCTCATTTCATCTCTGTGTTCATCGTGTTCTTCACCAGGGTAATTAAATTTTTTTTACTACCCCTGTTTGATCCTCAACTACAACTACTATTCCTCAATAGGTGTTTATACATAATAAATCAAATACACAAGCACCTTACATCTTCTCATACTTGATACTTGATGATTTTCCCTAAGCAATGACTTTCTTCAAGATTCCGCATTACTTGATACTTGATGATTTTCCCTAAGCAATTACTTTCTTCAAGATTCCGCAATTGTGCGAATTCTCAAATTTGCACAACTCTGGAATCTAAGGCTAAGAACATCTAGTAAAATTCCTCAAGACATCCATGGTCAAATTCCTCACACCTATCTCTCTTAAAATTTCTGAGAACGCATATGACCTCTTCAAATTCTTCGCACCTATACTCTGTTCATAGGTACAACATGTCCGCTGATGAATCACTAGGTTCTCATCAACTTAACTCATTTGCAGGGCTACTTGAAGAAAAACCGTGTACCTCTTCAAAATCTTCAAGAGTTCATATTCCTCAAGTGAAGAAAATGTCTGATGGAAAGAAACCTCAGAAAGGAGGGAAAAAGCCAGATGTGCACACTGCATTTGAGATCCCTGAGGATCTGTATGATGGATATTGCACACCTAACGAAGAAACTCATGGAAACGAGACGACCAAGTAGAGGAAGATCCGTCTGCAAAAGATTGAGAGGAGATGGGCCAAAGAATGGAGAGAATATCGTTATGTAACTCCAAAATACATGATGAAATTCCCAGTGAAACCACCTTGCAGCAGACCTCCTCTTGCTCCAAACCAAATTGCTGATCCTACTAGCCTCAAAACTAGTGAGGACTTTCCTGACATGTGGGAGAAGCAACAAGCCAAGTTGGCAAGGAAAGCCAAAGAGGCAGTGAAGAAATTCAACGAGGATTCTGCTGCTGATGCCTCTGCCGGAGCTTCTGCTAGTGCTCCAAAGAAGATGGTAAAGAAATCTGCTCTGAAAATTGGCTCTTCAAAATCCTCAGTGCAAATTCCTGAAGGTCAAAGGCCTGAGCCCAGAAAACCTTCAACACCCGGAACTGTTGTTGCTCAGTCATCTGCAATAGCTACAAAGTCCTCAACCCCAGTGCATCTGGCAACATGCGAAAGGACTGAGGGTTTCACCATAGTTCTGAAGCTCACTGCAAGCCCCTCCACAACTGCAAAGTCTTCAACCAGTCCCTATGCGCTTAAACTGAAGAAGACAGCTGGACGTGGTCAAAGACCAAGCTCTCACACCAGCAAGGCTCTGGTTACAGTCCCCTCAGATTCTTTAGAAGGTAATGATGAAGATGATGATGAAGAATTGGTAGAAATCATCACACAAAGTCAGCACAGGGCTGCTAGAGCAAAGGGTAGCTCTGTTCCTCTCATGTTGGATCGCAAGATGATCCTCAACTTCATTGATATATGGCATGAGGACCCAAGCACTCCACTTTCCTCACTAAATCTGCCTCCTGAAGTGGATCATGTCCTCACCCACTTCATCTCTGAAGAACAATGGAAGAGAGAGCAAGCTCAGAGAGCTAAGAGGAACAAGATTCGCAAAGAAAAGTTTCTGCGCAAAAATGTGATGAACTTGACCCCAAATCCACTCGTCACAGTTCAGTCCGAGATTCGCATTCTCTCTTTGGATCAACAGAGATATGATGCTGAATGGAAGGGCACCGAGGTCAGACTCGTCAAGGCTGCTCAAGCAGCTGTAAAGGATCACAACACCAGGGTTGTAGCTCGATCACAACCACAAATGACTCAGTCTGAAGAAATTGCTCGGACTGCAGATGAAATTCCTCAGGCAGCTGATGAAAATGCTCAGCCTGATGAAACTGCAGTTAGAAATGCTTCTGCCCCAAAAGCAACTGCCAGTGCTGCTGAGGAAACTCAGACCACTGATGAACAAGCCAGGGCAACCTCCAATGTTGTGCCTGAAGAAACGGAACCAACTAGGACGGCTGCATCAGTCGTTCCTGAAGAAATTGCTACTGCTGAGGAAAATCCCCTCAAAAGAAAAGCATCAACTTCTGAAGCCCCTGTGTTGAAGAAGTCAAAAACTTTGACAAGTTCCTCGGCTACACCACTTGATGCAACTCCAATTTCCTCGACACCAGCCTATGCTATTGTGCCAATTGGGGAAGCATATGACATTCCTCAAGAAGAAGAGAATCATTCGGCTGCTACCTCAGAGCCTCTTGATGAGGAAATTGTCATTGATGACACTGCATCAACTCCGAACGTATCATCGCCCCAGCTTCTGCTAACTGCTGGCGCTGAAGAAATTGATGAAGAAGTTGACATTGGTGACACTACTCCTGTCATCAATGATGAATATTGGGAATCTACACATCCCAATTCACCTATGGTAACTCCCCTGATGTTGATTCCTCAGTCACCTGCACAAACTAAGGAAATACCTGAAGATTCTGAACACCTGTACCTTCCAGACCTTGAAGAAATTCCAGCTGCAACAGCTAAGGAAATTGATGCTCCGGCCACTACTGAGGAACTAGCTCTTCAAGTCACTCAGACTGATGTTCCTTCCATGCCAACGGAGATCAAGGGGTGTACACGGACAAATCTTCAACCCAAGCCAAGACTGCCTCTCAAAGGCTCTGTTCGTCCCAAATTCCTCAAGACCAATTTCTTCGATGAACACATGTGCTTCTCTGGACCAAACCCCTATGACTCTGCAAGGGCTAGTCGCAACAGGTTCTAGACTCCCACTCAACTGAATTATTATGCTTCAGTCCTCTATGAGAAGAAGAAAGTCTTCTAGCACCATCAGATTCCTCACGCGGACATGGAAAGTCTTCCATCATTTTCTCCTGTGCTTCAAGTTCTATATGATGCTGGACTTCTTCCATTCTGTGTTGACATCTGCGATTGGAATGAGGAAATCATCCTTCAATTCTATGCCACGTTGCATATCAGCGAAGATTCCTCAGACATCAACTCTTGGATATTGGACTGGATGACTGGCACAACACACTTCACTACTCAAGCCTCTGAATTGCTTCAGTGTGTCCCAGTCCAAATTCCCTCGGAAGAAGCTCGCAAGTTGTTTGATGAACCTCCTCTACCCAATCAACTAATGAATGTGCTGATGAAGACATTGCCATCTGGAAGCCTCAATGCCAAGTCTTCTTAGTGAAAGATCTGCTCTATGTGCCTCGCACAGTCTATCGCATATTGACAAACACACTATGTCCTCAGAAGGGTCACAACTCTGAAGAAGAAGAAGTTGAAGGAATCATGAAGAATATGCTCTTCAACGTCATTCATGGTATTCCCATTAACTTCCATGATTTCTTCATGAGGACTTTGGCCAGTGCTGCTGTCGCTCCATTTGAGCAGAAGCCATATGCACCCTAGATTATGAAATTCATCAGGGGTAAGTCCTCAGTGCACTACAAAGCTGATTTCCAGAATCACTTCAGTTTCCTGCCACCCATTGAAGTCATCAAGAGTACAATTTCATCTGTTGAAGGGAAAGGCAAGTCTGTTATTGATGAAGGAACATGTCCCTTGGATGGATAGTTTCACAAGGCCACTTCCTTCTCCACAAATGATGACACTGCCACACAGGACTCTGATGCAAAGGCCTCAGCTCCCAAAGAGTGTGCCCCTCAATTGATGACTGACCGCGAACTTCTTATAAGTATTCATCAGAACGTCAATCACAATCATAAGTGGGTAAAGCGTCAACTTGGGCATATTGTGCAGAATATGACTATGACGCAGAACACTGTCAAGAGGAACCACTACTATCACATGAAAACCTCAAGCGCTCTTGGGCTGTGCTAAATCACATCATGTCTTCTGAAGAATTGGATGAGCTGAACTTTGAAGAATATCCTGACTTCGCTCGCTGTCCTCAGAAGAAGTTCAACAAAGTCCAAGTTCCTCTGATGGTCACCAGTTCATATTCTTCATCTCACGAGCGCGATAAAGATGAAGACATTGACGATACTGTTGCTGGCCCTGCATCAACAATCGACCCTGACAACGCTGGCGCTCCTTCTTCACCAACAAGATGAAATTCCTCATGGGGAGTTAGTCATCACTTTTTCTTCCCTTTTGGTCTTCGATGAAAAAGGGGGAGAAAATTTGAGTTAGTCTTCAAGCGGGTCTACATATATATGGGCTATTTTTGTTTAAGTTACAACTCTCGCTCTTCTGAAGTTTTTTGTTATTGAGTTGTAAACTTAAGTCCGATGGTGGTCTGACACTTTTGAACTATTTCCTCGCATGTTTATTTCCTCAAATACCTTAATGCATGCATGCTGAACTTTTTCAGACACCATTTTCCTCACGCATTTCAAATTCTTCATTTCATATATTCAAATGCGTGTATGAATTACAAGATATAGGGGGAGTTCTCCATGTTTTGAACCTGCCATGTGCATTTGCAGCCCAAAGCAAATTCCTCAAATATGCACATCTTCAGGGGGAGCTCTTCTATATCTTGCAATCAAATTCCTCAAAATCTGTAATTTCACTTCATATGTTTATCCCCATTAAAAACTTAACCTATTTGTCATCAATCACCAAAAAGGGGGAGATTGTTAGTGCATCTAGTGCCCCTTAGTGATTTTGGTGTATTGAAGACTATAGGTTAAGGCACTAATGTGTTTGTGAGTATACACAGGCTCTATAAGTCGATGAGGAGTTTGATATATTCGGTGATTATCGACCCCTAAAAATGTATGTCTTCAATTGAAGGCTTTGCTGAAGACTTTCTGAAGACTTTGGTGAAGACTTTGTGAAGACTTTGAAAATGAAGAAGTTGGTGTGACCTTGAAGATATGAACGAGGAATATGAAGCGTGAAGAATTTTGTTCTCGTAGTTTCATTTCCTTTATTTGAGTCATAGGAAACACCGTACTGTTAAAGGGGGCCGAGGTAATACTAAGGAAAATTTCCAACTGATGCTCAACTCCAAAATCCTCAACCCATACAATTCTTCGAGTGAAGCCTTTGGAAATCTCTTACGGTTCAGACAAGTTCTTCAGTGACAGAGATGAAGTTCTTCTAGTCTCCGAGGAAATTGATCTGACTAAGGAGTTAGGATTTCGCTAGTGCGAATTGCCTACTAGTGAGGAACATGATATTTGTGAGGACTTTCATAGTTCAAAAATCCGACCATTGTTGTGCTTAGCGCCAGCTGTCCCCAATCACAAATATCCACATAATGGTCATATCATTGGGGGAATTTATGTCATATCATGTCAGGTTGCACCCTGGCTATAAATACACCCCCCACAACCACTAGTTGGTTGGCTGCTCCGAGAGAGAACTGACACTTGTCATTTGAGAGCAACTCATCCTCCGAGGACTTTGAGTGAAAATCATCAGTGAGGAAAAACCAATAACCAAACCACCAAACCCAAGGTGATTGAGCATCACTGAAGAAATTCTTGTGCGGAACCGACTCTTGTTACCTTTGAGGACTGTGCATCCTCCAGACGGTTAGGCGTCATGGTCTAGTGCTCCTGCAGTCAATTGGGGATCACGAGGTGACCTTGGTCTAGAGCATCCAGCAATAAATTCTGGATCGCCGGGTGACCAGTTTGTGAGGGTTTTGGAAGTCTACCCTGAAGACTTACCACGAGTGTTGGGCGAGGAGTGTGTGACCTTAGATCAAGGAGAATACGGTAAGGACTATGTGTCCTGGGACTGTGTGTCCTCTGGTTTAAATACCAGGCTGCTCCAAACCAGACGTACGACTGTCACAACAGTTGGAACTAGGTCATCAAATCATTGTCTTCATCAAGCTACCTGGTTCTATTTCCTCAACCCTTCCATTTCCTTGTATAACTGTTGATGAAAATGAACTTTACTATTTGAAGAATTTGACTGAAGACTTCCATAATTTCCTCACCTGAAATTCTTCAAGTTACCTTGTTCCTCACCTGCTTATCATGTATCACGCTACTTGTAATCTGTGCATGTTTCATTTCATCATGATGACTATGCTCTCACTATGTTCCTCATGCACTTGAGTACTTATTCCGCTACTTGTTATTCATCACATTTCAAATTCCTCAAGTGATGAATTTATAAAAATCGCCTATTCACCCCCCTCTAGTCGATATAACGCACTTTCATGATGATCAAGTGGTTGATCCCACTAGTGTTGCTCGCGGTGAAGACTTACCCGCAGAATGGGCAAAGCGTCAACTCAAACTTCAGAGAACTGCCGAAGCTGCAGTGAAGAAGTTCAGTGAAGACTCTGTTGCTGCTGCCACTGCCGGAGCCTCTACTAGTGCTCCAAAGAAATCAATGATGAAGAAATCTGTTGTGAAGTCAACTTCTTCAACTTCAAAGTCATCACAGCAGATTCCTCAAGCTCAAAGGTCTCAATCTTCAAAGGCCTCAGCCATTGGCTCAGTAGCTGCTCAGTTCTCAGTTGCTACTCAAAGTCCTCAACTCCTGTGCACCTTGCATCATGTCAGAGGACAGAGAGATTCTCAAAAGCTTTAGAGATCTCGGCAAGCCCCTATGCTAAAGCACAGTCTTCAACATGTCCCATAGTGTTGAAACTGAAGAAAACTGCTAGACGAGGTCAAAGACCAAGTCCTCACACAAGCAAAGTAGTGGGAACTGTACCCTCAGGATCTGAGGAGGAGGATGATGAATAACTTGAAGAAATCATCAGAGAAAGTCAGAAAAAGGCTGCAATGGCCAAAGGCGGTTCTGTTCCACTACTGCTGGATCCCAAGATGATCCTCAATTTCATAGACATATGGCATGAGGATCCCAACACCCCAATTTCCTCACTGAACCTGCCTCTCAGTGTGGACCATGTCCTCACCCACTTTATTGCTGAGGAAAAATGGAAAAGAGAACAAGCTCAGAGAGATAAGAGGAACAGGGCTCGGAAAGACAAATTTTTGAGGAATAACATGATGAATTTGACTCCAAATCAACTCATCACCGTTCAGTCTGAAATTCGCTGCCTCTCTGAGGAACAAGAAATGTATGATGATGAGTGGAAGGGCACCAAAGTGAGATTCGTTAGGGCTGCCCAAGCTGCTATTAAGGACGACAACACAAGAGTTGTAGCTCGATCGCAACCACAAATTCCTTAGGCTGATGCATCTGCTCAACCTGCTGCAGAAAATCCAAGCGCAGCTGAAGAAAGTCGGACTGTTGAAGAACATACCAGGACAACCTCCACTGTTGTGCCTGAAGAAACTGACAGGCAGCTGAAGCGTTTGCTATGCCTGATGAAAGTGATACCTCAAGGACGACTGCATCAGTCGTGCCTGAAGAAAATGTACCACCTTCACCTTTAGCTGAAACAGAAAAATCATCAAAGGTGAAGACTATCAACCTTCCTTCTGCATCAGAAGCGAAGAAAACTAAGGC
Source organism: Hordeum marinum (assembly GCA_022496015.1). Taxonomy (NCBI): domain Eukaryota; kingdom Viridiplantae; phylum Streptophyta; class Magnoliopsida; order Poales; family Poaceae; genus Hordeum; species Hordeum marinum. The sequence goes on along the minus strand of CM039677.1, from coordinate 338,766,223 downwards.
TGCTGAGAAGAAGGCACTAAAGAGAAAAGCTTAACCTTCCGATTCCTCAGCCGTGAAGAAGTTGAAGACCCTGACAAAATCTTCGACTGAACCTTTAGATGCCACTCCAATATCCTCAGCACCAGCCTATGTGATTGTTCCATTTTGTGTTGACTATGTCATCCCAAATGATGAAGATGAAGAAGATCATTCTGCTGCTTCAACAGAGCAGATTGATGAAGAAATAGATGTTGAAGCAAATGCTTTAACTCCACTGGTTTCATCGCCCTCACCTCAGTTTACAGCTGAAGAGGTTGGCGTTGAAGAAATAGATGAGGATGTGGACATTGGCAACACAACACCTATCATCAATGATGAATATTGGGATGCTGCTCACCCAAACTCCCCAATGACCACTCCCCTGTCATAGGTTCCTCAGTCCCCAGCCCAGACTGAAGAAATTCATGAAGGATTTGATGACATGGCTGCTCCAGCCACTGAAGAAATTCTAGGTGCATCAGCTGATGACTTTGATGCTCCACCTGCCACTGAGGAAACAACTCCACAAATTCCTCAGTCTGAGGAAATTACTCCCATGCCGAAGGAGATCAAGGGCCGCTTCAAGCCAAATCTTCAGCCAAAGCCCAAGATGCCATTCAAAGGCTCAAAGCGCTCCAAATTCCTCAAAAGCAATTTCTTTAATGAGCACATGTTCTTCACTGGTCCCAATCTGTATGACTCAGCAAGGGCCGATCGAAGCAGATTTTGGACTGCCACTCAGATGAATTATTATGCATCAATAATGTTCGACAATAAGAAAGTCTTCGAGCACCATCAAATTCCTCATGCTGATATGGAAACCCTTCCATCATTCACGCTGGTGCTCCAGGTTCTTCATGATGTAGGAATGACATTTGCGATTGGAATGAAGAACTCATTCTTCAATTTTATGCCACCCTGCACATCATAGGCGATGCTTTTGACATCAACTCCTGGGTTTTGGATTGGATGACATGATCAACACATCTCACTACTCAAGCATCTGAATTACTTTGGTCTATCCTAGTGCCAATTCCTTCAGATGAAGCTCGTCGACTGTTTGATGAACCTGCTCTTACAAATCAACTAATGCAAGTGCTGATGAAGCCTTTGGCTCCTGGAAAGCCTCAACGAAAAACCTTCCTAGTGAAGGATTTGCTTTATGTGCCCAGGATGGTCTACCGCATTCTCACAAATACTCTATGTCCTTAGAAGGGCCACAACTCTGAAGAAGAGGAAGTGGAGGGAGTCATGAAGAATATGTTGTTCAACGTCATTCATGGGATTCCCATCAACTTCCATGATTTCTTCATGAGGACATTGACTAATGCCGCTCTAGCCCCATTTGAACAGAAGCCTTATGCACGTTGGATCATGAAGTTCTCAAAGCAAAGTCTTATGTTCCCTTCAAGGCAGACTTCCAAAATCATTTCGGCTTCTTGCCTCTGATTGAAGTCCTCAAGAGCACAATTGCCTCAGCGGAAGGAAAAGGCAAGGTTGTCATTGATGAAGGCACTCGTCCATTGGATGGACAGTTTCGCAAAGCTGCATCCTTCTCCACCAATGATAACACCACAACTCAGGACTTAGAAGCAAAGGCCTCAGCTCAAAAACCTCAAGAGTCTGCCCCTTGTGTGATGACTGATCATGAGCTTCTCATAAGTCTTCATCAGAAGGTCGATCGTAATCACAAGTGGGTGAAGCGTCAGCTTGGTTACATTGTGCAAAACATGATTGTGATGCAGAACTCTGTGAAGAAGAATCACTATTATGTGCATGAAATCCTCAACCGCTCTTGGGCTATATTGTCTCACCTCAAGACTCCTAAAGAAATGAAGGAGCTAGACCTTGAGGAACATCTTGAGTGGGCTGTCAACCACAGAAGAAATTCAAGAAAGTTCAAGTTCCTCTGATGGTCACAAGTTCATATTCTTCATCGCGTGAGACGGATGAAGATGAGGACATTGACGACACTGCGGCAGGCCCTGCATCGACAAACGACCCCAACAATGCTGGCGCTCCTTCCTCACCAACACGATGAAATTCTTCAAGGGGCGTTAGTCCTCACTTTTTTCGTCCCTTTTGGCCTTCAATGACAAAGGGGGAGAAAATTTGAGTTACTCTTCAAGCGGGTCTCTATATATGGCTTGTTTTTGTTTAAGTTACAACTCTCGCTCTTCTGAAGCTTTTGTTGATTGAGTTGTAAACTTAGGTCCAATGGTGGTCTGACTCTTTTGAACTATTTCCTCGCATGCTTATTTCCTCAAGTACCTTAATGCACACATGCTGAATTTCATCAGACATCATTTTCATCATGCATTTCAAATTCTTCATATCATATGATCAAATGCGTGTATGAATTACAAGATATAGGGGGGTTCTCCATGTTTTAACCTGCCATGTGCATTTGCAGTCCAAAGCAAATTCCTCAAATATGCACATCTTCAGGGGGAGTTCTTCTATATCTTCCAATCAAATTCCTCAAACTCAATAATTATACTTCATATTATTATCCCCGTTGAAAACTTAACCTATTTGTCATCAATCACCAAAAAGGGGGAGATTGTTAGTGCATCTAGTGCCCTTAGTGATTTTGGTGTATTGAAGACTTATAGGTTAAGGAACTAATGTGTTTGTGAGTGTACACAGGCTCTATAAGTCGATGAGGAGTTTGATACAATCGGAGATAATCGGCCCCTAAAAATGTATGTCTTCAACTGAAGACTTTGGTGAAGACTTTGTGAAGACTTTGTTGAAGACTTTGGTATTCCCTGAAGACTTTGAAAACAAAGAAGTTGGTGTGACCTTCAAGATATGAACAAGGACTACGAAGCGTGAAGACTTTTGTTTTCGTAGTTTCATTTCCTTTCTTTCAGTCATAGGAAACACCGTACTACTAAAGGGGGCCGAGGTAATACTAAGGAAAATTTCCAACTGATGCTCAACTCAAAATCCTCAAGCTAACCAATCCTTCGAGTGAAGCCTTTGGAAATCTCTTGCGGTTCAGTCAAGTTCCTCAGTGACAGAGACGAAGTTCTTCTAGACTCTGAGGAAATTGATCTGACCGAGAAGTTAGGATTTCACAAGTGTGAATTGCCTACAAGTGAGGAACATGATATGTCCGAGGACTTTTACAGTTCAAAATTTTGACCGTTGTTGTGCTTAGCGCCAGCTGTCCCCAATCAAAATATCCACATAGCGGTCATATCATTAGGGGCATTTATGTCTTATCATGTCAGGTTGCACCCTGGCTATAAATATCCACCCCCCAAAACCACTAGTTGGTTGGCTGCTTCGAGAGAGAACTGACACTTGTCATTTGAGAGCAACCCATCCTCTGAGGACTTTGAGAAAAAATCATCAATGAGGAAAAACCCACAACCAAACCACCAAACCCAAAGTGATTGAGCATCACTAAAGAAATTCCTATGTGGAACCGACGCTTGTTACCTTTGAGGACTGTGCATCCTCTAGACGGTTAGGCGTCATGGTCTAGTGCATCCTGCAGTCAATTGGGGATCACAAATTGACCTTGGTATAGAGCATCCAGCAGTAAATTGTGGATCGCCGGGTGACCAGTTTGTGAGGGTTTTGGAAGTCTACCCTGAAGACTTACCATGAGTGTTGGGCGAGGACTGTGTGACCTTAGCTCAAGAAGAATACGGTAAGGACTGTGTGTCCTCTGGTTTAAATACCAGGCCGCTCCAAACCAGACGTACGATTGTCATAGCAGTTGGAACTGGGTCATCAAACCATTGTCTTGATCGAGCTACTTGGTTCTATTTCCTCAACCCCTCTATTCCTCGTATACTTGTTGATGAAATTGATCTTTACTGTTTGAAGAATTTGACTGAAGACTTCCACAATTTCCTCACCTCAAATTCTTCAAGTTACCTTGTTCATCACTACTTATCCTGTATCACGCTACCTGTAATTTGTGCATGTTAATTTCATCATCATAACTATGTTATTGCCATGTTCCTCATGCCTTTGAGTACTTGATTCCGTTGCTAGTTATTCAACACCTTTCAAATTCATCAAAGTTGAAATTCCTCAAGTGATGAATTTGTAAAAATCACCTATTCACCCCCGCTCTAGTCAATATAATGCACTTTCAGATACTATTTTTTTATCATGGGCATAGTTACAGTAAAGAGGATGTTGTTGAAAATATGACCTAGAGGCAATAATAAATTGGTTAGTATTATATCTCCTTGGTCGTGATAATCGTTATTATCCATGCTATAATTATATTGATTGGAAACTCAAATACATGTGTGGGTACATAGACAACACTTTGTCCCTAGTATGCCTCTAATAGACTAGCTCGTTGATCAAAGATGGTTAAGGTTTCCTAGCCATGGACATGAGATGTCATTTGATAACGGGATCACATCATTAGGAGAATGATGTGATGGAAAAGACCCAAACTATAAACATAGCATATGATCGTGTCAGTTTATTGCTATAGTTTTCTGCATGTCAAGTATCTGTTGCTATAACCATGAGATCATGCAACTTACTAACACCGGAGGAGTAACTTGTGTGTATAAAACGTTGCAACATAACTGGGCGACTATAAAGGTGCTCTAGATGTATCTCCGGGGGTGTCTGTTGGGTTGGCATGGATCAAGACTGGGATTTGTTACTCCGTGTGCGGAGAGGTATCTCAAGGCCCACTCAGTAATACAACATCACAATAAGCCTTGCAAGAAATGTGACTAAGTGTTATCCATGGGATCGTGTATTATGGAATGAGTAAAGAGACTTGTCGATAACAAGATTGAACTAGGTATGGAGATACCGACGATCGAATATCGGGCAAGTAACATACCAAAGAACAAAGGGAACAACATACGAGATTAACTAAATCCTTGACACAGAGGTTCAACCGGTAAATATATTCATAGAATATGTAGGAGCCAATATGGGCATCCAGATCCCTCGATTGGTTATTGATCATAGAGGTGTCTCGGTCATGTCTACATAGTTCTCAAACCCGCAGGGTCTGCACACTTAAGGTTTGGTGACGTTTCGGTAGTATAGAGTTATGGATGGTGGTGACTGAAGGTTGTTCGGAGTAACGGATGAGATACCGAACGTCACAAGGAGCAACGGAATGGTCCGTAGGTAAATATTGATATATAGGAAGTCCTGTTTTGGTCTCTGGAAAAGTTTTGGGCTCATCGGTAGTGTATGGGAGTGCCGAGAGGGTCCCGCGGGACCATCGGGAGGGGTCTCTCGACCGAAGTGGTTGCATGGGCTGTGGGAAGAGGTAAACCAGCCCCTAGTAGGCTGGCAGAAGTCCTACAAGAGGCCCATGCGGCTGGGTGGAGAAACCCAAAAGGTGGAAGGAGGATTCCTAGTGGGAGGGAAGGAGTCCTAATCCTAGTAGGATTGGAGGAGAACTCCTCCTCTCTCCACTTCGGCTGAAGCAAGAGCTGGCCCCTTGGGGGCCAAGTCTCCTTCCCTCCCTCCTCTTATATATACTAGAGGTATTGAGGGTTTTTCCACATAGGAATCAGCCACATGCTACCCTCTCCTCTAGATCGTAGTTTCTCCTCTAGATCGTTTCAGCGGTGCTTAGACGATTCCCTGCTAGAATAGTTCCATCACCATCTCCGCTACGCCATCACGCTGCCGGAGAACTCAACTACCTCTCTGCTCCCTCTTGCTGGATTAAGAAGGCGGAGATCGTCATTGAGCTATACTGCTGAACGCGGAGGTGTCGTCCGTTCGGTGCTACGTCAGAAGGACCGTGATCAGGATCGCAAGATAATTCATGATTTGATCGCGGGAAGTATCACGATGGGATCACGGGATGGATAATGATTGGATCATGAGAAGGATCATGATGGGATCGCGGGATGCTCGGTGATTTGGATCACAAAGACGTTCGACTACATCAACCGCGTTTCTTAACGCTTCCCGCGTAGCGATCTACAAGGGTATGTAGATCCACTCTCCCCCTCATAGATGCTTATCAACATGGATAGGTCTTGCATGTGCATAGGATTTTTTTTGTTTCTCATGCAACGTTCCCCAACAGTGGCATCATGAGCTAGGTCTATGTTTAGATGAGATCACGAGTAGAACACAAAGGAGTTTGTGGGCGTTGATGCTTATATTGCTTCCTCCCTTGGTCGTGTTTTGATTCAGTGGTATTATGGGATGAAGTGGCCCGGACCAACCTTACTCGTACGCTTACGAGAGTCCCTTTCCATCGGCTAACGTGTAACTTTGTTGCACAAAGATGGCTGGCGGGTGTGTGTCTCTCCTACTCTAGTTGGATCAGATTTGACAAAGGCGGTCCTTGAGAAGGTTGAGTAGCAATTCTAGTATCACCATTGTGGTTTATGCGTAGGTGAGAATTGTTCTTGCTAGATACCCATAGCAGCCACGCAAAACTTGCAACAATAATTAGAGGATGTCTAACTTGTTTTTGCAAGGTATGTTGTGATGTGATATGGCCAATTACATGATGAGATATATGTGATGTATGAGATGATCATGTTTTGTATAGAATATCACGACTTGCATGTCCATGAGTACGGCAACCGGCAGGAGCCATAGGGTTGGATTTAATTATTTTCGCCATTTTGCTTTACTTTATCGCTATGAGTTAGCAATAGTCGTGGAAGGAACAGTCGGCGCGACAAACCCCAATGGTGACACATTGATGGAGATCATGGTGTCGTGCCGATGACGAGGGAGATCATGCCGATGCTTTGAAGATAGAGATCAAAAGCACAAGTTCATGGCCATATCATGTCACTTATGATTTGTATGTGATGTTAATCCTTTTATGCACCTTGCTTTGCTTAGGACGATGGTAGAATTATAAGGTGATCCCTCACTTCAATTTCAAGATGAATTGTGTTCTCCCCGAGTGTGCGATGTTGCGGAAGTTTGTCGTGTCGAGACACCACGTGATGATTGGGTGTGATAGACTCTACATTCACATACAACGGGTGCAAGCCAGTGTTGCACATGCGGAACACTCGGGTTAAACTTGACGATACTAGCATGTATAGACATGGCCTCAGAACACAAGAGACTGAAATGTCGAACATGATCCATATAGTAGATATGATCAACATGAAGATGTTCACCATTGAAAAGACCTCAACTCACGTGATGATCGGACTTGAATTGGTGGATTTGGATCATGTAACACTCGAATGACCAGAGGGATGTCAATTTGAGTGGTAGTTTTTAAGTAATATGATTAACTAAACTCACTATCATGAACATAGTCAAAATGTCTTTGCAAATTATGTTGTAGATTACTAGCTCGCACTGTAGACCCCTTGAATTTTTATATGTTCTTAGAGAAATAGATTTGAAAGATGATGGTAGCAATAATGCGGATTGGGTCCGTGATCTGAAGATTGTCCTCATTGCTACACAGAAGGCTTATGTCCTTAGTGCACCGCTCGGTGCGCCAACACCTCTAGCATTGTCTATAGATGTTGTGAACATTTGACAGGCACGTTCTTGATGACTACTTGATAGTTTAGTGTGTCATGCATCACGTCTTAGAATTGAGGCTCCAAAACATTTCTGAACGTCACGGAACATATGGGATGTTCTAAGAGATGATGGGATCTCAGGCTCGTGCCCGTGTTGTGAGGTATGAGACCTCCAACAAGATTCTTTGCCTGCAAGATGAAGGGGAAAAGCTCAATCATTGAGCATGTGCTCATATTGTCTGAGTGCTACAATCGCTTGAAATGAGTGGGAGTTGATCTTCCAGATAAGATAGTGATTGATATAGTTCTCCAAGTCAATATCACTAAGATACTAGAGCTTCGTGATGAACTATAAAATGCAAGGGATGGAAATAATGATCCCTGAGCTATTCGCGAAGTTTGACACCGCGAAGGTAGATATCAAGAAGGAGCATCAAGTGTTGATGGTTAGTAAAACCACTAGTTTCGAGAAGGGAAAGGGTAAGGAGGGAAACTTCATGGATGGCAATTCAGTTGTTGCTCTAGTGAAGCAACCCAAGGTTAAACTCAAACCCAAGACTAAGTGCTTCTATTATGAGCAGAATGGTCGCTGAAGCGGAACAACCTTAGATACTTGGTAGATAAGAAGGCTAGCAACATCGACATAAGTATATTTGATATACGTGTTATTGATGTGTACCTTGCTAGTACTCCTAGTAGCATCTGGGTATTGGATACCGGTTCATTTGCTAAATGTTAGTAAGTCGAAATAAAAGCTACGAAATAAATGGAGGCTAGCTAAGGGTGAGGTGAAGATGTTGGAAGTGTTTTCCAAGGTTGATGTGATCACCATCACACGCTCTCTCTACCTTCGGGATTTGTGATGAACCTAAATAAATGTTGTTTGGTGTTTGCGTTGAGCATGAACATGATTAGATCGTGTTTATTGCAGTATGGTTATTCATTTCAGCTAGAGAATAATGGTTATTCTGTTTACATGAATAATACCTTCAATGGTCATGCACCCAATGAGAATGGTTTATTGAATCCTGATCGTTGTAATACATATGTTCATAACATTGATGCCAAAAGATACAAAGTTGATAATGATAATACCACATACTTGTGGCACTGCCACGAAATGTCATATTGGTGTAAAGCGCATGAAGAAACTCCATGCTAATGGATCTTTGGACTCATCCGATTTTGAATCGGTTGAGACATGCGGACCATGCCCCATGGGCAAGATGACTAAGACCTCGTATTCCGGTATGATGGAGCAGGCAAATGACTTATTGGAAATGATACATGTTGATGTATGCGGTACAATGAGTGTTCTAGCGTGTGGTGGATATTGTTGTTTTCTTACCTTCACTGATGATTTGAGTAGATATGTGTATATTTACTTAATGAAACACAAGTCTGAAATGCTTGAAAAGTTCAAGCAAATTCCAAGTGAAGTTTGAGATCACCGTGACAAGAAGATAAAATGTCGACGATATGATTGTGGAGGTGAATATCTTAGTTACGAGTTTGGTATAGAAATTAAGACATTGTGAAAGCTATTTCACAACTCACGCCACTTGGAACGCCATAGTGTGATGGTGTGTCCGAACATTGTAGTCGTGTTGTATTGGAAATGGTGCAAACTATGATGTCTCTTATCGATTTGCCACTATCATTTTAGGGTTACGCATTATAGACAACTACATTCACTTTAAAAGAGGAACTATCTAAATCCGTTGAGATGGCACCGTATGAATTTTGGTTTGGTGGAAACCTAAGCTGTCATTTCTTAATGTTTTGGGCTGCGAAGCTTATGTGAAAAGGTTTTTTTACCTAATGTGCTCGAACCCAAAGCGGACAAGTTCATCTTCATAGAATACCCTAAACTAACAGTTGGGTAAACCTTCTATCTTAGATCCAAGCACAAAATGTTTGTTGCTAAAACAGATCTTTTCTCGAGAAAGAGTTTCTCTCGAAAGAATTGAGTGGGAGGAAGATAGAACTTGATGAGGTTGTTGAACCTTTGTTTCAACCAAAGAGTAGCACAGCGCAGAAACATGTTTCTGTGGAGCCTACGTCAGTTGAAGAGGAAGTTAATGATGATGATCATGAAGCTTCGGATCAAGTTACTATTGAACCTCGTAGGTCGACAAGGGCACGTACTGCTCCTGAGTGGTACGGCAACCCTGTCCTAGAGGTCATTTTGTTGGACAACGATGATCCTACGAGCTATGGAGAAGCGATGATGGGCCTGGATTCCGACAAATGGGTAGAGGCCATGAAATCCGAGAAAAGATTCATGTATGAAAACCAAGTATGGACTTTGGTAGACTTTCCCGTTGAATGGTGGGTCGTCGAGTACAAATGGACCGTTAAGATGAAGACGGACGCTGATGGTGAATGTCACCATTTATAAAGCTCGACTTGCGCAAAAAGGTTTCCGCTAAGTTCAAGGAGTTAACTGCGATGAGACTTTCTCACCCGTAGCGATGCTAAAAGTTTGTTGAAATTATGTTAGCAGTTGCTGCATTTTTCGGTTATGAAATTTGGCAGATGGTTATAAAAACATAGTTTCCTTAACGATTTCCGTGAGGAAAGGTTGTATGTGATACAACCGGATGGTTTTTTCACTCCTAAGGATGCTAAAAGGTGTGCAAGCTCTTACATCGTTCTGTGGGCTGGAGCAAGCATCTCAGAGTTGGAATATACACTTTGATGAGGTGATCAAAGTTTTTGAGTTTATACAAAGTTTATGAGAAACTTGTATTTAATAGAAAGTGAGTGGGAGCACTATAGAATTTCTGATAAGTATATGTGGTTGACATATTGTTGATCGGAAATAATGTAGAATTTCTGGAAAGCATAAAAGGTTGTTTGAAAAAGAGTTTTTCAAAGGAAGACCTAGATAAAGCTACTTAATTGTTGGGCTTCGAGATCTATGGAGATAGATCAAGACGCTTGATAAAACTTTCAATGAGTACATACCTTGACAAGATTTTGAAAGAGTTCAAAATGGATCAGTCAAAGAAAGAGTTCTTGCTTGATTTGTGAGGTGTGGAGTTGAGTGAGACTCAAATCTCGACCACGGCAGAATGAAGAGAAAGGACGAAGGTCATCCCCTATGCCTTATCCATAGGCTCTATATAGTATGCCATGTTGTGTACCACACCTATGTGTGCCTTTCCATGAGTATGTCAAGGGGTACAAGAGTGATCCAGGAGTGAATCACTGGACAACGGTCAAGATTATCCTTAGTAACTATAGGACTAAGTAAATATTTCTCGATTATGGAGGTGATAAAGAGTTCGTCGTAAAGGGTTACGTCGATGCAAGCTTTAACACCAATCCGGATGACTCTGGGTAGCGATCCGGATACGTATAGTGGAACAACCATTTGGAATAGCTCCAAGTGGAGTGTGGTAGCAGTGTATATAGTATGACATAGAGATTTGCAAAGTACACAGGAATGGAATGTCGCAGACCAGTTGACTAAAGACCTCTCTCACATGCAAAGCAAGATTGAACCCCAGAACTCATTAGGTGTTAGATTCATAACAATGTAAATCACATGGTCACATGAACTAGATTATTGACTCTAGTACAAGTGTGAGACTATTGGAAATATGCCCTAGAGGCAATAATAAATTGGTTATTATCATATTTCCTTGTTCATGGTAATCGTTTATTATCCATGCTATAATTGTATTGATTGGAAACTCAAATACATGTGTGGGTACATAGACAACACTGTATCCCTAGTATGTCTCTAATAGACTAGCTCATTGACCAAAGATGGTTAAGGTTTCCTAGCCATGGACATGAGATGTCATTTGATAATGGGATTACATCATTAGGAGAATGATGTGATGGACAAGACACAAACTATAAACATAGCATATGATCGTGTTAGTTTATTGCTATAGTTTTCTGCATGTCAAGTATATGTTTCTATAACCATGAGATCATGCAACTCACTGACATCGGAGGAGTACCTTGTGTGTATCAAATGTCGCAACATAACTGTGTGACTCTAAAGGTGCTCTATAGGTATCTCTGAGGGTGTCTGTTGGGTTGGCATGGATCAAGACTAGGATTCGTTACTCCGTGTGACGAAGACGTATCTCAGGGCCCACTCGATAATATAACACAATAAGCCTTGAAAGCAATGTGACTAAGTGTTAGCGACGAGATCTTGAATTATGGAACGAGTAAAGAGACTTGTCGGTAATGAGATTGAACTAGGTATGGAGATAACGACGATTGAATCTCGGGCAAGTAACATACCGAAGAACAAAGGAAACAACATACGGGATTAACTGAATCCTTGACATAGAGGTTCAACCGATAAAGATCTTCATAGAATATGTAGGAGCCAATATGGCATCCAGGTCCCGCTATTGGTTATTGACCATAGAGGTGTCTCGGTCATGTCTACATAGTTCTCGAACCCGCAGGGTCTGCACACTTAAGGTTTGGTGATGTTTCGGTAGTATAAAAGTTATGGATGGTGGTGACCGAAGGTTGTTCGGAGTCCTGGATGAGATCCCAGACGTCACGAGGAGCTTCGGAATGGTCCGGAGCTAAAGACTGATATATAAGAAGTCCTGTTTTGGTCACCGGAAAAGTTTCCTGCTCATCGGTAGTGTACCGGGAGTGTCAAAAGGGTCCCGAGGGACCATCGGGAGGGGTGTCTCGACCCAAGGGGCTGCATGGGTTGTGGGAAGAGGTAAACCCGCCCCTAGTGGGCTGGATGAAGTCCCACAAGAGGCCCATGCGGCTGGGTGGAGAAACCCAAAAGGTGGAAGGAGGATTCCTAGTGGGAAAGAAGGAGTCCTAATCCTAGTAGGACTGGAGGAGGACTCCTCCTCTCTCCACTTCAGCTGAAGCAAGGGCTGGCCCCTTGGGGACCAAGTCTCCTCCCTCCCTCCTCCTATATATACTCAGGGTATTGAGGGGTTTTTCACATAGGAATCAGCCACGTGCTACCCTCTTCTCTAGATCATAGTTTGTCCTCTAGATCCTTTTAGCGGTGCTTAGGCGAAGCCCTGCTGGAATAGTTCCACCACCATCGGCGCCACGTCGTTGCGCTGCCGGAGAACTCATCTGCCTCTCCGCTCCCTCTTGCTGGATCAAGAAGGCAGAGATCCTCATCAAGCTGTATGTGTGTTGAACACGGAGGTGCCGTCTGTTCGGTGCTAGATCAGAAGGACCATGATCAGGATCGCGAGATTCTTCGTGATTTGATCATGGAACGGATCGCGATGGGATCACGGAATGTATCATGATTGGATCACGAGAAGAATCGTGATGAGATCATGGGACGCTCGGTGATTTGGATCGCGAAGACGTTCGACTACATCAACCGCGTTTCTTAACGCTTCCTGCTTAGCGATCTACATGGGTATGTAGATCCACTCTCCCCCTCGTAGATGCTCATCACCATGGATAAATCTTGCGTGTGTGTAGGAAATTTTTTTGTTTTCCATGCAACGTTCCCCAACAGATGCAAGCAACAATGGGAACACACTGTTGGAATAATAATTATGTTAAACAGGCCAAATTGAACGATATACTACAAGGTCATATTTTCATGACTGATTAGTATAATCACAAAGATGTTAATGTATGCATAATTTCTTAGACTACAAGAATATTGAGTACCTCCATATTGCATGGTGTGCTTCGGGGTTTGTCAAATGTTAGCCACAAGAGGGTGGTCATAACGAAAACTTTCAGCTACATCGGAAATGTATGATAAGGGACTTGACAGCTCAAAAGTGGGATTTGCTCCTTCGACGATGAAAATATATTCTTAGGGCCGTCTCGATGTTCACGGGGATGCCGGAATATATGAACGAGAAAAAGAGAATAAAACTGATAACAATGATAACTTAGTGTAGTGATCAAGAGTTGATTCACGTGGATACTAATTAGGCTTGGATCAGGTTTTCTAAAGTATCACGAAGCAAAAGGAATTGCACATTGAAACAACAAGTTAACTCGATATTTATTCATGTGCATGCAGGGGTAAATATAGATGTCCATGGTTTGGATGTTGCTCATTGACCGGAAGGAGTTTCAAGTTGTGTTTAAACTTTACCGAACCTGCGGGGTCAAACACTTAAGGTTCATCAATCTGTTCAGACAAGATGATTTAGGACCTAAGAAAACTAGAAAAAAATCGAGAACCCTGAAAAGACCATCAATAGGCTATGAAGGTTTCCGAATTCTCCGAAGCCTCCGAAGAAATACCTAGGACGCCATGGGTTAGTCCAATGGACAAGGCGGGGAGGGGCTTCCCTAGGCTTGGTTTCAAAGGCACCAAGTGGTGCAGCTAGGGTTTGGGTAGGGCCATCTTTTCGAGTGACACCATAGGAGGAGACATAACCCTTCCTCCAAGGTTGCCATCCCTCATCAACAACTTCCTCAATGCTAACGAGCTCTCCTGTATTGCCTCCCCCCGCTTTGCTACATGATCTCACCATCCTCGAGGGAGAGCGATGGAAAAGAAACCGCCCGATCCGGATTTTCTAGATCAGCGATTCTCCTCAGATGAGTCGTCGCCTCCTATGCTCTCCCCCTGCTGCAGCAAGGTCAGCCTCGACGACCTGGCGGGCGATTTCTTCGGCGTGAAGGATTCACGTACACGGCTCACGTTCCCAGCGCGCATGGAGAAGTGCCACAGCGGGCGATGGAGTTCCACCGTGTCGTACGCCAGGGCAGCACGAGCGTTGCATCCCGTGGCTCTCCACCTTGCTGGAGGCGGGAGAGTACAGTGTCCTCTCGTGCATCGAGTGCATGGGGCATCTCGGTGGCGGTGGTGGACTTGGTGGCGGCTCGATGCAGTTCAAGTATTCTGTAGACGGCTGCGGTGGCGTGGGCGGTGTCGCGACGCCCATCTCGCGGCTGGTCATCTGGGTCAGGTATGTTCGAGTAGACCCTACGCCGGCTCGTTGGTGGTCGCTTCCAGGCTGCGGGATGTTGGATCTGAAGCCAGCGCCGGTGTGGGGCTCCACCAGTGTTGCAGGCAACGAAGAAGTTGCAAAGCATTGTCCGGCCTTGGGTGAGAAAGCCATGAAGCAATGTAGAGGCGTCGATGACGTGCACAAAATCATCGGCGACAGTTGCGCGTGTAGTCATGACGGAAGAGGCGGCGGCCTCAGATGGTCATTGTGGCGGGGGCAGCGGCCCTCGATCGACGACACAACAGTCAGGCAAGATGGGCCGGCCACAGGAGAGGTGGTCATCGAGCAGTGTACTAGCGTCGAAGATTGCTGTACCGGGGATGATGCTCGGGGACGTGGCAGATCTAAGCGATGTAGCTCCGGCGACGTGCGACGATACGTAGGTGTCGGCATCTCGATGTGCGAAAGAGCAGCTGGTGGTGTCGATCTGCACGACATCATCGAGGATGGACGAGTGGATAATAATTACGGCCGCGACGAGGACATCCACTGGTCATTGCGGCAGGGGTGGGGGAGGCCGCCCTCAACGACCATGGCAAGGAGATCAATGGTAAGGAGATCAATGGGCACAACAACTCATTTACAAGTACGTCAGCATGTTTGCAGGCACGACGGCGGTGGTCACGTGCTGCAGTTGTTGATGGCACAAAGGCATTTTTCATCTCGTGCGAGGGCAACGGCCATTGTACGAGGAGGCTCAAAGCACCATCAGCAGAGTTTGGCGCCCATGGGCAATAACACCGATGACTCCCCGGCGGCTTCTGACACTGGAGCAGCAGCTCTGACGGCACGGGGGATACAGAAGAGTGACTTGTGTTCGTGTGGAGTGGCAGCGGCCAGTTTCGCGCCGAGACATGGGCGTCCACCTGATGCCCTGACGATGGCTTAAGGTGGGAAGGCCTCTCACCAATCTGCTAGTGCCTTTCGGCCCTGGCGTGAAGTACTGGTGAAGGGAACTATCGAACGATCTGTCTTCAAGATGCTAATTGAAATACCACTTCATGTCCGGAGTGAAACTCTTGTTCCGATCTTTATTGGTTGGGCGCAGCGAAGCCGAACTTGCGTCATTACCTTGTTGAAGGCATTATCTACTTGTTATCGTATTGGTTTTGATTGACTGAACTCGACAATCAGGATGAAAATCCCTGTCTAGGCCATCTCTGGTCAGACTTGATGATGATGGCACAAGGGCGCTTATTCCTTCTTGAAGGCGTTGCAGCGGCAGAAGTCGACTTAGTCATAGGTGTTTATCTCATATCTTGTGATGGTTCGGACTTTGGTGGCCTTTTATGTGTACTCTACTTAATAATTAATTAAAATGGTTGTATGCATCGTCCGATGCAGAGGCTGGAGGTTATCCTCCTTTTCGAAGAAAAAAATGAGTGATGCCACTTTGCACACGCCTTCACTAGAGCGAGCTCTACCTCCACTCCCTCGCATGCTTCACCCTTCATGAGCATCGACATTCCTCCCTAAGCACCACCGGCCCTTTTGTATCTCTTCTCTACGTGCGAGCGTCATAGCCCCTTTGCGCGGCACCTATGTACCTTCGCCAGCCCCAGGGAGGAGCAACTCTTCCACAAGCTTGAGGAGGCCAAGGAAGAGCACTACCTTCCCAGTTGTTTTGCACCACGAGGGGTCAGAAAACTCTAGCCGTCATCAGATTGTATCTACCTTTGCTTCCTCATGCACGCAGAGCCGCCATCAATCCTTCTATTATTCTCGGCTTTTTTGTTTTGTTTCATGTAGTGTGTGCATGGCCACACGGAAGAGTAGGCCTTTGAAACCAAGCCTCTTGCAAAGCTACGAAGATTTGAATAGTGTCTCGGTGCAACTGATAGCATACAACTGACTACTTCCTGAACAGCTGACAACGTTGGACGACTAGTTCAACTAGAACATCTTGGTCTGCATGGCTGCGAATAACGTGAACGGTGCGGTCATCCCGACCAACACGTATGCTCTATTCATCTTGGTGTTGGTACATCTACCAACCGATAGGTGTGCTAGATGTTTACATGTTAACCTGTCGCGTGTCTATTTGCATATATACTAGTTAATTCTGGTAACTTTATGCCATGATGTTATTCTGGATTTAAATAACCGAGATTACTAATTATCGCAGCATATATGTTGCACTCGCAACTTTTTAGGGAAAAGAATAATATACAGCATCTACAGCCACGGTATATTCGTATTACTATATTTTTCATCGTCTGAAATGTCCACGACGTCGGTGTTAGGGGGCGGGTAGTCGGACGCATTGGAAGGCTCCGGCTCCTCGTCCTCATCCTCAAGGTCATCCAGGTAGGAGAGCATCTCCACCTTCTCTGCGGCCTGCTCCGCCTCCATCTCCTACCGACGATGTCGTCTGGCCTCCGCATCCGACTCCAAGCGGATGAAGTCAAGGATGACCTACTGCTCCGCCTGCAGATCCGCGTCCCTGGCTTCCCTTACATCCTCCTCCGGCTCGGGCTCAACCTCCTCCGCCTCTAGATCCACTACATCCGGAGGTAGCCCCACGGCGGCCCGGTCTTCGCCTTGCCCGGACCTGCTCAAGGAGCTGCAGCCGACGATTCAGCGTTAGAAAGTGGCGGCGAAGGGAGGGGCATGACTTAAATAACTGAGCTAGGGACGAGGACGGCGATCAGGGTGTGGAAACTGACGGCGGCAACAGACGAGAGGAGGAAATAATGAAGGGGTAGGGTTTCGGTGCCGACGATCGACGGTCGGCTAAAATAGCGGGGCTAGGGAGCATGTGTCCCGCGAGAGCGACGCCACGCGGTGACATCGGTCCGATGGAGGATACGAGCTTCGGACTGCCGGTTTTCAATGTGATATCGTGTGAGACCCAAGTGTCATGTCAATGTGTCCGAGCACGTTCGGACGCCCCATATCGATTCCATATTTGAGCTCAATATGAAGGGTACGTCGGTCAGCCCAAACGGTGAAGAAATCTAGCTGGATCAAAATTTCGTGATCGATCAATGACCGAACTATCTTCTCAAACCTTTAAAAAAGGTATAAAGGGTCGGCTTGTAGATGTTCTTACATGTGTGGATTTGCTTGGCACCATTCATGCATGGGTCTGTTTCTAGCCACTCCCCGAAGCATCACACGCCTTGAGAAGCAGGGAACAGAGACGCCGTACGCGGCTTTCTGCATTGACCGTGCCAACGGTTACCTCACAAGGGATAAGATAAAGACATGTCTTGCTGCGCCGTCCACATTTAGCTCCCCCGCATGCAAGTACTGAAGAATGAAGATAGTGCTAAATGCGGAGAAGATGCTGTAAGGAAGAACTTACCTGGTCAATCAACGATCAACCCCAGCCAATAAGATATATATGACGGCGACGCATGCATGCCCGGCGACACTCCGCAGCAGCGTTGCCAAAATCTCGTCATGAGAGACAACACGCAACCTCTTTCTTTCTTTTTTTTCTTTTCTTTTCGTCTGGATGATGGTTATTTTTCCTTGCTTGTACGCTGAACAACACAGGCCGAAGCGTCTGACACCTGTGTTACCAGAATTTGCATCAACATATTTTATGCACGTAAAGACCGGTTCCCTGAGGAAGGAGTAGACAAAGATGCAAATGGCTGTTTTGCTCGTGTATATATCTCGTATCTGATCCGAGATCCGTGAGAAAGGATTGCCGCCCCTAGGATCTTTCTATTCTAGGGTCAGTGTTGGGGTTGAACAAATCAGCCGCATGCGCCGCATGCCGTCGTCGCGCGGGCACAAGCCAGGAACCTGCTGCACAACGAGAGTTCTTCTTCATGCATGCATACGCGAGCCGAGCTCTCACCGCGTACGGAGACACCGCCGCCCGGGAGCTAGCCTAGCACAAGAAACCCACGGGCGGAAGCTAGAGTAGCGCCGCAACTTTTCCACGCGT
This sequence comes from Hordeum marinum, assembly GCA_022496015.1. Taxonomy (NCBI): domain Eukaryota; kingdom Viridiplantae; phylum Streptophyta; class Magnoliopsida; order Poales; family Poaceae; genus Hordeum; species Hordeum marinum. The sequence continues at coordinate 338,747,882 of CM039677.1, read as the reverse complement.
GCGACGTGACGAACGCCTGGCGGTAATTTTCTCCACTCCAGCCTACGTCTCTGCGCGAACAAGACTGTTCGTCTTGCCCGTTCCACCGTGAGCGAAGACATTATTGCTCAGGACTTGTAGAAATATCGGAAGATTGCGTGAGAGTGACACAGGCCGATCGCTGGAAGGTTCTGCCGCCGCTCAAGCGTGGAGGCGACGATCGCGTGCTGATCGACGCCTCGCTCGGCACTATGCATCCTCATGCACACGCGGAATTTGGTTTCGTCATGAACTGACGCTAGCTCAGATGATTAAATTTGGGTTCTGAAATTGTCGTTAAGGGTTCTTGCCGTATGTTTGGTGTGGTGTCTAAAAAGAATTAGTCCACGTATGGACAAAACAGATAATACCCACACGTTCGGTCTCTTGCCTTGCGGTCCAGCCCACATGCATACATATGAGCAAAACAGGTAACGTCCATACACATGTGGGCAAAACAGGTAACGCTCACACCTTCGCACGTTCGGTTTTCTGCCTCACGATCCCGCACGCCCGTGTGACAGTCACCACGCGCCCTCGTTCCCAAACCTGTCCGGACCCTCTTCCATGTTTGTTTAACTGCAGTTGTCATGGTTGTTGAATTACAATTGTCATGTCTGGACAACTACAGTTGTCATGGTTGCTCAACTGCAGTCAGCATGTCTGAACAACTGCAGTTGACATCTCAGGTCAAGTGCAGTTGTTATTTATGGACAAGTGCAGCTATTGTCAAGTATGGCCTGGTCTTCTACAGTTGTCATGATTTGAAAACTTTAGGAATTGCCGCCTACTAACACTAGGCAGTTACCATGTAACATGGGAAAGACAAGCCAAAATAACATCTTGAAGTTGTCATATGCTTCTAAACACACTAGGCAGTTACCATAGAAACACTGCAAGAAGACATGGCAAAATAACATATTCGGGTAAGAGAGAAAGAGAGAGTTGCCATCTGCTTACAAGCACACTAGGCAGTTGCCATGTACCACTACAAAAAAACATGGCAACTGACAGTTTAGGGATGTGGGAGGGGAGACGGGTGGTGATCGTGCGGGCGTGTGGGTGTGAAACAGGCATGTGGTCAAATTGGTAAACTGTTGGGAAACGTTGCATTGAAAATAAAAAAATTCCTACGCACACGCAAGATCTATCTATGGTGATGAGCATCTACGAGAGGGAGAATGGATCTACGTAACCTTATAGATCGCTAAGCGGGAAGCGTTAAGAAACGCGGTTGATGTAGTCGAACGTCTTCACGATCCAAATCGCCGAGCGTCCCGCGATCCAATCACGATCCGTCCCGATCAAGTACGAACGGACAACACCTCCGCGTTCAGCACACGTACAGCTTGATGACGATCTCTGCCTTCTTGATCCAACAAGAGGGAGCGGAGAGGTAGACGAGTTCTCTGGCAACATGACAGCGCTGCGGCGATGGTGATGGAGTAATCTCAGCAGGTCTTCGTCTAAGCATAGCTGAAACCGATCTAGAGGAGAAACTACGAACTAGAGGGTAGGGTTGCACGTGGCTGAAAATCTTGTGCCAACACCCTAAAACCTCTAGTATATATAAGAGGAAGAGAGGAGGAGGCTTGACCCAAGGGCCAAGCCATCTAGGCTTCGGCCGAAGGGAGGAGAGGAGGAATCCTCCTCCAATCCTAATAGGACTAGGACTCCTTCCTTATTTGGTCTTTTTGCCTTTTTCCACCTTTTTCACTTTGGCCTTTTCTTCCTAGCCGCATGGGCCTTGTGTGGGACTTACACCAGCCCACTAAGGGCTGGTATTCACCCTCCCCCCATGTAGCCTCTTGGGTCAAAATACCCCTCCCGATGGTCCCCCGGCACACTACCGACACTCCCGGTACACTACCGATGAGCCTGAAACTTTTCCGGCGACCAAAACAGGACTTCCTATATATCAATCTTTACCTCCGAACTATTTCGGAGCTCCTCGTGACGTCCGGGATCTCATCCGGGACTCCGAACAACTGTCGGTCACCATCATGCATAACGCTATACTATCGAAACGTCACCAAACCTTAAGTGTGCAGACCCTGCGGGTTCGAGAACTATGTAGACATGACCGAGACACCTCTACGGTGAATAATCAATAGAGGGACCTAGATGCCCATATTGGTTCCTACATATTCTATGAAGATCTTTATCGGTCGAACCTCTATGTCAAGGATTCAGTTAATCCCGTATGATGTTCCCTTTGTTCTTCGGTATGTTACTTGTGCGAGATTCGATCGTCGGTATCTCCATACCTAGTTCAACCTCGTTACTGGCAAGTCTCTTTACTCATTTCGTAATACAAGATCTCGTGACTAACACTTACTCACATTGCTTGGAAGGCTTATTGTGATGTTATATTACCGAGTGGGCCCTAAGATACCTCTTCGTCACACGGAGTAACAAATCCCAGTCTTGATCCATGCCGATCCAACAGACACCCTCGGAGATACCTGTAGATCACCTTTATAGTCACCTAGTTACGTTGCGACGTTTGCTACACACAAGGCACTCCTCCGGCGTCCGTGAGTTGCATGATCTCATGGTCATAGGAACATATACTTGACATGCAGAAAACTGTAGCAATAAATTGACACGATCATATGCTACGTTTATAGTTTGTTGTCCATCCCATCATTATCCTAATGATGTGATCCCATTATCAAATGACATCACATGTCAATGGCTAGGAAACCTTGACCATCTTTGATCAACGAGCTAGTTCACTAGAGGCATACTAGGGACAAAGTGTTATCTATTTATCCACACATGTAATGTGTTTCCAACCAATACAATTATAGCATGGATAATAAACAATTATCATGAACAAGGAAATATAATAATAAACACTTTATTTATTGCCTCTAGGGCATATTTCCAACAGTCTCCCACTTGCACTAGAGTCAATAATCTAGTTCACATCACTATGTGATTTACATTGTAATGAACCTTGGAAGAGGTTTAGTCAACGGGTCTGCAACATTCAGATCCGTGTGCACTTTGCAAATATTTATGTCCTTCTCCTCGATGTAATCGCGGATGAAATTGAAGTGTCGCTTTATGTGTCTGGTACTCTTGTGAAACCTTGGTTCCTTGGCCAGAGCAATGGCACCAGTGTTGTCACAGAACAGTGTCATTGGATTCAGTGCACTAGGCACTACTCCAAGATCTGTCATGAACTGCTTCATCCATCCACCTTCCTTTGCCGCCTCCAATGTTGCGATGTACTCCGCTTCGCATGTAGAATCAGCTACCACGCTTTGCTTGGAACTGCACCAGCTTACCGCTCCCCCGTTGAGAATAAATACATATCCGGTTTGTGACTTAGAGTCATCCGGATCAGTGTCAAAGCTTGCATCGACGTAACCCTTTACAACGAGCTCTTCATCACCTCCATAAACGAGAAACATTTCCTTAGTCCTTTTCAGGTACTTAAGGATATTCTTGACCGCCGCCCAGTGCTCCATTCCAGGATCACTTTAAAACCTTCCGGCCATACTTATGTCAAGGCTGACGTCGAGTCTTGTGCACAGCATTGCATACATGATAGAGCCTATGGCTAAAGCATAGGGGGATGACACTCATCTTTTCTCTATCTTCTACAGTCACTGGGCATTGAGTCTTACTCAACTTCACACCTTGTAACACAGGCAAGAACCCCTTGTTGGACTGATCCATTTTGAACTTCTTCAAAACTTTATCAAGGTATGTGCTCTGTGAAAGTGCTATTAAGCGCCGCGATCTATCTCTATAGATCTTAATGCCTAATATGAAAGCAGCTTCTCCTAGGTCCATCATTGAAAAACTCTTGTTCAAATATTCCTTCACGCTTTCCAGCATTTCTATATTGTTTCCAATCAGCAATATGTCATCCACATATAATATTAGAAACGCTATAGAGCTCCCACTCACTTTCTTGTAAATATAAGCTTCTCCATAAACTTGTATAAACCCAAACGCTTTGATCATCTCATCAAAGCGCTTATTCCAACTCCGAGATGCTTGCACCAACCCATAAATGGATTGCTGGAGTTTGCAAACTTTGTCAGCATTCTCTGGATCGACAAAACCTTCTGGTTGCATCATATACAACTCTTCCTCAAGGAAATCGTTGAGGAGCGCTATTTTGACATCCATCTGCCAAATTTCATAGTCAAAATAAGTAGCTATTGCCAACATGATTCTGACAGACTTAAGCATCGCTACAGGTGAGAAGGTCTCATCGTAGTCAACTCCTTGAACTTGTGAAAAACCATTTGCCACAAGTCGAGCTTTATAGACGGTGACATTACCGTCCGCGCCTGTCTTCTTCTTAAAGATCCATTTGTTCTGAATGGCCTTTCGCCCTTCAGTTAATACTTCCAAAGTCCATACTTTATTTTCATACATGGATCCCATCTTGGATTTCATGGCCTATAACCATTTCTCGGAATCCGGGCCCATCATCGCTCCTCCATAGCTCGTAGGTTCATTGTTGTCCAACAACATGACCTCCAAGACAGGGTTGCCGTACCACTCAGGAGCAGTACGCGCCCTTGTCGACCTACGAGGTTCAATAGTAACTTGATCTGAAGCTTCATGATCATCATCATTAACTTCCTCTTCAACCATCGTAGATTCCATAGAAACATCTTTCTGTGTTGCGCTACTCACTGGTTGAAGTAAAGGTTCAATAACCTCATCAAGCTCTATTTTCCTCCTACTCAATTCTTTCGAGAGAAACTCTTTTTCACGAAATGTTCCGTTCTTAGCGACAAACACTTTGCCTTCGGATCTGAGATAGAAGGTATACCCGACTGTCTCTTTCAGGTATCCTATGAAGACGCATTTCTCCGCTTTGAGTTCCAGCATTTCAGGCTGAAGCTTTTTGACATAAGCATCACATCCCCAAACTTTAAGAAATGACAACTTTGGCCTCTTGCCAAACCATAGTTCATATGGTGTCGTTGTGACAGCCCAAGTGTTGCCCCTACCTTATTTGGCATGTAACCATATGTATGAACCTTGTGTCATGAGCTATGTGATGATTGCACGTTGCCCCATGTGATTGAATTGCATTCATGCATCATGGCATCCATCATTTCATCATCATGCCATTCATCATGCCTTTCATGTTATGCTTGTGTTTGTGTGTCTTGTATTGGATCATGTGCATGTGTATGTGCCTTGTGTTGTTTTGGCTTGAGAGTGGTGGATTGCTTGTGTGCATCTCTCCCTCTTCTACCTCTCTTCTCTTCCTTCTCTAAAACCCCTCCCATTGCTTTTATTCCCAATGTGAATACTTGGCAGAATTAAGTTGATTTAAAAATCTTTTAAAAATGTCCATGAGGTGGCCCTAATGTTGCTATTAACATTGGGAGTGAAACTTTGGTTATTTGGATATGTTTGGTTTTTGAAACCTATTCAAAACAGGGGCTGTTTTATTAATATATTAAAATTAACTTGTTAAATAATTCCATTTGACATTTTTATAAACAAGGGCTTAATTTTCCCTTCTCAAAACTATTTTTGTTTTACTTTAAAAATCCTTTTATTGCTCTGCGGTTTATTTTTGTTGTGGTTGTTTATTTAAAAGGAAAAACCCTATTATTTTCTGCTTCCAGCATGTGAGAGAGGGAGAAGGTGGGCCGAGCCCAGCCCACGTGAGTAGTGACGGCCACCTGCCCCGTCCTCCTCCTCCGTCAGCTGGTTCAGAGAGAGAGCGTCGCCCGCGTCGCCTTTTCCGTCGCCATCGTCGTCAGCCCCGTGGTATTTAGTCCCCCCTCGGCGTGCGTGCGTCCCCGCCTAGGGTTCCTCTTCCTTCGCCGCTGCCGCAGCCCCCATCGAGCTCTCCTCCGCTCTCCCTCCTCTCTTCTTCCTCCCTGTCAAGGTAAGGTTCAGAGGTAGTCAGTGAGCTCCGCCAGGTCTTCGTCGCCGTCGCAGCGCGTCCCCGGTGGCTCCTCGCCGCGTCCAGGATGGCGTGGGGTGCGCGGGATCTCCTGTCGTTCCATTTCCGCCGCTAGGGGCCTCGGAGGAGCCCTGCAGCGAGGAGCACGTCGTCGTCGGACGTCCTGCTCCGCCATCTTCTTCCTCTTCGTCGTCGTCGCGTCCCCGCCTCTCCTTCCCCTTCGTTGTCGCGCTCTGCCTCTCCCCGAGCCCCTCGAGGTGAGCAACCGGAGCTCCTCCTCCCCTCTCCTGCTCTGTAGCCGTGTCCGCCGTCACGTCTGTCACCACCGTCCGCTAGTGAGCACCTGCTGCTCACCTTCGTCCCCCTCTTCGCGAGAAGAGACGAGGGATGGGAAACCCATAGTGCCCCGCTTCGATTCCGCCCATCCGCGTCGCCGGAGACCCCGTGTGCTTGCCGGAATGCTCGCCGCCGTGGCCCTGTCGCCGTAGTTGCTCTGTCAGGTGAGCATGCGCTTCTTCGTCAGTTTTGTCAGGTCTTGCAGCTTGTGTGTGTATTAGAGGGGCAGGTTGCGTCCTCTGTTAACAGTCGCGCTCGTAGCCCAGTGGTCTTGGTCGAGGGAGCTAACCAGCAGGTCAGGGGTTCGATTCCCCTCTTCCCCATTTTTTTGGTTTTCTTTTGTTTTATTTATTTCTTTTGCCTTCTTTTCCTTTGTATGTATGTATGTATGTATGTGTAGGGTAGGCTCCTTGTGTTTTTATTTGTGGTTGGTTGTATGTGTGTGTGTATGCTTGTGATGCATACACACTTGTGGTGTAGTGTGTGTGTAATGTGTGGTGTGCAAATATACCTAGTGTACATATGCATATATACACATGTGTGTGTGTGTGAGTGCCCTTATATGAATGCTTGTGTGTGTGTATTGCAGCATGTGTGTGTATGCACCTATTGGTGCATATGCATATGTCTGCCTACATGTTATGCACATGTATGTTTGTGTGTGTGGGTGTAGAGATCACATGGTGTGGTGCCATGTATGTTTGTGTGTGTGTTTCTCACACACATCCATGTGTGAGTATGCTAGTGAGAGTGTGTGTGTGTAGGTGTGTGGTGCACCGTGCCCACATCCATACCTATGTATGTGTGTGCTTGGCATCTATAGGTGATGCCATGTGTGTGTGTGTGTGTTGATGTGAGAGGTGTGTGTATGATCTACATACATACCCCATGTGTTGAGTAGTTCCATGTGTAGGAATCTCTCTTAGGTGCATTTGATCATAGTCTCTCTTCTAGTTAGTTTCATACTTGTTTTTGATGCTATGCCATGTTAACATGTTCCTAGGGTGCTATTTATCCATTTCCAACTTGTATGCATAGGTCTCATGCACTTTGGAGCTTTTCTCATCATGTCACTTACATGTCATAAGTCACTCATGTTTTATAGGAGCATTTTCAACCTAGGGTTTCCCCCTTTTGCTCCACACAAGTATAGGGGTATGAGTAATGAATTTGGGGTAGAATCAACCCATTTATGCACCTGGGAAGTCAGATTTGACTTTGGGGCAACTTGTCAAAACTGCATTTGTATGTTGTGATGCCCTTTTGTCTTTTTATTATGAATTAATCCATGCATGTTTTTAAGTTCTTGCCAATATGAGTTTGTTAGACAAAGTTTCTGGTAATGTCCTAGTATTTTTGTTATTTATGATAAGTCCCCAGATCAGTGGGAACCATGCTGTTTAGTTGGCTACTTTCTGTTACTGTTCATCCTGCTTAGAAATGGCAAAGTCTGGAGACCCTGCTGTTATTGTTTTCGCACGTGGAGTAGGGTGTAGCTAGTGCTGTGCTTGTTATTTGATCATGCTCAGTGTTAGTTAATTGTAGCGAATGTTGCCATCTACCATACTATTAATTTTCATGCCATTTGGAGCTCTCTAACATACTTAACCATTGTTGTCAACTTGCTACTTTATTAACCCAGATTCCAGAAAACTGGAATTTTCACTAAGTCCCTAAAAACCTGTTTCATCACGCCTACTTGACAGCTCCATGCATAGTGATGTGTAGCTCTTTTACTGATTGCATAGTTGGATGAATTGGTGTGTGTATGTGTGGTGTAGTTTATGTTCATGTCTTGTTTGTGACTGTAGAGTTCCTGTAGCAATAGTTGTGAGCTTTTCAAATTGCTATGCTGCAATTTTGTGGCAGATTGGGTGATATCTTGTTTTGTGAGTTGTGGGAGTTATACTCCATGGAATAGATTGATTCTTGAGCCTAATATGATTGATTTTTCATCACCTAACCAGTGGCTACCTTGGAATTCCAAGAATTAGCCCAGGTCTTTGATGATCTTGTGTTTTGCCTCCGTTCCTTGTCGTGAGCGTATCTTGAGAACCGTAGCTCCGTTTCGCACGATCCTTATATGCATTTCCATCGATTTTGCATGATGCATCCATATTTTCCATGTTCATGCATGTCTAAATAACTTAACATGAGGATCTGTCCAGATTCACTAATATACAAACTTTGCATGCTAAACTTGACTAGAATTGGATTGCCATGTTAAAAACCTTCATTAAATGGATCATGCATCATCTTGGTTGTGCATTGCACCTTGGTTGGTTATTTATTTGATGTTTATCTTGGGTAGACGCGAGTGTCGATACTGAGTTCGAGGACCCTGGAGAGTACCACTACGAGGATCCCGCTACTTGTTCCGCTGAAGAACCAACAGGCAAGATGATCGTACCTGGATCCCAATACTATCTTTGCTTGCTAGTTTCTCGTTCTTATCGTTACAATTGCGCTACCTACCACATAATATCAGCGCCCATGTTGCCATGACAGCCTCTAACCTCCACATCCCAGCAAACCGTGGATTGGCTAAGTTACCGCTGCTCAGCCCCTCTTATAGCGTTCTTAGTTGCAGGTGCAGCTTGTTCCATGTGACAATATGGATTGGTTATCACAATAATTCTGTTATTTAATTTAATGCACATATATATCTGGTATTGGTTGGAAGGCTTGGCCTTTTGCTGAGTGTTTTGTTCCGCTGCTACCGCCATTAGTTCCTTGTGACTGGTGTTATGTTCTCCATACTTGGCACTCCTAACATGCTCGAGGTTATTGTGGGGACCCCCTTGTTATTCGGTTGAGATTAAAACTTGTCTGGCAAGACCCAACATTGGTACTACATTTGCCTAACAACTTAATAAAACTGCATAGGGTCTTGCAAACCCGTGGATAATTTAATCAACCCCGGGCCAGTGCTCCGCATGAGTGTTGGTCCAACCCAGAGCAGCTTATTAACGCCGCCCGAGGCAACTCGGTGATTGGCGTGGTAACCATCGCTCATCCGTCGTGTCCTGAGAATGAGATACGCGGCTCTTATCGGGTTCGTCGACATGTCGGGAGGTCTTGCTGGATTCGTTTTACCTTTATCGAGTGTCTTGCGTGTGGAGACTGACTTTCTTCGGGTTTTACTCGAGGTGTTGGAATTCCTTTGGAATCACCTATGATGATCGTGAGGTCCGCGGTCGAGGTATTCCCATGGAGTGTGGTTACTTTTGTAATGGATTAGTTGGAGTACCCCTGCAAGGTTAAATCTTTCGGAAAGTCGTGCCCACGGTTATGTGGCAACTTGGATATTTGTTTAACACCCGGTTTAGACAACTTAAAGTAAACTCTAATTAAAATACACCAACTGTGTGAGTAACCGTGATCGTCTCTGCTCGTGAACATGATCCGAGAGAGAACACGGTGGGGTTATGATTGACGTAAGTAAGTGTTCAGGATCTCTTAGAGATTACTCTAGATTCGATCGCTTTACGTAGACCACTCACTTTACATTCTTGTAGCGTAAGTTAGCCACCATATAATGCTTAGTGCTACTGCAAACTAAACATCACCCTTCTTTCCTAAAGCTTAAATAGTCTTGGTACCCGGGCACATGATAGTTGAGTCCTCTGTGACTCACAGTTTACTACAATAATCCAGGTGCAGGTTCAGATGAGTTCGTGCAGGATGATCTTACTCAGCTCCAGTGGGAGTATGATGAGGAGAGAAGCAGGATGTACGTGACATATCCGGATGAGTAGAGGACCTGGTCGTGATCGTTGGGACAGATTGATAGTATCGTTTGCAACTTCTTTTATCGTTTGATTTCGTCCGTAGTCGGACCCTGTGTTCATCTTGATGCCATGATTTGAGTGTCTTTGTAAGTTAGCATGTGGCGAGTGTAAGCCAACTTGTATACTCTTCTCATTCAGTATTGTATGTTGTGATGATATTATTCTTGCTAACAGCAAGATGCGCCTCTATCCCTTGCGAGGCCCTCATGCCTTAAATGGATAGGCACGCACCTTGGGCGTGACAAGTTGGTATCAGAGCCATACGACCATAGGAGCCTCTGCTTGTTCGAACTTGGCCGAATTGTGTCTAGTAAAACTATTTTGAGTCTAGTTATATCGGAGAGTAGGATTCTTTTTACTCCTCTTCTATGCTCTGGTGAGGTATTCGACTTAGGAATTGTGATTCTACTCCTCTTCTCGCTCAAATTTTTTTTAGGATCACGCCGGTATTTTGGAGTCTATATGATGCCGATGTGACAGGGTTCTGTCTTGGTGCCTCCTGTCTGGCTTGATTTCTTCCGGGGAGTCGAGCTCTAGGGAACATTGGCACATCGTTATCATTCAGCTTCCATTATATCTTAGGACGGAGAATGTTCGGAATTACTTCAATACTTGTTGTGGTGAGATAAGGTTGGAGTCACCCAGTACTGGGGAGGCGTCCGGGATACCACCATGGTTTAGTATCGTTGTGAGTTCGAGGATTCGAGATTAGACGAATTTGCGAAATGTCTTGAATTATGGTGTGGAAGGTTGCGGATGCAGTTGCAGCTGATTGCCTAGGGTAGGTTCCTGATTCCGCAACCCAAATTGCATAAACAAGAAAGTTTTCGGAAGCTCATAGGTGGGAAATCTTGTAGTCATCTAGGATCGTCTTCTTCAGATGTATATGGGCATGTACATTTGTTCCAAGCGCGTAGCTCAATACTTTTGTGTTATTGCAAGTGGCTTCTAATTTCTAATGATGTTGTCATGATCCAAAGAAGCATTCTTACTAATTTTTCAGTAGGAAGGCTATGTTATTTTTGTTCAATTCTTTCAAGCATTTGATTCAGCTTTGTTTCATCTCATCAATGAGGCTAATGCGTTTTGTCCATCTTCAGGATGGCTCCACCAACTCGCAGCAATCCGGGTCGTGGTGAGGAGCAGACTGATGTTCCACCGCCACCGCCTCCTCCGCCTCCTCCTCCAGAAGCTTGGCAAGCTGTGATGGTCGCGACCAATGCGAACACTTAGATGTTGCTCAGACTGTTGCAAGAAAGGGAGCAGGGTCAGCAAGGTTTTCAAGGCAATTTTCTGAATCAGCTTCAGTTTGCGACACTCAATCAGTTCCTTGCCAACCGGCCCAAGACTTTCACCTGTTGTGAGTAGCCGCTAGATGCTGATGATTGGCTTCGTGATATGAGCAAGCATTTCGAGTGCCGCAATTTCAGGCCAGAGGACTTTGTCAGGTTTGCATCGTTCCAGCTAATAGGTCAAGCAGCTGATTGGTGGCAACAGTACAAGGATTCCAGGGGCGATCGTGTTGTTACTTGGGATGATTTCCGTCGTGACTTCAGGGATCATTACATTTTGACAAGCTTTGTCAAGAAGATGCGTGAGAAGTTCAGGCACCTGAAGCAGGGAACCAAGTCAGTCTACCAGTACAACATCGAGTTCCAGAATCTAGATCGTTATGCCAAGCAAGATGTTCCAGATGATAAGGCTATGATCTATCAGTTTAGAGGTGGTCTAAAGGATGAGCTTCTGCCAGGCCTTGTTCTTTAAGAGCCTCGTGAGTTTGATCAGTTCTACAACATGGCTTTGAAGATTGAAGCAGCTCAGCTCAAGTTGGAGAACTCCAAGAAGCGTTCAAGGGATTCATATTCTTCTTCTTCCAACTCTCAGATGGTTCCTAAGCAGCAGAAGTATTGGGCACCACATCCTCTTCTATTTTGTCTTCCTCAGCAGCAAAAGCAGTTCGGTGGTCGTGGTTCTTCCCACCCACCCAACCCAGGTTTCCAGCAGAAGAACCAGGCATCCAAGGCTATTCTTGTTCCTCCTCCAGGCAATGTTCGTCCGCTCTCTAAGGTGACTTGTCACAAGTGTGGCTAGAAGGGCCACTATGCAAACAAGTGCAACCAGCGGCGTCTTCCGCCTCCTCCTCCTGTCAAGCCTCCAGGCAATGCTATGGTGAAGCATTATCCCAAGTCTATCAGGGTGAATATGGTGAATGCAGCAGAAGCAGAGCAGTCCAATGATGTGATTATGGGTAATCTCTCAGTTAATGATTTTCCTGCAAAAGTCTTATTTGATTCTGGTGCATCACATTCATTCATATCCAAGCCTTTTGCGCTATGCATGAGTTTTCTGTGGAGCATTTAGCTAGTCCATTTCGTGTGGTTTCTCCGGGGATGCGCATGAGTTCGCATATGATCATTCCAGATGCTTCTATCAAGATGGGGAATTATTCTTTTCTGGCTTCTCCAATTGTTCTTGGGAATTCCAATATTGATCTCATTCCGGGCATGGACTTCCTAGCTATGAATAAGGCTCATATTGATTGCAGAGCAAAAGAAGTCAAGTTGACTCATCCTTCAGAAGACGTGATTATTTTCGCGGCTCGCAATGACACAATCCGTCTCTTTTCTCTTAATGAGAAGGGTGAAATCTCGGCGATTTCTCAAATTCCGGTGGTTTGTGAGTATGAAGATGTCTTTCCAGAAGAGTTGCCAGGAATGCCTCCGCACCAGCCAGTCGAGTTCGTGATTGATCTCGAGCCCGGTACTGAACCGGTATGCAAGTGCCCGTATAAACTTGGCCCCGAAGAGCTGAAAGAGTTGAAGAAGCAGCTAGATGAGCAAGAACGTCTGGGTCTGATCAGACTAAGCTCTTCTCCGTGGGGTTGTGGAGTTTTGTTTGTCAAAAAGAAGGATGGCACGGATCGTCTGTGTGTGGACTATCGGCCACTGAATAAGAAGACAATCAGAAAGAAGTACCCACTCCCTAAGATCAACGAGTTGTTTGAACAACTGAAAGGTGCCAAGGTCTTCTCCAAGTTGGATCTTCGAATGGGTTATCATCAAATTCGCATTCGCGAAGAAGACATTCCCAAGACCGCTTTCAGGACAAGTTTTGGCTCTTACGAGTACACCGTTATGTCGTTTGGTCTTGCGAATGCTCCTCCAACCTTCTCAAGAATGATGAATTTCATCTTCTCTCCTTTCAAGAATGAGTTCGTCTTGGTCTATCTGGATGATATCCTTGTGTTCTCGGAGACAGAAGAAGATCATGCAGAGCATCTCCGCCTCGTGCTTGACAAGTTAAGGGAACATCGGTTCTATGCCGAGTTTTCCAAGTGTGAGTTCTGGCTCAATGAAGTGGTGTACCTCGGGCATGTCATCTCTGCCGAGGGAATTAAAGTGCACCCTGAGAAAGTCAAGGCAATCTTGAAGTGGGAACCTCCTCTGAATGTGAAGCAGCTTCGGAGCTTCCTCGGTCTTGCTAGTTATTGCAGAAGATTCGTGGAGAACTTCTCTCAAATTGCTAAGCCTCTGTCCAATCTCCTCCAGAAGAGCGTCAAGTATGTTTGGTCTCCTGAGTGTGATGTAGCATTCAATACGCTCAAGCAGAGACTAACTTCAGCTCCAGTTCTTGTTCCTCCTGAGTAGTCCAAGCCTTTCCAAGTTTTATGTGATGCTTCTCTCCAAGGTCTTGGTGGTGTTCTCATGCAAGACAAGAAGATTGTTGCTTATACCTTGCGTCAGTTGAAGCCTGCCGAGAAGAACTACCCCACTCATGATTTTGAGTTGGCGGCAGTTGTGCATGCTCTAATGACTTGGAGGCATTTGTTGTTGGGTAGACCAGTTGAGGTGTACACCGATCACAAGAGCTTGAAGTACATTTTCACTCAAACCAATCTCAATCTTCGGCAGTCTCGTTGGGTGGAAATGCTTGAAGACTTCAACCCAAGCATTGAGTATACTCCGGGGAAAGCAAATGTCATTGCAGACGCGCTCAGCTGTAAGGCGTACTGCAATAGTCTCATTTTGAAGCCTCTTCAACCCGAGCTTTGCGAAGCATTCGTAAGCTCAACCTTTAGATGATTCCGCAAGGATTTCTTGCCAATCTCCAAGTCTCTCCGACTCTGGAAGATCAGGTTCGCCAAGCGCAGCTGCTAGACGCTATGGTGAAGAAAGTGAAGAAAGGTGTGGCCAAGAGCATTCGCAAATATAAGTGCTTTCGTGTCGATGACAAAGATACCTTGTTCTGTGAGGACCGTCTTGTGGTTCCAAAAGGTGATCTCAGAAAGGTTATCATGGACGAAGCACACAATTCTCTTCTTTCCATTCATCCAGGCAGTTCAAAGATGTATCAGGATCTCAAGAAAACCTTCTGGTGGACTCGCATGAAACGTGAAATTGCTCAGTTCATGAACGAGTGTGATGTTTGTCGCAGGGTGAAAGCGGAGCATCAACGTCCAGTAGGTCTTCTTCAGCCTTTTCCTATCCCAGAGTGGAAATTCGATCACGTCGAGATGGATTTCGTCACTGGGTTTCCCAAGTCCAAGAGAGGCAACGATGCCATCTTTGTGGTTATCGACAAGCTGTCAAAAGTTGCTCATTTCCTGCCAGTCAAAGAATCTATCTCGACAGCTCAGCTTGCAGAGTTGTATACGTCAAGGATAGTGTCTTTGCATGGAATTCCTCAGCTCATCTCTTCTGACCGTGGAAGTATCTTTACTTCCAAGTTTTGGGAGTCCTTCCAGACTGCTATGGGTACCAAGATCCGTTTCAGCACTGCGTTCCATCCGCAGACAAGTGGTCAAGTTGAGAGAGTCAATCAAATCCTTGAAGATATGCTCAGAGCCTGTGTGATTTCTTTTGGCATGAAATGGGAAGACTGCCTTCCATATGTTGAATTCTCATACAATAATAGCTTCCAAGCTAGTTCAGGCAAGGCCCCGTTCGAGATTCTCTACGGTAGGAAGTGTCGTACCCCGCTTAACTGGTCTAAAACCGGTGAGCGTCAAATATTGGGCAATGACATGATCACTGAAGCTGAAGAAATGTGCCATGTCATTCGCGAGAACCTCAAAGCTGCTCAGTCCCGTCAGAAGAGCTATTATGATAGCAAGCACCGGGATGTTTCTTTCCAAGTGGATCATTTTGTCTATCTCAAGGTTTCTCCCATAAGAGGCACGCAGCAATTTGGAATCAAAGGAAAGTTCGCTCCTCGTTTTGTTGGTCCTTTAAAAGTTATTGACAAGAGAGGTGGTCTTGCATATCAACTTGAGCTTCCTCCAAATTTCGCGAACGTGCACGATTTCTTCCATGTTTCTCAGCTCCGGAAATGTTTCAAGAATCCTGAGCGAACCATTGACCTCCAAGACATCGATCTTCAAGCTGATATTTCTTATCGTGAGCACCCAGTTGCAATTCTTGAAGAAACTGAGCGTAAGACTCGCAACAAGTCTATCAAGTTCCTCAAGGTGAAGTGGTATCATCATTTCGACAAAGAAGCTACTTGGGAACGTGAGGACCTGCTCCGTTCCGAATTTTCAGACTTCTTCCGTTCCTAGATCTCGGGTCGAGATCCTCTGGTAGTGTGGGAGAGTTGTGACAGCCCAAGTGCTGTCCCTACCTTATTCGGCATGTAACCATATGTATGAACTTTGTGTAATGAGCTATGTGATGATTGCACCTTGCCCCATGTGATTGAATTGCATTCATGCATCATGGCATCCATCATTTCATCATCATGCCATTCATCATGCCTTTCATGTGATGCTTGTGTTTGTGTGTCTTGTATTGGATCATGTGCATGTGTATGTGCCTTGTGTTGTTTTGGCTTCAGAGTGGTGGATTGCTTGTGTGCATCTCTCCCTCTTCTACCTCTCTTCTCTTCCTTCTCTAAAACCCCTCCCATTGCTTTTATTCCCAATGTGAATACTTGGCAGAATTAAGTCGTTTTAAAAATCTTTTAAAAATGTCCATGAGGTGGCCCTAATGTTGCTATTAATATTGGGAGTGAAACTTTGGTTATTTGGATATGTTTGGTTTTTGAAACCTATTCAAAACAGGGCTGTTTTATTAATATATTAAAATTAACTTGTTAAATAATTCCATTTGACATTTTTATAAACAAGGGCTTAATTTTCCCTTCTCAAAACTATTTTTGTTTTACTTTAAAAATCCTTTTATTGCTCTGGGGTTTATTTTTGTTGTGGCTGTTTATTTAAAAGGAAAAACCCTGTTATTTTCTGCTTCCAGCATGTGAGAGAGGGAGTAGGTGGGCCGAGCCCAGCCCACGTGAGCATTTACGGCCACCTGCCCCGTCGTCCTCCTCCGTCAGTTGGTTCAGAGAGAGAGCGTCGCCCGCGTCGCCTTTTCCGTCGCCGTCGCCGTCAGCCCCGTGGTATTTAGTCCCCCCTTGGCATGCGTGCATCCCCGCCTAGGGTTCCTCTTCCTCCGCCGCCGCCGCAGCCCCCATCGAGCTCTCCTCCGCTCTCCCTCCTCTCTTCTTCCTCCCTGTCAAGGTAAGGTTCAGAGGTAGTCAGTGACCTCCGCCGGGTCTTCGTCGCTGTCGCAGCTCATCTCCCGTGGCTCCTCGTCGCGTCCAGGATGGCGTGGGGTGCACGGGATCTCCCGCCGTTCCATTTCCGCCGCTTGGGGCCTCGGAGGAGCCCTGCAGCGAGGAGCATGTCGTTGCCGGACGTCTTGCTCCACCATCTTCTTCCTCTTCGTCGTCATCGCGTCCCCGCCTCTCCTTCCCCTTCATTGTCGCGCTCCGCCTCTCCCCGATCCCCTCGAGGTGAGCAACCGGAGCTCCTCCCCTCTCCTGCTCTGTAGTCGTGTCCGCCGTCGCGTTTGTCACCACCGTCCGCTAGTGAGCACCTGCTGCTCGCATCCGTCCCCCTCTTCGCGAGAAGAGACGAGGGATGGGAAACCCGTAGTGCCCCGCTTCGATTCCACCCATCCGCGTCGCCGGAGACCCCGTGTGCTCGCCGGAATGCTCGCCGCCGTGGCCCTGTCACCGTAGTTGCTCTGTCAGGTGAGCGTGCGTTTCTTCGTCAGTTTTGTCAGGTCTTACAGCTTGTGTGTGTATTAGAGGGGCAGGTTGCCTCCTCTGTTAACAGCCGCACTCGTAGCCCAGTGGTCTGGGTCGAGGGAGCTGACCAGCAGGTTAGGGGTTCGACTCCCCTCTTCCCCATTTTTTGGTTTTCTTTTCTTTTATTTATTTCTTTTGCCTTCTTTTCCTTTGTATGTATGTATGTATGTGTAGGGTAGGCTCCTTGTGTTTTTATTTGTGGTTGGTTGTATGTGTGTGTGTATGCTTGTGATGCATACACACTTGTGGTGTAGTGTGTCTGTAATGTGTGGTGTGCATATATACCTAGTGTATATATGCATATATACACATGTGTGTGTGAGTGCTCTTATATGAATGCATGTGTGTGTGTATTGCAGCATGTGTGTGTATGCACCTGCATATGCATATGTATGCCTACATGTTATGCACATGTATGTTTGTGTGTGTGGGTGTAGAGATCACATGGTGTGGTGCCATGTATTTTTGTGTGTGTGTTTCTCACACACATCCATGTGTGAGTATGCTAGTGAGAGTGTGTGTGTGTAGGTGTGTGGTGCACCATGCCCACATCCATACCTATGTATGTGTGTGCTTGGCATATATAGGTGATGCCATGTGTGTGTTGATGTGAGAGGTGTGTGTATGATCTACATACATACCCCATGTGTTGAGTAGTTCCATGTGTAGGAATCTCTCTTAGGTGCATTTGATCATAGTCTCTCTTCTAGTTAGTTTCATACTTGTTTTTGATGCTATGCCATGTTAACATGTTCCTAGGGTGATATTTATCCATTTCCAACTTGTATGCATAGGTCTCATGCACTTTGGAGCTTTTCTCATCATGTCACTTACATGTCATAAGTCACTCATGTTTTATAGGAGCATTTTCGACCTAGGGTTTCCCCCTTTTTCCCCACACAAGTATAGGGGTATGAGTAATGCATTTTGGGTAGAATCAACCCATGTATGCACCTGTGAAGTCAGATTTGACTTTGGGGCAACTTGTCAAAACTGCATTTTTATGTTGTGATGCCCTTTTGTCTTTTTATTATGAATTAATCCATGCATGTTTTTAAGTTCTTGCCAATATGAGTTTGTTAGAAAAAGTTGCTGGTAATGTCCCAGTATTTTTGTTATTTATGATAAGTCCCCAGATCAGTGGTAATGTCCCATGCTGTTTAGTTGGATACTTTCTGTTACTGTTCATCCTGTTTAGAAATGGCAAAGTCTGGAGACCCTGCTGTTATTGTTTTCGCAGGTGGAGTAGGGTGTAGCTAGTGTTGTGGTTGTTATTTGATCATGCTCGGTGTTACTTAATTGTAGTGAATGTTGCCATCTACCATCCTGTTAGTTTTCATGCCATTTGGAGCTCTCTAGCATATTTAACCATTGTTGTCAACTTGCTACTTTATTAACCCAGATTCCAGAAAACTGGAATTTTCACAGTCCCTAAAAACCTGATTCATCATGCCTACTTGACAGCTCCATGCATAGTGATGTGTAGCTCTTTTGCTGATTGCATAGTTGAATGAATTGGTGTGTGTATGTGTGGTGTAGTTTATGTTCATGTCTTGTTTGTGGCTGTAGAGTTTCTGTAGCAATAGTTGTGAGCTTTTCAAATTGCTATGTTGCTGTTTTGTGGCAGATTGGGTGATATCTTGTTTTGTGAGATGTGAGAGTTATACTCCATGGAATAGATTGATTCTTGAGCCTAATATGATTGGTTTTTCATCACCTAACCAGTGGCTACCTTGGAATGCCAAGAATTAGGCCAGGTCTTTGATGATCTTGTGTTTTGCCTCCGTTCCTTGTCGTGAGCGTATCTCGAGAACCGTAGCTCCGTTTCTCGCGATCCTTATATGCATTTCCATCGATTTTGCATGATGCATCCATATTTTCCATGTTCATGTATGTCTAAATAACTTAACATGAGGTTCTGTCCAGATTCACTAATATACAAACTTTGCATACGAAACTTGACTAGAATTGGATTGCCATGTTAAAAACCTTCATTAAATGGATCATGCATCATCTTGGTTGTGCATTGCACCTTGGTTGGTTATTTATTTGCTGTTTCTCTTGGGTAGACACGAGTGTCGATACTGAGTTCGAGGACCCTGGAGAGTACCACTACGAGGATCCCGCTACTTGTTCCGCTGAAGAACCAACAGGCAAGATGATCGTACCCGGATCCCAATACTATCTTTGCTTGCTAGTTTCTCGTTCTTATCGTTACAATTCGCTCTAGCTACCACATGATATCAGCCCCCATGTTGCCATGACAGCCTCTAACCTCCACATCCCAGCAAACCGTGGATTGGCTAAGTTACCGTTACTCAGCCCCTCTTATAGCGTTCTTAGTTGCAGGTGCAGCTTGTTCCATGTGACAACATGGATTGGTTATCACAATAATTTTGTTATTTAATTGAATGCACATATATATCTGGTATTGGTGGAAGGCTTGGCCTTTTGCTGAGTGATTTGTTCCGCTGCTACCGCCATTAGTTCCTTGTTACCGGTGTTATGTTCTCCATACTTGGCGCTCCTAACATGCTCGAGGTTCTTATGGGGACCCCCTCGTTATTCGGTTGAGATTAAAACTTGTCTGGCAAGACCCAACATTGGTACTACATTTGCCTAACAACTTAATAAAACTGCATAGGGTCTTGCAAACCCGTGGATAATTTAATCAACCCCGGGCCAGTGCTCCGCATGAGTGTTGGTCCAACCCAGAGCAGCTTATTAACGCTGCCTGGGGCAACTCGGTGATTGGCGTCGTAACCATCGCTCATCCGTCGTGTCCTGAGAATGAGATACGCGGCTCTTACCGGGTTTGTCGACACGTCGGGAGGTCTTGCTGGATTCGTTTTACCTTTATCGAGTGTCTTGCGTGTGGAGACTGACTTTCTTCGGGTTTTACTCGAGGTGTTGGAATTCCTTTGGAATCACCTATGATGATCGCGAGGTCCGCGGTCAAGGTATTCCCACGGAGTGTGGTTAATTTTGTAATGGATTAGTTGGAGCACCCCTGCAGGGTTAAATCTTTCGAAAAGTCGTGCCCGTGGTTATGTGGCAACTTGGATATTTGTTTAACACCCGGGTTAGACAACTTAAAGTAAACTCTAATTAAAATACACCAACTGTGTGCGTAACCGTGATCGTCTCTGCTCGTGAACATGATCCGAGAGAGAACACGGTGGAGTTATGATTGACGTAAGTAAGTGTTCAGGATCTCTTAGAGATTACTCTAGATTCGATCGCTTTATGTAGACCACTCACTTTACATTCTTGTAGCGTAAGTTAGCCACCATATAATGCTTAGTGCTGCTGCAAACTAAACATCACCCTTCTTTCCTAAAGCTTAAATAGTCTTGGTACCCGGGCACATGATAGCTGAGTCCTCTGTGACACACAGTTTACTACAATAATCCAAGTGCAGGTTCAGATGAGTTTGTGCAGGATGATCTTACTCAGCTCCAGTGGGAGTATGATGAGGAGAGAGGCAGGATGTACATGACATATCCGGATGAGTAGAGGACCTGGTCGTGATCGTTGGGACAGCTTGATAGTATCATTTGCAACTTCTTTTATCGTTTGATTTTCTCCATAGTCGGACCCTGTGTTCATCTTGATGCCATGATTTGAGTGTCTTTGTAAGTTAGCATGTGGCGAGTGTAAGCCAACTTGTATACTCTTCTCATTCAGTATTGTATGTTGTGATGATATTATTCTTGCTAACGGCAAGATGCGCCTCTATCCCTTGCGAGGCCCTCGTGCCTTAAACAGATAGGCGCGCACCTTGGGCGTGACAGTCGTCTCAACGGATTTTGATGGCGCCCTATTTAAAGTGAATGCAGCTGTCTCTAATGCATAACCCCAAAAAAAATAGTGGCAAATCGGCAAGAGACATCATAGAACGCACCATATCTAATAAGGTTTGATTACGACGTTCGGACACACCATTACGCTGTGGTGTTCCAGGCGGTGTCAACTATGAAACAATTCCACATTGTCTTAAGTGACTGCCAAACTCATAACTCAGATATTCACCTCCTCGATCAGATCGTAGGAATTTAATCTTCTTGTTACGATGATTCTCAACTTCACTCTGAAATTGCTTGAACTTTTCAAACGTTTCCGACTTGTGTTTCATTAAGTAAATATACCCATATCTACTTAAGTCATTAGTGAAGGTGAGAAAATAACGATATCCACCGCGCGTTGTAACATTTATTGGACAGCACACATCAGTATGTATGATTTCCAATAAGTCACTTGCCCATTCCATTGTTCCAGAGAACGGCGTTTTAGTCATCTTGCCCATGAGGCATGGTTCACATGTGTCAAGTGATTCAAAATCAAGTCACTCCAAAATTCCATCAGCATGGAGCTTCCTCATGCGTTCTACACCAATATGACCCAAACGGCAGTGCCACAAGAAAGTGGTACAATTATTATCAACTCTACATCTTTTGGCATAAATGTGATGAACATGTGTATCATCACTATCAAGATTCAATATGAATAAACCCCTCACATTGGGTACATGACCATAAAATATATTACTCATATAAATAGAACAACCATTATTCTCTGATTTAAACGAGTAACCATCTCGCAATAAACAAGATCCAGATATAATGTTCATGCTTAACGCACGCACTAAATAACAATTATTCAGGTTCATCACTAATCCCGATGGTAATCAAAGAGAGAGCGTGCCGACGGCGATCACATCAACCTTGGAACCATTTCCCACGCGCATTGTCACTTCGTCCCTTTGCCAGCCTTCATCTATTCTGTAGTTCCTGTTTTGAGTTGCAAATGTGAGCAACCGAACCGGTATCAAATACCCAGGCACTACAACGAAAGCTAGTAAGGTACACATCAATAACATGTATATCATATATAGCTTGTTTGTCGTTGGCCGCCTTCTTGTCAGCCAGGTACTTGGGGCAGTTCTGCTTCCAGTGACTAGTTCCCTTGCAATGAAAGTACTCAGTTCTGGCTTGGGTCCAGCCTTGGGCTTCTTTACAGGAGTAGCAACTGCTTTGCCATCCTTCTTGGTTTTACCCTTCTTGACCTTGCCCTTGCCATTCTTCTTGAAACTAGTGGTTTTATTGACCATCAACACTTGATGTTCTTTCTGGATTTCAGACTTGGCGACTTTTAGCATCGCAAACAGCTCGGCGACTGACTTGTTCATCCCGTGCATGTTATAGTTCATCACAAAGCTCTTGTAACTAGGTGGCAGTGATTGAAGAACTCTGTCAGTGATCGCCTCTGGCGGAAGGGCAATTCCAACTCTACCGGACGAGTCGAATACACAGACATTCTGAGTATATGTTCACTAATAGACCTGTTCTCCTCCATTTTCCAAGCATAGAACTTATCGGAAGGCTCATACCTCTCGATCCGGGCATTCTTTTGAATGATAAACTTCAATTCCTGGAACATCTCATATGCTCCATGACGTTCAAAACGTCTTTGAAGTCCCGGTTCTAAGCCATACAATATTGCACACTGAGCTATTGGGTAATCTCCAGAACGTGCCTCCCAAGCATTCTGAACGTCTTTGGATGACATGTCTTCTGGTTGGTCACCAAGCGATGCATCAAGGACATATGATTTCTGGGAAGCCGTGAGGATAATCCTCAGATTACGGCCCAGTCAACAAAGTTACTTCCATCATCTTTCAATTTAGCTTTCTCTAGGAAGGCATTAAAATTCAGAGGTGCTACTGCGCGAGCCATTGATCTACAACATAAATATGCAAAGGTTACTTAAACTATTGTTCAAGATAATGAGTTTAGTTAATAAAATTACTAAAGCTCCCACTCAAATTGACATCCCTCGGGTCATCTGAGTGTCACATGATCCAAATTCACCAACTCAAGTCCGATCATCACGTGGGTTGAGGTGGTTTCAATGGTGAACATCATCATGTTGATCACATCTACTATATGACTCATGTTAGACCTTTCGGTCTCTTGTGTTCCGAGGCCATGTCTGTACATGCTAGGCTCGTCAAGTTTAACCCGAGTGTTCTGCATGTGCAACACTGGCTTGCACCCGTTTTATGTGAACGTAGAGTCTATCGCACTCAGTCATCACGTGGTGTCTCGACACGACGAACTTTCACAACAGTGCACACTCGGGGAGAACACAATTCATCTTGAAATTTAAGTGAGGGATCACCTTATAATGCTACCGTCGTCCTAAGCAAAAATAGGGGCATAAAAGGATTAACATCACATGCAAATCATAAGTGACATGATATGGCCATGAACTTGTGCTTTTGATCTCCATCTAGAAAGCACCGGCATGATCTCGATCGTCACCGGCACGACACCATGATCTCCATCATCTTGATCTCCATCAACGTGTCGCCATCAGGGTTGTCGCCATGCTTCTACTACTATTGCTACTGTTTAGCGATAAAGTAAAGCATTACATGGCGCTTAATGATTGACACGCAGGTCATATAATAATTAAAGACAACCCTATGGCTCCTGCCGGTTGCCGTACTCATCGACATGCAAGTCGTGATATTCTATACAACACATGATCATCTCATACATCACATATATATCATCATGTGATTGGCCATATCACATCACAACATACCCTGGAAAAACAAGTTAGACGTCCTCTAATTGTTGTTGCATGTTTTACGTGGCTTCTACGGGTATCTAGCAAGAACAATTCTCACCTATGCATAAACCACAACGGTGATACATAAGTTGTTTTTCAACCTTCTAAAGGACCGCATTAGTCGAATCAGATCCAACTAAAGTAGGAGAAACAGACACCCTCCAGCCATCTTTGTGCAACTAGGTTACATGTCAGTCGATGGAACCGGTCTCTCGTAAGCGTACGAGTAAGGTTGGTCCGGGCCGCTTCATCCCACAATACCGCTGAACCAAAACACGGCCAAGGGAGGAAGCAATCTAAGAATCAACGCCCACAAACTCTTTGTGTTCTACTCGAGATCTCATCTACACATAGACCTAGCTCATGATGCCACTATTGGGGAACGTTGCATGGAAAACAAAAAAATTCCTATGCGCACGCAAAATCTATCCATGGTGATAAGCATCTATGAGAGTGAGAGTGGATCTACGTACCCTTCTAGATCGCTAAGCGGGAAGCGTTAAGAAGCGCGGTTGATGTAGTCAAACGTCTTTGCTATCCAAATCACCGAGCGTCTCCCGATCCAATCACAATTCGTCCCGATCAAGTACCGAACGGACGGCACCTCCGCGTTCAGCACACGTACAGCTTGATGACGATCTCTGCCTTCTTGATCCAGCAAGAGGGAGCGGAGAGGTAGACAAGTTCTCCGGCAGCATGAATGCGCCGCGGTGATGGTGGTGGAGTAATCTCAGCAGGGCTTCGCCTAAGCACAGCTGAAACCGATCTAGAGGAGAAACTACGAACTAGAGGGTAGGGTTGCACGTGGCTGAAAATCTTGTGCCAAAACCCTAAAACCTCTAGTATATATAAGAGGAACAGAGGAGGAGGCTTGGACCAAGGGCCAAGCCATCTAGGCTTCAGCCGAAGGGAGGAGAGGAGGAATCCTCCTCCAATCCTAGTAGGACTAGGACTCCTTCCTTATTTGTTTGTTTTTTTGCCTTTTTCACCTTTTTCTCTTGGGCTTTTCTTCCTAGGCGCATGGGCCTTGTGTGGGACTTCCACCAGCCCACTAAGGGCTGGTATTCACCCTCCCACAGCCCATGTAGCCTCTTGGATCGAAATACCCCTCCCGATGGTCCCCCGGCACACTACCGACACTCCCGGTACACTACTGATGAGCCCGAAACTTTTTCGGCGACCAAAACAGGACTTCCTATATATCAATCTTTACCCCCGGACCATTCTGGAGCTCCTCGTGACATCCGGGATCTCATCCGGGACTCCGAACAACCTTCAGTCACCATCATGCATAACTATATACTACCGAAACGTCACCAAACCTTAAGTGTGTAGACCCTGCGGGTTCGAGAACTATGTAGACATGACCGAGACACCTCTACGGTCAATAAACAATAGCGAGATCTGGATGCCCATATTGTTTCCTACATATTCTACGAAGATCTTTATCAGTCGAACCTCTATGTCAAGGATTCAGTTAATCCCGTATGATGTTCCCTTTGTTCTTCGGTATGTTACTTGCCCGAGATTTGATCGTCGGTATCTCCATACCTAGTTCAACATCGTTACTGGAAAGTCCTTTTACTCGTTCCGTAATACAAGATTCCGTGACTAACACTTAAGTCACATTTCTTGCAAGGCTTATTGTGATGTTGTATTACCGAGTGGGCCCTGAGATACCTCTCCGTCACACGGAGTAAAAAATCCTAGTCTTGATCCATGCCAACCCAACAGACACCCTCGGAGATACCTTTAGAGCACCTTTATAGTCATCCAGTTACGTTGCGACGTTTGATACACACAAGGCACTCCTCCGGTGTCCGTGAATTGCATGATCTCATGGTCATAGGAACATATACTTGACATGCAAAAAACTATAGCAATAAACTAACACGATCATATGCTACGTTTATAGTTTGGGTCTTGTCCATCCCATCATTCTCCTAATGATGTGATTCCGTTATCAAATGACATCACATGTCAATGGCTAGGAAACCTTGACCATCTTTGATCAACGAGCTAGTTCACTAGAGGCATACTAGGGACAAAGTGGTGTCTATTTATCCATACATGTAATGTGTTTCCAACCAATAGAATTATCATGAATAAGGAAATATAATAATAAACACTTTTTTATTGCCTCTAGGGCATCTTCTATTCCTAAATAGCTACATCCCACTAGCTATTTTTCCTAGACATGCAACTATGCCACAAAAGCAAGTCATGCATGCAAGTCATAAATTACATTATTTTGCATTACTCAATGCATGCAAGCACCATATCATCAATTCATGCATGTTACTCATAAGTTATTTTTTTGCATTAGATTTTCTATTGAAAATATATGTGTTTGCCCCTTGCACCGTAACTATGTAGTTTACATTCACATTGACATTCTTTTCAGAGTAATTCATTTTTATACCATTTGTATTTTTTTTCTTTTTAAACTTAAAATTTTCTTCCCATTAGTTATAGATATTTTTAGCAATTTTTATGCATTCTTTCAGCAAGTTTCCCGCAGCAACGCGCCGGGGCATCATCTAGTGTTTCCAACATAAACGACTACACACCAGCATCTCTGCGTGCGTGAAACATGCGTGTGGTCGAACCGATAAACGCCCACACACTAGCCCCTCTGCGTGCGTGAAACATGCATGTGGGCGAACAAATAAACGCCCACACACCAGCCCCTTCCTACGTGGCATAAAAAACTGGCGTAAACTTATCAAGATTCGTGCAAATACAAATGGACGCCGATCATTGCGTGTGGGCGAGTTGCAAAACGTCCACACGTGTAAGCATTATCTTTTCTCTTAAATTTCTTATGATGGGATCAACATATCAGGATTCAGTTTATATACTTGGTACTCATGACCAAAAAAAGTCGGTATTTATTTCATTGGCGGTGTGCATTTAGTGAAGGCAATGTTCTTATCGACTAAGAAGGCGTTTGTGACGACTTCCTCAATCTTAATATATTGTGTTGACTAATAAGTATTTTGAAGGGACTCATTAAGGTGCGTGTGTGCATGGGTGCCTTTATAAATTAAATGTGGGCATGGGTAGCAGTCAATCGACTGAACACTAGGTTTGGGTTAGTCCATCATTGTGGACCATCGGATGCAAAATCAACAGCCAAGACCTCTTCTTCAACCTTCCACCCATCTTCCTCCTCTAGCCACCTCACGTACCACCAGTTGGGCCACCTACTACCCCCCTCCCCCCGTGTCGACGGTGCTCTTGCAACCGCCCTTCATAGAACCGACCCCACCACCGATCTAGCCATCGCCCCCGGCCATCTCTCTAGCCCCCGGTGATGATCTATTTTTCTTAGGCAAACTTGCACCACTGTCATGCTGCCATGCCCCACCCCGAACCTTAAGAGCATCTACAAACGGAGCTTGCAAATCCGGCCCCTCAAACCCCTACAGAAGCATCCGCAGACAGTGACCGGGCACTCCCTAAATCCGCGCCTCCACATCCGTGTATCTCATATCCAGCACCCTATATCCATGCATATGCATGCAACATAGTACGTGGATCAACAAATGACAAAAATTGACGGCAAACAAACATATAAACCGATACTAAACGGGCATAATTCATATAAACATCACCAAAAAAACACCAAACTGACATGGTTTAAAGGTCCGACACCTTCTACTAACTACATACTTATAATATATGAGAGGGCGAGCTTCACCACTTCCTCGTTGACGCTGCCGTAGGCGTCCGCAACAGGAGGTGAGTCGATGTCGGAGCCGTTGAAACCAGACCCGGAGGAGGAGGAGGAGGAGGAGATGACGGCGAAGCCTTGCAAGCGCTGGACGATGCGGTCTTGCTTGCACTTCTGCTTGGCCACCCTCGTCGCCTCCACCGCTGCCAACACCGCCTTGCACTTGGGTTGCTCAACGCCGAGATGAAGGTTTTTGGCGTTAATCATATGGAGCCGCCGGGCGTCCGTCTTCGTCGCGGTCGGTGGCCGACGGTACACCCACTGGTTGAGACGTTCCTCCTCGTTGGGCACCAGCGTCAAGCGGCGGCATCGGGAGAACTGCCCAGCCGCGTTGGACCCTCCCACCTCTCCATTGCCCTTTGTCTCTAGCGGCGGTCGGCTCGTGCCTCCGACTCCGGAGTCCGTATCCATGGCACCGGTGGAGTGGGCACTAGAACTCGCCACTGCCCGCGCAGAGCAGCGGTCGGAGGTGGAGCAGGCCGTTTGGCGGGCAGAGCAGACTACGCGGGCCTTGCAGATCCGCGCACAGGACGAGAAGGGCCAGCGTCGGCACTGTGGCGACGGGAAACATGAGGCGTCACAGTGGACCCGGAGCTACCGCTCATACCGACCCGCGAGCGCTCGAGTGCAATACAGAGCGCCAGCTCCTCCTCGTTGCCGTCGAAGTGGCTGTCGATGCTGGACATGGTCATCGGCACGCTGGATTAGGGAAAATGGAGCGTCGGGGAAGCGAAAGCAGAGCGGAGTGAACTGAGCTAGGGGGGGGGGGGGGGCAGAGATGGGCCATGCTTCCATGGCGTGCGTACCTGGGCCCCTCATATCCGCTTCATATTTGAGTTGTATATGAGGGTTGTCGGTCAGTTCGGGTGTTTGTCCATGGTTTGAGAGCTCCATCTTGGTCAAAATTTTATAACTGAATACCGACTAGACGTTTGAGAAGGATATAAAAAGTCCGGTTGTAAATACTCTAAAATAAATGATGGGTAGCCTGCCAGGGAGCTCCTTCCTCTCCTCCCGCGAGCTTCTTCTTCTCCTACTACGAGCTTCTTCCTCCCCTCCGGCAGTTTCTTTCTTCTAGCGAAATTGACTGATCCAAAAATCAAAACTCAGGCGACTGTCATGTAGCTATTGTGATTAAATGTAGGTGCATGTATATAAGCAAAGGAATTCGGTTCTGTCGAGTCCGTGTCACTGTGTCAGGGACACCGAGGCAGTCGGTTGCGCCATTCTTGCGTGTGTGCGTGCGTGCGCACGCATTCAGCCGATCGAGGACGGACGGACACGGCTCTAACGAATGGAACGGCCTCTGGAGGCGTGAGATCGTGGCGAGCTACCAAGTGCGAGTGGTGCAGCTCGTGTGAGGCGTCTTTCTCGTCGGTTTAATTGCGTGGAATGGCTATTTGGTCGTCGTCTCCAGCTACTTGGCAATTTATCGCAGACAATAGAGACGGAAATGAGCAAGTAATCCCGAAAAATGTATATATGGTGTGGTAATACGCACGTCGGCGCGTGCTGCCTCACCGCTACTTGGTAGTACTCCGTGCATCGAGGGGCAGAAGACCGAAACTCGTTTCTCGCTCGTCGTCTAGTTAGATACGAACCCCAAATATGAAAGTACTATAAACGGTTTATACTTTTTTTCCTTCAAAAAAGGATCATTCGGGTCTCTGCATCAAGCGATGCATTCGACATTGTAACAAATGAAGTATCATTTATCTCATGTTATGAAGCAAACTCAAAACTAATAATAATGCTATAGCCGGTAAAAAGAAGCCACATTGGCTAAATGCACATCGGTATTGTTATTTTCTTTTAAAGGAGCACATCGATATTATTAGACTGACATTCAAATCGGCTGTACGTACATCTTTTAGTGGTTACACCCAAAGATCATATACTTTCTGACTTTCATACAGCTAAGTAATAATCACATACAGATTCATCTAGACACCCGCATGAATTTCCCCCGATCAAAAGGAACCTTTTCCTAGCTTCATTTTCATTGAAAATGGAACCGCAAACAGCCAATCTGGACAAACGCCAGGTCTCACAGAAATGAAAAAAAGGCATGCACTGCACATATCCCCGAGAGGGAGGAGTGTAACCAAAGTATTAGAAACTGGAAGAAATATACGCGCCAAACCGGCGAATTCAGGACATGGGACAACCTCTCATACCAAAACAACTAATTGTCCCGGATGATAACATGCAAAAGGTTATGATATTGGTTTGGTTAAAGATAACATTATTCCAACAGTTTCAAATAGCGTAAAGTAATGCACAAACTCCTATTTAATATTGTGCCGCTGTATTAGGCTCCGCCCTATTTAATCAGATACCAATACATAGAATATGATATTAGGTGGACTAATATTAAAGGACACATGTATCATGTGCCACAATGACCCAACTAGTGGATATTTGAGAAAATATGTTGGATTCTTTTCGAGTGATCACAAAACAACACCATTTATTATTTATCATCTAGGTTTTGCCAAATTGTCTTCGTCAAAATTACTCTCTTGTGCATAAATCAGATAAAAATCTTTATTGTTAGTGGCACCTTAATTTTTCAAATATAAAGCTACCATGGGATCAGTCCAATGTTAACCAAGTCAACATACATAGATTTTACTAAGAACACGCGTGAAACCTAAAGTTTCCAATGTAGAGCATCTGACACATTGGAGAGGTTGAGCTCTATCAATCTGTGCATTTGTTGAGTATCGTGATTTGTTAAAAAATATAGGATAACGTAGAATTTATTCTACCTTGTCTCGTACTTCAAGAAGTTCATATACATATACATATATCTGTATGTCCACGAGAAAAAAAGGTCAACAATACAATCAATCAATTCCACCAATCCCCTTCTATTCCTCTTACATGGTATCAGCCTAACCCCGTCCTAAATCCTAACCTCGCCCTTCCGCACAGTGCCCCCGGGGAGGTTGATCTCCATGATTTTCATTGGGGGGGGGGGGTTGTGCCGCCCTTACGTAGGGTTCGTCTACCGATCATGTTGATCGGTTGTCCCAGAGAGTCTTTTTGTAGATCCCTTGATTTGGGTTTTCTCCTTGCCGACGTTTTTTGCTTTAGTTTTTCGATCTAGATCGGTTTGCGTCACGCACCAGCGGCGCGATAACCCGACCTCTTCTCCGGCAAGGCGGCCTCGCGCGACATGACGGCCCGTACATGGATTGAACTAGGTATGTAGATACCGATGATTGAATCTCGAGCAAGTAACATACCGCTGGACAAAGGGAACTGCATACGGGATTGACTGAATCCTTGACATCGTAGTTCGACCGATAAAGATCTTCTTGAAATATGTGGGAACCAATATGAACATTCAGGTCCTGTTATTGATTATTGACCGAAGAGATGTCTCGGTCATGTCCACATGATTCTCGGACACGTAGGGTCCTCACGCTTAACGTTCGGTGACGATATAGTATTATTAGGTTATGTATGTTGGTGAACGAATGTTGTTCGGAGTCTCGGATGAAATCCCAGACATCACATTGAGCTCTTGAATGGTCTGAAGGTAAATATTTATATATGGAAAATCATATTTTGTCTACCAGGAAAATTTTAGGTTTTGCCGGTACTGTATCGAAAGCTTCTAGAAGGTTCCGAAAACTTCTGAAGGATTTCGACAGTCCTCCAAGATTCCACCACGTCCCAAGGGTTTGCATGGGCTGAGGGAAGATGCCCTAGCCTTATTGGGCCAGGCGCACAAGCCCCTCAAGGCCCATGCGGTTGGGAAAGGTGGAAAATGTTTTTGATTTAGCTGAGGTTTTAGAGGGGGAGTTGGACGTATGAGCGTACAATCACCCAACTCCCCTTTAATAGTAGAGACTATAATCTTTGGACAATGTTTATCCTTTTTATAAAATTACCAATTTTACAATTAGATGTGACCTTAGGACAATGTTTTATCTTATTCCACACAAACATGAGATAATGTTTTATATTGTTTTATCATTTTCCACAAATCGACAAGGGGAGGGGGGGACGCGAGCAAACTGATCGGGCATGCCACTCAAGGTCATATTTGCTAGGGGTATATCCCATGTGGCATGCAACAATGTAGTATAGAAAGTTATACATGTTTGAGAAAATTGACACAATTCACATGATATGATTAAATTTGACGAGACTTTAGAGAATTTAACATTATTTGGCATGCACATACGACTACAAGTACGGTTGTATGCTCGGTCAACATCGATGTCGTCCTAGCACATGGATCTACTTTTTCTGTTTGGGGAAATAACAATATACGTCGTTAAGTCATAATTAATGGATAAAGGTGGCAAGATCCTCTTAAATGTTCCAAAAGTTGTCATAACAAGGGAGGGGGGAAATCAAAATTTTCTAAAAGAACTTAAATAAAAAGAAGGGCATGACACACTAAAATCAAGCTTCGTTCTAGGGTTAGGGATGTTGGTGCCACGGGTGATCCAGCGCCACCACCCTATGGCAAGGGTCGGAGATGGATTAGTGACCCTGCATCGGATCCACAATCAGATTTTAGGACATTAACGATCGTCACTCATAGTTAAGGGACTCTCATTTCTTTCTGTCATGAGCACGATGATCGATCTACTTAAGGTAACAATATGTCTAGGAGGAAAGAAGCGATGCACATACCTTGTGCAAACAAGTAGTAAAACAAAATCATACATCTTTGATCGAGGAAACTACCCAGCTTGTGTGTGATCTTAGGTGATGGCATGAAAAAGGGACTACAAGTAAGGAGCTTACCCACATTAAGTCATACTGGGGTGCGGGTGAGGTACGACCATGCAAGTGCATCGACACTAGGTTCTGGTTGTATGTGAGGACGAGGTGTTGGACAATGACTTGAATGTAGAAGAACAATAAGGCTACGAAGTTGTGCCAGAAATAGATTTGGAAAGAAATCCCCAAATGCAAAAACAATCAAATAAATGTTTCAATTTTTTTTAAAAAAATCCAAATATTTCGATGAAGTATACATCCCTAAAGTTTTGGAGTAGAAATACGGATGTTTGGGTTTGTGCGAAAACAAAATAAGAGAAGAGATGGTAAACAATATCTAAAAAGCAAGGCAAACTTTTTCCTCATAAATTTGGAAAATCAAATTTGTTAACCTATATCGCCAAGCCGAATCAAACATTTTTCTAGAACTCAATGAAATAACTTCTATTTTATCTCAAGAAAAGGTTATATATACCTGTTCCTATCAATGCTAGTCGTTGCATCAAAAAATTGAGTGATTGTTTGCACTGCAATCCCAATGTCCAACTCTACGGATTCACTTGCTTACTCCCTTCCATTGTGCACATCCCTCCTTCATGATGAGATGCACCTTAACGTGCATGTTCGGCTAAACAAGGGCCTACTAAGGGTTCATCGTAAGGTAGGGAGGTGCGGCATATGATGAGAGTTGGTGGAGGAATGGGCACTAGTAGTGACAAGGGTGAAGGGCAAGGAAATGTTGTGGATGTTTCGGTGGAAACAAAATGGTTGGCAACTGTAACAGGACAACATCAATGAAATCTATAATAAAGGAATATTTAAGTTGACAAAAATTAGGAACTAAGAAGCGATTATGAGGCGAACATGTGGAGCTACTACTTAGAGCATGACGAACTTCACACCGTTCAATGGCCGGCGCATATGGATCATGATGACAACATGGTGACACATGAAGTAGTGCGAAGGTTGATGTTGCACTATAGCAATCCCCCAAATTAAATTTCACTAGCTAATTGCCCGTGCGTTGCAACAACAGCATATGTATTCTAGTGGTTAGACATCAATCGTATCTGACATATACATTACCCCCATCATATTCTAGATTTCGATAAATTTGATTTGATCCGAGTATGGGTTTCTAATTTAGTTGTGGTTTTCCAAGATTTTATTTTATTTGGGTATAGGCATGAGAAGGCAAGGAGACTTTTAATTTAGTTGAGGTTGACGTGAATGCACGCATGAAGGAAGAAACGCAACGCATGTTCCTCCTCAAAAGATAAGAAAACGGACCTCAATTTCGCGAAAAAGCGTATAACAGGGAATAGATTCGGGGAGCTATTGGAGGGGTGAATTTCTGTTGTCCCCACCATCATACCTCTCGGTCTCGGGGGAGGATAGACATGCCAAATCCAAAATGCAACTTTAGTCGGCACATGCATCATTCTCACCGTGCGACGAAACCGGGAACGGGAACCCGACCCAAGCCGGGTCCAGTCCAACGGCAAATCTACTTGTGCGAGTATAACAGAATCGCAAACCAATCGAATCGTCCAAGACGCGGTCAATTGCATTGCCCACTCCCCTGCAGGCATCATTGTCGATCGCCCCTGTCCCCCGCGTCCGTCCGCCCGCCCGCCTCCTCCCCCTTCGCTCCCGAACCTTATTTAAGCCCCCGGCGGCCGCGGCCTCCCTCCCCTGACGGACGGAGAAAAAATCCCGAGCACCTGCTCCGCCACGCCAACCAACTTCCTTCCCATTTCGAAGAAGCCCACCCGGGTTTAAACAAGCCGAAAAGGAAAGAAAGGCGGGGAGGAGTGAAGGAGCGAGGCAGGTGCGTGCCGAGAGAACTTGGCGGCCGCCGCTTCCGCCTCCTCGTCATCGCTGGCGGCGACGGGTGCGGGGGGATAAGATGAGATGAGATGGGCATGAGGTGCAAGAGGCACCCGCTCCAGGCCGGCGGCGGCGTCTGCGCCACGTGCCTGCGGGACCGCCTGCTCGTGCTCGCCGCCGCGCAGAACGACGGGTCCTCGCCGTCCACCCCTCCGCCCACCGCTCCCGCTCCGGCGGCGGAGACGGCCCCGGCGTTCCCGAGGTCCGTGTCGCCGTACGTGTCCCGCAGGAAGTCCGACTCCTCCGGCGGCGCGCTCAGGCACCACCCGAGCCTGCTCTTCTTCCGGACGCCGCAGGTCGGCCCCGCCTACGGCGGCAGCGCCCCGCTCGAGGAAGGCGACATCGGGTACCACAAGCCGCGGGCCGGCAAATTCTCCGTGCTCGCCACGCTCTTCGGCAACCACCATCCCCGCCACCACGGATCGGAGGACAAGGACAAAGCCAAGGCGGACCGGAAGAAGAGCCGTTCTTGGCTGGCCGGGATCATCCCGCGCCGCCGCAAGAAACAGGTACCGCCCGACGCCGTGCTACCCGCGTCGCCGCCGCCGAGGCGCTCCTGCCGCGTGGTCAGCAACCGGGGGCTGTCGCCGGAGAGGGGCAGTCAGGGCAGCGGCGAGGAGAGCAGCTCCCCCGCTGACCCCCCATGGCGACCATCTCCTTCCCCGCTGCGGAGGACCCCATGCCGGCGCCGCCAGACCAGCAGCATGCCGTCGGGACTAGCCGTCTGCCTCAGCCCGCTGGTGCGGCCCAGCCCCGGGCGCCGCCGCCGCGCCGCGCAGCCGCCGGACTCCAGCACCTTCTCCTCCGAGCTGCGGCCGTCGCCGCTCCACAGCGCCGCCTCCGTTGGCCGCTGCCGCTCCAGGAAGCTCGCCGACGGCGGCCGCTTCCGGTGATCTCTTCTTTTTTCTTTCTTCTCCTTGATTTTTCTTTAGTTTTCCTTCACCACCCAATCCCAACTACTCCTACTACTCTTACTAGCTTTTTGTGGATTTTTACATCTTGTCCATTTGTGAAGAAGAGTCCGTGAGATTTCATACTCGGAGAACACTCCGTTGACACATATTACAACTAGTTATTACTCCTGCTCGCTCACCCGCTTAACGAGCTGGCTGTCTGGTCCTAATCTGATTTGATTTGCAAGAATTCAATCCGTTGCCGCTTTGATGCTTGGGAATTAAAGAATGAATAGACTTTAGTGACGCGTGATGGCAGTAGGTACGTACGTACAGGGAATGCATATATGGAGTTGAATGCCGGAGTTATGAGCGCGAGAGATCTGGTGGGGGTGTCCGAGTGTGCGCGTGCCGATTCCGATTAAAAAAGAAGGTTCGCCATCCATCGCATTGTGCTGTGCCGATTCCGATTAAAAAAGAAGGTTCGCCATCCATCGCATTGTGCTGTCCGAACGGAACCAATTCTGAATCTGGGGCCGCCGACGGATGGTCCATGAATACTCCTACTCGGCTACTCCTACCACTGCTCCGTGACCGTGAGAGACGCATCAATTCAATTCCGTCTGGTCAGAGGTTTCACATGGAGGAGGACGGCAGCACATTTATACGGACGGGCGATGGCTGCTCCCTCCATTTACTCTTTTCCGCTTGCTGGTGCACCGAACCGGACTTAATCAATGATCTCCCAACCCCCTCCTGCTAGCTCTGACCCGAGTTATTGATCCCGAGCAAAAGGAGAATCATTTGTTGCGGCAGTGCATTTCGCTTGAATTACACGAAAGTCGACGGCAATTTGCAGGGGATTCTCCGTATGCTCTCGCGTGGTGTGTCTGTGTGTTTGCCGGTGACTTGTGTGCTATGCTATCCGCGACGTGAGTGAGCGTGCGGTGGTGATGAATCATATTGCATTCCATGTGGGCGCATCGCATCATCACCGGCTGATTAGGATGTGTCAACTTACTTTTGTTTGTGTGCACTTGTTGCATTAAGAAGTGGTACTACTACATCTTTTTTTGTGTTTACATACATACATACATACATACATACATACATACATACATACATACATCTTTTTTGTGTTTACCTCTTTGGAGCTTTGCGTCCTCCCAGTTGTTAACCTGCTCGAGGAGCCGTCACCGTGCCGAGAGTAGGCGCGGCAAAATTGTTCTTTAAAAGCAACGTCACGGTTCGCACTTCACACTTCACAGACGGATAGCTACGTACCGATGGTGCCACAACAACATGGCACACGATGCACCTGCAACATTAGAAATACTCTTCCGATTTGGCGTTTCTCCTGGCTCGCTCGGTGTTACAGATGACCTGCCGCGCGATGTTTAACTAAGCAACGGGTTGGACTTCTCGTTTGGTTTTTATAATTTGTTATCCCTCTCAGTCTCAGTTTGATAAGTCGTGAGCTAGTACCATCAGCGTCGAATAGTAGGTGCCTGGAGAGTTCCGATTCGTCGTCGGCAGCTGTTCCACGTTTTTTATACCACGAGACGCCAAAATCTAGGACTAGATCAGTGCTAATGATGGTGTCCTAATCATCCAACGAAGCTGGGATTCGTGCCGCGGACGGAGGGGAGAGGATCGTGCCACTGGGCAGCTGAAAAGTCAACCTGCTCCGCCCAGTGGGGACGGATTAAAATAGAAAGGTCAGCACGAACATGTCTCCCCGCCCCCCCAAGGAGGCGAGGACTTGTCTGATTGGATTGTACTAGCATGGATTTTTCCGGCCAAAATATTATTTGCGGATTGAAACAGTAAAAGGCATGGCGGCGAGGGGTCCGATTCTCCTTGCCCGAACCCGAACCAGCACTAGCGCATGTTCACCGTTTGTTGGGCTGACCACGCCAGGTCCCAAGTGCATCGAATCGAAGAATCTCCACATTACTCCTTGAATTTCAAGTACCGCGTGATGTGGGTACGTGACCCGACCCCGAAGAGAGACGCCGCGCAGACCAGCGAGCGACGCGGCAGCGGAAGCCATTCATGGCCCGCACTGAGGTCGCCACTCGCACGTTCGCCGGCCGATCTCGCTCGCTCGCTCGCTTCGGAGGCAAGCCGCCTGGCCTGGCCTAGCCCGTAGCTAGTGCCGGTAGTTTTCGCCGCAGAGGGGGATGTGAGTGAGATTGGCGTCGACGTGAGGAATGATGGGGAGGGCGAGGGTTGCTGGACCGGCTCGCTCGGCGCTAGTAGTGCGGATGGTTGACCGGCGCGCCGTGCTGTCGTTGCCAGAGCCGTGGTGTGGAGTGATCATCCTGCTGTTCCTTCGCCCCTTCGCTTTCCGGCCAGCCTTTCTATCCCGGGTGGTGGTGGTGGTGGACTGGTGGTGATGGAAGGTTGACGGATCGCTTGCCTTGCCTAGTTGAGGTGGTGGCACATCTGCTTGCTGCTCCGCCTCTGGGTCTTACCGGCCGTCTCTGACTGACTGAGTGGGCGCTGCTGCGTCTTTGCTCCATCGTTTTATCTTGGCGTCAAAGGATGGGAATGGGATGGATGAAGTGGTGAGCGAGTTGGTGTGCTGTTGCAACGAACGAACGCCCTTGGGGTCTCTCGGGTGTCGAGTGTGCATGATTAGGGACTGGCGTGCTGTGGGGGTGATTGGGAGCTGGTGTGGTGTGTTTCAGTGGGATGGGGCCTTGAGGGCCGGCATGCACGTACGCACCCTCTGTTTTTGTAAGGAGAATCATTCGGCGTCCTCCTCCTCGGAACTGGAAAGGAAAAAGGTCTTGGAGTAAAATGAGGACCTGCTTTAAATCGATCAATTGGCTGAATCCAGGTAATGAGAGGAGACCAGCGTCTTCCTGTTCGTTTGTCTTTCAGCTTGCTCCCCGGCATACGGCCGCTCTTAACGAGCATCGGTCAAAACTATAGCCATAAGAGCATTTATAACCGAACCTTTTATATTCTTCTCAAACGTCCGGACAGATCATCCAATCATTGGTCGGTCACAAATTTTGATCCAAACGAGCTTCTCAAACCGACTTCAAATGTTCGGACAAACCAACATATCTTTATATCCAGTCTAAATATGAGGCGGACATGGACGCCTGGGCACGTCCCCTGACCTGCATTGCCTGCATCGATTTCACATATATTCGTCCTCTTCCACTTGCCGGATCAAATCCAAGCCACTCCCATCCGCCATCCAAGCCCCCATCCGGCGATCTCCGGCATGGCGGACAACGGATCCGAATCATTGACCTCCAGATCCGTCGACCATAAGCTCATCTCACGCGGCCCCGAGCAGGAGATGGCAATCCAGCTTGGGCTCTCCGCGCCCGGGAGGTGGAAACGCTCGGACTCGCAACGTAGTGAATCCATTGCGTCAGCACAACCGATGCTTGGATCCGGCGTCGTTGCCTCATCGGAAGCGGTGCGCTCCGTCTGGTGTCCGAACCATGGGCGTCCTCGGACCCTAAGAAGGCGCCTCGTGTCGGTGGATGTTGGTGAGGCAGAGTCACACTCTCCAGCATACCGTATGGTGCACCAGTGCCAGCGCCGCAACCGCGTGGTGGTGGACGTTGGCTCCTCTCACGAAGGATCCGTCATCGACATGACGTCCATCGGCACCGTTCGGGTTGCAGGATCCGACGAGGAAGAGTGGGACATGGGAGACGGCGGGAGCTCGAGTTTCGTGAGTCGTCTAGTGTCCCATGTCGTACTCTACCTCGTCGACGACCGAACCGATACTAGGAGGGGCGCAGCCAGCCGTCGGACATGGGCACGACGAAGCCGGACGAGCTCTGCTTGTATGAGGTTTATGTTGCATGTAATGATATGGATTTGAGATTTCTAATTTTAATAATATGGATTTGAGATTTCTAATTTGAGGTATCTGGTTGTAGAATGCATTATTTGATGCCTGATCGGTCAGTGTCCACGGACGCGCCCGGACGCGCCCGTTTGGCTCGCATTGGGTCGCATCGACTCCACATTTCGTCCTCATCCGCTCGTCGGACCAAACCCTAGCCACTTCACTCCACTCTCCTCTGCTTTTTGATAGTCGTGATCTGCGTTGGGTTTTCCGTAAAGAGGAACGGCTAATCGCAACACAAAGTGGGTAAGTATTTCTCTCGGTTATGAAACCAAGGTTTATCGAACCAATAGGAATACCAATCCTCAACCGTCTTCAGCGACTGCACACAAAAGAACAAACAACTTGCACCCAACGCCGGCAAGAGGGTTGTCAATCCCCTTGATCTCGTTATTTGATAATTGTAGATAATACTAAATTGTAAAATAAAATAAAAGATAATAAATAACATCAAGGTAATGCTAGAATTTGTTAATATATGAGTGAATAGACCCCGGGGGCGTAGAATTCTCTAGTGGCATCTCTCATAAGCAAAGCATACGATGGGTAAAGAAATTACTGTTGGAAAATTGATAGAAAGGCGAATAGTTATGCGATTTTCACGGCAATGATCATGTGTATATATGTATCACGTCCATAAGAAAATAGTCTGACTCCTGCCTGCACCTATTACTATTACTCCACCCATCGACCACTATCTAGCATGCATCTAGAGTATTAAGTAAAACAGAGTAATGCTTGGAGAACATTGACATGATGTAGACAAAGTAAACTCAATCAATATGAATAAATCCCATCGTTTTATCCTTAGTATCAGCAACACAAAGACGCAACTTGTCCCATTTTGTCACCGGGATATAAAAACTCGCCAGGTTGAACCTACTACAATGCACCACTCTCACCGAAGAAATATCAATCCAGTAGGCAAAACAATCCAATAGATGAGAGAGCATTACGAAGCTATGATGATCATGCAAATAAGAAACATAGTAATAAGATTTGACTCAAATACTTTTCATGAATAATCTGAACATAGACT
Source organism: Hordeum marinum (assembly GCA_022496015.1). NCBI lineage: Eukaryota > Viridiplantae > Streptophyta > Magnoliopsida > Poales > Poaceae > Hordeum > Hordeum marinum. Next base: position 338,707,929 of record CM039677.1, on the reverse strand, counting down.
CACAATTCATCGGATCCCAACAAACACACCATACAAAGGGATTACATCGGATAGATCAAGGCAAAAATGCAATGAACATTGTATTGAAGATCGGGAGAGAGAGAGAGATTACCATCTAGGTACTACCTACAGACACGTAGGTTTGTGTTAAACTACTCACACATCATGGTGAGGGTGGCAAGGTTGATGAAGAGACCCTCCGTGATCGATCTTCCCTCCGGCAGGGTGCCAGAACAGAGGTGTAGATGGCCTCCCACCGGAACAGAGACTTGCGACAGTGGAAAAAGTGTTTCTAGAGCGCTTCTGGTGTTTTTAAGGTAGATGTGAATTTATAGGACAGAGAGGATTGAGCTACAGTCAGGCATTGCTTAGTTCAAAAAAATGGAGAGAGCAATGGAAAAAAAGATGCGCCAACTGAGGATAATCCTTGATGATGAAGAGTAGTTAGTTTATCAATACTAAATTATAAACTACGAAGTTTATGAGTATGTTTAAATGATCAATATTAAGTTTTAAACTATGAAGTTTATGGGTATGTTTAAATGATCAATACTAAGTTTTAAACTCTTATTAAGTTTATGAGTATGTTTAATTGATCGGTACCTTTTGTGAAGTTTAAGCTCTTAGTTTTTGAAGTAGTATTTTTTATTATAAAAAACCCGAATTGTTGGCATTGGACAACAACACATGACAAAAGTAGTATACATGTATAGCTGGCATTGTCCACATGGCATGCCATAAACATGTGAAATACTGCTCGCGTCGTCTTCAACGCCAGTAGTATTTTTTAACTGTAGCACCATATTGGTGGCGTTGAGTGTCTACGCCATCAAGGTCATTTTTGCCACACCATAGCAAGGTTTTTTTTGCACTAGTGATATGTGTTTTTGGCACAAGAATCAATAGAAGAGGGGCCCATAGGCTCCAGAAGGTAGGGGGCACGCCTACCCCCCAGGTCGTGACAAGCCCCCTTGTGGGCAATCTGTAAGTATGTTGAAGCTATCCTTTGGGAGGAAGGAAGCTTATATCGAGAAAAAAATAGTGTGAATTTTTTAGCTCGATCGGAGTTATAGATCTCCGGCTATAACATACGCAATGTTCGACTAAAAAACAGGGTCGCGAAACAGAGAAGAAACAAAGAGAGAGATCAAATCTCGGAGGGGCTCCTCCCCTTCGAGAGCCATGATGGCCAAGGACCAGAGGGAAAACCCTCCTCCCATCCAAGGAGAGGCCAAACAAGTAGAGAAGGAGGGGGTCTCTCTTCCCCTCTCTCCCGGTGGCGTCGGAGCATCGTCGGGGGAAGCAACATGTGACAGCGATCTACTCCAACAACTCAGTCATCTTCATCATCTTCCCTCATCTATGCTCAGCGTTCCACTCCCCCGCAACCGGTTGTACCCCTACTTGAGCATGGTTCTTTATTCTATATATTATTATGAGTATTTAATCAAAACTTACCACAATTCGATCTAGCATAACAAATTACTACCACTTTGAAAAAAAACTACCAAAATCTACCACTTTTTTCTAATCCATTTGCAAAAAACTACCACTTCAATTTAAGTAATGTTTTAAGAATTTTTAATGTGATTATGACAGACTGGGCCCACTCGTTAGGACTGAAAAAGTCAGCACCGTTAACTCCGAGTGTTAACACATGGGCCCCACATGTCAATTCTACCTCTTCCTTCCTAACTTCCCATCGAGGATCTAGATGAGAGGCTCTAGTCGTGTGCATGCTTTGTTGGCCATCCTCTGCAGCCGAGGCCACCCCTGCATGATAGAGGCAATAATAAATTGGTTATTATTATATTTCCTTGTTCATGATAACCATTTATTATCCATGCTATAATTGTATTGATTGGAAACTAAATACATGTGTGGGTATATAGACAACACTGTGTCCCTAGTATGCCTCTAGTTAACTAGCTCGTTGATCAAAGATGGTTAAGGTTTCCTGGCCATAGACATGAGATGTTATTTCATAAAGGAATCACATTATTAGGGAGAATGATGTGATGGACAAGACCCAAACTATAAACATAGCATATGATCGTGTGAGTTTATTGCTGTAGTTTTCTACATGTCAAGTATCTGTTCCTATGACCTTGAGATCATGCAACTCACTAACACCGGAGGAGTACCTTGTGTGTATAAAACGTCGCAACGTAACTGGGTGACTATAAAGGTGCTCTATAGGTATCTCCGAGGGTGTCTATTGGGTTCGCATGGATCAAGACTAGGATTTGTTACTCCGTGTGATGGAGAGGTATCTCAGGGCCCACTCGGTAATACAACATCACTATAAGCCTTGCAAGCAATGTGACTAAAGGGTTATCCATGAGATCTTGTATTACAAAATGAGTAAAGAGACTTGCCGATAACAAGATTAAACTAGGTATAGAGATACCGACGATCGAATCTCAGGCAAGTAACATACTGAAGAACAAAGGGAACATGATCCGGGATTAACTGGATCCTTGACATAGAGGTTCAACCGATAAAGATCTTCGTAGAATATGTAGGAACCAATATGGGCATCCAGGTCCCGCTATTGGTTATTGACCATAGAGGTGTCCCGGTCATGTCTACATAGTTCTCAAACTCGTAGGGTCTGCACACTTAAGGTTCGGTGACGTTTCGGTAGTATTGAGTTATATGTGTTGGTGACTGAATGTTGTTTGGAGTCCCGGATGAGATCCTGGATGTGATGAGGAACTCCGGAATGGTCCGTAGGTGAAGATCGATATATAAGACGAATGGAATAGGAGTCCGGAAGCGTTACGAGGGTACCGGGTTGTGACCGGGAGTATCGAAAGGTGTTTCGAGGGGCCCAACAAGTGTTGGGGGCCTCATGGGCCAAGGGGAGGGGGCACACCAGCCCACAAGGGGGCTGGGTGCCACCCAAACCCTATCCCACTTCGGCCAAGGGTGGGGGAGCCCATCTAAGGGGCTGCCACTAGGTAACTTGGAGGGCCAAGCCACCCTAGGGTTTCCCTAGGGGCGCCTCCTCCTTTTCCTTGGCCGCCACTCCTAGATGGGATCTAGGGGAGCCCCCTCCTTCCTTTCCCCTATATATATGGAGGGATAAAGAGGGAAGCCGCAACCTAAAAAGCCACGTGTTGCCCTCTCTCCCTCTAGATTGCTTCTCCTCTGGATCTGCTCGGTATAGCATAGCGAAGCTCTGCCAGATTAGCTCCACCAGCACCGCCACCACGCCGTTGTGCTGCCAGATAACTCATCTACCTATTCACACTTGCTTGCTGGATCAAGGAGGGGGAGATCGTCATCGAGCTGTACGTGTGCTGAACGCAGAGGTGCCGTCCATTCGGCGCTAGATCGGAAGGATCGTGATTGGATCGCGGGACGGATCGTGATGGGATCACGGGACGACTAGCGATTTGGATCGAGAAGACGTTTAAGTACACCAACCGCGTTACTCAATGCTCCTTCTTAGCGATCTACAAGGATATGTAGATCCACTCTCCCTCTCGTAGATGCTCATCACCATGGATAGATCTTGCGTATGCATAGGAATTTTTTTATTTCCCATGCAACATTCCCCAACAGTGGCATCTAAGCTAGGTCTATGCATAGATGAGATCACGAGTAGAACACAAAGGAGTTTGTGGGTGTTGATGCTCAGATTGCTTCCTTCCTTGGTTTTTTCTTGATTCAGCGTTATTGTGGGATGAAGCGGCCTGGACCAACCTTACTCGTCCACGTATGAGAGACCGGTTCCATCAACTGACGGGTAACCTCGTTGCACAAAGATGGCTGGCGGGTGTTTGTATCTCTTACTTTAGTTGGATCAGATTCGACAAAGGCGGTCCTTGAGAAGGTTGAATAGCAATTTGTGTATCACCGTTGTGGTTTTCCGTAGGTAAGAATCATTCTTGCTAGATACCCGTAGCAGCCATGTAAAACATGCAACAACAATTAGAGGACGTCTAACTTGTTTTTTTAGGGTATGTTGTGATGTGATATGACCAATTACATGATGAGATATATATGATGTACGAGATGATCATGTTTTGTATAGAATATCATGACTTGCATGTCGATGAGTTCGGCAACCGGCAGGAGCCATAGGGTTGTCTTTAATTATTGTATGACATGTGTGTCAATCATTAAGCGCTATGTAATACTTTACTTTATCGCTAAGCGGTAGACATAGTAGTAGAAGCATGGTGCGCGCGACAACCCCGATGGCGACACGTTGATGAAGATCAAGATGATGGAGATCATGGTGTCATGTCGGTGACGATGGAGATCATGCCGGTGCTTTATAGATGGAGATCAAAAGCACAAGTTCGTGGTCATATCATGTCACTTATGATTTGCATGCGATGTTAATCCTTTATACACCTTGTTTTGCTTAGGATGACAGTAGCATTATAAGGTGATCCCTCACTAAAATTTCAAGATAAAATTGTGTTCTCCCCGAGTGTGCACCGTTGCGAAAGTTTGTCATTTCGAGACACCACGTGATGACCGGGTGTGATAGACTCTACGTTCACATACAACGGGTGCAAGCCAGTGTTGCACGTGCAGAACACTCGGGATAAACTTGACGAGCCTAGCATGTACAAACATGGCCTCCAAACACAAGAGACCGAAAGGTCGAACATGAGTCATATATTAGATATGATCAACATGATGATGTTCACCATTGAAACCACCTCAACTCATGTGATGACCGGACTTGAGTTGGTGAATTTGGATCATGTATCACTCGGATGACTGGAGGGATGTCAATTTGAGTGGGAGTTCTTAGGTAATATTATTACTTGAACTCATTATCATGAACATAGTCAGAAGTGTCTTTGCAAATTATGTTGTAGATAGCTCGCGCTGTAGCTCGCCTGTTTTTTGATACGTTCCTAAAGAAAATAGAGTTGAAAGATGATGGTAGAAATTATGTCGACTAGGTCCGTGATCAGAGGATTGTCCTCGGTTGCTGCACAAAAGGCTTATGTCCTTAATGCGCCGCTCGATGCGCCACCCTCTCAAGCGTCGTCTATAGATGTTGTGAACATCTGACAGGCACACTCTAATGACTACTTGATAGTTCAGTGCGTCTTGCGGCTTGGAATTCAGGCTTCAAATACGTTTTGAATGTCACGGAGCATATGTGATATTCCGAGAGCTGAAATTGGATTCCAGGCTCGTGCCCGTGTTGAGAGATATGAGACCTCCAACAAGGTTCTTTGCCTGCAAAATGAAGGATAATAGCTCAATCAGTGAGCATGTGCTCAGATTGTTTGGATGCTAAAATCACTTTAATCGAGTGGGAGTTAATCTTCTAGATAAGATAGTGATTAATATAGTTCTCCAAGTCACTGCCACCAAGCTACTGGAGCTTCGTGATGAAATATAACATGCCAGAGATGGATAAGATGATCCCTAAGCTATTCATGATGTTTGACACCGCGAAGGTAGAAATCAAGAAGGAGCATCACGTGTTGATGGTTAAGTAAAACCACTAGTTTCAAGAAGGGCAAGGGCAAGAAGGGAAAAAACTTCAGGAATGGCAAGCGAGTTGCCGCTCTAGTGAAGAAACCCAAGGTTGAACCCAAACCCGAGACTAAGTGCTTCTATTATGAGGAGAACGGTCGCTGAAGTGGAACAACCCTGGATACTTGGTAGATAAGAAGGCTGGCAACGTCAATAGAAGTATATTGGATATACATGTTATTGATCTGTACCTTGATATTACTCCTAGTAACATCTGGGTATTAGATACTGGTTCAGTTGCTAAATGTTGGTAACTCGAACTAAAACCTACGTGATAAAAGGAGACAAGCTAAGGAGAGCCGACAATGTGTGTTGGACGTATTTCCAAGGTTGATGTGATCACCATCACATGCTCTCTCTACCTTCACGATTAGTGATCAACCTAAATAAATGTTATTTGATGTTTGCGTTGAGCATGAATGTGATTAGGTCATGTTTATTGCAATACGGTTATTCATTTAAGTTAGAGAATAATGGTTATTCTTCATGAATAATACCTTCAATGGTCATGCACCCAATGAGAATGGTTTATTGAAATCTTGATCGTAGTAATACACATGTTCATAACATTTATGCCAAAAAATTCAAAGTTAATAATGATAGTACCACATACTTGTGGCACTTTTGCTAATGGTCATAATGGTGTAAAGCACAAGAAGAAACTTCATGCTAATGGTTCTTTGGACTCACTCGATTTCGAATCAGTTGAGACATGCGTACCATGCCTCTTAGGCAAGATGACTGAGACCCTGTTTTCCGGTATGATGGAGCGGGTAAGTAACTTATTGGAATTGATACATGTTGATGTATGTGGTCCAATGAGTGTTGAAACACGCAACAGATATCTTTATTTTCTGACCTTCACTGATGATTTGAGTAGATATGGGAATATTTGCTTAATGAAACACAAGTCTAAAACATTTGAAAGGTTCAAGCAGTTTCATAGTGGAGTTGAGATCATCGTGGCAAGAAGATAAAATGTCTATGATATGATCGTAGAGGTGAATATCTGAGTTACGAGTTTGGTATACAACTTAAGACAATGTGGAAGTTGTTTCACAACTCACGCCACCTGGAACACCATAGTGTCATGGTGTGTCCAAACATCGTAGTCGTTCTCTATTGGATATGGTGCGTACTATGATGTCTCTTATCGTTTTACCACTTTCGTTTTGAGGTTATGCATTAGAGACAAGTACATTCACTTGAAATAGCACACCATCTAAATCCACTGAGATGACACCGTATGAATTATGGTTTGGCAGAAACCTAAGCTGTCATTTCTCAGGAGTTTGGAAATGCGACGCTTATGTTTGATGAGCTCGAACCCAAAGCGGAAAGGTGCATCTTCATAGGATACCCTAAGGTGACAGTTGGGTATACCTTCTATCTCAGATCCGAGGGCAAAGTGTTTGTTGCTAAAAACGGGTCCTTTCTTGAGAAAGAGTTTCTCTAGAAAGAATTGAGTGGGAGGAAGATAGAACTTGATGGGGTTGTTGAACCTTTACTTTCAACCAGAGAGTAGCGCAGCGCAGAAAGATGTTTCTGTAGAGCCTATATCAGTTGAAGTGGAAGTTAATGATGATGATCATGAAGCTTCGGATCAAGTTACTATCAAACCTCGTAGGTCGACAAGGGCGCGTACTGCTCTTGAGTGGTACGGCAACCCTGTCTTAGAGGTCATGTTTTTGGACAACGATGAACCTACGGGCTATGAAGAAGCGATGGTGGGCCAGGATTCCAACAAATGGCTAGGAGCCATGAAATTTGAGATAGGATCCATGTATGAAAAACCAAGTGTTGACTTTGGTAAGACTTTCCTGTTGAACGGAAGGTCGTTAAGTACAAATGGACCTCTAAGAGGAAGGCATACGCTGATGGTAAATGTCACCATTTATAAAGCTTGACTTGTCGTGAAAAGGTTTCTGACAAGTTCAAGGATTTGACTACGACAAGACTCTCTCACCCGTAGCGATGCTAAAGTCTGTTGGAATCAAGTTAGCAATTGCTGCATTTTTCGATTATGAAATCTAGCAGATGGATGTCAAAACAAAGTTCCTTTTATGGTATTCTGTAAACAAAGGTTGTATGTGGTACAACCAGAAGGTTTGTCAATCCTAAGGATGCTAAAAGGTATGCAAGCTCCAGCGATCCTTCTATGGGCTGGAGCAAGCATCTCGGAGTTGGAATTTACGCTTTGATGAGGTGATCAAAGTTTTTGGGTTTATACAAAGTTTATGAGAAACTTGTATTTACAAGAAAGTGAGTGGGAGCATAGAATTTCTGATAAGTATATGTGGATGACATATTGTTGATCGGAAATGATGTAGAATTTCTGGAAAGCATAAAGGGTTGTTTGAAAGGTGTTTTTCAAAGGAAGACCTGGATAAAGCTACTTAATTGTTGGGCATCGAGATCTATAGAGATAGATCAAGACATCTGATGAGACTTTCAATGAGTACATACCTTGAAAAGATTTTTAAAGAGTTCAAAATGGATCAGTCAAAGAAGGAGTTCTTGCCTGATTTGTAAGGTGTGAAGTTGAGTAAGACTGAAAGCTCGACCATGGTAGAAGAAAGAGAAAGGAAGAAGGTCGTACCCTATGCCTTAGCCATAGGCTCTATATGGTATGCCATGCTATGTACCGCACCTGTGTGTGCCTTGCCATGAGTCTGTCAGGGGGTACAAGAGTGGTCCAGGAGTGGATCACTGGAAAGCGGTCAAAGTTATCCTTAATAACTAGAGGACTAAGGAAATATTTCTTGATTATGGAGGTAATAAAGAGTTGGTCGTAAAGAGTTGTGTCGATGCAAGCTTTAACACCAATCCGGATGACTCTTAGTAGCAATCCGGATACGTATAATGGAGCAGCCATTTGGAATAGCTCCAAGTGGAGCGTGGTAGCAGTATCTACAATATGACATAGAGATTTGCAAAGGACACACAGATCTGAATGTCGCAGATCCGTGGACTAAAACCACACTCACATGCAAAACATGATCGAACCCCAGAACTCATTGGGTGTGAGATTCTTAACAATGTAACTCACATAGCAATGTGAGCTAGATTATTGACTCTAGTGCAAGCGGGAGACTGTTGGAAATATGCCCTATAGGCAATGATAAATTGGTTATTATTATATTTCCTTGTTCATGAAAATCATTTATTATTCATGCTATAATTGTATTGACTGGAAACTAAATACATGTGTGGGTATATAGACAACATTGTGTCCCTAGTATGCCTCTAGTTAACTAGCTCGTTGATCAAAGATGGTTAAGGTTTCCTGGCCATAGACATGAGATGTCATTTGATAACGGGATCACATCATTAGGAGAATGATGTGATGGACAAGACCCAAACTATAAACATAGCATATGATCGTGTCAGTTTATTGCTATGACCATGAGATCATGCAACTCACTGACACCGAAGGAGTACCTTGTGTGTATCAAACACCGCAACGTAACTGGGTGACTATAAAGGTACTCTACAGGTATCTCCAAGGGTTTCTGTTGGGTTGGCATGGATCAAGACTAGGATTTATTACTCCGTGTGACGGAGAGGTATCTCAGGGCCCACTCGGTAATACAACATCACTATAAGCCTTGCAAGCAATGAGACTAAAGAGTTAGTCACGAGATCTTGTATTACGGAACGAGTAAAGAGACTTGCTAGTTACGAGATTGAACTAGGTATAGATATACCGACAATCGAATCTCGGGCAAGTAACATACCGAAGAACAAAGGGAACATGATACGGGATTAACTGGATCCTTGACATAGAGGTTCAACCGATAAAGATCTTCGTAGAATATGTAGGAACCAATATGGGCATCCAGGTCCCGCTATTGGTTATTGACCGTAGAGGTGTCTCAGTCATGTCTACATAGTTCTCAAACCCGCAGGGTCTACACACTTAAGGTTCGATGCCGTTTTCGTAGTATTGAGTTATATGTGTTGGTGACCGAAGGTTGTTTGGAGTCCCGGATGAGATCCTGGATGTGACAAGGAACTCCGTAATGGTCCGGAGGTGAAGATCGATATATAGGATGAAGGGAATTAGAGTCCGGAAGTGTTCCGAGGGTACCAGGTTGTGACCGGGAGTACCGAAAGGTGTTTTGGGGGCCCCCGACAAGTGTTGGGGGGCTCATTGGCCAAGGGGAGGGGGCACACCAGCCCACAAGGGGGCTGGGCGCCACCCAAACCCTAGCCCACTTCGGCCAAGAATGGGGGAGCCCATCTAAGGGGCTGCCACTAGGTAACTTGGGGGCCAAGCCACCCTAGGGTTTCCCTAGGGGGGCGCCTCCCCCTTTTCCTTGGCCGCCACTCCTAGATGGGATCTAGGGGTGCTCCTTCTCCCTCCCCCTATATATATGGAGGGAGAAAGAGGGCAGCCGCAACCTGAAAAGCCACGTGCTGCCCTCTCTCCCTCTAGATTGCTTGTCCTCTAGATATGTCCGGTATAGCTTAGCGAAGCTCTACCGGACCAGCTCCACCACCACCGCCACCACGCCATTGTGCTACCGGAGAACTCATCTGCCTCTCCACCCTCGCTTGCTGGATCAAGGAGGTGGAGATCTTCATCGAGCTGTACGTGTGCTGGACGCGGAGGTGTCGTCCGTTCGGCGCTAGATCGGAAGGATCATGATTGGATTGCGGGACGGATCGTGATTGGATCGTGGGATGGATCGTGATGGGATCGTGGGACGGCTAGCGATTTGGATCACGAAGACGTTTGACTACATCAACCGCGTTACTCAACGCTTCCCGCTTGACGATCTACAAGGGTGTGTAGATCCACTCTCCCTCTCGTAGATGCTCATCACCATGGATAGATCTTGCGTGTGTGTAGGAATTTTTTTTTGTTTCCCATGCAATGTTCCCCAACAGATATGGCCGTCGGGCACCACCTCATATGCCCGTGAGTGGCTTGCGGGGTGAGGGGATGTGAAAGCCAAGGCGTGGAAAGGGTTGGGCGGTGGGCGCGTGCCAGCGAAGCTCCTGCCGTGGCGGCGGAGGAAGAAGAGCTCGCCGGCAAGGCTCTGGTGGCCGAGGGATTGCCGGCGTCGTGGGAGCCACAGGGAGGAGCGGGAGGTCTTGGTGGCGGCATGGTGTTGGGCAGGGAATTTCAGAGCATGGAGATGGAACTGACATGTGGGCCCACATGTTGACGGTCAAAGTAACAGTGTTGACTATATCAACATTAATGGGTGGGCCCAACCTGTCATAATCGGGTTTAATCAACCACTTTTCTCATTTGGTAGGTTTTAATAAATGGTTAGAAAAAAAGTGGTAGCTTTGGGCAATTTTTTTTCAAAGTGGTAGTTTTCTGTTAGGCTAGGTCGAATTGTGGTATTTTTTGGTTAAATGCTCATATTATTATCCAATGATGTGTATCCATCCTATGATGCTTGAATAGATTCGTTTTGTCCTATGGGTTGATTGATGATCTTGATTGGTTTGAGTTGCATGTTTTATTTTGGTGTTGTCCTATGGTGCCTTCCATGCCGCACACACGTGTGGGATTCCCTCTATAGGGTGTTGTAATATGTTCATGATTTACTTACTGTCATGGTTGCGTGAGCGATAGAAACACAAACTCACGTAAGGGAATTGTTGCATATCGGATAAAGAGGACTTTACACTTAAGGCTATGGTTCGGAGCGGTAGAGAGCAATGCCGACAGTCATCCCCTCATCGGCCCCACATGGCACGAGGTCCCAATCTACACATCGAGTGATCGAGGACTTGGATCCGTTGCCCATCATGCCGGAGAAGGCTGGAAATCGTTGGGAGTGAGCTCGGGGATGAAGTGGAGTGGGTAGGATTAGTGTGAGGAACAGATGGAGACAAATATATGTGGGGTCGGGATGGGACAACGTGGGCCATGTCCGAGTTGACAGAAGCGCCCGAACCTTCCCATATCTGGCCTAGAGTTGGATTGGATACGAAGGGTGCTGGTTATCTCGGATGTTTGTGCTGGTGTGAGACGTCCATCTAGACCGGATGTTTTTGACTCGTCGGTGGCCTGACCATCCACCCGGGTGCATGGGGGGTTTGGAGAGCCCGGTTATACATGCTATTAGGGAACACTCTCTCTAACTGTTGGGAAACGTTGCATGGGGAACAAAAAATTTCCTACGCACACGCAAGATCTATCCATGGTGATGAGCATCTACGAGAGGGAGAGTGGATGTACATACCCTTGTAGATCGCTAAGCGGGAAGCGTTAAGAAACACGGTTGGTGTAGTTGAACGTCTTCACGATCCAAATCGCCGAGCGTCCCGCGATCTCATCATGATCCGTCCCGCGATCCAATCACGATCCGTCCCGCGAACTCATCACGATACGTCCTGCAATCTCATCACAATCCATCTCGCGATCTTGATCACGGTCCTTCCGATCTAGCACCGAACGGACAACACCTCCGCGTTCAGAACATGTACAACTCAGTGATGATCTCCGCCTTCTTGATCCAGCAAGAGGGAGCGGAGAGGTAGAAGAGTTCTCCGGCAGCGTGATGGCGCTGCGGCGATGGTGGTGGAGCTATTCCGACAGGGCTTTGCCAAAGCACTGTAGAAAACCGATCTAGAGGAGAAACTATGCACTAGAGGAGAGGGTAGCACGTGGCAGAAAATCTAGTGCAAAAACCCTAAAACCTCTAGTATATATAAGAGGAAGATAGGAGGAGGCTTGGCCCTCAAGGGGCCAGCCCTAGGCTTCGGCCGAACCAAGGAGGAGAGGAGGAATCCTCCTCCAATCCTAGTAGGACTAGGACTCCTTCCTTTTTTTTTGTTGCCTTTTTTGCCTTTTCCCACCTTTTCTCTTTGGGCTTTTCTCTCCCAGCCGCATGGGCCTTGTGTGGGACTTCCACCAGCCCACTAAGGGCTGGTATTCACTCTCCCACAGCCCATGTAGTCTCTTGGGTCGAAATACCCCTCCCGATGGTCTCCCGAGACACTACCGGCACTCCCGGTACACTACCGACGAGCCCGAAACTTTTCTGGTGACCAAAATAGGACTTCCTACATATCAATCTTTACCTCTGGACCATTCCGGAGCTCCTTGTGAAGTCCGGGATCTCATCCGGGACTCTGAACAACCTTCAGTAACCACCATACATAACTCTATACTACCGAAACGTCACTGAACCTTAAGTGTGCAGACCCTACGGGTTCGAGAACTATGTAGACATGACCGAGACACCTCTACGGTCAATAACCAATAGCAGGACTTGGATGCCCATATTGGTTCCTACATATTATACGAAGATTTTTATCGATCGAACCTCTATGTCAAGGATTCAGTTAATCCCGTATGATGTTCCTTTTGTTCTTCGGTATGTTACTTGCCCGAGATTCTATCGTCGGTATCTCCATACCTAGTTCAACCTTGTTACCGGCAAGTCTCTTTACTCGTTCCGTAATACAAGATCTCATGACTAACACTTAGTCACATTGCTTGCAAGGCTTGTTGTGATGTTGTATTACCGAGTGGGCCCTGAGATACCTCTCCGTCACACGGAGTAACAAATCCAAGTCTTGATCCATGCCAACCGAACAGACACCCTCGGAGATACCTGTAGAGTACCTTTATAGTCACCCAGTTACGTTGCGACGTTTGATACACACAAGGCACTCCTCCGATATTAGTGAGTTGCATGATCTCATGGTCATTGGAACAGATACTTGACATGCAGAAAACAGTAGCAATAAACTGTCACGTGTTGGGAGACGTAGTAGTAAATCAAAATTTTCCTACGTGTCACCAAGATCTATCTATGGAGAAACCAACAACAAGTGGGGAGAGATTGCATCTTCATACCTTTGAAGATAAGCGGAAGTGTTACAAGAACGCGGTTGATGGAGTCGTACTCGCAGCGATTCAGATCGCGGTGGATTCCGATCTAAGCGCCAAACAACGGCGCCTCCGCGTTCAACACATGTGCAGCCTGGTGATGTCTCCTACGCCTTGATCCATCAAGGAGGAAGGAGAGGTTGGGGAAGGGCTCCAACAGCAGCACGACGACATGGTGGTGGTGGAGTAGCAAGGTATTCCGGCAGGGCTTCGCCTAAGCGCTACGGAGGAGGAAGAAGAGAGGTAGGGCTTTGCCATGAGAGAGAGAGTTTAGAACTGTTCTCAAAAGGCCAAAACCTCAAGTATATATAGGAGGAGGGAGAGGGAGGGCTGGCTTCGACTCTCCTCCAAGGAGGAGAGCTTCGGCCGAATCAAAGGGAGAGTCCACCTCCCACAAGGGAGGTGGATCTCCTCCTTTTCAAACTCCTTTGCCCTTATCTCTACTCCTCCAGACGCATGGGCCTTTATAGAAGGTCTTGGCCAGCCCAATAAGGGCTGGCACACCTCCTCTAAGGGCCCACAAAGTCCTATGGTCGTCACACCCCTCCCGGGGGTCCTCCGGCACCCTCCCGGCACTCCCGGTACAATACCGATGAGCCCGAAAACTTTCCGGTGACCAAAACTGGACTTCCTATATATCAATCTTTACCTCCGGACCATTCCGGAGCTCCTCGTGACGTCCGGGATCTCATCCAGGACTCCGAACAACTTTCGGTAATCACATATACCATTTCCGTATAACCCTAGCATCATCGAACCTTAAGTGTGTAGACCCTACGGGTTCGGGAGACACGTGGACATGACCGAGACACTTCTCCGGCCAATAGCCAACAGAGGGATCTGGATACCCATGTTGGCTCCCACATGCTCCACGATGATCTCATCGGATGAACCACGATGTCGGGGATTCAATCAATCCCGTATACAATTCCTTTTGTCTATCGGTATGATACTTTCCCGAGATTCGATCGTCGGTATCTCTATACCTTGTTCAATCTCGTTACTGGCAAGTCTCTTTACTCATTCCGTAATACATCATCCCATGACTAACTCCTTGGTCACATTGAGCTCATTATGATGATGTCTTACTGAGTGGGCCCAGAGATACCTCTCCGTCACACGGAGTGACAAATCCCAGTCTCGATTCGTGCCAACCCAACAGACACTTTTGGAGATACCCGTAGTGCACCTTTGTAGCCACCCAGTTACGTTGTGACGTTTGGCACACCCAAAGCATTCCTACGGTATCCGGAAGTTGCACAATCTCATGGTCTAAGGAAACAATACTTGACATTGAAAAGCTTTAGCAAACGAACTACACGATCTAGTGCTATGCTTAGGATTGGGTCTTGTCCATCACATCATTCTCCTAATGATGTGATCCCGTTATCAACGACATCCAATGTCCATGGTCATGAAACCGTGACCATCTATTGATCAACAAGCTAGTCAACTAGAGGCTCACTAGGGACATGTTGTGGTCTATGTATTCACACATGTATTATGGTTTCCGGTTAACACAATTATAGCATGAAGAATAGACAATTATCATGAACAAGGAAATACAATAATAACCATTTTATTATTGCCTCTAGGGCATATTTCCAACAACACGATCATATGCTATGTTTGTAGTTTGGGTCTTGTCCATCCCATCATTCTCCTAATGATGTTATCCCGTTATCAAATGACATTTCATGTCAATGGCTAGGAAACCTTAGCCATCTTTGATCAACGAGCTAGTCTATTAGAGGCATACTAGGGACATGGTGTTGTCTATGTATCCACACATGTATATGAGTTTCCGATCAATACAATTATAGCATGGATAATAAACGATTATCATGAACAAGGAAATATGATAATAACTAATTTATTATTTCCTCTAGGGCATATTTCCAACAGTCTCCCACTTGAACTAGAGTCAATAATCTAGTTTACATCACCATGTGATTCGCATTGTTATGAATCTAACACTCAATGAGTTCTGGGGCTTGATCATGCTTTGCATGTGAGAGAGGTCTTATAGTCAACGGGTATGCGACATTCTGATCTGTGTGTACTTTGCAAATCTCTATGTCAAACTGTAAACACTGGTACCACACTCCACTTGGTACTATTCCAAATGGCTGCTCCACTATACGTATCTGGATTGCTACTAAGAGTCATCCGGATTAGTGTTAAAGCTTGCATCGACGTAACTCTTTACGACGAACCCTTTATCACCTCCATAATCGAGAAACATTTTCTTAGTCTTTTAGTAACTAAGGATAATATTGACCGCTGTCCAGTGATCAACTCCTGGATCACTCTTGTATCCCTTGACAGACTCATGGCAAGGCACATAGGTGCGGTACACAGCATGGCATACTATACAGAGCCTATGGCTAAGGCATAGAGGACGACATTCGTCCTTTCTCTTTCTTCTACCGTTGTCGACCTTTTAGTCTCACTCAACTTCACACCTTACAAATCAGGCGAGAACTCTTTCTCTGACTGATCCATTTTGAACTCTTTCAAAATCTTATCAAGGTATGTACTCATTGAAAGTCGCATCAAGCATTTTGATCTATCTCTATAGATCTTGATGCTCAACAATTAGGTAGCTTTATCCAGGTCTTCCTTTGAAAATCACTTTTCAAACAACCGTTCATGCTTTCGAGAAATTCTACATTATTTCCGATCAACAATATGTCATCCACATATACTTATCAGAAATTCTATAGTGCTCTCACTCACTTTATTGTAAATACAAGTTTCTCATAAACTTTGTATAAACTACAAAACTTTGATCACCTCATCAAAGTGTGTATTCCTACTCCGAGATGCTTGCTCCAGCCCTTAGATGCATTGTTGGAGCTCGCACACCTTTTAGCATCCTTAGGACTGACAAAACCTTCTTGTTGTATCACATACAACCTTTCCTCAAGTAAACTGTTTAGGAAACAATGTTTTGTCATCCATCTGCCAGATTTCATAATTGAAAAATGCAGCAACTGCTAACATAATTCCAACATACTTTAGCATCGCTACGAGTGAGAAAGTCTCAGTCAACTCTTTGAACTTGTCAGAAACTTCTTTGTGACAAGTCGAGCTTTATAAATGGTAACATTTACCATCAGCGTCTGTCTTCACCTCAAAGGTCCATTTGTACTCGATGACCTGTCGTCCAACGAGCAAGTCTCCCAAAGTCTATACTTGGTTTTCATACATGGATCCTATCTCGGATTTCATGGCCTCTAACCATTTGTCGGAATCCGGGCCCATCATCGCTTCTCCATAGTTTGTAGGTTCATCGTTGTCCAACAACATGACCTCTAAGACAGGGTTGCCGTACCACTCAGGAACAGTACACGTCCTTGTCGACCTACGAGGTTCGATAGTAACTTGATCCGAAGCTTCATGATCATCATCATTAACTTCCTCTTAACTAACGTAGGCTTCACAGAAACATCTTCCTATGCTGCGCTACTCTCTCGTTGAAACAAAGGTTCAACAAACTCATCAAGTTCTATCTTCCTCCCACTCAATTCTTTCGAGAGAAACTCTTTCTCGAGAAAGGACCCAGTTTTAGCAACAAACACTTTATGCTTGGATCTGAGATAGAAGGTTTACCCAACTGTTCTTAGGGTATTCTATGAAGATGCATTTGTCCGCTTTGGGTTCGAGCTCATTAGGTGAAAAACTGTTTCACATAAGTGTTGCAGCCCCAAACATTAAGAAATAACAGCTTAGGTTTCTATCAAACCATATGGTGTCATTTCAACGGATTTAGATGGTGCCCTATTTAAAGTGAATGTAGTTGTCTCTAATGCATAGCCCCAAAATTATAGTAGCAAAACGATAAGAGACATCATAGCACGCACCATATCCAATAGAGCACGACTATGACGTTCGGACACACCATCACACTATGGTGTTCCAGGTGGCGTGAGTTGTGAAACAACTTTCACATTGTCTAAAGTTGTATGCCAAACTCATAACTCAGATATTCACCTCCACGATCATATCGCAGACATTTTTATCTTCTTGTCACGATGATCTTTAAACTTCACTCTGAATTTGCTTGAACCTTTCAAATGATTCAGACTTGTGTTTCATAAAGTAAATATACACTATATCTACTCAAATCATCAGTGAAGGTAAGAAAATAACGATATCCACCGCACGCTACAAGACTCATTGGATTGCATACATCAACATGTATCATTTCCAATAAATCACTTGCTCGCTCCATCAATCCGGAAAACGGGGTCCTTAGTCATCTTGCCTAAGAGGCATGGTTCGCATGTCTCAACCGATTCGAAATCGAATGAGTCCAAAGATCTATTAGCGTGGCGTTTCTTCATGCGATTTATACTAATATGACATTTAGCGGCAGTGCCACAAGTATATGGTACTATCATTATTAACTTTGTATCTTTTGGCATCAATGTTATGAACATGTACTACGATCAAGATTCAACAAACCATTCTCACTGGGTGAATGACCATTGAAGGTATTATTCATGTAAACAGAATAACCATTATTCTCTAACTTAAATGAATAACCGTGTTGCAATAAACATGATCTAATCACGTTCATGCTCAATGCAAAACACCAAATAACATTTATTTAGGTTCGTCACTAATCCCGAAGGTAGAGAGAGCGTGCGATGTTAATCACATCAACCTTGGAAACATTTCCAACACACATCGTCACCTCACCCTTAGCTAGTTCTCCGTTTATTCCGTAGCTTTTATTTCGAGTTACTAACATTTAGCAACCGAACCGGTATCCAATACCCAGGTGCTACTAGGAGTACTAGCAAGGTACACATCAATAACACGTATATCAAATATACTTCTGTCAACGTTGCCAGCCTTCTTATCTACCAAGTATCTAGGGTTGTTCTGCTTCAGCATCCGCTCTCCTCATAATCAAAGCACTTAGTCTCGGGTTTGGGTTCAACTTTGGGTTGCTTCATTGGAGGAGCAACTGACTTGCGATCCATGAATTTTCCCTCCTTTCCCTTGCCCTTCTTGAAACTAGTGATTTTACTAACCATCAATACTTGACGCTCCTTCTTGATTTCTACCTTCGGGGTGTCAAACATCGTGAACAGCTCAGGGATAATTATTTCTATCCCTGGCATTTTATAGTTCATCACCAAGTTCTAGTATCTTAGTGACAGTGACTTGGAGAACTATATCAATCACTATCTTATCTGGAAGATCAACTCCCACTCGATTCAAGCGATTGTAGCACCCAGACAATCTGAGCACATGCTCAACGATTGAGCTATTCTCTTTCATCTTGCAGGCAAAGAATCTTGTTGGAGATCTCATATCTCGCAACACGGGTATGAGCCTGAGATCCTAATTTCAGCTCTTAGAACATCTCATATGTTCCGTGACATTCAAAACATTTCCGACCCTCGATTCTACGCCCTAATGCATGACGCACTAAACTATCAAGTAGTCATCAGAACGTGCCTGTTAGATGTTCACAACATCTACAGACGACACTAGAGGGGTTAGCGCAGCGGTGCATTAAGGACATAAGCCTTTTGTGCAGCAGTGAGGACAATCCTCAGATCACGGACCCAGTCCGCAATATTGCTACCATAATGTTTCAACACTATTTCTCTAGGAACATATAAAAATTCAAGGGAGCTACAACGCGAGCAAGTAATCTACAACATAATTTGCAAAGACACTACTAACTATGTTCATGATAATGAGTTCAATTAATCATATTACTGAAGAACTCCCACTCAAATTGACATCCCTCCGGTCATTCGAGTGATACATGATCCAAATTCACCAACTCAAGTCCAATCATCACGTGAGTTGAGGTGGTTTCAATGGTGAACATCATCATGTTGATCATATCTACTATATCACTCATGTTCAACCTTTTGGTCTCTTGTCTTCCGAGGCCATGTTTGTACATGCTAGGCTCGTCAAGTTTAACCCGAGTGTTCTGCATGTGCAACACTGGCTTGCACCCGTTGTATGTGAACGCAGAGTCTATCACACCCGATCATCACGTGGTGTCTTGACACGACGAACTTTCGCAACGGTGCACACTCGGGGAGAACACAATTTATCTTGAAATTAAGTGAGGGATCACCTTATAATGCTACCATCGTCCTAAGCAAAACAAGGTGCATAAAAGGATTAACATCACATGCGAATCATAAGTGACATGATATGGCCATGAACTTGTGCTTTTGATCTCCATCCTTAAAGCACCGACATGATCTCCATCGTCATCGGCATAACACCATGATCTCCATCATCATGATCTCCATCATTGTGTTGCCATCGGGGTTGTCGCGCCCACCATGCTCATACTACTATAGCTATCGTTTAGCGATAAAGTAAAGCATTACATAGCGCTTAATGATTGACACGTAGGTCATACAATAATTAAAGACAACCCTATGGCTCCTGTCGGTTTCCATACTCATCGACATGCAAGTCGTGATATTCTATACAACACATGATCATATCATACATCACATATATCACATCATGTAATTGGCCATATCACATCACAACATACCCTGCAAAAACAAGTTAGACGTCCTCTAATTGTTGTTGTATGTTTTGCGTGGATGCTACGGTTATCTAGCAAGAACGATTCTCACCTATGCATAAACCACAATGGTGATACATAAGTTGCTTTTCAACCTTCTCAAGGACCGTCTTTGTCGATTCTGATCCAACTAAAGTAAGAGATACAAACACCCGCCAGCCATCTTTGTGCAACGAGGTTACCCGTCAGTTGATGGAACCGGTCTCTCGTAAGCGTACGAGCAAGGTTGGTCCGGGTGCTTCATCCCACAATACCGCTGAACCAAAACACGACCAAGGGAGGAAGCAATCTAAGCATCAACGCCCACAAACTCTTTGTGTTCTACTCGAGATCTCATCTACACATAGACCAAGCTCATCATGCCACTGTTGGGGAACGTTGCATGGGAAACAAAAAATTTCCTACGCACACGCAAGATCTATCCATGGTGATGAGCATCTACGAGAGGGAGAGTGGATCCACATACCCTTGTAGATCGCTAAGCGGGAAGCGTTAAGAAACGCGGTTGATGTAATCGAACGTCTTCGCGATCCAAATCGCCGAGCGTCCCGCGATCCAATCATGATCCGTCCCGATCAAGTACCGAACGGACGACACCTCCGCGTTCAGCACACGTACAGCTTGATGACGATCTCTGCCTTCTTGATCCAGCAAGAGGGAGCGGAGAGGTAGACGAGTTCTCCGGTAGCATGAAGGCGCTGCGGCGATGGTGGTGGAGTAATCTCAGCAGGGCTTTGCCTAAGCATAGCTGAAACCGATCTATAGGAGAAACTACGAACTAGAGGGTAGGGTTGCACGTGGTATGTTACTTGCCCGAGATCCAAATCCCGTATGATGTTCCTTTTGTTCTTCGGTATGTTACTTGCCCGAGATTCGATCGTCGATATCTCCATACCTAGTTCAACCTCGTTACCGGCAAGTCTCTTTACTCGTTCCGTAATACAAGATCCCGTGACTAACACTTAGTCACATTGCTTGCAAGGCTTGTTGTGATGCTGTATTACCGAGTGGGCCCTAAGATACCCCTCCGTCACACGGAGTAACAAATCCAAGTCTTGATCCATGCCAACCCAACAAACACCCTCGGAGATACCTGTAGAGTACCTTTATAGTCACCCAGTTACGTTGCGACGTTTGATACACACAAGGCACTTCTCCGGTGTCAGTGAGTTGCATGATCTCATGGTCATAGGAACAGATACTTGACATGCAGAAAACAATAACAATAAACTGACACGATCATATGCTACGTTTGTAGTTTGGATCTTGTTCATCCCATCATTCTCCTAATGATGTGATACCGTTATCAAATGACATCTCATGTCAATGGTTAGGAAACCTTAGCCATCTTTGATCAACGAGCTAGTCTATTAGGGCATACTAGGGACATGGTGTTGTCTATGTATCCACACATGTATCTGAGTTTCCGATCAATACAATTATAGCATGGATAATAAACAATTATCATGAACAAGGAAATATGATAATAACTAATTTATTATTGCCTCTAGGACATATTTTCAACACTAACCGCTCTTTAAAAAAACACCTTCAAGCTTATATGGAGTAATGATTGTGAAAACCCAACTCTCATCAAAGTCGACATGGCTTTCTACTGTCCTGCTTGGGACCTTCATTAAGGTAACCACACGCTAATGTGCTATCCTCGGATCACATAGTTTAGCTAAGGAAGGTCGTGGAAACAATGTTTGTAAAACTTTTTTTAGACTAAAACTTGTTACATGTACCCACGCATAAACCTGATCACATCTCGGGCTGGCGGGGTTTAGATTTGGCTTTAGAAAGCCCGAACCCTGAGCTACAAGCCCGAGCCCGGCCTAAACCCCAAAGATGCCCCTTACCTCAAGCCCAAGCCTGGCCCAAAAACAAGTCCGAAATCCTATCTTTTAGAACACGCACACCTAAGCCCGACCCGAAGTGCTGTAAAACTAAAGCCCGAGCCCAGCTCGGATGAACTTTTAGGATGCGAAATGGAGCCCAACCCAGCTCGGTTTTCAGGCCGGGCTGCCCATGATCAGGTCTGGCATCCTTGGCTTGGTGCTCTCGGAGCATGCCAAAATTTCGGAATAATAAAATGCAGCAATTTCCATCTCAAAGAAAAAGCACCGACGAGTTCGGCCCATTTACCACTTTGGTGAGAAGATTTAAGTATGATTGTAGCGTAGTTTTCCCTGATCCTAGTGTTTCCAGGTGTAGCTGGATACGTTGTGAACATAGACATTTCAGAGGCTGGGCGGGTAAAGAACACATGACCAACCTCCATACAGCACAATGAGTGTGTTTCAATTCGCTAAATCTGTCGCGTCGGATTGAACGAATACCTGTGTGAAGCTGCGGGCTATAAAAACGAGCATCTAAAAACTCTGAACAGAAGTCCACAGACTTTCGTCCAATCGACCAGCCAAGGCTTCATGTGTGTCAACGATGAAGCAGCCAGGAACTAAACTATGATCAGGGAAATAACTCTTGAAGTCCGAAAATTGACAAAATTTCTTCTGAGAACTACTTGAGTCCATATGCATATTGCTCTGAAGTAAGCCGTTTGTCGTCAATCGGTAAGCTGCCACCAAAATCTTCTGACAGAGACAGAACCAATTTATGAGAGGAGCCCGCGAGCCGCGTCATCCAAACAGGCATGGGAATGACACACATTATTTAGCACATCCATGTCGTCACAAAACATCAGCACAGCAAAATTCAGACACAAGCAAACCTCTGCAGCAAGAGTTAAGTTGCGACAGCCCTGTATGACGAAGCAACACATAAATTGTGCGCACAAGGGGTGCGTTGCACTGTCCTCTTCGCGACTGGATGATCTCCCTGTGCTCTCACAGTTGAGACATGCCAAGAACAGAAGTAGAATGACAGCTGCCGGCATTTACCTGTTCTGAACAATATAGAGTAGTTGTTAGAGCCACTCCTGGGAATTAGGGACCATCTTCAATTGCTTGGCCTCAAATACCTTGGCCAGCTAAAAGTAGCACAAAAAACATAAGTAAAATAATCATGAAGACTTGAATATATTTATGCAAGGTATTAATTACCAGATAGGCATATTGGACTACCTTCTTGCTCTGGATGAACACGTAACTACCATAACAACACATAGCTCTTATTTGATGCCGCCATTACCTACAGTAACCAAAGTTGCATGTGAACATCTCTTCAACTTCTCTAAAAGCCAAGGTGTATGCATATAAAATGAAAAAATTAGATGAAAACAATATAGCTCAGCTGTGCTTACACATGATTATTAAATTTTTACAATCAAGATATCTATGATCGTGTATTATAACAATAATGGGGCAACACACTGAAGATTATTTCAGTCAAGGTCACCTTCAACTTGCATACCCCATCAATGTAACCTTCAACTTTAGAAGTTCCATGAAAAAAAAACCTAGCTCACCACTCGGTGGTATCGATAAATATGTAAAGGAATTACTTAATTTGTGGGAAGAAGCAGAAAACTAATAAGGTGCCTCTAATTCTATAAATAATAAAAAGTGATGAACTTGTAAATATTTCAAAGGAAACATGTGGTTCTAAGCTAATTAGGCTAAAAACAACAATAGAGTTCTGAAACCTGATGATGATATGTGCGTAGCATTCTGAGCTCAAATATTTATTTCTCTACTGCATTTGTCAGTAGTAAATTCAGTGTGTTAATGAAGTGGAGTCACAACCACAGAGGATGCATAGCAAAACTCTTGAAAACGCACATCAATCATTAGATTAAATAAGATCATAACAAAAACCTTTCTTCTAATTAATTTACACTCTGCAGCCCGGTGCATGTAGCTCCCGCTTGCGCAGGGTCCGAGGAAGGGTCCGACCACTTTGGGTCTATAGTACGCAGCCTTTCCCTGCATTTCTGCAAGAGGCTGTTTCCAGGACTTGAACCCGTGACCTCATGGTCACAAGGCAGCAGCTTTACCACTGCGCCAAGGCTCCCCTTCTAATTTACACTCTGCACTATTAAAAAATAGAAAAGATACCAGATAACACTATGCATGTTAAGAGCTGCAGGCTGAGAATTTTTTTTGTTGTGTGGTGGTACAAAAGCATATTCTGAAGTACAATCAGGTTTATGTGATCACAACAAGGTTATATATATCTGAAATTAAAACTGATCCATATTTCTATGTGATCACAACAAGGACATACTCACAAAGAAAACATGAGTTATCTTTTATAAACCATATAAAATGACAAATCAGGATACCATGTTCAACTGTTGGGTTGCAACTTTTAAAGATAAGAGGTCCATATTGTTGTGCAGGTTGAATTAATAGCAGGTTGATGGAATTATGTGCCTCTCTGTTTCCAAGGTCTAAAGCATTCAGCATCTCTGCTAGTACATCCATGATACAGATAGCATTCTGAATCTCTGACATACTGCAAATATTAGCAGTATTCGGTTCAATCCATCCTTCAAAAATAACATCGGGTTGCAAAGAAGTTACGGAAGAATATAAAGTAATCTAACACAGATGTGTTGGTCAAATATGCCGACTGGAGATACATCAGAAGAAAAGACCCACAGTCCGATTACTTTGAAGAGGCTAAACAGACTATCTGGAGATAAAACAGAATATCACTCTTCATTGTTGCTTTAGTTTTTTTCACAGGACTACATGAACATTCATGTCAAGTCCAGTGAATGAAAAAATTGATAATAAGCCATGAAGAAATTAGGCTAATACAGTGAAAAGATTCGAAAATCATTGCTCACTGTGATTCTTTTATTTGATATTATTTTACCCCATAATATGCAAGCAAGAATCTCTAGGACAGTACAAAGGGAGTAGCAGAAACTAAATTTATTCAACATTTTCTCTAATTTAGATTTGAAATCACAAACAACAGGGTATTACAGGGGAACCAGATTACAATGGTGAGGCACAATAATAAAATATACAGAAGTTCTAGGAATGTGATCAGATAACAGAAAAGCAAAATTAGCTCTGATCCTACACTTGGTTATCATTTACGGAGCACATCACAAAATCAACAATCCGCTAAAAGATACCACACAATTTTGGTCATTTGCTGCAGCACATTGGACCAATTAAAATGTAATACTATTCTGAAATTTATGATAATTAATACTCCCTCCGTCCCAAAATAAGTGTCTTTAAGCTTAGTACAACTTTATACTAGAGCTAGTACAAAGTTGAGACAGTTATTTTAGAACGGAAAGAGTAGATAAACTGGAGGAAGAGTCCTAATTGCCCATGGAAGTCAACTCCCACCTGGCATTGAATCACTGTCCAACCTTGTATCTGTTCTTTCTCTCCAATGTACAAAACAGTATTTCTCATAGTCATACCCCTTCATTTTTCTGAATTCTTTTATTCCAAAAGGAGGATTATCCCTGGCCTTTGTATCAAGTCTAATGTGTTCCAGCAAATAACCATGATTTCGCAGTTTCCATCAGTGAATGGTCGCTTGCAGTCTGTTTCAGTAATTGCCAACCTAGCAAGTTCGGAAGCAAAATTTGAACTGAAGAGTGCCATCTCAAAGCAGAAAATGGAAACGAAAAGGAAGAAAGCACACGTCAGAGCAGGGAACAATTATGTTAAGTCTTCCACTCCATGATGTCTGAGCAGGAGGCTGGAGCAGGAGATCCTTGCCTCTACGTCGGCGCCCAGGGAGTTGCATAAGGAGGCGAGTTCCTTGGAGACGCCATCGACGCAGCTGCCGTTGTTGGGGGCAAATGGAGGTGTCGACCGCGCAGCTCCTGTTATAGGGCCGGATGGAGGCGCCGGCCTCATAGTTGCTGTTGTTGGGGGCAAATGGAGGTGTCGACCGCGCAGCTCCTGTTATAGGGCCGGACGGAGGCGCCGGCCTCATAGTTGCTGTTGTTGGGGCAAACGAATGAGCTGACGATGGTGGGCAGCAACGGCAAGCAGGAGGAAGCACATGCGCCGCGGTGCCGGACGCAAAGGGGACCAGGCACGGTGGAGCCGCGCGCGAACAGGGTTGGGGGACGTCCCTTGCTGCGGCGGCGCACGGAGGCGGAGGAGGATTGGGCCAGCGGCGCACGCAGGGGATCGGGGGGCGCCCGTGTCTGTCAAAGCATCTCCGCAAGATCGCGCGTAGTAGGCCGTCCGCTATAATAATCGTAGATGTAGCGGACGGAGATGGTTATTAATTTTTGTATCAAGCAGGATTGAACATTTTTTACTAGCATTTTTAAGTTGACTAGTAAATATGTCCGTACGTTACAACGGGAGAAATAAAAATTCTCATACACACATTAACAAATCACTTAAAATCTTTCACGATGCTATACAAAAAACAACAGGATAAGTGGTATTGTGCACAAACATAAAAGTGAAATGATTTTTTAAGTGTACTGATGTTATGTTCAATTTATTAGACAACAAAAAGATCTACCTAGTCTTGGGTATCAATTCACCTTTTTGCGGCGTTCCTCATTCATACCCAACAAATAGTGCATTAGATTGAAAATAGCAAAATACACTTTAATACTCAATAATAGCATGTGCATAAGAGTATCATTCCTGATTTCTTGATCTAGGTGTTTGTAACTGTAACCCAAGTCATGACTTAATTTGGGTGTAAACATATTTGATATCTTCATAAAAAACAATCAATTTAAAAGTACATGCATAACGAATATATATTTTTAAAACGCCCCATGTAAAGAAAGGTATTAATTGAGGATGCAACATAAATATAATTTTAAAAATAATTAACATGAAAGATAATATTATATTTGGAATCTACATATTTTTAAGCTATTTTCGTATATAACTTTCAAAATTTGAAGTTAAAGTTTGAAAGATGAATATTTTAAAAAGCATTTGAACCTGACAAAAATAGGAACGTTAAAAAAATAGTTGGGCCGAAGTTGCTACAATACAACCCATTTTGCGGTAAAATGAAATCAAGCAGAAAAAGTGGGGGGAAAAGTAATTCGAACTTGGGTGTACCTGGTGTATGTAGAAGGCTCGAGCCACTCGGGTGCTTGTCCGCAGGTGTATTATATAGAGGCCGTCCTATAGATAAACCGGAAGAGTTAAGCCGTGTTTTTTTTTTCAGAAACGATTTTTGTCACTTACGGGTGGCATTAGTGAGTAATTTTTACCAATTTCGAGAACAATTTAATGACGAACGGGCAGAAGCAATAGCCTCTTTATTAATAGGTATAGATAATCGAATAAATCGGTCGTGAGTTAAACACATTTAATGTGGAAGATAGTGACCGTCTCTTCGCTTCATGAACAGTACAAATATATGTTTATTTATAGGTTTTAAAATTCGTATTTTAAATTTACTTGAAACGACAAAGTAATATCGTATATAGGTATACAATGAGCTCAACTTTGTTTTGGAATTTTGATTCACAAACAATATTCTCGTTCTGTATAAGTAAAGGTTAACATATAGGTTAAGAAATGACCAACTAAAAAACGACAAACGATCATAATCATGCATTAAGAATAATTAACATTGAACATGAGCACGAATAAAATATAAACATGTCGAACATAAATGTCATGAAGGTTATACTGGATCAGAATCTATTACATGTCTTGAACATTGCTTCAGAATAGGATATCATCCAAACATACTGCATCATAAACATTTTAATACATGTTGACAAGCACGATAACATATTATCCATTCCTAACTATTTAAGCATGGCATGAGAAAATATAATCTCTAATTGTCATCACGAACATGTTTATTT
Organism: Hordeum marinum; assembly: GCA_022496015.1. Classification (NCBI taxonomy): domain Eukaryota; kingdom Viridiplantae; phylum Streptophyta; class Magnoliopsida; order Poales; family Poaceae; genus Hordeum; species Hordeum marinum. The sequence goes on along the minus strand of CM039677.1, from coordinate 338,680,224 downwards.
ATAATATACTGAATCAGAACTATTGAGTTAAACATATTTACAAAAACAAAAACAAGAAGAGTTCATATCAGCCGTTCTTCACTAGGGTCACTTCATCAAATTATCCACATTATTGTCTTTTACTTGCATGATCAAATGATGTGAAAATTATAATAGTGTAAAAATGTTGTGAACTAAGATGGAATCTGCAAACACTTCATTTAAGGGAGAAGACAATAAATATTTGGTCCTTCGCTCGATCAACAATAAAACATATAGGAGCCACTAGATAAATCTTATGAAGTCTTCTCCTTACAACGACTCAAGAAAAGAAAAAAAATAAGAAAAATAAACTGAAATATTTTTGAAGGTTTTAGTTTTTTAAAGAAAGCGAACGAAGGAAAAAAACGAAAAGCGATAAAAACAATTTACGCTGAAGAACTCCCAACAAATAGCAAAAGAAGAAACGAGAAATTATTTTGGGTTTTCTTTTATTACTACGAACTAACTAAAGAAGAAAGAAAACCGTAAAGAAGCAAAAAATATTTTTGTTTTTTCAAAAGAAAAAATCAAACACACAAAAGAAACACAATAAAAGCGAAGCAAGAAAAAGGATGAACACCGACAAGTGCAATGAATGTGTGAAAATTAAATAACATGTCGACGAGAATATGTACTTCCCCAAGCTTAGGCTTTTGGCCTAACTTGGTCTATGCCCACTGGTAAAATCCATCAGGTCCATGATAGTGGTTGTAATGGTAGCTTGGGTTGACGTTCCGTATTGCCTCCTCAGCAAGACGAGCCGCCTCCACTGCCGCGTTTTGCTCATGAGTCTCCTCCAAATAAATATAATGCCTTTGTTTGTTCTGAAAATTCAAAGAGCAAGGGCGCAAGCAAAATACTAGGGACATCATGGTTTTTATTAAATATCACTTTATATTTTTACTCACTAGTCACATACTCTATAAACTTGTGGTGTTGCATAGCCTCAAAATCCAAAAAATTAGAGGAAGCATAGGATGATTAAGCCTAACAGAGGTACCAAAGCTCCCGGCCAAGCGAGAAGCATAAAACCCTCCATATAAACTTGGACCATGTACACCTTCATAATTGCACATCGCTTAGGCATAAATCCAGCCAAGCAAGATACCAAATTTCGTATCTCGGAGCAAGAACACGAGCAAGGAACTCGAGATGATTTTTTAAAGGTGGAGGAAGAAGATGGGCATGAGAGATAAGTGAATGGGGTTCTCTAGGCCACACAAGACACTTGCGCATAGCCACAGGGGTAGGAGCGCCGTGTTGCCTCGTGGGCAGCAGGTGCACCCCCTAGGGCGTGTCCAATGCCAAAAATTATTGTTTTTCAATAAAAAATTATGTTAAAACTTTGCGACGTTCCGGGCACTTTTATTTCTTGGTCATTTGTGTTGCATAGATAATTCATAGAACATAATAAACATGGCATTTTTATTTACTAAATTAAAAATAGCAGAGAATAAACTAAAGTTACAGAAGGGTGTGTTTATGGGATTCGTCAATCATATGCCCCTAAAAACTAATCCATTAATAAGGTTGATCAAATCTTTTTAACACCCTATTTTCGAGTGACATGAAACCCAAGAATTTTTGTATAACACAATGTTACCTCAACCGGGATATGCATGGTTCCAACAATAAGAGTTTGATATTTTCTTTTGGGAACGAGAGGAGGGAACTCAAAATCTCCAATGGTAATTGTTATAATTTTTCAATGCAATTGACACTATTGATTTTGTTTTGCTTCTTTGGCAAATATACCATATTGTTAGGGCATTTCCCGCCTTAGTGTTTTGTTGATGATGAAAATTCACTTTGTGATCTAATCGTGTGCCAAGTTCTTCAGGTAATCTATGTTTGATGCAAGACGATTAGGCATTCCCTCCGAATGGAAAAGAACGAAGATGGTGTTATCTACGTGTTTAGTTCTTTGGTCGCAGGAAACCCGTATTGAGAGGGAATTCACATCGAAAGTACGCATTCCTTGTCACCCACCACATATCCTTCCTTTCATTGAGAGAGAGGTCCTCATTCTCTAACCAATTAGTGGTTTTTACTCACAAGCGGTGGTACCAATGGTCCTAGCGGTTGTACCACTTGGACCGGTACCTCCGGAACAACTATCGCCTAGGGGTAAAACCCTGGGTTGCTGCTCTTAGGTGGTTGCCAGCGGTTGTACCGCTGCCTCCGGGCGGTTGAACAACCTATAGTCTGGCCAACCCTAGGAAGGTTGAAAACACACATGCTCCCTTGGAGGTTTTGATAATTCATGAAAACATACATTGTCTCTTGGACTAATAGTTTTACCTAGTTTCTTCATATAAAGTCCAAGGAGAGAAATAGCAGGAAAATGTGAGGAGAATCTGCAAGGGAAGAATAAGAAGGAAAGGAATAGGATTGGCAAAGCATCAAGCTTCAAGACTCTACATTTTGCATTTTGTGAGAAATCGCATTTGAGTCCATAGGAAGGCCAATACTATTAAAAGGGTATGAGGTATATATGATGATCTGGTTGCTCAAATGCTTAGAACTAGCCACCAAAATCCCTCATGAATTCTCCCATAAAGATATTCTGTCCAAACCCTAAAGCCTAAAATCGGTGCCACCAAGTTTACACATTCGGCCCTACCAAGTTTATTCCTTGACAGAATCTAGAGCCAAACCCTAACCACTCAGTGACACCAAGTTTGATTTCGGTGAAAACGAAACCAATGACCAACCTTTGGGTATCCAGTTTCTAAGAATCGTAATTTCCGAGTTTTGGGAATCGGTAATACCGAAGCAAGGAACTGCCTAGGCCAACCAAAATCGGTCTCACCGAAACGCCGGAAGTTGCAACATTTTGCACTAGTGAGTGTAACCGAGATTTATGTTTGGTTCCATCGAGTTGGGCAATAATGTTATAACAGTTTGATTTTTGGAGAAGCCTATATATACCCCTCTACCTCCATCTCATTCATAGAGAGAGCACTCGGAACAAACCAACACTTGGCCCATCCATTTTCTGAGAGAGAACCACGTACTCATGTGTTGAGATCAAGATCTTCCACTCCAACCATATGAATCTTGATTTCTAGCCTCCCCAAGTTGCTTTCCATCCAATCAACCTCTTCTACCAAGCCAAATCTGTGAGAGAGTGGTTGTGTGTTGATGGGACTATCTTTTGAAGCACAAGAGTAAGGAGTTCATCATCCATACCACATCTATTACCTTTTGGAGAGTGGTGTCTCCTAGATTGGTTATGTATCGCTTGGGAGCCTCCGAATTCGTGTGGAGTTCATCCAAGAAGTGGTACCAGCAAGGAGATCGCCTACTTCGTGAAGATATACCCCGAGTGAGGCTAGTCCTTCGTGGATGTAAGCCGTGATGGAATAGACGAGGTTGCTACTTTGTGGACCCTTCATGGGTGGAGCCCTCCGTGGACTCTCGCGACCACTACCTGATACATCTCCAACGTATCTATAATTTATGAAGTATTCATGCCATATTTACAACAATTTTATATGGTTTTGGTATGATTTGCATGGAACTAACCCGGACTGATGTTGTTCTCAGCAGAACTACCATGGTGTTTTTTGTACAGAAATAAAAGTTCTCCAAATGCAAAAAAAATCACGATTTTTTTGGAACAAAAGAGGCACTAGAAGCTTCATGGGAGGGCCAGAAGAGCCACGAGACGGGCACAACTCACAAGGGCATGCCATCCCCTCTAGCTTGCCTTGGTGTCTTATGGTCCACTCGTGGACCATCTTCGCGTGAAACCGATGCCCAAAAGTCCTATATATTCAGAAAGCTCCAGAAATAACCCTAGATTAGAAGTTCCGCTGCCGCAAGCCTCTGTAGCCACAAAAAATTAATCTAGACCCCGTTCTGGCACCCTTCCGGAGGGGGAAATCATCACAGGAGGCCATCTTCATCATCCATATGGTCTACATGATGAGGAGGGAGTAGTCCACCCTCAGGGCTGATGGTTTGCACCAGTAGCTATGTGTTTAATCTCTCTCTCTCTTTCTCTCTCTCTCTCTCTCTCTCGTGTTCTTGAGATGGCACGATCTTGATGTATCACGGGCTTCATTAATATAGTTGGATCATATGGTGTTTCCCCTTCCTGTCTTGTTGTGATGAATTGAGTTTTCCCTTTGAGATTTCATTATTACCGGATTGAATATTTTTATGGATTTGAGAGCACTTGATCTATGTCTTGGCACTCAACTCGTGGATTCTCGAGGTGACATTGGGGTAATCTATGCATAGGGGTTGATGCATGTTTTCGTCCTACTTTCTCTGGTAGAAATCTTGGTGACGGGGTTATTACCCCTGGGTAGGCCAAAGCAACGGGATTCTCCTCCCCGCCTCGAGGAAAAAATATGCGACCGGTTGTCCACGGCCGGCTGGAGCGCAGCCGGCTGGCTCACGGACGACTGGTCGAGGTGCCGGCTCGACCCCCGGACGACTAGGCGTGACCGGCTGCCTCCGGGCCGCCTCCTCCGTTGACCATAGGGCGGACAAGCAACGTCCCATCCCTCTACGCACGGGTACGGCGACACGACATGACCGCCACGACAGGCGCCATTGTAGCCACAATGACCGCTGACACACGGGTGCGCATGGCTACAGTCCGACCGTCCAGGCCGCTGACCTTGGTGACCGCAACCGGGCGGGGAAACAGTGCCGGCACACCCCCGCCGACTCGACTACCTGCCCCGGTGTGGCTACAGTGCAGCCGACCGTACCGAAGACTTTGGCCGGCTGGCACTAGAGAACGCCTCACAGGGTGGCCCGTGCCACGGCAGGTGGGCGAGGGCCAATCATAGAGCCGGCTGGCGGGCCCCAGCAGGCAACGGGGCCGTACAACCGGTGGACCCTATAGGCGATGAGGCAACTCGAAGGGTGGGACCCCCTAGTCAGCCGGAGAGGCTGCCAGCCGGGTTCCCCCACTTATGTACCTCAGGAATATTGTAAGCCGGGGGGTTGGCCTATAAAAGAACCCAAGCCCCCATGCAACGGGGACGACGACAAGTCTCGCGCACACACCTACGGGACGCTTCCCACATTCTCACGCTTGGTAGCGGAGGAAGGCGAGCCGGCTGCCCCCTCTTCCTCCTCTAGACTCAGCTCTAGGAGCAACCTTGTAAACATACCCATCCATCAAACTAGACCAAGCAGGACTAGGGGTATTACCTCCCACAGAGGGCCCTGACCCTGGGTACATCGTGTGTCACCACCGCTTGTGCCTAATCCCGCTCCCGGAGCCCGTCGGCGTCCTCTGGCCCCAACCACCTACGATAAGCCTACCCATGGCATCTGTCAGGAGGAAACGACGACACTTGGGGCACTCTTTAAGGTTCTTTGTGTTTGATTGAGTATTACGAATCTAAAATTGTTTGATGCATATTGTATAACTAACTCTTGGATACTTGTGGTGACATCAGAGTATCTAGGTGACATTAGAGTTGGTTGGTGTGTATCATATGGTGTTATTTTAGTACGAACTCTTAGATCGATTGATCGGAAAGGATAACTTGGTGTTATTTTAGTACGAACTCTTAGATCGATTGATCGAAAAGGATAACTTGGTGTTATTTTAGTACGAACTCTTGGATATATCAATCGGAAAGGATAACTTTAAGGTGGTTTTGTACCCTACAAACAATTTCTTCTTATGTTCTCCACTAGATAAGAACTTTGGAGTGTTTCTTCATTGCATGTTGAGGGATGGTTATGTGATCCACTTATATTAGCATTGTTGAGAGATTGCACTAGCAAAAGTATGTACCCTAGGCCTTGCTTTCAAGCAATGCAATACCATTTGTGCTCAATTTTATTATTTGTTACCTTTCTATTATTGTTACTATTACAAAAAAAATCAATATGTACTATCATTACTACACTTGTATAACCATCTCTTCGCCGAACTAGTGCGCCTATACAATTTACCATCGTATTTGGTGTGTTGGGGCACAAGAGACTTTTTATTATTTGGTTGTAGGGTTGTTTGAGAGAGACCATCTTCATCCCACGCCTCCCACGGATTGATAAACCGTAGGTCATCCACTTGAGGAAAATTTGCTACTGTCCTACAAAACTCTGCGCTTGGAGGCCCAACACGAGTCTACAAGCACAAGTTGTGTAGTAGACGTCAAGCTCTTTTCTGGCGTCGTTGCTGCGGAGGTGAGTGCTTGAAGGTATATCTTCAGGTCTTGCAATTAAATGTTTTAGTTTCTTGTGTTTCACTAGTTTGGTTTATAAATAAAACTTAAAAAATGGAATTGAAGTGGCCTCATATTATTCGTCTTTATCATGTCTTTCTTGGAAATGATGGAAGGGAAAATTGTGCTCAATTGATATAAGAAGAGCTCAATAAAATATTTGGCATAAATGATGAGCATGATTGCAATGTTGCTAGTATGAATTCTCTAAATATCCATGATGCTAATGATATGCAAAGCCACAAGCTTGGGGATGCTATGTTTGATGAAGATGATATATCTAGTCCCCCAAGTTTTGATGAGCAATTTTATTATGATGATGACATCCCTCCTATCTACGATGATTATGATGATGACATGTATGCTATAAATAGTGATAGTAACCACGAAACTTGTCATCATGATTTTAATATTTTATGTGGTTATGTCAATCAAGTGTCACGAGATAGTTATTTTGTTGAGTTTGCTCCCACTATTATGAATGAGAAGAAGTTTGCTTATGTGGAGAGTGATAAATTTTCCATGCTTGTCGATCATGAAAATAATGATGTATGTGACAGTTATATTGTTGAATTACTTCATGATAATTATGAAAATTATTATGAGGGAGGAACATATGCTTGTAGGAATTTCAATAATATCAAGTTTCCTCTCTGTGTGTTCAAAGTTTTGAAGTTGCACTTGTTTTGCCTTCCTATGCAAGTTGATTCTTGCTATAATAAATTGTTTTCTTGCAAAATCCCTATGCATAGCAAGTGGGTTATACTTAAATGTGATTGTCATCAGATTCATGATGCTCTCTTGCATGTTTGAATTACTACTTTTTATGTGAGCATCATTGAAATCATCATGCCTAGCTAAAAGGCTTTAAAGAAAAACGCTTGTTGGGAGACAACCCAACACTTTTACTTTATTTTTTTGAGTGTTCACATGACTAAGATACTGTATTAATCATGTTTTGTGTCTTTTATTTCAATAAAGTGACAACTAAATCCTTTGGGATGACTCACAAGATGAGTAGAATTGATGTTGAACCAAAACAGAAACTTTTGACTCCAGTACAGGACCTTTAATTTTTTTACTCAAGAGTGATAATGATCTAAAATTTTAAAAAAGTGTTGATATACAAATTCTCCCAGGTCTTCCTAATTTTTTCAGAATTTTTAGAGACATGAAAGTATGTGTTGGAAATATGCCCTAGAGGCAATAATAAATTAGTTATTATCATATTTCCTTGTTCATGATAATCGTTTATTATCCATGCTATAATTGTATTGATCGGAGACTTAAATGCATGTGTGGATACATAGACAAAACCATGTCCCTAGTATGCCTCTAATGGACTAGCTCGTTGATCAAAGGATGGTTAAGGTTTCCTAGCCATGGACATGAGATGTCATTTGATAACGGGATCACATCATTAGGAGAATGATGTGATGGATAAGACCCAAACTACAAACATAGCATATGACCGTGTCAGTTTATTGCTACTGTTTTCTGCATGTCAAGTATATGTTCCTATGACCATGAGATCATGCAACTCACGGATATCGGAGGAGTGCCTTGTGTGTATCAAACGTCGCAACGTAACTGGGTGACTATAAAGGTGCTCTACAGGTATCTCCGATGGTGTCTGTTGAGTTGGCATGGATCGAGACTGGGATTTGTTACTCCGTGTAACGGAGAGGTATCTCGGGGCCCACTCGGTAATGCAACATCACAATAAGCCTTGCAAGCAATGTGACTAATTGTTAGTTGCGGGATCTTGTATTACGGAACGAGTAAAGAGACTTGCCGGTAACGAGGTTGAATTAGGTATGGAGATACCGACGATCGAATCTCGGGCAAGTAACATACCGAAGAACAAAGGGAACGTTATACGGGATTAACTGAATCCTTGACATAGAGGTTCGACCGATAAAGATCTTCGTAGAATATGTAGGAACCAATGTGGACGTCCAGGTCCCGCCATTGGTTATTGACTGTAGAGGTGTCTCGGTCATGTCTACATAGTTCTCGAACCCGCAGGGTCTGCACACTTAAGGTTTGGTGACGTTTTGGTAGTGTAGACTTATGTATGGTGGTGACCGAAGGTTGTTCGGAGTCCCGGATGAGATCCCGGACGTCACGAGGAGCTCTGGAATGGTCCGGAGGTAAAGATTCATATATAGGATGTCCCAGTTTGGTCGCCGGAAAAGTTTCGGGCTCATCGGTAGTGTACCGGGAGTATCGGTAGTGTACCGGGAGTGCCGGTAGTGTACCGGGAGACCTCCGGGAGGGGTACTTCGACCCCAAGAGGTCCATGGGCTGTGGGAGAGTATTAACCATCCCTTATTGGGCTGGGAAAACAGTCACAAAGGCCCATGGCGCAGGAGAGAAAGTCGTAAAGCAAAAAGTGGAAAATCAGCCAATAGGAGGCAATCCTACTCCAACTAGGATTGGAGGTGAAGTAGGATTGCTCCCACCTCCTATTTCGGCCGACCCAAAGGCCTTGGCTGCCTCTCCTCTCCTCTCCTCCTATATATACTAGTGGATTGGGTGGTTTTTGGACAGAATTTCCGGCCACGTGCTACCCGTTTCACCGGTGCACAGTTTCTCCTCTTGATCGGTTTTCCGCAGCGCTTAGGCGAAGCCCTGCCGGAATCACTCCACCACCATCACCGGAGCGCCGTCATGCTGCCGGTGAACTCTCTCTCCTCTCCACCTCCTCTCTCTGGATCGAGACGGTGGAGATCGTCATCAAGCTGCACGTGTGCTGAACGCGGAGGTGCCGTCCGTTCGGCGCTAGATCGAAAGGACCATGATCGAGATCGCGAGACAGTTCGTGATGAGATCGCGGAACGGATCGTGATGAGTTCGCGGGACAGATCGTGATCAAGATCGTGAGACGGATCGTGATGAGATCGCGGGACGGATCGTGACGAGTTCACGGGACGGATCGTGATGAGATCGCAGGACGCTCGGCGATTTGGATCGCGAAGATGTTCGACTACACCAACCGCGTTTCTTAACGCTTCCCACTTAGCGATCTACAAGGGTATGTAGATCCACTCTCCCTCTCGTAGATGCTCATCACCATGGATAGGTTTGCGTGTGCGTAGGAAATTTTTTGTTTCCCATGCGACGTTCCCCGACAGTGGCATCATGATCTAGGTTGATGGTTCGATGAGATCTCGAGTAGAACACAAAAGGTTTGTGGGCGTTGATGCTTAGATTGCTTCCTCCCTTGGTCGTATTTTGGTTCAGCGGGATTGTGAGACGAAGCGGCCCGGACCAACATTACTCGTACGCTTACGAGAGATCGGTTCCCTCGACGCAACTTGTTGCCTAGATGGCTTGCGGGTGATAGTTTCTCTCACTTTAGTTGGATCGGATTCGACAAAGGCGGTCCTTGAGAAGGTTGAAAAGCAAACTAGTGTATCACCGTTGTGGTTTATGCGTAGGTGAGAATTGTTCTTGCTAGATACCCGTAGCAGCCACGTAAAACATGCAACAACAATTAGAGGACGTCTAACTTGTTTTTGCAGGGTATGTTGTGATATGATATGGCCAATTACATGATGTGATATATGTGATGTATGAGATGATCATGTGATGTATAGATTATCACGACTTGCATGTCGATGAATACGGCAACCGGCAGGAGCCACAGGGTTGTCTTTAATTATTGTATGACCTGCGTGTCAATCATTAAGCGCTATGTAATGCTTTACTTTATCGCTACGGTAGCAATAGTAGTAGAAGCATGCAGGGCGTGACAACCCCGATGGCGAAACGTTGATGGAGATCAAGATGATGGAGATCATGGTGTCATGCCGGTGACGATGGAGATCATGCCGGTGCTTTCATGATGGAGATCAAAAGCACAAGATCATGGCCATATCATGTCACTTATGATTTGCATGTGATGTTAATCCTTTTATGCACCTTGTTTTGCTTAGGACGACGGTAGCATTATAAGGTGATCCCTCACTTAATTTCAAGATAAATTGTATTCTCCCCGAGTGTGCACCGTTGCGAAAGTTCGTCGTGTTGAGACACCACGTGATGATCGGGTGTGATAGACTCTACGTTCACATACAACGGGTGCAAGCCAGATTTGCACGCGCAGAACACTCGGGTTAAACTTGACGAGCCTAGCATGTACAGACGTGGCCTCGGAACACAAGAGACCGAAAGGTCAAACATGAGTCATATAGTAGATATGATCAACATAATGATGTTTACATTGCAGCCACCTCAACTCACGTGATGATCGGACTTGAGTTGGTGAATTTGGATCATGTTAGAACAATTATGTGAATGGTATAATATAGTAGGTATCATGTTAGAACAATTATGAATCTTGTCTTGACCGTACCTAAGTGAATGATCTTTACTTATTATACTAACCCATCTCACGAAGTTCCGTTAAGTTTTGTGTGATTGAAGTTTTCAAGTTTTGGGTGAGATATCGATGAGAGGTGAACAAGGAGCAGCAAGGACCTAAGATTGGGGATGCCCAAGGCACCCCCAAGGTAACATCCAAGGAATACTCAAGCGTCTAAGCTTGGGGATGCCCCGGAAGGCATCCCCTCTTTTGTCTTCAACATTATTGGTACATCTTACTTGGAGTTATATTTTTATTCGTCACATGATATATATGTGTTTTCCTTGTAGTGTCATTATATTTTTTGTTCTATTTTAGATGATATTTATAATCTTGGTATTCAATAAAAAGTTCCAAGAATTGCCTCTTAGGATGCTTTGGTTACATGTTTGATATTTGCTGTGTAAAAATAGAAACTTTTGGTGTAGTGTTTTCGTAAATTTCTACAGGCTGTTCTGTTTGGACAAATTGTTGTCATAGTTTTGCTATCTACTTATCTTATACTTTCCATATCTTATATTGGTAGATATAAATTGTGGAAATGATAGTAAATAGTAGATTATGTTTGAAAATTATTGTGCAACTTGTCTTGGCAGTACATGGAGTGTTTATTTGTTTTTATGTGTACTAACCTATCTCACGAGTTCTTTTCAAGTTTTCGGTGGATGAAGTTTTTAGGTGAAACCAGGATATGAGAGGATTGAACGAGATACAAAATCTCAATCTTGTTGATGCCCAGGGCACCCCAAGTAAATATTTCAAGAAGTCTCAAGCATCTAAGCTTGGGGATGCTACACATCCTACCTCTCTTCATCAATAACTATCGGTTAGCCTATGTTGAGCCTAAATTTTTATTTTTCGACATGATATGTGCTATTCTTGGAGTGCTATTTTTCTTTTGCTTGATATTTATATAAAATACTTATATCTGAAAGTTTTTAGATGAGAGAGAGAGTTCTCAAATGACTACCCATTTACTTAACTATTCGCTTGATCTTCACCTATATGTTCTTATCTTTTTGGAGTAGTTTGTCATTTACTCTTGTGCTTCACTTATATCCTATGAGTAAATTTTTAAATGAATTGAATAGCATGAAGTTGAAATTATATGTTCATATCATGCCTAGTAGTAGCTTCACATTGGGTTTAGAAAGTGAAATCTTTTTGAAGCTTGACAATCACAATATTGGTCATACAAGCAATTCGTGAATGATTAGTATAAGGACGAGAACTTTCACATACAAATATATTATCTTGGACATCTTATATGATTGTGAAAACCATTAATTATTTTCAAACTTGAGCAAATTAGTTGAAGTTGGACAAGGAAGACAACGTAATGACTTATGGTTGTGTATATTTGCATAGAAGTTATATTGTTATGAACCCTCCAACATGTGGTGTTTTCTTAGGATCTTTTGCTAGCCAAAAATTTGTACTAAGTAGAGATACTACTTGTGGATCCAAAAACCCTTAAACCCAGTTTCTTGCCATGAGTTTCCACCATACCTACCTATGGATTGAACAAGATCCTTCAAGTAAATTTTCATCGGTGCAAAAAGGCAATCAAAATTGCTTCTAAATGTGTTTGATCATTTAGTGTAAGAGCAAATTGAGCGTTGTGCGAACTTGTGATGGCAAAGTAATAAACGCGACGGACTGCATAATAAAGGTTGCTATCATTAGGGGGAATATAATGTGGTGTTCTTTTGCATTAAGGGATTCTGCATACAAAACCAAAAAGTGCATGACAACCTCTGCTTCCCTCTACGAAGGGCCTATCTTTTACCTTTCAGTATTTACTTTTATGCAAGAGTCAATAGTATGCATTCTCATTTCAACCTCAATTATTCTCTAGTTGGCAAGCATCATGTGGTCGGGAAAGATCTAAGCACATATGGCCAATCAAATATATTTGATCATGACTTATTATTGTTGATAATTATCTCTATGATAAATTAGTTGGGAGGCGAAACATTAAGCCCCTATCTTTCTCTGTGTTCGATGGATGCCATTTGTTCTAAAAACATGGTTTGAGTACTAGAAATCATAGAAGACTATATGATGATTGAGTATGTGGAGCTCTTACTTAGACTTTGTTGAGAATAAGTTGAATTACAATTGTTTGGTGACTAAGAACATAGGTTGTTAAGTTTCAAGAAAATTCATTGTTTGAACCATAACATGTGAATTGGTTGCCACTTTATCATGATGAGTTTTATGAGAAAGAGTTGTTCTTATGATGCTAGGAAAAGCGGTTGAAATTATCATTGATCAAACTTATGTACTATGCTAGCATTCACACTTCATAAATTATTTCTTTTATCATTTACCTACTCGAGCACGGGTAGGAATTAAGCTTGGGGATGCTGATACGTCTCCAACGCATCTATAATTTATGAAGTATTCATGCCATATTTACAACAATTTTATATGGTTTTGGTATGATTTGCATGGAACTAACCCGGACTAACGCTATTTTCAGCAAAACTACCATGGTGTCATTTTTTGTAAAGAAATAAAAGTTCTCCAAATGTAACGAAACTTTTTGACGATTTTTTGGAACAAAAGACGCACTAGAAGCTTCGTATGCAGGCCATAAAAGCCATGAGGTGGGCACAACCCACCATGGCGTGCGAGCCCCCTCTGGCTCGCCTTGGTGTCTTGTGGTCCACTCGTGGCCCATCTTCGTGTGAAACCGATGCCCAAAAATCCTATATATTCAGAAACCTCCAAAAATAACCCTAGATCAGAAGTTCCACTACCGCAAGCCTCTGTAGCCACAAAAAAATAATCTAGACCCCATTCTGGCACCCTGCCGAAGGGGGAAATAATCATCGGAGGCCATCTTCATCATCCATATGGTCTCCATGATGAGGAGGGAGTAGTCCACCCTTAGGGCTGACTGTTTGTACTAGTAGCTCTGTGTTTAATCTCTCTCTCTCTCATGTTCTTGAGATGGCACGATCTTGATGTATCACTGGCTTTGTTAATATAGTTGGATCATATGGTGTTTTCCCCTCTCTATCTTGTTGTGATGATTGCGTTTTCCCTTTGAGATTTTGTTATTACTGGATTAAATATTTTTACGGATTTGATAACACTTGATCTATCTCTTGGCACTGAACTCATGGATTCCCGAGGTGACATTGGGGTAATCTATGCATAGGTGTTGGTGAATGTGTCCGTCCTACTTTCTCCGGTAGAAATCTTGGGGCATTCTTTGAGGTTCTTTGTGTTGGATTGAGTATTATGAATCTGAAATTGTTTGATGCGTATCATATAATTAACTCATGGACACTTGTGGTGACATTGGAGTATCTAGGGGACATTAGAGTTGGTTGATGCGTATCATATGGTGTTATTTTAGTATGAACTCTTAGATAGATCGATCGGAATGGATAACTTGGTGTTATTTTAGTACGAACTCTTGTATAGATCGATTGGAAAGGATAACTTTAAGGTGGTTTCGTACCCTACAAACAATTTCTTCTTATGTTCTTCGATAGATAAGAACTTTGGAGTGATTCTTCGTTGCACGTTGAGGGATGATTATGTGATCCAATTATATTAGCATTGAGAGATTGCACTAGCGAATGTACGGACTCTAGTCCTTGTTTTCAAGCATTCCAATACCGTTTGTGCTCCCTTTTGTTACTTGCTACCTTGCTGTTTTTTATTGTTACTATTACAAAAATCAATATCTACTATCATTACTACACTTGTATCACCATCTCTTTGCCGAACTAGTGCACCTACACAATTTACCATTGTATTTGGTGTGTTGGGGACACAAGAGGCTTTTTATTATTTGGTTGCAAGGTTGTTTGAGAGAGACCATCTTCATCCCACGCCTCCCGCGGATTGATAAACCTTAGGTCATCTACTTGAGGGAAATTTGTTACTGTCCTATAAAATTCTGCGCTTGGAGGCCCAACACGAGTCTACAAGAACAAGTTGTGTAGTTGACATCAGTACCCTCCATGGGTTGAAGTCTCCATCAGCATGGACGTACAATAACACCACCTATCGTGACGGGGTTATTACTCCTAGGTAGGCCAAGACTAGGGAGTTCCCCCCTTTCGAAGAAAAACCATTCGGCCCGCTGGCCCGTGACCGGCGAACCCACGGCCGGCTAGCCCAAGGCCGACTAGCGGACAACCGTTGACCCTCTATCGGCTGGCCCACGGCTGGCTGATCGTGGATCCAGTTGACGGTGTCCTGGACTAGGTGGTACTCACCACATCGTCTCCCGACCAGTGGGTCGGTCTGAGGACCCTCATGATGATTCCCTAATGGGCCACTTCGGGCAGCCCATGATGCATACAAGGAAGATTCCACAAGACTTGGTGATCAAGACAAGGACTCCTCTCCATCGACATAGCCGACTAGGAATTTTGTTATCCTAGGCCTCTCGTGTGTTATATAAGCCGAGGCCAGGCTAGTCATTAGGCAGGATCAGATCATCATAGATCATATCACCATACGAGCATAGCTCTTAGAGTTTAGACCACTACATACGATCTCGAGGTAGATCAACTCTGTACTCGATACACCATCATCAATACAAACAAAGCAGGACATAGGGTTTTAGCTCCATCAAGAGGGCCCAAACCTGGGTAAATACCGTCTCCCTTGTCTCCTCTTACCCATCGATGCAAGACCCACAGCTCGGAACACCCTACCCAAGATCTGCCGGTTTTGACACCGACATTAGTGCTTTCATTGAGAGTTACACTCTGGGATCGCTAGAAGGATCTATGGCTCGTCTACATATTGCAGTTTTATTGGACAACGAATTTGTGTTCGTTGTCCCCGTTTCCTCAAGCCCCGCTTTGACGATTTCTTCAGTGGAATTGTGCGGAATTGTATCTATAACAACCCTGTAAAATTTCATCGTGTTCCGATGGAAGTATCTATGGCAATCTTCAATATACCGGAGCCATGTCGAATCTGGACTGGAATCTGGATGAGTTTGGGGCGAGGTGTCCAGTATCTAGCTCAGACATCCGTTAGAAAATCCCAGCATTCACCGGCTGCGGAATTCCAATACCGATCACCCCTCACAATTTCAGCTTGATCCTACCTTCCAAACTCCGGGAAACGTTCGAGGAGTACAATGAATTTTGGATGTATTTTCTACGCGAAAACGAATCCGGCCCGAGTTCATCTTTTTCATGAACGGGTTGTGAGACATCTGTTTTGAAGGAAGTTTTCTCATCATCTCGATCAGCCGATCCAGAGTTCGGCAGCTCGAGGGCCGAATTATCATCAAGAGAACCTCGTCATCCGCGGGTTGTACAGGTCGGGCGTTCCGTTGCTTCATCAAGCCAGAATTGACCGAGTGACAAATTCTGACCCGCGTCGGCATCACCGCGTCGTTGCTTTTTCAAGCTGACGTCCACTAACCGACCTGCTTTGACATGTCAGCTGGCTTTGGGCTCTAGCGTCACCTTATAGATCTGCCCCGTCACCTCGGCTAGACCAGGGGCTTCATCATCTCCTCATCAACCTGCTTCGGGGACTTCGGTGTCACCAACCGACCTGCTTTGATAGCTCGGCTGACATTAGACTTCGGCTTCACCAGTCGACCTGCTTTGACACCTCGACTGGCATGAGACTTCGGCATCAGCAGTCAACCAGTTTCGACACCTCGGCTGACATGAGACTTCGGCGTCACCAGCCAACCTGCTTCGACACCTCGGCTGGCATGAGACTTCGATGTCACCAGTCAACCTGCTTTGATACCTTGGCTGGCATGAGACTTTGGCGTCACTAGTCAACCTACTTTGACACCTAGGCTAGAATGAGACTTCGGCATCACCAGTCAACCTGCTTCGACACATCGGCTGGCATGAGATTTCAGCGTCACCAGCCAACCTACTTCGACACCTCGACTGGCATGAGACCTCGGCATTACCAACCGACATGCTTTGGCACCCCGGCTAGACAGAGGGTTTGGCCATCTCTTCATCAACCTGCTCCAGGGACTTCGGCATCACCAGCCGACCAACTTCGCCATGTTAGCTGGACGGGGGACTTCACCTCGCCACATTAACCGTGCAGCATCACCACTTCGCCAAGCCAAACTCTTTGCTCAGGCACCTCGGCGCCCATGCCATATTCCTTTACTTATTTAATTCACTTAAATTAACTAAGTAGAAGATTTTTTAAATATTATTACCTTTATTTGTTATTACTCTTGCCTTGCACTATATTGTGTGCACAGGTAATCGACTTCGGTTGTGTCATGAGGTCACCTTGGCATGCCTACATCGTCCTCCCGTCTCCATCAACCAAATTGTGTCATCGACATGGTGGACTGACATGGGGGCTTTGCCATCACGCTGCCGAACTATTCCGTCTGCTCGACTGGACCGGGGGTTTCTCTTCAACCCTTCCTAAGTGTTGTGTTGTAACTTCATCAAGCCAATCTCTTCTTCGGCTACCTCATGACCGTCTTGGGGGCTGGGACTTTGACCCACTACAAGATCGACACACGTCACAAGCACATTAACCAGCTAAGTCACTTTCATGCTCAATTTTTAACTTTTACTCGGTTCGACCAAGCATTATATTTGTGTTAAATAAAAAGTTTGTTTGTTCAAAACACTTTCTTTTACCATGATAATTGGGGGCTTCACTATCACGCTGTTGAAGTACTCTCCTCGGCTGGACCGGGGGCTTCGCCTCATCGCAGCAACCGTGTTGCATCGCCACATCTCAACCAAAGCTCTTAGCTCGATTACATCAGGCTTGGGGGCTAGGACCTCGACCAGGTCAAGGACTGCATCTCCATCCCGTCACAACCCCATACTGCACCGAGCACATTAACAAGCTAAGTCGTTTTCGTGCTCAGCTCTCTTGAAATTTCATTTTTTGCTCGATTCAACCAAACATTATATTTTTTTGTTAAACAACAAAAAATTGTTTGTTAAAAATTTCTTTACCTGATTTAACTGGGGGCTCTTTAATTTGTATGAGCTGTCTTATAAGAAATGTGCTTTCTTCTTGGGCATTGCAAAGTCTTATTCTACTACTCCTTTTCCCAACACTAGTGTGTGGTCAATAGCCGGATAGCACGGTTTCTTTCTAAAGCCACCTGAGTTCAGTTTGGTAAACAGGTCTCGGAAAAACACTCCGCCTTCGGGATATGGAGGTTGGAGCCAAAGGCTGGCCCGCTTGGAGCGCGGAGATCGGATGTATCATGTTAAAGCACGACCGAAGCACATATTAATTTTAAGACCAGTTTCAGATTGGCACAATTTTCTTTTATCTAAACAAAAAAATGCATAAATTATTGTTTAAAGCATCAACAATATTGATGGGGGGTTGCGACTAGAGCCTAACCCACCAAAAGCCAAGGCACTCCGAGGAGTCCTCGACAAAACGTTCTCGGATATTGCTTTATATGCACCAATTTTGATATGTGTCTTCGATCAATAGTTGGGTTGCCCGGCTCATGTACTTGCCTCCTACATTCCGCTTTATTCGGCTAGGAGTGCAAAGGAAGAACCATTGTGATTGTACTTCCGGTTTAACTGGTCAACTATCTTAGTGGAGAAAGCCAAAAACTGACTTTCACAATGGGCGTAAACTGGTCGGCGATCCGATGACCATATTAAATAACCGGCCTTTCATAAAATTGGCCTGAGTGTTAATGAATTGACCTCGGTTGACGCCGAACACTAACCCGGGGCTAGTAACTGACCTCCCAAACTTTAAGCTACCATGACCAAGTGAAAGTTATAAAGCCTAGATATCTGATTGCCTCGTTTCCGTTAACACAACCGCCTCTAGGCACCGAGTCGTCGGCTAAGGGTTGTCTTGTTACTGCGGAAACACCCTGCGAGCATCTACAAAGGGGTAGAAGCTGATGATGGGCCACTCTCAAATGATAAACGGTCACAAAGGAGTCAAAATAGCATATATCATAAAAGCATTTGTATTCAATATACGAGTGCTGCCTTCTGTAATCATCGTTATAAAGCCATGAATATGCATCAATTTGACTTAAGATTTTGGCCAAGATGGGTTGCCTGGCTCCTGTGCTTACCCCCTACGTTTCCGATTTTTCGGCTAGGAGGTAAAGGGAGCACCTCTGTGATTGTTACTTCCAGGTCATCTGGGTTAGTACCTCAGACTGGATGAAGCTGAAAGCTAGCCATCTTAAGAATATAATTGGTCGACAACGATGGAAGTGAAAATTTTGGTTCATTAAATACCATAGAGTTTGGGAACATTCCCCGAACTAAATCCTCAATATTTTCCTCCCACATTGATCGGAGTTGAGGTTTCACGATCATGGTCAACATGACATCCTGGAAATAGGAACTTATAAAGGAACTATTTTTCTCAGAAGATGTTTCTTACGTTAATAGTAATATAACATATCTCTCAGCATACCTTTGTTTATAAAATCGTGTGGCCGGATTGCCTTGTTTACCGTAAATATTTTCCCTTATAAAGTAGTACAAACACTCCTCGGCTACTAGCCAAGGAGGTTGAAGTCGATGGTCGGTCAACAAAGTCTTGTACAATGCGGATCTGAGCATTAATGATGTAAAGTACTTGGATACATAGAATCATTACACGTAAATTGTGTCGAACATAACAAAGTTTGTGTCAAACAAATATCGATCCTAAATTCGACCACCGTTACCAAATTAAGGCTCGGGGGCTAATGCATTGCCTATTCAATGCAGCAAATTCAAATTGCAATACGGTTTCTCAGGAGATTCGATCCTTAGGTTGGTCGGACGCACCCAACCTGAGTCTCGGAAACTATTGTGTACCGCGTTTACATCCCTAATGAATGCCACCGAGCAAGAACTTGATCCTCATGACGATTTCGCAAATTGACCTGTCTCACGGGTTACTGGGATAAGAGGTTTTATTTTGATTATTATTTCCTTCAGTGGCGTCTCAGGTTTTAGACCGACATGCACCTTGAGGGCTACTGGCTATATATCTCGATAGAGAATAAATTGCACCACTCGAAAATATCCACAAAAATCTATCCACGGTCGGGATGGTGCACCAACTCGGAAGCAATCCAGCATAAAGTTCGGGCGCAAGTGGCTGGCTCTGTAAAGGACATTTCCAGCATTAAGTTCGGATGAATTTCTTCAATTTTTTAAAGACCAAGGTAATCTATGACACCTGGGACGCTGATCATCACTCGAGCTCGAATGCAGTTCGGCGTTGGAGCTCGGAAGCAGTCCGACATCAAGCTCAAGATCGGAGACACCTCAAAAGCAGTCCGGCATAAAGCTCGGATATGAACGACTGGCTCCATAAAAGACTATTACCAGCATTAAGCTCGGATTAACTCCTTCAAACTTTTTCCAGAACAAGTTAATCTATGAAACCTCAGATGCAGTTCGGTGTTGGAGCTCGACTGCAAAAAGATACCTCGGCTGCAGTTCGACGATTGTACTTCAGAAGCAAGAGGACACCACCGCATGGGAAGCACTTCAAACCCGAGGTATGGCGTGACAATAATAAGGGCCAAGAAATTAAAGGGGCTCCTCCGTTGCTCGACATGTGAATTCTTCAGATACACCTCGGCGATCCTCAAGATCGGAGATAGGAAGATTTGTTGAACCGGTTTTCAAGCCCGACGACTGAAGACAAAGAACTATGCGGAAGAACCGAGGAGCGTCCCCAACTTGAAGACCGGTTCAGGGGGCTACTGATGGTGTCCTGGACTAGGGGCTACTTAGCACGTCATCTCTCGACCAGTGGGTCGGGCTGAGGACCCCCATGATGATTCCCTAATGGGCCACTTCAGGCAGCCCATGATGCATACGAGGCAGATTCCACAAGACTTGGTGATCAAGACAAAAACTCCTCTCCACCGACGTAGCCGACTAGGACTCTTGTTAAATTAGCATAACTCTCGCAGCACACTTTTAAAGCATCAACAATATTGATGGGGGGTTGCGACTAGAGCCGAACCCACCAAAAGCCAAGGCACTCCGAGGAGTCCTCGACAAAACGTTCTCGGATATTGCTTTATATGCACCAATTTCGAATTGTGTCTTCGATCAATAGTTGGGTTGCCCAGCTCATGTGCTTGCCTCCTACATTCCGCTTTATTCGGCTAGGAGTGCAAAGGAAGAAACCATTGTGATTGTACTTCTGGTTTAACTGGTCAAGTATCTTAGTGGAGAAAGCCAAAAACTGACTTTCACAATGGGCGTAAACTGGTCGGCGATCCGATGACCATATTAAATAACCGGCCTTTCATAAAATTGGCCTGAGTGTTAACGAATTGACCTCGGCTGACGCCGAACACTAACCCGGGGCCAGTAACTGGCCTCCCAAACTTTAAGCTACCATGACCAAGTGAAAGTTATAAAGCCTAGATATCTGATTGCCTCGTTTCCGCTAAACAACCGCCTCTAGGCACCGAGTCGTCGGCTAAGGGTTGTCTTGTTACTGCGGAAACACCCTGCGAGCATCTACAAAGGGGTAGAAGCCGATGATGGGCCACTCTCAAATGATAAACGGTCACAAAGGAGTCAAAGTAGCATATATCATAAAAGCATTTGTATTCAATATACGAGTGCTGCCTTCTGTAATCATCGTTATAAAGCCATGAATATGCATTAGTTTGACTTAAGATTTTGGCCAAGCTGGGTTGCGTGGCTCCTGTGCTTACCCCCTACATTACCGATTGCTCCTGTGCCTACCACATCGTCTCCCGACCAGTGGGTCGGGCCGAGGACCCCCATGATGATTCCCCTAATGGGCCACTTCAGGCAGCCCATGATGCATACGAGGCAGATTCCACAAGACTTGGTGATCAAGACAAGGACTTCTCTTCACCGACATAGCCGACTAGGACTCTTGTTATCCTAGGCCTCTGGTGTTTTATATAAGCCGAGGTCAGGCTAGTTATTAGGGAGGATCAGATCATCATAGATCAGATCACCATACAAGCATAGCTCTTAGGGTTTAGACCACTACATATGATCTCGAGGTAGATCAACTCTGTACTTGATACACCATCATCAATACAAACAAAGTAGGACGTAGGGTTTTACCTCCATCAAGAGGGCCCGAACCTGGGTAAATACCGTCTCCCTTTTCTGCTGTTACCCATCGACCCAAGACCCACAGCTCGGGACCCCCCTACCCGAGATCCGCCAGTTTTGACACCGCCACCGGCCACCCGACCCCTGGCCAGCCCGTGGCCGGCCCTTCCGCTGACCTTTGAACGGGCAGGCACCCGTCCCCTCTCATTGCGACCAAGTACACCGACAAGACGCGACCCCCATGATGGACCCCGGCCTGGCTACAGCTACCGCTGACGCCTAGGCACGCATGGCTACAGTTCGGCCGGTCATACCGCTGACCGTGGTCAATCGCGACCAGGCATGGCAACAGTACCGGCACGCCCCGGTCCACTCCATTACGTGCCCCGCGTGGTTATAGTGTTGCCGGCCATACCGGAGACTTCGGCCGGCTGGCGCAAGGTAACACCGCTCGGGCGGACCGTGCCGCGGCAGGTGAGCACGGATTAATTGAAGAGCCGACTGGTGGGCCCTAGCTAGCGATGGGACCACGCAGCCGGCAGGCCCTACGAGCGACGAGATGGCACAGCGGGTGGGCCCCCTAGCCGGCTGGAGAGGCTGCCAGCTAGGTCCACCGTTCGAGTACTTAGGAATATTGTAAGCCAAGGGGTTGGCCTATAAAACCCCCGAAGCCCCATGCATCGGGCACGCACACAAGCACGAAGGAGCTCTCACCATCTCACACTCTCACGTAGCAAAGGAAGAGGAGCCGACTGCCCCTTCTTCCACCTTTAGACAACAGCTCAAGGAGCGCCATTGTAACCTCATCCACCATCTAACCAGACCAGCAGGAATAGGGGTGTTACCTCCCACGAAAGGCCCCGGACCTGGGTACATCGTGTGTCTCTAACCGCTTGTGCCTAATCCTGCTCCCAGAGCCCGTCGGCATCCTTCGGCCCCAACCACTCTCTATAAGCCTACCCATGGCATCTGTCGTGAGAAAATGACGACAGTTGGTGCCCACCGTGGCGCTGGCCGGAGTCACGCTCCGGGCGGGACCCTTCACCACCTCCCGAGCCGCCCCGCGTCTGGGCGGAACTGCATGCTCATGGGGCTTTCTCCCGCGGGTTGGGACCTCGTTCCCGCTGGCCCTATAGGGTACGCTGTCGGCCTCTCTAATGAGTGCCTCGGCAGCGACCCTCCGCTCGACATCACCGCACTCACCAAGCGCGTCGGTAGGATGAGCCTCGTCGATGAGTACCTAGCCAGGTACTTGACTACACCGACCCGCCCTCGTCTATGGCTGCATTCACCCCAGGCAAGGGCAACGGCTCCCGCATCCACGCGGGGGTAATGGTCACTGCCTTCTCCACCTCTTCTGGCCAACCGCATGCCGAGGCCGACGTGGCTACCACCCGTGCCAGTACCACCGACCTGCACCAGTACCTCCAACTCGCTCGGCGCTACCCTTCGGGGTCTGAGCACCCCCATCGCTCCAACGGCGAACCCGGCAAGTGCCACAACCGAGCTGGAGGTGGCCCGTTGACAACTGTTCGGGGATGCCAATGCCCTCGCAACCAAGCGGCGTCAGATGGATACCGCGCAGCTGGTCACATCCCTAGTTGGTTTACTTAGGTCAGCATGTGTGTGCATCATGTTTTCACTTTTGCATCAACTTGAAATGGGGATTAACAGAAACCCCAAACACCTCACTTGAATCAAACAAATTTAATAGCTATGAAAAAACAACAAATCCAAAATGCCCATCAAAATATCCCCTATGTCTGATAAATGTGGACATTAATATATCAGGGGCCATTCTAAATATTTGAATCTTTAAAGCATTTCAAAAATAAATATTAAAGCTGTTGAAAATGCCAAATAAAGCATTCTGATTATTTTAGTATTCAAAATATTCTCAAATTTTTTAAAGAGGTTTGAAATATTCAAACTTAGCTCTATAAAATATTTGGGATATTCTATGCCTAGCATTTGTGCCCGAATAAAAAAAACAAATGTCATAAATAAAATAGAAACTGGAAAATAAAAAAAGGCCACCTAGGCCGGCCCATCTAGCCCAGCACCATCGTCGTCCTCCTGGCAGCCAGGAGGACGAGCGTGCGCCCGGTGTGCGCGCGCGTCGGATCTGCCACGCAGCTCCCTACGCGCCTGCATTCCCCCGTTGCGTTGGCGAGCAGATGAGGACGCGCTGCCATCCCCATCGCTCTCTCTCGCCCAATCTCCCCCTGCCTCCTTCCTCTCCTCTGCTGCTCCATGGCCGATGGCCCCGCTCGCTCGCCGCCATAGTTGCAGCCGCTCCCGTGCCTCCTTGATCCCACCAGAAGCCCCGCCTCATCGTCCCCGTCCTCTGCGCCGAGCCACGCGTCGCCAGAAGCCCTGGAGCATCACCCTCGACCTCTTCTTCCTCCTCGGGTCCAAGCTCTGCCGCCATTGATTCGTCACCTCCGAGCCCTCCCCGAGCAAGCTCTCGTCGGCTCAAAGCCCGCAGTGAGCCCCAGGTTCTTTCCCCTCTCTTCCCCAGCCTTTTCCCCCTCTCTAGGCTCCGGTTCCATCGATGCCCAAAATGCCCCGTCGCACGAGCTCGTCGCCGATGTTGCTCCGGTGACCAAGTGGTCCTTCCGAGGCCACCATCAAGCTCATGGGGTCGCCTAGATGCCGTAGGTGCCAAGCTACGACCATATTGCGCCTTAGTTCGAGTAGCTCGTGCTCGCCTGAGCTCCGGCAGCCACCGAGCTCGTTACCAGCGTCGATCCCAGCCATCTGAGCCTCTGAGAGGTGTCGGGATGGACGCGCGTGTGAGCCTAGGGTCGCCTGGTGCCTTCCGTCGGCAAAATGGTCGTCGGAGGAGGAAACCCGACCCCTTCGTCGTCTCTGGATCCACCGGCAGCTCAACGCCGATGAGTCTGGCCGACATTGACCACGGGGGGTTTGACCCCTGGGTCACTGGCAAGTGGGACCGGGTCAGGGTTAATTAGGATTAGTTTTAAAATAAACAATTAATTAATTTAATTAAGTTAATGACCCACTGACAGTGGGCCCTATCCTAATTAATTAGTAATTAGTTTTTAGTTAATTTCTGTTAGAGGCTGGGTCACTCACCAGTGGACCCCACTGGTCAGGTTTGACCTGTCAACGGTTTGTTGACCAGCTGACGTCATGATGATGTCATGCTGATGCAATAAAGTAATTTCTGAATTGAATTAATTCCAGAAACTATTTAAAACTTAGAAAATTCATATAAATTAATCTATGACTCAGATTGAAATAATTTATATATGAAAATTTATCAGAAAAATCCAATGAATCAGTTGGTGATATTATCATGCATGTTAGAGCAACCTATGTAGATGAACATTGACATTTACTAATAGGTTAACATATGGAATATGAAATGGAGAACGATTTTGAACCTATATTCAAAATTACTTCATTTAACTTGGATAGTAGTTGCATTAGCTCATCCATACATCCTGCCATGTCATGATCATGCATCATATTGCTGCACTTGCCGTGTATTGGTTGTTACTTGTCTGCATTGCGGTAGGCCCTGCTTCTGAGGATATCTCTGAGTATTCCAATGAAGGAGAATACCTTCCCGCTTCCCAGCAAGGCAAGCAACCCCATTGATCATTCCGATAACACCCCATTCTCTCGCTCCTGCTCTTGTTTATTGCATTAGGACAAACGTTCAATTGCTGTCAAACACGGTAGATGAACCCATTCCTTTGCATGACCTGTCATTGTCACTGTAAATAGCTAAACCTTGCAACCTAGCATAACTGGTAGATGCTTGGTCCATGATGTGCTTTGCTTACTTTGCCTGCTATGCTTAGATTTGCGTCAGGTCTGATTCATCTGGGTGATGAACTGGAGTGAAACAATGTCGTTCTGATGTGATAAGCTCAATGATGAGCTCGATTTGGTAAAGGTAGTGATGAGAGGCTATGTAGGAGTACATAGCGGGTTGTCTCATTGGGACCATTCTTAGGAATTGAGTTCCGTGTTTGTGATCCAAGACTAGTTACTACCACATGCTAGGCCCTGAAATATGACCCCGCTCGACTTATCAATCGCTTAGTCCTTGGTCCAGGAGTTGCAAGTAGTTTCTGGTATTTATAGTATGTTGGAGGCCGTGCATAGCGCTGACCCTAGGGGTGGGTTACGACGCGGTAGGCAGTGGCACGGTGTACCAAGGTTCACCCGAATGGTGGGCTTGGGAACCCTACGCACATCGTTTGGGGCCGTAGCAGAAACTTAGGCCAGAATTCCATGCGGGTTTAGTCTCAAATAGGCGATAGCCTGGACTAAAGGTCTTGTGTGATTGACGGTCGTGGCCGACTCCCTCGCTGGGCTTGCGTTTAAAGGTTGCCAAGGTGCATGGTTTTATGAGCACACAATGATAAGTGGCGAGAGCATGTGTGAAGAAGTACACCCCTGCAGGGTATGAATCTGTTCGAATAGCCGCGTCCTCGGATATGGACTACTTGGAGAACTTATGATGTTCATAGATAATTTAATGGATACTTATAAAAATCTCAAGACAAGTGTGAGTATCGTGGATGGCACTCTCGTAGGAGACGGAAGTGAATCCATGGTGGTGTATTGATGTGGAGTTAGTGGACTCGTGTGCGATATCTAAAATTTGAACAAAGAGTTAAAATTGTGTAGTATAGGTTAGCCATGAGTCAAAGCTGGCATTGCTGCGTAAACTCCATCACTCCCCCTTGTTGATACATGAGCATGAATAGTCTAGGTCTGCTTTAAAGACTTGCTGAATACAATTGTACTCATGTTTGCTTAATAAATGTTGCAGATGAGACTCATGACCCATCAGTTGGGTTCTATCAGATGTCGACGGCGCTGAATAGCTGGTGTCCCGGCTACGACCTTATGCCCTGTGGCGGGCTGTAGATAGTCAGGCCATGTGCCTTTTTACGCTTTGAACTATCTGTACTCAGACAGCTTTATGCTTCCGCTTGGTTTCTATGACTTGAGTATCGGGTCATGTGACCCCTATCTGTAAGAACATATTATGCAAGGCCCCTCAGAGCCTCTTAAATAAAAGTTGTGTTGATGTATGGTTATGTTGTGATGCCATAGTTGTATCTATGCATATCGGGCATGTCATGCATACGTCTGACATGGAACGGTATGTATGGGATCCGACACCTAGTCATGTGCCTTTAGTAGTACTCTTTACGGGAAACTGCCTCTTTGTGCTTCCACCGAGCCTTGGTAGCTTGCTACTGCTTCAGACACATTGATTGATCGGAATGTATCCTTGTTTTTTGTTGTGTCTGTCCCTTCGGGGAAATGTCTCGCAGTGTAATGGAGTCCATGTAGCTTGCTATGACTCGTCTACATGCTGTGATGACATTTATGTCCCACGGCGTAATGGAGTCCTTGTAGCTTGCTATGACTCATCTACACACGCTTGAGGCTGACACCTGCATTGCTGGATTTCATATTCATGTTTCCGTACAGATGTGCCACTTGGGTTCTATGACTAGTTATGTCGACCCGGGTTCTCTGTCATTTGATTGCCAGCGACATGTTCGCATACGTGAGCCAAAAGACGCAAATGGTACCGGCTAAGGTAAGGCTGCAGCCGTGGAGTTTACCGTGCGTGAGGCCGCAAAGTGATGTGATGTGTTACAGTCTGGATTCATATGACTTAGGATCGGGGTCCCAACATCTTTGGTATCAGAGCCTGACTGACTAGAGGACTACCAAGCCAAACCGGTCGAAGTTGAGTCTAGAAACACTATAGAAAAGTACGGGAATTGATTGTGGAAGGGAACTTAAGGCTCTTTTACTCCTCTTCCCAAGTCATTCTATTTTGAGTCATCCTCATATTTTCTATGGGGCTAATAACTAGGCTTCTCATCTATTGCTTAGGATGACAAGTTACTAACCATGGACTATTAGGTAGCTTGTTCGCAAGTGAACTTCGGTACTCGAGTATTGTTGGTGTGACAATTAGTTGGAGTAGAAATTTGACTCTAGATAGTCGAGTGGTTATGCTATCCAATCTCTTGAAGTTGTCTCAAAATCCTTTTTGAGCAATTACATCCGTTATGCTGTCCAATTTCTGCTAGAATCTTTAATGTCTTGCATCATTCTCTGTTTAAGATGCCCCCTCGTCCTTCTCGTCAGGTGGTTTGCCTAACTAGGTGCATTGATGTACCGGGTCATACGGCCATGTTGGTTAGAGTTATGATGGAGGCTGGTTACCATTGGTACCCAGAGTACATAGTGGAGGAGCAGTATCGAGATCTCAACTAGAGTTAGCATTTGTGTACTGTTAGGATATATCCATCATATCCTGGAGCTACAGAGCCACTACATTGGTCATACGGGTTTGGTATCACTATAGACATGGCAGTTTAGGAGGCCGCCTATACCATGCTGACTATCATGAGGTTTCACCATGGTCTGCTTCAGAACACAGAGTTCTGTTATGTTCCTGCTTCTCTAGGAGGAGAGGAAGGTTATCTTAGTGCAACCTACTATGATCATTCTCATGAGGACCCTAGGCTGCAAGTGATTGCTCAGATGTTGGAGAACAGGGATCATGATGCGTGTGCCCTTCACATGGAGCTATATGCTACCCGTGCACGTCCTTGGAAAGCCCTGACCTAGCTAGCACCTGTCATGCAGACAGGCTATGGAGAATTGGATATGTTGAACCCATCGCGGACTTATCTACCAGCACACGTAGACTAGCCCGATGTTGGAGGCATTACTCCTCTTCGAGGTCCGTTGTTGCCACCAATGAGGGGACCAAGGCCACATCTGTGTCCTTATGGTTTCCAGGGATCGCAGGCCAGGGTGTTTCCAGATCCTCAGGTTCAGCTCCCGGGCCACGGGGGTAACCTATATGAGGCATTCTACGGCGATGCTTGAGTACGTGGATGTTGGTACTAGTATGGTAGTAGTTGTATTGCCACAGTCCTGCGTGTCTTGTGGGATATGACTGAGGTGTGAGTTGAGTTCCGGAGGTGTAGATAGATAATGTGTAGGAAGCTTGTAATGCCTCTAATGAGTTGTATCATCTTTCCGTAGGTTGTACTTCAGCTTGGGCTTGCACTGAACTATGTCATGGTGTGTATGAATCATGGTGTTCATATGGCAGTTTTTTTACCATGTTGATCGGGTGTTTACCCTTGCATGCCATGTTGTTCAGTACATCCCTCATCTTATGTCTTAGAGTTGTTGTCTTCCTTGTCTAAGCTGTGGGTTTGTTTTCCCAGGATGGTGTCAACTAGGAATAACCCCATGCCGGGCCCCGAGCAGGGCGAGGGAAGCCAACCAAGACAAGAGAACCTGTCGCAGGCACCCTCTTTGGCAGAAGTGATGCTCGAAGCTGAACGGAATAAAAGGGAGACCAACAGGCTGTTGGAACGTATTGAGAAGAACATAACGCATCCTCCCCATAATGATTGTAATGATGGTGTGTCCCTCAATGACTTCGTCAAGTTGTGCCCACCTAAGTTCCATCATTCGGTCGATCCGCATGACGTTGATGACTGGCTGACTAGCATGTCCCGCAAAATCCAGGCTGCCAATGTATCTGAGGCCAACAAGGTGATTTTTGCTGCATACTTTCTGGAAGGACCTGCCAATCTGTGGTGGGAAAATTATGAAGCCATGCGTCCCGCAGGCCCCGCACCAACCTGGGTAGATTTCATTGAGGCATTCCGTACCCATCACATCCCGGAAGGGCTGATGGATCGCAAGAGAGAGGAATTATGTGCTTTTACCCAGGGCAGACTCACAGTGGATGCTTATAGCCATGAGTTCGGCAATCTTGCTCGTTATGCTCCGGAGGAAGTGTCGACCGATGCCAAGAAACAGGCTAGGTTCCGCAAGGGACTTAGTCCTGAGCTCCGTCGAGATCTGTGCCTGCATGAGTGCACAACCTTCCAAGCTCTCGTCAACAAGGCTATCAATGCCGAAACAGGACAGACTGATTACGAGGCAACTAGGAAGCACACCCGTGACTTCAGCCTCGCATATGGATCAGGCCCCAACAAACGCGAGGTGTGGGTGCCCAATACAGCTCTGCCACCAAGGTACACCACGAGGCCATCCTTCCAGGCGCCTCGCCCAGCTCAGCCCAACCCTCCAGCCAGGACATTTGGAGGTCCCCCTGCTACTACTGCTCCCCGTGCTACTATTGTCTTCTACAAGTGTGGAGAACCAGGACACTACTCCCTTGAGTGTCCTCAGAACAATGCTAAGTCGGCTGGACGTGGGAAGTTGGGAAAAGCTTTCTATGTGAAGCCAGCTCCTGCTCGTGGCCGAGTGAATTATGTTTCTGTTGAAGAATCCCTTAAGGATCCTGATGTTATCCTAGGTATGCTCCTTGTCAATAGTCATCCAGCATTTGTTCTGTTAGATACTGGAGCATCTCATTCTTTCATCTCAGAAAGTTATGCACAGTTGCATAACATGTCATTTTGTGATATGCCTGCTCCTTTAGTAGTTCAGACTCCTGGTTCAAAATGGCAAACTTCTAGAGTGAGCCATGATAATGAGATTCTTGTGGATAGACTAGTCTTTCTAGCATCTTTGATAGCCCTCAAGTCTTCGGACATCAATATCATCTTAGGCATGGACTGGATGAAAGCCCACTATGCTAAGATTGATACTCATACTAGGAATGTTCAGCTTACACATCCATCGGGTGAGATAGTTAATGTCTCCACTCGAGAAGCCAAGCGCCATCTCTATTCTCTCAATGCTAGCCCTCTTCCAAAATTAGAAGATATTCCGGTAGTCCGTGACTTTCCGGATGTCTTTCCAGAAGAACTGCCAGGAATTCCACCTGTTAGGGATGTAGAGTTTGTGATAGAGCTCATCCCAGGGACTGTCCCAATAGCCAGAAGACCCTATAAGATGGCACCAACTAGCCGAACTTAAGAAACAACTCGATGAGGCTTTGAAGAAAGGTTTCATCCGTCCTAGTTCTTCTCCTTGGGCATGCCCTATCCTCTTCGTTAAGAAGAAGGATGGATCGGATCGGATGGTTGTGGATTATCAGCCAGTGAATCTGGTCACCGTAAAGAGCAAGTATCCGCTCCCTAGGATCAATGATTTGTATGATCAACTCGCTGGATCCTCTGTCTTTTCCAAGATGGATTTGAGGTTAGGATACCATCAAATCAGAATTAGAAATGGGGACATTCCAAAAACGGCTTTTGTTACTCGTTATGGCCAATACGAGTACACCGTCATGTCCTTTGGTTTAACCAATGCCCCAACCACCTTCTCTCGCTTGATGAATTCGATCTTCATGGTGTATCTGGATAAATTCGTCGTGGTTTACCTCGACGATATACTCATCTACTCGAAGAACGAACAGGAACATGCCGAGCATCTAAGGCTGATATCGATGAAACTTCGAGAGCATCATCTGTATGCCAAATTCTCCAAGTGTGAATTTTGGTTACCAGAAGTGACCTATCTAGGCCACGTGATCTCTGGTAAAGGTATTGCTGTCAATCCCGAGAGAGTTTGGGCCATCCTTGATTGGACTCAACCTGAATCGGTTAAGCAAGTTTGGAGTTTCCTTGGCTTAGCGAGCTATTGTCGCCGCTTCGTTGAGAACTTCTCCAAGGTTGCGAAGCCTCAGACTGAACTCCTTAAGAAAGATAAAAATTTTGAGTGGACCCCACAATGCGACCATAGTTTTCAGGAGTTGAAAAGACGCCTGACCTCTGCCCCCGTTCTGGTGCCACCAGACTTCTCTAAGGACTTTGTTATCTATTGTGACGCCTCGCGACAAGGATTAGGTTGCATTCTCATGCAAGATCGTCATGTGATTGCTTACACATCTCGACAGTTGCGTCCACATGAGTATAATTATCCAACACATGATCTTGAGCTTGCAGCTGTGGTCCATGCACTAAAAACCTGGCAACATTACCTTCTGGGTAATCATTGCGAAATTTACACTAATCACCAAAGTCTAAAATATATTTTCACCCAACCGGATTTGAATCTTAGGCAAAGACAGTGGGTTGAGTTGATTACAGATTACGACTTAGGGATAACTTAGACCCCGGGGAAAGCCAATGTCATGACTGATGCACTAAGTCGTAAGTCTTATTGTAACAACCTGATGTTACAACAAGGTCAACCACTTCTCTATGAGGAATTTCGGAAGTTGAACCTCCACATTGTTCCTCAAGGATTCCTTTCCAACCTGGTGGCGAAACCTACTCTTAAGGATCAAATTATAGCTGGCCAAAAGCGTGATAAGGGTATTTCCCGGATCAAAGAGAACCTCGTTAGCGGTATCGCTAAGGATTTCTCTATCGATGATCAAGGTGTGGTGTTCTTTCAGAACCGTTTGGTGGTTCCCAAGAACCCACATCTTTGGTAGCTGATCCTTAAGGAAGCTCATGATTCTCCTCTCACAATTCATCCTGGTAGTACCAAGATGTATCAGGACCTACGCCAGAGGTTCTGGTGGACTAGGATGAAGACATAAATTGCTCAGTTTGTTGCCAACTGCGATGTCTGTCGTCGCGTTAAGGCAGAACAGCAAAGGCCTGCTGTCACCCTTCAACCTTTAGCTATTCCTGAATGGAAATGGGATAAGGTCGGTATGGATTTCATTACTGGATTGCCCAGAACTAAGTGAGGGAATAATGCTATCTTTGTGGTCATAGACCGTCTTTCCAAAGTGGCTCATTTTCTTCATGTTCGGAAGGGTATACTGCTAGCCAGCTAGCGGAGTTATACGTTTCTCGAATAGTTTCTCTTCATGGTGTTCCTTTGGAGATTAACTCAGACCACGGAAGTATCTTTACTTCTCGATTTTGGGAAAGTTTGCAAACCGCTATGGGGACTCATCTATCCTTTAGCACTGCTTTCCATCTGCAATCAAGTGGTCAAGTTTAGCGAGTCAATCAAATCCTTGAAGACATGCTCCGAGCTTGTGTTATATCCTACGGTATGAACTAGGAGAAATGTCTTCAATTTGCTGAATTTGCTTATAACAATAGTTATCAATCAAGCTTGGGCAAAGCCCCTTTTGAAGTTCTCTATGGACGAAGGTGTCGAACACCTCTTAATTGGTCAGAAACCGGAGAGAGGCAACTCTTTGGCCCGGATATGATCCAGGATGCAGAAGAGCAAGTTTGCATTATTTGTGAAAAGTTGAAAACAGCCCAATCTCGTCAAAAGAGCCAATATGATCGCCATCATAAGGCTATGACCTATGAAGTTGACGAGAAGGCTTATCTTCGGGTTACACCTCTGAAGGGTCCCCACCGATTCGGTATCAAGGGCAAGTTGGCTCCTCGTTACATTGGACCTTTTCGCATTCTTGCTAAACGAGGAGAGGTTGCCTACCAATTGGAACTTCCGCCACATCTTTCCAAGGTTCATGATGTCTTCCACGTTTCGCAACTCAGGCGTTGCTTCTCGGACCCTGTCCGGAAAGTAGACCACGAAGCGCTTGATCTCCAAGATAACCTTACATATCGGGAATACCTTGTTCGTATTCTTGATCAAGCTGAGTGTACCACTCGGCGTCAAAACATCAAGTTTTTCAAGGTTCAGTGGTCACACCATTCTGAGAAGGAAGCCACATGGGAAAGAAAGGATCGTCTTCGATTAGAGTACCCCGCGCTCTTCCCAACGACTTCCAAATCTCGGGACGAGATTCTTTTGAGTGGGGGTGAGTTGTCACATCCCTAGTTGGTTTACTTAGGTCAGCATGTGTGTGCATCATGTTTTCACTTTTGCATCAACTTGAAATGGGGATTAATAGAAACCCCAAACACCTCACTTGAATCAAACAAATTTAATAGCTATGAAAAACCAACAAATCTAAAATGCCCATCAAAAATGTCCCCTATGTCTGATAAATGTGGACATTAATATATCAGGGGCCATTCTAAATATTTGAATCTTTAAAGCATTTCAAAAATAAATATTAAAGTTGTTGAAAATGCCAAATAAATCATTATGATTATTTTGGTATTCAAAATATTCTGAAACTTTTTATAGAGCTTTGAAATATTCAAACTTAGCTCTATAAAATATTTGGGATATTCTATGCCTCGCATTTGTGCCTAAATAAAAAAAAATAAACAAATGTCAAAAATAAAAAAAACTGGAAATTTAAAAAAAAGAAAGAAGCCCACCTAGGCCGGCCCATCTGGCCCAGCATCGTCGTCATCCTCCTGGCAGCCAGGAGGATGAGCACGTGCCCGCCGTGCGCGCACGCCGGAGCTGCCACATAGCTCCCTGTGCGCCTGCATCCCCCCGTTGCGCTGGCGAGCGGATGTGGATGCGCTGCCGTTCCCATCACTCTCTCTCTCTCTCTCTCTCTCTCGCCCGTTCTCCCCTGCCTCCTCCCTCTCCTCTGCTCCGCCATGGCCGACGGCCCCACTCGCTCGCCATCGTAGTTGCAGCCGCTCTCACGCCTCCTTGAGCCCGCCAGAAGCCCCGCCTCGTCGTCCCCATCCTCTGCGCAGAGCCACGCGTCGCTAGAAGCCCTGGAGCGTCGCCCTTGACCTATTCTTCCTCCTCAGGTCCGAGCTCCGCCGCCGTTGATTCGTCGCCTCCGAGCCCTCCCCGAGCAAGCTCTCGTCGGCTCCGAGCCCACAGTGAGCCCCCGGTTCTTTCCCCTCTCTTCCCCGGCATTTTCCACCTTTGTAGGCCCCGGTTCCGTCGATGCCCGGAATGCCCCGCCGCACAAGCTCGTCGTCGGCGTTGCTCCGGTGACCAGATGGTCCTTCTGAGGCCACCATCGAGCTCGTGGGTGCGCGTAGATGCCGTAGTTGCCAAGCTCTAGCCATGTTGCACCTTAGTTCTAGTAGCTTGTGCTCGCCCAAGCTCCGATAGTTGCCAAGCTCGTCGCCGGTGTCGATCCCGGCCGTCTTAGCCTCTGAGAAGTGTCGGGATGGACGCACGCGTGAGCCTAGGATCGCCTGGTGCCTTCCACCGGTGAAATGGTCGCCGGAGGAGGAAACCCGACCCCTCCGCCATCTCTGGAGGCACCGGCGGCTCAACGCCGGTGAGTCTGGCCGGCGTTGACCACGGGGGTTTGACTGCTGGGTCACATGCAAGTGGGGTCAGGTCAGGGTTAGTAAGGATTAGTTTAAAATAAATAATTAATTAATTTAATTAAGTTAATGACCCACTGATAGTGGGCCCTATCCTAATTAATTAGTAATTAGTGTTTTAGTTAATTTCTGTTAGAGGCTGGGTCACTGACCAGTGGACCCCACTGGTCAGGTTTGACCTGTCAACAGTTTGTTGACCAGCTGACGTCATGATGATGTCGTGCTAATGCAATAAAGTAATTACAGAATTAAATTAATTCCAGAAACTATTTAAATCTTAGAAAATTCATATAAATTAATCTATAACTCAGATTGAAATAATTTATATATGAAAATTTATCAAAAAAATCCAATGAATCCGTTGGTGATATTATCATGCATGTTAGAGCAAGCTATGTAGATGAACATTGACATTTACTAATAGGTTAACATATGGAGTATGAAATGGAGAACGATTTTGAACCTATATTCAAAATTACTTCATTTAACTTGGATAGTAGTTGCATTAGCTCATCCATACATGCTGCCATGTCATGATCATGCATCATATTGCTGCACTTGCCGTGTACTGATTGTTACTTATCTGCATTGCGGTAGGCCCTACTTCTAAGGATACCTTTGAGTATTCCAACAAAGGAGAATACCTTCCCGCTTCCCAGCAAGGCAAGCAACCCCATTGATCATTCCGATAACATCTCATTCTCTCGCTCCCGCTCTTGTCTATTGCATTAGGACAAACGTTCAATTGCTGTCAAACACGGTAGATAAACCCATTCCTTTGCATGACCTGTCATTGTCACAGTAAATAGCTAAACCTTGCAACCTAGAATACCTAGTAGATGCTTGGGCCATCATGTGCTTTGATTACTTTGCCTGCTATGCCTGCTATGCTTAGAGTTGCGTCAGGTCTGATTCATCTGGGTGATGAACTGGAGTGAAACAATATCATTTTGATGTGATAAGCTCACTGATGAAGTCGATTTGGTAAAGGTAGCGATGAGAGGCTATGTAGGAGTACATAGTGGGTTGTCTCATTGGGACCGTTCTTAGGAACAGAGTTCCGTGTTTGTGATCCAAGACTAGTTACTACCACATGGTGGGCCCTAAAATATGACCCCGCTCGACTTATCAATCGCTTAGTCCTTGGTCCATGAGTTGCAAGTAGTTTCTGGTGTTTATAGTATGCTGGAGGCCATGCATAGCGCTGACCCTAGGGGTGGGTTACGACGCAGTAGACAGTGGCACGATGTACCAAGGGTCACCCGAATGGTGGGCTTGGGAACCCTGCACACATCATTTGGGGCTCTAGCAGAAACTTTGGCCAGACTTCTATGCGGGTTCAGTCTCAAATAGGCGATAGCATGGACTAGAGGTCTTGTGTGATTGACAGTCATGGACGACTCCCTCGCTGGGCTTCCTCTTGAAGGTTGTCGAGGTGCATGGTTTTATGAGCACACAGCGATAAGTGGTGAGAGCGTGTGTGAAGAAGTACACCCCTGCAGGTTATGAATCTGTTCGAATAGCCGCGTCCTCGAATATGGACTACTTGGAGAACTTATGCTGTTCATAGATAATTTAATGGATACTCATAAAAATCTCAAGACAAGTGTGAGTACCGTGGATGGCACTCTCGTAGGAGACGGAAGTGAATCCATGGTGGTGTATTGATGTGGAGTTAGTGGACTCGTGTGCGATATCTAAAATTTGAACAAAGAGTTAAAATTGTGTAGTATAGGTTAGCCATTAGTCAAAGATGGCATTGCTGCATAAACTCCACCACTCCCCCTTGTTGATACATGAGCATGAATAGTCTAGGTCTGCTTTAAAGACTTGCTGAGTACGTTTGTACTCATGTTTGCTTAATAAATGTTGCAGATCAGACTCAGGACCCATCAGATGGGTTCTATCTAGATGTCGACGACGTTGAATAGTTGGTGTCCCAGCTACGACCTTATGCCCTATGGCAGGCTGTAGATAGTCAGGCCATGTGCCTTTTTACCCTTCCAACTGTCTGTACTCAAACAGCTTTATGCTTCTGCTTGGTTTGTATGAACTTACTTGTATGACTTGAGTGTCGAGTTATGTGACCCCTATTTGTAATAACATATTATGCAAGGCTCCTCAGAGCCTCTTAAATAAAAGTTGTGTTGATGTATGGTTATGTTGTGATGCCATAGTTGTATCTATGCATATCGGGCATGTCGTGCGTACGTGTGACGTGCAATGGTATGTATGGGATTTGACACCTAGTCATGTGCCTTTAGTAGTACTCTTTACTGGAAACTGCCTCTTTGTGCTTCCACCGAGCCTTGGTAGCTTACTACTGCTCCGGACACATTGATTGACCGGCATGTATCCTTCTTTGCTACTGTGTCTGTCCCTTCGGGGAAATGTCTCGCAGTGTAATGGAGTCCCTGTAGCCTGCTACGACTCATCTACGTGCAGTGATGACATTTATGTCCCACGGCGTAACACTTGCATTGCTGGGTTACACACGCTTGAGGCCAACACCTGCATTGCTGGGTTACGTATGCCTGTTTCCGTACAGATGTGCCACTTGGGTTCTATGACTAGTTATGTCGGCCCGGGTTCTCTATCGTTTGATTGCTAGCGACATGTTCATATACGTGAGCCAAAAGACGCAAACGGTCGCGGCTAAGGTAAGGCTGCAGCCGTGGAGTTTACCGTGCGTGAGGCCGCAAAGTGATGTGATGTGTTACAGTCTGGATTCATATGACTTAGGATCGGGGTCCCGACACAGCGTGAGTATATCTCCGCTTATGGCCTCACCCTGGATGGCACCGAGCCCAGCCAGCATGGGGCTATGCGTGACCGTGGCCGCGTGTTTGCAGAGATCCTTGGCGGCAGTATGCCCGTCTACGACACCCCTGCGGCAAACCCACGGGCTGGCAAGGTAGCTTATGAGGACATGGCTGCCTTGGAGGGCGAGGAGTGTGTTTCACGCAAGCGGCACATCAAGGACCTCATCTACACCACCAACGCGCAGCAAGACGGGCTCCACCCCGGTGGAGCCGTCTTCGAGGCTCCCCGTCTCGAGGGCTAGGGCACTGGGGGAGCTGTCCGTTAGCCGACTCAGCACTCCATCTCCCCTCGCGCCTCCGGCCCTCCTCGAGGAGGTGGGGTCAATTTGTCCGGCGTGTTTTGGCCTCGGATCCGCAATGAGACGTTCCCTGCCGGCTTCACACTTCCCCACGACACCCCAAAGTACAACAGGGCCGCCAAGCCAGAGGACTAGGTGATCGACTATACCACCGCGGTCGGCATAGCCAGGGGAAGCAAGCGAGTAGCCGTCCGCTATGTCCCCCTCATGTTGATCGGCTCAGCCCACACCTAGCTAAACAGCCTGGCATCCGGCAGCATGAACACCTGGACGGACTTCGAGGAGGCGTTCGGCCGCAACTTCACCGGCACATAGAAGTGTCCCCGGCCGCCCCCGCGAATTAGCCATGTGCGTTCAGGGCGTGGATGAGGCCCTCTAGGACTACCTCACCAGATCAACCGAGCTCTGCAATTCCTACGAAGGAGTGCACGAGGTGCAGGCCATCCAGTACTTCATCGAGGGTTGCGCGACGACACCCACCTCAAGCACAAGCTCCTGTGCTCCGAGCCAGCAACCCTGGCAGATCTCATGGCCAAGGCAGACAAGTATGCCACAGCCGATTCTGAAATGCGGGTCAAGGTTAGCACGCTTGGCAAGGCAGCCCAGCCGCTGACTAGGTCACGATCGGTTGCCGACAACCGGAAGCCACAAAGCAACAAGAGCAAAATCGACCAGCTGGACTCCCGCTACGGGAGCTGGCAGGTCGCCACCGTTGAGGAAGAGCAGTCGGTTGCCCAGGCTTCGAGCTAGCATCAGTGCACCGGCAAAGCCGCCTGGCAGCCTAAGCTCACCTTCGAGCAAATGATTGACCTTCCCCGCAAGCATCACTTCGGGACCAAGCCGTCAACACATACGCTCCGGCAGTGCAGATTCTCGCAGTGGTTGGCCCCGGGGGGAGGGCCTTCGGGCCCCTCCGACACCGCCTCTCCATGCGCCGGCGCCGGCTCGGGCTCCGGCCCCGTGCAATGGCTGCCTGCTGGATCAGTTCCCCAACCAGGATGGATCCTACGTCGTCTTCACCAGTGAAAGACGGACAAGCACACCCAGCGCAGGCTCAAGCGCGAGGTGAACGCCACCATGCCTTGGACCCCCCCCCCCAGTTCATGCACTGGTCCGAGAAGCCGGTTACCTAGAGCCAAGCGGACCACCCGGCTATAATGCCAAGCCCTGGCAGCTACGCCCTCGTCCTCGATCCCACCATCGTCTCTGAGAGACGCACTTGCCATTTCTCGCAGGTGTTGATCGACGGGGGCAGCAGCATCAACATCCTCTACCATGACACGATGCTCAAGCTAGGGCTCAAGGAGAAAGATCTGCGAGCGAGCCGAACGGTTTTTCACGCCATTGTGCTGGGAAAATCCTGCACCCCCATCGGCAAGATTGAGCTTGATGTTCTCTTCAGCGCACAGAGACACTTCTGCCGCGAACCGATATGGTTCGAGGTAGTGGACCTCGACAGTCCCTACCACGCGATGTTGGGCCAGCCGGCCCTTGATGTCTACTACGCAACCTTCTTCTTGTAGACTCGTGTTGGGCCTCCAAGCGCAGAGTTTTGTAGGACAGCGGCAGTTTTCTGTCAAGTGGATGACCTAAGATTTATCAATCCGTGGGAGGCGTAGGATCAATATGGTCTCTCTCAAACAACCCTGCAATCAAATACAAGAAATCCCTTGTGTCCCCAAAACACCCAATACAATGACAAATTGTATAGGTGCACTAGTTCGGCGAAGAGATGGTGATACAAGTGCAATATGGATGGTAAATATAGGTTTTTGTAATCTGAAAATATAAAAACAGCAAGGTAACTAATGACAAAAGTGAGCACAAACAGTGTCGCAATGCTTAGAAACAAGGCCTGGGGTTCATACTTTCACTAGTACAATTTCTCTCAACAATAATAATATAGTTGAATCATATGTAAATACCTCTCGTGCGACAAAGAGTTCACTCCAAAGTCACAAATAGCGGAGAACAAACGAATAAATTATTGTAGGGTACGAAACCACCTCCAAGTTATCTTTTCTGATCAATCTTATGAGCTATCCCTATAAGTGTCACGAACAGCTCTAGAGTTCATACAAAAATAACACCTTAAGATACACATCAACCAAAACCCTAATGTCACCTAGATACTCCAATGTCACCACAAGTACCCATGGCTTGATTATACAATATGCATCACACAATTTCAGATTCATCACGTTAAATCCAACACAAAGAACTTTGAAGAGTGCCCCAAAGTTTCTACCGGAGATTCAAGACGAAAACATGTGCCAACCCCTATGCATAGATTCCCAAGGTCACGGAACCCGCAAGTTAATCACCAAAACATACATCAAGTGGATCAATAGAACATCCCATTGTCACCATGGATATCCCATTGCAAGACATACATCAAGTGTTCTCAAATCCTTAAACACTCAATCCGATAAGAAAACTTCAAAGGGAAAACTCAATTCATCACAAGAAGATAGAGAGGGGAAAACTCCATATGTCATCTATATCAATAAAGCTCGCGGTACATCAAGATCATGCCATCTCAAGAAAATGAAAGAGAGAGAGATCCAACACATAGCTACTGGTACATACCCTCAGCCTCGAGGGTGAACTACTCCCTCCTCATCATGGAGACCACCGGGATGATGAAGATGGCCTCCAGTGATGGTTTCCCCCTCCGGCAGGGTGCCGAAATGGGCCCCTGATTGGTTTTTTGTGGCTCTAGAGGCTTGCGGCGGCGGAACTCTCGATCTAGGTTTCTTTTTGGAGGTTGGGTATTTATAGGAGTATTTGGCATTGGTCCCACGTCCAGAATGTTCCCGAGGAGGTCACAAGCTCGCTAGGCGCGACCAGAAGGGGTAGCCGCGCTTGGCAGGCTTGTGACTCCCTCGGGACTCTTCTCTGGTATCTTTATGCTCCAGTATTTTTAATATTTTCCAAAAATATTCTCAATAAATTTTCAGCCCATTCCGAGAACTTTTATTTCTGCACAAAAACAACACCACAATAGTTCTGTTGAAAACAACGTCAGTCCGTGTTAGTTCTAATAAAATCATACCAAAATCATGTAGAATTATTGCAAACATGGCATGAATACTTCATAAATTATAGATATGTTGGAGACGTATCAGCCCTCGTCAAGTTCATGGCAGTCCCCCATTACGCCTACCTCAAGCTCAAGATGTCAGGTCCCAAGGGCATCATCACCATCGCCGACGACTACAAGATGTTGGTCGAATGTGCTTACGATGGCAGCTGGCTAGCCGAAGCCTTGGAGATAGCGGAGGAGAAGCGACAGCTCGACCGGCTTGTGGCCCACACCTCTGGCTAGCTGGCCATGCCGACTCCTTCGTCCCAGTCGACCGGAGAGGCATCGTTCGAGCCGTCCAAGGACACCAGACAAGTGTCACTCGACCCGGCCAACCCCAAGCAGTGTGTCACCAGCGGCTCCCGCCTTGACAGCAAATAGGAAGGCAAGCTCGTTGACTTCCTCCATGAGAATCGGGACAACTTTGCATAGTCTCCAAAAGACATGCAAGGTGTTCCGAGGAAGTTCACCAAGCACAAACTGCATGTTCGGCCGGATGTGAAGCCGGTCAAGCAACCCCTGTGCCGTTTCTTCTAGGAGAAGCAACTTACTATAGGAGAAGAGATCACCCGGCTGCTCGCGGCCGGCTTTATCATGGAAGTGTTCCACCTGGACTGGTTGGCCAACCCAGTCCTGGAGCTGAAGAAAAACAAGATTTGGGGCATGTTTATCGACTACACGAGCCTGAACAAGGCATGTACCAAGGACCCGTTCGCCCTGTCGCGACTCGATCAAGTCATCGATTCCACAGCCGGCTGCGATCTGCTGTCCTTCCTGGACACCCACTCAGGCTACCACCAGATCAAGCTGGACCCAACCTACTGGCTGAAGACCTCCTTCATCACCCCTTTCGAGGCCTACTACTACATCACCATGTCCCTTGGCCTGAAGAATGCAGGCGCTACCTTCTAGCACTACTTGCAGAAGTGTCTCCTGCCTCAGATAGGTAGGAACGTCCACGTCTACGTGGATGACATCGTCGTCAAGACCAAGAAGCATTTCAGCTTCCTTGACGATCTCTGGGAGACATTCGCTAACCTGCGTGAATTCAAGATCAAGCTCAACCCGGAGAAATGTGTCTTCGGTGTGCCAGTTGGCCAGCTCCTAGGTTTCTTCTTGTCTGCTCACGGCATCGAAGCTAACCCGGAGAAGATCAAGGCCCTCGACCGCATGCAGAAGTCAGCCAAGCTCCACGACGTCCAGAAGTTCATCGTCTGCCTTGCCTTGCTCAGCCGGTTCGTCAGCCGGTTGGGGGAGAAGGCCCTGCCCCTCTACCAGCTCATGAGGAAGACGCCCAAGTTCGAGTGGACCGAGCAGGCGGACAAGGCATTCCGCGACCTTAAGCATGCACTGTCTAACGCTCCATCCTAGAGGCTCCGGCTGAGAAGGAGCCAATGCTCGCATACATCGTGGCCACCACCCATGTGATCAGCGTTGTGCTGGTGGTTGAGTGGCCGGAGGATGAAAAAATGCTGGCGGTCCGGCGCCCCGTCTACTACCTCAACGAGGTCCTCTCCGCCTCCAAGCATAACTACCCGCACTACCATAAGATGTGCTACAACATATACTTCATCGCCAAGAAGGTCAAGTAGTACTTCCAGGAGCACACCATCGCCGTGGCGAGCACGGCCCCGCTCGGCGAGATCATGAGCGGCCGGGACGCCACCGGCCGAATCACCAAATGGGCCATCGTCCTTGCCGATCACAAGATTTGGTATGAGCTACGCACCGCCATCAAGCTGCAGACGATGGCTGACTTCCTCGTCAACTAGGCCGAAACCGAGTTCATGCCGCCTCCCCCAGACTCCAGACATTGGCGCATGCACTTCGACGGCTCGAAGATGCGGACCGGCCTGGGAGCCGGCATCGTCCTCTCATCCCCGAAGGGGGATCAGCTCAAGTACGCACAGTAGATCCTCTTTGTCGCCTCCAACAACATGGCCGAGTACGAGGCGCTCATCCATGGCCTTCGACTCGCCAAGGAAATAGGGATCCAGCACATCCTCTGTTTTGGTGACTCCGACCTCGTGGTGTAGCAGGTCTCTAGCGAATGGGATGCCAGGGATGCCAACATGGCCAGCTATCGCTTCCTCGTCCAGCAGTTCACCGGCTCCTTCGAGGGCCGCGATTTCCACCACGTCCCCTGAGCGGACAATGAGGCGGCCGATACGCTGGCAAAAATCAGCTCCACCTGGCAGGCCATCCCAGCCGATGTCTCCCTTGAGCGGCTACACAAGCCTTTGATCAAGCCCTCCCCCGAATAAGATTCCATCTTCATGTCAGCCGATGTCGCTTGCTCTTCACTAGATCCGGCCGCCAAGCCGGCACCACCGGCCCCGGCCGCTCTGCCGACGCCATCGGGCCCGGCTGCCCTGCCGACACCGTC
The DNA here is from genome assembly GCA_022496015.1 of Hordeum marinum. NCBI lineage: Eukaryota > Viridiplantae > Streptophyta > Magnoliopsida > Poales > Poaceae > Hordeum > Hordeum marinum. The sequence continues at coordinate 338,636,912 of CM039677.1, read as the reverse complement.
AGCTCCGTCTGCCTTGCCGGCCACCAATGCCCCTGCGAAAGCCGGCTTCGGCTCCACAACCGTCATGATGGCGATTGACGCCCCCCACTCTCTCAGCCTTGGGGACTAGTCTGCCGGACCCGGGGCTTCGGCTGCCTCCAACGTCCCACTCGAGCTCCAGCCGGCTCCCATCTCAGCACCCTCATGGGCCTAGCCTATTCTGGCATTCCTCTTGTGCAGCGAGGTCCCCCCTAATGATGCCATGACAAGGCAAATCCAGTGCTAGGACTTGGCCTACAAAATCATCACCCGCGAGTTGGTTCATCGCAGCACCACTGGCGTTTTCCAATGTTGCATCGAGCCGGAAAAGGGGCAAGAGATCCTCATTGACATCCACCAGGGCGAGTGCAGGCATCACGCCACCTCTAGGACCCTGGTGGCTAAGTCATTCCGCCACGACTTCTACTGGCTGACGCCCTTGGAGGAGGCCAAGCGGCTGGTCGACAAGTGCGAGGGGTGCGAGCGTTTCCACACGTAGAGCCACCTGCCAGCAATAGCCCTCCAGACCATCCCCCTCTCGTGGCCCTTTGCCGTCTAGGGACTCGACATGGTAGGGGCCTTCAAGACCGCAGGAGGCAGCATGACGCATCTACTAGTAGCCATCGACAAGTTCACCAAGTGGATCGAGGCCAGGCCCATCAAGAAGCTGGATGGCCCCACGGCTGTCTGATTCATCGAGGACATCATAGTCCTCTACGGTGTCCTGCACAGCATCATAACCAACAACGGCACGAACTTCGTCAAGGATGCGCTAGCACGTTTCTGCGCTAAGCAGGGCATCCGGCTCGACTTAGCTACTGTCTCCCACCCACAGTCGAATGGTCAGGTCGAGAGGGCAAACGGCCTGATCCTGGCCGGCATCAAACCCCGGCTCTTGGCACCACTTTTCCGGTCAGTCGGCTGCTGGATCGAAGAGCTGCCGACTATTCTTTGGAGCCTCAAGACTACGCCCAATCGGTCGACTGGCTGCACCCCTTTCTTTCTCATATGCGGGTCCGAGGCAATCATCCCCACCAACATCGAGTTCGATTCGCCTCGGGTTACCATGTATACCGAGAAGGATGCAAAGGAGGCAAGAGAAGATGGCGTCAACCTACTCGAGGAGGCACGCGAACTGGCTTTGAGCCGGACGGCCATCTACTAGCAGAAGCTCGGACACTACCACAACAAGTGGATCTGGCCACTCTCCTTCCGCAAAGGAGACTTGGTGCTTAGGCGGATCCAGCAAACTGTCGGCCAGCACAAGTTGTCCTCCCCATGGGAGGGCCCGTTCATTGTTAGCAAGGCGCTGCACAACAATGCGTACTATCTAATAGACGCCAGAAACCGCAGAAGTGCAAGAGAGACACCTCCGGCGAGGAGATGGAGCGCCCGTGGAACGCGACGCTCCTGTGACCGTTCTACTGCTAAGGAAAAAACCGTGTATGTATGTATATTCCCTTCCGTTGAAACCTAATGAATGCAATGGGGGCACTAAGCCGGCATTTGGGGCACACCCCTTTTCAATTCCTTCAAGGGTTTGTCATTGTTTAAGCATGGCACTCGGGTCGGCTCCGTGGCCCGGGGGCTCGCTGGATCTTCTCCGAGGCAGAAAAGTAATGTGAGAAAGCAACCCTTTACTACCCCCTAGCCAGCCACAGACCAGCCCCAGCTATCCGGCTGGCGGAACCACAGGGTAGGAAGGAACTTATCACGCGAACGCCGCCTGACGAGTAGCAGCCGGACAGGTCCAACCCGATCATATTACTTCTAGAAACCACCCTCTGCCAGCTGGCCCCAGCCCTAGCCGGACGACTCTAAGGCCCGCTCGTTTTTCCAAGGATGATCGTCTGTCCCTGTCCCAGACCGGCTCCCGGCTGGCTGACAGGCGGGGCGGAAGCTGGAAGGAATCCTTGCGTGAAATATGAGTCAAAAGGCAAAGGGCAAAGAAAGATTCGGCACGTATGCATTTCAAACGCCAAGCAAGTTAAAAGGCAAAAGGCCACATGCCAATGGTTCTTTACAATACACCCCCAATGGGTGGAAATGCGTCTTAAAACAAACAAGGTTTGTATCAACGAAAGAAAAGATACAGGGCACGCAAGGCCACTCGGGCTGCCCGTGCGTTGCCGGCCGGCTCATCAGGTCGCTCAACCGAGGTCGTGGCCTTCAGGTCCGCCTCCGTGGCTTTCGTGGCTTCGGTGTCGCTGCCAATACTAGATACAGTGCTCTCATCAGCAACCTCCTCATCTTCGGGTCCTTAGGGATTGCCGAAGGAGTCCTCGGCAACCAGCTCGCCGTCCTCACCAAGAACCGGCAGGAGCTCGTCCGGGTCGACATACGAGGCCAGCTCGTTGGCTCGACAGACGAGGGCACCTTCATGGGCGACCCGCTCCGCCTTGGGAACCTCATGCATTGTGGCTAACCGGTCCAAGTCGACGTCTTGGTACCACGATGTGATGAACAGGAGGGCCATCTGCGCCCCGACACGAGCCGTCGATGCCTTCCAGACCTCGAGTCGGGCAATCGTGTTCTCCAGCCACAGTGCCATGCAGCCCACCGGGGCCCCACGACCCAGCCAGAGGGCCGAGATCACCTCCTTGCCGGCCGTTTGGAGCCGGTCCATGCAGCGCTGAATATGGATCAACCAGTTCTCCATGGATAGCCTGAGCTCTGCCATGTCCCAGCCGGCATTCTCCTCAATCTCCTACCCGCGCTGCCGCAGGCACTCCCGATGATCCGCCATGACCCGCTCGGCACAGCGCTAGGTCTCCAGAAACCGGTCTAAGAAAAGACAAGAGTCAACAAGCGAGTCGAAAGCAAGATGAAGACGGTCGGCAGAGGAAGAGGGCTCGAAAGCAAAACTCGCGCTGGAAAGCATCATTCATTTCGATGGCAAACTGCAGGGCCACGTTCCTCTCCCTATCCAACGCCATCTCCGCCTTGGCAAGGGCAGCTCCGCGTGCTTCAAGCTCGCCCTCGAGGCGGGTGACCTCGCCTTGAAGAGCGGTGGCCAGCTGGGCGGTGTCGGTCGCCTGCTTGGCAGCGACCTCCTGGGCCACCATTTCCCGCTATAGCTCCGCACCCAGGCGCTCCTGGGCCGCCTGCCCATCTACAAGCAGGCCGACCAGCCGGTCCCGCTCCCACGTGGTCGTTTGGAGATCCTGTGCCAGTCGGTCTTGCTCCCACGTGATCGCCTGGAGATCCTATGCCAGCCGGTCCCGCTCAGAGGCCACCTGGTCCCTCTTCTGCCGGATGGAGGTCAGGGCGTTCAACTCTTCTATGAAAAGACCAACCCAGGCTACCAAAAGTGCACAAGATTCATGTCGGTTGCTACCTCTTGAGCATACATTGGTTTTCCCTTGAAGAGGAAAGGGTGATGCAGCGAAGTAGATAAGTATTTCCCTTAGTTGTTGAGAACCAAGGTATCAATCCAGTAGGAGGAACAAGCAAGTCACCAATGGATGCACCTACACAAATAATCAAAATCTTGCACCCAACGCTATAAAGGGGTTGCCAATCCCATCATGGTTATTTGCAAGGATTAGATCTGATAGCGATAGATGTGATAGATTGCGGAAAGTAAAAAGGAAATAAATTACAGTAAGGTATTTTTGGTTTATAGATCTGAAAATATATTATGGAAAGTAGACATAGGGGCCATAAGTTTCACTAGAGGCTTCTCTCTTGAAGGAAAGTATTACGATGGGTGAACAAATTACTGTCGAGCAATTGATAGAAAAACGAATAATCATGAAGATATCCAAGGCAATGATTATGCATATAGGCATCACGTCCGTGTCAAGTAGACCGAAATGGTTCTGCATCTACTACTATTACTCCACACGTCGACCCACTCCTGCGTGCATATAGAGTATTAAGTTCATGAAGAACAGATTAACACATTAGGTAAGATGACATAATGTAGAGGGATAAACTCAAGCAATATGATGAAAACCCCATATTTTTACCCTTGATGGCAACAATACAATACGTTCCTTGCTACCCCTACTTTGTCACTTGGTGAGGACACCGCAAGATTGAACCCAAAAGTAAGCACTTCTCCCATTGCAAGAATTACCAATCTAGTTGTCCAAAACAAACCAATAACTCAAAGAGACTTGCAAAGATATGAAATCATTCATATAAGAATTCAGAAAAGACTCATATAATATTCATGCATAATCTGAACAGAAACCCACAATTCATTGGATCTCGACAAACACACCGCAAAAGAGTATTACACCGGATAGATCTCCATGAAGATCATGAAGAACATAGTATTGAAGCACAAATAGAGATAATAAGCCATCTAGCTACTAGCTATGGACCCGTAGGTCTATGGTGGACTACTCACGCATCATTGGAGGGGCAATGGAGTTGATGTAGATGCCCTCCGTGATCGAACCCCCCTCTGTCAGATTACCGGAAAAGGCTCCAAGATTGGATCTCTCGGGAACGAAGGCTTCTGGTGGTGGAAAAGTATTTGTGTGGCTCTCCTTGGTATTGGGGAATATTTGGGTATTTACAGGACGAAGATTAGGGCTAGGAGACCTGCCAGGAGGTGGCAAGCCTGCCAGGCGCTGCCAAGGGGCTGGTCGCACCTCCCTGGCCTGTGACCTCCTGGCAGGTGCCCTAGCATGCACTTCAAGTCTGGCAGATCTCTTTCCTTCCAGGAAAAATCATTCCGAAGATTTTATTCCATTTTGACTCCATTTAATATTCCATATCTGCAATACTCAAAAACAAGGAAAAACAGAAACTGACACTGGGCTCTAGATTAATAAGTTACTCCCAAAAATAATATAAAATAACATATTAATGCATATATAACATCCAAAACAGATAATATAATAGCATGGCATCATCAAAAATTATAGAGATGTTGGAGACGTATCAGCTTCCCCAAGCTTAATTCCCGCTCGTCCTCGATTAGTTAAATGATAAGAACATAATTTTTGATTTGGAGTGCTACCTATCATATTTATCCATGTAATATTCTTTATTGTGGCATGAATATTCAAATCCGTAAGATTCAAAACAAAAGTTTAATATTGACATAAAAACAATAATACTTCAAGCATACTAACAAGGCAATTGTGTCCTTTTGAAATAACATGGCCTAAGACCTAAGAAAGTTATCCCTACAAAACCATATAGTCTGGCTATGCTCCATCTTCCCCACAAAAAGTATTTAAATCATGCACAACCCCGATGAAAATCCAAGCAATTGTTTCACACTTTTTATGTTCTCAAACCTTTTCAACTCTCATGCAATACATGAGTGTGAGACATGGATATAGAACTCTAGGTGGAATAGAAATATGGTGGAGGTTTGGAGAAGATAGTCTCACATCAACTAGGCGTATCAATGGGCTATGGAGATGCCCATCAATAGATATCAATGTGAGTGAGTAGGGATTTCCATGCAACGGGTGCACTAGAGCTATAAGTGTATGAGAGCTCAAAAAGAAACTAAGTTTGCGTGCACTACAAAAAATTCCACTAGTTATGTGAAAGTGACAAAAAAGGAAACTCTTTATCATGAAGACCAAGGTGATACTTTGAAGAACAAGTGTGGAAAAAGATAGTAGCATTGTCCCTTCTCTCTTTCTCTCATTTTTTGGTGGGCATCTAAGGCCTCTCTTTTTTATTTAGGCTTCGCTGGCCTCATTTATTTTTGATAAAGTCTGGAGTCTCATCCCAACTTGTGAGGGAATCATAGCTTCCATCATCCTTTTCTCTCATGGGACAATGCACTAATGATGATGATCATCACACTTTTATTTACTTACAACTCGAAACCTAGAACAAAATATGACTCTATATGAAAAAGCAATATGATGGTGTGTGTCATAACAAACGGAACGGTGGAAGTTGCATGGAAATATATCTCAGAATGGCTATGGAAATGCCATAATAAGTAGGTATGGTGGCTGTTTTGAGGAAGGGAATATGGTGGCTGTTTTGACGAAGGTGGGTTTAATGCACCGGCGAAAGTTGCGCGGTACTAGAGAGGCTAGCAAAGGTGGAAGGGTGAGAGTGCGTATAATCCATGGACTTATATTAGTCATAAAGAACTCACATACTTATTGCAAAAGTCTATTAGTTATCAAAGCAAAGTATTAGACACATGCTCCTAGGGGATAGGTTGGTAGGAGTTAACCATCGCGCGCTCTCGACCCTCACACAAAGGATGACAATCAATAAGAAAAGCATGCCCCGACTTCGTTACATAACGGTTCACCATACGTGCATGCTATGGGAATCGCAAACTTTAACACAAGTATTTCTACCATTCCAAAATTACTCACTAGCATGACTCTAATGTCACCATCTTTATATCTCAAAACTATATGCAAGGAATCAAACTTCTCATAGTATACAATGCACTTTATATGAAAGTTTTTATTATATCCCTCTTGGATGCCTATTATATTAGGACTAAATTCATAACCTAACTGATTACCATGCTGTTAAAAGACTCTCAAAATAATATAATTTAGGTATCAGAGTTCAATAATCTCTATTAAACCAAACACTGTCGTGCTCTAAAAAGGTATAAGTGAAGCACTAGAGCAAAATTGCCTATCTCAAAAGATATAAGTGAAGCACACAGAGTATTCTAATAAATTCAAGATTCAGAGTGTCTCTCTCAAAATAAGTGTGCAGAAAGGATGATTGTGTCAAACTAAAAAGCAAAGACTCATATCATACAAGACGCTCCAAGCAAAACACATATCATGTGGTGAATAAAAATATAGCCTCAAGTAAATTTACCGATGGATTGAAGACAAAAGAGGGGATGCCTTCCGAGGCATCCCCAAGCTTAGGCTCTTTGGCATCCTTGAATATCACATGGGGTGCCTTGGGCATCCCCAATCTTAGGCTTTTGCCACTCTTTATTCCATAGTCCATCAAATCTTTACCCAAAACTTGAAAACTTCACAACACAAAACTCAACAGAAAACTCGTGAGATCCGTTAGTATAAGAAAATAAATCACCACTTTAGATACTGTTGTGAACTCATTATTTATTTATATTGGTGTTATATATACTGTATTATACCTTATCCTTGGTTCATACCCCCCTATACAACCCATAGATACATCAAAATAGGTAAACAATTCAAAGAAAACAGAATCTGTCAAAAACAGAACAGTCTGTAGCAATCTGAAAACTTCGTATAGTTATTTGACTCAAACAATTCTGAAAAAATAGGGAAACCTGGGAAATTTGTATAAACATCTTGTGTAAAACTTTCAAACTCATTCGACACTCTGAATTTTTTTTCAATTCCTGGACTGAGCGCAAAAGTTTCTGTTTTTCAGCAAGATCAAATCAACAACCACCATAGACCATCTCAAAGGTCTTACTTGGCTAAAACACTAATTAAAACACCAAAACACAATTACTACAGAGGTAATAATGTGTGACACACTCAAAAATAGAAGCAAAAAATAGAAACATAAAAATAAAATTGGGTTGCCTACCAACAAGTGCTATTGTTTAACGCCCCTAGCTAGGCATAATGATTTCAATGATGCTCACATAAAAAGTAGTAATAGAAACATCTAAGAGAGCATCATGAATCGCATTACAAGAACATTTAAGTATAAACCACTTCCTATGCAAAGGGGTTTTGTGAGAAAACAATTTATGGGAGCAAGAATTAACTAGCTTAGGAAGGCAAAACAAGCATAACTTCAAAACTTTGAACACATAGAGAGGAAACTTGATATTATTGAAATTACTACAAGAATATTTTCCTCCCTCAAAATAATGTTTAGTAACATCATGACGGAATCTCACAATATAAATATCACACAAAGCATTCTTTTCATGATCAATTATAGCATATGTGTCATCACCAAAACTTGGGGAACAAAAAATATTATCTTCATCAAGCATAGCATCCCCAAGCTTGTGGCTTTGCATATAATTAGCATCATGGATATTCAGAAATTCATACTAACAACATGGAAATATTGCTTTTCAATCAAGGAACTATCATTAATCTCCTTACAAATTTCTTCTTTCAACACTTCATCAAAAAAATTAGATTCATGATTTTCAAACAAAACTTCATAGAGATAATCAAGTGCACTCAACTCACTATCAATTGGTTCATCATAATTTGGTATTTTCAAAATATTAGCAAGTGTATGAGGATCCATATCAATAGATTTTTAGCATGCAAAGATGCAAGCAAATATAAGGCACATGGCAACACAAGCAAACAAGAGATCTGACGAGAAAAAGGCAAACAAGAAAGAGAGGGCAAATAAAAAGGCAAATCTTTTTGGTATTTTTGAAAATCGTTTTAGAAGTGGGGGAGATGAAAACAAGAGGCAAAAGGCAAATAATGTAAATGCAAGAGATGAGTTTGTGATGGGTACTTGGTAGGCTTGATGTGTATCCTCCCCGGCAATGGCGCCAAAAATCCTTCTTGCTGCCTTTTGAGCATGCGTTGATTTTCCCTTGAAGAGGAAAGGGTGATGCAGTGAAGTAGATAAGTATTTCCCTCAGTTGTTAAGAACCAAGGTATCAATCTAGTAGGAGGAACAAGCAAGTCACCAATGGATGCACCTACACAAATAATCAAACTCTTGCACCCAACACTATAAAGGGGTTGTCAATCCCTTCACGGTTATTTGCAATGATTAGATCTGATAGAGACAAATGTGATAGATTGCAGAAAGTAAAAAGGAAATAAATTGTAGCAAGGTATTTTTGGTATTTTTGGTTTATAGATCTGAAAATATATTATGGAAAGTAGACCCGGGGGCCATAGGTTTCACTAGAGGCTTCTCTCTTATAGGAAAGTATTACGATGGGTGAACAAATTACTGTCGAGCAATTGATAGAAAAGCGAATAATCATTAAGATATCCAAGGCAATGATTATGCGTATAGGCATCATGTCTGTGTCAAGTAGACCAAAATGATTCTGCATCTATGTCCGTGTCAAGTAGACCGACTCCTGCCTGCGTCTAGAGTATTAAGTTCATGAAGAACAGAGTAACGCATTAGGTAAGATGACGTGATGTAGAGGAATAAACTCAAGCAATATGATGAAAACCCCATCTTTTTACCCTTGATGGCAACAATACAATACGTTCCCCGCTACCCCTACTTTGTCACTGGGTGAGGACACCGCAAGATTGAACCCAAAAGTAAGCACTTCTCCCATTGCAAGAATTACCAATCTAGTTGGCTAAAACAAAACAATAACTCAAAGAGACTTGCAAAGATATGAAATCATTCATATAAGAATTCAGAAAAGACTCATATAATATTCATGCATAATCTGAACATAAACCCACAATTCATTGGATCTCGACAAACACACCGCAAAAGAGTATTACACCGGATAGATCTCCATGAAGATCGTGAAGAACATAGTATTGAAGCACAAAGAGAGATAAGAAGCCATATAGCTACTAGATATGGACCCCTAGGTCTATGGTGGACTACTCACGCATCATCGGAGGGGCAATGGAGTTGATGTAGATGCCCTCCGTGATCGAACCCCCCCTCCGGTAGATTACCGGAAAAGGCTCCAAGATTGGATCTCTCGGGAACGGAGGCTTCTGGTGGTGGAAAAGTATTTGCGTGGCTCTCCTTGGTATTGGGGAATATTTGGGTATTTAGAGGATGAATATTAGGGCTAGGAGACCTGCTAGGAGGTGGCAAGCCTGCCAGGCGCGGCCAGGGGGGCTGGTCGCGCCTCCCTGGCTTGTGACCTCCTGGTAGGTGCCCTAGCATGCACTTCAAGTCTCGCAGATCTCTTTCCTTCTAGAAAAAATCATTCCAAAGATTTTATTCTGTTTTGACTCTGTTTAATATTCCATATCTGCAATACTCAAAAACAAGGAAAAACAGAAACTAGCACTGGGCTCTATATTAATAAGTTAGTCCCAAAAATAATATAAAATAACATATTAATGCATATAAAACATCCAAAACAGATAATATCATAGCATGACATCATCAAAAGTTATAGAGACGTTGGAGACGTATCGCCGGCTGCCGAGCAGCTGGTCCAACTCTCGGGGGCTACACCCAGTGGGTGCGCTCGTGCGCCCCCACTGGAACGATCATTCCTTGTGTCCTCTTCAGCTCCTACTCCAGCCGGTAGAAGTCGTGCTTGCCTCGGTTGTGGATTGCAACCGCGTCGTCGAAAAGTTCCTGCCACTTGACGCTCCCCGCCTTCTCCGCACCAAGAGGCCAAAGTTAAAACAAGCAAAAGAAGATACGGCCCGGTTGCCGCATAGCTGGTCAACTGGCCCGCATCTCGGAGGCTACACCCAGTGGGTGCACTCGCGTTCCCCCACTGAAAACTCGATGCGGGCTAAGGAGACTTACCTCTGCATGCGGTAGAGCACTACCGGCGGCCTCCGTGAACCTGGCTAGCCCTTCGCGGCACTGCACCAGGACAGTGCACAGTTCCCTGGGCACGGGGACCGGGCCGCTGGCCGGCGGAGGCAGGACGGATGGGGCACGAGCCAACACCTCCCAGTCATGGATCACATCAAGTATCGTCCTCCTTGTCCGGCTCGTCTCATCGCTTGCTCCTGTGTCCGCTGCGGCGCCAGCTGCAGAAGGATGGGTGACAACCACAAGGGCACGGGAGTCGGCCTCCGGCTGCCCCACGTCCGGCGTTGCCGCCTCCTCTTCCCGCTGTTGGAAATATTCCATAGAGGCAATAATAAAATGGTTATTATTGTATTTCCTTGTTCATGATAATTGTCTATTGTTCATGCTATAATTGTATTAACCGGAAACCAGAATGCATGTGTGAATACATAGACCATAACATGTCCCTAGTGAGCCTCTAGTTGACTAGCTCGTTGATCAATAGATGGTCACGGTTTCATGACCATGGACATTGGATGTCGTTGATAATGGGATCACATCATTAGGAGAATGATGTGATGGACAAGACCCAATCCTAAGCATAGTACAAGATCGTGTAGTTCGTCTGCTAAATCTTTTCCAATGTCAAGTATCATTTCCTTAAACCATGAGATTGTGCAACTCCCGGATACCGTAGGAATGCTATGGGTGTGCCAAATGTCACAACATAACTGGGTGGCTATAAAGGTGCACTATGGGTATCTCCGAAAGTGTCTGTTGGGTTGGCACGAATCGAGACTGGGATTTGTCACTCCGTATGACGGAGAGGTATCTCTGGGCCCACTTGGTAAGACATCATCATAATGAGCTCAGCATGACTAAGGAGTTATCCACGGGATGATGTGTTACGGAACGAGTAAAGAGACTTGTCGGTAACGAGATTGAACAAGGTATAGAGATACCGACGATCGAATCTCGGGCAAGTATCATACCGGTAGACAAAGGGAATTATATACGGGATTGATTGAATCCCCGACATCGTGGTTCATCCGATGAGATCATCATGGAGCATGTGGTAGCCAACATGGGTATCCAGATCCCGCTGTTGGTTATTGACGAGAGAGGTGTCTCGGTCATGTCTACGTGTCTCCGAAACCCGTAAGGTCTACACACTTAAGGTTCGATGAGGCTAGGGTTATAGGGAAATGTTATACGTGATTACCGAAGGTTGTTCGGAGTCCCATATGAGATCCCTATCACGAGGAGCTCCGGAATGGTCCGGAGGTAAATATTGATATATAGGAAGTCTTGTTTTGGTCATCGGAAAGTTTTCGGGCTCATCGGTAGTGTACTAGGAGTGCCGAGAGGATGCCGGTGGACCCCTAGGAGGGGTGTGACGACCAAAGGACTTCGTGGGCTGTTATAGGAGGTGTACCAGCCCTTATTGGGCTGGCCAAGTCCTTCTGGAAAGGCCCATGCAGCTAGGGATAAAGAGATAAGGCTAAAGGAGATTCAAAAGGAAGAGATCCACCTCCCTTGTGTGAGGTGGACTCCTCCCTAGCTTCGGCCGAACCTCTCCTCCTTGGAGGAGGGGCCAAGGCAGCCCTCCCTCTCCCTCCTCCTATATATACTTGAGGTTTTGGCTGTTTTGAGACAAGATTTGATCTCTCTCCCACGGCGCAGCCCTACCTCTCTTCTTCCTCCTCCGCGATGCTTAGGCGAAGCCCTGCCAGAATACCTTGCTGCTCCACCACCACGCCGTCGTGCTGCTGTTGGAGCTCTTCCCCAAACTCTCCCTCCTCCTTGCTGGATCAAGGCACGGGAGACGTCACCAGGCAATACGTGTGTTGAACGCGGAGGCGCCGTTGTTCGGCGTTTAGATCGGAATCCACCGCGATCTGAATCGCTGCAGGTACGACTCCACCAACCGAGTTCTTGTAACGCTTCCGCTTAGTGATCTTCAAAGGTATGAGGATGCAATCTCTCCCCACTCGTTGTTGGTTTCTCCATAGATAGATCTTGGTGATTGTAGGAATTTTTTTGATTTACTACTACGTCTCCCAACACCCGCCATGTAATTACTTTCTTTATTGCTAAACGTTAGCCATAGTAGTAGAAGTAATAGTTGGGGAGACAACTTCATGAAGACACGATGATGGAGATCATGGTGTTGTGCCGGTGACAGTGATGATCATGGTGCCCCGAAGATGGAGATCAAAGGAGCAAGATGATATTGGCCATATCATGTCACTATATTGATTGCATGTCATGTTTATCATGTTTACATCTTATTTTCTTAGAACGACGGTAGTAAATAAGATGATCTATCAATAAAATTTCAAGAACGTGTTCACCCTAATTGTGCACCATTGCTAAGGATCATCGTTCCGAAGCACCACGTGATGATCGGGTGTGATAGGTTCTAACGTTCGCATACAACGGGTGTAAGCCAGATTTACACACGCGAAACACTTAGGTTGACTTGACGAGCCTAGCATGTACAGACATGGCCTCGGAACACGGAGGACCGAAAGGTCGAACATGAGTCGTATAGAAGATGCGATCAACATGGAGATGTTCACCATGGATGACTATTCCATCTCACGTGATGATCGGACACGGGCTAGTTGACGTGGATCATGTGTCACTTGGATGACTAGAGAGATGTCTATCTAAGTGGGAGTTCATTAAATAATTTGATTATGTGAACTTAATTATCATGAACTTAGTCTAAAATTGTCGTTACAATCTATATTGTAGATCCAATGGCCAACGCTAATGCCACCCTCAACTTCAACGCGTTCCTAGAGAAAACCAAGCTGAAAGATGATGGAAGCAACTATGCGGACTGGGTCCGTGGTTTGAGGATCATCCTCATAGCTTCCAAAAGAGTGTATGTTCTTGATGCACCGCTAGGTGACGCACCCATTTTCCCAGTAGATCAAGACGTTATGAACGATTGGCAGTGATGCTGCGATGATTACTCCCTTGTTCAGTGCGGCATGCTTTACAGTTTAGAACCGGGGCTACAAAAGCGTTTTGAGCAACATGGAGCATATGAGATGTTCCAAGAGCTGAAATTGGTTTTCCAGCTCATGTCTGGGTCGAGAGATATGATGTTTCCAACAAGTTCTTCAGTTGTAAGATGGAGGAAAATAGTTCTGTCAGTGAGCACATACTCAAAATGTCTGGGTTGCACAACCGCTTGACTCAGCTGGGAGTTAATCTCCCGGATGACTCGGTCATTGACAAAATCCTCCAGTCGCTTCCACCTAGATAAAAGAGCTTTGCGATGAACTACAACATGCAGGGTATGGAGAAGTCCATTCCTGAGTTGTACTCAATGCTGAAATCAGCGGAGGTCGAGATCAAAAAGGAGCATCAAGTGTGGATGGTAAATAATACCACTAGTTTCAAGAAAGGCAAGGGTAAGAAGAACTTCAAGAAGTATGGCAAAGCTGTTGCCGCACCCGGTAAGCAAGTTGTCGGGAAGAAGAACAAGCGTGGACCCAAGCCTGAGACTGAGTGCTTTTATTGCAAGGGTACCCATCATTGGAAGCGGAACTGCCCCAAGTACTTAGCGGATAAGAAGGCCGGCAACGTTAAAGGTATATGTGATATATTTTTTATTGATGTGTACCTAACTAGCGATCGTAGTAGCTCCTAGGTATTTGATACCGGTGTAGTTGCTCACATTTGTAACTCCAAGCAAGAGCTGCGGAATAAGCGGAGACTAGCAAAGGACGAGGTGACGATGTGCGTCGGGAATGGTTCCAAGGTCGATGTGATCGTTGTCGGCATGCTACCTCTACATCTACCTTCGGGATTAGTTTTAAACCTCAATAATTGTTATTTAGTACCAGCTTTGAGCATGAACATTGTATCTGGATCTCGCTTGATGCAAGATGGCTACTCATTTAAATCTGAGAATAATGGTTGTTCTATTTATATGAGAGAAATGTTTTATGGTCATGCCCCGCTGGTCAATGGTTTATTTATGATGAATCTCGAATGTGATGTTACACATGTCCATAGTGTGAATACCAAAAAGTGTAAGGTTGATAATGATAGTCCCAGTTATATGTGGCACCGCCGCCTTGGTCATATTGGTGTCAAACGCATGAAGAAGCTCCATGCTGATGGACTTTTGGAGTCTCTTGATTTCGAATCATTCGACACGTGTGAACCATGCCTCATGGGCAAGATGACCAAGACTCCGTTCTCCGGAACAATGGAGCGAGCAACTGACTTGTTGGAGATAATACATACCGATGTATGCGGTCCAATGAGCGTCGAGGCTCACGGTGGCTACCGTTATGTTCTCACCCTCACTGATGACTTGAGTAGATATGGGTATGTCTACTTAATGAAACATAATTCTGAAACCTTTGAAAGGTTCAAGGAATTTTAGAGTGAGGTAGAGAATCAACATGATAGGAAAATAAAGTGCCTACGATCTGATCGTGGCGGAAAATATTTAAGTCACGAGTTTGGCATGCACCTAAGGAAATGTGGAATTGTTTCATAACTCACGTCGCCTGGCACACCTCAGCAAAATGGTGTGTCTGAACATTGTAATCTCAGTCTATTGGATATGGTGCGATCTATGATGTCTCTTACCGACTTACTGCTATCATTTTGGGGATATGCATTAGAGACTGCCGCATTCACTTTAAATAGGGCATCATCAAAATTCGTTGAGATGACAGCGTATGAATTATGGTTTGGAAAGAAACCTAAGCTGTCATTTCCAAAAGTTTGGGTACGCGATGCTTACGTGAAGAAACTTCAACCTGAGAAGCTCGAACCCAAAGTGGAAAAGTGCGTCTTCATAGGATATCCCAAAGAGACTATTGGGTATACCTTCTACCTCACATCTGAAGGCAAAGTCTTTGTTGCCAAGAATGGATCCTTTCTCGAGAAAGAGTTTCTCTCGAAAGAAGTAAGTGGGAGGAAAATAGAACTTGATGAGGTAATTGTACCTCCACTCGAATCGGAGAGTAGCGCAACACAGGAAGTTGTTTCTGTGGAGCCAACACCGGCTGGAGAGGAAGTTGATGATGATGATCATGAAACTTTAGATCAAGTTACTATTGAACGTCGAAGGTCCACCAGGACACGTTCCGCACCAGAGTGGTACAGCAACCCTGTCCTGGAGATCATGCTGTTGGACAACGGTGAACCTTTGAACTATGAAGAAGCGATGGCGGGCCCAGATTCCAACAAATGGCTTGAGGCCATGAAATCCGAGATAGGATCCATGTATGAGAACAAAGTACGGACTTTGGTGGACTTGCCTGATGATAAGCGAGCCATTGAAAATAAATGGATCTTTAAGAAGAAGACTGACATGGATGGTAATGTGACCGTCTATAAGGCTCGGCTTGTCGCTAAGGGTTATCGACAAGTTCAAGGAGTTGACTACTATGAGACTTTCTCACCCGTAGCGATGCTGAAGTCTGTCCGAATCATGTTAGCAATTGCCACATTTTATGATTATGAGATCTAGCAAATGGACGTCAAAACGGCATTCCTTAATGGCTTCCTCAAGAAAGAACTGTATAGATGCAGCCGGAAGGTTTTGTCAATCCTAAAGATGCTAAAAAAGTATGCAAGCTCCAGCGCCCCATCTATGGGCTGGTGCAAGCATCTCGGAGTCGGAACATTCGGTTTAATGAGGTGATTCAAGCATTTGGGTTTGTACAGGTTTATGGAGAACCCTGTATTTACAAGAAAGTGAGTGGGAGCTCTGTAGCATTTCTCATATTATATGTGGATGACATACTGATAATGGGAAATGATATAGAACTTTTGGAAAGTATAAAGCCTACTTGAATAAATGTTTTTCAATGAAGGACCTTGGAGAAGCTGCTTACATATTAGGCATCAAGATCTATAGAGATAGATCGAGACGCCTCATACGTCTTTCACAAAGCACATACCTTGACAAGATATTAAAGAAGTTCAATATGGATTAGTCCAAGAAGGGGTTCTTGCCTGTGTTACAAGGTGTAAGATTGAGTACGACTCAATGCCCGACCACGGCAAAGGATAGAGTGTTGGAAATATGCCCTAGAGGCAATAATAAAATGGTTATTATTGTATTTCCTTGTTCATGATAATTGTCTATTGTTAATGCTATAATTGTGTTAACCGAAAACCATAATACATGTGTGAATACATAGACCACAACATGTCCCTAGTGAGCCTCTAGTTGACTAGCTCGTTGATCAATAGATGGTCACGGTTTCATGACCATGGACATTGGATGTCGTTGATAACGGGATCACATCATTAGGAGAATGATGTGATGGAAAAGACCCAATCCTAAGCATAGCACTAGATCGTGTAGTTCGTCTGCTAAAGCTTTTCAATGTCAAGAATCGTTTCCTTAGACCATGAGATTGTGCAACTCCCGGATACCGTAGGAATGCTTTGGGTGTGCCAAACGTCACAACGTAACTGGGTGGCTATAAAGGTGCACTACGGGTATCTCCGAAAGTATCTATTGGGTTGGCATGAATCGATACTGGGATTTGTCACTCCGTGTGACGGAGAGGTATCTCTGGGCCCACTCGGTAAGACATCATCATAATGAGCTCAATGTGATCAAGGAGTTAGTCACGGGATGATGTATTACGGAACGAGTAAAGAGACTTGCCGGTAACGAGATTGAACAAGGTATAGAGATACCGACGATCGAATCTCGGGCAAGTATCATACCGATAGACAAAGGGAATTGTATACGGGATTGATTGAATCCCCGACATCGTGGTTCATCCGATGAGATCATCGTGGAGCATGTGGGAGCCAACATGGGTATCCAGATCCCGTTGTTGGTTATTGGCCGGAGAAGTGTCTCGGTCATGTCCACGTGTCTCCCGAACCCGTAGGGTCTACACACTTAAGGTTCGATGATGCTAGGGTTATAGGGAAATGGTATACGTGATTACCGAAAGTTGTTAGGAGTCCAGGATGAGATCCCGGACGTCACGAAGAGCTCCAGAATGGTCCGGAGGTAAAGATTGATATATAGGAAGTCCATTTTTGGTCACCGGAAAGTTTTCGGGCTCATCGGTAGTGTACCGGGAGTGCCGGGAGGGTGCCGGAGGACTCCCGGGAGGGGTGTGACGACCAAAGGACCACATGGGATGTTAGATAAAGTGTGCCAGCCCTTATTGGGCTGGGAAAGACTTTTTCTAAAGGCCCATGCGGCTAGGGATAAGAGATAGGGCCAAAAAGGATTTAAAGGGAGGAGATCCACCTCCCTTGTGGGAGGTGGACTCTCCCTTTAAATCGGCTGAACCTCTCCTCTTTGGAGTAGAGGCCAAGACAGCCCTCCACGTCCCTCCTCCTATATATACTTGAGGTTTTCGCTGTTTTGAGATAATATTTGATCTCTCTCTCTCACGGCGAAGCCCTACCTCTCTTCTTCCTCCTCCGCAGCGCTTAGGCAAAGCCCTGTCGGAATACCTTGCTACTCCACCACCACCATGCCGTCGTGCTGCTGTTGGAGCCCTTCCCCAAGCTCTCCTTTCTCCTTGCTGGATCAAGGCGTAGGAGACGTCACCGGGTTGCACGTGTGTTGAACGCGGAGGTGTCGTCCGTTCGACACTTGATAGGATCTACCGCGATCTGAATCGCTGCGAGTACAACTCCATCAACCGCGTTCTTGTAACGCTTCCGCTTAGCGATCTTCAAAGGTATGAAGATGCAATCTCTCCCCTCTCGTTGCTGGTTTCTCCATGGATAGATCTTGGTGATCGTAGGAATTTTTTTGATTTACTACTATGTCTCCCAACAGTGGCATCATGAGCTAGGTCTATGCGTAGAATCTATGCACGAGTAGAACACAAAGCAGTTGTGGGCGTCAATTTTGTTAATTTTCTTACCACTACTAGTCTTATCTTGATTCGGTGGTATTGTGGGATGAAGCAGCCCGGACCGACTTTACACGTACGCTTACGTGAGACTGGTTCCACCGCCTGACATGCACTTGTTCCATAAGGTGGCTAGCGGGTGTCTGTCTCTCCCACCTTACTCGGATTGGATTTGATGAAAACGGTCATTATGAAGGGTAAATAGCAATTGGCATATCACATTGTGGTTTTGACGTAGGTAAGAAACGTTCTTGCTAGTAACCTATAGCAGCCACGCAAAAACTTGCAACTACAAATTAGAGGACGTCTAACTTGTTTTTGCAGCATATGCCTTGTGATGTGATATGGCCAAAGGATGTGATGTGATGCATTGTGATGTATGAGATTGATCATGTTCTTGTAATAGGATTCACGACTTGCATGTCGATGAGTATGACAACCGGCAGGAGCCATAGGAGTTGTCTTATTTTATTGTATGACCTGCGTGTCAATCATAAATGCCATGTAATTACTTTACATTATTGATAAGCGTTAGCCATGGTAGTAGAAGTAATAGTTGGCGAGACAACTTCATGAAGACACAATGATGGAGATCATGATGATGGAGATCATGGTGTCATGCCGGTGACAGTGATGATCATGATGCCCCGAAGATGGAGATCAAAGGAGCAAGATGATATTGGCCATATCATGTCACTATATTGATTGCATGTGATGTTTATCATGTTTACATCTTATTTGCTTAGAACGACGGTAGTAAATAAGATAATCTCTCAATAAAATTTCAAGAAAGGTGTTCACCCTAACTATGCACCGTTGCTAAGGATCGTCGTTCTGAAGCACCACGTGATGATCGGGTGTGATAGGTTCTAACGTTCGCATACAACGGGTGTAAGCCAGATTTACACACGCAAAACACTTAGGTTGACATGACGAGCCTAGCATGTACAGACATGGTCTCGGAACACGGAAGACCGAAAGGTCGAACATGAGTCGTATGGAAGATACGATCAACATGGAGATGTTCACCATGGATGACTAGTCCGTCTCACGTGATGATCGGACACGGGCTAGTTGACATGGATCATGTATCACTTGGAAGACTAGAGAGATGTCTATCTAAGTGGGAGTTCATTAATAATTTGATTAGATTAACTTAATTATCATGAACTTAGTCTAAAAATGTCCTTGCAAATTATGTCGTAGATAGCTCACGTTGTAGCTCCCCAGTTTTATTGATACGGTCCTAGAGAAAAATAAGTTGAAAGTTGATGGTAGCAATAATACGGACTGGGTCCGTGATCTGAGGATTGTCCTCATTGCTGCATAGAAAGCTTATGTCTTTGATGCACCGCTAAGTGCACCACTCCCTCAAGCGTTGTGTGTAGATGTTGTGAACATATGACAGGCACTTTTTGATGACTATGTGATAGTTCAGTGCGTCATGCATTACGGCTTAGAATTTAGGCTCCAAAACATTTTGAACGTCACGGAACATAAGAGATGTTCTAAGAGCTGAAATTGGGATTTCAGGCTCGTGCCTATGTTGAGAGGTATGAGACCTCCAACAAGATTCTTTGCCTGCAAGATAAAGGAGAATAGCTCAATCGGTGAGCGTGTGCTCAGATTGTCTGGGTGCTACAATCACTTAAATCAAGTGGGAGTTAATCTTCCAGATGAGATAGTGATTAATGCAGTTCTCCAAGTGACTGCCACCAAGCTACTAGAGCTTCGTGATGAACTATAACATGCCAGGGATGGATAAGATGATCCCTTAGTTGTTCGTGATGTTTGACACCACGAAGGTAGAAATCAAGAAGGAGCATCAAGTGTTGATGGTTAAGTGAATACCACTAGTTTCAAGAAGGGCAAGGGCAAGAAGGGAAAAACTTTAGGAATGGCAAGCCAACTATCGCTCTAGTGAATAAACCCAAGGTTGAACCCAAACCCGAGACTAAGTGCTTCTGTTATGAGGAGATTGTTCACTGAAGCGGAACAACCCTAGATGCTTGGTAGATAAGAAGGATGGTAATGTCGATAGAAGTATATTTGATATACGTGTTAGTGATGTGTACCTTGCTGGTACTCCTAGTAGCACATGGGTATTGGATACCGGTTCGGTTGCTAAGTGTTAGTAACTCGAAATAAAAGCTACGGAATAAAGGGAGGCTAGCTAAGTGAAAGGTGACGATGTGTGTTGGAAGTGTTTCCAAGGTTGATGTGATCACCATCGCACGCTCTCTCTATCTTCGGGATTTGTGATAAACCTAAATAAATGTTATTTGGTGTTTGCGTTGAGCATGAACATGATTAGATCATGTTTAGTGAAATACGGTTATTCATATAAGTTAGAGAATAATTGGTTATTCTGTTTACATGAATAATGCCTTTAATGGTCATACACCCACTGGGAATGGTTTATTGAATCTTGATCATAGTAGTACACATGGTCATAACATTGGTACCAAAAGATACAAAGTTAATAATGATAGCACCACATGCCTGTGGCACTGCCGCTAAATGTCATGTTGGTATAAATCGCATGAAGAAACTCCGTGCTGATGGATCTTTTGACTCACTTGATTTCGAATCAGTTGAGACATGCGAGCCATGCCTGTTGGGCAAGATGACTAAGACCCCGTCTTCCGGTTTGATGGAGCGGGCTAGTGGCTGATTGGAATTAATACATGTTGATGTATGTGGTCCAATGAGTGTTGAAACACACAGTGGATATCGTTGTTTTTCTTTACCTTCACTGATGATTTGAGTAAATATGGGGATATTTACTTAATGAAACACGAATCTGAAATGTTTGAAAGGTTCAAGGAGTTTCAGAGTGAAGTTAAAGATCATCGTGACAAGAGGATAAAATGTCTATGATATGATCGTGGAGGTGAATATCTAAGTTACGAGTTTGGTATGCAATTTTAGACAATGTGGAAATTGTTTCACAGCTCACGCCTCCTGGAACACCATAGTGTGATGGTGTGTTCGAACGTCGTAGTCGTGCTCTATTGGATATAGTGAGTACTATGATGTCTCTTATCGTTTTGCCACTATCGTTATGGGGTTATGCATTAAAGACAAATCCATTCACTTTAATAGGGCACCATCTAAGTCTGTTGAGATGACACCGTGAGAATTATGGTTTGACAGAAGCCTAAGCTGTCATTTCTTAATGTTTGGGGCTGTGACGCTTATGTGAAAAGGGTCTTCACCTAATGAGCTCGAACCCAAAGCATACGAATGCATCTTCATAGAATACCCTAAGGAGACACTGGGTATACCTTCTATCTCAGATTCAAGCGCAAAAGTGTTTGTGGCTAAGAACGGGTCCTTTCTCGAGAAAGAGTTTCTCTCGAAAGAATTGAGTGGGAGGAAGATAGAACTTGATAAGGTTGTTGAACTTTTGTTTCAACCAGAGAGTAGCGCATCACAGAAAGATGTTTCTGTAGATCCTATGTCAGTTGAAAAGGAAGTTAATGATGATGATCATGAAGCTTCGGATCAAGTCACTATCGAACCTCGTAGGTCGACAAGGACGCGTACTGCTCCTGAGTAGTATGACAACCATGTCTTGGAAATCATGTTGTTGGACAACGATGAACCTACGAACTATGCAGAAGCGATGGTGGGCCCGGATTCCAACAAATGGCTAGGATCCATGAAATCCGAGAAAGGACCCATGTATGAAAACCAAGTATGGACTTTGGTAGACTTTCCTGTTGAATGGTAGGTCGTTGTGTACAAATGGACATTTGAGATGAACATAGATGCTAATGGTGAAATGTCACCGTTTATAAAGCTCGACTTGTTGCAAAGAAGTTTCCGCCAAGTTCAAGGAGTTGACTGCGATGAGATTGTCTCATCTGTAGTGATGCTGAAAGTCTATTAAAATTATGTTAGCAATTGCTGCATTTTTCGATTATGAAATCTGGCAGATGGATGACAAAACAAAGTTTCCATAATGGTTTCTGTGAGGAAGAGTTGTATGTGATACAACCAGAAGGTTTTGTCAATCCTAAGGATGCTAAAAGTATGCAAACTCCAGCGATCCTTCTATGGACTGGAGTAAGCATCTCGGTGTTGGAATATGAGCTTTGATAGAGTGATCAAAGTTTTTGAGTTTATACAAGGTTTATGAGAAACTTGTATTTGCAAGAAAGTGAGTGGGAGCACTATAGAGTTTCTTATAAGAATATGTAGTTGACATATTACTGATCGGAAATGATGTAGAATTTCTGGAAGAGCATGCAGGGTTGTTTGAACAGAGTTTTTCAAAGGAAGACCCAGATAAAGCTACTATTTTGTTGAGCATCAAGATCTATAGGGATAGATCAATTCGCTTGATAAGTTTTTCGACGAAGACATACCTTGACAAGTTTTTGAAGGAGTTCAAAATAGATGGGTCAAAGAAGGAGTTCTTGACTGTATTGTAAGGTGTGAAATTGAGTAAGACTCAATGCCCGACCACGGCAGAAGATAAAGAAAAGATGAGTGTCATCCCCTATGCTTTATCCATAGGCTCTATATAGTATGCCATGCTATGTACCGCACTTGTGTGTGCCTTGACATGAGTCTGTCAAGGGGTACAAGAGTAATCCAATAGTGGATCACTGGACAGCGGTCAAAGTTATCCATAGTAACTTGAGATCTAAGGAAATATTTCTTGATTATGGAGGTGATAAAGAGTTCATCGTAAAGGGTTACGATGATGCAAGCTTTAACACCAATCCGGATGACTCTTAGTAGAAATCCGGCTACGTATAGTGGAGAAGCCATTTGGAATAGCTCCAAGTGGAGCGTGGGAGAAATATATACAAATATGACATAGAAAGTTTGCAAGGTACACACGGATCTGTATGCCGCAGACCCGTTGACTAAAACCTCTTTAACGAGCAAAACATGATCAAACCCCAGAACTAATTGGGTGTTAATGACATGATGATATGATCACATGGTGATGTAAGTGTTAATCACATGGCTATGTGAACTAGATTATTGACTCTAGTGCAAGTGGGAGACTGTTGGAAATATGCCCTAGAGGCAATAATAAAATGGTTATTATTGTATTTCCTTGTTCATGATAATTTTCTATTGTTAATGCTATAATTGTGTTAACCAAAAACCATAATACATGTGTGAATACATAGACCACAACATGTCCCTAGTGAGCCTCTAGTTGACTAGCTCGTTGATCAATAGATGGTCATGGTTTCATGACCATGGACATTGGATGTCGTTGATAATGGGATCACATCATTAGGAGAATGATGTGATGGACAAGACCCAATCCTAAGCATAGCACTAGATCGTGTAGTTCGTCTGCTAAAGCTTTTCAATGTCAAGTATCGTTTCCTTAGACCATGAGATTGTGCAACTCCCGGATACCGTAGGAATGCTTTGGGTGTGCCAAACGTCACAACGTAACTGGGTGGCTATAAAGGTGCACTACGGGTATCTCCGAAAGTATCCGTTGGGTTGGCACGAATCGATACTGGGATTTGTCACTCCGAGTGACGGAGAGGTATCTCTGGGCCCACTCGGTAAGACATCATCATAATGAGCTCAATGTGACCAAGGAGTTAGTCACGGGATGATGTATTACGGAACGAGTAAAGAGACTTGCCGGTAATGAGATTGAACAAGGTATAGAGATACCGACAATCGAATCTCGGGCAAGTATCATACCGATAGACAAAGGGAATTATATACGGGATTGATTGAATCCCCGACATCGTGGTTCATCCGATGAGATCATCGTGGAGCATGTGGGAGCCAACATGGGTATCCAGATCCCGCTGTTGGTTATTGGCCGGAGAAGTGTCTCGGTCATGTCCACGTGTCTCTCGAACCCGTAGGGTCTACACACTTAAGGTTCAATGACGCTAGGGTTATAGGGAAATGGTATACGTGATTACTGAAAGTTGTTAGGAGTCCCGGATGAGATCCCGGATGTCACGAGGACCTCCGAAATGGTCCGGAGGTAAAGATTGATATATAGGAAGTCCATTTTTGGTCACCGGAAAGTTTTCGGGCTCATCAGTAGTGTACCGGGAGTGCCGGGAGGGTGCCGGAGGACTCCCGGGAGGGGTGTGACGACCAAAGGACCACATGGGCTGTTAGATAAAGTTTGCCAGCCCTTATTGGGCTGGTAAAGACTTTTTCTAAAGGCCCATGCGGCTAGGGATAAGAGATAGGGCCAAAAAGGATTTAAAAGGAGGAGATCCACCTCCCTTGTGGGAGGTGGACTCTCCCTTTAAATCGGCTGAACCTCTCCTCTTTGGAGTAGAGGCCAAGCCAGCCCTCCACGTCCCTCCTCCTATATATACTTAAGGTTTTGGCTGTTTTGAGATAAGATTTGATCTCTCTCTCACACGACGAAGCCCTACCTCTCTTCTTCCTCCTCCGCAGCGCTTAGGCGAAGCCCTGTCGGAATACCTTGCTACTCCACCACCACCATGCCGTCGTGCTGCTGTTGGAGCCCTTCCCCAAGCTCTCCTTCCTCCTTGCTGGATCAAGGCGTAGGAGACGTCACCGGGCTGCACGTGTGTTGAACGCGGAGGTGTCGTCCGTTCAACACTTGATCGGATCTACCGCGATCTGAATCGCTGCGAGTACGACTCCATCAACCGCGTTCTTGTAACGCTTCCGCTTAGCGATCTTCAAAGGTATGAAGATGCAATATCTCCCCTCTCGTTGCTGGTTTCTCCATGGATAGATCTTGATGATCGTAGGAATTTTTTTGATTTACTACTACGTCTCCCAACAGTGGCATCATGAGCTAGGTCTATGCGTAGAATCTATGCACGAGTAGAACACAAAGCAGTTGTGGGCGTCGATTTTGTTAATTTTCTTACCACTACTAGTCTTATCTTGATTCGGCGGTATTGTGGGATGAAGCAGCCCGGACCGACTTTACACGTACGCTTACGTGAGACTGGTTCCACCGCCTAACATGCACGTGCTGCATAAGGTGGCTAGCGGGTGTCTGTCTCTCCCACCTTAGTCGGATTGGATTTGATGAAAAGGGTCCTTATGAAGGGTAAATAGTAAATGGCATATCACGTTGTGGTTTTGACGTAGGTAAGAAACGTTCTTGCTAGTAACCTATAGCAGCCACGTAAAAACTTGCAACTACAAATTAGAGGACGTCTAACTTGTTTTTGCAGCATATGCCTTGTGATGTGATCTGGCCAAAGAATGTGATGTGATGCATTGTGATGTATGAGATTGATCATGTTCTTGTAATAGGATTCACGACTTGCATGTCGATGAGTATGACAACCGGCAGGAGCCATAGGAGTTGTCTTATTTTATTGTATGACCTGCGTGTCAATCATAAACGCCATGTAATTACTTTACTTTATTGCTAAGCGTTAGCCATGGTAGTAGAAGTAATAGTTGGCGAGACAACTTCATGAAGACACAATGATGGAGATCATGGTGTCGTGCCGGTGACAGTGATGATCATGGTGCCCCGAAGATGGAGATCAAAGGAGCAAGATGATATTGGCCATATCATGTCACTATATTGATTGCATGTGATGTTTATCATGTTTACATCTTATTTGCTTAGAACGACGGTAGTAAATAAGATGATCTCTCAATAAAATTTCAAGAAAGGTGTTCACCCTAACTATGCACCGTTGCTAAGGATCGTCGTTCCGAAGCACCACGTGATGATCGGGTGTGATAGGTTCTAACATTCGCATACAACGGGTGTAAGCCAGATTTACAGACGCAAAACACTTAGGTTGACTTGACGAGCCTAGCATGTACAGACATGGCCTCGGAACACGGAAGACCGAAAGGTCGAACATGAGTCGTATGGAAGATACGATCAACATGGAGATGTTCACCATGGATGACTAGTTCGTCTCACGTGATGATCGGACACGGGCTAGTTGACATGGATCATGTATCACTTGGAAGACTAGAGAGATGTCTATCTAAGTGGGAGTTCATTAATAATTTGATTAGATGAACTTAATTATCATGAACTTAGTCTAAAAATGTCCTTGCAAATTATGTCGTAGATAGCTCACGTTGTAGCTCCCCAGTTTTATTGATACGGTCCTAGAGAAAAATAAGTTGAAAGTTGATGGTAGCAATAATACGGACTGGGTCCGTGATCTGAGGATTGTCCTCATTGCTGCATAGAAAGCTTATGTATTTGATGCACCGCTAAGTGCACCACTCCCTCAAGCGTTGTCTGTAGATGTTGTGAACATATGACAGGCACTTTTTGATGACTATGTGATAGTTCAGTGCGTCATGCATTACGGCTTAGAATTTAGGCTCCAAAACATTTTGAACGTCACGGAACATAAGAGATGTTCTAAGAGCTGAAATTGGGATTTCAGGCTCGTGCCTATGTTGAGAGGTATGAGACCTCCAACAAGATTCTTTGCCTACAAGATAAAGGAGAATAGCTCAATCGGTGAGCGTGTGCTCAGATTGTCTGGGTGCTACAATCACTTAAATCAAGTGGGAGTTAATCTTCCAGATGAGATAGTGATTAATGCAGTTCTCCAAGTCACTGCCACCAAGCTACTAGAGCTTCGTGATGAACTATAACATGCCAGGGATGGATAAGATGATCCCTTAGTTGTTCGTGATGTTTGACACCACGAAGGTAGAAATCAAGAAGGAGCATCAAGTGTTGATGGTTAAGTGAATACCACTAGTTTCAAGAAGGGCAAGGGCAAGAAGGGAAAAACTTCAGGAATGGCAAGCCAACTGTCGCTCTAGTGAATAAACCCAAGGTTGAGCCCGAACCCGAGACTAAGTGCTTCTGTTATGAGGAGACTGTTCACTGAAGCGGAACAACCCTAGATGCTTGGTAGATAAGAAGGCTGGTAATGTCGATAGAAGTATATTTGATATACGTGTTAGTGATGTGTACCTTGCTGGTACTCCTAGTAGGACCTGGGTATTGGATACCGGTTCGGTTGCTAAGTGTTAGTAACTCGAAATAAAAGCTACGGAATAAAGGGAGGCTAGCTAAGTGAAAGGTGACGATGTGTGTTGGAAGTGTTTCCAAGGTTGATGTGATCACCATCGCACGCTCTCTCTATCTTCGGGATTTGTGATAAACCTAAATAAATGTTATTTGGTGTTTGCGTTGAGCATGAACATGATTAGATCATGTTTAGTGAAATACGGTTATTCATATAAGTTAGAGAATAATTGGTTATTCTGTTTACATGAATAATGCCTTTAATGGTCATACACCCACTTGGAATGGTTTATTGAATCTTGATCGTAGTAGTACACATGGTCATAACATTGGTACCAAAAGATACAAAGTTAATAATGATAGCACCACATGCCTATGGCACTGCCGCTAAATGTCATGTTGGTATAAATCGCATGAAGAAACTCCATGCTGATGGATCTTTTGACTCACTTGATTTCGAATCAGTTGAGACATGCGAGCCATGCCTGTTGGGCAAGATGACTAAGACCCCGTCTTCCGGTTTAATGGAGCGGGCTAGTGGCTTATTGGAATTAATACATGGATATGTATGTGGTCCAATGAGTGTTGAAACACACAGTGGATATCGTTGTTTTTCTTTACCTGCACTGATGATTTGAGTAAATATGGGGATATTTACTTAATGAAACACGAATCTGAAATGTTTGAAAGGTTCAAGGAGTTTCAGAGTGAAGTTAAAGATCATCGTGACAAGAAGATAAAATGTCTATGATATGATCGTGGAGGTGAATATCTAAGTTACGAGTTTGGTATGCAATTTTAGACAATGTGGAAATTGTTTCACAGCTCACGCCTCCTGGAACACCATAGTGTGATGGTGTGTTCGAACGTCGTAGTCGTGCTCTATTGGATATAGTGAGTACTATGATGTCTCTTATCGTTTTGCCACTATCGTTATGGGGTTATGCATTAAAGACAAATCCATTCACTTTAATAGGGCACCATCTAAGTCTGTTGAGATGACACCGTGAGAATTATGGTTTGACAGAAGCCTAAGCTGTCATTTCTTAATGTTTGGGGCTGTGACGCTTATGTGAAAAGGGTTTTCACCTAATGAGCTCGAACCCTAGCTTCGACACAGATCCGGACGACTCCAAGTCACAAACTGGATACGTGTATATTTTGAACGGAGGGGCAGTCAGCAGGTGCAGCAGCAAGCAAAGCGTCGTGGCGGCATCTACATGTGAAGCAGAGTACATAGCTGCTTCGGAAGCAGCAAAGGAAGGAGTGTGGATGAAGGAGTTCATCATCGACCTAGGAGTGATTCCCAATGCGTCGGGCCCGATGACTCTATTCTATGAAAACACTGGAGCTATTGCCCTTGCGAAGGAGCCCAGGTTTCACAAGAAGACAAGACACATCAAGCGCCGCTTCAACTCCATCTGTGATTACATTTAGGAGGGAAATATAAATATTTGTAAAGTACATACGGACCTGAATGTCGCAGATCCGTTGACTAAACCTCTCTCACGAGCAAAACATGATCAACACCAGAATGCTATGGGTGTTTGACTCATCACAATGTAACTAGATTATTGACTTTAGTGCAAGTGGGAGACTGTTGGAAATATGCCCTAGAGGCTATAATAAAATGGTTATTATTGTATTTCCTTGTTCATGATAATTGTCTATTGTTCATGCTATAATTGTATTAACCGGAAACCAGAATGCATGTGTGAATACATAGACCACAATGTGTCCCTAGTGAGCCTCTAGTTGACTAGCTCATTGATCAATAGATGGTCATGGTTTCATGACCATGGACATTGGATGTCGTTGATAACGGGATCACATCATTAGGAGAATGATGTGATGGACAAGACCCAATCCTAAGCATAGTACAAGATCGTGTAGTTCGTCTGCTAAAGCTTTTCCAATGTCAAGTATCATTTCCTTAGACCATGAGATTGTGCAACTCCCGGATACCGTAGGAATGCTTTGGGTGTGCCAAACGTCACAACGTAACTGGGTGGCTATAAAGCTGCACTACGGGTATCTCCGAAAGTGTCTGTTGGGTTGGCACGAATCGAGACTAGGATTTGTCACTCCGTATGACGGAGAGGTATCTCTGGGCCCACTCGGTAAGACATCATCATAATGAGCTCAGCATGACTAAGGAGTTATCCACGGGATGATGTGTTACGGAATGAGTAAAGAGACTTGTCGGTAACGAGATTGAACAAGGTATAGAGATACCGACGATTGAGGCTTAGAATTGAGGCTCCAAAATGTTTTGAACGTCACGGAACATATGAGATGTTCTAGGAGCTGAGATTGTGATCTCAGGCTCGTGCCCGTGTTGCGAGATATGAGATCTCCAACAAGATTCTTTGCCTGTAAGATGAAGGAGAATAGCTCAACCGTTGAGCATGTACTCAGATTGTCTGGGTACTACAATCGCTTGAATCAAGTGGGAGTTGATCTTCCAGATAAGATAGTGATTGATATAGTTCTCCAAGTCACTGTCACTAAGCTACTAGAACTTGGTGATGAACTATAAATTGCCAGGGATAGAAATAATGATTCCTGAGCTGTTCGCGATGTTTGACACCGCGAAGGTAGAAATCAAGAAGGAGCGTCAAGTGTTGATGGTTAATCAAACCACTAGTTTCGAGAAGGGCAAGAGCAAGGAGGGAAACTTTGTGGATAGCAAGTCAGTTGCTGCTCCAGTGAAGCAACCCGAAGTTGAACTCAAACCCGAGACTAAGTGCTTCTGTTATGAGGTGAGCGGTCGCTGAAGCGGAACAACCCTAGATACTTGGTAGATAAGAAGGCTGGCAAAATCGATAGAGGTATATTTGATATACGAGTTATTAATGTGTACCTTGCTAGTACTCTTAGTAGCACCTGGGTATTGGATACCGGTTCGGTTGCTAAATGTTAGTAACTCGAAATAAAAGCTACGGAATAAACGGAGAACTAGCTAAGGGTGAGGTGACGATATGTGTTGGAAGTGTTTCCAAGGTTGATGTGATCAATATCGCATGCTCTCTCTACCTTCAGGATTAGTGACGAACCTAAATAAATGTTATTTGGTGTTTTGCGTTGAGCATGAACATGATTAGATCATGTTTGTTGCAATACGGTTATTCATTTAAGTCAGAGAATAATAGTTATTCTGGTTACATGAATAATACCTTCAATGGTCATGCACCCAGTGAGAATGGTTTGCTGAAATCTTGATCGTAGTAATACACATGTTCATAACATTGATGTCAAAAGATACAAAGTTAAATAATGATAGTACCACATACTTGTGGCACTGCCGCAAAATGTCATATTGGTACAAAGCGCATGAAGAAACTCCATGGTGATGGATATTTGGACTCATTCGATTTCGAATCGGTTGAGACATGCGAACCATGCCTCTTGGGCAAGATGACTAAAGGACCCCGTTGGATGGAGCGGGCAAGTGATTCATTGGAAATGATACGTGTTGATGTATGCAATCTAGTGAGTCTTGTAGCGTGCAGTGGATATCGTTATTTTCTTACCTTCACTGATGATTTGAGTAGATATAGTGTATATTTACTTAATGAAACACAAGTCTGAATCGTTTGAAAGGTTCAAGCAAATTCAGAGTGAAGTTTAAAGATCATCGTGACAAGAAGATAAAAATGACTGCGATATGATCGTGGAGGTGAATATCTGAGTCGCGAGTTTGGCATACAACTTAAGACAATGTGAAATTTGTTTCACAACTAACGCTACCTGGAACACCATGGTGTGATGGTGTGTCCGAACATCATAGTTATGCTCTATTGGATATGATGCGTGCTATGATGTCTCTTATCGTTTTACTACTATAATTTTGGGGTTATGCATTAGAGTCAACTACATTCACTTTAAATAGGGCACCATCTAAATCCGTTGAGATGACACCGTGTGAATTATGGTTTGATAGAAACCTAAGCTGTCATTTCTTAATACTTGGGGCTGCGACACTTGTGTGGAAAATGTTTTCACCTAATGAGGTCGAACCCAAGGCGGAAAAATGCATCTTCATAGAATACCCTAAGATCAGTTGGGTGAACCTTCTATCTCAGATCCAAGTGCAAAGTGTTTGTTACTAAAATGGATCCTTTCTCGAGGAAAATTTTCTCTCGAAAGAATTGAGTGGGAGGAAGATAGAACTTGATGAGGTTGTTAAACCTTTGTTCAACCAGAGAGTAGCGCAGCGCAGAAAGATGTTTCTGTGAAGCCTACATTAGTTGAAGAGGAAGTTAATGATGATGATCATGAAGCTTCAGGATCAAGTTACTATCGAACTTCGTAGGTCGACAAGGATGTGTACTGCTCCTAAGTGGTACGACAACTCTGTCTTGGAGATCATGTTGTTGGACAACGATGAACCTACGAGCTATGGAGAAGCGATGATGGGCCCGGATTCCGACAAATGGTTGGAGGCCATGAAATCCGAGATAGGATCCATGTATGAAAACCAAGTGTAGACTTTGGTAGACTTGCTCGTTAGACGGCAGGTCGTTGAGTACAAATGGACCTTTAAAATGAAGACAGACACTGATGGTGAATGTCACTATTTGTAAAGCTCGACTTGTTGCAAAGATGTTTGTGACAAGTTCAAGGAGTTGACTACGATGAGACTTTCTCATTCGTAGTGGTGCGAAAGTCTGTTGGAATTATGTTAGCAGTTGCTGTGTTTTCAATTATGAAATCTCGCAGATGGATGTCAAAACATCGTTTCCTTAACGGTTTACTTGAGGAAAGGTTGTATGTGATACAACCAGAAGGTTTTGTCAGTCCTAAGGATGCTAAAAGGTGTGCAAGCTTTGGTGATACTTCCATGGACTGAAGCAAGCATCTCGGAGTTGGAATATACGCTTTGATGAGTTGATCAAAGTTTTTGATGTTTATACAAAGTTTACGAGAAACTTGTATTTGCAATAAAGTGAGTGGGAGCACTATAGAATTTCTGATAAGTATATGTGGATGACATATTGTTGATTGGAAATAATGTAGGATTTCTGGAAAGCATAAATGGTTGTTTGGAAAGTGATTTTCAAAGGAAGACCTGGATAAAGCTACCAAATTGTTGAGCATCAAGATCTATAGAGATAGATCAAGATGACTTGATGAGACTTTCAATGAGTACATACCTTGACAAAGATTTTGAAAGAGTTCAAAATGGATCAGTCAGAGAAAGAGTTCTCGCCTGATTTGTAAGGTGTGAAGTTGAGTGAGACTCAAAGCTCGACCACGGCGGAAGGAAGAGAAAGGACGAACGTCGTCCCCTATGCCTTAGCCATAGGCTCTGTATAGTATGCCATGCTGTGTACCGCACCTGTGTGTGCCTTGCCATGAGTCTGTCAAGGGGTACAAGTGTGGTCCAGGAGTGGATCACTGGACAGCGGTCGGAATTATCCTTAGTAACCAGAGGACTAAGGAAATGTTTCTTGATTATGGAGGTGATAAAGAGTTCGTCGTAAAGAGTTACGTCGATGCAAGCTTTAACACCTATCCGGATGACTAGTAGTAGCAATCTGGATACGTATAGTGGAGCAGCCATTTGGAAATAGTACCAAGTGGAGTGTGGTAGCAGTGTTTACGGTTTGACATAGAGATTTGCAAAGTACACACGGATCTGAATATCGCAGACCCATTGACTATAAGACCTCTCTCACATGCAAAGCATGATCGAGCCCCAAAACTCATTGGGTGCTAGATTCATAACAATGCGAATCACATGGTGATGTGAACTAGATTATTGACTCTAGTGCAAGTGGGAGACTGTTGGAAATATGCCCTAGAGGCAATAATAAATTAGTTATTATCATATTTCCTTGTTCATGATAATCTTTTATTATCCATGCTATAATTGTATTGATCGGAGACTTAAATGCATGTGTGGATACATAGACAAAACCATGTCCCTAGTATGCCTCTAATGGACTAGCTCGTTGATCAAAGGATGGTTAAGGTTTCCTAGCCATGGACATGAGATGTCATTTGATAACGGGATCACATCATTAGGAGAATGATGTGATGGATAAGACCCAAACTTCAAACATAGCATATGATCGTGTCAGTTTATTGCTACTGTTTTCTGCATGTCAAGTATATGTTCCTATGACCATGAGATCATGCAACTCACGGATATCGGAGGAGTGCCTTGTGTGTATCAAACGTTGCAACGTAACTGGGTGACTATAAAGGTGCTCTACAGGTATCTCCGATGGTGTTTGTTGAGTTGGCATGGATCGAGACTGGGATTTGTTACTCCGTGTGACGGAGAGGTATCTCAGGGCCCACTCGGTAATACAACATCACAACAAGCCTTGCAAGCAATGTGGCTAAGTGTTAGTCATGGGATCTTGTATTACGGAACGAGTAAAGAGACTTGCCAGTAACGAGGTTGAATTAGGTATGGAGATACTGACGATCGAATCTCGGGCAAGTAACATACCGAAGAACAAAGGGAACGTTATACGGGATTAACTGAATCCTTGACATAGAGGTTCGACCGATAAAGATCTTCGTAGAATATGTAGGAACCAATGTGGACGTCCAGGTCCCGCCATTGGTTATTGACCGTAGAGGTGTCTCGGTCATGTCTACATAGTTCTCGAACCCGCAGGGTCTGCACACTTAAGGTTCGGTGACGTTTCGGTAGTGTAGAGTTATGTATGGTGGTGACCGAAGGTTGTTCGGAGTCCCGGATGAGATCTCGGACGTCACGAGGAGCTCCGGAATGGTCCGGAGGTAAAGATTCATATATAGGATGTCCCAGTTTGGTCGCCGGAAAAGTTTCGGGCTCATCGGTAGTGTACCGGGAGTATCGGTAGTGTACCGGGAGTGCCGGTAGTGTACCGGGGGACCTCCGGGAGGGGTACTTCGACCCCAAGAGGTCCATGGGCTGTGGGATAATAATAACCAGCCCTTAGTGGGCTGGGAAAGCAGCCACAAAGGCCCATGGCGTAGGAGAGAAAGTCCTAAAGCAAAAAGTGGAAAATCAGCCAATAGGAGGCAATCCTACTCCAACTAGGATTGGAGGTGAAGTAGGATTGCTCCCACCTCCTATTTCGGCCGACCCAAAGGCCTTGGCTGCCTCTCCTCTCCTCTCCTCCTATATATACTAGTGGATTGGGTGGTTTTTGGACAGAATTTCCGGCCACGTGCTACTTGCTCCACCGGTGCATAGTTTCTCCTCTAGATCGTAGTTCCGCAGCGCTTAGGCGAAGCCCTGCCGGAATTGCTCCACCACCATCACCGGAGCGCCGTCACGCTGCCGGTGAACTCTCTCTCCTCTCCACCTCCTCTCGCTGGATCGAGACGGTGGAGATCGTCATCAAGCTGCACGTGTGCTGAACGCGGAGGTGCCGTCCGTTCGGCGCTAGATCGGAAGGACCGTGATCGAGATCGCGAGACGGTTCGTGATGAGATCGCGAAACGGATCATGATGAGTTCGCGGGACAGATCGTGATCAATATCGTGAGACGGATCGTGATCAAGATCGCAGGACGGATCGTGATGAGTTCACGGGACGGATCGTGATTGGATCGCGGGACGGATCGTGATGAGATCGCGGGACGCTCGGCGATTTGGATCGCGAAGATGTTCGACTACACCAACCGCGTTTCTTAACGCTTCCCGCTTAGCGATCTACAAGGGTACGTAGATCCACTCTCCCTCTCGTAGATGCTCATCACCATGGATAGGTTTGCGTGTGCGTAGGAAAATTTTTGTTTCCCATGCGACGTTCCCCAACAGCCATATCTCATGATAGTTCCATTCAAAAATGTATACTTGTTGAATCCCTTGGCTAGAATCCTCTTTCCATATCTAGACTAGTTGAATTCGGTTTCAACATGCCTCCCAGTTGTACCGCCAATAGTCTGGCCAACCCTAGGAAGGTAGCTTTAGGACGTTGTTCTTGCCCAATACTGCCCTACCACCAGACAAGGTTCTGTTGTGGAACGGTACTTGGGCGGTGGTGGCCCGGTTGTTCCCTTCAACTCATGTTGAGCGGTACTACTGGTGTCCAGAGCAGTTGTACCGCTAGGGACTTAGTCACCACCTGTGCTTGGTCCTTGCGGTTGAACTGGTGCAATCACCATCTCTACTATCGCTCGAGGGTGACACCTCTCTGGTTTCAAGCGATTGTTGAGTGGTGGTTAATTGGTTGTTCCAATTGTCCATCTCAACCAGTACTACCGCACACACCACTAGTTGTACGTAGTTGCTGCATTTTTCGGATATGAAATCTGGCAGATGGATGTCAAAACATTGTTTCCGTAACGGTTTCCATGAGGAAAGGTTGTATGTGATACAACCGGAAGGTTTGGTCGATTCTAAAGATGCTAAAAGGTATGCAAGCTCCAGCAATCCATCTATGGACTAGTGCATGCATCTCGGAGTTGGAATATATGCTTTGATGATACGATCAAAGCTTTTGGGTTTATACAAAGTTTCTGCGGAAACTTGTATTTACAAGAAAGTGAGTGGGAGCTCTATAAAATTTCTAATAAGTATATGTGGATGTCATATTGTTGATTGGAAATGATGTGGAATTTGTGTAAAGCATAAAGAGTCGTTTGAAAGGAGTTTTTCAAAGGAAGACATGGGTAAAGTTGCTTACACATTGGGCATCGATATATATAGAGATAGATCAAGACACGTGGTAAGACTTTCAAAGAGCACATACCTAGACAAGATTTTGAAAGAGTTCAAAATGGATCTATCAAAGGAGTTCTTGCTAGTATTGTAAGGTCTGAAGTTGAGTAAGACTCAAAGCTCGACTAGGGTAGAAGCAAGAGAAAGGACGAAGGTCGTCCCCTAAACCTCAGCCATAGACTCTGTATTGTATGCCATGCTGTGTACCAGACCTGATTTGTGCCTTGCCATGAGTCTGGCAAGGGGGTACAAGAGTGATCCAGGAATGGATAGCTGGACATCGGTCAAAATTATCCTTAAGGGACCAAGGAAATATTTCTAGGTTATGTAGGTGATAAAGAGTTCGTCGTAAGGGGTTATGTCGATGCAAGCTTTGACACTGATCCGGATGACTCTGAGTAGCAAACCGGATACATATAATGGAGCACTCATTTGGAATAGCTCCAAGTGTAGCGTGGTAGCAGCATCTACAGTATGACATATAGATTTGCAAAGTACACACGAATATGAATGTTGCAGACCTGTTGACTAAAACCTCTGTCACAAGAAAAACATGATCAAACCCTAGAACTCATTGGGTGTGAATCACATGGCGATGTGAACTAGATTATTGACTCTAGTGCAAGTGCGAGACTGTTGGAAATATGCCCAAGAGGCAATAACAAAGTGGTTATTATCATATTTTCGTGTTCATGATAATCATTTATTATCCATGCTAGAATTGTATTGACCGGAAACTTAAATACATGTGTGGATATATAAACAACACCGTGTCCCTAGTAAGCCTCTACTAGACTAGCTCGTTGATCAAAGATGGTTAAGGTTTCCTAACCATAGACATGAGTTGTCATTTGATAACAGGGTCGCATCATTAGGATAATGATGTCATGGACAAGACCCAAATCGTAAGCATAACATTTGATCATTTCAGTTAGTTTATTTCTACTGCTCTCTTCATGTCAAGTATCTGTTCCTAATACCATTAGATCATGCAACTCCCTGACATCGGAGGAATGCCTTGTGGGTATCAAACATCACTTCATAACTGGGTGATCATAAAGGTGCTCTATAGGTATCTCTGAGGGTGTCTATTGGGTTGGCATGGATCGAGACTAGGATTTGTCACTCCGTATGACGGAGAGGTATCTCTGAGCCCTCTCGGTAATAGAACATCACAAGAAGCTTGCAAGCAATGTGACTAAGGATTTAGTCACGAGATCTTGTATTACGGAACGAGTAAAGAGACTTGCCTGTAACGAGATTGAACTAGGTATGGAGATACCGACGATCAATCTCAGTCAAGTAACATACCGATGGACAAAGGGAACTGCATACGGGATTAACTGAATCCTTGAGATCGTACCTCGGTAACCCCTTTAATAATTATGATATTCCTATGGTATTTCATCTAATAAGAATAGGATACCTACTGAATTTGAGAACAATATTAGATAATTTATTAGTTCTTAAAAGATTTTTAATGCTATGGTAGAAGAGAAACTACATAAAGTTGACGATGTGGATAGAAACATGGATAGGATTGCTCATGATGTGGAAACTCTTAGAAGTAAACATTTGTCACCTAAGAATAATATTAATGGGTTTATGAAATATATCCAAGTCTCCATTAATGAAAGTAAAGAGAGTACCGTTGGGTTGAGAGTCAAGCAAGAATTCCTAGAAAAGGCTAATCCTCCCGGTTTTGATCGTAATCATGATGAAGATATTGAATTGATTGGTGTCTCACCTATTGAATCTTTGTTTAATAATATAAAACTTAATGAAAAAGGACTAGAGATGAGTCAACTTTATCTAGAAAGCGTCCCAATTATTCAGAGGGTGATGATCTTAATGATAAAATGATAAAAGTGGGTTTGGAGAGGTCAAAAATTTAAATAGTGATGTGCCCACTACTTTGGATTATAAGGACTTTAATTATAATAATTGTTATTTGATCGAATGTATTTCCTTGTTGCAATCCATGGTAAATTCACCTAATTCTTATGAACAAAATAAAACTTTTACTAAACATATTGTAGAAGCTATTATAAAAGTCGATGAAGAAAAACTTGAATTAGAGGTTGATACGTATCCATTGTATCCACTTTTCCACTCTTTTGCCCTTATTTTGGACTCTAATTTGCATGATTTGAATGGAACTAACCCAGACTAACGTTGTTTTCAGCAGAATTGCCTTGGTGTTATTTTTGTGCAGAAATAAAAGTTCTCGGATCGTCCTAAAAATTTACGGCGAATATTTTTGGATTTAATAAAAAATACTAATGCAAGAATCAACCAGAGGGGGGCCACCTGCAGGCCACAAGCCTGGTAGGCGCGACCACCCTCATGGCCGCACCTAGTAGGCTTGTGGGGCCCTCGTGGCTCCTCCGACCTCCTCTTCTGCTCCATATAACCCTATTCGCAGAGAAAAAAAGCAGAGAGAAGACTTCATCGCTTTTCACGATACAGAGCCACCGCCACCTCCTGTTCTTCCTCGGGAGACCAGATCTGGAGTCCGTTTTGGGCTCCGGAGAGGGGAAATCGATGCCATCGTCATCACCAACCATCTTTCATCACCAATTCCATGATGTTCTCCACCGTCGCGAGTAATCCCATCGTAGGCTTGCTGGACGGTGATGGGTTGGATGAGATTTATCATGTGATCAAGTTAGTTTTGTTAGGGTTTGATCCCTAGTATCCACTATGTTCTGAGATTGATGTTGTTATGACTTTGCTATGCTTAATGCTTGTCACTAGGGCCCGAATGCCATGATTTCATATCTGAACCTATTATGTTTTCATGAATATATATATATATGTGTGTGTGTGTGTGTGTGTGTTCTTGATCCTATCTTGCAAGTTGTAGACACCTATTACGAGTTATGATCCACATCCCCAGGGTGACAATAACTGGGATTCTTTCGGTGATTACCGTAGTTTGAGGAGTTCACGTATTCACTAAGTGCTAATGCTTTGGTCCGGTTCTCTATTAAAAGGAGGCCTTAATATCCCTTAGTTTCCATTAGGACCCCGCTGCCATGGGAGGGTAGGACAAAAGATGTCATGCAAGTTCTTTTCCATAAGCACGTATGACTATGAGTCATATATGGAATACATGCCTACATTACATCGATGAATTGGAGCTAGTTATGTGTCACCCTATGTTATAACTGTTGCATGATGAATGCTACCCGACATAATTATCCATCACCGATCCATTGCCTATGAGCTTTCCACATATTGAGCTTTGCTAAGTTACTTCTCCGTTGCTACTATTACAATCACTATAAAACTGCTATTGTTTCTTTTTCTACTATTACCGTTACTTCCATACTAATTTGCTACTGTATACTTTGGTGCAGATATTAAGTCTTTCAGGTGTGGTTGAATTGACAACTCAGCTGCGAATACTCAAGAATATTCTTTGGCTCCCCTTGTATCAAATCAATAAATTTGGGTTGAATACTCTACCCTCAAAAACTATTGCGATCCCCTATACTTGTGGGTTATCGAAGGTGTCAATACCTAGAAAGTTGCATGATGAATGGAAACCTACTATTAAAATTAAGCTTAAAGAATATGAAAGTGATGCTTTGTGTGATCTTGGTGCTAGATTTTCTACTATACCTAAATTGTTATGTGATGTGCTAGGTCTCACCGATATAAATGAATGTTCCCTCAATTTACATGTAGAGGATTCCACTATTAAGAAACCAATGGGTAGAATAAATGATGTGCTTATACTTACTAATAGAAATTATGTGCCTGTGAATCTCATTGTGATTGATATTGAATGCAATCCGTCTTGTCCTATAATACTTGGTAGAGCTTTCTACAAGTCATATGTGTTATTATTGATATGAAAGAAGGTAATATAAATTCCTATTTCCATTAAAGAAAGGGATGGGACACTTTCCTAGGAGAAAATTAAGCCACCATATGAATCTATTACGAGGTCCATCTATGAAATTAATACGAAGGATGACAATACTTGAAACTATGCATTATGCCTAGCTAAGGTCAGAAAACAATAGCACCTCATCTCCATGGCATCGGGCGCCAAAATGGAGGACATTTGCGCCTCCATGACCAACCATGGATCCAAAAAGGAGGCGCAATGTGCCCGCCGCGTGAGGCTTCAAGTGCAGCTTCAAGCTAAGGTGGTCGATGCAACCCTCACGGCACAGGTGGCCACGATAGCCCTCGAGGCGGCGACGGGGGAATCTCTCCGTGCTTGCATAGCCGAGAAGCAGCAAAGGAGGGAAGGGAAGG
This sequence comes from Hordeum marinum, assembly GCA_022496015.1. Classification (NCBI taxonomy): domain Eukaryota; kingdom Viridiplantae; phylum Streptophyta; class Magnoliopsida; order Poales; family Poaceae; genus Hordeum; species Hordeum marinum. The sequence goes on along the minus strand of CM039677.1, from coordinate 338,596,751 downwards.
CGATGGAAAAATATCAAAGCCGAGCAGTCCGTGCCATGTCCAGACAGCCACCCAAGGAGGATAAAGGCAAGGACAGTGACAAATCGGACAGCTCCGGCAATGAGCAAACCCGCCATGATTCGTTTTGCATCTTCGACCGCTATTGTTGCAAGGATGATGGGAAGGGCAAAGGCAAGGGCAGGCCCGACCATCATTTTGTTCATAGTTAGTAGAACATGTCAAATTTTGTTAGTCCAATGACATTTATTTAGCAATGTACGTACGTTGCATGAGCTAATATGGATTTGAGTATTCAGTTTAGATGCATCCGGTTGTGGAGGGCGTGTCCATGGGCAATCGGGGGCGGATTTTGGTGTTTGTGGTAGTAGATGATCTAAGGGAAACTCCAACGCACGGCCCCAAATCGTCTGCCCATGTCCATTTGGGGGTAAAAGGACACAAACCGCGGCCCAACGCATGGCCCCAAATGGACTAATGTATGTTTTTGGTCCGCTTTTGACCCGTTCCTGCCCCAAGTTTGGGCCGCGTTACGACCAAACGGACAGGACGCGGACGGGCGGGACGCGCGCCCTTGCCCCCCTGGCCCGCTTGTCAGGGACACACCCCATCCCACTTTCCCTCCATTTCGTCCAAACCTTCCCGCGTGCCCCTCCCCTCCCTCCTCCGTGGACAGCGACCCAATGAACCCCAATGATTGATAACCCAGTTTTAGAGGGTAGAGTAGTCAACCCAAATCTATTGATTCGACATAAGGGGAGCCAAAGAATATTCTTGAGTATTCATGGTTGAGTTTTCAATTCAACCACCCTGAAAGACTTAATATCAGTAGCAAAGTAGTATGAAAGTAACGGTAACGATGGTAAAAGTGACAGTAGCAGTTTTGGAGTGATTGTATTAGTAGCAATGGAAAAGTAACTTAGCAAAGATCAATATGTGAAAAGCTCGAAGGCAATGGATCAGCGATGGATAATTATGTCGGATGGCATTCATCATGCAATAGTTATAACATAGGGTGACACAGAACTAGCTCCAATTCATCAATGTAATGTAGGCATGTATTCCATATATAGTCATACATGCTTATGGAAAAGAACTTGCATGACATATTTTGTCCTACCCTCCTATGGAAGCAGGGTCCTAATGGAAACTAAGGGATATTAAGGCCTCCTTTTAATAGAGAACCGGACCAAAGCATTAGCACTTAGTGAATACATGAACTCCCTAAACTACAGTTATCACCGGAAAGAATCCCAGCTATTGTCACCCTAGGGGATGCAGATCGTAACTCGTAATAGGTGTCTACAACTTGCAAGATAGGATCAAGAACAAATATATATTCATGAAAACATAATAGGTTTAGATCTGAAATCATGGCACTCGGGCCCTAGTGACAAGCATTAAGCATAGCAAAGTCATAGCAACATCAAACTCAGAACATAGTGGATACTAGGGATCAAACCCTAACAAAACTAACTCGATTACATGATAAATTTCATCCAACCCATCACCGTCCAACAAGCTTACGATGGGATTACTCACGAATGGAGGAGAGAATCATGGGATTGGTGATGAAGGATGGTTGGTGATGATGATGGCGTCGATTTCCCCTCTCCGGCGCCCAAAACGGACTCTAGGTCTGGCCTCCCGAGGAAGAACAAGAGGTGGCGGCGGCTCCTTATAGTGAAACGAAATGAACTCTTCTCTCTATTTTTTTCTCCACGAATAGGAATATATAGAGTTGGAATTGAGGTCGGCGGAGCCCCAGGGGGGCCACAAGCTTGCTAGGCGCAGCCAAGGGGGTGGTCGCGCCCTGTGGGCTTGTGACCTGTGGGTGCCACCCCTCTGGTTGATTCTTTTGCTAGTATTTTTTATTAATTCGAAAAATAATGTCCGTAAATTTTCAGGTCAATCCGAGAACTTTTATTTCTGCACAAAAATAACACGAAGGCAATGCTACTGAAAACAGCGTCAGTCCGGGTTAGTTCCATTCAAATCATGCAAATTAGAGTCCAAAACAACGGCAAAAGAAGCCGTCTGATAATGTCAAAAGAGGTCGGGGTAGACCAAACTTGACATGGGAAGAGTCCGTAAAGAGAGATCTGAAGGACTGGAGCATCACCAAAGAACTAGCCATGGACAGGGGTGCGTGGAAGCATGTTATCCATGTGCCAGAACCATGAGTTGGTCGCGAGATCTTATGGGTTTCACCTCTAGCCTACCCCAACTTGTTTGGGACTAAAGGCTTTGTTGTTGTTGTTGTTGTGGATACGATGGAGACATATCAACTCCCCCAAGCTTAACCCATTGCTTGTCCTCAAGCAATTCAGTTGATAAACTGAAAGTGATAAAGAAAAACTTTTACAAACTCGGTTTGATCTTGTTGTTGTAAATATGTCTAACTGATGTTCAGATTTTCAGCAAAGATTATAGACTAACCACATTCACAATAACATTTAGGTCTCACATTTACTCATATCAATGGCATAACCAACTAGCGAGCAATAATAGTAACTCTCGGATGACAACACTTTTATCAAGACAATCATGATACAATATGATAAAATGGTATCTCGCTAGCTCTTTCTGAGACCGCAAAACAGAAATGCAGAGCACCCCTGAAGAATAAGGACCGACTGAACATTGCAATTCATGGTAAAAAGAGATCCAGTCACACTCATACTCAGTATCAATTAATAGCAAGGCATATAAATGACGGTGGTGCTCTCTAACTGGTGCTTTTTATAAGAAGATGATGACTCAACAATAAACTAAATAGATAGGCCCTTCGCAGAGGGAAGCATTGATTTGCAGAGGTGCTAGAGCACGAGCTTTTGAAACATGGATGAATAACAATTTTGAGCGGTATGCTTTCATTGTCATCATAACGACCAAGAGATTTCACCATCTTCCATGCTAGATACATTATAGGTGATTCCCAAACAGAATGATAAATTTTTTACTCCCCCTCCACCAATCAATCACACTCCACGGCAAGCCGAATCCACGGGTACCGTCCATACAAACAACAATCCTGGGGGGGTTTGTTTCATTATATTTTGATTTGATTTTGAGCATGGAACTGGGCATTCTGAATACCAGCCACTTTCTCGTGAATGATAGTGAATCAACACATATCGTGAGAATAACCCACCTAGCATGGAAGATACTGACCACCCCCAGTCGCTACATGAGCGATTCGGGCATACAAAATAGAATATTATTTGAAGGTTTAGAGTTTGGCACGTGCAAATTTACTTGGAATAGCAAGTGAATATTGCATATAGGTAGGTATGGTGGACTCATATGGAACAACTTTGGGTTTAACGAAGTGGATGCACAAGCAGAATTCCCACTTAGTACAAGTGAAGGCTAGCAAAAGACTCGGGAGCGACCAACTAGAGAGCAACAACAGTCATCAACATGCCTTGAGATTAACCAACATTGAATGCAAGCATGAGTAGGATATAAATCATCATGAACAAAAATATAGTAGAGGCTATGTTGATTTTTTTCAACTACATGCATGAACATGTGCCAAGTCAAGCCACCTAAATCATTCAAAGGAGGATACCATCCTATCATACTACATCACAACCATTTTGATATGCATGTTGGCACTCAAGACAAACCATTATCCACTCTTAGCTAATTAAGCATGGCATGAGTAACTATAATCTCTAACTGTCATTGCAAATATGTTTCACCCATAATGAACTGAATTCGGAATGATGAGCTAATCATATTTACAAAAGCAAAATAGGTCGAGTTCATACCAGCTTTTCTCCATCTCAATCTCTTCATCATATATCGTCATTATTGCCTTTCACTTGCATGACCGAATGGTATGAATAACAATAAGAGTGCACGTGCATTGGACTAAGCGGGAATCTCTAAACAATAAATCAAAGGAGAAGACAAGGTAATATGGGCTCTCTAATAGGTAAGCAATAATGCATATGAGAGTCACTCGACATTTTCATTGTGGTCTTCTCCATACAACCCAAAGAAATAAAATTCAAAACAAGAACGGGAAAAACTATTTACACGGGAAAGCTCTCAACAAGCAAAAGAAGAGTGAGAAATCTTTTTGGATTTTCTTTTAAAACTACAACTAAACAAAGTAGAAGATAAAGCTAGAACTATTTTTTTGGATTTTTCTCGAAGTTGATTAAACACGCAAGAAGAAAGCGGAAAGAAGAAATAAACTACCATGGATGGTACAATGAGAAAGTATGAACACCTACTACTAAGATGAATATGTGAACATGAATGTAAAGTCGGTGAGAAATATGTACTCCCCCAAGCTTAGGCTTTTTGCCTAAGTTGGTCTAGTGTCATGGCTAGAAATAACCCTCTCCTGGATACTCCGGAGGGTTCCATTGGTTGGCGAGCTCCTGTGGCTCCCACTGAAAAACTGGCTCCGGATACAGATCAAGGGCTAGTGGCGATTCAGGTGTTGGGGGTTGCGACAGACCCCAATATCTGTAATTGTCCTTGGGCATAATAGTGTACCTGCCGGAATGGATATCGAACAAGGAAGAAGCAGGCAGAACAATAATCTCACAAGTGCCTTGACTAAAAACTAAGTTGTAAAGCAGCCTCCTATCATCATTCTTCCTAATAAAATCATGTGTTACCATACTATCATAGTCTAAATATTTCGCGGGTAGCAGCATTTCCTCTTCTTCGTCAGGCCTAATAGGTATCTCAAAGTGTTTGGCTAGACGAGATGCATAAATACCTCTGAATATGGGCCCCTTTGAATGGTTTAAGTTCAACCGTTGGGCCACCATAGCGCCCAGACTAAAAGTTCTATCAGCAAATAAAGCATGGTGAAGAATGGCGCGGCCGGGAACACTAAGGCCTCCACTCTCCCCACGACCAACTAAACATCTTCCCGCAAATAATGAATAATAACGTATAACAGGAAAATGTAAACTAGCTGCTCTTGCCTTTGACACCCCTCTCTCTTCTCCTATCATGACTACGGCAATAAAATCTTCCATCTTTGTAGGATGTGGTTCCCTGATGCTGCCCTCATAGGGTATTTTGCAAACATTTCAAAAATCTTAAAGGTTCATCTTCCTAGGAACATCATATAGGTGAAATTCTACTGTAGGAGGGTCTTCCCTATGATGAAAGTGAAAATTTTGCACAAAGTTATTGGTGAGCAAGAGGTACTGGTCAGACTTATCGTTGAGGAAGTCGGTGATGCCTACATTCTCGGCCAAATGATAGAAATCTTCATAAATTCCGGCCGCCCTCAGGAATGCATTACTTAGCCATTCACATGGTCAAACTTGTACAACGCGAGGAAGATCGTACTTGGACTTCTTCTTCATCTCATTTTCATCTTCTTTAGAACTTCGGCTTGAAGAGCCTCTTAACAATCTCCTCATCATTTCTTTTTCTGAAAAAATCTGAAATGTTTAGTGACTCAAAATAAGGGTGAACAAAACTTAACAAAACGTATGGCAACTACTCCCACAAGTGCCTGGAGCCTATATCATGCATCAAAACTACTTGGGACCATATAAATTTGACATGCAAGCTCAAGAACAAGGTCACCATAGCAGCAAAAATTTGCAATAAATAAAGCACTAGAACAAAAACTAATTGAACCATTGGAGGAGTCACATATCAAAGAACAATCTCCTAAAACAGTTTTGCGAATGGAGCTTTGCACAAGGAGATCGAAAATGGCAGCAAAATGAGCTAGAACACGGGTTTGAGCAATGGTGGGATTTTTTCTGGAGGAAGACAAAGTGGATGGGCTCTAGTATAAGTGAAGGGGGCCTATGTTGGACCCACAAGCCACCTAGGCACGACTAGGGGGGTGGTCGCACCCTGTGGGATTGTGACCCACTAGTGTTGCCCCCTGGTATGTGCTCAGTGCCAGATATTCTTAAATAATCCAGAAAAAATCATACTACATTTTCAGGGCATTTGAAGAACTTTTATTTTCAGGTCATTTTTCTATTACACGAAAAACTCAGAAAACAAAAAATAATAGCATTTTACTTTATTTACTCTAACTAACAAAAAGTAAAAATTGGGTACAGAAAGTTGTGCCTTCTAGATTCAACCATCTCATGCTAATCAAAATGAATACATCAATAAGGTTGATCAAGTCCTATTAACAAACTTCTTTCGAGTAGCATGAAAATGGAGAATATTCGAATAACACTAAGTTACCTCAATGGGGATATGCATATCCCCAACAATAAGTATATCATATTTCTTCTTGACAGTTGGAAGAAGGAATTCAAAGTCTCCAATAATAATCGTTGAAACTTTTTCAATGGAGTTGATACTATGAACATGAGGTTGTTTCTTCGGAAAGTGTAGCGTATTCTCATTACCATTAATATGAAAAGTGACATTGCCCTTGTTCCAATCAATAACTGCCCATGCAGTATTCAAAAAGGGTTTGCCAAGGATGATCAACATACTGTCGTCCTCGGGAATATCAAGAATAACAAAGTCCGTTAGGATAGCAGCATTTGCAACTACGACAGGCACATCCTCACAAATATCGATGGTAAAGCAATTGATTTATCAGCCATTTGCAAAGAGATTTGAGTAGGTGTCAAGTTATTCAAATCAAGTCTACGATATAAAGAGAAAGGCATAACACTAACACCAGCTCCCAAATCACATAAAGCGGTTTTAACATAATTCCCTTTAATAGAGCATGGTATAGTTGGTATTCCTTGATCTCCTAATTTCTTTGATATTCCACCCTTAAAAGTATAATTAGCAAGCATGGTGGAAATCTCAGCTTCCCGTATCTTTCGTTTATTAGTCACAATATATTTCATATACTTAGCATAAGGAGACATTTTCAGAATATCAGTCAAGCGCATACGTAAAAAAGACATGTCTAAGCATTTCAACAAAGCGCTCAAAATCCTCATCATCCTTTTTCTTGGATGGTTTAGGAGGAAAGGGCATGAGTTTTTGAACCCATGGTTCTGTTTCTTTACCATGCTTCCTAGCAACAAAGTCTCTCTTATCATATTTTTATTCTTAGGTTGTGGGTTATCAAGATCAACAGCAGGTTCAATCTCCACATCATTATCATTACTAGGTTGAGCATTAACAAGAACATCATCATTAATATTATCACTAGGCCCATGTTCATCACCAGATTGTGTCTCAACATCAGAAACAGAAATATCATTTGGGTTTTCAGGTGCATCTATAACAGGTTCACTAGCAACATGCAAAATTCTATCATCATCCTTTTTCCTCTTATTACTGGAACGACTAGGTGCATCAGTATTAATTCCCTGAGAATCTTTCTCAATTCTCTTAGGATGGACCTCAAGATACAAAGGTTTATGAGTCATTTTACCACCTCTAGTCACAACTCTAACAGAATGATCATTGTTCTTACTATTCATCTCATTAAGCAAATCATTTTGTGCCTTAAGTACTTGTTCTACTTGAGTAGTTACCATGGAAGCATGTTTACTAATAAGTTTAAGATCATTGATAGTTCTACTCATATAATCACCTAAGCGATCAAGCATGTAAGCATTATGTTTCAACTGTCTACTAACATAAGCATTAAAATTTTCTTGCTTAATAACAAAATTATCAAACTCATCCAAGCATTAGCTAGCAAACTTATTATAGGGAATATCACCTTCATCAAATCTACAGAGAGAATTTACCTATACTACATGTGTCGGGTTATCAAGACCATGTATTTCTTCAATAGGTGGTAGATTCTTAACATCTTCAGCTTTAATACCTCTTTATTTCATAGATTTCTTTGCCTCTTGCATATCTTCAGGACTGAGAAATAGAATACCTCTTTTCTTTGGAGTTGGCTTCGGAGGTGGTTCGGGAAAAGTCCAATCATTATCATTGCTCAATATATTATTCAATAGTAGTTTAGCTTGTTCAACAGTTCGTTCCCTAAAAACACAACCAGCACAAGTTGGTCCCTAGAAGCATCAATTAGTCCATTATAAAAGATACCAAGTATTTCGTTTTCCTTGAGAGGATGATCAGGCAAAGCATTAAGTAATTGGAGAAGCCTCCCCCAAGCTTGTGGGAGACTCTCTTCTTCAATTTGCACAAAGTTAAATATTTCCTACAAGGCAGCTTGTTTCTTATGGGCAAGAAAATATTTTTCAGAGAAGTAATATATCATATCCTGGGGACTACGCACACAACTAGGAGCAAGAGAATTAAACCATATATTAGCATCACCTTTTAATGAGAAAGGAAACAACTTAAGAATATAGTAATAACGAATTTTTTCCTCCTGAGTAAACAGGGTGGCTATATCATTCAATTTAGTAAGATGTGCCACAACAGTTTTAGATTCATAACCATGGAAACGATCAGATTCAACCAAAGTAATTATGTCATGATAGATAGAGAATTCATAATCCTTATCAGTAACAAAAATAGGTGAAGTAGCAAACTTAGGATCATATTGCATTCTAGCATTCAAAGATTTTTCCTTCCACTTGCATAGCAATTTCTTAAGATCATCTCTATCCTTACAAGCAAGAAAGTCCCTAGCTACCTATCCTTCCATAACATAACCCTTAGGTATATTAGGCAATTCATATCTAGAAGAGCTAGGTCCAGCAAGTGTCTCATAGTGTTCGGTTTCAATAATTTCATTAGTTTCAGAGATATCATCATTTTCAGCATTGACTCTAGCAATTTGTTCATCAAGAAATTCGCGCAGTGGCACAGTATTATCAAGAAAAGTATCATCATAAGAATCATGCATAGCAGAAGTGGCATCATCAATTACTTGCGACATATCAGAAGTACAAGCGGGTGGTGGTGTCACAAATTTACTCATTACAGAAGGTCAATCAAGTGCAGAGTTAGATGGCAGTTCCTTACCTCCCCTCGTAGTAGAGGGATAGATCTTGGTTTTTGGATCTTTCAAATTCTTCATAGTGATGAACAGATATAAATCCCAAGTGACTCGGAGAATAGATCTATGCCCCCCGGCAACGGCGCCAGAAAAAGGTCTTGATAACCCACAAGTATAAGGGATCGCAACAGTTTTCAAGGGTAGAGTATTCAATCCAAATTTATTGATTCAACACAAGGGGAGCCAAAGAATATTCTCGAGTATTCGCGGCTGAGTTGTCAATTCAACCACACCTGAAAGACTTAATATGTGCAGCAAAGTATTCAGTAGCAAAGTAGTATGGAAGTAACAATAACGATGGCAAAAGTGACAGTAGCAGTTTTGGAGTGATTGTAACAGTAGCAAAGGAAAAGTAACTTAGCAAAGATCAATATGTGAAAAGCTCGTAGGCAATGGACCAGTGATGAATAATTATGTCGGATGGCATTCATCGTGCAACAGTTATAACATAGGGTGACACCAAACTAGCTCCAATTCATCAATGTAATGTAGGCATGTTTTCCATATATAGTCATACATGCTTATGGAAAAGAACTTGCATGAAATCTTTTGCCCCACCCTCCCGTGGCAGCGGGGTCCTAATGGAAACTAAGGGATATTAAGGCCTCCTTTTAATAGAGAACCGGACCAAAGCATTAGCACTTAGTGAATAAATGAACTACTCAAACTACGGTAATCACCAGAAAGAATCCCAGTTATTGTCACCCTAGGGATGCGAATCACAACTCGTAATAGGTGTCTACAACTTGCAATATAGGATCAAGAACACATATATATTCATGAAAACATAATAGGTTCAGATCTGAAATCATGTCACTCGGGCCCTAGTGACAAGCATTAAGCATAGCAAAGTCATAGCAACATCAATCTCAGAACATAGTGGATACTAGGGATCAAACCCTAACAAAACTAACTCGATTACATGATAAATCTCATCCAACCCATCACCGTCCAGCAAGCCTACGATGGGATTACTCACAAACGGCGAAGAGCATCATGAAATTGGTGATGAAGGATGGTTGGTGATGACGATGGCGTCGATTTCCCCTCTCCGGAGCCCAAAACAAACTCCATATCTGGCCTCCCGAGGAAGAACACGAGGTGGCAGCGGCTCCGTATCATGAAATGTGATGAACTCTTTTCTCTGATTTTTTTTCTCCATGAATAGGAATATATAGAGTTGGAATTGAGGTCAGCGGAGCCCCGGTGGGCCCACAAGCTTTCTAGGCGTGGCCAGGGGGTGGTCGCGCCCTATGGGCTTGTGACCTCTAGGTGGCCCCCCTCCGGTTGATTCTTTCGCCGGTATTTTTTATTAATTCCAAAAATAATCTCCATAAATTTTTAGGTCAATCCGAGAACTTTTATTTTTGCACAAAAATAACACCAAGGCAATTCTGCTGAAAATAGCGTCAGTCCGGGTTAGTAACATTCAAATCATGCAAATTAGAGTCCAAAATAAGGGCAAAAGAGTTTGGAAAAGTGGATACGATGGAGACATATAAGCGATGCGGCCGCGACCGCGCTCCCTGCAACGAAGAAGAAGGGTCCCAAGGGCCCTAGGAAGCCTCGATCCAAGTGCACGTCAGAGGAGATCACCATCCTTGATGCCAAAGCGATGAAGAGAAGGGGCCGCCGGGCAAAGGCAAAGGAGATGAAGGCGGCTGCGGCTTACGCCGTCAAGGCCGACGCCCGGCGTCAAGCGCGGATCTTGCCAACGTCAACAAGAAGGAATCCATCATCGCCAAGGCGCATGTTCTTCTCATGCTTGGGTTGGCACGACCACCGCCGACCATCCTATCGGTCGCTGCCATGTCCGTGGCAAGCACGGGATCGTTGGTCGGTCGTCCTCCTCAATATAGGTTGCCGAGCTCGTCCACCACACCCGGTTAGCCACCTTACGATCATGAGAAAACGCGGTTCTCCACATTGCCGGAGGGCAGTATGGTCGCTTTGACCACGCCCGTGGGTGCCATCGACCTCAATGTGACGCTGGGGTACAGTGGCACTAGCCACACGTCTGACGGGACGCAAAGGAAGCAGCCCCAGACGTTTCCGATGGCAAGCTTCGCCGGCGCCCACAAGCTATATCGATGGAATGGCACAGTCGACGCCCATAGCCAACGACTCTGATTTCTCAGCGTTCATGAAGAGTGTCATCTTCGAGGGCCATGGCAAAGCCTTGCAGCACCTCGTCCAAGGCCATACTTTTGATCCCGACGAAACCCAGAGTCAGGACGATCGCGGCCACTATAAGGACATTGGTTTCGCCGGCCATGATGAAGAGGAAGACGACCATGGCTACTCATGGCATGAAGATGATGACTTGTATTGTGAAGATGAGGGGGAAGAGCTCGACATTTCAAAAGGGTCATTGATGTTTATCAATGAGCTCACCCAAAGGGTCGAGGCACAAAAGAATAAGCAAAGTATTCGCACTAGGTCATATACTAAAAAGAGGACAAATTGATTTGCGAGAGTTGGATTGAGACAGGGGAAGATCCGATAAGAGGTGCCGAGCAAAAAGGTGCCATCTTTTGGAGGAGGGTTCACAAAACCTTCCGTGAGCGAAGGAATTTGCCCCCTATCAATTTGAGAGCACTCGTGACATCAACTTAATCCAAAAGAGATGGGGGTTCATTCAACAAGAGTGAAACAAGTATTGTGTCGCACTTGATGGCGTCCAAGCTCGCCCCGTGAGTGGCCTTGGCATTGGTGACTTGGTATGAACCTCTTGCCTTTTCATTTTGTGTCCATTCATATTGGCATGCTTTTTCATTTTCATACATGCTGTGTCCTTTGCTATTACATTAGCATCGTCATCAATGATTGTGTAGGCAGTTCAATCTTTGGAAGCATTCAAGGCCCGACGCAAGAACAAGTCATTCACTCTCACACATTGTTGGGCGCTCATCAAAGATTGTGCCAAGTTCAAAGACTAATATGCTGCTCATAAGAAGAAAGGAGGGAAGAAGGCAGTGGCTGATGAGGGAGACTTGCTCAAGACGCCAAGGGGCAAGACAAGCTCGAAGGCCAATGAGAGGCATGATGTGTCTTCCATTGCCTTGCAAGGCACTTTGGAGAACATGATGAGCCAAAAGGAAGTGAGGGACAAGAGGAGGAGCAAAGTAAAGGAGGAGCAAATGAAGATATATCTAGAGCTCCAAAGAAGAAGCTTGCCATGGAGGAGGCCGCAGAGAGGAGGAAGCTTGATACGGAGGAGGCAACGAAGAGGAGGAAGCTTGACATCGAGGAGGCCGCTCAACTCAGGAAGCTCGAGATCGAGGCCACCATGGCGGACACCAAAGCTAAAGAGATGGCACTCACGTTCATGAGTGTGGACAAGACCAACATGTCACCGAACAGGAAGGCTTGATTCGCGAATCAGTAGAAGGAGATGTTCGCCCGCGACGGCCTGAACTAGGTGGGGCCTCGGGCCGTGGCTGATGTCCGTTCATTTTGAAGGCTGGCTTGTGTGCCGGTCACTGGCTTTGTTGTCGGCATAAAAAACTTGTTCATTTTGAGGGCTGGATCCTGTGTCGGCCGCTGGCTTTGCTGCCGGCATGAAACATGTCCTTTTTGAAGGTTGGCTCCTGTGCCGGTCGCTGCCTTTTTTACTGCCATGAGACTGTAGACCGCAGACTGTGTTGCCGGCTGGCGTGAACTAGTGTGAACCATCTCCACGGCTAACATCCTTGGTTCTCATATTTGCATGCACGGGGACAATATGCGGTCGAAGATGCGGCCACGCGATGGGTGCCCGGCCGACACAAACCCAAATCCAATGAACACGATCCCATTTTTAATCCTAAACAGACGAAATCCGAACAAAACGGACGTTCGTTTCAGATCGTGCTATTAAAGTTGGCCTAAGCAAATGAGGCTATGACCACGAGAGAAGGCATATGAGAGTCATGTCATGCCCCCTGGGTCTAACAAACAAGCCATGCACAGACATGTCCTGCATTTGCATGCCCTGCTGTGCATGTGCCTACGGCTGCCTCCACAAGAGCGAGCAGATGGGCAACCAGCCAGGCCCCCCACCATGAGCCGAGGCCACATGGGCAACGACAGGTGAAAACCCTGTGACAATGCTATTGCTACGCACTGCACAGGAGCAAGCAGGCCTCTCCCCTCCTCTTGGCTTGGTGACAAGACAGAGAACAAAATGGTTGGGAAAGTTATGAGACACAGTTGGAAGGATAAGCTGTCTTTCCCATTTAAGGGCACTGCCACCCTTTGCAGCCGCTCTCTCCTCCCCACAAACACAAGAACAGAGCCCTCTCCTATGAAGGGAGAAGCAGATGGCCGGGTGTCAAAGACTTCTTCAATGTCCTCCTCTTCCTCCTCATGTAGGTAGGTGTTCAAAGAGCTAGCACAAGGAGGATAGCCAACAATGGCTTCTTCTTCAGCGTTGCATTGATGAGTGCGCCGGAGAAAGCATAAATAGAGAGCAAGGCTAGCTAGCTATCCAGTCCAGCGTTCTCCTCCAACTAGTTATTCATTCCTTCTCTGCACTCCTACTTCTACTTCTGCTGCATCTGTTCTCTTGGCTATCTTTAGCCTCTCTCGTTTCCCTTTCTTGTTTCGATTTCATTCCATTCCATTCACTAGATCTTCTCATTGTGCGCCTGCCTGCCTGCCTGCCTGCCTGCCATGGAATCCTCCCATGTCACCGGGGATGATGGCGAGGGCTGCAACAGCAGTGAGTCTGGGTGGACAATGTACCTGGCCTCCCCCATGCAAAGCGACGACGGTGGTAGCCGCAAGGGAAGCGGCAGCGATGGAAGCAATGTCGACGATGGCTACGGCTACACTTACCTCGTCCGTGGCAGGAAAGGAGGCAGGGAATACCAGGACGACGGCGATGACAACGACTCCCTTGCCTCCGATGCTTCGACTGGACCAGCCAAGGTCAAGGCGCAGCCCTCGTCGCCCGACGGCAAAGAAAACCAAGGCCATCGAAAGGACGGCGACAACGACGGCGAGAGGCGGGAGGAGGACGAGGAAGAAGACGGCAGGCATACCAGGTTCTCGACGAGCTCCCGCAAGAAAGCCGGCAACAAGGCGGAGAAAGGGGGCGAGGGGAAGTCGTCCAAGAAGAAGGGAAGCTCCTCAAGGACAAGCTTCTTTTGGTAAACCAAATGCTTCAGAATCATTGTTCTGTACTACGAGTAGTAGCAAATAGCAATATGTATGTGCCTTATGCATCATCGGTCGATCTTAAAGATGGGAATGCATCCATCCCTCATTGTTAGGAGCATTGGAGAAGAGGGAGGAAGGCTTTTTTGGGGTCCTCAGTTTTGCCTTCCATGGTGTTCTCCCATGGTTGACCACCACCCCCCAATTACTAGTAGGGTTAACAGTTGCTGCCATGTAAATCTACTGCAACCTTCGGTTATTATTATTATTATTATTTAATGCCTCCCTGCTTCTACTGTTGCTTGCATGCAATGCAGAGCTTGCAGTCTTCTGCTATGTTTCTAGCTATTAATGGATCACTGCTCGAACTCACAAGCTACGCTCTAGCCAGATAGCTTTGCGAGCAAAACATGCATTGAAGCGTAGAAATAATTAACAGTAAAGAAAAGAAGAAGAAGAAGCCAGGTCAAATTAATTGCCTTCTGCTTCTTCCCATTGCCCAGACTCTAGAATGTCAGCAGTGTGCAATGCATACGTTTTTTTTAACATAAATTTATTATTACTAAAAGAGGGTAACATGAGGCCCACATGCAATCTTTCTGCCAAAATCATTTGCACGACATTTCAGCAAATCAAATCGCTCCCTTACCTTTTTCTCCAACGGTTCATCACCCAAACACAGCCCAATGATAGACAAACAGGAACATGCATGCATGTAGCACAGGCAAGCAATTTTTATGGGACTTTTTTCCCCGCTTGCCAACTCACGCTCTTCAGCAGTGCGCTAAGCAGATTCTGAGAGGAGCAGGTGACCTTGGCCTCAAGTAATTTTGTTGGGTGTCCCATCATGTGGCAAGTATATAACAATCACACCAAAAGAATTATGTGGCCTAACCAAACTCCCAGAGGGGAATATTTGTCTAACCATATACCACTCATGCAGCATTAAGGCGGCAATTGCTGCACATGCTCTAGACAGGTTGGAAACAATGATTTGCCCATCAGACAGACAGGGATAATCAATAGCCATAAACTAACCAACAATCATGTAAGCTGGTTCATGTACTAAAACAGCTAGTGTCTCTCTTATTTTTCTCTATCCACACCAAACGGTTTCTTAAAAACAATTTGCTTTTAATGGTTTAGAAGGATATGTGGAAAGAGCAACATGATTACAGCTAATGCGTCGCTTTTTCAACAAACCTAATGCAGTGTTACCATGAGCTGCTATACTTTATACGATATAATTAAACAATGTACGCTACGTACGTTGCATCTTCTAAGATGTGGCGGGCAACAACATGCTGCAATTAAGCCTGGCCACCCCCAATGATTTGGCATCAGATATCTTCACCGTAATCATAATAGAAACATATGATTGGTACTGTAGGTATGCACCGCGCAATAAAGCAGAGTACATCACATGCTATGGAAGTATGGTTCCTCCGATACGCAGCAACAACTTCCTAAAAGCAGCTTCGGCGTCGGTCTCGGATCATCCTTTGCTTCGAAATAATGCATGGAAAGATAAGCATGTCTCTGAACAGCAGACCCTCTTTCCTGGAGGAGAAGAAATCTACTATCAAAGAAGCCTTTAACTGGAGCTTGGGATGTATAATTAAGTACTCCATCTGTAAAGAAATATAAGAGCGTTTAGATAACTATTTTAGTTAATCAAATTTGGGAAACGTGCAACTTAACTGAAACAGCCCAAACAAGGTAAAACAAAAGTAGAATTACTCACTCTTCAGATAAAATTGTCGGAGGTCACACTCCTTTTCTAAAAAAAAAGTGTGTAGTTTGACAGTTTGGGGATAGCTCTAGTGCTGCGATCCTTGCATGTTACGGCAGAAGATTTTGCAAGAGACCAAAGGACTTGGATAAAAATCTGTACTTCATTTCTAATTATTATTTTCCAAAACATCCTTATTACTCAATGATTCGAGAATACGTGCTTCAAAAATAAAACTAGGGCCGGTCGCAGTTCACAGGTAATTTCATCATAAGATTTTACAAGTTTGAGTCATTTCCTAGTATTCAACGAACACGAGTTCCGTTCAAGGATGGCTGCCGCGTAGTTTTCCCTCATCCTGGTGTTTTCAGGTGTAGCTGGATAACCGCAAACTTGGAAATTTCAATGAATGCAAATTATTTGACCAGTGAGGAGACAAGCACGGCGTATGGTGAAGCAGCGCATGGCTGTGCTATGTGCTAATCGAAATTGTACGCACAAGGTGATTGGATCATCTTGCCGTGTAGAACGACAGCTGCCACCAGTTACCTGTTCTGAGTAACATTGCTTGGAGATGAGTCACCCTTGGAGAATTAGGAACTATCTTTAGCTTTTCGGCTCAAACACCTTGGCCAATTAAAAGTAGCACATATTTTTAATTGCGTATGTAAAATAGTCCTGAGAATTGAATAGACAGTGTGTTTGTCAACGCAAGTTCAAAGAAGGTGCAGAGCTTCAGATAATGCAGCAGTTTGGAGCACTCTTTGTGCTCTTTGTTGTAACTTCAGCTTAGATTTTTTTTTCCCTTTTACACATAATAACACCATAAGGAAAAGAAAAAAAACTGTGGGAAGAAATACCTGCAGATTTCGGCTCAAAAATAAAAATTATGCAGCGTAAGTACGAAATTCCCAGATATAACGCATAAATACCATAACAAGACATGGTTCATATTTGCTGCCACCATTACCTACTGTAACCGAACCTGCATGTTCATATTTCCTCACCTTCTCTAAAAGCCAAGTTGGATGCATATAAAATTCAGATGAAAACAATATAGCTGCTTCCACATGACTGTCAAAATTTTATAAGCAAGAAACCTAAGACGGTATATTATATAACAATAATGGGGCAACATGATGAAGATTCTTTCGGTCAATGTCAACTTCAACTTGTATGAACCGTCAAATATACGTCATCGAAGCACTTCTTGCAAACAGAATGTTATGTTGCCAAGCTCTTACTCTACCCTCAAATTACCAAAGGTACTACTAAGAAAATGCTTGGTAGTATTACGAGGGCTTGTTGACAAAGCATATATCAAAAGCCTATGTTATCTCATTTTCAGGGACCGAGCAAGGGATGAATGAGCGCCCTCTGATCTAACGACCAAACAAGCAACGGCCCTTGTTACTAGAAATATGAAGCGTGCTAGCGCGCACTTCCTATTAACCAATTCACCAATTTGAAGATTGGTAAACAAAGACAATAGGAGCCGAAGTCAATCCCTTAAAACACTCCTCCCCGAGGGGACGCTTCTTCTTCCACAAAGATTCAGAGAAAACCGAGCTTGGATAGAATTGAAGAAGATTTGGCAAACGAAGAAAAAGGTCAAAGGGTTTATTATAAAAAAATCAAAGGAGGTTATTCAGTAGCCATCGCGGGTTTCATAACTTTTCTTTTTTCAAAAAAGCTCTTATAAAAAAAGGATAGTGAATGATCGATTCACCATTAATAGCATCAACCCTAAAAGGAGGCATATTGTGATAACAGTGGCAGATCAAACAAGAACTTGATGAAAAGATAGAATTTTTTTTATGAAAAATCCGAATCCCACCTTGATCCATTTTGTTGAGGATCTTGCACTTATTCCGGACCTATATTTACATAGCCAAGAAAGGCTCTAGCGATCATGAGTGACTGGCGGAGCACCTATTGCCCTGGCACAACACTCTAAAATGCATGTTGGGTGGGCCAGCAAAAAGACTTTGACTAGGGAGACGAAGAATGGAATCGAAGAAGGCAACATAGTCTAAGATAACAGAATGAAACACCAACCAACAAATAAGTGGTGGATTTGGATGGAGTCTCGTAGAAGAAGAGTACGCGACGCCACAAACGAAGCGGGTCGCCTCTTTTCTGTAGATCTCCGCAAGATGACCCTTCTCCCCGCGACGATAGCACATAATGTTTTTCCCATGCTTGCGCGGTGAGGAGGACGAGTCCTTGAGAAGCTTTTCCACCATTTTTCCCCTTTGGCATTTGGAACCATGTTTTCTCTAACAATCTCCGTGATAGTAAAGGTTTTTTTGGTAGCCTTTGCTTTTGACGGCAATGAAAGAAAGAGAACCCCTCCTATTTTTTGATCGTGGTCAAAATCCTATCCAAGTCCCCTTTTTCTGATCTTTCTCCTGGTTTTGATCATCACCGTTCACCTACTTGTTATGGAGATCCCGACCAATGCACAATCCAGATTTTTTAGCTTTTTTCTCCCATCCCATCTTGGACGGGCCCAGAAGTTTTTCTCATGTTTGAATGGAGGTCTTCCGCAAATGAATTTCCATATCTGTAGCCAGGTATGAGAGGTCTAGTTCGGTGAGAATGGATAAGGATAGAGAGACCATCCTGGTGCACATGCTATGGGTCTTATTGTTTGTTGGTAAAACAAGGAAGACTAGCTTTGGCATGGGAAGCTTACCAATTGATGCGGTGGCTACTCGATCGAGAAGAAAGAGCAGTTGTTACCCGCCTCCACTATTAAGCAGCATGAGCCACTAGACTGACTCGATATCCGATTCCTTACATTATACACATATGGACCTCGACAGTTGACCTCCTTTTTGTTAACAATGGTTGACCTCTTTGGGGATGGCATAATTCAGAGTTTCAAAGCTGTTCATATGTAAGGTTTTATAATTCATATAGTCATGCATAGAAATTTGCAAGTAGATTAGAGGTGAATAAATAATAAGGTCCTGGATGTAATGCGGTTTTGGACAAAACCATGGGATATAGTGCATAAATTCATATATATACAAGCTGCAAGGCCTTTGTTATGCTCTGTATTCATTTGGACAAAACCAATGAATGCCTTGTAACCAAGTATGTGCTTCCAGTCAGGTAGCTAATGTTATGGTCTGGAAAACATATAGAGAAAAGGCATTTACTCCATGTGTCCTTCTTAAACAGTCAGCACACTACAAGATGAAAACTAGAAACTGAACACAGACGGAAGAACAAGAAACTCCACCAGATTAAGCCACAAAACGGTTTTATTCTGTAACAAACACATCAGAAACTCCCACCCACAGTGCAACACACACCAAATCAGTAGTTTCCACTACCTGCAAAGGCCAAACCGAACCAAACTAACAGTAGTACCGCATTATGCCGTGTTCAATAAGCACATCCAGAATACTGAAGGAAATAAACTATTAGAATGACCATGCAAAATATGGAAACCATGTCTCTGAAATACCCTTGCTTTTTTATTTTCCATGATGATACATCTCTTACATAGGAAAATGGAAGAAGCAGTGACATTCTATACATATAGGAATGATATTTCTTTCGATGAACTTACTATTAAGCCTACTAATAACTAGTACCTCATTGAGTACCAAGAAATTAAAACTGGTAGGCCTAGGAATTCTCCTCGACACTGGACGAAGTCTTCCTAGACTTCTTGTCATCAACATACAACTGATAGCCGTATGAAATAAAACCCCAGATGGCAATCAGCATGGCTATAATCTTTATTCCATCCATTTTGTCGTGAAAGAAGATCACTGCAAAAACAGGAATGATGGGTAGAGCTAGAGTGCTTATCACATTTGAAAAGAGTGATGAAACCACAAAGATCAACCCCACAACTCCAACAGAGGCTATCTGCCATGATATAGCTGTCCATAGCAGTGTCATTACATAGGACACCTTCCCTGAGCTGAAGACATGCATTTCTCCCTCCAAAGTCTTCCATTCACCACTTGCAAATAACCCAACAAGAGAAGCCAATGTAGCCACAAATGCCGTATAAATCTGCATATTCAGCACGACTGAGAAGGTCTCCCTCTTAATAACCTTTTCAAACGTAACTTGCATGAGAGACAGAATAAGTGAGTATGTGGCCGATGCTCCCAGTGTCAACACAAAACCCACTACATGATTCCCTTGTGAGATATCACTAGTGCTCTGAGCATCCTCATCAACTCCAAGTAGCGAGGCGGAAAATGTAAGTAGTAGTACGGAGTTGAATATCAAAGGGGTGAACTTTTGGGCATTGAGAAAATATGAGAAGACGGCATTGAAGGCCAGCTGACTAGCACAAATGAGGGAGTAAGTTGAGACCGGAAGATACAACAGACCGTAGGAATACATCAAGTCGTCTGCAGCAATGATGAGTCCCAGGCCAATGTATATCAGAGTGATTTTGATGATAGAAGCTTCAGGGACACTGGTAGTTGCTTGTGTGGAAGGAGACTTTGGACGGAAAAGAAATTGGGCAACAAACAACACCGGAAAACCAGCAGTTTGGACAAACGTGGACATCCATTTGCTATTTCCACCTTGATTGTAGTAGAATCTCCCTAAGAGTGTTGATGACGTCTGACCAGCGACAAGGAAGAACATGTTCAGTACCACCATCAACCACCATTGCCAATGCTTAACCGGACCGCTTTGTGGGGGTGCTTCATGGGCCAGGGAAACTGCAGGTTTAGAGGATCCTGCAATTTACAATTGGAAAGCGGTACCGACAGGTTAAATCAAACTGTAAATTCTGAACATGGATGATAATAAGACATGACAAAGTGTTTGGAGGAGTTCCAATTCCAACAAACAGTATTCCATCCATATGGATGCATTAAGTTTAGCTGGTGCTCTCATCGGCCTTTAAAAGTTAAAACCCTGTCAGATGAACGAAAAAAAGGGGATTCTCACCACTGGCCAAATACGTGAAATGCACGTGGGTTGCATGACTGACAAAATTCTTGAATGCACATGGAACTCCTATGCCCTCACCAGCGATGAGTGGCATGGCATGACCACACACGTGCTAGCTAGCTAACCCACGGAGAGCACACAGTAAGAAACGAGGATTTGGCACTCATATTTGCGCATGCAGATTACAAAGTAAACATTGATTCAAAGCGGGGCAAAAGACTTTTTCGGTTGGAAAAGCCTAGTTCGCCATGCTCGTAGTGCGCCGTACTGCCAGCATGCCGTACACAATTCATCAAACACCTTGTGCGCGTGCGCTCGCTCCGCCACCAACGGACCGGACCACCAAATTCCCTCGAGACGCACTAATGTAAACAGTACTTCTGCCTATGGCCTATGGGTGCCCCAGCCAAAGACGGGTCGCACGACTACATCACAAAGGTGAGCTTCTACCCAGTATCAGGGTTCCCGCGTATCCGAGGCAGATTTAACTAAGAAAACAGCGAGACATCTCATCGCTCCGTCGAACCAAAAGCGAACTGACCTGCGATTTCTATCTGGACCTCTTCCTGGTTGCTCCCGCCGCCGCCGCCGGGGACGGCGTTGCTGTTGCCGTCGTTGCCGGCCATGTCTCCGCGGAGGAGACGGTCGTGGGCGCGATCCAGGTAGAGGACGGGGAGGGGGGAGGAGGGAGGCGGCTGTCTGATCAGGGCGGGAGCGCCGCCGCGCGGGGTGGGGGTGGGGGGTGGGTGGAGACGAGGGAGGCCGCAGGACACTGTCGACTCGCGTCGCTCGGAACAGAGCTAGCAGCTCTTTTTGTTCCGTGCGTCGCTATGCGTGACGGAAGGCCCGCCGCGAGCGAGGACTTCTGGCTTGCGACGCATCGATCGCATCGCATCGGGTTCGTCCGTGCCGCCGGTTGGAGATCGCAACGGTTGTGGGCAGCGGTCGTACTCCAGGATTGACCCGAGAAAATTAGTGAGCAGTTGCGTAATTCTTCCGACGATGGATGGGGTGGACGAGATTCTGTTCTGAGAACCCGAACATGAGCAGATTTGAGGTGAAAGACGTTTAGGTGTCCTGCCTTTTATATGCCTCCAACAGCGATGGATGAGAGATTTTTCTTGATCTTGATGGATACAGATTCTCTCTAATCCTGGCCACTTGCATTTTTGCCGCGCCGCCTCCCATCCGTCCCACTGCTTTGACTCCTTTTTTTTTCCAGGGGCGTCCGCCTACTTTGACTTTGCCTGCTGCACGCATTGCTGTCACTCGGCGGTGGAATATTGGGCCTCTTTTTTAATGGGCTTATAAACTCGTGGTATTTATTTTAGCCGCCGAACTCTGCTAGCAGGCCGAGCGCTCCTGTTGGGCGCAGGGCCCTCGAAAGCGACCAAACGTGCATAGTGAACGGCCCCGCCTCGGTCGGTTTTTTATTTAATTTGGTCGAGTAGCATGCGGAGTACTTCCTTCGTTTTTATTTACTCCACATATTAAGTGTGTCTATAGTCAAACTTTATATACTTTCAAGAAAAGCTTGTAAAAAATATATTACCATGTGCACCACCAAATCTTAACATTGGATCCATCAGCAACTCCCCCCCCCCCCTCGGGAGACTTTCCGGTGCACCGGGGCAATTGGTGCTACCGGTGCACCGAAACCCCGTTACACATTAAAAAAATATTCAAAAAAATCTGACAAAAATTTAGTGCATTAACACAGCATTAATGTGTGTTTTCACAAAAATTCAAATCAAAATTCAAAACATTGCTGGAGATATAAAAATGACAAATTTGACATCAATATGCTAATGGACTAAATCTGAAGCCCAAGTTCTGTTTCGTACTATTCAGTATCAAATTTGTCATTTTGTATCTCGAGTACTGTTTTGAATTTTGATTTGAATTTTTGTCACAACACACATTGATGTTATGTCAATACACTAAATTATTTTCAAATTTTTTTGAATTTTTTAAAATATGTAATAAGATCCCAGTGCACCGGTAGCATCAATTGCCCCGGTGCGCCAGATACATCCCCCCCCCCCACACACACGCACGCTCACTCGGCACGGCCCATGTGAGGTACAAGGTGCCCCTTGTCTTTTTTTCTTGATTACAGAAAAATTCTAACTTCCAAAACATGTTCATGGATTCAAAAAACAAATATTTAGCAAACTCGAAAGAAGTTCTCGAATTCTAATTTTTTTTACCATTTCAAAACAATAAATATTTTGTGAATTTCAACGAATTTTTTTTTATTTTGATTAACTATTTTTATGAGTATTTTTAAATAATGATGAACATTTTTTGGTATTCAATGAACGAATTTTGAACTTCGCATTCAAGAACTTCTTTTCGAAAAATGGATGAATAACTTTTTAATTTAATGAATATTTTACGAATATGATGAATAAATTCGGATTTGACAAACATTCTTTATTTTCTAAAAAATGAATTTTGATGAACATTTTAAAAATCCTGAGGAACAAAAATTTAATTCAATGAAAGTTTTTGAATTGATGAACTTTTTTTACATTGGCGGACAATTTTTCAATTCGATGAACAGAAAAATATTCGTAAGGTTAAAAATAAAATTCACAAAATTATGAAAAAAGTAATAAAAAATAAAAGAAAAAGGAAATAGAAAACGAAACAAGAAAAAATGAAAAATGAAAAAACTAAAGGAAGAAATACGCAAAATTGGTCGGCCCATACGACACCCAATGCACGAGGGTGGGTACGCACGCAGTTGCTCGGCAGTAGCGTGCGCGCCGAATAGGAGATTTCCTACGGGAGGCCTTTCTCACTTTTTGCGAGACCTAGCTTTATCTTTGCCTGTAGCACTCTCTGATATGTTATTGTATGCCAGTCCAGTGAAGTTGTTCTGCAAATGTTCTGAGCACCGGTTTTAGCTGATTTTGACAAGGTTCCGCGTGGGGTTATTGTTTTTATTACGATTTTTGTTTCAGGATTTATTTTTCTTTTTTTATTATTTTCTAAAATCATTTTCCAAGACATATAAAAATTGTCTTTTATATCGTTATAAATACTCCTATACGCATATGTTATGTTATTATTTTCTAAAATCATTTTCCACATGGGGATAACAGGCAAGGCGCAGATCATCAGTGCGCCCCTCCATCTTGAACAGCAGCGCATATGCACGCCATCCTTGACTGGTCGCTTTTTTGTCGATTTATCCTATTAATTAGTTAATTCTACGGTAATGATAAATTCCGAACGTCCGTATTTTAGCATCTCGTTTCGAACTGGCAACTTTAGTTGTCACGAGGTGGCAAGTTTAGTTGACAGGAGGTGACAACTTTAATGACAAACAAGACATTTTTTTGAACTATGATAAAATTGTCATGTCTTAACAACTAAAGTTATAACCTTGCGTCAACTAAAATTGCCATAAAAAACGTTCGGAACGAAATGCTAAAAATATGGACGTCCGGAACTTATTGGATCTCTAATTCTATCTCGTTAAATACTCCTAGTAGGTAAGTAAAGGTTCTGCTGGTTGCTTAAAGAAAAGAACACGCTGCAGAGTGCAGAGTCGTGTGAAGAGTCGCACCCTGCCATGCGTGCGGCATTCTGTTTTCTTATTCTGGAGTATCTCTCCTGACCTCACTTGTCTTTCCATATGAATACCTATCGCCCTCTTGCAGCTGCCAGACTGGCACTGAACAGCTCAAACAACATATACACTGCCTCGTCAGCTTACAAGATGATGCGTGAGGATGGTATCCGTTTCCAATCCTACCGTTCTATCTGGAAGTGCTGGAGCCCTCTAGCGTGCAAAATCTTTATGTGGCTAGCCGTGTAATACAAGAGCAAAGCTCGTCATACTACCTATGTGATCAGGAAGACGACACGGTTGAACACATCCTTCTGCAATGTGTGTTTGCTCGACAGGTGTGGTATCTATGTTTCACAAGGCTTAGGATCCATCCTATGTTTGTACCCGGCCCTGTTGACAAGCTGACGAACTGGTGGACCAGGTCGAGGAAGAGGATCCATAGACAGACGCGTAGGAGATTTGATACTATAATGATGCTTGTATGTTGGTTCTTTGGAAACAACGTAACGAGAGGGTGTTTGGTAGTGGTCAGGTGAGAGATGTATGGGCATGGTGTGCCTCATCTTTGATGAGCTACGGATGTGGCTTAGAGCTGGAGCGTTTGGAGCAATACCTAGCATAGAATAGTCGAGTACTGTTTCTGAAGTGGGTGTGAAAGCAGGTTGAAATCGACTTGTGATGCCCAACTCACATTTTGTAACCCTCTTATATGTATTCTTCTTTTTCTTATAAAGCTAAGCTACGTCATTAGCATATCCTCGAAAAAAAACCATATATATGTGCATAAACCCTGGAGAGGAAGAAAGATAAGCCGAGATCGGAAGGCAAAGGTGCGCTACAGCAGGCAGCATGCCTTCCTTCCACTCAACGTTCCACGACACGCATGCACAACCAACACCCCACGTTCAAAGATCAAGAAAAGCACGAGCACATTCCGAGCTGGCCACTCGCCCACTATACCACCATCGATCAAACCACTGCATGCGAGGCATGCAACTAAACGCACTACACAATCAATCACGTCCAAACGAAAGAAGTATAATAAAAACACTAAAAATCACACACACTTACAATGGAAATCACCAAAAAAAACGTATTTGATCCTGCTTGTCCATGCTAAGTATGCTTCACAAAGACGCACTATCAGTCACTAATCCCGGGCGCCGATGGCGGCGCTGAGAGCAACGCCGTGACGCCGAGGGCGATGCTCGCCAGCTTCCTGAACTCGGCGTCCTCCGCGGCGAGCGGCGACGCGTCGTCGGCCTCGCCGAACGCGTCCTCGCAGGTCCCGGGCGCGTCCAGCGCCGCACTTAGCTGCGTCAGCGCGTCCCGGGTAGACTTGTCCTCGCCCCGGGCGATGTGTTTCGCGGCCTCGCCGAGCTGGTCCACGGCGTCAGAGTACACCTCCGCGCACACGCCGAGGCGCTCCCGCCTCCCCGTGTCCTCCTCAGAGGCGCACAATGCGGCGATGCGTCTGGCCGTGCCGTTGGCTGCCGCTTCCGCGATCTTGGCCGCGATGGCGGCGAGGCCGCGCGCGTCGGCGGTGACGCTCGCGTTGTCGGCGTGGAAGGTCTTGACGCAGTAGTTGTAGCCGATGGACGGGTGGCCTGCGGCGAAGGATTTGCAGGTGTCTTCTAATGTAGTAGAGGACTCGCAGGTTGACGAGATGAGCAGGAGGAGGAAGACGTAGGTGAGCGGCTTCATGGTTTGCTACGATCGACGGTTTTCGCCTGCTTTAGTGGTGTACGTTTCAGGTCTGGTGATGAATGGGGATAACTGGCTGACTGGTGCTAGTGAATGGAGTATATACTAGTGGGGAATGGGGATATGGCGTCCGAGATTGTGCAATGCTCGATCAAAACACGAGAGCAAAAGCAAATGCTCTAAGAAATGCTTCCTACGAGGTGGATCAATTTTGTTTAGTCAAAAATTTAAGTGGAGCATTTTCCAAGCGTCTGCCCCTCACCCAGCCTCCTCCTCTCAGGCTTCGCCAGCGAACCCGTGGATTCGGGTCCCGTCCTCCCGTCGCTTTAGCTAACGGCGACGGGGATGGGAATCCTGGTTCCTTCCCTACGGCTATTAATTTAGGCTATGGTTTTTTAATCCTTATAGGAACGATGCTCGGTTTTTCGAGTTCGTTCATTGGACATTGTCGATAGAGCTCTGAGTTAGATTTTGGTCTTTTCCTTGAGAAGATAAGGTTAGGTTATGCATGTGTGATGAGGACATTTAATGTCAAATGCTTCAAATCTATTCATAAGTTCAACGACGAGGATTGCAACTATAGGTTGTTGGTCCTTAAGGGCAAGTGTATAAAGATTTTCCAGTTGTCATCTACAATGAAGTCAACTCCGCTAAGGAAACAACTAGGCGACTTGTTTGTGGTGGTCGTTCCATCATCTATGGACCTATATTTGAGTTTTTTATACATTTGATGAATTTTATAATATATTCGACCCTTTTCTTCTTTAAAAAAACAAGAGCATTCTCGTATGCGATGTTAACTAGAATTTCTTGAGTTTCATTTTGTGCACACCAAAGCTATGAACGACCGATTGAAAAAGATTTTTCAAAATTGATTTTTTGAGTAAATATTGAGAATTAAAATATCCACCAAAGAAGATGTTCATTTAGGGGTTACCAAAGAAGATGGATAGCAGAAGCACTTTAGGTTCCACATCCATTTTGGGCCGCATATGTATTTGGAATTTCACATCTATGGACTTTGAACTTGAGCGCGAGTGTTATATATCACATTAAGCGAGACAGAAGAATCTCTCGCGTCAAGGCTAGACCACTAGCTCATATTTTCAGAAAAGAAATGGAGATTAAATAGGTGTGTGATCACCTCGACACATGGCATAGCCACTGCACCAATCGAGGCCGTGACCTAATAGAAGGAAAAGAGACAGGTTTAACATATTTTCTTATTTTTTTTCTTTAGTTTTACTTTTTTTTCCTTCTTGGTTTTCAATTTTTTTTGCCATTTTTATTTTTTTTTCTTCTCCGGGTTTTTGAATTCTTTTTTATATTTTTTCTTCGGTTTTATTTTCCATTTACATTTTTTCCTTTTTTGGTGTTCATTTTTTGTTTGTGTTTTCTTTTGGTTTTCATTATACATCTTTTATATATGCCAACATTTTTCAAATAACTTTAACATTATCTAATAAAATTTGAGCTTTTTTAATACAAACATTTTTTCTATACACATTTTAATCATTTTTTAAATACTTGATCAACATTTATAAAATATAAGACTAAAACTTTGTAATACATGGTTAATGTTTTTTCCATTTACATTTAACATTTTTCAAATGTTTGGTTAAAATTTTCTAAATGCAATATTAACTTCTTTGGAACACATGGTCAATAGTTTTTCTAAACACATTTAACATTTCAAAATACTTGTTCAACATTTTTTCAAATGTCTACTTATTTTTTTATATGCATGATCAATTTTATCATCATTATTTTATACATGGTCTAGATTTTTTATATACCAATTTAACATTTTTAAAATACATGTTAAAGATTTTTTGAAATGCTTAATTAACAGAGTTGTACACATGATAAAAACTCATCATTTTTTCAAAAAATGGTCAACATTTATTCTATGCACATTTAACAATTTCCTGCTTAAAGATTTCAAAAATGTGTTCAACATTTTTTAAAACTCTTGATTTGTTTGCTTAAAATACATGATAAAATAGTTTTGTACATATTTTTCTGCATTTTTCAAATACGTCATAAAAAATTTCTATATACACATCTAATATTTTTAAATGCTTGATCAACATTTTTCAATATATGCACTTAGAATATTTAAAAGTATAGAAAAAAGTAAAAAAAAACTTAATAAAAACAAAACAGAAAACGAGGCTATGGTTTCCCGTGCGCCTAGGCCAGCCAACTCACGGCACCCTTAAGTTAGAGTTCCTCCCATCTCATTAAATGTGAGACATAGCGGCTTCCGGACATGAGAAACGCCTGTGTGTGACCGGAACGAGATGAACTTACAGCGAGAGCAACTAGTTGAGGAGTACTCCCTTGAAAGCCTTCCAACGATCACTCTCACGCGCCGCCATTTGACGCGTTCTCAGCCGCCGTCACGTGTCGTGCTCTGAGCTTTCCTTTTGTAACTTTTTCCACACACGTTTTCAGCTTTTTAGATTGGTTTTTCCGGGGTTTGTTTGGTGTTTCGGTTTTCACCAGTCCTTCTTAGCTTTTGGATGAAAAAAAATCAAAAAAATCCACGAAAAAATGCATTTTCTGTTTGTTTTTTTGCTAGAGGCACGATGTTGCTTTCGTGAGAGGCACGGAACTGCTTTCGCGAGAGGCACATGTTTTCTGTTTTTTCGTGTTTGGAAGAGGTACGGTTTTGCTTTCGCGAGAGGCACGGTCGTGCCTCTCGAAAAGGGAAAAGGCGTGTTTCCTATTTATTTATTTTTGGGAGACAAACGGCTTTGCTTTCGCGAGAGACACGATTCTGCTTTCGCGAGAGGCACGGACGTGCCTCTCGAAAAGGGAAAAACATGTGTTTTTGTTTTTTTCATGAGAGACCTGGTTTTGCTCTCGCGAGAGGCACATACATGCCCTTCGAAAAGAAAAAAACATGTTTTCTGTTTTTTGTGTTTGGGAGAGGTACGGTTTTGCTTTCGCGAGAGGCACGGTCGTGCCTCTCGAAAAGGTAAAAGGCGTGTTTCCTATTTATTTTTTGCGAGACAAACGGCTTTGCTTTCGCGAGAGACACGATTCTGCTTTCGCGAGAGGCACGGACGTGCCTCTCGAAAAGGGAAAAACATGTGTTTTTTTTTTCATGAGAGACACAGTTTTGCCTTTGCGAGAGGCACGACCGTGCCTCTCAAAAAGGAAAAAAACGCGTTTTCGAGGGGGGCCGCGAAAGGCATGGTGTTTTGGTTCGGGTTTTTTCTTAAAAAAAAGTTCGTCAAAACCTATCAATGTATCAATGTGAGATCTAGTTTTAAAGATCTCGACACGACAAACCCAACGGTGAAAACGATTTGAGATTTGGACGCACAGGATAGGATAAAACATTTTGAAAATACGAAACTACGAAAAAAAAGAAAAATTCTAAGTTGCGACAAGTGTCACACATTGATCACACATTGATCTTTAAAAGCAGTATTCCTCTTACAGCTCGCCTAGCTCGCCTGAAGAAGTTTTTTAGTGGGTCAGCCTAGTATTGGTTGTTCAGTTTTTCATCTTCCATTCATTTTCTATATAGTTCAGCCTAAAAAATCGTTTCTATACTTTTTTGTTCGTTCGTTTTTTCTTTCCTTTTACTGTTGATATATTTAAACATATTCTAAATGCATGTAACTAAAACTTTAACTAACTTAAATATTTTAAAGTACTCATGGCACAGTAAGAAAACAAGCAATGTAAACATTTGTTAGAAAATACTGGTGATATTTTAAAAAGTTCACCAGTTACAAAAAATTGTCTATGAATTATTTAAAAAAATCGTAAAAATGTGTTCATGTAGTTGTGAAAAAATGTTCATATCATTCAAAAACATTGTTTATCACATTTAAAAAAAATTTATGTATTAAGAAAATGATATTTAAAAATATATACAGCGTAAACCATATTCACATAAATTTAAAATCGTTTTATACCATTAAAAAACGTTTGTGACATTTAAGATAAATCATGTAAGTAAAACAAATGGTTTATACCATTCAAAAATACCATTTAATTTTTTTGAATGTTTTTGTAAAAAAATCATAGCATATGAAAATTTTCAATGCGTGTTAATCAAAGTTCACCGTGTATGCAAAAAATGTTCAATTTTTATTTGATAAATGTTTAACTTGAAAAACACTCGACATGTATCTAAAAATTGTTGAACCTGCATACGGAAAATGTTCAAAATATATCTAAAAAGGTCCTCTTGTTTTTTAACATGAAGAAAATAAAAAAACAAATCCGACTTGCTGCCAGCTACTCTCCTATGGTTGTGAACCTCGTGGTGATGCCCCCCCCCTACCCCCAAGACTCAAAGTTACTAAGTCAAATGGAAAACCAACATGTGAGTCATGTTCAGGATCTGCGGTTTCAGGGTACACGGTCGAGGGGGGCATAAAATCTTTCACATGCGGTTAGCTCGTCGTTCTTAAAATGAAGTTCCTAAGAATTCAGATGCTAGGGCGACTCGAGTGGAAAAAATCACCATGCATAAACGATGCATGTCCTCCCGTAGTTGTCTTTGTTGCAAGTTACATAACAACATAATTATCTTCAGAAGGACATCATAATTAAAGGTGAACCCAACAATAACATGGCAAAAGTAATGCCGCGTGGCTTAAGTAGCAACCTAAGCTGCTAAGCATGCATGCTACAACATAAGCAGGCTGACAAGCAACATACAAAGCAACTTGGCATAGCTAGCTAAGTAAATGAGATCAGAAAATATGTGGGGATCAATAGGCTATGCATCATATAGGTAACTTAACTCCACTATATCATCAAAACCTAGTGCAAGCATAAGGAAGATAGCTGGGCAAAGGAGACAACTTAACATTAGATATATTCAGATAAATTACACGAACCATACTGAATTTTCAAAATATTTTTACAAGAGGCACGCAACTTTGGAACCAAATTATGAATCAACTGTTGGAAATATGCCCTAGAGGCAATAATAAAATGGTTATTATTATATTTCCTTGTTCATGATAATCGTTTATTATCCATGCTATAATTGTATTGATTGGAAACACATTGCATGTGTGGATACATAGACAATACCATGTCCCTAGTATGCCTCTAGTAGACTAGCTCGTTGATCAAAGATGGTCAAGGTTTCCTAACCATTGACATGAGATGTCATTTGATAACGGGATCACATCATTAGGAGAATGATGTGATGGAGAAGACCCAAACTATAAACATAGCATTTGATCATGTCAGTTTATTGCTATAGTTTTTTGCATGTCAAGTATATGTTCCTATGACCATGAGATCATGCAACTCACTAACAGGGGAGGAGTACCTTGTGTGTATCAAACGTCGCAACATAACTGGATGACTATAAAGGTGCTCCACAGGTATTTCCAAGGATGTCTGTTGAGTTGGCATGGATCAATACTGGGATTTGTTACTCCATGTGACAGAGAGGTATCTCAGGGCCCACTCGGTAATACAACATCACAACAAACCTTGAAAGCAATGTGACTAAGTGTTAACCACGAGATCTTATATTACGGAACGAGTAAAGAGACTTGCCACTAACGATATTGAACTAGGTATACAGATACCGATGACCGAATCTCGGGCAAGTAACATACCGAAGAACAAAGGGAACAACATACGGGATTGACTGAATCCTTGACATAGAGGTTCGATCGATAAAGATCTCCGTAGAATATGTAGGAACCAATATGGGCATTCAGGTCCCGCTATTGGTTATTGACCGTAGAGGTGTCTCGGTCATGTCTACATAGTTCTCGAACCCGCAAGGTCTGCACACTTAAGTTTCGGTGACGTTTCGGTAGTATAGAGTTATGTATGGTGGTGACCAAAGGTTGTTAGGATTCCCAGATGAGATCTTGGATGTCACGATGAGCTCCGGAATGGTCTAGAGGTAAAGATTGATACATAGGAAGTCATGTTTTGGTCATCGGAAAAGTTTCGGGCTCATCGATAGTGTACCGAGAGTGCCGGGAGGGTGTCGGAAGACCATCTGGAGGGGTATTTTGACCCAAAAGGCTACATGGACTGTGGGAGAAGGAATACCAGCCCTTAGTGGGCTGGCTGAAGCCCCACAGGAAGCCCATGTGGCTGGGGAAGGAAACCCAAGGTGGAAAGAGAGGCCCAAGTGGGAAAAGGAGGAGTCCTGATCCTACTAGGAGTGGAGGAGGTGGACTCCTCCCCCCACTTCGGCCGAACAAGGGCTGGCTCCCTTGGGAGCCAAGCCTCCTCCCTCCCCTCCTTCTATATATACTAGAGGTTTGAGGGTTTTTTGAGACAGAAAAATAGCCACGTGTTACCTCTCCTCTAGATCGTAGTTTTTCCTCTAGATCGGTTTCAGCGGTGCTTAGGCGAAGTCCTGCTAGAATAACTCCACCACCATCACCGCAACGTCGTCGCGCTGCCGGAGAACTCTATTACCTCTCCTCTCCTTCTTTTGCTGGATCAAGAAGGCGGAGATCGTCATCGAGCTGTACGTGTGCTGAACGCGGAGGTGCCGTCCGTTCGACGCTAGATCGGGACGGATCGTCATTGAATCGTGGGACGCTCGGCGATTTGGATCGCGAAGACGTTCGACTACATCGATCGCGTTTCTTAATGCTTCCCGCTTAGCGATCTACAAGGGTATGTAGATCTACTCTCCTTCTCGTAGATGCTCATCACCATTGATAGATCTTACGTGTGCGTAGAATTTTTTGTTGTTTCTCATGCAACGTTCCATAGCATCAACCATTCCGCTAAAAGGTGCCACACGAACATTCTTCACCTTTAAGCCGCTATCGACAAAAAAGTCTCGCCAAAACCATATGTTAGTTCGTGATTATTCATGAGATGCTCACCAGGGACAATCTGGTTTTTATGCTTTAGGTTTAGACCAGTCGGCATGTTGAAAAGTGAAAATGAAAAATAATCATATATAGAATGACGTCGAGCACCAAAATAAGCACATTGTACACATAGTAGGCATTAGCATCAAGATGTGTTTCTGTCTCACCACCCTTGTCGTCCTCGTTCGCCTCCACATTTGTGATTGGCAGACCCCGAGTCAACACAAAACAATTACATTTGGAATTCCTAACACGAGATCAAATACTATAAAACTATTGCAACATCAAAATACCCTCACAGATAAAAAAATATTAGAGAAAATCCGAAGATTAAAAATCAAGTAAGGATCAATGAACAAATATGCTTCCTCCGTTTCTAAATATAAGTCTTTCTAGAGATATCACTACGGACTAGATACGAAGCAAAATGAGTGAATCTACACTTTAAAATATGTCTATATATGTTCATATGTACAGTCCATAGTGGAACCCTTAAAAAGACCTATATTTAGGAATGGAGAAAGTATATACTAAAATAAAACAGAAACTCTAGCCATTTGTAAACATAAAACCGAAACCAGCCAAATACTTAGGCTTGGTCTCAAACAACTGAAACAGACCCAATATCTAGTAAGACACAAGAAAAAAACGAAAATAAATTAGCAAAAATAAGAAAGTAAAACATGATGTTTTCTAAGAATGAATCAATTGGTGTCATTGGTATTACCCTCTAAGAATAAATAAAAAGACAACAAATTCGTAGAATCGATACATAATTTGAGCTTTTTTAGAATATGCATATGACAGTGGATTTAAAAAATTAAGTTCCCAAGAAAGTTTGAATTAGTGGCATTGGTATTATCCTTTAAAAATAAAAAATACAAAATAAAATAAAAAAGAGACAAATTTTCCACACAATTTATACATAAAGGTATGTTTTTATAATACTATGCAAGAATAAGCATATAATGGTGGAATTTGGGGGAAATAGGTTTTCTACAAAGTAATGATTAGTGACATTAGTATTGCCATTAGAGAATAAAGATAATGAAACAAAAAAACAAAAACAGATAAATGATTATTTTTCCGGAAAATTAATAATTAGTGACATTAGTATTGCCTTTTAAGAAAAAGAAGTCAAACAAATACTGTCAAAGTTTGCATACAGCTTACAGAGAAATTATGTTTTTTATAATATGAAAAAAGTGGAATTCATAAAAAGTAAGTTTCCTAAGAAGGAATGAATTAGTAGCATTGATATTATTCTTAAAGAAGAAAGAAACGAAACAAAAACTAAAACTGAAAAGGTGAAGTTTTCTAGCAAAGAATGAATTAGTGACATTGGTATTACTATTACCCTTTAAGAAGAAAAAATAACGATTTTTTCATATAGTTTACAAAAACAAAATAATGAAGTTCCGCAAAAAAAGAATGAATTAGTGGCAAGTGGCACTAGGTATACCCTTAAGAAAATAAAATAAAAACTGAATTTCTGAAAAAAAAACCAAGTAAAAGGTGGAAACATATAAAAATACCCAACGTCCCAAAGTTCAGAGAAAATAGAAAATAAAACCAAGTAATAAATAAAAGTGAAAACATATAAAAGGTGGAAAAAATAATAAAAATAAAAATAAAAGTAACACAGATAAACGTTGGTCTTCCTTTGCGGCCTCTCTCAGCAGGAGTATTTTTTTACCAAGCTCTTCCCTTGGCATAGAAATGCATTGTGCAATAGTTCAACAACTCGCATGCTTTTGGATACGAAGTTCCGAACGTGGTCGTTCTGGAGTTTTCAGCACATGTGGTTGACAATTTTCCTTGCAATGTCTGCTGTATTGATTTCTTCCTCTAACCAACTATAGCCGGTACCAGGCTTCTTGTACGGATCCTGTGATTACTACTTTGTCTGGTATTAATTCTGGGTACAATCTGTACCATAAGTTTGTCAGCTCAAAATGGAAAATTAAGCAACATGGGCTGCCTTCGGATACATCAGTTTTCCCAACGGATAGAAGTTGGCCCATTTTCTCCCATCGTGGTCACTCACACGCTCACACGCTGATGTTTACTACTCTTTGTACTAACCTGAAACCTTTGCGCCTGCTCTCAGGAGTACTTTTTACCAAACTCTTCCCCTTTGCAGAGAAATGCTCTCCCCATCCACCCATAGCATCTGGACCGTGCTAAACCTCATTCATGGTCACACCAACAAAATCCGCGTAGCTGCTCCCTCAGACACCGTTCTAGCCTACCTAACTCGGTGTCACCGCTCACCTCATCCTGGTTTTCACGAGAGACGGAACTGGGAATCTCGTTGGCTGCTCAAACGGAACGCCACCATATCCATCCAAGCGGCTCATTGTTGGGTGCGAAAAGCTACGCCGTTGCGCATGTCAGTTCTTGCGTGGCTCTGCTGTCCCGTAGCGCATGGCCGTGCCCGGGGACGCCGATGGATCGTCCTCGGCGTTTGGCGCCGTGAGAGAAGTAGGTCGCCCAACTAAATCATCGGCTGCAATTGCAAATGGCCAAATAGCCGTCGCGACAATGGCGACGCTCCTTCCTCCACCTCCGGTACTACTTGCTCGGAGCCGTAGGCTGGTGGAGGGACCGTCGCGTCGCCGCCGTCGTCGTGTTGATGGAAAACTATCTTGTCACCGCGCGTTTGGTGCTAGACTGTCTTGTTTACTACAGTGGCCTGGTCCGATTCGAGCGCCGGGTATCTGTATGAGGTTCAGGCTGGTACTGAACGGATACGTACCAGCTTGGTGTATTTGGATGAATTCAGGTTGGTGGCGGTCTCGTGGAGGATTTAAGGCATCTGCAGGACGGGACCCCGCGCTGTCTGTCTGTGGTAACGCCCGAGCCTTGGCACAGCACCACTAC
The DNA here is from genome assembly GCA_022496015.1 of Hordeum marinum. Lineage (NCBI taxonomy): Eukaryota > Viridiplantae > Streptophyta > Magnoliopsida > Poales > Poaceae > Hordeum > Hordeum marinum. Next base: position 338,561,022 of record CM039677.1, on the reverse strand, counting down.
GTGTCGCAGGTCGCAGCGCCCTGTGCAAGCGTGCAGTGCGCATACACGCATACACGCATACACGGGCGTCGGCGACGGGCTCGCGCCTGTGCGCGCGTACGGTCAGAACCGGCGCGGGATCACATCACGTCGTATTTAACCTCGCCAACTGCCCAGTCCCGACGTGTCCGCCATGAGAGCCAGGACTACGTTTCAAAAAAAAAATGAGAGCCAGGACTACGTTTCAAAAAAAAAATGAGAGCCAGGACTAGTTTGGTCACCGCGCAAGCACCGCCCGGCGCATCCGATCAATTCATCAATACTCCTACAAACCAAAGGAATAGTAGGAGGAGGCTAGCAGAGTTAACGAGCGAGCGAGCGAGCGAGAGCGCATTCAAGGTGATGATGATGGGAGTCGTTGGTCGCTACCACCTCCGCCCTGACGCTACGTGGTGTATGTAGTAACAAGCCTGACGGTCTGACGCTGGTAGCTGCGACCGCTGCCGCTTCGAGCTTCAGGCCACCCGTCTAATTCAATGCGGCTGCAATGGCAATGCCTCCCCTTTCTCGGCGGCAACAGTGGCTGGAATGGAATGGAATGCATGCGCCACCCCGTGGGCCGTGGCTTTTCAAAATTTCAGGCATGCAATGCATTGCATGCATGGCCACGGCTCCATCCATCCAGATCCATGGCTGGCAACTCATCTTCTTCAGTTCAGGTGGCGTCGCCGGACGCCGGGCATGTTGTGATTGATTGCCCGGTCGGTCCACGTCCAAGACGGAAGAGCCGCCCGTCCATACGATTCGAGCAATGGGATCCAGTGGTCTCGAAAACGTAAGTATCCATCGTCTCGGATTCATAAACAAGGACCACGGCTCCTGCACTGCAGCTAGGTTGGTCGACGTCAACACGATTGGAGCCAAGATCGAACCCTCCGCATTCAAGACCAAAGGGCCATACGCCAGCCAAGTAGGAGGAGTAGGAGTAGTTCCAAGTATCTACGACATGATCACATGACAAAGGAACTATGCCACGGTAACAAAAAAAATGCAACTCATGTAGTTTGTTTTTAATCCAGACTTTTTCTCCAAACATTTTCACCCTTCCTCTTCAAGCTCCTCCTCCCTCTCACTCGGCTACCTCCACCCCGACACCGCCCCCGTCAATTTCCTTGCATACATCGTCCGTCGAACGCGCCTGCCGGCCAACCTCTCAGCCCACCTTGGATTCGCTCACCAGTAGATGCTACAGTCAAAATCGCCGCATTCGTTGTCGTCGGTCGGAAGCTCGTGGACGAATAGGGCCACCGTCGAGCTTCGTTTCATCGGAAAAGAAATCACCAAAGGAGTACTACTGCATAGAGAGCATCCACGCCCGAGCTAAATGCTGTCGGAAACACGCTACACCGGCAACATCTTGAAAGTCGGAGTTCTGTCGTGGCGGGCTTGTTCAGCAACGGACGAGCACGACTTCATGGACAATCAAGCTCTTTGACGCCTAAAGACGATGCCTTCGGCCATGCATCCGCCCACAACCTCGACGTGTCCGCAACACCGCCTACGGTAGCTCTCGCCTCCTTCGATCGGCAAGTGTCCGACACATCGCCTAGGTATTTTGTTTTGCCTTTTCCAATGTTTTCTCTAGTATTTTTGCAATCAAATTCATCACTGAATCTCGAAATTAGTATATGAAGAGGTTAAGGGAGATGATCTTTGGTTACTCTTCATCTAAGGAGGTGAAAGAAGATGACGATGAATTGGCATGGCCATTGGCGTGATCGTTGACAAGGACTTTGAGAGATCGGGACTAGGATCATAGTTCGACCGTTTGTATATCAATCGTGATAGGTCAAGAGGCCATGCCAAGCTTGTCAAGGATTACTTCGCGGTGATTTTCGAATGCACCAAAGTATCTTCAACACCATTGCAAAACTTGTTGAGGATCATGATCGTTGGTGTAAACTGAGAAGGAGTTGAGAAATAAGTGTGAGTTCATTGATGAAGTGTGTCGCGATTCTTCGGGTGCTTGCCTTTGGGTGTTCGACTGACGCCATTGATGACTATGTCCACATTGGGAAAGATACAATCCTGGAGGCGGTTCGAAGATTAACACAAGCCATGATCGAGATCTATGGACCGGATTGCTTGGTACACTCAATGATGAAGCCACCGAGAAACTCCTTGGGTTGAGTGATGAGCGTGGATTGCTATGGATGCTTGGATTGGTTGATGCATACATTGGACATGAAAGAATTGTCCTCGAGATGGAAATGCTAGTACAAAGGGCATTCAAAAAAATTCAACCATCATTCTTGAGGGAGTTCCATCAAAGGATTTTTGGACTTGGCATTCATTTTTTGAGCTCATAATGTCATGAATGTGCTTTCGAGATCACTATTGTTCTGAAGGCTTGTTGGCAGAGATGCTCCAAATTACAACTATGTTATCAAAGGTCATCAATACACGATGCGCTGCTACCTTGCAGATGGCATCTATTCTCTACGTGCCACATTTGTGAAGACAATCTAGTACCCTCAAAGCAACAAGAGATATCACTTTGCAACAAATCAAGAGTTGGCTAGAAATAATGTTGAGAGAGCTTTCGGTGTGCTTCAAAAGCACTTTGTGATTGTTCGCGACCCTATCGAGTATTGGAAGCCACATGCCCTCTAGCAAACCATGACATGTTGCATCATCTTGTACAAAATGATCATCGAGGATGAGAATAGACATGCTAAATAACGTTTGATACAACTTCAATGGGGGTCTTCACAATGCAACATTACACAAATATTCCTCACAGCGCATCGGAGTATCGAGAACCGAGAAGTTCATACCCTCTTTAAAATGACCTTGTTGGCCCTTGTGGGCACTTCATGCCACTCGATTGGTGTGCTTTTACCATGGTTGTTATTTGGATTATTACACCATCCGACCCTTGTTGTTTGTTTGAATTTGAATAATTAAAAAAATAATGTTGTTGAGTTGTGCGAACCAAAATTAATAAGTTTGGATTTAAGATGTGTGCAAATATCTAGTTGAAATTGTGTACTGTAGATCAAAAGATAGAAGAATTGACAAAGAATTTCGTTTGGAGAGTTAAGCTTTATGACTTTGGCTAGAAACCCCTCCATTTAACATCTCAAATTTAACGAGTTGAGTTTTTTTTAGGAGGGAGGGGGGGGGGTGGTGGTGGGCTAAATTTTTGGAGTTCGGCTAGAGATGTCTAGGCGCAACGATGTGACATGATCCCGGACGACAAAGAAACTATCCATGGTAACAAAAATGCAAAGAGACTGATCATGTAGCGAACAGTGGTCTTGGGTAGGAATGTACCCGCTTTGATTCGATTTGGGATCAACTCTGGAGCCGTAGAATTCGCAGAAACGAGAAATGATCACAGACCCTGACCTAAAAAATCGAAGCTGGCCCATCCCCATCCACGGACTGAGCACGCTTGACTGTGAGTCTGCGCGCGCACTACGGCCATGGATCCACACAGCACAGGCGAAGGTGACAACCACACGCGCACCACTCCCTCCCCGGGAAAAGGATAGACAAACACGTCGCTGCACGCACGGTCCGGCTTCCTGCCATCTGCTCACTCACCATCTGAGCTCCATTGGCCACCGGACCGGACCGGAGTGCCAAAATTCCGGAGGAGAATGGATCGAGGTAGACGACGACGATGACGACGGCGCAGTCCAAATCAACGGAAGCTTCGATCCAAACCCATCATATTCTATTTTTACAGCAGAGTCCTACTAATACTATAATACTTATGGAAGTTGACAAAAAAACACCTCAGGGTCCGAAATTACAGACTTAATTGTAATCCTCCTCCTATACGCCTACTATCCAGCGGTACAGGCCCATGAGCCCCGCCTCGTCCTCGTCCGCCGCCCGCGGCGCCGCCATGGCCGCCGCTTCGGGGTCCCACCGCCACGAGTCCTCCTGCCGGTGGCTGTGGTGGCCCTGGCTCCACCGCGCGCTCCACCGCCCGGAGAGGGATGATGCCGAGGAGGCCAGCCGGTCCACGTACTCCCGGAGCCACCCGCGCGACCCCGCCGCCTCCGCCAGCGCCTCGCCCGGGCCCTGCGGCGGCGCGGCGCGCTGCCCGGCCACCCCCGACTTGGCCGCCGCCGCCGCGGGGCGCGCGATGCGCGCCACCACGGCCTCCACCTCCTCGTCGACGCGGTAGTCGAAGGAGCCGAGGGAGTATGTGCGGCGGTCGTCCCCAGCCGCGGACGAGCGTCGGTTGCTCACGCTGCCGATCTCGACGCGGAAGCTCCTGGACGCGTTGCTGCTGCTCCTCGCGTCCAGCGGCTCCTGCTGCGCGGCGCCGCCGGCGGTGTAGGCGGCGGGGAGAGGCGGGTGCGGGAGCGAGATGGCGGCGCGGCAGAGCGGGCAGGACGGCGTGTTGCGGAGCCACGCGTCTACGCAGGCGGCGTGGAACGCGTGCCGGCACGCCGGGAGCAGGCGCAGCTCGGCGTCGGGCACGAACGGCGACAGGCAGACGGCGCAGTCGGGGGAGCTCTTGGGGAGCGCCGCCAGCGCCGACGCCATGGTGAAGAGCGGAAGCGACGCGATCAGCCGCTCCTTCTCGTCGTCGACCTCCTCGCCCCCTGCCGCCGCCGGGGCCGCCTCGGTTCGCGCCGAAGGGGCGGCCGCCTCGGCGTCGGAGCGGGCGGAGGCGCCGAGTGCCCTGGAGACGGCGCTCGGAGCCGGAGAGGACGGCTGCCGCGAGGAGAGGCAGCGGAGGAGGAAGTGGATGGAAATGGAGGCGCAGAAGACGAACGCGAGGAGGGCAGCAATGATGAGCAGCGACGGGGAGAGGTTGAGCGAGGAGGAAGGCGGCGGCGGAGGCGGCGACGACAACGGCAACGGCGGGGGGATGGTGACGGCGAGGGGGTCCCCGGCGTACGACGGCGCGGGCGGCGGGAGGGAGTCCATGGCGCGCGGGCGGGGAGGCAGGAGGGTAGCGCGTGTTTATGGCTCGGTAGCTGGCCGCGGTCTCGAGCCTTTTATGGGTTTTGGGGTGCGTGGCGACGGAGAGCTATGCTACGCCATGCCATGCCATGCTGCCGCCGTAGGCAGCGGGGATGGATGGAAACTCGGAAGGTAAAAAATACTGGAGGCCTCGCCATCACAGGAAGCAGGAATGTGAATGACCTCCACAGGTTTTCCACCCAAGTTTTGTCCTCCATCTCACCACCTTCCGCTTGAACTCTAGTACGTATACATTTTTGACCATGCTTGTGATTTTCTGCACTGCAATTGCACAGGTGGATCGTTTTAGTTGTCCGTATTATGCGAAAATTGCACGAGGCAGGTCAACCATTCCTACTCTAATCGACCATGTGGAGATCACAAACCCTAGTTAATTCGGTATTCGTATACTACTAGTACGTCATGATTTTAGCAGGGTCGTTCTTCATTTGCCTTGTTCCACTGCTGCAGTAGCAGTATCGACGACACGGTGTATTTGGCCGGATTGCACCGATAAGTCGTCCAAAGTGACGGGATAAACAGAGAGCTGACGCCCGCGCTTTTGTCCCTGGCCAGATGTAAAAGGGAAGCCACAAACCATCCGATTTGCTTCGATTTGGGCCGCTTTTGTCCAACTATTTTTGTGTGGGGCTTGCACAACCAATTGGCTTTGTTCTTTGTTCTTATGGGAGAAGCTAAAGCCCTTTTTGTAGGACGCTACACGGCCAATTCGTGAGAATATGCACGCTGTCGGTTTTTACTGCCGAGCTTTGTGGATCGTCGGAAGATCAAGCTGGAGTGACCGCACCGACAAGCCATTTTGGTGGAACAACAACTAATTCGATTGACTCCGCCATGAATGCACACACTATTAATTAAAATCACTATGGAGTGAGACATGCACGGCCGGCCTATATATTTCTCTTCTAGACCTGCTGGGGCCATGGGCCTCTCTCTACCCACTGTGACGTTGCTTGCGTTTGAAGCTCAGATGCAAATAGTTATAATTCTCTTGTCAATTTGTGAAGAAGAAGAAGAAGAAGATGAAATAACAATGACATGTTTATTTTAAATTATTAGCTAAGACGCATCAGAATTTAATGGATGATGCAAATCTTTGTCCTCGTTTCAGAAAAAATATCGAGGAATAAAAGGACGGCGTAGGTAATGCAATGGGCTGCCGGTGCATGTTGCTCTGTACGGGCCTTTAATTTCCCATGTCTGAGAATTTATGAACTCCATCAGACACATAGCAACGTATGGTAGGCCCCGCGTTTCAGTGCACTCATGCCTCATGGCGTATCAAACGGGAAATTACCTAATCTCTGCAAGTCCCTTGAATTGATTAGCATAGTGTAGATAGCCCTCTCTCTTTCTCTCTAGCGAGCTGTCCGGATAATTTTGCGTCAGTCATCACGTACGCAATATATACTTAATTATCAATGAACATAGTGGCATTGTTAATTAGCAACCATGATTAGAGAGATACGTGGAATTTGACTTGGAATTGTTTAATGCCATTCGAATTCCATTGCACATGTATGCATGCAGAGAGGTTGTTGGAGCCTAGAACTGGAAGCTACTACGACGGAGCATCGTTCAGCTGGAATAATACCAGCACCCACAAGGCCACAAGTAAGCACCATCAAGTCGGGGTAAGTAATAAGTATTTATATTGTGAGCCGCTGTTGGATTAATTGCCTCACATGCGTAGTGATTTGATTTGATTTATTTTTTTGCGAGGAGCGTAGTGATTTGATTTGACGAGCACGCATATATAACTGATCGACCAGCTTGCTCCAAGAGATTCTATATCTCGCTAACAGTGCTGCCGGTGCTAAGCTCGTCGGCAGGTTGGTTTCACTGGCAGTTGTGCATATTGATGGAACGGCATGTGGATACTGAGCTGCTGCTGCCTTGTTGAGCATCTCGTCCCACATCTCACTCCCATTAAATGGTGACAAATCTAGGAGCGCGCACACACACTATGCACACATACACCGTTGCTTAAGATTTTTTTTCAAAATTACTACCTAATTTGTATCAAATTCGAAAAGTATATGTCCAAATTGAAAAAAAAAATCAAAAATAGCACCCGTCGGCCTCCGGGGGGCTGAAGAGGGGCCTGTCGGCCTCGGGGGGTCGAAAAGGGGCCCGTCGGCCTCCGGGGGGCCGAAGAGTATCAGGGGCACAAAACGTTATTAAGATGGTCCTAAATAAAAAGGTTGTCAACACGAAAAATCTCCGCCTCGTCGAATCGGTTGATTTTGATATAAAAATCGTCTTAATCCGAGGTCGTATGCAATCTGTAGAGCCAAAACAAGATCAGGGACAAAAGAATGTCACGGGGCACAAAACGTAATTAAGATGACCTCAAATGAAAAAGTTATCAACACGAAAAAACTTCACCTCATCGAGTCGGTTGATTTTGATACAAAAATCGTCTTAATAAGAGGTCGTATGCAACCTGTAGAGTCAAAACAAGATGAGGGGTAAAAGCTGCATAATTACTTCGGACAGAACAAATGGATGTCAGAAAATTTGTCACGGGACACCCGGTGCATTCGGTGAGACCATCTATTTTTTTTATCACAGGACACCACCCAGATCACACAACGACACCATCTAAAAAAAGTCATACGCCGGCGGGCTCACCGCCGGCCGTCTCCTTTGTCTACGTGAAGATAACGAATAAGCGATCACACGTACTACGAACATGGAACGTGATTTGGAACACGCTGACTTGCCATGTTTTCTTCTTCTTTGAGCACATTATAATTTAAGTTGCTCACATACATCAAGCATACAATCACCCCTATAAACAGACGCGTGCACGCTTTATTTCGATGAGCATTTTTGCTAGACTGCATCGGCACAACATCTCTTATTTACTAATTGGAAGCAAAATAATGCAAGAGTACTCATTTAGTAAAATAATAGTGTTCAAAAGAAGATATGCACGGAGGCTTTAGCCGGATACTGATATATATCATGGGTTATGATACCGACGAGCTAGACATCATCGCCTAACGAAAAATAGCATCATCACTTTTCCCAATGGTTCATTTAGGATTTCACAAGGATCAATTAACTTAAAAGGGTACTCTCTGTTCCTAAATATAACTCTTTTTAAAGATTACACTACGGACTATATATATATAGAGAGAGAGAGAGAGACACACACACACACACACATATTTTTGATGTGCAGATTCATTTATTTTGCTTCATATGTAGTCCATAGTGAAATATCTAGATAGACTAATATTTAGGAACAGGGGGGTACAAAGTAATTTTCAAAATCGTATATGCATTTGCCCAATAATTTAAGAGACTTTTGGGATAGTAAAAGTGTGAGCTTTTAAAATATTCGAGAAAGCAACCACATCTCAATGTTAAATTTAAAGATATTAGAATATTCGTCCAATAACTCTGTAGCTTCTGTACCTAATTTTGTTTTGACTCTACAGGTTGCATACGACCTCGTATTAAGACGATTTTTGTATCAAAATCAACCGATTCGATGAGGTGAAGTTTTTTCGTGTTGATAACTTTTTTATTTGAAACCATCTTAATTACGTTTTGTGCCCCCTGATACTCTTCTACCCTTGATCTTGTTTTGGCTCTACGGGTTGCATACGACCTCGGATTAAGACGATTTTTATATCAGAATCAACCAATTCGACGAGGCGAAGATTTTTCGTGTTGACAACTTTTTCATTTGAGGTCATCTTAATTATGTTTTGTGCCCCTGACACTCTTCGGCTTTCACGAGGCCGACGGACCCCTCTTCACCCCCCCCCCCCGAAGGTCGACGGGCCCCTTTTCGGCCCCCCGGAGGCCGACGGGCTCCTCTTCGGCCCCCCGGAGGCTGACGGGATGCTATTTTTGATTTTTTCCAATTTGGACATATGCTTTTCGAATTTGGTACAAATTAGGTAGTACTTTTGAAAAAAAATCGTTGCTTAACTCTCATCATCGGGTCGTCCAGGATGTACAAGAAGTTGGTGGTGGAACTGTGCTCGCCATGGCCATCAGGGTTTAACACCTAACGGCGGTCTTTTCTTTCTTTCTTTCTTGGACCCGACTATAGAGCGGCGCCTATCGCCCGCTGTTAAAAAGGCAAAGAAAAGAGAAATAGCAGGCAGAGCATGCAGCCGCCCATGCATCCAGCGAGTAGTAAGCTAATCTAATACTACCGGCTACAGTACAAAGTCCATTACTACTGACTAGGCCCGGTAAGAGCAGGTTGGAACTATTCATAGTTTCTCTAACTATTTATAAAAAAGTGTCTACTTACAAAAAGTGTCTATTTATAAAAAAGTGTCTACTTACTAGTTGACATAAGTTGTTTACGATTTTTAGCAACATGCAAGAAAACCATATTAGCATATACAGAAACTGTTCGATAAATGATTTGTTCTACTTACAAAATTATCATGTCATTTATAAAACTTTGTTAGTACTTACAAAATTCAATTACCACAATGTTTTGTCGTGCTTGTCATTTTAATTCTATACCTAGTTGCCGTATTGTCTCATAAAGCTCGTTGGTACTTATAAAAATCCAATTGCCACACTATTTTGTTGTGCTTGTCATTTTAATTCTACCTAGTTGCCATGTTATCTCGTAAAGCTCGTCGGTACTTATAAAAATCCAGTTGCCACAAATATTTTGTGTGCTTGTCATTTTAGTTCTACCTAGTTGCCATGTTTTCTCATAAAGCCTATCCACTATTATAAAATCTACTCCCTCCGTTTCTAAATATTTTTCTTTTTATAAAGATTCAACTTTAGACTACATACGAAACAAAATGGATGAATCAACACTCTAAATTATGTCTATATACATTTATATGTAGTTCATAGTGAAATATCTAAAAAGACAGATATTTAGGAACGGAAGGAGTGGTTGTGAACTTATCAGTTTAATTCTATTCAGTTGCCATGTTGGTTAATAAATATTATCGATTGTTCTAAAAACTACTTGTCGTTGTGTTTTTTATGCTTATCTGTACAGATTAGTTGTCACATATTTTGATGTGCTTGCCATTTAAGTTGTACCTAGTGGCCATTTATGCATAACAAATGACAGTGATTGTAAAAACCAATTGCCTATTATTTTGTCCTCGTTTGTCTAGTTGGTTGCAGGTTTAATTTTACCAAATTTTCATGTTATTTTCATAACCGTAAATAGCATCTTCATCTTGGTCACGTGTGTTACTAATACAAGTTGTACAAGACATTTTTTATAGAGAGTATAAGAATTCAGAGATAAAAAAGAATAGTGTTGCTGCCTTAAAACTTTTGTGGTATACGAACACCGTAGTTGATTTACACACGATAGGAGAATGAAAAGTGAAAAAAGGTAAATGAGTAACAGACACACACAATAACAGCTGGCCTTACGCAAAAAATAGCATGGCAGCAGCTGGCCGCACCTACATCTCCTTGGCACAACCCACCCGACTGTTTTCCCTTTGTTTTTCTCATCATGTGAAGTAAACAAATCCGGTCTCACTATTCGTCAGGTTGCACGATGTGCACCCATCTGATGCAAGCGCAACGATACGCATAGGCCGCCGCATGAAAAGATTAACGTACACACGCTATAATATAGATTTTCCTTTCTTTCTTTTGCGACGAGGACATGATTTTTTAACGCCTTACGTTAACCCCTTCCTCGCTGGCACAACGGTACGTGTCACATTTTTTAATCTTAACGTAACGAACGCGGCGGCGCATGTGTGCAGTTAAGAAACCTTGAAAGGAATTAGTAGGACACGGCAGAAATAATCCCTCTACGTACGTACATGTTGGGATCGACTGGGATCAGATCAGATCGTGGTCGCATGCATGCATGCATTGGCCACGAGATCGAAGCACGGCGGCCGGGGCAGTCGTACGTACGTACATACGTAGGAGCGCAACATACGATTGGTAATGACCCGTCACATGACCGTTAAGCTAGGTCGTACTAGCAACTCCAATAGATGCAGATTGTGATCTACATTGACGATATCTGAAAGACGAAATATGTGTTGAGTTCGTGGTTTTTTCGACGTCTTAGTCGTAATGGGGTGTCAGATCTGTAGTTCGATGACGTGTCCGGGGTGTTGCATCGGTCTGATTTGTTCAACGGCAATGACTTCATCTCCGGTGAGTCACCTTGGAGATCCGTAAAGCTGCATATCAGCGATGGAGCCGTGTCCAGCTCAGGTGAGGAGGTGACCCGTCTTTATTTTCTTTGGTGGCTGCTGTGATGGTGTCGGAGACAGGTGACGACACTGGTATCAAACTTATCGATGTTTTGTTATCTTTTCAGTTTTGTTATGTCGGTTTTTACGCGACTTGTAATTTGATCTTTATGATATAAATTAGTACGTAATACCAAGCAAAATAAAAACTCTAACATCAACCTTTTCGTAAAGGTATTTTATGAAATGATTGTATACTTTACAAGAAGTTGTCAGAAAATTAATTTTCTCAGTTCTCATAAAACCTCTTCCCCTAAAATCCTTTTTTTCTATTTTTCATCAAAGTCAATGACACAAAAGTTGGGAGGTGTCACGACGGCCACTGGAGCAGCCGGAGCGATGAGGCGGCAGCGAGTGTTTGGTGAAGTGAGGCAATGGAGGTGACCGTAATGGTGACTACGGCCGGCGATGCATCGGCGCGGGGCAACATGATGTCAGCGTGGTTGTTGCGCAGGGCGTGTGTCTTGAACTTTCAGGCGGTTTTATACCCACCAAATTATACGGGAAATCTTCCCGTATAGTCGTGGGAAGGCGGAAGGATTTTTATAGGATCCCATAATTTTTTTCTAGGTTTATGAGAGTTGTCAGGGAGGTTTTTTGCCTTAATTTCCTGTAAACAATAATTATTTAAGATTTGTGTGAGCCCGTTGGAGTGGCTCGTATTTGATGAGGTGTCATATCTAAAGTTTGATGGTGCATATAGGATGCTATTTGGCTCAGATTTTTCGATAATAATAGCTTCGTCTTGGGCGAGCTACTTTGGAGTCATGAAAATGTGTAAATCAGCAATGGAGCCGCGTTGAGTTTGGATGAAGAGGTGATATGCACTTTTTTTTTTGCTTTGATGGTCACTATGATGGTGTTGGAGGTGGATGACGGGAGTTGGCAGCAAGCTTAAAGAATTCTTCAATCTTAACTGTATTTTTTTTCTTGTCTCGTGTTGTTTGAGCGAAAGCTCAGGTTTCTGTGTGTTTCTAGTTCTGTCAGATCAGTGTATACTGGTACTTTGCTATATGAATGCAATGGTATTACCTTGCCAGAGAAAAGGTGGTATGGGTGTATTCGATGAGCAGACATATAATTTGCGGAACCACAATGGACTGAAATTAAGCTAAGATAATATGTGCTTTATATTGAGAAACAGTTCATGTTCTTGTGTTCGAAAATTCGCGACGGCACATACATGTATACCCGTTGATCAAGGTCGTGATCCGGAGACTTGTATCGGCGTAAATTGCCTGAAAAACAGATGAAAAGTTGAAACCGAGCCAATACGAGATATTGGACATGTTCAGAAGTGTAACAGTACTTCCTCCAACCTCATTTCTACGTCCTTTCTTGTTAGTTTTATCTATGTTTTCGTCTTATTCATTTTCCTCTTCATTGTTTAGCCGGTTCTTCCTTTTAATCACATTGTATCCATTGTTATTGTTCACCTTCTTCTTTCCTCGATGCTGCTTTTCCAATGTCACCTATTAGTATTTGATTAATATCCTAACCAATCCCCCGGCCTCACTCCTTCCCCCTCCCTTCCTAACCCTAGCCCCCCCGGCCTCACTCCCTTCCCTACCCTTCCTCGCCGCCGCCTGAGGCAGCCGCCGGGCAAGCCCGGGGCGCCAAGGATGGTGGCGGCGGGTCCTCGGCTACCCCGCCTCTGCGTGGGGAACCCCAAACCTCGAGCGGCGGCTCCATTGGCGAGGCACGGCAGGCTAGCAGTCGTGCAGGCGATGGATCTAGTGCCCCGGCCGCGTGGGCGGCGGGATCCGGTGGTCGTTGGCGGCGGCCTCTGCGGTGGCCGGTACGCGCGATCTGGCGCCGCCCCTCCTCCCCTGTTCGGCGTGCGGGCTAGCCTGGTCGGGTCGTGTTTTGTTGGGTCACCAGTTCTATACAGGAGGCGCTGGTGGTGGCGAGGATCTAGTTCGGGTGAAATCCCTGGCCGGCCATGGCTGGCCGCGTCGACGGCGACGCCTGAGGGCGCCATTCCCCTCCTTGGAGGCGTCGGTATGGACTGATCCCATCACTTTCCCTTCCCCTAGGTCTCCCGGGCGAAAGCCCTAACTTTGTTGGGCGGTGGCGACGCTCACGACGTCGTCCCCTTCTTGAAGGCGCCGCTTTGGGAACCTTGGGGCTCGGTGGCGCTTGTGGGTGGTGGGCGACGGCGACGGCGTGGCCCTATCCTAGCATGGATCTGCATCCGCTGCTTGGAGATGGACTCACGTAGGTGGAGGTCGTCGTTTGGCGTCATAGTGGCATCATGGCGGAGGCACCTGCCAAGGCTAGCACCTCAATCTGCTTTGAAGATGAACAAGTGGAAGTTGGTGGCGGTGACACATGTGAATGCGTCAGACCGGTTTGTGCCCCGGACCCGGTATGTGGCTCGGGCGGGGCCTCCGGCTTTAGATGCTAGGCTTAGGTGAGAGGTCTGGGTATTTGGCCCAGCTTGCACCCCTTCATCATATGGATAGGAGTAGCAGAAGATGTTGTCAAGATGGTGGATTCAGGCATATTGTTGTACTACTTTGTAAGCTTTTGGGGAATAATCAATAAAATGGCCTCATGCATCTCCAAGATGTAGAGGCCGGGGGTCATCCTTCTTTTCTAAAAAAACTATCAGTATTCTTCCCTTCGGCATGATCTGTGATCTTGCTCTCGATCCTTTTGTTGTCTTCTCTCTCAATTCATTTTACATCCATCCAATCATTTTCCTTGTTCTTGTTCACAATTCATCGATCTTCACTGGTCTACCCTCATACATGTTCTTGTTCTCATACATGTCACTATGAACTACAAATTCATACCATTGTTCTACCCATTATGAATCATCCATTGTTTATGTGACATCCTTCCTGGCTTACCACACATTATGTGACATCCTTCCTGGCTTACCACACATTATTACATAAATCATTAACATCCCGTCATTAGTTTACCCAAATGCTTCTCACCCGTGACTTTCCACAACCTTGCATCATTCTTGATCATGCCAAAGATGACGAAGGAAGGGGAATATCCATGCCGTAAAACCCTCTCATTTCTCTCATTCAAAATGGCCCATGAGACGAGCATAGTGAGCGATGTCATGGCCTTGCGATGAGGAATGTGTGTGTCCGACATGGCGATCCACCATTCCTCTACCTAGCATTCGGTGGCCCAAGTGTGTGTGTTCATCATGAAATGCTATAGTCAATCCTTCACCATTCCCCAAACTCTCAAGATGTAACGACACTTGTAGAGTAGGTGCGTCGCGGTCTCGTCCTTGCGCTTGCAAAGGGGGCACAAACCGCAGTTCGGCCATCCTCGTTTGCCAAACGGTTTGCAATCCATAACCTATCTTTTATTGCCATCCATCCAAAAGACTTGGCTTTGGAGGGTGCCCAAGGCCTCCAAATGGTTGTCCTCATGGCGGTGTGGATGAGATCCAGGAACTGAACATGGTAAGCGGAAGCCGTAGAATAGTGTCATCCTCAATGGCATCTTGCAAGGGGGCATTATGTAGGCATGCCCAAAGGATGACAAATTCCGTGATGAAGCCCAAGGGCCAGGTGTAAGGCGGTTTAATTTTTTCCACCCAAGCATCGTCTTTCATGGCCTCCCTAGCCTTCCACTGCTTCCTCTTTGAATCCTTAAAGATGAGCGGGACAATCTCCTTTGGCTTACTCCCATGGCCAGTCCCGGAAGGGTATTTATGCTCCGTTACCCAGGATGATATTCATGGAGGCATTGAAGACCTCATGTGCCATCTGATTTCATTATTCATCCACGTATTGTAGATCTTCTTTCTTCAAGTTAACTTGTACGTTCTTTTTTAAAGGAGAATGTATCCCGACCTCTGCATCTGGACGATGCATGCAGCCACTAAAAATTGGGAGAGAATTTCACTTTCTCGGCCTCTGCATCAACTAAGTACGCATACAACCCTTTAAGTTAACTTGTACGTAATTCATCTTTTCTTTCATTACCAATAACTTGCCTTTCTATTGTCAAGTTGTGTATGCTCAAACTTGACCTTTTCGTATATATGTACATATCCTCGTTTTGCGCTTCCAAACTTACCATGTCACTATTGTTCCAACCATTTAAATAATTTCATTGCTTTCCTAATTTCCTTTTTTTCTGCTCGCCATGTCGTTGGTTCTAGTTCCAAGACATTTGTTCTGCCCTGCAAAACATTTATTCCAGTTAACCCACAAAAACATGGACTTCACCCCCCTGTTCTTCTCTACATGCGAGTCTTTTTTTAGAACGAAGGCTCAAGAAAGAGCCTGACTTTGAATTAACAAAGCCATCAACCGGCCAGGATTACAACACCGGATTACAACCACACCCCAACTAAAGAAAAAGAAATGGCAAAAGGCACATAGGCGCCGGGGAGAAGCTCACAATGCTCGCATACAACAAGCTAGAAATAAGACATTGAGCACAAGCTTGGGGATGCCAGCGACCTCTTGCATGCACAGAGCCAAGGAGAAGGCAACAGCCGGCTCAGGAGGGGGAACCAACAACAATGCAAGGCATGTCGTTGCCAAAACACCAGGACTTGGAGGAGACACGTCCAAACCAGATCCATCATCAAAGAAGGGCCCTGCCTCCTCGCTCGGCTCGAGGGCGCTGCACAGTTAAATTATGGACATGTTCACCCTTGAACCTGGATGGCTGGCAACCAAGAAAGCCACAGGAGCGGAACCAGGCGACCCCCACTTGCCGCCGATGACTCGCCCAGAACAAAGCAACACCAAAAACAGAGCTCTCGCAATAAAGAAGGTAAGCAGCCAGAATGTACACACTTCGCCCACACCGCAGCGAAGCCCACATCCCATCCTTGTTCCCGAAACGACGCCTTCAAGAAGGTTATGGTACTAGAGGCGTCGCCGCTATCCAACAGAGTTGAGGTGTTAACCCGGGAGACAAAGGGGAAGGGGATGGGGAACAAGACCTGATCGGGGAAGGTGAGCGGCGCCCGCGGGCGTCGCTGCCGTCGCAACCGACAAGGCTGGCAGGGTTTCCCCTGGTCATGCATCCCTGCACCCGCTCCCGCCCGACGAAAATGAAGCCCCATGTTGAAGTAGGCCGGATCTGGGGGTGAGCTCGTTGGAGAGGTGTGGCAGTGGAGATGGCCAAATCTTACACTATCGAAGCCGACGCCACCGCAGCGCCTTGGCCTGCATCTTCCGGTGGTCTCGCCGTCCACACGACCGAGAGTCATCGGCCCATACCCGCGCCACCAGCTGCCGAAGGCCGAAGGTGCCACACCAGTCGGGGTCGTCGCCCCGCAACCGAGGCCCCCCGAGGGCGAGGCAAGGCAGCTAGGGCCCTGCCGCCACCTTCATCAGCAGTGCTCCGGGCTTGACCGACGGCTGCCTCAGGCGGCGACGAGGGGGATCGAAGAGGGGAGGGAGGCGGCCAGGCTAGGGCGACGCGAGGGAGAGGAGGGGGGGGGGGGGAATTCATGCAAGCTCGTCTCCTCTTACTTCTATCAGATGTTATTGCCACCGGTCGTCGCAGCTCGTCTGTTGTTTGCATCGCCACTCATCCTAGGCCATAATACCCCAATGGCGCCAGATGAATTTGATGAAATGCGGCTAATTTACATGTATCCCGCTTAATCTCGTCAAAATCATGTTCGAATGCTCTTTTTGTACCGAATCAATCATTTGTATGTGTAGTGCCCAATCTGCAACGATGTTAGAGATTTGTGCAACCATGAGATTACATTGAACAACATCACTCTCTACCTCTTCCTTGGAGAGTACGTCCGAGAAATGATGGTGAGCTTGGACTGATTTTTGGTTTCTTAAACATAGGATGTTGGATTTCTTTCTTGGTTGACCATATAGTGTTACTACTTATGTGCTCATTTATTTAGTGTAGAAGGTGTCCATCGAACTTATGTCAACTGCAATTCATATCAAACATACACACATATGATTCTGATGATTTGTTCATGAATACATAATTGTTTTCATAAGTTCATATTCAAATTATTTCTATATATAGTCATTTTGGACATACATCAATGCAATTATGTTGGATATATGTTGACCCTATCCACCCCACAGAGGATAACACATACTTGAACTATTGTTGCATCACTACCTAGTAAAACATGAAACCTCTCGTTCACACAAATTACCAAATAAGAACTATGAATTCATAGTTCTCACATTTTGTAACATACTATTGTTGCATTTCCAAATTGTTGCTATATATGGTAATGTCAGACATACTTTGTAAAGAACATACTCTCATTAATAGAATAACATACATACTGTCAAAACAATCACTTCATATTCATGTGTAAGAACAATTCTTTTTCCCTTTCATTTGTCTCAGGTTATACCATGCTTTACAAGAAAGGATTTCCTAAAGAAGTCGGCTAATACAAAATCTGACATAACTGAAGTTAGAGCTTTTCTTGACACAGAAGAGGGCTTTACTTTCTACGCCAATGTCAAGAATGAAGAACGAAGAACCTTTTTCAAGGGTGAAAATTGGAAAGAATTTACTTACACATACAACCTTCAAGTAGATATGGAAAAATACCTTACTTTAGACGGCGAACCTGATCGCTACATCTCTGTCCAACTGCCCTGATGGTGTCCCGGATTGGGGGTCACTGGCCATGTCATCTCCCTTGTCAGGTGGTTTGGGCCAAGAACCCCAAATTTGTATATAGGAAGTTCCGAGGATACCAGGTGTTAACTTTTGAAGCTCTCTATGTCTAAAACGACAACTTGTAGGAACTCGTGGTGCTGCAAGTTTAATTCCAGAGCATATATATGTTCGTCATAAACATTCAATTAGCTGTAATGCAATTACACCTACATGGCCTTTGTATAATCTTTAGGCGTAGCCACATAGGTTCAGTCAGCATAGATCTACAGAAAATGTGTTATATTACTCTATTAATTATGCAAGTGATGTGCACCCCCTGGTTTGTAGTTTTGCACCTTGTCCTCTGTGCAGAAAATTCAATCCACACTACTTAATTACCTTGTCACACGATCTTGGGGTTGAGGGTGGATAAGCTAACTGCTAGCTAGTCACGTAAGTTACGGCGCTAGAGATGCCTTGAGACACACTACAACCTTGTTCTTTGTCCTTCCACCCCCCCTGGAGACACACCCGTCACATCATCATGTACAACTAATGTCTCGAGCATATAAGCACAAACTAAGCTAGATTAACGCGTGCTGCTCTAGTTTTTAATCCATGCATGGGGCAATGGAACCGGGAGGAGTTCAGGAGTTTCGTAGTATATTGCACCAAGGTCAGTCTCCTGGCTAGTGATTATACTATTATGGGCTCTCATCTTGTAAGGGGCCTAGGGATTGACGACCGGGGTGATATGAAACATCTCGGTTTGTACTGCATGATCGAGAGTTGCTAATTGTTTACCGATGCTACTAACGGTCAAAATTGCTTCTAGTACATATATAGTATACTATATTAGCAAATTAAAGCTAGCTAGATGAGGTACCTGACTAGCTGCACGATGTGTTCTCGCGTGTGATTTCCAATGTGCAACCACAGTGTGGGGTGTTAATTGGCGGTAAACGAATACAGTACAGTGCTACGCCACAGCAACAGTGAACATTTCCAAAATCACACGGGACCTGCCTGAATTTCCTGTCCTTCAAGATACACTTTTGTATCAAAAGTGCAAAAGATATCATGTGAACGAATGAATTCTTGAGCGGTGCCCGGTAGTATTAAGGCTGCAGGCAGGCGGGCATGCATGCGGTTGGATTTGAAGGTGCGCCTTCTTGGATCCCTACTGCCGTCGACAACGGAGGCAGGCACGGTCCGTTTGGTGCCGAACTCGAGTTGAGCCATGCTTGATGATTCACAAGAGAGATCCCTGTCCCATTCGCTGGATAGCTCATCCCTGACCGATGCAACGCCATGATGAGCGTGAGGGGCAAGCTGAGTTGAGTTGCCCTTGTCGATCGATCTCCTCTGCCACCTTTCGATCTCCCAATCTCCTCGAGGCTATGATGTCATGATGAAAATCTGCGAGAAAGAATCAGGGGCCGATCAACGCTTCAACAGTACTTCCATGTGGTACTCGAACACGAAATGGGGCTGCTACTTAATTGCCTTTATTCTTTTCCTTTCTCTCATCTCTGCCTCCGAGTAGTTTACCTGCAAATTGCTGCCAAATTTTGTAACATTGACACTGACGTGTCAATTTAGGGCAATCCAAAATGACTCAATCATGGACTCAATCAAATCTTGACCAGTGACATGGCTGACATGACAGCAGCTTCATGGAAGGTATCTTATGCCAACGCCGGTTAGTCAATTACTTGGAGCATTCTCCAGAACAATAACATACACACGCAAAACAAATGAGCAGGGATGACACGTGCTTTTACTATTTCATTCAGAAAATGAACAAATTATATGGTCGCAATCGAAGAAACATTTGCATTGCAGGTTAATTCCCTGGAAAGGGAGGGTAG
The DNA here is from genome assembly GCA_022496015.1 of Hordeum marinum. Classification (NCBI taxonomy): domain Eukaryota; kingdom Viridiplantae; phylum Streptophyta; class Magnoliopsida; order Poales; family Poaceae; genus Hordeum; species Hordeum marinum. Next base: position 338,541,335 of record CM039677.1, on the reverse strand, counting down.
GTAGAATACAAATCTAGGTGACGTCTCACGCGACCTAATTCTCCATGGCATCGATCATTGCCCGGATGCCGCCACCCGAGCAGGAGCTTTCATCCGTTTGGACTCGCACGGAAAAATTCAGTGGCGACGGTTGACTAGACCCGTTCTGCTCCCAAGTAGCTGGTCCATGCAAGCTATATGCATGTCCATGTGGAGGGATCGCACGCAGCGCAGGTGAAAGCGAAAAGAGTCAAGACTTGTTGCTCACCAAGAACATGCCCATCCCAATCTAATCCGATCGAAAGCGCAAAGCGCGAGCAGACTTCTTTACCCGTTCTTCTTCTTCTTCTTCTTCTTCTTCTTCTTCTTTAACAATTGCAAAGCGTTACGCAAGGCTGGGGGAAAAAGGAGTCAGCGTTCGTTTCGCTTTGTCTTTTCTTTCTTTCTTTCCTTCTTTTATTTTGTCTCTGCTTTGTGCCGTGGATGCCAAGCTTAATGGAGGCTTACACGGGAATGCTACTGTTCGATGCTTGGACGCACCGGGGGCTGACTTCTGCACGTCAAAATTTACTGTGGAATGCAATGGAAGATGTTGTAGATGTACTGCACTTCTGGAGAGTATACAACGTGGGAACTGTATAATGGTATCAAGTGGGAACTACCATAGCAAAAACAACAAAATCAGAGTGGCGCAGCGGAAGCGTGGTGGGCCCATAACCCACAGGTCCGAGGATCGAAACCTCGCTCTGATAAAAAAAAATTCGATTTTTTTTTCAGTTTTTCTCTGGCACAATTAGTTTGTTACTTCATGGATCTGCTAATCTGTAGTCTGAAGACTGTATTATGGAGAATATAGAACTAGAAGATTGGCGAGTACTCTACACAGATAAATGGTCCAAAGGCTGGAGGGGGTCCTGAAAGAGATGGCCTTTTCTTCAGAGAGAATTGGGTTCCAGTTGCTTGTCTAAATCGTTACGATCATGTTAGACTGCAACTACCCAATTTCTTGCAATGATGCCATGAGCTTTTATGGACAGGTTCTTAGCTTGCATGAGGAAGATAGAATTAAAACCTGCATTTCTCGCAAAAAGGGAGAATTAAAACCTGCATACTTCTTTGGCGTTAGTTTTTCTGAAGTCCAGCAGGAGAGCTGTGGTTATCATTGATAGAAGAACACACTGTACAGAGCAACGTTACAGGGACCTCCTTGGCGTTAGTGCTTAGTGGGGTCAGAGAAATAGAACAAACTTGGTAGATGCTATTAAAACTTCTGATGAGGTCCGCTCCTCAATTAATTATCATGTAATAAATGCTCTTAAGGTGAAGAAAAGAGACGGTAAACTGAAGCAACAACCTGCAGGGAAATGGTCCCGGTCTCCATCAGGAATCCTCAAGGTTATAGCAGATGGTGCATTCCAGAAGTACTCCAATGGCTGTCATCAGAGATGAACATGGAGAAGCTAATGGTGCAGCCAACCTGGAGAGAGACATTTATGTGTTTACATGCTGAAGCTTTGTCAATGTTATACACTATCAACATAGCAAGTCAAATGGGTTGCCACAAGGTTTTGTCTGAAACCGATTCTGCACAACCGAAGATTGCGGTGACCACTGAACATTACGATTCCGGCTTTAGGAGCAACATTCAGAGATACAAAATTTCAGTTGTGTGTATTTTACTGATGTGTCTTGCCTCAGGTTTGTAATATACTCTAGTTGGCATTCTTTTGCTTCGCATGCTGCTAATTTGGGAGCTGGAACATGTGAGACAATGCACCTTACCGACCTTGATCTCATAACCCATTACACCTGCTTGAAAATACTTATGCTTTCAGTGTTGCAAACAGTTAATTAGGGATCTAAGCTTACAAGAGAGGGGAACAACTAGCATTTACTTCATTACTTGTAACTTGTAAAGTGACTGAACATTCACATGTTCCTGAAAGCTTAATATCAAACTGACTCATTAGTATCTGCAGTGTTTTGGTATTTCCTGAAATTTGGATACCCAAACAGGCTGATGTGGAGGGGGTTCTGAATTCAGATAGGGAGAGGAAATGCCACAATTCCTTGTGTTGGTGAGTATACTTACAAGGTTGTTATCACAGAATCAAGTAAAATTTAATACTAAAAGCTTATGTGTTAAATACAAAGAGATGGCTAGTACATCTAACTCAATAATATCTGAATGAGTTCAAACCTTCATATATGTACTCTGAGAAAATATATAATTAGTGCAAAATTAATTGGACCATAAATATTTTCCAAATGGTTGCTCAAAGAAAAAATCTTGTGTAAGAGAAAATAACTATATGGCTTAAGTAGCGGATAGGTTATCTATTTGACATCTGAGTTTTCAAGCAAACCACAACTGCATTTCAGGGAGTGACTTACAGACCTGATTTTATTTTACTCATTAGATAGCTTGCCTTTAGCATGTATGGACCTGCTTGTTTTGTTGAGCCTGACAGGAGGCGTAGGTGACATTAACATTGTATTTAAATCAAATTTCAAAATAGTGACTTGGAAAGTCGGTGCTAAGAATGAAGAAACTTAAAGATTGGTAAATATTAACTAATGTGATTAGGCACCAATTAAGTCTTACTGCTGTATTACTTTGTAAGGTCTTTTGTGTATTATTAATAAAGTGGCTGCATGCATCGCCGAGATGCAGAGGCCGGAGGTCTTCCTCCTTTTCCAAAAAAAAATTTAACTAATGTGATTAGGCACCAATTAAGTCTTCAACTAGCTGGGCCTACAGGCTTTCTAAAGATTGTTCTGATATGTGTTCACTGCACTAAATGTGATTCTGTGATAATTGCAGGTTTGGAAGTCGGATGGTTAAATAGTTCCTAGCAATGAAGAAACTGAGGCAAGAGATTTGATAATGGCAGGTTTGGAGGATTGGATGGTTAAAGAGTTCCTGGAAATGAAGAAACTGAAGCAATATATTTTCTTAATGCGCATTAGAACTCACTGAATATAATCTCCAAAAACATTTTGAGGCGTATATTATTCAATCTACACTCTGGCAAAGATGGGACAACGTTTTCTTGTGAGAGAATTACATTACAGTTGCTTGTTTGAACTTCTAAACTGGCACACATACAAGAATTCATCAAACTTTGGTGATGTACATCCCAAGTTCAACTCCATGACAATCAAGCCAACGCAATATTATCAACCTCTGGATGCTCCGTGGCCTCCGCTTATCAAGCCCAATTCATGGGGGCTACTGCCACTTCGTTTAAGCCAGAGATATGGAACGAGCAGAATGCGGGTGTCTTCAACAATGTTTCTCGGCCTCCGGCGATCATCATCTCCTATGTAAGAAATGAGGGGCACAATTGGGTTTTGGCTAGACGAAACACTTGTGTAATTTAATACCAGAGAGTAGGCCCTGATAAGTACCACACATGTGGCACGAACACATGACAACTCCGAATGTTTTTTATGATAAGTTTAGTGGCACGAGGATGGTGACTTTAGTTGTCAAGCATGGGAACTTTCTTTTCAGATGGCAATTTTAAGTTTTTTGTGGTTTGTTTTTTCTTTTTGGATAGAAATTTTAGTTGTAAAAAAATTCAGGACCGGAGTGCTTTGTGTCACACGTGTGGCACTTATCATTTGGGTTTCTTTTTGTCTTTGGGCTTTCAAACCTTATCTAAACTCTCTAAATTAATTAATGTGACAAATCTTTTGCCCTTTTTAAAATAAAAAATATCAGCGAAGGGATCACTTGATTTATTTATTTATATTTTAGGGCATGAATAACTTTCCTTTTGAGCGGTGGGCACAGATAATGTTTTTTTAGTTGGATGAGGGCGGGGATATTATTATTTTTTGAAACTTTATTCCTCAAATAATAGCAAAATCGTTTACATAGGAGTGAGAAACAAAGTTAGGGATGACAAAATCCCAAAACATAGAAGTATTATCTCTAAAATAACTCGCAAAGTCCAGCGATAATTCCTTGCATTTCAGAATAACTTGGTGCCATCCAAGTTCATGCTCGGCCTAATAGGCTAAAGCCCATCATAAGAGGCCTACCTACTAGTGTGGCCATCAAAATAGTAAAACCATATAAACTTGAACACTCGCTAGCTTCTCCCTCAGAGCAGGACAAGTATTTCCGAACGGAGGGAGTATCTTCTTTTAGAAAATAAATAAATTGTTTAGATACTTTTATATACAAAAATTTGCAGGGTATAGGGACATATATTAACTGTGAAGAAAATAATTTTCCTGTATTACAAAGAAGAAGTTCATATCTTGCAGAATAAAGTACGTGTATATGGGCACTATGGCTAAGTGTGTGTGGTCTTTGGTGGATGACGAGCTTGTTGAACACATGTCACATGATCACATGCAATCAGTCGGATGCGAAACTATGGTTAATACTTTCTTCGTTCTTAAATATTTGTCATTTTAGAGATTTCACTATGAACTACATACGGATGTATGTAAACATAATTTAAAATGTAGATTCATTCATTTTGCTTTGTATGTAATTTATAGTTGAATCTTTACAAAGACAAATATTTAGGAACAGGTGGAGTAGAAACTCCACGGCCAGCGATTCATGAAGAGCAGCTTCCTTCAACCTTCATTACTGAGTTATCTTTCTGACCTTCAGATTTGTCTAAGCCTATACAGCAAAGATGCAAGCACTGGTTCAGGTGCTATATGGAGTACCCCACCGACAGGCTACGTAAAAATCTCTATTGCAGCGATACAAGCTTATAGAACAGATGCTGTTCAAGTAAGGTGGTAAAAATCTCTATTGATGCAGCTATTGGACGACATGGTAATGTCGGCTGTATGCCGGGACAACACATTCCACATTTTTGTGTCTCCTGGCTCACTTCTGTATAGTTTGATTTTTTAGAAAGGTGCACACTTTCGTTATAGTCCCTGCCAAGCATTTTTTTTTCTGCAGTCGATTTCGCATGCTATCTGCCAAAACAGCAGGCATACACATTTCTCAAGAGATAGTATGAGAGCCATATCTGGAACGCGAAATGCAGATGTCGGTAGCTACTCTGATAGTATACGACGCATTCTTCTGTAACAAAAAAAAACTGGAAAATTTCCTTTTTACATCACACACTCAACAAATCAGGTCAACAAAATCGTCAGGGAAAGATATTCTCAACCATGAAGAATGGGATGATACAACCAGCTACATTGTAACAGAATATTACATCATGACAAGATTACATCCCCCAAATTTCATTGACGCTGTCAAACTGAATGTATAAACCATAAGAAAACGTCCTTCGCGTCAGTAAGATTGATTGCCCAATGAATCAGTCAAGGGGGTGAGTTATCGAGATTTGTCTCAGCGCATGATGGGTTAGAAAGAGTGCTGGTACTGATCACTGAAGATCATATCAAGTGTGCCTGATAATCCAACATAGTTGCCACATCCATGAGTACATCATTCCAACGCCACAATACACTGAAACCATCATGAGAGGCAGGAACGGAAGTCTATCCCCAAATACATGGTGATGGAATAGTCGAGACCAGAATTCTATAGCAAACATTCCTAGAAGATATCCCAAACCGATCCATCCAGTGATGTTTTTCTTGACTATGCTGTCTGATGCGTCTAATTTCTTCCCTCCCGGAGCAGAGTTTGCAGAGAAATGGGATGAAAAACCTACCCACATGAGAGTACCATAGGTCAACAGCAGCAGAACTTTTATTGGGTATTCTTGGTCCCCAAACAGCAATGGGAACAGAGAGTAGCATGAAACTGCAAATACAATTTGTTCAAACAAGTGAATATTACAGAAAACAAACAGCATCAGCATCAGTGCACAAGTCAGTGTTTAAACAAAAACATGTGGCAATTGTTCAGAGGGCTCATGTACTTCACATTGTGGTGATGCTGGCAGACAACAGTTTGCCAAAGTTGTTGACATAGCATCAAAGGAAGTGAAAGAAACAGCAATGACACTAGCAATTGGAACTGCGCAGCCGTGGAGCAAGATTAAACTGTGGCAGAAACATACCTATTGACAATAAGAAGTAATGCCTGGCGTCATCCAAGCTATCCATGGCAATTAGGGCAAGTGGGATAGTGAAATGAAGTGATGCCTTCTCATGTACATGCCATCCAAACATAAACCCACATGAACAAGCATATGCCACCCATCTAATTATGTGTTTCGATTGGGGGTTAGCGAATGCTTTGACAAGACAAGGAGCCATAGCAAGTATAACCAATAAGAAGGTAGTTATTGGGGTGACCTGCAATCCAGAAGGTTGGAATAACAAGATTTATCAAACTATATAGTTCAACATTCTTCCCATGGGTAAAAAAAAGGACAGTAGACGAGACAACCTTTGGAAGAACAGCAAAAGGAGATGAATCACCAACAAGCCCCCTGGTAAATGATGCTTCGGGTATCTCGATACTGAATCCTAGTCTTCTAAGAAGAAATGCAAGGATCTTGTCAAGTATTATATAGAATACCCAAAAGTTTGGAGCCCAGTAAGCATGAAATAGGCCCCGACCAAAGGGAAACAATCGGCTTAAGAGTTGTTGCATCTGCAAAATTACCAAAGCAATAAATGTGGTAGTCATGGTGTCAACAGTGCAACTAAACTCATGAGAGCATATTGGTATGACTGTTTACGTGGCAGATGTTAAAATTTACATTAGAGTGAATATCTTCATGAAACCAAAATTAGTATGGTGCATAAAGAATGCCTATAGTTAAATACTTGCAGGAGAAAACAAATCACTCCAGATACTTGCAGGAAATTGACCTAGTTTAAGCAAACCCAATGATTATAAGAGTGTAAGTTCCGAAACAAAAGTTACAAGGCATTGTAATCAGCTGCTATTCCTTTTGTATTTGTGCAAACCAGCACCAACATAAGTATTATTTGATTATTATAAATTCACCATTTCTACCGAATTCAGTGCTAAATGACTAGAATAACGATCAAATTCATGAGAACATATTGACAGCTACTGTTGACACATAAAATTGAAAATGACAAAAATTTATAAACAAACTCACATTAGAGCAAATGACTTCATGCGACTTAAAACTTAGCAATATACAACAACAACAAAGCCTTTAGTCCCAAACAAGTTGGGGTAGGCTAGAGGTGAAACCCATAAGATCTCGCGACCAACTCATGGTTCTGGCACATGGATAGCAAGCTTCCACGCACCCCTGTCCATGGCTAGTTCTTTGGTGATGCTCCAGTCCTTCAGATCTCTCTTTACGGACTCTTCCCATGTCAAGTTCGGTCTACCCCGACCTCTTTTGACATTATCAGCATGCTTAAGCCGTCCGCTGTGCACTGGGGCTTCTGGAGGCCTGCGCTGAATATGCCCAAACCATCTCAGACGATGTTGGACAAGCTTCTCTTCAATTGGCGCTACCCCAACTCTATCTCGTATATCATCATTCCGGATGCGGTCCTTCCTTGTTGCACATGTCGCCTTTTAGTCGGCCAACACTCAGCGCCATACAACATTGCGGGTCGAACTGCCGTCCTATAGAACTTGCCTTTTAGCTTTTGTGGCACCCTCTTGTCACAAAGTATGCCAGAAGCTTGGCGCCACTTCATCCATCCGGCTTTAATTCAATGGTTCACATCTTCATCGATATCCCCATCCTTCTGCAACATTGACCCCAAATATCGAAAGGTGTCCTTCTGAGGCACCACTTGCCCATCAAGGCTAACATCCTCCTCCTCCTCGTTCCTAGTAGTACTGAAAGCGCACCTCATGTACTCGGTTTTAGTCCTACTAAGTCTAAAACCTTTCAATTCCAAGGTTTGCCTTCATAACTCCAACTTCCTGTTGAACCCCGTCCGGCTCTCATCGACTAGCACCACATCGTCCGCAAAGAGCATACACCATGGGATATCTCCTTGTATATCCCTTGTGACCTCATCCATCACCAAGGCAAAAAGATAAGGGCTCAAAGCTGACCCTTGATGCAGTCCTATCTTAATTGAGAAGTCGTCAGTGTCGCCATCACTTGTTCGAACACTTGTCACAACATTATCGTACATGTCCTTGATGAGGGTAATGTACTTTGTTGGGACTTTGTGTTTCTCCAAGGCCCACCACATAACATTCCGCGGTATCTTATCATAGGCCTTCTCCAAGTCAATGAACACCATATGCAGGTCCTTCTTTTGCTCCCTATATCTCTCCATAAGTTGTCGTACCAAGAAAATGGCTTCCATGGTCGATCTCCCAGACATGAAACCAAACTGATTTTTGGTCACGCTTGTCATTCTTCTTACACGGTGCTCAATGACTCTCTCCCATAGCTTAATTGTATGGCTCATCAGCTTAATTCCACGGTAATTAGTACAACGCTGAACATTCCCCTTGTTCTTAAAGATTGGTACTAATATACTCTGTCTCCATTCTTCTGGCATCTTGTTTGCCCTAAAAATGAGGTTGAAAAGTTTGGTTAGCCATACTATTGCTATGTCCCCGAGGCCTCTCCACACCTCAATGGGGATACAATCGGGGCCCATCGCCTTGCCTCCTTTCATCCTCTTTAAAGCCTCCTTGACCTCCGACTCTTGGATTCGCCTCACAAAACGCCTGCTAGTATCATCAAAGGAGTCATCCAGATCAATGGTAGAGCTCTCACTCTCCCCATTGAACAACTTGTCAAAGTACTCCCGCCATCTATGCTTAATCTCCTCGTTCTTCACCAGGAGTTGATCTGCTCCGTCCTTGATGCACTTGATTTGGTCAACATCCCTGTCTTCCTCTCTCGGCTCTTGGCCATCTTATAGATGTCCCTTTCGCCTTCCTTCGTGTCTAACCTTTGGTAGAGGTCCTCATACGCCTGACCCCTTGCTTCACTCACAGCTCACTTTGCGGCCTTCTTTGCCATCTGGTACTTCTCTATGTTGTCTGCACTCCTATCCAGATATAGGCATCTGAAACAATCTTTCTTCTCCTTGATTGCCTTCTGGACAACATCATTCCACCACCAGGTATCTTTAACTTCTCTTCTACTTCCCCTGGACACTCCAAACTCCTCTGAGGCCACCTTACGAATGCAAGTCGCCATCCTCATCCACATGTTGTCTGCATCACCTCCTTCCTCCCAAGGGCCCTCCTTAATGACCCTCTCCTTGAACGCCTGAGCTACCTCCCCCTTGAGCTTCCATCACTTCGTTCTAGCGACTTTGGCACGCCTGTCCCGCTGGACACGAATCCAAAAACTTAGCAATATACAGACATAAAATATTTCTTGCTAAATTCCTGTACTAAACTCACATTGTTGAACTTTAGCCAACGTAATTGTGTCTAAGAGGGCAGAGTTTTGGAATACTATGTGAATGAGAATTGTTACTTCTATTTATTTGAGAGAATGAAAAGACTATATACGCGTTCCACATATAGCAGAGATGACAGCAAAATCTAGTCAAGAAGATATTGTATAGCCTTGACTACAGAGACACCATTTCGTTCAGTGATTGTAAGTGGACCAAGATGAGAGCATCTTCAGTTATACACCATAGCAATTACCATAACTGAAACAAAAGTTACGAGAGACTTGCACGAGTTTACCAGCTTCTGTTCCATATATACTTTTTCTTTTGCAAACCAGCATGAACACAGGAACTACTTGAAACTTTGCAGATTTCTACCAAATTCAATGTTAACTGACAAGAATTTAACTCTAGAACAGTTCTCGTTCTCATCAATTCGCAGTGCCTTCTAAACTTGATTTCTAACTTATGCTTGTAACAACAATGACCAAATGATCATCAATAGACATCCAATTCCAAAATGAATAACGGGCCAACTCACCTGCCCGTAGTAAACAAAAGGCGCCAATGCCATGGTAAAAACAGCAACCACTCCGGCACCCATGAGAACCAGTCTCCCAAGGCCCCTCAGTGCACCCCGGCCACAGCAATAATGCCGGAACAAGTAGACGAAATACACCGGCGCAGCCACAAGAAACAGGTGCTTCGAGCACAGCAATGCTGCAAACACAATTCCCCCCGCAAGATCCTTCCCTTGCTCAAGAAAGTGGAGCGAAAGCAACAGCAGCCCCATCAGGAACCCGTTGTACTGAAAGTGAATATGGTCCACGATGAGCAGCGCCGGTGACCACAGGACGAGCAAGAGAGCGAGGAACGGACGCTGCCTCCGGCGAGCGTCCCTCGCCAGGAGGAGGACCGATGCGAGGAGGAGGAGGTCCGAGAAGGCGACTGTGAGGCGGAGGTAGAGGAGGTAGGCTGAGGAGGGCGGCGCGGCAGGCACAGGGATGGCGACGAGGGAGGCGTCGACGAACGGCGCGGGGAGAGAGAGGAGGCGGGAGAAGTAGGCGAAGAAGGGCGGGTAGTCGAGCGTCCACTGGGAGGAGGCGTCGGTGTACCACTGCCGGGCCGGGAGGGCGTGGGTGAGGGCGAGCCAGTAGCGGTGGACGTCGAAATCGGTGGAGCGGTAGGTGGGGACGAGCATAAGCTTTACGCAAGCAGCAGCGGCGAAGGCCCACATCGCCGCCGCCGCCGTCGACGGCGAGGTGGCGGCGGCCATTGGTCCGGTTGGAGATCTGGGGAGGTCACAACAGGTGAGGTGGGTTGGGCTCGTTGCGGCCTGTGGGCTGTCAGCTGTGGATCTAAAATCTAAGCGTCTACGTCATCCTTGCGAGTTACTACGTCATTCACTATTTTTCACAAATCTAGCTGTTGTGTAGTGTGCCATGCTTGAATTTACATAGATTTATGAAATTTTACCGTGAGTATGAGGTTAATAGTTTCAACTTTCAAATACAGATCTCTAGCTTTTAATGAGATCAATGTCTTCAAGAATGATTTTACGCTTTCATCCAAAGATATTGGAAAGATTTTGAACAGGACTGATAATAGGCATATAGGTTTAAATTTTAAATATTATCAGCATCAACCAGAAATGAGTGTAATAATCCCATAGTTAATCCTGGCCAAATCTAGCTTGCCAGGATGGAATTTATGAAACCACATCGTTAAATCACATTTCACAAAATCCCAACCGACATGATATAATTAAATAGCAAAATCATCATAATAAGCAGCCTTATTCTTCTTTGCTAGAAGGGTTGGGCATGCTTTGCTGCGTGGTTGCTGTTGTTGGGTCTCCAAAAAAACACCCACTCTGTTTCAAAGTTAAAGGGTGTTTTTTTTTTGAAAAGTCGAATTTTTTAAGTTTGATCAAATTTGTAGATGATATATCAAAATTCATGATATCAAATCGGTATGATTAGATTCATCATGAACTGAATTTTCATACTTTTTTTAATATTGTGGATGTCCATTTTTTTCTTTGAATTTGGTCAGAGTTATAGAAAAAATGACTTTCCAAAAAACTAAGGCACTTTATGTTCTGGAATTGACAGAATATTTAGTTTGGCGGTTGAGCGAGATGATAGAGTGTATGCGTTTTATTTTTTATCTGTAATGCGATGATTTAGTGGGCCTTTCGTGGTGTAATTTTGTGTTATCCACTAACCAATATATATTTAAGTGGCAGAATTTCTACGTCGGTGGTTGTATTTACTATATTGGTGTTACAGTATCACATGGTGGCAATTTTTTCTGAGTGCTGAGAGGGAGCACGGGATTGATATGTTCTATAACCCGGCTGTTGTTGATTAATTTTGAAAATCATTAGCTTAGACAAAATCTTAAACCAAATCCAAAATTTAACACCTCAATTAGAGCTTCAAAGTTACGGAAGTCGTGAATTAAAAGAATTAAATAGGAGACCTCCTTAAAAAATTGTTGACCTGATCAACATTGAGTGAGCCAAATAAACTGAAGACATCAATTCATTGTGATACCTTAAAAATTAGAAAGCATATTGTATAGTATACAAGAATTGAATAAGAGAGCTTCGAGGAATTGTTGACCCAAGATCAAGTGGCCCAATTCCAATTGAAGAACTCAATTGAATATGGGCTTTTTAAAATTAGGGATCATAGTGTTATACATGATGACTAGATGACCCGTTGCGCCATTGGCACGAAGCCCAACTGAAGCCAAGAAGCAAAGCAACTTATGAACAGGACAAAAGCAAATGCAAGCGAGGACTCGGGCGAGCTATTTGGAGGAGTTTTTTTCGTTAGTTGTCTCGAAATGATTACGTTTATATTGCACTTGTAGTTTGCTTGCATTTACTAACAGACGGATGGAAAGAACATCAATACAAAGACAAAGTGTATTTTTCAATACAAAGTCAGCGTGTCCTCGTGCAGCTAAGATAGTTTTGATCATTTCGCTTGTGCCTGACTGTTTCCGTCAGGTCAGCTTACTTCCTTGCTACGTACAAGGTGTTGGAAATATGCCCTAGATGCCATAATAAATTAGTCATTATCATATTTTCTTATTCATGATAGTCGTTCATTATCCATGCTAGAATTGTATTGACTGGAAACTTAAATACATGTGAACAACTCCGTGTCCCTAGTGAGCATCTACTAGACTAGCTCGTTGATCAAAGATGGTTAAGGTTTCCTAACCATAGACATTAGTTTTCATTTGATAATGGGATCACATAATTAGGAGAATGATGTGATGGATAAGACCCAACCGTAAGCATAACATTTGATCGTATCACTTAGTTTATTGCTACTGCTTTCTTCATGTCAAGTATCCGTTCCTAAGACCATGAGATCATGCAACTCTCTGACACCGAAGGAATGCCTTGTGTGTATTAAACGTCACTTCATAACTAGATGATCATAAAGGTACTCTACATGTATCTCCAAGGGTGTCTGTTGGGTTGGCATGGATCAAGACTGGAATATGTCACTCCGTATGACGGAAAGGTAGCTTTGGGCCCTCTCGGTAATACAACATCACAAGAAGCTTGAAAGCAATGTGAATAAGAAGTTAGTCACGGGATCTTGTATTACGGAGCAAGTAAAGAGACTGCTGGTAGGGAGATTTAACTATGTATGGAGATACCGATGATCGAATCTCGAGCAAGTAACATACCGCTGGACAAATGGAACTACATACGGGATTGATTGAATCCTTGGCATCATGGTTCGACAGATAAAGATCTTCATGGAATATGTGGGAATCAATATGGGCATCCAGGTCCCGCTATTGGTTATTGATTGGAGAGGTGTCTCGGTCATGTCAACATGATTCTCGAACCCGTAGGGACCGCACGCTTAACGTTTGGTGACGATATAGTACTATTGGGTTATGTACGTTTGTGACCGAATGTTGTTTGGAGTCCCGGGTGAGATCTCAGACGTCAGGAGGAGCTCTAGAATGGTCCGTATGTGGAGATTTATATATGGGAATTCATATTTTGGCTACCAGAAAAGTTCCAGGTTTTGCCGGTATAGTACCGCGAAGCTTCTAAAAGGTTCTGAAGGAGTCTGGAAGTCCATCAAGGGTTCCACCACGTCCCAAGGGCCAGCATGGGCTAAGGGGAGGAGCCCTGGCCTTATTGGACCAGACGCACAAGTCCCTCAAGGCCCATGTGGCTTGGAAGAGGTGGAAAGTCCACGTGTGTATGGAAATGGAGGGAATTGGACTAGGAGTCCAACTCCTCCCCCTTGGTTGCGCCCCTAGGGCTTGGAGGGCTAGACACCACACCCCTCCACCTATATATAGAGAGGAGGGGCGTCCCCCAAGAGGATACACAAGCCCTTGGCACCCCTCTCTCTCACGTTACTCCGTAGCTCCTTCGTTCCTCGTTTTAGTAGTGCTTGGCGAAGCCTTGTTGGACTAGCTCCACCACCTCCTCCACCATGCCGTCGTGCTATTGGAGAACCCATCTACTACTCTGCCCTCGCTCACTGGATCGAGGAGGAAGAGACGTCATCGATCCAGATGTGTGCTGAAGTGGAGGTGCCATCCGTTCGGCGCTGGATCAGATTGGATTGCGATTGGATCGCAAAGAGTAGGACTACATCAATCGCGTTATATACGCTTCCACTTAGCGATCTATAAGGACATATATATATACACTCACGCTCTTGTAGCTATGCATCTCCATGGATAGATCTTGCGTGTGCGTAAGAATTCTTTTATTTCCCATGCAATGTTCCCCAACGGTGGTATCAGAGCTAGATCTATCCGTAGATGATATGCACGAATAGAACACAAAGTATTTGTGGGTGTTGATGTTCAGATTTCTTACGTCCTTAGTCTTATTTTGATTCGGTGTTATTTGTGGGATGAAGCGGCTCGGACCAACCTTACTTGTCCTCGGACAAGAGACCGGTTCCACCAACTGACATGCAACTTGTTTGCATAAAGGTGGCTGACGGGTGTATGTGTCTCCCACTTTAGTTAAATCGGATTCGACAGAGGCGGTCCTTGTAGAAGGTTAAAATGCAACTTGAATATCACCATCGTGGCTTTGTGTAGGTAAGAACAGTTCTTGCTAGTTGCCCATAGCAGCCACGTAAAACTTGCAACAACAAAGTACAGGACGTCTAACTTGTTTTTGCAGGGCATGTTGTGATGTGATATGGCCAAGACGTGATATGATATATGTGATGTATTAGATGATCATGTTTTGTAATAGTTACCATTACTTGCATATCGATGAGTACGGAAACCGACACGAGCCATAGGGTTGTCTTTAATTTATTTCATGCCATTTGCTTTACTTTATTGCTATGAGTTAGCAATAGTTGTAGAAGCAATAGTTGGCGCGACAATCACATGACGACACTGTTGGGGAACATCGCATGGGAAACAAAAAAATTCCTACGCTCACGCAAGACCTATCCATGGTGATGAGCATCTACGAGAGGGGGAGTGGATCTACATATCCTTGTAGATCGCTAAGCGGGAAGCGTTATGAAACGCGGTTGGTGTAGTCGAACGTCTTTGTGATCCAAATCGCCGAGCGTCCCGCGATCCAATCACGATCCGTCCCGATCAAGCACCGAACGGACGACACCTCCGCGTTCAGCACACGTACAACTTGATGACGATCTCCGCCCCTGATCTAGCAAGAGGGAGCGGAGAGGTAGACGAGTTCTTCGACAACGTGACGACACCGCGGTGATAGTGGTGGAGCAATTCTGGCAGGGCTTCGCCAAAGCACTTCAGAAAACCGATCTAGAGGAGAAACTATGCACTAGAGGAACGGGTAGCACGTGGCTGAAAATCAAGTGCAAAAACCCTAAAACCTCTAGTATATATAAGAGGAAGAGAGGAGGAGGCTTCGCCCAAGGTCCAAGCCATCTAGGTGTTGTCCGAACCAAGAGGAGAGGAGGATTCCTCCTCCAATCCTAGTAGGACTAGGACTCCTCCTTATTTTGGCCTTTTTGCCTTTTTTCCATCTTTTTCTCTTTGGGCTTTTCTTCCCAGCCGCATGGGCCTTGTGTGGGACTTCCACCAGCCCACTAAGGGCTGGTATTCACTCTCCCACAGCCCATGTAGCCTCTTGGGTCGAAATACCCCTCCCAATGGTCTCCCGGTACACTACTGACACTCCCGGTACACTACCGATGAGCCCGAAACCTTTCCGGTGACCAAAATAGGACTTCCTATATATCAATATTTACCTCCGAACCATTTCGTAGCTCCTCGTGACGTCAGGGATCTCATCCGGGACTCCGGAAAACCTTTGTTCACCACCATGCATAACTTTATACTACCGAAACGTCACCAAACCTTAAGTGTGCAGACCCTGCGGGTTTGAGAACTATGTAGACATGACCGAGACACCTCTACGGTCAATAACCAATAGCAGGACCTGGATGCCCATATTGGTTCCTACATATTCTACGAAGATCTTTATCTGTCGAACCTCTATGTCAAGGATTCAGTTAATCCCGTATGATGTTCCCTTTGTTCTTCGACATGTTACTTGCCCGAGATTCGATCGTCGGTATCTCCATACCTAGTTCAACCTCGTTACCGGAAAGTCTCTTTACTCGTTCCGTAATACAAGATCCCGTGACTAACACTTAGTCACATTGCTTGCAAGGCTTATTGTGATGTTGTATTACCGAGTGGGCCCTGAGATACCTCTCCGTCACACGGAGTAACAAATCCCAGTCTTGATCCATGCCAACCCAACAGACACCCTCGGAGATACCTGTAGAGCACCTTTATAGTCACCCCGTTACGTTGCGATGTTTGATACACACAAGGCACTCTTCCGATGTCCGTGAGTTGCATGATCTCATGGTCATAGAAACATATACTTGACATTCAGAAAACAGTAGCAATAAACTGACACGATCATATGCTACTTTTGTAGTTTGGGTCTTGTCCATCACATCATTCTCCTAATGATGTGATCCTGTTATCAAATGACATCACATGTCAATGGATAGGAAACCTTGACCATCTTTGACCAACGAGCTAGTTCACTAGAGGCATACTAGGGACAAAGTGTTGTCTATTTACCCACACATGTAATGTGTTTCCAATCAATGCAATTATAGCATGGATAATAAATGATTATCATGAACAAGGAAATATAATAATAAACACTTTATTTATTGCCTCTAGGGCATATTTCCAATAGTCTCCCACTTGCACTAGAGTCAATAATCTAGTTCACATCACTATGTGATTTACATTGTAATGAATCGAACACCCATGCAGTTCTGGTGATCATGTTTAGCCCTTGGAAGAGGTTTAGTCAATGGGTCTGCAACATTCAGATCCGTGTGCACTTTGCAAATATTTATGTCCTTTTCCTCGATGTAATCATGGATGGAGTTGAAGCGTCGCTTTATGTGTCTGGTCCTCTTGTGAAACCTTGGTTCCTTGGCCTGAGCAATGGCACCAATGTTGTCACAGAATAAGTTCATTGGATTCAATGCACTGGGCACTACTCTAAGATCTGTCATGAACTGCTTCATCCAGACACCTTCCTTCGCTGCCTCGGAGGCTGCGATGTACTCCGCTTCACACGTAGAATCGGCTACCACGCTTTGCTTGGAACTGCACCAACTTACCGCTCCCCCGTTGAGAATAAATATGTATCCGGTTTATGACTTAGAGTCATCCGGATCAGTGTCAAAGCTTGCATCGACGTAACCCTTTATGACGTGCTCTTCATCACCTTCATAAACGAGAAACATTTCCTTAGTCCTTTTCAGGTACTTAAGGATATTCTTGACCGCTACCTAGTGCTCCATTCTAGGATCACTTTGAAACCTTCCGGCCATACTTATGGCAAGGCTGACATCGGGTCTTGTGCATAGCATTGCATACATGATAGAGCCTATGGCTGAAGCATAGGGGATGACACTCATCTTTTCTCTATCTTCTGCAGTCACTGGGCATTGAGTCTTACTCAACTTCACACCTTGTAACACAGGCAAGAACCCCTTCTTGGACTGATCCATTTTGAACTTCTTCAAAACTTTATCAAGGTATGTGCTCTCTAAAAGTGCTATTAAGCGTCTCGATCTATCTCTATAGATCTTAATGCCTAATATGAAAGCAGCTTCTCCTAGGTCCTTCATTGAAAAACTCTTGTTCAAATATTCCTTCACACTTTCCAACATTTCTATATTGTTTCCAATCAGCAATATGTCATCCACATATAATATTAGAAACGCTATAGAGCTCCCACTCACTTTCTTGTAAATACAAGCTTCTCCGTAAACTTGTATAAACTCAAACACTTTGATCACCTCATCAAAGCGCTTATTCCAACTCCGAGATGCTTGCACCAGCCCATAAATGGATCGCTAGAGTTTGCAAACTTTGTTAGCATTCTCTGGATCGACAAAACCTTCTGGTTGCATCATATACAACTCTTTCTCAAGGAAACCGTTAAGGAATGCTGTTTTGACATCCATTTGCCAAATTTCATAGTCGAAATAAGCAGCTATTGCCAACATGATTCTGACAGACTTAAGCATCACTACAGGTGAGAAGGTCTCATCGTAGTCAATTCCTTGAACTTGTGAAAAACCCTTTGCCACAAGTCGAGCTTTATAGATGGTGACATTACCGTCCGCGTCTATCTTCTTCTTAAAGATCCATTTGTTCTGAATGGCCTTTCGCCCTTCAGGTAATACTTCCAAAGTCCATACTTTGTTTCTATAATTGTATCCCATCTCGGATTTCATGGCCTCTAACCATTTCCCGGAATCTGGGCCCATCACCGCTCCTCCATAGCTCGTAGGTTCATTGTTGTCCAACAACATGACCTCCAAGACAGGGTTGTCGTACCACTCAGGAGTAGTACGCGCCCTTGTTGACCTACGAGGTTCAATAGCAGCTTGATCCGAAGCTTCATGATCATCATAATTAACTTCCTCTTCAACCGTTGTAGGTTCCACAGAAACATCTTTCTGCGCTGCGCTACTTTCTGGTTGAAGTAAAGGTTCAATAACCTCATCAAGCTCTATTTTCCTCCCACTCAATTCTTTCGAGACAAACTCTTTCTCAAGAAATGTTCCGTTCTTAGCGACAAACACTTTGCCTTCGGTGTTGGAAATATGCCCTAGAGGCAATAATAAATTAGTTATTATCATATTTCCTTGTTCATGATAATCGTTTATTATCCATGCTATAATTGTGTTGATCGAAAACTCAGATACATGTGTGGATACATAGACAACACCATGTCCCTAGTATGCCTCTAATAGACTAGCTTGTTGATAAAAGATGGCTATGGTTTCTTAGTCATGGACATGAGATGCCATTTGGTAACGGGATCACATCATTAGGAGAATGATGTGATGGACAAGACCTAAACTACAAACGTAGCATATGTCGTGTCAGTTTATTGCTACTGTTTTCTGCATGTCAAGTATATGTTCCTATGACCATGAGATCATGAAACTCACTGACACCGGAGGAGTACCTTGTGTGTATCAAACGTCGCAACGTAACTGGGTGACTATAAAGGTGCTCTACAGGTATCTCCGAGGGTGTCTGTTGGGTTGGCATGGATCAAGACTGGGATTTGTTACTCCGTGTGACGGAGAGGTATCTTAGGGCCCACTCGGTAATACAACATCACAATAAGCCTTGCAAGCAATGTGACTAAGTGTTAGTCACAGGATCTTGTATTACGGAACGAGTAAACAGACTTGCCGGTAACGAGGTTGAACTAGGTATGGAGATACTGACGATCGAATCTCGGGCAAGTAACATACCGAAGAACAAAGGGAACATCATACGAGATTAACTGAATCCTTGACATAGAGGTTCGACCGATAAAGATCTTCGTAGAATATGTAGGAACCAATATGGGCATCCAGGTCCCGCTATTTGTTATTGACCATAGAGGTGTCTCGGTCATGTCTACATAGTTCTCGAACCCGCAGGGTCTGCACACTTAAGGTTTGGTGACATTTCGGTAGTATAGAGTCATGCATGGTGGTGACCGAAGGTTGTTCGGAGTCCCAAATGAGATCCCGGACGTCACGAGGAGCTCCGGAATGGTCCGTAGGTAAAGATTGATATATAGGAAGTCCTATTTTGGTCGCTGGAAAAGTTTCGGGCTCATCGGTAGTGTACTGGGAGTGCCGGTAGTGTACCAAGAGACCATCGGGAGGGGTATTTCGACCCAAGAGGCTACATGGGCTGTGGGAGAGTGAATACCAGCCCTTAGTGGTCTGGTGGAAGTCCCACACAAGGCCCATGCAGCTGGAAAGAAAAGCCCAAAGAGAAAAAGGTGGAAAAAGGCAAAAAGGAAAAAATAAGGAGGAGTCCTAGTCCTACTAGGATTGGAGGAGGAATCCTCCTCTCCTCTTGGTTCGGCCGAAGCCTAGGTGGCTTGGCCCTTGGGCCAAGACTCCTCCTCTCTTCCTCTTATATTTACTAGAGGTTTTAGGGTTTTTTCACAAGATTTTCAGCGAAGTGCTACCCGTTCCTCTAGTGCATAGTTTCTCCTCTACATTGGTTTCTGCAGTGCTTAGGCGAAGCCCTGGTGGAATGTGACAGCCCAAGTGTTGTCCCTACCTTTTATGGCATGTAACCCATTGTATGAACCTTGTGTCATGAGCTTTGTTATGAATTGCACCTTGTCCCATGTGTGGTTGTGCATTCATGCATCATTTCATCCATCATAGCATTCATCATGCCTTGCTTGTTTTCTTGTGTCCTTGAATGATGTGGTATTGTGAGGTGCCTTGTGTTGTGGTGGTGTTTAGTGTGGTTGGAGTTGATGTGTGCAACCTCTTCTTCTTCCCCTCTCTATTCTCTATCAAACATCTCCTTCCACCCCCCTTCTCTTCATATTATTTATGAGCAGAATTAAGTTGCTTTTTAAGTTGTTTTCAAAAAAATGTTCAAGAGGTAGCCCTAATTATCTTATTAATTTAGAGTGTGATTATTTTGATGGTTGGGGTTTGGTTGTTTTGTGTTTTAATTAAACAAGAGCTGCCTTTTATTAAAGTATTAAAATTACTAGCTCAATAAATCAACTTGATAATTTCATTAAATAGTGCACATTATTTTCTTTACAAAAATATTTTGGTTTTGCACTAAAGTCTTTTATTTTGCTACGGGATTATTTTTAATGTGGATGCATTTTTAAAATGAGAAAAACCCTTCCTGATTTGTTTTGGGAGAGAGAGTGCGCACTATGGGCCTTCCCGCGGCCCAGCCCGCTCGGTGGACGGTCACCTGCTCCTTCAGGTTCACCGTCAGGTTCAGAGAGTGAGAGCCGCGTCCGCCGTCGCCTTTCCGTCGCCGTCGCCGTCTATCCCATCGCCCATATAAGCCCTCGACGTGCGTGCCCCTTGCCTAGGGTTCCGCTTCTCCCAGCCGCCATCGCAGCTCTCTTCTTCCCCTCCATCTCTCTTCCTCCTCTCTTCTTTCCCCCTGCCAGGTAAGATTATGAGAGGTTCAGAGAGGTTCAGTTGAGTCCGCCGGTCATCGTTGCCATCGTCGTCGCGTCTCCGATGGGCCGCGTCCTTGGTGGGATGGCGTGGAGCTCGAGGGTTCTCCAGGCGTTCCATTCCCGCTGCTAGGGGCCCCGGAGGAGCTCTGCAGCGACCGCCCCGTCGTCGCCGGAAGTCCCCGCTCCGCCGTCTTCTTCCCTGCGTCGTCTCCGGCCGTCTTCTTCCCCTCTGTCGACTCCGTCGTGACCAGCTCGTCATCGCCTTCCCCCAAGGTGAGCCGCCGGTCCCCGTATCCCTTTCCTCGGCGCGTAGCTCGTTAGGTGGTCGCCACCGCGTCTGTCGCCGCCAGGAGAAAGACGAGCACCTGCCGCTCGCCTCCGTCCTCCTCACTGCAAGGTGAGCAGGGGAATGGAGCCATGGATGACCCATTGTGCGTGGGAGCCACTTGCGCCACCGGATCTACCGTGGATCGCCGGAGTTTGCCGCCGCAGTTTGCCTGTCGCCGTTGTCACGTGGGTTCAGTTTCGTCTGTTAGGTTATCGTGTGCATGTGTATTAGATAGGCAGAGCCCCTACTCTGTTGTCGATCGAGCGCGTAGCAGAGTGGTTGGGTTCGGGAGAGGTGACCATCAGGTCCTGGGTTTGAGCCCAAGCTCCCCCATTTTTTTATGTTTTTCCTTTCTTTTGTTTTCTTTTGTTTTTGCTCTTTTATATGTATGTATGTGTTTGTATGGTAACCAGCATGTGTAGGGTTTCTTTTTCTGTTCTTCTTTTGAGTAGATGTATTGTGTGTAGGGTGTAGGTGTAATGAGAGTGTGTGTATATGTTATACATACACACACATATGTGTAGGTGGTGTGTGTGTTGTGTGTGTATGCTATGAATACACACATGAGTGTGTGTGTGTGGTGTGTGTTGTGATGTGTAGGTGCATGTGTTCATGCACTTATGCATGTGTGTGTATGTACCCAAGTGTATATATGCATGTGGTTTTGGTATGTGTGGTGTGGTGCACTATGCAAGTGCTTGCCATGTGTATGCTTAGTGTGTGTGTACCAACTTGTGTGTATGTATGTTGTTGAGAGTGTGTGTGTGTGTGTATATATCTTTGTGGTATACATGCAAGTGTTGGTGGTGGGTGTGTGAGAGTATGTGTGTGTGTGTGATCATCTACTTATGCACATGCATACATGCATTGAGCATATATGTATGTATATGTGATGGATGACCACCCACACACATGAGTGGTGTCATGAGTGAAGTGCCTTGTGCACTTGTGTGTGTGTAGGGGACTAGTGGGTTTTCCCACTTGTCATACCACTTTGTTGATATATGCTTGTCATGTAGGTTTGTCATCTCATTTCCATTCTTAGCTAAGTTGCCATACATGCTCATATCCATTTATGTGCTTTTCCTATTAGAGTAAGTTATGCCATGAAGAGTAGGTGGTAGATTTGCTATTTGAGTGTGCCTTGGTGTTTCACATGAGCATATGAGTATGACCCATGGTTTTGGGGTAGGAAGAGCCAACGAATCCATTGGAACTCTCAGATTTCACTTTTGAGCAAGTTCATAAATCTGTCATTTCAGCTGAGATGTCATTTTGTCATTTTTGCATGATTTAATCCATGCTTGCTTTGGGATATGTGCCAACTAGGAAGCGCTAGTATTTTGTAACTAGCAAGTCCCAGAAAACTGTTTCATCATGTCAACTTGATAGCTTCATGCTTATTGATGTGTGCCTCGTTTGCTGATTGTATAGTTGGATAAGTTGATGTGTGTGTTGTGTAGATTCTTTCAATATCTTGTTTGGGGATGTAGGATTCCTGTAGCTCAAGTTGTGAGCTGAGTAAGTTGCTATGTTGCTGTTTTGTGGCAGATTGTGAGTTTTATTGTTTTGTGACTTGTGGGAGCTATGCTCCATGGAATTGATTGATTTTTGAGTCTATTGTGGTTGGTTTTTGATCACCTAACCAGTGGCTACCTTGGAATGCCAAGAATTAGCCCATGGCTTGGTGGTCTTGTGTTTTGCTTCCGTACCTTGTCGTGAGCGTATCATGAGAACCGTAACTCCGTTTCTTGCGTTCTGTATATGCATTTATATCGATTTTGCATGAAGCATCCATATTTGACATGTTCATGCATGTATAAATAACTTAACATGAGGTTCTGTCCAGATTCATTAATAAACAAACTTTGCATGAGAAACTTGACTAGTTTTGGATTGCCATGTTTAATTCTTCATAAATGAATCATGCATCATCTTGGTTGTGCATTGCACCTTGGTTGGATATTTATTTGATGTTTCTCTTGGGTAGACGCGAGTGTCGATACCGAGTATGAGGATCCAGGAGAGTACCACTACGAGGATCTCGCTACTTGTTCCGCTGAAGAACCAACATGCAAGATGATCGTACCCGGAACCCGATACTATTTTGGCTTGCTAGTTTCTCGCTCTTATCGTTACAATTGCGCTACCTACCACTCGATATCAGCCTCCTAATTTCCATGACAGCCTCTAACCTCCACATCCTAGCAAACCTTTGATTGGCTAAGTTACCGCTGCTCAGCCCCTCTTATAGCATTCTTAGTTGCAGGTGCAGGTTGTTCCATGTGATAACATGGATTTGGATATCACCATATTATCTGTCATTTAATTTAATGCACATATATATCTTGGTATTGGTGGAAGGCTTGGCCTTTTGCTAAGTGATTTGTTCCGCTGTTACCGCCATTAGTTCTTGGTTACTGGTGTTATGTTTTTCATATTTTGCGCTCCTAACATGCTCGGGGTTGTTATGGGGACCCCCTTGTTCATTCGGCTGAGATTAAAACTTGTCTGGCAAGACCCAACTTTGGTACTAAATGTGCTAATATCTTAATAAAACTTGCATAGGGCCTTGCAACCCCGTGGATAATTTAAGCAATCCCCGGGCCAGTGCTCCTCATGAGTGTTGGTCCAAACTAGAGCACTATGCGGGGCCAACCCAGGGAAACTTGGGAGATTTCTATCAGACCTCCGTACGCGTCGCTTATCCGTCGTGTCTTGAGAACGAGAGACGCGGCTCTTATCGGGTTCGTCGACACGTCGGGAGGTCTTGCTGGATTTGTTTTACCTTTATCGAATGTCTTGCGTGTGGACTCTGACTTTCTTCGGGTTTACTTGAGGTGTTGGAATTCCTTTGGAATTACCTATGATGATCACGAGATCCGTGGTCGAGGCTATTCCCGCGGAGTGTGGTTAATTTGTGATGGATTAGTTGGAGCACCCCTGCAGGGTTAAATCTTTTGGAAAGCCATGCCCACGGTTATGTGGCAACTTGGATATTTGTTTACACCCGGTTATAGTAAACTTGAAGTAAACGCTAATTAAAATATACCAACTGTGTGAGTAACCGTGATCGTCTCTGCTCGTGAACATGATCCGAGAGAGAACACGGTGGGGTTATGATTGGCGTAAGTAAGTGTTCAGGATCTCATAGAGATCATACTAGATTCGATCGTCATCGTAGGCCACTCATATTTATTTTCATGTTACGTAAGTTAGCCACCATAAATGCTTAGTGCTGCTACAAACTAAGACACTTACCACATCCCAACCTTAAGCTTGAATAGTCTCGGTACAAGGGCGCATGATTGCTGAGTCCCTGTGGCTCACAGTTTACTACACCACTCCAGGTACAGGGTCAGATGAGTTCATGCAGGATGACCTTACCCAGCTCCAGTGGGAATATGATGAGGAAAGAGGCAGGATGTACGTGACTTATCCGGATGAGTAGAGGACCATGGTCGTGATATTTGGGATAACGAGATAGTATCATTTGCATCTGTTTTTATCGTTTGATTTCGTTCGTAGGCGGACCCTGTCTTCATCTTGATGATTTGAACTCTGAGTGAATTGTAATTTAGCATGTGGCGAGTGTAAGCCAATCTTGTATACTTATCTTTTCAGTATTGTATGATGTGATGATACTATACTTGCTAACGGCAAGATGCGCCTCTATCCCTTGCGGGGCCCTCATGCCTTAAAAAGGATAGGCGCGCATCTTGGGCGTGACAAGTTGGTATCAGAGCCATACGACCATAGGAGCCTTTGCTTGATCGAACTTGGCCGAGTCGAGTCTAGTAAAACTATTTTGAGTCTAGTTATATGAGAGAGTAGGATTCTTTTTACTCCTCTTCTATGCTCTGGTGAGGTATTCGACTTAGGAATTTTGATTCTACTTCTCTTCTCGCTCAAAAAAATTTTAGGATCACGCGGGTTTTTTGAAGTCTATATGATGTCGATGTGATAGGGTTCTGTCTTGGTGCCTCCTGTCTGACTTGATTTCTTCCGGGGAGTCGAGCTCCAGGGAATGTTGGCACATCGTTATCATTTAGCTTCCTTGATATCTCAGGACGGAGAGTGTTCTAAATTACTTCAATACTTATCGTGGTGAGATAAGGTCGGAGTCACCCAATACTGGGGAGGCGTCTGGGGTACCACCATGATTTAGTATCATTGTGAGTTCAAGGATTCGAGATTAGATGAGTTTACAAAATCCTATGGTTATGTGTTGAAGGATGGATATAGTTGGGGTGTAGGATTTCTAGTTGTGTGAGATATTTCCTCCTTGTATCCCCCACACCGGATTGCATAACCAGAAAGTTTTCGGAAGTTCATAGGTGGGAAATCTTGTAGTCATCTAGGATCATCTTCTTCAGATGTATGTGGGCATGTACATTTGTTCCGAGCGCTTAGCTCAATACTTTTGTGTTATTGCAAGTGGCTTATCATATCTGATGATGTTATCATGAACCGAAGAGGCATTCTTACTATTTTTTTCAGTAGGAAGGTTGTGTTGTTATTTGTTCAATTTCTTTCAAGCATTTTATTTAGCTTTGAATTCATCTTATCAATGAGGTGCTAATGCGTGTTGTCCATCTTCAGGATGGCTCCATCAACTCGCAACAATCCGGGTCGTGATGAGGAGCAGACTGATGTTCCACCACCACCCCCGCCATCGCCTCCTCCGCCTCCTCCTCCAGAAGCTTGGCAAGCTGTGATGGCCGCAACCAATGCGAACACTCAGATGTTGCTCAGGCTGTTGCAAGAAAGGGAGCAGGGTCAGCAAGGTTTTCAAGGGAATTTTCAGAATCAGCCTTAGTTTGCAACGCTCAATCAGTTCCTTGCCAACCAGCCCAAGTCTTTCACCTATTGTGAGCAGCCTCTTGATGCTGATGATTGGCTTTGTGATATGAGTAAGCATTTTGAGTGCAGCAATGTCAGGCCAGAGGACTTTGTCAGATTTGCATCGTTCCAGCTCAAGGGTCAAGCAGCTGATTGGTGGCAGCAGTACAAGGATTCTAGGGGCGATTGTGTTGTGACTTGGGACGATTTCCATCGTGACTTCAGGGCTCATTACATTCCGACAAGCTTTGTCGAGGAGATGCGTGAGAAGTTCAGGCACCTAAAGCAGGGAAGCAAGTCTATCTACCAGTACAACGTCGAGTTCCAGAATCTAGCCCGTTATGCTAAGCAAGATGTTCTAGATGACAAGGCTATGATCTATCAATTCAGAGGTGGTCTCAAGGATGAGCTTCTGCCAGGCCTAGTTCTTCAAGATCCTCGGGAGTTCAATCAGTTCTACAACATGGCTTTGAAGGTTGAAGCAGCTCAGCTCAAATTGGAGAACTCCAAGAAGCATTCAAGGGATTCATATTCTTCTTCTTCCAGCTCTCAAATGGTTTCCAAGCAGCAGAAGTATTGGGCGCCAAATCCTCTTCCATTTCGTCCTCCTTAGCAGCAGAAGCAGTTTGGTGGTCATGGTTCTTCCCACCCACCCAACCCAGGATTCCAGCAGAGACCCCAGGCGTCCAAGGCTGTTCTTGTTCCTCCTCCAGGCAATGTTCGTCCACTTTCTGAGGTGACTTGTCACAAGTGTGGCCAGAAGGGTCACTATGCAAAAGTGCAACCAGCGGCGTCTTCCGCCTCCTCCTCCTGACAAGCCTCCAGGCAATGCTATGGTGAAGCATAATCCCAAGACCGCAAGAGTGAATATGGTGAATGGAGCTGAAGCAGATCAGTCCAATGATGTGATCATGGGTAATCTCTCAGTTAATGATTTTCCTGCAAAAGTTTTGTTTGATTCGAGAGCATCGCATTCATTCATGTCTAAAGCATTCTTTGTCAAGCATGATTTTGATTCTAATTATTTGAGTAAGGCTTTGCGTGTTGTTTCGCCCGGCACTCTCATGAGCGCTAACAAGGTGGTTTCGGATGTTTCTATCAAGATGGGCAATTATTCTTTTTTGGCTTCCCCTATGGTTCTCAGCAATTCCGATATTGATCTCATTTTGGGCATGGACTTCCTGGCTATGAATAAGGCTCATATTGATTGCAAAGCAAAAGAAGTCAAGCTGACTCATCCTTCAGAAGACGTGATTATTTTTGCGGCTCACGATGACACAATCCATCTCTTTGCTCTAAATGAGAAGGGTGAAATCTCAGCGATTTCTCAAATTCCGATGGTTTGTGAGTATGAAGATGTCTTTCCAAAAGAATTGCCAGGAATGCCTCCACACCGGCCAGTCGAGTTCGTGATTGATCTTGAGCCCGGAACTGAACCGGCCTGCAAGTGCCCATATAAACTTGGCCCCGAAGAGCTGAAAGAGTTGAAGAAGTAGCTGGATGAAGAAGAACGTCTGCGTCTGATCAGGCCAAGTTCTTCTCCATGGGGTTATGGTGTTTTGTTTGTCAAGAATAAAGATGGCACGGATCGTCTTTGTGTCGACTACCGACCATTGAACAAGAAGACAATCAGAAACAAATACCCACTCCCCAACATCGATGAGTTGTTTGAACAGCTGAAAGGTGCCAAGGTTTTCCCGAAGCTTGATCTTCGCATGGGTTATCATCAGATTTGCATTCGCGAAGAAGACATTCCTAAGACCGCTTTCAGGACGAGTTTTGGCTCGTATGAGTACACCATGATGTCGTTTGGTCTTGCTAATGCTCCTCCAACCTTCTCAAGAATGATGAATTTCATCTTCTCTCCTTTCAAGAATTAGTTCATCTTGGTCTATCTAGATGATATCCTTGTGTTCTCGGAGACAGAAGAAGAGCATGCAGAGCATCTCCGCCTTGTGCTTGGCAAGTTAAGAGAGCATCAATTCTATGCCAAGTTTTCCAAATGTGAGTTCTGGCTCAATGAAGTGGTGTACCTCGGGCATGTCATCTCTGCCGAGGGAATTAAAGTGCACCCTAAGAAAGTTGAAGCTATATTGAAGTGGGAACCTCCTTAGAATGTGAAGCAGCTTCGAAGTTTCCTCGGGCTTGCTAGTTATTGCAGAAGATTCGTGGAGAACTTCTCTCAAATTGCTAAGCCTGTGTCCAATCTCCTACAGAAGAGTGTCAAGTTTGTTTGGTCTCCTGAGTGTGATGTAGCGTTCAATACGCTCAAGCAAAGACTGACTTCAGCTCCATTCTTGTTCCTCCTGAGCAGTCTAAGCCTTTCCAATTTTTCTGTGATGCTTCTCTCCAAGGACTTGGTGGTGTTCTAATGCAAGACAAGAAGATTGTTGCTTATACCTCATGTCAGTTGAAGCATGTCGAGAAGAACTACCCCACTCATGATCTTGAGTTGGCGGCAGGTGTGCATGCTCTAATGACTTGGAGGCATTTGTTGTTGGGTAGACCGGTTGAGGTGTACACCGATCACAAGAGCTTGAAGTACATTTTCACTCAACCCAATCTCAATCTTCGGCAGTCTCGTTGGGTGGAAATGCTTGAGGACTTCAATCCAAGCATTGAGTATACTCCTGGGAAAGCAAATGTCATTGCAGGTGCGCTCAGCTGTAAGGAGTATTGCAATAGTCTCATTCTGAAGCCTCTTCAGCCCGAGCTTTGTGAAGCCTTCCGCAAGCTCAACCTTCAGATGATTCCACAAGGATTTCTTGCCAATCTTCAAGTTTCTCCGACTCTGGAAGATCAGGTTCGCCAAGCGTAGCTTCTTGATGCTATGGTGAAGAAAGTGAAGAAAGGTGTGGCCAAGAGCATTCCGAAGTATAAGTGCTTTCGTGTTGATGACAAAGATACCTTGTTCTTTGAGGATCGTCTTGTGGTTCCAAAAGGTGATCTTAGAAAGGTTATCATGGACGAAGCACACAATTATCTCCTATCCATTCATCCAGGCAGCTCCAAGATGTATCAAGATCTCAAGCAAACCTTCTGGTGGACTCGCATGAAACGTGAAATTGCTTAGTTCGTGAACGAGTGTGATGTTTGTCGCAGAGTGAAGGCGGAGCATCAATGTCCAACAGGCCTTCTTCAGCCTTTGCCTATCCCAGAGTGGAAATTCCATCATGTGGAGATGGATTTCGTAACTGGGTTTCCCAAGTCCAAGAGAAGCAACGATGCCATCTTTGTGGTTATCGACAAGCTGTCAAAAGTTGCTCATTTCCTGCCAGTCAAAGAATCTATCTCGGCAGCTCAGCTTGCAGAGTTGTATACGTCAATGATAGTGTCTTTGCATGGTATTCCTCAGCTCATCTCTTCTGACCGTGGAAGTCTCTGTACTTCCAAGTTTTGGGAGTCCTTCCAGACTGCTATGGGTACCAAGATCCGTTTCAGCACTGCGTTCCATCTGCAGACAAGTGGTCAAGTTGAGAGAGTCAATCATATCCTTGAAGATATGCTCAGAGCCTGTGTGATTTCGTTCGGCATGAAGTGGGAAGCCTGCCTTCCATATGCTGAGTTCTCATACAACAATAGCTTTCAAGCTAGTTCAGGCAAGGCCCCTTTCGAGATTCTCTACGGCCGAAAGTGTTGTACCCCGCTTAACTGGTCTGAAACTGGTGAGCGTCAGATATTGGGCAATGACATGATCACTGAAGCAGAAGAAATGTGCCATGTCATTTGCGAGAACCTCAAAGCAGCCCAGTCCCGACAGAAGAGTTATTACGATAACAAACATCAGGATGTTTCCTTCCAAGTGGATGATCTAGTCTATCTCAGAGTCTCTCCCATGAAGGGAACTCAGCGGTTTGGAATTAAAGGGAAGCTAGCTCCTCGCTTTGTTGGTCCTTTCAAAGTTGTTGGCAAGAGAGGTGGTCTTGCATATCAACTAGAGCTTCCTCCAAATTTTGCGCACGCGCATGATGTCTTCCATGTTTCTCAGCTCCGGAAATGTTTCAAGACTCCTGAGCGAACCATTGACCTCCAAGACACCGATCTTCAAGTATATCTCTCTTATCGTGAGCATCCAGTTGCAATTCTTGATGAAACGTAGCGTAAGACTCGCAACAAGTCTATCAGATTCCTCAAGGTGAGATGGTCTCATCATTCCAACAAAGAAGCTACTTGGGAATGCGAGGACCTTCTCCGTTTCGAAGTTCCGAACTTCTTTCGTTCCTAGATCTCGGGTCAAGATCCTCTTGTAGTATGGGATAGTTGTGACGGCCCAAGTGTTGTCCCTACCTTTTATGGCATGTAACCCATTGTATGAACCTTGTGTAATGAGCTTTGTTATGAATTGCACCTTGTCCCATGTCTAGTTGTGCATTCATGCATCATTTCATCCATCATAGCATTCATCATGCCTTGCTTGTTTTCTTGTGTCCTTGAATGATGTGGTACTGTGAGGTGCCTTGTGTTGTGGTGGTGTTGAGTGTGGTTGGAGTTGATGTGTGCAACCTCTTCTTCTTCCCCTCTCTATTCTCTATCAAACATCTCCTTCCACCCCCTTCTCTTCATATTATTTATGAGCAGAATTAAGTTGCTTTTTAAATTGTTTAAAAAAATGTTCAAGAGGTAGCCCTAATTATCTTATTAATTTAGAGTGTGATTCTTTTGATGGTTGGGGTTTGGTTGTTTTGTGTTTTAATTAAACAGGAGCTACCTTTTATTAAAGTATTAAAATTACTTGCTCAATAAATCAACTTGATAATTTTATTAAATAGTGCACATTATTTTCTTTACAAAAATATTTTGGTTTTGCACTAACGTCTTTTATTTTGCTCTGGGATCATTTTTAATGTGGATGCATTTTTAAAATGAGAAAAACCCTTCCTGATTTGTTTTGGGAAAGAGAGTGCGCAGTATGGGCCTTCTCGCGGCCCAACCCGCTCGGTGGACGGTCACCTGCTCCGTTAGGTTCACCGTCAGGTTCAGACAGTGAGAGCCGTGTCCGTTGTCGCCTTTCCTTCGCCGTCGCCATCCGTCCCATCGCCCATATAAGCCGTCGACGTGCGTGCCCCCTCGCCTAGGGTTCCGCTTCTCCCAGCCACCGCCACAGCTCTCTTCTTCCCCTCCATCTCTCTTCCTCCTCTCTTCTTTTCCCCTACCATGTAAGATTCTGAGAGGTTCAGAGAGGTTCAGTTGAATCCGCCGGTCGTCGCCGCCGTCGTCGCCGCGTCTCCGATGGGCCGTGTCCTTGGTGGTGATGGCGTGGAGCTCGGAGGTTCTCCCGACGTTCCATTCCCGCCGCTAGGGGCCCTAGAGGAGCTCTGCCGCGACCGCCCCGTCGTCGCCGGAAGTCCCCGCTCTGCCATCTTCTTCCCTGCGTCGTCTCCGGCCGTCTTCTTCCCCTCCGTCGACTCCGTAGTGACCGGCTCATCGTCGCCTTCACCCAAGGTGAGCCGCCGGTCCCTGTATCCCTTTCCTTCGTGCGTAGCTCGTTAGGTGGTCGCCACCGATAGAAAGACGAGTACCTGCCGCTCGCCTCCATCCTCCTCACCGCAAGGTGAGTAGGGGAATGGAGCCATGGATGACCCATTGTGCGTGGGAGCCACTTGCGCCGCTAGATCTGTCGTGGATCGCCGGAGTTTGCCACCGCAGCTTGCCTGTCGCCGTTGTCGCGTGGGTTCAGTTTCGTCGGTTAGGTTGTCGTGTGCGCGTGTATTAGATAGGCAGAGCCCCTACTCTGTTGTCGATTGAGTGCGTAGTAGAGTGGTTGGGTTCGGGAGAGGTGACCATCAGGTCCTGGGTTCGAGCCCAAGCTCCCCCATTTTTTGTGTTTTTCCTTTCTTTTGTTTTTGCTCTTTTATATGTATGTATGTGTTTGGATGGTAACCAGCATGTGTAGGGTTTCTTTTTCTGTTCTTCTTTTGAGTAGATGTATTGTGTGTAGGGTGTAGGTGTAATGAGAGAGTGTGTGTATGTTATACATACACACACATATGTGTAGGTGTTGTGTGTGTTGTGTGTGTTGTGTGTGTTGTGTGTGTATGCTATGCATACACGCATGAGTGTGTGTGTGGGTGTTGTGTGTTGTGATGTGTAGGTGCATGTGTTCATGCACTTATGCATGTGTGTTCTAGTGTGTGTGTATGTACCCAAGTGTATATATGCATGTGGTTGTGGTATGTGTGGTGTGGTGCACTATGCAAGTGCTTGCCATGTGTATGCTTAGTGTGTGTGTACCAACTTGTGTGTATGTATGTTGTTGAGAGTATGTGTGTGTGTATATCTTTGTGGTATACATGCAAGTGTTGGTGGTGGGTGTGTGAGAGTGTGTGTGTGTGATCATCTAATTATGCACATGCATACATGCATTGAGCATATATGTATGTATATGTGATGGATGACCACCCACACACATGAGTGATGTCATGAGTGAAGTGCCTTGTGCACTTGTGTGTGTAGGGGACTAGTGGGTTTTCCCACTTGTCATACCACTTTGTTGATATATGCTTTTCATGTAGGTTTTTCATCTCATTTCCATTCTTAGCTAAGTTGCCATACATGCTCATATCCATTTATGTGCTTTTCCTATTAGAGTAAGTTATGCCATGAAGAGTAGGTGGTAGATTTGCTATTTGAGTGTGCCTTGGTGTTTCACATGAGCATATGAGTATGACCCATGGTTTTGGGGTAGGAAGAGCCAACGAATCCATTGGAACTCTCAGATTTCACTTTTGAGCAAGTTCATAAATCTGTCATTTCAGCTGAGATGCCATTTTGTCATTTTTGCATGATTTAATCCATGCTTGCTTTGGGATATGTATCAACTAGGAAGCGCTAGTATTTTGTATCTAGAATGCCATGGTATTTTTTTAACATGAGAATCACCGATATAAGTGGGAAACAAGATGCTAAATTGCCTACTTGATGTTTCTGTTTCAGCATGCTAGAAACTACTAAGTCTGAGAGTCTGATGTTATTTTTATGCCATGAAGAGTGGGTGACATCTAGTTACATGTTGTGAATTTGCTCATGCTCAGTGTTAGTTATTTGGAGTAGATGTTGTCTACTACCATCCTGTTAATTTTCATGCCAAGATGTACTCTCTATACTATTTAACTACTGCTGTCAACTTGCTACTTTATTAACTCAGATTCCAGAAAACTGTTATTTTCACTGTCCCAGAAAACTGTTTCATCATGTCAACTTGATAGCTTCATGCTTATTGATGTGTGCCTCCTTTTCTGGTTGTATAGTTTGATAAGTTGAATTGTGTGTTGTGTAGATTCTTTAAATATCTTGTTTGGGGCTGTAGGATTCCTGTAGCTCAAGTTGTGAGCTGAGTAAGTTGCTATGTTGCTGTTTTGTGGCAGATTGTGAGTTTTATTGTTTTGTGACTTGTGGGAGCTATGATCCATGGAATTGATTGATTTTTGAGTGTATTATGGTTGATTTTTCATCACCTAACCAGTGGATACCTTGGAATGCCAAGAATTAGCCCATGGCATGGTGGTCTTGTGTTTTGATTTCGTTCCTTGTCGTGAGCATATCGTGAGAACCGTAACTCCGTTTCTTGCGTTCTTTATATGCATTTCTATCGATTTTGCATGATGCATACATATTTGCCATGTTCATGCATGTCTAAATAACTTAACATGAGGTTATGTCCAGATTCATTAGTAAACAAACTTTGCATGAGAAACTTGACTAGTTTTGGATTGCCATGTTTAATTCTTCATAAATGAATCACTCATCATCTTGGTTGTGCATTGCACCTTGGTTGGATATTTATTTTCTGTTTATCTTGGGTAGACGCGAGTGTCGATACTGAGTACGAGGACCCAGGAGAGTACCACTACGAGGATCCCGCTACTTGTTCCGCTGAAGAACCAACTGGCAAGATGATCGTACCCAGATCCCGATACTATTTTTGCTTGCTAGTTTCTCACTCTTATCATTACAATTGCGCTACCTACCACTTGATATCAGCCTCCTAATTGCCATGACGGCCTCTAACCTTCACATCCTAGCAAACCATTTATTGGCTAAGTTACCGCTGCTCAGCCCCTCTTATAGCATTCTTAGTTGCAGGTGCAGGTTGTTCCATGTGATAACATGGATTTGGATATCACCATATTATCTGTCATTTAATTTAATGCACATATATATCTTGGTATTGGTGGAAGGCTTGGCCTTTTTCTAAGTGATTTGTTCCGCTATTACCGCCATTAGTTCTTGGTTACTGGTGTTATGTTTTTCATATTTTGCGCTCCTAACATGCTCGGGGTTGTTATGGGGACCCCCTTGTTCATTCGGCTGAGATTAAAACTTGTCTGGCAAGACCCAACTTTGGTACTACATTTGCTAATATCTTAATAAAACTTGCATAGGGCCTTGCAACCCCGTGGATAATTTAATCAACCCCCGGGCCAGTGCTCCTCATGAGTGTTGGTCCAAACTAGAGCACTGTGCGGGGCCAACCCAGGGCAACTTGGAAGATTTCTATCAGGCCTCCGTACGCGTCGCTTATCCGTCGTGTCCTAAGAACGAGATACGTGGCTCTTATCGGGTTCGTCGACACGTCGGGAGGTCTTGTTGGATTTGTTTCACCTTTATCGAATGTCTTGCGTGTGGACTCTGACATTCTTCGGGTTTACTCGAGGTGCCGGAATTCCTTTGGAATTACCTATGACGATCACGAGATCCGTGGTCGAGGCTATTCCCGTGGAGTGTGGTTAATTTGTGATGGATTAGCTGGAGCACCCCTGTAGGGTTAAATCTTTCGGAAAGTCGTGCCCACGGTTATGTGGCAACTTGGATATTTGTTTAACACCCGGTTATAGTAAACTTGAAGTAAATGCTAATTAAAATAGACCAACTGTGTGAGTAACCGTGATCGTCTCTGCTCGTGAACATGATCCGAGAGAGAATACAGTGGGGTTATGATTTGCGTAAGTGTTCAGGATCTCATAGAGATCATACTAGATTTAATCGTCATCGTAGGCCACTCATATTTATTTTCATGTTACGTAAGTTAGCCACCATAAATGCTTAGTGCTGCTTCAAACTAAAACACTTACCACATCCCAACCTTAAGCTTGAATAGTCTCGGTACCCGGGCGCATGATTGCTGAGTCCCTGTGGCTCACAGTTTACTACAACTCTCCAGGTACATGGTTAGATGAGTTCGTGCAGGATGACCTTACCCAGATCCAGTGGGAATATGATGAGGAAAGAGGCAGGATGTACGTGACTTATCCGGATGAGTAGAGGACCATGGTGGTGATCTTTGGGATAGCGAGATAGTATCATTTGCATCTGTTTTTACCATTTGATTTCGTCCGTAGGCGGACCCTGTCTTCATATTGATGATTTGAACTCTGAGTGAATTGTAATTTAGCATGTGACGAGTGTAAGCCAATCTTGTATACTCGTCTTTTCAGTATTGTATGATGTGATGATACTATACTTGCTAACGGCAAGATGCGCCTCTATCCCTTGCGGGCCCCTCGTGCCTTAAAAAGGATAGGTGCGCATCTTGGGCGTGACACGGAATTGCTCCACCACCATCACCGCGGCGCCGTCACGCTGCCGGAGAACTCGTCTACATCTCTGCTCCCTCTTGTTGGATCAAGAAGGCGGAGATCGTCATCAAGCTGTACGTGTGCTGAACGCGGAGGTGTCATCCGTTTGGCGCTAGATCGGAAGGACCGTGATCAAGATCGTGAGACGGATCATGATGAAATCGCGGGATGGATCGTGATGAGTCCATGGGACGGATCGTGATTGGATCGCGGTACGGATCGTGATGAGATCGTGGGACGCTCGGCAATTTGGATCGCGAAGACGTTCGACTACACCAACCGCGTTTCTTAACGCTTCTCGCTTAGCGATCTACAAGGGTATGTAGATCCACTCTCCCTCTCGTAGATGCTCATCACCATGGATAGATCTTGCGTGTGCGTAGGATTTTTTTTGTTTCCCATGCAATGTTCCCCAACAGTGGCATCATGAGCTAGGTCTATGTGTAGATGAGATCTCAAGTAGAACACAAACAGTTTGTGGGCGTTGATGCTTACATTGCTTCCTCCCTTGGTCATGTTTTGGTTCAACGGTATTGTGGGATGAAGCGGCCCGGACCAACCTTACTCGTACGCTTACGAGAGATCGGTTCCATCGACTAACGTGTAACCTCGTTGCACAAAGATGGTTGGCGGGTGTCTATTTCTCCTACTTTAGTTGGATCGGATTCGACAAAGGCGGTCCTTGAGAAGGTTGAAAAGCAACTTATGTATCACCGTTGTGGTTTTTGCGTAGGTGAGAATTGTTCTTGCTAGATACCCGTAGCATCCACGTAAAACATGCAACAACAATTAGAGGAAGTCTAACTTGTTTTTGCAGGGTTTGTTGTGATGTGATATGGCCAATTACATGATGTGATATATGTGATGTATGAGATGATCATGTGTTGTATAGAATATCACGACTTGCATGTCGATGAGTACGGCAACCGACAGGAGCCATAGGGTTGTCTTTAATTATTGTATGATCTGCATGTCAATCATTAAGCACTATGTAATGCTTTACTTTATCGCCAAACGGTAGCAATAGTAGTACAAGCATGATGGGCGCGACAACCTCGATGGCGACACGTTGATTGAGATCAAGATGATGGAGATCATGGTGTCGTTCCGGTGACGATGGAGATCATGCCGGTGCTTTCAAGATGGAGATCAAAAGCACAAGTTCATGGCCATATCATGTCACTTATGATTTGCATGTGATGTTAATCCTTTTATGCACCTTGTTTTGCTTAGGATGACGGTAGCATTATAAGGTGATCCCTCACTTAATTTCAAGATAAATTGTGTTCTCCCCGAGTGTGCATCGTTGCGAAAGTTCATTGTGTCGAGACACCACGTGATGATCGGGTGTGATAGACTCTACGTTCACATACAACGGGTGCAAGCCAGTGTTGCACATGCAGAACACTCAGGTTAAACTTGACGAGCCTAGCATGTACAGACATGGCCTCGAAACACAAGAGACCGAAAGGTCGAACATGAGTCATATAGTAGATATGATCAACATGATGATGTTCACCATTGAAACCACCTCAACTCACGTGATGATCGGACTTGAGTTGGTGAATTTGGATCATGTATCACTCGAATGGCCAGAGGGATGTCAATTTGAGTGGGAGTTCTTAAGTAATATGATTAATTGAACTCATTATCATGAACATAGTCAATAGTGTCTTTGCAAAATTATGTTGTAGATTACTAGCTCACGCTATAGCTCCCTTGAATTTTTATATGTTCCTAGAGAAATAGAGTTGAAAGATGATGGTAGCAATATTAGGGACTGGGTCCATGATCTGAGGATTGTCCTCATTGCTGCACAGAAGGCTTATGTCCTTAATGCACCGCTCGGTGCGCCACCCCCTCTAGCATCGTTTGTAGATGTTGTGAACATCTGACAAGTACGTTCTGATGACTACTTGATAGTTTAGTGCGTCATGCATTACGACTTAGAATTGAGGCTCCGAAACGTTTTGAACGTCACGGAACATATGAGATGTTCTAAGAGCTGAAATTAGGATCTCAGGCTCGTGCCCGTGTTGCGAGATATGAGATATCCAACAAGATTCTTTGCCTGCAAGATGAAAGAGAATAGCTCAATCGTTGAGCATGTGCTCAGATTGTCTGGGTGCTACAATTGCTTGAATCGAGTGGGAGTTGATCTTCCAGATACGATAGTGATTGATATAGTTCTCCAAGTCATTGTCACTAAGCTACTAGAACTTGGTGATGAACTATTAAATGCCAGGGATAGAAATAATGATCCCTGAACTGTTCGCGATGTTTGACACTGCGAAGGTAGAAATCAAGAAGGAGCGTCAAGTGTTGATGGTTAGTCAAACCACTAGTTTCGAGAAGGGCAGGAGCAAGGAGGGAAACTTCATGGATAGCAAGTCAGTTGCTGCTCCAGTGAAGCAACCCAAAGTTGAACCCAAACCCGATACTAAGTGCTTCGATTATGAGGAGAGCGGTCGCTGAAGCGGAACAACCCTAGATACTTGGTAGATAAGAAGGCTAGCAACGTTGACAGAAGTATATTTGATATACATGTTATTGATGTGTACCTTGCTATTACTCCTAGTAGCACATGGGTATTGGATACCGGTTCGCTTGGTAAATGTTAGTAACTCGAAATAAAAGCTACGGAATAAACGGAGAACTAGCTAAGGGCGAGGTGACGATGTGTGTTGGAAATGTTTCCAAGGTTGATGTGATCAACATCGCACGCTCTCTCTACCTTCGGGATTAGTGACGAACCTAAATAAATGTTATTTGGTGTTTTGCGTTGAGCATGAACGTGATTAGATCATGTTTATTGCAACACGGTTATTCATTTAAGTTAGAGAATAATGGTTATTCTGTTTACATGAATGATACCTTCAATGGTCATGCACCTAGTGAGAATGGTTTGTTAAATCTTGATCGTAGCAATACACATGTTCATAACATTGATGCCAAAAGATACAAAGTTAATAATGATAGTACCACATACTTGTGGCACTGCCACTAAATGTCATATTGGTATAAAGCGCATGAAGAAACTCCATGCTTATGGATCTTTGGACTCATTCGATTTCGAATCGGTCGAGACATGCGAACCATGCCTCTTGGGCAAGATGACAAAGGACCCCGTTTTCTAGATGGATGGAGCGGGCAAGTGATTTATTGGAAATGATACATGTCGATGTATGCAATCCAATGAATCTTGTAGCGTGTGGTGGATATCGTTATTTTCTTACCTTCACTGATGATTTGAGTAGATATAGTGTATATTTACTTAATGAAACACAAGTCTAAATCGTTTGAAAGGTTCAAAAAAATTTAGAGTGAAATTTAAGATCATCGTGACAAGAAGATAAAAATGTCTGCGATATGATCATGGAGGTGAATATCTGAGTTACGAGTTTGGCATACAACTTTA
This sequence comes from Hordeum marinum, assembly GCA_022496015.1. Lineage (NCBI taxonomy): Eukaryota > Viridiplantae > Streptophyta > Magnoliopsida > Poales > Poaceae > Hordeum > Hordeum marinum. The sequence goes on along the minus strand of CM039677.1, from coordinate 338,502,402 downwards.
GACAATGTGAAAGTTGTTTCACAACTCACGCCACCTGGAACACCATAGTGTGATGGTGTGTCTGAATGTCATAGTCGTACTCTATTGGATATGGTGCGTGCTATGATGTCTCTTATCGTTTTGCTACTATAATTTTGGGGTTATGCATTAGAGACAATGACATTCACTTTAAATAGGGCACCATCTAAATCCGTTGAGATGACACCGTGTGAATTAAGGGTTGATAGAAACCCAAGCTGTCATTTCTTAATGTTTGGGGCTGCGACACTTGTGTGGAAAATATTTTCACCGAATGAGCACAAACCCAAAGCGGTCAAATGTATCTTCATAGGATACCCTAAGAAGAGTTGGGTGAACCTTCTATCTCAGATCCAAGCATAAAATGTTTGTTGCTAAAACTGGGTCCTTTCTCGAGAAAGAGTTTCTCTCGAAATAATTGAGTGGGAGGAAGATAGAACTTGATGAGGTTGTTGAACCTTTGTTCAACCAGAGAGTAGCGCAGCGACGGAAGATGTTTCTGTGAAGCCTACGTTAATTGAAGAGGTTAATGATGATGATCATGAAGCTTCGGATCAAGTTACTATCAAACCTCGTAGGTCGACAAGGATGTGTACTGCTCCTGAGTGGTACGACAACCCTATCTTGGAGGTCATGTTGTTGGACAACGATGAACCTACGAGGTGTGGAGAAGCGATGATGGGCCCGGATTCTGACAAATGGTTAGAGGCCATGAAATCCGAGAAAGGATCCATGTATGAAAACCAAGTATAGACTTTGGTGGACTTGCTTATAGGACGACAGGTCGTTGAGTACGAATGGATCTTTAAAATGAAGACAGACGCTGATGGTGAATGTCACCATTTATAAAGCTCGACTTGTCACAAAGAAGTTTCCAGCAAGTTCAAGGAGTTGACTACGATGAGACTTTCTCACTCGTAGCGATGCTAAAGTCTGTTGGAATTATGTTAGCAGTTGCTGCATTTTTCAATTATGAAATCTGACAGATGGATGTCAAAACATCGTTTCCTTAACGGTTTACTTGAGGAAAGGTTGTATGTGATAAAACCAGAAGGTTTTGTCAGTGCTAAGGATGCTAAAAGGTGAGCAAGCTTCAGTGATCCTTCTATGGACTAAAGCAAGCATCTCGGAGTTGGAATATAAACTTTGATGAGGTGATCAAAGTTTTTGAGTCTATACAAATTTTATGAGAAACTTGTATTTACAATAAAGTGAGTGGGAGCACTATAGAGTTTCTGGGAAGCATATGTGGTTGACATATTGTTGATCGGAAATGATGTAGGGTTTCTGGAAAGCAAAAACAGTTGTTTGAAAAATGGTTTTCAAAGGAAGACCTGGATAAAGCTACCTAATTGTTGAGCATCAAGATCTATAGAGATAGATCAAGATGCTTGATGAGACTTTCAATGAGTACATACCTTGACAAGATTTTGAAAGAGTTCAAAATGGATCAGTCAGAGAAAGAGTTCTTGCCTGATTTGTAAGGTGTGAAGTTGAGTGAGACTCAAAGCCCGACAACGACAGAAGAAAGAGAAGGGACGAACGTCGTCCACTATGCGTTAGCCATAGGCTCTATATTATGCCATGCTGTGTACCGCACCTGTGTGTGCCTTGCCATGAGTCCATCAAGGGGTACAAGAGTGATCCAGGAGTGGATCAATGGACAACGGTCAAGATTATCCTTAGCAACTAAAATACTAAGGAGATTTTTCTCGATTATGGAGGTGATAAAGAGTTCATCGTAAAGAGTTACGTCGATGCAAGCTTTAACACCAATCCAGATGACTTGTAGTAGCAATCTGGATACGCATAGTGGAGCAGCCATTTGGAATAGTACCAAGTGGAGTGTGGTAGCAGTGTTTACGGTTTGACATAGAGATTTGCAAAGTACACACTGATTTGAATGTCACAGACCCGTTGACTATAAGACCTCTCTCACATGCAAAGCATGATCGAGCCTCGGAACTCATTGGGTGTTAGATTCATAACAATGCGAATCACATGGTGACGTGAACTAGATTATTGACTCTAGTGCAAGTGGGAGACTGTTGGAAATATGCCCTAGAGGCAATAATAAATTAGTTATTATCATATTTCTTTGTTCATGATAATCGTTTATTATCCATGCTATAATTGTGTTGATCGGAAACTCACATACATGTGTGGATACATAGACAACACCATGTCCCTAGTATGCCTCTAATACACTAGCTCGTTAATCAAAGATGGCTATAGTTTCCTAGTCATGGACATGAGATGTCATTTGGTAACGTGATCACATCAATAGGAGAATGATGTGATGGACAAGACCCAAACTACAAACGTAGCATATGATCGTGTCAGTTTATTGCTACTGTTTTCTGCATGTCAAGTATATGTTCCTATGACCATGAGATCATGCAACTCACTGACACCGAAGGAGTACCTTGTGTGTATCAAATGTTGCAACGTAACTGGGTGACTATAAAGGTGCTCTACAGGTATCTTTGAGGGTGTCTGTTGGGTTGGCATGGATCAAGACTGGGATTTGTTACTCCGTGTGACGGAGAGGTATCTCAAGGCCCACTCGGTAATACAACATCACAATAAGCCTTGCAAGCAATGTGACTAAGTGTTAGTCACGGGATCTTGTATTATGGAACGAGTAAACAGACTTGCTGGTAACGAGGTTGAACTAGGTATGGAGATACCGACGATTGAATCTCGGGCAAGTAACATACCGAAGAACAAAGGGAACATCATACGGGATTAACTGAATCCTTGACATAGAGGTTCGACCGATAAAGATCTTCGTAGAATATGTAGGAACCAATATGGGCATCTAGGTCCCGCTATTGGTTATTGACCGTAGAGGTGTCTCGGTCATGTCTACATAGTTCTTGAATCCGCAGGGTCTGCACACTTAAGGTTTGGTGATGTTTGGGTAGTATAGAGTTATGCATGGTGGTGACCGAAGGTTGTTCGGAGTCCCAGATGAGATCCCGGACATCACGAGGAGCTCCGGAATGGTCCGGAGGTAAAATTGATATATAGGAAGTCCTATTTTGGTCGCCAGAAAAGTTTTGGGCTCATCGGTAGTGTACCGGGAGACCATCGGGAGGGGTATTTCGACCCAAGAGGTTACATGGGATGTGGGAGAGTGAATACCAGCCCTTAGTGGGCTGGTGGAAGTCCCACAGAAGGCCCATGCGGCTGGGAAGAAAAGCCCAAAGAGAAAAAGGTGGAAAAAGGCAAAAAGGCCAAAATAAGAGGAGGAATCCTCCTCTCCTCCTGGTTCGGCCGAGGCCTAGATGGCTTGGCCCTTGGGCCAAGCCTCCTCCTCTCTTCCTCTTATATATACTAGAGGTTTTAGGGTTTTTGCACTTGATTTTCAGCCACGTGCTACCCGTTCCTCTAGTGCATAGTTTCTCCTCTAGATCGGTTTTTTGAAGTGCTTAGGCAAAGTCCTGTCGGAATTGCTCCACCACCATCACCGCGGCACCGTCATGCTGCCAGAGAACTCGTCTACCTCTCTGCTCCCTCTTGCTAGATCAAGAAGGCGGAGATCGTCATCAAGCTGTACGTGTGCTGAATACGGAGGTGCCGTCCGTTCGGCGCTAGATCGGAAGGACCGTGATCAAGATCACTAGACGGATTGTGATGAGATCACGAGATGGATCGTGATGAGTCCATGGGATGGATCGTGATTGGATCGCGGGACAAATCGTGATGAGATCACGGGACGCTTGGCGATTTGGATCGCGAAGACGTTCGACTACACCAACCACGTTTCTTAACGCTTCCCGCTTAGCGATCTACAAGGGTATGTAGATCCACTCTCCCTCTCGTAGATGCTCATCACCATGGATAGATCTTGCATGTGCGTAGGAATTTTTTTGTTTCCCATGCAGCGTTCCCCAACATTCGGATCTGAGATAGAAGGTATACCTGACTGTCTCTTTCGGGTATCCTATGAAGACGCATTTCTCCGCTTTGGGTTCCAGCTTTTCAGGCTGAAGCTTTTTGACATAAGCATCACATCCCCAAACTTTAAGAAACGACAACTTTGGCCTCTTGCCAAACCATAGTTCATATGGCATCGTCTCAACGGATTTCGATGGTGCCCTATTTAAAGTGAATGCAGCTGTCTCTAATGCATAACCCCAAAACGATAGTGGCAAATCAGCAAGAGACATCATAGAACACACCATATCTAATAAGGTTCGATTACGACGTTTGAACACACCGTTACGCTGTGGTGTTCCGGGTGGTGTCAACTGTGAAACAATTCCACACTATCTTAAGTGACTGCCAAACTCATAACTCAGATATTCACCTCCTCGATCAGATCGCAGGAATTTAATCTTCTTGTTACGATGATTCTCAACTTCACTCTGAAATTGCTTGAACTTTTCAAACATTTCAGACTTGTGTTTCATTCAGTAAATATACCCATATCTACTTAAGTCATCAGTGAAGGTGAGAAAATAATGATATCCACCACGCACTGTAACATTCATTGGACCGCACACATCAGTATGTATGATTTCCAATAAGTCACTTGCCCGTTCCATTGTTCCAGAGAACGGCGTTTTAGTCATCTTGCCCATGAGGCATGGTTCACATGTGTCAAGTGATTCAAAATCAAGTGACTCCAAAAGTCCATCAGCATGGAGCTTCCTCGTGCGTTTTACACCAATATGACCTAAACGGCAATGCCACAAGAAAGTGGTACTATCATTATCAACTCTACATCTTTTGGCATCAATGTTATGAACATGTGTATTATCACTATAAAGATTCAATATGAATAAACCCCTCACATTGGGTGCATGACCATAAAAGATATAACTCATATAAATAGAACAACCTTTATTCTCTGATTTAAATGAGTAATCGTCTCGCAATAAACAAGATCCAGATATAATGTTCATGCTTAACGCAGGCACTAAATAACAATTATTAAGGTTCATCACTAATCCCGATGGTAATCGAAGAGAGAGAGTGCCGATGGCGATCACATCAACCTTGGAACCATTTCCCACGTGCATCGTCACTTCATCCTTTGCCAGCCTTCGTCTATTTCGTAGTTCCTATTTTGAGTTGCAAATGTGAGCAACCGAACCAGTATCAAATACCCAGGCACTACAACGAGAGCTAGTAAGGTACACATCAATAACATGTATACAAATATATACCTTATTTGTCGATGGCCGCCTTCTTGTCAGCTAGGTACTTGGGGCAGTTCTGCTTCCAGTGACCAGTTCCCTTACAATGAAAGCACTCAGTTTCTGGCTTGGGTCCATGCTTGGGCTTCTTTACAGGAGTAGCAACTGCTTTGCCATCCTTCTTGGTTTTACCCTTCTTGCCCTTGCCCTTGCCATTCTTCTTGAAACTAGTGGTTTTATTGACCATCAACACTTGATGTTCTTTCTGGATTTCAGACTCAGCGACTTCTAGCATCGCAAATTGCTTAGCGACTGACTTGTTCATCCCGTGCATGTTATAGTTCATCACAAAGCTCTTGTAACTAGGTGGCAGTGATTGAAGAACTCTGACAGTGATCGCCTCTGGCGGAAGGGCAATTCCCAACTCCGCTAGACGAGTCGAATACCCAGACATTCTAAGTATATGTTCACTTATAGACCCGTTCTCCTCCATCTTGCAAGCATAGAACTTATCAGAGGTCTCATACCTCTCAATTCGAGCATTCTTCTAAAGGATAAACTTCAACTCCTAGAACATCTCATATGATCCATGATGTTCAAAACGTCTTTGAAGTCCCGGTTCTAAACCATACAATATTGCACACTGAACTATTGAGTAATCTCCAGAACGTGCCTCCCAAGCGTTCTTAACGTCTTCGGATGACATGTCTTCTGGTTGGTCACCAAGCGGTGCATCAAGGACATATGATTTCTGGGAATCAGTGAGGATAATCCTTAGATTACGGGCCCAGTCAATAAAGTTACTTCCATCATCTTTCAACTTAGCTTTGTCTAGGAACGCATTAAAATTCAGGGGTGCTACTGCTCGAGCCATTGATCTACAACATAAATATGCAAAGGTTACTTAGACTATTGTTCAAGATAATGAGTTTAGTTAATCAAATTACTAAAGCTCCCACTCAAATTGACATCCCTCAGGTCATCTGAGTGTCACATGATCCAAATTCACCAACTCAAGTCTGATCATCACGTGAGTTGAGGTGGTTTCAATGGTGAACGTCATCATGTTGATCATATCTACTATATGACTCATGTTCGACCTTTCGGTCTCTTGTGTTCCGAGGCCATGTCTGTACATGATAGGCTCGTCAAGTTTAACCCGAGTGTTCTGCATGTGCAACACTGGCTTGCACCCGTTGTATGTGAACGTAGAGTCTATCACACCCGATCATCACGTGGTGTCTCGACACGACGAACTTTCGCAACGGTGCACACTCGGGGAGAACACAATTCATCTTGAAATTTAAGTGAGGGATCACTTTATAATGCTACCGTCGGCCTAAGAAAACAAGGTGCATAAAAGGATTAACATCACATGCAAATCATAAGTGACATGATATGGCCATGAACTTGTGCTTTTGATCTCCATCTTGAAAGCACCGGCATGATCTCCATCGTCACCGGCACAACACCATGATCTCCATCATCTTGATCTCCATCAACGTGTCGCCATCGGGGTTGTTGCGCCCATCATGCTTGTACCACTATTGCTACCGTTTAGCGGTAAAGTAAAGCATTACATAGCGCTTAATGATTGACACGTAGGTCATACAATAATTAAGGACAACCCTATGGCTCCTGCCGGTTGCCGTACTCATCGACATGCAAGTCATGATATTCTATGCAACACATGAGCATCTCATACATCACATATATCACATCATGTAATTGGCCATATCACATCACAACATACCCTGCAAAAACAAGTTAGACGTCCCCTAATTGTTGTTGCATGTTTTACGTGGCTGCTACGGGTATCTAGCAAGAACAATTCTCACCTACGCATAAACCACAACTGTGATACATAAGTTTATTTTCAACCTTCTCAAGGACCGCCTTTGTCAAATAAGATCCAACTAAAGTAGGAGAAAATGCCACCCGCCAGCCATCTTTTGCAACAAGTTGCAGTTGAGGGAACCGGTCTCTCGTAAGCATACGAGCAATGTTGGTCTGGGCCGCTTCATCCCACAATACCGCTGAACCAAAACACGACCAAGGGAGGAAGCTATGTAAGCATCAACACCCACAAAATCTTTGTGTTCTACTCGAGATCACATCTACACATAGACCTAGCTCATAATGCCACTGCTGGTGAACGTCGCATGGGAAACAAAAAAATTCCTACGCTCACGCAAGACCTATCCATGGTGATGAGCATCTACGAGAGGGAGAGTGGATCTACATACCCTTGTAGATCGCTAAGCAAGAAGCGTTAAGAAACGTGGTTGGTGTAGTCGAACTTCTTCACGATCCAAATCGCCGAGCGTCCCGCGATCCAATCACGATCCGTCCCGATCAAGCACCGAACGGACGACACCTCCGCGTTCAGCACACGTATAGCTTGATGACGATCTCCGCCTTCTTGATCCAGCAAGAGGGAGCGGAGAGGTAGATGAGTTCTTTGGCAGCGTGACGGCACCGTGGCGATAGTGGTGGAGCAATTCCGGCAGGGCTTCGCCTAAGCACTGCAGAAAACCGATCTAGAGAAGAAACTATGCACTAGAGGAACGGGTAGCACGTTGCTGAAAATCAAGTGCAAAACCCCTAAAACCTCTAGTATATATAAGAGGAAGAGAGGAGGAGGCTTGGCCCAAGGGCCAAGCCATCTAGGCGTCGGCTGAACCAAGAGGAGAGGAGGATTCCTCCTCTTATTTTGGCCTTTTTGCCTTTTTCCACCCTTTTCTCTTTGGGCTTTTCTTCCCAGACGCATGGGCCTTGTGTGGGACTTCCACCAGCCCACTAAGGGCTGGTATTCACTCTCCCACATCCCATGTAGCCTCTTGGGTCGAAATACCCCTCCCGATGGTCTCCCGATACACTACCGATGAGCCCGAAACCTTTCCGGTGACCAAAATAGGACTTCCTATATATCAATCTTTACCTCTGGACCATTCCGGAGTTCCTCGTGACTTCCGAGATCTCATCCGGGACTCCGAAAAACCTTCGGTCACCACCATGCATAACTCTATACTACCCAAACGTCACCAAACCTTAAGTGTGCAGACCCTGCGGGTTCGAGAACTATGTAGACATGACCGAGACACCTCTACGGTCAATAACCAATAGCGGGACCTGGATGCCCATATTGGTTCCTACATATTCTACGAAGATCTTTATCGGTCGAACCTCTATGTCAATGATTCAGTTAATCCCGTATGATGTTCCCTTTGTTCTTCGGTATGTTACTTGCCCGAGATTCGATCGTCGATATCTCCATACCTAGTTCAACCTCGTTACCGGCAAGTCTCTTTACTCGTTCCGTAATACAAGATCTCGTGACTAACACTTAGTCACATTGCTTGCAAGGCTTATTGTGATGTTGTATTACCGAGTGGGCCCTAAGATACCTCTCTATCACACGGAGTAACAAATCCCAGTCTTGATCCATGCCAACCCAACAGACACCCTCGGAGATACCTGTAGAGCACCTTTATAGTCACCCAGTTACATTGCGACGTTTGATACACACAAGGCACTCTTCCGGTGTTCATGAGTTGCATGATCTCATGGTCATAGAATCATATACTTGACATTCAGAAAACAATAGCAATAAACTGACACGATCATATGCTACGTTTGTAGTTTGGGTCTTGTCCATCACATCATTCTTCTAATGATGTGATCCCGTTATCAAATGACATCACATGTCAATGGCTAGGAAACCTTGACCATGTTTGACCAACGAGCTAGTTCACTAGAGGCATACTAGGTGTTGGGGAACGTTGCATGGGAAACAAAAAATTTCCTACGCGCACGCAGATCTATCCATGGTGATGAGAATCTACGAGAGGGAGAGTGGATCTACATACCCTTGTAGATCGCTAAGCGGGAAGCGTTAAGAAATGCGGTTGGTGTAGTCAAATGTCTTCGCGATCCAAATCGCCATGTGTCCCGCGATCCAATCACGGTCCGTCCCACGAACTTGATCACGATCTGTCCCACGAACTTGATCATGATCCGTCCCACGAACTTGATCACGATCCGTCCCACGAACTTGATCATGATCCTTCCGATCTAGCGCCGAACGGACGGCACCCCCACATTCAGCACACGTGCATCTTGATGATGATCTCCACCATATTGATCCAGCAAGAAGGAGTGGAGAGGAAGAAGAGTTCTCCGGTGATGGTGGTGGAGCAATTCCGGAGGGCTTCGCCTAAGCACTGTAGAAATCCGATCTAGAGGAGAAACTATGCACTAGAGGAACGGGTAGCACGTGGCTTTAAAAACTAGTGCAAAACCCTAAAATCCACCAGTATATATAGGAGGAGAGGAGGGGAGGCTGGCGCAAGGGCCAAGGCTCCTATAGGAGTCGGCCGAACCAACTAGGATTGGAGGACTCTCCTCCAATCCTAGTAGGACTAGGATTCGTCCTTTTTTTTCCTTTTTCCACCTTTTCCTATTGGGTTTTCTTCTCTAGCCACATGGGCCTTGTGTGGGAGTTTCCACCAGCCCACTAAGGGCTGATATTCACTCTCCCACAGCCCATGAAGCCTCTTGGGTCGAAATACCCCTCCCGGAGGCCTCCCGGTACACTACCGGCACTCCCGGTACACTACCGATGAGCCCAAAACTTTTCCGGCGACCAAAACAGGACTTCCTATATATGAATCTTTACCTCCGAACCATTCTGGAGCTCCTCCTGACATCCGTGATCTCATCCGATACTCCGAACAAACTTCGGTCACCACCATACATAACTCTATATTACCGAAACGTAACCAAACCTTAAGTGTGCAGACCCTGCGGGTTCGAGAACTATGTAGACATGACCGAGACACCTCTACGGTCAATAACCAATGGCGGGACCTGGATGTCCACATTGGTTCCTACATATTCTACGAAGATCTTTATCGGTCGAACCTCTATGTCAAGGATTCAGTTAATCTCGTATGATGTTCCCTTTGTTCTTCGGTATGTTACTTGCCCGAGATTCGATCGTCGGTATCTCCATACCTAGTTCAACCTCGTTACTGGCAAGTCTCTTTACTTGTTCTGTAATACAAGATCCCGTAACTAACACTTAGTCACATTGCTTGCAAGGCTTATTGTGATGTTGTATTACCAAGTGGGCCTTGAGATACCTCTCCATCACACGGAGTAACAAATCCTAGTATTGATCCATGCCAACTCAACAGACACCCTCGGAGACACCTGTAGAGAATCTTTATAGTCACCTAGTTATGTTGCGACGTTTGATACACATAAGGCACTAGGAACATATACTTGACATGTAGAAAACAATAGCAATAAACTGACACGATCATAAGCTACGTTTGTAGTTTGGGTCTTCTCCATCACATCATTCTCCTAATGATGTGATCCCGTTATCAAATGACATCTCATGTCCATGGCTAGGAAACCTTAACCATCTTTCGTTCAACGAGCTAGTTCACTAGAGGCATACTAGGGACATTGTGTTTGTCTATGTATCCACACATGTATCCATGTTTCCAATTAATACAATTTTAGCATGGATAATAAAAAATTATCATGAACAAGGAAATATAATAATAAACACTTTATTATTGCCTCTAGGGCATATTTCCAGCACTAGGGACAAAGTGTTGTCTATTTACCCACACATGTAATGTGTTTCCAATCAATACAATTATAGCATGGATAATAAATGATTATCATGAACAAGGAAATATAATAATAAGCACTTTATTTATTGCCTCTAGGGCATATTTCCAACAGACACAATGATGGAGATCATATTGTCATGCCGGTGATGATGGAGATGGTGCCGGTGCTTTGAAGATGGAGTTCGAAAGCACAAGATGATGATGGCCATATCATGTCACTTATTTGATTTGCATGTGATGTTTATCTTTTATGCATCTTATTTTGCTTAGGATGACGGTAGCATTATAAGATGATCCCTCTCTAAAATTTCAAGATAAAATTGTGTTCTTCCTAATTATGCACTATTGAGAAAGTTCGTTGTTTTGAAGCACCTCGTGATTAAGGGGTGTGATAGACTCTTCATTCGCATACAACGGGCATAAGCTAGTTTTACACATGCGGAATACTTTGGTTAAACTTGATGAGCCTAGCATGTACATACATGGCCTCGGAACACAGGAGACCGGAAGGTCAAAGATGAGTGATATAGAAGATATGATTAAGATGGAGATGTGCACCATTGAAACCACCTCATCTCACGTGATGATCAGACTTGGGTTGGTGGATTTGGATCATGTCACACTTACACAACCCGAGAGATGTTGATTCGAATGGGAGTTCATTAATAATTTTATTAACTCAACTAATTATCATGAACATAGTCAAAATGTCTTTGTAAATTATGTTGTAGATCTATAGCTCGTGCTATAGCTCCCCTGTATTTTGGTACGTTCCTAGAGAAAACTAAGTTCAAAGATGATGGTAGCAATTATGCAGACTAGGCCTATGATTTGAAGATTTTCCTCATTGCTGCACAAAAAGGCTGATGTCCTTGATGCACCTCTCGGTGCGCCACCCCCTCAAGCATCGTCTTTGGGTGTTGTGAACATATGGTAGGAACGTTCTGACGACTACTTGATAGTTCAGTGCATCATGCTTTAAGGCTTATAATTGAGGCTCCAAAGATGTTTTGAACGTCACGGAGCATCTAGATGTTCCAAGATCTGAAAATGGAATTTTAGACTCATGCCCGTGTTGAGAGGTATGAGAACTCTGACAAGTTCTTTGCCTGAAAGATGGAAGAGAATAGCTCAATCGGTGAGCATATGCTCAGAATGTCTGGGTGCTAGAATTGCTTGAATCAAGTGGGAGTTAATCTTCCAGATAAGATAGTGACTGACAGAGTTATCCAAGTCACTGCCACCAAGCTACTAGAGCTTTGTGATGAACTATAACATGCACGGGATGGAGAAGATGATCCCTGAGCTATTCACGATGTTTTATGCCACGAAGGTAGAAATCAAGAAGGAGCATCAAGTGTTGATGGTTATGTTGGAAATATGCCCTAGAGGCAATAATAAAATGGTTATTATTATATTTCATTGTTCATGATAATCATTTATTATCCATGGTATAATTGTATTGATTGGAATCTCAAATATATGTGTGGGTAAATAGACAACACTGTGTCCCTAGTATGCCTCTAATAGACTAGCTCATTGATCAACGATGGTCAAGGTTTCCTAACCATAGACATGAGATGTCATTTGATAACGAGATCACATCATTAGGAGAATGATGTGATGGCCAAGACCCAAACTATGATCGTAGCATATGATCATGTCAGTTTATTGCTATAGTTTTCTGCATGTCAAGTATCTGTTCATATGACCATAAGATCATGTAACTCACTGACACCGGAGGAGTGCCTTCTATGTATCAAACGTCGCAACATAATTGGGTGACAATAAAGGTTCTCTACAGGTATCTCCGAGCATGTCTGTTGAGTTGGCATGGATCAAGACTGGGATTTGTTACTCCATGTGACGAAGAGGTATCTCAGGGCCCGCTCGATAATACAAAATCATAATGGGCTTGCAAGCAAAGTGACTAAAGTGTTAGTCATGGGATCTTGTATTACGGAACGAGTAAAGAGACTTGCCGGTAACGAGATTGAACTAGGTATGGAGATACCGACGATCGAATCTCAGGCAAGCAATATACCGAAGAACGAAGGGAACTACATATGGGATTAACTGAATCCTTGACATAGAGGTTCAACCGATAAAGATCTTCGTATAATATGTAGGAACCAATATGGGCATCCAGGTTTCGCTATTGGTTATTGGCCATAGAGGTGTCTCGGTCATGTCTACATAGTTCTCGAATCCACAGGGTCTGCGCACTTAACGTTCGGTGATGTTTCGGTATTGTTGAGTTATGTATGTTGGTGACCTAAGGTTGTTCCGAGTATCGGATGAGATCCCGTACGTCACGAGGATCTCCGGAATGGTCCGGAGGTAAAGATTGATATATAGGAAAGTGGTATTTGGGTTTCGGAAAAGTTTTGGGTACTTCCGATAGTGTACCAAAAGTGACGAATGGGTTCCGGGGGTCCATCAGGAGGGGCCCACCCACCCTAGGGGCCACATGGGCCTAGGAGGTGGCGCACCAGCCCCTGGTGGGCTGGGCAGCCAGCCCCTAAGGGGCCCTTGGGCAAGGGGTGGGGAAGGCCAAGTGGGGAGGGAGTCCTACTAGGACTCCACCTCCCTTGCGGGAGGTGGACTCCTCTCTCTTGCGCCGCCAAGGGCCCTAAGGGAAACCCTAGGGCACCCCACCTACCCCCTTTCCCTCCTATATATAGTGGGGTTTTTGAGGGCAGGCCCCACCTGAAAAGCCATGTGTTGCCCTCTCCCCTCTAGATCATCGTTGTCCTCTAGATTGTTTCGTTAGAGCTCGGCGACGTCCTGCCGGATTAGTTCACCACCGCCGCCGCCACGTCGTTGTGCTGTCGGAGAACTCATCTACCTCTCCACCCTCACTTACTGGATCAAGTAGGTGGATATCGTCATCGAGTTGTACGTGTGCTGAACGTGGAGGTATCGTCTGTTCAACGCTAGATCGTGATTGGATCGTGGGACGGCTTGCGATTTGGATCGCGAAGACATTCGACTACATCAACCGCATTTCTTAACGCTTCCCGCTTAGTGATCTACAAGTGTATGTGGATCCGATCTCTCCTCTCGCAGATGCTCATCTCCATGGATAGATCTTGTATGTGCGTAGGAATTTTTTTGTTTCCCATGCAATGTTCCCCAACAATGGCATCATGAGGTAGGTCTATGCGTAGATGAGATCACGAGTAGAACACAAAGGAGTTTGTGGGTGTTGGTATTCATATTGCTTCCTCCCTTGGTCTTTTTTTGATTCAGCGGTATTGTGGGATGAAGCAGCCCGGACCAACCTTACTCGTCCACGTACGAGAGACCGGTTCCATCGACTGATATGTGACTTTGTTGCATAAAGATGGCTGGCGGGTGTGTGTCTCTCCCACCTTAGTTGGATCGGATTCGACAAAGGAGGTCCTTGTAGAAGGTTGAATAGAAATTTGTGTATCATCGTTGTGGTTTTGCGGAGGTAAGAATCGTTCTTGCTAGATACCCATAGCAGCCATGTAAAACATGCAACAACAATTATAGAGGACGCCTAACTTGTTTTGTAGGGTATGTTGTGATATAATATGGCCAAAGACATGATGATATATATTTGATGTATGATATGATCATGTTTGTAATAGTTCATATTGACTTGCATGTCGATGCATACGACAACCGGGAGGAGCCATAGGGTTGTCTTTAATTATTGTATGACCCGTGTGTCAATCATTAAGTTCTTTGTAATGCCTTACTTTATCGCTAAGCGGTAGCAATAGTAGTAGAAGCATGGTTGGCACGACAACCCCGATGGCGACACGGTGATGGAGATCATGGTTTTATGCCGGTGATGATGGAGATCATGCCGGTGCTTTGGAGGTGAAGATCAAAAGCACAAGTTCATGGCCATATCATGTCACTTATGATTTGCATGTGATGTTAATCCTTTTATGCATCTTATTTTTATTTGGATGACGGTAGCATTACAAGGTGATCCCTCACTAAAAAGTTCAAGATAAAATTGTGTTTCTCCCTGAGTGTGCACCATTGCGAAGGATCGTCGTTCCGAAGCACCACGTGTTGATCGGGTTTGATAAACTCTATGTTCGCATACGATGACCCACAAGTATAGGGGATCAATTGTAGTCCTTTAGATAAGTAAAAGTGTCAAACCCAATGAGGATCAGGAGGAAATGATAAGCGATTTTCAGTAAGGTGTTCTGTGCAAGCACTGAAATTATCGGTAACAGATAGTTTTGTGATAAGATAATTTGTAACAAGTAACAAGTGTAGCAAAGGTGCAGCAAGGTAGCCCAAACCTTTTTGTAGCAAAGGATAGGCCTGGACAAACTCTTATATGAAGCAAAGCGCTCCCGAGGACACATGGGAATTTCTTTCAAGCTAGTTTTCATCATGTTCATTTCATTCACGTTCGCTACTTTGATAATTTGATATGTGGGTGGACTGGTGCTTGGGTGCTGCCCTTACTTGGACAAACCTCCCACTTATGATTAACCCCTCTTGCAAGCATCCGCAACTATGAAAGAAGAATTAAGATAAATCTAACCATAGCATGAAACATAGGGATCCAAATCAGCCCTTACGAAGCAACACATAAACTAGTGTTTAAGCTTCTGTCACTCTAGCAACCAATCATCTACTTATTATTTTGCAATGCCTTCCCCTAGGCCCAATTAATGGTGAAGTGTTATGTAGTCAATGTTCACATAACACCACTAGAGGAGAGACAACATACATCTCGAACGAATACCAAATTCACATGATTACTTATAACAAGACTTATCCCATGTCCTCAGGAACAAACGTAACTACTCACAAAGCATGTTCATGTTCATAATCAGAGGAGTATTAATTATCATAAAGGATCTGAACATATAATCTTCCACCAAGTAAACCAACTAGCATCAACTACAAGGAGTAATCAACACTACTAGCAACCCACAGGTACCAATCTGAGGTTTGATACAGAGTTCGGATACAAGAGATGAAGTAGGATTTGGAGAGGAGATGGTGCTGGTGAAGATGTTGATGGAGATTGACCCCCTCTCGATGAGAGGATCAGTGGTGATGACAATGGCTTCTATTTCCCCCTTCGGGAGGGAAGTTTCCCCGGCAGAACAGCTCCGTCGGAGCTCTAGATTGGTTTTGCCCAAGTTTCGCCTCGAGACGGGCGACGCTTTGTCCCGAAAGCTCTCTTATGATTTTTTTTCCAGGTCAAAACCCTTCATGTAGCAAAAGATGGGCGTCGGGACCTGCCAGGTGGGTCACAAGCCACCTAGGCGCGGTCAGGGGGTGGCCGGCCTAGCAGGCTTGTCACCTCGTGGTGGCCCCCCTCTGGTATTTGTTTTGCCCAATATTTTTATATATTCCAAAACAATTCTCCGTAACTTTTCATGACTTTTGGAGTTGCGTAGAATAGGTATCTCAGATTTTTCTCCTTTCCCAGTCCAGAATTCCAGCTGCCGGCATTCTCCCTCTTCATGTAAACCTTGTAAAATAAGAGAGAAAAGACATATGTATTGTACCATAACGTGTAATAACAGCCCATAATGCAATAAATATCTATTCAAAATCATGATGCAAAATGGACATATCAACTCCCCCAAGCTTAGACCTTGCTTGTCCTCAAGCGAAAGGCGAGATCAATAAATATGTCCACATGTTTAGGGATAGAGGTGTCAATAAAATAAAATACGGACATGAGGGCATCATGATCATCTATAAAACAACAATACTTATTGATATACAATTTCTTATGCTGGAGTAACAATTCATTCACATGGTAAAATTATGAAACAAGAACTTTATTGACAACTAAAAAACTGTGCTCTCAGTCATTGAAGCAATTTGCAATTTATCATAACATCGGAAAGAGTCAGTATAAGAGCTTGTAAAGCAAATCCACATACTCAATCATCTTTTAATCTTTCACAATTGCTAACACTCACACGGTACTCATGAGATCAAAGCTTCAATTGGACACAGAGAAAGATAGGGATTATTGTTTTACCTCCCAACTACTCACCTCAAGGGTGATGTCAACAATAATAACTCAAGATCACCCACATCCGAGTGGATATATGTGTTTAGATCATTCCGCAACACATGATGCTTGCCGAGCGAAAAGGCAAAATATGGGAAGTGGTGAAGATCACCATGACTCTTGTATAAAGGTAAGTACTTGTAGAGTAGAAGTAACAGATAGGCCCTTCGCAGAGGGAGGCAGATGTTGTCATGCGCTTTTTTGGATGCGCAAACCCTTAATGCAAAGGAATGCCACATTGTATTGCCCTTTGTGATAGCGACCTTTAGTATGCAGTCTGTCGCTTTTATTTCTTTACCATCACAAGTTCGTACAACACTTATTTCCCTTACAATAAAAGATCACTTATATTTAGGAGCAATTCTTATTGCTTTTTGCACCGATGACAACTTACTTGAAGGATCTTAGTCAATCCATAGGTAGGTATGGTGGACTCTCATGGCAAAACTGGTTGAGGGTATATGGATGCACAAGTAGTATCTTTACTTGGTGCGGAAGTTTTGGCTAATATGAGGTGGAAGCAAGCACTACATGTTGGAGGATCTATAACAATATAACTTCTATTCGGAAATAAGCAAACATAACCCATTATGTTGTCTTCCTTGTCCAAGATCAACTTCTTAGCATATAATATTCTAATGAGTGCTCACAATCATAAAAGATGTCCAAGATAATATATTTATATGTGAACTTCTCTTTCTTTATTACTTCCTTTTTAATTGCCCCAATGACCAATCGCTATGCTTGTCAACTCCCAACAAATTTCAAATGACACACTTCTTATATGTGAAGTCATCACTCCCCATAAGATCATCATATATACTCTTTGCTTTTATTCTATTCTTCTTTTATTTCTTAATTATCTCAAGATCATAGAAATCAAGCAAATCCCTCATATCAAACTACTTCCCATTATATAACTCCCGGACTCGCTTACATAAGGGGAACAAAAAGCAAAAACTCAAAGCTAGATCATACTAAAATTTTATTCTACTAGATCAAAATAAAACTAGAAGGGTCGAACTAAGAAAAATGAGAAAAAGAAAAAGGTGTGATGGCGATACGATACCGAGGCACCTCCCCCAAGCTTGGCACAAGCCAAGGGGAGTGCCCATACCCATGTGTTTAGATGTCCTTCTTCAGAGGTGATGGTGGAGGAGTTGTTGATGAGGTTGGAAGCTTGTCCTCCGTCATCCAAGGCATAGGCTCACTATCGTAAAAAGATGAACGAATCTCCAGAATCCTCAATTTTTTCTCGTAAAGCTTGAAGATGTGCTCCCCAATGTCCTTTGTGTACAACTTGTGTTTATGGGTAAACTCCAAGATATTCATATGATTGGCATTGAGTCCACGTTCAACCATCCCTTGGCACTTGAAGACTTGCTGCTCCATTGCTTAGAGCCTTATTTCCACGCTTCCGGTCTTCTTTGGCCCTTCAATATCATGGATGTGCAACACCCCCTCACACATCTCAATGGCTTGAGGGTGTCGCGGCATCTCCGTAAGATAGGGGTTGATGACCTTCTTGAAGAACTTGTCCTTCGGAGCACTTAGGGACGTCATGACGATCTAAATCTGATGCAGGAACAACTCAAAAACGAAAACAGGAGGTATTGTCATGATACGAAAGTCCAGCCTTTGGGAGATTATATAATTAATTTTTGCCAACCCAAAGGAGTATCCTACAAGAAAACAGAGTCTGGAGGGTGCACGAGGTGGTCACAAGCCACCTAGGCGTGGCCAGGGGGGTGGACGCGCCTAGCAGGCTTGCCACCTCCTCGTGCCTCTTTTGGACTGCTTTAAATTTCCCTAATTTATTAAATATTCCAAAACCGAGAAAATTTTCTATTGGGAAAGTTTTGGAGTCGGTTTGCTCACCGTACCACATACCTATTCCTTTCCGGAGTCTGAAACGTTCCGGTAGGTCTCCCTAATATACTCCTCCAGAGTTACGGTGTTGATAATATTGGTTTCAACATTTATGGGAGTACCTGAGATATAATGTTTGATTCTTTGCCCGTTTACCACCTTCAGGTTCGTGCCTTCGGCGTTGTTGATCTTGATGGCACCGGAACGATATACTTCCTCGACAATGTAGGGCCCTTCCCATTTAGAGAGAAGTTTTCCTGCAAAAAATCTTAAACGAAAATTGTATAGCAAGACATGGTCACCTACATTGAATTCACGCTTTTGTATCCTTTTATCGTGCCATATCTCAACTTTTTCTTTAAGTAACTTGGCATTCTCATAGGCTTGAGTTCTCCATTCGTCAAGTGAGCTAATGTCAAATAACCTCTTCTCACCGGCAAGTTTGAAATCATAATTGACCTCTTTGATTGCCCAATAAGCTTTATGCTCTAGTTCTAGAGGTAAGTGACATGATTAACCATAAACCATTTTATACGGAGACATACCCATAGGATTTTTATAAGCAGTTCTATAAGCCCATAATGCATCGTTAAGTTTCTTAGACCAATTCTTTCTAGATCTATTAACAGTCTTTTGCAAGATCAATTTAATTTCTATATTGCTTAATTCTACTTGACCACTAGACCGAGGATGATAAGGAGATGCAATTCTATGATTAACATCATACTTAGCAAGCAAGTTACAGAAGGCACTATGAATAAAGTGTGAACCACCATCGGTCATTAAATATCTAGGGACTCCAAATCTAGGGAAAATAACTTCTTTCAGCATTTTAATAGAGGTGTTATGATCAACACTACTAGTTGGAATAGCTTCTACCCACTTAGTAACATAATCAACAGCAACTAGAATATGAGTATACTCGTTGGACGTTGGAAAAGGTCCCATATAATCAAAACCCCAAACATCAAATGGTTCAATAACAAGAGAGTAATTCATAGGCATTTCCTAATGTCTACTAATATTGCCAATTATTTGACATTCACCACATGACAAGACAAACTTATGAGCATCCTTGAAGAGAGTAGGCCAATAAAAACCAGATTGTAATACCTTGTGTGCAGTTCTATCTCCAGCATGGTCTCCTCCTTAGGCCTCGGAATGACACTTGTATAGGATCTGTTCCTGTTCATGATCAGGTAGACAACGTCTAATAACACCATGTACTCCTTCTTTATAAAGGTGTGGATCATACCAAAAGCAACGTCTTAAAGCATAGAAGAACTTTTTGTTTTGTTGGTATGTGGAACTAGGCGGTATAAATTTAGCAACAATGTAATTAGCATAATTAGCATACCATGGAGCATTACGTGAAGCATTTATGATAGCTAATTGTTCATCAGGAAAGCTATCATCAATAGGTAGTGGGTCATCAAGAACATTTTCTAACCTAAACAAGTTATCCTCTACTGGGTTATCATCACCCTTTCTATCAACAATATGCAAGTCAAATTCTTGTAGCAGAAGGACCCATTTGATAAGTCTAGGTTTAGCATCTTTATTTTTCATAAGATATTTAATAGCAGCATGATCAGTGTGAACAGTTACTTTGGAATCAACAATATAAGGTCTAAACTTATCACAAGCAAACACAACTGCTAAAAATTCCTTTTCACTGGTGGCATATTTTCTTTGAGCGCTGTCTAGAGTCTTACTAGCATAATGGATAACATTTAATTTCTTATCAACTCTTTGTCCTAGAAAAACACCAACGTCATAATCACTAGCAACGCACATAATTTCAAAGGGTATGTTCCAATCAGGTGGTTGAACAACAGGTGTAGAAATCAAGGCATTTCTAAGAATTTCAAATGCTTCTACACAATCATCATCAAAAACGAATGGAACATCTTTTTGCAAGATTAGTGAGAGGCCTAGAAATCTTAGAGAAATCTTTAATAAACCTCCTATAGAAACCAACATGACCAAGGAAACTTCTTATACCTTTGATATCTGTAGGACACGACATTTTTTCAATAGCATCAACTTTGGTTTTGTCAACTTCAATACCTCTTTCGGAGATTTTGTGTCCCAAGACAATACCTTCATTTACCATGAAGTGGCACTTCTCCCAATTCAAGACAAGATTATTTTCTTCACATCTCTGCAAAACTCGATCAAGTTTTCTCAAACAATCATCAAAAGAAGTTTCGTAAACGGAAAAATCATCCATGAAAACCTCAACAATCCTTTCACAGAAATCAAAGAATATAGCAGTCTTACATCTTTGAAAGGTAGCAGGTGCATTGCATAAACCAAAAGGCATACTTCTATAAGCAAAAGTACTGAAAGGGAAAGTAAAATTGGTCTTCTCTTGGTCCTCTTTTGACACAGGTATTTGAGAGAAACCAGAATAACCGTCTAGAAAGCAAAAATGTGTGTGTTTGGATAATCTTTCTAGCATTTGATCAATAAATGGTAGAGGCTAATGATCTTTCCTAGTTGCTTTATTTAATTTCCTAAAATCAATTACCATTCTATACCCTGTAACAATTCTCTACGAAATCAATTCATTTTTATCATTAGGAACCACTGTGATACCTCCTTTCTTAGGGACACAATGAACGGGACTAATCCATCTACTATCAGCAATAGGATAAATAATACCTACCTCTAGAGGCTTTAATATTTCATTTCTTACCACCTCTTTCATTTTAGGATTTAACCGTCGTTGGTAATCAACAACTGTTGTAGCATCGGGCTCCATATTAATTTTATGCTAACATAGAGTGGGACTAATGCCCTTAAGATCATCAATAGTATATCCAATAGCAGAACGATACTTCCTCAGAGTTTTCAACAATCTCTTTTCTTCATGCTCTGAAAGGTTAGCACTAATAATAACGAGATATATTATCTTTTCATCAAGATAAGCATATTTCAGAGTATCCGATAATTGTTTAAGCTCAAACACGGGATCACCCTTGGTTGGAGGAGGATCCCCAAGTATTTCAACATGCAGGTTATGTTTCAAAATAGGGTGCTGATCAAAGAAAATCTTATCTATTTCATGCCTTTCATTCATATGCATATCGTTTTCATGGTCTAGTAGATATTGTTGTAAAGGATAAGTAGGAGGCACATCAATAGAAGCAAAGACGAATAATTTCATCCTTACTAGGCAATTCTTTATCATGGGGTTGTCTACAAAATTTAGAGAAATTAAACTCATAAGACATGTCCCCAAAACTTACAGTAACAATTTCCTTCTCACAATCTATCCTGGCATTAACAGTATTCAAGAAAGGTCTACCAAATATAATGGGATAAAAATCATCTTGTGGGGAACCAAGGACAAGAAAATCAGTAGGATATTTTATTTTCCCACACAAAACTTCAACATCTCTAACAATCCCAACAGGTGCTATAGTATCTCTCTTAGCAAGCTTAATTGTAACATCAATTTCCTCTAACTAAGTGGGTGCAATATCATTCATAATTTCTTTATATAAGGTAAAGGGAATTGCACTCACACTACCACTCATATCACATAAGCCATGATAACAATGATCTCCTATTTTAACAGAAATAACAAGCATGCCAACAACAGGTCTATGTTTATCTTTAGCATCAGGTCTAGCAATTCTAGCAGCTTCATCATAGAATTGAATAACGTGCCCATCAATATTATCAACCAAGAGATCCTTAACCATAGAAACACTAGGCTCAACCTTAATTTGTTCAGGAGGTGTAGGTGTTCTAACATAGCTCTTACGAATCACAGTTGAAGCTTTAGCATGTTCCTTTATCCTAACAGGGAAAGGTGGTTTCTCAATATAAGTAGCAGGAATAATAGGATCAACATTATAAGTAATAGTTTCTTCTTCAACTTTAATAGGTTCAACTACTTTCACTTCAATGGGAGGATGATATTTAAACCACTTATCCTTAGGGAGATCAACATGAGAAGCAAAAGATTCATAGAAAGAAGCTACTATCTCAGAGTCAAGTCCATATTTAGTGCTAAATTCATGAAAAGCATCAATGTCTACAAAGGATTTAACACAATCAAACTTAAGGTTTATACCTAACTCCTTACCATCATCGAGTTCCCAATCTTCACAGTTGCATTTAATTCTTTCCAATAAATCGCATTTGAAGTCAATATCTTTGTTCATATAGGAACCAACACAAGAAGTATCGAGCATGGATTGATCATTATGAGAAAGCCGAGCATAAAAATTCCGAATAATAATTTCTCTTGAGATGTCATTATTGTGGCATGAATATAACATTGACTTAAGCCTACCCATGCTTGAGAGATTCTTTCTCCTTCATGAGGCCAAAAATTACAGATATAATTCCGATCACGATGAACTAGATGTATAGGATAGAACTTCTGATGAAATTCCATTTTCAATTGGTTGTAGCTCCATGATCCCATATCATCACATAGCCTATAACATGTCAATGCCTTCTCCTTCAAATATAAAGGAAAGACCTTCTTCTTGACGTGATCCTCGAGCTGACCTGCAAGCTTAAATAATCCACAAACTTCATCCACATAGTTAGATGCAAATCAGGATGTAGTGTTCCATCTCCTGCACAAGGATTAGCCAGCAGTTTCTCTATCATACCCGAAGGAATTTCATAATAAATATTTTTAGCAGGTTGAGTGGAAACTCTTTGTGCTTCCGGTCAAGGTGAAGATAGCCCGGACAAGCCCCTCAAAGGATTACTTTCCATAGTAACATGTGACAGTAAATTTATACACACTATATAAATTTTTTCCTTACCAAATTCCACTTACCAAAGGCGCTTTACTCCCCAGCAATGGCGCCAGAAAAGAGTCTTGATGACCCAAAAGTATAGACGATCAATCGTAGTCCTTTCGATAAGTAAAAGTGTCGAACCCAACGAGGAGCAGAAGGAAATGATAAGCGGTTTTCAGTAAGGTGTTCTCTGCAAGCACTGAAATTATCGATAACAGATAGTCTTGTGATAATATAATTTGTAACGAGTAACAAGTAACAAGTGTAGAAAAGGTGTAACAAGGTAGCCCAATCCTTTTTGTAGCAAAGGACATGCTTGGACAAACTCTTATATGAAGCAAAGCTCTCCCGAGGACACATGGGAATTTCCGTCAAGCTAGTTTTCATCATGTTTATTTGATTCGCGTTCGCTACTTTGATAATTTTATATGTGGGTGGACCGGTGCTTGGGTGCTGCCCTTACTTGGACAAACCTCCCACTTATGATTAACCCCTCTCACAAGCATCCGCAACTATGAAAGAAGAATTAAGATAAATCTAACCATAGCATGAAACATAGGGATCCAAATCAACCCCTTACGAAGCAACGCATAAACTAGGGTTTAAGCTTCTTTCACTCTAGCAACCCATCATCTACTTATTACTTCCCAACGCCTTCCCCTAGGACAAATTAATGGTGAAGTGTTATGTAGTCGATGTTCACATAACACCACTAGAGGAGACACAACATACATCTCATCAAAATATCGAACGAATACCAAATTCACATGATTACTTATAACAAGACTTATCCCGTGTCCTCAGGAACAAATGTAACTACTCACAAAGCATGTTCATGTTCATAATCAGAGGAGTATTAATTATCATAAAGGATCTGAACATATAATCTTCCACCAAGTAAACCAACTAGCACTAACTACAAGGAGTAATCAACACTACTAGCAACCCACAGGTACCAATCTGAGGTTTGAGACAGAGATCGGATACAAGAGATGAACTAGGGTTTGGAGAGGAGATGGTGCTGGTGAATATGTTGATGGAGATTGATCCCCTCTCGATGAGAGGTTCGTTGGTGATGACGATGGCTTTGATTTCCCCCTCCGGGGGGAAGTTTCCCCGGCAGAACAGCTCCGCCAGAGCTCTAGATTGGTTCTGCCCAAGTTCCGCCTCGAGATGGTGACGCTTTGTCTCGAAATCTCTCTTATGATTTTCTTCTAGGTCAAAACCCTTCATATAGTAGAAGATGGGCGTCGGGACCTGCCAGGTGGGTAACAAGCCACCTAGGCGCGGCCAGGGGGTGGACGCGCTTCGCAGACTTGTCACCTCCTCGTGCCCCCCTGTGGTATTTGTTTTTCCCAATATTTTTTATATATTTCAAAATAATTCTCTGTAACTTTTCAGGACTTTTGGAGTTGCGCAGAATAGTTATCTCAGATTTGCTCCTTTCCCAGTCCGGAATTCTAGCTGCCGGCATTCTCCCTCTTCATGTAAACCTTGTAAAATAAGAGAGAAAAGACATAAGTATTGTACCATAACATTTAATAACAGCCCATAATGCAATAAATGTCAATATAAAAGCATGATGCAAAATGGACGTATCATCATACAACAGGTGCAAGTTGTGTTGCACATGCGAAACACTCAGGGTAAATTTGACGAGCCTAGCATGTATAGACATGACCTCGGAACACAAGAGACCAAAAGGTCGAACATGAGTCATATAGTACATATGATCAATATGGAGATGTTCACCATTGAAACAATCTCATCTCATGTGATGATTGGACTTGGGTTGGTGACTTTGGATCATGTAGCACTCGAATGACTGGAGGGATGTCAATTTGAGTGGGATTTTTTAAGTAATATGATTAACTAAACTCATTATATTGAATAATAGTCTAAGTTGTCTTTGCAAATTTATGTTGTAGATCAATGGCTCGCGCAGTAGTTCCCATGAATTTCAATGCGTTCCTAGAGAAAGTCAAGCTGAAAGATGATGGAAGTAACTTTGTAGACTGGGCCCGTAATCTGACGATTATCCTCACGGTTTCCCAAAAGGCTTATGTCCTTGATGCACTGCTCAGTGAACCACCCGCTCCGATGCCATGTGCACACATTGTGAACGCCTGATAGTCGCGTTCGGATGATTACTCAATAATTCAATATGCTATGTTGTATGGCTTAGAACCGGGACTTCAAAGGCGTTTTGAACGTCATGGAGCATATGAGATGTTCCAGGAGTTGAACTTTATTTTCGAGAAGAATGCCCGGATCGAGAGGTATGAGACCTCCGATAAGTTCTATGCTTGCAAGATGGAGGAGAAAGGGTTTGTCAGTGAACACATACTCAGAATGTCTGGGTATTCCAACCGTCTGGCTGAGTTAGGGATGCCCCTCCCGCCAGAGGCGATCATAGACATAGTTCTTCAATCACTGCCACCTAGCTACAAAAGCTTAGTATTGAACTATAACATTCAACGGATGAACAAGTTAGTTGCCAAGCTGTTTGCGATGCTAAAATTCACTAAGTTTGAAATCCAGAAGGATCATCAAGCGTTGATGGTCAATAAAACCACTAGTTTCAAGAATAAAGGCAAGGGAAAGAAGGGTAATTCCAAGAAGAGTGGCAAAGCAGTTGCCCCTCCCGTGAAGAAACCCAAGGCTAGACCCAAGATAGAAACTAAGTGTTTTCATTGCAAGGGAACTAGTCACTGGAAGCGGAATTACCCCAAATATCTGGCTGACAAGAAGGCGGCCAACACCAAATAAGGCATATATGATATACATGTTATTGATGTGTACCTTACCAACTCTCGTTGTAGTGCTTGGGTATTTGATACCGGTTCGGTTGCTCACATTTGCAACTCAAATAAAGAACTACGGAATAGACGAAGGCTGGCAAAGGACAAAGTGACGATGCACGTGGGAAATGGTTCCAAGGTTGATGTGATCACCGTCGGCAAACTCGCTCGTCGATTACCATCGAGATTAGTGATGAACCTGAATAATTGTTATTTAGTGCCTGTGTTGAGCATGAACATTTTATCTGGATCTTGTTTATTGTGAGACAGTTACTCATTTAAATCAGAGAATAATGGTTGTTCTATTTATATGAGTAATATCTTTTATGGTCATGCACCCAATGTGAGGGGTTTATTCTTATTGAATCTCGATAGTGATGATACACATGTTCATAACATTGATGCCAATAGATGCAGAGTTGATAATGTGATGACCCACATGTATAGGGGATGAATTGTACTCCTTTCGACAAGTAAGAGTGTCGAACCCAATGAGGAGTAGAAGGAAATGATAAGCGATTTTCAGCAAGGTAATTTCTGCACGCATAGAAATTGTAAGTAGCAAGTAGTTTGATAGAAAGGCAATTTGTAACGAGCAAGTAAGGGTAACAATAGGTAAGGTGCAGCAAGGTAGCCCAATCCTTTTGTGGCAAAAGACATGCCAAACCTACCTCTTATGATGAGCAAAGTGTTCTTGAGGGTACACGGGAATTTCATCTAGTCACTCTCATCATGTTGGTTTGATTCGTGTTCGCTACTTTGATAATTTGATATGTGGGTGGACCGGTGCTAAGGTGTTGTTCTTACTTTAACTAACAACCTACTTATGATTAACCCCCTCACAAGCATCTGTAACTACGAGAAAAGTATTAAGACAAAGTCTAACCATAGCATTAAACAAGTGGACTCAAATCAGCCCCTTACGAAGTAGCGCATAAACTAGGGTTTAAGCTTGTGTCACTCTAGCAACCCATCATCTAATAACTACTCCAAAATGCATTCCCTTAGGCCAAAGTATGGTGAAGTGTCATGTAGTCGACGTTAACATGACACCACTAAGGGAATCACAACATACATATCATCAAAATATCAAACACATATCAACTTCACATGATTACTTGCAACATTACTTATCCCGTGACCTCAAGAACAAAGGTAACTAGTCACAAATAATATTCATGCTCAAGATCAGAGGGGTATTAAATAGCATAATGGATCTGAATATGTGATCTTCCACCAAATAAACCATATAGCAATCAACTACACAAGGTAATCAACACTACTAGTTACCCACACGTACCAATCTGAGGTTCCGGTACAAAGAGTGAACACAAGAGATGAACTAGGGTTTGAGAGAAGATGGTGTTGTTGAATATGTTGATGAAGAATGGCCTCCCCAATATGAGAGGGTTGTTGGTGATGACGATGGCTTCGTTTTCCATCTCCGGTTGGGAAGTTCCCCCAAGAGAATCGCTCCGCCGGAGGGCAAAAGTGCTCCTGCCCAAGTTGCGCCTCGAGGCGGTGGAGCTTCATTCTGAAAGTACTCCCTATAATGTTTTAGGGTTTTAAAGATTTTATACCAGAAGATGGGCTCCGGAGGTGGGCCTGGGTGCCCACCCTCCACCAGGGCGCGCTAGTGGTGGCACCCACGCCCTGGTGGAGGGTGGCCACCTGGTGGCCCCCTCCGATAGTTCACAGTTCCGCTATTTTTTATTTAATGTATAAAAAATCTCTTTAAATTGTCAGCTTCATTGGAGTTGTACTGAATAGGTATCTCTGACGTGCTTTTTCGGGGTGCTGAATTCCAGTTGCCGACACTCTCCCTCTTTATGTAAACCTTGCAAATTATGAGAGACAAGTCATTAGAATTACTCCCCAAAGCATTATTATGCATAAAACATTATAAATAACAGTAGTAAATCATGATGCAAAATGTATGTATCAACTCCCCCTAGCTTAGACCTCGCTTGTCCTCAAGAGAAAGCCGATATCGAAGAACATGTCCACATGGTTTCAGATAGAGGTGTCGATAAAAACAAAATACAGATATAGTAGCATCATGCTTATTATTAACAGCAACAAAAACTAACATAAAACTAGCTCATAATTTTTTTTATTTCATAACAACATCATATAACTTCTTATGGAAAAGTAACAATTCATCACAAAATGGAAGTATAAAGCATAAACCTTATTGGAAACCAATAAACTATGTTCTGAGTCAACTTTGCAACTACAATTCATCATATTTTCAGGAAGGGTCTCATGTAGGAGCCTTGTGGCAAGTCCACATACTCAACCATTATTTAGTCTTCTATTATTGCTAACACTCACAGCATACCCATGGACAAAAAGTT
The DNA here is from genome assembly GCA_022496015.1 of Hordeum marinum. Taxonomy (NCBI): domain Eukaryota; kingdom Viridiplantae; phylum Streptophyta; class Magnoliopsida; order Poales; family Poaceae; genus Hordeum; species Hordeum marinum. Next base: position 338,473,753 of record CM039677.1, on the reverse strand, counting down.
TCAACCGGACACACAGAAAGATAGGGGCTTATGTCTACCTCCCAACATATTCACCTCAAGGGTGATCTCAACAATAATAACTCATGCTCACTCATGTCCAACTGGTCATATGTGCCTAGATCTTTCCTCACCACCTGATGCTTGCCAAAGGAGAAAAATAAAAAGGAATAGGGAAGAATACTTTGACTCTTGCATAAAAGTAAAATATAACCCCTTCATGGAGGGAAGCAGAGGTTGTCATGCGCTTTTTAGTTTGTATGCCAAATCCCTTAGCGCAAAAGAACATCATGTTGCATTGCCTCTTGTGATAGCAACCTTTATTATGCAGCCCGTCGCTTTTATTACTTTGCCATCACAAGTTTGTGCAACGCTCAATTTTCTCATACACTAATTGATCCAACACTTTTTAGAAGCAATTTTTATTGCCCTGATGCACCGATGACAACTTACTTGAAGGATCTGATTCAATCCATAGGTAGGTATGGTGGACTCTCAAACATGAGTTTGGGTTTTTGGTTTCTGGATGGACAAGTAGTGTCTCTACTTAGTGTGGAATTTTTGGCTAGCAAAGATATCGGGCAAGAACAACATGTTAAAGGATCTATGACAATATAACTTCTATGTGAATATGAACAAGGATAAGTCATTACATTGTCTTCCTTGTCCGGCGTCAACAATTTTGGCATATAATATTTAATGGGGCTCACAATCATAAAAGATGTCCATGATAGTGTATTTGCATGTTAATCTTCTCTTCCCTAATTTATTTTTTCATGAATTGCATCATTGACTAATGCTATGTTTTCCAATCTCCAACAAATTTTACCACTTATACTTTTGTTTATTGTGATGTCATTACTCACCATAAGATTAGCATATGATCCGTTCTCATTTATTCCCTTTTATCAAGCTTGCAACAAGAAAGTGAAGGGGCAAAGGCTCATACTAAACTTTATTATATAACTCTCACACAATTACATAGATAGACAGATCACGAAACTAGCACTTGAAAATAGATCACACTAAACTTTTATTCAACTAAATCATGGAAAGGGTAAGGATCAAAATAAAAAACAAAGGTAAAAGGTGATGGTGATACGATATCGGGGCACCCCCCAAGCTTGGCTCAAGCCAAGGGGAGTGCCCATACCCGTGTACTCAGGTCTCCTTTGGTGGTGGTGGTGATGAAGGTGGTGGTGATGATGAAGGTGGTGGTGATGAAGCGGTAGTAGCTTTGTCCTCCGGCTTCCAGGGCATGGGTTCACCATCAAAAGTTGATGCACGAGTCCCTGGAGTCCCGCAATTGGCAGCTAAACTCATACCCTTAAATCTTGCTTCATATTCAAAAACTTGATTTTGGAGATCATAAATTTGACTCTGTAGAAAGTTGATTTGCTCGTTGAAGTTGAAGACGATGTCTTTCATGGATTGGCCATCCACCATGTGATCATGGGTGAATTTCGTGATCATCGAGTGATTGGCACTAAGTCCACATTCCACCATCCCCTTGCACTTGAAGACGTCTTGCTCCATAGCTTCCATCCTGGCCTCCATGCTTCCCGTCTTCTTGGGTACCTGAGCATCCCAGATGTGGAGCACCCCCTCATGCATCTCAATGGTTTGAGGGTGCTTCATCACCTCTGGCAGGTACGGGTTGATAACCTTCTCGAAGAACTTGTCGTTGGGGAAACTTGAGGAAGCCATGGGAATTTAGACCAGACAAGAAAACAACACGAAACAAGAACAGAAGAAAATCTCGCGATGCGGATGTCAAAACAGTCAAGGGTATAAACAGATAATTATCATTCTTGGAAACCAAGCAAACAAAAGGAAAACAGAGTCTTCCCGAGGTGGGCACGCTCCACCAGGGCGCGCCAGGGATGGAAACCGCACCCTGGTGCTCTGTACCCTCCTCAGTTCTTTTTATTCCTAAAATTCATAAATATTCCAAAGCAGATAAAAATTATTTTTGTGGATTTTTTGGAGACTATTTACTTACCGTATCATGTATCTCCTTATTTTCACGATTCTGGAGCATTTCGGAAGGTTTCTTTTATGTGTTCCTCCGGTATCATGGTTTGCATAACATTGCTTTCAACATTAATAGGCGTACCTGAGATATAGTGTTTAATTCTTTGTCCATTGACCACCTTCGGGTTGGTACCTTTGGCATTATTGATCTTAATGTCTCTAGAGCGATAAACCTCTTCGATAACATAGGTCCCTTCCCATTTGGAGAGACGCTTTCCTGCAAAAAATCTAAAACGAGAATTGTACAAAAGAACATATTCTCCAATTTTGAATTCTCTCTTTTGGATTCTTTTGTCATGCCATCTTTTAACTTTCTCTTTAAATAACTTGGCTTTTTCATAAGCTTGGATTCTCCATTCATCTAATGATATAATATCAAATAACCTCTTTTCACCAGCAAGTTTGAAGTCATAGTTTAGTTCTTTAATTGCCCAAAATGCTTTATGTTCTAATTCTAGAGGCAAATGACAAGCTTTCCCATATACCATCTTGTATGGAGACATACCCATAGGATTTTTATATGCTATTCTATAGGCCCAAAGTGCATCATCTAATTTCTTAGACCAATTCTTTTGAGACCTATTGACAATTTTTTGTAATATCAATTTTATTTCTCTATTGCTCAGTTCAACTTGACCACTAGATCGAGGATGATAGGGTGATGCAATTCTACGGTTAACATCATATTTAGCAAGCATTTTACGGAAAACACCATGAATAAAGTGTGAACCACCATCAATCATTAAATATATAGGGACTCCAAACCTCATAAAGATAACTTCTTTAAGCATTTTAATGGAAGTATGATGATCAACACTACTAGTTGGAATAGCTTCTACCCACTTAGTGACATAATCAACATCAACCAAAATATGAGTGTACTCATTAGAGGAAGGAAAAGGTCCCATATAATCAAAACCACAAACATCAAATGGTTCAACAACAAGTAATTCATAGTCATTTCTTGATGCTTACCGATATTACCAATTCTTTGACATTCCTCACAAGACGAGACAAACTTACAAGCATCCTTGAAGAGGGTAGGCCAATAAAAACCAGATTGTAATACCTTATGAGCAGTTCTATCCCCAGCATGATGCCCTCCATAAGTTTTGGAATGACATTTTCGTAGGATTTGTTCTTGTTCATGCTTAGGTACACAACATCTGATGATACCATCTACTCCTTCTTTATAAAGATGTGGGTCATGCCAAAAGTAATGTCTCAAGTCATAGAAGAATTTTTTTTCTTTTGTTGGTATGTGAAACCAGGTGGAATATATTTAGCAAAAATGTAATTATCACAATTAGCATACCATGGAGTGTTTTGAGAGACATTTATTGCAGCGAGTTGTTCATCAGGGAAACTATCATCAATAGGTAGTGGGTCATCAGGAATATTTTCTAACCTAGAAAAGTTATTAGCTACGGGGTTCTCAACTCCTTTCCTATCAACGATATGTAAATCAAATTCCTGAAGCAAGCGAACCCACCTAATGAGTCTAGGTTTAGCATCTTTATTTTCAATAAGAAATTTTATAGCAGCATGATCAGTGTGAACAGTAACTTTGGAATCAACAATGTAAGGTCTAAATTTATCACAAGCAAACATGACTGCTAAAAACTCTTTTTTAGTAGTAGCATAATTTTTTTGGGCACTCTCTAGAGTTTGGCTAGCATAATGAATAACATTTAATTTCTTATCAACTCTTTGTCCTAGAACAGCACCAATAACATAATCACTAGCATCACACATAATTTCAAAAGGCAAGTTCCAATCGGGTGGTTGAACAATAGGTGCAGTGGTTAAGGCTTTCTTTAGTGTTTCAAAGGCTTTTATGCAATCATCATAAAAAACAAAGGTAATATCCTTTTGCAAAAGTTTAGCAAGAGGCCTAGAAATTTTTGAGAAGTCTTTAATAAACCTCCTATAGAAACCAGCATGACCAAGCAAACTTCGAATACCTTTGATATCTTTAGGACATGGCATTTTCTCAATTGCATTAACTTTAGCTTGATCCACCTCAATATCTCGTCCGGAGATCTTGTGCCCCAAGACAATACCTTCATTAACCATAAAGTGGCACTTCTCCCAATTCAAGATGAGATTAGTTTGTTCACATCTCTATAAAACTCGATCAAGGTTTCTTAAGCAATCATCAAAAGAAGTTCTGTAAACGAAAAAAATCATCCATGAAAACCTCAACAATCTTTTCACAAAAATAAGAGAATATAGCAGTCATACATCTTTGAAAGGTAGCAGGTGCATTGCATAAACCAAAAGGCATACGTCTATAAGCATATGTTCCAAAAGGACAAGTAAAGGTGGTTTTCTCTTGATCAGATTGTGACATAGGTATTTGAGAGAAACCATAATATCCATCTAGGAAGCAAAAGTGTGTGTGCTTAGATAATCTATAAATCATTTGATCAATAAAAGGCAAGAGGTAGTGATTTTTTCTAGTATCTTTATTTAGTTTTCTAAAATCAATTACCATCCTATAGCCAGTAACAATTCTTTGTGGAATAAGCTCATTTTTATCATTGGGAACAACAGTAATACCTCCTTTCTTAGGGACACAATGAACGGGACTCACCCATCTACTATTAGCTATGGGATAGATTATACCTACTTCTAGAAGCTTTAATATTTTAGTTCTTACCACTTCTTTCATCTTGGGATTCTATCGTCGTTGGTGATCAACAACGAGTTTAGCATGAGGTTCCATATTAATCTTGTGCTGACATAGAGTGAGACTAATGCCCTTAAGATCATCAAGAGTATAGCCAATAGCATCCCGATGCTTCCTCGGAATTTTCAATAATCTTTCTTCTTCATGTTCTGAAAGGTTAGCACTAATAATAACATGATATATCTTTTTCTCATCAAGATAAGCATATTTCAAAGTGTCAGGCAATTGTTTTAGTTCAAAAATAGGATCACCTTTATGTGGAGAAGAACCTCCAAGAGTTTCAATAGGCAAATTGTGTTTCGATAGAGGTTGTTTTTCAAAGAAATTTTTATCTATTTCATTTCTTTCATTAAAGTGCAAATCATTTTCATGGTCTAGCAAATATTGTTCTAGTGGATCGGTAGGAGGAATGACAATAGAAGCAAGACCAATTATTTCATCCTTATTGGGTAATTCTCTATCATGAGGTTGTCTACTAAACTTGGAAAACTGAACTCATGAGACAAATCACCAAACTCAACACTGGCAGTTTCTTTTTGACAATCTATCTTAGCATTAACATTGTTCAAGAAAGGTCTACCAAAGATAATGGGACAAAAGTCATCTTGTGGGGAACCAAGAACTAGAAAATCAGCAGGATATTTTATTTTTCCACACAAGACTTCAACATGTCTAACAATCCCAAGTGGTGTATAGTGTCTCTATTAGCAAGTTTAATAGTAACATCAATATCTTCTATTTCAGCGGGTGCTATGTCATTCATAATTTCTTGGTATAAGGTAAAAGGAATAGAACTCACACTAGCATCCACATCACATAAGCCATCATAACAATGATCTCCTATTTTAATTGAGACAACGGGAAAGCCAACTACGGGTCTATGTTTGTCTTTTTCATCGGGTTCAACAATTCCAGTAGCTTCATCACAGAAGTAAATGACATGCCCATCTATATTTTCTAGCAAGAGATCTTTAACCATAACAATACTAGGTTCTACCTTAATTTGTTCAAAGGGCTTAGGTTCTCTAATATTACTTTTGTGAATCATAGTTGATACCTTAGAATGTTCCTTTATCCTAGAAGCGAAAGGTGGTTTCTCAATGTAAGCAGTAGGCACAACTGGATCAACATTGTAAATGATAGTTTCTTCTTTAGCAATGACCGGTTCTTTAATTTGTTCTTTAACAGGGGAATGATGTTTAAACCACTTCTCTTTAGGGAGATCAACATGAGTAGCGAAGGATTCACAGAAAGAGGCTACTATCTCAGAGTCAAGTCCATATTTAGTGCTAAACTTGTGAAAAAGCATCGGTATTCATAAAAGATTTAACACAATAAAATTCAAGCTTAATACCCGACTCTTTACCTTTGTTGAGTTCCCAATATTCAGAGTTGTGTTTAATTCTTTCCAATAAATCCCACTTGAATTCAAAAGTCTTCTTCATAAAAGAACCAGTACAAGAAGTATCGAGCATGGTTTGATCATTATGAGAAAGCCGAGCATAAAAATTCTGAACAATAACCTCTCTCAGAATATCAAGATTGGGGCATGAATATAACATTGACTTAATCCTCCCCCAATCTAGTGCTATACTTCCTCCTTCACGAGGCCAAAGATTATATATATAATTCCGATCATGATGAAGTAGATGCATGGGATAAAACTTTTGGTGGAATTCCAATTTCAAAGAATTCCAGTTCCATGATCCAATATCATCACATAGCCTATAGCATGTTAATGCTTTCCCTTAAAATATAAAGGGAAAACCTTCTTCTTAACTTCATTCCGGATAAACCTGCAAGCTGAAATAGTCCACAAATTTCTTCCACACGTATTAGGTGCATATCAGGATGTTTAGTTCCATCTCCTGCATAAGGACTAGCTAGCAGTTGTTCTAACATACCCAAAGGGATTTCATAACCAATATTTTCAGTAGCTGATGTGGGTTGAGGGGAAACTAGTTGTGGTTCTGGTCGAGGTGAAGATACCCCGAACAAACCCCTCAAAGGATTGCTTTCCATAGTAACAAGTGACAATAAATTTCAGCATGTAGTATAAGTTTTTCCTTACTGATTTCCACTTACCAAGAGCGCTTCACTCCCCGGAAACAGCGCTAGAAAAGAGTCTTGATAACCCACAAGTATATGGGATCAATCTTAGTCCTTTCGATAAGTAAGAGTGTCGAACCCAATGAGGAGCAGAAGGAACTGATAAGTGGTTTTCAGCAAGGTAATTTCTGCAGGCACTGAAATTCTAAGTAGCGAGTAGTTTGATAGCAAGGCAATTTGTAACGAGCAAGTAACGTTAACAATAGGTAATGTACAGAAAGGTAGCCCAATCCTTTTGTGGCAAAGGACAGGCCAAAACTATCTCTTATGATGAGCAAAATGTTCTTGAGGGTACACGGGAATTTCATCTAGTCACTTTCATCATGTTGGTTTGATTCGCGTTCGCTACTTTGATAATTTGATATGTGGGTGGACCGGTGCTAAGGTGCTTTTCTTACTTGAACTAACAACCTACTTATGATTAACCCCCTCGGAAGCATCCGCAACTACGAGAAAAGTATTAAGACAAAGTCTAACCATAGCATTAAACAAGTGGACCAAAATCAGCCCCTTACGTAGTAGCGCATACACTAGGGTTTAAGCTTCTGTCACTCTAGCAACCCATCATCTAATAAATACTCCACACTGCATTTCCTTAGGCCCAAGGATGGTGAAGTGTCATGTAGTCGACATTCACATGACACCACTAAGGGAATCACAACATACATATCATCAAAAAATTGAACACATATCAACTTCACATGATTACTTGCAACACGACTTATCCCATGAACTCAAGAACAAAGGTTACTACTCACAAATAATATTCATGCTCAAGATTAGAGGGGTATTAAATAGCATAATGGATCTGAACATATTACCTTCCACCAAATAAACCATATAGCAATCAACTACACAAGGTAATCAACACTACTAGTCACCCACAGGTACCAATCTAAAGTTCTGGTACAAGGATTTAATAACAAGAGATGAACTAGGGTTTGAGAGGAGTTGGTGTTGTTGAATATGTTGATGAAGAATGGCCTCCCCAAGATGAGAGGGTTGTTGGTGATGACGATGGCTTCGATTTCCCCCTCCGGGAGGGAAGTTCCCCCGGCAGAATCGCTCCGCCGGAGGGCAAAAGTGCTCATGCCCAAGTTCCGCCTCGAGGCAGTGGTGCTTCATCCTGAAAATCCCCCCTATAATTTTTTGAGGGTTTTTAGGATTTTATACCAGAAGATGGGCTGTGTAGGTGGGCCTGGGTGCCCACCCTCCACCAAGGCGTGCCAAGGGTGGCACACACGCCCTGGTGGAGGGTGGCCACCTGGTGGCCCCCTCCTGCAGTTTTCAGTTCTAGTATTTTTTATTTAATGTATAAAAAATCTCCGTAAATTTTCAGCTTCATTGGAGATGTGTTGAATAGGTATCTCTTACGTGCTTTTTCGGGGTGCTGAATTCCAGTTACCGGTATTCTCCCTCTTGATGTAAACCTTACAAATTGTGAGAGAAAAGGCATTAGAATTACTCCCCAAAGTATTATTATGCATAAAACATTATAAATAACAGTAGTAAATAATGATGCAAAATGGACGTATCATAATGATAGTACCACTTTCTTGTGGCATTGCCGCTTAGGTCATATTGGTGTAAAATGCATGAAGAAGCTCCATGCAGATGGAATTTTGGAGTCACTTGATTTTGAATCACTTGACACATGTGAACCATGCCTCATGGCCAAGATGAGTAAGACCCCGTTCTCCGGAACAATGGAACGTGCAAGTGACTTATTGGAAATCATACATACTGATGTGTGCGGTCCGATGAGCATTGAGGCGCGTGGTGGATATCATTACTTTATCACGTTCACCGATGACTCGAGTAGATATGGGTATATTTACTTGATGAAACACAAGTCTGAAACGTTTGAAAAGTTCAAGCAATTTCAAAGTCAAGTTGAGAATCATCGTAACAAGAGGATTAAATTCCTACGACCTGATCGAGGAGGAGAATATCTGAGTTATGAGTTTGGCAATCACTTAAGACAATGTGGAATTGTTTCACAATTGACACCGACTGGAACACCACAACGTAATAGTGTGTCTAAACGTCGTAATCGAACCTTATTGGATATGGTGCGTTCTATGATGTCTCTTGCCGATTTGCCACTATCATTTTGCAGTTATGCATTAGAGACAACTTCATTCACTTTCAATAGGGAACCATCGAAATTCGTTGAGATGACGCCATATGAACTATGGTTTGGAAACAAACCAAAGTTGTCGTTTCTTAAAGTTTGGGGATGTGATGCTTATGTCAAAAAGCTTCAGCCTGAAAAGCTGGAACCAAAAACGGAGAAATGTGTCTTCATAGTATACTGAAAAGAGACGATTGGGTATACCTTCTATCTCATATCTGAAGGCAAAGTGTTTGTTGCTAAGAACGGGTCATTTCTAAAGAAATAGTTTCTCTCGAAAGAATTGAGTGGGAGGAAGATAGAACTTGATGAGGTTGTTGAACCTTTATTTCAACTAGAGAATAGAGCAGCGCAGAAAGATGTTTCTGTGGAGCCTACATTGGTTGAAGAGGAAGAATATGATGGTGATCATGAAGCTTTGAATATCAAACCTCGTAGGTCGACAAGGACACGTACTGCTCCTGAGTGGTACGGTAACCCTGTCTTAGAGGTCATGTTGTTGAACAACGATGAACCAACGAGCTATGGAGAAGCAGTGATGGGCCCGGATTCCAACAAATGGCTAGACTCCATGAAATCTGATATGGGATCCATGTATGAAAACAAAGTGTGGACTTTGTAAGTATAACCTGAAGGGCGAAAGGCCATTCAGAATAAATGGATCTTTAAGAAGAAGACGGACGTGGACGATAATGTCACTGTCTATAAAGCTCGACTTGTGGTAAATGGTTTTTCACAAGTTCAAGGAATTGACTACTATAATACTTTCTCACTTGTAGAGATGGTCAAATCCATGAGAGTCATGTTAGCAATAGCTGCATTTTTCGATTATGAAATTTGGCAGCTGGATGTCAAAACAATGTTCCTTAATGGTTTCCTTAAGTAAGAGTTGTATTGTTGGAAATATGCCCTAGAGGCAATAATAAAATGGTTATTATTATATTTCCTTGTTCATGATAATCATTTATTATGAATGCTATAATTGTATTGATTGGAAACACATTGCATGTGTGGATACATAGACAACACTATGTCCCTAGTATGCCTCTAGTAGACTAGCTCGTTGATAAAAGATGGTCAAGGTTTCCTAGCCATGGACATGAGATGTCATTTGATAACGGGATCACATCATTAGGAGAATGATGTGATGGAAAAGACCCAAACTATGAACGTAGCATATGATTGTGTTAGTTTATTGCTATAGTTTTCTGCATGTCAAGTATCTGTTCCAATGACCATGAGATCATGCAACTCACTGACACGAGAGGAATACCTTGTGTGTATCAAACTTCACAACGTAACTAGGTGGCTATAAAGGTGCTCTACAGGTATCTCTGATAACCCACAAGTATAGGGGATCAATTGTAGCCTTTCTCGATAAGTAAGAGTGTCGAACCCAACGAGGATCTAAAGGTAGAAAAAATATTTCCTCAAGTTCTATCGACCACCGATACAACTCTACGCATGCTTAACGTTTGCTTTACCTAGAACAAGTATGCAACTAGAAGTACTTTGTAGGTGTGATAGGATAGGTTTGCAAGATAATAAAGAACACGTAAATAAAAACTAGGGGCTGCTTCGATAAATAAAGAACTAAGTTAGTTTAACGAGTGTGGAAAAGTGGTGGTAGGAGTTGCTGAATTGTCCCTAGGCAATTGATAACTAGACCGGTAATCATTATTGCCATTTTATATGAGTGAGAGGCATAAGCTAACGTACTTTGTCTACTTGGATCATATGCACTTATGATTGGAACTCTAGCAAGCATCCGCAACTACTAAAAATCATTAAGGTAAAACCCAACCATAGCATTATAAGGTATCAAGTCCTCTTTACTCCCATATGCAACAACCCACCTACTCTGGTTTATTCTTCGGTCACTCAAGCAACCCACCATAGGTGAATCATGAACACATTGCAACACCCTACAACGAGAATCCCTCATGCTTGCGCGACACGGAGAGCACCATAGGACAGCACCAATAATAAAACATGCAACTCAAACCAATCATGATCGTCAATCAACCCATAGGACAACAAAAATCTACTCAGACATCATAGGATGGCAACACATCATTGGATAATAATATGAAGCATAAAGCACCATGTTCAAGTAAAGGGTGCAACGGGTTGCTGGAGAGTGGACTACTGTAGATAGATGGGGGAAGGTGATGGAGGTGTTGGTGAAGATGGTGAAGTTGTTGGAGTAGATTGTCGTCACGATGATGGCCCCGATGGCGTTCCGGTGCCACCGGGAGAGAGGGGGAGAGAGACTCCCTCCTTCTTCTTCCCTGACCTTCCCCCTAGATGGGAGAAGGGTTTACCCTCTGGTCCATGGCCTCCATGGCGGCGGAGGGGTGAGAGCCTCTCCGAGATTGGATCTCTCTCTGTGTTTCCTTCTCTTTTTGCGTTCCCAGATTTTGGTCTTTCACCGTTTCTCAAATATCCGGAGATCCGTAACTCCGATCGGGCTGAAATTTTGAGGGGATTTTCCTTATAAAAATATCTTTTTGGCAGCCTAAGTACATCTCCAAACGACCTAATGGGTGTCCACGAGCCCTCAGGGCGCGCCCCCCGGGCTTGTGGGCCCCTCGAGCACCGCCTTCTGTTGATTCCACTTCCCAAAATTCACATATATTGCAAAAAAATATCCGAAAGTTTTTATCCCATTTGGACTTCATTTGATATGGATTTTCTGCAAAACAAAAAACATGCAACAAACAGGAACTGGCACTGGGCACTGGATCAATATGTTAGTCCCAAAAATAGTATAAAAAGTTGCCAAAAGTATATGAAAGTTGTAGAATATTGGCATGAAACAATCAAAAATTATAGATACGACAGAGACGTATCAGCATCCCCAAGATTAATTCCTGCTCGTCCCTGAGTAGCTAAATGATAAAAAAGATAATTTTTGATGTGGAATGCTACCTAGCATAATCTTGATCATATAATCTAATCATGGCATGAATATTAAGACATGTGTGATTCAAAGCAATAGTCTATATTGAGATAAAAACAGTAATACTTCGAGCACACCAACAAGGCAATTGTGTCCTTTCAAAATAACATGGCCTTAGAAATTTATCCCTACAAAATCATATGGTCTGGCTATGCTCCATCGTCCCCACACAAAGTATCTAAATCATGCACAACCCCGATGACAAGTCAAGCAATTGTTTCATACTTTTTATGTTCTCAAACCTTTTCAACTCCCACGCAATACATGAGAGTGAGCCATGGATATAGCACTATAGGTGGAATAGAATATGGTGGAGGTGATGAGGAAAAAGGAGAAGATAGTCTCACATCAACTAGGCGTATCAACGGGCTATGGAGATGCCCATCAATAGATATCAATGTGAGTGAGTAGGGATTGCCATGCAATGGATGCACTAGAGCTATAAGTGTATGAAAGCTCAAAAATAAAACTAAGTGGTCATGCAAATGATGAAAATTCCACTAGCTATATGAAAGTGACAAAATAGGAGACTCTCTATCATGAAGATCATGGTGCTACTTTGAAGCCCAACTGTGGAAAAAGATAGTAGCAATTGTCCCTTCTCTCTTTCTCTCATTTTTTTCTTTTTCTATTTTTCTATTTTTTTATTTTTTTGGTGGGTGTCTTTGGCCTCTTATTTATTTATTTATTTATTTGGGCTTCGCTGGCCTCTTTTATTTTTTGTAAAGCCCAAAGACTCATCCCAACTTGTGAGGGATTCATAGCTTCCATCATCCTTTTCTCACACGGGACAAATGCTCTAATAATGAAAATCATCACACTTTGATTTACTTACAACTCGATACCTAGAACAAAATATGACTCTATATTAATGCTTCCGGTAGGATACCGGGATGTGCAATGATCTAGCCTAGCAAATGACATCAAAAAACGGACAAGCCTTGAAAACATCATGCAAGCTGTCTTACGATCATGCAAAGCAATATGAAAATGATGGTGCATGTCATACTAAACGGAACGGTGGAAGTTGGATGGAAATATATCTCGAAATGACTATGGAAATGCCATAATAGGTAGGTATGGTGGCTATTTTGAGGAAGGTGGGTTTGATGCACCAGCGAAAGTTGCGCGGTACTATAGATGCTAGCAAAGGTGGAAGGGTGAGAGTGCGTATAATCCATGGACTCGACATTAGTCATAAAGAACTTACATTCTTATTTCAAAAGTCTATTAGTTATCAAACAAAGCATTAGATGCATGCTCCTAGGGGAGAGGTTGGTAGGAGTTAACCATCGCGTGCTCCCAACCCTCACACAAAGGTTGACAATCATTAAACAAATCATGCTCCGACTTCGTTACATAACGGTTCACCATAGTGCATGCTATGGGAATCACAAACTTCAACACATATATTTCTCCAATCCACAACTACTCACTAGCATGAATCTCATACTACCATCTTCATATAGCAAAACTATTGCAAGGAATCAAACATGTCATATTCAGTGATCTACAAGTTTTATGTAGGATTTTATGACTAACCATGTGAATGACCAACTCCTGTTAACTCTCTAAATAGGTATAAGTGAAGCATGAGAGTTTAATTTTTTCTACAAAAGATATGCCCATGCTCTAAAAAAATATAAGTGAAGCAAAAGAGCATTCTAAAAATGGCAGTTTTCTATGTGTAGAGAAACAAGCAATCCAAACTTCAAATGATATAAATGAAGCACATGAAGCATTCTACAAAGCCATACTCAAAACATATAAGTAAGGTGCAAAGAGCCTTCTATAAATCAACCAATGAATTTATCATACCATCATGGTGCATTATTAAAATAAAAATGAAAAGCACACAACGCTCCAAGATTTACGCATATCATGTGACGAATAAAAATATAGCTCCAAGTAAAATTACCGAAGGTTGTTAGAAGAAAGAGGGGAAGCCTTCCGGGGCATCCCCAAGCTTAGTTTCTTGAGAGTCCTTGAATATTACCTTGGGGTGCCTCGGGCATCCCCAAGCTTAGTCTCTTTCCACTCCTTATTCCTTCATCCATCGTGATCTCATCCAAAACTTGAAAACTTCAACCACACAAAACTTAACAAAACCCTCGTGAGATCCATTAGTATAATAAAGAAAATTACCATTTTAAGTACTTTTGCCAACCAATTAATATTTTATTTTTGCATTGTAGGTACTGTATTATAATTTTTCAATGTCTTATATCACCGATACAATCAATAGTTTCATCAAAACGAGCAAAACAATGCATCAAAAACAGAATCTGTCTTAAACAGGACAGTTTGTAGAAATCTGAACATTAACCATACTTATGTAACTCTAAAAATTATGAAAACTTAGGGAAAAATAAAAAATTTGCATAGCAGTACTGTGTAAAAATTTCAGAAAGTTTTGACATTCCAGTAAAAAATATAAATTCACGCACTACAGCCATAGTTTCTGTTTTTGCATTGCACACACCAAACAAGCAATCTAATCATCCTAAAGGCAAATCTTGGCATATTATTTTTATAATAAAGTGGATTTATACAAGGGGATAATTATTTTTATTGAAAAGTTTCTGTAATCAATATTTGCAAAGTTTCCATGGGCATGAACAAAGTTCAAGGAGCTCCCCCACTTCAACGGTGCTGGTCCTTCTTACTTTCACTTCTCTTTTAAAAAGTTTTAGGTTCCCCTCTTTATTTTTTTTGTTTTTAAACTATATAAAATCACACAACAGAATAAAATGACTCCCTAAAACTTCTTGGTGGTCTCCCTAGTAGCGCTTTCTTTAAAGCCACTAAGCTAGGCATAAAGTGCTCAAGTAATTGATCCACCCGGATCCCAAGGTATATCAAAGCCAATTTTGATTAACAATGATTTGTAATTTAGTATTGAGCACAAAGTAACATATATCATGCAACAACGAAGTCTAACTCTCTTCCTATGCATCGGCATGTCATAAAAGAACAATTCATGCACACAAAGTAAAGGCCAATATATAGCGTAAGCAGTTGCTTGCAATTTTATCATATTGGAAACATAGAGAGGCTGAGATGTAGTTCCTCTCTCATAATAATTGCAAGTAGGAGAAGCAAGCACATGCATATTATATCTATCAAAATCATCATTTGTAATAGTAAAAGGCAACCATCTATATAATCCTTAATAAGTGTAAACTTCTCTGATATAGTGTAGTTCGGAGAATTCAAAAAGATAATAGGACTATCATGTGTGGGTGCAATAGCAACAATTTCACGTTTAACATAAGGAACTATAGCAAGTTCATCTCCATAAGCATCATTCATATTGGCATCATGGCCACAAGCATACCATGCATCAAGTTCATCAAAAAGGGATATTTCAAACGAATCCAATGGATCATAGCAATTATCACAACATTCATCCTTCGGTAAGAACGAAGGGAAATTAAACAATGTATGAGTTAAATAGTTAATCTCATTATAAGGTGGGCACGGGTAGCTAATCCGCTGTTCATCCTTTTGTTCTTCGCTCTCCTCCTCGTCTTTTTCATCCAATGAGCTCACAGTGTCATCAATTTCTTCTTCCATAGATGCCTGCAAAATATTAGTCTCTTCCAAGGCAGCAGACATTCTCTCAATAAGTGCATCGATATCGGAATTATATTCATAATTCTCATAGCAATATTTAAGTATAGCAAAAATTTCAGGTCTATAAACAGCATCATCATAATTTTCATACTTCTCAAACAAAGATTCAATTTCATAAGCACCCTTAAAAGCAATGAATTGCTCTATTCGTTCCACATCATAGTAATCATAAATACCTTTAGCATAATAAACCAAGGTTTCATTATCATTAAAATTACATGAAAAAGGAAGGTGTTGAGCCTTCATCCTAGAACAACAAGTATAATCATATCTCTGGCATAGATTCCAAGCATACCATTTCAACATATAAATCTGATCCCATAACAGTTTCCCTTTTTGAGTCAAGCGATAATCCCTAAAGTATTCACGTTGATCCAATGTGTCTTCCATTATATAATTGAATGGGGTTTTCTTGGGACTATTAAAGTAGTGCATAATATCTTTCACATAACGAGCATCGAGGGTTTTAGGAGGTTCCACATCTCCATGAGTAGCAAGTACACCTAATTTTTTTGGCATTTTGTGTTCCATATCCATAACTAAAGATAGAGAACAACTTAAAAATGCAAATAAAATCTACTTAGTGATAAAGCAAACAAGCACACACAAGAATATTCACCCCACGCTATTGCTCCCCGGCAACGGCGCCAGAAAAAGGTCTTGATAACCCACAAGTATAGGGGATCAATTGTAGCCTTTCTCGATAAGTAAGAGTGCCGAACCCAACGAGGAGCTAAAGGTAGAACAAATATTCCCTCAAGTTCTATCGACCACCGATACAACTCTACGCACGCTTAACGT
Organism: Hordeum marinum; assembly: GCA_022496015.1. Classification (NCBI taxonomy): domain Eukaryota; kingdom Viridiplantae; phylum Streptophyta; class Magnoliopsida; order Poales; family Poaceae; genus Hordeum; species Hordeum marinum. The sequence continues at coordinate 338,457,388 of CM039677.1, read as the reverse complement.
TCGCTTTACCTAGAACAAGTATGAAACTATAAGTACTTTCTAGGTGTGATAGGATAGGTTTGCAAGATAATAAAGAACACGTAAATAAAAACTAGGGGCTGCTTAGATAAAGAAAGAACTAAGTTAGTTTAACGAGTGTGGAAAAGTGGTGGTAGGAGTTGCGGAATTGTCCCTATGCAATTGATAACTAGAACGATAATCATTATTGCAATTTTATATGAGGGAAAGGCATAAGCTAACATACTTTCTCTACTTGGATCATATGCACTTATGATTGGAACTCTAGCAAGCATCCGCAACTACTAAAAATCATTAAGGTAAAACCCAACCATAGCATTATAAGGTATCAAGTCCTCTTTACCCCCATATGCAACAACCCACCTACTCGGGTTTATGCTTCTGTCACTCAAGCAAACCACCATAGGCGAATCATGAATACATTGCAACACCCTACATCAAGGATCCCTCACGCTTGCGCGACATGGAGAGCACCATAGGACAGCACTAATAATAAAACATGCAACTCAAACCAATCATGATCGTCAATCAACCCCTAGGATAACAAAAATCTACTCAGACATCATAGGATGGCAACACATCATTGGATAATAATATGAAGCATAAAGCACCATGTTGAAGTAGAGGGTACAACGGGCTGCGGGAGAGTGGACCGCTATAGATAGATGGGGGAAGGTGATGGAGGTGTTGGTGAATATGACGGAGTTGTTGGAGTAGATTGTCATCACGATGATGGCCCCGGCGGCGTTCCGGTGCCACCGGGAGAGAGGGGGAGAGAGCCCCCCTCCTTCTTCTTCTTCCTTGACCTTCCCCCTAGATGGGAGAAGGGTTTACCCTCTGGTCCATGGCCTCCATGGCAGCAGAGGGGCAAGAGCCCCTCCGAATTGGATCTATCTCTGTTTCCTTCTATTTCTGCATTCCCAGATTCTGGCCTTTCACCGTTTCTGAAAGCACATTTGCTCCCTTGGTGGTTTTGGTAATTAATAACAACTTATGAGTCATTGAACTAATGCTTTCACCAAGTATATTTCAGAAGATTTCATTGATGGGTATGGCAAAAGGATTGTGGAATTACCCCAAGATTCAAGGAAATAGGTTGGCCGAGCTTCAAGCAAAGGATTCTACATTTTACATTTGTGAGAAATCACTTTGAGTCTATAGGAAAGCGAATACTATTAAAGGGGGTAAAGTTTGATGGTGAACAATATGCTCAAAGGTGCACAAGTGAGAGTCACCAAAACATCCACATACTCTCCCACTAAAGTCTATCGTAAGCCAAATATGCCAAATCAATGCAACCAACATTCCTATCCCGGTGCCACCAAGTTCCAAACCCTAGACAGACTCAGCCAAACCCTAACACTTCGGTGCAGCCGACACTGCACTCGGTGCCACTGAGTTGGGTTGCCAACTTCCTGTTACGCAAGTTCTCATTTTTGGTGTGACCGAGAATGGTGAATCGGCATCACCGAGTCTGGTAAATTTGACCGTTGGTCACCTTGTCGGCACAACCGATAATTGTATATCGGTCCATCCGAGATTTAAAAGTTGCCACTTTTTGTCACTTCAGTACCACCAAGTTTTACACTTCGATGTCGCCGAGTCTGACTTATTGTGTGTAACGGTTGGATTTTTGGAGATGCCTATATATACCCCTTCACTACCACCCACTCGAAAGAGAAAGAACTATTCCATACCTATCCTACTCAGTTTTCTGAGAGAGAACCACCTACCCTTGTGTTGAGGTCAAGATCTTCCACTCCAACCATGTGGATATTGATTTCTAGCCTCCCCAAGTTGCTTTCCACCAATCCCATCTCTTCTACCAAGCCAAATATGTGTGAGAGAGATTGTGTGTTGAGGAGTCTATCATCTTGAAGCACAAGAGCAAGGAGTTCATCGTCATTACCGAGCCTATTACCTTTTGGAGGGTGGTGCCTCCTAGATTGGTTAGGTTTCGCTTGGGAGCCTCCTACTTCGTGTTGTGGAGTGAACCAAGAAGTTTGTAAGGGCAAGGAGATCGCCTACTTCGTGAAGATCTATCCATAGTGAGGCTAGTCCTTCGTGGATGGAAGCAGCATGGAATAGTGAAGGTTGCTTCTTCGTGGAACCCTCCATGGGTAGAGCCCTCTGTGGACTCTCGCGACCGTTACCCTCCGTGGGTTCAAGACTCCAGGAACATGGACATACGATAGCACCACCTATTGGAACCACGGGAAAAATCATCGTGTCATCACTTGTGTTTGCATTCCTAACCCTCTCTTTACTTACATGTGCAATGTCTTTACTTTCCGTTGTTATACTCTTAGACATGCATGTGTAGGATGTTACTTGATATGCTATGAATGCTAAAACTTGCCAAGAACTAAAATTGGGAAAAGGCAAAACTTTTATTTGGTCAAGTAGTCTAATCACCCCCCCTCTAGACCTACTTTCAATCCTACAGTTTCTTAAATATCCGGAGATCCGTAACTCCGATCGGGCTAAAATTTTGAGGGGATTTTCCTTATAAAAATATCTTTCTTGCGCCTGAAGGACAGCTCTAACTGACCTAAGGGATGGCCAAAAGCCCTCACGATGCGCCCTACCCCCTGAGGCATGCCCTCTAGGCTTGTGGGCCCCTCGGGACAGCTCTAACTGACCTAAGGGATGGCCAAAAGCCCTCACGATGCGCCCTACCCCCTTAGGCATGCCCTCTAGGCTTGTGGGCCCCTCGGGACAGCTCTAACTGACCTAAGGGATGGCCAAAAGCCCTCACGATGCGCCCTACCCCCTTAGGCATGCCCTCTAGGCTTGTGGGCCCCTCGGGCACCGCCTTTTGTTGATTTCACTTCCCAAAATTCACATATATTGCAAAAGAAATCTCCGTAAGTTTTTATCCTGTTTGGACTTTGTTTGATATCTATTTTCTACGAAACAAAAAACATGCAACAAACAGGAACTAACACTTGGCACTGGATCAATATGTTAGTCCCGAAAAAAGTATAAAAAGTTGCCAAAAGTATATGAAAGTTGTAAAATATTGGCATGAAAAAATAAAAAATTATAGATACGATGGAGACGTATCAATATCCGAGGGTGTCTGTTGAGTTGGCATGGATCAACACTGGGATTTGTTACTCTCTGTGATGGAGAGGTATCTGAGGGCCCACTCGGTAATACAACATCACAACAAGCCTTGCAAGCAATGTGACTAAAGTGTTAGCCACGGGATCTTGTATTACGGAACGAGTAAAGAGACTTGTCGGTAACGAGATTGAACTAGGTATAGAGATACCGATGATCGAATCTCGGGCAAGTAACATACCGAAGAACAAAGGGAACAACATATGGGATTAAATGAATCCTTGACATAGAGGTTCAACCGATAAAGATCTTCGTGGAATATGTAGGAACCAATATGGGCATCTAGGTCCTGCTATTGATTATTGACCATAGAGGTGTCTCGGTCATGTCTACATAGTTCTCGAACCCGCGGGGTCTACACACTTAATGTTTGGTGAGAATATAAGTATAGTTGAGTTATTATGTTGGTGATCGCAAGTTGTCCAGAGTCCCGGATGAGATCTCGGACATGACGAGGAGCTCCGGAATAGTCCGGAGGCAATGATTGATATATGGGACAATAGTGTTTGGTCTCCGGAAGGGTTCTGGAATTCACCGGAAGGGGTTTCGGATGTTTCCCAAAATATTCGGGTACAAGAACACTTTATTTGGGACAAGGGGTAAAGCCCACGAGGCTTTAGGAGGATGCAAAAGGGAGTTTTTCGAAGGCCAGGGGCCAGATACTAGGGACCCTGGCATTTGGAGCCAGACGCCGAGGACCCTGGCGTTTTGTCCTGGAGTCCGAGGAGGACTCTTGCTTGTGTGCTAAACTGACTTTGAGGAGGTTTTTTCTCCAAGTTTTGACCCCATGGCTCAACATATAAATAGAGGGGTGGGGCTAGCACCCGGAACACATCAAGATTTCCCCAAGCCATGTATCGGCAACCCTGTCCCTCTAGTTTATCATCGGTCATAGTTTCTGTTGTGCTCGACAAAGCCATATAGAGATTGTTCTTCACCACCACCGTCACCACGCCATCGTGATTCCGGAACTCATCTACTACTTCACCATCGCTTGATGGATCGAGGAGGTGAAGGCGTCATCAACTTGCACATGTGTTGAACGCGGAGGTGCCGTCCGTTCAGCACTAGATCGGGAATTTGCGGGACGGATCGTGATTAGATCGCAAAGCCGTTCGACTACATCAACCGCGTTTCTTAACGCTTCCGCTTAGCGATCTACAAGGGTATGTATATCCAATCTCTCCTCTCGTAGATGCTCATCTCCATGGATATATCTTGTGTCCGTAGGAATTTTTTTGTTTCCCATGCAACGTTCCCCAACAGTGGCATCATGAGCTGGGTCTATGTGTAGATGAGATCACGAGTAGAACACAAAGGAGTTTGTGGGCGTCGATGCTCAGATTGCTTCCTTCCTTGGTCGTTTTTTGATTCAGCGGTATTGTGGGATGAAGCGGACCGAACCAACCTTACTCGTACGCTTACAAGAGACCGGTTCCATCAACTGACATGTGAATTTGTTGCATAAAGATGGCTGGCAGGTGTTGTCTCTCCTACTCTAGTTGGATCGTATTCGATAAAGGCGGTCCTTGAGAAGGTTGAATATCAATTTGTGTATCACCGTTGTGATTTTTGAGTAGGTGAGAATTGTTCTTGCTAGATACCCGTAGCAGCCACGTAAAACATGCAACAGTAATTAGAGGACGTCTAACTTGTTTTTGCAAGGTATGTTGTGATATGATATGGCCAATTACATGATGAGATATATGTGATGTATGAGATGATCATGTTTTGTATAGAATATCACGACTTGCATGTCGATGAGTACGGCAACCGGAAGGAGCCATAGGGCTGTCTTTAATTATTTTTGCCATTTTTGCTTTACTTAATCGCTATGAGTTAGCAATAGTCGTAGTAGCAACAGTTGGCGCGACAACCTCATGGCGACACGTTGATGGAGATCGAGATGATGGAGATCATGGTGTTATGACGGTGATTTGAAGATGGAGATCATAAGCACAAGTTCATGGTCATATCATGTCACTTATGAATTGCATGTGATGTTAATCCTTTTATGCATCTTATTTCGCTTAGGCCGACGGTAGCATTATAAGGTGATCCCTCACTGAAATTTCAAGATAAAATTGTGTTCTCCCCGAGTGTGCACCGTTGCGAAAGTTCGTCGTGTTGAGACACCACGTGATGATCGGGTGTGATAGACTCTACGTTCACATACAACGGGTGCAAGCCAATGTTGCACGTGCATAACACTCGGGTTAAACTTGACGAGCCTAGCATGTACAGACATGACCTCTAAACACAAGAGACCAAAAGGTCAAACATGAGTCATATAGTAGATACGATCAACATGATGATGTTCACCATCGAAACGACCTCAACTCACGTGATGATCGAACTTGAGTTGGTGAATTTGGATCATGTATCACTCGGATGACCAAAAGGATGTCAATTTGAGTGGGAGTTTTAAGTAATTTGATTAACTAAACTCATTATCTTGAACAATAGTGTTAGTAACCTTTGCATATTTATGTTGTAGATCTATGGCTTGCGGAGTAGTTCCCCTGAATTTTAATGCGTTCCTAGAGAAAGCCAAGTTGAAAGATGATGGAAGTAACTTTGTAGACTGGGCCCGTAATCTGAGGATTATCCTCATGGCTTCCCAGAAGGCTTATGTCCTTGATGCACCTCTTGGTGACCCACCCGCTCCCGTGTCATCCGAAGACGTTTGGGAGGCACGTTCTGGAGATTACTCAATAGTTCAATGTGCAATGTTGTATGGCTTAGAACCAAGACTTCAAAGAAGTTTTGAACGTCATGGAGCATATGAGATGTTCCAGGAGTTGAAGTTTATCTTTGAGAAGAATGCCCGGATCGAGAGGTATGAGACCTGCAATTAGTTCTATGCTTGCAAGATGGACGAGAACAGGTCTGCAGTGAAGATATACTCAGAATGTATGAGTATTCGAACTGTCTGGCTGAGTTAGGGATGCCCCTTCCACCAGACGCGATCACTGACATAATTATTCAATCATTGCCACCTAGATACAAGAGCTTCGTGATGAACTATAACATGCATGGGATGACCAAGTCAGTCGCCGAGCTGTTTACGATGCTGAAAGTCGCTAAGTCTGAAATCAAGAAAGAGCATCAAGTGTTGATGGTCAATAAAACTACTAGTTTCAAGAAGAATGAGAAGGGCAAGAAGGGTAACTCCAAGAAGAGTGGCAAAGCTGTTGCTCCTCCCGTGAGGAAACCCAAGACTGGACCCAAGCCGGAAACTAAGTGCTTTCATTGCAAGGGAACTGGTCATTGGAAGCGGAACAACCCCAAGTATCTGGCCAACAAGAAGACGGCCAACACCAAACAAGGTATATGTGATATACATGTTATTGATGTGTACCTTACCAGTTCTCATTGTAGTGCCTGGGTATTTGATACCAGTTCGGTTGCTCACATTTGGAACTCAAAGCTGGACCTACGGTATAGATGGAGGCTGGCTAAGGACAAAGTGATGATGCGCATGGGAAATGGTTCCAAGGTTGATGTGATCGCCGTCGGCACACTCGCTCTTCGACTACCATCGGGATTAGTGATGAACCTGAATAATTGTTATTTAGTGCCTGCGTTAAGCATGAACATTATATCTGGATCTTGTTTATTGCGAGACGGTTACTCGTTTTAATCAGAGAATAATGGTTGTTCTATTTATATGAGTAATATCTTTTATGGTCATGCCCCCAATGTGAGGGGTTTATTCCTATTGAATATCAATAGTGATGATACACGTGTTCATAACATTGATGCCAAAAGATGTAGAGTTGATAATTATAGTACCACTTTCTTGTGGCACTGTCGTTTAGGTCATATTGGTGTAAAATGCATAAAGAAGCTCCATGCTGATGGACTTTTGGAGTCACTTGATTTTGAATCTTTTGACACATGTGAACCATGCCTCATGGGCAAGATGACTAAAACCCCATTCTCTGGAACAATGGAATGGGCAAGTGACTTGTTGGAAATCATACATACTGATGTGTGCGGTCCAATGAGCATTGAGGCATGTGGTGGATATCATTATTTTTTCACCTTCACTGATGACTTAACTAGATATGGGTATATTTACTTGATGAAGCGCAAGTCTAAAACATTTGAAAAGTTCAAGCAATTTTAGAGTGAAGTTGAGAATCATCGTAAAAAGAATATTAAATTCTTACAATCTAATCAAGGAGGAGAATATCTGAGTTATGAGTTTGGCAATCACTTAACACAGTGTGGTATTGTTTCACAATTGACACCGCTTGGAACACCACAGCGTAATGGTGTTCTCGAACATCGTAATCGAACCTTATTAGATATGGTGTGTTCTATGATGTCTCTTGCTGATTTGTCACTATCGTTTTGGGGTTATGCATTAGAGACAACTGCATTCACTTTAAATAGGGCACCATCGAAATCCGTTGAGACGATGCCATATGAACTGCAGTTTGGCAAGAAGCCAAAGTTGTCGTTTCTTAAAATTTGGGGATGTGATGGTTATGTCAAAAAGCTTCAGCCTGAAAAGCTGGAACCCAAAGCGGAGAAATGTGTCTTCATAGGATACCCAAAAGAGACAATTGGGTATATCTTCTATCTCAGATCCGAAGGCAAAGTTTTTGTCGGTAAGAACGGACATTTCTTGAGAAAGAGTTTCTCTCGAAAGAATTGAGTGGGAGGAGGATAGAACTTGATGAGGTTATTAAACCTTTACTTCAACTAGAGAGTAGCGCAGCGTAGAAAGATGTTTCTATGGAGCCTACGTCAGTTGAAGAGAAAGTTAATGATGATGATCATGAAGCTTCGGATCAAGTTACTATCGAACCTCATAGGTCGACAAGGGCTCGTACTGCTCCTTAGTGGTACGGCAACCCTATCTTAGAGGTCATGTTGTTGAACAATGATGAACCTATAGGCTATGGAGAAGCGATGATGGGCCTGGATTCCGAGAAATGGTTAGAGGCCATGAAATCCAAGATGGGATCCATGTATGAAAACAAAGTATGGACTTTGGAAGTATTACCTAAAGGGCGTAAGGCCATTCAAAACAAATGGGTCTTTAAGAAGAAGACGGACGCGGACGGTAATGTCATCGTCTATAAAGCTCGACTTGTGGCAAAGGTTTTTTCATAAGTTCAAGGAGTTAACTACGATGAGACCTTCTCCCCCGTAGCGATGCTTAAATCCATCACAATCATGTTAGCAATATCTGCATTTTTCGATTATGAAATTTGGCAGATGGATGTCAAAACAGTGTTCCTTAACGGTTTTCTTAAGAAAGGGTTGTATATGATACAACAAGAAGGTTTTGTCAATCCAGAGAATGCTAACGAAGTTTGCAAATTTCAGCGATCCATTTATGGACTAGTGCAAACATCTCAAAGTTGGAATATGTGTTTTGATGAGGTGATCAAAGCGTTCGGGTTTATACAAGTTACAGAGAAGCTTGTATTTACAAGAAAATGAGTGGGAGCTCTATAGCGTTTCTAGTGTTATATGTGGATGACATATTACTGATTGGAAACAATATAGAAATGCTGGAAAGCGTGAAAAAAAATTGAACAAGAGTTTTTCAATGAAGGACCTAGAAGAAGCTGCTTTCATATTAGGCATCAAGATCTATAGAGATATATCGAGAGGTTTAATAGGACTTTCACAGAGCACATACCTTGACAAAGTTTTGAAGAAGTTCAAAATGGATCAGTCCAAGAATGGGTTCTTGCATGTGTTGCAAGGTATGAAATTGAGTAAGACTCAATGCCTAGTAACTAGAGAAGATAGAGAAAAGATAAGTGTCATCCCCTATGCTTCAACCATTGGCTTTATCATATATGCAATGTTGTGCACAAGACATGATGTCAGCCTTGCCATAATTATGGCCGAAAGTATTCAAAGTGATCCAGGAATGGATCATGATACGTCTCCAACTTACCTATAATTTTTAATTGTTTTATGCTATTATATTATCTGTTTTGGATGTCTTATATGCATTAATATGCTATTTTATATTATTTTTAGGACTAACCTATTAATCTAGAGCCTAGTGTCAATTTCTATTTTCCCCTTGATTTTAAGTATTATAGATAAGGAATATTAAACGAAGTACAAATAAAATAAAATCTTCGCGATAATTTTTCTTAAATCAAAAGACATCTATCAGACTTGAAATGCAAGACAAGGTACTCAGGTGAAAACGGATCAAATATTTTCGGTCCGAATCCGGTTCCGACGGAACAAGAAAATGGGAAGAGAGATCGAAGTCTGCCGGATACATAAATCGGATACCGGATAGCTTTGTCGGATACGGAGTAGGATACGGGACAGTCAATATCCGGCGGATATGGAATTATCCGTTTTTGGATCGGATAATCCGGCCTTAACAATTCGGAACAATCCGTTTTACCCCTCCAGCCGTCAGCCCAGTAGCCCCCCCACACACAACAACCCAACCCAACTTCTCCTCCCACGCCTTAGCCCAGCCCAGCCCAAAAAGGGAAACAAAACGTAACCTAAACCTAGTGCCGGACTGCGCACGAACATGAGCAGAAGCTACCATGGCTCCTCCCTCCTCTGTCGTAGTTGTGTTTGGCGGCGGCGCGCACCTCGCTCTGCTCCCACGCTCATGGTCCCCTCCGTCGCTCCGCCGGTGACCGGGCCCCTCCAGATCAGCCTAGCCGCTCCCTAGTACCCTTCGCTGCTCTGACGTTGCTGCTCCCCGACTAGAGCGGCGACGCACACCGGCCACCTCTGCACTTCGCCGGCGTCGGACGTCGGCCACATCCCCACTTCGCCGGCCATCTCTGCTACACTCCCCGACCAGAACGTAAGTGCCATTTTCTTCAAGATTGCCACTTTTTGCACACCCTTGTGTCATGATGGATGCGTGCATTAGTCAGGCTAACTAGATGCACATGTACTGACTACTGATGTACGTACAATATAGTAGTTTTCAGTTCTCACAAATGTAAAGTGTTGTACTAGATGTCAAGCTAACTAGATGTATGAAGCGGAGAGTTGATCTAATTACGCTTTTCACGAACTGAACAAATAATCTTGTTCTTCAGGCATCTGTCCAATGGGGAGTAGCTGTGCAAGTGTTAGTCTGACTTCACCCATGGCTTCAACTGAATCATCCCCAGCTCCAACAACAAGCAGTGGCACTCCAGCTAGAATTGAGGTTATAGAGGTTGCCGATAACCTTAATGATATGGAATCATAGACGATCTGGAGGTTGTTTCTATCCTTATCTCACTTTGCAGTTTCCAAACTGTTTATGATTGTACCAAGTGCGCCCAATTAAAATACCCTTCTGATGGAAACTAGGAACAGGTTGCGCTTTTATATTGCAATTCTGCTATTACTTGATGGAACCTGGGAACAAGTTGTGCTTTGATCACCACATCATTCAGCTGTCATTGTTGCTATCATATTGTTGTTTTTTAATTGCTTGAAATTGTCAGGAGAAACAAATGTCCAGTGATGATGAGGATTGAGGATAACCAAGTATACATTGCTGCCAATATTTATCTTTCGTGGTAAGGCATTGTGCTTCTGTTTAGTACTATTAGTAATGTAAAAACATAATTTCTATGAGAATGAATTGCATTGCTTCACGATGTAAACTTTTTTCACAGAGGGAATGCAAGTTTCATGCATGGGTGGTGGAGCTCGATCGTGCTGGGCCTTATAGCTGGCTCTAGCAGCCTTTTGTTATTTTCTTTTAAGATGAATATGTGATGGTGTCATGGTGATGGCTTGCTCGTAAGCCTTACTTGTTCTGCTGTTCTATGCTGTTCTACCCAGAAGGCATGCAGCCATTAACCTTTTATTACTATGTATTGATATATTTGACACGTTGAAGTAACCCCCCTACTGATAACTTATTAACTTATAATTGTGTTGTCATATAATTCTGGCATATTCCGTATTCGACTCCGCTACCGTACCGATTCCAATTCCGAAAAAATATGGAATAGGATATGGTAAGAGCATTATACGTCTGAATCCGATCCGCTTTCACCCTGACAAGGGACTTTCCAGGAGGTCACAAGCCAGGGGGTGTGACCATCACCCCTAGCCACGTCTGGCAGATTTGTGCCCTCCTTCCCAGCACGTCTCCTAACCCTAATCTTTGTTCTATAAATATCCAAATATTCTTCAATACTAAAAAGTGTCATGCAAATAATTTTTCGCCGCCGCAACCTTATGCTCCTAAGAGATCTAATCTTGGAGCATTTTCCGGTAATCTGCCGGAGGGGAATTCGATCACGAAGGGCATCTAAATCAACTCCATTGTCCCTTTGATGATGCGTGAGTAGTTCACCATAGAACTATGGGTCCATAGCTAGTAGTTAGATGACTTTTTCTCTCTTTGTGCTTTAATACCATGTTCTTCATGATCTTCATGGAGATCTATCCGATGTAATACTCTTTTGCGGTGTGTTTGTTGATATCCGATGAATTGTGGGTTTATGATCAGCTTATCTACGAATATTATTTGGTACTTCTCTAAATTCTTATATGCATGATTTCATATCTTTGTGAGTCTCTTCGAGTTACTGATTTGGTTTGGCCAACTAGATTGGTGATTCTTACAATGGGAGAAGTGCTTAGTTTTGGGTTCAATCTTGCAGTGTCCTCACCCAGTGGCAAAGCAGGGGTAGCGAGACACGTATTGTATTGTTGCAATCAAGGGTAACAAGATGGGGTTTTCATCATATTGCTTGAGTCTATCCCTCTACGTCATGACATCTTACTTAATGTGTTACTCTGTTCTTTATGAACTTAATACTCTAGATGTAGACAGGAGTTGGTCGATGTGTGAAGTAATAGTAGTAGATGCAAAATCGTTTCGGTCTACTTGACACGGTCATGATGTGATTATGCATCATTGCCTTGGATATTGTCATAATTATTCGTTTTTCTATCAATTGCTCGACAGTAATTTGTTCACCATTGTGTTATTTTTCTTCAAGAGAGAAGCCTCTAGTGAAACCTATGGCCCCCGGGTCTACTTTCCATATTATATTTTCAGATCTATAAACCAAAAATACTTTGCTGCAATTTATGCACTTTTTACTTTCCGCAATCTTTTACATTTATCTCTATTAGATCTAAAGTTTGCAAATAATCGTGAAGGGATTGACAACCCCTTTATAGCGTTGGGTGCAAGAGTTTGATTGTTTCTGTAGGTGCATCCATTGGCAACTTGCTTGTTCCTCCTATTGGATTTATACCTTGGTTCTCATCAATTGAGGGAAATTCTTATGTACTTTGCTGCATCACCCTTTCCTCTTCAAGGAAAAACCAACGCAAGCTCAAGAGGTAGCAAGAAGGATTTCTAGCGCCGTTGTCGGGGATATCTACATCAAACCTACCAAGTACCCATCACAAACTCATATCTTGCATTTACATTATTTGCCTTTTGCCTCTTGTTTTCCTTTCCCCCACTTCAAAAAAATTCCGTTTTATTCGCCCTCTCTTTTTTGTTTGTCTTTTTCTCGCCAGATCTCTTGTTTGCTATGTTCGCTTGTTTTGCCATGTGCTTTCTATTTGATTACATCTTTGCTTGCTAAAAAACTATTGATATGGATCCTCATCCACTTGCTAATCTTTTCAAAAGATCAAATTATGATGAACCAATTTCTAGTGAGTTGAGTGCACTTGATTATCTCTATGAAGTTTTGCTTGAAAATTATGAAATTTTTGATGAAGTGTTGAAAGAAGAAAATTATAAGGTGATCCATGATATCTCCTTGAAGGAAAAGCATGATTGTCATGTTGTTAGTATGAATTATCTGAATATCCGTGATGACAATGATATACAAAACCACAAACTTGGGGATGCTATGCTTGATGAAGATGATATTTTTTGTTTTTCCCAGTGATGACACGTATGCTATAATTGATCATGAAAATAATGATTTATGTGATAGTTACATTGTTGAATTACTTCATGATGCTACTAAAATTTGTTATTAGGGATGAACATATGCTTGTAGGAATTGCAATAATATCAAGTTTCCTCTCTATGTGTTTAAGGTTTTGAGGTTATGCTTGTTTTGCCTTCCTATGCTAGTTGTTTCTTGCTACCATAAATTGTTTGCTCACAAAATCCCTATGCATAGGAAGTGGGTTAGACTTAAATGTGTTTTTAATGATATTCGTGATGCTCTTTTGCATATCTCAACTACTACTTTTTATGTGAGCACCATTGAAATCGTTATGCCTAGCTAGGGGCGTTAAACAATAGCGCTTGTTGGGAGGCAACCCAATTTTATTTTTATTTTTATGTTTTTGATTCTGTTTTTGAGTGTTTCACACATTATTACCTATGTAGTAATTGTGTTTTTGTGTTTTAGTTAGTGTTTGAGCCTAGTAAGACCTTTGGGATGGTCTATGGTGATTGTTGATTTGATCCTGCTGAAAAACAAAAACTCTTGCGCCCAGTATAGGAATTTTATATATTTATCAGAGCATCGTATGAGTCTGAAATTTTGAAACAAGATTGATATACAAATTTACATGATTGTCCTAATGTTTCAGAATTTTTGGAGTTACATAAGTATACGAAGTTTCCAGATTACTACATACTGTTCTATTTTTGACATATTTTGTTTTCTTTGTGTTGTTTACCTATTTTGATGTACCTATGGGTCGTATCGGGGGGTATGAACCATGAATAAGTTAGAATACAGTAGGTATTACACCAATATAAATAAAAAATGAGTTCACAATCGTACCTAAAGTAGTGATTTATTTTTCTTATACTAACGGATCTCACGAGTTTTCTCTTGAGTTTTGTGTTGTGAAGTATTCAAGTTTTGGGTAAACAATTGATGGACTATGGAATAAGGAGTGGCAAGAGCCTAAGCTTGGGGATGCCCAAGTCACCCCAAGCCATATTCAAGGATGAAAAAGAGCCTAAGCTTGGGGATGCCCCGGAAGGCATCCCCTCTTTCGTCTTCAATCCATCGGTAAATTTACTTGAGGCTATATTTTTATTCACCACATGATATGTGTTTTGCTTGGAGCGTCTTGTATGATATGAGTCTTTGATTTCTAGTTTGTCACAATCATCCTTGATGCACACATATTTTGAGAGAGACACACATGAATTGTGAATTTATTAGAATACTCTATGTGCTTCACTTATATCTTTCGAGATAGACAATTTTGCTCTAGTGCTTCACTTATGTCTTTTTAGAGCACGGTGGTATTTGGTTTTATAGAAATAATTGAACCCTTGTACCTCACTTATATTATTTTGAGAGTCCTTAAACAACATGGTAATTGGTTTAGGTTATGAAATTTGTCCTAATATGATAGGCATCCAAGAGGGATAGAATAAAAACTTCCATATTAAGTGCATTGAGTATTATGAGAAGTTTGATTCCTTGCATAAATTTTTGAGATATAAAGATGGTAATATTAAGAGTCATGTTAGGAAGTAATTGTGAATTGGTAAAAATATTTGTGTAAAGGTTTGTGATTCCCGTAGCATGCACGTATGGTGAACCGTTATGTAAGGAAGTCGGAGCATGATTTGTTTATTGATTGTCGACCTTTGTGTGAGGGTTGGGAGCGCGCGATGGTTTACTCCTACCAACCTCTTACCTAGGAGCATGCATCTAATACTTTGCTTAGATGACTAATAGACTTTTGCAATAATTATGTGAGTTCTTTATGACTAATGTGAGTCCATGGCATATATGCACTCTCACCCTTCCTCTTTTGCTAGCCTCTCTAGTACTGTGCAACTTTCGCCGGTGGATTAAATCCACCATATATCTTTCCTCAAAACAGCCACCATACCTACCTATTATGGCATTTCCATAGCCATTCCGACATATATTGCCATGCAACTTTCACCGTTCCGCTTATTATGACACG
Organism: Hordeum marinum; assembly: GCA_022496015.1. Classification (NCBI taxonomy): domain Eukaryota; kingdom Viridiplantae; phylum Streptophyta; class Magnoliopsida; order Poales; family Poaceae; genus Hordeum; species Hordeum marinum. Next base: position 338,442,358 of record CM039677.1, on the reverse strand, counting down.
CACCATCATTTTCATATTGCTTTGCATGATCGTAAGATAGCTAACATGATGTATTCATGGCTTGTCCGTTTTTTGATGTCATTTGCTATGCTTGATTATTGTATATCCCGATACACTGTCGGAATCATTCGTATAGAGTCATATTTTGTTTTAGATATTGAGTTGTAATTCTTGAGTTGTAAGTAAATAAAAGTGTGATGACCATCATTATTAGAGCATTGTCGCATGTGAGGAAAGGATGATGGAAGCTATGATTCCCTCACAAGTGGGGATGAGACTCCGGACTTTATGAAAAATAAAAGAGGCCAGCTAATCCCAAATAAAAAAAGAGGCCTTAGATGCCCACCAAAAATAATGATAGAAAGAGAGAAGGGACAATGCTACTATCTTTTTTTCCACCCTTGTGCTTCAAAGTAGCACCATGATCTTCATGACAGAGAGTCTCCTATTTTGTCACTTTCATATACTAATGGGAAATTTTCATTATATAACCTGTCTTGTATGTTCCAATGATGGACTTCCTCAAATTGCCCTAGGTCTTCATGAGCAAGCAAGTTGGATGTGCACCCACTTGGTTTCCTTTTGAGCTTTCATACACTTATAGCTCTAGTGCATCCGTTGCATGGCAATCCCTACTCACTCACATTGATGTTTATTAATGGGCATCTCCATAGCCCGTTGATACGTCTAGTTGATGTGAGACTATCTTCTCCTTTTTCTTCACAACCTCCACCATATTCTATTCCACCTATAGTGTTATATCCATGGCTCACACTCATGTATTGCGCGAGATTTGAAAAAGTTTGAGAAAATAAAAGGTGTGAAACAATTGCTTGACTTGTCATCGGGATTGTGCATGATATAAATACTTTGTATGGGGAAGATGGAGCATAGCCAGACCATATGATATTGTAGGGATAACTTCCTTTTGCCATTATATTTTGAAGAGATACAATTGCTTTGTTAGTATGCTTGAAATATTATTGTTTTATGTCAACATTAAGCTTTTGTTTTGAGTCTTATGGATTTGAACTTTCATGCCACAATAAAAATATATTACATGGATAAATATGTTAGGTAGCATTCCACATCAAAAATTCTGTTTTTGTCATTTACCTACTCGAGGACTAGTTGGAATTAAGCTTGGGGATGCTGTATACGTCTCCAACGTATCTATAATTTTTTGCTTGTTCTATGCTATTATATTATCTATTTTGGATGTTTTATATGCATTAATATGCTATTTTATATTGTTTTTGGGACTAACCTATTAATCTAGAGCCTAGTGTCAGTTTCTGTTTTTTCCTTGTTTTTGAGTATTGCAGATAAGGAATATTAAACAGAGTCCAAACGAAATAAAATCTTTGTGATGATTTTTCTTGGACCAGGAAACATCTACCAGACTTGGAGTGCAAGGCAAGGGACCTGCCAGGAGGTCACAAGCCAGGGGGCGCGACCACCACCCCTTGCTGCGCCTGGCAGGCTTGTGGCCCCCCAGCATGTCTCCTAACCCTAATCTCTATCCTATAAATATCCAAATATTCCCCTAATACCAAAAATAGCCACGCAAATACTTTTCCGTGGCCGCAACCTTCCGTTCCCGAGAGATCCAATCTTGCAGCCTTTTTCAGGAATCTGCCAGAGGGGGATTCGATCACGGAGGGAATCTACATCAACTCCATTGCCCCTCCGATGATGCGTGAGTAGTTCACGATAGACCTACGGGTCCATAGCAAGTATCTAGATGGATTTTTCTCTCTCTTTGTGCTTCAATACCATGTTCTTCATGATCTTCCTAGAGATCTATCCGATGTAATACTCTTTTGCGGTGTGTTTGTCAAGATCCGATGAATTGTGCGTTTATGATCAGCTTATCTATGAATATTATTTGGTTCTTCTCCTAATTCTTATATGCATGATTTCATATCTTTGTAAGTCTTTTCGAGTTATTGCTTTGGTTTGGCCAACTAGATTGGTAATTCTTGCAATGGGAGAAGTGCTTAGTTTTGGTTCAATCTTGTGGTGTCCTCACCTGGTGACAAAGTAGGGGTAGCGAGGCACGTATTGTATTGTTGCCATCAAGGGTAACAAGATGGGGTTTTCATCATATTGCTTGAGTTTATCCATCTACATCATGTCATCTTACTTAATGCGTTACTCTGTTCTTCATGAACTTAATACTCTAGATGCAGGAAGGAGTCGGTCGATGTGTGGAGTAATAGTAGTAGATGCAGAATCGTTTTGGTTTACTTGGCACGGACGTGATGCCCATATGCATAATCATTGCCTTGGATATCATCATAATTATTCGCTTTTCTATCAATTGCTTGACAGTAATTTGTTCACCCACTGTGTTATTTTTCTTCAAGAGAGAAGCCTCTAGTGAAACCTATGGCCCACAGGTCTACTTTCCATATTATATTTTCAGATATATAAACCAAAAATACCTTGCTGCAATTTATTTACCTTTTACTTTCCGCAATACTTTACATCTATCTCTATCAGATCTAATCCTTGCAACGAACCGTGAAGGGATTGACAACCCCTTTATAGTGTTGGATGCAAGAGTTTGATTGTTTGTGTAGGTGCATCCATTAGTAACTTGCTTGTTCCTCCTACTGGATTGATACCTTGGTTCTCATCAACTGAGGGAAATACTTATCTACTTCGCTGCATCACCCTTTCCTCTTCAAGGTAAAACCAATGCAAGCTCAAGAGGTGGCAGAGCACTGGACGACAGTCAAGAATATCCTTAAGTACCTGAAAAGGACTAAGGAAATGTTTCTCATTTATGGAGGTGATCAAGAGCTCGTCATAAAGGGCTGCGTTGATGCAAGCTTCGACACTGATCCGGATGACTCTAAGTCGCAAACCGGACATGTATTTATTCTCAATGGGGGAGCTGTAAGCTGGTGTAGTTCCAAGCAGAGCGTGGTAGGCGATTCTACATGCGAAGCGGAGTACATCGTAGCCTCGGCGGCGGCGAAGGAAGGTGTCTGGATGAAGGAGTTCATGACAGATCTTGGATCAGTGCCTAGTGCGCTAAATCCAATGGCTCTGTTCTGTGACAACACTGGTGCGATTGCTCTGGCCAAGGAACCAAGGTTTCACAAAACAACCAAACACATGAAGTGACGCTTCAATTCCATCTGCAATTACGTCAAGGAGGATGACATAAATATTTGCAAAGTGCACATGGATCTGAATGTTGCAGACCCGTTGACTAAACCTCTTCCAAGGGCTAAACATGATCAACACCAGAACTGTATGGGTTTTAGATTCATCACAATGTAAATCACATAGTGATGTGAGTTAGATTATTGACTCTAGTGCAAGTGGGAGACTATTGGAAATATGCCCTAGAGGCAATAATAAAATGGTTATTATTATATTTCCTTGTTCATGATAATCTTTATTATCCATGCTATAGTTGTATTGATAACGGGATACAACACTATGTCCCTCGTATGCCTCTAGTAGACTAGCTCGTTGATAAAATATGGTCAAGGTTTCCTAGCCATGGACATGAGATGTCATTTGATAATGGGATCAAATCATTAGGAGAATGATGTGATGGACAAGACCCAAAGTATGAACGTAGCATATGATCGTGTTAGTTTATTGCTATAGTTTTCTGCATGTCAAGTATCTGTTCCTATGACCATGAGATCATGCAACTCATTGACACCGAAGGAATACCTTGTGTGGATCAAATGTCACAACGTAACTGGGTGGCTATAAAGGTGCTCTACAGGTATGTCCGAGGGTGTCTTTTGAGTTGGAATGGATCAAGATTGAGATTTGTTACTCCGTGTGATGGAGAGGTATCTCAGGGCCCACTCGGTAATACAACAACACAACAAGCCTTGCAAGCAATGTAATTAAATTGTTAGCCATGGGATCTTGTATTACGGAACGAGTGAAGAGACTTGCCGATAACGAGAATGAACTAGGTACAGACATACCGACGATCAAATCTCGGGCAAGTAACATACAGAATAATAAAGGGAACAACATACGGGATTAAATGAATCCTCGACATAGAGGTTCTACCGATAAAGATCTTCATGAAATATGTAGGAACCAATATGGGCATCCAGGTCCCGCTATTGGTTATTAACCATAGAGGTGTCTCGGCCATGTCTTCATAGTTCTCGAACCCGTAGGATCTACACACTGAACGTTTGGTGACGATATAAGTATAGTTGAGTTATTATGTTGGTGACCGAAAGTTGTTCGGAATCTCGGATGAGATCCCGAACATGATGAGGAGCTCCGAAATAGTCCGAAGGCAAAGATTAATATATGGGATAATAGTGTTTGGTCTCCGGAAGGGTTTCGGAATTCATCGGAAGGGGTTTCGGATATTTCCCGAAATGTTCGGGTACAAGAACACTTTATTTGCGCCAAGGGGTAAAGCCCAAGAGGCTTTAGGAGGATGCAAAAGGGAGTTTTGCGAAGGCCAGGGGCCAGACGCCAGGGACCCTGGAGTTTGGGGCCAGGCGTCGAGGATCCTGGCGTCTTGTCCTGGAGTCCCAGAGGACTCTTGCTTGTGTGCCAAACCGACTTTGAGGAGGTTTTTCTCCAAGTTTCGACCCCAGGGCTCAACATATAACTAGAGGGGCGGGGCTAGCACCCGAAACACATCAAGATTTCCCCAAGCCATGTGCCGACAAACCCGTCCCTCTAGTTTATCGTCCATCATAGTTTCCGTTGTGCTTGGCGAAGCCCTACGGAGATTGTTCTTCACCATCACCATCACCACGCCGTCGTGCTGCCGAACTCATGTACTACTTCACCATCGCTCGCTGGATCGAGGAGGTGAAGGCGTCATCAAGCTGCACGTGTGTTAAACGCGGAGGTGCCGTCTGTTCGGCACTAGATTGGGAGTTCGCGGGACGAATTGTGATTGGACCGCGAAGACATTCGACTACATCAACCACGTTTCTTAACGCTTCCGCTTAGCAATCTACAAGGGTATGTAGATCCAATCTCTCCTCTCGTAGATGCTCATCTTCATGGATAGATCTTGTGTGTGCGTAGGAAATTTTTTGTTTCCCAAGCAACGTTCCCCAAAATGTATATGATGCAACCAAAAGGTTTTGTCGATCCAGAGAATGCTGACAAAGTTTGCAAACTCCAGCGATCCATTTATGGACTAGTACAAGCATCTCGGACTTGGAACCTTCGCTCTGCTGAGGTGATCAAAGCGTTCAGATTTATATAAGTTTACGGAGAACTTGTATTTACAAGAAAGTGAGTGGGAGCTCTATAGCGTTTCTAATATTATATGTGGATGACATATTGCTGATTGGAAACAATAAAGAATTTTTGGAAGGCGTGAAGGTATATTTGAACAAGAGTTTTTCAATGAAGGACCTAGGAGAAGCTGCTTTCATATTAGGCCTCAAGATCTATAGAGATAGATCGAGACACTTAATAAGACTTTCACAGAGAATATACCTTGACAAAGTTTTGAAGAAGTTCAAAATTGATCACTCCAAGAAAGGGTTTTTGCCTATATTGCAAGGTTTGAAGTTGAGTAAGACTCAATGCCCAGTGACTGCAAAGGATAAAGAAAAGATGGGTATCATCCCCTATGCTTCTGCCATAGGCTCTATCATGTATGCAATGCTGTGCACAAGATCAGATGTTAGTCTTGCCATAAGTATGGACGGAAGGTTTCAAAGTGATCTAGGAATGGAACACTAGACGACGGTCAAGAATATCCATAAGTACCTGAAAAGGACTAAGGAGATGTTTCTCGTTTATGGAGGTGATCAAGAGATCATCGTAAAGGGTTACGTCGATGCAAGGTTTGGCACTGATCCGGATGACTCTAAGTCTCAAACCGAATACATATTTATTCTCAATGGGGGAGCGGTAAGCTGGTGCAGTTCCAAGCAAAGTGTGGTAGCTCATTCTACATGCGAAGCATAGTACATTGCTGCCTTGGAGGAGGCAAAGGAAATTGTTTGGATGAAAGAGTTCATGACATATTGATGACCCACAAGTATAGGGGATCAATCGTAGTCCTTTCGATAAGTAAGAGTGTCGAACCCAACGAGGAGCAGAAGGAAATGACAAGCGTTTTTCAGCAAGGTAATCTCTGCAAGCACTGAAATTGTAGGTAACAGATAGTTTGATAACAAGGCAATTTGTGACGAGCAAGTAACGGTAACGGTAAACAAGGTGCAGCAATGTAGCCCAATCCTTTTGAGGCAAAGGACAGGCCAAAACAATCACTAGTAATAGGCAAAGTGTTCTTGAGGGTACACGGGAATTTTCGTCTAGTCACTTTTATCATGTTGGTTTGATTCGTGTTCTCTACTTTGATAATTTTATATGTGGGTAGACCGGTGCTAAGGTGTTGTTCTTACTTGAACTAAAAACCTACTTATGATTAACCCCCTCGCAAGCATTCGTAACTACGAGAAAAGTATTAAGATAAAGTCTAACCATAGCATTAAACATGTGGATCCAAATCAGCCCCTTACGAAGTAGCGGATAAACTAGGGTTTAAGCTTCCGTCACTCTAGAAACCCATCATCTAATAACTACTCCACAATGCATTCCCTTAGGCTTGAGGATGGTGAAGTGTCATGTAGTCGATGTTCACATGACACCACTAAGGGAATCACAACATACATATCATCAAAATATCGAACACATATCAAATTAACATGATTACTCACAACATGACTTCTCCCATGTCCTCAAGAACAAAGGTAACTACTCACAAATAATAAACATGCTCAAGATCAGAGGAGTATTGAATAGCATAATGGATCTGAACATATAATATTCCACCAAATAAACCATATAGTAATCAACTATGCAAGGTAATCAACACTACTAGTCACCCACAGGTACCAATCTGAGGTTCTGGTACAAAGATTGAACACAAGAGATGAACTAGGGTTTGAGATGAGATGGTGATGTTGAAGATGTTGATGAAGATTGGCCTCCCAAAGATGATAGGGGTGTTGGTGATGACGATAGCTTTGATTTCCCCCTCCGGGAGGGAAGTTCCCCCAGCGAAATCGCTCCATCGGAGGGCAAACGTGCTCCTACCCAAGTTCCGCCTCGAGGTGGAGTCGCTTCGTCCCAAAAGTCCTGCTCTGATTTTTTTCTAGGTCAAGAGTGACCATATACTAGAAGATGGGCCCGTAAGCTGGTCAGGCTAGGCACAACCCATCAGGGCGCGACCAAGGGGGTTGGCGCGCCTTGGTGGGTTGTGCCCACCTGGGGGCCCTCCTCCGGTAGTTTTAAGCTCCAGTAATTTTTCTTAAATACAAAAATAATCTCCGTAAATTTTTAGCATCATTCGAGTTGTGCAGAATAGGTATCTCTGACGTGCTTTTCTTGGGTCTAGAATTCCAGCTGCCGGTATTCTCCCTCTTTGTGCGAACCTTGCATATTATGAGAGAAAAGGCATTAGAATCACTCCCCAAAGCATAATTATTGAACAAAACAAAGTAAATGAAAGTAGGAAATCATGATGCAAAATGGACGTATCACATATCTTGGAATAATGCCCAGTGCATTAGACCCAATGACTCTGTTCTGTGTTAACACTAGTGCCATTGCTATGGCCAAGGAACCATGGTTTCACAAGAGGACCAGACACATAAAGTGACACTTCAATTCCATCCGTGAGTACACCAAGGAGGAGGACATAAATATTTGCAAAGTGCACGCAGATCTGAATGTCACAGACCCTTGAGTAAACCTTTTCCACGGGCTAAACATGATCAACACTAGAACTGTATGGGTGTTAGATTCATTACAATGTAAATCACATAGTGATGTGAACCAGATTACTGACTCTAGTGCAAGTGGGAGACTGTTGGAAATATGCCCTAAAGGCAATAATAAAATGGTTATTATTATATTTCCTTGTTCATGATAATCATTTATTATCCATGCTATAATTGTATTGATTGGAAACTCAAATACATGTGTGGGTAAATAGACAACATTGTGTCCCTAGTATGCCTCTAGTAGACTAGCTCGTTGATCAAAGATGGTCAAGTTTTCCTAACCATAGACATGAGATGTCATTTGATAACGGGATCACATCATTAGGAGAATGATGTGATGGACAAGACCCAAACTATGAACATAGCATATGATCGTGTCAGTTTATTGCTATAGTTTTCTACATGTCAAGTATATGTTCCTATGACCATGAAATCATGCAGCTCACTGGCACTAGAGGAGTGCCTTGTGTGTATCAAATGTTGCAACGTAACTGGGTGACTATAAAGGTGCTCTACAGGTATCTCCAAGGGTGTCTATTGAGTTGGCATGGATCAAGACTGGGATTTGTTACTCCGTGTGACAGAGAGGTATCTCAGGGCCCGCTCGATAATACAAAATCATAATGAGCTTGCAAGCTAAGTGAATAAAGTGTTAGTCATGGGATCTTGTATTGCGAAACGAGTAAAGAGACTTGCCAATAGAGAGATTGAACTAGGTATGGAGATACCGACATTCGAATCTCGGGCAAGTAACATACCGAAGAACGAAGGAACTGCATACGGGATTAACTGAATCCTTTAGATAGAGGTTCAACCGATAAAGATCTTTGTAGAATATGTAGGAACCAATATGGGCATCTAGGTCCCACTGTTGGTTATTGGCTGTAGAGGTGTCTCGGTCATTTCTTCATAGTTCTCAAACCCGCAGGGTCTGCACACTTAATGTTCGGTGACGTTTCGGTATTGTTGAGTTCTTTATGTTGGTGACCGAAGGTTGTTCGGAGTCCTGGATGAGATCCCATTCCTCACGAGGATCTCCAGAATGGTCCGGAGGTAAAGATTGAGATATACGAAAGTGGTATTTGGGTTTCGGAAAAGTTTTGGGTACTTATGATAGTGTACCCGGAGTGACGAATGGGTTCCGGGGGTCCACCGGGAGGGGGCTGCTACCTCTTGATCTTGCGGTTGTTTTCCCTTGAAGAGGAAAGGGTGATGCAGCAAAGTAGATAAGTATTTACCTTAGTTGTTGAGAACCAAGGTATCAATCCAATAGGAGGAACAAGCAAGTCACCAATGGATGCACCTACACAAACAATCAAATTCTTGCACCCAACGCTATAAAGGGGTTGTCAATCCCTTCACGGTTATTTGCAAGGATTAGATCCGATAGAGATAGATGTAAACAAGAATGGAAAGTAAAATATAAATAAATTGCAGCAAGGTATTTTTGGTATTTTTGGTTTATAGATCTGAAAGTATATTATGGAAAGTAGACCCGGGGGACATAGGTTTCACTAGAGGCTTCTCTCTTGAAGGAAAATATCATGGTGGGTAAACAAATTACTGTCAAGCAATTGATGGAGAAGCGAATAATCACGTAGTTATCCAAGGCAATGATCATGCATATAGGCATCACGTCTATGTCAAGTAGACCGAAATGATTATGCATCTACTACTATTACTCCACACATTGACCGACTCCTGCCTGCATCTAGAGTATTAAGTTCATGAAGAACAAAGTAATGCATTAAGAAAGATGACATGATGAAGAGGGATAAACTGAAGCAATATGATGAAAACCCCATCTTTTTTACCCTAGATGGCAACAATACAATACGTGCATCACTACCCCTACTATTGTAGCGACCCGACCTGAAAGGTAGAATCTTCGGTGTTTCTGTACCATCCCAAGATCATGCTGGTACACACACGGTACATCAATGTATATATCAAAGGGAAATCACACAACATTAATAAATCGAAATCTCATATCCAGTCCTTTAATACAATAAGAATTACAATAAAGTGGCCGAAGGCCAACTCATGAGAATAACTAATCTTGCGGAAGCTCCAAAGATATATGAGTCCATCTGACTCCAAGGGCATCTCACCAAGCGTAGAGCGTATCCTCACTCCTGGTCGGAAAAGTACTCTGCAACATGATACGTTGCAGCCTTATAGGTCAGCATATTGAATATGCCGTCAAAGTCACAAGAGAGGGGGTAAAGAAATCATCTAAACTATATGCAAATATGGCAGGTGGGGTAGTAAGTTTTTTGCAAAAAGCCAATTTTTTCCTACAACAAGAGAGGGCAAAGGCATAATTACTACAATGTTGGTTGATTAATGAGATGGTTCCACCAACCAATTCTCATACCCAAAGTTGACATTAATAACCCACCTCAATATAATTAATTGTGTTGAGAGTTCCAGATAGTTTCAGTTCCTTTGGCTCAAACTGTCCATGACCGTGGACACGGCTAATCGATTAGGTTTGGGTACTCTGCAGAGTTTTGCACACGTTCCCCACAAGATTTGGTCGCCTCCGTTGGACTTCTCGCACTTCAAGGTGTTTGAGAAACGAATGACCAAAACATGGTCTTTTAAAGGGTTTCCCTGAGACTCTGTCGCTGCCCATCCTTTCCTACCGTTCTTCTACCTCTCGTAGCACTGCCTTCCAGGGTCACCATGATATCCAACCAAGCCAGAGCCCATAATGACTTGTGGCTGTGCAGGTAAGCCTTGGGTCTTGAAGCATCCATCCATCTCTTTGTGCCTGGGTGGACCTTTCCGCATGAATACTGGCACATCTCCAGCATCATCTAGGCTAACCACTGGTTTCTCCAGGGCGCCGTTCAACCATCATCCACCCAGAGGTAAGTTGAAAACTTGGAGTCTTGAAGACTTGATCATCATGTAGGTCTTGAAATTATTAACTCACAACTATCATGAATCACACAACCAACCCCATCTACTAATATCATAGCAAAATGTAAAACAACGTTTCCCGGGGCCAATGTGTCAAAGGGTTGAGGGGTACCTACCACATGATACTACAACAAATAACCAAGTTTCCAATTTACCTACTTTGCATGCAATTGGGGTGATGGAAGAACTAATGCAATAAAACATAAGTATACATGGTCAAAGTGACTTGCCTTGCTGACGATCCTCGTACTCGAGTGAATCTAGATAACAAGCTTCACACTCCGGATGATCTAACGAATCAAACAAGAGCACACCATAAGCATAAATACAAAACAAATCACACAATTCAACAAGGTTGAACAAACAATACTAAAACCATTCAATAGTATCAATCAAGAGAAAGAAATAAAAATAATTTTGACTCACAAAAATTTTAGTGTCAAAAACTTCTACCACTACCAATCTAAGACAAACAACCAAGCAATAGCTAGCAGAAAAGACATAGTAAAGAAAATCAATTTTAGTAAACAGGATCAAATTCACTAAAACTTTTGTGTAAAGAAACACTACTAAAATGAAAATAACTAGAATGTTCCTATAACTTTGGAATAGGAAACTATAGCAATAATATTATTAACACTAATATTATTATCATCATATTACTTAACAGAATGGAATTACTAAAATTATTTATTAGAAATCTAACTTAATCATCTAGCTAGTTTGTGAAAGTAAAACTAAATTGTTTTTTTATAAAACTATACCTAATGAAAAAGATATAAAGATTCCTATAACAACATGGTATGAAACTAAACAATCATTCTAAATATTAGCAAGTAATGTTACCTAAATATTTGAAACAACAGAAACTCATGAAATTATTAACAAAAGTTAAACTAATTCAGATTCAAGTTAAATTAAAATTAAGATAACTAAACTATATTAAGAACTAAACAGATTCTGTTTTTGTTAAAAAAAGTAACTAAAATTTAGTCAAAAAATTACTCAAATTATGTAGAAAGATAGATTTAACTAATACCAAACAGTGGCAAAAAGATTCACTCAAAAATATTTTTTTAAACTATAGTTATACAGATTTTAGTAATTTAAACAAATTTGATTATTCAAAATTTAAAGTTCAAATTTGAAATCTAAGCATACAGACATAAACTACATCAAATATGTGAACTAATGCAAAAATAATCAACTAAAAACTCTAAATAGGTTAAAAGATATAACAAAAACAAAAACAGAAAACATTCTGTTTTCTACAACAGAATCAAAAAAAGGAAAAATAAAACTCATCGGACAGGGGCTACGTGGCAGGTCGTGGTTGGCCAAGAGGGTGTGCGTGCGGGCATTTGCGGGCGGGTGACCGAAGCTTAGCACGTACCGGTTCGGGTTTTAAAACGATCTAATCTGACGCGTTGATCTTCGATCGAACGGTCCAGGGAGGGGAGAGGGCTTACAGAGAAAGGGGTCGCCGGCGATGGAGTTCTCCGGCGAGGCCGAGGCGACGAGGTCGTTGGGGGCGGCGCTCCGGTGCTTGGGGACGGCGTCCGAGGGATTCAAACTACGGCGGCGGGTCTCCGGCGTACTCTGGTGGCGACGGAGGGGAGTGGGGACTAAAGAGGCGACGGCACGAGCTCCGGGAGCTTCGGTGGGGATCCGAACTCCGGCGAGGGTGTGGGCAGCGCTCTGGCGAGGTAGAGTGGGGGCTCGGGGGTGGAATGAGGAGCGGAGGGTCAGGGCTACTTATAGGGCCGGTGCGGTGGTCGGGGAAGGAAAGAGGAGGGAGATCCAGAGAGGAGGAATCGCCGGCGAGGTTTTGTCGACGCGAGGAGGAAGGCGACCGCGGCGTCTTCGGGATAGGGCGGTGGGGCCAGGGCGTCAGAGAGAGGGAGGGCGGCGTCAGCGCGTCGGTCGGTCGGCTCGGAGCGGTTTCGGGACTTAACTGCTATGGGCCGGCCCGGTTCAAAATTAAAACGTTTCCTTTTTAATATCCAGAGCAGTAAAACTCATTTAAAAGCATTCAAAACATTTCCAAATATAGGAAATATATATATCAAAATGATCAGGAGAATTAATGCTATTCAATGAACATTTTTCCTTGTCATATTAAATACTTTGAAAAAATTTATTTTTAGAAATTGCTATTTTGATTTTAAATCCTTTTGCAATAATTTTTCAAATAGCCCCTGGTTTTATTGTTCATATATTTCACCAAGATGCCACTGGTGTGGAGTGTCATGTTACTCCCCTCTTTTCTTTGAACTTTTCTAGAGGTTTTCAAATAGGTGAAACAAGAAAAAGGGAAAGATGAAAGTGACATTTCAGAAATTCAAAGGAAGCACTTCAACCATTATATTCTCTCAAACAATATGATGATGATGCATAGCTATATATCATAAAATTCCAAAATGAAATTTTGAGATGTTACACTATGTCACTGGGTGAGGACACCGCAAGATTGAACCCAAAACCAAGCACTTCTCCCATTGCAAGAATTACCAATCTAGTTGGCCAAACCAAACCAATAACTAGAAGAGACTTACAAGGATATGAAATCATGCAAATAAGAATTCAAAGGAGATTCAAATAAGATTCATGGATAATTTGAACATAAACTCACAATTCATCGGAGCTTGACAAACACACCACAAAAGAAGATTACATCGGATAGATCCCCATGAAGATCATGAAGAACATGGTATTGAAGATCAAAGAGAGAGAAGAAGCCATCTAGCTACTAGCTATGGACCCGTAGGTATGTGGTGGACTACTCACGCATCATCGCAAGGGCAATTGAGTTGATGTAGATGCCCTCCGTGATCGAAACCCCCTCCAGCAGATTGCCAAAAAAGGGTCCAAGATTGGATCTCTCGGGAATGAAGGCTTCTGGCAGCGGAAAAGTATTTGCATGGCTCCTTTTGATATTGGGGGAATATTTGGGTATTTATAGACCAAGAACTAGGGTTAGGAGACCTGCAGGGAGATGGCAAGCCTGCTAGGCGCGGCCAGGGGGCATGCCTACCAGGCTTGTGACTCCTTGGTAGGTGCCCTGGGGTGCACTCCAAGCCTGGTTGACTTGTTAACTTCCAAAAAATTCTTTCCGAAGATTTTATTCCGTTTGGACTCCATTTAATATTCCATATCTACAAAACTCAAAAACAAGGAAAAAATAGAAACTGGCAGTGGGCTTTAGATTAATAGGTTAGTACCAAAAATAATATAAAATAGCATATTAATGCATATAAAACATCCAAAACAGGTAATATAATAGCATGACATCATCAAAAAATATAGATACGATAGAGACGTATCAGGGGCCACCCACCCCAGGGGCCGCATGGGCCTAGGAGGTGATACACAAGCCCCTGGTGGGCTGGGCAGCTAGCCCCTAAGGGGGGCCTTGTACAAGGGGTGGGGAAGGACAACTTGGGAGGGAGTCCTACTAGAACTCCACCTCCCTTGTGGGAGGTGGACTCCTCCGTGTTGCGCTACCAAGGGACCTAGGGGAAACCCTAGGGTGCCCCACGTACCCCTCTCCCCCTATATATAGTGGAGGTTTCGAGGGCAGCCCCCACCTAAAAAGTCACGTGCTACCCTCTCCCCTCTAGATCGTCATTCTCCTCTAGATTAGTTCGGTAGAGCTCGGTGAAGCCCTGCCTGATAAGTTCACCACCACCGTGTGACAGCCTAAGTGCTGCCCCTACCTTTTATGGCATGTAACCTATGTGAACCTGTTGTCATGTGTTGAATGAATTGAGTTTGCCCTTGCCATGTCATCTCATGCATCATGCATCATATCATTCTTCATCATGTCTTACATATTCTTTTATGTGGTGTGCTCCTGTTCTTGTGTGTTGTGAGTGGCTTGTGTTTGGTTGTGCTGGAGTGGGCATCATCTCTTTTCCTCTCTCTTATTATTTTTCAAACTAACCAACCTATATCTCTTTTATTCCATTGTCATTAATCAAAAGATTTATTGCTGTTTAAAAATTGTTAAAAAATTTCAGGAGGTGGTCAATAATGATTTAAGTCTATCCGTGTTGGCCTTTTGATGTTTTGAGCTTTATGTTCTTGGGGTTTTAATATAACAAGGGGCTGTTGTTTTATAAAGCTATTTAAATTAGTTGCTCTAAAAATCAACTAGCTAATTTTATAAAAATAGGTATTATTTCTTTGTATGTAAAAGTATTTTCGTTTTGCCTTTGGGGGTCTTGCTTTGCCAATTGTTTTAATAAAAGAGGGAACCCTTTTGCTTTTCTGTTTTTAGTAGAGAGAGAGCCCAACAAGTGGCTTGGCCCACTTCTTCCAAGCGAGTGCAGCGCAGCCCAGCGAGCCCAGCCTCCGTTCCTTTCGTCCTTCCCATGTATTTCAACCATCCAGCTTGTCCACGTCAGAAGGTGCGACGATTTGATGACCGACGGGAGCCCTAGCTTCCTATATATCTCGTCCCTGGTGCCCTAGGTCGTCCCCTTGCTCCATTTCATCCTCCTCCTCCCCCCTCCGTCGTCAGGTAAGCATAGCCAAGCCACGTCTACTCGATGGCCTTCATGCTCTGGCCGAGCTCGAGCTGGTGCTAGGGTAGCCCCTCCGCATCACCTCCTTCGTCCCCAACGGCGTGGGATCGAAGCCCCGGTGACCCCTCTTCTTCCTCGATGCCCAGAGACGCCGGCCTTCCTCCCCATCGTCGACCTCGTCGTATTCTTCCCCTGCAGCCCCAGATCACGAAGTCACCGGCTTTCTTCGCTTCGTCTCCATCGTCTCAACCCGTCCCCGATCGTGTCTTCGTGTCCTAGGTAAGGAGGTACGACCCCTCCTTCCATGACCCTCTCCTTCATCATTGTTAGACGCTTGTGCACGTAGAGACGTTCATGCCAACTTCGTGCCTCCGTGCTCTGTCCTTAGATGCAGTGTATGCATACTATTTTGTTGTGCTTTTGTTCTTGCTCCTCGCACGTCATAACATTATCCCTCATGTGTAAGCCGTTCGCGTGCACCCCCGTAGTCAGTTTCCAGCTTTGGTGGTCGACGGAGGGATCGCCGGTGACGAGCCCATCGTAGTGCAGAGCAAGTGCAGATTCGTCAGTTTCGTCAGTTTCGTGTGCATAGTCAGGATAAGAAGGGGGCATGCCCTTTGTAGCCAGATCCCCCCTCCTAGGCCAGTGGTTGCGCCAACGAGTCTCAACCAGGGAGACCCTGGTTCGATCCCCGGTGGGTGCAATACCCCTTTTATTTTTTTGGTGTGTATTTCTCTTGTGCACTGTTTAGATAGATTTATGTGTGTGTATGTCCCAGGTTAGATGCATGTGTTTTATTTATTTTTTCTGTTAGGTTTTAATATAGATGTATGTGTGTATTTATTTGAATGTGGTGTGTCTGCACATATGTTCTTGGGCATATGTGTGGGCACACGTGTGTGTGTGTGTGTGTGTGTGTGTGTGTGATGAACATCCACACCTATATGCTTATGTGATGCTTGTGTGTTTTGTTCCATGGTTAGATAGTGTTTGTGCTTATATTCCCTTCTGGAATATGTCCAAATCTAGACTTGCCATTTGGGCAGCTTCTATATTAGGAACTATATGACTTATAACTCACGTGTAATTTCTAGGCTGATTTTTGAGCTAGCTTTGAGCATTGATGTTTCATGCAAGTATATTAGTATGAGACATGAATTTGGGGTAGAAAAATCTCAGGAATACATTGGTGCAATTGGTTTGGTCTTTTGAGCAAGTTTGACAAAATGTCATATTGTCCCAAAGTGCCGTTTTGTCATTTTTGTTACATTTAATCCATGCATGCTATGATGTTTGTGCCAACATGAATATGGTAGTCTTTGATGTGTAGATTGCCATGGTATTTATCTTTGTCATGATAAACTTGCAAATGAGTGGGAACCATGATCTAAAGTAGCCACTAAAATGTTGTTGTTTTCAACCATGCTAAATATTTCGAAGTCTGAGAATCTGATAATATTTTTATGCCATGAAGAGTGGTTGCTATCTTGTGACATGTTGTGAATTAGCTCAAGCTCAGTGCTAGTGATTTGAAGTATATGTTGTCTTCTACCATCCTGTTAATTTTCATGCCATGAGGTGGTCTCTATCACCATTAGTTTCTGCTATCAACTTGCTACCAGATTAACTCAGATTCCAGAAAACTATTATTTTCACTAAGTCCTAGAATTCTGTTTCATCATACCAACTCGTGAGCTTCATGCTTATTGTTGTGTGCCTCCATTCCAGATTGTGTAGTGGGTAAGTTGTTTAGCATGTTATGTAGTTTCTGTCAATGCCTTGTTTGTGGTTGTAGGATTCCTGTAGCTCAAGTTATTATCTGTGAAAGTTGCTATGTTGCTGTTTTGTGGCAGATTGTTTGTCTTAGTGTTTTGTGACTTGTGGGAGCTATACCCCATGGAATTGCTTGATATTTGGGTCTATTGTGGTTAGTTTTTTCATTGCCTAACCAGAGGCTACCTTGGAATGCCAAGGAAAAGCCCAGGGCCTTCTTGTCTTGTGTTTTGCCTTCGTATCTTGCCGTGAGCGTAGCGTGAGAACCGTAACTCCGTTTCTTACGTTCTACATATGCATTTGTATCATTTTAGCATGATGCATCCATATTTTCCATGTTCATGCATGTCTAAATAACTTAACATAAGGTTCTGTCCAGATTCATTAATAACCAATCTTTTGCATGTGAAACATGACTAGTTAGGATTGCCATGCTAAAACTCTTCACATAAGCATGCATCATTCTTGCTTGTGCATTGCACCATGGTTGCTTGTTTATTATTGTTGTTTCTTTTGGGTAGACGTGAATGTTGAACCTGAGTACGAAGATCCAGGCGAGTACAACTACGAGGATCCCGCTACTTATCCCTCTGAAGAACCAACATACAAGATGATCGTACCCGGATAACGATACTATTTTCGCTTGCTAGTTGTGTCGCTCTTTTTGCTACTTTCGCGTTACCTACCACTTGAATGTCAGCCTCCTATTTTCCATGATAGCCTGTAACCCTCCACATCCTAGCAACCGTTGTTTGGCTGAGTTACCGCTGCTCAGCCCCTCTTATAGCATTCTAGTTGCAGGTACATGTTGTTTCCATGTGATAACATGGATGTTTGACATATCACAATGCTATTTGTTATTTAATTTAATGCACTTATACATCTGGTATTGGTGGAAGGCTTGACCTTTTGGTAGGTGTTTTGTTCCGCTCTCCCGCCATAGTTTCTTGTTACCGGTGTTATGTTTTGCTCGGGGTTGTTATGGGGACCCCCTTGTTTATTCGGTTAAGATTAAAACTTGTCTTGCAAGACCCAACTTTGGTACTACATTTGCTTAATAACTTAATAAAACTTGCATAGGGCTTTGCAACCCCGTGGATTAATCAACAACCCGGGCCAGTGCTCCTCATGAGTGTTGGTCCAAAAATGTCAACCGCCGGTGGCCACTAGGGGCAACTCTGTGTTTGGCCTACCAAAAGTTTGGACAATCCGGTCGTGTCCTGAGAATGATATACGCGGCTCTTATCGGGTTCATCGACACGTCGGGCGGTCTTGCTGGAGTTTTTTTACCTTTATCGAGTGTCTTGCGTGAGGGGCTCTGACTTTATTCGGGCTATCTCGAGGTTTTGGGTAATCCGTGGTCGAGGCTATTCTCGTGGAGTGTGGTTAATTTGTGATGGACTAGTTGGAGCACCCCTGTAGGGTTAAAACTTTCGGTAAACTCTAATAAAATGCACCAACTGTGTGAGTAACTGTGACCATCTCTGCTCGTGAACATGAACCGAGAGAGAATACGGTGGGGTTATGATTGACGTAAGTAAGTGTTCAGGATCTCATAGAGGTCATTCTAGTTTCGATCGTTTATCGTAGACCACATATTTACTTTCATGCTTCGTAAGATTAGCCACCATAAATGCTTAGTGCTGCTGCAAACTAAACACATACCCCATATCGACCTATAAGCTTGGATAGTCTCGGTACCCAAGCGCGAGATTGCTGAGTCCTCATGGCTCATAGATTACTACAACAATCCAGGTACAGGTATAGATGAGTTCGTTCTAGATGATGTGTCGCAGCTCCAGTGGGAGTATGACGAGGAACGCGGCAGGATGTACGTGACGTATCCCAATGAGTAGAGGACCGTGGTCGTGATCTTCGGGGCTAGCAAGATAGTTTCATTGCATCTTCTTTTATTGTTCGATTTCTTCCGTAGCCGGACCCTGCCTTCAGATTGATGTTTGAACTCCTTGTGTGGAATTGTAATTTAGCATGTGGCGAGTGTAAGCCAACTCATATACTCCTCTATTCTTAAATGTATGATGTAATGATGCTATACTTGCGAACGTCGAGATGCGCCTCTATCCCTTGTCGAGGCCCTCGTGCCTTAATATGGATAGATGCACATCTTGGGCATGACAAGTTGGTATTCAGAGGCACGCGACCATAGGAGACCTTTGCTTGATCGAACTTGGCCGAGTCGAGTCTAGTAAAACTATTTTAAGTCTAGTTATATCGGAGAGTAGGATTCTTTTTACTCCTCTTCTATGCTCTGGTGGGGTAGTCGACTTAGGAATTTTAATTCTTTCTCCTCTTCTTGCTCAAAATTTTTTAGGATCACGCGGGTATTTTGGAGTCTATATGATACCGATGTGATAGAGTTCTGTCTTGGTGCTTTGTGTCTGACTTGATTTCTTCCGGGGAGTCGAGCTCCAGGGACTTTTGGCACATCGTTATCATTCAGCTTCCTTGATATCTCAGGACGGAGAGTGTTTGGAATTACTTCAATACTTTTCGTGGTGAGATAAGGTCGGAGTCACGCAGTACTGGGGAGGCATCCGGGGTACCACCATGGTTTAGTATCGTTGTGCTTTCGAGGATTCGAGATTAGATGGATTTGCGAAAGCCTCTGGTTATGTGTTGAAGGATGGATACAGTTGGGGTGTAGGTTTGCTAGTTGTGTGAGATATTTCCTCCTTATATCCCCTACACCGGATTGCATAACCAGAAAGCTTTCAGAAGTTCTTAGGTGGGAACTCTTGTAGTTATCTAGGATCATCTTCTTTAGATGTATGTGGGCATATACATTTGTTCAGAGCAACATTAGCTCAATACTTTTGTGTTTTTGCAATTGGCTTCTAATATTTGATGATGTTATCACAAATCGAAGAAGCATTCTTACTAATTTTTTAGTAGGAAGGCTGTGATGTTATTTGTTCAAATTGTTTCAAAACATTTGATTCGTCTATTGAATTAATCTTATCAATGAGGTGCTGATGTTCTTGTCCATCTTCAGGATGGCTCCACCAACTCGCGGGAATCCGGGTCGTGGTGAGGAGCAGGCTGATGTTCCACCACCCCCGCCACCACCTCCTCCTATAGAAGCTTGGCAAGCTATGATGGCCGAAACCAATGCAAACACTCAGATGTTGCTCAGGCTGTTGCAAGAAAGAGATCAGGGTCAGCAAGGCTTTCAAGGGAATTTTCAGTTTCAACCTCAGTTTGCGATGCTCAACCAGTTCCTTGCCAACCAGCCCAAGTCTTTCACCTGTTGTGAGCAGCCTTTTGATGCTGATGATTGGCTCCGTGATATGAGTAAGCATTTTGAGTGCAGCAATGTCAGACCAGAGGACTTTGTCAGAGTGGCATCGTTCCAGCTCAAGGGCCAGGCAGCTGATTGGTGGCAACAGTACAAGGATTCCAGGGGCGATCGTGTTGTTACTTGGGACGATTTCTGTCGTGACTTCAGGGCCCATTACATTCCGACAAGCTTTGCCAAGGAGATGCATGAGAAGTTTAGGCACCTAAAGCAGGGAAGCAAGTCTGTCTATCAGTACAACATTGAGTTCCAGAATTTGGCCCGCTATGCTAAGCTAGATGTTCCAGATGTTAAGTCTATGATCTATCAGTTCAGAGGTGGTCTCAAGGATGAGATTCTGCCAGGTCTAGTCCTTCAAGAGCCTTGTGAGTTTGATCAATTCTACAACATGGCTTTGAAGGTCGAGGCAACTCAGCTCAAGTTGGAGAACTCAAGGAAGCGTTCAAGGGATGCATATTCGTCTTCTTCCAGCTCTCAGATGGTTCCTAAGCAGCAGAAGTATTGGGTGCCTAATCCTCCTCTGTTTCGTCCTCCTCAGCAGCAGAAGCAGTTCGGTGGCCATGGTTCTTCCCACCCACCCAACCCAGGATATCAGCAGAGACCCCGGGCGTCCAAGGCAGCTTTTGTTCCTCCTCGAGGCAACTTTCATACGCTATCTGAGGTTACTTGTCACAAGTGTTGTCAGAAGGGTCACTACTCCAACAAGTGCAACCAGCGGCGTCTTCCGCCTCCTCCTCCTATCAAGCCCCCAGGCAGTGATATGGTGAAGCATAATCCCAAGTTTGCAAGGGTGAATCATGTGAACACAACAGAGGCAGAGGATTCTTCTCAAGTGATCATGGGTAATCTCTCAGTTAACTCTATTCCTGCTAAAATTTTGTTTGATACTCGTGCATCACATTCATTCATATCAGGCCATTTGTTTCAAAGCATGAGTTTTGTTGTGAAAAATTGCCTAGATCGTTAACTGTGGTGTCTCCGGGCTTGCAAATGAATTCTCGTTTTGTGGTTCGAGATGCGTCCATCAAGATGGGCAATTATTATTTTTTTGCTTCTCCAATTGTTCTCGGCAATTCCGATATTGATCTCATCCTTGGCATGGATTTCCTAGCTATGAACAAGGCTCATGTTGATTATCAAGCAAAAGAAGTCATCTGACTCATCCTTCCGAAGATGTGATTATTTTTGCGGCTCGTGATGACCCAATCTGTCTCTTTGCTCTTAATGAGAAAGGTGAAATCTCGGCGATATCTCAAATTCCGGTGGTTTGTGAGTATGAAGATGTCTTTCCAAAAGAATTGCCAGGAATGCCTCCGCACCAGCCAGTCGAGTTCGTGATTGATCTCGAGCCCAGAACTGAACCGGTTTGCAAGCACCCTTGTAAACTTGGCCCCGAAGAGCTGAAAGAGTTGAAGAAGCATCTAGATGAACAAGAACGTCTGTGTCTGATCAGACCAAGTTCTTCTTCATGGGGTTGTGGTGTGATGTTTGTCAATAAGAAAGATGGCATGGACCGGCTTTGTGTTGATTACTGTCCATTGAACAAGAAGACAATCAGAAACAAGTACCCACTTCCCAACATCAATGAGTTGTTTGAACAACTAAAAGGTGCCAAGGTTTTCTCGAAGCTTGATCTTCGCATGGGCTATCATCAGATTCGCATTCGCGAAGAAGACATTCCTAAGACAGCTTTTAGGACGAGTTTTGGCTCTTATGAGTACACCGTCATGTCGTTTGGTCTTGCAAATGCTCCTCCAACCTTCTCGAGAATGATGAACTTCATTTTCTCTCCTTTCAAGAATGAGTTCGTCTTGGTCTATTTGGATGATATCCTTGTGTTCTCGGAGACAGAAGAAGAGCATGCAGAGCATCTCCGCCTTGTGCTTGACAAGTTAAGAGAACATTGATCCTATGCCAAGTTTTCCAAATGTGAGTTTTGGCTCAATGAAGTGGTGTACCTTGGGCATGTGATCTCTGCTGAGGGAATTAAAGTACACCCTGAGAAAGTTGAGGCAATCTTGAAGTGGGAGCCTCCTCAGAATGTGAAGCAGCTTCATAGCTTCCTCGGGCTTGCTATTTATTGCAGAAGATTCATGGAGAACTTCTCTCAAATTGCTAAGCCTTTGTCTAATCTCCTCCAGAAGAATGTCAAGTATGTTTGGTCTCCTGAGTGTGATGTGGCGTTCAATACGCTCAAGCAGAGACTGACTTCAGCTCCAGTTCTTGTTCCTCCCGAGCAGTCAAATCCTTTCCAGGTATTCTGTGATGCTTCTCTCCAAGGTCTTGGTGGTGTTCTCATGCAAGATAATAAGATTGTTGCTTATACCTCGCGTCAGTTGAAGTCTGTCGAGAAGAACTACCCCACTCATGATCTCGAGTTGGCGGCAGTTGTGCAAGCTCTAATGACTTGGAGGCATTAGTTGTTGGGTAGACCAGTTGAGGTATACACCGATCACAAGAGCTTGAAGTATATTTTCACTCAAACTAATCTCAATCTTTGGCAGTCTCATTGGTTGGAAATGCTCGAGGACTTCAATCCAAGCATTGAGTATACTCCTGGTAAAGCAAATGTCATTGCAGACGCGCTCAGCCGAAAGGCGTACTGCAACAGTCTCATTCTGAAGCCTCTTCAACCCGAGATTTGTGAAGCCTTCCGCAAGCTCAACCTTCAAATGATTCCACAAGGATTTCTTGCCAATCTTCAAGTCTCTCCGACTCTGGAAGATCAGGTTCACCAAGCGCAGCTTCTTGACGCTATGGTGAAGAAAGTGAAGAAAGGTGTGGCCAAGGGCATTCCGAAGTATAAGTGCTTTCGCGTTGATGACAAAGATACCTTGTTCTTTTAGGACCGTCTGGTGGTTTCAAAAGGTGATCTCAAGAAGGTTATCATGGACGAAGCACACAATTCTCTTCTATCCATTCATCCAGGCAGTTCCAAGATGTATCAGGATCTCAAGCAAACCTTCTGGTGGACTGGCATGAAATGTGAAATTGCTGAGTTCGTGAATGAGTGTGATGTTTGTCGCAGAGTGAAGGCAGAACATCAACGTCCAGCAGGTCTTCTTCAGCCTTTGCCTATCCCAGAGTGGAAATTCGATCATGTGGAGATGGATTTCGTCACTGGGTTTCCCAAGTCCAAGAGAGGCAACGATGCCATCTTTGTGGTTATCGACAAGCTGACCAAAGTTGCTCATTTCCTTCCAGTCAAAGAATCTATCTCGGCAGCTCAGCTTGCAGAGTTGTATACGTCAAGGATAGTCTCTTTGCACGGTATTCCTCAGCTCATCTCATTTGACCGTGGAAGCCTCTTTACTTACAAGTTTTGGGAGTCCTTCCAGACTGCTATGGGTACCAAGATCCGTTTCAGCACTGCATTCCATCTGTAGACAAGTGGTCAAGTTGAGAGAGTCAATCAGATCCTTGAAGATATGCTCAGAGCCTGTGTGATTTCGTTTGGCATGAAATGGGAAGATTGCCTTCCATATGCTGAATTCTCATACAACAATAGCTTTCAGGCTAGCTCAGGCAAGGCCCCTTTTGAGATTCTCTATGGCAGGAAGTGTCGTACCCCGCTTAACTGGTCTGAAACCGGTGAGCGTCGGATTCTAGGCAATGACATGATCACTGAAGCAGAAGAAATGTGTCGTGTCATTCGTGAGAACCTCAAAGCAGCTCAATCCCGACAGAAGAGTTATTACAGTAACAAACATCGGGATGTCTCTTTCCAAGTTGATGATCTCATCTATCTCAGAGTCTCTACCATGAAGGGCACTCAGCGGTTTGGAATCAAAGGGAAGCTAGCTCCTCGCTTTGTTGGTCCTTTCAAAGTTGTTGGCAAGAGAGTTGAACTTGCTTATCAACTAGAGCTTCCTCCAAATTTCACCAATATGCACGATGTCTTCCATGTTTCTCAGCTCTAGAGATGCTTCAAGACTCCTGAGCGTACCTGACCTCCAAGACATTGATATCCAAGAAGACCTCTCTTATCGTGAGCATCCAGTGGCTATTCTCGAAGAAACTGAGCGTAAGACTCGCAAGAAGTCAATCAAGTTCCTCCAGGTGAAGTGGTCTCATCATTCTGACAAAGAAGCTACTTGGGAACGTGAGGACCTTCTCCGTTCCGAATTTCCAGAGTTCTTTCATTCCTAGATCTCGGGTCGAGATCCTCTTATAGTGTGGGACAGTTATGACAGCCCAAGTGCTGCCCCTACCTTTTATGGCATGTAACCTATGTGAACCTTGTTGTCATGTGTTGAATGAACTGAGTTTGCCCTTGCCATGTCATCTCATGCATCATGCATCATATCATTCTTCATCATGTCTTGCATATTCTTTTATGTGGTGTGCTCCTGTTCTTGTGTGTTGTGAGTGGCTTGTGTTTGGTTGTGCTGGAGTGGGCATCATCTCTTTTCCCCTCTCTTATTCTTTTTCAAACTAACCAACCTATATCTCTTTTATTCCATTGTCATTAATCAACAGATTTATTGCTATTTAAAAATTGTTAAAAATGTTCAGGAGGTAGTCAATAATGGTTTAAGTCTATGTGTGTTGGTCTTTTGATGTTATGAGCTTTATGTTATTGGGGTTTTAATATAACAAGGGGCTGTTGTTTTATAAAGCTATTTAAATTAGTTGCTCTAAAAATCAACTAGCTAATTTTATAAAAATAGGTATTATTTCTTTGTATGTAAAAGTATTTTCGTTTTGCCTTTAGGGGTCTTGCTTTGCTAAGTGTTTTAAATAAAAGAGGGAACCCTTTTGCTTTTCTGTTTTTTAGTAGAGAGAGAGAGAGCCCAACAAGTGGCTTGGCCCACTTCTTCCTAGCGAGCGCAGCCCAGCCCAACGAGCCTAGCCTCCGTTCCTTTCTTCCTTCCCATGTACGTCAACCATCCAGCTTGTCCACGTCAAAAGGTGAGACAATTTGACGACCGACGAGAGCCCTAGCTTCCTATATATCGTTTCCTCGATGCCCTAGGTCCTCCCTTCACTCCATTTCATCCTCCTCCTTCCCCCTCCGCCGTCAGGTAAGCATAGCCAAGCCACGTCTACTCCATGGCATTCATGCTTTGGCCGAGCTCGAGCTGGTGCTAGGGTAGCCCCTCTGCGTCATCTCCTTCCTCCCCAATAGCGTGGGATGAAAGCCCTGGTCACCCCTCTTCTTCCTCGACGCCCAGAGACGCCGGCCCATCCTCTCCATCGTCGACCTCACCGTCTTCTTCCCCTGCAGTGCTGAATCACGAAGTCGCCAGCTTTCTTCGCTTCATCTCCGCCGTCTCAGCGCGTCCCTGACCATGTCTCCGTGTCCTAGGTAAGGAGGTACGACCCCTCCTTCCATGCCCCTCTTCTTCATCATTGTTAGACGCTTGTGCGCGTAGAGATGTTCATGCCAACTTCGTGCATCCGTGCTCTGTCCTTAGATGCAGTGTATGCATACTATTTTGTTGTGCTTTTGTTCTTGCTCCTCGCATGCTGTAACGTTGTCCCTCGCTTGTAAGCCATTCGCATGCACCCTCATAGTCGGTTTCCAGCTCCGATGGTCACCGGAGGGATCGCCGGCGACGAGCCCGTCATAGTGCAGAGCAAGTGCAGATTCGTCAGTTTCGTCAGTTTCGCGTGCATAGTCAGGATAAGAAGGGTGCATGACCTCTATAGCCAGATTCCCCCTCCTAGCCTAGTGGTTGTGGCCACGAGTCTCTACCAGGGAGACCTTGGTTCGATCCCCGGCGGGTGCAATACCCCCTTTTATTTTTTGGCTGTTTAATTCTCTTGTGCACTGCTTAGATAGATGTATGTGTGTGTATGTCCCTGGTTAGATGCATTTGTCTTATTTATTTATTATGTTAGGTTTTAATATAGATGTACGTGTGTATTTATTTGAATGTGGTGTGTGTGCACATATGTTCTTGGTCATACGTGTGGGCACATGTGTGTGTGTGTGTGATGAACACCCACACCTATATGATTATGTGATGCTTGTGTGTTTTGTTCCATGGTTAGGTAGTGTTTGTGCTTATATTCCCTTCTGGAATATGTCCAAATCTGGCCTTGCCATTTGGGCAGCTTCTATATTAGGAACTATATGACTTATAACTCATGTGTGATTTCTAGGCTGATTTTCGAGCTAGGTTTGAGCATTGATGTTTCATGCAAGTATATGCGTATGATACATGAATTTGGGGGAGAAAAACCTCAGGAATTCATTGGTGCAATTGGTTTGGTCTTTTGAGAAAGTTTGACAAAATTTCATATTGTCCCAAAGTGCCATTTTTTCATTTTTGTTACATTTAATCCATGCATGCTATGATGTTTGTGCCAACATGAATATGGTAGTCTTTGATGTGTAGATTGCCATGGTATTTATCTTTGTAATGATAAACTTGCAAATGAGTGGGAACCATGCTCTAAAGTAGCCACTAAAATGTTGTTGTTTTCAACCATGCTAAATATTTCTAAGTATGAGAATCTGATAATATTTTTATGCCATGAAGAGTGGTTGCTATCTTGTGACATGTTGTGAATTGGCTCAAGCTCAGTGCTAGTGATTTGAAGTATATGTTGTCTTCTATCATCCTGTTAATTTTCAAGCCATGAGGTGGTCTCTATCACCATTAGTTCCTGCTATCAACTTGCTACCAAATTAACTCAGATTCCAGAAAACTGTTATTTTCACCAAGTCCCAGAATTCTGTTTCATCATGCCAACTTGTGAGCTTCATGCTTATTGTTGTGTGCCTCCATTCCAGATTGTGTAGTTGGATAAGTTGTTAAGAATGTTATGTAGTTTCTGTAAATGCGTTGTTTGTGGTTGTAGGATTCATGTAGCTCAAGTTATTTGCTGTGAAAGTTGCTATGTTGCTGTTTTGTGGAAGATTGTTTGTCTTAGTGTTTTGTGACTTGTGGGAGCTATACTCCATGGAATTGCTTGATCTTTGGGTCTATTGTGGTTGGTTTTTTCATTGCCTAACCAGAGGATACCTTGGAATGCCAAGGAATAGCCCAGGGCCTTCTTGTCTTGTGTTTTGCCTTCGTATCTTGCCGTGAGCGTAGCGTGAGAACCGTAACTCCGTTTCTTACGTTCTACATATGCATTTGTATCGTTTTAGCATGATGCATCCATATTTTCCATGTTCATGAATGTCTAAATAACTTAACATAAGGTTCTTTCCAGATTCATTAATTACCAATCTTTTGCATGTGAAACATGACTAGTTAGGATTGCCATGCTAAAACTCTTCACATAAGCATGCGTCATTCTTGCTTGTGCATTGCACCATGGTTGCTTGTTTATTATTGATGTTTCTTTTGGGTAGACGCGAACATTGAACCTGAGTACAAAGATCGAGGCAAGTACAACTACAAGGATCCTGCTACTTGTCCCTCTGAAGAACCAACAGTCAAGATGATCGTACCCGGATCGCGATACTATTTTCGCTTGCTAGTTGTCTCGCTCTTTTCGCTACTTTCGCGTTACCTACCACTTGAATGTCAGCCTCCTATTTGCCATGATAGCCTCTAACCCTCCACATCCTAGCAACCGTTGTTTGGCTAAGTTACCGCTGCTCAGCCCCTCTTATAGCGTTCTAGTTGCAGGTACATGTTGTTTCCATGTGATAACATGGATGTATGGCATATCACAATATTATCTGTTATTTAATTTAATGCACTTATACATCTGGTATTGGTGGAAGGCTTGGCCTTTTGCTAGGTGTTTTGTTCCTCTGTACCGCCATAGTTTCTTGTTACCGGTGTTATGTTTCCATACTTTGTGCTCCTAACATTCTCGGGGTTGTTTTGAGGACCCCCTTGTTTATTCGGTTAAGATTAAAACTTGTCTGGCAAGACCCAACTTTGATACTACATTTTCTTAATAACTTAATAAAACTTACATAGGGCTTTGCAACCCCGTGGATTAATCAACAACCCGGGCCAGTGCTCCTCATGAGTGTTGGTCCAAAAATGTCAACCGCCAGTGGCCACCAGGGGCAACTCTGCGTTTGGCCTACCAGAAGTTTGGAGAATCCGATCGTGTCTTGAGAACGAGATATGCGGCTCTTATCGGGTTCGTCGACACATCGGGCGGTCTTGCTGGACTTGTTTTACCTTTATCAAGTGTCTTGCGTGAGGGGCTCTGACTTTCTTTGGGCTATCTCGAGGTGCTGGAATTCCTTTGGTGTTGCCTAGGATGATCACGAGATCTGTGGTCGAGGCTATTCCCACGGAGTGTGGTTAATTTATGATGGACTAGTTGGAGCACCCCTGTAGGGTTAAAACTTTCGGAAAGTCATGCCCGCGGTTATGTGGAAACTTCGATATTTGTTTAACACCCGGTTATAGTTAACTTGAAGTAAACTCTAATAAAATGCATGAACTGTGATTGTCTCTGCTCGTGAACATGAACCGAGAGAGAACACGGTGGGGTTATGATTGACGTAAGTAAGTGTTCAGGATCTCATAGAGGTCATTCTAGTTTCGATCGTTTATCGTAGACCACATATTTACTTTCATGTTTTGTAAGATTAGCCACCATAAATGCTTAGTGCTGATGCAAACTAAACACATACCCCGTATCGACCTATAAGCTTGGATAGTCTCGGTACCTGGGCACGAGATTGCTGAGTCCTCGTGGCTCACAGATTACTTATAGGTACATATGAGTTCGTGCCAGATGATGTGTTGCAGCTCTAGTGGGAGTATGACGAGGAACGCGGTAGGATGTACGTGACGTATCCAGATGAGTAGAGGACCATGGTCGTGATCTTCGGGGCTAGCAAGATAGTTTCATTACATCTTCTTTTATCGTTTGATTCCGTCCGTAGCCGGACCCTGTCTTCAGATTGATGTTTGAACTCCTTATGTGGAATTGTAATTTAGCATGTGGCGAGTGTAAGCCAACTCATATACTCCTCTCTTCTTAAATGTATGATGCAATGATGATATACTTGCGAACGTCGAGATGCGCCTCTATCCCTTGTCGAGGCCCTCGTGCCTTAATATGGATAGGCGCGCATATTGGGCATGACACACCGCCACCACACTGTTGTGCTGCCGAAGAACTCATCTACCTCTCGACCCACGCTTTCTGGATCATGGAGGTGGAGATCGTCATCGAGTTGTACATGTGCTGAACACGGAGGTATCGTCCGTTCGGCGCTAGATCATGATTGGATCACGGGACGGCTTGCGATTTGGATCGCAAAGACGTTCGACTACATCAACCGTGTTTCTTAATGCTTCCCACTCATCTACAAGGGAATGTGGATCTGATCCCTCCTGTCGTAAATGCTCATCTCCATGGGTAGATCTTGTATGTGTGCAACATTTTTTTGTTTCCCATGCAACATTCCCCAACAGGTTAGACCACTAGTTTCAAGAAGGGAAACTTTGATAATGGCGAGCCAGTTCTTGCTCCAGTGAAGAAACCCAAGGTTGGACCCAAATCCGAGACTGAGTGCTTCTATTGTAAGAGGGAACGGTCACTGGAGCGGAATTGCCCTAGATACTTGGCAGATAAGAAGGCTGGCAACGTCAACAAAAGTATATTTAATATACATGTTATTGATGTGTACCTTACTAGTGCTCGTAGTAGCCCCTAGGTATTTGATACCAGGTCAGCTGCTAACATTAGTAACTCGAAATAGGAGTTGCGGAATAAACGAGACTGTCTAAGAACGAGGTGACGATGCGTGTTGGAAGTGACTCCAAGGTTGATTTGATCGCCATCGGTACACTCGCTCTTCCTTCGGGATTAGTTTTAAACCTCAATAAAAGTTATTTGGTGCCTGCATTGAGCATTAACATTATATTGATCTTATTTATTGTGAGATGATTATTCATTTAAGAGAATAATGGTTGTTCAATTTACATGAATAATATCTTTTATGATCATGCAGTCAATGTGAATGGTTTGTTGAATCTCATTTGTAGTGACACGCATGTTCATAATATTGATGCCAAAAGATGCAAAGCTAACGATGATAGTACCACATGATTGTGGCACTATTGCTTAGGTCATATTGTTGTAAAGGGCATGAAGTAACTCCATGCTGATGGTTGGACTCACTCGATTTTGAATCGCTTGGGACATGCCAACAATGCCTCATGGTCTAGATGACTAAGACCTCGTTTTTTGGTATGATGGAGAGGACACGTGACTTATTGTAAATAATACATATTGATGTATGCAGTCCAATGAGTATTGAAGCATGTGGATATTGTTATTATCTTACCTTCACAGATGATTTGAGTACATACTTGTATATTTACTTGATGAAACACAATTTTGAAACTTTTAAAAAGTTCAAGCAATTTCAGAGTGAAGTTGAAGATCATCCTGACAAGAAGATAAAATGTATTCGATATGATAATGGAGGTGAATATCTGAGTTACGAGTTTGGTATACATTTAAGACAATGTGGAAATTGTTTCACAACTCATGCCACCTGGAACACCATAGTGTGATGGTGTGTCTGAACATCGTAGCTATACGATATTGGATATGGTGCGTTCTATGATGTCTCTTATCGATTTGCCACTATAGTCTTGGGGTTATGCATTAGAGACAAGTACATTCAGTTTAAATTGGGAACCATCTAAATCCATTGAGATGACACCATATGAATTATGGTTTGGCAAGAAACCTAAGCTGTCGCTTCTTAGAGTTTGGGGATATGACACTTATATCTCATAAGCTCAAACCCAAAGCGGAAAAGTGCATCTTCATAATATACCCTAAAGGAACAATTGGGTATACCTTCTTTCGCAAATCCAAAGGCAAAGTCTTTGTTTCCAAATGGATCCTTTCCAGAGAAGGAGGTTCTCTCAAAAAGAAGTGAGTGGGAGGAAGTTAGAACTTGATAAGGTTATCGGACCTTCACTTGAATTAGAAAGTAGCGCAACAAGGAAAGGTGTTCCTATAATGCGTAGACCAATTGAAGAAGCTAATGATGATGATCATGAAACTTCGGATTAAGTTACTACCAAACCTCGTAGGTCGGCAAGGACATGTACTTCCCCGAGCGGTACGGCGATCCTGTCTTGGAAGTAATGTTGTTAGAATACGATGAGCCTACGAACTACGATAAAGTGATAATGGGCCCGGATTATGACAAATGGCTAGAGGCCATGTAATCCGAGATAGGATCCATGTATGATAACCAAGTATATATGGAATTTGGTGGACTTGCCCGATGACCGACAGACCATTGAGGATAAATAGATCTTTAAGAAGACAGACGCTGGTAGTGATGTCACTATCTGTAAAGCTTGACTTGTTGCAAAAGGGTTTTCGGTAAGTTCAAGGAGTTGGCTATGATGAGACCTTCTCACCCGTAGCGATGCTATAGTCTGTTGGGATTATGTTAGCAGTTGCTACATTTCTCGATTATGAAATCTGGCAGATGGATGTCAAAACATCGTTTCCTTAACGGTTTCCTTAAGTAAAGGTTGTATGTGATACAACGAGAAGGTTTTGCCGATCCTACGGATGCTAAAAGGCATGCAAGCTCCAACGATCCTTCTATGGACTGGTGCAAGCAACTCAGAGTTGGAATATACGCTTTGATGATGTGATCAAAGCTTTTGGGATTATACAAAGTTTATGGAGAAACTTGTATGTACAAGAAAGTGAGTTGGAGCACTACAGAAATTCTAATAAGTATATGTGGATGACATATTGTTGATTGGAAATGATGTAGAATTTCGGGAAAGCATAAAGAGTTTTTTGAAAGGAGTTTTTCAAAGGAAGACCTGGATAAAGCTGCTTAAATATTGGGCATCAAGATCTATAGAGATAGATCAAGACGCTTGATACGGCTTTCAATGAGTACATACCTTGACAAGATTTTGAAGGAGTTCAAAATGGATCAGTCAAAGAAGGAGTTCTTGCCTATATTTTAAGGTGTGAAGTTGAGTAAGACTCAAAGCTCGACCACGACAGAATAAAGAGTAAGGACGAAGGTTGTCCCCTATGCCTTAGTCGTAGGCTCTATAGTGTATGTCATGATGTGTACCACACCTGGTGTGTGCCTTGCCATGAGTCTAGCAAGGGGGTACAAGAGGGATCCAGGAGTGGATAACTGGATAGTGGTCAAAATTATCCTTAATAACTAGAGGGTTAAGGAAATGTTTTCTCGGTTATGGAGGTGATAAAGAGTTCGCCGTAAAGGGTTACGTAGATGCAAGCTTTTACACCGACTTGGATGACTCTGAGTAGCAAACCGGATACGTATAGTGGAGAAGTCATTTGGAGTAGCTCCAAGCGGAGCGTGGTAGCAACATCTATAGTATGACATATAGATTTCTAAAGTACACACATATCTGAATATTGCAGACCCGTTGACTAAAATCTCTCTCACAACCAAAATATGATAAAACCCCAAAACTCATTGGGTGTGAATCACATGGCTGTGAACCAGATTACTGAATCTAGTGCAAGTGGGAGACTATTGGAAATATTCCCTAGATGCAATAATAAAGTAGTTATTATCATATTTCCTTGTTCATTATAATCTTCATTATCAATGCTAGAACTGTATTGACCAAAAACTTAAATACATGTGTGGATATATGAACAACCCTGTGTTCCTAGTGAGCCTATACTATACTAGCTCATTGATCAAAGATGGTTAAGGTTTCCTAACCATAGACATGAGTTGTCATTTGCTAATGGGATCACATAATTAGGAGAATAATGTGATGGACAAGGCCCAACCGTAAGCATATCATTTGATCGTATGACTTAGTTTACTGCTACTGCTTTCTTCATGTCAAGTATATGTTCCTAAGACCATGAGATCATGCAACTCCCTGACATCGAAGGAATGCCTTGTTTGTATCAAACGTCACTTCGTAACTGGGTGATCATAAAGCTACTCTTTAGGTATCTCCGAGGGTGTCTGTTGGGTGGGCATGGATCTAGAATGGGATTTTTCTCACTCCGTATGATGGAGGTATCTTTGGGCCCTCTCGATAATACAACATCATAAGAAGCTTGCAACCAATGTGACTAAGGATCTATTCATGGGATCTTGTAATACGGAACGAGTAAAGAGACTTGTCGGTAATGAGATTTAACTAGGTAGGGAGATACCAACAATCAAATCTCGGGCAAGTAACATACCGCTGGACAAAGGGAACTACATACGGGATTGATTGGATCCTTGGCATCGTGGTTCGATCAATAAAGATCGTGGAATATGTGGGAACCAATATGGGCATCTAGGTCTTGCTATTGGTTATTGACCGGAGAGGTGTCTCAGTCATGACCACATTATTCTCGAACCCGTAGGGTCCGCACGCTTAACGTTCAGTGGCGATATAATATTATTTGGTTATGTATGTTGGTGACCGAATGTTGTTTGGAGTCCGAGATGAGATCCCGTACCTCACAAGGAGCTGAGGAATGGTCCGGAGGTAAATATTTATATATGGGAAGTCATATTTTGGCTACCAAAAAAGTTTTGGGTTTTGCCGGTATTGTATCAGGAAGCTTCTAGAAGGTTCCGGAAACTTTTGGAGGAGTCCGTAAGTCCACTAAGGGTTCCACCATCTCCCAAGGGCCAGCATGGGCCAAGGTGAGACGCCCTGGCCTTATTGGGCCAGGCGCAGAAGTCCCTCAAGGCCCATGTGGTTTGGAAGAGGTGGAAAGTCCATGTGTGTATGAAAACGGAGGGAATTGGACAAGGAGTCCAACTCCTCCCCCTTGGCTATGCGCGTAGGGCTTGGAGGGCTGGCCACCACGCCCCTCCACCTATATAGAGAGAGGAGGGGGTGCCCCGGAGAGGACACACAAGGCCTTGGTGGCCCTCTCTCTCTCTCGTTACTCCATAGGTCCTTCGTTCGTCATTCTAGTAGTGCTTGGCGAAGCCCTGCTAGAGTAGCTCCACCACGTCGCCATGCTGCAGGAGAACTCATCTACTACTCCTCCATCGCTCGCTAGATCAAGGAGGCAGAAACATCATCGATCCACACGTGTGCTGAACATGGAGGTGTCGTCCGTTCGATGCTGGATCGGATTGGATCGTGAAGAGTACAACTACATCAACCGCGTTATATACGCTTCCGCTTAACGATCTAGAATGGTATGTAGATACAATCCCCCTCTCATGCTATGCATCTTCATGGATAGATCTTGCATGTCTGTAGGAATTTTTTTATTTCCCATGCAACGTTCCCAACACAACGTCACCCTTTTAATCATGAGTGCGTGGAGTTGGACAGTAGAGATCTGAATGTCCTAGATGCCAGTAGGAAAAAATAAAAATATGGAATTTTCTCGTAGTATATATCATATGGATCAATTGTCTTTTGATGTCTACTACACAATCTTCTTCTTGTAGACCCGTGTTGGGCCTCCAAGCGTAGAGTTTTGTAGGACAATGGTAATTTTCCCTCAAGTGGATGACCTAAGGTTTATCAATCCGCAGGAGGTGTAGGATGAAGATGGTCTCTCTCAAACAACCCTGCAATCAAATAGCAAAGAGTCTCTTGTATCCCCAACACACCCAGTACAATGGTAAATTGTATAGGTGCACTAGTTCAGCGAAGAGATGGTGATACAAGTGCAATATGGATGGTAGATATAGGTTTTTGTAATCTGAAAATATAAAAACAGCAAGGTAACAATATTAAACAACGAGCAAAATGTTGTATAAATGCTTGGAAACAAGGCCTAGGGTCCATAATTTCACTAGTGCAATTTCTCTCAACAATATTGGCATAGTTGAATCATATGTAAATACCTCTCATGCGACCAAGAGTTCACTCCAAAGTCACAAATAGCAGAGAACTAATGAAAAAATTATTGTAGGGTACGAAACCACCTCAAAGTTATCTTTTCTAATCAATGTTATGATCTGTCCCTATAAGTGTCACAAACAACCCTAGAGTTCGTACTAAAATAACACCTTAAGATACACATCAAGCAAAACCCTAATGTCACCTAGATACCCCAATGCCACCTCGAGTACCCGTGGGCTTGATTATACGATATGCATCACATAATTTCATAATCATCATGTTCAATCCAACACAAAGTACTTCAAAGAGTGCCCCAAAGTTTCTACCGGAAAGCCAAGACAAAACGTGTGCCAACCCCTATGCATAGATCCCCAAGGTCACGGAACCGACAAGTTGATCACCAAAACATACATCAAGTGTATCAATAGAACATCCCATTGTCACCACAGATATCCCATCGCAAGACATACATCAAGTGTTCTCCAATCCTTAAAGACTCAATCCGATAAGTAAACTTCAAAGGGAAAACTCAATTCATCACAACTAGATAGAGAGGGGAAAACTCCATATGATTCATCTATATCAATAATGCTCACGATACATCAAGATCGTGCCATCTCAAGAACACGAGAGAGAGAGAGAGATCAAACACATAGCTACTGGTACATACCCTCAGTCTCGAGGGTGAACTACTCCCTCCTCGTGATGGAGAGCACCGGAATGATGAAGATGGCCTCCAGTGATGGTTTCCCCCTCCGACAAGGTGTCGGAATGGGCTCCCGATTGGTTTTTCGTGGCTCTGGAGGTTTGCGGTGGTAGAACTCCCGATCTAGGTTCTGTGTGGGGTTTTTGATATTTATAGGAATTTATGGCGATGGAAATAAGTCAGGATGGGCCACGAGGGAGTCATGAGCCTGCAAGGCGCGGCTAGGGGGTGGTCACGCCCCTGAGGCTTGTGACTGCCTCGTGGGTCTTCTGGCCCAACTCCGATGCTCCGTGGGCCTCTTCTGGTCCAAAAAAATCACTAGAAATGTTTATTCCGTTTAGACTCCATTTGATATTCCTTTTCTGTAAAACTCAAAAACAAGGGGAAAAACAAAAACTGGCACTGGGCTCTAGGTTAATAGGTTAGTCCCAAAAATAATATAAAGTTGTAGTAAAATGATTTTAAAACATCCAAGAATGATAATATAACATCATGGAACAAGCAAAAATTATAGATACGTTGGAGACGTATCAGCATCCCCAAGCTTAATTCCTGCTCGTCCTCGAGTAGGTAAATGATAAAACAGAATTTTTTATGTGGAATGCTGCCTAACATATTTATCCATGTAATATTCTTTATTGTGGCATTAATATTCAGATCCGTAAGATTCACAACAATAGTGTAATATTGACATAAAAATAGTAATACTTTGAGCACACCAACATGGTAGTCGTGTCCTTTCGAAATAACATGGCCTTAGAAAGTAATCCCTACAAAATCATATGGTCTGGCTATGCTCCATCTTCCCCACACAAAGTATCTAAATCATGCACAACCCCGATGAACAAGTCAAGCAATTGTTTCACACTTTTGGTGTTCTCAAACCTTTTCAACTCTCACGCAATACATGAGCGTGAGCCATGGATATAGCATTATAGGTGGAATAGAATATGGAGGAGGTACAAGGAGAAAAAGGAGAAGATAGTCTCACATCAACTAGGCGTATCAACGGGCTATGGAGATGCCCATCAATAGATATCAATGTGAGCAAGTAGGGATTGCCATGAAACAAATGCACTTGAAGTTATAAGTGTATGAAAGCTCAAAAACAAAACTAAGTGGTCATGCAACATGAATATCCACTAGTTATATGAAAGTGACAAAATAGGAGACTCTCTATCATGAAGATCATGGTACTACTTTGAAGCACAAGTGTGGAAAAAGGTAGTAGCAATTGTCCCTTCTCTCTTTCTCTCATTTTTCCCTTTTTTATTTTGGTGGGATTCTTTGGCCTCTTTTTTTGTTTGTGCTTCGCTGGCCTCTTTTATTTTTTATAAAGTCCGGATACTCATCCCAACTTGTGAGGAAGTCATGGCTTCCATCATCCTTTTCTCTCACGGGCCAATGCTCTATTGATGAAAAATCATCACACTTTTATTTACTTATAATTCAAAAAAAGGAAATTACAACTCGATACCTATGACAAAGTATGACTCTATATGCAATATGAAGTGATGGTGCAAGTCAGGAAAAACTATATGGTGGAAGTTACATGGCAATATATCTCGGAATGGATATGGATATGCCATAATAGGTTGGTATGGTGGCTGTTTTGAGGAATATATGGTGGTTGTTTTGAGGAAGGAGGGTTTGGTGTACCGGCGAAAGTTGCGCGGTACTAGAGAGGCTAGCAAAGATGGAAGGGTGAGAGTGCGTATAATCCATGGACTCAACATTAGTCATAAAGAACTCACATACTTATTGCAAAAGTCTATTAGTCATCAAACAAAGCATTAGACGCATGCTCCGAGGGGATAGGTTGGTAGGAGTTAACCATCGCGCACTCCTGACCCTCACACAAAGGTCGACAATCATTAAACAAATCATGCTCCGACTTCGTTACATAACGGTTCACCATATGTGCATGCTACGGGAATCACAAGCTTTAACACACGTATCTCTTCAATTCATAACTACTCACTAGCATGACTCTCATATTACCATCCCTATTATCTCAAAACTATATGCAAGGAATCGAACTTTTCATAGTTTTTAATGCACTTAATATGATTTTTTTTATTATATACCTCTTGGATGACCATTATATTAGAACTAAATTCATAACCTAAACAAATTACCATGTTGTTTTAAATAAACTCTCAAAATAATATAAGTGAGGAACAAGAGTTCAATAATTTCCATAAAATATAACACCACATGCTCTATAAAGATATAAGTGAAGCACTTAGAGCAACATTACCTAGCTCAAAAGATATAAGTGAAGATACATGAGTAGTAAAACAATTAAGGAGCTATGTGAGGACTCTCTCTCCCTCAATAAATATTTTAAGATCTGAGTAATTTATTCAAACAACAAGCAAAATAAAAATATCACTCCAAGAATAGCACGCATCATGTGAACAAATAAAAAAATTAGGTTCAACATAGGCTAACCGATAATTGTTGATGAAGAGAGGTGTGATGCGTAGCATCCCCAAGCTTAGATGCTTGAGAGTTCTTGAAATATTTACTTGGGGTTCCTTGGGCATCCCTAAGCTTGAGATTTTTTATCTCATTCAATCCTCTCATACCACGGTTTCACCTATTCTCAAAAACTTCATCCACACAAAACTCAAGAAGAACTCGTGAGATAGGTTAGTACACATAATAATAGATCAACTCTCAACGTACTACCAAGACAAGTTTCATTATAATTTTCAAACATCAGGTACTGTATACTATCATTTCCATGATTTATATCTACCAATATAGGCTATGGAAGCTATATGACAAGTAGATAACGAAACTATGACATCAATATGCCCCAAAAGAATAGTCTGTAGAAGTTTATGAAAACAGTGTACCTATGTAAATCAAAAAATTATTAAAATTTAGGACATGATATAAAATTTATATGAAAACACTATGTCAAAATTTCAGAAACTTTCCACATTCCAGTAAAATATGAAAATTCAAACACTACAGTCAAAGTTTCTGTTTTTACACAGCACTCATCAAAACATGCAATGAAAGCATCCTAAAGGAAATTTTTGGAACTTTTTATTGAAAAACAAGATTATAAATAACACCTAAAATACAAAAACATAATAAAATGACGATCCAAGCAAGGCACATATTATGTGACTAATAAAAATATATCTCTAAGTAAGATATACTGATAGTGTTGAAGACGAAAGAGGGGATGCCTTCGAGGCATCCCCAAGCTTAGATGCTTGAGTATTATTTCAATATTATCTTGGTGGTGCCTTGAGAATCCACAAGATTAGGTTTTTGTCACTTCTTATTCTCCTCATATCAGTGTCTCACCCAAAACTTGAAAACTTCAATCACACAAAACTTAACGGAACTTCATGAGATGTGTTAGTGTAGTAAATATAGATCATTCACTTAGGTATTGTCAAGACAAGATTAATAATTGTTACCACATTATAACTACTGTATTACTTCATTCCCACAATTTATATTACTCAATATAAGCAATAGGAACACTTGAAACAAGCAAACTATGCATGCAAAACAGAATATGTCACAAACAGAATAATATGGAAAGATATGAATGATCACCAAACTTCCCTGACTCTAAAAATTCTGAAAAATTAGAAAAACTCAAGGAATTTGCATATAAAGTTTTTGTAAAAATTTCATAATTTTTTAATTCTCCATTAAAATCAGATAATTCATATACTAGACCCAAAACTTTCTGTTTTTGCACAGAATCAAACAAGCAAGTATCCACGCTATCTCAAAGGCTTTACTTGGAAATTTATTGAAATAAAAGACACAAAAAATGATTAATACAGTATATTGATCATTTGAACACACAGAAACATAAATTAAAGGTGTTGGGTTGTCTCCCAACAAGCGCTTTTCTTTAATGCCTTTTAGCTAGGCATGATGATTTCAATGATGCTTGTATAGGAATAATAACTAAAGAATGCAAAAGAGCATCATGAATATCATGACAAACACATTTAAGTCTAACCCACTTCCTATGCATAGGGATTTGGTGAGCAAACCATTTATGGGAACAAGAATCATCTAGCATAGGAAGGCAAAACAAGCATAACTTCAAGAATTTGAAAACATAGAGAGGAAACTTGATATTATTGCAATTCCTATAAGCATATGTTCCTCCCTTATAATAATTATCAGTACCAACATGAAGAAATTCCACAATTAACCAGCACATAAAGCATTCTTTTCATGATCTACAAATGTAGCGACCCGACCTGAAAGGTCGAATCTCCGGTGTTTCTGTACCATCCCAAGATCATGCTGGTACACACACTGTACATCAATGTATATATCAAAGGGAAATCACACAGCATTAATAAATCGAAATCTCATATTGAGTTCTTTATTACAATAAGAATTACAATAAAGTGGCCGAAGGCTAACTCATGAGAATAACTAATCTTGCGGAAGCTCCAAAGGTAGATGAGTCCATCTGACTCCAAGGGCATCTCACCGAGCGTAGAGCGTATCCTTACTCCTGGTCGGAAAAGTACTCTGCAACATGATACGTTGCAGCCGTATAGGTCAGCATATTGAATATGCCGGCAAAGTCACAAGAGAGGGGGTAAAGAAATCATCTAATCTATATGCAAATATGGCAGGTGGGGTAGTAAGTTTTTGCAAAAAGCCAATTTTTTTCTACAACAAGAGAGGGCAAAGGCATAATTACTACAATTTTGGTTGATTAATGAGATGGTTCCACCAACCAATTCTCATACCCAAAGTTGACATTAATAACCCACCTCAATATAATTAATTGTGTTGAGAGTTCCAGTTCCTTTGGCTCAAACTGTCCATGACCGTGGACACGGCTAATCGATTAGGTTTGGGTACTCTGCAGAGTTTTGCACACATTCCCCACAAAATTTGGTTGCCTCCGTTGGATGACCAAAACATGGTCTTTTAAAGGGTTTCCCTGAGACTCTGTCGGTGCCCATCCTTTCCTATTTCTTCTACCTCTCGTAGCATCGCCTGTCCAGGGTCACCACGATATCCAACCAAGCCAGAGCCCATAATGACTTGTGGCTGTGCAGGTATGCCTTGGGTCTTGAATCATCCATCCATCTCTTTGTGCCTGGGTGGACCTTTCCGCATGAATACTGGCACATCTCCAGCATCATCTAGGCTAACCACTGGTTTCTCCAGGGCGCCGTTCAACCATCATCCACCCAGAGGTAAGTTGAAAACTTGGAGTCTTGAAGACTTGATCATCATGTAGGTCTTGAAATTATTAACTCACAACTCTCATGAATCACACAGCCAACCCCGTCTACTAATAGCATAGCAAAATGTAAAACAATGTTTCCCGGGGCCAATGTGTCAAAGGGTTGAGGGGTACCTACCACATGATACTACAACAAATAACCAAGTTTCCAATTTACCTACTTTGCATGCAATTGGGGTGATGGAAGAACTAATGCAATAAAACATAGGTATACATGGTCAAAGTGACTTGCCTTGCTGACGATCCTCGTACTCGAGTGACTCTAGATAACAAGCTTCGCACTCCCGATGATCTAACAAATCAAACAAGAGCACACCATAAGCATAAATACAAAACAAATCACACAATTCAGCAAGGTTAAACAAACAATACTAAAACCATTCAATAGTATTAATCAAGAGAAAGAAATAAAAATAATTTTGACTCACAAAAATTTTAGTGTCAAAAACTTCTAATACTACCACTTCAAGACAAACAACCAAGCAATAGCTAGTAGAAAAGACATAGTAAAGAAAATCAATTTTAGTAAACAGGATCAAATTCACTAAAACTTTTGTGTAAAGAAACACTACTAAAATGAAAATAACTAGAATGTTCCTATAACTTTGGAATAGGAAACTATAACAATAATATTATTAACACTAATATTATTATCATCATACTACTTAACAGAATGGAATTACTAAAATTATTTATTAGAAATCTAACTTAATCATCTAGCTTGTTTGTGAAAGTAAAACTAAATTGTTTTTTTATAAAACTATACCTAATGAACAAGATATAAGGATTCCTATAACAACATGGTATAAAACTAAACAATCATTCTAAATATTAGCAAGTAATGTTACCTAAATATTTGAAACAACAGAAACTCATGAAATTATTAACAAAAGTTAAACTAATTCAGATTCAAGTTAAATTAAAATTAAGATAACTAAACTATATTAAGAACTAAACAGATTCTGTTTTTGTTAAAAACAGTAAGTAAAATTTATTCAAAAAATTACGCAAATCATGTAGAAAGATAGATTTAACTAATACCAAACAGTGGCAAAAAGATTCACTCAAAAATATATTTAAACAAATTTGATTAGATTCAGAATTTAAAGTTCAAATTTGAAACCTAAGCATACAGACATAAACTACATCAAATATGTGAACTAATGCAAAAAAGAATCAACTAAAAACTCTAAATAGTTTAAAAGATATAACAAAAACAAAAACAGAAAACATTTTGTTTTCTAAAACAGAATCAGAAAAAGGAAAAAATAAAACTCATCGGACAGGGGCTACGTGGCGGGTCGTGGTTGGCCGAGAGGGTGTGCGTGCGGGCGTTTGTAGGCGGGTGACCGAAGCTTAGCATGTACCGGTTCGGGTTTTAAAACGATCTAATCTGACGCGTTCATCTTTGATCGAACGGTCCAGGGAGGAGA
This sequence comes from Hordeum marinum, assembly GCA_022496015.1. Lineage (NCBI taxonomy): Eukaryota > Viridiplantae > Streptophyta > Magnoliopsida > Poales > Poaceae > Hordeum > Hordeum marinum. The sequence goes on along the minus strand of CM039677.1, from coordinate 338,399,918 downwards.
GAGGGCTTACAGAGAAAGGGGTCACCAGCGATGGAGTTCTCCGGCGAGGGTGTGGGCAGCGCTCTGGCGAGGTAGAGTGGGGGCTCGAGGGTGGAATGAGGAGCGGAGGGTCGGGGCTACTTATAGGGCCGGTGCGGTGGTCGGGGAAGGAAAGAGGAGGGAGATCCGGAGAGGAGGAATCGCCGGTGAGGTTTTGTCGATGCGACGAGGAAGGCGACCGCGGCGTCTTCGTGATCGAGCGGTGGGGCCAGGGTGTCAGAGAGAGGGAGGGCGGCGTCAGCGCGTCGGTCGGTCGGCTCAAAGCGGTTTCGGGACTTAACTGTTGTGTGCCGGCCCGGTTCAAAATTAAAACGTTTCCTTTTTAATATCCGGAGCAGTAAAACTCATTTAAAAGCATTCAAAACATTTCCAAATATAGGAAATATATATATCAAAATGATCAGGAGAATTAATGCTATTCAATGAACATTTTTTCTCTGTCATATTGAATACTTTGAAAAAAATTATTTTCAGAAATTGCTATTTAGATTTTAAATCCTTTTGCAATAATTTTTCAAATAGCCCCCCTGCTTTTATTGTTCAAATATTTCACCAAGATGCCCCTGGTGTGGAGTGTCATGTTACTGCCCTCTTTTCTTTGAACTTTTCGAGAGGTTTTCAAATAGGTGAAACAAGAAAAAGGGAAAGATGAAAGTGACATTTTAGAAATTCAGAGGAAGCACTTCAACCATTATATTCTCTCAAACAATATGATGATGATGCATAGCTATATATCATAACATTCCAAAATGAAATTTTGGGATGTTACAAACCTACCCACCTTAAGATGAATCTCGCCCTCGAGATTCGGGTTGGCTAGAAAATAGGTGCGGTGGTCTCTACGAAGATCTTCTTCGCGTTCCCAGGTGGCTTATTCCTCGGTGTGGTGACTCCACAGAACCTTACAGAACTTGATGATCTTGCTACGGGTAACTCTGTTGGTAGTCTCGAGGATTCTAACAGGCTTCTCCTCGTAGGTCAGGTCACTGTCAAGTTGTATGGCCTCTAGGGGCACTGTGTCTCTCAAAGGAATATCAGCCATCTCAGCATGGCATTTCTTCAACTGGGAACATGGAAAACATCATGAACTCCGGACAGTCCTTCTGGCAATTCCAGCTTGTATGCACTTCGCCTCTTTGTTCCAGAATTTTGTAGGGGCCTATGAATCTGGGTGCTAACTTTCCTTTAACACCAAACCTCTTGATTCCTCGAAGTGGGGACACACGGAGATATGCTCGATCCCCTACTTCATATGTCACCTCCTTGCGTTTGCTATCAGCATAGCTCTTCTGCCGAGATTGAGCTATCTTGAGTCAGTCTCGAATCAATTTGACCTTATCTTTAGAATCTCTGATAAGATCGGGACCAAAAAGTTGTCGGTCTCCAACACCATCCCACGTCAATGGTGTTCTGCACCTCCTTCCGTATAAAGCTTCAAAAGGGTCCATCTTCAGACTGGTCTGATAACTGTTGTTGTATCAGAACTCTGCATAAGGTAAGTTGTCATCCCAACTGGACCCATAGTCTAGCACGCAGGCTCTCAACATGTCCTCCAGAATCTGGTTGACTCTCTCAGTTTGTCCATCGGTCTACGGATGAAAAGTTGTACTGAACTCCAGTCTTGTACCCAAAGTTTCATGTAGCTGATGCCAAAACTTTGAGGTAAATTGTGTTCCTCTATCTGACACGATACTCCTCGGAACTCCATGCAGACATACAATCCTGGTCATATATATCTTGGCTAGCTTAGCACTGGTGTAGGTGGTTTTCACTGGAATGAAATGAGCCACCTTGGTCAACCGATCGACCACTACCCAAATGGAATCATATCCTGAACGGGTCCTGGGTAGTCTTGTGATGAAGTCCGTACCAAGCTTATCCCATTTCCACTCGGGTATCGGCAAAGGTTGGAGTAACCCTGCTGGTTTCTGATGTTCCGCCTTTACTCGCTGACAAACATCACATACCGCAACATGTTCGGCAATATCTTTCTTCAAACCTGTCCACCAGTAACTTTCCTTCAAGTCCAGGTACATCTTGGTGTTTCCTGGGTGTATCGAGTATGGTGAATCATGGGCTTCTTGAAGTATCAACTTCCTGAGCTCTGGGTCATGGGGCACATAGATTCGGTTCTCAAACCATAGAGTACCCTGTTCATCTTCACGAAAGCCTTTAGCCTTGCCTTCCTTCATTCTCTGCTTTATCTCAGATATCTCTTTGTCTGATTTCTGGGCTTCTCAAATTCTTTCGGTCAAGGTGGACTGGATCTCAAGTGTGGCAACATATCCTTGCAGAACTATCTCTAACCGAAGCGCTCTGAGATCTTTGGTTAACTCCTGGGGTAATCCTCCGGTTATGAGTGTGTTCACATAACTCTTCCGACTCAAAGCATCTGCCACAACATTTGCCTTTCCTGGATGGTAATGTAATCTCATGTCATAGTCCTTGATTAACTCTAACCATCTCCTCTGTCTGAGGTTCAATTCCTTCTGCGTGAAGATATACTTCAGGCTCTGATGATCAGTGTACACATCTCAACTATTTCCGATAAGGAAATGTCTCCAGGTCTTGAGTGCGTGCACTACGGCTGCTAGTTCCAAATCATGGGTGGCATAATTCAACTCATGGGGTCGTAGCTGTCTGGATGCATATGCTACCACGTTTCCCTCTTGCATGAGTACTCCTCCAAGTCCTTGACGGGATGCGTCACAATAAACCTGGAAGTCCTTCCGAAGATTTGGCAGTATCAACACTGGGGCTGTGACCAAACGTTTCTTCAACTCTTGGAAACTAGCTTCACATTCCTCAGTCCAGATATACTTAGACTCTTTCTTCAAAATCTCTGTCATGGGCTTGGCAATCTTTGAGAAATTCTCAATGAATCTCCGGTAATATCCGGCAAGTCCGAGAAAACTGCGGATCTCCTTAACTGAGGTGGGTGACTTCCACTCAGTGACTGCTTCAACCTTAGCGGGATCTACTGCTATTCCTTCTCCGGAAATAACATGTCCAAGGAATCTGACTTCCATCAACCAGAATTCACATTTACTGAACTTGGCATACAACTGATGCTCTCTAAGCTTCTCCAGAACTAAACGCAAGTGTTCCTTGTGTTCTTCCTCGCTCTTGGAGAATATCAAAATGTCAGAGATGAACACCATGACAAACTTGTCCAAGTATTTCGTAAACATTTTGTTCATCAAATTCATGAAGTAGGCAGGAGCATTAGTCAAACCGAAGGACATGACTGTATACTCGTATAAGCCATACCTGGTGGTGAAAGCTGTTTTGGGTATATCCTGTTCACGAATCTTCAGTTGGTGATACCCTGATCGAAGATCGATCTTGGAGAATACTTTGGTGCCTACTAGCTGGTCAAACAGGTCATTAATCATCGGCAGAGGGTACTTATTCTTGATAGTCACCTCGTTCAATGCTCGATAATCGACCACCATCCTCAAGGTTTTATCTTTCTTCTCCACCAAAAGAACTGGGGCTCCCCAAGGTGATGAACTTGGGCGAATATATCCCTTGTCCAATAGCTCCTTAATCTGCTTCTTGATTTCTACTAAATCATTTGCGGGCATCCGATAGGGTCTCTTGGAAATTGGGGATGTCCCTGGTAGTAGCTCTATCATAAACTCAATCTTCCTATTTGGTGGCATGCCTGGTAATTCCTCCGGGAATACATCTGGAAAGTCTCGTACAACCGGTACTTCCTCCTGAACAACTCCTGTGAGAGAATTTAACCGAGCACTCATCTGTATGCGTCGGGATACAAACTTAATCCTCTTGTTCTCCGGAGTGGTGAGTGAAATAGACTTGCTGGGGCAATCAAGGTTTCCTTCATACTTGGTCATCCAATCCATGCCTAGGATTACATCCAATCCCTAGGATTCTAAGATGATGAGGTCGGTAGGAAAAACATGGTTTCCTATGTGAAGTTTCAGGGCGTGGCATCCTATCCCTGCCATCATCATTCCTCCTGGGGAATTGACCTTAATGGGCTGACTAAGGGTTATGGTGGGTAAACCATACTTTTCCACAACTACCCTTGATATGAATGAATGAGTTGCACCAGAATCAAAAAGTACCATAACTGGACGTGAATGCAATAAAAACTTACCAACCACAGTCTCGGGCTGATCATAGACTTCTTCCACATCGAGGTGGTTCACCTGGGCACGAGGAAACGGATTTGGCTTCTTAGCGGCGGAGTTGCCGTTTCCATTCCCTTGCTTGTTCTAAGGGCATTCAGTGGCATAGTGCCCTGTCTTCTGACACTTGAAGCATGTGATGTGGTTCAGATCCTTCTGAGCTGGAGCGGGACGGTGTTGGTTGCCATTCCCACTTCCATTACCATTCTTGAAGCTGCCATTGTTGGGACGATTATTCCCATTTCCTCCATGGTGGTGGCCTCCATGGTTGTGCACTGGATGAGTGTGTCATCCATACTTACCGGTCCCTGATCCGGTATTTCCTGAGTACGGGGTGTAGCGGGGCTTCTGATGAGCTCCAGAGGTAGACTTCCCCTGTGCATACTTCCTCTTGCGATTCTCAATTTGCTGTTGCTTCGCCTCCAAGATGAGGGCCTTGTCTACCAGCTCCTGGTAGTTGCTGAAGGTAGCCATCATCAGCTGCACGCTCAACTCATCATTGAGTCCTTCCAAGAACTTTTCCTTCTTGGCTGCATCATCGGCCACATCTCCTGGTGCATAACGAGCCAATGTGTTGAAGTCATCCACGTACTGGGCCACGGAACGGTTCCCCTGGCGTAAGTTGCAAAACTCACGCTTCTTCAGGCTCATGGCTCCAGCTGAGACATGTGCGGTGCGGAAAGCTTGCTTGAACTGCTCCCAAGTCACATCGGTAATGGGGTACGTGGTGGTGTAGTTCTCCCACCATGAAGCTGTTAGGCCCTCCAGTTGATGGGTGGCAAAACGCACTTTTTCAGCCTCAGTGCATCCTGCGGTGGTGAGTTCCCTCTCCATCTTGCGGAGCCAGTCATCTGCCACAATGGGCTCTATGCTGCTGGAGAAGGTTGGGGGATTCAGTCTTAGAAAACATGTGAGGTTGTCGCCTTGGGGTGGAGGGTGGTTGTTGTGGTTGTTCGTCTGATTCTGAATCAACAGCTGCATCAGGGCGTTCTGCTGCTGAAGAAGTTGGGTGAGCTCTGGCGGGAAAGTGAAGTCGGGCTCACATCACGGAGGCATCTTGCTGTTTTCAGAGGGGTGAGAATTAGAATAGAACAATGACCTAAAAGGGAAATTCACTACCCATATGCAATGCAACAAACATATCACACCAAACACTCATTCATTTATTCAACTCAAGATCAAATATCGAGATACAAATCTCCATTCAAACTAAACATCGACCTACGCTTTAACGACGAAAATGAAGATACAAGGGGGCATAACTAAAGTTGTTCTCAAAAGTACATGGTGAAGGAGCCTCCTCCGGTGGTGCTCTCCTCATAGTTATCATCGTTGCTGATCAAAGGAGCTATGTCTCCTTCGGGATGAAGATTTTCACCCATGTCCATCTGTTCCTCCAGAGTTGTGATGCGAGTGTTCAGCTTGTCGATCCTCTCTAAGAAATCCTTCACCTCATACTCATGCTCGTACTCGGCTTCCCGTAAGTCAGCTTCGAGGTCAATCTCACGGTTCATCAGCCTCTTGATTGTCTTCGTGTCGGCACGTACCCGACGCTCCAAGGTCCTGACGTGCGTCTCCAAGGTCTGGATATAGGAAATGGTGGTGTCTTCAGTGGGAGTGGTTATGATGTTTCCATTGGCATCCCTGCGACAAACCACGCTGAGTCCTGGTGAAATGGTTCCACCTCTATATTCCTCCTGAATACGTCCAAGGGCACGATGAATGGCCATGTCTCTTCCAAGTATCCAGCTGGGTGCCACAAACTTGAAGTCGATGGGTTCCTTCCGATTCCCAAAGGTCTTCCCGGGGATGTGCACCTCGATCCTGTAGCGTCCGTCTTGTGGAAAAGACATGATAGGAGTCCCGGTGATGCTCGACAAAGCAATCCTCACATCCCTGACGATCCTCATCAGCTCCTTGCCAAAAGGCATTGTTGCGTCAGGCTGGCAAAACTCCGTGATCAAAACTGCGATGAAGGTGGCCATCTATAAATTTTGAAATAATCGGAGGGAAGTCAGAAACGAGTAGATGAGAGTATAAGAATTTTAAAGACAAAAGATAAATAAATCCTAAGGCTTTTCCAATCCTAGAGGTTACGTCCTATGGTCAACGTGTGCTCTCATACCATCACTGTAGCGACCCGACCTGAAAGGTCGAATCTCCGATGTTTCTGTACCATCCCAAGATCATGCTGGTACACACAAGGTACATCAATGTATATATCAAAGGGAAATCACACAGCATTAAAATCGAAATCTCATATCGAGTCCTTTATTACAATAAGAATTACAATAGTGGCCGAAGGCCAACTCATGAGAATAACTAATCTTGCAGAAGCTCCAAAGGTAGATGAGTCCATCTGACTCCAAGGGCATCTCACCGAGCATAGAGCGTATCCTCACTCCTGGTCGGAAAAGTACTCTGCAACATGATACGTTGCAGCCGTATAGGTCAGCGTATTGAATATGCCGGCAAAGTCACAAGAGAGGGGGTAAAGAAATCATCTAATCTATATGCAAATATGGCAGGTGGGGTAGTAAGTTTTTGCAAAAAGCCAAATTTTTCCTACAACAAGAGAGAGCAAAGGCATAATTACTACAATGTTGGTTGATTAATTAGATGGTTCCACCAACCAATTCTCATACCCAAAGTTGACATTAATAACCCACCTCAATATAATTAATTGTGTTGAGAGTTCCAGATAGTTTCAGTTCCTTTGGCTCAAACTGTCCATGACCATGGACACGGCTAATCGATTAGGTTTGGGTACTCTGCAGAGTTTTGCACACGTTCCCCACAAGATTTGGTCGCCTCCGTTGGACTTCTCGCACTTCAAGGTGTTTGAGAAACGGATGACCAAAACATGGTCTTTTAAAGGGTTTCCCTGAGACTCTGTCGGTGCCCATCCTTTCCTACCGTTCTTCTACCTCTCATAGCACCGCCTGTCCAGGGTCACCATGATATCCAACCAAGCCAGAGCCCATAATGACTTGTGGTTGTGCAGATAAGCCTTGGGTCTTGAAGCATCCATCCATCTCTTTGTGCCTGGGTGGACCTTTCCGCATGAATACTGGCACATCTCCAACATCATCTAGGCTAACCACTGGTTTCTCCAGGGCGCCGTTCAACCATCATCCACCTAGAGGTAAGTTGAAAACTTGGAGTCTTGAAGACTTGATCATCATGTAGGTCTTGAAATTATTAACTCACAACTCTCATGAATCACACAACCAACCCCGTCTACTAATAGCACAGCAAAATGTAAAACAACGTTTCCCGGGGCCAATGTGTCAAAGGGTTGAGGGGTACCTACCACATGATACTACAACAAATAACCAAGTTTCCAATTTACCTACTTTGCATGCAATTGGGGTGATGGAAGAACTAATGCAATAAAACATAGGTATACATGGTCAAAGTGACTTGCCTTGCTGACGATCCTCGTACTCGAGTGACTCTAGATAACAAGCTTCGCACTCCGGATGATCTAATGAATCAAACAAGAGCACACCATAAGCATAAATGCAAAACAAATCACACAATTCAGCAAGGTTAAACAAACAATACTAAAACCATTCAATAGTATCAATCAAGAGAAACAAATAAAAATAATTTTGACTCACAAAAATTTTAGTGTCAAAAACTTCTACTACTACCACTTTAAGACAAACAACCAAGCAATAGCTAGTAGAAAAGACATAGTAAAGAAAATCAATTTTAGTAAACAGGATCAAATTCACTAAAACTTTCGTGTAAAGAAACACTACTAAAATGAAAATAACTAGAATGTTCCTATAACTTTGGAATAGGAAACTATAAAAATAATATTATTAACACTAATATTATTATCATCATATTACTTAACAGAATGGAATTACTAAAATTATTTATTAGAAATCTAACTTAATCATCTAGCTAGTTTGTGAAAGTAAAACTAAATTGTTTTTTTATAAAACTATACCTAATGAAAAAGATATAAAGATTCCTATAACAACATGGTATAAAACTAGACAATCATTCTAAATATTAGCAAGTAATGTTACCTAAATATTTGAAACAACAGAAAGTCATGAAATTATTAACAAAAGTTAAACTAATTCAGATTCAAGTTAAATTAAAATTAAGATAACTAAACTATATTAAGAACTAAACAGATTGTGTTTTTGTTAAAAACAGTAACTAAAATTTATTCAAAAAATTACTCAAATCATGTAGAAAGATATATTTAACTAATACCAAACAGTGGCAAAAAGATTCACTCAAAAATATATTTTTAAACTATAGTTATAAAATTTTAGTAATTTAAACAAATTTGATTAGATTCAAAATTTAAAGTTCAAATTTGAAATCTAAGCATACAGACATAAACTACATCAAATATGTGAACTAATGCAAAAAGAATCAGCTAAAAACTCTAAATAGTTTAAAAGATATAACAAAAACAAAAACAGAAAACATTCTGTTTTCTAAAAGAGAATCAGAAAAAGGAAAAAATAAAACTCATCGGACAGGGGCTACGTGGCAGGTCGTGGTTGGCCGAGAGGGTGTGCGTGCGGGCGTTTGCGGGTGGGTGACCGAAGCTTAGCACATGCCGGTTCGGGTTTTAAAACGATCTAATCTGACGCGTTGATCTTTGATCGAACGGTCCAGGGAGGGGAGAGGGCTTACAGAGAAAGGGGTCGCGGGCGATGAATTCTCCGGCGAGGGTGTGGGAAGCGCTCTGGCGAGGTAGAGTGGGGGCTCGGGGTGGAATGAGGAGCGGAGGGTCGGGGCTACTTATAGGGCCGGTGCGGTGGTCGGGGAAGGAAAGAGGAGGGAGATCCGTAGAGGAGGAATCGCCGATGTGGTTCTGTCGATGCGAGGAGGAAGGCGATCACGACGTCTTCGGGATCAGGCGGTGGGGCTAGGGCGTCAGAGAGAGGGAGGGCGGCGTCAGCGCGTCGGTCGGTCGGCTCGGAGCGGTTTCGGGACTTAACTCCTGTGGGCCGGCCCGTTTCAAAATTAAAACGTTTCCATTTTAATATCCGGAGCAATAAAACTCATTTAAAAGCGTTCAAAACATTTCCAAATATAGGAAATATATATATCAAAATGATCAGGAGAATTAATGCTATTCAATGAACATTTTTTCTCTGTCATATTGAATGCTTTGAAAAAATTTATTTTCAAAAATTGCTATTTTTATTTTAAATCCTTTTGCAATAATTTTTCAGATAGCCCCCTGGGTTTATTGTTCATATATTTCACCAAGATGCCCCTCGTGTGGAGTGTCATGTTACTCCCCTCTTTTCTTTGAACTTTTCAAGAGGTTTTCAAATAGGTGAAACAAGAAAAAGGGAAAGATGAAAGTGACATTTAAGAAATTCAAAGGAAGCACTTCAACCATTATATTCTCTCAAACAATATGATGATGATGCATAGCTATATATCATAACATTCCAAAATGGAATTTTGGGATGTTACAACAAACATATAAATTTTACTACTCTCCTCATAAGCAAATTTCTTCTCATCACTAATAGTTGGAGTATCATAAAAGACTTGAATACTACAAATTGGTTACACACTAAAAGAGTAATATTTAGTAAAAGGATATTCATAATTATGACAAGTATCATAATATTAAGCATCAATCTTTTTCATTGCATAATTATCATCACAATAATCATCAAAAGTAGGAGGCATGTCATAATCATTATAACAAATTTGATCATTCAAAGTAGGGGGAATAAAAAGATCATCTTCATTAAGCATAGCATCCCCAAGCTTGTGGCTTTGTATATAATAAACATAATCACTCTCATCATTAATGGTATGAATAGCACTAATAGTATAGCAATTACTATCATCATCCTCCAAGTTGGTGCCATAAATATTTTCAAGATTAAAAGAAGTATCATTATCTTCCCAATCATAATTATCACAACAATAAATAGGCATAACAAAATCATCCTCAAGTGTGTCATCTTCCACAACTATTTTTGATTCATTCTCATGAGGCCAATCAATAATGGGAGCAACATTATTTGGGAGATATACCTCTTTACCTTTACTTTTCCTTCTTTTATTCTTCTTCACCACATTATGTGTGCCTTTATTTAATTCCTCCAAACTTCTTTTTGAAAAGGTTGGTTGAATAACAAGCTCCTCCGTGTTACCTGATTCATCATAAGAACAAATAGGAGGATACTGGGAAACCTCTTCCCCTTCATTAGTATTCTCTTCATCTTCTAGTTGTTCCCTTGTCTTTAAGTAATTGGCAATATAAGGATTCTCAATTCAATTTACCATGCAATACATATAAATTTCCTTTAGATCAAAATCAAGAAATCTCTTAAGATTGTATTCTGGGATACCCCTAGTTATACGTTTCATTTCTTCATATCCCAGAAGCAAACTAAGTTCATTATGATGCGCAAGGGAAATCAAGTTATCACAATTATTGGACACGATTCGATCATGAAACAATTTGCATTGGAGATTTAAATGACCACATTCATTGCAAAGTTCACAAGGACGGCGATAAATATTAAATCTTTCAGCACGAACATCTAACCTCTCTTGCAACCATTTAGTTTCTAAATACTTATGCCTCTTACAAAATCTATCTTCCCTTTTAGGCATGTCTTGACAAACTCTATGCATTCCACAAAAATTGACATGCTTATAAGAAATATTTTTATCATGACTAGTGCAATCATCATTAGTACTATGGATATTCAAAGAATTTACACTAACAACATTGCAATCATGCTCATCGCTCAAATATTTAGTGCCAAACATTTTAATAACTTCTTCTTCTAACACTTGAGCACACTTTTCCTTTCCATCATTTTCACGAAAGACATTAAAAAGATGAAGCATATGAGGCAACCTCAATTCCATTTTTTGTAGTTTTATTTTATAAAACCAAACTAGTGAAAAACAAGAAACAAAAAGATTTGATTACAAGATCTAAAGATATACCTTCAAGCACTCACCTCCCCGGCAACGGCGCCAGAAAAGAGCTTGATGTCTACTACACAATCTTCTTCTTGTAGACTCGTGTAGGGACTCCAAGCGCAGAGTTTTAAAGAACAATGGAAATTTTATCTCAAGTGGATGACCTAATGTTTATCAATTGTAACATCCCAAAATTTCATTTTGGAATGTTATGAAATATAGCTATGCATCATCATCACATTGTTTCAATGAAGTGAATTGTTGTAGTTTTTCTTTTGTATTTCTAAAAGGCCACTTTCATTTTTCTCCATTTACTTGTTTCACTTATTTGAAAATCTCTGGAATTATTCAAAAAAAAAGAGGAGTAACATGACACTCCACACCAGGGGCATCTTGGTGAATGATTTGAACAATAAAACCAGGGGTTTATTTGAAAGTTTATCTCAAAAGAATTTAAAATCAATTAGGCATTTTCTGAATTTTTTTAAAGTATTCATTTTGACAGAGGAAAAATGTTCATTAAATAGCATTTATTCCCCTAATCATTTTGATATATATATTCCCTATGTTTGGAAATGATTTGAATGCATTAAAGGATTTTAAACGTTCTGGAAAATAGAAAAGGAAACGGATTTAAAGCGTTTAATTAGAAACCGGCTGGCCCACAGCCTTTAAATCCCGAATTCCCTCCGGATCGGCCACCAACGTGCAAACATTGCCCTCTCTCTCACTGTCGTGCAGGACCCACCGTCCAACAGCGTCATCAGCGCGCTCATCCCCTTCCCCTCGCCCCTGACCTCGCCGGCGATCCTGACCCCGTGGATCTCTCTCCTCTCTCCCTCTCCAGACCCCACACCTGACCTATAAGTAGCCACTGCCTCGCCGCGCTCCATTCCACCCGCGAACCCCCACTCCCCTCGCCAGAACATCGCCCCCGCACCTCGCCGGAGTTCTGACTCCACCCGAACCCCCCAGAGCTCCGGGTCGCCGTCTTCGTCGTCCCCAGCCCCGTCTGACACCACCATTCGACGCCGGATCTTCATCGCTGTCGTCTGAGCTCTTCGGACGCCACCCCAACCACCGCATGACCATCTCCGACCACCTCCGACGTCCGGCCGCCATCGACCTCGTCGGAAACCTCGACACCCCCTCTATAAGCCACCGCACACCCCCTGGACCGTTCGATCCAGATCCGACGCGTTAGATTAGATCACTTAAAACCCCGAACCGGTATCCTCTAACATTCGGTCATTCGCCGCAAACACCCGCACGCGCACTCTTTCGACAAATAGGAAGCCGTCACGTAGCCTTTGTCCGTTAGCTAATATTTTTCTTTTTCTGTTTCTGTTTTAGAAAACAGAATGTGTTCCGATTTTAGTTTGGTTATATCTTTTAAACTAATTAGTGTTTTTAATTGATTCTTTTTGCATTAGGTCACAAATTTCACGTAGTTTAGTTCTGTAGTCTTAGATTTCAAATTTGAACTTAAAATTTGAATCTAACCAAATTTGCTTAAATTACTAAAATCTGTATAACTAGAGTTTAAAAAATATATTTTTGTATGAATCTTTTTGCCACTGGTTTGTATTAATTAGACCTATCATACTACATAGTTTGAGAATTTTTAGGATGAATTTGGTTAGGGTTTTTAACAAAAACAGATTCTGTTTAGTTTCTTCTTAGTGTTTATTTGAATTGTTTTATTTTAGTTTACTTTGATTTTGTTTTAGTTTAAATTTTTATTGTAGTTTCTTTAGTTCTTTTGTTCAACATTAGGTGAATTATTTTCTGTTAAATTTTTTTTATTTTTGTTTTGTGCTCTAGTGTAAATAGGTAAATCTTGTTTTCACCTTTAGTATGGTTTAGAAAAATGTTTTGTAGTAACTCCTTTTTGCACAAAATTTTTATAATGAAATACTTTCTGTTTTCTAATAAAATTTTGTATTTGCTTTTCTGTTATCTAAATGGCTAGTTGTTCAAAACAAAATTTTGTCTTGTTATGTCTTAGTAGAAATTTGACACCAAAAAATTTAGAGGCTTATACTTTGAGTGATTCTTGTTGGAAATATGCCCAAGAGGCAATAATAAATTAGTCATTATCATATTTCCTTGTTCATGATAATCGTTTATTATCCATGCTATAAATTGTATTGATCGAAGACTTAGATGCATGTGTGGATACATAGACAAAACCATGTCCCTAGTATGCCTCTAATGGACTAGCTCGTTGATCAAAGATGGTTAAGGTTTCCTAGCCATGGACATGAGATGTAATTTGATAACGGGATCACATCATTAGGAGAATGATGTGATGGACAAGACCCAAACTACAAACGTAGCATATGATCGTGTCAGTTTATTGCTACTGTTTTCTGTATATCAAGTATATGTTCCTATGACCATGAGATCATGCAACTCACGGACATCGGAGGAGTGCCTTGTGTGTATCAAACGTCGCAACGTAACTGGGTGACTATAAAGGTTCTCTACAGGTATCTCCGAGGGTGTCTGTTGAGTTGGCATGGATCAAGACTGGGATTTGTTACTCCGTGTGACGGAGAGGTATCTCGGGGCCCACTCGGTAATACAACATCACAATGAGCCTTGCAAGCAATGTGACTAATTGTTAGTTGCGGGATCTTCTATTACGGAACGAGTAAAGAGACTTTCCGGTAACGAGGTTGAACTAGGTATGGAGATACCGACGATCGAATCTCGGGCAAGTAACATACCGAAGAACAAAAGGAACATCATACGGGATTAACTGAATCCTTGACATAGAGGTTCGACAGATAAAGATCTTCATAGAATAGGTAGGAACCAATGTGGACATCCAGGTCCCACCATTGGTTATTGACCATAGAGGTGTCTCGGTCATGTCTACATAGTTCTCGAACCCGCAGGGTCTGCACACTTAAGGTTTGGTGAGTTTCAGTAGTATAGAGTGATGAATGGTGGTGACCGAAGTTTGTTAGGAGTCCTGTATGATATCCCGGATGTCACGAGGAGCTCCGGAACGGTCTAGAGGTAAAGATTGATATATAGGAAGTCCCATTTTGGTTGCCGGAAAAGTTTCGGGCTAATCGGTAATGTACCGGGAGTGCCGGTAGTGTACCGGGAGACCACTGGGATGGGTATTTGGACCCAAGAGGCTTCATGGGCTGTGGGAGAGTAAATACCAGACTTTTGTGGGCAGGTGGAAGTCCCACACAAGGCCCATGCAGCTGGGAGAAAAGGCCCAAAGGGAAAAAGGTGGAAAAAGGGCAAAAAAGGGAGGAATCCTAGTCCTACTAGGATTGGAGGAGGAGTCCTCCTCTCCTCCCCACTTTGGTCGACCCAAGGGCTGGATTTTTGGCAGCCAAGACTCCTCCTACTCTCCTCCTATATATACTAGAGTATCTTAGGGTTTTGGCACGGAATTTTTAGCCACGTGCTACCCGTTCCTCTAGTGCATAGTTTCTCCTCTAGATCGGTTTTCTCAGTGCTTAGGCGAAGCCCTGCCGGAATTGCTCCACCACCATCGCCGGAGCGCCATCACACTGCCGGTGAACTCTTCTTCCTCTCCACTTCCTCTTCCTAGATCAAGACGGTGGAGATCGTCATCAAGCTGCACGTGTGCTGAACACGGAGGTGTCGTCCGTTCGGCGCTAGATCGGAAGGAACATGAACAAGATCGCGAGACGGTTCATGATGAGTTCACGGGACGGATCGTGATGAGATCGCGGGATATATCGTGATGAGTTCGCGAGACGGATCGTGATGTGATCGCAGGACGCTCGGCGATTTGGATCGCGAAGATGTTCGACTACACCAACCGCGTTTCTTAACGCTTCCCGCTTAGCGATCTACAAGGGTATGTAGATCCACTCTCCCTCTCGTAGATGCTCATCACCATGGATAGATCTTGCGTGTGCATAGGAAAATTTTTGTTTCCCATGCAACGTTCCCCATCAGTGGCATCATGAGCTAGGTCTATGTGTAGATGAGATCTCGAGTAGAACACAAAGAATTTGTGGGCGTTGATGCTTAGATTGCTTCCTCCCTTGGTCGGATTTTGGTTCCGCGGTATTTTGAGATGAAGCGGCCCGGACCAACATTACTCGTACGCTTACGAGAGACCGGTTCCCTCGACGCAACTTGTTGCCTAGATGGCTTGCGGGTGGCAGTTTCTCTCACTTTAGTTCGATCAGATTCGACAAACGCGGTCCTTGAGAAGGTTGAAAAGCAAATTATGTATCACCGTTGTGGTTTATGCATAGGTGAGAATCGTTCTTGCTAGAAACCCGTAGCAGCCACGTAAAACATGCAACAACAATTAGAGGACGTCTAACTTGTTTTTGCAGGGTGTGTTGTGATGTGATATGGCCAATTACATGATGTGATATATGTGATGTATGACATGATCATGTGATGTATAGAATTTCACGTCTTGCATGTCAATGAGTACGGCAACCGGCAGGAGCCATAGGGTTGTCTTTATTTATTGTATGACCTGCGTGTCAATCATTAAGTGCTATGTAATGCTTTACTTTATCGCTAAACGGTAGCAATAGTAGTAGAAGCATGCAGGGCGTGACAACCCCGATGGCAACACGTTGATGGAGATCAAGATGATGGAGATCATACTGTCGTGCCGGTGACGATGGAGATCATGCCGGTGCTTTCAAGATGGAGATCTAAAGCACAAGTTCATGGCCATATCATGTCACTTATGAATTGCATGTGATGTTAATCCTTTTATGCACCTTGTTTTGCTTAGTACGACAGTAGCATTATAAGGTGATCCCTCACTTAAATTTCAAGATAAATTGTGTTCTCCCCAAGTGTGCACCGTTGCGAAAGTTCGTCGTGTTGAGACACCACGTGATGATCGGGTGTGATAGACTCTACGTTCACATACAACGGGTGCAAGCCAGTGTTGCACGTGCAGAACACTCGGGTTAAACTTGACGAGCCTAGCATGTACAGACATGGCCTCGAAACACAAGAGACTGAAAGGTCGAACATGAGTCATATAGTAGATATGATCAACATGATGATGTTCACCATTGTAACCACCTCAACTCACGTGATGATCGGACTTGAGTTGGTGAATTTGGATCATGTATCACTCGGATGACCGGAGGGATGTTAATTTGAGTGGGAGTTCTTAAGTAATATGATTAATTGAACTCATTATCATGAACATAGTCAATAGTGTCTTTGCAAATTATGTTGTAGATTACTAGCTCGCGCTGTAGCTCCCTTAATTTTTATATGTTCCTAGAGAAATAGAGTTGAAAGATGATGGTAGCAATATTGCGGATTGGATCCGTGATCAGAGGATTGTCCTCGTTGCTACACAGAAGGCTTATGTCCTTAATGCACCGCTCGGTGCGCCAACCCCTCTAGCATCATCTGTAGATGTTGTGAACATCTGACAGGTACGTGCTGATGACTACTTGATAGTTTAGCGCGTCATGCATTACGGCTTAGAATTGATGCTTCGAAAGGTTTTGAACGTCACAGAACATATGAGATGTTCTAAGAGCTGAAATTAGGATCTCAGGCTCGTTCCCGTGTTGCGAGATATGAGATCTCCAACAAGATTCTTTGCCTGCAAGATGAACGAGAATAGCTCAATCCTTGAGCATGTGCTCAGATTGTCTGGGTGCTACAATTGCTTGAATCGAGTGGGAGTTCATCTTCCAGATAAGATAGTGATTGATATAGTTCTCCAAGTCACTTTCACTAAGCTACTAGAACTTGGTGATGAACTATAAAATGCCAGGGATAGAATTAATGATCCCTGAGCTGTTCGCGATGTTTGACACCGCGAAGGTAGAAATCGAGAAGGAGCGTCAAAGTATTGATGGTTAGTCAAAACCACTAGTTTCGAGAAGGGCAAGAGCAAGGAGGGAAACTTCATGGATAGCAAGTCAGTTGCAGCTCTAGTGAAGCAACCCAAAGTCTAACCCAAACCCGAGACTAAGTGCTTCGATTATGAGGAGAACGGTCGCTGAAGCGGAACAACCCTAGATACTTGGTAGTTAAGAAGGTTGGGAAAGTCGACAGAAGTATATTTGATATACGTGTTATTGATGTGTACCTTGCTAGTACTCCTAGTAGCACCTGGGTATTGGATACCGGTTCGGTTGCTAAATGTTAGTAACTCGAAGTAAAAGTTACGGAATAAACGGATACTAGCTAAGTGTGAGGTGACGATGTGTGTTGGAAATGTTTCCAAGGTTGATGTGATCAACATCGCACGCTCTCTCTATCTTCGAGATTAGTGACGAACCTAAATAAATGTTATTTGGTGTTTTTGCGTTGAGCATGAACGTGATTAGATCATGTTCATTGCAACACGGTTATTCATTTAGGATAGAGAATAACGGTTACTCTATTTACATGAATAATACCTTCAATGGTCATGCACCCAGTAAGAATGGTTTGTTGAATCTTGATCGTAGTAATACACATGTTCATAACATTGATGCCAAAAAGATACAAAGTTAATAATGATAGTACCACATGCTTGTGGCACTACTGCTAAATGTCATATTGGTATAAAGCGCATGAAGTGAGACATGCGAACCATGCCTCTTGGTCAAGATGACTAAGGACCCCGTTTTCTATTTTGATCAAGCGGGCAAGTGATTTATTGGAAATGATACATGTTGATGTATGCAATCCAATGAGTCTTGTAGCGTGCGGTGAATATCGTTATTTTCTTACTTCACTGATGATTTGAGTAGATATAGTGTATATTTACTTAATGAAACACAAGTCTGAATCGTTTGAAAGGTTCAAGCAAATTCAGAGTGAAGTTTTAAGATCATCGTGACAAGAAGATAAAAATGTTTGTGATATGATCGTGGAGGTGAATATCTGAGTTACGAGTTTGGCATACAACTTTAGACAATGTGAAGAATTGTTTTCACAACTCATGCCACCTAGAAAACCATAGTGTGATGGTGTGTCCGAACGTCATAGTCGTGCTCTATTGGATAGGGTACATGCTATGATGTCTCCTATCGTTTTGTTACTATAATTTTGGGGTTATGCATTAGAGACAACTACATTCACTTTAAATAGGGCACCATCTAAATCCGTTGAGATGACACCGTGTGAACTATGGTTTGATAGAAACCTAAAGCTGTCATTTCTTAATGTTTGGGGCTGCGACGCTTGTGTGGAAAATGTTTTCGCCTAATGAGCTCGAACCCAAAGCGGACAAATGCATCTTCATAGAATACCCTAAGAACAGTTAGGTGAACCTTCTATCTCAGATCCAAGCATAAAATATTTGTTGCTAAAACTGGGTCCTTTCTCGAGAAAGGGTTTCTCTTGAAAGAGTTTAGTGGGAGGAGGATAGAACTTGATGAGGTTGTTGAAACCTCTACTTCAACCAGAAAGTAGCGCAGCACAGAAAGATGTTTCTGTGAAGCCTATGTCAGTTGAAGAGGAAGTTAATGATGATGATCATGAAAGCTTCGGATCAAGTTACTATCGACCTACGAGGAAATTAGAGCTTGATGAGGTTATTGAACCTTTACTTCAACCAGAGAGTAGCGCAGCGCGGGAAGTTGTTTTTGTGAAGCCTACATTAGTTGAAGAGGAAGTTAATGATGATGATCATGAAGCTTCAGATCAAGTTACTATCAAACCTCATAGGGCGACAAGGATGTATACTGCTCCTGAGCGATACGACAAACCCTGTCTTGGAGGTCATGTTGTTGGACAACGATGAACCTACAAACTATGGAGAAGCAATGATGGGTCTAGAAACCAACAAATGGTTAGATGCCATGAAATCCGAGAAAGGATCCATGTATGAAAACCAAGTATAGACTTTGGTGGACTTGCTCGATTGGACGGCAGGTCGTTAAGTACAAATGGATCTTTAAAATGAAGACAAACGCTGATGGTAAATGTTACCATTTGTATCGACTTGTTGCAAAGTAGTTTACGACAAGTTCAAGGAGTTGACTGCAATGAGAATTTCTCACTCGTAGCGATGCTAAAGTCTGTTGGAATAATGTTAGCAGTTGCTGCATTTTCCAATTATGAAATCTGGTAGATGGATGCCAAAACATCGTTTCCTTCCTTAAGGAAAGGTTGTATGAGATGCAACCAGAAGGTTTTGTCAGTCCTAAGGATGCTAAAAGGTGTGTGAGCTTCAGTGATTCTTCTATGAACTGAAGCAAGCATCTCAGAGTTGGAATTTACACTTTGATGAGTTGATCAAAGTTTTTGAGTCTATACACAGTTTACGAGAAACTTGTATTTGCAATAAAGTGAGTGGGAGCATTATTGAGTTTCTGATAAGTATATGTGGATGACATATTGCTATTCGGAAATGATGTAGAATTTCTCGAGAGCATAAACGGTTGTTTGAAAAGATTTTTTCAAAGGAAGACCTGGATAAAGCTACCTAATTGTTGAGCATCATGATCCATATAGATAGATCAAGATACTTGATGACACTTTCAATGAGTACATACCTTGACAAGATTTTGAAAGAGTTCAAAATGGACCAGTCAGAGAAAGAGTTTTCGCCTGATTTGTAAGGTATAAAGTTGAGTAAGACTCAATGCCCAGTGACTGCAGAAGATAGAGAAAAGATGAGTGTCATCACCTATGCTTCAGCCATAGGCTCTATCATGTATGCAATGTTGTGCACAAGACCCGATGTCAGCCTTGCCATAAGTATGGCCAGAAGGTTTCAAAGTGATCCTGGAATGGAGCACTAGACAGCGGTCAAGATTGTCCTTAGTAACTAAAAGACTAAGGACATGTTTCTCGATTATGGAGGTGATAAAGAGTTTGTCGTAAAGAGTTACGTCGATGCAAGCTTTAAACACCAATCCGGATGACTCGTAGTAGCAATCTGGATACGTATAGCGGAGCAGCCATTTGGAATAGTACCAAGTGGAGTGTGGTAGCAGTGTTTACGGTTTGACATAGAAATTTGCAAAGTACACACGGATCTGAATGTCGCAGACCCGCTGACTATAAGACCTCTCTCACATGCAAAGCATGATCGAGCCCCAGAACTCATTGGGTGTTAGATTCATAACAATGTGAATCACATGGTGATGTGAACTAGATTATTGACTCTATTGCAAGTGGGAGACTATTGGAAATATGCCCTAGAGGCAATAATAAATTGTTATTATCATATTTCCTTGTTCATGATAATCGTTTATTATCCATGCTATAAATTGTATTGATCGGAGACTTAGATGCATGTGTGGATACATAGACAAAACCATGTCCCCAGTATGCCTCTAATGGACTAGCTCGTTGATTAAAGACGGTTAAGGTTTCCTAGCCATGGACATGAGATGTCATTTGATAACGGGATCACATCATTAGGAGAATGATGTGATGGACAAGACCCAAACTACAAACGTGGCATATGATCGTGTCAGTTTATTGCTACTGTTTTCTGCATGTCAAGTATATGTTCCTATGATCATGAGATCATGCAACTCACGGACATCGGAGGAGTTCCTTGTGTGTATCAAACGTCGCAACGTAACTGGGTGACTATAAAGGTTCTCTACAGGTATCTCCGAGGGTGTTTGTTGAGTTGGCATGGATCAAGACTGGGATTTGTTACTCCGTGCGACGGAGAGGTATCTCGGGGCCCACTCGGTAATACAACATCACAATGAGCCTTGCAAGCAATGTGACTAATTGTTAGTTGCATGATCTTGTATTACGGAATGAGTAAAGAGACTTGCCGGTAACGAGGTTGAACTAGGTATGGAGATACCGAAGATCGAATCTCGGGCAAGTAACATACCGAAGAACAAAAGGAACATCATACGGGATTAACTGAATCCTTGACATAGAGGTTCGACCGATAAAGATCTTTGTAGAATATGTAGGAACCAATGTGGACATCCAGGTCCCTCCATTGGTTATTGACCGTAGAGGTGTCTCGGTCATGTCTACATAGTTCTCGAACCCGCAGGGTCTGCACACTTAAGGTTTGGTGACGTTTCGGTAGTATAGAGTTATGAATGGTGGTGACCGAAGTTTGTTAGGAGTCCTGGATGATATCCCGGACGTCACGAGGAGCTCCGGAATGGTCCGGAGGTAAAGATTGATATATAGGAAGTCCCATTTTGGTCGCCGGAAAAGTTTCGGGCTAATCGGTAATGTACCAGGAGTGCCGGTAGTGTACCGGGAGACCACCGGGAGGGGTATTTCGACCCAAGAGGCTTCATGGGCTGTGGGAGAGTAAATACCAGCCTTTTGTGGGCTGGTGGAAGTCCCACACAAGGCCCATGCGGCTGGGAGAAAAAGCCCAAAGGGAAAAAGGTGGAAAAAGGGCAAAAAAAGGGAGGAATCCTAGTCCTGTTAGGATTGGAGGAGGAGTCCTCCTCTCCTCCCCACTTTGGTCGACCCAAGGGCTGGATTTTTGGCAGCCAAGACTCCTCCTCCTCTCCTCCTATATATACTAGACGATTTTAGGGTTTTGGCACGGAATTTTTAGCCACGTGCTACCCGTTCCTCTAGTGCATAGTTTCTCCTCTAGATCGGTTTTCTCAGTGCTTAGGCGAAGCCCTGCCGGAATTGCTCCACCACCATCGCTGGAGCGTCGTCACGCTGCCGGTGAACTCTTCTTACTCTCCATTTCCTCTTGCTGGATCAAGACGGTGGAGATCATCATCAAGCTGCACATGTGCTGAACGCGGAGATGTCGTCTGTTCGGCGCTAGATCGGAAGGACCATGAACAAGATCGCGAGACGGTTCGTGATGAGCTCACGGGACGGATCGTGATGAGATCGCGGGACGGATCGTGATGAGTTCGCGGGACAGATCGTGATTGGATCGCGGGAAGGATCGTGATGTGATCGCGGACGCTCGGCGATTTGGATCGCAAAGATGTTCGACTACACCGACCGCGTTTCTTAACGCTTCCCTCTTAGCGATCTACAAGGGTATGTAGATCCACTCTCCCTCTCGTAGATGCTCATCACCATGGATAGATCTTGCATGTGCATAGGAAATTTTTTGTTTCCCATGCAACGTTCCCCATCAATTCTTCCTTTTGATTGTGCTATTTGTTTGTTGAAGTATTTGTTTACCTTGCTGTTGTATGAATTGTATTGTGGTTATGCTTATTGTGTGCTTTGTTTGATTCGTGAGATCATCCGGAGTGCGAAGCTTGTTATCTAGAGTCACTTGAGTACGAGGATCGTCAGCAAGGCAAGTCACTTTGATCATGTATACCTATGTTTTTATTGCATTAGTTCTACCATCTCCCCAATTGCATGCAAAGTTGGTAATTTGGAAACTTGGTTACTTGATGTAGTATCATGTGGTAGCCACCTCTCACCCCTTTGACACATTGGCCCCGGGAAACGTTGTTTTAATTTTGCTATGCTATTAGTAGACGGGGTTGGTTGTGTGATTCATGAGAGTTGTGAGATAATAATTTCAAGACCTACAAGATGATCAAGACTTCAAGACTCCGAGTTTTCAACATACCTCTGGGTGGATGATGGTTGAACGGCGCCCTGGAGAAACCAGTGGTTAGCCTAGGTGTTGCTGGAGAAGTGCCAGTATTCACGCGGAAAGGTCCACCCAGGCACAAAGAGATGGATGGACGCTTCAAGACCCAAGGCTTACCTGCACAGCCACAAGCCATTATGGGCTCTGGCTTGGTTGGATATCATCGTGCTCCTGGACAGGCGGTGCTACGAGATGTAGAAGAACGGTAGGAAAGGATGGGCACCGACAGAGTCTCAGGGAAACCCTTTAGAAGACCATGTTTTGGTCATCTGTTTCTCAAACACCCTGAAGTGCGAGAAATCCAACGGAGGCGATCAAATCTTGTGGGGAACGTGTGCAAAACTCTGCAGAGTACCAAAACCTAATCGATTAGCCGTGTCCACGGTCATGGACAGTTTGAACCAAAGGAACTGAAACTATCTGGAATTCTCAACACAAATAATTATATTGATGTGGGTATTAATGACAACTTGGGTATGAGAATTGGTTGGTGGAACCATCTCATTAATCAACCAACATTGTAGTAATAACTTTTGCCCTCTCTTGTTGTAGTAAAAATTGGCTTTATGCAAAATTTACTACCCCACCTGCCAGATATGCATATAGAATAGATGATTACTTTACACCCCCTCTTTTGTGACATTGCCAGCATATTCAATATGCTGACCTACATGGCTGCAACATATCATGTTGTAGAGTACTTTTCTGTCCAGGAGTGAGGATACGCTCTACGCTCGATGAGATGCCCTTGGAGTCACATGGACTCAACTACCTTTGAAGCTTCCGCAAGATTAGTTATTCTCATGAGTTGGCCTTCAGCCATTTTATTGTAATTCTTATTGTAATAAAGAACTTGATGTGAGATTTTCAATTAATAAAGTTGTGTGATTTCCCTTTGATATATACATTGATGTACCGTGTGTGTACCAGCATGATCTTAGGATGGTACGGAAACACCGGAGATTCGACCTTTCAGGTCGGGTCTCTACATCAATCCACGGGAGGTGTAGGATGAAGACGGTCCCTCTAAAACAACCCTGCAATCAAATAGCAAAGAGTCTCTTGTGTCCCCAACACACCCAATACAATGGTAAATTGTATAGGTGCACTAGTTCGGTGAAGAGATGGTGATACAAGTGCAATATGGATGGTAGATATAGTTTTTTTCTAATCTGAAAATATAAAAACAGCAAGGTAACAAATAGTAAACAGCAAGCAAAATGTTGTATAAATGCTTGGAAACAAGCCTAGGGTCCATACTTTCACTAGTGCAATTTCTCTCAACAATATTGACATAGTTGAATCATATGTAAATACCTCTCGCATGACAAAGAGTTCACTCCAAAGTCACAAATAGCGGATAACTAATGAAGAAATTATTGTAGGGTACGAAACCACCTCAAAGTTATCTTTTCTGATCAATCTTATGATCTGTCCCTATAAGTGTCACAAACAACCCTAGAGTTCGTACTACAATAACACCTTAAGATACACATCAACCAAAACCCTAATGTCACCTAGATACCCCAATGTCACCACGAGTACCCGTGGGCTTGATTATACGATATGCATCACATAATTTCAGATTCATCATGTTCAATCCAACACAAAGTACTTCAAAGAGTGCCCCAAAGTTTCTACCGGAAAGTCAAGACAAAAACTTGTGACAACCCCTATGAATAGATCCCCAAGGTCACGGAACCCGCAAGTTGATCACCAAAACATACATCAACTGTATCAATAGAACATCCCATTGTCACCATAGATATCCCATTGCACGACATACATCAACTGTTCTCCAATCCTTAAAGACTCAATCCGATAAGTAAACTTCAAAGGGAAAACTCAATTCAGCACAACTAGATAGAGAGCGGAAAACTCCATATGATTCATCTATATCAATAATGCTCGCGGTACATCAAGATCGTGCCATCTCAAGAACACAAGAGAGAGAGAGAGATCAAACACATAGCTACTGGTACATACCCTTAGCACCGAGGGTGAACTACTCCCTCCTCATCATGGAGGGTGCCAGGATGATGAAGATGGCCTCCGATGATGGTTTCCCCCTCCGGCAGGGTGCCGGAACGGGCTCCCGATTGGTTTTTCGTGGCTCTGGAGGTTTGCGGCGGATGAACTCCCGATCTAGGTTCTGCGTTGTTTTTTTGGTATTTATAGGAATTTATGGTGGTGGAAATAAGTAAGGATGGGACACGAGGGAGTCATAAGCCTGCAGGGCGCGACCAGGGGGGTGGGCGTGCCCCTTAGGCTTGTGACTGCCTTGTGGGTCTTCCGGCCCAGCTCTGATGCTCCGTGGGTCTCTTCTGGTCCAACAAAAATCACCGTAAATTTTTATTCCGTTTGGACTCCGTTTGATATTCCTTTTCTGTAAAACTCAAAAACAAGGGAAAATAGAAACTGGCACTGGGCTTTGATTTAATAGGTTAGTCCCAAAAATAATATAAAGTTGTAGTAAAATGATTGTAAAACATCCAAGAATGATAATATAACAGCATGGAACAAGCAAAAATTATAGATATGTTGGAGATGTATCATCTTTCTCCTCGATCCATCGTCTTTCTCCTCGCCGAGTCGGTCAGAATCCACATTCTGAGAGGCATCTCCACATCAATGGTGACCCTAGCACATAGGAAGCCCCGTGTGTGACCAAAGCTTGCCATCTATGCATTCTCATCGATTTGTTTAGCAGTCGATAGAGGCCACCATAGTCTCTCGGATCGGATGGAAGGTTCTTATCCCTATCCCACACTTGGAATATCTCATCGGGCCTCATGCAATCTTCGAATTCAGCCACAATCACCACCTTCTTGTTTAAGTGCCACGACGAACGTGCCCAAACCCTATCTCTACCTATGTGATTCTCATAGTCTGCCACAGACATGTTGATGCCTACCAATCGAAATTGAGGTCATGTCGGGTTTCCCCATGCTGGACGAAGTGCATTGCTAATAGTTTGAATATGATACTGATTTTGATATGAGATCTTGTATGCAAATAGCCACTTCTCGGGACCCTGTTTGATGTGACCATCTACCACCAAGGGTGTAGATTCTTGCTTTCCCTAGTGCATCTTTGAATTGAGTTCTCGCCGATGTATGAGGCATGGCTCTTGTTTCCATTTGGGCACCATCGACGATGGGGAGTGGCATGGGGGATGTCTCCATCTACCTACTGTGAAATATAGTTCGACACCCATGTAGGAGCGCCCCACCCATGTAGGAGACATGGCTCTCGTATCACTTTGGGCATCCCCAGTGGGGGGATGTCACTATCTACCTAGCCGGACTCATCTGGGCGCCCTGCTGATGATCTACATGGATGCCGACAAGATTCCACGTCAAACCCTAGTAGCCACTTGTCGGATTTCGGGCTCCGCAAAACTGAGAGAAGTTCGAACACAGGGGTGTGTGCGTAGATCCCTAACAGCCTCGCCCCTCCAAGATCACAACATGGTAGCCTAGATCGATGAACTCGCATGATGACGAGGGAGAAGATTGTACAGGAGGATTTTCCCAGGTTTGGGCCGCTGCGAAGCGTAATACCCTACTCCTTCTTTGGTGGATTGCCTCACGAGGAGGATTGTGATGAACTAGTACAGTGGTGAGTTGCCTCGCGAGGGCGCTTTGGTGGTCTTGCCTCTTCTCTCGTCTCTCTTCTCTACGGAGCAGCCTAGCCTCTATTTATAGTGGCTCGGGTCCTCTTCCCTTATTTCTATGGCGGGAAGGGATCCCACAATGGCCAAATTCCAAGGGGTACAAGGGGTACACCCTTATCCTGACGAAAGGTGGTCTTTGCCTACAAAGTAGCTGTTGGTGATGCAGTGGTGGGATCGGCGATGACATCTGTCCTGCAGGGCTCGTGGTCTCAGTCTCGTTGCACCGGAATGGAGACCTTTGGGGGGAGCTTTGGGAACCTACATACGTCCTTGCCCCATTTGCACCAAACAGGAAACTATCCTACCTCACGCGCTGGTGCACGCCTGGCCCGCCTTGCGTCATCCTTGGCCTTCCGAGGCCAAGCGTTGCATAGAGATCTCCGCTGCTCAGGAGGTGGCCTGGGGAGGCCTATCCCCTGTAGGTCTTGGTGTTGCTTCCCTCATGAGCTTGGGGATCTCGCGAGGGCCTTGTCTTGACTGGGGCCACGCTAGGCCGTACTTGGCTGTCGAAGTGGGTCATGCCCTGGGCCGCAGACAGGCAAGTCTGGGTACCCCTGTTCCCAGAACGCCGACAGTAGCTCCTAGGCCCAAGGCGTGCTCGAGCTGGCTTCCAAGCTAAGCCGATGGAGACGGCCTGGAGCGTCATGGGCCCTAAACGCCTGCGGGCCAGGCTTGACACGCATCGCTCTCCGAGGTGCCGACGCCTCCATTTCCCGAAGTACGCTAGGAAACGCCCCAAGTCAAACTGATGCGACGCGCGTGCGCTATGTCGGACATCGTTACCCTTCCTTGAATGCGGCTGTTCCCTTGGGCCTTTGCCCCTCGGGCCACGCGGATGTGACCCATCGAGAGCAGATGGAGCGACGTGAGGTAGTAATGCATGTCAACCGATCCTGCCGCGCAACGCCCAAGGGGTGCACGTCGCCTTCACTCCCCACGACGCCCCCAGGCAGCAGTTACGCCTATAAATCTGCCCTGCTTAGGAGGTCTTGCCATCTTTTATGCCCTCTCTCTCTTCGTCCTTCCAAATATATTCTTCCCATCTTCTTCCCTATTCTTACTCTCCATGGCGTCCAGGGGGAGTGTTGCGGGTGCGGGGAAACTCCCAGGGTCTTCGGTTCCGCGACTGGCCTCCAGAAGTGGTGGTGGGGGTCTTCAAGGCCGGCCCAAGCCCGCCGGTGCTGGGCCATCATCAACGAGTGGCTGTCCCGTCTCCCAACCTCCTTGCTTGCAGTAATGTCCGTATCGCCGGACCTGATCGCTCCCCCTTCCCAAGGCGCTTGCGCCCAAGCGGCTCCAGGAGGAGGCAGACGCGCTGAGGACCTAGCTAGTGAGCACCAAGGCCGCCCTCCATGCTGCACTCAGGAGCGAGGAGGAGGCCAAGGCAGAGCTAGTGTCCCTCCAAGACCAGGTCAAGGAGGCAGCTGATGTCATGCAGGCCGCCTAGGACGAGGTGGCACACGCGAGGATACTGGAGGCGCAGTGCACCAAGCAGTACCTGGGCATTGCCCACCGTGCAGCTAGTGCGGTGGGCCGATTCGTTGGGGAAGTCCCTGTGCTGACATGCACGCATAGCGACGGTGGCTACCTTAACTTCTTTGACAAGGTGGTGGAGGCACTGGAGACCGGCGTCTCCCGGGGGGATGAGGACAACTTGTCCAGCACGCTCGACCTCCTGGACATGGCGCTAACACGGGTTTTCTCCAACCTACGTTGCCATGCCCCGGAGCTCGACCTTCTCCACGTCGTGGAACCAGTGCCTGAGGAGCTCCAGAAGCCCCTCAGGGATGAGGTCCGCTCGCACATGGAGTCCCTGGTGGAGCGGTTCATCCAGGTGTCCCTTTCTAACGAGGGCGATGACTCCGGTGCCGAGGCGGGTGATGGGCTGGATGGTGACAGTGACTCCTCCGCCTAGGCCTCCCATGTTTCCCTTTTCTATTTCATGTCATGTCAAGAAAAACCAATCCCCTGAGGGCGTCAGACTTTTGTGCATTACCTTCGTCCTCTTCTTTCCTTTTGTTGTCGGTTGTTTGCTCGCTGTGGAGCGACTTTGTCTCTTGTGCGAGGCTTGGTATCGTTGTCGATGTGGTTCAGTGATGGCGGCCTGATGGGACCCCGCGAGGGGTACCCTCCTGAGGGGAGCATGCCGCCTCCTAGTCCGGGGTCTTTCGTGTCGTCGCGTGATGAGGCCGGACTCCTCCCCTTGCGTCGTCCTTCCTATCACCTGGGGCCTCAAGAACCATGGAGGTAGCACATAGTGGACCGTAGCACCTGCATTCTCACGTTAGGTCTCACACCTCCTACCCTGTATTTGGGCTATCATCTAATCAGGTAGTTTCTGCTCTGTTCGGTGGTGTACTTACCTTATCGTGTCGTGGCGATCCCGTGCGTCGCGTGGTGTAGCTGAAACACCCAGGGAGCTCGGGGATCCCACCTGAGGGGCTTCTTCCTTGTTTGCGGAATGGTTTGGGGGCCCTTTCGGCACTCTACATCCATGGGCCCCAGTCCCGCACATTCCTCAACCACCGTTGTGGCGTCCAGATCACCAGGACGAGACCACAGGGCGAGACCTCAACACCCTCGGGGCATCCGGATCACCAGGATGACAAAAAGGGGAGAGGGGCTATATGACCGGTAAGGCTCCCGAGGCGCATTGCTCAGGATCCCCCTTGACGCTCAAGCAGCACTCTATGCCAGCAGGTACCTGTCCCGCACATTCCTCGACCACCATTGGGGCGTCTGGATCACTAGGACGAGACCAAGGGGTGAGGCCTCGACCATCGTTGGGGCGTCCGGATCACCAGGACGAGACCAAGGGGCGAGGGGATATATGACCGGTAAGGCTCCTGAGGTGCGTTGCTCAGGAGCCCCCCTTGATGCTAGAGCGACTCCCATACCATTCCACCGCCCGCTACCTCGAGAGGCGCATGAGCCTCCTGAGGCTTCGTGCTATCGTGTTGGGACGTGGTCAGAGCCCCCGCGCGGGAGTCAACCACCCAAAGATGTATGCTTCTGAGGCAACAGGATCTTGTCGGCCTGCTCTGAGACGCCCCGGGGAGGGCCAGAGCGTGCGGTCCTTTGTAAGGTGCCAATTCAGAGAAAGAGACTCCAAGGCCAGGAAAAAGGAATAGTGATGAGAGAAAAATCCCTGCCCTTTTTTAAATAGAGTTCCGAAAGCTTCAAATTTCATTTCAAAAAGTGACAATCCAAATCAAAAAAACAAAACAAGCAACAGCCACGTCTGACACCTAGGCTAGTCTTCGTCTTCATCTTCCCCCAGCGCGGAGCGTGGGGCATCCACGTTGCGTGGGCACAACCATTGGAGGGCAGCGTTGTCCGCCAGCGCAGATCATGGGGCTTCCACTTGGGCGTGGGTAGGAACTGTTGGAAATATGCCCTAGAGGCAATAATAAATTAGTTATTATCATATTTCCTTGTTCATGATAATCGTTTATTATCCATGCTATAATTGTATTGATCGGAGACTTAAATGCATGTGTGGATACATAGACAAAACCATGTCCCTAGTATGCCTCTAATGGACTAGCTCGTTGATCAAAGGATGGTTAAGGTTTCCTAGCCATGGACATGAGATGTCATTTGATAACGGGATCACATCATTAGGAGAATGATGTGATGGATAAGACCCAAACTACAAACATAGCATATGATCGTGTCAGTTTATTGCTACTGTTTTCTGGATGTCAAGTATATGTTCCTATGACCATGAGATCATGCAACTCACGGATATCGGAGGAGTGCCTTGTGTGTATCAAACGTCGCAACGTAACTGGGTGACTATAAAGGTGCTCTACAGGTATCTCCGATGGTGTTTGTTGAGTTGGCATGGATCGAGACTGGGATTTGTTACTCCGTGTGACGGAGAGGTATCTCAGGGCCCACTCGATAATACAACATCACAACAAGCCTTGCAAGCAATGTGGCTAAGTGTTAGTCATGGGATCTTGTATTACGGAACGAGTAAAGAGACTTGCCAGTAACGAGGTTGAACTAGGTATGGAGATACCGACGATCGAATCTCGGGCAAGTAACATACCGAAGAACAAAGGGAACGTTATACGGGATTAGCTGAATCCTTGACATAGAGGTTCGACCGATAAAGATCTTCGTAGAATATGTAGGAACCAATGTGGATGTCTAGGTCCCGCCATTGGTTATTGACCATAGAGGTGTCTCGGTCATGTCTACATAGTTCTCGAACCCGCAGGGTCTGCACACTTAAGGTTCGGTGACGTTTCGGTAGTGTAGAGTTATGTATGGTGGTGACCGAAGGATGTTCGGAGTCCCGGATGAGATCTCGGACGTCACGAGGAGCTCCGGAATGGTCCGGAGGTAAAGATTCATATATAGGATGTCCCAGTTTGGTCGCCGGAAAAGTTTCGGGCTCATCGGTAGTGTACCGGGAGTGCCGGTAGTGTACCGGGGGACCTCCGGGAGGGGTATTTCGACCCCAAGAGGTCCATGGGCTGTGGGAGAATAATAACCATCCCTTAGTGGGCTGGGAAAACATCCACAAAGGCCTATGGCACAGGAGAGAAAGTCCTAAAGCAAAAAGTGGAAAATCAGCCAATAGGAGGCAATCCTACTCCAACTAGGATTGGAGGTGAAGTAGGATTGCTCCCACCTCCTATTTCGGCCGACCGAAAGGCCTTGGATGCCTCTCCTCTCCTCTCCTCCTATATATACTAGTGGATTGGGTGGTTTTTGGACAGAATTTCTGGCCACGTGCTACCCGTTCCACCGGTGCATAGTTTCTCCTCTAGATCGTAGTTCCGCAGTGCTTAGGCGAAGCCCTGCCGGAATTGCTCCACCACCATCACCGGAGCGCCGTCACGCTGCCGGTGAACTCTCTCTCCTCTCCACCTCCTCTCGCTGGATCGATACGGTGGAGATCGTCATCAAACTGCACGTGTGCTGAACGCGGAGTTGCCATCCGTTCGGCGCTAGATCGGAAGGACCGTGATCGAGATCGCGAGACGGTTCGTGATGTGATCACGGAACAGATCGTGATGAGTTCGCGGGATAGATCGTGATCAAGATCGTGATCGTGATGAGTTCACGGGACGGATCATGATGTGTTCGCGGGACGGTTCGTGATTGGATCGCGGGACGCTCGGCGATTTGGATCGCGAAGAAGTTCGACTACACCAACCGCGTTTCTTAACGCTTCCCGCTTAGAGATCTACAAGGGTACGTAGATCCACTCTCCCTCTCATAGATGCTCATCACCATGGATAGGTTTGCGTGTGCGTAGGAAAATTTTGTTTCCCAT
Source organism: Hordeum marinum (assembly GCA_022496015.1). Lineage (NCBI taxonomy): Eukaryota > Viridiplantae > Streptophyta > Magnoliopsida > Poales > Poaceae > Hordeum > Hordeum marinum. The sequence continues at coordinate 338,368,299 of CM039677.1, read as the reverse complement.
GCGACGTTCCCCAACAGGAACCCCTTCACTCCTCGGGGGGCTATTGGCGTATACAACCCACTCATTATTACGTGAGAGTGTCACGACCGAAGATAGCGGGGCAAGCCCCCAGGCACGTGGCCTAGGTGCTCCCAACCCTATCAAGAGCTATCCCACGCATTTCTACATGGTTGCGCGCCCCTACAACCCAAACCTGAGTGCACTATTCCCCGCGTAGCCGCGGGATTGCGCTCCTGCGGCCCAAACATGAGCATAATGCACCCAGCGCAACAATAGGGGTGTTGTGTCGGTGAAGCCGCCTCGTGAGGCGGCGGGCGCCGCCCAGTCCATGCTGCTTGAAGGCCGCGTCGGCGCCCCCGTTGTTGCGTGTGTCCCATGCTGCTTGTATCCTGTCGCTCCTCCTGGCTGTTGCTCCTATGGCCCTAGGCTCGGTTGCGTGCTGCCTGTTCGCGGGGGCGGCGGCCGCGGCGTGCCCACACGCATCCTGGGTCACCCCCCACCACCTCTTTCGCACGCGGCAACCTGGCCCAGTACTCCCACAGTGGGAGCTAATACGTCTCCGTCGTATCTATAATTTTTGATTGTTTCATGCCAATATTCTACAACTTTCATATACTTTTGGCAACTTTTTATACTATTTTTGGGACTAACATATTGATACAGTGCCCAGTGTCAGTTCATGTTTGTTGCATGTTTTTTGTTTTGCAAATTACCATAGTAAACAAAGTCCAAACACGACAAAAACTTACGAAGATTTGTTTGGAATATATGTAATTTTGGGGAAAAAGAATCAACGCCAGACGATGCGCGAGGGCCCCACAAGTTGTAGGGGCGCGCCCTACACCCCGGGCACGCCAAGGTGGCTTGTGGTCAGCCCTTAAGGAGGTTGGGGCCCTTCTTTTGCCGCAATAAAGCTAATATCCGTATAAAAATCGTGTTAAAATTTCAACCGAATCGAATTTAAACTTGCTATCGGTCTAGTAACGTAGTCAATTGCTTAGAGACAATTCCCCAACTCCTACCATCACTTTTCCACACTCGTTAAACTAACTTAATTGTTACTTTATCTAAACAGCCACTAGTTTTTATTTACGTGTTCTTTATTATCTTGCAAACCTATCCCACAACACCTACAAAGTATTTCTAGTTTCATACTTGTTCTAGGTAAAACGAACGTTAAGCGTGCGTAGAGTTGTAGCAATGGTCGATATAACTTGAGGGAATATTTGTTCTACCTTTACCTCCTCATTGGGTTTGACACTCTTACTTATCGAAAGAGGTTACAACTAATCCCCTATACTTGTGGGTTATCAAGACCTTTTTCTGGCGCCATTGCCGGGGAGCAATAGCGTGGGGTGAATATTCTCGTGTGTTCTTGTTTGCTTTATCACTAAGTAGATTTTAATCTTTGATCTAAGTTGTTCTATATCTTTAGTTATGGATATGGAACACGAAATACAAAAAAATTAGGTGTACTTGCTAATCATGGAGACGGGGAACCTCCTAAAACCCTCGATGCGCGTTATGTGAAAGATATTATGCACTACTTTAATAATCGTGAGAAAACCCCTTCAATTATAATATGGGACACACATTGGATCAATGTTAATACTTTAAGGATTATCGCTTGACTCAAAAAGGGAAACTATGATGGGATCAAATTCATATGTTACATTGGTATGCTCGGAATTTATGCTTGGGATATGATTATACATGTTGCTCTAGGATGAAGGCTCCACACCTTCCCTTTTCATGTAAATTTAATGATAATGAAACCTTCTTATGCTAATGGTATATATGATTACTATGATGTGGAAAGAATAGAAGAATTCATTGCTTTTATGGGTGCTTGTGAAATTAAATGTTTGTTTGAGGAGTATGAAAATTGTGATGATGCTGTTTACAGATCTGAAAATCTTGCTATACTTCGATATTGCTATGAGAACTCTAAATATAATGCCGTATTAATCCTTTTATTGAGAAAGTCTCCGCTGTCCAAGAAGAGACTAATATTTTGTAGGAATCTATGGAAGAAGAAATTCGTGAGACTGTGAGCTCATTAGATGAAAAAGATGATGAGGAGAGCGAAGAACAAAAGGAGGAAGAGCGGATTAGCTACCCATGCCCACCTTCTAATGAGAGTAACTCTTCAACTCATACATTTTTTTAATTTCCCTTCGTGCTTACTAAAGGATGAATGCTATGTTGATGGCTATGATCCCTTGGATTCATCTGAAATACACCTTTTTGATGAAATTGATGCTTGCTATACTTGTGGCCATGATGCCAATATGAATTATGATTATGGAGATGAAATTGCTATAGTTCCTTATTTTAAGAATGAAATTGTTTCTATTCCACCCACACATGATAGTCCTATTATTTTTTGAAATCTCCCAACTATACTATATCGGAGAAGTTTGCGCTTATTAAGGACTATATTGATGGGTTGCGTTCTACTATTACACATGAATGATTTTGATAAAAATAATATGCATGTGCTTGTTGCTTCTACTTGCAATTACTATGAGAGAGGAACTACATCTTCACCTCTATATGTTTCCAATACGATAAAATTGCAAGAAATTGTTTATACTATGCATTGGCCTTTACTTTGTGTGCATGAATTGTTCTTTTATGACATAACGATGCATAGGAACAGAGTTAGTCTTCGTTGTTGCATGATATATGTTACTTTGGGCTCACTACTAAATTACAAATCATTTTTAATTAAAATTGTCTTTGATATACCTTGGGGTCCGGGTGGATCCATTACTTGAGCACTTTATACCTAGCTTAATGGCTTTAAAGAAAGCGCTTCCATGGAGACAACCCGGAAGTTTTAGAGAGTCATTTTAATTCTGTTGTGTCATTTTATATAGTTAAAAAACAAAAACAAATAAAGAGGGGAACCTAAAACTTTTTCAAAAAGAGAAGTGAAAGTAAGAAGGACGAGCACCGTTCAAGTGGGGGAGCTCCTTGAACTTTGTTCATGCCCATGGAAACTTTGCGAATCTTAATTACAGAAATTTCTCAACAAAAATAATTATTACCCTGTATAAATCCCTTGTATTATAAAAATAATGTGTGAATATTTTCCTTTAGGATGATTAGATTGCTTGTTTGGTGTGTGCGGTGCAAAAACTGAAACTTTGGCTGCAGTGCATGAATTTATATTTTTTACTGGAATGTCAAAAGTTTCTGAAATTTCTACACAGCACTTATATGAAATTTTTTTATTTATTAATTTTTCAGAATTTTAAGAGTTACATAAGTATAGTAAATGTTCAGATTGCTACAGACTGTCCTGTTTAAGACAGATTCTGTTTTTGATGCATTGTTTTGCTAGTTTTGATGAAACTATCGATTTTTGTCGGCGGTATAAGACATAAAGAAGTTATAATACAGTATCTATATTGCAAAAATAAAATGTGAATGGGTTTGCAACAGTACTTAAAGTTGTAATTTTCTTTATTATACTAACGGATCTCACGAGGGTTTTGTTAAGTTTTGTGTGATTGAAGTTTTCAAGTTTTAGGTGAGATCACGATGGATGAAGGAATAAGGAGTGGAAAGAGACTAAGCTTGGGGATGTCCGAGGCACCTCAAGTTAATATTCAAGGACTCCCAAGAAACTAAGCTTAAGGATGCCCTGGAAGGCATCCCCTCTTTCTTCTAACAACCATCGGTAATTTTACTTGGAGCTATATTTTTATTCGTCACATGATATGCGTAAATCTTGGAGCATCGTGTGCTTTTTATTTTTGTTTTAATAATGCACCATGCTGGTATGAGAAATTCCTTGGTTTATTTATAGAAGGCTCTTTGCACCTCACTTATATCTTTTGTGTATAGCTTTATAGAATGCTTCATGTGCTTCACTTATATCATTTGAAGTTTGGATTGCGTGTTTCTCTACACATAGAAAACCGCCATTTGTAGAATGCTCTTTTGCTTCACTTATATTTCTTAGAGCGTGGGCATATCTTTTGTAGAAAGAATTAAACTCTCATGCTTCACTTATATCTATTTAGAGAGTTAACAAGAGTTGGTCATTCACATGGTTAGTCATAAAATCCTACATAAAACCCTTAGGTCACCGAATATGATGTGTTTGGTTCCTTTCAATAGTTTTGCGATATAAAGATCGTGATACTAGAGTCATGCTAGTGTGTAATTATGGATTGGTAGAAATACTTGTGTTAAAGTTTGTGATTCCCGTAGCATGCATGTATGGTGAACCGTTATGTGAAGAATTCGGGGCATGCTTTATTTATTGATTGTCATCCTTTGTGTGGAGGTTGGGATCGCACGGCTGTTAACTCCTACCAACCCTTCCCCTAGGAGCGTGCAGGTAGTACATTATTTCAATGACTAATAAATTTTTGCAATAAGTATGTCAGTTCTTTATAACTAATGTTGAATCCATGGATTATATGCACTCTCACCCTTCCACCATTGCTAGCCTCTCTAGTATCGCGCAACTTTCGCCGGTGCATTAAACCCACCATATTCTCTTCCTCAAAACAGCCACCATACCTACATATTATGGCATTTACATAGCCATTCCGAGATATATTGCCATGCAACTTCCACCATTCTGTTTATTATGACATGCACCATCATGTTCGTATTGCTTTGCATGATCATAAGATAGCTAGCATGATGTTTTCATCGCTTGTCCGTTTTTTGAGATCATTGCTATGCTAGATCATTGCACATCATGGTACACCGCCAGAGGCATTCATATAGTCATATTTTGTTCTAGTATCGAGTTGTAATTCTTGAGTTGTAAGTAAATAAAAGTGCGATGATCATCATTATTAGAGCATTGTTCCATGTGAGGAAAGGATGATGGAAGCTATGATTCCCTCACAATTTGGGGTGAGTCTTCGGACTTTATAAAAAAAAGAGGCCAAAGAATCCCACCAAAAAAGTGAGAGAAAAGAGAGAAGGGGCAATGCTACTATTCCTTTTTCCGCGCTTGTGCTTCAAAGTAGAACCATGATCTTCATGATAGAGAGTCTCCTATATTGTCACTTTCATATAATAGTGGGAATTTTTCATTATAGAACTTGGCTTGTATATTCCAATGATGGGCTTCCTCAAATTGCCCTAGGTCTTCGTGAGCAAGCGAGTTGGATGCACACCCACTTAGTTTCTTTTTGAGCTTTCATACACTTATAGCTCTAGAGCATCCGTTGCATGGCAATCCCTACTCACTCACATTGATATCTATTGATGGGCATCTCCATAGCCCGTTGATACGCCTAATTGATGTGAGACTATCTCCTTCTTTTTGTCTTCTCCATAACCACCACATTCTATTCCACCTATAGTGCTATATCCATGGCTCACGCTCATGTATTGCGTGAAAGTTGAAAATGTTTGAGAATACTAAAGTATGAAACAATTGCTTAGCTAAGCCCGGGGTTGTGCATGATTTAATACTTTGTGTGATGAAGATGGAGCATAGCCAGATTATATGATTTTGTAGGGATAACTTTCTTTTAGCCATGATATTTTGAGAAGACATGATTGCTTTATTAGTATGCTTGAAGTATTATTGTCTTTATGTCAAATGATAGACTATTGCTTTGAATCACTCGTGTCTTAATATTCATGCCATGATTAGATTATATGAACAAGATTATGCTAGGTAGCATTCCACATCAAAAAAAATTATCATTTACCTACTCGAGAACGATCAAGAGTTAAGCTTGGGGATGCTGATATGTCTCCGTCGTATCTAGAATTTTTTATTGTTTCATGCCAATATTCTACAACTTTCATATACTTTTGGCAACTTTTTATACTATTTTTGGGACTAACATATTGATCCAGTGCCCAATCTTAGTTCCTATTTATTGCATGTTTTTTGTTTTCCAGAATATTCATACCAAACGAAGTCCAAATGCAATAAAACTTACAGAGATTTTTTTTGGAATATATATGATCTTTGGGAAAAAGAATCAACGTGATACGATGCCCGAGGGGCCCACAAGCCGTAGGGGCACGCCCAACCCTCCTGGGTGCGACAGGGTGGCTTGTGGTCACCCCTTAAGGCGGTTGGGGCCCTTCTTTCGCCGCAAGAAGTCTAATATCCAGATAAAAATCGTGTTAAAATTTCAGCCCAATCGGAGTTATGGATCTCCGGGAATTTAAGAAATGTGTTGCCATCCTATGATGTGTGAGTAGATTTTTGTTGTCCTATCGGTGATTGGTGAATTGCTATGATTGGTTTAATTTGCTTGTGGTTATGTTTCTGTCCTTTGGTGCCCATCAGATGACTGCACGTGTGGATCACACCATAGGGTTAGTTGTATGTTGATAGGACTATGTATTGGAGGGCAAGGGTGATAGCAGCTTTTGCCTAGCATAGAAATTGATGCATACGGGATTGAAGGGGGACTAATATATCTTAATGCTATGGTTGGGTTTTACCTTAATGAATGTTAGTACTTGCGGATGCTTGCTAAAATTTCCAATCATAAGTGCATAGAATTCCAAGGAAGGGATGACATGCTAGCAGTGGCCTCTCTCACATAAAATTTGCTATCGGTCTAGTAACATAGTCAATTGCTTAGGGACAATTCTGCAAGTCCTACCACCACTTTCCCACACTCGTTAAACTAACTTAATTATTACTTTATCTAAACATCCCCTAGTTTTTATTTACGTGTTCTTTATTATCTTGCAAACTATCCCACAACACCTACAAAGTACTTCTAGTTTCATACTTGTTCTAGGTAAAGCGAACGTTAAGCGTGCGTAGAGTTGTATCGGTGGTACATAGAACTTGAGGGAATATTTGTTCTACCTTTAGCTCCTCGTTGGGTTCGACATTCTTACTTATCGAAAGAGGCTACAACTGATCCCCTATACTTGTGGGTTATTAGGAGCCCTCAGGACCGGCTTGGGAGGACGTCCAAGACACATCCCTACTCTGGGAGGATGTTGGAACCCGCGGAGGGCGCCTGATCCATTGCACCATCCGTTGGTAGGATGTAGTTTGGTACGTAGGCCTCTGTATAAAGGCCTTGTCCCCCTCCTGAACCGTCTTCATGTGCACCAAGGACTGCCTCCCCGAGTGTAAGGTGATGCCGCCCTCGGCGCGCAGCCCGCAGACCCTCCTGCGGCGGGCCTCTGCATGAAGTTGCTTACCTCTGTCGACGTTGCGAGGTTGATCGTTTGTTCTTTGACGTGAGCCGCCTCCCTAGTTATCCAGCACGCCTCCGTTACGGTTACCTGCCTGCCCGGGAGCCTGTGTCGCCTGGTCCCTGCGCCGGTTGGCACGCTCACGTCAGGATGACCCATGCTATTGGCAATCCATCACGGCGTGAGGGTATGCATTGAGATGCGCACGGTGCACCCCGTCACCTTCTTCGAGCGCTTCACCGTCGGGGCCGGTTGGCGCCCCGGAGGAGGAGGCGCACGACATGCGGCGGGCCTTACCCGGGGTTGCCCGGGCATGGGGCAGGCTCTCCGTTTGCGAGTGATGCGAGCGGTGCAGCGATCAAGCCCCCCAGCACCCCGTGTTAGGGGCTGAGAAGGGTGGTGAGGATTCCAGGATTTCCTCGCCATAGTGACCAACTCGGCGATGTGGTCAGCCTAAGCGTCGAAGCCCCCGTGCGTCAGGAGATGGCGAAGCAGCTCACTTGTCATCAACAACGCGTCGTGCACGTTGAGGTCTCCCACGTGGGTATAGGGTGACACCGGGCCCATGGGCATCGTGCATTTGCCGCGCACCTGGCCGGTGTGGACGGCGATGGTGGTGGAGATGATGCTGGCGGCCTGGTAACGGACGCCCGATGCCGAGCTGCCAGGGCGGGGGTCGTGGGCTACAGCGGCGGGATTGGTGAAGGTGGATCCGCCGGGGCCAAAGGAAGCATGCCAGGCATCGGCCATCGAGGCGACGGATCAGAGAAGGAGCAAAGCTTGTCGATGGCTTAGACACGCCCCTACCTGGCGCACTAAATGTCAGATTTCGGGCCCCGCAAAACCCAGACAAGTTCGAGCAGAGGGGCGTGTGCGAAGATCCCCAACAACCTCGCCCCTCCAAGCTCACAACATGGTAGACTAGCTCGATGAACTCACACTATGACGAGGAAGAAGATTGCACACGAGGATTTACCCAGGTTCGGGCCGCTGCGAAGCATAATACCCTACTCCTGCTTTGGTGGATTGCCTCGCGACAAGGTTTGTGGATGAACTAGTACAATGGTGAGTTGCCTCGTGAGGGCGCTCTAGTGGTCTTGCCTCTTCTCTCGTCTCTCTTCTCTACGGAGCAGCCTAGCCTCTATTTATAGTGGCCCAGATCCTCTTCACCTATCGCTATGGCGGGAAGGGATCCCATAACGGCCAAATCCGAAAGGGGACAAGGGATACACCCTTATCCTGACGAAAGGTGGTCTTCGCCTACAAAGTAGCTGTTGGTGATGCAGTGGTGGGCTCGGCAATGACATCCGTCCTGCAGGGCTCGTGGTCTTGGTCTCGTTGCATCGGAATGGAAACCTTTGGGATGAGCTTTGGGAACCTGCGTATGTCCTTGCCCCGTTTGCACCAAAGAGGAAACTGTCCTGCCTGGCGCGCTGGTGCGCGCCTGGCCCGCCTTACGTCATCCTTGGCATCCCGAGGCCAAGCGTTGCATAGAGATCTCCACCGCTCAAGAGGCGGCCTGGGGAGGCCTATCCCTTGCGGGTCTTGGCGCAGCTTCCCTCGCGAGCTTGGGGCTCTCGTGATGGCCTTGTCCTAAGTGGGGCCGCGCTGGGCCATACTTTGCTGTTGAAGTGGGTCATGCCCTGGCCCGCTGGAGACAGTTCTGGGTACCCCCGTTCCCAGAACGCCGACGCAGCTAAAGGGTTTTCCTATGTTTTGAGGGAAAAACTAGTTAGTTGTTGCTACATGAAAGCGATATAAAACAATCATTTTGTAGGTAGCGAAACATACAACAATGTGTGGTTTTGGCAACTAGCCTAAAAAAGGAATTTTTTTCTAGATTTACAGTTTCTTTTTTCTTCTTTTTCTTTCTTCTTTTTTCCTTTTCTGTTTTAGTTTGTTTTTCTTTTTTTTCTTTCAAAGTTTTTTTTCTTTTGCAAAAATGTTCAGAAATTTTAAACGCTTTGCTAGTTTCCAAAATTTGTTCAGAAGTTCAAAAAATGCTCATATTTTCATAAAAATTGTTCAAAATTTCAAATTATTTTCTAAAGATTAAAAACTATACGTGTTTATATAAAGCAATGTATTTTTTATAAAAGTTCATGCTTTGAAACTTTTGTTCACAAATTCAAAACAATTTACCATTTTGTTTTTCCATATATTAAAAAAGGTTCACAAATTTTATTAAATATTAATTTTGCAAATTTTGGTAACAAATTCATAAAGTGATCCGTTTCTCAAAAAATGTCTCCACTTTCATTTTTTTTCTGGAATTCAAAGAATGTTCCAATTTCAATATTTTGTTTGGGAATTTGAAAAAAATCATGTTTTACCAAATTACCTCATCAATTCAATGAATGGCTCCCATTAAAAATATATTCAAAGATACAAAAATTGTTCACAACTTTCAAAAAGATCTTGTTGCATTAAAATTTGTTCATAATCAGAAATATTTCTTCTAAATTTTTAAAGAAATGTTTTCGAAGAAAATGAAATATTTTTTGGATCTACCGCTGCAGTTAATCTTCTATATCTATTTGCTAGAAAGTACTAATATACTATGTTATTTACATTTAATTGATATTTTACATCTATACAATGATCAAACACAATAAATCGTATGTATTTTCAACTTACTTTTTCATATTATTACTTCAAAGATGTATTTTATGTACAATCAAATATTATTGAAATATATCACAAAACATACCAGAAACAACATGATGTATATCATAGAAAAGTCTTTTTGGGATTTTTTTAGTACTGACTTGTCGCCAGATAATGACCGGCCCATTCAGATAACGCCGTGCACGAAAGCTCCTCTTTTTGCGCGGCAACTATATCTCGCTTTATGAGAGATAAAACGATCTTGAGCGTAAAGAAGGTCCAGTAACACGCTGACCCATGAGCACATACTTAAATTAGAAAAGGCAGCAAGAAATCGCGCGCACGAGTGAATTTGATCCGAGGTCACGCGATATTGAGTGATGTAGATAGCCACTGTGCCACTGTAGTGTTCTTGGATACACAGGAAGCGCACTCTAATTGAGGTAAAAGACCCGAGTTTTCTCTTAATTCTCCTTTTCTTTGTCATTTCTATTGTTCTTTATTCGGTTTTTTATACTTCATTCTTCATTTTAAATAGTCACTGAGCCAACATCAAATTCATGTAAAAAAACTTGGGTGCAACCTATTAGAATGAAAATAGCTGGTATTACACTGGATTTAAGTTTTTCCTATATCTTTTCTCTTTTCTTTCTCCATTTTCTTCTGTTTTATTCAGATTTCTTCGGAATTTCAATTTTTCCATTTTTGTTCGATTCTTTTAATTTTTCTTATCTTTTCAACCAATATTTTTATGATTTGTTTCTTTGGTCATATTTTTCATTTTCTTTGTTCTTTTTGTTTATTTTGTTTCATTTTCTGTTTCAATTTGTTGGTTTTCTTTGTTTCTTTTGATTTTCATTATACACTTTTCTATATGTAAAAAATATTTTTCTAATACATGTTTAACAGTTTTTCCATAAAATTTAACATTTTTCATACATAGTCACCATTTTTCTCTACACATCTGTAACATTTTTTAATGCTTGATTAACATTTTTTGAACACAAGATAACATTATTTGAACAGATTTTCAACATTTTTCCTATGCACACTTATAAACTTTTTCTAAAGCTTGATAACATTTCCTAATATATGGTCAACAGTTTTTTCTATGCACATTTTAACATTTTTCCGATTCTTCATTAGCATTTCCTAAGTGCATTATTATCATTTTTTAACAGATGGTTAACATTTTTTGTTAAATGCATTTAACAATTTTCAAATACATGTTAAACATTTTTCAAACTCTTGATTAAAAAGTATATATATATAATTATTTTTTTATATCAAAGGCAACATTTTTTACGCACACATTTAATATTTTCAAATAATTGTTCAATATTTTTTCAATGCTTGATTAACATTTTTATATATGTGAGCAAATTTGTTTAATCATTTTTTTATAATGCATGGTCAACAATTTTCTTATACACATTTAAAATTTTCCAAATACTTGACTAACATTTTTGAAACACTTCTTAAAGAATTTTTAAAATGCTTTTTAACAATAGATAATCAAATTATTTCATACACATCTTATTTTTTTTACACCTTTTTCATATACGGGATAAATATTTTCTTTGTACGTATTTAATATTTTACTAATACGTGGTCTTGATTTTCGAATGCTTTAGTGTAGGGTGGTATTGGTAATTTATTAATATTTGGAAGTATATTAAAAGTAAAAGAAGAAAGCAAAAAACGAAATATAAAAACGTGAAAAAATAAAACAAAAATCAAAGCTATTGTTTACCTCGTGGCTATGCCGACCCAACTGGTGGCTCTTTTTAGCGAGGGGTTCGCTCATAGTCCAGGGAAACAACTGTTGGAAATATGTCCTAGAGGTAATAAATAAAGTGTTTATTATTATATTTCCTTGTTCATGATAATCGTTTATTATTCATGCTATAATTGTATTGATTGAAAACATATTACATGTGTGGGTAAATAGACAACACTATGTCCCTAGTATGCCTCTACTGAACTAGCTCGTTGATCAAAGATGGTCAAGGTTACCTACCTATTAACATGTGATGTCATTTGATAACGGGATCACATCATTAATAGAATGATGTGATGGACAAGACCCAAACTAAAAACATAGCATACGATCGTGTCAATTTATTGCTACTGTTTTCTGCATGTCAAATATATGTTCCTATGACCATGAGATCATGCAACTCACGGGCATCGGAGGAGTACCTTGTGTGTATCAAACGTCGTAACGTAACTGGCTGACTATAAACGTGCTCTACAGGTATCTCCGAGGGTGTCTATTGAATTGGCATGGATCAAGACTGGGATTTGTTACTCCGTGTGACGAAGAGGTATCTCAAGGCCCACTTGATAATACAATATCACAATAAGCCTTGCAAGCAATGTGACTAAGTGTTAGTCACGGGATCTTGTATTACGGAACGAGTAAAGAGACTTGCCGGTAATGAGGTTGAACTAGGTATGGAGATACCGACGATCGAATCTCGGGCAAGTAACATACCGAAGAACAAAGGGAACATCATACAGGATTAACTAAATCCTTGACATAGAGGTTTGACCGATAAAGATCTTCGTAGAATATGTAGGAACCAATATGGGCATCCAGGTCCCGCTATTGGTTACTGACCGTAGAGGTGTCTCGGTCCTGTCTACATAGTTCTCGAACCCGCAGGGTCTGCATACTTAAGGTTCGGTGACGTTTCGGTAGTATAGAGTTATGGATGGTGGTGACCGAAGGTTGTTCGGAGTCCCGGATGAGATCCTGGAAGTTACGAGGAGCTCCGGAATGGTCCGTAGGTAAAGATTGATATATAGGAAGTCCTGTTTTGGTCGCCGGAAAAGTTTTGGGCTAATCGGTAATGTACCAGGAGTGCCGGTAGTGTACCGGGAGACCATCGGGATGGGTATTTAGACCCAAGAGGCTTCATGGGATGTGGGAGAATAATTACCAGCCTTTTTTGGGCTGGTGGAAGTCCCACACAAGGCCCATGCGGCTGGGAAGAAATGCCCAAAGGGAAAAAGGTGGAAAAAGGCCCAAAAGGGAGGAATCCTAGTCCTACTAGGATTGGAGGAGGAGTCCTCCTCTCCTCCCCACTTCGGCCGAACCAAAGGAGGCATGGACCTTGCGCCAAGCCTCTCCTCCCTTCCTCCTATATATACTGGTGGGTTTTAGGGTTTTTGCACAGAATTTTTTAGCCACGTGCTGCCCGTTCCTCCAGTGCATAGTTTCTCCTCTAGATCGGATTTCTGCAGTGCTTAGGCAAAGCCCTGCCGGAATAGCTCCACCAGCATCGCCGGAGCGCCGTCACGCTGCCGGAGAACTCTTCTTCCTCTCCGCTCCCTCTTGCTGGATCAAGACGACGGAGATCGTCATCAAGCCGTACGAGTGCTGAACGCGGAGGTGCCGTCCGTTTGGCGCTAGATCGGAAGGACCGTGATCAAGTTCACGGGACGGATCGTGATCAAGTTTGCAAGACGGATCGTGATTGGATCGCGGGACGGATCGTGATTGGATCGCAGGATGCTCGGCGATTTGGATCGCGAAGACGTTCGACTACACCAACCGCGTTTCTTAACGCTTCCCGCTTAGCGATCTACAAGGCTACGTAGATCCACTCTCCCTCTCGTAGATGCTCATCACCATGGATAGATCTGCATGTGCATAGGAAAATTTTAGTTTCCCATGCAACGTTCCCCAATAGTGGTATCAGAGCTAGGTCTATGTGTAGATGAGATCTCGAGTAGAACACAAAGAGTTTGTGGGCGTTGATGCTTAGATTGCTTCCTCCCTTGGTCGTTTTTTGGTTCAGCGGTATTGTGAGATGAAGCGGCCCGGACCAACATTACTCGTACGGTTACGAGAGACCGGTTCCCTCAACCGCAACTTATTGCATAGATGGCTTGCGGGTGACAGTTTCTCTCACTTTAGTTGGATCGGATTCGACAAAGGCGGTCCTTGAGAAGGTTGAAAAGCAACTAGTGTATCACCATTGTGGTTTTTACGTAGATGAGAATTGTTCTTGCTAGATACCCGTAGCAGCCATGTAAAACATGCAACAACAATTAGAGTACATCTAACTTGTTTTTGCAGGGTATGTTGTGATGTGATATGGCCAATTACATGATGTGATATATGTGATGTATGAGATGATCATGTGATGTATAGATTATCACAACTTGCATGTCGATGAGTACGGCAACCGACAGGAGCCATAGGGTTGTCTTTAATTATTGTATGACCTGCGTGTCAATCATTAAGCACTATGTAATGCTTTACTTTATCGCTAAACGGTAGCAATAGTAGTAGAAGCATGTTGGGTGCGACAACCCCGATGGCGACACGTTGATGGAGATCATGGTGTCTTGCTGGTGACGATGGAATGCCGGTGCTTTCTAGATGGAGATCAAAAGCACAAGTTCATGGCCATATCATGTCACTTATGAATTGCATGTGATGTTAATCCTTTTATGCACCTTGCTTTGCTTAGGACGATGGTAACATTATAAGGTGATCCCTCACTTAAATTTCCAGATAAATTGTGTTCTCCCCGAGTGTGCACCATTGCGAAAGTTAGTCGTGTTGAGACACCACGTGATGATCGGGTGTGATAGACTCTACGTTCACATACAACGGGTGCAAGCCAGTGTTGCACGTGCAGAACACTCAGGTTAAACTTGACGAGCCTAGCATGTACAGACATGGCCTCGGAACACAAGAGACCAAAAGGTCGAACATGAGTCATATACTAGATATGATCAACATAATGATGTTCACCATTGAAGCCACCTCAACTCACGTGATGATCGGACTTGAGTTGGTGAATTTGGATCATGTGACACTCAGATGACCTGAGGGATGTCAATTTGAGTGGGAGTTTTAGTAATATGATTAACTAAACTCATTATCTTGAACAATAGTCTAAGTAACCTTTGCATATTTATGTTGTAGATCAATGGCTCGTGCAATAGCACCCCTCAATTTTAATGCGTTCCTAGAGAAAGCTAAGTTGAAAGATGATGGAAGTAACTTTGTTGACTAGGCCCGTAATCTGAGGATTATCCTCACGGCTTCCCAGAAATCATATGTCCTTGATGCACCGCTTGGTGACCAACCAGAAGACATGACCTCCGAAGACGTTAAGAACGCTTGGGAGGCACGTACTAGAGATTACTCAATAGTTCAGTGTGCAATATTGTATGGCTTAGAACCAGGACTTCAAAGAAGTTTTGAACGTCATGGAGCATATGAGATGTTCCAGGAGTTGAAGTTTATCTTTCATAAGAATGCCCGGATCGAGAGGTATGAAACCTCCGATAAGTTCTATGCTTGCAAGATGGAGGAAAACGGGTCTATTAGTGAACATATACTCAGAATGTATGGGTATTCAACTCGTCTAGCGGAGTTGGGAATTGCCCTTCTGCTAGAGGCGATCACTGACAGAGTTCTTCAATCACTGTCACCTAGTTACAAGAGCTGTGTGATGAACTATAACATGCACGGGATGAACAAGTCAGTCGCCGAGTTGTTTGCGATGCTAAAAGTCGCTGAGTCTGAAATCCAAAAAGAACATCAAGTGTTGATGGTCAATAAAACCACTAGTTTCAAGAATAATGGAAAGGGCAAAGGCAAGAAGGGTAAAACCAAGAAGGACGGCAAAGCAGTTGCTGCTCCTGTAAAGAAGCCTAAGCATGGACCTAAGCCAGAAACTGAGTGCTTTCATTGCAAGGGAACTGGTCACTAGAAGCGGAACTGCCCCAAGTACCTGGCTGACAAGAAGGCGGCCAACGACAAACAAGGTATATATGATATACATGTTATTGATGTGTACCTTACTAGCTCTCGTTGTAGTGCCTGGGTATTTGATACCGGTTCGGTTGCTCACATTTGCAACTCAAAGCAGGACCTACGGAATAGACAAAGGCTGGCAAAGGATGAAGTGACGATGCGCGTGGGAAATGGTTCAAAGGTTGATGTGATCGCCGTCGGCACGCTCTATCTTCAGTTACCATCGGGATTAGTGATGAACCTGAATAATTGTTATTTAGTGCCTGCGCTAAGCATGAACATTATATCTGGATGTTGTTTATTGCGAGACGGTTACTCATTTAAATCAGAGAATAAAGGTTGTTCTATTTATATGAGTAATATCTTTTATGGTTATGCACCCAATGTGAGGGGTTTATTCATATTGAATCTTGATAGTGATGACACACATGTTCATAACATTGATGCTAAAAGATGTAGAGTTGATAATGATAGTGCCACTTTCTTGTGGCACTGCCGTTTAGGTCATATTGGTGTAAAACGCATGAGGAAGCTCCATGTTGATGGACTTTTGGAGTCACTTGATTTTGAATCACTTGACACATGTGAACCATGCCTCATGGGCAAGATGACTAAAACGCCGTTCTCTGGAACTATGGAACGGGCGAGTGACTTATTGGAAATCATACATACTGATGTGTGCGGTCCAATGAATGTTACAGTGCGTGGTGGATATCGTTATTTTCTCACCTTCACTGATGACTTAAGTAGATATGGGTATATTTACTTAATGAAACACAAGTCTGAGACGTTTGAAAAGTTCAAGCAATTTCAGAGTGAAGTTGAGAATCATCATAACAAGAAGATTAAATTCCTGCGATCTGATCGAGGAGGTGAATATCTGAGTTATGAGTTTGGCAGTCACTTAAGACAGTGTGGAATTGTTTCACAGTTGACACCGCCTGGAACACCACAGCGTAATGGTGTGTCCGAACGTCGTAATCGAACCCTATTAGATATGGTGCGTTCTATGATGTCTATTGCTGATTTGCCACTATCGTTTTGGGGTTATGCATTAGAGACAGCTGCATTTACTTTAAATAGGGCACCATCAAAATCCGTTGAGACGCCGCCATATGAACTGTGTTTTGGCAAGAGACCAAAGTTGTCGTTTCTTAAAGTTTGGGGATGTGATGCTTATGTCAAAAAGCTTCAGCCTGAAAAGCTGGAACCCAAAGCGGAGAAATGCGTCTTCATAGGATATCCGAAAGAGACAGTCGGGTATACCTTCTATCTCAGATCCGAAGGCAAAGTGTTTGTCGCTAAGAACGGAACATTTCTTGAGAAAGAGTTTCTCTCGAATGAATTGAGTGGGAGGAAAATAGAGCTTGATGAGGTTATTGAACCTTTACTTCAACCAGAAAGTAGCGCAACGCGGAAAGATGTTTCTGTGGAACCTACGACGGTAGAAGAGGAAGTTAAAGATGATGATCATGAAGCTTCAAATCAAGCTAATATTGAACCTTGTAGGTCAACAAGGGCGCGTACTACTCCTGAGTGGTACGGCAACCCTGTCTTGGAGGTCATGTTGTTGGACAACAATGAACCTACGAGCTATGGAGGAGCAGTGATGGCCCGGATTCCGAGAAATGGTTAGATTCCATGAAATCCGAGATGGGATCCATGTATGAAAACAAAGTATGGACTTTGGAAGTATTACCTGAAGGGCGAAAGGCCATTCAGAATAAATGGATCTTTAAGAAGAAGACAGACGCGGACGGTAATGTCACCGTCTATAAAGCTCGACTTGTGGCAAAGGGTTTTTAACAAGTTCAAGGAGTTGACTACGATGAGACATTCTCATCCGTAGCAATGCTTAATTCTGTCAGAATCATGTTGGCAATAGCTGCTTATTTCGATTATGAAATTTGGCAGATGGATGTCAAAACTGCATTCCTCAATGGTTTCCTTGAGGAAGAGTTGTATATGATGCAACCAGAAGGTTTTGTCGATCCAGAGAATGCTGACAAAGTTTGCAAACTCCAGCGATCCATTTATGGGTTGGTGCAAGCATCTCGGAGTTGGAATAAGCGCTTTGATGAGGAGATCAAAGCGTTTGAGTTTATACAAGTTTATGGAGAAGCTTGTATTTACAAGAAAGTGAGTGGGAGCTCTATAGCGTTTCTAGTATTGTATGTGGATGACATATTGCTCATTGGAAACGATATAGAAATGCTGGAAAGCGTGAAGGAATATTTGAACAAGAGTTTTTCAATGAAGGACCTAGGAGAAGCTGCTTTCATATTAGGCATTAAGATCTATAGAGATAGATCGAGACACTTAATAACACTTTCACAGAGCACATACCTTGATAAAGTTTTGAAGAAGATCAAAATGGATCAGTCCAAGAAGGGGTTCTTGCCTGTGTTACAAGGTGTGAAGTTGAGTAAGACTCAATGCCCAGTGACTGCAGAAGATAGAGAAAAGCTGAGTGTCATCCCCTATGCTTCAGCCATAGGCTCTATCATGTATGCAATGCTGTGCACAAGACCCGATGTCAGCCTTGCCATAAGTATGGCCGGAAGGTTTCAAAGTGATCCTGCAATGGAACACTGGGCAGCGGTCAAGAATATCCTTAAGTACCTTAACAATACTAAGGATATGTTTCTCGTTTATGGAGGTGATGAAGAGCTCGTCGTAAAGGGTTACATCGATGCAAGCTTTGACACTGATCCGGATGACTCTAAGTCGCAAACCGGATACGTATTTATTCTCAACTGGGTGCGGTAAGCTGGTGCAGTTCCAAGCAAAGCGTGGTAGCCGATTCTACATGCGAAGCGGAGTACATCGCAACCTCGGAGGCGGCGAAGGAAGGTGTCTGGATGAAGCAGTTCATGACAGATCTTGGAGTAGTGCCCAGTGCACTGAATCCAATGAACATGTTCTGTGACAACACTAGTGCCATTGCTCTGGCCAAGGAACCAAGGTTTCATAAGAGGACCAGACACATAAAGTGACGCTTCAACTCCATCCGCGATTACATCGAGGAGAAGGACATAAATATTTGCAAAGTGCACACGAATCTGAATGTTGCAGACCCGTTGACTAAACCTCTTCCAAGGGCTAAACATGATCAACACCAAAAATGCATGGGTGTTCGATTCATTACAATGTAAATCACATAGTGATGTGAACTAGATTATTGACTCTAGTGCAAGTGGGAGACTGTTGGAAATACGCCCTAGAGGTAATAAATAAAGTGTTTATTATTATATTTCCTTGTTCATGATAATCGTTTATTATCCATGCTATAATTGTGTCCCTAGTATGCCTCTAGTGAACTAGCTCGTTGATCAAAGATGGTCAAGGTTTCCTAGCCATTGACATGTGATGTCATTTGATAACGGGATCACATCATTAGTAGAATGATGTGATGGACAAGACCCAAACTACAAACGTAGCATATGATCGTGTCGGTTTATTGCTACTGTTTTCTGCATGTCAAGTATACGTTCCTATGACCATGAGATCATGCAACTCACGGACATCGGAGGAGTGCCTTGTGTGTATCAAACGTCGTAACGTAACTAGGTGACTATAAAGGTGCTCTACAGGTATCTCCGAGGGTGTGTGTTGAGTTGGCATGGATCAAGACTGGGATTTGTTACTCCGTGTGACGGAGAGGTATCTCAGGGCCCACTTGGTAATACAACATCACAATAAGCCTTGCAAGCAATGTGACTAAGTGTTAGTCACGGGATCTTGTATTACGGAACGAGTAAATAGACTTGCCGGTAACGAGGTTGAACTAGGTATGGAGATACCGATGATCGAATCTCGGGCAAGTAACATACCGAAGAACAAAGGGAACATCATACGGGATTAACTGAATCCTTGACATAGAGGTTCGACCGATAAAGATCTTCGTAGAATATGTAGGAACCGATATGGGCATCCAGGTCCTGCTATTGGTTATTGACCGTAGAGGTGTCTCGATCATGTCTACATAGTTCTCGAACCCGTAGGGTCTGCACACTTAACGTTCGGTGACGTTTCGGTAGTATAGAGTTATGGATGGTGGTGACCGAAGGTTGTTCGGAGTCCCGAATGAGATCCCGGACGTTACGAGGAGCTCCGGAATGGTCCGGAGGTAAAGATTGATATATAAGAAGTCCTGTTTTGGTCGCCGGAAAAGTTTCGGGCTAATCGGTAATGTACCGGGAGTGTCGGTAGTGTACCGGGAGACCACCAGGAGGGGTATTTCGACCCAAGAGGCTTCATGGGCTGTGGGAGAATAATTACCAGCTTTTTTGGCTGGTGGAAGTCCCACACAAGGCCCATGCGGCTAGGAAGAAAAGCCGAAAGGGAAAAAGGTGGAAAAAGGCCAAAAAGGAGGAATCCTAGTCCTACTAGGATCGAAGGAGGAGTCCTCCTCTCCTCCCCACTTCGGCCAAACCAAAGGAGGCTTGGCCCTTGCGCCAAGCATTTCCTCCCTTCCTCCTATATATACTGGTGGGTTCTAGGGTTTTTACACATAATTTTTTAGCCACGTGCTGCCCGTTCCTCCAGTGCATAGTTTCTCCTCTAGATCGGATTTCTGCAGTGCTTAGGCGAAGCCCTACCGGAATAGCTCCACCACCTTCGCCGGAGCACCGTCATGCTGCCGGAGAACTCTTCTTCCTCTCCGCGCCCTCTTGCTGGATCAAGACGGCGGAGATCGTCATCAAGCCGTACGTTTGCTGAACGTGAAGGTGTCGTCCGCTCGGCGCTAGATCGGAAGGACCGTGATCAAGTTCGCGGGACGAATCGTGATCAAGTTCACGGGACGGATCGTGATTGGATCGCGGGACGCTCGGCGATTTGGATCGCGAAGACGTTTGACTACACCAACCGCATTTCTTAACGCTTCCCGCTTAGTGATCTACAAGGATACGTAGATCCATTCTCCCTCTCATAGATGCTCATCACCATGGATAGATCTGCGTGTGCATAGGAATTTTTTTGTTTCCCATGCAACGTTCCCCAACAACAACTACCCAGCCCAACCGCACAGATCTATTCCTATTCCCTAAAAAAATATCTCACTGGTCTCTCCGTTGTCTGCTGTCGGCGCCGCCGGCCAGAGCAGTGCATCAGGTAGACGATCGCGGGCTCTTGGTGGTTCTCATCTGCACGCACTATTCTCCCGTCTCAGCGCGTCAATTTCGTTTGGCCGCCACCGCAAGCTGCACCGTCTCCTGCGAATTTCCGATCGTGTCGTGTCGTCTCTGCCTTACCCTAATCGCCGGTGTGTACTTGGTTTGCAAGCAAAATTATTCATCCTTTGTTGTCTAAATGCTAGCCATTGAGCACCGTTTAAGAAGAATGACAAGCGTGATCAAAAATCAGTTTGGTTTCATGCCTGGAAGGTCGACCATGGAAGCCATTTTCTTGGTACGGCAACTTATGAAGAGATATAGGGAGCAAAAGAAGGACCCGCATATGGTGTTCATTGACTTGGAAAAGGCCTATGGTAAGATACCGCGGAATGTTATGTGGTGGGCCTTGGAGAAACACAAAGTCCCAACAAAGTACATTACCCTCATCAAGGACATGTACGATAATGTTATGACAAGTGTCCGAACAAGTGATGGCGACACTAATGACTTCCCGATTAAGACAGGACTGCATCAAAGGTTAACTTTGAGCCCTTATCTTTTTGCCTTGGTGATGGATGAGGTCACAAGGGACATACAAGGAGATATCCCATGGTGTATGCTCTTTGCGGACGATGTGGTGCTAGTAGACGAGAGTCGGACGGGGGTCAACAGGAAGTTGGAGTTATGAAGGCAAACCTTGGAATCGAAAGGTTTTAGGCTTAGTAAGACTAAAACCGAGTACATGAGGTGCGCTTTCAGTACTACTAGGCACGAGGAGGAGGAGGATGTTAGCCTTGATGGGAAGGTGGTTCCTCGGAAGGACACCTTTCGATTTTTAAGGTGAATGTTGTAGAAGGATGGGGATATCGATGAAGATGTGAACCATCAAATTAAAACCGGATGGATGAAGTGGCGTCAAGCTTCTGGCATTCTCTGTGACAAGAGGGTGCCACAAAAGCTAAAAGACAACTTCTATAGGACGGCGGTTCGACCCACAATGTTGTACGGCGCTGAGTGTTGACCGACTAAAAGGCGACATATGCAATAATTAGGTGTGGCGAAGGTGCGCAAGTTGAGATGGATGTGTGGTCACACAAGGAAGAACTGAATCCGGAATGATGATATACGAGATAGAGTTCGGGTAGCGCCAATTGAAGAGAAGTTTGTCCAACATCGTCTGAGATGGTTTGGGCATATTCAACGTAGGCCTCCAGAAGCCCCACTGCATAGCGGACGGCTAAAGCATGCTGATAATGTCAAAAGAGGCCGGGGTAGACCGAACTTGACATGAGAAGAGTTCGTAAAGAGAGATCTGAAGGATTGAAGCATCGCCAAAGAATTAGCCATGAACAGGGGTGCATGGAAGCTTGCTATCCATGTGTCAGAACTATGAGTTGGTCGCGAGATATTATGGGTTTCACCTCTAGCCTATCCCAACTTGTTTGGGACTAAAGGCTTTGTTGTTGTTGTTGCTGCTGTCTGAATGCTACAATTTTACCTGGCACGCAACATGGGCAATCGTTCATCAAATTCAGTAATCTGAGACTCTCAGAGCTACTCTAGTTTATATCGAGATATGCAGTTCAGTAAATGAGTGGGAGATATGCCGTTTGCAAAAGATAATTGGGTCGGTCCCCAAACTGAAATCTATCCTAAATTTCTGTTAGAATTTGGAACCGTCATTTTAACTGGCCAGGATAATTTTTGCAATCCACCAACTAACTTAAGATGTTGGACTGAGTAATACGCAGCAACACCAACTTAAGCTATCTGCCAAAACACTATGTATGCAATTGCTATCATTGTTGTCTGCAGTGCTGTCCAAAGCAAGCTACATTGCATATGTAGTGTGGACATGGGTAGCAACAAATGTCAAATCCAGGAACGCGCATTAACTTTGGATATGTTAATATAATTGAATACTTCGGTATAGATGAGAAAGTAGATGACCATGAAAAGTCATATTTGCCGTGTTGTCTCTGTAGAAAATTTGTCGGAATCCCATTACCTGCTAATTGACAGGTGGGGATCAAGGATGACTCATCGTGCACATCTCGCTTCTCGTATGTCAGTGAATAATTAAAAGAAATCGCCCTTGGAAGATCCACCTTTCAAATTCTAATGGAGGCAACACAAGCTGGTTCAGAAAATTGTCACTGCTAAACTAGAGATCTTTACAGAAGAGCAGACTCAGTTGCTATCTGACGGTCGGCTACTGACCACAATCCATGCCTGTCTATCCACTTTTCGTTTAGCATCTTCCTACTCGTCCAACTCAAGCATGTAACAAACCCACCATGGCTTCCTACGGTACAATTCTATCCCTTCTTTCTAGTACCTGCCAAAGTTTCCTTGCCATCGATGTTCGACGACTCCTTTCTTACTTTTCCCCCCTCTTTCTTTCATTCTTTCATTTAGCTTCTCTTGGTGGAATCATGCTCATCAAAGGAACGAACCTAAGCATCCATTAGGTGTAGCTCGCTGTTTTTCACTAGTACTATAATGATCCTGGATAGTGTTTATAGGGACCTAACTATAATGGAGAAGATACCGTTCCCACTTTCGCACTGGCTGTGTGCAACCCTCTGAAACCATTCTTTGTGGCTTTCCTCATCAGTACTCCTATCTTTATTCCCGCCTTCTCTTATCTTGCACCTCTTCCTCTCTTTATGTTTCTTGGTTTGGTTGGCATCTAGCAAGGGTGATAGAGATCTGAGGGAGGGAATCCTGATGCAGCCCATGCTTCTGCTTTAAGATAAACAGAGCAATGATGCATCTGATCTTACCTTACTAAATTAATTAACATGAACATTTTCAAGTGATGGATGCACTAATATTGAAATATCCGGATTTTCCAAGATATACTCCATTGAGTTATATTGACATACAAGTATAGCAATGGAGGGAAATAGGTACAATAGGGTAAAATCATAACAACAAAATGATACTTAAAGTTAAAGGATTATGAACAAGCTTCACAATTGATAATGTTGTCACAGATTACCAAATTGATCTCCAAGCAAAAGCCAATATTCGTGGACCTGATAACCTTTTTTTTTCGGCAAAGACCTTGTCTGCTGTGAGATAAGTCATTGATTGATCGATATAGCTTTGGTATTACGTGCCGTGATAACTCTGCGAATACATCATATACTTGTGGGGTGATATTTGATCAATTCAACGTTAACGTTTTATTGCAATAGAACATCTAATTTGTTGGCAACATGCAAAGTGTCTTTTCGACATTGCAAACTCACATAAGGTGCCGTGACTCTCTGGCATAACATTTCTAGCTTTGCACTCCATATAATTGGCATGCATGCACGAGGCATGATCATTTTGAGGATCCTGTGCAGCCATGTGCGTGTGTATGTGCAACTAACAGTCTAATAGCCATCAAATGTGTTAGGTTCTGCTTCTTAGCATCTAAACTTAGGCAAGGGGCGACCAATAGGGTTCTTCTTTCCTCGACGCAAATGACGGTGGGATTAGGATGTATTGTCTGCCGAAGGAGCTAGTGCATATAAACCATAATCATCATGATAGTGTCAAGATCATTTTCTAGCTGGCATCTTGTGAAGCTTCTTTAATAGGTGGGCAACACTGACGTACTATAACACGCAGAATTGATCAATTGATCTTCTGTTTTTTTAGTGTGTGTGTGTGTGGGGGGGGGGGGGGGGGGGGGCTGATTAGGATGCCATCATTAATTTGAACAACGAAGCTAGCCTGATGTTTCTCTTGGCTTTCATTTGTATAGAAGAAATGACGATCGACGATGCTTGTTAATTTAGATGAGTTATATTCAAAACTCGTAGCGTGCATGATAGGTTCCATTCAAAACAGTTTTCTAGCTGGCATCTTGTGAGGCCTTTTTATACGTGGAGAGCACAGCAATTACCCGTTTCCTTTTGTTTTCTTTGCATGTGGGGGAAACATGATTAGGATGCCAACATTTGACCAACTAATTAAGCGCGATCTTTCTCCTGCTCCTGGTTTGTAGAAAAACTAGCATATCATGGTCCGCACAGCGAGGATGCATGACAAGCACAAGGTAGATGGCGATCGGCTAATTGCCCCTTTTTTGGATGCTAGCCCTATACTATCATTCCAAGCACAGTTTCTGTGGCGCCCTGGCTTAAAACGAATTATTGGATGCCCCTGCTAGTATGAAAAACAACATGCATTCATCATACTCCTGGTGGCAAAAATAATAACTCAACACACAGTGAATAAACAGGGTCGCTTCTTGTGAGGTTGTGATCGCCATCAAGTGGGTTGGCGAGGAGTCAGGACTACACTAGAGAGAGAGAGAGTTGTGATCGCCTGCCTGCCTGTGTGCGTGCTTGGCAAAGTGCAAACCAATCAATTCCCCGTCTACACCGGCGACCGACCCCTCTCAATCATTTCCTTTCTCCTTCCTCCCTCCGTCCCCAGAGCAGAGAGAGGCCATAGCCCAGCTAGCGTCCTTGTCCCATGCATGCGTTTTCCCGCGTCGGTAGGTGTGGTGCTGGGCTGGCCGGCTGGCCTCGATCTTCTTTTTTTCGAAACAGAGGTAAAGATTGACTCATCCATTAAATAAGTAGAAGAGAATTGTCCAGTTAATTATAAAAAACTGGACAAAAACCGGAATAACGAGGACCAAGCCCACTCCCATAGACTGAAACACTAGCCCATCATAATCGACGACATGCCGACCTGCGCCAGACAACGCACCTCCAATTCTGACGAGAAACTTAAAAAAACAAAACCAGGCACCATTAGCCTCGATCTTGGCTCCCATCAGATGAGCGCGCACGGCATGGCATGGCATCAAAAAGAAAAGAGACAGTGCAGCGCTGGTGTGGACTAGATGGGCAGGCAAGCAGTGCAGCGCAGCGCAGTGCACAGCGCCGGTCCGTCCTCTTTTCGGTTTGGAAGGGCATGCCAGCCAGGGGGCACACGTTAGTTGACAATAATATCGGTCCATCACGGTTTAGGTGTCTGACTCGCCGCTGGATCCGTCCATCGACGGCCGGCCGGCCGAGTGAGTGAGTGAGTAATGGTGGCCGATGCCTGCTGCCTGCTGGTGGTGTCACGTACTGCTGGACGGTAGCAGCAGCAGCAGCAGTACTGCAAACAAATCTGAGGGTCAGAGCCCCCCATGCATGCATATGCTAGTGACATGGCCGGCGTAGGGAAGGGCCGACGATGCACATGCCGATGCGCGCTGTCAATCGGCCAGGTACCCACCCGTCCACTCTCTGCTTGCCGCTTTTGCTCGCGCCTAGCTAAGCCGGCCTGCCTGCCTGCTTGCACCCGCTCGCTTTGATTAATACTAATAGCTAAAGCCGATCGATCGATCTAGACTTTGTGTCCGCTTAACTACTTGCATGATCTTGCTTGCCTGGGTCACGCAAAGGCCCTCCTCAAGACGTCCACTGGGCAGCAAGCAATGCAGGCAGGTGCAGGTGCAGGTCACTCGCTCGCTTATAGTTATGGGAGAACCGTTTGACAGTGCAGATTTCTTAGAGCATCTCCAACAGACGATCAACGCGTGACACGTAAAAAACAAGTTTGCAACGTGTATAAAGTTTTTTTTAGCACGTCGCAGTATAATGTAGCGTGCGCGAGCAGCCAGTGAACGAGGCGCGAGCGCTCGAATGATTTCGCGCACGAAAGCGGGCATATAAAATAAGCGGCGCGATGCCATTTTGTTTCGCGCGCGAAATCGCTTATGCCGCACGTACGGTTTTTACGTTATCGTTAAAACACCTGGTTTTGTTGCGCGCGCTAAATTCGATTTTTTTCGTGTCCGTGCGTTTTTTACCGCCGCTGTAAGAGATGCTCTTAAAAACTGCAGGCGTACGCGAGGACGGAGGCGCCGTGGCGCGTAGCGAGAGAGGGAAACGGGCGGGGAGCAAGATTGGCGAGACAGTGGGAGCCGTTGAGGCCAGAGAAGACGGTGGGTTTGCTCGCTCTCATCACATGAGAAGGATCAGAGGAGCGCGATAATATAAAGGCGGCAGGGCATGTGAGGGCGATTGGTGCGTCCGGTGCTCCTCCTGGAAACACTCATCAGTCTAACATCACTTACTACTTACACTACTATATATATAATTAAAAGTCCAACACCTAGCTGTACGTACGTCGTGAGCCCGCCTGCGTGCCTGCGATGGTTGGTTTGGTTATCCAACCGAGAAGAGCAGGGATATATACGAAACGAAACAACGGTTGGAACGCAAGAAGAAAAAGGACGGAGACAAGGACGCTAATGGGAGCAACAGGAGAGTAGGTGGCGATGGCATGGAGAAGTGTGAGCTTGGGGCCAAAGGAAAGGAAGCGGGGGGCGCTCTGACAAGGCCCATATGCTTTGGTTTGAGCACCACATTAAGTAGATAGAAAGGCAGCCGTGGTGATGGCCATGCATGATTCCTGAGAAGTTGCGGAAGAAAGCGCATTAGGCTGCTTCCAATGCAATGCATAGGTGTTTAGATGAAATGTTAAAAGTATTAAATAGCTTAGCAACTTAACTTCGCAATGCATAGGTGTTTAACTTATTGTTGTCAAGCTTATCTATTTAATATTTAGCACATAAACTTTTTCATGCATTGATCATTTTTTTTTATTTAAATGGTTTGCCTAAGTTTACGTGTATGGCGTTGGTTCTTTCTATGATCATCAAAATGCTCTCTTTCCTCATTAATTATTGTGTCATATCATTTTTTCGCTTATATGACATGCTTAGCACATGTCCACCTTGGAGCTGAAATGAGGCTGTTTGCACGCTTTGCCCGCCTGCCCGCCTACCTAATCAAATCGTGGCTTGGAATCTGTGTTCCGTCGTTGCGATTAAAAGCTGGTGCACTGTCAAGGCGTGCAGTTCAGGCAGATGCATCATGGGCACTTGCATACGCTGGGTAGTGGTTGAAGTATATTTTTCTCGATGCATTTCTTGTGCAGCTCCCTCATTATTGTTTGTTTGTTATACTGCCTGGTAGTAGCAGTGGTGTACTAGGCGGCCGTGGATTCCTCATTCTCGTAAAATTCTCGGCAATAATGCCTGCCTGCCTGCCTGCTTGTTGGGTTGGGTGGAGCGGAGTGATCTCTGAAAGCAGCACTGCGTGCGTGACGCTGCTGCAGGCAGGAGGGAGGCCCTTTGGTACCAGCCTGCCAATCCGAAGCAAGCAAGCAAGGAAGGGAGCATATAATTTAGGTGTGGTTGCACCGTCTCTTGATTGGCATCGCACCTCCCTCCCCTCTCCTCTACTCTATGGAGGCCGAGGCTGCTCGCCCACTTTGTTCAGATCTTTTGATCTCTTCTTTCCTTAAAGCATGGGGGAAATAAATACGCACCGGGCATGCCGCATGCATGCATGCATGCATGGGGGTGGTGGGGTTGGATCGGAGCACTGTCACGCGAATTTGGTTCTCTCCCACCTCACCTCACCCCACCCTCCTCTGCCTTTGTTTGTTCGATTCATTGACAAATCTTACCATGCACCACCAGTTTTGCATTGCTTTCGTTTCATCTTTATTGTTTGGTAATTTATGCTTGTCACGTGAAGCCTGCCTATCCCCCCTTGCCTGTTCAGGGTCCCATACAGTACAGGAAGAAGAAAAAAAAACTGTGGTAATTGCCCTTTGGATCTCTTCGACGGTGACGTGGAATTCCCATGTCATCTGCCAATCAACCGCACCGCCGGTGAACGGGTAACAGTGAGAACGCTTTGCTTTGCTTCTGAAGGAAAACAATGAGCATCCGGTGGTAACTGGGACGATGTGATCCGTGGTAGCGTTTGTGCGTGCGTGCGTGCGTGCCACGATCATGATTGCCGAATATTATTGCCATCGTGTCGCAGTAACACTTTCGGCTAGAGTGCCTTGACTACCTTCGTGCCGAATACTAGTCCTTTTTCTGCGTTCGCGCTCATCACAGAGACGGACGGCGATCTGCGTGCTGCTCACCGACCGATTGCTACAGCTGCAGAAATTCGTGCGTGCGTGCGAGCGCCGTGTCTGAATTTCGAGATGGTGGCAACGACCTTACGTAAGGTTGAGGCATCCAACGCAGTCCCGGCCCGCTAGTACGTAGCAGTATACGATAAGCCTGCCATTTGATTAAGTCGACGAGCGACGATGAAGAATTATACTACTGGTGAGCGATTAGCCCAGCCTGACACCAGACTATCTTTTTTCCTTTCACAAAACACGCGATCTAGATGGAGGGTTTTGAAAAGTCATTAGCAGTAACAGAACCCTAGGCATCTTCTTGTCTCTTAATTTCCTTGTCTAGGCTCGATGCTCCAGGCAGGAGTGCGAACCAACGCAAGGCTGTGCGCGGATTCTCTTCTGGAAACGCTAGCTACGGGACGGCGAAAACGATCCCTGCCGCAAGCAGACGACGAGAGACGAGGCCGGCCATCAACGGGCAGCACGAGGCCGCGGCTCAAGGCGCGTACGTACGTACGTGCGTGACGGGAAACGCGGCCGAGAAGCGTGCAGAGGAGGGGTCAAACGAGGGTGGGTGCACGTGGTCTGGACCGTCCGATCGCGGAGCCCTTTCTTCCAGCTACTACAGTGGATCTGAGCCGGCAGTATATTAAGAGCCTAGGCAGAGCATCATCTGTTTTCTTGCGTGGGCACGCATGATCGATCGATTCGATGCGATCATCGGGCCACTGCACGCTCCAGGCCAGACCGCCGCTAGCTGTGCCTGTCTATGGCCGTGCATCATGGCGCGCTGCTGGCTTTGCCATGTGTGGCATTACACATGAGGCGCCAAGCACACCAGCGACTCGATTATTTAAGTAAAACCCTCTGTTCAGAGTGGCGGCGATTATACGCCTTTTTTTTTCCGAAAGGGAAGCAAGAGATTTACCTCATTTTATTAATAAAAAAGAAGAGTGACAATGGTTCTGCTTAAGGCAAGGGCATTCCTCCTCAACAAATGCACCCATGCATAGATAGCATGCTCTTGCGGCATCATAGAACCCCAAATGCTTGGCACCAACGGTGACCCACGGCCCGGCTTTGCTCCTAACATGTGCGAAGACAACGGAGGGGAGCGTCAACTTGTTGCGAAAGACCCCTGCGTTCCTCTCGTTCCACAACGCTCACACCAAAATATGAATATGATGGTGATAGCTTTCCTCATGTGGCTCTGGGAGAGGATCACGGCGTTCCACCATGCATGCACTGAAGGCATAGTAGCCTAGAGGTCAAGACGCAACTTCTGGGCATTGAGCCGCCAGCGCCTCTTCTGTAAATGATCCGAGGTCCAAATCATATTCTTGATGACGAGGCAAGCAAAGAACTTGCACTTGGGTGGTGCCCTCCGTCTCAACGACGTCGTCCAATGGCCATCGCAGGATCTCCTACCGCGTCATCATCCACCTGGACAAGCATGAAGACTTCATGCCCGACGAGGACGGTCAGTGCCGGCGCGGCCACACTACCCCGAGAAGTTTGCTTGGACCTTGAGCTTCATTGACGAGGAGGTTGTGCAACTCGAGCGGAGGGAGCCCCATTAATTGGGCAACGGTCGGCGCCACGACGAAGACAGGACCACCGTCGAGACGACGACGACCTTGGCCGCAATGGTCGTGACTCCAAGCGCCAGGAGGATGCGCATGGCCGCGACGACGACCGCTATGCTTCGTGGAGGGACCGGCTCGATCGCAGCCGCTCCCGAGCCGACGACCGAAGGGAGACAATAGCCATCGCGACGACCGCCACGACGGGTGTCGTGGTTTTATCACGGCAGATGTCCAAAGACTTAGGTTCGAGGCAATCGCTAAGGCGGTGGATTCAAAGGGGTTGGTCGGGATGAAAGACACGGATTTACCCAGGTTCGGCCCCTCGAGATGAGGTAAAAGGCTGTGTCTTGCTTTGTGTGTATTGACTAGAGTATCGATTACAAGGGAGCGTATTCGCTTGACCTAGCTCTCAATTGATCGGTTTCTGTCTAAGCCGTCCCGGGTCTCGCCTTTTTATAAGAGGTCAAGACCCTGGGTTACACAAATCTCATACCGACTCTTACAACGTGTCTGATTCCGTCTCTAAGCTTCCTTGCCTACTCTGGCAGGCTGTCTGCGGGCGTCTTACCCGCCCGGGTCTTGTGTTTTCTTCCCGACTCTGGGCCTCCGTCTCAGCCCATTTGGTGAACCGCCATGCAACCCAATTTTCCTCTTCCAGCCCATACGCTAACGAGCCGCCAGGTATGACCCGGCCCCTCCTGGGCGGGTCTTACCACGGGGTTATATCCCCAACATTAGGCCCCAGATTGATTTGAGCTTGCTCATGTCAATCTCCATTTTTATCCAGTGGCGAGTCTCACATCCTTGTCACCTGAAAAAAAGAGCATGTAACCTGCCGTGACATCACCTTCAGACATGCCGAAAAGATTCTGTGACGTATGTCGTAGATCCTCTCATTAAACGGTCGCCTGAAAATTGAGGCGTCCGTCTCGGTCAGTTATAATTTCACGCCTTAATTCCTGCGCGCTCCGTTTGGCTTCCCAACTCCTTAAATAGGGCCATGAGGGGGTCTTTTCATTTTCTCTGCCAACACCCTTCTTCTTCCTCCTCCCGACGCCAGCGCTCTTGAGCTCCGCCGCGCCGGTGGAATCACGTCGTCGTCAACGACCTTGGTCACTGCATCAACCTGAACGTTCCAGACTTTTGCCCGCGTCAGCCGCATCCTTGAGGTACCCTTTTCATCCCCCATTAGATCTGTAGCTCCTTACTCGAATCCTTTCGAGTTCACCGGACCTCCATTAACATGCTTTGTAACAGCCCGGGACCGACGCTCCAGAAGATTCCCCTTTTATTTCCATTCTCGTCTGTGTTTCGTTTGGGTGTTGCATTCATCATTGCATCATTCGCATCATCTACATGGCATCATCACTCGTTTTCGAAAACTTGCATCCTTTGGTAGTTGCCGGTTCTATCCGTTCTTCCTGTTGCCTGTTTCGAGACCAACCACACACGCACGCGCCCGCGACATCGTTTAAAAAATGTTTTAAAAGGCGCGCCAAAAATATTCTCGGATTGGGTTGAAAGTTGGCGTGCGGTCTTATTGTATTGTAGGTAGACCGCCTACCGAATTTCGTCGCATTCCGAGTTCGTTTGATACCTGAACGGTCAACTGTAGCAGTGGGGTCATCGGTTATTTATCAGACGTTTTGGTGTTTTAAAAACCTCGTGTCACTGGCCGCAAACCTCCCTCTCACCTCCTCATGGCCCACACAGCCCAACACCAACTCATCTAGCCTACTCCGCGACCGGAGTCGTCCGATCACGATCGGAGGGTCCGAAAACGGCCTAAAATCCCTAACCTAGCCCCCCATTTCCTATATAACACCCCTAGCCTACCCGGCCTTGATTTCCGCGCCACCCCAACCAGCCAGCGCCACCCCGCAGCCGCCTCCTCCCTCCTCCCCGCGCAGGGCCCGCCAAGCCCATCGCACAGCCCACCCGAGCCCATCTGGGCCCGAACGAGCGTCACCGCCGAGCCTCAGGCGCCCGAGCTTGCCCCAGCCGCCAGCCTCCTCCCTCGCCCGCGCCAACCCCATCGGAGCCACCGTCGCCGGCATCCGGGCCGTCCTGCCGCCAGGCCAGAGCTGCCACCGGTGCCCCGCCGCCGGTCACCCTCTCCCTTCCCTCTCCTTCTTCCTCCTCTCCCCTCTCCCTAACCTCCCGCTGCCCTCTCTTCTCGCAGGAGCTCCGCCGTCGGCCCTTTGCTTGCCGCCGGCCACCTCCATCGCCGGATACGGGGACCCCGGCCCGGATCTGCCTGTCCCCGTGCTGCCGCCCTCGTCGGAGCCCGGCCAAGCACCGGCGCCGCCCCGGCTCCCTCGATCCAGGCGGGATCGGGAGAGACGAGGACCGCCCGAGCGCTCGCCATTGACTGCTGCCAGCGCCTGCGTGGGCCGCGGCCCAGCCGCCCTTCGACCGACCCATGGGCCCAAGGTGAGCGCCACCCCGCTAAGCCCTGCCCAGTGCACTGTATAAATATGTTGCTTCTATTAGATTTGGCCCAAGATCGTTTTTTTTTCATTCTGCGATTTTGTCAAATATCCTATGAATTACTGTTTTGCAGAAAGGACCCTAATGATCATGCATTTAATAACTTCACCTCTGTGCATCGGATTAAAAAAAATTATATATGAAACTTGACTAGAATTTCGTTTAGATTCACAATTTCCAACTTTCACATGTGATAAAAATGTTTAAACTTGCTGTTTGCATTGATTTGCGTAATTGGTATGTTAAAATGATTTATTTCATAACTACAAAATCGTAGCTCCGATTAAAATGTTCCATATATGTAACTTGACTAGAAAAATGTGTAGAATCACATGGTGACATTTATTTTGCTGTTTAATAACTCTAAAATATGGTTAGTACAGATGTGAACCTAATTCATATTATGCTTATGGAGATGGTTAGGAAAGGCTATATATTGCTTCCGGCCCCATTTAAAATGCCTAGACGATATAGTTGTTCATGCTTCACCGTTTGCCATGTTAAACAACATTTAATATTGATGAGTACCTAATGAGAGTGAACTAAATAATTCAAACGTGGAGTTTCGTCAATATGCAACTTGTTGCAAATTGAACTTCACTTAATATGTAGTGGTTGTTTGTTGTGCTTGCCATGCCATGCCCTGCGTTGCATATTAAACCGGACATGCATCCTATTTGTTTGTGCATCGTGTCATGCAAATGTTGTGGTGTACCTTGTGTTGATTGTTGTTTCCGGTTTGCTTCTTCTCGATAGAGTTCCGAAAGTGTTCGGAGTGTGAGGATTCGATCGACTACGTTGGATCGTCTTCTTCATGGACTCGTTCTTATTCCGAGCGGGATCTCAGGCAAGATGACACATTTCCCTGGATACCACTACTATCATTGCTATGCTAGTTGTCCCGCTTTTGTCGTTATGTCTCACTACCTACCACTTCTTTGTCAAGCCACCCAACATTGCCATGAAAAGTCTCTAACCCTCCACCTTCCCAGCAAACCGTTGTTTGGCTATGTTACCGCTTACTCAGCCCTTCTTATAGCGGTTCTAGCTACAGGTGCAATTGCTACCATGTGAAAAAATGGACATTCTTTTGTTATCACAATATTATCGCTATTTAATTTAATGCACTTGTACACTTGGTAAAGGGTGGAAGGCTTGGCCTTTTGCTCGGTGTTTTGTTCCACTCTTGCCGCCCTAGTTACTTGTGAACCGGTGTTATGTTCCATAATTGAGCGCTCCTAACATGCTCGGGGTTGTTATGGGGACCCCCTTGATCTTCGTTTTAGGATAAAGCTTGTCTGGCATGGCCCAACATTGGTACTATTTTTTTAATAACAACTAAAATTTGCATAGGGCATGATCACCCCATGGATTAATCAACAACCCGGGCTAGTGCTCCTCATGAGTGTTGGTCCAAACTAGAGCACTATCCGGGGCCACCCCAGGGCAACTTGGGGGATTTCTAGCAAGCCATTGTACGCGTCGCTTATCCAGCATGTCTTGAGAACGAGATATGCGGCTCCTATAGGGATCGTTGACACGTCGGGAGGCCTTGCTGGACTTGTTTTACCTTTCTCAAATGTCTTGCGTGAGGAACTCTGATCTTCTTCGGGCTATCTCGAGGTGTCGGATTTCCCTTGGAATTGCCTAGGATCACGAGATCCGTGGTCGAGGTTATTCCCATGGCGTGTGGTTAATTTGTGATGGATGACTTGGAGCACACCTGCAGGGTTAAATCTTTCGGAAAGTCATGCCCGCGGTTATGTGGCAAACTTGGATACTTTGTTTGACACCCGATCATAGAAAACTTGAAGTAAACTCAAATAAAATACACCAACTGTGTGCGTAACCGTGACTGTCTCTTCTCGTGAGTTCTTATCCGAAAGAGAACCCGATGGGGTTATGATTGGCGTAAGTAGGTGTTCACGATCAGTTAGTGATCATTTCTACTTCATGTCCGTTATGCGTAGACCACCATACTTTACTTTCTGTATTCGTAAGTTAGCCACTCAAATAAATACTTAGTCGCTTGCTGCAGCCTCACCACTTAATCATACCTCACCCATTAAGCTTTAATAGTTGTGATACCTTGGAAATGAGATTGCTGAGTTTCCATGGCTCACAGATTACTACAACAACAGTTGTAGGTACAGGTAATGCGATGATTTGACATGAGGGCGATGCTTGTTTGTTTGGAGTTCTTCTTCTTCATCATCATCGATCTAGGATGGGTTCCAAACGGCAGCCTGGGATATCAAGGATGGATGTCATTTTGTCGTTTGTTTTCATCCGTAGTCGGACCATGCTCTTCTGTATGATGTTTGAGTATGTTGTTGTATTGATGTGATCTTGTTATAGCTTGTGGCGAGTGTAAGCCAATTCCATATACTCATCTCTTATGTACATGTACTTGCAATGATATCCATTCTTGCAACACGACGAGATGCGCTCCTATCCCTGTCGAGGCCTTCGAGCCAAAATAAGGATAGGGTCGCATCTTGGGCATGACAAGTTGGTATCAAAGCCTGTACCGACCTAGGAGCCCCTTGATTGATCGAACTTGGCCGAGTCGAGTCTAGTAAAAACTATTTTGAGTCTAGTTATATCGGAGAGTAGGTTTATTTTTACTCCTCTTCTATACTCTGGTGAGGTATTCGACTTAGGAATTTTGATTCTACTCCTCTTCTTGCTCAAATTTTTTTAGGATCACGCGGGTATTTTGGAAACTATATGATACCGATGTGACAGAGTTATGTCTTGGTGCCTCTTGTCTGACTTGATTTCTTTCGGGGAGTTGAGCTCCAGGGAATTCTTGGCACATCGTTATCATTTAGCTTCCTTAGTATCTCAGGACGGAGGGTGTTCGGAATTGCTTCAATACTTTTTGTGGTGAGATAAGGTCGGAGTCACCCAGTATTGGGGAGGCGTCCGGGGTACCGCCATGTCTAGTATCGTTGTGCTTTCGAGGATCCGAGATAGATGGATTTCCGAAGCCTCTGGTTGTGTGTTGAAGGATGGATACAGTTGGGGTGTAGGTTTGTTAGTTGTGTGAGATATTTCCTCCTTGTATCCCCGACACCAGATTGCATAACCAGAAAGTTTTTGGAAGTTCTTAGGTGGGAATTCAAGTAGTTAATTAGGCTATCTTCCAACAGATCATGATGTGAGGTTGGGGTTCGACATCTAGTGGATTCATTTGTTCACGGTCTTTCTTACAGAGGACAGTCTTGATTTATGCTTTGTCAAGCCTTGTAGTTCGCTATGCCTAGGGAGCATATTCAAGTGTCATTTCAGTATGACAATCCAATGTATGATCGAGCCCGTGCGAACCTTACCACGAAAATATCGAGCGAAGTCTCTGTCATGTATTTGTTCTGGCTTGTTTCATAATCCCCATCCTTCGTCTTGTTTGTATATGGTAATTTGAGTTGCTTCAATGTCAAGTGGGGATTTCATATCTTTCCTAACAAGTGTTCTCATATTTTTGTGAGATTGCTAATTCTTGTGCTCAATCAAGTTATCATATCAATTCTTTTCCTACCGGGGTGCTTCTCTTCAAGATAATTCTGTCCTCTTCAATATTTGCAAGATCAATCCTCTTATTATTTCCCGGAGTTCATTCCATCTGTTCCAAGTTTTGTTTGTTTTCCCCACCCTCCCGCCCTTTTTCTTCAATGATTAAATTCTCATCCAAGTGTATTTTTTATTCATGTAATGCTTCTGCTATCTTTTCTTCTATATTGTATCCGATGATTTCTTGTGGAGATTCTCAAGAGTTTCATTTTCATAATCTATCCTCGTATTCTTTGTTCTTGTAGTTATTCTTCTCCAGTGGATCCAATTCAAGCTTCGATGCTCATCTTATCCTTTCTCATTCATTCAATGGTTTCCATGTTGGAATTTCTTTTCCAAGCCTCTCTTGTTTATTTGTCTCTCTCTGTTCTATCCGGAGGCTGAAGATATCTCAGAGATTCGTGTTTTCTTTCATTCCTTCCAATTTTTTTCGAGGTTCTCACTTCATCAAGTTCTTAATTTGTACTGGTGCAATCTCTCTTTTAATCTATTGTTTCAATGGTGGTTTATTTTGAGTGGGCCCATAGCCCACAGGTTTTTTCCCAGGATCCTACCTGACTCTTCTAATCTTTTCGGAGATGTCCTCAAGTTATTTTCAATGTAAGAATGATTTTTATCAGTCATATTCCTCTTCCAAGATCGCTTCGAATCATTTTCGTTGTTGGCTCAACCTTTCCTTATTCATTATTCCGGAGTATCTCAGTAATCCATGGTGTTGTTTCTCATCATCATTCTTAACATTGAAGACCAAAGGAGAGTTTCTCTTAAATCATTGTTCATTCTTCCAAAGATTCATGGTTTCAGGATGTTGCTATCATCTCAACTGTTTTGATTATGAGTTATTCCTTCCATATCTATCCAGTGCATTTCATAATTGTTTTCATTTCTCGATCCTCCGAAGGCCATCGTTTAAGAAGATTTCTTCGTTCTCAGCTTTCAGCTTTCATTCTCAAATTCTTCTCAATTGTTGTTCCTTCATTCATATCTCAATTATTCCGGTGCCTTGTTCAGTTTCTATTAGGCAAATCTTGATCTCTTCATTCTCATGTGTCCTATTTAATTTCTAATTCTTTCCGGTGTATCGTTCAAGACCTCTTCAAGTTTGTGCTCTATATATCTTTCCTATCTTTTCCAAAAGGATAAGTGGTATGCCAAATCTGTTGTGTGTCATCAATTTAACTTGATGAAGGATAGGCATATCATAATTCTTGTTCTTGTTTCATCCAAGTGATTTCAATCCTTCTTCTGGAGTTGTTCATGATATCAAATTCCTTATCCCAAGTGATCATCTTCCTTTTCCGGAGTTCCTAGTTTTCTCAAGTATCTTGTCGCTAAGCTTTTTCCAATTCATTGCAAGGCCTCAATCTTGTTCTTTTTCTACCTTCAATGTCAAGCTTCATCCTTTCATCCCGGAGTTCATCCCGAAGCTTCTTCATGGTTGTTTGTTAAGGTGTAATTCTTCTCGAAGTGTTCTTCAAGATTCTTGTTGGAGGTTCTCAAGTGTTCTTTATCCTGGATTTCTAAGTTCAATTCCTTCTAAATTGTCTTTTGAGATGGTGTTATTAAATCTTGATTATGAGGAGTCTCGAAGGTAAATTGTCAAGAATAAGATAAGTAAACCCATCTTATTTTCTTGGAGTTATCTTGGGTTGGATTTCACCTAAAGCATTTCCTAAGGATTGTTGCTATCATGGTGTCATAAACGATCCAAGTTTTCTCCTCCTCTTCTTGGTGAAAGAAGTTCTCATCCCTTTTGCTCCCAAGCAATCCTTGTTTTGTCAGTGGCCGGTTGTCACCTCATAATTTTGAGATGTTTTTCCATAAGTCCACAACAAGTTTGTTCTTTTTGTTGTTGATTTTTCAACAACCCCGTTCAATCTCTTCTTGTAAGATGCTTTCAAGTTCAACGGTGGTAGAAGTTGTTATTTTCTCATCCGTTCTTTTCCTCCCATCAATCCAGTTTCTATTCTCTTGTTACAGAGGCCTTGTGATGTTGCTCTCTTCAATCTATCATCTTGCTTTGTCAAGGTCATGTTCTTTCTTTTCTTATTCATTTAACCGGAGTGTTGTGAAATCTTTTCATGATCCTTCCATCTTATGAAGTTTTAATTGTAATCCAACCAAAGTTTGGTGTCTCTCTTTCAAGTTCTTTTCCTTCTTATCAAGTTTTGCCTCTCTTTCCTACCGAAGTGCTACCGAAATTTCTTGTGACTTCTTGCTTGTTCCTCATGTCGTTCTTCATCTCTTTCCAACCTTCATGTTTCATTGGTTTCACTCGTTTGTCAAAGAAGCAACTAAGTTTTACCTCTTCCTCTTGCTATTTCTCTTCCCCTTCTCATTCTAGATCTCGGGACGAGATCCCCGTGTAGTGGAGGAGAGTTGTAACAGCCCGGGACCGACGCTCCAGAAGATTCCCCTTTTATTTCCATTCTCGTATGTGTTTCATTTGGGTGTTGCATTCATCATTGCATCATTCACATCATCTGCATGGCATCATCACTCATTTTCAAAAACTTGGATCCGTTGGTAGTTGATGGTTCTCTCTGTTCTTGCCGTTGCCTGTTTCAAGACTAACCACACACGCACGCGCCCGCGACATCATTTAAAAAAATGTTTTAGAAGGTGCGCTAAAAATATTCTCGGATTGGATTGAAAGTTGGCATGCGGTCTTATTATATTGTAGGTAGACCGCCTGCCGAATTTCGTCGCATTCCGAGTTCGTTTGATACCCGAACGGTCAACTGTAGAAGTGGGGTCATCGGTTATTTATCGGACGTTTCGGTGTTGTAAAAACCTTGTTTCACGGGACGCAAACCTCCCTCTCACCTCCTCATGGCCCATCTACACAGACCAACACCAACTCACCTAGCCTACACCGCAACCCGAGCCGTCCGATCGCGATCAGAGGGTCCGAAAACAGGCTAAAATCCCTAACCTAGCCCCCATTTCCTATATAACACCCCTAGCCTAACCTGCCTTGATTTCTGCGCCAACCCAACCAGCCAGCGCCACCCCACAGACGCCTCCTCCCTCCTCCCTATGCAGGGCCTGCCAAGCCCATCGCACGGCCCGCCCGAGCCCATCTAGGCCCGAACGAGCGCCGCCGCCGAGCCTCACGCGCCCGAGCTCGCCCCAGCCGTCAGCCTCCTCCCTCGCCCACGCCAACCCCGCCGGAGCCGCCGTCACCGACATCCGGTCCGTATCGCCACCAGGCTGGAGCTGTCGTCGGTGCCCCGCCGCCGATCACCCTCTCCCTTCCCTCTCCTTCTTCCTCCTATCCCTCTTCCTAACCTCCCGCCGCCCTCTCTTCTCACAGGAGCTCCGTTGCCGGCCCTTTGCTCGCCGCCGGCCACCTCCATCGCCGGATCCGGGGACGCCGGCATGGATCTGCCCGTCCCCGTGCCACCGCCCTCGTCGGAGCCCGGCCAGGCACCGGCGCCGCCCCGGCTCCCTCGATCCAGGCGGGATCGGGAGAGACGAGGACCGCCCGAGCGCTCGCCGTTGACCGCTGCCAGCGCCTGCGTGGGCCGCGACCCAGCCACCCATGGGCCCAAGGTGAGCGCCACCCCGCTAAGCCCCGCTCGGTTCACTGTATAGATATTCGGCGCCTATTAGATTCGACCCAGGATTGTTTTTTTTTCATTATGCGATTTTGTCAAATATCCTGTGAATTACTGTTTGGCAGAATGGACCCTAATGATCATGCATTTAATAACTTCACATCCGTGCATCGGATTAAAACAAATTATATATGAAACTTGACTAGAATTTCATGTAGAGTCAAAATTTCCAACTTTCACATGTGATAAAAATGTTTAACCTTGATATTTGCA
The DNA here is from genome assembly GCA_022496015.1 of Hordeum marinum. NCBI lineage: Eukaryota > Viridiplantae > Streptophyta > Magnoliopsida > Poales > Poaceae > Hordeum > Hordeum marinum. The sequence goes on along the minus strand of CM039677.1, from coordinate 338,328,221 downwards.
TTGATTTGCGTAATTGCCATGTTAAAATGATTTATTACATAACTACAAAACCGTAGCTCTGATAAAAATGTTCCACATATGTAACTTTACTAGAAAAATGTGTAGAATCACATGGTGACATTTATTTTGCTGTTTAACAACTCTAAAATATGATTAGTACAGATCTGAACCTAGTTCATATTATTCTTATGGAGATGTTTTGGAAAGGCTATATGTTGCTTCCGGCCCCATTTAAAATGTCTAGACGATATAGTTGATCATGCTTCACCATTTGTCATGTTAAACAACATTTAATATTGATGAGTACCTAATGAGAGTGAACTAAATAATTCGAACATGGAGTTTCGTCAATATGCAACTCGTTGCAAATTGAACTTCACTTAATATGTAGTGGTTGTTTGTTGTGCTTGCCATGCCATGCCCTGCGGTGCATATTAAACCGGACATGCATCGTATTTTGTTTGTGCATCGTGTCATCCATATGTTGTGGTGTACCTTGTGCTGATTGTTGTTTCCGGTTTGCTTCTTCTCGATAGAGTTCCGAAAGTGTTCGGAGTGTGAGGATTCGATCGACTACGTTGGATCGTCTTCTTCATGGACTCGTTCTTATTCCGAGCGGGATCTCAGGCAAGATGACACATTTCCCTGGATACCACTACTATCATGGCTATGCTAGTTGTCCCACTTTTATCGTTATGTCTCGCTACCTACCACTTGTTTGTCAAGCCACCCAACATTGCCATGAAAAGTCTCTAACCCTCCACCTTCCCAGCAAACCGTTGTTTGGCTATGTTACCGCTTGCTCAACCCTTCTTATAGCGTTTCTAGATGCAGGTGCAATTGCTACCATGTGACAACATGGCCATTCTTTTGTTATCACAATATTATCGCTATTTAATTTAATGCACTTATACACTTGGTAAAGGGTGGAAGGCTTGGCCTTTTCCTCGGTGTTTTGTTCCACTCTTGCCGCCCTAGTTACTTGTGAACCGGTGTTATGTTCCATAATTGAGCGCTCCTAACATGCTCGGGGTTGTTATGGGGACCCCCTTGATCTTTGTTTTAGGATAAAGCTTGTCTGGCAAGGCCCAACATTGGTACTATTTTCTTAATAACAACTAAAATTTGCATAGGGCATGATCACCCCGTGGATTAATCAACAACCCAGGCCAGTGCTCCTGATGAGTGTTGGTCGAAACTAGAGCACTGTCCGGGGCCACCCCAGGGCAACTTGGGGGATTTCTAGCAAGCCATTGTACGTGTCGCTTATCCAGCATGTCTTGAGAATGAGATATGCGGCTCCTATCGGGATCGTTGACACGTCGGGAGGCCTTGCTGGACTTGTTTTACCTTTCTCAAATGTCTTGCATGAGGAACTCTGATCTTCTTCGGGCTATATCGAGGTGACGGATTTCCTTTGGAATTGCCTAGGATGATCACGAGATCCGTTGTCGAGGTTATTCCCGCGACGTGTGGTTAATTTGTGATGGATGAGTTGGAGCACCCTTGCAGGGTTAAATCTTTCGGAAAGCCATGCCTGCGGTTATGTGGCAAACTTGGATACTTTGGTTAACACCCGATCATAGCAAACTTGAAGTAAACTCAAATAAAATACACCAACTATGTGTGTAACCGTGAATGTATCTTCTCGTGAGTTCTTATACGAAAGAGAACATGGTGGGGTTATGATTGACGCAAGTAGGTGTTCGGCATCAGTTAGTGATCATTTCTAGTTCACGTCCGTTATGGGTAGACCACCATACTTTACTTTTTGTATTCGTAGGTTAGCCTCTCAAATAAATGCTTAGTCGCTTGATGCAGCCTCACCGCTTAACCATACCTCACCCATTAAGCTTTAATAGTTTTGATACCGTTGGAAATGAGATTGCTGAGTCCCCGTGGCTCACAAATTACTACAACAACAGTTGCAGGTACAGGTAATGCGATGATTTGACGTGAGAGCGATGCTTGTTTGTTTGGAGTTCTTCTTCTTCTTCTTCATCGATCTAGGATGGGTTCCAGGTGGCAGCCTGGGATAGCAAGGATGGATGTCATTTTGTCATTTGTTTTCGTCCGTAGTCGGGCCCCGCTCTTCTTTATGATGTTTGAGTATGTTGTTGTATTGATGTGATCTTGTTGTAGCTTGTGGCAAGTGTAAGCCAATTCCATATACTCATCTCTTCTGTACATATACTTGTAATGATATCAATTCTTGCAACACGACGAGATGCGCTCCTATCCCTGTCGAGGCATTCGAGCCAAAATAAGGATAGGGTCGCATCTTGGGCGTGACATGCTTGTTCATCCTTGTAATGCCAACTGACTAGTAGTCCTTTAGATCTCGTGATGCTGCTAATCCACCACGGCCACCCGTGCAAAGACAGTAATAGTTCAACCTAGATCTGCACTCTATTCCTTTTCTTGCGCTAACTGCTTGCTCTTCCTCGACTCCTTTTTAGGGTTTAAATAAATTTTGATTTTTCCTTGCATGTAGATCTTGCAGTCTTGGAATAGTATATAAAACCTGTTTGTATGTCCTTAGTAGTATCTGTAGCATGGCATTACTTACTTAACCCGCCACCAAATCATCGGCTCTTCCGATAAACTGTATCACCGACTTAACATCACAGTACTTAATTTCATTAGTCGTCTTGGTTGTCTGGCCCTTTCTGACCTGCCGCGTCCTGCCCCTTTCACAACTTTGACCCGCCATCATGTCTCGAGCGTCTTCATCCTTTGATTGGGTCGGCTCTGGAGTCACCGAACAGTTCCTACTGGATTTCGTAGAGGCATGCACATTGCTAGCTCAGAATATTATTCATTGGCTGGTTCCGGGGCTAGAGAAGAGACCCATCCCACAAGAAGGGGAAGTTGTTATCTTCGCCGACCATCTTATGCGTGGTTTTAGCCCGCCCGGATCACAATTCTTCTGAGATGTCCTCCATTTATTTAATCTGCATCCTCAAGATATTGCCCCAAATTCTGCCTCCAACTTGTGCAACTTTCAAGTCTTATGTGAAGTTTACTTGCAAGAAGAGCCATCTATCGACCTCTTTCGTGATTTATTCTATGTCAACCGCCAAATGGAAGTGGTGGCTGGTCCAAGCTTGGAGCTCGGCGGAGTCTCCATCCAAAGACGAAGAGATCTGGTTTACCCGGCTGTCCAAATGCCAAGCCATCCCAAAGACTGGAATAGAACTTGGTTCTATTGTAGAGACACCTCTCTAGAGGGAGAAAATCCACTGCTAGGTTACCGTCCTACCCGGCTCTCTGCACTTCCATTGAACTTCCAGACCGGATGTCATCTACGGCACGAGCAAAGTATGCTCCGGCTTTCGCCAAAATCAAGGCCCTTCTGGCGAACGGGTTGACGGGAGTTGACTTAACCCGCTGTTGGATCTCATGGAAGGTCTTACCACTGAGCCGGCGTGATCGGCTTATGTGTGAGTACACAGGCAATGAGAACGATCCTCTCTATTTCAACCACACACCTTTGACAAAAGAAAATATTACCTCTGCTATCAAAGGACTTACTTGCGAATCCCAAGAGGCTTGCCGTACAATTGGGTTGAAACCCTTCTGCGTCACAAACCCAGCTCCAGACATAAGGATGGCTCTCAAATTCGCTTTCTCTCTGTCTTGACTTTGTATATATGGCAACCTTAACCCTTTTGGCGGCTTCACCTACAGGCCAGCTCCGATTTCTGGAAGAAGAAATACACTCCCCCTGTGAAGAAGAATTCTCACGTGGGTAACACCCGCGGCCGCAAGCCAAAAACAACAGCTCAAAACCTGCTTCAACTTGACGACTCAAAGGTAGAACTTGATTCCCTTGGCCGGCTTTTTTATGCAACTTATTGACAATGACTGTACACAGGAGGAGACAGAGACGAGCCACACCAACGCCCCTGAGGTAACTTATCTTTCTTCCGACTCAGAAATCTTCCCACAGGAGAAGATACGGTGGGTCGTCCGAAAAGTTCCTTTTTCACGTCCCCTGGCTTACTTAGATCCCGAATTTTCCTTGAAAAAACAACAACATGAATCTTGGCATCATACCCGGAGCACCGGCTCTAGGGATCTTATGGCCGGCTTACCTAACTCCTCGGCGCCGCGGAAACGTCCTACTGAGGTACTTATCAGGAACCCAATATATGTCTTATATTTTGTAATGTTGTCTTACTATTGTGTCTAATTGTCTTAACTTGTAGGAGTCACCTCCTTCTTCTGGCGGCTCAACTGTCTCCAAACTTCCTCCCATGAAGGTCAACCAAGAGCATGTCTTCACCTCTGCCGTGTGTACACTACCTGTATCACCTTTGTATCGTGTGTTGATTCTTTGCACTTTCAGGGCGCAAGCCAAACGTAGGAAAATAGGCGGGTCTACCGTCACTCCTACTGTTCAACAGCCGGATCCTGCTGAGCCATCTCTCACTCCTCATGCTAAACCTTCTGATGCTGACAAGGAAGCACCTGAGCAATCTCCCCCGCCCTTTGAATTGGCCGGTCATCATATGGCGGCTTCCGATAGTCCAGCGGCTGACCCTAAGCCGCCCAATCCAACCACCGAAGACTCATCTCTCCCCGACGTTATTATCACTGGGACGGGTTATTAATCCCCAACACAGCATACTCTGGCAAGGCATTCCAGCAAAGTTCATAATTGCTCTCCCGAGAAGCTTGACTTCGGGTTCCCAGTCTTGAAGAAGATGACTGCAGATGACTTACACGACGGCTATCTGAACCGCCTTTGTGCCAGTCGCAACATGGAGAGCAAACTTGTTGGCTTGATGAAGAAAAAATATGAGGTATGTTTCATCTTGTGCCTTTCTCTTATACCCGTACATAACCCCCAAGAACCGGGTTAATATTACCAATAATAAACTGGGTCTTCCAAACCTTTAACATACTGTGTAGAGCTTAACCTGTAACCCCCAAGTAACGGGTTAAATTGCATATAAGCTGGTACTTTACACTCAATCATGGATCCAACTGTAACCCCCAAGTCCGGAGCATTATGATAATGATGAGCCGAATCTTTCATATTTGAGAAGTTCGATGGGTGTAGCCCCCAAGTCCGGAGCATTATGAAAATGATGAGTCGGATCTTTAACCTTAGGCTTAAAACGAAAACACAGACATTAGCCCCCAAGTGCCAAGTATATTGCTTGCAATCTGCTTGGGACTTCTATCAAAGAGTAGCTCCACCCTGGCGACTTAATCTTTATTACCTTTCACTTGTGTAATATAGGAGGCGTTAAACGCAGCCGAGTCTGAACGTGCCGGCTTAAGGGAAAACCTGACTATGCAATAAAACGCCCGAGCCACCGCAGAAGAGAAATTACGGGTGGCTGTCGAACAACTTGAGAAACTCCAAGTCGACTTCACTGCATACAGAAAGACTGCTGAATCTGAGCAAGCTGCCTTGTCCAAGCGTGCTATCGATACCGAGGAGCACCTAAAACTTGCATCAGCAGAGCTGAAGACTCTCAAAGACCACATATCCAAGATGACTGCTGCTATCTTTGGTAAGCACGTACGGCTTAAAAAATTTCCTTATGAAAGAAATACCTGCCGGGCGGCTTATAACTTTGACCTTTGTCTTGCAGGTGAGAGGACCCGCCAGCTATCCTCTAATAGTCTAATGAAATTAAAAGCAGTCCACACTTTGACTGAGCAACTCTACAACGGAGCCCTCTGTACCATCAAGGGCATGATGACGGCCAAATATGTCCCCAAGTTTATGAAGGGTGTCATAGAAACGTTATCAACTTTGCCCAAGCAAGTAGATGAAATAAGGCGATCAGCCGCCAGGAGAGGGGCTATAGCTGCGCTAAGCCGGTCCCTGGCCTTCGCTCCTGAGTTAACCACTGAAGAAATGATGAACGACTTCCCTTCCAAGAAGCATGACAGCTCAAATTTTACTGAAGCGGATTATGACAAATGCATTAAGGCCTCTAGGCGGCTTGCCTCTATAATGGTTGATGAGATGGATCTAACTCCTTATCAGGCGGCTTATGACGAAAACAACCAACGGCTGTGCTGTCCAATCTTTGAAGCCAGGGATTTAATCCCTGCACATCGTAAGCCGCTCTTCGCCCCTGATATTGATCCGTCTCCACTTTTCGACGATGCTCAATTCCAAGCCTTACTAAACTGCAACTAGGACGTGGATAATCTTCAGATCGAAGAGCCCGAAGACCCGCCGCAAGATGACCCGCCAACCAGTTAACTTTCCTGTTGTTCTCTACTAAATGTAACTCGGCCAGCTGAGCCGCCGAGATGCATGCAAAAATTTAAGTTCTTCATCTTTTGAGCTCTTGGAGAGCTTTGTAATATACCTTGCAATCTTCTTTACGATGTCTTTAACAGCGACTCATCTTCAGAGATAAGGCTTGCAAAAACAGAAAATGTTCTGCGATGTTTGTATGGGCGGCTTTGAAAAAGCATAACCCGGAAATATTAATATCTGCATAGCCTTGCTTCGTCTTTCACAATCTTGCTCTGGCCCGGCTTATGATATGAATGCAATGTATGATGCTATATGATGCAATTTATAATGCAATGGATGATGCAATATGTAATGTAATGCATGATGTTCTTTCTTTCCCTTTTTTCTTTTTTGAAAGACTCATTGCTGGCCCTTCTGAGGGGGACCGCTACTTTGAACCGCCTAACAGTGTAGGGTCTCTAACGAGATTGAACGCCAATCTTGCACGACTCAGGGTCTTCAGGCGAGATTAGCTGTTAAGGGCGTAACAGACCAGAATTTGCAGCAGGGTGAGTGCCCCAGGCTCATAAGCTACTTCTCACGTGACATAAATCCGTCGTTTGAACCTTAAGGGTGTCCCTTGCTTAAGAGTACGATGGTCCACTTGGCGGAGAGTATGTAGAAGATGAGAGAGTTTCCCTCGCCGTTGTATGAGGCCCTCGTAGGGGGTGAGTTGACAGCTTGCTGCACCCCTGGCCATGTAGGTATAACTCGGCCTTATCGCGGCTGAAAAGCCGACCAAGAGGGGCGGCGACCTTCACCCACTCTTGAACTTACTCTGGGTCCGCGACCTGCCTTACGGTGGCCAAAGAGCCGATCAGGAGGGGGGCGAACTTCACCCCCTCCTGACCCTATTGACGGAGTCAACATTTTGGGTCCAAGACCCGCCATGCAGTGGCTGAAAAGCCGATCGAGAGGGTTTGAAGCTTAACCCGGAAGGTGGAAAGCCCCCCAACGACCTTGTCGGGTACTCATGTTTGAATGGTCGCAACATGGCGGCTCATCCTCTTGGGCGACTTTAAATCTTTCACCAATAAGGTAGTGCACCCATGTTTGAACGGTCGCAACATGGCGGCTCGTCCTCTTGGGTGGCTTCAAGCCTTTCGCCGCCTTGCACGCCACCATCGTGTGGACCGCCAACTTGTAAGTCACCGTCTTGTGGACTGCCAACTTGTAAGTTGCCATCTTGTGGATTGCCAACATGTAAGTCGTCGCACAATGGTGCTATTTTGGTTGAAGAGCCGGTCAAAAAGGGTGAGCAAGCTAAACCCGGCGGGTTGGAAGCCCCCAAGTGACCATGTAGAAGTGTTGATCTTTTGCACAAATCTGTAATGCGAAAAGGAAAACGGTAGAGGCCCCGTCTTGCAGGGATGCCAACTTTATTATATGAGAAATATAAATACAATGAAGCATGTATGTACAAAGATGGGAGTCGATGACTCAAGTATAGTAAGGCTACAGATGAGCGATGTTCCACGGCCGGTGAGTCTCCTGTCTGGAGGTACGTGACTCGTCTCGTACGTCGATGAGATAATAAGACCCATTGTTCAGATTTCTGCTAACCACGAAAGGTCCTTCCCATGGGGGGGGGATAACTTGTGCGCATCTGTCTGATCTTGAATCAAACGTAACACCAAGTCGCCTTCTTGGAACGTCCGGATCTTGACCCTACGGCTACGGTAGCGACGCAGGTCCTGTTGATAAATCACCAATCGAGCTGCTGCAAGATCACGTGCTTTATCCAGAGCATCCAATGCATCCTGATGTGCTGTCTCATTGTCAGCTTCCACATAAGCTGCCACCCACGGCGAATCATGACATATGTCGCTTGGTAATACGGGCTCCGCACCATAAACCATGAAAAAGGGTGTGTGACCCGTCGACCTGTTAGGCATAGTATTGATGCTCCAAAGGACGGACGACAGCTCCTCAACCCAACAACCCGGCGTTCTCTGTAAAGGAACCATAAGACGGGGCTTGATACCTCTCAAGACATCCTGGTTGGCCCGCTCCGCCTGACCGTTGGATTGCGGATGAGCAACAGCCGAAACATCAAGCCGGATGTGCTCGCTTTCGCAGAACACCTTCATAGCCCCCTTGGATAAATTTGTGCCGTTATATGTGATGATGCTATGAGGGTATCCAAATTGGTAGATCAATTTCTTGACAAATTGAACCGTCGTGGCCACATCACATTACTGACCGGCTCAGCCTCCACCCACTTGGTGAATTTTTCCACTGCCACCAAGAGGTGCATCTTCTTATCCTTAGACCGTTTGAAAGGTCCAACCATATCAAGCCCCCATACTGCAAGCGGCCAAGTGATTGGTATCATCCGTAACTCCTAAGCCGACACATGAGCACGTCTTCCGAACTTCTGACACCCGTCGCACTTATCGACCGGATCCTCCGCGTCCTTATGGGCCATCAACCAGAAGAAGCCATGTCCGAAAGCCTTATCCACCAAAGACTTTGACCTGGCGTGATGTCCGCAATCGCTAGCATGTATTTCATATAAAATTTCCTTGCCTTCCTCCGGAGAGACACAACGTTGGAAGACACCGGTAACACTACGCTTGTGCAACTCTCCATTAATGATGGTCATGGACTTAGAACGCCTCATGATTTGCCGCGCCAGAGTCTCATCTTTAGGTCAGGTATGGCCAGATCCTCCTCTGAAGGTAGCTTAACATATGGGTGATAAAGTACGTCAAGAAAATGTTAGGCGGCACTGGCTTACACTGAGAGCCCAGTCTTGACAATGCATTCGCCGCTTCGTTCTTGCGATGATCAATATGACCCACCTGATAACCCTTGAAATGACCAGCGACGATATCCACATCTTGTCGATAAGCCGCCATCCGTGGGTCCTTGGAGTCCCACGTGCCTGACACCTGTTGTGCCACAAGATCCGAGTCGCCAAGGCACCTAACCCGGCTCAGTTTCATCTCCTTTGCCACACGAAGTCCATGAAGCAAAGCTTCGTACTCAGTTGCATTGTTCGTGCAAGGAAACATCAGCCTTAGCACATAACAGAACTTATCACCTTTGGTGGAAGTTAAGGCAACTCCAGCCCTCGGTACCTCCATCTGTGTGGATCCATCAAAATGAATTGTCCAATACGTGTTGTCCGGCTTTTCCTCTAGCGACTGACACTCCGTCCAATCATTTATGAAATCTACCAATGCCCGAGACTTCACGGCTGTGCGAGGTACATACTTCAAATTGAGAGGCCCAAGATCCAGCGCCCACTTAGCAATTCTCCCAGTGGCTTCCTGGTTCTGAATTATATCTCCCAATGAAGTAGAGCTAACCACCGTGATCTGGTGTCCAAGGAAATAATGTTTCAACTTGCGATTTCCATGAACACCCTATATATTAGTTTCTGCCAATGTGGGTATCTTTGCTTGGACTCTATAAGCACCTCACTGACATAATAAACTGGCCTCTGGACCGGATACTCGTTCCCTACCTCCTTGCGCTCTACCACAATCGCAGCACTGACCGCCCTATTGTTGGCCGCCACATAAAGGAGCAAGGGTTCCTTCTCAGCCGGAGCAGCCAAGATCGCCGGCTCAACATACTGCTTCTTAAGCGCTTCAAGAGCTGCATCCGCAACCTTACTCCAGACAAAGTCATCCGTCTTTTTCATTATCTAGTATATAGGAATAGCCTTCTCCCCCAGGCGGTTAATGAAGCAGCTTAAAGCGGCAATACGACCCGCCAAGCGTTGCACATCATTGACGCTCGCCGGCTTAGCTAGTGACGTGATGGCCTTTATTTTGTTCGGGTTGGCCTCGATTCCCCGCTCTGAGACCAAGAATCCCAGAAGTTTACCTGTAGGAACTCCAAAAACACATTTAGCCGGGTTAAGCATCATCTTATAAACCTGTAAGCTATCAAATGTCTCCTTCAGGTCGTCCAGCAACGTCTCCTTCCTTGACTTAACCACAACATCATCCATGTAAGCATGAACATTGCGCCCAATCTGACCGTGAAGGCAATTCTGCACACAACGTTGGTAAGTCGCCTGTGCACTTTTGAGCCCAAACAACATAGACACATAGAAGAAAGCTCCAAAAGGTGTTATAAATGATGTCTTCTCTTGGTCTTTGACTGCCATCTTGATCTGATGATAGCCTGAATAGGCGTCCAGGAAGCATAAACTCTCACAACCTGCCATTGCATCAATAATCTGGTCGATATGAGGGAGAGCAAACGGGTCAACTGGACAGGCCTTGTTAAGATCCATGTAATCTATACACATACGCCATGTGCCATTCTTATTGAGCACCAGCACAGGATTGGCTAACCACTCCGGGTGAAGTACTTCCACGATGAACCCTGCTGCCAAGAGCCGGGCTACCTCTTCTCCAATCGCTTTACGCTGCTCCTCGTTGAAATGGCAGAGGAATTGGTTAATTGGTTTAAACTTAGGATCCACATTAAGGTGGTGCTCAGTGAACTCTCTCGGTACACCCGGCATGTCAAATGGCTTCCATGCAAAGATGGCCCGATGCTCACGGATGAATTCGATGAGCGTGCTTTCCTATGCAGGGTCCATGTTAGCCCCGATAGTGAACTGCTTAGATGAGTCACCCATAGTAAAATCCACCACCTTCGTGTCATCCGCCGCAAACTTCAGGGGCAGCTCAGACTCCGTACTAGGCTTCTTTAACAGAGTCATATCCGTCGGGTCATCGTTATCCTTGTAGAACTTAAGCTTTGCCTCTGCACAGCTTGACCCTGCATAAGCCGCATCTCATTCCTCGCATTCAATGGCGATCTTCCGATCACCATGGACCGTGATCGTTCCGTTGAGAGTCAGCATCTTAAGCTGTAGATAAACATAACAGGGCCTAGCCATAAACTTCGCGAAAGCTGGTCGGCCAAACAGAGCATGATACGGGCTCTTAATTTTCACCACCTCGAACCACAAGGTTTCCACCCTGTAAATGTACTCGTCTCCAAACGCCACTTCCAAGGCAATCTTCCCTACTGGGTAGGCCGATTTGCCTGGCACCACCCCATGAAAAACGAACGATGACGGCTTAAGAGCCTTGTTAGTTAACTCCATCCACTGGAAGGTGTCGTAATATAGGATATTGATACTGCTACCACCGTCCATGAGCACTTTTGTGAACTTGTATCCTCCAACCTGAGGAGTGACCACCAAAGCTAAATGACCTGTATTGTAGACCCGTGGCGGGTGATCCTCCCGGCTCCACGTAATCGGGTACTCTGACGACTTTAAGTATCATGGGAGAGCCGGTGTGGCCGCATTGACCGCCCTCTTGTGCAGCTTCTAATCCCGCTTGTCCAGGATTGTAGTGAAGACATGATACTGCCCCCACTAAGTTGTTTTGGGTTGCTCAGATATCCTGAGTGGTTATTCTGTTGCTGACCACCATTGCCCTGCTGCTGATGATTTCCTTGGTTTCCTCGATTCTGATTGCTTTGATCGTGATAACCTGAACCTGACCTGCCGGCACCAAAACCGGCTCCTGAGCCGCCCGGACCTAAACCGCCTGACGGTCCGTTACCATTATTACGGTTTTGACGAAGGCCGTGCTCCCGAAACTGGCGCATAATGCTACAATCCTTCCAAGTGTGGGTGGCCTCCTTATCCAGCCGACTGTGCGCCGGGCAAGGTCTGTTCAACGACTCTTCCAAGTTGTAAGGCACAAGTGCCTTATTTTTGTTGAACAGCGGCCTAAAGTTTCCGTTACCCCTAGGATGACCGTTCCCAGCGTTGGTGCTCGCCACAAACTCTGACTTGCCATCCAGGCTCTTCCTCTTGCCTTGGCTGCCATTCCCAGCACCTCCCTGCTGTCTCTTACCGTTGCCGCCCCTCTTACCCTGAGCTGACTCCTCATCATCAGAGTCTGGGTCTTTGGTAGTGTCTGAATCTGCATATTTGGTAAGAGCCGTCATGAGCTCACCCATATCCTGACAAAAATGCTTCAATCGCCTGAGCTTCTGTTTTAGGGGCTCAAAATGACAGTTCCTTTCCAAAATCAGAACCGCTTGGGACGCTGCAATATTCTCAGACGAGTGGAACACCGTCGAGACCTGCCGCACCCAATGATGGGCCGACTCACCTTCTTGCTGCACACAAAGATCCAGATCTACGATCTTCATAGGTTGCTTGTAGGTTCCCTTGAAATTCTTGAGGAAGCGCGCTTTCAACACGGCCCAAGACATGATGGTGTTGGGTGGCAACCCCTTTAACCAAGTGCGGGCTGGTCCTTCCAACATCATGACGAAATATTTTGCACAAACCATCTCATTGACATCCAACATCTCTATAGCAAGCTCATAGATTTCGACCCAAGCCTTTGGGGATAGATCTTCATGTAATTGGGCACCTTCCGCGGCCCTTTAAAGTCCTTGGGAAAATGTGCATTCCTTAGATCCGTCGTGAGACACTGCACACCAATTCCCTTGGAAGAAGCACTGACGGGGGTCGCTCGTGCCGGCTCAGGGATCTCCGGGTAATCCATCACCGGTGTTGATCCTAGCAGAGCCTGACCCCTATCCATCGGCCCATGAATATCCATCTCAGGCGTGTTATCATTGGGAGGGTTCCGCCTCCGATCACTCCTGGCGACTCAATGCGCCGGCTATACCTACGACTATGAACCGGCGTGGAATGCACCCGACTCTGGCTGTGCGTGTACCTTTCTTGCTGAGCCACCGCTGTCTGCAATATGTTGATTGCATTCCTTACCTCTTCAGCAAACGACGTTCCTTCAGCCAAGGGGAGGGCGTCAAGCTTGGCAGCCGCCACTATCATGTTCTCCACTGGATTGCAATAATGGCCAGGCGGTGTCACACCGTGTCGCGACAAAGGTCTGTTCCTCCATGGCGGGTATAATTGTCGCAGCGCCTCTGCTGCCCTGGTCACCATCGGCGGCATACTTGGCCCGGCCCCAGGAGTATTGAAAAGATTCCGAGGCTGAATAGGTAGTCCGACTTGAGTCCTTCTACGCTGAACCGCCTACGACGCCCGCTGGTCCAGATCAAAACGGAGAGCATCCGCCCTCAAGCGTTTCGACTCAGCATTCATGTGAGCTTGCATTGCATTGATATCCTCCTAGGCCTGAGCCATTTGTCCCTCGATCCGATTAATCTCGGTGTTGCGCTCCGCCTGATTCTCAGCTATCACATCTGTGGCCATCAGAGTCACTAGTTCCTCCATGAGCTCCAATAAAACTTGAGCCGACGTCTTAGGAGGCTCCACATCAGGTGGGGCCGCTCCTGCCGCTGCTCATGAAGTCGCTCCGTTGGCAGCCGGCGTCGGGCCTGCCATGAACTCGGCAGCTCGACTTGGTGGGTCATAGGGCTCCGAAATACTGTCACCATCGGCATAGCCCCCTAACCCGCCATCATGAAGTTGATAGACTAACTCCGCATCCTCGCTGGAAGATCCTTTATCTGAGAAAGCCAGGGTCTCTCCTAATAAGGAATCCCCCCTGTCCTACGTGAAACCGACGAAAACACTCTTCCGCCCGGGTTGAACACGGGCGGGTGTCATGCGTCAGGCCGGCTCGACGAGGTCAGTGAAGATGTCTGGCCTGGGTGTAGATCCGTCAAGCTTGCCGATGAACACGTGCATCTTACCAATGGGAACCCGATAGCCGTACTCGATTGAGCCGGCCTCAGGCCCCCACCCTTAATCGTCAATGTAGAGTTTGCCGCGACGACTCTTGGTCATCAAGCCGACGGCGTATCCTTCGATCCCTGGGAGAGAGACCTTTGAGAACTCAACACCACCATGCACTGGCCCCAAGGTGGGGGCCAACTGTCGTGGTTTTACCACGGCAGATATCCGAAGACTTAGGTTCGAGGCCATCGCTAAGACGATGGACACAAAGGGGTTGGTCGGGACGAAAGACACAGATTTACCCAGGTTCGGCCCCTTGAGATGAGGTAAAAGCCTACATCCTGCTTTGTGTATATTGACTGGAGTATCGATTACAAGGGAGCGTATTCGCTTGACCTAGCTCTCGATTGATCAGTTTCTGTCTAAGCCGTCCCTGGGTCTTGCCGTTTTATAAGAGCTCAAGACCCTGGGTTACACAAATCTCATACCGACTCTTACAACGTGTCTGATTCCGTATCTAAGCCGCCTTGCCTACTCTGGCAGGCTGTCTCCGGGCGGCTTACCCGCTCTGGTCTTGTTTCTTCTTCCCGACTCTGGGCCTCCATCTCAACCCATCTAGTGAACCTCCGTGCATCCCAATCTTCCTCTTCCAGCCCATTCGCTAACGAGCCGCCAGGTCTGACCCGGCCCCTCCTGGGCGGGTCTTACCATGGAGTTATATCCCCAACAACGGGCTCGCCCCTGCAAAGGGATGGACGGATCACGCACAAGGTGGACCTTTCCATGGTTCAGCTGCTGCCTAGCGTCACCGTCATCCCCTCCTTGGGCAGGAGGCGCTGGGGCGAGTGCCCGGTCTCGAGCCGGCGTCGGGCAACTCTCAGCCTGTCCTGGGGACGTGCCTACATGTGCTCCCTGTTGGCAGTCCTGGCCTGGCGCATCAGGGTGGCTCTACCGGCACGGGCGCCTTCCCTTGTGGCCTCCTTGCCACCCCCTCCACCGGGCCCCACTGCCGGTGTCAAAACTAGTACTCCTCGGGTAGGGGGGCCCTACCTGATCGATGGGTTACAAGAGACGAAGGACACAAAGCTTTTACCTAGGTCCGGGCCCACTTTAAGGAGGTAAAATCCCACGTCCTCCTCTTGTTGTATCATGGGTGTAACAAAGTATAGAGTTGGTCTACCTTGAGAGCATAAGTTGTGGTCTAAACTCTAAACCCTAGGGGTGATGGTGTATGTCTATGTGTCTTCTATGGGCTAAACCCTCCAACTTATATAGGCACCAGGGGTATCTTGGGTTACACAATGGTTGGTTGCCATCTAGATATTACATGCTGAATAAAATATCCATCCTTGGAGAGCACGCCAAGTCGTTGGTTGAAGTCCTTCCTCCTTGACGGGCCACCAACACGGCCCATGGATTAGACCAGCTTGGTTGGGACCCCCTAGTCCAGGACACCGTAAGTATCCCCCGAACTTGTCTCCGAAACCGAGGATGTTAACTGACTTAAATTGTTGGAAATATGCCCTAGAGGCAATAATAAAATGGTTATTATTGTATTTCCTTGTTCATGATAATTGTCTATTGTTCATGCTATAATTGTGTTAACCGGAAACCATAATGCATGTGTGAATACATAGACCACAACGTGTCCCTAGTGAGCCTCTAGTTGGCTAGCTCGTCGATCAATAGATGGTCACGGTTTCATGACCATGGACATTGGATGTCGTTGATGACGGTATCACATCATTAGGAGAATGATGTGATGGACAAGACCCAATCCTAAGCATAACACAAGATCGTGTAGTTCGTCTACTAAAGCTCTTCCAATGTCAAGTATCATTTCCTTAGACCATGAGATTGTGCAACTCCTGGATACCGTAGGAATGCTTTGGGTGTGCAAAACGTCACAACATAACTGGGTGGCTATAAAGGTGCACTACGGGTATCTTCGAAAGTGTGTGTTGAGTTGGCACGAATCGAGACTGGGATTCGTCACTTCATGTGACGGAGAGGTATCTCTGGGCCCACTCGGTAAGACATCATCATAATGAGCTCAATGTGACTAAGGAGTGAGCCATGGGATGATGTGTTACGGAACGAGTAAAGAGACTTACCGGTAACAAGATTGAACAAGGTATAGGGATACCGACGATCGAAACTCAGGCAAGTATCATACCGGTAGACAAAGGGAATTGTATACGGGATTGATTGAATCCCCGACATCGTGGTTCATCCGATGAGATCATCGTGGAGCATGTGGGAGCGAACATGCGTATCCAGATCCCGTTGTTGGTTATTGACCAGAGAGGTGTCTCGGTCATGTCTACGTGCCTCCCGAACCCGTAGGGTCTACACCCTTAAGGTTCGATGACGCTAGGGTTATAGGGAAATAGTGTACGTGGTTATCGAAGGATGTTCGGAGTCCCGGATGAGATCCCGGACGTCACGAGGAGTTCCGGAATGGTCCAGAGACAAATATTGATATATAGGAAGTGAGGTTTGGTTACTGGAAATGTTTCGGGCGTCACCGGTAACGTACCGGGACCACCAGAAGGGTTCCGGAGGTCCACCGGGAGGGGCCATGGGCCTCGGAGGGCTGCATGGGCCGAAGGTGGAGGGAACCAGTCCCTAGGTGGGCTGGTGCGCCCCTCCCACCTGGCCCAAGGTGCAGCAAAGGAGAGAGGGGGGCAAACCCTAGCCCAGATGGGCACTAGGCCCACCCTAGGGCGGCTAGGGCAGCCGCACCCCTCTCCCCTTCCTCTTGGCCGCCGACCAGATCCCATCTAGGGGCTGCCGCACAACCTAGGGTGGGAACCCTAGGGTTGGGCACCCTCCTCCCTCTCCTCCTATATATAGTGGAGCCCTTGGGGCTGTTTGAGACACGATTCTCTCTTCCTCTCGGCGCAACCCTACTTCTCCTACTCCTCGTTCTCCGTAGTGCTTGGCGAAGCCCTATCGGAGACCACGCAGCTCCACCGTCACCACGCCTTCATGCTGCCAGAGCTCTCCCTCAACCTCTCCTTCCTCCTTGCTGGATCAAGGCGTAGGAGACGTCACCGGGCTGCACGTGTGTTGAACGCGGAGGCGCCGTTGTTCGGCGCTAAGATTGGAGTCCACCGTGATCTGAATCGCTACGAGTATGACTCCACCAACCGCGTTCTTGTAACTCTTCCGCTTAGAGATCTTCAAAGGTATGAATATGCACTCTCCCCTTACTCGTTGCTAGTTTCTCCATAGATAGATCTTGGTGAACACGTAGGAATTTTTTTGATTTACTACTACGTCTCCCAACAAAAATGTTGTCTTCAGCTTGATTGTCTTACGCCTGATTGTTTTGGCCTGATTGTCTTCGGCCTAGCAGGCAAGTTCAGCCCCAAGCCATTGTAATAGATTTGCAGGACCAACTCATACTATCCTTTTATCAAGGGAGGATACTAGTTTAGCTATGTGGTATCAAAAAACGCCCTTGTTTATCCTAGGTGTATAACTCTACCAGTCTTTGAAGACGAGATGCATAGGTGTGTTCGGTAATCAAGTACTGCCAATTTTTTTTTCAAGAATCGCTACTTGTGACATCATGTGCATCGGTTACTCTGCGCTTGAATCGCGGTTCGAGGCAACCCTCTAATTGGGCATGTCATATCAAAATAGAAACCGTACCCCACATTTTAGGGGATATCATCAATCATGTTAAGATTAAGTAGTTAAGGGAAATCTCTCGTTGCCCATAACGATAGAGCTGTTGCTCCCGCAACCGGCGCCTCCTCTCCTCAGGATGGAACCGACGCATCCTCTCGGATTATCACATCTCCCTCCTCCCTGTCGGCCTTGACCCGTGGTTGCTTGCCGGCGTGGCCGTGCCGATGCTGCAGGCGGACCCACCTCCGCCCCTCCTCTGCCGGCTCACTGGCTGCCTCCACGCACGCCGACGTCCGTTGCCAAGGACGCCGACCCGATTCGCAGCCCGTCCAGAAACTTACCTGTGCCTATGCGCATCGAGGTGAGCGCGAAGGAGGCGCTTGCCTTCGTCTCCGCGCCAACCGGCGCCTCCGGCGTCATCCGCTTCGGGGCCGGGATCGAACCCAAAGGAATCTCCCCGCCGAGGATGGAAACGGCCGTTGGCTCTAGCAACCGTGCCAAGCGGAGCTTCGGCCGCCTCTTCGAGCGGGCCGTAGCTGCCATCGGCCACCACACCGGCTTGTGGGCTCCGACGAGCCTCAGCCTCGGTACTGCTCGCTCGGATCCTGTCTTAATATCCTCTTCTTCTGATGAGGAGGGCTCCTCCGTGGTGCGTCGATGACCACCGGGGCGGCGAGGGGAGGCGGCGGCCCTCAATCCAACTGGCGGCAACTTTGTCTTCTTGGTCATCTCCGCGAGGCAGAGTGACGATCGTGGGGAGTTCCGATCATGGGTGGTGAGGGTCGGGGTATTTGACCCTTATCCGACTCCACCTAGTCCTCGCTCGCTGTTATGCGGCGTTGCTGCAGGAGCAACTTGTGTCAGCCAAAGGCTGTCGAGGCCTAGGCCCAGGCACCTATGTTGCCTCCAATCGGCCGCTATGATTTTTCCCCTTTCTCTCTATTTTTAGTAGTCTAGTACCAATTATTTTATAAAGTTTAGTTTTAGACTATGTTTAGTACTATTTTAGTACTACTACTTACATTTAGTCCAGTTCTAGACTGACTCTACTTTAGGATTTGTGTAATTATTGGTGTGTTTATATTATGAAATGGCTTGATAATATAAATAAAGTACCGAAGTTCATTCGGGAAGAATGACATTCCATGTGTTTACCACATCTCATTTTTATTGAACATGTTTTTGCGATTGAGATTATCTTCTCTCGTGTACCAAACTTGCAAATTTTTGAATATTTCCCCCTCATTATATTTGGAATCACAAGGTAATGATTTGGGATCTACTGCTCATTTGTAGACTATCCTCTCTTACTGTGAGGTCTACGCTTTGTCAATCTCGACAAGCGATTACCTTCAACGTGTATTCCATATATTTAAATTGTAGGATACCCAAGGTAATGGCCACGCAGCCTATTATTGTGAGATCTAAGTGATCTTAAATGTGTTATGTTCACACAATTGAGGTTGAGACTTTTTCAAGTTTTCACTTGAGCATCAAATTTTTACATTCTTATTACACTACCATGATGGTTTTTAATTTATCGCCCGTAAATTAATTATCTCTGGTTCCCCATGTAGGCAAAGATGACAGGCAAAGAGTTTGAGGAGCTTGCCCTCAAAGGACACAACTACCCTACATGGGCTATGGACATCAAGATCAGTCTTGCCTCCCGTGGGATAGCGCATGCAATACATCCCCTGGAGAATCCTCTCCCCGTTGGAGCCACGCCGCTGACAGAACTGAAATATGTTGGTTTATACATCATAAGGCACCATATTTATCTAGATCTCAAGTCTGAATATTTACATGAGGAATCTCCTAGTACTCTGTTTCTGGCGCTAAATACGAGGTATGAACACTAGAAGGCAGTAGTCCTACCAGAAGCACTCCATGATTGGACTCATCTCCGCCTTCGGGATTTCAAGTCCATTGGTGAGTACAATCATGCTATTCATAAGATATGTTCCAAACTGTGTTATTGTGAGAAGGAACCTATTGAGGGGGAGAAGATAGATAAAACTTTATCTACTATTCTCCCTTTAGATAGGATCCTCCAACAACAATACTGTGCTCGTAACTACACTGTCTATTCCGAGCTTATTCACATGTTACTTCAGGCTGAAAAGCATGATGATCTACTCGCTAAGAATTGCTCTCAGCGCCTAGTAGGGGCACAACCTTTACCTGAAGTTCATCTGACTGTCGCGAATAGATAGAAGTTTAATGGTAAACATTCCAATTCTGAGCACAAGCATAAGCGCAATGGGAACAAAAAATTTGGAAACACGGGCAAGGAAAAAGGCACTGCAAAGGCCAAGTTTGATAAATCTAAGCTTTGCAACAAGTGTGGATGCTACACGCATTCTACTGAAAGTGCTCAATGCCCAAGCATCTGGTCATGTTGTAACAACAATTCCAGGGGTGCAAAGCACCTCAAGGGAAAAGGTTTGAAGCCAACTTCAACCTTCATCTACATGGCACAAACGGAGTTGGTGGTTCACACGATGTTCCTTCTGGACCGAGCAAGAACATGATTCCTTACCCACTTGAGGATCCTGCTGAAATGGAGGCCATGTTGCTTGAGTACACCACAAACAATGTGTTTGGCGACTTTGACTAGTCCACCGATCTCCTTAGTGATCTACTTAATTATGTCCATTTGTGATGATTGTAATAAGAACATAACTTTGTTGTTGTCTTTATATTGTATTGTATCAACACATTTGATATAATAAGATTGTATTCTATGTACCATCATAAGGTTTTCTTATTGAAAATTCTTTTGTTTTATATAGTTTTCTACTGGGACAATCCGATGGAAGAGGAATTATGCCTTGTGGATAGTGGTACCACAAACTCCATACCGAGGGAGATGAAATATTTCCAAACTATGAAAAAGATGAATGGAGATATTCTAACTATCGCTGGGCGTGATACAGCGATTGTTGGTACTGGACGTGCCATATTCACCCTCCCGACTTGTCATGTACCCTAGTCAGTTATCGAGATATCCATAAGAATGGTTTTCATATTGAAACCCATGAAGACAACAAAGAGGAGTATCTACTCTTTACTAAATATCATGGGTATGGCAAAAGAGTACATGAGAAAATTCCTTCTCTATCATCTGGTTTGTACTATACGTACATCAAACCCGTGGAACATGTTGCATACAAAGTAATTTTTCAGAATGTTAACGCACTCCAAACCTGGCATGATCGCGTATGCCATCCTGGAATAGGGATTATGAGAAAAAATACTCGCAATTCCATTGGTCATAATTTCCTTGAGTCAAAATTTCCTTAATCTTCTAATTTTGTTTGCACATCTTGTGCCACGGTAAAGTGGGTCATCTTAATTCCCCATCTCGTTAGAGGTCCGGGGTTCCTCCTGCAGCCTTTTGTGCAAGGGATTCTGTTCTTCTACGGGCTAGATTTCTAGAATCTAGCCTCGAACGCCATCATGCACCTCACCAACTTCAGAATAGTGTGTGAGGCCTTTCTGAGGGTGGAGCCTCACTTTGGCCTATGGCTGAAGACCTTCCGCATCAAGCCAAAGAGCGGTGACACTAATCTGGTCGAATGCGGCGGTGCCATGATCAGCAAGCTCCAGAAGCCGGAGTGGTTTGAAGGGGATCTTCATAGAGACGTTGAAGATGTGGCAATGAGATTGGTTCTACATCACCGAGCCCCACGTTGAGGGCCAAGCCATGCCTCCCTCTTCCACGGGTCTACCTCTGAGTGTCTTGGCAGAGGAAGAACCTGGAGTGGGCAACCCGGAGGAGGTCACTGCTCTTCAGGAGAGAATTCCGGTTCTCCAGAAGAGCGTCAAGCTGGTGAACATGGTGGATGTGATGTTCCATTGCTGCATCCTACTACTTCAACTTTGGGCCAGTTCGATGTGGCTCCACAAGCCCAAGGACATCCCAACACTCCGAAACTTTTTCTGCGCCAACATCGACGGGATTTGGACGTCCGTCTTCAAGCCGTTGCGGACTGAGTTCCCTCAGGACGGGCCTAACAGTGGCTACTCGGAGTTACAAGCCCCAAAGGAGGTAAGTATCAATGCCCCTAGATCCAAACAATTCGGCAATTTAGTTTTTAGCCCACATGTTTCTCTTTGTATTGTAGAAGTTGGCGGGCCAGACAACAAACTTGAATTGCCCGGCGCCCTTGCTTGAGGGCAACATATCTCCCAATCTCCAAGAACTCATCACCGTGGTGCCTTCAACGGGCCTGACCAAGGCCAAGAAAGAGCTAGAGAAGAAGAGGAAGAAGATGGGAAGTTTTCGGGTTGAAGATCCTTAGGATACCAAGTCCGTGGGCGACAAGACCGTCTCCTTGGATGAGGGAGGGGGAGGAGGATAAGGAGACGAGGAGGAGGAAAAGAGCGAAGACACGTCTTCTCCATCGAGGAAGAGGGCAACGTCCGAAGAATTCGCGGGGGTCAAAAATCGCAACATACAGAAACGCCTCGTCAAGGCCGCCAACGTCTCACCCTGCAAGGTCCCTACCAACACCCGCATTTCCCTCTCCTCTTCCAAAGGCGAACAATCCAAACCCCGCAGGAACAAAACACCGTCAAGGAGATATGTCATTTGCCTCTGTTGTGTTTTTATGCTCCAATTCCTTTTTCTCCGTGATTTTTCAGCAATCTTTTTGTTGTTTACACTCTCCAAGGGTCCGTTCCTAGCAATACGCAATCTTCAAGCGGACTTCCTCCGCCCAGCGCGTCCGAGGAGCATCAACCTTCCCTTCCTGCCTAGGACGGGTTGGGTGAGTGATACGTCTCTAACGTATCAATATTTTTTATTGTTCCAGGCTATTATATTATCAATCTTGGTTGATTTATATGCAATTACATGCTATTCTATATCATTTTTTGGGAACCTACCTATTAAACCCAGTACCTAATGCCAGTTGTTGTTTTCTGCTTATTTTTGTTTTTTCAGGAAATCGATACCAAATGAAGTCCAAACACTATGAAACTTTTGATGATTTTTTCTGGACAAAAGAGACCCTGGAAGCTTCGGGAGGATGCTAGGTGTTAAGTGAGGTGATGACAAGGCAACATGGCGTGTTCAGCGGGTAGGTGCGCCTTGTTACCTTGTGGGACCCTCATGGCCTCGTCTAACCTAATTCCACCTCCATAAATTTTCTAAAATTGGGAAAACAGAGAGCCACCTGAAACACCTTTTCCGCCACACAAGTCTCTATTCCATCGTGATCCCATCTGGAGACCTTTTTCGGTACTCTACCAGTGGGGAAATCGATCACACAGGCCATCTTCATCAACCTCATTTCCTCCTTGATGATGTGTGAGTAGTCCAGCATACCTACGGGTCCATATCTAGTACATTGATGACCTTTTCTCTCTCTTTGACCTTCAATATCACATTCACCGTGATTCTCGCAGTGATGTATCCGATGTAATCCTTATTTGCGGTAAGTTTGTCGGGATCCGATGAATTGTGGGTTTACGATCAGATTAATCATTGAAAGTAATTGAGTCTTTTGTGAATTCTATTATGCATGATTGTTATAGCTTTGTATTTCTCTTTGATCTATCGGTTTTGTTTGGCCAACTAGATTGATTTATCTTCAACAAGAGTGGTGCCTTGTAATCAAAGATTTAAATCGCGGGCAAAAATGCCGCTGTTGCCCCTCAGGAGGCTCCCCGCAAATTGATGCACATAATTAAGCGACCTGCTGCGAATAACACGATCTGGCATAGCGCTCGCGGGAATTTCGCTAGAAGCCCGAACTGAAAGGCCCAGACGTCTCAGCCCAAGTCTAAAAAGGTTATGGCACTATCTCTATCCCTCATTCTCTTCTCTCTAGAAACTTAGTCGTTCTATTTCCATCTCCCCATCCATCTGGAAAGGTCGGGGCAGCGGCTTGGGGTTCATTGCAGATGGGCTCGGCCCTACGACGGTGGCTTGGCGGTTCTTCATGGCTGCGTTCGGTGGACCAGCGGCTGCTTCACCACAAGCCAGAGGTAGTGAAGGGCGAGGCCGACGCATGATCGTCCAACACCCGATATGTTGCTAGTAGGAGCATGCAAGTCGCCTCTGTTCGTGCTTGATAGCAAGTAACGAAGTAGGGCACCATATCAATCTTCAGTTCTTCACCATGCCCTTCTTCAGGAGCACTATGGATCTGCACCATGGCATGTTAATCTTCATTCTTCTGAAAATCCTTTGTTTTCCTGCTGTGATCCTCTGTTTTCCTGATGAAATCCTATTTATTCCTAATGAAAATACCATGTCCAACTATTGAATATACACTGTATTTACTTGCCGCTAAATGGCTTAGTGGCCGCAATAGACCGTTATAGCGGATGTAGCAGTTGGGAAAAGCTGCCGCGAAATCAAATTGTCTGGAGTTTTAATCTTTGGATGTAATGGGTTCAATCTTGCGGTGCTCTATATCCCAGTGACAAAAAGGGGACAAGACACATATCTGTATTATTTCCATTAAGGATAAAACAACGGGGTCTGAACATATTTCTTATCTTACTTTTTTTACATCATGTCACCATGCTCCAAGCATTACTCTATTTGTCATGAACTTAATACCTAGAGAGGCAAGCATAGAAACACTCGAGAAATGGAGTAATAGTAGTAGATGCAGGATCATTTTGGACTACTTATTTTATACATGATGCCTGTATACATGATCATTGTCGTGAATAACATGCCATAACTATGCCAATAGTAATTTGTTTACCCACTATATGCTATGTTCAAGAGAGAAGCCTCTAGTGAAAAATATGGCCCCTGAGTCTACTTAATCATATATACTAAAACCCTAAAAATACTTTGTTATAGTTTACTTATTGTTTTTACCTTTATTATTTGTATGATCTATCTCTATCAAGATTTAATCCTTGCAAGTAACAAGTTCAAAGGGCCTGACAAACCCTCTTGCTCGCATTGGGTGCAAGTGTGTGTGTAGGTGCTGTTGAAACGAGTTTGCGTGGTTCTCCTATTGGTTTGATAACCTTGGTTCTCATTGATGGAAATACTTATCCTTACTATACTGCCTCTCCCTTCCTCTTCGGGGGGAAACCCGGCGCATCTCACAACTAGCAGCGAAGCGACTTCTCATGCTCCACCCATGCTAACCATGGGGAAAACATCGACATTCCCAGGGCCGACATGGAGACCTCGGTTGCCAAGGACCCGCTAGCGAAAGGTCATTGCTCAACGAAAGGAAGGAAGTTGGGCCAGCCAGCATCTTCGGCCCTCTGTGGCCATCGAGACACTTCGGTAGTCTACCCCGGTGTTGGCCTCTCCTTTGATGGAGAGAGCCGAGGTGGTCCGTCC
The DNA here is from genome assembly GCA_022496015.1 of Hordeum marinum. Lineage (NCBI taxonomy): Eukaryota > Viridiplantae > Streptophyta > Magnoliopsida > Poales > Poaceae > Hordeum > Hordeum marinum. Next base: position 338,303,378 of record CM039677.1, on the reverse strand, counting down.
AGCCCGCCTGCAGGAGAGCAGGTGCCCAAGGGGTCGACCGAAGAGATGGAGGCATCCACGACGGGCTCCTCCATTTGTGTCGAGCACCGCACCCTTCTGGGTGCGGCACTTCAAAATTACTGATCCGTAGAGGTCGGTATGAGGAAGGTCTTGCAAGTCCTTTTTCAAGGTTTTGAGATAAATTCCATTCCCATTTCTTTTAAATATGATCAATGCATAGTGATGTCGAGAACGAGATGCAACGAGTAGCTCTTAGCAGAAAAAATAGAAAATAAGTTGTCCGAGGACCGTGAATGTCTAACCACAGTAGCCCCCGGGCCCTAAGGGATATTCAATGATATTATTCGGGGGTCCTAACGTATATAAAAGAAAATAGTGGTAAACCCAGAGACCCTAATCCGATAAAAATAGCCGAGCAAGGGATCGATATCGACTGAGGAATCTAATAACTGCATTTGTTCGTTTGTAGGTGTCGACCTCACTTTCAGTATCCAACACAAAGGAGTTGGAGGAACTGAAACACAAGCTAGACCGGTCCGAGAAGGACATGGATCTGCTGAAGAAGCATATGGAGGAAATGATATGTCTCCAATGTATCTATAATTTTTTATTGTTCCATGCTATAATATTATCATTCTAGGATATTTTTGGGCACTTATTTGTCGATTCATATTATTTTGGAGCACTAACCTATTAACCCATTGCCAAGTGCTAGTTGTGATTTTCTTCATGTTTTTGGCTTTTGAAGTTACAATGCCAAACGAAGTCCAATTGCCCAAAACTTTTTGGTGATTTTTCTGGACCAAAAGAAGAATTGGAAGCTTCGGGAGGAGGCCGAGGGCCCCACCTGGGCCCCACAAGCCAATAGAGCATGCCCAGGGGGCGGTAGCGCCCTGTTAGCTTGTGGCCGCCCCCTCATCTCGTGACGCCTGTCTCTGGCCTATAAATTCCAATATGTCCTAAAAACACTAGGGAGGCTCACGAAACAGTTTTTCCGCTGCCGCAAGTCTCTGTTCCATCATGTGCCCATCTGGAGCCTTGTTCTGGTGCCCTGTTGGAGGGGGGATCGATCAGGGAGGGCCTTGACATCAACCTTGCTTCTCCCATGGTAATGTGTGAGTAGTTTACCATAGACCTACGGGTCCATAGCTAGTACCTAGATGGCTTCTTCTCTCTCTTTTGATCTTCAATACAAAGGTCACCGCATCTTTGCGGTGATCTATTCGATGTAATCTTATTTTGCGGTGTGTTTGTTAGGATCCGATGAATTGTGGTTTTATGTTTAGATTATTTATGATCAAACATTTGAGTCCTTTATGAATACTTATTTGATTCTTATTTGCATGATCATTATAGCTTTGTAAATCTCTCCGATCTATTGGTTTAGTTTGTCCAACTAGAGTGGTTTAGCTTTAGTGATAGTGGTGTGCTGTAGTGGGTTCAATCTTATGGTGCTCAATCCTAGTGATAGAAAGGGAAAGGGACATGACACATATTTGTATTGCTGCCATGAAGGATAAAACGATGGGGTTTATTCATATTAATCGAGTTTACTTTGTCTACATCATGTCATCGTTTGATAAGTCTCCAACGTATATAATTTTTGATTGTTCCATGCTATTAAATTATAATTCTAGGATGAATTTTGGGTGTTTTTTTTACCAATTAATATTATTTTTGAGTACTAACCTATTAACCCAGTGCCCAGTGCAAGTTGATGTTTTATGCATGTTTTTGGATTTTCCGGTTTAATGTACCAAACGAAGTCCAATTGACACAAAACTTCAATATTATTATTTTTGGACAAAGAAAACCTGGAAGCTTCGGGAGGAGACCATATGCCTCACGAGGAAGTCACGAGCCAACATGATGCACCTAGGGGGGGGGGGTTGCACCCTGTTGCCTCGTGCCCCCCTCGAGAACCTCCCGGTGCCCTCTCTAGCCTATAAATTCACATATATTCCCACAACCCTAGAGAGGCTCCCGAAACACTTTTTCCACTGCCGAAAGTCTTTGTTCCTCCATCTGCCCATCTGGAGCCCTCTTCCGGTGCCCTGCCGGAGGGGGCATTAATCACGGAGGGCCTTTACATCATCCTTGCTGCTCCCATGGGAATGTGCGAGTAGTTACCCATAGACCTATGGGTATGTAGTTGGTACCTAGATGGCTATCTCTCTTTCTCTCTTTGTCTTCAATAAAATGATCAGCGCATCTTTGCTTTGATCTATCCGATGTAATCCTTTTTGTGCGGTGCGTTTGTTGGGATCCGATGAATTGTGTGTTTATGTTCAGATTATTCATGAAAAATATTTGAGTCTTCTTTGAAATTTATTATGATTCTTATGTGCATGATCATCCTAGCTTCGTAAATCTCTCTGATCTATTTATTTGCCTTGTCCAAGTAGATTGATCTACCTTCATTGAGAGGGGTGCATTCTAGTGGGTTCAATCTAACAGGTTTCTATATCCTAGTGCCAGAAGGGGACAAGATACGTCTTTGTATTGTTGCCACTAAGGATAAAACGATGGGCTTAGTGCATATTAATTAAATTCTCTTTGCCTACATCATGTCATTGTCCTCCAAGCATTATTTTATTTTATTTAATACTCTAAATGCATGCTGGATAGCCGTCGATAGGTGGAGTAATAGTAATAGGTGAAGGCAGGAGTCGGCTATTTTCTTATGGACATGATGCCTATATAAACATGATCATTACCGTGAATATCACATAACGATGCGCTTTTTTGTTGATTGTCCAACGGTAATTTGTTTACCCATCCTATGCTTACTTTCATGGGAGATGCCACTAGGGAAAACTATGGCCCTAGGTCTATTTACAAACTCTACAATACTTTGCTGTCATTATTTACTTTCTATTTTATTTCGCAATTTACAATTATCTACTACCAACCACACTACTTACAAGCTTGCAAATAACGACTCCAAGGGGATTGACAACCCTCTTGCTCGCGTTGGGTGTAAGTGTTTGCTTTTTTATGTGTAGCCATTGAAGACAGGGGTTGGTTTTTACTCCTATTGGTTCCATAAACCTTGGTTCTCTACCGAGGGAAATACTTACCTATATTGTGTTGCATCACCCATTCCTCTTCACAGAAAACCCAACGTAGATCACAAGTATCAGGAAGCATTTCTAGCGCCGTTGCCGGGGAGTATCATCAACCTACTATCAAGTACCTTCACACAAATTATCATTCAGTTATTCTTCTTTTTATTCGCTGTTATATTTTGTTTGCTTCATAAAAAATCAAAAATATAAAATATTTATCTTTGATAGTTACTAGTTTACTTGTTTTGCTTGTTACGTTTGCTTGAAAGTTGCTATCATGTCTAAATTTGAGAAAATTACTGTTGAAAGTGCTAGTGACTTGGATGAGGAAATACAAAAAATTATTGACTCCACTCATTATCCTCGTAAATGTCAAGTTCCTACCAATAACACTCACACGGTTCTAAATTACAAAATTTATCATGTGGCCAGTGGGAACATTATTAGAAAGCATGTTATTCAAGAATTTTCTGAATACTCGATAGCTTCCCCTCTTATTAAGGGATCCATACTTGATGAAACAAAATTTTATGTGTATGCTATTACCATGATTATATTGAAATTAGAAATAAAGTTTGTGCATCTCCATCCTATCCTTCAAAAGATATTTTTGGGACTTCCTAGCATACATGATCCTAAGATTAAGAAAATTGCTACCAACATCCTTATGCATGAATTTGATTATATTATGAGAGAAGCAAATTATATTTTTACCTTCTATGGAGTAAAGTCTAAACATCCTCCCATGGTAGTGATCCTGCATAATAGAGATGCTATGTGTAGGTTGGAGTCTAATGACTATCACTAATTTGACAAGAATATGAGGAGGAATGTCCTCCCCAAAGAATTGATACAATCCCTAGTTCTCCACACTTGTGATAAATTTGAATGGATTGCTAAAGGAATTAATGAAGGGTTTGGTAAAGATTGGCACGAAAATACTATTAGGGAACCTATTAGTGATGAAATCCATGTTCTATATGAAGACCCCTATGATGAGAATGATGTTATTAATGATTTTATAAATACTTTTGAATACTTGAGCCCTTCCACTAGTTTTGAGAAGAGTCATATATTAAGTAAGATTTTGGAAGATCTAGTTTTAAGGACATGAAGGGGTCCAACACTTGATCATATGCATTATGCCCAGCTAGGGGCATAAAATAATAGCACTAGTTGGGAGGCAACCCAATAGTTATCTTTGATTTTGCTTTTTTTAATTTCTTTTTTATAACATGGTTATTGCTACTATAATGATTGTTTTTTGTGTGTCTAAATTAGTGATTGTGCCAAGTAAAGGATTTGGGATGACTTGCATAATGAGTAGAATTGATACGATGAAAAAACAAAAACTTTAGCGTCCAATGCAGAATTTATATGATTTTACTGGAATATCTTTTTGACCTGAAATTTCTACATAGTATTAATATACAAATTCTGAGGCTATCCTCATGTTTGAGAATTTTTACAGTTACAGAAGTTTCATTTTTTTACAGATCATTACAGACTATTTTGTTTTAGACAGATTTTGTTTTCCCCTGCATACTTTGCTGGTTTTGATGATGTCATGGATTGTAGAAGGGGGTAAAAGTCATGGAAAAGTTATAATACAGAACCTATGCAATAATAGAATAATAATCAATTTATAACAGTACCTAACGTATTTGATATGTTTATTATATTAACAAATCTCATGAAGTTTCTATTGAGTTTTGTGCGCTGAAGTTTTCAAGTTTTGAGTGCTATCACTATGTATGAAGGAATAAGGAGCGGCAAGAGCCTAGTCTTGGGGATGACCAAGGCACCCCCAAGGTAATATCCAAGGAATAATCAAGTGCCTAAGCTTGGGGATGCCCCAGAAGGCATCCCCTCTTTCGTCTTCAACACTATCGGTATATCTCACTTGGAGCTATATTTTTATTCGTCACATAATATGAGTTTTGCTTGGAGCGTAGTTTGATTTAGTTTGCTTGTTGTTTTTAGTTTCCCAAGGTCATTGTTTGCTGGACACACCTACTCGGTAAAGACACACTATCACCATCATTTATTAGAATACTCTATGTGCATTACTTATATCTTTTGAGCTTAGGAGTTGCTCTAGTACTTTACTTATATCTTTTAGAGCATGATAGCGTATAGATTTTATAGAAATAATATCCCTCTCATTCTTCACTTATATTTGTTTGAGAGTTAATAAATAGTGATAGTAATTTGCATGGGTTATAATACTAGTCCAAATTCCAAAAGTACCGGGTATTCAATGAGTGCATAATCAAAACCACATGTAGAACATATAAGAGAAATCATGGTTATTGATATTAATGTGGTAATGTGAAAGAGAATGAGAGCATGCTCATTGGTTAATAAGAGTATCATGAATTAGAGTTTTGTTAACTTGTTGTTCATCCAAATATTTTTATGGCATGGTGATGATGTGTGAGCATACTTATTCCTCGTTCAAATCCAAGTGTTGTTTAAGTCAGGGGCACGCGATGGTTAACTCCTACCAACCTCCCCCCTAGGGGCATGTGAGTAGTGCTTTGCTTCAACGAAGCTAATAAAATCTTGCAATAAGTATTTGAGATCTTTATGGCCAATGTGAATCCATGGATATACACACTCTCACCTCCACATATTTGCTAGCCTCTTCGGTACGATGCATTGCCCATTCTCACCTCGAGGATCATAGCAACTTTCACCAGTGCGTCCAAACCCCGTGACATGATACACTCTGTTGCACATAAGCGTCATTATATCTTCCTCAAAACAGCCACCATACCTACCAATCATGGCATTTCCATAGCCATTCTGAGATATATTGCCATGCAATTTCCATCGTCATATCATAACACTTATACTGCCATTGTCATATTGCTTTGCATGATCGTAAGATATCTAGCGTGATATTTACATGGCTTGTCATTTTTTGATATATTTTGCTATTCTAGATCATTGCACATCCTGGTACACTGCGGGAGGCATTCATATAGAGTCATATCATCCTATCAGTTTTTATATCGAGTTGTAAGTAAATAAAAGTGTGATAATCATCATTATTTAGGGTACTGTCTAAGTGACGAAAGGATGATGGAGACAATGATTCCCCCACAAGTCGGGAAGAGACCCCGGATGGAAAAAAAGAAAAATATAGGAAAAAAAAGGAAAAAACGAGAGAAAAGAGACAAGGGACAGTGCTACTACCTCTTATTCCACGCTTGTGCCTAAGAGTGGCACCATGTCCTTCATATAGTGAGTCTGTTGTTTTGTCACTTCCATATGCTAGTGGGAATTTTCCATTATATAAATTGGCTTGTATATTCCATTAACGAGTTTCTTGAAATGTGTGAGATCTTCATGAGCAAGCAAGTTAGATGCACACCCACTTAGCTTCAGTCGAGCTTTCGTACACTTATAGCACTAGTGCATCCATTGCATGGAAATCCCTACTCCTCAAATTTATATCTATTGGTGAGTATCTCCATAGCCCGTTGATACGCCTTGTTGATGCAAGAAATTACTCTCCACTTTCACCCCTTTAAAACCTACCATCATATTCTATTCCACCTGTATGCTATATCCATGGTTCACACTAATATATTGCGCAAGTAATAAAAAGTTGAAGCGTGTTAAAAGTATGATCCAATTTCCTGAGTTGACACCGTGGTGCTTAACATTTGTCTTTATGTGCCGAGGATGGAGTCGTGCTATATTTATATGATAAAATGAATATGGGTTAAACATTGTTTAAGGGTCGTATGCTTTCAAACTTGATGATTATGTTGCTTATTGAAAGGACGTGGATGTCGCCTAGAAGGGAGGGGTGAATAGGCGCTTTAAAATAATTACGGTTTAGGCTTGAACAAATGCGGAATAAAACTAACATTTAATATGTCCAGCACAAAACCTAAAATAACTAGGCTCACTTATGTGCACCAACAACTTATGCTAAGCAAGATGAACAACTAAGTGATAGCACGATATATAACATGAAACAATATGGCATCGCAAGGTAAAGTGCATAAGTAAAGGGCTCAGGTAAGAGATAACCGAGGCACGTGGAGACAATGATGTATCCCTAAGTTCGTACCCTTGCAGATGCTAATCTCCGTTTGGAGCGGTGTGGAGGCACAATGCACCCCAACAAGTCACTAGATCCACCGTAATCTCCTCACACCCTCGCAAAAATGCAAGATACTGTGATTCCATGCATATAAGAGATCAAATAAGACTCAAATAGTATTCATGGATAGAAACTGATCATGAACTCAAACTTCATAGGATCCCAACAAACACAGCGCAAAAAGTCATTACATCAAATAGATCGCCAAGAGACCATTGTATTGAGAATCAAAAGAGAGAAAGAGGAAGCCATCTACATACTGCCTACAGACCCATAGGTCTATGGTAGACATCTCATGCATCATCGGAAAAGCACCCATGAAGACGGTGCACCCCTCCATGATGGTGTTAGATTGGATCTCGAGATTTTGGGACTTGCGGCGGCTGGAATTGTGTTTCATCGACTCCTCTAGGGTTTCTCAATATTTGAGATTGACAGGGGGAATAGTCAATTGAGGGGAGTCCCGAGGTGGGCACGCTCCACCAAGCCACGCCAGGGGCCTCTGGCATGCACTGGTGGAGGGTCACCACCCCGGCCCCCTCTCTTGTGGTTGTTTGGCCCATCCTGGTTCTTCTAGTCCACAAAAAATCTCCAAAAATTCCCGTGGCGTTTGGGGTTTGTTTGGTACTAATTTTCTGTGAAGTAAAAAACAAGCAAAAAACAACAACTCACACTTTGGCACTAAGTTAATAGGTTAATCCCCGAAATGATATAAAGTTGCTATAAAATGATTGTAAAACATCCAAGATTGATTATATAATAGCATGGAACAAGCAAAAATTATAGATACGTTGGAGACGTATTAACATCCCCAAGCTTAATTCCTACTCGTCCTCGAGTAGGTAAAGGATAAAACAAATTTTTTGATGTGGAATGCTGCCTAACATGTTAATCATATATTCTTTTCTTTGTAGCACGGACATTTGGACTTTTAGATGATTCAAAGCAATAGTCTAGTTTTGACATGAAAACTTTAATACTCAAGCATATCAACAAGTAACCATGTCTTTCAAAATATGAACACTAAAGCAAGTTATGCCTAGCCCATCATGCTCAATCATTGATCCATTCATGATACACACTCAAATATTAGCTACGCCTAGTGCTCAAGTACGATCATAGTGCATCATAGTTGGTGCTTTATAAGAGAAGATGGAGACTCAAATAAAAAAATTGCATAAAGTAAATAGATAGGCCCTTCCCAAAGGGAAGTAGGGATCTGTAGAGGTGCCACAACTCAAGTGTTTAAATTGATAGAGAAAGATATTTTGGGTGGCATGCCTTTCCTGTCAACGAAAACGACTGAGAGATTTAAATATCTTTCCATGCTAGCTACATCATAAGCGGTTCCCAAACAGAAGAAAAAGTTTATTACTTTTTCCACCATACTTTCACTTTCCATGGCTTGCCGAATCCACGGTTGCCTTCCATACCAACACTTTCCAAGGAATTTATTATTTGACAACATAAAGTATTTTTTTTCTTTTTCATTTCGTGACTGAGCATCCCTATTACCGTCGTACTCTCGTGCAATGACAAGTGAATAAACACTCGTCTTGAGAATAACACATCTAGCATGGAAAAATATCGGGTACCCCCTACCATTTCATGAGCGGTACGAGCACACAAAAAGGAAAATTTATTTTGAAAATTAGAGATGACACATACAAATTTTCTTGGAATGGCATGGAAATACTGTATATAGGTAGGTATGGTGGACTCATATGGCAAAACTGGTTTAAGGAATTTAAATGCACAAGTAGTATTTCTACTTAGTACAAGTGAAGGCTAGCAAATAAATTGAGAAGCATCCAACCAAGAAACGAAAAATTCCATAAGCGAGAATTAAGCATAATTATCACGGAATAATGCACCATAAGTAGGATGTAATTTCGTAGCACAACTATTGACTTTCATACTTGCATAGGGAATCACAAACCTTAACACCAATATTCTAACTAAGCATAATTACTCACGAACATAACTCACATATCACTATTGTCATGTCTCATAACTATTACAAAGAATAAAGGTTAATTTGTCCAATGATCTTCATGAAAGTTTTTATTATATCCCTCTTGAATATTTATCACTTTGGGACTAGTTTCATATATTGCAACTGATTTTGACAACCTCATATGGATATAAGTGAAGAACATGAGCATAGAAGTTTCATCTCTCAAAATAGTATAAGTGAATCATGAGAGGAGTTATTCAAAATTAATAACTATCAAATTAATATAAGTGAAGCATGATAGGGTTTCCTCAAACATGTAAAAGCATGCCATGCTCAAAAAGATATAAGGGAAGCACTAGAGCAATTCCTTTGCTCAATAGATTTAAGTGAAGCATAAAGAGTAATTCTATCAAATCATATCATATTTTGGCTCTCTAAAATAGGCATGTGCAGCAATTATAGAAAGCAAAACTAGCAAATATACAAGACGCTCCAAGAAAAACTTATGATATGTGACGAATAAAAATATAGTTCCAAGTAAAATATCGATGATTGTTAGAAGAAAGAGGGGATGCCACTCAAGGCATCCCCAAGCATAGTTTCTTGTTACTCTTTGGATATTACCTTGGGGGGCTGTAGCATCCCCAACCTTAGGATCTTCTTACTCCTGATTCCTTCATCCATCGTTATCTCTCCCAAAATTGGAAAACTTCAATCACACAAAACTTTACAAAATTCTTGTGAGATAGGTTAGTATAATAAAGCAAATCACCACTCTAGGTACTGTTGTAAACCCATTCATATTTTGTTATTGTATTATACGTACTGTATTTTAACTTTACCATGACTTATACCCCCCAATACAAGCCATAGATTCATCAAAACAAGCACACAATGCAACGAAAACAGAATTTGTCTCAAACGGAACAATGTGTAGTAATCTGTACTCTAAGCATAGTTATGGAACTCTAAAAATTCTGCGAAATTTGAAAATGTAAATATTTTGTATAGAAATACTATGTTAAATTTCATCTCAATATCACGTTCCACTAAAAAATGAAAATTCGTTCAGTGGGAACAAAATTTCTGTTTCAGATTCAACATTGTTTCTACTCATATTATGAATCATCCTAAAGGCTTTACTTGGAAAAACACTAAATAAATCATAAAACACAATCATTACATATGCATAATTGTTTAAACACTCAAAAATAGAAAGGAAAAGATAAAATAAAGTTTATTCATTGGGTTGCCTCCCAACAAGCGCTATCGTTTTACGCCCCTAGCTGGGCATAACGCATAGATTCAAGTGTTGTCATACCTAGTTTTCACTCCATAGAAGGCCTTCATGATTGATTCATATGGTGGCTTAATTCTTGTTCTAGGGAAATGTTCCATACCCTTTCTAAGAGGAAGTTGAAATTTAATATTGCCTTCTTTCATATCAATCACGACACCTATAGTGCGTAAAAACGGTCTACCAAGTATGATAGGACAAGACGGATGAAAACAAATATGAAGAACAATTAAATCTGTGGGAACATAATTCCTATTTGCAAGAATAAGAACATCATGAATTCTTACCAAAGGCTTTTTAATAGTAGAATCCTCCTAGTGCAAATTAAGAGAACATTCATGAATATTGGTAAGACCAAGCACATCACATAGAAATTTCAGAATTGTGGAAACACTAGCACCCAAATCACACATAGCAAAGCATTCATAATTTTTTATCTTGACTTTAATGGCAGGTTCCCACTCATCATGCAATTTCATAGGGATTTAAATCTCTAATTCCAACTTTTCTTCTAAGGATTTCATCATGGCATTAACAATATATTTAGTAAAAGCTTTATTTTTTTAATAAGTATGGGGTGAATTTATCATGGATTGCAGAAAAGAAATACAATAAACCAAGGATAAAATCTCATAATTAAAGTCTTTGTAATAAAAAATAGTGGGCACATCAGTAGTTAAAGTTTTGACCTCTCCAAACCCACTTTTATCAAAAGTTTCATCAAGATTTTCACCCTCCAAATCATTTGGGCACCCTCTAGCTAAAGTTAACTCTTATTTAGTACCATTATCATCAATTTTAGCAGTACTAAACAATGAATCACTAGAGCAAACACCAATCATTTTAAGATCTTCATCATTATTCTGAAAGTAATCGCTAGAAAACGCTTTTTCAAAAAATTCTCTTTTAGCTCTAAGCATAGCTGTTCTTTTCTTACTTCATCCATTGAAACATATAAAGCTTTAATTCATTCATTAATCTTAGGTGGAAAATCTTGGAACTTGAGATTTTCTACATCATTAGAAATTCTATCAATGCTTCTAGACATATCATCAATCTCATGCAACTTTTCTTCTATCGTAGTATTGAAAGACTTTTGAGCATTGATAAATTCTATAAATTACTCTCAAGATCAGAGGTGTTCATATTGTTATTATTATTATAAGAATTACCATAGGAATTACCATAATTATTAGAGGAATTTCCAGGAAAAGGCCTAGCTTTAAAATTACAGCTACAAGCATTGTTATTGAAGTTGTTTCGCGAGATGAAATGCACATCTACGGAATAACTATTTTTCTCAATCAAAGTATACAAAGGAACATCATTAAGATCAATAGGAGAATTTTTACTAGCAACCAACTTCATAAGAGCATCAAAATTTTCACTCAAAGTACTAATTTCTTCCACCGAATTAACCTTTTTACTAGTAGGTGCTTTTTTAATATGCCTTTGTGAATAATTTGCCATACTATTATCTAGCAATTTTTTAGCTTCATACAAAATAATTTCCATAAAAGTACCACCCGCGGCGGAGTCTAAAAGATTTCTAGAGATAAAATTCAATCCCACATAAAAAAATTGTATGGTCATCCAAGGATATAAACCATGAGTAGGACAGTTTCTTAGCATTAATTTCATTCTTTCCGAAGATTGTGCAACATGTTCACGATAAAGTTGCTTAAAATTCATGATTTGAGTTCTAAAGGAAATAATTTTCACAGGCGGAAAATACTTAGTAATAAAAGCGTCCTTGCACTTATCCCAAGAATCAATACTATTAGGAGGCAAAGAAGAAAACCAAAGTTTTGCACGTTCTCACAAGGAGAAAGGAAATGATTTTAACATCACAATATCATTGTCCACATCTTTTTTCTTTTTATATCGCATAATTCCACGAAGGTGTTTAGATGGGACGTGACATCCTTATTAGGAGTACCGGAAAATTGATCTTTCATAACAAGATTCAACAAAGCCGCATTAATATCACAAGACTCCACACTAGTGGCAGGGGGAGCAAAAGGAGTGATAATAAAATAATTATTATTGGTATTGGAAAAATCACACAACTTGGTTTTTTCTTGAGTTATCGTGACTACGCAAACAAGAGATCTCACGAGAAAAAGGCAAACGAAAAAGAGAGGGCGGATAGAATGGCAAATTTGTGAAGTGGGGGAGAGGAAAATGAGAGGAAAATGGCAAATAATGTAAATTGCAAGGAGATGAGATTTGTTATTAGGAACCTGGTAGATGAGATTGCTTCCTCCCCGGCAACGGCGCCAGAAATTTCTTTGACGTGGCTTGAGAGTGCGTTGGTATTTCCGAAACTTGATGACGATTTTCACTTGATGTCATCCTCCATGGGTTGTATGAGATCTTCCTCTTGACGCAATCCCATGGGAAAATACCTAACCCCACATATAACTCTCACGTAGACCATGGGTTAGTACACAAAGCGCAATGGACGATGCTTACCACACCATGGGATCACTTGATCCCTCTCAGTACATCTTGTACGCTTTGTATGTTGATCAACTTGATTCACTCTTTCATGTAATCTTAGTCAAACTTGTATCTTATATTATCTCTTCATAAATATGATGTCTTGAAGGTAAACATGAATGCTCACACAGTATTCTTCTTCAAGACATGCTTGCAATAAGCTCAACTCTCACATGACCAATTTTTTGATATAACCTTGAATATCACCTTGATCATCATATAAACTCCTTGATACCAACAGATGGACTTCAAGAAGTGCCTATGGACAAATCCTTCAAATATAACTCAAGGCAACCATTAGTCCATAGAGATTGTCATCAATTACCAAAAGCACACATGGAGAAATGTGCTCTTACAATCTCCCCCATTTTGTTAATTGATAATAACCACTTTCAAGCGAGTTTATTTGAGGAAATAAGCACAACCAAGTACACACATGCAAAGCAATAATGCATGGGTATGAGATGCAAATGCCTAAGCAACAAAAGAAAAACTCTCTAAACTTTCCAACCTAAACTCTCTAAACTTCTCCGCCATTGGCATCAATTGCCAAAATGGACGAAAAGCATAGAAAGCCAATATAATACGTGTTCCTCCAAAGAGTGTGTATTTCTCAAATACGAGTGCAATGAAATACACAATGTACAATGATATCTAGTTGGAGGAAAACAAACAATATTGAGGATGCAAAGTTTGAAAAAAAGGATTGTATGTCAGAAAGACATACAAAGGAGTGAAGCAAGCAATCAAAAGATACCAATTGGAACAAACAATCACATGGTCCTACGAGCCACATGAATATAAGATATTATGACATGTGCAAAGGAGTGTTTACAAGAGACTAGATATGCTCCCCATGATTTGTGCAATCTTTAGGGTTTTTGTATTTGGATACAAGTGCACAAAATAGGATCATTTCTCCCGCAACATCAATAGACACACACAACAAGTGCAAGCAAGTAGATAATACAATAAGCATATCACTTGCACCAAACATATGGTTGAGCTATATGTAGAAGAAACAACTTAAGAATAGCATCAACCAAAAAAATGTGTTTGAGTCATGGCAAAGCACTTGCGAAGACTAATATAAGGATGAGCATTAAGCATCAACATAGTCTTGCTAAAATGAGATACAAAGTGTAAGACATATCCTTCACACACACACACACTCGCAAATGGGTTCACAAGCTTACTTATAAACAAATTAAAAACCAAAGCTTGTGACAACCCATGGTGAAGATAAAAAAATAGCCTTGTCAAGAAGAGGGATACCAATCGAATGGCAAAACCCTCGTCAAGACAAGCATGAGGAGAAAGAATCTTCACCACCATAGTGTGCCTCAGGATGCAAGGATATACGATCCACACTCAAGTCAAATACTTTCACAAAACCACCAAGGAAATAAAAAGGAATGCAACTGTGGATGTAAAAGAAAACAAGATATCAACTAGAGATGTAACTTTTCTCATGTGTATAAGATTCTATGTAGAAGACAATCATGATGATATATATCCAAAAAGAAGGATGTACACATGAAATAGTTACAAGAAGGAACAAACACGATATCCAAAAGGGAAGTCATAAATATACCAATAAGATCTTTGCTTGAAAGCATGGCCCAATATTTTCTTATTGTACATAAATGAACTCCCAGCACACGAACATCAAAGTCATCACAACTATCAACAAGAGATCATTGTTGGGATGCTTTGAGAAAGGAAACAAGTATCACAAGAATGACTCATGAAACTCATGCCATGATGCAACCTACAAAAGGTTTAATGCAAGAAATTTATGCATGAAGTAGATACTTTTTACCGAGATAGCATTGGATTGATGTAGTAGATAATGGTTCATCGATCATCCTAGCTTGGCTCCAATAAGCACATGGTGTCAACACCTTCCTTGTAAGTGAGTCGAGCATCCAATGCATCTCCCGTTGTTCCTAGAACAAAAACACAAACAAAATGGTACCCAAACTCATTTGGACCAAAGAGTTAGAGAACCAACAATACATTGGACAAACTCCACATAACTATGTGCATATAGGTATGAAATTGAATTTCATGCACACTTCAGCCAATTTATGACGTGGTGGAGTTTCCCCTATATATTGGGTCAAATAAATAAAACACGCCAAAGCAAGTACATATAGTAGATATGCATGCTCAAGGCTTTCAAGAATCAAATGAACACATAGTTGATAAGATACCAAAAGACAAGGTATCAAGTGAGCATAAGATGCCAAATGGAAAATTATCACTTGAAGGAAACCAATTAAAAGATACACCAAAGAATCAGATATCCATTAACACATGCCTAATTAAAGGAAACAAGATACCAATTGAAGGAACAAACAAGAGGTATCAAGTTCCCAAAAGAGAGCTAGGTTCCAAACAACCAAACCCCTTGACAGATTTTCATGATGGCACAAAGCACCATAATGAAAAGGCTTGCCACCCACCAACACACACTTGGTGGGGTTCAAAAGATTTTATGAGAAACACCTACAGAGAGTGTCCAACCGGAAATTGGATAGCTTCCCCAAGGGATGTGAATTATATAGAGTTTGCATTTGAACACAAAATGCAAAAGATGGGATCATCACTTTCCCTATATCTATAGAACTCAAACAGACGCACAAGAGGCAAGGAAGACAAATGATAAACAAAATCCAATGTGAAGATGATTAGAAATTTCTACCACATAAAATAAATACCAATTGTCAAAGGACAAGAAATATTCAGGAATAATTCCCATTGGTAGATTGCAAATATGTCCAACATCATATTTACTCCTAAAACACAAGCAAATGACACTTGTAGAGCTAATATGCCACCTAGGAACAAGATAAATTATAATATCAACTCTAAGTGGCAATATCTCAAATGTACACATTTTCTGGGCTTGTAATATGCACATAGCATATTACTCCCCCATAATGTGGTAACCCAACATTATTAACAAGTGGCAAACGAAAACCAACAAGAGATGATTAATGGACCATTTAGAATTTGAATTTCTCCTGAGAAGACATACCACATAGAAGCTAGATAATCTTGTAATATCAATATTAAGTGGCATTCATCATGTACATACATTTTTAGGATCGTGATGTGCACAAAGTATATCACTCCCCCAAAATGGGATAATCCATTAATCTCTGAAAAGAGCCAACTAAGATACAAACCAAATGCAAATAAGGATCAAAACAAGACTCACAAGTACATGATGTGCAACCCACCATACATACTTGATTACTCAAGATAAACAAATAGGAAGCACACCATATGCAAACGCATGCAAGGTACAAAACAACAACATGCAAAGGGGCAAGTAACTACCAATGTAAACAATTTAAGTACAAGTTATCGTAAGGAGGCAAATTGGATATAGGATCAAAACTCGATAATCCAAATGACTTGGCTTGAGATAATATGAATGATGAAGATTGCTTAATTCTTCATAATGTACCGAATTCTCTAATGCCCTCCAACATCACCTATTGATCAAGTTTGAGCTTGTTGGTTCCCAACCAAGTTGGGTCCTAAGAGGTTAGTCACAATAGGCTTGGCTACCCAAATGGTTTTTTTCTTGACATCAATTTGAGTACCAACACATTTGGCAAACACGCCAAGCTTATCCTTCCCAAGAGAATAGATATCATCAATAATTTTTGGGTTTGATAAATTACCTTAAATGCAAGAAGAAGTGAAGTGACCCTTCTCATGACATTAGTAGCAACATCTACCCTTTACTTTATTCTCAATTGATTTCTCAACTTGAGGAGCGAAGACTTGCGTCTTCTTGGGAAGAGGCCTTTATTCAACTTGTGGTTGAGCATGAGATTGAACTTGTGCCCACCTCCCTTGTTGCTTGTTACTTTGAGGCTTCTTATTCAATGGAAAAGGTCTCACATGGTGCCCTTCTATTTTGCACTTGAAGCAAATAATCTTGGCCGAATTCTTGACTTGTTCTTGGCCCTTCCTTTTGTTGCTCTTGGACTTCTTCTTCTTATTAGAGTTGAATCCAAGTCCACCTCTGTCACTGGGAGATTTTTGAACACTCAAGATGTTATTTGGTGGGACATCCCTTCATGACTCTTTCCAAGGCTTTCTTCAAAGAAGTGACTTGGGACTTCAGTTCTTTGATTTCCTCTACATGGTTAGTATCAACACAAATACTAGAGGAAGTATAAGCTTCATCGTTAGAGCAACAAGCCAAGGAAAGTAAATTATCACAAGATGTAGAAACATTATGAGTGTCGGCGTTCTGGGAATGGGGGTACCCAGACCTGCCTACCTGCGGCCCATGGCTTGGCCCACTTCATCGACCAAACGCGGCCAGGCATGGCCTCACTCAAGACAAGACCCTCGCGAGGGCCCTCGCCTTGCGAGGAGGAACAATGTCAGGACCGGCAAGGGGCGGGCCTCGTTAGGCCCCCTCCGGAGCTGCGGAGATCTCTATGCAAGGCCCGGCCTCGGGAGTCAAGGGTGACGCAAGGAAGGATAGGCGGGCGCCAGCGCACCAGGCGGTGCAGTTTCCCCTTTGGTGCAAAGGGGGCAAGGAAGTATGTGGGTTCCCAAAGCACCCCCAAAGGTTTCCATTCCAGTGCACCAAGACCACAACCACTCGCCCCGCAGGCTGGATCTTGCAGGCGAAGACCGCCTTTGGGCAGGACGAGCACATACTCCTGTCCCCCTTTAAAATTGCCGTTGTGGGATCCCTTCCCTCCATTGCGATAAGGGAAGAGGACCCGAGCCTCCATTATATATAGAGGATAGGTTGCACTCTAGAGAGGGACCGATCCATTCCACCATCCATCCACCACCGATCCGATTCATTCCACCATCCATCCACCACTAGGCCATGGAGAGCCCCTAACACCTTAAAGGGAGCCCTCACGAGGCCCTAGAACACTGTACAAGTTCATCCACACCACCTCCTTGAGAGGCAATCCAACAAAGCAGGAGTAAGGTATTACACTTTGCAGCGGCCAGAACCTAGGTAAACTGTGTGCTCATCTTCTTCCTCGTCATCATGTGAGTTTGCTGTTGCGTTCTTTGAGTAGCGAGCTAGGTCGGGAGAGGCTGCAGGGGATCTTCTCACCCGCCCTTGAGTTCGAACCTTAAGGGTTTTGCGGAGCCTGAAATCCGACATTTGGCGCGCCAGGTAGGGGGTGTGTCGAGGTCTTCTCCAAGCTCCGTCCTTCCCAAGCTTCGCTACTCGAATGGCCGACACCCAACAAGCTCCTCCCAGCCGCGGGGCCGCCCCCGCGGTCGCTTGCATCCTCGGTGGAACACAGGCACCATCCCTCGGCCATAGCATGAAGCATTTCCTATGCCACGTAGGAGCGGCTCGGCCGTAGCCCGAGCGTGCGTAGCACCATGCATGGCCGGAGATCGACATCACGTTCAGCCCCGACGACCACCCCAAGACAACGGCGGCTGCTGGAATGCTTCCCATGGTCTGCACACCAACCATCTGCTGCGTCACTGTCTCTAGGACCCTCATAGACGGTGGTGCAGGCCTCAACCTCATCTCCGTGGACGCCTTCGACGCGGTGCAGCTACCCCGTGACCAGCTCACGGCTTCAAGGCCCTTCTCCGAGGTGGCCGGTGGATCCGTCATCCCTGTGGAGCGGGTGCGCCTTCCCGTCATCTTCGGCACTCGCTCCAACTTCTGCACCGAGCAGATCGACTTCGAAGTCACCCACATCCACCTCCCGTACAACACGATACTCGGCTAGCCCACGCTCGCCTAGTTCATGGCGGCAACGCTCCCGGGATACAACATCATCAAGATGCCTGGGAGCGGCGACGTCCTCACCGTCGTGGCGGACGTCAGGGTCGCATCCCACATGCTCAAGCTCTCCTAACAAACCGCAGCCGCGGCGCGCACCTGTGCTGGGGATGCCGCGCAAGCCAGAGAGGACCATGGTGCCGTCCTCCCAGACATCGCGCCTGTGAAGAAGAGGCAGCTATTCTCCCAGAATCGGGCGGAGACGAACTGGGTGCTGGTAGACGAAGGAAAACCCGGTCCCACCTTCACCATCGGCGCCGGTTTGCCCCAAGTTCAAGAGGAGGCATTGGTGGCCTTCGTCCAGGCGAACAAGGACGCGTTCGCATGGAGCGCCTCCGACCTGGTGGGAGTCCCGAGGGACGTGATCGAGCACCACCTCATGGTGTGCCCAAATGCGTGTCCGGTGAAGCAAAAGGCCAGGAGGCAAGCTCCGGAGAAGCAGGCGTTTATTGCCCAGGAGGTCGGCAAGCTCAAGAAGGCGGGGGTCATCTGGGAGGTGCGCTACCCGGAGTGGGTGGCCAACCCGATGGTCGTCCCGAAGAAATACGGGAAGGACCGTATGTGCGTCGACTTCACCAGCCTCAACAAAGCCTGATCAAAGGACCCGTTCCCGCTGCCGCGCATCGACTAGATTGTAGACTCCACCACGGAGTGCAACCTCCTATGTTTCCTGGACGCCTTCTCGGGTACCACCAGATCAAGATGGCAGTGGAGCACATCGAGAAGACGGCTTTCCTTACTTCATGTGGGGTTTTCTGCTACACGTGCATGCCCTTCGGGCTGCGGAACGCCGGGGCGACCTTCCAATGGCCGATGCACATCGCCGTGGGGCCACAACTCGGGAGAAATGCGGAAGCTTATGTCAACGACATCATGGTCAAGACCAGGACGGCCAAGACCCTGGTCGAAGACTTGTAGGAGACGTTCGCCAGCCTGAGGGAAGTGAACCTGAAGCTCAACCCTAAAAAATGTGTCTTCAGGATCCCCTCGGGCAAGCTTCTCGGTTTCCTGGTGTCACATCGGGGAATCGAGGCGAACCCATAGAAGGTTAAGGCCATAGGCAAGATGAGCCTGCCCCAGATCCTCAAGGAAATGCAGAAGCTGGTGGGATGTGTAACCTCCTTGGGGCATTTCATCTCCAAGCTGGCCGAGCGGGCCTTGCTGTTCTTCAAGATCATGAAAAGGAAGGGTCCTTTCGAATGGACCCCTCAGGAGGACATAGCCTTTGAGGAACTCAAGCAATACCACATGAGCCCGCCGGTGATGGTAGCACCTTGCCCTCGAGAGCCCCTGCTGCTGTACCTAGCTACCACCCCCACTCCGCCAGCGCTACACTGGTGGCAGTCAGTGAGGAGCGGGTCGGCATGCGCGCCAAGACAATAGGCATTGGCGGGCCCCCAAACATGGAACCAGGGGGCTCACAGGATCCTCAAGAGCCTGTTTCCCCCCAAGACGATGCATCTGACCCCCAAGCTACTCCAGCAGTCCCTTAGGCGCTCCAACCTCGTGAGGCCCAAGCCGCTCCAACTACTTCAAAAGTGCTTGGCCCTCCCGAGGCTTCCCCCGCACCGATGGCCCCCGAGGTGCTCGGGCCTCTAGGGCCTGCGACGGGGCAGGACACCGCAGAGGGCCTCACTCTCGTCGAGCACCCGGTATATTATGTCAGCACAATGCTGCGGGACGTGCGCTCGTGCTACCCCATGCAGCAGAAGCTCCTCCTAGCGCTCCTCGTCACTTCAAGAAAATTGCGCCATTACTTCCAGGGGCATCCCATCAAGGTCGTCTCTGCTTACCCATTGGAGAAAATCCTATGTAACCCCAACGCGGCAGGGAGGGTCACCGAATGGAACATCGAGCTACAGGCCTTCAACATCGAGTTCAGCACGACCAGGGTTATCAAAGGGGCGGCCCTAGTGGATTTTGTGGCGGAATGGACAGACGCCCCGGACAGGGGGCTGGACGGGGGCCAGTCCCTCGCCCCTGGCGACGAGGCACCAGATGGATGGATCATGCGTTTCGACGGAGCATTCACACGCAGGGGGGCTGGAGCTGGGGTCGTGCTCACTTCCCCAACGGGAGACAAGCTCAGTTATGCTGTGCAGCTCTGCTTCCAGCATGGAGAGAAGGTTTCCAGCAACATAGCGGAGTACGAGGACCTCATCACCGGCCTCAAGGCGGCGACGGTGCTAGGAATCCGTTGCCTCACCGTCATGGATGATTCCCATCTCCTTGTGAACTTCTCCAACAAGGAATATACGCCCAAGGACGAGCACATGGAGGCATATTTGGAAGAGGTACGTAAGATCGAAAAACATTTTCAGGGCCTGGAGTTGCAACATATCCTGCATAGTGCAAACAAAGAAGCTGACGACATCGCCAAGAGGGCCTCGCGCCGTGAGCCCCAGGATACAGGTTTCTTTGAGGAGCAGATCTTCAAGCCATCCACGGCGCCGCATGCTGAGGACCTGGCGCCACGAGGTGAGGAGCTCCCCCCAGCACCGACCTCGGGAGCTCCGGACTGCGGCCAGGCCTCGGGAGCCCGACTGCTCCTAGCTCTGGAGCCTCAGGAAGACAACTGGATGCATGAGTTCAAGGCGTATCTACTTCACAGAACGTTACCGAAAAAGGAGGAAGACACGGAGCGTGTGGCCCGACAGGCCACAACCTACTGCTTGCAAGACGGCAACTTGTACCGCAGGCGCCCGAGCGACGTCATGCTGCGGTGCATCTCCAATGAGCAAGGGTGCGAACTGCTGGCCGACATCCATGGAGGAGATTGCGGGCATCACTCCTCTTTGCGCACGCGCTCAGGTAAGGCGTTCCGATCGAGCTTGTACTGCCGTCGGCGCTTGACGATGCCATCGAGTTGGTCCGGTCTTGCGAGGCCTGCCAGTTTCATGCCAAGCAGATCCACCAACCCGTGTAGGGCCTCCAGACCATCCCGCTCTCCTGGCCCTTTGCGGTCTGGGGGCTAGACATCCTGGGGCCCTTTCCATGAGCAGTAGGCGGGTACCGTTACCTCTACGTCGCCATCGACAAGTTCACCAAATGGGCGGAGGTGGAGCCCGTTCGCACCATCTTGGCTGGGTCGGCCGTCAAGTTCATCAAGGGCCACGTGAGCCGCTTCGGTGTCCCCAACCGCATCATCACCGACAATGGTTCACAATTCACAGGTAACCTCTTCAAGACCTATTGTGCTAACCTGGGTACGCAGATATGTTACGGCTCGGTGGCCCATCCAAGTAGCAACACCCAGGCGGAGCGCGCCAACACGAAAGTTCTGTAGGGCCTCAAGGCAAGGAGCTTCAAGAAGAAGCTTGAAGCCTGCAGCATGGGTTTGATTGATGAGTTTCACTCGGTGTGGTGGTCCATCTGCACCACCCTAACTAAGCCCACCGGCGAAATCTCGTTCTTCCTTGTCTATGGAGCCGAAGTTGTCCTCCCCCATGAGATCAAGCACCGGTCCCCGCGAGTATTGGCATTTGACAAGGAGCGTCAGGATGCCGAGCCGGGAACATACCTCGTGCTTGGAGAGGAGGCGCAACGTCGGGCCTCGCTCCGAGCTACGCGGTACCAGCAAGCCTTACGATGCTACCACTGCTGCAACATTCACTCTAGGACCCTCGAAGTCGGAGACCTCATCCTGAGGCGGGTTCTCTCCAGGGAGGGCTTGCATAACCTCTCACCCATGTGGGAGGGCCCGTTCAAGGTCGTTCATGTCTCCAGGCCTGACGCCGTGCGCTTGGAGACTCAGGACGGGGTCCCCATCCAGAACGCCTCGAACATCCAGCACCTTTGGAAATTCTACGCGTGACATTCTCACGTAATAATGAGCGGGCTGTATATGCCCGGAGCCCCCCGAGGACGCGGAGGGGTTCCTCCCACGCAATGTGGCAGCCACAGCCTAGAGCTGGCAGAGAAGACAACATTGCCGATCAATGGCTATGCCCATTCAAAGTGGATGCCCTATGCTCGGCACTGGGGGAAGACGAAGACCAATCTGAGTGTCGAACACGACCGTTGTTTGCCTTTCTCTTATTTGGATTTGCCAGCCTTTATGAAATTAAACTCGGGGTTTTTCCAAATCACATTTTGGTCAGAAAGGTCAAAGATTTGTTTTCGTTGCCATTTCGTATGTCGCTTTCTCTCTCGCCAAGTAAAGCACTCGCCTGCTCCCCTCACCTCTTACCCCGCGAGCTGGGGCTAGGGGCACGGTGCTTACACCTTGCCAAGGTCTTGGTTCCCGGATCCTTGCATGGCACTCACGGGTGGGTTAGCAGGCGCATGCTACCTCGTACTCACCCAGAGGCCCTATTCTCGGTTTGACGCGCCATCTTGGAAAGGAAACAAATTTTTCTTTAGACGACTTGAGCGTCTAAGGGGGCTCCTAAGCATCAAGCCTCAGGAGCCTTACCAGTCATAAAGCCACTCAACCCCCCACTACCGTCCTTGGTTTCCGGTCGGTATCAGGAGTGTCGGGGCCTCGCCCCGTGAAGTGCGTCCTTGGTTTTTGGTCGTACCTAATGGTGGTGGGGAAATGTGCGGGACTGGGACTTGTCGACGCAAGGCTAGTCGAACAACAACTCGAAGCCTGTGGAAGCCTCAAGAAGCAGAATTTTCGGAAGCCGCTTGAGCGTCTAAGCGGGCTCCTCAGCATCGTGCCTCAAGAGCCTTACCGGTCATAAGGCCACTCGACCCCCTGCTGCTATCCTTGGTTTCCAATCGGCATTAGGAGTGTCGGGGCCTTGCCTCGGGAAGTGCGTCTGTGGTTTTCGATCGTACCTAACGGTGGTGGGGAAATGCGCAGGACTGGGACCTGCCCACGTAGAGCTACTTGAGTGTCGAAGGGGGATCCTGAGCATCGTGCCTCAGGAGCCTTACCGGTCATAAGGCCACTCGGCCCCCCAGATGTCGTCCTTGGTTTCCCGTTGGCATCAAGGGAGTCGGGGCCCTGCCTTGTGAGGAACGTCCAAGGTAAGTGGCCATACCTTGCGATGGTAGGGAAATGCGCGGGACTGGTACCTGCAGACACAAAGCACCGACAGAGCTCCCAACTCACCTCAATTGCAAGAAGAAGAAGACGGCCAAGCAAACGGACCCTCCAGGTACCACAACCGCGCCTCCACAACCCGAAAGCCTACCGCGGGCCTGTCAAGTAAAGTATCCTAATTGCTATCGGAAGGCAACTCCAGTTGATGGAATGCAGAAGGTACTAACAAAGAGGGGCAGGCGCCCGAATGCATTACATGCCCATAGGGACTCCCCTAGTTTTTGTTTTGCAGGTACCAAAGAAAAGGAGGAGAAAGAAAGTGAAAAGCCGCACGGGGGTTGTCGCCTCAGGAGCCCCGGCGCGGGCGCACCGATGTTTAGTTGGTGTCCTCCTCCTCCTTCACGGCCCCGTGGAACCGCGCTGGGACGGATGCCCCTGGAGCGGGAGAACGGCACCACGGCGGCGGGCTACCCCTCAAGACCCGGGCGCGTCAGCATGGCGGAGCACAGTAGCTGCTGTCGCTCGGGCTCTCCTCGGAGGGGGTGTCGCTGCTGCTGGAGGTGCGGCGCCCGTCATGAAGGGAAAGCTCGTCTCCAGGATCGTCGTGGCCAACATCCTCCGCGCAGCACCCCAGGTGCTCGCCCTCATTCCCGAAGATCTTGCCGAAGAGCGTCGCCTCCCCGTCGTACTTGAAGTGGAAGGTGTGCCTCCCCTTCAGACCTTGGGTATGGGTGAATGCTTGCTACCCACAGTTCAGGTACACGCATCCTCTAGGTGTGACCTCGACCTCCACCCAAGAAGCCCCATTGCAGCAGTCGTCCGTCTGCAGCCAAAGGTCGGCAAGGCATTCGCAAAAAAAGTTCGGGCGTTGAAACCAAGCAGCCTCTGGTATGTCCGCCCACATCACGAACTCCTGGGCCGTGTCAGCCATATGGAGCCGCGGGCGTGGCGGCCGGGTGGCCACCGCCAACCTCCCGCCTCGGCCGCCGCGGCCGCCCGTGCTGGACGACATTCCACCACGGCCGCCGCGGCGCACCGGGACACGACTGCGCTCGCCGGGAGCCGCCACCGGCGTCACGACATATTTCCGGGGGTGACCGCGGCCCCTCCGGGGCGGCAGAGCGGCATGGTCATCCCCGGGAACCTTCCCCTTCTCGGCGGTAGAAAACTTCCTCACCGGTGCCATTGTTGTGAGGGGACGGTTCGAGAGGTGTGGAGACAAAGAAGACGAAGATGGGTGATGGTTTTCTCGCCATCGCCAGTTATATACAGCCAAAGACTGCCCGACGCCCCCTCGCGTTCCGGGGACACGCGGCCCATTGAGGGGTCACATCCGCGTGGCCCGAAGCAGCAACATCATTCAATGGGAAGCAATCATAGCCCGCACTGCACCCGGGCGTCATGTCAGTTTGATTGGGAGCAGTTTTAGACGCCCTTGGGAAGCGGAGGCGCCACAGCCGGGGCGTTCGGCGCGTGCAGGGCCTAGCCTGCAGGCGTTTGGGGCCCGCGGCGCTTCAGGCCGTCCTTCATGCTTCGCCCGTAAGCTAGATCGAGCGCGCCTTGGGCCCGGGGGCTACTATTGGCGTTTTGGGAACGGGGGTACCCAGACCTGCCTGCCTGCGGCCCATGGCTTGGCCCACTTCATTGGCCAAACGCGGCTAGGCGTGGCCTCACTCAAGACAAGGCCCTCACGAGGGCCCTCGCCTCGCGAGAAGGAACATCATCAGGACCGGCAAGCGACGAGCCTCGTCAGGCCCCCTCCGGAGCAGCGGAGATCTCTATGCAAGGCCCGACCTCGAGAGTCAAGGGTGACGCAAGGAAGGATAGACAGGCGCCAGTGCGCCAGGCGGTGCAGTTTCCCCTTTGGTGCAAAGGGGGAAAGGACCTACGTGGGTTGCCAAAGCACCCCCCCCAAAGGTTTCCATTCTAGTGCAACAAGACCACAACCACCCGCCCTGCAGGGCGGATGTCATCGCTGAGCCCATCCCTGTGCCGTCGACAGCTACTTTGCAGGTGAAGACTGCCTTTGGGCAGGACGAGCACGTACTCCTGTCCCCATCAAAATTGGCCGTTGTGGGATCCCTTCCCGCCATTGTGATAAGGGAAGAGGACCCAAGCCTCCACTATACATAAAGGATAGGTTCCACCATAGAAAGGGATCAATCCATTCCACCATCCGTCCACCACCGATCCGATCCATTCCACCATCCATTCACCACCGGGCTACAAAGAGCCCCTAACACCTTAAAGGGAGCCCTCACGAGGCCCTAGAACACTATACAAATTCATCCACCACCACCTCGAGAGGCTATCCACCAAAGCAGGACTAGGGTATTACGCTTCGAAGTGGCCCGAACCTGGGTAAACTGTGTGTTCATCTTCTTCCTTGTCATCATGCGATTTTGCTATTGCGTTCTTCGAGTAGCGAGCTAGGTCGGGCGAGGCTACAGGGGATCTTCACACATGCCCCTGAGTTTGACTCTTAAGGGTTTTGTAGAGCCCGAAATTTGACAATGAGTAGATGAATTACGAGGACTAGCACATGGCAATAAAGCATTCTAACTAGATGTAGTGCAAATGTCCACATGAGGCTCACTAGATGTTACCTTAGTAGTGCAGCCTCATAAGCTATCTTTAGCACATTATGGGATACAAGAAGATCACCATGAGAGATCGAGAGCTTTTCATGACTTTCTTCCAATTTCCCATAATTGCTAGAAAGCAACTCAAGTTGAGCCCTTAGCTCAACATTCTCCTTTAATACAGATGCTTCACAATAAATAGAGTTGGTAGCAAAAGCATCATCATTTAAAACAAGAGGAGAAGGCAACTTGGCAAGCTCTTTTAGAAAAGAAGCTTCAGGTTAAGCATGGGACTTGGTGAGTTCGATGAGCGAACTCTTAATCACCCTTGAGCCATTTTTAAGGTGCTCAAAGTCCTCAAGGATTTTAGCATGTGCAACTTAAACGTTACCATTTTTAGTTCTAAAATCATTAGCCACCTAGAGAGCTCTATCATGGGATTCCTTTAATCTAGATAATTATAGAGCAAAGGTCTCCTCAAGAGATTTGTTGGTGGTTTGTTCATTTTTAGGAGCTTGAGATAGCTCCAAGATCTCATTAGCGTAATCACACTCATGACCTTCCATTTTCTCAATGGTGGCCTCATGCTCCTCAAGATGAGCTTCCAACTCGTCAATATATTTCTTGCCGTCAATGGCAATACACATGATTTCCATGAAGTTGGAACAAGCAAGTTTATTCTTATGAAGAGCTTTAAAAATCATTTATCCCTTAATTTTTAAGGAAGCTATATTATCACACTCGTCATCATTATCCTCATGCTCATTATCATCAACATCATCATCATGCGATATATTGGGATTCAAGGTAGGACATACCTTCGAAGCCTTAGCCATAAGTGAAAAGTGAGAAACAATAGATGATGATGTAGGATCCCTTGAAGCTTCATTCAAGACCACCTCTTGTTCCAGGGAGTGTTGGGTTTCCTTTACATTGTTAGAACAACAACTCGAGGACATAGATATATTTTTATCATGGCAACAAGATATAGAAAGCATATCATCATGAGACTTAGTTGAGAAATTTCTAAATGATATAGAAGGACTATCAACACAAGCATGTGAAACATTTAGAGTACTTTAAGCGCTAAAGTCTAAAGATGAAGCATTGTAATAAGATAGTGATGAAGGATCATCAATAATAAGACCACTATCATCATTACAATGATCACCACTACTCACCATATCATTACCTTGTGGCAATCCAGATGTAGGTGAAGTAGATGAAGTTGAGAAGAAGATACGACTGGAGCTGGAGGGAGAACAATCATCCCTAGAAATTTGGACACACCATATTTATCTTGAAGTTTTGTCCACAACTCATGAGCATCCGAGAACGACATGAGTTGAAATATAACTACATTTCTCAAAGCATCAAAAAGCACATTAGACGCTTGAGCATTGATATAAGAGTTATTCTCATCCTCCAAATATATGTTTTTCGAATCCTTTGGAGGAGAAAACTCCATATCTGCAATTCGCTCTAAATTTTGGTCCATGACCCTAAAGAGATTAAGCATGTGAATTACCCAAACATCAAAATTTGTGCCATTGAAACTAAGAGTGTTAGAGAATCCTAATCCCTTAGCCAACATCCTTACTCTCTAGGCAGTAAAGCCTAATAGTGAGAGACCTAGCTCTGATACCAATTGAAAGGATGTGTATGTCGCCTATAGGGGGCATGAATAGGCACTTCAAAATAATTACGGTTTAGGCTTGAACAAATGTGGAATAAAACTAACGTTTAATATGTCAAGCACAAATCCTAAAACAACTAGGCTCACCTATGTGCACCAACAACTTATGCTAAGGAATATGAACAACTAAGTGGTAGCAAGATATATAACATGAAACAATATGGCCATCACAAAGTAAAGTGCATAAGTAAAGGGCTCGGGTAAGAGATAACCGAGCCACGTGCATACGATGATCTATCCCTAAGTTCGCGCCCTTGCAGATGCTAATCTCCGTTCGGAGCGATGTGAAGGCACAATGCACCCCAAGAAGTCACTAGAGATACTATAATCTCCTCCCGCCCTCGCACAATGCAAGATACCGTGATTCCACTAAGGGACCCTTGAGGGTGGTCACCGAACTAGTACAAACAAGGTTCAGGCAAACTCCACAACTTAATTGGAGGCTCCCCAAAACACCATGAAGCTTCACCACAATGGATTGTGGATCCGAGATGATCGAAAATGCTTGGGGGGAAATCCACAACCTAATTGGAGACCCCGATGCTAGCCCGGAGCTTTACACCACAATGATTGAGCTCTGAGGCACGACTTTAGGATGATTAAATTGCTTGTTGGTATGTGCGGTGTAAAAACAGAAACTTTGGCTATAGTGTGTGAATTTTAATTTTTTACTAGAACATCAAAAGTTTCTGACAATTTTACACAGTATTGATATACAAATTGTATGGTAAAAGTTCAGATTACTACAAACTGTCCTCTTTAAGGCAGATTCTGTTTTTAATGCACTTTTTGCTTGTTTTGATGAAACTATCAATTTTATCGGTGGTATAAGCCATGGAAAAGTTATAACATGAAAGGGATAATGCAAATATAAAATATGAATGGGTTTGCAACAATACTTAAAGTAGGAATTTTCTTTATTATACTAACGGATCTCACCAGTCTTCTGTTAAGTTTTGTGTGAATGAAGTGTTCGAGGATCGAGGAGGTCTCGATATGAGGAGAAGGAGGAGAGGCAAGAGTTCAATCTTGGGGAGACCCAAGGCACCCCAAGTAAATATCCAAGTATACTCAAGCGTCTAACCTTGGGGATGCCCCGGAAGGCATCCCATCTTTGTTTAACAAGTATGGGTATGTTTTCGAATTTGTTTCGTTCATGTGATATGTGCAAATCTTGGAGCGTCTTTTGCGTTAAGTTTCACTTTTATTTTACGCACCATGTTGGTATGAGATTTTCCGTGGCTGATTTATAGAATGCTCATTGCACTTCACTTATATGTTTTGAGTGTGGCTTTATAGAATGCTTCATGTGCTTCACTTATATCATTTGAAGTTTGGATTGCCTGTTTCTCTTCACATAGAAAACCGCTATTCGTAGAATGATCTTTTGCTTCACTTATATTTATTAGAGCATGGTATTTGGTATAAAGAATTAAACTATCTTGCTTCACTTATATCTATTTAGAGAGTCAACGGGGATTCGCCATTTGCATGGTTAGTCATAAAATCCTACATAAAACTTAGGGATCACTAAATATGATATGTTTGGTTCGTTGCAATAGTTTTGCGATATAGAGATGATAATATGTGGGAGGTACTAGTGGATGATCGTGTTTAGTAAGATATTGGTGTAAAGGTTTGTGATTCCTGAAGTATGCACGTATAGTCTCCCGTTATGCTAGGATGTTGGAGCACAATTTATTCTTGATTGTCTATCTTTGT
The DNA here is from genome assembly GCA_022496015.1 of Hordeum marinum. Taxonomy (NCBI): domain Eukaryota; kingdom Viridiplantae; phylum Streptophyta; class Magnoliopsida; order Poales; family Poaceae; genus Hordeum; species Hordeum marinum. Next base: position 338,273,638 of record CM039677.1, on the reverse strand, counting down.
GTGAAGGTCGAGCGCGGACGATGGTTAACTCCTACCAACCTCCCCCCTAGGGGCATGCGTAGTAATACTTTGCTTCGAGGGTTAATAAACTTTTGCAATAAGTATATGAGTACTTTACGACTAATGTGAGTTCATGGATTATACACGCTCTTACCTTTCCGTAATTTTCTAGCCTCTATGATACCGTGCATTGCCCTTTCTCACCTCGAGAGTCGGTGCAAACTTCGTCGGTGCATCCAAACCCCATGATATGATATGCTCTATCACACATAAGACTTATTATATCTTCCTCAAAAAAAACACCATACCTACCTACTATGGCCTTTCTGTAGCCATTCCGAGATATATTGCCATGCAACTTCCACCGCTTCCATTTTGATGACTTGAGCATTCATTGTCTTATTTCTGTACATGATCGTAAGATATCTAGCATGATGTTTCCATGGCTTGTCCGTTTTTTGATATCTTTGCTACACTAGATCATTGCATTCATATAGAGTCATACTTTGTTCTAATATCTAGTTGTAATATGGAGTTGTAAGTAAATAGAAGTGTGATGATCATCATTAGAGCATGTCCCAATGAGGAAAGGATGATGGAAACTATGATACTCCCACATGTCAGGATGAGGCTCTGGACAAAGAAAAAAAGAGAAAACATGAGAGACAAAGAGAGAAGGGTCATGCTAATTCCACACTCGTGCTTCAAAGTAGCACCATGTTTTTCATATAGAGAGTCTCATATGTTGTCACTTTCATATACTAGTGGGAATTTTTCATTTTAGAGTTTGATTCACACCCACTTAGTTTTGATATTGAGATTTCATACACTTATAGCTCTTAGTGCATCAATTGCATGGCAATCCCTACTCCTCACATTGATATCAATTGATGGGCATCTCCATAGCCCGTTGATTAGCCGCGTCGATGTGAGACTTTCTTACCTTTTTTGTCTGCTCTATATTTACCCCTATCATCATACTCTATTCCACCCATAGTGCTATATCCATGGCTTGCGCTCATGTATTTCGTGAGAGTTGAAAATGCTGAAGCGTGTTAAAAAGTATGAACCAATTCGATGGCTGACACTGGGGTAGTACATGATTTATACTTTGTGTTAAGAAGACAGAGCATGACAAGGCTATATGATTTTGTAGGGATAGTGTTCTTTAGCCTTGATATTTTGAAAGACATGATTGTTTGTTGGGATTCCTGAGTATTAAAGTCTTCATGTCAAAACTAGACTATTGCTTTGAATCACTTGTGTGTTAATATTCATGCCATGATTATATATGATCAAGATGATGCTAGGTAGCATTCGATGTCAAAGATTATATTTTTTATCGTTTACCTACTCGAGGGCGAGCAGGAATTAAGCTTGGGCATGCTGATACGTCTCTGTTGTATCTATAATTTTTGATTGTTTCATGCCAATATTATACAACTTCTACATACTTTTGGCAACAATTTATATGATTTATTGGACTAACCTATTGATCTAGTGCCGAGTGTTAGTTCCTATTTTTTGTGTTTTTTGTTTCACAGAAATTCCATATAAAACAAAGTCCAAACGCAATAAAAGTTTACGGAGATTTTTTTTCGAATATTTGTGAATTTTGAGAAGTGGAATCAATGCAAACGGAGGCCCACAACAAGGACAAGACACCAGGGCGCGGGCTAGGGACCAGGCGCGCCCTGGTGGGTAGTGCTCACTTCATATGTCGGTTGGAGCTCTCCTTTGGCCACAAGAAAGCTAATTTTTCGATAAAAATTCTCTCAAAAAGTCAGCCCAATCAGAGTTACGGATCTCCAGGAATATAAGAGACAGTTTTCGGCTAGAAAATAGGAACGCGAAACAGAAGAGAACAGAGAGGGAGATCCAATCTCGCCCCTCCGCTGCCATGGAGGCCATGGATTAGAGGGGGAAACCTCCTCCCATCTATGGGGGCAAGGAAGAAGAATAAGAAGGGGGCTCTCTCCCCCTCTCTCCCCATGGCCCCAGAACGCCATCAGGGCAATCATCATGACGGCGATCTATATCAACAATGTTGCCGCCGTCAACACCAACTCTATGCCCCTCTATGCAGTGATGTAACACCTACCTTCCCCGCTGTAATCTCTACTTAAACATGGTGCTCAAGTCCATATATTATTTCCCAATGATATTTGGTTATCTTATGATGTTTGAGTAGATCTCTTTTTCCTATGGGTTAATTGTGGTATGATGTTATGGATGTGAGTTGTATGTTGATATGGTGTTGACCTTGGTGCCCTTCATTTCGCGCAAACTTGAGGGATCCTCGTTGTAGGCAGAAGTATAAACCCGAGTAAGGGGGTTGTTGCGTATGGGAGTAAAGAGGACTTGATACTTAAGGCTATGGTTGGGTTTTACCTTAATGATCTTTAGTAGTTGCGGATGCTTGCTAGAGTTCCAATCATAAGTCCATATAATCCAAGTACGGAAAGGGTGTTAGTGTATGCCTCTCCCTCATTGCATATAACAATTATCTATCGTATCATATCCAATTGCACATGTACAATATTTCTCTTGCATTACACAAAAAGATTGCTACTAAGTTATTTACTTTTATTGTTCTTTTATTAAAACAACACCTAACTTCTATTTCCACGTCCTTTATTATCTTGCAAAGTACTTCTAATTTTATCCCCGCAAAGTAGTTTCATACTTGTTATAGGTAAAGCAAACGTTAAGTGTGCGTAGAGTTGTATCGGTGGTCGATAGAACTTGAGGGGATATTTGTTCTACCTTTACCTCCTCATCGGGATTAGACACTCTTACTTATGAAAAAGGCTATGAACGATCCCCTACACTTGTGGGTTTTCCAGTACCGCTTGAGAGGTCCTACCGCTCTCTACTACTTGTCTACTACCGCTCAGGAAGATTGGGCACTAGAAGCATAAAATAAGCAGAAGTGGAAACAGTAATGGTCAGAGGAAGTACCGCCTAAGAGGTAGTACCGCTCGGGGGAGAGGTACTACCGCTTGAAGCAGTACTTCAGCCCAAGCAAAACCGAAACCGCCATAACTTTCACATACAGACTCCAAAAAGAGCAAAGTCAAGCTTGTTGGATAGATGACTACGAGTACGTTCAATCAATGGAGAATAAATGCCAATAGGATAAGGAAGATGACTTTACCAAGAATTATCTGGCAAAATCTCCAATACCGAAAACAAAAAGATGATACATACGAAAACCGTCTTCGATGAGCTTGAGCTTATCACGAAGAAGACCATAAGCTCGAAAACTCCCAAAGCGAAAAACCAAACAAGAACCAAGAAAGACGATGCAAAGATGCAAATAGTTTGATCTCTCAACAAACGATACGATCGAGCTACTCACTTGAGGGCCCCCCTTGATAATACGGCTATCGATCCTATAACCCGGTCTCCCAACTACCACCATGAGACCGATAAAATAGAAAACCTATCAAGGGCAAACCTTTGCCTAGCGTATAGTCTACTTGAGCTAGATGATGACGATCTTGTTATCCTCAAGATGGACCACCTTTCTTGATTGCGTCGGCTCGATAAAGACTAGTAGATTACTCCCACATACTCCACTATGGGTTAGCCACTCTTGGGCACATCTTCACAAGTCTACTGTCACCACAATGGACGGCAAGATTCAAGCATGATATCTTCATGATGCTCCACTTGAACTTGCACACCAAAAACTTGAGGATGATCTTCACTTGATGTCATCCTCCGTGGGTTGTATGAGATCTTCCTCTTGACGCAATCCCATGTAAACATACCTAACTCCACATACAACTCTCACGTAAACCATAGGTTAGTACACAAAGCGCATTAGACAATGCTTACCATACCATGGGATCACTTGATACCTATCGGTACATCATGTAATATTTGTATGTTGACCAACTCGATTCACTCTTTGACTTAATCTTGATCAACCTCGTATCTTATCTTCTCTCTTCATAAAGATTATGTCTGACGTGGCTTGAGACTGCATCGGTAGTTCCCCAAAGAGGAAGGGGTGATGCATCATAGTGACAGTAAGTATTTCCCTCGGTTTATGAAACCAAGTATCGAACCGTAGAGGAAGAACACGCACCCACGTAAACACCTCCACACAAATACCAAATACTTGCAACCCAACGGGAAAGAGAGGTTGCCAAGCTCACCATGGTAATAAGATAGATTAGGTAGTGATAGTTTTGGAAAAGAGATCTCACAAGAACACCAAATAAAATAGATAAATAAAAAGTGCAGCAAGGTATTTTTGGGTTTTTGGTTTTGTAGATTTGAAAACAAAAATTGCAAATAGTAGATCGCAAAGCAATATGTTGGAAAAGTAGACCCAGGGGTCGTAGGTTTCCATTGTGGCTTCTCTCATGAGTATAGCGCATGGTGGGTGACCAAATTACTGTTGGGCAATTGATTGAAGATCAAATAATCATGAACATATCCAGGAAATGATCATTATATAGGCATCACGTCCAAGACAAGTAGACCGAAACGATTCTGCATCTACTTCTATTACTCCACGCATCGACCGCTATCCAGCATGCAGCTAGTGTATTAACTTCATGGATAAACAGAGTAACGCAATAAGAACGGTGACATTATGTAGACAAGATCTATTCATGTAGGAATAGATCCCATATTATTATCCTTAATCTAAATGATACATGCGTGTCTTGATGCCCCTTCTGTCACTGGGAAAGAACACCGCAAGATCGAAACCCATCACAAAGTACCTCTTCGCATGGCAAGAAAAATCGATCTAGTTGGCCTAACTAAACCAAAGATTTGAAGAAAAAATGCGAGGCTATAAGTAATCGTGCAAATAAGAGATCAAAGAAGACTCAAATCATATTCATGGATAGAAACTAATCATGAACTCAAAATTCATCGGATCCCAACAAACACACCGCAAAAGTCATTACGTCGATAGATCTTCAAGAGACCATTGTATTGAGAAACATAGAGAGAGGGGAAGCCATCTAGCTACTACCTACATACCCATATGTCTATGGTGGACTACTCACGCATCATCAGAGAGGTGCCTATGACGAAGATGAGCCCCTCCGTGATGGTGTTAGATTGGATCTTGAGGTTTTGGAACTTGCGGCGGCTGGAATTGTGTTTCGTCGACTCCCCTAGGGTTTTCTGAATATTTGGGAATTTATAGGCTCGATAGTCGGTTGGGGGAGTCCCGAGGTGCCCACCCTCTACCAGGCCGAGCCAAGGGCCTCTAGCATGCCCTGGTGGAGGGTTGCCACCATAGGGCCCCTCTTCTGGTGATATGTGGCCCATCTTGTTCCTTCTGGTCCATAAAAATTCTCCAAAAATCCCCGCAGCATTTGGGCTCCATTTGGTATTGATTATCTGCTATAAAATGATTGTAAAACATCCAAGATTGATAATATAACAACATGGAACAAGCAAAAATTATAGGTATGTTGCAGACGTATCAGCATCCCCAAGCTTAATTCCTACTCGTCCTCGAGTAGGTAAATGATAAAAACAGAATTTTTGATGTGGAATGCTGCCTAACATGTTCATCATATACTTTTCTTTATAGCATGGACATCTAGACTATTTATATGGTTCAAAGCAATAGTCTAGTTTTGACATGAAAACTTTCATACTCAATCATATCAACAAGCAACCATGTCTTTCAAAATATCAATGCTAAAGCAAGTTATCCCTTGCCCATCATGCTCAATCATTGATCAATTCACAATACACACTCAAATATTAGCTACACCTAATGCTCAAGTACGATCCCCTAGTTGGTGCTTTATAAGAGAAAATGGAGACTCACATTGAAAAAACAAAAATTGCATAAAGTAAATAGATACGCCCTTCGCAGAGGGAAGTAGGGATTTGTAGAGGTGTCATAGATAAACTGTTTAAATTGATAGAGAAAAATAATTTGACTGGCATGCCTTTCCTGTCAACGAAAACGACCGAGAGATTTCAATATCTTTCCACACTAGATGCATCATAGGCAGTTCTCAAACAAAAAATAAAGGTTATTCCTTTTTCTACCTTACTTTCACTTTCCCTGGCTAGCCGAATCCATGGTTGCCTTCCATATCAACACTTTCCAAGGAATTTATTATTTGACAACATAAAGTAAATTTCTTTTCTTTTTCATTTCATTTCGGGAATAGGCGTGCCTATTACCACCATACTCTCGTGCAATGACAAGTGAATAAACACTCATCGTGAGAATAATACATCGAGCATGGAAAAATATTGATCATCCCCTACCGTTTCATGAACTGTACGAGCACAAAGGAAATTTTATTTTGAAAATTAAAGATGGCACATACAAATTTGCTTGGAACGGCATGGAAATACCGTATATAGGTAGGTATAGTGGACTCATATGGCAAAACTGGTTTTAAGGATTTTGGATGCACAAGTAGTATTTCTACTTTGTACAAGTGAAGGCTAGCAAATAGATTGGGAAGAATCCAACCAAGAAACAAAAAATCACATGAGCGAGCATTAAGCATAACTAACAACAATAATGCACCATAAGTAGGATGTAATTTCTTAGCACAACTATTGACTTCCATGCTTGCATAGGGAATCACAAACCTTAACACCAATATTCTTACTAAGCATAATTACTCACCAACATAACTCACATATCACTATTGTCATGTCTCAAAACTATTACAAAGAATCAAGTTTAATTTGTCCAATGATCTTCATGAAAGTTTTTATTATATCCCTCTCGAATATCTATCACTTTGGGACTAGTTTCATATATTGCAATTGCTTTTGGCAAGCTCACATGGATATAAGTAAAGAACATGAGCATACAAGTTTCATCTCTCAAAATAGTACAAGTGAAGCATGAGAGGATTTCTTCAAACATGTAAAAGCACGTCGTTCTCAAAAAGATATAAGTGAAGCAATAGAGAAATTCCTTTGCTCAATAGATTTAAGTTAAGCATAAATAGCAATTATAACAAATCATATCGTATTTTGGCTCTTTGAAATAGGTGTGTCCAGCAAGGATACTAATGAAAATGCAAAAATAAAAACAAGCAAGGATACAATACGCTCCAAGCAAAACTCATGATATGTGACGAATAAAAATATAGTTCCAAGTAGTATACCAGTGGTTGTTAGAAGAAAGAGGGGATGACACTCGGGGCATCCCGAAGCTTAGTGCCCAGTTACTCTTTGGATATTAACTTGGGGTGCTTTATCCTCCCCAAGATTTGGCTCTTCTAACTCCTTATTCCTTCTTCCATCGTTATCTCACCCAAAACTTGAAAACATCAATCACACAAAACTTGACAAAATTCTCGCGAGATCTGTTAGTATAATAAAGCAAATGACCACTTTAGGTACTATTGTAAATGCATTCATATTTTATTATTGCATTATAACTATTGTATTCTAACTTTACCATGACTTATACCCCCTGATACAAGCCATAGATTCATCCAAACAAGCACACAATGCAATGAAAAATAGAACATGTTTCAGACAAAACAGTCTGTAGTAATCTATACTATACCCATACTTCTGGAACTCTATTTTTTAAAAAAATTATGAAAACATAACAAATTTGTAATGAAATATTGTGTTAATATTTCAGATTAATATCATGTTACAGTAAAAATTTATAATTCATGCACTGGGAAGAAAGTTTCTGTTTTAGATTCAGCATTGTTTCTATTCATCTTATGGATCATCCTAAAGGCATTACTTGGCACAAACACAAAATAAAGCATAAAAACACAACCATAACAGAAGAATAATTGTGCAAAACACTCAAAAACAGAAAGAAAAGGATAAAAATAATTTATTCATTGGGTTGCCTCCCAACAAGCGTTATCGTTTTACGCCACTAGCTAGGCATAACGCATAGATTCAAGTATTGTCATCCTTGGTTTTTACTCCGTAGAAGGACATCATGACTATTCATATGGTGGATTAATTCTTGCTCTATGAAAGTGTTCCATACCTTTTCTAATGGGAAACTAAAACTTAATATTGCCTTCTTTCATATCAATCACGGCACCTATAGTGTGTAAAAACGGTCTACCAAGTATGATAGGAGAAGATGGATTGCAAACAATATCAAGAACAATAAAATCAATGGGAACATGATTCCTATTTGCAAGAATAAGAACATCATTAATTCTTCCCAAAGTCTTTTTAATAGTAGAATCCGCCAAGTGCAATTTGAGAGAGCATTCTTCAATATTGGTAAGACTAACCACGTCACATAAAGATTTCAAAATTGTGGAAGCACTAGCACCCAAATCAAAAAAAGCAAAGAATTCCTAATTTTTAATTTTTAATTTAATGGTAGGTTCCCACTCATCTTGTAATTTTCTAGGAAGTGAAATCTCTAATTCCAAATTTTCTTCTAAGGATTTCCTCATGGCATCAACAATGTGTTTAGTAAAAGCTTTATTTTATTCATAAGCATGGGGTGAATTTATCATAGAATGGAGAAAAGAAATACAATCAACCAAGGAGAAGCTCTCATAATTAAAGTCTTTTTAATAAAAAATAGTGGGCACATCACTAGTTAAAGTTTTGACCTCTCCAAACCCACTTTTATCAAAAATTTCATCAAGATTTCACCCTCCAAATCATTGGGACGCCCTCTAGCTAAAGTTGATTCTTCTTTAGTCCCTTTATCAAAAAAATTAACATTACTAAACAAGGAATCAATAGAGAAAACACCAATCATTTTAAGATCTCATCATTGTTGTGAAAGTAATCTCTAGAAAACGTTTTTTTCTAAAAATTCTCTTTTAGCTCTAAGCATAGCGGTTCTTTTCTTACTTTCATCCATATAAACATATAAAGCTTTAATTTATTCATTAATATTAGGTGTAAAGGCATGCAACTTGAGATTTTCTACTTCTTTGGAAATTCTATCAATGCTTCTAGACATGTCATCAATCTTATTCAACTTCTCTTCTATAATACTATTGAAAGACTTTTCAGAATTGATAAATCTTAAAATTATTCTCAAGATCAGAGGTGTTCCTATTATTATTATAATAATTACCATAGGAATTACCAAAATTATTAGAGGAATTTCCAGGAAAAGGCCTAGGATTAAAATCACATCTATAAGTAGTTTCACGAGATGAAATTCACATCTATGGAATCACTATTTTTCTCAATCAAAGTAGACAAAGGCACATCATTAATATCAATAGGAGCATTTTTACTAGAAACCAACTTCATAAGAGCATCTACCTTTTCACTCAAAGTACTAATTTCTTCCACCGAATTAACATTTTTATTAGTAGGTGCTCTTTTAGTATGTCATCGTGAATAATTTGCCATAATATTATCTAGAAATATTGTAGATTCTCTCAAACTAATTTCCATAAAAGTATCACCCACGGCGGAATCTAAAAGATTTCTAGAGACAAAATTCAATCCCGCATAAAAAAATTGTATGATCATCCAAAGATTTAAACCATTAGTAGGACGATTCTTTAGCATCAATTTCATTCTTTTCCAAGATTGGGCAACATGCTCGTGCTTAAGTTGCTTAAAATTCATGATTTGAGTCCTAAGGGAAATAGTTTTCACGGGCAGAAAATACTTAGTAATAAAAGTGTCCTTGTAGTTATCCCAAGAATCGATACTATTGCAAGGCAAAGAGGAAAACCAAGATTTTGCACAATCCCGCAAGGAGAAAGGAAATAATTTGAACTTCACAATATCATTGTCCATATATTTTTTCTTTTGCATATCGCATAATTCCACGAAGGTATTTAGATGGGTAGTGACATCCTCATTAGGAGTAACGGAAAATTGATCTTTCATGACAAGATTCAACAAAGCGGCATTAATATCACAAGACTCCGCACTAGTGGCGGGAGGATCAATAGGAGTGCTAATAAAATTATTATTATTGGTATTGGAAAAATCACATGACTTGGTGTTTTCTTCAGTCATTGTGACTACGCAAACAAGATTGCAAACAAACAAGAGATTTGATGGCAAAAAGACAAACGAAAAAGAGAGGGCGAATAAAACGACAAATTTGTGAAGTGGGGGAGAGGAAAACGAGAGGAAAATGGCAAATGATGTAACTTGCAAGGAGATGAGATTTGTGATTAGGAACGTGGATTGCTTCCTCCCTCGCAACGGCGCGATAAATTCCTTTGACGTGGCTTGAGACTAAGTTGGTACTTCCCCAAAGATAAATTCCTTTGACGTGGCTTGAGACTAAGTTGGTACTTCCCTCAGTTTATGAAACCAAGGTATCAATCCATAGAGGAAGATCATGCACCCATGTAAACAACACCTGCACACAAATAACAAATACTTGCAACCCGACGCGAAAGAGAGGTTGTCAAGCTCTCCATGGTAATAAGATAGATTAGGTAGTGATAGTTTTGGCAAATAGATCTCGCAAGAACACAAAATAAAATATATAAATCAAAAGTGCAGAAAGGTATTTTTGGGTTTTTGGTTTTATAGATCTGAAAACAAAAAGTGCAAATAGTAGATCGCAAAGCAATATGTTGGAAAAGTAGACCAGGGGGCTGTAGGTTTCACTAGTGGCTTCTCTCATGAGTATCGCGCATGGTGGGTGAACAAATTAATGTTGGGCAATTGATAGAAGATCAAATAATCATGACGATATCCAGGCAATGATCATTATATAGGCATCACGTCCAAGACAAGTAGACCGAAACGATTCCTCATCTACATCCATTACTCCACACATCAACTGTTATCCAACATGCATCTAGTGTATTAAGTTCATGGAGAAATAGAGTAATCAATAAGAATGACGAAATGATGTAGACAAGATCTATTCATGTAGGAATAGACCCCATCTCGTTATCCTTAATGGCAATGATACATGCGTGTCTTGCTGTCCCTTCTGTCACTTGGAAAGAACAGCACAAGATCGAACCCATCACAAAGCACCTCTTCTCATGGCAAGAAAAATAGATCTAGTTAGCCTAACTAAACCAAAGATTTGAAGAAGAAATACGAGGCTATAAGTAGTCATGCATATATGATATCAAAGAAGACTCAAATCATATTCAGGGATAGAAACTGATCATGAACCCAAAATTCATCGGATCCCAACAAACACACCGCAAAAGTCATTACATCAAATAGATCTCCAAGAGACCATTGTATTAAGAAAGATAGAGAGAGGGGAAGCCATCTAGATACTGCCTACGTAACCGTAGGTCTATGGTGGACTACTCACGCATCATTGGAGAGGCACCTATGAAGAAGATGAACCACCTCCATGATGGTGTTAGATTGTATCTCGAGGTTCTGGAACTTGTGGCGGCTGGAATTGTGTTTCGTCGACTCCCCTAGAGTTTTCTAAATATTTGGAAATTTATAGGCTCGATAGTCGGATGGGGGGAGTCCCAAGGTGCCAACCCTTTCCTAGGCCGCGCCAGGGGCCTCTAGCGCACTCAGGTGGACAGTGGCCACTCTGGGACCTCTGTTTTGGTGATCTTTGGCCCATCTTGTTCCTTCTGGTCCAAAAAAAATCTCCAAAAACCTCCGCAGCGTTTGGGCTCCGTTTGGTACTGATTTTCTACGAGGTAAAAAAAAGAAGCAAAAACAGCAACTGGCACTTTGGCACTATGTCAATAGGTTAGTCCCAAAAAATGATATAAAGTTGCTATAAAATGATTTTAAAACATCCAATATTGATAATATAACAACATGGAACAAGAAAAAATTATAGATACGTTAGAGATGTATCAATGTCTTGAAGGTAAACATGAATGCTCACACCATCTTGTTCTTCAAGACATGCTTGCAATAAGCTCAACTCTCACATGACCAATCTTTGGATAAAACCTTGAATGCCTCCTTGGTCACCATATAAACTCCTTGAAACCAACAGCTGGACTTCAAGAAGTGCCTATGGACAAGTCCTTCAAATATACCTCAAGGTAACAATTAGTCCATAGAGATTGTCATCAATTACCAAAAGCACACATGGAGAAATGTGCTCTTACAATCTCCCCCATTTTGGTAATTAATGACAACCACTGTCAAAAGAGTTTATTTGAGGAAATAAGCACAACGAATCACACACATGCAAAGCAATAATGCATGGGTATAAGATGCAAATGCTTAAGCAAAAAAACTCTCTAAACTTTCCAACCTAAACTCTCTAAACTTCTCCCCCATTGGCATCGATTGCCAAAATGGACGAAAAGCATAGAAAGCCAATGTAATAGGTGTTCCTACAAAGAGAGTGTATTTCTCAAAATACGAGTGCAATGAAATACAAATATCCAATGATATCTAGTTGGAGGAAAACAAACAATATTTAGGATCCAAAGATTGAAAAAAATGATTGTATGGCACAAAAACATACAGAGGAGTGAAGCAAGAATTAAAAGATACCAATTTGAACAAACAATCACATGGTCCTACGAGCCACATGAATATAAGATATTATGGCATGTGCAAAGGAGTGTTTTCAAGATACTAGAGCAGCTCCACATGATTTGTGCAATGTTTAGGAATTTTGTATTTGGATACAAGTGCACAAAATAGGATCATTGCTCCCCCAACATCAATAGAAACACACAACAAGTGCAAGCAAGTAGATAAGACAATAAGCATATCACTTGCACCAAACATATGGTTGAGCTATATGTAGAAGAAGCAACTTAAGAATAGCCTCAACCAAAAAGATGTGTGTGAGTCATGGCAAAGCACTTGAGAAGACTAATATAAGGATGAGCATTAAGCATCAACATAGTCTTGATAAAATGTGATACAAAGTGTAAGACATATCCTTCCCACGCACACACACACACGCATGAAAATGGGTTCACAAGATTACTTATAAACAAATTAAAAACCAAAGCTTGTGACAACCCATGGTGAAGATAAGAAAAATAGCCTTGTCAAGAAGAGGGATACCAATCGAATGGCAAAACCCTCATCGAGACAAGCACGAGGAGAAAGAATCTTCACCACCATAGAGTGCATCACGATGCAAAGATATAAGATCCGCACTCAAGTCAAATACTTTCATGAAACCACCAAGGAAATAAAAGGGAATGCAATTGTGGACTTGAAAGAAAATGGGATATCAACTAGAGATGTAACTTGTTAACGAGATAGCATTGGATTGATGTAGTAGATAATGGTTCATTGATCATCCTAGCTTGGCTCCAATTAGCACATCGTGTAAACACCTTCCTTGTAAGTGAGCCAAGCATCCAATGCATAACCAATTGTTCCTAGAACAACACATATTGGTACCAAAACTCATTGGGACCAAAGAGTTAGAGAACCAACAATACATTGGACAAACTCCACATAACTATGTGCATATAGGTATGAAATTGAATTTCATGCACACTTTAGCAAATTTATGACGTGGTGGAGTTTCCACTATATATTGGGTCAAATAAATAAAGCATACCAAAGAGAGTACATATAGTAGATATGCATGCTCAAGGCTTTCAAGAATCAAATCAACACGTAGTTAATAAGATACCAAAACACAAGGTATCAAGTGAGCATAAGATGCCAAACAGAAAATTATCACTTGAAGGAACCCAATTAAAAGATACATCAAAGAATGAGATATCCATCGACACATGCCAAATAAAAGGGAAAATACAAAAATATTTATCTTTGCCTTTCCGCTAGTTTACTTGTGTGCTTACTTCACTTGCTAGTTGTCTTGTTTTGCTTGTTACTTTGCTTGCTCGGTCACCATATATAAAGATACTACTAAGTTGTGTGACTTATTGAATACTAGTAACAATTATTTTATTAGTACTCATATACCACCCGCCACTAATATGGAGTTTTATGATACTAACGTCGCATTGTTGAATCTTGTGATGAAATAACAATTTTCGGGAAGTCCTAATGAGGATCATGCTACTCATCTTAATACCTTTGTTGAATTATGTGATATGAAACAAAAAAAGTATATGGATAACGATGTTTTCAAATTAAAATTATTTCCTTTTTCACTACGAGATAAAGCTAAGGATCGGTTTTCATCTATACCACATAATAGTATTGGAACATGGGATACGTGTAAAGATGCTTTTATTGCCAAGTATTTTCCTCCTGCTAAGATCATCTCCCTTAGAAATCAAATTATGACTATTAAAAAACATGATTAAGAACATGTTGCACAAGCTTGGGAGAGAATGAAATTGATGATTAGAAAATGCCCTATTCATGGGTTAATCTTAGGGAAACGCTTTCTATCTATAGTCTGATGAGTAGAAATGCATCAGACCAGTCGATACGCATTGATCCAACTTTAATCTGACGGTCAAAATTGTATTGTCCCATTGGTAAGCATCCATATTTGTTGCGCATTAACTACCTTCCGCTGATCACTCCTCCTGCATAACCACCTCCCTCTAATCACACTTTCTCACTTATGTTGCCTAGATCCGTTCTGTCCTCCTCTAGCTGGAATTCCCCTCCAGCTTTCCGCTATGTCGATGCGTTTGTGGGGTTCTTCTCCAATGGGTTAAGCACTCCAGCCGGGAATCTTACCAGCAACAGTGGGAGGTCATCGACAAGAGCCTGAAATTCTTTGACGGCATTGTCTTCACTGCTCGTGGTCACCTCTCCGATTACATCGGCGCTCCTCCTCGACATCAGCGGTCTACGCGAAGGTGCTGATGTTTAATGATGCATCCTTGCAGCGGGTGCTTCTGCAATCTCGTTTGCGTGTATCGAGGCTAGCGACATCACTGTGACTGGGTGGACAAATGCTTCCATGGTCGCAACGATGTGTCCCATGCGCCCGGCCCCATCGTCGCCATCGAGATGGATCATGGTGGTTTGATGCTCAAACGGCACAACCTAACCCTGCATCCCATTCTTGTTGTATCTAAAAGCAGATTCTGAAAGCAAACACATTATGTTTCTACAAGCTATTCTTTGGATACAAAAACTATTTTGTTTGGAAGCATTTTATTTATCTTTTGGAAGCCATGTTGATAGAAATAAATGTTTGTTTCATTCAAAAAATTAAAGCTACATCATTATGCAATCACACAATTTCTATGTTGGAAACAAAATAAGCTGGAAACAATGTTAGTTGACTTGGAAACAGTCTCACTAGCCAATGAAAGCAAATATGTGGGCATGAATATTTTTCTTTTCAATGGAAGTAGTATCCTGATGCTTTCCCAACGATATATTGTTCCAATCACACAATACTTTATTCCTTGTAAGCAAAAATCATAAACAATGGATGCTAATTCTCCTATCGATGTTACTGCATAATGCTTCATACACAAACACAGATGAATATGCCGTTCATTTACACCATTTCACAAAACTAAGATGCTTCGTACACAACAAGAGAATGTTTTTGTTACGTGCTAATCATGCTTCCAATATTACTACATTATGCTTCAATGGCAACATAGCAAAGCTTTCGTTATGCATCAGGCAACCAAGCATCAAACATTATTTTTGTATGCATCTAACATTAGTCTACTATGCTTCTTTTACAAGTCCCCTACATGGATACACCAAAGTAATTTTGCTTCAGACGTCCTGGTTCAATGAACCAATGAACCTTGAGTAATTTTCGGGAGTAGTTTTTTTAGTTAACCAGATTAGATGTGTTACTAAAGGAATTCTTCTTAAATAAAGGATATTCCACGTAATGGGCCTCCTAGTAGTTATGAAGCACGCAATTAGAGGAAACATTAACGGAGGACACGTACTATACTTACTACCTAGCTAGCGTTGGTTCTGTACTAGCCGATCAAACGTTGATCTTATTTCATCCAAGGGCCTAGAACTAGTCTGATATGAAACAATTGTCAGTAGTCTGATGGTAGTGCTGCCCTTAATCTTATGGATGATTATACAAAATTTCTATGCTTGACTAAACTTTGTGTCTAGAAATCTTCTAGATTCTGATGCAAGTGGTACCTTCATGAAGGTGACATTAGGAGAGGACGCCAAACTCATAGACAACATCATGACAAACTAGTCTCATTGGCATACCAAAAGAGCCATATCGTTCTATCAGTTTTTCATATTGAGTTGCAAGTAAATAAAAGTGTGATGATCATCATTATTAGCGTGTTGTCCTAGTCAGGAAATAAATATGGGGGAGGCCAAATGAGCCAACCATCATAAAAAATTAATGAGTGAAAATGAGAGAAGGGACTTTGCTACTATCCTTTACCACACTTTTGCCTCAAAGTGGCACCTTGTTCTACATATGGAGAGTCTCATGTTATGTCATTCATATGCTAGTTGGAATCACTTCTTCGTTATTATAAACCTGGCTTGTATATTCGATGACGAGCTTCCTCAAATGCTCGAGGTCTTCATGGGCAAGAAATTTGGATGCACACCCCACCTAGCTTAAGTTGAGCTTTCATAAACTTATAGCTCGAGTGCATCATTTGCATGGCAATCCCTACCCCTTGCATTGACATCTATCGACAGGCATCTACATAGCCCATTGGTATGCCTAGTTGATGTGAGACTATCTTCTCCACTTTTTACCCCTTTGATACCTACCACAATATTTTATTCCACTTATATGCTATGTCCAATGTTTCACACTCATGTAATGCGTGAAGAATAAAAATTTGAAGCATATTGAAAAAGTATGATCCGATTGTCTATCTTGGACGCCGTGGTGCTTGACATTTGTATTAATGTGGTGAGGACGAAGCCATGCCTTGCTAATATTATAAGATGAATGGGGGTAAACATTCTTTGAGGATCGTATACTTTTGAAAGA
Organism: Hordeum marinum; assembly: GCA_022496015.1. Taxonomy (NCBI): domain Eukaryota; kingdom Viridiplantae; phylum Streptophyta; class Magnoliopsida; order Poales; family Poaceae; genus Hordeum; species Hordeum marinum. The sequence goes on along the minus strand of CM039677.1, from coordinate 338,256,888 downwards.
CTAATGATTTTATTGCTTGTACTTATAAGTATTGTTATATAAATGTTTTTCAATTCATCATTTCTCAATGAGCATACATTCAAAATATTACATAATGGGTAGCATGTGACATCAAAAAATTTGTTTTATCATTTACCTACTCGAGGACGAGCAGGAATTAAGATCGGGGATGATTGATCCGTCTTCAACGTCTCTATAATTTTTTCATTGTTCCACGCTGATATATTATCATTCTAGGATACTTTTGGGGTATTTATTTACCAAATTATATTATTTTTTTGTACTAACCTATTGATCCAGTGCCTAGTACCAGTTGTTGTTTTCTGCATGTTTTTCACTTTTCGGGTTTACAATACCAAATGAAGTCCAATCATCATGAAACTTTTTGATGTTTTTTTGGGACCAAAAGAGGACCTACAAGATTCGGAAGAAGGTCGGGGGCCACCCGAGGGCCCCAAAAGCCAACATGGCGCGGCCTGGGGGCACACCATGATGGCTTGTGGGGCCCTCGTGGCTCTCCCGACTTTGTTCTCTGGCTTATAAATTCTCATATATCCTAAAAACCCTAGAGGCAGTCCCGAAACACTTTTTACACCGCCGCAAGTCTCTGTTTCGACAGGAGGCCATCTGGAGATCCATTCTGGCACCATCTCAGAGGGGGGATCTATCATGGAGGGCCTCTTCATCAACCTTGCTGCCCTCATGATGATGCGTGAGTAGTTCACCATACACCTACGGGTCCTTAGTTAGTACCTAGATGTCAATCTCTCTCTCTCTCTTGATCTTCAATACAATGATCATCCCATCTTGCTTTGATCTATCCAATGTAATACTTTTTGTGCTGAGCGTTTGTTGGGATCCGATGAATTGTGGGTTTATGTTCAGATTATTCATGATAAATATTTGAGTCTTCTATGAATTCTAAATATGATTATTATGTGCATGATTATGATAGCTTCGTAATTCTCTCTGGTCTATTGAAATAGTTTTGCCAACTAGATTGATATTTCTTCAGTGAGAGAGGTGTGTTGTAGTAGGTTCAACCTCGCGAGTATCTATATCCGAGTGATAAAGTAGGGGACATGATGCGTCTTTGTGTTGTTGCTACTAAGGATAAAACAATGGGGTTCATTCATATTGCTTGAGTTTACTTTGTCTACATCATGTCATCGTTCTCCATGCATTACTCTGTTTTACTTAATACATTAGATGCATGCTGGATAGCGGTCGATGAGTGGAGTAATACTAATGAGTGCATGTAGGAGTCGTCCTATTTGTTTATGGAGGTGGTGCCTATATACACATGATCGTTCCTGTGAATATCACATAACTATCCTCTTTTCTATCAATTTCCCAACAGTAATTTGTTTTCCCACTGTATGCTTATTTTCATGAGAGATGTCGCTAGGGAGAACTATGGCCCCGGGATCTATTCACCTATACATTTATAAATGCTACAATACCTTGCTTCCATTTACTTGATTTTATTTTATTTTGCAATTGCAATTATCTAAGATTATCTACACAGCTCACTTGCTTGCAAATAACGAGATCAAGGGGATTAACAACACTCTTGCTCACGTTGGGTGCAAGTTGTTTGCTCTTTTATGTGCAGCCGCTGAAGACGGTTGTTGTTGATATTCCTATTGGTTCAGTAAACCTTGGTTTCATAACTAAGGGAAATAGTTACCCATATTGTGCTACTATTACGCGTTCCTCTTCATTGAAAACCCAACACAGATCACAAGTATCAAGGGGAAGAGCTGTTTTGGCAACATCGAGGGGGGCACAAATGGCGGCTCGAAGGCGATGCCAATACGGCCTACATCCAGGATATTGCTAACGGTCGTCGGTGTAAATGGTCCATTCCTTGTCTTTGGAAGGGAGACAACCTCCTAGAACACCTGGATGACATCCGGACGCACATATATGACTTCTTTAGTGCGCTCTTTACGACGACTCCGAGACGAGGGAACTCCTTATCCCCTGACTTTTGGACGCCGGAGGAGCACGTCTCGGATGACGAGAATGGAGGGTTGACACTTCCATTCACGCATGAGGAGGTCCCCAATGCAATTAAAGCCATGAAGTTGGGATGGGCTTTGTGTCCGGATGGCCTTCTGGTTGCCTTCTTCCAGCACTTGTGGCCCACCTTTAGCACTGTAATCATGGACATGTTTCAGGAATTCTACATCGGAACCCTTTACTTGGCCCGGTTTAACTATGGGGTCATCTCCTGGATCCCCAAAGTAGTTGGGGCGACGGATATTCGTCTGTTTAGTCCAATCATAGCTATTAACGTGCTTGAGCGGATCCTTGCCATGGTGTGTGCTACTCGCCTTGACCCTATAGCGACGTGTATCTCCCACACCCTCCAGTCCACATTCCTTTAGGGCCAGTGCATCCATGACGGTATGCTGGCCCTTTAGAAGATTTTCCATGTGGTTCATAGGAGGAAGACGAAGGGGGTATTTCTAAAGCTTGACTTTCAAAAGGCCTATGACTGCCTTGATTGTTCATTCCTTTGCCTGCTTCATGAACGAAGGGGGTTTGACAATCATTGGTGCTCGTGGACCATGCGACTAGTGCAGATAGGAAGCACGGCCTTCAAAATCAACAGGGAGCTAGGCTCGTCTTTCTGTTCCTTGAGTGAGGTACGACAAGAGGACCTGATATCCTCGCTCCTTTTCAATCTCGTTGTGGATTCCCTCACGACCATCCTTGACAAGGCGAGGGCGGGAGGTCACCTCCAAGGGGTAGTCCCTCACCTCATCCCTGGCGGTGGAGTCACCCACTGATACGTCTCCAACCTATCTATAATTTTTGATGATGGCATGCTATTATATTATCTATTATGGATGTTTTATATGCATTAATATGCTTTTTTATATTATTTTTGGGACTAACCTATTAATCTAGAGCCTAGTGCCAGTTTCTATTTTTTCCTTGTTTTTGAGTTTTGCAGGTATGGAATATTAAACGGAGTCCAAATGGAATAAAATCATCGCAAGGAATTTTTTTGGAAGGAAACAAATCGATCAAGCTTGGAGTGCATGGCAGGGGACGTGGCAGGGAGCCACAAGCCTGCTAGGCACTACCCCCCTGGCCGCGCCTAGCAATCTTGTCGCCTCTCGGCAGGTCTCCTAACCCTAATGTTCAGCCTATAAATTCCCAAATATTCCCCCAACACTAAAAAGAGCCACGCAAATACTTTTCCGCCGCCGGAAGCCTCCGTTCCCGAGAGAACCAATCTTGGAGCCTTTTTCGGTAATCGGTCGGAGGGGGTTTCGATCACGGAGGGCATCTACAGCAACTCCATTGCCCCTCCGATGATGCGTGAGTAGTCCATCATAGACCTATGGGTCCATATCTAGTAGCTAGATGGCTTCTTCTCTCTCTTTGATCTTCAATACCATGTTCTTCATGATCCTCATGGAGATCCATCCGATGTAATCCTCTTTTGTGGTGTATTTGTCAAGATCCGATAAATTGTGAGCTTGTGTTTAGATTATCCATGAATCTTATTTGAATCTCCTCCGAATTATTATTTGCATGATTTCATATCCTTGCAAGTCTCTTCGAGTTATTGGTTTGGTTTGGCCAACTAGATTGGTAATTCTTGCAATGGGAGAAGTGCTTGGTTTTGGGTTCAATCTTACTTTGTCCTCACCCAATGACATAGTAGGGGTAGCGAGGTGGTAACCCACAAGTATATGGGATCGCGGTAGTTTTCGAGGGTAGAGTGTTCAACACAAATTTATTGATTCGAAACAAGGGGAGCCAAAGAATATTCTCGAGTATTAGCAGCTGAGTTGTCAATTCAATCACACCTGAAAGACTTAATATCCGCAGCAAAGTATTCAGTAGCAAAGTAATATGGATGTAACGGTAACGGTGGCAAAGTGATAGTAGCAGTAAGTAGTGATTGTAACAGTAGCGACAGAAAAGTAACTTAGCAAAGATCAATATGTGGAAAGCTCGTAGGCAATGGATCAATGATGGATAATTATGTCGGATAGCATTCAGCATGCAACAGTTATAACATAGGGTGACATAGAACTAGCTCCAATTCATCAATGTAATGTAGGCATGTATTCCATATACAGTCATACATGCTTATGGAAAAGAACTTGCATGACATCTTTTGTCCTACCCTCCCGTGGCTTCGAGATCCTATTGGAAACTAAGGGATATTAAGGCCTCCTTTTAATAGAGAACCAGACAAAAGCATTAACACTTAGTGAATACATGAACTCCTCAAACTACGGTAATCACCGAAAAGAATCCCAGTTATTGTCACCCTAGGGGATGCTACTTCTCGAGCATGCGTTGGTTTCCCATGAAGAGGAACAGTTTGATGCAGCAAAGTAGATAAGTATTTCCCTTAGTTTTTGAGAACCAAGGTATCAATCTGGTAGGACATACAAGCGAGCCACCAATAGATGTACCTGCACAAAGAATCAAACTCTTGCACCCAACGCTATAAAGGGGTTGTCAATCTCTTCACGGTTATTTGCAAGGATGAGATCTAGTAGAGATAGATATAATAGGATGCTTGAACGGAAAGTGAAATTGAAAGTAAAAATAGGGCAGCAAGTATTTTTGGTGTTTTTTGTTTTAGATCTGAAAGTATAATATGGAAAATAGACCCGGGGGGCATAGGTTTCACTAGGTGGCTTCTCTCATGATGGCAAGTATTATGGTGGGTGAACAAATTACTATCGAGCAATTGATAGAAAAGCGAATAATTATGAAGATATCCAAGGCAATGATTATGCATATAGGCATCACGTCCGTGACAAGTTGACCAAAACGATTCTGCATCTACTACTATTACTCCACACATCGACCGACTCCTACCTGCATCTAGAGTATTAAGTTCATGAAGAACGGAGTAATGCATTAAGTAAGATGACATGATGTAGAGGGATAAACTCAAGCAATATGATGAAAACCCCATATTTTTACCCTTGATGGCAACAATACAATACGTGCTTCGCTACCCCTACTTTGTCACTGGGTGAGGACACCGCAAGATTGAACCCAAAACTAAGCACTTCTCCAATTGCAAGAATTAACAATCTAGTTGGCCAAACCAAACCAATAACTCGAAGTGATTTGCAAAGATATGAAATCATGCATATAAGAATTCACAAAGACTCAAATAATATTCATGGATAATCTGAACATAAACCCACAATTCATCGGATCTCGACAAACACACCACAAAAGAGTATTACATCGGATAGATCTCCATGAAGATCATGAAGAACATGGTATTGAGAAGCAAAGAGAGAGAAGAAGCCATATAGCTACTAGATATGGACCTGTAGGTTTGTGGTGAACTACTCACGCATCATTGGAGGGGCAATGGAGTTGATGTAGATGCCCTCCGTGATCGAATCCCCCTCCGGCAGATTACCGAAAAAGGCTCCAAGATTTGATCTCTCGGGAACGGAGGCTTATGGCGATGGAAAAGTGTTTTCGTGGCTCTCTTTGATAATTATGGAATATTTGGGAATTATAGGACGAAGATTAGGGTTACGGGAGCTGCCAGGGGCCCACAAGCCTTCCCGGCGCGGGTGGCCCCCCTGGCCACGGCAAGCGGGCTTGTGGCCCGGTGGCAGCTCCTCCGCCTTGGTTCTCAAGTCTCGTGACTTCCTTTTATTCCAGAAAAAATCATTCCAGAGGTTTTATTCCATTTGGACTCCGTTTAATATTCCTTATCTGCGAAACTCAAAAACAAGGAAAAAACAAAAACTGACACTAGGCTCTAGATTAATAGGTTAGTCCCAAAAATAATATAAAATAGCATATTAATGCATATAAAACATCCAAAACAGATAATATAATAGCATGGACCAAACAAAAATTATAGATACGTTGGAGACGTATCAGGGGATGTGGATCATAACTCGTAATAGGTGTCTACAACTTGCAAGATAGGATCAAGAACACACATATATTCATGAAAACATAATAGGTTCAGATCTGAAATCATGGCACTCAGGCCCTAGTGACAAGCATTAAGCATAGAAAAGTCATAGCAACATCAATCTCAGAACATAGTGGATACTAGGGATCAAACCCTAACAAAACTAACTCGATTACATGATAAATCTCACCCAACCCATCACCGTCCAGCAAGCCTACGATGAGATTACTCACTAACGGTGGAGAGCATCATGGAATTGGTGATGAAGGATGGTTGGTAATGACGAAGGCGTCCATTTCCCCTCTCCGGAGCCCAAAATGGATTCCAGATCTGGTCTCCCGAGGAAGAACGGGAGGTAGTGGCGGCTCCGTATCGTGAAACGCGATGAACTCTTCTTCTTTATTTTTTTCTCCCAGAATAGGAATATATAGGAGTGGAAACAAGGTCAGAGGAGCAGCAGGGGGGCCACAAGCCTGCCCGGCACGCCCTAGGGGGTGGGCGCGCCCACCATGCTTGTGGCCAGGTGGTGGCCCCCCTACAGTTGATTATTTTGCCAATATTTTTCATTAATTCCAGAAATAATCTTCGTAAATTTTTAGTCAATCTGAGAACTTTTATTTCTGCACAAAAATAACACCAAGGCAATACTGCTGAAAACAGCATCAGTCCGGGTTAGTTCCATTCAAATCATGCAAATTAGAGTCCAAAACAAGGGCAAAAGAGTTTGGAAAAGTGGATACGTTGGAGATGTATCACGAGGCACGTATTGTATTGTTGCCATCAAGAGTAACAAGATGGGGTTTTCATCATATTGCTTGAGTTTATCCCTCTAGATCATGTCATCTTTCTTAATGTGTTACTCTGTTTTTCATGAACTTAATACTCTAGATGCACGCAGGAGTCGGTCGATGTGTGGAGTAATAGTAGTATATGCAGAATCGTGTCGGTCTACTTGACATAGGCATGATGCCTATATGCATGATCATTGACTTGGATAACTACATGATTATTCGCTTTGCTATCAATTGCTTGACAGTAATTTGGTTACCCACCATGATATTTGCCTTCAAGAGAGAAGCCTCTAGTGAAACCTATTGCCCTCGGGTCTACTTTCCATAATATACTTTCAGATCTATAAATCAAAAATACCAAAAATACTTTTTTGCACTTTATTTACCTTTTACTTTCCATTCTCGTTTACATCTATCTCTTTCAAATCTAATCCTTGTAAATAAACGTGAAGGGATTGACAACCCCTTTATAGCGTTGGGTGCAAGAGTTTGATTGTTTGTGTAGGTGCATCCATTGGTGACTTGCTTGTTCCTCCTACTGGATTGATACCTTGGTTCTCAACAACTAAGAGAAATACTTATCTACTTCGCTGCATCACCCTTTCCTCTTCAAGGGTAAACCAACGCAAGCTCAAGTGGTAGCAAGAAGGATTTCTGGTGCCGTTGCCTGGGAGGATACATAGCAAGTCAAGACAAGAACTTTCCCGTCAACTTGTCAATTCTGGCAGCGTTGTTGGGATAGATCTACATCAAGCCTACCAAGTACCCATCACAAACTCATCTCTTGCATTTACTTTATTTGCCATTTGCCTCTCGTTTTCCTCTCCCCCACTTCTAAAATGATTTTCGGAAAATACCAAAAACATTTACCTTTTTATTTGCCCTTCTTCTATTTGCCTTTTCGTTGCTATGTTTGCTTGTGTTGCCATGTGCCTTCTATTTGCTTGCATCTTTGCTTGCTAAAAATCTGTTGATATGGATCCTCATCCACTTGCTAATCTTTTCAAAAGACCAAATAATGATGAACCAATTGCTAGTGAGTTGAGTGCACTTGATTATCTCTATGAAGTTTTGTTCGAAAATCATGAGTCTGGAAATTTTGATGAAGAGTTGAAAGAAGAAATTTGTAAGGAGATTCATGATAGTTTCTTGAATGAAAAGCATGATTGCCATGTTGTTAGTATGAATTCTCTGAATATCCATGATGCTAACGATATACAAAACCACAAGCTTGGGGATGCTATGCTTGATGAATATGATATTCTTTGCTCCCCAAGTTTTGATGACGACACGTATGTTGTAATTGATGATGGAAATAATGCTTTATTTCATAGTTACATTGTGAAATTCCTTCATGATGCTACTTAAAATTATTATGAGGGAGGAACATATGCTTGTAGGAATTTCAATAATATCAAATTTCCACTCTATGTGTTCAAAGTTTTGAAGTTAAGCTTGTTTTGCCTTCATATGCTAGTTGATTCTTGCTCCCATAAATTGTTTGATCACAAAATCCCTATACATAGGAAGTGGGTTATACTTAAATCTTGTCATCATATTCATGATGATTTCTTGCATATTTCAATTACTATTTTTATGTGAGCATCATTGAAATCATTATGCCTACCTACGGGCGTTAAACAATAGCACTTGTTGGGAGGCAACCCAATTTTATTTTTGTGTTATGACTTTTGATTATATTTTTTAGTATTTCCCACATTATTACTTCTGTATTAATTGTGTTTTGGTGTTTTAATTAGTCTTTGAGCCAAGTAAAACCTTTGGGGTGATCTATTGTAGTTGTTGATTTGATTTTGCTGAAAAACAGAAACTTTTGCGCTCAGTACAAGAATTTCCTAATGTTTTCAGAGCGTCAAATTGATATGAAATTTTTACATAAGATTGATATATAAATTTCCCAGGTTGTCCTAATGTTTCATAATTGTTTGAGTTACACAAGTATGCGAAGTTTTCAGATTGCTACAGACTGTTCTGTTTTGGACAAATTCTGTTTTCTTTGAGTTGTTTGCCTATTTTGATGAATCTATGGGTTGTATCATGTGGTATGAGCCATGGAGAAGCTATATTACAGTAGTTATAACACCAATATAAATAAATAATGATTTCACAACAGTAACTAAAGTGGTGATTTATTTTCTTATATTAACGGATCTCACGAGTTTTCTGTTAAGTTTTGTGTTGTGAAGTTTTCATGTTTTGGGTAAAGATTTGATGGACTATGGAATAAGGAGTGGCAAGAGCCTAAGCTTGGGTATGAACAAGTCACCCCCTCTTTCGTCTTCATTCCATCGGTATATTTACTTGAGGCTATATTTTTATTCACCACATGATATGTGTTTTTCTTGGAGCGTCTTGTATGATAAGGGTCTTTGCTTGTTATTTTGCCACAATCATCCTTGCTGCACACATATTTTCAGAGATTCATGCTGAATTGTGAATTTATTAGAATACTCTATGTCCTTCACTTATGTCTTTTGAGTCGGGAAATTTGCTCTATGTGCTTCACTTATATCTTTTAGAGCACGGTGGTGTTTGCGTTTTATAGAAATACTTGAACTCTCGTACCTCACTTATATTATTTTGAGAGTCTCTAAACAACATGGTAATTGGTCTAGGTTATGAGTTTAGTCCTAATATGATAGTCATCCAAAAGGGATATAATAAAAACTTCCATATTAAGTGCATTGAGTATTTATGAGAACTTTGATTCCTTGCATAAAGTTTTGAGATATAAAGATGGTAATGTTAAGAGACATGTTAGGAAGTAATTTTGATTTGGTAAAAATACTTGTGTAAGGGTTTGGGATTCCCGTAGCATGAACGTATGGTGAACCGTTATATAAGGAAGTCGGAGCATGACTTTTTTATAGATTGTTGACCTTTATGTGAGGGTTGGGGGCACGCGATGGTTAACTCCTACCAACCTGCCCCCTAGGAGAATGTGTTTAATACTTTGCTTCAATGACTAATAGACTTTTGCAATAAGTATGTGAGTTATTTATGACTACTGTTGAGTCCATGGATTATACGCACTCTCACCCTTCCACCTTTGCTAGCCTCTCTATTACCGCGCAACTTTCGCCGGTATATCAAACACCATCCTCAAAACAGCCACCATATACCTTCCTCAAAACAGCCACCGTATATATTTCCTCAAAACAGCCACGATACCTACCTATTATGGCATTTCCATAGCCATTCCGAGATATATTGCCATGCAACTTCCACTGTTTCCTTTTATGACATGCACCATCACTTCCATATTGCATATAGAGTCATATTTTGTCATCGGCATCGAGTTGTAATTTTATTTTGATTTTTAAGTAAATAAAAGCGTGCTGATTGTCATTAATAGAGCATGTCCCATGTGAGGAAAGGATGGTGGAAGCTATGATTCCCTCACAAGTGGGGATGAGGTTCTAAACTTTATAAAAAGAGAGGCCATCGAAGCCCAAATAAAAAAATGAATAAAAGAGGCCTTAGATGCCCACAACAACAACAAAATGAGAGAAAAGAGAGAAGGGACATTGCTACTATGTTTTTCCACACCTGTTCTTCAAAGTAGCACCATGATCTTCATGATAGAGAGTCTCCTTTTTTGTCACTTTCATATAGCTAGTGGAATTTTTCTTGATGATGCACGTCCACTTAGTTCCTTTTTGAGCTTTCATACACTTATAGCTCTAGTGCATCCGTTGCATGGCAATCCCTACTCACTCACATTGATATCTATTAATGGGCATCTCCATAGCCCGTTGATACGCCTAGTTGATGTGAGACTATCTTCTCCCTTTCCTTGACAACCTTCACCATATTCTATTCCACCTATAGTGCTATATCCATAGCTCACGCTCATGTATTGCATGAGAGTTGAAAAAGTTTGAGAAAATAAAGGTGTGAAAACAATTGCTTGACTTTTCATCAGGGTTGTGCATGATATAAATACTTTGTGTGGGGAAGATGGAGCATATCAAGACCATATGATATTGTAGGGATAACTTTCTTTTGCCATTATATTTTGAAGAGATACAATTGCTTTGCTAGTATGCTTGAAATGTTATTGTTTTTATACCAATATTAAGCTTTTGTTTTGAGTCTTACGGATCTGAATATTCACGCCACAATAAATAATATTGCATGGATAAATATGTTAGGTAGCACTCCACATCAAAAATTCTATTTTTATCATTTACCTACTCGAGGACGAGCAGGAATTAAACTTGGGGATGTTAATATGTCTCCAACGTATCTATATTTTTTGATGATGGTATGCTATTATATTATCTGTTTTGGATGTTCTATATGCATTATTATGTTTTTGTACTATTTTTAGGACTAACCTATTAATCTAGAGGCTAGTGCCAGTTCCTATCTTTTCCTTGTTTTTGAGTTTTTGCAGATATGGAATATTAAACGGAGTCCAAACGGAATAAAACCTTCGGAAGGAATTTTTTGGAAGGAAACAAATCGATCAAGCTTGGAGTGCACGGCAGGGGAGGTGCCAGGGACCCACAAGCATGCTAGGCGCGGGGCCCCCTGGTCGCGCCTAGCAGGCGTGTTGCCTCCCGACAGGTCTCCTAACCCTAATCTTTGGCCAATAAATTCCCTAATATTCCCCCAACACAAAAAAGAGCCACGCAAATACTTTTCCGCCACCGGAAGCGTCCATTCTTGAGAGATCCAATCTTGGAGCCTTTTCCGGTAATCTGCCGGAGGGGGTTTCAATCACGGAGGGCATCTATATAAAGTCCATTGCCCCTCCGATGATGCGTGAGTAGTCCACCACAGACCTATGGGTCCATATCTAGTAGCTAGATGGCTTCTTATCTCTCTTTGATCTTCAATACCATGTTCTTCCTGATCTTCATGGAGATAAACCGATGTAATCCTCTTTTGTGGTGTGTTTGTCAAGATCCGATGAATTGTGAGTTTATGTTCAGATTATCCATGATTCTTATTTTAATCTCCTTTGAATTATTATTTTCATGATTTCATATCCTTGCAAGTCTCTTCGAGTTATTGGTTTGGTTTTGGCCAACTAGATTGGTAATTCTTGCAATGGAAAAGTGCTTGGTTTTGGGTTCAACCTTGCGGTGTCCTCACCCAGTGACATAGTAGGGGTAGCGAGGCACATATTGTATTGTTTCCATCAAGGGTAACAAGCTGGGGTTTTCATCATATTGCTTGAGTTTATCCCTATACATCATGTCATCTTTCTTATTGCGTTACTCTGTTCTTCATGAAATTAATATTCTAGATGTAGGCAGGAGTCGGTCCATGTGTGGAGTAATAGTAGTATATGCAGAATCATTTCGGTCTACTTGACACGGATGTGATGCCTATATGCATGATCATTGCCTTGGATAACTATATGATTATTCGCTTTTCTATCAATTGCTTGACAGTAATTTGTTTACCCATGATGATATTTGCCTTCAAGAGAGAACCCTCTAGTGAAACCTATGGCCCCCGGGTCTACTTTCCATAATATACTTTCAGATCTATAAACCAAAAATAGAAAAAAATACTTTGATGCACTTTATTTACCTTTTACTTTCCGTTCTCGTTTACATCTATCTCTTGCGGATCTAATGCTTGCAAATAATCATGAAGGGAGTGACAACCCCTTTATAGCGGTGGGTGCAAGAGTTTGATTGTTTGTGCAGGTGCATCCATTGGTGAGTTGCTTGTTCCTCCTACTGGATTGATACCTTGGTTATCAACAACTGAGGTAAATACTTATCTACTTCGCTGCATCACCCTTTCCACTTCAAGGGAAAACCATCGCAAGCTCAAAAGGTAGCACCCACCTCCACTATGTAGACAACACCATGATTATGGTCGAGGGTGCTAATCAGGATCTCGTTGACTTCTAATTTCTGGTCTTATGCATCCAAGATATGTCAGGCTTAAGATTAATTTTGATAAGAGTGAGGTGATCGTCCTCAGCTATTCGGAGGCCGAGTAGCGGCGGATTGCGGACAACCTGAATTACAGGCCTTCCACATTCCCCACTGAATATCTAGGAATGACGCTATCGGACTCTCGGGTTCTTTCCAGCGTATTCAACCCTCTTATGGAGAAGGTTTCGGCTCATGCGGAACCGTGGGGGTGGACGCTTTACTTCCAAGGGTAGTAAAATTGTCCTTATTGACTTTAACCTCTCGAGTACCCCCATGTATATGATGGGGATGCATTTATTGCCGAAACGGGTACATGGGTCATTTGATAAAGACATGTCCCGCTTCTTTTGGCAAGCGTCGACCGGTTGCTAGAAAATATCACATGGTGAAGTGGGCAGACATCTGCTTTCCCAAAGATATGGGTGGACTTGGTATCATTGCCTCGTGACGGATGAACGTCGCCCTCATGCTCCGGTGGGTCCGGCGCATCATCTGCAATGATGGAGGTCTTTGGCTCTAGCTTCTTCTGGCAAAGTACCTTCGGGGCGTGCCTCTCCTAGCGTGTGTCTGCACGGATGGCTCCCAATTTTGGCGGTCCATCCAAAATATTGAGCATGAGGTTTGCCTTGGCTTATCCTTCGCGATTGGGAATGGAGGCGAAACCACGTTTTGGTTAGACTAGTGTCTAGGAGATTCCCCCTCAGCATGAGGTTCCCGCGCCTGTTCGCCATCTACGGGAACCCATTGCTCTTGGTCTCTGAGGTGGTCCAGGATGGGTAGTGGTGCCTCCAGTTTCGCCACTCGCTCGGACAACTAAATGTGGTAGAGTGGTCCAACCTTCTGTACTCTTTGCCAATTGGGTTGGACCCTGCTCCTGACCTTGCACGTTGGCTTCCCTCTCCCTTGGTAGATTTCTCTATTTCCTAGGCATATATGGCACTATGCCGAAGGTTGCCGCTTGCGTGGATGTCACCTCTTTGGAAGGCGGCGCTCCCTCTTAAGACTAAGATTTTTTTTCTAGAAACTTCCGCGAGATCGCCTCCCCTCGGGGGCTGATACGTACATTTTGCATCATGATTTCCTACCATTATTTACAATGCTTTTATGAATAATAATGCTTCATGGAGTATTTCTAATGCCTTTTCTCTCATAATTCGCAAGGTTTGCACAAAGAGGGAGAATATCGACAGCTGGAAATTTGGACATAAAAAGGCATATCAAAGATACCTATTCTAAAAAGTGTTTGATCAATTAGTGTAAGAGAAAAATGAGTGTTGCACGAACTTGTGATAGCAAAGTAATAAAATCGACGAACTGCATAATAGAGGTTACTATCACAAGGGGCAATACAACATGACGTTCTTTTGAACCAAGAGATTTGGCATACAAACTGAAAAGCGCATGACAACCTCTGCTTCCCTCTGCGAAGGGACTATATTTTACCTTTATGTATTTACTTTTATGAAAGAGTCAAAGTATTCTTCTCTATCCTTTTTATTTTTCTATTTTTGCAAGCATCATGTGGTGAGGAAAGATCTAGGCTCATATATCCTGTTGGATATGAGTGAGCATGAGTTATTATCGTTGACATCACCCTTGAGGAGAATATGTTGGGAGGCAAAACTATAAGCCCCTACATTTCTATGTGGCTAGTTGAAAGATTTTGCCCATGGGTATGTTGTGAGTGTTAGCAATCATAGAAGACTAAATGATCGTTGACTATGTCGACTTGCCAAAAGGCTCCGACACAAGACCCTTCCTGATAATATGATGAATTATAGTTTCAAAGACTAAGAACATAGTTTGTTGGTTTCTAGTAAGGTTTATGCTTTATACTTCTATGTTGTGATGAATTGTTACTTGTTCATGAGAAGTTATATGATGTTGTTATGAAATAAAAGTTATATGAAAGAGTTATATGATAAAGTTTGTTGCCGTTATGATAATAAGCATGATGCTACTATGTCCGTATATTGCTTTTATCGACACCTCTCTCTCAAACCATGTGGACATGTTTTTCGATATCGGCTTTCGCTTGAGGACAAGCGAGGTATAAGCTTGGGGGAGTTGATACGTCCATTTTGCATCATAATTTCCTACTAATATTTACAATGTTTTTATGAATAATAATGCTTCATGGAGTATTTCTAAAGCCTTTTCTCTCATAATTTGCAAGGTTTGCACAAAGAGGGAGAATACGACAGCTAGAAATCTGGACCTAAAAAAAGCATATCAGAGATACCTATTCTGCACATCTTCAAATGAGGTGAAACTTCACAAGGATTTTTTATGGAATATATAAGAAATATTGGAGCAAATAACAACCGGAGAGTGCCACCCTGGTGAGCACAAGACACCAGGGTGTGCCAGGCCCCACAAGCGCGCCCTGGTGGGTTGTGCTCAGCACGGCCCACCTCCGGAGCCCATCTTCTGGTATATAAGGTGTTTTCACCTAGAAAAAAATCAAGAGAGGACTTTTGAGATGAAGCGCCGCTGTCTCGAGGCGGAACTTGGGCACGAGCACTTTTGCCCTTCGATGGAGCGATTCCGCCGGGGGAACTTCCCTCCTAGAGGGGGAAATCAAAGCCAGTGTCATCACCAACAACCCTCTCATCTTTGGGAGGCCATTTGAGGGGGTCCTGGATTAAGGGGTCCTTAGGAGGCCGACCTGTCTCTTATGGGCCCGACTATATAGGCCGCTTGCTGAGCATTGGATCGATCGAAGGCCCTGTCTCCAAGAAGGAAGCTTTGGGAATCGTGGCTTGTCCTCCACGTTTGATCTAGAGAATTGGCATGTTTATCCCTTCGACGTGTAACCGACCATGTGTAAACCTTAGGTATCCTCGGTGTCTATATAAACCGGAGGGTTTTAGGTTGTAGACAGAACAACTCATCTAGGGTTTAGCTATTTGATCTCGAGGTAGATCGACTCTATAACCTATACATCATCAATACAATCAAGCAAGACGTAGGGTATTACCTCCATAGGAGGGCCCGAACCTGGGTAAACATCGTCTCCCTTGTCTCCTATTACCATCGATTCTAGTCTCACAGCTCGGGACCCCCTACCCGAGATCCGCCGGTTTTGACACCGACATTGGTGCTTTCATTGAGAGTTCCACTGTGATCACCGAAGGAATTGATGGCTCGCGTCATCATCAACGAAGAGGTCCGCAACATGGATACCTTTGTCCCCGGACAGATCTTTGCTTTCGGTAGCATTGTGCTACATGCTGACCCGACCGGCCATCTAGGACGGGTCGGGAGCTTCGCCCCTGATCAAGAGGTTAGATTCGGTAACCTAGAGTTCTCCGTGGACTCTCAGGGCGATCTTTCGCTAACCGGGCTCGCAGTCTCGCCTGCCACGCCCGAAGACCTCAGATCCTTCTTTTGGTCACGTCCACGGGATTTTCCCCAGCAACGACCTGACTCTAAGTTCGGATCCGTCCATAGTGTAGGACGTCCAGATACTTGTTCCTACTGAACACTCCCCTAGCACGGGCATAATGGAGGTCAACTCTGAAAACTCCGAGTAGGTGGACCCAATCGAGCTCTTGATACTCAACGAGGCCCTAGATCGGATCTCGTCGATGAAGATTACCAACGGCCCAACCCCGATCCATGGTTAGATCGATCTTAGGGCGGTTCAAGACGGATTTTTCATCCCACTCACCACCCACTTGATAGCCACAATCGAATATTTAACCGACATGTTGGACTATGCCTCCGAGGGGGCAGAATACATGGATTAGGAAGATTGTGCTCCCACCCCTGTTAATATCGGGCGATGGGCCGCCACCTCTACATATGACGTCTACATGGTGGACACTCCAGACACTAATGGCGAGAACATGCCCAAAAACGATGGCGACAAGTCAGGCGAAGCGCTGTCACGGCGCCGGAAACCGCATAGACGGTCAAAAGGCAAAAAGGGAAGAAAGCTATTATCGGCACCAAGGACGAAGATACCCCGGAAGACCTTGGCGATCCCGATATCCCCAAACACCCGTTAGAGGATCGGGAAAGGACTGAAGACTAGCGCATACCTAACGACCCAGACGATTCTGAGGACGACAATTACCTCCGCCCTGTTGAGGAGGAAGACATCCCAGAAGCCAATGACTTCGACATTCCCGATAACCATGAAGATCAGGAACTGTTCAGGCAACATCTTATAGCAACAGTCGTAGCCTGAAAACAAAATAACGGTAGCTTAAAGCCAAACAAGATAACCTCAATGATCGGTGGACGAGAGTCCTCGTAGCTAAGGAAGGATACGATACCAGTCTGTCACACCAACCTAAGAGCTATCCACGCAGAAGGTTGTTGTCGCAATTCAACAATGAGCTCACTGATACGTCGTCTCCTAAACATACCCCATATGATAATCCAGAACGCCCCCCTCAAGGGCGCGACAGGACGGCTGACTACACCGGTTATAGACCGGCGATGCCCTGAAGACGAGGCAAAGAGCCAATAGAGCCCAATGACAGGTTCGACCTAGACACGACCTGGACCATAGGGAAGGTCGCACAAGATCCATCTATGGATCCAGAGGGTACTCACCCGATCAACGGGACGTGTACCGGCCCTGGCTCGACCGCAACAATATAGGTCGGGAACGAAACCGAGCTAGAACAGACGCCGATCACTAGCACGACATAGCTCGGGTCAGAGGTGCTGCCCACCCACTGTGCTTCACGGACAAAGTGATGCAGCATCAGTTCCCGAAGGGGTTTAAACCCGTAAACATAGAGTACTACGATGGGATAACTGACCCAGCCGTATGGATTGAGGATTTCCTCCTCCACATTCACATGGAACAAGGAGATGACCTCCACGCCATCAAATCTCTACCCCTAAAACTTAAGGGGCCAGCTCGGCACTGGTTGAACAGCCTCCCCAAAAACTCCATAGGATGCTGGGAAGACAAGGAGGATGCATTCCGATCTAACTTCCAGGGTACCTATGTTTGGCCGTCGGACTCCTCCGATTTAGCAATGTTGTCGAGAAGCCAGGAGAGTCCGCACAGCAATTCTGGAATCGGTTCTTGACCAAGAAAAAACAGATTGTCGACTGCCCGGACACTGAGGCAATAGCCTCCTTCCGGCAAAATATTCTGGATGAATGGCTGGCCCGCCAGCTTGGCCAAGATAAACCTCGGATAATGTCCGCCCTTACATCTCTCATGACCTGCTTTTTTGCGGGCGAGAACAACTGGATCACAAGATGAAGCCACAACCCCGAAGACCCCGGAACCTCCAAAGTTCAGGACGGAAATGAGAAACCAAAACACAAGAAGAATAAGCGCCAGCACAACAATAGTGATGCTGATGACACGGCTGTTAACGCCAACTTACGCAATTCCTGACCCGGGCAGCGGAAGAAGCCTCCTAAAGGCAATCGTGACAAACCCACCCCGCTAGAGAAGATCATGGAAAGGCCATGCCAAATCCATATCAATCAAGAGAAGCCCGCCAACCACACTGCTACCTCTTGAGCATGCGTTGGTTTTCCCTTGAAGATGAAAGGGTGATGCAGCAAAGTAGATAAGTATTTCCCTTGGTTGTTGAGAACCAAGGTATCAATCTAGTAGGAGGAACAAGAAAGTCACCAATGGATGCACCTACACAAACAATCAAACTCTTGCACCCAACGCTATAAAGGGGTTGTCAATCCCTTCACGGTTATTTGCAAGGATTAGATCTGGAAGAGATAGATGTAAACGAGGGCGGAAAGTAAAAGATAAATAAATTGCAGCAATGTATTTTTGGTATTTTTGGTTTATAGATCTGAAAATATATGATGGAAGTAGACCCGAGGGCCATAGGTTTCACTAGAGGCTTCTCTCTTGAAGGCAAATATCATGGTGGGTAAACAAATTATTGTCAATCAATTGATAGAAAAGAAAATAATCATGTAGTTATCCAAGGAAATGATCACGCATATAGGCATCACGTCCGTTTCAATTAGACTGGAACGATTCTGCATCTACTACTATTACTCCACACATCGACCGACTCCTACCTGCATCTAGAGTATTAAATTCATGAAGAACAGAGTATCGCATTAAGAAAGATGACATGATGTAGAGGGATAAACTCAAGCAATATGATGAAAACCCCATCTTGTTACCCTTGATGGCAACAAGACAATACGTGCCTCGCTACCCCTACTATGTCACTGGGTGAGGACACTGCAAGAATTACCAATCTAGTTGGCCAAACCAAACCAATAACTCGAAGAGACTTGCAAGGATATGAAATCATGCAAATAAGAATTCAGAGGAGATTCAAATAAGATTCATGGATAATCTGAACATAAACTCATGATTCATCGTATCTTGACAAACACACCACAAAAGAGGATTACATCGGAGAGATCTCCATGAAGATCATGAAAAACATGGTATCGAAGATCAAAGAGAGAGAAGAAGCCATCTAGATACTAGCTATGGACCCGTAGGTCTATGGTGGACTACTCACGCATCATCGGAGGGGCAATGAAGTTGATGTAGATGCCCTCCGCGATCGATTCCCCCTCCGGCAGATTGCCGGAGAAGGCCCCAAGATTGGATCTCTCAGGAACAGAGGCTTCCGGTGGCGGAAAAGTATTTGTGTGGCTTGTTCTAATGTTGGGGGAATATTTGGGTATTTAGAGGCCAAATATTAGGGTTAGGAGACCTGTCAGGGAGCGACAAGCCTGCTAGGCGCGACCAGGGGGCGCGCCTAGCAGGCTTGTGGTGCCCTGGCACCTCCCCTGATGTGCACTCCAAGCTTGATCAACTTGTTTCCTTCCAGAAAAAATCCTTATGAAGGTAATAATCCATTTGGACTCCGTTTAATATCCCATATCTGCAAAACTCAAAAACAAGGAAAAATAGAAACTGGCACTTCGCTCTAGATTAATAGGTTAGTCCCAAAAATAATATAAAATAGCATATCAATGCATATAAAACATCCAAAACAGATAATATAATAGCATGCCATCATCAAAAATTATAGATACGTTGGAGACGTATTAGCATCCCCAAGATTAATTCCCCCTCGTCCTCGAGTAGGTAAAAGATAAAAACAGATTTTTTTATGTGGAGTGCTACCAAACATATTTATCCATGTAATATTCTTTATTGTGGCATGAATGTTCACATCCGTAAGACTCGAAACAAAAGCTTAATATTGATATAGAAACGATAACATTTCAAGCATACTACCAAAGCAATTGTATCTCTTCAAAATATAATGGCAAAAGAAAGTTATCCCTACAATATCATATGGTCTGGCTATGCTCCATCTTCCCCACACAAAGTATTTATATCTTGCACAATCCCGATGAAAAGTCAAGCAATTGTTTTCAGACCTTTATTTTTTCAAACTTTTTCAACTCTCGTGCAATACATGAGCGCGAGCCATGGATATATCACTATAGGTGGAATAGAATATGGTGGAGGTTGTCAAGGAAAGGGAGAAGATAGTATCACATCAACTAGGCGTGTCAACGGGCTATGGAGATTCCCATTAATAGATATCAATGTGAGTGAGTAGGGATTGCCATGCAATGGATGCAACAGAGCTATAAGTGTATGAAAGCTCAAAAAGGAACTAAGTGGGCGTGCATCGTGAAGAAAAATTCCACTAGCTATATGAAAGTGACAAAATAGGAGACTCTCTATCATGAAGATCATGGTGCTACTTTGAAGCACAAGTGTGGAAAAAATGTAGTAGCAATGTCCCTTCTCTCTTTTCTCTCATTTTTTCAGTTTTTCAGTTTTTTTGTGGGCATCTAAAGCCTCTTTTATTAATTTTTTATTTAGTCCATAATCTCATCCCCACTTGTGAGGGGATCATACCTTCCCTCATCCTATCCTCACATGGGACATGCTCTATTAATGATAATCATCACACTTTTATTTACTTACAACTCAAAAGAAAATTACAACTCGATACCTATGACAAAATATGACTCCTATATGCAATATGGAAGTAATGGTGCATGTCATAAAAGGAAACGGTGGAAGTTGCATGGAAATATATCTCAGAATGGCTATGGAAATGCCATAATAGGTAGGTATGGTGGCTGTTTTGAGGAAGGTATATGGTGGCTATTTTGAGGATGGTGTTTGATATACCGGCGAAAGTTGCGCGGTAATAGAGAGGCTAGCAAAGGTGGAAGGGTGAGAGTGCGTATAATCCATGGACTCAACATTAGTCATAAATAACTCACATACTTATTGCAAAAGTATATTATTCATTGAAGCAAAGCATTAAACGCATGCTCCTAGGGGGAGGTTGGTAGGAGTTAACCATCACGTGCCCCCGACCCTCACACAAAGGTCGACAATCTATAAACAAGTCATGCTCCGACTTCCTTACATAACGGTTCACCATACGTGCATGCTATGGGAATCACAAACCTTTACACAAGTATTTTTACCAAATCACAATTACTTCCTAACATGTCTCTTAACATTACCATCTTTATATCTCAAAACTTTATGCAAGGAATCAAACTTCTCATAAATACTCAAAGCACTTAATATGGAAGTTTTTATTAGATCTCTTTTGGATGCCTATCATATTAGGAATAAATTCATAACCTAGACCAATTAACATGCTGTTTTAGAAACTCTCAAAATAATATAAGTGAGGTACTAGACTTCAAGTATTTCTATAAAAGCAAACACCACCGTGCTCTAAAAGATATAAGTGAAGCACATAGAGCAAAATTGCCCAACTTAAAAGATATAAGTGAAGAACATAGAGTATTCTAATAAAGTCACGATTCAGTGTGTCTCTCTCAAAAGATGTGTGCAGCAAGGATGATTGTGGAAAACTAACAAGCAAAGACTCATATCATACAAGACGCTCCAAGCAAAACACATATCATGTGGTGAATAAAAATATAGCCTCAAGTAAATTTACCGGTGGATTGAAGACGAAAGAGGGGATGCCTTCCGGGGCATCCCCAAGCTTACGCTCTTTGGAATCCTCGAATATGACTTGGGGTGCCTTGGGCATCCCCAATCTTAGGCTCTTGCCAGTCCTTATTCCATAGTCCATCAAATCTTTACCCAAAACTAGAAAACTTCACAACACAAAACTTAACAGAAAACTCGTGAGATCCGTTAGAATAAGAAAATAAATCACCACTTTAGGTACTGTTGTGAACTCATTATTTATTTATATTTGTGTTATACCTAATTTAATCTAACTTCTCCATGGCTCATACCACATGTTACAACCCACAGATTCATCAAAATAGGCAAACAACTCAAAGAAAACAGAATCTGTCAAAAACAGAACAGTTTGTAGCAAACTAAAAACTTCGTATACTTATGTAACTATAAAAATTATTAAAAATTATTAAAACCTTAGAAATTTATATATAAATCTTGTGTAAAAATTTCAGATCAATTAGATGCACTTAAAAAATTATAAAATTCCTGGACTAAGCACAAAAGTTTCTGTTTTTCAGCAAGATCAAATCAACAACTACCATAGATCACCCCCAAAGGTTTTAATTGGCTCAAACACTGATTAAAACACCAAAAACAATTACTACAGAAGTAATAATGTGCGAAACACTCAAAAACAGAAGCAGAAACAGAACAAAAAATAAAATTGGGTTGCCTCCCAACAAGCGCTATTGTTTAACGCCCCTAGCTAGGCTTAACGCTTTCAATGATGCTCGCATAAAAAGTATTAATTGAAACATGCAAGAGAGCATCATGAATCTCATGACAAGCACATTTAAATCTGACCCACTTCCTACGCATAGGGATTTTGTCAGCAAACAATTTATGGGAGCAATAATCAACTAGCATAGGAAGGCAAAACAAGCATAACTTCAAAACTTTGAACACATAGAGAGGAAACTTGATATTATTGCAATTCCTACAAGCATATGTTCCTCCCTAACAATAATTTTCAGTAGCATCATGAAGGAATCTCACAATATAAATATCACACAAAGCATTCTTTTCATGATCAATTATAGCATATGTGTGATCACCAAAACTTGGGGAACAAAAAATATCATCTTCATCAAGCATAACATCCCCAAGCTTGTGATTTTCATATCATTAGCATCATGGATATTCAGAGAATTCATACTAACAACATGGAAATCATGTTTTTATTCAAGGAGATATCATGAATCACCTTATAATTTTCTTCTTTCAACACTTCATCGAACTTTTCATGATTTTCAAGCAAAACTTCATAGAGATAATCAAGTGCACTCAACTCACTAGCAATTGTTCATCATAATTTGGCCTTTTAAAAAGGTTAGCAAGTGGATGAGGATCCATATCAATAGATTTTCAGGGAGCGAAGATGCAAGAAAATAGAAGGCACATGGCAACACATGCAAACATAGCAAACAAGAGATCTGACGAGCGAAAGAAGGGCAAATAAAAGGGCAAATCTTTTTGGTGTTTTCTGAAAATCGTTTTAGAAGTGGGGGAGAGGAAAACGAGAGGCAAATGGCAAATAATGTAAATGCAAGAGATGAGTTTGTGATGGGTACTTGGTAGGCTTGATGTGTATCCTCCCCGGCAACGGCGCCAGAAATTGGCAAGTTGACGCAGAGTTCTTGTCTTGACTTGCTATGTGTCGCTCCCCGGCAATGGCGCCAGAAAACCTTCTTGCTACCTCTTGAGCATGTGTTGGTTTTCCCTTGAAGAGGAAAGGGTGATGCAGTGAAGTAGATAAGTGTTTCCCTCAGTTGTTGAGAACCAAGGTATCAATCCAGTAGGAGGAACAAACAAGTCACCATTGGATGCACCTACACAAACAATCAAACTCTTGCACCCAACGCTATAAAGGTGTTTTCAATCCCTTCACAGTTATTTGCAAGGATTAGATCTGAAAGACATAGATGTAAAGAAGTGTGGAAAGTAAAAGATAAATAAATTGCAGCAAGTTATCTTTGGTATTTTTGGTTTATAGATCTGAAAGTATATGATGGAAAGTAGACCCGGGGGCCATAGGTTTCACTAGAGGCTTCTCTCTTGAAGGCAAATATCATGGTGGGTAAACAAATTACTGTCAAGCAATTGATAGAAAAGCAAATAATCATGTAGTTATCCAAGGGAATGATCATGCATATAGGCATCACGTCTGTGTCAAGTAGGCCGAAACGATTCTGCATCTACTACTATTACTCCAAACATCGATCGACTCCTGCCTACATCTAGAGTATTAAGTTCATGAAGAATAGAGTAATACATTAAGAAAGATGACATGATGTAGAGGGATAAACTCAAGCAATATGGTGAAAACCCCATCTGGTTACCCTTGATGGCAACAATACAATACGTGCCTCGCTACCCCTACTATGTCACTGGGTAAGGACACCGCAAGATTGAACCCAAAACCAAGCATTTCTCCCATTGCAAGAATTACCAATCTAGTTGGCCAAACCAAACCAATAACTTAAAGAGACTTGCAAGGATAGGAAATCATGCAAATAAGAATTCAGAGGAGATTCAAATAAGATTCATGGATAATCTGAACATAAACTCACAATTCTTCGGATCTTGACAAACACACCACAAAAGAGGATTACATCGGATAGATCTCCCTAAAGATCATGAAGAACATGGTATTGAAGATCAAAGAGAAAGAAGAAGCCATATAGCTACTAGCTATGGACCCATAGGTCTGTGGTGGACCACTCACGCATCATCGGAGGGGCAATGGAGTTGATGTAGATGCCCTCCGTGATCGATTCCCCCTCCGGCAGATTATCGGAGAAGGCCCCAAGATTGGATCTCTCGGGAACAGAGGCTTCCGGAGGAGGAAAAGTATTTTTGTGGCTTGTTCTCATGTTGGGGGAATATTTCGGTATTTATAGGCCAAATAATAGGGTTAGGAGGCCTGCCAAGGAGCGACAAGCCTGCTAGGCGTGGCCAGGGGGCTTGTGCCTAGTAGGCTTGTGGCGCCCTGGCACCTCCCCTGACGTGCACTCCAAGCTTGATCGACTTGTTTCCTTCCAAAAAATTCCTTCCGAAGTTTTTATTCTGTTTGGATTCCGCTTAATATCCCATATCTGCAAAACTAAAAAACAAGGAAAAAACAAAAACTGGCACTTGGCTCTAGATTAATAGGTTAGTCCCAAAAATAATATAAAATAGCATATTAATGCATATAAACCATACAAAATAGATAATATAATAGCATGCCATGATAAAAAAATATAGATACGTTGGAGACATATCACACACCAACCGTAACTGTTGGGTATTCAAACAGGCCGGCAAACTCACATCCGAGGACCAAGGCAAGAGCCCACACAGGGAGGATGAGGAAGAGCCTCGGGGTACGATTGGTGGCGGACAAAAGAAGTTTACCCCAGAGGTAAAGACGGTAAATATGATATACGCCACCCATATACCCAAGAAGGAGAGGAAGCGCGCCCGTCGGGAGGTCTATGCCGTAGAGCCTGTAGCCCCGAAGTATAACCCATGGTCGGCATACCTGATCACCTTTGATCGACATGATCATCCGACCAGTATCCGTCATGGAGGTTCAGCCGCCCTCGTCCTAGACCCCATTATAGATGGGTATCACCTCACTAAAGTCCTCATGGACGAAGGAAGTAGCCTAAATTTAATTTATTCAGATACGGTGAAAAAGATGGGTATAGATCCGTCAAGGATCAAACCCAGCAACACTACTTTTAAAGGAGTGATCCCAGGTGTCGAACCATGGTGCACGAGCTCCGTAAGCCTAGAAGTATTGTTCAGCTCGTCCGATAACTTCCAAAGTGAAGACTTGATCCTCGACATTGTGTTGTTCCATGGCGGTTATCAGGCCCTACTTGGCCGTACAGCGTTCGCTCGCTTTAACGTCGTCCCACACTACGCATACCTCAAGCTTAAGATGCTCAGCCCCAAGGGGGTCATCACTATCAACGGCAACATAGAGCGCTCCCTACAAACTGAGGAACATGCGTTAGCCCTCGCGGCTGAATTCCATTACAGTGATGATCGTCAAACGCCGGCACCTGCCGTCAAGGCCCGGAAGGTTGGGAAGCGAGCTCGGCTTCAACCCAAACTCTCGGAACCTTCTTCTCCCCGTAAATAGAGACTCTCCCACCATCGTGCAGCCCTAGGACCAACGAAATACATGCTAAGGAGGCACAACTTCGTGCTCAAAATTTCGTGGGCGGCGGTGGAGAAAAAAGGGTAAGTGTTCGGCTGAACCGAACTACTACCATCAAACGTCTTCGGACACACTGTAGGTACCATCAAGGGCCTGCTAAAGGTGTAAAGCTTATCCACACTTCGGCGACTTCTCAAGACCTTGTTTGCAAGATTCGTTCGTCGAACAGTACCACCCATTGAGGTGCACCACTCCCCAGGAGGCATAAGGATAGACAAATGATAGGGAACATTGAGGACGTAAGGTCACCAATCGAAGACCCCTGGTACAACCACTCCTGTAAAATTTCCTTTTCTTAAATACCTGTAAACAATTGCTTCGGCAATTCGAGCAATAAGAGTCGTTGAGAACAATAAAAAATCATTATACATGGTTGTCTTGTTGTCCTTTCTTGGCACATATTCTATTTTCTCCGTGTTCTCGTGAAACTATTCGGTATATTACGACGCAACCGGCTGATAGACTGGGGGCTCGAGTTTTAAAAAAAATCGACTTATGCACAATTTTTACGTGTTTGTCGTCTTGGAATTCGCTTTATATGCATTGGTTCTGAACTATGTCTTGGGTCAATAGTTGGGTTGCTCGGCTCCTCTGCTTGCCCCTTTATGTTCTGCTAGTTCAGCTAAAAGGGCAAAGGGAGAACCTCTATGATTGTGTTTCTAGCTAGCCTAGTCAAACACCTCAGAGGACAAAGCCGAAAAGTAACTATCATGGTATGCAAGAACCGGTGTGTGAACCCGAGCCTAAGTGTTATACTCACGACCTCGTCAGGGGTCATCCCATGTCATACGATGGGTTTGGTATTCAAACAAACCATGTGATATCGGCTTTAGCTGCTATTTATCTGAATATCACAAGTCACTGGGGGCTAGTCACCAGCCTCCCGGGGTCCTTTTTGCGCCCCTACGGCTAAGTGAAAGCAATACAACACTATGGTTTGATTGCCTGGTCTATCGCACACTACCGCCTTCGGGTACCGATAGTTCGGTTAAGGGTTATAGTGCGTAACTAGAGACACCCCACGTAGTATCTACATGAGGGCTGAAGCCGGCGACTCGCAGCTTTCAGTTTAAACGGCCACACAGGAGTTATAAAGGAATGCAAAACATTCAAAACATGATAAACCATGCATAACAAATATGCAAGCGTTCAAAGGTCTGCGGACATATTACAACGCATTCAACCATGCATGTCCTGTTTCGCACATTGCGATTCTATCACCCAATCACCCTTCATTACTCCAGAGAAGTATAGCTCGGGGCGCCTATGTTCCTTCCCAGGAGGCGGTGCTATCTTCATCGGGTCAAGCCCCGGCCAGTGCACCTTGGCCTTCGCAAAGGCCATCCGAGCTCCCGCAATGCAGGAGGAACGCCGTAGTGCGTCGATCCGGGGCGAGGCGTTGCTCAGCTTCTGCACCAGGCCGAAGTAGCTGCCCAGTAGCGGCTCATTGGGCCATAGCGGGACACAAAGATCCTTCATGGCCGGCTCCGCCATCTGATGCAGCTCCATCAACTGCTTCAGCTGATCAACAAGGAGAGGAGAGAGCTCAAGGGCTTCAAACTGCGCTCAGAATAGACGAGCTTCATCTCCTTCTCCCCACGAAGCATAGAAATTATTCGCATCTGCTGCGCTCTTCTGGAGGTCAGTGCAGGCGCCTGAGGAATGCCACACCTGGGTAAGCAACTCGAACTTGCTATCCCCGAAGACACACTACAATAATTACGGCTTACCATCTGTTATAACCTTCGTTGGCGGACTTGCTCTTCAAAGAACCTCCTATCCACCCGCTCCTATTGGAGTTCGGTTTTCATGGTGGATAGTTAGGTGGCCTTATCCTTGCCCTTCTTCTCAAGGGCCTCGCACTTGTGGCCGGCGTCCTTGAGATCCTGTTGGATCTCCTCCACCCGAGCCTCGTGCTTGTCGCCGGTGGCTCTTAAGGCTGAAAGTGCGCTAGCCGCTTGTTCGGCCGCCGCCTTCTCGACCGCACTCCTGCTTTGCATTATGTAACTCGGCCTTGAGTTTTTCCATTTCCTTCGCCGAGGCTATGTAAGCATCAAGAGTATGAGTATTGCATCGACAGTACGATGATGAAAATTTTCAGATACTAAGTAAGGCTTACCTTGCACCTCGTCGAATCTCTTGTTAAGAACATCAAGCTCGTCTTCGGAGCTTTTAAGCTTCCAATTCAGCTCGTCTAGCTCGGCAGCATTCACAGCCACCGCCACCAAAACCTATAGAAAACAAATCCTTCTCAGGTTACATGGGTTCAGAACTTCCGAACTGTAGTCCATGCGATCCAATGTCCATTACTTTATTACGGGCTGTTAAGACATTTTGAACATATATAGTCAACGTTCGGATTATATTCTATGATGGATCCCCAGGAGAGAGTTTTCAAACTCACCTAGGGCTCGGTGCTGCCATGTACATAATGATATCACAAACAAAATAATACTTCACAAATAAAAGCATTACGTGGCTCACCAAAAAGCCCGTCAGGAGAGCATTGAAGGCCTCCTTCAGTCTGTTGTCGACAGACTGAATGCTCTGCAATAACGCACCCATAAGGGTGTGGTGCTCTTCGGAGATGGAGGTGCTCGATAGAACCTCCCCCATAACCGGCCACCCATTGCTCGGTGGTGCCGGTGGTGATCGGATAACCCGATCACCAACTGGGGATTGGACCGGTGCCTCCAGAGGTGTTACACGCTCCAGACATGTCCTTGGAGAGGATTGAACGTCCCCTCGTCCAGTTCCCTCGGTGTCCGGGTGGGGATCTTCCCCCTGGTCTTCGGTGGCCGAAGTGTTGGCCTCGACCATTACATCGTCACACCCACTGCTGGTGCCCGGCTTCGCAGGAGTCTGTTGGGATAACACCTCCGTGGCATCCTTCGTGGTGCCCGGAGGGGTGGGATGTGACGCAGTCCCACTCTCCGCTAGTTCAGCGGGCGGGGTCTCCCCGTGTGAAACCTGTCCCATGGGGAGAACGTGAGGTGGGCTGCAAAGTCAATAAGCACTCACATGTTAATAACCTTTCAAATTTGTCGTTAATGATCAATGAAGTCTTCAGACCCTTACCTTTGAGCTGGGGGCTTGACCCTTAGGTTCCTTCGTGGAACCCTCTCGAAGTCATCAGACTCGGTATCCGAGTCCGAACTATCGTCGGACAGAATTACCTATGACCGATGCGCTTTCTTCGGGGAAGGGCGAGGTACCTACTCCGTGGCGTCCGATGACGCCGCCCTCTTCCTTGCGAGGGGGAATCGTCTTCCCCCTTGTCATCAAGCTCTTCCTCCTGGTTGGAGGAAGCATGGGTTTCCCAGGACATATTGTTCGTCAGGTCCCTTATATGCAGGCCTTATTGGCCTGGTTTCTTCTTCTTCTCCTTCTTTGTGGGCGCCTCATAAGGCTCCTCAACGAGCATCTCCGACAACAACCTGGACCTAATGTCTTCGGGCTGAGGCGCTGGACAGTCGATGCCCATGGCTTTGCTCGGCCATTTCTACACGAGTGATTCAAAGGACGTTTAGGTTTTCATTGGGAAAAATAAAGCCGACCAGACAAAACTATGTTATACATCGGTAGGAGGCTTATCCGCGTGTAGATCCCGATCCTCCTCCTCGGCTGGCCAGTCCTTCTGCGCCTTGAACAGCGCCTTCCACAGCTTCTCCCGAGTAGTATGGAAGATTTGGCGAATAGTAGGCTCGTCGTCAAGATGACAAGCCCACATGGGAGAACTCCAGCGCTGGCAAGGGAGGATATGCCGCCGGAACATAATCTGGACCACATTGGCCAGCGCGATGTCGTTTCTGATCATGGAGGCGATGTGTTTCTGCACATTGTCCACCTCCTTGACCGATCCCCAATCGAGGCCCTTTCGGAGCCATGAAGTCAATCTGATGGGGGGGGGCGGATCTGAATTCAGTCGGAGCATCTTGGCCTTCCTCCCTTGGCTCGGTGATGTAGAACCACTCTTTCTGCCATAGTTTGATGGTGTCAATGAAGGTGCCGCATGGAAATCCGACCCAAGAGAGTTTGTCGATGACATCCCCGCTGCAGTCTGTGTGTTCACCTGCAACACATTTTGGTTTGATATTAAATATCTTGAGCCAAAGTCCGAAGTGTGGCTCGACTTGCAAGAAGGCCTCGCAGACGATGATGAAGGCCGATATGTGCATAAAGGAGTTAAGTGGGAGATCGTGGAAGTCAAGGCCATAGAAGAACATTAACCCCCTGACGAAGGGATGAAGCGGGAAGCTCAGCCCCTGAATGAAGTGAGTGATGAAGACCACCCTCTCGCCGGGCTTGGGGTGGGGATCACCTGTCCCTTCTCCGGTGCACGGTGGTCGATGTTGGCGGGGAGGTAGCCAGCGTCCTTGAGGTCCTGGATGTCCCGGTCGATGACAATGGAAGCATCCCACTTGCCATTGGAGCCGGAACCCGCCATGGATTAGCTCGGAGGAGGTGTGGTGGAAAACCTAGATCTACGTTGTGGAAGCTCACAAGGATGGGGAAGCAGAGGAGGCGAATGGGCAGCATGGTAAAGCCTTGGGGTTTTCTTTCCCTTTTATGAGGCTTATCACTGTTTGGCCTCCCCTTGCTGCGACGTGAACCCCTCCGCTTCCCGAGATGTGCTTGTTGTTGCGCGCACATGATTAAACATACCCCGTGTAAAACGGGGCACGATCTGTGCATTGATGGATCGTGCTAATGAAAACGGTCTCGAACCGCGAATCAAGTTTGTGCAGTGGTTTCGTGGTCGTGGTGGGCCATGACCTTTCGTTAGAAAGGTCGTCAGGGGACGTTGCTTTACTCCCTGACGTTTGGCCTTCACGGCCAGATTATTCACGGTGTTTGGACGGGCCTCTAATCGGAAAATTACATGTCACCGAAGGCCGAACTAAACTCGGAGGGAGGAACTCGCCTCGCAAGCCGAAGACTCTCATTACACGAAGCGACTAAATATGAGACCCTTGGCGTTGGAGGCAAGTTCGGGGGCTACTAAGGGAGTCCTGGATTAAGGGGTCCTCGGGAGGCCGACCTGTCTCCTATGGGTCGGACTGTATGGGCCGCTTGCCGAGCATTGGATCGATCGAAGGCCCTGTCTCCAAGAAGGAAGCTTCGGGAATCATGGCTTGTCCTCCTAATTTGATGTAGCGAATAGGCATGTTTATCCCTTCGACGTGTAACCGACCATCTGTTAACCTTAGGTATCGTTGGCATCTATATAAGCCGGAGGGTTTTAGGTTGTAGACAGAACAACTCATCTAGGGTTTAGCTATTTGATCTCGAGGTAGATCGACTCTGTAACTTATACATCATCAATAAAATCAAGCAAGACGTAGGGTATTACCTCCATAGGAGGGCCCGAACCTGGGTAAACATCGTCTCCCTTGTCTCCTGTTACTACCGATTCTAGTCTCACAACTCGGGACCCCCTACGAGAGATCTGCCGGTTTTGAAACCGACACCATTCTTCACCAACCTCTTCTAGAACACCATCTCCTCTCAAACCCAAGTTCATCTCTTGTGTTCAATCTTTGTACCGGAACCTCAGATTGGTACCTGTGGGTGACTAGTAGTGTTGATTACCTTGTGTAGTTGATTACTATATGGTTCATTTGGTGGAAGATTATATGTTCAGATCCATTATGCTATTCAATACCCCTATGATCTTGAGCATACATATTATTTGTGAGTAGTTACCTTCGTTCTTGAGGTCACGAGAGAATTCATGTTGCAAGTAATCATGTGAATTTTATATGTGTTCTATATTTTGATGATATGTATGTTGTGATTCCCTTAGTGGTGTCATGTGAACGTCGACTACATGACACTTCACCATCCTTGGTCCTAAGGGAATGCATTGTGTGGTGTCATTAGATTATGGTAGAGTGACAGAAACTTAAACCCTAGTTTATCCACTACTTTGTAAGGGGCTGATTTGGATCCACATGTTTAATGCTATGGTTAGACTTTGTCTTAATACTTTTCTCGTAGTTGCGGATGCTTGCGAGAGGGTTAATCATAAGTAGGTTGCTAGTTCAAGTAAAAACATCACCTTGGCACCGGTCCACCCACATATCAAATTATCAAAGTAGCAAACACAAATCAAACCAACATGATGAAAGTGACTAGATGAAATTCCCGTCTACCCTCAAGAACGCTTTGCTTGTTATAAGAGATCGTTTTTGCCTGTCCTTTGCCTCAAAAGGATTGGGATACCTTGCTGCACTTTATTTACCCTTACCGTTACTTGCTCGTTACCAATTATCTTGCTATCAAACTATCTGTTACCAACAATTTCAGTGCTTGCAGAAACTACCTTGCTGAAAACCGCTTGTCATTTCCTTCTGCTCCTCGTTGGGTTCGACACTCTTACTTATCAAAAGGACTACGATTGAACCCCTGCACTTGTGGGTCATCAAGACTCTTTTCTGGCGTCGTTGCCTAGGAGTGAAGCCTTCTTGGTAAGTGGAAATCGGTAAGGAAAAACATATACTACGTGCTAAAATTTATTGTCACTTGTAACTATGGAGAACAATCCTTTGAGGGGTTTGTTCGGGGTATCTTCACCTCAAGTGGAACCACAATTAGTTGCCCCTCAACCTACTGCAGCTACTAAAAATATTGCTTATTAAATTCCTTCAGGTATTATAGAACAATTGCTAGCTAATCCTTATGCAGGACACGGAACTGAACATCCCGATATGCATCTAATACATGTGATGAAGTTTATGAATTATTTAAGCTTGCAGGTTTATCCGGATATGAAGTAAATAAGAAGGTTTTCCTTTTATCTTTGAAGGGATAAACATTGACATGGTATAGGCTATGCGATGATATTGGATCATGGAACTGGAATCGATTGAAATTGGAATTCCACCAAAAGTTTTATCCTATGCATCTAGTTCATCGTTATTGCAATTATATATATAATTTTAGGACTCATGAAGGATAAAGCATCGCTCTAGCTTGGGGGAGGCTTAAGCCAATGTTATATTCATGCCCCAATCATGATCTCTCGAGCGAAGTTATTGTTTGAATTTTTATGCTCGGCTTTCTCATAGTGATCGATCCATGCTCGATACTTCTTGTACTCGTTCTTTTAGAAGAAGACTATTTAATTCAAGTGGGATCTCTTGGAAAGAATTAAACGCAACTATGAATATTGGGAACTTGAAGAAGATAATGAGTCAGGTATTAAGCTTGAGTTGTATTGTGATAAATCTTTTATGAATCCCGATGCTTTTCACAAGTTTAACACTAAATATGGACTTGACTCTGAGATAGTAGCCTCTTTTTGTGAATCATTTACTACTCATGTTGATCTCCCTAAAGAGAAGTGGTCTAAATATCATCTCCTATTAAAGAAGGAATCAAAGAACCGGTCATAGCTAAAGAAGAGACTATTATTTACAATGTTGATCCAATTGTGCCTACTACTTATATTGGGAAACCACCTTTCCACGTTAGGATGAAGGAACATGCTAAGGTATCAACTGTGGTTCCCAAGAGTAATATTAAAGCACCCAAGCCCTTTGAACAAATTAAAGTAGAACCTAGGGTTTCTATGGTTAAATATCTCTTGGTAGAAAATATTGATGGGCATGCTATTTACTTCTGTGATGAAGCTGCTAGAATTGCCAAACCCTATGAAAAAGATAAACATAGACCCGTAGTTGGCATGCATGTTGTTTCGGTTAAAATAGGATATCATTGCTATCATGGCTTATGTGATTTGGGTGCTAGTGTGAGTGCTATTCCTTTTACTTTATACCAAGAAATTATGAATGAAATAGCACCTGCTGAAATAGAAGACATTTATGTTACTATTAAACTTGCTAATAGAGACACCATCACACCACTTGGGATTGTTAGAGATGTTGAGGTATTGTGTGGGAAAATAAAATATCATATTGATTTTCTAGTTGTTGGCTCCCCACAAGATGAATATTGTCCCATTATCTTTGGTAGACCTTTCTTGAACATTGTTAATGCTAAGATAGATTGCCAAAAAGAAATTGTCAGTGTTAAGTTTGGTGATGTGTCTCATGAGTTTAATTTTTTTCAAGTTTACTAGACAACCTCGTGATAAAGAATTATCTAGTAAGGATGAAATAAATGGTCTTGCTTCTATTGTCGTTCCTCCTACCGATCCACTAGAACAATATTTGCTAGACCACGAAAATGATATGCACTTGCGTGAAAGAAATGAAATAGATAAAAAATTATTTGAACAACAACCTCTACTAAAACACAATTTGCCGATTGAAACTCTAGGAGGTCCTCCTCCACCTAAAGGTGATCCTGTGTTTGAAGTAAAACAATTGTCTGACACTATGAAGTATGCTTATCTTGATGAGAAAAAGATATATCCTATTATTATTAGTGCTAACCTTTGAGAACATGAAGAAAAAAGATTATTAAAAATCGTAAGGAAGCACCGGGCTGCTATTTGATATACTCTTGATGATCTTAAGGGCATTAGTCCCACTCTACGTCAGCACAAGATTAATATGGAACCTTATGCTAAACCCGTTGTTGATCACCAATGACGATTGAATCCTAAGATGAAAGAAGTGGTAAGAACTGAGATATTAAAACTTCTGGAAGAAGGTATAATCTATCCCATAGCCGATAGTAGATGGGTAAGTCATGTTCATTGTGTCCCTAAGAAGGGAGATATTACTGTTCTTCCTAATGATAAAAATGAACTTATCCCACAAAGAATTGTCACTGGCTATAGAATGTTAATTGATTTTAGAAAATTTAATAAATCTACTAGAAAATATCATTACCCTATGCCTTTCATTGATCAAATTCTAGAAAGATTATCTAAGCACACACACTTTTGTTTCTTGGATGGATATTCTGGTTTCACTCAAATACCCGTGTCATAATCTGATCAAGAGAAAACCACCTTTACTTGTCCTTTTGTAACCTATGATTATAGGCGTATGCCTTTTGGTCTATACAATGCACCTACTACCTTTCAAAGATGTATGACTGCTATATTCTCTTATTTTTGTGAAAAGATTGTGGAAGTTTTCATGGATGATGTTTCCATCTATGGAACTTCTTTTGATGATTGCTTAAGCAACCTTCATCGAGTTTTGCAAACATGTGAACAAACTAATCTCGTATTGAATTGGGAGAAGTGCCACTTTATGGTTAATGAAGGTATTGTCTTGGGGCATCAAATATCTTAACGGGGTATTGAGGTGGATCAAGCTAAAGTTGATGCCATTGAGAAAATGCCATGTCCTAAAGATATCAAAGGTATTCGAAGTTTCCTTGGTCATCCTAGTTTCAATAGGAGGTATATTAAAGATTTCTCCAAAATTTCTAGGAATCTTACTAATATTTTACAAAAGGATATTCCCTTTGTTTTTTATGATGATTGTGTAGAAGCCTTTGAAACACTTAAGAAAGCCTTAACCACTTCACCTATTGTTCAACCACCTGATTGGAACTTGCCTTTTGAAATTATGTGTGATGCTAGTGATTATGTTTTTGGTGTTGTTCTAGGACAAAGAGTTGATAAGAAATTAAATGGTATCAATTATGCTAGCAAAACTCTAGACAATGCCCAAAGAAATTACGCTACTACTGCAAAAGAAATTTTAGCAGTTTTGTTTGCTTGTGATAAATTTAGATCTTACATTGTTGATTCCAAAGTTATTGTTCACAATGATCATGCTGCTATTAAATATCTTATGGAAAATAAATATGCTAAACCTAGACTCATTAAGTGGGTTCTCTTCATTCAAGAATTTGATTTACATATCACTGATAGGAAAGGAGCTGAGAACCTCGTAGTTGATAACTTGTCTAGGTTAGAAAATATTCTTGATGACCCACTACTTATTGATGATAGTTTTCCTGATGAACAATTAGTTGCAATAAATGGTTCTCAAAACACTCCTTGGTATGTTGATTATGCTAACTACATTGTTTCTAAATATATACCACCTAGTTTCACATACCAACAAAAGAAAAAATTATTCTATGATTTGAGACATTACTTTTGGGATGACCCACATCTTTATAAAGAAGGGGTAGATGGTATTATTAGACGTTGTGTACCTAAGCATGAACGGGAACAAATCCTATGGAAATGTCATTCCGAAGATTATGGAGGACATCATGCGGGAGATAGAACTTCTCATAAGGTATTGCAATCTGGTTTTTATTGGACTACTCTCTTCAAGGACGCCTGTAAGTTTGTCTTTTCTTGTGATGAATGTCAAATAATTGGTAATATTGGTAAGCATCAGGAAATGCCTATGAATTATTCACTTGTTGTTGAACCATTTGATGTTTGGGTTTTTTATTATATGGGACCTTTTCCTTCCTCTAATGGGTATACTCATATTTTGGTTGTTGTTGATTATGTCACTAAGTGGGTAGAAGCTATTCCAACTAGCAGTGCCGACCATAACACCTCCATTAAAATGCTTAAATTTTTTATCTCCCCAAGGTTTGAAGTCCCTAGATACTTAATGACTGATGATGGTTCACACTTTATTCATGGTGCTTTGTGTAAAATGCTTGCTAAATATGGTGTTAACCATATAATTGCATCACCCTATCATCCTCAATCTAGTGGTCAAGTTGAACTTAGCAATAAAGAAATAAAATTGATATTACAAAAAACTATCAATAGGTCTCAAAAGAACTGGTCTAAGAAACTAGATGATGCACTTTGGGCCTATAGAACAGCTTATAAAAACCCTATGGATATGTCTCCATACAAAATGGTATATGGGAAAGCTTGTCATTTGCCTCTCAGTTAGAACACAAAGCATTTTGGGCAATTAAAGAACTCAACTATGACTTCAAACTTGCCGGTGAAAAGAGGTTATTTGATATTAGCTCACTAGATGAATGGAGAACCCAAGCTTATGAAAATGCCAAACTATTTAAAGAAAAAGTTCAAAGATGGCATGACAAAAGAATCGAAAAGCAAGAATTCAAAGTTGCAGAATATGTTCTTTTGTACAATTCTCGTTTCAGATTTTTTGCAGGAATACTTCTCTCCAAATGGGAAGGACCATATGTTATCGAAGAGGTTTATCGCTTTGGAGCTATTAAGATTAATAATGCCGAAGGTACTAACCCGAAGGTGGTTAACGGGACAAAGAATTAAACACTATATACCAGGTATGCCTATTAATGTTGAAAGCAATATTATCCAAACCATGACACCGGAGGAACACCTAAGGGAAACCTTCCGGAACACTCGAGAATCGTGAAAAAGAAGAGGTATATGATACGTAAGTAAAAGAACTCCGAAAAATCCACGAAAATATTTTATGTCAGTTTTGGAATATAAGAAAAAAATATGAAAATAAGAAATAAACAGGAAAGCAACCGAGGTGAGCACGATACACCAGGGCGCGCCTGCCCTTCCTGGCGCGCCCTGGTGGCTTGTGCCCACCTCGGGAACCTTCCCGACTCCGTTTTCCTTCCGTTTGCTTGCTTTCCAAGAATAAAAATTCTCTATATATATCCTCGATTGTTTTGACCACTGCATCGCGAAGATATTCTTTGTTCTTGTTTCGCGTTGTTTTCTTGTCAGATCCAGATCTCCATGGCTCCACCAAGTTCCCCAAGGACAAGTACTTCGAGAAGGTCATCAACCCGTACTTACCGGAGGTGATGAAGCACCCACAAACCATCCAGATGCGCGAGGGGGTGCTCCACATCAGTGATGTTCAGGGACCCAAGAGGATAGGAAGCGTGGAGGCCAGGCTTGAAGTAGTGGAACATGACATCTTCAAGTGCAAAGGGATGGTGGAGCGTGGACTTAGTGTCAATCACTCCATGATCAGGAAATTCGCCCGTGATCATATGGTGGATGGTCGGTCCATGAAGGACATCATCTTCACCTTCAACAAGCAAATCAACTTTCTGCAAAGTCAAATTTATGTTCTTCAAAATTAATTTTTCGAATATGTAGCAAGATTTAAAGGTATGAGTTTAGCTGCCAGTTACAGGACTCAGGGGACTCGTGCATCGACTTTTGATGGTGAACCCTTGCCTTGGAAGCCGGAGGACAAGCCTGAGACTTCTTCATCACCATCCCCTTCATCATATTCACCACCAAAGGAGACTTGAGTACACGGGTATGGGCGCCCCCTTGGCTTGAGCCAAGCTTGGGGGAGATTCCCCGGTATCGTATCACCATCACTTTTTACCTTGCCGTTTATTTTCGATCCTTAGCCTTTTCGTGATTTAGTTGAATAAATGTTTAGTATGATCTATTTTTGAGTGCTAGTTTCGTGATCCATCTATCTATGTAATCGAGTGAAAGTTATATAATAAAGTTTAGTTTGAGCTTTTGCTTCTTTTCTTTCTTGTTGCAATCATAATAAAGAAAAAAATGAAAAGGATCATATGCTAATCTTATGGTGAGTAATGACATCACATAAGGAAAAGTATAAGTGGTAAAATTTATTGGAGATTGACAAACATAGCATTAGTCAATGATGCAATTAAGGGAAGAGAAGATTCACATGCAAATACACTATCTTGGACATCTTTTATGATTGTGAGCCCCCATTAAATATTTTATGCCAAAATTGTTGACGATGGACAAGGAAGACAACATAATGATTTATGTTTGTTCATATTCACATAGAAGTTATATTGTCATAGATCCTTCAACATGTGGTGCTTGCTCAATATCTTTGGTAGCCAAAAATTCCGCACTAAGTACAGATACGACTTGTGCATCACAAAACCCAAAACCCAGACTCATGTTTAAGAGTCCACCATACCTACCTTTGGATTGAATAAGTTCCTTCAAGTAAATTGTCATCGGTGCACTAAGGCAATAAAAATTGCTTCCAAAAGTGTTGTATCAATTAGTGTAAGAGAAGATTGAGTGTTGCACGAACTTGTGATGGCAAAGTAATAAAAGCGACGGACTGCATAATAGAGGTTGCTATCACAAGGGGCAATACAACGTGACGTTCTTTTGCACTAAGGGATAAAATGAGGGGATTCGTTCATATTAATTGAGTTTAGTTTGTCTAATCATGTCATCATTCACCAACCATTACTCTGTTTTACTTAATACTCTAGAAATCTAGATGCATGCTGGATAGTCGTCGATGAGTGGAGTAATAGTAGTAGATGCAGGAAGGAGTCGGTCTACTTGTTTATGGACGTGATGCCTATATACACATAATCATTATCGTAAATAAATATTGCATAACTATGTGCTTTTCTATCAATTTCCCAACAACAATTTGTCTATTCACCGTGTGCTTTATTTAAGAGAGAAGCCTTTAGAAAAAATTATGGCCCCTGGATCTATCTACATATATAATTATAAAAACTTTTATTATCTTGCTGCCATTTATTTTAAAATTTATAATTACCTATTATAATCCACACTACTTATTAGCTTGCAAGTAACGAGTCCAAGGGGATTGATAACCCTCTTGCCTGTGTTGGGTGGAATTGTTTGCTCTTTCGTGTGTAGGCACCGAAGACGGAAGTTGTGTGATCCTTCTATTAGTTCGATAACAATGGTTCTCAGTAAGAAAAAAATACTTATCTATATTGTGCTGCATCATCCCCTCCTCTTCAGGGAAAACCCCAATGCATATCACAAGTATCAGGAAGCTCAAGGTAAACATCCAAAAGTTGCTTAGCATTTCTGTACTTGTGTTTTGAGTAATGTCATGGCTCTAGGCTCTAATCACATTTGTAATGTGACTACACCTTCCTCCATGGAGCTTGAAAAACTTCAGTCCAAGCTACAAACAGCTCGGCAGGAAGCCAAACAGCAGAGTGTTACCGCGGAGAAGGCCAACAAGGAGCTGGCCGCGACGAAGGAGGTCAACGAAAAACAGGTGGCCCGGGTCCTGGAGGTCAAGGAAGACCTGAAGGGGATTTACGCTCAGCATGACACCCTTCAGGGGGAGAAGACGAAACTCTCCACCGAGCTCACCAAAGCGAGCTCGGACTGCAAGGAGGCACTACTACAGGAATACCCAGCAGTGGTGGGTGCAAGAAGCCTAGTAGTTGCGGGCTAGGCTCTCCGGACCGTCCGCCACTGACCTTTTGCCATTGTTATTATGGCATCAGTGGCGGGCGCTCGGCGCCTCCGACGGAAGAACACCAAGAAGCTCCGGCTTGGTATTGAGCAGTTGGAACGCGAGGCAAAGGAGGCAACGGTGGAGAAGGCCCGGCTCGCGAAGTTGAAGCGGGAACAGGACAGGGCGGTCTGCCGGATGTAGGGCCCCGTCGTCCTCTCCGACTCCGACTCCTACTCCAACGACGGCGACAGCCGTACCTCCTCCTCCGACGGGCAAGACCGTCCACCAGCCGCAGACGGCTATAGCTGCGCCGGTAACCCAAGATGCAAAGGGCTGACGAGGAACTGGTGATCTTAAGAAATGTGTCCGATGCACTTAAGATGATCTTTGGGTGATGTTTGATGTCCGTTTGCATCCGATTTTGTGTTTTTTTGCTTCCGATTTATTGTCAGGTGTTTGATCACGTAGAGTAGCTCAACGACGCATGTGTAGTATGGATATAGGATGACCGATACGAGATATACGAATGCAGAATACCAAATATAAGACGTGTACGGTCAATGTCCGCAAACGCGTCCAAACACATCTGCGGACGTTTGAGGGGCCGAATTTACAAGATCCGACTATAGATAATCTGACGAGGCAAACCTTATCTTGTCGGATAAAAACTGGAGTAGGGCTAGCAGGCGAGCCGATGGTAATTTTCTTGTTCGCTCCCGAGAGGAACTCTATCGAGGAAAATGACAATTGACAAAGATATGATTCTTCTCGCCAATAAAAACCGAAATCCCGAGGGACCAGAAATCTCCAGGAAAACATCACGCATGATTGCTTAGTATTGTATATACACGTCCTCGACCCCTCTTGTACAGAGATTAGAAATATCATATCCACCCCACCAGACGTGCAGCGGTTCTCTGAACCGGACAACGAGATGCGCATTCCAATCCAAGCTCGTACTCCACCACACGATTTTGGCCATACTTGAAAACAGCTCTATCAAGTGAGGTGCACCGCACCGTTTATAAATGGTCGCCGCCGCTCGCGTCAACTCTGAAGAAGTTGTAACAATATTCCCCATTGCGAGCTCGCAACACGCACGCATGCTTTGCGGGGACGAGTGTCATGTCGGGGTGTATGATGGATGTGGTAGCCCGTATCCAGCCAGCACCATCCAAATGTCAATGCAGTTAAATAATAATTATACTACCAAGTATAATACGTGCTACCTTTTCCTTTCTTTCTGATGAATGAGCATTGGCTTATTATGCCTGTCATGATCGAGAAACGCCTAGTAATATGGTACGGTATATGCGATGCCACCCTGCTCTTGCCCTGCTCGAAAGAGCAACCCGGATGACGTGCATAATCTGGGTGAAATCAAATGACGTGGTCGGCAGAACTGGTGCGCGCATGGACGGCTCAATATACATACATACGGCTTGATCACGCCATGCCTCATTCGTTGCTGTCAGTCAAGGGGGGTGAGGGTGGGTTAATTAGGTCGAGACAAGAGAGCAGCCTCCCCGTGACACATGGATGGATCGGGGTTGGAAGCAACCCAGTAACCCACGATGGCCGATGGAGCCAGCCAGCCAGCCAGCGGGTGGTCTGCGCGAAAGCACACATATAAGTATGCATGTCGCACGCGCTGATGCAACGCGCGATTCCGTTCACATTTCGGCCCTGCGCTAGAGACATGGAAAGAGGAGGCACAAGTGAACGGACGGAGAGGCGGACAAACAAACACGAGAGGTGCGGTGTGGCGTGGTGTGCGATGGGCGAGTCGCCCGGTCGCTCACGCACGGCAACGTCGACGCGCCCCCCTTGATTAATCCAGCCATTTTCCTCGCCTCTCTTTCACGTTTTTTTTTTAAGTTTTTCCTCCTCCTTGCGTGAATGTCGTTGGACCTGACGTGCGCAGCGGAACGGAGGCGAGCCGGCAGGAAAGAAAGCGAGGGGCGCCTCGGCTCCCGACACAGAAGAAAAGATGAGCGACAGCAGTTCAGTGTCAAAAAACGTGTTACATTATGAAACGGATGGAGTAGAAAATTAGAGCATGGATGCATGTATGAACCGGCTCGGCATGCATGCAAGTTTGCTAGGCTAGACACCACCGAATGCATCGGGACTGTTCCAAACACAGCTCCGATGGCGTGTCCGTGTAACTTAGAGCATCTACAACCGAAACTTACAAATCGGGTCTCTCAAACGTCGCTAACCGACCATATCTCAAATAAGGCATTTTACATTTTTGGCATCTTAAATCCATAGAAATCATGTAACTATTATGCTGATGCATTACACACATCGTCCGGCTACTCCATCACTACTAACATGTCATCGGACCATTAAAATTTGGCAAGCTTGAATATGGTGGAGATCATTGACGGTTGCCCTTGCCCTTTCCGGCGCCCTTGCCGCCCTTCTCGTGGATGTACCGGTCGAAGGCGCAATAGGGATCGAGTTGGATCTGCTCATCATCGGAGTTGTCGTGTCCTCGCCATCAATGTCCTCCTTCTCCTCCTTCTGTGGAAGTCCGGCCATTTCACGGACTGTCTGATTCTGCTCGCAGGTGAGGACGCGCGTGTTCCTCCGCTGTCGTTTCTTCAAAATATGGGCCCGGATGGCTTCCTCTTCTGTGGCCGCTCGCGCCCCCGCCTTCGCCATTTCCTTCACGAGATAGGCATCGACGACCCTTATTCTCTCCTTCCCATGACGGACAACCCGATCCCGGTGGTTCTCGAATTCTACCGAACCGGTGATGGTGAAGGAGAGATTTTTCGCCCGCCGGGATCGCGATGATCCTCCCTCGGAGGAACCGAGCGCCCGTAGAGCGGACGCTATGGAGTCGCGCTAGACAGATCCTGTCGTCGGTCGAGCGTTGTCCTCGCGGGAGCGGCGGAGCGCAATGCGGACCGCCATTGCTGTTGGGGAATGAAGTATGGGAAACTAAAAATTTCCAACGCACACGCAAGATCTATGCATGGTGATGAGCATCTACGAGAGGGGGAGTGGATCTACGTATCCTTGTAGATCGCAAAGCGGGAAGCGTTAAGAAACGCGGTTGATGTAGTCGAACGTCTTTGTGATCCAAATCGCAAGCCGTCCCGTGATCCCATCACGATCCGTCTCGCGATCCAGTCATGGTCCTTCCGGTCTAGCGCTGAACGGATGGCAC
Organism: Hordeum marinum; assembly: GCA_022496015.1. Taxonomy (NCBI): domain Eukaryota; kingdom Viridiplantae; phylum Streptophyta; class Magnoliopsida; order Poales; family Poaceae; genus Hordeum; species Hordeum marinum. Next base: position 338,213,837 of record CM039677.1, on the reverse strand, counting down.
CTCCGTGTTCAGCAGACGTGCAGCTCGATGATGATCTCCACCTTCTTGATCCAGCAAGAGGGGGCGAAGAGGTAGATGAGTTCTCCGACAGCGTGACGACGCAGCGGCGGTGGTGGTGGAGTTGATCCGACAGGGCTTCGCCAAGCACTACGAAATCAATCTAGAGGAGAAACAGATCTAGAGAAAGAAGAGGGCAGCACGTGGCAATTAAGGTTAGGGTTGCCCTCAAAATCCTCTAGTATATATAGGAGGAGGGAGAGGGGAGGCTGACTTAGCCCCTCCTCCAAGAAAGGCTTCGGCCAAAGTAAAGGGGGAATAGTCCTCCCCCAACTAGGACTCCTTCCCCTCACAAGGGAGGTGGAGTCTTGGGAGGATTCATTTCCCCTTTGTCCTCCTCCTTCCAATTTCACATGGGCCCTCTTAGCGGCTGGCCGACCAGCCCACCAGGGGCTGGTGTGCCATCCCCTAGGCCCATGTGGCCCTTGGGGTGAGTGGGCACCTCCTGGTGGACCCCGGAACCCTCTCGACACCTCCGGTACATTATCGATGAGCTCGAAACTTTTTCGGTGACCAAAATAGGACTTCCTATATATCAATCTTTACCTCCGAACCATTCATAAGCTCCTCGTGATGTCCGGGATCTCATCCGACACTCTAAACAACCTTCGGTCACCACCATACATAACTCTATACTACTGAAACGTCACTGAACCTTAAGTGTGTAGACCCTGCGGGTTCAAGAACTATGTAGACATGACCGAGACACCTCTACGGTCAATAACCAATAGCGGGACCTGGATGCCCATATTGGTTCCTACATATTCTACGAAGATCTTTATCGGTTGAACATCTATGTCAAGGATTCAGTTAATCCTATATGTTGTTCCCTTTGTTCTTCGGTATGTTACTTGTGCGAGATTCGATCGTCGGTATCTCCATACCTAGTTCAATCTCGTTACCGGAAAGTCTCTCTACTCATTCTGTAATACAAGATCCCATGGCTAACACTTTAGTCACTTTGCTTGGAAGGCTTTTTGTGATGTTGTATTGCCGAGTGGGCCCTGAGATACCTCTCCATCACACGGAGTAACAAATCCCAGTCTTGATCCATGCCAACTCAATAGATACTCTCGGAGATACCTACAAAGCACCTTTATAGTCACCCAGTTACATTGCGATGTTTGATACACATAAAACACTCCTCCAGTGTCAATGAGTGGCATGATCTCATGGTCATAGCAACAGATACTTGACATGCAGAAAACTATAGCAATAAACTGACACGATTATATGCTATGTTTCTAGTTTGGGTCTTGTCCATCACATCGTTCTCATAATGATGTGATCACAGTATCAAATGACATCTCATGTCCATGGCTAGAAAACCTTAACCATCTTTGATCAACGAGCTAGTCTACTAGAGGCATACTAGGGACACAATGTTGGCTACATATCCACACATGTATTTGAGTTTTCAATCAATATTGTTATAGCATGGATAATAAGCGATTATCACGAACAAGGAAATATAATAATAACCAATTTATTATTGCATCTAAGGCATATTTTCAACAGTCTCCCACTTGCACTAGAGTCAATAATCTAGTTCACATCACCATGTGGTTTACATTGTTATGAATCTAATACCCAATGAGTTCTGGGGTTCGATCATGCTTTGCATGTGAGAGATGTCTTTAGTCAACGGGTATACGGCATTCAGATCCGTGTGTGCTTTGCAAATCTCTATGTCATATTGTAGACACTGCTATCACACTCCTTTTGGAGCTATTCCAAATGGCTGCTCCACTATACTTATCCGGATTGCTACTCAGAGTCATCCGGATTGGTGTTAAAGCTTGCATAGACGTAATTCTTTATGACAAACTCTTTATCACCTTCATAATCGATAAATATTTCTTTAGTCCTCTAGTTAATAAGGATAATTTTGACCGTTGTCCAATGATCCACTCCTGGACCACTCTTGAACCCCTTGACAGACTCATGGCAAGGCATACACAGGTGTGGTACATAGCATGGCATACTATATAGAGCCTATGGCTAAGTCATAGGGGACGACCTTCGTCCTTTCTCTTTCTTCTGCCGTGGTCGAGCTTTGAGTCTTACTCAACTTTACACCTTCCAAATCAGGCAAGAACTACTTCTTTGACTGATCCATTTTGAACTCTTCCAAATCTTGTCAAGGTATGTACTCATTGAAAGTCTCATCAAGCGTCTTGATCTATCTCTATAGATCTCGATGCCCAACAATTAAGTAGCTTTATCCAGGTCTTCCTTTGAAAAACACGTTTCAAACAATCCTTTATACTTTCTAGAAATTCTACATCATTTCCGATCAACAATATGTCATCCACATATACTTATTAGAAATTCTATAGTGCTCCCACTCACTTTATTGTAAATACAAGTTTCTCGTAAACTTTGTATAAACTCAAAAACTTTGATCGCCTCATCAAAGCGTATATTCCAACTCCGAGATGCTTGCTCCAGCCCATAGAAGAATTGCTGGAGCTTGCACACCTTTTAGCATCCTTAGGAGTGACAAAACTTTCTGTTTGTATCACATACAACCTTTCCTCACAGAAACGGTTAAGGAAACGATGTTTTGACATCCATCTACAAGATTTCATAATTGTAAAATGCAGCAACTGCTAACATAATTCCAACAGATTTTAGCATCACTACGGGTCAGAAAGTCTCATCGTTGTCAACTCGTTGAACTCGTTGGAAGCTTCTTTCCGACAAGTCGAGCTTCATAAATGGTGACATTCACCATCAACGTTTGTCTTTATCTTAAAGGTCCATTTGTACTCAACGACATGTCGTTCAACGAGTAAGTCTACCAAAGTCCATACTTGGTTTTCATACATGGATCCTTTCTCGGATTTCATGTCTCCTAGCCATTTGTCGAAATCCGGGCCCATCATTGCTTCTCCATAGCTCGTAGGTTCATCATTCTCCAACAACATGACCTCTAACACAGGGTTGTTGTACCACTTAGGAGCAGTATGTGTCCTTGTTGACCTACGAGGTTCCATAGTAACTTGATCTGAAGCTTCATGATCATCATCATTAACTTTCTCTTCAATTAACGTAAGCTCCACAGAAATAACTTTCTGCGCTGCGCTACACTCTGGTTAAAACAAAGGTTCAACAACCTCATCAAGTTCTATCTTCCTCCCACTCGATTCTTTCGAGAGAAACTATTTCTCGAGAAAGGACCCATTTTAGCAACAAACACTTTGCCCTCGTATCTGAGATAGAAGGTATACCCAACTGTTTCCTTAGGGTATCCTATGAAGATACACATTTCTACTTTGGGTTCGAGCTCATCAAACATAAGCGTCGCATTCCCAAACTCTGAGAAATGACAATTTAGGTTTCTGCCAAACCATAATTCGTACGGTGTCATCTCGGTAAGTTTAGATGGTGCTCTATTTCAAGTGAATGTAGTTGTCTCTAATGCATAACCTCAAAACGTTAGTGACAAAACGATAAGAGATATCATAGTACGTACCATATCCAATAGAGCACGACTATGACGTTTGGGCACACATCACACTATGGTGTTCCAGGTGGCGTGAGTTGTGAAACAACTTCCACATTGTCTTAAGTTGTATACCAAACTCGTAAGTCAGATATTCACCTCCACGATCATATCGTAGACATTTTTATCTTCTTGTCACGATGATCTCAAACTTCACTCTAAAATTGCTTGAACTTTTCAAACGTTTTAGACTTGTGTTTCATTAAGTAAATATGCCCATATCTACTCAAATCATTAGTGAAGGTAAGAAAATAACGATATCCACCGCACGCTACAACACTCATTGGACCGCATACATCAACATGTATCATTTCCAATAAGTCACTTGCCCGTTCCATCAAGCCAGAAAACAGGGTTTTAGCCATCTTGCCCATGAGGCATGGTCCGCATGTCTCAACCGATTCGAAATTGAATGAGTCCAAAGATCCATCAGCATGGAATTTCTTCATGCATTTTACACCAATATGACATTTAGCGGTAGTTCCACAAGTATGTGGTACTATGATTATTAACTTTGTATCTTTTGGCATCAATATTGTGAACATGTGTATTACTACGATCAAGATTCAATAAACCATTCTCATTGTGTGCATGACCATTGAAGGTATTATTCATGTAAACAGAATAACCATTATTCTCTAACTTAAATGAATAACCGTATTGCAATAAACATGATCTAATCACGTCCATGCTCAACACAAACACCAAATAACATTTATTTAGGTTCATCACTAATTCTGAATATAGAGAGAGCGTGCGATGGTGATCACTTCCAACACACATCGTCATCTCACCCTTAGGTAGTCTCCGTTTATTTCATAACTTTTACTTCGAGTTACTAATGTTTAGCAATCAAACCGGTATCTAATACCTAGGTGCTACTAGGAGTACTATCAAGGTACACATCAATAACACGTATATCAAATATACTTCTGTCGACGTTGCCAGCCTTTTTATCTACCAAGTATCTAGGGTTATTCCACTTCAGCGACCGTTCTCCTCCTAATAGAAGCACTTAGTATCGGGTTTGGGTTCAACCTTGGGTTTCTTCACTGGAGCAGCAACTCACTTGCCATCCATGAAGTTTCCCTCCTAGCCCTTGCCCTTCTCGAAACTAGTGGTTTCACTAACCATCAACACTTGATGCTCCTTCTTGATTTCTACCTTCGCGGTGTCAAACATCGTGAATAGCTCAGGGATCATTATTTCCATCCCTGGCATTTTATAGTTCATCACGAAGCTCTAGTAGCTTAGTGACAGTGACTTGGATAACTATATCAATCACTATCTTATCTGGAAGATCAACTCCCACTCGATTCAAGCGATTGTAGTACCCAGACAATCTGAGCACATGCTCACCGATGGAGCTATTCTCCTTCATCTTGCAGGCAAAAAATCTTGTTGGAGGTCTCATACCTCTCAACACGGACACGAGCCCGAGATCCCAATTTCAGCTCTTAGAACATCTCATATGTTTCGTGACGTTCAAAACGTTTTAGAGCCTCAATTCTAAGTCGTAATGCAAGACGCATTGAAATATCAAGTAGTCGTCAGAACGTGCCTATCAGATGTTCACAACATCTACAGACAACGCTAGAGGGGGTGGCGCACCGGGCGGTGCATTAAGGACATAAGCCTTTTGTGCAGCAATGAGGAAAATCCTTAGATCACGGACCCAGTCCGCATTATTGCTACCATCATCTTTCAACTTACTTTTCTCTAGGAACGCATCAATAAAACAGGGGAGCTACAGTGCGAGCTATCTACAACATAATTGGCAAACACACTTCTGACTATGTTCATGATAATGAGTTTAATTAATCATATTACCTAAGAACTCCCACTCAAATTGATCCCTCCGGTCATCCGAGTGATACATGATCCAAATTCACCAACTCAAGTCTGATCATCACGTGAGTTGAGGTGGTTTCAATGGTGAACATCATCATGTTGATCATACCTACTATATGACTCATGTTCGACCTTTCGGTCTCTTGTGTTCTGAGGCCATGTGTGTACATGCTAGGCTCGTCAAGTTTAACCCGAGTGTTCTGCACGTGTAACACTGTCTTGCACCCATTGTATGTGAACGTAGAGTCTGTCACACTTGATCATCACGTGGTGTCTCGACATGACAAACTTTCTCAACGGTGCACACTCGGGGAGAACACAATTTATCTTGAAATTTAAGTGAGGGATCACCTTATAATGATATCGTCGTCCTAAGCAAAATAAGATGCAAAAAAGGATTAACATCACATGCAAATCATAAGTGACATGATTTGACCATGAACTTGTGCTGTTGATCTCCATCTATAAAGCACCGGCATGATCTCCATCGTCACCGGCATGACACCATGATCTCCATCATCTTGATCTCCACCAACGTGTCGCCATCAAGGTTGTCACGCGCACCATGATTCTACTACTATTGCTACCGCTTAGCGATAAAGTAAAGCATTACAAGGTGCTTAATGATTGACATGCAGGTCATACGATAATTAAAGACAACCCTATGGCTCCTATCGGTTGCCGTACTCATCACATGCAAGTCTAGATATTCTATACAAAACATGATCATCTCATACATCATATATATCTCATCATGTAATTGGCCATATCACATCACAACATACCTTGCAAAAACAAGTTAGACGTCTTTTAATTGTTGTTGCAAATTTTAAGTGGCTGCTACGGGTATCTAGCAAGAACAATTCTTACCTACGCATAAACCACAATGGTGATACACAAGTTGCTATTCAACCTTCTCAAGGACCGCCTTTGTCGAATCTGATCCAACTAGAGTAGGAGAGATAGACACCCGGCAGCCATCTTTGTGCAACAAAGTTACACGTCAGTCGATGGAACCGGTCTCTCATAAGCGTACGAGTAAGGTTGGTCCGGGTCGCTTCATCCCACAATACCGCTGAATCAAAAGACGACCAAGGGAGGAAGCAATCTAAGCATCAACGCCCACAAACTCCTATGTGTTCTACTCGTGATCTCATCTACAAATAGACCTAACTCGTGATGCCATTGTTGGGGAACGAAGCATGGGAAACAAAAAAAATCCTACGCACACGCAAGATCTATCCATGGTGATGAGCATCTACGAGAGGGGGAGTGGATCTACATACCCTTGTAGATCGCAAAGTAGGAAGCATAAAGAAACGCGGTTGATGTAGTCGAACGTCTTCGCGATCCAAATCGCAAGCCATCCCACGAACCAGTTGTGGTCCTTTCGATCCAATCACGATCCGTCCCATGATCCAATCACGATCCGTCGCGCCATCCAGTCGTGGTCCTCTCGATTTAGCGCCGAATGGACGGCACCTCCGTGTTCAGCACACGTGCAACTCGATGACGATCTCCACCTTCTTGATCCAGCAATAGGGGCGGAGAGGTAGATGAGTTCTCCGGCAGGGCGACGGCGCGGCGGTGGTGGTGGTGGAGTTGATCCGGCAGGGCTTCGCCAAGCACTACGGAATCAATCTAGAGGAGAAACGGATCTAGAGGAAGAAGAGGGCAACACATGGCAATTAGGGTTAGGGCAGCCCTCAAAATCCTCTAGTATATATAGGAGGAGGGAGAGGGGAGGCTGCCTTGGCCCCTCCTCCAAGGAAGTCTTCAGACGAAGTAAAGGGGGAAGAGTCCTCCCCCAACTAGGACACCCTCCCACACAAGGGAGGCGGAGTCTTGGGAGGATTCCTTTCCCCTTTGTCCTCCTCCTTCCAATTTCGCATGGGCCCTCTTAGGGGCTGGCCGACCAGCCCACCAGGTGCTGGTGCGCCACCCCTAGGCCCATGTGGACCTTAGGGTGAGTGGGCCCCTCCCGATGGACCCCCGGAACTCTCCCGGCACCCCCGGTACATTACCGATGAGCCCAAAACTTTTCCGATGACCAAAATAGGACTTCCTATATATCAATCTTTACCTTCGGACCATTCATAAGCTCATCTTGGCGTCCGGGATCTCATCCGGGACTCCTAACAACCTCCGGTCACCACCATACATAACTTTGTACTACCGAAACGTCGCTGAACCTTAAGTGTGCAGACCCTGTGGGTTCGAGAACTATGTAGACATGAACGAGACACCTCCACGGTCAATAACCAATAGCAGGACCTGGATGCCCATATTTGTTCCTACATATTCTACGAAGATCTTTATCGGTTGAACCTCTATGTCAAGGATTCAGTTAATCTCGTATGTTGTTCCCTTTGTTCTTCGGTATGTTACTTGCCCAAGATTCGATCGTCGGTATCTCCATACCTAGTTCAATCTCGTTACTGGCAAGTCTCTTTACTCGTTCCGTAATACAAGATCCAGTGGCTAACACTTTAGTCACTTTGCTTGCAAGGCTTGTTGTGATGTTGTATTACCGAGTTGGCCCTAAGATACCTCTCCATCACACGGAGTAACAAATCCCAGTCTTGATCCATGCCAACTCAATAGACACTCTCGGAGATACCTGTAGAGCACCTTTATAGTCACCCAGTTACGTTATGACGTTTGATACACACAAGACACTCCTCTAGTGTCGGTGAGTTGCATGATCTCATGGTCATAGGAACAGATACTTGACATGCAGAAAACTATAACAATAAACTGACACGATCGTATGCTATGTTTCTAGTTTGGGCTTGTCCATCACATCATTCTCCTAATGATGTGATCCCGTTATCAAATGACATCTCATGTCCATGGCTAGGAAACCTTAACCATCTTTGATCAACGAGCTAGTTTACTAGAGGCATACTAGGGACACAGTGTTGGCTACATATCCACATATGTATTTGAGTTTCCAATCAATACAATTATAGCATGGATAATAAGCGATTATCACGAACAAGGAAATATAATAATAACCAATTTATTATTGCCTCTAGGGCATATTTCCAACAATTGCTTCCTCCGATCTGTAGGGGACGACCCCCCAGTTGATGGATCCACACTTTTCGGAGTTAGAACCGTTGTCCTTCATGCCGGAGGAGGCTAGAGATCTCCGGAGGTGAGCTACGGTTGCGGATTGGAGTGGAGGGGAGTGGCTAGGGTTTGGTCCGGCGAGTGGATGAGGACGAATATATGTGGGGTCGATGCAGGCTAGGTGGTCGTGCCGGGCACACCCGGACGCCCCCATATCCGCCCCATATTTGGGCTAGATATGAGGAATGTCGGTCAGCCCAGGCGTTTGAGATCCATTTGAGAGGCCTGACTGGGTCGAAAATTCGTGACCCGTTAGTGATCGGGAGGCCTGCCCGTGAGTTTGAGGGGGGAGGTATGAGGGGTCCCTTTGTAGATGCGAGCATCTAAATCAAACCCATCTTAAACGTTGGGTGACCCGGTCACTGACCAGTCACAAAAATTTGACCCACACAGATGTCTCAAACAAGCCTCAAATGCTCGGTCCGACCGACATCCCTCATTCGAGTCCAAATACGGGTGGATATGGGGCGTCCAGGCGTGTTCGTCACGTCGAACCTGATGGCCCGACCCCATAGCAAATTACACCAAATCCACCCCTGGACCTACCGAATCCATTTGCTCTTTCCGCTTTTCTTCCTCCTCCCCGACTTCCGTCTCCCAGCTTTGGCGCGGCGCGCGCTCTGTAGCTATACCGTCCGTCTGTGCAGCTAGGACCGGCACAACACTCCGTCTCCCGTCCTCGCCGTTGGGGACGTCGTTGCCGGCTCGGATGCCACCGCGGTACGTCCGGCAACTCTCGAGCTCCCCATTGCACTATATGTGTTTGACGCAGTGTCTGACCTAGTTTTTCATGATTTTTCTAGGGCAAATGATGAATTCGATGCTTCGTCAAACAAGGAGTATGGACCGACGGAGCTTGATCAAATGATTCAAGATGAGTTCTTCGATTCCTCGTATTTGGACGAAGAAGTGGATATGATCACGCTCAAGAGCATGCAAGACAAAATGGACCGACAAGTGAATCATATTCTCAACTTCAAGGGCTCAGTCAAAGGAAGATTGTGGAGGGAGGAAAGGCGCACGATGATCTATCTGCATGGATTTGCATGGATTTTAGTGGTGATCGATCTGCATGGATTTGAGTGTCCGGATTTAAGATATGTGAATGCTGGAAGTGAGATATGAGGTTTCATCCGGATGCGTATGTGAACGTGTTCGGACGCCTTCGCGGATGAGATCGGATTTGTGAAGTCCGGCTGTATATGCTTCTTAAACCAGGAAAGAACATGCCAACCGGTTCTCTCTGTCATTCAGTCATGCTGTCATGCATGTTGTACGCTGCCTTGTGATAAAACTTCATATAAATATTCGCAAAGAAACAAAAAAACTCTTATATGGATCTTAGTTGTTGGTAGGTCATGCATGTGTTTGGACGTGCGATTTGCAATTCGCAACCAAAACCCCTGGCATGGTCCAAGCATACGGAGAGAGCAACAAGGGCTCCTCCATGCTACGGAGGAGTACATGCATGCGTTTTCGGTGACAGGCAGGCGTTGGTCCAGCCTCAGATGTCAAGACGACAAGTCCATTGTCACATTTGGCGTGACCACGGTTGTGGGTGGGAGCAGCCATCATCACGCGGCCCGGATGCGAATGGAACGCTTCTCTTCTGTGCAAGCATGGCATGGCATGGGATGGGAGCTAGCACACGCCATGAATCGGTGCAATTGCACCGTACGTATTGGGTTTTTGACTAGAACAATCATTCTATGGTATTTTTATTGGTTGGTTGGTTCCATTCACCGAACGCCAGTATGCATGTGTTTAATTAGTGCTAACACTAGCACAGTAGTATAAACATGTGTCTGTGAAATTAGTTTGACGCAACTCGGCCGGAGATGCGTGTGAAGGCAAATACAAAGATAAACATATGCCGCTGATGTGCACATCCGCGTTGAAGAGACCGTTCGTGTTATCCGTTCCGAAAGAGAACACGACGAAGAAGACGAGATCGTTGCTGCCGCTAGTTCGGCCACCGTCTCTTTCCCACCGCCTCCTTCCTTTCCCGTGTACATAAACAAAGTCATTGTTGAGTAAGCCAAACAAAGACCAATAGCTAGCTAGCTACACCAGCCAGCCAGCTGCTCCAAACCGATCAAACCAAACGCAAACGGATCCATGGCCGGTCATGCATGACAGCAACAAACCACTAGCCAGCACCACCGCACAAGCTAGCCAGATCGAACAAGAACAACCACCCCCAACCCCAAGGCCAAGGATAACGAACGAACGTATGCACGTCTCGGCACAAGAAAGAAAGAAAGAATCGGTCGCACGATCGTCCAAGGAGGGCCGGCCGGGACCCGATCCGTGTGAAAGGAGGAGCATCACATGCCCATGCCCACGCCCAGTCGGTTGCATTGCATGACCTTCACCCGAAGAAACGCTTGTGAAGCCATCAAGCAAAGAAAGGGGAGGCGCGCGCGGCCGTACGTGATACTAGGCGTGGCCATGGCATCGGCATCGGCACCTTTCGCCTTTCCTTTCCCCGCACTTAATGGTGTGTTGGGGTCTGGAGACTTTGAGCCTCGGAACGCGCATGGCATGGCGAAGGAAATGGCCCTCCGCTCCGCTGCCCGCAGTCACCACTCACCACGCATGCCCGGTGGTCACCGCGAAACTGCCTCCACCGCCCGGGTGGCGAGATCGCATGCTAACCGTGCCGGATTTGACCCGACTTGTTAACGATCTGGACACGCATCGTCATCAGCTGCTACTAGTACTTGCATGCACTGTACAGTATTCCACATTCTCGTGCAGTGTACACGCAGAGACGCAGGATTTGACCTCCGCCCATGCATGGATACAAGTATACTCCTACTGCTAGTGCATCGGTTTGGTGCGATTGACAATTCTGACACAGTGGGTTTGACCAAACCCACGCATGCATGCTGTCCTAAACGGCCACCACTAGAGGTCTAGAGTGTATGTGTCATGGGTTAGCGCTGCAGACAACAACTAGAGGTTTTGGTCTCCATCCGTTGTTGTGTGTTGCCAGATGGTACTACGTAGCCTCTAGACTCTAGAGACGGTAAAGTAGACTATAGGAAGGAAGGATTAATTAGCCTCGTCATGGCTGATTAGTTTATGTTTCCACCACCTCCAGACGTCTGCACAAGTAAGTAACCTTACTTGCGTGAGCCAATCGCGATCACGTGCAGGTACGTTGTCGAGGAGAAGAGAACAAACCAAAGGTTGCGAGATTGAAGGGTGGGCAAACAAATTGGCACGGAGCTTGTCTGTCCGCGACGAAGGTAGATGCAACGACGCATCAAGTGACAGCCACCTCGGGAACAAGGATGGCAGCATTTGATTCTTTCTACTACCCGGCCAGGGCCAGCTCTCCCCCCTCTTTTGCATCTTTCCATCTCAACCGATATTCTAGAGCCCGGTGTTTTTTCCTCTTCTCCTTGCTTGCTTCAATCGCCATGCTTCTGTTCCCTCTAAAGACGAAAGCAGAGGGGGAGGCCGTCCTCTCCTGGTGATGTCTGCCAAATCTCAATCAGATTACACCTAGCATAATAGCATACACTAGTCAATAAAACCTGCCTGCATCTAACTTTGGGTCCTACGCACGCCAACGCTTCCGAGTAGCAGCACTACTTGGTAGTTAAGGTATGCATGTACTATTAGTACGTATGTATTGCTGCTACCACGAATAACCGATAGGAAAGCAACGATTTGTTCTTATATAGAGTACTTCAGAGAGAGAGAGAGAGAAATTATAAGGAAAAGGGAAGCAACAATAATGTCTGCGCATGTATGCATGCGTGCCTGTTACTAATCACCAATTCAAGCACGACATCCCACTCGCGACCTTAGAAATCTCTTAAAGAAGCTATCAACTCTACTTTGGTATTATCCGATTAGAATACTGAGCCAGGACTGAATCATAACCTGCAGAATTATTGGTGGTGACAAAAACATGGGAGGAAATCCAGTGCAACAAATGTCCTGCTCCTGGGTGGTTGTCAAATGTTCTGGTTAAACCAAAGAAGAGGTAAATTCTACGGCGTTTTCTGTCAATTTGTCATTTTTCACCAGGGAATCCCACGATCCAGGCCAAAGGATTCGGCAACCACTCAAAAGTAGTTTCGACGCATGCCTCAGTCTCTCCCCCTTACTCGTTCCCGTTCCAACTTTATTTTTCTGCAAGAAAATGAAAGCCGTGAAAATGAAAGATGGTTCGCCGAAGAATTGCCTCCAAATAAAACCAAACAATGTTGTACTATTGTACTAGTCTAGAACAAGGAGCTTATTTTCTTCTCTCGGTTCGTTTTCATTCTTATCAACAACACGTAGTAACTGAAAATGAGGCGACACTGAAAATTCAACGGCTGTTTGCTGCCCTGTATTTATGCAGGTTATCCGCCAAGGAGAAGTAACACGAACGCCAGGTTGCTTGGTTCTCAGTTTACACTAGAAGCTCTCCACTGGACATAGACCTAACAGCTGTGAAGGCGCGTTCACAGCAGAGAGATAATCCATTTTATAAAGAAAGCCGGACCCAAAATATACTAGCCGTATTATCGCATTCTTGCAAACATCGAATAGTTTGATGACCTAAAAATGGTTGGGAGTTCCTTGTCGCAGGAAATTGGTTGAGACACTCGTACTATTATATTTGTGTATGATGACATCGCTATAATGTTACACCATTAATTTGGCCATCACACTGAATATCACAAACGCTAGTTGGAGATTCAAACACCTTTAGCAGGTTGGAAATTTCTGGTTAGTAGTTCAACTTTTCTTAATTTGGTTGTGTATGGTATCTTACTTTACCACCAAATATATAAAAGTGCTCCATATATGTGTTTTGAACCATTAGATACTCTATATCACTTTTTTATAATCTCAACCCTAACACCAAAGTCATTTTACGTAAGCCACGGCATAACACCCACTGTTGGTTTCTAACATGAAATATTACAAACTATTAAAGCTACTAAGCTAGTATTTAAATCATGTGTTTCTCGCATGTTCTACCTACACTCGCTGTTTTCTCTCACACAAAATTAGTTGTCGCTTCTAGAACCATATCTCGCTCACTTGCTCTTAACCATCCACCTCTTCTCCGTGTCTCTAGTAGCTGCCCATGCCCAAGTCACGGTTCACCAAGAATAGGACAGTGCACATCGAAGAGTTACAAGACATGCATTTCACGAAAGAAGCGGCATTTGGTGCCATAATTTTCACAAGTGGCAGGGAAAAGCATAGGAGGACCGTTAACTTTGCTCCAAAAGCAGTTATGGACAAAAGACACTATGAAGGCACGACACATAAACATGCGAGTACATCATATGCTTAGAAAATTTGTAATCGTCCAAAATTATACTTGGGATTATACTCCTTCCGGTCCTTTTTAGTCTGCATATTAGTTTTGTTCGAAGTGAAAATATCTTTACTTTGACCAAACGTATAAAAACATGTATCAACATTCACAATGCCAAATTAATATTGTTAAATTCATTACGAAATGTAGTTTCATAAAATGTATGTATAGTAACTAGTTCTTATTGTAGCCTCTTGCCAACAAAAAATAATTAATTAATATTTTATATGGTAGAATGGATCACACACAGACATTGAATAGTCCTTCCGTTTTAACATCCGAGCTATATATTTTCACGTTTGATTATTTGACAGAATAAAGTTATGTTTTTGGATTTTCTATATTGCAGCTTCAAGGGACTAATCCATTGATATCTAGACACGGTTGTGATCCCTTCATCCATAAATACAAGGCAATAATACTATTTTGAGATTTACTCTGATCACCACTTAGACCAATAATAATGCATGATATGGAAAATTCAAAAAATAATAATGTGTGATATCCGCGTTAAATGTTTACGACCGTATCCGCATTTGGATGAAGCTTCCAACAATATATAAATATCATATATGTATCACATATTATCGATGGTCAACATAAACCCTAAAATACGCACATTCATGGACAGAGAGAGTAATCTTTTGATAAACACCGACATTACTAAAATGAGGTAACAACACCACTGGTGCTTGAACTTGCCACATATGTTCATTTAGTGTCTAAACTTAAAAAATACGTCGAACTAGTTCTAAAACTTGCCATGAACGTGTAAATACGGTGCTAATCCCATTCATAGACATAAAGTGTGCTGACATGGCACCATATTTTGCTAACGTGGCATGGGGTTCACTTGTAGAGATGAAACATAATTTTAGCTAAATACTATGTCCATATAACAAGCGGGCCCTGTCTGTCGGTACAGAATAAAAATAAAATAAAAATTGATGAACACTAGGATCGACCCTGAGGAAGTGAAGAGTGCGGGCTACCTGCGCTAGCCAATCCACCGGACAGACTCATATGTGTATTTTTCCCCGTTAGATATAATGTACTGTCGAAATAAAAACTTATGCTATTTAAATTCGTTGGAGCCGTGCGGCCATTTAACACACGTTCACTTAAAAAAACGTAAAATCTCTGTATAAAATATCACGGTAATACAAATAAAGGTCAATTATATGTGTGGTATTAATAGTTATAAATATTATACATATAACTAGAATAACTAACTTTTAATAAAAATCATGTACCTTTTAGAATATTCACGTATTATTTTAAAAACATTAACATAACTGAAAAAATGTATAATAAAAAGTTCATGTAATATAATATAAATATTTTTAAAATTACACTTCGTGAATATTATTTTAATTATTCAAACATTTGAGTAACTATACACACATTTTATAATTCATAAGTATGTTGTGTAAGAAAATGTTTCTATAACTAAAAATTATTCATAATTTAAAATTTAAAGTGCATATATGAATATTCACTCGTTGATTATATTTACATTATATAATATTAATAATACAATCCATGAGCGAAATTATACACCAGTGAATATTCGTAAGTATTTAGTAAATGTTGTTATCCTTAATTTTTTTCAAATTAAATATTAGCCATGCATGTCCAAAAATGTTTATATTCACTGTATTTAAAATAGTATTTTACAATTAATATGTTAATATATTTTTAACTTACATGATCACTTTTAGTATGTTAGTTTATTGCATACATCTATATATTTATATTGTGTGCACACGAATATTCGTGCACCAGGAGGTTATTATTTATGTACCATAAATATTTATAATTCAGGTGCCTTTTTAATATATTTAAAAAATATATGCACGTAAATATTTGTATACCACGAGATAACTATTAATACCACAAAAATGTTTGTAATATGCGTATTAGTACGATTATAATTTACAGGTATTTTCTTATTACAAGTGGATCATATGTCACGTCGGTCCAATACAGTGCCATGTCAGCACACTTTACATCTACAAATAGCATTAGCACCGTATTTGCATGCTCACGTCAAGTTTTAAAACCAGTTTAACGCATTTTGCAAGTTTAGACACTAAAGTGAACATCCCGACAAGTTCGAACACCACCGGTGTTATTACCTCTGCTAAAATATACTACTACTTCCGGACCCAAAGCATGGACGAGTAATCAAAAATTCTAAAGATTGGATGCATGCGAAGTTACAACGAAGGGCCTTGGCCAAAGAAACGCCTAGGCCATCCATGATTATCGCCAAGCAAAAGCTCCCTAACCAAAACCACCACCATCTTAATCTCCTGCATTGACGTCAAGAAATCCTCCACCCATCCATCCATCCCCCGGGATTCTCCTCCTAATTTTAACCGCCCGGGCGCTCGCAATCTCGCTAATCCATCTCATCTTTTAACCCCGCGAGTAATTTTAGGCTGCCCACCCACGTTTTCCGTTTCCGCGTTCCCTTCCGTTCCATGTGAGAGGTTTTAAGGGGAGCGTGCGAAGTGGGTGCGCGGAATTGGACTCGCCCCACGCCCACGCTCACGCTCACGCTTCAGGCTCAGGCTCAGGCTCCTATTAAAACCACGAGTGGAAGTTTTCTTCTCCGTCACCTCCCGCTTCGCGAACCCACCACCCGTCGTCCGTTTCTTCTCCTCTCCACCTCCTTAACATAACAATGGCTGTGCAGGCCCAGTACCCCTCCCATCTCCTCTTCCACGATAGGTGCGTCCCCTCACGTCCCGCCCTCTCTCGCTCAATCCTCCCCCTCCTCTTCCGCCGCCGCGTATGGTTTTCGGGTGATCTCATGGCTTCGTCTCCTTTACAGAGGTGACCTGGTGGAGAGAACGGACATGGACCTGCCCAAGCAGCATCAGCAGCAGCATCAGCTCCAGCAGCAGCAGCAGCAGCAGCAGCTTGCCGGGCTCTCGCCGGCGGTCTATTTTGCCAGTGGCGGAGGTGCGTTTGCCTGCCTCGACGGCATGATTCATTGGCCGCGCGCCCGTACGGTTCCCGGATTGTGACATGGCTTGGTTGGTTCGGTTTCTTGCAGCGAGTGGGAATCGGAGGAAGCGCGCCAGGGAGGCCATGACGCCGCCGCCGCCGGCCAAGGAGGAGTATGTCAACCTGTTCGCGCAGCAGTCGGCGCCCTTTTTTAACATGGCGCAGCTCCACAGCAGGGTCGCGTCGTCCCCGTCCCCTGCTCCGGCGACGCGCGTGTCCACGGGCCTCCGCCTGGCATTGGATGAGCAGCAGCAGAGACAGATTAACTCCTTGTGTTACCCCTCCTCGTCGTCGCCACTCGTTCCCTTCTCCGATGAGTTCGCCGGACAGATGAAGCAGCACGGCGAGGAGCTCGACAAATTCGTCCGGGAGCAGGTAATTCATCTTGTCTCCGGCCATGACACGGCAATCCAATTGTAAGCTGCGCGCTTGTTTCCTGGCCTCACGTGCCCGTGCGTTGTCGACCAGGGCGAGCAGCTCCGTCGGGCCATCGCCGATCGGATGCGCCACCATAACCGGGCACTTCTGGTCGCGGCGGACAAGTCGGCCTCGCGCCGGCTACGGGAGAAGGCGTTGGAGGCGGAGCGCGAGGCGCGGCGCGGCGCCGAGCTGGAGGAGCGGCTCGCGCGGCTACGCAACGAGGCGGCGGCGTGGCAGGCCAAGGCACTCTCGGAGCAGGCCACCGCGGTGACCCTTCACGCGCAGCTCCAGCAGGCCGCCACCGCGGCGCGGGCATCCTGCGAAGAGCTCGCCGGCGGCGACGCCGGCCCGGCCGAATCGTGCTCGTCGGCGTACGTAGACCCTCGCCGCGCCGGGCCCGACCGCGCGTGCCACAGCTGCCACCTCGGCGCGGCCACGGTGGTGCTCCTCCCGTGCAGACATCTGAGCCTCTGCCGCGACTGCTTCGCCGCCGGCGACATGGACGTGGCCCTGGCGTGCCCGGTATGCCATTGCGTGAGGACCGGCAGCGTGGAGGCCATCCTGTGTTGACAGAGCTGGCCATCCCATCCCGATCGTGCGCCGAGCAATGCGAAAGGCACCATAGCTTGTTCCAGAGAATGGAAAATAGTCCTAAAATGGAAACTTGGATTCTTTTTTCTTCTTCATTCATTCAAGTTTTTGTTCATAGTTTTTTTTTTCATCCTTTTTTTTACTGCCGAGGGTTTACCCCTCGCCGTGTCCTCTAGGAGAATTCAATTGATATAAGTTGATTGTTAATACCTTCCCGGCCCGTCAATCGCAAAGGTGTGAATGCATAGTTAAACCCAACGTTCTTTCTCCGATCATATTACTGCTGCTGGTAATGCTATGCTGTACTGTGGGAGGGTTGCTTGTGATGTTGTCGTCAAACAGAAATGACGAATTGGCGTAGCACCAAACTGGCCGGTATCGGCATTAACAAGTGACGATCGCGATCACCGCGCTGCTCGCATGACGCTCATTTGTTGCTGAAATCCCGCGCAAAACGTGACATCTCTGCACCGGCGGGGTTAGGAGAGGTGCGCGTCCTGCGCCGTGCTTAATGATTCGGCCGTTTCGGCGTGGGCGGCACCGTCGGGCGCGGGGCGGGAGGCGTGCCCGCCGCCTCGGTTGTCCGTCAATTTTTACAGGCAGGCTGTGAAGAAGAGTGGAGGGCACGCGCGAGCAGGGCACGGCAGCAACGTCAGAAAGAAGAAAAGCTACCACGGAAATCGGGCACCGGCACGGCGGCGGTCGGCGGAATGAGCGGCCGCGCAGCGCAGGAGGCCGGCCGGCAACGGCGCCAGGCGCAGGCAGGCATGCGCGCCCCGAGCGGTTGAAAATTGCCTGTCCCCGCCTAGTGATGGCCGCGAGTGGTGGGTCCTCCCCCGTTTTTTCTGTTGGAAAGTGGGGCTGGGCTGGCAGGCACGGCACGGGCGCCTCCTCCCCTCCCGTTATGCCCGCCGCGCGCGCTCGCTAGTGGCCACGCGACGCAACGTCCGGCCGTTTGTTTACCGCCGGGGGAGGTCCCTTTTACTTTGGAAAAAAGAAAAGGAAAGCCGTCGTCGTTGTTATCCCGGCGATCTTCACGTATCTCTGCGGCTGTTTTATTACGGCTGGTGCTTTATGGACGATTTGAAGGGGACGGTGACAAAGCGCCAAAGCTGATGCTGTACAGGCCGTAGAGAGAGAGAGCGCCATGACATAAATTCGTGCCCGGAGTAAGCGAGTGGATCCCTCCCTGATCGGGTTTGGTAAAGTAAAGCGAAGTAAATTAGGCCGTCCAAGCCACTCGACACCGGTACCTCCAGTACAGAGCAGTACCGCCACCACCACCATCTGCGTGCCGGGAGTGATCGAGTACGTACGCGCACACGGTCCATAAAGAGCCCGTATCGGTA
The DNA here is from genome assembly GCA_022496015.1 of Hordeum marinum. Lineage (NCBI taxonomy): Eukaryota > Viridiplantae > Streptophyta > Magnoliopsida > Poales > Poaceae > Hordeum > Hordeum marinum. The sequence continues at coordinate 338,194,576 of CM039677.1, read as the reverse complement.
TTCAATTGGATCGCTCCGTTGGGACCGTATCGGCTGTTGCGATGCCCATGCCGGTACGAGCGCGGATCGCAGTGCCGCCGTGCGGCGCGGCGATGACGAGCACGGCATGCCTGTGAGTCGTGTCATGACTGCTGCTGCTACGTGAGGGTGAGGTGAGTGACCACGCTCACGCTCATGGTGCGCGCCCCAATTATTAACCCCCGCCCGGCCGGCCGTCTGGTGGCAACATGTGCCACGGTCGCGACCACATCGCCGTTGCGACGAAAGCCGGACGAACGATCCATCCGTCTTCTCGAACGCAGGATCGCTGGGGATCCGTGCCTGCTACTAGTAGCACTACGACGACGACTAGCCGGCTAGCGCCACCACCATATGATTCAAATAAATCTGATTTGATTCGATTCTTCACGGGCTTTTGTTACTGCGAGGCGGTCGCTGTTACGGCGTCCAATCTGATGCGATTTTCACGGGCTTAACTCGATCAGCCGTCCATGTCTGACTCTGATCATATCTCATCCTGTGATGACATGATTCGTTTTTTTTTCTAATCTGATCGCGTGGGTGCACTGCACCGTTCCCCGTTTCCGTGCCTTGGCATCGTATCCGCTGATTCAGGCGGAGAAAGGGATGCTTCTTCTTCTGGAGAAATAATTCGGGTGCCCAGGTCAGGTGGATTGGAAATCTCGATTCTAAAGAAAAAGGATCAACTCGTCGATGGTATTTGTAATCAATGCGTGTGTCAACCCGATGCATATCTTCCTTTGGCCAATCAAAGTAATATTTTGTACGCACTAGAGTTCGTTGACTCGACAACTCGTGCCATCCCAGACTTACGCAGAGCCGGTGAACATGTATCACAGGGAGAATAAAAAAGCGGCGTGATCCATGGTGTATTTTTAGCTTTATTATACCCATCTTTATAATGGTAGGAGTACTTTTTTTTTGCGAGGAATGGTAGGAGTACTGATTTCGTTTGGAAGAAAAAGAAAGTGCAATGGCAGATCAACAAGACTTTCGGTTTGGTTGAGAATCAATCATTGTAAGGGTAACGATAGTGGAGGGCAGTGGCGAAGCCAGGATTGAGTCAAGGCCTGGGTCCTAGATTTGCTACAGTGTTGCTACGGTGTGATACAATGCGCGAGATGTTACAGTCTTCAAAGAATTTCAGCCACACGTCCCAGGCCGAGGCCCCCAGGTCTGGGGCTTGTCTCCGCCGTTGGTGGAGGAGATCGATCTGTTACAAATCTTTGAAGTTAAAGTAGTAGCTGATACAAATCGAGTATATGAATCGGGGTGTTCTTGCGAAAGGGGAAAAGTAGAGGAAGAAGATGAACCAGGGTAAGCTGCCGCCGGGTCATGCCTGATCCTCTGGGTGCCGCCTCAGGTGGATGGGGATCTGCATAAGAGGTGAATGTCGTCGCAGTCACCCATTCCAACCAAATGAGCCTGATGTTGGGCTTGCATGCATGGCTAGAACATGCACGATCTTGTACACGACCGCGTGCAGGTGGGACTGCTCCGTCAAGGTCATTGACATCCCCCTCTCCTTGGCTTGAGGTTTGCCTCCAAGCCACGTTGTCCTGATGGTTTCATCGTCAGACCAACGTACTTGGATTTGTTCAATCATCACACATTTTTTGCGCTAGCGCATTTTAAGCACCTCCACTGGAACAACTAACTTGTAGGGATGGCAATTTTATCCATGGATCCGGATATCCGCGGATACCTGACCCGATTGGGCAAGGGTATGGAGCACATTTTTGCCCATGGATCCGTGTATCTGGATACCTGCGAGCAACCGGTTTGGGCATGGTTGTAATTTTTGCTCCATGGATATCTAATGGATACCCGTATGACACGTGGGCCCCTATGACAGTGACACTAAACTGAGCAAATGTACAACTCCAAGTCACTCGCAGTCACAGAAGGTCAAAGTCCGGCCCATGTTCCCTAATCCCTCACAACTCCACTAACATAATTATTAAACGTATTCTTAGTTAATGAACGATAATGAGTTAATTTGATCTTTGGGAAGGCTTGGTTCTGATTTTTCTATGCCCATGGAGCTCCATGGGTATCTGGATATCCAATTGATTTGGGCATGGACAGAATTTGTGCCCATGGATTCTTTGGTGGATGGGCAGAGGGTAGCAAGATGGGTAAGGGGTTGGATTTGGACCAGCTCCACCCGCCCCAAACCCGACCCATTGTCATCCCTACTAATTTGTCAGTGTAGAGGAAATTTAGAATGAACTTTGCCTGCCAGGCAGAAGTATTGGAAATATGCCCCAGATGCAATAATAAATTAGTTATTATCATATTTCCTTGTTCATGATAATCGTTTATTATCCATGCTATAATTGTATTGATCGGAGACTTAGATGCATGTGTGGATACATAGACAAAACCATGTCCCTAGTATGCCTCTAATAGACTAGCTCGTTGATCAAAGATGGTTAAGGTTTCCTAGCCATGGACATGAGATGTCATTTGATAACGGGATCACATCATTAGGAGAATGGTGTGATGGACAAGACCCAAACTACAAACGTAGCATATGATCGTGTCAGTTTATTGCTACTGTTTTCTGCATGTCAAGTATATGTTCCTATGACCATGAGATCATGCAACTCGCTGACACCGGAGGAGTGCCTTGTGTGTATCAAATGTCGCAACGTAACTGGGTGACTATAAAGGTACTCTACAGGTATCTCCGAGGGTGTCTGTTGAGTTGGCATGGATCAAGACTGGGATTTGTTACTTCGTGTGACGGAGAGATATCTCAGGGCCCACTCGGTAATACAACATCACAACAAGCCTTGCAAGCAATGTGACTAAGTGTTAGTCACGGGATCATGTATTACGGAACGAGTAAAGAGACTTGCCGGTAACGAGGTTGAACTAGGTATGGAGATACCGACGATCGAATCTTGGGCAAGTAACATACTGAAGAACAAAGGGAACATCATACGAGATTAACTAAATCCTTGACATAGAGGTTTGACCGATAAAGATCTTCATAAAATATGTAGGAACCAATATGGGCATCCAGATCCCGCTATTGGTTATTGACCGTAGAGGTGTCTTGGTCATGTCTACATAGTTCTCGAACCCGCAGGGTCTGCACACTTAAGGTTCGGTGACGTTTCGGTAGTATAGAGTTATGTATGGTGGTGACCGAAGGTTGTTCGGAGTCCCGTATGAGATCCCGGAGACCACGAGGAGCTCCGGAATGGTCCGGAGGTAAAGATTGATATATAGGAAGTCCTATTTCGGTCGCCGGAAAAGTTTCCGGCTCATCGGCAGTGTACCGGGAGACCATCGGGAGGGGTATTTCGACCCAAGAAGCTACATGGGCTGTGGGAGAGTAAATACCAGCCCTTTGTGGTCTGGTGGAAGTCCCACACAAGGCCCATGCAGCTAGGAAGAAAAGCCCAAAGAGAAAAAGGTGAAAAAAGGCAAAAAATAGGATGAATCCTAGTCCTACTAGGATTGGAGGTGGATTCCACCTCTTCTCCTAGTTCAGACGAACCAAAGGGCTTGCCCCTTGAGGGCCAAGCCGCCTCCTCTATTCCTCTTATATATACTAGAGGTTTTAGGTTTTTGGCACCTAATTTTAGCGACGTGCTGCCCGTTCCTCTAGTGCATAGTTTCTCCTCTAGATCGCATTTCTGCAGTGCTTAGGCAAAGCCCTGCCGGAACAGCTCCACCACCATATCCGGAGCACTGTCACGCTGCCGGAGAACTCTTCTACCTCTCCACTCCCTCTTGCTGGATCAAGAAGGCAGAGATCTTCATCGAGCTGTACGTGTGCTGAACGTGGAGGTGCCATCCGTTCGGCGCTAGATCGGAAGGACCGTGATCAAGATCGCGAGACGGATCGTGATGAGTTCGCAGAATGGGTCGTGATGAGTTCGCGGGACGGATCGTGATTGGATCGCGGGACAAATCGTGATGAGATCGCGGGACGCTCGGCGATTTGGATCGCGAAGACGTTTGACTACACCAACCGCGTTTCTTAACGCTTCCTGCTTAGCGATCTACAAGGGTATGTAGATCCACTCTCCCTCTCGTAGATGCTCATCACCATGGATAGGTCTTGCGTGAACGTAGGAAATTTTTTGTTTTCCATGCGACGTTCCCCAACAAGAAGGGCCTTCTGGCGCTATTAGACGTGGAAGACTGGGTGAATCGATGAATGATCCGGTGTCGGGGTATACAAACAGGGGTATTTGCCTACCCCTGACTTATGTACGGACAATGAAGCCTCTAGAGCAATAGCCAGGGCCTGCCGGGAAAGGCTACACCCATGACACCGAGCCAAGGCCAAGCAACACCGGCAAGCTCGCTGCTGCGACCCAAGACAAGCTCGAAGTGCTCCAGGCACGTCTGCAGTGCTTGCTGGGGACCAAGGCGTCCGCACGCTCAGAAGACCCGTCAAGCGAGTCCCCCGTCAAGCATGGGCAGACCGGTCGCCGCTCCACCGCATCGCTACTCCGGTCACTTATCTATGCGGTGTCGAGCTCCCGAGTGGCCAAGTAGCTCTCGCTAAGCACATGGCGACACGCTGGAAGACGATTATGCCTCCTTGACACCCGTCCGTAGGCATGTCAAGTCATGGCAGTAGTTAGCTAGAGCGATTGTAGGAGCTTGTCGTGAATGCATCCCCACACGCCACCTAGACTAGCAATGATGGCATTTTGTCCTTAATAATGCTAGAGTTAGGTATGATAAGCTTTGTCAGCTATCTAATCATCAGACAATGTCTGTTTTGCCACCGTGGTTGTCCCTTGTGCTATAAAAGGAGGCCCAGTGAAACCTAGCTCAGGATTCGGATCTCTGGACATTTGTACTCGCTTAGCAGCTCTTTCCCGAAGGCAACCCTTGCCGGGACGGAGCGCTAGGTGCCTCTCATGTTCTTCCAATCAATCCACCAAAAGCAGGAGTAGGGTTTTATGCTTCACAGCGGCCCGAACCTGGGTAAAACAAATGTGTCACGATGATCACGCCGTCTCGCTATCTCTGCTCTTTGTGCAAGTGATCTTGCCCCCACCGAACCACAAATGGGCCTGCGGCCCCATAGGTGATCGAGTGCATCCTACCCCCGACATCTTTGGCACGCCAGCTAGGGGAGCGTCATCTGTGCGAACCAGAAATTGCAAGCGGAGTGTTGATCGTCATCATCATCCCCTTCGCCAAAAGTGCCAAGGAAGAGAAGTAATGTCGCTTCCCCTGAAGGCTTACCTTCTCCGAGAGTGTTGCACGTTGCCGCCACCACAATGGCGGCACTGAGGACGAAGGATGTGTACATTGCGGCTGGTGCGCCCGACGCAGACAACATGGCAGCAACATGGGCTATGGCTCAGGAGAGGACCAACTGAATGGCAAAGCCACGCCGTCATCATCGTCGACCGACCACACCTAATCCAGAAAAGGTGCGGCTTGATCTGATAAAAAAAGGAGTACGCGGGTATACCTCCTTTTCTGTTTCTTCCCCGCCTGTGACTAGTCTTGCATAGTGGTGGTGCTGCCGTGTCGATGAGTTCACGTGCGGTTTGGTCCAGCATTTACCCCATAGGAGGTAAATCCCAAACCGAACGCCAGAAAAAAAATCCACTAATCGGCACCCCCGACGGACAGGATACGACAATGCCTCATTCACCAATGTGTCCGTCGCATTAGGCGCTACGAGGCTGTCGGGTGCGAAGGAATAGAAGGGAGGCTCAAACGCAGGATGCTTGCCCCATCGTCTTATTGTTGGCTGTGAACAACTGCATTAACCCGATAGGCTCTTGCCGCGGGTTTATGTTCATGACTAACGGATTCCCAAGTTTCTCTATTTTTCGTCCCTCCTCGTTTCCTCTTCTTCTCAGGAAGGCGATGAGCGCATCAGTATGTGCCTTCCGGGTAACTCGAAAAGAAAGGACGACAACGAATGACGGGAAAGATGAGGAGTGTAGACGGACACGCGACAAGATAGAATGAAAATCACGATGAAATATAAGTTGACACAACTATCGACTTTCGTTAAGGACTTGCATTTGCATACGACCCTTTGATAACCTAAGCTTCGTGCGATGAACCTTGCGTATGATGGAACCTTAGCGTCTCATTGTTTGCGCCCTCGCTTTGTTTCGAGCCTGCTCAACAAGGCATGCGGCAACATCATGGGCCATCGAGGAAAAACCCACCGACAACGTGATCTTGCAATCACAATTCTTAGGACTCGTTCCTCAAGGCACTCACAGCGGCACGATGTCGGCGGGAAACCAGAGTGCATAAAGAAAGTAACGTACGAAAGCCATAAGGAAAACAAAGGGGATAACATATGTCTACACAAATACAATAGTTTGGTAAACATCAAAGCAAAGGTAGTGCATGGTATAATACGAGATACATATTGTGTCTTAAGTACATGACAACACTGCGGCATGAGGAATTCAGGGCTAGTTGAGGCGGCTTCCTTCGACCCTGGGGACCTTGAGGACCCTGTTGGCGAGAGGACCGGCTTTTTCCACGGCAGCAGACGTGTCAGCACCTGGCGGTGACTTCTTGAAGGCGAGGGAGAGATCCATCTCTGGGTGGAAGAAGGCGAGGTTGCTCAGGACCATGAAGAGAGCCTTGCGAGCCAGCTTCCGGGACTCATCAGCAAAGCTGGTAGCTCTGTCTTCCTCGTACGTCTTCAGTCCTTCGATCAAGCCTTCGAAGAAGATTGCCAGTTTGACACTTGGAACCTCGTGCTGGCCAACAGAGAAAGCCCAACTCTTCATATCCATCCTGGCGATCTGGGCAGTAGGGCGTTGAGCGGTGTCAGTCAGGCTCCCGATCCAGAGGTGACACTACTGAACTTGGTTCTCAAGTTTGTTTTCCGCTTCCCGTCGGAGGGTGTGAGCATTGACAAGATTAGTCTGCAGCAACTTCTCGTGAGTACCGGCAGATTCAATACTCCCTTCTAGAGAGTCGAGCCTCGATTTCAAATCAGAAATGACGCTGTTGGCAGCATCAAGATCATGACTCTTGGAGGAAAGCTACGATTGCGCCTCTATCAGAGCGGATTTCGCTTCTCGCGCTTCCTCCTTGAGGGTCTCGATCTCCCTGTCACTCTTGGCAATGTCTTACGATAACTTGCTCACTTGGATCTTGAGACTGGTCTTGGCAGCATATGCAGCAGCAAGGTCGTCCGACACCTTCTTTAGTCGAGCAGAAGATTCCAAGGAGAACGCATTGAGGGTGTATTTGTGGCCATCCTCCAGTTCTTTGGTGCACTGCTGGACACGGGCCTCCAGCTTCTCATTGAAAGGACATGGATGTCGCCTAGAGGGGAGGTGTGAATAGGCGCTTTAAAATAATTACAGTTTAGGCTTGAACAAATGCGGAATAAAACTATCGTTTAATTAGTCAAGCACAAAACCTAAAACAACTAGGATCACCTATGTGCACCAACAACTTATGCTAAGCAAGATAGACAACTAAGTGGTAGCAAGATATATAACAAGAAACAATATGGCTATCACAAAGTAAAGTGCATAAGTAAAGGGGCTCGGGTAAGAGATAACCGAGGCACGCGGAGATGATGATGTATCCCGAAATTCACACCCTTGCGGATGCTAATCTCCGTTCGGAGCGGTGTGGAGGCACAATGCTCCCCAAGAAGCCACTAGGGCCACCGTAATCTCCTCATGCCCTCGCATAATGCAAGATGTCGTGATTCCACAAAGGGACCCTTGAGGGTGGTCACCGAACCCGTACAAACAAGGTTGGGGCAATCTTCACAACTTGTTTGGAGGCTCCCAATGACACCACGAAGCTTCACCATAATGGATTGTGGCTCTGATGTGACCTCAAATGCTCGGGGCAATCTCCACAACCTAATTGGAGACCCCGAAGCTTTCCTAGAGCTTTGCACCACAATGATTGAGCTTCGAGGCACCACCAACCGTCTAGGGCGCCAAAGCACCCAAGAGGAACAAGCTCTAAGGTGCTCAAACACCCAAGAGTAATAGCTTCTCAACTTCTCACTTCCACGTATCACCGTAGAGAACTCAAACCTATGCACCAAATGCAATGGAAAGGGCACACCGAGTGCCCAAATCCTTCTCTCCCAAATCCCACAAAACAACTAATGCTAGGGAGGGAATGAGAGGAAGAACGAAGAAGATCACGAAGAACTCCAAGATCTAGATCCAAGGTGTTCCCCTCACTTAGAGGAGAAACTGATTGGTGGAAATGTGGACATAGATCTCCTCTCTATTTTTCCTCAAGAACTAGCAAGAATCATTGGAGGGATTGAGAGTTAGCAAGCTCGAAGAAGGTCAACAATGAGGGAAGAACACGAGCTCAAAATATAAGGTTCAATCGGGAAGAAGACCCCCTTTTATAGGTAGGGAAAAATGCAACCGTTATGCTCACAGCCCGCACAAGCGGTACTACTGCTCCAACGAGCAGTACTACTGCTAGGGCGGCAGTACCCCTTTGAAAAACAACACCGAGGAGGAAAAAGGCCAGTAGAACCGCCGGAGCGGTACTACCGCTCGTCCTCACGATACTACCGCTATGGATAGCGGTACTACCGCTACGGGTAGCGGTACTACTCTTGCGAGGGGTACTAAAGAATTACATCCGTGCCTACCACGGCTAGACTTAACATGAGATTTTGGTCCAGAGCGGTAGTACCGCTCTTGGAGCTGCGGTAGTACCGCTCCGGAGCGGTAGTAAAAAATTACATCTGCTCTAGCCGCGGTAGTACCGCTGCAGCCTTTTAAGAACACCAAAACTGCCACAACTTTTGCAAACGGACTCCGAATTCAACAAAACAAAGTTTGTTGGAAAGATAACGACCTGGGCTAACACAATTTTGATTTAAATATAAATAAGAAGCAAATGAGAAAAGGCCCATAAGAAAATGGTGAGAACCCTTCCTCGAATAAGACCAATAATGTTGGAAATATGCCCTAGAGGCAATAATAAAATGGTTATTATTATATTTCCTTGTTCATGATAATTGTCTGTTGTTCCTGTTATAATTCTATTAACCGGAAATCGTAATAAATGTGTGAATACATAGACCACAACATGTCCCTAGTGAGCCTCTAGTTGGCTAGCTCGTTGATCAATAGATGGTCATGGTTTCATGACCACGGACATTGGATGTCGTTGATAACGGTATCACATCATTAGGAGAATGATGTGATGGACAAGACCCAATCCTAAGCATAGCACAAGATCGTGTAGTTCGTCTGCTAAAGCTTTTCTAATGTCAAGTATCGTTTCCTTAGACCATGAGATTGTGCAACTCCCGGATACCGTAGGAATACTTTGGGTGTGCCAAACGTCACAACGTAACAGAGTGGCTATAAAGGTACAGTACAGGTATCTCCAAAAGTATCTGTTGGCTCGCGGTGGTTACCGTTATGTTCTCACCCTCACCGATCACTTGAGCAGATATGCGTATGTCTACTTAATGAAACACAAGTCTGAAACCTTTGAAAAGTTCAAGGAATTTCAGAGTGAGGTAGAGAATTAATGTGACAGGAAAATAAAGTGCCTACGATCTGATCGTGGTGGAGAATATTTGAGTCACGAGTTTGGCACACACACCTAAGGAAATGTGGAATTGTTTCACAACTTACGTCGCCTGGCACACCTCAGCGAAATGGTGTGTCTGAACGTCATAATCGCACTCTATTGGATATGGTGTGATCTATGATGTCTCTTACCGACTTACCGCTATCATTTTGGGGATATGCATTAGAGACTGCCGCATTCACTTTAAATAGGGCACCGTCTAAGTCCGTTGAGACGACACTGTATGAATTACGGTTTGGAAAGAAACCTAAGCTGTCATTTCTGAAAGTTTGGGGATGCGATGCTTATGTGAAGAAACTTCAACCTGAGAAGCTCGAACCCAAAGCGGAAAAGTGCGTCTTCATAGGATACCCCAAAGAAACTATTGGGTATACCTTGTACCTCAGATCCGAAGGCAAAGTGTTTGTTGCCAAGAATGGATCCTTTCTAGAGAAAGAGTTTCTCTCGAAAGAAATAAGTGGGAGGAGAATAGAACTTGATGAGGTAATCATATCTCCACTCGAACCGGAGAGTAGCGCAGCATAGAAAGTTGTTTCTATGGAGCCTACACCGGCTGGAGAAGAAGTTAATGAAGATGATCATGAAACTTCATATCAAGTTGCTATTGAACCTCGAAGGTCCACAAGGACATGTTCCGCACCAGAGTGGTACAACAACCCTGTCGTGGAAATCATGTTGATGGATAACGGTGAACCTTCAAACTATGAAGAAGCGATGGCGGGCCCAGATTCCAACAAATGGCTTGAAGCCATGAAATCCGAGATAGGATCCATGTATGAGAACAAAGTATGGACTTAGGTGGACTTGCCCGATGATCGGCGAGCCATAGAAAATAAATGGATCTTTAAGAAGTAGACTGACGCGGATGGTATTGTGACAGTCTATAAGGCTTGGCTTGTCGCTAAGGGTTATCGACAAGTTCAAGGAGTTGACTACGATGAGAGTTTCTCACCCGTAGCGATGCTCAAGTCCGTTTGAATGATGTTAGCCATTGCCGCATTTTATGATTATGAGATCTGGCAAATGGATGTCAAAACGGCATTCCTTAATGGTTTCCTTAAGGAAGAACTGTATATGATGCAGCCGGAAGGTTTTGTCGATCCTAAAGATGCTAACAAAGTATGCAAGCTCCAGTGCTCCATCTATGGGCTGGTGCAAGCATCTCGGAGTTGGAACATTCGCTTTAATGAGGTGATTAAAGCGTTTGGATTTATACAGATTTATGGAGAATCCTGTATTTACAAGAAAGTGAGTGGGAGCTCTGCAACATTTCTCATATTATATGTGGATGACATATTGTTGATGGGAAATGATATAGAACTTTTGGAAAGCATAAAGGCCTGCTTGAATAAGTGTTTTTCAATGAAGAACCTTGGAGAAGCTGTTACATATTAGGCATCAAGATCTATAGAGATAGATTGAAATGCCTCATAGGTCTTTCACAAAGCACATACCTTGACAAGATATTGAACAAGTTCAATATGGATTAGTCCAAGAAGGGATTCTTGCCTGTGTTGCAGGGTGTGAGATTGAGTACGACTCAATGCCCGACCACGGCAAAAGATAGAGAAGAGATGAGTGTCATCCCCTATGCTTCAGCCATAGGCTCTATTATGAATGGCATGCTGTGTACCAGACCTGATGCGAACCTTGCCATAAGTTTGGTAGGGTGGTACCAAAGTGATCCCGGAGCAGAACACTGGACAACGGTCAAGAATATCCTGAAGTACGTGAAAAGGACCAAGAACATGTTTCTCGTATATGGAGGTGCCGAAGAGCTCATCGTAAAGGGTTACGTCGATGCTAGCTTCGACACAGATCCGGATGACACCAAGTCACAAATAGGATACATGTATATTTTTAACGGAGGGGCAGTCAACTGGTGCAGCAGCAAGCAAAGCGTCGTGGCGGCATCTACATGTGAAGAGGTGTACATAGCTGCTTCGGAAGCAGCAAAGGAAGGAGTCTGGATGAAGGAGTTCATCACCGACCTAGGAGTGATTCCCAGTGCGTCGGGCCCGATGACTCTATTCTGTGACAACACTGGAGCTATTGCCCTTGCCAAGGAACCTAGGTTTCACAAGAAGACAAGACACATCAAGCGTCACTTCAACTTCATTCGTGATTACATTCAGGAAGGAGATATAGATATTTGTAAAGTACATACGGATCTGAATGTCGTAGATCCATTGACTAAACCTCTCTCACGAGCAAAACATGATCAACACCAGAACTTTATGGGTGTTCGATACATCACAATGTAACTAGATTATTGACTCTAGTGCAAGTGGGAGACCGCTGGAAATATGCCCCAGAGGCAATAATAAAATGGTTATTATTATATTTCCTTCTTCATGATAATTGTGTGTTGTTCATGCTATAATTGTATTAACCGGAAACCGTAATACATGTGTGAATACATAGACCACAACATGTCCCTAGTGAGCCTCTAGTTGGCTAGCTCGTTCATCAATAGATGGTCACGGTTTCATGACCATGGACATTGGATGTCGTTGATAACGAGATCACATCATTAGGAGAATGATGTGATGGACAAGACCCAATCCTAATCATAGCACAAGATCGTGTAGTTCGTTTGCTAAAGCTTTTCTAATGTCAAGTATCGTTTCCTTAGACCATGAGATTATGCAACTCCCGGATACCATAGGAATACTTTGGGTGTGCCAAACATCACAACATAACTGGGTGGTCATAAAGGTACACTACAGGTATCTCCAAAAGTATCTGTTGGGTTGGCATGAATCGTGACTAAGATTTGTCACTCCGTGTGATGGAGAGGTATCTCTAGGCCCACTCGGTAAGACATCATCATATTGAGCTCAATGTGACTAAGGAGTTAGCCACGGGATGATGTGTTACGGAATGAGTAAAGAGACTTGCCGGTAACGAGATTGAACAAGGTATAGGGATACCGACGATCGAATCTCGGGCAAGTGTCATACCGGTAGACAAAGCGAATTGTATACGGGATTGATTGAATCCCCGACATCGTGGTTCATCCGATGAGAACATAATGGAGCATGTTGGAGCCAACATGGGTATCCAGATCCCGCTGTTGGTTATTGACCAGAGAGGTGTCTCGGTCATGTCTACATGCCTCCCGAACCCGTAGGGTCTACACACTTAAGGTTCGATGACGCTAGGGTTATAGGGAAATAGTGTACGTGGTTCCTAAGGTTGTTCGGAGTCTTGGATGACATCCCGTACATCACGAGGAGTTCGGGAATGGTTCGGAGGTAAAGATTCATATATAGGAAGTGAGGTTTTGCTCACCGGAAGTGTTTCGGGCATGACCGGTAACGTACCGGGACCACCGGAAGGGTTCCGGGAGTCCACCGTGTGGGGCCACCGACACCAGAGGGCTGCGTGGGCCGAGAGTGGGAAGGGACCAGCCCCAGAGTGGAATGGTGCACCTCCCACCAAGGCCCAAGGCACAACAAAGGTGGGAGGGGGGCGAACCCTAGCGCAGATGGGCCCTAAGGCCCACCCTAGGGCGCCTAGGGCTGCCGCACCCCTCCTTCCCTCCCTTGGCCGCTGCCCCAAGGGACATCTAGGGCTGCCGTCGGCCCTAGGGTGGGAACCCTAGGGGCTGCGCACGCTTCTCCCCTCCTCCTATATATAGTGGAGCCCTTGGGGCTGCCAGAGACACGCATTTCTCTCTCCCTCGGCGCAACACTACTCCTCTCATCCTCGTCCTCCGTAGTGCTTGGCGAAGCCCTGCCGGAGTACCACGCAGCTCCACCATCACCACGCCGTCGTGTTGCCGGATCTCTCTATTGGAAATATGCCCTAGAGGCTATAATAGAATGGTTATTATTGTATTTCCTTGTTCATGATAATTGTCTATTGTTCATGCTATAATCGTGTTAACCGGAAACCGTAATACATATGTGAATACATAGACCACAACATGTCCCTAGTGAGCCTCTAGTTGGCTAGCTCGTTGATCAATAGATGGTCACAGTTTCATGACCATGGACACTGGATGTCATTGATAACGGGATCACATCATTAGGAGAATGATGTGATGGACAAGATCCAATCCTAAGCATAGCACAAGATCGTGTAGTTCGTCTGCTAAAGCTTTTCTAATGTCAAGTATCGTTTCCTTAGACCATGAGATTGTGCAACTCCCGGATACCGTAGGAATACTTTGGGTGTGCCAAACGTCACAACGTAACTGGGTGGCTATAAAGGTACACTACGGGTATCTTCGAAAGTGTTTGTTGGGTTGGCACGAATCGAGACTGGGATTTATCACTTCGTGTGCCGGAGAGGTCCGGGCCCACTCGGTAAAACATCATCATAATGAGCTCAGTGTGACTAAGGAGTTAGCCACGGGATGATGTGTTACGTAACGAGTAAAGAGACTTGGCGGTAACGAGATTGAACAAGGTATAGGGATAGCGACGATCGAATCTCGGGCAAGTATAATACCGACAGACAAAGGGAATTGTATACGGGATTGATTGAATCCCCGACATCATGGTTCATCCGATGAGATCATCGTGGAGCATGTGGGAGCCAACATGGGTATCCAGATCTCGCTGTTGCTTATTGACCGGAGAGGTGTCTCGGTCATGTCTACGTGTCTCCCAAACCCATAGGGTCTACACACTTAAGGTTCGATGACACTAGGGTTATAGGGAAATAGTGTATGTGGTTACCGAAGGTAGTTCAGAGTCCCGGATGAGACCCCGGATGTCACGAGGAGTTCCGAAATGGTCCGTAGGTAAAGATTCATATATAGGAAGTGAGGTTTTGGTCTCCGGAAGAATTTCGGGCATCACCAGTAACGTACCGAGACCATCGGAAGGGTTCCGGGGGTCCATCGTGTGGGGACACCGACACCAGAGGCCTGCGTGGGCCGAGAGTGGGAAGGGACCAGCCCTAGAGTGGGCTGGTGCGCCTCCCACCAAGGCCCAGGCGCATCAAAGGAGGAGAGGGGGGCAAACCCTAGGCGCTGATGGGCCTTAGGCCCACGCTAGGGATGCCGCACCCCATTCCCCTCCCGTGGCCGCCGCCCTAGATCCATTTAGGGTTGGCCGCCGGACCTAGGGTGGGAACCCTAGGGGCTTCCGCACCCCTCCTCCTACTCCTATATATAGTGGGGGTTTTGGGGGCTGCCGACACACAAGTTCCTCTCCCTCTCGGCGCAGCCCTACCCCTCTTAATCCTCATCCTCCGTAGTGCTTGGCGAAGCCCTCCCGGAGTACCCCGCAGCTCCACCGTCACCATGCCGTCATGCTGCCGGAGATCTCCCTCAACATATGCTTCCTCCTTGCTGGATCAAGGCGTAGGAGACGTCATCGGGCTACACGTGTGTTGAACGCGGAGGCGCCGTTGTTCGATGCTTAGATCGGAATCCACCGTGATCTGAATCGCTATGAGTACGACTCCACCAACCGCGTTCTAGTAGCGCTTCCGCTTTGCGATCTTCAAAGGTATGAAGATGCACTCCCCCTTTGCTCGTTGCTGGTTTCTCCATAGATAGATCTTGGTGACATGTAGAATTTTTTTGATTTACTACTACGTCTCCCAACAGTCGCATCATGAGTTGGGTCTATGCGTAGAATCTATGCACGAGTAGAACACAAGTTGTTGTGGGCGTCGATTTTTTCAATTTGCTTGCCGTTACTAGTCTTATCTTGATTCGGCAGTATTGTGGGATGAAGTAGCCCAGACCAACTTTACACGTACGCTTACGTGAGACCGGTTCCACCTCCTGACATGCACTGGTTGCATAAGGTGGCTAGCGGGTGTCTGTCTCTCCCACTCTAGTCGGATCAGATTCGATGACGAGGGTCCTTATAAAGCGTAAATGGCAATTGGCATATCATGTTGTGGTTTTGGCGTAGGTAAGAAACGTTCTTGCTAGAAACCTATAGCAGCCACGTAAAAACTTGCAACAACAAATTAGAGGACGTCTAACTTGTTTTTGCAACATATGCCGTGTGATGTGATATGGCTAAAGGATGTGATGTGATGCATTGTGATGTATGAGATTGATCATGTTCTTGTAATAGGATTCACGACTTGCATTTCGATGAGTATGACAACCGACAGGAGCCATAGGAGTTGTCTTAATTTATTGTATGACCTGCGTGTCAATTATAAACGCCATGTAATTACTTTACTTTATTGCTAATCGTTAGCCATAGTAGTAGAAGTAATAGTTGGCGAGACAACTTCATGAAGACACGATGATGGAGATCATGGTGTCGTGCCGGTGACAATGATGATCATGGTGCCCCAAAGATGGAGATCAAAGGAGCAAGATAATATTGGCCATATCATGTCACTATATTGATTGCATGTGATGTTTATCATGTTTACATCTTATTTGCTTAGAACAACGATAGCTAAATAAGATGATCTCTCACTAAAATTTCAAGAAATGTGTTCACCCTAACTGTGCACCGTTGCTAAGGTTCGTTGTTCCGAAGCACCACGTGATGATCGGGTGTGATAGGTTCTAACGTTCGCATACAACGGGTGTAAGCCAGATTTACACACGCAATACACTTAGGTTGACTTGACGAGCCTAGCATGTGCATACATGGCCTCAGAACATGGAAGACCGAAAGGTTGAACATGAGTCGTATAGAAGATACGATCAACATGGAGATGTTCACCATGGATGACTAGTCCGTCTCACGTGATGATCGAACACGAGCTAGTTGACGTGGATCATGTATCACTTGGATGACTAGAGAGATGTCTATCTAAGTGGGAGTTCATTAAATAATTTTATTATGTGAACTTAATTATCATGAACTTAGTCTAAAATTGTCTTTACAATCTATATTGTAGATCCAATGGCCAACGCTAATGTTGCCCTCAACTTCAACGCGTTCCTAGAGAAAACCAAGCTGAAAGATGATGGAAGCAACTATGCGGACTAGGTCCGTAGCTTGAGGATCATCCTCATAGCTTCCAAGAGATTGCATGTCCTTAATGCATCGCTAGGTGACGCACCCATTTTCCCAGTGACTCAAGACGTTATGAACGCCTGGCAGTCGCGTCGTGATGATTACTCCCTTGTTCAATGCGGCATGCTTTACAGTTTAGAACCGGGGCTCCAAAAGCATTTTGAGCAACACGGAGCATATGAGATGTTCCAAGAGCTGAAACTGGTTTTCCAAGCTCATTCCTGGGTCGAGAGATATGATGTCTCTGACAAGTTCTTCAGTTGTAAGATGGAGGAGAATAGTTTTGTTAGTGAGCACATACTCAAAATGTCTAGGTTGCACAACCGCTTGTCTCAGCTGGGAATTAATCTTCTGGATGACTCGGTTATTGACAGAATCCTCCAGTTGCTCCCACCTAGCTACAAGAGCTTTGTGATGAACTACAACATGCAGGGGATGGAGAAGTCCATTCCTGAGTTGTACTCGATGCTGAAATCAGCGGAGGTCGAGATCAAAAAGGAGCATCAAGTGTTGATGGTGAATAAGACCACTAGTTTCAAGAAAGGCAAGGGTAAGAAGAACTTCAAGAAGGATGGCAAAGCAGTTGCTGCGCCTAGTAAGCAAGTTGCCGGGAAGAAGAACAAGAATGGACCTAAGCCTGAGACTGAGTGCTTTTATTGCAAGGGTACCTGTCATTGGAAGAGGAACTGCCCCAAGTACTTAGCGGATAAGAAGGCCGGCAACGTTAAAGGTATATGTGATATACTTGCTATTTATGTGTACCTTACCAGCGCTCGTAGTAGCTCCTGGGTATTTGATACCGGTGCAGTTACTCACATTTGTAACTCCAAGCACAAGCTGCGGAATAAGTGGAGACTGGCAAAGGACGAGGTGACGATGCTCGTCGGGAATGGTTCCAAGGTCGATGTGATCACCGTCGGCATGCTACCTCTACATCTACCTTCGGGATTAGTTTTAAACCTAAATAATTGTTATTTAGTACCAGCTTTGAGCATGAACATTGTATCTGGATCTCGCTTGATGCAAGATGGCTACTCATTTAAATCTGAGAATAATGGTTGTTCTATTTATATGAGAGAAATGTTTTATGGTCATGCCCCGCTGGTCAATGGTTTATTTCTGATGAATCTCGAACGTGATGTTACACATGTTCATAGTGTGAGTACCAAAAGATGTAAGGTTGATAATGATAGTCCCACTTACATGT
This sequence comes from Hordeum marinum, assembly GCA_022496015.1. Classification (NCBI taxonomy): domain Eukaryota; kingdom Viridiplantae; phylum Streptophyta; class Magnoliopsida; order Poales; family Poaceae; genus Hordeum; species Hordeum marinum. The sequence goes on along the minus strand of CM039677.1, from coordinate 338,176,831 downwards.
GGCACTGCCACCTTGGTCATATTGGTGTCAAACACATGAAGAATCTCCATGCTGATGGACTTTTGGAGTCTCTTGATTTTGAATCATTTGACACGTGTGAACCATGCCTCATGGGCAAGATGACCAAGACTCCGTTCTCCGGAACAATGGAGCGAGCAACTGACTTGTTGGAGATAATACATACCGATGTATGCGATCCAATGAGGATTGAGGCTTGCTGTAGCTATCGTTATGTTCTCACCCTCACTGACGACTTGAGCAGATATGTGTATGTCTACTTAATGAAACACAAGTCTGAAACCTTTGAAAAGTTCAAGGAATTTCAGAGTGAGGTAGAGAATCAACGTGACAAGAAAATAAAGTGCCTATGATCTGATCGTGGCAGAGAATATTTAAGTCACGAGTTTGGCACGCACATAAGGAAATGAGGATCTATGATGTCTCTTACCGACTTACCACTATCATTTTGGGGGTATGTATTAGAGATTTCCGCATTCACTTTAAATAGGGCACCGTCTAAGTCTGTTGAGACGATACCGTATGAATTATGGTTTGGAAAGGAACTTAAGCTGTCGTTTCTGAAAGTTTGTGGAAGCAATGCTTATGTGAAGAAACTTCAACCTGAGAAGCTCGAACCCAAAGCGGAAAAGTGCGTCTTCATAGGATACCCCAAAGAAACTATTGGGTATACCTTCTACCTCAGATCCGAAGGCAAAGTCTTTGTTGCCAAGAATGGATCCTTTCTAGAGAAAGAGTTTCTCTCGAAAGAAGTAAGTGGGAGGAAAATAGAACTTGATGAGGTAATTGTACCTCCACTCGAACCGGAGAGTAGCGCAACACAAGAAGTTGTTTCTATGGAGCCTGCACCAGCTGGAGAGGAAGTTAATGATGATGATCATGAAACTTCAGATCAAGTTGCTATTCGAAGGTCCACTAGGACACGTTCCGCACCAGAGTGGTACATCAACCCTATCCTGGAGATCATGTTGATGGACAACAGTGAACCTTCGAACTATGAAGAAGCGATGGCGGGCCCGGATTCCAACAAATGGCTTGAAGCCATGAAATCCGAGATAGGATCCATGTATGAGAACAAAGTATGGACTTTGGTGGACTTGCCTGATGATAAGCGAGCCATAGAAAATAAATGGATCTTTAAGAAGAAGACTGACACAGATGGTAATGTGACCATCTATAAGGCTTGGCTTGTCGCTAAGGGTTATCGACAAGTTCAAGGAGTTGACTACGATGAGACTTTCTCACCCGTAGCGATGCTGAAGTCCGTCCGAATCATGTTAGCAATTGCCGCATTTTGTGATTATGAGATCTAGCAAATGGACGTCAAAACGGCATTCCTCAATGGCTTCCTTAAGGAAGAACTGTATATGATGAAGCCGGAAGGTTTTGTCGATCCTAAGGATGCTAACAAGGTATGCAAGCTCAAGCGCTCCATCTATGGGCTGGTGCAAGCATCTCGAAGTTGGAACATTCGCTTTAATGAGGTGATTAAAGCGTTTGGATTTATACAGGTTTATGGAGAACCCTGTATTTACAAGAAAGTGAGTGGGAGCTCTGTAGCATTTCTCATATTATATGTCGATGACATATTGTTGATGGGAAATGATATAGAACTTTTGGAAAGCATAAAGGCCTACTTGAATAAGTGTTTTTTAATGAAGGACCTTGGAGAAGCTGCTTACATATTAGGCATCAAGATCTATAGAGATAGATCGAAACGTCTCATAGGTCTTTCACAAAGCACATACCTTGACAAGATATTGAAGAAGTTCAATATGGATCAGTCCAAGAAGGGGTTCTTGCCTATGTTACAGGGTGCGAGATTGAGTACGACTCAATGCTTGACCATGACAGAGGATAGAGAAAAGATGAGTGTCATCCCCTATGCTTCAGCCATAGGCTCTATTATGTATGCCATGCTGTGTACCAGACCTGATGTGAACCTTGCCATAAGTTTGGTAGGGAGGTACTAAAGTGATCCTAGAGCGGAACACTGGACAACGGTCAATAATATCCTGAAGTACCTGAAAAGGACAAAGGACACGATTCTCGTATATGGAGGTGCCCAAGAGCTCGTCGTAAAGGGTTACGTCAATGCTAGCTTCGATACAGATCCGGATGACTCGAAGTCACAAACCGGATACATGTATATTTTGAACGGAGGAGCACTTAGCTTGTGCAGCAGCAAGCAAAGCGTCATGGCGGCATCTACATGTGAAGCGGAGTACATAGCTTCTTCGGAAGCAGCAAAGGAAGGAGTCTGGATGAACGAGTTCATCACCGACCTAGGAGTGATTCCCAGTGCGTCGGGCCCGATGACTCTATTCTGTGACAACACTGGAGCTATTGCCCTTGCCAAGGAGCACATGTTTCATAGGAAGACAAGACACATCAAACGCCGCTTCAACTCCATTCGTGATTACATTCAGGAAGGAGATATAGATATTTGTAAAGTACATACGGATCTGAATGTCGCAGATGCGTTGACTAAACCTCTCTCATGAGCGAAACATGATCAACACCAGATCTCTATGGGTGTTCGATTCATCACAATGTAACTAGATTATTGACTCTAGTGCAAGTGGGAGACTATTGGAAATATGCCCTAGAGGCAATAATAAAATGGTTATTATTGTATTTCCTTGTTCATGATTATTGTCTATTGTTCATGCTATAATTGTGTTAACCGAAAACCGTAATACATGTGTGAATACATAGACCACAACATGTCCCTAGTGAGCCTCTAGTTGGCTAGCTCGTTGATCAATAGATGGTCATGGTTTCATGACCATGGACATTGGATTTCGTTGATAACGGGATCACATCATTAGGAGAATGATGTGATGGACAAGACCCAATCCTAAGCATAGCACAAGATCGTGTAGTTCATCTGCTAAAGCTTTTCTAATGTCAAGTATCGTTTCCTTAGACCATGAGATTGTGCAACTCCCGGATACCGTAGGAATACTTTGGGTGTGCCAAATGTCACAACGTAACTGGGTGGCTATAAAGGTACACTACGGGTATCTCCGAAAGTGTCTGTTGGGTTGGCACGAATCGAGATTGGGATTTGTCACTTCGTGTGACGGAGAGGTATCTCTGGGCCCACTCGGTAAAACATCATCATAATGAGCTCAATGTGACTAAGGAGTTAGCCACGGGATGATGTGTTATGGAATGAGTAAAGAGACTTGCCAGTAACGAGATTGAACAAGGTATAGGGATACCGATGATCGAATCTCGAGAAAGTATCATACCGGAAGACAAAGGGAAATATATACGAGATTGATTGAATCCCCGACATCGTGGTTCATCTAATGAGATCATCGTGGAGCATGTGGGAGCCAACATCGGTATCCAGATCCCGCTGTTGGTTATTGACCAGAGAGGTGTCTCGGTCATGTCTACGTGTCTCCCGAACCCGTAGGGTCGGGTTATAGGGAAATATGGTACATGGTTACCTAAGGTAGTTTGGAGTCCCGAATGAGATCCCGGATGTCACGAGGAGTTCCGGAATGGTCCGCAGGTAAAGATTCATATATAGGAAGTGAGGTTTTGGTCTCCGGAAGAGTTTCGGGCATCACCGGTAACATACCGGGACCACCAGAAGGGTTCCGGGGGTCCATTGTGTGGGGCCACCAGCACCAGAGGCCTGCGTGGGCCGAGAGTGGGAAGGGACTATCCCTAGAGTGGGCTGGTGCGCCTCCCACCAAGGCCCAGGCTCAGCAAAGGAGGAGAGGGCGGTAAACCCTAGGCATTGATGGGTCTTAGGCCCCACCCTAGGGCTGCCGCACCCCTCTCCCCTCCCTTGACCGCCGCCCTAGATCCAACTACGGTTGGCCGCCAGCCCTAGGGTGGGAACCCTAGGGGCCGCCGCACCCCTCCTCCTCCTATATATATAGTGGGGGTTGTGGGGGCTTCCAACACACAAGTTTCTCTCCCTCTCGGCGCAACCCTACCCCTCTTCCTCCTCGTCCTCCATAGTGCTTGGCGAAGCCCTGCCGGAGTACCACGCAGCTCCACCGTCACCACGCCGTCATGCTGCCAGAGCTCTTCCTTAACCTCTCCTTCCTCTTTGGTGGATCAAGGCATAGGAGACGTCATCGGGCTGCACGTGTGTTGAACGCGGAGGCGCCATTGTTCGGAGCTTAGATCAGAATCCACCGCGATCTGAATCGCTGCGAGTACGACTCCACCAACCGCGTTCTAGTAATGCTTCCGCTTTGCGATCTTCAAAGGTATGAAGATGCACACCCCCTTTGCTCGTTGCTGGTTTCTCCATAGATAGATCTTGGTGACACGTAGAATTTTTTTGATTTACTACTACGTTTCCCAACACTCTTCCTCAACCTCTCCTTCCTCCTTGCTGGATCAAGGCATAGGAGACATCACCGGGTTACACATGTGTTGAACGCGGAGGCGCCGTTGTTCGGCGCTTAGATCGGAATCCACCGCGATCTGAATCGCTGCGAGTACGACTCCACCAACCGCGTTCTAGTAACGCTTTCGCTTTGCGATCTTCAAAGGTATGAAGATGCACTCCCCTTTTCTCGTTGCTAGTTTCTCCATAGATTGATCTTGGTGACACGTAGGAATTTTTCTGATTTACTACTATGTTACCCAATAGATAAAACTTCCAACAGCAAAAATGCAATATATGAAGCATATGAAATCTGTTTTCGATGTACTAGAGCTTGTCACGAAGATAACCACAAGCTCAAGAACCCACATAGAGAAAATCCAACCAAGAACCAAGAAATATGATGATGCCAATAATGCAATGGTTTGAGCTCTCAACGAGCGATACGATCAAGCTACTCACTTGAGAGCCCCCCTTGATAGTACGACAATCGATCCTATAACCCGGTCTCTTAGCTACCACCATGAGACCGATAAAATATAAAACCCTATCAAGGTCAAACCTTAGCCTTGCGCATAGTCCACTTGAGCTAGATGATGACGATCTTGACTTCCTCAAGATGGACCACCTTTCTTGATTGCGTTGGCTTGATCAAGACTAGATGATTGCTCCCCCATACTCCACTATGGGTGAGCTACTCTTCGGCACATCTTCACAAGTCCATTGACACCACAATGGACGACAAGCTTCAAGCCTGATCTCTCTGTGATGCTTCACTTGAACTTGCACACCTCAACCTTGATAATGATCACCACTTGATGTCATCTTCCATGGGTTGTATTGGATCTTCCTCTTGATGCAATCCCATGGAAATATGCCTAACCCCACAAAGAACTCTCACAAGGAACATGGGTTAGTACACAAAGCGTAATGGACAATGCTTACCATACCATGGGATCACTTGATCCCTCTCGGTACATCTTGTATGCTTTGTGTGTTGATCACTTGATTCACTCTTTGACTAAGTCTTGATCAACCTTGTATCTTATCTTCTCTCTTCATAAAGATGATGTCTTGAAGGTAATCATGAATGCTCACACAATCTCCTTCTTCAAGGCATGCTTGCAATAAGCTCAACTCTCACATGACCAATCTTTGGATAAACCTTGAATACCACCTTGGTCATCATATAAACTCCTTGAAACCCAACAGATGGACTTCAAGAAGTGCATATGGACAAATCCTTCGAATATAACTCAAGGCAACTATTAGTCCATAGGGATTGTCATCAATTACCCAAAACCACACATGGAGAAATGTGCTCTTACACCCGTCCTTACCACGAAGGGCAGCCTCGAGGGCTTTTCCCGGGAAGAGATCTCCGCTTCTCTGGCGTTCAGAAGCATTTCACGCCCCGTCAGTTGGGCGCCCTGGGTTAAGATGTCCTCCTTGGCCAGAGACAACATCTCATGCTGCCTCTTAAGAGACTGGATTTGCTGGTTGTACCATTCCTACAACTCATTTCCCTTGTCCTTTAGCCACTGGTCCACAAGCTCGGCCTGCTCGCATTGCTCCTTGACTGCTTGCCACTTGAGACCTTACCGGTGCTGCACATCCTTGAGCCCCGTCGCCATGGACTCCAGGAGAGACAAATCTTTGGCACTATCGGTAGAGCCCTCGGCCTCCTCGATCCTCTGGGACAGCAATGCCAAAATTCGCTCGATTTCATCATTGATGTTTGCTCCCGCTGAGAAGGATGAGTTGAGAGCCATAGGGCCTCGTCGTCTCATGGAAGACTGCAATACGGAAGCCACATGATAACTCGAAGGGAAAGGCCCCAAGGATCAAAGAGGAGTCTTCTCCTCGACGGCCACGTCCGCGCCAGGCACGCTGCAGGAGTTTGGTTCTGCCACCTCTATGGGTTCCTGGAGGCCACCGACAGCTGACTTTTGGCCCTCCGCTACAACAATTTTCGCCGCTTCCTCGGCAGCGTCCCTCCCGATGTCAGCCAGCCCCTCCAGCAATTCAGGCTCTTCAAGTACCGGGGCTGCAGACAAAGACAATAAACAAAGAAATGAAGATTAGAAACCAACAAGGCACACAATAAAAAAAAGAGGAAGGTGAAAACACAGGCAAGTGGGATACGTGATGGAGGCTCCTGCGGAGGTACATCTCCCTCCCCGACAGCATCAGTTGTCGGTATGCGGCCTGCCTCTACGCTTGCGGTGACGGCTTCAACACGAGAAGGCTCTTCGGTGGAGGCCCTTATCGGTGACCCCCTTCCATGGGCAACAGTCGATGAGAGGTCTTGGATGGAAGGTTCCTCCCAACGAACCTATCCCTGATAACCCCCTCCCGTCTCCTTGTCGGGGGTGGGGAGGTGCTCTTCTTTGCCCCCAACGATGGGCGAAGCTTGCACATGGGTGTCATAAGCGTGACTGGGCCGGGGGCTAAGCAAGGGACTCTCCTCCATGTCTCCTGCTAGGCCCCGTGCCTGCTGCGGAATCCAGTCCTGCCATAGATTTAGCCCACTTGACTCGATGCACCAGGGGCTTCTCATCCTCATCCCTGGCAGATGCAATTATTCAAGAAAAGTTAAGAAAAATCAAGGGCATGAAAAGCTTTAATAAGGGTTAAAGTTGGATGACTTACTCAGAAGACATGAACATGGAGTCCAGCTCATACGACGCTGGTGGTGGGATTGATCTACCCCTCTTCGGAGTCGGAGGAGCGAGGCTTGACAAAAGAACAGGGACCTCTGGCAGAGGCAAGTTTGGCTGAGAAGTTAGGCTTGACGGGGGGCTGGGGTCCACCCCAGAGACCCTTCGCCGCTTGACGGGAGAATCCTTGGCCTTAGAAAGCTAAAGGGATTGGCGGTGTGTCGCTTCGCGTCAGCTCCCCTTGGCGGTCATCCTCTTCACCTTCGAGGAACTCTTCGGAGGTGCGGCAACCGTTGGTTCTTGGCTGGTATGTTGGCGGAGGCGGCATCCTGTCTCAGGAGCTTGGGGCCCCGCTTAGAGCCCCTCCTAATTCGCCTTTGGCTCCTTCGCCTCCCCTGCTTCGGCACCCTCCTGGGTTTCTGTTGCCGCGCTCTGGAAATCCCCTGCTCTGGCAAGCTCCAGCCCGATGGCCTCCTCTAGAGCAAGTTTTTTGCCCTTGTCCTCATCGGAAAAGTCGTCATCCTCTGACTCCTTTCCCCACTCTTCTCTAGAGAGCGCCCCCTTGGCAGGTCTGACCTCCTTGTCCTCTGCAATCCGGGCAACAATGAACTTCCTCTTCGCGTCCCTGGTTGCTGTAAACATCTGGTCCTCCACCTTAGAAGCCCTTTCTTCCAGGGTGGAGACCCATTCCATCTCCCTGTCCATATCCGGTAGTGCCCAGTCAGGCTAGACTCCAGAGGCATCATAGTCCGGCATCCACTGCAGGATTTGTCCCCTGGCGGAATTGAGTTGCAAGGCGACGACCCTCGTCGGCAAATGGAACGGCCCCATGCGGCCGAACAATTGATCGCACAACCAACCATAACCATAGGTTGTCAGGTTGTTGGCGGGGCCTAGGTACAGTCGCATCCAGTCAGCAGGGCCATTGTACTCCCAAGGAAATTTGTCCCTCTTCTGCAGCGGTGTGCAAGGAAATCGACGCCCACACTTCCAATGGTTAGCCTGATAGCTTTGAGACGAATGATTTTGTTCAGCGTAGGGCGGAGTTTATCATTGGAAAGGCCTGCTTTCCTCCAATCGCCGCCACGTGTGATGCATTCAGACCGTGCCGCGCAGAAATTGGGGGCTTTCTCATCCTTAATCCAACACCAATCACCCCTCCATTCTTTCCACTTTCCGTGGTGATTTCTAGGGAGATACCCCTAATCCTCCTTCTGCCCCAGGGAATCCAGCTTACATTACTTGAGCGATGAGATTTATCTTCTACCCGGGGAGGAAGAAGTGCCTGAGAAAATCCACATTGGGGGAAACTCCGACATTGCACAAATGAGCAAAAATCGCCATGCATGTCACTGCATTGGGCGTGAAATACAGGAGATAAAATTTATAGGTCACCAACATGGCGCAAAAAAGTCCAAGAAAGGAGGATAGAGGCCGCAGTAAAAGTACGCGCAGAAGAAGCGGTACAAATCTAATGGTACCTTCTCCTTCGGGGTGTCCGATAGAACAGAATGCGCCTTGTGCCCTTTTGTTTCTCCCCCCCCACATGTAGGCATACCTATAGATCAAGGTATTGCCGTCCAGGTTCGACGGGGAGATGACCACGTCTCTCTGCCGTCACTTCTTCAACTCCTCTGCTCTCTTCCTCCTTTCTTCGACCGCCGGATCCACAAATGCGACCGCCTGTTTTCCCTTGACGGGATCCACCTTCCGCCCCATCTCCTAAGATTGTAAGGACTATGGAGATCCTGGCAGCACTCAGAGAACTAGAGGCGACGATGGGAGCGGTTTTTGGCTTGAGGAAGAAGATTAAGGACGGAAAGACGGATGCGAATGAGCAGCACCCCTATGCGTTCCCTTTTTATGGGACCCGCTCGGGGGCTGGCTCTTCTCTATCTTCTTAGGAACCTCCTTTCCTTTTACTAGCAGCTTTTTTTACTCTCCAACGGTTCCTGTTCCACGACCCCACGACCCATGATAATTATGCAGAGTGGACGTGGGACACGAAGACAACATTTTCTTGACGTATGTCCGCACATTGTTTTGGGCCTAACCCAACATGCCAAGTGACACATATGTCTCAGGCCCGGGGGCTTCTGTCAGGGTACACAAACAGGGGTATTTGCCTACCTCTGACTTATGCAAGAACAATGAAGCCTCCGGAGCAATTGCCAGGGCCTTCCAGGAAAAGCTACACCCACGACACTGACCCAAGGACAAGCAACACCGACAAGCTCGGTGCTGCGACCCAAGACAAGCTCAAAGCACGCCAGGCACGTCCCCGGTGCTTGCCGGGGACCGAGGCGCCCGCACCATCAAAAGACCCGACAAGCGAGTCCCCCGTCAAGCGTGGGAAGATCGGTTGCTGCTCCACTGCATCACTACTCTAGTCACTTATTGATGCGGTGTCGAGCTCCCAAGTGGCTAAGTAGCTCTCACTAAGCATGTGGCGACACGCTGAAAGACAATTACGCCCCCTTGACACCCGTCCATAGGCGTGTCAAGCCGTGGTGCAGCAGCTAGCAAGAGCGGTAGTAGGTGTTGGAAATATGCCCTAGAGGAAATAATAAATTAGTAATTATCAGATTGCCTTGTTCATGATAATCGTTTATTATCCATGCTATAATTGTATTGTATCGGAGACTTAGATGCATGTGTGGATACATAGACAAAACCATGTCCCTAGTATGCCTCTAATAGACTAGCTAGTTAATCAAAGATGGTTAAGGTTTCCTAGCCATGGACATGAGATGTCATTTGATAACGGGATCACGTCATTAGGAGAATGATGTGATGGACAAGACCCAAACTACAAACGTAGGATATGATCGTGTCAGATTATTGCTACTGTTTTCTGCATGTCAAGTATTTGTTCCTATGACCATGAGATCATGCAACTTACTGACACCGGAGGAGTACCTTGTGTGTATCAAACGTCACAACGTAAATGGGTTACTATAAAGGTGCTCTACAGGTATCTCCGAGGGTGTCTGTTGGGTTGGCATGGATCAAGACTGGGATTTGTTACTCCGTGTGACGGAGAGGTATCTCAGGGCCCACTCGGTAATACAACATCACAATAAGCCTTGCAAGCAATGTGACTAAGTGTTAGTCACGGGATCTTGTATTACGGAATGAGCAAAGAGACTTGCCAGTAACGAGGTTGAACTAGGTATGGAGATACCGACGATCGAATCTCGGGCAAGTAACATACCGAAGAACAAAGGGAACATCATACGGGATTAACTGAATCCTTGACATAGAGGTTCGACCGATAAAGATCTTCGTAGAATATGTAGGAACCAATATGGGCATCCAGGTCCCGCTATTGGTTATTGACCGTAGAGGTGTCTCGGTCATGTCTACATAGTTCTCGAACCCACAGGGTCTGCACACTTAAGGTTTGGTAACGTTTTGGTAGTATAGAGTTACGTATGGTGGTGACCGAAGGTTGTTCGGAGTCCCGGATGAGATCTCGGATGTCATGAGGAGCTCCGGAATGGTCCGGAGGTAAATATTGATATATAGGAAGTCCTATTTTGGTCGACGGAAAAGTTTCGGGCTCATCGGTAGTGTACCGGGAGTGCCGGTAGTGTATCGGGAGACCATCAGGAGGGGTATTTCGATCCAAGAGGCTACATGGGCTGTGGGAGGATGAATACCATCCCTTAGTGGGCTGGAGGAAGTCCCACAAAGGTCCCATGCGGATGGGAAGAAAAAGCCCAAAAGGAAAAAGGTGGAAAAAGGCAAAAAAGGCTAAATTAGGAAGGAGTCCTAATCCTACTAGGAGTGGAGGAGGAGGACTCCTCCCTCCTGGTTCGGCCGACCCAAGGGCTGTCTCCTTGGGTGCCAAGCTTCGTCCTCCTCTCCTCCTATATATACTAGAGGGTTTTAGGGTTTTGGCACTAGATTTTCAGCCACGTGATACCCGTTCCTCTAGTGCATAGTTTCTCCTCTAGATTGGATTTCTGCAGTGCTTAGGCGAAGCCCTGCCAGAATAGCTCCACCACCATCGTCGGAGCGCCGTCACACTGCCAGAGAACTCTTCTACCTCTCCGCTCCCTCTTGCTCGATCAAGAAGGCGGATATCGTCATCGAGCTGTACGTGTGCTGAACGCGGAGGTGCCGTCCGTTCGGTGCTAGATCGGAAGGAACGTGATCAAGATTGTGAGACGAATCATGATGAGATCACGGGACGGATCGTGATTGGATCGCGGGACGGATCGTGATGAGATCGCGAGACGCTCGGTGATTTGGATCGCGAAGACGTTCGACTACACCAACCGCGTTTCATAACGCTTCCTGCTTAGCGATCTACAAGGGTATGTAGATCCACTCTCCCTCTCGTAGATGCTCATCACCATGGATAGATCTTACGTGTGCGTAGGATTTTTTTTGTTTCCCATGCAACATTCCCTAACAGTAGGAGCTTGCCGGGAATGCATCCCCGCATGCCACCTAAACTAGCAATGATGGCATTTTGTCCTTAATGCCAGAGTTAGGTATGATAAGCTCTGCCAGCTATCTAATCGTCAGACAATGTCTTCTTCTCCACTCTGGTTGCCCCTTGTGCTATAAAAGGAGGCCCAAGGCAACCTAGCTCAGGATTCGGACCTCTGGACATTTGTACTTGCTTAGCAGCTCTTTCCAGAAGGCAACCCTTGCCGGGCCGGAGCGCTAGGTGCATCTCATGTTCTTCCGATCAATCACAAAAAGCAGGAGTACGATTTTACGCTTCACAGCGGCTCGAACCTGAGTAAAACACCTGTGTCATGATCATCATGCCGTCTCACTATCTCCGCTCTTTGTGCAAGTGATCTCGCCCCTCACCGAACTACAAAGGGGCATGCGGCCCCATAGGTGATCGAGTGCATCCTGCCCCAACATCTGGTAGTTGTAGTTTGTAAGCCACATCGTTGACATGTTGGATCACTAGAAACATACCAAAATACTTGAAAGCAAGTTTGTGGTTGACTCGAGTTTCAACCGAACACTAGATGTAGGGTTGCAGCTTAGAAACTCCTGGTCACCCAGCTCAAACGCGGACACAAACCTCTTCTTCTTAGCTTGGGACTTCATACACTACTTGGCGCGGTTGAGATGCTGCTCCAACAATTGTTGCACCACTTTACGTTCCTCGGTCCATGTCTACAATGAAGGAACATAACATGCTGATGTTATTGTGAGCCCCCAATGCCATGGTTCATAATCAAACATGGCCCTGAAAGGTGGCATTCCAATGGCTGAATGTGGCGATGAATTATACCGAAATGGGCCAAGGGTGTCAAAAAACTCCAACGCTTCAGACATGCATGAGTAAAGCAACGAAGGAAAGTTTCTAAACACTGATTGACTCTCTACGTATGACCGTCGCTCTGCGGATGGTTAGGCATACTCATACGCAATCTAATTCCAACATATATGAAAAGCTACTTCTAAAAGTGGCTTGTGAAAACTGGATCACACTCGGAGACGATGGTCCATGGAAAGCCATGGATCCTATAAATCTGGTGCATGTACACTTGGGCAATCTTAGCATCTATATACGAAGTGTCAGAAAATGACCAAATTTGGTACTGGGTATAGACGATCACCAGCAGACAATTAAATGATCTAGAGTGAGGAGGTCCATCTATAAAATCCATGTTGATGGTTTCCCACGGTTCACATGGAATTTGAAGTGGCAAGAGCAACCTTGGGGAAGCACCTCTATGAGGTTTAGCCTGTTGGCAAATAGTACAACACTGCATATAGTAGCGTATGTGTGTTTTCATCTTTGACCAGGCGAACGAGTGACTGATGCGAGAATACGTCACCGGGAATTCCGAGTGTCCCCCTATGCACTGTTGTGAAACAATGCTATAATATTTTGTTGCATCTCTGTCTATCTAAACAACCAAATTCGATCTTTATATCTTAGAATCCCTTGCAGCAAAGTGACCGTCCCTTTGGGATCTTTGCTAAGGGCTAGCCACTCGAGCAACTTTTGTGTTTGAGGGTTACTATTGTGACTGGCTATGAGGTCATCCATCCATGTGGGCTTGCAAGATGTGATCGAATAGAGTGTGCCTTCTGGTACTATTCTAGACAAGGCGTGTGCTGCATTGTTGTCACACCCTTTTTCTTTTTTGTAACAAATCACATTGCACAACCCCAAAAGTTTTTTTCTTAACCAAGATCACTGGAAATGAAAATGGACTTGTGATGTTGAATGACCCCTACCTTGAGCATTTCAGCGATCTGGGCTTTGATCTCGTCCTTGTGGTCAGGCTTGTGCCTATAGGGTCTAACATTCACTCGTTCAACACCAAGGATGAAAGGAATGCAACGGTTGCTAGAACGATGAGGTGGTAATCCTTATGGCTCTCCAAACACATCAGGAAAAGCAACTACTTGCTAAACACCATGTGGTACATGAGTTGCTTGTTCATCTTCTCCTGCTACAGTGCGAAGGTGCACAACATGAGAGATCACTTATTGCTTGGACACGCTCTAAAGTTGCATGGAATTGGTCACAAAACACGTGTTGGAATTGGAGTCATGGTCGCGCAAAGAAACCATCCCCTGTGATGTAAAGAACTCCAAACACTTGGCACGCTAGTAAACTTGCATTGGGGTGTGGGCTTCCAGCCAGACCATGCCTAAAATGGGGTCGTATGTTCCCAGTGCAAGCACCTTCATATCCATAGTGAATTCGTGATCTTGAGAGTACCAACTACAACGTGATATTAACGATAAGCATGAGAGCCCGCCACCATCAACCACACACACATTGTAAACACGTTATAGTCAACATGGCACCAGTCAGGTTCGCTTGCGGGTAATACGCGCCCAAATCTTTACCAGTCTCAACATTTTTAGCCCATACACACATCCTTACCCGCATGTCGGGTATGAAATTGTTCCCATATGCATACCCAACCGGGTACAGGTAATATCGGCGGATAAAAATACCAAACTCGTCACCTCACCCAATTGACATTTCAGTATGTATATTGGACGTTTTATCACATATACACAATATTTAATCAGTTCAACAAGCACATTTCACCATTTCAGCAACATGATATTTGGATCCAACTCGATCTACTTTCTCTTGGGCACACACTTCTCTTAGTTCATACAGATCGAGATTTGGCGCTAGTTCTCAAGGAAGAAGAAATAAAAAAGCGAAAGTAGAAGAAGTCGTCGTGCCGTCCGGACCATGATCAACTGGATGCCTCTTTACTTCCCTCTCCATGGCTTAAGTAATGGTTGTTGATGTGCTGATCGAAGCTATCACATGGTTGACCCAGTCCGTGCCAGCGCAACTCCGGTTGGGTTGCAGCAGCCATGCTCGTTGGGTGATGACACACACCTTCTTCCATTTAGTTGTCATGGTAGTGTTTTCTGCCTTACTATCGCTTGTGTTGGCTGCCATGGTAGTGTTTTGAGCTGACGGGACATTTGGGGTCCTGACATACACCCTTGGGGGTGTGGAGTGATACCCGAATCACCGTGTTGACGGTGTATCTTCGAATATCCACTAGGGATTCGAGCTTCACAAAAAGCGGGTTGGGGCATCAACACAACGAGAACTACTCAACAAGGATACAATACGTGCTGATTATTATTGTGTCCAACTATTTCAGGATAGAACATTTGTTCATCCTTGGGGATACGATAATCACCATCTTGATGGTGGCTATTCCAATAGCTGCTCCACCCTTATTGTGGAAGAATCAATTGTGGTGTCCTCCAAAGCGAGCCATCTAGGCCAATATATAAGCTCCTTCCTATCGTGCACCATCTCGGTCAATATATTTTCCAATCAAACCAAATAGTCCCTCTCCTTTGGCAAGCATGCACTTGTGTGCTAAGGTGAGAGGTGAGAGGGAGAGGAAACAAGCAACTATCATGGTACGGAGATCGGGACTCTCTTGAGACCATACAGCACGCATGTCTGTAGCAATGGCTCGCCACTTGAAAAACACATACGACAAACAAAGATCTACCACTTGTATGACCTCAAATGAAGGAGAGCCTTGCTACCTGTGCTGGTAGTACCCGAATGGGACGCCGGGTCTAACAAACGCGACATGCCTCCTTGGTCAATTTGAGATAAAACCGCGGATATCCATATGATAGTATGCCCGCGCAACAGTAAAGTGCCACCGGCATGGTGCCTTGTGGCATTCACCACCCAAGGGTCATCGAGTTGTCACAATGTGGGAGCATTGCCACCGCCTTGGCTACGGTAGCGCTCGATTTTTTGCTATACCACTATATAGTGTACGCAATAACTTTGAATAACAACTGCGAGATGAAGCCAATTCAACGGTAGAGACGTGGCAAATCCGAGTTTTCCTAATCGCTGGATCTTCTCATTACTTCACCAGATTCTGCCATGGGTACCATCTAGAAGATTCTATGGTTGAGCTTAAGCCATATGGACATTTGCATTGAAGGGACACTTCTACTTTATTCTAGACTCTTTCATACTTCGTCTGTCCTAAATTCTTTTTCCATCCAAATTATCATTCATTTTTTACTTCGTATTAAAGGCGAGGTACCTCCATAAATCATAATTATGTTTGCGGATAGTATATTAACTTTGAGATAGCTGAAAAAGACACCTAAACAATATACGCTCGATATATTTTACGTGATTTGTGCATCTCCTAACTCATGCATATTCCTCACAATTCCACTAGCATGTTATATTTAATACAATAACATTATGTCTATCTTTGCATGTAATTTGACTATCATGTGCATTAATAGTAGTTTTTTGAGGGAAAATATAGCAAAATATATTTAAGAAAGGGAACATTTTTAGAAAAACGTGAACATTTGTTTCGGAAAAATGTGAACATTATTAGAAATCGCAAATGACTTTCCAAATTTGAACATTGTTTGGGAACATGAACATTTTTTGAAAACTCAACATATTTTACAAACACTATTCTTTTAAAGCAAGATAATTTTTTAAATATTGAATATGTTTCTATAAAAACAAAAAATTTAAATTTCCATATGTTTTTCAGGAACGCAAACATTTTTTAAATTTGGTAACAATATGTGAAAATGCATATTTTCAGAATTTAAACATTTTTTACAAAATGTGAACTTTTCTGAAAATGATTTTTTTAAATTGTAAATTTTTTGAATTATTTGAACTTGAAAACAAAAAAACTTGGAGGAAAGGAAAAAATAATAAAGAACGAGAAAAAATGCGGGTAAAGAAGAAAAGTAAAAAATGTTTAGGAATCACCTATAAGGTTCCGAAAACTAGGTGTTCTCCATTTCAGATGGGCTGGTTATCTCGGTCCGGTCGGTCGCTCGCCATGTGCGAAACAGCCACAATTTGCCGCGTAATGCGGCGAATAATATTTGCCCTTCTTCTGGTACACCCTATTGGATGCTCATTGCACCAAGTAGTCGTTGTTTCCCATAGAAGTTAAGCGAAAGAATGTAAGAGGGTCCGCCGATGTAAGATGTTGTTAGTTCAAACATTCCAAATTTTGAGATATTCTAGAAGGTTCCTGACAGAATTTAGAAACCTTCTAGAAGGTTCCCACCCTCTTTTGCAGCTTTTTTCGATTTTTTCTTGTTTGTTTCAGCAAGAAATCTGCAAAAATTCTTAACTTCTGAAATATTTTCACCCTTGTTATTTTATTTTTCAGGTTTTCAAACCTTTTTCGAAGAAATGTGTATATTTTTACAGTTGGTTTGAATTTTTTTTAAATGTTCACATTGCCAAATATTATTAGTATATTTGAAAAATGGAAATTTCTGATAAGCCGTTCCTATTTGTTTTGACATCACGTTTCAAAGAAACTTTACAATTTTATTTTCAAATAATTGAGCTTGTAAAAAATATTTTCATATTTAAGAGAAGGTTTATAATTTCAAAATAATGTTACCCATTTCCTAACAATTTCACTTTTTAGAAATAATATCTTCCATTTTCAGAAAATATTAATTTTTTGATGAAAATGTCCACATGTTTAAAATATATTCACTTATTTAAAAGTTCATTTTCCAGAAAATATTCAGTTTGTAAACCAAGCTTCGTATATTCACTAAAAATGGGCACACTTTTTGAAAACCATTTTCCGTGTTATTTAGAGGAACCTGAATGAAAACCAAAAAATACTTAAAAAGGCACTACGGTAGGCTATTCGCTAGAGTAGCCGACTAGATACAATGCGCCAATAGGCCAACATTCTTACACTTAATGTGTCACATATGAGGTTCCCATTCTTCCCTCTGCCAAGGAATATCATGTTGGCCATTATATATAAGGTCCTTACCTCCATACATTATATTAAACCTAGTTTTGGCAGAAGATTGTATGGTTAAGTTTAATAAACAACTAAATTGGTCAAGCATACCTCAATATATCACTTGAGAGATGCCACATTTGGGGACCTCCTGTATCTCGTTTGACGCGAGATGGAAGCTGGTGCCTCAAGTTAGAGTTCTGTTTAGCTTAAGTGCTTCATGCAGGTTAGTTTGTGGAAATAATCTACATGCATATATTTCAAAACTTACTTTTCATAAAAAACAATGAATTTGGAAAATGTTAACATAGTGTAAATTTTGTTGCGTAATTTTAGTTCAATATTGATATGATGCAAAAACAATGCTTTTTTCATTTAAAAAATGTTCACAAGTTTCAAACTAATGTATGTCAGACAGAAACTTTTATATAATGTACCAAAATGTTCGTGTACTTCAAAATATTATGTACCATTAATTTACTTATGTTATGTTAAAAAGACATATTCACGTGTTTCCGAAGTATGTTTGTGGCAATTGGTTTTTATTAAATTTTAAAAATATTAGTGTAGTTTCAGACAACGTTTCTTGTCATTAAAAACTTGTTTGAAGCGTATTTCAAAACCATCTAACACATGCTAAGAAGTGTGTATTTTAGAAATATATTTCAGATGTATACAAAAATTGACAATGTGCATGAAAAAATGACCATCAATACCTATATGAATAGAATAATCATGTATTTAGAAATGTTAGACATGTATAATAAATATTCCTAATTTATAAAAAAAATGTATAACATGTGTGAAGCAATTATACACGTGTTGATAAACAACAAAAATAGAAAAAAGAAAAATCTTGATGAAAACAGGTAAGAAATACATGAACCAAACTCAAAAGAAACCATTGGAAATGGGCACCTAAACAGTTGGGAAAAAATAAAAATAAAAAATTAAACGGAAAAAGAGAAAAAGAGAAAAAAGTGGAAAATCTGAGAAAAACAAAAAACCTGCAAAATAAACACAGAAAACAGAGAAAATGGCAAGAAAAATCTCATGAAGTCCAACACAGAGAATTAAAAAACCAATCTAAAAACCGCTCCCATAGGAACGTATATTAGGTTGATCCAATAAATCCTCGAAGTAAAAATCCTTGCGGCGAGACAGAAAACAACATCACAATAGGCGATACATAGCCATGGGCAGTGATGAATCTACTGGGAGGCTTCCATAGGCTGGAGACTATTCTCCAAAATCGCATTTTATTGGTAAGCATCGGTAAGCCCAGTCCAAGAATAGCAGGTCAGCCGGCCCGTCTAAGCTCTCGCAGGCCACGAGTTGAAATCAGGCTAGCAACCAGCGAGGCAGCCTGCACGGGTATGACCAAACCCAATCTTTCTCTGCATCAGCACGATGCATACGACCTCTTTATTAACGAAAATAAATTCAACTTCACGGCGGTTTCACATAGTCTTCGAAAAAACAAAGCAAAAGGAATAGGTAAAACAAAAAATGCCATAGCCGGTAAAATAGGCCTAGATGCCTAACCATCCAGGGGCGGGACCACCTCAGTTCAAGGGTATTCAGTTGAACACTCATTATTTTTGCCAAAAAACTAGGTATATATAGTGTATATACTGAGTATGTATAAGAAAAAATGAAACTGTACACTTAAACTTGCTAGTTAGGTGTTTCAGCCCAAAACATCACGACTCCATGACTTGGCCCATTGGCCCAAGTGGGTGTAGCGCAGGCACGCACGCAGACCATCGATCTGTAGATCATCGCTCCCCAAGAAATCTATTGATCAGGTCATGCAAAGACGAACCAACCCCTTCCTTCCCCTGTTCTTTCGCAACGTCATACGGCCAAGGCCGTTTCCATCGCCTGCTCGGCAATCAGACGTATGCACGGCGGCGCGGATGGCGCGACGAATCCATCCCCTGCTCACCTTGGTTTTGATCCCTACAGTCAGCAGCTACTAGGCATTGGTCCAGTTTCAAACACGCAACCCCCCACAGATTCTGGTATAATTGCTAATTACATGTATTAGTCTTTCACTTTTGAAATTAGGACCTCTCTGCTCATGCCAATTCTTATTTCTTAGTACAGATGAATTCATCTATTGCTGTAGGCAGGAGCACGGTTTTCCTCCCATACTGTTGAGAAAATAGTAAGTTAGTTTGAACACTTGACTGTCAATTTAATTATAGTGAAATATAACTTTTTACAGTCGATTATGAATTATTTAAACATGAAAAATTTCAATTTTCCATTGAAATTTGTAATGTGCGAATGTTTCTAAATTTTGAATTTTTTACAATGAGCATTATTTTATCTATAAAGAATAGTACTCCTATAATTTGTAAGGTTTCTTATTTGCTATTTTCTATTCTCTATATATCTATCCGGGAAAGGGTTTCCTCCCGCTTTCTCTATATATCTTAGATTTGCCAGAATATGTTAAGCAATTTTTACTTCTATATGTTAAACAATACCAAGTTATGATCAATTTGCACGAATATAATATATTGTGCAATATCTTTTGTATAGTTTAAAACTAGTACAATATTTTGCTATAATCGGTTATACGCGCCAAAAAAAGAAGGGTTATAGGCTTTCAAGAAAAATTCAAAATTTGAATACACAGTCTTAAATTCCTGGGCCCGCCCCTGTAATCATCTATCCTATTACTGGAGTGCCATCCAAACCGGTTTTAGATATCCCGCGCTATCATCTTTCACCGGGTAGAACCAGTAACCAAAGGCTCCTTGGTATCCGTAGGAGTGAGTAACGACCAGGTACGGATCCACGCTGATGCTGTGTGCAATACCTGTAAAAAGTTTACATGTGTTTACTTGTTAAAAACAACATCATTCCCGCGCTTCCATATAACCCAAAGAAGTGCACATATTCCTATGCGAATGTGTCTAGCAATAGCCGTATCAACTCCATCTAGCTACGTTCCAAACAACGTGTCAATGCTATTCGAAGGTATAATATTAAAAGCTATACGAACTGTTTGCCATAAAATTCTTACCAGCGGACATTGGAGAAAGAGGTGTTTAATAGTTTCCACATGATCATAGAAGCTACATCGTTTATTTCCCCCCAATTACGTTTAGCTAGATTATCCTTAGTGAGAATCACCTTCTTGTGCACAAACCACATGAAGACTTTGATTCGTAGGGGAACCTTAACTTTCCAAATATGAATTGATTTGGGGATGATTGTTGTATCAATGAGATTCAAATACATTGATTTCACTGTAAATATACCATTATTCGTAAGTTTCCATTGAATCCTATCTGATTCGTCTGATAACTGTACGTCCGTTAGTCTTCTCACTAGGTGTATCCAAGACTCTCAGTGGTGACCTATCAATGCTCCTCGAAATTGGATATTTAGAGGATTTGACTGCAATATTGTGGCCACGTACGCATCCTTACGTTGCACAATATTATATAAAGTTGGATATTGCATGGCCAAAGGCGTCTCCCCAACCACGTATCCTCCCAGAATCTCGTCCCTTCACCATTTCCAATAGTGAATTTAGTTCCGTGGAAGAACGCTGCTTTCACTCTCATCAGCCCCTTCCAGAATGAAGAATCGCTGGGCCTTACATTTACCTGGGCTAAGATTTTAGTTTGTAGATACTTATTACGCAAAATTTGTACCCACATACCTTCTTTCTCAACAGATAATCTGAACAGCCACTTGCTCAGCAAACATCTGTTTTTTACCTCTAAATCCTCAATCCCGAGACCGCCTTGGTCCTTGGGCCTACAAAGTATGTCCCATCTAGTGAGCCTGTATTTCTTCCTATCTTCATCACTTTGCCAAAAGAAGCGGGATCGATAAAAGTCCAACCTTTTACGTACCTCTACCGGTACCTCAAAGAAGGACAAAAGGAACATCGGCATACTCGTGAGAACCGAGTTAATCAGAATTAGCCGACCTCCATATGACAAAAGCTTACCCTTCCAGTAGCTTAACTTCTTCTCGAATCGATCCTCAATGCACTTCCATTCTTTGTTGGAAAGCTTCCGATGATGAATGGGTATGCCTAGATAACTAAACGGTAGACTCCCCAGTTCACATCCGAACAATTGTATATAAGCTTCTTGTTCATCCTAAGCTTTCCCAAAACAAAACAGCTCACTCTTGTGAAAATTTATTTTCAAACCAAACAATTGTTCAAAAAGGTAAAGTATGAGTTTCATTTTTCTTGCTTTCGCCATGTCATGTTCCATAAACAAAATGGTATCGTCAGCATATTGTAAGATAGACACTCCACCATCAACCAGATGCGGTACCAGTCCACCTACTTGGCGTGCTTGTTTAGCCCTTCCTATTAGAATTACCAACATATCCGCAACTACATTAAATAGGATGGGGGACATAGGGTCTTCCCGCCTGAGACCCTTGAAAGTTTGGAAGAAATGGCCAACATCATCATTAACCTTAACTCCAACGCTTCCTTTTTGCACAAAGGATTCGACGTGTCTCATACATATGTCGTCAAAACCCTTCATGCGCAGTGCCTGTTGTAAGAATGACCGTTTCACTTTGTCATACGCCTTTTCGAAGTCCACCTTGAAGATAACCCCATCCATCTTTTTCGAATGGATTTCATGCAAGGTTTCATGAAGGACAACCACACCCTCAAGTATGTTCCTGCCCAACATGAAGGTTGTCTGACTTGGTTGCACTACCTCGTGTGCAATCCGCGCCAACCTATTTGTTCCTACCTTTGTAAAGATTTTGAAGCTTACGTTCAGTAGAAAAATAGGTCTGAATTGTTCAATGCATATCGCCCCTTCCTTCTTTGGCAGCAATGTCACTGTTCCAGAGTTAAGGTGAAACAATTGTAGGCGACCATCGAACAAATCCCGGAACAGGGGTAACAAGTCACCTTTAATAATATTCCAGCATCTCTTATAGAACTCCGTTGGAAACCCGTCCGGACCTAGTGCCTTATTATTCTTCATTTGTGAAAAGCCTCAAACACCTCCTTCTCCGTGAAAGGGGCAGTTAATATCTCATTCTCGTCCAACCCGAGTTGAGGTATGTCCCCGACCTCCTGCTCATCCATGGATACATGATTTTCCTCTAGAGGCCCGAATAATTTCTTATAATACTCAGAGATATACAATTTTAGGTTCTTGTGTCCTACAATTGTACCCTCATCCTGCTCAAGTTGATAAATCTTTTTCTTTCTGTGTTTTCCATTAGCAATCAGCTGGAAAAACTGCGTATTGTCATCACCTTGTATTACCTGGCGCACTTTCGCTCTAAGTGCCCACTTCATCTCCTCCTCTCTCAATAATTGTTTCAACTTCAGTTCCGCCTCCGTTTCCAATGACCTTTCAGTGTCATTTAATAACAAATTTTCGGATCTTATATCTTGCTCATTTATAAGATCTAAAAGCCTTTGTTTCTCTTTCTTATAGATTCCACTTTCATGTTTTGCCCATCCTCGTAGGAACTGCCTCAGGTGTCTTATCTTCTTCTGCCACCTGTCAATATGCGAGCTTCCCCCTGTGTCCCTAGCCCACTCCATGGCTATGAGGTCCACGAATCCTTTTCTCTCAAACCATGCCAGCTCAAAAGAGAACAAATTTTTATTCCCCCCATATGTTGCCTCCCCAGAGTTAACAAACAATGGGGTGTGGTCGAAGATAGCTCTCGGCAAAGCTCTCATTGTCACCCTGGGAATTTCTGCTCCCATTCCACACTAGACAGAACCCGATCCAACTTCTCAAAAGTCGGAGTAGGTAACGTGTTTGCCCAAGTGAATTTTCTTCCCAATAACTCTAACTCACGCAAATCAAGGCTCTCTATGATTGTATTAAACATGAATGACCATCTGCCATCGAAGTTATCATTATTTTTCTTGTCTCTTCTCATGATGATATTGAAATTACCCCCTACTAGAATTGGCAGTCTCTCGTCCCCACAAATCCGGACTGTTGGGGAACGTCGCATGGGAAACAAAATTTTTCCTACGCACACGCAGATCTATCCATGGTGATGAGCATCTACGAGAGGGAGAGTGGATCTACGTACCCTTGTAGATCGCTAAGCGAGAAGCGTTAAGAAACGCGGTTGGTGTAGTCGAACATCTTCGCGATCCAAATCGCCGAGCGTCCCACGATCACATCACGATCCGTCCCGCGATCCAATCACGATCCATCCCGCGAACTCATCATGATCCGTCCCGCGATCTCATCACTATCCGTCCCGCGATGTCATCACGATCCGTCCCGTGAACTCATCACGATCCGTTCCGTGAACTTGTTCAGGGTCCTTCCGATCTAGCGCCGAACGGATGGCACCTCCGCGTTCAGCACACGTGGAGCTTGATGACGATCTCCACCGTCTTGATCCAGCAAGAGGAAGTGAAGAGGGAGAAGAGTTCACCGGCAGCGTGACGGCTCTCCGGTGATGGTGGTGGAGCAATTCCGGCAGGGCTTCGCCTAAGCACTGCAGAAAACCGATCTAGAGGAGAAACTATGCACTAGAGGAACAGGTAGCACGTGGCTGAAAATTCTGTGCCAAAACCCTAAAATCCTCTAGTATATATAGGAGGAGAGGAGGAGGAGTCTTGGCTGCCAAAAATCCAGCCCTTGGGTCGACCAAAGTGGGGAGGAGAGGAGGACTCCTCCTCCAATCCTAGTAGGACTAGGATTCCTCCTTTTTTGGCCTTTTCCCACCTTTTTTCCCTTTGGGCTTTTTCTCCCAGCCGCATGGGCCTTGTGTGGGACTTCAACCAGCCCACAAAAGGCTGGTATTTACTCTCCCACAGCCCATGAAGCCTCTTGGGTCGAAATACCCCTCCCTGTGGTCTCCCGGTACACTACCGGCACTCCCTGTACATTATCGATTAGCCCGAAACTTTTCCGGCGACCAAAATGGGACTTCCTATATATCAATATTTACCTCCGGAGCATTCTGGAGCTCCTCGTGACGTCCTGGATCTCATCCGGGACTCCGAACAACCTTCAGTCACCACCATATATAACTCTATACTACCGAAACATCACCAAACCTTAAGTGTGCAGACCCTGCGGGTTCGAGAACTATGTAGACATGACCGACACACCTCTACAGTCAATAACCAATAGTGGGCCCTGGATGACCATATTGGTTCCTACATATTCTATGAAGATCTTTATCGGTCGAACCTCTATGTCAAGGATTCAGTCAATCCCGTATAACGTTCCCTTTGTTCTTCAGTATGTTACTTGCCCGAGATTCGATCGTCGGTATCTCCATACCTAGTTCAACCTCGTTACCGGCAAGTCTCTTTACTCATTCCGTAATATAAGATCCCGTGACTAACACTTAGTCACATTGCTTGCAAGGCTTGTTGTGATGTTGTATTATCGAGTGGGCCCCGAGATACCTCTCCGTCACACGGAGTAACAAATCCCAGTCTTGATCCATGCCAACCCAACAGACACCCTTGGAGATACCTGTAGATCACCTTTATAGTCACCTAGTTACGTTGCGACATTTGATACACACAAGACACTCCTCCGGTGTCAGTGAGTTGCATGATCTCATGGTCATAGGAACAGATACTTGACATGCAGAAAACAATAGCATTAAACTGACACGATCATATGCTACGTTTGTAGTTTGGGTCTTGTCCATCCCATCATTCTCCTAATGATGTGATCCCATTATCAAATGACATCTCATGTAAATGGTTAGAAAACCTTAACCATCTTTGATCAACGAGCTAGTCTATTAGAGGCATACTAGGGACATGGTTTTGTCTATGTATCCACACATGCATCTAAGTCTCCGATCAATACAATTATAGCATGGATGATAAACGATTATCATGAACAAGGAAATATGATAATAACTAATTTATTATTGCCTCTAGGGCATATTTCCAACACGGACAAGATCCGCCAGAAAGTCCCTCTTGAGCTCTGGTTGTGCTACACCATATACGTCTACTAGTTCCCATTGGAACCCATCCTCCTTGGACCGCAATCTAAATTTGACAACAAAGTCCCCAAGCACTACATTTCGGACTTCAAGCGTGTCACACCGTACCCCAAGTAAGATCCCTCCGGATCTTTCTCTTGGTGGTAAACAGTGCCAATCGAAATCAATACCAGCACTTAGAGTATTAAGAAATTGGGATGTAAACTTGTCCCTCCTAGTTTCCATTAGTGCAATAAAATCCAGTTTGTGCTCAAGAGATGCTTCCGCTAGAAATCTTCGTTTAGCCAAGTCCGCTAGATCTCTGCTATTCCAGAAAATTCCTTTCATCTCTCATCATGATTTTTTTAGCAGTCTTAAATCTTGCACTCCTAAGAATGGCTGAGACATGATACACCTTCCTCTTCCAGGTGCGTCTCGGTTTTTCCTGTCCGGCCGGCTGGTCCATACAACTAGCTACATGAGAGTCACACTCATTCACTTGCAAAGGGGCCATATACCCCTCCATAGCTAAGTCTTTATCCTCATCAGGCATTATAGAGTTCGGCACCAGATTCTCACATAACTATTCTAATGCCCCAATCCCCAGCGCATCGATGTCTCAATCATTCATAGGCTCGACGGCTGCAATCTTTCTAACCATCTCTACCGCTCTATCAGCCTCTAAGTCTAATAGATCATTCAACGATTTAGACATATCTTTTCCGTTACTACCCAAAGATATCCTAAGTTTACTTGCATTTGAAATAACGTCTTGCTCAGAAAAATGCAAAATAGAACAACTCGTGTCAATAGACATACCTGTGGTGGTCTCGATGTCTTTGAGCTTAGCCACCCTCATGGCATGGCCCATCCGGCTGAGCGTGAAGACGGCTACTCGCCCGCCTTGCCTCGCTCGTCGGGTCTGGGATCCCCCCAAACTCGATGACCTCCTCCACCGTGGGCGATGGCGGACCTTGGCCTCCCGCTGTAAGTCCAGCCTGCCCTGAGTGTGCATCGCCCTCTAAGACACGACCTCCCGTCATGGATCCGGCACAGCGCTCCCGTCCTCCCGCCGTGCTCAAAGTAGCCGCGCCTGTGGCTGGGGTGTGGTCACCTACCACACCTTGGGCGGGGCCCATTATCGGCGAAGTGATGACGACATCGCCAGCCACGACACCAGTCGGTCGCGCTGACGTCGGCAAGGATGGGGAATGAGTGCCTACTCGCTTCCCACCCGTCCCCGAGTCTCCTCGGCACTTCGAGGTAATAGGATCCACGAACTGTCGCACCGGATGTAGGTCTGAAGACTGTGGCGTACCGCTGACGTGTGTCCTAGGGGTCGACTCGCCCGACACGGGGCTCCCAGCCACCATCGTCATACCAGACGCCCTTGGGGATGCAAAAGGTGTGAGCGTAGGTGATAACGGTGGCAGCTCCTGCTCCATCGAATTGTCTATCTCTGCTCGAACACCCCAAAGTCTGGCTGGGGCTGAAGAATAACCAAAAGAACCAAATCTCAGTTGGTGTGACATGGAAGAGCCATGTGACTGGTCCCTAGTCGAACCATCCTCTGCTGGCTTTGTGGATGGTGCTGAACCCAAATTCGAGGCATCTCTCTGAACTGTCTCTTTGTCCCGGTTCCCATCCTGTCCATGTCCCTCATCAGTGTCCATGTCGACCTGCTTAGCCAGCTCCAGAAAGCTAGCATCTTCCTCAATCTCAATATCTAGCTCAAAACTCCTACCATCGTACGTCCAAGTGACAGAATCAGGTATGTGCTCCACACTAATAACACTGACTCGCAACCGGGCTATCCCTTGCGCACGAGTAAATAGCATGTCCACCTTCTCTGTTTTACCAATTAGAGAACCTAGACTCCATGTCACCAAAAAGTCATCCAAGGCCGCCTGTGGCGCCCCTAGGAACCTGACCCAAAGCTGTGGCATAGGAGTACCCTCTGGTTCCTTTTGAGTCCAGACATCAAACTCAAGAATGCACGAGCTATTTGGCACTCTGCTCATCCCAAACTTGAGGAGCCTCGCCAAGTCCTCCTTAGTAGGGAAGTCCACTATGTATGCCTGATCATCAAGTCTGACCGGGTCCCATTGGAAAGTAGCAGACACTAACTCACGCAGACGCCGAACAACCTGTTCTGAGGTCAGAGATCCACGTGTGACCCGTACCACCCCAGTCCAGGAACTCTCCGGAGGCGGTGCAGTAGAAGTGGCTCTGGGTGATTCGAAAAACATAAGCTCTGGGCAGCACACTCCATAAATAGTCACCACTGGTTTTGGCCTCGATAGTAGGGGACACTGCCCCGTCTCATGCTTAGGCTTGCGGCAAAAGTCACACAGCTCGACAGTGCACTCCACCACAAAATGACCTTGGCCACCACAACGGAAACATGTCATCTTTTCTTTTTTCCTAGCCCACTTCGAAACCATCTCACCTTCTGACTTATAAGAACCCTTCTCCGACGCCACTTCTCGAGTAGCAGCATCAGAGAGAGTCGAAACGGTGACCGCTGCGAGAGCACGAACCGCATCCAAAGCTTCACCTGGGAGACCTTGAGCGCCCGTCAATGATGTGACTGGAGCCCTCACCTCAGTCGCCATTGCCGCATCATTAAGAGGCGTGTCTGCCTGCGATGGAAGGGGGCCCCGTGGTCGTCTGCCACCACCCTGACCTCTATAGTACGACCTGTATGTCGGCCTGTTCCGATGCACCAGACCGTTAGCCCCTTCGACCAACGGACCTGGGGGCCGTTAAAACCCCGGTAACCATCATCAGCACGGCCACCGCCGGTGGATGAGGAGCCCCGGTGCACTCCATATCCGTACGCGTGGTAACCATCATCTCCCCATCGTCCTCGCGCCGGATGTCTGCCATCACTCCCGCGACCGCCACCGAAGCCGCCGCGGCCGGTGGCCTCCGTATTGGTGTTGCCGTGGACTGCCAGATCACCGCGCCCAGCCCCTCTGTTGGCCGGCGCCGCCGGAGCTCTTGGGGGTGGCTGCGGATTATCCCGGCCTTCCATGGCCGGCTCGACCACCGGCGGCGATTGAACACGCGGCGCCCTGCCTGCCTGAAGTTTGGGAAATCCCAACCGGTTTTGCCGTCGCTGTACCCTAGGCGATCGATCAACCTCGGTATGAGTTTCGGGTTGTCGCATGGCCATTGACCCGCGTGAAGAAACCCCGACTGGGCCAGCTTGTGCCTCGGACTGGGCCACATACCCAGCGTCCTTGAGGCCCACGACTGGTTTGTACTGGGGCAGCCCGACAGGGCCTAGCAAAAAATTCAAATGACGCGATCGGATCTCAGCGATCGGCATCATCGACGCCGGCGGCGCCGCCGCCGCCAACAGCCTTTTCTTCTTCTTCTTAACCGTATGCCACGACGACGGCAGAATACAGTCAGAAAAGGTAAGTTTGGGCAATCGTACCTTCGGAATTGGTCCTTTACATGGCCGGATCACTGCGGTTGACGTCCTCCGGTGAACCAGCCGTCGCGCGACGTCCATCTTGTTCGCCGGCGACCCTCCTAACCATGCTGGATCATCTTTCGGGACCACCACATCGACCAGATCAGCCATCTCCGCTTCCGTACATCCATCCTGGAACGCATCACAAACACGGTCAGAAGGCGTTGGAGAGATTACCTCCGGCGTGACCACGATCGGGCCACCCTCGCCGTCCTCCTCTTCATCGTCGTCTCCCGCAAGTACCCAGAACCGGCCGCCCGGCTTGGTTGCGCTCACAGTTCCAGGGATGTGGGCCGTCACTGCGGTGGCCATCGTCGCCGCCTCACCGCCACAAAAGGACTAGGAGATAATCAATATTTTCTTCACTCAAGCGTTTAGTCTTCTAAAACTTAAACTTTAAGCCCACCCTACATTTTGTTTGTAGATTCCTTACTGGCCCGAGGCCAAAAATGCTACATCGACGGGCCTTTCATGAACCCTTCGTTCCAACTAAACTTTGCCACCGGGTGGGGCCCCTCCCCCCTAGTCCAATCAGACTTTTCCCAAATGAACAAAACATACCCTTTTATGAAACTTCAATACAAAATGATTTTAATTTAATTTTTTCCGCAAAGTGGTCACTCTTTTTGCATGACGTCCGGTGCTGGGGCGCCATGCTAGATAGCATGACGCCGTGAGTTAGGGCATCATGATCTCAAAATATAGCATGGCGTCCCGAGTTAGGGCGTCGTGCCAAATAGCATGGCGCCCTCACCCGAGCGCCGTGCGTCATGCAAAAGGGCCAGTTTCTGAAATATTTTCTAATTGGGGTCATTTTGTATTGAAGGTTTAGAAAAGGTCATTTTCATTCATTTTCACTTCAAATTCATCATGTAAAACGACTGTACGAGTCCGTTGATGCAGCATTGTTGGCCTGAGGCCACATTTGTCTGGTTTCCCAAGCGCTCTGGTTCGCATGGCATGGCAAGGTTCAGACTCAGCTCATATATTCGAAAGAAAAAAAATAACCCGATGGTTCAGACTAGGTGACCAAATCACACAAGAAAATCGTTGGGATCCGAGTGCACGAACACGAAATTACTCTTCTGACGTCTGAACCAAAGCAAATGATTCCTCCCGCAATCGTTTACTGCTTCCAGGACACGCACGGAACAGTCAGCTTGACCACAGGGTCAGTCATGGCCTCGAACAGAAACAACATGTCATCGTCAGTCACTCAGTCTCCCGCATCCTCAGAGACGGTCCACGCAGGTCAAGAAGACGGACCTCCTAGCCAGCCGGGTCCGGGTCAAGCAAGCAGCAGCAACTTGGCAGATACGCCGCGGGTGGATCCACGGAAAACTGTCCGTCTGCTCCCCCGGCGACGCCTCCCATGCACGCACGACGGCGAGACGCGGGGCGGACGTACGTACGACGTGTTTACGCGGGCAAAAAGTACAACGCGTGCGTCGCCATCGGTACTAGCACCACCCGAGCCCGTCCCTGCTCCGTGTGCACGGTTTCCTCTCCCTTTCTCGTCTCTTTCTCCGTCGACCTCTCGAGCCAAGAGAGCGGGCAGGCAGAGCATCGGTGCAGGCTCTAGAAGGCTAGCTAGGGGGCAGGGCAGATAACCATATTCTTTTCCCGGAGCAAGCGGCGCGTTCCACCTCGCCGTGCTTGGCCTATGTGAAGAAATTGTAATGTCAGTGACAAATCTTTCACCGTTCACCCGCTGATAAACTACTGCTGCTCCAGAGAAACCATTCCGCGGCGATTTTCTAATAAACAAGGGGCGATCCCTGCCAAATGTTTTTTTTATTATTAGAACCAAAAAAGCAAGGTTCGAAGTATCAGTATATTCAGTACCCGTACTGCCGGTTTGTATCTACGCTCTAGTCTGAAGTGTCGTGCTCAACACGTGGCCACACGGCAACGGTCCAAGAACACGACCTGCATTTTCTTAGCAGTAATATTTTGGTGGATCCGGCAGCATTGCACCGGCAAGAACGAGGTGCGGATTGAGAGTTGAGACCGATACGCAGAGTAAGCAAACAAAAACCGGCGCGCTGCGGGCAGGGTTTCTTGTTGGCCCTGGCCCTAGCCGCGCCGGGACGGCCATTTTCGCCCTGCGTCGTGTACAAGAAGAGTAGCCGAGATGGTTCCTGGAAATCCAGTCGTGCTTTCTCTCCTCCCGCGTCCTGCACCTAGCCATAGCTAGCTCAGCATTCAGCAACCGCATATTTTCCTCTCCCCCCCCCCCCCTCCTTATAAGAAGAAAAGGCTCCTTCACTTCACTCTA
This sequence comes from Hordeum marinum, assembly GCA_022496015.1. NCBI lineage: Eukaryota > Viridiplantae > Streptophyta > Magnoliopsida > Poales > Poaceae > Hordeum > Hordeum marinum. The sequence goes on along the minus strand of CM039677.1, from coordinate 338,145,825 downwards.
GACCTAGCGGTGGCGTACTACCCTCAGACCTCAGCACCAAAATCAATCAAGGACAACCTGCAAAACCCCAAGTTGTAGCTGAGATGCCGTCGTCGTCTGCCTCGAGTTCTTCTCTCTTCGCCATTGTGCCCCTCAACGGCGGAGGCGCGACGAGCCGCCACGCCATGGACGCCTGCTACCTCTGCGGGAAGCCGCTCTCCAGAAACTTCGACATCTTCATGTACAGGTAGTTTAATTTTTTTACGGGTCTGTTTGCTCCTTCAATTAGATGCTGCTGCTCCTGCTCGCAGATCACCCATACATGTAGACACTGGATACTTTTTTTTGAAACGGGCGTAGACACTGGATACTAGTGCTATTCTGATCTAGTGATCCGTTTTTCTCACTACCAACCACAGAGGGGACACGCCATTCTGCAGCGAGGAGTGCAGGGCTGTGCAGATCGACACCGACGAGGTGCGCGAGAGGATTAACACCAAGATCCTGAAGGAACGTGCTGCGAGAAAGGAGCAGCGCCACGGGACGGCTGCCTCCGAGCCCAGCATCACCCGCGCAGGAAATGTGCCGGTTGCAAGCTAGGCTGTACGCTCAAGGCCGGGAACATGCATCCGGCCCAACTTCATCAGAAATAATAGGGCCACGGGATATATACTAGCCATCCGATGGAGAAACTCTTCTCTTTTGAAGACTTATATCGCACTTCGCTTGTATAACCGAGCTAAAAAATGCACAAGAAAACTACTGTGCGTGTGAGCGTCGATAATAACTTCGTCTACCTCAGGTGAGGGCATGAGGTGCAACAATGCATGTAGGGGAACAACGGGAACTTGCAGGTTATGTTAGTTTCCAAGTTGTGGACGTAGCAGCGGAGTCCCAGTGGTGTTTGGGGTCCTTGTGTGTGTGAACAAACACATGGCGTTGTATAGCTCCAACGAATAAGAGGTGTAATAAATAAGAAAAAACAAGGCACAAGAGGTGTCATGGGCAAAAGTTCTTGATTGATCCAATGCGTAGGTTAAGTGTGTGTAATTCCCCCCCAAAAGTCTCTACAATCAGCCATACAAAGTTCGACAACGGTAGTTACAAGGATGGACGTGCCGCCCCGACGCTCTGCTGCCGCCTCGGATCCGCGGGGCTGCCTAGCTCCTTGCTCGGACCCGGGGGGCTGTTCGGCGCCCCCCTCTCCCACCCCGCCCGAGATCCTGGGCCCTGGAGCGTCTTCAAGCCCGGATCCGGCGGCCCCGCCACGCCTGCTGCTGCGTGGTGAATGCTCCAAGGCGGCTACCTCCGAAGCCCCAACGGATCTCTACTCCCCCCCAGCCCGACGTCTGCAATCCATCATCGTCGTTCCATCCCCAACGGTCGACCATTCCTCTTCGGGAATGGATGGTGGCTGGACCGAGGTCACCTCGCGCAAAAACCGCAAGGTCGCCTAGGATCCGCTGGTTTCTTCAAGGACGAACGCGACTCCGCGTTCGGACCGGCAGCCGGACTTCAATGCGGTGGGTGGCTAGAAGGCCTTCTTAAGCCGCTTCCGCGGCCGCTGCTTCCATTGCCTCAACAAGCACCACCGTAGGAAGGACTGTCGCGACCCTCTCTACTGCGTGATCTGTGAGTTCTTCGGTCACTTTGCTAGGGAGTGCCCCCAAAATCCACGCAACGGCCATGGCGGCCTTGCCTCCAGTCGGATAGGCCCGCTCCCACCTCGCACCTCTGCCCACGCTCGGCTGTGCTTCCCCGCCCTGCCCCCGCCGCCGTCGGCCCCCTACTCCCCACCGACCGCTGACATGGCCGAGCTCAGTCTGGTCGACCCGGCCAGGCGTCCACGCGCAAGCCACAAGGTCGGCGAATCCACCCCGTCCATCGAGCAAAGCGTCTTCTTCCTCCGCTGTCACGCCGTCACGCTGCGCGCATTCGATGGGGTCAGCGCCACCTCGCCCATGGCGGTGGGCCGCGCGTTTGAGGCGCAGCTATGCGTCCCACCGCACCACCTGCGGGTGACGGCGCACAACCCGGAGGACTTCTTCGTCATCTTCACCCAGCCAGCCCACCATGACAACGCGGTGCGCCGCGGCACCCTGCGCGTCGACAGCGCCAACTTCAACATCACGCCTTGGGGCGAAAACGACCACGCTGGCCACGACATCTTCAACCTCCACGTCCGCTGCGTCATCGAGCACCTGCCTCAACAGTACTGGACCCTGGAGGGCGTCCAGGAGGTGTTCGGCGACAAGGTGCGAGTCGACAGGCTCGACAGCCGCATGCTGGAGCGCGACCACACCAAAACCTTCGCTTGCTGGGTGTGGGTCTAGGACATGGCGTTCATCCCCACCAGGCACACCTACTGGAAGCTTCCCCAGTGCGCCGGTCGTGTTGAGGAGATGGAGGGCCACTTGCCGCCCAACCGGCGTGTCGCCCTGCCACCCGACGCCAAACGCTACGACCTGCTCATTCACGTCGACAGGGTGAAGGATTGATCCCCCCGCTCACCGCGCTCCTCCCACTCAGCTCAGAGCGGCCTGCCCTCCTCCGACTCCGACCACGATGACAACTTGCCGCGCACCTCCCGGGCACCTGGGTCATGCATGTGGAGGACGACCAGCCTGATGAGCGCCACCGCCGTCAGCAACGCGCACCGATGGTGGACACTGGCTGCCGGGGTCTTCCTCATGGTGGTCCTCACCACGACGATGATGGGTAGGGAGGCGGCGGCGGCCGTCGCTCCTGGAAGGACACTCTGCTGGGACGCGAGCGCGGCTCCAGCGCCCTGTCAGGAGCGGACGGGGCCACAAGCAGAGTGCGCCAGCTTAGCCACTCCCCCCCGCCACTCTGGAAGCACCAAAAACTAGAGCCAACATGGTGGCCGCGACCGCTCGTCCAACAAGGCGTACCCAAGCAAGATGAAGACCGGCAAGCAGCGCCTGGCAAGCCAGGTGCACGTGCCCACGCCAACTCCCAACGCACGTGCGCCTGCTCCCGCCACCACCACTGCTCTAGACAGCGTGGAGGAGTTCTTCGCCACGGCTGACAAGGCGCTCCCCGCCCCCTGGCCCCTGGGGTCGACGTGGTGGCCCAGCTCGATGAGATGATCGCGGCCTCGAGGCTGTGCCCCTCGACTTCGAAGACGGTGCAAAGAAGAGGATGGGCAAGGAATCGGTGGAGATGCCGAACGTCTTCAGCCCCACACTCTCCGGATCGTGCCACAACCCGGCTCTCCTCAGCTGCCAGACGCCGATGACTGCGGCCACGGTTGCTGTCCAGCTAGGGGCGGTCACGCAGCAAGTTCAACACGTGGAGATTGCAGAGACCTCTGCCGCACCATGACGCCTCTTCTGTGATAAGCCGGCCCCTCTGATCGGCCTGCAGCCGCCCAAGTGCAGCTCTGCTCCCCCCAAGGCGCGTACTATGTCGGTCCCCCCGCCGCGTCAGAGCGCTCGTCAGGCGGCCCAGAACTGCAAGGTGCCGGTGGTGCAACGCGGCACGCTCCGGCTGGTCCAGGGACTAGGTCTCCTCGGCCCGAAGGAGAAGATGACGAAGAAGGCTGCGGAGGCGCTTGTGCGCAGGTTTGACGAGCCCCTCTCCGACGACGACATCGTTGTCATCGCCAAGCTTACCAGAATGGGCAAGGACGCCCTTCGTATCACTGCTAGCCTCAACGGGCCAGAAGGAGTCTCTGAGGAGGCCATGGTTTAGTCATGTTAGGAACCCCCTTGTGTTGTAGCTGTAGTTGTAGTTTTCGACGACGACCAGCGCTCGGCTGGTCGGAGTTAGGTTTGCTTCCCTCCTGTAATAGTTGTAGGCTGAGTCCCGTCCAGCGCCGTCGTGGTTTGGGACCTATTGGTGGTCGACGGCGTCCTCCGGAGAGCCGGATGGTGTACCTATTTGCATTTAGTGATTGTAGTCGCCAGAGATCCCCTCAATGTCCAGATGAATGACGACCTCTCCACTCCCCTGATCACGAGCTAGAATGTACGCGGCCGGAACTTGCCGGCGAAGAGAGAAGCCGTTCGAGAAGTAGTTGCCGCGCATCGCACTGCCATTCTATGCATGCAAGAGAGCAAGATAGACGTATGGTCGCCGGCCCTCGTCTGCGACATTGGCGGCCCAACGCTGCAAGGTTGTGCGGTCCTGCCCGCCATCGGCACTCGCGGTGGCATTGCCATCCTGTGGAATCAGGACCTGGTAGACGTCGTCACCCACGCCGTTGCCCAATTTGCAATCACGGTCAGGGTCACCATAGCTAGGCACCCAACCTCCTTCTGATTAACCATGGTTTATGGACCGACTGACGACGCGAGCAAGGAGGCCTTCCTCGATGAGATCGCGAACTCTGTCCTGCCTGTTTCTAAGCCTTGGATAATCAACGGCGATTTCAATCAAATCTACGAGGCTAGGGAGAAGAACAACCTCAACCTCAATAGGAGGCTGATGGGGCATTTTAGGGCGGCCATAGATAGAGCTGATCTTCGCCAAATCAAATACGGAAACCGTAAGTTCACCTGGAGCAACAAGCGCGATAACCCAACTCTGCTGGGCATTGACAAGTTCTTATGCAATGCGCCATGGGAAACCCTTTTCCCCCTGGCCATGCTCATGGCAGCCTCTACGGCTTGCTCTGACCACTGCCCGCTCATGCTGTCGGATGCGGCGAGCCCCTGCGGTCCCAGGTGCTTCAAGTTTGAGTCTTTCTGGCCGCACTTCCCATGCTTCGCGTACACGGTGACCGCGGCCTGGGCGCGGCCAATGGCTGCTACATGTGCGTTCACCCGCCTCCACGTCAAGCTTGCCCGTATGGCCAAGGACCTCCGCATTTGGAGTCAGAGCCTCTTCGGCGACGCAAAGCTACAATTCCCCATGGCATGCGAGGTCATCCTGCGCCTTGATGAGGCCCAGGAAAGGCGCCATCTCTCATTGGCCGAACGAGACCTGCGCAAGGGCCTCAAGCTCAGGTTGCTGGGGCTGGCAACGATCGAGCACTGCAGGAAGAGACAAGCCTCTAGGCTCACCTGGCTACGCTCTGGCGATGCCCCAACCAAGTCTTCATGGCAAAAATCTGCTCGAGAAGGAGGAAGAACTTCATCCATTCTCTGAAAGTCAATGAAACAGTAGCCACGGCGCACAACGACAATGAAGTGGTCATTCACAACCACTTTGACAGCATCCTTGGGTCTACCAAGCAGCGATCATCTATGATAAACTGGGGTCAAATTCACATGCCAACAATTCAAGGTGGTGGATTGGACAACCCTTTTTCTGAGCAAGAGGTGTGGGCGGCGATCCAGGCCACGCCGACTGAGAAATCCCCCGGGCCGAACGGTTTCAATGGCTTGTTATTCCGATCGTGCTGGCAGATAATCAAAGAAGACATTATGCAGGCTTTCAACCAATTCTACAACCTAACCGGCAGCAATTTTGGCTTGCTCAACTCGGCAATCGTAGCCCTAATCCCCAAGAAAGACGGCACGTGCGACATTAGTGACTACCATACGATTAGCCTGATACACTCCATAGCCAAGTTAGTCTCCAAAGTGCTCTCGATCAGGCTAGCCCCGGTCGTTCAAAGCATCATATCGCCGGCCCAGACAGCTTTTCTGAAAACCAGATGCCTGCACGACAACTTCGTCTACGTCCAAAACTGTGTTAGACATCTCCAGAGCTTTTGATAACGTCTCATGGGAATATCTTCTCGAGCTCATGGTGACTTCAGGGTTTAGTTCTAAATGGTGTGATTGGATTACCCTGCTGTTGGCCACTTCATCGTCTGTCTTCCTCCTCAACGGCGTTCCCGGCCAAACAATCATGCACCGGCGCGGCCTTCAGCAAGGCGACCCCCTGTCGCCGCTTCTTTTCATCCTTGCGATTGATCCCATCCATCGCCTGCTCAAAGCGGCTAAAGAAGAACTCCACATTACGCCGGTGCCAGGCAGGGAGATCAAATTTAGGGTTAGCTTATACGCGGACGACGCCATCATTTTTGCAAACCCCATCAAGGAGGAGATAGATTATCTAATGGACATGCTAGAGAGCTTCGGCGACGCCACATGCCTGAAGATAAACAATGCCAAATCCACGGCGACTCCAATTTGCTGCAGCGACATCGACCTCAACATGGTGCTCCAGTCTTTTGGGGGCCCAATCACGCAATTCCCGATCAGATACTTGGGGCTCCCCCTCACGATTGGCCGGCTTTGACTAGTTCATCTTCAATTTATCCTAGATCGAATTAGGGCTAGGCTAGCTGACTGGAAAGGAAAAATGCTCTCCATTGCCGGGCGCAGGGTACTCGTCAGATGCGTCCTCACCGCCATACCAACGTTCGCTCTTACGGCGCTTCGAATCCCCGCGAAACTGTTGAAAGAAATCGACAAATGTAGACGTTGCTTCCTCTTGGGTCGCGATCAGGAGCTCTCTGGCGGCAGCTGCAAAGTAAATTGGGGACGGGTCTGTTCCCCGATGGAGCACGGAGGGCTTGGCATCCTCGACCCGACAAAGTTCACCCGTGCCCTTTGCCTTCACTGGCTTTGGCATGCCTGGAAAAGCCCGAAGCGACCGTGGGCGGGGACGAAGCCACCTTGTGACACCTCCGATCACGCCCTCTTCAGTGCGGCCACAATGGTGACTATTGGCAATGGTCAGACGACTAGCTTCTCGGACTCAGCTTGGCTCGACTCGACTCCACTGAAGCTCCTCCACCCCAACCTCTACAAGCACTCCAAACGAAAGAACATATCAGTTGCACAGGCACTCTTCGAAGACCACTGGATTTCCAACCTGGCGCACGGCGATGCCGGCTCAATTGCACATGATGTGCTCAATCTGCATAGACGGCTGCAACCACACCACCTCGCTCTCCAGGAGGCCTGCCAGGACCAGATCAGATGGAAGATTGCTGCCTTCGGGCAGTACACTGCATGATCAGCCTACTGCGCCCAGTTCCAAGGCTCTTTGCAAACTCAATTTCGCGAGCTGATCTGGAACACTTGGGCGCCTACAAAACTGAAGATCTTTGCCTGGCTATTTCACCAGGACCGCCTCTGGGGCAATGATAGGTCACAACGTCGAGGTTGGCCAAACAGCTACTTCTGTCAGTTATGCCTCTGTAACCTAGAAAGCTCCGAGCATCTATTTTGGCATTGCCCCTTTGCGACAGCAACCTGGAATGCTCTTGCTACCCGGTAGTGCTGCCGCACCCTGGGCAGACAACTTGGATCGGCAACCACAACTCTCTGAACAAGATCAAAGCAATGATCGAAGCTACGCCGTCAAAACACAGGAAAGCTATCAAGGCTCTTGCAATGCTTGCCCATTGGGAGATCTGGCAGGAGAGGAACCACTGCATTTTTAGGGAAAAAGAGGCTAAGGTGGAAGACGTGTTTCCCGCGATCAGGAGAGGACTAAACCTCTGGCAACAAGCCGGCATCAAGTTCATTCAGAGCCCCTTCGGGGAACCGCCGGGAGAGTAGGCTAGCTGCTTGTGCCATGGGCACTTTGTTTCTCTGATTTCTTCTTCCTTATATCCTTGATCTCCGGATCCCACCTTGTCACTTTGTCATCTTCTCCCTGCTTAATATCAATGAAACACCAGCCTAGGCCGGTCCTTCAAAAAATGTTCGACAACCTCAGCGGGCCTGATCTAAGCCATACCGCGGTACGACCACTATTCCTACCATAAGCGGCTATTGATTTGTTTTATAAAAGAGGAAGACCCGTGACCTCTGTATCTCGATGATGTATGTAACCACGTTATTAATTATTTATATTTTTTTATAAAGTAATACATCAATAAGTCTGAAGCTGCTATCCTAACAACATGTGTCGCTACTCCTATCCATTTGATGAAGTAGTGCCGATATTCCGAGCCGAATACCAAACATACCTCGCACCAAAGCCTAACATCTCAAACCGGAGATCCCAACCAAGCCACTTTGTTGGGAAGAACCATTTGATGAAGAGTGCGCCGGACCGTTGGGAAGAACCATAGCTCTTCCCATCGCCACTGATACGTTGCAACCTCCATAATGGATCACGCCTAAGCTAATACGTGTGGGTACTGGATATGATACGTGCGAGCGATGTGGCATACCGTTGATCTTCCACGTGTCAACTTTTTTTATTGGACCAAGATAACCACATTTCCTCTATTCATTGGAACATGTGTCACCCACCCAATGGCCTACATAGAACTTTGCTAGGGTGACACGTGTCAACCAACCCATTGGAGGTCGAATGAGCTAAAAAAAGACAGCACAGTTAAAGGCTTGGTTAAGGCTAACATACCTTAGTCAAATCTTAGTGGTCCTATTACATGGACACGCCGCTAATCTCCTACTTGCATGTGATCCATTAATAAGCCATGACGATTTGGTCTATTACTGTCCGTGGGCCTTTTCCTTGATTTAGGCCCATTCACACTCTTTCGATGAGTATTGAGACCTATGGTTATTTTGGCCTGTGTATGGACCACAATTTATTTTGGCATGTCTCTGACCCATGGTTCTTTTCAACCCATTTCTTCATCTTAACTAGGAAGGTGTTGAGCCCCAATTGCAAGTGTTTGTAGCAAGCAACAATTTTCCTTCAAAGTGGATGACTTTAAGGTTTATCAAACCAATACGAGTTTACTAAGCAGCCAATGATACATACCCGTACACATAAATACAAAACTGCATGGGCCCTAATGAAACTAGTAAGATTGTTAGTCTCATTAGCCTTGCTAGTTACAATGATTAAATGCAAGTGCGTATGGAAGATTGACTGCAACAGAAAAGTCAAAGCAAGAATTGTAACGGGATTGTTTATTGAGTTTGGAAGAAATAGGAAGAAGAATGGAGTGGTATCCATAGGTTAGGAACACATTTAGTGGAAGAAGTCGGGTTGGCGACACAATGACATTTCTATCGTAATAATAGTGAGAAGTTGGTGTGTACTTAAAGGGTGTGAATGGTAGCTTGGTCTAGTGCATTTTCCGGCTTCCATGCGGGTCTAGTGCATTTTCTAGAATTGATTCTACAAAGTCGAGGTTGGAATCTAACTATTTGTTTGAGAATCTGATTTTGGATGGGCTAGCATTCAAGAATCACTATCTCTAAGCCAAACAAAGGCCACCATAGTCATTTTTGACTTTCACAAGAAACCTCCTAGGTTGCTTCATGTGGTTTTCTTACTCTGACTCACCATGAAGGAATCTCTTCTTCACATCCATTTGCTCAACCTCCAAGTTGAGACTTGCTTCCACACCAAGTATTACTCGAATGTATGTCATCTTCAACTGGAGAAAATATCTCATCATAGTAAATGCCTTTTCTTCGGTCGAATCCTTTTGCAACTAGCTTGGCTGTGTACCTTGGATATGGTGTGTGCGTTTTTAGCCTGATTCTCTAGACCCATTTCTTCAAAAATTTCTTGCCCTTGGCCAACTTCACCAACCCATAAGTATGATTCTTATGCAAGGAATCCATATCTTGTTGCATAGCCTTTTCTTACTCAATTTTGTGCTCATCATCCGTTGCATCTGTAAAACACTAAGGTTCCGAACCGTCAATTAATATCACCATGCATTGATACGAGGGATACCTATTGGAAGGAATTTGACTCCCGTTGGATCTTCTGAGTGGAGAAGCTAGTGGACTGTCTGGTGTTGGTGCTTCATGTTGATCCATATTATAAACTTGAATATCATACTCTTCCTACTATTGGGGAGTGTCTTCTTCACATGCACCACCATGTACATGAACTGGCACATCTTCCGCATCTGCTTCAACTTGCACTAGACTTGAAGCGACATGAACTAGGTCAGAATCAATCATGTCTTGCTACTACTAAGTAGAAACCCATGCCTTTGTTTTTCTTATGGGTATTTATTTGTTTTTCGAAGGGTTTTTGCCGGTTCTCGCTATTTGACAAACTAATACTTTATGAGCGAAGAAACATTGTTTTCCTACTTGATGCGCATGATTATATACTTTTGGAAATTAATCAATCAATACCCAACTCCATGGAGCAAATTGGAGCAATTTTCCTTGTGGGGAATTATTCATTTGGGCATATCCGAGAAGAATACAGTGTCTGGTATGAGTGTGAGAGCTCGTTCCAGTGCCCAAGCCGTGACCTGATACGAGTGCTGGTATGAGCAATGACGGCTCATACGAGCACTAGTATAGTGTCTGATACGAGTGCTGGTACATGTGGGAGGGCAATTAGAGGAAACCAGACACCACAGAGAGGATAACTCCACATCTAAAGAAGAGAGAAGAGATCCGGGAGATAAGAGCTTCACTTATATTCACTCCAGACTTCTCCAATCTTCACCCCCACTTTCAATCATTCATCAACAACATCACCATCGAGAGAGTTGTACCCATTTGTAAGACTAGGGTTTAGAACTCGATTAATACTTTTCAGAGATTGAGATCGAAATGACATTTGGTATTATTGTGGATCCTTGGGATACTATAGATATGATTTCTCTTTGTTTAATCTATGTGTTTATTGGTTCTTCCCTTTCATGCGTGAGTAATCCCCCATAGGTGTGTGAGACGTAGGAGATTGGTGAGATTCATTTTATGCCAATTATATATGTCATTATTACTGAAGCTACTCCCATGCTTAATTATTAAGCTGTTAATATATGGTTAGCGCAATGCATGTTGTCTAATTTAAGGCCCCGTGCATCACGATCTGTAGAACTACAAAGGTAACCCATATGATTCAGCAAATCCGTGACCTCTAGGTGACAAGTGTTGGTTTCTATGAGGAACGAAGATGATACGAGGATAATGGGAATTCATAACAGTTAAAGCGTTGGTCCGGTCGCATGACCTTAATTATTAAAATGACCATGCATATGGAAACATTGATGAAGGACAAGAAAGGAGACGAATCACTTCATGGAGGAGTTCGACTACTCAAGGGTTAAGCACCTACCGAACATATAATTGAGAAGTAAAATCAAGTAAAAATGTAACTAGTATTCCCACTGCACCGACACACTTGATGTACATCATGACCGAAATTTCCTAGGAGCCTAACGTCTCTACTACAGTCACACCAACCATTTATTTCCAACATTTTAATTTTTTTTGCCCTTTACTTTAAGCTCTTTAAATTCTCGTCTGCAACAACTTCAAATACCCTTATGGTATATTTGATTTTTGTTTTTGGAACAATACTAATCCATGTAGTTTTCAGACAGTTAGTTCACACAAGACATGTAAAATTTGTGTGTGACAGAAACACCACATTGGGAATTATAACTAATTTGATACTTCTGTGAGTTTTTCTGGACAATCTTGTGTGTATTGCATGCCATCAAACGTGGAGACGCCCTACTCCATTCGCGATGAGTTGGGAGAGCTGAAGATGAAGCTCTGGCCAAGAGTCAGCCTCCGGCCGGTGCAACCCCTGACTGGCGTGCCAACTGAAGGTACCAAAATCTCCAGTGTCCTCGGTAGGGTGGAGAGCACGACCGGATATACCAGAGGGGATCCAACATGGTTTTTTTATAGTACGAAAAGTATGCCTAGAGTAGGATGAAGGTGATTAGACTACATGACCAAATTAAACCTAACATCTTCCCAATTTTATCGATAGGCAGGTTTTAGCGATTTTTTACCGAGTATAGCTTCACCCTACACATGCATGTTTATGTGTTGAGCAGCGGAAGGAAAGTAAAGACATTGCAAGTGAATGTACATGAGGGATTGGAGAAACGTAATGAGGACATTGTTAATTTTGGCGTGGTTCCAATCACTACTATAGGATGGTTCAAAGACAACATATGTATTAGAGACCCTTCGACGAAATTGTTTGTGATGTACATCATAGTGTGTGCGATGTAACATACAAAAACGTGCGTGATGTCATAACATCATGCACAGTTCAAAAACATAATTGTGTGCGATGTCGCGAAAACAGTTTTTGCAAAAAATGTGCCTGTAACGTTACACGGTTTGAAAAAACGTAAACGTGTGTGATGCTTTGCACACGGTTTTTACAAATGATGTGTGTATGTGACGTACTCTATCATTGCACACAGTTATTATAATGCAATCGTGTGTGATGCCATGCACACGGGTTTTGCAAAAAGTGCATGTGTGATATAGCATATCATTGCACACGATATTAAAAACGCGAATGTGTATGATGCCTTGAGCACGTTTTTTTGCATATATTGTGTGTGCGATGTAGTATGTCACCGCACACACTTTTATAAAGGGAACCATGTGTGATGCCTGTAATTATTATTTTTCCAAAGAATAATGGTTTTCGCAATATGTTTGAATGCGAACTGACATTTTTTTCGTCGTTTGAGTTTGAAATTTTTTCTACACTTAACATGCACCATAGAATCCTTCATATTAAAATTTAATGCTTTTCAGAGCTTATTTTCTATATTTAAGTAATTAACTACATTTCTAGTCATTTAATGGATATAATTTAAATTTGAACTATGAGTGCATGGAACAACACCGAAAAATGATTTGAAAAATCATATTTAGGGTATTGAGTATATTTATATGCCTCATACAAGAAATGAATATAAATTTATAAAATATATGTGACAAGAATCAACCGCAAACATGTACTTTATTGGTATTTAAATTATAAAATTTGTATGTAAAGTCTGAAAAATTATAAAACTTGGCATAGTGTCATGATATGACTTCACTATGATATAAGAAGGTTCCAAATTTTTTATGTACATCCTTTAGAAATCACACAACCTCCAAGGAACGATCATGGTTTCGAGAGCGAATGCACCAAGTTGATGGCGAACTTATATTTTATTTTGTCATTTGACCTTGAACTACACATTAAAATTTGGCACGTTTTGGAGCTCACTTTTTATATTTTAGTCATTAACTCCATTTCTAGTTATTTAACGGATACATTCGAAATTGTACTACAAGTACAGAAAACAATATATAAAAATGATTTGAAAAATCATATTTAGGCTAGTGAGTATATGTGTATGCCTCATACAAGAAATAAATATAAAATTCAAATATTTTTGTGACAAGAATAAACAGTAAACATGAAGTTTATTGGTATTTTAATCCTAGAAAATGTAAATGATGTATAATAAATATGAAACTTGGCATGGTTGTCAAGACATGACCTCAATATACTATACTAAAAATTTGAGAAGGTGCCATAATTTAGTAAGACTTCATCAACCTATTAATGGATCCTTTTTCAAATACATGGAGTTGATGAATTTAGTAAGCACAACTCTGTGTATCACTAGTTTATTCTTTGTTATGTTTAGTTAAACAAAATATGCCATGAGTTCCTAGTTTTTTGAATTTCCTGTGGAATAAAAGTGACCTAGAAATAAAAAGTCTCAGAATGCCACAAAATTCTAACATGATTTTTCGGGAATATTAAAAAAAATTGGTGATGAAAAAACATCAGGGAGGTGCATAGGTGGGCCACAAGCCAACATGGCGCGCCCACCCCCTGGGGTGCCCTTGTAGCTTGTAGGGCCATAGCCCTCCGCCTTATCTCTTCAGCCCATGCCTTCTGTTACCTCTCGCAAAAATTCATAGTCACACTCTCTCTCTCTCTCTCTCTCATGTTCTTGCTCCCAAACATGAGATTTCTGATCTCTTTGCTCGGAACTTCGTTTCTGAAACTATTTTGAGGAATTGCTCCTTGGTATGTGACTCCTCCATTCCTCAATTTAGTTTTTGCTCTAGTGCTTTATATTTTGCGTATTTTGCTGCACTTGGTGCTGCTGAAAATGAGCTTGCATGTTGAATTCTTTGAGTTGCAAGTAGTATGAATGCTTGATATGGCCTCTAGGTACCTATATGCGTAGTTGCTACCAATCTTGCAGAGATTTATTGACATAATTTTGTGGCCCAAATTTTTTAGGAATTTTTCATAGGAAAAATGAATTTCCTTGGGAGAGGTTCTTCAAGCTAGAGTCCTAAAGGAGTTGTTGGGAGGATCCAGGACCAAGATATCAACATATTTCGCAACATAGAGGTTAGGCCGTGTGAATGGCCACATACACCTTTTATGAGTGAAGCGGGTTGCCACCAAGAGTTTATGCAATTCACTATGGTGACCATTCACACATGAGTGTGATCAATACTATCTCCTTACAAATTCCTTTGTGCAAATTTTCTATCTCATATATAGGCCCGATGCTCCCATGGCGCGTTTTGATTTATATCCAGAACATTATGAATTACCACTATCTGAATTTTGTGAAATATGCTTGATTCCTTCTGACAGGGGAAATCATGAGCCTAAACAGGTGGAGTTTGTGGACTTCCCCCTTACTTTAACTATGGGAGAAACCAGGGGCGTATCAAACACCGGGGCCACCAGTTTACATTTTCGTGCCGTGAATTACTTTGCTTTATTCATAGGGAAATGTTTAACTGCTATGGGTCGGGGTGGCGGTCTATGTGCCCCCACCCTTGCTAGTTTGCGCCGCGTGCTGTATGGCAATAACAATTACATCTTAGGAGCTATGATCGCACGTTGCTTGCATTTTAACAAAAACAGAGCCAAAAGTCATAGTGGTATTTATGCCACTCGCTTAGCAAAACATTTTAATGTCAATATACACCCCACTAATTTCTTGTTGCCTAAGGTTTATCTTGATCATCAGTCTATGATACATCACCAGTTCATTGATGAGCCTGAGCCTCCGCACCACATTTTTTATAACTTAGTATACAACAAGGATACTCATGATGTTATTGTGTTTCTTGCACCTTGTTTGTTTAACTATCATGCCAGGCACGGATATGTCGTGATGCCATCAGATATAATCAACTACCAAAACGAGTTGGCTGAAGCAGAGGCCACGACCTAGGCATGGGACACCCACGTGCCTCACCATAATTACTTCCCTGGACCCGATGGATACTTTGGATGGTGATTACCAAGCTAGGCCAAAAGCCTAAACTTGGGGGTTACGTATTTTTGATCGACCTTAAATTCGCTCACATTTCACATCATTGTCAATGTTCATCCTCTTTCATTGTGTATCCATGTTAGTTTTATTTTTCCGCTTTCTTCTTGTGTGTTTGAAAAACTTTGAAAATCGAAAAATATTTCTTGCCTCTTTTCAGTTTTTCTTTCTTGTTTAATTAGACAGTAGTATAAAAACAAAACACAAAAATATTTCCTTTGCATGTTGGGAGCTTTCTTGTGTAAATAGTTTTTCTCGTTTTTGGATTTCCTTTGCTTGTTTGCTTTCTTCGAGAAAATTAAAAGCTCCAAAAATATTTTAGTGTGTTTCTCTGAATTTCTTTTGTTTTTGTTGAGTCAGTGAAAGGAGAAGACCACGATGAAAATGTTGAGTGGCTCTCATATGCATTAATGTTAATCTAACGAAGAGCCAATATTACCTTGTCTTCTCGTTTGTATAAATTGTTTTGCATATTCCAGCTTAGTCCACGACACACTTGCAATATTATTATCACATCATTCGGTCATGCAAGTGAAAAGCAATAATGACGATGTTTGATGAAGTGATCGTGGTAAAGAAAGCTAGTATGAAATACTTTTGTTTTCTGTTTTTTGTAAATATGTTTAGCTCGGGTGATCTTGATTCGGTGTATCACGAGTAAACATGTTTCTGATGAAAATTAGATATTATAGTTTCTCATGCCATGCTTAAATATCTAGGAGTGGACAATGATTTATCTCATGTGTCAACATGCATTAAAATGGTTGTGATGTAGTATGGTAGTATGGTATCCTCCTCTTAGTAATTCGAGCGGTCTGACTTGGCCCATGTGCAAACATGTAGTTATCTCAAAACCAATGCAAACTTCATGATGTTTAAATTTAGAGTGTTTGTATTCTACTCATGCTAGTGTTCAATGTTAGCTATTTTCAATGCATGACTGTTTTCGCTCTTTAGCTGGTCGCTTCTCAATCTAATGCTAGCCTTCGCGTGTACTAAGCGGGAATACTACATGTGCATCCAAAATCCTGAAACCCAAGTTGTTCCACATGAGTCCACCATATCTACCTATATACGGTATTACCCCGCCGTTCCAAGTAAATTTGCATGTGCCACCTCTAAATATTCCAATAAACATCTGTTGTGTGTGCCTGTATCGCTCATGGAGCGATGAGGCGGATCTTCCATGCTAAGTGGGTTATTCTCAAGATGGGTGTTTATTCGCCTATCATTGCATGCGACATGGTGGTAAAAAGGTTTCATAGTCCTGTAAAATCAAAAAGAATTAAAAAAACTCCTGGGACATTAAATGTTGGAAGGTATCCATGGATTCGGTCAACCATGGCTTGTGTATGTATGGTGGATGGGAGTAAACTTTACAATTCCGCTTGGGAACTGCCAATAATGTGTTTAGCATGGAAAATATTGAAATCCTTTGTCGTGACATTGATATGAAAAGCACACCACCAAAAATTATAATCTCGACTCTGTTTCAAACCTTGAGCTCTGGCATCTCTGGAAATCAATGCTTCCCTTTGTGAAGGACATATCTATTTACTTTAATGTTCCTTGTGAGCCATCATCTTCTTACTAAAAGCACCAGACCAAAGAGAACTATTGTCATTTTTATGTATTGAGTCTAGTTAATGTTGGATGTGAGAATAATAATGTCTAGTCACTACTTGGACCTCATAGGTGCTCCACATTTATGTTTTGCGGTCTCAGAAAGGGCTAGCGAGATACCTTATCATCATATTATATCATGATTGTTTTGACAAATTGTTGGCATGTGAGATATTTCATTAGTGTTCACCAGTTTGTTGTGTTATTCTCATGAGTGAATATAATAGCTAGGTTTTATCATTGATACGGTTATTTATGATTTATGCTGAAAACCTAAACACTAGCTAAGCATATGTCTAACAACGAGAACAAAAGAGTTTGTTAAAGTTTTCTTTATCACTTTCAGTTTATCAACTGAATTAATTGAGGACAAGAAATGAGATAAGCTTGGGGGAGTTGATACGTATCGAACACATCTAATTTTACAAACACTTTTCAGCTTGTTTTGCACTCTAATTTGCATGATTTGAATGAAACTAACCCGGTCTGGCACTATTTTCAGCAGAACTATCGTGGTGTTATTTTTGTGCAGAAATAAAAGTTCTCTGAATCAGATGAAACTTTTTGTGAATTATTTCTGGAATGTATGAAGAATTATGGAGAGAAGACCTATCGAGGTGGGGGGGTGTGGGCAACAAGCCACTAGGGCGCGCCCTATTAGCTTGTGGGGCCCACGTGGCTCCCCCGACCCTAATTCCAGCCCTACAATTTCACATCTATGGAGAAAAAACACACAAAAAAGATTTCTTAGCGTTTCATCAGACGGAGCCACCGCCACCTCCTGTTCTACCTTGCGAGGGATGAACTGGAGTCCGTTTGGGGCTTCGGAGAGTGGAGATCGTCGTCGTCGTCATCACCAACCCTTCTCCATCAACAATTACATGATGATCACCATCAGAGCGATTAATTCCTTTGTAGTGTTGCTGGACGATGATGGCGTGGATGAGATTGATCATGTAATTGAGTTATTTTGATAGGGCTTGATCCCTAGTATCCACTATGTTCTGAGATTGCTGTTGCTATGACTTTGCTATGCTTAATGCTTGTCACTAGGGCCCGAGTTCCATGATTTCAGATCTGAACCTATTATATTTTCATGAATATGAGAGTGTTTTAGATCCTATATTGCAAGTTTTAAGCACCTATTACATGTCATGATCCGCATACCCCAAGGTGACAATAATTGGGATTCTTTCCGGTGATTGCCATAGTTTGAGGAGTTCATGTATTAACTAAGTGTTAATGCTTCGTTCCGGTTCTCTACTAAAAGGAAGCCTTAATATCCCTTAGTTTCCTTATGGAGCTAGCTGCCATGAGAGGGTAGGACAAAAGATGACATGCAAGTTCTTATTGTGAGCACATATGACTATATACGGACTACATGCCTACATTATATAGATGAATTGGAGCTAGTTCTATGTCGATCTAGTATGTAAATGTTAAATGATGAATGTCATCCATATCTATCCATCATTGATGTCAGAACCGGTTTTCTAGGATATTAATTTCCCAGCAAAAGGTCCATGTGCTCACCAGCCCCAGGACTACTGTTAGCTGGTGGGCACTCCTTGATACAGAAATTCCAAGCAAAATTACAAAATATGAAGTACAAGACCATTATGGTCTATGAGTACAACAAAAGGTTTCTAGTGGTTGATGGCGGAAGTAGTTCGGGGTCATCAACGTCTATAGGACTCCATTTCCCATAGGAGCAACTGACCTAGATAACTCCTATCTTCATGTGGGTGTGATGTTCGATGCCTAGGTTTCGGGGTTGTCGTCATAATGCTCCTCTCCAAATCCGCAATCTGGTCAAGACAATAGCCAGGAAAAAGCAAGTGAGTACTTTGAATGTACTCGCAAACATCATGAAAATTGGTATAATAATATAAAAATGCTTCCACAGATTATAACAATTAAAAATGACATGTGTTTAAGCGAACACCCAAGTCTCGCAATATTTTTGAAAAGCTTCTATTTGGAGGGAAAAAATTATAATTCAGAGGAAATGATTTTTTTTGAAATCCAAAGAAGGTCTAGAGAAAAAAATTTAATTCCTGGCAAATTTGAATTAATAAAAACATGGTTAAAATTTTGGGGTGTTACAACACTACCCCCTTAAGAAAAATCTTGTCCTCGAGATTTGCTAAGGAAGGTTCCAAAAGATATTATTCCCACTACCGTGCAGTAATAATAGGAAAAATAAATATCCTATTCGCACGATACGACATGGTTACAGTGAGTGGGCAGATAATTGGTGCTACTACAATGGGGTACTGGTGTTGGGAGAAAAATCTACGGTTGGGAAAACCGAGAGATTTCTACTTATGGCTATGGTAAATTTAGAATTAATAAAGTTCTAAATTTCCAAATTATGCTGGTCATACCCGAGTGCACAATGCTCTCTCTGGCTGACAGGTGGACCCAAGGCCCACAGTCAGTCTCTTCTTCTACCTCAGGCTCTCATCTCTTCCTCTCTCTCGCGCGCTTTCCCACGCTTTCTCCACCGACAACGTCTAGCACATAGGGCATTTAGGCATGGTAGCTACCGGCACAACATGCACTCAGCTTGCGGGCCAGTGCATTGTCGGCACTGCTCGTGGATTCGCCTCCGAACATCGGCAATCGGGCGATGAGCAGCGCTGGTGGACTTTGCTTACCGTACACCGATCTCGAGCTATAAAACTGACTGCGGTGCTTCTCTCTTCTTCCTCACACCTGGCCTTGTTCCTTCTTCTTCTTCCCTCTCCTTCATTGCTACTTGCAGGAGCTTGAGGCGAGGCTCTAATGGTGGAGGTGATGCCAAATTGGTACACGATCATGATATGTGGAGGGGTCGCGTCATTGTTTGGATTCTCGGTGCTGCTATGCGTGATGATCCACGATGATCACCGTGATGCTGTTGCTGGAGTGTTGTCTCTCCTCGGTAGCGGTGATCACGAGGATTAGCTGTCGGCATCGGGTGCTAACTGCTATTAGTGTGCTAGCGGTAATCTACATAGGAATAATCACCCACATATTTTTCTTTCAGAAAAACTATGGTATGTTAGTACCGTGATCAGTTACTTGAAAACTGTGTACGTGGTTTTGCACTTAGTGCACGTGGTCGAGTGATTGTGGATGTGAGCCTGTTGTCGTGGTGCTGCATGAATTTAAATCTATGTCATGAAGAAATATTTGTTGCAATGGCTCAAAGAAAATCCCACCTCGGGATTTACTTAGAGCAAAAACAGTTGATCAAAAATCACATCAGTAAGAATCACTCACATACAATTGAAATAAAACAATTCACTCATAGCACAATCTTAAGACATAATACACATACTACAATCTATGATTAATTGCTAAGCTAGCAAACACAACATTGGGTGTCTACGACGCAAAGTAAAATATGCGGGGTCCTGAGGAAATGTCTCCGACACCGGGGCACATTCTTCCTCTTCTGGGGAGGGCTGATGAACTAGTCGAAGAACGCGCCTCTCCTGGTCTAGCCTCAGTGGTCTGCCAATGACGATCTGAGGATTCATGACAGCAAGATTCTGGAGGTAATCCATTACTTGCTGGGTCAAATGCTCTTGAGCGATGACGTACTGAACAAGGTTGGCCAGTATTGGATCTCTCTCTATTCGTCCCCCGGGAAAAGATGCTTCTTCTCTGGGTGCTGCACGGCTCGGGAAGTAATAATACCCCATTTTGCTAGCATAGGGTACTAAAAATAAAAGGCGGGTAACCGCTTCGTAGGCGGGAACTTCTATGCCCATTCATGGAGTCAACATAGATTTCCGAACGAAGGAGACTTCCGTTGGGTCTTGGTTTGGGTTCACGGGAGGGATGTGCACTACTGCCCAATATTTTGAGGCGAATGAGGTGATCCTCAATTTGAACAACTCGTACTGTGGTGGATGGGGAGAACCTATGGCACTGCGGGTAAAGTCCCACAATATTTTAACAAAACTACCTGGGATCATATCTAGGCTCTCTGATGAATCCTAGGTTTTGGCATGGTTAAAAAATGGCTGTGAAGGCAATGCACAGAGTGAGGGATGCTTGGTAAGGTCACGGAGTGGCCTCTTATATAGCATCTGGGCTGGTTTACATATAGTGGTGTGGGGGCAGCCTATGTTGTTGGTTCTGCTCTACGGGCATCGGGGTCAATGCCATAGATATACACATCTCACAAAAAGTGACATATTACTGTGGTTGTCGGCTGGGGTGGTTTTTGGTAGCTAAGCCCAAAGGTTAATATGTAACCAGACGCCAAAAATTTATTTATACATGGATACTTGTAGTACTATTAAAATAATGGCATACAAGCAACCTGCATTTTATTCATGGCGATACAAGGTCATACTATTACATGGCATAGAAATACTGAAACTCGATACTACTCGAGTGGCTTAGTCTACCTCGTTAATATCTAGTCTAGCGTGCATCGGGGACATCGAGGCTTCTCTTTGGGCTTCACCATTGGGGTTAGCTAGATCAGGATGATGGTTTGCTAGGTCGGGGTAGCGATGATGACCATCGAGGGGGTTGGTGGTCACAATCTCGTTGGAGCGTGTCCTCAAAAGGCGATGAAGCTCCTCCAAGGATACAAATGCATTTTGCTCGGTTGCAAAGGTAGGCCGCAAAGACTTGATCGGTCGCCCGGATAGCACGACGGCGTTGTCAACGTCAGGCGCCACTTCTCTTCTTGTCAGGGCTCGACGAGCAAGTTCTCCACGAGCTGCGATCAGATCAAGAGTGACCTGATCGAATAGTGCCTCTAGTGCATTGAGCGCACTAGATGCAGTACTGCAGGGTCCGTCTCATGGTCTCTGTTGGCAACCTGGGGTGGTCTACTATACCCATCGCGATTGGGGTAATAATAGAACAAGCGGTAGTTAACTATTGGCGACAAGTGCTGGAGTTGAACTATAGCTTCTCGAGCTACCAGTTGGATGGCTTGTGGCTCAAAGGAAGTTGTCCTTCCGGTGAACCTATAGGGGCGCTCTGGTGAGATACCCTTGCCGTAGATATCTATCGTGGCCCAGAAGTGACGATTCTCATCACTCGTGCGCTCCTGGTACACAACATATTCTGGGGGCTCTTCTAATGCAAAGGCACGACAGGTGAGGTTTGCTAGGACGGTCACAAAACCTCCAAGGTTGTTTGCGGTGGTCTCGTTGTGCACAATGGCGCCAGGAATCTTGGCTTAGTTTTAGGATGGTTGGGTGTGGTTAGGTTAAGGTGTGGTGGGTGGTTTACCTAGGTTTATCGACCTGGCTAAGATAGGATTAGCCAATGGTCACCCTGGCTCTGAAACCAAGGTTGTCAAGACCGGTTTTCCAGGATATTAATTTCCCAGCAAAAGGTCTTTATGCTCACCAGCCCAAGGATTACTGTTAGCTGGTGGACGCTGGTGGACACTCCTTGATACACAAATTCCATGCAAAATTAAAAAAATCTGAATTGCAAGACCATTATGGTCTATGAGTACAACAAAAGGTTTCTAGTGGTTGATGGCGGAAGCGGTTCAGGGTCATAAGCGTCTATGGGACTCCATTTCCCATAGGAAGAGCTGATTAGGATAACTCCTATCTTCGCATGGGTGCGATCTTTGATGCCTAGGTTCCAAGGTTGTCGTCATAATGCTCCTCTCCAGATATGCAATCTGGCCAAGACAATAGCCAGAGACAAGCCAGTGAGTACTTTGAATGTACTCGCAAACATCCTGAAAACAGGTATAATGTAGCAAGTGAGATCCATGCACCGAAATAATTCACGATCACTTTGTCAGTCAGAAATAAAATTCATGATGCACGCAAGCAAGTCATTCATATTAAACATGAATAAGCAATCAGAACATAAGAATAAAATAAACCAATCGGGTGTCTGAAGCGATGCCTCGAAAGGTTATGATTATAACATGCCTCAGTCGGGCGTCAGTGCGACGCCACATAAAGGGCTTATAAGGAAAAAATAAATAACATGCATGCCATAGTCGGGCGTCTCAGCGACACCACAGAAAGGGCTTATAAGGAAAATAAATGCAAGCATGCCATAGTCGGGCGTCTCAGCGATGACACATAAAGGGCTTATGAGGAAAATAAATGCAAGCGTGCAACCGTCAGACATTTGTGCGACACCACATAGAGGGCTTATAAAAAAGATAACAAGCATGCCACAGTCGGGCGTCTGAGCGACACCACATAAAGGGCTTATATGGAAAATAATAACATGAGTATCTAGGAGGTAGAACCATCCCAAGGATACTCAATATTCCAGGTGATATAAATGGTTAGTCCACAGTAACAATAATCATAATCATCATTCATCACACTTCATGATCAATATTCAAGTTTAGAAGAAGTCCTACGAAGACCGACACTAAGACCAACACTTGACCCATCCCAGACTGTAGTCCTTAACCGCGGACACAACTATTCGAATAGATATTTACTCTACAGAGGGTGTATTCTTTACCCACGAGTAACATATTCCTTTAGTCCACCGGGACTAATTCCTCTTACAGGCTTTTAGTTGAAAACACACATAACCCCCCTACACCAGATTAACTTACCAATGCCTAGAATCACCCATGCCACTTTTTAAGCAAAACCATAAGTGGGGAGGCTACAACCTCGATTAGCATGGTATCACAAAATTTATATCGCGCGCAAAACAGGGGAGCTACCCCCTCGGACTCATCGAAACACCCATGCCTACGCACCAAGTGACATGCCTACCAGGGGCCACTGGTATCTTTCACTATGGGCTCTCTGTACGGTGTGTGTGTATGTGCGCTGAGAAAGGGGTTGAAAACTTACTAAACCGTACCCTACCTACGACAGGCAAGAGTGGTAGTACGAAACAAGTAAAGGGGTTACTGGCACAAGACTCAATCTACGGTCGACCCAAGAGGTTAAAGTGTTTCCTGCATGATTAGCACAAAATTATATTCCACACCATTAGACAGAATCACCACTCGTCATACCTCACCATGCCATACTGATCATTCTCGTTCCAAAGAAATGTCAGTATCAAGCTCGTGCCTACCCGAGACAGAGACTTCTCCGAATTCCTTCCAATAGGCATGAGAGGCATAAGAGGATGAATACTGTCACAAGCATTTCAATTCCAACAGCAAGGCATTCTCATCATGCACTTGTAAATATCATCATATCATCACATGAAATAATGCACACTCCAAGTCAACTAGGTGTTGTAGTTTTATTGGTCACATCAAACAACACACAACATATAGTATACTAGGGTTTAGAATGCTTGCCATGAGTTTGCAGAAAGGTGGGGGTGCACTTCCAAAATTTTGAAAGCTTAATTCTTCCTCCATTTCCTATTTTAGAAATTATTAATTAACACACAATTCAAAAACAACACAAAAATTTGTCTTGGATTTTTTTAAAACAAATATGAAAATAAACTAGGTGAAATTTGACTGACAACAAAAAAAGAATCAATTTATTTGCAGTTCTGCTTTAAAAGATATGACTAGTCAA
The DNA here is from genome assembly GCA_022496015.1 of Hordeum marinum. Lineage (NCBI taxonomy): Eukaryota > Viridiplantae > Streptophyta > Magnoliopsida > Poales > Poaceae > Hordeum > Hordeum marinum. Next base: position 338,121,774 of record CM039677.1, on the reverse strand, counting down.
ATATGATTGTTTAAAACAAAATAATCAAAGAAAATGCTTCAGTGAGATTACGTTTTCTAGAGAAGAAAACGTACCGCGGGGATTTACGTATCTACTAATGATAGTGGGCAGGGGCGAGCAATCGTTGACGGTTAGTCCCATGGGCCCACTAGTCAGGTTCACCCGCCCACCTCTCCTGTCGACCGAGCGGAGGAGGAGCTATGGCGATCGGCACCGTCGAATGGTGGTTTCGCCTAGAGAGGTGATCACATGAGCGTGATCGGGAGCCAAAGGCAAACCCATGGGTACTCTCTGGGGTCGCCGAGGTGGACGAACTCGCCGGCGTCGATCTTCATCGAAGAGTTCCGGTGGGTCAGAAATGGGGTGCCGCTCTATGGGCCATCTCCGACAAAATTGAACGGTGGGGAGGGCTCTTCGAGGTCAAGGGGGTCATCTGTCTTAGAGGCTTGAAGGATAGGCGTGGCGTTGCGGCGAATTTGACAGTGCGGCCATGGTGGACACCATTGCCGGAGCGGAGGAAGATGGCCACTATGGTTCAGTTGGCTGCTCGGGTGGATTCAAGATGGTTGGTCTGAGATTTCTTATGAGCTCGAGGGAGGTCTAGGGGACTATTTATAGATGGGGAAGGTCGGTTCCCACAGTGGCCGTGGATAAGTCTGGCACCCGACCGCTACTATGGTTGCAGGAGATGTCGCTCTGGTCAGCGCTTACAGACGAGCTCGTGGATGAGCTCGAGCTATTCTAGAGGATAGTTGGCACGCGGGGGAGGCTTGGATGGTGTTGCCATGGGTGGGGGCCGGCTGCGGCCGACGGCTAGCTGCTAAGGAAGCTCTGGAGCGGCGCTGCATGGAGGCAGGGGGCAGCCAGAGTGGCTCTGCAGGCTAGGATGGGACGAGAGCGTGTCCCTATGGGCGAGCAAGGGCCAGGGACGGGGGTAGGTGGGGTGCGGCGGCTCGGTGCACAGGCATGCTATAGGCACGCTCTGGGCATGGGCACCAGGTGCTCGGCAGAAAGCCAAAGCGTGCTAGGAAGGTTGGGTGAGAGTGAAATTCAACAGGATGGTTTGGGTGGTTACTATGGCCCTATTAGACATGTTGGTTTGGCTCAGGAGGCAATGCCATAATGCAAACTAAAAACCATGTCTATCCTGGCCAGGCACACAACGTGCTTGACAAAATGCTAGGGGAATCTAGGGAGTCTTGCTGGAAACTATATTTCCTAGATCAAGGTCTCTTTAGATTCAGGTGATGATGGCAAGGTTAGTTTGGCAAAAACAAAAACTTCCTAGTGCAAGTTTTATAAGTATTAGTCTCTGGACAGAAACTAAATGGCATGATTGCATGGGCTTAAACTCTGTCAATGAGTCTAAACTCTTGGACTTAAGAGTTTGGTAGGAATAACTACAAGTAGGAAAAATCCCAAGGTCAATAGAGAAAGTTAAGCTAGGGTTGCAGTACAAACTACCAAACTGGACCAGAATAGAAAATAGGATGTTATGCTCCAGAATTCCAAAACACAAAGCTGGTTTTTTGCACAAATGTGATGTAGGTATATCACATGCCATCTATTTTTTTGGAATTATTAAATGAATTTATGAAATGGTTGCAGTGCAAATGAGACCCTTTAAAGGAATAAAAACCAATTTTAAAGGAATTAAAGTTTGGCAAAATAATGTAAAAATGCTTCCACAGATTATAACAATTAAAAATGTCATTTTTTTAAGCAAACACCTAAGTCTCACAATATTTTTGAAAAGCTTCTATTTGGAGGAAAAAAAATATAATTCAGAGGAAATAAAATGGTTCTGAAATCCATGGAAGGTCCAGAGAAATAAAAAATTAATTCCTGGCAAAATTTTAATTAATAAAAAAATGGTTAAATTTTTGGGGTGTTACAATTGATCCATGGCCTACACTTTTCATATACTGAATCTTGCTAAGTTACTATTGCCGCTACTATTGTTACAATCACTACAAAACTGCTACTCCTACTATTACTGTTACGTGCTACTACTGTGCCTTGCTACTAAACTTTTGCTACAGAAGGATACTCCAGGTGTGGTTGAATTGACAACTCAACTGCTAAGACCAATAAATATTCTTTGTCTCCCCTTGCGTCGAATCAACACATTTGGGTAAAATACTTTCCTCCAAGACTATTATGATCCCCTATACTTGTGGGTAATCAACGCCGAAGGAATTCTGTGGTGAGGGTGCGCTGGATACAATGAGGATGATCCATAGACTAAGGCAACGATTTCAATGGGGGCGTGGGAGCATGGGGTTGAAGGAATTTTCAAAGACCCGTCTACACGAGCATATATACCCTTCTACTATCGGTGACACTGAGTGAAATGAATCGGTGGCACCGAAGTGTACAACTATCAAATATATTTTAACTCAGTGACGCCGATAAATTTTGGTCTCTGGTACCGAGATAGAAAAACCAGATAAGTCCAAGTGCTTTCGGTGAGACTGAGAGGGTAAGTGTTGGTCTGACTGAAACACACTTAGAAGGATTTGGAGGTCAGTCATAGATTGATTGGTTGCTCCGAGTTCTCCTCACCCGAAGGGTCCGAAAAATAGTTTTTTTAATTTTGTGATATAGCAAGAAATAATTTGAGACAAGTTGAGATAAATAGCTAGAGGGGGGGGGGTACTTAGCATTCTTGTACCTACAGTTGGCCAGAAAATCAAAACCAACCAAACCAGAATTGGATGTCCTTGAATGGGGAAAATATGCATAACAACATTCTCAGACAATAAGATAGCAAATGAAATATGTCAAACATGCACAATCATTGTAGTATCTATCAAGCAATGGTCAATGATAAAGTCATCTATATACGAGTATACCTAGTTAGAAGCCAAGTGAGAACACTTGATCATAGGTCATACTCCTCGTTTAAGCACAAGTGGGTTACCACTTTTACATAAAGCATTAATGTTTTCACACCATTAGAGTTGCTTTGGCTCAAGTCTTAGAGAAAAGCTCCCCCCTAGATGTGATATCCCCCTAAGAGGGATGAACTAACCTTGAGTTTTGTCATTGAAGACTTCATGTAGAAGTTGTAATGGTGGATGCTCATTGTTGATGAACATCATCTAGAATTGGGAGCAATCCTTGTTCTTTTGATACTCTCAACACCTACATGGGTTAGTCCCACACAAGGAACAATAACAAGAATATCTATGTATATGGAGTGAAATGCTCATATGATGATGTCCACAGATGCATTGAATACCTTTTCCCTTGCTTACTAACAGGAGGGTTTTGACTCCTTGAACTGGTGCATGATGTTGAAGTTGATTTCATAAGTTCTTTCTATAAAATGAATATGATTGAATATTGTTGGCGGAGTCACCCTCAAGAACTCCCTAGTTCTTCTTCTTTGGTACCCATATCAATTTGATGGGAATCCTTGGAGTTGAAGTAGCATTTCATGAAGTAGAGCTTGTAATACCCTTGGGAGCCCACTTGACCATAGCTCGAGGTGGTTCTTCGAATGAGGCAATCTCCTCTTGAAGGTTGTCTTTACCCTTTAACTTGTGGTCATGTGGTAGAAGATCATATTGAGCTTGTGTTCCCTTGAAGAGAGTAGGATCATACTTATTTTGTTGAGGAACAAACTTTGTCTTGGGGTAAAATTCTTCTTCCCATTCAACTCCATTGACATTGAACTTTTGTTCAAAACCAACACCTAGATTCTTTCAGTGCCATCCTTGCTTGCGTACAATCTCTTCGAATTGCTTACTCCTGACAAGAATTTTGTAGACACCTTTCTCCATAATTATTTTTAATAAATTGTTTTCTTGCTCAAGTGTAACTAGGCTAAGAGAATCATTAGTGGAATCAATAGAGCTACTAGAAACAACATTAGATTTAACATTTTTGTTGTTGCTAGATGAAGAACCTTTGTTGCCCTTGTTACTAGTTTGCTTAGGTTTAATTCGTGGCATAAAAGTAGACAAAAGGAGTCATTTGGCTAGGTAAAAAGAACCCTTCTTTAGAAGATCATCATTGATAACTTTAAGAAACTCATGCTCTTGCTCTAAATTTACCTTCTCGAAGCGTAGATTCTTATGAGTTGTTAGAAGCTCTCCATGATATTTTTGAGTAGATTCATGAGCTAACTTAAGCATGTTTAGTTATTTAATTAAGCTCTCAATCTCCTTCTTAGCATCGACAAATGATTCATCTTGGCTATCACGATTACTAGCAAGTTCATTAGAGCTAACATCACTAGTCTTATCATTGAGCAAGTCATCATCACCTAATAAGTCATCTTCATCACTACGGAAGTCAATGAATTTGGGGTGTGATACCTTGGGGCCTTTAGCCATGAAGCATATTCCAATTCCTTCATTTGGTGAGTCAAATAGGTCATATGAGTTTGAAAATATGAGAACTAGTCCTGTAACACCTTCATCTTGACTATAGTCAAAGTTGGAGTGGTAACTTCTCTTGGATTGGTTGTCGGAGTCGGATCCGGAAAACCATTCACTAACATGAGATTGATGTGTTGTTATTGTGTAGCTCTTGGTGTACTTGACCTTTCTCTCTGAACCCTTGCTTCTAAGGGTAGGTCTTTGTTCATATCGGCCGCCTCTACTCCTCTCTCTCCTAAGTGACTCCTCTCTTCTACTCCTTCTTGTAGCTGACTCATCTTACTTCTTGGGAGGTGTCGTGCACTCATTGGAGAAGTGACTGGGTCTTCCACAATAGTAAAAATTCTGGTCACTGTTGGGGAATGTTGCATGGGAAACAAAAAATTTCCTATGCACACGCAAGATCTATCCATGGTGATGAGCACCTACGAGAGGGAGAGTGGATCTACATACCCTTATAGATCGCTAAGCAGGAAGCGTTAAGGAATGCAGTTGATGTAGTCGAACGTCTTTGCGATCCAAATCGCCGAGTGTCTCGTGATCCCATCATGATCCATCTCGTCATCCAATCACGATCCGTCTCCCGACCCCATCACGATCCGTCCCGCGATCAAATCACGAATCTTCTTGCGATCCTGATCACGGTCCTTCCGATCTAGCGCCGAACGAACGACACCTCCGTGTTTAGCACACGTACAACTTGATGATGATATCTACCTTCTTGATCCGTCGATAGGGGGTGGAGAGGTATATGAGTTCTCCGGCAGCACGACGGCGTGGTGACGGCGGTGGTGGAACTATTCCGGCAGGGTTTCGCCTAAACATTGCCAAAACTAGACTGAAGGAGAAAACGATCTAGAGGAAGTAGAGGGAGCACGTCGCAATTAGGGTTATCTCTCCCTTCTAAATACTGCAGTATATATAGGAGGGAGGGAGGGGAGGAAGCAGCCTCAAACCCTCAAGGTTTGGCCGAAATAGGAGGTGGAGGATTCCTACTCCAATCCTACCAGGAGTAGGATTCCTCCTCCCCACTTTGAAACCCTTTCCACTTTTCCTCCTTTGGGTTTTTCCCACCCCTAGCCGCATGGGACTTAGTGGGGGGGGGGGGGGGTTCTTCCAGCCCACGAGGGGCTGGTTTGATTCCTCCCACAGCCTATGAGGTCCTGTGGGTCGAGATACCCCTCCCGATGGCCCCCGGTACCCTCCCGACACTCCCGGTACACGACCGAAGTACACCAAACTTTTCCGGTGACCAAAACAGGACTTCCTATATATCAATCTTTACCTCTGAACCATTTCATAGCTCCTAATGATGTCCACGATCTCATCCGGGACTCTAAACAACCTTAGGTCACCACCATACATAATTGTACTATACCGAAACGTCACCGATCCTTAAGTGTGCAGACCCTACGGGTTTGAGAACTATGTAGACATGACCGAGACACCTCCACGATCAATAACCAATAGCGGGACCTGGATTCCCATATTGGTTCCCACATATTCTGCGAAGATCTTTACTGGTTGAACCTCTATGTCAAGGATTCAGTTAATCTCGTATGCTGTTCCCTTTGTTCTTCGGTATGTTACTTGCCCGAGATTCGATCGTCGGTATCTCTATACCTAGTTCAATCTTATTATTGGCAAGTCTCTTAACTCATTCCGTAATACAAGATCCCGTGGCTGACACTTAGTCATATTGCTTGCAAGGTTTATTGTGATGTTTTATTATCGAGTGGGCCCTGAGATACCTCTCCGTCACATGGAGTAACAAATCCCAGTCTTGATCCATGCCCACTCAATAGATACCCTCGGAGATACCTGTAGAACATATTTATAGTCACCCAGTTATGTTGTGACGTCTGATACACACAAGGTATTCCTCCGGTGTTAGTGAGTTGCATGATCTCATGGTCATAGGAACAGATACATGACATACATAAAACTATAGCAATAAACTGACACGATCATATGCTATGTTTATAGTTTGGGTCTTGTCCATCACATCATTCTCGTAATAATGCGATCCCGTTATCAAATGACATCTCATGTCTATGGCCAGGAAACCTCGACCATCTTTGATCAACGAACTAGTTAACTAGAGGCATACTAGGGACACAGTGTTGTCTATGTACCCACACATGTATTTGAGTTTCCAATCAATACAATTATAGCATGGATAATAAATAATTATCACGAACAAGGAAATATAATAATAACCAATTTATTATTGCCTCTAGGGCATATTTCCAATAGTCATGACTAGAAGAACTAGAAGAATGGTTCTCGTCGCGTCTTGAGTTGGAGCTTCTCTCTTTGCCTCTATTCTTACAGAATTTGTTGAAGTTCTTGACCATGAAGCTTATATCTTCATTGTATATGCGCTTGTTACTTGAAGTAGTAGGAACATCACTTATGCCTTTGGAAGCACCGATTGACTTGTTGTGGAGCTCCTCTTTGTCCTTGAGCGACATTTCATGAGCAACTATTCTTCCAATGACTTATGTGGGCTTGAGATCTTTGTAACTGGGCATCATTTGGGTCAATGTGCATGCGGTGTCGTACTTTCCATCCAAGGCTCTAAGTCTCTTCTTGATGATGAATTTGTCGGTCATCTCTTCACTTCCTAAGCCGACAATCTCGTTTATGATGAGAGCAAGCCTAGAGTACATTTCTGTAGCTCCTTCGCCATCCTTCATCTTGAACTTGTTAATTTGACTTTGACTCACATCGAACTTAGATTCGTTTATGGACTCAGTTAATTCGTGCATAACAACCAAACTATCCATTTTCAAGGCGACTTATCTTGTTGAATTACTCAAGACAAAAACCGTTGAATAGGATGTCACATGCTTGAGCATTGTATTGCAACATCTACAATTCATCCACGTTTGCTTCATGATTCGGTTCTTTTCCATCTTCAAAGAATTCAGCTTGCAAGCCAACACGAACAACATCCCAAACGGCGGTACTATGACCAAGTATATGCATTTTTATCTTATGCTGCCAACTAGTGAAGTTTGTATCGTCAAAATATGGACCTATATGGTGTTTATTTCCCTCACTAGAAACCATACTCTCCTAACTTGTGGAACCAATGCAATGGACACCAAAGCTCTGATACCACTTATAGGATCGAAAGTATGTCTAGGGGGGAGGGGTTATTAGACTACTTGACCAAATTAAACTTAAACTCTTCCCAATTTTATCGGTAGGCAAGTTTTAGCAATTTTACCGAGTCTAGATACACCCTACACATGCATGTCTATGAGTTGAGCAGCGGAAAGTAAAGACATTGCAAGTGAATGTAAAGGAGGGATTGGAGAAATCCAACGCAATGAAGATACAGTGACTTTTTGGCATGGTTCTGGTAGGTGGTGCTATCGCACTTCCATGCCGATGGACACTTCAATCCACAGAGGGTAATGTTTGCGTGAGTCCACGAAGGGCTCCACCCACAAAGGTTCCACGAAGAAGAAACCTTGTCTATTCCACCATGACTTACATCCACGAAGGACTATCCTAGCTCGAGGTAGATCTTCATGAAGTAGGTGATCTCCTTGCCCTTACAAACTTGCTGGTTCAACTACACACGATGTGGAGACTCCCAAGCGACACCTAACCAATCTAGGAGACATTGCTCTCCAAGAGGTAATAGATGTTGTGTTGATGATGACATCCTTGCTATTGTGATTCAAAAATATTCTCCTCCACACTCAATCACTCTCTCATGGAAAAAAATTGGTACAAGAGGATGATTGGGTGGAAGGAAACTCGGGAAGACTAGAAATCTTGGATCTATTGGTTGGAGTGGATTCCCTTGATCTTAACACATGAGTTGGTGGTTCTCTCTAAGAAAATGAAGGTGGATGTGTAGTTTTGTTCTGATGACTCTCTCTAGTAGTAGGTGGTGGTGGAGGGGTACATATAGCCTTCACCAAAACTCAAATTGTTACAAATTTAGTACACAACTCGGTGACACCAAAGTTAAATCTCGATGGTATCGAATAGTGCAAAAGGTTCCAAATTTTGGCATCTCAGTGAGACCGATTCGGCATGACCGAAGAAAATCCAATACTTTGAAGGTTCCGGCTGTTTCATCTCGGAGATTCCGAAATGAAAAATAGTCGACCAGAGAAACTTGGTCAATGCATTTCGGTCTTACCGAATGCAATCTCGGTTGCACTGAGATGCTTGGGTTTGGCTTAGGGTACTATCATAGGTAACGAGTGGCACCAAAATGGAAGATTCGATGGGACCGATTTGGCTTTTATAGTTTTGGACAGGAATGATATGAGGATGAGTTTGAGGTTTTTTTGGTGGCGAATCTGTAAGGACTTGAGCAACCAAATCATCATCAGTACCTCATCCCCTCTTAATTGTATTGGCTTTCCTATGGACTCAATGTGATCAAAATCACTTAAAGCAAAATGTAGAGTCTTAAAGCTTTTGTCAATTTGCTTCCTTTGCATCATAGGGGTTGCAGTCTCCTAAAATATACTTGATTTATTAGTTCAATGATATATATGTTGAGATTAATTACCAAAACCACCAAGGGATACCCAGGTTCGGGACCTCATGGTTAAAGCAATACCCTACTTATTCTTTATTTTTGATTGATGGTGGAAACACCTCATGTGAGGGGTGACAAATTAGAGGTAGTGATAGTTACTGAGGTCTAAGGTTGACCCAGTATTGTTCAATCTTCCTCTAGCCTCACCTTGTAAAGGGGGAGGGTCTAGGATTCATAGGATCCCTAATACCCTCCTCGAGGGGACCTTTGCGTGCATGCCAAGATGGTACTTATCCGGAAGCCGAGCCTCCTATCAGCTGATTGACCTAGCATATATCCAGGACTTTTGGGCTCTAATGCCACTAACGATGAGATTCTTGGCCGATGGGTCGTCCCCCATATAGTGTATCATCAAATACCAGCATCTAGAAAACATATTACCTCTTTTATTACACCATCTTTTGTATAAGGCTTTAGCCTCCGTCGACTTCCAACTACTGGTTTTGATCTCTCTTCTATGGGTACCTAATGCATACATATAGATGCGCCTATACCTTCTATTTCTTTAAGTAATAGCCTAAAGCTCTACGATGTCATCTCAACACCTTCATAAGTCTTTCTTCTTCTTATGCTAAAAAGTTAGCACTTATAATAACGGTGAATCTTTCTATATCATCACAAAATTCATACCTTAGGCCCACCAATAATGATTTGAGATCCAGAGGTTGAAGTTCCTCATCTCCCTTCCATTCTAGAACTTCATAAACTTTATTAATGAGATGATTTACCAATGGATTTGCGTCCATAATCTCCTCAAGCTCTTTCGTTTCATGATTTTCAACTCAAACTTCTTGCTTTACTAAGCTTCTTTTTAGTTCATATTTGATTTACTAAACTGAACAACTATTAGTTGAGCTAGAATTTATTCTTCTTACTCCTTGGGTTCTCTGGGGTTAGGTTTGCTCCCTATCACTGGAAAATGAAATTCAAGTCTTTCTTGCCCGAACTTGAGGGTAATGGTATGGATCTGCTCCTGAAACATTCAAGAAACCCCTCCCAAATACTATCAGCCAATGATCATCTTCATAGGTTGCGAAGATATAAAGATCTATAGGGTAACTGAATGAATCAAAAATGACATTGACATTTCAAAGGATACTCAAAGGTTCCATATAAATTTTATCATCAAGCTTAATAATCTTGTGAGTTTGGTTCCCTGACCGAGTGAGATATATCATTGTAGACCTTAGCATAAGGCTATAAGGAATGATATTGATAGGAGAACCCAAGTCACACAAGACAAAATAAGATGTGTCCTGAAGAAGAGTAGGCCCCACACGAAATTATGCAGCAAGAAGCCTAGTTCGCGGCCAAATAACTATTGACGCAGGACGCGCTCGCTGTTGGCCGGCGTCGGGACATGGTCGGTTCCAGATAACCTCCATCATAACACTCCCTACGACACAAGAGACTTATGAAGCACGAGGTCCTCCAAATGATGGTTGCGGGTGGTGTATGCGAACGAGGTGCTCCACCATCTATAAAAAAATAGAAAGCAAGAAGTAGGGTGTTACCTCACCATGAGGGCCGAGGCTAGGTACCCCCTTGTGGAAACTCCCTTATGTTACTTCTCGCCAATGATCTTTGGTACAAGTGCTCATGCTCGTACCAGACATTATATTCTCTTTTGAACCCCCCTATGCGGCTAGTATTCCCCCTTTTGCTTGTGCCTTCATATGGCTATCATGTAAACTCACGTGATTTTTATCGCATATTCTTGTAATTTCCTACTACTGTCTTTAAACTCCTTACATATGTGATCCTCATGAAAATAGAAAGATGACATGCATGAATGTGATAAAATTCCGACAAAACCTACACATATGAAACAAAAATCAAGATAAAAAGTGGTAGGAGATTGGACACATCAGCCATCTAGAAGCCCCTTGTGCCACTATACAACCCTGGCTTGCTATCATGCCTGTGGGACCCCAAAGGGAAGAATCGGGCTTGTCATCCAAGACTATCTGACTCAAATATCCATGAAGAGTCCTCAACCACCATAGTATATTAAGTATCTTTGTCACTCTAGCCCTCGTTCCTCTTCATAAGGTGAGGCCAGGCTAGTTGATGGGCATCTCAACTCATTGTAGTGTGAATCCCTCAGTATACCTATGATTTATACTTGTACTCTATACATCCCATCCATCAGTACAATAGAGTAGGAGTAGGGTTTTACCTCTAGAGTGATGGGACAAGCCTGGGTAAGATTGTCCATCGTTGCCCATATAGACCATCATTTAGTTGTGACACCTTATCGAGGGGTCTGCCAGATATTATACCAATAATGATCTAATTCTACCTTATTTAGACCGAGTGTGCCCGCATTGTTTCAATTATACCGACTCCTTCCATGATGTTCACTTTCCTGTTGTTGGTGGCTACTATTGAAGACATTCCAGTCTTGGTGTCTTAGCCGGGTTTCCATAGCTTCTTTTTTGTTTGTTTGTTTCACCTTTTGGTTGTAAGTTGTATCAGCACCCTATATCTTCACTGTTTAGTTGCCTTTTCCTGTAAGTGCTCATGCTACAATCCTAGTCAGTTGATGTTTTTTTGTTAATTTAAAGTTACATTTGTCTTCAAAATTGGTATGAGCTCCGGTCTTCGGAGCCAAAAATTCATATGCCTTGAATTCTACAAAAGTATGACCAAGACATCACAAGTCCACACTAAAGAATTTCCTTCTTCTCACGAGTGAATCCTAGACGACTATGAGTTTCCCACCAACGCTGCCACCAATCTACCTCGTCTCATTTGGCCTTAAGGCCATGGAGGGGTGGTGGATCCATACCCTAGTTGGAGGGAGGGCATATGTTTCATTTTATATATTTATTTTTAGGGTTTCTGTCTTGCTCAGAAAGGCGAGTGCAGTGGTGGCTCCCTTTTTTTGGAAAAAGAGGATATCCCCCAGCCTCTGCATCAGCATGGTGCATGTAGCCATATTATTAATCACAAAATCCAACAATCTTTTTGCTCAAGTACAAGCTTTGTTCGAGCTAAAATGAAAACAAATAAACACATAAAGATGTTAAACACCACAACTGGGACGAGATGACTAAACACCAGATGACCCACAAGTATAGGGGATCAAACGTAGTCCTTTTGATAAGTAAGAGTTTCGAACAAAACAAGGAGCGGAAGGAAATGACAAGCGGTTTTCAGCAAGGTAATTTGTGCAAGTACTGAAATTGTAGGTAATAGATAGTTTGATAGCAAGATAATTGGTAACGAGAAAGTAACAGTAAAAGTAAACAAGGTGTAGCAAGATAGCCGAATCCTTTTGTGGCAAACGACAGCCCAGAACAATCACTAGTAATAGGCAAAGTGTTCTTGAGGGTACACGGGAATTTCATCTAGTCATTTTTATGATGTTGGTTTGATTCGTGTTTGCTACTTTGATAATTTGATATGTGGTTGGACCGGTGCTAAGGTGTTGTTCTTACTTGAAATAACAACCAACTTATGTTTAACCCCCTCGCAAGCATTCGCAACTATGAGAAAAGTATTAAGACAAAGTCTAACCATAGCATTAAGCATGTGGATCCAAATCAACCCCTTACGAAGTAGCGCATAACCTAGGGTTTAAGCTTCTGTCACTCTAGCAACCCACCATCTAATAACTACTCCACATGAATTCCCATAGGCCCATGAATGGTGAAGTATCATGTAATCGACGTTCACATGACACCACTAAGGGAATCACCACATACATATCATCAAAATATCGAACACATATCAAATTCACATGGTTACTAGCAACATGACTTCTCCCGTGACCTCAAGAACAAAGGTTACTACTCACAAATAATAATCATGCTCAAGATCAGAGGGGTATTAAATATCATAATGGATCTGAACATATAATATTCCACCAAATCAACCATATAGTAATCAACTACACAAGGTAATCAACACTACTAGTCACCCACAAGTACCAATCTGAGGTTCGGCTACAAACATTGAACACAAGAGATGAACTAGGGTTTGAGAGGAGATGGTACTGTTGAAGATGTTGATGAATATTGGCCTCCCAAAGATGAGAGGGGTGTTGGTGATAACGTTGGCTTCGATTTTCCCCTTCGGGAGGGAATTTCTCCTGATGGAATTGCTCCGCCGGAGGGCAAAAGTGCTCCTGCCTAACTTCCGCCTCAAGGCGGTGGTGCTTCATCCCAAAAGTGCTCCTCTGATTTTTTCTAGGTCAAGTGTGACCATATACCAGAAGATGGGCACCGGAGGTGGGCCGAGGTGGCCACAGGCCATCAAGGCACGCCCTAGTGGGTTGTGCCCATCTGAGAGGCCCCCTCCGGTAGTTTTCTGCTCCAGTATTTTTTATTAAATACAAAAATAATCTCCGTAAAATTTCAGCTTCATTGGATTTGTGTAGAATAGGTATCTCTAACATGCTTTTCTTGGGTCCAGAATTCCAACTGTCGGTATTCTCCCTTTTTGTGTAAACCTTGCATATTATGAGAGAAAAGGCATTAGAATCACTCCCCAAAGCATTACTATTCAACAAAACAAAGTAAATAACAGTAGGAAATCATGATGCAAAATGGATATATGAGCTCCCCCAAGCTTAGAACTTGCTTGTCCTCAAGCGAAAGCCGATATTCAAAAACATGTCGACATGGTTTGAGAGAGAGGTGTCGATAAAAACAAAATACGAACATAGAAGCATCATGCTTATTAATATAACAGCAACAAACTCTAACATAAAATTTATTCTACACATTTTTATTATCATATAGATTCTCATGAACAAGTAATAATTCATCACAACATAGAAGTATGAAGCATAAAACTTATTGGGAACCAACAAACAATGTTCCCAGTCAACTTCGCAACTACAATTCATCATACTTTCAGGAAGGGTCTCATGCCGGAGTCTTTCGGCAAGTCCACATACTCAACCATCATTTAGTCTTCTATGATTGCTAACACTCACGACATACCCATGAACAAAAAGTTTCAACCGGACACATAGGAAGATAGGGGCTTATAGTTTCGCCTCCCACTTACTCACCTCAAGGGTGATGTCAACAATAATAACTCATGCGCATCCATATGCAACTAGATATATGTGCCTAGATCTTTCCTGACCACACGATCCTTGCAAAAGAAAAAGTAAAAAAAGGAATAGGAAAAATACTTTGACTCTTGCATAAAAGTAAATACATAAAAGTAAAAGATAGGCCCTTCGCAGGGGAAGCAGAGGTTGTCATGCGCTTATTGGTTTGTATGCCCAATCCCTTAATGTAAAAGAACGTCACGCTATATTATGCAGTCTGTCGCTTTTATTACTTTTCCATCATAACTTTGTATAGCGCTCAATTTTCTCTTACACTAATTAATCAAACTCTTTTAGAAGCAATTTTTATTGCCTTGTTGCACTGATGACAAATTACTTGAAGGATCTTTCTCAATCCATAGGTAGGTACGGTGGACACCCAAAGAAAGAATTAGGATTGGGGTTTTTAGATGCACAAGTAGTATCTCTACTTAGTTTGGAGTTTTTGGCTAGAAAAGATATTTGGTAAGAACAACATGTTAAAGGATCTATGACAATATAGCTTCTATGTGGATATGAACAAACATAAATCATTATGTTGTCTTCCTTGTCCAACGTCAACAATTTAGAGATATAATATTTAATGGGGGCTCACAATCATAAAAGGTGTCCAAGATATTGTATTTGCATTTGAATCTTCTCTTCCCTTATTAATTATTTCATGAATTGCATCATTGACCAATGCTATGTTTGTCAATCTCCAATTTTTTTACTACTTATACTTTTCCTCATGTGATGTCATTACTCACTATAATATTAGCATATGATTCTTTTCATTATTTTGTTTTCCTTTATTTTGATTGCAAAAACTGAAACTAACTTTATTATATAACTCTCACTAGATTACATAGATAGGTAGGCCATGGAAATAACACATGAAAATAGATCATGCTAAACTTTTATTCAATTAAAGTAAAGGGAAATTAAAGATCGAACTAAAATAGGCAAAGGTGAATAATAGTGATGGTGATATGTTATCGTGTACTCAAGTCTCCTTTGGTGGTGACGATGATGAAGGTGGTGGTGAGGCGTCACACTTCAGCTCCAATAAGTACTTCAATTTGCAGATGACCCTCCTGAGGGTGGTGATATGCTCCTCTAGCTGAAGATTTTCCGGGTTAGGAATTTATTCTAAACACAAACCTCCTTGAACGCCCTGAAAGCTTCAATTTAAAGAGGGGTGAGATGAGCATAGTATGGCCGAAGGATATCTTATTCTTCCTCTTCCACCATGCCCGTGGGTTGCTCTCCTTTAGGGGACTGATCCACCATAGCCTCCTTGCCCTTGTCCCCCTTGTTGACTTCTTCTGGATCCTCTCTCTTCAGCTCTATCTTCATTAGCCAAGCATCTTCTTCCACATTGTTAGAAGAGGGGGAAGACATGATGCCAGATTCGACAGATCTGACAAGAAAACAACAAGAAACAAGAAGTGAGGGTTTTTCTTTAATGCGGTCATCAAAACAGTCGGGGTATATATAGAGAATTTTTATTCTTGGTAAACAAGTATATGTGAAGGGCCTACCTATTTACTTTATGCAATTTTTATTTTTCAAATTTGAGTCTCCATCTTCTCTTGTAAAGCACCAACTAGGGGGCACTATGGTCGTATTTGAGCATTAGGTGTAGCTAATATTTGAGTGTGTATTATGAGTGGATCAATGATTGAGCATGATGGGCTAGGGATAACTTGCTTTAGCGTTGATATTTTGAAAGACATGGTTGCTTGTTGATTTGCTTGAGTATTAATGTTTTCATGTCAATACTAGACTATTGCTTTGAACCAGATGAAAAGTCCAAATGTCCATGCTATAAAAGAAAAGAATGTGATGAACATGTTAGGCAGCATTCCACATCAAAAATAATGTTTTTATCATTTACCTACTCGAGGATGAGTGGGAATTAAGCTTGGGGATGCTAATACGTCTCCAACATATCTATAATTTTTGCTTATTCCATCCTGTTATATTATCATTCTTGGATGTTTTACAATCATTTTATTACAACTTTTTTTATCATTTTTTGGGACTAACCTATTGACATAGTGCTAAAGTGACAGTTCTTGTTTTTTGCTTGTTTTTTTACTTCGCAGAAAATCAGTACCAAACGGAGACAAAACGCTGTGGGGATTTTCGTGGTTTTTTACGGACCAGAAGAAAGAACATGGGCCAAATAACATCAGAAGAGGGGCCCTAGGGTGGACAGCACCCACAAGGGCGTGCCAGAGGCCCCCTGGCGTGACCTGGTGGGTGCTGAGGCCCTCGGGCACCCCCTCAACCAACTATCATGCCTATAAATTCCCAGAAAATCCAAAAACTTTAGGTGAGTCGATGAAACACAATTTCAGTCGCCACAAGTTCCAGAACCTCGAGATCCAGTCTAGACACCATCATGTAGGGGTTCATCTTCATCATAGGTGCCTCTCCGATGATGCGTGAGTAGTCTACCATAGACCTACGGGTCCGTAGGCAGTAGCTAGATGGCTTCCTCTCTCTCTTATGATTCTCAATACAATGGTCTCTTGGAGATCAATTTGATCTAAACTTTGCGGTGTGTTTGTTGGGATCCGATGAATTTTGACTTCATGATCAGTTCTATCCATGAATATTATTTGAGTCTTCTTTGATCTCTTATATGCATGATTGCTTATAGCCTCATATTTCTTCTTCGGATATTTGGTTTGGTTAGGCCAACTAGATCGATTTTTCATGCCATGGGAAGAGGTGCTTTATTATGGGTTCTATCTTGCGATGTTCTTTCCCAATGACATAAAGGGCAGCAACACAGGCATGTATCGTTGCTATTAGGGATAACAAGATGGGGTGTACTCCTACATGAATAGATCTTGTCTACATCATGTCATCATTCTTATTGCATTACTCCATTTTTCCATGAACTTAATACACTAGATGCATGTTGGATAGCGGTCGATGTGTGGAGTAATAGTGGTAGATGCAAGCAGGAGTCGGTCTACTTGTCTTTGACATGATTGTTGCGAAATATGATGGATGTATTATTGAGCCTCAAGGGCGAGTATATATAGGGTACAAGACTTTGAGGGCAAGAAGCCTCACCTAGAGATAAGGTAGGAGACTGATTACAAATCCTAGAATACCAAATACATGGACTCCAAATATATCTCTAGCATACCCTCACAGTCGTAGCAGTAGTCATTGCGAACAATAGGAGCGTCTCGGACGGTCGGACTGGAGAGAGTAACAGCCAATGGGTTGACATCCCCCCGTAGTCCTAGCGGGAGTGTCGGGGACGGTGTCCCATCGTGGAAGCATCAACTTAGAGGAATCCAATGAGTTGCTCAAGCAAGGTGATAGCCCTTTCTATTGATGTCGAGGTAGTTGAGAGTGTAGGGTGGTGTAGCCATGGTTGTTGGAAATATGCCCTAGAGGCAATAATAAAATGGTTATTATTGTATTTCCTTGTTCATGATAATTGTCTATTGTTCATGCTATAATTGTGTTAACCGGAAACCATAATACATGTGTGAATACATAGACCACAACATGTCCCTAGTGAGCCTCTAGTTGACTAGCTCGTTGATCAATAGATGGTCACAGTTTCATGGCCATGGACATTGGATGTCATTGATAACGGGATCACATCATTAGGAGAATGATGTGATGGACAAGACCCAATTCTAAGCATAGCACAAGATCGTGTAGTTCGTTTGCTAAAGCTTTTCAATGTCAAGTATCGTTTCCTTAGACCATGAGATTGTGCAACTCCCGGATACCGTAGGAATGCTTTGGGTGTGCCAAACGTCACAACGTAACTGGGTGGCTATAAAGGTGCACTACGGGTATCTCCGAAAGTATCTGTTGGGTTGGCATGAATCGAGACTGGGATTTGTCACTCCGTGTGACGGAGAGGTATCTCTGGGCCCACTCGGTAAGACATCATCATTATGAGCTCAATGTGACTAAGGAGTTAGTCACGGGATG
Source organism: Hordeum marinum (assembly GCA_022496015.1). Taxonomy (NCBI): domain Eukaryota; kingdom Viridiplantae; phylum Streptophyta; class Magnoliopsida; order Poales; family Poaceae; genus Hordeum; species Hordeum marinum. The sequence continues at coordinate 338,103,788 of CM039677.1, read as the reverse complement.
ATGTATTACGGAACGAGTAAAGAGACTTGCCGGTAACGAGATTGAACAAGGTATGGGGATACCGACGATCGAATCTCGGGCAAGTATCATACCGATAGACAAAGGGAATTGTATACGGGATTGATTGAATCCCTGACATCGTGGTTCATCCGATGAGATCATCGTGGAGTACGTGGGAGCCAACATGGGTATCCAGATCCCGCTGTTGGTTATTGGCCGGAGAGGTGTCTCGGTCATGTCTACGTGTCTCCCGAACCCGTAGGGTCTACACACTTAAGGTTCGATGACGCTAGGGTTATAGGGAAAAGGTATACGTGATTACCGAAGGTTGTTCGGAGTCCCGGATGAGATCCCGGACGTCACGAGGAGCTCCGGAATGGTCCGGAGGTAAAGATTGATATATAGGAAGTCCAGTTTTGGTCACCGGAAAGTTTTCGGGCTCATCGGTAGTGTACCGGGAGTGCCGGGAGGGTGCCGGAGGACCCCGGGAGGGGTGTGACGACCAAAGGACCACATGGGCTGTTAGATAAAGTGTGCCAGCCCTTATTGGGCTGGGAAAGACTTTTGCTAAAGGCCCATGCGGCTGGAGATAAGGAGATAAGGCAAAAAGGATTTAAAAGGAGGAGATCCACCTCCCTTGTGGGAGATGGACTCTCCCTTTAATTCAGCCGGCCATCTCCTCTTTGGAGTAGAGGCCAAGCCATCCCTCCACGTCCCTCCTCCTATATATACTTGAGGTTTTGGATGTTTTGAGACAGGATTTGATCTCTCTCTCTCACGGCGAAGCCCTACCTCTCTTCTTCCTCCTCCGCAGCGCTTAGGCGAAGCCCTGTCGGAATACCTTGCTACTCCACCACCACCACGCCGTCGTGCTGCTGTTGGAGCCCTTCCCCAACCTCTCCATCCTCCTTGCTGGATCAAGGTGTTGGAGACGTCACCGGGCTGCACGTGTGTTGAACGCGGAGGTGCCGTCCGTTCGGCACTTGATCGGATCTACCGCGATCTGAATCGCTGCGAGTACGACTCCATCAACCGCGTTCTTGTAACGCTTCCGCTTAGCGATCTTCAAAGGTATGAAGATGCAATCTCTCCCCTCTCGTTGCTGGTTTCTCCATAGATAGATCTTGGTGAACGTAGGAAAATTTTGATTTACTACTACGTCTCCCAACAGTGGCATCATGAGCTAGGTCTATGCGTAGAATCTATGCACGAGTAGAACACAAAGCAGTTGTGGGCGTCGAGTTTGTTAATTTGCTTGCCGCTACTAGTCTTATCTTGATTCGGCGGTATTGTGGGATGAAGCGGCCCGGACCAACTTTACACGTACGCTTACGTGAGACCGGTTCCACCGCCTGACATGCACTAGATGCATAAGGTGGCTAGCGGGTGTCTGTCTCTCCTACCTTAGTCGGATCGGATTCGATGAAAAGGGTCCTTATGAAGGGTAAATAGCAATTGGCAAATCACGTTGTGGTGTTGACGTAGGTAAGAAACGTTCTTGCTAGTAACCTATAGCAGCCACGTAAAAACTTGCAACTACAAATTAGAGGACGTCTAACTTGTTTTTGCAGCATGTGCCTTGTGATGTGATATGGCCAAAGGATGTGATGTGATGCATTGTGATGTATGAATTGATCATGTTCTTGTAATAGGATTCACGACTTGCATGTCGATGATTATGACAACCGGCAGGAGCCATAGGAGTTGTCTTATTTATTGTATGACCTGCGTGTCAATCATAAACGCCATGTAATTACTTTACTTTATTGCTAAGCGTTAGCCATAGTAGTAGAAGTAATAGTTGGCGAGACAACTTCATGAAGACACAATGATGGAGATCATGATGATGGAGATCATGGTGTCGTGCCGGTGACAGTGATGATCATGGTGCCCCGAAGATGGAGATCATAGGAGCAAAATGATATTGGCCATATCATGTCACTATATTGATTGCATGTGATGTTTATCATGTTTACATCTTATTTGCATAGAACGACGGTAGTAAATAAGATGATCTCTCAATAAAATTTCAAGAAAGGTGTTCACCCTAACTGTGCACCGTTGCTAAGGATCGTCGTTCCGAAGCACCACGTGATGATCGGGTGTGATAGGTTCTAACGTTCGCATACAACGGGTGTAAGCCAGATTTACACATGCGAAACACTTAGGTTGACTTGACGAGCCTAGCATGTACAGACATGGCCTCGGAACACGGAAGACCGAAAGGTCGAACATGAGTCGTATAGAAGATACGATCAACATAGAGATGTTCACCATGGATGACTAGTCCGTCTCACGTGATGATCGGACACGGGCTAGTTGACATGGATCATGTATCACTTGGAAGACTAGAGAGATGTCTATCTAAGTGGGAGTTCATTAATAATTTGATTAAATGAACTTAATTATCATGAACTTAGTCTAAAAATGTCCTTGCAAATTATGTCGTAGATAGCTCGCGCTGTAGCTCCCCAGTTTTATTGATACAATCCTAGAGAAAAGTAAGTTGAAAGTTGATGGTAGCAATAATGCGGACTGGGTCCGTGATCTGAGGATTGTCCTCATTGCTGCACAGAAAGCTTATGTTTTTGATGTACCGCTAACTGCATCACTCCCTCAAGCGTTGTCTGTAGATGTTGTGAACATATGACAGGCACTTTTTGATGACTACGTGATAGTTCAGTGCGTCATGCATTACGGCTTAGAATTGAGGCTTCAAAATGTTTTGAACGTCACAGAACATATGAGATGTTCTAGGAGCTGAGATTGTGATCTCAAGCTCGTGCCTATGTTGAGAGGTATGAGACCTCCAACAAGATTCTTTGCCTGCAAGATAAAGGAGAATAGCTTAATCGGTGAGCGTGTTCTCAGATTGTCTGGGTGCTACAATCACTTGAATCAAGTGGGAGTTAATCTTCCAGATGAGATAGTGATTAATGCAGTTCTCCAAGTCACTGCCACCAAGCTACTAGAGCTTCGTGATGAACTATAACATGCCAGGGATGGATAAGATGATCCCTGAGTTGTTCGTGATGTTTGACACCACGAAGGTAGAAATCAATAAGGAGCATCAAGTGTTGATGGTTAAGTGAAAACCACTAGTTTCAAAAGGGGCAAGGGCAAGAAGGGAAAAACTTCAGGAATGGCAAGCCAGTTGTTGCTCTAGTGAAGAAACCCAAGGTTGAGCCCGAACCCGAGACTAAGTGCTTCTGTTATGAGGAGAATGTTCGCTGAAGCGGAAAAACCCTAGATGATTGGTAGATAAGAAGGCTGGTAATGTCAATGGAAGTATATTTGATATACGTGTTAGTGATGTGTACCTTGCTGGTACTCCTAGTAGCACCTGGGTATTAGATACCGGTTCGGTTGCTAAGTGTTAGCAACTCGAAATAAAAGCTACGGAGTAAATGGAGACTAGCTAGGTGAAAGGTGACGATGTGTGTTGGAAGTATTTCCAAGATTGATGTGATCACCATCGCACGCTCTCTCTACCTTCAGGATTTGTGATAAACCTAAATAAATGTTATTTGGTGTTTGCGTTGAGCATAAACGTGATTAGATCATGATTAGTGCGATACGGTTATTCATATAAGTTAGAGAATAATGGTTATTCTGTTTACATGGATAATGCCTTCAATGGTCATGCACCCACTCGAAATGGTTTATCGAATCATGATCGTAGTAGTACACATATTCATAACATTGGTACCAAAAGATACAAAGTTAATAATGATAGTACCACATGCTTGTGGCACTGCCACGTAATGTCATATTGGTATAAATCGCATGAAGAAACTCCATGATGATGGATGTTTTTTGACTCACTCGATTTCGAATCGGTTGAGACATGCGAGCCATGCCTCTTAGGCAAGATGACTGAGACCCCGTCATCCAATATGATGGAGCGGGCAAGTGGCTTATTGGAATTAATACATGTTGATGTATGTGGTCCAATGAGTGTTGAAACACACAGTGGATATCGTTGTTTTTCTTTACCTTCACTGATGATTTGAGTAAATATGGGGATATTTACTTAATGAAACACGAATCTAAAATGTTTGAAAGGTTCAAGGAGTTTCAGAGTGAAGTTAAAGATCATCGTGACAAGAAGATAAATGTCTATGATATGATCATGGAGGTGAATATCTAAGTTACGAGTTTGGTATGCAATTTTAGACAATGTGGAAATTGTTTCACAGCTCACGCCTCCTGGAACACCATAGTGTGATGGTGTGTTCGAACGTCGTAGTCGTGCTCTATTGGATATAGTGAGTACTATGATGTCTCTTATCGTTTTACCACTATCGTTATGGGGTTATGCATTAAAGACAAATCCATTCACTTTAACAGGGCACCATCTAAGTCTGTTGAGATGACACCGTGAGAATTATGGTTTGACAGAAGCCTAAGCTGTCATTTCTTAATGTTTGGGGCTGCGACGCTTATGTGAAAATGGGTTTTTCACCTAGCGAGCTCGAACTCAAAGCAGACAAATGCATCTTCATAGAATACCCTAATGAGACATTGGGTATACCTTCTATCTCAGATCCAAGCGCAAAAGGTATTTGTAGCTAAGAACGGGTCCTTTCTTGAGAAAGAGTTTCTCTCGAAAGAATTGAGTGGGAGGAAGATAGAACTTGGTAAGGTTGTTGAACCTTTGTTTCAACCAGAGAATAGCGCAACACAGAAAGATGTTTCTGTAGAGCCTACTTAGTTGAAAAGGAAGTTAATGATGATGATCATGAAGCTTCGGATCAAGTCACTATCGAACCTCGTAGGTCGACAAGGACGCGTACTGCTCCTGAGTAGTACGACAACCCTGTCTTGGAAATCATGTTGTTGGACAACGATGAACCTACGAACTATGGAGAAGCGATGGTGGGCCCGGATTCCAACAAATGGCTAGGAGCCATGAAATCCGAGAAAGGATCCATGTATGAAAACCAAGTATGGACTTTGGTAGACTTACCTGTTGAATGGCGGGTCATTGAGTACAAATGGACCTTTGAGATAAACATAGACGCTAATGGTGAAATGTCACCGTTTATAAAGCTCGACTTGTCGCAAAGAAGTTTCCGCCAAGTTCAAGGAGTTGACTGCAATGAGATTGTCTCATCTGTAGCGATGCTAAAAGTCTATTAAAATTTTGTTAGCAGTTGCTGCATTTTTCGATTATGAAATCTGGCAGATGGATGACAAAACAAGGTTTCCGTAATGGTTTCTGTGAGGAAGAGTTGTATGTGATACAACCAGAAGGTTTTGTCAATCCTAAGGATGCTAATAATATGCAAACTCCAGCGATCCTTCTATGGACTGGAGCAAGCATCTCGGAGTTGGAATATATGCTTTGATGAGGTGATCAAAGTGTTTAAGTTTATACAAAGTTTATGAGAAACTTGTATTTGCAAGAAAGTGAGTGGGAGCACTATGGAATTTCTTATAAGAATATGTAGTTGACATATTATTGATCGGAAATGATGTAGAATTTCTGGAAGAGCATGAAGGGTTGTTTGAAAAGTTTTGTTTTTCAAAGGAAGACCCAGATAAAGCTACTATTTTATTGAGCATCAAGATCTATAGGGATAGATCTATTCGCTTGATAAGTTTTTTCGACGAAGACATACCTTGACAAGTTTTTGAAGGAGTTCAAAATAGATGGGTCAAAGAAGGAGTTCTTGACTGTATTGTAAGGTGTGAAATTGAGTAAGACTCAATACCCGACCACGGCAGAAGATAAAGAAGAGATGAGTGTCATCTCCTATGCTTTAGCCATAGGCTCTATATAGTATGCCATGCTGTGTACCGCACCTGTGTGTGCCTTGCCATGAGTCTGTTAAGGGGTACAAGAGTAATCCAAGAGTGGATCACTAGACAGCGGTCAAAGTTAGCCTTAGTAACTTGAGAACTAAGGAAATATTTCTCGATTATGGAGGTGATAAAGAGTTCATCGTAAAGTGTTACGATGATGCAAGCTTTAAAACCAATCCGGATGACTCTTAGTAGAAATCCAGCTGCGTATAGTGGAGCAGCCATTTGGAATAGCTCCAAGTGGAGCATGGGAGTAGTATCTACAAATATGACATGGAAAGTTTGTAAGGTACACACGGATCTGAATGTCGCAGACCCGTTGACTAAAACCTCTTTCACGAGCAGGACATGAACAAACCCTAGAACTTATTGGGTGTTAATCACATGATGATATGATCACATGGTGATGTAAGTGTTAATCACATGGTGATGTGAACTAGATTATTGACTCTAGTGCAAGTGGGAGACTGTTGGAAATATGCCCTAGAGGCAATAATAAAATGGTTATTATTGTATTTCCTTGTTCATGATAATTGTCTATTGTTCATGCTATAATTGTGTTAACCGGAAACCATAATACATGTGTGAATACATAGACCACAACATGTCCCTAGTGAGCCTCTAGTTGACTAGCTCGTTGATCAATAGATGGTCACAGTTTCATGGCCATGGACATTGGATGTCATTGATAACGGGATCACATCATTAGGAGAATGATGTGATGGACAAGACCCAATTCTAAGCATAGCACAAGATCGTGTAGTTCGTTTGCTAAAGCTTTTCAATGTCAAGTATCGTTTCCTTAGACCATGAGATTGTGCAACTCCCGGATACCGTAGGAATGCTTTGGGTGTGCCAAACGTCACAACGTAACTGGGTGGCTATAAAGGTGCACTACGGGTATCTCCGAAAGTATCTGTTGGGTTGGCATGAATCGAGACTGGGATTTGTCACTCCGTGTGACGGAGAGGTATCTCTGGGCCCACTCGGTAAGACATCATCATTATGAGCTCAATGTGACTAAGGAGTTAGTCACGGGATGATGTATTACGGAACGAGTAAAGAGACTTGCCGGTAACGAGATTGAACAAGGTATGGGGATACCGACGATCGAATCTCGGGCAAGTATCATACCGATAGACAAAGGGAATTGTATACGGGATTGATTGAATCCCTGACATCGTGGTTCATCCGATGAGATCATCGTGGAGTACGTGGGAGCCAACATGGGTATCCAGATCCCGCTGTTGGTTATTGGCCGGAGAGGTGTCTCGGTCATGTCTACGTGTCTCCCGAACCCGTAGGGTCTACACACTTAAGGTTCGATGACGCTAGGGTTATAGGGAAAAGGTATACGTGATTACCGAAGGTTGTTCGGAGTCCCGGATGAGATCCCGGACGTCACGAGGAGCTCCGGAATGGTCCGGAGGTAAAGATTGATATATAGGAAGTCCAGTTTTGGTCACCGGAAAGTTTTCGGGCTCATCGGTAGTGTATCGGGAGTGCCGGGAGGGTGCCGGAGGACCCCGGGAGGGGTGTGACGACCAAAGGACCACATGGGCTGTTAGATAAAGTGTGCCAGCCCTTATTGGGCTGGGCAAGACTTTTGCTAAAGGCCCATGCGGCTGGAGATAAGGAGATAAGGCAAAAAGGATTTAAAAGGAGGAGATCCACCTCCCTTGTGGGAGATGGACTCTCCCTTTAATTCAGCCGGCCATCTCCTCTTTGGAGTAGAGGCCAAGCCATCCCTCCACGTCCCTCCTCCTATATATACTTGAGGTTTTGGATGTTTTGAGACAGGATTTGATCTCTCTCTCTCACGGCGAAGCCCTACCTCTCTTCTTCCTCCTCCGCAGCGCTTAGGCGAAGCCCTGTCGGAATACCTTGCTACTCCACCACCACCACGCCGTCGTGCTGCTGTTGGAGCCCTTCCCCAACCTCTCCATCCTCCTTGCTGGATCAAGGTGTTGGAGACGTCACCGGGCTGCACGTGTGTTGAACGCGGAGGTGCCGTCCGTTCGGCACTTGATCGGATCTACCGCGATCTGAATCGCTGCGAGTACGACTCCATCAACCGCGTTCTTGTAACGCTTCCGCTTAGCGATCTTCAAAGGTATGAAGATGCAATCTCTCCCCTCTCGTTGCTGGTTTCTCCATAGATAGATCTTGGTGAACGTAGGAAAATTTTGATTTACTACTACGTCTCCCAACAATGGTTGAGGTAGCCATGCGAAGAATGCCGTGGTCGATGTCGAGTCGGGTAGCCGATGTCGAGGAAGTCTATATGGAGCCGCGGGCACAAGGAGGCGCCGATTTAGTCATGGGTGCAGGGGTGGCGAAGTAGTGGTGCGCCAGGAAGAAGACGTAGTTGAGATGTGTCACGCCGGGTTTGCCAAGCTTGGGGACTCATCATGGACGAAGGCACACATCGGTGTTGCCAGCACCACACATGCGTAGACAGACAAAGTCGATGTTGACGATGCGTCGCTCCGGGCTTGCCAGGCCTGGGAACACACCGGGGACGAAGGCACACGAAGGTGTTGCAAGCACGAGCATGCATAGACAAGGATCTGCATACAACTTGTACGCCATGTCGAGGAGGTTAGCTGACAAGGACTCGACGACGGTTACAGTGCAAATCCGCGGGAGGCCGATGTCGACCAAGGTGATTGATATGTCTCCAACGTATCTATAATTTTTGATTGTTCCATGCTATTATATTATCTATTTTGGATGTTTTGTATGCATTTTATATTATTTTTGGGACTAACCTATTAACCTAGAGCCTAGTGATAGTTTCTGTTTTGTTCCTTGTTTTTGAGTATTGTGGATAAGGAATATTAAAAAGAGTCCAAACGGAATAAAATATTCGCGATGATTTTTCTTGGACCAGAAGATATCAAGCAGACTTGGAGAGGGGGCCAGGAGACCTGCAAGGAGGTCACAAGCCACCCTAGTGCGGCCAGGGGGCGCCCTGTCTTGTGCCCCCCCAACAGATCTCCTAACCCTAATCTTCGGCCTATAAATTCCCAAATATTCCCCCAATACCAAAAAGAGCCACGCAAATACTATTCCGCTGCCAGAAGCCTCTGTTCCCGAGAGATCCAATATTGGAGCCTTTTTCGGTAATCTGTCGGAGGGGGATTCGATCATGTAGTGACGGGGTTATTACCCCCAGGTAGGCCAAAGCAATGGGGTCTTCCCCGTTTCGCTTGGAAGAATAACTACGCGACCGGCTGGCAATGGCCGGCTGGAGGACGTCTGGCACAAGCCGTTGCCGGCTGGCGCCCCGGATGGTTGGTCGAGGAGCCGGCAGGACCCTCGGCTGGCTAGACATGGCCAGCTGCCTCCGGGCGGGCTCTTCCGTTGACCTTGGGACGGACCTGCGACGTCCCGTCCCTCTGCGCACGGGTACGACGACACGACACGACCGGCACGACGGGCGGCCATGTGGCTACAGTGGCCGGTGACGCGCTGCAGCGCGTGGCTACAGGCTAGTCGTCCCGGCCGCTGACCTCGGCGAGCGCGACCGGGCATGGGAACAGTGTCGGCATGCCCCCGCCACTCAATTACTTACCCCGGCGTGGCTATAGCGTGGCCGGTCATACCGGAGACTTCGGCCAGCTGGCGCTAGACGACGCCCCCCTCCCAGGCGACCCGTGCCGCGGCAGGTGGGCGAGGGCCAAACGCAGAGCCGGCTGGCAGGCCCCAACGGGAGATGGGACCGCTCGGCCGGCGGACCCCACCAACAACGAGATGGCACAAATGGTGGGACCCTCTGACCAGCTAGAGAGACTGCCAGCCGGGCCCCCCACCTTTGTACTTAGGACATATTATAAGAGCCGGTGGGTTGGCCTATAAACCCCCCGAACCCCCCATGCAACGGGGACGAACGATCGATCCCTCTCGCACACACACTCAACCCCTGCCAGCAATGAAGGAAGAGGAGCCGGCTGCCCCTTCTTCCTCCTCTAGACACAGCTCCAGGAGCACCATTGTATCTATACCCATCCATCCAACCAAACCAAGCAGGACTAGGGGTATTACCTCCCCAGAGGGCCCTGAACCTGGGTACATCGTGTGTCATCACTGCTTGTGCCCAATCTCACACCCGAAGCCCGTCGGCGTCCTTTGGCCCAACCACCTACGATAAACCACCCTATGGCATCTGTCATGAGAAAACAACGACAGTTGGCGCCCATCGTGTATCCGTACGCGGCGTTGGTCGGATTCATGCTCCGGGCAGGACCCCTCGCCATTCCCCGCCATCGCCGCTCGTCCAGGCGAAACCATGGGGGGCTCGTGGGGCTTGTTCCGGCACGCCCTGCGGGAAACTCCGTTGGCCTCACGGGCGACATCGACGTGCTCCCCGAGCACTTCGGCAGGCTCAGCCTCGCCAAGACTCCGGCCGCTGACGAGTACCCCGCGCAGGTGCTCGTCTGTGCTGGTCCGCCCACAGCCATGGGCGCACTCGCTGTGACTCAGTCCAGCAGCCCTCACGGTCACGTGGGAGTGATGGCCATCACTTCCTCCACCGCTTTTGGACGGGCGCGGGTCATGGCTAGCGTTGCCGCTGCCTGTGTCGGCACGTCCGACCCGCTCGGCGCGGCCCTCCGAGGCTTGAGCACTCCGATCAGCCCGACGCCGAACCCCGACACCGCCGTGGCGGATCTTGAGGCGGCTCATCGCGTCCTTTTTGAGGATGCCACCGCCCTTGCGGCCACGCGGTGCCGCATGGAGGCGGCACAGCGGGAGTATGCTTGCGCCTACAGACTCACCCCGGCTGGCACCGAGCCCAGCCGGCGTGGGGCTGTGCGCGACCACGGTCACGTGGTCGCCGAAATCCTTAGCGGCAAGATGGCCGTCTATGACACCCCCACAGCCAACCTACGGGCTCTCAAGGTGGCCTAAGAGGAATTGGCCACCTTGGAGGGCGAAGAGGGTGCCACCCATGAGTGCCACATCAAGGAGCTCATGGATGCTGCTGATGCGCAGCAGCATCTGCTCACGACGGGCGACACTGCCACTAAAGGCCCCCGGCCCGAGCACGAGAGCACGGGAACTGACGGCCGCCAGGCGGCCCAGTACACCTGCTCCCCTCGCGTTTCCGACCACCGGGCCAGAGCTAACAACCCCTGGCTCTCTCAGACGCTGGGGAGCGAGCAGCCAGCTGTCAGCAGCCGGCACACCAACGATCCGCCTCGAAGCGGCCGCGACCACAAATGGCGACATCCACCAGCCAGCGCATCCACGGGCACACACCGCCCTCGCGGCGCGAGTCGGGGCAGTTGGTGCCACCTACCGTCCGTCTCGAGCTCTTGGCTCGGCTCGGACCACGCGCCCCCTACAGCGAGAATGACGCCCACAGCTGCCTCGACAGACTCGCACAATCCTCCCTCCTCGAGGAGGAGGGCTCGATTGGTCTGGCTTCCTTCGGCCCCTGGATCTACACCGAGCCGTTTCCAACTGGCTTCATGCTCCCTAGGTACACCTCGAAATACAATGGGGCCGCCAAGCCAGAAGACTGGCTAATCGACTACACCACCGTGGTTGGCATCGCCAGGGGGAATAAGCGCGTAGCCGTTCGCTATGCCCCCCTCAAGTTGATCGGCTCGGCCTGCACCTAGCTCAACAACCTAAAGGCAGCACTAACACCTGGACGGACTTCGAGGAGGCCTTCATCCGCAACTTCACCGGCACCTACAAGCGGCATGCCCGTCCCCGTGAACTCGCCATGTGCGTTCAGGGGCTGGACGAATCCCTCCGCGACTACCTCCCTCGGTGGACCGAGCTCCGCAATTCCTGTGAAGGGGTGCACGAGGTGCAAGCCATGCAGTACTTCATCGAGGGCTGCCGGGACGACACCCTTCTCAAATACAAGCTCATATGCTCTGAGCCAGCCCTGCTTGCCAAGCTCATGACCATGGCGAACAAGTACGCCACGGCCGATTCGGCCATCCGGGTCAAGACCTCAGCTGCCAAGGCGACGACGACACCGACCATGACCCGGGCGGCTGCCGACAACCGATAGCCGCAGAACAACAAATGCAAGAACGACCAGCCGGACCCCGCTATGGGAACCGGCATGTCAATACCATCGAGGATCAGGAGCCGACTGCCCAGCCTTCTGGCTAGCGCCAGCGCACCGGCAAGGCTGCCTGGCAGCCGAAGCTCACCTTCGAGCAAATGCTCGACCTCTCCTGCAAGAACCATTCAAGGGCCAAACCCTCTACGAACACGCTCCGGCAGTGCAGCTTCTCACAGCGATTGGCCCGGGAGGACGGCCTTCCGGCTCCTCCCATGCCTCCAGCCTATGCGCTGGCCCCATCCCAAGCTACCGCCCCGGCGCCGGCTCCGGCTCCGACCCAGAACCACGGTCGTCTGATCGACCAATTCCCCAACCAGTACGGTTGCTACATCGTCTTCACCAGTGAAGAGACGGGCAAACACGCTCACCGCCAGCTCCGCCGTGAGGTGAATGCCAGCATGCCGGCAACTCCCCAGTTCATGCACTGGTCGAAGAAGCCGGACACTTGGAGCCAGGCCGATCACCTTGCCATGATGCCGAATCCCGGTAGCTACGCCTTGGTCCTCGACCCCACCATCGCCACCAAGGAACAAACCTGCTACTTCTCGCGGTTGCTGATAGATGGTGACAGCAGCATCAACATCCTCTACCTCGACACGATGCACAAGCTGGGGCTGAAGATAGAAGACCTGCAGGCGAGCCGGATGGTTTTCCATAACATCATGCCTGGGAAGTCCTGCTCTCCCGTCGGCAAGACCACGCTTGACGTCCTCTTTGGTGGACCCGGCCACTTCCGCCGCGAGCCAATGTTGTTCGAGGTCGTGGACCTTGCGAGCCCCTACCATGCGCTGTTGGGCCGACAGGCTCTTGTCAGCTTCATGGTACTCCTCCATTATGCCTACCTCAACTTTAAGATGCCGGGCCGCAAGGGAATCATCACCATCAAGGGCGACTACAAGGTGTCACTCGAGTGCACTCGAGACGGCAGTCGGCTGGCCGAGGCCCTGGAGATCGCCGAGGAGAAACGACAGCTCGACCGGCTCGTGGCCCTTGCTGCTAGCCTCCTTCCAGCCATCCAAGGACACCAAGCAAATCCCGCTCGACCCGGCCAACCCGGCTCAATGCGTCACCATCGGCTCCCGCCTCAACAGCAAATAGGATGGCGAGCTCGTCGACGACCTCCGTTTGAATCAGGACATCTTCGCATGGTCCCCCAAGGACATGCCGAGTGTTCCGAGGAAGTTCGCCGAGCACAAACTACATGTCCGGCCGGACGTCAAGCCGGTCAAGCAACCCTTGGGCTGTTTCTCCGAGGAGAAGCGACATACTATAGGCGAAGAGATCGCCCGGCTGCTCGCAGCCGGGTTCATCATGGAAGTGTTCCACCGGGATTGGCTGGCCAACCCAGTCCTGGTGCTAAAGAAGAACAAGACTTGGTGCATGTGCGTCGACTACACTAGCCTGAACAAGGCGTGTCTTAAGGACCCGTTCGCTCTGCCACGGATCAATCAAGTCATCGACTCCACGGCCGACTGCGACTTGCTGTCTTTCCTGGACGCCTACTCTAGCTACCACCAGATCAAGCTGGACCCATAAGACCGGCTCAAGACCCCCTTCATCATGCCGTTTGGTTCCTATTGCTACATCACCATGTCCTTCGTCCTGAAGAACGCAAGCACCACCTTCCAATGGTGCATGCAGAAATGCCTCCTGCCTCAGATAGGCAGGAATGTCCACGTCTACGTCGACGACATCATCAACAAAACCAAGAAGCATTTCAGCCTCCTCAACGACCTCCGGTAGACCTTCGCGAACTTGCGCGAGTACGAGATCAAGCTCAACCCGGAGAAATGTGTCTTCGGCGTCGCCGCCGGCCAACTTTTGGGTTTCTTTGTATCTGCTCGCGGCATTGAAGCTAACCCCGAGAAGATCAGCGCGATCGAGCGCATGCCGAAGCCGACCCGGCTTGTAACGTCCAGAAGTTCACCGGCTGCCTTGCCTCGCTCAGCCGGTTCATCGGTCGGCTGGGGGAAAAGGCCTTCCCCCTCTATGGGCTCCTTTGCAAGACGGGTCTAATTGAGCCGGGTCAAACCAAGAGGCCGGGTGTCTTCGACTGGCCTGACGAGGCGGACGAGGCCTTCCGCGGCCTCAATAAGGCGCTCACCCGCGCGCCCATCCTAACCGCGCTGGCTGAGAAAGAATCGCTGCTCGCCTACATCACGGCGACCACCCGCATCATCAGCGTCGTCCTGGTGGTCGAGCAGCCGGACGAGGGCAAGTCCCTGCCGGTCCAATGACCGGACTACTACCTCGGCGAGGTCCTCTCCGCGTCCAAGCAAAACTACCCCCAGTACGAAAAGATGTGTTATGGCATATACTTTGCCGCCAAGAAGGTCAAGCAGTACTTCCAGGAGCATACCATTACCGTGGTGAGCATGGCCCCGCTCGGCGAGATCATGACCGACGGGGACTCCACCGGGCCGGATCGCCAAATGGGTCATCTCCCTCGCCGACCATGAGATCTGGTATGAGGCAAGAACCGCCATCAAGTCGCAGGCATTGGGCGACTTCCTCATCGACTAGGCGGAGACGGAGTTTGTCCCGCCTCCGCCAGACTCCACGCATTGGCACATGCACTTCGATGGCTCGAAAATGAGGACCAGCCTGGGTGCTGGCATTGTTCTCTCCTCCCCGAAAGGTGATCAGGTCAAGTACGCCCTCCAGATCCTCTTCACCGCCTCCAACAACATGGCAGAGTACGAGGCCATCATCCATGGCCTCCGGCTCGCCAAGGAGATCAGCATCAGGCGCATCCTCTGCTTCGGCGACTCCTACCACGTGGTGCAGCAAGTCTTCGGCGAATGGGACGCCAGGGATGCCAATATGGCCAGCTACCGCTTCCTCGTACAACAGCTCACCGACTGCTTTGAGGGCTGTGAGTTTCATCATGTCCCACGGGTGGACAACGAGGCGGTGGATGCGCTAGCGAAGAGCGGCTCCACCCGGCAGGCTATCCCAGCCGACGTCTCCCTCGAACGGCTGCTCAAGCCCTCGATCAAGCCTTCCCCAGAATCAGAGTCAATCTTCGTGACGGCGGGCGCCACCGGCCCATCAAAGGTCCCACCGCCTCTCCGGCACCTTCACCACTGGCTCCCGAACCGTCGGCCGTCCAGCCGGCTCTGATCGAGCCGGCGGCGTCCGAGGCGGCCAGCCCCGGCGACGCAGCCGTCATGATGATCATTGACCAGCTGGCCCTGGGGGCACGTGAGTCAAGCCCAGCGGCTCTCGAGCCAGTCCCGGGGACTGGCGAGCCGGTCCCGGGGGCTGATCAGCCAGTTCCGGGGGCTCCCGGGCCGGCACCCTTTAGGGCCCCCTCGTGGGTCCAACCCATCCTGGCATTTCTTCTATGGGGCGAGCTACCTTCGGATGAGGCCTTGGCCAAGCAAATCCAACGCCAGGCCATGGCCTACTGCATCATCGACAATGAGCTCGTCCACCGCAGCACAACTCACGTCTTCTAGCGATGCGTCAAGCCGAAAAAGGGTCTGGATATCCTCCTCGACATTCACAAGGGCAACTGCGGGAATCATGGCGCCTCTCGGACCCTGGTGGCCAAGGCTTTCCGCCATGGATTCTTCTGGCCGACGGCCCTCGAGGCGGCCAAGAAGTTGGTCGACGAGTGCAAGGGTTGCCAACGCTTCAGCACGGAAAGCCACCTGCTGGCAATGGCCGTCCAAACCATCCCCGTCTCGTGGCCTTTCACCGTTTGGGGGCTGGACATGGTGCGCCCATTTAAGACCGCTCGAGGCGGCTTGACACATTTGCTGGTGGTTGTCAACAAATTCACCAAGTGGACCGAGGCACAACCAAGCAAGAAGCTGGACGGCCCCACGGCCTTCCGTTTCATCAACGACATCACGGTGCGCTACGGCGCTCCCCACAGCATCATCACCGACAACGACACCAACTTCGCCAAGGGCACACTCGCGTGTTTTTGCTCCAAGCAAGGAATCCGGCTCGACCTGGACTCCGTCGCTCATCCACAGTCAAACGGCCAGGTCGAGAGGGCGAACGGCCTCATCCTGTCCGACATAAAGACCCAGCTCGGAATGCCGCTGGTAAGGTCGGCCAGCTACTGTATCGACGAGCTGCCGACCGTCCTTTGGAGTCTCAGAACCACCCCGAACCATTCAACCGGCTACACTCCCTTTTTCCTTGTGTATGGGTCTGAGGCGATCATCCATTGGTCTGTTTAACCTTGGGTATGGTTTCATCACAATCATTCCTTTTCTCGTCATTCCAGGTTTAAAAGCACTTTGTCACAAAGGTTATCATCCACACAGTTTGGATATGATTCCACATTCTCTTCATCTGTATTCACTTATCCAAACTCCTTAATCCGGAAAAGGTACCTGTGGTTACTACCACACTTAAAATGAAATGCACTCATGTATGCATAGACCATATTTTCTGATATCCTCGAAAATGGTCGGAGATCTTGGGTCATAGAGTAACAACTCACATATTTCAACATAAGATAAATCATGACACCATAATTTCCATTGACTCATGAATTTATTACAAACTTTGAGACTTCCATTACATAACTCCGAAATGGTAAGAGTGCTGCCTATTACGTTTGTTACATCCAGAATCCAAAACTCAGACTACTCATGCTTAGCCATTCTTCTCTGGAAAGGTATAGGAGTAGTGTCCTGTCTTCTTGCACTGAAAACAAATGATTACTAACATATCTCGGGGCTTCTTGATGTTGGTTTTTGCTCCTGGGAGTTCTGGTTCCTTTCTTGGACACTTATCGGCATAGTGGCCTAAATTCTTGCACCTGAAACACATGATCTGACTCAGATCCTTCTTCGTAGAAATTGGGTTGTTCAGAGGACGTCTTTGGTTTCTCTTCTTGGGTTCCTTTGTTCCGATCAACAGTTCAATTTCCTGTGGATCAAACTCCACTTCTTCTACCGGGAAGTTTCCTAGATACTCTTTTCTTTCCTTCGTACACTCCTGTGAGAAATGTCCTTCTTCCCTACATGAATAGCAGACATTGGACTAAAATCTGGTTAGGCCTTCTCCATTAGGGTCTTCAACATCTTCCTTCGTCACAAGTTCTCCAAATTTTTCTCTGAAGGCTTTCTTCATGGCTTTCTTCTGCTGTTTGATGACTTCTTGTACCTTGGGGTACACTTGGCATTGAGAAGGGTAATGTGTAGTTCCTTCACACAAGAAACATGTCACCTGCGCAGTTGGGCTGTCCTCTGTAGGGTGTTTCTCTTCACAGTAAGGGCATCCATACTTGTGTTCTGCCTGGGTGTGTCCTATCTCTCCACATATCTTGCATGCACAAATCTTCTTCACATCGTTGCCACAGGCCTTCTGGGTGTTGTTAACAACATGAGATCCTTGCAAAGCCATCTTGAATTCTTCCCAAGTGATTGATTCCTGCCTATGCATCTTCCACCAACGTGTAGCACCTTCGGCAAAGTATCGAAGAGCATACTGGACCATCTCATTCCTTGCAACAAGGTTATCCTTAGGTTATCCTCCATGTTCTGAATCCATTCTTCTATCTCTAACCAAGTCATTGATCCAGAATACACAAGTCCAGCTTCATTCGTCATCTATTGGGGTCAAGGTATTGGGATGAGAAGCAAGAGAGAGAAAGGAGGGGATACACACAATACAAACAATGGTTTTGAAAATAGATTTTAGTTGTGGCTGTCGAAAATTACACACAAATGACATCTCACAAATCATCGTATCTAACGTAAGTTTACATCAGGGGTTTGGTCTTCTAGGGGCATAATATCTTGGAAATTCTTCATGGTCTTCAATTTCTTCGGGTCTTCACAATCTTCAACACGTGTAGCTTCAACTCTTCTAATGCATGGTGAAATCTTCTTTACTTTGAAGTGACCATAAGTTGTTTCGATATCTTGTCCTTCTCGAAGTGGTCTTAGTTGATCCTTAGTGTGGTCAAGGGGAAAGGGTATTTTCTAACTTTTTGATAAAACTCAGAAGAGAGGAGAAGTAAAAGATCCTTTGAAAACAAAGTTTTTCAAGAAATCATTTCCTAAGGGCTTTCCAGTTTCTAGGGTCACGTCCTACAGTCAACATGTGCTCTGATACCATTTCTGTAGCGACCCGACTCAAAACGAGTCAAGCCTCTGTGTTTTCTGTGTCATCCCTGGATCAATATGCTGGCACACACAGTACATCAATGTATATATCAAAGTTCAATCACATGTAATTAACGTAAAACTGATATATACCTTAAAATAGCAGCGGATACAGTCAACAGGAGTGGAGTCCCAATAACACCAACGGCAAGTTGAGTGCGGACCGTAACCCTGAATCGTACTCTTACCCGTCGTAGAAGAGTATTTGCAACATAAGACGTTGCAGCCGTGTAGGTCAGTACATTGAATGTACTGGCAAGATCACCATAGTAGAACAGAAGAATAAAGACTATTCTATATGCAAAGGCTTTGTGGTTCTGTGTCTGAGTTTTTGCGTAAAAGCTGATTTAATTTTCCCTACAACAAAGGAATATCAGGAATTTTCACTACGGAGTTACCTATCATGACATGGTTCCGCCAACCAATGTCTCAAATGCCCACAAGTATCATTAAGTTGCCCACAATTAGTTATCAGTCCAGTGTTGAGAGTTCAGAGATAGATCCAAGTCTAGAAGCTCAAATTGTCCGTAACCGGGGACACGGCTAATCGATTAGGTTTAACTATGCAGAGTGTTGTGTACTTTACCCACAAGATTCTTTCCCTCCTGGTAAGTGCACACTACCTGGTGTTTGAGAACAGGATGAAAGAAACATGGTCTTTCAGAGTGTTTCCCCGACTGTCCGACAATGCCCATCCAATCCTAACGTCGACTACATCTCGTAGCACTGCCCAGCAGAGTCACAACAAAGATCAACCAAGCCAGAGCCCATAATGACTTGTGGCTACACAGGTAAGCTTCCGGGCATGAAGTATTCATCCTTCTCTTTGAGTCTGGGTGAAGCTTTCCGCAAGATGTCATGGCGCTTCTCCAAGCATCCCGGGCACTCACTGGTTTCTCTAGGGTGCCCATCAATTCCATCCTTCACCCAGTAGTGTGTATTGAAAACTTGTCTTCTCGAGTCTTGAAGACTTGAGGTCTTGAAGATGCAGGACTTGAAGATGTCTTCATGAAGTTGTCGTCTTGACGTAGAGTCCTTATTCACACCACTCACGAACACTCATACCAAACCCCGTCTACTTTAGCATAGCATAAAAGTAACTAACGGTCCCGGGGCTTTAGTAACGAGTGGTGGGTTCCTACCTCATGCATTCTACTCAACTACAAGAATTTCAATAACACTACGGGAGGGATGTGTTGATGTCACTACATGCAATAAAAACATAGGTATTATATAGATGGTCAAGGTGAACTTGCCTGTACTGTTGATGAAGATAAAGATCGCTCTCGGAAATAACTTGATAGACTATTCGTTACTCTCCGATGAAAATCTATAACAAACATTGCATTCATAAGCAAACACTTCTAACAAGCAATACTAACAATCAAAAGGTAACACAAGGAACAAAAACAACAAGGTTGATGAAGGAAATACTTAAGACAAAAGTTAAAATCAAGAAAACTACATCAACACAACTAAGGTGATGATGAAGGAAATACTTAAGACAAAATCAACAAAGTTTTTCATAAAAGCAACTAAGGTAATTTCCCACTACAAGCAACTATTTTCAACAACACTAAACCAGAAACAAAGTAAAATATAACAAAAAGGATTTTAGTAAATATTTTACTAGCAAAAAGAATTACTTTTGAAGAATAAGTAAAACTATGAAAACAACATTCTAACAACATGAGTGTGAAGTTAACTACAAGCACAACCATAAACTAAAAGAAAAACAAATATGAAACAACTAAGTTAACAGAAAATAAACAATGAAAATCTTTATTATAAAACACAATTAAATCATCTAAAATTTTGTGAAAAGAGTTTCTATGAAAAAGTAAATTGTTTTATAACATGTTACCTAATGAAAAAAAAATTCTAGTTTCCTATCATAATAGAGAAAAATTAAATTGTTTTTATTAACAAAAAATTTCTTAACAGAAAAGAATTAATACAAATTTTATTTGAAAACATAATCTAATTACTTAAAACTTTAGTTAAAAGAATTGTTACTAACAAGTTTGCTTTTAAAACAACTATACCTATTTGAAAGAGGGTATAGATCCCTACAACAAAACTTTTGTTAACAGCAAGTAAATTACTAAGGTTTGAAACAACAAAACTAAATGAAATCTGAGACTTAATATAAATCATATTCATATTTTCAAAATAAAACAAATAAATCAATTTAATTAAACTAATAGGAAACTAAACAGATTCTGTTTGGTTTGAAAACACTATTTAAAATTACTCTAAAATTTCTCAAACTCTACCAAATGATAGCTATGGTCACTAGTGACAATTAGGAAAAAGAATCAATCAAAAATCCATTTTAAAACTCAAGTTATTCAGAAAACAAAATTTAAATCAAATCTATTTAAATTCAAATTTAATTATTCAAACATGGTCAAACTTGGCATATACAGAAACTAGAATGAAATTGTGACCTAATGCAAAAAGAATCAATTTAAAATATTTAAAAACATAAAATATATAAGCAAAACAAATCTGAAACTATTCTGTTTTTGAAATTAAAACAGAAAAAGAAAAAAAAGGTTTCTAACGGACAGGGGGTACACGTGTCGTTTCCTGATTGGTTGCGGTTGCGGGTGATATAGCGTTTCGAGCGAACGGCCGCGACTTAAAGAAAACGCTTCGGCTAAATTTAAACTGAAAAAAAAACTGGCCGGTTCACTTAACTAAAACCGAAGGGGTACGGCTATTCTAATCTGTGTCGTTGATTCGGGATCGGACGGGGAAGGGTGCTCAACGTGGATGGAGGTCGCCGGTGAGGGCTCCGGCGACGGCGATGGCTCGGGATCGAAGCGGGCATCGACTCCAGGGGGTCTCCGGCGATGGCGTTAGCTCCGTTCGACGCAGGGGAGCACGGAGAAGGCGATGGTGGCGTCGGAGGGGCCTCGGGACGACGGTGAAGAGCGACACGAGCTTGGGGCGGTTCGGACTGTGGCGAGGTCAATGGCTACGGCGTTCCAGGGGGTCTGGGGCTCGGGTAGGTGGTTGTGGAGGTGCGGGCGAGTGCGGCGAGGTCGTCTGCGACCTCATAGGGCTCGGGGATGGTGAGGTGGGGTGGCAGGGGAGCAAGAGCGCGGCGGCTACCGGTTGCTCCGGCGAGCGATTCCGGCGAGGAGAGACGTCGGGGTTGGGGGCAACGAGGGGGAATGGGAAGAGGGGAGCGAGGGCTATTTATAGGAGGAGTCGGGGGCATCCGAAAGGAAGGAGGGGAGGAGATCATAGCGAGGGGTTGCCGGCGATGTCGTCGGGTGCGAGAGGAGGAAGGTGACCGGCGTGATTAGAGGGAGCGGGCAGCGGGTCCCACACGTCAGCGAGAGCGGGCAAGCTGTTAACGCGTCGGTTGACCGACCAGTAACGGTCTCGGCTTTAAAGCCGTTGGGCCGGCCGTTATATTATAAACCGTTACCGTTTTTCTATTTATGATTTTACTAGAGCCATAAAACTTATTTAAAGCATCCGAATAAATTCCAAATATAGTCAAATGTTATATCAAATTAAGAGAATAATAAATGCCATTTAATGGACATTTTTACACAGCCAAAATAAATACTTTTTAAAAATTTATTTTTCAGAAAATGCCTAAATGGCTTTATTTATTATTGCAAATTATTTTTCATATAACCCCTTGGGTTTTATGATTCAAAAACTTCACAATTAACCCCCTGGCTTTGGAGTGTCCTGTTACTCCTTTCAAATTTTTGTCAGGGGTTTGAATACTTTGAAAATTTTGAATAGGGACCAAATATGAAATGGATTTTCAAAATAATCCAGAGGTTTTCAAAAGCTCTTTCAATTCCTTCTTTTAAACTTCCAACTCATATTTCTTAAAATTTTAGGAAGTCATATTATCCTCTCTCATGAAAATCATTGAGTTGCATAAAGTTTTCTGAATTTGAAATATTTTTCAAATGAAATTCAAATCATTTTCAAATCCCTTTTCATTTCTTTAAATGGAAGAAGTCATTTCATCTTCACTCTAGGGTTTTGTGATGAAATGAATTTGAATTCCTGGTGATCAAAATGCAGATTGAATGTTTTGGGAAAGTCATTTCATTCCCTCTCAATAAACTTTCAAAAAGTTTCAAAAAGTTTCAAATTTCACTCACTTTCAATTACTAAATGAAACAAACAATCATTCTAATATTTATTATAACATTCCAAAGTTTGGGATGTTACAAACCTACCACTCTTAAAATGAATCTCGTCCTCGAGATTCGAAAGGGCTAGAAAGAAAAGGTTAGGGTTTGGGGGTCTTCTAACTAATCCATTGACCAAGAAGGTGTGGGGTCTTCCAACAAGACTCCATTGACCTGGAAATGTGGGTCTACCACACTTAAAATGAGAGTTACTGGTCCCTCAAAATCTTGGCAGTCCTCTGGGTACATCTGTCTGTTCACCTTCTTCACGATAGCTTCTTCGGTGATGCTCTTCCGTTATATCAAAATCTTGTGTTCTCATAACAACATGTATTTCCTCTGATACTGGGTCTTCTTAGCTGGCAGGTCTCGCGTTCATTCTAAGTAACTTATCGAAGATCTCATGGTGGTCTACCATTTGTGGTTATCCTGCAGTGAAATGGGTCTTGGCTTCATTCCTCACCATAAAAATTCCTACGTGTGACAGCAACTGTCATGTACAAGGGGTTTTCATCATACCATTCTAAGGCTTAAACAAAAGCTTCAAAGAACGCCGTCTCTTTACTATGGGTAAGTCACTCAGATTTACCAATCCGAATAGCAAGAGAATGATAAGACTAAGTCGTCATGGTGGCCAAACCATGTCGCACTGAAATGATTACCTTGTATAAGGTTTAGTGAATCTCGTATTCTAACACTTGGTCTTCCTCACAAGCATTGCAAAAATTTCTCTTGTCAACGAATGAGGTTCGGATAAATCCTTTGATTTCTGCAAGCTAAACAAAAACATCTATCGTTTCTTCACAACTCTCAGGTTATCGTATACTCCTAGGAAAACGTTTGCTGATCAGTCGTAGCTTCTTCCAAATTTCTTCCTTCACAAAGGTGGGGCTTGATCCTTCTCAATCCTGAGGTCAGTGAGCTGTGGGTCCACTTGAATCCTCGAACAGCTTTAACTCACTCCTGGGGTTACTATCGTTCCATATTACAATATTACCTTCAGTTCATTCCATTATACTCTTGAGGTAACAAATCACAGACTTATTCTTGTCTAGATTCCACTCTGCAGAATCCATTTTCCTTTCCATTGGTCTGTTTAACCTTGGGTATGGTTTCATCACAATCATTCCTTTTCTCGTCATTCCAGCTTCAAAAGCACTTTGTCACAAAGGTTATCATCCACACAGTTTGGATATGATTCCACATTCTCTTCATCTGTATTCACTTATCCAAACTCCTTAATCCGGAAAAGGTACCTGTGGTTACTACCACACTTAAAATGAAATGCACTCATGTATGCATAGACCATATTTTCTCATATCCTCGAAAATGGTCGGAGATCTTGGGTCATAGAGTAACAACTCACATATTTCAACATAAGATAAATCATGACACCATAATTTCCATTGACTCATGAATTTATTACAAACTCTGAGACTTCCATTACATAACTCCGAAATGGTAAGAGTGCTACCTATTACGTTTGTTACATCCAGAATCCAAAACTCAGACAACTCATGCTTAGCCATTCTTCTCTGGACAGGTATAGGAGTAGTGTCCTGTCTTCTTGCACTGAAAACAAATGATTTCTGACATATCTCGGGGCTTCTTGATGTTGGTTTTTGCTCCTGGGAGTTCTGGTTCCTTTCTTGGACACTTATCGGCATAGTGGCCTAAATTCTTGCACCTGAAACACATGATCTGACTCAGATCCTTCTTCGTAGAAATTTGGTTGTTCAGAGGACGTCTTTGGTTTCTCTTCTTGGGTTCCTTTGTTCCGATCAAAAGTTCAATTTCCTGTGGATCAAACTCCACTTCTTCTACCGGGAAGTTTCCCAGATACTCTTTTCTTTCCTTCGTACACTCCTGTGAGAAATGTCCTTCTTCCCTACATGAATAGCAGACATTGGACTAAAATCTGGTTAGGCCTTCTCCATTAGGGTCTTCAACATCTCCTTCGTCACAAGTTCTCCAAATTTTTCTCTGAAGGCTTTCTTCATGGCTTTCTTCTGCTGTTTGATGACTTCTTGTACCTTGGGGTACACTTGGCATTTAGCAGGGTAATGTGTAGTTCCTTCACACAAGAAACATGTCACCTGCGCAGTTGGGCTGTCCTCTGTAGGGTGTTTCTCTTCACAGTAAGGGCATCCATACTTGTGTTCTGCCTGGGTGTGTCCTATCTCTCCACATATCTTGCATGCACAAATCTTCTTCACATCGTTGCCATGGGGCTTCTCGGTGTTGTTAACAACATGAGATCCTTGCAAAGCCATCTTGAATTCTTCCCAAGTGATTGATTCCTGCCTATGCATCTTCCACCAACGTGTAGCACCTTCGGCAAAGTATCGAAGAGCATACTGGACCATCTCATTCCTTGCAACAAGGTTACTCCTTAGGTGATCCTCCATGTTTTGAATCCATTCTTCTGTCTCTAACCAAGTCATTGATCTAGAATACACAAGTCCAGCTTCATTCGTCATCTATTGGGGTCAAGGTTTTGGGATGAGAAGCAAGAGAGAGAAAGGAGGGGATACACACAATACAAACAATGGTTTTGAAAATAGATTTTAGTTGTGGCTGTCGAAAATTACACACAAATGACATCTCACAAATCATCGTATCTAACGTAAGTTTACATCAGGGGTTTGGTCTTCTAGGGGCATAATATCTTGGAAATTCTTCATGGTCTTCAATTTCTTCGGGTCTTCACAGTCTTCAACACGTGTAGCTTCAACTCTTCTAATGCATGGTGAAATCTTCTTTACTTTGAAGTGACCATAAGTTGTTTCGATATCTTGTCCTTCTCAAAGTGGTCTTAGTTGATCCTTAGTGTGGTCAAGGGGAAAGGGTATTTTCTAACTTTTTGATAAAACTCAGAAGAGAGGAGAAGTAAAAGATCCTTTGAAAACAAAGTTTTTCAAGAAATCATTTCCTAAGGGCTTTCCAGTTTCTAGGGTCACGTCCTAGAGTCAACATGTGCTCTGATACCATTTCTGTAGCGACCCGACTCAAAACGAGTCAAGCCTCTGTGTTTTCCGTGCCATCCCTGGATCAATATGCTGGCACACACAGTACATCAATGTATATATCAAAGTGCAATCACATGTAATTAACGTAAAACTGATATATACCTTAAAATAGCAGCGGATACAGTCAACGGGAGTGGAGTCCCAATAACACCAACGGCAAGTTGAGTGCGGACCGTAACCCTGAATCGTACTCTTACCCGTCGTAGAAGAGTATCTGCAACATAAGACGTTGCAGCCGTGTAGGTCAGTACATTGAATGTACTGGCAAGATCACCATAGTAGAACAGAAGAATAAAGACTATTCTATATGCAAAGGCTTTGTGGTTCTGTGTCTGAGTTTTTGCGTAAAAGCTGATTTTATTTTCCCTACAACAAAGGAATATCAGGAATTTTCACTACGGGGTTACCTATCATGACATGGTTCCGCCAACCAATGTCTCAAATGCCCACAAGTATCATTAAGTTGCACACAATTAGTTATCATTCGAGTGTTGAGAGTTCAGAGATAGATCCAAGTCTAGAAGCTCAAATTGTCCGTAACCGGGGACACGGCTAATCGATTAGGTTTAACTCTGCAGAGTGTTGTGTACTTTACCCACAAGATTCTTTCCCTCCTGGTAAGTCCTCGCACTACCTGGTGTCTGAGAACAGGATGAAAGAAACATGGTCTTTCAGAGTGTTTCCCTGACTGTCCGACAATGCCCATCCAATCCTAACGTCGACTACATCTCGTAGCACTGCCCAGCAGAGTCACAACAAAGATCAACCAAGCCAGAGCCCATAATGACTTGTGGCTACACAGGTAAGCTTCCGGGCATGAAGTATTCATCCTTCTCTTTGAGTCTGGGTGAAGCTTTCCGCAAGATGTCATGGCGCTTCTCCATGCATCCCGGCCACTCACTGGTTTCTCCAGGGTGCCCATCAATTCCATCCTTCACCCAGTATTGTGTATTGAAAACTTGTCTTCTCGAGTCTTGAAGACTTGAGGTCTTGAAGATGCAGGACTTGAAGATGTCTTCATGAAGTTGTCGTCTTGACATAGAGTCCTTCTTCACACCACTCACGAACACTCATACCAAACCCAGTCTACTTTAGCATAGCATAAAAGTAACTAACGTTCCCGGGGCTTTAGTAACGAGTGGTGGGTTCCTACCTCATGCATTCTACTCAACTACAAGAATTTCAATAACACTACGGGAGGGATGTGTTGAATGATGTCACTACATGCAATAAAAACATAGGTATTATATAGATGGTCAAGGTGAACTTGCCTGTACTGTTGATGAAGATAAAGATCGCTCTCGGAAATAACTTGATAGACTATTCGTTACTCTCCGATGAAAATCTATAACAAACATTGCATTCATAAGCAAACACTTCTAACAAGCAATACTAACAATCAAAAGGTAACACAAGGAACAAAAACAACAAGGTTGATGAAGGAAATACTTAAGACAAAAGTTAAAATCAAGAAAACTACATCAACACAACTAAGGTGATGATGAAGGAAATACTTAAGACAAAATCAACAAAGTTTTTCATAAAAGCAACTAAGGTAATTTCCCACTACAAGCAACTATTTTCAACAACACTAAACCAGAAACAAAGTAAAATATAACAAAAAGGATTTTAGTAAATATTTTACTAGCAAAAAGAATTACTTTTGAAGAATAAGTAAAACTATGAAAACAACATTCTAACAACATGAGTGTGAACTTAACTACAAGCACAACCATAAACTAAAAGAAAAACAAATATGAAACAACTAAGTTAACAGAAAATAAACAATGAAAATCTTTATTATAAAACACAATTAAATCATCTAAAATTTTGTGAAAAGAGTTTCTATGAAAAAGTAAATTGTTTTATAACATGTTACCTAATGAAAATAATAATAATCTAGTTTCCTATCATAATAGAGCAAAATTAAATTGTTTTTATTAACAAAAAATTTCTTAACAGAAAAGAATTAATACAAATTTTATTTGAAAACATAATCTAATTACTTAAAACTTTAGTTAAAAGAATTGTTACTAACAAGTTTGCTTTTAAAACAACTATACCTATTTGAAAGAGGGTATAGATCCCTACAACAAAACTTTTGTTAACAGCAAGTAAATTACTAAGGTTTGAAACAACAAAACTAAATGAAATCTGAGACTTAATATAAATCATATTCATATTTTCAAAATAAAACAAATAAATCAATTTAATTAAACTAATAGGAAACTAAACAGATTCTGTTTGGTTTGAAAACACTATTTAAAATTACTCTAAAATTTCTCAAACTCTACCAAATGATAGCTATGGTCACTAGTGACAATTAGGAAAAAGAATCAATCAAAAATCCATTTTAAAACTCAAGTTATTCAGAAAACAAAATTTAAATCAAATCTATTTAAATTCAAATTTAATTATTCAAACATGGTCAAACTTGGCATATACAGAAACTAGAATGAAATTGTGACCTAATGCAAAAAGAATCAATTTAAAATATTTAAAAACATAAAATATATAAGCAAAACAAATCTGAAACTATTCTGTTTTTGAAATTAAAACAGAAAAAGAAAAAAAAGGTTTCTAACGGACAGGGGGTACACGTGTCGTTTCCTGATTGGTTGCGGTTGCGGGTGATATAGCGTTTCGAGCGAACGGCCGCGACTTAAAGAAAACGCTTCGGCTAAATTTAAACTGAAAAAAAAACTGGCCGGTTCACTTAACTAAAACCGAAGGGGTACGGCTATTCTAATCTGTGTCGTTGATTCGGGATCGGACGGGGAAGGGTGCTCAACGTGGATGGAGGTCGCCGGTGAGGGCTCCGGCGACGGCGATGGCTCGGGATCGAAGCGGGCATCGACTCCAGGGGGTCTCCGGCGATGGCGTTAGCTCCGTTCGACGCAGGGGAGCACGGAGAAGGCGATGGTGGCGTCGGAGGGGCCTCGGGACGACGGTGAAGAGCGACACGAGCTTGGGGCGGTTCGGACTGTGGCGAGGTCAATGGCTACGGCGTTCCAGGGGGTCTGGGGCTCGGGTAGGTGGTTGTGGAGGTGCGGGCGAGTGCGGCGAGGTCGTCTGCGACCTCATAGGGCTCGGGGATGGTGAGGTGGGGTGGCAGGGGAGCAAGAGCGCGGCGGCTACCGGTTGCTCCGGCGAGCGATTCCGGCGAGGAGAGACGTCGGGGTTGGGGGCAACGAGGGGGAATGGGAAGAGGGGAGCGAGGGCTATTTATAGGAGGAGTCGGGGGCATCCGAAAGGAAGGAGGGGAGGAGATCATAGCGAGGGGTTGCCGGCGATGTCGTCGGGTGCGAGAGGAGGAAGGTGACCGGCGTGATTAGAGGGAGCGGGCAGCGGGTCCCACACGTCAGCGAGAGCGGGCAAGCTGTTAACGCGTCGGTTGACCGACCAGTAACGGTCTCGGCTTTAAAGCCGTTGGGCCGGCCGTTATATTATAAACCGTTACCGTTTTTCTATTTATGATTTTACTAGAGCCATAAAACTTATTTAAAGCATCCGAATAAATTCCAAATATAGTCAAATGTTATATCAAATTAAGAGAATAATAAATGCCATTTAATGGACATTTTTACACAGCCAAAATAAATACTTTTTAAAAATTTATTTTTCAGAAAATGCCTAAATGGCTTTATTTATTATTGCAAATTATTTTTCATATAACCCCTTGGGTTTTATGATTCAAAAACTTCACAATTAACCCCCTGGCTTTGGAGTGTCCTGTTACTCCTTTCAAATTTTTGTCAGGGGTTTGAATACTTTGAAAATTTTGAATAGGGACCAAATATGAAATGGATTTTCAAAATAATCCAGAGGTTTTCAAAAGCTCTTTCAATTCCTTCTTTTAAACTTCCAACTCATATTTCTTAAAATTTTAGGAAGTCATATTATCCTCTCTCATGAAAATCATTGAGTTGCATAAAGTTTTCTGAATTTGAAATATTTTTCAAATGAAATTCAAATCATTTTCAAATCCCTTTTCATTTCTTTAAATGGAAGAAGTCATTTCATCTTCACTCTAGGGTTTTGTGATGAAATGAATTTGAATTCCTGGTGATCAAAATGCAGATTGAATGTTTTGGGAAAGTCATTTCATTCCCTCTCAATAAACTTTCAAAAAGTTTCAAAAAGTTTCAAATTTCACTCACTTTCAATTACTAAATGAAACAAACAATCATTCTAATATTTATTATAACATTCCAAAGTTTGGGATGTTACAAACCTACCACACTTAAAATGAATCTCGTCCTCGAGATTCGAAAGGGCTAGAAAGAAAAGGTTAGGGTTTGGGGGTCTTCTAACTAATCCATTGACCAAGAAGGTGTGGGGTCTTCCAACAAGACTCCATTGACCTGGAAATGTGGGTCTACCACACTTAAAATGAGAGTTACTGGTCCCTCAAAATCTTGGCAGTCCTCTGGGTACATCTGTCTGTTCACCTTCTTCACGATAGCTTCTTCGGTGATGCTCTTCCGTTATATCAAAATCTTGTGTTCTCATAACAACATGTATTTCCTCTGATACTGGGTCTTCTTAGCTGGCAGGTCTCGCGTTCATTCTAAGTAACTTATCGAAGATCTCATGGTGGTCTACCATTTGTGGTTATCCTGCAGTGAAATGGGTCTTGGCTTCATTCCTCACCATAAAAATTCCTACGTGTGACAGCAACTGTCATGTACAAGGGGTTTTCATCATACCATTCTAAGGCTTAAACAAAAGCTTCAAAGAACGCCGTCTCTTTACTATGGGTAAGTCACTCAGATTTACCAATCCGAATAGCAAGAGAATGATAAGACTAAGTCGTCATGGTGGCCAAACCATGTCGCACTGAAATGATTACCTTGTATAAGGTTTAGTGAATCTCGTATTCTAACACTTGGTCTTCCTCACAAGCATTGCAAAAATTTCTCTTGTCAACGAATGAGGTTCGGATAAATCCTTTGATTTCTGCAAGCTAAACAAAAACATCTATCGTTTCTTCACAACTCTCAGGTTATCGTATACTCCTAGGAAAACGTTTGCTGATCAGTCGTAGCTTCTTCCAAATTTCTTCCTTCACAAAGGTGGGGCTTGATCCTTCTCAATCCTGAGGTCAGTGAGCTGTGGGTCCACTTGAATCCTCGAACAGCTTTAACTCACTCCTGGGGTTACTATCGTTCCATATTACAATATTACCTTCAGTTCATTCCATTATACTCTTGAGGTAACAAATCACAGACTTATTCTTGTCTAGATTCCACTCTGCAGAATCCATTTTCCTTTCCATTGGTCTGTTTAACCTTGGGTATGGTTTCATCACAATCATTCCTTTTCTCGTCATTCCAGCTTCAAAAGCACTTTGTCACAAAGGTTATCATCCACACAGTTTGGATATGATTCCACATTCTCTTCATCTGTATTCACTTATCCAAACTCCTTAATCCGGAAAAGGTACCTGTGGTTACTACCACACTTAAAATGAAATGCACTCATGTATGCATAGACCATATTTTCTCATATCCTCGAAAATGGTCGGAGATCTTGGGTCATAGAGTAACAACTCACATATTTCAACATAAGATAAATCATGACACCATAATTTCCATTGACTCATGAATTTATTACAAACTCTGAGACTTCCATTACATAACTCCGAAATGGTAAGAGTGCTACCTATTACGTTTGTTACATCCAGAATCCAAAACTCAGACAACTCATGCTTAGCCATTCTTCTCTGGACAGGTATAGGAGTAGTGTCCTGTCTTCTTGCACTGAAAACAAATGATTTCTGACATATCTCGGGGCTTCTTGATGTTGGTTTTTGCTCCTGGGAGTTCTGGTTCCTTTCTTGGACACTTATCGGCATAGTGGCCTAAATTCTTGCACCTGAAACACATGATCTGACTCAGATCCTTCTTCGTAGAAATTTGGTTGTTCAGAGGACGTCTTTGGTTTCTCTTCTTGGGTTCCTTTGTTCCGATCAAAAGTTCAATTTCCTGTGGATCAAACTCCACTTCTTCTACCGGGAAGTTTCCCAGATACTCTTTTCTTTCCTTCGTACACTCCTGTGAGAAATGTCCTTCTTCCCTACATGAATAGCAGACATTGGAGTAAAATCTGGTTAGGCCTTCTCCATTAGGGTCTTCAACATCTCCTTCGTCACAAGTTCTCCAAATTTTTCTCTGAAGGCTTTCTTCATGGCTTTCTTCTGCTGTTTGATGACTTCTTGTACCTTGGGGTACACTTGGCATTTAGCAGGGTAATGTGTAGTTCCTTCACACAAGAAACATGTCACCTGCGCAGTTGGGCTGTCCTCTGTAGGGTGTTTCTCTTCACAGTAAGGGCATCCATACTTGTGTTCTGCCTGGGTGTGTCCTATCTCTCCACATATCTTGCATGCACAAATCTTCTTCACATCGTTGCCATGGGGCTTCTCGGTGTTGTTAACAACATGAGATCCTTGCAAAGCCATCTTGAATTCTTCCCAAGTGATTGATTCCTGCCTATGCATCTTCCACCAACGTGTAGCACCTTCGGCAAAGTATCGAAGAGCATACTGGACCATCTCATTCCTTGCAACAAGGTTACTCCTTAGGTGATCCTCCATGTTTTGAATCCATTCTTCTGTCTCTAACCAAGTCATTGATCTAGAATACACAAGTCCAGCTTCATTCGTCATCTATTGGGGTCAAGGTTTTGGGATGAGAAGCAAGAGAGAGAAAGGAGGGGATACACACAATACAAACAATGGTTTTGAAAATAGATTTTAGTTGTGGCTGTCGAAAATTACACACAAATGACATCTCACAAATCATCGTATCTAACGTAAGTTTACATCAGGGGTTTGGTCTTCTAGGGGCATAATATCTTGGAAATTCTTCATGGTCTTCAATTTCTTCGGGTCTTCACAGTCTTCAACACGTGTAGCTTCAACTCTTCTAATGCATGGTGAAATCTTCTTTACTTTGAAGTGACCATAAGTTGTTTCGATATCTTGTCCTTCTCAAAGTGGTCTTAGTTGATCCTTAGTGTGGTCAAGGGGAAAGGGTATTTTCTAACTTTTTGATAAAACTCAGAAGAGAGGAGAAGTAAAAGATCCTTTGAAAACAAAGTTTTTCAAGAAATCATTTCCTAAGGGCTTTCCAGTTTCTAGGGTCACGTCCTAGAGTCAACATGTGCTCTGATACCATTTCTGTAGCGACCCGACTCAAAACGAGTCAAGCCTCTGTGTTTTCCGTGCCATCCCTGGATCAATATGCTGGCACACACAGTACATCAATGTATATATCAAAGTGCAATCACATGTAATTAACGTAAAACTGATATATACCTTAAAATAGCAGCGGATACAGTCAACGGGAGTGGAGTCCCAATAACACCAACGGCAAGTTGAGTGCGGACCGTAACCCTGAATCGTACTCTTACCCGTCGTAGAAGAGTATCTGCAACATAAGACGTTGCAGCCGTGTAGGTCAGTACATTGAATGTACTGGCAAGATCACCATAGTAGAACAGAAGAATAAAGACTATTCTATATGCAAAGGCTTTGTGGTTCTGTGTCTGAGTTTTTGCGTAAAAGCTGATTTTATTTTCCCTACAACAAAGGAATATCAGGAATTTTCACTACGGGGTTACCTATCATGACATGGTTCCGCCAACCAATGTCTCAAATGCCCACAAGTATCATTAAGTTGCACACAATTAGTTATCATTCGAGTGTTGAGAGTTCAGAGATAGATCCAAGTCTAGAAGCTCAAATTGTCCGTAACCGGGGACACGGCTAATCGATTAGGTTTAACTCTGCAGAGTGTTGTGTACTTTACCCACAAGATTCTTTCCCTCCTGGTAAGTCCTCGCACTACCTGGTGTCTGAGAACAGGATGAAAGAAACATGGTCTTTCAGAGTGTTTCCCTGACTGTCCGACAATGCCCATCCAATCCTAACGTCGACTACATCTCGTAGCACTGCCCAGCAGAGTCACAACAAAGATCAACCAAGCCAGAGCCCATAATGACTTGTGGCTACACAGGTAAGCTTCCGGGCATGAAGTATTCATCCTTCTCTTTGAGTCTGGGTGAAGCTTTCCGCAAGATGTCATGGCGCTTCTCCATGCATCCCGGCCACTCACTGGTTTCTCCAGGGTGCCCATCAATTCCATCCTTCACCCAGTATTGTGTATTGAAAACTTGTCTTCTCGAGTCTTGAAGACTTGAGGTCTTGAAGATGCAGGACTTGAAGATGTCTTCATGAAGTTGTCGTCTTGACATAGAGTCCTTCTTCACACCACTCACGAACACTCATACCAAACCCAGTCTACTTTAGCATAGCATAAAAGTAACTAACGTTCCCGGGGCTTTAGTAACGAGTGGTGGGTTCCTACCTCATGCATTCTACTCAACTACAAGAATTTCAATAACACTACGGGAGGGATGTGTTGAATGATGTCACTACATGCAATAAAAACATAGGTATTATATAGATGGTCAAGGTGAACTTGCCTGTACTGTTGATGAAGATAAAGATCGCTCTCGGAAATAACTTGATAGACTATTCGTTACTCTCCGATGAAAATCTATAACAAACATTGCATTCATAAGCAAACACTTCTAACAAGCAATACTAACAATCAAAAGGTAACACAAGGAACAAAAACAACAAGGTTGATGAAGGAAATACTTAAGACAAAAGTTAAAATCAAGAAAACTACATCAACACAACTAAGGTGATGATGAAGGAAATACTTAAGACAAAATCAACAAAGTTTTTCATAAAAGCAACTAAGGTAATTTCCCACTACAAGCAACTATTTTCAACAACACTAAACCAGAAACAAAGTAAAATATAACAAAAAGGATTTTAGTAAATATTTTACTAGCAAAAAGAATTACTTTTGAAGAATAAGTAAAACTATGAAAACAACATTCTAACAACATGAGTGTGAACTTAACTACAAGCACAACCATAAACTAAAAGAAAAACAAATATGAAACAACTAAGTTAACAGAAAATAAACAATGAAAATCTTTATTATAAAACACAATTAAATCATCTAAAATTTTGTGAAAAGAGTTTCTATGAAAAAGTAAATTGTTTTATAACATGTTACCTAATGAAAATAATAATAATCTAGTTTCCTATCATAATAGAGCAAAATTAAATTGTTTTTATTAACAAAACATTTCTTAACAGAAAACAATTAATACAAATTTTATTTGAAAACAGAATCTAATTACTGAAAACTTTAGTTAAAAGAATTGTTACTAACAAGTTTGCTTTTAAAACAACTATACCTATTTGAAAGAGGGTATAGATCCCTACAACAAAACTTTTGTTAAGAGCAAGTAAATTACTAAGGTTTGAAACAACAAAACTAAATGATTTTACCAGAGCCATAAAACTTATTTAAAGCATTCAAATAAATTCCAAATATAGTCAAATGTTATATCAAATTAACAGAATAATAAATGCCATTTAATGGACATTTTTACACAGCCAAAATAAATACCTTTTAAAAATTTATTTTTCAGAAAATGCCTAAATGGCTTTATTTATTATTGCAAATTATTTTTCATATAACCGCTTGGGTTTTATGATTCAAAAACTTCACAATTAACCCCCTGGCTTTGGAGTGTCCTGTTACTCCTTTCAAATTTTTGTCAGGGGTTTGAATACTTTGAAAATTTTGAATAGGGACCAAATATGAAATGGATTTTCAAAATAATCCAGAGGTTTTCAAAAGCTCTTTCAATTCCTTCTTTTAAACTTCTAACTCATATTTCTTAAAATTTGAGGAAGTCATATTATCCTCTCTCATGAAAATCATTGAGTTGCATAAAGTTTTCTGAATTTGAAATATTTTTCAAATGAAATTCAAATCATTTTCAAATCCCGTTTCATTTCTTTAAATGGGAAGTCATTTCATCTTCACTCTAGGGTTTTGTGATAAAATGAATTTGAATTCCTGGTGATCAAAATGCAGATTGAATGTTTTGGGAAAGTCATTTCATTCCCTCTCAATAAACTTTCAAAAAGTTTCAAAAAGTTTCAAATTTCACTCACTTTCAATTACTAAATGAAACAAACAATCATTCTAATATTTATTATAACATTCCAAAGTTTGGGATGTTACACCTTCTAGGCCCAGCCGGACCATCGCCGCATCTCTACCACTCTACTTATCCCGAAAAGTCCTCACGATTCCTAAGTTTTGAACCGGCTCCCTTGAGGCGGACGCCCAGACCCAGCTACAGACCGGTTCCCGGTTGTCGGGCTTGCGGGGCCGAAATCAAAGGGGAAAAGGAGTAGAAACGAAAAGAGTCGGGCAGGCAAAAAAGGATAAGGATGGGGCGATATGAGTAACAAGGCAAACTATTCATGGCATAATTGTTAAGACAAAAAGCGCCCCACAGACAGCATTTAGTTCATTACATAAAAACCCTCAAGTGGGTGGATTCAAGCTTAACATGCAGGGAGAAAAAAGAGAAAGATAAAAAACTGCCCGGGGGCTCAGACTGCCGACGCGTTGCCAGCCGGCGTGCCCCCAACCGGCGCGTCACGGGGTGGCTCGGTTCTCACCTCGGAGGTGGTCACGGCCTTCGGGTCGGCCTCCTTGGCCTTCGAGGCGAGATCCTCGGTCTCGGCCGTCTCGCTGCTCGAGTCGGTGCTCTCGTCAGCAAGTTCATCATCCGCCGGGCCTTGGGGGATGCCGAAGGAGTCCTCGGGCAGCGGCTCTCCATCCTCGCCAAAGGCCGACAGGAACTCGTCCGCGTTGACATACGACGCGAGCTTGTTGGCCCTCCGGACAAGGGCTGGCTAGCGGGCCTCCCGCTCTATGGCCAACACGTCTCGCACTGTTGCCAGCCGGCCCAGATCCACGCCGCGGTACCATGACATGACGAATCGGAGCACCATCTGCGCTCCGGCTCGGGTAGCCCACGCCTTCCAGGCTTCGAGGTGGAGGACGGTGTGCTCCAGCCACTGAGCAACGTGGTGTGTCGGAGCTCCCCGCGGCCCGGCCACAGCACGGTGATGACCTCTTTGCCGACGGTCTTGAGCTGCTACATGCTCCGCTCGAGATGGGTCATCTGCATCTCGACGGTGAGTCCGATCTCGTCCACATCCTACGCGGCCTCCTCCTCGATGGAGTGACCGCACTCACGGAGGTACTCCTGGTTCTCCTCAACGGCGCACGCAGCGCGGCACTGAGTTTCCGAGAAGCGCCCTGGAAGAAAGAAGAAGAGAAGGAACGAAAGGCAAGTTGAAACACAAGAAACGGCAAAGGGAAAAACAACCGGCTAGGGAATAGAAAAATCGTCACTTACCTTCGATCGCGTCGTCCACTCCAAGGGCGAAGTTGAGCGCCGCCTTGCGCTCCGACTCTCGAGCTGCCTCCGACGCAACGAGGGAACCCCTGACCTCCTCGAGCGTCCTCTCGAGCCGGGTCACCTCGCCTTGGAGGGTATTAGTCCTCAGGGTGGCGTTAGCCGCCTCCTTGACGGCAGTATCTCGGGCCGCCACCTCCTTCGCCGCCTCAGCCTTGAGCCGGTCCCGGGCCGCCTCCCCGTCGACCAGCAGTGCGGCCAGCCGGTCCGTCTCCTGCGTGGCCGCCTGGACGTCTGGCGCCAACTAGTCCCGCTCGGAGACAAGCCCGATCTTCTCCCCATTTCGCGGCCAGGTCACCTGCAAGACGCGACAGGCGCTAGCTGACTCCTGGGGGCTACCTGTCCCTCCTGCTAAGTGCAACTGACCTTGCACGCGAGCCAAATCCTCCTATAGGTGGTAGAAGTCGTATTTGCCGCAGTCGTGGATGGCGACCGCCTCCGCGAATAGCTTCTGCCGCAGAGAGGTTCCTTCCTGCCACAAAAAGGCAAAGGTAAAAGACACGCTCAAAAGAGATCTGGCATGGCTGCCCGTTAGCCGGTCAACCGGCCCGCATCTCGGGGGCTACACCTAGTGGGTGCGCTCGCACGCCCCCACTAAAAATTCTAAGTCAAAGCAGCCAGCTTACCTCCGCACGCTATAGGGCGGCGTCTGCCGTCTCCGGGAACCGGGCCAGATCCTGTCGGCAGCGGTCCAGGACACTCCCCAAGTCCGCAAAAGAAGGGACCGGGCCGCCTGCCTCGGGGGCCAGCAGGGCTGGCTCACTCGCCAGCGCTTCCAGTCGTGGATCACCTCCTGCATTGACCGTAGGGTCCTCCGGGCTCACCGCGGCTCCAGCCGCCGGGGGTGGGTTGATGATGGCAAGGGGCCAAGACTTGCTTCCTGCCGGCCCCCCGCCCAGCACCGTCGCCGCCTCCTCCTCCTGCCACTCCGACGCATCAGTCGTGATGGAGGGCACCTCCACCTCCATGACCGCCGCCTCCGGCGCCGCCTTCGGGGCCGTCGGGACCTCCGGCACCTCGGCCCGGGCCGGCTCGGCCATAGGCGGGGTCCCCTCCAGCACCTCAGGCCGGGCTGCCTCGGGAGTCGGCTTCATCGTCACCGCCCATGCCGGGGCCGACTCCTGCACGGGCGGAGGCGCTGGCGGGTCCATAGCCGCCCCTCCGTCGGTTCCCCCGCTGGCTCCTCCTCGTGGAGCTCGATGGGGTCACTTCAGCACCCAAGGATTGGTCATTTACCAACTGGCGACCCGAAAGAAAACTCATACAAGGAAAAAGCCTTACCCGATGACAAGGGGCAAGGACCGCTTGGTGCGTGGCGGCGGCTTCCGTGCGGCCACCTTCACCCGGTTCGGGCCGGGCGACGGGGCCACCGGCCCCCTTGAGCCAGCCTCTTCCCCCGGCCGGCCGCTCCTTGCTCCTCCCGACCCTGGTGTGCTGAAGGAGGAGGCTCATTCAGAATCATCAAGTAATCATCATCATCGTTGTCACCCATCCAGTCCTTGATTTAGGGGGCAAGAGGGTACTCACCCACTCCGCTAGGCTCCCCGGACGTGCCGAACGCTCCGGCTCCGCTAGGAGCTCCGGTTCGCGGGTCTGCCGGCTCGTCGGCTCCTCCCGAGGAGTCCACCCCTTCCTCCGGGGGGCCTCCCGTCTGGTAGTCTTTGGAGTCGAAGTTTTCACGCTCTGCCTCGAAGATCTAAGGGTGCAGGCCGTTCGGCATGTTCTGTCACACTAGCAGCTACAGTCAGCACATCAAAGTAAGTTCCCTAACCGGCTGCCAGCTGGGGAATATCAAACGAAAAGAAACCGCCTCGACGAAAACCTTATCAAGGGAGGCTGGTTGATGCTGTCTTACAGATCCATGCCGAAGGACCATGAGGCGGGCTTCAGCTTGAACATCGTGAGGGCGTTCACCCACTTTGCCACCAGAGCCGGCGTCAGCTCGATGGTGGACAGTAGGCAGGGGTCACGCCGGCCGGTCATGTCGGAGATCTAGTGTGGCCTCAGCTGGAGGGGTGACACCCGGCGCGAGATAAAGGCCACCACCAGGTCGGCGGCGACCAGCCCCTCGGAGCTCTTCATCTATGTGAGCAGGCCAAGCTCCTTTGGGGCCATGCCGCGCGGGGCAGCCCCCAGCCAGTTCTACTGGGTGGACTGTCGGTCTTCAAAAGGCGGCAGCAGGATGTAGTTCGTCCACGGATCAACGTTCTTCACATAGTAGAACATTCGTTGCCACCCCTTGATGGAGTCAATAAGAGAGAGAGGGGGAAAGTGAGCGACGCTATGGCAGCACACCACCGTGCCCCCACATGCATCGCTCTTCAAAGGATTGAGATAGAAAAGAGCATTGAAGATTTAGATGAAGGGGAGGATGCCGAGGTACCCCTCGCACAACGTCACGAAGGCGTAGAGATAAAGAATCGAGTTCCGGCTAAGGTAGTGCGGTTGAAGGTCGGAGGTATCAAGGAGGAGGCGAAAGAAGATACTAACCGGAAGGCCGAAGCCCCGGGAGAAGTGGCAGAGCAACACGACATGTTCCCCTGGCTATGGCGCCGACGCTATCTCGTCGCCCGGCGCGCGTGCGGCCACCTGCTCCTACGGTGGCAGCATGCGCGCGCAGCGAAGCTCGGTGATGTCTGCCTCGACCATGAAGGAGCCTGCCCAGCTTCCGTCGCGTCCATCGGCCATCGCGGTGGCAGTACGGCGTGCGGGCATGGGTGCATGCTCGGATGCGGCGGTGCACGAGGAAGGCATGGAGATGACGAAGACGGGCAGCAAGGGGACAAGTGAGGTGCGGGTACCTGTGCCTCCTGCCTTTCCTCTCCTTTTATAGGGGAGGCGATGACCGGGGGACGTGGGATTGATTGCACCCACTCCCACCGAAAACTCCGCGCGCGCGTGGGTGGCCCCGGGCCATAACGGCCGCTTCGGGGCGCAGAGGATCCTAGCCTGCGCCTCGAGGCCTACTGTGCTACGCCTGGGTCCAAGAGGGCTAGGCCGACGTGATGTATCGTCTCCCCGCGTGCGTGGGACACGTCGCATCATTACTCGCCGCGTGGCATGCCGCATGTCGGCGCGGGTCCTGGGGCGGCGCGCCAGTACCCGAGGCATTGGGTCCGACTACCAACTCGGCTGCCCCTTCGCCTTCGAGCCAGAGGTGGGTATCGCTAAGGGGAAGCCGCTGGCTCCCCACCGTCTGCTAGACGCGGGCCCCCCGCCGGCTTCGGGGACTACTAACGGGGTTATTACCCCTAGGTAGGCCAAACCAACGGGGTCTTCCCCCTTTTGCTTGGAAGAATAACTACGCGGACGGCTCGCCATGGCCGACTGGAGGACGTCCGACACAAGCCGGTGCCGGCTGGCGCCCCGGATGGTTGGTCGAGGAGCTGGCAGGACCCTCGGTCGGCTGGGCGTGGCCGGCTGCCTCCGGGCCGGCTCTTCCATTGACCTTGGGACGGACATGCGACGTCCCATCCCTCTGCGCACAGGTACGACGACATGACGGGACTGGCATGACGGGCGGCCCTATGGCTACAGTGGTCGCTGACGCGCTGAAGCGCGTGGCTACAGTTCTACTGTCCCGGCCGCTGACCTTGGCGTCCGCGACCGGGCATGGGAACAATGCCGACACGCCCACGCCACTCGATTACTTACCCCGGCATGGCTACAGCGTGGCTGGCCGTACCGGAGACTTTGGCCGGCTGGCGCTAGACGGCGCCCCCTAGGCGACCTATGCCGCGGCAAGTGTGCTAGGGCCAATCGCAGAGCCGGCTAGCGGGCCCCAACAGGAGATGGGACCGCTCGGCCGGGAGACCCCACCAACGACAAGACGACACGAATGGCAGGACCCTCTGGCCAGCCAGAGAGACTGCCACTCGCCCCCCCGACCTTTGTAATTAGGACATATTATAAGAGCCAGGGGGTTGGTCTATTAAACCCCTCGACCCCCCATGCAACGGGGACGAACGATCGATCCCTCTCGCACACACACTCAACCCTTGACAACAGTGGAGGAAGAGGAGACGGATGCCCCTTCTTCCTCCTCTAGACACAGCTCCAGGAGCACCATTGTATCTATACCCATCCATCCAACCAAACCAAGAAGGACTAGGGGTATTACCTCCCCCGGAGGGCCCCGAACCTAGGTACATCATGTGTCATCACCGCTTGTGCCCAATCTCGCACCCGGAGCCCATCGGCGTCCTTAATACCATGTTCTCCATAATACCTAGGTACATCATGTAATACTCTTTTGCGATGTGTTATTCGAGATCCTATGAATTGTGGGTTTATGATCAGTTTATCTATGAAAATTATTTGGCTCTCATCTGAATTTAATATGCATGATTTCATATATTTGAAGGTCTCTTCGAGTTATTGGTTTGGTTTGGCCAACTAGATTGGTAATTCTTGCAATGGGAGAAGTGCTTAGTTTTGGGTTCAATCTTGCGGTGTCCTCACCCAGTGACAAAGTAGGCATAGCGAGGCATGTGTTGTATTGTTTCCATCAAGCGTAAAAAGATGAGGTTTTCATCGTATTGCTTGAGTTTATCCCTCTACATCATGTCATCTTACTTAATGCGTTACTCTGTTCTTCATGAACTTAATACTTTAGATGCAGGCAGGAGTCGGTCGAGGTGTGGAGTAATAGTAGTATATGCAGATTAGTTTCGGTCTACTTGACACGGTCGTGATGCCTATATGAATAATCATTGCCTTGGATATCATCATAACTATGCGCTTTTCTATCAATTGCTCGACAGTAATTTGTTCTCCTACCATGATATTTTCCTTCAAGAGAGAAGCCTCTAGTGAAACCTATGGCCCCAGGGTCTATTTTCCATATTATATTTTCAGATCTATATACAAACAATACCAAAAATATGTTGCTGCAATTTATTTACCTTTTTTACTTTCCGCAATCTTTTACATCTATCTCTATCAGATCTAATCCTTGTGAGTAACAGTGAAGGGATTGACAACCCCTTTATAGCGTTGGGTGCAAGAGTTTGATTGTTTGTGTAGGTGCATCCATTGGTGACCTGCTTGTTAATCCTACTGGATTGATACCTCGGTTCTCAACAACTGAGGGAAACACTTACCTACTTCACTGCATCACCCTTTCCTCTTTAAGGGAAAACCAACTCAAGCTCAAGAGGTTGCAAGAAGGATTTTTGGCACCGTTGTCGGGGAGGATACACATCAAGCCTACCAAGTACCCATCACAAACTCATCTCTTGCATTTACATTATTTGCCATTTGCCTCTTGTTTTCCTCTCCCCCACTTCTAAAATGATTTTCAGAAAAAACCAAAAACAATTGCCTTTTTATTCCTCCCTCTTCCGTTTGCCTTTTCGTTTGCCTTTTGTTTGATTGTGTGTTAGATCGTTCGCTCGTCTTCATGGCTCAACCCAAAAGCTTTGATCCTTATATTAGGAAGCTGGAAGATATTGAGGATAATGCTAAAAGATTCATGTCACTCCAATTTGACCATAATAGTTTCTTTAGAAACGGGCTGAAAGAACAAAAGGGTATGCTTGAATACATCAATAAAGACCTTGATGATATGTCCAAGGAGTTTTATGGTTTGAAATCTCAGTTTGCTCATCTTGAGGATTTAGTAGGCCAAATTTCTGATAAACAAGCTACCTTAGTCAATAAAATGGCCGCTAAGCCAGAATCTTTAAATAATGACGAAGATCTCAATGTGATTGATGTGACTCCTATTGCATCTTTGTTTTCCAATATAAATCTTGACAAAGGTGGGACTATAGATAAGTTAACTTTAGTTAAAAGTCATCCTAATGATTCGGAGTTTATAGATCTCAATCCTAAAATTGATAAAAGTGGGATTGAAGAGGTCAAAACTTTAGATAGCAATGAACCCACTCTTTTGGATTTCAAGGGCTTCAGTTATGATATCTGTTCTTTGATAGATTGTATTGCCTTGTTGCAATCCATGTTGAATTCTCCGCATGCTTATAATCAAAATAAGTCTTTTACTAAACATATCGTTGATGCTATGATGAAATATTTTGAAGAAAAACTTGAGTTGGAAGTTTCTATACCTACAAACCTTCATATTGAGTGGGAACCTACTATTAAGATTAAAACTAAATATTATGAGTGTCATGCTTTGTGTGATTTGGGTGCTAGTGTTTCCACGGTTCCGAAAACTTTATGTGATGTGCTAGGTTTCCATGAACTTGATGATTGCACTTTGAATTCGCATCTTGAGGATTCCACTATTAAGAGACCTATGGGAAGGATTAATTATATTATTATAATTTATAAATACGAATTATATGCCCGTAGATTTCATTGTTCTTGATATAGATTGCAATCCTACATGTCCTATTATTCTTGGTAGGCCTTTCCTTAGAACGATTGGTGCAATTATTGATATGAAAGAAGGAAACATTAGATTCCAATTTCCATTAAGGGAAGGCATGGAACACTTTCCTAGAAAGAAAATAATATTGCCTTATGAATCTATTATTAGAGCTACTTTCAGATTGCATACCAAAGATGTCAATACCTAGATCTATTATGTTATGCCTAGCTAGGGCGTTAAACAATAGCGCTTGTTGGGAGGCAACCCAATTTTATTTTTTATGTTATGTTTTTCGATTATGTTTTTGAGTGTTTCACACATTATTACCTGTGTACTAATTGTGTTTTGGTGTTTTAATTAGTGTTTTAGTCAAGTAACACCTTTGGGATGGTCTATGGTGATTGTTGATTTGATCTTGCTGAAAAACAGAAACTTTTGCGCCCAGTCTAGGAATTTCATAAATTTATCAGAGAGTCGAATGAGTATGAATTTTTTGGAAAAGATTGATATAAAAATTTACAAGGTTTTCATAATTTTTTAGAATTTATGGATATACAGAAGTATACGAAGTTTCCAGATTGCTACAGACTGTTCTATTTTTCACATATTCTGTTTTTTTATGTTGTTTACCTATTTTGATGTATCTATGGGTCGTATCGAGGGGTATGAACCATGTAAAAGTTGGAATACAGTAAATATTACACCAATATAAATAAATAATGAGTTCAAAATAGTACCTGAAGTGGTGCTTTAGTTTCTTATACTAACAGATTTCACAAGTTTTCTGTTAAGTTTTGTGTTGTGAAGTTTTCAAGTTTTGGGTAAGGTTTGATGGACTATGGAATACGGAGTGTCAAGAGCCTAATCTTGGGGATGCCAAAGGAACCCCAAGGAATCAAGTATGCCAAAAATCCTAAGCTTGGGGATGCCCGGAAGGCATCACCTCTTTTGTCTTCAATCCATCGGTAAATTTACTTGAGGCTATATTTTTATTCACCACATGGTATGTGTTTTGCTTGGAGCGTCTTGTATGATATGAGTCTTTGCTTTTTAGTTTTCCACAATCATCCTTTCTTCACACATCTTTTGATATAGACACGCATGAATCATGAATTTATTAGAATACTCTATGTGTTTCACTTATATCTTTTGAGCTAGGCATTTCTGCTCTAGTGCTTCACTTATATCTTTTTAGAGTATGGTGGTGTTTCGTTTTATGGAAATAATTGAATTCTCGTACCTCAATTATATTATTTAAAGAGTCTTTGAACAGCATGGTAATTGTCTTTGGTTACGGATTTAGTCCTAATATAATAGGCATCCAAAAGGGATATAATAAAAACTTTCATATAAAGTGCATTGAATATTATGACAAGTTTGATTCCTTGCATAAAGTTTTGAGATATAAAGATGATAATATTAAGAGTCATATTAGGAAGTAATTGTTAATTGGTAAAAATACTTGTGTAAGGGTTTGTGATTCCCGTAGTATGCATGTATGGTGAACCGTTATGTAAGGAAGTCGGAGCATGATTTGTGTATTGATTGTCAGCCTTTGTGTGAGGGTCGGGAGCGCGCGATGATTTACTCCTACCAACCTCTCCCCTAGGGGCATGCGTCTAATACTTTGCTTTGATGACTAATAGACTTTTGCGATAAGTATGTGAGTTCTTTATGACTAATGTGAGTCCATGGATTATACGCACTCTCAACCTTGCACCTTTGCTAGCCTCTCTAGTACCGCGCATATTCCGCCGGTGCATCACACCCACCATATATCCTTCCTCAAAAAGCCACCAAACCTACCTATTATGGCATTTCCATAGCCATTCTGAGATATATTGCCATGCAACTTCCAACATTCCATTT
Source organism: Hordeum marinum (assembly GCA_022496015.1). Classification (NCBI taxonomy): domain Eukaryota; kingdom Viridiplantae; phylum Streptophyta; class Magnoliopsida; order Poales; family Poaceae; genus Hordeum; species Hordeum marinum. The sequence goes on along the minus strand of CM039677.1, from coordinate 338,058,981 downwards.
ATTATGACACGCACCATAATTTTCATATTGCTATGCTAGATCATTGCACATCCTGGTACACCGCCGGAGGCATTCATATAGAGTCATATTTTGTTCTAGATATCAAGTTGTAATTCTTGAGTTGTACGTAAATAAAAGTGTGATGACCATCATTATTAGAGCATTGTCCCATGTGAGGAAAGGATGATGGAAGCTATGATTCCCTCACAAGTTGGGACGAGACTCCGAACTTTATGAAAAATAAAAGAGGCCAGCGAAGCCCGACTAAAAAAAGAGCCCAAAGATGCCCACAAAAATAAAAAAATAAAAAAGGGAGAGATAAGAGAGAGAAGGGACAATGCTACTATCTTTTTTCACACTTGTGCTTCAAAGTAGGACCATGATCTTCATGATAGAGAGTCTCCTATTTTGTCACTTTCATATACTAGTGCGAATTTTTGATTATATAACTTGGCTTGTATATTCCAATGATGAGCTTCCTCAAATTGCCCTAGGTCTTCCTGAGCAAGAAAGTTGGATGCACACCCACTTAGTTTATTTTTGAGCTTTCATACACTTATACCTCTAGTGCATCCATTGCATGGCAATCCCTACTCACCCACATTGATATCTATTAATGGGCATCTCCATAGCCTGTTGATATGCCTAGTTGATGTGAGACTATCTTCTTTCTTTTTTCACAACCTCCACCATATTCTATTCCACCTATAGTATTATATCCATGGCTTACACTCATATATTGTGTGAGAGTTGAAAAGGTTTGAGAACATAAAAGGTGTGAAACAATTGCTTGACTTGTCATCGGGGTTGTGCATGATATAAATACTTTGTGTGGGCGAGATGGAGCATAGCCAGACTATATTATTTTGTCGACATAACTTTCTTTTGCCATTATATTTTTAAGAGATAAAATTGCTTTGTTACTATGGTTGAAATAGTATTGTTTTTATATCCACATTAAGCTTTTGTTTTGGGTCTTATGGATCTGAAAATTCGTGCCACAATAAAGGATATTACATGGATAAATATGTTAGGTAGCATTGCACATCAAAATTTTTGTTTTTATCATTTACCTACTCGAGAACGAGAAGGAATTAAGCTTGGGAATGTTGATACATCTCCAACGTATCTATAATTTTTTATTGTTCCATGCTACTCCCTCCGTTCCTTTATATAAGGTGTATTTATTTTTGCAAAAGTCAAACGAGGTCATGTTTGACCGAGTTTTTAAAAAAATATAGCGAGATCCACGATACAAAATTTAGATCATTTGATTCATCATGAAAAGCAGTCTCATATTTTAACCATTTGATATTGTAGATGTTGTTATTTTATTGTATAATCTTGGTCAAACATTCAAATGGTTGACTTGCACGGAAAACAATACACCTTATATTTTGGAACAGAGGGAGTATTATATTATCTATTTTGGATGTTTCATATACATTAATATGCTATTTTATATTATTTTTGGGACTAACCTATTAACCTAGAGCCTAGTGACACTTTCTATTTTCCTTGTTTTGAGTATTGTAGATAAGGAATATTAAACAGAGTCCAAATGGAAAAAATCTTCACGATAATTTTTCTTGGACTAGAAGACATCTAGCAGACTTGGAGAGCGGGCCAGGAGACCTGCCAAGAGGTCACAAGCCACCCTGACGCGGCCAGGGGGGGCGCGCCCCCTGGCTTGGGGCCCCGAGCAGATCTCTTAATCCTAATCTTTGGCCTATGAATTCCCAAATATTCCCCCAATACCAAAAGGATCCACGCAAATACTTTTCCGCCGCCAGAAGCCTCCGTTCCCGAGAGATCCAATCTTGGAGCCTTTTCCGTAATTTGCCGGAGGGGGATTCGATCACGAAGGGCATCTACATCAACTCCATTGTCCCTCTGATGATGAGTGAGTAGTCCACCACAAACCAACTGGACCATAGCTAGTAGCTAGATGTCTTCTTCTCTCTCTCTTTGTGCTTCAATACCATGTTATCCATGATCTTCATCGGGATCTATCCGATGTAATACTCTTTTGTGGTGTATTTGTCGAGATCCGATGAATTGTGGGTTTATGATCAGCTTATCTATGAATATTATTTGGTTCTTATATGAATTCTTATATGCATGATTTCATATCTTTGCAAGTCTCTTCGAGTTATTGGTTTGGTTTGGCCAACTAGATTGGTAATTCTTGCAATGGGAGAAGTGCTTGGTTTTGGGTTCAATATTGCGGTGTCCTCACCCAGTGACAAAGTAGGGGTAGCGAGGCACGTATTATGTTGTCGCCATCAAGGGTAAGCATATGGGGTTTTCCTCATATTGCTTGAGTTTATCCCTCTACATCATGTCATCTTAGTTAATGTGTTACTCTGTTCTTCATGAACTTAATACTCTAGATGCAGGTAGGAGTCGGTCGATGTGTGGAGTAATAGTAGTAGACGCAGAATCATTTCGGTCTACTTGACACGAACGTGATGCCGATATGCATAATCATTGCCTTGGATATCGTCATAACTATGTGCTTTTCTATCAATTGCTTGACAGTAATTTGTTCACCTACCGTGTTATTTCCCTTTAAGAGAGAAGCATCTCGTGAAACCTATGGCCCCCGCGTCTATTTTCCATATTATATTTCCAGATCTATATACCAAAAATACCAAAAAATACCTTGCTGCAATTTATTTACCTTTTTTACTTTTCACAATCTTTTACATCTATGTCTATCAGATCTAATCCTTGCAAGTAACCGTGAAGGGATTGACAACCCCTTTATAGCGTTGGGTGCAAGAGTTTGATTGTTTGTACTATAGGTGCATCCATTGGTGACTTGCTTGTTCCTCCTACTGGATTGATACCTTGGTTCCCAACAACTGAGGGAAATACTTATCTACTTTGCTGCATCACCCTTTCCTCTTCAAGGGAAAACCCACGCAAGCTCAAGAGGTAGAATTGGTCGGAGTAGATGAAGTGGTCATGAAAGACGATAGTGACGCTGGCAATGAGCTGGTGCTAGAAGAGAATGAAGGGGGTGGATGGGCAGCCCGGCTTGGGTGAGCGAGCTGCAACGGCACCGAAGAAGAGCAGCGGCGGCGGCCTGCCGGCGGTTGGTTAGGTTCGCGACGGCGATGCTCGAAGTAGGCGAGGAAGAACTAACAACATGACGAAGAACGACACGAACGGTGCCATTCCTGCGCCAAGGGAGGCGGCACGGCGCATGCCACATAGAAGTCGACACGCGGGGACGACAGAGTGTACCGCGTGCCATGGCGCTACGGCCCAAAGGGGCGACGAAGTGGCAGCGCGCGGGTCAGGGGGACAGCGGGTAGACCTCGGGGTGGCGGCTGGGACCGCGTGCTATGGTTCTACGGCCCAAAGGGGCAACACAACAGCGCGACACGGGACGGTTCAGCCACGGGGACGACCATGGGTGGCGGTGGGGATCGCGTGTCGTGGCGCTACAACCTGAAGGAGCGGTGTAGCGGCAGCTCACAGGTCGGGGCAACCGCGGGAAGAACCATGAGGCGACGATGCCGCTGCCCGATGGGGCGACGTAGAGGCAACTCGTTGCTCGATCGGTGGAGGGGCGCTGTACTCGGGGACAACCTTCACAGGACCTGCGGAGACACATGCAACCAACTAATCAGGTCAGTCACACGACACGGATGGAGTCGATCGTGACGCGTGGGTGATCAATCTGATCAGATGCGAGGTCGGGGGCACTGCTCGGCAATGACGACGACGTCATGGACGGTGAAGTGTGATGGTCGAGCAGACCAAGGCAATGTCGGCTGGCGGGGATTTCCATGCCGGAGGTGCCCGGCGATGGGCCGGTGAGCCCAAGGCAGTCGGCAATCCCGACGCAGCTGGTGAGCCCGGCAACCGATGACTCGGGGAAGCCGGCAATCGGGAGGCCCAGTACAGCTGGTGAGACCGGCAACCGGCAAGCCCAAGGTAGCTGGCAGGCCCGATGCAGCCGGTGAGCCCGACAACTGGCAAGCCCAAGGCAGCCGCCGAGGGGGACGACAAGCAGAGGCAGTCGTCGATCCCGAGGCGGCCGTCGAGTGGTGACGGAGATGATAGGTGGGTGACGCAGGTGTCTTATTCGGCGCGGGGCGGCGATGACCGGCATAGAGTAATGGGCGGGTAGATGCGCGGACGATGGCCGTGACACGCTGTCGCGGCACGCGAGGCCGCTAGGTCCGAGTAGACGCCGGCTAGTTGCGCCGGTGTCGGAGTAGAGGCACGGGGTCGACGGCGGTGACGGACGATGCAAACCGATCTTAGATCGGAAAACTAAAAAGAAAACAACGATCAAAACGACCGGCGAAAGAGAGAAAAACCAGGATCACAAGATCGGGAAAATATTCTCTAGGGCAGCCAGTCAACATGACCGGCGGACGAACCCTAGGTACGGGCGGAGCGGCCCCTGACGGTGCTCGTGGAGACCGACCGTCCTAGCGGCGATGCGCGGCGCAGAAGCGGTGGCAGTGGCTAGGGTTGGATCGGTTAGGCTGATACCATGTTGAAAGGAGAGAGATTGTTGCGGAATATGATGGATGTATTATTGAGCCTCAAGGGCTAGTATATATTGGGTACAAGACTTGGAGGGCAAGAAGCCCCTCGTAGAGATAAGGTAGGAGACAGATTACAAATCCTAGACAACCAAATACATGGACTCGAAATATATCTCTAAGAGTGATGCCTATATAATGATCATTTCCTTGGATATCGTAATGACTATTAGATTTTCTATCAATTTCCCAACAGTAATTCATTCACCCACCATGTGCTATACTCATGGGAGAAGCCACTAGTGAACCCTACGGCCCCGAGTCTACTTTTCCATCATATTGCTTTCCGATCTACGTTTTTGCAATCCTTGTTTTTAGATCCACAAAAACAAAAAAACCCAAAAATATTGCTGCATATTTACTCTTTTATTTTGTGTTCTTGGGAGATCTATCTCCCCAATCTATCATTACCTAATCTATCATAATACCGTAGAGAGCGCGACAACCTCTCTTTCGCGTCGGGTTGCAAGTATTTGTTGTTTCTATGCATGTATTGTTTACGTGGGTGCGTGATCTTCCTCTATGTATTGATACCTTAGTTTCATAACTGAGGGAAATACTTACCGTCGTTGTGCTGCATCATGCCTTCCTCTTTGGGGAAATACCGACGCACTCTCAAGCCACGTCATAATACCTTATGAGCACTTCTATCTCCCACATGATGTCCTCCATAAGCTTCGGAATGACACTTTCGCAGGATTTGTTCCTATTCATTCCTAGGTACACAACGTTTAATAATACCATCTACTCCTTCTTTATAAACATGTGGGTCATCCCAAAAGTAATGTCTTAGGTCATAGAAGAATTTTTTTTCTTTTGTTGGTATGTGAAGCTAGGTGGTATATATTTAGCAACAATGTAATTAGCATAATCAGAATACCATGGAATGTTTTGAGAGACATTTATTGCAGCTAATTATTCATCAGGGAAACTATCATCAATAGGTAGTGGGTCATCAAGAATATTTTCCAACCTTGACAAGTTATCAACTACGGGGTTCTCAACTCCCTTCCAATCAACAATGTGTAAATCAAATTCTTGGAGCAAGAGAATCCACCTAATGAGTCTAGGTTTAGCATCTTTCTTTTCCATAAGGTATTTTATAGCAACATGATCGATGTGAACAATAACTTTGGAAACAACAATATATGATCTAAATTTATCACAGGCAAACACAACTGCTAAAATTATTTTTCAGTAGTAGCATAGTTTCGTTTGGCACTATCTAGAGTTTTACTAGCATAATGGATAACATTAAATTTATTATCAAATGTTTGTCCTAGGACAGCACCAACAACATAATCACTAGCATCACACATAATTTCAAAAGGCAAGTTCCAATCAAGTGGTTGAACAATAGGTGCAGAGCTTAAGGCTTTCTTGAGTGTTTCAAAGGCTTCCACACAATCATCATCAAAAATAAAAGGAATATCCTTTTGCAAAATATTATTAGGAGGCCTAGAAATTGTAGAGAAGCTTGTAATGAACCTCCTATAAAAAACAACGTGACCAAGGAAACTTCGAATACCTTTAATATCTTTAGGACATGGCATTTTCTCACTTGCATCAACTTTAGCTTTATCCACCTCAATACCTCATTCAGATATTTCATGCCCCAAGATAATGCCTTCATTAACCATAAAGTGACACTTCTCCCAATTCAAGACCAGAATAGTTTGTTCACATCTCTGCAAAACTTGATCAAGGTTCCTTCAGCAATCATTAAAAGAAGTTCCGTAAACAGAAAAATCATCCATGAAAACCTCCACAATCTTTTCACAAAAATCGGAGACCATAGCAGTCATACATCTTTGAAAGGTAGCAGGTGCATTGCATAAACCTAAAGGTATATATTTGTAAGCATGGGTTCCGAAAGGGCAAGTGAAGGTAGTCTTCTCTTAATCAGATTGTGACCCAGGTATTTAGAGAAACCAGAATATCCATCTAGGAAACAAAAGTGTGTGTGCTTAGATAATCTTTCTAGCATTTGATCAATGAATGGTAGAGGGTAATGATCTTTCCTAGTAGCTTTATTTAATTTCCTAAAATGAATTACCATGCTATAGCCAGCGACAATTCTTTGTGGAATGAGTTCATTCTTATCACTGGGAACAACGGTGATACCTCCTTTCTTAGGGACACAATGAATGGGACTTACCCATCTACTATTAGCTACGGGATAGATTATACCTGCTTCCAGAAGCTTTAATATTTCAGTTCTTACCACTTCTTTCATCTTAGGATTCCATCACCATTGGTGATGAACAACGGGTTTAGCATCAATTTCCATATTAATCTTGTACTGACATAGAGTGGGACTAATGCACTTAAGATCATGAAGAGTATATCCAATACCATCCTGGTGCTTCCTTAGAACTTTTAATAATAGCAGCCCGGTGCTTCCTTACCACTTCTTCATGTTCTGAAAGTTTAGCACTAATAATAACAGGATATATATTTTTCTCATAAAGATAAGAATACTTCAAAGTGTCAGGAAATTGCTTCAATTCAAACACCGCATCACCTTTAGGTGGAGGAGGACCTCCAAGAGTTTCAGTAGGCAAATTGTGTTTCAAGAGAGGTTGTTGTTCGAAGAAAATTTGATCTGTTTCGTTTCTTTCACGCAGGTGCATACCATTTTCATGGTCCAGCAAATATTGTTCTAATGGATTAGTAGGAGGCACAACAATGGAAGCAAGACCAATTGTTTCATCCTTACTAGATAACGCTTTATCGTGAGGTTATCTACTAAACTTGGAAAAATTAAACTCATGAGACACATTGCCAAAACTGACACCAACATTTTGTTTTTCACAATCAATCTTTGCATTGGCGGTGCTCAAGAACGTCTACCAAAGATAATGGGAGAAAAGTCATCTTGCGTGAAACCAAGGACTAGAAAATCAGTAGGGTATTTTACTTTCCCACACAAGATGTCAACATCTCTAGCAATCCCAAGTGGTGTGATAGTGTCTCTATTAGCAAGTTTAATAGTAACATCAATGTCTTCAATTTCAGCAGGTGCTACTTCATCCACAATTTCATGGTATAAGATAAAAGGGATAGCACTCACACTAGCACCCAAATCACATAAACCATCATAGCAATGATCTCCTATTTTGACTAAGACAACATGCATGCCTTCTATGGGTCTATGTTTATCCTTTTCATCGGGTTTAGCAATTCTAGCAGCTTCATCACAAAAGTGGATAACATGCCCATCAATATTTTCTTCCAAGAGATCTTTAACCATAGCAACACTAGGTTCTACTTTGATTTGTTCAGGGGGCTTAGATGCTCTTATATTACTCTTACAAACCATAGTTGATACCTTAGCATGTTCCTTTATCCAAACAGGGAAAGGTGTTTTTTCTATGTAAGCGGTAGGCACAACTGGATCAACATTGCAAATGATGGTATCTTATTTAGCTATGAATGGTTCTTTAATTTCTTATTTAATAGGGGGATGATATTAAAACCACTTCTCCTTAGGGAGATCAACTTGAGTAGCAAATGCTTCGCAGAAAGAGGCTACTATCTTAGAGTCAAGTCCATATTTAGTGCTAAACATGTGAAAAGTTTCGGTATTCATAAAAGATTTAACACAATAAAATTCAAGCTTTATACCAGATTCATTACCTTCGTCGAGTTCCCAATCATCAGAGGTGCATTTAATTCTTTCTAAGAGATCCCACTTGAATTTAATAGTCTTCTTCATATAAGAACCAACACAAGAAGTATCGAGCATGGATTGCTTATTGTGAGAAAGCCAAGCATAAAAATTCTGAATGATAACTTATCTTGGAAAATCATGATTGGGGCATGAATATAACATTGACTTAAGCCTCCCCCAAGATAGAGCGATACTTTCTCCTTCATGAGGCCAAAAATTATATATATAATTACGATCACGATGAACTAGATGCATGGGATAAAACTTTTGGTGATTGCAAATGATTCCAGTTCCACGATCCAATATCATCACATAGCCTATACCATGTCAATGCTTTTCCCTCCAAAGATAAAGGGAAAACCTTATTCTTTACTTCATCTCGGGGTAAACCTGCGAGCTTAAATAACCCACAAACTTCGTTCACATATAAGAGGTGCATATAAGGATGTTCAGTTCCATCTCCTGCACAAGGTTTAGCAAGTAGTTGTTCTAACATACCTGAAGGAATTTCATAAGTAACATTTTCAGTAGGTGTTGTAGGTTGAGGGGAAAGTAATTGTGATTCCGTTCGAGGCGAAGATACCCCAAACAAACCCCTCAAAGTATTACTTTCCATAGTAACAAGTGATAGTAAATTTCAGCACGTAGTATAAATTTCTCCTTTCCGATTTCTACTTACTAAGAGCGTCTCACTCACCGGCAACGACACCAAAAAAGGGTTTTGATGATCCACAAGTATAGGGTATCAATCGTAGCCCTTTCGATAAGTAAGAGTGTCAAACCCAACGAGGAGCAGAAAGAAATGACAAGCGGTTTTCAACAACGTAATTTACGCAAGTACTGAAATCGTAGGTAACAGATAGTTTGTTAGCAAGATAATTGGTAACGAACAAGTAACGGTAATGGTAAACAAGGTGCAGCAAGATAGCCCAATCCTTTTGTGGTAGAGTACAGGCCAGAACAATCACTAGTAATAGGCAAAGTGTTCTTGAGGGTACATGGGAATTTCGTCTAGTCAATTTTATCACGTTGGTTCGATTCGTGTTCGCTACTTTGATAATTTGATATGTGGGTGGACCGGTGCTAAGGTGCTATTCTTACTTGAACTAACAACCTACTTATGATTAACCCCCTCGCAAGCATCCACAACTACGAGAAAAGTATTAAGACAAAGTCTAACCATAGCATTAAACATGTGGATCCAAATCAGCTCCTTACGAAGTAGCGTATAAACTAGGGTTCAAGCTTCCCTCACTCTAGCAACCAATCATCTAATAAATACTACACAATGAATTCCCTTAGGCCCATGAATGGTGAAGTGTCATGTAGTCTACATTCACATGACACCACTAAGGGAATCACAACATACATACCATCAAAATATCGAACACATATCAAATTCATAGGATTACTCGCAACATGACTTCTCCTGCAACCTCAAGAACAAAGGTAACTATTAAATAGCACAATGGATTTGAACATATAATCTTCCACCAAAATCATATAGTAATCAACTACGCAAGGTAATCAAAACTACTAGTCACCCACCGGTACCAATCTGAGGTTCATGTACAAAGATTGAAGACAAGAGATGAACTAGGGTTTGTGAGGAGATGGTGTTGTTGAAGATATTGATGAAGATTGTCCTCCCAAAGATGAGAGGGGTGTTGGTGATGACGATGGCTTTGATTTCCTCCTCCGGGAGGGAAGTTTCCCCGGTGGAATCACTCCACCAGAGGGCAAAAGTGCTCCTGCCCAAGTTCCGCCTCGAGGCGGCGGCGCTTCGTCCCAAAAGTCTTCCTCTGATTTTTTTTTCTAGGTCAAGTGTGATCATATACCAGAAGATGGGCACCGGAGGTGGGCCGAGGTGGCCACAACCCATCAGGGCGCGCCCTTGTGGGTTGCGCCCACATGGGAGGCCCCCTCCGGTAGTTTTCTACTCCACTATTTTTTTTTAAATGCAAAAATAATCTCCGTAAAATTTCAGCTTCATTGGAGTTGTGTAGAATAGGTATATCTAATGTGCTTTTCTTGGGTCTAGAATTCAAGCTGCCGGTATTCTCCCTCTTTGTGTAAACCTTGCATATTATGAGAGAAAAGGCATTACAATCACTCCCCAATGCATTATTATTCAACAAAACAAAGTAAATAACAGTAGCAAATCATGATGCAAAATGGACGTATGAACACCTAGTCTATTATTGGACCGTCATCCAAACCAGTTGTAGATATCCTGAGCTAACATCTGCCATCGGGTAGACATAGTAACCAAAGGCTCCCTAGCTTCTACAGGAGTGACTAGCGACTATGTACGGATCCAAGTAGTGGCCTTGTGGATTAGCTACAAAAAGTTAATCCAAATTTGTATGTTAAAGACGATATCATTCATGCAGTTCCATATAGCCCAAAGTAAGGCACATACTCCTATCCGAATATGTGATGTAATAGTTGGATCAACCCCATTGAGCCACACCCCGAATAATGTGTCAGTACTATTTGGAGGGGTAATATTAAAGGCAATATGAAGTGGATTCCATAATATTGCAGACACTGGGCACTCGAGAAATAGGTGTTTAATTGTTTCATCATGATCATAGAAACAACATCGTTGACTACCCTTCCAACTACAATTTGCCAAGTTATCCTTAATCAAAATCACCTCCTTGTGAACAAACCTCATTAAGACTTTGATTCTTAGGGCCACTTTAATTTTCCAAATATGTATCGATTTCGGGATTAGACCATAGTTGATTAGGTCGACATACATCGATTTCACTAAAAACTACCTGTTCGTCGATAATTTCCAGCTAATGGTGTCTCTCTCATCAGATATATGGACATCCATAAACCTCATGAAAAGATGTAGACAAGTGTTCCATCGGTCTCCTACTACTGACCTTCAGAATTGTATATTGAGAGGTGTAGGCTGTAATACTTTGGCAACATCTGCGTCCTTACGCTGCACAATATTATACAAGGATGAATATTGTGTGGCCATCGGTGTCTCCCCTAGCCACGTATCCTCCTAGAATCTAGTGGAATGACCGTTTCCAGTGATGAATTGTGTCTTGTGGAAGAAGGCCGCTTTGACTCTCACCATCCCCTTCCAGAAAGGTGAATCATTGGGTCTACAGGCGACATGAGACGAAGTTTTAGACTGGAGGTACTTATTATGTAATAACTGCACCCACATGGCTTCGGTCTCAAAAGAAAGCCTATATAGCCACTTGCTCAATAAGCATATGTTTTTAAATCTAAATTCTCAATGCCTAGCCCCCCTGGTGCTCGGGTCGACAAATTACATCACATTTAGTAAGCCTATATTTTCTCATAATTTCATAGCTTTGCCAAAAGAATCATGATCATTTAGTAAGCCTGTATTTTCTCATAATTTCATTGCTTTCCCAAAAGAATCATGATCGATAGACATCTAACCTTTTCTATACCCCTACCTATATTTCAAAGAATGACAGGAGGAAAATTGGCATGCTCGTGAGTACCGAGTTTATCAATATCAGTTGTCCTCCATAAGACATAAGCTTACCCTTCCACCAACTTAGTTTTTTTCAAATTGATCTTCAATACACTTCCATTCTTTATTAGAAAGTTTGCGATGGTGAATTGATATACCAAAATAAATAAACAGTATGTTACCGATTTCATAACCAAACAATTGTCTATGAGTATCTTCTTCATCCTTGGATCTCCCCAAGCAGAAGAATTCACTTTTAAATCTTCACGCCCGACAATTGTTCAAATAAGCATAACACAAGCTTCATATTTCTAGGCTTTGCTATGTCATGTTCCATGAAGATGATCATATCATTCGTGTACTATATTATGGACACTCCACCATAAACAAGATGTGGAACTAGTCCTCCTACTTGCTTGTCCTCCTTGGATCTACCTATTAGCATTGCCAACATGTCTTCCACTATGTTGAACATGATAGGTGATATGGATCCCCCCTCCCGAGACCATTTTTCATTTGAAAATAGTGACATATGTAGTCATTTACTTTAATTCCAATGCTGCCTTTAAGAATTGACCTGCTTCCTCCATGAATCGTCGAATCCCTTCATATGTATGGCTTGTTGGAGAAATGGCGATTTAACCTTATCATACGCTTTTTTTGAAATCCACCTTAAAAATGAGCCCATCAAGTTTCTAGTGTGAATCTCATGAAGTGTTTCATGTAAGATCACCACACCCTCTAGTATGTGTCTGCCCGGCATAAAAGTTGTTTGAGTCAATTGCACCACATTATGTGCAATCTGTTTCATTCGGTTTGTGGCTACTATTGTAAAAATCTTAAAACTCAAATTAAGCAGACACATCATTCTCAACTGCTCAATACGCACTGCCTCCACCTTCTTTGGCAACAACGTTGTTATCCCAAAGTTTAGGTGGAATAGCTGAAGTTGCCCATTAAAAATATTATGGAACATTGGTATGAGGTCACCCTTAATAATATGCCAACATTTCTAATAAAACACTGCTGGAAATCCATCCGGTCCTGGTGACTTATTATTCTTCATTTGCGATATCACATCAAACACCTCTTTCTCAGTAAATGACGCATATAAATGCTCATTCTTATTTGTTCCGAGTTGAGAGATTTCCTCTACCATTTTCTCATCGAGAGACGCAAAATTATGCTCAAGAGAGCCAAAAAGTTCTTTAGAATAATTAGATATCTACAATTTGAGGTTCTCATGCCCTACGATTGTACACTTCAGCCGCATCTAGTAAGGTGGATTCAGCCCATGTCAATTTCATATATGAGATTGCGAAGCCTATGTTTTTCCACCTTATATATTCCACTTTCATTTTTAGCCCATCCCCTTGGGAACTACCGCAAATGCCTAATTTTATTTCGCCATCACTCGACATTAGACCTCCCTCCTATATCTGCAGCCCACCCCTAGGCTATTAGGTCGATAAAGCCTTATGTCTTGAACCATGCTAGTTCAAAAGAGAAAACATTCTTGTTTCCCACATGGACCGCACCCCAGAGTCAAAGCAAAGGAGTGTGATCTGAAATGCCTATATTCAAAGCTTGAAATGTTACTACGGGGAACTTCTGTTCTCATTTAAACTGGTTAGAAATCGATCCAACTTTTTGTAAGTTGGGCTCTGCAACATGTTCGCCCAGGGAATTGTGTGCCTATAAGGTCTATATCCCCCAGGTTCAGACTTTCAATAATTGTATTAAACATAAATGACCATTTTCCATCAATGTTATCACTTGTATTCTCGTCTCTTCTTATGATCTTGAAATAACCTCCAACCAAGATGGGAAGCCTTTCATTACCACATACATGCACAATGTCGGCTACGAAATCCAGATTTAATTCCGCTTGAGCAACTCCATACAGGGAAATAAGTGCCCATAGGAACCCAACCATTTTTGAGCGTACCCTGAATTTGACGGCAAAGTCCCCGAACACCACATTCTGAACTTCCAGCGTCTCACACCCGACCCCAAGTAAAACCTGTTGGGGAACGTCGCATGGGAAACAAAAAAATTCCTACGCAAACGCAAACCTATCCATGGTGATGAGCATCTACGAGAGGGAGAGTGGATCTATGTACCCTTGTAGATCGCTAAGCGGGAAGCGTTAAGAAACGCGGTTGGTGTAGTCGAACTTCTTCGCGATCCAAATCGCCGAGCGTCCCGCGATCCAATCACGAACCGTCCCGCAAACACATCATGATCCGTCCCGCGAACTCATCACGGTCCGTCTCACGATCTTGATCACGATCTGTCCCGCGAACTCATCACGATCCGTTCCGTGATCACATCACGAACCGTCTCGCGATCTCGATCACGGTCCTTCCGATCTAGCGCCGAACGGACGGCACCTCCGCGTTCAGCACACGTGCAGCTTGATGATGATCTCCACTATCTCGATCCAGCGAGAGGATGTGGAGAGGAGAGAGAGTTCACCGGCAGCGTGACGACGCTACGGTGATGGTGGTGGAGCAATTCCGGCAGGGCTTCGCCTAAGCGCTGCAGAAAATCGATCTAGAGGAGAAACTATGCACCGGTGTAACGGGTAGCACGTGGCCGGAAATTCTGTCCAAAAACCACCCAATCCACTAGTATATATAGGAGGATAGGAGAGGAGAGGCAGCCAAGGCCTTTGGGTCAGCCGAAATAGGAGGTGGGAAGCAATCCTACTTCACCTCCAATCCTAGTTGGAGTAGGATTGCCTCCTATTGGCTGATTTTCCACTTTTTGCTTTAGGACTTTCTCTCCTGCGCCATGGGCCTTTGTGGCTGTTTTCCCAGCCCACTAAGGGCTGGTTATTATTATCCCACAGCCCATGGACCTCTTTGGGTCGAAATACCCCTCCAGGAGGCCTCCCGGTACACTACCGGCACTCCCGGTACACTACCGATGAGCCCGAAACTTTTCCGGAAACCAAACTGGGACTTCCTATATATGAATCTTTACCTCCGGACCATTAAGAAGCTCCTCGTGACGTCCAGGATCTCATCCGGGACTCCGAACAAACTTCGTTCACCACCATACATAACTCTACACAACCGAAACGTCACCGAACCTTAAGTGTGCAGACCCTGCGGGTTCGAGAACTATGTAGACATGACCGAGACACCTCTACGGTCAATAACCAATGACGGGACCTGGACGTCCACATTGGTTCCTACATATTCTACGAAGATCTTTATCGGTCGAACCTCTAGTCAAGGATTCAGTTAATCCCGTATAACGTTCCCTTTGTTCTTCCGTATGTTACTTGCCCGAGATTCGATCGTCGGTATCTCCATACCTAGTTCAACCTCGTTACTGGCAAGTCTCTTTACTCGTTCTGTAATACAAGATCCCGTGACTAACACTTAGCCAAATTGCATGCAAGGCTTGTTGTGATGTTGTATTACCGAGTGGGCCCTGAGATACCTCTCCGTCACACGGAGTAACAAATCCCAGTCTCGATCCATGCCAACTCAACAGACACCGTTGAAGATACCTGTAGAGCACCTTTATAGTCACCCAGTTACGTTGCGACGTTTGATACACACAAGGCACTCCTCCGATATCCGTGAGTTGCATGATCTCGTGGTCATAGGAACATATACTTGACATGCAGAAAACAGTAGCAATAAACTGACACGATCATATGCTATGTTTGTAGTTTGGGTCTTATCCATCACATCATTCCCATAATGATGTGATCCCGTTATCAAATGACATCTCATGTCCATGGCTAGGAAACCTTAACCATCCTTTGATCAACGAGCTAGTCCATTAGAGGCATACTAGGGACATGGTTTTGTCTATGTATCCACACATGCATTTAACTCTCCGATCAATGCAATTATAGCATGGATAATAAACGATTATCATGAACAAGGAAATATGATAATAACTAATTTATTATTGCCTCTAGGGCATATTTCCAACAGTCTCCCACTTGCACTAGAGTCAATAATCTAGTTCACATCACCATGTGATTCGCATTGTTATGAATCTAACACCCAATGAGTTCTGGGGCTCGATCATGCTTTGCATGTGAGAGCGGTCTTATAGTCAATGGGTCTACGATATTTAGATCCATGTGTACTTTGCAAATCTCTATGTCAAACCGTAAACACTGCTACCACACTCCACTTGGTACTATTTCCAAATGGCTGCTCCACTATACGTATCCAGATTGCTACTACGAGTCATCCGGATTAGTGTTAAAGCTTGTATCGACGTAACTCCTTACGACGAACTCTTTATCACCTCCATAATCGAGAAACATCTCCTCGGTCTCTTAGTTACTAAGGATAATCTTGACCTCTGTCCAGTGATCCACTCCTGGTTCACTCTTGTACCCCCTGACGGACTCATGGCAAGGCACACACAGGTGCGGTACACAGCATGGCATAATATAGAGCCTATGGCTAAGGCATAGGGGACGACGTTCGTCCTTTCTCTTTCTTCTGCCATGGTCGAGCTTTGAGTCTCACTCAACTTTCACACCTTACAAATCAGGCGAGAACTCTTTCTCTGACTGATCCATTTTGAACTCTTTCAAAATCTTGTCAAGGTATGCACTCATTGAAAGTCTCATCGAGCATCTTGATCTATCTCCATAGATTTTGATGCTCAACAATTCGGTAGCTTCATCCAGTTCTTCCTTTGAAAATCACTTTCCAAATGACCGTTTTATGCTTTCCAGAAACTCTACATTATTTCTGATCAACAATATGTCATCCACATATACTTATCAGAAATTCTATAGTGCTCCCACTCACTTTATTGCAAATACAAGTTTCTCGTAAACTTTGTATAAACATCAAAACTTTGATCACCTCATCAAAGCGTATATTCCAACTCCCAGATGCTTGCTTCAGTCCATGGAAGAATCACCGAAGCTTGCACACCTTTTAGCATCCTTAGGCCTGACAAAACCTTCTGGTTGTATCACATACAACCTTTCCTCAAGTAAACCGTTAAGGAAACGATGTTTTGACATCCATATTCCAGATTTCATAATTGAAAACACAGCAACTGCTAACATAATTCCAACAGACTTTAGCACCACTACGAGTGAGAAAGTCTCATTGTAGTCAACTCCTTGAACTTGTCACAAACATCTTTGCAACAAGTCGAGCTTTACAAATAGTGACATTCACCATCAGTGTCTGTCTTCATTTTAAAGATCCATTTGTACTCAATGACCTGCCGTCCAATGAGCAAGTCTACCAAAGTCTACACTTGGTTTTCATACATGGATCCTATCTCGGATTTCATGGCCTCTAACCATTTGTTGGAATCCGGGCCCATCATCGCTTCTCCATAGCTCGTAAGTTCATCGTTGTCCAACAACATGATCTTCAAGATAGAGTTGTCGTACCACTTAGGAGCAGTACACATCCTTGTCGACCTACGAAGTTCGATAGTAACTTGATCCTGAAGCTTCATGATCATCATCATTAACTTCCTCTTCAACTAACATAGGCTTCACAGAAACATCTTTCTGCACTGCGCTACTCTCTGGTTGAACAAAGGTTAACAACCTCATCAAGTTCTATCTTCCTCCCACTCAATTCTTTCGAGAGAAACATTTCCTCGAGAAAGGATCCGTTTAAGCAACAAACACTTTGCACTAGGATCTGAGATTGAAGGTTCACCCAACTGATCTTAGGGTATTCTATGAAGATGCAATTTGTCCGCCTTGGGTTCGACCTCACTAGGTGAAAACATTTTCCACACAAGTGTCACATCCCCAAATATTAAGAAATGACAGCTTAGGTTTCTATCAAACCATAATTCACATGGTGTCATTTCAACGGATTTAGATGGTGCCCTATTTAAAGTGAATGTAGTTGTCTCTAATGCATAACCCCAAAATTATAGTAGTAAAACGACAAGAGACATCATAGCACGCACCATGTCCAATAGAGCATAACTATGATGTTCGGACACACCATCACACTATGGTGTTCCAGGTGGCGTTTAGTTGTGAAACAACTTTCACATTGTCTTAAGTTATATGCCAAACTCGTGACTAAGATATTCACCTCCACGATCATATCGCAGTCATTTTTATCTTCTTGTCACGATGATCTTTAAACTTCACTCTGAATTTGCTTGAACCTTTCAAACGATTCAGACTTGTGTTTCATTAAGTAAATATACACTATATCTACTCAAATCATCAGTGAAGGTAAGAAAATAACGATATCCACTTCACGCTACAAGACTCACCAGATTGCATACATCAACATGTATCATTTCCAATGAATCACTTGCCCGCTCCATCCAACGGGGTCCTTTAGTCATCTTGCCCAAGAGGCATGGTTCGCATGTCTCAACCGATTCGAAATTGAATGAGTCCAAATATCCATCAGCATGGAGTTTCTACATGCGCTTTATACCGATATGACATTTAGCGGCAGTGCCACAAGTATGTGGTACAATCATTATTAACTTTGTATCTTTTGACATCAATGTTATGAACATGTGTAATACTACGATCAAGATTTCAACAAACCATTCTCACTGGGTGCATGACCATTGAAGGTATTATTCATGTAAACAGAATAACCATTATTCTCTAACTTAAATGAATAACCGTATTGCAATAAACATGATCTAATCATGTTCATGCTCAACGCAAAACACCAAATAACATTTATTTAGGTTCGTCACTAATCCTGAAGGTAGAGAGAGCGTGCGATGTTGATCACATCAACCTTGGAAACACTTCCAACACATATCGTCACCTCACCCTTAGCTACTTCTCCGTTTATTTCGTAGCTTTTATTTCGAGTTACTAACATTTAGCAACTGAACCAGTATCCAATACCCAGGTGCTACTAAGAGTACTAGCAAGGTACACATTAGTAACTCGTATATCAAATATACTTCTATCAATGTTGCCAGCCTTCTTATCTACCAAGTATCTAGGGTTGTTCCGCTTCAGCGACCGCTCACCTCATAACAGAAGCACTTAGTCTCGGGTTTGAGTTCAAGTTTGGGTTGCTTCACTGGAGCAGCAACTGACTTGCTATCCATGAAGTTTCCTTCCTTGCTCATGCCCTTCTCGAAACTAGTGGTTTGATTAACCATCAACACTTGACGCTCCTTCTTGATTTCTACCTTCGCGGTGTCAAACATCGCGAACAGCTCAGGGATCAACATTTCTTTCCCTCGCATTTTATAGTTCATCACCAAGTTCTAGTAGCTCAGTGACAGTGACTTGGAGAACTACATCAATCACTATCTTATCTGGAAGATCAACTCCCACTCGATTCAAGCGATTGTAGTACCCAGACAGTCTGAGCACATGCTCAACGATTGAGCTATTCTCTTTCATCTTGCACGCAAAGAATCTCGTTGGAGATCCTATATCTCGCAACTCGGGCACGAGCCTGAGATCACAATCTCAGCTCTTAGAACATCTCATATGTTCCGTGACGTTCAAAACGTTTCGGAGCCTCAATTCTAAGCCGTAATGCATGACGCACTAAACTATCAAGTAGTCATCGAAACGTGCCTGTCAGATGTTCACAACATCTACAGACGACGCTAGATGGGGTGGCGCACCGAGCGATGCATTAAGGACATAAGCCTTCTGTGCAGCAATGAGGACAATCCTCAGATCACGGACCCAGTCCGCAATTTTGCTACCAACATCTTTCAATTCTATTTCTCTAGGAACATATAAAAATACAAGGGAGCTACAACACGAGCTAGTAATCTACAACATAATTTGCAAAGACACTTTGACTATGTTCATGATAATGAGTTCAATTAATCATATTACTTAAGAACTCCCACTCAAATTGACATCCCTCGGGTCATTCGAGTGATACATGATCCAAATTCACCAACTCAAGTCCGATCATCACGTGAGTTAAGGTGGCTTCAATGGTGAACATAATTATGTTGATCATATCCACTATATGACTCATGCTCGACCTTTCGGTCTCTTGTGTTCCGAGGGCATGTCTATACATGCTAGGCTCGTCAAGTTTAACCCGAGTATTCTGCGCGTGCAAATCTGGCTTGCACCCGTTGTATGTGAATGTAGAGTCTATCACACCCGATCATGACGTGGTGTCTCAACACGACAAACTTTCGCAATGGTGCACACTCGGGGAGAACACAGTTCATCTTGAAATTCAAGTGAGGGATCACCTTATAATGCTACCGCCGTACTAAGCAAAACAAGGTGCATAAAAGGATTAACATCTCATGCAATTCATAAGTGACATGATATGGCCATGAACTTGTGTTTAAGATCTCCATCTTCGAAACACCGGCATGATCTCCATCATCACCGGCACAACACCATGATCTCCATCATCTTGATCTCCATCAATGTGTTGCCATTGGGGTTGTGGCGCCAGCCCTGCTTCTACTTCTATTGCTACCGCTTAGCGATAAAGTAAAGCATTACATAGCGCTTAATGATTGACACGCAGGTCATACAATAAATAAAGACAACCCTATGGCTCCTGCCGGTTGCCATACTCAACGACATGCAAGTCGTGAAATTCTATACATCACATGATCATCTCATACATCACATATATCTCATCATGTAATTGGCCATATCACATCACAACATACCCTGCAAAAACAAGTTAGATGTCCTCTAATTGTTGTTGCATGTTTTACGTGGCTGCTACGGGTATCTAGCAAGAACGATTCTCACCTATGCATAAACCACAACAGTGATACATAGATTGCTTTTCAACCTTCTCAAGGACCGCCTTTGTCGGATCCGATCCAACTAAAGTGAGAGAAACTGTCACCCGCAAGCCATCTAAGCAACAAGTTGCGTCGAGGGAACCGGTCTCTCATAAGCGTACGAGTAATGTTGGTCCGGGCTGCTTAATCTCACAATCCCGCTGAACCAAAATCCGACCAAGGGAGGAAGCAATCTAAGCATCAACGCCCACAAACCTTTTGTGTTCTACTCGAGATCTCATCGAACCATCAACCTAGCTCATGATGCCACTGTTGGGGAACGTCGCATGGGAAAGAAAATTTTCCTACGCACACGCAAACCTATCCATGGTGATGAGCATCTACGAGAGGGAGAGTGGATCTACGTACCCTTGTAGATCACTAAGCGGGAAGCGTTAAGAAACGCGGTTGGTGTAGTTGAACTTCTTCGCGATCCAAATCGCCGAGCGTCCCGCGATCCAATCCGTCCCGCGAACACATCATGATCCGTCCCACGAAATCATCACGATCCGTCTCACGATCTTGATCACGATCTATCCCATGAACTCATCACGATCCGTTCCATGATCACATCACGAACCGTCTCGCGATCTCGATCACGGTCCTTCCGATCTAGCGCCGAACGGACGGCACCTCCGCGTTCAGCACACGTGCAACTTGATGATGATCTCCACTGTCTCAATCCAGCGAGAGGAGGTGAAGAGGAGAGAGATTTCACCGGCAGCGTGACGGCGCTCCGGTGATGGTGGTGGAGCAATTCCGGCAGGGCTTCACCTAAGCGCTGCAGAAAACCGATCTAGAGGAGAAACTATGCACCGGTGTAACGGGTAGCACGTGGCCGGAAATTCTGTCCAAAAACCACCCAATCCACTAGTATATATAGGAGGAGAGGAGAGTATGGGCAGCCAAGGCCTTTGGGTCGGCCAAAATAGGAGGTGGGAAGCAATCCTACTTCACCTCCAATCCTAGTTGGAGTAGGATTGCCTCCTATTGGCTGATTTTCCACTTTTTGCTTTAGGACTTTCTCTCCTGTGCCATGGGCCTTTGTGGCTGTTTTCCCAGCCCACTAAGGGCTGGTTATTATTCTCCCACAGCCCATGGACCTCTTGGGGTCGAAATACCCCTCCCGGTACACTACCGGCACTCCCGGTACACTACCGATGAGCCCGAAACTTTTCCGGAAACCAAACTGGGACTTCCTATATATGAATCTTTACCTATGGACCATTCCGGACCTCCTAGTGACGTCCGGGATCTCATCCGGGACTCCGAACAAACTTCGGTCACCACCATACATAACTCTACACTACCGAAACGTCACCGAACCTTAAGTGTGCAGACCCTGCGGGTTCGAGAACTATGTAGCCATGACCGAGACACCTCTACGGTCAATAACCAATGGCGGGACCTGGACGTCCACATTGGTTCCTACATATTCTACGAAGATCTTTATCGGTCGAACCTTTATGTCAAGGATTCAGTTAATCCCGTATAACGTTCAACCTCGTTACTCGTTACTGGCAAGTCTCTTTACTCGTTTCGTAATACAAGATCCCGTGACTAACACTTAGCCACATTGCTTGCAAGGCTTGTTGTGATGTTGTATTACTGAGTGGGCCCTGAGATACCTCTCCGTCACACGGAGTAACAAATCTCAGTCTCGATCCATGCCAACTCAACAGACACCCTCGGAGATACCTGTAGAGCACCTTTATAGTCACCCAGTTACGTTGCGACGTTTGATACACACAAGGCACTCCTCCGATATCCGTGAGTTGCATGATCTCGTGGTCATAGGAACATATACTTGACATGCAGAAAACAGTAGCAATAAACTGACACGATCATATGCTATGTTTGTGGTTTGGGTCTTATCCATCACATCATTCTCTTAATGATGTGATCCCGTTATCAAATGACATCTTATGTCCATGGCTAGGAAACCTTAACCATCCTTTGATCAACGAGCTAGTCCTTTAGAGGCATACTAGGGACATGGTTTTGTCTATGTATCCACACATGCATTTAAGTCTCCGATCAATACAATTATAGCATGGATAATAAACGATTATCATGAACAAGGAAATATGGTAATAACTAATTTATTATTGCCTCTAGGGCATATTTCCAACAAAACCCCATTAGATCTTCCTCTTGGGGATAGACAATGCGAATCAAAATCAACACCTCTAGAGTTTGTGTTGAGAAATTGTGAGGTGAAATTATCCCTGCCTGTCTCTAGTAAGGCAATAAAATCCAACTTATGCTCAACGAGCGCTTCCGCAAGGAACCTTGTTTTAGCCAAGTCTCTTAGACCTCTGCTATTCCAAAAATTCATCGCATTTATCATCATTAATTTTTTTTGAACCTTATCCTTGAACTTTGATTCACTGCCGATGTGGGATAAACCTTCCGCTTTCATTCTTTTTTTGGCTTATCTTGCACAACTTCTTGGTCCATATAGCCTAGATCTTTGTGCATTTCCGTTTCTGATTGTAGAGGGGTCGTATACCCCCTGAAACCTACTCCTCGTCCTCCTCTTGTAATGCACTAGTGGGCACTAAGTCCTCACAGAGACATTCAAGAGCCCCCGCACCTAAAGTATTATTATCATCGTCATTCATTGATTCTATAGATGCTATCTTACATAATATCTCGAGAGCTCTATTAGCTTCTATTTCACGCAAGCCATTTATTGATTTAGAAATTTCCTTCGCTTTGTTACCTAGTGAAATATCCAAGTTCTTAGCATTGTGAGCAATTTCCTCATCAGTGAAATGAAGAATAGAGAAACTCGTATTAACTGACATAGCTATAGTGGCCTCGATGTCACGAAGCTTGGCCGCCCTCATGGCGTGCCCCAGCTGTAGGTCATCAACATCCTGTTGAGCCTGAATCCGGTGACTCACCCGCCTGTCACCGGATGTCTGGTCCAGTGTGGGATCGATAAGTGGCATCTAGTGTGTGGGGGGGAGGGGGTGAATTGAAACTTAACATGGCAAATGAACATCTTCTAATTTGCTTGAGATTTAGGTAGATGCACAAGTTAAGTTTGATCAATGAGTCCTACACATGCATATCTAGAGACAGAGAACCAGAATGTAAATATCATGCATTTTAAGAAAGATAAAGGATGGTAGAGTAGGAAGATCAAACACAATGAAGACATAGATATTTTTGGCGTGGTTCTCATAGGTGGTGCTATCCCCTCGTCCTCCCCGTGACGCTAGAAGACGCCGGGAGCCCTCCATGACACGCCATCGCCGTTTCTTCCCCGCCGACCACTGGTGCTCCGCTTCGATGATTTGCCCCGTCCGGACCTCCCCCAACCTCGCCGTCGCCTCTGCTGGAACCGCGGTGAGCCGCTGGTCTCCTCCTCCTCTCCCCTTGCTTCCCCTTGCCCTCTAGCGCAGTAGCTGGTCCTTCCCGAGCCGCCGCTGCCTCCAAGATCGACGTGGCCGTTGTCTTTGGCGACCCCGAGCCCCCTTTGCTGCTTCACTAGATGCGCGCGTGCACGGGCCACCTTCTGGTGCCCTCCGTGTGCGAAATGGCCACCAGATGCGCAACTCCGGCAAGTCACCGCCGTGTTTTTGGTCGCCGCCGGCCCCGCTTCGGTGGGCGCCGACGTGGTCGACCATCAGGGGCTAATCCCCCTGTTAAGTAGCCCCCCAGCCACTGACCAGTGGGCCCTAGATGCGGGTCAAACCCTAGTCAGTGCGGGGATTAAGCCTGTGCCACTCACGTGCGAGCCCGACACGTCAGGTTTAACCTGCCCTGGTCAGCTGACCTGCTGATGCCATGATGACGTCAGGCTGAAGCAATAAAGGAATTTCTAGTTTTTAAATAATTCCAGAAAATGTTTAAAACTTCAAAAATTCATATAAATTAATATGTAACTCAGATGAAAATAATTTATATATGAAAATTTATCAGAAAATCCAGTGAATCTAATGGTGCTATTATCATGCATGTTAGAGCAACCTATGTAGAAGAACATTAACATTTGCTAATAGGTTAAAATATGGAATTTGAAATGAAGAACGATTTTGAATCTATATTCAAACTCACTTCAAATTAACTTGGACAATAGCTGCATTAGCTCATCCATACATGCTGCCATGTCATGATCATGCATCATATTGTTGCACTTGCGTGTATTGATTGCTATTTATCTGCATTGCGATAGGCCCTACTTCTAAGGATACCCCCGAGTATTCCAACGAAGGAGAGAACCTTCCTGCTACCCAGCAACGCAAGCAACCCCCTTTGATCATTCCGATAACATCCCACTCTCTTGCTCCTGCTCTTGTTTATTGCATTAGGACAACCGTTCACTTGCATGTCATACATGGTTGATGAACCTATTCCGTTGCATGACCTATCATTGTCACAGTAAATAGCTAAACCTTGCAACCTAGCATAACTGGTAGATGCTTGTGCCATGATGTGCTTAGCTTACCATGCCTTCTATGCTTGCTATGTTTAGACTTGTGTCAGGTCTGTTTCCTCTGGGTGATGAACTGGAGTGAAAGCATGATGTTCCGTTGTGATAAGCTTATGATGAACCTGATTTGGTAAAGGTAGCGATGAGAGGCTATGTAGGAGTACATAGCGGGTTGTCTCATTGGGACCGTTCTTAGGAACTGAGTTCCATGTTTGTGATCCAAGACTAGTTACTACCACATGTTGGATACTTAATTGACCCTCTCGACTTATCAATCGCTTAGTCCTTGGTCCAAGAGTTGCAAGTAGTTTCTGGTGTTTATAGTATGCTAGAGGTCGTGCGTAGTGCTGACCCTAGGGGTGGGTTACGACGCGGTAGGCAGTGGCACGGTGTACCAAGGGTCACCCGAACGGTGGGCTTGGGAACCCGACGCACATCGTTTGGGGTTGTAGCGGATACTTTGGCCGGACTTCCGTGCGGGTTCAGTCTCAAATAGGCGATAGCCTGGAATAGAGGTCCTATGTGATTGACGGTCGTGGCCAACTCCCTCGCTAGGCTTCCGCTTGAAGGTTGCCGAGGTGCATGGTTCTATGAGCACACAGCGATAAGTGGCGAGAGCGTGTGTGAAGAAGTACACCCCTGCAGGGTATGAAACTATTCGAATAGCCATGTCCTCGGAGATGGACTACTTGGATAACTTATGCTACTCACAGATAATCAAGTGGATACTCATAAAAATATCAAGACAAGTGTGAGTACCCTAGATGGCACTCTCCCAGGAGAGGGAAGTGAATCCATGGTGGTGTATTGTCATGGAGTTAGTGGACTCGTGTGCAATATCTAAAATTTAAACAAAGACTTAAAATTGTGTAGTGTAGGTTAGCCATGAGTCAAAGCTGGCATTGCTGCACAAACTCTAGCACTCCCGTTGTTGATACATGAGCATGAATAGATTAGGTCTGTTTTAAAGACTTGCTGAGTATGTTTGTACTCATGTTTGCTTAATAAATATTGCAGATGAGACCCAGGACCCATCAGGTGGGTTCTATCTAGATGTCGATGATGCCGAATAGCTGGTGTCCCAACTACGACCCTATGCCCTATGGTGGGCTGTAGATAGTCAGGCCATGTGCCTTTTTACCCTTTCATCTGTCTGTACTCAGACACCTTATGCTTCCTCTTGTTTGTATGAACTTGTTTGTATGACTTGAGGGTCGGGTCATGTGACCCCTATTTCTAAGAACATGTTATGCAAGGCTCGTCTGAGCCCCTTAAATAAAATTTGCTGTATGGTTATATTGTGATGCCATGGTTGTATCTATGCATATCGGGCATGTCGTGCGTACGTGTGAAGTGCAACGGTATGTATGGGATCCGACACCTAGTCGTGTGCCTTTAGTAGTACTCTTTACGGGAAACTGCAACTTTGTGCTTCCATCGAGCCATGGAAGTTTGCTACTGCTCCGGACACATTGATTGACCAGCATGTATCCTTCCTTGCTGCTGTGTCTGTCCCTTTGGGGAAAGTCTCGCTGTGTAATGGAGTCCATGTAGCCTGCTACGACTCATCTACGTGTAGTGATGGCATTTATGTCTCACGATGTAATGGAGTCCTTGTAGCTTGCTATGACTCGTGTACATATGCTTGAGGCCGACACCTGCATTGCTTGGTTACGTATGTCTGCTTCTTTACGGATGTGCCACTTGGGTTCTATGACTAGTCATGTCGGCCCGGGTTCTCTGTCATTTGATTGCCAGCGACATGTTCACATACATGAGCTAAAAGACACAAATGGTCCCGGCTAAGGTAAGGCTACAGCTGTGGAGCTTACCGTGCGTGAGTCCGCAAAGTGATGTGATATGTTACAGTATGGATTCATATGACTTAGGATCGGGGTCCCGACAGTGTTGTTATCAAAGCCTGACTGACTATAGGACTACCAAGCCAAACCGGTCAAAGTTGAGTCTAGAAACACTATAGAAAAGTAGGGGAATTGATTGTGGAAGGGAACGTAAGGCTTTTTTTACTCCTCTTCCCAAGTTATTCTATGTTGAGTCTTTCTCATGTTTTCTATGGGGATAAGAACTAGGTTTCTCATCTATTGCTTAGGATGACGAGTTACTAACCATGGACTAATAGCTAGCTTGTTTGCAAGAGAATCTCGGTACTCAAGTATTGTTGGTGTGACAAACAGATGGAGAAGAGATTTGAGTCTAGAAAGTTGAGTGGTTATGCTTTTCCAATCTTTTGCAGTTGTCTCAAAATCCTTTTTGAGCAATTACAACCGTTATGCTGTCCAATTTCCACTAGAGTCTCTAATGTCTTTGCATCATTCTTTATTTCAGATGCCCCTCGTCCTTCCCGTCAGGTGGTCCGTCTGACCAAGTGCATCGATGTACCGGGTCACACGGCCATGTTGGTTAGAGTTATGATGGTGGCTGGCTACCGTTGGTACCTAGAGTACGCAGTGGAGGAACAACATCGAGATTTCAACCAGAGTCGGTATCTGTGTACTGTTAAGATATATCCTTCATATCCTGGAGCTTCAGAGCCGCTTCACTGGACTTACGGATTACGTGTCACCATAGATATGGCAGTTCAGGAGGCCGCCTACACCATGCTGACTATCATGAGGTTTCACCATGGTCTGCTTCAGAACACAGAGTTCTGTTATGTTCTTGCTTCCATGGGAGGACAGGATGGTTATCTTAGCGTAGCCTACTGTGATCATTCCCATGAGGATCCTAGGCTGCAGGTGACCGCTCAGATGTTGGAGAACAAGGATCGTGATGCACGTGCCCTGCGCATGGAGCTTTATGCCACCCGTGCACGTTTGTGGACAGCCCTAACGCAGTTGGCACCTGTCGTGCAGACAGGCTATGGAGATTTGGAGATGCTTTGCAGACAGGCTATGGAGATTTGGAGATGCTGACCCCATCGCGGACTCATCTGCCAGCACACGTAGACTGGCCTGAAGTTGGAGGCATCACCCCTCTTCGAGCACCGCTGTTGCCGCTGACAAGGGAACCAAGACCACATCCGTGTCCTTAGGGTTTCCAGGGATCACAGGCTAGAGTGTTTCCAGATCCTCAGGTTCAGCTCCCGGGTCACGGGGGTAACCTGTATGAGGCATTCTACGGCGATGCTTGAGTACGTGAATGTTAGTTCTAGTAGGGTCGTAGTCGTATCGCCACAGTCCTGCGTGTCTTGTGGGATATGATTGAGGTTGAGAGTTGAGTTCCGGAGGTGTAGATAGATAATGTATCGGAAGCTTGTAATGCCTCCGATGATTTGTGTCATCTCTCCGTAGTTTGTATTCAGCTTGGGCTTGTACTGAACTATGTCATGGTGTCTATGAATCATGGTGTTCATATGGCAGTTGTTATTACCATGTTGTTTGGGTGTTTACCCTGCATGCCATGTTTTCCAGTACATTCCTTATCTCATGTCTTAGATTTGTTGTCCTCTATGTTTAAGTTGTGGGATTGTTTTCCCCAGGATGGTGGCCACTAGGAATAACCCCGTGCCTGCCCGCGAGCAAGGCGAGGGAAGCCAGCCAAGGCAAGAGAACCTGCCACATGCGCCTTCTTTGGCTGAAGTGATGCTTGAAGCTGAGCGGAACAAAAGGGAGACCAACAGGATGCTGGAACGAATTGAGCAGAACACAGCACGTGCTCCCCGCAACGATCACAATGATGGTGTGTCCCTCGGTGACTTCGTCAAGCTGTGGCCACCCAAGTATCATCATTCGATCGACCCACTCGATGCGGATGATCAGCTGACCAACATGTTCCGTAAGATCCGAGCTGCCAATGTATCCGAGGCCAATAAGGTGACCTTTGCTACCTACTTTCTGGAAGGACCCGCCAATCTGTGGTGGGAAAATTATGAAGCCATGCGTCCCACAGGCCCCGCACCAACTTGGGCAGAATTCAGTGCATCATTTCATACCCATCACATCCCAGAAGGGCTGATGGATCGCCAGAGAGAGGAATTTTGTGCTTTCACCCAGGGCATACTGTCCGTGGATGCCAATAGCCGTGAGTTCGGCAATCTTGCTCGCTATGCTCCGAAGGAAGTTTCAACTGATGCTAAGAAGCAGGCTAGGTTCCGCAAGGGACTCAATCCTAAGCTCCGTCGAGATCTGCGCCTGCATGAGTGCACAACCTTCCAAGCTCTTGTCAACAAGGCTATCAATGCTGAGTCTGGATAGACTGACTATGAGGCCACGAGGAAGCACAACCGTGACTTCAGCCCCGCATTTGGCTCGGGCTCCAACAAACGCCGGGTGTGGGTGCCCAACGTAGCTCTGCCGCCAAGATACACCGCGAGGCCATCCTTCTAGGCGCCTCACCCGGCTCAGCCCAACCCTCCAGCCAGGCCATTTGGAGGTCCGCCTGCCAATGTTGCTCCCCATGCCACTGTGGTGTGCTACAAATGTGGGGAACCAGGACACTACTCTCGTGATTGTCCTCAGAGCAATGCTAAGCCGGCTGGATGTGGGAAGCTGCAAAAAGCCTTCTATGTGAAGCCAGCTCCTGCTCGTGGACGAGTGAATTATGTTTCTGCTGAGGAAGCCATTGAGGATCCTGATGTTATCCTAGGTATGCTCCTTGTCAATAGTCATCTAGCATCTGTTCTATTTGATACTAGGGCATCCCATTCTTTCATCTCATAAAGTTATGCACAGTTGCATAACATGTCTTTTTGTGATATGCCTACTCCTTTAGTAGTTTAGACTCCTGGTTCAAAGTGGCAAACTTCTAGGGTGAGCCATGATAATGAGATTCTGGTGGATAGGCTAGTCTTCCTAGCATCTTCGATAGCCCTCAAGTCTTCGGACATCAATATCATCTTAGGCATTTATTGGATGAAAGCCCACTATGCTAAGATTGATACTCATACTAGGAATGTTCAACTTACACATCCATCGGGTGAGATAGTTAATGTCTCCACTCGAACAGCCAAGCGCCAACTCTATTCCCTCAATGCTAGCCCTCTTCCAGAATTAGAAGATATTCCGGTAGTCCGTGACTTTCCGGATGTCTTTCCAGAAGAACTGCCAGGAATTCCTCCTGTCAGAGATGTTGAGTTTGTGATAGAGCTCATTCCAGGGACTGTCCCAGTAGCCAGAAGAACCTATAAGATGGCACCCTTAGAACTAGCCGAGCTTAAGATCCAACTCGATGAGGCTTTGAAGAAAGGTTTCATCCATCCTAGTTCTTCTCCTTGGGCTTGTCCCGTTCTCTTCGTCAAGAAGAAGGATGGATCGGATCAGATGGTTGTGGATTATCGGCCAGTGAATCTGGTCACCATTAAGAACAAGTATCCGCTCCACAGGATCAACAATTTGTATGATCAACTCGTTGGATCCTCTGTCTTTTCCAAAATGGATTTGAGGTTGGGATACCGTCAAATCAGAATTAGAAACGGGGACATTCCACAAACAGCTTTTGTTACTCGTTATGGCCAATATGAGTACACCATCATCTCCTTCGGTTTAACCAATGCTCCAGCCACCTTCTCTCTCTTGATGAATTCGATCTTCATGGAGTATTTAGATAAATTTTTCATGGTTTACCTCGACGATATACTCATCTACTCGAAGAACGAATAGGAACATGCCGAGCATCTAAGGCTGGTATTGATGAAACTTCGAGAGCGCCGTCTGTATGCCAAATTCTCCAAGTGTGAATTTTGGTTGCCAGAAGTGACCTATCTGGACCACGCGATCTCTGGTAAGGGTATTGTTGTCAATCTCGAGAGAGTTCAGGTCATCCTTGATTGGACTCAACCTGAATCGGTTAAGCAAGTTTG
The DNA here is from genome assembly GCA_022496015.1 of Hordeum marinum. Taxonomy (NCBI): domain Eukaryota; kingdom Viridiplantae; phylum Streptophyta; class Magnoliopsida; order Poales; family Poaceae; genus Hordeum; species Hordeum marinum. Next base: position 338,028,264 of record CM039677.1, on the reverse strand, counting down.
GAGTTTCCTTGGCTTAGCGAGCTATTGTCGCCGCTTTGTCGAGAATTTCTCCAAGGTTGCAAAACCTCTGAATGAACTCCTCAAGAAAGATAAAAAGTTCGAGTGGACTCCACAATGCGAACATAGTTTTCAGGAGTTGAAAAGACAACTGACCTCTGCTCCCATTCTGGTGCCACCAGACTTCTCTAAGGACTTTGTTATCTATTGCGACACCTCGTGACAAGGATTAGGTTGCATTCTCATGCAAGATCGTCATGTGATTTCATACGGATCTCGACAGTTGCGTCCACATGAGGATAATTATCCAACCCATGATCTTGAGCTTGCAGATGTGGTCCATGCACTGAAAACCTAGTGACATTACCTTCTGGGTAATCGTTGCGAAATTTACATTGATCACCAAAGTCTGCAATATATTTTCACCCAGCCAGATTTTAATCTCAAGCAAAGACAGTGGGTTGAGTTGATTACAAATTACGACTTAGGGATAACTTACACCCCGGGGAAAGCCAATGTCATGGCTGATGCACTAAGTCGTAAGTCTTATTGTAACAACCTGATGTTACAACAAGGTCAACCACTTCTCCATGAGGAATTTGGAAAGTTAAACCTCCACATTGTTCCTCAAGGATTCCTATCCAACTTGGTGGCGAAACCTAATCTTAAGGACCAAATAGTAGTTGTCCAGAAATAGGATAAGGGTATATCCCGGATCAAGGAGAATATTGCTAGCGGAAACGCTAAAGATTTCTCCAAGGACGATGAGGGTGTTGTGTTCTTCCAGAACCGGTTGGTGATTACCAAGAGCACACTCTTAAGACAGTTGATCCTCAGGGAGGCTCATGATTCTCCTCTCACAATTCATCCGGGTAGTACCAAGATGTATCAGGACCTACGCCAGAGGCTCTGGTGGACTAGGATGAAGAGAGAAATTGCCAAGTTTGATGCTAATTGCGACGTTTGTCATCGTGTGAAAGCAGAACATCAAAGGCCTGCTGGCACCCTTCAACCTTTAGCTATTCCTGAATGGAAATGGGATAATCGGTATGGATTTCATTACTGGATTTCCCAGGACTAAGAGAGGGAATAATGCTATGTTTGTGGTCATTGACCGCCTTTCCAAAGTGGCTCATTTTCTTCCTGTTCGAGAGAGTATAACTGCTAGCCAGCTAGCGGAGTTATATGTTTCTCGAATAGTTTCTCTTCATGGTGTTCCTTTGGAGATTAACTCAGACCACGGAAGTATCTTTACTTCCCGATTCTGGGAAAGTTTCCAAACCACTATGGGGACTCATCTATCCTTTAGCACTGCTTTCCACCCGCAATCAAGTGGTCAAGTTGAGTGAGTCAATCAAATTCTCGAAGACATGCTCCGAGCTTGTGTTAATCCCTCGGTATGAATTGGGAGAAATGTCTTCCATTTGCCGAATTTGCTTATAACAATAGTTATCAATCAAGCTTGGGCAAAGCCCCTTTTGAAGTTATCTATGTACGAAGGTGTCGAACACCTCTTAACTAGTCAGAAACTGGAGAGCGGCAACTCTTTGGCCCCGATATGATCCAGGATGTAGAGGAGCAAGTTCGCATTATTCATGAAAAGTTGAAAATAGCCCAATCTTGTCAAAAGAGCCAATATGATCGCCATCATAAGGCTGTGACCTATGAAGTTGACGAGAAGGCATACCTTCGGGTTACACCTCTGAAGGGTACCCATCGATTCGGTATCAAGGGCAAGTTGGCTCCTCGTTACATTGGACCTTTTTGCATTCTTGCTAAACGAGGAGAGGTTGCCTACCAATTGGAACTTCCGCCGCATCTTTCTAGGGTTCATGATGTCTTCCACGTCTTGCAACTCAGGTGTTGCTTCTCGGACCCTGTCCGTGAAGTATACCATGAAGCGCTTGATCTCCAAGATAACCTTACATATCGAGAATACCCTGTTCATATTCTTGATCAAGATGAGCGTACCACTCGGCGTCGGAACATCAAGTTTCTCAAGGTTCAGTGGTCACACCTTTCTGAAAAGGAGGCCACATGGGAAAGAGACGATCATCTTCGACTAGAGTACCACACGCTCTTCCCGACGACTTCAAAATCTCGGGACGAGATTCTTTTGAGTGGGGGTGAGTTGTCACATCCTTAGCTAGATGTCATAGGATAGCATGTGTGTGCATCATGTTTCAATTTTGCATCAACATCAAATGGAGACTAAAAGAAACCCCAAGCTCATATTTGAATCAAATTAATTCAAAGTTGTGAAAACGCAACAAATCCAAAATGCCCTTACAAAATGTTCCCTATGTCTGATAAATATGGACATGATTATAATAGGGGCCATTTAAAATATTTGGACAACTATAGCAATTTAAAAATAAATGATAAAGCCTCTGAAAATGCCAAATAAAGCATTATCAATATTTTATATCTCAAAATATCCTGAAACTTTTTATTGGAGTTTGAAATGTTCAAACTTGATATTATAAAATAATTGGGATATTTTATCAAAGCAATTGTACCTGAAAAGAAAATGAAACAAATGTCAGAAATAGAAAACCAGAAGAAAAAAACAAAGCAGAGCCCTAGGGGGGAACCGATCCATCTGGCCCATGGCCAGTCATCCTTGTCCTCTCGCCAGGAGGACAGGGGCGTGCGTTCACTGTGCGCGGGCACACACTGGCCACCTCCTTCCCGCCTGGCTGCCGTCATCGTGGCCTCCTTCTCCTCTCCCTCTCGCCCTCGCGCGCTCTTTCTCTCGCTCTCTTTCCTCCTCTTCTCCGCCATGGCCAAGCTCGTCGCCGACGCGTCGCCGTAGTTCTAGCCACCACCGCGCCCTTCTGAGCCCACCAACAGCCCCGCAGCGACCCCCTCGTCCTCCCCGTGATGCTAGAAGACGTCGGGAGCCCTCCACGACGCGCCACCGCCATTTCTTCCCCGTCGGCCACCGGAGCTCCACTTCGACGATTCGCCCCGTCCGCACCTCCCCCGACCTCGCTGTCACCTCTCCTAGAACCACGGTGAGCCGCTGGTGCTCCTCCTCCTCTCCTCATGCTTCCTCGTGCCCTCTAGCGCAGTAGACGGTCCTTCCCAAGCCACCCCCGCCGCCAAGCTCGACGTGGTCGTCGTCTCCGGTGACCCCGAGCCCCCTTTGCTGCTTCGCTAGATGCGCGCATGCGCGGGCCACCTTCTGGTGCCCTCCGCATGCCAAATGGCCGCCGGATGCGCAACTCCGGCGAGTCGCCGCCGTGTTTTTGGTTGCCGCCGGCACCGCTCCGGTGGACGGCGACGTCGCCGACCATCAGGGGCTAATCCCCATGTTAATTAGCCCCCCAGCCACTGACCAGTGGGCCCCAGATGCGGGTCAAACCCTGGTCAGCGCGGGGATTAAGCCTGTGCCACTGACGTGCGGGCCCCGCACGTCAGGTTTGACCTGGCCTGGTCAGCTGACCTGCTGATGCCATGATGACGTCAGGCTGAAGCAATAAAAGGAATTTCTAGTTTTTAAATAATTCCAGAAAATGTTTAAAACTTAAAAATTCATATAAATTAATCCGTAACTCAGATGAAAATAATTTATATATGAAAATTTATGAGAAAAATCCAATGAATCTAATGGTGCTATTATCATGCATGTTAGAGAAACTTATGTAGGAGAACATTGACATTTGCTAATAGGTTAAAATATGGAATTTGAAATGAAGAACGATTTTGAACCTATATTCAAACCCACTTCAAATTAACTTGGACAATAGCTGCATTAGCTCATCCATACATCTTGCCATGTCATGATCATGCATCATATTGCTGCACTTGCGTGTATGGATTGCTATTTATCTGCATTGCGGTAGGCCCAACTTCTGAGGATACCCCCGAGTATTCCAATTAAGGAGAGAACCTTCCCGCTACCCAGCAAGGCAAGCAACCCCCTTTGATCATTCCGATAACATCCCACTCTCTCGCTCCTGCTCTTGTTTATTGCATTAGGACAACCGTTCACTTGTCTGTCATACACGGTAGATGAACCTATTCCTTTGCATGACCTGTCATTGTCATAGTAAATAGCTAAACCTTGCAACCTAGCATAACTGGTAGATGCTTGTGCCATGATGTGCTTAGCTTACCATGCCTGCTATGCTTAGAGTTGTGTCAGGTTTGTTTCATCTGGGTGATGAACTGGAGTGAAACCATGATGTTCCGATGTGATAAGCTTATGATGAACCCGATTTGGTAAAGGTAGCAATGAGAGGCTATGTAGGAGTACATAGCGGGTTGTCTTATTGGGACCGTTCTTAAGAACTGAGTTTCATGTTTGTGATCCAAGACTAGTTACTACCATACGTTGGGATACTTAATTGACCCTCTCGACTTATCAATCGCTTAGTCCTTGGTCCAGGAGTTGCAAGTAGTTTCTGGTGTTTATAGTATGTTGGAGGCCGTGTGTAGCGCTGACCCTAGGGGTGGGTTATGATGCGGTAGGCAGTGGCACGGTGTACCATGGGTCACCTGAATGGTGGGCTTGGGAACCCTGCGCACATCGTTTGGGGCCGTAGCGGAAACTTCTGCCGGACTTCCGTGCGGGTTCAGTCTCAAATAGGTGATAGCCTGGACTAGAGGTCTTATGTGATTGACGGTCGTGGCTGACTCCCTCGCTGGGCTTCCGCTTGAAGGTTGCCGAGGTGCATGGTTTTATGAGCACACAACGATAAGTGGCGAGAGCGTGTGTGAAGAAGTACACCCCTACAGGGTATGAAACTATTCGAATAGCCGTGTCCTCGGATATGGACTACATGGATAAATTATGCTGTTTCATAGATAATTAAATGGATACTCATAAAAATATCAAGACAAGTGTGAGTACCATGGATGGCACTCTCCCAGGAGAGGGAAGTGAATCCATGGTGGTGTATTGTCATGGAGTTAGTGGACTCGTGTGCAATATCTAAAATTTAAACAAAGAGTTAAAATTGTGTAGTGTAGGTTAGCCATGAGTCAAAGCTGGCATTGTTGCATAAACTCCACCACTCCCCTTGTTGATACATGAGCATGAATAGACTAGGTTTATTTTAAAGACTTACTGAGTACATTTGTACTCACGTTTGCTTAATAAATGTTGCAGATGAGACCCAAGACCCATCAGGTGGGTTCTATCTAGATGTTAACGATACCGAATAGCTGGTGTCCCAGCTACAACCCTATGCCCTGTGGTGGGCTGTAGATAGTTAGGCCATGTGTCTTTTTATCCTTTCATCTGTCTGTACTCAGACAGCTTATGCTTCCGCTTGTTTGTATGAACTTGTTTATATGACTTGAGGGTCGGGTCATGTGACCCCTATCTGTAAGAACATGTTATGCAAGGCTCGTCTGATCCCCTTAAATAAAAGTTGTTGTATGGTTATGTTGTGATGCCATGGTTGTATCTACGCATATCGGGCATGTCGTGCGTACGTGTGACGTGCAACGGTATGTATGGGATCTGACACCTAGTTGTGTGCCTTTAGTAGTAATTTTTATGGGAAACTGCCTCTTTGTGCTTCCACCGAGCCATGGTAGCTTGCTACTGCTCCGGACACATTGATTGACCAGCATGTATCCTTCTTTGTTGTTGTGTCTGTCCCTTTGGGGAAATGTCTCGCTGTGTAATGGAGTCCATGTAGCCTGCTACGACTCGTCTACGTGCAGTGATGGCATTTATGTCTCACGACGTAATGGAGTCCTTGTAGCTTGCTATGACTCGTCTACACACGCTTGAGGCCGACACCTGCATTGCTGGATTACGTATGTCTGTTTCCGTATGGATGTGCCACTTGGGTTCTATGACTAGTCATGTCGGCCCGGGTTCTCTGTCGTTCAATTGCCAGCGACATGTTCACATACGTGAGCCAAAAGACGCAAACAGTCTCGGCTAAGGTAAGGCTACAGCCATGGAGCTTACCGTGCGTGAGGCCGCAAAGTGATGTGATATGTTACAGTCTGGATTCATATGACTTAGGATCAGGGTCCCGACAAGTCCACACGATTTGGAGGCTCCCAAGCGACACCTAACCACTCTAGGAGACACACACTCTCCAACGGGTAATAAATGTTGTGTTGATGATGAACTCCTTGCTCTTGTGCGTCGAAAGATAGTCTCCTCAACACTCAATCATTCTCTCACAAAATTTGGCTTGGTAGAAGAGGATGATTTGGTGGGAAGCAACTTCGGGAGGCTAGATATCAAGGATCTATTGGTAGGAGTGGAATCCCTTGATCTCAACACATGACTAGGTGGTTCTCTCTCAGAAAATGAATGATGGAAGAGTAGTTTCGTTCTGATAGCTATCTCCGTGAGTGAGAGGGGGTGGAGAGGTATTTATAGACTTCTCCAAAAATCCAACTGTTAAAATATTATTGCCCAACTCGGTGAAACCGAAGTTAAAACCCGGTTCTACCGACTATTGCAAAATGCCCTAACTTTTGGCTTGTCGGTGAGACCGAATGAAACATCTCGGTGAGACCGATTCGGTTTAACCTAGGTAGATCCAGTACTTCGATGACACCAAAACATAAATCTCGAAAGTTTCGAAATTAAATATTTTGATCACAGAAGGTTGGTAGCTGCTTTTCGGTTGCACCGTATACAATCTTGGTTCTGGCAAGGTGCTAGGGTTTGGCATAGGTTCTGTCTGTGGCTGACTCGGTGAGACCAAAGTGAAAACACTTGGTAGCACCAATTTTGCATTTTAGTGTTTTGGAAATAATGTTGTGTGAGGAAAAGATTAAGGCTTTTGGTGGCATATCTATAAGCACTTGAGCAACCAGATCAACATCATTACCTCAACCCCTCTTAATAGTATTGGCTTTCCTATGGACTCAATTGTGATCAAATCACATAAAGGAAAATGTAGAGTCTTGAAGATTTTGCCAATGGGATACCTTTGTATCCAAGGGGTTTCTTACCATATCTCCTAGCCAGTCCAATCTTTGGACTTTCATTGAAATGTACTAGATAAATCTATTAGTCCAAGAGGCAATGTATGTTGTCATTAATTATCAAAGCTAAGGGGCCATTTGTCCTTCCATACGAAATACCGCCAAAAGTAATGATGCCAACCATGGTGGGAAAGACTTGGGAACGACAGTCTGTCGTATGCCCAGCCTAGCCCAACGCCGTCGAGACCTTCGTGGCCGCCCTTGCTGATGAACGCATGCTCATCATGCACAAACTGCGAGGTGACGTTGGTGGTCTTCAAGTAGCTATCGTAGGAGAGCCCCCTATAGTGAGGGTGATTGTCTTCACTGCGACACACCTGTCGACGGTTCATACTGGTGTTGACAGTCGAGGGCTAGCGAGGGAAACCACGGGCTCCTGCCTAGTCTCCCCCGCCACCCCAGACTAAGGTAGTTGTATCGAGGCTCCCTGCTGGCGGCACGAGTCTGAAGTTGACAGATGAGAAACTATTGGTGAAGCCACTCGCGATAGGGGTGGAAGCTCCCACACCACTGGATTCTTCATCTCGGCCCTGACACACCATAGACGACTGGGAGCAGACAAAGATCCAAAAGACCAAATCTAAGAGTGCTCATCGGAGTGGATGAGGGGGGGCTTGTAAGCACTATCCTTTGTTAGCTTGGCCAACTATGTCGTCCCACTCGCATCATCATCTCTCTACTCTGCACACTTGCCCTGGTTTTCGTTACCATCATGGCCATCCTCTATATCCATACCAGTTTGCTAAGCCATCCCATGAAAGAAGGTGTTCTCCTCAATCTCGACCTGAAGGTCATAACTCTTACCATCATAGGTCCATCTCACAAGATCCGGAACATGCTCTATACTGACCACGCTCACAAGTAATCGAGCCACGTCTCGAGCGCGAGTGAATGACAAATCCACCTACTCCGTCTTGTCTATCAACGAGCCCAAACTCCAGGTCACCAAAAAATCGTTCAGTGCCGTATGCGGTGCCCCTAAGAATCTAGCCCAAATCTGTGGAGGCGGTGTCCCCTCTGGTTCCTTCTTAGTCCATTCATAAAACTCAAGAATACATGTAATGTTAGGTACCCTGATCATCCCAAACTTCAGAAGACGAGCTAGATCCTCCTTAGTTGAGAAGTCCACCATGTAAACCCGATACTCTAGTCTCACTCGAGACCACTATAAGCTGGTTGAGACTAGCACCCGAAGCCGCTACACAACCTGCTTTATCATCATTGATCCATGGGTCACCTTCACCACACCAATCCTTGGACCCTCCAAACTAGGCGCAACTGATGTAAAGCGAGGTGATTGATACGTCTCCAACGTATCTATAACTTTTGCTTGTTCCATGTTGTTATATTATCAATCTTGGATGTTTTACAATAATTTTAAAGTAACTTTATATCATTTTTTGGGACAAACCTATTTTCATAGTGCCCAAGTGCTAGTTGCTATTTTTGCTTGTTTTTTTACTTCGCGGAAAATCAGTACCAAACGGAGCCCAAACGCTACGCAGATTTTTGTGGAATTTTTATGGACCCAAAGGAAGAATATGGGCCAAAGATCACTAGAAGAGGGGGCCCATGGTGGCCACCCTCCACCGGGGCGCGCCAGAGGCCCCTAGCGCGGCCTGGTAGAGGGTGGGCACCTCGGGCAGCCCCTCAACCGACTATCGAGCCTATAAATTCCCAAATATTTAGAAAGTCCTAGGGGAGTCGACGAAACACAATTCCGGCCGCCGCAAGTTCCAGAACCTCGAGATCCAATCTAACACCATCACGGAGGGGTTCATCTTCTTCATAGGTGCCTCTCCGATGATGCGTGAGTAGTCCATCATAGACCTATGGGTTCGTAGGCAGTAGCTAGATGGCTTCCTCTCTCTCTCTATGTTTCTCAATACAATGGTCTCTTGGATTTGATGTAATGACTTTTGTGGTGTGTTTGTTGGGATTCAATGAATTTTGAGTTCATGATCAGTTTCTGTCCATGAATATGATTTGAGTCTTCTTTGATCTCTTATTTGCATGATTACTTGTAGCCTCGTATTTCTTCTCCGAATCTTTGGTTTAGTTAAGCCAACTAGATCGATTTTTCTTGCCCTTGGAATAGGTGCTTTGTGATGTGTTCGATCTTGCGATGTTCTTTCTAAGTGATAGAAGGGACAGCAAGACACACATGTATCGTTTCCATTAAGGATAACAAGATGGGGTCTATTTCTACATGAATATATCTTGTCTACATCATGTCACCGTTCTTATTGCATTGCTCGGTTTTCCCATGAACTTAATACACTAGATGCATGATGGATAGTGGTCGATGTGTGGAGTAACAGAAGTAGATGCAGAATCGTTTTGGTCTACTTGTCTTGGACATGATGCATATATAATGATCATTGCTTGGATATCGTCATGATTATTTGATCTTCTATCAATTGCCCAACAGCAATTTGTTCATCTATCATGTGCTATACTCATGAGAAAAGCCACTAGTAAAACCTACGGCCCCCGGGTCTACTTTTCCAACATATTGCTTTCAGGTCTACTATTTGCATCGTTTGTTTTCAGATCTATTAATCCAGAAAACCCAAAAATACCTAGCTGCACTTTTTGTTACTTATTTTATTTTGTGTTTTTGCGAGATCTATTTGCCAAAACTATCATTATCTAATCTATCTTATTACCGTAGAGAGCGTGACAACCTCTATTTTGCATCGGGTTGCAAGTATTTGTTATTTGTGTGTAGGTGTTGTTTATGCCGGTGCGTAATCTTTTTCTATGGATTGATCCCTTGGTTTTATAACTGAGAGAAATACTTACTTTCGCTGTGCTACATCATCCCTTTCTCTTTGAGGAACTACCGACACAATCTCAAGCCACGTCAGTGATTCAAAGAACATCAGCTCGGGCAGCACACCCCATAGATCATGACCACCGGCTTTGATCCCAGGAGTAGGGGGCACTCTCCCAACTCATGCTTCGGCTTAAAGCATATATCACAAAGTTCTACAATGCACTCAGCCACACAATGTCCCAGTTCGTAGCCTAGTTCGATGGAGGGCACGTACTATCTCCACCGCCTCCGCCGAGAGAGGCGGCACGTGTGTCGATGTCACCGCCCCTTAGGCCCCATCGGAGCCATCGTCACGACCTCGGCAGGAGGTGGTGGCGGGTCGGCATTTAGGGGTGATGGGTCTTGGGGAGGTGACGGCGGCCGACGGCCGCCTCCTTAACCCCCACGTTACACGCGGAGCCCCCAGTGTTGGCGGTAGTTAGGCCCCATGGCCCCTTCGACGAAATTCCTGGGTGGGCCATTGAACCCCCGGTTACCATTATCGCCAATGTGCCTATGGTCCACACCGTAGCTCCGGCCTCCGCCAATCAATGATGAACCGCAATGCTGACCCTCGCCATAAGCATTAAGTTCGTCATCACCCCACTGTCCACGTGGTGCATAGTTGCGTCTATCGTTCGGAGGCTGGGAGTTGTCGCGGCCACCTCCATAGCTACCACGGCCGCGGGCAGCACCTTGTCCGCCGTCCATGGCCATTGCCCTCCCATCCGAAGCCGTGGCCTGGGGTCATTGGGCACCGCTTGCCCGAGCAACCAGGAGTGCAGGTCATGGTGGCGCCGGTTGTCCCATCCCGCGACTATCCATGTCCACCGGCACTGCGGTCTCTGGGCAGTGAACCCGAGCCGCCCGTCCGACTCCTAGCCTCGGGAAGCCAGGCAGTGCTCAAACCCTAGAGAGAAAAAAAGTCTCGATGAACATCCCGTACTAATGATCGAACGAGTATTAGACGCAACTGGCTCGATCTCAGGCAGATTAGCTTTCTGGGCACCGCACTGGGCCAAATACCCAGTGCCACTTGGGCCCAGAAGAGCAGTTCCCGAGCCAGGCCCATTCAGACCCAGCAACGAGTTCAAGCGAAGCGACCTCGCAGAACGGATCTTCTCGATCGTGTCTGACGCCGGCGCCATAACTGCCCCCCGGCCGCCTCTTCTTCAGGTTTCCACCACTATCCATGAGTTCGGCTTGAAAAAATCGAGCAGTGTCAGTTTTAGTAAACATACCTTTGGGATAGGCCCCTTCCAAGGCCGAATCGCCGTCGTCGCCGTCCACCGGTGCACGATCCGGTTGATGAGCTCCACCTTGTCCTCCGGGCGGGCGGTGGCTCTCTGGAAATGCTCATCAACCGGATCGTGCACCGGTGGACGGCGACGACGGCGATTCGGCCTTGGAAGGGGCCTATCCCAAAGGTATGTTTACTAAAACTGACACTGCTCGATTTTTTCAAGCCGAACTCATGGATAGTGGTGGAAACCTGAAGAAGAGGCGGCCCGGGGGCAGTTATGGCGCCGGCGTCAGACACGATCGAGAAGATCCGTTCTGCGAGGTCGCTTCGCTTGAACTCGTTGCTGGGTCTGAATGGGCCTTCGTCTCGGAGGGGAGAGGGGGGGGGGGGGTCTAGCATTGTGGGAGGACATGTGGATATGTCTTTGGTGGGTCTCACAGAATTTAGTCGGTGTTTGTTTTTGATGGGTCTGTTTAGATCCGATCTTTGTTTGTCTATTTTTGTTTTCTATATGTTGGATTCTTGTGACATATATTTCTTTTCATCGATGACGATTGTTGTTCGAATGTATTGATCATTTTGGGTTTTAGCATGATGACCTTTTGATTGTAATAAAACATTTTGCGTGACTCTAACGAAAGAGGGCTATGATGGTGCGTCTTGACTCACTCAAGGGATTGTACTCTTCGCTGATGGTGTATGGACAAGGATGTAATTTCTGTTACTTCTGTTCTTAGTAAATTAGGTTCGTGCGAAGCATTTTTCTGCGCAAAGCCGCAAGCTGTCGCGCTGCCATTACCGGAACACAAATACACAATAGCGCCAAAAACGCTGATAAAGGCGTGCGTGAGCGTGTCCCACCGCGTTGAGCTTCTAGGTACGCTGGTTATTCGTGTCGTCCACGCGCAACCGGTAGCCCGCTCATCTGGAGACACGCAAACGGTAGCAGCACGGGCGCGGCTGCATTCCCTCGTCAGTTTGTGCATCAAGGTCGCAGATTCGTACAGGCTCGCTGTCAATCCAATGCCGGCCACCACCTAACCGTAATAATACATTCACACCTATGCAATTAAGTGCGCCCGAACCGTCGACCTGATGGATCACCGTATGCGAATGACACGGCGACGCACCGCCGGGCTCCCGACAATGGAAAGCTGGAGAGAATGAAAGAGAGAGAGAGGTACGTGCTTTTATTTAGCTTAGATTAGAGGCGAAGAGGGCAAAGACAAAGCATCGGGTGACGATGGAACGATCGATCCCTGTTGCATCAGTACTGCTAGCGCGCCTAACCATGTGATGTGGCCGTCTCGTACTTGGGAAAAGACAGTTCGAGACCTGCTAGAAAAGCCTAAAGGCAAGTGTCGACGTTACACGTACGGCTACGGGCTTGCTCGAGGACGGACGGACGGAGGGTTCATGGTTCCAGCTCGAATGTGATCCTTGCAGAAACCAAAGTAGTGACATGGAACCGATAACCTTGGTTGGCTCTGCGTCGTCAGCGGCTGCGCGCCACGGCGGTGGAGCTAGCTAGTTGGAGGCTTCGAGAGGATACGGTTATGGAGCAAAAGAGCTACGTACGCGCGTACCCTAGCAAAAGCAACCGGACCATACTAGGAGAGGGAAGAGGAGAACAGGGTTGTACGTTCCAGATGTCTATTGCTCTGCTATGTAGGGATGTCCCGTTATCTTGCTTCGTGGCAAGACATGGAGCACATGTTTTGCTCTCGCGTCTAGGCTATAGACTGTGTGTTCATTGATGATATATAGTATATATTCCACCTTAGCTTAGACTGGATTGGCCATCACCATTCACAAAAACACAGCTGCTACTCTCGGTCTCGGCCAGCATGCATGACGCTACTTGCAACCTATCTGTAGGCAATCTAACCAAGTCCCACCACAACGTCCCAGCCCATGCCGGCCCGCTGTCCCATTCCCAACTCGTTCTAGTAAAAGACCTGCAACTGTAAAATCAAGTGACCCAATGAAGGAGACGCCCACGACACCATAGCCGGCCCGAGCAAACGCGTGGTCGATCGACAAAGCTTGCAAGCTGATGAAATCTAACCATAAACTGCAAGCTGATGCGTGTTTGTATGTATGTATGTATGTCGGTACCGGGTCCGGTTTCCCTTTGAATAATATGCTCAATTTCATTATGTAGGACTGGTATTTGTATAGTGAGTGAACATTTTTAAGTTGGGGAAGGCACCGCAATGTATTTGGTGTCATGAAAATGACCAATTGACAGGGACATGTCCTCCCACTCGAAATAAATAAATAAAATAAAAGACAAGGACATGTCCTTTGTATAATGTACAACCACTGTATTCATTAGTAGATTATATACCAGTGAACAGTAATACAATAATGGTGCACTTTGCTAATAGGTCCGTCGAGAAAATGCACTTCTGTATGCACCCTTGGCATTCTTACTATCTGCACGGCTAGTCCTTGCGTTCGGCAATGGCAAAAGACACGCTCCAAGGAGGCCAGTGTCCATGCTCCACTGTAATTCACCAAGTTGTGGATCTATACATGTACTAGAAGTGAGAGATGCCCCCCGGATGTTTGACATTGATGAAATCCCTATCTATATGACATGGTTGACACAACACGTTTGACTAAAACCAGCGCTGACATAATACAACAAGCTCTCTTTTTTTTGGCGGGAAAGCTACAACAAGTTTTTAACCTGCAATTTGCCAATTGGTATGCAAGCATGCCAATTGGTATGCATTGTTTAGAGGCATGCACCGATGCACGATGTACGTAACCCCAACAAGACAAGGAGCCGACTAAGTTCCAGAAGCCAAATTACTTGTATACTACATCTACTTGAACGGCTTGCTTACCAGTAGGTAGTAATCAAGACACCATGAAATATGGAGAGCTCGAGCCCATGAGGCGCTGCTGCTGGTTATAGTATGAGATCCATTATAATATCGGGGGACCATGCTAGCCACCATGCGCCTGCTTTTGCTCGGCCACCCGATTAGCCACATAAGCACTCAAAGGAGCCAAGCTCTAGATTTGTTGCAACTTGAACCAGTTGCCTAACCACCTTTTTATTGTTCTCCCACAAGGATCGACGACCTCTTATTGCCACTTCCCGGCTTTTAGTGCAACCTCCAGCTTTAATTAGTTCTTGTTCCATCATTGGTTTGTCCTTTTCCAGGACATTTCCCTTTTTCAGAAAGGGGTGATGGAGGATGAACACATCACTAGGGCGTGAATATTTCTATGATTTTTGATGTCTTATTTTTGTGTTGTCAAATTAAGTTAAGCGCTATTAATTGCAGTCCTTCCGTCACTACGAAATACTCCTACATTCGTTCACTTTTTTTCATTTAATTTAACAAGATTGCATCGGTACTAGCATGAGATCACTAAAAATGCTAACCACCCTTTGTAGGCCTCCACTAAACAAATAGTCTCCGTGCTGTCACCCAACTAACCCACAAGAGAGTACAAGCACGTAGTACAATACAATGATGCTGTTGTAGTAAGGGCATCATCTTCATCGTTGACCCGTAAATTTACTTCTCCATCCGTACGCGGATACGGTTGCGAGAGCCGGCCAACCAATATCATTATGTATATATCCACCAGTAAAGAGTATTTTCGAATTTAAATAAAGTCTGATCCATAATGTGCGTCGGATCACACTAGCACACTTGTCTGATCACAACGAAAAATAAGCAAGTATGCTTAAGTTTTTATATGTCTGATCACAAAAGAATATTAGTCAGGTATTCCGTGCAAAAAAAATTGGAATTTTCTGCCCTGCGGGACAGGCAATCCGAGCCTTCACGCTCAAGGTGCCATCACCGCCGAGTATGCAGCCTCCACCTCCTTGTCCATTCCCTCTCCTCCTCTTGTCTGTCGCCTCCAACTCATCTTTCTACCGATGCAACATCTTGTTGCTGACGGCTAGCACGACCATTCTTGCGTTGGCATCCAAGGACACCAAATTCAAGGACAACATCTTGGTGTCATCCGCATCGGTTGTGATTTTCACCTTCATTTCTTCGAGCATGGCCTTCTTTTCTTTCATCATGGAACTCATCTCTTCGATCGCTAGCTTCTTCTCGGTCGCTTCCATCAATAGTTTGAACCTCTCTACCTTTTTTTCATTCTTGATATTCAAGCGCTTAACGTATGCCTCCTCCTTGTTGGACAAGATGTTCTCGAACCTCTCTGTCATCCTCACCACCACACCTTCTCGCTTCGCCCTCTCCTCCCCCCCCCCCCAACTTATTTTTCCGAAACCCTCTTCTAACCTTCTTGGGTGGTTCTTTTTTAGATTGGTTGGGTCATCGGTTTCTTCCTCGACGGCTTGGGCGGCGGTCTTAGCTATGTATATGTTCCACTTCGGTTGCCCATTCAACTTCAACCAACAATGCATGACGTTGAAGGTTTTCTTCTCCAGCTTCTTTAACACCGTACATGCACGAAAAGGATACAAAATAGAACATTGTCAACAAATCTATGCATATCTCGTGACAAAACTATGCATATCTAGTTAGTCCGGCCACAAAATTATGCATATCCGGCTAGTGATCAACAAAACTATGCACATACGGATATTGATCAACAAAACTATACACATACAAATAATGATCAACAAAACTATGCACATCCGGCTAGTGATCAACAAAAGTATGCACATCTGGCTAGTGATCAACAAATTATGCACATCCGGCCAATGAACTTAGTTCCTCGGTAATTTGCGCACCACTAGGCCACCGTGCGATGAGATGCACCAAGTGGCCACAATACTTCGAGACGGCCTCTTGGATGGTGTAGCATCGATGGTTGAGGGACTTTGGTTCACGTTTGCGGATGACCGCGTCGGAGTAGGGTGTCAAATATTTGTGTTCATGGAATCATGTGTGAACGTTGGCCCAAAAAGGTGAGCCTCCGCATGTACGGTGGCCCAATCCTGTTGATGTCTGGCCATGTCGTTCTGGAGGCAATAATAAATTAGTTATTATCATATTTCCTTGTTCATGGTAATCATTTATTATCCATGCTATAATTGTATTGATTGGAGACTTAAATGCATGTGTGGATACATAGACAAAACTTAGTTAAGAGATCAATATCATAACTAAGAAAGATATACCATTATTCTCATGTATACGAGTTGTTTTCTCTTATATACAAATTCTTAGGTCAATCTAAATCACCCCATGATTTTATGAGCAGGTAAACATTGATTGCTACAGATAATAACACTACAAACAATCCATTATGGAACACACATTTTTTTGTTTTCTCTACATAACATGGAATGTAGATATAAAGGACGGTCTTATCAACCATTTTACATCCCTTACGAGCATAAACCAAGAGAACTCCAGAACGATAACAACAACTTGGTTGCATGGCTCCATGCCGCAACATAGAAATATTGTGTCCCTCATTTGTAGTTAGTCTAAGGAAAAAGATGATGTGTTATATGTAGGACACATCTAGATCACCAACATCGAATGCATATAGGGCTAACAGTCTCAAACACATCCAAAAAAATATTGACTTGTGTTATGGGTTAATCAGCTTTAGTTGGTCCACAACACTACTGAATCCATGCGCTCGAGGGTCATGGTACTGTCACAATATTAACTCAACATATTAAACTCAATTCTTTGGCACCATGGCTTCTACATTGTATTGTTGTGTGAAAGGTTTGGGTGCCAACGAAAGTAATTTTGCTTGGCTCGTCATCCGTAAGAGGTTATAGAGGTTGGTAGCCTAGTGCCCAAACTATGGTTTATGTCCATATGCTTGCAAGTTCGTGAGTACGAAGCTCGCCTACCCTTTAGTTGCCATAACTCGATGCACATTTGAGGAATATGGAGAAACGTGTTGTGGTCTTGACCTTCTACGATGTGAGGAACCCACGCCTTGTGAAAAAATTAGCAGTTAACCGCCGTTGCAAATGTGAGGCATAA
This sequence comes from Hordeum marinum, assembly GCA_022496015.1. NCBI lineage: Eukaryota > Viridiplantae > Streptophyta > Magnoliopsida > Poales > Poaceae > Hordeum > Hordeum marinum. Next base: position 338,011,280 of record CM039677.1, on the reverse strand, counting down.
GTGATCTATTTGATTGATTTTTTGTTAAACCGAGGCAAAATGTTTGTCTCATCTTATTATAATAAATAAGAAGAAAAATGCCTGGTTAATTTTTGAAAAACGAGACGAAAACCGACACAAACACCTTTGCCAACGGTCATGGAACACGACAAACACTAGGGAACACACAGCCAACCTGGCTACCAACACAAGCCGCACAAACACACACCACTAAAGAGACAACCACCGTCAAGGTTTTCCACCGAGGTCATCGTTATCACTTCTTCTCCAGCCGACGACTCCAATTTCATCAAAGAAGAATCAGCGAAGAAAGTCTCGCCACATGGGCTTCATGCTAGCTTCTTGGTATATTTTGGAATGAAACGCGCATGTAGAATGTTTGTGTATATTTTTTTTTACGTGAAGTTTTCTTCTACAATATGTTGTACAAAACAAAATGTATGGTGGTGTTACAAATGATTCATACTTTTATATTTTCGGTTTGATAAATGCACTAAATTATGTGCATAGGTTTGCTTTATTTGAAATAAATTGGCTGTATGCATCGTTTTCGATGCAGAGGCCGGAAGCGCCGTTCCTCCTTCTCCAAAAAAAATGTGCATGTGCATAGCATGTAATGTACGTACTGTCTCCGCCATAGGACGGGTGTTTGATTACGCAAAGAAAGAAAAAAAAGGAATTACTCCAACAATGCAGCCGTACAGTATGTCAGGATCACGGCGGGATCCCGCAGGAAACCAAGGGTCCAAAACGAAAAGCACACATTTCCTCTGTCATGCGCCCCTTTATATCCCGCGCCACTCTCCCCGCCAAACTCCACCGCCTCCTCCTCCGTCGTCCCAAGCCCCAACCAACCGAGCAACGGCGAGGGAGCCAGCCGAGGCAGGAAATGGAGGACTTCTACTACTTCCCCACCTCCTTGGAGACCTCTGAGCAAATCCACAGAGGGTTCCTCCCGGTCGTGCACTCCTCCCCCCGCAACCGGAGCTCGCCGTCGCCGAGGCCCCGCCGCGACGCCGGCGAACTCGACCACCACTACCTCGACGCCTGCTTCCGGTGCGGGCGGACGCTCGGTGGGAACAAGGACATCTTCATGTACAGGTAAACATCTTATTACATCTTACAGTATTGTGTTGTTGGCGTATGTAGAGAGTCTAAGCGTGATTCAATGCTGGCGCAGAGGCGACACCCCGTTCTGCAGCGAGGAGTGCCGGCAGCAACAGATCGACACCGACGAGGCGGCGGAGAAGAGATCCAAGAAATCCGCGGCCGCCACCAAGACAGAGCAGCAGTCGCGGCGGCAGAGCTCGCACAGAGTGCCCGTCTGGGCTCGGTAGAAGCATCCATGGATGGATCAAATGGCCTGCTCTGCTCGTTACCACTCCATCCATATAAACTTCAGAATTGTGGATGCATGCGAGAAGACGTGATATGAGCAGCTTGAGGGAGCTGGTTATATATATTCCCTATTGGAATTGGAATACAGTAACTGGAGGCAAAAAAAGATCGTCTGGAACGCTCATTATATGTGTGATTAACAGCTTTCTTCCTTGGTGCGATCCCCATGTAGTTCAAAATCTTGGCATGGAAGAAATAAGATCACCGAGGCTCCTGTCCATGGCGATTGTGTCCGTTCTGATGCTGAAATACAGTATTATTTTTACTTCACTTATTACTAGTCCGTGTCACATGCATGACGAATTTACAGGTAGAAGCAGGTTTGCAACGAGTAGCTGTACCACCAGGTTGACAAAATCCAACCATTATTCACTCTCATGTGTCACCTTCAGTTCCAGACTGGAATTTATGGGTTTTTTCTTGCTCTCAACGAGCATACCGAAACTCATGGTCCTTGTATACGCACAGGAGGGCCGTATCATCTAATCGTATTATTCTACACTAAAAAGTACAATCGCACTGTATTATTCATGTCCACCGCAGTGTTGTCATTTATTTTAATATATTTTATTTTTGCAAATCACTGCGATGTTGTTAAGCTATCAGCCTAGCTGGCATGCACACATATATGTCGATTTTCTGGAGAAGAATACATACATGTCACTTCACGCATTCCACGAGTTCAATTGAAAATACTCTGTACTTCGTATCGGGATACAGATGAGTGAGAAACACATAATTTCTCAACAACAATTCTTATCTTTATTAAAACGGAATTTTTCAACAACAATTTACGCCTGTACTATGTTAAAAAGAAAAGTTACTCCCCTTATTTCCTTCTCCCCTTTCCCGTCCCCTTCTCGTCTGGTTAGTGGTATATTTTGGTCCGGGTGTACTGGATATTTCCATTAAAAAATTAATTAATGAAACGGTAAGAGCCCGCTTGGAGAAAAAAAAGTTCACCTTGTGTCTTAGAATGTATGACCTATTTTCACGCTAGACGTTCTACATTTTAAGACATAGGAAGTAGCTGAAATGTATCTTTTGATTGGACTGGACGGTTTAGGAGCAAGACCAAAGAGACCGGGGCAAAGAACGTGCGACATGTACGGAGGGCATACCATCGGAATCCGCGGCATTGCGCGAGCACACTTTGCTCGCACCTAAAAGCACCATCGGAGCACTTATCAAAGTGGACTTTGGAGTTAACAAACCGGCCAAAGGTTCAAACTTCACTCGCAACCAAAAGCATCGCAAAATATTCTACTATCAGTGCAAACCAACTTGTAATTAGATGTTAGAGGAATGGTGGTATTCCTAATCCATCCAGGTTTAAATTCTGATTGTTGCATTATTTCTTGATTTATTTGGGGATTTTCGACGATGCGCATTCAGTGAGAGAAAACGTTCCCGTCGACGAGAAGGCGCCTGATATGACTTCGTAAATCTCAAAATGATATGTCGATTTAGTTTCTCGAAGGTGCTCATAGAAATAGAATATGCGTGTGTGTTCATAGAAGTGAGTGAGCGCTTGTGTCTATACTATGTTAAAAAAAATATACCACCAGTAGTACACTTATATACACTTAAGAGAACAACGAAATTGTTGGCTGGGTTTGTCAATTAGATTTTGGTATGGTTGGTGCTCGCAAGTTGCAAACCGTGCATGTGGCCACATTGCAGGCTCCGAGGGCGAGAGAATCGTTCTAGGCGGCCTCGGAGGCCCGTAAACAAAGAGCGCACTTGCGATTGCGAGTATTGGGAGCTCCTCCGGGCGCGAGAATCTTGACACGTTACGACATCTAACGCGAGCACGCCGAATTATTTTTTCAGTGGTAGCATGCAGAGGCAGGGTGCTGGTTGTTCGGGGGGCACACGTGAGGCCTCGGCACACGCTCGCACATGTCGGATCGCACCGGTGCGCGGTGTTCGGTGCCGCCCCCGTCCGCAGCGCCGGCGGTGTGGCGTGGCTGCTCCTTCTCGTGGGTGGCGAACCGCCGATACAGAGGCACGGCGCACGGCAGGACCAACAAATGCGGTCTACGAAACGGATAAAACAAGTCATTAATTGGTTCTTTTTTCTTTTTGCGCGATAATTAATTGTTTTTTTAGGGGGAATTGGTTTATTACTTGTGTTTCTTTGCGGGTAACAAATTAACGATAAAAATTGGTTTTCTCGTTTTTCAGAAAACTAGAGGCAAATGTTTTTTTATATAACACAACTACTTTCTTCTTTCCGGTTTATAGGGCTTATCTAAAAAAAATCAGATTTTCATTATATAAGGCTCATTTTAAGTTTAATTGAGTTAAAAAGCTTTGAGTTCCACGTCACATTTAATGAAAGTGAGTGGATTATTTGTCATGCATGCATCTTTTTCTACATGCATCATCCAAATCCAATGAGAAGGAGGCTGTTGCATTTATTGCCTCACGAGTTCAATAAGTGAGAAATATTTCATTGAAAATTTTGTATCCAGAAAACTCGTGTCATCCACTCATAATCTACCTTGTTGATGAGATTTTAGATTTAAGTCCTATAAACAGGAAATGAGGGAGTAGCAAACATGCACGTGTAACAACACGTAAGTTTAGGAATTTCTTTGACATTTTGATTTTCTAAATCAAAATTTTATTTTTAGGCAAATAGGCTCCTTGCTAGCTAGAAGTGTGTGCTCCATCGAATCGCCATTCGTTTGCATTTTTTAATATGTTTGCTTCTTCCATGCAGCACGCGACGCTTGACCTCCGTGTCACATTGAATCTTCTTTTTGGGCTATCACCAGGGGATTTTGTCTACCTAAATATAATTACATACAATGAAGGACAACTCGAATTGCTGGTGGCTTGGGTCGTCTCAACAACACCTGACCAACCGACCAGGCTCTATCCTCTTCAAGGAGGGCATACCAAATCATCTCATACCAAATCATCTCCTTTTTCTTTCAGTATGGATCAACATGAGCAAAACATAGCAAAAAATTAAGACATGCCATTTGATACGTTTCCAACGTATCGATAATTTATAAAGTATTCATGTCATATTTACTTATGTTTACAATATTTTTATATGGTTTTGATGCACGTTATATGATTTAACTAGAACCAACTCGAACTCGCGTTGTTTTCGACAAAATTACCGTGGTGTTGTTTTTTATGCAGAAAATTAAAGTTCTCAGAATCGTCCGAAACTTTTTGGTGATTTTTTCTGGACAATATAAGAAACACTGGTGCGAAGAACCACCAGAAGGGGCCACCAGGTGCCTCCAAGCCATCGGGGCGCCCTGACCCCCCTAGGCGCGCCCTAGTGTCTTGGGACCACCTCGTGGCTCCGTTTTGCGTGATTCCAACACTGAAAAATTCTTATATATACCAAAACCCTCAGAAATAAACCTAAAACTTTCGCTTCGTCGCCACAAGCCTCTGTACCGAACAAAACTGATTTGAAGCCCTATTTCGGCACCCTGTCAGAGGGGGCAATCATCATCGGAGTCCAACTTCATCATCTCGGCGGTGTCCATGACAAGGAGGGAGTAATTTACCCTCGGGACTGAGGGTATGTACCAGTAGCTATGTGATCTCTCTCTCTCTCTCTCTCTCTCGTGTTCTTGAGATGTCACGATCTTGATGTATCATGAGCTTTGTTAGTATAGTTGAATCATATGGTGTTCTTCCCTTGCTATCTTGATGTGATGAATTGAAGCTTTTCTTTTAAGATTTCGTTATGTCAGATTGAATATTGGATTTGAAATCACTTGATATATGTCTTGCATGTGGATACCCATGGTGGCAATGGGGTGTTCTATTGATTCACTTGATCTATGTTTTGGTTGCAGATTCTCGTGGTGACAATGGGGTAATCTATGCATATGGGTTGGTACACGTTCTTGTCCTACATTGTTCGATAGAAATCTTGGGGTACTCTTTGAAGTTCTTTGAGTTGAATTGAATATGACGAATCTGAAATTGTTTGATGCATGTCGAATAATTAACCCATGGATACTTGAGGTGACATTAGAGTATCTAGGTGACATTATGATTGATTGATGCGTATCATATGATGTGATTTTAGTATGAACCCTAGGGCTGTTTGTGACACCTAAAGGAATAGCTCAATAGAATGATCCGAAAGAATAACTTTGAGATTGGTCTACTACCTATAACAATCTAATCTTATGTTCTCCGCTACTTATGAACCTTGGAGTGATTCTTTGTCGCACATTAAGGAATGATCATGCGATTTATTATGTTAGCATTGTTGAGAGATTGCACTAGTGAAAGTATGAACCCTATGCCTTATTTTCAAGAATTTATACAACGTTTTGCTCGTTGTTCGCCACTTGCTACCTTGCTATTTTTATATTTCAAATTACAAAACCTATTTCTACTATCCATATTGCACTTGTATCACCATCTCTTCGCCAAACTTGTTCAACTATACAATTTTCCATTGTATTGGGTGTGTTGGGGACACCGGAGATTTCTTGTATTTGATTGCAGGGTTGTTTGAGAGAGACCATCTTCATCCTACACCTTCCATGAATTGATGAACCTTAGGTCATCCACTTGAGGGAAAATTGCTATTGTCCTACAAAACTCTACGCTTGGAGGCCTGACAGGGTCTACAAGTATAAAGTTGCGTAGTAGACATCAAGCTATTTTGTCGCGCTGTTGCCGGGGAGGTGAGTGCTTGAAGGTATATCTTTAGATCTTGCAATTAAATCTTTTAGTTACTTTTTTCACTAGTTTGGTTTTATAAAAAGAAAACGACAAAATAATGGAGTTTAGATGGCCTCAAATGCTTCGTTTATAATGTCTTTCGTGAAATTGATGGATCAAAAAAATGTGCCAAAGTGTTAGAAGAAGAGTTTACTATAATGTTTGGCATTAAATCCTTGAATGATTAGCATGATTGCAATGTTGTTAGTATGAATTCTATGAATATCCATGATGCTAATGATATGCAAATCCACAAGCTTGGGGATGCTATATTTTATGAAGATGATATTTTTAGTGCCCCAAGTTTCGATGGGCAAATTTATTATGATAATTTCATGCCTCCTATTTATGATGATTATGGTGATGACATGTATGATACAGTGAGTAATGATAACCATGAAACTTGTCATCGTGATTTTAATTTTTAATTTGGTTACAAAAATCAAGTGTCACATGATAGTTATTTTATTGGGTTTGCTTCCACTGCTATGAATGAGAAGGAAATTGCTTATGTGGAGAGTAAAGAATATTATATGCTTGTGGATCATGAAAAGAATGCTTTATGTGATAGTTATATTGTGGAATTCCTTCATGATGCTACTGAAAATTATTATAAGGGAGGAACATATGCTTGTAGGAATTGCAATAATATCAAGTTTCCTCCCTATATGTTGAAAATCTTGAAGTTGTGCTTGTTTTGCCTTCCTATGCTAGTTGATTCTTGCTCCCATAAATTGTTTGCTCAAAAAATCCCTATGCATAGAAAGTTGGTTAGGCTTAAATGTGCTTGTCATTGATTCATGATACCCCACTGTGTTTCAATTCTTTTACTTTTATGTGAGCATCATTGAAATCGTCATGCCTAGCTAAAAGGCTTTAAAGAAAAGCGCGTGTTGGGAGACAACCTGATATTTACACTTTCTGTTTTTGTGTGTTCACATGATTAAGATGTTGTAGTAATCATATTTTGTGTCTTTTATTCCAATAAAGTGCCAAGTAAAGCCTTTAGGATAGTGTGGATACTTGTTAGTTTGATTCTATGCAAAAACAGAAACTTTTACGTTGAGTGCAGAATTTCTGTGATTTACTGAAGAGTCAAAAAATTTGAAAATTTTCACACATTTTTTATATGAAAATTTTCTGCGCATTCCTAACTTTTCATAATTTTTAGAGATAGGAAAGTATGGTTTAAGTTCAGATCTTCACATACTGTTCTGTATTTGACACATTATGTTTTGCATGCATAGTTTGCTTGTTTTAGTGATTCCATTACTTATATTTAGTGGTGTAAATTATGGGAATGATAGAATACAGAAGTTATCATTTGATACAAAATATGAATCTTGTATTTAAAGTACCTAACTGAATGATCTGTCATTATTACACTAATCCATCTCACGAAGTTCCGTTAAATTTTGTGTGATTGAAGTTTTCAAGTTTTGCGTAAGACATCGATATGAGAAGAATAAGGAGTGGTAAGAACCTAAGCTTGGGGATTCCCAAGGCACCCCAAGGTAATATCCAAGAAAGACTCAAGCGTCTAAGCTTGTGATGCCCCAGAAGGCATCCCTTTTTTCGTCTTCAACACTATGTGTATATCTTACTTAGAGCTATATTTTTATTCGTCACATAATATGAGTTTTTCTTGGAGCGTCATTTCATTTTGTTAAAATTTTATTGATGTCATTTATAATATTTTTTTCCAATAAAAAGTTCCTAGAATTGCCTTTTAGGATGCTTGAATTGCATGTTTGATGTGTGTTGTATAAAAACAGAAACTTTTGCTGTAGTGTTTGAATTTACATATTTTACTGGAACGTGGAAAGTTTCTAAAAATTGTATAAATTATTTTCATATTTTTTTATTACTTCTAAATTTTTGAAGTTACATAAGTGCACTTTTTAAATTAATTGCTACAAACTATCCTGTTTAGACAGATTGCTGCCATAGTTTTCTTATCTACTTCTCCTAGGTTTTCATGACTTATATTGATATATATAAATTATGGAAATGATAGTATACATTAGACAATGTTTGAAAATTATTATGCAACTTGTCTTGGCAGTACATAAAGTGTTGATTTATTTTTATGTGCAATAATCTATCTCACGAGTTCTTTTCAAGTTTTGTGGTTGAAATTTTTGAGACCTAGGTAAAACCGTGATATGAGAGGAATTAAAGAGACACAAGAGCTCAACCTTGGGGATGAACAAGGCTCCCCAAGTCAATATTACAAGAAGTCTCAAGCATCTAACCTTGGGGATGCTACGCATCCCACCTCTCTTTGTTAACAAATATCGGTTAGCCTATGTTGATCCTATGTTTTTATTCATTCACATGATATGTGATATTCTTGGAGTGTCTTTTGCTTTGTTTGCTGTTTGAATAAAATTCTTAGATCTGCAAATATTTATTGAGAGATATTCCTCACATATCTACTTGATTGTTTGACTACTAATTGCTCTTTACTTATATATTTTGGGAGTAGTTTGATGTTTGCTCTTGTGCTTCACTTATATGCTGAGAGTAAATTGTGAATGAATTGAATATCATAAATCTAAAATTATCCATGTGCTTTATGCCTAGTAATAGTTTCATATTTGGTTTAGAAAGTAAAATCTATTGAAGTTTGACAATCACAATATTAGTCATACAAGCAATTCATGAACGATTAGTATAAGAGAACCTTCAGATACAAATATATTATATTGGAAATCTTTTATGATTGTGAATACCCATTAATTATTTTAAACCTTGATCAAATTGTTGAAGATGGACAAGGAAGACAACGTAATGGTTATGTTTGGGTATATTTGCATAGAAGTTATATTGTTATGGATCCTCCAACATGTAGTGCTTGTTTAGAACATTTTGCCAGCCAAAACTTCATACTAAGTAGATATACTACTTGTATATCCAAATCCTTGAGCCAAGTTTCTTCTATGAGAGTCCACCATACCTACCTACTATCATTCCAAGTAAATTTGCATGTGTCACTTCTAAAACCATCTAATAAACATCCGTTTTGTGTGCCCGTACCGCTCATGAAGCAATCGGGGTGATCAATATATTCCATGGTAAGCGGGGTTTTCTCATGATGAGTGTTTATTCACTTGTCATTGCACGAGAAAGGCTGGTAAAAAGGATTCCCAATCCTGCACAAAAAAACAATACCCCCCCCCCCCTAGAAATTTGATTGTTTGGAGGGTACATATGGATATGCCTAGCCATGAAATGTGTTTGAATGGTTGAGGGGAGTAAAATTTCAATTCTGCTTGGGAACCGCCAATAATGTGATTAGCATGGAAGATGTTGAATACCCTTGTCGTAACATTGATAGGAAAGGCACACCACCTAAAGTATAGTCATATCTGTTTTAAGCAATGAGCTTTGGCACCTATGCAAATCCTTGCTTCCCTCTGCAGCGGGGCAATCTATTTACTTTTATGTTATTTACTTTCATGTTATTTAATTTTCATGTTGAGTCAACTTCTTACTCCAACCTCAATCTACTAGTTGGCAAGCATCATGTAGTGGGGAAAGACCCAAACACATATATTCAGTCAAATATATTTGATTATGATTCTTTATTGTTAACAATTATCTTCATGATAAGTACGTTGGGGGTGAAACATTAAGCCCATATCTTTATTTATGTTCGACGGATGTTGTTTGTTCTAAGAATATGCTTTGAGTATTAGCAAACATACAAGACTATATGATAATTGAGTATGTGGAGCTCTTACTTATACTTTGGTGAAAATAAGATGCATTGAAATTGTTTGATGAGTAAGAACATAGGTTTTTAAGTTTTAAGAGAATACATTGTTTGAACCATGACATGTGAATTTAATCCTACTCTATCATGATTATGAGCAAAGATTTGTTGTTTATGATGCTTGAAAAAGTGATTGGAATTATCATTGATCAAACTTATATACTATACTAGCATTCACACTTCCTACATTACTTCTTTTATCATTACCTACTCGAGGACGAGTAGGAATTAGGCTTGGGGATGCCGATACATATCCAACGCATTGATAATTTATGAAGTATTCATGCCATATTTACCTATATTTACAATACTTTTATATGATGCACTTTATATGATTTAATTAGAACTAACCCGGACTGATGTTGTTTTCAGCACAATTACCATGGCATTGTTTTTTTATGTAGAAAATAAAAGTTCTCGGAATTGCCAAAAACTTTTTGACAATTTTTTTTGGAAAATATAAGAAACACTAGAATGAAGAACCACCAAGGGGTCCGCCAGGTGCCCCAAACCATCAGGGCGCCCTGACCCCTGATACGTCTCCAACGTATCTATAATTTTTTATGATGACATGCTGTTATATTGTCCATTTTGGATGTTTTATATGCATTAATATGCTATTTTATATTATTTTGGGACTAACCTATTAATCTAGAGCCTAGTGGCAGTTTTTGTTTTTTCCTTGTTTTTGAGTTTTGCATATATGGACTATTAATGGAGTCCAAACGGAATAAAACCTTCAGAAAGAATTTTTCTGGAAGGAAACAAATCAACTAGGATTGGACTGGACGACAGGATACCTGAGAGGGAGTCACAAGCCTGCTAGGCGCGGGCCCCCATGGCCACGCCTAGCAGGCTTGACGTCTCCCGGCAGGTCTCCTAACCCTATTCTTTGTCCTATAAATTCCCAAATATTCCCCCAACATCGAAACGAGCCACACAAATACTTTCCGCTGCCAGAAGCCTTCATTCCCAAGAGATCCAATCTTGGAGCCTTTTCCGGCAATCTGCCGGAGGGGGTTTCGATTACGAAGGGCATCTACATCAACTCCATTGCCCCTCGGATGATGCGTGAGTAGTCCACCATAGACCTATGGGTCCATAGCTAGTAGCTAGATGTCTTCTTCTCTCTCTCTCTTTGATCTTCAATACCATGTTCTTCATGGGAATCTATCCAATGTAATCTTTTTTGGTGGTGTGTTTGTCATGATCCAATGAATTGTGAGTTTATGTTCAGATTATCCATGGATCTTATTTGAATCTCCTCTGAATTCTTATTTGCATTATTTCTTATCCTTGTAAGTCTCTTTGAGTTATTGGTTTGGTTTGGCCAACTAGATTGGTAATTCTTGCAATGGGAGAAGTGCTTGGTTTTGGGTTCAATCTTGCGGTGTCCTCACCCAGTGACATAGTAGGGGTAGCGAGGCACGTATTGTATTGTTGCCATCAAGGGTAAAAAGATGGGTTTTTCATAATATTGCTTGATTTTGTCCCTCTATATCATGTCATCTTTCTTAATGTGTTACTCTGTTCTTCATGAACTTAATACTCTAGATGTAGGCAGGAGTCGGTCGATGTGTGGAGTAATAGTAGTAGATGCAGAATCGTTTCGGTCTACTTGAAATGGACATGATGCCTATATGCATGATCATTGCCTTCGATAACTACATGATTATTCGCTTTTCTATCAATTGCTTGACGGTAATTTGTTTACCCAGCATGATATTTTCCTTCAAGAGAGAAACCTCTAATGAAACCTATGCCCCCTGGGTCTACTTTCCATAATATGCTTTCAGATCTATAAACCAAAAATACCAAAAATACCTTGCTACAATTTATTTACCTTTTACTTTCCGTTCTCGTTTACATCTATCTCTTTCATATCTAATCCTTGCAAATAACCGTGAAGGCATTGACAACCCCTTTATAGCGTTGGGTGCAAGAGTTTGATTATTTGTGTAGGTGCATCCATTGGTGACTTGCTTGTTCCTCCTACTAGATTGATACCTTGGTTCTCAACAACTAAGGGAAATACTTATCTACTTCATTGCATCACCCTTTCCTCTTCAAGGGAAAACCAACGCAAGCTCAAGAGGTAGCAAGAAGGATTTCTGGCGCCGTTGCCGGGGAGGATACACATCAAGCCTACCAGGTACCCATCACAAACTCATCTCTTGCATTTACATTATTTTCCATTTGCCTCTCATTTTCCTCTCCCCCACTTCTAAAACGATTTTCGGAAAATATAAAAAAGATTTGCATTTTTATTTGCCCTTCTTTCGTTTTCCTTTCGTTTGCTTGTGTGCTTGATTGCTTGCTTTGTCATGATGTCTGAGAATACCAAGTTGTGTGAGTTTTCCAATACTAATAATACTGGTTTTATTAGTACTCTAATTGCTCCCGCCACTAGTGCGGAATCTTATGAGATCAATGTTGCCTTTCTTAATCTTGTTATGAAATAACAATTTTCTAGCCTTCCTAGTGAAGATGTCACAACCCATCTAAATACTTTAATTGAGTTGTGTGATATGCAAAAGAAGAAATATGTGGATAATGATATTGTTAAATTGAAGCTATTTCCGTTTTCACTACGAGATCGTGCTAAAACTTGGTTTTCATCTTTGCCTAAAAATAGTATTGATTCATGGAATAAGGGTAAAGATGCTTTTATCTCCAAGTACTTTCCGCGCTCTAAGATCATCTCCCTTAGGAACGATATAATTAATTTTAAGGAACTTGATCATGATCATGTTGCACAATCTTGGGAGAGGATGGAATTAATGATTAGGAATTCCCCCGCTCATGGATGATCATACAAATTTTCTACGCGGGATTGAATTTTGCATCTAGGAATCTTTTAGACTCCACCGCGGGTGGTACTTTTATGGAAATCACATTAAGATAAGCTACTAAAATCCTAGATAATATTATGACAAACTACTCTCAATGGCATACCGAAAGATCTCCTACTAGTAAAAAAGGTGCATGCTATTGAAGAAATAAATACTTTGAGCGAAAAGATGGATGAATTGATGAATTGTTTGCTAGTAAGAGTGCTCCTATTAATCCGAATGATATGCCTTTGTCTTCTTTGATTGCAAATAATAATGAATCTGTGGATGTGAATTTTTTGGAAGGAACAATTTTGGTAATAACATGTATAGAGGTAATTTCAACCCTAGGCCATTTCCTAGTAATTCCTCTAATAATTATGGTAATTCCTACAACAATTCTTATGGAAATTATAATAATATGACCTCTGGTCTTGAGAATATTGTTAAAGAATTTATTGGTTCACAAAAGGTTTTTAATGGAACGATTGAAGAAAAATTGCTCAAGATTGATGATTTGGCTAAAAACGTTGATAGAATTTTGCTTGAGTTTGATTCTTTAAAAGTTAGATCTACTCCATCCAAGCATGATATTAATTAGTCTTTAAAATCTATGAAAATCTCTATTGATGAAAGTAAGGAAAGAACCGCTAGAATTCGTGTTAAGCGTGAATGGCTTGAAAAGGTGTGTTCTTGTGATAATAATGATGAAGATCTCAAAGTGATTGATGTGACTCCTATTGAATCATTGTTTTCCAATATAAATCTTGATAAAGATGGGTCTGGAGATAAGTCAACTTTAGTTAAAGAGGGTCCCAATGATTTGGAGTCTATAGGTCTTTATGCTAAAATTGATAAAAGTGGGATAGAAGTGGTAAAAACTTTAAATAAGAAAGAACCCACTCTTTTGGATTTCAAGGAAATTAATTATGATAGTTTCTATTTTATTGAGTGAATTTTCTTGTTACAATCCATGATGAATTCTCCTCATGCTTATAGCCAAAATAAGGCTTTTACTAAACATATCGTTGATGCTTTGATGAAATCTTTTGAAGAAAAACTTGAATTAGAAGTTTCTATCCCTAGAAAGCTTCATTATGAGTGGTAACCTACTATTAACATTAAAATAAAATATTATGAGTGCCATGGTATGTGTGATTTGGGTGCTAGTGTTTCCACGATTTCGAAAACTCTATGTGATGTGCTAGGTTACCATGATCTTGATGATTGCTCTCTAAATATGCATCTTGCGGATTCCACTATTAAGAAACCTATGGTAAGGATTAATGATGTTTTTATTGTTGAAAATAGGAATTATGTTCCCATAGATTTCATCATTCTTGATATAGATTGCAATCCTACATGTCCTATTATTCTTGGTAGACCTTTCCTTAGAACGATTGGTGCAATTATTGACATGAAAGAAGGAAACATTAGATTTCAATTTACATTAAGGAAAGGTATGGAACACTTTCCTAGAAAGAAAATAAGATTACCTTATGAATCTATCATGAGATCTAGGTTTGGATTGCATACCAAAGATGACAATACCTAGATCTATTGCGTTTTGCCTAGCTAGGGGCGCTAAACAATATCGCTTGTTGGGAGGCAACCCAATTTTATTTTTGTGTTCTGTTTTTGCTTCTATTTTTGTGTGTGTACCACATTATTACTTATGTATTAATTGTGTTTTGGTATTTTAATTAGTGTTTGAGCCAAGTAAAACCTTTGGGGTGATCTATGGTAGTTGTTGATTTGATCTTGCTGAAAAACAGAAAGTTTTGAGCTCAGTCCAAGATTTTTCTTACTTTTTCAGAGCGTCAAACGGATATGAAATTTTTTAAAAATATTTATATATAAATTGATCAGGTTTTCATAAATTTTCAGAATTTTTTGAGTTATAGAAGTATATGAAGTTTTCAGATTGCTACATACTGTTCTGTTTTTGATAGATTCTGTTTTCTTTGAGTTGTTTGCCTATTTTGATGAATCTATGGGTTGTATCATGGGGTATGAAACATGGAAAAGTTATAATACAGTAGGTGTAACACCAATATAAATGAAGAAAGAGTTCACAACAGTACCTAAAGTGGTGATTTCTTTTCTTATACTAGCGGATCTTACGAGTTTTTTTGTTAAGTTTTGTGTTGTGAAGTTTTCAAGTTTTGGGTAAAGATTTGATGGACTATGGAATAAGGAGTGGCAAGAGCCTAAGCTTGGGGATTCACAAGGCACCACAAGTCATATTCAAGGATGCCAAAGAGCCTAAGCTTGGGGATGCCCCGAAAGGCATCCCCTCTTTCGTCTTCAATCCATCGGTAAATTTACTTGAGGCTATATTTTTATTCACCACATGATATGTGTTTTTCTTGGAGCGTATTGTATGATATGAGTCTTTGATTTTTAGTTTGCCACAATCATCCTTGCTACACACATCTTTTGAGAAAGACACGCTGAATCGTGAATTTTTTAGAATACTCTATGTGCTTCACTGATATCTTTTGAGATAGGCAATTCTGCTCTATGTGCTTCACTTATAGTTTTTAGAACATGGTGGTGTTTGCATTTTATAGAAATAATTGAACTCTTGTACCTCGCTTATATTATTTTGAGGGTCTCTAAACAGCATGGTAATTGGTCTAGGTTATGAATTTAGTTCTAATATGATAGGCATCCAAGAGGGATATAATAAAAACTTCCATATTAAGTGCATTGAGTGTTTATGAGAAGTTTGATTCCTTGCATAAAGTTTTGAGATATAAAGATGGTAATGTTAAGAGTCATGTTAGGAAGTAATTGTGATTTGGTAAAAATACTTGTGTAAAGGTTTGTGATTCCCGTAGCATGCACGTATGGTGAACCGTTATGTAAGGAAGTCAGAGCATGATTTGTTTATAGATTGTCGACCTTTGTGTGAGGGTCAGGAGCGCGCGATGGTTAACTCCTATCTACCTCTCCCCTAGGAGCATGCGTTTAATAATACACTTTTGCATTAAGTATGTGAGGTCTTTATGACTAATGTTGAGTCCACGAATTATACTCACTCTCTATATGATCGAAAGTAGGTGTAGAGGGGGGTGATTAGACTACTTGACCAAATAAAAGTCTATTTTTTCCCAATTTTAATTCTTGGCAGATTTTAGCATTCATAGTATGTCAAGTACACCCTACACATGCATGTTTAAGAGTATTGCAGCGGAAATTAAAGACATTGCACATGTAAATAAAGAGAGGGTAAGGAAAGCAAACACAATTGGTGACACGATGATTTTTCCCGTTGTTCTGATAGGTGGTGCTATCATACATCCACGTTCATGGAGTCTTCAACCCACGGAGGGTAACGGTCGCGAGAATCCACAGAGGGCTCTACCCACGGAGGGTTCCACGAAGAAGCAACCTTGACTATTCCATGCGGCTTTCGTCCACGAAGGACTAGCCTCACTATGGGTAGATCTTCGCGAAGTAGGCGATCCCCTTGCCCTTACAAACTTCTTGGTTCACTCCACAACACGAAGTAGGAGGCTCCCAAGCGAAACCTAACCAATCTAGGAGGCACCAGCCTCCAAAAGGTAATAGGCTCGGTAATGACGATGAACTCCTTGCTCTTGTGCTTCAAGATGATAGACTCCTCAACACACAATCTCTCTCACACATATTTGGCTTGGTAGAATAGATGGGATTGGTGGAAAGCAACTTGGGGAGGCTAGAAATCAAGATCCACTTGGTTGGAGTGGAAGATCTTGACCTCAACACAAGGGTAGGTGGTTCTCTCTCAGAAAACTGATAGGATAGGTATGGAATGGTTCTGAGTGCTTCTCTTTCGAGTAGGTGGTGGTGAAGGGGTATATATAGGCATCCCCAAAAATCCAACCGTTACACACAAAATTACCAACTCGGTGACACCGATGTGATAATCTCGGTGGTACCGAAGTGATAAAAAGGTGGCAACTTTTGAATCTCGGTGAGACCCATATAGGAATCTCGGTTGCACTGATAAGGTGACCAATGGTCAGAATGCCCATTCTCGGTGACGCCCATTCAACAATCTAAGAGGGACCCAAACTATGAACTTGCGTAACAGATACTTGGCAGCCCAACTCGGTGGCACCGAAAGCAGTATCGGCTGTACCAAAGGGTTAGGGTTTGGTTGAGTCTGTCTGGGGTTTGGAATCGGTGGCACCGGAATGGAATGTTGGTTGCACCGATTTTGAGTGTTTGTCTTGGGACAGGCTTTGGTGGGAGAGTTTGTGTGTGTCTTTGGTGACTATCACTTGTGCACGTATGAGCTTTTTGTTCACCAACAAAACTTTACCCCCTTTTAATAGTATTGACTTTCCTATGGGATCAAGGTGATTTCTAACAAATATAAAATGTAGAGTCATCTTGCTTGAAGCTTTGCCAATCCATTTCCTTGCATCTTGGGTTGTTGCACAATCTCTTTGCCAACCCATCATTGAACTTTTCCTGAAATATACTTGATGGAAACATTAGTTCAATGACTTATATGTTGTTATGAATTACCAAAACCACCAAGGGAGCAAATGTGATTTAACTCTCACCCTTCCACCTTTGCTTGCCTCTCTAGTACTGCACAACTTTCACCGGTGCAAAAAACACCTTCTCAAAATAGCCACCATATACCTTCCTCAAAACAGCCACCATACCTACCTATCATGGCATATCCATCGCCATTCCGAGATATATTGCCATGCAACTTCCACCATTTCCTTTTATGACTTGCACCATCACTTCCATATTGCATATAGAGTCATATTTTATCATAGGTATCGAGTTGTAATTTTCTTTTGAGTTATAAGTAAATAAAAGTGTGATGATTATCATTATTAGAGCATGTCCCATGTGAGGAAAGGATGATGGAATCTATGATTCCCTCACAAGTGGGGATGAGATTTCGGACTTTATGAAAAATATAAAAGAGGCTAGCGAAGCCCAAATAAAAAATGATAAATAAAAGAGGCCTTAGATGCTCACCAAAAAACGAGAGAAAAGAGATAAAGGACATTGCAACTATCTTTTTGCACACTTGTGCTTCAAAGTAGCACCATGATCTTCGTGATAGAGAGTCTCCTATTTGGCACTTTCATATACTAGTGGAAATATTTCTTTATATAACTTGTCTTGAATATTCCAATGATGGGCTTCCTTGCCCTAGGACTTCATGAGCAAACAAGTTGGATGCACCCCCACTTAGTTTCCTTTTGAGATTTCATATACTTATAGCTCTAGTTCATACATTGCATGGCAATCCCAACTCACTCACATTGATATCTATTAATGGGTATCTCCATAGCTCGTTGATATGCCTAGTTGATGTGAGACTATCTTCTCCCTTTCCTTGACAACCTCCACCATACTCTATTCCACCCAAGGTTGTCAGAATCGTGATTTTGAATCGGATCGGAACTCCGATGGTAGGATCGCAAATCCTAGAATCTTCACTATTAGGATCGTAGAAACATAGATTCTATGAACTAAAATTTTAGAATTAGATGGGTTATTTTGGATCGTAAAGTCATAGAATTGTATAACAGAATCATATATTCTGACAACCTTGATTCCACCTATAGTGCTATATCCATGGCTCGCGCTCATGTATTGTGTGAGAGTTGAAAAAGTTTGAGAAAATAAAGGTGTGAAAACAGTTGCTTGACTTGTCATCGAGGTTGTGCATGATATAAATACTTTGTAGGGATAACTTTCTTTTGCCATTATATTTTGAAGAGATACAATTTCTTTGCTAGTATGCTTGAAACGTTATTGTTTTTATATCAATATTAAGATTTTGTTTTGAATATTACGGATCCAAATATTCATGCCACATTAGAGAATACTACATGGATAAATATGTTAGGTAGCACTCCACATCAAAAATTCTTTTTTTTATCATTTACCTACTCGAGGACGAGCAGGAATTAAGCTTGGGGATGCTGATACGTCTCCAACATATCTATAATTTTTGATGATGGCATGCTATTATATTATTTGTTTTGGATGTTTTATATGCATTAATATGCTAGTTTATATTATTTTTGGGACTAACCTATTAATCTAAAGTCTAGTGCCAGTTTTCCTTGTTTTTGGTTTTGTAGATATGGAATATTAAAAGGACTTCAAACGGAATAAAACCTTAAGAAATAATTTTTCTAGAAGGAAACAAATCAACCAGGCTTGGTGTCACGGTAGGAAACCTGCCAGGGAGTCACAAGCCTGCTAGGCGCCCCCCTAGCCGCACCTAGCAGTCTTGCCATCTTCCGGCAGGTCTCCTAACCCTATTCTTTGTCCTATAAATTCCCAAATATTCCCCAACATCAAAACAAGCCACGCAAATACTTTTCCGCTGCCAGAATCCTAGGTTCCCGAGATATCCAATCTTGGAGCCTTTTCCGATAATCTATCGGAGGGGGTTTCGATCTACTCAACCCCATTGCCCCTCCGATGATGCGTGAGTAGTCCACCATAGACCTACGGGTCCATATCTAGTAGCTAGATGGCTTCGTCTCTCTCTTTGATCTTCAATACCATGTTCTTCATGATCTTCATGGGGATCTATCCGATGTAATCCTCTTTTGTAGTGTGTTTGTAAAGATCCGATGAATTATGAGTTCATGTTCAGATTATCCATGAATCTTATTTGAATCTCCTCTGAATTCCTATTTGCATGATTTCATATCCTTGTAAGTCTCTTTGAGTTATTGGTTTGGTTTGGCCAACTAGATTGGTAATTCTTGAAATGGGAGAAGTGATTGGTTTTGGGTTCAATCTTGCAGTGTCCTCACCCAGTGACACAATAGGGGTAGCGGGGCACGTATTGTATTGTTGCCATCAAGGGTAAAAGATGGGGTTTTCAACATATTGCTTTAGTTTATCCCTCTACATCATGTCATCTTTCTTAATGCGTTACTCTGTTCTTCATGAACTTAATACTCTAGATGCAGGCAGGAGTCGGTCGATGTGTGGAGTAATAGTAGTAGATGCAGAATCGTTTTGGTCTACTTGACACAGACGTGATGCCTATATGCATGATCATTGCCTTGGATACATGATTATTCGCTGTTCTATCAATTGCTTGATAGTAATTTGTTTATCCACCATGATATTTTCCTTCAAGAGAGAAGCCTCTAGTGAAACCTATGGCCCCGGTGTCGTGGGAACGAGTATGACAGTAAAAGGTAGGCGTACGAAGGGAGAGGGCAGAGTCCTAGCTACGGCGAGGATGTACACATGAATGTATGAGTTCAGGCCCCTCTTGTGGGGGTAACAACCCTACGTCTCTGTGCTCGGGAGCTCTTGTCATGTGGAAAGTATAAGTTACTGTAGGTGTGAACCCTTGTGCCAGAGGGGAGGGGTGGCTTATATAGAGTTCGCTACCCCTTATAAGTGCCAGACATCCAAGGGTCCGATCGTGGGTATAAAGACGAGCGTTACTGGTAATGTACATCATAATTTCGACTAATGATGACCGGCCTAATGCCTGCCTATTGGCCTCCCTATGGTGGCTTCTGGTCTTCTGGCGTCAATTGGAAGCGAGGTCTTTTGAGTGACAGGTGACTGTCGAGTGGAGGGAGAAGATGCCAAGTGGATTGAATGTCGAGTGACTTGAGCAACATGGAGAATCCAGTCAGAACCTCTCTTGTAATCTTTAAGTCCTCCAATATAATGTCCTTAGGTAGGGTATGTAGGTCAGGCCTAGGACCCTCCCCTAGGTACACATCCTCATCATTATCCCCTTAATGGATCGGGGTTTGAGTGAGAAAGGGGATCGATGCTAGTCTTGATAAGGCACCAAACTTCCGAATGTACTTCGGGGCTTCAATGAAATTTGCGTTGATTGAAATCTTTGTTGTTCGCCCAGGTCGATTTTGCCTTGAAAGTGTCTGAATGAATTCTAAGCATCAATTATTTTCCAAGTGACTTGAAGGGATCCTTAGATGCGACGGGTCGCTCTGCCAGACATGAATTTCACGGTATTCGAATTTTTGGGAAGTATGCGCGTCCGTGATGATGACATCATGATTGGTGCAAGTGGGAGCACGACGCCTCAATTCACGCGCTGCTCATTTACCCACGTACCACGCGACATCTACGGTCGAGATACATGGGGATTTAGCGGGCCCACCAGTCAACGAGACACTCGATAGAATATAAAATCCCATCGCACCGCTGTCCGCATAGTCTTCTTCCCCCAAATCTCCTTTCTTCCTCCACCTCTCGTGCTCTCAGTGCACTGCTCTGCTCTGCCTCGATGACCGCCACTGCCACTATGACGAAGGGGAAGACCGAGAAGCTGGAGCGTGCCAAGAAGTGGGTCGTGAATGGAAAAGCCAAGAAGCCGTCGAGCGTGCGGTTCACCATGCCGGCAGGGTGGATCCAGGGGATTTTCTCCCGTCGACGGTCACTGCCACGAATGTTGAGAACCTCGTCGTCAATGGTCTCATGGCCGAAGGCTCGTGGAGGCTTTCGGTGGGAGAAATCAAGCCAGAGCCGCATGAGGGGGAGGGGTCCTTCTCCTCACCCACGTCAAGAGAGATTTCTCCATGCCACCCCATCCTTTCTTCCGAGGGTTTCTGAATTTCTTCGGAGCCCAACTCCATCATTTTCCTCCGAATGCAATTTCTTATCTTGCTTCTTTCATCACCATGTGTAAGTGTTTCTTGGGTTGTCCTCCCCACTGGGGTCTGTTCAAACACATCTTTACCATCAGATCTCAGTCAGTCAAGAAGGCCAACCCTGAGGATGATAAAACCCATGTCATCCAATTGTGTGGTGGCTTTGGGATCCAGAAGAGAGCTAGGAGCTCCTTTCCCTCCATGACCTTCCCTGAATTTGTTAGGGATTGGCAGTTGACCTGGTTCTACTGTAAAGATGTAGCATCTCCCAACATGTCGACTGGTCTCTCCCCTTTTATGTTAGATCGACCCGCCGTTCCCAAATCCTTGACAGTGTTAGAGGGGGAAAAGTCCAGGTGGGGATCTTAGTGGATGCCGTAGTGGCCATTGTCCGTGGCGGAGTGACTGCCATGGACCTTTTGGAGACATTTCTCAGTCGACGGATCCAGCCCCTCCAAGCAAGGGACCATGCTATGTGGAATTACTCAGGCCTGGAAGACACGACTCGGACGCACCCAGAGGAAGTCCCACAGAAAACTGTCGAGCAATGGCTTCGGAGCATCACTGGAGCATGTGACAATCCCCTTGGAGCCAAGAGTAT
This sequence comes from Hordeum marinum, assembly GCA_022496015.1. Taxonomy (NCBI): domain Eukaryota; kingdom Viridiplantae; phylum Streptophyta; class Magnoliopsida; order Poales; family Poaceae; genus Hordeum; species Hordeum marinum. Next base: position 337,989,329 of record CM039677.1, on the reverse strand, counting down.
TAAGCCTTACTCTGTTGATCATCCACCAACAAATTTGGTAAATAATATCTTTGTCGACTGCCGCACTATTCTGTCGAGTGGTTGAATTGTTGGTCAACTGACTTTGATGTTTGAATCTTGTAGGAATGGATGAACATGTACTCGCCCATGCCAAATGGGAATCAGCCCGAAGACGTAGGGGAGAGCGAGGGCGGCATCATGGACATCGATTATGCTGATGACGGTGAGGATGAGTACGAGTGCTCAGACGAGGAAGAAGAAGATATCGAGTCTCCTTCATGCACTGAGCATCGCTCCAAGCCGCGTCAGGACCCTGCGACTACCCCAGGCAAGGCTATGGCGTCGACTGGGAGAAGTCTAAAGTGGGACCGAACCTTGTCGAGTCGAGTGAACGGGTCGCAAAGCAGCCCAAGCCTGACGCGCCGAAGCCCCGGAAAGCTTTCCCCCTCATGAAGATCGATGAGCCTGTTGTCTCAACATAGTGTTCGCTTTCTTATTTTGTTGTTGCATTGGATTTCAAATTCTTGCTGGCCGAGTGGAATTTGGTCTACCAAGGTCGCTACCTCAGTGACATCGCCTCCACGGGATGCAGAGGAGCAAATGGATGTGGACACTGCTGACGCAGGCACTTCCCAACGAGGTAAAACGAATCTTCACTCAGTTTTGTTCCTTAAAAATGATTTGCCACTGATTGAATAAGCTAATGTTGTCGATTGATGTTTGCAGAAATCATTCTACTAGAGGATGATGAAGAGCCACATCGGGGTACGAGGGGTGAAGGTGTGACCTCAAGCACCCCGTGCATACGCGCCCGAAGAACGTCATCCGCACAAACTCCACAAAGGTCGACTGTTGTGTCGTTCCAGGGGATAGGTGACTCGTCCCGAGCAAGAACTGATCTCGCGGCTCCATTGTTGAGTGCCCCACCAGCTGCCTCAACCATTGTGGCCTCGACACCAGTCGGACAACTCCAGACCACCTCAACTACTCCAGCTACAGCAACGATTCAGTCGATGACTGCCTTTCCGCTGCACCATGTCCCGAAAGACCAAACCGGAGCTGCTAAGGAAGCCATGATCAAGGCAGAGCAAATAATGTTGTGCACAAAGGAGGCGTATGAGGCCAGCAAGATGGCTTATGATGCCAGCGCGGCGCTTCGCACCAACGTCTAAGTAAGTGCGATTGTAAGTGCATTTCCAATTGAATTCCTGTCTTTGTTGATTGTACACCCAGTGGGTGTTTTCCTTTTGTAAATTGCTTGTACATTTTCCACTCGAATAGATCAGGTCTTAGTCGAGTATATTTCGTTCTAGTGGGGGCACGCTGAGTGCACCCACTGGGTGTAGTCCCCGAGACCACTGTTGAATGGTGATGACATCGGCAGGGGTCTTAGAGTTATTTTAGTAACCACTCGACAACTCGAGTGATAAAAGGTCCAGTGAGGGCACAATGAGTGCACCCACTGGGTGTAGTCCCCGAGACCGCTGTTGAGTGCTTGCACTGGCGGGGGTCTTAATAGAGACGATATTCACATGCTTGCACACATTTTTTTATTTTCCTGCCACTCAACAGATCGAGTGTTAACAGATCCAGTGGGGGCACACTGAGTGCACCCACTGGGTGTAGTCCCTGAGACCGCCATCGAGTGCTTGCATTGACGGGGGTCTGATAGAGACCATCGTACGTTCAGAGAGAACAGACCTTGTCGAGTGATTTAGGAACTAGTGGGGGCACGCTGAGTGCACCCACTGGGTGTAGTCCCCGAGATTACTGTTGATTGTTGACGATGAGCAGTAGTCTTGAGAACTTGAACTCAGGGTTCTTTGTCATACGCGGAGTACGCTTGCCACTCGACTTGTCAAGTGAACTCTTTGCTTTAGAGGTACCACTCCGAAGCTACCTTGTAGGTTTCATGGATATCATTGCCATCAACCATGATATGACGCTATTTCAGGAGTGTGGGGTGGGGCGGCGGGCTGCCCTCCAGTTGACAGTTCTTCACCCTTCCACTCGGGAGTGGAGGGATTTTCTTGTCGACTGAACTGGTGTTTTGTTGATTCCAGAGAGCTTGCGAACTTGGCACCCAGTACAAGGACTTGGATAAGGACAGGAACCAGCTGCGATTGGACCTGGAGGTCTCCAAGAACAACCTAGAACGTGTGCAGACTGAGCTAAAGACCCTGGGAGGTAATCTTTGTTGAACCAATTCACTCTTACTTTCACCTTCAATCCTTTGAACCGAGTGCTCTCACTCGAACAAACGTGCGTGATGAAAATCGTCGACTCCAAGCGCGACCCAACAATACTATTTCTTTAGATACCATGAAGAAAGCGCTGGAGGACAAGGACAAGGAGCTTGCTGACGCTCAAAAGGTGGCGAAGGAGAAAACTGAAGCCGCCGAGAAGAAGCTTTCCGCCAAGAAGATTGAAGTGGAAAACTCCAAGCTGAAACTGGAACGTAGTGAGATTATCAAGAAGACTGAACAACTGACAAGGAGGAGCAATAGACTGGAAAAGCACTTGGGAGATTTCGCGAAGAAGGTGTTCATCATGCTCGACGATAACTTCCTTTGTCGAGTGAATTTCCTCAATTCCCATAGGCTAGTAATGTAATCATCTTTCCATTCCTCCCTCCATATAGAATTCTGCCAGGACTTCGAAAAAGAGACCGAAGAGATCGATCCCAATCTAGAACCCACTAAGTCACATGTTGGAGATGTTGTGGCCATGAACATGTTCCGCCTCAACGTCCGCCTCCAGAGCGTTCAAGCATACATCATTCGACCCAAAGCTACACTGGGGAAGATTGACAAGCAACTATGGCCTAAAGACACTCTCTAGACTGATCTTGCATCCATGATGACTCGTATCAATGAGATCCCCAGTCTAGTGCAAGCTTGGAAGAAGTCAGCTGCTCGCTGCGGAGCCGATGTGGTGCTCTCACTTGTCAGAGTCCATTGCAAGGACGCAAGAGAGGACAAGTTAAAGGACCACCGAGTGATGAACATGAAGAAACTTCAGTTTGAAGACTTCATGGAGACCTTCATCGATGCAGCCACTCGGATCATAGACGGGATCGACTTGGACACCTTCGTTGAGCCAGCGAGTCCTTCTGGTGGTAAAAAAATTATTTGCCTCGGAATGTCGAGTGGAACTATAATGGTCTTAAAACTTCATTCAGGCCTTAAGCCTGAGTACCTTTTCTTGCGCGTGAAACTTCTGCCCGCGCTGAAACCTTTGGATTTATTCGCATTTCGCTTTCAATCATTTGCTTGACTAGACAAAAAAACTGGTTCGTAGCTAAGTTTCTGAATGAATGGAATGTTATCCACTCGGAAAGGTTGTTAAACTTAGGCGAAAGCTGGTTCACAGCTAAGCCCTCGAGTGTGAGGATCGCTCAACACTCGGAGAAGTTTAGAACTTAGACGAAGACTGGTTCGTAGCTAAGTTTCCGAGTGAATGGAATGTTACCCACTCGGAAAATTTGTTTAATCTTAGGCGAAAGCTGGTTCATAGCTAAGCCCCCGAGTGTGAGGATCGCTCAACACTCGGAGAAGTTTTGAACTTAGACGAAGATTGGTGCGTAGCTAAGTTTCCGAGTGAATGGAATGTTACCCACTTGGAAAGGTTTTTAACTTAGGCGAAAGCATGTTCGTAGCTAAGCCCCCGAGTGTGAGGATCGCTCAACACTCGGAGAAGTTTTGAACTTAGACGAAGACTGGTTCGTGGCTAAGTTTCCGAGTGACTGGACTGCTATCCACTCGGAAGGGTTTTTAACTTAGGCAAAAGCGTGTTCGCAGCTAAGCCCCCGAGTGTGAGGATCGCTCAACATCGGAGAAGTTTTGAACTTAGACGAAGACTGGTTCGTAGCTAAGTTTTCGAGCGAATGGATTGCTATCCACTCGGAAGGGGTTTTAACTTAGGAAAAAGCGTGTTTGTAGCTAAACCCCCGAGTGTGAGGATCGCTCATCACTCGGAGTGTTCCCAAATGTGAATTTGCGCAATCGGAATAGACGAAAGACTGTGGAAGTCATGGTTGCATAAACGACATTGTATGAAGTACTTTTATTACATCAACACAACTCTGTTTTCAGGTATAGAAACGACGGAGCAGATCCGCATTCCAGGCTCGCGGCTCGTCGATCTTCTTCTTGAGGTTGTAGAGGTGATAAGCTCAGTTGTTCAACACCTTAGTGACAATGAAAGGTCCTTCCCACACCGGAGCGAGCTTGTGAGGGCACTGTTGATCCACTCGGAGCACTAAATCACCTTCATGAAATGATCGACTCTTAACATGCTTCATGTGGAAACGTCGCAGATCTTGCTGGTATGTAGTCATCCAAATCAAAGCCATCTCCCGTTCCTCTTCTAAGAGATTTACCCCATCTTGTCTTGCTTGCTCAGCTTCAGCTTCGGAATAAAGATCCACCCGAGGGGAATTATGGAACAGGTCACTCGGTAGGACAACTTCGGCTCCATAGACCAAGAAAAAAGGAGTTCTTCCAGTCGACCGATTAGGAGTTGTTCTCAAGCCTCATAAAACAGATGACAATTCATACACCTAGCCTCCGGCTGCATGTTCCAAATCTCGCATGAGATGAGGCTTTTGACCTTGTAGGATGAGGCCATTGGCTCGCTCGGCTTGGCCATTGGTTTGGGGATGTGCAACTGATGCATAATCCACCTGAGTGCCTTGGGAGAAGCAGAAGTGTCTGAACTCTTCCTAGTCGAAGTTTGAGCCATTATCTATGATAATACTGTGAGGAACTCCATATCGGTAGATTATCTCTCTCATGAACTTGATCGCAGTGTGGGAGTTCAATTTCTTTGTAGGCTTGGCCTCAATCCACTTCGTAAGCTTGTCGACTGGAACTAGCAAATGAGTAAATCCACTTTGTCCTGTCCGAAAGGGACCAACCATATCCAAACCCTAGACAACGAACGACCAAGCAAGGGGAATGGTCTTCAGAGCAGATGCAGGTTTGTCAGACAAGTTTGCATAGAACTGGCATCCTTCATAGTGATCAACAATGTCTTTGGCCATCTCATTGGCACGCGGCCAGAAGAAACCAGCTCGATATGCTTTAGCGACAATTGTTCGAGAGGATGCATGATGGCCGCAAGTCCCCGAGTGGGTTTCTTCTAGGATCATTCGACCTTCTTCTGGGGAAATGCATCGCTGTGCCATGCCAGTTACACTTTCTCTGTATAGTTGAGCATCCATGACAGTAAAAGCTTTGGATCTACGCACAATCTGCCGGGCTTCAACTTCATCCTCAGGCAGTTATTGCCTCAAAATATATGTAATATAGGGCACTGTCCAGTCGGGAAGGATGACCAGAACCTCCATAACTAGATCAATAACCACAGGGACATCAATCTCAGTCGGATCAAGGCACTCATAACTTGTGAGGGCTCTTCGGTGAAAGGATCTCCCTGCACCGAAGGAGTATGAAGATGCTCCAAAAATATAGTGCTAGGGAAGGGCCTCTGAGTGGATCCAATCTTTGCCAGCTCATCAGCTGCTTGATTCTTCACTCGGGGAACATGATGGAGTTCCAACCCTTCAAATCTCTTCTCAAGTTTTCTAACAACATTACAATATCCAGTCATAGCGGGGTTCCTAACATCCCACTCTTTCATCACTTGATTAACCACCAAATCTGAGTCGCCGTAAACCATCAAGCGTTTTGACGCCGTGTGAGATGGCCATGCGCAACCCGTACAAGAGTGATTCATATTATGCTTCATTGTTGGAGGAATCAAAGTGAGTCTGCAGGACGTAACTGAGTTTGTCACCTTTCAGGGATACCAAAACCACGCCAGCACCGGACCCATTCAACATTTTTGATCCATCAAAGAACATGGTCTAGTGCGTCGAGTGAATCTGGATTGGCTGTTGTTCTTCAACCACTCGGCCAAGAAATCGGCCAATGCTTGAGATTTGATCGCCTTCTTGGCTTCAAATTTGATGTCAAAGTACAATAGCTCAATCGCCCATTTAGCCACTCGACCATTCGCATTTCGATTGTTGAGGATCTCAGACAATGGAGCATCACTGACGACTGGAATTGAATGGTCCTGAAAGTAGTGTGCCACCTTTTTCATTGACAGATAGATACCATAGACAAGCTTCTGGTAATGCGGGTACCTTTACTTTGAAGGATTCAACACTTCAGAAATGTAGTAGACTGGACGCTGAACCTTGTAGGCCTTTCCTTCCTCTTCTCGCTCGACAGTCAAAACTGTACTGACAACCTTATTATTAGCCGCAGTGTACAGGAGCAAAGGCTCTTTGCGGTGAGGAGCAGCAAGCAACGACTAGGTGGAAAGCAGGGCTTTGAGCTGAACAAACGTTGCTTCAGCCTCTGGAGTCCATTCAAACGTGTCAGACTTCTTCATCAATCGGTACAAAGGCAATGCCTTCTCGCTGAGACGGGAAATGAATCGACTCAACACTGCCAAGCAACCTGTGAGCTACTGAACATCATGCACTCGCACGGGACTTTTCATTTGGGGTAATGGCGTTGATTTTCTCAGGGTTGACATCGATTCCCCGTTCAGAAACAAGAAAACCGAGTAACTTGCCGCCAGGAACACCAAAGGCACACTTAGCCGGATTTAGCTTGATATCATATCTCCTCAGATTGGCGAATGTCTCGGCCAAGTCAGCCAGTAGGTCAAAACCTTTGTGGGACTTGACGACAATATCGTCCATGTAAGCTTCGACATTTCGAGGGATCTGATCAAGTAAACACTTCTGAATCATGCGCATGAAAGTAGCGTCGGCATTCTTCATACCAAAAAGCATGGTGATATAGCAGAAACACCCGAATGGGGTGATGAAGGCTGTTTTTATTTAATCTGGGCCAAATAGGAGGATCTAATGGTAACCAGAGTATGCATCTAGAAATGATAAACGCTCACACCCCACAGTCGAGTCGACAATCTGATCAATGCTAGGGAGCGGGAAATGATCTGTCGGGCAGACTCGATTGATATGCTTGAAGTCAATACACATGCGGAGAGACTTGTCCTTCTTGGGGACCATGACGACATTCTAGGGCCACTCGGAGTGGTATATCTCCCGAATGAACTTAGCTTCCAAGAGACGAGCCACCTCTTCGCCGATTGCTTTGCGCTTCTCCGCTGTCGACCAACACAAGTGTTCTTTCACTGGCTTGGCCTTCGGATCAACTCTCAGTCAGTGCTCAGCTAGTTCCTTGGAAACCCCTGGCATGTCAGTAGGATTCCATGCGAAGATATCCTAGTTCTCACGGAGGAACTAGATGAGCTCGGCTTCCTATTTGCCATTGCGTGTTGTTGATATGTTGGTCGGGGCAGCAGTTGAATCTGTCGGGTGAATGTGCACCTTTTTCACTTCCCCTGCCAACTGGAAAGCTGACTCCGAAGCGGGTTTCTTAGCACGCAGCAAAGCAACAGGGCCAATGCTCTTATTGTACTCTTCTAGCTCGACCATAGCCATCTGATGATCGGCAATTTTGGAGCCCTGCTGGAGGCACTCCTCAGCCCTCTATTGATTGCTAGTGACTGTGATCACCCCCTTGGGTCCAGGCATCTTCAGTTTGAGATACACATAACATGGATGGGCCATGAAACGGGCATAAGCTGGTCGACCAAGGATAGCATGGTACGCGCTTTGGAAGTCCACGACTTCAAACGTTAATTTCTCTTTACGAAAAAATTTATCTGTCCCGAACACCACATCCAGTGCAATCTAGCCGAGTGACCTGGCTTTCTTCCCTGGGATGACTCCATGGAACTGCATATTGCTCTCACTGAGTCGGGACATCGGAATGCCCATCCCCTTAAGGGTATCTGCATACAGAATGTTCAGCCCGCTTCCTCCGTCCATGAGGACCTTGTAGAGTCGAGTGCCTCCCACAACAGGATCAACCACCAAAGCCTGCCGACCGGGAGTGGCGACATGAGTAGGATGATCTGACTGATCGAACATGATGGCAGTCTGAGACCACTTGAGGTACATGGAGTTGTAGGCACGACCATGTTGACTTCCCTGTTTATAACCTTCAATTGACTCTTGCTTTCAACATCAGCAAAAATCATCGATGTGGCGTTGACATCGAGAAAAGCTTCTTTATCTTCATCATCATCTTTTTCAGCGGTTTTCTCACTCGATGGGCCTTCCTTGAACTGTTGGATCAGCAAACGGTACTGTCGAGTGGTATGCTTGGGCAATATCAAATTTCCTTCTTCGTCTTTCCTCATGTGGATTGCACATGGTAAATCCATAACATCAGTTCCTAACTGATTCTTTCCTTTCTTGGAGTTGAACTGTCCCTTGGACTTCCCCTTGTTTTTCCCTTGTGCCGCTAGAGCAGCTGCCTCTGCCTGAATAGGGTCATCAACCTTCCGCTTCTGCTTCCGACTAGAATTGCTCCCTCCATCGTTGTCGACTGCTTTTCCTTTGCTGCTGCGGAGGTGGTCTTCTTCTTCGCCATTGGCGTGCCGAGTGGCGATTTCCATCATCTTGCTTAGCGAAATATCACCTGTTCGCCCAAACATCAAGTAAAGCTCTCTATACTTCACTCCGGCCTTGAAAGCACATACAACCTGATGCTTTGAAACATTCTCCACCATATGATGCAAAGTGGACCAGCGCTGAATGTAATCCCTCAATGACTCGTTGGGCTTCTGAACACAATGTTGCAGACCAATCAAACCGGCGGGACGCTTGCAAGAGCCCTCGAACATTCTGATAAACACTCGGGCAAGATCCTCCCAGCTGTGGATGCTAGAAGGATCCAAACAATTCAGCCATGCACGGGCCAAACCATCTAACATCAAGGACAAATGCTTCATTGCGATGTTGTCATTGCCGCCACCAATCTGAACAGCCACTCGGTAATCATCCAACCACGTCTCCGGCTTCGACTCGCCAGAAAACTTGCCTATCCCAGCCGCCAACCTGAAGTTGGGGGGAATCTCTGCAGAACGAATAGCACTGCTAAAGCACTCGGGACCAGAAATAACAACATTGCTTCCACTCGGGTAATCTCTATCGAAACCATCTCTGTGGGCTCTGCCTCTGTCGATTTGCCTCTAAGTGAGGACATATCTTGCATCGAACCCTGGATTCTGCTCCTCACCAAACGGGCGCCTATCGTCCTGGTGCCGGAGCACGTATGGACCACTCCGCGGAGGAGTGGGCACTCGACGGTGGTCATCACGGTGAAACTAATCTCGTCCCTAATCCCTGTACTGATCCTCTCGAAAACCTCTGCCCCTACGATGCAGAGGCGAACCAGGACTATGTGTCGACTAAACAGTCTCCTCTCTTGGTGAATTTTTGTGTATTCTATTGTGCGACTGTGAAACAACTGAATTTTGTCGCTGCACCACGTCAAGCAATGCTCTGATTTGCAGCAAACCTTTGCCAGCCTCTCATCATGACGGCTGGATTGAATATGCTATCCTAGCTGCTGCTACAACATTTAAAACTGGAATACGGTATCCCTCAATGTTGTTCTGTGAACCACTCGGGAACAGCTGTCGCTGACGTTGGCTGGGGGGGGGGTGGACGCTGGAGAGCGCGCTCGTCGAGTTCCCTCTAGAGCTCTTAAAGCCGAATGCGCGTGGCCTCCAAGGCCTGAACCTTAGTGGTCGCACTGATGATGGGCATATGGAGGACCTCTTGATTTTGGTGTGGCTGCTCATTCGATGCCCCACCAGCCTATCGCCTACCGTGGACAAAACCAGGCGGCGGGCTCTAATGTGAACCAGCCATAAGGACCTCCTTTGCGGGATCGTAGCTCTCGCACTCGAAGGGTATGTCAGACTGATCGGAGTCCGACTCGAACACGCCGTGAAGTAACTCGGCGGGCTCGATCGCCGCAATCTGTGGAGATGAAACCTGGCAGGCCATCGCATGCTTCACCCAGTGGTGGAGCCATGAGCGACTGGATCGCTTGCGATGGTGAACAACGAGGAGAGCCACAGAGTTCGGAGTCGATGGCTGCCGCAGAAGTACGCCACAGGAACTCAAGCGGAAGTGCGTAGCCCTATGGATCGGGAGTGCCTCAACATCGAGAGGCACTTCCTGTAGCCATGCTAAATCTTCGGCGATGAAGGTGAGCGATCCTAAACGGATCTCGAGGCCCAAAGACAAACCACCACCAGAAGACATGATGAAGGGGGAAAATGCAACCTCGCCGGAAGTCGCTTAGATGCCTGCCCCGCGGTGGGCGCCAACTGTCGTGGGAACGAGTCTGATAGTAAAAAGTAGGGGTACGAAGGGAGAGGGCAGAGTCCTAGCTACGACGAGGATGTACACACGAATGTGTGAGTTCAGGCCCCTCTTGTGGAGGTAACAACCCTACGTCTCAGTGCTCGGGAGCTCTTGTCATGTGGAAAGTATAAGTTATAGTAGGTGCAAACCCTTGTGCCAAAGGGGAGGGGTGGCTTATATAGAGGTCGCTACCCCTCATAAGGGTCAGGCATCCAAGGGTCAGATTGTGGGTATAAAGACGAGCCTTACTGGTAACGTACATCATAATTGCTACTAATGACGACTGGCCTAACGCCTGCCTGTTGGCCTCCATGGGGTGGCATCTGGTCTTCTGGCGTCGACTGGAAGCGAGGTCTTCCGAGTGACGGGTGACTGTCGAGTGGAGGGAGAAGCTGTCGAGTGGATTGAATGTCGAGTGACTTGAGCACCATGGAGAATCCAGTCGGAACCTCTCTTATAATCTTGAAGTCCTCCAATATAATGTCCTTGGGTAGGGTATGTAGGTCAGGCCTAGGACCCTACCCTAGGTACATATCCTCGTCACTCGAGCTACTTTCCATAATAAACTTTTAGATCTATAAAGCAAAAATACCAAAAATACCTTGCTGAAATTTATTTACCTTTTACTTTCCGTTCTCATTTGCATCTATCTCTTTCAGCTCTAATTCTTACAAATAACCGTGAAGGGATTGACAACCCCTTTTTAGCGTTGGATGCAAGAGTTTGATTATTTGTGTAGGTGCATCCATTGGTGACTTGCTTCTTCCTCCTACTGGATTGATACATTGGTTCTCAACAAGTAAGAGAAATACTTATCTACTTCGTTGCATCACCCTTTCCTCTTCAAGGGAAAACCAACACAAGCTCAAGAGGTAGCAACCCCCTAGGCACGCCCTAATGGCTTGGGACCACCTCGTGGCTCCATTTGGCGTGATTCGAACGCTGAAAAATCATATATATACCAAAACTCTCAGAAAAATAAACCTAGAACTTCCACTTTGATGTCGCAAGCCTCTATACCAAAGAAAAGTCATCCGAAGCCCTGTTTCGGCACCCTGGTGGAGGGGGCAATCATCACCGGAGGCCATGTTCATCATCCCGGTGGTTTCCATGACAAGGTGGGAGTAGTTCACCCTCGGTGATAAGGGTATGTACCAGTAGCTATGTGATTGACCTCTCTCTCTCTCTCTCGTGTTCTTGAGATGTCACGATCTTCATGTATCATGAGCTTTGTTAATATAGTTGGATCATATGGTGTTCTTACCTTGCTAACTTGATGAGATGAATTGAATATTTTCCTTTAAGGTTTTGTTATGTCGGATTGAATATTGGATTTGAGATCACTCGATATATGTCTTGCATGTGATACCCGTGGTGACAACAGGGTGTTATATTGATTCACTTGATATATGTTTTGGTACTCAACTTGCGGATTCTTGTGGTGACAATGGGGTAATCTACGCATATAGGTTGATACACATTCTTGTCCTACTTTCTCCAATAGAAATCTTGGGGGTACTCTTTGAAGCTCTTTGTGTTGGATTGAATATGGTGAATCTGGAATTGTTTGATGCATGTCGAATAGTTAAGCCGCGGATACTTGAGGTGACATTGGAGTGTCTAGGTGACATTAGGGTTGATTGATGCGTATCATATGGTGTTATTTTAGTACGAACTCTAGGGTTGTTTGTGACACCTATATGAATAGCTCAATAGATTGATCGAAAAGGATAACTTTGAGGTGCCTCTACTACCTACAAAAATTTCATCTTATATTCTCCGCTACTTATGAACTTCGGAGTGATTCTTTGTCGCACGTTAAGGGATGATCATATGATTTTATTATGTTAGCATTGTTGAGAGATTGCACTAGTGAAAGTATGAAACTTATGACTTATTTCCAAGCATTTATACTTTTAGATTACAGAAACCTTTTTCTACTATCCATATTGCACTTGTATCACCATCTTTTTGCCGAACTAGTGCACATATACAATTTGCCACTGTAATGGGTGTGTTGGGGATGTTAAGATTCATGCACTAGCCAATGCGACAAAAAGTCCGAACTGATGGAAAGGACTAGTGAAATCCACATATACTGTAACACCCCCTCTCACGTGTGACAGGGAAGACAAGTCAACACATGCAACCGGAAGAGAGCGACGGTGCGCCAAACTCACGTATGACTCAAGAGGCCTCTACGTGGACACAAAGGGGGGTTATCGGAAATTTTTAAATAAATTATGAAAGCCAGGACTTGAACTCAAGACCTTAGCTCCGATATCATGTTAAGCGTCATCCACTAGCCAACGCGACCAAAAGTCCGAACTGATGGAAAGTACTAGTGCAATCCACATATATTGTAACACGTAGAGGCCTTTTGAGTCATACGTGAGTTTCGCTCACCGTCGCTCTCTTCCGATTGTACGTGTTGACTTGTCTTCCCCATCACACGTGAGAGGAGGTGTTATAGTACATGTGGATTGCACTAGTCCTTTCCATCAGTTTGGACTTTTGGTCGCGTTGGCTAGTGCATGAAGCTTAACAGGGGACACAAGAGATTTCTAGTATTTTATTGTAGGGTTGTTGGAGAAAGGCAATCTTCATCCTACACCTCCCACGGATTGATAAGACTTAGGTCATCCACTTGTGGAAAATTTGCTACTGTCCTCCGAAACTCCGCGCTTGGAGGTCCAACAGAGTCTACAAGAATAAAGTTGCGTAGTAGACATCACTATTGTTCTACGCAAGGCAATGAGCAACTTCAGTAGCTAGTATCCTATCTTCTACCATGAAGATTGGAAACTTCATCGTTCCAAGATATCCTTCAATATTTCAAAACTTTACGAAGTTACAAGCGAATTTGACATATATAGAAAGCACTGGCACTGCGACTCACAACTCATTCCTGGGTACTTATATAGCATGAAAATGAAAAAACAAACAAAAAGGATCAAGAAGGTGACATGTCTACCCTTGCACATCCTGCAAAATTCCTATTTTTGACAGAATTCAATGCTATCCAAGACCTCGAATCTCCTCGAGATTCCTCGAATTTTCCTCATGAAATAAATGTGGTAGGAAAGATATGATCCACATAGGCCTTGCTGCAAAAATCAGATGACACCTACATGTGCCGCCCTAGATTTGTTGATGTGGTTGGATGTTTTATTTAATGTACTAATTGCACTGTTGCTCATAGTTCTTTTAATTCCAATGTGGAACCACAAATCTGAAATGTGTTGGCCCGACCAAGGCGCGGATAAAATTGAACATCGTCATCCGTGAGGTCAATCAACACGTTGGAGTTGGCCTAAGACAAACTGTAACGCGCTGACCCAAATAGATACGGATTTTGTATGCTATTTAATTTGGGTCCGGTCTGTGCATCCAACTGTGCTACCACATTTGTGAGATGTCGTCTTCTAGCATTTAATGAAACACCTAGCAGGCGTAGAGGCGGATGCGCATGAGGACGTCGCAAAGCATGGAGGTCCTTGGAGGGCAACTCCAGTTGCATCCATGATTGTCGTCGTCACCCGGGCTGCCGCCGTAGGCGAGTGGCCCTTGTCAGGGTTGAGTACTCGCACTATTCACTCGATCGCTCAAGAGAGACAAGAGGTTTTTGCGTCACGTTCAACCTTGTGACTTTTCTGTTTTTCTCTCTTCTATTTATTCAGTACAGAAGGAAAGAAGTGGCCTGGTAGATCCTACCAAAGCGCCACGATCCCGAAGACTCGTGCCATCCCATGAGCTGGCGTCGTGGCTAACCACCCAACTAATCAATCAGGTCATGTGATCGCGCCCAGATTGGCTACGTGCATGGCATGCACAAAGTGCCATGGGCTCATGCCTAACTACGTTATTGACAGAAAACAAACTAACTGAACTTGAGAAAGGTGCAGCGACTAGATTTGCTAACAAATCTTCCCTCTAATCTTGTCGCCGCCGGATTATTTTAGTCATGTTGATCCTCCCCCTAAGCTCCAGGAACCGGATCAGCCCAAGTGCTTTCGTGAGGGCGTCGGCGAGTTGATCGTTGGTGCAGATATAGTCGATGTCGATGCGCCCCTCTTCCACACATTCGCGAATGAAATGGTACTGTATCTCAATGTGCTTGCTCCGATCATGGGAGACGGGGTTCTTGGAGAGAGAGATAGCTGACTTGTTGTCGACCAGCAGCCGCAGTGGTCGAACGTCGGAGTTTAGCATCTCTCCGAGCAACTGAGCAAGACAAATACCCTGGCATGCGGCTGTGGTGGCGGCCACGTACTCCGCCTCACATGAGGAGATGGCCATCACTCTCTGCTTCTGCGACTGCCAACTCACTGGGCTGCTGCCAAGGAAGAAGAGCACCCCTATGGTACTCCGTCTGTCATCGATGTCGCCGGCATGATCCGCATCGCTGTATCCCAACAGCTCCAACGTGCCCTTTCCGTGGACGAAGGCACATCCATAGTCCAGTGTGCCAGCTACGTACCTCAGTAGGCGCTTCACGGTTGCGTAGTGATCTAAGGCCGGCGCCTCCATGAAGCGGCTCAGGTATCCGACAGCGAATGAGATGTCCGTCCTCATGTGTACGAGGTAGCGCAGTCCTCCGATAATGCTGCGGTACAAGGCGACATCCACCGGCTTCTCCTTGCTATCCCTGCTCATCTTCAACCGAGCTTCCATCAGTGCATTGCCAGGGTTGCAGTCGTCGAGCCGTGCGCGCTCCAGCAACTTCTTGGCATAAGCCGCCTGGCAGAGCATGATCCGATCGCGCTCCTGGCGCACCTTGATCCCTAGTTATTAGCTGAGCTTGCCAAGGTCGCTCATACGAAAGAGAGAGATCATCTGTCGCTTGAACGTGTTGATCTCTGTCTTGTCCGTGCCCGTGATGACAAGGTCATCGACGTACACTCCAACGAGCAGGAGCTTGCCGCCCTCCCCGCGCCGGTAAACTGCATGCTCGGAGGGGCAACGCTCGAAGCCCAAAGAACATATGCTCTCGTTCAGCTTGGTGTTCCAAGCCCTCGACGCCTGGCGTAGACCGTACAACGCCTTGCATAGCCGAATCACCTTCTCCTCCTTGCCGGGCGTGACGTACCCTAGCGGCTGGACGACATAGACCTCCTCCTGTAGCTCACCATTCAAGAATGCGGACTTGACGTCCATGTGATGGATCGGCCATGCCTGGTGCGCAGCGAGAGCGATAAGCACGCGCACCGAATCCATACGTGCCACCGGCGCGAAGACATCCTCAAAATCAACTCCCTAGACTTGGACGTAGCCCTTCGCCACCAGCCGCGCCTTGCGCTTCACCATCATGCCATGTGTGTCCTTCTTAAGTTTGTAGACCCATTTAAGGCCTATAGCTCGGTGCCCGGGCAGGAGCTCGCACAGCTCCCATGTGTCGTTGTCGTTGATGCTCTGCATCTCCTTGTCCATGGCGCTTCTCCAACCTGTCTCCTGCCGTGCCTCGAGGAAGGAGGTGGGTTCCTCCCCTGCGAATAGACACAGGTGACTGTACTCGCCATCCACCTCTGTTGTGGTGTCCCACAGGTTTTCCAAGGTGCGGTACCGCCGCGACGCCACTTGGCGGGGCGATGGCATCGATGCGCCGGTTGGTGGTGACACAAACTCGATGTCGGGGATGTCCGGGCTCGGTGTAGTACAGACCGGCGTCGAGGGTGTGGCCGTGCGTGTCGACATCGGCGTTGCAGGTAAGCTCGACGCCTCTGGAGATGTGGCTCCTCGTGGGGTCCCGCTGACCACCGTGGCTGGCACCAGATCGAGCTCAATGGTGAAGGTGTCCGGCAACGGCTCCTTGCTCGCCACCGCAGTCGTGGCCCAGTCCCACGCCACTTCCTCATCGAACACCACGTCCCTAGAGACCAAGACACGGTTCGATGGAGGATGGTAGAAGCGGTAGGCCGCCGAGCCCGGTTCATAGCCAAGGAAGACTGTGGGCAGGCTCCTGTCATCGAGCTTCGTCAGGTTCGGGCGCGTTACCTTGGCGTGCGCGACGCTCCCGAACACCCGCGGGTGCTGCACATTTGGGCACCGCCCGGACCATGCCTCGTGCGGGGTCGAGCCCACCAGGATCTTCGTCATGGACCTGTTCAGCAGGTAGACTGACGTCGTTACAGCCTCCCCCCAGAACCGAGCCAGGACGCCCTTCGTCTTTAGCAGGCTGCGTGCCATGCCCACGACCGTCTGGCTTCGGCGCTCGACCATGCCATTTTGTTGGGGCAAGTAGGGCGCTGTGAGCTAGCGTTTGACGCCCTTGTCGGCGAAGTACTCACCGAGGCTGTGGGAGGTGAACTAACCCCACGGTCCATGCACAGTGCCTTGAGCTGCCACCCGGACTCGAGCAACGCCATCGCCTGGAAGCGCTTCAAGGCCAGCTGCGCCTCATCCTTCGTTGCGATCATATACATCCACATATGCCTACTCTTGTCATCGACCAACATGAGGAAGTAGCATTTTCCTTCTGGCGTCAGGGGGGTGATCGGCCCACACAGGTCCGCATGTACGAGCTCTGGCACCTCGTCGGCTCTGTTCAGAGCCTGTTGAGGGAATGGTGCCCGCCTGTGCTTGCTGGCGAGGCACGCCTCGCAGACGTGCTCCGCCTCGTCGAACAGCGGGAGGCCGTGGACTAGTCCATCCCGGGCGAGTTGACGTAGAGCACGGAAGTTCACGTGACCGTAGCGTGCGTGCCAGCGCCACACATCCTCTGCAGCGTGTGCTGCGAAGGACACTGGCCGCTCCGGCGAAAGCTGCAACACGTACAACCTCCCCTGGTTCCGCTGCACCCGCGCAAGGAGACGCCCGTCGGGATCTCGGAGCTGGAGTACCCCGAGACGGATGTTGGTCTCATAGGCGTTCTCGCCCAGTTGGCCAATGCTCACTATGTTGCTACAAAGTTTCGGAATGAAGTATACATTGGGCAACACCAGGTGCTCATCATTGCGGTATTGGAAGAGGATCATCCTTCTCCCTTCGATCTGAACCACCGAGCCATCACCGAGCTTCACATCGCCGCGTACGCCAGTGTCCAGCTCAGAGAAGATCTCCCGCCGGCCTGACATGTGGTTGCTCGCGCCCGTTTTGAGGTACCAAGCGGTGTCGCAGCGTCGGCCGTTTGCCGCTGTGCGCTCCTGGGAGCGCTCTTCGTTGAGCATCACATGCTCTAAGGGGTGTTTGACTCCGGCGCCCACGTCTGTGGTCACGAGCAGCAGGGAGATCTCCTCCGCCCACCTTGCATGAGGTGAGCTTGCTCCTTTCGTTCCCGCCGTGACGCGGTGCAGTCACGGGAGAAGTGCCCGTTTTTATTGCAGTTGTAGCACTTCACCTTGCTCATGTCGCACCCACCGCTACCCGTGCCATCGTGTCCGGCGTCGCCGCCCTGGCCTTAGGAGACGCTACTGCGCTGCTGGTTATGCGGCTTCCTGCGGTGGCGATTGCCTCCATCGCCATTGCCACCGCCGCCTGCGCCGGAGCCCGAGCCTTG
Organism: Hordeum marinum; assembly: GCA_022496015.1. Classification (NCBI taxonomy): domain Eukaryota; kingdom Viridiplantae; phylum Streptophyta; class Magnoliopsida; order Poales; family Poaceae; genus Hordeum; species Hordeum marinum. The sequence continues at coordinate 337,971,564 of CM039677.1, read as the reverse complement.
TCCTAGCTCACGCTGCCGGCACCGCACGTCCCACTGCTGCTCTGTCATGAGCAGCTGGCCGCCGTTGCCCTGCGGCAGGCCGTTGCCCCAGCGTTCCTCAGCGGTCCGCAGACGCCCAATCAGCTCCTCGACCAAAAGCGTGGTCAGGTCAAGGAGTGTCTCGATCGTCACGACGATCTACGCGTAGCGGGAGGGTACGACTTGGAGAACCTTTTGGACGACGAGTACCTCATCGACATAGTCGCCCGGCGTGCGGAGGTGGTTGACGAGCGCGGTGATGCGCATGCCGAACGCGTCGAGAGTCTCCCCGTCGCGGAAGGTCATCGACTCGAACTCCGCGTGTAGCTGCTGCGAGGTGGCCTCGCGGACGCGGTGGATGCCCATGTGCATCACCTTCAGGGTGTCCCAGGCCTCCTTCGTCGTTTTCTTGACGACGAGTACGCTGAGCACCTCCGACGGGACCGCACGAAGGATTACCCCCAGGGCGGTCTTGTCGTTGCGTACCATAGCGGCGTTGCCCTCCACAGCATCCTAGAGCCCCCAGGACTCCATGTGCACTTGCATCAGCAAGGCCCACTCGATGTAGTTCGTCGGAGTGAGCGGAGGGAAAGACGCACTGGCGCCTAGAGCGCTCCTGTGCGGTTGCCTGATGGATCACCACTTGGCGCTCCCGCCTCATGCGGCTCCACCCACGGCTTCGCTCCCGTGATCGTGGTGGGGTGACAGAGCAGCCCAACTGCCCCTCATTGTCGTTGAGGGGCGCCGCCGCTCCTACCGACACATCTGCTAGCGCCGCCGCTGCCGCCGCCTGTCCGCCTGTCCGCCAGTGTTCGACATGGTCGCCGGGATCGCTAACCTGGCTCTGATACCAATTCTCAGGGTTGAGTACTCGTGCTATTCACTCGATCGCTCAAGAGAGACAGAAGGTTTTTGCGTCACGTTCAACCTTGTGACTTTTCTGTTTTTCTCTCTTCTATTTATTCAGTACAGAAGAAAAGAAGTGGCCTGGTAGATCCTACCAAAACGTCATGATCCCGAAGACTCGTGCCATTCCACGAGCTGACGTCGTGGCTAACCACCCAACTAATCAATCGAGCCTTGTGATCGTATTCAGATTGGCTACGTGCATGACACACACAAAATGTCGCGGGCTCATGCCTAACTACGTTATTGATAGAAAACAAACTAACTGAACTTAAGAAAGATGCAGCGGCTAGATTAGCTAACAGCCCTACGACTTGGCCGCGAGCGGGGAGGCCTGCAGCGGCTACAGGCTAGCCGTGGTCACCTGGGCCATGTCGAGCTCTTGCTGTTGTGTGGCAGAGCGAGCGCGACGGGATGAGTTCCGTGCACTAGAGGGAGGCCGCGAGCGGGGCGAGCGTAGCAACACGCCGAGCGAAGGCCATGGCGCGCGCGACAACGGGCGAGCAGGACGAGCACAACCTTCCTCCGCGCGAGTCCAGCCGAGCACAACCTGCCTTCGTGCCGGCCGCAGCCGTGGGAGCCTGCCGAAGGGAGCGCCGCTGGAGCCATGCAGGAGAAGCAACAGCTGCAGTCGCTAGCGATGCCCGCCCTGCCGCATCCGTGGTTTCCGCGCGCCGTCGCGCCGCAGCCATGGTCTCCGTACGCCGCCGTTGGCCTGGAGGGAACACCGCCGCCGCGCCCACTCTGTGTTCGCCTTCAATCTAAATATGACCAAAATTTACAAACACGAAACATACATAAAATGAAAATAGGTTCGAACAACATGAAACGGACAGAAACTGAAAATGAATCTACGTGATGGGCAACTTTTTCCATGCGGAATCCAAATGGAAATGCGGATGCGTCGTTGGAGTTGCTCTACGATTCCAAGGAGACGTTCGTTTTGTCCAGATTTCGTTCGTTTGACGGTGGAAAACGAACACGCCCGTCCACGTACGATCGTGTGGGCATGAACGCCTAACCGGTCCGATTTGTCCCAAACTGTCCGCGTTTACGGACTACAAATTTAGACAAAAGAAACTAAAATAAACATTCTAAATAATAAAAGGAAAAAGCTTGTATTCAATCGATGGATCGGTGTGTTCCGTCCGCCTCCTTCTAAACTGGCCACGTGTCCTCTAGACCTATGCTAGGCACCTGTTTCTGCAACGGTCATATTGTTGCAAATCTCGACACGATTAACTATCGAACCGATGTTATTTTATAGAATAAATTCCGTAACAATGCCTTTGCTGCAAAAATATTCACAACAAAACGTATGCCCATGTTAACAAAAAACTGTAATAACAAAACTTCTTTGCAAAAATAATTAATTTGCAATAAAACTTTTGTTACAAAAATTGTAATAAACCTTCGCTTGCAAAAATTTCTACAACTTGACGTATGTTTGCAAAAAAAATTGCAACATGATACGTGTTTCAGAAAATTTCTAAAACACGATCTGTGTTGCAATTGTACATAGTAAAGCCCCACCGCTTAACTCACCAAATCAGACGGCTCGCGCGGTGACAAGACAAAACACTTGTTTCTGTAACTAGGTTGTTGCTTCAGGGATTAGCAGGTAGATCGGATGGCTGCACGCGTACATCGAACGGCCACTCGGATGGCGGATGTTTCGTACGGATCCACCAGTGGACGCGTATGAGTCCCCATAATAAAAACACATAAATATATAATTTAAATCACACATCCATAATAGCCACGTTCAACGGTTCTTAGCTAATAAAACTAAAAAACATTCCAGCAAAAAATACTAAAATACATGGAATTAAGATAGATAAGGCCATCGCCACCGGTGAGGTTGTTGTCGTCTCCACGAGCGTCGTCCTACTCACCGTCGTCGCTGGTGAGGTCGACATACGGAGGAGGCTGCCAAAGATGGGTTGGCGGCCCCTGCCAGACCGGAGGCGCTTGCGGCGCTTGCACCACCTCCTCTCATGGCTCCTGCTCCTACACCGGTGACTGCGGTGGCATGGGTGCCCATGGGTCGACACCCAACATGTTGGCCATCTCGAGCGTCGTGATCGACCAACCCCACTGTTGGCTCACCAGTTGCGGGTTCCACGTGGCAAGGGGCTGCTCGTCCACCACCTCCTCCTTCACCATGGCGGCCTGCTCTAGCTTCGGAATGGCCACGTCGCTAACCACAGAGAGGGCCAACACCGTCTCCAGGCCCACCCATTGACGCTCTCCGTGTGTGTTCATGGAGTCCTCCATGACACGCCTCATGAGCTCGGCCTCCTCCTCCTCGGTCATGGGAGGTGGTGGTGGTGGGGACGGGGACGGAGATGGTGTCGGTGTGAGGCCACGCACTCGCATGCGCCCACGTTTGGGATGGGCTATCTGCACGAGCACAACGCGGGCTAGGAGGACGACCGACAAAAAAGGATTACCACCGTAGATCGTGCTCGTTGCGGAGCCACGTATCCCACATCGACGATGCGATGGCGTACCTAGGGTCGTGTAGCAGATCCGGTGGCAGGCGTGCGGCGTTGGTCGATCTCCTCACGGCATGCGCGGCCGCTCATCGGCACCGAAAGGATCGGCACCTGATTCGCGGAGAGATGACAATAGTTCGGGAGGTGGGCATCTCCCCACGGTAGTGGCGTCGTCGTCTCCCAATAATTTCGGTAGATGTCGGTGGAGACGTACAGCCTATTGCGCACCGGGGCCGCAGGCGGCGATATGGCAAACGCAGACGGAGCAGGTGGTGCGGGCGGCGTAGAGCTACTAGAGCGGTGGCTACCAGAGGAGGAGCCGACCTCATGATCGTGCTTCCCCTTGATGATCCAATGCCAGACCATGGCGCCGGCGAGGGGTGGATGCAATGGCGGTGGCTAGGGTTTGCGACTTGTGGTCTGGTCGGGGTGAAGGGGACAGGAGTGCTTGGAATGGCCGGTCCATGGCTTCTATTTAAAGAAGGACGACGACCAAGCAAAGGTTGGCTGATGATCGGGACCCGCCGTGAATGCACATTTACTCTGGACAGTGAAAATAGTTGGGAGGACGTCACGCGTCCCCGAGACGAATGAGGAGGTAGTGTGTGTCCGTTCGCTCGACGTCCGTATGGTCACAAACTGGACGCAGATTTGCATAAAAAAATAAGACGGATCAGACGCCAAACAAATAAAATTTATAATTATGGTCACGCTTTGAGTCGTGCCTTCTCTGTTTGGGTTAAAAGAGACATGATGGTGTCTCGCATTGGAGTTGCCCGTTAGGTCGACTATCGTACATTCGCTTCCAGCGAGTCCACCTTATCCTCTTCTTCCTAGCCACTCTATTCGAATCCTCCCCGCTCACGGAGCTGCCACCAATGGCGCTCCCTCGTCCCTTGCTCCCGCGCTCTTCCTGTATTTGCAGAGGCGCCACCCAAGCCACCCCATACAAATCCGTGAAAAACATACCGGATGCCTCCACCGCCCCATCCACCACAGCGCAGCACTCGCTGCTTCAAGCACATACGCGCGCCGGCCGAATGCAACCCGCGCGGCAGGTGTTCGAGGCAATGCCGCCGCGGGGCAAGTCCCTCGTCGCCTGGACGGCTATAATGTCCGGGTACGCCACCCACGGTCCCGCCTCCGAGGCGCTGGTCCTGCTCCTGCGCATGATGGAGCGGTCACTGAGGCCGGACGGGTTCGTCTTCTCAGTCGTGCTGCGCGCCTGCGCGGCAGTCGGGAACCTCAGATTTGGAAGGCAGGTCCACTGCGCCGCTGCAAAAATGGGCTACGTAGATTCTGACCTCTTTGTGGCAAACGGCCTCCTTACCATGTACGCGAGCTGCCAGTCCCTGGGTTGCGCTGAGAAGGTGTTCGATGGCATTGCCGCACCTGATTTGGTTTCTTGGACCTCCATGCTCAGCGGCTACACTGAGAATGGCTGCCATACCGAGGCGCTAATGTTGTTCGTGGAAATGATCCATGCCAGCATTGGATGTGATGCGTACACTCTGTCAGTTGCACTCAGGGCAGCTTCTAGTTTAGCCAATCAAAGTTTGGGACACCAGCTGCATTGCTGCATCATCAAGTCAGGATTCTCTAAAAGCAGATTCTTGGAGAACTGCCTGATCGAGTTCTATGGGAGGTCCAGGGAACTACAGCTGATGCAGAAGGTGTTTGACGATATCCATGACAAAGATTTGGTTTCTTCCAATAGCATCATCCAGTGCTACGCAGATAACATGTGTGATGAGCAGGCTTTGTCTCACTTCCGTGCTATGATGTTTGAATGCTCGGAATGCGATGAGTTTACACTGGGTAGCATTTTGCATGTTGTCACCAGAAGAGGAGCTTTTGGTTTTGGAAGGGAAATACATGGCTACCTCATTAGGGCTGGTCTAGACTCAGATAAGCATGTTATGAGTGCTCTCATGGATATGTATGTAAATTGGGCTACTCTTCATAAGGGACAATGTATCCTACCTTGGAGAATGCTAAGATACTATTTGCTGGTTCAGGGAAAGCTGGATCAGTTCATTGTGGCCACTAGTTTGAGGTTGTGCGCTTTTGATCTAGATTTAGCAGCAGGAAGGATGTTACACGCCTATGTTTTGAAGTTTAACATGAATTCAGATCCCTTTGTCACTAGTTCACTGGTCGATATGTATGCTAAATGCGGTTCTGTGGATGAATCACATGTTCTCTTTTCAAGAACCAAGGATCCAGGTACAGCCGCATGGTCTGCAGTAATCTCAGGCAACTGCTTGAACGGTCAATTTGAAACAGCAATGCATTTGTTTAGGAGGATGCAGTTGGAGCATGTGCAACCTAATGAGTTCACTTATACCTCTGTACTTACAGCATGCATGGCTCTTGGGGATATCGTAGGTGGCATGCAGATCCATGGCAACTCCATCAGAACTGGTTACGGAACCAATGCTTCTGTTGTGAAAAGTCTTATAACCTTTTACTTAAGAGAAGGCCAGTTCAAGAAAGCCCTTAAGCTGTGCTTATCACTCTCAAACCGTGAAATTTCTTGGGAAGCGCTGGTTAAAGATTTTGCTCAAGGTGATGATCACATTGGAGTACTTAATCTTTTGTGTGTTATCCAGCGTTCTGGTGGGGTTCTTGATTACCCAACTGCATTACACATCTTGAATTCTTGTGGAAAATTGGAACTCCTTCGTGAAGGGCTTCAAGCACATGCCTATCTTACAAAGCGTGGCCTTGCTTCTGAACCATGCATCAGCAATCAACTTATTGACATGTACTCCAATTGCGGCAGTCTCAAAAATGCATTGGATGCCTTCAGATATATGTCTGACAAGAGTGCGTCTACTTGGACCTCAATAATCATAGCTCATCTAGAAAATGGCTGTCCAGAGACAGCCATTGAATTGTTTGTGCAGATGTTAAGAAGAGAGAAAATACCAACTTCGATTGCATTCTTATCTGTGCTGAAGGCCTGTGCAGAAATTGGCCTTGTAAGTGAAGCCTTCCAGTTCTTTGTGTCCATGACCGAGGTTTACAAAATAGAACCTTCAGAAGGTCATTACTCCCATATGATTGAGGTTTTGGGTCATGCTGGTATGTTCAAGGAGGCAGAGCATTTCATTGACAGTGTGGTCCCTTCGGCATCTAGTGCTTCAGCCTGGAGTTTACTTTGTACTGCTGCCAAACAAAATGGAAACACCAAAATCGTGAAGCTTGCAATGGACAGACTCGCAAGCCTTGCTCCATGTGATTGTCGAGCAAATGCTTCACTGGAAATGCCATCCCCGTCACTGACTAGTTAATCAGGCAGTACCAGTGTAATGAGTGAGTATACTTCTTACCCCTCCTGGTTTGTCCAAAGGGAAGCATGCTTTAACTTGTCGGCTTGTAGGTTGCGCGTAGTGCACAGTGGCATATAAAGTGGACATTATGAATTTAGAATTGTAAACTGCTGTATATTTGTATAGCCAATATGTTGTGCAGTTTCCATGAATGTAGATAACTTCCGTTATGTTATATCCAATTTCAAAGGTAAAAATATAGCGGTTGTATGTTACCGCAGTTACCGATCACAACCTCTTTCTGCTATGTAAGTTAAAGACAAAAGTATCTTGTAATTTTTTTGTCGGTGACCAAACGGAGGGTGTGTTCGAATCATTTGAAGATTGCCAGGGTCTGTTTAGTAAACTAAAACTGTAAGATTACCATTTTTGTAAGGAATGCTATCATATCGGCTTTATTGCTCCTTAAATAGTGCTTACATCGTCAACGAGAGCAGGATCAGCATCAGCTTCTCTAGCTAGACAATGAGCTACTACCTCCGTCTCAAAATATAAGATTTGAGACGGAGCTAGTATACAATTAGCCTCACTGTTACAAGAACTAAAGGTGGAGGCTTGAATACAAATATAGATGAGGAAAAGCCACCCGCCTGTAGAGTTTCAACAGCCTGGAGACAATCGGATTGAAGTATGATGCGATTGCGATCGAATCTCAGTTGGTTTGCGAACGCTATTCCACGTCAAATGGCAAGTGCCTCAGTAGTCGCAGCATCAACTGCAAAAGGAACATTTTCATTGCACCCGTCCCTGAATTTGTCTGCATCACATCCCGAGCCAGCACCCCAACACCACCTTACAGTGAGTTTTTTTCCCAGGAAAACCCTCCGATATAGTGCAACTTTATACGACAGTTGTACTAAATCATAGACCCTTATTTTGGGATGAAATAAGCATTCAACTATGCATTAGCTAGTGTTGAATATATGTGTTGCATGTATATTACGTATAGTCTGTCCCACCTTCTAGTTGTGTTAGTTGAGGTAGAGGCCCACTTGTATTCTATATATATGTGCACCTTGACACTTACCAATACATCAAAAATAGTATTGCCAATCCCTCTCTCTACATGGTATCATCCTTTCTGATCTAACCCTAGGGTTTTAGCCGCCATTGCCGCTGCCGCCGCGCCCTCCCGTGCGCGCCGCCGCCGCCACCTGCAGTCGCCGCCGCCACCACGTTCTCCTCCCAACGCCGCCGCCGCTCTGTGCCGCCACCCCTTCCGCTGCCCCTCTCCTCGCCGACCCACAGCCGCCGCCGTCGTCGCGCTACACCTCCCCGCGCTGCCGTTGCCCTGTCGCGCCTACCTCTTCACTTGCCGCCGCTGTCGCCTCTCTCCATGCCGCAGCCGCCACCACAGCTGCAGTGTCCCTCCAACGCCGCCGCTGCACCCCTAACCCTAGCCGCTCGATGGAGTCCCCGCGCTCGTCCACCACCCGCTCATCCAACCCCTTCGCCGGTCCCGAGTCCTCTGTCGTCGCCATCCGTGATCTTAACATCGAGGCCCGTGTTCCCATCCGCCTCGATAGCTCCAGCACTTCGTACTACGCGTGGTAGACCTACTTCATCCTTGTCTTCCGCGAGTACTATCTCACCGAGCACATCGATGGCTCCGTGGATGCCGACTTCATGAAGGGCGATCCGGAGTGGTCCGCCATTGAGGTCACACTCATCTGATGGTTTAACCAAACCGTCTCGAAGGACATCTTCCACATGGTTGTCGCCGAGGACGACGATGCCTGCGCCGTGTGGAACAAGATCAACGCGCTCTTGACCGACAACAAACTTCAGCGCCTTGTTTTCTCGCAGCAGGAGTTTTTCGGCTGTCACCAGGATACCTCCACCATCGATTAGTACTGCATGCGGCTTAAGATGCTTGTCGATGAGCTTCGCGACATCGGAGCCAAAGTCTCCGACGAACTCATGCTGAGCACTCTCACCGTCGGCCTCAACGAGGACTTCGGCAACACGACCTCCAACCTCACCTTGCTGCTGTAGCCCACCTTCCAGCGCATCCTTGCATACCTCAAGCTTGAGGAGCACCGCATGACGAAGGTGAAGCAACGTGTCCACCACACCGCCCTCGCCGACGGCACCACTCGCGGCAATCCTGCTCCACCGGCTGCGCCGAACCAGTCGTGTCCTCCTCCGCCGGCCGGTTACTTCCCGCTGCCACCCATGCCACCCGCGCCCCTGCGCCTCCCTAACAGCAAGACGGAGGGGGCCGACGCAACCGGCGGGGCGGCGGGGGTCGCCGCCAGCAACAGTAGCAACAGCCGGGTTTGGGTACCGGGGGACCACTGCGCCATCAGCTGCCCTCTTCATCGTGGGCCGTCGGGCAGAACCCATGGACGGGTGTCATGCACACCTATCACATGCCCGTCCCACGGGCTCCTATGTTGGGTCTCCTCAGCCCGGGCCCCGCCAGCCACCAGGCCTTCTTCGGTGCGCCACTCTCATTATGTGTGGAATTTTCCTCTTCATCTCAAGTCCGATGCTTTAGCGACACTCACGTCCTTTTTCTCCTATGTCACCACACAGTTCGGTCACCCTATACTTGCACTTCAAACTGACAACGAAAAAGAGTTTGACAACCTTGCCCTGCACCCTTCTCGCTTCTCATGGCACCACCTTCCGCTTAACTTGCCCATACACTTCGTAGTGAACGGCCGCGCCGAACGCATCCTTCGCACTCTTGACGACTGCACTCGCACATTACTATTCCATGCTAACGTGCCCGCCCGGTTCTGGCCTGATGCTCTTGCCACTGCTACACTTCTCATTAACATTCGTGTGTGTCGCCCTAGGTGGAACTACGCCCCTCATCACCTTCTTTTCGGTGCACTGCCGTCCTACGACGGTCTTCGCATCTTTGGGCGTCTTTGCTACCCTAGCACCGCGTCCACCACTCCCCACAAACTCGCACCACGTTCCCTTCCATGCGTCTTTCTGGGTTATCCCTCTAACACCAAAGGTTACCGGTGCTACGATCCTGTCACTCACCGCGTGTACACCTCGAGGCACGTATATTTCATCGAAACGGTGTTTCCTTTCTTCCAGGTACCACCGGCTCCGGCTCCCTTGGCACCGCCTACCGCGCCCCTCCCTTGGCGTGACACACGACATCAACCCCCGGCGGCGCAACCGGTCCGACGCCTATTGCCGCCGCCACCTAGGTTCCCGACTCCCTCCCCTAAGGTCGAGTCGGACCGGGTCTCTGGGTCTCCGACTCCCTCTTCCAAGGATGCGCCGGCCTCCCCCGCCGGTGCCATGGTGGGCTCCCCGTCCGGCAACGGCTCTTCGGCGATGGGCTCGACATCCTCCTCGCCCGTCCCCTCCACCGCTGCCGCTGGCCCCGCCACCGTTGACGGCCCGGCTACTGGTCCCGCCGACGAACCGGCTGACGACGTGGGCTCGACTGCCTCTGTCGGCCCTACTCATGGCATGACGACCCGTGCCCGGGCCGTTGTGCTTCACCCAAGAACGTTCTACTCTTTCGACGAGCATGCGTGTGGTGCCGCGACCTCGACGCCATCACCCATCCCCACCTCCGTTCGCGCCGCCATTCGGGACCCTCACTGGCTGTCCGCGTTGCAGGAGGATTTTGATGCCTTGCAGCGCAACCGCACGTGGTATCTTGTTCCGCGACCCCCCTCGTGCCAACATCATTTCTGGCAAGTGGGTGTTCCACCACAAGACTAGCCCGGACGGTTCTCTTGAGCACTATAAGGCCTGGTGGGTGGTTCATGGCTTTCGGCAACGCGCAGACATGGACTTCACCGACACCTTCGGTCCGGTTGTGAAACCGGGCACAATCTGCACTGTGCTTCAGTTGGCAGTCTCGCGCGCTTGGCCGGTGCATCAGTTGGATGTCTCCAACGCCTTCCTGCATGGTCACCTTGCCGAGTAGGTATTCTGTGAGCATCCCACAAGCTTCGTCGACGTCGAGCATTTGGACTCCGTGTGGTTGCTCTCCCGCTCTCTTTACGGGCTGAAGCAGGCACCACGTGCTTGGTACCAGCATATCGCTGCCTTCCTGCAGTCTCTGGGCTTTTGATCCACCCGCTCCGATGTCTCGCTCTTTGTGTATCATCAAAGCGACGCCACGACATATCTGCTCCTCTACATCGACGACATCATCCTCACGGCCTCCACCGTCGAGCTCCTTCAGCGGTTTACAGCTCGTCTTCGCACCGAGTTCACCCTCAAGGACTTGGGGCCCTTGCATTATTTTCTCGGCATTGAGGTGGTCCGCCGGGCTGACGGCTTCTTTCTGCATCAGCAGAAGTACACTCACGTGGTTCTGGAGCATGCTGGCATGCTTAAATGCAAGCCGGCTCCCACTCCGGTCGACACGAAGGCAAAGGTTTCCGCTACGGAGGGGTCTCTTGTGACTGATGCAGTGTTTTACCGCTCCATCATTGGTGCTTTACAGTACCTGACGCTGACACGCCCAGACCTGTAGTATGCGGTTCAGCAGGTGCGCCTCCACATGCAGTCACCACGTGAGTCCCACTGGACCCTGGTGAGGCATATTCTTCGATACATATGTGGAACCATGTCTTTAGGTCTCACCCTTACGGCCTCCGCCTCCACTGACCTCGTCGCGTACTCGGACGTCGACTGAGCTCGCTGCCCCGATACCCGTCGCTCCACATTTGGCTATTGCATCTACCTTGGCCCCTCGTTGATCTCTTGGTCTTTGAAGCGACAGGCCATGTTCTCATGTTCCAGCACCGAGGCAGAGTATCAGGCCATCGCCAACGCCATGGCGGAATGCTCTTTGGTTCCTCAGCTGCTTCAGGAGTTGCTTTGTGATGCTTCCAAGGCCACCCTTGTCTTCTGTGACAATGTCAGCACGGTCTACCTCTCCACCAACCCGGTGCACCATCGACGTACGAAGCATATTGAGCTCGACATTCACTTCATTCGTGAGCAGGTTGCGCTTGGCCGTGTTCGAGTTCTCCACGTGCTGACGTCGCAACAGTTCGCTGATGTGATGACTAAGGGATTGCCCACTCCTGTCTTTGAGGAGTTTCGGTCCAGTCTCTGTGTCTCCGGCGATGCTTCGACTGCTGCGGGGGGGGGGGGGGGTGTTGTTGTTGTTGAATATATGTGTTGCATGTATATTACATATAGTCTGGCCCACCTCCTAGTTGTGTATAGTTGAGGTAGAGACCCACTTGTACTCTATATATACGTGCACCTTAGCACCTATCAATACATCAACAATAGTATTGCCAATCCCTCTCTCTACAGCTAGCAATGTAGTACAAAGATCACAGAAGTAACATAAATTTGTAGACCACCTATTTCTTTAGAAAAGGAGGATTGATCCTACTCTGCATCAAAATGATGCACGCAGACACATTATTAAAGTAAGCAGTCGACATGGACGTAGTTCGGTACAAGTTTGCAAAATGAGCTGAAATAAAAAAACGTCACAACCGGCATAAATAGGACAAAATGACTAAACACCTATCTTATTGTTGGACCGCCATCCAAACCGCTTGTAAGTATCCCATGCTACAGTCTTTCAGTGGGTGCATCCATAAGTCATATGCTCCTTGGCTTCCCCATGGCTGAGTGACGACGACGTACGGATCCAGTCAGTTGCTCAGTAGATGACCTGCAATTTTTTTCTAATGATTTGTCTGTTAAAATTCACATCATTCCGACAGTTCCACATAGCCCAAATTAATACACACACCCCGTCTCGAATATGCGCCACTATTTTAGGCTCTACCCTATTTAGCCACATCCGAAATAATGTGGCAATGGTGTTAGGAGGTCTGGCATTGAAAGCCACATGTAGTGTACGCCATAGTAGCTTGGCTAGTGGACATTAGAAAAAAATATGTTGGATAACTTCATCTTGATCGCAAAAACAACATTGTTTACTATCCTCCTAACTACGCTTTGCCAAGTTCTCCTTAACCAAAAAGAAATTTCTTGTGCACAAACCACATAAATACCTTTATTCTTAAAGGCACCTTAATTTTCCAAATATGAAGTGACTTTGGGATTGGACCAGAGTTTATATCAAAATACATAGGTTTCATTGAGAAAATCACTGACACCGAGAGTTTTCAGTGAAGTGTACCTGGCTCATCAGAAAGGTTAATCTCCATCAACCCGCACACAATATGTAAACATATATCCCATCTGTACCCCACCAGGGACTTCCGAAATTGAATGTTTAAAGGAATCCATCCTGGTATTGTACTTACGAAAGTTTCTTTACATTGTAAAATGTTGTAGAGGGTTGATATTGTATGGCTACGGGCGTCTCCCCTAGCCATGTATCTTCCCAAAATCTAGTAGTGTTGTTGTTCTCTATAATGAATTTGGTCCTATTACAAAATCCACCTTTGTTCGCATTAGCCTCCTCTAGAAAGCTGAATCATTCGGTTGTGTCGTAACCTATGCTAGGGTATTGGATTACAAGTACTTGTTACGTAATAATTGTACCCACATACCCTCTTGCTCGACTGATAGCCTGTATAGCCATTTACTGAGCAGGCACATGTTCTTCACATCAAGGTTCTCAATCCCTAAACCTCATTGGTTCTTCATCCTACAAATAATATCTCAACTGGCCAACCTGCATTTAGATTTAATGTCATTGGATTGCCACAAAAAGCGTGATCGATAAAAGTTTAACCTTTTCCATACCCCCAAAGGTACTTAAAAAAGACAATAAGAACATTAGCATACTTGTAAGTACGAAATTTATCAGAATCAACCGACCCCATAAGACATGAGCTTGCCCTTCCAGAACCTTAGCTTCTTCTCGAATAGAGCCTCTATGGACTTCCATTCCTTATTGGTTGGTGTCCGGTGATGAATTGGGATACCCAAATAACTAAGCAGACATATTGGTCTGAACTGCTCAATATGAACTGTCTCCTCCTTCTTTGGCAACTAACATGATCCTTCCAAAGTTTAGGTGGAATAATTGTAGTTGGCCATTAAACAAATCATGGAACATAGGCAGAAGGTCACTTTTAATGATACTCCAACACCGCTTGTACAATTCAGCTCGAAAACCATCGAGGCTTGGTGCCTTATTATTTTCCATTTATGCTATCGCCTTGAACACCTCCCTCTCTGGAAAAGGTGCTGACAGAATCACATTCTCAACAGTCCTAGTTGAAGCAAAGTCCCCAACCACATGTTCATGACACAAACCACAATTCTTCTACGGTGCCCAAAGAGATTTTTGTAGAAGTTTGGGATATACAATTTTAGGTTCTTGTATCATACAATTTCACCCTCATCCTATTCTAGTTAGATAATTTTCTTCTTCTTGCATTTTCCATTTGCAATCCTATGAAAAGCCTGGGTATTATTATCCCCCTCGACCACATGTTCAATTTAACTCTAAGTGCCCATTTCATATCTTATTCTCTAAGAAGCACTCTAGACCACCTAGTGACCACTACAAGTATTTGAAGGAATTGAAGGTGTGCCGCCTTCATCGCCCCTTGCTCACCGATGCCAAAAAACATTGTTGTAGTAGATAGCTAGGAAGTCGTTGTGCTAAGGGCCCACATGACTAGCAAACCAGAACAAAAACGGTCTTTGATATAAATAATTTTAGAATGGTACATCGAAAGGATCCAACCTATACACAGACGAAATCAGACAAACGAAGAACATATCGAAGTATATCCATCAAAGACAAACATCGACCGAATTGTTGGAAATATGCCCTAGAGGCAATAATAAATGGTTATTATTATATATTTCCTTTTTCATGATAATTGTTTATTATCCATGCTATAATTGTATTGATTGGAAACTCAAATACATGTGTGGGTACATAGACAACATTGTGTCCCTAGTATGCCTCTAGTTGACTAGCTCGTTGATCAAAGATGGTTAAGGTTTCTTGGACATAGACATGAGATGTCATTTGATAACGGGATCACATCATTAGGATATGACCCAAACTATAAACATAGCATATGATCATGTTAGTTTATTGCTATAGTTCTCTGCATGTCAAGTATCTATTCCTGTGAACATGAGATCATGCGACTCACTGACACCGGAGGAGTACCTTGTGTGTATCAAATGTCGCAACGTAACTGAGTGACTATAAAGGTGCTCTATAGGTATCTTCGAGGGTGTATGTTGGGTTGGCATGGATCAAGACTGGGATTTGTTACTCCGTGTGACGGAGAGGTATCTCAAGGCCCACTCGGTAATACAACATCACTATAAGACTTGCAAGCAATGTGACTAAAGAGTTAGCCACGGGATCTTGTATTATGGAACGAGTAAAGAGACTTGCCGGTAAAACAATTGAACTTGGTATAGAGATACCGACAATCGAATCTCGGGCAAGTAACATACCAAAGAACAAAGGGAACATCATACGGGATTATCTGAATCCTTGACAAAGAGGTTAAACCGATAAATATCTTCGTAGAATATGTAGGAGCCAATATGGGCATCCAGATCCCGCTATTGGTTATAGACCGTAGAGGTGTCTCGGTCATGTCTACATAGTTCTCGAACCCGCAGGGTACGCACACTTAAGGTTCGATGACGTTTCGGTAGTATTGAGTTATATGTGTTGGTGACCGAAGGTTGTTTGAAGAACCAGATGAGATACCGGACGTGACGAGGAACTCCGAAATGGTCTGGAGGTGAAGATTGATATATAGGACAAAGGGAATAGGAGTCCGGAAGCGTTCCGGGGGTACCAGGTTGTGGCCGGGAGTACCGAAAGGTGTTTCGAGGGCACCGGCAAGTGTTGGGGGGACTCATGGGCCAAGGGTGTTCGAAATATGCCCTAGAGGCAATAAATAAAGTGTTTATTATTGTATTTCCTTGTTCATGATAATCGTTTATTATCCATGCTATAATTGTATTAATTGGAAACATGGATACATGTGTGGATACATAGACAAACACAATGTCCCTAGTATGCCTCTAGTGAACTAGCTCGTTGATCGAAAGATGGTTAAGGTTTCCTAGCCATGGACATGAGATGTCATTTGATAATAGGATCACATCATTAGGAGAATGATGTGATGGACAAGACCCAAACTACAAACGTAGCTTATGATCGTGTCAGTTTATTGCTACTGTTTTCTGCATGTCAAGTATATGTTCCTATGACCATGAGATCATGCAACTCACAGATATCGGAGGAGTACCTTGTGTGTATCGAACGTCGCAACATAACTGGGTGACTATAAAGGTGCTCTACAGGTGTCTATTGAGTTGGCATGGATCAAGACTGGGATTTGTTACTCCGTGTGACGGAGAGGTATCTCAGGGCCCACTCAGTAATACAACATCACAATAAGCCTTGCAAGCAATGTGATTAAGTGTTAGTTACGGGATCTGGTATTACGGAATGAGTAAAGAGACTTGCTAGTAACGAGGGTGAACTAGGTATGGAGATACCGACGATCGAATCTCAGGCAAGTAACATACCGAAGAACAAAGGGCACATCATACGGGATTAACTGAATCCTTGACATAGAGGTTCAACCGATAAAGATCTTCGTAGAATATGTAGGAACCAATGTGGACATCCAGGTCCCGCCATTGGTTATTGACCGTAGAGGTGTCTCGGTCATGTCTACATAGTTCTCGAACCCGTAGGGTCTGCACACTTAAGGTTTGGTGACGTTTCGGTGGTATAGAGTATATGTATGGTGGTGACCGAAGTTTGTTCAGAGTCCCGGATGAGATCCCGGATGTCGCGAGGAGCTCCGGAATGGTGTGGAGGTAAAGATTCATATATAGGAAGTCCTATTTTGGTCGTCGGAAAAGTTTCGGGCTCATCGGTAGTATACCGGGAGACCTCCGGGGGGGGGTATTTCGACCCAAGAGGCTTCATGGGCTGTGGGAGAGTGAATATCAGCCCTTAGTGGGCTGGTGGAAACTCCCACACAAGGCCCATGTAGCTGGATAAGAAAACCCAATAGGAAAAGGTGGAAAAAGGCAAAATTGGGTGAATCCTAATCCTACCAGGAGTGAAGGTGGACTCCACCTCCACCACTTGGTTCGGCCGAAGCCTCCAAGGCTTGGAGGCCAAGCTGCCTCTCCTCCTCCCTCCCTCCTATATATACTAGTGTATTTCTAGGGTTTTGGACTTGATTTTTCAGCCACATGCAAACCCTAATCTCTAATGCATAGTTTCTCCTCTAGATCGGTTTTCTGAAGTGCTTAGGCGAAGCCCTGTCGGAATTGCTCCACCACCATCGCCGGAGCACCATCAGGCCGCCGGAGAACTCTTCTTCCTCTCCACTCCTTCTTTCTGGATCAAGACGGTGGAGATCATCATCAAGCTGTACGTGTGCTGAACGCGGAGGTGCCGTCCGTTCGGTGCTAGATCGGAAGGATCGTGATCAAGTTCGTGAGACGGATCGTGATCAAGTGCGTGGGACGGATCGTGATCGGATCGCGGGACGGATCGTGATAGGATCGCGGGACACACAGCGATTTGGATCGCGAAGACATTCGACTACACCAACCGCGTTTCTTAACGCTTCCCGCTTAGCGATCTACAAGGGTATGTGGATCCACTCTCCCTCTCGTAGATGTTCATCACCATGGATAGATCTATGTGTGCGTAGGAAAATTTTTGTTTCCCATGCAACGATCCCCAACAGTGGTATCAGATCTAGGTCTATGTGTAGATGAGATCTCGAGTAGAACACAAAAGGTTTGTGGGCGTTGATGCTTAGATTGCTTCCTCCTTTGGTCGGATTTTGGTTCAGCGATATTGTGAGATGAAGCGGCCCGGGCCAACATTACTCGTACGCTTACGAGAGACCGGTTCCCTCAATGCAACTTGTTGCCTAGATGGCTTGCGAGTGGCAGTTTCTCTCACTTTAGTTGGATCGGATTCGACAAAGGCGGTCCTTGAGAAGGTTGAAAAGCAAATTATGTATCACCGTTGTGGTTTATGCGTAGGTGAGAATCGTTCTTGCTAGAAACCCGTAGCAGCCACGTAAAACATGCAACAACAATTAGAGGACGTCTAACTTGTTTTTGCAGGGTATGTTGTGATGTTATATGGCCAATTACATGATGTGATATATGTGTATGAGATGATCATGTGATGTATAGAATTTCACGACTTGCATGTCGATGAGTATGGCAACCGGCAGGAGCCATAGGGTTGTCTTTAATTATTGTATGACCCTTGTGTCAATCATTAAGCGCTATGTAATGCTTTACTTTATCCTAAACGGTAGCAATAGTAGTAGAAGCATGTAGGGTGTGACAACCTCGATGGCGACACGTTGATGGAGATCAAGATGATGGAGATCATGGTGTCGTGCCGGTGACGATGAAGATCATGCCGATGCTTTCAAGATGGAGATCTAAAGCACAAGTGCATGGCCATATCATGTCACTTATGAATTGCATGTGATGTTAATCCTTTTATGCACCTTGTTTTGCTTAGTACGACGGTAGCATTATAAGGTGATCCCTCACTTAAATTTCAAGATAAAATTGTGTTCTCCCCGAGTGTGCACCATTGCGAAAGTTCGTCGTGTTGAGACACCACGTGATGATCAGGTGTGATAGACTACATTCACATACAACGGGTGCATACACCATGTTCACCATTGAAGCCACCTCAACTCACGTGATGATCGGACTTGAGTTGGTGGATTTGGATCATGTGACACTCAGATGACCTGAGGGATGTCAATTTGAGTGGGAGCTTTAGTAATTTGATTAACTAAACTCGTTGTCTTGAACAATAGTCTAAGTAAACTTTGCATATTTATGTTGTAGATCAATGGCTCGCGCAGTAGCACCCCTGAATTTTAATGCGTTCCTGGAGAAAGCTAAACTGAAAGATGATGGAAGTAACTTTGTTGACTGGGCCCGTAATCTGAGGATTATCCTCATGGCTTCCCAGAAATCATATGTCCTTGATGCACCGCTTGGTGACCAACCAGAAGACATGACCTCCGAAGACGTTGAGAACGCTTGGGAGGCACGTACTGCAGATTACTCAATAGTTCAGTGTGCAATATTGTATGGCTTAGAACCGGGACTTCAAAGACGTTTTGAACGTCATGGAGCATATGAGATGTTCCAGGAGTTGAAGTTTATCTTTCAGAAGAGCGCCCAGATCGAGAGGTATGAAACCTCCGATAAGTTCTATGCTTGCAAGATGGAGGAGAACGGGTCTATCAGTGAACATATACTCACAATGTCTGGGTATTCAACTCGTCTAGCAGAGTTGGGAATTGCCCTTCCGCCAGAGGCGATCAATGACAGAGTTCTTCAATCACTGCCACCTAGTTACAAGAGCTTTGTGATGAACTATAACATGCACGGGATGAACAAGTCAGTCGTCGAGCTGTTTGTGATGCTAAAAGTCGCTGAGTCTGAAATCCAGAAAGAACATCAAGTGTTGATGGTCAATAAAACCACTAGTTTCAAGAAAAATCGGAAAGTCAAGGGAAAGGGCAAGAAGGGTAAAACCAAGAAGGATGGCAAAGTAGTTGCTACTCCTGCAAAGAAGCCCAAGCATGGACCCAAGCCAAAAACTGAGTGCTTTCATTGCAAGGGAACTGTTCACTGGAAGCAGAACTGCCCCAAGTACCTGGCTGACAAGAAGGCGGCCAACGACAAACAAGGTATATATGATATACATGTTATTGATGTGTACATTACTAGCTCTCGTAGTAGTGCCTGGGTATTCGATACCGGTTCGGTTGCTCACATTTGCAACTCAAAGCAGGAACTACGGAATAAACGAAGGCTGGCAAAGGACGAAGTAACGATGCGCGTGGGAAATGGTTCCAAGGTTGATGTGATCGCCGTCGGCACGCTCTCTCTTTGATTACCATCGGGATTAGTGATGAACCTGAATAATTGTTATTTAGTGCCTGCGTTAAGCATGAACATTATATCTGGATCTTGTTTATTGCGAAACGGTTACTCATTTAAATCAGAGAATAAAGGTTGTTCTATTTATATGAGTAATATCTTTTATGGTCATGCACCCAATGTGAGGGGTTTATTCATATTGAATCTTGATAGTGATGATACACATGTTCATAACATTGATGCCAAAAGATGTAGAGTTGATAATGATAGTACCACTTTCTTGTGGCACTGATGTTTAGGTCATATTGGTGTAAAACGCATGAGGAAGCTCCATGCTAATGGACTTTTGGAGTCACTTGATTTTGAATCACTTGACACATGTGAACCATGCCTCATGGGCAAGATGACTAAAACGCCGTTCTCTGGAACAATGGATCGGACAAGTGAATTATTGGAAATCATACATACTGATGTGTGCAGTCCAATGAATGTTACAGCGCGTGGTGGATATCATTATTTTCTCACCTTCAGTTATGACTTAAGTAGATATGGGTATATTTACTTGATGAAACATAAGTCTAAAACATTTTAAAAGTTCAAGCAATTTCAGAGTGAAGTTGAGAATCATCATAACAAGAATATTAAGTTCCTGCGATCTGATCAAGGAGGTGAATATCTGAGTTATGAGTTTGGCAGTCACTTAAGACAATGTGGAATTGTTTCACAGTTGACACCGCCCGTAACACCACAGCGTAATGGTGTATCCAAACGTTGTAATCAAACCTTATTAGATATGGTGTGTTCTATGATGTCTCTTGCTGATTTGCCACTATCGTTTTGGGGTTATGCATTAGAGACAGCTACATTCACTTTAAATAGGGCACCATCAAAATCCGTTGAGACGACGCCATATGAACTATGGTTTGGCAAGAAGCCAAAGTTGTCGTTTCTTAAAGTTTGGGGATGTGATGCTTACGTCAAAAAGCTTCAGCCTGGAAAGCTGGAACCCAAAGCGGAGAAATGCGTCTTCATAGGATACCCGAAAGAGATAGTCGGGTATACCTTCTATCTCAGATCCAAAGGCAAAGTGTTTGTCGCTAAGAACAGAACATTTCTTGAGAAAGAGTTTCTCTCGAAAGAATTGAGTGGGAGGAAAATAGAGCTTGATGAGGTTATTGAACCTTTACTTCAACCAGAAAGTAGCGCAGCACAGAAAGATGTTTCTGTGGAACCTACGACGGTAGAAGAGGAAGTTAATGATGATGATCATGAAGCTTCGGATCAAGCTGCTATTGAACCTCGTAGGTCGACAAGGCCGCGTACTAACCCTGAGTGGTACGGAAACCCTGTCTTGGAGGTTATGTTGTTGGACAACAATGAACCTACGAGCTATGGAGGAGCAGTGATGGGCCCGGATTCCGAGAAATGGTTAGAGGCCATGAAATCCGAGATGGGATCCATGTATGAAAAAAAGTATGGACTTTGGAAGTATTACCTGAAGGGCGAAAGGCCATTCGGAACAAATGCATCTTTAAGAAGAAGACAGACGCGGACGGTAATGTCACCGTCTATAAAGCTCGACTTGTGGCAAAGGGTTTTTCACAAGTTCAAGGAGTTGAATACGATGAGACTTTCTCACCCGTAGCGATGCTTAAGTATGTGAGAATCATGTTAGCAATAGCTGCTTATTTCGACTATGAAATTTGGCAGATGGTTGTCAAAACAGCGTTCCTCAAGGGTTTCCTTGAGGAAGAGTTGTATATGATGCAACCCAAAGGTTTTGTCGATCCAGAGAATGCTGACAAAGTTTGCAAACTCCAGCGATCCATTTATGGACCGGTGCAAGCATCTCGGAGTTGGAATAAGCGCTTTGATGAGGTGATCAAAGCGTTTGAGTTTATACAATTTTACGGAGAAGCTTGTATTTACAAGAAAGTGAGTGGGAGCTCTATATTGTTTCTAGTATTATATGTGGATGACATATTGCTGATTGGAAACAATATAGAAATGCTGGAAAGCATGAAGAAATATTTGAACAAGAGTTTTTCAATGAAGGACCTAGGAGAAGCTGCTTTCATATTAGGCATTAAGATCTATAGAGATAGATCGAGACGCTTAATAGCACTTTCACAGAGTACATACCTTGATAAAGTTTTGTAGAAGTTCAAAATGGAACAGTCCAAGAAGGGGTCCTTGCATGTGCTACAAGGTGTGAAGTTGAGTAAGACTCAATGCCTAGTAACTGCAGAAGATAGAGAAAAGATGAGTGTCATCCCCTATGCTTCAGCCATAGGCTCTATCATGTATGTAATGTTGTGCACAAGACCCGATGTCAGCCTTGCCATAAATATGGCCGGAAGGTTTCAAAGTGATCCTGGGATGGAGCACTGGCAAGCGGTCAAGAATATCCTTAAGTACCTGAAAAGGACTAAGGAAATGTTTCTCGTTTATGGAGGTGATGAAGAGCTCATCGTAAAGGGTTATGTTGATGCAAGCTTTGACACTGATCCAGACGACTCTAAGTCGCAAACCGAATACGTATTTATTCTTAACGGGGGAGTGGTAAGCTGGTACAGTTCCAAGCAAAGCATGGTAGCTGATTCTACGTGCGAAGCGGAATACATCGCAGCCTCGGAGGCGGCGAAGGAAGGTGTCTGGATGAAGTAGTTCATGATAGATCTTGGAGTAGTGCCCAGTGCACTGAATCCAATGAACTTGTTCTGTGACAACACTGGTGCCATTGCTCTGGCCAAGGAACCAAGGTTTCACAAGAGGACCAGACACATAAAGCGACGCTTCAACTCCATCCGCGATTACATCATGGAGAAAGACATAAATATTTGCAAAGTGCACATGGATCTGAATGTTGCATATCCATTGACTAAAACTCTTCCAAGGGCTAAACATGATCAACACCAGAACTGCATGGGTGTTCGATTCATTACAATGTAAATCACATCATGATGTGAACTAGATTATTGACTCTAGTGCAAGTGGGAGACTGTTGGAAATATGCCCTAGAGGCAATAAATAAAGTGTTTATTATTGTATTTCCTTGTTCATGATAATCGTTTATTATCCATGCTATAATTGTATTAATTGGAAACATGGATACATGTGTGGATACATAGACAAACATAATGTCCCTACTATGCCTCTAGTGAACTAGCTCGTTGATCGAAAGATGGTTAAGGTTTCCTAGCCATGGACATGAGATGTCATTTGATAACGGGATCACATCATTAGGAGAATGATGTGATGGACAAGACCCAAACTACAAACGTAGCTTATGATCGTGTCAGTTTATTGCTACTGTTTTCTGCATGTCAAGTATATGTTCCTATGACCATGAGATCATGCAACTCACAGATATCGGAGGAGTACCTTGTGTGTATCAAATGTCGCAACGTAACTGGGTGACTATAAAGGTGCTCTACAGGTGTCTTCGAGGGTGTCTGTTGAGTTGGCATGGATCAAGACTGGGATTTGTTACTCCGTGTGACGGAGAGGTATCTCAGGGCCCACTCAGTAATACAACATCACAATAAGCCTTGCAAGCAATGTGACTAAGTGTTAGTTACGGGATATTGTATTACGGAACGAGTAAAGATACTTGCCAGTAACGAGGTTGAACTAGGTATGGAGATACCAACGATCGAATCTCGGGCAAGTAACATACCGAAGAACAAAGCGAACATCATACGGGATTAACTGAATCCTTGACATAGAGGTTCGACCGATAAAGATCTTCATAGAATATGTAGGAACCAATGTGGAAATCCAGGTCCCGCCATTGGTTATTGACCGTAGAGGTGTCTCGGTCATGTCTACATAGTTCTCGAACCCGCAGGGTCTGCACACTTAAGGTTTGGTGACGTTTCGGTAGTATAGAGTTATGTATGGTGGTGACCGAAGTTTGTTCGGAGTCCCGGATGAGATCCCGGACGTCACGAGGAGCTCCGGAATGGTCCGAAGGTAAATATTCATATATAGGAAGTCCTATTTTGGTCGCCGGAAAAGTATCAGGCTCATCGGTAGTGTACCGGGAGTGTCGGTAGTGTACCGGGAGACCTCCGGGAGGTATATTTCGACCCAAGAGGCTTCATGGGATGTGGGAGAGTGAATATCAGCCCTTAGTGGGCTGGTGGAAACTCCCACACAAGGCCCATGTAGCTGGAGAAGAAAACCCAATAGGAAAAGGTGGAAAAAAGGGCAAAATTGGGTGAATCCTAGTCCTACTAGGAGTGGAGGTGGACTCCACCTCCACCACTTGGTTCGGCCGAAGCCTCCAAGGCTTGGAGGCCAAGCTGCATCTCTTCCCCCCTCCCTCCTATATATACTAGTGTATTTCTACGGTTTTGGACTTGATTTTTCAGCCACGTGCAAACCCTAATCTCTAGTGCATAGTTTCTCCTCTAGATCGGTTTTCTGCAGTGCTTAGGCGAAGCCCTGCCGGAATTGCTCCACCACCATCGCCGGAGCGCTGTCAAACTGCCAGAGAAATCTTCTTCCTATCCACTCCTTCTTGCTAGATCAAGATGGTGGAGATCATCATCAAGTTGTACGTGTGCTGAACGCGGAGGTGCCGTCCGTTCGGTGCTAGATCGGAAGGATCGTGATCAAGTTCGTGAGACGGATCGTGATCAAGTTCGTGGGACGGATCGTGATCGGATCGCGGGATAGATCGTGATTGGATCGTGGGACGGATGGCGATTTGGATCGCGAAGATGTTCGACTACACCGACCGCGTTTCTTAACGCTTCCCGCTTAGCGATCTACAAAGGTATGTAGATCCACTCTCCCTCTCGTAGATGCTCATCACCATGGATAGATCTGCGTGTGCGTAGGAAAAAAATCCCATGCAATGTTCCCCAACAAAGGGGAGGGGGCACACCAGCCCGCAAAGGGGTTGGGCGCCACCCAAACCCTATCCCACTTCGGCTAAGGGTGTGGGAGCCCATCTAAGGGGTTTCCACTAGGTAACTTGGGGGGCCAAGCCACCCTAGGGTTTCCCTAGGGGGTGCCTCCCCCTTTGCCTTGGCCGCCACTCCTAGATGGGATCTAGGGGCGCCCCTCCTCCCTTCCCCCTATAGATATGAAGGGAGAGATAGGCAGCCGCAACCATCTATGCCTTGGCGCTGCCCTCCCTCTCCCTTGTTCTTCTTCTTCTCCGCGTAGCGCTTAGAGAAGCTCTGCTGAAATTCCTCCACCACCATCGCCGCCATGCCGTCGTGCCACTGGAGGACTCTAGCTACTACTTTACCATTGCTCGCTGGATCGAGGAGGTGAAGGTGTCATCAAGCCATATGTGTGTTGAACGCGGAGGTGCCGTCTGTTCAGCACTAGATCGGAGTTCGTGGGATGGATCATGATTGGATCGCGAAGACGTTCGACTACATCAACCGCGTTTCTTACGCTTCCGCTTAGTGATCTACAAGGGTATGTAGATCCACTCTCCCTCTCGTAGATGCTCATCACCATGGATAGATCTTGCGTGTGCATAGGAAAATGTTTGTTTCCCATGTAACGTTCCCTAACACGAATACCATGAGATACACTAGAGACACACCTCCACACGTCCTCCGGTGATGCTAGATGCATCACTGGGACGAAGCATGGGAGGGGAGAACCTTGTTCCATATTAAGGGAGAAGTCGTCGCCTCGTTTGCTTGAGTAGGACACAAACCTTATAAGAAACTAAAAGGCACGTAAAATGGAGCAGGGGCCCTCCCGTCGATGAGGGACAGGTTCCACTGTGCCTCCATGGCCCTAAGGCCACAAAACATGAGGCAGACCGGCGACGGTACTGACAAGAGGCACATAAGCCTAATCTCCTCATGTGCACCTCACGAGACAAAGGGTTAAGGGGCAACACAAATGTACATAACATGGAGTTCTCATCAAACGTATGACATCCACCTTGATCATAAGAAATCCCTCATGTTCTTGTAAGTCACTATGTGTCCCTATCAAGTTCTCTACCATGCGACGCCCCCTCCTGACTAGGGTTGTATCACCTAATACTTTGATACCCACCCCTTAAATGCACCCATGATCCCAACTTCCAAAAAGTATATGTAAACATGCTTTATTTTTTGAATTTTTTATGAGGATGCACAAGGCATGTGTTTACATCCTCTAAGAAATTTAGGACTAAAATCAAAAAAGGAAACAAAAAAGATAAATCCAACATGAATATCATTGTTAAAATATTAAAAAAACACTATTCATATTTGGATTTATCTATTTAGTTTCTCAATATGTTTTTCTAAATTGGATTTGAGTTCTTTAGGGGTCATAGACATGGGTCTTATGAACATTCACACAAAAAGTGCGGATTTTGTACCAGCACTAGGAGGTACAGGAACTATCCACACCGTTCACCATGCATCGAGATATGTGTGTCAATACATGAACCACTCTCTCATTTATCGATTGTGACGCGGGGTAAAGGGAAAAAAATCATCAAACTGTATAAGTCCGCAACACCGCTAGAATATCCAAAGACTAGCACTAGCGGCTAAACTTTTTCCTCAAAAGAGAATCTTTTGGAACGTTAATGACATCTTCACGGATCACCTAAACAGTCACAAATGTCCAGACTAGGTGGCCTGAACACTTTTAGCGATCTAATGTGACTCGCCAAATCCGTCCGGCTTGGTGCATACCTTTGAAATCTCACAACCAGTCCCAAATCGGAGAGAGCTCTAGGGGATTCCAAATGCCCGCCACGTCATATCGACATCCTAGTCCCACCCTAAAGCCCTCTTTGGCCAACTCAAGAAGCCTCTGCACAATCACAAAATCTCATTGCCCTCTTGCCTCCTAGCAATTACGTCGGCGCTTTGCCCAAGAAGCTGACTTTGGCTGCTTGTATACAACCTTCACCGGTTCGCCTGCCCCATCTATTTCAACTCGGTTGGACACCCCTCCTCTCACTCATTATCGCACCATGAGTTATAAAAGAACTTCCCCCATTGGTTACAAAGTATCTCACAATAAGCATAGTCATCCCCTCCTGTTGTACGCCATGTCGCCGCCTCACACTGTTTAAGCTCTTGGAGTGTCCCGCCATCATTGCATGCACCACAAGAGGAGTCATGCTTCTCATTAACCAGCTTGAAGGGTGCTCCAAGACCAGGTAAGACCTACCGGTTCCTCTCCCACTAGGTGGAATCAAAATAGCTCGAGGCAATGGTATGCGTGCACATGCGCACGCAATGCACACACATGCCCTCATGAGAGCGACTGCAATGATCACTGATAGAAAAAAGCTACAACTTGGGAATGATACTCAGGAAAGCATCTTATTAGCGGGTCATGGCCAAAGGCTGAATTCCATCCGGGGTCTATAAGTCACCGATCATGGGTACCGGAGACTAGCCCAAAGGTCCTAAGAGCATCTATAGTTGGATGCCTCAACCCCCCTAACGCCTGGTTACTGACTGATCGAAAAACATGACCTAGACGGATGCCTCAAATGGACAGGCTGACCCACAACCCTCATATCCAACCCAAACGTAGGACGGATATGGTATGTCCGAGCTTGTTTGCCACCTCGGACCCGACAGGCCCACCCCATCATAAATTGCATCAAATCCACCCCCTCAACCTACCGAATCCATTTTCTCTCTCCTCTCTTCTTCCTCCTCCGTGCTGGATATCTCGTAGCTCATCTGCCACCCTTTCTCTACAGCCGTTTCGAGCCTCAGCACCGTCTACACCAGCACAACAGTCCTCTCTCATGTGCTCGACACCACAAACATAATCATTGGCCCGGACGCCACCACACTATGTTCGATAACTATCGGACTGCCCTTGCTCTTTATGTGTTCGACACATTGTTTGACCTAGTTTTTTGTGATTTATCCATAGGGAAAATGGTGGATTCTGATGCTTCATTGGACGAGGAGTATGGATCAATGGAGCTTGATAAAATGATTGAAGATGAGTTCTTCGATTCGTCAAATTCGGACAAAGAAGTGGACATGACCAGACTCATGGACATGCAAGAGAAAATGGACTGGCAGGTGGAGCATCTTCTTAACTTCAAGGGCTCAATAAAAGGGAGAAGATTGACAAATCGAGATAGGGTCTCCGGATCACGGCTACTACAAAAGGACTACTTTGCTCTGGACCCAACTTTCCCGGATGATCTATGGTTTCGTCGCCATTTTCATATTCATAAATAATTAATTTGGCATGTTTTGAGGGAGTGGAGGCACACAATGAATACTTCTAGCTCACAAGGGATTGATTCAGCCAACCTTGTTTCTCTACTAAGTAGAAATGCACAGCTGCTCTAAGGATGCTTTTGCACTTGATATCATTGCCGATGCCATTGATGAGATGGTCCAGATGGGAGAGAGCACATGTCTGAAGACAACTATCAGGTTTCTCGTGCCATGGTGCATGTGTTTGGAGTAGAGTATCTGAGGGAATTGCATGTGCAGGACACAGAGAAGTTGTATATTGGAG
Organism: Hordeum marinum; assembly: GCA_022496015.1. Classification (NCBI taxonomy): domain Eukaryota; kingdom Viridiplantae; phylum Streptophyta; class Magnoliopsida; order Poales; family Poaceae; genus Hordeum; species Hordeum marinum. The sequence goes on along the minus strand of CM039677.1, from coordinate 337,943,510 downwards.
AGACCATAGGGTTTCCATGAATGCTCAGATCAATTGATTGCATGCATTGGCAATGGAATAACTGTCCCAAAGGTTTGCGGGGAATGTATCATGGTCACATGAAAGAGGCCACCATCATAATGGAAGCAGTGATATCACATGACTTATGGTTTTTTCATGCTTTATTTGGAATATCACCTTCTCATAGCGACTTGAATGTGTGATACGTCTCCAATGTATCTATATTTTTGATTTTTTAATGATATTATTTTATCAATATTGTATGCTTTATATGCCATTTATACCATTTTTAGGAACTAACATAATAACTCGGTGCCTAGTGACAGTTGTTGTTTTCTGCATGTTCTTGGTTTTACAGTAAATTGATACCAAATAGAGTTCAAACGTGATGAAACATTTTGATGATTTTCTGGATGAAAAGAAGACCCGGAAGCTTCGGAGGGAGACCAGACATCGTATGAGGGAGCGACAAGGGCAGGGGGCGCCCAGGTGGTAGGGATTGCCATATGCCCTTGTGCCCCCCTGTGGTTCCGCTGCACTGCATCTTTGTCCTATAAATCCCCCAATATTCCAAAAACCCTAGGAGAGCATCTGAGACACTTTTTTCTTCACCGCAAATCTCTCTTCCATCGTGATCACATATGAAGGTATTTTTCGGTACTATACCAGAAGGGAAATCCATCATGGCTGTCATCTTCATCAACCTTGATGCCTCCCACATGATGTGTGAGTTGTTCCTATAGGACCTAATCATCCATAACAGTAGTTGGATCTCTCTCTCTCTCGTTTGGTCTTCAATACAATGGCCTCTTCGGAGACCTATTCCATGTAACTTTTGTGGTGTGTTTGTTGGGATCCGATGAATTGCGAGTTTATGTTCAGACTATCCATTGAAAGTAACTGATCCAATCTAAGATTTATTATATTTGATTTCATATAGCTAGGTATGCTTTCCATCTATAAGTTTGATTTGGCCAAGTAGATGAGTAGATCATCAGAGGGACTGGTGCATAGTAGTAGGTTCAATCTTGTGGTGTTCTCACCTCGTGACAGAAGGGGGGCGAGGCACATATTTGCATTGTTTCTACTAAGGATAAATCGACTGGGTGTGAACATATTATTTGATCTTAATTTTTCTACATTAGGTCATCTTGCTTAAAGCATTACTTTGTTTGTCATGAACTTAATACCATAGATGCATGGTGGATAGTGGTCGATTGATGGAGTAATAGTGGTAGATGCAGAATCGTTTTGGTCTACGAGTTACGGACGTAATGCCTATATATAGATCATGCCATGAATAAAAACATAATTATTTGCTTTTCTATCAACTGTCCAATAGTAATTTGTGCACCCACCGGTATTATGCTCATGAGAGAGATGCCTCTGGTGAACGTTATGCCCCCCGGGGTCCATCTTTATATTTTATAAATCAAAAATACAAAAAAATATGTGTTATTATATATTTAGTTTTTATTAGTATTTATTTATCCTACTCTATCAAGATTTAATCCTTGGAATTAATGAGTACAGGGGGCTTGACAACCCTCATGCCCGTGTTGGGTGCAAGTATTTGCTCTTGTGTGTGCAGGATCTGTTGATCGTGTGTTTGGATAACTTCCTATTGGTTCGATAACCATGGTTCTTAACTGAGGAAAATACCTATCGGTAATGTACTACTTCATGCCTTTATCTTTGGGGAAAAACCCAATGCATCTATGATGTCTACTACGCAACTTTATTCTTGCAGACTTTGTTGGGCTCCAAGCGCAGAGCTTTGTAGGACAGTAGCAATTTTCCCTCAAGTGGATGACCTAAGGTTTGTCAATCCGTGAGAGGTGTAGGATTAATATGGTCTCTCTCAAACAACCCTGCAATCAAATACAAGAAATCTCTTGTGTCCCCAACACTCCCAATACAATGGAAAATTGTATAGGTGCACTAGTTTGGCGAAGAGATGGTGATACAAGTGCAATATGGATGGTAGATATGAGTTTCTATAATCTGAAAATATAAAAGCAGCAAGGTAGCAAGTAACAAAAGTGAGCAAAAATGGTATTGCAATGCTTGAAAACAAGGCCTAGGGTTCATACTTTCACTAGCGCAAGTTCTCTCAACAATACTGACATAGTTGAATCATATGTAAATCCCTCATGTGCGAGAAAGAGTTCACTCCAAAGTCACAAATAGCGGAGAACAAACAAAGAAATTATTGTAGGGTACGAAACCACCTCAAAGTTATCTTTTTCGATCAATCGTATGAGCTATCCCTATAAGTGTCACGAACAGCCCTAGAGTTCGTACTAAAATAACACCTTAAGATACACATCAACCAAAACCCTAATGTCACCTAGATACTCCAATGTCACCATGAGTACCCATGGGCTTGCTTATACGATATGCATCACACAATTTCAGATTCATCAGGTTCAATCCAACACAAAGAACTTCAAAGTGTGCCCCAAAGTTTCTACCGGAGAGTCAAGACGAAAACGTGTGCCAACTGCTATGCATAGATTCCCAAGGTCACAAAACCCGCAAGTTAATCACCAAAACATACATCAAGTGGATCAATAGAACATCCCATTGTCACCACGGATATCCCATTGCAAGACATACATCAAGTGTTCTCAAAGCCTTAAAGACTCAATCCGATAAGAAAACTTCAAAGGGAAAACTCAATTCATCACAAGAAGATAGAGAGGGGGAAACTCCATATGATTCATCTATATTAATAAAGCTCGCAATACATCAAGATCATGTCATCTCAAGAACACGAGAGAGAGAGAGAGATTAAAAACATAGCTACTGGTACATACCCTCAACCCCGGGGGTGAACTACTCCCTCCTCATCAGGGAGACCGCCAGGATGATGAAGATGGCCTCTGGTTATGGTAGCCCACTCTGGCAGGGTGCCGGAATGGGCTCCCGATTGGTTTTTCGTGGCTACAGAGGCTTGCGGCAGCAGAACTCCGCATCTAGGGTTCTTTTTGGAGGTTTGGGTATTTATAAGAATTTTTGTCGTCGGTCTCACGTCAAGGGGGTGCCCGAGAGGCCCACAAGCCCGAAGCACCCTCCTTGGGGGGTAGGGCGCACCTAGAGGGCTTGTGGCCTCCTCCTCCACTTCCTGGCCCGGATCTTGTGCTTCAGGGGTCTCTTTTGGTCGATAAAAATCACCGTAAATTTTCAGCCCAATCCGAGAACTTTTATTTCTACACACAAAAACGACACCATGGTAGTTCTGCTGAAAACAACGTCAGTCCGGGTTAGTTCTAATAAAATCATACAAAAACCATATAAAATTGTTGTAGACATGGCATGAATACTTCATAAATTATAAATATGTTGGAGACGTATCAATCTACATGTAGGAACATGCTTCAATGATCTCCCTCCTATGTTCAAGGGGCTTCGTAATGGGGAATCATCGCCCTACAACTACACTATCAATGGACATGACTACAACATGGGACACTATCTTGATGATGGCATCTATCCTAAGTGGCCAGCGTTTGTGAAGTCCATATCTTAACCAAAGGCAAGAACAAATCCACGTTAAACAATGTAGGAAGCAACTAGTAAGGATGTGGAGAGGGCATTCAGAGTGCTTCAAGCTTGTTGGGGAAATGTTCATGGAGCTGCAATGGCGTGGTAATCAAAAGATTTATGGCAACTGATGATATACTGTATTATTTTGCACAATATGATTGTCGAGGATGAGGATGATGGTGTAGCCCAACCCAATGATTTTGAAGTGCTTGGATAGCAAGTTCAAATCCCTAAAGATCAAGATGTAAATCAGCTCCAAACTTTCTAAAGATGCGTCAGAATCTTTGGGATCATCAGGTGCATGCGTAGCTATTCATTTATATTGTGGAGCATAGGTGGATCCACAATGAAAGCCAAATAGCTAATGTTCGAGTTGTGCACTTAAAATAAATTTTATGTTCGAACTATGTATTTGAGAGTATCCCGACACCAACATTTATTCTTTACGTGCAACATTGGCATGTATGTACGTGCATGGATTAGCATGTGTTCGAGACTCCGGATTTGAGGTATGAGGCTGGCGGGCATGACATATGAGGGATGGTCTAGATGCTTCCGCGGGCATGCACGGGCACGTCCATGGACGTATAGGGCACCAATTTGCCATATCTGGACGTAAATGCTCTAAGTCGCCCGAACGCACCCAAGTGATGGGCGACCGTGTTGCGCCTTTTCGGGTCAGAAGTTGTACCCCACTTAAGGGGCCTCGTCCATCACGGCTGGAGACTTGGTTCTAAGAGGAGATACAGGGTTGTTCCCTTCGGGACACTAGCTGTGATCGATTCACTTGATCCAATAGGCATCACCCAAGACTCCCACGGAATGCATGATATGCCAGCATAGCAGGCTACAAGCCACATTACCTGGGTAGGAACCACTAATAGAGACAAGGGTTTTACCCTGGTTCGGGCTCTTATGATAGAGATAATACCTTACGTCCTCCTCTTTGCTTTACTAGGGTGGGGTGTGTACAAGGTGCAAAGTATTGAGAGACTGGTATTACGTTCTACGACGAGCTCGACCCCTGGCTTATATAACATATCAGGGGTCCTGGGGTTTACACAAGTAAGTCGGATATGTTGGTGGAGGCAAAATTCTCCATGGCCCCATGTTCTTGTCTTTTACGCCAAGTCTTCCAGAGTCATTGCGTATATCGACATCGGTGGCGGTAGAGTTCTCCACGGCCCCATCTTCCTATGTTTTATGCAAAGTATTACAGAGTCACCGTGTTTATCGCCATAGGCCTCCCAAAGTGACCAAGAAGGAACCAACAAAGGGGTCCTCAACCCAGCCCACCAGACGGGGAACCTACATCATGACAGTCCCCTTAGTCAGGACACTATCGCTATGTCCATTTGTCTTTTACAACATTTTAGTGAGTCGAGAGTTCATGGCACCCCTGGATGGAAGGGCAATAGGCCCTCAAGGACTACTTATAATAATGAAGGAAAGGTGTCCCGAGATATCCGACTGATAAATCTATTTTCCTTCACTATTTTATACTGTAATTTTCCCTTTATCAATGATATTTTGCACATTAGTGCTCAATTCTAATGCATTTCCCCTTCAATTTGCATGTAATATATGGAGAGGTAAATTCTTAGCAAAATCTTCGCCACCTGGAAAACATGGTAAAAATAAAGAGCAAAAGAAAAAGTATTTTTCCGTAGCTCCAAAAGCGATGAAATTTTCACTAGTTTTTTCCAAATAAAATAAGCCTGGAGCTAGGAGATGGGCAAAGGGGCCCACGGGGCCTCCACGCGGTAGGGGTTGTGCGCCCCTGGCCGCGTGGATGTGGCGTATGGCCCTCTATGCACCGCCTCTCAATGCTCTTTTGCGATGAATTCAATTCTGACTTAAAAATCTCATGTATTTTTTGTAGGATTTTTCTGCTGCCGTTTGCGACATGGAGCTGAGGCGGGGCACTTTTGCCCTCCGATGGGCTGATTCTGCCAGAGATCCATACCTCCTGGAGGGGAATTCAAATCCATCATAATCACCAAAACTCATATCATCATTAGGATCATCATGTCCATCAATATCTTCATTAACATCATCATCTTCATCAACATCATCATCTTCATCAACTCCCTTCACCCCATCTCTTTGTTCTATGAACTTCTACCTCATATCCCTTGGTGAGATTAGTTTCTTATGTTGATTACTCCTTGTGGTTGATGCTTAGAAGTTTTATTGGAAAAATATTCATATGTTAAGATTGTTAATCATATATTCATCTCCACTGATCATAATCCATATGATATGTTGTGATTGGTTCGTTAAGTTCTTGGGGACATGGTATAGGCCGTGTTGCTAGTATCTTGTGAAGTTGAATCTAGTTAGATATTCTGATATTGTGTGGTGGTGCGATTCTCTAGTGGTAGTGTGTGAACATTGACTGCACCCCACTTCACTTTAAGGGCCTAGAGAACAACATTGTGTGATTAGTTTGTTCGTTGTTGGGTGGCTATAGTGATAGATATTATCGTACCCTAAGTTTATGAACTATTGCATGAGAGGTGTTCAAATCCAAAGATTTATTCCTATTTTTAGATTTTATCTTAATTACTCTCTTCTATTTGTGGATGCTTGGGAGTCTAATCATAAATGGATTACTTGTTTAAGTAAGAACAACACCTTATCACATATTCCACTACACAACAAAGTATTGAAATAATGGACAATAATTCAATGGAACTTGATGAAAGTAACTTGGTGCAATTCCCATGTGTCCTCGACAACACCTTGATCCATATAAGCAAAATAAGTGGCTTGTCCTTAGTATAGTTCAGGATTGGGCCACTTGTTGCACCTTTCCAACTTTTTACTATTCATTTTCTTGCAATTACCCTTTCTTTCAAACAAACCATCAAACACTTTCTGCATATTTTGAGTGAACTCTTGCTAATTTCCGCAAACAAATTGCTTATACTCCTCATTTGGTTTGACACACTTACTTATCAAAAAAGAATACGTTAGATCCCTTATACTTGTGGGTTCCCCAAATTACCTCCTAGGACTAAGAGATGAGAGGCCAAGACCTGGGAACCGTTGATGGCCAGATCGAGGAGGAAACGATGCCTCAATCACTTAGGTCCCAACGTGAGAAATATAACCTAGACCTAGCAACATACGAGGTAGGGTAAGGAGAAACCCTAGAGTTGGAATGATTTCCCTATCTACCACCATCACCAAATGAGAGACTTGTAACCCAAGATCTCTGGTGATCTTACAGATGTCTAGTGGGCCCCCAAGCAATATAGCACTAGACACAAGAGTAGTGTCTTACCCCCCCCCCCAGGAGGGTCCCAACTTAGGCAATCCTTGTTCTTTGACTGACCATATTGACCACCATGTGCTCCCCTTTGAAAAAATTGGTCATCCCCCAATGGAATTGTTGGTACAATACATCAACATTCTCTATGCCAATTCTAAGATAATTTCCCTTAGACTAAATCATGCAAATCATCAGTCTGTAGAAATCCTTAACGGACACATGTTTAATTGATTTGTTAGCTAAGGAGTTTCCAATATTCTTGTTGTAGAACACGAATAGGGGGATTTTCCATGATTTTGAAAGAACATATATTTTGTTAATGAGTAGAGAAGCATCGCAAAAAAGGCACAGTTGCTTCTCTTTCCTCATCGTTTTACGACAACTGTGATTAACATCCCAAGAACATAGTAGATGCCTCAGGTGCGGAATCTTGGTCAAAATCTTTGTATTGGTGAACCAACCAATGCTACTTATTCACTTTTTTGTTTGGTTGTCATTTTATCGGATGCTGGTTCGAATTCCAAGTTTGCAAACATAGTGGAGTGAATTTTGACTTGGATCTTCTAAAACTATGTTGGGAACTCCCAAATAAGGGTGTAAAGATGGTAAAATATTCTTTGTATGCAAATGGTATAGTTTATATATTCTATGGATGTCTCTTGTGATGTGGTAATCTTGCTAAAATACAAGATAATTAGTAAGTGTCCTTAATGAGATGCCATTTTCTGTTCTAGAAATATCAAAACATTATTTATTTATTTTGGAGGATAGAAATGATTGACGAGAGTAATACAAGCATGAGAAAGATGTGAGCAATATAAGAGATAACAACTAACATGGAGAAAGAATAACACTAGCACAACCATAGCTGGAGATGGCGGGATTATTGAAACCCTCCCCTCCAAGCCAAGTTGCACCAGTCATATTAATGACTTGGTCACACCTTACCTTAAATTTCTTGTTCGTCGGCATCCTCGTTGCCATAATCTAACAAGTTGACATCCTATATTATATACCATTCATTACATTGTTACAGTTCTCATTTGGGCTTGAGATAGCAATCTATCTCATCATACCTCTCATCTCAGTATCCTTATATGGTATGATACTTGCTATTTTGTGTTTTGATGTATTGGTCTAGGTAGTTTTGCATTGTTCATTTTGTCCCATGAAATCACTTTATAGATTACTAATGGACCACATTTTACAAATTTTCCTTTATGAGTCACAGTGTTGCCCATCAGATTATTGCTAATGAACATATTATTCTTGTTGGTCAATATTCCACAGGAAACACAACATTTATCAAGCATGTCCTATAAACAAGTTATCGAGGTTATAAACTTGCCTCGTATATTTTCTATAGTTTTCGAGTAGAAGTTACCTAAATACATTTGGGTCTTTCTCTCTCATTTCCTGTATAATTTCTTATATTCGGTCCACACAATTCGACATAATCGTCTGCTAAGGCGACTCGGGAGGGGACGAAACCTTAGCCATTGGGGCTCTCTTTCCCTCCCTCCGCTACCGTTAGGGGATGCTGCAGGCCTATATCCTAGGGGCTGACAGTGGTGGAGGGGGCCTCCCTCTCTCCCACGTCATGGTGTAGTGCAGAGCCCCGCGGCTTGAGGCAGCATGAGAAATTTGGCATTGGCGACGCGGCGGCTGGCCCTGCCTCGGGAAGTGGTGATGACTGGATCTATGGTGATGAGCGATCTGACCTCGGATCGGTGGCGGCGGCATGGAGGTCCCGATGGACAGGTCAACATCATGTGTGGTGTCGCCTCTGGTCATCTCTGATTAGGCTGATGCGGCCGACTTGCTGCACGATGGCTCACATCGGTGGCGGCTCGTGAGCACGATGCTAGATGGAGGTTTGTCAAGCAAATCAGGGCGAAAACCTTTTTTGAGAAATTCAAACAACAGGAGAGGCTCCTACTATTGCTTCATTAAAAATAAATATGTTACGAAGTATTTACAGAGGCATGGCTCAAGAAAGTAGAAATAAGACTAGGTTATCTACAATGCAAGTTGGATAATTATTCCTTCCACAAAGGAGGACTTCTCTGGAGGTAATCTAAATTACAGAACCTTCAGATCCTTCTTGAGCAACCTCAACCAATCTTGTTCAGAGGGTTGTTCTGCATCAAATATCATATTGTTCCTTTGTTTCCAAATATTACAAGAGGCCAATATGGTAAGTTCTTTGAATAGGGCATGATTCCAAGCATCCTACACTAGATCAAACTTCCTCTTTGTATACATCCCTTCTTCCCAACTTATATCCAATTTATCCCCGCACCCTTTGGCGAATGGGCACTCATAGAAAAGGTGATCATTTGTTTCCAGCATGTCATCAATGCATAACATGCACAAGTGGTCTTCACCTGTCATAAATTGCCTATGCAATAGTAAGTCTATTGTGTTGACCCTCTCCATCAATTGTAGCCATGCAAAAAACTTTATGCCTCATGTTGGGGAACGTTGCATGGGAAACAAAATATTTCATACGATCACCCAAGATCTATATATGGAGATGCATAGATACGAGTGGAAGAGTGCGTCTATGTACCATTGTAGACTGTTAATTGGAAGCGAATATAATGCGGTTGATGTAGCGATACTTCTTCACAATACAATAGTGACCCATCCCGATCTAGCGCCAAATGGACAACACCTCCTCGTTCGACACACATGCATCTTGATGATGTATTCTCCTCCTCAATCTGAGAGCAAGGACGGATTAGTAGATGGGATCTTCGGCAGCACGACAGCGTGGTGGAGGTGATGGTGGAGCTATTTCAGTAGGGCTTCGCCAAGCGCTACTAAAACAAGGATGGATGAGAAATGGGAGAGAAGGAGGGTTGCCGCCAGACAGTGGGGAAGAGATGTATTTAAGCCCTCCCACCCATCCTCTATTTATAGCGACAAGGGGGAGGGGCTCCGGCCTTCAACCCCTCCTCCAAGGAGGGAGGCGGCGACCTGGGGGTGGAGTGGCCCCCAAGTTAGGGCGCGCCCCCTTTGGGGTTCCCTCCCACCAACCCTAGCTGCATGGGCCTAGAAGGGAAGGGGATACCATCCCACCAGGGGATGGTGCGCCCCCTCACAGCTCGTGTGGCCCTCTGGGGTGCATGGATCCCTTCCGGTGGACCCCCGGAACCTTCTGACACTTCCGGTAGACTGCCGGTAATGCCCGAAATCCTTCCGGTGACCAAAATGGAACTTACCATATATAAATCTTTACCTTCGGACCATTACGGAGCTCCTCGTCATGTTCGGGATCTCATCTAGGACTCCAGACAACATTTGGTCCCAACGTACATATCTCGATACTACTCTATCGCCACCGAACAAACGTCAAGTGTGCGGACCCTACGGGTTCGAGAATCACGTAGACATGACCGAGACACCTCTCCCGTCAATAACCAATAGTGGGACCTAGATGCCCGTATTGGTTCCCACATATTCCACGAAGATCATTATCGGTCGAACCACGATGTCAAGGATTCAGTCAATCCCGCATACAGTTTAGTTTTCTATAGGTATGTTACTTGCGTGAGATTCGATCGTCGGTATCTCATACCTAGTTCAATCTCGTTACCAGCAAGTCTCTTTAATCGTTCCGTGATACAAGATCATGTGACTAACTCCTTGGTCACATTGCTTGCAAGCTTCTTATGATGTTGTATTACTGAGAGGGCCCACAGATACTTCTTCATCATATGGAGTGACAAATCATAATCTCAATTCATGCCAACCCAACACATACCCTCGGAGACACTTGTAGCGAACCTTTATGATCACCCAGTTACGAAGTGACTTTTGATGCACACAAGGCATTCCTTCGGTGTTGGGGAGTGATACGTCTGCAACGTATCTATAATTTTTGATTGTTCCATGTTATTATATTATCATTCTAGGATACTTTTTGGGAAATAATTTACCAATTTATATTAGTTATGAACACTAACCTATTGACCTAGTGGGTGTTCTTTTATTTTCAGGTTTATAGTAGCAAACGAAATCCAATTGCCTCGAAACTTTTTTATGATTTTTTCTGGACCAAAAGAAGAACTGGAAGCTCTGGGAGAAGACCGGAGGCTGCACGAGGGTGGCACAAGCTAGCAGGGCGCGCCCAGGGGGGTAGGCATGCCCTGATGGCTTGTCCCTCCCTGATGGCCCTCCGACCTGTTCTCTGGACTATAAATTCACATATATTACAAAAAACCCGAAGGGCATCCCTAAACATTTTTTCCGCCGCCGCAAGTCTCTATTCTGTTGTGATCCCATCTCGAGCTCCGTTCCGGCACCCTGCCGGAGGGGCGATCAATCATGGAGGGCCTCTTCATCAACCTTATTGCCCTCATGATGATGGGTGAGTATTTTACCACAGACCTACGGGTTCGTAGTTAGTACCTAGATGGCTATCTCTCTCTTTTGATCTTCAATACAATGATCATCGCATCTTTGCTTTGATCTATCCGATGTTATTCTTTTGTACGATGTGTTTTGGGATCTGATGAAGTGTGGGCTTATGTTCCAGATTATCTATGAAAAGTATTTGAGTCACCTCTGAATATTATTATTCTTATTTGCAAGATCATTATAGCTTCGTAAATCTCTCCGATCTATTGAAATAGTTTGGCCAACTAGATTGATATTCCTTCGGTGAGAGGGGTGTGTTGTAGTGGGTTCAATCAGGTGGTGCTCCATATCCCAGTGACAGAAGGGGACAAGAAATTTCTTTTTATTTTTGCCACTAAGGATAAAATGATGCGGTTAGTTCATATTAATTGAATTCTCTTTGTCTACATCATCTCAATGTTCTTGAAGCATTACTCAGTTTTACTTAATACTCTAGATGCATGCTGATAGAGGTCGATGGGTGCAGTAATAGTAATAGGTGTAGGAAGGATTCAGCTTATTTGCTTATGGATGTGATGCCTATATACACACAATCATTGCCATGAATATCACATAACTACGCGCTTTTCTATCAATTGCCCAACAGTAATTTGTTTACCCACTATATATTGTCTACATGAGAGATGCCGCTAGGGAAAACTATGGCCCCCAGGTATATTCACTTATATATTTACAAAACCTATCATTACCTTGCTGCCATCATTTACTTTTATTTTATTTTTCAATTTATAATTATCTACTGTTATCTCTACACTTCAATTGCTTGCAAATAATGAGATCAAGGGGATTGACAACCCTCTTGCTGCATTGGGTGCAAGTTGTTTGCTCTTTTGTGTGTAGCCGCTGAAGACGGTTGAGGGTATATATTCATGTTGATTCAATAAACCTTGGTTTCTTAACCACGGGAAATATTTATCCGTATTGTGCTGCAATTACTCATTCCTCTTCACAGAAAACCAAATGCAGATCATAAGTATCAAGGAGTTGCATGATCTCATGGTCTTAGGAACAAATACTTGACATAAAGAAAGCAGTAGAAAGAAACTAAGTGATACGATCAAATGATATGCTTATGGTTGGGTCTTGTCCATCACATCCTTCTCCTAATGATGTGATCCCGTTATCAAATGTCAACTCATGTCTATGGTTAGGAAACCTTAACCATCTTTGATCAATGAGCTAGTCTAGTAGAGGCTCACTAGGGACATAGTGTTGTTTATGTATCCACACATGTATCTGAGTTCTCGATCAATACAATTCTAGCATGTACAATGAACACTTATCATGAACAAGTAAATATGATAATGACCACTTTATTATGGCCTCTAGGGCATATTTAGAACACCTCATAATACATTTAGTCTTCCAAATGCATGTGATGTATCATGAAGAATGGACATTTCTGAATATAAATTTATAAGACTTCCTTGGCTTATAATCTATATCTCCCCCACATAAAATTCATTCATCTATTATCATGGGGTCAAGTGTGATCGTGTTTATTGTGTGCATCATGTCATACAGCTCCTCGTGTCTCTGGATTGACAGTGGCACATCAAAATGTGTGTCTCGGGGGTTGGGTCTTCATGAAATTGTGATAGAGAGACATCTTCATTGATGGAGAAAGAGAATAAGTGTTCATGTGAGTCCATTAGAATTTGATTGTTGTGCCAGAAGTCCTTCCAGGGAAGGATTGTGTCCCTTGCAGCCGATATGCATGTAGTAATCACACAATAAATGTCCATCAAAGAAGATATATCCTTCCACCAAAATGAGCTGCAACTTTGCATTGCTTGTGGTGGGGTTGTCTCATCATATGCATTCCTTACAATCATGAACCATGGCACATCTGGCTTGTGATAGAATTTTTGTAGAAACTTTAACAACATGGCTTTGTTTTGTATTTTTGAGATCTGTCACCCCTGGCCCCCTTTCTTTTTTTGCCTACAAACCAAATCCCATGCCACTAAAGAGTGTGTTTTTGCGTCTCTATCTAGCACCTTTCTCCAGAGGCAATGTCTCCTGGATCGTTTGAATATGTCAATAATCTTGAGTGGCAGTTTTAAAACACACACATGGCAAAATATAATAATGATGAAAATGCCGAGTTGATGTGTTGCTCTCTCTCTCTCCCTCCATATGACAACCAGATAGCAGTACCAATTAGTCATCTTTCAGTACAGCCAACAAGTGGCATGAGATCTCTAACAGTTGGTTTGGTTGTCCCCAAAGGAAGACCCAAATAAGTGAAAGGCATCATACCAACTTGGCAGCCCAGAATCCAAGCAAGGTGGAGCGCTTCCTGACTAACATTGTTCGGCATCAATTGTGACTTTTAGTAGTTTATTTTGAAACCATTTGCATCGGCATAAGCATCAAGGAGCGTTTTGATCACATGTAGTTCTTCACTCTTTGCTGGTAGAATTAATAATGTGTAATCCGCGTATTCGATCACTGGGTACATGTCAGAAGCTGGTTGATCAATAGGTAATGTGAGGTGCCCTTCCATCCAAGCCTTGTTTACCACTGGCTATAGCAAATCAACATCTAATACAAAGAGTAAGGGGGAAAAGGATTGCCCTGCCTTACACCCCTACGACATTTGAATTCATTCCCTGGCATTCCATTAAAAGTATAGAGGATGATGCTCACTCCAGTATCATTTTAACACCCTACACCATCTTTCATTAAAACCCTTTCGCTTAAGCATGTTTAAGATAAATGAGTGATCCATTGTGTCAAATGGCTTTGTAAAGTCCGATTTCACAATCAAAATTTCTTTACTAGAATATTACATTGGTGTATGTACTTAATGGCCCAAGATAGGCAGTCCTGGTGTGTCCTTGATCTAAAAAAACCATACTGATCTCAAAATCTATCGTTGCAACCTCTCGACTAGTAGTTTGGTCAAAACTTTGAGAACAAAGTTAAGTAGTTAAATCGGTTGGAAATCATTTGTTATTTCAGGTGAAGCAGTTTTTGGGATGAGGGTAATAAGGGAAGGGTTGAGGCAATTTAAATTGATTTTACCTTCCTAGAAATCCTGACATAATTGATACAAGTCCTCCTTGATTATGTCCCTATAGATTTTGTGAAAATGTCCATTAAAACCATCCGGCCCTGGTGTTGTATGTGATGGGATGATTCTAATTATATTGCCAATTTCTTCCTTAGTAAAAGGAGATGATAATTCATCTAGGCCTTCATGACACTATATCAAACCGACAATTCAAATTCACACATAGTTCGACATTCAATTCCCGTTCTGTTCTTGAAGCATTCAAAGAAAGTTGTCGCTTTTTCATCATGGCATTCAATAATCCTTCCATCTGGCAGTTGCAAAGTTGGGATAACATTGCGTCTGTATTTCTAAGTAGCGCGTGCTTTAAAGTATTTGGTGTTCTCTTCGCCATCAACTACACATCTATAAGTACAACGTTCTTTCCAATAAGCACTTTGATATTTCAACAGCCATAGTAGATTGTTCTAAGTATTTTTCGGAAATATGTTTCTGGGATTGTGAGGAATCTTAGCTCTTCCAGGTTGTCTAGTTGCAACAACCCTTTATTGCAGTTGTCAATTAACAGCTTCAGCTTCGACATGGCCTTGATCCATTTCTTAAGAGCATACCTGAATCTTTTCAGTTTTGCTGAAATGAGAGTGGCTAGATCAAGCTTTCATTGGCATATTCCAAGAATTTTGTACCACTTGAATGAAACTAGGGTGATTTGGCTAGAAGCTCTCAAATCTAAATAGTTTGCAACAAGGAATGGATGTCTAAATAGTAAGCACATAGGGTATATGATACAAGATAGGTTTAGCCAGAGCTTTTACAATGGTATTGGGAAACATGAAGATCCAATCTGGAGAGGAGAAAAACCAATCAAGTTGTTCTAATAGAGGTGTATCCTGCATGTTGATCCACGTGTACCATCTGCCTTTAATTGGTACTTATATGAGAGCCAAGGCACTGATAAATTCATTAATTTAATAATGTCATCAACATATCCACCTGGCAATTTATTATTATCCAAGGAGCATATAAAATTAAAATCCCCCATAAAAAGCTAGAGATCTTCCACCTCAATATTTAAACTATCGAACCATTGTGTAAACAAAACTCTTTCCGGCCCACTGCATGGCCCATAAATATTTGAAAGAAACCAATTTTGATTCGATTGAACCGGAGTCATTTTCATCATTAGAGGAGAGGAAAATTTGTGTAGAACCAATCCAGTGAATTAACTGCTGCACCAAGTAATGATGAGCCCTCCAGATGCACCAACTAAGGGGGGATTCAAATTTGTCAAACCGACGTGGGCATCATGTTTGAACGAACGAATGGTCAAAGTCCTGTTTTTTGTTTCTTGCAAACATATTATAGAGAAATTAGATTCGTCTACTTTATGACGCAACGCAAGACACTTAGGATCATCATTCATGCCGCCCATGTTCCAGCATAATATGTTCCATAACACAAACAACATAGGCAAAATAAAAGCGTGAAGGGAGTAGTTCAAAATTAAAATATTATTTGGGCCTTGAAACATAGCTTGTGTTGTGAGGCCGCCTATTCCAGGGCCGAGTATTGGGCCATCAAGATGTCTTCAGTAATCTCCTCACGTGGGATGCCACATTGAACCGTCCCCATGTGCGATTGTCTAAATTGGTGTAGGTGGAGGAACTTGCACATTCTCTGACTTAATTTCCACCATCGATTGGTCACCTGTCGTGAGTTCTCGTGCATATCTGGTTTGACTTGAGAGACCTTTTGCTTAGCGTCAGCCAATGATAGTGCCTTAAAACCCTGAAATCTAGTAGAACAAACACTGTGCTTGACTTCTAACACATCCAGTGGAGCTCTACTACATTTCTTCGACATGTAGTAGTATCATGGTGAATCCCTCATTCTCGGCTAGTTTCCAAGATCGGCGATGGCAACACTCTTTTGTGTCGTTCCTTTCTTGAAGGCATCATCATGGAGAAGCTCCGGACCTCT
The DNA here is from genome assembly GCA_022496015.1 of Hordeum marinum. Taxonomy (NCBI): domain Eukaryota; kingdom Viridiplantae; phylum Streptophyta; class Magnoliopsida; order Poales; family Poaceae; genus Hordeum; species Hordeum marinum. Next base: position 337,927,260 of record CM039677.1, on the reverse strand, counting down.
ATCGGCCACCTTCGGAGAAACCCTGATCAGTCGATCGGATGACAACAGCATTCTTGTGTTGTTACCCCTTAGGGGGCGTCATTCTTGGAGGTGTGCATAGGCTCGATGGACTAGTGGACGGTTTCTGCATTGGAGCGGCGGTTACTTTGATGTATCGACGGCATGGAGTCTCGACGATGTGGTGCAGCGGGGCCTCGGCGACAGGTGCATGATGTTGGACGTGCGTAGGGAGGTGGCATTGTTTGGCGTCGTGGTGACGTGACGGTAGGCCTGGCAAGTTGGATGTGTCAATACTTGTTCTAAACATGGATCGATGGAATACAATGGTGATGGGCCCTACAATATGCGCATGTGGTGCCTACTGAAAGTGTGCCGGACTGGTGTGTAACACAGACCTAGCAATTCGGCTTGGTTGGGCCCTCCGACTTGTTATGTTGTGCTTTGGTATGAGGTCTGGATTTGTGGCTTAGACAATTTGTACCCCTTTGTCAAGTGGATAGGAATAGCGACACATGTTGTCAAGATGGTGGCTTCAGAAATATTAATATATTACTTTGTAAGGTCGAATAATCAATAAAATGAGATAGCTCATAAAATGACTACATGCATCATCCTGATGCACCGAGGGTTATCCTCCTTCTCAAAAACAATTTGTCTCGTTTGTATAATGTGGAGCTTCATGCAGATGTGATGCTATATTATACTTCGTATAATTTTCTATGAAAATATCTATGATTTGAATTCGCTATACCACTAGAAGAGAAACGAGATTTAGTCCCGGTTGGAGAAGGCCTTTAGTCCCGGGTCGCCAACCGGGACAAATAAATCGGGACTAAAGGCCCCAACCCTTTAGTCCTTGTTGGCCACGACCCGGGATTAAAGTCCCTCCACGTGGCCGCATGCATGTGTCGGGGGCTGGGGAACCTTTAGTCCCGGTTGATGACACCACAAATATAATGGCACCACAAGTATCCAACAAGGTGACTACCGAATCGACATTCTGGAAGTTTTCGTATATGAAAACTTCCCGAATGTGGATTTCGTAGTCCCCTTGTTGGATATTTGTGGTGCCATTATATTTGTCTTTTAACTTAGATTGATGGCCATATTTGGCGAGTACTAGGCGCCGGCGCACCGGCCCAAATTTAGGTCGGCCAGCCGCACCGTTAGATTAAGCCAGCCCATGCCCTTGGATCTTAACCATCTTTCTCCCAAATCGGCTTGGTCAGGGCACACGGAAAAAATTCCCCCACCACCCACACATCTCTCGCCTCCCCCCTTTGCAAACGCATGAGTAGCTCGTCATCCTTCATGGGTGTAGCATGGGAGACCGAAGTCCCTGTCGGCCATGGATGTGTCATCCACCCCCGCCACCGATTACAACTCCGCTCATCGCCGTCCCCAGCACGGGTGCTTGCCGCCGGTTGTAGCAAGGTCATTGGCAAAATCCAGGGGCGTCAGTTGCAACTCCCGTGAGCTCGTGCTTGCAGCCTCACCGGTGACGAGTTGGTTGCAACACCGACATACACGGTTGTAACATCACCGAAATGGTTGCAGCTCTCGCGAAGGTGGATGTACCTTTGTGGTATATGGTTGCAACATTCACTAGTGATGGCGTCGCTGGTTGCAGCTCTGGTGATCATGTATGAACCTTATGTAGTGTGCGGTTGTAGCATTTGTGATAATGGCATCCCAGTTGCAACTCACGTGTGAAGGGTTGAAGCTCTATGTGAACATGGATGTCGCTTATGCGGGTACGGTTGCAACAGAACACTGAGGACCACATCACCGGCTGCAGCTCCAGTTGAAGAAAAATACGTAGCTAGATGCAAGATCTTCCATCATCGATTCCAACATATATTGTAGCTGGTTCCAAAATTTGCATGCCCATCAGCCAGACCAGGAAACAAAAACCATTCCCAGAAGTAGCAACAGGGCATCCGTGGTTGCGGCGCGTTGATCACCTTCGTCGGCACCGGTGGCCTGCCTGGTGCGCAACAGTCTTGTCATTGTTTATCAAGGCACTACTATAGAATGGCCCAAACATGACACATCAATCAGAGCCCTTCGACGAAACTATGTACGATGCGTGAATCGCAAACATTATAGTTCAAGGTCCGTCACTAATGACAAGAAATGTGTGCGAAGGTGGATCCATCAAATACGATTCAGAAAGTAGTTGCGTGTGCGATCTACGACAAATAGTTTGTTCTTATCAACCATTTATTAGCAGAGATAACATAAACGGTTAGCAAAACTACATACGTGTGCGAAGTACGGCATACAATTCATTTTGATAAACTGTGTGCGCTGATATAGCAGAACACAAACAACTCGGCATAACACGATGTGGGCGATATACAACAAACATGTGAGTAATGAGAATCGTGTGCGAACACCAAAAATAACACAGACGATTCACACTGACAAGTTGTATGTGTTGTGGACAGAAGGTTGCTACCAATTAATTGTCAATGATGGATCAAATCATTACAGACACTTTGTTGGGAAGTGTCGTTTGCCTGTATTAATATTACAGACATTTTGCTATTTTGACGCATGTGCCTCCGCATCAGTCTGTCCTCCTCTCTCGTGTCCTGTCACCGTGTTGCCGCCCGAGTATTCCAGTGCATGCTTCGGAACCGCTTTTGGCCACGCGCCCGCTCGATGATCCCGTTCCCGCTCAGAACCGCGTAGGTTCCCGCATGCAAAACCATGCTACGGCTCTAGCTTCCAGCCATGCTCGATGAAACCCCAATGCTTGTCGGCCTGCTATATGAACCCTCACGAACGGTGACTCCACATTTCCTTCACCCCCTCCCTGTAGCTTGTCTAGTTTGCTTCTCCCCCAATAGCCAATGGGACCGGCCTTTCATCGTCGCCCAGCCACTCCGCGAGAGGACAGCTCCACCCGGGAGGCTTCACCTGTCAGCGCGACAGTCCTCTGAAGCGTGTAGTGCACGTGGCGTCCCTGGTGAGTGTGTGCACGCCACCAACTACACGCTCCACCACCGTTTCCTGAAGGCAGCTAATGTCGGTGGCCACCGTGGCCGCCACCACGCCGGCCGCCGCTGGAGCCGCCACCCCACCGTTGTCCATCTTTGCCATGACCCTGTCGTTAGGCGGCGGGGTCATAACTCGTGTTGCCACCAAGCCCCAAATGCGGGAGGTGGAATCCGCAAAAGTCCCGCCGCCGGGCTTCTACGTCGCAACCCTTGCACGCTACATCTACTTCCTGGAGAAGGAGGTGGAGAGTTAGGGCGCACACACGAAGAAGCTCACAGATGTCATGGACAGAGGAGAAGCCACAGCAGCGGCGCAGAATGCGGAGATCTACGCAGAGTCCTGTCACTTCGAGGAGAGGCGTCTTAAGCGCCGAAGGGCAGTACTGGCAGGCAATGGACACGTCTCTGCCGACTCGTCGGCAGGCTCCTCCTCCACTTGCTCTTACTGAGCGCGCTTGATTTTGCTGGAAGTAGTACAAAGCCCCTCTGTAGTACTAGCATTTAGGGGGTATTTTGTTCAGTTCATCTAACTATAGATATGGTTGAATTGTACCACGACTTTAATTAGCTAGTATATAGTTGAACTAGCTAATTCAGTACATGGTTGGCAACAATTTGGGGAAAGTTTGTTCGGTTCAACTGTCGAGTTGAACTGTATTGTACAAAGACCAGTGCTTAATGTATGAATGAAATCCTTGTTTAAAGTGAATTTCAGTTGCCAAATTACACCCTAATTGTGATTTTGTTTCTACAATACTTGACAAATGTCAGTGCTACAATGTTGAAAAATGCCAGTGTTACCAGATCGACAAATGTCAATGTTTTCGACTTGACACATGGCAATTTACCCAGTATGATAGATGCAAATCTTCCCGGATTGTCTATACTAGGCACACAGATCATATTCGAGAAACGTTTGCGATGAAGCATTGGACCAATCCTTCGCGCCAATATTTTGACTTGGTTGAGCTGTCGATATTCAGACGAGTATTCAACCTGGACCGTTTGTGATATGTGTTCATTCAGATAAACTATGATGGTTTTTTGTTTGCTACGTGAATTCATAGATAAATACATAGTTCATCAAACCATAGATTTCATTCAGTCAAGCTTTCACTTTACATTCATACAATCGAGATACAATATAAATAAAACTAGTTGCGGCGGTGGCGGCCTCCCGCGATGGTGTTCTCGTGCTCTGGGGTGCAGTTGTATAGTTCTTCAACTGAGACCAGAATGTTATGGACTTCACAATCAAAGAGCCAGTCATCACGCAATCGATGGGCGCGGGACCGGGGGACGGCGACTAGCGGCGCTGCGAGAAAGATGTTGACGGCAACTGCCCCATCCTCAGAGGGGGTCGTGACTAGTGCAGGCGCGTGCACAGGCACACGCGCGATGGGTGCAGGCGCACGCAAGGGGTCGGGCGCGATCGGTGTGGGCAGGCGCACTGTAACCGGCGTGACGTGTGCAAGGGAACGCATGAGCATGAGGGTAAGAGGAGGCGCTGACGCTTGCACGTACACGAGCTCACACAGGTCGGCAGGGACCTCCCTAATGCCTGCGGTTTCCAGCGTTGCGATGATGCCAGGCTACCAGCCCATCAATGCCACAGGGATGGTTGTTGGAGCGGGCACGATGATAGTTGATGGCGAGTGCGCCGGGGCAGCATCCGCTGTAGCATGCAGCTCTTCCAGGGCCATGTCCATGGCGTCCCATTCATCTTTATAGTGTATGTCTTCTGACTCATTGTCAACTTTGCCAAACCAGAAGACTAGTGGCATATGATGCTTCTACACGATGGCGTAAGTCGCTGTGGAGGTCTGAGGATGGAGGGGAATGTGAGGCGAAGATATATGGAGGATTGTGAGTGAGTGGGCAGTAAAGCCTCCTATTAAACAGTGGTTGTGGCGCCATTGATGGACAGGTTGGAAGTGAATAGGGCAGATACAGAGGTCAAAGGGCTTGATTTCGGTGAGCCTTCGGCGTACTGCCCGCATGCCTACCAGTGAGCCTACCCGGCGGATGCCAGCTCACACGCCTCCTGCAACTCAAGCAGCTCCTCGCATGGCACCTCCTAAGCCCTGGCCAATAAAAGAGTGCGACCCTTGGTAGCACGTAAAGGGCAGTAGAACGCCAATGGTTTGAAAATAATGCAACTGTTTGCGTCGACACGTGTCAGTTCTTTGTTACAAAAGGATTTTGTTTGCTATTAATGACAAGAAAAATACCACAACATATTTTTGGGATATAATGACGCCATGCCAAATTTGTTGAATTTTGTGTGAGTTCTAGATTTACTATAATTTAACAAATATTCTCAATGTTGGCTCTAAAATAAAATATAAATTAAAAAACGAGTCTCGGATAGGAAAAAAATGCTATGACGCCTTTATGTGCCATGCTCGTGAAACCATGCCAAGTTTCTTGAATCTTCTCACAAGTTTTTGATTTACATGATTTAAAACCCTAGTTTCTCAATGTTTCTGTGGCCGAGCCAACACACCGAGATGTTTGAAATTCATTCACATGTCTTGCATGGGACCTAAAGATGAATGCACACTAATATGGTTTTCAACCCATTTTGATGCACCGGACCATCTGATTGTAGTTCGGATTTGAATTATACACGTTAAATAATGCATATAAAAGTCAATTGATGTATTAAAAGTCCAAATGAACCATGTATAATTTCATATTTTGGTACGACACTCTTATTTTGGTATATGTTTCCTATAGAAATAGTTCAAGACGAGAAGAGGCAACAGATGTCGATTCGCCCACATAAGGTGACACATTCCATATCGAAACAATAAAGCTTCACATGATAATTAATCTTTGGTTTGTGCCAAAACTTGTCCCAAATTGGACATTATTTTACCAGGGCACATATGGGTCATCCATGTTATGACACCATGCCAAGTTTCATGAATTTGCTTACTAGTTTTTGATTTACACATGATTTAAAACCCAAGTTTCTCAATGTTTCTGTGTCCAAGCCAAGACCGCGAGATGTTTGAAATTCATTCCCATATATTGCATGGGATCCTAAATATGCATGTACACTTATACGGTTTTCAACCCATTTAGATGCACCAGACCTTCTGATTGTAATTCAAATTTTATTATGCACGTCAAATAATGCATATAAAAGTCAATTAATGTATGAAAGGCCAAACGAACCATGGATAATTTCATTTTTTGGCATGACACTCTCATTTTGGTATATGTTGCCTATAGAAATAGTTCAAGACGAGAAGAGGCAATAGATGTCGATTCGCCCACATAAGGTAACACATTCCATATCAAAACAACAAAACTTCACGTGATAGTTAATCTTTGGTTTGTGCGGCGCTTGTGCCAAAACTTGTCCCAAATTGGACATTATTTTACCAGGGCACATATGAGCCATGCATGTTATGAAACCATGCCAAGTTTCATGAATTTTCTGACTAGTTTTTCATTTACACATGATTTAAAACCGTGTTTCTCAATCTTTGTATGGCCAAGCCAAGACCGTGAGATGTTTGAAATTCATTCTCATATATTGCATTGGATCCTCAAGATGCGTGTACACTTATAGTGTTTTCAACCCATTTTGATGCACCGTACCTTGTGAATATAGTTCAAATTTGAATTATACACGTTCACTAATGCATATAAAAGTCAATTAATGTATAGAAAGCGCAAACAAACCAGGTGTAATTTCATATTTTGGAAGGACATTCATTTTGGTATAGGTTGCTTGTCACAGCCCTAGTTTCACTTTGTTTGCTAATGCATTCATTCATGCATTTTTGTTTTATTTTGAGAAAGAAATGAGGAATGATCAAGCCTCACCATTTAAATTTTTGTCAAACAAGCAACATAAAAATTGCTTCAAATCTATCCAAGAAAATGTTCCTATAGTTGTGTGAAAATATTGGTCAGAGGAAAAATCTAAACCAATATTTTTGGAGTGATAGAAGCATTTATTTTGGGGCTTTGAATTAAGACAATAAATATTTGAGTTGGATTTAATTCTACTATAAAATAATTGCAATTTCAAAAATTCTGAAAATTTATGAGTGGCTTTGAATATATGTTATAAAGCCCATAAAAATTATCAGGAGAAATAAAAATGAATTTAGTTGGAAACTAAATTCAAAACATATTACAAAAAAAAGACAAAAATGGAACAAATTGGAAAAAAGGAGTGAGAGAAGCTTCTGGCATGAGGTTGAGGACGACTCGCCACTGGGCCAGCTAGGCCTCAGGTAAGCCAGGTAAGCTTCTCTCTCTCCTTTTTTCCAATTTGTTCCATTTTTGTACCCACGTGCCCGGCCAGCTCTTGCTTGCTACTGATCGCCGCGCGGGATAAGGACGCCATGAGGAACCCCGTGCACATCTCCTCTCATCCTTGTTGCTCTCTCCCCCTGCTCTCTCTCTCTCTCTCTCTCTCGCGCGCGCGCGCGCACGGCCGAACACACCGTCGCCGCCGCTCGCCGAACCTCGCGGCCACCGTAGCTGCTTCGCACCCCGAGCTTCTCATAGCCTCGGCCGCCTCATGTTTCCCCTCCACGTCAAACGAATCAAGCCCGGAGGCCCCATAGCGTCGCCATCACCGTTGTTTCCATCGCCGGTCACCGAAGCTCCCCGGCGTTGATTCGCTCTGCCCCAAGCTCCCCCTCCTTCGTCATCTCCCCTAGCAGACCCAAGGTGAGCCCCGCGTCAATTCCCCCCTCTTAGACGTTAACCCCGCATCCTCTAGCTGGCTGATCCGCCATGGCCGCCGGTCATGCCGTCATCATGGCCATAGTAGCCCAAGCCTGCGTTGGAGCAGGTATGCGAGCTCCCTAGCTCCACCGCAAGCCAACGCCACCTCCGCCCCACTCTTTCGTGCCCTATGGCATCGAGTTCGTGGTCGCCTGAGCTTCGACCGCCACATGAGTCATCGTCCTCGCCGTTCTAGGCCCCCTAGCTCCGTCCGCTTGCTCCCCGAGATGCGCAGGAGCGAGGGCGTCCGAACAAGCCCCTCCGCGCGTCATTTGGTCGCCGGACGGCGAGTTTCGACGTGCCTCCGCCATGGTTCCACATTGCCGGTGTTGAGCCGTCGGTGGGATGACGTGGTCGGGCTTCATTAGCCTCTAATCAGCCCCCACAGCCACTGACCAATGGGCCCTACACGGGGTCAAACCGCACTCAGCGCGGGGATTAACCCTTGTCACCGACGTGTGGGACCTGGCCGTCTGGTTTGACCTAGACCAGGCGTTGTTGACCTGCTGATGTCATGATGATGTCAGGTTGATGCAGTTAATATTTTCTGTTATAAGTTAATTCAGGAAATTCCATAAAATAGATAAAACTTTGAAAAATCATAGAAAATAATCTGTAACTTGGATGAAAATAATTTATATATGAAAAATGATCAGAAAAATCCAATGAAGTTGATTATGCCATGTTAATGCATGTTTGAGCAAGCTAAAATCACCAAGTTGGACAAATGATGATTAGGACAAATTTGATAAATAGTCTGGAGTTGGAATTTGATGCCTATTTGAATTCCACTTCAAATAGTATGATGAATTTTGAACTAGGTGAATTCAGTACCTTAACATGCCATAGCATACATCATGTTTGTTGCATCACATTGAATGTGTTCATTTCTCTGTTTGCCGATGTCGTTCCCTCTCGGTAGACGATGGTTCCGACGCTATGATCGTTGACACTAATGAAGAGAAGTAATATATTTAGAGTTGTCAGGAAAGCAACCCCCCCCCTTGAGCATACTGATATGAACCCACTCTCTCGCTCCTGCTCTCTTTTATTGCATTAGGAAAATCACGATCCAACTATTACATGTTCTTGGTAGTTGAACCCAATCCTTTGCATGACCTGTCTTCACCACAGTAAATAGTTGAAACCACTTAGCATGAGTAGCAACTGCTTGAGCCTTGTTGTGCTTACTCATCCATGCTTGCTTATTGTGCCTGCTATGCTTAGAGTCATGCCGGGTCTGATCCATCTGAGTGATGAATTGGAATGGATGTGTTCATGGCGTGTTGTGTGAGAGCTAAGTGTGTGAACATGATTTGGTAAAGGTAGCGATGAGAGGCCATGTAGGAGTACATGGCGGGTTGTCTCATTGGGACCGTCCTTAGGAACTGAGTTCTGTGTATGTTATCCAAGACAAGATACTACCATGCATTGGGCCCGAAACCAATGGACCCCCTTGGCTTATGAATCGCCTTGATCTCTATCCAAGAGTTGCAACTAGTTTTTGGTGTTTGTAGGATGTGCTGGCGGTCGTGCATAGCGCTGACTGGAGGGGTAGCCTATGGCACGATAGATGCACCAGTGGCCGGGTGTACCAAGCGTAGAACCATCCGTCGAGGTGGGCTTGGGAACCCTATACACATCATTTGGGGCCGTAATGGAAACTTCGGCCGGACTTCCTTACGAGTTCAGTCTCAAATAGGCGATAAACATGGACTAGGATCTTGTGTGATTGACGGTTGTGGCCAACTCCCTTGTCGGGCTTCCACTTTAAGGTTGTCGAGGTGCCTTTTTACGTGCACATGGTGGTAAGTGGTGGGAGCGTGTGTGAAGAAGTATACCCCTATAGGGTTTATTAATCTGTTTGAATAGTCGCGTCCTCGGATATGGAGTACTTGGATTGCTTATGTGGTACATAGACAAGTGAAATGGATACTCTAAAATACGCAAGATAAGTGTGAGTGCTATGGATGGCCTTCTCGTAGGGAGACGGGAGTGGATCCATAGTGGTGTATTGATATGGTGAATATGTGGACTCATGTGCGCTATCCCACCTCAAAAGAAAGTCCTTGTAGTCATAGTACATGTTAGCCAAGAGTCAAAGCTGGCTTGCTGCAATAAACTCCACAACCCCCTTTGTTGACAATGATGCATATGTAGATAGTTTTGATGTAAGTCTTGCTGAGTACCTCTGTACTCACGTTTGCTTAATTTATGTTTTTGCATAGGAGACGTCAGTCTCAATAGTGATTCTTATGATGTGAAGTGCGATGTTGAACGGATTAGTATGGGAATCCCAGACAGAGGTCTGGTTCCTTTGGTAGGGTCATTGTAGCCTTTCAGGCTCCTCCAGCCACTTTTAATAGATGTCTGTACCCATACATGTTTGCTTCCACTTGTTGCTTGTATGTCTTGAGTGTTGGGTCATGCAACCCCTGTTTGTAATATCACACTATGTTGGCTCCTATGAGTCATTAATGAATACCTGAGTCATAGAGTTATGTTGTGATGCCATGTTGTATCTACGCATATCGTGCATATTGCGTGTATGTTTGAAATGCATTGGTATGTGTGGGATTCGACACCTAGTTATGTGCCTTTAGTAGTACTCTTTACGGGGAAATGCCTCTTTGTGCTTCCACCGAGCCTTGGTAGCTTGCTACTACTCCGGTCACATTGATTGACTGGCATGTCTCCTTCTTTGTTGATGTGTTTGTCCCTTCGGGGAAATGTCTCGCAGTGTAATGGGGTCCCTGTAGCCTGCTACGACTCATCTATGTGCAGTGATGACTTTTATGTCCCACGGCGTAATGGAGTCCATGTAGCTTGCTATGACTTGTCTACACACGCTAGAGATCGACACCTACATTGTTGGGTTACGTATGTCTCTCCCTGTACAGATGTGTCACTTGGGTTCTACGACTAGTCATGTCGACCCGGGTTCTTTCACATTTGAATGCTAGCGACCCATTCACATACGTGAGCCAAAAGACGCAAACGATATCGACACAGGTAAGGTGGCAGCCGTGGAGATAACCGTGCGTGAGGCCGAAAGTGATGTGATGTGTTATAGGCTGGATTCTTATGGCTTAGGATTGGGGTCCCGACATTGCCTCTAGAAATATATAGTTCAGGATGAGAAGAGGCAGCGGATGTCGATTCACCCACATAAGGTGACGCGTTCCTTTTCGAAACCACAAAATCTAGCTTCCCATGAGTAGCTGAGCTTTGTAAGGGCTTGTGCCAAAACTTGTCCCAAATCGGACAATTTATCATCATGGCACATATGAGCCATGCCATGACACCATACCAAGTTTCCTTTATTTCTCATGAATTTTTGAGTTATACATGATTGTAAAACAAAGTTTCTCAATGTATGTGGCCGAGCCAAGACCTCAAGTGTTTGAAATCCATTCCCGTATCTTGCATAGGGTCCAAAGTAGCGATGGACACTCATATGATTTTTCAACCCATTTTGATGCACTGGACCTTGTGATTTTAGTTCAAATTTTAATTATCCACATTGTATGCCTAGAGAACTCAATTAATGTACGAAAATGAGAAAATAACCCTGAATAATTCCATATTTTAGCAAGACACTCTTACTGGTGCGAGTTGCCTCTAACAAAAGTTCATGGCGGGAAGATGAGCGGATGTCATTTTGCCTACGTAAGGTGATGTTTTCCTTATCAGGGCCTGAAAGATTGAAGTGATAAGCTCTCCTTTGTAAGGGACTTGTGGCTAAAATTGTCCCATGTTGGACAATTTTTTTTACCATAGCACATATGTGCCATGTCATTGCAACGTGTCAAGTTTTTAGAATTTCTGACGCGTTTTGGATTCACAATAATTTAAAAACCAAATTTCTCAACGTTTGTGGCTGAGCCAAGATGCATAGATGTTTGAAGTTCATTCCCATTTATTGCCCGTGACCTAAAGATGAAGCCATGGACACTAATATGATTTTTCATCCTATTTTGATGCACAGACATTGGGGGATAGTTAAATTTGAACTATACACTATAAAACTAAATTAATTTATAAAAATGCTAAACAAGCCCTAAATATTTCCATATTTTAGCATGACACAGCTATTGGTTGGTGTTCAGTGCAGATAAATCTTGTTGCAATCCAAACACCTTCCTTTGGCGAATTAACCTCATTTTTTGTTTTAAAAACATTTTGAAAATTAAGTCTTTCACAAACAGTTGACGTTCATGAATCGTGTGATATGCAGTACAAAATATCTTGGGCCAATCCTCGTTATGCATGGCCTAGGCCGGAAGCTTTGTCGGCTGCAGTACACCGCTGGCCAGTTTACTGCACTGACTCCTCAATCCATTTTATTTTTCAATTGTCGCCAGTGAAAGATGGGGACGTGGATCCTCATCGTGACGGAAACTTCAGCAACCGACTCTGGCCCAAGCACGGTTGCATCAGCCATGAGTGTGCTCTCAACATGCTTGAACCCGGCCGCTACCTCCGACAGAGCGGCTGCAGCAACCGAAACGGCAAATTTTGTAGCTGAGAGGGCGGAAGCAACAACCACGATGGGGATAGCAAATGGCGAGAACGGCACATCAGTTGTCGGTTCCTCAGCGATCGCCCTAGCCCGGATGGCAGATGCCCAATCCCATCTCGAGGCCGCCCACACCCATCTCATGTCGGTCGTTGCACAAATCACAACTGCCATCTTTGACACCGGTCGACAACCCACCTCTGTTGAGTTGGTAATCGCTGAGTATGCTCGAGCATACGTCCATTCGTCGCTGGCCTCCCTAGCCAAGATTGTGGCTGTCCATGCCCGGAGCAAGGCCGCCCATGCCCGACTCATGGCGGCTTTATCCTAAGAGATGGTGGACGAAGACTGTGAGATGTTGGAGTATGTGGCGATGGATCCCATGGATCTCCTTTCCTCGGAGTTCGTCGAGCGGGAGCTAGTCATCGAGGAGGCGGCGGAGACCGATGAATGCCAGGCAGAATATTAATCTCTGTCTAGAGCGATGGTGTTTTGTTAGATTAATGTTTAAGTCAATTAACTAATGTTTATGAGTTGTTCGATTAAGTAAGTGCGGGTAGTGTTGTAGGCTCTTTTGTGTAGTACTCAAATTTGCAAGTGTTGTTAAACTAAGCAATGACCAATGTAATGACGGAAATTCAGACCAAAATTTGCCGTCATATCCACATTTTCTCTTCCAAATGAACATAAAATGCAAGTACCGTGTGCAATGTAGTATCCTATATCTTACGTCGGAAGCTTGGAGACCAAAATATCCAAGTTCAGTCTCATCACTCATGGGATAAACTATAGGATACGTGTGTGTTGTTGAATATTGCACACAGTTATGGTAAAGGTATTGTGTCCGATGTGACTATGCACGCTACTTTTTCGTCGCACCGAATGAAATTTTGGGTTGTCACGCAATTATCTACCCCCCGCCACTCGTTCCAACCAAACGCCACATTTCCCCCTTCTCCCCCCTTCATTTCCTAAGCTCAAACCTTCACTGCTTGCTTGCAGTGCCGCCTCCTCACCGGCGACGCTCCTTCTTGCTGCTCGGCCTCATCCATCTAGTCATAGTCAGGTAATCCAAACCTTCCCCATACCCCCTCCCCCCTCGAAGAGAGTTCTGGAATAAGGGCTCCTCGGGCCGCTGTCCTATTTCCCAATAGGACGGCTTGATGGGACGCTCTCTAACCATCGCAGGAAGGGCCAGATACCTCGAGACCCCATGTTCTATAAGCAAGTCCCGAAGGCGCGTCGTGCACTCCAAGTCAAGATGAGGAAATCGATATCTGCATCCCCGGCAGGAGACCTGCCATGTGTAAACGCTAGGTACCCCCCGGTGTCTATATAAACGTGGAGGGTTTTAGATTGTAGGGAAGAGAAACTCATCTAGGGTTTTAGCTATTCGACCTCGTGGTAGATCAACTCTGTAACATTGATACACATCAATATAATCAAGCAGGACGTAGGGTCATGCCTCCATAGGAGGGCCCGAACCTGGGTAAACATCATCTCCTTCGTCTCTTGTTACCATCGATCCTAGTTTCACAGCTTGGGACCTCCTACCCGAGATCCGCCGGTTTTGACACTGACATTGTTGCTTTCATTGAGAGTTCCGCTGTGATTGCTAAAGGAATCGATGTCTCGCGTTCTCATTAACGAATAAGTCCATAACAAGGACTCCTTTGTCCCTGGATAGATCTTCACCTTTGGCAGCATTATGCAGCACGCTAACCCGACCGGCCGTCTTGGTCGGGTCGGGAGTTTTGCCCCTGATCAAGAGGTCAGATTCGGGAACCTAGAGTTCTCCATAGACTCTTGGGGCGATCTTTCGCTCATCGGGCTCGCAATCTCATCTGACGCGCCCAAGGACTCCGAGGCCTTAACCTCGGATTTTGCTTTCGATCCTACCCATGGGACCAACCCCGGCGATGACCTGACTTTTAGTCTGGATCCGGTCATAGCACCGGATGGCCGGGGACCAGCTCCTACCGAACACACTTCTAGTGCGGACTCATCGGAGGTTAACTCCGAAACCTCTGAGCAGATCGACCCGATTAACACTCGACACTCAACAAGGCTTTAGTTCGGATCTTATCGATGAAAATTACTAACGACACAACCCCGATCCATGTTCAGATCGGCCTTAAGGCGAGTCAAGAGGAATTTTTTATCCCACCCACCACCCACTTCATAGCCACTGTCGAAGACTTAACCGATATGTTGGACTACGCCCCGAGGAGGCAAAAGACATGGATGAAGAGGATTGTGCTCCCACCCCCATCAACACGGGCGATGGACTGCCACCTCCACCTACGACGTCTACATGGTGGATACTCCAGCCGATAACAGCGAACAATGGCGATAAATCGGGTTAAGCGTTGTCAAGGCGTCGGAAACCACGCAAATGATCAAAGGCAAAAAAAGGGAAGGGAAGCTATTGTTGGCACCAGGGAAGGCGATACCCTAGAAGACCTCAGCGATCCTGATATCCCCAAGCATTCGTTAGAGGACCAGGAAAGTTCGGAGGACTACCGTGACCCCAAATATCTAAATGATTCAGAGGATGACAACTACCTCCTCCCCTATAGAGGAGGAGGATAGCCCGAAAGCTGAAGACTTCATCATCCCTGACAACCTCGAGGACCAGGAAGGGTTTAGGCAGCAACTTATAGCCACTGCCCGAAGCCTGAAGGAAAAAGAACGGCAGCTTAAGGCCAAACAATACACCCTCAATGATAGATGGACGAGGGTCCTATCAGCCGAGAAAGGATATGGTACCGGTCTATTGAACTAACCCAAGAGCTATCCACGCTGACGGTTGCTACCACAATTCGATGACAAGCTCCCTAATACGCCGTCTCCCAAGCACACTCCATACGACCAGCCGGACCGTCCTCCCCAGGGACGAAATAGGACGGCTGGCGATGTAGGTTATAGGCCAGCGATACCCCGCAGAAGGGGAAAAGAGCCAATAGAGCCTGATGACAGGTACGACCTGTGACACGACCTGGACTATAGAACAGGTCGTACAAGATCCATCTATGGATCAAGAAGGTACACCCCTGATAGACGGGATAGATACCAGTCGTGGCTCGACCGCAATAACAGAGGCCAGGAACAAAACCGGGCTAGACCAGGCGCCGACTACCGGCATGACATAGCCCAGGTTAGAGTCGTTGCCCACCCACTGTGTTTCATCGATGAGGTGATGTAGCATCAGTTCCCAGAAGGGTTTAAACCCGTGAACATAGAGCAATACGACGGGACAACTGACCCAATAGTATGGATTGAGGATTTCCTCCTCCACATTTACATGGGAGAGGACACGATCTCGACGCCATCAAGTATCTACCCCTAAAACTTAAGGGGCCAGCTTGGCACTGGTTAAACAGCCTCCCCGAAAATTCTATCGGGAGCTGGGAGGATCTCGAGGATGCATTCTGATATAACTTCCAAGGCACCTATGTACGGCCACTAGACTCCTCCGGCCTAACCAACGTCGTCTAGAAGGTAGGTGGGTCTGCTAGACAATTCTAGAATCGGTTCTTGACCAAGAAAAACCAGATCGTCGATTGCCCAGATGCCGAGGCAATAGCCTCTTTGAGGCACAATATTCGGGACAAATGGCTGGCTTTCCAGCTCGGTCGGGACAAGCCTAGGACTATGTCCGCCCTTACGTCACTCATGACCCGCTTTTGAGCGGGTGAGGATAACTAGCTAGCTAGACGGAACCACAACCCCGAAGACCCCGACACCTTCGAAGTTTGGGATGGAAACATGAAACCATGACAAAACAAAAATAAACGCTGACAAGGTAATAGTGATGCCGACGACACCACCATTAATGCCGATTTCCGTAACCCTCGATCCGGGCAGCGGAAGAAGCCTCCTAAAGGCAATCGTGATGGACCTATCCCGCTGGACAAAATCATGGAGAGGCCTTTCCAGATCCATGCACTCAAGAAAAGCCCGCCACCCACACCACCGTAACTATTGGGTGTTCAAATAGGCCGGCAAACTCGCAGTCGAAGAGCAAGGCAAGGGCCCACTCAGCAAGGACGATGATGACTGCTGCTGTCCGAACAATGGAGGATAGATGCAGTTCCCTGCTAAGGTAAAGACTATGAATATGATATACGCCACTCACATACCCAAAAAGGAGAGGAAGCGCACACTTCGATAGGTCTACGCCATAGAGCCTATAGCCCCAAAGTATAACCCATGGTCGGCGTACCGGACCACCTTTGATCGACGAGGTCATCCGACCAGTATCCATCATGGGGGTTCAGCGGCCCTGTTCCTAGACCCCATTATTGATGGGTATCACCTCACAAAAGTCCTAATGGATGGAGAAAGTAGCCTCAATATGATTTACTCAGACACAATGAAAAAGATGGGTATAGATCCATCAAGGATCAATCCCAGCAACACTACCTTTAAAGGAGTGATCCCAGGTGTCGAAGCATGGTGCACGGGCTCTTTGAGACTAGAAGTAGTGTTTGGTTCACCCGATAACTTCCATAGCGAAGACTTGACCTTTGACATTGTACCTTCCCGCAGCGGTTATCATGCCCTGCTGGGCCGTACAGCGTTCGCTCGCTTTAACGCCGTCCCACACTACGCATACCTCAAGCTCAAGATGTGCGAGACCAAGGGGGTCATTAATTTTAACGGCAACATAGAGAGTTCCCTCCAAACTGAGGAACATGCATTGGCCCTAGCGGCCGAATTCCATTACGATGACGATCGGCAAATGCCGAAATGTGCCATAAAGGCACGTAAGGTTTTCAGTCCGAACTCCCAGAATCATCTTCTCCCTTGAAATAGGGACACACTCCCCATTGCACAGCCCTAATGACCGTCAAACACGTGTCGAGAAGGCACAACTTTGCACTCACGATTCCATGGGCAGTAGTGGGGAACAACCAGCTAAGGGCAAGTGTTCGGCTAGGCCGAACTACTACCAGTACACCTCCTTAGACATACCATATGTACCATCAAGGACCTGCTACAGCGTAAAGCTCATCCATACTTCAACGACTTATCAAGATCTTCTTTCCAAGGTCCGCTCGCTGAACAGCATCACCCATAAAGGAATGCAACTCCCTAGGAGGCACAGGAGCAGACTGGCGATGAGGCACATCGAGGACGTCAGGCCACCAATCGAAGACCCCTAGTACAACCTCTTCTTTGTAAATTTTATATTTCATCTTCAAATACCAGTAAATAGTAGCTTCTTCAATTTGAGTTATAAGAAGTATTGAGCAAATAAAAGACCATTATGCATGGCCTCTTCGCTGGATCTTACGCTACATACTCTGTTCTTCCCTCATCAACGCTTCTTGCGAAACTGTTCGGTACACATTATGATGCATCTGGCTAATAGACCGGGGGATTGAATTTAGAATATCACCCTAAGCATCACTCTGGCACAACTGATCATGTGTTGGGCATCTTGGATTTTGCTTTATATGCATTGGATCCAAACTATGTCTTGGGTCAATAGTTTGGTTGCCTGGCTCCTGTGTTTGCCCTCTTACGTTCCGCTCGTTCGGCTAAAAGGGCAAAGGGAGAACCATTGTGATTGTGTTTCTAGCTTGCCTGGTCAAGCACCTCAGGGGAGAAAGCTGAAAACTGACCGTCATAGTAAGCGAGAATCGGTCTGCAAATCCGAGCATAAGTGGCATACTAAAAAAATCGATAGAGGTTTTCTGTGTCATACGATGGGGTTCGTACTTGTACAAACCATGCGATGCTGGCTTCAGCCTCGGCACATCCGAATATCAAAAACCACTGGGGGCTAGTCATCATCCCCTGCAATTTTTCAACCTCCTATGACTAAGTGAAAACGATAAAGCATCATAGTCTAATTGCCCTGTCCCCTCGCACTACCGCCTTCGGTCACCGATACCTCGTCTAAGGGTCACAGTGTGGAGGCAGAGACACCTCGCGTAGTATCTATATGGGGGCGGAAGCCTATGAATCGCAACTTTCAGATAAAATGGCCACATGAGAGTCAAAATAAATACTAAAAACTTAAAGACATGATAAACCATGCAACACCGATTATAAAGCGTTAACAGTCTTCGGACATATTACAACGCGCTCATTCATAGAAAACGTCTTTGGAGCATGGGGCCTCTATTGCCCGAGCACCCTCCATCACTGCGGAGAAGTATCGCTCGGGGCACCTATACTCCTTTCTAGGGGGCGGAGGTGCGGTGGCCATCTCGGTCGGATCGAGCCTCGGCCAGTGCATCATGGTCCTTGCAAAGGTCATCTGAGCTCCCTTGATGCATGCAGAACACTTTAGCGCGTAAATCCGAGGTGCAGCGTCGCTCAGCCTCCGCACCAGGCAGAAGTAGCTGCTCGGCAATGGCTCTTGAGGCCATAGTCGGATGCAGAGATCCTTCATGGCCGGCTCCGCCATCCTGTGTAGTTCCATCAGTTGCTTCATCTACTCGATGAGAAGAGGAGAGTGCTCAGGGGCTTCAAAGTGTGCCCAAAAGAGCCAAGCATAGAACTGGTTCGCGTCCGCTACACTCTTTTGGAGGTTCGAACAGGCGCTTGAGGAACACCACACCTAGGTGAGCAATGTGAACCTGCAATCACCAAAGGCACACTGTAGTAAGTATGGCTTACGAACTGTGATAGCTTTGACTTGGCCAATCTGTTCTTCAAAGAACTGCCTATCCACCCGCTCCTTTTGGAGCTCGGATTTCAGCGTGGATAGCTCGGTGGAATGCTCCTTGCCCTTCTGCTAAAGGGCTTCGCACTTCATGTTGGCATCCTTGAGCTCCTGTTGAAACTCCTCCACTAGGGCTTCATGGTTAGCGCTCGCGGTTTTTAATGCGGAGAGTGTGGTTGCTACTTGTTCGGCTGCTGGCTTCTCATCCGCTGCATCTTGCTTCATCTTTCGTAGCTCGGCCTTGATTTTCTCGACCTCCTTAGCCGAGGCTGTGTAAGAAATAAACATATAATTACACCGGGTCAACAATGTGGATCACTAATGATAGAAAGCTCTGATATTACAATTCGGTTTACCTTGCGCCTCATCCAACCTCTTGTTCAGGGCATCAAGCTCCTCTTCAAAGCTTTTGAGCTTCCGATTTAGCTCGGTAAGCTCCGCGACATTAACTTCCGTCGCCAATGACGAGGCCTACAAAGAATAAATATATATCAGTTTATGTGTGTTCAAATCCCGAGGCCACGCTAAGGAGGAGGAAAGCCCACTGCCGAGTCTCTCTCTCTCTCAGAAATAAACAAGAGGGTTTTCCTATTTAGATAAAAGAAAACAAGACAAAGAGCTCCAGAGTAAAAGAAAAGGATTTTAGTCAAAACAAAAATACTTTGACACAGAAGGAAATATGCCCTATTTAAATAAAATTACAAAGTTGATTTTTAGGGCAAGTAAATTAAATACTTTTATAAATAAACAGCCCATGTTTATTGTAAAACCCCATGAGTCCAAATCTCAAACACCAAAGAGAGCAACAGACATAATCTCAAAATAATATTCCCTAAACCATTAACATTTTTAACAGAATTAATTATCAAGTTTTTAACACAGTGGGAATTAATAATGATTCAAAGGGGTTTTTGAAGATGTTTGAAAAAGAAGGAGAGGGGTGGTAAACCACACTTGCACACATCCACACATCACACAAGTCTACTAACAACATCACAACAATTGTGACATGGAAGCACACCACAAAAATATATTATGCATGGCATGATGATGAGATGGCATGATGCATGATGCATGAGACGGAATGGCAATGAGCAACATCATATCATTCAAACACATGACAACAAAGGTTCACAAGAGTTACATGCCCAAAATGGCAAGGTCAACACTTGGGCTCTTACACTTTCATCCCGGCGCAACCTTTTCTTCGGGCCTCGTCTTTTTCATGCACATGTTGCTGGTCCTCCCGTGCCTCCGGTGTATCTTTTGTCTTCCCATACACTCCCAAGAAGCCTAGCGGGCTCATGCAAAGATTCTTCGTCACGTGCATCACATTGATTGCAGAGCGGACCTCTAGGTCTTTCAAATAGGGTAGGTCCTAAAATATAGATTTCTTCTTCCACATGGGTGTGTGCCCCTCATCGTAATCGGAATAGATAGTCTACCATGACTCTTTCCAAAAATTACTTGTAAATAATTGACCATATCAAGTATCTGATCACCAGTACGGAGGCCGGACTTCTTCCAGTGATCTGCCTCACCTTTGAAATGCTTTCCTTTCTTTCGACATTGATGGTTGGTCGGAAGAAATCGACGATGCCAGTTACACATTCTTCCTGCATTTGTCCAAATATATATTTTCGGTGTCATCTAAATAGTGCATGCATGCGTTGTATCCCTTGTTTTTCTGTTCTGAAAGGTTACTGAGAGCATGCCAATCGTTGATGGTTACAAACAGCAACGCATGTCGGTCAAATTCCTCCTGTTTGTTCCCATCCCACACACGTACAGCTTTTCCATTCCATAGCTATAAAAGTTCATCAACTAATGGCCTTAGGTACACATCAATGTCATTGCTGGGTTGCTTAGGGCCTTGGATGAGCACTGGCATCATAATGAACTTCCGCTTCATGCACAACCAAGGAGGAAGGCTATACATACATAGAGTCGCAGGCCATGTACTATGCTTGTTGCTCTCCCCAAAAGGATTAACGCCTTCTGCACTTAAACCAAACCATATGTTTCTTGGGTCACCTATAAAGTCCATCCACTTTCTCTCGATCTTTCTTCAGTGCGCCCCGTCGGCGGGTGCTCTCAACTTCCCATCTTTCTTATGGTCTTTTATGTGCCATCGCATCAACTCTGCATGCTTTTTGTTTCTGAACAGACGTTTCAACCGTGGTATTATAGGAGCATACCACATCACTTTGGCAGGAACCCTCTTCCTAGTGCGCTGGCCCTCAACATCACCAGGGTCATCTCTTCTGATCTTATACCGCAACACACCACATACCGGGCATGCATTCAAATCCTCGTACGCACCGCAGTAGAGGATGCAGTCATTAGGGCATGCATGTATCTTCTGCACCTCCAATCCTAGAGGGCATAGAACCTTCTTTGCTCCGTACGTACTGTCGGGCAATTCGTTATACTTTAGAAGCTTCTTCTTCATTATTTTCAGTAGCGAACCAAATCCCTTGTCAGATACACCATTGTGTTCCTTCCATTGCAGCAATTCGAGTGTGGTACCGAGATTTGTGTTGTCATCTTTGCAATTTGGGTACAACCCTTTTTTGTGATCCTCTAACATGTGATTGAACTTCAACTTCTCCCTTTCACTTTTGCATTCTCTCTGTGCATCAACAATGACCCGGCGAAGATCATCATCATGCACATCATTTGGTTCCTCTTGATCTTCAGCTTCCCCCGTTGCAGCATCACCGTATTCAGGGGGCGGATAGTTGTCATCATCCTCTTCTTCTTCGTTGTCTTCCATCATAACCCATCTTTCTCCGTGCCTGGTCCAAACATTATAGTGTGGCATGAAACCCTTCTCAAGCAGGTGGAAATGAAGGGTTTTAGAGTTGGAGTAATCCTCGTATTCCCACAGATAGTACATGGACAACGCATAAAACCATTCTGCTTCTTTGCCTCAGCCGCTTCGAGAAAATTATCCAGGCCCTTAATGTACTCAGAGGTGCATCGATTACCGTACATCCATTGTTGGTTCATCTGCCTGCATTATATAATTAAATGTATCCAAAACCATTACAGAACATCATTAATAGATAAGTGACTAAATTAATAGAAATTCATCATCACATTAAAGCCAAAGTACAGTAGTGACCAGAATAAATACATAAAGTTCATACATAGTTCTCATTGAACAACATATAGCTCTCTAGAACATCTAATTAAAACATACATTGAAACTATGTAAAAAAATTAAATGCAACAACAAATGTGATCAAAACCACAACTAAGGTACCAATTGATCCAACGGCATAATGATACCAAGCTTCGGTATGAATGTCATATTTTCCAATCTTTCTAATCTTCAAGCGCATTGCATCCATCTTGATCTTGTGATCGTCAACGGCATCGGCAACATGCAACTCCAATTTCATCTTATCCTCTTCAACTCTTTTTAATTTTTCTTTCAAGTAATTGTTTTCTTTTTAACCAAATTTAACTTCTTGACAAGAATTTCTATGTTGGTTGGAATTTCTGATTCACATAACTCCTAGATAAAACATATGTGTCACGTTGGTCGGCATAATAATCATAAACACTAAATGAAACAATTGTAATAAATTATAATATACCACATCCGAATCATAGACAGGACAAGGACCGACGGGGGCGGATACCAGAACCATGGCATTATATAATAGCAAACAATAATAAAAGTAAGAAAATTATGCAAGTATCTATCTAAATCATACAAGTAAGAATTTTTTTTATTTTAAAAAGAAGATAAGAACAAGAGGCTCACCATGATGGTGTCGACGACGAGATCGGCGCGGGCAATCGACGACGTTGAGGACAGAAACGGGACAGGACGGGCCGCCAAACCTAGAAAAATCTTGAGTAAAATGGAGCTTGGAGGTCGAGCTTGGAGAGGAGAAAGCTTAAGTGTGGCTTGGGCATTTCATCAAACACCTCATCTGCATAGGAGGTGAGAGCTAGAGCAACACATACCTCATGTGCACACGCCGGTCGGCCAAAAAACAGAGTGAGCGGGCAAGGGTGGGGGTATATATAGGCTAATATCTTTAGTCCCGGTTGGTGGCTAGAACCGGGACAGAAGACCAACCTTTGGTCCCGGTTCCAGCCACCAACCGGGACTAAAGGTGCTGGGCCAGGAGCGAGGCCCATTGGTCCCGGTTCGTGTCTGGAACCAGGACAAAAAGTGTCAGCCGAACCGGGACCAATGGCCCCCGAGGCCCGTCCGGCCCCTGGCCTCACGAACCGGGATAGATGCACCCTTTGGTCCCGATTCATAAGTGAACCAGGATTAATGCCCTTATCCTGGCCTCAACCAAAGCCATGTTTTCTACTAGTGTAATCGGACAAATTCTTGAACATGGTTTCTTAGTACACTTGGCTTTTCCATGTGGCTTGAATTCATATGTTGGATATGCAATGCGTTTATCTTTCATTAACAGATTTTACTGATAGCACGTCAAATGTCACTTAGAAGCTGATCAATATCTATTCTTAAACACGTTACAGGGGGAACAATGGGAGACACTGAAGTTTACCATCGAGGTTTGCACTTTCATGATCCTTTGGCTAATAACACATTATTATGCAATTGCAGGAACCATTCTAATATTTAGGTTTCTAACAATAATTTGGTCTTGCACATGTAGGCCCTACCGTAAGAGGTTTAGACCCACTGTTCGACCCATTTTGCAAGTGGGGAAATGATGTGTTCATGAATATCAGTCAAATCAAGAAACTCGGAAAGATTGTTGAGATAAAGAAACTTGCGACGAAAAACAACAAGTTGTTTGTCTGCACATTGAAGAAGACATCAGTGAATTATAGGATGGTACTATCTCTTTTACCTTGTCTTTTTTCCCTTTGTGA
The DNA here is from genome assembly GCA_022496015.1 of Hordeum marinum. Taxonomy (NCBI): domain Eukaryota; kingdom Viridiplantae; phylum Streptophyta; class Magnoliopsida; order Poales; family Poaceae; genus Hordeum; species Hordeum marinum. The sequence goes on along the minus strand of CM039677.1, from coordinate 337,903,427 downwards.
CATTTCAATTTTTAGAAACAAAATTTATACATTTCTTTGTTTTCAGTCCTTTCCAAAGAAGTTCATCGATGAGTACGTCTCAAACCACATGTATGGTCAAGAGGCGAGGAAGGTATTCATGCAGCACCCACGGTATAATCTTGAAATCTTGCTCAAGAGGATGAAGGATGGGCGGGCAACCATCCACAGGTACTGGCATAAAGTTGCAAGAACCTTCGACATCAGTGAAGGCTCAATATTTGCCTTCTGCTTCAACAGTTTTCTAGACGAGATTCATCTGTCTATTTACCGTATATGATGTTATTTTCCAAAGGTTTTAGATGTTGCATGTGAAACTTGGTCCTGTCGTGTAATTGGGTAGCTAGGTAGTATATGTCTATATGATGTTGTACTCTGATGTGTTTCAACTATGAAATCCTGGTTGCTGTAATACAAAATGAAATATATTGTGTGCTTGATATGAAGTATCAATTTTTTTACTAGCTGGGTTATAAATAATAGAGCAATTATCCTAATTATTGGGGTTTCATATTGCGGTTTGTCACATAACACCGCCAGCGATGACCTCAACAAACCCACACGCTTGCTAGAAAATTGGCGTGTTGGATCTGTGAACAATCACACACGATTTCCGGACGCAAACTGTGTGTGTTAGAAAACTCATTCACAAACTTTTCATATAAAACGTGTGTGTGATGGACAACCCTATACCAAACGGTTTCTTCTAGGCACCGTCCGTGATGGCCACCCCTAACACAGACGATGTTAAGAAGAAAATTGTGTGTGGTGTACAATACGAATGAAAGATATGTTTGGGATTCACTGTGTGAGATAGTATGCACGTCTCACACGATTTCTCCTAAATACGTGTTTGTGATAGTCCTTCAATCGCACACGACATAATTTTGCCTATCGTGTGTGACCGGGAGTAGGCATCGCCAACGGGTTTTCCGTGTCGTGTGCGATAGCCTCCCCCCCCCCCCCTCCCCTCTCGCCCACACAAACAAGGCGGCGGTTTGAGACTACGACACGAAAAAGGGTTAGAACAATTTGTATAGCAGGTGCCTGCACTAGTCAGGGAATATTGGAGTTGGAGTCGATGTGTGGAGGGAGTAGAGATAAAAAAACGAGGTCAAGGAGAAACTCCATGGTTAACGATGAGAGCAATGACGGAAGATGAGTTGCAGGAGGACCAAGATTGAAGGAGGAAGACGGCCTGCATGAGGATAAGGACAAAAGGAGTTGGGTGTTGCATGGACCAACACTAAAACGTGCGGTCAGGAAACATTGCAGCGGGTTGTTATCCAACCGCGTGAAGCCGGCCTAAGTTTCAGCCGGCTCGCCGTTTGAAAATGTTTCCTATTTTGACCCATGGACCCGATGAAGTATTCAAATTTCTTAGATAAATGTATCGTGTAACCTAGGTTACATATTTTCATCGCTGGTTCTTCTGTATGGACGAGCACGGTAAAGCGCACATTTATGTTCTAGTTTATACAGTATGAGCTAACCTAGCTCAAAGAAGCCATAAGCCATTTTCATCCATTACTACCAACCTCAGAAAACACGGCAAAAGAGCTTAAATAACTCACAAATCCAGGGTGTCATGCGGTATAAACAGCAAACTAGTATCTATCTTTAGGTTCATGTAAGGAACACAAACACGTGCGTGGTAATGGCAGATACTAAACGATCCATATGCCAGGACACAACTTTACCTTTTTGGCTCTCCGTGGCCAGATCAAGGCCACATGCGTGTGTATCGAGTGGTTCTCCTAGTCCTAGAAACATAGAACATAGCTAAAGCTAAATCGGTTAAAACCGTTAGCTCTTTGCCTATTAATCGGCCTCCGTTGGCTTCTTGTCTCTCTCGAGCGCGTCTTCTAGGTTTCCTTCGCCTCCTTCCTCGGCTCCCGACCCGGCGGCAGGTTGCGTGCCAGCTGACGGGGCCGATGGAGTTCAACGCATCCTACTTCCACGCCTTCGGCAACCCCGACTTCGCGGCGGTCTTTTCCGACGGCAGCGCGCAGGCGCTCCGGCCGAACCCCTCCACCGGCGACGGCAACGGAGCCAGCGTGAAGGCGGAGAAGGGAGCCGCGGTGGCGTGGCCCACCACAACCCCCTCGTCCGTGACCTTTGTCGTCCCCGACGAGGAGCTGGGGGAGGCGCACCACTTCCTGAACGAGTGCTCCCGCTGTCGCAAAGGCCTCACCGGCGACATCTTCATGTTCAGGTCAACCACGCTCGCACGTCATGATAGAACCTACCTACGCCTTACTTGCAAAGAGAAATGTTATTGACATTGTGTGCACGTACGCCATGCGTTTGGTCGTTCAGAGGGGACACGCCATTCTGCAGCGAGGAGTGTAGGAGGAAGCAAATCGAGACGGAGAAGGCGAGACACCGGAGGAAGAAGCAAAACTCCCCCAAGGCGCAGGCGCAGGCGGCGGCCGCGGCAGCGGCGGCGGAGAGAGAGAGCGCGCCCCAGGTGCGGCGGCCGCAGCCACAGTAGAGCTCCACCATCAATCAGGCCTTTGCCGTCCCGCGGTTTCAGCATGCATGCGTGCTGTAGAAGAGCGCGAGCTCCTACGTACGTACGGACAGAGGAAGAGCATATATCCTAGTTACACGTCGGGAATGGTACTACCACGTACTATACACATGTTTGAATCACGGCCCCATATTCCCACTTGTTTGTAATTTCTAGGGAAAATTGCTCCTCTTTTTGTTTGCTTCCTGATTCAGATCAAGGTCACTTGAAGAACCTGTGAGCCATTTTCTTCTACCCTGTGACTATTGTATCTATTGTTTCGTTTTTTACCAGAAAACCAGGCGATCAACCCATATCATTAGGATAGGGAAAAGAAAAAAAGTAAATGAATTATTCACATGAGAAAAGGTGGAAAAATAAAAAAAACTACACAAAGGGCTACATCTTCAGCAAAAATGCCAGCCAAATATCTGCTCAATGTCTTCCTTGACAATGTAAGCTTGGGATGAGTTGTTAAAGATCCGCATATTCCTTTCTTTCCAAATATTCAAAAACACAAATGTAATGGTTTGTCCGTACGGTTTAAAAGAAATAACATCCTGATCAACAATTTTCACATCCCACCAATCACGAGAAGAACGTATGCATCCCATGAGGGATAGAGAGCCAAGTTGAAACAATACAACACATGTCGAACGAGAAAAACACCCATGCGCTAGATGCTCATTTGTCTTATACCCGGTCAGGGAAAGCTTGCAAACCTCGTCGTAAGTCTATTTAGAGATGGCAAGTCGGTCCACTGTAAGTCACATGGAAATCTTGCGTTTGCGGTTAACTTTGTAGTCCCAACATTTTCTAGCCGCCCGATCCCCTCCGCCTCCCGTTTGCATGTGCCTTCCCTCCCCTCCAGATCACTTCCGACCCCCTTCGCCTCCCGCCCACCTCTCCTTCCCTCCCCTCCGCCTCCGCCTCCGCCTCCCCTCACCTCCAGATCCCTCCCGATCTCCTCTGCCTCCCGTCCGCCTCCGCCTTCCCTTCCGCCGTGCGGGGGGGTGATGGCGGCGGTGGGGCATCCCTCCAGCGCGGCTTGAAAGTGTGGCTGTGACGGTGGATCTTGAGCGAGCGCCTCTGGACGACGTGTGTATGGCCATGTTGCCGGTCACGTACCGATGTGACCTCCTCTACCTTTTGTTGTCTTCATCGTCGCTCCAAAGGGATATGGTCGGTGGGTGTTGCCTCGCGGTGGCTTCCCGACGGCGTATCAAGTGGAGCAGGAGATGGTGGCCTAGCTGCTAAAGTGGGTGAGGATGCCACCATCGACGGCGGCGCCCGTGGGTGTCGTCTTCCTCGTTGGAGGCGATGGTGGGGGTGTCCCTCACTCCATTGTTTTCGGGGGAAACCTTAGATCTGGAGGAGGCTACCATTGACGGCGGCGCCCGTGGGCGTCGTAGCCCTCGTTGGAGGCATTGATGGGCCTCCTGGATCGGATGATGGCGACGTCTTCGCCGTCACCCCCGTGGGGCATCATCTTTGGAGACATTCATCGGCTAGACGAACATGTGGACGGCTTGGTGGTTGGGCGTCGATAGGTGGTGGAGCGGTGCTTCATCCTACACACCGATGGCGGCGGATCTCGGCGGTGTGGTGCAGTGCGGACTCGGCGTCCGATGGGTGGCGATGGACTCGTGTAGGAGGACGACGATGTCTGGCTTCATGGTGGCATCGATTGCAGAGAAGCCTAGCAAGGTCGATGTGTCATTATCTAATCTAAGGATGGATCGATGGATGAAAGATGTAACAGCCCTTGCAGCGTGCGCATGTGGTGCCCACTGAAAGTGCACGGACCGATGTGTAACCCAGTCCAGGTATTATGGCTTGGATGGGGCATCCGACATTAGATGTTAGATATTGATGTGATGTCTGTTTGGTATTAGGCTTGGACATTCGGCACCCATTCATCACGACGATAGGAGTAGCGACCGATGTTGCCAAGATGGTGGCCTCACGCTTACTGATGTATTAACTCGTAAGGGCTTTGTGACTAATTAATAAAATGATTGCATGCATCGTCCAGATGTAAAAACCGGGATACATCCTCCTTTAAAAAAACATTTTCTAGCCATGAAAGGCACCATGCCACCAGCAAACTAAAGATAGTATGTGTTGATGCCGAGTACTGGCCAGAGGACAAAACAGACCACACGATGGAGCCAGTAGTTGCGAGTTGCGGTGAATATCTTGGAGCTTTATACCTAGTAGAATTGACAGCTTCAATGGAGCGCGTCGAGTGGTCATTCAAAGACTCCTTAATAACTAACTCGTGCTTAAGCCTCATAATTAAAACAACTAGAGTGCTATATCTTCCATAATAGTGACGATGGTGGACATTCTTAATAGATCCATATCATTAGCACTGCATGGAAGTAAGAATGACCCAACGGCCTATCCCGGGCGGTCCAAACAGGAAACCACGCCAAAAGAGACACGACACACTCCTGATCTACCAAGACCGATGATGCTGAGACCATCAAGATCCTTTGGGTGACAAACCGTGACGAGCGCAGGGCGGTGGTGCCGTTGGCGTCGTGGTGGTGTCGACGGATGTCTGGACTGGTAAAGACGATGCGGATCTCTATCTTGAAGATGGGTCAGCGATCCGAGGATGATGACGGCTTCTGGATTCTACAACGTGTGTATGTGGTGCGCGTTTTAAGTCTGTTGCGCTGGCTGTTGGTCCCGATGCGTTATGGAGATGGATCGGCGATGACACCGGTTTTATATATGGAAGTGAGAGCACTCCACATTATCGAGTTTGTAGGTGTGACTGATGGCTTCGGATGGCTTGATGTATTTTTTTGTCAATCCTTTGTGGAATAATTAATAAAAATGGTTGTATGCATCGATTGATGCAGAGGCCGAGGGTTTAACCTCCTTTTCCAAAAAAAATGACAAACCTTGTCCCCATCAACGAGCTGGGTACGAAGAGGATGGACATATGAAAGATGTCAATGGTAACGAGAGCAGATTTTGCAAGAGTAATTCTTTTTCAACCTCCTAGCTTAGACCTCACTTTATCAATTAGGGGTTGGAAATTGTTTTCTTTTGGGGCTTCCTAAGATGCATGGGAAAGATCTTGTCCTCGCCAGCAAGTGAAGGAGACGATCTTGCAAACCATCCACTCGACAATGAATTGCGATTTTTCTTGCATTTTTCTAGGTTGGTTAAGAAGACTACTAGCATCACCCAAGCGATTTTTCTTGCCTTTTTCCGGGTTGGTTAAGAAGACAACTAGTATCATTGAAGGACTTGAGAATTTAAACAATAACATGCATTTCATCAACATCTAAGTTGGAAAAGGCGACACATCATTGGCATAAATAGGCTGCCTATACAAACCATTTTTCTCTTTGGTCAGCCTGAGGAGGCCCTCCTTGTCCACCTTCATTGAGTGCCTATAGGGGTATCTTTTATTTTTCATTGTCAAATTTTCCTTGTTTACAATCACTATCATGCAAATTCAGGTCAACTAAACCTGCAACTTTCCAATCCATGTCTTGGTTCAAAGAGGATCGGCCACAGAGCATCACAATTTACATGAGGTCTTGAGTCGCCCTATTGAAAGGATTGATATGGTTGACTAGAGGGGGATGAATAGGCAACTACAATTTTTTAGGTTTTCTTAACAAATTAGGCTTAGCAACAAATAGGTTGTCCAGATATGCAACTAGGTGAACAACCTATATGATGCTAACAACAACAACGATACAAGCAAGAAAAGGATACAACACAAATAAAGCTTGCACAAAGTAAAGGTAAGAAGTAATCACAAGTGGAGCTGGTGGAGACAAGGATATGTTACCGAAGTTCCTTCCCTCTAAGGGGAAGTACATCGCCATTGAAGCGGTGTGGAGGCACAATGCTCCCCAAGAAGCCACTTGGGCCACCGTATTCTCCTCACGCCCTCACACAATGCAACAAGCCATGATTCCACTATTGGTTCCCTTGAAGGCGGTGACTGAACCTTTACAAACAAGGTTGGGGCAATCTCCACAACCGAATTGCAGGATCCCAACACTACCACAAAGCTTCACCACAATGAATTGTGGCTCCGAGGTGACCTCAACCGTCTAGGGTGCTCAAACAACCAAGAATAACAAGATCCGCAAGGGATTAGTGGGGGAAATCAAGTTTCTCTTGGTGGAAATGTAGATCGAGGCCCTCTCAACCAAACCCTATAGTATTAATAAGTTTTGTTGGCTAGGGAGAGAGATCGGACAAAAATGGAGCTCTGAACAACAATGGAGTTTGGGGGAGGAAGAGGTAAGTCTTCTTGGGGAAGAAGACTCCCTATTTACAGTGGAATGAAATCCAACCGTTATCCACCACTCAGCCCGCACACAAGCGGTACTACCGCTCGAGGTGAGCGGTACTACCGCTTGGGCGGTAATGCCCGGAAAGCAGTGCAATGGCATGAGGACACGAGGTGGTAGTGCCGCCGGAGCGGTACTGCCGCTCACCCCAGCGGTAATACCATTGGGGTTGCAGCTCGAGGGCCCATGGAGGCAGAGCATAGGAGGGGTGAGAGGCCATACCGCACATGCAGTACTATGACTTACAAGCCGTAGTGCCACGCACCCACTACCTCTCCACATCCGCTGAGCACGTGTTAGGCCCAGAAGGAAGCGGTAGTGGAGCTGTAGTGAGAAGGTGGTACTACCTCTAATAAATGGTACTACTGCTCGTACTACTGTTTAACTACCGTGCAACCGACACGAAAAATCGAGCCCTTGAACGCATCGGTAGTACGCGTGGTACTGGGAAGACGTTGTGCCTCTTATAAGCGATATCGCAGAGCATTACTACCGCTTATATGTGGTACTACCGCTGTCTAGAGCGGTACTACCGCTTGGGACCTTCCAAGCCAATGCAGAGACAACAAAAGGAGCAACTCCATTGAAGAGGGAAACGAACAAGGGTGCAAATGTAAATGTGTACATGTTGATTCCACCCTACGCTTTCCGAAGAGGACCCCTCTTAATAGTATGGTTTTCATACGACTCAAATCCACCGAAAAAGTAATGCAGGAAACATCAGTCTTAATTTATAACTTCTGAGGGGCTAGAATCGTCTTGTGTCATATGATAGATTATCTGAAATGCTTTATCCATACGATTTGTCCGCAAAAGCATTGCCATCCATCACAAAAACTACTAAGGGAGAAATGTGCCCTAACACCTACCATCTGAAATACTAGCTTGGTAAGAGGAATCTGTATGAGTAATACATTGCATCGTCCCACAACCGATATGACACTAAATCCAACAGAAGAATTAATGTTGTCCTTGTCATCCAACTATCATGAAAACCTAAACTTATTGATTTTCTCTTTCGATAAACGTTGTTTTTATTGACTCATAACAACTGGTTAGGAGGATACAAACACAATTAGCATACACATGGCCTCTGTATGACTAGGATTCATATGTAAGCTAGAGTAACCTGTTGGTGAACACTGCATGGGAAACAAAAAAATTCCTATGCACACACAAGATTTATCCATGAAGATGAGCATCTACGAGAGGGAGAGTGGATCTACATACCCCTGTAGATCGCTAAGCGGAAGCGTTAAGAAATGCGGTTCATGTAGTCGAATGTCTTCACGGTCTAAATCGCTATCCATCCCACAACCCGATCACGATCCGTCCAGATCTAGCGTCGAACGGACGACACCTCCGCGTTCAGCACACGTATAGCTCGATGACGATCTCCGCCTTCTTGATCCAGAAAGAGGGAGCGGAGAGGTAGATGAGAACTCCGTCAGTGCGACGGTGCAGCGACGGTGGTGGTGGCGTTGTTCCGGCAGGGCTTCGTCTAAGCACCGCCGAAAACTAGAGGAGGAGACGATCTAGTGGGCGGAAAGGGCTGCATCGTGGCTTGGGTTGTGGCTGCCCTCTCTCCCCTCCAATATATATAGGAGGGAGGAGAGGGGTTGGCGCCCTTGGGTTTCCCCTAGGGTTGACCGAACCAAGGAGGAGGAGTCCACCCTTCACTCGAATTCCACCTCCCACAAGGGAGGTGGAGTCCTGGGAGGACTCCCCACTTACCCTCCTTCCTCCTCTTCGCATGGGCCCTTAGGGGCTGGCTTGCCCAGCCCACTAAGGGCTGGAGCGCCAACCCTAAGGCCCATGTGGGCCCCGGGCATGGGTGGCCCCTCCCAATGGCCCTCGGAACCCTCTCGGGACCCCCGGTAAACTATCGGAAATACCCGAAACTTTTTCGGTGATCAAAACGAGACTTCCTATATATCAATCTTTACTTCCAGACCATTCCAGATCTCCTCGTGACGTCCGAGATCTCATCTGAGAGTCTGAACAATCTTGGGTCACCAACATACATAACTCAATACTACCGAAACGTCATCGAACGTTAAGTGTGCAGACCCTGTGGGTTCGAGAACTATGTAGACATGACCGAAACACCTCTACGGTCAATAACCAATAGCGAGACATGGATGCCCATATTGATTCATATATATTCTACGAAGATCTTTATCGGTTGAACCTCTATGTCAAGGATTCAAATAATCTTGTATGGTTCTCCCTTTGTTCTTCGGTATGTTACTTGCCCGAGATTTGATCGCCGGTACACTACACCACAACACTACATCCGTGACAGTCAAGTTGGTCGGGAATACAATATCTGCCAACAAACAGTCGGTCAGGAAAGAGTATTGCCGACCAACCCTGTCTGTTGGGGAAAGTCTAGATGGGAAAGCCCTTTAGTCGGTCAGGAAAGAGTATTGCCGACCGACCCTGTCTGTTGGGGAAAGTCTAGATGGGAAAGCCCTTTCCCGACCAACATAGATTTCCCAACCGACTACCTGTCGGCTATGGAGCATCTTCCCCGACCAACATTCTGTTCAGCCTATCATGGACCTTTCCCGACCAACAGTCCATTGGGGCTGCCATGGGCCTTTCCCAACCGACTGACGGATGGAGTATTCTTTCCCGACCAACAATCCATTGGGGCAGCATGGGCCTTTCCCGACCTACTATCGGACAATGTATTCTTTCCCGACCAACATTCACTTGGGCCTCACATTAGCTTTTCCTAACCAACTGTGAGATGGGGTTTGTTTTGCCAACCAACATCAATTAGCCCTCCCATATAGTTGGATTTCACATTATCAACAAAATATCAATCAAGTTACACAAATCATTACAATAACGTGCACTTTGTCCAACAATACTAAACCAAAACCAAACAATAATAACACATATGCATTAATTTTCACATCCAAAATTCCCATAAACTAACTTAACTAATTCAATAGAGCAAAATTTATGGTTCATTGTTTGCGAGCAAAAATGTGTCGCTTTGTTTTATGGAATTTGCCCTCAAGGCACATCATCTACATTGGCTCCTGGTAGTGGGCAACTAGATACCCACAAGATCCTTCCATCATTCTAGTACTTGACAGCAACACCTTTCTTCATCTCATTGATCCATATTCCATCGCCACATCCTCCAGCTTGAACATCTGCAAGTCAAAATCCCTATTTAAAATTCCACGCACCATAGCTGGAGATAGAGACAGAGTTATGAAGATGACATCAAATGGGTTTAAATGACAAAACTGAGATATGTAACATTTTGTCAGGCCACTACCCGGTGATCTGCATGTAGGAGTTTCTTTTTCCCGATTGAATTTGACTGGTGGAGGTTTGAGAGCAGAAGATGAAGCAGAGCATCTACAACACACACAGTACCACCGAGGATTATGTCAGATTGAAATTGGCCTCAGAGAGAAACATGTAAAAAAATATGTAGTAATATTCCTAAAGAATTGAAAACCCAATGTAGTTTTCATATCTGAATTTGAATCTCCACACTGCAATTGGTAATGTAGAAGTGTAGGTATTATTATTATAGCAACAAACTATCAGGCTCTAAACTGAATGTTTTTGCCTAGGTTCAGCAAGACTTGTGAAGACCAAGCAGAGCATGTATTGCACTCACAGTAGCACCCCGAGATGGTGTGAGATTGAAATTAGCTTGAGAGAGAGAGAGAGAGAGAGAGGGAGGGAGGGAGGGAGGGAGGGAGGGAGAGAGAGAGAGAGAGAGAGAGAGAGAGAGAGAGAGAGAGAGAGACGTACCACGCGAGGGAGGAGACGAGGGGACTCAGGGGAGAGCAGCAGTGGCTAGGGCTTCAGCGCCTCCTCCATTGGGTCGCTGGTGCTGCTGTCGCAATAGATCCTTGGTCGATGAGGCAGTACTTGTGAAAATAGTCATATTGGTGCCCAATGGCCTGCATCAAGGAACCCAATAGACATACATGGTCAATACTAGATACAAACAAAAGAACTAGTATTTACTGCAGATTCAAATCATATGCACCAACAGCCCGGCATGGTAGTGCTTGAGTGCTTGTTAGAGAAGGATGCACAGCTACAGGGTGATGCTTCTGTCAACGCCAAGCTTCATGACCATATAATCTGGACCAGCAGGCACCAGGCAGTCTAGACAAGCAACAGTGGTATGATAGTGGTTAAAAAAATAACAAATGCATTGTTACTTTTAGCCTTGCATTATACGAAACACACAGAAGTCAGAACTTGTGCTTTTTACATAGCCAAAAGAAGCGCACAGTGAAGTTACATGGGATTGAAATAAGCTTGCTCGCATGATATTTGCAGAATCTGTTTGACAAAAAATACTTTGACATGCATAAAAAATACTTTGACATGCATATCACTGCACAAAAAATACTTTGACATGCATATCACTGCATCTCCCTCGATCTTGGTATGCAAGAAAAAGATGAGCAGAAAATAATTTTACATCCACCTGCTGCTTCGTAATGGCAATGTTGCAGCCTTCACGACGATGGTGGAGGTAGCCCCCAAATGGAGCAACCAAGTTCTAGTAAGTTTCAAAGTGCTCGCACCACAAGTGTCTGTCAGCAGGAACTTGCATAATCTAATCGCAACTCTTCTACCCACACAAAGTCGTTAGCTACTGCTCCAGTGCATACACGCTTACCTTGAAGAATTGTTGCAGCAACAAACGGAACCATGGCATTATGAAAGCTCCCTCCCCTCTGTTCCATAATATAAGTGTATATAGAATTTTGAGAAATCAAATTTTATAGGGTTTATAGAGAAAAATATCTACATGTAGAATGCCAAAACAGATATAATTGGATATATTATGAGACATATTTTCATATTGTATATGTTTTTGTATGCCTGTAGGTAGCTAGTTGACGCATGACTAACTAATAAGGACTCTCACTTGTTCCGCTGACGCTTGTTCCGCCATCTAACAAAAGATATCAACACTTGTTCCGCCGACGCAGTTCATACATAGTTTAGAGTGTGGTGTTATTAAAGAAGGCAACATGAACACAAGAGCACAATTTTAGCATCCAGATTTCACAAGAAACCAGTATCAGGAAGGATGTGATTTGGAGAGATTATTCTTTACCTTCGTATGCAGTTGTCGCACGTCAAGCTCTTGCATCCTCAGGTTATCATCTCCTAATGTCGTGTTTAAATTAGCAAGTATCTAGTTCATAGAAGACGTTAGAAGTTATTACAAACCTCATCCGCCGTATTATCAAGAAGTTCAGAAATTCAAATATAGCTGCACAGCAAGAGAGAAGTTATTAGATAAATATTTTACATGGTGACATAAGTATCTTGAACACCAAAACATAAAGAAGAAAAGTCATAAAGATTATCAAACATACTGCATTTTTCTGTTCGTACTTACAAAATCGTGTCGCACCCCCCATCCATCCCATCCTTCACAAAAGTATGTTATGGTGATATAGAAGATGGTAAGCAGTAAGTACAGTCCAATCCACACCTGTACACTGCTTGGAAAAAGATATGAACTGTCTAATATAGAACACTGCAACATAAAGTTCCTAATAAATCACAAAAACGTGATGCAAGCAAAAACTGCATAATGAAATCTACAGCAGTCTATAAAGGCTAAGGGCATAGTTTTCTTTATCATAAGCATCCTATGGAATTCAGAAAACTAAGTACGTTTAGATCAGTACGGCATGATACAAAAAGTAATGTAATTAACATGCAGACTCACTTCAAAATCATTGATATATTTTGTAGCATCAATGGAGATGTTTGCCACTGTTCCATTTGAAGCTTTCCTGAACCACTTAAGTATTCGACTCTCAATTGATCATGGATAAGAAGTTCAGGGAAAAAGATAGCATCATGAATATTTAGTAACTGACTTCCATAAATCCCACATTTGTTGTTTATTAATCGAATTAACGCATACAATAAACAGGTTGGTGAACTGTTGATTGCTGAAACATGTATTGCGTCTATCTTAAAATCAGAAATATACATAGTGTTGTTATTAAATTAGGACAACTAAAAATTAGATTAAATCATATGCATGAAAATGCTAATGGATTAATTTATTATGGATCGGAGGGAGTAAGATGTTTGCTAAGTTATAATAAGCTCTCACCATCCTTACCTTTGGATCATCTTAATTATTTTCATAAATAAGAAACAACATGGCGATGTTGTTTTAGTTGGACAAACCATTTACTGCTAACGTTGACACACTATGTGCTATACTTAGTGCAGGTGCACTGATCGACAAAACCTCCTATGCAAGTGAACCACACACCAAATTCAAGAGAAACCAAAGTCCCAATATTCTAGTTTTATTTTGAGTGTGGACCAATGCAGGTGTAGTGAGGTGGAGTAGTATAACAACGTTCCATCATCTATGGAACTTTCACATAGTTAGCCAGGTCACATAAGAAAAAACCGAATAATCATTCGAAAAACACATATTCTGAAACAATATTGTATTAGATGGTCCGCCTTATTTCTTTACAGCAACACAAATTCATCTGTACTCTTCTGAAAAAAAAACATTATTTCTCACATGTGCCGAAGACCAATGTTTTGGTTACTAACATTTGCCTGTAACAGAAAGAGTGAACCATATCTAGAGATAAATCAGATCACTGAAAGTTAGTTGGGGGAGATGAGTGTGAAATAAAAAAAAATTAATAAGCAACAACCAGAAGAAGTACATCGATATCTAGCTCTGTGCATTGACTAGTAACAATCAATGCTGGTCTATATTCTCCTTTTATTATCTCTGTCTAGTCCGATGCCACTTCTTACCTATAGATGGTATACAAAAAAAATTTGTTATTCTTTTCATCTAAATTTTGTCTCAGAGAATGTACAGTTCATTGCTTACGAGTTTTAACAGAATTACAATTCATAACCGAGTTTCAATTTTCAAGGGACGGCATATTACCATGTATACCGTCTAATGCTTCATTTCCAAGGAAGAAACTGGATAAATAACCAATCAGTAGGCAGTAGAACATCAACATTCAGCGGCAATACGGCAGTAGCACTAGCACATCAAGCAGCACAACCGTGGCTAGCAGCACACTGCACACCACAGCACAACAGCAACTAGCACACCACAACCACACAAGCAGCAAGCACCATAGGAGTAGTAGCAAGCAGCAAGCAGGCACACCGTCACACAGTAGTAGAAAACAGCAAGCAAGCAACATCACAAACAGGGGAAGAGGGGTGAGCAGAGGAACTACCAGGGAGGAGCTCAGGGGGTCGGGGTGGATGAAGGGGAGCAGATCCGGTCGGGGAAGGAGCCGAGGACCTCTTTTCTCCTGTCTATATGAAGCCCCTCACGAACCCTATCCCGAGCCCTCTCTTGCCGCCGCCAAGCTCTCTTTTGTACTCCAACGGCGATGGTGGAGAGGGGGAGGACGGACAAGGCAGTGCGGTGGAGACGCTGGAGAACAAGCGGGAGAGGGGGCGACAGCCTCGCCGGACGGAGAGCACGTAGATGGACGGCGAGAGAGAGCTTGAGCGGCGGCGGCGGCGGCGGCGGCGGGGGATTTAGTTTGGAGGAAGAATAAGATTTGGGGGCAGTCTGTGGCACCGGTGGAGGCAGAACTAGGAAAAAGGAGGGATTTTTCGCGTAGTGGGCTGTTTTCGCGCCAAGTTTTCATCCCCACGCGCGCAGCTATCTGGCCGGCCCATTTACCCACAAGCAATCGGTCGGCGTTTCATTCCCGACCAACAATCCAAAGGAAAGTGAAGTATTTCCGACCGATAATATGATGTAGGATAATAAACTATTCCCGACCGATAGTTGGATGCTATATGTGAGTATTACCGACCGACAGTCTGATATAAGTTTTCCTGACCAACAGTTCGTTGGTACACCGTAGTTTTCTCAACACACATTTGTAGGGAATGTGATGTCGTGGTGTAGCGATATCTTCATACTTAGTTCAATCTCGTTACCAGAAAGTCTCTTTACTCGTTTCCTAATATAAGATCCTATGGCTAACTCTTTAGTCATTTTGCTTGCAAGGCTTATTGTGATGTTGTATTACCGAGTGGGCTCTGAGATACCTCTCCGTCACACAGAGTAACAAATTCCAGTCTTGATCCATGCCAACCCAACAGACACCCTCGGAGATACTTGTAGAGCATATTTATAGTCACGCAGTTACGTTGCGATATTTGATACACACACGGTATTCCTCCGGTCAGTGAGCTGCATGATCTCATGGTCATAGGAACAGATACTTGACATGCAGAAAACTATAGCAATAAACTCACACGATCATATGCTACATTCATAGTTTGGTTCTTGTCCATCACAATCATTCTCCTAATGATGTGATCTCGTTACCAAATGACATCTCATGTCCATGGTGTCGGTGTCAAAACCGGTGGATCTCGGGTAGGGGGGGCCGAGCTGTGAGACTAGGATCGATGGTAATAGGGGACGAAGGAGATGATGTTTACCCAGGTTCGGGGCCTCCTATGGAGGTAAAACCCTACGTCCTGCTTGATTATATTGATGGTATGAAGGTTACAGAGTTGATCTACCTTGAAATCGAATAGCTAAACCCTAGGCGAGTTTCTCTGCCCTACAATCTAAAACCCTCCCGGTTTATATAGACACCGGGGCGGGTACTAGGGTTTACACATGGTAGGTCTCCTGTCGAGGATGGAGATGCCAATTTCCACATCTTGACTTGGAGTGCATGGCGCACCTTTGGGACTTCCTTCTAGAATGTGGGCTCTCAATGTATCTGGCCCTTCCTGCGACAATCAGAGAATGGCCCACCAAGCCGGCCTATTAAGAGATAGGCCGACGGCCCGAGGACCCCTTAGTCCAGGACTCCCTCAGTAGCCCTCGAACTAGCCCCCAACACCAAGGGTCTTAGCTTCGGCTTCTCCCCGAGACTAGAGTATTCCGCTTACGGGGTGAGTTCTTCTCCCCATTTAATGATCGGCTGAGATTAGTTCGGCCTCCGATGATGTGTAATGCTTCCGATCATATGATCGACCGAACACCGTGAGTCGCTTAGTCCCGAAGGCCAAACGTCAAAGTGTAAATAGTGTATAATGACAACCTTTCTAACGAAGGGTCGCGGCCCACCAAGAACACTAAACCAGTTATGAAAACTCGATTTGCGGTTCGAGGCAATTTTTACCTTAAGATGATTCATCAATGCATAAGTCGTGCTCCGTTTCACATGGGATATGATTAATCATATCAAGTTTCTTCACGCGTGTATAACTATATGCACATATTGGGAAACGGAGGTATTTGCGGCGCAGTAAAAGGAGGTTAATCGTCGTCACGCCTCATAAAAGGGGAAAACGCTCAAGGCCAATTCATGCGCCTCATTCGCATCTTCCACTTCCTCAATCTTCCTGAGCCTCGAGAGCCCAGATCCAGTTCTTCCTTGACTTCTCCTCCGAGATTTAGCCATGGCGGGTTCGAGCTCCAACGGCAAGTGGGAGGCCTCCACGGTCACTGACTAAGACATCCGGGACCTAAAGGAAGCCGGTTACCTCCCCGCTAATGTCTTACACCGTGCCCCGGAGAAGAACCAGGTGGTTCCCACCCCCAAGCCAGGCGAGAGGGTGGTATTCGTCCCCCACTTCATCCGGGAAGTAAGCTTTCCACTCCATCCCTTTGTCTAGGGTCTCATGTTGTTCTATGGACTAGTCCTCCACGACCTCCCTTCGAACTCCTTTATGCACATATCAGCATTTATCGTCGTTTGCAAGGCCTTTCTGCGGGTCGAACTGCACTTCGTCCTGTGGCTCAAGGTCTTCAATGTCAATACGAAGACAGTCGCGAGCGAGCACGCGGACTGCGGAGGGGCGGTTTTCAGCAAGCTCCCCCGCGTCGGATGGCCGACCGACACCTTCAATGACACCATCAAGATTTGTCAAAAGGAGTGGTTTTATATCACCGAGCCAAGAGAAGAAGGTCAGGTTGCTCCGGCCGAGTTCAGATCTGTACCCCCCACGAGATTGACCTCATGGCTCCAAAAGGGCCTTGATTAGGGGTCGGATGCGGAGGTGGACAAGCTGCAGAAGCGTATCACCTCGATGATCAAGGCCAAGATCGAGCCGGTTAACGTGGTTCAGATCATGCTTCGACGTTGCATCCTTCCCTACCAGCGCCCGGACTCCCTCATGTGGGCATGTCATCTTGATGAGGAGCCTACCATTCGCTCTTCCGCACCACTTCGGAGAAACTATGGAAGGCGTTGTTCAAGCCTCAGAAGAGCTGGCGAGCCGAGGAGGAGGATCGGGGCCTACATGCCGATAACCCTCCTACCTAGGTATAATATAACTTTAATTGATCGTCTTTGTTTTCCGACAAAAGATCTAAACACCTTTCCCCTCCTCTTTGCAGAAATGGTTGAGCAAAGCCACAGGAATTAACTGCCCGGCACCACAACCCGAAGACCCCAGGTCAAAGCTATTGTCGGAGATGCTCGTCGTGGTGCCTTATAAGGCGCCAGAAAAGAAAGAGAAGAAGAAGGGCAGAGGACGTCTCCGCATAAAGGACCAGCCGAACGTTGCGTCCAAGGAAACACACGCCTCCTCTAACCATGAGGAAGAGCACGAGGACGAGGAGGAGGGGATTTCTCCCTCACAAGAAAGAGGGCAGTGTCATCGAACACCGCAGAGGAGGTACCTCCTACGCCCCCAAAGAGGGCATGTCGGCTGATGTTGGTCCTGCTCGACGACAGTTTGGACTCGGATATCGAGTCCAAGGACTTCGAAAAGGTTCCTCAAAGGAACCTAAGGGTCAAGCCCCCAGATCGAAGGTAAGAATCCGAAGACTCCCTAAGCTATTTATGCCAAGTTTTTAATGTTATTAACGTGTGAGCACCTTTTGACCCGCAACCCACCATGCGTTCTCCCCACCGACCAAGTTTCAGATGGGGAGACTCCACCCGCCGAGCTAGTGGAGAGTGGGACCGCGTCGCATCCCACACCTCTAGGAGCCACGAAGAATGTAGCGGAGGTGTCATCCCACCAGGCTCCTCTGGAGCCAAACACAGGCAGTGGTGGTGACGATGTCATGGTCGAGGTTAATGCCTCGGCCGCTAAAGACCGGGAGGAGGAGCCCCTCCCGGCCACTGAGGAGATCGGACAAAGGGATGTCCAGTCCCCTTCAAGATCATCTCTGGAACGCACCACGCCTCCGGAGCCACCGGTTCAATCCCTGGTTGGAGATCGAGCTAACCGATCACCACCGATGCCACCGATGACTGGGTGGCCGGTCATGGAGGAGTCTCTATCAAGCGCCTCCATCTCCGAGGATCATCGCACCCTTATGGGTGCGGTTTTGCAAAGCATTCAATTCGTTGATAGCAGACTGAAGGAGGCCTTCAACGGTCTCCTGACAGGCTTCCAGGTGAGCCACGTAATGTTCTTTTCCTGAAATATTAATTTATTAGGTTTGTGTTATCGTTATATATAGCAGCCCCTGAGCCCTATGTGAGTTTAGAAAAAACTCACCCGGAGGTTAATTACAAAGAAATGTCCAAACAATGTATGAGACATTATTCATCCTATAATGTTCTAATGGTCCTTAAGAGGACCGAACATAGGATCATTGTTTTGACAGTTCGGTTGTTTGAACTCATATAAACTGATAAATATGTGTTATTTGCAGGCTTCGTCATTAGCGGCGGCCATTAATGCCGCAGAGCTTGACGAGCTAAACCAGAAGCTCAAGAGCTCCTAAGAGGAGCTTGACGCTCTGAACAATAGGTTCGATGAGGCGAAAGGTAAGTCATCTTGGAATATCCGAGCTATTAAGCATTAGTGATTCACACTGTTGACTTAGTATAATTATATGTTTTATTGCTTACACAGCCTCGGCAAAGGAAGTCGAGAAGCTCAAGGCCGAACTGTGACAAATGAAGCAAGAGGCCGCGGAAGAGAAGGCGGCAGATGAACAGGCAGCAGCCATGCTCTCTGCCTTAAAAACCATGAGCGAAAAGCATGAGGCTCGGGTGGGAGAGGTTCAGCAGGAGCTTAAGGACGCCAACCAAAAAAGCGAGTACCTTGAGCAGAAGGGCAAGGAACAAGCCATCGAGCTATCCGTGCTGAAAGCCGACCTCCAGAAGTGGATAGGCGGTTCTTTGAAGAACAGATTCGCCAAGTCAAGGCTATCACATATGGTAATCCGTATTTACTATAGTGTGCCTTTGGTGATAGCAAGTTCGCATTGCTCACCCAGGGGTGGCGTTCCTTAGGCGCCAGCTCGGAGCTCCTGAACAGTGTAGCGGACGCGAACCAGTTCTACGCTTCGCGAGAGGGGGAGAGGAGGCTCGGCTCTTTTGGGTGCAATTTCAAACCTCCGAGCGCTCTCCTCTCCTCGTCGAGCAGATGAAGCAGCTGATGGAGCTACACCGGATGGCGGAGCTGGCCATGAAGGATCTCTACATGTGGCTATGGCCCGACGAGCCGTTTCCGGGAAGTTAATTTGGCTTGGTGCGAAAGCTGAGCGATGCCTCGCCTCGGATTGACGCGCTAAGGCGTTCTTCCTACATCGAGGGAGCCCGGATGGCCTTTGCAAGGGCCAAGGTGTTGGGGAACGTCGCATGGGAAACAAAAAATTTCCCACGCACACGCAAACCTATCCATGGTGATGAGCATCTACGAGAGGGAGAGTGGATCTACGTACAACTGTAGATCGCTAAGCGGGAAGCGTTAAGAAACGCGGTTGGTGTAGTCGAACATCTTCGCGATCCAAATCGCCGAGCGTCCCGCGATCTCATCACGATCCGTCCCGCGATCCAATCACGATCCGTCCCGCGATCTTATCACGATCCATATCACGATCTTGATCACGATCTGTCCCGCGAACTCATCACGATCCGTTCCGCGATCTCATCACGAACCGTCTCGCGATCTCGATCACGGTCCTTCCGATCTAGCGCCGAACGGACGGCACCTCCGCGTTCAGCACACGTGCAGCTTGATGACGATCTCCACCGTCTTGATCCAGCAAGAGGAGGTGGAGAGGAGAGAGAGTTCACCGGCAGCGTGACGGCGCTCCGGTGATGGTGGTGGAGTGATTCCGGCAGGGCTTCGCCTAAGCGCTGCAGAAAACCGATCTAGAGGAGAAACTATGCACCGGTGGAACGGGTAGCACGTGGCCGGAAATTCTGTCCAAAAACCACCCAATCCACTAATATATATATAGGAGGAGAGGAGAGGAGAGGCAGCCAAGGCCTTTGGGTCGGCCGAAATAGGAGGTGGGAGCAATCCTACTTCACCTCCAATCCTAGTTGGAGTAGGATTGCCTCCTATTGGCTGATTTTCCACTTTTTGCTTTAGGACTTTCTCTCCTGCGCCATGGGCCTTTGTGGCTGTTTTCCCAGCCCTAAGGGCTGGTTATTATTATCCCACAGCCCATGGACCAGTTGGGGTCGAAATACCCCTCCCGGAGGCCTCCCGGTACACTACCGGCACTCCCGGTACACTACCGGCACTCCCGGTACACTACCGATGAGCCCGAAACTTTTCCGGAAACCAAACTGGGACTTCCTATATATGAATCTTTACCTCCGGACCATTCCGGAGCTCCTCGTGATGTCTGGGATCTCATCCGGGACTCCGAACAAACTTCGGTCACCACCATACATAACTCTACACTACCGAAACGTCACCGAACCTTAAGTGTGCAGACCCTGCGGGTTCGAGAACTATGTAGACATGACCGAGACACCTCTACGGTCAATAACCAATGGCGGGACCTGGACGTCCACATTGGTTCCTACATATTCTACGAAGATCTTTATCGGTCGAACCTCTATGTCAAGGATTCAGTTAATCCCGTATAACGTTCCCTTTGTTCTTCGGTATGTTACTTGCCCGAGATTCGATCGTCGGTATCTCCATACCTAGTTCAACCTCGTTACCGGAAAGTCTATTTACTCGTTCTGTAATACAAGATCCCGCAACTAACAATTAGTCACATTGCTTGCAAGGCTTATTGTGATGTTGCATTATCGAGTGGGCCCCGAGATACCTCTCCGTCACACGGAGTAACAAATCCCAGTCTCGATCCATGCCAACTCAACAGACACCATCAAAGATACCTGTAGAGCACCTTTATAGTCACCCAGTTACGTTGCGACGTTTGATACACACAAGGCACTCCTCCGATATCTATGAGTTGCATGATCTCATGGTCATAGGAACATATACTTGACATGCAGAAAACAGTAGCAATAAACTGACACGATCATATGCTATGTTTGTAGTTTGGGTCTTATCCATCACATCATTCTCCTAATGATGTGATCCCTTTATCAAATGACATCTCATGTCCATGGCTAGGAAACCTTAACCATCCTTTGATCAACGAGCTAGTCCATTAGAGGCATACTAGGGACATGGTTTTGTCTATGTATCCACACATGCATTTAAGTCTCCGATCAATACAATTATAGCATGGATAATAAACGATTATCATGAACAAGGAAATATGATAATAACTAATTTATTATTGCCTCTAGGGCATATTTCCAACAGTCTCCCACTTGCACTAGAGTCAATAATCTAGTTCACATCACCATGTGATTCGCATTGTTATGAATCTAACACCCAATGAGTTTTGGGGCTCGATCATGCTTTGCATGTGAGAGAGGTCTTATAGTCAACGGGTCTGCGATATTCAGATCCGTGTGTACTTTGCAAATCTCTATGTCAAACCGTAAACACTGCTACCACACTCCACTTGGTACTATTTGCAAATGGTTGCTCCACCGTACGTATCGAGATTGCTACTACTAGTCATCCGGATAGGTGTTAAAGCTTGCATCGACGTAACTCTTTACGACGAACTCTTTATCACCTCCATAATCAAGAAACATTTCCTTAGTCCTCTGGTTACTAAGGATAATTCCGACCGCTGTCCAGTGATCCACTCCTGGTTCACTCTTGCACCCCTTGACGGACTCATGGCAAGGCACACACAGGTGCGGTACACAGCATGGCATAATATAGAGCCTATGGCTAAGGCATAGGGGACGACGTTCGTCCTTTCTCTTTCTTCTGCCATTGTCGAGCTTTGAGTCTCACTCAACTTTCACACCTTACAAATCAGGCGAGAACTCTTTCTCTGACTGATCCATTTTGAACTCTTTCAAAATCTTGTCCAGGTATGCACTCATTGAAAGTCTCATCAAGTCATCTTGATCTATCTCTATAGATCTTGATGCTCAACAATTTGGTAGCTTTATCCAGGTCTTCCTTTGAAAATCACTTTCCAAACAACCATTTATGCTTTCTAGAAATCCTACATTATTTCCGATCAACAATATGTCATCCACATATACTTATCAGAAATTCTATAGTGCTCCCACTCACTTTGTTGCAAATACAAGTTTCTCGTAAACTTTGTATAAACTCAAAAAATTTGATCAACTCATCAAAGCGTATATTCCAACTCTGAGGTGCTTGCTTCAGTCCATGGAAGGATCACCGAAGCTTGCACACCTTTTACCATCCTTAGGACTGACAAAACCTTCTGGTTGTATCACATACAACCTTTCCTCAAGTAAACCATTAAGGAAACGATGTTTTGACATCCATCTGCCAGATTTCATAATTGAAAACACAACAACTGCTAACATAATTCCAACAGACTTTAGCACCACTACGAGTGAGAAAGTCTCATCGTAGTCAACTCCTTGAACTTGTCACAAACATCTTTGCAACAAGTCGAGCTTTACAAATAGTGACATTCACCATCAGTGTCTGTCTTCATTTTAAAGATCCATTTGTACTCAACGACCTGCCGTCCAACGAGCAAGTCTACCAAAGTCTACACTTGGTTTTCATACATGGATCCTATCTCGGATTTCATGGCCTCCAACCATTTGTCGGAATCCGGGCCCATCATCGCTTCTCCATAGCTCGTAGGTTCATTGTTGTCCAACAACATGACCTCCAAGACAGAGTTGTCGTACCGCTCAGGAGCAGTACACATCCTTGTCGACCTACAAAGTTCGATAGTAACTTGATCCTGAAGCTTCATGATCATCATCATTAACTTCCTCTTCAACTAACGTAGGCTTCACAGAAACATCTTTCTGCACTGCGCTACTCTCTGGTTGAACAAAGGTTTAACAACCTCATCAAGTTCTATCTTCCTCCCACTCAATTCTTTCGAGAGAAACATTTCCTCGAGAAAGGATCCGTTTAAGCAACAAACACTTTGCACTAGGATCTGAGATTGAAGGTTCACCCAACTGATCTTAGGGTATTCTATGAAGATGCATTTGTCCGCCATGGGTTCGACCTCATTAGGTGAAAACATTTTCCACACAAGTGTCGCAGCCCCAAGTATTAAGAAATGACAGCTTAGGTTTCTATCAAACCATAATTCACAAGGTGTCATCTCAACGGATTTAGATGATGCCCTATTTAAAGTGAATGTAGTTGTCTCTAATGCATAACCCCAAAAATTATAGTAGTAAAACGATAAGAGACATCACAGTATGCACTATATCAATAGAGCATGACTATGATGTTAGGACACACCATCACACCATGGTGTTCCAGGTGGCGTTAGTTGTGAAACAAATTTCACATTGTCTTAAGTTGTATGCCAAACTCGTAACTCAGATATTCACCTCCACGATCATATCGTGGTCACTTTTATCCTCTTGTCACAATGATCTTTAAACTTCACTCTGAATTTG
Source organism: Hordeum marinum (assembly GCA_022496015.1). Taxonomy (NCBI): domain Eukaryota; kingdom Viridiplantae; phylum Streptophyta; class Magnoliopsida; order Poales; family Poaceae; genus Hordeum; species Hordeum marinum. Next base: position 337,879,848 of record CM039677.1, on the reverse strand, counting down.
CTTGAACCTTTCAAACGATTCAGACTTGTGTTTCATTAAGTAAATATACACTATATCTACTCAAATCATCAGTGAAGGTAAGAAAATAACGATATCCACTGCACGCTACAAGACTCACTAGATTGCATACATCAACATGTATCATTTCCAATGAATCACTTGCCCGCTCCATCCAACGGGGTCCTTTAGTCATCTTGCCCAAGAGGCATGGTTCGCATGTCTCAACCGATTCGAAATCGAATGAGTCCAAATATCCATCAGCATGGAGTTTCTACATGCGCTTTATACCAATATGACATTTAGCGGCAGTGCCACAAGTATGTGGTACTATCATTATTAACTTTGTATCTTTTGACATCAATGTTATGAACATGTGTAATACTACGATCAAGATTTCAACAAACCATTCTCACTGGGTGCATGACCATTGAAGGTATTATTCATGTAAACAGAATAACTATTATTCTCTGACTTAAATGAATAACCGTATTGCAACAAACATGATCTAATCATGTTCATGCTCAACGCAAAACACCAAATAACATTTATTTAGGTTCGTCGCTAATCCTGAAGGTAGAGAGAGCATGCGATGTTGATCACATCAACCTTGGAAACATTTCCAACACACATCGTCACCTCACCCTTAGCTAGTTCTCCGTTTATTCCGTAGCTTTTATTTCGAGTTACTAACATTTAGCAACCGAACCGGTATCCAATACCCAGGTGCTACTAAGAGTACTAGAAAGGTACACATTAATAACTCGTATATCAAATATACTTCCATTAATGTTGCCAGCCTTCTTATCTACCAAGTATCTAGGGTTGTTCCGCTTTAGCGACCGCTCACCTCATAACAGAAGCACTCAGTCTCGGGTTTGAGTTCAACTTCGGGTTGCTTCACTGGAGCAGCAACTGACTTGCTATCCATGAAGTTTCCCTCCTTGCTCTTGCCCTTCTCGAAACTAGTGGTTTGATTAACCATCAACACTTGACGCTCCTTCTTGATTTCTACCTTCGTGGTGTCAAACATTGCGAACAGCTCAGGAATCAACATTTCTTTCCCTGGCATTTTATAGTTAATCACCAAGTTCTAGTAGCTCAGTGACAGTGACTTGGAGAACTACATCAATCACTATCTTATCTGGAAGATCAACTCCCACTTGATTCAAGCGATTGTAGTACCCAGACAATCTGAGTACATGCTCAACGATTGAGCTATTCTCCTTCATCTTACAGGAAAATAATCTTGTTGGAGATCTCATATCTCGCAACACAGGCACGAGCCTGAGATCACAATCTCTGCTCCTAGAACATCTCATATGTTCTGTGACGTTCAAAACGTTTCGGAGCCTCAATTCTAAGCCGTAATGCATGACGCACTAAACTATCAAGTAGTCATCGAAACGTGCCTGTTAGATGTTCACAACATCTATAGACGATGCTAGAGGGGGTGGCGCACCGAGCGGTGCATTAAGGACATAAGCCTTCTGTGCAGCAATGAGGACAATCCTCAGATCACGGACCCAGTCCGCAATATTGCTACCAACATCTTTTAACTCTATTTCTCTAGGAACATATAAAAATTTAAGGGAGCTACATCGCGAGCTAGTAATCTACAACATAATTTGCAAAGACACTTTGACTATGTTCATGATAATGAGTTCAATTAATCATATTACTTAAGAACTCCCACTCAAATTGACATCCCTCGGGTCATTCGAGTGATACATGATCCAAATTCACCAACTCAAGTCCGATCATCACGTGAGTTAAGGTGGCTGCAATGGTGAACATCATTATGTTGATCATATCTACTATATGACTCATGTTCGACCTTTCGGTCTTCTTGTGTTCCGAGGCCATGTCTGTACATGCTAGGCTCGTCAAGTTTAACCCGAGTGTTCTGTGCGTGCAAATCTGGCTTGCACCCGTTGTATGTGAACGTAGAGTCTATCACACCCGATCATCACGTGGTGTCTCAACACGACGAACTTTCGCAACGGTGCACACTCGGGGAGAACACAATTTATCTTGAAATTAAGTGAGGGATCACCTTATAATGCTACCGTTGTCCTAAGCAAAACAAGGTGCATAAAAGGATTAACATCACATGCAAATCATAAGTGACATGATATGGCCATGAACTTGTGCTTTTGATCTCCATCTAGAAAGCACCGGCATGATCTCCATCGTCACCGGCATGACTCCATGACTCCATCATCTTGATCTCCATCAACGTGTCGCCATCGGGGTTGTCACGCCCTGCATGCTTCTACTACTATTGCTACCGTAGCGATAAAGTAAAGCATTACATAGCGCTTAATGATTGACACGCAGGTCATACAATAATTAAAGACAACCCTATGGCTCCTGCCGGTTGCCGTACTCATCGACATGCAAGTCGTGATAATCTATACATCACATGATCATCTCATCATGTAATTGGCCATATCACATCACAACATACCCTGCAAAAACAAGTTAGACGTCCTCTAATTGTTGTTGCATATTTTACGTGGCTGCTATGGGTATCTAGCAAGAACGATTCTCACCTACGCATAAACCACAACGGTGATACACTAGTTTGCTTTTCAACCTTCTCAAGGACCGCCTTTGTCGAATCGGATCCAACTAAAGTGAGAGAAACTGTCACCCGCAAGCCATCTAGGCAACAAGTTGCGTCGAGGGAACCGGTCTCTCGTAAGCGTACGAGTAATGTTGGTCCGGGCCGCTTCATCTCACAATCCCGCTGAACCAAAATACGACCAAGGGAGGAAGCAATCTAAGCATCAACGCCCACAAACCTTTTGTGTTCTACTCGAGATCTCATCGAACCATCAGCCTAGCTCATGATGCCACTGTTGGGGAACGTCGCATGGGAAACAAAAAATTTCCTACGCACACGCAAACCTATCCATGGTGATGAGCATCTACGAGAGGGAGAGTGGATCTACGTACCCTTGTAGATCGCTAAGCGAGAAGCGTTAAGAAACGTGGTTGGTGTAGTCGAACATCTTCGCGATCCAAATCGCCGAGCGTCCCGCGATCTCATCACGATCCGTCCCGCGATCCAATCACGATCCGTCCCGCGATCTCATCACGATCCATATCACGATCTGTCCCGCAAACTCATCACGATCCGTTCCGCGATCTCATCACGAACCGTCTCGCGATCTCGATCACGGTCCTTCCGATCTAGCGCCGAACGGACGGCACCTCCGCGTTCAGCACACGTGCAGCTTGATGACGATCTCCACCGTCTTGATCCAGCAAGAGGAGGTGGAGAGGAGAGAGAGTTCACCGGCAGCGTGACGGCGCTCCGGTGATGGTGGTGGAGTGATTCCGGCAGGGCTTCGCCTAAGCGCTGCAGAAAAACGATCTAGAGGAGAAACTATGCACCGGTGGAACGGGTAGCACGTGGCCGGAAATTCTGTCCAAAAACCACCCAATCCACTAGTATATATTGGAGGAGAGGAGAGGAGAGGCAGCCAAGGCCTTTGGGTCGGCCGAAATAGGAGGTGGGAGCAATCCTACTTCACCTCCAATCCTAGTTGGAGTAGGATTGCCTCCTATTGGCTGATTTTCCACTTTTTGCTTTAGGACTTTCTCTCCTGCGCCATGGGCCTTTGTGGCTGTTTTCCCAGCCCACTAAGGGCTGGTTATTATTCTCCCACAGCCCATGGACCTCTTGGGGTCGAAATACCCCTCCCGGAGGCCTCCCGATACACTACCGATGAGCCCGAAACTTTTCCGGAAACCAAACTGGGACTTCCTATATATGAATCTTAACCTCCAGACCATTCCGGAGCTCCTCGTGACATCCGGGATCTCATACGGGACTCCGAACAAACTTCGGTCACCACCATACATAAATCTACACTACCGAAACGTCACCGAACCTTAAGTGTGCAGACCCTGCGGGTTCGAGAACTATGTAGACATGACCGAGACACCTCTACGGTCAATAACCAATGGCGGGACCTGGACGTCCACATTGGTTCCTACATATTCTACGAAGATCTTTATCGGTCGAACCTCTATGTCAAGGATTCAGTTAATCCCGTATAACGTTCCCTTTGTTCTTCGGTATGTTACTTGCCCGAGATTCGATCGTCGGTATCTCCATACCTAGTTCAACCTCGTTACTGGCAAGTCTCTTTACTCGTTCTGTAATACAAGATCCCGCAACTAACAATTAGTCACATTGCTTGCAAGGCTTATTGTGATGTTGCATTATCGAGTGGGCCCCGAGATACCTCTCCGTCACACGGAGTAACAAATCCCAGTCTCGATCCATGCCAACTCAACAGACACCATCAAAGATACCTGTAGAGCACCTTTATAGTCACCCAGTTACGTTGCAACGTTTGATACACACAAGGCACTCCTCCGATATCTATGAGTTGCATGATCTCATGGTCATAGGAACATATACTTGACATGCAGAAAACAGTAGCAATAAACTGACACGATCATATGCTATGTTTGTAGTTTGGGTCTTATCCATCACATCATTCTCCTAATGATGTGATCCCGTTATCAAATGACATCTCATGTCCATGGCTAGGAAACCTTAACCATCCTTTGATCAACGAGCTAGTCCATTAGAGGCATACTAGGGACATGGTTTTGTCTATGTATCCACACATGCATTTAAGTCTCCGATCAATACAATTATAGCATGGATAATAAACGATTATCATGAACAAGGAAATATGATAATAACTAATTTATTATTGCCTCTAGGGCATATTTCCAACACAAGGTGCACTGGCCGGGGCTTGATCCGATGGATATAGCTACCACTCCTTCGCCCCTTGGAAAGGAGCATAGGTGCCCTGAGCGATACTTCTCCATAGTGATGGAGGGTGCTTGGGCGATAGAGACTCAGTGCTCAAAAGATAACTTTTACGAGTAAATGTGTTGTAATATGTTCGAAGACCTTTTAACACCTTTATGGTTATGATGCATGGTTTATCATGTCATTTATGTTTTGCATTCGCTATAACTCCCGTGTGGCCGTCTAAACTAAAAGTTGCGAGTCGTCGGCTTCAGCCCCATGTAGATACTAAGCGAGGTGTCTCTGCCTCCGCACTGTGACCCTTAGCCGAGTTATCGGTACCCGAAGGCGGTAGTGTGAGGGGGACAAGGCAATCAGACAATAATGCTTTATTGCTTTCACTTAGCCGTAGGAGTGTGAAAAAGGAATGCAGGGGCTAATGACTAGCCCCCAGTGCCTTGTGATATTCGGATGAAGCGCGACTAAAGCTGGCATCACATGGTTTGTATGAATACCAAACCCATCGTATGACACGGAATAACCTCGAACGAAGTTTTTAGTATAACACTTATGCTCGGATTTGCAGACCGGTTCTCGCGTACTATGAGAGTCAGTTTTCAGCTTTCTCCCCTCAGGTGCTTGACCAGGCTAGCTAGAAGCTCAATCGCAGTGGTTCTCCCTTTGCCCTTTTAGCCGAACGAGCGGAATGTAAAGGGGCAAGCACGGGTGACGGACAACCCAACAATTGACGCAAGACATAGTTCGGAACCAATTCATATAAAGCAAACTCCGAGACTCCGGACACATGATCGGTTGTGCTTAGGGCAATATTTTAAATTGGAGCCCCCAGTCTATTAGCCGATTGCGTCATAATGTGTATCAAACAATTTCGCAAGAAGCATTGAGGAGGGAGGAAATAGAGTATGCACCAAAAAAGACAGTGAAGCGGCCATTCCTAATGGTCTTATATTTTGATCAATAACTCTTATAGCTCAAATTGCCCAAGCAACTGTTTACAGGTACTTGAAGATGAAATATAAAGTTTATAGGAGGGGTTGTACCAGGGGTCTTTGATGGGTGGCCTGACGTCCTCGATATGCCCTATCGCATGTCCACTCCTGTGCCTCCTAGGGGTTGCATTCCTTTATGGGTAATGCTATCGGCGAGCGGATCTTGGAAAGAGGATCTTGAGAAGTCGCCGAACTATTGATGGGCTTTACACTTTAGCAGGTCCTTGACGTTACTTGTTGTATGTCTGAAGAATTATATTGTTGGTCGCCGAACACTTGTGCTTTGATAGATGTTCCCCATTGTTGCCCATGGAATCTTAAGTGCGAAGTTGTGCCTTCTTGGCACGTGTTTTGCTGGCATTAGGGTTCTGCAATGGGGAGGGAGTCCCTATTTCTAGGGAGGAGAAGGTTCTATGAGTTCGGGCTGAAATCGAGCTCGCTTCTCAAACTTACGTGCCTTTACGGCAGATGTCGGCATTTGCCGACCATCATTGTAATGGAATTCGGCTGCCAGGGCCAATGCATGTTCCTCAGTTCGGAGGGAGCGCTCTATGTTGCCATTAACAGTAATGACCCCCTTGGGCCCGGGCATCTTGATCTTGAGGTATGTGTAGTGTGGGATGGCGTTAAAGCGAGTGAATGTTGTACTGCCTAGCAGGGCGGGATAGCCATTGCGGAAAGGTACAATGTCGAAGATCAAGTCTTAGCTTTGAAAGTTATCGGGCGAACCGAACACTACTTCAGGCTTACAGAGCCCGTGCACCAGGCTTCGATGCCTGGGATCACTCCCTTAAAGGTAGTATTGCTGGGTTTGATCCTAGACGGATCTATACCCATCTTTTTCACCGTGTCTCAGTAAATTAGATTAAGGCTACTTCCTCCGTCCATTAGGACTTTAGTGAGGTGATTGATACGTCTCCAATGTATCTACAATTTTTTATGATGGCATGCTATTATATTATCTGTTTTGGATGTTTTATATGCATTAATGTGCTATTTTATATTATTTTTGGGACTAACCTATTAATCTAGAGCCTAGTGTCAGTTTCTGTTTTTTCCTTGTTTTTGAGTTTTGCACACATGGAATATTAAATGGAGTCCAAACGGAATAAAACCTTCGGAAGGAATTTTTTTGGAAGGAAACAAATCAACCAGGCTTGGAGTGCATGCCAGGACTTGTGCCAGGAGGTCACAAGCCTGCTAGGCGCGGGGTCCCCCTAGCCGTGCCTAGCAGGCTTGTCATCTCCCGGCAGGTCTCCTAACCCTAATGTTTGGCCTATAAATTCCCAAATATTCCCCCAACATCAAAAAGAGCCATGCAAATACTTTTCCGCCTCCAGAAGCCTCCGTTCCCGAGAGATCCAATCTTGGAGCCTTTTCCAGTAATCAGTCGAAGGGGTTTCGATCACAAAGGGTATCTACATAAACTCCATTGCCCCTCCGATGATGCGTGAGTAGTCCACCATAGACCTATGGGTCCATAGCTAGTAGCTAGTTGGATTCTTCTCTCTCTTTGATCTTCAATACCATGTTCTTCATGATCTTCATGGAGATCTATCCGATGTAACCCTGTTTTGTGGTGTGTTTGTCAAGATCTAATGAATTGTGAGTTTATGTTCAGATTATCCATGAATCTTATTTGAATCTCCTCTCGATTCTTATTTGCATGATTTCATATCCTTGTAAGTCTCTTTGAGTTATTGGTTTGGTTTGGCCAACTAGATTGGTAATTCTTGCAATGGGAGAAGTGCTTGGTTTTGGCTTCAATCTTGCGGTGTCCTCACCCAGTCCATCATATTGCTTGAGTTTATCCCTCTACATCATGTCATTTTTCTTAATGCGTTACTCTGTTCTTCATGAACTTAATACTCTAGATGCAGGCAGGAGTCGGTTGATGTGTGGAGTAATAGTAGTAGATGCAGAATCATTTTGTCTACTTGATACGGACGTGATGCCTATATGCATGATCATTGCCTTGGATAACTACATGATTATTTGCTTTTCTATCAATTGCTTGACAGTAATTTGTTTACCCACCATGATATTTTCCTTTGAGAGAGAAGCCTCTAGTGAAACCTATGGCCCCCGGGTCTACTTTTCATAATATACTTTCAGATCTATAAACCAAAAATACCAAAAAATACTTTGCTGCAATTTATTTACCTTTTACTTTCCGTTCTCATTTACATCTATCTCTATCGTATCTAATCCTTGGAAATAATCGTGAAGAGATTGACATCCCCTTTATAGCGTTGGGTGCAAGAGTTTGATTGTTTGTGTAGGTGCATCCATTGGTGACTTGCTTGTTCCTCCTACTGGATTGATACCTTGGTTCTCAACAACCGAGGGAAATACTTATCTACTTTGCTGCATCACCCTTTCCTCTTCAAGGGAAAACCAATGCAAGCTCAAGAGGTAGCAAGAAGGATTTCTGGCGCCGTTGCCGGGGAGGATACACATCAAGCCTACCAAGTACCAATCACAAACTCATCTCTTGCATTTACTTTTCTATCATTTGCCTCTCGCTTTCCTCTACCCCACTTCTAAAACATTTTTCAGAAAATACCAAAAATATTTGCCTTTTTGTTCGCCCTTCTTTCGTTTGCCTTCTTTTCCTGCCAGATCTTCTTGTTGTTGCTATGTCTAGCGTTACTATGTCCCCTTTGTCACCAGGTTTTGAAGTTCCTTACTTCAAACAAAAACAAGGGGAAATTTGAAAGATGCCTGGTATAGGCTAATGGAATATTATCGTATTTCCAATTTAAAAGGAGATGCAAAAGTGTTTCTTAGAAATTTTTACATTGGATTAACTTTGCATCACAAAGAGCTTCTAGATTTCGCCGCAAAAGGAAATTTTATTGAGCTATATGCGAATGCCGCTTATGAAGTTTTGGAATGGATTTTAGGGATTCCTCCACCAAAAAGGGGTTTGATTTCTCACAAGAGGGTGTTCAAGTTCTCGAAAAATTGGGTGACTTACATAAGCACTTGGTCGAGTTTCAACAATATCACGAACCCCTTAAACATATCAATGGGAACCTCAATCGCTTGAATACTTTGCTTACCCTTTCAATAAGCGTTTGGACATTTTGGATATTAAGATGGATCCTTCCTCAACAAATGTGGTAAAAGTAATGAACCCCCTGGATTTGAGAAGGTCTCCACAAAAGTTGCTAATACCAAAGATGACAATACCTAGATCTATTGCGTTTTGCCTAGCTAGGGGCATTAAACAATAGCGCTTGTTCGGAGGCAACCCAATTTTATTTTTGTGTTCTTTTTTTGCTTCTATTTTTTAGTGTTTCCCACATTATTAATTATGTATTAATTGTGTTTTGGTGTTTTAATTAGTTTTTGATCCAAGTAAAACCTTTGGGGTGATCTATGGTAGTTGTTGATTTGATCTTGCTGAAAAACAGAAACTTTTGCGCTCAGTCCAGGAACTTTCTAAATTTTTCAGAGTGTCGAATGAATCTGAAAGTTTTACACAAGATTTATATATAAATTTCCCAGGTTGTCATAAGTTTTCAGAATTTCATAAGTTACGTAAGTATACGAAGTTTCCAGATTGCTACAGACTGTCCTGTTTTTGACAGATTCTGTTTTCTTTGCGTTGTTTGACTATTTTGATGAATCTATGGGTTGTATAATGGGGTATGAACCATGAAGAAGTTAGAATACAGTAGGTATAACACCAATATAAATAATGAATGAGTTCACAGAAGTACCTAAAGTGGTGATTTATTTTCTTATACTAATGAATCTCACGAGTTTTCTGTTAAGTTTTGTGTTGTGAAGTTTTCAAGTTTTGGGTAAAGATTTGATGGAATATGGAATAAGGAGTGGCAAAAGCCTAAGATTGGGGTTTCCCAAGGCACCAAAAGTCATATCCAAGTATGCCAAATAGCCTAAGCTTGGGGATGCCCCGGAAGGCATCCCCTCTTTCGTCTTCAATCCATCGGTAAATCTACTTGAGGCTATATTTCTATTCACCACATGATATGTGTTTTGCTTGGAGCGTCTTGTATGATATGAGTCTTTGATTGTTAGTTGACACAATCATCCTTGCTGCACACATTTTTTGAGAAGTACATGCTAAATCATGAATTTGTTATAATGCTCTATGTGCTTCACTTATATCTTTTGAGTTAGACAATTTTGCTCTATGTGCTTCACTTATATCTTTTTGAGCAAGGTGGCATTTGCGTTTTATAGAAATAATTGAACTCTCATACCTCACTGATACGTCTCTAACGTATCTATAATTTATGAAGTATTCATGTCATGTTTACAATAATTCTATATGATTTTGGTATGATTTTATTAGAACTAACCCGGACTGACACTATTTTCAGCAGAACTACCATGGTGTCGTTTTTTGTGCGGAAATAAAAGTTATCAGATTGGGCTGAACATTTAGTATGATTTTTTGTGGACCAAAAGAGATCCCCGAAGCATTCGAGCTGGGCCAGAAGAGCCACGAGGAGGCGACAAGCCTACCAGGCACGGCCAGGGGGTGGCCGCACCTAGCAGGCTTGTGACTCCCTCGTGTCCCCCTTGACGTGAGATCGACGCCAAAAATTCCTATAAATCCATAAACCACCGAAAATAAACCTAGATCGGGAGTTCCGCCGCCACACACCTCCAGAGCCACGAAAAACCAATCTTGGCCCTCTCCGGCACCCTGCCGAAGGGGGACACCATCACCGGAGGCCATCTTCATCATCCCGGAGGGGGCATCAACACCATGGCGGGCAAGGACCATAGGGAGAACCTCTCCCCACAGAGGGGGGAGGCCATGGAGGAGTAAGCACAAGGGGGAGACACTCTCCCCTCTCTCCCGGTGGTGCCGGAGTGCCATCGGGGGAACCATCGCCGCAGTGATCATCTTCATTAACATCACCTTCTTCATCACCATCCTCATCTCCTTTTAGTGGTCCACTCTCCAGCACCCCGATGTAATCACCTACTTGAACATGGTGATTTATGCTACATATTATGATCCAATGATTTGTTGACATCCTATGATGTTTTGAGTAGATTACTTTTGTCTTTGGGTTGATTGATGATCTAGATTGGTTTGAGTTGTATGTTTATTTTGGTGCTACCCTGTGGTGCCTTCCGTGCCGCGCACACGTGAAGGATTCCCGCTGTAGGGTGTTGCAATACGTTCATGATTCGCTTATAGTGGGTTGCTTGAGTGACAGAAGCATAAACCCGAGAAAGGGGGTTGTTGCGTATGGGATAGAGGGGACTTGATGCTTTAATGCTATGGTTGGGTTTTACCTTAATGATCTTTAGTAGTTGCGGATGCTTGCTAGAGTTCCAATCATAAGTGCATATGATCCAAGTAGAGAAAGTATGTTAGCTTATGCGTCCCCCTCATATAAATTTGCAATAATGATCTCTGATCTTGTTAACAATTGCCTAGGATAATTCCGCACACCGACCCATCATTATTCCATACTCGCTATTTGTAATATATTGTAATATTATGATAAAAGCACCTATATTTATATTTTAGTTCTTCGTTATCATGCAAAGCTATCCTCTTCATACCCACAACATAGATTATTTTTCTCGTTTCTAGATGGAAGCAAACGTTCGGTGTACGTAGAGTCGTATTGGTGGCAGATAGGACTTGAGCGAATATTGATCTGACCTTTAGATCCTTGTGGGTTAGACTCTCCATACCTATCACTTCCACCTTTGGAAATTGCTACGATGATTCCTTGCACTTGGGGATTATCAAGCTCTTTTCTGGCGCCGTTGTCGGGGAGCAATAGCGTGGGGTTGATATTCTCGTGTGTGCTTGTTTGCTTTCTTCACTATATAGATTTTGTGTTCACTTTTTGCTTTCTTTAGTTGTGGGTGAAACAAACAAACAAAATTAAAAAAATTAAAAATACAAAAAGAGTTACTTGCCTCTTATGCCTAAGAAGTTTTTCAAATCGAGAAGTGATTGGAAGGTTGTGCATTGGAGAAGTGAGGGTCGACCTTGAACACTTGTGTTCATGCTCATGAAAACAATGTAGAATTTTTCATGGAAGCTTCTAAAAAATAATTATCACCTTGTATATTTTATTATAAAAATAATGTGCCAATATTTGCTTTTAGGATGATTAGATTGCTTGTTTGGTGTGTGCCAATATTTGTAGTGCATGAATTTTTTTTACTGGAACGTAAAATGTTTCTGAAATTTTAACACAGTACTGCTATGCAATGTTTTTATTTTTCCTAAATGTTCATAATTTTTTGAGTTACAGAAGTATAGGAAGTTTCCAGATTACTACAGACTGTCCTATTTTTAACACATTCTGTTTTCTATGCATTGTTTTCTTATTTTGATGAATCTATGGCTTGTATCGGGGGGTATGAACCATGGTGAAGTTGGAATACAGTAGACATAATGCTAATATGAATTTGCAGTGAGTTCACAACAGTACTTAAAGTAGTATTTTGCTTTATTATACTAACGGATCTCATGAGGGTTTTGTTAAGTTTTGTGTGAATGAAGTGTTCGAAGATCGAGGAGGTATCGATATAAGAAGAATACAGAGAGACAAGAGTTCAAGCCTGGGGATGCCCAAGGCACTCCAAGTAAATATTTCAAAGAGACTCAAGCATCCAAGCTTGGGATGCCCCAAAAGGCATCCCATCTTTATTTTTCAACAATTATTGGTATACCTCAGCTTTTTTGTTCACATAATATGTGTCTTTAGTGTTTGTCTTTTCCTTTATGCTCCCTTCTAGTATGAGTTAGTTCTTCATTGATTTGTAGAAAGCTTCATGCACATCACTTAAATCTTTTGAGTATGGCTTTGTAGAATGCTTCATTCATTTCACTTAATCTTTTGAGTATGGCTTTATAGAATGCTTCGTGTGCTTCACTTATGTATTTTGACCTTCGATATTGGTTAATATATATTAATTGTAGAATTCTATATGAGCTTCACTTATATATTTTATAGTATGAATATAATGATCATTGGAATTTGGCTTGGAATAGTATCATTGAAATATCATGCCTAGCTAAAAGGGCATTAAAGAAAAGCGCTTGTTGGGAGACAACCCAACACTTTTACTTTCTTTTTGATGTGTTCACATGATTAAGATAATGTAGTAATCATGTTTTGTGCCTTTTATTTCAATAAAGTGCCAAGTAAAGCCTTTGGGATAGTGTGGATACTTGCTTGTTTGATTCTGTGCAAAAACAGAAAGTTTTGTGTCCAGTATATGAATTGTCTGATTTTACTGGAGAGTCAAAAAATTCTGGAATGTTTATAAAACATTTCTATGAAAATTCTGTTATATTTCCTAATTTTTCAGAATATTTAGAGTTAGGGGAGTTTGGTGATCATTCATATCTTTACAGACTGTTCTGTTTTTGACAGCTTCTGTTTTGCATGCATAGTTTGCTTGTTTCAAGTGTTCCTATAGCTTGTATTGAGTAATATAAATTATGGGAATGATATAATACAGTACGTATCATGGGGGGACAATTATAAATCTTGTCTTGACAATACCTAAGTGAATGATTTATCTTTATTACACTAACCCTTCTCACGAAGTTTCGTTAAGTTTTGTGTGATCTAAGTTTTCAAGTTTTGGGTAAGATACCGATATGAGGGGAATAAGGAGTGCAATGACCAAAGCTTGGGACTGACCAAGGCATCCCCAAGGTAATATTAAAGGAATACTCAAGCTTCTAAGCTTGGGGATGCCCCGGAAGGCATCCCCTCTTTCGTCCTCAACATTATCGGTATATCTTACTTGGAGCTATATTTTTATTCATCACATAATATGAGTTTTGCTTGGATCATCATTTTATTTTATTTTTCTCTGTTAGGTGTTATTTATAATATATTTATTTAATAAAAGGTTCCAAGAATTTCCTTAGGATCCTTGCATTGCATGTTTTATGTGTGCTGTGTAAAAAACAGAAACTTTTGTTGTAGTGTTTGAATTTTCATATTTTACTGGAATGTGGAAAGTTTCTGAAATTTTCACAAAGTGTTTTAATATAAATTACTTAGAATGTCCTAAATTTTCAGAATTTTGTGAGTTACATATGTATATTGTTATTATAAATTTCTATAGAATGTTCTGTTTGGACAGATTGATGTCATAGTTTTGTTATCTACTTATTCTATAGTTTCCATAGCCTATATTGTTAGATATAAATTGTGGAAATGATAGTATACAGTACATAATGTTTGAAAATTATTGTGCTACTTGTCTTGGCAGTACATGAAGTGTTGAATTGTTCTTATGTATACTAACCTATCTCACGAGTTCTTTTTGAGTTTTGTGTGGATGAAGTTTTTGAGAATAGGTGAAACCGGGATATGAGAGAATTGAACAAGATAAAAAATCTCAAGCTTGGGGATGACCAAGTCACCCCAATAAAATATTTCAATAACTCTCAAGTATCTAAGCTTAGGGATGCTACGCATCCCACCTCTCTTCATCAACAATTATTGGTTAGCATATGTTGAGCCTAAATTTTTATTCGTTCACATGATGCATGCTATTCTCGGAGTGTAATTTTATATTGTTTGCTGTTTCAATAAAATATTTGGATCTGAAATTTTGAGTAAGAGAGAGTCCTCACATGGGTATTTAACTAATTAACTACGCATTGATCTTCACTTATATCTTTTTGGAGTAGTTTGCCATTCACTCTCATGCTTCACTTATATCCTATGAGTAAATGGTTGAATGAATTGAATATCATAAATCTGAAATAAAAAATTCTTCATATACTTATCCCATGGGGAGTAATTACTTTACACATAATAAGTATAGATGGTGAAATTTATTGAAAGTTAGCAAACACCGCATTGGTCACTTGAATAATTCATGAAAGAATATTGAGGGAAGAGACATTTCACATATAAATATACTATCTTGGACATCTTCTATGATTGTGAATACCATTAATTATTTTCAAACTTGAGAAAATTAGTTAAAGTTGGACAAGGAAGACAACGTAATGAGTTATGCTTGGGTATATTTGTATAGAAGTTATATAGTTTTGGATCCTCCAACATGTGGTGCTTGCTTCCACCTCATATTAGCCAAAACTTCCGCACCAAGTAGAAATACTACTTGTGCATCCAAACACCCTTAAACCAGTTTTGCCATGAGAGTCCACTATACTTACCTATGGATTGAATAAGATCCTTCAAGTAAGTTGTCATCGGTGCAAAAAAGCAATAAAAATTGCTGCTAAATATGTAAGATCTTTTGTTGTAAGGGAAAAAGCGGTGTACGAATTTGTGATGGTAAAGAAATAAAAGCGACGGACTACGTAATAAAGGTTGCTATCACAAAGGGCAATACAACGTGACGTTCCTTTGCATTAATATTTTGCACATACAAAAAACAAAAAGCGCATGACAACCTCTGCTTCCCTCTGTGAAGGGCATATCTTTTACTTTCTAGTACTTACCTTTATACAAGAGTCATGGTGATCTTCACCACTTCCTATATATCGCCTTTTTCTCTTGGCAAGAATCATGTGGTGGGGAAAGATTCAAGCATATATGGCCATCCAAATGTATTTGATCATGAATTATTATTGTTGACAATTATCTATATGATAAATAAGTTGGGAGGTGAAACTCTAAGCCCCTATCTTTCTCTGTGTTCGATAGATGCCATTTTCTCTAAAAATATGCTTTGAGAGTTAGCAATCATGGAATACTATATGATAGTTGAGTATGTGGAATTTGCTAAATCAAAGCTCTTACATAGACCCTTCCTGAAAATAGGATGAATTGCAATTGTTTGGTGACTGAAAGCATAGTTGTTAGTTTTCTAGAAACTTTATGGTCTATACTTTAACATGTGACTAGCTTGTTACTTCATCATGAGAGGTTTTATGAGATGAGCTACTGTTTATGATATATAATGATGCTAGAAAAAGTGATTGGGATTATCATTGATCAAACTTGTGCACTTGCTAGCATTCACACTTCATAAATTATTTCGTTTATCATTTACCTACTCAAGGATGAGCAGGAATTAAGCTTGGGGATGCTGATACGTCTCCAACGTATCTATAATTTATGAAGTATTCATGCCATGTTTACAATAATTCTATATGATTTTGGTATGATTTTATTAGAACTAACCCAGACTGGCGTTGTTTCCAGCAGTACTACCATGGTGTCGTTTTTTGTGTAGAAATAGAAGTTCTCGGAATGGGCTGAAAATTTAGTATGCTTTTTTTGTGGACCAAAAGAGACCCCCGAAGCATTGGAGTTGTGCCAGAAGAGCCACGAGGAGGCGACAAGCCTGCCAGGCACGACCAGGGGGTGGCCGCGCCTAGGAGGCTTGTGACTCCCTCGTCCCCCCCCACGTGAGATCGATGCCAAAAATTCCTATAAATTCAGAAACCACCGAAAATAAACCTAGATCGGGAGTTCCGCTGCCGCACACCTCTAGAGCCACAAAAAACCAATCTTGTCCCGCTCCGGCACCCTTTCGGAGGGGGTCACCATCACCGGAGGCCATCTTCATCGTCTCAGAGGGACCATCAACACCATGGAGGCTAAGGACCAGAGGGAGAACCTCTCCCCACAAAGGGGGGAGGCCATGGAGGAGGAAGCAGAAGGGGGAGACCCTCTCCCTCTCTCTCCCGGTGGTGTCGGAGGGCCATCGGGGGAACCATCGCCGCGGTGATTGTCTTCATTAACATAACCTTCTTCATCACCATCCTCATCTCCTTTTAGCGGTCCACTCTCCCGCACCCGGTTGTAATCACCTACTTGAACATGGTGCTTTATGCTACATAATATGATCCAATGATGTGTTGCCATCCTATGATGTTTTGAGTAGATTACTTTTGTCCTTTGGGTTGATTGATGATCTTGATTGGTTTGAGTTGTATGTTTATTTTGGTGCTATCCTATGGTGCCTTTCGTGCAGCGCACACGTGAAGGATTCCCGCTGTAGGGTGTTGCAATACGTTCATGATTCGCTTATAGTGGGTTGCTTGAGTGACATAAGCATAAACCCGAGTAAGGGGGTTGTTGCGTATGGGATAAAGGGGACTTGATGCTTTAATGCTATGGTTGGGTTTTACCTTAATGATCTTTAGTAGTTGCGGATGCTTGCTAGAGTTCCAATCATAAGTGCATATGATCCAAGTAGAGAAAGTATGTTAGCTTTTGCCTCTCCCTCATATAAAATTGCAATAATGATCTCCGATCTTGTTAACAATTGCCTAGGATAATTCCGCACACCGACCCATCATTATTCCATACTCGCTATTTATAATATATTGTAATATTATGATAACAACACCTATATTTATATTTTAGTTCTCCGTTATCATGCAAAGCTATCCTCTTCATACCCACAACATAGATTTTTTTCTCGTTTCTAGATGGAAGCAAACATTCGGTGTACGTAGAGTCGTATCGATGGTAGATAGGACTTGAGAGAATATTGATCTTACCTTTAGCTCCTTGTGGGTTCGACACTCCATACTTATCACTTCCACCTTTGGAAATTGCTATGATGATTCCTTGCACTTGGGGATTATCACTCACTTATATTATTTTGAGAGTCTCTAAACAGCATGGTAATTGTTCTAGGTTTTGAATTTAGTCCTAATATGATAGGCATACAAGAGGGATACAATAAAAACTTCCATATTAAGTGCATTGAGTATTCATGAGAATTTTGAGTCCTTGCATAAAGTTTTGAGATATACAGATGGTAATGTTAAGAGTCATGTTAGGAAGTAATTGTGATCTGGTAAAAATACTTCTGTAAAGGTTTGTGATTCTCGTAGCATGCATGTATGGTGAACCGTTATGTAAGGAAGTCGGAGCATGAATTGTTTATAGATTGTCGACCTTTGTGTGAGGGGCGAGAGCACGCGATGGTTAACTCCTACCAACCTGTCCCCTAGGAGCATGCGTTTAATACTTTGCTTCAATGACTAATAGACTTTTGCAATAATTATGTGAGTTCTTTATGACTAATGTTGAGTCCATGGATTATACGCACTCTCACCCTTCCACATTTGCTAGCCTCTCTAGTGCAGCGCAACTTTCACCGGTACAACAAACACCTTCCTCAAAACAGCCACCATATACCTTCCTCAAAACAGCCATCATATATCTTTCCTCGAAACAACCACCATACCTACCTATTATGGCATTTCCATAGCCATTCTGAGATATATTGCCATGCAACTTCCACCGTTTCCTTTTATGACATGCACCATCACTTCCATATTGCATATAGAGTCATACTTTGTCATAGGTATCGAGTTGTAATTTTCTTTTGAGTTGTAAGTAAATAAAACTGTGATGATTATCGTTACTAGAGCATGTCCCATGTGAGGAAAGGATGATGGAAGCTATGATTCCCTCACAAGTGGGGATGAGATTCCGGAATTTATGAAAAAAAATAAAAGAGGCCAGCGAAGCGCAAATAAAAAAAGGCCTTGGATGCCCACCAATAAAAATGAGAGAAAAGAGAGAAGGGACATTGCTACTACCTTCTTCCACACTTGTGCTTCAACGTAGCACCATGATTTTCATGATAGAGAGTCTCCTATTTTGTCACTTTCATATAACTAGTGGAATTTTCCTTCATGATGCACGTCCACTTAGTTCCTTTTTGAGATTTCATACACTTATAGCTCTAGTGCATCCGTTGCATGGCAATCCCTACTCACTCACATTGATATCTATTAATGGGCATCTCCATAGCCCGTTGATATGCCTAGTTGATGTGAGACTATCTTCTCCCTTTCCTTGACAACCTCCACCATATTCTATTCCACCTATAGTGTTATATTCATGGCTCACGCTCATGTATTGCGTGAGAGTTGAAAAAGTTTGAGAAAATATAGGTGTGAAAACAATTGCTTGAATTTTTATCGGGGTTGTGCATGATATAAATAGTTTGTGTGGGGAAGATGGAGCATAGCCAGACCATACGATATTGTAGGGATAACTTTCTTTTGCCATTATATTTTGAAGAGATACAATTGCTTTGCTAGTATGCTTGAAACGTTATTGTATTTTTATCAATATTAAGCTTTTGATTTGAGTCTTACGGATCTGAATATTCATGCCACAATAAAGAATATTACATGCATAAATATGTTAGGTAGCACTCCACATCAAAAATACTGTTTTTATCATTTACCTACTCGAGGACGAGCATGAATTAAGCTTGGGGATGCTGATACGTCTCCAACGTATCTATAATTTTTTATGATGGTATGCTATTATATTATCTTTTTGATGTTTTATACACATTAATATGCTATTTTATATTATTTTTGGGACTAACCTATTAATCTAGAGCCTAGTGCCAGTTTCTGTTTTTTCCTTGTTTTTGAGTTTTGCAGATATGGAATATTAAACGGAGTCCAAACAGAATAAAACCTTCGGAAGGATATTTTTTGGAAGGCAACAAATCAACCAGGCTTGGAGTGCACGCCAGGACTTGTGCCAGGAGGTCACAAGCCTTCTAGGCGCGGGCCCTGTTGGGGAACGTTGCATGGGAAACAAAAAATTTCCTACGCTTCACCAAGATCAATATAGGAGATAAGCATCTATGAGGGGGAAGAGTGGATGTACATATCCTTGTAGATTGCTAAGCGGGAAGCATTAAGAAACGCGGTTGATGTTGTCGAATGTCTTCGCAATCCAAATCGCCGAGTGTCCCGCGATCCAATTACGATTCGTCCCGATCTAGCGCCGAACGGACGACACCTCCGCGTTCAGCACACGTACAGCTCGATGACGATCTCCGCCTTCTTGATCCAGCAAGAGGGAGTGGAGAGGTAGATGAGTTCCCCGGCAGTGCGACGTCGTTGTGGCGATGGTGGTGTAGCTATTCCAGCAGGGCTTCGCCTAAGCATTGCTGAAACCGATCTAGAGGAGAAACTATGATCTAGAGGAGAGGTAGCACGTGGCTGTTTTTCTGTGTCTCAAAACCCTCAAAACCTCTATTATATATAGGAGGAGGGAGGGAGGAGTCTTGGCACACAAGGGGACAGCCCTTGGCTTGGCGCAAGGAGGAGAGGAGGAGTCCTCCTCCAATCCTAGTAGGATTAGGACTCCTCCTTCCCACTTGGAAACTCTTTCCACCTTGTGTTTTTTCCCTCTCAAACCACTCCAGCCGCATGGGCCCTTAGGGGAGGCTTCGGACAGCCCACTAGGGGCTGGTTTATCTCCTCCCACAGCCCATTTAGCCTCTTGGGTCGAGACACCCCTCTTGGTGGTCCCCCAGTACCCTCCCGGCACTCCCCGTACACTACCGATGAGCCCGAAACTTTTCCGGTGACCAAAATAGGACTTCCTATATATCAATCTTTACCTCCAGAGCATTCCGGAGCTCCTAGTGACATCCGGGATATCATCCGGGACTCCAAACAACCTTCGGTCACCACCATACATAACTCTATACTACCGAAACGTCACCGAACAACCTTCTGGGGCTCGATCATGCTTTGCATGTGAGAGAGGTCTTTTAGTCAACGGATCTGCGACATTTAGATCCGTGTGTACTTTGCAAATCTCTATTTCATACTATAAACACTGCTACCATGCTCCACTTGGAGCTATTCCAAATGGCTACTCCACTATACGTATCCGGATTGCTACTAAGAGTCATCCGGATTGGTGTTAAAGCTTGCATCGACGTAACTCTTTATGACGAACTCTTTACCACCTCCATAATCGAGAAACATCTCCTTAGTCCTTTGGTTACTAAGGATAATTTTGACCGCTACCCAGTAATCCACTCCTGGATTACTCTTGTACCCCTTGACAGACTTAAGGCACACATAGGTACGGTACACAGCATGGCATACTATATAGAGCCTATGGCTAAGGCATAGGGGACGACATTCGTCCTTTCTGTTTCTTCTACCATGGTCGAGCTTTGAGTCTCACTCAACTTCACACCTTACAAATCAGGCAAGAGCTCTTTCTTTGACTGATCCATTTTGAACTCTTTCAAATCTTGTCAAGGTATGTATTCGTTGAAAGTCTTATCGGACGTCTTGATCTATCTCTATAGATCTCGATGCCCAACAATTAAGTAGCTTTATCCAGGTCTTCCTTTGTAAAACTCTTTTCCAACAACCCTTTATGCTTTCCAGAAATTATACATCATTTCCGATCAACAATATGTCATCCACATATGCTTATCAGAAATTCTATAGTGCTCCCACTCACTTTATTGTAAATACAAGTTTTTCATAAACTTTGTATAGACTCAAAAACTTTTATCACCTCATCAAAGCCTATTTCCAACTCCTAGATGCTTGCTCCAGTCCATAGAAGGATCACTAGAGCTTGCACACCTTTTAGCATCCTTACGACTGACAAGACCTTCTGGTTGTATCACATACAACATTTCCTCAAGTAAACTGTTCAGGAAATGGTGTTTTGACATCCATCTACCAGATTTCATAATTGAAAAATGCAGCAACTTCTAACATAATTCCAACAGACTTTAGCATCGCTACGAGTGAGAAAGTCTCATCGGAGTCAACTCCTTGAACTTGTCGGAAACTTCTTTGTGACAAGTCGAGCTTTATAAATGGTGACATTTACCAACAGCGTCTGTCTTCATCTTAAAGGTCCATTTGTACTCAACGACCTGTCGTCCAATGAGCAAGTCTACCAAAGTCTATACTTGGTTTTCATACATGGATTCTTTCTCGGATTTCATGGCCTCTAACCATTTGTCGGATTCCGGGCCCATCATCGCTTCTCCATAGTTCGTAGCTTCATCGTTGTCCAACAACATTGTTGGGGAACGTTGCGTGGGAAACACAAATTTTCCTATGCACACGCAGATCTATCCATGGTGATGAGCATCTACGAGAGGGAGAGTGAATCTACATACCCTTGTAGATCGCTAAGCGGGAAGCGTTAAGAAACGTGGTTGGTGTAGTCGAACGTCTTCACGATCCAAATCGCCGTGCGTCCCGCAATCCAATCACGATCCGTCCCGCGATCCAATCATGATCCGTCCCGCGATCCGATCACGATCATCCCACGAACTTGATGACGATCCGTCCCACGAACTTGATCACGATCCTTCCGATCCAGCACCGAACGGACGACACCTCCGCGTTCAGCACACATACAGCTTGATGACGATCTTCACCGTCTTGATCCAGCAAGAAGGAGTGGAGAGGAAGAAGAGTTCTACGGCAGCCTCACGGTGCTCCGGCGATGGTGGTGGAGCAATTCTAGCAGGGCTTCGCCTAAGCACTGCAGAAATCCAATCTAGAGGAGAAACTATGCACTGGAGGAACGAGTAGCACGTGGCTGAAATTCTAGTGCAAAACCCCTAAAACCTCCAGTATATATAAGAGGAGAGGAGGAGAGGAGGCAGCCTTGGCTTCCCAAGCAAAGGGCTTCGGCCGAACCAACTAGGATTGGAGGACTCTCCTCCAATCCTAGTAGGACTAGGATTCGTTCCTTTTTTTTCCTTTTTCCACCTTTTCCTATTGTTTTTTTCCTCCAGCCACATGGGCCTTGTGTGGGAGCTTCCACCAGCCCAATAAGGGCTGATTCACTCTCCCACAGCCCATGAAGCCTCTTGGGTCGAAATACCCCTCCCGGAGGTCTCTCGGTACACTACCGGCACTCCCGGTACACTACCGATGAGCCCGAAACTTTTTCGATGACCAAAACAGGAAGTCCTATATATTAATCTTTACCTACGGACAATTCTGGAGCTCCTCATGATGTCCGGGATCTCATCTAGGACTCCGAACAACTTTCGGTCACCACCATACATAACTCTATACTAGCGAAACGTCACCAAACCTTAAGTGTGCAGACCCTCCGGGTTCGAGAACTATGTAGACATGACCGAGACACCTCTACGGTCAATAACCAATGGTGGTAACTGGATGTCCACATTGGTTCCTACATATTCTACGAAGATCTTTATCAGTCGAACCTCTATGTCAAGGATTCATTTAATCCCGTATGATGTTCCCTTTGTTCTTCGGTATGTTACTTGCCCGAGATTCGATCGTCGGTATCTCCATACCTAGTTCAACCTCGTTACTAGCAAGTCTCTTTACCCGTTCCGTAATACAAGATCTCGCAACTAACACTTAGTCACATTGCTTGCAAGGCTTATTGTGATGTTGTATTACCGAGTGGGCCCTGAGATACCTCTCCGTCACACGGAGTAACAAATCCCAGTCTTGATCCATGCCAACTCAACAGACACACTCGGAGACACCTGTAGAGCACCTTTATAGTCACCTAGTTACATTGCGACGTTTGATACACACAAGGTACTCCTCCGATGTCTGTGAGTTGCATGATCTCATGGTCATAGGAGCATATACTTGACATGCAGACAACAATAGCAATAAACTGACACGATCATAAGCTATGTTTGTAGTTTGGGTCTTGTCCATCACATCATTCTCCTAATGATGTGATCCCGTTATCAAATGACATCTCATGTCCATGGCTAGGAAACCTTAACCATCTTTCGATCAACGAGCTAGTTCACTAGAGGCATACTAGGGACATTGTGTTTGTCTATGTATCCACACATGTATCCATGTTTCCAATTAATACAATTATAGCATGGATAATAAACGATTATCATGAACAAGGAAATACAATAATAAACACTTTATTTATTGCCTCCAGGGCATATTTCCAACAGTCTCCTACTTGCACTAGAGTCAATAATCTAGTTCACATCACTATGTGATTACATTGTAACGAATCGAACACCCATGCAGTTCTGGTGTTGATCATGTTTAGCCCTTGGAAGAGGTTTAGTCAACTGGTCTGCAACATTCAGATCCGTGTGCACTTTGCAAATATTTATGTCTTTCTCCATGATGTAATCGCGGATGGAGTTGAAGCGTCGCTTTATGTGTCTGGTCCTGTTCTGAAACCTTGGCTCCTTGGCCAGAGCAATGGCACCAGTGTTGTCACAGAACAGGTTCATTGGATTCAGTGCACTGGGCACTACTCCAAGATCTGTCATGAACTGCTTCATCCAGACACCTTCCTTTGCCGCCTCTGAGGCTACGATGTATTCCACTTCGCACGTAGAATCAGCTACCATGCTTTGCTTGGAACTACACCAGCTTACCGCTCCCCCGTTAAGAATAAATACGTATCTGGTTTGTGACTTAGAGTCGTCCGGATCAGTGTCAAAGCTTGCATCGACGTAACCCTTTACGATGAGCTCTTCATCACCTCCATAAAGGAGAAACATTTCCTTAGTCCTTTTCAGGTATTTAAGGATATTCTTGACCGCTTGCCAGTGCTCCATTCCAGGATCACTTTGAAACCTTCCGGACATACTTATGGCAAGGTTGACATCGGGTCTTGTGCACAGCACTGCATACATGATAGAGCCTATGGCTGAAGCATAGGGGATGACACTCATCTTTTCTCTATCTTCTGTAGTTACTGGGCATTGATTCTTACTCAAGTTCACACCTTGTAACACAGGGAAGAACCCCTTCTTGGACTGTTCCATTTTGAACTTCTTCATAACTTTATCAAGGTATGTGCTATGTGAAAGTGCTATTAAGTGTCTCGATCTATCTCTATAGATCTTAATGCCTAATCTGAAAGCAGCTTCTCCTAGGTCCTTCATTGAAAAACTCTTGTTCAAATATTCCTTCACGCTTTCCAGCATTTCTATATTGTTTCCAATCAGCAATATGTCATCCACATATAATACTAGAAACGCTATAGAGCTCCCACTCACTTTCTTGTAAATACAAGCTTCTCCGTAAACTTGTATAAACTCAAACGCTTTGATCACCTCATCAAAGCGCTTATTCCAACTCCGAGATGCTTGCACCAGTCCATAAATGAATCGTTGGAGTTTGCAAACTTTGTCAGCATTCTCTGGATCGACAAAACCTTCGGGTTGCATCATATACAACTCTTCCTCAAGGAAACCATTGAGGAACGCTGTTTTGACATCCATCTGCCAAATTTCGTAGTCGAAATAAGCAGCTACGGGTGAGAAAGTCTCATCGTAGTCAACTCCTTGAACTTGTGAAAAACCCTTTGCCACAAGTCGAGCTTTTTAGACGGTGACATTACCGTCCGCGTCTGTCTTCTTCTTAAAGATCCATTTGTTCTGAATGGCCTTTCGCCCTTCAGGTAATACTTCCAAAGTCCATACTTTGTTTTCATACATGGATCCCATCTTGGATTTCATGGCCTCTAACCATTTCTCGGAATCCGGGCCCATCATTGCTTCTCCATAGCTCGTAGGTTCATTATTGTCCAACAACATAACCTCCAAGACAGGGTTGCCGTACCACTCAGGGGTAGTACGCGGCCTTGTCGACCTACGAGGTTCAATAGCAGCTTGATCCGAAGCTTCATGATCATCATCATTAACTTCCTCTTCTACCATCGTAGGTTCCACAGAAACATCTTTCTGCACTGCGCTACTTTCTGGTTGAAGTAAAGGTTCAATAACCTCATCAAGCTCTATTTTCCTCCCACTCAATTCTTTCGAGAGAAACTCTTTCTCAATAAATGTTCCGTTCTTAGCGACAAACACTTTGCCTTCGGATGTGAGATAGAAGGTATACCCGACTGTCTCTTTCGGGTATCCTATGAAGACGCATTTCTTCGCTTTGGGTTCCAGCTTTTCAGGCTGAAGCTTTTTGACATAAGCATCACATCCCCAAACTTTAAGAAACGACAACTTTGGCTTCTTGCCAAACCATAGTTCATATGGTGTCATCTCAACGGATTTTGAAGGTGTCCTATTTAAAGTGAATGCAACTGTCTCTAATGCATAACCCCAAAATGATAGTGGCAAATCAGCAAGAGACATCATAGAACGCACCATATCTAATAAGGTTCGATTACGACGTTCGGACACACCATTACGCTGTGGTGTTCCGGGCGGTGTCAACTATGAAACAATTCCACATTGTCTTAAGTGACTGCCAAACTCATAAATCAGATATTCACCTCCTCGATCAGATCGCAGGAAAATCTTCTTGTTACGATGATTTTCAACTTCACTCTGAAATTGCTTGAACTTTTCAAACGTTTCAGACTTGTGTTTCATTAAGTAAATATACACATATCTACTTAAGTCATCAGTGAAGGTGAGAAAATAACGATATCCACCACGCGCTGTAACATTCATTGGACTGCACACATCAGTATGTATGATTTCCAATAAGTCACTTGCCCGTTCCATTGTTCCAGAGAACGGCGTTTTAGTCATCTTGCCCATGAGGCATGGTTCACATGTGTCAAGTGATTCAAAATCAAGTGACTCCAAAAGTCCATCAGCATGGAGCTTCCTCATGCGTTTTACACCAATATGACCTAAATGGCAGTGCCACAAGAAAGTGGTACTATCATTATCAACTCTACATCTTTTGGCATCAATGTTATGAACATGTGTATCATCACTATCAAGATTCAATATGAATAAACCCCTCACATTGGGTGCATGACCATAAAAGATATTACTCATATAAATAGAACAACCTTTATTCTCTGATTGAAATTGGTAACCGTCTCGCAATAAACAAGATCCAAATATAATGTTCATGCTTAACGCAGGCACTAAATAACAATTATTCAGGTTCATCACTAATCCCGATGGTAATCAAAGAGAGAGCGTGCCGACGATGATCACATCAACCTTGGAACCATTTCCCACGTGCATCGTCACTTCGTCCTTTGCCAGCCTTCGTTTATTCCGTAGTTCCTGCTTTGAGTTGCAAATGTGAGCAACCGAACCGGTATCAAATACCCAGGCACTACTACGAGAGCTAGTAAGGTACACATCAATAACATGTATATCATATATACCTTGTTTGTCGTTGGCCGCCTTCTTGTCAGCCAGGTACTTGGGGCAGTTCCGCTTCCAGTGACCAGTTCCCTTGCAATGAAAGCACTCAGTTTCTGGCTTGGGTCCATGCTTGGGCTTCTTTAGAGGAGTAGCAACTACTTTGCCATCCTTCTTTGTTTTACCCTTCTCGCCCTTGCCCTTGACTTTGCCATTTTTCTTGAAACTAGTGGTTTTATTGACCATCAACACTTGATGTTCTTTCTGGATTTCAGACTCAGCGACTTTTAGCATCGCAAACAGCTCGGCGACTGACTTGTTCATCCCGTGCATGTTATAGTTCATCACAAAGCTCTTGTAACTAGGTGGCAGTGATTGAAGAACTCTGTCAGTGATCGCCTTTGGCGGAAGGGCAATTCCCAACTCCGCTAGACGAGTTGAATACCCAGACATTCTGAGTATATGTTCACTGATAGACTCGTTCTCCTCCATCTTGCAAGCATATAACTTATCAGAGGTTTCATACCTCTCGATCCGGGCGATCTTCTGAAAGATAAACTTCAACTCCTAGAACATCTCATATGCTCCATGACATTCAAAACGTCTTTGAAGTCCCGGTTCTAAGCCATACAATATTGCACACTGAACTATTGAGTAATCTGCAGTACGTGCCTCCCAAGCGTTCTCAACGTCTTCGGAGGTCATGTCTTCTGGTTGGTCACCAAGCGGTGCATCAAGGATATATAATTTCTGGGAAGCCGTGAGGATAATCCTCAGATTACGGGCCCAGTCAACAAAGTTACTTCCATCATCTTTCAGTTTAGCTTTCTCTAGGAACGGATTAAAATTCAGGGGTGCTACTGCGTGAGCCATTGAACTACAACATAAATATGCAAAGTTTACTTAGACTATTGTTCAAGATAATGAGTTTAGTTAATAAAATTACTAAAGCTCCCACTCAAATTGACACCCCTCAGGTTATCTGAGTGTCACATGATCCAAATCCACCAACTCAAGTCCGATCATCACGTGAGTTGAGGTGGCTTCAATGGTGAACATCATTATGTTGATCATATCTACTATATGACTCATGTTCGACCTTTCGGTCTCTTGCGTTCCGAGGCCATGTCTGTACATGCTAGGCTCGTCAAGTTTAACCCGAGTGTTCTGCGCGTGCAACACTGGCTTGCACCCGTTGTATGTGAACGTACAGTCTATCACACCCGATCATCACGTGGTGTCTCAACACGATGAACTTTCGCAACGGTGCACACTCGGGGAGAACACAATTTTATCTTGAAATTTAAGTGAGGGATCACCTGAGAATGCTACCATCGTACTAAGAAAAACAAGGTGCATAAAGGGATTAACATCACATGCAATTCATAAGTGACATGATATGGCCATGAACTTGTGCTTTAGATCTCCATCTTGAAAGCACCAGCATGATCTCCATCGTCACCGGCACGATACCATGATCTCCATCATCTTGATCTCCATCAACGTGTCGCCATCGGGGTTGTCACGCCCTGCATGCTTCTACTACTATCGCTACCGTTTAGCGATAAAGTAAAGTATTACATAGCACTTAATGATTGACACGCAGGTCATACAATAATTAAAGACAACCCTATGGCTCCTGCCGGTTGCCGTACTCATCGACATGCAAGTCGTGAAATTCTATACATCACATGATCATCTCATACATCACATATATCACATCATGTAATTGGCCATATCACATCACAACATACCCTGCAAAAACAAGTTAGACGTCCTCTAATTGTTGTTGCATGTTTTACATGGCTGCTACGGGTTTCTAGCAAGAAACGATTCTCACTACGCATAAACCACAACGGTGATACATAATTTGCTTTTCAACCTTCTCAAGGACCGCCTTTGTCGAATCCGATCCAACTAAAGTGAGAGAAACTGTCACCCGCAATCCATCTAGGCAACAAGTTGCATCGAGGGAACCGGTCTCTCGTAAGCGTACGAGTAACGTTGGTCCGGGCCGCTTCACTCACAATACCGCTGAACCAAAATCCGACAAAGGGAGGAAGCAATCTAAGCATCAATGCCCACAAACCTTTTGTGTTCTACTCGAGATCTCATCTACACATAGACCTAGCTCTGATACCACTGTTGGGGAACGTTGCATGGGAAACAAAAAATTTCCTACGCACACGCAGATCTATCCATGGTGATGAGCATCTATGAGAGGGAGAGTGGATCTACATACCCTTGTAGATCGCTAAGCGGGAAGCGTTAAGAAACGCGGTTGGTGTAGTCGAATGTCTTCGTGATCCAAATCGCCATGCATCCCACGATCCAATCATGATCCGTCCCGCGATTCGATCACGATCCGTCCCGCAATCCAATCACGATCCGTGCCACGAACTTGATCACAGTCCTTCCGATCTAGCACCGAACGGACGACACGTCCGCGTTCAGCACACGTACAGCTTGATGACGATCTCCACCATCTTGATCCAGCAAGAAGGAGTGGAGAGGAAGAAGAGTTCTCCGGCAGCCTGATGGCGCTCCGGCGATGGTGGTGGAGCAATTCCGGCAGGGCTTCGCCTAAGCACTGCAGAAAACCGATCTAGAGGAGAAACTATGCACTGGAGGAACGGGTAGCACATGGCTGAAAAACTAGTGCAAAAACCCTCAATACCACAAGTATATATAGGAGGAGAGGAGGAGAGGAGGCAGCTTGGCCACCAAGCCTAGCTGGTTCAGCCGAACCTACTAGGAGAGGAGGACTCCTCCTCCAATCCTAGTAGGACTAGGATTGCTCCTTTTTGCCTTTTTTCCACCTTTTCCTATTGGGTTTTTTCCTCCAGCCACATGGTCTTTGTGTGGGAGTTTCCACCAGCCTACTAAGGGATTATATTCACTCTCCCACAGCCCATGAAGCCTCTTGGGTCGAAATACCCCTCCCGGTACACTACCGGTACTCCCGGTACACTACCGATGAGCCCGAAACTTTTCCGGCGACCAAAATGGGACTTCCTATATATGAATCTTTACCTCCGGACCATTCCGGAGCTCCTCGTGATGTCCAGGATCTCATATGGGACTCCAAACAAACTTCGGTCACCACCATACACAACTCTATACTACCGAAACGTCACCAAACCTTAAGTGTGCAGACCCTACGGGTTCGAGAACTATGTAGACATGACCGAGACACCTCTACGGTCAATAACCAATGGTGGGACCTAGATGTCCACATTGGTTCCTACATATTCTACGAAGATCTTTATCGGCGAACCTCTATGTCAAGGATTCAGTTAATCCTGTATGATGTTCCCTTTGTTCTTCTGTATGTTACTTGCCCGAGATTCGAGTGTCGGTATCTCCATACCTAGTTTAACCTCATTACTTGCAAGTCTCTTTACTCGTTCCGTAATACAAGATCACGCAACTAACAGTTAGTCACATTGCTTGCAAGGCTTATTGTGATGTTGTATTACTGAGTGGGCCCTGAGATACCTCTCCGTCACACGGAGTAACAAATCCCAGTCTTGAGCCATGCCAACTCAACAGACACCCTCGGAGACACCTGTAGGGCACCTTTATAGTCACCCAGTTATGTTGCGACGTTTGATACACACAAGGTACTCCTCCGATATCTGTGAGTTGCATGATCTCATGGTCATAGGAACATATACTTGACATGCAGAAAACAGTAGCAACAAACTGACACGATCGTAAGCTATGTTTGTAGTTTGGGTCTTGTCCATCACATCATTCTCCTAATGATGTGATCCCGTTATCAAATGACATCTCATGTCCATGGCTAGGAAACCTTAACCATCTTTCGATCAACGAGCTAGTTCACTAGAGGCATACTAGGGACATTGTGTTTGTCTATTTACCGACACATGTAATGTGTTTCCAATTAATACAATTATAGCATGGATAATAAACGATTATCATGAACAAGGAAATACAATAATAAACACTTTATTTATTGCCTCTAGGGCATATTTCTAACACCCTTAGGGGAGGCTTCGGCCAGCCCACAAGGGGCTGGTTTACCTCCTCCCACGGCCCATGTAGCCTCTTGGGTCGAGACACCCCTCCTGATGGTCCCCCGGTACCCTCCCGGCACTCCCCGTACACTACCGATGAGCCCGAAACTTTCCCGGTGACCAAAACAGGACTTCCTATATATCAATCTTTACTCCAGAGCATTCTGGATCTCCTCGTGACATCCGGGATATCATCCGGGACTCCGAACAACCTTCGGTCACCACCATACATAACTCTATACTACCGAAATGTCAGCGAACCTTAAGTGTGCAGACCCTGCGGGTTCGAGAACTATGTAGACATGACCGAGACACCTCTACGGTCAATAACCAATAGCGAGACCTGGATGCCCATATTGGTTCCTACATATTATACGAAGATCTTTATTGGTTGAACCTCTATGTTAAGGATTCAGTTAATCATGTATGTTTTTCCCTTTGTTCTTCGGTATGTTACTTGCCCGAGATTCAATCGTTGATATCTCCATACCTAGTTCAATCTCATTACCAGCAAGTCTCTTTACTCGTTCTGTAATACAAGATCACGTGGCTAACACTTAGTCACATTGCTTGCAAGGCTTCTTGTGATGTTGTATTACCGAGTGGCCCTTGAGACACCTCTCGGTCACACGGAGTAACAAATCCCAGTCTTGATCCATGCCAACCCAATAGACACCCTCGGAGATACCTGTAGAGCACCTTTATAGTCATATGTTGCGATGTTTGATACACATAAGGTACTCCTCCGGTGTCAGTGAGTTGCATGATCTCATGGTCATAGGAATAGATACTTTAACATGTAGAAAACTATAGCAATAAACTGACACGATCATATGCTACGTTTATAGTTTGGGTCTTGACATCACATCATTCTCCTAATTATGTGATCCCGTTATCAAATGACATCTCATGTCCATGTCTAGGAAACCTTAACCATCTTTGATCAACGAGCTAGTCCATCAGAGGCATATTAGGGACATGGTGTTGTCTATGTATCCACACATGTATCTGAGTTTACGATCAATAAAATTCTAGCATGGATAATAAACGATTATCATGGACAAGGAAATATGATAATAACTAATTTATTATTGCCTCTAGGGCATATTTCCAACAGCCCCCCTGGCCGTGCCTAGCAGGCTCGTCGTCTCTCGGCAGGTCTCCTAACCCTAATCTTTGGCCTATAAATTCCCAAATATTCGCCCAACATCAAAAAGAGCCACACAAATACTTTTCCGCCGCCAGAAGCCTCCGTTCCCAAGAGATCCAATCTTGGAGCCTTTTCCGGTAATCTTTCGGAGGGGGTTTCGATCATGGAGGGCATCTACATCAAGTCCATTGCCCCTCCGATGATGCGAGAGTAGTCCACCACAAATCTACAAGTCTATAGCTAGTAGCTAGATGGCTTCTTCTCTCTCTTTGATCTTCAATACCATATTCTTCATGATCTTCATGGAGATCTATCCGATGTAACCCTCTTTCGTGGTGTGTTTGTCAAGATCCGATGAATTGTGAGTTTATGTTCAGATTATCCATGAATCTTATTTGAATCTCCTCTAAATTCTTACTTGCATGATTTCATATCCTTGTAAGTCTCTTCAAGTTATTGGTTTGGTTTGGCCAACTAGATTGCCAATTCTTGCAATGGGAGAAGTGCTTGGTTTTGGTTTCAATCTTGCGGTGTCCTCACCTAGTGACATAGTAGGGGTAGCGAGGCACGTATTGTATTGTTTCCATCAAGGGTAACAAGATGGGGTTTTCATCATATTGCTTGAGTTTATCCCTCTACATCATGTCATATTTCTTAATGTGTTACTCTGTTCTTCATGAACTTAATACTCTAGATGCAGGCAGGAGTCGGTCGATGTGTGGAGTAATAGTAGTAGATGCAGAATCGTTTCGATCTACTTGATACGGACGTGATGCCTATATGCATGATCATTGCCTTGGATAACTACATGATTATTCGCTTTCCTATCAATTGCCTGCCAGTAATTTGTTTACCCACCATGATATTTTCCTTCGAGAGAGAAGCCTCTAGTGAAACCTATCGCCCCCAGGTCTACTTTTCATAATATACTTTCAGATCTATAAACCAAAAATACCAAAAATACTTTGATGCAATTTATTTACCTTTTACTTTCCGTTCTCGTTTACATCTATCTCTATCGGATCTAATCCATGCAAATAATCATGAAGGGATTGACAACCCCTTTATAGCGTTGGGTGCAAGAGTTTGATTGTTTGTGTAGATACATCCATTGGTGACTTGCTTGTTCCTCCTACTGGGTTGATACCTTGGTTCTCAACAACTGAGGGAAATACTAATCTACTTCACTAGATCACCCTTTCGTCTTAAAGGGAAAACCAACGCAAGCTCAAGAGGTAGTAGTGATACCCATCTATGATGGAGCCTAGGACGAGGGCGGCTGAACCCCGATGACGGATACTGGTCGGGTGGTCGCGTCGATCGAAGGTGATCGGGTATGCTAACCATGGGTAGTACTTCGGGGCTACAGGCTCTACGGCGTAGACCTCTCGAAGGGCACGCTTCCTATCCTTTTTGGGTATATGAGTGACGTATATCATATTCACGGTTTTTACCTCTTGAGGGAACTGCTTCTGTGTGCCACCGATCAGACCACGGGGTTCATCCTCGTCCTCGTTGTGTGGGACCTTGCCTTGATCCTCGGCTGTGAGTTTGCCGGTCTGTTTGAACACCCAGCAGTTGCGGTTCGTGTGGTTGGCGGGCTTATCTTGAGTGCCATGGATCTGGCAAGGCCTCTCCATGATTTTGTGCAGCGGGGTAGGTCCGTCGCAATTGGCTTTAGGAGGCTTCTTCCACTGCCCGGGTCGGGAATTATGGAAGCCGGCGTTAATGGTCGTGTCATCGGCAGCACTATTGTTGTGCCGACGCTTTTTCTTGTTGCATTTTGGTTTCCCGTTTCCGTCCCGAACTTTGTAGGTTCTGGGGTCTTCGGGATTGTGGCTCCGTCTTGCTAGCTAGTTATCCTCGCCCGTGCAAAAGCGAGTCATGAGTGATGTGAGGGCGAACATTGTCCTATGTATATCTTGCCCGAGCTGGCAAGCCAGCCATTCATCCCGAATATTGTGCCTGAAGGAGGCTATTGCCTTGGCGTCCGAGCAATCAACGATCTAATTTTTCTTGGTCAAGAACCGATTCCAAAATTGTCGAGCGGAATCTCCTGCCTTCTGGACGACATTGCTCAGGTCGGAGGAGTCCGGTGGCCGAACATAGGTGCCTTGGAAGTTAGATTGGAATGCATCCTCTAGATCCTCCAAACACCCGATGGAATTCTCGAGGAGGCTATTTAACCAGTGTCAAGCTGGCCCCTTAAGTTTTAGGGGTAGATACTTGATGGCGTGGAGATCATCTCCTCGCGCCATGTGAATGTGGATGAGGAAATCCTCGATCCATATTATTGGGTCAGTTGTCCCATCGTATTGCTCTACGTTCATGGGTTTGAACCCCTCCAGGAACTAATGTTGCATTACCTCGTCCGTGAAGCACCGTGGGTGGGCAATGCCTCTGACCCAAGCTATGTCGCGCCGGTAATCAGCGTCTGTTCTGCCCCAGTTTCATTCCCGACCTCTATTATTGCGGTCAAGCCAAGGCCGGTACCCCTCCCATCTATCGGGTGAGTACCCTCTAGATCCATAGATGGATCTCGTACAACCTACCCTATAGACTAGGTCGTGTCGTAGGTCAAACCTGTCATCAGGCTCTATTGGCACTTTTCCCCGTCTTCGGGGTATCGTCGGCCTATAACCGGTGTCGTCAGCCGTCCTGTCTCGTCCTCGAGAAGGGCGGCCTGGCTTGTCGTATGGAGTATACTTGGGAGACAACGTATTAGTAAGCTCGTCATCGAATTATGGCAGCAGCCTTCGGCGTGGATAGCTTTTGGGTTGGTCCAATACACCGGTACCGTATCCTTCCTCAGCTGATAGGACCATCGTCCACCTATCGTTGAGGTTGTCCTGTTCAGCCTTAAGCTACCCTTTTGCCTTCAGGCTGCGGGCCGTGGCTATAAGTTGTTTCCTTAATTGTTCCTAATCTTCAAGGTTTTCGGGAATGGCGAAGTCTTCAGCTTTCGGGATTTCCTCTTCCTCGATAGGGGGGAGGTAGTTGTGCTCCTTGGAATCGTTTAGATCATCGGGGTTGCATTGATCTTCCGGCCTCTCCTGGTCCTCTAGTGGATGTTCGGGAATATCGGGATCACCAAGGTCTTTCGGGGTAGCTCCATCCCTGGTGCCAGCGATAGCTTTTCTTCCCTTTTTTGCCTTTGATCGTTTGTGCGGCTTCTGGTGCCTTGACGACGCTTCACCCGATGTGTCGCCATCGTTTTTGGGTGTGTGCTTGCCATTATTGGAAGGAGTGTCCACCATGTAGATGTTGTAGGTGGAGGTGGCAGCCCATCGCCCGGTGTTAACGGGGGTGGGAACGCGATCTTCCTCCTCCATGTCTTCTGCCTCCTCGGAGGCATAGTCCAACATGTCGGTTAAGTCTTCGACAGTGTCTATCAAGTGGGTCATGGGTGGGATAAAAAATTCTTCTTGACCTACCTTAAGACCAATCTGAGCATGGATTGGGGTTGGGTCATTGGTAGTTTTCATTGACAAGATCCGATCTAGGGCCTTGTTGAGTGTTGAGAGCTCGATTGGGTGAACCTTCTCACAGCTTTCGGAGTTAACCTCCGATGCGTCCGCGCAAGGGGAGTGTTCGGCAGGAACCGGTCTCCGGACATCTGGCGCTATGCCCAGATCCAAACTCAAAGTCCGGTCATCGCGGGGTGGATCCCATGGACGGGACCGAAAGCGGAATCCAAGGTTAAAGCCTTGGATTCTTCGGGCATGACAGGCGAGACTGGGAGCCCGGTTAGTGAAAGATCTCCCTGAGAGTCTACGCAGATCTCTAGGTTCCCAAATCTGACCTCTTGATCAGGGGCGAAACTCCCGACCAGGCCAAGACGACCGGTCGGGTCAGCGTGCAGCACAATGCTGTCGAAAGCAAAGATCTGTCCGGGGATGAAGGTGTACATGTTGCGGACTTCTTCGTTGATGACAACGCGAGCCATCGACTCCTTTGGCGATCACAGCGGAGCTCTCAATGAAAGCACCAATGTTGGTGTCAAAACTGGCGGATCTCGGGTAGGGAGTCTCGAGCTGTGAGAATAGGATCGATGGTAACAGGGGAGGAAGGAGACTATGTTTACCCAGGGTCTGTCCCTCCTATGTATGTAAAACCCTACGTCCTGCTTGATTATATTGATGGTATGAAGGTTACAGAGTTGATCTACCTCGAGATCAAATAGCTAAACCCTAAACGAGTTTCTCTGCCCTACAATCTAAAACCCTCCCGGTTTATATAGACATCGGGAGTACTAGGGTTTACACATGGTAGGTCTCCTGCCGAGGATGGAGATGTTGATTTCCTCATCTTGACTTGGAGTGCGCGACGCGCCTTTGGGACTTCCTTCTAGAATGTGGACTCTCAATGTATCTGGCCCTTCCCGCGACAATCAAAGAATGGCCCACCAAGCCGGCCTATTATAAGATAGGCCGACGGCCCGAGGACCCCATAGTTCAGGACTCCCTCACATGGCTAGGAAACCTTGACCATTTTTGATCAACGAGCTAGTCTACTAGAGGCATACTAGGGACACAATCTTGTCTATGTTTCCACACATGTATTTGTGTTTTCAATCAATACAATTATAGCATGGATAATACATGATTACCATGAACAAGGAAATATAATAATAACCACTTTATTATTGCTCTAGGGCATATTTCCAATAGTCTCTCACTTGCACTAGAGTCAATAATCTAGCTCACATCACTATGTGATTTACATTGTAATGAATCTAACACCCATACAGTTCTGGTGTTTATCATGTTTAGTCCTTGGAAGACGTTTAGTCAATAGGCCCGCGACATTCAGATCCGTGTGCACTTCGCAAATATTTATGTCCTCCTCCTTGACGCAATCACGAATGGAATTGAAGCATCTCTTTATGTGGCTGGTCCTCTTGTGAACCTTGGTTCCTTGGCCAGAGCAATGGCACCAGTGTTGTCATAGAACATATTCATTGGGTTCAGTGCACTAGGCACTACTCCAACATCTATCATGAACTCCTTCATCCAGACACCTTCCTTCACCGCCTCCGAGGCAACAATGTACTCCGCTTCGTATGTAGAATCAGCTGCCACGCTCTGCTTCGAATAGCACCAACTTACCGCTCCCCCATTGAGAATGAATATGTGTCCGGTTTGGGACTTAGAGTCATCCGGATCAATGTCAAAGCTTGCATCGAAGTAACCCTTTACGACGAGCTCTTGATCACCTCCATAAACGAGAAACATTTCCTTAGTCCTTTTCAGGTACTTAAGGATATTCTTGACCATCGTCCAGTGTTCCATTCCTGAATCACTTTGAAACCTTCCCGCCATACTTATGGCAAGGCTAACATCAGGTCTTGTGCACAGCATTGCATACATGATAGAGCATATGGCTGAAGCATAGGGGATGACACTCATCTTCTCTCTATCCTTTGCAGTCACTGGGCATTGAGTCTTACTCAACTTCACACCTTGCAATACAGGCAAGAACCCCTTCTTGGACTGATCCATTTTGAACTTCTTCAAAACTTTGTCAAGCTATGTGCTTTGTGAAATTCCCATTAAGCGTCTCGATCTATCTCTATAGATCTTGATGCCTAATATGAAAGCAGCTTCTCCTAGGTCCTTCATCGAAAAACTCTTGTTCAAATATTCCTTCATGCTTTCCAACATTTCTATATTGTTTCCAATCAGCAATATGTCATCCACATATAATATTAGAAATGCTATAGAGCTCCCACTCACTTTCTTGTAAATACAAGCTTCTCCATAAACTTGTATAAACCCAAACACTTTCATCACCTCATCAAAGCGAAGATTCGAACTCCGAGATGCTTGCACCAGTCCATAAATGGATCGCTGGAGTTTGCATACTCTGTTAGCATTCTCTGGATCGACAAAACCTTCTGGTTGTATCATATGCAACTCTTCCTTAAGGAAACCGTTAAGGAACGCTGTTTTGACATCCATCTGCCAAATTTCATAATTGAAAAATGAAGCTATTGCGAACATGATTCTGACGGACTTAAGCATCGCTAAGCTTGAGAACGTCTCATCGTAGTCAACTCCTTGAACTTGTGAAAACCCCTTTGCCAGAAGTCGAGATTTATAGACGGTGAGATTACCGTCCGCGTCCGTTTTCATCTTAAAGATCCATTTGTTCTGAATGGACTTTCACCCTTCAGGTAATACTTCCAAAGTCCATACTTTGTTTTAATACATGGATCCCATCTTGGATTTCATGGCCTCTAACCATTTGTTGGAATTCGGGCCCATCATTGTTTCTCCATAGCTCATAGGTTCATCGTTGTCCAACAACATGACCTCTAAAACATGGTTGTCGTACCACTCAGGAGCAGTACGCGTCCTTGTTGACCTACCAGGTTCAATAGTGACTTGATCTGAAGCTTCATGATCATCATCATTAACTTCCTCCTCAAGTGATGTAGGCTCTACAGAAATATCTTTATGTGCTGCGCTACTCTCTGGTTGAAACAAAGGTTCAACAATCTCATCAAGTTCTATCTTCCTCCCACTCAATTCTTTTGAGAGAAACTCTTTCTCGAGAAATGACCCATTTTTAGAAACAAACACTTTGCCTTCAGATCTGAGATAGAAGGTATACCCAACCATCTCTTTTGGGTATCCTATGAAGACGCATTTCTCCGCTTTGGGTTCCACCTTTTCAGGCTGAAGCTTTTTGACATAAGCATCACATACCCAAACTTTAAGAAACGACAACTTTGGTTTCTTGCCAAACCAGAGTTCATATGGCGTCGTCTCAACAGATTTCGATTGTGTCCCATTTAAAGTGAATGCAGTCGTCTCTAATGCATAACCCCATAATGATAGTGGAAAATTGGAAGAGACATCATGGAGTGCACCATATCCAATAAGGTTCGATTACAACATTCGGACACACCATTGCGTTGTGGTGTTCTAGGAGGTGTTAGTTGTGAAACAATTCCACATTGTCCTAAGTGACTGCCAAACTCATAACTCAGATATTCTCCTCCTCGATCAGATCGTAGGAATTTAATCTTCTTGTTACGATGATTCTCAACTTCACTCTGAAATTGCTTGAACTTTTCAAACATTTCAGACTTGTGTTTCATTAAGTAAATATACCCATATCTACTTAAGTCATCAGTGAAGGTGAGAAAGTAACGATATCCACCGTGCGCCTCAATGCTCATTGGACCGCACACATTAGTGTGGATGATTTCCAACAAGTCACTTGCCCGTTCCATTGTTCCAGAGAACGAGGTTTTAGTCATATTGCCAATGAGGCATTGTTCACATGTGTCAAGTGATTCGAAATCAAGTGACTCCAAAAGTTCATCAGCATGGAACTTCTTCATGGGTTTTGCACCAATATGACCTAAGCGGTAGTGCCACAAGAAAGTGGTACTATCATTATCAACTCTACATCTTTTGGCATCAATTTAATGAATGTGTGTATCGTCACTATCGAGATTCAATAAGAATAAACCCCTCACATTGGGTGCATGACCATAAAAGATATTACTCATATAAATAGAACAAGCATTATTCTCTGATTTAAATGAGTAACCGTCTCGCAATAAACAAGATCCAGATATAATGTTCATGCTTAACGCAGTCACTAAATAACAATTATTCAGGTTCATCACTAATCCCAATGGTAATCGAAGAGCGAGCATGCCGACGATGATCACATCAACCTTGGAACCATTTCCCATGCGCATCATCACTTCATCCTTAGCTAGCCTTCGTTTATTCCATAGCTCCTGTTTTGAGTTGCAAATGTGAGCAACCGAACCGGTATCAAATACCCAGGCACTACAATGAGAGTTGGTAAGGTACACATCAATAACATGTATACTATATATACCTTGTTTGGTGTTGGCCGCCTTCTTGTCGGCCAAATACTTGGGGCGGTTCGCTTCCAGTGACCAGTTCCCTTGTAATAAAAGCACTCAGTTTCTGGCTAGGGTCCAGCCTTGGGTTTCTTCACGGGAGGGGCAACTGCTTTGCCACTCTTCTTGGAGTTACCCTTCTTGCCCTTGCCATTCTTCTTGAAACTAGTGGTTTTCTTGACCATCAACACTTGATGCTCCTTCTGGATTTCAGACTCGGCGACTTTCAACATCGCAAACAGCTCGGCGATTGACTTATTCATCCCTTGCATGTTATAGTTCATCATGAAGCTCTTGTAGCTAGGTGGCAATGATTGAAGAACTCTGTCAGTGATTGCCTCCGGCGGAAGGGGCCTCCCTAACTCAGCCAGATGGTTTGAATACCCAGACATTCTGAGTATATGTTCACTGACAGGCCCGTTCTCCTCCATCTTGCAAGCATAGAACTTATCGGAGGTCTCATACCTCTCGATCCGGGCATTCTTCTCAAAGATAAAATTAAACTCCTGGAACATCTCATATGCTCCATGACGTTCAAAACATCTTTGAAGTCACGGTTCTAAGCCATATAGCATTGCACATTGAACTATTGAGTAATCTCCAGAACGTGCCTCCCAAGCATTCACAATGTCTTCAGACGACACTGGAGTGGGTGCTTCACTGAGCGGTGCATCAAGGACATAAGCCTTTTGGGAAGCCATGAGGATAATCCTCAGATTACGTGCCTAGCCTACAAAGTTACTTCCATCATCTTTGAACTTGGCTTTGTCTAGGAACACATTGAAATCCAGGGGAACTACTACGCGAGCCATTGATCTACAACATAAATTTGCAAAGTTACTAAGACTATTGTTCAAGATATTGAGTTTAGTTAATCATATTACCTAAAAAATCCCACTCGAATTGACCTCCCTCGGGTGATCCGAGTGACACATGATCCAAATTCACCAACCAAAGTCCGATCATCACGTGAGGTGAGGTGGTTTCAATGGTGAACGTATGATACGTCTGCATCGTATCCACTTTTCCAAACTCTTTTGCCCTTGTTTTGGACTCTAATTTGCATGATTTGAATGGAACTAACCCGGACTGACGTTGTTTTCAGCAGAATTGCCTTGGTGTTATTTTTGTGCAGAAATAAAAGTTCTCGGATCATCCTGAAAATTTATGGAGAATATTTTTGGATTTAATAAAAAATACTCAGGCAAGAATCAACCAGAGGGGGGCACCTACAAGCCACAAGCATGCTAGGCGCGGCCACCCCCTAGCCGCGCCTAGCAGGCTTGTGGGGCCCATGTGGCTCCTCCGACCTCATCTCCAACTCCATATAACCCTATTCATGGAGAAAAAAATCAAAGAGAAGAGTTCATCGCATTTCACGATACGAAGCCGCCGCCATCTCCTGTTCTTCCTCAGGAAACAAGATCTGAAGTCCATTTTGGGCTCCAGAGAGGTGAAATCGACGCCATCGTCATCACCAACCATCCTTCATCACCAATTCCATGATGCTCTCCTCCGTTCGTGAGTAATCCCATCATAGGATTGCTGGACAGTGATGGGTTGGATGAGATTTATCATGTAATCGAGTTATTTTTATTAGGGTTTGATCCCTAGTATCCACTATGTTCTAAGATTGATGTTGTTATGACTTTGTTATGCTTAATCCTTGTCACTAGGGCCCGAGTGCCATGATTTCAGATCTCAACCTATTATGTTTTCATGAATATATTGTTGGAAATATGCCCTAGAGGCAATAAATAAAGTGTTTATTATTATATTTCCTTGTTCATGATAATCCTTTATTATCCATGCTATAATTGTATTGATTGGAAACACATTACATGTGTGGGTAAATAGACAACACTTTGTCCCTAGTATGCCTCTAGTGAACTAGCTCGTTGATCAAAGATGGTGAAGGTTTCCTAGCCATTGACATGTGATGTCATTTGATAACAGGATCACATCATTAGGAGAATGATGTGATGGACAAGACCCAAACTACAAACGTAGCATATGATCGTGTCAGTTTATTGCTACTGTTTTCTACATGTCAAGTATATGTTCCTATGACCATGAGATCATGTAACTCACAGACACCGGAAGAGTGCCTTGTGTGTATCAAACATCGCAATGTAACTGGGTGACTATAAAGCATGGACCCAAGCCAGAAACTGAGTGCTTTCATTGCAAGGGAACTGGTCACTGGAAGCGGAACTGCCCCAAGTACCTGGCTGACAAGAAGGCGGCCAACGACAAACAAGGTATATATGATATACATGTTATTGATGTGTACCTTACTAGTTCTCGTAGTAGTGCCTGGGTATTTGATACCGGTTCGGTTGCTCACATTTGCAACTCAAAGCAGGAACTACGGAATAAATGAAGGCTGGCAAAGGACGAAGTGACGATGCATGTGGGAAATGGTTCCAAGGTTGATGTGATCATCGTCGACACGCTCTCTCTTCGATTACCATCGGGATTAGTGATGAACCTGAATAATTGTTATTTAGTGCCTGCGTTAAGCATGAACATTATATCTGGATCTTTTTATTGCGAGACGGTTACTCATTTAAATCAGAGAATAAAGGTTGTTCTATTTATATGAGTAATATCTTTTATGGTCATGCACCCAATGTGAGGGGTTTATTCATATTGAATCTTGATAGTGATGATATACACGTTCATAACATTGATGCCAAAAGATGTAGAGTTGATAATGATAGTACCACTTTCTTGTGGCACTGCCGTTTAGGTCATATTGGTGTAAAACGCATGAGGAAGCTCCATGCTGATGGACTTTTGGAGTCACTTGATTTTGGATCACTTGACACATGTGAACCATGCCTCATGGGCAAGATGACTAAAACGCCTTTCTCTGGAACAACGTAACGGGCAAGTGACTTATTGGAAATCATACATACCGAGGTGTGCGGTCCAATGAATGTTACAACGCATGGTGGATATCGTTATTTTCTCACCTTCACTAATGACTTAATAGATATGTGTGTATTTACTTAATGAAACACAAGTCTGAAACGTTTGAAAAGTTCAAGCAAATTGAGAGTGAAGTTGAGAATCATCGTAACAAGAAGATTAAATTCCTACGATCTGATCGAGGAGGTGAATATCTGAGTTATGAGTTTGGCAGTCACTTAAGACAGTGTTGAATTGTTTCACAGTTGACACCGCCTGGAACACCACAGCGTCATGGTGTGTCCGAACGACGTAATCGAACCTTATTAGATATGGTGCGTTCTATGATGTCTCTTGCTGATTTGCCACTATCGTTTTGGGGTTATGCTTTAGAGACAGCTGCATTCATTTTAAATAGGGCACCATCGAAATCCGTTGAGATGACGCCATATGAACTATGGTTTTGCAAGACACCAAAGTTGTCGTTTCTTAAAGTTTGGGGATGTGATGCTTATGTCAAAAAGCTTCAACCTGAAAAGCTGGAACCCAAAGCGAAGAAAAGCGTCTTCATAGGATACCCGAAAGAGACAGTCGGGTATAACTTCTATCTTAGATCCGAAGGCAAAGTGTTTGTTGCTAAGAACGGAACATTTCTTGAGGAAGAGTTTCTCTCGAAAGAATTGAGTGGGAGGAAAATAGAGCTTGATGAGGTTATTGAACCTTTACTTCAACAAGAAAGTAGCGCAACGCAGAATGATGCTTTTGTGGAACCTACGACAGTTGAAGAGCAAGTTAATTATGATGATCATGAAGCTTCGGATCATGTTACTATTGAACCTCGTAGGTCAACAAGGGCACGTAATACTCCTGAGTGGTACGACAGCCCTGTCTTGGAGGTCATGTTGTTGGACAACAATGAACCTACGAGCTATGAAGGAGCAATGATGGGCCTGGATTCCGAGAAATGGTTAGAGGCCATGAAATCCAAGATGGGATCCATGTATGAAAACAAAGTATGGACTTTGGAAGTATTACCTGAAGGGTGAAAGGCCATTCAGAACAAGTGGATCCTTAAGAAGAAGACGGACGCGGACGGTAATGTCACCGTCTATAAAGCTCGACTTGTGGCAAAGGGTTTTTCACAAGTTCAAGGAGTTGACTATGATGAGACATTCTCACCCGTAGCGATGCTTAAGTATGTCAGAATCATGTTGGCAATAGCTACTTATTTCGACTATGAAATTTGGCAGATGGATGTCAAAACAGCGTTCCTCAACGGTTTCCTTGAGGAAGAGTTGTATATGATGCAACCCGAAGGTTTTGTCGATCCAGAGAATGCTGACAAAGTTTGCAAACCCCAGCGATCCATTTATGGACTGGTGCAAGCATCTCGGAGTTGGAATAAGCGCTTTGATGAGGTGATCAAAGCGTTTGAGTTTATACAAGTTTACGGAGAAGCTTGTATTTACAAGAAAGTGAGTGGGAGCTCTATAGCGTTTCTAGTATTATATGTGGATGACATATTGCTGATTGGAAACAATATAGAAATGCTGGAAAGCGTGAAGGAATATTTGAACAAGAGTTTTTCAATGAAGGACCTAGGAGAAGCTGCTTTCATATTAGGCATTAAGATCTATAAAGATAGATCGAGACGCTTAATAGCACTTTCATAGAGCACATACCTTGATAAAGTTATGAAGAAGTTCAAAATGGAACAGTCCAAGAAG
The DNA here is from genome assembly GCA_022496015.1 of Hordeum marinum. Classification (NCBI taxonomy): domain Eukaryota; kingdom Viridiplantae; phylum Streptophyta; class Magnoliopsida; order Poales; family Poaceae; genus Hordeum; species Hordeum marinum. The sequence continues at coordinate 337,835,517 of CM039677.1, read as the reverse complement.
GGGTTCTTGCCTGTGTTACAAGGTGTGAAGTTGAGTAAGACTCAATGCCGAGTAACTGCAGAAGATAGAGAAAATATGAGTGTCATCCCCTATGCTTCAGCCATAGGCTCTATCATGTATGCAATGCTGTGCACAAGACCCGATGTCAGCCTTGCCATAAGTATGTTGGAGGTCATGTTGTTAGACAACAATGAACCTATGAGCTATGGAGGAGCGATGATGGGCCCGGATTCCGAGAAATGGTTAGAGGCCGTGAAATCCGAGATGGTATCCATGTATGAAAACAAAGTATGGACTTTGGAAGTATTACCTGAAGGGCGAAAGGCCATTAAGAACAAATGGATCTTTAAGAAGAAGACAGACGCGGACTGTAATGTCACCGTCTATAAAGCTCGACTTGTGGCAAAGGGTTTTTCACAAGTTCAAGGAGTTGACTACGATGAGACTTTCTCACCCGTAGCGATGCTTAAGTCTGTCAGAATCATGTTAGCAATAGTTGCTTATTTCGACTATGAAATTTGGCAGATGGATGTCAAAACAGCGTTCCTCAACGGTTTCCTTGAGGAAGAGTTGTATATGATACAACCAGAAGATTTTGTCGATCCAGAGAATGCTGACAAAGTTTGCAAACTCCGACGATCCATTTATGGGCTGGTGCAAGCATCTCGGAGTTGGAATAAGCGCTTTGATGAGGTCATCAAAGCGTTTGGGTTTATACAAGTTTATGGAGAAGCTTGTATTTACAAGAAAGTGAGTGGGAGCTCTATAGCGTTTCCAATATTATATGTGGATGACATATTGCTGATTGGAAACAATATAGAAATGCTGGAAAGCATGAAGGAATATTTTAACAAGAATTTTTCAATGAAGGACCTAGGAGAAGCTGCTTTCATATTAGGCATTAAGATCTATAGAGATAGATCGAGACGCTTAATAGCACTTTCACAGAGCACATACCTTGATAAAGTTTTGAAGAAGTTCAAAATGGATCAGTCCAAGAAGGGGTTCTTGCCTGTGTTACAAGGTGTGAAGTTGAGTAAGACTCAATGCCCAGTGACTGCAGAAGATAGAGAAAAGATGAGTGTCATCCCCTATGCTTCAGCCATAGGCTCTATCATGTGTGCAATGTTGTGCACAAGACCCGATGTCGGCCTTGCCATAAGTATGGCCGGAAGGTTTCAAAGTGATCCTGGAATGGAGCACCGGGCGGCGGTCAAGAATCCTTAAGTACCTGAAAAGGACTAAGGAAATGTTTCTCGTTTATGGAGGTGATAAAGAGCTCGTCGTAAAGGGTTTCTTCGATGCAAGCTTTGACACTGATCCGAATGACTCTAAGTCACAAACCGGATACGTATTTATTCTCAACGGGGGAGCGGTAAGCTGGTGCAGTTCCAAGCAAAGCGTGGTAGCCAATTCTACGTGTGAAGGAGAGTACATCGCAGCCTCGGAGGTGGCGAAGGAAGGTGTCTAGATGAAGTAGCCCATGATAGATCTTGGACTAGTGCCCAGTGCATTGAATCCAATGATTTTGTTCTGTGACAACACTGGTGCCATTGCTCTGGCCAAGGAACCAAGGTTTCACAAGAGGACCAGACGCATAAAGCGACGCTTCAACTCCATCTGTGATTACATCGAGGAGAAGGACATAAATATTTGCAAAGTGCACACAGATCTGAATGTTGCAGACCCATTGACTAAAAGTCTTCGAAGGACTAAACATGATCAACACCAGAACTGCATGGGTGTTCGATTTATTACAATGTAAATCACATTGTGATGTGAACTAGATTATTGACTCTAGTGCAAGTGGGAGACTATTGGAAATATGCCCTAGAGGCAATAAGTAAAGTGTTTATTATTATATTTCCTTGTTCATGATAATCGTTTATTATCCATGCTATAATTGTATTGATTGAAAACACATTACATGGGTTGGTAAATAGACAACACTTTGTCCCTAGTATGCCTCTAGTGAACTAGCTCGTTGATCAAAGATGGTCAAGGTTTCCTAGCCATTCACATGTGATGTCATTTGATAACTGGATCACATCGTTAGGAGAATGATCATATGGACAAAACCCAAACTACAAATGGATAGATCTTGCGTGTGCGTAGGAATTTTTTTGTTTCCCATGCAACGTTCCCCAACATATATCTGTGCTCTTGATCCTATCTTGCAAGTTGTATAGACCTATTACGAGTTATGATCCGCAGCCCCCAGGGTGACAATAACTGGCATTCTTTTTGGTGATTACCGTAGTTTGAGGAGTTCATGTATTCACTAAGTGCTAACGCTTTGGTACGGTTCTATATTAAAAGGAGGCCTTAATATGCCTTAGTTTCCATTAGGACCCCCTCTACCACGGGAGGGTAGGACAAAATATGTCATGCAAGTTCTTTTCCATAAGCACGTATGACTATATATGGAATACATGCCTACATTACATTGGTGAATTGGAGCTAGTTCCGTGTCACCCTATGTTATAACTGTTGCATGATGAATGCTATCCAGCATAATTATCCATCACCGATCCATTGCCTACGAGCTTTCCACATATTGATCCTTGCTAAGTTACTTCTCTGTTGCTACTGTTAAAATTACTACAAAACTACTATCATTACTTTCGCTATTGTTACCATTACTTCCATACTACTTTGCTACTAAATACTTTGCTACATAAATTAAGTCTTTCAGGTGTAGTTGAATTGACAACTCAGCTGCTAATACTCGAGAATATTCTTTGTCTCCCCTTGTGTCGAATCAGTAAATTTGGGTTGAATACTCTACCCTCGAAAATTGTTGCGACCCCCTATACTTGTGGGTTACCAAGACTTTTTTCTGGCGCCGTTGCCGGGGAGCATAGCTCTAATCTCTGAGTCACTTGGGATTTATATTTTTTGATCACTATGAAGAAACTGAAAGATCCAAAAACCAAGATCTATCCCTCTACTACGAGGGGAGGTAAGGAACTTCAATCTAGCTCTGCACCTGATTCACCTTCTCTTATGAGTAAGTTTGCGACACCACCACCTACTAGTAATTATGATATGTCACAAGTAATTGATGATGCCACTTCTGCTATGAATGTTGCTTCTGATGATACTTTGCTTGATAATATTGTGCCACTGGGTGAATTTCTTGATGAACAAATAGCTAGAGCCAATGCTGAAAATTATGATACTTCTGAAACTGATGAAATTATTGAAATTGAACACTTTGAGACACTTGCTAGACCTAGCTCTCCTAGATATGAATTGCCTGATATCCTGAGGATGATGTTATGGAAGGAGAGGTAGCTAGGGACTTTCTTGCTTGTAAGGATAGAGATGATCTTAAGAGACTACTATGCAAGTGGAAAGAAAAATCTTTGGATGATAGAATGAAATATGATCCTAAGTTTGCTACTTCACCTATCTTTGTTACTAGTAAGGATTATGAATTCTCTGTCGATCCTGAGTTAATCACTTTGGTTGAATCTGATCCTTTCCATGGCTATGAATCTGAAACTGTTGTGGCACATCTTACTAAATTAAATTATATAGCCACCCTATTTACTCATGAGGAAAAAAATTCGTTATTACTATATCCTTAAGTTGTTTCCTTTCTCGCTAAGGGGTGATGCTAAGATATGGTTTAATTCTCTTGCTCCTGGTTGTGTGCGTAGTGCCGAGGATATGATATATTACTTCTCTAAAAAATATGTTCCTGCCCATAAGAAACAAGCTGCCTTGCAGGAAATATTTAACTATGTCCAAACTGAAGAAGAGAGTCTCCCACAAGCTTGGGGGAGGCTTCTCCAACTACTAAATGCTTTGCCTGATCACCCTCTCAAGAAAAATGAAATACTTGATATCTTTCATAATGGACTAACCGATGCTTCTAGGGACCACCTAGATAGTTGTGCTGGTTTTGTTTTCAGGGAACGAACTATTGAACAAGCTGAAATACTATTGAATAATATATTGAGCAATGATAATGATTGGACTATTCCCGAACCACCTTCGAAGCCAACTCCAAAGAAAAGAGGTATTCTATTTCTCAGCACTGAAGATATGCAAGAGGCAAACGAATCTATGTAAGAGAAGGGTATTAAAGCTGAAGATGTTAAGAATCTACCACCTATTAAACAAATCCATGGTCTTGATAACCCAACACAAGTAGTAGAGGTAAATTCTCTTCTTATATTTGATGACAACAATATTTCTTATAATAAGTCTGTGAGCCAATGCTTGGATGAGTTTGATAATTTTGTTGTTAAGCAACAAAATTTTAATACTTATGTTAGTAGACAATTGAAACATAATGCTTTCATGCTTGATCACTTAGGTGATTATATGATTAGAACTATCAATGATCTTAAACATATTGGTAAACATGCTTCCATGGTAACTACTCAAGTAAAACAAGTACTTAAGGCACAAAATGATTTGCTTAATGGGATGAATAGTAAGAACAATGATCATTTTATTAAAGTTGTGACTAGAGGTGGAAGAATGACTCAGGAACCTTTGTATCCTGAGGGCCACCCTAAGAGAATTGAACAAGATTCTAAAAGGGGTAATATTGATGCACCTAGTCGTTCCAATAATAGGAGGAATACGGATGATGATAGAACCTTGCATGCTGCTGGTGAACCTGTTATAGATACACCTGAAAACCTAGATGATATTTCTATTTATGATGCTGAGACACAATCTGGTGATGAACATGAGCTTAGTGATAATATTAATGATGATGTTCATGTTGATGCTCAACCTAGTAATGATAATGGTGTGGAGATTGAACCTGCTGTTGATCCTGATAACCCACAACCTAAGAATAAAAGATATGACAAGAGAGACTTTATGGCTAGGAAGCATGGTAAAGAAAGAGAACCATGGGTTCAGAAACCCATGTCCTTTCCTCCTAAACCATCCAAGAAAAAGGATGATGAGGATTTTGAGCGCTTTGTTGAGATGCTTAGACCTGTCTTTATGCATATGCGCTTGACTGATATTATGAAAATGTCTCCTTATGCTAAGTATATGAAATATATTGTGACTAATAAAATAAAGATACCGGAAGCTGAGATTTCCACCATGCTTGCTAATTATACTTTTAAGGGTGGAGTACCAAAGAAACTAGGAGATCTAGGAATACCAACTATACCATGCTCTATTAAAGGGAATTATGTTAAAACTGCTTTATGTGATCTGGGATCCGGTGTTAGTGTTATGTCTTTCTCTTTATATCGTAGACTTGATTTGAATAAGTTGACACCTACTGAAATCTCCTTGCAAATGGCTGATAAATCAATTGCTCTACCTATCGGTATTTGTGAGGATGTACCTGTCGTAGTTGCAAACGCTACTATCTTAACAAACTTTGTTATTCTTGACATTCCTGAGGACGACAGTATGTCGATCATCCTTAGTAGAACCTTTTTGAATACTGCAGGGGCTGTTATTGATTGCAACAAGGGCAATGCCACTTTTCATATTAATGGTAATGAGCATACAGTACACTTTCCGAAGAAATAACCTCAAGTTCATAGTATCAACTCCATTGAAAAAATTCCAACGATTGTTATTGGAGACTTTGAATTCCCTCTTCCTACTATCAGGAAGAAATATGATATACTTATTGTTGGGGACATGCATATCCCCATTGAGGTAACTTAGTTTTGTTCAAAAAATCTTCGGTTTCATGTTATTCGAAAGAAGTTTGTTAATAAGACTTGATCAACCTTATTAATGGATTCCTTTTGATGAGCATGAGATGGATGAATTTAGAAAGCACAACTCCATGTACCCAACTTTTACTTTCTGTTAGCTAGATGAAATTAAGTAAGAATGCTATTATTTTCCCGTTTTCCAATTTTCCCGTGCAATAAAAAAGTGACCTGAAATAAAAGTTTTTCAAATGTCCTAAAAATGGAGTATGATTTTTCTGGAATATTTGAAAATATCTGGCACTGAGCACACTGCAGGGGCTGCACGAGTGGGCCATAAGCCCACAAGGCACGGCCACCCCCTAGCCGCGTCTAGCAGGCTTGTGGGTCCCACGTGGCCCCCCTTCACTTATTTCAGCACCCATCCACTTCATCTTCCTCCAAAAAAAATCCTCCCATTGCTCAAACCCGTGTTCTAGCTCATTTTGCTGCCACTTTCGATCTCCTTGTTCAAAGCTTCATTCACAAAACTATTCTGGGAGATTGTCTTTGGCATGTGACTCCTCCAATGGTCCAATTAGTTTTAATTCTAGTGCTTTATACATTGCAATTTTTTGCTGTTATGGTGACCTTGTTCTTGAGCTTGCATGTAAAATTTGTATGGTCCCAAGTAGTTTTGATGCATGATATAGCCTCTAGGCACTTGAGGGAGTAGTTGCTATGAGTTTTGTTGAGTTTTGTTGTCACGCCCAAGATGCGCGCCTATCCATATTACGGCACGGGGGGCTCGCAAGGGATAGAGCCGCATCTCGTCGTTCACAAGTATAGCATCATTACATCATACATTAAAGAAGAGATGAGTATACGAGTTGGCTTACACTCGCCACATACTAAATTACAATTCCACACAAGAGTTCAAACACCAATATAAAGGCAGGGTCCGACTACGGACAAAAACAAATGATAAAAGCAGATGCAATGACACTATCTCGCTAGTCCCAAAGATCATGACCATGGTCCTCTACTCATTTGGATAAGTCACGTACATCCTGCCTCTTTCCTCGTCATACTCCCACTGGAGCTGCATCAGATCATCCTGCACGAACTCATCTGTACATGTACCTGGATTGTTGTAGTAATCTGTGAGCCACAAGGACTCAACAATCATGCACCCGGGTACCAAGACTATTCAAGCTTAAAGGTTGGGATGGGGTATGTGTTTAGTTTTTTAGCAGCACTAACCATTTATGGTGGCTAAACTTACATACCATGCAGATAAATATGTGGCCTACGATGAACGATCGAATCTAGAATGACCTCCATCAGATCCTGAACACTTACTTACGTCAATCATAACCCCACCGTGTTCTCCCTTGGATCATGTTCACGAGCAGAGATGATCACGGTTACTCACACACTTGGTGCATTTTATTTAGAGTTTACTTCAAGTTAACTATAACCAGGTGTTAAACAAATATCTAAGTTGCCACATAACCGTGGGCACGGCTTTCCGAAAGATTTGACCCTGAAGGGGTGCTCCAACTAGTCCATCACAAATTAACCACACTCCGCGGGAATAACCTCGACCACGGATCTCATGATCATCCTAGGAAACTCCAAAGAAATTCTAACACCTCGAGATAACCTGAAGAAAGTCAAATCCCTCACGCAAGACACTCGATAAAGGTAAAACAAATCCAGCAAGACCACCTGACGTGTCGACGAACCCGATAAGACCCGCGTATCTGATTCTCAGGACACGACCGGATAAGCTAGTGTGCGGTGGCCTGATAGAAATCTCTCAAGTTGCCCTGGGTTGGCCCCGCACAGTGCTCTAGTTTGGACCAACACTCATGAGGGGCACTGGCCTGGGGGTTGATTAATTATCCACGGGGTTGCAAAGACCTATGCAAATTTTATTAAGTTATTAAGCAAATGTGGTACCAATGTTGGGTCTTGCCAGACAAGTTTTAATCTCAACCGAATAAACAAGGGGGTTCCCATAACAACCCCGAGCATGTTAGGAGCGCAAAGTATGGAAACATAACACTGGTAACAAGAAACTATGGCGGTAACAATGGAACAAAACACCTAGCAAAAGGCCAAGCCTTCCACCAATACCAAGATATATATGTGCATTAAATTAAATAACAGATAATATAGTGATATGCCAAATCCATGTTATCACATGGAACAACCTGCACCTACAACTAAGAAAGCTATAAGAGGGGTTGAGCAGTGGTAACTTAGCCAATCAAAGGTTTGCTAGGATGTGGAGGGTTAGAGGCTATCATGGCAATTGGGAGGCTGACATTCAAGTGGTAGGTAGCGCAATTGTAACGATAAGAGCGAGTCAACTAGCAAGCGAAAATAGTATCGGGATCCGGGTACGATCATCTTGCCTGTTGGTTCTTCAGTGGAACAAGTAGCGGGATCCTCATAGTTGTACTCGCCTGGCTCTTCGTACTCAGGTTCAAAATTCGCGTCTACCCAACAGAAACAGAAAGAATAAACAAACAACCATGGTGCAATGCATAAGCAAGAATGATCCATGCTTAGTTGAAGAGTTTTAGCATGGCAATCCTAACTAGTCATGTTTCAAATGCAAAGGATTGGTTATTAATGAATCTGGATAGAACCTTATGTTAGGTTATTTAGACATGCATGAACATGGAAAATATGTATGCATCATGCAAAAATGATACAAATGCATATCTAGAACGTAAGAAACGGAGTTACGGTTCTCACGATACGCTCACGACAAGATACGAAGGCAAAACACAGACAAGAAAGACCTGGGCTATTCCTTGGCATTCCAAGGTAGCCACTGGTTAGGCAATGAAAAACCAACCACAATAGAGCCAAAGATCAAGCAAATCCATGGAGTATAGCTCCCACAAGTCACAAAACAATAAAACAAACAATCTACCACAAAACAGCAACATAGAAACTTTCACACCCAATAACTTGAGCTACAGGAATCCTACAACCACAAACAAGGCATTGACAAAAACTACTTAACATGCTTATCAAATTATCCAACTACATAATCTGGAAAGGAGGCACACATCAATAAGCATGAAGCTCACAAGTTGGCATGATGAAACAGAAATCTGGGACTTAGTGAAAATATCAGTTTTCTGGAATCTGAGTTATCCTGATGGCAAGTTGACAGCATAAACTAATGTTGTTAGAGACCACCTCATGGCATGAAAATTAACAGGATGCTAGAAGACAACATATACTTCAACACACTAGCACTGAGCTTGAGCTAATTCACAACATATGAAGATAGCAACCACTCTTCATGGCATAAAAATAACAGCAGATTTTTAGACAGAAATATTTGGCATGGTTGAAAACAGCAACATTTTAGTGGCTATTTTGGAGCATGGTTCCCACTTATTTGCAAGTTGATAATGACAAAGATAAATACCATGGCATTCTACACATCAAAGACTACCATATTCATGTTGGCATAAACATCATATCATGCATGGATTAAACATAGCAAAAATGACAAAATGGCATTATGAGATAAAATGAAATTTTGACAAACTTGCTCAAAAGACCAAACCAAAAGCACCAATGTATTCCTGGGATTTTTCTACCCCAAATTCATGTGTCATACTCATATAGTCACATGGAGCATCATGACTCAAACTACATAGCAATATCATCATCCTCTATTATAAGTGAAAACTTACCCAGAATGTACATGAGCATAAATGAACCAGATTTGGCAATATGCTATAACAGGAAAAGAGCTAATAATCACTACAAAACATGGCACATGCTAAAATAAATAGTGTATGACAAGTGGGGCATGTCCCACTTGTCACACACACTCACACACCCAAACCTACACACACACTACCACACATACACACACACATGGCAAGCACACCACATGGCTACATATGCATAAGTGCATATGGCACACCCACACTCATGAACACACACACCACTATGTGTGTGGGTGCCCATCACACACACATATGTGCACACATATATGCACATACACATGCATGTAGCACCACACTCACACACATACACTCACATACACCTATATCTAAATCAGAAAAGGGAAAAAACAATCATCTATACATGTATGTATACACATACACACACATACATGCCAAATCATAAAAGAAAGAAAATAAAACAAAATAAAGAAGAAGAAAACAACGAAAGGGGGGTGTAGGGATCGAACCCCAGACCTGCTGGTCAGCACCCCCAAGTGCTACCACTGCGCTACTGCTTCGGCTGTTAACAGAAGAGGGCATCGAGCCCACTAGTACTACGCTCGTGCCCTGCTAATTGACAAAACTGATGAAACCTGCACTTGCGGCGATAGTCAATGGCGGCGACGATTTCGGTGACCACACGGGCACTCCGGCGACGACAACGGGCACAAACGAAGAGGGGACACTACGGGGTCCCATTCCTCTGCTCATCTCGCGATGAGGAGGACGGAGGCGAGCTCAAGCGCTCGCCTTTCTGGCTGATGGCGATGGCACTACGGCGACAACACGGTGGACCTACGCAGGGGAAGAAAGGCAATGGGGACGCGGCAACTCACTGAGAGGGTTTCAGAGGCGCGGGGGATACGGACGGCGGTGAGATGGAGGGGAAGAAGACGCCGGCGATGACCTTGCTTCTTACGGTCGACGGCGACACGAAGCGGCACAACGGGGAGGTGCTCCTCACCTCCCTAGCAGCGGGAATGGAACGCGGGCGACGGCCCCGTGCTCCACGCCATGTCCATCGACGACGAGGGCCACCAGAGACGCGGCGAAGGCGGCGAAGATGACCGGCGAGACCTCTCTCTGAACTTACCTCCTCTCTCTGCATCTCACCGAGGGGGGAAGAAGGGGAGGAGGAAAAGGCTAGAGAGGGAGATGGGAGCGGCGGCGGCTGGGAGGAGGAGCGGAAACCTAGGGCGAACGACACGCACGTCGAGGGGGTTAAATACCCCAGGAGCTGACGGCGACGGACGTTGAAAAGGGCCGGCGATGACGCGCTCTCTCTCTCTCTCTGAAGACTCTAACGGAGACGACGGCAGGGCAACGGGAGCAGGTAGCCGCTAGGCCACCTGGGCTGGGCCGTGCTGGGAGGGGAAGGCCCACTTCCGATCTCTCTCTCTCACCGAAAACATAAGAGGGTTTTCTTTTTATAAATAAAAGGAAACAAAACAAAAGCCCTAGAGTAAAAGAAAAGGAATTTTGACAAAACAAAAATACTTTGCCACAAAAGGAATAATGCCCTATTTAAATAAAATACCAAGATGGTTTTTAAAGCAAGTAGATTAAATACTTTTATAAAATAACAACCCCTGTTTATTTTAAAACCCCAAATCATAAAGGACAAAACAACAAAAGAATAATACTCACATGCTTAAAATATTATAGGCTATCTCGTGAACATTTTTAAACAATTTAATTAGCAAGTTAAATCTGTTAATAAAATGCCAAGGAATAAAAGGTTATTAGGTTGGGATTGTTTGAAAAGGAAGAAGAGAGGGGAAAGGAGATGAAGCCCACTCAAACCACATCACACATAACAAGATCACTCCCAAACACAACAAGGTCAAGAAGCACATCACAAACAAAGGCATGGCATGAAGATGAATGATATGATGCATGATGCATGAATGCATGAGACAAGGCATGACAAGGAGCAAACTCATCTCATTAACTCATGACAACAAGGTTCACATAAGAATACATGCCATAAAAGGTAGGGGCAGCACTTGGGTTGTCACAACTCTCCCACACTACAAGAGGATCTCGACCCGAGATCTAGGAACGAAAGAACTCTGGAAATTCGGAACTGAGAAGGTCCTCACGTTCCCAAGTAGCTTCTTTGTCAGAATGACGAGATCACTTCACCTTGAGGAACTTGATAGATTTGTTGCGAGTCTTACGCTCAGTTTCTTTGAGAATAGTCACTGGATGCTCACGATAAGAGAGGTCTTCTTGGAGATCAATGTCTTGCAGGTCAATGGTACGCTCGGGAGTCTTGAAGCACCTCCAGAGCTGAGAAACATGGAAGACATCGTGCACATTTGTGAAATTTGGAGGAAGCTCTAGTTGATATGCAAGTCCACCTCTCTTGCCAATAACTTTGAAAGGACCAACAAAAGGAGGAGCTAGCTTCCCTTTAATTCCAAACCGCTGAGTGCCCTTCATGGGAGAGACTCTACGATAGACTAGATCATCCACTTGAAAGGAAACATCCCGATGTTTGTTATTGAAATAACTCTTCTGTCGGGACTAAGCTGCTTTGAGGTTCTCACGAATGACACGGCACATCTCTTCTGCTTTAGTGATCATGTTATTGCCCAATATTTGACGCTCACCGGTTTCAGACCAGTTAAGCAGGGTACGACACTTCCTGCCGTAGAGAATCTCGAAAGGGGCCTTGCTTGAGCTAGCCTGAAAGCTATTATTGTATGAGAATTCGGCATATGGAAGGCAGTCTTCCCATTTCATGCCGAACAAAATCACACAGGTTCTGAGCATATCTTCAAGGATCTGATTGACTCTCTCAACTTGACCACTTGTCTGCGGATGAAATGCAGTGCTGAAACGGATCTTGGTACCCATAGCAGTCTGGAAGGACTCCCAAAACTTGGAAGTAAAGAGGCTTCCACGGTCTGATGAGATGAGCTGAGGAATACCATGCAAAGAAACTATTCTTGACGTATACAACTCTGCAAGCTGAGCTGCCGAGATAGATTCTTTGACTGGCAGGAAATGAGAAACTTTGGTCAGCTTGTTGATAACCACAAAGATGGCATCGTTGCCTCTCTTGGACTTAGGAAAACCAGTGACAAAATCCATCTCCACATGATCGAATTTCCACTCTGGGATAGGCAAAGGCTGAAGGAGACCTGCTGGATGTTGATGTTCTGCCTTCACTCCGCGACAAACATCACACTCGTTCACGAACTGAGCAATTTCACGTTTCATGTGAGTCCACTAGAAGGTTTGCTTGAGATCCTGATACATCTTGGAACTGCCTGGATGAATGGCTAGAAGAGAATTGTGTGCTTCATCCATGATAACCTTCCTGAGATCACCTTTAGGAACCACCAGACGGTCCTCAAAGAACAAAGTATCTTTGTCATCAACGGGAAAGCACGTATACTTCGGAATGCCCTTGGCCACACCTTTCTTCACTTTCTTCACCATAGAGTCAAGAAGCTGCGCTTGGTGAACCTGATCTTCTAGAGTTGGAGAAACTTGAAGATTGGCAAGAAATCCTTGCGGAATCATTTGAAGGTTGAGCTTGCAGAAGGCTTCACAAAGCTCGGGTTAAAGAGGCTTCAAGATGAGACTGTTGCAGTACGCCTTACGGCTGAGCGCGTCTGCAATGACATTTGCTTTTCCAGGAGTATACTCAATGCTTGGATTGAAGTCCTCAAGCATTTCCACCCAACGATACTGCTGAAGATTAAGATTGGGTTGAGTGAAAATATACTTCAAGCTCTTGTGATCGGTATACACCTCAACTGGTCTACCCAACAACAAATGCTTCCAAGTCATTAGAGCATGCACAACTGCCGCCAACTCGAGATCATGAGTGGGGTAGTTCTTCTCGGCAGGCTTCAACTGACGCGAGGTATAAGCAACAATCTTCTTATATTGCATGAGAACACCACGAAGACCTTGGAGAGAAGCATCACAGAATACTTGGAAAGGCTTTGACTGCTCAGGAGGAACAAGAACTCGAGCTGAAGTCAGTCTCTGCTTGAACGTATTGAACGCCACATCACACTTAGGAGACCAAACACACTTGACACTCTTCTGGAGGATATTGGACATAGGTTTAGCAATTTGAGATAAGGTCTCCATGAATCTTTTGCAATAACTAGCAAGCCCGAGGAAGCTACGAAGCTGCTTCACATTCTGAGGAGGCTCCCACTTCAAGATTGCCTCAACTTTCTCAGGGTGCACTTTAATTCCCTCGGCAGAGGTCACATGCCCAAGGTACACCACTTCATTGAGCCAAAACTCACACTTGGAAAACTTGGCATAGAATCGATGCTCTCTTAGCTTGTCAAGCACAAGGTGGAGATGCTCTGCATGCTCTTCTTCTGTCTCCGAGAACACAAGGATATCATCCAAATATACCAAGACGAACTCATTCTTGAAAGCAGAGAAAATGAATTTCATCATTATTGAGAAGGTTGGAGGAGCATTTGCAAGACCAAACGACATGACGGTGTACTCATAAGAGCCAAAACTCGTCCTGAAAGCGGTCTTAGGAATGTCTTATTCGCGAATGCGAATCTGATGATAGCCCATGCGAAGATCAAGCTTCGAGAAAACTTGGCACCTTTTAGTTGTTCAAACAACTCATTGATGTTGGGAAGTGGGTAGTTGTTTCTGATTGTCTTCTTGTTCAATGGATGGTAATCGACACAAAGCCAGTCTGCGCCATCTTTCTTCTTGACAAACAAAACACCTCAACCCCATGGAGAAGAACTTGGTCTGGTCAGACCCAGACGTTCTTGTTCATCTAGCTGCTTCTTCAACTCTTTCAGCTCTTCGGGGCCAAGTTTATAAGGGTGCTTGCAAACCGGTTCAGTTCCGGGCTCGAGATCAATCACGAACTCGACTGGCCGGTGCGAAGGCATTCCTGGCAATTCTTCTGGAAAGACATCTTCATACTCATTAACCATCGGAATTTGAGAAATCACCGAGATTTCACCCTTCTCTTAAGAGCAAAGAGACGGATTATGTCATCATGAGCCGCGAAAATAATCACATCTTCTGAAGGATGAGTCGGCTTGATTTCTTTTGCTTGACAATCAACATAAGCCTTATTCATAGCCAGGAAGTCCATGCCCAAAATGAGATCGGTGTTGGAATTACTGAGAACATAAGGAGAAGCCAAGAAAGAATAATTGCCCATCTTGATAGAAACATCCGGAACAATGGAGGTGGTTTTCATGGTCACACCCGGAGAAACAACACCCAAAGGTCTACTCAACATCTCGGAATAGAAATCACTCTTCATTGCAAAAGGTCTAGACATGAATGAATGCAATGCACCAGTATCAAACAACACTTTTGCAGGAATGGAATTAACTGAGAGATTACCCATGATCACTTGAGAAGAATCCTCTGCCTCTGCTGCATTCACCATATTCACTCTTGCGGTCTTGGGATTATGCTTCACCATTGCATTTCCTGGAGGCTTGACTGGAGGAGGAGGCGGAAGACGTCGCTGGTTGCACTTGTTTGCATAGTGACCCTTCTGGCCACACTTGTGACAAGTCACCTCAGAAAGCGGATGAACATTGCCTGGAGGAGGAACAAAAGCTTCCTTGGACACCTGGGGTCTCTACTGAAATCCTGGGTTGGGTGGGTGGGAAGAACCACGGCCACCGAACTGCTTCTGCTGCTGAGTAGGACAAAACGGAGGAGGATTTGGCACCCAATACTTCTGCTGTTTAGGAACCATCTGAGAGCTGGAAGAAGATGAATATGAATCCCTTGAACGCTTCCTTGAGTTCTCTAACTTGAGTTGAGTTGCCTCGACCTTCAAAGCCATGTTGTAGAACTAATCAAACTCACGAGGCTCTTGAAGAACTAGGCCTGGCAGAAGCTCATCCCTAAGACCACCTCTGAACTGATAGATCATCGCCTTTCCATCTGGAACATCTTGCTTAGCATACCGGGATAGGTTCTGGAACTCGATGTTGTACTAATAGACAGGCTTGCTTCCCTGGTTCAGGTGCCTGAACTTCTCACGCATCTCCTCGACAAAGCTTGTCGGAATGTAATGGCCTTGAAGTCACGACGGAAATTGTCCCAAGTAACAACACGATCGCCCCCTGGAATCCTTGTACTGCTGCCACCAATCAGCTGCCTGACCCTTGAGCTAGAACGATGTAAATCTGACAAAGTCCTCTGGCCTGACATTGCTACACTCAAAATGCTTACTCATATCACGGAGCCAATCATCAGCATCAAAAAGCTACTCACAACAGGTGAAAGACTTGGGTTGGTTGGCAAGGAACTGATTGAGCATCGCAAACTGAGGTTGATTCTGAAAATTCCCTTGAAAGCCTTGTTGATACTGATCTCTTTCTTGCAACATCCTGAGCAACATTTGAGTGTTCGCATTGGTTGCGGCCATCATAGCTTGCCAAGCTTCTAGAGGAGGAGGCGGAGGCGGGGGTGGTGGAACATCAGCCTGCTCCTCACCACGACCCGGATTGTTGCGAGTTGGCGGAGCTATCCTGAGATGGACAAAAACATCAACACCTCATTGATAATATGAATTCAATAGCTGAATCAAATGCTTGAAAGAATTGCACAAATAACATCACAACCTTCCTACTAAAAAATTAGTAAGAATGCTTTCTCTGGTTTGCGATACATCATCAGATATTAGAAGCCACTTGCAATAACACAAAAGTATTGAGCTAATGTTGCTCGGAACAAATTTACATGCCCACATATATCTAAAGAAGATGGTCCTAGATAACTACAAGAGTTCCCATCTAAGAACTTCCGAAAACTTTCTGGTTATGCAATCCGGTGTGGGGGATACAAGGAGGAAATATCTCACACAACTAGCAATCCTATAACCCAACTATATCCATCCTTCAACACATAACCAGAGGCTTTTGCAAATTCATCTAACACGAATCCTTGAACTCACAACGATACTAAACCATGGTGGTACCCCAGACGCCTCCCCGGTACTACGTGACTCCGACCTTATCTCACCACAACAAGTATTGAAGTAATTCCGAACACTCTTCGTCCTGAGATATCAAGGAAGCCGAATGATAACGATGTGCCAACATTCCCTGGAGCTCGACTCCCCGGAAGAAATCAAGTGAGACAGGAGGCACCAAGATAGAACCCTGTCACATCGGTATCATATAGACTCCAAAATAACCGCGTGATCCTAAAAAACTTTTGAGCGAGAAGAGGAGTAGAATCAAAATTCCTAAGTCGAATACCTCACCAAAGCATAGAAGAGGAGTAAAAAGAATCCTACTCTCCGATATAACTAGACTCAAAATATTTTTTACTAGACTCGACTCGACCAGGTTCGATCAAGCAAAGGCTCATATGGTCGTATGGCTCTGATACCAACTTGTCACGCCCAAGATGCGCGCCTATCCATATTACGACACGGGGGCCTCGCAAGGGATAGAGGCGCATCTCGTCGTTCGCAAGTATAACATCATTACATCATACATTAAAGAAGAGATGAGTATACGAGTTGGCTTACACTCGCCACATACTAAATTACAATTCCACACAAGAGTTCAAACACCAATATGAAGACAGGGTCCGACTATGGACGAAAACAAATGATAAAAGCAGATGCAATGACACTATCTCGCTAGTCCTAAAGATCACGACCATGGTCCTCTACTCATCCAGATAAGTCACGTACATCCTGCCTCTTTCCTCGTCATACTCCCACTGGAGCTGCGTCAGATCATCCTGCACGAACTCATCTCTACCTATACCTGGATTGTTGTAGTAATTTGTGAGCCACAAGGACTCAGCAATCATGCGCCCGGGTACCGAAACTATTCAAGCTTAAAGGTTGGGATGGGGTATGTGTTCAGTTTTGCAGCAACACTAAGCATTTATGGTGGCTAAACTTATGTACCATGAAGATAAATATGTGGCCTACGATGAACGATCGAATCTAGAATGACCTCTATGAGATCCTGAACACTTACTTACGTCAATCATAACCCCACCATGTTCTCTCTCAGATCATGTTCACGAGCAAAGACGATCACAGTTACTCACATAGTTGGTGCATTTTATTTAGAGATTACTTCAAGTTAACTATAACCGGGTGTTAAACAAATATCCAAGTTGCCACATAACCGCGGGCACGGCTTTCCTAAAGATTCGACCCTGTAGGGGTGCTCCAACTAGTCCATCACAAATTAACCACACTCCGTAGGAATAGCCTCGACCACGGATCTCGTGATCATCCTAGGCAACTCCAAAGGAATTCCAACACCTCGAGATAACCCGAAGAAAGTCAAAGCCCTCACGCAAGACACTCGATAAAGCTAAAACAAATCCAGCAAGACCACCCGACGTGTCGACGAACCTGATAAAAGCCGCGTATCTCGTTCTCAAGACACGACCAGATAAGCTAGTGTATGATGGCCTGATAGAAATCTCCCAAGTTGCCCTGGGTTGGCCCCGCACAGTGCTCTAGTTTGGACCAACACGCATGAGGAGCACTGGCCTGGGGGTTGATTAATTATCCATGGGGTTGCAAAGCCCTATGCAAATTTTATTAAGTTATTAAGCAAATGTAGTACCAATGTTGGGTCTTGTCAGACAAGTTTTAATCTCAACCGAATAAACAAGGGGGTCCCCATAACACCCCCGACAATGTTAGGAGCGCAAAGTATGGAAACATAACACCGGTAACAAGAAACTATGGCAGTAACAGCGGAACAAAACACCTAGCAAAAGGCCAAGCCTTCCACCAATACCAAGATATATATGTGCATTAAATTAAATAACAAATAATATTGTGATATGCCAAATCCATATTATCACATGGAACAACCTGCACCTACAACTAAGAAAGCTATAGAGGGGCTGAGCAGCGGTAACTTAGCCAATAAAAGGTTTGCTAGGATGTGGAGGGTTAGAGGCTATCATGGCAATTGGGAGGCTGACATTCAAGTGGTAGGTAGCGTAATTTTAACGATAAGAGCGAGTCAACTAGCAAGCGAAAATAGTATCGAGATCCGATATGATCATCTTGCCTGTTGGTTCTTCAGTGGAACAAGTAGCGGGATCCTCGTAGTTGTACTCGCCTGGCTCTTCGTACTCAGGTTCAACGTTCGCATCTACCCAAAAGAAACAGCAAGAATAAACAAACAACCATGGTGCAATGCACAAGCAAGAATGATCCATGCTTAGTTGAAGAGTTTTAGCATGACAATCCTAACTAGTCATGTTTCACATGCAAAGGATTGGTTATTAATGAATCTGGACAGAACCTTATGTTAGGTTATTTAGACATGCATGAACATGGCAAATATGTATGCATCATGCAAAAACGATACAAATGCATATGTAAGAAACGGAGTTACGGTTCTCACGATACGCTCACGGTAAGATACGAAGGCAAAACACAGACAAGAAGGACCTGGGCTATTCCTTGGCATTCCAAGGTAGCCACTGGTTATACAATAAAAAACCAAACCACAATAGAGCCAAAGATCAAGCAAATACATGGAGTATAGCTCCCACAAGTCACAAAACAATAAAACAAACAATCTGCCATAAACAGCAACATAGCAACTTTCACACCCAATAACTTGAGCTACAAGAATTCTACAACCACCAACAAGGCATTGACAGAAACTACTTAACATGCTTATCAACTTATCCAACTACACAATCTGGAAAGGAGGCACACATCAATAAGCACGAAGCTCACAAGTTGGCATGATGAAACAGAAATCTGGGACTTAGTGAAAATAGTAGTTTTCTAGAATCTGGGTTATCCTGATGGCAAGTTGACAGCATAAACTAATGTTGTTAGAGACCACCTCATGGCATGACAATTAACAGGATTCTAGAAGACAACATATACTTCAAAACACTAGCACTGAGCTTGAGCTAATTCACAACATATCAGAAGATAGCAACCACTCTTCATGGCATAAAAATAACAGTAGATTTTCAGACTTAGAAATATTTGGCATGGTTGAAAATAGCAACATTTTAGTGGCTACTTTGGAGCATGGTTCCCACTTATTTGCAAGTTGATCATGACAAAGATAAATACCATGGCATTCTACACATAAAAGACTACCATATTCATGTTGGCATAAACATCATATCATGCATGGATTAAACATAGCAAAAATGACAAAATGGCATTATGAGATAAAATGACATTTTGACAAACTTGCTCAAAAGACCAAACCAAAAGCACCAATGAATTCCTAGGATTTTTCTACCCCAAATTCATGTGTACTCATATAGTCACATGGAGCATCATGACTAAAACTACATAGCAATATCATCATCCTCTCTTATAAGTGAAAACTTAACCAAAATGTACATGAGCATAAATGAACCTATCCAGATTTGGCAATATGCTATAACAGGAAAAGAGCTAATAATCACTACAAAACATGGCACATGCTAAAATAAATAGTGTATGACAAGTGGGGCATGGCCCACTTGTCACACACACTCACACACCCAAACCTACACACACACACTACCACATATACACACACATGGCTACATATGCACAAGTGCATATGGCACACTCACACTCATATAAACACACACCACTATGTGTGTGGGTGCCCATCACACCCACATATGTGCACACATATATGCACAAGTGCATATATGCACATACACATGCATGTAGCACCACATTCACACACATACACTCACATACACCTATATCTAAATCAGAAAAGGGAAAAACAATCATCTATACATGTATGTATACACATACACACACATACATGCCACATCATAACAGAAAGAAAATAAAACAAAGAAAGAAAAAACGAAAGGGGGGTGTGGGGATCGAACCCAGACCTGCTGGTCAGCACCCCCGAGCGCTACCACTGCGCTACTGCTTCGGTTGTTAACAGAAGAGGGCATCGAGCCCACTAGTACTATGCCCTTTCCCTGCTAACTAACAAAACTAATGAAACCTGCACCTACGGCGACAGTCAACGGCGGCGACGATTCCGGCGACCAAACGGGCACTCCGGCGACGACAACGGGCACAAACAAAGAGGGAACACTACGGGGTCCCATCCCTCTGCTCATCTCGCGACAAGGAAGACGGAGGCGAGCTCAAGCGCTCGCCTTTTTGGCCGGCGGCGATGGCACTACGGCGACAACACGGCAGACCTACGCAGGGAAGAAAGGTAATGGGGACGTGGCAGCTCACTGAGAGGGTTTCGGAGGCGTGGGGGATACGGACGACGGCGAGACGGAGGGAAAGAAGACGCCGGCGATGACCTTGCTCCTTGCGGTCAATGGCGACGCGAAGCGGTGTTGCGGGGAGGTGCTCCTCACCTCCCTAGTAGCAGGAATGGAACGCGGGCGACGGCCCCGTGCTCCATGCCATGTCCACCGGTGATGAGGGCCACCGAAGACACGGTGACGGCGGCGAAGACGACCGACGAGACCTCTCTCTAAACTTACCTGCTCTCTCTGCACCTCGCCGAGGGGGGAACAAGAAGGGGAGGAGGATAAGGCTAGAGAGGGAGATGGGAGCAGCGACGGCTGGGAGGAGGAGCGAAAACCTAGGGCGAATGACACGCATGTCGAGGGGGTTAAATACCCTGAGGAGCTGACGGCGACGGACGGCGAAAAGGGACGGCGACGACGCACTCTCTCTCTAAAGACTCTAACGGAGACGACGGCAGGGCAATGGGAGCAGGTAGCCGCTAGGCCACCTGGGCTGGGCCACGCTGGGAGGGGAAGGCCCACTTCCGATCTCTCTCTCTCACAGAAAACATAAGAGGGTTTTATTTTTATAAATAAAAAGGAAACAAAACAAAAGCCCCAGAGTAAAAGAAAAGGAATTTTGAAAAAAACAAAAATACTTTGCCACAAAAGGAATAATGCCCTATTTAAATAAAATACCAAGATGATTTTTAAAGCAAGTAGATTAAATACTTTTATAAAATAACAGCCCCTGTTTATTTAAAACCCCAAATCATAAAGCACAAAACAGCAAAAGAATAACACTCACATGCTTAAAATATTATAGGCTATCTCCTGAACATTTTTAAACAATTTAATTAGCAAGTTAAATCTGTTAATAAAATGCCAAGGAATAAAAGGTTATTAGGTTGGGATTGTTTGAAAAGGAATAAGAGAGGGGAAAGGAGATGAAGCCCACTCAAACCACATCACACATAACAAGATCACTCCCAAACACAACAAGGTCAAGAAGCACATCACAAACAAAGGCATGGCATGAAAATGAATGATATGATGCATGATGCATGAATGCATGAGACAAGGCATGACAAGGAGCAAACTCATCTCATTAACTCATGACAACAAGGTTCACATAAGAATAAATGCCATAAATGGTAGGGGCAACACTTGGGTTGTCACATTTGTGCACCTTTATTTTGAGTCACTAAATTTTTTAGAATTTTTCAAAAAAAGAAAAAATGTTGAGGAAGGTGTTTCAAGGGGGTTCATTGAGCAAGAAGACCCCGAGACTAGCGATACGTGAGCCCGAGCTTGAACCACTGAGGGAAGCACAAGTACAACCTTTTGAATGGCCATCAGATCAATTCATGAGTGATGTTGGTTTCAAGGAAGAATTTTACACGTACACAAGAAATGTCGGCCTTGAGGAATTCGTGTTCGATAAATGCAAGCAATACTATCAACTCATGGATTCTTTCGTGTGGAGGTTTGAATTTTCGCTCAATCGTAATAAACCTTCCCTTCTATTTGACCTTTATGACAAATCATATACTTTGGACATAGAGGATTTTAATCATGCTTGCAAAATTCCACAATGGGGCAACTATAGTGATCCGCACAAAACTAAATATAATGATTTCTTGCTAGCATTACCATTGGAGAAACTAGAAATATTACACAGGCTACCATGGGGAGCATTCACTTTCCTGCCATACATTATTTTGCTCTATTCATAGGTAGATGTATTAACGGTAAAACTGAGCAGAGCCACCTTTGTGCAACCGATCTTAGTATTCTTAAGAGTGCAGTAATGGGCGAAAGGTGATATAACTTAGGGGCCATTATTGCTAGAAGATTGCATAACAATGCTAATGATGGAGATTTCTTTGGTGGGATTTATGCCACTCGATTAGCTAATTATCTTGGGGTACCCATACGTGGAAATGATATTGAGTTACCACCTACTTTTCTTGATTATGAGGCTTCGATACGTTTTCAGTTTCTCGAAAGGAACGAACAATCTCTCCAGTACCGACTAATTTTTGATAGACAACGTATTGTCCATGTTACCCTTCCTGCTCCTGCCTTCTTTAAGTTTCAGGAAAAACAGAGGTACCTTATAACCAGAGAGCAGAGAGACGAGTACGAGAGGAGCGCGGAATCAGCTCGCCTTCACGCTGCAGTCGTTCAGGCGGTAGCCGCCGCAGCCCAATACAACCCCAACTATGACTTCAGATATTATTAGGGCCAGCCATGGCCATAGACCAACTTAGGCCAAAAGCCTAAGCTTAGGGGAGTACGTATTTCTCACCGACTTTACATTCATGTTCACACACTCATCTAAGTAGTCGGTGTTCATACTCTTTCATTGTACCATCCATGGTAGTTTATTTTCTTGTTTCACTTTCTTCTTGTGTGTATAATTAACTTTGAGAAAAATACCAAAAAAAATAGTTCTAGCTTTACCTTCTAGTTTCTTAGTTGTAGCATTAAAAAGAAAACCCAAAAAGATTTTTAGTTCTTCTTTTTCTTGTTGGGAGCTTTCCCGTGTAAATAGTTTTTCTCGTTCATGTTTTGAATTTTGTTTCTTTGGGTCGTAAGGAGAAGACCACAATGAAAATGTCGAGTGGCTCTCATATGCATTATTATTTACCTATTAGAGAGCCCATGTTCCCTTGTCTTCTCCTTTGAGTTATTGCTTGCAGATTCCAGCTTAATCCAAGGCACGTGCACTCTTATTATTATCCACACCGTTTGGTCGTGCAAGTGAAAGGCAATAATGACGATATTTGATGAAAAGATTGAGATGGAGAAAAGCTGGTATGAACTCGACCTATCTTGCTTTTGTAAATATGATTAGCTCATCGTTCGGAATTCACTTCATTATGGGTGAAACATATTTGCAATGGCAATTAGAGATTATAGTTATTCATGCCATGCTTAATTAGCTAAGAGTGGATAATGGTTTGTTTAGGGTGCCAACATGCATATTAAAATGGTTGTGATGTAGTATGATGGGATGGTATCCTCCTCTGAACAATTCAAGTGGCTCGACTTGGCACATGTTCATGCATGTAGTTGAAACAAAATCAAAATAGCATCTATGATATTTATGCTCATAGTGATTTATATCCTACTCATGCTTGCATTCAATGTTGGTTAATCTCAAAGGATGTTGATGACCGTGTCGCTCTCTAGTTGGTCACTCCACTGTCTTTTGCTAGCCTTCACTTGTACTAAGCGGGAGTACTGCTTGTGCATCCAATTCCTCAACCCCAAAGTTGTTCCATATGAGTCCACCATACCTACCTATATGCGGTATTTACCTGACCGTTCCAAGTAAATTTGCATGTGCCAAATTCTAAACCTTCAAATAGACATTCTGTGGTGACTGGGGGCTGACAGTATCTTCCATGCTAGGTGGGTTATTCTCACGATATGTGTTGATTCACTATCATTAACGAGAAAGTGGCTGGTAATCGGGATTCCCAATTCCATGCTCAAAATAAAAGAAAAATATAATTAAACAAAACTCCCCCGGAACTATGTTTGTATGGACGATACCCATGGATTTGGCTTGTCGTGGAGTGTGACTGATTGGTGGAGGGGGAGTAAAAACTTTATCATTCTGTTTGAGAATCGCCTATAATGTATATATCATGGAACATGTTGAAAACTGCTTGGTCGTTATGTGAGCAATGAAAGCATACCGCTCAAAAATCATTACTTATCTCTGTTTTAAAAACTCGAACTCTGGCACCTCTGCAAATCAAGGCTTCCCTCTACAAAGGGCCTTTCCATTTACTTTATTGTTGAGTCATCATCTTCTTATAAAAGGCACCAGTTAGAGAGCACCACTGTCATTTGTATACTTTGTTGTTACTTGATATGAGCATGACTGGATCTCTTTCACCGTGAATTACAATGTCTACCCAATCCTTGATCTTTAGAGGTGATCTACATTTATGTTTTGCGGTCTCAGAAAGGGCTAGCGAGATACCATTTTGTCATATTGTATCATGATTGTTTTGAAAAAGTGTTGTCATCTGAGAGTTGTTATTATTGCTCGCTAGTTGATTATGTCATTGATATGAGTAAATGTGAGACCTAAATGTTATTGTGAACTTGGTTAGTCCATGATCTTTGCTGAAAATCTGAACATCAGTTCGACGTATTTATAAAAACAAGATCAAACGGAGTTTGTAAAAGTTTTTCTTTATCACTTTCAGTTTATCAACTGAATTGCTTGAGGACAAGCAATGGGTTAATCTTGGGGGAGTTGATACGTCTCCATCGTATCTGTTGGGTTCTACCGTAGGTGCATCGCATGCCAATTAAAATTTTCCTACACGCAGAACATCCAAGAACATGCTACGGAGATGGATCACAGATTGTTACCACTGGACTCGTAGTGCCGTGCAGCGGAAGGTTGTGGCAGCGCATTCGCGTGGTCCATCTCCTCCTCGTCCGATCTCCCTCGAATAGCCAGTCCGATCTCCCTCGAACTGGCGGTCGTCGGATCCCACATACAGGTTTGCCGGAGCAGTGTAGATGCACCGCCTCTAACGGTATCCACGCGTGCAGGAGGAACACCCGTGCGGCGGACTGCTAGGTCCGATCACACGGTCGGCGGCGGTGAGTGGAGGTGTCTAGTTGCAACTCATGCAAAGCCCTACTGACGGCACTGAAGCGATCAACCGGATGGATGTGCCACACCTCCACTATATATAGGCATCCAGTGCGGGCTCAACTCTTGGGCCTTGCAAGGATCCTAAAGCCCACGTGTTCCATCCCTTAAGCGCGCGACCCCTTAGGTTCTCGTTCACTTGGTCGCGAGTTGGATCACATCCGACTCGACCAATCGGTACCGGCCTCTAGCAAAACATGCCGACTCCAAGTGTCCGATGAAGCTGGTTAGGCGAACCTATACTTCACACTTTTGTTCCCTTTGCCACACGATATATGTTGTCGTGCACAAGGCGATATGGTCACCCTTGTTGCAGCACGACCTCTTTCTCGTTTCGGTGAATTGGACCAACATTCGAATTATCTCATAATCCTCATCGCATGGCCATGCTTATCCAGGTCGGATCACCCGAGGGGCCCAGAGTATATCTCTCCTGGTAGGAGGGGCAAATCCCATCTTGCTTGACCATGTCTCGCAGCATGGGTCTGGACAAGCCCAAAACCTACCTTTGTAACTACCCAGTCATGGAGTAGCCTTTGGTCGGCCCAAAGCAAGTCTGTCACCATCCCGAGTACATGCGCCAGCTCAGGTCTAAGGACATAGAACGTATGTTGTACTAGAGACTCACAGATGGCGTATCGCTGCATCTCATAGTTGGGTCTGTCCAACTCAGACCTTATCTCGACTCGGATCTGACTATGTCGAATCCGACCAGACCTTTCTGAGTCCATATTATCCGGTTAGCATCCAATGCTACATGGCCAGTGAGACCGAACCATCCATCGTGTCATATGCTAGTCTAATTAGTTGCGCGTCCACACAACCCTTTCGACTAGGGACCATTTAGGACAGTTATCATACAATGCATAGTCTCACAAACAAGTCACGTACTTATTAATACACATCACTGATAATGTCCAAGGACTATCTTTATTCATAAACACATAGGAAATATCATCATACATGATTGCCTCTAGGGCATATCTCCAACAGTCTCCCACTTGCACTAGAGTCAATCAAATATACATCGAATGCCCATAGCTCTAACGTGTCCCTCATTCTTGGGTTGTGGAAGCGGCTTAGTCAACGGATCTACAACATTTGCATCCTTATGAATCTTGCACAAATTGGTATCACCTTCCACTACAAGCTTTCGTATCAAGTGATATTTTTGGTCTATGTGCCTGGTCTTGTGGTGTTGTCTCGGCTCCTTGGCCTGTGCGATGGCACCTGAATTATCGCAATAAAGGTCCAACGGTTTTGACCAGCCTGGGAACACACCAACATCTTGCAGGAACTTCCGAATCCAAACACCTTCCTTTGCGGCTTCACAAGCCACAATGTATTCGGCCTCTGTTGTGGAGTCGGCCACCGTATCTTGCTTGGAACTCGTCCAGCTCACAGCTCCTCCATTCATGACATACACGAATCCATTTTGCGATTGACAATCATCCCTGTCGGTTTGGAAACTAGCATCAGTGTAACCCTTTACACAGAGCTCCTCCTCACCTCCGTAAACTAGGAACATATCTTTAGTCCTTTTTAGGTACTTCAAGATAGTTTTCACTGTTGCCCAGTGACTCTCACCTGGGTCGGCCTGGTATCTGCTTGTTAAGCATATTACATAGGCAACATCAGGTTGTGTACATAGCATGGCATACATGATGGATCCAATTGCCAAGGCATATGGAATCCTACTCATACGATTTTGCTCATGAGAAGTCGTCGGACTCTGAGTCTTGCTTGGCCTTATACCATGTGAGACGGGAAGAACCCTTTCTTGGCCTCACTCATGTTGAACCTCTTCAACACTTTGTCTATGTACATGCTCTGGCTTAAGCCGAGCAGCCTCCTCGATCTATCTCTATAGTTCTTGATGCCTAAAATGTACACTTCCTCTCCAAGGTCTTTCATCGAAAACTTGCCATTCAATGATTCCTTGACTGATTTCAGCATCGAAACATCATTTGCGATCAGCAGTATGTCATCCACATACAAGATCAAAAATACTACCGAGCTCCCACTAGACTTCTTGTATAAACAATAGTCCTCTTCGCTCTTGATGAAACCAAGGTCAACGATGACTTCATCAAAACAAATGTTCCAATACTGAGCGAGTAGGTCTCGTCATAGTCAATTCCTTGAACTTGTCCATAACCTTTAGCGACAAGCTGAGCTTTGTGGATCTGAACATTTCCATCCACATCGGTTTTCTTCTTAAAGACCCATTTACAACCAATAGCAACTACGCCAGGTGGCGGATCAACCAAGTCCCAGACTTGATTCTCATCCATGGACTTTAACTCGGACCTCATGGCCTCTAGCCATGCCTCGGAATCTGGGTTCACCATCGCTTTTGCATACATGGCCGGCTCATCGCTTTCCAGCAACAATACATCACGCACTCTGCGCAATCTTTCTGACCTCCGTGGTTCCGATGCCGACTCCACTACGGGTTCCCTGATCAACTCCGGTATGATCTCATCACTAGTCGAGTTGTCCCCGAGTGGCTCTCGAATTTCTTCGAGTCGCACCATTCTCCCACTGGCCTCCCGACTGAGAAACTCTTTCTCTAGGAAAACCCCGTTCCGAGCAACAAACACTTTGTTCTCTTCTCGATTGTACAAGTTATATCCCAAGGTTTCCCTCGGATATCCCACAAATATGCATTTATCTGACTTGGGTGTAAGCTTGTCTGACATGAGTCGCTTGACAAATGCTTCACAACCCCAAATCTTTAGAAAAGACAAACTAGGACTCTTCCCAGTCCACATCTCATGTGGTGTCTTGTCTACGGATTTAGATGGTACCCTATTAAGTGTGAAAGCTGCAGTTTCTAGAGCATATGCCCAGAATGACAAGGGTAAATCTGATTTTCTCATCATCGATCGGGCCATGTCCAACAAGGTTCGATTTCTCCGTTCTAACACACCGTTTCTCTACGGCATACCCGGAGGTGTGAGCTGAGGTACTATACCTCGGCTTTTAAGATGATTATCAAACTCCTGGCTCATGTACTCACCTCATTGATCTGATCGTAGAAGTTTTATTGTCTTGCCGAGCTGATTTTCAACCTCATTCTGAAACTCTTTGAACTTTTCAAAAGTTTCCGACTTGTGCCTCATCAAATATATATATCCATATCTACTCAAGTCATCGGTAAAAGTCACGAAGTACTAATAGCCACCTCTGGCCGTTGTGCTCATTGGACCACACACATCACTGTATATAAGCTCCAACAGCTCGGACGCCCTCTCGCAACTCTTTGCAAAAGGAGACTTAGTCATCTTGCCTAGCAAGCATGATTCGCATGTCTTGAACGACCCGAAGTCGGACGAAGTTAGGTGTCCATCGTCATGGAGCTTCTTCATGCGTTTAAGACTAATGTGTCCAAGCCGACAATGCTAGAAGTATGTCGGATTTATCTCATTAGGCTTATGCCTCTTGACATTCACGTTATAGACTGGTTCCGTTTCTAGATTTAAAATAAATAGCCCATCTACTATGGGTGCATAGCCATGGAACATTCCATTCAAATAAAATGAACAACCATTGCCCTTTATATTGAATTCATAACCTTGACTCGTCAAACATGAGGCAGAAATAATGTTCTGACTAAGTGCAGGAATGTCATAACGATTATTCAATTCCAAAATAAATCCATAAGGAACGTTGAGCTGCATCGTGCCGACCTCCAATGCAGCAACTCTTGCTTTGTTGCTGACCCTGATGCCAATCTCCCCTTGTGCCACACGCCTAGTTCTTACCAGCCCCTGCATCAAGTTGCAAATATGAACAACCGATCCGGTATCAAATACCCAAGAGCTACTAGGTATGTCATCAAGGTAAATGTCTATAACATATGTAACAAGTGTACCTTTGCCTGAAGAAGCATCTCCGGCCTTCTTGCCGTGCTCAGCAAGCCACTTGCTACAGTTCCTCTTCCAGTGACCAGCTTCCTTGCAGTGAAAGCAAATGGTCTTTGAGTTCAGTCCAGACTTTGGCTCAGCGGTGGAGATAGCCTTCTCCGTGCCCTTTGCCTTACCCTTTTTCTAGGACCAACTCTTCTTGAACTTAGCCAAGTTCTGCACCATCAACACTTAATGCGTGGCTTTCTTAATATCTTGCTCTGCCACCTTGAGCATCCCATGCAATTTAGTGAACTTCTTATCCATGCCGTGCATATGATAGTTCGAGACAAACGTCCCATAGCTAGGTGGAAGAGAACCCAGAATTGCATCAGTGGACAGCTCGTCCCCAAGTGGGAAGCCTAACCGATCCAAAGCTTTCACGTACCCGATCATCTTGATCACATGCGGGCTTAGTGGATCACCCTCCTTCAGCTTACAGTCCGTCAAGGACTGCTAGATGTTGAACCTTTCGGTCCTAGCCTGCACCAGAAACATGCTCTTCAAACTCTCAATCATATCGAAAGCCTGAATGTTTTCGAAATGCTGTTGCAAATCGGGCTCCATACAAGCCAACATGAGGCAGCTGATCTCGTTTGATTCATCAACGAGTTTCTGGTGGGCATTCTTGGTTGTGGCATTAGCATTCTCGGCAGGTTCCTCTGGAAGTGGATCCTCTAGAACATGTTCCTTTTTATCGTGGTTGAGAACAATTCTCAGATTTCTATACCAGGTGGTAAAGTTTGTTCCATTCAGTTTATCCTTTTCTAGAATCTATTTCAATGCAAAGTTGGGTTGAGCAGGTGCTGCCATTGATCTACAACAGAAAATATGCAATCACTAAGCAATGTGTTTATGTAGAGTAATTCAAGCCTTAAACAGAATTACTCCCACTGAAGTCAGCATCCCTCCGCAAACTCTCAGTGATTCAGGACCCGTCTAGCGCGAGCGATTAGTGAGCTTTAGCATCACTGCTAGCCAACTTGCCTATTTGGTAAGAAACTCCTTGCTAATCGTATCTCTATATGACTCCTATCGGTTGGGTAGGTATCTCATACCCCCGCTCCCAACCTTCTCTGCCATAAGGCCCAAAACTGTTTTGATAGCCTTGTCAAGTTAACCCGATGCAGTGCATGTCTGTGTTCGACACGAACCCTCCGGTTCAAGGACACCTAGTAGCACCTCAATTTTATGAGCCCACCACTAGAAGTACTTGACGTGCGAAGGTGCAACATACGGAATGGCAATGTGCTTGATATTAATGAGGGATCTTTCTACCTTTCTAACATGCATTGGAACAAGAAGCAATATCAATCACATATAAACATAAATATGTGAAATAGTATGGCTCCTTCATGGACATCCTTCCAGGTAGGCTCCAACTCCTATGACCAAGGCGGAACTCCATCTTGTCCGTCTCGCCAGGACGCCAAAGCCTCGAACTTGATCTCTGTCCTCCAATTACTAGAACTAGTAATGAATTTACAAAGAATCACAAGTCGACACGCAGGTCGTTATACAATATAATGACAGCACTTTGGCTCCTGTCGGCTGACAATCATGACACGCAGGTCATGTTAAATTACATACACGCATCACATACATATGAGCCATACTATTCACATC
Source organism: Hordeum marinum (assembly GCA_022496015.1). Taxonomy (NCBI): domain Eukaryota; kingdom Viridiplantae; phylum Streptophyta; class Magnoliopsida; order Poales; family Poaceae; genus Hordeum; species Hordeum marinum. Next base: position 337,804,691 of record CM039677.1, on the reverse strand, counting down.
AAACCTGCAAAACAAACTTATGCATAGAATCGCATTCTACCGGTTTGTGTGATCGTGTACGAAATACAAGGCGCTACGCACATGGCGGAAATCATAGATCGCATCTGCACTCCGATCATGCCGAATTTTTTGATCTGACCGATCTCATCGATCATCGCGAACCCAACTCGGATTTACGTTTCACGCTTAACACCGATGGCGGATACCGGCCGGTAGGGGTAGGTTGTGTCACGACCTCATTGATTCCGATTGATAGAAAACATAGCCTCAACGATCCCGATGTGCAGTTGATGTCATCAACCGTGCACATAGCCGATCTCATGAACGACGACAGATCACATCCGCCGCCGCCACATATCACATATGCTACCGATATGGATCCAAACCTATAGCAGAGGCTCTGATACCACCGTTAGGTTCTATCGTAGGCGCATCACATGCCAATTAAAATTTTCCTACGCGCAGAACATCCAAGAACATGCTATGGAGATGGATCACAGATTGTTACCACTAGACTCGTAGTGTCGTGCAGCGGAAGGTTGTGGCAGCGCGTTCGCGTGGTCCGTCTCCTCCTCATCCAATATCCCTCGAACAGCCGGTCCGATCTCCCTCGAACTGGCTGTCGTCGGATCCCACGTATAGGTTCGCCGGAGCGGCACAGGTGCATCACCTCTAATGGTATCCGCGCGTGCAGGAGGAACACCTGTGCGGCGGACTACTAGGTCCAATCACACGGTCGGCAGCGGCGAGTGGAGGTGGCTAGTTGCAACTCATGCAAAGCCCTAATGACGGCGTCGAAGTGATCAACCGTATGGGTGTGTCGCACCTCCACTATATATAGGCATCCGACGCGGGCTCAACTCTTGGGCCTCGCACGAATCCTAAAGCCCACGTGTTCCTTCCCTTAAGCGTGCGACCCCTTAGGTTCTTGTTCACTTGGTCACGAGTCAGATCACATCTGACTTGACCAGTCGGTAGCGGTCTCTAGCAAAACATGCCGAATCCAAGTGTCCGATGAAGCTGGTTAGGCGAACCTGTACTTCACACTTCTATTCCCTTTGCCACACGATATATGTTGTCGTGCACAAGGTGATATGGTCACCCTTGTTGCAGCACGACCTCTTTCTCATTTTGGTGAATCCGACCAACATTCGGATTATCTCATAATCCTCACCGCATGGCCATGCTTATCTAAGTCGGATCACCCAAGGGGCCCAGAGTATATATCTCCTGGTAGGAGGGGCAAATCCCATCTTGCTCGACCATGTCTCGCAGCATGGGTCTGGACAAGCCCGAAATCTACCCTTATAACTACCCAGTCACGGAGTAGCATTTGGTCAGCCCAAAGCAAGTCTGTCACCATCCCGAGTACATGCGCCAGCTCAGGTCTTAAGACATATAACGTATGTTGTACTAGAGACTCACAGATGATCTATCGTTGCGTCTCATAGTTGGGTTTGTCCAACTCAGACCTTATCTCGACTCGGATCCGACTATGTTGAATCCGACTAGACCTTTCTGAGTCCATATTATCCGGCTAGCATCCAATGCTACATGGTTAGTGAGACCGAACCATCCACCGTGTCATGTGCTAGTCTGATTAGTTGCGCGTCCACACAACCCTTTCGACTAGGGACCATTTAGGACAGTTATCATACAATGCATAGTCTCACAAACAAGTCACATACTTATTAATACACATCACTGATAATGTCCAAGGATTATCTTTATTCATAAACACATAGGAAATATCATCATAAATGATTGCCTCTAGGGCATATATCCAACATTATCCACTTTTCCAAACTCTTTTGCCCTTGTTTTGGACTCTAATTTGCATGATTTGAATGGAACTAACCCGGACTGACGTTGTTTTCAGCAGAATTGCCTTGGTGTTATTTTTGTCCAGAAATAAAAGTTCTTGGATCGTCTTGAAAATTTACGGAGAATATTTTTGGATTTAATAAAAATATTGGTGCAAGAATCAACCAGAGGGGGGCACCTGTAGGCCACAAGCCTGCTAGGCACGGCCACCCCCTGGTCGTGCCTAGCAGGCTTGTGGGGCCCTTGTGGCTCCTCTGACCTCATCTCCAACTCCATATAACCCTATTTGCAAAGAAAAAAATCAAAGAGAAGAGTTCATCATGTTTCACGATACGGAGCCATTGCCACCTCCCGTTCTTCCTTGAGAGACCTGATCTGGAGTCCGTTTTGGGCTCCGAAGAGGGGAAATCAATGCCATCGTCATCACCAACCATCCTTCATCACCAATTCCATGATGCTCTCCGCCATTTGTGAGTAATCCCATCGTAGGCTTGCTAGACGGTGATGGGTTGGATGAGATTTATCATGTAATCAAGTTAGTTTTGTTAGGGTTTGATCCCTAGTACCCACTATGTTTTGAGATTGATGTTGCCATGACTTTGCTATGCTTAATGCTTGTCACTAGGGTCCGAGTGCCATGATTTCAGATCTGAACCTATAATGTTTTCATGAATATATGTGTGTTCTTGATCCTATATTGCAAGTTGTAGACACCTATTACGATTTATGATCCGCATCCCCCAGGGTTACAATAACTGGGATTCTTTCTGGTGATTACCGTAGCTTGAGGAGTTCATATATTCACTAAGTGCTAATGCTTTGGTCTGGTTCTCTATTAAAACGAGGCCTTAATATCCCTTAGTTTCCATTAGGACCCCGCTACCACGGGAGGGTAGGACAAAAGATGTCATGCAAGTTCTTTTCCATAAGCACGTATGACTATGTATGGAATACATGCCTACATTACATTGGTGAATTGGAGATAGTTCTGTGTCACCCTATGTCATAACTGTTGCATGATGAATGCTATCCGGCATAATTATCCATCACCGATCCATTGCCTACGAGCTTTCCACATATTGATCCTTGCTAAGTTACTTCTCCGTTGCTACTGTTACAATTACTACAAAACTGCTACCATTACTTTTGCTATCTTTACCGTTACATCCATACTACTTTGCTACTAAATACTTTGTTGCAGATATTAAGTCTTTCAGGTGTGGTTGAATTGACAACTCAGCTGCTAATACTTGAGAATATTCTTTGGCTCCCCTTGTGTCGAATCAATAAATTTTGGTTGAGTACTCTACCGTCAAAAACTGTTGCAATCCCCTATTCTCGTGGGTTATCAACATCTCTATGTTGATCATATCTACTATATGACTCATGTTCGACCTTTCGGTCTCTTGTGTTCTGAGGCCATGTCTGTACATGCTAGGCTCGTCAAGTTTAACCTGAGTGTTCCTCACGTGCAACACTGGCTCACACCCGTTGTATGTGAACATAGAGTCATCACACTCGATCATCACGTGGTGCTTCGAAATGACAAACTTTTGCAACGGTGCACACTCGAGGAGAACACAATTTTATCTTGAAATTTTAGTGAGGGATCACCTTATAATGCTACCGTCGTCCTAAGCAAAATAAGATGCATAAAAGGATTCACATCACATGCAAAACATGAGTGACATGATATGGCCATGAACTTGTGCTATTGATCTTCATCTCCAAAGCACCGACATGATCTCCATCGTCACTGACATAACACCATGATTTCCATCGTCGTGGACATAACACCATGATCTCCATCATTGTGTCGCCATCGAGGTTGTCGCGCCCACCATGCTTCTACTACTATTGCTACCGCTTGGCGATAAAGTAAAGCATTACATAGTGCTTAATGATTGACACGCAAGTCATACAATAATTAAAGACAACCCTATGGCTCTTGTCGGTTGCCGTACTCATCGGCATGCAAGTCGTGATATTCTATACAAAACATGATCATCTCATACATCACATATATCTCATCATGTAATTGGTCATATCATATGACAACATACCCTGCAAAAACAAGTTGGACGTCCTCTAATCGTTGTTGCATGTTTTATGTGGCTGTTACAGGTATCTAGAAAGAACGATTCTTACCTACCCAAAACCACAACGGTGATAAACAAATTGCCATTCAACCTTCTGAAGGACTGCCTTGTCGAATCCGATCCAACTAAAGTGGGAGATACAAACACCCAGCCATCTTTATGCAACAAAGTCACATGTCAGTCGATGGAACCGGTCTCTCGTACGTGGATGAGTAAGGTTGGTCCGGGCCGCTTCATCTCACAATACCACTGGATCAAGAAAAGACCAAGGAAGGAAGCAATCTGAGCATCAATGCCCACAAACTCCTTTGTGTTCTACTCATGATCTCATCTACGCATCGACCTAGCTTAGATACCACTGTTGGGGAACATTACATGGGAAACAAAAAATTCATACGCACACGCAAGATCTATCCATGGTGATGAGCATCTACGAGAGGCAAAGTGGATCTACATACCCTTGTAGATCGCTAAGCGGGAAGCGTTAAGAAACGCGGTTGATGTAGTCGAACGTCTTTCCGATCCAAATCGCTAGCCGTCCCACGATCCCTCCCGATCTAGCGCCGAACGGATGGCACCTCCCCGTTCAGCACACGTACAGCTCGATGACGATCTCCGCCTTCTTGATCCAGGAAGAGGGAGCGAGGGGTAGATGAGAACTCTGGCAGTGCGACGACGCGACGACAATGGTGGTGGAACTGTTCGGGCAGGGCTTCGCCTAAGCACCGCCAAAAACTAGAGGAGGAGACGATCTAGTGGGGGAGGGACGCAACGTGGCTTGGGGTGTGGCTGCCCTATCTCCCCTCCAATATATATAGAAGGGAGGGGAGGGGCTGGCTATAGCATCGAAAGTAGTGCTAGAGGGTGGGGGTGATTAGACTACTTGACCAAATAAAAATCTACTTTTTCCCAATGTTAATTCTTGGCAAATTTCAGCATTCATAGTATCTCAAGTACACCCTACACATGAATGTCTAAGAGTATAGCAGCGAAGAGTAAAGACAAACATGTAAGTAAAGGAATGTTGGAAATATGCCCTAGAGGCAATAATAAATTAGTTATTATCATATTTCCTTGTTCATGATAATCATTTATTATCCATGCTATAATTGTGTTGATCGGAAACTCAAATACATGTGTGGATACATAGACAAACACCATGTCCCTAGTATGCCTCTAATAGACTAGCTCGTTGATCAAAGATGGCTATGGTTTCCTAGTCATGTACATGAGATGTCATTTGGTAACGGGATCACATCATTAGGAGAATGATGTGATGGACAAGACCCAAACTACAAACGTAGCATATGATCATGTCAGTTTATTGCTACTGTTTTCTGCATGTCAAGTATTTTTTTCCTATGACCATGAGATCATGCAACTCACTGACACCGGAGGAGTGCCTTGTGTGTATCAAACGTTGCAACGTAACTGGGTGACTATAAAGGTGCTCTACAGGTATCTCCGAGGGTGTCTGTTGGGTTGGCATGGATCAAGATTGGGATTTGTTACTCCGTGTGACGGAGAGGTATCTCAGGGCCCACTCGGTAATACAACATCACAATAAGCCTTGCAAGCAATGTGACTAAGTGTTAGTCACCGGATCTTGTGTTACGAAACGAGTAAAGAGACTTGCCGGTAATGAGGTTGAACTAGGTATGGAGATACCGACGATCGAATCTCGGGCAAGTAACATACCGAAGAACAAAGGGAACATCATACGGGATTAACTGAATCCTTGACATAAAGGTTCGACCGATAAATATCTTCATAGAATATGTAGGAACCAATATGGGCATCCAGGTCCCACTATTGGTTATTGACCGTAGAGGTGTCTCGGTCATGTCTACATAGTTCTCGAACCCGCAGGGTCTGCACACTTAAGGTTTGGTGACGTTTCGGTAGTATAGAGTTATGTATGGTGGTGACCAAAGGTTGTTCGGAGTCCTGGATGAGATCCCGGACATCACGAGGAGCTCCGGAATGGTCCGGAGGTAAAGATTGATATATAGGAAGTCCTGTTTTGGTCGCCAGAAAAGTTTCGGGCTCATCGGTAGTGTATCGGGAGTACCGGTAGTGTATCGGGAGACCACCGGGAGGGGTATTTCGACCCAAGAGGCTTCATGGGCTGTGGGAGAATAAATACCAGACTTTTGTGGGCTGGTGGAAATCCCACACAAGGCCCATGCGGCTAGGGAAGAAAACCCAAAGGGAAAAAGGTGGAAAAAGGCCAAAAAGGAGGAATCCTAGTCCTGCTAGGATTGGAGGAGGAGTCCTCCTCTCCTCCCCACTTTGGCCGAACCAAGGAGGCTTGGACCTTGCGCAAAGTCCTCTCCTCCCTCCCTCTTATATATACTGGAGGTTTTAGGGGTTTTGCACAGAATTTTTAGCCACGTGCTGCCCGTTCCTCCAGTGCATAGTTTCTCCTCTAGATCGAATTTTTGCTGTGCTTAGGCGAAGCCCTGCCGGAATAGCTCCACCACCATCGCCGGAGCGCCGTCACGCTGTCGAAGTACTCTTCTACCTCTCCTCTCCCTCTTGTTGGATAAAGAAGGCGGAGATCGTCATCGAGCTGTACGTGTGCTGAACGTGGAAGTGTCGTCCGTTTGGCGCTAGATCGGAAGGATCGTGATCAAGATCGCGAGACGGATCGTGATGAGTACGCGGGATGGATCGTGATGAGTACGCAGGACGGATCGTGATGAGTACGCGGGACGGATCGTGATTGGATCGCGGGACAGATCATGATGATTTTGCAGGACGGATCATGATTGGATCGCGGGATAGATCATGATGAGATCGCGGGACGCTCGGCGATTTGGATCGTGAAGACGTTTGACTACACCAACCGCGTTTCTTAACGCTTCCCGCTTAACGATCTACAAGGGTATGTAGATCCACTCTCCCTCTCGTAGATGCTCATCACCATGGATAGGTCTTGCGTGAACGTAGGAAATTTTTTCTTTCCCATGCAACGTTCCCCAATAGTGGTATCAGAGCTAGGTCTATGTGTAGATGAGATCTCGAGTAGAACACAAAGAGTTTGTGGGCATTGATGCTTAGATTTCTTCCTTCCTTGGTCATTTTTTGGTTCATCGGTACTGTGATATGAAGCGGCCCGGACCAACATTACTCGTACGCTTACGAGAGACCGGTTGCCTCAACCGCAACTTGTTGCATAGATGGCTTGCGGGTGCCAGTTTCTCTCACTTTAGTTGGATCGGATTCAACAAAGGCGGTCCTTGAGAAGGTTGAAAAGCAACTAGTGTATCACCGTTGTGGTTTTTGCGTAGATGAGAATTGTTCTTGCTAGATACTCGTAGCAGCCACGTAAAACATGCAACAACAATTAGAGGACGTCTAACTTGTTTTTGCAGGGTATGTTGTGATGTGATATGGCCAATTACATGATGTGATATATGTGATGTATGAGATGATCATGTGTTGTATAGAATATCACGACTTGCATGTCGATGAGTACGGCAACCGACAGGAGCCATAGGGTTGTCTTTAATTATTGTATGACCTGTGTGTCAATCATTAAGTGCTATGTAATGCTTTACTTTATCGCTAAACGGTAGCAATAGTAGTACAAGCATGATGGGCGCGACAACCCCGATGGTGACACATTGATGGAGATCAAGATGATGGAGATCATGGTGTCGTGCCGGTGACGATGGAGATCATGCCGGTGCTTTCAAGATGGAGATCAAAAGCACAAGTTCATGGCCATATCATGTCACTTATGATTTGCATGTGATGTTAATCCTTTTATGCACCTTGTTTCGCTTAGGAGGACGGTAGCATTATAAGGTGATCCCTCACTTAAATTTCAAGATGAATTGTGTTCTCCCCGAGTGTGCACCGTTGCGAAAGTTTGTCGTGTTGAGACACCATGTGGTGATCGGGTGTGATAGACTCTACGTTCACATACAATGGGTGCAAGCCAGTGTTGCACATGAAGAACACTCGGGTTAAACTTGTCGAGCCTAGCATGTATATGCATGGCCTCGGAACACAAGAGACCGAAAGGTCGAACATGAGTCATATAGCAGATATGATCAACATGATGATGTTCACCATTGAAACCACCTCAACTCGCATGATGATCGGACTTGAGTTGGTGAATTTGGATCATGTATCACTCGAATGACCGGAGGGATGTCAATTTGAGTGGGAGTTCTTAAGTAATATGATTAATTGAACTCATTATCATGAACATAGTCAGTAGTGTCTTTTGCAAACTGTGTTGTAGATTACTAGCTCACGCTGTAGCTCCCTTGAATTTTTAAATGTGTTCCTAGATAAATAGAGTTGAAAGATGATGGTAGCATTATTGCGGACTGGCTCCGTGATCTGAGGATTGTCCTTGTTGCTGCACAGAAGGCTTGTGTCCTTGATGCACCGCTCGGTGCGCCAACCCCTCTAGCATCATCTGTAGATGTTGTGAACATCTGACAGGCACGTTCTGATGACTACTTGATAGTTTAGTGCGTCATGCATTACGGCTTAGAATTGAGGCTCCGAAACGTTTTGAACGTCACGGAACATATGAGATGTTCTAAGAGCTGAAATTAGGATCTCAGGCTCGCGCCCGTGTTGCGAGATATGAGATCTCCAACAAGATTCTTTGCTTGCAAGATGAAAGAGAATAGCTCAATCGTTGAGCATGTGCTCAGATTGTCTGGGTGCTACAATCGCTTGAATCGAGTGGGAGTTGATCTTCCAGATAAGATAGTGATTGATATAGTTCTCCAAGTCACTGACACTAAACCTACTAAAACTTGGTGATGAACTATAAAGTGCTAGGGATAGAAATAATGATCCCTGAGCTATTCGCGATGTTTGACACCGCGAAGGTAGAAATCAAGGAGGAGCGTCAAGTGTTTATGGTTAGTCAAACCACTAGTTTCGAGAAGGGCAAGAGCAAGGAGGGAAACTTGATGGATAGCAAGTCAGTTGCTGCTCCAGTGAAGCAACCCAAAGTTGAACCCAAACCCGAGACTAAGTGCTTCTATTATGAGGAGAGCGGTCGCTGAAGCGAAACAACCCTAGATACTTGGTAGATAAGAAGGCCGGTAACATCGACAGAAGTATATTTGATATACGTGTTAATGATGTGTACCTTGCGAGTACTCCTAGTAGCACATGGGTATTGGATACCGGTTTGGTTGCTAAAAGTTAGTAACTCGAAATAAAAGCTACGGAATAAACGGGGAACTAGCTAAGGGTGAGGTGACGATGTGTGTTGGAAATGTTTCCAAGGTTGAGGTGATCAACATCGCACGCTCTCTCTACCTTCGGGATTAGTGACAAACCTAAATAAATGTTATTTGGTGTTTTGCGTTGAGCATGAACGTGATTAGATCGTGTTTATTGCAACACGGTTATTCATTTAAGTTAGAGAATAATGGTTATTCTGTTTACATGAATAATACCTTCAATGGTCATGCACCCAGTGAGAATGGTTTGTTGAATCTTGATCTTAGTAATACACATGTTCATAACATTGATGCCAAAAGATACAAAGTCAGTAATGATAGTACCACATACTTGTGGCACTACCGCTAAATGTCATATTGGTATAAAGCACATGAAGAAACTCCATGCTGATGGATCTTGGACTCATTCGATTTCGAATCGGTTGAGACATGCGAACCATTCCTCTTGGGCAAGATGACTAAGGACCCCGTTTCTAGATGGATGGAGCGGGCAAGTGATTTATTGGAAATGATGCATGTTGATGTATGTAATCCAATGAGTCTTATAGCGTGCGGTGGATATCGTTATTTTCTTACCTTCACTGATGATTTGAGTAGATATAGTGTATATTTACTTAATGAAACACAAGTCTGAATCGTTTGAAAGGTTCAAGCAAATTCAGAGTGAAGTTTAAGATCATCATGACAAGAAGATAAAAATGTCTGTGATATGATCGTGGAGGTAAATATCTGAGTTACAAGTTTGGCATACAACTTTAGACAACGTGAAAGTTGTTTCACAACTCACGCCACCTGGAACACCATAGTGTGATGGTGTGTTCGAACGTCATAGTCGTGCTCTATTGGAAATGGTGCTTACTATGATGTCTCTTATCGTTTTGCTACTATAATTTTGGGGTTATGCATTAGAGACAACTACATTCACTTTAGATAGGGCACCATCTAAATTCGTTGAGATGACATCGTGTGAATTATGGTTTGATAGAAACCTAAGCTGTCATTTCTTAATGTTTGGGGCTGCAACACTTATGTGAAAAAGGTTTTCACCTAATGAGATCGAACCCAAAGCGGACAAATGCATCTTCATAGAATACCCTAAAGACAGTTGGATAAACCTTCTATCTCAGATCCAAGCATAAAGTGTTTTTTGCTAAAACTGGGTCCTTTCTCGAGAAAGAGTTTCTCTCGAAAGAATTGAGTGGGAGGAAGATAGAACTTGATGAGGTTGTTGAACCTTTTTTCAACCAGAGAGTAGTGTAGCGCAGGAATTTGTTTCTGTGAAGCCTACGTTAGTTGAAGAGGAAGTTAATGATGATGATCATGAAGCTTCGATCAAGTTACTATCGAACCTCGTAGGTCGACAAGGATGTGTACTGCTCCTGAGCGGTACGACAACCCTGTCTTGGAGGTCATGTTGTTGGACAACGATGAACCTACGAGCTGTGGAGAAGCGATGATGGGCCCGGATTCTGACAAATGGTTAGAGGCCATGAAATCCGAGAAAGGATCCATGCATGCAAACCAAGTATAGACTTTGGTGGACTTGCTCGTTGGACGACAGGTCGTTGAGTACAAATGGATCTTTAAAATGAAGACAGACGCTGATGGTGAATGTCACCATTTATAAAGCTCGACTTGTCACAAAGAAGTCTCCGGCAAGTTCAAGGAGTTGACTATGATGAGACTTTCTCACTCGTAGCGATGCTAAAGTTTGTTGGAATTATGTTAGCAGTTGCTGCATTTTTCAATTATGAAATCTGGCAGATGGATGTAAACATCGTTTCCTTAACGGTTTACTTGAGGAAAGGTTGTATGTGATACAACCAGAAGGTTTTGTCACTCCTAAGGATGCTAAAAGGTGAGCAAGCTTCAGTGATCCTTCTATGGACTAAAGCAAGCATCTCGGAGTTGGAATATGCACTTTGATGAGGTGATCAAAGTTTTTGAGTCTATACAAAGTTTACGAGAAACTTGTATTTACAATAAAGTGAGTGGGAGCACTATAGAGTTTCTAATAAGCATATGTGGTTGACATGTTGTTGATCGAAAATGATGTAGAATTTCTGGAAAGCATAAACGGTTGTTTGAAAAGATTTTTTCAAAGGAAGACCTGGATAAAGCTACCTAATTGTTGAGCATCAAGATCTATAGAGATAGATCAAGATGCTTGATGAGACTTTCAATGAGTACATACCTTGACAAGATTTTGAAAGAGTTCAAAATGGATCAGACAGAGAAAGAGCTCTCGCCTGATTTGCGAGGTGTGAAGTTGAGTGAGACTCAAAGCTCGACAACGGCAGAAGAAAGAGAAAGGACGAATGTCGTCCCCTATGCCTTAGCCATAGGCTCTGTATAGTATGCCATGCTGTGTACCGCACCTGTGTGTGCCTTGCCATGAGTCCGTCAAGGGGTACAAGAGTGATCGAGAAGTGGATCACTGGACAACAGTCAATATTATCCCTAGTGACTAAAAGACTAAGGAAACATTTCTCGATTATGGAGGTGATAAAGGGTTCGTCTTAAAGAGTTACATCGATGCAAGCTTTAACACTAATCCGGATGACTCTTAGTAGCAATCCGGATATGTATAGTGGAGCAGCCATTTGGAATAGTACCAAGTGGAGTGTGGTAGCAGTGTTTACAGTTTGACATAGAGATTTGCAAAGTACATACGGATCTGAATGTCGCAGACCCGTTGAATATAAGACCTCTCTCACATGTAAAGCATGATCTAGCCCCCGAACTCAGTGGGTGTTAGATTCATAACAATGCGAATCACATGGTGATGTGAACTAGATTATTGACTCTAGTGCAAGTGGGAGACTGTTGGAAATATGCCCTAGAGGCAATAATAAATTAATTATTATCATATTTCCTTGTTCATAATAATCGTTTATTATCCATGCTATAATTGTGTTGATCGGAAACTCAGATACATGTGTGGATACATAGACAAACACCATGTCCCTAGTATGCCTCTAATAGACTAGCTCGTTGATCAAAGATGGCTATGGTTTCCTAGTCATGGACATGAGATATCATTTGGTAACAGGATCACATCATTAGGAGAATGATGTGATGGACAAGACCCAAACTACAAACGTACCATATGATCGTGTCAGTTTATTGCTACTGTTTTCTGCATGTCAAGTATTTGTTCCTATGACCATGAGATCATGCAACTCACTGACACCGGAGGAGTGCCTTGTGTGTATCAAACGTCGCAACGTAACTAGGTGACTATAAAGGTGCTCTACAGGTATCTCCGAGGGTGTCTGTTGGGTTGGCATGGATCAAGACTGGGATTTGTTACTCCGTGTGACGGAGAGGTATCTCAAGGCCCACTCGGTAATACATCATCACAATAAGCCTTGCAAGCAATGTGACTAAGTGTTAGTCACCGGATCTTGTGTTACGAAATGAGTAAAGAGACTTGCCGGTAACGAGGTTGAACTAGGTATGGAGATACCGACGATTGAATCTCGGGCAAGTAACATACCGAAGAACGAAGGGAACATCATACGGGATTAACTAAATCCTTGACATAGACGTTCGACCGATAAAGATCTTCGACCGATAAAGGGTATGTAGATCCACTCTCCCTCTCATAGATTCTCATCACCATGGATAGGTGTTGCGTGAACATAGGAATTTTTTTGTTTCCCATGCAACGTTCCCCAACAAGGAAGGGTAGGAGGATCAAACACAATTGGTGACACGATGATTTTCCCATGGTTCTGATAGGTGATGCTATCATACGTCCACGTTCATGGAGTCTTCAACCCACATAGGGTAACGGTCGCGAGAGTCCATGGAGGGCTCTACCCACAGAGGGTTCCACGAAGAAGCAACCTTGACTATACCATGATGGCCTTCGTCCACGGAGGACTAGCCTAACTCGGGGTAGATCTTCACGAAGTAGGCGATCTCCTTGCCCTTACAAACTTCTTGGTTCACTCCACAACATGAAGTAGGAGGCTCCCAAGCGACACCTAACCAATCTAGGAGGCACCACCCTCCAAAAGGTAATAGGCTCGATTGTGTTGATGAACTCCTTGCTATTGTGATTCAAGATGATAGACTCCTCAACACACAATCACTCTCTCATAGATATGGCTTGGTAGAAGAAATTGATTGGGTGGAAAGCAACTTGGGGAGGCTAGAGATCAAGATTCATATGGTAGGAATGGAATGGCATGATCTCAACACATGAGTAGGTGGCTCTCTCTCAGAAAATCAGTAGGTATGAGTGGGGAACTGTTCTGAGTGCTTCTCTTGCGAGTGAGTGATGGTGGAGGGGTATATATAGGCATATCCAAAAATCCAACCATTACACACAAAATGACCAACTCGGTGACACCGAGGTGTTAATCTCGGTGGTACCGAAGTGACCAAAAGGTGGCAACTTTTGAATCTCGGTGAAACCGATATAGGAATCTCGGTTGCACCGATAAGGTGACCAATGGTCAGAACTCCAATCTCGACGGCGACAATACAACAACCTCGGATGGACCAAAATTGCGAACTTACATAACAGAAAGTTGGCAGCCTAACTCGGTGCCACCGAAAGCAGAATCGGTTGCACCAAAGAGCTAGGGTTTGGCTGGGTCTGTCTAGGGTTTGGAATCGGTGGCACAGAGTGAAAAATGTTGGTTGCACCGATTTTGAATATTTGGCTTTGGACAGACTTTTGTGGAAGAGCTTGTGGGTGTATGTGATGACTATCACTTGTGCATGTATGAGCATTTTGTTCACCAACAAAACCTACCCCCTTTTAATAGTATTGGCTTCCCTATGGACTCAAAGTGATTTCTCACAAATGTAAAATGTAGAGTCCTTTGCTTGAAGCTTTGTCAATCTATTTCCTTGCATCTCGGGGTATTCCACAATCCTTATGCCAACCCATCATTGAACTTTTCCTAAAACATACTTAGTGGAAACATTAGTTCAATGACATATATGTTGTTATTAATTACCAAAACCACCAAGGGAGAAAATGTTCTTTCACTGGCGCCCTAGGGTTTCCCCTAGGGTCGGCCGAACCAGGGAGGAGGAGGAGTCCCCCTACTCGGATTCCTCCTCCCACAAGGGAGGTGGAGTCCTGGGAGGACTCCCCACTTGTCCTCCTTCCTCCTCGTCGCATGGGCCCTTAGGGGCTTGCTTGCCCATCCCACTAAGGGCAGGTGCGCCACCCCTAAGGCCCATGTGCTCCTCGGCATGGGTGGCCCCCCATGCCCCCCCGGAACCCTCCCCGCACCCCCGGTACACTACCGGAAATATTCGAACCTTTTCAGGTGACCAAAACGGGAATTCCTGTATATTAATCTTTACCTCTGGACCATTCAGGAGCTCCTCATGACGTCCGGGATCTCATACGGGACTCTAAACAACCTTCGATCACCAACATACATAACTAAATACTACTGAAACGTCATTGAACGTTAAGTGTGTAGACCCTGCGGGTTCGAGAACTATGTAGACATGACCGAGACACCTCTATGGTCAATAACGAATAGCGGGACCTGGATGCCAATATTGATTCCTACATATTCAAAGATCTTTATCGATTGAACCTCCATGTCAAGGATTCAATTAATCCTGTATGTTGTTCCCTTTGTTCTTCGGTATGTTACTTGCCTGAGATTCGATTGTCGGTATCTCCATACCTAGTTCAATATCGTTACCGACAAGTCTCTTTACTCATTCCGTAATACAAGATCTCGTGGCTAACTCTTTACTCACTTTGCTTGCAAGGCTTATTGTGATGTTGTATTACCGAGTGGGCCCTGAGATACCTCTCCATCACTCGAAGTAACAAATCCCAGTCTTGATCCATGCCAACCCAACAGACACCCTTGGAGATACTTGTTGAGCATCTTTATAGTCACCCAGTTACGTTGCGACGTTTGATACACACAAGGTATTCCTTCGGTGTTAGTGAGTTGCATGATCTCATGGTCATAGGAACAGATACTTGACATGCAGAAAACTATAGAAATAAACTGACATGATCATATGCTACGTTCATAGTTTGGGTGTTGTCCATCACATCATTCTCCTAATGATGTGATCTCGTTACCAAATGACATCTCATGTCCATGGCTATGAAACCTTAACCATCTTTGATCAACGATCTAGTCTACTAGAGGCATACTAGTGACACAATGTTGTCTATGTATCCACACATGTATTTGTGTTTCCAATCAATAAAATTATAGCATGAATAATAAAAGATTATCATGAACAAGGAAATATAATAATAACCACTTTATTATTGCCTCTAGGGCATATTTCCAACATAACCATGGTGAAGCCTCGAAACGACAAACTGTCAGGAAGCTCATCTTTGAGAACCGTCATGTTGTTGTCATTTCTGGTGAGGACGCGTAGGCGACACTATGTCCTCATCATCGTCTTCTACGACGAGCATGACACCTTGCCTCTTGAAGGTGACAACAACGCTTTGCACAATGAGGGCACATCCCATCAAGCCCAAGCAGGAGAAAAGAAGGCGTGTGGGGACTCATGCACTTACGACTCCTTTCAAACTCAACGATCTAGATAGAATTGTACCTCTACTACCAATTGTCGCTCAATGATTTCAGCATGGGATGGGGGGTCAGCATACGCTACGCTACACATCCTTAGATAGGAGGTTTCCTTATCATCTTCAAAGGCCACATCAATAGTTGCCCCCTGCTCTGTTGAAGTGGCAAAATCAAGAAGATGAGTCTTGTCAAGGGGAAATAAACCTCAAATCTCTGACTTCAGAGGACGAAAGACCACTTCCAAAGCAAGAAGTGTTGGAAAGACCATACCTCTAGGGTCATCGGCCTAGCGCGAGAACCCATCATCTATAAAAGACAGACAAATCTCAAACTCCTCAAGTAATAGCTCTCGGCCTAGAATCATCGGTTGAGATGGAGGCGCACCTTGGAATCGTCCATCGAGGTACATGCAACTAAACAATCTAGCTCAACAAGAGTCGGAGGCGCTAGACTAGAAAGACAAAACTAAAAGACGACGAGAAGAAGACTCGCCATCAGGATCAATCCCGGTATGAAGCTTGAGCATCCTACTTAAGCAAGCGACTCTCGAACCCTAAGGGGAAATAATCAATGCCTTAGAAAGTCTTAAATGACGTGGGTAAAAGTAAACCTTGGGTGATAAGTTGGGAAAACGCCTTCATCATTAAGCGAATCGATCAATGAAGGAGCGGCGCTCTCTAGCCCCCTTGGTAGGTGGAGCCTTCAAGGTGAAACGAAGGGACCACCACGTCCCCTCGTAGATAGAACCACCACCTATTGGTTTCATCGACGATCTGGAGAAGAGGACATATAGGGATCAATTTAAAGATTGCCATACGGGGAGAGAAGAAGAAGAAGAAGCGGGGCTTGAACCTACATCCTTCCCCTCGCCAGTGCTCGAATAATGGAAAATAACTTTGAGGTCTGCTAAGAAATCGAGCAATATCTCACACATATGGACGAATTCGGCCAGTACGACAATAAAGGGAGCATCAGTTCTACCAACTAAATCATATAGAAACTAAGTGTGTCCAACATAAACCTTGAAAAGGGAAAACAAAGCTTGTCTATGAAATGGTCTAGACAATCTCTCCCGCCACCCGACAAGGACAATTGCCTGCTGAAATCAGTAGGCCAATTGGGCAAAGAGCAGGCCCTTATGATGAAACTAATTAAAGAGACCATGGGGTACCCATGACTCCTGCCACAGCAAGATTGGAGGATAAGGGTGGAAGTGGCCTTGCATGCTTAGTCTGGCCATGGGTTCGGAGGACATCGGAGAGGGATGATAGAATTGGGAATGAAGAGCTTCGGAGGAGGAAGAAGCTAAATGAGGATTCCCAATGGTGATATCTACATCCCGACCCACCAGGGATCTATTTATAACATAGCAGAGCAATAGAAGTGCTCAAACCATTGAGAAATCATGTAAACGTATGCATTGTGAGCCCTTAGAGGGCTCGATAGAATCAAAGCACGGGGGGCGACATCCCAAAAAAATTGATGGTTAACGATTTGTAAGGGAACATGCTACGTAAAACAACTTTTTTGCCAACACAAAATCCAACCAATATCACTATCGAGGTGTAGGCAAAGAGATCATACCCTCGACCATCTGTCAGCATAGCAGAGATGTTCACAAAGTCAATGAAGTCCTCTGACCCTCGCTGCTAGGTTATACCTCCCAACTTGAGAGTTTGCCTTTCCAGAAGATTTGTCTCATCTAGCATTAAAGTAGACGATGCCTCCAAGGTATATCCGCATGTACTGAGGTAGAAGCACCGCATCGCTTCATGGACCAATACGAAGAGCAACAAAAAACTAGATCTAATCTAGACAAGGAGAGATGTCAGCTAGAAATGGGGGCAAGGCTCTGCCATGTGGGGGGGTCGGTGAAGGTCTTTGGTGTGTCTCCTAGTTTGCTCCTATGCATCTATATATAGTAAGCCAAGGGGTTTGTGTCGACAAAGCCAGGAAGGAGTCCATCTCCCTTATGTTGGAGGAGTCCCACTAAGACATTTCCTTGCCCCCAAGCAAAGGGGAGGGGCCGTTAGTCAACTTGGGCCCACTGGTTTGTCTTTGCCCCAAGCAAGGGGGGAGGCCCAATGGGAACCTTCCAAAAAGTCCATGAACATTTTGAAAGCTTTCGCCAAATTCTAGAATCTTCCAGTCCTTCCAGAACACTTTCGGACATCAACAAAAATGTTGGGATATCCAGAAGACTTTCGAGATCATCTGAAATACGCTAGGAACCCTTTCTTCCATTCTCCATTAAATCATAGCATTCCAACATGTTTCTATTCGTTAAGTGTGTGACCTTGTAGGTCCGAGCATATGTGTACATGTCTGGAACACCTTCCGGTCAATAATTATTAGCAAGATCTGGACACTCATAATAATTCTCACATATCATCGACGATCTTTATTGAGTGAATATTATATTACCACAAAAAATACATATTACATTGTGATACGTTACACAACCCGGGCGAGACTTTGACGGTATCCTCGTGATGAACACCTTGATTGCTATACATAGTTATCCTTGTTACCGGTTTATACTATTTTCTCACTTTCTTATCTGGTATCCCTATTACTAACTCATTAATAACAATAGCTGGCTAGGCGATGCTGGACACCGTAATACCGAGTGGGCCCATGGTGTGTCTCTCCATCAACGGATGGGAAAATCCCAATCTTCACATATCTAGCACCGGAATATACTTTCCAGTGTTCCCAAAATTATCCAGTTATGGAGTAATGTTTGGAAACCCCAAAGAAACTATCTGATGTTTGGATCTACGGTATTCTCATGCTCTAAAGACATAAGTAGACGTGAACACATTATGTGAAAATACCGACAACATAGTTACGAGTGATCTCGCAGTATTTCATAAGTTGGGTCTATCCAACATCATTGTTACCCTAACAATGTGCTCTCATTATTGTTGGCATCCTTGTTGCATTAAGTATGCCCATGGCCAGGAAAACAATACCATCAACAATACATGAGCTAGCCAAAAGGCCTAACTAGGGGATCTGATTGGTGTTTATTATTCCACACATGCAATTAGGTTTTCCTTTGAATCTCACAGAATCACTGCAATTCCATCATAGAAATATAAAATTAACCATGAACATGAAAATAGAATAATAACAACTTTATTATTGGCTCTAGGGCATATTTTCAACACGAGCGACTTAAACCTGGAGGCACATATCACTTATGAGATGTACCATTTGTGATTCACGTCGACGTCCCACACTGCACAAGCCACATGTCAAATACAAGAGCAAGGAAAAGTCAACACAACGATGATGACCTAGACGAACATAGCACGACGTGGTACAAGGCACCTGAGCGACTTCATCAAAAGTCCACACGATCCTGAAATGACGTTGTGACTTCATCCCAAGTGATGATGGGGGCTTGCCCAGGGAAATGGATTTTTACACTTCACCAAATCACACCTCCCATGTGTGGGCCATAAAAAGCCCAGAAAGACATAACAAGAGGCCCCCGCCCTGGGAATCGACTTCTATAAATGTGCCATCTCCGGTTTCCTTACACGTGGAGAGCAAGGTGGCCGAGACTCAGAAGACGAGACAAACTAGGAGAACAAGGCGATGATGGAAGAGACAACTAGCCAGGGCCTCAATAAATATGTGGCCACCCAACTAGAACAGGGACATCTTCGGTCGATGCCAAGATCACCAAAATCCCAAGATTTGTTGGATTAGCCTAGCAAGATAGATCAGACCAGGACATCTCGTCTAGATTATGCACCCCCAACTCATCGAGTTCACTCGAACTCGACGAACACACCTTGTACTTGATCCTTATAATCACTTGGTGATATAATTCCAGACAATTAGGATTATGGCTTTTACTCACCACGTGAGGGCCCAAACGAGGATAAAATTTGTGTCTCGTGTTTATTTAGTAGCCTGAAGTTACGTCTCACTACCATACAAATACGAATAAACTATGGTTCTTGCACTTTTGTTAGGCACTTTGTGAAAAACACCGTGACATGAGGTAGTTTCAGCTTTTGCTTGAGGCTATGGTGTGTAGGTGATGTTGCTATGGTGGTCTTTGTGACCCCCCAAGTTGTTTGTCCCGACGATGGCGAGATTGAATACAGATTGAAGCTGCTTAGGGACCCCATTGTGTTTCCGTGTCTTAGTTCAGGTCCTCCTTGTAAACTCTAGGCACTTGTTGATATAGTTTTTATTTTTTTATTCCTAGTGTAAGCTGAATTGTCCCGCCGTTTTATGTTAAATGCAGTATTAGGTCTTCCAAGGCCCTTGGTGTTGACTAATGACCTGATGAGTAAATGAAAATAGCGACTCCAGTCTGATCCATTATGTCTTCCTCTTGGGCATAAATTTTCTAGGTTTCTTTTTTCTCGACTCACCGTGGGACATTTTTCCCATTGTGCATAATATCCGACGCAATTGATCAATGTCGCCATGCCAACTTATAGAAACTAAAATGCAATACCAAGGCAAATAATACCACTATGACATTTTTTTCGACTACAACAATGAAGAACATTAAGAATCTACTTCTTCTTATCATTGTATCTCTCCTACTTCAAAAAAACATTGGGTTTTGTCGCCCACACATCCTTTCTCCAACCTCCCCTCCCTCTTTTCCCTTTTTCGATTTCCCCCTCCCACATCTGATTTTTACACTATTTTTCCTAAAAATAGCATCAGATGCCCTACGTTCTACTCACCAAATGAACCATTTTTTTGTAAGACCATGAATGCTTTAAGTGCTTATCAAATAAAGCCATACTAGTATTTTTTTTACACAATCAAATTAATATATGCTGGTAAATCACTGAGTAACCTACTGGAATATTTACGCATCCATTACAACGTATGGAAAATTATCTAGTGGAAAAAAGTGATGCATATTTCGTTGCATGGAAGAAAAGAAATTTAGCAAGTTGCCAGTTTTATAATGGTCAGTGTAAAAGAATCTGGATGGTTTTAATTATGAATATAACGATGTAACAATGTTGTTCAGACATAGTTTGAATTAGTTTGGCAACAATTTTTTTTTTTGAATTAGTTTGGCATCAAAAAGATCTGCAAGCATAAAATATCTAGCACGCACTACTTCTTTTTAGAAACTCATGACACGAAATATCTACGGGTTGAAGTTGGCCAATGCCATTCGAAAAAAAAAGGGTTAAGAAATGCGTCTGGCCGACTTGCCAAAAGCCCAAACCCCCCTCCTGAAAACCCTACGTCTCCACACAACCCCGAAACCACCGCAGCCCAACGCCCGCACGACCTATAATGCTCGCCGCCTGCGCCTGGAGGCTGTCGCAGCGAGCCGTCACGTTCCTTCCCCGCGTGCGACCCCAATTCCTAAACCCTTTCCCCATGGCCGCCGCCGCCGCCGGCGCCGCCTCGCCCAAGCGCCTGAGGGTCTACTCGTCCGCCGCCGGCGACGCCGACTCCTCCAACGGCGCGGGGAACGGCAGGCGCGTGGGAACCCACAACGGCAGCTTCCACTGCGACGAGGCGCTCGGCTGCTTCCTCATCCGCCTCACCTCGCAGTTCGCAGGCGCCGACGTCGTCCGCACCCGCGACTCCCAGGTCTGTCGCTTCGTCCCCGGCTCGATTGGCCTGCCATTTCCTGCAAGAAATGTTTCGGCGAATTACGTGGTGCTTGTTTCGGCGAGGTGTACCTGTGTGGGAGCACCGTTTGCTTGCTAGGATTCGTAAAATTTAGGGATGGATTAGCTTGTAGTTATATCTGGATATACTGCTTTAACTCACTATTGGACTGAATTTTGCATCTGGATAGATGCTGTATGACAGTATGAACGTGAAACTGTAAACTGAAACCCTGCATTGTCAGTTTTTTTTTGTGTGTGTGTGCTACGGCCTCCTATCATCTAGTAGTACAGAAAGTCATGAACTCCATCTTGCTACCATCTCATGCTAAGTTGCCTTGTATAGTTAAGATGTTTTCTTGTCTATAGACTATTAGACTATAATAGCATAATTTCTCATCTCCTGTGTATTTTTAGTATTCGTGTCAGTGCCACAATTATTGTTGGGTGAGACTGAAGTTGTCTTAATGTGTGTGCCCGCACTTCATCTGGTTGGATGATTTGCTTATGAAATCCCACTTCTATATGATACAGCAAAATACCGAATGCCTTTTTTTGTGTGTGCTCCGGCCTCCTAGTATCATCTACTCCCTCCGTTTCTAAATATAAGACTTTTTAGAGATTTCAATACGGACTACATAGGAATGTATACAGACGTATTTTATAGTGTACATTCACTCATTTGGCTCTGTAGTCCATATTAGAATCTCTAAAAAGACTTGTATTTAGAAAACGAAGGGAGTAGTACAGAAAGTCATGAACTCCATCCCGTCAACATATCATGCTTAGTATGCCTAGTTAAGATGTTTTCTTGTGTCTGTAATAGCATGATTTCACATCTCATGGCCCTTCTTAGTTTGCAGTTCGTGTCAGTTCTACAGTTACTGTTGGGTGAGACTATGAAGTTGTCTTAATGTGGGCAACTGCACTTCATCTGGTTGGATGATTTGCTTACAAAATCCCACGTGTATATGATGCAGCAAAAATATTAAAAAATATGCATTATCATTCATTGTATTCCGTTATGCGCTTATTTGTATGTTAACTTTTTTCTTTGGAACTTAACTCTAGATCCTTGATTCGCTGGAGGCCGTGCTTGACGTTGGTGGTGTCTATGATCCCAGCCGGCATCGCTATGATCATCACCAGAAGGGCTTCAACGAGGTCTTTGGATATGGCTTTAACACGAAACTTAGCAGTGCTGGGCTTGTTTACAAGGTACTTCCAATAGACGATGAAGGCGTTGAAACAATTATTTTCCATTAGAAGCTATGTTATAAAATTGGCAACATCTGCTCAAATGGGTCCCAACTGCACTACATAACTAGGTGGATTCATTGGGGGATTTGTTACTGGATGTTGTGAATTTCATAGCACACTTGTATTATATGCATGCACAGCCTTTTCACAATTTGCTAGTCCATCGAAGTTTATAAGTTGCAAATTATCGATGTAACTGCTACTTTGTCTCCCAAATGTTAAGATGATGGTTTGCTTATCATTTTTTTTATGCTGCAGCATTTTGGTAAGGAGATAATTGCGAAGGAGCTTCAGCTTAATGAGGACCATGAAGATGTTCACCGCGTGTATCTTGCCATATACAAAAGCTTTGTTGAGGTGTGAACCTAAACTCATGACCATCTGTGAAATTTATGTGCATGTTTTAATATGGAAACTTCGATTTAAGGATAGGAGCATGACTGTTGACTAGGAATCAGCAGTACCATCTGTGAAATTCATGAGCTTAATTTTTTTAAAGTAATTTATGAGCTTAAGGCCGTGTAAAAACATAGGGGTACTGAGGGAGGGAGATCCAGAATCTACACCTTTTCCTGAACTGTTTCCTGTGTTAAGGGTCTGTAGTTAGCTTTAACATATAGATGTGTTTTGGCTTTATCGGGGTTAGTTGGAAAGATGCACTGTATGTTGACTAAACACGGTTGCAGTCGGCTGCTTGTAGCCAGACTGTGTGGTTCAGAGATGTTTCTTCTAGGCAGAAAAGAGGTAATATAGGCCTACATCATCAATGGGTTGACAAGTTCTATACTTGCGTTCGAAGGTTTGCAAGTTAATAAAGCGTAAAGAACCTCAGTACATGAATTGACATCAATTTTCCGAGACACATCCCATTGTCCTTCCTTATTTTATTCGCGTGTTTGTTTGTCTACTGTTTATCTTAATGACCCAATACAATATGATGTGCCAAAGAAGCAATATCTTATATAACAGGCACTTGATGCAATCGATAATGGAATCAATCAATATGACACGGAGCAAACCCCTAAGTATGTGAACAATACACACCTGTCTTCACGTGTTGGGCGCCTTAATCCAGACTGGACCGATCCAGATCAATCACCTGAGAAGGAAAATGCTGCGTTTCAACAAGCAATGGCTCTTGCCGGAAGTGAGTTTATGGAGGTATGACTTATGCCTGTTTAATCAGTTGATGTGTTCTGTTCATGCACTGCTTAAGGAAGGACTTATTAATTTATGTGTGCTATATCTCTGCTCCCCCCCCCCCCCCCACCCGAAATGGGGCTGCCCTGAATTCCATTAGTCCCTAAGCAGAACATATCCTTTTTGTATGACTGTATTTTCGCTTTCATTGCCAGAGTGTCCGCTTTCATGTTAAGTCGTGGCTACCTGCAAGATCTATTGTCATGGAGTGTTTGCT
This sequence comes from Hordeum marinum, assembly GCA_022496015.1. Taxonomy (NCBI): domain Eukaryota; kingdom Viridiplantae; phylum Streptophyta; class Magnoliopsida; order Poales; family Poaceae; genus Hordeum; species Hordeum marinum. Next base: position 337,780,706 of record CM039677.1, on the reverse strand, counting down.
GTCAAGAGGAAATGTTGATCCAAGTGGAGAAATCATGGTTTTAGATAGATTCTGCCCGGTAAGATCTTGGTAGTTTTTGGACTATATCCATTTTCGTCCTATGCACAACTGTGTTTTTGTTCTGTTCCTCTCTGATGCACATGGAAGCCATAAATGATTAAATGTTATACCTATTCTGGTTATGTCAGTCTTTAGTGTGCTCGATATTTTTGTGTTTTCCACCTGAAACCATGTTTTTATTGTGCTGTAGAAGTGTTGAAAACTGTTACATAATAAGAACTTTAGCCTATGCCTCTTAAGTACCGGCGCCGGATGTTTGCTGCTTTCTTGCTGATTGCATTAGCTATTCAACATATATTATGTACTAGTTTTATGTTTCTTCTTCTTTAAACCTATTTCAGCAAGTGCTTTGTTTAATTATTAGCTTGCCTGACATATTGAAGTGTGATGTGAAAATACTAAAATTACCAGTGCATGTAACCTGAAAGCTTGTCCATTATGGCAGTGGAAACTTCATCTATTTGAGCTAGAGCAGGAGCTGAAGACTGATCCTCTGACCAAATATGTGCTGTATGAGGTAAGAAATGTGGCCTCTTCCATGTCATCCAGTACGAATTTCATAGTGTTCTTCTAGTTTACTTTAGACAGTGTGAGTACACTTGTGCACAGTAACCACCAAAATGCTACTACTCTGGAAAAGAAGTGGTAATAATGCTGGCAATTTTGTTGTTGCAACTCATTTCAACGAGTTTCTTCGTAGCATGTTTCTTGTTTCACCAGATTTTTCATACATATGTTGACTTAGTCCGCATAACTGCAGGATGAGAGGAGCAAAGGCTGGCGAGTGCAAGCCGTCTCTGTTGCACCCGACAGATTCGAGAGCCGAAAGGCTCTCCCAGAGAAGTGGAGGGGCATGAGGGATGATGAACTGTCCAAGGAAACCGGCATCCCTGGCTGTGTGTTCATTCATATGAGCGGCTTCATTGGTGGGAACAAGACCTACGAGGGAGCGCTGGAAATGGCAAGAGCTGCCCTCAAATGCTGATTCAACCGAAGCAACAAGCAGTAAAACAGTCTTACCCATGTTATGATTGACTGAGGTTCATTTGCAGCGCTGCACTTGCACCAATTTTACCATTGACTAGTTGGCATTCGAGTATGTACGTTCCGTGGCATAAAACATCCACCTGATAGCTGAGATTGGTAATCTTATTATCCGTATGAGGCTGAACGAGTAGAGTTATATCATTTGATTAAAGACGATGAAACTCATTAATTTATTGCCCTTCACCAGTGTTTCATTACTGTTATTGCAAACATACATAAGCGAATATTCAAAGGCGTGGACGAGCTCGCCTAGTCTCGGTATCGTGAGGCGTCGGCTCGTTTCGGGATACAGGACGCCGTCGTATTATGGGTTCTGTACACGGGCTTATTTAATGCATATATTGGACCACAGAGACGACGTTTGTACAGTGCATGGCGACGAACGTCACAGAGCTAGTGACGGCGTTTTGGTTATGCATGTTTATAGCATACTTTGGAGGGTTTGGCTGGAATGGTCGTTGGGGCTAATCACATTCACACATTGATCTCCCGAACAAAAGGATGCACTTTTTATTAGGATGGCACACAAGATGTATGAACCACTAAATGTGGAATCTTTCAAATGACTTGCTAGACCAGACCTTTGTTATGTATATGAAGACTAACACATCTGAATAATTTTATTTTTAGAACACATACGAATAATTTTATTCCAAAACTTCTTTGCCTTTTCTGACCATAAACTAAAACCTTGATCCTTACAAGACGTTGGTTTCTACAAAATCCAATATGCCTGCCGGACGTGAATCGGTTTTATTTTCGCAACGTGGTTGCGGGGCGCCAGCTCATTTTTGCTGGTTAAATTGGTGAGTTCAAATTTTAAATAAGGAGAAAATTGTTTTTTTTCTGAACTCTTGGTCGAGTCAAGATTTAATACGTCAACTCTGAAACAAAACAACTTGGTTTTGACCGTGCTGACTCAAATTCGCGTATTTTTTCAATCCGTGAAATTTTTAAGAATGTGTGTACTTTTTCAAATCCATGTAGTTTTTCCTAGTTCGTGTGATCTTTTCATAGTCGTGCACCAATCTAAAATTCATGTATATTTTTCAAATCCAGGATACTTTTTTGAAATCCATGTAAATTTTTCATTTGCATTTCTTTCAAATGCATGTACCCTTTCTATGAAAAATCAACATGAATTTGAAAATGTTATACGGACTTGAAGCAAGTACGCGAAGTTGATAACAGTAGGCAGATTAAAAGAGTGCACAAATTAGAAAAAAATGTGCGTACTTGAAAAATGTACATGAATTTGTAAAAAGTAGGTGAACTTGAAAAAAGTATGTGGATTTGTAAAAGTATGAGAATTTCAAAAAAAATCATGGATTTGAAAAAAGTCCATACTTGGAAAAAGTACACAAATTTGAAAAAATTGTCGAACTTGTAAAATATATGCGGATTTCAAAAAATCTCACGTAGTTGAAAAAATCTCACGGAGTTGTGGAAAGTACGTGAATTTGAAAAACCCACGAATTTGAGTTGGCTATGATCAAAACCAGGGATAGTTAGCACCAAAACTGACCAACGCCAAGACCGAGGACGGACCTTGTCCGGTGTGAGTAGTTAGGCATGCAAGTTGTCCAATTTCAAAGTTGAGGGACCAAATTTAGACTGGACCAAAAGTTGAGAGACGAAAATAATACTTTTCTCTCAAATTAATTATGAAGCTTGTCCAAATTCTGTGAATATGTTTCTTGGACACACAGACATGCATGTTTGATATAGTAAATAGGATGTTTTTAGATGCCAGTACTCGCCACTCGTCACGGTTATGGTAAAAGAAAAAACCTCTCAAATACGACTTGCAGAAAGCTGACAATACCCATGGTCATTTTTTTTACGTATATAGTTTGCACATTGATTTTATTCGTTTGCCTTTTTTTACTAGTTATACTTGTAGAGTTTTTTTTTTCGTTTTTGTCCTCCTGAATTTTCCAATCTTTCGAATGTCATAGTCTGAATTTCTAGTGTTTGTACTGCTGTCTTACATGACGGCATGTTTGTTTTGTAGCCCCACCTCCTATAAATAAGCTCTATCGCCGCGTTCCATACATAAGCGACTATAAATAACAGTATCGTACATTATCTGCAGTTTGACAACTACAACTGCAAGAAGATTAGTAAAAGGTGAACATCTGAACTGTAATTTCCAGACGAAGAATACGACAGTGAAACACTATGGGATGCCTGTACGTAGACACTAGATTACAACCTTATGCACGAGCTATGCAAAACAGGGACAAGAATATTACAGACATACGGAATACATTTCAACAGTTTTGGTTCTGAACGACGCGGTCACGTCTTGACACGCTTGGCGTCCGCATAAGCAGTCTCCAGGTCTCCCAGGAAGAAGAGGATCCGGTCGGATATCTGCCTCTTCTCGGCTTCGGCTCCCTGCGGCTGCGCGTCCTTGGCGTCGCAGCTGGTGCCCAGGTAGCTCTGGATCTCGCCTTGGTAGATGAGGTAGTAGTCGTTTCCCTCCCTGATGATCCTGACGCCCCTGGAAGACAACACAAGAGAGGGGTTGGATGACCTTGAGAGTCGCTCATATGCTGCCTATAAAATTCATTCACGTATGCTATGCTCAACTCCGAGGTACGGTAGTGAAGTCTGTAAAGGAGGAACTTACAGGCCGTATCGATCGCATCGGTCCTGCACGACGAAGACGTCCTTCCAGGGCTTGGAGCCCTCCGGCTCCGGCGCGTAGAACGCCGTGGCGTCCGCGCCCCACCGGTCCTCGAACAGCTTGCGCCACAGCTCGTCGTCGCAGGTCAGCGCGCTCCACTTCCTGCAGACTAAACAGGTTGGACAATTCAGGCCACGGCAAGTTGTGAACTATGCTTGCACGAAGAGGAAATGTCATGATATGATAAGGAGCAACGGAAGCTTTTTGACGGCCGAGGAAGAACCAAGAAGGATGCCATGGCAACATAAGAAAGAAGTAACAGAGGAGTTTTGGCAGAGCAGCTGGCAATAGGATGTCGACAGCAGATAATAGGATGTCGACATAAGAAGTAACGGATGAGTTCGATCGGCGATTGGCGAGCGCGCGAACCTTGGGGAGCGGCGGCGAGGGACTGGTGATCGAGGAGGTGGAAGATCTTGAAGCACAGCTCCCCAGGCAGCGCGTCCATGTGAGAGCAGCCCCCGGGGGCGGAGTTCTCCCCGCGAATTCTTGCTCCAGCAGCGAAACTGTCACGGCCCGCCACGGGCCCGGCGCCTCTCATCGGCGCCCGGCTCCGAGGAGTCGCCGACAGCTCGAGGGAGAGGGACGGCGTCGGCGATGGCGATGAGCGGTGGGGAGTGGAAGAGGGCGAGGACGTGAGGGGAACATGCGGCAAGGGGAAGCAAAGGTCGTTGGCCCCCGCCTCCGCCCCCGGTGGTTAGATAGATGCAACGGCTTGCGGTCCCTCCCTCCCTCCATCCATCCATCCCCGTGTAGGAGTGGAAGAAAGCAGAGGCTTCTCGCGGCTGACGCGCGGGTCCTGCGGAGGCCGGCGGTGCGCGGTGTCCCTGGCGGTCATAGGGGCGGCGTATACCCGACTTGTCTCGGCCTGCGTCGTGCGCTCGTGGTGGTGGATAGAGCGACGACATGACACCTCGCATGCGGTGGCGCACGCGCAGCTGGCAGATCCAACGCCCGGGCGCAGATCGCGTCACGTGTGCCGCCGCCGTGGCGGTGCAAGTGCCGCTGCGGCTTGCTCGGCCGCTCTTGCTCCATGTCCGTTCGACACATGCGCAGGCTCTCCGTGCCACTCGTAGTCGTAGGCGCCTCCTCCTTGCAAATGAAATGCCCCGCTTACGCTTGCGGGCCCTCGATTACGGACACGCGTGGGTTTCCGCCTTCGGGGAAGGTTGGGGCAACTCCAACCCCGCATGGGACCCATGTCGTCCGTTCACGTTCCTTTGTATCCGTGAGCCAAAAACACGGTCCAATGCAGCAAAATATTTGATCATTTTGTTTATTCGTGTTCGTGAGATGTAAATTCACTCTAAATTTAAATGGGGTTTACGTTCACACGGACAACAGACGGACGTGTCGTGTGTCTGTTGGTTTTTGCTCCGAGGCAACGCGCCAGTCACCCAACTATCCAGTTCTTTATGCCTCACCCCCTCCACGTTGGATAGTCAAATCCTAATCATCGTCCATCGCCAGCGCAAAATGCTGTGAAAGTGGATCCCCAGAAAGCCCGAGAAGCACGATCATGAAGCCGACTCCCCCATAGGGTGGCACCGCGCGGCACCCTTCACTATGACATCACGGGGAGTGCGGCACACGACCGCGTGTACAAGCCGGTTGCCTAGTGTCAACGCTACTAGGAGTAGGCCATCCCCCATTCCCGGTCAGGGGCGGATCCCGTGTACAAGCCACTAAATAGCTAGACAAACACACTATAAGGTAAGTGAAATACTTAAGAGACAAGTAACCACAAGTAGGGAGCTAGGGTTAGGGATAACCGCAACTCCGAGAGACGAGGATGTATGCCGATGTTCACTTCCTTGGAGGGAAGCTACGTCAACGTTTAGAGAGGTGGATGTTACCACGAAGGTACACCAACGCCACAAAGGCTCGCCCTATTCTCTCCTTGAGACAACACCATGAAGGCATTTCTCAAACGTTAGTGGTAGACCTTGAGGTTGTCTCCAAACCCTCACAAACTTTTCGGGGTAATCACAATGAACATTCCTTGCTGGAGTACTCTTATCGCCTAGGAGTCTCCAACCTCCAAGAGAAACAAGATGCACCACGAAAACAAGGGGGGATCAACTTTTTCTTTAGTGAATGTGTAGATCAGGCACTCCTTGTTCGTGGAGTCGTCACCTTCTTCGTGGGGAAGAATAAAACTATTTATAGGTGGGGATAGAATCCAGTCGTTGGGGCCAGATTCCTGCGAAGGCCGGAAGTTCTGGGCATGTCCGGAGGTTCCGGACACTGGAAGTTCGAGCCAAATTTCGGGCAGGTTCCGGGCTACATGGAGAGTTTGCATCCTCTCTGGAGTACCCCGAAAGCTGCTAGAACAGGGATGGAAGTTCTGATGCCCGGAAGTTCAGGCCAAGGTACGACAAGGTTCCAGGCTACACAGAGAGATTGCACAACAGAGCAGTTTCTTTGGGTGGCCCAGAAGCTTCCTGGACCTTCTGGTCCCCGGAAGTTCTGGCCGTCCCGAAAGTTCCGGCCTAGGCACGGACTTTGCGCCGTGCAATTCAGACCAATACAATAATTGATTGTGCCAGATCATATGTGTATGTGGATTTGATTCCCAGATGTTTTCATGATGCACCCCCTCTTAATAGTGCGGCTGCCCTAAGGACTCAAGAAAGAAAAGAAAACAATATGGCACTCCGCTTTTTCCTTTTTCTGAGTACAGGGAGAATAACCATCCATGCTTCACTTCAATTTTGACGGTGTTGTTTACACTAGATAATGTGGTTAGAAACACAAATGAAATTGTCATAGATGTCAAAAACTAATAAGGGCAATAATGCACTTTCAATCCCCCGCTTTTCGACATAGATGACAATAATGCTTGAGAGGGTAGCCACACAGTGTATGTATGATATAGAGCAGTTTTAATGAAAGGAAACAACTCCCCCACAACCTATGCCTTATTTTAGATTTGTATTTGTATATCACAGACACGTTTGTAAGAAGCTCCCCCTCACACTATGCTATCCACACAAGGATAACATAGCGACATAGACTGATTTAATAACCTTGATTTTCATATGGATATATCAATAATGATAGATGTTGCTCTCAGAATGAGAAGAAAATATGAAATATGCCATGCAATATAGTGTAACCCATAAAGTGATCACACGAGGATAGATAGTTAACGAACACACGACGGTAAGGTTCAAGAACGAGCTAAGGTTCAAATAGGAGCAAATAAGAGCAAAGGTTCAAATAAAAATGGGTAAATGATAAAACCATGAGTCAACACCCCTATCAAGCAATACAACATCTCCCCCTTTGTCATCAAGATGGCAAAAAGGGAAAATGAAGAATGCACTACTCCAGCCCCTAGCGAAGGGAAGCAGATGAGTCGTCGGACGACTCTCCAGAAGACACTGGGCCATGAGGGCGATGAGAAGAGGCTTCATCTCCAGCTTCGACATCAAACCAAGCAAAGTTGGACTGGTATCGATCATACGGAGTCACATTAGACTCAGAACCATGAGCAAGGGCCACACTAGATGCACGCATGCCATCCTTAAGGGACTTCATGCCCTCCTTCCTAGACTTGTGCTCCTCCCACCGCTTCTTGTGCATATCTTGCTGCAGACAGAACATGTTGTTCAGAAGACGCCAAAGTTTGTTGCTGTTCCTAGACCCTAAATCACTAGGTTCCCCACGATGATAAACATGAGAGCGAGAGCGAAGTTCAAAGTGGTGAGAACCTCCAGCAAGAATATCCTCTTCCTCATCATCATCACCCTCATTAATGGTAGCCTTGCCTTTCTTAACCAACAAGTTATCACTAGAGTGAAAAGTCAAACGTCGGCCAGTAGATGCATCAGGAGCAATCTCAACCATCAAGGGAGTGATATAGGGAGCATAGATCGGGACCTTGCGGTTCATCACAACACTATGCATTTCATGCCATATGAAATCCATCACATCAGTAGGGCCCTTATCAGAGTTGTGACAGGTGTAGTGAAGTAGGTTGATGAGATGACCACGAATCATGCTTTTGTCACCCACCTTAACTGCAAGCACTTCGCGAAAGATCCGGTGCATGATATCATAGAAGGGCAGAAGGTCACCAACAGAGCCAACCTGTCCACCAGTAGGGTACAACTCCGCCAAGTGATGAACTTGAAAGACTCCTTTGTCATGGATCTTGTACCCACGATCAACAATAGTGTCAGTGTATGCATAGCCAAAAAGACAAGCCAACACAGAGAATGGGGCAGAGAACTTCTCATCACCAGACATCCATGTAAGAGTCTGCTGTATATCAGACCCAAAATGCACCGTGGCATAGAACTGAGCCACAAGAGATGGGGACACATCATGCTGAAAATTCATGAGAGGAAGAAGGTTGAGCTTGAAACACATACTCTGGACCCTAGCAAAATATGCAATGTTGGTGGGAGTCTTGTCAAAGTGAGCGATGTTGATACTCTTCTGAATGACACACTTGTTGACAAAGTGAGTGAAAATCTCATCATAAGTGCGTTGCTAAAATAGTGTCCATAATTTGGAGTCAGCCACATGTTCACATTCTTCATGATAAAGATCCCCTTAGGTCAGTTGGATCTGTCCTTTGGCCGCAAGAAATCTAATTTTGGGATAAAGATCCCCTCAAAATTTCAGCCCGATCGGAGTCACGGATCTCTAGATATTTAAGAAACGGAGAAAGGCCAGGATCGGGGAGCACAGAAACAGAAGGAAACAGAGAGAGATCCAATCTCAGAGGGGCTCTCGCCCCTCCGCCTCCATGGAGGCCATGGACCAGAGGGGGAAACCTTCTCCCATCTAGGGGGAAGGTCAAGGAATAAGAATAATGAGGGGGCTCTCTCCCTCTCTCTTCCCGTGGCGCCGGAACGTCGTCGGGGCCATCATCGTGACGGCGATCTACTCCAACAACTCTACCATCTTCGCCAACACCTCCATCACCTTCCCCCATATATCTACAACGGTCCACTCTCCCGCAAGCCGCTATACCCTCTACTTGAACATGGTTCTTTATGCTTCATATTATTATCCAATGATGTGTTGCCATCCTATGATATCTGAGTAGTTTTTTGTTGTCCTATGGGTTGATTGATGATCATGATAGGTTTGAGTTGCATGTTTTATTATTGGTGATGTCCTATGGTGCTCTCCGTGTCGCGCAAGTGTGAGGGATCCTCGCTGTAGGGTGTTGCAATGTGTTCATGATCTGCCTATGGTGGGTTGCTTGAGTGATAGAAGCATAAACCCAAGTAGGTGGGTTGTTGCATATGGGAGTAAAGAGGACTTGATACCTTATAATGCTATGGTTGGGCTTTACCTTAATGATCTTTAGTAGTTGCGGATGCTTGTTAGAGTTCCAATCATAAGTGAATACGATCCAAGTAGAGAAAGTATATTAGCTTATGCCTCTCCCTCATATAAAATTGCAATAATGATGACCGGTCTAGTTATCGATTGCCTAGGGACAACGTCGCAACTCCTACCACCACTTTTCCACACTCGTTAAACTAACTTAATTGTTACTATATCTTAGAAGCCCCTAGTTTTTATTTATGTGATCTTTATTGTCTTAAAAACCTACCCCGTTACACCTACAAAGTACTTCTAGTTTCATACTTGTTCTAGGTAAAGCGAACGTTAAGCGTGCATAGAGTTGTATCGGCGATCGATAGAACTCAAGGGAATATTTATTCTACCTTTAGCTCCTCGTTGGGTTGGACACTCTTCTTATCGAGAAATGCTACAATTGATCCCCTATACTTATGGGTTATCAAGACCTTTTTCTGCCGCCGTTGCCAGGGAGCAATAGCGTGGGGTGAATATTCTCGTGTGTGCTTGTTTGCTTTACACTAAGTAATTTTTATTTTTCTGTTATTAACTTGTTTTCCATCTTTATATATGGGTAGGAAACGCAAAATACTAAAAAAATTAGATGTACATGCTTCTCCAAAAGTTCAGGAATAACTAGTGCTCTACCACCAAAGAATATTACTTGGGTCATCTTCGATCCACTTGTGCTCGTAATGAAAACCCAACTAGCTTAGTTGAGGGAAAATCATTAAATGGGCATGCTAATTATGTGCGACACCGCATATCTCAAAAATAGAAACTCTTGTGGTATCAAATTAATACTGTGTGTTGCTATGCTTGAAATCTATGTGAAATTTATGATTTTACTTGTTCTAAAGAAGCTAAAAACACCTTTCGTACCAATGTGTGTTTAATGATAATGAAATACTATCCTCTTATGCCAAGGAGGCCTATTGCTATAATTATGTTGAACAAATTGAAGAATTTGTTGCTTTTAAGGCGATCTATTAAATTGCTTCTTTCATTGAAAAGTATGATGCTACTCTTTACAATTCTGAAATTTTGCCATACTTAAATATTGCTATGAAAACTATGCTTCTAATAATTATGTTAAAGAGTTTATTGAAAGAATGATCGCTGCCTTGGAAGAGATTAATATTTCGCAGGAATCTATGGAAGAGGAAGTTGCTAAAATTGTAAGCTCATTAGATGAAAAAGATGAGGAGGAGAAGCGGATTAGCTACCCGTGCCCACCTTCTAATGAGAGTAACTCTTAAACTCATACATTGTTTAATTTCCCTTCATGCTTACTGAAGGATGAATGCTATGTTGATTGCTATGATCCCTTGGATTCTTTTGAAATGTCCCTTTTTGATGAACTTGATGCTTGCTATTCTTGTGGCCATGATGCCAATATGAATGATGCTTATGAAGATGAACTTGCTATAGTTCCTTATGTTAAGCATGAAATTGTTGCTACTGCACCCATGCATGATAGTCCTATTATCTTTTTGGATTCTCCCAACTAGACTATATCGGAGAAGTTTGCGCTTATTAAGGACTATATTGATGGGTTGCGTTCTACTATTGCACATGATTATTTCGATAAATATAATATGCATGTGCTTGCAACTCCTACTTGCAATTATTATGAGAGAGGAACTACATATCCACCTCTCTATGTTTCCAACACGATAAAATTTCAAGAAATTGTTTATACTATGCATTGGCCTTTACTTTGTGTGCATGAATTGTTCTTGTATGACATGCCAATGCATAGGAAGAGAGTTAGACTTCGTTGTTGCATGATATATGTTACTTTGTGCTCACTACTAAATTACAAATCATTGTTATTTAAAATCGGCTTTGATATACCTTGGGATCCGGGTGGATCCATTACTTGAGCACTTTATGCCTAGCTTAATGGCTTTAAAGAAAGCGCTGCCAGGGAGACAACCCGGAAGTTTTAGAGAGTCATTTTATTCTTTTGTGTGCTTTTATATAGTTCAAAAATAAATAGGGTAACTTAAAACTTTTTCACAAAGAAAAGTGGAAGTGAGAAAGACAAGCAACATTGAAGTGGGGGCTAGCCTTGAACTTTGTTCATGCCCATGGAAACTTTGTGAATCTTGATTACAGAAACTTAAAAAAAATCCCCTTGTACAAATTCATTGTATTATGAATATAATGTGCCAAGATTTGCCTTTAGGATGATTAGATTGCTTGTTTGGTTTGTGCAGTGCAAAAATAGAAACTTTGGCTGTAGTGCGTGAATTTACATTTTTACTGGAATGTCAAAAGTTTTTGACAGATTCTGTTTTTGATGCATTGTTTTGCTCGTTTTGATGAAACTATCGATTGTATCGGTGGTATAAGCCATGGAAAAGTTATATTACAGTAGATAAAAATAAAAAATAAAATATGAATTGGTTGGCAACAATACTTAAAGTGGTGATTTGTTTTATTATACTAACGTATCTCACGAGGGTTTTGTTAAGTTTTGTGTGATTGAAGTTTTCAAGTTTTGGGTGAGATCACGATGGATGAAGGAATAAGGAGTGGAAATAGACTAAGCTTGGGGATGACCGAGGCACCTTAAGGTAATATTCAAGGACTCCCAAGAAACTAAGCTTGGGGATGCCCCGGAAGGCATCCCCTCTTTCTTCTAACAACCATCTGTAATTTTACTTGGAGCTATATTTTTATTCGTCACATGATATGTGTAAATGTTGGAGCATCGTGTGCTTTTTATTTTTATTTTAATAACACATCATGCTGGTATGAGAAAGTCCTTGGTTTATTTATAGAAGGCCCTTTGCACCTCACTTATATCTTTTCAGTATGGCTTTATAGAATGCTTCATGTGCTTCACTTATATCATTTCAAGTTTGGATTGCCTGTTTCTCACACATAGAAAACCGCCATTTGTAGAATGCTCTTTTGCTTCACTTACATTTGTTAGAGCGTGGGCATATCTTTTTTAGAAAGAATTAAACTCTCATGCTTCACTTATATCTATTTAGAGAGTTAACAGGAGTTGGTCATTCACATGGTTAGTCATAAAATCCTACATAAAACTTGTAGATCACTGAATATGATGTGTTTGATTCCTTTCAATAGTTTTGCGATATAAAGATGGTGATATTAGAGTCATGCTAGTGAGTAATTCTGGATTGGTAGAAATAATTGTGTAAAGGTTTGTGATTCCCGTAGCATGCACGTATGGTGAACCGTTATGTCACGAAGTCAGAGCATGATTTGATTATATATTGTCGGCCTTTGTGTGAGCGTCGGGAGCATGCGATGGTTAACTCCTACCAACCTCTCCCCTAGGAGCATGCGTCTAATACTTTACTTCGATGACTAATAGACTTTTGCAATAAGTATGTGATTTCTTTATGACTAATGTTGAGTCCATGGATTATACGCACTCTCACCCTTCCACCTTTTCTAGCCTCTCTAGTACCGCGCAACTTTCGCCGGTGCAATATACCTACCTTCCTCAAAACAACCACAATATACTTTCCTCAAAACATCCACCATATACCTTCCTCAAAACAGCCACCATACCTACCTATTATGGCATTTCCATAGCCATTCCGAGATATATTGCCATGCAACTTCCACCATTTCCTTTTGTTATGACACGCACCATCATTTTCATATTGCTTTGCATGATCGTAAGATAGCTAGCATGATGTTTTCATGGCTTGTCCGTTTTTCCATGTCATTTGCTATGCTAGATCATTGCATATCTCGGTACACCACCGGAGGCATTCATATAGAGTCATATTTTGTTCTAGGTTTCGAGTTGTATTTTTATTTTGAGTTGTAAGTAAATAGAAGTGTGATGATTATCCTTAGTAGAGCATGTTCCATGTGAGGAAAGGATGATGTAAGCTATGATTCCCTCACAAGTGGGATGAGATTTCGGACTTTATGAAAAATAAAAGAGGCCAATGAAACCCAAATAAAAAATGATGAATAAAAGAGGCCTTAGATGCGCACCAAAAAAAGAAAAAGAAAAAAATGATGTGAGAAAAGAGAGAAGGGACATTGCTACTATCTTTTTCCACACTTGTGCTTCAAAGTAGCACCATGATCTTCATTGTAGAGAGTCTCCTATTTTGTCACTTTCATATAACTAGTGGAATTTTTCTTCATGATGCACGTCCACTTAGTTTCTTTTTGAGCTTTCATACACTTATAGCTCTAGTACCAAAAGACAAAGTCTTCGCGTATCGTCTTTGATAGTTAAACCGAAACTCCAAGGACTTCTATCTGTGTTATCCTATGAACTCTCATTAACACATTAGTCCCTCAACCACGTTTGTCTTCAATACTCTAAAACCAACAAGGGATGGCACTAGATGTACTTACTGAAAAGGACCGAGATGGACCTAGAGGGGGGGGGGGTGAATAGGTAAAATTAAAAAAATTAGTTGTTACTTAGCAATTTTAGGCAATAATGCGGAATATGAAGGTGAGCCTAACAATTGCAAAGATGATAAGGGAACAAGTATGGAGCACAATTTAAGCCACTAAATAGCTAGACAAACACACTATAAGGTAAGTGAAATACTTAAGAGACAAGTAACCACAAGTAGGGAGCTAGGGTTAGGGATAACCGCAATTCCGAGAGACGAGGATGTATGCCGATGTTCACTTCCTTGGAGGGAAGCTACGTCAACGTTTAGAGAGGTGGATGTTACCACGAAGGTACACCAACGCCACGAAGGCTCGCCCTATTCTCTCCTTGAGGCAACACCATGAAGGCATTTCTTAAACGTTAGTGGTAGACCTTGAGGTTGTATCCAAACCCTCACAAACTTTTCGGGGGTAATCACAATGAACATTCCTTGCTGGAGTACTCTTACCGCCTAGGAGTCTCCAACCTCCAAGAGAAACAAGATGCACCACGAAAACAAGGGGGGATCAACTTTTTCTTTAGTGAATGTGTAGATCAGGCACTCCTTGTTCGTGGAGTCGTCACCTTCTTCGTGGGGAAGAATAAAACTATTTATAGGTGGGGATAGAATCCAGTCGTTGGGGCCAGATTCCTGCGAAGGCCGGAAGTTCCGCGCATGTCCGGAGGTTCCGGACACTGGAAGTTCGAGCCAAATTTCGGGCAGGTTCCGGGCTACATGGAGAGTTTGCATCCTCTCTGGAGTACCCCGAAAGCTGCTAGAACAGGGATGGAAGTTCTGATGCCCGGAAGTTCAGGCCAAGGTACGGCAAGGTTCCAGGCTACACAGAGAGATTGCACAACAGAGCAGTTTCTTTGGGTGGCCCGGAAGCTTCCTGGACCTTCTGGTCCCCGGAAGTTCTGGCCGTCCCGAAAGTTCTGGCCTAGGCACGGACTTTGCGCCGTGCAATTCAGACCAATACAATAATTGATTGTGCCAGATCATATGTGTATGTGGATTTGATTCCCAGATGTTTTCATGATGCACCCCCTCTTAATAGTGCGGCTGCCCTAAGGACTCAAGAAAGAAAAGAAAACAATATGGCACTCCGCTTTTTCCTTTTTCTGAGTACAGGGAGAATAACCATCCATGCTTCACTTCAATTTTGACGGTGTTGTTTACACTAGATAATGTGGTTAGAAACACAAATGAAATTGTCATAGATGTCAAAAACTAATAAGGGAAATAATGCACTTTCAATCCCCCGCTTTTCGACATAGATGACAATAATGCTTGAGAGGGTAGCCACACAGTGTATGTATGATATAGAGCAGTTTTAATGAAAGGAAACAACTCCCCCACAACCTATGCCTTATTTTAGATTTGTATTTGTATATCACAGACACGTTTGTAAGAAGCTCCCCCTCACACTATGCTATCCACACAAGGATAACATAGCGACATAGACTGATTTAATAACCTTGATTTTCATATGGATATATCAATCATGATAGATGTCGCTCTCAGAATGAGATGAAAATATGAAATATGCCATGCAATATAGTGTAACCCATAAAGTGCTCACACAAGGATAGATAGTTAACGAACACACAACGATAAGGTTCAAGAACGAGCTAAGGTTCAAATAGGAGCAAATAAGAGCAAAGGTTCAAATAAAAATGGGTAAATGATAAAACCATGAGTCAACGCCCCTATCAAGCAATACACCATCTTCCCTTTGTCATCAAGAGGGCAAAAAGGAAAAAAATTGAAGAATGCACTACTCCAGCCCCTAGCAAAGGGAAGCAGATGAGTCGTCGGACGACTCTCCAGAAGACACTGGTCCATGAGGGCGAAAAGAAGAGGCTTCATCTCCAGCTTTGACATCAAACTGAGCAAACTTGGACTGGTATCAATCGAACAGAGTCACATTAGACTCAGAACCGTGAGCAAGGGCCATACCAGATGCACGCATGCAATACTTAAGGGCCTTCATGCCCTCCTTCCTAGACTTGTGCTCCTCCCACCGCTTCTTGTGCATATCTTGCCGCAGATAGAACATGTTGTTCAGAAGATGCCAAAGTTTGTTGCTCTTCCTAGACCCGGAATAACTAGGGTCCCCACGATGATAAGCATGAGAGCGAGAGCGAAGTTCAAAGTGGTGTGAACCTTCAGCATGAAGATCCTCTTCCGCATCATCATCACCCTCATTAATGTAGTCTTGCCTTTCTTAACCAACAAGTTAACACTGGAGTGAACAGTCAGGCGCCGACCAGTAGATGCATTAGGAGAAATCTCAACAATCAAGGTAGTGATATAGGGAGCATAGATCAAGACCTTGTGGTTCATCACAACACTGTACATTTCATGCCGTATGAAATCCATCACATCAGTAGGGCCCTTATCAGAGTTGTGACAGGTGTAGTGACGGGGGTTGATGAGATGACCATGAATAATGTTTTTGTCACCCACCTTGACCTCAAGCACTTCGCGAAAGATCCGGTGCATGATATCATAGAAGGGCAGAAGGTCACCAACAGAGCCAACCTGTCCACTAGTAGGGTATAACTCGGCCAAGTGATGAACCTGAAAGACTCCTTTGTCATGGATTTTGTACCCACGATCAATAGTAGTGTCAGTGTACGCATAGCCAAAAAGATGAGCCAACACAGAGAACGGGGCACAAAACTTCTCATCACCAGACATCCATGTAAGATTCCACTGTATATCACACCCAAAATGCACCGTGGCATATAACTGAGCCACAAGAGGTGGGGACACATCATGCTAAAAATTCATGAGAGGAAGAAGGTTGAGCTTGAAACACATACTCTGGACCCTAGCAAAATATGCAATGTTGGTGGGAGTCTTGTCAAAGTGAGCGATATTGATACTCTTCTGAATGACACACTTGTTGACAAACTGAGTGAAAATCTCATCATACGTGCGTTGCCAAAATAGAGTCCAGAATTTGGAGTCAACCACATGTTCACGTTCTTCATGATGAGGATTGGCTGTGCTGAGAAACCCACTCCAATGCCGACAACTATTTCATAAAGATGGGCATGGGAGGAGGAGGATGAACGTGAACTGGCTTGCCCTTTTTGGAAGCAATCTTCCACTTCTTTGAGTGAGTGGGAGCAGGATGATGGGACCTTGGTCTTCGGACTGAGGATCAGGCTCACGATGGCAGTCAAACATATTCTCAGGACCTAACACAACTGCCTTTGTCTTTTGACCCTCTCTTTGGATTTCCGTTCATACACTTGAGATGGGCGAGCATGCGAAGCAGAACTACCTGTTGAAGAAGATGAAAGAAATAGCAAGAGGATAGGATAAGTTCATCGGCTTAAAAAAATCAAATAATCTCATTATGCGAAAATATGCCAGAACTTTGCTTAGGCCGGAAGTTTCAGGTGAGGTTCGTAAGGTCCAAGAAATGGAAGTTCGGGGCGGCCGGAAGTTTCGGCCAGCGGAAGTATCGGACCCTACCTGGGCATGGAAACCCTAGCGAGGCCGGAAGTTCCGGCCTCCCCGGAAGTTTCGGGCACTAGTATGGTCACAGGATGCCATCCGGATCCAAGGAGAGAACATGCATAAATCATGCAATGTATTTGAAGGGAAGAAGTATCGCAGATCTATGATGGATGCAACACATGAGATTTGGTTGTTTGTTTTTATCCTATTACCATAAGCTACTACAATCCCTAGGAGTGAATCCAGAGAGAAGGTAGAGAAATTGCTTAAGTTACCTTTCTCCATGAAGATGGGGAAGAGCACATGAGATGCTCTTAGAAGACGATGGAAGGGAGGAAGGGAGGAGGTTTCGGGGGCCGGCAGCTTGCCCGGAAGTCATCGATGGGAGAGGGGGCAACGCAAGAAGAGGAGATGAGGGGAGGGGTAGGGGAACAAATGGGGGAATTCCCCTTTGGAATCTCTTTCCCACTTCTAAGTGCCTCAAACCCGGGACGCCCGGAAGTTCTGGTCAAGTCCGGAAGTTCCGGGCCATATCCCGGAATTTCCGGGTTATCCAGAGAGAACACAGTCTCTCTGAAATCCCGAGAACTTGAGGGAGAGGGTCCAAAAGCTGCCAAGACCACCACTAGCCCAAAAACATTTTATGTGTATGGAAGAAGCTTGTGAGCCAAGAGAAATATCAAAGGGTTTCAACATGAGAGAGGCTTAGTTAGAACCTGAGCTATGGTCATATAGAGATCAGGGAAAAACATATGTATATATCAAAGAAAAACCATGAGAGATGAAGATAGTCCAACCTCTCGGAGAGAGAGGGCGGTGGACGGATCCACCATGTTGAGTATATGTGACTTGGCACTGCGAAGATATTAACCTTGAGCCCAACATCACAACTCCATCATTTAGAGTACTAATTCACAAAAGTGAGACATGGTAACTTTGAGAGTGTTTGGTTTGTTTATGCATCATATAGGGTGAGAGAACTCATGAGTTGAATGTCTCCCCCTAAATACATGCCTACACCTAGACAAGACATGAAGTAAATGTATTCAGGGGTGCAAAAATTTCACACAATGTTATGAAGCTCCAAGATACCAAGTTCACACCTAAGTTGACAGAACCTAGCTTCATCCAGCGGTTTGGTGAATATGTTAGCAAGTTGTATGTCTATGCCGATATGATCAAGAGCAATATCACCCTTTTGCACATGGTCTCTTAAGAAGTGATACCGAATTTCAATGTCCTTGGTGCGAGGGTGATCAAGAGGGTTTTTAGCAAGCTTGATGGCACTTTCATTGTCGCATCGTAGAGGCACAAGTCTGTAGGTTATACCATAGTCCTTCAAAGTTTGCCTCATCCATAGCAATTGTGTTTCACAACTTGCTGTTGCAATATATTCGGCTTCAACGGTGGATATGGAGTCACAATTTTGCTTCTTCAAGGACCAACCTACCAAGGAGCGTCTAATAAACTGACATGCTCCAGAGGCGGATTTTCTTCCCACCTTGTCTCCAGCCCAATCCGCATCTGTGTACCTAATGAGATCAAACTTGGCATCCTTGGGGTACCATATAGCCAACTTTGGGGTGTGAACAAGGTATCTTGGAATATGCTTAACCGCCTTATGATGACTTTACCTAAGGGAAGCTTGAAATCTTGCACAAATGCCTACAATTAACATGATGTCCGGTCTAGATGCACAAAGATAAAGCAACAAACCAATCATAGAGCGGTAAAGAGATGGGTTAAATAGGATACTGTTTGTGTCTTCGTTAAGAAAAAAATTGGTTGGCATGGGCGTCTTGCATGGGCTGGCGTTTGTCATTCCGAACTTTGCAAGAATCTCCTTGAGATACTAGGTTTGAGATAAGAAAATTCATTCTTGAAATTGTTGAATTTGAAAACCGAGAAAGAACTTCAAATCCGCATTGAGTGACATCTCAAAGGTGTTGGTCATGGATTCTTCAAACTTCTTGCGTAAATGAATGTTAAGAGAACCAAAAATGATATCATCTACGTAAATTTGGCATAAGATCAAATCACCCTTTTCCCTTTTTGTAAAAAGAGTAGGGTCAATCACCCCTCTCAAAAAACCATCATTGAATAAAAACTTCTTAAGATGATCATACCAAGCACGAGGTGCTTGTTTGAGTCCATACAGAGCCTTGTGAAGTTTGTACACATAGTCTTTGTGATTGGGGTCAACGAAACCCGGTGGTTGTGATACATAGACCTCTTCTCGAAGAGGACCATTAAGAAATGCACTCTTCACATCCATTTGATCTAAAGTAAAACCATTGAAAGCAACATAAGCAAGTAAGATGCAAATTGATTTAAGACGAGTAATGGGAGAAAAGGTCTCATCCAAGTCCAAACCTTCAACTTGTGAGAACCCTTATGCCACTAACATTGCCTTGTTTCTCGTGATTACACCATCCTCATTGATGTCTACTACACAACCTTCTTCTTGTAGACAAGGCCTAGGGTTGAAAACAAGTAACGAAAATGAGCACAAATGGTATTGCAATGCTTGAAAACAAGGCCTAGGGTTCATACTTTCACTAGTGCAAGTTCTCTCAGCAATACTAACATAGTTGAATCGTATGTAAATACCTCTCATGCGACAAAGAGTTCACTCCAAAGTCACAAATAGCGGAGAACTAACGAAGAAATTATTGTAGGGTACGAAACCACCTGAAAGTCATCTTTTCCGATCAATCTTATGAGCTATCCCTATAAGTGTCATAAACAACCCTAGAGTTCGTACTAAAATAACACCTTAAGATACACATCAACCAAAACCCTAATGTCACCTTGATACTCCAATGTCACCACAAGTACCCAAGGGCTTGATTATAAGATATGCATCACATAATTTTAGATTTATTCAATCCAACACAAAGAACTTCAAAGAGTTCTCCAAAGTTTCTACCGGAAAGTCAAGACAAAAACGTGTGCCAACCCCTATGCATAGATTCCCAAGGTCACGAAACCCACAAGTTGATCACCAAAACATACATCAAGTGGATTAATAGAACATCCCATTGTCACCATGGATATCACATCGCAAGACATACATCAAGTGTTCTCAAATCCTTAAAGACTCGATCCGATAAGAAAACTTCAAAGGGAAAACTCAATTTATCACAAGAAGATGGAGAGGGGAAAACTCCATATGATTCATCTATATCAATAAAGCTCGCGGTACATCAAGATCGTGTCATCTTAAGAACACGAGAGAGAGAAAGAGAGATCAAACTCATAGCTACTGGTACATACCCTCAGCCCTGAGGGTGAACTACTCCCTCCTTGTCATGGAGACCACCGGGATGATGAAGATGGCCTCCGGTGATGGTTTCCCCTCGGGCAGGGTGCCGGAACAGGCTCCCGATTGGTTTTTCATGGCTTTGGAGGTTTACGGCATCGGAACTCCCGATCTAGGTTTCTTTTAGGAGGTTTCTATATTTATAGGAATTTTTGGCATTGGAATCACGTCAAGGGGTGCCACGAGGCGGTGACAAGCCTGCTAGGCACAGCCACGGGGGGTGGCCGCGCCTGGCAGGCTTGTGACCTCCTCGTGGCTCTTCTGGCCCTACTCCAATGCTTCGAGGGTCTCTTTTGGTCTAGAAAAAAATCATACTGAATTTTCAGCCGATTCCAAGAACTTTTATTTCTGCACAAAAAAACAACACCATGGTAGTTCTGCTGAAAACAGCATCAGTCCGGGTTAGTTCTAATAAAATCATACGAAAATCATATAGAATTATTATAAACATGGCATGAATACTTCATAAATTATAGATACGTTGGATACGTATCAGCATCCTCAAGCTTAATTCCTCCTCGTCCTCGAGTAGGTAAATGATAAAAGAAATAATTTATGATGTGTGAATGCTAGCATAGTGCATAAATTTGACCAATGATAGTTCCAAACACTTTTTCTAGCATCAATATATATCATAAACAGTAGCTCATCTCATAAACCTTCTCACGATGAAATAGTAAGCTATCCACATGTTAAAGTATAGACTAACAAACTATGCTTTGAATCACCAAACAATTGCAATTCATCTTATTTTCAGGAAGGGTCTATGTAAGAGCTTTGATTTAGCAAATTCCACACACTCAACTATCATATAGTCTTCCATGATTGCTAACACTCAAAGCATATTTTTAGAACAAATAGCATCCATCGAACACAGAGAAAGATAGGGGCTTAAAGTTTCGCCTCCCAACTTATTTATCATATAGATAGTTTTCAACAATAATAATTCATGATCAAAAATATTTGAATGGTCATATATGCTTGGATCTTTCCCGAACACATGACGCTTGCCAAAAGAAAAAGGCGAAATATAGGAAGTCGTGGAGATCAACATGACTCTTGCATGAAGGTAAGTACATTGATTTGTAGAGGTGCCAGAGCTCGAGCTTTTAAAACAGAGATGAATAATAATTTTGGGCGGTATGCTTTAATTGTCACCATAACAACCGAGAGATATCGGTATCTTCCATGCTAGATACATTATAGGTGGTTCCCAAATAGAATGGTAAAGTTTTTACCCCCCCTCCACAAATCAATCACACTCCACGGCAAGCCGAATCCACGGGTACCGTCCATACCAACAACATTCCTGGGGGAGTTTTGTTTAATTATTTGCATTTTTTCCTTTGATTTCGGGACTGGGAATCCCTATTACCAGCCACTTTCTCGTGAATGATAGTGAATCAACACATATCGTGAGAATAACCCACCTAGCATGGAAGATACTGACATCCCCTAGTTACTATATGAGCGATTCGGGCATACAAAACAGAATATTATTTGAAGGTTTAGAGTTTGGCACATGCAAATTTACTTGGAACGGCAGGTAAATACCGCATATAGGTAGGTATGGTGGACTCAAACGGAACAACTTTGGGTTTAAGGGTGTTTGGATGCGCAAGTAGTATTTCTACTTGGTTCGGGAGTTTTGGCTAGTATTAGGGGGAAGCAAGCACCACATGTTGGAGGATCCATAACAATATAACTTCTATACAAATATACCCAAGCATAACTCATTACGTTGTCTTCCTTGTCCAACTTCAACTAATTTTCTCAAGTTTGAAAATAATTAATGGGTACTCACAAGTTTGAAAATAATTAATGGGTACTCACAATCATAGAAGATGTCCAATATATTATATTTATATGTGAAATCTCTCTTCCTTCAATATTCTTTCATGAATGGTTCAAGTGACCAATGTGGTGTTTGCTAACTTTCAATAAATTTTACCACCTATACTTCTTAAATGTGAAGTCATTAATCCCCATGGGACAAGCATATAAAACATATATAATTTCAGGTTAATGATATTCAATTCATTCAACCATCTACTCATAGGATATAAGTGAAGCACGAGAGTAAATGACAAAACTACTCCAAAACATATAAGTGAAGATCAATGAGTAGTCAAACAATTAAGTAGCTATGTGAGGACTTTTTATCTCTCTCTCAATAAAGATTCTCATATCTTTGTATTTTATTTAAATATCAAGCAAAAGAAAAATAGCACTCCAATAACTGCACGCATCATGTGAACGAATTAAAATTTAGGCTCAACATAGGCTGACCGATAATTGTTGATGAAGAGAGGTCGGATGCGTAGCATCCCCAAGCTTAGATGCTTGAGACTTATTGAAATATTTACTTGGGGTTCCTTGGGAATCCCCAAGGTTGAGCTTTTGTATCGTGTTCAATCCTCTCGTATCCCGGATTCACCTATTCTCAAAAACTTCATCCACACAAAACTCAAAAAGAACTCGTGAGATAGGTTAGTACACATAAGAACAAATAAACACTCCATGTACTGACAAGACAAGTTTCACAATAATTTTAAAACATTAGGTACTGTATAATATCATTTCCACAATTTATATCTACCAATATAGGCTATGGAAACTACATGATAAGTAGATAACAAAACTATGACAGCAATCTGTCCAAACAGAACAGTGTGTAGCAATTTATTATAACAGTGTGCCTATTAACTCAAAGAATTATGAAACTTTAGGACATTCTAAGGAATTTATATGAAAACACTTTTTTAAAATTTCAGAAACTTTCCACGTTCCCGTAATATATGAAAATTCAAACACTACAACAGAAGTTTATGTTTTTACACAACACACATCAAACATGCAATTCAAGCATCCTAAGGCAATTCTTGGAACTTTTTATTGAAAAACAAGATTATAAATAAAACCTAACATAGAAGAACAAAATAAAATGACGATCTAAGCAAAACTCATATTATGTGACGAATAAAAATATAGCTCCAAGTGAGATATACCGATAGTGTTGAAGACGAAAGAGGGAATGCCTTCCGGGGCATCCCCAAGCTTAGACACTTGAGTATTCCTTGTATATTACGTTGGGGGTGCCTTGGGCATCCCAAATATTAGGTTATTGTCACTCCTTTTTCTCCTTATATTGGTGTCTCACCCAAAACTTAAAAACTTCAATCACACAAAACTTAACGGAACTTTGTGAGAAGGGTTAGTGTAATGAAGATAGATCATTCACTTAGGTACTATCAAGACAAGATTCATAATTATTAACACATGATAAATACTATATTCCATCATTCTCACCATTTTTATTACTCAATATAAGGTATAGGAACACTTGAAACAAGCAAACTATGCATGCAAAACAGAATCGTCAAAAACAGAACAGTTTGTAAGATCTGAATGATCACCATACTTTCCTGACTCTACCAATTCTGAAAAATTAGGAAAACTCAAGCAATTTACGTAGAAATGTTTTGTAGAAATTTCAGATTTTTTTTACGCTCCAGTAAAATCTGATAATTCATATACTGAACACAAAACTTTCTATTTTTGCACAGAATCAAACAAGCAAGTTTCCACACTATACCAAAGGCTTTACTTGGATCTTTATTGAAATAAAAGACACAAAACATGATTACTATAGTAGATTAATCATGTTAACACATAAAAACAGAAGGTAAAAGTTTTGGGTTGTGTCCCAACAAGCGCTTTTCTTTAATGCCTTTTAGCTAGGCATGATGATTTCAATGATGCTCGTATGGAATA
The DNA here is from genome assembly GCA_022496015.1 of Hordeum marinum. Taxonomy (NCBI): domain Eukaryota; kingdom Viridiplantae; phylum Streptophyta; class Magnoliopsida; order Poales; family Poaceae; genus Hordeum; species Hordeum marinum. Next base: position 337,756,621 of record CM039677.1, on the reverse strand, counting down.
ATAATTGAATCATGCAAAAGAGCATCATGAATCTCATGACAAGCACATTTAAGTATAACCCACTTCCTATGCATAGGTATTTTGTGAGCAAACAATTTATTGGAGCAAGAATCAACTAGCATAGGAAGGCAAAACACGCAAACCTTGAACACATAGAGAGAAAACTTGATATTATTGCAATTCCTACAAGCATATGTTCCTCCCACATAATAATTTTTAGTAGCATAATGAAGGAATTTCCATAATATAACCATAACGTAAAGCATTCTTTTCATGATCTACAACCATATAATTTTTATCACTCTCCACATAAGAAAATTTCTTCTCATTCATAGTAGTGGGAGCAAACTCAACAAAATAACTATCATGTGACACTTGATTGACATAACCACATTGAATATTAAAATCATGATAATAGGTTTCATGGTTGTCATTACTATTTATAGCATATGTTTCATCACAATAATCATCATGGATAGGAGGCATGCCATAATCATAACAGTTTTGCTCATAAAAACTTGGGGGACTAAAAATATCATCTTCATCAAACATAGCATCCCCAAACTTGTGGCTTTGCATATCATTAGCATCATGAATATTCAGATAATTCATACTAACAGTATTTAAATCATTATCATCACTCAAATATTTAGTGCCAAACATTTTAATAATTTCTTCTTCTAACACTTGAACACAATTTTCCATTCCATCATTTTCACGAAAGACATTAAAAAGACGAAGCATATGCGGCAACCTCAATTCCAATTTTTTGTAGTTTTATTTTTATAAAATGAAACTAGTGAATAAACAAGAAACTAAAAGATTCAATTGCAAGATCTAAAGATATACCTTCAAGCACTCACCTCCCCGGTAACGGCGCCAGAAAAGAGCTTGATGTCTACTACACAACTTCTTCTTGTAGACTCGTGTTGGGCCTCCAAGCGCAGAGTTTTGTAGGACAATGGAAATTTTCCCTCAAGTGGATGACCTAAGGTTTATCAATCTGTGGGAGGCGTAGGATGAAGATGGCCTCTCTCAAACAACCCTGCAACCAAATAACAAAGAGTCTCTTGTGTCCCCAACACACCCAATACAATGGTAAATTGTATAGGTGCACTAGTTTGGCGAAGAGATGGTGATACAAGTGTAATATGGATGGTAGATATAGGTTTTTGTAATCTGAAAATATAAAAACAACAAGGTAACAAGTAACAAAAGTGAGCACAAAACGTATTGCAATGCTTGAAAACAAGGCCTAGGGTTCATACTTTCACTAGTGCAAGTTCTCTCAACAATACTAACATAGTTGAATCATATGTAAATACCTCTTGTGCGACAAAGAGTTCACTCCAAAGTCACAAATAGCGGAGAACTAATGAAGAAATTAGTGTAGGGTACGAAAGCACCTCAAAGTCATCTTTTCCGATCAATCTTAGGAGCTATCCCTATAAGTATCATAAACAACCCTAGAGTTCATACTAAAATAACACCTTAAGATACACATCAACCAAAACCCTAATGTCACCTTGATACTCCAATGTCACCACAAGTACCCATGGGCTTGATTATAAGATATGCATCACATAATTTTAGATTCATTATATTCAATCCAACACAAAGAACTTCAAAGAGTGCTCCAAAGTTTCTACCGGAAAATCAAGACAAAAACGTGTGCCAACCCCTATGCATAGATTCCCAAGGTCACAAAACCCACAAGTTGATCACCAAAACATACATCAAGTGGATCAATAGAACATCCCATTGTCACCATGGATATCCCTTTGCAAGACATACATCAAGTGTTCTCAAATCCTTAAAGACTCAATCCGATAAGAAAACTTCAAAGGGAAAACTCAATTCATCACAAGAAGATAGAGAGGGGAAAACTTCTTATGATTCATATATATCAATAAAGCTCGCGGTACATCAAGATCGTGTCATCTCAAGAACACGAGAGAGAGAGAGAGAGAGATCAAACACATAGCTACTGGTACATACCCTCAGCACCGAGGGTGAACTACTCCCTCCTCATCATGGAGACCGCCGAGATGATGAATATGGCCTCTGGTGATGGTTTTCCCCTCTGACAGGGTGCCGGAATGGGCTCCCGATTGGTATTTCGTGGATCTGGAGGTTTGCGGGGGCGGAACTCTCGATCGAGGTTTCTTTTCGGAGGTTTATATATTTATAGGAATTTTTGGCGTTGGAATCATGTCAAGGGGTGCCACGAGGCGGTGACAAGCCTGCTAGGCGCGACTAGGGGGGTGGTCGTGCCTGGCAGGCTTGTGACCTCCTCGTGGCTCTTCTGGCCCAACTCCAATGCTTCGGGGGTCTCTTTTGGTCTAGAAAAAATCATACTAAATTTTCAGCCCATTCCGAGAACTTTTATTTCTGCACAAAAAACGACGCCATGGTAGTTCTGGTGAAAACAAAGTCAGTACGGGTTAGTTCTAATAAAATCATACCAAAATCATATAGAATTATTGTAAACATGGCATGAATACTTCATAAATTATAGATACGTTGGAGATGTATCACTCATCTTCCTTGTTCTTGTAAATCCATTTTGTTCCAATAACATTGTGTTCCTTAGTTGGCCTTTTGACATAAGACCATACTTTGTTGCGCTCGAAGCTGTTCAACTCTTCGTGCAATGCAACAAGCCATCCGTTGTCCGTCAAGGTATCGTGTACCTTGAGTGGCACAACACTAGAGACAAACGAAAATTGAGCACAAAAGTTTGTTAATTGTCTATGAGTGACTCTACCTTCCGATATGCCGGCATGAATTTGCTTAACATTAACATGATGGCCCACATGAGGCATGATGGAGGTTAAGGTTTCACGAGGTTCAATTTTGTTCCCATAATCAACATCTTCAACATTTGAATCTATGGGATGTGGTGGAAGATCGTGTTCTTCATGCATCGGTTGTTGAGATTCACCATCACTAGAGGATTCATCATCATCGACATGTGCATGTTCTTGTTCTTCTTCTGGATGATGAAGTTGTTCTTGTTCTTGTGCTTGATGAAGTTTTAGGTCCCATGTCGGACCTAGGTCTTGTTCCTGGATTATGAACTCCTCTTGGAGAATGGGATCTTGTGGTGATGTTGGTGTAGTAGTAGTTTGAGCTTGAGTGGTGCTTGTGTCCTCATTTGTGCCTTCACAAGGAACATGTTTCATTGGAAGGAGAACACTACACCCATGATCAAAATGTCCTGTGAAGGATCTTCATCACCTGTATCACTTAGATCAACTTGCTCCCCATGGGAGCCATTAAATTCATCAAACACCACATCACAAGTTTCTACAACACATCCGGTGGATTTGTTGTAGACCCTATAGGCATGGGAGTTTGATCCATAACCAACAAACATTCATTCGGTAGTTATAGATTGAAATTTTCCTAACCGTTCCCTCTTGTTGAGAATGAAGCATTTGCAACCAAAGACCCGAAAATATTTGACATTTAGTTTGTTTCCGGTTCTGAGTTCATATGGGGTCTTCTCCAAGATCTAGCGAAGGAATAAACGATTTGATGCATGACATGTTGTGTTTACAGCCTCTGCCCAAAAGCTATGAGGTGATTGGTACTCATTCAACATGGACCTTGCCATTTCCAGAAGTGTGCGGTTCTTCCTCTCGGCTACCCCATTTTGTTGTGGGGTATATGGTGCGGAGTATTTATGCTCAATTCCTTCACCAGTAAGAAACTCTCGCAAGGTATAGTTCTTGAACTCAGAGCCATCGTAACTTCTAATAGCCAGGATTTCTTTGTCAAACTTGCGTTGAATTTGCTTGGCAAACTTCCAACTCCCCCACAAAGGAAACTTCAAGAGCATCTCTCTTAAAGACTTTCACATCCGTTAGTCCAAATAGTGTATCATAACCAACATAAGACAATCGACGAACAAAAGGCAAATTATATTTAGGGATTGAACAAGCATGACATTTGTAAGTGACTTGTCATTGGTGATAGCCACCTTGCCCAAACCAACTACCTGTCCTTTAGACCCTCCACCAAAGACAATGCTCATAAATGGTCGAATAGCTTCCATGAAGTCCATGAGCAATGTTCCCTCTGATCATATGATTTGAGCTACCGCTATCAATCACCCATTTGACTCTATCGGAGACAACAACCTACATACAATTGAAGTCTTTGTTAGAGGCACCCATTTTACAATGGGACCTCTCAAGTTAGTAACAAGGGTCTTAGGAACCCAAATGGCATAAAACCTAAAAGCATTTCTAGGACCAACAAACTAAGCATAAACATCTCCATCTTTTCCCTTATGAAGCACATATGACGGAGGCATAAATTCTTTTGGCTTGTTGGGAGTAGGCTTGTCCCTAGTGGCCTTCCTACTCATAACCTTGTCAACCTTACCCTTTCCTTTCTCCTTGTTCCCTTCTCACACAAATGTCTCCTTGAGGGGAGTTGTAGACTTGTGTGCCACTACCTTATTCTTTCTTGTGCTTGGATCAAATCCAAGTCCTTCCTTGGCCACAACCTCCTTGTGTCGACTCAACACTTCATTGAGGTTCTTTTGTACTTGAGCGCATGACATGAACCATTTTTCAATTTGAGACCTTAACACCCGATTCTCCTCAAGTAAGCTAGCTAGGTCACCACTGGGTTAGTAGCATAAGCATCAACATTTATAATAGGAGAGGAATAGGCTTTCCCAAGTGTGTCAAGATAAGTTAGTTTGAGTTCGACAAACTTCTTAGTGAGGAGATTTAGCTCTTATTCCTTTGTCTTGAGAGACAAATGTAGGAGCTCACAATTTTTAGTGCGTCTATCAATGTTTGCACCTATTTTAAAGCACAGTTCATCATTACTTGCTTCCTCATATAGGACTTTTTGCTCAAGAATTTCACATTTTTCCTTTTCCTCGGTGATGAGGGTTTCAAGTGCCTTGATGGAGATGGTGTGCTTACTCACCATCTCCATAAAGCATAGGAAACATAACGAGCCTCTTTCCTTTGAGAGAGCACATGACTTTCTGCATTTTAGCAAACATAGCACCACTTATTTCTTCATGATCATGATCCTTAGCATCAATATATTCATCACTAGGTGTGGTAGGAATAAATAGAGGAGGGTTTGGACGTGGAGTTACCTTCACCTTGTCCGGAGAGGCTTGACCCTCATAATTATCTACCGTGGCCGTTTCCATGAGACATTTGTGTGTGTTGCCTTCGTAGTCTTTCATATAGTTGTATGTGACAACATCACCAGTCTTTTTTACGAGTCTCAGTGTGGTTTGAGTGTCTTGGGCTACACCTACAACACCTCTAACATCATTGGGGTTGGACTCGTCTTGGGCAACCATAGCCTTCCCATCTCTCTTCTTGAACTTGGAGTTCAATTGGTTGGGCAACTTCTTATTCACAAATGTCTTTAGAAATCTTGGTTTATCTTCTCTCTTTCCATACGGGCACTCATTTGAGAAATGGTTGGTTTCTTCACAAAGAAAGCCATGTCTTTATATGAGGGCCTCTCATCTGAGTCAACTTCATAGCCTTCTTCTTCAACATCTTCTTCTTCTTCTTCACTCACATCATCATCCATTACATGCTTGGCCTTCAAGGCTAGGTTTGTCTTGGGTGATGAGGAACCAGCATGGCAAGGTGTCTTGTAGAATTTGCATTTGATTCATCAAATAGTTGGAAGGTTGAAATGACATCATCGAGAGACATGTCCTTGAATCCATGTTCTCTTCTGTTGTCCCACACCGTTTGATGATGATATGGAGCAAGGGCATTTAGCAATTTTTCCACAAGAAAACGCTTGGTCAAGTTGAATCCATATTGTCTCTTGTCACAATCATATGATTCAATGTCAGCGGCAAGTGTCATCAATCGCTCATGAAGTTGCTTGGGGTCTTCACCTTTCTCCATGCAAAAATATTGTAATGCCCCTTTTGCAATCTCATATTGTGCAAGATGTAGGGAGGAAGTTCTAGTTTTGTTCATCACAAGGCTGTCCCATAGGTCTTTTGCATTTGTGAGGTGAACGTAGGGCCTCTTCTGCTTGTTAGACATGCCCTTTCTTATGAGCATGATTGTGGTATCATTGAGGTGTTTGTCATATTCTTCACCTAGTGTGAGATCCTTGGGATTCACAAGGTTGTAACCTTTCTCCATGACCTCCAACATTTCATCGTTGACAAACCTAAGGTGATCTTGCATACCAACCCTCCACAAATAAAAATCGGCAATGTTATCAAGTAAAGGAGGGTTTGCCACTGCAGTATACCTACGTTTCTCAACTCTAGATTCTGCATACAACCATGGGACACTGGTGTGGTCACTATTTTGAGATTGTTGGCTCAAATTAGGGAGGGATGCATTTCGTTGCTTTATCACACCCCTGGGTTTTCTAGTGGTGGAGTTCTTGCAGCTAATGCATCCAACCTTATTTTAACCAAGGCCTCAATAGAAGCATCGTGCTCCTCCTTTTGCTTGGCGAGGGCCCTTTCAAGATCCTCAGCGATGAAAGATATATGCTTATCTGAAGAGGATGTCCCTTTCTCGATAGGGAGTGCAACTAAAGGATTGCCATCATTATCCATCTCGCTTTAGGGCAGTTAAGCCACAAGATTAGAGCACGAGGCTCCGATACCAATTGAAAAGGTTCAAGATGAAACTAGAGGGGGGGGGTGAATAGCTACAATTACAAATTTTAGTTGGTACTTAGAAATTTTAGGCAATAATGCGGAATATGAATGCGAGCCTAACAATTGCAAAGATGATAAGGGAACAAGTATGGAGCACAAGTTAAGACACTAAATAGCCAGACAAACACAATATAAGGTAAGTGAAACACTTAAGAGACAAGTAACCACAAGTAGGGAGCTAGGGTTAGGGATAAACGCAACTCCGAGAGACGATGATGTATGCTGATGTTCACTTCCTTGGAAGGAAGCTAGATCACCGTTTAGAGAGGTGTATGTTACCATGAAGGCACACCAACTCCACGAAGGCTCACCGTATTCTCTCCTTGAGACAACACCAAGAAGGCGTTTCTCAACTGTTAGTGGTAGACCTTGAGGTGGTCTCCAAACCCTCACAAACTTTCTGGGGAAATCACAATGAACGATTCCTAGCCGAAGTGCTCCTACTGCCTAGGAGTCTCTAACCTCCAAGAGTAACAAGATGCACCACGAAAACAAGGCGGAATCAACTTTTTCTTTGGTGAATGTGTAGATCAGGCACTCCTTCTTCGTGGAGTCGTCACGTTCTTCGTGGGAAAGAAGAAGACTATTTATAGGTGGGGATGGAATCCAGATGTTGGGGCCAGATTCCTACGAAGGCCGGAAGTTCCGAGCATGCTTGGAGGTTTTGGACATCGAAAGTTCCGGCCAAGTTCTGGGCAGGTTTCGGGCTACACAGAGCAGTGGCGGAGCCAACGTTGCACCATTGGATTCAGATGAACCCAATGGAATTTGACAGCTACGTGCATGTGTTAGTAGGATGCATTGGCCTGACCCCAATAAAATATTAAGCCTGACCCCATTAAGCTGCTAACACCACATGACTAAAAAAATAAAAGGCCCAAGAGCCCGCTCTGAGGCCTGATTGTTACTAAATCGATACCTGTATGATGAATATACGGACGACAGCCGCACTCCTTGTCGATTTCCTAACTCGCGTCGCCTCTCTCTCCCTTGTCTGGCTATCTCGCCTAGTTTTCTCTTTTCTGTTAACCCTAGCCCGTCGCTTCGCTTCTCAAACGCCGACGCCGACAAAATCAACAGCAGCAACGGCAAGCGCAGAAGCGAACAACTGCAGTGTAATTCGAGCTAGTAAGATCACCTCCACATCACTTTCCTCTGTACAACTACTCAATCTAATTCCAGTAGCCTGGTAGTAGGGGAAAGGTTTTGCCCTAATTTTCCAATTCTTTCTTTCGTGAACTTTGATTCATGTAGGCTATGGAAAGATATTTTTCAAAGAAGAGAAGTCGATCATCTAATCCAGGTAATGATGTGGGGACATCAAGGTCACATGTTAGATGTAAGAAAAGTACATCAAATGTTGCCGCTGGTAGTCTTCCAAAGCCGCCTATCCAGGAAAAGAGTAATTTAGAGGAGTTGCCCTACGATCCGACTGATCAGAAGAGAATTTCGGAATACACAAGAAATCCTAAGAAGCAAGATGAGATTAGGCAATGATATTTAACGAGGGGGCCTTACAGGCCGGCCTCCACTTTTGTTTATCCACATAGGGACATTGGAGATGCTTCACGAAGATTTAATCCAGAATGGTTTAAGGATTATGGTCGTTGGCTTGAGTATAATGACAAGGTGCATAAGGCCTTTTGTTTGTGTTGCTATCTTCTCAGAGATAATAATGAGGGACAAGCTGGGAGTGATGCATTTGGAATTAATAGTTGGAATGGTTGGAACAAGAAAAGTAGGCTGGATACCCATGAGGGTAAAGGTAATGTTAATAGCTTTCATAATGTAGCAGTAAAGCGATGTGATGCTTTGATGAATCAAGATCAATCGATTCAGGTTGCGCTTGATAAGCAAACCGATCTTACAAAAAAGCAAAATCGAATTCGGCTAAATGCTTCAATTGATTCAGTTAGATACTTGTTGCATCAAGGCTTAGCCTTCCGAGGCCATGACGAATCAGAAGAGTCAAAAAATAAGGGGAACTTTCGAGAGTTGGTAAATACTTTGGAAAATCAAAATGATAATATATGAAGGTAGTTCTTGAGAATGCTCCACCAAATTGCTAGTGGGTATGTGGAGATATTGAGAAGGAAATTGCCAGCTATTTTGCCAAGGTAATAACATCATCTTTAAATTATATTTCTACTATTTTTGTTGTCTTATAAGCTACACTAATATCTAATGATCCCCTTATTGTTGTACATAGATAACTTTGAATTCTATTATTGAAGAAATTGGAGGTGACGTGTTCAGTTTGTTGATTGATGAGGCTGCTGATGTGTCTGACAAAGAGCAAATGGAAGTTGTTTTGAGATACCTTAGAAAGTGTGGATTTATCATTGAACGGTTAGTTGGAGTTGTACATGTGCAAGAAACATCAGCAATATGTCTTCAGGCCGCACTTCAAAAATTATTCACAGATATAGATTTAAGCATAAAACAAGTCAGAGGACAATGTTATGACGGGGCTAGAGTTATGCGTGGTGAGTTCAATGGATTGAAAGCAAAGATTTTGCAAGAGAATAAGTCAGCCTATTATGTGCATGATTTTGCTCACCAACTCCAGTTGGTTATTGTAGCAGTAGCAAAGAAGCATGAAGATATTGCGGATTTCTTCTACATGATCTCCATTTTATTTAATGTGGTTGGAGCTTCTTGCAAAAGAAAGGACATGATTAGAGAGAAACATCGAGAGGATGTAATAAAAGCCATAGGTAGTGGGCAGATTAACACTAGCAAAGGGTTAAATTAAGATCAAACTCTTCAGAGAGCTGGTGACACACGTTGGGGCTCACACTACAGAACTCTCTCAAGTCTAGTGAAGTTGTTTCCTGCAATCATGTCTGTTCTAAAATATGTGGAGAAAGAAGGCAAAAGTGAAAAGAAAAGTCAGGCACGTGGTCTTGTAGCATATTTTGATACCTTTGATTTTGTGTTTTATTTGCACATGATGCTGCATATTTTAGGAAATGCAAATACTTTGTCACATTCTTTACAAAAGAAGGATCAAGACATCCTTAATGCTATGTCATGCGTGAAGTCAACAAGGAATGAGCTACATGAACTAAGGGAGAATGGATGGGACTCATTGATACAGAAGGTATATTTATTTTGTGAAGAACATCACACTGAGACAACAGATATGCAAGAGCAATATATCAATCGGCACAAAGCAAGACAAAAAAGTAATAAGACAAACCTCCATCATTATCGAGTAGATTGTCTTAATTCTGTTATTGACTGGCAACTTCAAGAGTTTGATGAACGTTTCAATGAGGTGAATTCTAAATTGCTTGGTCACATGGCTTCTTTCAACCCAAAATATGGATTTGTCCCTTTTAACTTGGATAGCTTAGTGAAGCTAGCTGAGTTTTATCCAGATGATTTTGATTCAAAAAAATGGACAATCTTGGTCCTAAACTGCACACTTACATTGATAATGTGCGAGCGGATGAAAGGTTTGAAAACTTGGACGGGATTGCTGATCTTGCTAAGCTAATGGTGCAAACAAATAAACATGTTACTTTTCCTTTGGTATATCACCTTCTAAAGTTAGTGTTGATATTGCCAGTTGCCACAGCATCCATGGAGAGATGCTTTTCGGCTATGAATGTTGTCAAGAAAAAGTTGCGCAACAAAATATGGTGATCAGTTCATGAGTGATTGCCTAATCTATTATGTGGAGAAAGAGATGTTTTCTGCCATTACTAATGATGCTGTGTTCGACCTTTTTAAGGCGATGAAAAATCCAAAAGGGGCGCTCTGAAATGTGAGTGACTTTACATGATTATCTCACATGATCTTACTTTTATTTTAAACTTGCCAAACTAACTTGTTATTTTCTCAATGTTTTCAGAAAGACAAGAAGTTGGATCTGAAATATGAAGTTTATTTGGTACTACTCTATATATAATCTGTAAACAGATGATTTGTAATTTTATCTTATCATTAAGTTTTGCACTCTTCAATTTTGAAGTAACAAATATGTGTGATAAGTGATATCATCTGATTTCTTTGGCTGATATAATCTCGTTGCGATATGTCAGAAAGTAGGACTTAGATAAGATGGAAATTTCACAACTAGTTAGTGAATGAACCCATTGACGAGAATTCCTGGCTCCGCCCGTAACACAGAGAGTTTGCATCCTCTTTGAAGTACCTCGGAAGCTGCCACAACAAGGATGGAATTTCTGACGCGCGGATGTTCCGGCCAGCCCGGAAGTTCCGGGCAAGGTTCGGCAAGGTTCCGGGCTACACAGAGAGATTGCACAACAGAGCAATTTCTCTAGGTGGCCCAGAAGCTTCCCGGACCTTCTGGTCCCCGGAAGTTCCGGCTGTCCCGGAAGTTTCGGCCTAGGCGCAGACTTTGCGTCGTGCAACTCAGATCAATATAAGAATTGATTGTGCCAGATCATATGTGTATGTGGAGTTGATTCCCAGATGTTTTCATGATGCACCCCCTCTTAATAGTGCTGCTGCCCTAGGGACTCAAAAAAGAAAAGAAAACAATATGGAACTCCGCTTTTTTCTTTTTCTGAGTAGAGGGAGAATAACCATCCATGCTTCACTTCAATTTTGACAGTATTGTTTACATTAGAGAATGTGGTTAGAAACACAAATGAAATTGTCATAGATGTCAAAAGCTAATAAGGGCAATAATGCACTTTCAATCTCCCCCTTTTTTACATAGATGACAATAATGCTTGAGAGGGTAGCCACACAGTGTATGTATGATATAAAGAAATTTTAATGAAAGGAAAAAACTCCCCCACAACCTATGCCTTATTTTATATTTGTATTTGAGTATCAAAGACACATTTGTAAGAAGCTCTCCCTAACACTGTATTACCCACACAAGCATTACATAGCGACATAGGCTGATGTTCATATGGATATATCAATAATGATAGATGTTGCTCTCAGAATGAGAAGAAAATATGAAATATGCCATGCAATATAGTGTAACCCATAAAGTGATCACACGAGGATAGATAGTTAACGAACACACGACGGTAAGGTTCAAGAACGAGCTAAGGTTCAAATAGGAGCAAATAAGAGCAAAGGTTCAAATAAAAATGGGTAAATGATAAAACCATGAGTCAACGCCCCTATCAAGCAATACAACATCTCCCCCTTTTTCATCAAGATGGCAAAAAGGGAAAATGAAGAATGCACTACTCCAGCCCCTAGCGAAGGGAAGCAGATGAGTCGTCGGACGACTCTCCAGAAGACACTGGGCCATGAGGGCGATGAGAAGAGGCTTCATCTCCAGCTTCGACATCAAACCAAGCAAAGTTGGACTGGTATCGATCATACGGAGTCACATTAGACTCAGAACCATGAGCAAGGGCCATACTAGATGCACGCATGCCATCCTTAAGGGACTTCATGCCCTCCTTCCTAGACTTGTGCTCCTCCCACCGCTTCTTGTGCATATGTTGCTGCAGATAGAACATGTTGTTCAGAAGACGCCAAAGTTTGTTGCTGTTCCTAGACCCTAAATCACTAGGTTCCCCACGATGATAAACATGAGAGCGAGAGCGAAGTTCAAAGTGGTGAGAACCTCCAGCAAGAATATCCTCTTCCTCATCATCATCACCCTCATTAATGGTAGCCTTGCCTTTCTTAACCAACAAGTTATCACTAGAGTGAAAAGTCAAACATCGTCCAGTAGATGCATCAGGAGCAATCTCAACCATCAAGGCAGTGATATAGGGAGCATAGATCGGGACCTTGCGGTTCATCACAACACTATGCATTTCATGCCATATGAAATCCATCACATCAGTAGGGCCCTTATCAGAGTTGTGACAGGTGTAGTGAAGTAGGTTGATGAGATGACCACGAATCATGCTTTTGTCACCCACCTTAACTGCAAGCACTTCGCGAAAGATCCGGTGCATGATATCATAGAAGGGCAGAAGGTCACCAACAGAGCTAACCTGTCCACCAGTAGGGTACAACTCCGCCAAGTGATGAACCCGAAAGACTCCTTTGTCATGGATCTTGTACCCACGATCAACAGTAGTGTCAGTGTATGCATAGCCAAAAAGACAAGCCAACACAGAGAATGGGGCAGAGAACTTCTCATCACCAGACATCCATGTAAGAGTCCGCTGTATATCAGACCCAAAATGCACCGTGGCATAGAACTAAGCCACAAGAGATGGGGACACATCATGCTGAAAATTCATGAGAGGAAGAAGGTTGAGCTTGAAACACATACTCTGGACCCTAGCAAAATATGCAATGTTGGTGGGAGTCTTGTCAAAGTGAGCGATGTTGATACTCTTCTGAATGACACACTTGTTGACAAAGTGAGTGAAAATCTCATCATAAGTGCGTTGCTAAAATAGTGTCCATAATTTGGAGTCAGCCACATGTTCACATTCTTCATGATAAGGATTGCCTGCGCTGAGCAACCCACTCTGGTGCCAGCAACTCTTTCATAAAGATGGGCACGGGAGGGTGAGGATGAACTCAAACTGGCTTGCCCTTTTTGGAAGTAGTCTTCCGATTCTTTGAGTGAGTGGGAGCAGGAGGAGGGGAGCCTTGGTCTCCGGACTCAGGATCAGGCTCAGGATGGCAGTCAAACATATTCTCATGACCTAACACAATGGCCTTTGTCTTTTGACCCTCTCTTTGGATTACGTTCATAAACCTGAGACAGGCGAGCATGCGAAACAAAACTACCTGTTGAAGGAGATAGGAGAAATAGCAAGAGTATAGGATAAGTTCACCAGTTTCAAAAAAAATCAAAGAATCTCATTATGCAAAAATATGCCAGGACTCTGCTTAGGCTGGAAGTTCCGGGTGAGGTCCGGAAGGTCCAGCGAACGGATGTTTCGGGCGACCGGAAGTTTCGGCCAGCGGAAGTACCGGCCCCTCCCCGGACGTGGAAACCCTAAAGAGCCCAGAACTTCCAGCCTACCTGGAAGTGCCGGGCACCAGTATCGCAGGATGCCATCCGGATCCAAGGAGAGAACATGCATAAATCGTGCAATGGTTTTGAAGGGAAGAAGTACCACAAATCTATGGTGGATGTAGTACATGAGATTTAGTTTTTTGTATTTATCCTCATAAGCTACTAAAATCCATAGGAGTGAATCCAGAGAGAAGGTAGAGAAATTGCTTCGGTTACCTTTCTCCATGAAGATGGGGAAGAGCACACGGCATGCCCTCCGAACACGATGGAAGGGAGGAAGGCCGAAGGTTCCGCGGGCCGGCGGCTCGCCCGAAAGTCGTCGATAGGAGAGGGGGCGTTGTAGGAAGAGGAGATGAAGGGAGGGGTAGGGGAACAAATGGGGGAATGTGATACGTCTTCGTTGTATCTATAATTTTTCATTGTTTCATGCCAATATTCTACAACTTTCATATACTTTTGGCAACTTTTTATATTATTTCCGGGACTAACATATTGATCCAGTGCCCAGTGCCAGTTCCTGTTTGTTGCATGTTTTTTGTTTCATAGAATATCCATACCAAACAAAGTCCAAATGCGATAAAAAATTACAGGGATTTTTTTGGAATATATGTGATTTTTGGGAAAAAGAATCAATGTGAGAAGATGCCCGAGGAGGTGACAAGCCTGCTAGGCGCGACCCACCCCCCTGGCCGCGCCTCGCAGGCTTGTGGCCACCCCTTAGGTCAGTTGGATCTGTCCTTTGGCCGCAAGAAATCTAATTTTGGGATAAAGATCCCCTCAAAATTTCAGCCCGATCGGAGTCACGGATCTCTAGATATTTAAGAAACGGAGAAAGGCCAGGATCGGGGAGCACAGAAACAGAAGGAAACAGAGAGAGATCCAACCTCAGAGGGGCTCTCGCCCCTCCGCCTCCATGGAGGCCATGGACCAGAGGGGGAAACCTTCTCCCATCTAGGGGGAAGGTCAAGGAATAATAAGAATGAGGGGGCTCTCTCCCTCTCTCTTCCCGTGGCGCCGGAACGTCGTCGGGGCCATCATCGTGACGGCGATCTACTCCAACAACTCTACCATCTTCGCCAACACCTCCATCACCTTCCCCCATATATCTACAACGGTCCACTCTCCCGCAAGCCGCTATACCCTCTACTTGAACATGGTTCTTTATGCTTCATATTATTATCCAATGATGTGTTGCCATCCTATGATATCTGAGTAGTTTTTTGTTGTCCTATGGGTTGATTGATGATCATGATAGGTTTGAGTTGCATGTTTTATTATTGGTGATGTCCTATGGTGCTCTCCGTGTCGCGCAAGCATGAGGGATCCTCGCTGTAGGGTGTTGCAATGTGTTCATGATCTGCCTATGGTGGGTTGCTTGAGTGATAGAAGCATAAACCCAAGTAGGTGGGTTGTTGCATATGGGAGTAAAGTGGACTTGATACCTTATAATGCTATGGTTGGGCTTTACCTTAATGATCTTTAGTAGTTGCGGATGCTTGTTAGAGTTCCAATCATAAGTGAATACGATCCAAGTAGAGAAAGTATATTAGCTTATGCCTCTCCCTCATATAAAATTGCAATAATGATGACCGGTCTAGTTATCAATTGCCTAGGGACAATGTCGCAACTCCTACCACCACTTTTCCACACTCGTTAAACTAACTTAATTGTTACTATATCTTAGAAGCCCCTAGTTTTTATTTATGTGCTCTTTATTGTCTTAAAAACCTACCCCGTTACACCTACAAAGTACTTCTAGTTTCATACTTGTTCTAGGTAAAGCGAACGTTAAGCGTGCATAGAGTTGTATCGGCGGTCGATAGAACTCAAGGGAATATTTATTCTACCTTTAGCTCCTCGTTGGGTTGGACACTCTTACTTATCGAGAAATGCTACAATTTATCCCCTATACTTATGGGTTATCAAGACCTTTTTCTGCCGCCGTTGCCAGGGAGCAATAGCATGGGGTGAATATTCTCGTGTGTGCTTGTTTGCTTTACACTAAGTAATTTTTATTTTTCTGTTATTAACTTGTTTTCCATCTTTATATATGGGTAGGAAACGCAAAATACTAAAAAAATTAGATGTACATGCTGCTCCAAAAGTTCAGGAACAACTAGTGTTCTACCACCAAAGAATATTACTTGGGTCATCTTCGATCCACTTGTGCTCGTGCTGAAAACCCAACTAGCTTAGTTGAGGGAAAATCATTAAATGGGCATGCTAATTATGTGCGACACCGCATATCTCAAAAATAGAAACTCTTGTGGTATCAAATTAATACTGTGTGTTGCTATGCTTGAAATCTATGTGAAATTTATGATTTTACTTGTTCTAAAGAAGCTAAAAACACCTTTCGTACCAATGTGTGTTTAATGATAATGAAGTATTATCCTCTTATGCCAAGGAGGCCTATTGCTATAATTATGTTGAACAAATTGAAGAATTTGTTGCTTTTAAGGCGATCTATTAAATTACTTCTTTCATTGAAAAGTATGATGCTACTCTTTACAATTCTGAAATTTTGCCATACTTAAATATTGCTATGAAAACTATGCTTCTAATTCTTATGTTAAAGAGTTTATTGAAAGAATGATCGCTGCCTTGGAAGAGATTAATATTTTGCAGGAATCTATGGAAGAGGAAGTTGCTAAAATTGTAAGCTCATTAGATGAAAAAGATGAGGAGGAGAAGCGGATTAGCTGCCCGTGCCCACCTTCTAATGAGAGTAACTCTTAAACTCATACATTGTTTAATTTCCCTTCGTGCTTACTGAAGGATGAATGCTATGTTGATTGCTATGATCCCTTGGATTCTTTTGAAATGTCCCTTTTTGATGAACTTGATGCTTGCTATTCTTGTGGCCATGATGCCAATATGAATGATGCTTATGAAGATGAACTTGCTATAGTTCCTTATGTTAAGCATGAAATTGTTGCTACTGCACCCATGCATGATAGTCCTATTATCTTTTTGAATTCTCCCAACTATACTATATCGGAGAAGTTTGCGCTTATTAAGGACTATATTGATGGGTTGCGTTCTACTATTGCACATGATTATTTCGATAAATATAATATGCATGTGCTTGCAACTCCTACTTGCAATTATTATGAGAGAGGAACTACATATCCACCTCTCTATGTTTCCAACACGATAAAATTTCAAGAAATTGTTTATACTATGCATTGGCCTTTACTTTGTGTGCATGAATTGTTCTTGTATGACATGCCAATGCATAGGAAGAGAGTTAGACTTTTTTGTTGCATGATATATGTTACTTTGTGCTCACTACTAAATTACAAATCATTGTTATTTAAAATCGGCTTTGATATACCTTGGGATCCGGGTGGATCCATTACTTGAGCACTTTATGCCTAGCTTAATGGCTTTAAATAAAGTGCTGCCAGGGAGACAACCCGGAAGTTTTAGAGAGTCATTTTATTCTTTTGTGTGCTTTTATATAGTTCAAAAATAAATAGGGTAACTTAAAACTTTTTCACAAAGAAAAGTGGAAGTGAGAAAGACAAGCAACATTGAAGTGGGGGCTAGCCTTGAACTTTGTTCATGCCCATGGACACTTTGTGAATCTTGATTACAGAAACTTAAAAAAAATCCCCTTGTACAAATTCATTGTATTATGAATACAATGTGCCAAGATTTGCCTTTAGGATGATTAGATTGCTTGTTTGGTTTGTGCAGTGCAAAAATAGAAACTTTGGCTGTAGTGCGTGAATTTACATTTTTACTGGAATGTCAAAAGTTTCTGAATATTTTATATAGTACTTATATGCAATTTTTTTTATTTTTTCCTAATTTTTCAGAATTGTTAGAGTTACAGAAGTATGGTGAATGTTCAAATTACTACAGACTGTCATGTTTTTGACAGATTCTGTTTTTGATGCATTGTTTTGCTCGTTTTGATGAAACTATCGATTGTATTGGTGGTATAAGCCATGGAAAAGTTATATTACAGTAGATAAAAATAAAAAATAAAATATGAATTGGTTGGCAACAATACTTAAAGTGGTGATTTGTTTTATTATACTAACGTATCTCACGAGGGTTTTGTTAAGTTTTGTGTGATTGAAGTTTTCAAGTTTTGGGTGAGATCACGATGGATGAAGGAATAAGGAGTGGAAATAGACTAAGCTTGGGGATGACCGAGGCACCTTAAGGTAATATTCAAGGACTCCCAAGAAACTAAGCTTGGGGATGCCCCGGAAGGCATCCCCTCTTTCTTCTAACAACCATCTGTAATTTTACTTGGAGCTATATTTTTATTCGTCACATGATATGTGTAAATGTTGGAGCATCGTGTGCTTTTTATTTTTATTTTAATAACACATCATGTTGGTATGAGAAAGTCCTTGGTTTATTTATAGAAGGCCCTTTGCACCTCACTTATATCTTTTCAGTATGGCTTTATAGAATGCTTCATGTGCTTCACTTATATCATTTCAAGTTTGGATTGCCTGTTTCTCACACATAGAAAACCGCCATTTGTAGAATGCTCTTTTGCTTCACTTACATTTGTTAGAGCGTGGGCATATCTTTTTAGAAAGAATTAAACTCTCATGCTTCACTTATATCTATTTAGAGAGTTAACAGGAGTTGGTCATTCACATGGTTAGTCATAAAATCCTACATAAAACTTGTAGATCACTGAATATGATGTGTTTGATTCCTTTCAATAGTTTTGCGATATAAATATGGTGATATTAGAGTGAGTAATTGTGGATTGGTAGAAAAAATTGTGTAAAGGTTTGTGATTCCCGTAGCATGCACGTATGGTGAACCGTTATGTCAGGAAGTCAGAGCATGATTTGATTATATATTGTCGGCCTTTGTGTGAGCGTCGGGAGCATGCGATGGTTAACTCCTACCAACCTCTCCCCTAGGAGCATGCGTCTAATACTTTACTTAGATGACTAATAGACTTTTGCAATAAGTATGTGATTTCTTTATGACTGATGTTGAGTCCATGGATTATACGCACTCTCACCCTTCCACCTTTTCTAGCCTCTCTAGTACCGCGCAACTTTCGCCGGTGCAATATACCTACCTTCCTCAAAATAGCCACAATATACTTTCCTCAAAACATCCACCATATACCTTCCTCAAAACAGCCACCATACCTACCTATTATGGCATTTCCATAGCCATTCCGAGATATATTGCCATGCAACTTCCACCATTTCCTTTCGTTATGACACGCACCATCATTTTCATATTGCTTTGCATGATCATAAGATAGCTAGCATGATGTTTTCATGGCTTGTCCATTTTTCCATGTCATTTGCTATGCTAGATCATTGCATATCTCGATAGACCACCGGAGGCATTCATATAGAGTCATATTTTGTTCTAGGTTTCGAGTTGTATTTTTATTTTGAGTTGTAAGTAAATAGAAGTGTGATGATTATCCTTATTAGAGCATGTTCCATGTGAGGAAAGGATGATGTAAGCTATGATTCCCTCACGAGTGGGATGAGATTCCGGACTTTATGAAAAATAAAAGAGGCCAACGAAACCCAAATAAAAAATGATGAATAAAAGAGGCCTTAGATGCGCACCAAAAAAAGAAAAAGAAAAAAATGATGTGAGAAAAGAGAGAAGGGACATTGCTACTATCTTTTTCCACACTTGTGCTTCAAAGTAGCACCATGATCTTCATTGTAGAGAGTCTCCTATTTTGTCACTTTCATATAACTAGTGGAATTTTTCTTCATGATGCATGTCCACTTAGTTTCTTTTTGAGCTTTCATACACTTATAGCTCTAGTACCAAAAGACAAAGTCTTCGCGTACCGTCTTTGATAGTTAAACCGAAACTCCAAGGACTTCTATCTGTGTTATCCTATGAACTCTCATTAACACATTAGTCCCTCAACCACGTTTGTCTTCAATACTCTAAAACCAACAAGGGATGGCACTAAATGTACTTACTGAAAAGGACCGAGATGGACCTAGAGGGGGGGTGAATAGGTAAAATTAAAAAAATTAGTTGTTACTTAGCAATTTTAGGCAATAATGCGGAATATGAAGGTGAGCCTAACAATTGCAAAGATGATAAGGGAACAAGTATGGAGCACTATTTAAGCCACTAAATAGCTAGACAAACACACTATAAGGTAAGTGAAATACTTAAGAGACAAGTAACCACAAGTAGGGAGCTAGGGTTAGGGATAACCGCAACTCCGAGAGACGAGGATGTATGCCGATGTTCACTTCCTTGGAGGGAAGCTACGTCAACGTTTAGAGAGGTGGATGTTACCACGAAGGTACACCAACGCCACGAAGGCTCGCCCTATTCTCTCCTTGAGACAACACCATGAAGGCATTTCTCAAACGTTAGTGGTAGACCTTGAGGTTGTCTCCAAACCCTCACCAACTTTTTGGGGGTAATCACAATGAACATTCCTTGCTGGAGTACTCTTACCGCCTAGGAGTCTCCAACCTCCAAGAGAAACAAGATGCACCACGAAAACAAGGGGGGATCAACTTTTTCTTTAGTGAATGTGTAGATCAGGCACTCCTTGTTCGTGGAGTCGTCACCTTCTTCGTGGGGAAGAATAAAACTATTTATAGGTGGGGATAGAATCCAGTCATTGGGGCTAGATTCCTGCGAAGGCCGGAAGTTCCGGCATGTCCGGAGGTTCCGGACACCGGAAGTTCGAGCCAAATTTCGGGCAGGTTCCGGGCTACATGGGGAGTTTGCATCCTCTCTGGAGTACCCCGAAAGCTGCTAGAACAGGGATGGAAGTTCTAATGCCCGGAAGTTCAGGCCAAGGTATGACAAGGTTCCAGGATACACAGAGAGATTGCACAACAGAGCAGTTTCTTTGGGTGGCCCGGAAGCTTCCTGGACCTTCTGGTCCCCGGAAGTTCTGGCCGTCCCGAAAGTTCCGGCCTAGGCACGGACTTTGCGCCGTGCAATTCAGACCAATACAATAATTGATTGTTCCAGATCATATGTGTATGTGGATTTGATTCCCAGATGTTTTCATGATGCACCCCCTCTTAATAGTGCGGCTGCCCTAAGGACTCAAGAAAGAAAAGAAAACAATATGGCACTCTGCTTTTTCCTTTTTCTAAGTACAGGGAGAATAACCATCCATGCTTCACTTCAATTTTGACGGTGTTGTTTACACTAGATAATGTGGTTAGAAACACAAATGAAATTGTCACAGATGTCAAAAACTAATAAGGGCAATAATGCACTTTCAATCCCCCGTTTTTCGACATAGATGACAATAATGCTTGAGAGGGTAGCCACACAGTGTATGTATGATATAGAGCAGTTTCAATGAAAGGAAACAACTCCCCCACAACCTATGCCTTATTTTAGATTTGTATTTGTATATCACAGACACGTTTGTAAGAAGCTCCCCCTCACACTATGCTATCCACACAAGGATAACATAGCGACATAGACTGATTTAATAACCTTGATTTTCATATGGATATATCAATCATGATAGATGTCGCTCTCAGAATGAGATGAAAATATGAAATATGCCATGCAATATAGTGTAACCCATAAAGTGCTCACACAAGGATAGATAGTTAACGAACACACAACGATAAGGTTCAAGAACGAGCTAAGGTTCAAATAGGAGCAAATAAGAGCAAAGGTTCAAATAAAAATGGGTAACTGATAAAACCATGAGTCAACGCCCCTATCAAGCAATACACCATCTTCCCTTTGTCATCAAGAGGGCAAAAAGGAAAAAAATTGAAGAATGCACTACTCCAGCCCCTAGCGAAGGGAAGCAGATGAGTCGTCGGACGACTCTCCAGAAGACACTGGTCCATGAGGGCGAAGAGAAGAGGCTTCATCTCCAGCTTTGACATCAAACTGAGCAAACTTGGACTGGTATCAATCGAACGGAGTCACATTAGACTCAGAACCGTGAGCAAGGGCCATACCAGATGCACGCATGCCATCCTTAAGGGCCTTCATGCCCTCCTTCCTAGACTTGTGCTCCTCCCACCGCTTCTTGTGCATATCTTGCCGCAGATAGAACATGTTGTAATAAGTATGTGATTTCTTTATGACTAATGTTGAGTCCATGGATTATACGCACTCTCACCCTTCCTCCTTTTCTAGCCTCTCTAGTACCGCGCAACTTTCGCCGGTGCAATATACCTACCTTCCTCAAAACAACCACAATATACTTTCCTCAAAACATCCACCATATACCTTCCTCAAAACAGCCACCATACCTACCTATTATGGCATTTCCATAGCCATTCCGAGATATATTGCCATGCAACTTCCACCATTTCCTTTTGTTATGACATGCACCATCATTTTCATATTGCTTTGCATGATCGTAAGATAGCTAGCATGATGTTTTCATGGCTTGTCCATTTTTCCATGTCATTTGCTATGCTAGATCATTGCATATCTCGATACACCACCGAAGGCATTCATATAGAGTCATATTTTGTTCTAGGTTTCGAGTTGTATTTTTATTTTGAGTTGTAAGTAAATAGAAGTGTGATGATTATCCTTAGTAGAGCATGTTCCATGTGAGGAAAGGATGATGTAAGCTATGATTCCCTCACAAGTGGGATGAGATTCCGGACTTTATGAAAAATAAAAGAGGCCAACGAAACCCAAATAAAAAATGATGAATAAAAGAGGCCTTAGATGCGCACCAAAAAAAGAAAAAGAAAAAAATGATGTGAGAAAAGAGAGAAGGGACATTGCTACTATCTTTTTCCACACTTGTGCTTCAAAGTAGCACCATGATCTTCATTGTAGAGAGTCTCCTATTTTGTCACTTTCATATAACTAGTGGAATTTTTCTTCATGATGCACGTCCACTTAGTTTCTTTTTGAGCTTTCATACACTTATAGCTCTAGTGCATCCATTGCATGGCAATCCCTACTCACTCACATTGATATCTATTGATGGGCATCTCCATAGCCCGTTGATACGCCTAGTTTATGTGAGACTATCTTCTCCTTTTCCTTGACAACCTCCACCGCATTCTATTCCACCTATAGTGCTATATCCATGGATCACGCTCATGTATTGTGTGAGAGTTGAAAATTTTTGAGAACATAAAAGGTGTGAAACAATTGCTTGACTTGTCATCGGGGTTGTGCATGATATAAATACTTTGTGTGGGGAAGATGGAGCATAGCCAGACTATATGATATTGTAGGGGTAACTTTCTTTTGCCATTATATTTTGAAGAGATACAATTGCTTTATTGGTATGCTTGAAGTATTATTGTCTTAATGTCAAATGATAGACTATTGCTTTGAATCACTCATGTCTTAATATTCATGCCATGACTAGATTATATGAACAAGATTATGCTAGGTAGCATTCCACATCAAAAATTATCTTTTTTTATCATTTACCTACTCGAGGACGAGCATGAATTAATCTTGGGGATACTGATATGTCTCCGTCATATTTATAATTTTTGATTGTTTTATGCCAATATTCTACAACTTTTATATACTTTTGGCAAAATTTTATACTATTTTTGGGACTAACATCTTGATCCAGTGCCCAGTGCAAGTTCCTGTTTGTTGCATGTTTTTTGTTTCACAGAATATCCATACCAAACAAAGTCCAAACGTGATAAAACTTGTGGAGTTTTTTTTGGAATATATGTGATTTTGGGGAAAAAGAATCAACGCGAGACGATGCCCGAGGAGGTGAAGGGCATGCTAGGCATGACCCACCCCCCTAGCCGCGCCTGGCAGGCTTGTGGCCACCCCTTAGGTTGGTTGAATCTGTCCTTTGGCCGCAAGAAATCTAATTTTTGGATAAAGATACCCTCAAAATTTCAGCCCGGTCGGAGTTACGGATCTCCGGATATTTAAGAAACGGTGAAAGGCCAGAATCGGGGAGCGCAGAAACAGAAGGAAACAAAGAGAGAGATCCAATCTCGGAGGGGCTCTCACCCCTACGCCGCCATGGA
The DNA here is from genome assembly GCA_022496015.1 of Hordeum marinum. NCBI lineage: Eukaryota > Viridiplantae > Streptophyta > Magnoliopsida > Poales > Poaceae > Hordeum > Hordeum marinum. The sequence continues at coordinate 337,733,055 of CM039677.1, read as the reverse complement.
GGCCATGGACCAGAGGGGAAACCCTTATCCCATCTAGGGGGAAGGTCAAGGAAGAATAAGAAGGATGGGGGCTCTCTCCCCCTCTCTTCCCGTGGCGCCGGAACGCCGCCGGGGCCATCATCGTGACGGTGATCTACTCCAACAACTCTGTCATCTTCACCAACACCTCCATCACCTTCCCCCATCTATCTACAACGGTCCACTCTCCCGCAACTCGTTGTACCCTCTACTTGAACATGGTGCTTTATGCTTCATATTATTATCCAATGATGTGGTGCCATCCTATGATGTTCGAGTAGATTTTTGTTGTCCTATGGGTGGATTAATGATCATGATTGGTTTGAGTTGCATGTTTTATTATTGGTGATGTCCTATGGTGATCTCCGTGTCGCACAAGCATGAGGGATCCTCGCTGTAGGGTGTTGCAATGTGTTCATGATCTGCCTATGGTGGGTTGCTTGAGTGACAGAAGCATAAACCTGAGTAGGTGGGTTGTTGCATATGGGAGTAAAGAGGACATGATACCTTATAATGCTATGGTTGGGTTTTACCTTAATGATCTTTAGTAGTTGCAGATGCTTGCTAGAGTTCCAATCATAATGCATATGATACAAGTAGAGAAAGTATGTTAGCTTATGCCTCTCCCTCATATAAAATTGCAATAATGATGACCAGCCTACTTATCGATTGCCTAGGGACAATGTCGCAAATCCTACCACCACTTTTCCACCCTCGTTAAACTAACTTAATTGTTACTTTATCTTAGCAGCCCCTAATTTTTATTTATGTGATCTTTATTGTCTTAAAACCTGTCCCGTTACACCTACAAAGTACTTCTAGTTTCATACTTGTTCTAGGTAAAGCGAACGTTAAGCGTGCGTAGAGTTGTATCGGTGGTGGATAGAACTTGAGGGAACATTTGTTCTACCTTTAGCTCCTCGTTGGGTTCGACACTCTTACTTATCGAGAAAGGCTACAATTGATCCCTATACTTGTGGGTTATCAGAATGCCCCTTGGAATCCCCTGTCCACTGCTAAGTGCCTCAAACCCGCGATGCCTGGAAGTTCCGGTCAAGTCCGGAAGTTCTGGGCCATATCCCGGAAGTTCCGGGTTATCCAGAGAGAACACGGTCTCTCTAAAATCCCAAGAACTTGAGGGAGAGGGTCCGAAATCTGCCAAGACCACCACTAGTCCAACAACATTTATGTGGATGGAAGAAGCTTGTGAACCAAGAGAAATATCAGATGGTTTAAAGATGAGAGAGGCTTAGGTAGAACCTGAGCTATGGTCATATAGAGATCAGGGAAATACATATGTATAGATCAAAGAAAAACCATGAGAGATGAAGATAGTCCAACCTATCGGAGAGAGAGGGCGGTGGACGGATCCACCATGTTTGAGTATATGTGACTTGGCACTACGAAGATATTAACCTTGAGTCCAACATCACAATTCAATCATTTGGATTACGAAGTCACAAAAGTGAGACATGGTAACTTTGAGAGTGTTTGGTTTGTTTATGCATCATTTAGGGTGAGAGAACTCATGAGTTGAGTGTCTTCCCCTAAATACACGCCTACACCTAGACAAGACATGAAGTAAATGTATGCAGGTGTGCAAAACTTTCACATAATGCTATCAAGCTCCGAGATACCAAGTTCACGCCTAATTTGACAGAGCCTAGCTTCATCCAGTGGTTTGGTGAAGATGTCGGCAAGTTGTATGTCCGTGCTGACATGATCAAGAGAAATGTCACCCTTTTGCACATGGTCTCTTAAGAAGTGATACCAAATGTCAATGTCCTTGGTGCGAGGGTCATCTAGAGGGTTTTCACCAAGCTTGATGGCACTTTCATTGTCACATCATAGAGGCACATGTTTTTAGGTTATACTGATAGGGAACGTGGCAGAAAACAAAAAAAATCCGACCTACGCACCAGCCCAGGACCACTATGGAGACTGCATACAAGGTTTGATCATTTTCGTTACCGACTCGTAGCGCAGCGGAAGTACAGTCGATGACGAATGACGGTGCAGATCCCCGCAGCTAGGATTTTACAACCTCCCAACCGTGAGGATGTGTACCCTCATCTGCCCCGCGGACAGCCCTCCGGGAGGCGGTCGGACAGTCCCCCGGATGGTGTCGTGGACAGCCCTTTGGGAGGACCTCCGAAACTTGGACTGTCACTCGGACAGCCCTTCGGGAGGACCTCCAAAACTCGGACGGTCACACGGACATCCCTTCGGAAGGAACTCTCGAACTAAGACCTAAACTACGATCTCTCTATAGATTTGCACACATACGGTGTCATCTATCCGGTAGGGCTTCGCCGTCCAGAACTAGTTCCCACCAGAACCCAGACAGCCTTTCGGCTCTACGAAACTCTTTTCGTGGGAGGGAGAGAAGAAACCAGATAATGCATGGCATGTGTATGAGAGTTCAAGGATGAAGAGATGGCAGCCCACATCTCCTCTATTTATAGGAAAACCAAGGGGTAGGGTGGGACTTGAAAATACCAAACTACCCCCACTTTATGTCACACATAAAAAATCATAAGAAGGAAAATGGGTGCCATGTGGAGCTCCATGGAGGAGCTCCACCCTTGGCCGGACAACCCTTGGGGGGCCCATGAGGAGCTACCTTGCTCCCCAATCCCTTCTAGAAGCCTTTTTGGAAATATCCAAAAAGGTGCTTTTCCATAAATATCCAAAAAGCACTTTCACTATTCACGACGACATTTTTCAGCGTCCGATCGAACTGAAAATATTTATGTGGGCTTAGAACAATTCTAGTACCCCACTAAAATAATTTTTAATGCGATCCGAAACAATTCTGGAATAGTGATTTTCATCTGCGAAAAGCATCTGAAGCGGTTTCGGCAGCTCCGGAACATTTCCGTTTTTTCTTCCGGAAAATTCCCAAAAGTTTCCAGAATGATTCTGGCACCCTCCAAGAATTATCACGCATGTGACGAAACCAATTTGACTTAATGGTATCCCCTGAAACTACTTTTTAGTTTTACCGAAAACGTTCCGGTGTTCTGTCTACGGAACTTTTCCGCTGTCCGAAACTTTTCCGTTGTCCGAAACTTCTCGATGATTTTCTCTCAGACTCCCTGTCTAGTATTCAATAGATAGATGACCCTTAAGCGTGTGACCCTATAGGTTCGGTGAAGCATAGACATGACCCGGAACCCCTTCCGATCAATGATCAACATCGGAGCCGTGGACACCCATATTGACCCCTATACCCACACGAATGAATATTCGAGTGAACCTCCAGTTGCCATGAGCTGTTCCTGTTGCTTCACGATATGTTACAATTACCCGAGGTGAGACATGTAGGCATCCTCGTGGATCAACAACTTGTCCACTATGCCGGTTACCTCGTTGCCGGTATTGTTCTCTTTTCTCGTTCCCATGTTCCGACATCCTCGTGATCAAATCACAAAGTGTCTGGCCATACGATGATGGATACCGTAACACCGGGAGGGCCCAAATATATCTCTCCATCGTCGGAGGAGCAAATCCCAATCTTGAGTTATCAAGTTACTTGACATACTTTTCCATGAACCCGTAAGCCGCCGTAATAGCCACCCATTTACGGATGACGTTTAACAAACCCCAAAGTTCATGAAGCAAGCATGAAGAAACTCGATACTCTCATGGTCTAAGCAATTATGCAAACATTAACTTCTCTGTGTTATTAACCATTAACTTATGACGAATGTATCTCATAGCATAACATCAATTTGGGTCGATTCAACATAAATGTTCTTCTAACATTATGCCCTCAAAATTGCCGGCATAGCCATGCCCATGATCAGGAAAACAGGATCATCATACAATACTTGAGCCAGTCTTAGAGGCCAGACTAGGATTACAATTTACCATTTATTATTCCACACGTGCATATGAGTCTTCCTTCAAGCCTCGTGGTTATTGTAGACTCGAGAACCATAGCAGTTATAGCATGGAACATAAACCTAATTATGAATAGGGAGATAATCAATAATATTTATTATTGCCTCTTTGGCATATCTCCTACAGACTCCCAGTTGCACTAGAGTCAATAATCTAGTCAATGCTAATGCACTTTACACCTATGGCATACTGGTGTAAAATATGCTTCGCTTGTGGTATAGCCTGATGTCCAACGGATTTGACAACTTCAGCTCCGTGTGTAACTATGCATATCCTCGCGTTTTCACGCTATCACAAAATTCGTATTTTGTGTGAACTTGGCTTTGCATATGTGTGAATCATTGGTCGAAACCTGATTCCTCAAACTGAGCTATGGAGCAACTATCTGCAATAGTGTCTCATAGACCAAAGCCATCTTGGAACCATACTAAGTTCATGAATGATCTATATGATTCAACAACTTCTTTGTCGCTTCCAAAGCATCAACATACTTAGCCTTTGTTATAGAATTCGCCACAGTATCTTGTTTGGGACAATTTCCAACTACCATGCCACCATGTTGTGTATTACACAAAACCCTTAACTTAAATCGAAAATCGCATGCAGCATTGATGAAGACTGTATCGATGTAATTACTTACAACGAGCACTTCATAATCTCTGCTTGCGAGAAACCATGTCATCAGTACTACTCTAGCACTCAATGACATCTTTTACTGTTGTCCTATGATCAGTACTTTGATACTATGGTATCCATACTCGCAACAACTTTTGGAGTATCGGACATATCTGGTTGTTTTACATACCATGGAATACATGATTAATCCAAACACAAGAGTGTGTGGAATCTCCATCATGTATTTTACTCATTAGTGTTTTGGGACACCGAGTCTTGCAAAAACTCATTCCATGTGACTTCGACAAGAATCACTCCTTGGCGTTTTAAATGCTAAAAAAATTTAGCATCTTGTCAATATGTATTCATAGCTTAGCCCCATTAGGTAAATCTATCTGCATAGATCATCATGCCTAATATTGAGGCTATTTAGCCTAAGCACTTCATCGAAAAACTATTTTCAAATGAAGTCCTAATTCGTGTCAAGAAATTCATTTCCAAAAGATAATGTGTCAAGCACACAACATTTTTAGAAATATTATTATGCTCCCACTTACTTTCTTGAATCACAAGCATCTTCGTTACCCATTGATGAAGTCAAAAACCCTTTTTGGCCATTTCATCAAACCACGAAGATTCCAACTCCATTTTGCTCTCTTTTGTCCATTGCTGGAACTCTGAAGTTTGCATACTTAATAGCATCCTCTGGATCGACAAATTACTTTGGACGGTATCACATACAAGTCCTAGGTTTCATTTCTATCAGATGGAAATCCTTTTGTCATCCATGTTTCATATCTCATGATTGATATATGTATTAATTTCTATTTCAACCCGAACTGACCTTAAGCATCGCTACGGCGAAACAACCTCATCGTAGTCAACTCCTTGAAATCGTTATTTCAACAAGTCGAGCTTTATGGATAAAACATTTTTATCCGTATCAGTTTTTAGTTCCATAAATATTCGTTAGACTCTAAGTCCTCTAAAAGGTGTATCAAGGTTTTAATCTTGAATCACTTATATGGAAACTATCTCGGATTGTATTGGCATTTAGTCAATCCGGGAGTCAGGTCCCATCAACGCTTCCTTGTGTATTGTAGGTATATTGTTGTCTAACAACAATATCTCGTTTGCGCACCTAATAGGTTTGCACGAGCTTTGCCTACGTGGTTCAGCTGCACGTTCGACCGAAGTCCATACATTTTATTGTAGAGACTTCCGTATCAGTCGTAGTAGGAAACAATGGAACCACTTCCAGGGTTTCTTTCCTTTGAACTGATGATGAAGATACTGGTTATCTCGTCGAGTTGCACTGTCCTCCCACTCACCTTTTGTAAGAACTATTCTCATTAAAAGCATACCATTTTGTGGCAAAACCCTTTGCCTCGGTATAGTGGTGGGGGAATACTCAATGACTTGGGATAACCATACAAAGTAGCACTTGTCTGATTTGGAATACGTTTGTAACCTTTTACACAAGCCCCATATTCCAAATGTTAAGAAAAGATATAACATGGTTAGGCGTACCATACCATGGCGTCATTTCAATAGACCTGATGGATCTCTTTTCAGTGTAAAAGCCGCAGTCTCTAAAGCATCACCCTATAAAAGGGATAATGGCAAATCTATTTATGTCATCTTTGATCTTACCATGTCATAAATGGTTTGATTACATCTTCATGGACTTTCCACTTGAAATGGTGTTCCGGGAGGTGCAAGTTATGAAACTCTTTTCACAACTCATCAGACATTCACTAAACTTGTAACTCAAATATTCCTTTCCGCAATCAAATTGCAGAAACATAATTTTCTTGGTACAATAACTTCCACCTCATTTTTGAAAACCTTTCGAATGATTTCAAAAGATCCAGACTTACGTCTCATCAAGTAAATATCCATATATCTACTTGAGTCATTTTTGAAGGTAGACAAATCCACTGTTTGCAACAATATTTATCGGACTACATACATCAAATGTATGATTACCAATAAGTTCTTTGCTCGTTCCTTATGGCCTGTGAACGGTATTTTAGTTAGTTCACCTTTTGGAGGAAAGTTGCAAGTATCAGATGATTCAAAATCAAACGACTTCAAAATCCATCATAATGGAATTTTCCATGCGGGTTTCTCCAATGTGACCAAATGCAGTGCCACGCATATGTGGTATTCTTTTAGTCTTGCGACATTTAGCGACAGTGTTATGGATGTATCATATTTCCATCAATATTCATAACATACATCCCATCTAGGATGGAAGCATGGCCCTTCATGTTATTCATAATACTGAACAACAATTGTTGTTTTTATGAACAACTCTTTTGCAACAAACATTGTGCAATGGGCTAGAGTGTATGAAACTCTAAAATGAATTATAAAAGTAAACCCAGAGGTAATGTATTATTATCAATATTCATAACATACGTCTCATTCATAATGAAAGTATGGCCCTTATGTTATTTATAACACCGAACATGAAAAGTTCTCTTATGAACAACCTTCTTGCAAGATACCTTATGCAAAGGGCTAGAGTGTGAAACTCTAAAATTAATTATGAAACTTAATACATAGGGAATACACCGATGGAAGGCATAGTAACATTTACTATGTTCCCTGCGTGTATCTAAACCTCATCCCTGGCTAGTCTTTCAGGCCATAGTAGTTCTTACATCGAGTTGCAACAGAATGCAATCGAGCGGGTATCTTTGTGACCAACTCACAATACCCAAGAATTAGTGATTAACATGTTTAATTATAATTCCCAAGAACTATATCTTTGACCAGCCTTCTATACATCAAAAACTTGTATGACATTCATACATGAGCTGGATATTCCAGTCTTCTTTCTTTTTGCCATTATACTTCTAATAGTTTAACTTTTCAGTATTTCTCCTACTCTCAGAAGAAGCACCCAACTTAAGAGTGGCATTAGCCCCGGACTTCCTAGGCATGAAAGTCTTACTAACACCCTTCGGACACTTCCTTTCTCTTTAAGTTGTTGTTTTATTCACCTTTCATCATATGACAGGCGTTCTCCTGGATCCCTCTCTTATCAGTCTAATGCATAGTAAACTCCTTTACTAATAGTTTGCAAAAAAACATTGCTTTGGATATCTCATATCTTTTAGCTTTTGTCTGTTTCTGAAAAAGATTTTCAGATTCCATGTATATCATATAACTATCCAAACTTTCGAAGTTCCGGTCTCATGGAAGCAAACATATTGCACTTTGACTGAAAAGGAATTCTAGCTTTTGGATCGAAGTACGAGAGTCATATGATCCATAGCATTAGCGGGAGAATACCGAAAACATGCGATAGGACAAAGTCCTTCTCGGCACTCTTGAGGATAATCCTCACATTACGTTACCAACCGTAAAGTTTTAACCAGATATTTAACAACTATTCAATTTTAATAGGGAAGGTGGAAACGCGAGCCATTATCCTACAATTATTATGCAATCTAAACTTAGACAAAGTTCACAATTAATTGCACTGAGAATTAAAAGAATGAATTATATAGTGCGCTCCCACTCAAATCAATATCTCTCATAATTGATTGTGAGTGATACAAGGCCCGCATTTAAATTGTTCGCCATTAGTGTAACACCACTGATGACGAAAAATCTCAACCGGTAGGCCAACTTGCCAATCACATCTCTGTGTGACTCTTGTTCATCTTTCGAGACGGTCATGCCTGAACGTCAAGACAACCAAGTGATCTTGCTGCAAGGTCTCAACTCACCCGCCTCACACTTCTCTAATCGTTCGTACCCGTGTGACACGGCGCACCCCGAAAAGATAGGTGCCGTGACGGTGCTACACTTGGGAGAACACTAACTACTTGATATTTTTGTGAGAGATCACCCTAATAAAAGGCGAGTACCGCGCAATCAAGAAGGGTGCATCATAAGGGATAAACATCTTAGGCAATTCATAATAGCATGATATGGTATAGCCCTTTCTGATGAAGAAGTATTGTATTTCTTCGTCTTCGGCATTCGCGTCGGTGTTCACCTTCGCGAAGATTGCCACCACCTTGTCGATGCACCAGATAATATTGCTATATCTATAGCAAATAAAATAAGTGCATTACATTAGGTTGACACGCAGGTCATTAAAGTGCAATCATATGGCTCCAACCATCATGCCGAATCATGACAAGCAGGTCATGTTAATCAAATTACATCATATAGTCATCTCATACATAATCAAATTTATATGAGCACTGCTATACCACATCACATGCACATGCAAACCATCCTGCAAAACCAAGTTAGACGCCTCTAATCGGTTCATGCAAAAAACTTGTTTCACGTGGCTTCTAAGGTTTCGAAACAAACCGAAGCTACCAACGTCCATCATCAAGCATGATAATCCAAGTCGCTAGATTAACATTGCGAGGTGTATGAAACACGAGATAATAAAATCTTGAGCCCCATACTAAACTTTGTCATACGCATGACCCCCGTGCAGATCGCATCTGCATTGCCCTTTTGTCTGTGAAACATCCATCTTTCTCAACTATGGTGGAACCCAAAGAACTGTTAGCACTTCGTTGATCTGTCAATCAGCATACTCAGGAGCAGCATGAAAGGATCGCGGATTGCCAGAACTTTGTGAGATTCGACCATTCCATCAAGATCAGGACTATGCAAATTCAGGGGAAGCAAAAGGAACATCGAGTAACAGATTTTATATGCTACCCGCACAAATAATTTTCAGCAATAGATCTCATCTACTACCTAATTATATTGTGCAACACCCATACATCTCTATGTATTCTAGATCGCAACCTGCATCTACGCATAGCACGGCTCTTGATGCCACTGATAGGGAACGTAGCAGAAAACAAAAAAATTCTGACCTACGCACCAGCCCAGGACCACTATGGAGACTACATACAAGGTTTGATCATTTTTGTTACCGACTCGTAGCGCAGCGGAAGTAGAGTCGATGACGAACGGCGGTGCAGATCCCCGTAGCTAGGATTTTACAACCTCCCAACCGCGAGGATGTATACCCACATCTGCCCCGCGGACAGCCCTCCGAGAGGCGGTCGGACAGTCCCCCGGATGGTGTCATGGACAACCCTTTGGGAGGACCTTCGAAACTTGGACTGTCACTCAAACAACCTTTCAGGAGGACCTCCAAAACTCGGACGGTCACACGGACAGCCCTTCGGGAGGCACTCTCTAACTAAGACCAAAACTACGATCTCTCTATAGAGTTACACACATACGGTGTCATCTATCCGGCAGGGCTTCGCCGTCCAGAACTAGTTCCCATCGGAACCCAGACAGCCTTTCGGCTCTACGAAACTCTTTTCGTGGGAGGGAGAGAAAAAGCCAGATAATGCATGGGATGTGTATGAGAGTTCAAGGATGAAGAGATGGAAGCCCACATCTCCTCTATTTATAGGAAAACCAAGGGGTAGGGTGGGACTTGAAAATACCAAACTACGCCCACTTTATGTCACACATAAAAAATCATAAGAAGGAAAAGGGGTGCCATGTGGAGCTCCATGGAGGAGCTCCACCCTTGGCCGGCCAACCCTTGGGGGGGGCCATGAGGAGCTACCTTGCTCCCCAATCCCTTCTAGAAGCCTTTTTGGAAATATCCAAAAAGGTGCTTTTCCATAAATATCCAAAAAGCACTTTCACTATTCACGACGACATTTTTCAGCGTCCGATCGAACTGAAAATATTTATGTGGGCTTAGAACAATTCTAGTACCCCACTAAAATAATTTTTAATGCGATCCGGAACAATTCCAGAATAGTGATTTTCATCTGCGAAATGCATCTGAAGCGGTTCCGGCAGCTCCGGAACATTTCCAGTTTTTCTTCCGGAAAATTGCCAGAAGTTTCCAGAATGTTTCTGGCACCCTTCAAGAATTATCAGGCATGTGCCGAAACCAATTTGACTTAATGGTATCCCCTGAAACTACTTTTTAGTTTTATCGAAAACGTTCTGGTGTTCCGTCTACGGAACTTTTCCGGTGTCCGAAACTTTTCCAGTGTTCGAAACTTTTCGGTGATTTTCTCTCAGACTCCCTGTCTAGTATTCAATAGATAGATGACCCTTAAGCGTGTGACCCTATAGGTTCGGTGAAGTATAGACATGACCCGGAACCCATTCCGATCAATGATCAACATCGGAGCCGTGTACACCCATATTGACCCCTATACCCACACGAATGAATATTCGAGTAAACCTCCAATTGCCGTGAGCTATTCCTGTTGCTTCGTGATATGTTACAATTACCCGAGGTGAGACATGTAGGCATCCTCGTGGATCAACAACTTGTCCACTATGCCAGTTACCTCGTTGCCGGTATTGTTCTCTTTTCTCATTCCCGTGTTCCGGCATCCCCGTGATCAAATCACAAATTGTCTGGCCAGACGATGATGGATACCGTAACACCGAGAGGGCCTAGAGATATCTCTCCATCGTTGGAGGAGCAAATCCCAATCTTGAGTTATCAAGTTATTTGACATACTTTTCCATGAACCCGTAAGCCGCCGTAATAGCCACCCATTTACGGATGACGTTTAACAAACCCCAAAGTTCATGAAGCAAGCATGAAGAAACTCGATACTCTCATGGTCTAAGGAATTATGCAAACATTAACTTCTCTGTGTTATTAACCATTAACTTATGACGAATGTATCTCATAGCATAACATCAATTTGGGTCGATTCAACACAAATGTTCTTCTAACATTGTGCCCTCAAAATTGCCGGCATAGCCATGCCCATGATCAAGAAAACAGGATCATCATACAATACTTGAGACAGTCTTAGAGGCCAGACTAGGAATACAATTACAGTTTATTATTCCAGACGTGCATATGAGTCTTCCTTCAAGCCTCGTGGTTATTGTAGACTCGAGAACCATAGTAGTTATAGCATGGAACATAAAACTAATTATGAACAGGGAGATAATCAATAACATTTATTATTGCCTCTAGGGCATATCTCCTACATATACCATAGTCCTTCAAAGTTTGCCTCATCCACAACAATTGTGTTGCACAACTTGTTTTATAAATATATTCGGCTTCAGTGGTGGATGGGGAGTCACAAATTTGCTTCTTCGAGGACCAACTTACCAACGAGCGTCCAAGAAACTGACATGCTCCGGAGGTAGATTTTCTTCCCACCTTGTCTCCGGCCCAATCCGCATCCGTGCACCCAATGAGATCAAACTTGGCATCCTTGGGGTACCATAGACCCAACTTTGGGGTGTGAACAAGGTATCTTGGAATACGCTTAACCGGCTTATGATGACTTTCCCTAGGGGATGCTTGAAATCTTGCACAAATGCCTACACTTAACACGATGTCTGGTCTAGATGCACAAATATAAAGCAATGAACCAATCATAGAGCGGTAAAAGAGATGGGTCAAACAGGATACCGTTTGTGTCTTCGTTAAGAAATATTTTGGTTGGCATGGCCGTCGTGCATGGGCTGGCGTCTATCATTCCGAACTTCGCAAGAATGTCCTTGAGATACTTGGTTTGGGATAAGAAATTTTGTTCTTGAAATTGTTGAATTTGAAAACCGAGAAAGAACTTCAAATCCGCATTGAGTGACATCTCAAAGGTCTTGGTCATGAATTCTGCAAACTTCTTGCATAAATGAATGTTAGGAGAACCAAAAATGATATCATCTACGTAAATTTGGCATAAGATCAAATCACCCTTTTCCCTTTTTGTAAAAAGAGTAGGGTCAATCACCCCTCTCAAAAAACCATCATCGAGTAAAAACTTCTTAAGATGATCATACCAAGAACGAGGTGCTTGTTTGAGGCCATACAGAGCCTTGCGAAGTTTGTACACATAGTCTTTGCGGTGGGGGTTAACGAAACCGGGTGGTCGTGATACATAGACCTCTTCTTGAAGTGGACTATTAAGAATTGCACTCTTCACATCCATTTGATGTAAAGCAAAACCATTGAAAGCAGCATAAGCAAGTAAGATGTGAATTTATTCAAGATGGGCAACAATAGCAAAGGTCTCATCAAAGTCCAACCTTCAACTTGTGAGAACCCTTGTGCCACTAACCTTGCCTTGTTTCTGAGGATTACACCATGCTCATCTTGCTTGTTCTTGAAAATCCATTTTGTTCCAATAACATTGTGTTCCTTAGTTGGCCTTTTGACTAAAGACCATACTTTGTTGCGCTCAAAGCTGATCAACTCTTCCTGCGTTACAACAAGCCAGATGTTGTCCGTCAAGGCATCTTGTACCTTGAGTGGCACAACACTAGAGACAAACGAAAATTGAGCACAAAAGTTTGTTAATTGTCTACGAGTGACTCTACCTTCCGATATGACAACATGAATTTGCTTAACATCAACACGATGGGCCACACGAGGCATGATGGAGGTTACGGTTTGATGAGGTTCAATTTTGTTCCCCTCATCAACATCTTCAACATTTGAATCTATGGGGTGTGGTGGAAGATCTTGTTCTTCATGCATCATTTGTTGAGATTCACCATCACCAGAGGATTCATCATCATCGACATGTGCATGTTCTTGTTCTTCTTCTGGATGATGAAGTTGTTCTTGTTCTTGTGCTTGATGACGTTTTAGGTCCCATGTCGGACCTAGTTCTTGTTCTTGGATTATGAACTCCTCTTGGAGAATGGGATCTTGTGGTGATGTTGGTGTAGTAGTAGTTTGAGCATGAGTGGTGCTTGTGTCCTCATTTGTGCCTTCACAAGGAACATGTTCCATTGGACGGAGAACACTACACCCATGGTCAAAATGTCCTGTGAAGGATCTTCATCACCTGTATCACTTAGATCAACTTGCTCCCCATGGGAGCCATTAAATTCATCAAACACCACATCACAAGTTTCTACAACACATCCGGTGGATTTGTTGTAGACCCTATAGTCATGGGAGTTTGATCCATAACCAACAAACATTCATTCGGTTGTTTTAGATTGAAATTTTCCTAACCGTTCCCTCTTGTTGAGAATGAAGCATTTGCAACCAAAGACCCGTAAATATTTGACATTTGGTTTGTTTCCGGTTCTGAGTTCATATGGGGTCTTCTCCAAGATCTTGCGAAGGAATAGACAATTTGATGCATGACATGTTGTGTTGACAACCTCTGCCCAAAAGCTATGAGGTGATTTGTACTCATCCAACATGGACCTTGCCATTTCCACAAGTGTGCGGTTCTTACTCTCGGATTCCCCATTTTGTTGTGGGGTATATGGTGCGGAGTATTGGTGTTCAATTCCTTCATCACTAAGAAACTCTTCCAAGGTATAGTTCTTGAACTCGTAGCCATTGTCACTTCTTATTTCCAAGATTTCTTTGTCAAACTTGTGTTGAGCTTGCTTGGAAAAATCAGTGAAGGTGATTTTTGTCTTGTCCTTGGACTTGAGAAAGAACACCCATGTGTATCTTGAGTAATCATCAACAATAACAAAACCATAATTCTTCCCACCAAGACTATCCCATGAAGAGGCCCAAAAAGATCCACATGAAGGAGCTCCAAAGGTCTTGAAGTTGATAATATGTTCTTGTGGGGTGCTTTGATTGATGTTGCTTCCCTGCTATGCATACACTACACACACCGTCTTCCTCAGAAGATGCATTGGTTAGTCCAAGGATGTGTTCACCCTTTAAGAGATCTTGAAGATTTCTCATGACGACATGGGCTAGCCGGCGATGCCATAGCCATCCCTTGTCAGCCTTGGCCATGAGGCAAGTTGCATGGAATGCACTCTCTTTTGATAAATCAATCGTGTAAAGGTTGCCATCCAACTCCCCCACAAAGGCAACTTCAAGAGTATCTCTCTTAAAGACTTTCACATCCGTTAGTCCAAATAGTGTATCATAACCAACAAAAAGCCAATTGACGAATAGAAAGCAAATGATATTTTAGGCATTGGACAAGCATGACATTTGTAAGTGACATGTCTCTGGTGATAGCCACCTTTCCCAAACCAAGTACCTATCCTTTAGACCCTCCACCAAAGACAATACTCATAAATGGTCAAATAGCTTCCTTGAAGTCCATGAGCAATGTTCCATCTTCGGTCATATGATTTGAGCAACCGCTATCAATCACCTATTTGACTCTACCGGAGACAACAACCTACACACAATTCAAGTCTTGGTTAGAGGCACCCATTTTACAATGGGACCTCTCAAGTTAGTAACAAGGGTCTTAGGAACCCAAATTGCATAAAACCGAAAAGCATTTCTAGGACCAACAAACTGAGCATAAACATCTCCATATTTTGCCTTACGAAACACATATGATGGAGGCATACATTCTTTTGGCTTGTTGGGAGTAGGCTTGCCCCCAGTGCCCTTCCTACTCACATCCTTGTCAACCTTACCCTTTCCTTTCTCCTTGTTTCCTTCTCGCACAAATGTCTCCTTGAGGGGAGTTGTAGACTTGTGTGTCACTACCTTATTATTGCTTTTGCTTGGATCAAATCCAAGTCCTTCCTTGGCCACAACCTCCTTGTGTTGAATCAACACTTCATTGAGGTTCTTTTGTCCTTGAGAACATGATGTGAGCCCTTTTTCAATTTGAGACCTTAACACCCGATTCTCCTCAAGTAAGCTAGCTAGGTCACCGCTAGGGTTAGTAGCATAAGCATCAAAATTTATAATAGGAGAGGAATAGGCTTTCCCAAGTGTGTCAAGATAAGTGAGTTTGAGTTCTTCAAACTTCTTAGACAGGATATTTAACTCACATTCCTTTGTCTTGAGAGACAAATGTAGGAGCTCACAATCTTTAGTGTGTCTATCAATGTTTGCAACTATTTTTAAGCACAATTCATCATTAATTGCTTCCTCATATAGGACTTTCTGCTCAAGGAGTTCACATTTTCCCTTTTCCTCGGTGACGAGGGTTTCGAGTTCTTTGATGGAGATGGTATGCTTACTCACCATCTCCATAAGCATACGAAACATAACGAGCTTCTTTCCTTTGAGAGATCACATGACTTTCTCCATCTTACCAAACATAGCATCACTTATTTCATATTCATGATCATGATCCTCAGCATCAAGATATTCATCACTAGGTGTGGTAGGAATAATAGAGGAGGGTTACCTTCACCTTGTCCGGAGAGGCTTGACCCTCATAATTATATACCGTGGCCTTTGCCATGAGACATTTATGTGTGTTGCCTTCGTAGTCTTTCATATAGTTGTATGTGACAGCATCACCAGTCTCAGTGTGGTTTGAGTGTCTTGGGCTACACCCGCAACACCTCTAACATCATCGGGGTCAGACTCGTCTTGGGCAACCATAGCCTTCACATCTCTCTTCTTGAACTTGGAGTTCAATGGGTTGGGCAACTTCTTATTCACAAATGTGTTCGGCAATCTTGGTTTATATTCTCTCTTTTCATAGGGGCATTCATTTGAGAAATTTTTGGTTTCTTCACAATTGTAGCAAGTCCTTACTTTCTTCTTTTGGAATCTTCCATTGAATTTTCCCGCACTGAAATTCTTCACAAAGAGAGACATGTCTTTATATGAGGGCCCCTCATCCGAGTCAACTTCATAGCCTTCTTCTTCAACATCTTCTTCTTCTTCTTCATTCACATCATCATCCATTACGTGCTTGGCCTTCAAGGCTAGGTTTGTCTTGGGTGATGCGGAACCATGCATGGCAAGGTGTCTTGTAGCATTTGCCTTTGATTCTTCAAATAGTTGGAAGGTTGAAATGACATCATTAGGAGACATGTCCTTGAATCCATGTTCTCTTCTTATGTCCCACACCATTTGATGGTGACATGGAGCAAGGGCATTTAGCAATTTGTCCACAAGAAAACACTTGGTCAGGTTGAATCCATCTTGGGTCTTGTCACAATCATACGATTCAATGTCAACGGGAAGTGTCATCAATCGCTCATGAAGTTGCTTGGGGTCTTCACCTTTCTCCATGCAAAAATATTGTAATGCCCCTTTTGCAATCTCATATTGTGCAAGACGGAGGGAGGAAGTTCTAGTTTTGGTCATCACAAGGCTGTCCCATATGTCTTTTGCATTTGTGAGGTGAATGTAGGGCCTCTTCTGCTTGTTAGACATGCCCTTTCTTATGAGCATGATTGCGGTATCATTGAGGTGTTTGTCATATTCTTCACCTGGTGTGAGATCCTTGGGATTCACAGGGTTGTAACCTTTCTCCACGACCTCCGGCATTTCATCGTTGACAAACCTAAGGTGATCTTGCATACCAACCCTCCACAAAGAAAAATCAACAGTGATATCAAGTAAAGGAGGGTTTCCCGCAGCATTTATACCTAGGTTTCTCAACTCTAGATTTTGCATACAACCATGGGACACTAGTGTGGTCACCAATTTGAGACTGTTGGCCCAAATTAGGGAGGGACGCATTTGGTTGCTTTATCACACCCCCTGGGTTTTCCAGTGGCGGAGTTCTTGCAGCTAATGCATCCAACCTCATTTTTACCAAGGCCTCAATAGAAGCAACATGCTCCTCCTTTTTCTTGGCGAGGGCCCTTTCAAGATCCTCAGCGGTGAAAGATATGCGCTCATCCAAAGAGGATGTCCCTTTCTCGACAGGGAGTGCAACTAAAGGATTACCATCATTATCCATCTCACTCTAGGGCGGTTAAGCCACAATATTAGAGCACGAGGCTCTGATACCAATCGAAAAGGATCGAGATGGACCTAAATGGGGGTGAATAGGTACAATTCCAAATTTTAGTTGTTACTTAGCAATTTTAGGCAATAATGTGGAATATGAAGGTGAGTCTAACAATTGCAAACATGATAAGGGAACAAGTATGGAGCACAAGTTAAGCCACTAAATAGCTAGACAAACACAATATATGGTAAGTGAAACACTTAAGAGACAAGTAACCACAAGTAGGGAGCTAGGGTTAGCGATAACCGCAACTCCGAGAGATGAGGATGTATGTCGATGCTCACTTCCTTGGAGGGAAGCTACGTCATTGTTTAGAGAGTTGGATGTTACCACGAAGGCACACCAACGCCATGAAGGCTCACCCTATTCTCTCCTTGAGACAACACCACGAAGGCGTTTCTCCACTGTTAGTGGTAGACCTTGAGGTGGTCTCCAAACCCTCACAAACTTTTCGGGGATAATCACAATGAACGATTCCTTGCCGGAGTACTCCTACCGCCTAGGAGTCTTCAACCTCCAAGAGTAACAAGATGCACCACCAAAACAATGGGGAATCAACTTTTGCTTTGGTGAATGTGTAGATCGGTCACTCCTCCTTCACTCCTCAAAAGATCAAGAGCTTTAGTTGGCTAAGGAGGGAGAACTCCAGGAAATCGAGGTCTGAAAATGGTGGATAGAGAAAATGGAGTCGTCACCTTCTTCGTGGGGGAATAAGAAGACTATTTATAGGTGGGGATGGAATCTAGCCGTTGGGGCCAGATTCCTGCGAAGGCCGGAAGCTCCGGGCATGCCTGCAGGTTTCAGACACCGAACGTTCCGGCTAGGTTCTGGTCTACACAAAGAGTTTGCATCCTCTCTGGAGTACCCCGGAAGCTGCTAGTACACGAACGGAAGTTTCGGGGAACGAAAGTTCTGGCCAAGGTTCTGGGCTACACAGAGAGATTGCACAACAAAGCAGTTTCTCTGGGTGGCCCGAAAGCTTCCCGGACCTTCTGGTTCCCGGAAGTTCCGGCCGTCCCAGAATTTCCGGCCTAGGCACAGACTTTGCCGTGCAATTCAGACCGATATAGGAATTGATTGTGCCAGATCATATGTGTATGTGGAGTTGATCCCCAGATGTTTTCATGATGCACCCGCTCTTAATAGTGCGGCTGCCCTAGGGACTCAAGAAAGAAAAGAAAACATTATGGCACTCCGATTTTTCCTTTTTCCGAGTAGAGGGAGAATAACCATCCATGCTTCACTTCAATTTGGATGGTGTTGTTTACACTAGAGCATGTGGATAGAAACACAAATGAAATTACCATAGATGTAAAAAACTAATAAGGGCAATAATGCACTTTCACTTACACATTTCAACCTGAAAAGGGTTTTGGTGCTAGCCGTTTCGGCCCCCGCTTAGCTCCACGACGACCTCTGTCACAACCAGGTGTTTGCCAAGGACTCACCTCATTGCACGTGTTTTTTCGACGAGCATGACCAGCACCAACAGTCGTATTCGCTGCCAGTGCATGTGCCACTAGTGCTCCACCACCTCGCGCTCGGCCCGTGCCGTCACTGAAAGTGCACCCGGAGCCACTAGCAGGGCTAGTGGGGCGGTTGTGGTAATGGACCTCCATGGTCCCTTGCACGCTCAAGTGGGAAGTGCTGAAGCGACAAGAGGCGCATTACACACCATCTACGACATCATGTGCTCGTAGCAGGACCGACACCATAGCCATATCGATGGGATCCTCTGGTCTATATGAAACTCGCCGACGAGCACGAGGACGAGGACAATGCCGATGACATGTAGAACTAGGTTTTCATAATTATGTTTTTTTAGTTTTATTAATGAATGTAATGTATGGGATTTTGATTGTTAATATATATATTAAATAAAATCAGGAAATTATATTAAAATGCAGGTCGCGTGCGTTGGAGGCCGGCGGACACACACATAAACTTTGGGTGTCTACGGTACCTAAAAGGACAAAAGCCGGACAATGTCCATTAGTTAGGATGGTTGGAGTTGCCTCAGGCCAGCTCTAACGCACGAGAGTAAATAGACATTTTTTGTCTGATTTTGCGTCTGTTTGTGTCGAAAAAATGAACGTGTCCGGCTTTTGTCCAAGGCATCCAACATGGACAACCATCTCAAAAGGTGTCCGACAGGGCCCCGCCCCGCCCGCGTGCACTCGCCAGCGCGCCCCCGCGAGCTCGCGTGCCCGCCCCCTCTCCCCAGCTCTCTTGCGTGCGTCCCTCCGTCCGCTCTTCTGCGCCCGCCTGCACCTTGCCCCCGCGCCCCCTCGAGCTCACGCGCTCGCCCCGCTCTCCCGCGCCCACCTGTACCTCGCCCGCATGCCCCCGCGAGCTCCCGTGCCCGCCCGCTCGTCCGCGCCCGCGCGCCCGCCTTCACCTCGACCATCTGGATGTGCGACGACATGTGCAGCGGAAGCAGCTTGCCCTTGTAGAAGAGCTTGTCGGCTGGGGACGTGAGCAGCGGGTGCCCCGACCTATCCAGCGATACGGACATGTGGAACTCGAATACCCTCCCCGCCGTCGCCGAGCTCAGGTCCATGTCGATGTACTCCTCCTCCAGTCCATCTTCATGGACCTCCTCTCCGCGCCTGGTCGCCATCGTCAACCCAAAGGGTCGGTGCTCGGCGTGACGCGCTCCGTATGCAATGAGAAAGAGAGAAAAGGAGGAGAGTGAGAAATGGAAGGTTATTGGGTGGATGACAAATGGGCCATGCTCGGACACAGAGAGACGCCGTGTACGTAGAGACGTATGTTTTATGGCTGCTTTGGATCAAATCGCGAGTAAACTTAGTTTTGAAATGGGTCAGTGGGCTCGATTTTGGGCCAAACTGACACACACGGAGAAATGGAGTCGTGTGCGTTGGAGTCGGCCTCTCAAAGAAACATGGCACTCGGAAGGACACTTCCACGCTGGGCGACCGACTCAGCAGTCATCTCACACCGCCACCGACGCCCCTCTCCTCCTCTCTCGCAGGGCGCAATGGCGAGGCCCTCACGCCAAACCCTGGCCCCGCCGTCCGCGACCTCCCTCCGCCGCCTGTACGGCCACTCGAAGCCGCCTCCTCCCCCGGACTCAGCGTTTCGGAAGGCCGCGGCGGTGCTCCTCCTCGTCGCGGCCGTGGCGCTGCCCTGCGCCGTGCTGTACCGAGCCGTCGTGTCGAACACTCCTCCACCGGTGCAGGTCGCCTCGGATCGTCGGAAGTGGGGCCCGCCTCCTGCTCCGGTTATGGTCCCCGAGGCCGAGGAGGACCGCGACCTCGACCCCATTGCCGCCGACGATCTGGTGTGCTCCCCTCTCCCCTCCTCCTTCTCCACCTTCTCCTCGTTGATGTTGCCAGTCTCTCGTCTGCCTTACTTTTCAGTTCTGTAAATTGAATAGTGAAATTACATATCTTAGGTCGCTAGCACACTGTTATCCGGGCCTCATTTGTTTCGCTAATATCCCTAATTTTAGCGTTTGGCCTTCAGAATCAACTGTTCAATCAACTGCTCTGTCCTATATATTGGATAGATTGTTACGATGGAGCTTTATCTTTGGGAACGACCAGTTTGATTTGGTGGGCATAAACATGAATTTGGATGTTAAAATCTGCAAACCTTAAGGAGTGAATGAATACACTTATATCTGCTGATTTGTATGGCATCATGAATATTCTAAGCTTATGTATTATTTGGTTCTGTTCCACTGAGAGAAATAACTAACATGTCAAATGATTAGCCTTGTGCTATATAGTCGTATTCAAATGATTGCACATTTCCTGGTGAAATGTCAACCTTCCTCCTTATTTTAATCATTCCTGTCTTGTTTCGATTGAAATATTTTATTCTTTGGGTTATGTCAGTGATTAGCCTGATGCCTTTCTTTTTTAGCACTACGCTCGCGGGATGAAATGTGTTTCAGTTCAGCACGTGGTTAATATGCTACCAAATTGAATTGCTTCCTGAGGCAGAACTTATAAGTTGTTACTTTGTGTGACAATTAATATAATCATCCTTGTAGGAAAGTGAATATCTCAAACTTGAGCAAGTTCTACAAGCGGCTTCTATGGACAATAAGACCATTATATTGACGACACTTAATGCTGCATGGTCTTCTCCAGGCTCAGTTATAGATCTTTTCATTGATAGCTTCCGGCATGGTGTTAGAACTAGTTCACTACTGAAACACCTTTTGATAATAGCCTTCGACTGGAAAGCATATAAACGATGTACTGAGGTCCATACCTACTGTTATGCTCTTGTAACTGATAATGTGGACTTCTCTCAAGAGAAGAGGTTTCTGACTGCTGGGTATCTGGAGATGATGTGGAAAAGGCTGGATTTCTTGCGCTTGGTTCTTGAAAAAGGTTACAGCTTCATTTTCTCGGTAAATTTTCATCTATACTCTACTTCCTGCTCTATTGCATTAATATTCTACTTTGATACCAACACAATAAGATGTACCCTTTTCCTAAAAATAGCAACTTGAAGAAGTCAAATTGATAAGCATAAACTGATTTGCTTCTTTATATGCATTTCAGGATGCAGATATCATGTGGTTTCGCAATCCATTTCCATATTTTTATCCCGATGGAGATTTTCAGGTTGCATGTGATCACTACGTAGGCAATGCAACTGACTTGAGAAACATAGCTAATGGGGGATTCAACTATGTGAAGTCGAACAATCAAAGCATAGAGTTTTACAAGTTTTGGTATTCTTCACGACTGAAATACCCTGGTTATCATGACCAGGATGTACTTAATTTTATAAAGCATGATCCCTACATTATGGATATTGGATTAACCATTAAGTTTTTAAGTACTACATACTTTGGTGGTATTTGTGAGCCAAGCAAAGATTTAAATGAGGTTTGCACAATGCATGCTAACTGTTGCATTGGATTGCAAAGCAAACTTCATGATTTAAGAATCATCATGGAAGATTGGAGGGATTATATGTCTATGCCGCCAAGCTTAAAAACATCTGAGGCATTTTCATGGAGGGTACCGCAGAATTGCAGGTGTAGTGCTACCTTGGAATTAAGTTAGAGATTTTTGTACATAAAACTATGTTATGTGATCAGTTACATACTGTTAACATGTCTAATAATGTTCGGTTCCTTTATGCAGTCTTTCATTTTTAAACCAGTGAGACATGCTTTCGGATGCAAATGGTGTGGTATGGTCAAACATGTCAACTTCTGAGAATTTTTGTTGGCAACTGGAAAGAAAACTGTACTTGAAAGGTTTGTTTACATCATTATACACTCTTATTTTATCAGGACCAGATTATGATCTTTATTTACTTATGAGTTTGACGCTACCCTAGGTTACTCTAGCCTCTGGTAGTCAACAGTTCCTAATGTAGATTCTAAAAAAAAATAGCACAATTGCTACTTTAAGTTGAGACTTAAGGCTCAAACTTGGGTGGTTTATAACAAAATAACTTGTTTAAATTACTGATTAGACACTGTCCAGTGGAGTACCGAATAAGATTCTCAGATTCAGTTTTACTGCATTTCAGGAAAAACCAAGTGCATGAGGAACTCTGCATTTTGTTTGAGATAGACCCGGCTTAGCGAGATTATATCTTAAGCTCTGCCAGTTGATGCCTTCGTCAGTGTTATGCATCCTCTACTTCGGTAAATAACCAACACGAAGGTGCAAGCTGTTTCTATTCTCCCTTTTCCATTTGACAGTGGAGCTGCAGCCTTATGCGCAATGTTTTCAATTGCATCAGTTATGTATACGTTTCATCTGTTTGATAAGCACTGCAAGAGAGACAGTTGTAGAATCAAACTGAGGGACACTAATGGAGGCGATCTGGACACAGGATTGGTAGATAAGTCACTATCTACTTAAATCACCTTTACCGATTATTTCCAGAAGCCTGATGCATAGTTTCTGGCCTTTTGGTGGAGGCCCTTGTTCTAAAAACTAGCGTGATGTAGTTAATAATTGTCTCATGCCCAAGAATGAACATTATTTAGAATGTGACAGAGAATCTTAATTCGTGACTTGTGACATTAGGAACATTACAAGTTTAAGGTTGAAGGCATCCACGGCCATGCGTCTCACTGCAAAAACCAAAGTGTCAAGGAGTACATGTCTTAAAGCAGAGTTACTGAATGAGGGGTGAAATGGTATTTCCAGTGTTTATAAGATTCATGTTGCGTCTAATGAATTGAGGGCTCACTTGATTCATTTGGTAAAGTGAAGGAAAAATATGAGAATAGATGTTTCCCTTTGATGACACTATTCACTCATTTGATTGATTCAACGGAATGGAGCAAAGAAATATAAAGGAAGCTGCAATTATCGTCTGATCTCAGTTTCAAGTTAAAAGATGCAGAATTTCCAGAAAGATCTTGTTGTTGTATTCTTATATGCACAATGGAGATGAGGGGCTTAGAGCACCTCCAACCGGATCCCCACTTTGTCCCCATTTGTCCAGGTCCGCCTGGACAAACAAGAGAGAAAAAGAAAAAAGCACATCCAACTGGAATGCCCAAACTGTCCCCATAAGTCCGGGCTGTCTGCAAATCCTCAAACTCAGCCCATATGTAAGGAGGAAATGAGGGTGTCTGGACAGCCCTCCACGTCGGACGCGACCCACTTTGTACCACTTTATCTATTTATTTCTTTCTCTCTCTCTCTACCCCATCAATCATATGTATGCGTCTCGACAATTTAAGTGGATATGGTTGCGTGCATGAACACGTTGGGTCAGGGTGGCTAGGGTTTTGGTTCCGAGGTGGGGGTTTGTTGGGTTGGGGTGGGCCAGTCTGGGCTGGCCTGACATGGCGGATGCATCCAGCCAGTCCCAATTCTACCCCACATTTGGGTTGGAAATTAAGGGGGGGGGAGGGGGCAAACATATGGGGCTGAAAATTAGGGGGTCCTATTGGGTGGCGATTTTCTGTCTGGGCTGTCTGCCCGGATAAATTGGGACGAAATGGGATTCCGGTTGGGGAGGCTCTTAAATGATGTAATGACATTTGGTTTCCCCTTTCACAATGCTTTGACTTCCATTTCACTGTGCTTATTAGAGTCACGTGTTTTCTGTGAATCGTGTACAGAAGATATGTTCTTCTTGCCTCTGTTTTATACATGTATTCCTATCATATTCGTATGTTCTTATTATTAATATACGAAAATCCTGCAAATCAAGATGTTCAATACCTAGGAAGAAACTTCAGTTGCTATCAACTAGAAAATTGACATAGTGAGGGAGGAACTTTAGTGCCTTTTCCCTATTGGTAAACTTTGATTTCATTTAGGCAAGCAAAATCAGGACTACCAAAAATGTTGAAACAGTAAATTATGCATCCTGGGGAAGGAACTTCAGTTGCTATTTACTAGAAACTGAAATAGCGAGGAAGGAGCATTAATGCCTTTTCTTTATTGGTAAACTTTGATTTTATTTAGGCAAGTAAAACCAGGACTACCAAAAATATCAAACAGTAAAATTATGCGGGGATATGCCCGATACGGCAATTTGCTAAAAACTAGGATACGGGGATACGTTTGTATATATACATATTAATATTAAAAATATAAGTTTTTTTATAGGAAGCCTATGAAATGATGAAGTCTTCCAGCGAATACTCCAGGTTTATTTTAGATCATCTAGTGAGAATTCAGCTTACTCTAGGAAATCAGCACCACCAACAAATAGCTCATATCTGTGACTCTGTGTCCTCCAATGTCCTCCAACAATGGGCCAGATATATACTCGTGTGATTTCCTTGAAATAAGGTGCAAGTTTTGATGCACAAAAACTAAATCTTTGCGTGGTTGAGACTATAAGAAAAGAAAAGATAGTATGGGATATGTATCACAGCAGTATCCCAGGTGTATCAAACATTATTTTCAATTTTTTTAAATCAAGGGATATGTACGGGATACGTATCGGGCCATATCGGGGCTGTATCCGAGTATCAGGGAAGTATCTGACTAGATACACGCGCTTTCTAAAGTATCCGCGCAACGTAGGTCCTCGGGAGGTAAATTTGCATTCATGCCTTTACAGATAACATCATTCTACTCTTTTAAAAATATGCTTTCACATTATAAATTCAACTTGAGTGCAAAATATTCCATGATTAAAAGTATTAAAAGTTCATTGTGCATCACTTTAGATTTAGAACTAGGATAAAGAAATCTCATAATTTTACAAAATTATAGGTCAAGCTGAATCAGATTGATGTTTAAAAAGTCAGAATAATTCAGACTGAAACATTTAGGGATATGCTTTGAAAACCTGAATATCCTGGTTTCTCCCATTTTCCCCACATTTTAATTGTTGTATTTTTATGAAAGTTTATGTGTTATAATAATATAAAGTTTACTGTGAACATTTTATATATTTTAAATATAATTCAGTAATTTTTATAAGCTCTGAATAATTTTCTAGGATCATCTGAAGTGAAGTGCAGGGTCCAAAATGTATGTTTTTCTCTACAGATGCTCAGCCACAATCATGATCTTGCTATTATGTCAAGCAGGTACAGTCTTGTCGCTATAGACTAATGGATATGGTCCGTGTTCATATCAAATCTTGTCTCTGTAGGCTAATGGATCTGGTTATTGCTATGACTATATGACTATGAGGCCTAACGGTCAATACCCTATTCTGCTTTTCCTAGAACAAGGACATTCCCCCTACTCTGATGAATGAATCTTCCAGAGCGCATTGTTGATGGATGCAACCCGGGGTACTACTCATCACTCATCAGGCGCACACATCTTCCTTTCGCTTGCTCAGATGATGGTGTCCACTTTGAAACAGTCAGCGTAATCACCGCACCGCATCATTTCAGTTAGACACATCTTATCTTATCACAAAACAGGGTCTTATCCGCGATGCTCTACTCTTTGACATGTTCGAGGCTCGCGCTTTCTTTCAGTCCAAATCACACCTTCTGTTCAAAGTTGCACTCATGATCATTCTCTTTCTGACGGTTGCTTTTGCACATGTTTTGATTCTACATATCCGTGGCCCAAGGACGACGACGAAACCGTATACCTACCTGAGACTGTTGAATGCCACTGAGCTTGATCATCCTTGGTTCGGTGGTAGAAGATCGTCCTCAGCAGCATGATACTATGTGCATGTGCTGAACCTGGCCGGCGGCGGTGAGAAAATGCGGGGACCCAAACTGCAGCCCGTGTGCTAATCCGGCCGGCATTGTTTGTGTTTGAAGGGAGACCACGTCTGCTCGTGCGAGGCTCTCTTTTTTCCGGGGAGTCTGGTACGAGATCCTGCGCGGTGTGCCTATCATGGCCGGAGCCAGGGCACCATGCAAAGCTCAGGACGATCGGTCCCGTGGAATAAATCTCGGTGGATCTGATACCATGCATGCAACGCAATGCAGTGCAGTGCAGCATCATATGTTTTCTTCTTTCCAGCCCGGCTTTTCTGAAAACCAGCCGGAGCTGCCCGTATGCATATGTGGCTTTAATCAATCACAGGAATCATGATCCGATTATCCAGGAAGAAAAGGCACTGGCGATGCGTGCACTCGGATAGTCGGATGGCAGATCAAGGCCTTTAGTCATTCACTAATTTTCTTTTGGAGGGAGGTCCCTTGGCTACCGAATGTGACACTACTCGAGGCATGGTAGGTGCTCATCGATCTCTTTGTTAAAGGCTGGAGCGGTTGTTGATAACGTTTTTTTTTCTTCATATATGCATAATTCAGCATCGTTGCGTTTGCAGCTCAGGTAAAACTCTTCTTTGGAAATGCATAGTGTTTTGAACATTGAAAATACCACTCTTTGGAAAGCATGCAGGCAGTTTTTAATATCTAAAAAAAATCCACCACCAACATCATATTGTCCTGTGCAGATGTGGTCATGTGGAGTACATCCTTTGGCACAAGATATTGGGGTGCTGCAACAGAAACAAAGGCGTGGTGCGGTGCTGACACTGTTGCTGTCGATCGCTTCAAAACGCAAGCGCAAGCGCGCCCCACAAAAGCCACAGAACGTGCGGCTTGAGCCTCGAACTCGAAAGCCAAACATCCGTTGCCCAAAGCGTACCATCTCCACGCCCCAAAGCGTACCCCCTCCTTTCGTCGTGTCCAGCCCGTGAGTCCTACACGTCGCGCCGAGCCCCGAGTGGTGCGTGTCATGCGGTCCGGTCCGTTGGTTACGTTCGAGTCGGCCATGTGATAAGTGCCGCGGGAAAAGGCACTGTAGCCATGTGCCGCGCGCCAAGTGGGTGCGCCGGTCGGTTCACCACTACGGCCAGCTGAAAGAGGCAGCTCCCCCGACGAGCACCTCCGGCCGTCTGGAGCAAACCCCTCCGCCGCGGCTAACAGAAATTTCAGTACCATCTTGGGCACTGCCCTCGCATCGTCCTACGGGGAGCTGACACTTGTTACCATGCCCCGCGCTTGCCTCTTTCAGCTTCGTTTCGGCCTGCGCCGAGCCGCGCGCGGATCGCACGCACGTACTCGCGCTCTGGTGGATACGATACGAGAGCGTGAAAAGAACGGAGGTGAAGGCGAAGGCGGGCGTGGGTGTGCGTGTGGGCGCCGGAAACGTGACCACCGGCCACCGGGCGACCTAACGCCAAAAGTCAAATAGTACTGGTAGTACGCAGGGGAACGTGGAGGCAGGCAGTAGCTGAGTGACAGGTAGCAAACGGCGACCGAAAGCCTGTGCACCACACCGGAGTGCTGCTCCTGCGGCTCCAAGCCAGGCCACCTGTCCCCTCCCTACCCCGTCGCTCGGATAAGTCAAGGTTTTAACATTGTTTTCTCTGTAATATAAGAGTGCGGCTGATGGAACACGGTTGGTTGCTCGGATAAGTCAAGGTTTCAACTACGTGTCTCGGATGCCCGAATACCACTCAAAAAAAGAAAATCGAGGTTCAAATATGGAATCATGCACCGGATGAAAAATAGCACGGCTTCCGTCGATTGGTTATAAAATAAAAGCGGGGAATTCGTGAGTGTTTGGTGCGCTATTTCAGTGGCATATCTGAAACTTGGAATTTGAGACACATTTGTTGGTCGGGCTCGACGGCGACAAACTTGCATCCTTACCTTGTTGAAGGTGTTGTTTACTTATTGTTGTGCTGATTTTCGTTGACAGGTCTTTGGACATCCGGAATGAAAAAAAGATCCTTGTCCATGTGTTTCTCTGGCCGAATGTGGCAACGAGGGAGTGAGGACTTTCATACCTTTTTGAAGGCATTGTCGCAGCAGAGATTGAATTAGTTGTAGGCGTTCTTTTCATATCTTTGTAATGGTTTGATGGAGGTTGTATTTGTTTTGTACTTTGGCTAATAATTAATAAGAATGGCTATGCCCATCATAATAATGTAGTGGTAGAGGGTTTCAGCCTTCTTTTAAAAAAATTATGGGCCTTTGGAAGAGTTTGTATATATGGCTCCATATTGTCTCCAGTTAGACGTGGCAACAATGGCGTATCACTTTTATGCCTTCTTAAAGGCATTGTTGCGGAAGAAAACAAGGTAGTCGTGTGTGTCTTCTTTTTCATATCTTGTAATGGTTCAGTTGTGGTTGTATTTATTTTGTACTATGACTAATAATTAATAAGAATAGTTGTGTCCATCATAATGACACAGTGGTTGGAAGTTTCAACCTTCTTTTGGGAAAAACATATGGGCCTTTGGAAAAGTTTTTATATAGTGCCGTATACATCTGCATCACTCCATGGGTCCAACTAAGTTCATTTTACAATTTCTTCCAACGCATGGTAATAAAATCTAGCGATCAAATTGGCATCATGGTGAATGGATTATGTATATAGCAGCCAAATGGGGGCACCAAGGAATGGTGTGTTTGAATTGTGACCAAGGTGAATCCTATCAAAAAAAAAACATCATGGCCAAAACATTGGCTTTTGTTTGGAACATGGCCAACCTTTTGGCATGCCGATGCTCCACTATCAATTCTACATTTTTCTAACAAACGTTGGCGAATCCATTGGCAGAGAAAACTTTGAACCAATATTTTGTTGGCTAACCAAACTTTTCGGAACCGCAAGTTGGCAATCCTTGGCAAAAACAAACATACTTTTACATGTACACCTTGTTTCTCTACTACGAGACCCTGACATCCTAGTTTCCCGGCGGTCCTCATCATGTTGACCCGGTCGAAAAATTAAAAAAAGAAGTCACACTTAGACTATTCATAATGGAAATAACATAGGTAGTAACATAGATGTCATCTAAGAAATTGAATAACTTAGCATGTTACTACCCCTATGACATAACGCATACCAATGCAAAATGAGTCTATAAGCTAATAAATGAAAGGCTCAATCTTACTACTAATATGTTACTATCCATTGTGAAGGTAATAACTTAGACTAGTAACATATGCTCTATATTACTCTCCATTGTGACTAGTGACTCTTGTTAAGACATGTGCTAAAAGAGAGCACTAGGGCGGCCACATTAAGCCGTGCGCGGCAGTGAGTGACGAGCCATTGGAACCCCAAAGGGCAAATGAGGATCCACTTTCAAGTTCCAACTTCCAAACGAACTGACTCCGCTGACCCGCGCTCATTCTTCGCATTTTCCTGGAGACCAAAAGCCGACGATCGCCTCCCCACACCACCTCTATATAAGCGGGCGAGCCAGCGCCTCCTATCTCACACTTCTTCCACGCTCTCCTCCCCCGAGCCACGACGAGTCGACGACTAGCTAGCCAGCCAGCGGCGAAGCTCGTGAACTCTCTCTGCCGGTGCACGGACATGGCGGCGAGAAGGCTCCTTGAGAAGGCGGCGGCCGCCGGCGTGCCGCAGGACTCGCTCAACTCGGACCTGGTCCTCATCCTCGCCGGCCTGCTCTGCGCGCTGGTCTGCGTCCTCGGCCTCGGCCTCGTGGCGCGGTGCGCGTGCTCGCGCCGCTGGGCCCGCGCCGCGGACGCGCCGTCGCCCGGTGCCAACAGGGGCGTCAAGAAGGAGGTGCTGCGCGCCCTGCCCACCGTCAGGTACGTCGCCGACGGAGGCGGCGAGGCGTCGGAGGCGGACGAGTGCGCCATCTGCCTCGCCGAGTTCGAGGACGGCCAGGCCATGCGGGTGCTGCCGCAGTGCAGCCACGCGTTCCACGCTGCCTGCGTCGACGCCTGGCTCCGCTCGCACTCCTCGTGCCCGTCGTGCCGGCGGGTGCTCGTCGCCGAGCTGCCGCGCGGCGAGCGGAGCGGCCGCTGCGGCGCGCGGCCCGGCGGCATCCACGCGCTCCTCAAGGCGGTGCCGCTCTGCCGCTGACGTCGCTGTAGCCTGGCATTAGTGCCGCGCGCACTCCGGACGGAAAGGCCAAGGGAAAAGTGTGCTCAGGGAAATTAGCCGGTGCATAAGGCTCATCGGCTAACTTCTTATTTACCGTTCTCTTGGTTTGGGGTGTTATTCTTTTTATAGGTGTGGCTGCTCTGGAAATGTGAACCATTGAGCATGAAGGCGTGTGTACATACATATTTGACGCGGGGAATTTGTGATTGTAACCTATCTGTACATATGTGAAATGTTCTTATAAAAACCTGAATTGAGAATGTGAATTTAGTGGTACTTTCTGTTTGTGTCTTGCTGTTGGGACTCGGAAATGGCACAACAATTTGCTAAAGACATCTATACTGAAACGACGCGTGAGTATAATTTCGACGAGCGTGCATGTATACTTACAACGGTTGCACTTCACTTAACACTATAGCTTGTTTCCAATACTCATCAGTTTCGTTAATTCAAAAGGAACTCGAGTTTTTAGCGCAATTGGCCAAGAATTGACATGCACCACTCCCTTATTCGGGAGTGTCTAGATTTACGCATATAAATGTCTCTTTTCTCATTTTATATATTCATTTCGTCCCAAAAAAGTATGAAACAATTTATGCCTAGCATAGTACTCGTGTGTTGTTGACATGCAAAGTTTCAAGTTTAAATGTATTTTTGTTTTGGAAGAAAATAAAAGTTTTTTTAATAAAAAAGGGGTTCCGTCATCCCAACTTTTATTAAAAGGCGAGGCAACAAACATCCAAACTGTTCCACAACGCTCGACAACAAAAAGGGTAATACAACGTACAAACCACAAACGCAAAGCGCCAACATAGCAACAACCACACATAACACATCATCCACGACCTTTGGATGCAACCTAGGTACCAAATAAAAGGATCAATACTATCACACTCTTCTAGAATTTACGCGAACCAGTCGATGTTGAGGCAAACAATCTCCTTTTGTTGATTATCCATGGCATCTGATGGCAAGGTTAGGTCCAAGCGATCCTTAACGATTCCTCATGGTGATGATCGAGAAACGGAAGACATGGCATGAGAAGGGAAGAATGAGCACCATCACATATAATTTTTCACTGATGAAGATATGCGCTCATCTTGTCGAGAATGCAGTTTGGATCCCATCGAGACATGGCCTTGAAAGGCAAACTCATCTCATACATTCCATAAGCTCCACAAGGTAACAATAGTAATAATACTAATCACAACCTCTGATTTCTTATGTTACCAATGACAACATAAGTCATCAAATGAATCATGATATGGATTGTGAAGAAAACTAGCAAGTAGATGTGAAGCATGAGATGCCGACATCCAATCAAAGAACATATGTTGAGTGCTTTCTAGCTCATCACAAAAAGTACAAGTTAAATCTTCCTGGACACAATGTTTAGCTAGATTATCCTAGGTGAGGACCTGATTATTAATAATCAATCATAATAACACATGGACTCAAGGGGGAATCAGTTTTCCTCATGGAATCCCCAAGGCTATACCCAATCCCACCAAAGTTCATTAGGTTGTAAAAAAGATTTAACGGAACAGATGTCAGAAGGCTCAAGCATCCACACAGGAGTGTCACCGTTAGTAGATAGCCTAACGTCTTGCATAACAGAACTAATTTTGCTCCGTAAAAGAAAATCCTATCATCAACACATCTTATAAAAGGAAGCATCAGATTACAACCACCCCACACGTAGCCAATTGAGCAATTTGGTGTTGAAAAATTGGGGGCAGGGGGATCCCACAATCTAGTTTTAAGGAACAATTTCTAGTCCAAACATCGTGCTAGAAGGCAATGCTTTAACCATTACCTACTCGCCAAGAAAGAAAGGGTTTAGGCCACAAAAGCCCAAGTGATACTTTTCCAAAAAGGAGAACCAACACCTGGGTTAGCACAAAGCAAGTTTGGACAAGTAGCGTTATATTTTAAATCCAACAATATTCCGAATCGTTGGGACGACTATCAAAGTATCTCTTATCCTATGAAGCAAGAAGAGCCAAGCTAAAATCCCTAAGATTAGGGACGGCGCCTAGACCACCAAAAATTTTCTTCCTAGATACAAGCCCCGAATTAACCAAATGATATTTGTTCGTTGCCATTATCACCCCAAAGAAATGGAACATTTGGAACTAATGGAAAGCCCATTTGGGGATGATCACCGACATAAGATATGCACATATACTAGAAATGCAAGTGATCAAAAGAGCCAAGTTGCCACTGCAAGAAAGATTTGTATCTAGGCAGCCAAAAATATCCGTAATGATCCTATCTACCGCTTGTTGGAAATCCTATATTCGGAGATTTTGAAAATACAAAGTGCCCTCAAATAATGGAAAGAAAAATCACATATCTTGCAACAAAAAATAGGTAGAGAAATCATTATCCACATCAATAGTGAGAAGATCACTTTTATAAAAATTAATCTTCAAACTAGAAAGTTTCTCAAATCACTATAAAATCCGTTTAAGGTTCCTAGCATTGCCAATAGAGGTATCTAAGAACAGAATTGTGTTATCAGCGCATGAAGACTAACGATGTCACTAGGAATAATCTTGGGAAGCAAACCAACAATCAAAATGTAGTTCACAACTTTATAAGGATCTTAGATAAGACATCCGCAACCATATTAAATAGCAAGGGAGAAATAGGATCAGCCTATTTCAATCATTTCCTCCAATAAAATAGGTCCCATTTGTATCAATAAGTCTGACATAAAAGGAATCTTGAAAGTGGGTGCTGCAAATCCACTTAATCCATTTACGCCAAAAACTCTACATGTGAGCATTTCCACAAGGAAATCATAGCTCTTTCCGTCATAGGTCTTCTCATCTTTCAATTTTGAAACTGGACCATTAGACCCAAATATGTTAATCTCATGAATAGTTTCATGTGCCATTACAACACTTTCGCACATAAATCTCCCTTTAATAAAGGCAGTTTGATTCGAAGAGATCAATGTGTCACAGAAGGGAGGCCCTAATAGTCTTAGCTTTAGAAAAATCTTTGCAACACAGTTACTAAGACTATTACGATGAAAATTTTCCATCTCATTACCATCATGTTCTTTCGGATAAATGTAATGATTTCAAATCTAAGCCTATAAATTCCTACATTTCTCTTCTCAAAATATTTAACAAGGGCCATTGAAAGGATCAAGATGGACCAAGAGGGGTGAATATGCACAAATATATTTTTTCTTTTATTATTAGCAAGCTTAGGCAAGTGTGGAATGTAAAGGAGAGCCACTAGGATGATATAACAAGAGCAATAATAATGGATTAAACAAGTTAATTATTGCAAGGTCAAGTGATCAAATTAAACTACAAGTAGGGAGCTAGGTTTAGGAATAATTAACGACACTGAGATGTGGATGTATCCGTATGTCCACTTCCTTGGAGGGAAGCTAATCTGACATTGGAGGGATGCGTGTACCATGAAGGCTCACGCTATTATCCTTGAGATATCACAATGAATGTGATTCTCACACACTAGTGGTAGACCCCGAGGCAGCCTCCAAGGTTTCACAAACTTCACACGGGTGAATCACAAGTTGATTCCTCACTGAAGACTCCCGACGCCTATGAGTCTAAGTTGATTCCTCACCAAAGACTCCTAACACCTAGGAGCATTCAATTTCCTAGAGCAACAAGATCATAGGAGGAAAACTCAAGACTTGCTCAAATCACAAATTACTTTGGTCAAAATAGAGAGGATAAGTGGATGTATCAATGGGTGAAATCACACTCAAGAACTCTCATAAATCTCTCTGGGATCTAAGATATGGTGTAGGAGAAAGGATACAAAGCCTTTTAAAATGTGTATGATTCTTGCATTGTGTTGGTCAACCCATCCACAAAGTGGTTCCCAAGGAACTAGTTGTTTGAGGTAGAAATGCATGGGGCAGACTGTTTACCCAGGAACTTGGACAGTCCGGCCACCGATGAAAAGGCACATACAATAGTGTAAAGTAGAGAACAACATAGGATGGTTTGCTAAATAGTACGGCTTGCAGCTCGGACAGTCCGCCATGTACCCAGACGAAAGAGAGCTCTATAACCGTCCAGTAAAATGTCTGACAACAATATCAAGCACTGGTGTCTTGTGGTAGCAAGCAAATAACCCGGACAAAGGAGACCCTTGATAAAGTTTCTGGCTCTTTGTACGGATTAGAAGAATTGGCTAGTTAAGTTAGACACTCCATGTAGCAAACTAGATGGTCCGGCCAGATTGTTATGTTTGGCTATTGAGGGATGGGACATGTTAGGCTTTATGGCTTTGGACTGTATGGTAGGACTGGAGTGGAATGTGTTTTCCGATGATTGAATTGAACAAATCCTTTGCAAAAGTCCTTTGATCCCCTCTTAATAATGTGAGATCCCTTTAACTCAAGATATGAAATAGAAGGCTTTGTTTCTTGTCATTATTGCACAATTCTTGAGTTATAATCAATTTGGTGGGTCTATGATCCACGCACGTAATTTCCACGGGACTAAAACATGTGTATTCACATAGCAAACATAATTA
This sequence comes from Hordeum marinum, assembly GCA_022496015.1. Lineage (NCBI taxonomy): Eukaryota > Viridiplantae > Streptophyta > Magnoliopsida > Poales > Poaceae > Hordeum > Hordeum marinum. Next base: position 337,698,056 of record CM039677.1, on the reverse strand, counting down.
GCCCCTATATGTATATTGACATTGTCAATATATATTTAAGGGCATGATTGCACTTTCAACCATAAAGTCCAATTTAACGAGATCCCAAGATGCCTGATAAAAGAGAAAGGAGACGTCATCAGGACGAGGTGCACCATGGGCATAAGAGCCCATAATAATATTTTAAATATCCTCTTAAGATAAATGTTTTTTCAAAAGAAGATTCTCTTCATCAGTGACAAGTTCATCGGGATTCCAAAATGTGTGTCCCAAATGAATAGCAGGTCTGGCCTCAAAACCTAATAAATGTTTTTAAAAGAAAGTAGCAACATCCAACATTTCAGGAGTGCAAGGGCCTTACCATTTTCTCCCACGAGGGATGTTCAATGTTTTTCCCTATGACTATGATTTTCTAGAGTGGAAATAAGAATTATTTTTATCTCCTTACAAGACTCTTTCTAAATATCAATTTTTTCTTGATGTCTTTCATCCTAGATTTATCATCATCACACAAGAGAGCTTTTCTAAAAAACACATCAGGAATTTCAAACTCCATAAGGAGATATTTATTCAAACTCCACAAGGAGACATTTCTTCTTCTTTTTACAGGTTGCCTCAATATTAATACTCCACCCGTTTACCTTCTTTCTAAGTAACCTAGTTTTAAATTGCCAATTATCAGTGGTAGGGGAACCATTAGAAGGTGTATTCCACATATCATGATAAATGTCAGCACAGTCGGGATGGGAATGCCACAGTTTCTTAAATCTAAATAACCAGGGAGGGGTGACCCTCCTGGCTCCAATATCTAACACAAGAGGCATATGATCACTGTCAATCCTAGGTAATGCAGTAAGCGAAGAATGATGAAAATGGATATCCCAGTCCACATAAGTGAACACTCTATCAATAACAAAAAAATGTGATTATTTTGGTTATTGCACCAAGTGAAACTCCTATTAGAGATTGAAATCTCAAGGAGGCCCCACCTGTTGACCCAACCATAAAAAAGAAAAGGCATAATGGGAATTAACACTGCCATTACTTTTGCCCCTTTTTGCCCTAGCAAGATTGAAATCATCTCCAAGTAGTGTAGGATAAGAAACATGCTCCAAAGTATCATGCAATTCAACAAAAATATCTAGTTCTGAAAAGAAAATTTCTACAATGAGAGAGTGCATATCTCTTGTAAAAATGGATGGCCTAGATAGGAGGTGCACCTGCATTGACCGTTGTACTAAAGTTGCACAAGTAATATGGATCTAATGCAGTAGTTCAGAATCATGGAGTCGTATCCCAGCCATTCTGTTACTCCTTCGCATGTGCTTCATGGGTAATAATCATAGGAGGTTCCTCCTATAATGAAAAAGCTCACAACAACAACAACAACAACAACAACAAGTCTCTCCTACGAGTCTTCGGGAATATGCTTACTTTCTTTTTGCGAGAAGACAAATAAACTTACAACTGGTCTGTATGGAGGTCACTGAGAAACAAGATCACAAGAAAATGTATTGCGTGCTTCTTCTCTTATAGACATATATCTTAATATCATATTTTCCATTGCATCAGTGAAGCCCGCTCTCCTATAACAGCTAAAGCCAAAAGATACACAACAGAAAAGCAAAGGTACCTGGGTAAACACGCTCCTGTTTCCCCATTTGAAATGGGCAAACACGCTCCTCGCCTAAAGAGCCCCCCCCCCCCCCCCCCCGGGTCCTCAGCAAACGTAGTACTCCTACTGCATAGCAAGTAAAGAAAGCCATACAAAGAATGCGACCCCTGACCAAAATATACACCCGGCTCTTGCCTCTCCGCTGCAGAGGAAGTCACCTGCGCCGTGAGCCTCTCCCTGACTGGTTGAAACGGGCCGATGACCGGAACAAATGCACTAACTACGTAACCTAGCAGTAGTGCAGCTCCTGGATGTCATCAAATGAAATGCGCACATGCTCGCTCCGGCAGTTTCGTTGCAAAGCAGAAAGAGCGCGGCTTGTCCAGCGAGCGAGCGAGCAAAAGGGCCGGTCACATGAACACTGGATACCATTGTTATTCGGGTCAACCAGTGTGGGAGCGCCACTCTGCGCCACTTGGTCAAATCAGCGATCTAGCTTGGCGCAAGAGATAATACTAGCATAATACCCGTCCATGAGTGTGTGCTCCTCCATGGCGCTTTTCTACCCATAAATCGCAGTGGACGACGTGGTTAGTGGGCTTGGGTAGGCTGGCTGGAGCCCAATCCAAATCTCGGGGAAGTCAAGCACTCAAGCTCTTGCCTTCTTTAATTCGTGCCAATAATACATGCCAACAGAATGGGGTCGTCGCACAGCATATTCTCGCCACCTTTTGCACACTGCATGCACCTGGCATTGGCAAGCTGCCGTCCGGTCCGGCCTTGATACGTTGAGAAAAATCATGTAATGCGTCCCGTCGGCATCAGGTGGCATTAAGGAGGAGACCCTTCTTGAAGCTTCCGGTATGTATGTTACTACCAAATATCACGCGATGCTTCGTCGCGGACAGTGACCTGTTGATCCCGCACGCAGCCGACGGCAGGGAAAGGCGCCGGAAGATCGGGGCGGAAGCTTCGCCTGGAGAGGGCCGGCACATGTCGTGCGTGTGCTTTGCTCGTCGGTGTTGCCGCATTATAGGTCGGTCGAGCCCTGAGCCACTCCATCCATGGATCGATCGGGCGGGCGGCAGAGCGATCTTGACCCGCGCACTGAGGTTTGTTAATCATATCACCCACTGTGCCTGGACGGAGATGGAGCGAGCGAGCGGTCAAGGGACAGCAGGTGGTGCGCGTAATCGTCGTGCGTCGATCCATCCGTCGCTGCGGTGCCGCCGTGCCGCGCTGGCCCTGGCCGATCGGGGTTCGGAGTCAAATCGAGGCTCCGGACGCGTTGCACCTGCGGCCTGCCTGCCTAGGTCAACGCGCGGCGACATTTGCGGGAGCGTGCGTGTGGCGTGTGAGCTTCGGCGCCCCGGAGTGGGGTGCGGGTGGGGGTACAGCGACAGCACAGGGGCGACGACTACGGAGAACAGTTGCGTCACTGCCTTGATTGCCGCCGAGAGAAAGGGAAACGTTTTACGCCGACGGTCCGGCCGAACGTTCGGCCGGTCTTGTCCACGTAGGACGTACGCGACTCATTCGAAAGCGATCACGTGATACGATGAACCCGTACGAGACTAATGATCTTTTTTCTTCTTTCTCGTTTCTCCACAAAAATCTGGCCGCACAACCGCATCGCATCGTTGGTCCCTGCCTTCGCTTGCCGATCTTCGCCCTTTCCGTCCATCCTCGTTGCCCTTCGCCGGCCCCGCCATCCGTCCACGTCGTCGTTCACCACCCACGCAATCTGCAATTTGCAGCTCTCGGAGAGACGGTTGGAAGTCGCCATGGATGCAGCATTGGCAAGCTAATGCTCACAGTTTCTTGCGTTGAAAACGTCCGCTGGAGATGCTACAACCACGGCGGAGCGACCTCCTTCCCATTGCTGCAACCACCTTCTCTTTCCCAATGAATCTTCAAGGACCGTAGTTTGAAAATGCTACAACCGTAGTTTGAAAAGGTTTCAAGAACCACCCCGCACACTTTTATGCTACAAACATTCACATTAAAGCTTCAAAACATATTTGAGAAAGCTTCAACCGGCAAAATAGAAAAAGTTTATTCCAACCGCTTTGAAATAAAAAAAAGCTACATCCGTCTAACTGGAAAGCTTCAACCGTTGAGTTGAAAAGCTTCAACCGGCTGTATAGAAAGCTTCAACTGCGAGTGGACAGAAAAAATGTTTGCAATCGTTGACATGAAAAGCTTCAACCCTGTTTTTGAAAAGCTTCAACCCGCTTTCAAAAAAGCTTCAAACAAAGAATGACTAGGCAACAATGGCGAGCGATGACGACGAAGTTGCACGGCGGTGTTGCGACGTGAGTGTGGTGAGCTATGACGACGACTGGTGGCGATGTTGGAAACCTGCCCGGCAGTGCTGCAACCGAGAGGGGGGGAGTCGAGATGCGAAAGCCACGCGAAGCTGCAACCGACGAGCGGCCTCGGCGAACTGCAACGAGACGGCCAAGGACGAGCACAAAGGAGACTGACATGCGAAGATCTTTTTCCCTTTTTTTGTTCTCAGTGCGTGCGGAGGAGGAAGACGACCTAGTCGCGGTGATCTGGTCCGTTGAAGCATCCAAAATCTGGCGCTTGGCAGCCAACCGGTCCAAATTTGGGCCGGTGCGCCGACGCAGAGCACGAGCCCAAGAGGAAAGAGAGGTTTTCTAAAACACCATCTTTTCACTTGGATGAAAAATATAACCGATGAACGACATGTCTTGCTGGCTTGCTGCTCGATGTCCTTAAAAGTGAGTGGGGCAAGCAATTTTTAAAATCACCGAAGAAAATTCATACAAACTCATGCAACTATGTCGATGCATTATACACATATCGTTTGAATACTTCAACACCACTGATGTGTCATCGGACTACCAAAATTTAGCATGTTCGGTTATGATGAAGATCATCCACGGCTACCCTTTCCCTTCCCGACGTCTTTGCCGTCTTTCTCGCGGAAGTACCGGGTCGAAGGCGCAGTAAGTATCGAGCCAGGTCTACTCGTCGACGGAGCTGTCCTCGCTGTCGTTGTCCTCCCCCTCCTTCGGTGGCAGTTCGACCATTTCACGGACCGCCCGATTATGCTCTCGGGCGAGGGCGCGCGTGTTCCTTCATTGTCGTTTCTTCACAATGCGGGCGCAGATGGCTTCCTCCTCGGCGTCCGCCCGTGCCGTCGCACCAGCCGCCTCCCCGTTCACCATTTCTGCCGCGATACGGGCCTCGACAATCCTTAACCTCTGCTTTCCATGTTCCCGGTGGGACTGGTAGTCTGCCTCGACCGGTGATGAAGAAGGAGAGATTTTCTGGTTGCCGGGACCACGATGGTCCAGCCCGAGAGGACCCGAGCGCCCGTTGAGATGACGCTATGGAATCGCCCCGGACAGATCCTTCCATCGGACGGGCACTGCCTTCCCGGGAGCGGCAGAGTGCAATGCCGACCGTCATTGCCTCCTTTGAACCGCACGGGGTGACGTCCCAGTCAACGGGTCCTAACTGGTCAGAGTCAGATCCGTTCTCCGCCATGCCAAAGACAATCATAAATCGTCGAAAGTGAGCTTGGGTGGCGGAGGGAGTGGAGGGGAGTGGAGCGTGAAGTGGCAAAGGTTTTGTCCGACGAGCGGATGGCCATGCCGACGTGGCGGGGGCGCCCGGACGCCCTATGATCCGTCTCATATCTGTGATGGATATGAGAGGGTGTCGGTCATACCGGGCGTTTGACGCTCGTTTGAGGCGTCCATCTGGATCAAAATCCCGTGACCGGTTAGTGACTGGGCGTCTCGCCTGGACGTTTGAGTGTGTTTGGGGTGCCTCGCTATAGATGCTCTTAGGTAAAAAAAAAAGGTTGGCTATACTGAGCCATATTCCATCCATTTCTCCTAGCCTTCTCAAAAGATTTGCTATAATTGGGCCCACTACCAGCAAATGGGCAAGTTATGGCCAACTCTCTGTGTTGAACTGGTCTCTACATGCTTTTGTGTCATGCCCCGTCACAACCTCTCCCCCAAATTTTATCCTATTTAGCGCTTAACGCGGCACATAGTGGGCAATTCGCACACAATGCTCATCTTTCTCTGAAACGGCCGGACCATCTAAGGCACATTTAGGCAGAAGCTCGCTCCGGTTTTGGGAAGATTTCCAGTTTGGTTTATTTTTATTTTACTGTTTGTAGTTTTTCTGGACCGGTTTTTTTAGGTTTTGTTCCCTTTTAAAGTTTTTTCTTTTTTTAATTCGTGGACAGTTTTTCAAATCCATGAATATTTTTAAATTTATAAAAAATTGAATTGTTTTCTTATTCACAAACCTAATTTTGAGTTTGTGAGATTTTTCAAATTCATGAAATTTTCGCAGTTTTTGCGACCTTTTCAAATTTCATGATTTTTATTCAAAATTGTGAACATGTTTTAAATATTGAATATTTTGAATTCACATTTTTTAATTTTACAAACTTTGTCAAATCAATAAATTTTTAAATAAGACATTTTTAAATTTAGAAAAATGAAAAGTCATTTTCCTAAGATAGTACAAGAGTAAAAGTAGAGGGCGACTGGAAAAAAGGCGAAGCCAGCCGAACGAATGAGCGAGTGAGGCACTATGGCTAATTGTAAATTGGTGCTTAAGGCGCTCACTGAGAGGACCCAACCTCTGCGAAAACAAATACCTTCTAACAAAGGTGTCTCACAATTTTCTTTTTTGGGGTTTTATCACTTTTTCCACTAGTTGTGCCACGCTACTCAATTTTTTCACTACTAAAAAATGTCATTGACGTTAGAAACACACTCAAAAATATCATTTTCTCATGTTACCACCGGTCAAAGGCTCGCTGACCGCGCTATATGAACGAAATGCCCTTAGTTCCATTACATGTGGGCTCATTTTCCGAGTCAAATCGAGGCTCCCAATGCGTTGCACCTACCTGCCAGCCTAGCCTAGGTCAACGCCGGGCGACATTTGCGTGAGCGTGCGTGTGGCATGTGAGAGCATCTACAGCCGGACGCCTCAAATGACCCCTCATAAGCCCACGGACGCGCCCGATCAGTGACCGGACAGGAGAGAGAAGGTAAAAAGTGACCCAACCGGACCCCTCATATCATCCCTATACGTCCGGGCTGTCCGCGAACCCTCATATCCATCTCAAATATGGGGAAGGATATGAGGACTCACGGACGCGCCCGGTCAGTCCGCCACGTAGGATACGACCTCATCCCGGACCACCTTTTTCTATTCTTTATTCATTCTTTTCTTTCTCTCTTTTCCTCTCCACCAATCATATGACCGGACATATGAGGAAGAAAATGAGGAGTGTGGCTGCACGGACGGCCAAATAGGAGACATGCCCGGTCACTGACCGGGCGCGTCCGCGAGCGTTTAGGGGGTCATATTTACAATATCCAGTTGTAGATGCTCTGAGCCAGAAGCTTGTAAGAAGAGATGGGTAGCCTAAGATATTTAAGGGGGAAGGAGCCAAGAGAACAATTTAGTAATTTAGAGACACACATCGCCTCTGCACCCGTCACCCCATTGATGATCACTTCACTTTTTGCAAAATTAATCTTAAGCCTAGACAAGGCCTCAATATAGAGCAACGGAAACTTAAGGTGGGATAAGCAGACATCATTTAACTCAACCATAATAATTGTGTCATCTGCGTATTGAGGTGAGTGATACCCTCCGGAATGAGGTGAGAGCTGACCGAGGATATGTGCCCAGCCGCTATGGCTATAGACATGATATTGGAGAGCGCATCCGCAACAAAATTGAACAGGATAGGAGAGGCTGGGTCACCCTGCCTGAGGCCTCTGGAGTTACGGAAGAAGTTGCTCACCCTACCATTCACCGACACCACAATGTGTCCACCCGACACCAACTGCACGACCCTATGGACAGAGGGTCCATCAAAACCTTTTGCCACGAGGACCTGTCGTAAAAATTTCCAGCTAACTGAGTCGTAGGCTTTCTCAAAATCCAACTTAAGAATGACAGCCTTGCTGCCTTTCTTACGAATGCCATGGATAATTTCATGAGACATAGAACCCCGTCCAGGATGAATCGCCCTTTAACAAAGGCAAACTAGCAGGGGGGAGAGAGTGCGATGAGCAACCGAAGTGAGACAAGAAGCATAGGCTTTGGCTGGGAACTTCGCAAAATTGTTAATAAGGGCAATAGGCCTGAATTGTGAGATCAGGTCTGCGCCCTTTACTTTTGGAATGAGGGTGATGACAACAGAATTAAGCCTAGAGGTGTCAACCGTACCCAAACAGAATCCTTGGATCACTGCACAGACAAGGGCACGTCGTTGGGGCCAAAATTTCCTAAAGAAGGGTATGGAGAAGCCATCCGATCGAGATGCCGAATTAACGTTGGCCTTATTGATAGAGAACACGATCTCCTCCTCAGAAAGGGGAAGCATTAAGGCTTCCTTTTCCTCAGCAGAGACCTTATCGCAGTCATTCCAGAAGGAGGGGCGATCATAAAACCAGGGTCTGGTTTGGCCGAGAGGAGGGAGGAGAAGAAGTCCACTACACGAGCCATGATGAGGGTATGATCCGTGGTCCTAACCCCATTGATAAGAAGACTATCGATCATGCAGCGTCTACGCCTCCCATTAGCAATGGCAAAGAAATAAGCAGTGGGGGAATCCCCCTTTAGGAGCCAGTTCACAGTGCTCGGGAGTGGGTGGGGGTGGGGATACAACGACAACACTGGGGCGGCGACTGTGGAGAACAGTTGCGTCACTCCGTCTGCGTTAGCTCCAAGAGAAAAAATGGGTTTTGTAAAATAGGAACCTATTTCATACCTAAATGAAATATAAGTACCTCACATCCAAGTCCAATCTATGGCATATACAGTTTGATCAGTCCGTCTTAAATTATCGTGCAAACTTGATCCCGTCTTGTTGTCTGTTGCGGTGCTTCTTTGTCAGCTTGTTTATGTCATGTCTCATCGCGCGGGGCTGGCCCATATGTTTATATTGCTTTATGTTTTTTTGGCTACGTTATTACAGTTTGAAGAGTCACCTCGCGGTCCTAAATAAAAAACAGTACAACTTTGGTTATCACTCTTGGTCGACAATCTCAGTATTCTCTTGCTTTTATTTTCATTAATTAATGAGCGATCTCAACAAGAAACTCATCCTACCAGAACTTGTCTTACGCAGCTGAATGTCCATTTTTGACATCAACTCGTCTGATTTAATATGCAAGTCCATCCCAACATGTAATTAGGGGATTGATATTTTTTTCTCAGCTACAACTCTTCCCGGAAATACAATCGGGTCGTCATCTTTTGTCCCAACTACATATCACCCTCATTACGTAACTGGATCTATCAATTTTTTGTCCTAATTACAATTTCATTATCGACTTGCAACTGGGGCTTAATCTATTTCTGTCCTGGTTACAAGTCCATTCATGAATCGCAAGTGGGACCGGACCTTTTTTGGCTCACATGCAAGCACACCCTCGACTTATAACTAGGGCTATCTATTTTGTCCTAGTTTCAAGTCCACTTTCGAATCGCAATTCGGGGTCTGGCATTTTTTCCATTTTTCTCCAGTTGCAAGTCCTTCATCGACTCGCAACTAGAGCCCGACCTATTTTTTATTCCACTTACAAGTCCATCCTTGATTTGCAACTAAGGTGTGACTTTTTTTCTTCCAGTTCCAAGTCCACCCACGAACTCACAACTGGTGTCCACCTTTTTTTGTCCCAGTTGCAATCCCACCTTCGACTCATAAATGGGACCAAATAAAAGTTCACCCTCAACTCACAACTGAGGTCCAACTTTTTTGTCCTAGTTGCAAGTCCATACTGAGCTCCTAGGACCCGACTTTTTTTCTCAAGTTGCAATCTCAATCTCAACTCGCAACTGGGCCCCGAGAATTTTTTTTCTAGTTTCAGTCCACCCTCGACTAACAACTGGTGCCCGACCATTTTTCGTACCAGTTGCAAGTCTACCCTCGACTCGTAACTCGGGCCCAATCTTTTTTGTCCCGGTTGCAAGTCCACTGTCGACTCCCAACTTGGACCGACATTTTCTTGTTTGAGTTATAAGTCCAACCTCGACTCACAACTAGAGCCCTATTTTTTTGTCTGAGTTGCAAGTCCATCCTCGACTCACAACCGTGGGTCGACCTTTTTTAGTTTCGGTTGCAAATCCACCCTCAACTCATAACTGGGGCCAAGGCTTTTTTCTCCAAGTTGCAAGTTCATCGTCGACTTGCAACTAGGGCCCGACCTTTTTTGTCTCAGTTACAAGTCCACCCTCGACTCGTAACTGGGCCCAACCTTTTTTTGTCCTATTTGCAAGTCCAAACTAGACTTGCCACTAGGGTCCGACATTTTTTAGTCTCAATTGTGAGTCCACCCTCGGCTCACAATTAGGTTCTGTTTTTTCCTTAGTTGCAAGTGCTTCCTCAATAGCGAGCAAACCGCAGATCAGCCGGCCCAAGTAGATAGGATAACTTTGTTTTGTTTTCTTCATGTTTTTAAGATTTTTTATTTTAACATTTTCTTCACTGGTTTCCTCTCCTATTATTTTTTCTATTTTTCAAAAGTTGATCTTATTTTTTTTGCTTTTTCTAATTCTTTTTTTGTAAACCCACAAGTTTCAAAATTGTTCCAAATTTCATATATTTGTTTCTTTTCCCCCCTAAATTGGTCGTATTTATAACAAAAATGAAAATTTAAAATGTGTTTATATTTTAAATAAATATCTTCCAAGTTATAAAAATGTTCGTGTTTTTTCGAAACAAGTTCAAATGTTTGAAACAACATTCATGTTTCCAAAAAATGGTTGCAAATTTCAAAAAAGGATCAACTTTTTCAAAAAGTGTAGACATCATGTTTTTGGAAAATGTTTGTAAGTTCGTAAAATATTTTCTTTCCCAAAGATTCTCAGTTTTTTTAAAAAAAATCTTATTTTTTCAAAAACATGTCTCAGTTTCAAAAATTGTCCTTATCAATTAAAAATCAGAATTTCGAGAAATGTTAAATAAAATCTGAATTGTCGGATGTATCGCCGAATATAGTCTTTAGTATTTTGCGGTGACAAGAAGTCACTAACGCCCGGTAGCTCTAGTGGCTAGCTACAGGTGTGCCTGTGTAAGAGGTCTTGTGTTTGATTCTGAATTGTCGCATTTCCTTTTCTGGATTTTTACGCTGCACCATCCATGGTCACGCCGCACTTTTAATGGGCCAGCCCAATTGGAGGAGCTGCACAACCAAACAAAAAAACTATGACAAACAAAAAAGAAACAAATAAACAAAAAGGCCAAAAATAGTGCTGACGTCATTCTTAGATGTGATGTATTGTCTCACATTTAGATGAGATATAGTCAGGCCCTTTCTAAAACACCATATTTTCACTTATATATAGATGGAAAAAATATATCCAATAACGACACTCGATTGTCCCCCACACAACATTTCCTTGTTGCTCTATGTCCTCAAAAGTGAGTTGGCCGAGCAACGTTTAGAATCACCCGAAAATATCATGTTACATTGTCTTGAGAGATGACTTGCTAAATGAATCGGTATACACTGGTGCAGCGACGTGCTATGCAAACGGTTTTTAACCCCTTTTAGTGACGTAGCTTCAAACTGTCACCTTGTTAGCATGGGCGACATGAGGGGGTCCATTGCACATATACATCCCATACAGTTCAACACAAAAACTATTTGCAATTTGGATTAGCAACACACATGGTTATTTCACGAAAATTGTATGTACTGTGCGGTTCATTGCACACGATTAAAAAAAAAAAGAGTGTGATGCAAATGCCATCACGCACAATTGGATCAAAAAATTGTGTGCAATATGTGATCTTAACGACGTGTTAATTAGTCCTAAAATCGGCTAGACATAATCAATTTACTATTATTATCTTTTGACAATCAAACATAACGCAAAAATGCACATTCAAAATCCATTACATGATTTATTTTTAAGTTTTGTCATGCAACATACAAAAGTACAAACATATTATCTCATATCACATGACAACCAATACACACACTAGAATCACATCTAATTACGTTGTAAAGTTTCATTAGTCTCTTGTTCATTGATGACATCAACTTCCAAACCTTCCGAGAATTTTTATTGTATCTCATCATGAAAAACCAAGAGAAAAGAGTGACAAGGTCAAAAAAAGTAAATCCTTACACAATGCAGTGATTCAGTGTCCAGGCTCATCTGCACCTTCGATCGTAAAATAAATCAAAACAAATACTAGAAAAATTCAAAAAAACATTTTTTTGCATGATAGATAATTTGATGCGTGAGGTCACTCCAAATTTCTTATCTTCGGACATCTGAGCGTACCTCGGCAAAAAGGACGAATTTGGGGTTTGTAAAAAAGTTTATTGTTCATGTATTGTTCCGACCTTTGTTTTTTTGCTTACAGCGGCTCATATGTCCAAATGAGTTGAAATTTGTAGCGTATCTCACGCACTAAATTTTCTACCACAAAATATTTTTGGATTTTTTTTATTTTAATGATTTTTTTACCTTACATACTCAAGTATTCTACTTGAAATTAGTTCTTACACTAGTTATGCATAATATTTGTATCAAAAAGTATTGGAAAAGAAAGTTCATGAGTTCACAAGAGATACTTTGTGATTGGTTTGACGTCTTGAGAAATCTTAATGGATGAGAAAAATCAAGAATCAATTAGATGGCTAGAGACATCATACTTAGACATACAAAAAACAAGATTAATTTAGTACTATCCGGCAAGCTAGCTAGGAGTCAGCATGGTGGATGGATTCTTGGAAAGAGATGCACGCTAAGATAACTTACATGGCCATAAACTCCACCTCCATGGTGCTGCTTCTCAGGATGCAGAACTTATTGAAGTGGTTGTGCCACCGGATGAGATCCCGGAGTTGTATGGCCGCTTCGTCCTCGTGCTCGTGTTTACGGCCGCCGACGAGCCTCATGGTGTCCATGGCACCCGTCTCATGCACGGACGTTGTGTCCTGCTCCTAGTCGGAGCTTGGGGCAGGTGTCGTCTGCCTTGCCGGTCATGGCATGGAAGAAGTGTGTGTTATGTTCGTGGTTCTACAGAAGGTTGGATTGATGCTAGTTAGATATATATGTGGATATGGTAGAGTACGTGATGAGGAGGTAAGGCTAGATATTTTTCTTGGTTGTGGAGTGTGGACGGATGGATTCATGCCATGCCATCCATCCAGGCTTCAATCTCTTTACCAATAAGAATTTAGTACACATGTATGTGCTTTCTTGCCATTTGATTTTTATCCTTACACCATCAAAATAATTATGAATCATTCTTAATTTTTTACCACAGTATACTAAGGTCTTATATTGATACCATGTCAAGTTTCGTATTTATTAGACATTATTTACATTTTTTAGACTTAAAATACAAATAAGCTTCATGTTCATGGTTGATTCTTGTCACATAGATATTTAAATTTTATGTTTATTTCTTCTATTCAGCATACATATATACTCACTGTACAAAATATGATTTTTCAAATCATTTTTGTATACTTTTTTCTGTACTCGTAGTACAAATTTGAACGCATCCGTTAAATGACTGGAAATGTAGTTAATGACTCAAATATAGAAAATGAGCCTCAAAAAGTGTCAAATTTTAATGTGAAGGATTCTATGGTGTATCTTAACTTTAGAAAAAAAATTAAGGTCAAATGATAAAAAAAAACATAAATTCGCCACCAATTTGGTACATTCACTTTCGAAACCATAATCTATCCTCGAAGGTTGTCAGATTTCTAAAGGATGTACATAGAAAAATGTGAAACCTTCTCAAATTTATACCACATTATGACACTATGTCAAGTTTCATATTTTTCAGACTTCATTTATAATTTTTATCGTTTCAATACCAATAAACTTTATGTTCGCGGTTGATTCTTGCCACATATGTTTAATAAATTTATATTCATTTCTTGTATGAGGCATACAAATATACTCAATAACCTAAATATGATTTTTTCAAATCATTTCTGCGTACTGTTTAATGCATTCATAATTGAAATTTGAATTATATCCATTAAATGATTGAAAATGTAGTTAATGACTCAAATATAGCAAATGAGCTCTGACAAGTGTCAAATTTTAACAAGGAGGGTTCTATGGTGCATGTTAAGTGTAGCAAAAAAATTCCAAGTCAAACGACGAAGGAAAATGTCAGTTCGCCTTCGAACATATCATGCAAACCAGTATTCTTTAAAAAAATTGCAGACATCACACACGGTTCCATTTGTGAAAGTGCGTGCGATGAGAGACTACACCGCACACACAATATAAGCAAAAAAATCTGTGCAAGGCATCACACACATTTGCGTTAACACCGTGTGCAATGATATGCTACATCACACACACACTTTTTGCAAAAACTGTGTGCATGACATTACACACGGTTGCATTATAATAACTGTATGCAATGATATAGTACATCACACACACATCATTTGTAAAAGCCATGTGCAAAGCATCGCACACGCAACTTTTTTTCGAACTGTATTTGATGGATCTGCCATCGCACATATTTCGTGTCATTAGCAATGGAGCTTGAACTATACCGTTTGCGATTGGTGGTCGCATGCATACAATTTCGTCGAAGGGTTTCCAACTGATGTGTTGTCTTTAGACATCCTATAATAGTGATATAACGTCTGACTAATAGCACACTATAGCATGATTAGCTCGTTGATAGTGATTTTTACAGCGCCCTATTTTGCTATGGTCCCCTATTTTTTTCACCATGCCAAGATTTCGCTTCTTCGAGATGCTTCATAAGGTATGTACAGAATCATGCAGCCGTGATGTTGCTTTAGTTTTTGGAAGTTGAAGATAACATCTCGTCCCAATAAGGCTTGTGAGTAGAATGCATCTGGATTGACTTTCATGTACATAGAGATGGAGTGTGAGTTGTTACCTTCGGAAAAAAGGTTGATCATACTGAGCCATAGCCCATCCATTTCTCTCCGTTTTCTCAAAGAATTTGTTATTCGTTGGGCCCACCAGCAGCAAATAGTTAAGTTATGTCCAACTCTGCTGAACGGGTCTCTGCATGTTTTTGTGTCATGCTCCGCCACAATATCTCCACAAATTATATCCTATTTGGTGATTAACGTGCCAAATAGCGTGCAATTCATACATAATGCACAACTTTCTCGTAATGGGCCGGTTCACCTGTGGCACCTTTTGGCAGAATCCCGCCCCGGTTTGGGAAGCTTTTGAAACCTTTCGAGCCCGGTTTTGAAAAGCTTTTGAAACCTTTCGAGCTTAGTTGTTTTCTGGTTTCTGGTTTTCTCGATAGCGTTTTTCGTATTTGTTCGGGTTTTTCCTCTTTAAAAGTTTTCTTTTAAAACATGGACATTTTTTAAATTCATGAAGAGTTTTCAAATTCGTGAATATGTTTTGAATTTGTGAACTTTTTGAATATGTGAGCTTTTTTGAATTCATTTTTTTTCTGAATTTACAAACTTCCTTTTGAATTTGTGAACTTTCTTCAAATTCATGAAAGTTCCTAAATTCCATAAAAAAATCAATGTTTACGATTTTTCTTCAAGTTTGTGAATTTTGCTAAAACTGTGAGCTTTTTTCAAAGAAAAAAGTAAAAAATATCATAAACTTTTAAAAAATATGTCATTTTTTCGTTTAGAAAAGAAACCCCATTTTCCTAACATAGTACAACTGTAGTAGTAGAAGGCAACCTAAAGAAAAGGCCAAGACCGCCGACCGAATGAGCAAGTAAGCGAGCATGACTAATGTGCCATGGCTCATGAGCGCCAATTTTTCAGTTGTTGCTTAAGGCGCTGAGGAGGAGAACTCCACCTTTGTGAAAACAAGAGAATTTTGCGGAAGGTGTCTTGCAAAAGGAATTGGGGGGAGGGGGCATTTAAGCATCAGTAGTTAAGTAGCACATGGATCATGCGGCACTTGCCGATAGGATGTTGTCTCATAGCACCAGCCAAGAACATAACTTCCACCTTGACTCAACACGGAATACATATTCAAGGATGTTCTACTGAAATTGGTTCGCTTTTGCTCATGTTGATAATTACTCCATAAATTCTGTAAAATCTATAATTTTTTGAGTTGACAGAAAACTTTAAAAAGCTTAATTTTTCATTAGAACTAACTAGATCTTTGATAAAAGGAAGCAACAACCAATCATGATTTATCTCAAGGCAGGAACTGACCTGTTGGTAACAAAGATTGGGTCTTTGTTTGGGATTTCCCTTGTGTCCATGTCGACATCGATAGTCTGAGATGGGATGTGTACGTATACTCATCGACACCCACTGTCCATTCCTAACCATAGTCACAACAATCTCTAGTCAACTAAATTTTGATTTCAGCAACTAGCATTGCATGCTTCGATCGATCCACGCCGCACCTTGTGGTCATGGATTTAGCTCAAAATAGTTAGTTTCAAGAATGACTGTCAATTCTGTCCATTAGAACGCAAAGCTCAACCCCTCCCTGGACGCCTCCAGTTCCGCCTCCAACACTTTAGTACACAAGTTCAAAGCACGACATGAAGTGGAGATGACTACTCCATGCACATCGTGAAGCACCATACCTATTCCAACAGTGTCGTTGAGCTTCATATATATAAGATCCATCCACAGTCAACTTTGCCCAATTCTCTCATGGAGTACACCACTTGGCTGATGTTCTGATATCCTTATCATCATTGGGTTTCGGAAGTGGCATCCCATCTTCGTGGATTGACATCTTCCCTTTGAAAATAACATTAGTGGAGTGTTGCTTGATGTCGTCCAAAGCACCGATGTAGCTCAACATGAATCACTTCAACGCTTCAACCGGAGGAGCCTTCTTGCCTTGCACTAGTTCGTTGTGCACGTGCGAGCACCTCCATATCGTCGTGAGTAGTTGGGTGTGCGTCTCCTACGATGACGTATCTAGAACCCGGAGTGACCACTCAAGTCCCAATGGCATGATGGTCGCAGCGTCTTGTATGGACCAATGCTCCTTCATCACCTACCATAGCTGGATAGAGGCACCTCTAGAGAGCGCGGAATGTACCCTCTCGCTCAGAAGCACATATAGGGCACAAGTTAGATAATTCAAGTCCCCTCTTCATCTTATTTTCCCAAGTAGGGAGACAATCCATCGCCACATGCTAAGGAAAGATCCGTACATTTGGAGGAGCAGTCCACCTCCATAATAAAGCACAGACGACTCATCTCCCATCTGGTGCCCTACTCCGCGACTGAACATGGATGAAGACGCGCATCCAACGCAAGCTAGTATGCGCAGTGAACCGAGAAAAAATTGTTCCTTTCCGGTGCTCAACCCGGAGGGTCTACACCAATCCGAGGCGACGCCTAGATCTTATGGATTTCCTCCATGTCGGTCTGCATAAAATGATGATGTAGCAAGTTGCTTATCCAAGAACCATGCTCTTCAAGAAGTTCAAAGGCATGTCTCAGTTTGTGCCTTCCTGGGTCGGTTATAGGATATGGTAAGATGGTGCCAGTGCAACCACCAATCTCGCCAAATGGGGACCTTTTTCCAGTATCAATTACCATATTAACCCCTCTTTTAAAAGTTGTGGGACATGTTGTACTGCTTGAATCACTCGCTCCAGGAATCTCCAATCAACCCGACTATATGCCTTCGAGAGGTAAACTTTATAAGCACAAAATCTTCTTGCTAAATCTTTTCTCTGTTTGATGAAATGAGTGCACTCAAAGGCTAATAAGGCATTATCAGAGATTAATCTCCTAGGAATGAAAACACTCTACTTCGATGAATAATATCATCTAGAAGGGGTCTCAACTAGTTTACAAGGCACTTGGAGATAATATTATACACCACATTAAACAAATTGATTGCTGGAATTCAATCATTTTTTATGGATCATCCACCTTTGGGGTCAACAGAATGGTGGTGGTGCTTAACCCTTTTGATGTGCTCTTCAAAACTAGATCCCACATGGGTTGACAATTTTTTGTCCAATTTAGTCCCTGTTAGGTGTAACAACATAGCAATCAATGTGCAATTCTCCCTACTTGTGGACGTGTAGTTTTCATTGATGCAAAGGATGTGAAATTAGTCTGGGTTTCATTTTCCTACAAAAACTCATAACTTGTGAACCAAACATCGAAAATAAGATTCACTTTCATTGTTGTAATCCCTGTGTCATCCTCTTCAAAGCTAGATCACACATGGGTATGTTTCAATGATTTTGTGTGTGCAATTTAGTCCCTATTAGGTGCAACGGACTAGCAATCAATGTGCAACTACGTGATAGTCGATATGCAACTTTCTCCCTATGCGTCGACATGAAGTTTTCACTCACGACACTTGCACTCCAAACAACCCCCTGCAAGTGAGATGTGCAACTTCATCACGTCCCGTCCAACTGTCTAGCAGTCGATGAACAACTACCTAATAGTTGATGTGCTACTTTCTTCCTACCCGTGTGTCATGGATTTGTCACGCTAGATGTCCTCGTGAAAGTACTAAGTTGTCAGGCGATTGCTGCTAGGTGGAAGCTTGGATGGGGTTGATCGGATATGAGAAGACGCGAGTTTACCCGGGTTGGGCTCCTCATGGTGGAGGTAATAGCCTACTCATGCTTGATTGCTATTGATAGTGCCGGTCTCGATTACAAGGGCGCTATTTTGCTACCTCAATATCGAGAACTATCAAAACATGTGTCTCGAGAGCTGTCAAAACATCTATCTCGAGACCTACCAAAACATCTGTCTCAAAACTTGTGTGTCTAAAAAACTATCCTTCTGATGACCCAGTGACTCACTTTATATAATAGCTGAGTCACTGAGCTTACAAGAGATTCCGAGTTATACCCGCCGTCGGAGTCCTACTCTAATTCCTCTAAATCCTTCGTGACTTCTAAGTCGGGGGGGGGGTCTTTGTCTTTTTTTTGGACTCCTTGGAGGAATTTCATCTAACTCCAAGTCCCGTAGCAGGCCAGGTCAAGATTGTAGCTGGGCCATGATTCTAGCCGGGTCAAGATTGTAGCCGGGTCATGATTGCAGTCAAGTCAAGATTGTCTCCTGGTCAAGACTGTAGCTAGGTCATGATTGTAGCCGGGTCAAGATTGTAGCCAAGTCATGATTGTAGTCGGGTCAAGATTGTAGCCGGCTCATAATTGTAACCGGCAAGATTGTAGCCTAGTCAAGATTTTAGCCGCGTTATGATTGTAGCCGAGTCAATATTGTAGTCGGCCCATGATTGTATCCGGGTCAAGATTGTAGCCGGGTCATCATTGTAGCCGGGTCAAGATTGTAGATGGGTCATGATTGTAGCCAGGTCAAGATTGTAACCAGTCGACTTAACTCCATAGATGACTTAACTCCAAAAATGACTTATCCTCACAAATGGGTCAAGCCGCGGGTAACTTCGTCGACATTAGCCCATAGGCTAGTTTGAATACTAGCTCTGCGTGCATTCACGCTAAGCTCCCGAAATAAAAATAATTAGTACATTAAGGGATCGACTCGCTCATATGACCAATTTATTCAATGAAACGACTCTTGAAAAGTTTGGGTCTGTTTGTCATATCAATAAGCTGACTTCAGAATCAATTTGCTGATGTTGGTTCCTCACAGGAAAATATTCGGAATAATAACCCATCTCACATTGAGTCGGTTTCTTGTGCTCCAGCTTAAAAAATACTGGGAATAAAAACCGTCTGATGTTTGAGCCAGCTTTTGGAGTTTCTATGAATAGCTTGGAGGAGATAAACTTTGCAAGCTTCCAAGAATAATATGAGAGCTGGCTCGTTCACAATTGAAAATTTGAAGGCGTTTCTCCTTTTTGTCCATATTGCCTGTAGTCCCCAAGCTTTGAGTTCATCACCTCGTGATGACTTGGTTCTTTGAATAGAAAAACACCTTGAGTGTGTAGCCCCCAAGTCCGGGTTTGTCTTGCCTGCAGCAGCCTAAGACTTATCAACTTTTGTTATGAAGTATTAAATAGTGTAGCCCCCCAAGTGTCTGTTGTCTTGCCTACAGCAACTTGGGACTTGTAATTATCTTATACTTATAATATTCTAGCTAGTGTAGCCCCCCAAGTGCTGAGTTGTCTTGCTTGCAACAACTTGGAATTTGAACTTAGTTCTGAATGTTGTAAATATATAGCTACAAATAGTGTAGGCCCCAATCTTAAGAGTAGAACGTAGTGATAGCTTAAAACTTGCTTAAATATAAATGTTGCAACTTTGAAGAAATTCGGGTTGTTCATCTGAGTCACCAATCATAAACTGAATGTTTTCCATTTCACATTTGTAGCCCCAAGGGCCGGCTCATGAGTGTGTGATGGGGCGGGTCTTCAGTTTTGACCTTATGATCTGTTTAAACAACTGAATGATGTAGTACCCAAGTATCGTGTCGCATGTTTGCGATGACTTGGGACTGTGTGCGAATAATCTAATCCATTTGTATTTATACAAGCAATGTTGAATCAGACCGGCTCAGAAATTCTTGAAGGAGCATAACTTGTTACTTTATCTGGAAGTGCCATCATGCACTTCAAAAATTATCTTGACCGGATATTAATCTCGCTTGAATGGATCCTTGACCATGGTTGTAGTGGAACCCGACAATTTATCGTTTTTATGAATATACCACAATAATGTCTTTGTGCTTGAAATGAATCATGGGCCATGGTTGCAGTGCAAGCCAACAAATTATATAGGTATAGAATCTTTGAGCAACTCCTAAGAAAATAATATGAGACCCGACCTTTCAAAGATAGAGCCGACTTCTGCAAGAAAATAAGCAATATATATATACCGATAATACCTTGTGGGAAAGTTTAGAATTCATAGTAATTGGTAAAATAACCAAATAATATAAACATAAACAAATTTAAATTTAAATTAAAAAGCTGGCTTTCGAGGCTCAAGTCTGAGTTTGCTTTCCTGTGGAAGCAGGCCTTGTAGCCTGTTTTGGTTTATCCTAGCTCTCTGAAAGCCGGCTCTCACGTGACCTAAGCCGGTGTTTTAACTTTGATATGTTCAGGGTCGACACATTCCATAATAGGCATTAGTGCGACTGATTTATCAAAAGTACATCGGGTCACCTTTTTGGACTAGCATCAAGCTAAATGGCAGATATAACCAAGTATAATGATGGCATATGCTGGGTCAAGAGGGATGTTAGTAGCTAAACTCGATGAATTGGAAGCCCCCAAGTGACCAATAATCAAAGAATACAGGCTCAACACACAACTATTGAGGTGAAATGACAAACTCCAGGTTCCAGAGATGTCGGCTTTATTTCATTGATCAAAGTTGAGCAGGATACCCATGTTAAGACTATGCATCATGACGACTAGTATTCTTTGGCCACCTTACTTTTTTTGCCAACAAGGCAGGATACCCATGTTTTAACTCCATGTTGTGGCAGCTAGTCCTCTTTGTCAACCTTTAATTTTTTACCAAGGATACCCATGTTTAAACTATGCATCATGGTGACTAGTCATCTTTGATAACCTCAATGGTTGATGACACAGCATAAATCCTCGAAGCTTGTGACTGGCCGTGACGAGAGTGTAGATGATCCCGAAGAGTGGCAAGTCGATAACCCGTCTAATAGTTCAAATCGAAGTTTTCCGACAGAGCCGGTACTTCTCGGAGGCAAAGCCGATACTCTTCAGTGGCTAAGCCAACACTCTTCAGCAGCAAAGCCAACACTTTTCAAGGCAAAGCCATAACTTTCTAAAGGCAAATCTGGCAATTCTCGATGGCGAAGCCAGAACTTTCTAACGATGAACCCCGACACTTTTTTGCGGCAAAGCCAAAACTTTTTCGAGTAAGCTTGTTTTTTTTCTCATGAGCCAGGATTTTTTGGTCATAAGCCGGATTTTTGAAGAGATGGAATTTTTGTCATAAGCTAGATTTTGATCGTAAGGCGAAATTTTGGAGAGGTGGAAATTTTGTTCATAAGCCGGAATTTTCGATTGTCCGATTTTATGAGAGTCGAAATTTTCTGAGGGGCGGATTTTCTTTGAGCCAGATTTTTCGAGAGACGAATATTTTCCGAGAGTAGGATTTTCTGACAGCTGGATTTTCTAAGAGCCTGATTTTTTCTGAGAGCCTGATTTTGTGGGAGTCAGATTTTTTTGTGAACCAGATTTTTTGAGAGCCAGATTTTTCTTAGAGCCAGATTTTTCCTAAGGATCCAAATTTTTTCTAGAGAGACACACTTTTTCTTGTGAACCAGACTTTTTGTGGTGACACAGATTTTTCGGAGAGATAGATTTTTTTCTAAGGTTCAGCTCCTCCAGTACCGTTTCCTTTATGGCCGGCTCATCTCCGATGAAGTCATCGAAGTCGTTGATATTGCTGATGGGTGACCCGGAAACCCGACTCTGACGAGTCGGTCTTGGGACCTCAAGTTGTTTTGTCGATGTAGATCTTTCCACGCTGTCTCTTCCTCATCTATCAAACCGTGAGCTTCTTGTTCCCTGGGAGGCTTCCTCCAAGAACGTAACACTACCATGCACTAGCCCCACGGTGGGCACCAGCCGGCGTGGTTTTGTCACTACAGATGTCCTCGTGAAAGGACTAAGTCATGAGGCCATTGCTGCTAGGTGGAAGCTTGGATGGGGTTGATCAGAAACGAGAAAATGCAAGTTTACCTAGGTTCGGCCCCTCACGTTGGAGGTAATAGCCTACTCCTGCTTGATGGCTATTGATAGTGGTGGTCTCGATTACAAGGGTGCTATTTTGCTACCTCAATCTTGGGAGCTGTCAAAATATCTTGAAAGTCAGATCCGATGCAGTGAAAAACAAGTGAGGGGGGGGGGGAGGGGGTGTGGGGGGAAGGGCAAGGGAAAATCAGAGTTTTTTAGCAGGGGGTTTGCGGAAAAAATTGTGCATGTTTGTTGTTAGTTGCCACCAAATGCACCAACACTAGTACTTGCCATATAACTATGAAAATTTCCGCCCATACTTCATGTATTTTGCCATAGCATTCTACCAGTGCTAGCTATCCACAAAACCATGTATGTTTGCAGAAGGTTGCATTGTCAAATAGAGACACGACTTCAATGTTTTAGTTGCCATGCTATGCTATGGATGCATGCCATTCATATATGGCAACGAAAATTTCCATGTCTCTTTTGGTTAAACTAACAAAAGATAAATGCATACTCATGCATGCCATTATTGGTCATTCTACAGGGGTTGGAAAAAGGGGGAGAAGCAAAAGCAAAAAAAGGCGAATGGATCCTGGAGACGAGTCTGATCCTTGGTTTCTCAAACAACCACGAGCGTCCTCTTGGGATGCGCTAGGATACAATGAACTCATTTCAACAGGGCCATTGCTACCACTGCTACAACAATACGCAGACATGGGTACAATCCACAGAGGAAAAAGTCAGATTTGCCATGTTTGTAGAACTAAGATGACATATGTTTGATGTTGATGTTGACATGTTCGCAGGGGCTTATGATACAACAAAACCATCGGGAGTCCCGTGGCAAGCTGGGCCACAAGGAGCTATCGATTCTACAGATGCAAGACATCAACTACAAGTAGCACGTATGACGAATCAAGTTATTGTGTACCCAATATTCATGCGAAGAAAGTAATGTGATGATAACAAGTAGACCAAAAAAATCTGAACTCATCAAAACAATAAAGAGCAGCATAAATGATGAACTGACAAACTTACAAAATTTGGAAATATAGGAACAACATGTAGCACATGGCACCGGCTAACAATGGGAGACCTACCATCAACATCTTATGTAGGTGATACATAAAAAAGCTCCTCCCATGCACAATATATCAAAAGAAATTAAGAAAGTATGTAGCAGTTGCCATGGGTGACAAAGAAGTCACTGACATTTGCGTTGAAAATTGATCTCAAAATTACAAATAAGTAGTTCTGGTTTGCCATTTTGTGACGAGCTGCATTTTCCATGTCCGATCAACTGCTTTTTCCATGTCTGATCGACTACAATTGCCATGTCTGGTAAACTGCATGTGCCATATCTAGTAAACTACAAGTTGTAATGTCTGATCAACTGTAGTTGCCATCTCTAATCAACTGCAGTTCCCATCTCTGATCAGCTGGATTTTCCATACCTGGTAAATTACAATTGCCATCTCTGATCAACTGAATTTGACAAGTTTGTTCAACTGCAATTTCCATGGTTTATTAACTGCATTTCCATGTAGTAACAACTGTACTATACATATGTGGTCAATTGCATTTGCCATAGGTGAACAACTACAGTTGCCATGCATGATTAAGTACATCAGTCATTCATGGTTAACCGCATTTTCCTTGTGGGATCAACTGCAGTTGACATGTGTAATCATATGAAGTTGCCACTCAAAATACTGATTACATACATTCTGGATAAAAAATGCAGGAGCTTTGACTACATTTAGTAGCGTCCCACCTACATCTGCTACAAGTACCTCAGAGCACACAAAGTGGTCGCTCCACGAGTCATCCAACCAGCCTAGCACGAACAATGCAAAGTCGATGTCAGGACTTGCCGTTGTTGCAGTGATGATGACCAACATGCTTGTGTGCACCAACATGAGTACCATACAAATAGAAGAAACAACCAGCAATACAGAAGTGAACGAGGAAACTGGTGATGAAATGCATGAAGAAGACAAATAGGGATAGTCAGAATTCATGCCAACTCAACCACCGTACCTTTGTCGGAGATTTGTTTTATTTGAAGATGCCAAGAAATACTATCAGAGTTACGCACTATTCAATGGCTTTGCTGTAAACATGGAATACCACATGCAACTAGAAAAAAATGGAAAGTACAACAGAGGTGAGCTGAGATGTCACAAGGCTCGACACAACAAGAAAGTTAAAATTGATGTGCCAGTCATCCCCGAACGGAGAAGAGGCGTCATTCTCAAGATGGAATGCCCTGCTAGAATGATGCTAAACGTAGATAGAGCTTGGCGGGTGATCACAAAGTTTGTCAACGAACACAACCATGATATGGTCAACAAGTTTGAACTTGTAAAATTTCTCTGTGCCCACTGAGGATTCAGCCCCCAGGAAAAGCAATTTATAAAATTACTTCATGATTGTAATGTCAATTCAAGAATGGTCCAAATATTGTCCCTCATCCACATCAAATATGGGAAACTGAGTAGCATGCCGTGCCTACTAGCAGACGTCACAAACCTAAAGGCATAGTATCACAGAGGAAGCAACTTAGCTAAATTAGAAGACACCATTGCCTACTTTGAAGAGAAAGCAAAGGAGGGTCCTGATTTCTTCTACAGAATAAGACTCAGCGATGAGGACTGCGCCAAAAACATGAGCTGGGTGGATGATGCAGCAAGCAGAGCCTACAAACATTTTCTTGACTGTATTTTTTTAAGGCGGCATATCTCATGAATATGTACAAGATTCCCAGTGCTCCATTTATAAGCAGAATGAAGATATCGATGGCCACACGTGGCTGTTCAAAACTTTATTGGAGTGCATGGATGGACTTTCTCCAATGAACATAATAACAGACCAAGCCTTTAGCATGTGAGGAGGCATAAATGAGGTCTTCCCCTGGCAGTGCATGATACTTATGATCTACATTTGGTTTTCCGTGAAGAGGAACAGGTTATCGCATCACAATGTGGGTATGTATTTCCCTCAGTTATGACACCAAGGTTTATCGAACCAATAGGAATACCAATCCTCAACCGTCTTCAGTGGCTGCACACAAAAGAGCAAACAACTTGCACCAAACACTCGCAAGAGGGTTGTCAATCTCCTTGGTCTCGTTATTTGCAAGCAAGTGAGTTGTGTAGATAATCATAGATAATTGTAAAATGCACAATAAAATAAAAGCAAGTAAATGGTAGCAAGGTAATAGTATCGTTTGTAAATATATAAGTGAATAGACTCGGGGGCCGTAGTGTTCTCTAGTGGCATCTCTCATACTATTACTCCACTCATCGGCCGCTATCCAACATGCATCTCGAGTATTAAGTAAAACAGAGTAATGCTTGGAGAACGATGACATGATGTAGACAAAGTATACTCAATCAATATGAATTAATCCCATCATTTTATCCTTAGTAGAAGCAACACAAATACATATCTTGTCCCCTGCTTTGTCATTGGGATATAGAAACTCGCCAGGTTGAACCTACCACAACGCACCACTCACGCCGAAGAAATATCCATCTAGTTGGCCAAACTATCTCAATAGACTGGAGAGCATTACGACGCGATAATGATCATGCAAATAAGAATCATAATAATCAGGTTTGACTCAAATACTTTTCATGAATAATGTGAACATAAACCCACAATTCATTGGATCCCAACAAACGCACCATACAAAGGAAGCACATCGGATAGATCAAGGAAAAGATGCGATGAACATTGTATTGAAGATCAAGAGAAAGATACTGTCATCTAGGTACTACCTACGGACCCATAGGTCTATGGTGAACTATTCACACTCATCATGAGGCCCTCCGTGATAGATCCCCCCTCCGGCAGGGTGCCGGAACGGAGCTCTAGATGGGCTCTTGTCAGAACAGAGACTTGCAGTGGCGTAAAAAGTGTTTTGGGACCTCCTATAGGATTTTTGGGATATTAGAGAATCTATAGGCCAGAGAGGGGCGTCGGGAGAGCCACGAGGGGGCCACCACACATCAGCCCCCGTAGGGCGCGCCCTATTGTGTGGTGGCACCCTCGTGTGGATCTCGGCCTCCTTCCGAAGCTTCCATGTCTTCTTTTGGTCCATAAAAAATCATAAAAAAATCGTGGCAATTGGACTTCGTTTGGTACTATAAACCTGAAAAGTAAAAAACATGCAGAAAACATCAACTTGCACTGGGCACTGGGTCAATAGGTTAGTGCTTAGAAATATTATAAATTGGTAAACAAATGCCCAAAAAGTATCCTATAATGATAATATATCAGCATGGAACAAACAAAAATTATAGATACGCTGGAGACATATCAAGCATCCCCAAGCTTAATTCCTGCTCCCCTCGAGTAAGTAAATGATAAAAACAGAATTTTGATTTGACATGCTACCCATTATGTAATATTTTGTATGTATGCTCATTGAGAAATGATGAATTAACCAACATTAACATAGAAATACCTGTAAGTATAAGAAACAAAATCATTGATTTTCCAAAGTATACGATCCTAAAAGAATGTTTACCCCCATTCATCTTATTATACGATCCTAGAACAATCAAAAATTATGGATATGACGGAGACATATCAGCATCCCCAAGCTTAATTCCTGCTCATCCTCGAGTAGGTAAATGATAAAAGATAATTTTTGATGTGGAATGCTACCTAACATAATCTTGAACAAATGTCGAATCATGACATGAATATTAAGATACAAGTGATTCAAGGCAATAGTCTCTCATTTGACAAAAAGACATCCATACTTTGGTTTACTAGCAAACAATCATGTCCTTTCAAAATAACAATGCTAAAGAATGTTATCCCTATAATATCATATAGCATGTCATGCTTAGTATTCCTACCATAAAGTATAAATCATGAGAACCCCGATGTCAAACCAAGCAATTGACTCATACTTCTAATGCACTTCAGTATTTTTGACTCTCACGCAATACATGAGCGTGATCCATGGATATAGAATATAGGTGGAATATAGTATGGTGGTAGACATCAAATGATTGAAAAGTGGAAGAAAGTCTTGCATCAATCGATATCAATGAGAGGGGTAGGGATTGGCATGCAACGGATTCACTAGAGCTATAAGTGTATGAAATCTAAAATGAAACTAAGTGGGGGTGTGAATCCAACTTGCTTACTCATGAAGACCTCAATCATTTGAGGAAGCCCATCATCGGAATATACAAGCCGAGTTTTGTAATGAAAAATTCCCACTAGTATATGAAAGTGACAAATGAGGAGACTCTCTATATGAAGAACATGGTGCCACTTTGAGGCACAAGTGTGGTAAAGGATAGTAGCAAAGTCCCTTCTCTCCTTTTCTCTCATTTTTTCCATTTTTCATTCTTTTAGGTGGGCACTTTTTGCCTTCCCATTTTTCTCCTTTTTTCATTTCATTTTTTATGGTGGTCTCATTTTTTCTAACCGCCTGCTATAGGGGAAAACACCCCACGACATTTTCTTCTGTTCCTCGAAATAGAATACAATGCACAGACTAAGCTACTAGGTTACAAGAGGAGAACTGGAAGAAATATTAACCTTAAGGAGGTAAAAAGGACACCCACTTAAGTAGGTCATCCCTAAAGATAGCCTTAATCATATGAGCTAGAAGGGAAATGTCATGAATAAAGTTAACCTTCCATCTGTTGAAACTTGGACACTCATTTCTGAAGTCTCTAGCATTTGTGATGGTTGAGATATTCCAGCAGGCAGTAAAAACCACCTCAGTGAAAGGTTTATGTAAGTATCTTCTTGCAGCTAATGTGATGGCCCACATGGAATCCCCCTGCCATGTGATTTGAAGATAATTCCAAACTCTAGTGCTGAACATGCAAGAGAAGAATACATGGTCCCTGTCTTGAGTGTTAAATCTATCCATGATCATCATCCATGCAAAGACTTTGATTTTCATTGTACAACTGCTCTTCCAAATCTAGTTAAGTAGAGGGTTTGAGACAATTGGCCGATGAACTTCCGTATATAACTTTTTGGCAGAATATCCCTTGCCATCCTCACTCCACAACTGTGACAGCCCAAGTGTTGTCCCTACCTTATTGGGCATGTGGCCTTGTATGAACCTTGTTGTCATGAGTTTTATGATATGAGTTGAACCTTGTCATGCCATGTCTTGATCTTGCATTCATGCATCATGCATCATATCATCCTCCATGCCATGCCTTTGTTTGTGATGTGACCTTGTTGTGGTTGAGTGTGTCCTTGTGTTGTGTGTTGTGGGTAGAGTGTGGGTGGTGCATCTCCTTCTCCTTCCCCTCTATTTTCTTTTCAACAAACCCTACTTCCCTCTTTATTCCATTGCCATTAATCAACTTAGTTAAGTGCTAAATTAGATTGGTTAAAAATGTTCTGGTATGAGGGTATTTTTTTGAGTGTGTATGTATAGCTCTTTGTGATGTTTGAACTTGGGCTCATGGGTTTTGCTAAATAACAGGGGCTGACTATTTTAAGAAGTATTTAAATTACTTGTCCAAAAAATTCATCTTGTTATTTTTAGTAAAAAGTACATTTTATTTCTAATGTCAAAATATTTTTTGTTTTGGCAAAAGTCCTTTTATTTTTCTCTAGGAGGTTTTTCTTGTGCTGTTGATATTTAAAAGAATGCAGAGAGAGTGAGTGGGCCTTGCCCTTCCCCTCCGGCCTAGCCCGCAAGGGAACAACAATCTGCCCCGTCTCTTCTTTGTTAGAGAGAGAAGAGAGAGTGAGCGCGTGCTCGCGCTCATGGACGTCGAGTTTGCCGTTTGCCCCTCCTTTTAAAAGCCTCGGCATGCGTGCCCTCCGCTAGGGTTCCCTTTTCTCCTCACGCCGCCGCCGCTCCCCTTCTCCCTCTTCTTCCTTCTCTTCTTCCTCCCCTTCAGGTAAGGTCAGAGTGAGATTTAGAGAACCACCGCGTCGCCGTGTTTCTTCGGGTCGTCATCGCCGCCTCCGGTGACCTACTTGTCGCCATCGGAGATGGTGGGGTGGTTCCTGGTGGCGCCGGTGCTCCATTCCCGGTGCTAGGGAGGTCCTAGATCCTCCGTAGTGCCGCCCCGTCGATGCCGTCGTCCGCGGCAGGGAGGCTCATTGCCGGGCCTTCTTATTCCTCTTCTTTCCCTCCGTCTCACCGCCATCCGCGTCCCCGTGCCTCCGAAGACCCCCTCGGTGAGCAGCCATTTCCCCGCAACCCTTCTGTCCCGCGTAGGCCGCGAATTGCCGCCGTCGTGTTTTCCTGTGCCATGCTTGAGTCGAGCAACAGCTCGAGCTCGAGCGCCTCCTTGCCGTCGTTGCATCCGTGTTTGGTGTGTGAATGGGTTCCTGTAGGTTCCTGCTCGCCCCGCGTGTAGTTTGCGCCGCCGGAGATGCCCTGTAGCCGTCGGAGCCACCACAACGTTTACTGTCGCTGGAGTGTTGATTTATTCAGTTTCGACAATTAGCGTGCGTAGTGGTGTGTACTAGTGGGCTCGTTCCCTTCTCTGTTAGTAGTCGAGGCTTTGGTGTAGTGGTAGCTCATTCGGGGGTAAGACCAACATGTCTGGGGTTCGATCCCCATACCCCCTTTTTTGTGTTTTCTTTTTATTTCATTGTTTTCTTTTTCTTTCTTTCATGATATGTATGTATGTGTGTGTAAGTGTATGCATACATGAATAGATGTTTTTTTCCTTTTTTGGTTTAGATATATGTGTGCATGTGTGTATGTGAGTGAGTATGTGTGTGAGTGTGGTGTCACATGCATATGTATATGCATATATGCACTTGTGCATATATGTGTGCATGTGTGTGTGTGTGATGAACACCCACACACATGAGTGTGTGTGTGTTTCATGAGTGTGGGAGTGCCATGTGCACTTGTGCATTTGTGTATGTGTGGTTTGTGCATGTCATGTATGTGTGTGTGTGTAGGTTTGGGTGAGTGTGTGTGTGTGACAAGTGGGCCATGCCCCACTTGTCATACACTATTCATTTTGATATGTGTCATGTTTTGTAGTGTAATATAGATCTTTTCCAATTTAGCTATATTACCAAATCTGGCCATGTTCATATATGCTCGTGTGCATTTTATGTAAGTTTTTACTTATAAGAGAGGTGGTTGTTTTGCTAGTATAGTTTGTGGCATGATGCTTCATGTGACTATATGAGCATGATACATGATTTTGGGGTAGAAAGACCCAAGGAATCCATTGGTGCTATTGGATTTCACTTTTGAGCAAGTTTGCAAAACTGCTATTTTCTGTTGTGATGCTACTTTGTCATTTTTGCATGAATTAATCCATGCTTGCTTTGGGGGCATGTGCCAACATGGAAGTGTTAGTGTTTTATATCTAGTATGCCATGGTATTTTTGTTTGACATGAGAACCACCCATATAAGTGGGAAACTTGATGTAAAGTAGCCAACTTAATGTTACTATTTCACCATGCTAATTATTTCCAAGTCTAAGAATCTGCTGTTATTTTTATGCCATGAAGAGTGGTTGCCATCTTGTGATATGTTGAGAATTAGCTCAAGCTCAGTGCTAGTGTTTTGAAGTATATGTTGTCTTCTAGCATCCTGTTAATTTTCATGCCATGAGGTGATCTCTATCACCATTAGTTTCTGCTGTCAACTTGCTATCAGATTAACTCAGATTCTAGAAAAACTGTTATTTTCACTAAGTCCCAAATATCTGTTTCATCATGCCAACTTGTGAGCTTCATGCTTATTGATGTGTGCCTCTTTTCCAGATTGTGTAGCTGGATAAGTTGATAAGCATGTTATGTAGTTTCTGTCAATGCCTTGTTTGTGGTTGTAGGATTCCTGTAGCTCAAGTTGTGGGCTGTGCAAGTTGCTATGTTGCTATTTTGTGGCAGATTGTTTGTTTTAGTGTTTTGTGGCTTGTGGGAGCCATACTCCATGGAGTTGCTTGATCTTTGGCTCTACCGTGGTTGGTTTTTCATTGCCTAACCAGTGGCTACCTTGGAATGCCAAGGAATAGCCTAGGTCGTTCTTATCTTGTGTTTTGCCTTCGTATCTTGACGTGAGCATATCGTGAGAACCGTAGCTCCGTTTCTTACGTTCTTTATATGCATTTTTATCGTTCTCGCATGATGCATCCATATTTGCCATGTTCATGCATGTATAAATAACTTAACATAAGGTTCTGTCCAGATTCATTAATAACCAATTCTTTGCATGTGAAACATGACTAGTTAGGGTTGCCATGTTAAAAACTCTTCAAATAAGCATGCATCATTCTTGCTTGTGCATTGCACCATGGTTGTTTGTTTATTATGGATGTTTCTTTTGGGTAGACGCAAACATTGAACCTGAGTACGAAGAGCCAAGCGAGTACAACTACGAGGATCCCGCTACTTGTTCCACTCAAGAACCAACATGCAAGATGATCATACCAGGATCCCGATACTATTTTCGCTTACTAGTTGTCTCGCTCTTATCGTTACAACTACGCTACCTACCACTTGAATGTCAGCCTCCTAAATTGCCATGATAGCCTCTAACTCTCCACATCCTAGCAAACCTTTGATTGGCTAAGTTACCGCTGCTCAGCTCCTGTTATAGCGTTCTTAGTTGCAGGTACAAGTTGTTCCATGTGATAACATGGATTTGGCATATCACAATATTATCTGTTATTTAATTTAATGCACATATATATCTGGTATTGGTGGAAGGCTTGGCCTTTTGCTAGGTGTTTTGTTCCGCTGTTACCGCCATAGTTTCTTGTTACCGATGTTATGTTTCCATACTTTGCACTCCTAACATGCTCGGGGTTGTTATGGGGACCCCCTTGTTTATTCGGTTAAGATTAAAACTTGTCTGGCAAGACCCAACTTTGGTACTACATTTTATTAATAACTTAATAAATTTGCATAGGGCTTTGCAACCCCGTGGATAATTAATCAACCCCTGGGCCAATGCTCCTCATGAGTGTTGGTCCAAACTAGAGTCGTGTGCAGGGCCAACCCGGGGCAACTCGGGAGACTTCTATCAGGCCATTGTACGCTGTGCTTATCCGTCGTGTCCTAAGAACGAGATACGCGGCTCTTATCGGGTTCGTCGACACATCGGGTGGTCTTGCTGGATTTGTTTTACCTTTATCAAATGTCTTGGGTGTGGGCTCTGACTTTCTTCGGGCTATCTCGAGATGTTGGAATTCCTTTGGAGTTGCCTAGGATGACCACGAGATCCGTGGTCGAGGCTATTCCCGCGGAGTGTGGTTAATTTGTGATGGACTAGTTGGAGCACCCCTGCGGGGTCAAATCTTTCAGAAAGTCGTGCCCGTGGTTATGTGGCAACTTGGATATTTGTTTAACACCTGGTTATAGTTAACTTGAAGTAAACTCTAATAAAACACACCAACTGTGTGAGTAACGGTGATCGTCTTTGCTCGTGAACATGATCCGAGAGGGAACATGGTAGGGTTATGATTGACGTAAGTAAGTGTTCAGGATCTCATATAGGTCATTCTAGATTCGATCGTTCATCGGAGGCCACTCATATTTATCTTCATGTTACGTAAGTTTAGCCACCATATATGCTTAGTGCTGCTGCAAACTAAACACATACCCCATCCCAACCTTAAGCTTGAATAGTCTCGGTACCCGGGCGCATGATTGCTGAGTCCTTATGGCTCACAGATTACTACAACACTCCAGGTACAGGTACATATGAGTTCATGCAGGATGATATGACGCAGCTCCAGTGGGAATATGACGAGGAAAGGGGCAGGATGTATGTGACTTATCTGAATGAGTAGAGGACCATGGTCATGATCTTTGGGATAGCGAGATAGTATCATTTGCATCTGTTTTATCATTTGATTTCGTTCGTAGGTGGACCCTGTCTTCATCTTGATGTTTGAACTCTTGTGTGGAATTGTATTTTAGTATGTGGCGAGTGTAAGCCAACTTCTATACTCATCTCTTCTGTAATGTATGATGTAATGATGCTATACTTGCGAACGACAAGATGCGCCTCTATCCCTTGCGAGGCCCCCGTGCCTTAATATGGTTAGGTGCGCATCTTGGGCGTTACAACAATGAGACATCATTCACTTTTTGGTCTCTTTGCAAGCTCTGAAGAAGGTGTTTTATGGTGTGCAATTCCCAAAGGCTCTTTTAGAGAGTGGCAAATGGAATAAGCTGGTCATCTCATTTGCATCAAAAGCATCAAACACATCCTTAGTTGTGGAAAAAATATCAATGGCAAAAGAGAAGAGCCTTTGAAACCTGTGTGCCAAAGGTGTCTTAGAATTTCCCACCATCCACGAATTAGACCAAAAAAGTAAAGGGTCCCCTTTGTTTGGCTAGATGTAGGTGACAACCCTGAATTTATCCATCCTCCTGCAAATATCCTTCCACCATAAAGATCTACACAAAGCAGTACCTTGTGGCACCCTGTCATGATAGTATGTGTTCCATATCAGGTTAACCTAGGGTACATCAGCTTTATTGAAAATTTTGTCAGCATGCTTGAGCAGTAAAGATTCATTCTGTACAACTAGGTTCAAAATTCCAAGTCCACCCTTCCTTTTAGGTCTGCACACCAAGTCCTAGGCTGCTAGAGCTGGAGCTTGATCCTGGCCATTTCTTCTCCAATGACACTGCCTTTGGATTCTCTGCAATTGCTTGAGAATTCCTGGGTGATATCAAGGCATAGAGGAAGAAAATTGGAACAGAAGACATAGCGGACTTTAAATACCGCAATTGACCAACTTGGACAAAAAATGAAGAACTTACAAAGAGTCTCCTTTCCATGTTATCCACTAAAGGCCTTAAATAAACAATCCTTAGCCTGGTAGTACCAACATGTAGGCCCAAGTAAGTGAAGGGTAAGGTACCAACCTTACATCCAAGTGAAGTAGCGAGCCTCTACAGCTCATATTGTGCCACATTGATTGGTAGCATAGCAGATTTATGATAGTTGATGTGGAGCTGAGTAGACTGGGAGAACATAAGTAGCATGCATTTCAACTCCATAAGTTGGGATTCTTCAGTAGGCATAACAATAAGGGTGTCATCTGCATACTGAACAACTGGGAAATATTTTTCATGACAAGGAATTGGCAGATTAATTTTGCCCTGCAACAACATATCATTAACTAGTGTCTGCAGGAAATCTGCAGCAATAGCAAATAATAAAGGTGACATAGGATCCTATCTCACACTTCTTAAAGAACATTCCATTTAACTCACTAGGACCAGGTGCCTTGTCAACATGCATCTCTTTAACAATCTTACCCATCTCTTCCTTAGTAAAAGGCAATGTGAGAGCTTCCAGACCATTGACTCTGTTGAAAAGGGATTGAGGATCAAAGGCAAGATTGATTCCATGAGAGTGACCCATTATGGCTTTAAAGGTGGTCCAAAAAACCGTGCTATTTGCTCATGATCATTAATGATAGTTCCATCATCAAGCTTCAAGGAAGAAATGGAATCTCTCAGATTCTTTTAGTGGCCATAGCATGCACGAATTTAGTGGTTTCCTCTACCACTTTGATGAACCTAATAGTGGCTCTCTTTTTCTAGTATAAAAACTATAAATGTAGCATGTGCTCCAAATGCAGTTGCACAATTAGCCTGAAATTAGCCTCAGGCCTGAAAAGAGGTCTCAATTCCTCAAGATTATCCAGAAATAAAATCACCTGATTACATGTTTCTATAAGGATCTTTATCTTAGATAAACCCATTTGCCATTTCCTCAATGTTTGCCGCAATGACTTGAACTACTCCGAATGAAAAATGAAAAATAAAATCACCTGATTACATTTTTCTATAAGGATATTTATCTTAGATAAACCCATTTTCCATTTCCTCAATGCTTGCCGCAATGACTTGTGGTGGGCTCATTTGGCCTCCCCCATTTTTATATTTATATTTTATGTTCGGAGTCTCATTCGGACTTGAGGGGGAATCATAGTCTCCATCATCCTTTCCTCACTGGGCCAATGCTCTACTAATGATGACCATCACACTTTTATTTACTTATAACGCAACATTACTACTCGATAAAACTAAAAATGTGACTCTATATGAATGCCTCTAGGAGTGTACCGGGATGTTCAACGATCTAGCGTAGCATGTAAACAATGATGAACGGTGGCCTTGCCACAAATACTATGTCATCTATATAATCATGCAGGGCAATATGATGATGAACACACAAGTCATGTGATGTAACGGTGGAAGTTGCATGGAAATATATCTTGGAATGGCTATGGAAATGCCATGATAGGTAGGTATGGTGGTTGTTTTGACGAAGATAAAAGGAGGATTTTGCGTGATAGATCATATCATATCATGGGGTTTAAATGCACTGGCAAAATTTGCACCGACTCTGAGGTGAGAAAGGGTAATGCACGGTACCGAAGAGGTTAGCAAATTGCGAAAAGGTGTGACTACGTATAATACATGGACTCACATTAGTCATAAAGAACTCATATACTTATTGTTAAAGTTTTATTAGCTCTCTCTAAGCAAAGTACTACTCGCATGCCCCTAGGGAGGAGGTTGGTAGAAGTTAACCATCACGCGCCCCTGATTAAACAACACAAAGGATTTCATCAAGGATACATTATGCTCCAACTTCATCGCATGACTAGAGACTACACGTGCATGCTTCGGGAATCAGAAAACTTAACACCAATATTCTTACTAATCCAAAATCATCCACTCATGCACTCACATATTAATATCTTAATGTAGCAAAACTATTGCAAGGAATCAAACATATCATATTCAATGATCTACAAGTTTTATGTAGGATTTTATGACTAACCATGTGAATGACCAATTCTTGTTAACTCTCTAAACAGGTATAAGTGAAGCATGAGAGTTTAATTTCTTTCTGAAAAATACCACACTCTAATAAATATAAGTGAAGCAAAAGATCATTCTACAAATAATGATATTCTAAATGTAGAGAAACATGCATCTAAACTTCATATGATACAAGTGAAGCACATGAAGCATTCTATAAAGCCATACTCAAAAGATACAGGTGAAGTGCAAAGAGCATTATATAAATAAACAATGGACTTTCCCATACCATCATGGTGCATTCCTCAAAAAAGGCACATGATGCTCCAAGAATTTACGCATATCATGTGAACAAAACAAAAACCAAGACATACCGATAATTGTTGAAGAACAAAGACGGGATGCCTTTCGGGGCATCCCCAAGATTTAGGCGCTTGAGTCTCCTTTAATATTTACTTGGGTTGCCTTACGTATCCCCAATCTTAAACTCTTGCCTCTCCTTATTTCAATCTCATATTTATACCTCCTCAATCTTCAAACACTTCATCCACACAAAACTTAACGAAACTTTTATTAGAAAGGTTAGTACTTATAACATCAAATACCATCATGTATTGCCATCACATTATTGTATAATTATAATCCAACATTACCTACTATATTCTATCACAATTCTATGGCTCCCAAGTCAATGGGGATTAACAAGATTTCAAACATAAGCACATAAAGCAACTATAACAACAATCCGTGAAAAATAGGACAGTCCGTAAAGATGCTGATGAAACCTATACTTATGTAAATACAAAAATTGAAAAATTAGGATGTAATAAAAAATTCATAAATGTACTATGTAAAAATTTCAGATTTTTTTCACGCTCCAGTAAAATATAAAAATTCAAACACCTCAGCAAAAAAATTCGGGTTGTCTCCCTGGCAGCGCCTTCTTTAAAGCCATTAAGCTAGACATATAGTGCTCAAGTAATTGATCCACCCGGATCCCAAGGTATATTAAAGCCAATTTTAATTAACAATGATTTAAAATTTAGTAATGAGCACAAAGCAACATATATCATAGAACTACAGAGTCTAACTCTCTTCCAATGCATTGGCATGTCATAAAAGAACAAGTCATGTACATCATGTAAAGGCCAATGCATAGTATAAACAGTTTCTTGCAATTTTATTGTATTTGAAACATAGAGAGGTGAGGATTTGGTTCATATCTCATAATAATTGCAAGTATGAGCAGCAAGCACATGCCTATCATATCCATTAAAATCATCATGTGCAATATTAAAACATAACCCATCAATATAATCCGTAATAAGTCCAAAGTTCTCCGATATAGTGTAGTTGGGAGAATTCAAAAACATAATATGACTATCGTGTGTGGGTGCAATAACAACAATTTCATGCTTAACCTAAGGAACTATAGCAAGTTCATCTCCATAAGCATAATTCATATTGGCATCAAGGCCACAAGCATCGCAAGCATCAATTTCATCAAACAGGGATATTTCAAACGAATCCAAGGGATCATAGCAATCATCATAGCATTCATCCTTCGGTAGGCATGAAGGAAAATTAAACAATGTACAAGTTGAAGAGTTACTCTCATTAGAAGGTGGACATGGGTAGCTAATCTTCTCTTCCTTCTTTTTTTTTCGCGCTCCTCCTCATCTTTTTCATCTAGTGAGCTCGCAATTTTATCAATTTCTTCATCCATCTATTCTTGCAAAGTATTGGTCTCTTCCAAGGAAGCAGACATTCTCTAGATAAATTCATCAATATGGGCACTGTATTCATAATTATCGTAGAAATATTTAAGTATAATATAATTTTCAGATCTATAAAACAACATCGCCAAAGTTATCACTCTTTTCAAACAAAGATTCAATTTCATAAGCACCCTTAAAAGAAACAAATTCTTCTATTTGTTACACATCATAGTAATCATATATACAATTAACCTAAGAAGCCAAGGTTTCATTATCATTAAAATCACATTTAAATGGAATGTGTGGAGCCTTTATCTTAGAGCAACAAGTATAATCACATCTCAAGCATAAATTCCAAGCATATTAACGCAACATTTTAATTTGATCCCGTAAGTGTTTCCCTTTTTTAGTCAAGTTTTAATCCCTAAAGTACTCACATTGATCCAACTTGTCTCCCACTATCAAGTTGAATGGGGATTTCTTAGGATTATCAAAGTAGTATTTAATGTTTTCCACATAACCAACATTGAGGGTTTTAGGAGGTTCCCCATCTCCATGAGCAGCAAGTACAACTATTTTTTTGGGTATTTAGTGTCCCATATACATAACTAAAGATATAAAACAACATATAACAGAAAATAAAATTACTTAGTGATAAAGAAAACAAGCACACACGATAATATCAACACCACGCTATTGATCTCGAGCAACGACGCGCGAAAAATGTCTTGTTAACCCACAAGTGTACGAGATCATTGTAGCCTTTTTTTGATAAGTAAGAGTGTCGAAACAAATGAAGATCTAAAGGTAGAATTAATATTCTCTCAAGTTCTATTAACCACCGATACAACTCTATCCGCGCCAATGCTTACTTTACCTAGAACAAGAATAAAACTACTTTGCGGGAATAAAATTAGAAGTAGTTAGAAGGTGTGATAAGATATTTTTGCAAGATAATAAAGAACATGGAAATAAAAGTTAGGTGTTGTTTTAATAAATATTAATTAATTTAGTTGTTTAATAGTAAGTTTTTGTAACACAAGAGACAAATTTGTCCATAGGCAATGGATAACTAGACCGGTAATCACTATTGTAGTTTTATATGAGGGAGATGCTTGAACTAACATAATTTCCGTACTTGGATCATATGCACTTGTGATTAGAGCTCTAGCAAGTGTCTGCAACTACTAAAGATCATTAAGGTAAAACCC
Source organism: Hordeum marinum (assembly GCA_022496015.1). Lineage (NCBI taxonomy): Eukaryota > Viridiplantae > Streptophyta > Magnoliopsida > Poales > Poaceae > Hordeum > Hordeum marinum. The sequence goes on along the minus strand of CM039677.1, from coordinate 337,659,128 downwards.
AACCATAGCATTAAGTAACAAGTCCCCTTTACTCTCATACGTAAACAACCCCCTTACTCGGGTGTAAGCTTCAGTCCCTCTAGACACCCACTATAAGTGAATCATGAACATATTGCAACACCCTCCAGCATGAATCCCACATACTTGCATGACACGATGGGCAACACCAAAATAAAACATACAACTCAAACAAATCACGATCATCAATCAACCCATAGGACAAAGGAAATCTACTCAAACATCATAGGATAGCCACACATCATTGGGTAATAATATATAGCATTAAGCATCATGTTTAAGTAGAGATCATAGAGGGGGAAATAGGTGTTACACCACTGCATATAGGGAGAGAGAGTTGGTGGTGGCGGAGGGGAAGTTGTTGGTGTAGATCGACGTCACGACGGTTGCCCCGATGACGTTCTAGTGCCACCGGGAGAGAGAGGGAGAGATGCCCCTCCTTCTTATTCTTCCTTGGTATCCCTCTAGATGGGAGGAGATTTTCCCCTCCGGTATATGGCTTTCATGGGTCTCGGAGGGCAGGAGCCCCTTCGAGATTGGATCTCTCTCTCCGGTTCTCTTCTGTTTTGCATCCTATTTTTTGGCCCTTCGCCGTTTCTTAAATATCCAAAGATCCGTAACTCCGATTAGGCTGAAATTTTGAGGGCATTTTTGTATGGAAATTATCTTCCTTGAGGCAAAAAAGTAGGGGCCCAACCAACTTACGAGGGAATCCCAAGCCATCGGGGCGCGACCCCCCGACCACGCCCTATTGGCTTGGGACCCCTCGGGCATCGTCTTGCGTTGCCGACTCCCAAAAATCACACATATTCCAAAATAAATATCCATAAAATTTATCGCATTTGGACTTCGTTTGATATGGATTTTCTGCGAAAGAAAAAAATAGAAACTGACAGTGGGCATGGGATCAATATGTTAGTCCCAAAATAATATAAAATGTTGTCAAAAGTATATGAAAGTTGTAGAATATTGGCATGAAACAATCAAAAATTATAGATAACACACAAACGTATGAACACCTTATAAAAGAGACTCCTCCTTTGATGCCCTGAACTTGGGCTAAAAATCTTCTGACTGTGGTGGATGAACTACCCTCGCGTGCCTCACAAAACCAGGGGTTGCACTTCTCACTACATCGTCAGACACTAGTACATGAGGAACACCAAAACTTGGTTAGCCCTGATTGTGCAATGACCTCTTGTTTATGGCATCCTGCTCAATCTTGCGGTAAGCTTCATCAAGAGAAGGTGAAATCTCATCAGGTGTTGGTGCAAAAAAGAAAACACATGAATTAGAATTAAATGTGTGAAGTTGCCATGCAAGATTAATTGTAACATGCCATGTACAGAGAGTGTTGTTTTACAATGTCAATTCAAACAAAATTTTCCATGAACATGGATCATCTATGTATGATAGTAAGAATGACAATAATTATGAATTTTCCATGTCAAATCACTAAGATCTATCATGGGAATCCACTACAGTTGCCATGTGAGAAAAAAATATTAACCATGGGAGATAGCTAGTATTTGCCGTGTGAAAATAGTATTTGACATGTGAGAGTAACAACATTTTCCATGTGAGATCAATAGTAAATGCCAAGTGAGATCAACTACATTGCCATGGACATAATATGTAAGAAGCCATGTGACATCAACTGCATTTGCTATGTCAGTTGAGGTTGAGACTGACATGAAAATAACAAGGAAACCGAAGTTGCCAAATAATTTCAACTACAAATGTCATATAGAACACATAATATTTGCCTTCCCATATCAAGAGAAAATGCTATGAAGATCAAAAAAACAAAAAGAAGTGAAACAAATGTTACCTTGCACTATAGGCTCTGCAAACGTCATAGCTTTTCGGTCATCAACATTGGGTTGCGCAATCATCGTCACCGTGCCTGCCAGGAAAGCAAAAGCAACAGATATATGATTGATGGGAGGTTCAATCTGACTACAATCAATAACAAGGCTGTAGCTAGGCAAGGTGAAATTCATGGTGTGCCTCTCCTTCTGCTCACTCGGGTTCCGAATAATTTTTTTTGCAGAATCTAGAGGTGATAGTTGAACAAACATGTCACTGTCATCTACTGCACCAACCTCCGAATTCATGGTAGGACGGGCGTGTTGTCGGATATTTCAATCACAACCTTCTTGGATATCTTCTTATTGGACATCATGGGACACCAATGTTGACAAGAAGCTTGGAAGTATGCATATTTAAATTGTGAGTCTTCTCGGTCGTACAAGACGTCGGCTGTTGTGTATGTGCATCTCTAGCAGTAATAGGCTGCTTATCACCTACATCTGTCAAAATCAAGACTTTTGTGGTATCTGCTGCTTTTCTTTGTAAATAAAGTGGGAAAAGTTTGGAAGCAGACACAAACCCCATGCCAGCTCTACTTTTCCTGAGCTCCACTGCACTAGATGCCAGTGCAACTTTCTTGAGGGGGCTACGCCTAGGTGGCATGTGTTGGAACTATGCCCTAGAGGCAATAATAAATTAGTTATTATCATATTTACTTGTTCATGATAATCATTTATTATCCATGCTATAATTGTATTGATCGGAGACTTAGATGCATGTGTGGATACATAGACAAAACCATGTCCCTAGTATGCCTCTAATAGACTAGCTCGTTAATCAAAGATGGTTAAGGTTTCCTAGCCATAGACATGAGATGTCATTTGATAACGGGATCACGTCATTAGGAGAATGATGTGATGGACAAGACCCAAACTACAAACGTAGCATATGATCGTGTCAGTTTATTGCTACTGTTTTCTGCATGTCAAGTATTTGTTCCTATGACCATGAGATCATGCAACTCACTAACACCGGAGGAGTACCTTGTGTGTATCAAACATCACAACGTAACTAGGTGACTATAAAGGTGCTCTATAGGTATCTTCGAGGGTGTCTGTTGGGTTGGCATGGATCAAGACTGGGATTTGTTACTCCATGTGATAGAGAGGTATCTCAGGGCCCACTCGGTAATACAACATCACTATAAGCCTTGCAAGCAATGTGACTAAGTGTTAGTCACGAGATCTTGTCTTACAGAATGAGTAAAGAGACTTGCCGGTAACGAGGTTGAACTAGGTATGGAGATACCGATGATCGAATCTCGGGCAAGTAACATACCGAAGAACAAAGGGAACATCATACGGGATTAACTGAATCCTTGACATAGAGGTTCGACCAATAAAGATCTTAGTAGAATATGTAGGAACCAATATGGTCATCCAGGTCCCACTATTGGTTATTGACCGTAGATGTGTCTCGGTCATGTCTGCATAGTTCTCGAACCCGCAGGGTCTGCACACTTAAGGTTTGGTGACGTTTCAGTAGTATAGAGTTATGTATGGTGGTGACCGAAGGTTGTTAGTAGTCTCGGATGAGATCTTGTACGTCACGAGGAGCTCCGAAATGGTCTGGAGGTAAAGATTCATATATAGGAAGTCCTGTTTTGGTCGCCGGAAAAGTTTCGGGCTAATCGGTAGTGTACCGGGAGTGCCGGTAGTGTACCGGGAGACCACCGGGAGAGGTATTTCGACCCAAGAGGCTTCATGGGCTGTGGGATAGTAAGTACCAACCCTTAGTGGGCTAGTGAAAGTCCCACACAAGGCCCATGTGGCTAGGGAAGAAAAGCCCAAAGGGAAAAGGTGGAAAAAGGCAAAAAGGAGGAATCCTAGTCCTACTAGGATTGGAGGAGGAGTCCTCCTCTCCTCCCCACTTTGGCCGAACCAAGGAGGCTTGGCCCTTGCACCAAGGCCTCTCCTCCCTCCCTCTTATATATACTGGAGGTTTTAGGGTTTTTGCACTAGTTTTTTCAGCCACGTGCTACCCGTTCCTCTAGTGCATAGTTTCTCCTCTAGATCGGATTTCTGCAGTGCTTAGGCGAAGCCCTGCCAGAATAGCTCCACCACCATCACCGGAGCGCCGTCACGCTGCCGGAGAACTCTGCTTCCTCTCTGCTCCCTCTTACTGGATCAAGAGGCAGAGATCATCATCAAGCTGTACGTGTGCTGAACGCGGAGGTGCCATCCGTTCGGCGCTGGATCGGAAGGACCGTGATCAAGATTGTGAGACAGATCGTGATGAGATCGTGAGACGGATCGTGTTGAGTTCGCGGGATGGATCGTGATTGGATCATGGGATGGATCATGATGAGATCACGGGACGCTCGGCGATTTGGATCGCGAAGACGTTCGACTACACCAACCGCATTTCTTAACGCTTCTCGCTTAGCGATCTACAAGGGTATGTAGATCCACTCTCCCTCTTGTAGATGCTCATCACCATGGATAGATCTTGCGTGTGTGTAGGAATTTTTTTGTTTCCCACGCAACATTCCCCAATAGTGGTATCAGAGCTAGGTCTATGTGTAGATGAGATCTTGAGTAGAACACAAAGAGTTTGTGGGCGTTGATGCTTAGATTGCTTCCTCCCTTGGTCGTGTTTTGGTTTAGCGGTATTGTGAGATGAAGCGGCCCGGACCAACATTACTCATATGCTTACGAGAGACCGGTTCCCTCAACCACAACTTGTTGCATAGATGGCTTGCGGGTGCTAGTTTCTCTCACTTTAGTTGGATCGGATTCGACAAAGGAGGTCCTTGAGAAGGTTGAAAAGCAACTAGTGTATCACCGTTGTGGTTTTTGCGTAGATGAGAATTGTTCTTGCTAGATACCCGTAGCAGCCACGTAAAACATGCAACAACAATTAGAGGACATCTAACTTGTTTTTGCAGGGTATGTTGTGATGTGATATGGCCAATCACACGATGTGACATATGTGATGTATGAGATGATCATTTGATGTATAGATTATCACGACTTGCATGTCGATGAGTACGGCAACCGGCAGGAGCCATATGTAGGGTAATGCAACAGAAAACAAAAAATTTCCGACCTACGCACCAGCCTAGGACAACTATGAAGACTGCATACAAGGTTTGATCTTTTCGTTACCGACTCGTAGCGTAGCGGAAGTAGAGTCGATGACGATCGATGGTGCAGATCCCCGCAGCTAGGATTTACAACCTCCCAAGCGCGAGGATGTATACCCTCATCTTCCCCTTGGACAGCCCTCTGGGAGGCAGTCAAATAGTCCCCCGGACGGTGTCGCGGACAACCCTTCGCGAGGACCTCCAAAACTTGGACTGTCACTCAGACAGCCCTTCGGGAGGACCTTCGAAACTCGGACGGTCACACGGACAGCCCTTCGGGAGGCACTCTCGAACTAAGACCGAAACTACGATCTCTCTACAGAGTTGCACACATACGGTGTCATCTATCCGGTAGGGCTTCGCCGTCTAGAACTAGTACTTGCCAGAACCCAGAAATCCTTTTGGCTCTACGAAACTATTTTGCTGGGAGGGAGAGAAGAAGCCAGATCATTGCAATGGCACTTGTATGTGAGAAGGAGTGAGTTTTTGGGATGCCTCCTCACCCCTATATATAGGGTGAGAGACTATGGTAAAAATACCAAAATGCCCTTAGATGTTTTCACTATTCATAATAGTGATTCCACTATTCATAAATAGTGTTTCCCACTATTCACAATAGTATTTTCCACTATTTCGTAATAGTGTTTTCACTAGTCATGAGATATTTTCTCCCAATAGTGTTTCCCACTATTCATAATAGTGTTTCCACTATTCACGAGATATTTTCTCCCAAAAAGCACTTTCACTATTCACGACGACATTTTTCAGCGTCCGGTCGAACTGAAAATATTTATGTGGGCTTAGAACATTTCCAGTACCCCACTACAATAATTTTCAATACGATTCGGAACAATTTCGGATTAGTGATTTTCATCTGCGAAAAGCATCTGAAGCGGTTCCGACAGCTCCGGAACATTTCCGGTTTTTCTTCCGGAAAATTCCCAGAAGTTTCCAGAATGATTCTGGCACCCTCCAAGAATTATCAGGCATGTGCCAAAACCAATTTGACTTAATGGTATCCCCTGAAACAACTTTTCAGTTTTATCGAAACTGTTCCGGTGTTCTCTCTGTGAAACTTTTCCGGTGTCCGAAACTTTTTCGGTGATTTTCTCTCAGACTCAGAATTCAGCAGATAGATGACCCTTAAGCGTGTGACCCTATAGGTTCGGTGAAGCATAGACATGACCCGGAACCCCTTCCGATCAATGATCAACATCGGAGCCATGGACACCCATATTGACCGCTATACCCACACGAATGAATATTCGAGTGAACCTCCAGTTGCCGTGTGCTATTCGTGTTGCTTCCGATATGTTACAAATACTTGAGGCAAGACATGTTGGCATCCCCGTGGATCAACAACTTGTCCACTATGCCAGTTACCTCGTTACCGGTATTGTTCTCTTTTCTCGTTCCCATGTTCAGGTATCCCTGTGATCAAATGAAAAAGGGTCTGGCCAGACAATGATGGACGCCGTAACACCGAGAGGGCCCAGAGATATCTCTCCATCGTCGGAGGAGCAAATCGCAATCTTGAGCTATCAAGTTACTTGACATACTTTTCCATGAACCCGTAAGCCGCCGTAATAGCCACCCATTTACGGATGACGTTTAACAAACCCCAAAGTTCATGAAGCAAGCATGAAGAAACTCGATACTCTCATGGTCTAAGGAATTATGCAAATATTAACTTCTCTGTGTTATTAACCATTAACTTATGATGAATGTATCTCATTGCGTAACATCAATTCGGGTCGATTCAACACAAATGTTCTTCTAACATTGTGCCCTCAAAATTGCCGGCATAGCCATGCCCATGATCAGGAAAACAGGATCATCATGCAATTCTTGAGCCAGTCTTAGAGGCCAGACTAGGAATACAATTTACCGTTTATTATTCCACATGTGCATATGAGTCTTCCTTCAAGCCTCGTGGTTATTGTAGACTCGAGAACCATAGCAGTTATAGCATGGAACATAAACCTAATTATGAACAGGGAGATAATCAATAACATTTATTATTGCCTCTAGGGCATATCTCCTACAGACTCCCACTTGCACTAGAGTCAATAATCTAGTCAATGCTAATGCACTTTACACCTATGGTATACTGGTGTAAAGTATGCTTCGCTTGTGTTATAGCCTGATGTCCAACGGATCTGATAACTTAAGCTCCGTGTGTAACTTTTCATATCCTCGCGTTTTCACGCTATCACAAAATTCATATTTTGTGTGAACTTGGCTTTGCATATGTGTGAATCATTGGTCGAAACCTGATTCCTCAGACTGAGCTATGGAGCAACTATCTGCAATAGTGTCTCATAGACCAAAGCCATCTTGGAACCATACTAAGTTCATGAATGAACTACATGATTCAACAACTTCTTTGTCGCTTCCAAAGCGTCAACATACTTAGCCTTTGTTACAGAATTCGCCAAAGTATCTTTTTTGGAACAATTTCCAACTATCGTGCCACCATATTGTGTATTACACAAAACCCTTAACTTAAATCAAAAATCGCATGGAGCATTGATTCAGACTGCATCAATGTAATTACTTACAACGAGCACTTCATTATCTCTGCTTGCGAGAAAACATGTCATCAACACTACTCTAGTACTTAATGACATCTTTCACTGTTGTCCCATTATCAGTGCTTTGATCATTTTGGTATCTATACTCGCAACAACTTGGGAGTATCGGACATATATGGTTCTTTTTACATACCATGGAATACATGATTTAATCCAAACACTAGAGTGTGTGGAATCTCCATCATGTATTTTACTCGTCAGTGTTTTGGGACACTGAGTCTTGCAAAAACTCTTTCCATGTGACTTCGGCAAGAATCACTCCTTGGCGTTTTTAAATGCTAAAAGGTTTTAGCACCTTGTCAATATGTATTCATTGCTTAGCCCCATTAGGTAAATCTATCTCCATAGATCATCATGCCTAATATTGAGGCTATTTAGCCTAAGCACTTCATCGCAAAACTATTTTCAAATGTAGTCCTAATTCGTGTAAAGAAATTTATTTCCAATTAACAATGTGTCAAGCACACAACGTTTTTAGAAATATTATTATGCTCCCATTTACTTTCTTGAATCACAAGCATCTTCGTTACCCATTGATGAAATCAAAAAACCCTTTTGACCATTTCATCAAACCACGAAGATTCCAACTCCATTTTGCTCTCTTTTGTCCATTGCTAGAACTCTGAAGTTTGCATACTTACTAGCATCCTCTGGATCGACAAATTACTTTGGACTATATCACATACAAGTCCTAGGTTTCATTTCCATCAGATGGAAATCCTTTTGTCATCCATGTTTCATATCTCATGATTGATATATGTATTAATTTCTAGTTAAACCCGAACCGACCTTAAGCATTGCTACAGTGAAACAACCTCATCATAGTCAACTCCTTGAACTTTTTATTTCAATAAGGCGAGCTTTATGGATAAAACAATTTTTATCCGTATCAGTTTTTAGTTCCATAAATATTCGTTAGACTCTAAGTCCTCTGAAAGGTGTATCAAGCTGTTAATATTGAATCACTTATATGGAAACTATCTCGGATTGTATTGGCATTTAGCCAATCCTGGAGTCAGGGCCCATCAACGCTTCCTTGTGTATTGTAGGTATACTGTTGTCTAACAACAATATCTCGTTTGCACACCTCATAGGTTTGCACGAGCTTTGCCTACGTGGTTTAGCTGCACATTCGACCGAAGTTCATACATTTTATTGTAGAGACTTCCGTATCAGTCGTAGTAGGAAACAACAGAATTACTTCCAGGGTTTCTTTCCTTTGAACTGATGACGAAGATACTGGTTATCTTGTCGAGTTGCACTGACCTCCCACTCACCTTTTGTAAGAACTATTCTCTTTAAAAGCATACCGTTTTGTGGCAAAACCCTTTGCCTCGGTATAGTGGTGGGGGAATACCCAATGACTTGGGATAACCATACAAAGTAGCACTTGTCTGATTTGGAATAGGTTTGTAACCTTTTACACAAGCCCCATATTCCAAATGTTAAGAAAAGATATAACATGGTTGGGCGTACCATACCATGGCGTCATTTCAACAGACCTGATGGATCTCTTTTCAGTGTAAAAGCCGTAGTCTCTAAAGCATCACTCTATAAAAGGGGTAATGGCAAATCTATTTATGTCATCTTTGATCTTACCATGTCATAAATGGTTTGATTACATCTTCACGGACTTTCCACTTGCAGTGGTGTTCTGGGAGGTGCAAGTTATGAAACTCTTTTCACAACTCATCGGACATTCGCTAAACTTGTAACTCAAATATTCCTTTCCGCAATCAAATTGCAAAAACATAATTTTCTTGGTACAATAACTTCTACTTAATTTTTGAAAACCTTTTGAATGATTTCAAAAGATCCAAACTTACATCTCATCAAGTAAATATCCATATATCTACTTGAGTCAATTTTGAAGGTAGACAAATCCACTGTTTGCAAAAACATTTATCGGAATACATACATCAACTGTATGATCACCAATAAGTTCTTTGCTCGTTCCTTATGGCCTATGAACGGTATTTTAGTTAGTTCACCTTTTGGAGGAAAGTTGCAAGTGTCAGATGATTCAAAATCAAACGACTTCAAAATCATCATAATGGAATTTTCCATGCGGGTTTCTCCAATGTGACCAAATGCAGTGCCACACATATGTGGTATTCTTTTAGTCTTGCGACATTTAGCGTCAGTGTTATGGATGTATCATATTTCCATCAATATTCATAACATACGTCCCATCTAGGATGGAAGCATGGCCCTTCATGTTTATTCATAATACTGAACAACAATTGTTGTTTTTATGAACAACTCTTTTGCAACAAACATTGTGCAATGGTCTAGAGTGTATGAAACTCTAAAATGAATTATAAAAGTAAACCCAGAGGTAATGTATTATTATCAATATTCATAACATACATCTCATTCATAATGAATGTATGGCCCTTATGTTATTCATAACATCGAACATGAAAAGTTCTCTTATGAACAACCTTCTTGCAAGATACCTTATGCAAAGGGCTAGAGTGTGAAACTCTAAAATGAATTATGAAACTTAATACATAGGGAATACACCTATGGAAGGCATAGTAACATTTACTACGTTCCCTGCGTGTATCTAAACCTCATCCCTAGTTAGTCTTTCAGGCCATAGTAGTTCTTACATCGAGTTGCAACAGAATGCAATCGAGCGGGTATCTTTGTGACCAACTCACAATACCCAAGAATTAGTGATTAACATGTTTAACCATAATTCCCAAGAACTATATCTTTGACCAGCCTTCTATACATCAAAAACTTGTATGACATTCATACATGAGCTGGATATTCCAGTCTTCTTTCCTTTTGCCATTATACTTCTAACAGTTTAACTTTTCAGTATTTCTCCTACTCTTAGAAGAAGCATCCAACTTAAGAGTGGCGTTAGCCCTGGACTTCCTCGGCTTGAAAGTCTCACTAACACCCTTCGGACACTTCCTTTCTCTTTAAGTTGTTATTTTATTCACCTTTCATCATATGACAAGCGTTCTCCTGGATCCCTCTCTTATCAGTCTAATGCATAGTAAACTTCTTTACTAGTAGTTTGTAAACAAACATTGCTTTGGATATCTCATATCTTTTAGCCCTTGTCTGTCTCTGAAAATGATTTTCAGATTCCATGAATATCACATAACTATCCAAACTTTTGTAGTTCGGGTCTCATGGAAGCAAACATATTGCACTTTGACTGAAAAGGATTTCTAGCTTTTGGATCGAAGGACGAGAGTCACATGATCCATAGCATTAGCGGGAGAATACCAAAAGCATGCAATAGGACAAAGTCCTTCTCGGCACTCTTGAGGACAATCCTCACATTACGTTACCAACCGTAAAGTTTTAACCAGATATTTAACATCTATTCAATTTTAATAGGGAAGGTGGAAACACGAGCCATTATTCTACAACTATTATGCAAATCACACTTAGACATTGTTCAAAATTAATTGCACTGAGAATTAAAAGAATTCAATTCTACAGTGTGCTCCCACTCAAATCAATATCTCTCATAATTGATTGTGAGTGATTCAAGATCCATATTACAATTCAACACCAAGGATGTATCCATCTCAAGTGACGAGAATTGTAATCGGTAGGCCAACACACCAATCACATCTCTATGTGACTCTTGTTCATCTTTCGATGCGTGTGTTCCGAGCTCATGACTTTCATGCCTGAACGTCAAGAGAACCAAGTGATCACGCTGCGAGGTCTCAACTCACCTGCCTCACACCCATACAATCGTTCGTACCCATGTATCCATGTGATACCCCGAAAGGAAAGATGCCGTGACGGTGCTACACTTGGGAGAACACTAACTACTTGATATTTTGTGAGAGATCACCCTAATAAAAGCGACTACCGCGCAATCAAAAGGGTGCATCATAAGGGATAAACATCTCAGGCAATTCATAATAGCATGATATGGTATAGCCCTTTCTGACGAAGAAGTATTGTATTTCTTCGTCTTCGGCATTCGCGTCGGTGTTCACCTTCGCGAATATTGCCACCACATTGTCGATGCACCAGATAATATTGCTATCTCTATAGAAAATAAAATAAGTGCATTACATAAGGTTGACACACAGGTCATTAAAGTGCAATCATATGGCTCCAGCCATCATGCCGAATCATGACACGCAGGTCATGTTAATCAAATTACATCATATAGTCATCTCATACATAATCAAATTTATATGAGCACTGCTATACCACATCACATACACATGCAAACCATCCTGCAAAACCAAGTTAGACGCCTCTAATCGGTTCATGCAAAAACTTGTTTTACGTGGCTTCTAAGGTTTCGAAACAAACCGAAGCTACCAACGTCCATCATCAAGCATGATAATCCAAGTCATTGGATTAACATTGCGAGGTGTATGAAACACGAGATAATAAAATCTTGAGCCCCATACTACACTTCGTCATACGCATGACCCCCGTGCAGATCACATCTGCATTGCCCTTTTGTCTGTGAAACATCCATCTTTCCCAACTATGGTGGAACCCAAAGAACTGCTAACACTTCGTTGATCTGTCAATCAACATACTCAGGAGCAGCATGAAAGGATCGCGGATTGCCAGAACTTTGTGAGATTCCACCATGCCGTTAAGATCAGGACTATGCAAATTCCAGGGAAGCAACAAGAACATCGGGTTACCGATTTCATCTGCTACCCGCACAAATAATTTTTAGTAATAGATATCATGTACTACCTAATTATATTAGGCAACACCCATACATCTCTATGTATTCTAGATCGCAACCTGCATCTACGCATAGCACGGCTCTTGATGCCACTAAAGGGTAACGCAGCAGAAAACAAAAAATTTCCGACCTACGCACCAGCCCAGGACCACTATGAAGACGGCATACAAGGTTTGATATTTTCATTACCGACTCGTAGCGCAGCGGAAGTAGAGTCGATGACGATCGGCGGTGCAGATCCCCGCAGCTAGGATTTAGAACCTCCCAACCGCGAGGATGTATACCCTCATCTGCCCCTTGGACAGCCCTTCGGGAGGACCTCCTAAACTTGGACTGTCACTCGGACAGCCCTTCGGGAGGACCTTCGAAACTCGGACGGTCACACGGACAGCCCTTCGGGAGGCGCTCTCGAACTAAGACCGAAACTACGATCTCTCTACAGAGTTGCACACATACGGTGTCATCTATCCGGCAGGGCTTTGCCGTCCAGAACTAGTTCCTTCCGGAAACCAGACATCCTTTCGGCTCTACGAAACTATTTCGCTGGGAGGGAGAGAAGAAGCCAGATCATTGCAATGGCACTTGTATGTGAGAAGGAGTGAGTTTTTGGGCTGCCTCCTCACCCCTATATATAGGGTGAGAGACTATGGTAAAAATACCAAAATGCCCTCAGATATTTTCACTATTCATAATAGTGATTCCACTATTCATAAATAGTGTTTCCCACTATTCACAATAGTATTTTCCACTATTTCGTAATTGTGTTTTCACTAGTCATGAGATATTTTCTCCCAATAGTGTTTCCCACTATTCATAATAGTGTTTCCACTATTCACGAGATATTTTCTCCCAAAAAGCACTTTCACTATTCACGACGACATTTTTCAGCGTCCGGTTGAACTAAAAATATTTATGTGGGCTTAGAAAATTTCCAGTACCCCACTAAAATAATTTTCAATGCGATCCGAAACAATTCCGGATTAGTGATTTTCATCTGCGAAAAGCATCTGAAGCGGTTCCGGCAGCTCCGGAACATTTCCGGTTTTTCTTCCGGAAAATTCCCAGAAGTTTCCAGAATGATTCTGGCACCCTCCAAGAATTATCAGGCATGTGCCGAAACCAATTTGACTTAATGGTATCCCGTGAAACAACTTTTCAGTTTTATCGAAACTGTTCCGGTGTTCTCTTTGTGGAACTTTTCCGCTGTCCAAAACTTTTCTGATGTCCGAAACTTTTTCGGTGATTTTCTCTCAGACTCCATGTCTAGTATTCAGCAGATAGATGACCCTTAAGCGTGTGACCCTATAGGTTCGGTGAAGCATAGACATGACCCGGAACCCCTTTCGATCAATGATCAACATCGGAGCCGTGGACACCCATATTGACCCCTATACCCACACGAATGCATATTCGAGTGAACCTCCAGTTGTCGTGTGCTATTCCTGTTGCTTCGCGATATGTTACAAATACCTGAGGTGAGACATGTTGGCATCCCCATGGATCAACAACTTGTCCACTATGTCAGTTATCTCGTTACCAGTATTGTTCTCTTTTCTCGTTCCCTTGTTCAGGCATCCCCGTGATCAAATCACAAAGGGTCTGGCTAGACGATGATGGATGTCGTAACACCGAGAGGGCCCAGAGATATCTCTCCGTCGTTGGAGGAGCAAATCCCAATCTTGAGCTATCAAGTTACTTGACATACTTTTCCATGAACCCGTAAGCCACCGTAATAGCCACCCATTTACGGATGACGTTTAACAAACCCCAAAGTTCATGAAGCAAGCATGAAGAAACTCGATACTCTCATGGTCTAAGGAATTATGCAAATATTAACTTCTCTGTGTTATTAACCATTAACTTATGACGATTGTATCTCATAGCATAACATCAACTCGGGTCGATTCAACACAAATGTTCTTCTAACATTGTGCCCTCAAAATTGCCGGCATAGCCATGCCCATGATCAGGAAACAGGATCATCATGCAATACTTGAGCCAGTCTTAGAGGCCATACTAGGAATACAATTTACCGTTTATTATTCCACACGTGCATATGAGTCTTCCTTCAAGCCTCGTGGTTATTGTATACTCGAGAACCATAGCAGTTATAGCATGGAACATAAACCTAATTATGAACAGGGAGATAATCAATAACATTTATTATTGCCTCTATGGCATATCTCCTACACCACAGGGTTGTCTTTAATTATTGTATGACCTGCATGTCAATCATTAAGTGCTATGTAATGCTTTACTTTATCGCTAAACGGTAGCAATAGTAGTAGAAGCATGGTGGGCACGACAACCCTGATGGCGACACATTGATGGAGATCAAGATGATGGAGATCATGGTGTCATGCTGGTGACGATGGAGATCATGTCAGTGCTTTCAAGATGGAGATCAAAAGCACAAGTTCATGGCCATATCATGTCACTTATGATTGACATGTGATGTTAATCCTTTTATGCACCTTGTTTTGCTTAGGACGTCGGTAGCATTATAATGTGACCCCTCACTTAATTTCAAGATAAATTGTGTTCTCCCCGAGTGTGCACCGTTGCGAAACTTCGTCGTGTCGAGACACCACGTGATGATAGGGTGTGATAGACTCTCCGTTCACATACAACGGGTGCAAGCCAGTGTTGCACATGCAGAACACTCGGGTTAAACTTGACGAGCCTAGCATGTGCAGACATGGCCTCGGAACACAAGAGACCGAAAGGTCGAACATGAGTCCTATAGTAGATATGATCAACATGATGATGTTCACCATTGAAACCACCTCAACTCACGTGATGATCATAATTGAGTTGGTGAATTTGGATCATGTATCACTCGAATGACCGAAGGGATGTCAATTTGAGTGGGAGTTCTTAAGTAATATGATTAATTGAACTCATTATCATGAACATAGTCAGTAGTGTCTTTGCAAAACTATGTTGTAGATTACTAGCTCACATTGTAGCTCCCTTGAATTTCTATATGTTCCTAGAGAAATAAAGTTGAAAGATGATGGTAGAAATATTGTAGACTGGGTCCGTGATCTGAGGATTGTCCTCATTGCTGCACAGAAGGCTTATGTCCTTAATGCACCGCTCGGTGCGCCAACCCCTCTAGCGTCGTTTGTAGATGTTGTGAACATCTGATAGGCACGTTCTGATGACTACTTGATAGTTTAGTGCGTCATGCATTACGACTTAGAATTGAGGCTCCAAAACATTTTGAACGTCATGGAACATATGAGATGTTCTAAGAGCTGAAATTAGGATCTAAGGCTCGTGCCCGTGTTGCGTGATATGAGATCTCCAACAAGATTCTTTGCCTGCAAGATGAAACAGAATAGCTCAATCGTTGAGCATGTGCTCAGTTTGTCTGGGTGCTACAATCGCTTGAATTGAGTGGGAGTTGATCTTCCAGATAAGAGAGTGATTGATATAGTTCTCCAAGTCACTATCACTAAGCTACTAGAACTTGGTGATGAACTATAAAATGCTAGGGATAGAAATAATGATCCCTGAGCTGTTCGCGATGTTTGACACCGCGAAGGTAGAAATAAGGAAGGAGCGTCAAGTGTTGATGGTTAGTCAAACCACTAGTTTCGAGAAGGGCAAGGGCAAGGAGGGAAACTTCATGGATCGCAAGTCAGTTGCTGCTCCAGTGAAGCAACCCAAAGTTGAACCCAAACCCGAGACTAAGTGCTTCTATTATGAGGTGAGCGGTCGCTGAAGCAGGACAAGCCTAGATACTTGGTAGATAAGAAGGCTGGCAACGTCGACACAAGTGTATTTGATATACGTGTTATTGATGTGTACCTTGCTAGTACTCCTAATAGTACCTGGGTATTGGATGCCGGTTCGGTTGCTAAATGTTAGTAACTCGAAGTAAAAGGTACGGAATAAACGGAGACTAGCTAAAGGTGAGGTGACGATGTGTGTTGGAAATGTTTCCAAGGTTGATGTGATCGACATCGCACACTCTCTCTACCTTCGGGATTAGTGACGAACCTAAATAAATGTTATTTGGTGTTTTGCGTTGAGCATGAACATGACTAGATCATGTTTATTGCAACACGGTTATTCATTTAAGTTAGAGAATAATTGTTATTCTGTTTACATGAATAATACCTTTAATGGTCATGCACCTAGTGAGAACGGTTTGTTGAATCTTGATCATAGTAATACACATGTTCATAACATTGATGCCAAAAGATATAAAGTTAACAATGATAGTACCACATACTTGTGGCACTGCCGCTAAATGTCATATTGGTATAAAGCGCATGAAGAAACTCCATGTTGATGGATCTTTGGACTCATTCGATTTCGAATCGGTTGAGACATGTGAACCATGCCTCTTGGGCAAGATGACTAAGGACCCCGTTTTCCGGATTGATGGAGCGGGCAAGTGATTTATTGGAAATGATACATGTTGACGTATGCAATCCAATGAGTCTTGTAGCATGCGGTGGATATCGTTATTTTCTTACCTTTACTAATGATTTGAGTAGATATAGTATATTTTTACTTACTGAAACACAAGTCTGAATCATTTGAAAAGTTCAAGCAAATTCAGAGTGAAGTTTAAGATCATCGTGACAAGAAGATAAAATGTCTGCGATATGATCGTGGAGGTGAATATCTGAGTTACGAGTTTGGCATACAACTTTAGACAATGTGAAAGTCATTTCACAACTCATGCCACCTAGAACACCATAGTGTGATGGTGTGTCCAAATGTCATAGTCGTGCTGTACTAGATATGGTGCGGGCTATGATGTCTCTTATCGTTTTGCTACTATAGTTTTGGGGTTATGCATTAGAGACAACTACATTCACTTTAAATAGGGAACCATCTAAATCCGTTGAGATGTCACCGTGTGAATTATGGTTTGATAGAAACCTAAGCTGTCATTTCTTAATGTTTGGGGCTATGACGCTTGTGTGGAAAAATGTTTTCACCTAATGAGCTCGAACCCAAAGCGGAAAAATGCATCTTCATAGATTACCCTACGAATAGTTGGGTGAACCTTCTATCTCAGATCCAAGCATAAAGTGTTTGTTGCTAAAACGGGTCCTTTCCCGAGAAAAAGTATCTCTCGAAAGAATTGAGTGGGAGGAAGATAGAACTTGATGAGGTTGTTGAACCTTTGTTTCAACCAGAGAGTAGCGCAGCGCAGAAAGATGTCTCTATGGAACCTACGTCAGTTGAAGAGGAAGTAAATGATGATGATCATGAAGCTTCGAATCAAGTTACTATCGAACCTCGTAGGTCGACAAGGATGCGTATTGCTCCTGAGTGGTATGACAACCCTG
This sequence comes from Hordeum marinum, assembly GCA_022496015.1. Taxonomy (NCBI): domain Eukaryota; kingdom Viridiplantae; phylum Streptophyta; class Magnoliopsida; order Poales; family Poaceae; genus Hordeum; species Hordeum marinum. The sequence goes on along the minus strand of CM039677.1, from coordinate 337,641,545 downwards.
TCTTGGAGGTCATGTTGTTGGACAACGATGAACCTACGAGATATGGAGAAGCGATGATGGGCCCGGATTCCGACAAATGGTTAGAGGCCATGAAATCCGAGAAAGGATCCATGTATGAAAACCAAGTATAGACTTTAGTAGACTTGCTTGTTGGATGGCAGGTCATTGAGTGCAAATGGACCTTTGAGATGAAGACAGACACTGATGGTAAATGTCACCATTTATAAAGCTCGACTTGTCACAAAGAAGTTTCCGACAAGTTCAAAGGGTTGACTGCGGTGAGACTTTCTCACTCATAGCGATGCTAAAGTATGTTGGAATTATGTTAGCAGTTGCTGCATTTTTCAATTATGAAATCTGGCAGATGGATGACAACACATCGTTTCCTTAACAGTTTACTTGAGGAAAAGTTGTATGTGATACAACGACAAGGTTTTGTCAGTCCTAAGGATGCTAAAAGGTGAGCAAGCTTCAGTGATCCTTCTATGGGCTGAAGCAAGCATCTCGGAGTTGGAATATACACTTTGATGAGTTGATCAAAGTTTTTGAGTCTATACAAAGTTTATGACAAAGTTGTATTTACAATAAAGTGAGTGGGAGCACTATAGAGTTTCTGATAAGCATATGTGGTTGACATATTGTTGATAGGAAATGATGTAGAATTTCTGGAAAGCATAAAAGGGTTGTTTGAAAGGAGTTTTTCAAAGGAAGACCTGGATAAAGCTACCAAATTGTTGAGCATCAAGATCTATAGGATCAAGATGCTTGATGAGACATTGAATGAGTACATACGTTGACAAGATTTTGAAAGATTTCAAAATGGATTAGTTAGAGAGAAGTGTTCTCGCCTGCTTTGTAAGGTGTGAAGTTGAGTGAGACTCAAAGCTCGACCACGGCAGAAGAAAGAGAAAGAACGAATGTCGTCCCCTATGCCTTAGCCATAGGCTCTGTATAGTATGCCATGCTGTGTACCGCACCTGTGTGTGCCTTGCCATGAGTCCGTCAAGGGGTACAAGAGTGATCTAGGAGTGGATCACTAGACAGCGGTCAATATCATCCTTAGTAGCTAAAAGACTAAGGAAATGTTTCTCGATTATGGAGGTAAGAAAGAGTTTGTCATAAAGAGTTACGTCGATGCAAGCTTTGACACCAATCCGGATGACTCTTAGTAGCAATCCGGATACGTATAGTAGAGCAGCCATTGGAATAGCTCCAAGTGGAGTGTGGTAGCAGTGTTTACAGTTTGGCATAGAGATTTGCAAAGTACACACGGATCTAAATGTCACAGACCCATTGACTATAAGACCTCTCTCACATGCAAAGCATGATCGAGCCCCAGAACTCATTGGGTGTTAGATTCATAGCAATGCGAATCACATGGTGATGTGAACTAGATTATTGACTCTAGTGCAAGTGGGAGACTGTTGGATATATGCCCTAGAGGCAATAATAAATAAGTTATTATCATATTTTCTTGTTCATGATAATCGTTTATTATCCATGCTAAAATTGTATTGATCGGAGACTTAGATGCATGTGTGGATACATAGACAAAACCATGTCCCTAGTATGCCTCTAATAGACTAGCTCGTTAATCAAAGATGGTTAAGGTTTCCTAGCCATGGACATGAGATGTCATTTGATAACGGGATCACGTCATTAGGAGAATGATGTGATGGACAAGACCCAAACTACAAACGTAGCATATGATCGTGTTAGTTTATTGCTACTGTTTTCTGCATGTCAAGTATTTGTTACTATGATCATGAGATCATGCAACTGACTGACACCGAAGGAGTACCTTGTGTGTATCAAACGTCACAATGTAACTGGGTGACTATAAATGTGCTCTACAGGTATCTCCGAGGGTGTCTGTTGGGTTGGTATGGATCAAGACTGGGATTTGTTACTCCGTGTGACGGAGAGGTATCTCAGGGCCCACTCGGTAATACAACATCACAATAAGCCTTGCAAGCAATGTGACTAAGTGTTAGTCACGAGATCTTGTATTACGGAACGAGTAAAGAGACTTGCCAATAACGAGGTTGAACTAGGTATGGAGATACCGACGATCGTATCTCGGGCAAGTAACATACCGAAGAACAAAGGGAACATCATACGGGATTAACTGAATCCTTGACACAGAGGTTCGACCGATAAAGATCTTCGTAGAATATGTAGGAACCAATATGGGCATCCAGGTCCCGCTATTGGTTATTGACCGTAGAGGTGTCTCGGTCATATCTGCATAGTTCTCGAACCCGTAGGGTCTGCACACTTAAGGTTTGGTGACGTTTCGGTAGTATAGAGTTATGTATGGTGGTGACCGAAGGTTGTTCGGAGTCCCGGATGAGATCCCTGATGTCATGAGGAGATTCGGAATGGTTCGGAGGTAAAGATTCATATATAGGAAGTCCTGGTTTGGTCGCCGGAAAAGTTTTGGGCTAATCGGTAGTGTACCGGGAGTGCCGGTAGTGTACCGGGAGACCACCGGGAGAGGTATTTCGACCCAAGAGGCTTCATGGGATGTGGGAGAGTAAATACCATCCCTTAGTGGGCTGGTGGAAGTCCCACACAAGTCCAATGCGGCTAGGGAGGAAAAGCCCAAAGGGAAAAGGTGGAAAAAGGAAAAAAGGAGGAATCCTAGTCCTATTAGGATTGGAGGAGGAGTCCTCCTCTCCTCCCCACTTCGGCCGAACCAAGGAGGCTTGGCCCTTGTGCCAAGGCCTCTCCTCCCTCCCTCTTATATATACTGGAGGGTTTTTGCACTAGTTTTTTCAGCCACGTGCTACCCGTTCCTCTAGTGCATAGTTTCTCCTCTAGATCGGATTTCTGTAGTGCTTAGGCGAAGCCTTGCCGGAATAGCTCCACCACCATCACCGGAGCGCCTTCACGCTGCCAGAGAACTCTTATTCCTCTCCTCTCCCTCTTGCTAGATCAAGAAGGCGGATATCATCATCAAGCTGTATGTGTGCTGAGCGCGGAGGTGTCGTCCGTTCGGCGCTGGATCGGAAGGACCATGATCAAGATTGTGAGACGGATCGTGATGAGATCGCGGGACGGATCGTGATGAGTTCGCGGGACGGATCATGATTGGATCGCGGGACGGATCATGATGAGATCGCGGGACGCTCGGCGATTTGGATCCTGAAGATATTCAACTACACCAACCGCATTTCTTACCGCTTCCCGCTTAGCGATCTACAAGGGTATGTAGATCCACTCTCCCTCTCGTAGATGCTCATCACCATGGATAGATCTTGCATGTGCGTAGGATTTTTTTTGTTTCCCATGCAACATTCCGCAACAGCATGCCAGCTTGCAAACGCATTGCTGGAGCAACCTACGTATTGGGAGCCAATGCAGCAACTGTGTGGCAAGAGTCATACGTAGATGTGCTACCTCTTGAGCGTGTGTTCGTTTTCCCTTGTAGAGGAAAGGGTGATGCAGAAAAGTAGATAAGTATTTCCCTCAGTTGTTTAGAACCAAGGTATCAATCCAATAGGAGGAAGAAGCAAGTCACCAATGGATGCACCTACACAAACAATCAACCTCTTGCACCCAACGCTATAAAGGGGTTGTCAATCCCTTCACGGTTATTTGCAAGGATTAGATCTAATAGACATAAATGTAATAGATTGCGGAAAGTAAAAGGTAAATAAATTGCAGCAAGGTATTTTTGGTTTATAGATCTGAAAATATATTATGGAAAGTAGACCTGGGGGCCATAGGTTTCACTAGAGCCTTCTCTCTTGAAGGAAATTATCACGGTGGGTGAACAAATAACTGTCGAGCAAGTGATAGGAAAGCGAATAATTATGAAGATATCAAAGGCAATGATTATGCATATAGGCATCATGTCTGTGTCAAGCAGACCGAAACGATTTTGCATGTACTATTATTACTCCACACATCGACCGACTCCTGCCTACATCTAGAGTATTAAGTTCATGAAGAACAGAGTAACGCGTTAGGTAACATGACATGATGTAGAGGGATAAACTCAAGCAATATGATGAAAACCCCATCTTGTTACACTTGATGGCAACAATACAATACGTGCCTCGCTAGCCCTACTTTGTCACTAGGTGAGGACACCGCCAGATTGAACCCAAAACCAAGCACTTCTCCCATTGCAAGAATTACCAATCTAGTTGGCCAAACCAAACCAATAACTTGAAGAGACTTGCAAAGATATGAAATCATGCATATAAGAATTCAGAAAAGACTCAAATAATATTCATGGATAATCTCAACATAAACCCACAATTCATCGGATCTCGACAAACACACCGCAAAAGAGTATTACATCGGATAGATCTCCATGAAGATCATGAAGAACATGGTATTGCCGATCAAAGAGAGAGAAGAATCCATCTAGCTACTAGCTATGAACCCGTAGGTCTAAGGTGGACTACTCCCGCATCATCTAAGGGGCAATGGAGTTGATGTAGATGCCAACCGTGATCGAAACCCCCTCCGGCAGATTACCGGAAAAGGCTCCAAGATTGGATCTCTCGGGAACGAAGGCTTCTGGCAGGGGACAAGAATTTGCGTCTACCAGGCTTCTGACTCCCTGGCAGGTGCCGTGGCGTGCACTCCAAGCCTAGTTGATTTTTTCCTTCCAGAAAAATTCTTTCCAAAGATTTTATTCCATTTGGACTCCGTTTAATATTCCATATCTACAAAACTCAAAAACAAGGAAAAATAGAAATTGGCACTAGGCTCTAGATTAATAGGTTAGTCACAAAAATAATATAAAGTAGCATATTAATGCATATAAAACATCCAAAACAGATAATACAATAGCATGACATCATTGAAAATTATAGATACGTTGGAGACGTATCAGCATCCCCAATCTTAATTCCTCCTCGTCCTCGAGTAGGTAAATGATAAAAACAGAATTTTTGATGTGGAGTGCTACCTAACCTATCTATCCATGTAATATTCTCTAATGTGGCATGAATATTCAGATCCATAAGACTCAAAACAAAAGCTTAATATTGATATAAAAACAATAACATTTCAAGCATACTAGCAAAGCAATTGTATCTCTTCAAAATATAATGGCAAAAGGAAGTTATCCCTACAATATCATATGGTCTGGCTATGCTCCATCTTCACTACACAAAGTATTTATATCATGCACAACCCCGATGACAAGTCAAGCAATTGTTTTTCACAACTTTATTTTCTCAAACTTTTCAACTCTCATGCAATACATGAGCGTGAGCCATGGATATAGCACTATAGGTGGAATAGAATATGGTGGAGGTTGTCAAGGAAAGGGAGAAGATAGTCTCACATCAACTAGGCGTATCAACGACTATGGAGATGCCCATTAATAGATATAAATGTGAGTGAGTAGGGATTACCATGCAACGGATGCACTAGAGCTATAAGTGTATGAAAGCTCAAGACGAAACTAAGTGGGGGTGCATCCGACTTGCTTGCTCATGAAGACCTAGGGCAATTTGAGGAAGCCCATCATTGGAATATACAAGCCAAGTTATATGAAGAAAAATTCCCACTAGTATATGAAAGTGACAAAATAGGAGACTCTCTATCATGAAGATCATGGTGCTACTTTGAAGCACAAGTGTGGAAAAAGATAGTAGCAATGTCCCTGCTCTCTTCTCTCTCATTTTTTTATTAGTGGGCATCTAAGGCCTCTTTTTTTCATTTGGGCTTCGATGACTTATTTTTTTCATAAAGTTCAGAATCTCATCCCCACTTGTGAGGGAATCATAGCTTCCATCATTCTTTCCTCACATGGGACATGCTCTAATATGATAATCATCACACTTTTTTTACTTACAACTCAAAAGGAAATTACAACTTGATACCTATGAAAAAATATGACTCTATATGCAATATGGAAGTGATGGTGCAAGTCATAAAAGGAAACGGTGGAAGTTGCATGGTAATATATCTCGGAATGACTATGGAAATGCCATAATAGGAAAGGTATGGTGGCTGTTTTGAGGAAAGATATATGGTGGCTGTTTTGAGGAAGGTATATGGTGTCTATTTTCAAGAAGGTATATGGTAGCTGTTTTTAGGAAGGTGTTTGTTGTACCGACGAAAGTTGTGTGGTACTAGAGAGGCTAGCAAAGGTGGAAGGGTGAGAGTGCGTATAATCGACTCAACATTAGTCATAAAGAACTCACATATTTATTGCAAAAGCCTATTAGTCATTGAAGCAAAGTATTAAACGCATGCTCCTAGGGGAGAGGTTGGTACGAGTTAACCATCGCGCGCTCCCGACCTCAGACAAAGGTCGACAATCTATAAACAAATCATGCTCCGACTTCCTTACATAATGGTTCACCATACGTGCATGCTACGGGAATCACAAACCTTTACACGAGTATTTTTACCAAATCACAATTACTTCCTAACATGACTCTTAACATTACCATCTTTATATCTCAAAACTTTATGCAAGGAATCAAACTTCTCAAAAATACTTAATGCACTTAATATGGAAGTTTTTATTATATCTCTCTTGGATGCCTATCATATTAGGACTAAATCCATAACCTAGACCAATTACCATGCTTTTTAGAGACTCTCAAAATAATATAAGTGAGGTACGAGAGTTCAATTATTTCTATAAAACACCAACACCACCATGCTCTAAAAAATATAAGTGAAGTACATAGAGCAAAATTGCCTAACTCCAAAGATATAAGTGAAGCACATAGAGTATTCTACAAAATTCACGATTCAGCATGTCTCCCTCAAAAGATGTGTTCATCAATGATTATTGTGTAAAACTATGAAGGAAAGAATCATATCATACAATACGCTCCAAGCAAAACACATATCATGTGGTGAATAAAAATATAGCCTCAAGTAAATTTACCGATGGATTGAAGACGAAAGAGGGGATTCCTTCTAGGGCATATCCAAGATTAGGATCTTTGGCATCCTTTAATATGACTTGGGGTGCCTTGGGCATACCCAGTCTTAGGATCTTTCCACTCCTTATTCCATATTCCATCAAATCTTGACCCAAAACTTGAAAACTTCACAACACAAAACTTAACAGAAAACTCGTGAGATCCATTACTATAAGAAAATAAATAAACACTTTATGTAATGTTGTGAACTCATTCTTTATTTATATTGGTGTTATACCTACTGTATTCTAACCTCTCCATGGTTCATACCCCATGATACAACCCATAGTTTCATCAAAATAGGGAAACAACTCAAAGAAAACAGAATCTGTCAAAACAGAATAGTCTGTAGGAATCTGCAAACTTAGTATACTTATGTAACTCAAAAAATTCTGAAAAATTAGGAAAACCTTGTAAATTTATATATTAATATTTTGTACAAATTTCAGACTCATTAGACGCCTGAAAAAGTTAGAAAATTCCTGGACTGAGCAAAAAAGTTTCTGGTTTTCAGCAAGATCAAATCAACAACTACCATAGATCACCCCAGAGGTTTTACTTGGCTCAAACACTAATTAAAACACCAAAACACAATTACTACATAAGTAATAATGTGGGAAACACTCAAAAACAGAACACAAAAATAAAATTGGGTTGCGTCCCGACAAGCGCTATTGTTTAATGCCCCTAGCTAGGCATAATGATTTCAATGATGCTCACATAAAAAGTAGTATTTCAATCTTGCAGTGTCCTCACCCAGTGACATAGTAGTGGTATCGAGGCACGTATTGTATTGTTGCCATCAAAGGTACCAAGACGTTTTTTTATCATATTGCTTGAGGTTATCCATCTACATCATGTCATCTTTCTTAATGCATTACTCTGTTCTTCATGAACTTAATACTCTAGATGCAGGCAGGAGTCGGTCGATGTGTGGAGTAATAGTGGTAGATGCGGAATCGTTTTGGTCTACTTGATATGGACGTGAGACCTATATGCATGATCATTTCCTTGGATAACTACATGATTATTCACTTTTCTATCAATTACTTGACAGTAATTTGTTTACCCACCATGATATTTTCCTTCGAGAGAGAAGCCTCTAGTGAAACCTATGGCCCCTGGGTCTACTTTCCATAATATACTTTCAGATCTATAAACCAAAAATACCAAAATAACTTTTCTGCAATTTATTACCTTTTACTTTCCGTTCTCGTTTACATCTATCTCTGTTGGATCTAATCCTTGCAAATAATCGTGAAGGGATTGACAACCCCTTTATAGTGTTGGGTGCAAGAGTTTGATTGTTTGTGTAGGTGCATCCATTGGTGACTTGCTTGTTCCTCCTACTGGATTGATACCTTGGTTCTCAAAAGCTAAGGGAAATACTTATCTACTTTGTTACATCACCTTTTCCTCTTCAACGGAAAACCAACACACGCTAAAGAGGTAGCAAGAAAGATTTTGGCGCCGTTGCCAGGGAGGATACACATCAAGCCTACCAAGTACCCATCACAAACTTATATCTTGCATTTACATTATTTTCCATTTGCCTCTCGTTTTCCTCTCCGTCACTTATAAAACGATTTTCCGAAAATACAAAAAATATTTTCCTTTTTATTCGCCCTCCTTCTGTTCGTCTCTTGTTTGCTATGCTTGCTTGTGTTGCCATGTGCCTTCTATTTGCTTGCATCTTCGCTTGCTAAAAATCTATTGATATGGATCCTCATCCACTTGCTAATCTTTTAAAAAGACCAAATTATGATGAACCAATTGCTAGTGAGTTGAGTGCACTTGATTATCTGTCGGTGTACTAAGGATCGAGTCTATTAGTACCCCTTACTTGTGCATGGGTAGTTGTAGCCACGCCTGCGGAAAGGCCCGTCGGAGGACTACTAGAAGCAAGCACGAAGACGTCAAAGGAACACCCAAGTCAACAAATGAAAGACCGAAGGCCAGGGGCTAGAACCCCGGCAAGATCTTGCGGGGGTGACCTGTGGAGCCCCGACAAGGAGGGCACTTGGCAAGGCCTCGCCATCTTGCCAACGCGGAGGCCGGGTATCGACCCCCAGGATATGTGTCAAGGCGATGGCGATGGAGAGGCCAAGCGGTGCAGATGGGACGGGCTCCTGTCCCGTCCCGTAGAAGGTCAGGGATGCCTGACGGAGCATTAAATGCATTTGTCCCACTCCGTCAGGGTTAGGTATGATAACACTGTAGCATTATGCACCCCATGCGTGCACTGTATGCCACTATTGGGATCCCATTAGTCGTATAAAAGGAGGCCCAAGGCGTTACGAGAGAAGACTTTTGGCTCCCATCTTCTAGGCTCATGCGCGTAGCAGCTGCTAATAACGCTCCTGTAGCTAGAACCCCAAAACACCCATAATACATCGAAGCAGGAGTAGGGTTTTACGCTCCACAGTGGCCCAAACCTAGGTAAAAACCTCCCCTCGCGTCGTTCGTTTGATCTGCTCTTTGTACATACCTTCTCCTCGCTGAACCACAAAGGGATCCTCACGGTCCAATAGGTGTCATGCACCGACATCTTTGGCGCGCCAGATAGGGGGAGGAGGTGGTGCGAACCTGATCACACGATCTGTGCGCTAGTTCATCCATCGCCATGGCCCCCTAGAAGAAGGGTTTCATGGCGGTCGACCCGTCCACGTCCTACGCGCCCGTAGCCACTCAGACGGGCGACAGTGTGGATGCGGGCGGAGGCCTCAAGCCTCCACGACGTTCTAGAGATCAAGGCCAAGCTAGTGGTGGTGCCAATCCACGCGCCGCTGGATCTCAAGACGAAGACATGTGGCCTGGAGGCGGGATGACAAACACCAGAGATGGTGGGGCGCCTTCCAAGACACCTACGCCGGCGCATACGCCGCGACCTTCTTAGGTCACGCACGACAAGCAGCGCCAGAGCGTCGACGGATCCCAGCGCCCCGATGGAAAGGCCCCTGCGCGTCACCCCCAAGGTGCGTGGGACCAACATGCGCGCCAAAATGCTGACGGAGGTGACGCACGATCGTAGGTCCGTGATGGAGCTCCTTCTAACACGGTTAGGATTCAGAGCACCTCACGTTCATCGCACCTTCCGCTACCAACCTCGTCGGCGGAAGCATTGGTGCGAGTGAAACTGCTTGTGAACTTCCCTCCTGCCACGGAGAAGCTCGATGAGTGGAGAGCAACTATCCAGAGCCTCGTCAACTTCACCAATAGGGGTGGACCATAGCAAGCGGAACCCTCACAACATTGGTCCATTGAGTCAGCACACGCTAATGTCGATGAGGCCGGAGGTGGCATGGCCACGGTGCACTCTCCACCATGGCGACAGCGGCAGTCACCGACTAGGCCGGTAGGTGCTGGCGGTGACGATTCCACTGCATTGTCTGATCCGCGAACTCGCGGCGATCAATGTTAAGTTCTTCGGGAGCGTACCAAGGAGGATGCCCGGACCACCATCGAGCGGCAGAGGGAAACGTGCCATCAATCCGATAAGCGCGGGGGGCCACTATAGACAAGCCTGCGCTGGGGTATCCTGTCGACCTGCCTTATGAGGTAGGTTGTCCAGTGTTTACCCGTGAGCTGCGGCGAGTCCAGTGGCCCAATTCCCGAACGTTCAAGTCGGAGGTCCTAGAGAAATACGACGACAAGACCCACCCGTCGGAGTTCTTGAGCATCTACACCATTGTCGTGCAGACTGCGGGGCTCGCGATGACAAGATACTAGCCAACTACTTCCCGTTGGTGCTCGAGCCCAACATCAGGTCGTGGTTGATGCACTTTCTAGAGAATTCCATTTCATCCTAGGCAGACCTATGCCACGATTTTTGTTGGCACCTTTACCGGAGGCCACCAAGCTCCTGGTCAAGCAAGCAATTTGCATCTCATCCCCTAGAAGGAAGGTGAAACCTTGCGCAAGTACATTCAGAGATTGAGTAGCATACACCACAACATCCCAGACGTTCATCATGTTGCTGCTATTAGTGCGTTTCATCAGAACGTGTGTAACCGCTGGATGCGCGAAGAGCTGGCGAGGGATAAGGTCAAGGATGTCACCGAGCTCTACGCCCTGGCTGATAGGTGTGCTCGAGCTGAAGAAGGGATGAGACTCCCCGGCGAGGATGCCGGTGTTGGGTTTGACTCTGACTAAGATACTACTGCCCCGACAAGGAAAGGCCAATGGCGGAACAAGAAGCACAAGGACAAGGTCGTGCTTGTCGTCGAGGAGTCTGGCAGCCTCAACACTGCCGAGAAGACAAAGGTTGACAACCCTGGCAAGGAGGTTGCTGGGTTCGCCTCTTGTCAGGCCTTGGTGGCTGCCGACAAGCTAGAGGGCTCCGACAAGCAGTATTGCAAGATCCATTGCACCAAGGGCCACAACCTCCAAAACTGCCGACAAGTCGAGCAACTTGCCGAAAGGCAGAAAGATGAGTACGTAAGGCGGGACAAGGAGAATGCCCAAGAAGGTGCAGAGGGGTCCGGCAAGAATCGCAATGGCCGCAGAGGTCGCTGCGGCAAGGCCAAGCAGCAGGAGAGGCCTGCTAGAGGCCGCCACAAGGAAGAAGAGGAAGATGATGGAAATGAAGAGGACGATGAGTCCAGCGAGCACAAGTTTTAGAGAGCTATAGATGTCATGTGCTTCGACGGAGGCGCCTCGTTGTATTCTTCCCGCCGCCAACTCAAACAGTGGGCATGCGAGATTAATGTGACGGAACCATCTATTGAAGCCCAGAACCCCTAAGATGGTCCCATGCGCCTATCATTTTTGACGCTGAAGATCACCCTGATCGCACAACAGCGGTTGGGTGTCTGCCATTGTTGGTCTCGCCAACGATTCACAACCTCAAGGTGACGAAAATGCTAGTTGACGGCGAGGCCGGTCTGAATCTGATCTCGCCTGATGTGATCAAGAGATTGCAAATTCCCGACGGGGATCTTGAGGAGACAGGCACTTTTCAGGGAATCAATCCGTAAAGGACTCAACCAAAGGGCAAGATCACATTGTCGATAACATTTGGCAGTGATATGAACTTCAAAACAAAGAAGGTTGTTTTTTATGTTGCCAAGATACCCTTGCCGTATAACGGTATACTTGGACGCGTAGTGCTGGCTAAGTTTATGGCAGTGTCACACTATGCATACGATGTGTTGAAGATGCCCAGACCGATCAGCGTCATCACGATCAACTCTGACAAGAAGGACACACTTGGCTGTGCCGACCAACATTACCGGGAAGTAGTTGCAGCACCTGCCGCCAAGGCACCTGCTCCTGTCGTTGAAGCTCCCGGGGGGAGAAGACCGGGAAGGCCTCTGGTGCACACTCCGGCAAGCGCGCCTCTTTGGAGTGTTGCACTCCCGTCGACGATGTGCCAGAGAGCTCCACCGGCAAGAACAAGAAATCTTAGGCAGCTTCGCTAGAAACCAAGAAGGTTCCTGTCAAAGAGGATGTCACGGGGGAACTTTCACCATAAGTTCCGCCCTCGATGACAAATAGGAAAGCGCGCTCATTGCCTTCCTATGGGCGAACGTCGATGTGTTTGCATTGCAACCATTTGATGTCCCCGGTGTTCCCAGGGAGGTAATTGAGCACCACCTTGTCGTCTGTCCCCACGCGCGGCCCGCCAAGTAGAAAGTCAGGAAGCAAGCCTTGGAGAGGCCAGAATTCATTGCCGAGGAAATCAGGAAATTGGAAGCGGCGAGCTTGGTCAGGGGAGTGCTTCATCCAACATGGTTGGCCAATCCAGTTGTGGTGCTCAAGGCGAATGGAAAATGGAGGTTGTGCATTGATTATACAGACCTTAACAAAGCCTGTCCAAAAGATCCTTTCCCCTTGCTGTGCATTGACCAGATTGTGGACTCCACTGCAGGTTGTGATTTGCTGTCATTCCTCGATGCTTATTCAGGATAGCACCAGATCTTCATGTCCAAGGAAGATGAAGAGAAGACCGCATTTATCACCCCATGTGGTACGTATTGCTTTGTGTGTATGCCCTTCAGGTTGAAAAGTGTGGGTTCGACATTTGCAAGAGCAGTCCAGATTGGTTTTGAGCCCCAGCTACATCGAAATATGGAAGCCTATATGGATGATATAGTGGTCAAAACCAAGGACAAAGCAACGCTCGTGCAGGACCTGGAAGAGACGTTTGCGAATCTGCGCAAGATCAACTTGAAGCTTAATCCTAAGAAATGCGTGTTCAGTGTTCCATCCGACAAGCTTCTCGGGGTCTTTGTATCTCAACACGGGATCAAGGAGAACCCTAACAAGATCAAAGCAATTGAGCAGATTGAAGCACCAAAATGCATCAAGGATGTACGCCGTCTTGCCGACTGCGTCGCGGCTCTGAGTAGGTTCATCGTGAAGTCTACTGAGTGTGCCCTGCCCTTTTTCAAAATCTTGAAGAAGGCAGGTCCAATGAAGTGGACTCCAGAAGCGGAGGCAGCGCAGGATGTACCTCTCCTCTCTGCCGATACTAGTTGCGCCTAGACCACAAGAGCCGTTGTTGCTGTACTTGGCGGCAACGAATCAAGTGGCTAGTGCTACATTGGTAGCGCAGAGAGAAGCTGACGAAGAAGCAGCTATAGAAGTAGGACCACCAAGCGACAAACTAGGGGCTGACCCAGCAAGGTCTGGTGCCGGCAAGTCAGGGCCTGCGTAGATGAATGGAGCCACACAGAAGAAGAAAATGGTGCAGCGCCCAGTGTACTTCGTCAGCTCCCTTTTGCAAGGGGCCAAGTCAAGGTACTATGGTGTGTAATAGTTACTTTTTGGCCTCCTCATGGCCTCAAGGAAGTTGCGCCATTATTTTCAAGCACATGAAATTACCATCGTCACCCGCTTTCCGCTGCAACGGATTTTGCAAAACCCAGACGCTACCGGCAGGATTGTGGAGTGGGCCTTGGAGTTGTCAAGCTTTGGCCTCAAGTTTGAAAGCACTTCAACCACTCAGAGCAGAGCTTCGGCAGAATTCATTGTATAATGGACTCCAACGCTAGACGAAGAGATCCAAGAAATGACCATCCCCGACAAGGAAACAAGCCAAGAATGGGTTATGTACTTTGACGGAGCTTTCTCCCTGCAGGGAGCCGGTGCTGGCCTGCTGCTTGTCGCACCCACCGGAGAGCACCTCAAGTATGTAATTCAGATGCACTTTCCTTGGGAGAAGTCGACAAACAACACCGGAGAGTCCCCGGTTGCTTGCCAGCCTCAGAATCGTGGCGGACCTTGGGATCAAGAAGCTCAGTGTTAGAGGAGATTCACAACTTGTCGTCAAGAAGTCAATAAGGATTATCAGAGCCCGTTGATGGGAGCTTCCGTAGATGAAGTGAGGAAGTTGGAGGAGCGCTTTGACGGTCTGCAAGCAGAGCACGTTCCTCGTGAAGAGAATAGTGTTGCTAACGAGCTGTCGAAGCGTGCTACCCTCAAGTTACCTGTGGAACCGGGGACTTTCATGCTCCAACCGTGTCAACCATCCGTATCGCCGCCGGCAAAGCAGAACAAGAGAAGGAAGTTGAATTCTGGATAGTACTTCCCGGTGGAGTTTACGGAAGTTGCTGACAAGGAAGTTGCCGGGATCAGCGCCAATCTTGCCGGGGGCAACAGGCTCCGGCAGGGCCTCAAGCCCTTATCGTAGAGATATGCGCCCCCATGGAAGAAGACATGCCCTTAGTCCTTGTCATCGAGCCTCAAGCTCCAGCATGGGCACAACGCATAGTCCAGTTCCTTCAAACAGGAGAACTCCCAGAGGAACAGGAAGAAGCGGAGAAAGTAGCCCGTCAGTCTAGTATGTACCAGTTTGCGGACGACATCCTCTATAGAAAGAGACCGAACGGTGTGAAATTGAAGTGCGTTCCTCGGGAGGATGGACTAGAGCTGTTGGCAGAGATACATGGAGGCATATGTGGCTCCCACATAGGATCAAGAGCTCTTGCCGAGAAGGCCTTCCGGCAAGGTTTCTTTTGGCCCACTGCTCTCCAGGATGCAACTACACTAGTAACCAAGTGTGAAGCGTGCGAGTTCCATTCGAAGAAGCTACATCAACCAGCTCAAGCTCTTTAGACATCCCTCTTTCCTGGCCATTTTTGATCTGTGGGTTCGACATCTTGGGCCCCTTTCCCCATGCCACCGGGAGCTTTGAGTACTTGTACGCCGCGATCGACAAGTTCACAAAGTGGCTGGAAGTGGAGGCAATGAGAAAGGTGACAGCACAATCAGCCATCAAGTTCTTCAGAGGACTAGTTTGCCGTTTTGGTGTACCAAGCAGGGTCATCACCGGTAACGCTACACAGTTCACAAGCCGCGCCTTCATGCAGTACATCCAAGACCTTGGCGGCAAGATCTGCTTTGCTTCCGTCGCTCACCCAATGACCAATGGCCAAGCGGAAAGGGCAAATGCTGAAGTGTTGTGAGGGCTTAAGACGTGGACTTTCGAGAGGCTGCACAAGTGCGGAAGACGCTGGATTGATGAGCTGCCGACGGTTCTTTGGTCGATCAGAACGATGCCAAATCGAGCCACCGGCCAGACACCCTTCTCCCTGTGTTATGGGGTGGAGGCAGTTCTCCCCACATAACTCATATACAGGTCACCTCGAGTGCTAGCTTATGATGATCTTGAGCAAGAGTAGTTGCGCCAAGATGTTGTGATGCTCCTCGAGGAAGATCATCTTCGGGCTGATGTGCGAGATACACGCTACGAGCAAGCTTTGCGCCGCTACCATAGCCACAAAGTTCATGCCCGGAGTCTTGAGGAAGGCGACCTTGTTCTTCGGCGTGTTCAGTCGGCCAAGAATTCAAACAAGTTGGCGCCAAAGTGGGAAGGCCCATATTGGGTAGTACAAGTCACCAGGCCTAGCGCAGTCCTCCTAGAGACCGAAAATGGCGTCCCAGCGAGCAACTCCTGGAACATCGAACATCTTTGTAAGTTCTAACCATAAGGCGTGGTTGCCGGGCCCCCCTGCAACCACCTTTTGTACAAGTCTTGTCGGCAGGGCATGTCATCCTATGTACAAAGCCAGGCGCAGACCCTATGCATAGTTGAATAAGATTACGTGTCTTGCAACTCTTGTCGATTCCCATGTTTTCTTTACATGCATGTTTATCTGAGATGTTGCATTACGCTTATGCCCGGCAAGTGCTAACAAACTGCCAAGGTTCCATACCCCTATTTTCTCTTCTTTCTTTTCTTAAAGGATAGAAGGTTCCCTCGCGCGCAAGTTGCCAGGGGGTGAGGTGGTGTGGACACCCACAGGCAACGCTCGAAGTTGGCACCTTGCGGGAAGGAGTACGACAACAAAAAGATAAGTCACAAAACCCTAAGTAAACCTTTAATATGAGGTAATCTCTGTCCTTGGATGATTTGAACCATTGTATGGAAAACCTGCACACAAGGGGACCTTGTCGTGATTGGGTGCGCCCTTGTTCTGTTTCGAGTCTGCTCAACAGTTTAACTGGCTGCACTGAAAACGTTAAGGTAACTTGTCACGATTGGTCATACCCTTACTCTATTTCGAGTCCGCTCAACAGTTTAGGTGGCTGCGCTAAAAGTGTCAAGACATCTTGCCGGTAGCGGCATTGCCAACAGGCTGCTAAGGATCCGCTCCTCAAAGCTATCGCGGCGGTGTTGCACATGTAGGCAAGTTTTCCGATGAAGCATAGGGAATACACCATACAAAGGAAAATCAAACAATAGGAGTAACATACATTTATTTAAAGGGAATAAAATTTACACGGGATAGTGCCTTTTCCTAAGTACATCTTTATTTGACTTTCTCCCCTAGGGGCAGATTACAAGAAGAAAAAGATAGGGAGAGGCCCCTGGCAGAAGCCCAGCCTGACCCCTTCTGGACCAGCACTGCGTAGAGGGTAGGGCATTCAGAAGGGAGGACGAAGCCAAAGTCCACGGGGCTGCCAAAGGATCCGGCTGGAAGATGAGGCAGCGCTCGGGACAAGGACCCCCAGCAAGGTCGCTCCGTCGGGAAGGGGAGAGGCATGAGCTGGCGATGATGGTGCGGCCGGCGGATAGTCAGAGCTCAGGTCGTCGTATTCCGACTTGACAGCCTGGAGCAAGGACTCGTCGTCATCATCTTCACCACTGTCCTCCTCGTCACTGTCACTTGAGGAGGAGCTTCCAGCGCCACTCAAGCTCTCTTCGCAGCAGCTGAGATGGACGCCTGAGCGCCCATAAATCTTGATGGAGAATGGATTTGCCTCCGTCATCTTGAAGCGAAGGACGTGCCCATCCTGGAGGCTATGGGCACGGGCGAAGGTTTTCCAACCATGCCTAAGGAACATGACGTGATGCTCCGGGTACTCGACATCCACCCGCATGGCCCCATTACAGCAACCATGTGCCCGCAACCATAGGGAGGATGGCTTGTCAACCTCCATCACCCTGGCGAAAGGGTGAGGGAGGCAGAGATGGCTTCGAAGTGGACCACGCAGTTCGAGGACGAACTCCAGCGCCATCCACTCAGCATGGGTCTCTTCATGGAGGGGGCCCTGCGTCGGAGGAAGAGGTGGAACGGTGCTCCTCCTCCCCTGGCCTCGGCCTCCACGCCGTCCATGACCCCTCGCGCCCCTTCTGCTGCGCACGCTCGAGCCGCCCTCTGCCTCCATGGCTGAAGCAGTGGCATGATCCTGATGGGAACTCCTCGCCGAACAGGAGATCGCCCTAGTCACCCAGCCATGGCGAAGGGCGGGTACGACTCAAGGTCAAGAAGGTGTGGAAGGGCAGGCTTTGGAGGTCTTCGCTCAATGAGGAAGAAAGATGGGTGAGCCTCGCCTCCGCTCCCCCAATTTATAGGGAGAAGCACGGGGGCTGGCTCTCCCTCGCTCCAAGGGTCACCGCCCATCTCCACTAATAGTGTCTCCCGCGGTAATGGGGCGAACAGGCAGCCGCCCATTCCCCTAATCCATGGCGCTGCGGTTTCTGCCATGGCCGGGACTCTAAGTCACGAGCGCCCGTTGCCGATTCCCTGCTATGCATGCGGCATGCGTAGCGGAAACGGCCTAACGCAGTAATTGAAATAACTATGACCGCTTCGTGCACGTCTCCCACGTCGCGCACTTAACATGCAGCATGGGGAGGCGTGGTAAGCGGAATGATTGCAATTGCAGACTCCTGCCACGTGTGCCCGTGCATTGTTTGGGCCTAGCCTAACAATGCCTCGTGCCATGTGTGGCCCAGGCCCGGGGGCTCCTGTCGGTGTACTAAGGATCAGGTATATTACTACCCCTTACTTGTGCACGGGTAGTTATAGCCGCGCCGGCGGCAAGGCCCGCTGGAGGACTACTAGAAGCAAGCACGAAGACGTCAAAGGAACACCCAAGTCAACAAACGCAAGACTGAAGGCCAGGGCTGGATCCCCAACAAGATCTTGCCCGGGGTGACCTATGGAGCCCCGGCAAGGAGGGCACTTGGCAAGGCCTCGCCACCTTGCTAGCACGGAGGCTAGGTGTCGACCCCCAGGATACGTGTCAAGGCGCTAGCGAAGGAGAGGATAAGTGGTGCAGACGGGACGGGCTCTTGTCCCGTCCTGTAGAAGGTCAGGGACGCCTGCCGGAGTATTAAATGCATTTGTCCCACTCCGTCAGGGTTAGATATGATAACATTATAGCACTATGCACCCCATGCACACACTGTACGCCACTGTTGGGATCCCCTTAGTCGTATAAAAGGAGGCCCAAGGCATTGCGAGAGAAGACTTTTGGCTCCCATCTTCTAGCTCACGCGCGTAGTAGCTGCTCATAGTGCTCTTGTATCTGGAACCCCAGAAAACACCCATAATACATCGAAGTAGGAGTAGGGTTTTACGCTCCACAGCGGCCTGAACCTGGGTAAAAACCTCCACTCACACCGTTTGCTTGATCTGCTCTTTATACATACCTTCTCCCCGCTGAACCACAAAGGGATCCTCGCGGTCCCATAGGTGTCGTGCACCGACATTATCTCTATGAAGTTTTGCTTGAAAATCATAATTTTTTTGATGAATTGACGAAAGAAGATTGCCATGTTGTTAATATGAATTCTGTGAATATCCATGATGCTAATGGTATGCAAAACCACAAGCTTGGGGATGCTATGCTTGATGAAGATCATATTTTTTGTTCCCCAAGTTTTGGTGATGACACGTATGCTATAATTGATCATGAAAAGAATCCTTTATGTGATAGTTATATTGTGAGATTCCTTCATGGTGCTACTGAAAATTATTATGAGGGAGGAACATAGGCTTGTAGGAGTCTCAATAATATCAAGTTTCCTCTCTATGTGTTCAAAGTTTTGAAGTTATTCTTGATTTGCCTTCCTATGCTAGTTTATTCTTGATCCCATAAATGGTTTTCTCAAAAAATCTCTATGCATAAGAAGTGGGTTAGACTTAAATGTGCTTGTCATGAGATTCGTGATGCTCTGTTGCATGTTTCAAATACTACTTTTTATGTGAGCATCATTGAAATCATTATTCCTAGCTAGGGGCGTTAAACAATAGCGCTTGTTGCGAGGCAACCCGATTTTATTTTCGTGTTCCATTTTTGCTTATGTTTTTGAGTGTTTCCCACATTATTACTTATGTAGTAATTTTAATTTGGTGTTTTAATTAGTGTTTGAGCTAAGTAAAACCTTTGGGGTGATCTATGGTAGTTGTTGATTTGATCTTGCTGAGAAACAAAAACTTTTGTGCTCAGTCCAAGAATTTTCGAATTTTTTCAGGGAGTCGAATGAGTCTGAAATTTTTACACAAGGTTGATATATAAATTCCCAGGTTTTTCTAAGTTTTCATAATGTTTTGAGTTACAGAAGTATACGAAGTTGCTAGATTGCTACAGACTATTCTGTTTTTGACAGATTTAGTTTTCTTTGAGTTGTTTGCCTATTTTGATGAATCTTTGGGTTGTATCATGGGGTATGAACCATGGAGAAGTTAGAATACACTAGGTATACCACAAATATAAATAAAGAATGAGTTCACAACAGTACCTAAAGTAGTGATTTATTTTCTTATACTAACGGATCTCATGAGTTTTCTGTTAAGTTTTCTGTTGTGAAGTTTTCAAGTTTTGGGTTAAGATTTTATGGACTATGGAATAAGGAGTGGCAAGAGCCTAAGATTGGGGGTTCCCAAGGTACCCCAAGTCATATTCAAGGATGCCAAAGAGCCTAAGCTTGGGGATGCCCCAGAAGGTATCTCTTCTTTCGTCTTCAATCCATCGGTAACTTTACTTGAGGCTATATTTTTATTTAGCACGTGATATGTGTTTTGCTTGGAGCGTCTTGTATGATATGAGTATTTGCTTGTTAGTTTGCCACAATCATCCTTGCTGCACAATTTTTTTTGAGAATGACACACTGAATCGTGAATACTCTATGTGCTTCACTTATATCTTTTGAGTTAGGCAATTTTGCTCTATGTGCTTCACTTATATCTTTTAGAGCACGGTGGTGTTTGCGTTTTATAGAAATAATTGAACTCTTGTACCTCACTTATATTATTTTGAGAGTCTCTAAAATGGCATGGTAATTGGTCTAGGTTATGAATTTAGTCCTAATATGATAGGCATCCAAGAGGGATATAATAAAAACTTCCATATTGAGTGCATTGAGTATTTATGAGAAGTTTGATTCCTTGCATAAAGTTTTGAGATATAAAGATGTTAATGTTAAGAGTCATGTTAGGAAGTAATTGTGATTTGGTAAAAAATACTTGTGTAAAGGTTTGTGATTCCCGTAGCATGCACGTATGGTGAACCGTTATGTAAGGAAGTCGGAGGATGATTTGTTTATAGATTGTCGACTTTTGTGTGAGGGTCGGGAGCGCGCGATGGTTAACTCCTACAAACCTCTCCCCTAGGAGCATGCATTTAATACTATGCTTCAATGACTAATAGACTTTTGTAGTAAGTATGTGAGTTCTTTATGACTAATGTTGACTCCATGGATTATACGCACTCTCACCCTTCCACCTTTGCTAGCCTCTCTTGTACCACGCAACTTTCGTCGGTACAACAAACACCTTCCTCAAAATAGCCACCATATACCTTCCTCAAAACAGCCACCATCTACCTTCCTCAAAACAACCACCATATATCTTTCCTCAAAACAACCACCATACCTACCTATTATGTCATTTTCATAGCCATTCTGAGATATATTTCCATGCAATTTCGGTCGTTTCCTTTTATGACATGCACCATCACTTCCATATTGCATATAGAGTCATATTTTGTCATAGGTATCGAGTTGTAATTTTCTTTTAAGTTGTAAGTAAATAAAAGTGTGATGATTATCATTATTATAGCATGTCCCATGTGAGGAAAAGATGATGGAAGCTATGATTCCCTCACAAGTGTGGATGAGATTCCGGACTTCATGAAAAAAAGAGGCCAGCGAAGCCCAAATAAAAAAAGAGGCCTTATATGCCCACCATGGAAAAAATGAGAGAAAAGAGAGAAGGGACATTGCTACTACCTTTTTCCACACTTGTGCTTCAAAGTAGCACCATGATCTTCATGATAGAGAGTCTCCTATTTTGTCACTTTCATATAACTAGTGGAATTTTTCTTTATGATGCGCGTCCACTTAGTTCCTTTTTGAGCTTTCATACACTTATAGCTCTAGTGCATCCGTCGCATGGCAATCCCTGCTCACTCAAATTGATATCTATTAATGGGCATCTCCATAGCCCATTGATATGCCTAGTTGATGTGAGACTATCTTCTCCCTTTCCTTGACAACCTCCATCATATTCTATTCCACCTATAGTGTTATATCCATGGCTCAAGCTCATGTATTGCGTGAGAGTTGAAAAAGTTTGAAAAAAAATAAAAGTTTGAAAACAATTGCTTGACTTTTCATCCGGGTTGTGCATGATATAAATACTTTGTGTGGGGAAGATGGAGCATATTTAGACCATATGATATTGTAGGGATAACTTTCTTTTGCCATTATATTTTGAAGAGATACAATTGCTTTTCTAGTATGCTTGAAACGTTATTGTTTTTATATCAATATTAAGCTTTTGTTTTGATTCTTATGGAGCTGAATATTCATGCCACAATAAAGAATATTACATGGATAAATATGTTAGGTAGCACTCCACATCAAAAATTCTGTTTTTATCATTTACCAACTCGAGGAGGAGCATGAATTAAGCTTGGGGATGCTGATATGTCTCCAACGTATCTATAATTTTTAATGATGGCATGCTATTATATTATCTGTTTTGGATGTTTTATATGCATTAATATGCTATTTTATATTATTTTTGGGACTAACCTATTAATCTAGAGCCTATTGCTAGTTTCTGTTTTTCCTTGCCTTTGAGTTTCACAGAAATGGAATATTAAACAGAGTCCAAATGGAATAAAACCTTCGTAAGGAATTTTTCTGGAAGGAAGCAAATCAACCATGCTTGGAGTGCACGGCAGGAAATCTGCCAGGGAGCCACAAGCCTGCTAAGCGGGGGCCCCCTGGCCGCGCCTAGAAGGCTTGTCGCCTCCCGGCAGGTCTCCTAACCCTAATATTTGGCCTATAAATTCCCAAATATTCCCGCAACATAAAAAAGAGCGACGCAAATACTTTTCCGCCGCTAGAAGCCTCCGTTCCCGAGAGATCCAATCTTGGAGCCTTTTTCGGTAATCTGCCGGAGGGGGCTTAAGATCACAAAGGGCATCTACATCAACTCCATTGCCCCTCCGATGATGCGTGAGTAGTGCACCACTGACCTAGGGGTCCATAGCTAGTAGCTAGATGGCTTCTTCTCTCTCTTTGATCTTCAATACCATGTTCTTCATGATCTTCATGGAGATCTATCCGATGTAATCCTCTTTTGTGGTGTGTTTGTCAAGATCTGATGTATTGTGAGTTTATGTTCAGATTATCCATGAATCTTATTTGAATCTCCTCTGAATTCTAATATGCATGATTTCATATCCTTGCAAGTCTCTTCGAGTTATTGGTTTGGTTTGGGCAACTAGATTGGTAATTCTTGCAATGGGAGAAGTGCTTGGTTTTGGGTTCAATCTTGCGGTGTCCTCACCCAGTGACATGGTAGGGGTAGCGAGGCACGTACTGTATTGTTGCCATCAAGGGTAACAAGATGGGGTTTTCATCATATTGCTTAAGTTTATCCCTCGACATCTTGTCATCTTTCTTAATGTGTTACTCTGTTCTTCATGAACTTAATACTCTAGATGCAGGCAGTAATCGGTCGATGTGTGGAGTAATAGTAGTAGATGCAGAATCGTTTCGGTCTACTTGATACGGACGTGATGCCTATATGCATGATCATTGCCTTGGATAACTACATGATTATTCACTTTTCTATCAATTGCTTGATAGTAATTTGTTTACCCACCATGATATTTTCCTTCGAGAGAGAAGCCTCTAGTGAAACCTATGGCCCCCGGGTCTACTTTCCATAGTATACTTTCCGATCTATAAACCAAAAATATAAAAAATACTTTGCTGCAATTTATTTACCTTTTACTTTTCGTTCTCTTTTACATCTATCTCTATTGGATCTAATCCTTGCAAATAACCGTGAAGGGATTAACAACCCCTTTATAGTGTTGGGTCTAAGAGTTTGATTGTTTGTGTAGGTGCATCCATTGGTGACTTGCTTATTCATCCTACTGGATTGATACCTTGGTTCTTAAAAACTGAGGGAAATACTTATCTACTTTGCTGCATCACCCTTTCCTCTTCAAGGGAAAACCAACACACGCTCAAGAGGTAGCAGTGAGGACACCTCAAGATTGAACCCAAAACCAAGCACTTCTCCCATTGCAAGAATTACCAATCTAGTTGGCCAAACCAAACTAATAACTTGAAGAGACTTACAAGGATGTGAAATCATTCATATAAGAATTCAGCAAAGATTCAAATAATATTCATGTATAATCTGAACATAAACTCACAATTCATTGGATCTTGACAAACACACCACAAAAGAGGATTACATCAAATAGATCCCCACGAAGATCGTGAAGAACATGGTATTGAAGATCAAAGAGAGAGAAGAAGCCATCTAGCTAATAGCTATGGACCCATAGGTCTATGGTGGACTACTCACGCATCATCGAAGGGGCAATGGAGTTGATGTCGATGCCCTCCGTGATCGAAACCCCCTCCGGTAGATTACCGAAAAAGGCTCAAAGATTGGATCTCTCGGGAACGGAGGCTTCTGGCGAGAAAAAATTATTTGCTTGGCTCGTTCTGATGTTGGGGGGATATTTGGGTATTTATAGGACAAAGAATAGGGTTAGGAGGCCTGCCAGGAGATGGCAAGCCTGCTAGGCACGGCCAGGGGTCCCGCGCCTACCAGGCTTGTGACTCCCTGGCAGGTGCCCTGCCGTGCACTCCAAGCCTCGTTGATTTGTTTCCTTCTAGATTTTTTTTCCGAAGATTTTATTCCGTTTGGACTCCGTTTAATATTCCATATCTGCAAAATTCAACAAAAGGAAAAAGTAGAAACTGGCACTAGGCTCTAGATTAATAGGTTAGTCCAAAAAATAATATAAAATAGCATATTAATGCATATAAAAGATCCAAAACAGATAATATAATAGCATGACATCATCAAAAATTATAGATACGTTGGAGACGTATCATATATCATGTGGAAAAGGAATAGAAGTGTGATATACTAGTTCGCCTAGCCAACTTCAATGTCTACTTGGTGGTCGGATCTGACCTGCGACCAAGCCAACCTGAACCAGTGTCCTCAGATCCAACCTCGTAGGTTCCTTCCCTTAAGTGTGCAACCCCTTAGGTTCAGGTTGGCTTGGTCGTAGGTCGAATCACCTTGCTAGAGGCTGCTACCACCCGCGTAGGTCGAAGGTGATCCAACCTATGACCAAGCCAACCTGAACCTTAGGGTCGCACGCTTAAGGGAAGGAACCTACGAGGTTGGATCCGAGGACACTAGTCGAATGTGGTCCGAGCTGGACTTGAATCGTGACCGAGTAGACTTTGCGCTTCAGGATCCGTGTAAGGCCCAAGAGTTGAGCCTGCAATGGATGCCTACATATAGGTGAGGTGCGGCACACTCTTTCGATCGATCGCTTCGACGCCTTCACTAGGTTTTGCATGTGTTGCGACTAGCAACCTCCATCGCACGACGTTCCTCCTGCACGCATGGATGACGTTAGAAGCGGTGCTCTTGTGCCGCTCCGGTGTACCTATTCGTGGGATCCGATCGGATACATGGGAGATTGACAAGGAGGAGACGACTTCGAAGACACGTTGTCGGTGTCAAAACCGGCAGATATCGGGTAGGGGGTCCCGAGCTGTGGACCTTAGATCGATGGGTAATAGGGAACGAGGGAGGTAGTGTGTACCCAGGTTCGGGCCCTCGTGAGGAGGTAAAACCCTACGTCCTACTTGATTATATTGATGTGGATGAGAATTATAGAGTTCATCTACCTCGAGATCGTCTAAGCTAAACCCTAGATGAGTTCACCTATCCTCTAGGAATGGGACCCTCTGGTCTATATAGACACCAGGGGTACCTAGGGTTACATATCACTGACCTACAACCATGGATAGATATGCATATCTCATCTTCAAACCTTGAAGGCTACGCCAATATCCGGGGCTTTCCTTTTTGATTACGGCATCACCTCACAGTCCGGCCATCCGCAAAGCGGCCCAACAAGTCAGACCATGAGGGATGACCCGACGGCCCAAGGACCCCCTAGTACCGGACTCCCTCGGTAGCCCCCGAACTAGCCTCCAATGCCGAGGTATATAGTATTCGGTAGCTCCACGTACCCAAAGTATCTAGCTTGTGAGGCGAGTTCCTCCAGCCCCTCTGTTTTGTAGACCAACATATCGATCGCCGACAAGTCCCTGATTGTTGAAGCGTCACGGGGCCCACAACATTAACTTTCCTGCACGAAGACCGATAGTGGCCCTCGATACATGCGTAGAATAAAGAAAGGTAACCCAACAGTCCTTTACAAAACCGCTCCTTGTAGATCAGGGAAAAATCTTACTTAAGTAGATCATATCCTTCATACGTGACATCCTGCCCCTCATCACCACCATGAAGCCCTAAAGCTTGTCAGCTCAGAGACATGGCGAGTGCTCCAGGTTCATCCACGCGCCCCACGGCCCCCTCTTAGGAGACTGGGCAAGCTGCTCTGTATCCCTTCTTTACTGCACGATCTTGATGTTCAAGGGTATCTCCCCACCTCGGATCTGACAGCCACTCGCGCTGGGCGGACCACTGCAATCGACAAGGCCTTTGCAGAGAACTTCCCCACCCTGCACAGGGATGAGAGGGTTTATTTTGTCTCTTTCCTTCTGCGAGGCCAAGGATTCCCCATTCACCCATACTTACGGGGCCTGCTAGAATTTTACGGGATTCAGCTCCACATCCTCACCCCTGGCTCGATCCTTCATATCTCAGGCTTCATGCCCCTCCGCGAGATGTTTTTGGGATACGAGCCTCACTTTGATTTATGGCGAAAATACTTATGCCTTGTCCCCCGAACTAGGGGAGGAATAATCTGGGAAGTGGGCGGAGCCGAGGTATGGCGTATAGCCGGAACAGGGTACCCTATTGGAACCCTGAAGAAAGAGACCAACGAGTGGTCATCGGAATGGTTTTACATTGAAGACGTCCCCTTGTTCGACCCAACACGGAGGGGTTTGCCCGAATACTCCGAGGCCGGTTTAAAGAAATGATTCAACTGGCGACCGAGGAGTCCTTCTCAAGAGGAGAGCACCGAGGTAAAATGCTTGGCAGCCAAGGTGAAGCTGCTAGCTCACAACAAGTTGACCATCCTCAATGTGATGTCCATGGAGATCACCCGATGGGTCAAATCTCTCCAACAACGAACGCATCCTTTGTGGTGCTACAACGAGACAAGCGATACCACCCATTCCTGATGATAGGGGCCGGACAATCAGGAGGTGCTAGCAGTCATCCTGGCGGACCTCTTTAAAGGCGAGAAAGAAGAGTTCACCCGCCTGACAATCAAGGAAGGCTTCTCCAGCTACAACCCCATCGAATGGGTGAGTTTGATTGAATCCCAAATGCCTATATTTGATTTTAATGACAAAAAATTTTCCGTCTTTCTTAACAGAAATGGAGACGTTGGGTCGAGACAGTTAACTGTCCCACCCCCAACTGGAGAATTACTCCCGAGATGAAGATCCTGGTGTTGGAAATATGCCCTAGAGGCAATAATAAAATAGTTATTATTATATTCCCTTGTTCATGATAATCGTTTATTATCCATGCTATAATTGTATTGACTGGAAACACATCGCATGTGTGGATACATAGACAACATTTTGTCCCTAGTATGCCTCTAGTAGACTAGCTCGTTGAGCAAAGATGGTCAAGGTTTCCTAGCCATTGACATGAGATTTCATTTGATAACTAGATCACATCATTGGGGGGAATGATGTGATGGACAAGACCCAAACTATAAACATAGCATACAATCATGTCAATTTATTGCTATAGTTTTCTCCATCTCAAGTATCTGTTCCTATGACCATGAGATCATGCAACTCAGTGACACTAGAGGAGTACCTTGTGTGTATCAAACGTCACAACGTAACTGGGTGACTATAAAGGTGCTCTACAGGTATCTTTGAGGGTGTCTGTTGGGTTGGCACGGATCAAGACTGGGATTTGTTACTCCGTGTGACGGAGAGGTATCTGAGGGCCCACTCGGTAATACAACATCACAACAAGCCTTGCAAGCAATGTGACTAAAGTGTTAGCCACGAGATTTTGTATTACAGAATGAGTAAAGAGACTTTCTAGTAACGAGGTTGAACTAGGTATAAAGATACCGACGATCGAATCTCGGGTAAGTAATATACCGAAGAACAGAGGGAACATCGTATGGGATTAATTGAATCCTTGACATAGAGGTTCAACCGATAAAATCTTTGTAGAATATGTAGAAACCAATAAGGGTATCCAGGTCCCGCTATTTGTTATAGACCATAGAGGCATCTCGGTCATGTCTATATAGTTCTCGAACCTACAAGGTCTGCACACTTAAGGATTGGTGACGTTTCGGTAGTATAGAGTTACATATGGTGGTGACCGAAGGTTGTTCGGAGTCCCGGATGAGATCTCGGAAGTCATGAGGTGCTCCATAATGGTCCGGAGGTAAATATTGATATATAGGAAGTCCTGATTTGGTCACTAGAAAAGTTTGGGGCTCATCGGTAGTGTATTGGGAGTGCCGGTAGGGTATCGGGGGACCATCGGGAGGGGTGTCTCGACCCAAGGGCCTACATGGGTTGTGGGAGAAGGTAAACCAACCCTTAGTGGGCTGGATGAAGCCCCACTAGAGGCCCATGCGGCTGGCTGGAGAAACCCAAAGGTGGAAAGATGATTCCTAGTGGGAGAGAAGGAATCCTAATCCTACTAGGATTGGAGGAGGACTCCTCCTCTCTCCACTTTGGCCAAAGCAAGGGATGGCCCATTGGGGGCCAAGTCTCCTCCCTCCCTTCTCCTATATATAGAGGTATTGAGGGTTTTTCAATATAGAAAATCAGCCACGTGCCACCCTCTCCTCTATATGTAGTTTCTCCTCTAGATTGTTTCAGCGGGGCTTAGGCGAAGCCCTCCTGGAATAGTTCCACCACCATCGCCGCCAGGCCGTCACGCTACCGAAGAACTCATCTACCTCTTCACTCCCTCTTGCCAGATCAAGAAGGCGGAGATCATCATCAAGCAGTACGTGTGCTGAGCGCGGAGGTGTCGTTCGTTCGGCGCTAGATCGGGACGGATTGTGATTGGATCGCGGGATGCTAGACAATTTGGATCGTGAAGACGTTCGACTACATCAACCGCGTTTCTTAACGCTTCTTGCTTAGCAATTGTCACAGCCCTAGTTTATTTATGTTTGCCAATGCATTCATGCATGCATTTTCAAATTCTTGGAAAATGAAATGAGGAGTGATCAAGCCTCATCATTCAAATTTTTGCTAAAAGGCAATATGAAAATTGCTTCATACAGATCCAAGAAAATGTTCCCGGTGTTCTGATAAAATATTGGCATGATGTGAAAATGCCATCCAATATTTTGGAGTCACATAAACATTTTATATTGGGCTTTTGAATTAATAAAACAATAGTTGCATTGCATTATATTTATTAATATAAAATATAAGTTCAATAAATCTAAAACTTTTCACGTGGCACTAGTTATTTATACCTAGTTCACATGACAATTTTTAGGATTATATGAAATGGTTGGCTATTTTATTTTTGAGCCAAAACAAATGTCAAAAATGAAATAAAACAAATAAAAGAAAAGAAAGGACTTACATGGCTTACCTTCCTGGCCCACGAGATAACCGGCCAAGCCCACCTAGGCAAAGCGGTTGTCTTCAACCTCTGCTAGTAGGCAGAGGCGAGGCCGTGCACGACCGAGCCGGAGGGGCCTCCACCTCCTACTTCGCGCTGGAGGCCATGCCCCCTCCATTATCCCTGCTCCCATGCATGCAACGACCCTCTCCCCTTCCTTCTCTCATTTTCGCTCTCTCCCTCTCCCTGCTGCTCTCCTCTCCCTGGAATGAGCCGCCGTGGCCACCGCCGCCCGCGTAGTTAGGGCCTTCCCCTCGTCCGGCCATCGCCCCTCCGAGCTCCTACGCGACCTCCTCGACCTCTCCATGGAGCAGGCATCACCGGAGCACCACAACACCGAGGTTGTCATCATCTTCTCCACCTCCGGCCGCCGCTCCTCGGTGCCGATTCATTGCCGTCGTCGCTCCCCCGAGCCCTCTGTCCCCACGAGCGCAACCACGGTGAGCCGCTGATGCTCCTCCCCCTCTCCCCTTCTCTCCCATGCCCCGCAGCCCCGCGCCCGCACGCGGCCAAACCGTCCGCCGCCGCTAGCTTGCTCGCCGCTGACGACCATGGCCACCCCAGCTTCCCTCGTTGGCCCTGCTAGATGCAGCGCTCCGCCATCTTGCCGTAGCTGCAAACCACCCTCGAAATGGTGCCCCGCATCGCGTTTATGACCAACTCTGGTGAGCCCCACCGAAGGATTGGTCGCCGCCGGACCCGCTCCGGCAAGTGCCAATGTGGCATGGCCATTAGGCCTAATACCCGCTTAATTAGGCCCGGATTGGTCGCCGCCGGACCCGCTCCAGCGAGTGCCGATGTGGCATGGCCATTAGGCCTAATCCCCGCTTAATTAGGCCCCCAACCATTGACGTGTGGGCCCCCAGGGACGGGTCAAACCCCGGTCAGCGCGGGATTAGCCCCGAGCCACTGACCAGTGGACCCCACTGGTCAAGTTTGACCTGGGACTGGCCCGGTTGACTCGCTGATGTCAGCCTGGTGCAATGCTGACGCAGTAATTACATTTTTGTAATAAAAATAATTCAGAAAATTCTAGAAATTAGTATAAACTTACAAAATTTGTAGAAAATAATCTGGAAGTGAGATTAAAAGAATTTATATATGAAAAATTATTAGAAAAATCCAATGAATCTAATGTTGGCATTTTCATACATGTTAGAGCAAGATAAATAGGAAAACTTGGACATTTTGTTCAAAACACAATAGGCCACCTCACATATGGAGTTGAATTTGAACCTTGGGTTCAAACCATCTTCATTTAAAATGTTGATAGATGCTCTAGCTCAAACCAACAACATATTGACATGTCATACTCATGCATCATTGTGAAGCATTTGCCTTGTTTGATCTTGTTGATAGACTTGCGAGACGTAGTTATCAACGACATCGAAGAATAGATGAGTTCTTCTGATAAATAGGCAAGCAACCCCTCCTTGAGCATGTTCGATACAATCCCACTCTCTCGCTCTTGCTCCCATTTCAATGCATTAGGACAACACGATTCCACTACTACTTGTGTTGCGATAGATGAACCCACTCCTTGGCATGACCTGTCATTGTCATAGTAAATAGCTAAACCAAGCAACCTAGCATACCTGGTAGATGCTTGAGCTATGTTGTGCTATAACCCTGTTGTGCTTGCTATGCTTAGAGTTGTGTCGAGTCTGATTCATCTAGGTGATGAACCGGAGTGAAATGGATGTGTCCTGATGATGAGGGTTAAGTGTTGAACCCGTTTTGGTAAAGGTAGCAATGAGAGGCCATGTAGGAGTACATGGTGGGTTGTCTCATTGAAGCCGCTCATAGGAGCTAAGTTCCGTGTTTGTCTTCCAAGACGAGCTACTACCACACATTGGGTTCTGGTAACTCGACCCCTCTCGGCCTATTAACCTACCCTGTTCTCTGCCCAGGAGTCGCACTAGTTCGAAACGTTGATAGGATGTGGTCGGGCCTGCAAAGTGATTGAACGGCCCAACCGGGACTTGCTTCGGGCCGTGTACACAACTTTCGAGTCTGAATCGTGAAACACGGCCGAATTCTCGATTGTGGTGACCAACTCAGTTAGGCGACTGCCTTGGGTTAGAGTCGTTGAAGGTTAACGTCCATGGCCGACTCCCTCGCTCGGCTTCCGCTTGAAGGTTGCTAAGGTGCCTTTTTACGTACACATGGCGATAAGTGGTGGGAGCATCTGTGACGAAGTACACCCCTACAGGGTATTTTATCTATTCGAATAGCCGCGTTCACAAATATGGACTACTTGGAGACTTGCATTGTTCATAGACAACTTTAAGTCGATACTCTAAAATGCACCAAACAAGTGTGAGTGCTATCGATGTCTTCTCGTAGGAAGACGAGAGAGGATCCATAGTTGTGTGTTTATATGTTGAACATGTGGACTCGTGTGTGCTCTCTCGTAGGGAGACGAGAGAGTAGTGATACGTTGGATACTTTGTCGTAGTCTAGGATAGCCAAAGGTCAAAGCTGGCATTCTGCAGTAAACCCCACAACACCGTTCTTTGATACATGATGCATATGTAGATAGTTCTGATGTAAGACTTGCTGAGTACCCTCATACTCACTGTTGCTTATTTACATTTTTGCAGAGATAGACATTGTTCAGTTATGTTTCTTTTGACGTTGACATCGACAGATTAGCTTAGTAACCCAGACAGAGGTGTGGCTCCTATGGTAGGGTCATTGTAGCTTTTCAGGCTCTTCCAGCCGCTTTTGTAGATGTCTGTACTTAGACATGTAACTTCCGCTTGTTCTTTGTATGCTCTGAATGCTGGGTCATGTGACCCCTTCTGCTTGTAACATTATACTATGTTGGCTCCTTGGAGCCTCGTAAATAAATGTTATGTTATAGAGTTTTGTTGTCATGCCATGTTGTATCTACGCATATCGTGCATAGTGCCTGTATGATTGAAATGCATTGGTATGCGTGGGATTTGACACCTAATTGTGTGCCTTTAGTAGCCTTTTTATGGGGAAATGCCTCTTTGTGCTTCCACTGAGCCTTGGTAGCTTGCTACTACTCCCGACACATTGATTGACCCGCATGTATCCTTCTTTGTTGTTGTATCTGTCCCTTCAAGGAAATGTCTCGCGGTGTAATGGAGTCCCTGTAGCCTGCTACGACTCGTCTGTGTGCAGTGATGCCATTTATGTCCCACAATGCAATGGAGTCCTTGTAGCTTGCTATGACTCGTCTACACACGCTGATGACCGACACCTGCATTCTTGGGTTACGTATGCCCGTCCCTGTATGGTTGTGCCACTTGGGTCTATAACTAGTCATGTCAACCCGGGTTCTTTGATGTGTGAATGCTAGCGACATCTTCATATTCGTGAGACAAAAGGCTCAAACGGTCCCGGCCAAGGTAAGGCGGCAGCCGTGGGTTACCGTGTGTGAGGCCGCAAAGTGGTGTGAAGTGTTACAGGCTGGATTCATATGTATTAGGATCGGGGTCCCGACAGCGTTGGTATCAGAATTGAACTACATGTAGGATTACGAAGCCAAAGTGGTCGATGTTGAGTCTAGCAATGCTTTAGTTATATAAGGGAATTGATTGCGGAAGGGAACTTAAGGCTCTTTTTACTCCTATCCTCAAATTTCTCTATTCTGGGTCACTCTCTTCTTTTCTACGGGGACTAAGAACTAGGCTTCTTACCTATCTGCTAGGATGATGAGTTACTGGACCACAGACCCATAGAATGGATGTTTGACAAGTTTTGTCCCATCAGAGTCGTGAGAAGTGATGCCTATGTTCTCTCTATGCCATGAACCATGATGTTGAGTTGTTATGCTGGCCAAATCTTGTGCAGGTTGCCTCATATTTCATGCTCGTACAGCCGTTATGTTGTTCGAGTTTACCTAGGATTCATGGTGTTAAAGTGTTCTTCCTTGTTTCTGAACCCTAGGTTTTTCCTACAAGATGCCGCAAGTTAACCAGAGATCTGCTAGTCGTAGTCAGAACTATGGAGATGGTAGGGATGAAGAAGATCCTCCTGACCAACCCTTGTTGGCAAAGGTTATGCTGGAAATTGAGAGGAACAAGCGTGCCACCAACCGTCTGTTGGATCACATCGAGCAGAATACAGCCCATCATCGCAATGAGTTAGTATCCATCAGAGACTTCATGAAGTTTCAACCACCCACATTCCAACATTCCATTGAGCCACTAGACGCGGATGATTGGCTCCATAGTTTCAGCAATAAGCTGCGTTATGCAAACGTGGCTGAAGGAGACAAGCTCACCTATACCGCATATCACCTTGAAGGATCCTCCAACCTTCGGTGGGGGAACTTCGAGGCCATGCGACCTACAGGCCAAGCTATTTCATGGAAGGAATTTTGTGAGTCTTTTCATGAGCATCACATTCTGCAGGCCCTGATAGATCGTAAGCAAGAGGAGTTTTGCAACCTGACCCAAGGCAAGATGGATGTGGATGCCTATAGTCGTGAATTTGGATGCCTCGCGCGTTATGCGCCCGAAGAAGTATCCACTGATGCCAGGAAGCAAGCAAGGTTCAGGAAAGGTCTCGACCCAGAGCTACGTCATGACCTCAATTTGCATGAGTTCACTACCTTCCAGGTTCTGGTGAACAAAGCCATTCAAGCAGAAACTGGTAGGATGACCTATGAGGAATCTCGCAAGCGCAACTGTGATTTTGGGTCATCATTAGTCTCTATATCTCAGAGGCGTAGAATATGGATTCCGAACACCGCTCTTCCTCCGGGATATCAACCGAGGCCATCCTATGTGGTGCCTCGCCTGCCGATGCCATGTGTTCCCCAGAAGAACCTCATCAACCGGATGCTCAACTCAGATCCATCTCCCATTCATGGGGCATGCTTCAAGTGCAGTCAGCCTGGACATTATTCAAAGAATTGCCCTTTGTGAGCAAATGTTCCATCCTCTTCAAAGAATTGCCGGTCGTGGAAAGCCCCAAATCAAGAAGTTGAATGCCAGGTCAGTTGTTTATACTCATGAACGTGTTCACCATGTATCTACAGAAGAAGCTGAAGATGATGCTAATGTCGTGCTTAAGATGCTCCCTGTCAATTCTCATCCAGCTTCAGTTCTATTTGACTCTGGAGCCTCTCACTCTTTCATTTCTGAAAGGTATGCCATGACGCATGATATGTCTTTTGATATTATGCCAACTCCTTTGGAAGTTCAAACTCCAGGTTCTAGATGGCAAACTGCTAGAGTAATCCATGGAAATCAAATCCTTGTTGATGGTTTAGTATTTCTTGCTTCTCTAATAGCTCTCAAGTCTTCAGACATAAATATCATTCTAGGGATGGACTGGATGACAGCTCATCATGCCAAAATTGATTGTTTCTCTAGGTTTGTTCAACTTACCCATCCTTCTGGCCGGATAGTCAATATCCAAACCCGTCTTCCTAAGGACATGATTTATTCCCTCAATGCTAATCCTCTTCCAGACCTTGAAAACATCCCGGTAGTCTGTGACTTCCCAGATGTGTTTCCAGAAGAATTGCAAAGTGTTCCACCTGACAGAGAAGTAGAGTTTGTCATAGAACTTATTCCAGGAACCGCTCCAATTGCTAGAAGGCCCTATAAGATGTCTCCCCAAGAGCTAGCTGATCTTAAGATCCAACTCGATGAATCTTTCAAGAAAGGTTTCATCTGTCCTAGTTCTTCTCCATGGGCTTGTCCTGTCCTCTTCGTCAATAAGAAGGATGGTACGGGTTAATCTGGTCACGATAAAGAACAAATATCCGCTCCCCAGGATCAACGATCTATATGATCAGCTCGCTCGATCCGCAATCTTCTCCAAGATAGATTTGAGATTAGGTTATCATCAAATCAAAATCGGGAACAGGGACATTCCAAAGACGGCTTTTGTCACTCATTATGGCCAATATGAGTACACAATCATGTCCTTCGGTCTAACCAATGCCCCAGCCACCTTCTCCCGCTTAATGAATTCGATCTTCATGGAGTATTTGGACAAATTTTTCATGGTTTACCTCGATGACATCCTCATATACTCGAAGAACAAAGAAGAACATGATGAGCATCTTAGGCTGGTATTGATGAAACTCCGAGAGCACCGCCTTTATGCCAAATTCTCCAAGTGTGAATTCTGGTTGCCAGGAGTGACCTATCTGGGTCACGTAATCTCTACAAAAGGTATTGCTGTCAATCCCAAGAGAGTTCAAGCCGTCCTTGACTGGACTCAACCTGAATCGGTGAAGCAAGTTAGGAGTTTCCTTGGCTTAGCAAGATATTGTTGCCGCTTCATTGAGAAGTTCTCCAAAGTTGCCAAACCTCTAACTGAACTCCTCAATAAAGATAAGAAGTTCGAGTGGACTCCAAAGTGCGAGGAAAGTTTTCAGGAGTTGAAAAGACAATTGACTACTGCCCTGGTACTTGTACCCCCGGATTTCACAAAGGACTTTGTTATCTACTGTGATGCTTCGCAACAAGGTCTAGGTTGCATTCTTATGCAAGATTGTCATGTGATTGCCTACACATCTCGACATTTGCATCGACATGAGGAGAATTATCCAACACATAATCTGGAACTTGCCGTAGTAGTCCATGCACTTGTCACTTGGTGACATTACCTTCTGGGTAATCGTTGCGAAATATACATTGATCACCGGAGTCTCAAATATATATTCACCCAACCGGATTTGAATCTCAGGCAAAGACGATGGATTTAGTTGATTACGGACTACGACTTAGGAATATCTTACACCCCAGGCAAAGTCAATGTCATGGCTGATGCACTAAGTCGTAAATCCTATTGTAACAACCTCATGTTGCTACTAAGTCAACCACCTCTCCACGAGGAATTTCGTAAGTTAAATCTTCACATTGTTCCTCGAGGATCTCTTTCTACCTTGGTGGCGAAACCGACTCTTCAAGATTGGACCGTAGAAGCCCAGAAGCATGATACGGGAATTTCCCGGATCAAGAGCAACTTTGCCAAGGGAGTTTCTCGTTCCTTCTCGATAGATGATCAAGGTGTTGTATTCTTTGAGGACTGCTTGGTGGTTCCTAAGAAGCAACAACTTTGAGAACTGATCCTTAGGGAAGCTCATGAATCTCCTCTCACGATTCATCCTGGTAGTACTAAGATGTATCAGGACCTACGCCAGAAGTTTTGGTAGACCCGGATGAAGAGAGAAATCGCTCAATTTGTTGCTAACTATGACGCTTGTCATCGTGTTAAAGCAGAGCATCAAAGGCCTACTGGCACCCTTCAGCCCTTGGCTATTCTTGAGTGGAAATGGGACAAGGTCGGTATGGATTTCATCACTGGCTTTCAAAAGACTAAGAAAGGAAATGATGCCATTTTCGTGGTCATCGATCGCTTTTCAAAAGTTGCTCATTTCCTTCCAGTTCGAGAAAGTATAACTGCTAGTCAGTTAGCAAATCAGTATATTTCTATAATTGTTTCTCTTCATGGTGTTCCTCTAGAAATCAATTATAATTGTGGAAGTCTTTTCACTTCTCGATTTTGGGAAAGTTTCCAGAATGTTATGGGAATCCATCTTTCCTTTAGCACCACTTATCACCCTCAGAAAGTGGTCAAGTAGAAAGAGTGAATCAAATTCTTGAACATATGCTTAGAGCCTGTGTTATCTCATTCGGAATGAATTGGGTGAAATGTCTTCCGTTCGCCGAGTTTGCTTATAACAACAGCTTCCAGTCTAGTCTGGGTAAAGCTCCCTTCGAAGTTCTATGGACGAAGATGTCAAACACCATTAAACTGGTCAGAAAATGGTGAAAGACAATTCTTTGGACCGGATCTGATCCAGGATGCAGAAGAGCAAGTTCGCATCATTCGTGAGAATTTGAAAACCGCCCAATCTCGTCAAAAGTGCCAATATGACCGTCGTCATAAGGAAGTAAGTTATGAAGTTGACGAGAAGGCTTACCTTCGGGTTTCACCTCTTAAGGGTACCCATCATTTCGGTATCAAAGGCAAATTGGCTCCTCGTTACATTGGTCCTTTTCGCATTCTCGCTAAATGAGGAGAGGTTGCTTACCAATTGGAACTACCTCTGCAACTTTCCAAAGTTCATGATGTGTTCCACATTTCTCAACTCAAGCATTGCTTCAAGGATCCTATCCGCGAAGTAGACCATGAAATGCTTGATCTTCAAGATGATCTCTCATATCGAGAATATCATGTTCGAATTCTTGATGAAACCGAGCGCATCACTCGATGTCGCAGCATTAAGTTTCTAAAGGTTCAGTGGTCACACCATTCCAAGGATGAAGCAACCTCGGAGCGTGAAGATCGTCTTCGGCTTCAGTACCCTGCACTCTTCTCGACTATTGCTGAATCTCGGGACGAGATTCTTGTTTAGTGGGGGTGAGTTGTCACAACCCTAGTTTATTTATGTTTGCCAATGCATTCTTGCATGCATTTTCAAATTCTTGGAAAATGAAATCAGGAGTGATCAAGCCTCATCATTCAAATTTTTGCTAAAAGGGTATATAAAAATTGCTTCAAATAGATCCAAGAAAATGTTCCTGGTGTTCTGATGAAATATTGGCATGATGTGAAAATGACATCCAATATTTTGGAGTCACATAAACATTTTATATTGGACTTTTGAATTAATAAAAAAATAGTTGTAATGAATTTATATTTATTATATATAGAATATAAGTTCAATAAACCTGAAACTTTTCACGTTGCACTAGTTATTTATACCTAGTTCACATGACAATTTTTAGGATTTTATGAAATGGCTGGCTATTTTATTTTTGAGCCAAAACAAATGTTAGAAATGAAATAAAAGAAAAAAAATTTAAAAAAAGGACTTACCTAGCTTACCTTCCTGGCCCAGGCGACAACCGGCCCAGCCCACCTAGGCGAAGCGGTCGTCTTCAACCTCTGTTAGTAGGCACAGGCAAAGCCGTGCACGCCCGAGCCGGAGGGACCTCCACCTCCTGCTTCGCGCTGGAGGCCATGCCCCCTCCCTTATACCTGCTCCCATGGATGCCACGACCCTCTCCCCTTCCTTCTCTCATTTTCGCTCTCTCCCTCTCCCTGCTGCTCTCCTCTCCCGGACCGAGCCGCCAAGGCCATCGCCGCCCGCATAGCTAGGGCCTGCCCCTCGTCCGGCCATCGCCCCTCCGAGCTCCTACGCAACCTCCTTGACCTCCCCATGGAGCTGTTGGGGAACGTCGCATGGGAAACAAAAATTTTCCTACGCACACGCAAACCTATCCATGGTGATGAGCATCTACGAGAGGGAGAGTGGATCTACGTACCCTTGTAGATCGCTAAGCGGGAAGCGTTAAGAAACGCGGCTGGTGTAGTCGAACATCTTCGCAATCCAAATCGCCGAGCGTCCCGCGATCTCATCACGATCCGTCCCGCGATCCAATCACGATCCGTCCCGTGAACTCATCACGATCCGTCCCGCGATCTCATCACGATCCGTCTCACGATCTTGATCACGATCTGTCCCGCGAACTCATCACGATCCGTTCCGCGATCTCATCACGAACCGTCTCGCGATCTCGATCACGGTCCTTCCGATCTAGCGCCGAACGGACGACACCTCCGCGTTCAGCACATGTGCAGCTTGATGACGATCTCCACCGTCTTGATCCAGCAAGAGGAGGTGGAGAGGAGAGAGAGTTCACCGGCAGCGTGATGGCGCTCCGGTGATGGTGGTGGAGTGATTCCGGCAGGGCTTCGCCTAAGCGCTGCGGAAAACCGATCTAGAGGAGAAACTGTGCACCGGTGAAACGGGTAGCACGTGGCCGGAAATTCTGTCCAAAAACCACCCAATCCACTAGTATATATAGGAGGAGAGGAGAGGAGAGGCAGCCAAGGCCTTTGGGTCGGCCGAAATAGGAGGTGGGAGCAATCCTACTTCACCTCCAATCCTAGTTGGTGTAGGATTGCCTCCTATTGGCTGATTTTCCACTTTTTGCTTTAGGACTTTCTCTCCTGCGCCATGAGCCTTTGTGGCTGTTTTCCCAGCCCACTAAGGGCTGGTTATTATTCTCCCACAGCCCATGGACCTCTTGGGGTCGAAATACCCCTCCCGGAGGCCTCCCGGTACACTACCGGCACTACACTACCGGCACTCCCGGTACACTACCGATGAGCCCGAAACTTTTCCGGAAACCAAACTGGGACTTCCTATATATGAATCTTTACCTCCGGACCATTCCGGAGCTCCTCTTGACGTCCGGGATCTCATCCGGGACTCCGAACAACCTTCGGTCACCACCATACATAACTCTACACTACCGAAACGTCACCGAACCTTAAGTGTGCAGACCCTGCGGGTTCGAGAACTATGTAGACATGACCGAGACACCTCTACGGTCAATAACCAATGGTGGGACCTGGACGTCCACATTGGTTCCTACATATTCTATGAAGATCTTTATTGGTCGAACCTCTATGTCAAGGATTCAGTTAATCCCGTATATCGTTCCCTTTGTTCTTCGGTATGTTACTTGCCCGAGATTCGATCGTCGGTATCTCCATACCTAGTTCAACCTCATTACCGGCAAGTCTCTTTACTCGTTCCGTAATACAAGATCCCGCAACTAACAATTAGTCACATTGCTTGCAAGGCTTATTGTGATGTTGCATTACCGAGTGGGCCCCGAGATACCTCTCCGTTACACGGAGTAACAAATCCCAGTCTCGATCCATGCCAACTCAACAGACACCATCAGAGATACCTGTAGAGCACCTTTATAGTCACCCAGTTACGTTGCGACGTTTGATACACACAAGGCACTCCTCCGATATCCGTGAGTTGCATGATCTCATGGTCATAGGAACATATACTTGACATGCAGAAAACAGTAGCAATAAACTGACACGATCATATGCTATGTTTGTAGTTTGGGTCTTATCCATCACATCATTCTCCTAATGATGTGATCCCGTTATCAAATGACATCTCATGTCCATGGCTAGGAAACCTTAACCATCCTTTGATCAACGAGCTAGTCCATTAGAGGCATACTAGGGACATGGTTTTGTCTATGTATCCACACATGCATTTAAGTCTCCGATCAATACAATTATAGCATGGATAATAAACGATTATCATGAACAAGGAAATATGATAATAACTAATTTATTATTGCCTCTAGGGCATATTTCCAACAGGAGCAGGCGTCATCGGAGCACCACAATGCCAAGGTTGTCATTGTCTTCTCCACCTCCGGCCGTCGCTCCCCGGCACCGATTCGCCCCCGTCGTCGCTCCCCCGAGCACTCCGGCCCCACGAGCGCAATCGTGGTGAGCCGTTGATGCTCCTCCCCCTCTCCCCCTTCTCTCCCATGCCCTGTAGCCCCACGCCCGCACGTGACCAAACCGTCGGCCGCCGCTAGCTTGCTCACCGCCGACGACCATGGCCACCCCAGCTTCCCTTGTTGGCCCTGCTAGATGCAACGCTCCACCAGCTTGCCGTAGCCGCAAACCGCGCTCGAAACGGTGCCCCGCGTCGCGTTTCCGACCAACTTTGGCGAGCCCCACCACGGGTTTGGTCGCTGCCGGCCCCGCTCCGGCGAGTGCCGATGTGGCATGGCATTAGGCCTAATCCCTGCTTAATTAGGCCCCCAACAACTAACGCATGGGCCCTCGGGGGCGGGTCATACCCCGGTCAACACGAGATTAGCCCCGGGCCATTGACTAGTGGACCCCACTAGTCAGGTTTGACCTGGGACTGGCCCAGTTGACTCGCTGATGTCAGCCTGGCGCAATGCTGATGCGGTAATTAAATTTTTGTTATAAAAATAATTCAGAAAATTCTAGAAATTAGTATAAACTTCAAAATTTCATAGAAAATAATATGTAAGTCAAATTAAAATAATTTATATATCAAAAATTTGTCAGAAAAATCTAATGAATCTGATGTTGGCATTTTCATACATGTTAGAGCAAGCTAAATAGGAAAACTTGGACATTTTGTTCAAAACACAATAGGCCACCTCACATATGGAGTTGAATTTGAACCTTGG
Organism: Hordeum marinum; assembly: GCA_022496015.1. Lineage (NCBI taxonomy): Eukaryota > Viridiplantae > Streptophyta > Magnoliopsida > Poales > Poaceae > Hordeum > Hordeum marinum. Next base: position 337,600,301 of record CM039677.1, on the reverse strand, counting down.
GTTCAAACCATCTTCATTTAACATGTGTATAGATGCTCTAGCTCAAACCAGCAACACATTGCCATGTCATACTCATGCATCATTGTGAAGCATTTGCCTTGCTTAATTTGTACCTTGTTTGATCTTGTCGATAGACTTGTGAGACGTAGTTATCAACGACATCGAAGAACAGCTGAGTTCTTTTGATAAACAGGCAAGCAACCCCTCCTTCAGCATGTTCGGTACAATCCCACTCTCTCGCTCTTGCTCCCATTTCAGTGCATTAGGACAATGCGACTCAACTGCTACTTGTGTTGCGATAGAAGAACCCACTCCTTTGCATGACCTGTCATTGTCACAGTAAATAGCTAAACCAAGTAACCGACCATACATGGTAGATGCTTGAGCTATGTTGTGCTACAACCCTGTTGTGCTTGCTATGTTTAGAGTTGTGTCAGGTATGATTCATTTGGGTGATGAACCGGAGTGAAATGTGTTGGGGAACGTTGCATGCGGAAAAAAAATTCCTACGCACACGCAAGATCTATCTATGGTGATGAGCATCTACGAGAGGGCGAGTTGTTCTACGTACCCTTGTAGATCGCTAAGTGGAAAGCGTTAAGAAACATGGTTGGTGTAGTCGAACGTCTTCGTGATCCAAATCGCCGAGCGTCCCGCGATCTCATCACGATCCGTCCCGCGATCCAATCACGATCCGTCTCGCGATCTTGATCACGATCCTTCCGATCTAGTGCCGAACGGACGGCACCTCCGTGTTCAGCACACGTATAGCTCGATGACGATCTCCGCCTTCTAGATCCAGCAAGAGGGAGCGGAGAGGTAGAAGAGTTCTCCGGCAGCATGACGGCGCTCCGGCGATGGTGGTGGAGCTATTCTGGCAGGGCTTCGCCTAAGCACTGCAGAAATCCGATCTAGAGGAGAAACTATGCACTGGAGGAACGGGCAGCACGTGGCTAAATATTCTGTCCAAAAACCCTAAAACCTCCAGTATATATAAGAGAAAGAGCAGAGGACGCTTGGCACAAGGGCCAAGCCTGCAAGGAGTTGGCCGAACCAGGTGGAGGAGGTGGACTCCACCTCCAATCCTAGTAGGACTAGGATTCACCCGATTTTTGCCTTTTTCCACTTTTTCTCTTTGGGCCTTTTTTCCCAAACCGCATGGGCCTTGTGTGGGACTTCCACCAGCCCACTAAGGGATGGTAAACACTCTCCCACAGCCCATGGAGCCTCTTGGGTCGAACTACCCCTCCCAATGGTCTCCCGGTACACAACCGGCACTCCCGGTACACTACCGATGAGCCCGAAACTTTTCCAGCGATCAAAATAGGACTTCCTATATATGAATATTTACCTCCGGACCATTACGGAGCTCCTCCTAACGTCCGGGATCTCATCCAGGACTCCGAACAACCTTCAGTCACCACCATGCATAACTCTATACTACCGAAACGTCATCGAACCTTAAGTGTGTAGACCCTGCGGGTTCGAGAACTATGTAGACATGACCGAGACACCTCTAAGGTCAATAACTAATAGCGGGACCTGGATGCCCATATTGGTTCCTACATATTCTACAAAGATCTTTATCGGTCGAACCTCTATGTCAAGGATTAAGTTAATCCCGTATGATGTTCCCTTTGTTCTTCGGTATGTTACTTGCCCGAGATTCGATCGTCGGTACCTCCATACCTAGTTCAACCTCGTTACCGGCAAGTCTCTTTACTCATTCTATAATACAAGATCCTGTGACTAACACTTAGTCACATTGCTTGCAAGACTTGTTGTGATGTTGTATTACCGAGTGGGCCCTGAGATACCTCTCCGTCACACGGAGTAACAAATCCCAGTCTTCATCCATGCCAACTCAACAGACACCCTCCGAGATACCTGTAGAGTACCTTTATAGCCACCCAGTTACGTTGTGACGTTTGATACACACAAGGAACTACTCCGGTGTTAGTGAGTTGCATGATCTCATGGTCATAGGAACATATACTTGACATGCAGAAAATAGTAGCAATAAACTGACACGATCATATGCTACGTTTGTAGTTTGGGTCTTGTCCATCACACCATTCTCCTAATGATGTGATGCCGTTATCAAATGACATCTCATGTCCATGGCTAGGAAACGTTAATCATCTTTGATCAACGAGCTAGTCTATTAGAGGCATACTAGGGACATGGTTTTGTCTATGTATCCACACATGCATCTAAGTCTCCAATCAATACAATTATAGCATGGATAATAAACGATTATCATGAACAAGGAAATATGATAATAACTAATTTATTATTGCCTCTAGGGAATATTTCCAACAGTCTCCCACCTGCACTAGAGTCAATAATCTAGTTCACATCACCATGTGATACGCATTGTTATGAATCTAACACCCAATGAGTTCCGGGGCTCGATTATGCTTTGCATGTGAGAGAGGTCTTATAGTCAACGGTTCTGCGACATTCAAATCCGAGTGTACTTTGCAAATCTCTATGTCAAACTGTAAACACTGCTACCACACTCCACTTGGTACTATTCCAAATGGTTGCTCCACCATACGTATCCAGATTGCTACTACGAGTCATCTGGATTGGTGTTAAAGCTTGCATCGATGTAACTCTTTACGACGAACTCTTTATCACCTCCATAATCGAGAAACATCTCCTTAGTCTTTTAGTCACTAAGGATAATCTTGACTGCTATCTAGTGATCCACTCTTGGATCACTTTTGTACCCCTTGACTGACTCATGGCAAGGCACACACAGGTGTGGTACACACCATGGCATACTATACAGAGCCTATGGCTAAGGCATAGGGGACGACATTCGTCCTTTCTCTTTCTTCTGCCATGGTCGAGCTTTGAGTCTCACTCAACTTCACACCTTACAAAGAAGGCGAGAACACTTCTCTCTGACTAATCTATTTTGAACTCTTTCAAAATCTTGTCAAGGTATGTACTCATTGAAAGTCTTATCAAACATCTTGATCTATCTCTATAGATCTTGATGCTTAACAATTAGGTAGCTTTATTCAGGTCTTCCTTTGAAAATCACTTTGCAAACAACCGTTTATGCTTTCCAGAAGTTCCACATTATTTCCAAATAGCAATATGTCATCCACATATACTTATCTGAAACTCTATAGTGCTCCCACTCACTTTATTGCCAATACAAGTTTCTCATAAACTTTGTATAGACTCAAAAACTTTGATCACCTCATCAAAGTGTACATTCCAACTCCGAGATGCTTGCTTCAGTCTATAAAAGGATCACTGAAGCTTGCACACCTTTTAGCATCCTTAGGACTGACGAAACCTTCTGGTTGTATCACATACAACCTTTCCTCAAGTAAACCGTTAAGGAAACGATGTTTTGACATCCATCTGCAGAATTTCATAATGGAAAGTGCAGCAACTGCTAACATAATTTCAACAGACTTTAGCATCACTATGAGTGAGAAAGTCTCATCGCAGTCAACTCCTTGAACTTGTCGTAAACTTCTTTGCAACAAGTCGAGCTTTACAAATGGTGACATTAACCATCAGCGTCTATCTTCATTTCATCCATTTGTACTCAAATACCTGCCGTCCAACGAGCAGGTCTACCAAAGTCTATACTTAGTTTTCATACATGGATCCTTTCTCGGATTTCATGGTCTCTAACCATTTGTCGGAATCCGGGCCCATCATCGCTTCTCCATAGTTCGTAGGTTCATCATTGTCCAACAACATGACCTCTAAGACAAGGTTGCCGCACCACTTAGGAGCAGTACACGTCCTTGTCGACCTACGAAGTTCGATAGTAACTTGATCCGAAGCTTCCTGATCATCATCATTAACTTCCTCTTCAACTAACGTAGGCTTCACAGAAACAACTTTCTGTGATGCGCTACTCTCTGATTGAACAAAGGTTCAACAACCTCATCAAGTTCTATCTTTCTCCCACTCAATTCTTTCGAGAGAAACTTTTTCTCGAGAAAGGACCCAATTTTAGCAATAAACATTGAATGCTTGGATCTGAGATAGAAGGTTCACCCAACTGTTCTTAGGGTATTCTATGAAGATGCATTTGTCCGCTTTGGGTTCGAGCTCATTAGGTGAAAACATTTTCCACACAAGCGTCGCAGCCCCAAACATTAAGAAATGACAGCTTAGGTTTCTATCAAACGATAATTCACACTGTGTCATCTCAACGGATTTAGATGGTGCCCTATTTAAAGTGAATGTAGTTATGTCTAATGCATAACCCCAAAATTATAGTAACAAAACGATAATAGACATCATAGCACGCACCATATCCAGTAGAGCACGACTATGACGTTCGGACACACCATCACACTATGGTGTTCCAAGTGGCGTGAGTTGTGAAACAACTTTCACATTGTCTAAAGTTGTATGCCAAACTCGTAACTCAGATATTCACCTCCACGATCATATCGCAAACATTTTTATCTTCTTGTCACGATGATCTTAAACTTCACCCTGAATTTGCTTGAACCTTTCAAACGATTCAGACTTGTGTTTCATTAAGTAAATATACACTATATCTACTCAAATCATCAGTGAAGGTAAGAAAATAACGATATCCACCACACGCTACAAGACTCATTGGATTGCATACAAGAACATGTATCATTTCCAATAAATCACTTGCCCGCTTCATCAAAACAGAAAACGGGGTCCTTAGTCATCTTGACCAAGAGGCATGGTTCGCATGTCTCAACCGATTCGAAATTGAATGAGTCCAAAGATACATAAGCATGGAGTTTCTTCATGCGTTTTATACCAATATGACATTTAGTGGCAGTGCCACAAGTATGTGGTACTATTATTATTAACTTTGTATCTTTTTGCATCAATGTTATGAACATGTGTATTACTACGATCAAGATTCAACAAACCATTCTCACTGGGTGCATGACCATTGAAGGTATTATTCATATAAATAGAATAACCATTATTCTCTAACTTAAATTAATAACCGTGTTGCAATGAACATGATCTAATCACGTTCATGCTCAACGCAAAAACACCAAATAACATTTATTTAGGTTCGTCACTAATCTCGAAGGTAGAGAGAGCGTGCGATGTTGATCACATCAACCTTGGAAACATTTCCAACACACATTGTCACCTCACCCTTAGCTAGTGCTCCGTTTATTCCGTAGCTTTTATTTCGAGTTACTATCATTTAGCAACCGGACCGGTATCCTATACCCAGGTGCTACTAGGAGTACTAGCAAGGTACACATCAATAACACGTATATCAAATATACTTCTGTCGACATTAACAGCCTTCTTATCTACCAAGTATCTAGGTTTGTTCCGCTTCAGCGACCGCTCTCCTCATAATCGAAGCACTTAGTCTCAGGTTTGGGTTCAACTTTGGGTTGCTTCACTGGAGCAGCAACTGACTTGCTATCCATGAAGATTCCCTCCTTGCTCCTGCCCTTCTCGAAACTAGTGGTTTGATGCTCCTTCTTGATTTCTACCTTCATGGTGTCAAACATCACGAACAGCTCAAGGATCATTATTTCTATCCCTGGCGTTTTATAGTTCATCACCAAGTTCTAGTAGCTTAGTGATAGTGACTTGGAGAACTATATCAATCACTATCCTATTTGGAAGATCAACTCCCACTCGATTCAAGCGATTGTAGCACCTAGACAATCTGAGCACATGCTCAACGATTGAGCTATTCTCCTTCGTCTTGCAGGCAAAGAATCTTGTTGGAGATCTCATATCTCGCAACACGGGCATGATACTGAGATCCTAATTTCAGCTCTTAGAACATCTCATATGTTCCGTGACGTTCAAAATGTTTCGGAGCCTCAATTCTAAGCCGTAATGCATGACGCACTAAACTATCAAGTAGTCATCAGAACGTGCCTGTCAGATGTTCACAACATCTACAAACAACGCTAAAGGGGTTGGCGCACCGAGCGGTGCATTAAGGACATAAGCCTTCTGTGCAGCAACGAGGACAATCCTCAGATCACGGACCCAGTCCACAATATTGCTACCATCATCTTTCAAATCTATTTCTCTAGGAACATATAAAATTCAAGGGAGCTACAGCGTGAGCTAGTAATCTACAACACAGTTTGCAAAGACACTACTGACTATGTTCATGATAATGAGTTCAATTAATCATATTACTTAAGAACTCCAACTCAAATTGACATCCCTCTAGTCATTCGAGTGATACATGATCCAAATTCACCAACTCAAGTCCGATCATCACGTAAGTTGAGGTGGTTTCAATGGTGAACATCATGTTGATCATATCTACTATATGACTCATGTTCGACCATTCGGTCTCTTGTGTTCCGAGGCCATGTTTGTACATGCTAGGTTCGTCATGTTTAACCTGAGTGTTCTGCATGTGCAACACTGGCTTGCACCCGTTGTATGTGAACATAGAGTCTATCACACCCGATCATCAGGTGGTGTCTCAACATGACGAACTTTTGCAATGGTGCACACTCAGGGAGAACACAATTCATCTTGAAATTTAAGTGAGGGATCACCTTATAATGCTACCGTCGTCCTAAGCAAAACAAGGTGCATAAAAGGATTAACATCACATGCAAATCATAAGTGACATGATATGGCCATGAACTTGTGCTTTTGATCTCCATCTTGAAAGCACCGTCATGATCTCCATCGTCACCGGCAAGACACCATGATCTCCATCATCTTGATCTCCATCAATGTGTCGCCATCGGGGTTGTCGCGCCCAACATGCTTCTACTACTATTTCTACCGTTTAGCGATAAAGTAAAGCATTACATAGCGCTTAATGATTGACACGCAGGTCATACAATAATTAAAGTTAACCCTATGGCTCCTGCCGGTTGCCATACTCATCGACATGCAAGTCGTGATAATCTATACATCACATCATCTCATACATCACATATATCACATCATGTAATTGGCCATATCATATCACAACATACCCTGCGAAAACAAGATAGACGTCCTCTAATTGTTGTTGCATGTTTTATGTGGCTGCTACGGGTATCTAGCAAGAACAATTCTCATCTACGCAAAAACCACAATGGTGATACACTAGTTTCTTTTCAACCTTCTCAAGGACCGCCTTTGTCGAATCCGATCCAACTAAAGTGAGAGAAACTGGCACCCGCAGGCCATCTATGCAACAAGTTGCGGTCGAGGGAACTGGTCTCTCATAAGCGTACGAGTAATGTTGGTCTGGGCCACTTCATCTCACAATACCGCTGAGGCAAAATCTGACCAAGGGAGGAAGCAATCTAAGCATCAACGCCCACAAACCTTTTGTGTTCTTCTCGAGATCTCATCTACCCATAGACCTAGCTCATGATGCCACTATTGGGGAACATTGCATGGGAAACAAAAAATTTCCTACGCACACGCAAGATCTATCCATGGTGATGAGCATCTACGAGAGGGAGAGTGGATCTACGTACCCTTGTAGATCGCTAAACGGGAAGCATTAAGAAACACAGTTGGTGTAGTCGAACGTCTTCGACATCCAAATCGCCGAGCGTCCCGCGATCTCATCACGATCCGTCCCGCGATCCAATCACGATCCGTCCCGTGAACTCATCACGATCCATCCCACGAACTCATCACGATCCGTCTCGCGATCTTGATCATGATCCTTCCGATCTAGCGCCGAACGGACGAAACCTCCGCGTTCAGCACACGTACAGCTCGATGACGATCTCTGCCTTCTTGATCCAGAAAGAGGGAGCGGATAGGTAGAAGAGTTTTCTGGCAGCGTGATGGCGCTCCTGCGATGGTGGTGGAGCTATTCCGGCAGGGCTTCGCCTAAGCATGCAGAAATCCGATCTAGAGGAGAAACTATGCACTGGAGGAACGGGCAGCACGTGGCTAAAAATTCTGTCCAAAAACCCTAAAACCTCTAGTATATATAAGAGGAAGGGAGGAGGAGGCTTGGCACAAGGTCCAAGCCTCCAAGGAGTCGGCCGAACCAGGTGGAGGAGGTGGACTCCACCTCCAATCCTAGTAGGACTAGGATTCACCCTATTTTTACCTTTTTCCACTTTTCTCTTTGGGACTTTTTTCCCAAATCGCATGGGCCTTGTGTGGGACTTCCACCAGCCCACTAAGGGCTGGTAAACACTCTCCCAAATCCCATGGAGCCGCTTGGGTCGAAATACCCCTCCCAATGGTCTCCCGGTACACTACCGGCACTCCCGGTACACTACCGATGAGCCCGAAACTTTTTCGGCGACCAAAACAGGACTTCCTATATATGAATATTTACCTCCAGACCATTACGGAACTCCTTGTGACGTACGGGATCTCATTCGGGACTCCGAACAACCTTCGGTCACCACCATGCATAACTCTATACTACCGAAACGTCACCGAACCTTAAGTCTGCAGACCCTGCGGGTTCGAGAACTATGTAGACATGACCGAGACACCTCTATGGTCAATAACCAATAGCGGGACTTGGATGTCCATATTTTTTCCTACGTATTCTACAAAGATCTTTATCGGTCGAACCTCTATGTCAAGGATTCAGTTAATCCCGTATGATGTTCCCTTTGTTCTTCGGTATGTTACTTGCCCGAGATTCGATCGTCAGTATCTCTATACCTAGTTCAACCTCGTTACCGGCAAGTCTCTTTACTCGTTCCATAATACAAGTTCCCGTGACTAACAATTAGTCACATTGCTTGCAAGGCTTGTTGTGATGTTGTATTACCGAGTGGGCCCTGAGATACCACTCCGTCACACGGAGTAACAAATCCCAGTCTTGATCCATGCCAACTCAACAGACACCCTCGGAGATACCTGTGTGCTTCCACCATGCCTTGAGATACCTGTGTGCCTTTAGTAGCCTTCTTTACCGGGAAATGCCTCTTTGTGTTTCCACCAAGCCTTGGTAGCTTGCTACTACTTCGGACACATTGATTGACCGACATGTATCCTTCTTTGCTGATGTGTCTGTCCCTTTGGGGAAATGTATCGCGGTGTAATGGAGTCCCTATAGCCTGCTATGACTCGTCTACGTGTAGTGATGACATTTATGTCCCACGGTGTAATGGAGTCCTTGTAGCTTGCTATGACTCGTCTACACACGCTGATGACTGACACCTGCATTGCTGGGTTACGTTTGCATGTCCCTGTACGGTTGTGCCACTTGGGTCTATAACTAGTCATGTCGACCCGGGTTCTTTGATGTGTGAATGCTAGCGACATCTTCATATTCGTGAGCCAAAAGGCGCAAACGGTCCCGGCCAAGGTAAGGCGGCAGTCGTGGGTTACCGTGCGTGAGGCCGCAAAGTGGTGTGAAGTTTTACAGGTTGGATTCATATGTCTTAGGATCGGGGTCCCGACAACGATCTAGAAGGTTATGTATATCCACTCTCCCCCTCGTAGATGCTCATCACCATGGATAGATCTTGCGTGTGCGTAGGAAACATTTTGTTTCCAATGCAACGTTCCCCAACAGTGGCATCATGAGCTAGGTATATGTGTAGATGAGATCTCGAGTAGAACACAAAGGAGTTTGTGGGATTTGATGCTTAGATTGCATCATCCCTTGGTCGTGTTTTGATTCTGCAGTATTGTGGGATGAAGTGGCCCGGACCAAACTTACTCGTACACTTATGAGAGATCGGTTCCATCGACTAACGTGTAGCTTTGTTGCACAAAGATGGCTGGCAAGTGTCTGTCTCTCCTACTCTAGTTGGATCGGATTCGACAAAGGCGGTCCTTGAGAAGGTTGAATAGCAATTTGAGTATCACCATTTTGGTTTATGCATAGGTGAGAATTGTTCTTGCTAGATACCCGTAGCATCCACGTAAAACTTGCAACAACAATTAGAGGACGTCTAACTTGTTTTTGCAGAGTATGTTGTGATGTGATATGGACAATTACATGATGAGATATATGTGATGTATGAGATGATCATGTTTTGTATAGAATATCACGACTTGCATGTCGATGAGTACGGCAACCGGCAGGAGCCATAGGGTTGTCTTTAATTATTTTCGCCATTTTTGCTTTACTTTATCACTATGAGATAGCAATAGTCGTGGAAGCAACAGTCGGCGCGGAAACCCCGATGGCGACACATTGATGGAGATCAAGATGATGGAGATCATGTTATCATGCCGATGAAGATGGAGATCATGCCGGTGCTTTGGAGATGGAGATCAAAAGCACAAAGTTCATGGCCATAGCATGTCACTTATGATTTGCATGTGATGTTAATCCTGTTATGCACCTTGTTTTTCTTAGGACAACGGTAGCATTATAAGGTGATCCGTCACTTAAATTTCAAGATGAATTGTGTTCTCTCCGAGTGTGCACCGTTGCGAAAGTTCGTCCTGTCAAGACACCACGTGATGATTGAGTGTGATAGAATCTACGTTCACAAACAATGGGTGCAAGCCAGTGTTGCACGTGCGGAACACTCGGGTTAAACTTGACGAGCCTAGCATGTACAGACATGGCCTCGGAACACAAGAGACCGAAAGGTCAAACATGAGTCATATAGTAGATATGAGTAACATGATGATGCTCACCATTGAAACCACCTCAACTCACGTGATGATCGGACTTGAGTTGGTGAATTTGGATCATGTATCACTCAGATGACCTGAGGGATGTCAATTTGAGTGGGAGCTTTAGTAATTTGATTAACTAAACTCATTATCTTGAACAATAGTCTTAGTAACATTTGCATATTTATGTTGTAGATCAATGGCTCGCGTAGTAGTACCCCTGAATTTTAATCCATTCCTAGAGAAAGCTAAGTTGAAAGATGATGGAAGTAACTTTGTGGACTGGGCCCATAATCTGAGAATTATCCTCACAGCTTCCCAGAAGACTTATGTCCTTGATGCACCGCTTGGTGATCCACCCGCTCCAGTTGAGTCTACAGACGTTGCGAACGCCTAGCAGGCACGTTCTGATGATTACTCAATGGTTCAATGTGGAATTTTGTATGGCTTAGAACCAGGATTTCAAAGATGTTTTGAACGTCATGGAGCATATGAGATTTTCCAGGAGTTGAAGTTTATCTTTGAGAAGAATGCCCGGATCGAGAGGTATGAGACCTTCGGTAAATTATATGCTTGCAAGATGGAGGAGAATGGGTCTGTTAGTGAACATATACTCGGAATGTCTGGGTATTCGACCTGTCTAGCTGAGTTGGGAATTGTTCTCCCTCTAGAGGCAGTCACTGACAGAGTTCTTCAATCATCGCCACCTAGATACAAGAGCTTCGTGTTGAACTATAACATGCACGGGATGAACAAGTCAGTCACCAAGCTATTTGCAATGTTAAAAGTCGCCGACTCTGAGATTCAGAATGAGCATCAAGTGTTGATGGTCAATAAAACCACTAGTTTCAAGAAGAATGGCAAGGGCAAGAAGGGTAACTCTAATAAGAGTGAAAAAGCAGTTGCCCCTCCCGTGAAGAAACCCAAGGCTGGACCCAAGCCAGAAACTAAGTGCTTTCATTGCAAGGGAACTGGTCACTGGAAGTGGAACTGCCCCAAGTATCTGGCCGACAATAAGGCGGCCAACAGCAAACAAGGTATATATGATATACATGTTATTAATGTGTACCTTACAAACTCTCGTTGTAGTGCATGGGTATTTGATACCGGTTCGGTTCCTCACATTTGCAACTCAAAACAAGAGCTACGCAATAGATGAAGGCTGGCAAAGGACAAAGTGACGATGCGCGTGAGAAATGGTTCCAAGGTTGATGTGATTGCCGTCGGCACGCTCGCTCTTCGATTACCATCGGGATTAGTGATGAACTTGAATAATTGTTATTTAGTGTCTGCGTTAAGCATGAACATTATATCTAGATCTTGTTTATTGCGATACGGTTACTCATTTAAATCAGAGAATAATGGTTGTTCTATTTATATGAGTAATATCTTTTATGGTCATGCACCCATTGTCAGGGGTTTATTCATATTGAATCTCGACAATGATAATACACATGTTCATAACATTGATGCCAAAAGATGTAGAGTTAACAATGATAGTACCACTTTTTTCTGGCACTGCCGTTTAGGTCATTTGGTGTAAAACGCATGAAGAAGCTCCATGTTGATGGACTTTTGGAGTCACTTGATTTTGAATCACTTGACACAAGTGAACCATGCCTCTTGGGCAAGATGACTAAAACGTTGTTCTGTGGAGCAATGGAATGGGCAAGTGACTTGTTGGAAATCATACATACCGATGTGTGCAGTCCAATAAGCGTTGAGGCGCACGGTAGATATTGTTATTTTCTAAACTTCACTAATGACTTAAGTAGATATGGGTATATTTACTTAATGAAACACAAGTCTGGAACGTTTGAAAAGTTCAAGCAATTTCAGAGTGAAGTTGAGAATCATCGTAACAAGAAGATTAAATTCCTACGATCTGATCAAGGACGAAAATATCTAAGTTATTAGTTTGGCGGTCACTTAAGACAGTGTGGAATTGTTTCACAATTGACACCGCCTGGAACACCACAGCGTAATGGTGTGTCCGAACATCGTAATCGAACCTTATTAGATAAGGTGCATTCTATGATGTCTCTTGCTGATTTGCCACTATCGTTTTGGGGTTATGCATTAGAGACAGCTGCATTCACTTTAAATTGGGCACCATCGACATCCGTGAGACGACGTCATATGAACTGCGGTTTGGCAAGAAGCCAAAATTGTCATTTTTTGAAGTTTGGGGATGTGATGCTTATGTCAAAAAGCTTCAGCCTAAAAAGCTGGAACCTAAAGCGGAGAAATGCGTCTTCATAGCATACCCAAAAGAGACAGTTGGGTATACCTTCTATCTTAGATCCGAAGGCAAAGTGTTTGCTGCTAAAAATGGAACATTTCTTGATAAAGAGTTTCTCTCGAAAGAATTGAGTGGGATGAAGATAGAACTTGATGAGGTAGTTGAACCTTTGATTCAACCATAGAGTAGTGCAACGCAGAAAGATGTTTCTGTGGAGCCTACGATAGTTGAAGAGGATGTTAATGATGATGATCATGAAACTTTGGATCAAGTTACTATTGAACCTCATAGGTTGATAAGGGCGTGTACTGCTCCTGAATGGTACGGCAAACCTGTCTTGGAGGTCATGTTGTTAGACAACGATGAACCTACGAGCTATGCAGAAGCGATGATGGGCCCGGATTCTGAGAAATGGTTATAGGCCATGAAATCCGAGATGGGATCCATGTATGAAAACAAAGTATGGACTTTGGAAGTATTACCTGAAGGGAGAAAGGCCATTCAGAACAAGTGGATCTTTAAGAGGAAGACAGACGCGAACGGTAATGTCACCGTCTATAAAGCTCGACTTGTGGTAAAGGGTTTTTCACAAGTTCAAGGAGTTGACTACAATGAGACTTTCTCAACTGTAGCGATGCTTAAGTCTGTCAGAATCATGTTAGCAATAGCTGCATATTTTAACAATGAAATTTGGCAGATGGATGTCAAAACAACATTCCCTGACGGTTTCCTTAAGGAAGAGTTGTATATGATACAACTGGAAGGTTTTGTCGATCTAGAGAATGCTGACAAAGTTTGCAAACTCCAGCGATCTATTTATGGACTCATGCAAGCATCTCGGAGGTGGAACCCGCGCTTTGATGAGGTGATCAAAGTGTTTGGGTTTATACAAGTTTACGGAGAAGCTTGTATTTACAAGAAAGTGAGTGGGAGTTCTATAGAGTTTCTAATATTATATGTGGATGACATATTGCTGATTGGAAACAATATATAAATGTTGGAAAGCATGAAGGAATATTTGAACAAGAGTTCTTCAATGAAGGACCTCGGAAAAGCTGCTTTCTTATTAGGCATTAAGATCTATAGAGATAGATCGAGACGCTTAATAGGACTTTACAGAGCATATACCTTGATAAACTTTTGAAGAAGTTCAAAATTGATCAGTCCAAGAAGGGGTTCTTGCCTATGTTACAAGGTGTGAAGTTGAGTAAGACTCAATGCCCAGTGACGGCAGAAGATAGAGAGAAGATGAGTGTCATCCCCTATGCGTCAGCCATAGGCTCTATCATGTATGCAATGTTCTGCACAAGACCTGATGTCAGCCTTGCCATAAGTATGACCGGAAGGTTTCAAAGTGATCCAGGAATGGAGCACTAGATGATGGTCAAGAATATCCTTACATACCTGAAAAGGACTAAGGAAATGTTTCTCGTTTATGGAGGTGATCAAGAGCTCCTCGTAAAGGGTTACGTCGATGCAAGTTTTTACACTGATCTAGATGACTCTAAGTCGCAAACCGGATACGTATTTATTCTTAATGGGGGCGATAAGCTGGTGTAGTTCCAAGCAGAGCGTGGTAGCCAATTCTACATGCAAAGCGGAGTACATCGCAGCCTCGGAGGCAGCAAAGGAAGGTGTCTGGATAAAGGAGTTCGTGACAGATCTGGGAGCAGTGTCTAGTGCACTGAATCCAGTGGATCTGTTCTGTGATAACACTGATGCCATTGCCCTGGCCAAGAAACCAAGGTTTCACAAGAGGAGCAGACACATAAAACGACGCTTGAATTCCATCCGCGAGTACATCAAGGAGGAGGACATAAATATTTGCAAAGTGCGCATAGATCTGAATGTTGCAGACACGTTGACTAAACCTCTTCCTAGGGCTAAACATGATCAACACCAGAACTATATGGGTGTTCGATTCATTACAATGTGAATCACATAGTGATATGAGCTAGATTATTGACTCTAGGCAAGTGGGATACTGTTGGAAATATGCCCTAGAGTCAATAATAAAATAGTTATTATTATATTTCCTTGTTCATGATAATCGTTTATTGTCCATGCTATAATTGTATTGATTGGAAACACATTGCATGTGTGGATACATAGACAACACTTTGTCCCTGGTATGCCTCTAGTAGACTAGCTCATTGATCAAAGATGGTCAAGGTTTCCTAGCCATTGACATGAGATGTCATTTGATAACAGGATCACATCATTGGGAGAATGATGTGATGGACAAGACCCAAACTCTAAACATAGCATATGACCGTGTCAGTTTATTGATATAGTTTGCTGCATGTCAAGTATTTGTTCCTATGACCATGAGATCATGCAACTCAATGACACCGGAGGAGTACCTTGTGTGTATCAAACATTGCAACGTAACTGGGTGACTATAAAGGTGCTCTACATGTATCTTTGAGGGTGTCTGTTGGGTTGGCATGGATCAAGACTGGGATTTGTTACTCCGTGTGACGGAGAGGTATCTCAGGGACCACTTAGTAATACAACATCACAACAAGCCTTGCAAGCAATGTGACTAAAGTGTTAGCCATGGGATCTTGTATTACAGAACCAGTAAAGAGACTTGCCAGTAATGAGGTTGAACTAGGTATAAAGATACCGATGACCGAATCTCGGGCAAGTAACATACCAAAGAACAAAGGGAATAGCGTATGGGATTAACTGAATCCTTGACATAGAGGTTCAACCAATAAAGATCTTCAAAGAATATGTAGGAACCAATATGGGCATCTAGGTCCCGCTATTGGTTATTGACCGTAGAGGTGTCTCGGTCATGTCTACATAGTTCTCGAACCTGCAGGGTCTGCACACTTAAGGTTTGGTGACGTTTCGGTAGTATAGAGTTATGTATGATGGTGACCAAAGGTTGTTCAGAGTCCCGGATGACATCTCGTACATCAAGAGGAGATCCAGAATGGTCTGGAGGTAAAGATTGATATATAGGAAGTCCTGTTTTGGTCGCCAGAAAAGTTTCGGGCTCATCGATAGTGTACTGGGAGTGTCGGTAGGTTATCGGGGGACCATCAGGAGGGGTCTCTCGACCCAAGGGCCTACATGGGCTGTGGGAGAAGGTAAACCAGCCCTTAGTGGGCTGGCTGAAGCCCCACTAGAGGCCCATGCGGCTGGGTGGAGAAACCCAAAGGTGGAAGGATAATTCCTAGTGTGAGAGGAGTCCTAATCTTACTAGGATTGGAGGACTCCTCCTCTCTCCTCTTCGGCCGAAGCAAGGGCTGACCCCTTGGGGGCCAAGTCTCCTCCCTCCCTCCTCCTATATATACTAGAGGTATTGAGAGGTTTTCAATATAGAAAATCAGCCACGTGCCACCCTCTCCTCTAGATCGTAGTTTCTCCTCTAGATTATTTCAGTGGTGCTTAGGCAAAGCCCTAGTGGAATAGTTCCACCACCATCGCCGCCACGCCATCGCGCTATCGGAGAACTCATCTACCTCTCCGCTCCCTGTTGCTGGATCAAGAAGGCGGAGATCCATAAGACTCAAAACAAAAGCTTAATATTGATATAATAACAATAACATTTCAAGCATACTAGCAAAGCAATTGTATCTCTTCAAAATATAATGGCAAAAGAAAGTTATCCCTACAATATCATATGGTGTGGCTATGCTCCATCTTCCCCACACAAAGTATTTATATCATGCACAACCCCGATGACAACTCAAGCAATTGTTTTCACACTTTTATTTTCTCAAACTTTTTAAACTCTCACGCAATACATGAGCATGAGCCATGGATATAGCACTATAGGTGGAATAGAGTGTGGTGGAGGTTGTTAAGGAAAAGGGATAAGATAGTCTCACATCAACTAGGCATATCAACGGCCTATGGAGATGCCCATCAAGAGATATCAATGTGAGTGGGTAGGGATTGCCATGCAACGAATGCACTAGAGCTATAAGTGTATGAAAGCTCAAGAGGAAACTAAGGGGGGTGCATCCAACTTGCTTGCTCATGAAGACCTAGGGCAATTTTAGGAAGCACATTATTGGAATATACAAGCCAAGTTATATAAAGAAAAACTCCCACTAGTATATGAAAGTGACAAAATAGGAGACTCTCTATCATGAAGATCATGGTGCTACTCTGAAGCACAAGTGTGAAAAAAGATAGTAGCAATGTCCCTTCTCTCTTTTCTCTCATTTTTTTCTTTTTTTTGTGGGCATCTAAGGCCTCCTTTATTTTTATTTTTTTATTTGGGCTTCTCTGGCCTCTTTTATTTTTCATAAAGTCTGGAATCTCATCCCCACCTGTGAGGGAATAATAGATTCCATCATCCTTTCCTCACATGGGACATGCTCTAATAATTACAATCATCACACTTTTATTTACTTATAACTCAAAACAAAATTACAACTTGATACCTTTGACAAAATATGACTCTATATGCAATATGGAAGTGATGGTGCATGTCATAAAAGGAAACGGTGGAAGTTGCATGGCAATATATCTCGGAATGGCTATGGGAATGCCATAATAGGTAGGTATGGTGGCTGTTTTGAGGAAGGTATATGGTGGTTGTTTTGAGGAAGGTGTTTGGTGGCAGTTTTGAGGAAGGTGTTTGGTGTACCGGCTAAAGTTGCGCGGTACTAGAGAGGCTAGCAAAGGTGGAAGTGTGAGAGTGCGTATAATCCATGGACTCAACATTAGTCATAAAGAACTCACATACTTATTGCAAAAGTCTATTAGTCATTGAAGCTAAGCAGTAAACACATGCTCCTAGGGGAGAGGTTGGTAGGAGTAAACCGTCGCTCGCTCCCGACCCTCACACAAAGGTCGACAATCTATAAACAAAGCATGCTCCGACTTCCTTACATAACGGTTCACCATACGTGCATGCTATGGGAACCACAAACCAATACACAAGTATTTTTAGCAAATCACAATTACTTCCTAACATGACTATTAATATTACCATCTTTATATCTCAAAACTTTATGCAAGGAATCAAACTTGTAATAGTATTCAATGCACTTAATATGAAAGTTTTTATTATATCCCTATTGGATGCCTATCGTATTAGGACTAAATTCATAACCTAGACCAATTACCATGCTGTTTAGAGACTCTCAAAATAATATAAGTGAGGTGCTAGAGTTAAATTATTTCTATAAAATGCAAACACCACCGTGCTCTAAAAAATATAAGTAAGCACATAGAGCAAAATTGCCTATCTCAAAAGATATAAGTGAAGCACATGGAGTATTCTAATAAATTCACAATTCAGCATGTCTCTCTCAAAATATGTGTGCATCAAGGATGATTGTGGCAACTAATAAGCAAAGACTCATATCATACAAGACACTCCAAGCAAAACACATATCATGTGGTGAATAAAAATATAGCCTCAAGTAAATTTACCGATGGATTGAAGACGAAAGAGGGGATGCCTTCCGGGGCATCCCCAAGCTTAGGCTCTTTGGAATCCTTGAATATGACTTGGGGTGACTTGGGCATCCCCAATATTAGGCTCTTTCCACTCATTATCCCATAGTCCATCAAATCTTTACCCAAAACTTGAAAACTTCACAACACAAAACTTAACAGAAAACTCATGAGATCTGTTAGTATAAGAAACTAAATCACCACTTTAAGTACTGTTGTGAACTCATTTTTTATTAATATTGGTCTTATACCTACTGTATTATAACCTCTCCATGGTTCATACCCCATGATACAACCCATAGATTCATCAAAATAGGCAAACAACTCAAAGAAAACAGAATCTGTCAAAAACAGAACAGTCTGTAGGAATCTGTAAACTTCGTATACATATGTAACTCAAAAAATTCTTAAAAATTAGCAAACCTTTGGAAATTTATATATTAATCTTGTGTACAAATTCCAGACTCATTTGATGCACTTAAAAAGTTAGAAAATTCCTGGACTGAGCGCAAAAGTTTCTGTTTTTCAGCAAGATCAAATCAACAACTACCATAGATCACCCCAAAGGTTTTACTTTGCTCAAACACTAATCAAAACACCAAAACACAATTACTACAGAAGTAATAATGTGTGAAACACTCAAAAACAGAAGCAAAAAGCAGAACACAAAAACAAAATTGGGTTGCCTCCCAACAAGCGCTATTGTTTAACGCCCCTAGCTAGGCATAACGATTTCAATGATGCTCACATAAAAAGTAGCAATTGAGATATGAAAAAGAGCATCACGAATAGCATGAAAAACACATTTAAGTCTAACCTACTTCCTATGCATAGGGATTTTGTGAGCAAACAATTGATGGGAGCAAGAATCAACTAGCATAGGAAGGCAAAACAAGCATAACTTCAAAACCTTGAACACATAGAGAGGAAACTTGATATTATTTCAATTCATACAAGCATATGTTCCTCCCCCATAATAAATTTCAGTAGCTTCATGAAGGAATTCAACAATGTAACTATCAGATAAATCATTCTTTTAATGATCAATTATAGCATACGTGTCATCACCAAAACTTGGGGAACAAAAAATATCATCTTCATCAAGCATAGCATCCCCAAGCTTGTGGTTTTCCATATCATTCGCATCATGGATATTCACAGAGTTCATACTAACAACATCGCAATCATGCTTTTCAGTCACGGAACTATCATGAATCTCCTTACAAGTTTCTTCTTTCAACACTTCATCAAAAATTTCTAGATTCATGATTTTCAAACAAAACTTCATAGAGATAATCAAGTGCACTCAACTCACTAGCAATTGGTTCATCATAATTTGGTCTTTTGAAAATGTTAGTAAGTGGATGAGGATCTGTATCAATAGATTTTTTAGCAAGTGAATATGCAAGCATATAGGAGGCACATGGCAACACAAGTAAACATAGCAACGAAAAGGCGAACAGAAGAGGGGCAAATAAAAAGGCGAATCTTTTTGGTATTTTTGAAAATTGTTTTAGAAGTGGGGGAGGAAAACGAGAGGCAAATGGTAAATGATGTAAATGCAAGAGATGAGTTTGTGATGGGTACTTGGTAGGCTTGATCTTGACTTGCTATGTGTCCTCCCCGGTAACGGCACCAGAAATCCTTCTTGCTACCTCTTGAGCTTGCGTTGGTTTTCCCTTGAAGAGGAAAGGGTGATGCAGCAAAGTAGATAATTATTTGTCTCAGTTGATGAGAACCAACGTATCAATCCAGTAGGAGGAACAAGCAAGTCACCAGTGGATGCACCTACATAAAAAATCAAACTCTTGCACCCAACGCTATAAAGGGGTTGTCAATCCCTTCACGGTTATTTCCAAGTATTAGATCTAATAGAGATAGATGTAAATGAGTATGGAAAGTAAAATATAAATAAATTGAAGCAAAGTATTTTTGGTATTTTTGGTTTATAGATTATGGGAAGTAGACCCGGGGGGCATAGGTTTCACTAGAGGCTTCTATCTTGAAGGAAAATATCATGGCGGGTAAACAAATTACTGTCAAGCAATTGATAGAAAAGCGAATAATCATGTAGTTATCCAAGGAAATGATCATGCATATAGGCATCACGTCCATGTTAAGTAGACCGAAATGATTCGGCATCTACTACTGTTACTCCACACATCGACCGACTCATGCCTTCATCTAGAGTATTAAGTTCATGAAGAATAGAGTAACACATTAAGTAAGATGACATGATGTAGAGGGATAAACTCAAGCAATATTGATACATGGCAAGCCCGTGTGGGTCTATCTTTCATGAATTGGAGGGGGATTCCATGAAGAACACGAAGGGGAAATCACAAGAGGAAACACTCAAGAGCAAGTCCAATCGCACATCCACTAGACTCACCACACAGAAGATCCACAAGGTACATGAACAACAAAGAGAAAGAAGGATACTGTTGGGGAACGTTGCATGGGAAAAAAATCCTATGCTTCACCAAGATCAATCTATGAGATGGGCATCGATGAGAGGAGAGATTGGATGCACATACCCTTGTAGATTGCTAAGCGGAAGCATTAAAGAACGCGGTTGATGTAGTCGTATGTCTCCGCGATCCAAATCGCAAGCCGTCCCACGAACTCCCGATCAAGTACCGAACGGATGGCACCTCCGCGTTTAGCACACGTGCAGCTTGATGAAGATCTCCGCCTTCTTGATCCAGCAAGAGGGAGCTGATAGGTAGATGGGTTCGTCGGCAGCACGAAGGCGTGGCGGCGGTGGTGGTGGAGTTGATCGGGCAGAGCTTCGCTAAGCGGCGCCGAATCAATCTACTAGAGGAGAGGTAATCGGGGAGGGAGGAAGGGTTGCGCCATGACTTGTGTGTCTGTAGCCCTCCCTCCCCTCTCATATATATAGGGAAAGAGCAGGGGCTGGCCGTCCTAGGGTTTCCCCGAGGGTTTGGTGCGGCGGCCAAGGAGGTGGGCGGCGGCCAGGGTGGCTTGGTCACCAAGTTTGGTGGCTAGCCCACCCTTTTGGCCCAACCCTAGCCTCTAGATGCATGGGCCTTCAGGTGGGAGGTGCGGCCAGCCTACCAGGGGCTGGTCCACACCCTCTCATAGCCCATGTGTCCCTTCGGAGTAGATGGGCCCACCCGGTGGACCCCCAGGAACACTTCTGACACCCCGTCACACCAATTGCAGGTCACAAAACTTTTCCAGAACTCAAACACCAACTTCCCATATATCAATCTTCACCTCTGGACCATTCCAGAAATCCTTGTGACTTCTGGGATCTCATCCGGGACTCCGAACAACCTTAGGTCACCAACACACATAACTCATCTGTACCGAAACGTCACTGAACCTTAAGTGTGCAGACCATGCGGGTTCGAGAACCATGTAGACATGACCGAGACACCTCTACAGTCAATAACAAATAGCGGGACCTAGATGCCCATATTGATTCCTACATATTCTACGAAGATCTTTATCAGTCGAACCTCTATGTCAAGGATTCAGTTAATCCTGTATGATGTTCCCTCTGTCCTTCGGTATGTTACTTGCCCAAGATTCGATCATCGGTATCTCTATACCTAGTTCAACCTTGTTACCGGCAAGTCTCTTTACTCGTTCCGTAATACAAGATCCCGTGGCTAACACTTAGTCACATTGCTTGCAAGGCTTATTGTTATGTTGTATTATCGAGTGGGCCCTGAGATACCTCTCCGTCACACGGAGTAACAAATCCTAGTGTTGATCCATGCCAACCCAGCAGACATCCTCGGAGATACCTGTAGAGTACCTTTATAGTCAACCAGTTACGTTGCAATGTTTGATACACACAAGGCACTCCTCCGGTGTCAGTGAGTTGCATGATCTCATGGTCATAGGAACATATCCTTGACAATGCAGAAAACTGTAGCAATAAACTGACACGATCTGTAACATCCCAAAATTACATTTTGGAATGTTATGAAATATAGCAATGCATCATCATCGCATTGTTTGAATGAATAGAATGGTTGAAGTGCTTCCTTTGAATTTCTGAAAAGCCACTTTCATCTTTCCCTTTTCTTGTTTCACCTATTTGAAAACCTCTGGAAAAGTTCAAAGAAAAGAGGGGAGTAATATGACACTCCACACCAGGGGCATATTGGTGAAATATTTGAACAATAAAACCAGGGGGTTATTTGAAAAAATTATTGCAAAAGGATTTAAAATCAAATAAGCAATTTCTGAAAAAAAATCAAGGTATTCAATATGACACAGGAAAAATGTTCATTAAATAGCATTAATTCTCCTGATCATTTTGATATATATATTTCCTATATTTGGAAATGTTTTGAATGCTTTAAATGTGTTTTAAACGCTCTGGAAATAATAAATGAAATGGATTTATTAGAAACTGGCCGGCCCACGGCCATTAAGACCCGAAACTACTCCGGGTCGGCCACCGACACGCTAACAGCGTTCCCTACCCTCACTGACGTGCGGGACCCACCGTCCGACTGTGGCGACCCCGCGCTCGTCCCCTTCCCTGCGCCTCCTCCCTCGCCGGAGATCCCTCCGCCGCGAATCACGCCTCTCATGCCCTCCCCGACCACCGCACCGCTCCTATATAAAGCCCCGACCCTCCGCTCTCCGTTCCCCACACGAAACCCCCTTTCGCTCGCAGGAACGCTGCCCCACAACCTCGCCGGAGTTTGGCACTCGACCGAACCTCCCAGAACTCGTGCCCGTCGTCACACTCGCCCCCGACCCCCTCCGACGCCGCCAATCGACGCCGGAGCTTTGCCGCCGTCGCCTGAGCACCTCGGACGCCACCCCCGACCACTGCACCGTCGCCCACGACCACCACCGACCTTAGGCTGCCGTCGACCTCGCCGGAACCCCGACCCCCTCCGTTGTAAGTCACCACACCTCACTGTAGCCGTTGGATCCGCAGTCAACGCCCTAGATTAGATCACTTAAAAGCCCGAACCGGTACGCACTAAGTCTCGAACAACCGCTCGTTAGCTCTCACACGCACGCCCTCACGGCTAATCACAACCTGACATGTAGCCCCTAACCGATCGTTATTAGTTTCTCTTTTTCTGTTTCTGTTTTAGAAAACAGAATGTTTTCTGTTTTTGTTTTTATCATATCTTTTAAAATATTTAGTGTTTTTAGTTGATTCTTTTTGCATTAGTTCAAAAATTTGATGTAGTTTATGTATGTATGCTTAGTTTTCAAATTTGAACTTTAAATTTTGAATCTAATCAAATTTGTTTAAATTACTAAAATCTGTATAACTACAGTTTAATAATATATTTTTGAGTGAATCTTTTTGCCACTGTTTGGTATTAGTAAAACCTATCATTCTACATAATTTGAGAATTTTTAGAATGAATTTTGTTACTATTTTAGCAAAAACATAATCTGTTTAGTTCTTAATAGATTTTAACTAAACTGATTTTTATTTAATTTGAACCTGAATTAGTTTAACTTTTGTTTTTAGATTTCATTAGGTTCTATTGATTCAAGTTTAGGTGTATCTTTTTTTGTTAATAAAATATGTTTTTCAAACTGTTTTGTGCTCTAGTTTGAATAGGTCCATCTTGTTTTCACCATGTATATTGTTTAGAAGAAGTTTTGTAGTACTTCTTTTTAGCACAATACTTTTATAATGAAATACTTTTTGTTGTCAAATAAAACTTTATATTTAAATTTTTTCTGTTATCTAAAATGTCTAGTTGTTCAAGACCAATCTTGTTGACTTGTATGTCTTAGTAGGGATTTTTGACCCCAATAATTTTATAGTCTTATACTTTAAGTGATTCTTCTTTTGATTGTGATTTTGTTTGTTGAAGCATTTGTTTACCTTGCTATTGAATGAATTGTTCTGTGTTTATGCTTATGGTGTGCTCTTGTTTGATTCGTTAGATCATCCGGAGTGCGAAGCTTGTTATCTAGAGTCACTTGATTACGAGGATCGTCAGCAAGGCAAGTCATGTTGACCATGTATACCTATGTTTTATTGCATTAGTTCTTCTATATCCCCAATTGCAATGCGAAGTAGGTAATTGGAAACTTGGTTACTTGTTGTAGTATCATGTGGTAGGTACCCCTCAACCCTTTGACACATTGGCCTCGGCAAATGTTGATTTACATTTTGCTATGCTATTAGTAGACGGGGTTGGTTGTGTGATTCATGAGAGTTGTGAGTTAATAATTTCAAGACCTACATGATGATCAAGTCTTCAAGACTCCAAGTTTTCAACTTACCTCTGGGTGGATGATGGTTGAACGGCGCCCTAGAGAAACCAGTGGTTAGCCTAGATGATGCTGGAGAAGTGCCAGTATTCATGCGAAAAGGTCCACCCAGGCACAAAGAGATGGATGGATGCTTCAAGACCCAAGGCTTACCTACACAGCCACAAGACATTATGGGCTCTGGCTTGGTTGGATATCATGGTGACCCTAGACAGGTGGTGCTACGAGATGTAGAAGAACAGTAGGAAAGGATGGGCACCGACAGAGTCTCGGGGAAACCCTTTAAAAGACCATGTTTTGGTCATCCGTTTCTCAAACACCATGAAGTGCGAGAAGTCCAACGGAGGCGATCAAATCTTGTGGGGAACGTGTGCAAAACTCTGCAGAGTACCCAAACCTAATCGATTAGCCGTGTCCATGGTCATGGACAGTTTGAGCCAAAGGAACTGAAATTATCTGGAACTCTCAGCACAATTAATTATATTGATGTGGGTTATTAATGTCAACTTGGGTATGAGAATTGGTCGGTGTAACCATCTCATTAATCAACCAACAATGTAGTAATTATGCCTTTGCCCTCTCTTGTTGTAGGAAAAATTTGGCTTTATGCAAAAACTTACTACCCCACTTGCCATATTTGCATATAGACTAGATGATTACTTTACCCCCTCTCTTGTGACTTTGCCGGCATATTCAATATGCTGACCTATACGGTTGCAACGTATCATGTTGTAGAGTACTTTTCCGACCAGGAGTGAGGATACGCTCTACGCTCGGTGAGATGCCCTTGGAGTAAGATGGACTCAACAACCCTTGGAGCTTCCGCAAGTTTTGGTTTAGTTTATCGCATGATTTGGCCTTCCGTCACTTTATTGTAATCCTTATTGTAACAAAGGACTCGATATGAGATTTCGATTTATTAATGATGTGTGATTTATTTTTGATATATACATTGATGTACTGTGTGTGTACCAGCATGATCTTGGGATGGTACAGAAACACTGGAGATTCGACCTTTCTGGTCGGGTCGCTACAGAAATGGTATCGGAGCACACGCTGACCGTAGGACGTAACCTCTAGGATTGGAAGAGCCTTAGGATTTATTTCTCTTTTGTTTTTAAAATTCTTATACTCTCATCTACTCGTTTCTGACTTCCTCCGATTTATTTCAAAATTTATAGATGGCCACCTTCGTCCCAGTTTTGATCACGGAGTTTTGCCAGCCTGACGCAACGGTGCCCTTTGGCAAGGAGCTGATGAGGATTGTCAGGGACGTGACGATTGCTTTGACGAGCATCACCGGGACTCCTATCATGTCTTTTCCACAAGACGGTCGCTACAGGATCGAGGTGCACATCCCCGGGAAGACCTTTGGAAATCGTAAGGAACCCATCGACTTCAAGTTTGTGGCACCCAGCTGGATACTTGGGAGAGACATGGCAATTCACCGCGCCCTTGGACGTATTTAGGAGTACTACAGGGGTGGACCCATTTCACCAGGACTCGGCGTGGTTTGTCGCGGGGATGCCAATGGAAACACTGAAGACACCACCATTTCCTATATCCAGACCTTGGAGACGCACATCAGGACCTTGGAGCTTCGGGTACGTGCCGACACGAAGACAATCAAGAGGCTGATGAACCGTGAGATTGACCTCGAAGCTGACTTACGGGAAGCCAAGTACGAGCATGAGTATGAGGTGAAGGATTTCTTAGAGAGGATCGATAAGCTGAACACTCGCATCACAACTCTGGAGGAACAGATGGACATGGGCGAAAATCTTCATCCAGAAGGAGACATGGCTCCTTTGATCAGCAATGATGATGACTATGAGGAGAGCACCACCGGAGGAGGCTCCATCACCATGTACTTTTGAGGAGAAATTTAGTTATGCCCCCATGTATCTTCATTTTTCGTCGTTAAACGTAGGTCGATGTTTAGTTTGATTTTGGAGATTTGTATCTCGATGTTTTGCCTTGAGTTGAATAAATGAATGAGTGTTTGGTGTGATATGTTTCTTGCATTGCATATGGGTAGTGAATTTCCCTTTTAGGTCATTGTTCTATTCTAATTCTCTCCCCTCTGAAAACAGCAAGATGCCTCCGCGACGTGAGCCCGACTTCACTTTCCCGCCAGAGCTCACACAACTTCTTCAGCAGCAGAACGCCCTGATGCAGCTGTTGATTCAGAATCAGACCAACAACCACAACAACCACCCTCCACCTCAAGGCGACAACCTCACCCGTTTTCTGAGACTGAATCCCCCAACTTTCTCCAGCAGCACAGAGCCCATTGTGGCAGATGATTGGCTCCGCAAGATGGAGAGGGAACTCACCACCGCAGGATGCACTGAGGCTGAAAAAGTGCATTTTGCCGCCCATCAACTGGAGGGACCAGCAACTTCATGGTGGGAGAACTACACCACCACGTACCCCATTACTGGTGTGACTTGGGAGAAGTTCAAGCAAGCTTTCCGCACCGCACATGTCTCAGCTGGAGCCATGAGTCTGAAGAAGCGTGAGTTTCGCAACTTATGCCAGGGGAACCGTTCCGTGGCCCAGTACGTGGACGACTTCAGCACGTTGGCTCGTTATGCACCAGGAGATGTGGCCGATGATGCAGCCAAGCAGGAGAAGTTCTTGGAAGGACTCAATCATGAGTTGAGCGTGCAGCTGATGGTGGCTACCTTTAGCAACTACCAGGAGCTGGTAGACAAGGCCCTCATCTTGGAGGGGAAGCAGCAGCAAATCGAGAACCGCAAGAGGAAGTATGCACAGGGGAAGTCTACCTCTGGAGCTCATCAGAAGCCCCGCTACTCCCCATACTCAGGAAATACCGGATCAAGGACCGGTAAGTATGGAGGACACACTCATCCCGTGCACAACCATTTAGGCCATAACCATGGAGGAAATGGGAATAATCGTCCCAATAATGGCAGCTTCAAGAATGGTAATGGAAGTGGGAATGGTAACCAACACCGTCCCGCTCCAGCTCAGAAGGATCTGAACCATATCACCTGTTTCAAGTGTCAGAAGACAGGGCACTATGCCACTGAATGCCCTCAGAACAAGCAAGGAAATGGAAATGGTAACAACAATGGCAACTCCGCAACTAAGAAGCCAAATCCGTTTCCTCGTGCTCAGGTGAACCACCTCGATGTGGAAGAAGTCTATGATCAGCCCGAGACTGTGGTTGGTAAGTTTTTATTGCATTCACGTCCAGTTATGGTACTTTTTGATTCTGGTGCAACTCATTCATTCATATCAAGGGTAGTTGTGGAAAAGTATGGTTTACCCACGAGAACCCTTAGTCAGCCCATTAAGGTCAATTCCCCAGGTGGTATGATGATGGCAGGGATAGGATGCCACGCCCTGAAACTCCACATAGGAAACCATGTTTTTCCTACCAACCTCATCGTCTTAGAATCTCAGGGATTGGATGTAATCCTAGGCATGGATTGGATGACCAAGTATGAAGGAAACCTTGATTGCCCCAGCAAGTCTATTTCACTCACCACTCCGGAGAACAAGAGGATTAAGTATGTATCCCGACGCACACAGATGAGTGCTCGGTTAAATTCCCTCACAGGAGTTGTTCAGGAGGAAGTGCCGGTTGTACGAGACTTTCCAGATGTATTCCCGGAGGAATTACCAGGCATGCCACCAGATAGGGAGATTGAGTTTCTAATAGAGCTACTACCAGGGACAGCCCCAATTTCCAAGAGACCCTATCGGATGCCCGCAAATGAATTTAGTAGAAATCAAGAAGCAGATTAAGGAGCTATTGGACAAGGGATATATTCGCCCAAGTTCATCACCTTGGGGAGACCCAGTTCTTTTGGTGGAGAAGAAAGACAAAACCTTGAGGATGGTGGTCGATTATCGAGCATTGAACAAGGTGACTATCAAGAATAAGTACCCTCTGCCGATGATTAATGACTTGTTTGACCAGCTAGTAGGCGCCAAAGTATTCTCCAAGATCGATCTTCGATCAGGGTATCACCAACTGAAGATTCGTGAACAGGATATACCCAAAACAGCTTTCACCACCAGGTATGGCTTATACGAGTATACAGTCATGTCCTTTGGTTTGACTAATGCTCCTGCCTACTTCATGAATTTGATGAACAAAGTGTTTATGGAATATTTGGACAAGTTTGTTGTGGTGTTCATCGATGACATTTTGATATTCTCCAAGAGCGAGGAAGAACACAAGGAACACTTGCGTTTAGTTCTGGAGAAGCTTAGAGAGCATCAGTTATATGCCAAGTTCAGTAAATGTGAATTCTGGCTGACGGAAGTCGGATTCCTTGGACATGTTATTTCCGGAGAAGGTATAGAAGTAGACCCCGCTAAGGTCAAAGCAGTCACTGAGTGGAAGTCACCCACCTCAGTTAAGGACATCCGTAGTTTTCTCGGACTTGCCGGATATTACCGGAGATTCATTGAGAATTTCTCAAAGATTGCCAAGCCCATGACAGAGCTGTTGAAGAAAGAGTCTAAGTATATCTAGACTGAGGAATGTGAGGCCAGTTTCCAGGAGTTGAAGAAACGTTTGGTCACAGCCCCAGTGTTGATACTGCCAAACATTCGGAAGGACTTCCAGGTTTATTGTGACGCATCCCGTCAAGGACTTGGAGGAGTACTCATGCAGGAGGGAAAAGTTGTAGCATATGCATCCAGACAGCTACGACCCCATGAGTTGAATTATGCTGCCCATGATTTGGAACTAGCAGCCGTAGTGCACGCACTCAAGACCTGGAGACATTTCCTTATTGGAAATAGTTGTGATGTGTACACTGATCATAAGAGCCTGAAGTATATCTTCACGCAGAAGGAGTTGAACCTCAGATAGAGGAGATGTTTAGAGTTAATCAAGGACTATGACATGAGATTACATTACCATCCAGGAAAGGCAAATGTTGTGGCAAATGCTTTGAGTCAGAAGAGTTATGTGAACACACTCATAGCCGGAGGATTACCCCAGGAGTTAACCAAAGATCTCAGAGAGCTTCGATTAGAGATAGTTCCGCAAGGATATGTTGCCACACTAGAGATTCAGTCCACCTTGACCAAAAGAATTCGAGAAGCCCAGAAATCGGACAAGGAGATAGCTGAGATAAAGCAGAGAATGAAGGAAGGCAAGGCTAAAGGCTTTCGTAAAGATGAACAGGGTACTTTATGGTTTGAGAACCGAATCTATGTGCCCAATGACCCAGAGCTCAGGAAGTTGATACTTCAAGAAGCCCACAATTCACCATACTCGATACACCCAGGCAACACCAAGATGTACCTGGATTTGAAGGAAAGTTACTGGTGGACAGGTATGAAGAAAGATATTGCCGAACATGTTGCGTATGTGATGTTTGTCAGCGAGTAAAGGCGGAACATCAGAAACCAGCAGGGTTACTCCAACCTTTGCCGATACCCAAGTGGAAATGGGATAAGCTTGGTATGGACTTCATCATAGGACTACCCAGGACCCGTTCAGGATATGATTCCATTTGGGTAGTGGTCGATCACTTGACCAAGGTGGCTCATTTCATTCCAGTGAAGACCACCTATACCAGTGCTAAGTTAGCCAATATCTATATGACTAGGATCGCATGTCTGCATGGAGTTCCGAGGAGTATCGTGTCAGATAGAGGAACACAATTTACCTCAAAGTTTTGGCATCAGCTACATGAAACTTTGGGTACAAGGCTGGAGTTCAGTACAAGTTTTCATCCGTAGACTGATGGACAGACTGAGAGAGTCAACCAGATTCTGGAGGACATGTTGAGAGCATGTGCGCTAGACTATGGGTCCAGTTGGGATGACAACTTACCTTACGCAGAGTTCTCGTACAACAACAGTTATCAGACCAGTCTGAAGATGGCCCCTTTCGAAGCTTTATACGGAAGGAGGTGTAGAACACCATTGATGTGGGATGGTGTTGGAGACCGAAATTTTTTTGGTCCCGATCTTATCAAAGATTCTAAAGAGAAGGTCAAACTGATTCGAGACCGACTCAAGATAGCTCAATCCCGGCAGAAGAGTTATGCTGATAACAAACGCAAGGAGGTGACATATGAAGTGGGGGATCGAGCATATCTTCGTGTGTCCTCACTTCGAGGAATCAAGAGGTTTGGTGTTAAAGGAAAGTTACACCCCGATTCATAGGCCCCTACAAAATTCTGGAACGTAGAGGCAAAGTTGCATACAAGCTAGAATTGTCGGAAGGACTGTCTGGAGTTCATGATGTTTTCCATGTTTCCCAGCTGAAGAAATGCCATGCTGAGATGGCTAATATTCCTTTGGGAGACACAGTGCCCCTAGAGGCCATACAACTTGACAGTGACCTGACCTACAAGGAGAAACCCGTCAGAATCCTCAAGACTGCCAACAGAGTTACCCGTAGCAGGATCATCAAGTTCTGTAAGGTTCTGTGGAGTCACCACACTGAGGAAGAAGCAACCTGGGAACGGGAAGAAGATCTTCGTAGAGACAACCCGCACCTATTTTCTAGCTAACCCGAATCTCGAGGGCGAGATTCATCTTAAGGTGGGTAGGTTTGTAACATCCCAAAATTCCATTTTGGAATGTTATGAAATATAGCTATGCATCATCATCACATTGTTTGAATGAATAGAATGGTTGAAGTGCTTCCTTTGAATTTCTGAAAGGCCACTTTCATCTTTCCCTTTTCTTGTTTCACCTATTTGAAAAACCTCTGAAAAAGTTCAAAGAAAAGAGGGGAGTAACATGACACTCCACACCAGGGGCATATTGGTGAAATATTTGAACAATAAAACCAGGGGGTTATTTGAAAAAATTAATGCAAAAGGATTTAAAATCAAATAAGCAATTTCTGAAAATATTTTTTTCAAAGTATTCAATATGACAGAGAAAAAATGTTCATTAAATAGCATTAATTCTCCTGATCATTTTGATATATATATTTCCTATGTTTGGAAAAAATTTGAATGCTTTAAATGTGTTTTAAATGCTCTGGAAATAATAAATGAAATGGATTTATTAGAAACTCGCCGGCCCACGGCCATTAAGACCCGAAACTACTCCGGGTCGGCCACCGACACGCTAACAGTGCGCCCCACCCTCACTGACGCGCGGGACCCACCATCCGACCGCGGCGTCCCCGCGCTCGTCCCCTTCCCCGCGCCTCCTCCCTCGCCGGAGATCCCTCCGCCGCGAATCACGCCTCTCGTGCCCTCCCCGACCACCGCACCGCTCCTATATAAAGCCCCGACCCTCTGCTCTCCGTTCCCCACCTGAAACCCCCTTTCCCTCACTGGAATGCTGCCCCACAATCTCGCCGGAGTTCGGCACTCGACCGAAGCTCCCAGAGCTAATGCCCGTCGCCACACTCGCCCCCGACCCCCTCCGACGCCGCCAATCGACGCCGGAGCTTCGCCGCCGTCGCCTGAGCACCTCGGACGCCGCCCCCGACCACTGCACCGTCGCCCACGACCACCACCGACCTCAGGCCACCGTCGACCTCGCCGAAACCCCAACCCCCTCCGTTGTAAGTCACCACACCTCGTCGTAGCCGTCGGATCCACAGTCAACGCCCTAGATTAGATCACTTAAAAGCCCGAACCGGTACGCACTAAGTCTTGGACGACCCCTCGTTAGCTCTCACACGCACGCCCTCGCAGCCAATCACAACCTGACACGTAGCCCCTAACCGATCGTTATTAGTTTCTCTTTTTCTGTTTCTGTTTTAGAAAACAAAATGTTTTCTGGTTTTGCTTTTATCATATCTTTTAAAATATTAAGTGTTTTTAGTTGATTCTTTTTGTATTAGTTCAAAAATTTGATGTAGTTTATGTCTGTATGCTTAGATTTCAAATTTGAACTTTAAATTTTGAATCTAATCAAATTTGTTTAAATTACTAAAATATATATAACTAGAGTTTAATAATATATTTTTGAGTGAATATTTTTGCCATTGTTTGGTATTAGTAAAACCTATCATTCTACATAATTTGAGAATCTTTAGAATGAATTTAGTTACTATTTTAACAAAAACATAATCTGTTTAGTTCTTAATAGATTTTAACTAAATTGATTTTTATTTATTTTGAACCTAAATTGGTTTAACTTTTGTTTTTAGATTTCATTAGGTTTTGTTGATTCAACTTTAGGTGTATCTTTTTCTGTTAATAAAATATGTCTTTCAAATTGTTTTGTGCTCTAGTTTGAATAGGTCCATCTTGTTTTCACCATGTATATTGTTTAGAAGAAGTTTTGTAGTACTTCTTTTTAGCACAATAATTTTAAAATGAAATACTTTTTGTTTTCAAATAAAACTTTATATTTAATTTTTTTCTATTATCTAAAATGTCTAGTTGTTCAAGACCAATCTTGTTGACTTGTATGTCTTAGTAGGGATTTTTGACCCCAATAATTTTATAGTCTTATACTTTAAGTGATTCTTCTTTTGATTGTGATTTTGTTTGTTGAAGCATTTGTTTACCTTGCTGATGAATGAATTGTTTTGTGTTTATGCTTATGGTGTGCTCTTGTTTGATTCGTTAGATCATCCGGAGTGCGAAGCTTGTTATCTAGAGTCACTTGATTACGAGGATCGTCAGCAAGGAAAGTCACGTTGACCATGTATACCTATGTTTTATTGCATTAGTTCTTCCATCTCCCCAATTGCAATGCGAAGTAGGTAATTGGAAACTTGGTTACTTGTTGTAGTATCATGTGGTAGGTACCCCTCAACCCTTTGACACATTGGCCTCGGGAAACGTTGATTTACATTTTGCTATGCTATTAGTAGACGGGGTTGGTTGTGTGATTCATGAGAGTTGTGAGTTAATAATTTCAAGACCTACATGATGATCAAGTCTTCAAGACTCCAAGTTTTCAACTTACCTCTGGGTGGATGATGGTTGAACGGCGCCCTGGAGAAACCAGTGGTTAGCCTAGATGATGCTGGAGAAGTGCCAGTATTCATGCGGAAAGGTCCACCCAGGCACAAAGAGATGGATGGATGCTTCAAGACCCAAGTCTTACCTGCACAGCGACAAGCCATTATGGGCTCTGGCTTGGTTGGATATCGTGGTGACCCTGGACAGGCGGTGCTACGAGATGTAGAAGAATGGTAGGAAAGGATGGGCACCGATAGAGTCTCGGGGAAACCCTT
Organism: Hordeum marinum; assembly: GCA_022496015.1. Classification (NCBI taxonomy): domain Eukaryota; kingdom Viridiplantae; phylum Streptophyta; class Magnoliopsida; order Poales; family Poaceae; genus Hordeum; species Hordeum marinum. The sequence continues at coordinate 337,566,708 of CM039677.1, read as the reverse complement.
TAAAAGACCATGTTTTGGTCATCCGTTTCTCAAACACCATGAAGTGCGAGAAGTCCAACGGAGGCGATCAAATCCTGTGGGGAACGTGTACAAAACTCTGCAGAGTACCCAAACCTAATCGATTAGCCGTGTCCACGGTCATGGACAGATTGAGCCAAAGGAACTGAAATTATCTGGAACTCTCAACACAATTAATTATATTGATGTGGGTTATTAATGTCAACTTGGGTATGAGAATTGGTTGGTGGAACCATCTCATTAATCAACCAACATTGTAGTAATTATGCCTTTGCCCTCTCTTGTTGTAGGAAAAAATTGGCTTTATGCAAAAACTTACTACCCCACCTGCCATATTTGCATATAGACTAGATGATTACTTTACCCCCTCTCTTGTGAATTTGCCGGCATATTCAATATGCTGACCTATATGGCTGCAACGTATCATGTTGCAGAGTACTTTTCCGACCAAGAGTGAGGATACGCTCTACGCTCGGTGAGATACCCTTGGAGTCAGATGGACTTAACTACCGTTGGAGCTTCCGCAAGTTTTGGTTTAGTTTATCTCATGATTTGGCCTTCAGCCACTTTATTGTAATCCTTATTGTAATAAAGGACTCGACATGAGATTTCGATTTATTAATGTTGTGTGATTTCCCTTTGATATATACATTGATGTACCGTGTGTGTACCAGCATGATCTTGGGATGGTACAAAAACACCAGAGATTTGACCTTTCAGGTCGGGTCGCTACACGATCATATGCTATGTTTATAGTTTGGGTCTTGTCCATGACATCGTTCTCCTAATGATGTGATATTGTTATCAAATGACATCTCATGTCAATGGCTAGGAAACCTTGACCATCTTTGATCAACGAGCTAGTTTACTAGAGGCTCACTAGGGACAAAGTGTTGTCTATATATCCAAACATGCAATGTGTTTCCAGTCAATACAATTATAGCATGGACAATGAACGATTATCATGAAAAAGGAAATATAATAATAAACATTTTATTTATTGCCTCTAGGGCATATTTCTAACAGTCTCCCACTTGCACTAGAGTCAATAATCTAGTTCACATCACTATGTGATTTACATTGTAATGAATCGAACACCCATGCATTTCTGGTGTTGATCATGTTTAGCCCTTGCAAGAGGTTTAGTCAATGGGTCTGCAACATTCAGACCCATGTGCACTTTGCAAATATTTATGTCCTTCTCCTTGATGTAATTGCGGATGGAATTGAAGCATCGCTTTATATGTCTAGTCCTCTTGTGAAACCTTGGCTCCTTGGCCACAGCAATGGCACTAGTGTTGTCACAGAACAGAGACATTGGATTCAGTGCACTGGGCACTACTCCAAGATCTGTCATGAAATGCTTCATCCAGACACCTTCCTACGCTGCCTCCGAGGCTGCGATGTACTCCGCTTCACATGTAGAATCGGCTACCACGCTTTGCTTAGAACTGCACAAGCTTACCGCTCCCCCTTTGAGAATAAATATGTATCCGGTTTGCGACTTGGAGTCAACGGATGAGTGTCAAAGCTTGCATCGACGTAACCCATTACGACGAGCTCTTGATCACCTCCATAAACGAGAAACATTTCCTTAGTCCTTTTCAGGTACTTAAGGATATTCTTGACCGCCGTCCAGTGCTCCATTCCAGTACCACTTTGAAACCTTTTGGCCATACGTATGGCAAGGCTGACATCGGGTCTTGTGCATAGCATCGCATACATGATAGAGCCTATGGCTGAAGCATAGGGGATGACACTCATGTTTTCTCTATCTTTTGCAGTCACTTGGCATTGAGTCTTACTCAACTTCACACCTTGTAACACAGGCAAGAACCCTTTCTTAGACTGATCCATTTTGAACTTCTTCAAAACTTTATCAAGGTATGTGCTTTGTGAAAGCGCTATCAAGCGTCTCGATCTATGTCTATAGATCTTAATGCCTAATATGAAATCAGCTTCTCCTAGGTCCTTCATTGAAAAACTCTTGTTCCAATATTCCTTCACGCTTTCCAGCATTTCTATATTGTTTCCAATCAGCAATATGGCATCCACATATAATATTAGAAACGCTACAGAGCTCCCACTCACTTTCTTGTAAATACAAGATTCTCCGTAAACTTGTATAAATCCAAACACTATGATCACCTCATCAAAGCGCTTATTCCAACTCCGAGATGCTTGCACCAGTCCATAAATGGATCGCTGGAGTTTGCAAACTTTGTCAGCATTCTCTGGATCGACAAAACCTTTCGGTTGCATCATATACAACTCTTCCTCAAGGAAACCGTTAAGGAACGTTGTTTTGACATCCATCTGCCAAATTTCATAGTCGAAATATGCTGCTATTGCTAACATGATTCTGACGGACTTAAGCATTGCTACGGGTGACAGGTCTCATCGTAGTCAACTCCTTGAACTTGTGAAAAACCCTTCGCCACAAGTCGAGCTTTATAGATGGTGACATTACCATCCGCATTTGTCTTCTTCTTAAAGATCCATTTATTCTGAATGGCCTTTCGCCCTTCAGGTAATACTTCCAAAGTCCATACTTTGTTTTCATACATGGATCCCATCTCGGATTTCATGGCCTCTAACCATTTCTCGGAATCTGGGCCCATCATCGCTCCTCCATAGCTCGTAGGTTCATTGTTGTCTAACAACATGACCTCCAAGACAGGGTTGCCGTACCACTCGGGAGCAGTACGCATCCTTGTTGACCTACGTGGTTCAATAGCAACTTGATCTAAAGTTTCATGATCATCATCATTAACTTCCTCTTCAACCGTCTTTGGCTTCCTAGAAACATCTTTCTGTGCTGCGCTACTCTCTGGTTGAAGTGAAGGTTCAATAACCTCATCAAGTTCTACTTTCCTCCCACTCAATTCTTTCGAGAGAAACTCTTCCTCAAGAAATGTTCCATTCTTAGCGACAAACACTTTGCCTTCAGATCTGAGATAGAAGGTATACCCAACTGTCTATTTTGGGTATCCTATGAATACGCACTTCTCCGCTTTGGGTTCTAGCTTTTCAGGCTGAAGCTTTTTGACATAAGCATCACATCCCCAAACTTTAAGAAATGACAACTTTGGCTTCTTGCCAGACCACAATTCGTATGGTGTCGTCTCAACAGATTTTGATGGTGCCATATTTAAAGTGAATGCAATTGTCTCTAATGCATAACCCCAAAACGATAGTGGCAAATCGGCAATAGACATCATAGAACACACCATGTCTAATAAGGTTTGATTATGACGTTCGGACACACCATTACGCTGTTGTGTTCTAGGCGGTGTCAATTGTGAAATAATTCCACACTGTCTTAAGTGACTGCAAAATTCATAACTCAGATATTCTCCTCCTCGGTCAGATCATAGGAATTTAATATTCTTGTTACGATGATTCTCAACTTCACTCTGAAATTGCTTGAACTTTTCAAATATTTCAGACTTGTGTTTCATTAAGTAAATATACCCATATCTACTTAAGTCATCGGTGTAGGTGAGGAAATAATGATATCCACCACGCGCCTCAATGTTCATCAGACCGCACACATCAGTATGTATGATTTCCAACAAATCACTCGCCCGTTCCATTGTTCTAGAGAACGGCGTTTTAGTCATCTTGCCCAAGAGGCATGGGTCACATGTGTCAAGTGATTCTAAATCAAGTGACTCCAAAAGTCCATCAGCATGGAGGTTCCTCATGCGTTTTACACCAATATGACCCAAACGGCAGTGCCACAAGAAAGTGGTACTATCATTATCAACTCTACATCTTTTGGCATCAATGCTATGAACATGTGTATCATCACTATTGAGGTTCAATAAGAATAAACCCCTCACATTAGGTGCATGACCATAAAAGATATTACTCATAGAAATGGAAGAACCATTATTGTCTGATTTAAATGGGTAACTGTCTCGCAATAAAATATCCAGATATAATGTTCATGCTTAACACAAGCACTAAATAACAATTATTCAGGTTCATCACTAATCCCGATGGTAGTCGAAGAGCGAGCGTGCCGACGGCGATCACTTCAACCTTGGAACCATTTCCCACGCGCATCGTCACTTCATCCTTAGCCAGCCTCCATCAATTCCGTAGGTCCTGCTTTGAGCTGCAAATGTGAGCAACTGAACCGGTATCATATACCCAGGCACTACAACGAGAGCTAGTAAGGTGCACATCAATAACATGTATATCACATATACCTTGTCTAGTGTTGGTTGCCTTCTTGTCGGCCAGATACTTGGGGCATTTCCGCTTCCAGTGACCAGTTCCCTTGTAATGAAAGCACTCAGTTTCTGGCTTGGGTCCACCCTTGGGTTTCTTCACGGGAGGAGCAACTGCTTTGACACCCTTCTTGGAGTTACCCTTCTTGCCCTTGCCATGCTTCTTGAAACTAGTGGTTTTATTGACCATCAACACTTGATGTTCTTTCTGGATTTCAGACTCAGCAATTTTCAGCATCGCAAATAGCTCGGCAACTGACTTGTTCATCCCGTGCATGTTATAGTTCAACACGAAGCTCTTGTAGCTAGGTGGCAATGATTGAAGAACTCTGTCAGTGATCGCCTCCAGCGGAAGGGGCATCCCTAACTCCGCCAGACGGGTCGAATACCTAGACATTCTGAGTATATGTTCACTGATAGACCTGTTCTCCTCCATCTCGCAAGCATAGAACTTATCGGAGGTCTCATACCTCTTGATCCGGGCATTCTTCTTAAAGATAAACTCCAACTATTGGAACATCTCATATGCTCCATGACATTCAGAACATCTTTGAAGTCCCGGTTCTAAGCCATACAACATTGCACATTGAACTATTGAGTAATCTTCAGAATGTGCCTCCCAAGTGTTCTTAACGTCTTCGGATGGCATGGGAGCGGGTGGGTCACCAAGCGGTGCATCAAGGACATAAGCCTTCTTGGAAGCCGTGGGGATAATACTCAGATTACGGGCCCAGTCAACAAAGTTACTTCCATCATCTTTCAACTTAGCTTTCTCCATGAATGCATTAAAATTCAGGGGTGCTACTGCGCAAGCCATTGATCTACAACATAAATAAGCAAAGGTTACTAAGACTATTATTCATGATAATGAGTTTAGTTAATCAAATTACTAAAGATCCCACTCAAATTGACATCCCTCGGGTCATTTGAGTGATAGATGATCCACATTCACCAACTCAAGTCCGGTCATCACGTGAGTTAAGGTGGTTTGAATGGTGAACATCATCATGTTGATCATATCTACTATATGACTCATGCTCGACCTTTCGGTCTCTTGTGTTCCAAGGCCATGTCTGTACATGCTAGGCTCATCAAGTTTAACCAGAGTGTTCTGCATGTGCAACACTGGCTTGCACCCGTTGTATGCGAACGTAGAGTCTATAACACCCGATCATCACGTGGTGTCTTGACACGACGAACTTTCTCAACGGTGCACACTCCGGGAGAACACAATTCATCATGAAATTTAAGTGAGGGATCACCTTATAATTCTACCGTCGTCCTAAGAAAAACAAGGTGCACAAAAAGATTAACATCACATGTAAATCATAAGTGACATGATATGGCCATGAACTTGTGCTTCTGATCTCCATCACCAAAGCACCGGCATGATCTCCATCGTCACCCGCATAACATCATGATACCCATCATTGTGTTGTCATCGGGGTTGTCGCACCCACCATGCTCATACTACTATTGCTACCACTTAGCAATAAAGTAAAGCATTACATAGCGCTTAAAGATTGACACGCAGGTCATACAATAGTCATAGGCAACCCTATGGCTCCTGTCGGTTGCCATACTCATCGACATGCAAGTCGTGATATTCTATACAAAAACATGATCATCTCATACATCACATATATCACATCATGTAATTGGCCCTATCACATCACAACATACCCTGCAAAAACAAGTTAGACGTCCTCTAATTGTTGTTGCATGTTTTATGTGGCTGATATGGGTATCTAGCAAGAACTTTTCTTACCTACACAAAACCACAACGGAGATATGAAGATTGCTTTTCAACCGTCTACAAGGACCGCCTTAATAAAATCCGACCCACCAGCCATCTTTATGCGACAAAGTCACATGTCAGTCAATGGAACATGGTCTCTCGTAAGCGTACGAGTAAAGTCGGTCCGAGCCGCTTCATCCCACAATACCGTTGAACCAAGAAAAGACTAAGGAAGGAAGAAATCTCAATATCAATGCCCACAAACTCTTTTGTGTTCTACTCAAGATCTCATCTACACATAGAGCTAGCTCATGATGCCACTGCTGGGGAATGTTGCATGGGAAACAAAAAAATTCCTACGCTTCACCAAGATCAATCTAGGAGATGAGCATCTATGAGAGGAGAGATTGGATCCACATACCCTTGTAGATCGCTAAGCAGAAGCGTTAAAGAACGCGGTTGATGTAGTCGTACGTCTCCGCGATCCAAATCGCAAGCCGTCCCACGAATTCCCGATCAGGTGCTGAACGGACAGCACCTCCGCGTTCAGCACACGTGCAACTCGATGAAGATCTCCACCTTGTTGATCCAGCAAGAGGGAGTGGAGAGGTAGATGGGTTCGCTGGCAGCACGATGGCATGGCGGCGGTGGTGGTGGAGCTGATCCGGCAGAGCTTCGCTAAGCGGCGTCGAATCAATCTACTAGAGGATAGGTAATCGGGGAGGGAGGAAGGGCTATGCCGTGACTTGTGTGTCTGCAACCCTTGCTCCCCTCTCATATATATATATGGGAAAAGGAGGGGCTATGCGCCTTAGGGATTCCCCAAGGGTTTGGTGCGACGGCCCAGGAGGTGGGGCGGCGGCTAGGGTGGCTTGGCCACCAAGTTTGGTGGCTAGCCCACCCTTTTGGACCAACCCTAGCCACCAGCCGCATGGGCCTTGAGGTAGGAGGTGCATCCAGCCCACCAGGGGCTGGTCCGCACCCTCTCACAGCCCATGTGGACGTTTGGAGTAGATGGACCCACCCGATGGACCCCCAGGAACATTCCAGCACTTCGTCACACCACTTGCAGGTCACGAAACTTTTCCGAAACTCAAACACCAACTTCCCATATATCAATCTTCACCTCCGGACCATTCTGGAAATCCTTGTGACTTCTAGGATCCCATCCAGGACTCCGAACAACCTTCGGTCACCAACACGCATAACTCATCTATATCGAAACGTCATCGAACCCTAAGTGTGCAGACCCTGCGGGTTCGAGAACCATGTGACATGACCGAGACACCTCTACAGTCAATAACCAATAGCAGGACCTAGATGCACATATTGATTCCTACATATTCTACGAAGATCTTTATCGGTCGAACCTCTATGTCAAGGATTCAGTAATCCCGTATGATGTTCCCTTTGTCCTTCGGTATGTTAATTGCCCAAGATTCGATCGTCGGTATCTCTATACGTAGTTCAACCTCGTTACTGGCAAGTCTCTTTACTCGTTCCGTAATATAATATCCCGTGGATAACACTTAGTCACATTGCTTGCAAGGCTTATTGTGATGTTGTATTACCGAGTGGGCCCTGAGATACCTCTCCGTCACACGGAGTAACAAATCCTAGTGTTGATCCATGCCAACCCACCAGACACCCTCGGATATACCTGTAGATTACCTTTATAGTCACCCAGTTACGTTGAGATGTTTGATACACACAAGGCACTCCTCCGGTGTCAGTGAGTTGCTTGATCTCATGGTCATAGGAACATATACTTGACATGCAGAAAACTATAGCAATTAACTGACACGATGATATGCTACGTTTATAGTTTGGGTCTTGTCCATCACATCATTCTCCTAATGATGTGATCCCGTTATGAAATGACATATCATGTCAATGGCTAGGATACCTTGACCATCTTTGATCAATGAGCTAGTTTACTAGAGGCTCACTAGGGACAAAGTGTTGTCTATATATCCACACATGCAATGTGTTTCCAGTCAATACAATTATAGCATGGACTATAAACGATTATCATGAACAAGTAAATATAATAATAAACACTTTGTTTATTGCCTCTAGGGCATATTTCCAATAGTCTCCCACTTGCACTAGAGTCAATAATCCAGTTCACATCACTATGTGAATTACACTGTAATGAATCGAATAGTCATGCAGTTCTGCTGTTGATCATGTTTAGCCCTTGGAAGAGGTTTAGTCAACGGGTCTGCAACATTCAGAGCCTTGTGCACTTTGCAAATATTTATGTCCTTCTCCTTGACGTAATCGCGGATGGAATTGAAGCGTCGCTTTATATGTCTAGTACTATTGTGAAACCTTGGTTCCTTGGCCAGAGAAATGGCACCAGTGTTGTCATAGAACACAGCCATTGGATTCAGTGCACTGAGCACTACTCCAAGTCTGTCATGAACTGCTTCATCCACACACCTTCCTTCGCTGCCTCCGAGGTTGTGATGTACTCCGCTTCACATGTAGAATCAGCTACCACGCTTTGCTTCGAACTGCACCAGCTTACCGCTCCCCCTATGAGAATAATTACGTATCCGGTTGGTGACTTGGAGTCATCCGGATCAGTGTCAAAGCTTGCATCGACGTAACCCTTTACGACGAGCTCTTGATCAACTCCATAAACGAGAAACATTTCCTTAGTCCTTTTCAGGTACTTAAGGATATTCTTGACCGCCATCCAGTGCTCCATTCCAGGATCACTTTGAAACCTTCTGGCCATACTTATGGCAAGGCTGACATCGGGTCTTGTACATAGCATCGCATACATGATAGAGCCTATGGCTGAAGCATAGGGGATGACACTCATCTTTTCTCTATCTTTTGTAGTCACTTGGCATTGAGTCTTACTCAACTACACACCTTGTAACACAGGCAAGAACCCTTTCTTAGACTGATCCATTTGGAACTTCTTCAAAACTTTATCAAGGTATGTGCTTTGTGAAAGCGCTATCAAGCGTCTCGATCTATCTCTATAGATCTTAATGCCTAATATGAAAGCAGCTTCTACTAGGTCCTTCATTGAAAAACTCTTGTTCAAATATTCCTTCACGCTTTCTAGCATTTCTATATTGTTTCCAATCAGCAATATGTCATCCACATATATTACTAGAGACACTACAGAGCTCCCACTCATTTTCTTGTAAATAGAAGCTTCTCCGTAAACTTGTATAAACCTAAACACTTTGATCACCTCATCAAAGCGCTTATTCCAACTCCGAGATGCTTGACCAGTCCATAAATGCATCGCTGGAGTTTGCAAACTTTGTCAGCATTCTCTGGATCGATAAAACCTTCCGGTTGCATCATATACAACTCTTCCTCAAGGAAACCATTACGGAACACTGTTTTGACATCCATCTGCCAAATTTCATAGTCGAAATATGCTGCTATTGCTAACATGATTCTGACGGACTTAAGCATCGCTACGGGTGAGAAGGTCTCATTGTAAGCTACTCCTTGAAGTTGTGAAAAACCCTTCGCCACAAGTCGAGCTTTATAGACGGTGACATTACCATCCGCATCCATCTTCTTCTTAAAGATCCATTTATTCTGAATGGCCTTTCGCCCTTCAGGTAATACTTCCAAAGTCCATACTTTGTTTTCATACATGGATCCCATCTCAGATTTCATGGCCTCTAACCATTTCTCGAAATCCGGGCCCATCATCGCTCCTCCATAGCTCGTAGGTTCATTGTTGTCTAACAACATGACCTCCAAGACAGGGTTGCCATACCACTCAGGAGCAGTACGCGTCCTTGTCGACCTGTGAGGTTCAATAGAAACTTGTTCTGAAGTTTCATGATCATCATCATTACCTTCCTCTTCAACCGTCGTTGGCTCCACAGAAACATCTTTCTGCGCTGCGCTACTCTCTGGTTGAAGTGAAGGTTTAATAACCTCATCACGTTCTACTTTCCTCCCACTCAATTCTTTTGAGAGAAACTCTTTCTCAAGAAATGTTCTATTCTTAGCGACAAACACTTTGCCTTCGGATCTGAGATACAAGGTATACCCAACTGTCTCTTTTGGGTATCCTATGAATACACATTTCTCTGCTTTGGGTTCTAGCTTTTTAGACTGAAGGTTTTTGACATAAGCATCACATCCCCAAACTTTAAGAAATGACAACTTTGGCTTCTTGCCAAACCACAATTCGTATGGTGTCATCTCAACGGATTTCGATGGTGCCCTATTTAAAGTGAATGCAGATGTCTCTAATGCATAACCCCAAAACGATAGTGGCAAATCGGCAAGAGACATCATAAAATGCACCATATCTAAAAAGGTTCGATTACGACATTCGGACACCATTACATTGTTGTGTTCCAGGCGGTGCCAATTGTGAAACAATTCCACACTGTCTTAAGTGACTAGAAAACTCATAACTCAGATATTCTCCTTCTCGATTAGATCGCAGGAATTTAATCCTCTTGTTACGATGATTCTCAACTTCACTCTGAAATTGCTTGAACTTTTCGAATGTTTCAGACTTGTGTTTCATTAAGTAAATATACCCATATCTACTTAAGTCATCAGTGTAGGTGAGAAAATAATGATATCCACCACGCGCCTCAATGTTCATCGGACCGCACACATCAGTATGTATGATTTCCAACAAATCACTCGCCCGTTCCATTGTTCTAGAGAACGGTGTTTTAGTCATCTTGCCCAAGAGGCATGGTTCACATGTGTCAAGTGATTCAAAATCAAGTGACTCCAAAAGTCCATCAGCATGGAGGTTCCTCATGCGTTTTACACCAATATGACCCAAACAGCAATGCCACAAGAAAGTGGTACTATCATTATCAACTCTACATCTTTTGGCATCAATGCTATGAACATGTGTATCATCACTATTGAGGTTCAATAAGAATAAACCCCTCACATTAGGTGCATGACCATAAAAGATATTACTCATAGAAATGGAAGAACCATTATTCTCTGATTTAAATGGGTAACCGTCTCGCAATAAAATATCCAGATATAATGTTCATGCTTAACGCAGGCACTAAATAACAATTATTCAGGCTCCTCACCAATCCCGATGGTAGTCGAAGAGCGAGCGTGCCGACGACGATCACTTCAACCTTGGAACCATTTCCCACGCGCATCGTCACTTCATCCTTAGCCAACCTTCGTCTATTCTGTAGATCCTGCTTTGAGTTGCAAATGTGAGCAACTGGACCGGTATCAAATACCCAGGCACTACAACGAGAGCTAGTAAGGTACACATCAATAACATGTATATCATATATACCTTGTTTAGTGTTGGTTGCCTTCTTGTCGGCCAGATACTTGGGTCATTTCTGCTTCCAGTGACCAGTTCCCTTGAAAGCACTCAGTTTCTGGCTTGGGTCCAGCCTTGGGTTTCTTCACGGGAGGAGCAACTGCATTGCCACCCTTCTTGGAGTTACCCTACTTGCCCTTGCCATGCTTCTTGAAACTAGTGGTTTTATTGACCATCAACACTTGATGTTCTTTCTGAATTTCAGACTCAGTGACTTTTAGCATCACAAACAGCTCGACGACTGACTTGTTCATCCCATGCATGTTATACTTCAAGACAAAGCTCTTGTAGCTAGGTGGCAGTGATTGAAGAACTCTGTCAGTGATCGCCTCCGGCGGAAGGGGCATCCCTAACTCCGCCAGACGGGTCGAATACCCAAACATTCTGAGTATATGTTCACTGATAGACCCGTTCTCCTCCATCTTGCAAGCATAGAACTTATCGGAGGTCTCATACCTCTTGATCCGGGCATTCTTATTAAAGATAAACTCCAACTCTTGGAACATCTCATATGCTCCATGAAGTTCAAAATGTCTTTGAAGTCCCGGTTCTAAGCCATACAACATTGCACATTGAACTATTGAGTAATCTTCAGAATGTGCCTCCCAAGTGTTCTTAACGTCTTCGGATGACACGGGAGCGGGTGGGTCACCAAGCGGTGCATCAAGGACATATGCCTTCTGGTAAGCCATGAGGGTAATCTTCAGATTACGGGCCCAGTCAACAAAGTTACTTGCATCATCTTTCAACTTAGCTTTCTCCAGGAACGCATTAAAATTCAGGGGTGCTACTGCGCGAGCCATTGATCTACAACATAAATAAGCAAAGGTTACTAAGTCCATTGTTCATGATAATGAGTTTAATTAATCAAATTACTAAATCTCCCACTCAAATTGACATCCCTCGGGCCATCTGAGTGATACATGATCCACATTCACCAACTCAAGTTCGATCATCACATGAGTTAAGGTGGTTTCAATGGTGAACATCATCATGTTGATCATATCTACTATATGACTCATGCTCGACCTTTCGGTCTCTTGTGTTACGAGGCCATGTTTGTACATGCTAGGCTCGTCAAGTTTAACCCGAGTGTTTCGCATGTGCAACACTGGCTTTCACCCGTTGTATGCGAACGTAGAGTCTATAACACCCGATCATCACGTGGTTTCTTAACACGATGAACTTTCGCAATGGTGCACACTCGGGGAGAACACAATTCATCTTGAAATTTAAGTGAGGGAGCACCTTATAATGCTACCGTCGTCCTAAGCAAAACAAGGTGCACAAAAATATCATAAGTGACATGATATGGCCATGAACTTGTGCTTTTGATCTCCATCTCCAAAGCACCGGCATGATCTCCATCATCACCGGCATAACATCATGATCTCCATCATTGTGTCTTCATCGGGGTTGTCGCACCCACCATGCTCATACTACTATTTCTACCGCTTAGTGATAAAGTCAAGCATCACATAGCACTTAAAGATTGACACGCAGGTCATACAATAACCAAAGACAACCCTATGGCTCCTGCCGGTTGCCGTACTCATCGACATGCAAGTCGTGATATTCTATACAAAAACATGATCATCTCATACATCACACATATCACATCGTGTAATTGGCCATATCACATCACAACATACCCTGCAAAAACAAGTTAGACGTCCTCTAATTGTTGTTGCATGTTTTACGTGGCTGCTATGGGTATCTAGCAAGAACTTTTCTTACCTACGCAAAACCACAACGGTGATATGAAGATTCTTTTCAACCTTCTACAAGGACCGCCTTAATAAAATCTGATCCAAATAAAGTGGGAGAGACAGACACCTGCCAGCCATCCTTATGCGACAAAGTCACATGTTAGTCGATGGAACACAGTCTCTCGTAAGCGTCAGTCCGAGCCGCTTCATCCCACAATACCGCTGAACCAAGAAAAGACTAAGGAAGGAAGCAATCTGAATATCAGCACCCACAAACTCTTTTGTGTTCTACTCAAGATCTCATCTACGCATAGACCTAGCTCATGATGCCACTTTTGGGGAATGTTGCATGGGAAACACAAAATTCCTACGCTTCACCAAGACCAATCTAGGAGATGAGCATCTATGAGAGGAGAGATTGGATCCACATACCCTTGTAGATCGCTAAGCGGAAGCGTTAAAGAACACGGTTGATGTAGTTGTACATCTCCGTGATCCAAATCGCAAGCCGTCCCACGAACTCCCGATCAAGTGCCCAACGGACGGCACCTCCGCGTTCAGCACACGTGCAGCTCGATGAAGATCTCCACCTTCTTGATCCAGCAAGAGGGAGCGGAGAGGTAGATGGGTTTGCCGACAGCATGACGGCATGGTAGCAGTGGTGGTGGAGCTGATCCGACAGAGCTTCGCCAAGCGGCGCCGAATCAATCTACTAGAGGAGAGGTAATCGGGGAGGGAGGAAGGGCTGCGCTGTGACTTGTGTGTCTGCAGACCTCCCTCCCCTCTAATATATGTAGGGGAAGAGAAGGGTATAGACACCCTAGGTATTCCCCTAGGGTTTGGTGCGGCGGCCAAGTGGGTGGGGCGGCGGCTAGGGTGGCTTGGCCACCAAGTTTGGTGGCTAGCCCACCCTTTTGGCCCAACCCTAGCCACCAGCCACATGGGCCTTGAGGTGGGAGGTGCGTCCAGCCCACCAGGGGCTGGTCCGCACCCTCTCACAGCCCATGTGTCCCTTTGGAGTAGATGGGCCCACCCGATGGACCCCCAGGAACACTTCCAGCACTCCGTCACACCACTTGCAGGTCACGAAACTTTTCCGAACTCAAACACCAACTTCCCATATATCAATCTTCACCTACGGACCATTCCAGAAATCCTCATGATGTCCGAGATCTCATCCGGGACTCCGAACAACCTTCTGTCACCAACACACATAACTCATCTATACAGAAACGTCACCGAACCTTAAGTGTGCAGACCGTGCGGGTTCGAGAACCATGTAGACATGATCGAGACACCTCTATGGTCAATAACCAATAGCGGGACCTGGATGCCCAAATTAATTCCTACATATCCTATGAAGATCTTTATCGTTCGAACCTCTATGTCAAGGATTCAGTTAATCCTGTATGATGTTCCCTTTGTCCTTCGGTATGTTACTTGCCCAAGATTCGATCGTCGGTATCTCTATACCTAGTTCAACCTCATTACTGGCAAGTCTATTTACTCGTTCCATAATAGAAGATCCCGTGGATAACACTTAGTCACATTTCTTGCAAGGCTTATTGTGATGTTGTATTACCGAGTAGGCCTTGAGATACCTCTCCATCACAAAGAGTAACAAATCCTAGTGTTTATCCATGCCAACCCAGCAAACACCCTCGGAGATAACTGTAGAGTACCTTTATAGTCACCCAGTTATGTTGCGACGTTTGATACACACAAGGCACTCCTCCGGTGTTAGTGAGTTGCATGATCTCATGGTCATAGGAAAATATACTTGACATGCCGAAAATTGTAGCAATATTCTCCTAATGATGTGATCACGTTATCAAATGACATCTCATGTCAATGGCTAGGAAACCTTGACCATCTTTGATCAACGAGCTAGTTTACTAGAGGCTCACTAGGGACAAATTGTTGTCTATATATCCAAACATGCAATGTGTTTCCAGTCAATACAATTATAGCATGGACAATAAACGATTATCATGAATAAGGAAATATAATAATAAACACTTTATTTATTGCCTCTAGGGCATATTTCCAACAGATACATGGTAGAGTTCATCCCAAATCCCATGGGGAGATGGGGCCTTGATTTCTCGGAGGATCTTCCCTCGAAAGGGGCCTTGACATCCACTAGGGAATTTTCTCCTATAGAGGCATCTACTCCATGGGAGAGGTAGTGGAAGGAGCAAAGCTCAACTAACTAAGAGCTAAACCATTTCTAACCCTAGAATGGAGGTGGGAGATGAGTATATATAGTCTAGGGGGAAGTGTGGGTGAGAAAGGGGTACATGGGCCTTGGGCCCGAGTGGATGCATGCACGCAAGCCAGAAGTTCCGGGCTGGCCCGGAAGTTCCGGGCGCCGGAAGTTCCAGGGAAGGTCCGGGCAGGTTCGAGGGTATCCATAGAGTTGGCACGCCTGGGGTGCGCTAAGGCCGGAAGTTCCGGGCAGGCTGGAAGGTTCGGGGTCCGGAGGTTCCGGGCAGGTCGGAAGGTCCGGGTCTTCCAGAGACTTGTCCTTGCTTCTTCTTCTTTCTCTTCCAAGCCTCCCTTGCGCATGGTGTAGTCGTACGTAGGTGCTGACGCTCCTCCTTGTCATCCGTGAAGCTCCAGCAATACCTATGTATGCACACGAGAGGAATGTCAAGTAGTATACCATCCTCGAAGGGGTCAAGTGAACACGTGTAAAGGAGAGGATTCACCATTATGTATGTGGAGTAGATGTGGCATGTGTCACTTGGCAAAAGGACTCTTGCCATGGTGATGTCCATAGGATGCTCCACATCATCCCCTCGCCCTTGGGGAAGATTCGTCCTCGCATCAAGATCCAAATCACCATGGGAAGGAGATGGCGTCGCCTTGTATAAGTAGACGATCACCGAGCACTCATCATCATCAAGCTCTAAGGGTGCACTCTCCAATGTCTCACCATCTTGTAGTTCCTTCAAAAGGAGCAAGGAAAACAAACACTTGGAAAAACAAATGTGGTTAGCGTTAGTGCCAAACCAGGCATTCAAGTGGTGAATCACCGCACAAGTGTTGTCATCATGCATAACATATGGTGTGACAAGGGATTGTGACATGGCATGTAAGCATACAAATTGAGCACAAGCAATGCAATCATGGAAACAAGGATGCCTAGGTGAGGTAGGGATGCCAATATGTGAGTCAATAGAACAAGCATCTACCTCAAGGTCACAGCACTCATGCACATAGCAATCAACGAAAGATGTATGGTAGGCAAAGGAATCATTCACAACACCAAAGAAAATGACATGTCTAGACACATGGGGCAAGTGCAAGACAATCCAAGCATAATGTGCGCATGGTGTAGTGAAGATAGTGAGGCACTCAACACAATAAAAATAGCAAGTGTTCAACATGTGTGAGGCAATCAAGGCAAACAAGTAGCAATCAATGTGCAAATCATGGCAATGGTTGTCATCAACCGCATAAAAGGAGCACATCGGTGATGCAACATAAGCAAGCATAGTGATCATGTCGTGCAAGCTAGTAGTGCGGAGATGCAACATACTAGAGAGAATCATGGCAATCATGTCATTTGAACAAATAGTGGACATAAATAATCCACATGACATATCGCGAGCATGAACACAAAGCAAGATCAATGTGTCATCATAGTCATGGAGCACAAAGCAAACATGGCAATAACAAGTAGTATCTCCACCAAGCTCGCAAATACACATACAAATACGAGAAGCATGGGTCATGTGTAATGCAAAGCATGGGTCACAAATGCATGGCAAAGGCATAGAAATGAGCATATCATGCAAAGTGAACATGGAAATATGGGCAAAGTATATAATATGCACAAGAAGCCATAACCATATGAGGGCCATGTAGATAATATGCGCGTAGTCGTTGCACGAGGGGAATGGTTGGAGACACATTCTGATGAATCCCAAAGCATATGTGCTCTCAAGAGCTCTTTTCGTCAACTCATGGGATTATGAGGTTGACAAGTAATCATGGGTACCTACAAACAACAAAGACAAAAGGAAAATTGTGTGTGTGTGGTATATGTATACATCATCCGTTAGGATGTGCATGTGCTTGTGTAAGTTAGCACAAGATAAGCAATGCTCAAAGAAATGTGACGCATGGTATAGGAACATGTCATCCATCATGAAAGAATAGTTATTGTGTATAACACGATGGGGACACAAATTGAGCATGCCGATATATGGCACATCAATAGCATTTTTATTCATGGGTAGCATAGCGTGCACACAAGTTTGGGGATCATGCAATGGATGAGATGGAACCAAATCTCTTAAAATGTATGCAGAAACTACTGGGGGCTCCTCATGTGCAATAGCAGAAGCATAAAATGGAGATATGGAAAACATACAAAACAATGCATATCCGAAGCTAGGTGGTCATGGCATGTCATATGAGAATTATTGCGCAAATGATGCAAAGGAAACATGGCAATATCATCACAAGAAAAGCAAATGCCAATAACCATGGTCTTGTTGTCTATGCCATATGAGAAAATTGGATTGATTTTTATGGTGTATGCCAGTCACTATGTGAGATTGCAAAGATGCAATATGGGAAATTTCACACATAGCATATGAAAAGTCAAGAGGATTGTCAAACATGATGTGACCAATAGAATTTTCACATGTTATCCTATGGAGTATAGCATCACAACTAGATAAGTTAACATTCTCATCATCATATTCATCATAAATAGGGGCACATCTAAGCTTGAAGAAGACATAGCATGCGAGGTATCCATAAGGTGATCAACATCATGCAAGCAATCAATGTCCACTAATGAGACAAGAGAATCACCTTCACCTATGTTACCTTTTTCATTCCACTCATGTAGTGTAGGTGATGTGGGAGAAACCAAATCGTGGTCCTCGTCATCGTGATGGAACCATGTGTGGGGTGCATCATATTCCACCATGGCCATCGTCTTGTCCAAAGGAAGGACGAAGTCATCGAGGATCGACGCGTTATCGTGTATAGGGCCTAGCACCAAATGAGAAGACACAATAGAGGTAGAGGTTAAGTTGTTAGAAATCATAGTGGCCTCACATGCCATATTAGCTACCTCACTCTCTCTATGTGGTGGTGGCTCACACACTCCCTCACATATGGTGCACTCAAACTCATATATGGTGGAGTCAGTTGTCTCACTCAAGTGGTGGGGTTGTGGCTCTTCTCACATGGGAATTGTGGCAACTCAACATGTATGGGGCTAGTGGTGAAGGCACTCTCACTCTCAATATGGTGTCAAAAGTCTCTCAACTTATCTCCAAACGCCACTGTGGTCGAAGGGAAACTCCCATGCTCAACCATCTCGTCACCATCGCTGTGGATGAAGGCTGAAGATGGCACATCATCACTCTCCTCCATGACCAAAGTGAAAATCCCATGCTCGATCATCTCACTCTCGCCTCCAAAGATAGAAGTGTCCTCTTTGCTTGCCACCTTGTCACTCGCCTCCAAAGCATGTTCCTTGAGTGGCTCCGTAGTCGTGGTCGTTGCCGCGCCATCGTCATACAGAGTTGTGGTAGACTCGGCATAGTCAACACCACAAAGATGGATGTCAGTGAAGTCAAACTTGGGAGCATCGCCTTGGAGCTCGTCGGGCTTGGACATCTTGGTGGTATCATCCTCATGCTCATCGTCTCGGAGCTTGGTTCTCATGAAGTGTGTGCGGGGTCGAGTAGTCTTGGCCTTGAGGTCTTGTGCCGCCGTGAGAGCACCAATGTAGAGTTCGTCGAGAGACTCATAGTTGTTGTCGAAGATAGGCTTGGCGATGTCATTGATCAATTCCATCATGAAGTAGAACTTCATCTAGATGGGGTCGGTCACGCCGGCTCGTCGCAAGGCTTTCTTCATCATCATGAAGTACTCGTCGATGGACTTGGATCCTTGTATGGTGTTCTCAAATTGGCATTGAAGATGTTCCATGTAGGTGGAAGGCACAAACTCTTGCCGCATCGCTTTCTTCGTCTTGGACCAACTCATGTCGAAGCTCTTCGAGGATGTGTGAAGCCACCATGTCAACGCATCGCCGTGGAAGTTTCTTGTGGCGCACTTCACTTGATCTTCAGAAGCGATTTGAAGGGACTTGAGGTAGTGGTCCATTTTGCGCTCCCAATCGAGATACTCCTCGGGGTCTTAACTCCCATAGAATGGAATGTCATGGTCGAAGTCGAGGTCATAGTAGCTCATGGAGGTCATGGATTTGAGATTGGGGAGCTTCTCTTGAAGTGCTTGTTGGAAAACATGCCTCATGTCCAAAGGCGAAGATGCCTTGAAGTCGCTTGGACAAGATGCCAAGGTAGGTGGTGAGGTCACTCAGCGGTGGTTGGTGTCGAGCTCGTGACCTTCACACTTGTTCTTTGTTGGACGCCTTGATGTTGGCGTTGTTATTTGTTCATGTCATTGATGTTGTCGATGTCGGTGTGATCTTGCCGAAGATGGATGCTCGGGAGCATGTGCACTTGAGCGTCTTCTCGAAGATGATGAAGACCTCGCGCGGTTCTTGATGAGGACCTTGAGCTCCTCCATTTGAGCATGCACCTTGGCGTCGATGATGTTCTTCATGGCATCGAACTTGTTGTTGTTGTTGTAGACCGAAGATGGTGTGCTCTGCCTAGCCATCACAAGACTCGATCAAATGTGAGTCAAAAATGAGATAAACAATACCAAGATATCATTCCCATAGTTTAGTATGTATCCCACTTCACTCAATGTGAATTGAGAGAATAGTGGAATTGGTACCGGACTTGTTCACACACACCTACAACATAAAGCTTATCGAGTGGCTTGGTTAGGACAAGTGGCACAAAATTCAAGAAAAATGAAGTCCAAGATATTGTAAATTTTGAGATAAATCCAATTGACTCACAACGCAAAGCAAGTGGTCACAAATATAGAGGAGGGCAATAGAGAAACACACGCGATGGGATAATGGGGCTTGTGCAACTATAGGGATGAGCAAAGCTCGTGTTGCACACCCACAAGGAGAGACGCTAGCTTATTGCACGTTTGGGCACAATTCACCACTTGGCACCAATCCTATTTATGCAAGCAAAATGTTTCCTATTCCAAGTATCCTCATGCACAAGTATCTCTTTTCATGCTCAACTCTTTGCTTATAAGCTTTGATCTTTCTTTCTTGCTTAGAAGCTTTTTTTGACTCTTCTCTTCCTTTCCACTATTATTATTGAGCCTCAACCAACTATATGAGACAAGTATCACAAGATATGCATAAGAGCAAGCAATTGCACTATATGATATTTTCGATGATGCAACAATAGGATATCATATCACTAAGGTGCATAAGTTTTCACGAAGCCCATCAATACTCGGATAGCTAGTCTCAAAAGGTATGAAGGTAATCGCAAAGATGGTGGGGCTAACAAGATGCAATGGCAAGGAAGGTAAAGTGTATGACGGAATATATACCTTCTTAACACTTAACCATTCACGAAGTCGGGGTAAACCGGCCTTGCTTCCGGTTGAAGATGGTCTCAAAGGATGGATGGTCGTCGTCAATGTCGAACATCGGTGGTCGATGTAGATGATGGACCGATACAAGTCACCGGTGGTTGATGAAGAAGTAACAGTACATAAGTATCTGAAGCACCTTAGGAGACTGAAATCACAACTTAAGCAACCACAAATGCAAAGGTAAACCAAATGGGTTAGGTTGCGGAAGACTATGGTGGTATTGCGGATGATATGGTGGATGGCCTAGGAAAACTTGCCAAAATTTGAAAATTTCGAAGTGGTCAAATGATGGTAAAATCAAGATGAGCAGCTTGGTCACGTCGATAGCTTCAAAATGATCCAAAGAACACTCAAATCGGAGTTTGGGAGCGTAAGTTACGGCCAAAACGGTGAAATGGCTGATGCTGAAACCTGTGCAATGATTCTGGTTAGGCCGGAAGTTCCGGGGGGACAGGAAAAATGTGGGAAACTTTCTGGTTAGCTTGGAAGTTCCGGAGGGGACGAAAGTTCAGGGGTCTGGAAGGTCCGGGAGAGCCCGGAAGTTCAGGGGGTCGCGAAAACAACTTCGACATGAACCCTAATTTCTGGATCCAAGAACGGGGGCGGAAAAACTCGATTTTTAGGGCGAAATTTAAGGGAGAAAGGGTGGAATTAGGTCTAGGAGACGCCAAGGGAGGTAGATCCACTTGCCAAACACCAAATCCACGGATCAAAATCAACAAAAACTCACAAGAACAACAAATCACAAGAAATTTTGGGGGGCTATTTTTGGTGGGGATTTTCGAATTGGGACGAAATCAAACAAAATCAAGCTAGAAAACGAAGAGGGTGGACTCCAAATTCGTGAGAAACTTGGCTCATGATACCAATATGATACGGGGCAAGCCCGTGTGGGTCGATCTTTCACGAATTGGAGGGGGATTCCACAAAGAACACGAAGAACACGAAGGGGAAATCACAAGAGGAAACACTCAAGAACAAGTCCAATCACACATCTACTAGACTCACCACACACAAGATCCACAAGGTACATGAACAACAAATGGAAAGAATGATACATGGTAGAGTTCATCCCAAATCCCATGGGGAGATGGGGCCTTGTTATCTCGGAGGATCTTCCATCGAAAGGGGCCTTGACATCCACTAGGGAATCTTCTCCTATAGAGGCATCTACTCCATGGGAGAGGTCGTGGAAGGAGCAAAGCTCAACTAACTAAGAGCTAAACCATTGCTAACCCTAGAATGGAGGTGGGAGATGAGTATATATAGTCTAGGGAGAAGTGGTGGTGAGAAAGGGGTACATGGGCCTTGGGCCCGAGTGGATGCACGCACACAGGCCAAAAGTTCCGGGTTGGGCCAGAAGTTCCGGCATCGGAAGTTCCGGGGAAGGTCCGGGCAGGTTCCGGGGTATCCAGACAGTTGGCATGCTTGGGGTACACTAAGGCCGGAAGTTCCGGGCAGGCCAGAAGGTCACATGTCCGGAGGTTCCGGGCAGGCCGGAAGGTCCGGGTCTTCCAGAGACTTGTCCTCGCTTCTTCTACCTTCTCTTCCAAGCCTCCCTCGCGGATGGTGTAGTCGTACGTAGGTGCTGACACTCCTCCTCGTCATCTGTGAAGCTCCGACAATACATATGCA
The DNA here is from genome assembly GCA_022496015.1 of Hordeum marinum. NCBI lineage: Eukaryota > Viridiplantae > Streptophyta > Magnoliopsida > Poales > Poaceae > Hordeum > Hordeum marinum. Next base: position 337,544,547 of record CM039677.1, on the reverse strand, counting down.
TGCACACGAGAGGAATGTCAAGTAGTATACCATCCTCGAAGGGGTCAAGTGAACACGTGTAAAGGAGATGATTCACCATTATGTATGCGGAGTAGATGTGGCACGTGTCACTTGGCAAAGGGACTCTTATCATGGTGATGTCCACAGGATACTCCGCATCAAATATGATGAAAACCCCATCTTGTTACCCTTGATGGCAACAATACAATACGTGCCTTGCTACCCCTACTAAGTCACTAGGTGAGGACACCGCAAGATCGAACCCAAAACCAAGCACTTCTCCCATTGCAAGAATTACCAATCTAGTTGGCCAAACCAAACCAATAACTTGAAGAGACTTACAAGGATATGAAATCATGCATATAAGAATTCAAAGGAGATTCAAATAAAATTCATGGATAATCTGAACATAAACTCGCAATTCATCGGATCTTCACAAACACACCACAAAAGAGTATTACATCGGATAGATCTCCATGAAGATCATGAAGAACATGGTATTGAAGATCAAAGAGATAGAAGAAGCCATCTAGCTACTAGCTATGGACCCGTAGGTCTGTGGTGGACTACACACGCATCATCGAAGGGGCAATGGAGTTGATGTAGATGCCCTCTGTGATCGAAACCCCCTCCAACAGATTACCGGAAAAGGCTCCAAGATTGGATCTCTCAGGAACAGAGGCTTCTGGCGGTAGAAAAGTATTTTCGTGGCTCTCTTTGGTGTTGGGGGAGTATTTTGGTATTATAGGACGAAGAATAGGGTTAGGAGACCTGCCAGGAGACGGCAAGCCTGCCAGGCGCGCCCGGGGGGGTGGTCACGCCTACCAGGCTTGTGACCTCCTAGTAGATCCCCTGGCATGCATTCCAAGCCTGGTGGATTTGTTTCCTTCCAGAAAAAATCATTCCGAAGATTTTATTCCGTTTGGACTCTGTTTAATATTCCATATCTACAAAACTCAAAAACAAGGAAAAAACAGAAACTGGCACTAGGCTCTAGATTAATAGGTTAGTCCCAAAAATAATATAAAATAGCATATTAATGCATATAAAACATCCGAAATAGAGAATGTAATAGCATGACATCATCAAAAATTATAGATACATCGAAGACGTATCGTTTTTCAATATAGAAAAACAGCCACGTGCCACCCTCTCCTCTAGATCGTAGTTTCTCCTCTAGATTGTTTCGGCGGTGCTTAGGCGAAGCCCTGTTGGAATAGTTCCACCACCATTGCCGCCACACCGTCGCGCTGCCGGAGAACTCATCTACCTCTCTACTCCCTCTTGATAGATCAAGAAGGTGGAGATCGTCATCAAGCTGTATGTGTGCTGAACGCAGAGGTGTCGTGCGTTCGGCGCTAGATCGGGGCGGATCGTGATTCGATCACGGGACGTTCGGCAATTTGGATCGCGAAGACATTTGACTACATCAACCGTGTTTCTTAACGCTTCCTGCTTAGCGATCTACAAGGGTATGTAGATCCACTCTCCCCCTCGTAGATGCTCATCACCATGGATAGATCTTGCGTGTGCGTAGGAATTTTTTCGTTTCCCATGCAATGTTCCCCAACACCCGGATTCCATGATTACCAAGAGATTTCAATGATCTTCAAGGATGGAGTCTACAAACAGGAAAGCATCGACGAGCACAAGGTGGCCCTTACGGCCGATCATCCCCAGACCCTTGCCTCTTTGACCATAAGTAAAAAAATAAAATCTCATCCCAAAAAGGACGCAAGCCTCCTGTCGTTCCGACTATACCAACTACTACCCCCAAGGTCATCGAACTATGCGTCGGACACCCTCCTAGGCTACCCCTGCACGCTTTGCGCCAAGCATGGGCAGGGGACCCAAGCGAGGGGTGATTGCGGAGAACACATCACACGCGCCCCCACCAAAAGGTATTTCATTTGCCTCTGCCTTTGGGCTGCTATTGCCACAAATAATCATAGTCTCTTTTATCGAAACACTCAGGAGACGAGCAGAGAAACCCAAAGATGGCACCGAGGCAGCAGACAATCACCACTCACCCAAGCCTTCAGCCCCTATAGGAGCTGAAGTGGAAGTTCCAGCTGCGGATCAACTCCTAGAAGATTCTGGGGGAGTTTTGGTTACTAATTCTGAGGTTGAGAGCGCAATGAATCATCAGCATCGAAAGGAATCCTTTCACCATCCTGCATTTTCTGACCAAGAGTTTAACGCTCTCGGTTCGGTGGACGCTCACTGTGGAGCTGCCCGAGCAGGCCTCGAAGGAGCTGCCAAAATATTGTCTTTCAATATGCGGGTAAGTAGTCAGTTTTGACAACCGAACATAAGTCCTAACTCGATAGCCCCGGGACCTTGATTTGGTCGGGACAGCCGAATTAAGGGTCTGATCATTATGTTGACATTTTATAGGATTTAAGGCAGCAAAATGAGAAGTTGTCCAAGGACCTTGAATCCAGTCAGGCGGATTTAAAGGTTGTCAAGGCCGAACTGCATGAGGTGAAAAAGGTAGAGAGGCACATTGTAAGTAAAAAAAGGTACTTTATTAAATGTCGATAAAAATTAGGAACACCCTCTCTAATGAAGTATTGTGTTGTAGCAGCTGAATCCATAGGTCAGATGCAAAGCGATGTGGATGCGTTACGTGAACGCCCTCTCCCCTTATTGGAACGATGTCGTGAAGAAAAGTGCCAACTCAAGGGGGAAACCAACGACAAGCCCAAGAAATTGATGTTTGAAGACTAAACAGGCAAAGACCCAAGAGGTGAACCAGAAATTAAAAGGCGGCATGTTCTGTAAGTGAATTTCTAACCTGAAGTGTCATAGATTATACTTTGTTGTGGTATGTAAGTAATGCACCAGATGCCATGCATAGGCCTCCTAACTGGTCATCAGAAGAAGAGATCAGCTCATTTGGTGGGGATCTGCTAAAATAATTGGCCATAGTGGACGAGCGAGCTAGGAAAGCCATGAGGAGCATGATAAGGGCGCTCTAGCCGACCGAGACACCTCCACAAGGGATGGCTGAACTGGCAAAGTGGTTTAAAGGATCCCGAAGCCGTTTTGACCTATGGAAAATGTCAGCTTGTCGAGAGGGAGCTCAGGAGGTGTGTGTCATGGTGAAGACCCGCTTCACCAAACTCAACCCGGAGCACCTGGACCGGGTTGGGCCAACAGGGGCGTACGGACAGGAAATACCCCCTTCACCTAGTTTATGATCAAGTGATGCCCGTTGCTCGTCTCTCTCAGGAAGACTGTGCCCTGGATGACTAATAGATGATCTCGACCGATTTGTGTAACGTTTTGGCTCTATGTAGCTATGTACTTGGCACCTAATTGTTTCCATCCGTGTTATAAATGTTGTCTCAATCCGGCCATCGGCTTCCGCCTCCCCTGCCAATAGCTGGGGAGTGTTCCGCATTGTATATCCTAGAGTAATAGGAGATCATTTTTAGAGAACTAGGCAATCCGGCCAAGTGGTTTAAATAGACAAAATGCACACTGGAGGGGTATGTTATATTACTGCTTAACGTAAGAAACATGTTTCAAAGAAAATAGTTCCTTCATGTGTTCCTTTCTTCGGGTTTCTGCGTTGATCATAGATGTCCTTGCTATGTACCCATAATCGGGCATGTAGGAGCTATGTTTGGAGAAAAATCCAGATTTGTGGTAAAGACCACTAATTATGCCTTCCTCAGTCGTAGCCTATCAATTTGTTTCTTAAGAGTTCTAACCTTTGGCTTCACCTGTATGAGGTACGTATCTGGATAACCCGGTCATAACAATCGCAAAGGTGCTCCCTTTACCCTCTAGTCGAACATTCCGAAACATAGAGGGTAATCACAGGAGCGAGGCAACCCAGATTGGCAAAAAACTTAAAATACAATTGATGCATACAGGGGCGTAAATATGACACTGGGAGGATGCACACATGGTAAATATGTAACTGCTTGGCTTTTAATGAAGCCCCCAGGCATTGCCGGGTAAAACATGACAATCTTATATATGTCAACAAAGGATTTGTTGCAATTCGGTTAAGCCGGCCATAGCCTAGGAAAGTCTAAACAATCCTATGAAAGTAAATAGGGAAATTTATAAAGGTACAGATACAAAAGTTTTCAAGAGGAGGTAGCGACACCGGTCTATCCGTAGAAGCATCGGAGGCGGGCTGCATTCCATGGGTTTGGTTTGACGCGGTTGTCCTGCGGGTTGCGGAGGCGATAAGCTCCTCCTGTTATCACTTTATCAATTACGAAGGGTCCCTCCCATTTGGGGTTGAGTTTATACTTTTGTTTCTCTAGGAGCTGTAATATGAGTTCGCCCACATTATATGCCTTTGCTCAAAACTCCCTGCTTTGATATCGCCGAGCTTGCTGGTCATAAAATGCAGATCGAGCCTGAGCTATATTGCGCTCTCCCTCTAGGGTGTCTAAGTCGTCTTGTCGATATAATTCGGCCTCCTTTTCTTTGCACATGTGCACCCTAGGAGCATCATGGATGATGTCACATGGGAGGACTGCTTCAGCATTGTATACCATGAACAACGTCGTGTATCGTGTTGACCTGTTTGGGGTGGTGCGCAATGGCCATAACACGGAGTCGAGATCCTTCACCCAATGGCACTCAGATTCTTCAAGAGACCGGACCAAACGAGGTTTGATGCCGCTCATAATGAGACTGTTGGCCCATTCGACTTGTCCATTGGTCTGCGGATGATACACCAAAGCGTAGTCGAGCTTGATGCCCGAGTTAGTGCACCAGTCCTTTACCTCTTGGGCGGTAAAGTTGGATCCATTACCGGATATAAAGTCGATAACTGGTCCGGACTTAGCTAAACTTACTGGTTTGGCTTTGATCCATTTGGTTAATTTGTCGACCATGACCAGAAGGTATTTCTTTTTATTGGTCCCCCCTTTAAGTGGTCTGACCATGTCCAGCCCCCAGACCGCAAAAGGGCAAGTGATCGGAATTGTCCGAAGAGCCATTGGGGGCATGTGACTTTGGTTTGCGAAGAGTTGACATCCCACGTAATGTTGGATGAGTGTACGGCCGTCCACTTGGGATGTGGGCCAGAAGAACTCGGCTCAAAAGGCTTGCTTACCAGGGCCCTTGCTGCTGTGTGATGACCACCCATGCCTGCATGCACCTCGCCCAAAAGCTCCTTCCCTTCTTCCTCTAAGATGCATCGTTGGAGGATCCCCGTGATGCTTTTATTGTATAGCTCACCCTCGTGTACCTTGTAGGCTTTGGATCGACGTACTATGCGTCTCACCTTAGTTTGGTCATCGGGGAGTTCTTTGCACAGAAGGTAAGCCAATAAGGGCTCAGTCCATGGTGCGATTACTGCCATGACCTCATGAGTCGAAGGTGTCTCTTCAATTATAGAGCCGCAAATGATTTGTTCATCCAGTTCAGCCGTGGGGTGGACAACTTGGTCGCACCATTGGTCCCCACGCTAGTATTCTCGTCCTGCCATACCACAGATGGCTTGAAGAGCCTTTCTTGGAATATGTTCTTGGGGACAGGATCGCGCTTCGTGCCCAGGTGGGCGAGGACATCGGCAGCTTGATTGTTGTCTCTGGAGACATGGTGGAATTCTAGTCCCTCAAACCGTGCAGAGATCTTTAGGACGATGTTTCTATATGTCACCATTTTTAGGTTATTGGCATCGAATTTGCCGTGGATTTGCGATATAGAGAGATTGGAGTCCCCCGTACTTCGAGCCATTGTATCCCCATTGATGCTGCCATTTGTAGCCCATGCAGTAGTGCTTCATATTCTGTCGCGTTGTTTGAATAGGCGTACATGATCTGAAGTACGTATCGGACATTGTCTCCGGTGGGGGATGTGAGGATGACTCCAGCCCCCAGTCCGGCAAGGGTTTTAGATCCGTCAAAATACATTGTCCAATGGGCGTATGTGTTGTACTCCCTGGGGAGTTTGACTTCTGTCCATTCGGTGAGGAAGTCGGCCAGCACCTGAGACTTAATAGCTCAGCATGGCTTGTAGGTGATCTTGAACAGAAGGAGTTCGATGGCCCATTTGGCTGTATGAACGGTGGTGTCTTTGTTGTTGATTATGTCATTGAGGGGTACCTCAGATGTCACTGTAACCGCACACTCTTGAAAATAGTGGCGGACCTTGCATAATGCCATAAACACCGTGTAGGCTATCTTCTGATAGTGTGGGTATCTGCATTTGCACAAGGTGAGCACCTTGGATACATAGTAGACCGGATTTTTTATTTGGAGTTTGTGACCCTCGGCTTTCCGTTCTACAACGAGGACCGCACTGACCACTTGAGTGGTGGCCGAGATATACACTAATATTGGTTCTCGAGCATTAGGTGCTGCTAAGGTGGGATTGCTGGCTAGCAGCGTTTTAATTTCCTCAAGGGTCATTGCTGCCTCATCAGTCCATTCGAAGTTTTTTGTCCGTTTGAGCAACCTATAGAGGGGCAGGGCTTTTTCTCTAAGTCGGGAGATGAAGCTGTTGGAAATATGCCCTAGAGGCAATAAATAAAGTGTTTATTATTGTATTTCCTTGTTCATGATAATCGTTTATTATCCATGTTATAATTGTATTAATTGGAAACATGGATACATGTGTGGATACATAGACAAACACAATGTCCCTAGTATGCCTCTAGTGAACTAGCTCGTTGATTGAAAGATGGTTAAGGTTTCCTAGCCATGGACATGAGATGTCATTTGATAACGGGATCACATCATTAGGAGAATGATGTGATGGACAAGACCCAAACTACAAATGTAGCTTATGATCGTGTCAGTTTATTGCTACTGTTTTCTGCATGTCAAGCATATGTTCCTATGACCATGAGATCATGCAACTCACAGATATCGGAGGAGTACCTTGTGTGTATCAAACATCGCAACATAACTGGGTGACTATAAAGGTGCTCTACAGGTGTCTCCGAGGGTGTCTGTTGAGTTGGCATGGATCGAGACTGGGATTTGTTACTCCGTGTGACGGAGAGGTATCTCAGGGCCCACTCGGCAATACAACATCACAATGAGCCTTGCAAGCAATGTGACTAATTGTTAGTTGTGGGATCTTGTATTACGGAACGAGTAAAGAGACTTGCCGGTAACGAGATTGAACTAGATATGGAGATACCGACGATCGAATCTCGGGCAAGTAACATACCGAAGAACAAAGGGAACATCATATGGGATTAACTGAATCTTTGACATAGAGGTTCGACCGATAAAGATCTTCATAGAATATGTAGGAACCAATGTGGACATCTAGGTCCCGCCATTGGTTATTGACCGTAGAGTTGTCTCGGTCATGTGTACATAGTTCTCGAACCCGTAGGGTCTGCACACTTAAGGTTTGGTGACGTTTCGGTAGTATAGAGTTATGTATGGTGGTGACCGAAGTTTGTTCGGAGTCCCAGATGAGATCCTGGACATCACGAGGAGCTCCGAAATGGTCCGGAGGTAAAGATTCATATATAGGAAGTCCCAGTTTGGTCGCCGAAAAAGTTTCGGGCTCATCGGTAGTGTACCGGGAGTGCCGGTAGTGTACCGGGAGACCTTCGGGAGGGGTATTTCGAACCTAGAGGGTCCATGGGCTATGTGAGATTAATAACCATCCCTTAGTGGGCTGGTGGAACAGCCACAAAAGGCCCATGGCGCCAGGAGGAAAAAGGCCTAAAGAAAAGGTGAAAAAAGGGCCAATAGGGAGCAATCCTAGTCCAACTAGGATTGGAGAAGGAGAGTCCTTCTCTCCCTCCCTCTTGCGGCCGAATTGGCTTGGCCCTTGCGCCAAGCCAGCCCTCCTCCCTCCCTCCTTTATATACTGGTGGATATGGGGCTGTTTGCACTAGTTTTTCCGGCCACGTGCTACCCGTTCCACCGGTGCATAGTTTCTCCTCTAGATCGTATTTCCGCAGTGCTTAGGCGAAGCCCTGCCGGAATTGCTCCACCACCATCGCCGGAGCGCCGTCACGCTGCCGGCGAACTCTTCCTCGTCTCCACTTCTTCTTTTTGGATCAAGACGGTGGAGATCCTCATCAAGCTGCACATGTACTGAACGCGGAGGTGCCGTCCGTGCGGTACTAGATCGGAAGGACCGTGATCAAGGCCACGGGACGATTTGTGATTGGATCGCGGGACGGAATGTGACGAGATTGCAGGATGGATCGTGATTGGATCGCGGGACGCTCGGCGATTTGAATCGCGAAGACGTTCGACTACACCAACCGCGTTTCTTAACGCTTCCCGCTTAGCGATCTACAAGGGTACGTAGATCAACTCCCCCTCTCATAGATGCTCATCACCATGGATAGGTTTGCGTGTGCGTAGGAAAATTTTGTTTCCCATGCAACGTTCCCTAACAGTGGCATCATGAGCTAGGTTGATGGTTCGATGAGATCTCGAGTTGAACACAAAAGGTTTGTGGGCGTTGATGCTTAGATTGCTTCCTTCCTTGGTCGGATTTTGGTTTAGCGGTATTGTGAGATGAAGCGGCCCGGACCAACATTACTCGTACGCTTATGAGAGACCGGTTCCCTCGATGCAACTTGTTGCCTAGATGGCTTGCGGGTGGCAGTTTCTCTCATTTTAGTTGGATCGGATTCGACAAAGGCGGTCCTTGAGAAGGTTGAAAAGCAAATTATGTATCACCGTTGTGGTTTATGCGTAGGTGAGAATCGTTCTTGCTAGAAACCCATAGCAGCCACGTAAAACATGCAACAACAATTAGAGGACGTCTAACTTGTTTTTGCAGGGTATGTTGTGATGTGATATGGCCAATTACATGATGTGATATATGTGATGTATGAGATGATCATGTGATGTATAGAATTTCACGACTTGCATGTCGATGAGTACGGCAACCGGCAGGAGCCATAGGGTTGTCTTTAATTATTGTATGACCTACGTCTCAATCATTAAGCACTATGTAATGCTTTACTTCATCGCTAAACGGTAGCAATAGTAGTAGAAGCATGCAGGGCGTGACAACCTCGATGGCGACACGTTGATGGAGATCATGGTGTTGTGCCGGTGATGATGAAGATCATGCCGGTGCTTTCAAGATGGAGATCTAAAGCACAAGTTCATGGCCATATCATGTCACTTATGAATTGCATGTGATGTTAATCCTTTTATGCACCTTGTTATGCTTAGTATGGCGGTAGCATTATAAGGTGATCCCTCACTTAAATTTCAACATAAAATTGTGTTCTCCCCGAGTGTGCACCGTTGCGAAAGTTCGTCGTGTTGAGACACCACGTGATGATCGGGTGTGATAGACTCTACGTTCACATACAACGGGTGCAAGCCAGTTTTGCACGCGCAGAACACTCGGGTTAAACTTGACGAGCCTAGCATGTACAGACATGGCCTCGGAACACAAGAGACCGAAAGGTCGAACATGAGTCATATAGTAGATATGATCAACATAATGATGTTCACCATTGAAGCCACCTCAACTCACGTGATGATCAGACTTGAGTTGGTGGATTTGGATCATGTGACACTCAAATGACCTGAGGGATGTCAATTTGAGTGGGAGCTTTAGTAATTTGATTAACTAAACTCATTATCTTGAACAATAGTCTAAATGAACTTTGCATATTTATGTTGTAGATCAATGGCTCGCGCAGTAGCACCCCTGAATTTTAATGCGTTCCTAGAGAAAGCTAAACTGAAAGATGATGGAAGTAACTTTGTTGACTGGGCCCGTAATCTGAGGATTATCCTCACGGCTTCCTAGAAATCATATGTCCTTGATGCACCGCTTGGTGACCAACCAGAAGACATGACCTCCGAAGACGTTAAGAACGCTTGGGAGGCACGTACTGGAGATTACTCAATAGTTCAGTGTGCAATATTGTATGGCTTAGAACCGGGACTTCAAAGACGTTTTTAACGTCATGGAGCATATGAGATGTACCAGGAGTTGAAGTTTATCTTTCAGAAGAACGCCCGGATCGAGAGGTATGAAACCTCCGATAAGTTCTATGCTTGCAAGATGGAGGAGAACGGGTCTATAAGTGAACATATACTCAGAATGTCTGGGTATTCAACTCGTCTAGCGGAGTTGGGAATTGCCCTTCCGCCAGAGGCGATCACTGACAGAGTTCTTCAATCACTCCCACCTAGTTACAAGAGCTTTGTAATGAACTATAAGATGCACGGGATGAACAAGTCAGTCGCTGAGCTGTTTGCGATGCTAAAAGTCACTCAGTTTGAAATCCAGAAAGAACATCAAGTGTTGATGGTCAATAAAACCACTAGTTTCAAGAAAAATGGCAAAGTCAAGGGCAAGGGCAATAAGGGTAAAACCAAGAAGGATGGCAAAGCAGTTGCTACTCCTGCAAAGAAGCCCAAGCATGGACCCAAGCCAGAAACTGAGTGCTTTCATTGCAAAGGAACTGGTCACTGGAAGCGGAACTGCCCCAAGTACCTGGCTGACAAGAAGGCGGACAACGACAAACAAGGTATATATGATATACATGTTATTGATGTGTACCTTACTAGCTCTCGTAGTAGTGCCTAGGTATTTGATACCGGTTCGGTTGCTCACATTTGCAACTCAAAGCAGGAACTACGGAATAAACGAAGGCTGGCAAAGGACGAAGTGACGATGCGCGTGGGAAATGGTTCCAAGGTTGATGTGATCACCGTCGGCATGCTCTCTCTTCGATTACCATCGGGATTAGTGATGAACCTGAATAATTGTTATTTAGTGCCTGCATTAAGCATGAACATTATATCTGGATCTTGTTTATTGCGAGACGGTTACTCATTTAAATCAGAGAATAAAGGTTGTTCTATTTATATGAGTAATATCTTTTATGGTCATGCACCCAATGTTAGGGGTTTATTCATATTGAATCTTGATATTAATGACACACATGTTCATAACATTGATGCCAAAAGATGTCGAATTGATAATAATAGTACCACTTTCTTGTGGCAGTGCCGTTTAGGTCATATTGGTGTAAAACACATGAGGAAGCTCCATGTTGATGGACTTTTGGAGTCACTTGATTTTGAATCACTTGACACATGTGAACCATGCCTCATGGGCAAGATGACTAAAACTCCGTTCTCTGGAACAATGGAACGGGCGAGTGACTTATTGGAAATCATACACATTGATGTGTGCGGTCGAATGAATGTTACAGCGCGTGGTGGATATCGTTATTTTCTCACCTTCACTGATGTCTTAAGTAGATATGGGTATATTTACTTAATGAAACACAAGTCTGAAACATTTGAAAAGTTCAAGCAATTTCAGAGTGAAGTTGAGAATCATCGTAACAAGAAGATTAAGTTCCTACGATCTGATTGAGGAGGTGGATATATGAGTTATGAGTTTCGCAGTCACTTAAGACAATATGGAATTGTTTCACAGTTGACACCGCCCGGAACACCACAGCGTAATGGTGTGTCTGAACATCGTAATCGAACCTTATTAGATATGGTGCGTTCTATGATGTCTCTTGCTGATTTGCCACTATCGTTTTGGGGTTATGCATTAGAGACAGCTGCATTCACTTTAAATAGGGTACCATCAAAATCCGTTGAGACGACGCCATATGAACTGTGGTTTGGCAAGAAGTCAAAGTTATCGTTTCTTAAAATTTGGGGATGTGATGCTTATGTCAAAAACCTTCAGCCTGAAAAGCTGGAACTCAAAGCGGAGAAATGCGTCTTCATAGGATACCCGAAAGAGACAGTCGGGTATACCTTCTATCTCAGATCCGAAGGCAAAGTGTTTGTCGCTAAAAACGGAACATTTCTTGAGAAAGAGCTCTCTCGAAAGAATTGAGTGGGAGGAAAATAGAGCTTGATGAGGTTATTGAACCTTTACTTCAACCAGAAAGTAGCGCAGCGCAGAAAGATGTTTCTGTGGAACCTACGACGGTAGAAGAGGAAGTTAATGATGATGATCATGAAGCTTCGGATCAAGCAACTATTGAACCTCGTAGGTCGACAAGGCCGCGTACTACCCCTGAGTGGTACGGCAACCATGTCTTGGAGGTCATGTTGTTGGACAACAATGAACCTACGAGCTATGGAGGAGCAGTGATGGGCCCGGATTCTAAGAAATGGTTAGAGGCCATGAAATCCGAGATGAGATCCATGTATGAAAACAAAGTATGGACTTTGGAAGTATTACCTGAAGGGCGAAAGGCCATTCAGAACAAATGGATCTTTAAGAAGAAGACAGACGCGGACGGTAATGTCACCGTCTATAAAGCTCGACTTGTGGCAAAAGGTTTTTCACAAGTTCAAGGAGTTGACTACGATGAGATTTTCTCACCCGTAGCGATGCTTAAGTCTGTCAGAATCATGTTAGCAATAGCTGCCTATTTCGACTATGAAATTTGGCAGATGGATGTAAAAACAGCATTCCTCAATGGTTTCCTTGAGGAAGAGTTGTATATGATGCAACCGAAAGGTTTTGTCGATCCAGAGAATGCTGACAAAGTTTGCAAACTCCAGCGATCCATTTATGGACTGGTGCAAGCATCTCGGAGTTGGAATAAGCGCTTTGATGAGGTGATCAAAGCGTTTGAGTTTATACAAGTTTACGGAGAAGCTTGTATTTACAAGAAAGTGAGTGGGAGCTCTATAGCGCTTTTAGTATTATATGTGGATGACATATTGCTGATTGGAAACAATATAGAAATGCTGGAAAGCGTCAAGGAATATTTGAACAAGAGTTTTTCAATGAAGGACCTAGGAGAAGCTGCTTTCATATTAGGCATTAAGATCTATAGAGACAGATCGAGACGCTTAATAGCACTTTCACAGAGCACATACCTTGATAAAATTTTGAAGAAGTTCAAAATGGAACAGTCCAAGAAGGTGTTCTTGCCTGTGTTACAAGGTGTGAAGTTGAGTAAGACTTAATGCCCAGTAACCGCAGAAGATAGAGAAAAGATGAGTGTCATCCCCTATGCTTCAGCCATAGGCTCTATCATGTATGCAATGCTGTGCACAAGACCCGATGTCAGCCTTGCCATAAGTATGGCCGGAAGGTTTCAAAGTGATCCTGGAATGGAGCACTGGCAAGCGGTCAAGAATATCCTTAAGTACCTGAAAAGGACTAAGGAAATGTTTCTCGTTTATGGAGGTGATCAAGAGCTCGCCATAAAGGGTTACGTCGATGCAAGCTTTGACACTGATCCGGATGACTCTAAGTCACAAACCGGATATGTATTTATTCCTAGCGGGGGAGCGGTAAGCTGGTGCAGATCCAAGCAAAGCGTGGTAGCTGACTCTACGTGCGAAGCGGAATACATCGCAGCCTCGGAGGTGGCGAAGGAAGGTGTCTGGATGAAGCAGTTCATGATAGATCTTGGAGTAGTGCCCAGTGCACTCAATCCAATGAACCTGTTCTGTGACAACACTGGTGCCATTGCTCTGGCCAAGGAACCAAGGTTTCACAAGAGGACCAGACACATAAAGCGACGCTTCAACTCCATCCGCGATTACATCTTGGAGAAAGACATAAATATTTGCAAAGGGCACACGGATCTGAATGTTGTAGACCCGTTGACTAAACCTCTTCCAAGGGCTAAACATGATCAACACCAGAACTGCATGGCTGTTCGATTCATTACAATGTAAATAACATAGTGATGTGAACTAAATTATTGACTCTAGTGCAAGTGGGAGACTGTTGGAAATATGCCCTAGAGGCAATAAATAAAGTGTTTATTATTGTATTTCCTTGTTCATGATAATCATTTATTATCCATGCTATAATTGTATTAATTGGAAACATGGATACATGTGTGGATACATAGACAAACACAATGTCCCTAGTATGCCTCTAGTGAACTAGCTCGTTGATTGAAAGATGGTTAAGGTTTCCTAGCCATGGACATGAGATGTCATTTGATAATGGGATCACATCATTAGGAGAATGATGTGATGGACAAGACCCAAACTACAAACGTAGCTTATGATCGTGTCAGTTTATTGCTACTGTTTTCTGCATGTCAAGCATATGTTCCTATGACCATGAGATCATGCAACTCACAGATATCGGAGGAGTACCTTGTGTGTATCAAACGTCGCAACGTAACTGGGTGACTATAAAGGTGTTCTACAGGTGTCTCCGAGGGTGTCTGTTGAGTTGGCATGGATCGAGACTGGGATTTGTTACTCCGTGTGACGGAGAGGTATCTCAGGGCCCACTCGGTAATACAACATCACAATGAGCCTTGCAAGCAATGTGACTAATTGTTAGTTGCGGGATCTTGTATTACGGAATGAGTAAAGAGACTTGCCGGTAATGAGATTGAACTAGATATGGAGATACCGACGATCGAATCTCGGGCAAGTAACATACCGAAGAACAAAGGGAACATCATACGGGATTAACTAAATCCTTGACATAGAGGTTCGACCGATAAAGATCTTCGTAGAATATGTAGGAACCAATGTGGACATCCAGGTCCCGCCATTGGTTATTGACCGTAGAGGTGTCTCGGTTATGTCTACATAGTTCTCGAACCCGTAGGGTCTGCACACTTAAGGTTTGGTGACGTTTCGGTAGTATAGAGTTATGTATGGTGGTGAACAAAGTTTGTTCGGAGTCCTGGATGAGATCCTGGATGTAGCGAGGAGCTCCGGAATGGTCCGGAGGTAAAGATTCATATATAGGAAGTCCCAGTTTGGTCGCCGGAAAAGATTCGGGCTCATTGGTAGTGTACCGGGAGTGCCGGGAGTGTACCGGGAGACCTTCGGGAGGGGTATTTCGACCCTAGAGGGTCCATGGGCTGTGGGATATTAATAACCAGCCCTTAGTGGGCTGGTGGAACAGCCACAAAAGGCCCATGGCGCCAGGAGGAAAAAGGCCTAAAGAAAAGGTGAAAAAAAGGGCCAATAGGGAGCAATCCTAGTCCAACTAGGATTGGAGAAGGAGAGTCCTTCTCTCCCTCCCTCTTGCGGCCTAATTGGCTTGGCCGTTTTGCCAAGCAAGCCCTCCTCGCTCCCTCCTTTATATACTGGTGGATTTGGGGCTGGTTGCACTAGTTTTTCCGGCCACGTGCTACCCGTTCCACCGGTGCATAGTTTCTCCTCTAGATCGTATTTCCGCAGTGCTTAGGCGAAGCCCTGCCGGAATTGCTCTACCACCATCGCCGGAGCACCGTCACGCTGCCGGCGAACTCTTCCTCCTCTCCACTTCTTCTAGCTGGATCAAGACGGTGGAGATCATCATCAAGCTACACGTGTGCTGAACGCGGAGGTGCCGTCCGTTCGGTAATAGATCGGAAGGACCATGATCAAGGCCACGGGACGGTTCATGATTGGATCGTGGGACGGATTGTGACGAGATCACGAGACGGATCATGATTGGATCGCGGGACGCTCGGCGATTTGAATCGCGAAGACGTTCGACTACACCAACCGCGTTTCTTAACGCTTCCCGCTTAGCAATCTACAAGGGTACATAGATCAACTCCCCCTCTCGTAGATGCTCATCATAATGGATAGGTTTGCGTGTGCGTAGGAAAATTTTGTTTCCCATGCAACGTTCCCCAATAGAAGCGGCTCAAGGCCGCGACGCAGCCTGCTAGTCTTTGGACGTGTTTTCGCTCCATGGGAACAACAAGTTGGGATGGGGCTCGTATCTTAGCGGGATTGGCCTCTATTCCCCTTTGTGAGACAATAAATTTGAGCAATTTACTAGCGGGGACTCCGAAGACACACTTGTCTGGGTTAAGCCGTATGTCATATTCCCGCGGACTGGCAAAGGTTTGTCTGAGGTCATCTACCAACTGTCGGCGTGTTTGGTCTTGATGACCACGTCGTCCACGTAGGCCTCGACTGTTTTGCCAATTTGCTTTGTTAGACATGTTTGAATCATGAGCTGGTATGTGGCGCCTATGTTCTTTAACCTGAAGGGCATTGCATTGAAGCAGAATGGCCCCTAGGGGATGATGAAGGCGGTTGCGGCCTGATCGGATTCCTTCATTTTTATCTGATGGTATCCATAGTAAGCGTCGAGGAAGAACAATGAGTCGTGTCCAGCGGTTGAATCTATTATCTGGTCTATGCGGGGTAAGGGAAAAGGATCATTGGGGCAGGCTTTATTGAGGTCTTTGAAATCGACGCATAACCGCCAAGATTTGTCCTTCTTCGGCACCATGACTAGGTTCGCTAACCACTCTGGGTGTTTGATTTCTCTAATGAATTTGGCTTCAAGCAATTTAGCCAGTTCTTCACCCATAGTTTGATGCTTTGGTTCGAAAAATTGGCGCAAAGCCTGTTTGACGGGCTTCAAGCCTTATGTTATATCCAGGTTGTGTTCTGCCACTCCCCGTGGGATTCCCGGCATATCTAAGGGATGTCAGGAGAATATGTCTCGGTTTTCGCATAGGAATGCGCGCAGTGCTTCCTCGGTCATGGGGTCGAGATGAGATTCGATTGACGTTGTTTTGTTGGGGTCCGTTGGATGGACTTGGAATTTGCTGATCTCATCCACAGGTTTGAAGTATGTGGATTTCGGCCACTTGTCGAGGACCACATCGTCCCTGTCCACAATAGAGCGAAGCATGGTGAGTTCTTCTATGGCGAGAGTCTCCTCTAGCACCTTGAGGGCTAGGGATGTTGTTTTATTCTCCACCCGGAGAGCTATGTTGGGGTCGTTGATAACTGTGATCACGTCATTGGGTCCTGGCATTTTGAGCTTCATATACCGGTAATGTGCTACTGCCTGAAATCTTGTGAAGGCGTCACATCCTAGGAGAACACGGTGGCCATTGTGAAAGGGCACGATGTGGAAAAGGATCTCTTCAGATCTGTAGTTATCGGATGTGCCAAATACTACATCGAGTGCAACTCGTCCGGTACAACATGCTTCTTTTTTGGGGACGATTCCACGAAAGGTAGTCTTGCTGTGCTCGATGCGAGATCTATCAAGCTGCATTTTGTCCAATGTATCCTCGTAGATGAGGTTTAGACCGCTGTCGTCATCCATTAGTACCTTGTTCATCCTGAAACCATCGACTATGGGGTTTAATACTAGGGCGGCAGGTGTTTGGTCTGTGCTGGATATCGGTGGTCAGCTTCACCGAAAGTAAATGGAGTGTTCGTCCATGGGTTTCTCTTGCCACATAGTGAATTTGATGGAGTTCTCGAAGATCTCTTTTCCTTTGATTTCTCTAAGAAAACTTCTCGTAGATCGTTATATCTCCGTGTTATATTCAGGTGGTGCTGCTGAATTGTTGTTCGGAGTTAGGGCCTTGAGTATGCTTTCTCCACTCTTCACGACTTGCCTGACGACCCAACATTCTCGAAAGTTGTGGGTTGGGTTTGTGTTTAGCACGACCGAGTGTATTGGGCATGGTTTTCCCAGTAGCCCTTCGAGGAGCATTCTAGCGTGTGTCAGAGTTTAATTCCTTTTCTCGGCGAGCTCAGGTGTGACCGGCCATCGCGGGGGTGTGCGTCTTCTCCAGATTCCTTTATGTTGTTTAGATTGGATCGGCTTCGTGTGTAGTTGTTGTACTTGCCAAGTGCTTTCCATGGTGCAATACTTGCACACCAAGTTTGACAGCTCGGTGAAGGTTTGAGTTTGGCGCCGGGCTAGGGCGTTGAGGATTCCTTCATCATGGCAATTGTGTTGGAAGGCGTTGATCATGTCATGTTCGCTGTAGCCCTTTGCCCTACATTTCTTGAGGAGGAATCTAGCCCAGAAGTGATGAAATGATTCCCTGGTTGTTGTTTGGCTTCTTGCGGGACCAACGAGCCAAACTCTTCAGAGTCTCTCGAAGAATGCTCGAGTTGGGTGGTGGGCGGGGAAGAATTTCGTATTCCCCCAGGTAGTGAATCCAAGGCCTCGACGTCTGCGTCCCATGTTCCAGCGGGGTTTAACGCGACAGGCTCGGCATCCGAGCCCTTAATAGAACTCTGTAGCACTGGTTCCGATTTATGTGCAGGGTCAGCGATTAGCGCCGATTTAATCTTGGGATGGGCTCCAGCTTCTGAATTCTTGGAGGGGCTCAGGTGGTCGGCGACTTGGATGTAAACTGTTCTTAGATCCGATGGCTGGAGCAGATAACCCCTGGTCGGACACTCGAAGGTGGCGACCAAATGCGTGATGGGTGGGGTGTGGATTTCCCCGTCACTGGGCCTAAGTCTAACTCGATCATAGATCGAAGATTGGTCGTCGACCATGCTCATGTCTTGGATCTGGCCGAGCAGCCCGCGCAATAGCGGCATCTTGATGGGATCCTCATTGTTCGAGTATCTGGAGTCAATCCGCAACACTCTTGCCCCGGGGTCGTTCGAGGATGCTCCCGGGTTACATTCGGTTGAAACATATCTGGGCGTGTCAGCCAGGTTGGGCTTGAGGGCCAGACCGGAGATAGTGACCGCCCTGGTGTCGGGGTCCGTGGATCCCGAATCTGAAGCCTTGGGGCCCACGAGCTCTGCGAAAGGAGTTAGGGGCTTTGTCAGTATCAGACCCCCCCAGTGATCGGCGGTGAACTCTAGGCTCCCGAACCCGACTTCCTGACTGGGGGTGAAACCTTCGACCTGGCTGAGGAGGGCGGCCGTATTGGTATGCAGAGTGATGCTACCGAACACGATGACCTGCCCGGGGACAAGGGCGTCCCTGTTGCAGATCTCTTTGCTGATGATTAGATGCCCCCATCAACCCTTTCGGCGATCTCACAGCGGAACTCTCAATGAAAGCACCAATGTTGGTGTCAAAACCGGCAGATCTCGGGTAGGGGGTCCCAAGTTGTGGACCTTAGATCGATGGGAAACAAGGAACGAGGGAGACAATGTCTACCCACATTCGGGCCCTCGTGAGGAGGTAAAACCCTATGTCCTGCTTGATTATATTGATGTGGATGAGAATTACAGAGTTGATGTACCTCGAGATCGTCTAAGCTAAACCATAGATGGGTTCACCTGTCCTCTACGAATGGGACCCTCTGGTTTATATAGACACCAGGGGTACCTAAGGTTACATATCACCGACCTACAACCATGGATAGATATGAAGATCTCATTCCCAAAGCTTGAAGGCTATGCCAATATCTAGAGCTTTCCTTTTTGATTATGGCATCACCTCATAGTCCGGCCATCCGTAGAGTGGCCTGACAAGTCAGCCCATGAGGACCCCCTAATCCCGCACTCCCTCACACGCTGCCTCAACTCTACTTCCGCTACACGACACTACGCGTCTAGTGGTAATGAGTCGTGATCCATTCCGTAGCGTGTTCCTGGATGTTCTGTGGGTAGGATTTTTTTAATTTATAGTCTATGTACCCTACCGTAGAACCCAACACGAGGAACTTGCATTTGACCCAATTGTCATTCGTATCCTTGCTCCCATGATCTCGGAGTGGGACGGCAAGAGCGGTCAATCTCCGGTAGAGCTCACGGTGATCTTCATCTTCATTCATCACAAACTCATTGGCTTCATCAAGCACCACCTCAAAGTTGGAATATTGAATGCTTGAGCTTCCCTTGTACAAAGAGTTGATGTGCTCCCAAGCATCTTTAGCAATGGTGAAGGGGCGCAAGTGAGGAATTTCTTCGAGTAACATGGATTTTTGAATACTGAACAATGCAGATGCATTAAGTTGGTTGTCCACTTCTTCTATTGTTTTCATGTTGTTTGGATCATGAGGGTAGAAGCCTTGCGCTATTACCCTCCAAAGTTGCCTTGAGATCTAATTCAAATGGGAATTGATACGATAAACCAAATTAAGAAAACTAGTCAAATAAAGTTTGGGTGGTTTCCCATGTCTGTTGATATGAGGTGTGTGTACCAGTCCATCATAGGTTTGGTCAGGGGGAACCGCGACATCGGTGCCTGTCCCATTCTTTCCTTGAGGAGGATATGAAGGACTGGCTAACTAGTTGGTGGAGTTGACAACCATATCTCAGGAGAATGAGTTTAACCATTTCCATGGGAGCGGTAAGAGGTGTAAAGCTCTCAAGGAATTTGTTTAACGTGTACATTGCCTCATCAACCACGGACGCTTTGAGAGAGGCCATGGCCTCATTCAAATCAACGCGTGTGACTACAACTCAGACCTGACCGTGGAGTTCTCACCCTCATTAGTCCCATCGCCGCCAATACTCTTTAGGGGGTTAAGCCCTTAAAAGAGGTGATCCTTTTATACCAATTGAAATGATCGATATGGTCAACTAGAGGGGGGAGGGGGTGAATAGGCGACTAACAATTTTTAGCTTCTTTTACCAAGTTAGGCTCATCAATAAAATAGGTTGTCTAGATATGCAACTAGGTGGACAACTTATATGATGAGCACAATAACAAAAACGATAGCAAGTACAAGATGCACACACAATAAAGCTTGCACAAAGTAAAGGTAAGAAGTAACCACAAGTGGAGACGAGGATGTGTTACTGAAGTTCCCTCCTTTTAAGGGGAGGTATGTCTTTGTTGGAGCTGTGTGGAGGCACAATGCTCCCCAACAAGCCACAAGGGCCACCGAATTCTCCTCACACCCTCCCACAATGCAAGATGTCGTGATTCCACTAGTGGTGCATGTCGGGCCCGTGGGACTAGGGGCACCCAGGCCCGTCTGCCTGTGGCCCAAGGCGCGACACGTACTGTGGGCCTGATGGGGCCCCACACCGAGCCTCGGGACTCAGAACCTCACGAGGGGCATTCCGACAAGCCCACTCAAATGACAGGGAGCATTCCCTCCCAAGGGTGCCTCACGGGCCTTGTCCTGGGACCCTCTCTTGAGGCCATCTGGGGGATCGGCAACGAACGTCAAAGACATCGCGATAGGGACCCGCGCCTCACCCCTTCACATAGCTGACGCGCCCCATGTAGGGCGGCCCACAGAGCCGTGCCAGCAGGCAGGGACCAAGAAGCTTTCCTCTTTGGTGATAAGGTAGCAGCGCCAGCTCGCGGGTTCCCAAAGCAAATCCCCAAAGGTCACCCTTCCGGTGCAAGAGGACCAAGACCAAAGGCTCGTCAGTAAGGAGGTCATCCTCTAGCCCACCAGCGCGTCATGGCGAGGAGCTTTAGCAGTCGAAGATCACCTTCTATCAGGATAGGCTTCAACTCTGTCCACCTTCAAACTAGCCATTGTGGCAACCCTTCCCGCCTGATATTTTCGGGGGGAAGAGGACTAAGGCCAATATAAGGAGGGGGGCGGACACCATAGAGAGAGAGATTTTGGGGGGAGGCTAGACACAAGTGTTGGGCTGGCAAGAACATGCCTTGTACTCATCTTCTACCTCAAGCAATCCACCAAGCAGGAGTAGGTTTTTACACCGCAAGGTGGCCCGAACCTGGGTAAATTGTGTGTCCTTGTTTGTTTTTCCTTAGCTTGAACCATGATAATCCCCAAGTGCAAGGAACCATCGTAGCAATTTCCAAAGGTGGAAGTGATAAGTATGGAGTGTCAAACCCACAAGGAGTTAAAGGTAAGACCAATATTCTCTCAAGTCCTATCTGCCACCATACGACTCTACGTTTACCAAACATTTGCTTCCATCTAGAAACAAGAAATAAAACTACATTGTGGGTATGAAGAGGATAAATTTGAATGATAACAGAGAACTAAAATATAAAAATAGGTGTTGTTAACATAATATTACAATATATTACAAATAGCAAGTGTGGAATAATGATGGGTCGGCGTGCAGAATTATCCTAGGCAATTGTTAACAAGATCGGAAGTCATCATTGCAATTTTATATGAGGGAGAGACATAACCTCGCATAGTTTCTCTACTTGGATCATATGCACTTATGATTGGAACTCTAGCAAGCATCCGCAACTACTAAAGATCATTAAGGTAAAACCCAACCATAGCATTAAAGCAACAAGTCCCCTTTATCCCATACACAACAACCCCCTTACTTGGGTTTATGCTTATATCACTCAAGCAACCCACTATAAGCGAATCATGAACGTATTGCAACACCCTACAGCGGGAATCCTTCACATGTGCGCGCAACGTAAGGCACCATAGGACAGCACCAAAATAAACATACAACTCAAACCAATCTAGATCATCAATCTACCCAAAGGACAAAAGTAATCTACTCAAAACATCATAGGATGGCAACACATCATTGGATCATAAAATGTAGCATAAAGCACCATGTTCAAGTAGGTGATTACTGCAGGGTGCGGGAGAGTGGACCGCTAAAAGGAGATGAGGATGGTGATGAAGAAGGTGATGTTGATAAAGACAATCACCACGGCGATGGTTCCCCCAGTGGCACTCCGGCACCACAGGGAGAGAGGGGGAGATGGTCTCACCCTTGTGCTTCCTCCTCCATGGCTCTCCCCTCTATGGGGAGAGGTTCTCCCTCTATTCCTTGGCCTCCATGGTGTTGATGGCCCCTCTAGGACGATGAAGATGGCCTCCGGTGATGGTGACCCCCTCCGGCAGGGTGCCGGAGAGGGCCAAGATTGGTTTTTCGTGGCTATGGAGGTGTGAGGCGGCGGAACTCCCGATCTAGGTTTCTTTTTGGAGGTTTATATATTTATAGGAATTTTTGGTGTTGGAATCACGTCAAGGGGTGCCACGAGGCAGTGACAAGCCTGCTAGGCGCGGCCAGGGGGGTGGCCGCGCCTGGCAGGCTTGTGACCTCCTCATGGCTCTTCTGGCCCAACTCCAATGCTTCGGGGGTCTCTTTTGGTCCAGAAAAATCATACTAAATTTCCATCCCATTCCGAAAACTTTTATTTCTGCATAAAAAACGACACCATGGTAGTTCTGCTGAAAACAGCGTCAGTCCGGGTTAGTTCTAATAAAATCATACCAAAATCATGTAGAATTATTGTAAACATGGCATGAATACTTCATAAATTATAAATATGTTGGAGACATATCAGCATCCCCAAGCTTAATTCCTGCTCGTCCTCGAGTAGGTAATTAATAAAAGAAATAATTTATGAAGTGTGAATGCTAGCATAGTGCATAAATTTGATCAATGGTAGTTCCAAACACTTTTTCTAGCATCATTATATATCATAAATAGTATCTCATGTCATAAAACTTCTCATGATAAGGTATCAAGCTATTCACAAGTTAAAGTATAGACTAACAAACTATGCTTTCAGTCACCAAACAATTGCAATTCATCTAATTTTTAGGAAGGGTCTATGTAAGAGCTTTGATTTAGCAAATTCCACATACTCAACTACCATATAGTCTTCCATGATTGCTAACACTCAAAGCATATTTTTAGATTAAATGGCATCCATTGAACATAGAGAAAGATAGGGGCTTAAAGTTTTCCCTCCCAACTTATTTATCATATAGATAATTGTCAACAATAATAATTCATGATCAAATATATTTGAATGGCCATATATGCCTAGATCATTCCCCAACACATGATGGTTGCCTAGAGAAAAAGGCAAAAAATAGGAAGTGGTGAAGATCACCATGATTCTTCTATAAAGGTAAGTACTAGAAAGTAAAACATAGGCCCTTCGCAGAGGAAGCATTGATTTACAGAGGTGCCAGAGCTCGAGCTTTTAAAACAGACATGAATAATAATTTTGGGCGGTATGCTTTCATTGTTACCATAATAACCGAGAGATATCGGTATCTTCCATGCTAGATACATTATAGGCGGTTCCCAAATAGAATGGTAAAGTTTTTACTCCCCCTCCACTAATTAATCACACTCCACAGCGGGCCGAATCCACAGGTACCCTCCGTACCAACAACATTCCTGGGGGAGTTTTGTTTAATTATTTGCATTTTTCTTTGATTTAGGGACTGAGAATCCCTATTACCAGCCACTTTCCCGTGAATGATAGTGAATCAACACATATCGTGAGAATAACCCACCTAGCATGGAAGATATTGACAGCCCCTAGTCATTATATGAGCGATTCGGGCATACAAAACAGAATATTATTTGAAGGTTTAGAGTTTGGCACATGCAAATTTACTTGGAACGGCAGGTAAATACCGCATATAGGTAGGTATGGTTGACTCATATGGAACAACTTTGGGTTTAAGGGTGTTTGGATGCACAAGTCGTATTTCTACTTGGTGCGGAAGTTTTGGCTAGTATGAGGTGGAAGCAAGCACCACATGTTGGAGGATCCATAACAATATAAGTTCTATGCAAATATACGCAACCATAACTCATTACGTTGTCTTACTTGTCCAACTTCAACTAACTTGCTCTAGTTTGAAAATAATTAATGTGTAATCACAATCATAGAAGATGTCCAAGATAGTATATTTATATGTGAAATCTCTCTTCCTTCAATATTTTTTCACGAATGGTCCAAGTGACCAATGCGGTGTTTGCTAATTTTCAATAAATTTTACCACCTATACTTCTTATATGTGAAGTCATTACTCCCCATGGGATAAGCATATAAAACATATATAATTTCAGATTTATTATATTAAATTCATTCAAACATTTACTCATAGGATATAAGTGAAGCATGAGTAAATGACAAAACTACTCCAAAACATATAAGTGAAGATCAATGAGTAGTCAAACAATTAAGTAGCTATGTGGGGACTTTCTCTCTCTATATCAATAAAGATTCTCAGATCTGAGTATTTTATTTAAACAGCAAGCAAAACAAAAATATCATTCCAAGAATATCATGCATCATGTGAACGAATTAAAATTTAGGCTCAACATAGGCTAACCGATAATTGTTGATGAAGAGAGATGGGATGCGTAGCATCCCCAAGCTTAGATGCTTGAGACTTCTTGGAATATTTACTTGGGGTGCCTCGGGAATCCCCAAGATTGAGCTTTTGTATCTCGTTCAATCCTCTCATATCATGGTTTCACCTATTCTCAAAAACTACATCCACACAAAACTCGAAAAGAACTCGTGAGATAGGTTAGTACACATAATAATAAATCAACTCTTTATGTAATGACAAGACAAGTTGCACAATAATTTTCAAACATTAGGTACTGTATACTATCATTTCCATAATTTATATCTACTAATATAGGCTATGGAAACTATAGGATAAGTAGATAACAAAACTATGACATCAATCTTTCCAAACAGAAAAGTCTGTAGCAATTTATGAAAACAGTGTATTTATGTACCTCAAAAAATTATGAAAAATTAGGAAATGATGTAAAATTTATATTGAAACACTGTTTCAAAATTTCAGAAATTTTACACATACCAGTAAAATATGAAAATTCAAACGCTACAGCAGAAGTTTCTGTTTTCACACAGCACACACCAAACATGCAATTCAAGCATCCTAAAGGCAATTCTTGGAACTTTTTATTGAAAACAAGATTATAAATAACACATAACAGAGAAAAACAAAATAAAATGACGCTCCAAGCAAAACTCATATTATGTTATGAATAAAAATATAGCTCCAAGTATATATACCGATAGTGTTGAAGACGAAAGAGGGGATGCCTTCCGGGGTATCCCCAAGCTTAGACGCTTGAGTCTTCCTTGAAAATTACCTTGGGGGTTCCTTGGGAATACCCAAGATTAGTTTCTTGTCACTCCTTATTCTCCTCATATCGGTGTCTCAGCCAAAACTTGAAAACTTCAATCACACAAAACATAACGGAACTTTGTGAGAAGGGTTAGTGTAATAAAGATATATCATTCACTTAGGTACTGTCAAGAAAACATTCATAATTATTACCGCATGATACCTACTGTATTAAATCATTCCCACAATTTATATTACTCAATATAAGCTATAGGAACACTTGAAACAAGCAAACTATGCATGCAAAACGGAATCTGTCAAAAACAGAACAGTCTGTAAAGATCTGAATGATCACCATACTTCCCTGACTCAAAAATTCTGAAAAGTTAGGAAATATCACATAATTTGGATGGAAATGTTTTGTAAAATTTTTATAATTTGTTGACTCTCCAGTAAAATCATATAATTCAAATACTGGATGCAAAACTTTCTGTTTTTGCACAGAATCAAACAAGCAAGTATCCACACTATCCCAAAGGCTTTACTTGGCACTTTATTGAAATAAAAGGCACAAAACATCATTACTAAAGTATATTAATCATGTGAACACATAAAAGCAGAAAGTAAAAGTGTTGGGTTGTCTCCCAACAAGCGCTTTTCTTTCATGCCTTTTTAGCTAGGCATGATGTTTCAGCCATATTCTTCCAAGCCAAATTCCGATGATCACTTTATTCATATTCTAAAATATATAAGTGAAGTTCATAGAGCATTCTACAATTAATATAAATTAAACAATATCCAAGCTCAAAATATATAAGTGAAGCACACGAAGCATTCTATAAAGCCATACTCAGAAGGTTTAAATGAAGCACACATAGCATTCTACAAAGCCATACTAAAAAGATTGAAGTGAAGAACAAAGACCACTCTACAAATCCATCAAGGACTATCTCATACTAGAAGGGAGCATAAGGACAGGGCCTACCACCATAGAGGGAGAGGTTTGTTGGGGGTCTAGACACAAGTCTTGGTCTGGCAAGAACATGCCTTGTACTCATCTTCTACCTCAAGCAATCCACCAAGCAGGAGTAGGTTTTTACACCGCAAGGTGGCCCGAACCTGGGTAAACTATGTGTCCTTGTTCATTTTTCCTTAGCTTGAACCATTATAATACCCAAGTGCAAGGAATCATCGTAGCAATTTCCAAAGGTGGAAGTGATAAGCATGGAGTGTCGAACCCACAAGGAGCTAAAGGTAAGATCAATATTCTCTCAAGTCCTATCTGCCACCGATACGACTCTTCGTTCACCGAATGTTTGCTTCCATCTAGAAACAAGAAATAAAACTACGTTGTGGGTATGAAGAGGATAGCTTTGCATGATAACAGAGAACTAAAATATTAAAATAGGTGTTGTTAACATAATATTACAATATATTACAAATAGCGTGTGTGGAATAATGATGGGTCGGTGTGCGGAATTATCCTAGGCAATTGTTAACAAGATCGGAAGTCATCATTGCAATTTTATATGAGGGAGAGGCATAAGCTAACATACTTTCTCTACTTGGATCATATGCACTTATGATGGGATCTCTAGCAAGCATCCGCAACTACTAAAGATCATTAAGGTAAAACCCAACCATAGCATTAAAGCATCAAGTCCCCTTTATCCCATATGCAACAACCCCCTTACTCGGGTTTATGCTTTTGTCACTCAAGCAACCCACTATAAGCGAATCATGAACGTATTGCAACACCCTACAACGGGAATCCTTCACGTGTGCGCGGCACGGAAGGCTCCATAGGACAGCACCAAAATAAACATACAACTCAAACCAATCTAGATCATCAATCAACCCAAAGGACAAAAGTAAACTACTCAAAACATCATAGGATGGCAACACATCATTGGATCATAATATGTAGCATAAAGCACCATGTTCAAGTAGGTGATTACAGCGGGGTGCGAGAGAGTGGACCGCTAAAAGGAGATGAGGATGGTGATGAAGAAGGTGATGTTGATGAACACGATCACCACGGCGATGGTTCCCCTAGTGGCACTCCGGCACCATCGGGAGAGAGGGGTACATGGTATCCCCCTTGTGCTTCCTCCTTCATGGCCCCCCCTCTATGGGCAGAGGTTCTCCCTCTAGTCCTTGGCCTCTATGGTGTTGATGGCCCCTCTAGGACGATGAAGGTGGCCTCCGGTGATGGTGACTCCCTCCGGTAGGGTGCTGGAGAGGGCCAAGATTGGTTTTTTGTGGCTCTAGAGGTGTGCGGCAGCAAAACTCTTGATCTAGGTTTCTTTTCGCAGATTTCTATATTTATAGGAATTTTTGGCATTGGAATCACATCAAGAGGTGCCACGAGGCGGTGACAAGCCTGCTAGGCGCGGCCAGGGGTGGTCGTGCCTGGCAGGCTTGAAACCTCCTCGTGGCTCTTCTGGCCCAACTCTAGTGCTTTGGGGGTCTCTTTTGGTCTAGAAAAAATCATACTAAAGTTTCATCCCATTCCGAGGACTTTTATTTCTGAACAAAAAACGACATCATGGGAGTTCTACTGAAAACAACGTCAGTCCGGGTTAGTTCTAATAAAATCATACCAAAATCATGTAGAATTATTTTAAACATGGCATGAATACTTCATAAATTATAGATACGTTGGAGACGTATCAAACCACTGGAGAGTCGCCATGAAGCTGTAAGGTCGAGTAGGGTTGGAGAGCAAGTGCACCCCAATGTTTGAACCTTTTCTTGGGTTTGTGGAGCCCCAATTCCTACATTTGGCGTGCCAGGTAGGGGTGCGCTATTGTACTCCCGCTCCACTCTAAAACTTGCTTCGTCGATCCCATGGCCGACGCTCGCCTTGTGCGCGCTAAGCACAGGGCGGCTCGGGTCGTCCAGACTGCGCCCGTGGGCCAGGGTGGTTGACGCCACTTCGTCGGTGCCGAGGCTGCCGCAGCCACCGACCCCGCTACCTGCGAGCAGCAGGACTCCTCTGTGCACCCCTCTGTGCGGAGGGATGGCGACATCGCCATAGCTTCCTCCTCACACGCCCGTCTCGAGCAGGTGAACACGCAGGCGGCGCTGCTCATGGCTCACGAGCTGCTCTGCTACCGCCCTGCAGATGTGGGCTATGATGCGTTGCTCGGACGCATCACCGAGCTCGTCATCTCCGATCGAGAGGCCTCCGCGCCTTCATGCTCATTCCGCCCCCCGCCACCTCGCGCAGGGGACGTGGCTCACGGGGCGCCTTTGCCCCTTTCCTGCACGACGACACGGACGATCACCGGCGCAACATGCCCCCACTTGACCAACCTCATGGAGCCACCTCTGCGAGCTGTTCGTCACCAACTTCAAGGGTACACATGACTGTCCCCTCACCATCATCGACCTGCGACATGTGAAGCAACGTCATGGGGAGACCTTGCGCAAGTACATCCAGCGGTTTAGCCAGGTGCGCAACAAGATCCCGTGCGCTATGAACAAAGCTGTCATCAAGGCGTTCTCCAGTGGCGTCAAGGATCTCCAGATGTGTGAAAAGCTTGCCATAAAGGACAACTTGAGCATGGACATGGATTTGTTCATCATTTTTTACAAGTGTGCCAAGGCCGAGGAGGGTCGCATGCTCGTCCATGATGACCCCCATGCTGCACCGAACGACAACAAGGCCAAGGAGGTCAAGTGCAAGGGCCCCGCCGTGCTCGTGATGGAGCCTGAGTAGAAGCACGGCCGTGACCATGGTATGCCAGAGAAGGACCACCGCCTGTTCTGCATCTACCACGACGTGCGCACCCACTACACCGAAGACAGCCGGGAGCTCAAGATCCTTCGAGACGAGCACGTTGGTCGGCGCCCGAAACGTAACGATCACGCCGCCAGCCTTGGCAGGTGGGACAGTTGTGGTGGCAATGCCCGCCAGGGCTGGCGCGACCAGCCCCGTGAGGCGCGTCCTCGGGACAACGCCGGGCTCCCTCCGCTACCACCACTGCCAAGGAGGAACAAGGACACCCAACGCGATGAGGGGGCTGGGGGCTACCAGGAGCCTTGCGTTGTGGCATGCATTCTCGCCGGAGCACATGCCCCTTCATCAAACCGCTAGTTCAAGTAGTTCTCTCGCGAGGTGAATGATACATCTCCAACGTATCTGTAATTTTTGCTTGTTCCATACTATTATATTATCAATCTTGGATGTTCTACAATCATTTTATAGCAACTTTATATCATTTTTTGGGACTAACCTATTGACATAGTGCCAAGTGTCAGTTGTTGTTTTTTGCTTGTTTTTTTACTTCGCGGAATATCAGTACCAAACGAAGCCCAAACATCGTGAAACGTTTTGGAGATTTTTTTGGGGCCAGAAGACATCCAGTGGACCAAAGAAGTGCCGGAGGGGAGGGCTGAGGAGGTCACAACCCACCAGGGTGCGCCAGAGGCCCCTGGCATGGTCTGGTGGGTTGTGCCCTCCTCGGGATGCCTCTCCACCGACTATCGTCTCTATAAATACCCAAATATTCAGAAAACCCTAGGGGAGCCGACGAAACACAATTCAGCCGCCGCAAGTTCCAGAACCACGAGATCCAATCTAACACCATCACGGATGGGTGCATCGTCTTCATGGGTGCATCGTCTTCATGGGTGCCTCTCCGATGATGCGTGAGTAGTCCCCCGACCTACGGGTTTGTATGCGGTAGCTAGATGACTTCCTCTCTCTCTTTTGATTCTCAATACAATGGTCTCTTGGAGATCTATTTCATGTAATGACTTTTGCGATGTGTTTATTGGGATCCGATGAATTTTGAGGTCATGACCAGTTTCTATCCATGAATATGATATGAGTCTTCTTTTATCTCTTATTTGCATGATTATTTATAGCCTCGTATTTCTACTTTGAATCTTTGGTTTAGTTAGACAAGCTAGATCGATTTTTCTTGCCATGAGAAGAGGTGCTTTGTGATGTGTTCGATCTTGCGGTGTCCTTTCCCAGTAACAGAAGGGGCAGCAAGGCATGCATGTATCATTGTTATTAAGGATAACAAGATGGGGTATGTTCGTACATGAATAGATCTTGTCTACATCATGTCACCGTTCTTATTGCATTACCCCGTTTCTCCATGAACTTAATACACTAGATGCATGCTGGATAGCGGTCGATGTGTGGAGTAATAGAAGTAGATGCAGAATCATTTTAGTCTACTTATCTTGGACGTGATGTCTATATAATGATCATTGCCTTGGATATCCTCATGACTATTTGAACTTCTATCAATTTCCCAATGGTAATTTGTTCACCCACCATGTGCTATACTCATGAGAGAAGCCACTAGTGAAAACTACGGCCCCGGGGTCTACTTTTCCAACATATTGCTTTCCGTTCTATCTTTTTGCCGTGTTTGTTTTCAGATCTATTAATCCGAAAAACCCAAAAATACAATTCTGCACTTTTTGTGTACTTATTTTATTTTGTGCCTTTTTGAGATCTATTTTCCCAAACTATTGCTACCTAATCTATCTTTTTGTCGTTGAGAGCTTGACAACCTCTCTTACGCGTTGAGTTGCAAGTATTTGATATTTGTGTGCAGGTGTTGTTTACATAGTTGCTTGATCTTCCTCTATGGATTGATACCTTGGTTTCTTAACTGAGGGAAATACTTACCGTTGTTGTCTTGCATCATCCCTTCCTATTTGGGGAAATACCAACGAAGTCTCAAGCCATGTTAGTGAACGCCGCCCTCCCGAGGCAGGAGGTCGTGAAGTCCCTCAAGTGGTCCCAGTATGCCATCTCTTTTGAAGCTAGGGATAGCCTCAGGTCCAAGGCTGTCGCAGGCGTGCTCCCCATGATGTGCACCCTAACCATCAGCAACATCATGGTCACCAAGACCCTCATCGACGGAGGCGCTGGCCTTAATGTGCTCTCTGTGGAGACCTTCGAGATGCTCCAAGTGTTGTATGACCAACTGATGCCGACCAAGTCGTTCTCCAGGGTGACCAACGGCTCCACTACTCCGCTGGGGCAGATTCGCCTCCCTGTCACCTTCGGCACCCGCAACAACTACCGCATCGAGCTCATCGACTTCGACATGACACACGTCATCTTCTCGTACAATGCAATCCTGGGGTACCCCGCGCTCGCCAAGTTCATGGTGGCGACCCACCATGGTTACAATCTCCTCAAGATGTCGGGATGTAGCGGTGTCATCACCGTCACCTATGATGAGAAGGACGTCGTTTGCTCCCTCGAGGATGCCGCAGCGGAGCACCCGGACGACTCGAAAGATGCAGGGCCTCGTGAGTCACCCACAAAGAAGAAATAGTTGCTGACCACTCCCGACGTCACCAAGACAAAGGGCACGACACCTGACGCAGACAACACGAGCCCCATGCTTGCTTCCCTTGCCGGCCTCTTCCCAGCATAGGAAGGCGTGCCCGGCGCCTCTCTTAGACTGGGCTCGGGGGATTCCACTTGGAAGGCATCCGACTTGGTATGCGTAGCAAGGGAGGAGCTCGGGCACAACTTGGAGGCGTGCCTCAACACCTGCCCCCGTGAGCGAGGAGTGTGGCATCTGATGCCAGGGTCATGGGAATTCGCTGACCGGGAGATCAAAGTGCTGCAGGAGGAGCACCACCTAGGGCGCCTCGGCATCCAAATGACTACCCCCAAGAGGAGCGGCGAGACACGCATGTGCGTCGACGTCGCGGGCATCAACAAGGCTAGCTCCCGAGGCCTCTTTCATCCCTTGCGCGTCTCCACCAGCCGCATCTGCATGCCTTTCGGCCTAGTTAGTGCCAGCATCACCTTCCAAAGGTTGGAGCAGCTCGCGATGATGCCTCGCACAGATGAGGGGCCCCAAAGCCGCAGGGGCCAGACGACCCCTGAAGGGTAGGCGTCAGTAGCATGCCTCGTCGTATGACTTGATGCTTTCGCGACTGTGCAGTCACCAGGTGATTTTTTGATTTGCTCAAGTCAAGGGCGTCTTCAAGACGCGGTACACCCGGGGCGGCCAGATCCGCCCTTGCAACACTTTTGCCTTTTATGTTATGTAGTAGACCCTATTGTTTGCTTCGAAATTTATATTATCTGCTTAACCCATGTGTCCATGGTGTTTTGATCCATGTGATTGGTGCTTCGCCTCCATTTGAAATTGTCGTGCCCTCGCAGATCGCCTCTTGAGAGTCCCTCAGTTGGTGTTAGACACGGCGTCTATCCTCGGGTTCGTCCCTATAGCGTTGATAAATCGAAGCGACCGAGCTCTGTCTCGTGGGTTGCTCCCGTGCATGATACCTCCTGAGGTCCTTGATGTCGCACCTCTTTGGGAGATTATCGGGAGTAGGCTAGCTGGGTTGCGGCTCGACGTGTACGATTGCCTGGGGGTGCTTCACCACCCCAGGCGCTATGTGGTGGGAGGCCTTCCCCGAGTCAATTCATGAGGGAGGTCAGCACGACGTCTGTGTTCGGGTACATCCCTGCAGCGTCGCTAAATCCGTGTGACTGAGCTATGTCTAGCGGGCTGCCCCATACACGTCACCTCCTGGGTCCTCGGTGTTGGTCCTCTTCGTGATTTGACCTTAAGGGGTCCGCCTGACCTGAGGCGCCTTGGTCCGCCGGACCCGTGCGCACACAAGTTGTGTGAAAAAATAAGGCGCAACCCGCCTAAAAGACTTAGGAAGGAGCCCTGAGCCGTGTGCCTGGGGCATCCGATGCCTCTTTAATCGCCGCCCGTGACACTGTCACGTAATAATGAGTTTGGGGCTGTACACACCCCGGAGCCTCCCGCAAGAGCCGCCCCTCAGCCTCGGGAGGAATCCCGCCCACGACCAAGTGGAAGCCCCATGGTCCGCACTGGTGGAAGATCGACTGAGCTCCGTGCTAACAAATTTCCCCTTCTACCTCACGTGAGCGGGGGGCTGGACACAGTGCATGTGCTCGGGTTAGTCCCTGCAGTGCCGAAAAATCCAAACGACCGAGCTCTATCTCACGAGCTTACCCCGTGCATGTCACCTCCTGAGGTCCTTGGTGTCTAGTTTCCTCGCGTGACACCCAAGTGTAAACCGGTGAGTGCGCAAAGCTCCTAAGACAGTTCTTCTTTTTGGAGACACTTGCGCATCAAAGGGGGTCTCTTGAGCATCACGTCTCAGGAGCCTACGCTGGCGCTCGTAGCCCCTCACCTCTTGGTTCTGCTCAGGCATCGCGACCTGGCGTTCTAACAATGGCTGAGGTACGCGCGAGGCTAGGCCCTGCCGATGCAGAGCACCAGGGCTCCCGAGCAAGCTGCTTGCACGCCAAAGGGGGGTTCTTGAGCATCACGTCTCAGGAGCCTAAGTTGGCGCCATATCCCCTCACCTCTTGGTTCTGCTCAAGCATCATGACCTGGCACTCTAACGACGGCTGAGGTACGCGTAGGGCTGGGCCCTGTCGATGCAGAGCACAAAGGCAAGCAAGAGGGAAGTTACAAATCGGAAACGTTTATTACAAAGTTCAAGTATTCCTCGCAATTAAAATCATCGTCTCACGCCTCCCCAAGGTAGAACTAATTTGTTTTAGGATGATGGAGGAAGGCTCGCTGCAGGCCCTTTGCCGTCCTCGAAGCAGAAGAAATTCTCGAGGAACGCGGTCACGTGGCCTTCCATGGCTGCCGCCAGATTGCCACGAGTCTCCTTAGGTACGAGGCCGGACACCTCATCGAGGTTGAAGTGAGGATCACAAAGGAGAAAGTTGTTGAAGATACGGGTCGCCGCCATGGAGAACAGGCCGCAGCTTTCCTCCTCCAAAAGGCCATCGACCCTCTGGGCCATGTCCTCGAGCTTCCCCACAAGCTTGGAGAGCTCGGCATAGCTGACGCCCAGGGGGATGAGAGGGGCCTCGATGCTCGACCTACAAATAGAGCCTAGGGCCTGGCAGGCCCTCAGCTCGAGGGAGGAAAGCAGAGCATGGTTCGCTGCCACCCGCACATCAGCGGCGGCCTGAATTTCCTTCTCTCGATCATCCAGCTTGGCGTCAGCCTTAAAGACTCGCTTGGCGTGAGCCTCTTGGGCCTCGTCCAGTTCATGTTGCAGCATCTCCAGGCATCCGCGCTCTGTAGCCTGCTCGGCCGCCACCTTCGTGAGCTAGAAGCTACGGCCCGAGAGCTCCATCACGCGAACCTCTAGATCCTTCTCCCGCAGCTAGACTTGCTAAGCCTTCATGACCTGCTACTGGAGCGCCTTTAGGACAGGCTCAGCTTCCTCGCAGCATTGGGCGAGTGCTGCCTTCTTAGCGAGGACGCATTCGTAGGCGGCCTTCGCCTCAGTGGCCTCCTTTTTGCATGCGGCAAGGGCGACCTCGGTCTTGCCGAGAGCCTCTATGGTGGAGGCATCGAGCTGGCACCATTCTGCGGTGAGCTTTGAGCACTCCGTGGAAAAACGCGCCTCGGTGGCCCGTAATTCCGCCTCGAGCTAGTCAATCACAGCATGGGCGTCGACCAAGGCACCAAGCCTGAGCAAGGTGCCCTGGATCGTCAGGGCAAGGGCTTGTCAAGGGACTCGTGCCTGGGCACCAGGCGCCGCCATGACCAGAAGGGCCTCGTCGCCCTCCACCCATGGCATCGAGGGCCGCGGGATCCCCCTGCGCGCTTGGCTCTCGTGGTCCACCTAGGGAAGTCGCCTCGCCAACCTCCAGGGCCTTGGAGGTGGCCACAGCATGGGGATGCCCCAGGTCTAGCCCCATGCCCGGGCTGGTTGTCACGCCCAAGATGCGATCATATCCTTATTTCGCCACGAGGGCCTCGACAAGGATAGAAGCGCATCTTGTCGTGTTGCAAGAATGGATATCATTACAAGTACATGTATAGAAGAGATGAGTATATGGAATTGGCTTACACTCGCCACAAGCTACAACAACATACTCAAACATCATATAGAAGAGCAGGGTCCGACTATGGACAACAACAATCGACAAAATGACATCCATCCTTGCTATCCCAGGCTGCCGCCTGGAACCCATCCTAGATTGATGAAGAAGAAGAACTCCAAATCAAACAAGCATCGCGCTCACGTTCAATCATCACATTACATGTACCTACAACTGTTGTTGTAGTAATCTGTGAGCCACGGGGACTCAGCAATCTCATTGCCAAGGGTATCATGACTATTAAAGCTTAATGGGTGAGGTATGGTTAAGTGGTGAGGCTGCAGCAAGCAACGAAGCATTTATTTGAGTGGATAACTTACGAGTACATAAAGTAAAGTATGGTGGTCTACGCACAATGGACGTGAACTAGTAATGATCACTAACTAATCCTGAACACCTACTTACGTCAATCATAACCCCACCGTGTTCTCTCTCGGATGAGGACTCACGAGAGGAGACAGTCATGGTTACGCACACAATTGATGTATTTTGTTTGAGTTTACTTCAAGTTTGCTATGAACGGGTGTTAAACAAAGTATCCAAGTTTGCCACATAACCGCGAGCACGGCTTTCCGAAAGATTTAACCGTGCAGGGGTGCTCCAACTCATGCATAACAAATTAACAACACGTCGCGGGAATAACCTCAACCACGGATCTCGTGATCATCCTAGGAAATTCCAAAGGAAATCCGACACCTCGAGATAGCCCGAAGAAAATTAGAGTTCCTCACGCAAGACATTCGAGAAAGGTAAAACAAGTCCAGCAAGGCCTCCCGACGTGTCGACGATCCCGATAGGAGCCGCGTATCTCGTTCTCAGGACACGGTGGATAAGCTAGTGTACAGTGGCCTGATAGAAATCTCCTGAGTTGCCCCGGGTTGGCCCCGCATAGTGCTCTATTTTGGACCAGCACCAGCAGCATTGGCCCCCCTGTATTATGTTAAATTAATCCACGAGGGGGCGACCCTCTATGCTTTAATAAGGTGATCATTATTATTATGATGGGCAAATGTAGTACCAAAGTTGGGCCTTGCCAGACAAGTTTTATCCTAAAACGAAAATCAAGGGGGTCCCCATAACAACCCCGAGCATGTTAGGAGCGCTCAATTATGGAACATAACACCGGTTCACAAGTAACTAGGGCGGCAAGAGTGAAACAAAACACCGAGCAAAAGGCCAAGCCTTCCACCCTTTACCAAGTGTATAAGTGCATTAAATTAAATAGAAATAATATTGTGATAACAAAATAATGTCCATGTTTTCACATGGAAGCAATTGCACCTGCAGCTAGAAACGCTATAAGAAGGGCTGGGCAAGCGGTAACATAGCCAAACAATGGTTTGCTGGGATGTGGAGGGGTTAGAGGCTTTTAATGGCAATGTTGGGAGGCTTGACAAACAAATGGTAGGTAGCGTGACATAACGATAAAAGCGGAACAACTAGCATAGCAATGATAGTAGTGATATCCAAGGAAATGTGTCATCTTGCCTGAGATCCCGCTCGGAAGAAGATTGAGTCCATGAAGAAGACGGGCCAACATAGGCGAACGAATCCTCACACTCCAAACGCTTTCGGAACTCTATTGAGAAAGAACAATCCGAAACACAATCAACACATGATACACCACAACATATGCATGACATGATACACAAACAACTATGATGCATGTCCGGTTTAAACATGCAAGGCATGCCAATTCACGTCAAACAACTACTACACATTAAAGTGGAGCTCAATATGCAACGAGTTGCATATTGACGAAACTCCACGTTCGAATTATGTAGTTCACTCCCGTTTAGTTACTCATCAAAATTAAATGTTGTTAGACATGGCAAGAGGTGAAGCATGAACAACTATATCATCTAGGCATTTTAAATGAGGCTGGAAGCAATATATATCATTTCCGAAACAACCCCATAAGCATAATATGAATTTGGTCCAGATCTGAACTAACAACATTTTAGAGTTATTAAACAGCAAAATAAATGTCACCATGAGATTCTACACGATTTTCTAGTCAAGTTACATATATAAAACATTTGCATCGGAGCTACGGTTATTTAGTTATAGATGAAATCGTTCTAATAGGTCATTCATGCAAATTGATCAAACAACAAGTTTAAACATTTTTAGCATGTGTAAAAGTTGGATATTGTGAAAGTAGACAGAAAACTAAGCAACATTCATATATATCATGACCTCATATGATGCACAGTTGAACTTATATGGGTTTTACAAATTGCCGCAAAATATTGAAACATGTGCAGTTTTTTTCTTATCTGAAAACAAACGAAAAACAGCAAAAAAATATGTAGGGTATCTGGGATTTGATCCCCAGACCCTAGGGTGTATGAGCACTGGAATGACTAGCTAAGTTAAGACAGCAATGTGCTAAGGGATGGATTCGGCCATAGATGATAATGTGACCAGACTGAAACACTACTATAACAAACAAACAGAACAAAACATAAAAACTAGGGCCGCACTGGGTTTGAACCCAAGACCCATTGGATGGAGATCGGCTGCGCTACTAGCAGACTACTCAGCCACTTGTGACATAATTGAGACTAGACAGCAAATAAAGCATAAACGAAAGTTGATCCGCTGGTGAGGTAAAAATGCATGAAAAAAACAGAGCAACCTTGGGGACTCGAACCCAGGATGTACTGGTTGACATCCGACGCGCTAACCAACTGGGCTACTCGACATCTTGAGAAGAATAGTCGTGGCTACACTAATAACCTGAACATACTAGAATGGATCTAGGAAAAGAGCAGAAGTTCAGCTATGCAGGAAGGTGCTCACATCGGGGATTCAGAGACCGGCGGGCTAGACGATGCTCCAGCAATGACGGCGGGCACGAGGCCGGGAATGGAACGGATCAACTTGTTCCCATCGAGATCCGGCTCTTGGCGGCGGTTGACGATGGCCGGTTGGGCCAAACGGCGTCGGGCAGCCATGGGAGCTCCTATAGTCAGCGAAGACAAAGCAGAAGGTCAAGAGAGGGAGAAGGAGGGGAGGAAGTAGAGGAGAGCGGGGACGTGGGGCTACAGGCGAGCACCTGATGCTGCTGACCAGCGAGGAGGAGGCCTTGGATGGTCGACGGCTTGCCGGAGGTGGGCTGGAGATCGAGGCATCCATGGGGACGAGGAATCTCCAGCCCTGGCGCCATGGTGGTCTCTCGCTGCTTCGAAAAAAATACAGAGATAGAGGCAGAGCAGGGGAGGTCAGATAGTGAACCAGAGGCGAGGGGAGGCAAGGAGAGAAAGAGAGGGCAACGGTGCACGACACCGGCCTTCTGTTGGATCGTTCGCCGATGACGGCTGGTTCGATAAGGCATGACGGGGGAAGGCGAGGTGCACGGGAGGAGGAGGACAGACGAGGTGGGGCTCGATGCTGGATCCGGGTAGGGACTCAAGAAAGGAGGGGCCGAGGCGCTCCATGGTGGCTGGATCGGTGTTGGTTGGCTCACTACAGAAATCGAGGAGGGGGCGTGATTGGAGGATTTGGATCGGGAGCGATCCCGAGGTGGAAGAGGCAAGGGTGGCATCGCTGGAGGGACAAACCTCCTTGTTTTTAGGGTTTGGTCTGATTTTGGATAGGGGTGGACTGTATATAGTGGGTGGGCTAGCTTCAGAGGCATTAGGACCCTCTGATTTAGATCGAATGGACAAGAAAATAGGTTAGCGAGTCCAAATAAGAAACCAAAAATGTTTTGGGGTATCTCGGGGTTGGTTCGGACCCAACGGTCACGGCTCAAGGATTCAGGTTCGGGGAAGTTTTCAGTTTCGAGCATGTCAGTGCACTATGCAGTGAGGCTAGGCGAAGAAGAGAGGGAAAATGAGCAGCCTGGCATCACATTTTTAAACACCAAAACGCCCGATAAATTAATCGGTGACGTTGCCGCTACGGTCAACCGTTCGGGTATCAAACGGCCTCTGATTGTGATGAAATTTGGCAGGCGGTCCACCTACAATATAATAAGACCGCATGCCAACTTTCAACCTAATCCGAGAATATTTTCCGCGCGCTTTAAAAAATGAGCTTTTTCTAAACGATGTCGCGGGCGCGAGCTTGTGTGGTTGGCCTCGAAAGGTTGACAGCATGAACTAAGAGAATCGGCAGCTACTCACGGATGCAAGTTTTCAAAAACGAGTGATCATGCTATGCAGATGATGCGAATGATGCAATGATGAATGCAGCAACCAAACGAAACACGGACGAGAATGGAAATAAAAGGGGAATCTTCTAGAGCGTTGGTCCCGGGCTATTACACCGGTTGTGGAGATCAGGACGGATGGCGAGGGTTGAGACGCTGGACTGAGGGGTCGCGGCCTTGGCAGGAGACGTCGGGGGCTGGAGCGTCGCGGCCTTGGCATTGGGCTGCGTCACCGTGGCCCTGGTAGGAGACGATGAGGGCTGAGGAACCACGGCCTTGGCGTTGGGCTGCGTCACCGTGGCCCTGACAAGGGTTGCTAGGGGCTGAGGCGTTGCAGCTTTGGCACTTGGGCGCTCTCGACGTACCTGGGAGATATTCGACACCGTCGCGGTTCCTGCACGTTCGAGCCCTGTGCCATGATGACGAGCACCGTCTCCTTGCTCTCTGAGGCCCCGACCAAGGGCCGATGTTGCTTTCAGTATGGGCATCGCCTTCGCCCCAGGCACTGCCTTCTTCCTTTTCTCCTAGTTGTCGTCAGGGCACCTGCGTCGAAGAAGGGTTAACCAGAACGATCCACTCGCCAACACATGGCGAGGAAATAAACTAAGGTACTTACTCATCTTCGGTGGCCCATCTCCGTTTCCTCTTAATGGCGGGGGTGCGCTCTCGCTGCTCCCGCTCACCGCCCCGACGTCTCCCGAGGGACGCCCGACGTGGTTCCTCACAAGGTCGGCCTGGCTCCCCTCCTCCCCGGAGGCCTGAGGAGCCATGTGAGGGAGCGCCTCCTCGAGGGTCGCCGCTGCGCCCCCAACATGGGCCCTAGCTGCCGGCGCAAAGGAGGTCGCGGGGTCCGATCCGGCTTCCCCTTCCGTGGTCGCCGGCGCATGGGAAGCAGCACTGAGCGACTTGTTCACGACACCGTCATCATCACTAAAGTCGCGTAGGGATGCGTGGACGATGGGTGACGATGCCTGTCCGCCTTCTTCTTCTTCCTCTGTCGCCTCTGAATCCCTGTCGTTGTCGCCCCCGTTGGGACACGCCACCGCGATGGAAGAGCTCGGGCGCGGGCCGACGAGCCCCCACTCGTCGAAGATGGGCATCTACGAGACCAGCTCCTCCGTCTCGACACAGGCGTACAAACGGTGGCGCGGCCTCCGGAAGGTCCCCTGGGTGAGGCCCAAGCAGAGCAACTAGCGCATTATCCATCTTGTCGAGTGTCAGGCCGCAGGCGCGCAGTCTCATCGGGTTTGACATGCCAAAGAGCTCCCACAAGGGTCGCGCTTGCGCCTGAAGCGGCGCAATGTGCTACCCCAGAAACTCCTTGATGACCATCGCGCCCGTTAGCTGGGTGTCCCGGTGCGAGGTGATGCTCTCCAAGACAGGCCCCACCCTGGGTCAGTGAGCTTCTCGTGGTCCCACCCAGGGTCTGCACGGGCCGGCGCGTGGGGACCGTTAGGCGTGGGTTGACCTGGCGTGCATACATAAGGACCCAATGCTGCCGGTAGCCTTCTACCTTCTTCCCCGTCTTCAGGCGGATGCTCGCGCTCGTGACGTCAACGAAGGAGACGCACGCAGAGAGCTGGTCTGAGGCCATGAACCGCAAGCTGAAGAAGTGGCAAAAGAGCATCACCGAGGGCCTCACGCCCACAGAGGCCTCGCAATATAAGGTAAAGATTGACAGGAGGAGGATGGAGTTGGGCTAGAGATGTAGGGCGTGGATCTGGTAGTGAGAGAGGATGGCGTAGAAGAACTTGGAGAAGGGCGGGACCAGTCCGGCATAGACACTGTGGTAGAAGAAGGGGTAAGTGGACGGCAGTAGGCTCTTCGGTGCTGTTGAGCCCAGCCAGATCCTTGTTGCTTGCCCCTCGTTCTGCTTGTCGGCCACCAATGGGAGCACCGGGCCCAGATCCTCCTGCTCTAAGATGTAGGAGGGCTAGAGGGCAGGCTTGGTGACGACAGGGCTTGCGGCAGAGGCCGCGTCCTTCCCCTTCTTGCCAGCGGGCTCCATCTGGGTGCAGAAGCCATGGGGGAATCAAGGAACCTACCTAGCAGGATGCTGGATTCGGGGCAGTTCTGTGCGAAGGAGGAAGACGCAAGAAGGGGCAATGACGGTACCACTTCGTGCGTCCGCTTTATGACAAC
Organism: Hordeum marinum; assembly: GCA_022496015.1. Lineage (NCBI taxonomy): Eukaryota > Viridiplantae > Streptophyta > Magnoliopsida > Poales > Poaceae > Hordeum > Hordeum marinum. Next base: position 337,502,967 of record CM039677.1, on the reverse strand, counting down.
CGAGGTGATTGTCAAGGCATCGGTGGAAGCCTGGGCGCCCCTGCCTCGTCACACACCACGTGTCGGGATTGGCCCGCGGGTGGTTGGAGCCCACACCAGCTCACCCTCCCGGGGATCAGACTGAGCATGTTGTGGGCTCGGGGGCTACTTTCGGGCCCGTGGGACTAGGGGTACCCAGGCTCGTCTACCTGCGGCCCAAGGCGTGGCACGTGCTGTGGTCCCGGTGGGGCCTCACACCGACCCTCGGGACTCATACCCTCACGAGGGCCCCCTCCTCACGAGGGGTGTGCCTACAAGCCCCCTCAAGAGGCAGGGAGCGTTCCCTCCCGAGGGCGCCTCCCGGGGTCTTTTCGTGGGACCCTCTCTTGAGGCCATCTGGGGGGATCGGCAAGGGACGTCAAAGACAACACGACAGGGACCCGCGGCCTTGCCCCTTCACGTGGCTGACGCGCCCCGTGCGGGGCGGCCCACAGAGTCGTGCCAGCGGGCACGGGCCAAGAAGCTTTCCTCTTTGGTAATAAGGGAGCAGTGTCAGCTCGCGGGTTCCCAAAGCAAATCCCAAAAGGTTACCCTTCTGGTGCAAGAGGACCAAGACCAAAGGCTTGGCAGGGTGGAGGTCATCCCCGAGACCACCAGCGCGTCGTGACGAGGAGCTTTAGCAGGCGAAGACCACCTTTTGTCAAGATAGGCTGCAACTCTGTCCCCCTTCAAACTGGCCGTTGAGGCAACCCTTCCCGCCTGATATTTTCGAGGGGAAGAGGACCGAGGCCAATATAAGGAGGGGGTCGGCCACCATAGAGGAAGAGTTTTTTTTGGGGGGGGGGGCTAGACACAAGTCTTGGGCTGGCAAGAACACGCCTTGTACTCATCTTCTACCTCAAGCAATCCACCAAGCATGAGTAGGGTTTTACACCGCAAGGTGACCCGAACCTGGGTAATCTGTGTGTCATTGTTCGGTTTTCCTTAGCTTGAACCACCGAAGAGTCACCTTGAAGCTCTAAGGTCGAGTAGGGCTGGAGAGCGAGCGCACACCAGTGTTCGAACCTTTTCTTTGGTCTGCGGAGCCCCGATTCCGACAGTTCCCTTAAAGGCGGCGACCGAACCTTTACAAGCAAGGTTAGGGAAAACTCCACAACTTAATTGGAGGCTCCCAACACCACCACAGAGCCTCACCACGAATGGAATGTGGCTCCGAGGTCACCTCTTCCGTTTAGGATGCTCAAACAACCAAGACTAACAAGACCCGCAAGGGATTAGTGAGGGAATCAAATTTCTCACGTTGAGAAGTGTAGATCGAGGTCCTCTCAAGCAAATCCTAGAGAATCAACAATACTTGTTGGCTTGGGAGAGAGATTGGGTGAAAATAGAGCTTTGAGAAACAATGGAGCTTTTGGGAAGAAAAGAGGCGAGTCCTCTTGGGGAAGAAGACTCACTTATATAATGGGGGAGGGATCCAACTGTTATGCCCCTTCAGCCCGTGCATAAGCGGTAGTATCACTCGGACGAGCGGTACTTCCGCTCGCATGGTAGTTATGACTGCACCGTGCAACTGAGAAGCTCACAGAGGCGGTAGTGCCGTTGGAGCGGTACTAGCACTCCCACCCATGGTACTACCGCCAGGTGCTGCGAGTGCGGGTGAAACCACGATAGTAGAGTAGGGCAGCGCGGTACCACCGCATGGAGCGGTACCACCACCCACTACCGCTATTCTACTACCGCTCGAAGGAACGAGCTATAAAGAGAACAAAAACTAAGCGGTACTCCATGCGGAAGAAGATAGTGGTAGTACCGCACAAGCGGTACCATCACTCTCAAGGAGCGGTACTTCCGCTTAACACTTGTGCCTACAGTGAGAACAATGGTAGTGGGGTAGTAGATCGAGTCGCAAATCCCCTCAAGCGGTACTATCGCTCTCTACTACCGTCCTACTTCTGTTGTAAAACACAGAGATAAAAATATAAGCGAAGGTGCGAGTAGCACTAGAGTGTGGCAGTACCGCTGGCCAGCGTGGTACTATCGCTTAGCAGCCTCTAGCAAGCACAAGCATAGAAGAGAAAGCTCCAAGTGCTGGGAAGGAAAGAGGGATGCAAAGTGACTCTGCACGTGTTGATTCCACCCTAACCTTTCCAAATGTGGCCCCCCTCTTGATAGTACAGATTTCCTATGACTCAGGTCCACCAAAAAGAAATCGTCGGAAAATAACCGCCTTCTCTCTTCAACACCGAGGGAAAATAAACCGTCTCGTGCCATCTAATAATCTCTGAAAGCTAAATGCACACTTTAGTCCGCAAAGCGCATTGTTACCAATCACCAAAGCCACTAAGGGCGAAATATACCCTAACAAACATGATGTTTCGCTTGCTCCGCGTCTACAAGGACTTCATGCGTCTTGTCGGACAAGTTTCAAAAAATTCAACTTATTGCTCGTATACGTATTCATGTCCGAATCCATTGCTTCAAAGGAGGGATACACAATTTAGCACACACATTTCATCAAACACTTGTCGAGCGTGGTAACAACTTTAGGGGCGGATGGACGAGAGGTGTGGATTGGCGATGGAGGACGAGTGGCATGGAGGCCTGGTAGCGCTGGAGGTTGCAAAATTCCGGCAACGAGTTGGCCGGTGGCCGAGGTGATAGAGCGATGACGTCGATGAGTGAGAAAGCAGGTGCAAATAAAGAGAGAGCGATGAAGACGCGGAATACGTTCTGGGTTTTGAGGAGGGGGAGGGGGGTTGAGAGTCCTCGTGGCTAATGTCCGGACTCCCACAAAAATCCTTTATTTGTTTTTAGTTACGAGAAAGCAGACGTCAGGACCGGTCCGCGACCGACACAGAAGGCCTTTCAATGGCAAACAAGTTGTCTAACGCTTGCTGAAGGTTTGAAGGTGGTTTCTATATACATCTACGGCAAACTTTGCGAGGGCCTGACTCGCGCCCCAGCCGCAACGGCAATCTGGCGAAACTATGCGCCACTCAAACTGAAGCTTTTTTGCTTGGCTTGCCTCGCAACATCGTCTTTGGACTGCGGACCGAAGGGCAAGGCATGGGCTACAGTATCTAACCTCGGCATGCTACACATGCTTGCAAAGCGAAGACACGGTTAAGCACATCACCATGCAATGCACGTATGCGAGAGAGGTTTGGCACCGTTGCTTCGACACACTTCGGTTGCCTATCCAGGCGTCCGCAAAGACAGACAAGCTTATAGACTGGTGGTTGCGTAGTAGAGAAAATTTTAGACTGGCGGATAAAAGAGGATTCGACAGCTTAGTCATTTGCACGACTTGGGCTCTTTGAAAGCAACGTAACGCTAGAGTATTCAACAGAACGAACCAACAGATCAACGCGGAGACACTTGTAACTCTAATAAGGGATGAGATCAAAGAATCAAAGACGACGTATGACGAAGTAGGAGGCTTACAAGGATTCGTGAGAGAGTAGTTTAGGTAGTGTGTTGGAGTGGGTGTATCTTGGTGGATGTTTGCATCTATAAGAGGATTCTTGTAACTATTTCTCTCCTTCTGTAAAAATACGGTACGCCAATTTGCGTACCCTTAAAAAAATATACATCAAATCAAAGGGTCTACATTTGCACGCCCGTGTCTTCCTAATCTCCGAGGTGCGATTAGCTTTAACCACCACGCTACGAACCGACCCGATGAATGGTCTCGCCGGTCTAGAAGAAGACAAGAAAAGAAAAACGCGCATTCAAACCCAGGGTTCATTCGTTCCCCTTCTCTTCTCCCTTTCCCTTCAGACGTGAAGAAACCCTCGCAAAGAAAAGGGGAGAGGAAAAACAAATTCAAAACCTCCCAAACCCCTCTCTCAACGCCGCCATGGACAGGGCCCCGCCGCGCGGCGCCCCTCGCGACGCCGTCGGCCAGCGGTGGCTCGCTGTCTTCGCCTTCCAGGCCGCGCTCTCGGCCGCCGCCTCCGTAATCCACCTCGCGGTCTCCCCGACCCGCCGCCACCCTAGCCTCGGGGTACCCCCGGCCTTCCTCCTCGCGCTGCACCCGCTCCTCTCCTGCGCCGCCACGGGGCTCCTCGCGCTCGCCTTCCTCATCTCCGCCTCGCCCCACCCCGGCCCACCGCCCGTACCGAAGCTCGCCCTCGCGGCCTCCCTCTTCGCTTCGGCCGGTGCGCTCTGCGTGGCCGCCGCCGCGTCTCTGGTCCCCAAGGACGCCGGATGGCCCGCCGTCGCTGGGCTGGGATTCCGCGGCGCTGTGTTGGGCGCGGTGTTCGCCGCTCACTACTTTGGGCGTGGGAGGTGGTTGCTCCAGTTCCCCGTCGTGCAGGTGAGTGATGTGGGGGAAAGTTAGGGTTTCTGCATATGCTGCTTGATTCATCCGAAATAGCAGATTGGGTTGGAATTCGTAGGATCAGAGTTCATATTACCACGACTAAGATTAACTTCTCAGCAATGATTTGCTGTGCAAATGACTATTGTTCTTAAATCGTAGGAGTGTGTTATCTTAACTCTGGCTTGAACTATTGGTATTTTACCCTAGGTTGTTTGATCCGAGGAGGGGTTGGCTACTAGCCATGCTGCACTGTCTATTATTCAAGTTAGACATTTGAATCAGATAACGGATGGTTCTCTTAGAGCACTGTGTAATTTCCCGAGAATATCATGTTTTATGGTCAAATTTCTAGTGAGAAGCTTGTTTTTTGTTCACTGTTATTTGTAGACATAGGGGGTGTTTGGTTGCAAGGGACTAGACTTTTTTTAGTCCCACAGACTAAAGAAAAAAGACCTTCCAGTAGAGTCTTTTTCTAGTCCCTTAAGAAAAAGTCCCTCCTGTTTGGTTACAGGGAACAGGGCCATAGTTTGCCTCTAGTGTTCTTTTACTTATTTAGGTGTGACCATGATGGGGATTAATCCAAAACTTTGAGCAATCAATTGTAATTTTTCAAAGCTAAGTTCAGTTAATTTTGATCCCTTAATAGTCTTAGATTTGCTTGCTTAGTTCCATGTTCATTTGCTACCTTACAGATCTTCCCAGCAGTCACTTGAGCATGTGGCCACTTGGTTTTAACTTTGTGTTCACTTGTTTTATTGTCCAGAGACCTATGTTCTATGGATTGAAGATGGGGCTTCTACCATCTATTAAAAGGGCTCTAAAGATGTCGCTTCAGGTCTTCTTGCTTTCACTTGTCATGATTCTTATTCTTCCTCGGCAATTCAGAATGGGAGGATCCATTGGAAGTCAAATTATCACCCAAATCGCTATTTTTATAGTGACCACAGGTGTTTCCTTCTGTTGGGAAATAAGCCATCATTTTGTCCAGGTTTGTTCTCTCCTCTGCAATCCAAATCAAACAACATGCTTTTTTAGATGCACACTTGTTTCCTCCGTATGTACTTTGCAGCTTGATTTTTTGTGGAACTTCAATACAACTGTTTTCAACAAATTTCAGGTTGTGCATACAAGAAGATGCAGTTTTACTCCACCTCAGAGCTCTGCTGCTGCAGAGACTAATCCTACTGATTATATCCTCGAGACTCTGGAACTAAGTAATCCACGGTCGCTGATGCAATATCTTGCATTCCAAGATTTGTGTGCAGTATCTGAATGTAACATTGAACCTTGGCGTCGAGGTGCCTTCTTCGAGGATTCTGGTGAAACTTACAAAAGAATTGTGACTGCCTGTTTGAAGCCACTTGAGGACTTCACTTCAAAAATTGCTGAAGCACTTGAAGGGTTTACTAGCGAAAGGCCAGAACTATTGTTACAACAGTCTAAGCTCTATGGTGCATTTAGTGATTCACAGGTAATTTTATAACCATTTCATTTACTTCTACTGTAGGTTCTTGAGTGTGTTTCCAGTTGTTAATCTTGTCTGTCTCTTCTTGTGTAACTAATGAACTTGCTCCCTGTTAAGAGCCATCATCCAGGAAATAGTTTGAACCTACTGTTAAGTTAGTGCCTGCATTTTTTGTTTGACATCCGTGATAAAATTGTTTAGAGTTGAATAAGGAGAGGCCATGTTTTAAAGATGCTGAGTTGGGTATAATTGAAGCATACATGCATAATGATTGGTTAGTCACAGTTACACATAATGAATTCAACATTTGCATACAGCATCACACGACCTGGAAGATTCTGCACGATAACTGCTGATCATATATGTTAGATATGTTATGCAATATGAGTATGCGAGTATCCACACGTAATCTCCCCCAGGAAGGTTTAATCTCCCTCTGTACTAAATCAGCAACAGTTAATATGGATTGGAGGGATCAGCTAATTTGAAATGCTCAGACTTTTATTTGGAAGCTGGAAATGTCAAGTGTTCAGGCCTCTTGGAGCTGACAGATTATTATTGACAGCCTTTATATGAGTACCAAATGTATTTCGTCGTGTATAAAGTAATTGGATACTTAGGAGCATTAACTATCATTGTGTTTGATTGCAAATGATATAAGACTGGCCATAGTGGGAGTAACTTCAAGAGTAACATAGAGTCCATATCAGCAAATTTGCCTATGTGGAGAGAGAGGTAATTTGAGTAACTTAGCTAGTTACCGTAACATCACATATTCCAATACAGTATGAGTCTATAACCTAATAAATGAAGCTTTGCATGACACTGCACTTATGTTACTACCCACTATGAAGGTAGTAACATAGCCTAGGGTCATGTGTATGTTACTATGCCATATGCACATGGACCGCGTGCAACGGTTTTGAATATTACTACCTCCTTTCCGGTTTATAAGGCTTGCGCGGACCCCTAGATTTAAAATTTGACCAACATAAGATGAGTTGTATGGTCCAAAAATTATACCATTGGAAGCTACACTATTTGAAGTTTCTAATGATATTTTTCTTTTGTGATATATAACTTGTATTATGTTCGTCTATTTGTCTACCTAGAGATACGCACAAGCCTTATAAACCGGAAAGGAGGTAGTAGCTATGGGGCATGCTTTTCTGGGGAAGGTTGGTTTAATTATGGAATATGGCACATGTGGTGGAGATGTCAAAATTGTTTTTTTACACGTACATGGTTGACCTGTGGTCTGGTTGATGCAAGTGTTATACTCCCTCCGTCCCAAAATAACTGCCTTTGATTCAGTACAACTTTGTAGTACTAAAGTTGTCTAAATCAAAGACACTTATTTTGGGACGGAGGGAGTAGTAAATAGTAGCTCACCATTAACTTCTGCTTCGTGCTTTTCCTCGGAATCAATGGATAGATTGTAGCAGAAGCTCTGTTCCGTTTGGAGCAATTCTGTATTACTAAGGGTGTGTTTGTTTTGAGCCCAAATTTGCCCCACCATTTTTCTTCTCGAATGACGCAGGAGATCTGCGTGCCATTTCATTAATAACAAAGAGGATTAAAAGTACAATGCCACACACACACCACACTCCAAACCTAAACACTCTAGACCAACTGATACATATGAGCCATGCTTGAACAAAGGATACAACCAAAGCACCAGAAGACTGACCCTAGAATAGGGTCTGAAGGCCGTGGGCCCTAGCTTTACGCCATAGGGAACCCTCCTCCTCTACCACCCGAACTACTAAAAACGCCCCAGGGCTAGCATTGGTGAAAACAGTCGTTTCAGCGTTTCGAAATCTCCCAAGCTACTATATGATCAAGGTATTGAGGCCTTTTCGGTGGTCCTTATCCAATCTCTTGATTGCCCTGTTCCAACAAGCCGGAGAAGGCCCCATCAACCCCACCAAATATTTGGCTAGCCAAAATTTTGGTCAAGGTTTTGTGTGCCCATGAATGGGCCAACTTTAGCTAAAAAAATGAAGTAGGGTTGGGTAAGCAGCCATTAGCTTGCCAATAAGTTTGTAACCATCCAAACAAAACCCAAAGTTTTGGTAAGGTACATTTTTGCCAGAAACCAAACATACCCCAACTACCAAGGCTAGAAGTGAAAAATGGAGTCTGCTTAGCTGATAGCTTGTGTGATGAGTTCTGACAGTATGGAAGACTAAATTTCTGAAACATGACGTTCACGTTCAGTTTAATAGCAGCGTGAATTTATTTATATGCAGGGTCAACTACATGGTTTATGCCCATGTTTTTATTATGACTAGCATAAATCATAAATAATCAGTTAGCATTTTGAAGATTTAGCTTATTTCCATTGTGCATTTGCGGTGAATGTAACTGAAACATCACGACAGATTCTTGTGGTTTTATAGCATTCAGAAACTTTGTTAATCTCTGTAGGTTTCTTTCACGTCCATTGTCTACATGCCTAAGCTTTAATAGCCTTTTTCATAAGTTTGTTTAAGGCCTGCAAATGTTTTATGTCCCAGATGCCAGATGGTGTATCATTGCTAAATCATAATAGTCGAAATGTTACTTCGTGCACTAATGGATAATGATAGATTGTTCTGTATGACCTTTGAATGTAGATATGCTCATGGTGTGCTCGGACATTGGCCACATTAACTGCACGCTCACGACAAGAGGATCGGTATGGAGTTGCTCAACTCACTGGCTGCAATGCTGCTGTGATGTCTACTTTGCTGTCTGCGCTAGTTGCGGTTGAAGCATGTTTAGGGAAGAAAACTAACCCACAACCTGCACACTCACTGGGACCAGCAAGCATTAGGTGGGGTAACTTCACTGCAAGAAAAGGCAATGTAACTGCCATTGCAAGCACACAGAGAGGTGGTGTGCACACAAAAGCGTATTCAATGGCTGATGTTTTCCGGACTTCAATTTATCAGATAGTCTCAGCCTTCTTGGATGACATGCGGGCAAATGCAAAAGCTTCGAGTTTGGAGAAGAATTGGATCAGTGAAGGAAGAAAACCTATATATGGTTCACGTGCTGTGTTGGTTCAGAAGTTGAGCTTGTTTACTGAATACCGAGCTGTCTGAACTTTGTGTGATGTCTCTCAAATCAACAGCCTGTTCGGTGAAGGAATTTTGTTATGGAACAAAATGCTTGTTTAAGTGAAGTTCGGAGCTGCTGACACTAGTATCTCATTGAGGTCCAGGAATATTTGCTTTGGCACCATGATCCACTGGAGATAAATCATTTTCCATTCTCCGTCTTCCGGAGACAAGGGCCATGACCTGTTATTATTGCGATTTCTTGTGAAACGATTTCACTATTTGTCAATTGCTGGAAGCACCACGCTAGTGAATGGAAAATTAAGCGCTCGATTTTGTACGGTACTCAATGAGGTGTTATTTCTTAGTAGCCTCGAGTAGTGGTTCTGTATGTTGCCATGGTAGGAGGGAAAGCTGAAATGTTTGTTTTTGGCTATCGGTCCACTGGATTGGCTTGTCAGAATGGTCGTACTTGCACTGTAACTTGCTATGCAGTGGTGCTAGTCAAGATCGAATGAATTTCTTTATTTGCTGATGGTCAATTTGTTGTTCATGTGCACCAGCGCAGCCTTTTGGCTTGTTGCCGCTGCTGGTAACGTGGCAATTGTCTGGAGCCGTTGGCGCGGTTTCATTTCCAACCTGCATTTTGGTTTTGAGTTAGCACATCATCGATGTTTCTTAAGAATGGATCCATGGTTTCCATTTAGGCTGCTTCCAATGCAAAGGTGTAAGATATGATGCCAAGAGTATGAAATAGCTTAACAACTCAACTTCACAATCTTCTTTCGTTTAAATGATTTGACTAGATTCACGTACATGGTATTGGTTTTTCCTAGGATCACCGAAGTACTTTCTTTTTTCCTTAATTGTTATATCATGTCATTTTTTGTTTATGTGGCATGTTTAAGACCCGTGAAGACTGAGAAGGGCCTTACACTTTGCCTTTGAATGGTGTTGAAAATCCCATAGTATTGTACTCCCTTCGTCCCATCCCATAATGTAAGATGGTATTACGGGACGGAGAGAGTAGCTCATTTGCTGGTAACAGCAATCGCGCGCCAGCCCTTCTCAGATTCAAGCCAGAATGTGCTGCAGTTGCATGGTATTTCCATTGAAGTAACCATTCTAATTCAGCCGTTGGTTCCTAATACAATCTCCCTCTACAAAGAACACGAACGTCAACAGTGGAACAGAACAACGCCTCTAGAGTTAGTAGAGACAGAAGAAACAGGCGGGTGCGGCCGCGTTCAGGGCTAGGCCATCCAAGCCAAACTCCGAACTCCTAACCAACGATGAGGGCGTTGGCGGCCAGCCTCGCCGTCCTGGGCGAGGTGCCGAGCACAGAGAGGGCGGCCCTCGCGGACGCCTTCCTTGCGGCGGCGGCCTTCGGGCAGTGCCGGCGCGGCGAGAGGAACCTGCCACGGTGCGCGTCCAGGCCGCCGTCGCAGCTCCGCGACGGCTTGAGGCGCTTCTTGGTCGGCTTGGCCAGGTCCTCCAGGGAGGCCACGGCCGCCAGCGACGCGAACGACTGCGACTTGCCGTCGAAGAACATGGACAATCCCCTCCTGCACAGCACAGAAAAGGTCAGCATCTCTTTCCCCGCTTAGAATAGATCAGGAACGTCATTCGCATTCGCATTCGCATTCGCGCTCGCGCGCACGTACTTGATGGGGAGCTGCGTCATGAGGGCGGACATCTCGAAGTTGTCCACGGAGCTGGAGGAGGAGGAGGAGGAGCTGGCGTCGTCGGCGAGGTCGGAGGAAGTGGACGCCGCCGAGGCCGAGCTCCGCGACGTGCACTCGGAGTCGGACGCGGAGCCGATGTCCTCGTCCTGCTCGTCGTAGGCGGCCCTGGGCCTGGGCGGCGCCACCATCATCATCTCCGCGGCGCGGCGGAACAGCACGTACGCGTCCATCTGGGTCGCCGCCATGCCGATCAGACCAGATCAGATCAGAGGAGAAAGGAAAGCCGCAGACGATCGATCAACCCGCGAGACGAGAGAGGTTGTGATTGTGATGGTGTTGGCGATGGAGGATCAACGCAGCGCAGCGGCTATAAAGGGGGAGATGAGGAGGAGGAGGAGGGGAGGGTGAGTCAGTGGGAGGATAAGGAGGGCGGAGGGGCGCGGCTACAAATAGGCGGGGGGACGTGGGCGCGGGGCCAGCGGAGGAGATAAAAGCGCCCGCCACCGCCACGGTTCATTCACGCCCAAGTAAAATACCGGCGACTCAACTGGTGGGTTCGGTTCGGCATTATCTCTTCCTCCTGCCATGCGTTTCTTTTGTTTAGCTTTGTGCGGAGAGGGACGCGGCGCGCGGCGGGGGAGGGGGAGTGGATAGGACCTCCACATGGTGTCCCGCCGTGCAGTGTTGGAGGCCGCGTGCGTGTGCGGCTTGGGTGACTGTGCCTGCGCGGCTGTGCTTGGTCGCTTCGGTTCGGCTGGTGGAGGCCCACGCACTTGAATTTCGCCTGCGCCACGCGGGGCTCCCCAGTCCACTTGCTCTGGGGGCCTCTGGGGTTCGGGACGACTGGCAAGAAAGCCAGCTGGGCACTAGTGCTAGCGGCCAGTAGGACTTGCCTTTTCGAATGACCTGCCAGCGTGGCATCCCCATCTGGTCTGTACTTTATCTATGAAAGCTACTATCGCTCCTTCCTACTCCGTCCTTTTTAATGCCAAAGAGCTTACTACTCCTACCTCCCTTCCGGTTTATATACATACTAAATGCATTAAATACTTTAACAACTTAACTTCATAATGCAGGATGTTTAACTTGTTGTGGATAAGCTCATTTTATTTAATGATTTAGCATCTATTTATTTATTTGTCAGTTTCTTTTATTTAAGTGGTTTGACTAGGTTTATGTGTTTGGTATTGATTCTTTCTATGATCGTCAAAATGCTCTCTATAATTCTTAATTGCCCTCAAGTGAATCATGTTTTTTTTAAATAATATATTACTATGAAACACTGGAAAGGGCCTCCACCAAAAAATAAGAGGAAAAATGCTCGCTAAGTTTCTCTCTTTTAGAAAAAGAATTATCATTTCTTAAAGCTGAAAAAGGGTATCATGTCATTTTGGCATTTTAGTTGTCGGTGTCTTATGTTGAGTTTAATTTGTATAAATCCGCTTGACATTGCCACGGGCTGTTACGATGGGGTTCGCGTGATTGAGCCACTTTTACTATTATACTCTCTCCATATCACAAATTAGTGGGCATTTTGGACATGTCTTCAGTCAAACCAGTAAATATTTAACTATGAATATCTTTAGTTATTCATACTGTAATTTGAAAAATCATATGTGCATTTTTAAATTAGATAAAAGCAGTTGTATAATCTTATACGTACTACTTTTCTTGGTTTATACTATGACATAACTTCGTTGTTCAAGTTACTTCTCAACCCCACGCAAAAAAATAAAAAAGTTACATCTCAACAACCATTTCGTTGTCCAAAATATCACTTATTTGTGATATGGATGGAGTGGCTAGTGGAACACATATTTTCTCACGCTCAATCTATACTTACCCCTTCTATAGACATACTTATCGATACTACATCGCTCCATAACCCAAAGGGGCTACATGTGCATGCATCCTTGCCAAATTAGAAGCCAAGGCCAGGGAGTGCGGAGCACCTATTTAGATATAAAAGAACCACCTTGATGATTTCGCTATTTCTCACTTCGTAAACACTTCTAATTATTTATAAGTGAGCGGGGTATATAGTTTTAGAAGTACTGAAACACAACATCGACACACAAACCATATATTCTTCTTTAAAATATATATATTTAACTGATTCACTTGGGGGTTGTTCTCCAGAAGAGCTTCTAAAAATAATTTGAAAAAATTAATGTTCCCAACCGAAAAGCCTTTTTTCTTCATATATGTTTTATCATCTACGGAAAATGTTTTTGTGCTAAAACAATATATTCATGCATATGAAATAAAACGTTTCCGTGAACATGAATCACCATGGTCATGTGCCAAATAAAACACATTGCCATATAAATATATTATATATAGAAGAATACACCTTCAGATATGTTTAACCTATGAAATTTGTTGATGGGTCTCGAATAAAAAATTAACATGATTTTTTTTTTTGGAAAATACCCAGATCTATTATAAGATCATGGGAAGTACAAAGTAGTTCACGTGAGTTGATCTATATATTTTTGTAAAAGAATCATGCCCTTAGTATATATGTATACCCCCCCCCCCTGAATAATAGTTGTCAAATAAAATGTTCACACAGCTTAAACCATTATTTTTGCAGGCAAATATGTCCCACATAAAAAACCTTCTTTCTTAAGAATATATCTCATCGCCCGTTATAATATATTCATGTATTCAAGGAGAAATATTTTTGCATGTCAATAGAAATGTTTCATATTGCACAAACGAACAAAGATGATAAACTCCCTCGTGTTAATATTTTTCTATGAAACAAAAACATGTCAATCAAAACAAATATATAGACCGTAAACAAAAGATTATTATGTCCTGGAAATTTTAAGAAATAAGATTAATGGGATATATTTTTAGGGGTAATGTGTATTGTTGAAACACATGAAGACTAGGACAAAAGAAAAAGGGGAAACGGAAGGAAGAAAAAAGGAAAACGTTATCCAAAGAAAACAGAAAGTAAACTACATGTGTCGATGGAAAAGGGAGTTTGCCGGAGCGTTCCAAATTCAGTTGCAAGAACATCCAAATAAACGCCAACAAGAAAGAAATGAGCATTACTTGCATTGCACTCTTATCTCTTGCATCTCCCGATCCATACATAAACGCCCAACAAGAAAGAAATGAGTACTATTCTTGCCAACTAGGCCAAGAGATTGAACCAACGACCAATAAACTATCAATGGCATCCAACCATCGTCTCTTCCTCCTCTCCGGCGCCGTCTTGCTCTCGGTCCTCACCACCGCCGCCGCCCTGGAGAGCGTCAAGGATGAGTGCCAGCCAGGGGTGGACTTCCCGCACAACCCGTTAGCCACCTGCCACACCTACGTGATAAAACGGGTCTGCCACCGCGGTCCCAGTCGGCCCATGCTGGTGAAGGAGCGGTGTTGCCGAGAGCTAGCAGCCGTCCCGGATCATTGCCGGTGCGAGGCACTGCGCATCCTCATGGACGGGGTGCACACGAAGGAGGGCCGTGTGGTTGAGGGACAGCTTGGTGGCAGCCGTGACTGCCCGAGGGAGGAGCAGAGGGCGTTCGCCGCCACGCTTGTCACGGTGGAGGAGTGCAACCTACCGACCGTCTCGGGAGCCGGGAGTACACTTGATGCTACTAGCAAATGGATGGCGATCGAAATGCCCAACTAATGAAGCAAAATATACTGTATATAGAAGGAGAGTACTAAGTGAAAGCAAATAAATAAAGCTTGTGAGCCGTATGCGTATGATCTATGGTGTGAACTGTTAAATTGTTGTCGGTTTGATGAATAAAAAGGGTTGAAACAAATAAATTTGTTGTCGATTCATGTACACGCACTGCTGCAGAAATTACAGATTTGGTCGTCACAAACCACTCCGAACCATCGTGAACATGAGTCTGTGATGGGCTTCGCTACATCTACGAAAGACTACGTGATTGGGGGTTTACATAATGAGGTGACAATTGATTTTTTAACACAATGAGTTGACAATTGTTTTTTGGATGTTAGTGGGGTTGACGGGCCCACCCTAAAATTCATTTTCGGTCTGCAGTTATTGATTAACATATTGGATTCGCTAACTCTCATCTAAGTAGGAATTATGTAACTCTCATCAAACATCTTCGACATATGGTATGAAGCATCCAAATTCGGTTCGTTCTTACGCGGGTTAGTGTGTCGTCATGATTTTTCGCACTGGCCGCTTTCTATTTCTGTGTTGGATCGTTTGAGCTTTTTTCATTTGGGTTTCATGTCTATTGGGTTGAGGTGTCTTTTTTATATACAGAGATAGTAGCTGGAAACATATTACCCACAACCACAAATATATGAGGGGGAGAGAGAGAGAGGACAAGAGAGCTGTAACTGTGGGATATATGGAGCAACATAAATAAGTACACCCATTTCAATTAAAAAATGTGTACTCATGAGGAGATGTACATGGAAATTCCTATTTGACGTTCGTGCCAAAACACAAAGGGCAAAGTAAGCAGACGAGTTAGATAGATAACCCTGCCCATTTAGTGTAAGGAATCCGGTTTTAGGAACTTTTTAGAAGGTTCCGATGTGATCTTTTTTTTTTCCTTTTTTTTCTACAAGTTCGTAACGCTTTTTCTTGAGGGTTTCTTTGCCTTTTTCTTTTTCTTTTTCTCCACTTTCCTTTTTCTTTTTAAAAGATGTTAAAAAATCATATTTCTATAAAATGTCAAATGTTTCGAATTTTATAGAAATGTTCAGATTTTATAAAATCATGTCCATTAATTAAAAAATGATTTTTTAAATGTTCTCAAAGTTTCAAAAGAAATCTCAAAATTTTATAAAATGTTCATAATTTTGTTACATGATCTCATAAAATATCCGCATTTCCAAACAATGTTCTCAAAATTTTCAAAATGTTCGCAAATTTCAAAATTATTTGGATTCCAAAAATATTCACATTTCTACACAATGTTCAGAAAGTCACGTTTATTTTTCATGTTATTCGAAACTGATCTGAGAGTTTCAAAAATGTCTGCTTTCCAAAAATATATATTCATTTTTAAATAAATTGTTTCGCGTGTTTGTTTGAAAAAAATGATGGAAAGAATAAAACCAGCAGGAAAAAAATCACTATGATGTCTAAGCCACATCAATACCGCGTCTACCTAATACGCGCGCCTTCTTTGGGATGTTGCGGGCGTGGAGCTCTTCGAGCTCCCGCTCCGCGCCAACCCCGACGCCCTCGACCCTGGCGTCCTCAGCGCCAACAAACCCTTCCAGCTAGTCTGATGCCGGCGTCTCGTTGTCACCTCCCTCCTCGCCGCCGGCCTCCTCCTCCTCGTCTACATCGTGGGCGGCGGTCCCTAAACTGTTGCCGCCCACGCCAAGGTCCGCTTCTGCCGCCCACCGGCCGATGAACTCGATCCCCTCTTCGGTGGTGGCATGGACCATCGATCCTTCGTCCCCGATGCGCACCTCCGCCACGCTGTCGAACCACGCCAACGCTTGCTCCTTCGTCGACGACTCCCACGTGGGGTCTACCCCGTGCGCATTGCACGTCGGCATCATCGCCACTATTGCATCCTTGCCGGAGCTGTTGCAGAGCGGAATGACAGACGCCGTGAGCTTAAACTTGCCGTCGAGGCGGAAGAGCTAATGGCGTAGGGAGGTGAGCTGTAGGAAGGTCAGGTCACCGTCGAGCCCATGATGTAGCCGCTTGATGTCGACGGCACCAACGTATTCCCAGGTGAAACGACCCCAATCCTGGAGGGGAGTGATACACTTGATGAGGAAATCTAAACCCATGATCTCTATGGTGAGCGCGATAGCTCTCAGTCGGAGCATGCGAGTGATGGCAATCTCCAAGTTCTTGTCGTCCGAGGCGAGGGCGCTCCACTCGTCGTCCTGGACAGGCTTGGATTTCCAGACTAGGCAGAAGACCGGGGGCTCCTTGTCGACGATGTAGCCCCACTCCGCCCGCCATTCTTCCCACTTCTTGCGTAGGTCGTCAGGGGGATACACCTCCTTGTGAGAAGCACAAGGAATCCACGCGATGCTCCCGGAACGAGTATCACCCTCTATGCGCGGAAAGAGGAAATGACGGAAGAGAGATACATTGGGGGCTATCCCTATGAAGTTTTCACATAGATGTGCGAAAACCCGACAGAGTAGTCACCTGATAACCCACAAGTATAGGGGATCAATCTTAGTACTTTCGATAAATAAGAGTGTCGAACCCAACGAGGAGAAGAAGGAAATGATAAGCAGTTTTCATCAAGGTATTTTCTGCGAGTGTTGTGAGTAACAATAGTAGATAGTTTTGTAGCAAGATAATTCGTAACAAGTGACAAGTGACAATAGTAACAAAGGTGCAACAAGGTAGCTTAATCCTTTTTATAGCAAAGGACATGCTTGAAAGTATTCTTATATGAAGCAAGTACCCCCGAGAACACATGTCAATTTTTGTCTAGTCATGATCATCATGTTGAGTTGATTCGCGTTTGCTACTTTGATAATTTGATATATGGGTGGACCAGTGCTAAGGTGATGTTCTTGCTTGCACTAACAACCTACTTATTATTAACCCCTCTCGCAAGCATCCATAACTACGAAAAAGAATTAAGATAAATCTAACTATATCATGAAACATGTGAATCCAAATCAACCCCTAATGAAGCAACACATAAACTGGGATTTAAACTTCTATCACTCTAGCAACCCATCATCTACTTGTTACTCCATAGTGACTTCCCTTAGACCCATAACATGGTGAAGTGTCATGTAGTCAATGTTCCCGTGACACCACTAAGAGAAGTAACAACATACATATCATCAAAATATCGAACGAATACCAACTTCACAAAATTACTTATAACAAGACTTCTCCCATGTCCTCAGGAACAATAGTAACTACTCACACCTCATCAGCATGTTAAAGATTAGAGGTATACTAATAATGATCAAGGATCTGAACATAATGTCTTCCACCAAGTAATCCAACAAGCATCAACTACAAGATGTAATCAACACAACTAGTAACCCACAGGTACCAATCTGAGGTTTTGGGACAAAGATAGAATACAAGAGGTGATATAGGGTTGGAGATTAGATGGTGCCAGTGAAGATGTTGATGAAGATTGGTCCTCCCACGAAGGAGGAAGCATTGATGATGACGATGGCTTCGATCTCCCCCTCCCGTAAAGGAATTCCCCCGGTAGAATCTGTCTGTCGGAGTGCAAAAGGGCCTCTGCCCAGGTTTCCGCCTCGAGACGACGGCGCTTCATCCTGAGAGATTTCTTACGATATTTTCTAGGGTAAAACACACCATATAGGAGAAGAGGGGGGGGGGTCAAAAGGCCCGCAGGGGCCCCACAGGCCATCTGGGCGTGGCTAGGGGGTGTCGCGCCCTGTTGGCTTGTGGCGAGTAGATGCCCCCTATGGTATAACTTTGGCCCAATAATTATTAAATATTCTATAGAAGTTTTCTCTGAATTTTTAGGTCATTTGGAGTGTGGTGATTTTTCTACCTTTTTCTTGGTTTCCCGGTCCATAATTCCAGTTTCTAGATATTTTCATCTTTGTGATGTACCTTGCATATTGAGAGAGAAAGGGCATAATAATTGTATGATAATAGGGAATAATGGACAAGATTAAAACGAATATCAATAAGAAATCATCATACAAAATGGACGTATCAACTCCCCCAAGCTTAGACCTCGCTTGTCCTCAAGCGAAAGCCGAGCTCGAGAATAATGGCCACATGATTTGAGAGAGAGAGAGAGAGAAGTAGATACAAACATAATACATACATGAGAGCATCATGAATATTTACATAGCAGCAAGTTTTCCATCATATAGCTTCTCATAAACAAGTAACAATCTATTCATAAATGAGGTAGTATAAAGCATAAACTTTATTGGAAACTGACAAACAGTTCCATTAGTGAGTGAGATAATCATAATCCATCATATTCAATAGAAGTGTCTATGTAAGAGCTTTTATTTCTAGCAAGTTCACATACTCAACTATCATGTAGCCTTCTATGATTGTTGACGGGGTTATTACCCCTAGGTAGGCCTAAGCTACGGGGTTCTCTCCCCATCTTCAAGAAAAATCACGTCGCCGGCTCGTCCTTGGCCGGCAGGCATGTTGCCGGCTGCCTCGTGGCCGGCTGGCACGCAGCCGGCAGGCTCGTTGCCGGTTGGCACTTGGCCGGCTAGCCAAGGAGCCGGATTGGCCACGGCCGACTGCCTCCAGGCTAGCTCTTTCGTTGACCCTCGAGCAAGCAGGCTCCCGTCCCATCTCTCTGCACATGGGTACGGCGACAAGACAAGACCACCACAATGACCCTCGGCGTGGCCATAATAATCGCTGACACGTGAGCGCGCGTGGCCGCAGTAATCGCTGACAGGCGAGCGCGCGTGGCTACAGTGCAGCCGGTCGTACCGTTGACCTCGGCTGACCGCGACCGGGCGGGGCAACAATGTCGGCATGCCTCACCCCACTCCATTACCTTCCCCCGCGTGGCTACAGCGCTGCCGGACATACCGGAGACCTTGGCCGGCTAGCGCAAGGCGACACCACTTGGGCGACCCATGCCGTGGCAGGTGGGCGCGGGCCAATCGTGGAGCTGGTTGGCGGTTCCTAGTGGGCGATGGGAA
Organism: Hordeum marinum; assembly: GCA_022496015.1. NCBI lineage: Eukaryota > Viridiplantae > Streptophyta > Magnoliopsida > Poales > Poaceae > Hordeum > Hordeum marinum. The sequence goes on along the minus strand of CM039677.1, from coordinate 337,483,851 downwards.
GGCGTAGCCGGTGGGTCCTATGGGCAACGAGACGGCTCAATGCATGGACCCCCTATCTAGCTGGAGAGGCTGCCAGCTGAGTCCCCTCATCCAGTACTTTTAGGGATATTGTAAGTCGGGGGGTTGGCCTATAAAACCCCCCAAGCCCCCCATTCATAGGGACATACTCATTCGCGCGCACACACACACGGGACCTCTTTCTCCCACATCCACTCACGTAGCAAAGGAGAAGGAGCCGACTGCTCCTTCCTCCACCTCTAGACAACAGCTCCAGGAGAACCATTGTAATCACCCTCGTCTATCAACATAGACCAAGCAAGACTAGGGGTATTACCTCCCACGAAGGGCCCCGAACCTGGGTACATCGCGCGTCCCTCGCCGCTTGTGCCTAATCCCGCTCCCGGAGCCCGTCGGCGTCCTTCGGTCCCAACCACCTTCGATAAGCCTACTCATGGCATCCGTCGTGAGAAAACGACGACAGTTGGCGCCCATCGTGGGGCTGTACGCGGCGCCGGCTGGAGTCGCGCTCCGAGCGGGACCCTTCACCACCTCCTCCGTCCGCTCCGCATCCGGATGGAACCGCAGGCACGTGGGGCTTGCTTCACCAGGCCCTGCGGGCAACAACGTCGGCTTCCCCGACAAACGCCTCGATGGCAACCTCGCGCTTGACATCACCGCGCACACAGAGCGCTTTGGCAAGCTGAGCCTTGCCGACGGGCCAGCAGCCGACGAGTACCCTAGCCAAGTGCTCTTCTACACTGATCTGCCCTCGTCCATTGGATCTCTCCTCTCGGCCGAGCCCAACGGCTCCCACGTCCATGTGGGGGTGATGGTCACTACTTCATCCACCTCCTCCGACTACGCGCGGTCTGAGGCCCACGCCTGCGCCGGTACCTCGGATCCGCTCGGCGCTACCGTGAGGGGGCTAAGCACCCCCATTGCTCCAACATCAAACCCAGAAGCCACCGCGACCGAGCTGGAGGCAGCTTGCCGCCTGCTGTTCGAGGACGCCAGCGCCCTCGTAGCTGAGCGGCGCCGTATGAAGGCCGCTCAGCGGGAGTATGCCTCTGCTTGCGGTCTCACCCCGGGTGGCGCCGAGCCCAGCCGACGTGGGGCTGTGCACGACCGCGGCCGCGTGGTCGTGGAAATCCTTGGTGGCAACTTGCCCATCTACGACACCCCTGCGGCCAACCTGCGAGCCGCCAAGGTAGCCTACGAGGACTTGGCTACCTTGGTAGGCGAAGAGCATGCCTTGTGCGAGCGACACATCAAATACCTCATCGACACCGCCAACGAGCAGCAGCTCCTGCTCACCCCCGGTGGAGCCGCCTCCGAGGGTCCTCGTCCTGAGGGCGAGGGCACAAGGGCTGCTGGCCGTCAGCCGACTCAACACTCCTACTCCCCTCGTGCCACCGTCCAACGAGCCGAGGCAAGTAACCCCCGGCGTTCCCAGCTGCCTGGCAACGAGCAGCCGGCTGTGAACAGCCAACCCAACAACAATCCGGCTCACAGCAACCGCCGCAATGAGGCATCAGCTGGCGGTAGCCGGCGCAGCAACGGGCACACGCCACCTCCATGGAACGAACCGACGTGATCAGTCCCGCCAGCCGTCCGCCCGGAGCTCGCGGCCTGGCTCGGACCACGGGTCCCCCATAGCGACAATGATGCGTGCCTTCGCCTCGACCGGCTAGCGCAGTCGACCCTCCTAGAGGAGGAGGGCTCGATTGGTCCGGCATGCTTTGGCCCCCGGATCCGTAACGAGCCGTTCCTAACCGGCTTCACTCTTCCTCGGGACACCCCGAAGTACAACGGGGCCGCCAAGCCCGAGGACTGGCTGATCAACTATAGCACCGTAGTCAGCCTCGCCAGGGGGAACAAGCGCGTAGCTGTCCGCTACGCCCCCCTCATGTTGATAAGCTCGGCCCACACCTGGCTCAACAGCCTAGCAGCCGGCAGAATCAACACATGGACCGACTTCGAAGAAGCGTTTGTCCGCAACTTCACCGACACCTACAAGGGGCCGTGCCGTCCCCGCGAACTAGCCATGTGCGTTCAGGGGCCGGACAAGCCCCTCCGTGACTACCTCACTCGATGGACCGAGCTCCGCAACTATTGCGAGGGAGTGCACGAGATGCAGGCCATCCAGTACTTCATCGAAGGTTTCCGCGACGACACCTACCTCAAGCACAAGCTCCTGTGTTCCGAGCCGGCTACACTGGCGGAACTCATGGCCAAGGCAGACAATTATGCCATGGCTGACTCCGTGATCCGGGTCAAGACAACCATGCCCGCCAAGGCGACACCGACGCCGGCTGCGTCGCGACCAGCTACCGACAACCGGCAGCCGTAGAACAACAAACGCAAGACCGACCAGTCGGACTCTCGCTACGGGAGCCGACATGTCACCACCATCGAGGAAGAGGAGCCCGCTACCTAGCCTTTCGGCCAGCGTCAGCGCACCGGCAAGGCTGCCTGGCAGCCCAAGCTCACGTTTGAGCAAATCCTCGACCTCCCCTGCAAGAATCATTCTGGAGCCAAGACCTCCACGCACACGCTCCGATAGTGCATCTTCTCACAGCGACTGGCCCGGGGAGACGGCCTTCCGGCTCCTCCCGCGCTGCCTGCCCGAGCCCCGCCGCCGGTTCCGGCCCAGAACGATGGTTGCCTGCTTGACCAGTTCCCCAACCGAGATGGTTCCTACGCCGTCTTCACCAGTGAAGAGACGGACAAGCACGCTTAGCGCTGGCTCCACCGCGAGGTGAACGCCACGATGCCCGCAACTCCCCAGTTCATGCACTGGTCTGAGAAGCCGGTCACCTAGAGCCGGGCAGATCACCCGGCCGTGATGCCGAATCCCGACAGCTACGCCCTGATCCTCGATCCCACCATCACCCCCGAGAGGCGCACCTGCTGCTTCTCGCGAGTGTTAATTGATGGGGCATTAGCATCAACATCCTTTACCTCGACACGATGCGAAAGTTGGGGCTCAAGGCAAAAGATCTGCAAACGAGCCAGACCGTTTTCCACGACATCGTGCCGGGAAAGTCCTACACCCCCATTGGCAATATCAAGCTTGACATCCTCTTTGGCGGTCCTGACCACTTCGGCTGCGAGCCGATATGGTTCGAGGTGGTGGACCTCGACGGTCCCTACCACGCGCTGCTGGGCCGGCCGGCTCGCGTCAAGTTCATGGCGGTTCACCATTACGCCTACCTCAAGCTCAAGATGTCGGGTCCCAAGGGGATGTAGGATTGAAAGTAGTCCTAGAGGAGGGGGAGGGGGTGATTAGACTACTTGATGAAATAAAATTCTACTTTTCCCAAATTTAATTCTTGGCAGATTTAGCATTTATAGTATGTCAAGTACACCCTACACATGCAGGTCTAAGAGTATAGCAGCGGAAAGTAAAGACATTGCACATGTAAGTAAAGAGAGGGTAGGAAAAGCAAACGCAATTGGTGACACGATAATTTTTCCCGTGGTTCCGATAGGTGGTGCTATCGTACATCCACGTTCATGGAGTCTTCAACCCACGAAGGGTAACAGCCACGAGAGTCCACGGAGGGCTCTACCCACGGAGGGTTCCACAAAGAAGCAACCTTGACTATACCATGACGGCCTAGGTCCACGGAGGACTAGCCTTACTCGGGGTAGATCTTCACAAAGTAGGCGATCTCCTTGCCCTTACAAACTTCTTGGTTCAATCCACAACACGAAGTAGGAGGCTCCCAAGTGACACCTAACCAATCTAGGAGGCACCACCCTCCAAAATGTAATAGGCTCGGTAATGTCGATGAACTCCTTGCTCTTGTGCTTCAAGATGATAGACTCCTCAACACACAATCTCTCTCTCACAGATATGGCTTGGTCGAAGAGATGGGATTGGTGGAAAGCAACTTGGGGAGGCTAGAAATCAAGATCCATATGGTTGGAGTGGAAGATCTTGACCTCAACACAAGGGTAGGTGGTTCTCTCTCAGAAAACTGATAGGATAGGTATGTAATGGTTCTGAGTGCTTATCTTTCGAGTAGGTGGTGGTGGAGGGGTATATATAGGCATGCCCAAAAAATCCAACCGTTACACACAATAAGTCAGACTCGGTGACACCGATGTGTTAATCTCGGTGGTACCGAAGTGACCAAAAGGTGGCAACTTTTGAATCTCGATGAGACCGATATAGGAATCTCGGTTGCACCGATAAGGTGACCAATGGTCAGAATGCTCAATCTCGGTGACATCGATTCAATAATCTCAGAGGGACCGAAACTATGAACTTGCGTAATAGAAAGTTGGCAGCCAAACTCAGTGGCATCGAATGCTGTATCGGCTGTACCGAAAGGCTAGGGTTTGGCTGAGTCTGTCTAGGGTTTGGAATCGGTGGAACCGAATGTAGAAAGTTGGTTGCACCAATTTTGAGTGTTTGGCTTTGGACAGACTTTGGTGGGAGAGTTTGTGGGTGTCTTTGGTGACTATCACTTGTGCATGCATGAGCATTTTGTTCACCAACAAAACCTTACCCCCTTTTAATAGTATTGGCTTTCCTATGGACTCAAAGTGATTTCTCACAAATATAAAATGTAGAGTCCTCTTGCTTGAAGTTTTGCCAACCTATTTCCTTACATCTTGGGGTATTCCACAATCTCTTTGCCAACCCATCATTTAACTTTTCATGAAACATACTTGGTGGAAACATTAGTTCAATGACTTATATGTTGTTATGAATTACCGAAACCACAAAGGGAGCAAATGTGCTTTCAATCTCCCCCTTTTTGGTAATTGATGACAACATATAGATCAAAGCTTCGACGTATGATATAATCAATGAATATAATCATCGCTTTGAGAAGTATGTGATAAGCAAGAGCTCCCCCTAAATTTGTGCATTATTTTGAATTTGCGTTTGAATGTAAATGCACAATCGATTAGGTACATGGGGCACTTCTTCCATGTCACATACATCTTGGTGGTGTGCGAGAATAATTAGAGTCAACAACATAGCACAACACAATCAAACAATGTGAGTGATCATCACATAATCATCAAATGATAGGAAATAGTAGCAACACACATAACAGGGTATGATCACACACAAACACAAAAGTAACTCACATCAAACCAAAAGAGCCAAATGTTTTGTAAAACCGGTAAATATAGACAGACGCTCTTGCACTCGAGGCCTAAGATCTATATACACTTCTCCCCCTTTGGCAACAAGTTACCAAAAAGTTCAAAGGCATATATCTAATCGTTCTGCGACTGATATCCTCCGGTTGTCGATGTCGGAGTCGAGAGAACTGCGTCGGCGAAGACTTCCATTGAAGTCCTGGATGGTGCTGGAGTACATACTGGAGGCACTGGAGCTGATGGAGCTGAAGATACTATGGCTGGAGCAGAAGATGAAGGCCTCGTCTCTGGAGCTGGTACTGTAGGGGTCCTGGCCTTAGTCATAAACTAGGCAGTCGTGTTGACAGGTGCACTTTCTTCCTCCTCATCATCAGAAGAATCAGATTCTGAGGAGTGGCGACGGATTGGGGCTTCATCAACCTCCTGCTTGAGCTCATTGGCTGTCTTAGTCAGCCCATCAACCTTGTCATTGAGGGTCTTCACTCTATCCTCAAAGATCCTCACAAGACTGTTTTGATTTTCCAGTATACCTTTGATATCCTTCTTCATCTCCATGACAATGGTGATCAAAAGATCCATCTGCTCATTCCTGGACCTGCGAACCTGAGCACTAGTGGCTCGAGCTGCCTCTGCTTCTGCCTCTGCCTCTGCCTGAGCTGTAGCTGATGTGGGACGATCTGGGTCCATCACCACAACGTTATCCTCAAAGTCCGGCTGAAGTGGCAAATGGGGACTGTCCAGAGCAAACATGTGCTTCTCAAGCTAAGAGTTGATGAGCATCTGGATATAGGGTGCGTAGTAGCATGAGCGCTTCTGATCCACAACAACCCTCTTTACAGTCTCTACAATCAAGTCCATCACTTGAATCCTGGTGTGACGATCAAGATGGATGAGCATGTTGATGGAGTATCCAAGAATCCTCTTCTGATGTCCAGACTTGGGCATCAAGGTATGCCTCAGGATGGTGTTCATGGTAAGGAGGCCTGGTTGGAGAAAGTAGATGGATCCAAGCTTGTGAGATTGCACTTTGTCTACAGGGATATGATTATACATGTCCTTCATGGCATTGTGGCTTGCCTTGGATTCTGTGTAGACATCCAAATCTCCGTCCTGAACCTCTGGGATTCCTAAGATGGTAGCCCACTCATCAACAGTAGATTCATATCTTGCTCCTTCAATCATCCAGAAAATCCTACCATCTCCATAGAAATGTGTAGTGGAGTAGAATTGCATGATCATTTCATCATTCCAGGCAGTAAACTCTCTGCCAACAAACTCATCAAGGCCAATGCAGTGAAAATTGTCTTGGATACATGGAAAGTAGTCCTCATTCTCCTTGATGTACTTCCAGTCAACATATCTCATGTCACTGACTGCTGGGATCTTTTCTAGAAAAACTATCTCATAGAAGTCTTGCTGCTCTTTGGTGTAGAATATGTAATCAACAACAGTCTTCCTCCTCTGGGCATATGGATCAACAGTTCTCCATGCCCTCAAGCCCGAATCCTTCCTCTTCTTCATATCCTCAGCAACTAGGTGGCTGGCATCATGAATTGGAAGGTGAGGTCTGAGCTTCATCAGAACAAACATAGCATCATCATCATGTGCTTCTCTGAAAGTGGATCTCTTGTTCTTCTCAGAAGCAGGTATATCCGTGGTAGTCCTCTTGGACTTCTATGCAGCAGTTTTCTTTGAAGTTACCTTTGTGCTCTTGGAGGGGCCTAGCTTGGGCATAGCATCAACCAACAATTTCTTGGCTTTCTTCTTAGGAGGGGCCTGAGCAGCAGGTTCCTCATCTTCCTCCTTAGCAGCAGCACCAGCAACAAGAACTTCTCCTGGATCCTCAAACATGGATGTAGGCCTGCCCTGCACACACATGATCCTCTTCCTGGCTGTCTTCTTTGGCACAGCCTTCCCGAGGACTTCAACATACATTGTTGCCCTAGCACTCTCATGTGCTTTGAAGGTTTCTGCAGGAGCATAAATTTTGCTCACCACCTTCTTGGATGAGGTGGCCTCATTGGCATCCTTCCTTGCAGCCTTCTCTTGCTTCTTGGCAAGAATCTTTGATGAGACAAAATTTGAATCCTCTACATCTGAGTTGAGCTTCTTCCTGGTCCTTGTTGTAGCCTTAGGCAACCGATCAGAACTGGGAGTGCCTGGATCTAAAGATGAACTGGACTCAGGACTAGTGCCTGAACTCATCTCAACATTTTGCTCTGGCAAGTTCTGACTGTCTGACCCTGACATGCTGACCTTGTGAATATAGTATAGAAGAGTGGAATAGGATAAGTCATCATAAAATGCAGATATTTTTGAAAGTTTGAACAGAAAAATTATAGATGTAGTTCACTGCAAAATTGGATTCGGTGTCATCGAGTCAAATATTTTGATGCTGCCGAGACTCACAAAACTCTTAACCGAAACTTGGCAACAGTTTCGGTCCAACCGAAAACTATCACTCGGTCTCACCGAGTTCTGTCCTCAGTAGCACAAAAGGCAATCGGTGGAACCGATTTTTCTGACTAGGTGTCACCGAGATGCAACTTCACGGGCAACTAAACCTAGAATTTTTCGATTTGCTACACTATGGAGTTTATCTTGTGGATTGAACGTTCTCAAACTGTGGCTAGATAATGGAGAATCCCTAATGCGCAAGAATCGGAGGTTGGAGCGCAAGAGGGGGCCGAATCCGTACCCTAGCTTGGTGAAGGATCCGCTATGACGGCGACGGGGGTGAAGATTCCGTCGACGGCGGCGATTCTAGCGGCGGAGGAGCTTGAGAAGACAAGGGCGACGACTAGGGGGTCCTTCTGCGGTAGCTTAGGGCTTGGGGCGCGACGATTTGAAGAATGAAATTTTGAACCGTTGGGACCACCGAATATATACCGTTGACTGTGGGTGACGCCGATTAGAAATTTTTGGTGTTACCGAGTTTCTCAACTGTCAGCTGACAGGGAAACTCGGTGTAATCGAGAATATGGAATCGGTAGTACCGAGATAGAAAACCAGATCAACCCTAGGCATTCAGTGAGACCGAGAATTGTGGGTTGGTTCCACCGAGATACACTTGGGAGGTTTTAATGGTCAGTCCTTGTCGATACGGAACTCTGAGTGCTCCTCACACACAGAGATCGAAAAGCACTTGTTCAAATTTTGTGATGCAGCATGAATAGAGTATGAGGTGAGAAAACATATATAGCTAAATAAGTGGTCCTAGGCATTCTTGTATATCCAATTGGCAAATAAATATGAAAATCCAAATAGCAACAATTGGATATCCTCGAATGAGTAAATAAATGTAGACCAGCATGCTCACACAATAATATGTCAAATGAAATCATGGCAAACATGCATAAACAGAATAGCATCTAACAAGCATTTTGGCGATGACAGAGTCATCTATATATGAGTATATTGACTTAGGAGCCAAGTAAGAATACTTGATCATAGGTCATACTCATCGTTTAAGCACATGTGGGGTTACCACTTTCACATAAAGCATCTAATGTTGTCACATTCTTATGAGATGCTTTAAGTCAAGTCTTAGAGTAAAGCTCCCCCTTGATGTGACATCCCCCCATAAGAGGGATAAACTAACCTTGGGTTTTGTCGAAGAAGACTTCATGTTGGTGAGGTAGTGGTGGATGCTCAAAGTTGATGAAGATCACCAAGAGTTGGGAGCATCCTTGTTGTTTCATTACTCTTCTCACCTACATGGGTTAGTCCCAACACACAAGAGACAAATACAAGGATATCTATGGACATGGAGTGCAACGTATATGTGATGATGTCCATTGATTTGTTGACTACCTTGTACCTTGCTTACCTTTGAGGGAATATGTGACTCCTTGAACTATTGCATAATGTTGATGTTGTTTGCAACTAGTTCTTGCCAATAATGAATATGACTAAATTTCATTGGCGGAGTCACCCCTCAAGAACTCTCTAGTTCTTCTTCTTGGGAACCCAAATCAAGTTGATGAGGATCCTTGGTGTCGAAGTAGCACTTGTAGAAGTTGAGCTTGTAGTAGCCTTGGGAACCCACTTCACCAAAGCTTGGGATTCATCTTCATATGAGTCAATGTCCTCTTGAAGCTTGTTCTTGTCCTTGAGCTTGGTGTCTTTTGGTGGAAGGTCATCTTTAGCTTTTGTTCCCTTGGGGAGAGTATTTTCATACTTCTCCTTTTGAGGAACAAACTTGGGATTGGGGTATTGACCTTCTTCCCAGTCAACTCCATTAGCGTTGAAGTAGCCAACGCCACGATTCATCCGATATCCTCCATGCTTGCGTACAATCTCCTCAAATTGTTTGCACCCTTCAAGACTCTTGTACATACCTTTCTCTATAATTCCTTTCAAAAGTTCATTTTCTTGCTCAAGTGTAACTTGTCTAAGAGAAGAGTTAGTGGGATCAAGAGAACTACTAAAAGCAATATCATTGGATTTATCATTTTTATTGCTACTAGTTGAAGAACCTTTCTTTCCTTTGTTACTAGCTTGCTTAGACTTAACTTGAGGCATGAATGTAGATAAGAGAAGTTGTTTGGCTAGATAAGAGGAATTCTTCTTTCGAAGATCGTCATTGATATCTTTAAGCAACTCATGCTCTTGCTTTAAATTGAGCTTCTCGAAGTGTAGCTTCTCATGTGTCCTTACAAGCTCTCTATGATCGTCTAGAGTTGACTCGTGAGCTAACTTAAGAGTTTTTTGTTCTTGAGTTAGTCGTTCTTTTCCCAACTTATCATCATCACACGACTTATCTACACTAGAGTGAGTACTAACAAGTTCATTTTGACTAACATTACTAGTTTTGTCAAATAGCAAGTCATCTTCAATTAACAAGTGATATTCATCACTATCAAGATACTCAGGGTGTGATACCTTGGGGCCTTTAGCCATGAAGTAACTTCCACTCCCTTCGTTTGGTGAATCAAATAGATCATAGGAGTTGGTAGTCACTAGTGCAATTCCGGCAACACCTTCATCTTGACTATAGTTGGAATTGGAGTGATAGCTTCTCTCGAAGTGGTTGTCAGAGTCGGAGCCGGAAACCCATTCACCCACATGAGCTTGATGTTTCCTTCTTGACTAGCTCTTGGTGTACTCGTCCTTCTTCTCCGAGTCCCTAGTTCTCCTTGAGGGTCTTTGTTCATAACGATCATCTCTGATCCTTCTCTCTCTTCGAGGTGACTCGTCTCTTGAGCTTCATCTTCTTGGTGACTCTTCTCTTTGTTTTTAGGGAGCCATGCACTCATTGGAGTAGTGTCCGGGCTTCCCACAATTGTAATAGTTTCGGTCACGACTTGTCGAACGCTTCTCTTCATATCTTGAGTTGGAGCTTCGATCTTTGCTTCTATTCTTGTAGAACTTGTTGAATTTCTTGACCATGAGGCTTATCTCTTCATTTGTGACAAGGTTGTCGTTTGAGGTAGCGGGAGCATAACTTGTGGCTTTGTAAGCACCGCTAGACTTGTGGTGAAGCTCTTCCTTGTCTTTGAGTGTCGTCTCATGAGCAACAATTCTACCAATCACTTTCGTTGGCTTGAGATCTTTGTAGTAGGGCATCATTTGGATCAATGTGCAAACTGTGTTGTATCGACCATCCAAAGCTCGAAGTATCTTCTTGATGATGAATTTGTGAGTCATTTCTTCGCTTCCTAAGCTGACAATCTCATTGGTGATGAAAGCTAGCCTAGAGTACATCTCAGCGAATCCTTCACCATCCTTCATCTTGAACTTGTCAAGCTGACCTTGAAGAACATCCAACTTGGATTCTCTCACGGACTCGGTTCCTTCGTGCATATCAACCAAAGTATCCCAAATCTCTTTCGCATGTTCAAGACGGCTGATTTTGTTGAATTCTTCGGGGCATAGGCAGTTGAAGAGAATGTCACATGCTTGAGCACAACATCTTTAATTCATCCGCAGTCGCTTCGCGATCGGGTTCCTTTCCTTCCGCAAACAATTCACCTTGCAAGCCAACATGAACAACAGCCCAAACGGTAGGGTTATGACCAAGCAAATGCATTTTCATTTTGTGCTTCCAACTAGCAAAATTTGTGCCATCAAAGTACGAACCTATATGGTGATAGTTTCCCTCACTAGACGCCATAGTTCTCCTAGGTCATGAGACCAATGCAATGGAGATCAAAGCTCTGATACCACTTGTAGGATCGAAAGTAGTACTAGAGGGGGGAGGTGATTAGACCACTTGACCAAATAAAAGTCTACTTTTCCCAATTTTAATTCTTGGCAGATTGTAGCATTCATAGTATGTCAAGTACACCCTACACATGCATGTCTAAGAGTATAGCAGCGGAAAGTAAAGACATTGCACATGTAAGTAAAGAGTGGGTAGGAAAAGCAAACGCAATTGGTGACACGATGATTTTTCCCATGGTTCCGATAGGTGGTGCTATTGTACATCCACGTTCATGGAGTCTTCAAACCACGAAGGGTAACGATCGCGAGATTCCACGGAGGGCTCTACCCACAGAGGGTTCCACGAAGAAGCAACCTTGACTATACCATGACGGCCTACGTCCACGAAGGACTAGTCTTACTCGGGGTAGATGTTCACGAAGTAGGCAATCTCCTTGCCCTTACAAACTTCTTGGTTCACTCCACAACACGAAGTAGGAGGCTGCCAAGCGACACCTAACCAATCTAGGAGGCACCACCCTCCAAAAGGTAATAGGCTCGATAATGTCGATGAACTCCTTGCTCTTGTGCTTCAAGATGATAGACTCCTCAACACACAATCTCTCTCTCACAGATATGGCTTGGTCAAAGAGATGGGATTGGTGGAAAGCAACTTGGGGAGGCTAGAAATCAAGATCCATATGGTTAGAGTGGAAGATCTTGAACTCAACACAAGGGTAGGTGGTTCTCTCTCAGAAAACTGATATGATAGGTATGGAATGGTTCTGAGTGCTTCTCTTTCGAGTAGGTTGTGGTGGAGGTGTATATATAGGCATTCCCAAAAATCCAGTCATTACACACAATAAGTCAGACTCGGTGACACCGATGTGTTAATCTCGATGGTACCGAAGTGACCAAAAGGTGGCAACTTTTGAATCTCGGTGAGACCGATATAGGAATCTCGGTTGCACCAATAAGGTGACCAACGGTTAGAATGCTCAATCTCGGTGACGCCCATTCAACAATCTCGGAGGGACCGAAATTGTGAACTTGCGTAACAAAAAGTTGGCAGCCCAACTCGGTAGCACCGGATGCTGTATCGATTGTACCGAAAGGCTAGGGCTTGGTTGAGTCTGTCTAGGGTTTGGAATCGGTGGCACCGAATGTAGAAAGTTGGTTGCACCGATTTTGAGTGTTTGTCTTTGGACAGACTTTTATGGGAGAGTTTGTGGGTGTCTTTGGTGACTATCACTTGTGCACGCATGGGCATTTTTTTCACCAACAAAACCTTACCCCCTTTTAATAGTATTGACTTTCCTATGGACTCAAAGTGATTTCTCACAAATATAAAATGTAGAGTGCTTTTGCTTGAAGTTTTGCCAACCTATTTCCTTGCATCTTGGGGTATTCCACAATCTCTTTGTCAACCCATCATTGAACTTTTCATGAAACATACTTGGTGGAAACATTAGTTCAATGACTTATATGTTGTTACGAATTACCAAAACCACCAAGGGAGCAAATGTGCTTTCAGGGGATCATCGCTATCACCGGGGACTACAAGATATCCATCGAGTGCACGCGAGATGGCAGTCGGCTAGCCGAGGCCTTAGAGATAGTAGGGGAGAAACGACAACTCGACCGGCTTGTGGCCCTCGCTGCTAGCCAGCCGACCATGCCGGTCCCTCCCTCGTAGTCGGTCGGCGATGATTCATTCCAGCCGTCTAAGGACACCAGGTGAATCCTGGCTCGACCCGGCCAACACCGAGCAGTGCATCACCATCGGCTCCTGCCTCGACAGCAAATAGGAAAGCGAGCTCATCGACTTCCTCCGTGAGAATTGGTACATCATTGCGTGGTCCCCCAAGGACATGCGGGGTGTTCCGAGAAAGTTCGCCGAGCATAAGCTTCACGTACGACAGGACCTTAAACCGGTCAAGCAACCCTTGCGCCATTTCTCCGAGGAGAAGCGACATACTATAGGAGAAGAGATCACCCGGCTGCTCGCAGCCGGCTTCATCATGAAAGTTTTCCACCCGGACTGGCTAGCCAACCCAGTCTTGGTGCTGAAGAAGAACAAGACCTGGCGCATGTGCATCGACTACACCAGCCTGAACAAGGCGTGCCCCAAGGACCCGTTTTCCATGCCTCAGATCAATCAAGTCATCGACTCCACGGCCAGTTGCGACCTGGTGTCTTTCTTGGACGCCTACTCTGGCTACCACCAGATCAAGATGGACCCGGAGGACCGGCTCAAGACCTCCTTCATCACCCCTTTCGGGGCCTACTGCTACATCACCATGTCCTTCGGCCTGAAAAAATGCAGGCGCTACCTTCCAGCATTGCATGCAGAAGTGTCTCCTGCCTCACATAGGCAGGAACATCCACATCTACATTGACGACATCGTTGTCAAAACCAAGAAGCACTTCAGCCTCCTCGACGATCTCTGGGAGACGTTCACGAACCTACGTGAGTACAAGATCAAGCTCAACCCAGAGAAGTGTGTAATCAGCGTCCCATCCGGCCAGCTCGTGGGTTTCTTCGTGTCCGCTTGCGACATCGAAGCTAACCCTGAGAAGATCAGGGCGATCGAGCGTATGCCCAAGCCGACCCGGCTCCATGACGTCCAGAAGTTCACTGGCTGCCTCGCCTCGCTCAACCAGTTCATCAGCCGACTGGGAGAGAAGACTCTGCCCCTCTACGGGCTCCTGTAGAAGACGGCTCCGGTCGAGCCGGGACGCACCCTCATGAAGAAGCCGGGCATGTTCGACTGGCCCGACGAGGCGGACGAGGCCTTCCCTGGCCTCAAACGGGCCCTCACCAGCGCGTCCATCTTGGCCGTGCCGGCTGCGAAGGAGCCCTTTCTCGCCTACATCGCGATGATCACACGCGTCATCAGTGTCGTCCTGGTGGTCGAGCGGCTAGAGGAGGGCAGGACGCTGCCGGTCCAGCGCCCCGTCTACTACCTCAACGAGGTCGTCTCCGCCTCCAAGCAGAACTATCCCCACTACCAGAAGATGTTCTATGACATATACTTCGCCACCAAGAAGGTCAAGCAGTACTTCGAAGAGCACACCATCACCATGGTCAGCACAACCCCGCTCGGCGAGATCATGAGCGGCCGGGACTCCACTGGTCGGATCGCCAAATGGGTCATCGCCCTCGCCGACCACGAGATCCGGTACGAACCACGTATTGCCATCAAGTCATAGGCGATGGCCGACTTCCTCGTTGACTGGATGGAAACCGAGTTCGTGCCGCCCCCCAGACTCTACGCATTAGCGCATGCACTTTGACGGCTCGAAGATGAGGACCGGCCTAGGAGCCGCCATAGTCCTCTCCTCCTCAAAGGGAGACCAACTCAAGTATGCTCTTCAGATCCACTTCGTCACCTCCAACAACATGGTTGAGTACGAGGCGCTCGTCCAAGGCCTCCGGCTCGCGAAGGAGATTGGCATCAGGCGCATCCTATGCTTTGGCGACTCCGATCTTGTGGTGCAGCAGGTCTTTGGCGAATGGGACGCCAACATGGCCAGCTATTTCCTCGTCCAGCAGCTCACTGGCTCCTTCGAGGGTTGTGAGTTCCACCACGTCGCCGGGCAGACAACGAGGCGGCTGATACGCTGGCGAAAATTGGCTCCACCCAACAGGCCATCCCAGCCGGTGTCTCCCTCGAACGGCTGATCAAGCCTTCGATCAAGCCCTCCCTCGAATCAGAATCCATCTTCGTGCCGGCCAACGCTGCTGGGCCATCGGCGGCTCCGGCTGCTCCGCTGGCACCATCGCCATTGGCTGCACCACCGGCTCCATCAACTCCGGCTGCCACGTCGGCATCCTCGGTGCTGGCTCCCCAGCCGGTGTCACCAGCTCCAACCGTCAGGCCGGTCGCGCCCGAGGCCGCCGGCTTCGACTATACAGCGGTCATGATGGCGATCGACGTCCCTCCCACTGTCTCGGCCCCGAGGACTGGCGAGTTGTTCCCGGGGGCTAGCAAGCCGGTCCCGAGGACTGATCACTTAAGCCCGGGGGCTCCGGAGCCGTCCCTCGTCTCGGCTCCCTCATGGGCCCATCCCATCCCAGTGTTCCTCCTACGCGGCAAGGTCCCCCCTAACAAGGCCACGACGAGGCAGATTCAACGCTGAGCTCCGGCCTACAAGGGAAGACAACGTCGACCTACTCGAAGAAGCACCTGAGCTGGCCCTGAGCCGGTCGACCATCTACGAGCAAAAGCTCCGGCACTACCACATCAAGCGGATCCGGCCAGTCTCTTTCCGCAAAGGAGACTTGGTGCTGAGGCAGATCCGATGAACAGCTGGCCAGCACAAGCTGTCCTCCCCATGGGAGGGACCGTTCATCATCAGCAGAGCACTGCACAACAACGCGTACTACTTGATAGACGCCCAGAAGCCGCAAAAGCGCAAGAGAGACGCCTCAGGCAAGGAGACGGAGCGCCCATGGAACGTGGTGCTCCTCCGCCCGTTTTACTGCTGAAAAAACCTAGTGTATGTATGTATCCTTCCCTTTTTGGGATCATGAATTCAATGGGTGCCCAAAGCTGGCTCTTGGGACACGCCCCTTTCGTTTCCTTCCAAACCTTGCTCGATTCACCGGCTCCCGGACCCGGCTCCCGGTCCCGGGGGCTCGCCGGTTGGTCCTAGGCATCCTTCCCCGAAACCGATCAAGTAATGTGATCTAAGAAATCCCTCCCACCACTCCCAGCTACAAACCGACTCCCGACTGTCCGGCTGACGGGTCCTCGGGGCGGCAAAACTTAGCACACATGAAAAATCGATCACATGGGGATCGCTGTTTAGGACTAGCCGGAGCACTCTCTCGCCTATGTCACTTGCCTTACCCAAAAAACTCTCATGGTTTCCAAACTCAGAACCAACTCCCTCGAGGCGGACACCCCATCCAAGCTACAGACCGACTCCTAGCTATCGGGCTCGCAGGGCTGAAACCGAGGGGGAAAACGGGTTGAGCAGATGGAATCAGGAGGGCAAAAAAGGGGTAAGGACGAGCCGACATGCATAAAACAGCATTGCATCAACCAAAAGCACAAGTTAAAATGATAAAGGCCACCGGCCATAGGTTCATTACAATACACCCCCAGTGGGTGGAAATGCATCTTAAAAAATAGCACTGCAGCAAAGGAAGAAACAAGAAAAATGCACGGGGCGGCTCACGCTGCCGGCGCGTCACCAGCCGGCCTTCGGGTCCGCTTCCGAGGTCTCCGTGGCCTCGGCGCCGCCACCGGTGCTAGAGGCGGTGCTCTCGTCCACGACCTCCTCGTCCTCCAGGCCTTGGGGGTTGCCGAAGGAGTCTTCAGTGACCGGCTTGCCATCCTTGCCGAGAACCGGTAGGAGTTCGTCCGGGTCGACGTATGAGGCCAGCTTGTTGGCCCGGCGGACAAGGGCGCCTTCATGAGCCGCTTGCTCCTCCTCCAGCACATCCCGCATGGTGGCCAGCCGGTCCATGTCGGCATTGCGGTACCATGACATGACGAACTGGAGCGCCATCTGCGCGCCGGCTTGAGCCGCCGACGCTTTCCAGACTTCGAGTCGGGCCACGACATTCTCCAGCCACAGTGCCACGCAGCTGTCCAGAGCCCCACGACCCGGCCACAAGGCGGTGATCACCTCCTTGCCGGCTATCTTCAGCCGCTCCATGCCGCGCTGAAGGTGGATTAGTCGGTTCTCCATCGCCAGCCCAATCTCCGCCACGTCCCAGCCGGTGTTCTCCATGAGATAATGCCCGCACTCTCGTAGATACTCCCGGTGTTCCGCCACGATGTGCTCAGCGTGGCGGTGGGTTTCTGGGAAGCGCTCTGGAAAAGAGAAGAGGAATCATAAAAGCAACTCAAGGGCAAGAAAAAACACAACCAGCTAAAGAGAAAATCAAGACTTACGCTGGAAGGAGTCGTCCAGTTCGAGGGTGAAGTGCAGCGACGAGTCCTGCTCCCTTTCCAGCGCCGCCTCAGCCTGGGCTAGCTCAGTCGCATGCGCCTCGAGCGTCTTCTTGAGGTGGGTCACCTCGCCTTGGAGAGCGGCAGTCCGCTGAGCGGCATCAGCCGCCTGCTTGGCGGCGTCCTCCCTGGCTGCCACCTCCCGCTGCATGTCCGCCCCAGGCGCTCTTGGGCCGCCTGCCCGTCCACCAGCAGGTCGGCTAGCCGGTCCCTTTCTGAGGTAATCGCCTGGACGCTCTGCGCCAGCCGGTCCCGCTCGGAGACCACCCCATCCTTCTCCTCCCGGAGGGCGTTCAACTCCCCTGCAAAAAAAAATCAGCGGCAGTTACTAAAAACGCAGAAGACCTGGCCCGGCTTCCAAGTAGTCGGCCCAACTCTCAGGGGCTACATGTCCCCACTGGACCAACCGTACCTTGGACCCTCTTCAGCTCCTCCTCCGGCCGGTAGAAGCCATGATTGCCGCGGTTGTGGATGGTGATCACTTCATCAAAAAGCTCCCGCCCCCGGGTGTTCCCCTGCCCCAGGAAGCCAGAGTTAAAGGAATTCAAGGAAAAGAAGATCCGTTCCGGCTGCCCTGCAGCCGGTCAGCCGACCCGCATCTCGAGGGCTACACCTAATGGGTGCGCTCACGCGCCCCCACTGAAAAAATTCGAAGAAGACGAACAAAGCTTACCTCGGCACGCTGCAGGGCGTTGTCGTATGCCTCCGCACACCTGGCCAATTCCTCGCGGCATCGCGCCAGGATGCCACCCAGCTCCCAAAGTGCCGGGAACAGGCCGCCGACCGGCGGAGGCGGGACTACGGGGACGTGAGCCAGCACCTCCCAGTCATGGATCACGTCCAGCATGGACCTCCGGGACCGGCTCTCCTCGCCGCCTGTTCCGGCATTCGCAGCGACATCGGCTGTCGGGGGGCAGTTGAGAACGACAAGGGCGTGGGAACCGGCTCCCGGATGTCCCGCATTCGGCACCGTCGCTGCCTCCCCCCTGCCAGCTCGCCACGATGATCGCGGCGGTCGGCACCTCCATCTCCATGGATGGCGCCTCCGATGCCATCTCTGGTGCCACCAGGGCCTCTGGCACGCCGACCTGGGCCGGCTCGGCGACGGGAGGCGCCACTGCCGGCTCCACCTACCTGGGCTCCTCGGGGGCCGGCTCAGGGGCCACTCCCCCCGACCGGGCCATCTCCGCCACGGACGGAGGTGCGACCGCCTCCGTAGCCGGTCCTCATGGCTCGCTCGATGGAGGTCTCGACATGCGAGTCAACTCCACCGCCGAATCTAATGCCCGCGCGGGGTCCGCCGACCTCCTCCGCCTCTCGCCGCTCGATGCCCCAGAGTGAGAGGGTCCGCCCTGGGCTCCCGACTTTAAGGCTCGCAGTTTCGTGAACCTCCTCTTCTCCTCATGCAGCATGGTTGCGTGCTCTTGCGCCAGCCGGCTGGCCGCCTTCATTGGGCCGGCTGTCGACTCCACATCATGGAGCTCGATGGGGTCCCTGGAGCAAGCAAATACTCAAACGCCTGACGGCACACGACTCATAGAGGGAAACCCACATAGGAAATGAAACATTTACCCGACGACAACGGACAGGGCTCGCTTGGCATGCGTCGGTGGCTTCGACGCGACCGCTTTCGCTGGCTTGCGAGCCGGCGAATGGGCCACCGGCTCCTCCTGGGTCGGCCTCTTCCCCCGGCTGGAGGTCCCGATCGCCGGGGCGCGCACCGGCTGTTCCTCGTTCCGCCCGCGCGAGACCTGCTGAACTGTGGGGGGGAGGCGCGTTCCGGATCCGGACATCGTCATCATCATCATTGTCATCATCGGTTCAATCTTTGATCGTGGGGCCGGAGGAGAACTCACCAGCCACTCTAGACCCACCGGCTCCCGGGTCACCCGCCACCTCGGCCTCCCCTGAGCAGTCGACCCCTTCTTCGGGTCCGCCTCCTAGTTCATAGTCCTTGGAATTGGACTCGTCGCGCTCTGCCTCGAAGATCTAGGGGTGCAGACCGTTTGGCGTGTTCAGTCAAACGAAAAGCTGCGGTGAGCACAACAAGTGAGATTGGGGACCGACTGGAAGGATTCAAAGGGAAAGAAAAATACCTCCACGGGGCATACCAGGGGTGCCAGGCTGTGCCGGTTGTATGGGTCCTTGCTGAAGGACCAAGTCCCTGGCGCCAACCTTAAGGTTGTGATGGCATTCACCCGCGCCGCCACTCGAGCCGGCATCAGCTCAACGGTCGACAGCCGGGAGGGGTCCCCAGGGCCGGGCATATCGTAGATCCGGTGCGGCCTCAGCTGGAGAGGCAGCACCCGGCGGGCGATGAAGGCAGCCACCAGGTCGGAGGCGATCAACCCTTCCCTGGTCCTCATGGCCAGGAGCCGACCCAGCTCTTCAAGCGCGGCCTCGTGTAGAGTGGACCCCGACCAGTTCACTCTGGTGGATGGGGAGTTGACAAACGCCGGCAACCGGATGTAGTCCTGCTGTGGGTTGGCATTCTTCACGTAGAAGAACGTCTGGTTCCACCCCTTGATGATTCGATGAGGCTGAAGTGGGGGAAACACGAGCCGCGACAGCAGACCACTACACCCCCGCAGGCATACGACTCCTGGCCATTCTTCAGGGCTTTGAGGTAGAAGATCTTCTTGAAGAGTTCCACGTAAGGAAGCATCCCTAGATAGCCCTCGCACAGGGTCACGAAGCCCACAATGTAGAGGATGGCATTGGGGCCAAGGTGATGCGGTTGGAGATCGAAAGTGTCTAGCAAGAAGCGGAAGAAGAGGCTGACCAGTAGGCTAAAGCCACGCGAGAAGTGGCAGCCAAAGATGACGTGCTCCCCCGCCTGCGGCTCGGGCACCACCTCGTCGCCCGGCGCGCGGGAGACCACGCGCTCCTCCGGTGACAACATACAGGCGCGACGGAGCTCCACGATGCTAGCCTACGTAACGGTGGAGACAACCCAGCTTTCGGAGGGGCCGTCGGCCATCGTTGCGTCGGGACGACGCGGGGTGGCGAGCAGGCTAAGTGGCGAGCTAAACAGGCAGCGACGCAAGAAGGAGCAGAGAAGGCAAGGAGGAAGAAGACGAGGGGGCAAGTGGAGCGCGGGCGTCTCCACCCCTCGCCCTTCCCCTTTAAATACGGGGGCAACGCCCGGGGGAGGTGGGGATTAATTGCGCCCACTCCCCCGGATATCCGCACGGTCATGGGCGCCTCGGCCTATAACCACCGCATTTGGGTGTAGAAGACCTGGGCCTGCGGCCCGAGGCCTACTGGGCTATGCCCGAGGCCTAGCGGGCTAGGCCCAGGGCGACGTCCCGTCTGCCCACGAGCACGGGCTCCACGGAATCATTACACTCCACGTGGCGCGCCATGGGCTAGCACGGCCCTGGAGCGGTGCGCCGGAACCCGAGGCGTCGGGGGCAACCGCTGGCTCGATCGACCGTTCGGCTCCATGCAGAAGGGAGCGCTGCATGAGGGAAGCCGCCGACTCCCCCTCGTCTGGCAGACTTGGGGCCCTGCCGGCTTCGGGGACTACTGATGGGGTTATTACCCCTAGGTAGGCCTAAGCTACGGGGTTCTCTCCCCAGCTTCAAGAAAAATCACGCCGCCCGCTCGTCCTTAGTCGGCGGGCACGTTGCCGGCTGCCTCGTGGTCAGCTGGCACGCGGCCGACAGGCTCGTTGCGGGCTGGCCCATGGCCGACTGGCCAAGGAGCCGGTTCGGCCCTAGCCGGTTGGGCCACGGCCGGCTCCCTCCAGGCCAACTCTTCCATTGACCGTCGAGCAAGCAGGCTCACGTCCCATCTCTCTACGCGTGGGTATGGCGACAAGACAAGACCCCCATGACGACCGCCAGCGTGGCCACAGTAATCGTTGACACACGAGCGCGCGTGGCTACAGTGCAGCCAGTCGTACCACTGACCTCGGCTGACCGCAACCGGGCGGGGCAATAGTGCCGACACGCCTCAGCCCACTCCATTATCTGCCCCCGTGTGGCTACAGCACTACCGTTCGTACCGGAGACCTCGACCGGCTGGTGCAAGGCGACACCACTTGGGCGGCCCGTGCCATGGCAGGTGGGCGCGGGCCAATCGCGGAGCCGGCTAGCGGGTCCTAGTGGGTGATGGGACCGCACTGCCAGTGGGCCCTACGGGCGACGAGATGGCTCAATGGGTGGACCCCCTGGCCAGCCGGAGAGGCTGCCAGCCGGGTCCCCCCATCCAATACTTTAGGGATATTGTAAGCCGGGGGGTTGGCCTATAAACCCCCCGAGCCCCCCATGCATAGGGACAGACTCATTCGCACACACATACGGGACCTCTTCCTCCCACATCCACTCATGTAGCAAAGGAGAAGGAGCCGGCTGCTCCTTCCCCCACCTCCAGACAACTGCTCCAGGAGCACCATTGTAACCACCCTCGTATATCAACCTAGACCAAGCAGGACGAGGGGTATTACCTCCCACGAAGGGCCGTGAACCTAGGTACATCGCGCATACCTCGTCTTGTGCCTAATCCCGCTCCCGGAGCCCGTCGGCGTCCTTCGGTCCCAACCACCTTTGATAAGCCTACCCATGGCATCTGTCGTGAGAGAACGATGATAATTGTTGACACACATTGCATATTTTTGGAGCTAATGTTTATGCCGGACACATAGGAAGATGTGGCTTTATTATGTTTGCCACCCAACTTATTTACCTCAAGGATAATGTCAACAATAATGAATCATGATTACACACATTCAACTCTATATACTTGTCTGGATCTTTCCTCAACACATAATGCTTGCCATCTAAAGAGTTAACAGATAGGAATAGGGGAAAACATTATTGACTCTTGCACAAAAATAAATCCTTGTGAGAAGATAAAAGATAGGCCCTTCACAAAGGGAGGCAAAGTTATCATGCACTTTTATTTGTTTTGGATGTGCAACTCTTAATGCAAAGGAATGTCACTTTGTATTGCCCCTTGTGACGATGAACTTTATTATGCACTGTGTCGCTTTTATTTCTTCGCTATGAAAAGATCGCACAAAGCTTATTTTCCCTTAAATAATAGATCATACATATTTAGAGGCAATTGTTATTGCTTTGTGCACCGATGACGACTTACTTGACGGATCTTATTCACTCCATAGGTTGGTATGGTGGACTCTCATGGAAAGAAACTGGGTTTAAAGGGTTATGGATGCACACGTAGTATCTCTACTTAGTGTGGATTTTTTTTGCTAAAAAAAGATCTAAAGCAAGCATAACATGTTAAGGGATCCATGACAATATAACTTCTATGCAAATGTAAACAATCATGGTCACTATCTTGTCTTCCATGTCTGTCACAGCCCTAGTTTCATCATGTTTGTCAATGCATTCATGCATGCATTTTTATTTTCAAATGAAAATGAAATGAGGGATGATCAAGCCTCACAATTCAAAATTTTGTCAAATAAGCATTATAAAAATTGCTTCAAACAGTTCCAAGAAAATGTTCCTGGTTCTCTAATAAAATATTGGATTGAGTTAAAATTCTCAACCAATATTTTGGGATCACAAAAATATTTTATATTGGGCTTTTGAATTAATTCAACCCTATTTGCATTGGATATATATTTTCTATATGTAAAATATATGTCCAATAATTCTGAATTTCATTATGTGGCATAAGTTATTTATGTCGAGCTCATATAATAATTTTCAGGATTTTATAAAATGGCTTGATATTTTATTTTGCGAGAACAAATGTCAGAAATAGAACAAAAAATAGAAAAAATCGGTCAGAGGCATACCTGGGCCTTACCTGTGAAGAAGAGGCCTAGCCCATAGGGGTAGCCTCGTCTTCTACCTTTGCCAGTAGGCAGAGGTGAAGCCGGGCACGACCGACACCGTCCACCTCCTCCTTCCACCTGGGCAGCCTCGGGCCTTCTACCACGCCACGACCCCCTGGCCCCTCGCCTCTCCTTTCCCTCTCTCTCTGCTCCCTCTCCTCTAATGTTTCTCTCCCCCTCGCGACCGAGCACCGCCATTGCTGCTGCTCGCTGTCGCCACGGCCTCCGGCCTCTTCGAGCCCCTCTACCGCACCCCCGAGCTCCGCCGCGACCCCCTCGACCAGCCCACGGAGCCAAGAGTCGTCGGGAGCTCCTCGAAGCCGAGCCGCCGCCGTCTTCCCCGCCTCGGCCGCCGGAGCTTCGTCGATGATTCGCAACAACCGGAGCGTCCCCGAGCCCGCTGATCCCCCTGCAACCTCCCTGTGAGCTCCCCGTCCCTCTCCTCCTCTCCCCGTGGTCTCTCCCGCCCTCTAGTCGACCTCCCCGTCGAGGCCATACGGGCGCCGCCACGGATGTGCTCGCCGGTGAGCACTCCGGTGGCCCCGTGCCCTCCTGACACCTTCGGTGGACGCGCGCGAGCACGGGCTCCTCCCCAATGGCCTCCGCGTGCCCAACCGAGGCCCCTAGCGGTTTCCGTCGAGTCTCCGCCGCGTCGGATGATCGCCGGCGACCATCCTCCAGCGGGTGCCGACGTGGCCGGCCGATTAGGCGCTTAACCCCGCCATTAGCCGCTGACAGCGGGCCCCACTACGGGTCAAACCCCAGTCAGCGCGGGGATTAGTCCCCGTGTCACTAATGTGTGGGTCGAGGCCATCAGGTTTGACCCAGACTTGGCGCCATTGACTTGCTGACATCATGAGGACGTCAGGCTGACGCAATAAGTAATTTCTATAATAGAAATAATTCAGTGAATTTCAGAAATTAGTATAAACTTCAAAAATTCATAGAAAATAATGTGTAAATCAGATTAAAATAATTTATATATGAAAATTTATCAGAAAAATCCAGTGAATCTAATGGTGGCATTTTCATACATGTTAGAGCAAGCTAAATAGGCAAACTTGGACATTTTGTTCAAAACACAATAGGCCACTTCACATATGGAGTTGAATTTGAACCTCGGGTTCAAACCATCTTCATTTAACATGTTGATAGATGCATTAGCTCAAACCAGCAACATATTGCCATGCTATTATCATGCATCATTGTGAAGCATTTGCCTTGCTTAATTTGTACCTTGTTTGATCTTGTCGATAGACTTGCAAGACATAGCTATTGACGACATCGAAGAACAACTGAGTTCTTCTGATAAACAGGCAAGCAACCCCCCTTGAGCATATCCGATACAATCCCATCTCTCGTTCTTGCTCTCATTTCAATGCATTAGGACAACACGTTTCAACTACTACTTGTGTTGCGATAAATGAACCCACTCCTTTGCATGACGTGTCATTGTCACAGTAAATAGCTAAACCAAGCAACCTAGCATACCTGGTAGATGCTTGAGCCATGTTTTGCTATAACCCTGTTATGCTTGCTATGCTTAGAGTTGTGTCAGGTCTGATTCATCAGGGAGATGAACCGGAGTGAAATGAATGTGTCCTGACGATGAGAGTTAAGTGATGAACCTATTTTGGTAAAGGTAGCGATGAGAGGCCATGTAGGAGTACATGGTGGGTTGTCTCATTGAAACCGCTCATAGGAGCCGAATTTCGTGTTTGTGTTCCAAGACTAGCTACTACCGCACATTGGGCTCCGGTAACTCGAGCTCTCTCGGCCTATTAACCTACCCTGTTCTCAGTCCAGGAGTCGTAGTAGTTCAAAACATTGATAGGTGTGGCACGGCCTACGGAGTGGATGAACGGCCCAATCAGGACCGGCTTGGGGCCCTGCTCGCAATGTTTGAGGCCATGTTGGAAACCTCGGCCAGACTTCCATTATGGGTTCCAACTCAGATAGGCGACTGCCTTGGACGTGAGTCATTGAAGGTTAATGTCCGTGGCCGACTCCCTTGTTGGGCTTCCACTTGAAGGTTGTCGAGGTGCCTTTTTACGTGCACATGGTGATAAGTGGCGGGAGCATGTGTGACAAAGTACACCCCTGCAGGGTAAATTTATCTATTCGAATAGCCGCGTCCGCGGATATGGACTACTTGGATACTTGCATTGTTCATAGACAACTTTAAGTGGATACTCTAAAATGCACCAAACAAGTGTGAGTGCTATGGATGGCTTCTCATAGGTAGATGAGAGAGAATCCATAGTGGTGTATTGAGATGGTGAACAGGTGGAATCGTGTGTGCTCTGTCGTAGGGATATGAGAGAGTAGTGATACGTCGGTTACTTTGTCGTAGGCTAGGATAGCCAAAGGTCAAAGCTGGCATTCTGCAGTAAACCCCACAATCCCATTCATTAATACATGATGCATATGTAGATAGTTCCGATGAACTTGCTGAGTACCTTCGTACTCACTGCTGCTTATTTTCATTTTTGCACAGTTAGACGTTGTGTTTAGTTATCTTTCTCCTGACGTTGACATCAACGGATTAGCTTAGTAACCCAGACAGAGGTTTGGCTCCTATGGTAGGGTCGTTGTAGCTTTTCAGGATCTTCTAGCCGCTTTTGTAGATGTTTGTACTCAGACATGTAACTTCTGCTTGTTGTTTGTATGCTCTGAATGTTGGGTCATGTGACCCCTTCTGCTTGTAACATTATACTATGTTGGCTCCTTGGAGCCTCCTAAATAAATGTTATGTTGTAGAGTTTTGTTGTGATGCCATGTTGTATCTATGCATAGTGCGTGTATGATTGAAATGCATTGGTATGCGTGGGATTCGACACCTAGTTGTGTGCCTTTAGTAGCCTTATTTATGGGGAAATGCCTCTTTGTGCTTCCACCGAGCCTTGGTAGCTTGCTACTGCTCCGGACACATTGATTAACCGGCATGTATCCTTCTTTGCTGCTGTGTCTGTCCCTTTGGGGAAATGTCTCATAGTGTAATGGAGTCCCTGTAGCGTGCTACGACTCGTCTACATGCGGTGATGACATTTATGTCCCACGGCGTAATGGAGTCCTTGTAGCTTGCTATGACTCATCTACACACGCTGATGACCGACACCTGCATTGCTGGGTTACATATGCCTGTCGCTGTACGGTTGTGCCACTTGGGTCTATAACTAGTCATGTCGACCCGGGTTCTTTGATATGTGAATGCTAGCGACATGTTCATATCCGTTAGCCAAAAGGCACAAACAGTCCCGACCAAGGTAAGGTGGTAGCCGTGGGTTACCGTGCATGAGGCCGCAAAGTGGTGTGACGTGTTACATGCTAGATTCATATGTCTTAGGATCGGGGTCCCGACAATGTCCAAAATCAACATTTGATCATTACATAATATTTAATGGGGGCTCACAATCATAAAAGGTGTCTAATATAGTGTATTTATATGTAAATCTCCTCTTATCTATCATAATCTTGCATAGATTATATTAATTACTAATGCTACGTTTGTTTAGCTCTCAACATCTTTTATCACTTATACCTTTTTGTATGTGAAGTCATTACTCCTCATGAGATAAGCATATGATCTTTTCTATTTCTTTTATTGCCATGCTATGATGATAGGTGCATGAAAGTAAAGCTCACGAACTCAACTAATCTTTATTATATATCTCCCGCACCCAATTACAAAGATAGATACATCTCAAAGCAAAAATTATAAGCAAAGCAAATATGAAATTTTATTTCTCGAAATCACGATAAACTAAGGATCGAACTAAGATAGATAGTAGTCATAAAAGTGACGGTGATACGATATTGGGGCACCTCCCCCAAGATTGGAATAAGCTAAGGGTGGTGCCCATACCCATGTACTCAACCGTCCTCCTTAGGTGATGGTGGTGATGATGAGGTAGGCATGTCCTTGCCAATGGTTAATAGGGAAACCTTTAACTCCCCTATCTCATGAAGTAATTGTTGAATCATTGCGGTGTTATTTTGTACTTCCTCCATGATATGTTTATTATTCGGCCACCAAGAGCTTTTTCCTGCTTCACTTTCACTTGGACGGGAGATGTCCCAATTGGATGGTATATACGAGTGAGAATTATTTTCAACCCCATAATTGTGAATAAAATTGTGAAAGTTATTTGCATGTAACCTGCCAAGGGGCCTCGTCGGGATAGCTTCATCTTTCGCTTCATGGGCTAACTGGGATTTTCTCCCCATTGGTGGGCAAGGGTTTGGAGATGTGGAGATGCCCACTAGCGTCCCACATTCTGAGGACAAAGGATGTACATCCATAGAGTCTCCGAGTTCTTCTCCTGAGATAACTTCTTCATCCTTCTTGTTCAATCTCCATTTGTAACAAACATGCTTGGTCCTCAATGTTGTTGGAGGTGGACGAAGACATAGCTCCTACGCCTCCAGAAATCTATCAGAAAAACAACTCGAAACAAGAACACAGGAGAAACTCGTGATGCGGTGGTCAAAACATACAAAAGTATAAATAATTATTTATCTAGGTGAAATACGTGCTCGGGAAGAAAACGGAGTCTGGGAAGCACACGAGGGCCCCACAAGCTATCAGGGCCCGACCAGAGGGGGTGGCTACACCCTGTTGGCTTGTGCCTCCCTTGTGGGTCCCCCTGACTCCTTTTTATTTTTGAATTTTTTCTAAAATACCAAAACCAACAGAACATTTTGTGTGTGGAAATTTTGGAGCCAGTTTACTTACCGTATCATGTACGTACTCCTTTTTCAGGTTTCTGGAGTGTTCCAGAAGGTTTCTCTTATGTGCTCTTCCATTGTTATCACTCGAATAATATTAGTTTCATCATTAATGGGCGTACCTGAAATGTACTTCTTAATTCTTTGCCCATTTACCACTCTCGGATTTTTGCCTTTGAAGTTATTAATTTTTATAGCACCGGAGCGATAGAGCTCCTCGACAACATATGGGCCTTCCCATTTGGAGAGGAGTTTACCTGCAAAAAAAATCTGTAATGAGAATTTTACAAAAGCACTAAGTCTCCTACATTAAATTCTCGTTTTGAATACTCTTGTCATGCCATCTTTTAACATTTTCTTTAAACAACTTGGCATTTTCATAGGCTTGTGACCTCCATTCATCTAATGAGCTAATATAAAACAACCTCTTTTCACCGACAAGTTTAAAATCATAGTTAAGTTCTTTAGTTTCCCAATAAACTTTATTTTCTAACTCAAGAGGTAAATCACAAGCCTTTCCATAGACCATTTTGTATGGAGACATCCCCATGGGATTTTAATAAGTAGTTCTATAATCCCATAAAGCGTCATCTAGTTTCTTAGATCAATTCTTTCTAGATCTATTGACAGTCTTTTGCAAAATTAATTTTATATCTTGGTTGCTCAATTCAACTTGGCTACTAGACTAAGGATGATAGGGTGATACAATTCTATGGTTAACATCATATTTAGCTAGAGGTTTACAGAAAGCACCATGAATAAAATGTGAGCCACCATCAGTCATTAAGTATCTAGGGACTCCAAACCTCAGGAAAATGATGTCTTTAAGCATTTTAATAGAGGTATCATGATCAACACTACTAGTTGGAATAGCTTCCACCCACTTAGTAATATAATAGACAACAACTAAAATATGAGTATACCCATTAGAGGAAGGAAAAGGACCCATAAAATCAAAGCCCCAAACATCAAATGGTTCAATAGCAAGTGAATAATTCATAGGAATTTCCTAACGTCTAGCAATGTTACCAACTCTCTGACATTCATCACATGAAAGGACATACTTATGAGCATCTTTAAAACGAGTAGGCCAACAAAAACCGGATTGTAATACCTTGTGTGCAGTTCTGTAATGGTGTCCTCCGTAGGCCTCAGAGTGACACATCCTTAGAATATGTCCCTGTTCATGCTCAGGTATACAACGTCTAATAACACCATCTACCCCTTTTTTTTATAAAGATGTGGGTCATCCGAAAAGTAATGTCGTAAATCATAAAAGAATTTGTTTCTTTTGTTGATAGGTGAACCTAGGTGGAATATATTTAGCAACAATGTAATTAGCATAATTCGTATACCAAGGAGTGTTATGTGAAGTATTAATAACATCAAGTTGCAGATCAGGAAAATTATCATTAATAGGCAGTGGGTCATCAAGAACATTTTCCATCCTAGACAAGTTATCTACTACGTGGTTTTCAACTCCTTTTCTATCAACAATATGCAAATCAAACTCTTGAAGTAAAAGCACCCACCTTATAAGTCTAGGTTTAGCATCTTTCTTTTCCATATGGTATTTAATAGCAGCATGGTCAGTGTGAATGGTTACTTTGGAATCGACTACGTAAAGTATAGACTTATCACATGCAAAAACAACTGCTAAAAATTCCTTCTCAGTAGTAGCTTAATTTCATTGAGCAGGGTCTAGGGTCTTACTAGTATAATGAATAACATTCAATTTCTTGTCTACTCTTTGCCCGAGAACATCAACAAAAACATAATCACTAGCATCATACATAATTTCAAATGGTAGGTAAAATTAGGTGGTTGAACAATAGGTGCAGAAATCAAGGCTTTCTTAAGTATTTCAAAGGCCGCTACACAATCATCATAAAAAACAAATGGAATATCTTTCTGGAGAAGATTAGTTAATGGCCTAGAAATCTTTGGAAAATCTTTAATGAAACACCTATAGAAACCAACATGGCCAAGGAAACTTCTTATACCTTTGATATCTTTTGGGCATGGCATTTTCTCTATTGCATCAACTTTGGCTTTGTCCACCTCAATGCCTCGTTCAGAAATTTTATGCCAAATACTATACCTTAATTCACCATAAAGTGGCACTTCCCCAAATTCAAGAAAAAAAATTAGTTTCTTCACATGTCTGCAAAACCCGATCAAGGTTTCTCAAGCAAACATCAAAAGAAGTCTCGTAAACAGAAAAATCATCCATGAAAACCTCAACAATCTTTTCACAGAAGTCAGAGAATATAGCTGTCATATATCTTTGAAATGTAGCAGGTACATTGCATAAACCAAAAGGCATACGCATATAAGCATAAGTTCCAAAAGGACAAGTAAAGGTAGTTTTATCTTGGTCCTATCTTGACACAAGTATTTGATAAATACGTGAATATCCATCAAGAAAACGGAAGTGTGTGTCCTTAGATAATCTCTCTAACATTTGATTCATAAAAGGTAAGGGATAATGATCTTTCCTAGTAGCTTTATTTATTTTTCTAAAATATATCACCATCATATAGCTAGTTACAATTATTTGCGGAATAAGCTCATTTTTATCATTAGGAACCACAGTTATACCTCCTTCCTTAGGAACATAGTAAACATGACTTACCCATCTACTATTAGCAATACCATAAATTATACATGCTTCCAAAAGTTTTAATATCCCAGTTCTTACCACCTCCTTCATCTTAGGATTGAGACGACATTGATGATCAATGGTATGTTTAGCATACGGTTCCATATTAATCTTGTGCTCACATAGAGTGGGGCTTATGCCCTTAAGATCATCAAGAGTATATCCAATAGAAGCCCTTTGCTTCTTTAGAGTTTTAAGTAATCCTTTTCTTCATGCTCTGAAAGGTTAGCACTAATAATAACAAGATATATCTTCTTTTCATGAAGATAAGCATATTTTAAAGAATCCGGTAATTGTTTAAGCTCAAACACAGGATCACCCTTGGGTGGAGGAGGATCCCCAAGTATTTCAACAAGCAGGTTGTGTTTGAAAATAGGATGTTGATCAAAGAAAATCTTATCTATTTCATTCCTTTCATTCATATGCATATCGTTTTCATGGTCTAGCAAATATTGTTCTAAGGGATCAGTAGGAGGCACATCAATAGAAGCAAGACCAATAATTTCATCCTTGCTAGGCAATTATTTTTCATGGGGTTGTCTACGAAATTTAGAGAAATTAAACTCATGAGACGTGTCCCCAAAACTTACAGTAAGAGTTTTCTTCTCACAATCTACCCTCGCATTAACAGTATTCAAGAAAGGTCTACCAAATATAATGGGACAAAAATCATCTTGTGGGGAACCAAGGACAAGAAAATCAGTAGGATATTTTATTTTCCCACACAAGACTTCAACATCTCTAACAACCCCAGCTGGCGCTATAGTATCTCTGTTAGAAAGCTTAATAGTAACATCAAATTCCTTTAACTCAGATGGTGTAATATCATTCATAATTTCTTTATATAAGGTAAAGGGAATTGCACTCACACTCGCACCCATATCACATAAGCCATGAAAAGAATAATATCCTATTTTAACAAAAACAAAAGGCATGCCAACAGTAGGTCTATGTTTATCTTTAGTATCAGGTCTAGCAATTCTAGCAGCTTCATCACAGAAATGAATAGCATGCCCATCAATATTATCAACCAAGAGTCTTTAACCATATCAATACTAGGTTCAACTTTAATTTGTTCAGGAGGTGTAGGTGTTCTAACATAGATTACGAACCACAGTTGAAGCTTTAGCATGTTCCCTTGTTCTAATAGGGAAAGGTGGTTTCTCAATATAAGCAGCAGGAATAACAAGATCAATATTATAAGTAATAGTTTCTTCTTCAACTTTAATAGGTTCAACTAATTTCACTTCAATGGGATGATGATATTTATTTAAACCACTTCTCCTTAGGAATATCAATTGAGCAGCAAAAGATTCACAGAAAGAAGGTACTATCTCACAGTCAAGTCCATATTTAGTGCTAAATTCACGAAAAGCATCGGTGTCTACAAAGGATTTAACACAATCAAACTTAAGGTTTATACCCGACTCCTTACCTTCATCGAGTTCCCAATCATCAGAGTTGCATTTAACTATTTCCAATAAATCCCATTTGAAGTCAATATTTTTCTTCATATAGGAACCAGTACAAGAAGTATCGAGCATGGATTGATCATTACGAGAAAGCCGAGCATACAAATTCCGAATAATAATTTCTCTTGAGAGCTCATGATTGGGGCATGAATATAACATTGACTTAAGCCTCCCCCAAGACTTGAACATCTTGTAGGGATCACAAATAGGATATTTCAAAGTATCACGCAATGTCTTTAGCTCAAACACGGGATCTCCCTTGGGTGGAGGAGGATCCCCTAAAATATCAACTGGTAAGTTGTGTTTAAGAATAGGTGTTTTTTCTAAGAAATACATAATCTATTTCATTTCTTTCATTCATATGCATATCATTTTCATGGTCTAGCAAATATTGTTGGAACAGATCAGTAGGAGGTACGACAATAGAAGCAATACCAATTATTTCATCCTTATTAGGCAATTCTTTTTCACGTGGTTGTCTACTAAACTTAGAGAAACTAAATTCACGAGACATATCACCAAAGCTTACTTTGACCTTCTCATTAGCACAATTAATTTCCGCATTAACATTATTCAAGAAAGGTCTGCCAAATATAATTGGACAAAAGTTATCTTGTTACAAACCAAGTACTTGGAAATCAGTGGGGTACTTGACTTCTCCACACAAAACTACAACATCTCTAACAATCCCAAGTGGTGAAAGAGTATCACGGCTTGCAAGTTTGATGGTGATATCAATATCTTCAATCTCAGAGGGTGCTATGTCATGCATAATTTCTTGATATAATGTAAAAGTTATAGCACTAACACTAGCACATATATCACACAAGCCATGGTAACAATGATCTCCAATTTTAATTGAGACAACATACATGCTTACAACTGGTTTGTTTTTATCGACCTCATCTCGCTCATTTCTAAAAGGTTTTGCAATTCTAGTAGCTTCATTACAGAAGTAAATAACCTGACCATCAATATTATCAACTAAGATATGTTTACCATAGAAACTTTAGGCTCAACATTTATTTGCCCAGAAGGTTTAGGTGCCCTAACATGACTTTTGTTAACCAAAGCTGTAGCCATAGCATGTTCCCTAATTCTACAGGAAAAGGAGGTTTCACAATGTAAGTAGTAGGAACAATTGGATCAACGTGGCTAAAAATTACTTCTTCCTTCTTAATTTTAAGAGGTTCCTCTAATGGTTTTTCAATGGGGGGATGATATTTAAACCACTTCTCTTTGGGAAGATCAACATCAGTAGCAAATGATTCACATAAATTAGCTACTATCTCAGAGTCAATACCATATTTATTGCTAAATTCATGGAAATCATTAGTTTCCATGAAAGATTTAGCGCAATAAAATCTAAGCTTTATACCTGACTTTTTAGCTTTGTCGAGTTCCCAATCTTTAGAGTTGCATTTAATTCTTTCTAGAAGATCCCACTTGAATTCAATAGTCCCCTTCATATAGGAACCAGTAGCACAAGAATCGAGTAATACTTGATCATCATGAGAAAGCCGAGCATATTGTATAATCATTTCTCTTGTGAGATCATGGTTAGGGCAAGTGTGCATCATAGACTTAATCCTCCCCCAAGCTTGATCGATACTTTCTCCTTCATGAGGCCAGCAATTATAAATAAAGTTCCGATCACGATGGACTAGATGCATATGATAAAACTTCTGATGAAATTCTAGCTTCAAACGATTTCAGTCCCATGATCCAATATAATCCAATAACCTGTAACACATTAGTGCTTTTCCCTCCAAAGAAAAAGGGAAAAATTTCTTCTTAACTTTGTTTTCGGGTAGACCTGAAAGCTTAAACAATCCACAAATCTCATCGACATATATCAAATGGTAATCAGGATGAGTTGAACCGTCATAAGGATTAGCCGACAGTTTCTCTAACATACCCGAAGGAGTATCATAATAAATATTTTCAGTAAGTTAAGTAGGTTGAGGAACAACTTCTTCAACTTCTGTTTGAGGCGAAGATGCCTCGAACAAGCCATTCAAAGGGTGGCCGTTCATAGTGACAATCAATAGTAAATTTCAGCACATATAGAAAATGTTTCCTTACCAATTTCCACTTACCAAAGGTGCATCACTCCCTCACAACGGCGCCATAAAATAGTCTTGTTAACCCACAAGTATAGGGGATCAATCGTAGTCCTTTCGATAAATAAGAATCTCAAACCTAACGAGGAGTTGAAGGGAATGCTAATCAATTTTCAGCAAGGTATTCTGTGCAAGTGCTTTGAGTAACAATAGTAGATGGTTTTGTAGAAAGATAATTCGTAACAAGTGACACGTGACAATAGTAACAAATGTGTAGCAAGGTAGCTCAATCCTTTTTATAGAAAAGGACAAGCCTGAAAGTACTCTTATATGCAGCAAATGCTCTCGAGGACACATGGGAATTTTTGTCTAGTCATGTTCATCACATTGAGTTGATTAGCATTCGTACTTTGATAATTTGATATGTGGGTGGACCGGTACTAAGGTGTTGTTCTTGATTGAACGAACAACCTACTTTTGATTAACCGCTCTAGTAAGTATCCGCAACTACGAAAGAAGAACTAAGATATATCTAACCTTAGCATGAAACATGTGGATCCAAATCAGCCCCTTATGAAGCAAGACATAAACTGAGGTTTAAGCTTCTGTCACTCTAGCAACCCATCATCTACTTGTTATCAACAATGACTTCCCTTAGGCCCATAACATGGTGAAGTTTCATGTAGTCAACGTTCACATGACACCACTAATAGAAGTAACAACATACATATCATCAAAATATCGAACGAATACCAACTTAACAAGATTACTCATAACAAGACTTCTACCATGTCCTCAGGAACAATAGTAACTACTCACACCTCATAAACATGTTCAAGATTAGAGGTATAATAATAATGATTAAGGATCTGAACATAATGTCTTCCACCAAGTAATCCAACAAGCATCAACTATAAGATGTAATCAACACAACTAGTAACCCACAAGTACCAATCTAAGGTTTTGGGATAGAGATTGAATACAAGAGATGAACTAGGGTTGGATATGAGATGGTGTTGGTGAACATGTTGATGAAGATTGGTGCTCCCACGAAGGAGGAAACATTGGTGATGACGATGGCTTCGATCTCCCCCTCCCGGAAAGGAATTTCCCCAGCAGAATCTGAGTGCCATAGTGCAAAAGGCCCTCTGCTCAGGTTTCCACCTCGAGATGGCGGCGCTTCATCCCGAGAGATTGCTCATGATTTATTCTAGGGTAAAACACACCATATAGGATAAGAGGGGGGGGGGTCAGGAGGCCTGTAGTGTTGGAAATATGCCCTAGAGGCAATAATAAAATGGTTATTATTATATTTCCTTGTTCATGATAATCGTTTATTATCCATGCTATAATTGTAGTGATTGGAAACACATTGCATGGGTGGATACATAGACAACATTGTGTCCCTAGTATGCCTCTAGTAAACTAGCTCGTTGATCGAAGATGGTCAAGGTTTCCTAGCCATAGACATAAGATGTCATTTGATAATGGGATCACATCATTGGGAGAATGGTGTGATGGATAAGACCCAAACTATAAACATAGGATATGATCGTGTCAGTTTATTGCTATAGTTTTTTGCATGTCAAGTATCTATTCCTATGACCATGAGATCATGCAATTCCCTGACACCGAAAGAGTACCTTGTGTGTGTCAAATGTTGCAATGTAACTGGGTGACTATAAATATGCTCTATAGGTATCTGCAAGGTTGTCTATTGAGTGGGCATGGATCAAGACTGGGATTTGTTACTTCGTGTGACGGAGAGGTATCTCAGGGCCCACTCGGTAATACAATATCACAACAAGCCTTGGAAGCAATGTGACTAAAGTGTTAGCCACGGGATCTTGTATTACGGGATGAGTAAAGAGACTTTCCGATAATGAGATTGAACTAGCTATAGAGATACCGAGAATCGAATCTCAGGCAAGTAACATACCGAAGGACAAAGGGAACAACATACGGGATTAACTGAATCCTTGACATAGAGGTTCGATCGATAAAGATCTTCGTAGAATATGTAGGAACCAATATGGGCATCCAGGTCCCGCTATTGGTTATTGACCGTAGAGGTGTCTCGGTCATGTCTACATAGTTCTCGAACCTGCATGGTCTGCATACTTAACGTTCAGTGACGTTTTGGTAGTATTGAGTTATGTATGGTGGTGAACGAAGGTTGTTCGGATTCCTGGATGAGATCCCGGACGTCACAAGGAGCTACAGAAGGTCTGGAGGTAAAGATTGATATATATGAAGTCCCGTTTTGGTCATCGGAAAAGTTTGGGTACTCTAGTAGTGTACCAGGAGTGTCGGGAGGGTTCTAGTGGACCACTGGGAGGGCCACCCACGCTGGGACGCCACATGGTCCTTAGGAGTATATCACCAGCCCTTAGTGGCCTGGGCAAGCTAGACCCTATGGGCCCATGCGGATAGGAGGTGGGAGAAGGAAAAACCCCAAGAGGGGGAGGATTCCAAGTGGAATCCTACTAGGAGTAGGATTGGAGGTGGACTCTCCCACCTCCACCACTTCGGTCGACTCCTAGGGGGAACCCTAGGGGCACCGGCCCACTCCCCTCCCTCCTATATATATTGGATGGGAAAGAGGGTAGCCGCACCAAAAACCCTAAGCCACGGTGCAGCCCTCTCTCCCCGATAGATCATATCCTCTAGTTTTTCAGCGGTGCTTAGGCGAAGCCCTATTGGAATAGTTCCACCACCACCGCCGTCGCGCTGCCGAAGAACTCATCTACCTCTCCGCTCCCTCTTGCTTGATGAAGAAGGCAGAGATCGTCATCGAGCTATACGTGTGCTGAACGCGAAGGTGCCGTCCGTTCGGCGCTAGATCGGGACGAATCATGATTGGATCGTGGGACGGCTAGTGATTTGGATCGTGAAGACGTTTGACTACATCAACCGCATTTCTTAACGCTTCCCGCTTTGCGATCTACAAGGGTATGTAGATCCACTCTCCCTCTTGTAGATGCTCATCACCATGGATAGATCTTGTGTCTGGGTAGGAATTTTTTTGTTTTGTATGCAACGTTCCCCAATATGTAGGCCCCCCACAAGCCATGAGGGTGCGGCCAGGGGGGTTGCCACGCCCTATAGACTTTCGGATAGCAGGTGGCCCCCCTTTGGTATATTTTTGGCCCAATAATTCTTAAATATTCCATAAAAATTCTCCATGAAGTTTTAGGTCATTCGGAGTCTGGTTGTTTTTCTGCCTTTTTCTTGGTTTTTGGTCCAGAATTCAAGTTTCCATATATTTCCCTCTTTGTAATGTACCTTGCATATTTAGAGAGAAATGGCATAAGAATAGTATGATAATAGGGTATAATGGACAAGAATAACACAAATATCAATAGTAAATCATGATGCATAATGGACGTATCATCACCGCGTTCGGCGTAAAGTCTAGCAAGCGGAACCAGTCCTCAGATCACGGACCTATTCCTCATTATTGCTACCAGCATCTTTCAACTCTATTTCTCTAGGAACATATAAAAAATTCAAGGGAGCTATAGTGCGAGCTAGTAATCTACAACAAAATTTGCAAATACATTTTGACTATATTCATGATAATGAGTTTAGTTAATTAGATTACTTAAAAACTCCCACTCAAATTGACATCCCTCTGGTCATTCGAGTGTCACATGACCAAATCCACCAACTCAAGTTCGATCATCACGTGAGTTGAGGTGGTTTCAATGGTGAACATCTTCATGTTGATCATATCTACTATATGGCTCATGTTCAACCTCCCGGTTTCTTGTGTTCCGAGGCCATGTCTGTACATGCTAGGCTCGTCAATTTGAACCCGAGTGTTTCACAGTGCAATACTGGCTTGCACCCATTGTATGTGAACATAGAGTCTATCACACCCGATCATCACTTGGTGTCTCGACACGACGAACTTTAGCAATGGTGCACACTCGAGGAGAACACAATTCATCTTGAAATTTAAGTGAGGGATCACCTTATAATGCTACCGTCGTCCTAAGCAAAACAAGGTGCATAAAAGGATTAACATCACATGCAAATCATAAGTGACATGATATGGCCATGAACTTGTGCTTTTGATCTTCATCTTCAATGCGCCGACATGATCTCCATTTTCACCGACATGACACTGTGATCTCCATCAACGTGTCACCTTCGGGGTTGCCGCGCCGACTGTTTCTTCCATGACTATTACTAACTCATAGCGATAAAGTAAAGCAAAAACGGTGAAAATAATTAAAGGCAAACCTATGGCTCCTGCTGATTTCCATACTCATCGACATGCAAGTCATGATATTCTATAGAAAACATGATCATCTCATACATCACATATATATCATCATGTAATTGGCCATATCACATCACAACATACCTGCAAAAACAAGTTAGATGTCCTCTAATTGTTGTTGCAAGTTTTACGTGGCTGCTACGGGTATCTAGCAAGAACAATTTTCACCTACGCAAAAAACAATACGACGATACATAAATTTCTATTCAACCTTCTCAAGGACCACCTTTGTCGAATCCGATCCAACTAGAGTGGGAGAGACAGACACCCGCCAGCCATCTTTGTGCAACAAAGTTACACGCCAGTCGATGGAACCAGTGTCTCATAAGCATATGAGTAAGGTTGGTCCAAGCCGCTTCATCCCACAATACCTCTGAATCAAAACACGACCAAGGAAGGAAGAAATCTAAGCATTCACTCCCACAAACTCCTTTGTGTTCTACTCATGATCACATGTACACATAGACCTAGCTCATGGTGCCACTGTTGGCGAACGTTGCATGGGAAACAAAAAATTTCCTACGCACATGCAAGATCTATCCATGTTGATGAGCATCTATGAGAGGGAGAGTGGATCTACATACCCTTGTAGATCGCTAAGCAGAAGCGTTAAGAAACATGGTTGATGTAGTTGAACGTCTTCGCAATTCAAATCGCCAAGCGTCCCGCGATCCCATCACGATCTGTCTCGCGATCCAATCACGATCTGTCCCGTGATCCCATCATGACCCGTCCCCCGATCAAATCACGAACCGTCTCGCAATCCTGATCACGATCCTTCCGATCTAGCACCGAACGGACGGCACCTCCGCGTTCAACACACGTACATCTTGATGACGTCCTCGCCTTCTTGATCCAGCAAGAGGGGCGAAGTACTAGACAAGTTCTAGCAACACGACGACATGGTTACGGTGGTGGTGAGGAACAGTCTCCGCAGGGCTTCGTCAAGCACAACGAAAACTATGACGGAGGATAAACTAGAGGGTCTGGGTTGCTGGATAACAGCTTGGGGAATTCTTGATGTGTTATGGGTGCTAGCCCTGCCCCTCTATTTATATGTTGAGCCCTCGGGTCAAAACTTGGAGAAAGAGGCTCCTCAAAGTCGGTTTGGCCAGCAAGGCAAGATTCCTCGGACTCCAGGACCAGACGCTAGGGTCCCTGGCGTCTGGCCCCCAGCCTCCACAAAACTCCTTTTGCACCTTCCTAAAGCCTTGTGGGCTTTACCCCTTGGCCCAAATAAAGTGTTCTTGTACCCCGAACATTTCGGGAAACATCCAAAACTCTTTTCGGTGAATTCCGGAACCCTTCCGGAGACCAAACA
This sequence comes from Hordeum marinum, assembly GCA_022496015.1. Classification (NCBI taxonomy): domain Eukaryota; kingdom Viridiplantae; phylum Streptophyta; class Magnoliopsida; order Poales; family Poaceae; genus Hordeum; species Hordeum marinum. The sequence goes on along the minus strand of CM039677.1, from coordinate 337,444,271 downwards.
CTATTATCCATATATCAATCTTTACCTCCGGACTATTCTGGAGCTCCTCATCATGTCTGGGATCTCATCCGGGACTCCGAACAACTTTCAGTCACCAACATAATAACTCAACTATACTTATATCGTAACCAAACGTTAAGTGTGTAGACCCTGCGGGTTCGAGAACTATGCAGACATGACCGAGACACCTCTATGGTCAATAACCAATAGTAGGACCTAGAGGCCCATATTGGCTCCTAAATATTCTATGACGATCTTTATCGGTTGAACCTCTATGTCAAGGATTTAGTTAATCCCGTATGATGTTCCCTTTGTTCTTTGGTATGTTACTTGCCCGAGATTCGATCGTCGGTATCTCTATACCTAGTTCAATCTCGTTATCGGCAAGTCTCTTTAGTCATTCCGTAATACAAGATCCCGTGGCAAACACTTAGTCACATTGCTTGCAAGGCTTATTGTGATGTTGTATTACCGAGTGGGCCCTGAGATACCTCTCCGTCACACGGAGTAACAAATCACAGTCTTGATCCATGCCAACCCAATAGACACCCTCGGAGATACCTATAGAGCACCTTTATCATTACCCAGTTATGTTGCGACATTTGATACACACAAGGCACTCCTCCGGTGTCAGTGAGTTGCATGATCTCATGGTCATAGGAACAGATACTTGACATGCAAAAAACTATAGCAATAAACTGACACGATCATATTCTACGTTTATAGTTTGGGTCTTGTCCATCACATCATTCTCCTAATGATGTGATCCCGTTATCAAATGACATCTCATGTCCATGGCTAGGAAACCTTAACCATCTTTGATCAACGAACTAGTTAACTTGAGGCATACTAGGGACACAATGTTGTCTATGTACCCACACATGTATTTGATTTTCCAATCAATACAATTATAGCATGGATAATAAACGATTATCATGAACATGGAAATATAATAATAACCAATTAATTATTGCCTATAGGGCATATTTCCAACATTTTTAGGCGCCCCCCTTGAAACAACCGTCTCGCTCCACCACTCCCATGACCCACAATTAATGCGAGTCATGGGCGAAGCGGTCAAATCATCATAACCGTAGGAAATTGTGGTCGCGTGTGCTTGGGCATTGTTTTTGGGCCCAATCTAACAACGTCATGGACTCGAGTCTGGCCCAAGCCCCGGGGCTCCTGTCGGTGTACTGGGAAATAGGGCCCCTAGTACCCTGACTTATGCATAGGGGACTATGGCCTCCTGACCGGCAAGACCTTGCCGAGCACAAGCCAACCGCAAGCACCCTCAAGTAAAGACCAAGAGAGTTGATAGGCTCCTTGACGGTAGAGAAGACCCGGCTGTGAACGCCCCCGCCAAGATCTCCACCTGTCAGACCGTTGCTCCACATCACCGGGATGATTGTCTACATAAGCTAGCTGGCGAGCAGGGAGGTGGTTAGGTGAAGCTGGTCGGGGCGCGTGGCAGCTTGGTGGATTTACAACTACTTTAATGACATCGATGCTTTGAAGATGGAGATCAGAAGCACAAGTTCATGGCCATATCATGTCACTTATGATTTGCATGAGATGTTAATCCTTTTATGCATCTTATTTTGCTTAGGACGATGGTAGCATTATAAGGTGATCCCTCACTAAAATTTCAAGATAAAATTATGTTCTCCCCGAGTGTGCACCGTTGCGAAAGTTCGACATGTCGAGACACCACATGATGATTGGGTGTGATAGGCTCTACGTTCACATACAAGGGCGGATCCAGCATGGGGTCATGTATGGGCGGCCGCTCGGGTAAAATTTTAGAACCTAGGAGTACCCCTATTCTACATTGGCCACCATGGGAGGCGAGAGCGAAGCTGTGTTCTTGTTTTGAGGTATGCACGTCTTGCATCACTAGGGAAATCGAGCAGGAAGACGAGAGGAGAGGAGATACCATTTCATTTTATGAGTTGGGCCATCAGTTAAGGAACAGAAATTGGAAGTACATGCCTAGTTGAATTAAGCCCATTGTATCTATATACACAGTTGAGCCTTATGATTTCAAGTCGACTATAGTTTCCAATGGAGTATCGATCCAGACAATCGATCACGCCTCCATGTAAGCCGACTCTCTGCCTCGCCGTGGCGCCGCCAAAGTCCCACTGAAGACACGGGATGGAGAAGGATCAAGTCCATCTGTTCCTGCTCATGGCGTCGCTCTCATGGGAGACATAATCTCCATAACAAAGCAACCCTCTGAAAATTACAATTAGCAGCCAACAAAGCGGTAAGGAGCTAGTTGTCCGAGTCTCAGTCTCGTCGTAATCTTGTCTTCTTCCAAGCACTGCTTCTCTTGATCCATTCTACCATTATTTGATTTCTTGTCAAATTGGCCTAATGGAAGATTTGTAGAACTCCAAGTTAGAATTTAGATGCATTTTCTGTTGTGTTATATTTTTTTGCCTAGTTATTGATAATTAAACTACTTGAAAAAAATAGTTTTATTGATCATTGTCCCGTAGTGTCTGGCCAAATAATTTTGTTGAATGTCTTATTTAATTAACTCTATCATGGCGTCATTTTTTTATTCCTTTAAAAGTCCGCCCCGGCTAACTTCAAATCCTAGATCTACCACTATTCACATACAACGGGTGCAAGCCAGTGTTGCATGTGCAGAACACTCAGGTTAAACTTGACGAGCCTAGCATGTATAGACATGGCCTCGGAACACAAGAGACTGAAAGGTCGAACATGTGTCATATAGCAGATATGGTCAACATGATGATGTTCACCATTAAGACCACCTCATCTCACGTGATGATCGGACTTGGGTTGGTGAATTTGGATCATGTATCACTCAGATGACCAGAGGGATGTCAATTTGAGTGGGAGTTTTTAGTAATTTGATTAACGAAACTCATTATCTTGAACAATAGTCTTAGTAACCTTTGCAAATTTATGTTGTAGATCAATGGCTCGTGTAGTAGTTCCCCTAAATTTTAATGCATTCCTAGAGAAAGCCAAGTTGAAAGATGATGGAAGTAACTTTGTAGACTGGGCCCGTAATCTGAGGATTATCCTCACGGCTTCCTAGAAGTCTTATGTCCTCGATGCACCGCTTGGTGATCCACCTGCTCCCGTGTCGTCCGAAGGCATTAAGAACGCTTGGGAGGCATGTTCTGGAGATTACTCAATAGTTCAATGTGCAATGTTGTATGGCTTAGAATAGGGACTTCAAAGATGTTTTGAATGGCATGGAGCATACGAGATGTTCCAGGAGTTGAAGTTTATCTTTGAGAAGAATGCCTGGATCGAGAGGTATGAGACCTTTGATAAGTTCTATGATTGCAAGATGGAGGAGAACGGGTCTGTCAGTGAACATATACTCAGAATGTCTGGGTATTGAAACCACCTGGCTGAGTTAGGGATGCCCCTTCCGTCGGAGGCGATCACTGACCGAGTTCTTCAATCATTGCCACCTAGCTACAAGAGCTTCGTGATGAACTATAACATGCACGGAATGAACAAGCCAGTCACTGAGCTGTTTGCGATGCTGAAAACCGATGAGTCTAAAATCCAGAAAGATCATCAAGTGTTGATGGTCAATAAAACCACTAATTTCAAGAAGAATGGCAAGGGCAAGAAGGGTAACTCCAAGAAGAGGCAAAGCAGTTGCCCCTCCCATGAAGAAACCCCAGGCTGGACCCAAACCAGAAACTGAGTGCTTTCATTGCAAGGGAATTGGTCACTGGAAGCAAATCTTCCTCAAGTGTCTGGCCGACAAAAAGGCATCCAACACCAAACAAGGTATATATGATATACATGTTATTGATGTGTACCTTACCGACTCTCGTTGTAGTGCCTAGGTATTTGATACCGGTTCGATTGCTCACATTTGCAACTCAAAACAGGAGCTACGGAATAGACGAAGGCTGGCTAAGGACGAAGTGACGATGCACGTGGGAAATGGCTCCAAGGTTCATGGGATCGCCGTTGGCACGTTCGCTCCTCGATTACCATCGGGATTAGTGATGAACCTGAATAAATGTTATTTAGTGCCTGCGTTAAGCATGAACTTTATATCTGAATCTTGTATATTGCGAGATGGTTACTCATTTAAATCAGAGAATAGTAGTTGTTCTATTTATATGTGTAATATATTTTATGGTCATGCACCCATTGTGAGGGGTTTATTCTTATCGAATCTCGATAGTGATGGTACACATGTTCATAACATTGATGCCAAAAGATGTAGAGTTGATAATGATAGTACCACTTTCTTGTGGCACTACTGCTTAGGCCATATTGGTGTAAAACGCATGAAGAAGCTCCATACTGATGGACTTTTGGAGTCACTTGATTTTGAATCACTTGACACATGTGAACCTTGCCTCATGTGCAAGATGAATAAAACCCCTTTCTCTGGAACAATGGAACGGGCAAGTGACTTGTTGGAAATCATACACAGTGATGTGTGCGGTCCGATGAGCGTTGTGGCATGTAGTGGATATCATTATTTTCTCACCTTCACTGATGACTTAAGTAGATATGGGTATATTTACTTAATGAAACACAAGTATGAAACGTTTGAAAAGTTCAAGCAATTTCAGAGTGAAGTTGAGAATCATCGTAACAAGAAGATTAAATTCCTACGATGTGATCGAGGAGAAGAATATCTGAGTTATGAGTTTGGCAGTCACTTAAGATAGTGTGGAATTGTTTCACAATTGACACTGCCTGGAGCAGCACAGCGTAATGGTGTGTATGAACGTCATAATCGAACCTTATTAGATATGGTATGTTCTATGATGTCTCTTGCCGATTTGCCACTATCGTTTTGGGGTTATGCATTAGAGACATCAACATTCACTTTAATCTGGGCACCATTGAAATCTGTTGAGACGATGCCGTATTAATTGTGGTTTGGCAAGAAGCCAAATTAGTCGTTTCTTAAAGTTTGGGGATGTGATGCTTATGTCAAAAAGATTTAGCCTGAAAAGAGAAATGCGTCTTCATAGGATACCCAAAATAGACAGTTGGGTATATCTTCTATCTCAGATCCGAAGGCAAAGTGTTTGTCACTAAAAACGGAACATTTCTTGAGAAAGAGTTTCTCTCGAAAGAATTGAGTGGGAGGAAAATAGAACTTGATGATGTTATTGAACCTTTACTTCAACCAGGGATTACCACTACAAAAAAAGATGTTTATGTAGAGCCTGGTTCAGTTGAAGAGGAAGTTAATAATGCTGATCTTGAAGCTTCGTATCAAGTTACTATCAAACCTTGTAGGTTAACAAGGATGCGTACTGCTCCTGAGTTGTACATCAACCCTATCTTAGAGGTCATGTTGTTGGACAACGATGAACCTACGAGCTATGTTGAAACGATGATGGGCCCGGATTCCGAGATATGGTTAGAGGCCATGAAATCTGAGATGGGATCCATGTATGAAAACAAAGTATGGACTTTGGAAGTATTACCTGAAGGGAAAAAGGCCATTCAGAACAAATGGATCTTTAAGAGGAAGACGAACGCGGATGATAATGTCACCGTCTATAAAGTTCGACTTGTGGCAAAGGGTTTTTCACAAGTTCAAGGAGGTGACGACGATGAGACCTTCTCACCCGTAGCGATGCTTAAGTCTGTTAGAATCATGTTAGCAATAACTGCATTTTCCGATTATGAAATTTGGCAGATGGATGTCAAAACAGTGTTCCTTAATGGTTTCTTTAAGGAAGAGTTGTATATAATATAACCAGAAGGTTTTGTCGATCCATAGAATGCTAATAATTTTTCCAAACTCCAGCGACCCATTTATGGACTGGTGCAAGCATCTTGGAGTTGGAATCTGCACTTTGATGAGGTGATGAAAGCATTCGTGTTTATACAAGAAGCTTGTATTTACAAGAAAGTGAGTGGGAGCTCTATAGAGTTTCTAATATTGTATATGGATGACATATTTATTATTATAAAAAAATATAGAAATGTTGGAAAGCGAGAAGGAATATATGAACAAGAGTTTTTCAATGAAGGACCTAGGAGAAGCTTCTTTCATATTAGGCATCAAGATCTATAGAGATAGATCGAGACGCTTAATAGGGACTTTCACAGAGCACATACCTTGACAAAGTTTTGAAGAAGTTCAAAATGGATCAGTCCAAGAAGGGGTTCTTGCCTGTGTTGCAAGGTGTGAAGTTGAGTAAGACTCAATGCCCAACGACTGCAAAAGATAGAGAAAAGATGAGTGTCATCCCCTATGCTTCAGCCATAGGGTCTATCATGTATGCAATGCTGTGCACAAGACCTGATGTCAGCCTTGCCATAAGTATGGCCGGAAGGTTTCAAAGAGATCCAGGAATGGAGCACTAGACGGCGGTCAAGAATATCCTTAAGTACCTGAAAAGGACTAAGAAAATGTTTCTCGTTTATGGAGGTGATCAAGAGATCGTGGTAAAGGGTAACGTCGAGGCAAGCTTTGACACTGATCCAGATGACTCTAAGTCTCAAACCGGATACATATTTATTCTCAATTGGGGAGAGCGATAAGCTGGTGCAGTTCCAAGAAAAGTGTGGTAGCCAATTCTACATGCGAAGCGGAGTACATCGCATCCCCAGAGGCGACGAAGGAAGGTGTGTGGATGAAGGAGTTCATGACAGATCTTGGAGTAGTACCAAGTGCACTGAATCCAATGACTCTATTCTGTGACAACACTGGATCCATTGCTCTGGACAAGGAACCAAGGTTTCGCAAGAGGACCAGACACATAAAGCGACGCTTCAATTCCATTCGCGATAACATCAAAGAGGAGGACATAAATATTTGCAAAGTGCACACGGATCTGAATGTTGCAGAGCCGTTGATTAAACCTCCTCCAAGGGCTAAACATGATCAACACCAGAATTGTATGGGTGTTAGATTCATTACAATGTGAGCTAGATTATTGACTCTAGTGCAAGTGGGAGACTGTTGAAAATCCTACTAGGAGTACGATTGGAGGTGGACTCCCCCAAGAGGGGGAAGGATTCCAAGTGGAATCGTACTAGGAGTAGGATTGGAGGTGGACTCTCTCACCTCCACCACTTCGGTCGACTCCTAGGGGGGAACCCTAGGGGCAATGACCCCCTCCCCTCCCTCCTATATATATTGGAGGGGAGAGAGGGTAGCCACACCAAAAACCCTAAGCCATGGTGCAGCCCTGTCTCCCTGATAGACCATATCCTCTAGTTTTTCGGCGGTGCTTAGGCAAAGTCCTGCCGGAATAGTTCCACCACCACCGATGTCGCGCTACCGGATAACTCATCTACCTCTCCACTCACTCTTGCTATATCAAGAAGGCGGAGATGATCATCGAGAGGTATGTGTGCTGAACACGGTGGGCCTATCCGTTCGGCGCTAGATCGGGACGGATCGTGATTGGATCGCAGGACGGATAGCAATTTGGATCACGAAGATGTTCGACTACATCAACCGCGTTTCTTAACGCTTCCAGCTTAGCGATCTACAAGGGTATGTAGATCCACTCTCCCTCTCGTAGATGCACATCACCATGGATAAATCTTACATGTGCGTCGGAAATTTTTTGTTCCCCATGCAACGTTCAGGCCCCCCAATAGCCATCAGGGTGCGACTAGGGGGGTTGTCGCGCCCTGTAGGCCTTTGGACAGTAGGTGGCCCCCCTATGGTATATTTTTGGCCCAATAATTCTTAAATATTCCATAAAAAATCTCCGTGAAGTTTTAGGTCATTTGGAGTTTTGTTATTTTTCTGCCTTTTTTCTTGGTTTCTCGGTCTAGAATTCTAGTTTCCATATATTTCCCTATTTGTAATGTACCTTGCATATTCAGAGAGAAGGGCATAACAATAGTATGATAATAGGGTATAATGGACAAGAATAACACAAATATCAATAGGAAATCATGATGCATAATGGGCGTATCATCACCGCGTTCAGCATAAAGTACATCAAAAGGAAGCCGTAGGTCAACATCAAATCTACCAAGAAAGCAGAAAAGGGGGGAATGATGTCTACCACACAACCTTCTTATTGTAGACTCGTGTTGGGCCTCCAAGCACAAAGTTTAGTAGGATCCCCTCAAGTGGATGACCTAAGGTTTATCAATCCGTGGGAGGTGTAGGTGTTGGGGAACGTTGCATGGGAAACAAAAAATTTCCTATGCACACACAAGATCTATCCATGGTGATGAGCATCTATGAGAGGGAGAGTGGATCTATGTACCCTTGTAGATCGCTAAGCGGGAAGCGTTAAGAAACGCGGTTGGTGTAGTCGAACGTCTTCGCGATCCAAATCGCCGAGCATCCCGTGATCTCATCACGATCCGTCCCGCGATCCAATCACGATACGTTCCGCGAACTCATCACGATCCGTCCCACGAACTCATCACGATCCGTCCCGCGATCTCATCACGATCCGTCTCGCGATCTTGATCACGGTCCTTCCGATCTAGCGCCGAACGGACGACACCTCCGCGTTCAGCACACGTACAGCTCGATGACGATCTCCTCCTTCTTGATCCATCAAGAGGGAGTGGAGAGGTAGAAGAGTTCTCCGGAAGCGCGACGACACTACAGCGATGGTGGTGGAGTATCCGGTAGGGCTTCGTCTAAGCACCGCTGAAAACCGATCTAGAGGAGAAACTACGATCTAGAGGAGAGGTAGCACGTGGCTATTAGGGTTAGATTTTTCCTCCAAATCCTCTAGTATATATGGGAGAGAGGGAGGGGAGGAGGAATCCTCAAACCCTCAAGGTTTGGCCAAAATTGGAGGTGGAGGAGTCCTACTCCAATCCTATTAGGAGTAGGATTCCTCCTTTCCACTTGGAAACTCTTTCCACCTCTCCACCTTTGGATTTTTTCCTTCTCAAACCACTCCAGCCACATGGGCCCTTAGAGGAGGCTTTGGCCAGCCCACCAGGGGCTGGTTTACCTCCTCCCACAGCCCATGTAGCCTCTTGGGTCGAAATACCTCTCCCGATTGTCCCCCGGTACACTACCGGCATTCCCGGTACACTACCAATGAGCCCGAAACTTTTCCGACGACCAAAACAGGACTTCCTATATATCAATCTTTACCTCCGGACCATTCCAGAGCTCCACGTGACATCCGGGATCTCATCCGGGACTCCTAACAACCTTCGGTCATCACCATACATAACTCTATACTACCGAAACGTCACCGAACCTTAAGTGTGCAAACGCTGCGGGTTCGAGAACTATGTAGACATGGCCGAGACACCTCTATGGTCAATAACCAATAGCGGGACCTAGATGCCCATATTGGTTCCTACATATTATATGAAGATCTTTATCGGTCGAACCTCTATGTCAAGGATTCAGTTAATCCCGTATGGTGTTCCCTTTGTTCTTCGGTATGTTACTTGCCCAAGATTCGATCGTCGGTATCTCCATACCTAGTTCAACCTCGTTATCGGCAAGTCTCTTTACTTGTTCCGTAATACAAGATCCCGTGACTAACACTTAGTCACATTGCTTGCAAGGCTTATTGTGAAGTTGTATTACCGAGTGGGCCCTAAGATACCTCTCCGTCGCACGGAGTAACAAATCCCAGTCTTGATCCATGCCAACCCAACAGACACACTCGGAGATACCTTTAGAGCACCTTTATAGTCACCCAGTTACTTGCGACGTTTGATACACACAAGGTACTCCTCCGGTGTCAGTGAGTTGCATGACCGCATGGTCATAGGAACAAATAATTGACATGCAGAAAACAGTAGCAATAAACTGACACGATCATATGCTACGTTTGTAGTTTGGGTCTTGTGCATCACATCATTCTTCTAATGACGTGATCCCGTTATCAAATGACATCTCATGTCCATGACTAGTAAACCATAGCTATCTTTGATCAACGAGCTAGTCTATTAGAGGCATACTAGGGACATGGTGTTGTCTATGTATCCACACATGTATCTGAGTTTCCGATCAACACAATTATAGCATGGATAATAAACGATTATCATGAATAAGGAAATATGATAATAACCAATTTATTATTGCCTCTAGGGCATATTTCCAACAGTCTCCCACTTGCACTAGAGTCAATAATCTAGTTCACATCGCCATGTGATTCGCCTTGTTATGAATCTAACACCCAATAAGTTCTGGGGATCGATCATGCTTTGCATGTGAGAGAGGTCTGATATTCAACGGGTCTGCGACATTTAGATCCGTGTGTACTTTGCAAATCTCTATATCAAACTGTAAACACTGCTACCACACTCCACTTGGAGCTATTCCAAATGGCTGCTCTACTATATGTATCCGGATTGCTACTAAGAGTCATCCGGATTGGTGTCAAAGCTTGCATCGACGTAACTCTTTATGATGAACTCTTTCTGACCTCCATAATTGAGAAACATTTCCTTAGTCTTTTAGTTACTAACGATGATCTTGACCGCTGTCCAGTAATCCACTCCTGGATCACTCTTGTACCCCTTGACGGACTCATGGCAAGGCACACACAGGTGTGGTACACAGCATTGCATACTATATAGAGCCTATGGCTAAGGCATAGGGGACGGCATTCGTCCTTTCTCTTTCTTCTGCCATGGTCAAGCTTTGAGTCTCACTCAACTTCACACCTTACAAAGCAGGCGAGAATACTTCTGTCTGACTAATCCATTTTGAACTCTTTCAAAATCTTGTCAAGGTATGTACTCATTCAAAGTCTCATCAAGCATCTTGATCTATCTCTATAGATCTTGATGCTCCACAATTAGGTATATTTCTCCAGGTCTTCCTTTGAAAAACTCCTTTCAAACAACCCTTTATGCTTTCTAGAAATTCTACATCATTTCCAATCAACAATATGTCATCCACATATACTTATCCAAAATTCTATAGTGCTCCCACTCACTTTATTGTAAATACAAGTTTCTCGTAAACTTTGTATAGACTCAAAAACTTTGATCACCTCATCAAAGTGTATATTCCAACTCTGAGATGCTTGCTTCAGTTCATAGAAGAATCACTGAAGCTTGCACACCTTTTAGCATCCTTAGGACTGACAAAACCTTCTAGTTGTATCACATACAACCTTTCCTCAAGTAAACCGTTAAGGAAACGATGTTTTGATATCTATCTGCCAGATTTCATAATTGAAAAATGTAGCAACTGCTAACATAATTCCAACATACTTTAGCATTGCTACGAGTGAGAAAGTCTCATCGCAGTCAACTCCTTGAACTTGTCGTAAACTTCTTTGCAACAAGTCGAGCTTTACAAATGGTGACATTTACCACGAGCGTCTGTCTTCATTTTAAAGGTCCATTTGTACCCAATGACCTGCCGTCCAATGAGCAATTCTACCAAAGTCTATACTTGGTTTTCATACATGGATCCTTTCTCGGATTTCATGCCCTCTAACCATTTGTCGAAATCCGGGCCCATCATCACTTCTCCATATCTCGTAGGTTCATCATTGTCCAACAACATGACCTCCAAGACAGGGTTGTCGTACCACTCAGGAGCAGTACGCATCCTTGTCGACCTACGAGGTTCGATAGTAACTTGATCCGAAGCTTCATGATCATCATCATTTACTTCCTCTTCAATTGACGTAGGTTCCACAGAAACATCTTTCTATGCTACGCTACTCTCTGGTTGAAATAAAGGTTCAACAACCTCATCAAGTTCTATCTTCCTCCCACTGAATTCTTTCGAGAGAAACTTTTTCTCGGGAAAGGACCCATTTTAGCAACAAACACTTTATGCTTGGATCTGAGATAGAAGGTTCACCCAACTGTTCTTAGGGTAATCTATCAAGATGCATTTGTCCGCTTTGGGTTCGAGCTCATTAGGTGAAAACATTTTTCCACACAAGCATCATAGCCCCAAACATTAAGAAATGACAGCTTAGGTTTCTATGAAACCATAATTCACACGGTGTCATCTCAACGGATTTAGATGGTGCCCTATTTAAAGTGAATGTAGTTGTCTCTAATGCATAACCCCAAAACTATAGTAGCAAACCGATAAGAGACATCACAACCCGTACCATATCCAATAGAGCACAACTACGACGTTCGGACACACCATCACACTATGGTGTTCCAGGTGGCGTGAGTTGTGAAACAACTTTCACATTGTCTAAAGTTTGTATGCCAAACTCGTAACTCAGATATTCACCTCCACGATCATATCACAGACATTTTTATCTTCTTGTCATGATGATCTTAAACTTCACTCTGAATTTGCTTGAACCTTTCAAACGATTCAGACTTGTGTTTCATTAAGTAAATATACACTATATCTACTCAAATCATCAATGAAGGTAAGAAGTTAACGATATCCACCGCACGCTACAAGACTTATTGGATTTCATACGTCAACATGTATCATTTCCAATAAATCACTTGCCCTGCTCCATCAATCCGGAAATCAGGGTCCTTAGTCATCTTGCCCAAGAGGCATGGTTCACATGTCTCAACCGATTCGAAATCGAATGAGTCCAAAGGTCCATCAGCATGGAGTTTCTTCATGCGCTTTATACCAATATGACATTTATTGGGAATGCCACAAGTATGTGGTACTATCATTATTAACTTTGTATCTTTTGGCATCAATGTTATGAACATGTGTATTACTACGATCAAGATTCAACAAACCATTCTCACTGGGTGTATGACCATTGAGGGTATTATTCATGTAAACAGAATAACCATTATTCTCTGACTTAAATGAATAACCGTATTGCAATAAACACGATCTAATCACGTTCATGCTCAACGCAAACACAAAATAGCATTTCTTTAGGTTCGTCACTAATCCCGAAGGTAGAGAGAGCGTGCGATGTTGAGCACATCAACCTTGGAAACATTTCCAACGCACATCGTCACCTCACCCTTAGCTAGTCTCCGTTTATTCTGAAGCGTTTACTTCGAGTTACTAACATTTAGCAACCGAACCGGTATCCAATACCAAGGTGCTATTAGGAGTACTAGCAAGGTACACATCAATAACACATATATCAAATATAGTAATGTCGACATTGCCAGCCTTCTTATCTACCAAGTATCTAGGGTTGTTCCGCTTCAGCGACCGGTCTCCTCATAATCGAAGCACTTAGTCTCGGGTTTGGGTTCAACTTTGGGTTGCTTCACTGGAGCAACAACTGACTTGCCATCCATGAAGTTTCCCTCCTTGCTCTTTCCCTTCTCGAAACTAGTGGTTTCACTAACCATCAACACTTGACGCTCCTTCTTGATTTCTACCTTCGCGGTGTCAAACATCGCGAATAGCTCAGGGATCATTATTTCTATCCCTGGCATTTAATAGTTCATCACCAAGTTCTAGTAGCTTTAGTGACAATGACTTGGAGAACTATATCAATCACTATCTTATCTGGAAAATCAACTCCCACTCGATTCAAGCGATTGTAGCACCCAGACAATCTAAGCACATGCTCAACGATTGAGCTATTCTCTTTCATCTTGCAGGCAAAGAATCTTGTTAGAGATCTCATATCTCGCAACACGGGCACGAGCCTGAGATCCTAATTTCAGATCTTAGAACATCTTATATGTTCCATGACGTTCAAAACGTTTCAGAGCCTCAATTCTAAGCCGTAATGCATGACACACTAAACTATCAAGTAGTCATCGAAACGCGCCCGTCAGATGTTCACAACATCTACAAATGATGCTAGAGGGGGTGGCGCACCGAGCAGTGCATTAATGACATAAGCCTTCTGTGCAGCAATGAGGACAATCCTCAGATCATGGACCCAAGTCTGCAATATTGCTACCATCATCTTTCAACTCTATTTCTCCAGGAACATATAAAAATTCAAGGGAGATATAGCTTGAGCTAGTAATCTACAACACAGTTTGCAAAGACACTACTGACTATGTTCATGATAATGAGTTCAATTAATCATATTACTTAAGAACTCCTACTCAAATTGGCATCCCTCCGGTCATTCGAGTGATACATGATCCAAATTCACCAACTAAAGTCCGATCATCATGTGAGTTGAGGTGGTTTCAATGGTGAACGTCATCATGTTGATCATATCTACTATATGACTCAGTTTTGACCTTTCGGTCTCTTGTGTTCCGAGGCCATGTCTGTACATGCTAGGCTCGTCAAGTTTAACCCGAGTGTTCTGCATGTGCAACACTGGCTTGCACCCATTGTATGTGAACGTAGAGTCTATCACACCCGATCATCACGAAGTGTCTCAACACGACGAACTTTCGCAACGGTGCACACTCGGGGAGAACACAATTCATCTTGAAATTTAAGTGAGGGATCACCTTATAATTCTACCGTCGTCCTAAGCAAAACAAGGTGCATAAAAGGATTAACATCACATGCAAATCATAAGTGACATGATATGGCCATGAACTTGTGCTTTTGATCTCCATCTTGAAAGCACCGGCATGATCTCCATCGTCACCGGCACGACACCATGATCTCCATCATCTTGATCTCCATCAACGTGTCGCCATCGGGGTTGTCGCACCCATCATGCTTGTAGTACTATTGCTACCGTTTAGCGATAAAGTAAAGCATTACATATCACTTAATGATTGACACACATGTCATACAATAATTAAAGACAACCCTATGGCTCCTGCCGGTTGCCATAGACATGCAAGTCATGATATTCTATACAACACATGATCATCTGATACATCATATATATCACATCATGTAATTGGCCATATCACATCACAACATACCCTGCAAAAACAAGTTAGACATCCTCTAATTGTTGTTGCATGTTTTATGTGGCTGCTATGGGTATCTAGCAAGAACAATTATCATCTACGCAAAAACCACAACGGTGATACACTAGTTGCTTTTCAACCTTCTCAAGGACCACCTTTGTCGAATCCGATCCAACTAAAGTGAGAGAAACTGGCACCCACAAGCCATCTATGCAACAAGTTGCGGTTGAGGGAACCGGTCTCTCGTAAGCGTATGAGTAATGTTGGTCCGGGCCGCTTTATCTCACAATACCGCTGAACCAAAACACGACCAAGGGAGGAAGCAATCTAAGCATCAACGCCCACAAACTCTTTGTGTTCGACTCGAGATCTCATCTACACATAGACCTAGCTCATGATGCCACTGTTGGGGAACGTTGCATGGAAACAAAAAATTTCCTATGCACACACAAGATCTATCCATGGTGATGAGCATCTATGAGAGGGAGAGTGGATCTATGTACCCTTGTAGATCGCTAAGCGGGAAGCGTTAAGAAACGCGGTTGGTGTAGTCGAACGTCTTCGCGATCCAAATCGCCGAGCATCCCGTGATCTCATCACGATCCGTCCCGCGATCCAATCACGATACGTTCCGCGAACTCATCACGATCCGTCCCACGAACTCATCACGATCCGTCCCGCGATCTCATCACGATCCGTCTCGCGATCTTGATCACGGTCCTTCCGATCTAGCGCCGAACGGACGACACCTCCGCGTTCAGCACACGTACAGCTCGATGACGATCTCCTCCTTCTTGATCCATCAAGAGGGAGTGGAGAGGTAGAAGAGTTCTCCGGCAGCGCGACGACACTACAGCGATGGTGGTGGAGTATCCGGTAGGGCTTCGTCTAAGCACCGCTGAAAACCGATCTAGAGGAGAAACTACGATCTAGAGGAGAGGTAGCACGTGGCTATTAGGGTTAGATTTTTCCTCCAAATCCTCTAGTATATATGGGAGAGAGGGAGGGGAGGAGGCATCCTCAAACCCTCAAGGTTTGGTCAAAATTGGAGGTGGAGGAGTCCTACTCCAATCCTATTAGGAGTAGGATTCCTCCTTTCCACTTGGAAACTCTTTCCACCTCTCCACCTTTGGATTTCTTCCTTCTCAAACCACTCCAGCCACATGGCCCCTTAGAGGAGGCTTCAGCCAGCCCACCAGGGGCTGGTTTACCTCCTCCCACAGCCCATGTAGCCTCTTGGGTCGAAATACCTCTCCCGATTGTCCCCCGGTACACTACCGGCACTCCCGGTACACTACCGATGAGCCCGAAACTTTTCCGGCGACCAAAACAAGACTTCCTATATATCAATCTTTACCTCGGGACCATTCTAGATCTCCTCGTGACGTCCGGGATCTCATCCGGGACTCCGAACAACCTTCGGTCACCACCATACATAACTCTATACTACCGAAACGTCACCGAACCTTAAGTGTGCAGACCCTGCGGGTTCGAGAACTATGTAGACATGACCGAGACACCTCTATGGTCAATAACCAATAGAAGGACCTGGATGCCCATATTGGTTCCTACATATTCTATGAAGATCTTTATCGGTCGAACCTCTATGTCAAGGATTCAGTTAATCCCGTATGATGTTCCCTTCATTCTTCGGTATGTTACTTGCCCGAGATTCGATCGTCGGTATCTCCATACCTAATTCAACCTCGTTATCGGCAAGTCTCTTTACTCGTTCCGTAATACAAGATCCCGTGACTAACACTTAGTCACATTGCTTGCAAGGCTTATTGTGATGTTGTATGACAGAGTGGGCCCTGAGATACCTCTCCGTCACACGGAGTAACAAATCCCAGTCTTGATCCATGCCAACCCAACAGACACCCTCGGAGATACCTATAGAGCACCTTTATAGTCACCCAGTTACGTTGCAACATTTGATACACACAATGTACTCCTCCGGTGTTAGTGAGTTGCATGATCGCATGGTCATAGGAACAAACACTTGACATGCAGAAAACAGTAGCAATAAACAGACACGATCATATGCTACGTTTGTAGTTTGGGTCTTGTCCATCACATCATTCTCCTAATGATGTGATCCCATTATCAAATGACATCTAATGTCCATGACTAGGAAACCATAGCCATCTTTGATCAACGAGCTAGTCTATTAGAGGCATACTAGGGACATGGTGTTGTCTATGTATCCACACATGTATCTGAGTTTCTGATCAACACAATTATAGCATGGATAATAAACAATTATCATGAATAAGGAAATATGATAATAACAAATTTATTATTGCCTCTAGGGCATATTTCCAACAGTAGGATGAATATGGTCTCTCTCAAACAATCCTGCAACCAAATTACAAAGAGTCTCTTGTGTACCCAACACACCCAATACAATGGTAAGTTGTATAGGTGCACTAGTTCGGCGAAGAGATGGTGATACAAGTGCAATATGGATGGTAGATATAGGTTTTTGTAATCTGAAAATATACAAACAGCAAGGTAACAAATAGTAAACAACAAGCAAAACGTGGTATAAATGCTTGGAAACAAGGCCTAGGGTCCATACTTTCACTAGTGCAATTTATATCAACAATATTGACATAGTTGAATCATATGTAAGTGTTGGAAATATGCCCTAGAGGCAATAATAAATTAGTTATTATCATATTTCCTTGTTCATGATAATCGTTTGTTATCCATGCTATAATTGTATTGATTGGAGACTTAGATGCATGTGTGGATACATAGACAAAACCATGTCCCTAATATGCCTCTAATAGACTAGCTCGTTGATCAAAGATGGTTAAGGTTTCCTAGCCATGGACATGATATGTCATTTGATAATGGGATCACATCATTAGGAGAATGGTGTGATGGACAAGACCCAAACTACAAACGTAGCATATGATCGTGTCAGTTTATTGCTACTGTTTTCTGCATGTCAAGTATCTGTTCCTATGACCATGAGATCATGCAACTCACTGACACCGGAAGAGTGACTTGTGTGTATCACACGTCGCAATGTAACTGGGTGACTATAAAGGTACTCTACAGGTATCTCCGAGGGTGTCTGTTGAGTTGGCATGGATCAAGACTAGGATTTGTTACTCCGTGTGACGGAGAGGTATCTCAGGGCCCACTCGGTAATACAACATCACAACAAGCCTTGCAAGCAATGTGACTAAGTGTTAGTCACGGGATCTTGTATTACGAAACGAGTAAAGAGACTTGCCGGTAACGAGGTTGAACTAGGTATGGAGATACCGACAATCAAATCTCGGGCAAGTAACATACCGAAGAACAAAAGGAACATCATACGGGATTAACTGAATCCTTGACATAGAGGTTCGACCGATAAAGATCTTCGTAGAATATGTAGGAACCAATATGGGCATCCAGGTCCCGCTATATTGACCGTAGAGGTGTCTCGGTCATGTCTGCATAGTTCTCGAACCCGTAGGGTCTGCACACTTATGGTTCAGTGACGTTTCGGTAGTGTAGATTTATTTATGGTGGTTACCTAAGGTTGTTCAGAGTCCTAGAATAGATCTCGGACGTCATGAGGATCTTCGAAATGGACCAGAGGTAAATATTGATATATAGGAGGTCCTATTTTGGTTGCCGGAAAAGTTTCGGGCTCATCGATAGTGTATCGGGAGTGCCGGTAGTGTACCGGGAGACTATCAGGAGTGGTATTTCGACCCAAGAGGCTACATGGGCTGTGGGAGAGGGAATACCAGCCCTTAGTGGGCTGGTGGAAGTCCCACACAAGGTCCATGCGGCTGGGAGAGAAAATCCCAAAGAGAAAAGGTGGGAAAAGGCAAAAAAGGAAGGAGTCCTAGTCCTACTAGGATTGGAGGAGGATTCCTCCTCTCCTCCTTGGTTCGGCCGAAGCCTAGGGCTGGTCCCTTGAGGGCCAAGCCTCCTCCTCTCTTCCTCTTATATATACTAGAGGTTTTAGGGTTTTTGCACTGTAATTTTCAACCACATGCTACCCTCTCCTCTAGTGCATAGTTTCTCCTCTAGATTGGTTTTCTGCAGTGCTTAGGCGAAGCCCTGCCGGAATAGCTCCACCACCATCGCTGCAACACCGTCGCGCTGCCGAAGAACTTGTCTACCTCTGTGCTCCCTCTTGCTGGATCAAGAAGGCAGATATTGTCATCAAGCTGCACGTGTGCTGAACGCGGAGGTGCCGTCCGTTCGGTGCTAGATCGGAAGGACCGTGATCAAGATTGCGAGATGGATCGTGATGAGATCATGGGACGGATCGTGATTAGTTCGTGGGAGGGATCGTGATTGGATCGTGGGACGGATCGTGATGAGATCGTGGGACGCTCGGCGATTTGGATCGCGAAGACGTTCGACTAAACCAACCGCGTTTCTTAATGCTTCCCGCTTAGTGATCTACAACGGTATGCAGATCCACTCTCCCTCTCGTAGATGCTCATCACCATGTATAGATCTTGCGTGTGCGTAGGAATTTTTTTGTTTCCCATGCAACGTTCCCCAACAATGGTATCAGATCTAGGTCTATGTGTAGATGAGATCTCGAGTAGAACACAAAGAGTTTGTGGGCGTTGATGCTTAGATTTCTTCTCCCTTGGTCGTGTTTTGGTTCAACGGTATTGTGGGATGAAGCGGCCCGGACCAACCTTACTCATATGCTTACGAGAGACCGGTTCCATCGACTGACGTGTAACTTCATTGCACAAATATGGTTGTCGGGTGTCTGTTTCTCCTACTTTAGTTGGATCGGATTCGACTAAGGCGGTCCTTGAGAAGGTTGAAAAGCAACTTATGTATCACCGTTGTGGTTTATGCGTAGGTGAGAATTGTTCTTGCTAGATACCCGTAGCAGCCACGTAAAACATGCAACAACAATTAGAGGACGTCTAACTTTTTTTTGCAGGGTATGTTGTGATGTGATATGGCCAATTACATGATGAGATATATGTGATGTATGAGATGATCATGTGTTGTATAGAATATCACGACTTGCATGTCGATGAGTACGGCAACCGGCAGGAGCCATAGGATTGTCTTTAATTATTGTATGACTTGCATGTCAATCATTAAGCGTTATGTAATGCTTTACTTTATCACTAAACGGTAGCAATAGTAGTAGAAGCATGGTGGGCGCGACAACCACGATGGCGACACGTTGATGGACATCAAGATGATGAAGATCATGGTGTCTTGCCGGTGACGATGGAGATCATGCCGGTGCTTTCAAGATGGAGATCAAAAGCACAAGTTTATGGCCATATCATGTCACTTATGATTTGCATGTGATGTTAATCCCATTATGCACCTTGTTTTGCTTAGGACAACAGTAGCATTATAAGGTGACCCCTCACTTAAATTTCAAGATAAATTGTGTTCTCCCCGAGTGTGCACCATTGCGAAAGTTCGTCGTGTCGAGACACCACTTGATGATCAGGCATGATAGACTCTATGTTCACATACAACGGGTGCAAGCCAGTGTTGCACATGTGGAACACTCGGGTTAAACTTGACGAGCCTAGCATGTACAGACATGGCCTCGGAACACAAGAGACTGAAAGGTCGAACATGAGTCATATAGTAGATATGATCAACATGATGATGTTCACCATTGAAACCACCTTAACTCACGTGATGATCGGACTTGAGTAGGTGAATTTGGATCATGTATCACTCGAATGACCGGAGGGATGACAATTCGAGTGGGAGTTCTTAAGTAATATGATTAGTTGAACTCATTATCATGAACATAGTCAGTAGCGTCTTTGCAAATTATGTTATAGCTCACGCTGTAGCTCCCTTGAATTTTTATATGTTCCTAGAGAAATAGAGTTGAAAGATGATGGTAGCAATATTGCGGACTGGGTTCATGATCCAAGGATTGTCCTCATTGCTGCATAGAAAGCTTATGTCCTTAATGCACCGCTCGGTGCGCCACCCCCTCTAGCATCATTTATAGATGTTGTGAACATCTGATAGACACGTTAGAACGACTACTTGATAGTTTAGTGCGTCATGCATTACGGCTTAGAATTGAGGCTCCAAAATGTTTTGAACTCATGGAACATATGAGATGTTCTAAGAGCTGAAATTGGGATCTCAGGCTCGTGCCCGTGTTGTGAGATATGAGATCTCCAACAAGATTCTTTGCCTGCAAGATGAAGGAGAATAGCTCAATCGTTGAGCATGTGCTTAGATTGTCTGGGGGCTACAATCGCTTGAATCGAGTGGGAGTTGATCTTCCAGATAAGATAGTGATTGATATAGTTCTCCAAGTCACTGCCACTAAGCTACTAGAACTTGGTGATGAACTATAAAATGCCAGGGATGGAAATAATGATCCCTGAGCTGTTCGCGATGTTTGACACTGCGAAGGTAGAAATCAAAAAGGAGCATCAAGTGTTGATGGTTAGTAAAACCACTAGTTTCGAGAAGGGCAAGGGCAAGAAGGGAAACTTCATGGATGGCAAGTCAGTTGCTACTCCAGTGAAGCAACCCAAAGTCGAACCCAAACGCAAGACTAAGTGCTTTTATTATGAGGAGAGCGGTCGCTGAAGCGGTACAACCATAAATACTTGGTAGATAAGAAGGCTGGCAACATCAACACCAGTATATTTGATATACCTGTTATTAATGTGTACCTTACTAGTATTCCTAGTAGCACCTAGATATTGGATACCGGTTTGGTTGCTAAATTTTAGTAACTCAAAATGAAAGCTATGGAATAAACGGAGACTAGCTAAGTGTGAGGTGACGATGTGTGTTGGAAATGTTTCCAAGGTTGATGTGATCAACATCGCATGCTCTCTCTACCTTCAAGATTAGTGACAAACCTAAATAAATGTTATTTGGTGTTTGCGCTAAGCATGAAGATGAATGGATCGTGTTTATTGCAACACGGTTATTCATTTCAGTTAGAGAATAATGGTTATTCTGTTTACATGAGTAATACCTTCAATGGTCATGCACCCAGTGAGAATGCTTTGTCGAATCTTGATCATAGTAATACACATGTTAATAACATTGATGCCAAAAGATACAAAGTTAATAATGATATTACCACATACTTGTGCCACTGCCGCTAAATGTCATATTGGTATAAATCGCATGAAGAAACTCCATGTTGTTGGATCTTTGGACTCATTCGATTTCGAATCGGTTGAGACATGCAGACCATGCCTCTTGGGCAAGATGGCTAAAGACCCCGTTTTCAGTATGATGGAGCGGGCTAGTAACTTATTGGAAATAATACATGTTGATGTATGCGATCCAATAAGTGTTGTAGCGTGCAGTGGATATCGTTATTTTCCTTACCTTCAGTGATGATTTGAGTATATATGAGTATATTTGCTTAATGAAACACAAGTCTGAAACATTTGAAAAGTTCAAACTAATTTAGAGTGAAGTTTAACATCATCGTGACAAGAATATAAAAATATCTACGATATGATCGTGGAGGTGAATATCTGAGATACGAGTTTGGCATACAACTTTAGACAATGTGAAAATTGTTTCACAACTCATGCCACCTGGAACACCATAGTGTGATGGTGTGTCTGAACGTCATAGTCGTGCTATATTGGATATGGTGCGTACTATGATGTGTCTTATCGTTTTGCCACTATCGTTTTGGGGTTATGCATTAGATGATGGGGAACGTTGCATGGGTAAAAAAATTTCCTACGCACACGCAAGATCTATCCATGGTGATGAGCATCTACGAGAGGGAGAGTGGATCTACATACCCTTGTAGATCGCTAAGCGGGAAGCGTTAAGAAACGCGGTTGGTGTAGTCGAACGTCTTCGCGATCCAAATCGCTGAGCATCCCGCGATCTCATCATGATCCGTCCCATGATCCAATCACGATCTGTCCTGCAAACTCATCACAATCCATCCCGCGATCTCATCACGATCCGTCTCACGATCTTGATCATGGTCCTTCCGATCTAGCACCGAACGGACGACACCTCCGCGTTCAGCACACGTACAGCTTGATGACGATCGCCGCCTTCTTGATCCAGAAAGAGGGAGTGGAGAGGTAGAAGAGTTCTCCGACAGCATGACGGCGCTCCGGCGATGGTGGTGGAGCTATTCCGGCAGGGCTTCGCCTAAGCACTCTAGAAATCCGATCTAGAGGAGAAACTATGCACTAAAGGAACGGGTAGCACGTGGCTGAAAATCTTGTGCCAAAACCCTAAAATCCTCTAGTATATATAGGAGGAGAGGAGGAGGAGGCTTGGTTAACCAAGGAGGATTGGAGGATTCCTCCTCCAATCCTAGTAGGACTAGGACTCCTCCTTATTTTTGCCTTTTTGCCTTTTTCCACCTTTTTCTCTTTGGGCTTTTCTTCCCAGCTGCATGGGCCTTGTGTGGGACTTCCACCATCCCACTAAGGGATGGTATATACTCTCCCAAAGCCGATGTAGCCTCTTGGGTCGAAATACCCCTCCCGATGGTCTCCCGGTACACTACCGGCACTCCCGGTACACTACCGATGAGCCCGAAACTTTTCCGGCGACCAAAACAGGACTTCCTATATATCAATATTTACCTCCAGACCATTCCGGAGCTCCTCGTTACATACGGGATCTCATCCGGGACTCCAAACAACCTTCGGTCACCACCATACATAACTCTATTCTCCCGAAACGTCACCGAACCTTAAGTGTGCAGACCCTGCGGGTTCGAGAACTATGTAGACATGACCGAGACACCTCTACGGTCAATAACCAATAGCGGTACATGGATGCCCATATTGGTTCCTACATATTCTATGAAGATCTTTATCGGTCAAACCTTTATGTCAAGGATTCAGTTAATCCCGTATGATGTTCCCTTTGTTCTTCGGTATGTTACTTGCCCGAGATTCGATCGTCGGTATCTCCATACCTAGTTCAACCTCATTACTGGAAAGTCTCTTTACTCGTTCCGTAATACAAGATCTCATGACTAACACTTAGTAACATTGCTTGCAACTCTTATTGTGATGTTGTATTACCGAGTGGGCCCTAAGATACCTCTCCGTCACACTGAGTAACAGATCCCAGTCTTGATCCATGCCAACCCAACACACACCCTCAGAGATAGCTGTAGAGAACCTTTATAGTTACCCAGTTACGTTGCAACTTTGATACACACAAGGTACTCCTCCGGTGTCAGTGAGTTGCATGATCTCATGGTCATAGGAACATATACTTGACATGCAGAAAACAGTAGCAGTAAACTGACACGATCATATGCTATGTTTGTAGTTTGGATCTTGTCCATCACATCATTCTCCTAATGATGTGATCCCGTTACCAAATGACATCCCATGTCCATTACTAGGAAACCATAGCCATCTTTGATCAACGAGCTAGTCAATTAGAGGCATATTAGGGACATGGTGTTGTCTATGTATCCACACATGTATCTGAGTTTTCGATCAACACAATTATAGCATGGATAATAAACGATTATCATGAACACAGAAATATGATAATAAATAATTTATTATTGCCTCTAGGGCATATTTCCAACAGTCTCCCACTTGCAGTAGAGTCAATAATCTAGTTCACATCACCATGTGATTCGCATTGTTATGAATCTAAAACCCACTGACTTCTGGGGCTCGATCATGCTTTGCATGTGAGAGAGGTCTTATAGTCAACGGGTCTGCGACATTCAGATCCGTATGTACTTTGCAAATCTCTATGTCAAAGTGTAAACACTGCTACAACACCCCACCTGGTACTATTCCAAATGGCTGCTCCACTATACGTATCCGGATTGCTACTAAGAGTCATCCGGATTAGTGTTAAATCTTGCATCGACGTAACTCTTTACGACAAACCCTTCATCACCTACATAATCGAGAAACGTTTCCTTAGTCTTTTAGTCACTAAGGATAATATTGACCGCTATCCGGTGATCCACTTCTGGATCACTCTTGTACCCCTTGACGGACTCATGGCAAGGCAGACATAGGTGCGGTACATAGCATGACATACTATATAGAGCCTATGGCTAAGGCATAGGGGACGACATTCGTCCTTCCTCTTTCTTCTGCTGTTGTCGAGCTTTGAGTCTCACTCAACTTCACACCTTGCCAATCAGGCGAGAACTCTTTCTCTGACTGATCCATTTTGAACTC
This sequence comes from Hordeum marinum, assembly GCA_022496015.1. Classification (NCBI taxonomy): domain Eukaryota; kingdom Viridiplantae; phylum Streptophyta; class Magnoliopsida; order Poales; family Poaceae; genus Hordeum; species Hordeum marinum. The sequence continues at coordinate 337,419,423 of CM039677.1, read as the reverse complement.
TTTCAAAATCTTGTCAAGGTATGTACTCATTGAAAGTCTGATCAAGCATCTTGATATATCTCTATAGATATTGATGCTGAACAATTTGGTAGCTTTATCTAGGTCTTCCTTTGAAAAACTCTTTTCAAACAACCGTTTATGCTTTCCAGAAATTCTACATCATTTCCGATCAACAATATGTCATCCACATATACTTATCATAAATTCTATAGTGCTCCCACTCACTTTACTGTAAATACAAGTTTCTCGTAAAGTTTGTATAGACTAAAAAACTTTGATCACCTCATCAAAGTGTATATTCCAACTCCGAGATGCTTGCTTCAGCTCATAGAAGAATCACTGAAGCTTGCTCACCTGTTAGCATCCTTAGGACTAACAAAACCTTCTGGTTGTATCACATACAACCTTTCCTCAAGTAAACCGTTAAGGAAACAATGTTTTGATATCCATCTGCCAGATTTCATAATTGAAAAATGCAGCAACTGCTAACATAATTCCAACTGACTTTAGCATCGCTACGAGTGAGAAAGTCTCATAACAGTCAACTCCTTGAACTTGTCGTAAACTTCTTTGCAACAAGTTGTGCTTTACACATGGTGACATTTACCATGAGCATCTGTCTTCATTTTTAACATCCATTTGTACTCAACAATCTTCCATCCAATGAGCAAGTCTACCAAAGTCTATACTTGGTTTTCATACATGGATCCTTTCTCGGATTTCATGGCCTCTAACCATTTGTCGGAATCCGGGCCCATCATCACTTCTCCCCAGCTCGTAGGTTCATCGTTGTCCAACAACGTGACCTCCAAGACAGGGTTGTTTTACCACTCAGGAGCAGTACGCATCCTTGTCGACCTACGAGGTTTGATAGTAACTAGATCCGAAGCTTCATGATCATAATCATTTACTTCCTCTTCAACCGACGTAGGTTCCACAAAAACATCTTTCTGCACTGTGCTACTCTCTGGTTGAAACAAAGGTTCAACAACCTCATTAAGTTCTATCTTCCTCCCACTCAATTCTTTCGAGAGAAACTTTTTCTCGGGAAAGGACCTGTTTTAGCAACAAACACTGTATGCTTGGATCTGAGATAGAAGGTTCACCCAACTATTCTTAGGGTAATCTATGAAGATGCATTTGTCTGCTTTGGGTTCAAGCTCATTAGGTGAAAACATTTTTCCACATAAGTGTTGCAGCCCCAAACATTAAGAAATGACAGCTTAGGTTTCTATCAAACCATAATTCACACGGTGTCATCTCAACAGATTTAGATGGTGCCCTATCTAAAGCGAATGTAGTTTTCTCTAATGCATAACCCCAAAATTATAGTAGCAAAACGATAAGAGACATCATAGCAAGCACCATTTTCAATAGAGCATGACTATGACGTTCGAACACACCATCACACTATGGTGTTCCAGGTGGCGTGAGTTGTGAAACAATTTTCACATTGTCTAAAGTTGTATGCCAAACTCGTAACTCAGATATTTACCTCCACGATCATATCGCAGACATTTTTATCTTCTTGTCACGATGATCTTAAACTTCACTCTGAATTTGCTTGAACCATTCAAACGATTCAGACTTGTGTTTCATTAAGTAAATATACACTATATCTACTCAAATCATCAGTGAAGGTAAGAAAGTAACGATATCCACCGCATGTTACAAGATTCATTGGATTGCATACATCATCATGTATCATTTCCAATAAATTACTTTCCCGCTCCATCCATCTGGAAACGGGGTCCTTAGTCATCTTGACCAAGAGGCATGGTTCGCATGTCTCAACTGATTTGAAATCGAATGAGTTTGAAGATCCATCAGCATGGAGTTCCTTCAAGCGCTTTATACCAATATGACATTTAGTGGCAATGCCACAAGTATGTGGTACTATCATTATTAACTTTGTATCTTTTGGCATCAATGTTATGAACATGTGTATTACTATGATCAAGATTCAACAAACCATTCTCACTGGGTGCATGACCATTGAAGGTATTATTCATGTAAACAAAATAACCATTATTCTCTAACATAAGTGAATAACCGTATTGCAATAAACACGATCTAATCACGTTCATGCTCAATGCAAAACACCAAATAATATTTATTTAGGTTTGTCACTAATCCCGAAGGTAGTGAGAGCATGCGATGTTGCTCACATCAACCTTGGAAACATTTCCAACACACATCGTCACCTCACCCTTAGCTAGTTCACCGTTTATTCCGTAGCTTTTATTTCGAGTTACTAACATTTAGCAACCGAACCGGTATCCAATACCCAGGTGCTACTAGTAGTACTCGCAAGGTACACATCATTAACACGTTGTCGTGGTTTCGTCACAGCAGATGCCATAGGTAGGCTTATCGAGAGGGTCCAAAGGATGCCGACGGGCTCCGGGAGCGGGATTAGGCACAAGCGGTGGGGGACACATGATGTACCCAGGTTCGGGGCCCTCCATGGGAGGTAACACCCCTAGTCCTGCTTGGTCTAGTTGAGACAATGGTCGGGTTACAATGGCACTCCTTGAGCTGTATGGATCGTGGAGGAAGAAGGGGCTAGCCTGCTCTTCTGCCTCCCTATGTGCATGTGTACGGAGTGGACGTGGAGGGAATGCAGAGATCAGCCAACCCCTTGCATGGGGGTGGCCTGGGGAGTTTTATAGGCGAACGCCCGGATTACAATACAAATAGAAGGTCAAAGGCCCCCCCAGCTGGTAGCCTCTCTGGCCGGCTGCGGGGGCCACCGACTGTGGGGTCTTGTCACCGGTAGGTCCCGCCGGCTGAAGGGTCCTATCAGGAACCGGCGGGGCCTGCGCGGCGGGTCCCGACGCTGGTCATGTCACGGCACGGGCCGCCCCTTGTGGCGTCGTCTTGCGGCGGCCGGCCGGGGTCAATGGTACAGCCGGCCACCCTCTAGCCATGGCAGGGCAGGTAATGGAGTGGTTGGGGCGTCCCGGCACTGTTGGAAGCCCGGTCACCATCCGCCAGGGTCAGAGGCCCCGACGCCTTCACTGTGGCCATATCGGCGCTGACCCCCGATGGGATGGAGGCCACTATTGCCATGCATGCCCTGATGACGGTATCCAATGTGCGACCGGCTGGGGCGGCAGGCGGCAACGCCCCCAGCCGTCCAGCACGTCGTAACCGGTGGGGCATAACTGGCGGGCCGCTTTTGGCAGGGCGTAGCCGGACCATAGGGGGAGGCGGCCCGCCCTTTGATTGCATCAGAAGGCTGGGGAAAGGGGGCACTTGAGTCTACCCCAGGGTCATCCCCCCGTTAGTAGTCCCCGAAGCCGGGGAGGACCCGCTGACGAGCCGTGGCGGTCCTCGCCGGCTTGAAGATCCTTCTTGCGCCGCGGGCTGCCTTGAGAGTCAAGCGAAGCCGGCAAGCGACGGCCAGCTCCACAGCTGGCCGACGCTTCACACGCCGCCTCGGGTTCCTAACCGGGTAGAGGAGACGCGCCACGCGGCGGAAAGGACCGGTCGGCGGGGCGGGGACCTCCGCGACCGCAGCCTCGGCCCACGCGCGGGGATCCTTTACTCCACGGGGCGGACGGTTAGCGTTCCGAGCGCCACGATATCCGCCCCGCACGCCGCAGGAATCATGGGGGTCATGCGCAATGAATCCGGCCCCCACGATCATCCGCGCAGGGTTTAAATGTCGAGAGGGGGGAGGCAGAACGGCCCGTTCGCCCCCCTGCCGTCGCATCGCCTTCGTCGTCTTCCTTCCCCTGCCACGAGAGAGAGCGAGAGTAGAGAGCAGGGAGCCAGGGCACGCGAGCAGGCTGCGCCGCCATCCGCCGCCGAAGAAAGCCCGGTTCGCCGCCGAGCTCCCGCGCCCGTCGTCGCGACCGCACGCCCCCTCGGAGACCATGGTGGGTAAGGGCGCATGGGACGACAACGACGTGGATGAAACCTTCATCGAGCACCTCCGCCACCGCCACAAGCTCCTAGCGAAGGAGCACTTGGAGGCATGCCCAGCCTGGCCGGAGAACTCCCCGGCACCGTGGGAGGGCGAGGTGGTTGTCTTTGCCGATCACTTCCTCCGCGGGCTCGGGCTGCCGGCGAGCGCCTTCTTCCGCCGCTTCCTGACTCGGTTCGGCCTGCAGTAGCACCACCTTCCTCCCAACGCTGTCTTGTAGCTGGCAGCGTTCGTCACCCTCTGCGAGGGGTACTTGGGGGTTGAGCCGAAGCTTGACCTCTGGTGCCGGCTCTTCTTCCACAAGCGACAAATGGTGAAGGATCCGGTGACGAAACAGATGGGGATGACCGCCTGCAGAGGTGCCATGATCCATATCCACAAGGGGACCGGCTTCCCGAAACTCTCGCTGCATGAGTCGATGAAGCGCTGGCAGTGGGGATTCTTCTACATGAAGAACGCGAAGCTGGAGGAGGACTACATCAACCTCCCCGACTTCGCCAACCACCCGACGACCGCGATGTTGAACTGGCGGGCGGTTGCACCTCCGGCGCCCGAGACGACGGACCGGTCTGCGAGCGCCTGCTCGTGATGACCGGGTCGGAGGGGCTGAACGCCACAAATCTTTTGGCCGCGATGGTGGCGCGCCGGGTGCCGCCGCTACAGCGCCGGCCGCACCTCATCTGCCAGATGGGGGGACGCCATGACCCCTGTCGGCTCTCCACCAAGGAGATGAAACCGGCCTACGTGGTGAGGAGGGTGAACGCCATCTCCACGTGAAGATGGCGGAGGGTGAATGGCAATGGGGGAAAACCCAGTACAGCCGGAGCTGCCCGACACCGCGGGTAAGTGTCTATCCGCCTCCTTACTTCCATCTTCTTTCAGAGGCAGCACCCCTCCCCCTTTAGTCTGACAGTGCGCCGCCGGGCCCGCCCGCAGCTTTTCCCGTTGCTGCAGAACTACGGGGAGCCAGCCCCTAACACGGCGGAGTTAGACCCCGAGCAGGTCGAGGACGCCGACGACGTGGAGCCGGCTAACTCCGAGCGAGCCGGCGCGTCCGAAAGCCAGCGACGCGGAGACGGAGACGGAGGGGGCCGAAGAGGCCGAATCGACGAGTGAGTCTCCTCCCAAGACGCACCTACGGGACTAGATCGATGATGACGCTGAGGCGGGGATGTCGTGTGTTGCAAAGGCTCCGGGGAAGCCCGAGACTTCAGAGGACGAGGTCACGGCATCGCGGAGGCGCCAACCTCGAGCCGGCGGCAGCTCTAGCCGGGGAGGCCCAGACGCGGATGACAAGGGGAAAAGGCCGACCGCCACCAATCCAGCACCCAAGCATGCGGCGACCGCGCAGCCGGGCAGCAGCCGTGGAGGCGGGGGCAAGAAGCAGATGGTCGCCCAGGCGGGACCCATGAGGAGGGCAGTCCCTGTTGTTGCTGGGTAAGTCCATATCCTCCTCCACCTTGGTCCGTTCTGCCTCCCCCCCTGTCCCTTACCTCGTCATTACCAGGGAGGCACGCGCCCTAGGGAGGACCCCGGGTGGCAGGACGGAGAGGGCGGCGCCGCCGACGGTTGCCGAGGAGAGGGAGTGTTAGTGCATCTAGTGCCCCTTAGTGATTTTGGTGTATTGAAGACTTATAGGTTAAGGCACTAATGTGTTTGTGAGTGTACACACGCTCTATAAGTCGATGAGGAGTTTGATATCTTCGGAGATTATCGACCCCTAAAAATATATGTCTTCAAGTGAAGACTTTGCTGCAGACTTTCTGAACACTTTGGTGAAGACTTTGTGAAGACTTTGAAAATGAAGAAGTTGGTGTGACCTTGAATATATGAACGAGGAATATGAAGCGTGAATACTTTTGTTTTCGTAAGTTTCAGTTCCTCTATTTGAGTCATAGGAATTACCGTCCTGTTAAAGGGGGCCGAGGTAATACTAAGGAAAATTTCCAACTGATGCTCAACTCCAAAATCCTCAACCCATACAATCCTTCGAGTGAAGCCTTTGTAAATCTCTTACATTCAGACAAGTTCTTCAGTGATAGAGATGAAGTTCTTCTGGTCTCTAAGGAAATTGATCTGACTGAGGAGTTAGGATTTCGCCAGTGTGAATTGCCTACAAGTGAGGAACATGATAAGCTGAGGACTTTCATAGTTCGAAATTCCAACCGCTGCTGTGCTTAGCGCCAGCTGTCCCCAATCATTCTTATCCACATAAAGGTCATATCATTGGGGGCATTTATGTCTTATCATGTCAGGTTGCATCCTGGCTATAAATAGCCACCCCCCACAACCACTAGCTGGTTGGCTGCTCCGAGAGAACTGACACTTGTCATTTGAGAGCAACCCATCCTCTAAGGACTTTGAGAGAAATCATGAGTGAGGAAAAACCTACTACCAAACCACAAAACCCATAGTGATTGAGCATCACTGAAGAAATTCCTGTGTGGAACCGACGCTTGTTACCTTTGAGGACTGTGGATCCTCCAGACGGTTAGGCATCATGGTCTAGTGCTCCTGCAGTCAATTGGGGACCACGAAGTGACCTTGGTCTAGAGCATCCAGCAGTAAATTGTGGATCGCCGGGTGACCAGTTTGTGAGGGTTTTGGAAGTCTACCCTAAAGACTTACCATGAGTGTTGGGCGAGGACAGTGTGACTTAGCTCAAGGAGAATACGATAAGGACTGTGTGTCCTGGGACTGTGTGTCCTCTGGTTTAAATACCAGGGCGCTCCAAACCAGACGTACGACTGTCACAGTAGTTGGAACTGAGTCATCAAACCATTGTCTTCATCGAGCTACCTGGTTCTATTTCCTCAACCTCCTTATTCCTCATAAACCTGTTGATGAAATTGACTGTTACTGATTGAAGAATTTGACTGAAGACTTTTGCATATTCCTCACCTCAAATTCTTCAAGTTGCCTTGTTCATCACTGCTTATCCTTTATCACGCTACTCACTGTTCGTGCATGTTTCATTTCATCATGATGACTAAGCTGATACTATGCTCCTCATGCACCTGAGTACTTATTCCGCTGCTAGTTATTCACCACATTTCAAATTCCTCAAAATTGAAATTCCTCAAGTGATGAATTTGTAAAAATCGCCTATTCACCCCCCTCTAGTCGATATAACGCACTTTCAATTGGTATCAGAGCAGGTACTCCCTCGCTCTATGTGATTTTGGTTTAACCACCTGGAGTTCTAGTTATGTCGACTGCAGGTATGATCAAGGTTTCCGTGGGCTATCCTACCTTCGATGGGACAGACTACCCCTACTGGAAGAGAAAGATGCGTATGCACCTTGAAGCTATTGGCAACGATCTCTGGTACGTTGTGGAAAATGGTGTGCCCTCTATCGCTCCCACTGTTACAACTGCTGATGTGAAGAGATTCAAACAACTCGATTCTCAAGCGAAGAATATCATCTGTGGTCATCTGAGCAAAGGTCAGTATGGCAGAGTGAGTGCTTTGGAATCTGCTAAGCTTATCTGGGATAGGCTGTCCAAAGTCAACGAAGGTGTTTCCACTCAACGTGACTCTCGTGTTGATGTTCTTCGCAATCTCTTCAACCGTTTCAAAAGACTTGACAATGAAAATGTTCAGCAAACATTTGATCGCCTCACTGATATATCCAATGAACTTCAAGCACTAGGTGCCACTGATATCACTAACCATGAAGTGGTGAAGAAACTGCTACGATCTCTCGATTCCTCATTTGATACTCTGGTCTTGATGATTCAAGAACGTGGAGATTATAAAGCTCTTGATCCCGCTGATATTCTTGAGAGACTCAATACTCATGAATTCCAACAAGCTGAAAAGAGAGACCTCTATGGGCCAAGCTATGGAAGATCTCGTGCTCTGAAGGCAAAAGCAATTTCCTCATGTGAAGAAGAAGATTCTGACAGCAGCCTTGGTGATCCTGAAGAACTAAGTCAGGAACTAGCTATGCTTGTGAGGAAATTCCAGAAGTTCTCAAGAAGAGGTGGATTTGGAAAGTCATCAAAAAGTGGCTTGAGGACATCAGATTCCTCAGAAGATTACAAAAAGAGAACATATCATCGTTGCAAGAAGCCTGGCCACTTTATCTCTCATTGTCCTCTCTGGGAAAAAGACTCAAAGAAGAAGAAGAAATACAAGGATGGTAGTTCTGATGACTCGAAGAAAAAGAAGAAATCTTCAAAGTCCTCATCTTCAAAGTCCTCAAAGGGCAAGAAGAATGGTTCCAGAAAGGCTCGAGCATTCATCGGCAAGGAAAAGGATTCTAAGGAAGAGTCTGAAGAATATTAAGAAGATGAAGAATCTGAGGAGGAATCAGAATCTGGTGTCGCTAGCCTTGCTCTCGCTACCGCTTTCGTCAGCAAGTCTATCTTCAATGATGAAAAATACGACTACTCCAATGACTCTGACATCAGCAATGATGATTATGCTCCCACCTATTGCTTCATGGCAAGAGGCTCAAAGGTACAAAAACATCGTTCCTCTTCTGAATCAAGTGAAGGTGAATTTTATGAATATGTGAAACCTAGCTATGCTAAACTTGTTAAAATTGCCACTAAGCAACAAAGTGCACTTGAAAAGCTTCAGAAAATGCTAGACAAAAGCGATGATCTATTAAACCATGAAGTGGATCGGACTCAAACTCTGTCTGTCGATCTCAAAAGTCTTCAAACAAAGTATGATAACTTTCAGAGTCATCATAACGATCTCTTAGCCGATCATGAGAAGCTTTCATATGAATTTCTTCAAAGAAAGCAAGATCTTGAAAAGCTGAGGGTGTCACATGAGGATCTCCAAAGGGAAAACGATTCCTTACTGGCTCAACAGATCAGTACCGCTCAGGAAGAATTTGTTCCACCTTGTTTGAAATGCATCGAAGGTGAAACTGCTAATTCTTCACCTGAATGTTCAAATGCTTCTACTGCTGCAAATTCTTCAACTATTCCAGTGGTTTCAAATTCCTCATCTGAGGATACCACAAGTATCACTGATGACAATGCAGGGTTGAAGGAATTGTATGTGACAGGCATGTACAAAAGTCTCAAAGGGCATCAAACCCTTTGTGGTGTCCTCAAGAAGCAGATTCTAAACATGAACGCTAGGAAAGAGGGTGTTGCCTTTTTGAGGAAACTCAACGCTGATGGATCCTACTGGACACCTGAGCAATACCCCAAAACCTCATGGGTTGCTGCAAAAGGATCTCCTGTAGATCCATCTACTTTATCTGGCTTTACATGTGAAATTTCATATTCCTCTGATGAGTCTCTTGACTCCAACTTCAAATTCTTCAAAAACCAGAAAGGTGAAGTATTTGCTAGATTTGTTGGAACTAACTGCAGGAATGGCTCTCCATTGAAGAAAATCTAGGTTCCCAAGAGCTACCTACAAAATCTTCAAGTGAATGTCCTCACAACACCACTCTTGAATAAAAAGAACCCCAGATCAAATTCCTCAAGTGGATCAAAGTCCTCACTTGGACCAAAATCCTCAAATGGTCAAAATCATCGTTCTCGCGCTAATGGCTCTGTTTTGCAGGGAAAACCTAAGAGTTATGAATATGTGTATTATTCTTCAAACCATTATGTTCATAAGTCCTCAAAGAATTTCTCTGCTTATTCATTTGACTACTCTAATCCTCGCCCTGTGAAACGAAGCACACTTGATTCAATGCCTCCCTTCTCACATGGTGCTCGCAGAATGATGAACTCTTTGCCACCCCTCCAGATGTGGGTGGTGAAGAAATCAAACTCACATCTTATGCAGGGTCAGGTCCCCAGATGAATTTGAACATCTGATGAATTTGCTGGAGACCTGAAGAAATGCTTGAAAGGACGCAAGGTAACCATGATCAAATGAATTCTTCATTTCTCGCGTCCTCACTCTACTTGCTTACTATCATATGTGATGAAATTCTGTCTGATGAAATTGATGTCATATTCTTCACTCTGAAGCATATGAGCTCGTAAGTTGTACTAATTCATCTGCAGGATGATACTCTAAAAGCTACTGAGTGGGTTCTCGATAGTGGATGCACAAACCACATGACGGGTGACAAGAATCTACTGATGAATTTGCCACTCACTCCATATCCTCTGAAGCATATCACCTATGCAGACAAAGGAAAAAAGCAAGGTATTGGGACTTGGTAAGGTTGCTATCTCAAAGGACCGAACCATGGATAAGGTGATGCTTGTTGAATCCCTCGGGTTCAACCTTATGTCTGTCTCAATGCTTTGTGATCTTGATATGGTTGTCATATTTGGAATATATCGTTGTGTTGTCATCATGGAATCTGACAATTCCAAAGTCTTCGAAGGCTTTAGGAGAGGAGACTTGTATATTGTTGATTTCTCTACAGGTCCTCAACCTGCCACTTGCTTGCTTGCAAAGTCTTCAGAAGGCTGGCTGTGGCATCGACGACTTGGACATGCTGGTATGAGGAACCTGCACACACTCATGAAGAAAAAGAACGTCATTGGCATCGAGGGTGTCAAATTCCTCAAGGACCACCTCTGCGGTGCATGTGAATCTGGGAAGATGACCAGATCCAAGCATCCCTCGAAGACAATCATGACCACGACTCGACCCTTTGAATTGCTTCACATGGATCTATTTGGCCCCACTCATTACTCCGTACTAGCAAATGCATCAAGTTTGTATGGCTTTGTCATTGTTGATGATTACTCTCGTTACACATGGGTGCATGTTATTCTGTACAAAAATGAAGTGCAGAACGTCTTCAAATGATTTGCTTCAAGGGCCTCCACCAACTTCAGCGTCAAGATCAAGCATATCAGGACTGATAATGGGACTGAGTTCAAGAACACTAATCTTGATGAATATCTTGATGAACTTGGTATTACTCATGAGTTATGTGCCCCTTATACTCCTTAACAGAATGGCATCGTGGAGCGCAAAAACAGGACACTTGTTGAGATGGCTCGCACCATGCTTGACGAATACAAAACCCCTCGTCGCTTCTAGCCTGAAGCAATTGATACTGCATGCCACATCATCAACAGGGTATATCTTCACAAATTCCTCAAGAAGACTTCATATGAGCTCATGACAGGCACGAAACCCAATGTAAGTTATCTCAAAGTCTTTGGTGCAAAATGCTGGACCAGAGATCCTCACCACAGTTCTAAGTTTGCACCGAAAGCACATGAAGGTTTTATGCTTGGTTATGGAAAGGACTCGCACACCTACAAAGTCTTCAACACCTACCATCCCAAGGTGGTTGAAACTGTAGATGTGCGGTCCGATGAAACTAATGGCTTGCAAAGAGAGCATCTGCCTTCTGTGTTAGATGAACAATCTCCTGAGGAATCCATCAACCTGAAGGCAACAGAAGATGTCATACGCACTGAGGAAATCATTCCAACAAATGAAAACTCTCATGCTGATATACCTGAAGAAAATGATGCTGATGAAAATCCTCAGCCTCGTCAACCTGCTCATGCAAGAGTAGCAAATGAAGTGTAGATTGACAAAATCATCGATGACATCAATGCACTAGGTCCTCTCACACACTCAAAAGCTTCACATCTAACTAACTTTTGTGGGCACTTTGCCTTTGTCTCTATCATAGAGCCCACCAAAGTTGATGAAGCATTCAAGGAGCCCGAGTGGATTCAAGCTATGCAAGAGGAATTGCATCAGTTCAAGCACAACAACGTGTGGGAACTTGTCAAGCGACCAGATCCTCGCAAACATAACATCATAGGTAGCAAGTGGATCTATCGCAACAAGCAAGATGAAAATGGTCTCGTGGTGAGGAATAAGGCTCGCCTTGTACCCCAAGGCTATACACAGGTTGAAGGAATTGACTTTGATGAAACATTTGCACCTGTTGCTAAACTTGAGGCTATTCGCATGTTACTAGCTTACGCTAACCATCATAATATCATATTATATCAAATGGATGTGAAAAGTGCATTCCTCAATGGTAAGCTTGAGGAAGAAGTATATGTTGCTCAACCCCCAGGTTTTGAAGACCCTAAGCATCCTGACAAAGTCTTCAGACTAAACAAGGCCCTCTATGGCCTTAACCCCTTGGGCGTGGTACGACACTCTGAAAGAATTCCTCATGAAGAAAGGCTTCAAACCCGGTTCACTCGACTCTACTCTTTTCACAAAATCCTATGACAATGAACTGTTCATATGCCAAATATATGTTGATGATATTATCTTTGGATGTACCGACAAACGTTACAGTGATGAATTTGCCTATATGATGAGTGAAGAATATCAAATGTCTATGATGGGAGAGTTGAAATTCTTCTTAGGTCTTCAAATTCGTCAGCAAGATAATGGCATCTTCATCTCACAAGAAAAATACCTCAAAGATGTTCTGAGGAAATTCGACATGCAAGATTGCAAAGGCGTCAAAACTCCAATGCCTTCAAAAGGCCACCTCTGCACTGATGAAAATGGTAAAGATTTCTATCAGAAGGTATACCCTCCATGATCGGCTCCTTATTGTACCTATGTGCATCTAGGCCTGATATAATGCTAAGTGTTTGCATGTGTGCTCGATTCCAAGCAACACCGAAGGAATCACACCATAAGGCTGTGAAATATATTCTTCGATACTTAGCTCACACACCAACAATTGGATTGTGGTATCCCAAGGGCTCAAATCTTCACCTCGTCGGATACTCTGATGCTGACTATGCTGGAGATCGTGTGGATCGCAAGTCAACCTCAGGCACATGTCATTTCCTCGGACGATCCTTAGTCCATTGGTCCTCGAAGAAGCAGAACTGCGTTTCACTCTCTACTGCAGAACCTGAGTACATTGCTGCTGGCTCATGTTGTGCTCAGTTACTATGGATGAAGCAAACCCTCAAGGACTACAGCATCAAGCTGAAGAATGTGCCTCTTTACCGTGACAACGAGAGTGCCATCAAGATTTCCTATAACCCAGTTCAGCATTCCAAGACCAAGCACATCCAGATTCGTCATCACTTTCTTCAAGATCATGTACTCAAGGGCGATATCTCCATCAACCACATTCCCACTGAAGAACAACTGGCCGATATCTTCACAAAGCCCTTGGATGAAAAGAGATTTTGCAAGTTGCGGTGTGAGCTAAATATCTTATAATCTTCGAATGTTCTTTGATGAAGAACACACATCCCAACACTTATGCAAAATTGATGACTTAGATGTGCAACACACGAAGTAACGTTTTTCTACAATCAATGAAGAATAACTCTCTAAGTGTGAATAAATTAACGAAGAATTTGATTCTAAGAACTCTACGAAAATTGTACGGGGTGTCTGAAATCATCATTCTTATACGGTGGGTTACGCCACCAACCAAAAGTTGAAATTCTTCAAAATTGAGCATTTTGTTGTTCTTGCAAATTCTTCAAACTATAAAATTCCTAAAATTTGAAAATTCCTCAAGTTTTTCAAATTCCTCAACTTTTCAAATTCTTCAAACTTTGAAACTCATGTTCTTCATTGACTATGTATATATATATATATATATATATTTATATTTGAGTTTTCAATGTCCTCAACACCATTCACTTATTGCTAATTCTTCAAGTTGATTTTTCATCTAAATCAATGTGATCGGACCCCTTTTCCCCTCTATGCTAAACTCAACCAAGTCTGTTCACAAATTCTTCATATGCGTTCTACTTTGAAACTCGTTCAAAGTCTTCACTATGTCCTTGACAGCTGAAGAATTTGCGAACGAAAACTTAGAAATCTTCACTACCAAAATTTTCGGCGGTTCCCGCTCAAACTGTTCCTATTCCCGCACCTAGATAACCCACAACCCCCACTATCGCCACCGCTAAGTACGTGGGTGACACCTGTCGCATGGAGAGCAAGGGTCAGGGGCAATCCTGTCCAAAATCTTCGGGCGGATCGGTTTTCACTTCCTCCATAAATGCCCCCTTCCCATCAACTGTGCTCGGTTACTCCGCATCTCATCCCTCTCCCGAGCTCCAACCTAGCGCCGCCGCTAAAGTCATCGTCGCCGGTGAGGATGAGCTTCACTGCCTCAACCTCGTCGTCGCCATACTCGCACCGGCCGCGGAAATCCTCACTCCCACCGCCGCTCTAGCTGTCTCCCTCTGCCAAGCTAGGGCGTGGGAGATCTGAACGCATGAACTTCCCAATCTCATCTCTGAGTTCATCGTGTTCTTCACTAGGGTAAATAAAATTTACTTTTACTGCCCTTGATTGATCCTTAAATGCTCTTTATATTCCTCATAAGGTGTTTATATGTTTTAAATCCAACTCTCAAGCACCTTTCATCTCCTCATACTTGATGATTTTCCCTAAGTAATGATTTTCTCTGCGAATTCTCAAATTTGCACAACTCTGGAACCTAAGGCAAAGAACACTTAGTGAAATTCCTCAAGACAACCATGGTGAAATTCCTCACACCTGTTTTTTTTAATTTCTGAGAACGCATATGACCTCTTCAAATTCCTCGCACCTATATTCTGTTCACAGGTACAACATGTCCGCTGATGAATCACTAGGTTCTCATCAACTTAACTCATTTGCAGCGCTACTTGAAGAAAGACTGTGTACCTCTTCAGAATCTTCAAGAGTTCATATTCCTCAAGTGAAGAAAATGTCTGATGGAAAGAAACCTCAGAAAGGAGGGAAGAAGCCAGATGTGCACACTGCATTTGAGATCCCTGAGGATCTGTATGATGAATATTGCACACCTGACGAAGAAACACATGGTAAGGAGACAACCAAGTAGAGGAAGATCTGTCTGCAAAAGATTGAGAGGAGATGGGCCAAAGAATGGAGAGAATACCATTATGTAACTCCAAAATACATGATGAAATTCGCTGTGAAACCACCTTGCAGCAGGCCTCCTCTTGCTCCAAACAAAATTGCTGATCCTACTAGCCTCAAGACTGGTGAGGACTTTCTTGACATGTGGGAGAAGCAACAAGCCAAGTTGGCGAGGAAAGCCAAAGAGGCAGTGAAGAAATTCAACGAGGATTCTGCTGCTGCTGCCTCTGTCGGAGCTTCTGCTAGTGCTTCGAAGAATATGGTAAAGAAACCTGCTCTGAAGATTGGTTCTTCAAGATCAAAATCCTCAGTACAAATTCCTCAAGGTCAAAGACCTCAGCCTAGAAAACCTTCTGCACCTGGAACTGTTACTGCTCAGTCATCTGCAACAGCTACAAAGTCCTCAACCCCAGTGCATCTGTCAACATGCAAAAGGACTGAGGGTTTCACCAAAGTTCCGAAGCTCACTGCAAGCCCCTCCACAACTGCAAAGTCTTCAACCAGACCCTCTGCGCTTAAACTGAAGAAGACAGACGGACGTGGTCAAAGACCAAGTCCTCACACCAGCAAGGCTCTGGTTACAGTCCCCTCAGGTTCTTTAGAGGGTAATGATGAAGCTGATGATGAAGCTGATGATGAGGAATTGGTAGAAATCATCAGACAAAGTCAGCACAGGGCTGCTAGAGCAAAGGGCAGCTCTGTTCCTCTCATGTTGGATCCTAAGATGATCCTCAACTTCATCGATATATAGCATGAAGGCCCAAGCACCCCACTTTCTTCACTGAATCTGCCTCCTGAAGTGGATCATGTCCTCACCCACTTCATCTCTGAAGAACAATGGAAGAGAGAGCAAGCTCAGAGAGCTAAGAGGAACAAGACTCGCAAAGAAAAGTTTTTGCGCGGAAATGTGATGAATTTGACCCCAAATCAACTCGTCACAGTTCAGTCCGAGATTCGCTTTCTCTCTTTGGATCAACAGAAACATGATGCTGAATGGAAGGGCACCAAGGTCAGACTCATCAGGGCTGCTCAAGCAGCTATAAAGGATCACAACACCAGGGTTGCAGCTCGATCGCAACCACAAATGCCCCAGTCTGAAGAAATTGCTCGGACTATAGATGAAACTCCTCACACAGCTGATGAAAATGCTCCGCCTGATGAAAATGTTATAGGAAATGCTTTTTCACCAGAAGCCACTACCAATGCTGCTGAGGAAACTCAGACCACTGATGAAGATGCCAGGGCAACCTACAATGTTGTGCCTGAAGAAATTACTATGCCAACAGGCACTTCTGATGTACCTAAAGGAACATAACCACCCAGGGCGGCTGCACCAGTCGTTCCTGAAGAAATTGCTACTGCTGAGGAAAATCCCCTCAAAATAAAAGCATCAACTTCTGAAGCCCCTATGTTGAAGAAGTTGAAAACTTTGACAAGTTCCTCAGCAACACCAATTGATGCAACTCCAATTTCCTCGGCACCAGCCTATGCTATTGTGCCAATCAGGAAGCATATGACATTCCTGAAGAAAAAGAGAATCATTCGGCTGCTTCCTCAAAGCCTCTTGATGAGGAAATTGTCATCGATGACAATGCATCAACCCCCAAGGTATCATCGCTCCAACTTCTGGTAACTGCTGAGGAAGCTGGAGAAGACATTGATGAAGACGTTGACATTGGTGACACCACTCTAGTCGTCAATGATGAATATTGGGAATCTGCACATCCCAATTCACCAATGGCAACTCCTTTGATGTTGATTCCTCAGTCACCTGCATAGACTGAAGAAATACCTGAAGACTCTGAACACCTGTACCTTCCAGACCCTGAAGAAATTCCAGCTGCAACAGCTGAGGAAATTGATGCTCCAGCCACTGTTGAGGAACCAGCTCTTCAAATCACTTAGTCTGCTGTTCCTTCCATGCCAACGGAGATTAAGGGGCGTACACGAACAAATCTTCAACCCAAGCCAAGACAGCCTTTCAAAGGCACCATTTGTCCCAAATTCCTCAAGAGGAATTTCTTGAATGAACACTCATTCTTCTCTAGACCAAACCCCTATAACTTTGCAAGGGGTGGTCGCAACAGGTTCTGGACTGCCACTCAACTCAATTACTATGCTTCAGTCCTCTATGAGAAGAAGAAAGTCTTCAAGCACCATTAGATTGCTCACGTTGACATGGAAATTCTTCCATCATTGACTCCTGTGCTCCAAGTTCTATATGATGCTAGACTTCTTCCATTTTGTGTTGACATTTGTGATTGGAATGAGGAAATCATCCTTCAATTGTATGCCATGTTGCATATCAGTAGAGATTCCTCAGACATCAACTCTTGGATATTGGACTGGATGACTGGCACAACACACTTCACTGCTCAAGCCTCTGAATTGCTTCAGTGTGTCCCAGTCCAAATTCCCTCAGATGAAGCCCGCAAGTTGTTTGATGAATCTCCTCTACCCAATCAACTGATGAATGTGCTGATGAAGACATTGCCACCTGGAAAGCCTCAACGCCAAGTCTTCTTAGTGAAGGATCTGCTCTATGTGCCTCGCAGTCTATCGCATCCTAACAAAAACACTATGTCCTCAGAAAGGCCATAACTCTGAGGAAGAAGAAGTTGAAGGAATCATGAAGAATGTGCTCTTCAATATCATACATGGTATTCCCATTAACTTACATGACTTCTTCATGAGGACTTTGGCCAGTGCAGCTGTCGCTTCATTTGAGCAGAAGCCATATGCACCATGGATTATGAAATTCATCAGGGATAAGTCCTCAGTGCACTACAAAGCTGATTTCCAGAATCACTTCAGTTTCCTGCCACCCATTGAGGTCATCAAGAGTACAATTTCATTAGTTGAATGGAAAGGCAAGTCTGTTATTGATGAAGGAACACGTCCCCTGGATGGACAGTTTAACAAAGCCGCTTCCTTCTCCACAAACGATGACACTGCCACACAAGACTCTGATGTAAAGGCCTCAGCTCCCAAAGAGTGTGCCCCTCGATTGATGACTGATCGCGAACTTCTTATAAGTCTTCATCAGAAGGTCGATCGCAACCATAAGTGGGTAAAGCGTCAACTTGGGTATATTGTGCAGAATATGACTGTGATGCAGAACACTGTCAAGAGGAACCACTATTAAGCTGATAAAAACCTCAAGCGCTCTTGGGCTGTGCTAACTCACACCATGCCTTCTGAAGAATTGGATGAGCTGAACTTTGAAGAATATCCCGACTTCACTTGCTGTCCTTAGAAGAAGTTCAAGAAAGTCCAAGTTCCTCTGATGGTCACCAGTTCATATTCTTCATCTCACGAGCGCGATGAAGATGAAGACATTGAAGATACTGCTGCTGGCCTGCATCAACAATCGACCCCGACAACGCTGGCGCTCCTTCTTCACCAACAAGATGAAATTCCTCATGGACCGTTAGTCATCATTTTTTCTTCCCTTTTGGTCTTCGATGACAAAGGGGGAGAAAATTTGAGTTAGTCTTCAAGCGGGTCTATATATATGTGCTATTTTTGTTTAAGTTACAACTCTCGCTCTTCTAAAGTTTTTGGTTATTGAGTTGTAAACTTAAGTCCGATGGTGGTCTGACACTTTTGAACTATTTCATCGCATATTTATTTCCTCAAATACCTTAATGCATTCATGCTGAATTTTGCCAGACACCATTTTCCTCACGCATTTCAAATTCTTCATTTCATATATTCAAATGTGTGTATGAAATTACAAGATATAGGGGGAGTTCTCCATGTTTTGAACCCGCCATGTGCATTTGCAGTCCAAAGCAAATTCCTCAAATATGCACATCTTCAAGGGGAGTTCTTCTATATCTCGCAATCAAATACCTCAAAATCTGTACTTTCACCTCATATGTTTATCCCCGTTGAAAACTTAACCTATTTGTCATCAATCGCCAAAAAGGGGGAGATTGTTAGTGCATCTAGTGCCCCTTAGTGATTTTGATGTATTGAAGACTTATAGGTTAAGGCACTAATGTGTTTGTGAGTGTACACAGGCTCTATAAGTCGATGAGGAGTTTGATATATTCGGAGATTATCGGCCCCTAAAAATGTATGTCTTCAAGTGAAGACTTTACTAAAGACTTTCTAAACACTTTGGTGAAGACTTTGTGAAGACTTTGAAAATGAAGAAGTTGGTGTGACCTTGAAGATATCAACGAGGAATATGAAGCGTGAAGACTTTTGTTTTCGTAAGTTTCATTTCCTCTATTTGAGTCATAGGAAACACCGTACTGTTAAAGGGGGCCGAGGTAATACTAAGGAAAATTTCCAACTGATGCTCAACTCCAAAATCCTCAACCCATACAATCCTTTGAGTGAAGCCTTTGTAAATATCTTACGGTTCAGACAAGTTCTTCAGTGACAGAGACGAAGTTCTTCTGGTCTCTGAGGAAATAGATCTGACTAAGGAGTTAGGATTTCGCCAGTGCGAATTGCCTACAAGTGAGGAACATGATAAGATGAGGACTTTCATAGTTCGAAATTCCAACCGCTGCTGTGCTTAGCGCCAGCTGTCCCCAATCATTCTTACCCACATAACGGTCATATCATTGGGGGCATTTATGTCTTATGATGTCAGGTTGCATCCTGGCTATAAATAGCCACCCCCCACAACCACTAGCTGGTTGGCTGCTCCGAGAGAGAACTGACACTTGTCATTTGAGAGTAACCCATCCTTTGAGGACTTTGAGAAGAAATCATCAATGAGGAAAACCCTACTACCAAACCACAAAACCCATAGTGATTGAGCATCACTTAAGAAATTCCTTTGTGGAACCGACGCTTGTTACCTTTGAGGACTGTGCATCCTCTAGACGGTTAGGCGTCATGGTCTAGTGCACCTGCAGTCAATTGGGGACCATGAAGTGACCTTGGTCTAGAGCATCCAGCAGTAAATTGTGGATCGCCGGGTGACCAGTTTGTGAGGGTTTTGTAAGTCTACCCTGAAGACTTACCACGATATTTGGGCGATGACTATGTGACCTTTGCTCAAGGAGAATACGGTAAGGATTGTGTGTCCTGGGACTATGTGTCCTCTGGTTTAAATACCAGGCCGCTCCAAACCCGACGTATGACTGTCACAACAGTTGGAACTAGGTCATCAAACCACTGTCTTCATCGAGCTACCTGGTTCTATTTCCTCAACCTCCTTATTCCTCATAAACCTGTTGATGAAATTGACTGTTACTGTTTGAAAATTTTGACTGAAGACTTTTTCATATTTCTCACCTCAAATTCTTCAAGTTGCCTTGTTCATCACTGCTTATCCTTTATCGCGCTACTCACTGTTCGTGCATGTTTCATTTCATCATGATGACTAAGCTGATACTATGCTCCTCATGCACCTAAGTACTTATTCCGCTGCTAGTTATTCGTCACATTTCAAATTCCTCAAAATTGAAATTCCTCAAGTGATGACTTTGTAAAAATCGCCTATTCACCGCCCTCTAGTCGATATAAAGCACTTTCAGGGAGCACCAGGCGTGGCTCGACCTCGAGGTGGCCGAGCGGAAGCGACGTGTCGAGGAGCTCCACCCATGGGAGGAAACGGCGAAGAGGCAAGGGGGAGCCAGTGGGGAGCCCGCTGGCAGAGCGTGGGAGTCGTTCCCCCTTCTCCAAGGAACCAGTGGGGAGGCTGCTGGCGGAGCGTGGGAGCCTTTCCCCCGCGGCCGGGAGAAGAGGTCGAAGGGCCACCACGGCTCCGGGCGAAGGGCGGAGGCGAGCGCGAAGGCCGCGGAGGACGAGGCGGACATGGACCGCGATGCCGCCCAGCTGGTGGCGGGTGATGTGCCGCCGGGGGTGGGGGTACCGGCCCCGGAAGTGCCAGCACCGGACGTGCCGCCCTTGGAGGCGCCGGCTCTAGAGGCGCCGACACCGAAGGCGAGTCGGCCTGGAGCTGCCGGAGGCGGAGTGCCGGAGGTGGGGGGGTGCGATGGCCTGGGAAACGGCCGCCGCAAGCGCGTCAACGGCGGACCCCGGCGCGATGGTGATAGGAGGGCCCAGTCCCATCGCGTTCTCCAACAAGGGAGGACCCGCAGACGGAGGCCGGCCGTAGCAGACCTGGGTGGCGGCTAGGAGCCCGGCCCCTGGCGGACCTTCGAGCGCCCTCGGGGCGGTGATGGCCGCCATTGTCGATGCATTTGCCACTTGCCGCGCCACGGCGACGCAAGACGCTCGGGACACTAACGACCGGCTGGTGAGCTTGGAGCAAGCGGTCGTGGTGAGTTTCTTCTTTCCTTCTTCTCTTGATTTGCATTTTTCCATCTTTTCCAGTGGGGACGCGTCAGCGCACCCACTGGGTGTAGCCCCCAAGGCTCGGGCCGGCTGGGGCGCAGGCGGGTCGAGCCTAAACTTGTGCACTCTTATTGTTTTGCAGGCAACGCATGACCACCGGGTGGCCGCGTACAACACCCTGCTGGGGTTTTACTGAGGAGCTGAAAACCGGCTCGTCGTCGTGTCCGCGGACTTGCGAGGTATGTGCTCTTGCGATCTTTTAGCGGGAGCGCGCAAGCGCACCCACTGGGTGTAGCCCCTGGGAATCAGGACGGCTGCCCTGGAGGCGGGCTGAATCCTTTCTGACAACAGCGGCTTCTTCTCATGTAGCTACCCACGCCGAGATGGTCTGCCTCCGGCGCCAGGTGGTGCGCCTTTACGAGGAGCGGGAACTCCTGACGACAGAGCGCGACCGGCTCCATGGGGAGGCGAACCAGGTGAAGGCGGAGCGGGAGGGCTGCGAGGCGTCCCAGCACCAAGCATTGGCGGACCAAGGGGCGGCCCTTCGTCGGGAGGCGGAGGAGTGGGAGAAGGCTCTCCGCGAGAGGATGTAGGCCAAGGACGCCGCGCAAGCCAAGGCGGCCGAGGATGCGTAGGCGGCCCGGGACGAGCACGAGCGCCAGTGCCAGGAGTGGTCAGCCAGGGAGGTGCAGCTGCAGGAGCAAGGGCATGAGGTGGATCAGATGCTGTACAGTAAGTTTCCGTTGCCTTGTTCTTCTCGCACCTTCCTTCTGGGTTTTCTGGCTTGCCTCCCCGCTCATCCCTTGTCCTCTTCTTAGGGCTTTTCCCCAGCATGCAAGAGGTCGCGGAGGCGGCCGTGGAGGCCGACCTGAGGCCCGGCGGGCGCGAGGAGAGGCCGTTGGGCCGCTTGCCCCCTGGACCCTGGACGAGGTGGGGATCGCTGTTGAGGCGCGTCTGTCGGAGTTGGTCCACGCCCTGAGGCGGCTCCAAGCGGCCGGCATGGCACTGGCTCGCACCCTTTGGCCCGGCACGGCGGACCCGGGCTCCATGAACCGGCTGTCGAGGTGGCTGGAGTTCGGGACCGCGCGGGTGAACGCCTGGAGGGCCTCCGCGGCATGTGCCGGCGTGGGCATGGAGCTCCGCATTGCCAAGTCATGGTACCCCGAGCTGGACATGGGTTTGCTCATGGCCCAACGTGTCGGCACCCACACGGAGTTGGAGGCGGTGGCCGACAAGATGCTGGTGAGGGCGAGCGACCTCGCGTCCTTCGCCGTGTGGGACGAGTACGTCCCGGAGTGCAGGGCGAACGGCGTGGTGGTCCCGGAGGACCGGTACGGGCTCGCCCTGGACGACCCGGAGGGGAACACCGCCGAGACGGCCGATGGAGAGTCCGACACCGACGACTATGCCGAGTTCGAGCCGGCTCCGGATGTGGGGGAGAGGGCTTCTACCTCAGCCGCCCTAGAGGCGCCAGCACCGCCGGCTCCCGAGGCGTGAGCACCGCCGGTTCCAGAGGCGTCAGCACCGGAGGAGGGCCAGCCCGAAGCTGCCATCACTTAGGACTTTCTTTCCTGCATTTTTTTAGACTAGAATTCCACCCACTCGGGGTGTATATGTAATGAACTCGTGGCCGTGGGCCTTTTATTGTTATGACTTATGCTATTTGCTCTTAAAAAAGAAAGTGCGTGCCGACTCTTCTTTTGCCTTTTGCCTTTTGACTTGTGTTTGCACGCCAGGGTTCCTTCCGGCTTCCACCCCGCCTGCCAGCCAGCCGGGAGCTGGTGTGGGACAGGGGCGGGGCTTCACCCTTGGGGGAAACCAGCAGGCTCTTAGAGTCAACCGGCTAGGGCTAGGTTGAGTTGGCAGAGGCCGGTTTCTAGGATTAACATAGCTCGGTTGGGCCGGTCCGGCTGCCGCGCGTGTCGTGGATTTATCACGGCAGATCTCTGGGTGAACGGACTTGGATTCGAGGCCATCGCTAATGTGATGGACTCAAAGGGGTTGATTGGGACGAAGGACACGGGTTTACCCAGGTTCGGCCCCTCAAGTCGAGGTAATAGCCTACGTCCTGCTTGTGCTTGTATTGCTTGTTGTATCAATTACAAGGGAGCTAAATCTTGACCTAGTTCTCGATAACCTAATCTCTAAGTCGCCCCGGGTCTACCTTTATATAAGAGGTCAGGACCACGGGTCTTTACAATTGTCTAACCGAGTCTCATTGTCTATCCGAGTCTTACTCTAACTTCTTGTCCAAACTGTCTCCAAGTGGCTTACACGCCCGGGTCTTCTCAGTCCGGGCCACCTTGCGGACCACACCATGAGCCGCCTATCTTCATGGGTTGTAGGCTTTACGGCTCACGCTTGGGCCGGCTCACGAGCCATCAACATGAACCGAAGCCATCATCGGCGGGTCATATTGCGGGGTTATATCCCCAACATTAGGCCCCAGGTTGAATTGAGCTTGCTCACTTCATCCTTCTCTTATGCTCTTTGGCGAGTCACCCGGTGATGACCCGACATGACGCCACGAGATCTGCTGACATACCACCAAATCTTTTATTAAATGGTTAGCCCGAAAATCGAGGCGTCCGCCTCGGTCAAATGGTTTCCGTCGCCTAGATTTTCACGCCTGCCTCATCTTCTCTTTAAATAAGACCTATTGCGGGGGGGAACTTTCCTTATCCCGCTCTCCCTTCGTCTTCTTCCCTTCATCGTCTCTGCTCCAGCGCTCCCTGCTCCGGCGCCGTCTTCTCATCATTGTCAACCAGGCCGCTGCATCAACCTGAGTCGTACCAGAGTGTCTTCCGCGTCCGCCGTTCCATCCTCGGTAAGTCCAAGCTCCCCATAGATCCATCGTCGCCATAGTAGGGTTCGCGGGAGGCTCCGCCGCCGCCGCTCGGTCTCCTCCATCGCTACCGTTAGGGTATTCCGATGTCGTCGACGTCTTTAGCGCGCATCCCCGCCGTGCCCCGCGTACAAGGCAGCCGTGCGCAATGCACGGACCGTCGCGGCTATGTTTCATTCTTCTCTATTCCGCCTGTTCTTCGCTAGGTCTAGAAATAAGAACCTATTTTCCTGTTTTTGTAGATCCATAATTGTAGCGGTAGTTTGTGAAACCTATTTTTCAGGACTTAGCCGATTTTCGCTCCTCCTTTCTTTGTTGAACCGCCAGACCTCTCCGGCTCTCATCGGCCGGACTATGGCGTAGTATTTGTAGAGCCCTTAAAATTGTAAGCCGTCACGGATATTGCTTGCTCTTAACTCGCCGCATATTTAATTTTGCACAGTCTTTAAGCAGCCACCATTTCCCACGCTTCCAACTCATGCAACTAGGTCAGATCTTGCGTCACATAAGAGTACTTAACGGATTTTGTTGACGTGGGCACTCTTCCTTCCAACGAGGTCCTGCACTAGCGGGTTCTAGGTGACGAGACTCGGCCCTCTCCCCAAAAAGGAGAGGTAGTAGTTTTCTCTGACCATATCGAGCGAGGGTTCGTGCCGCCCGGCTCTAAATTCTTCCTTGACGTTCTCCATTTGTACAAGCTTCACCCTCAAGACTTGGCCCCCAACTCCGTTTCAAACATATGCAACTTCCAAGTGCTTTGCGACGTTTACCTGCAAATCAATCCGTCTGTGGGATTGTTTCGAGAGTTCTTCTACGCCAACCGCCAAACTGAAATGAAAGGCGATCCGAGTCTGGAACTTGGCGGTATTTCCATTCAACGACGCAGAGACATCATCTTTCCGGCTGCGCAGATGCCGAGTCATCCAAAGGATTGGAACAAGACTTGGTTCTACTGCAAGGACAGCTCTCCTGAAAATGAGCGCCCATTGCCGGGTTATCGTCCCTCCTGGCTCAGGACAGATTCAGAGCTTCCTGGCCAGCTCTCAGTTTCAGAGCATGCCAGGTATGAGCCGGCTCATGCCAAGATCAAGGCACTCATGGCCAACGGTTTGACCGGACTGGACTTGATTCGCTGCTGGATTTCATGGCGGATCATGCCCTTAAGCCGTAGAAGCCGGCTTATGTGTGAATATGAAGGCAAGTAGCTCATTGTGCTTCAGCAAATCAACCTTGACAGAGGATGACATTACCACTGTCATCCGGAGCCTTGTCCATGAAGCCTCCGGCTCATGCAGCGCCATTGGCCTAGCGCCTTTCAGCGTCAACAATCCGGCTCCAGATGTAAGTTAATTTCTTCCCATCTGTCTCTTGGATGTTGCTTGTACCTTGCTGATCTATTATTCTTCTCTGGGTTATTTTTGCAGGTCGACTCTGATTTCTGGAAGAAGGAGTACGTCCCTCCTCCGAAGAAGCTCAAGAAGAAGGCCCCAGCCAAGAAGCCAAAGAAAGATGCCCCATGAGAGGAGTGGTTCGACCCGCCACAATCATCCAGCTCAGAGGTAAAATTTTAGTTGTTCGCTTGATTCTTTGCCTTCCTGTTTTACCAATGCTTGTTTTACTCGCAGGATGAAATGGAGACTAGCCGCGCCAATGCCCCTGAGGTAAACTATGTCTCTTTCGGCTCAGAATATTTTGTCCCCCGAAAGCCGCGGCGGGTTACCAGAAAAGTCCCTCTTTCTCATCCTCTCGCTTACCTGGCTCCCGATTTTCTTTTGAAAAAGCAACAACAGGCTGAACATCGCCAGACCTGGAGCGTCGGCTCTACTGAGCTTATGTCCAGCTTGCCAAACTCGTCGGCTCTGAGGAAACGCCCTGCTGAGGTATGTGTTCCCGTTTGATTCATTTCTCTTTATAAACTTAGTGCCGTCTCATCCTTCTTGAATTTCATCTCAGAAGTCGCCCTCTTCTGGCGACTCTTCAGCGACCGCTCTGTCGCCTCCGAAGATCAACCCGCTGTAAGCATCTTTCAACTATAACATACGGTTCTTTGTAGGGTAGTAATATCCTTTGGATTCTCACTTTTCTATCTTGCGGTGCTCAAGCCAAGCGTCGGAAGACCAACAAGCCCTCCCCCAGTCCTGCTGCTCAAGAGCCGGAGCAAGAACAACTGGAGGAGCCACAACCGGATGTAGATCCGCCAATTGCCTCCACTAAGCCAGCTGCTGAAGATATCATCCCGGAGAGCCGTCTAAGGGGTCCTTCAAAACCGCCAAGTCCTGCCAAGGCCACTGCAACTCCGGAGGTTGTGATCATCGGCTCTGCTCCCCAGTCCGCTCCAGCTCATGTGTTGACCAGGCATAAAGAGTCTACCGAGGCCTCCAAGAAGCTGGATTTCGACTTTTCCTTTGAGAAGATGACGGCGGAAGAACTCCACGCCGGGTATACGAACCGGCTTACCACCAGTCGGGATCTAGAGCTTCGACTGGTAACTTTGATCAAAACAAAATATGAGGTATTCCTCTTGCTGCTATAACCTTACTTAGCCCCCAAGGGCCAGTTCAATCTAGTTAAGAGGTGAACCGGGTCTTTCCTGATCCTCTGTAGAAAATCCAAAGCCTTTGTCCCCAAGGGCCAGCTCAATTTGTTAGAGTTGAGTCGGATCTTCACTGTAGATAGCGTGAACAGCCAATCGTAGCCCCCAAGGGCCGACTCAAACTTGATAAAGTTTTGTCGAAGCTTCAATGTAGATAACCCGAAGAACCACTTGTAGCCCCCAATGGCCGACTCAAGCTTGATAACGTTGAGTCGGAGCTTTTATTATAAGTAAATTTGAAGAGCCATATCGTAGCCCCCAAGTTCCAGATTAACTTTGATGAAGATGAGCCAGAACTGTGTTGTATGCTCGAAGATCAAATATACATTAGCCCCCAAGTGTCAAACATATTGCTTGCAATCTGCTTGAGACTTGCATAATTTTGTCTTTAACCTTCATCATTTGATATGACTTCCATTCTCGCGACTTATCCTGTATTTTGATGTGTCACAGGAAGCTTTAAGCGAAGCCGGGTCGCAGTTGATGGACTTGAAGACCAACTTGGCGGCTCAACAAGAGGCCCGCAGCGTTGCTGATGAAACTGCCGGCTTCTCTCTGAGGAGTTGGCGACAATCAAAGTTGAGTTCACTGCTCTTAAGGAGTCAGCTGAATCTGAGAAGACTGCCTTGACCCAACGGGCGGATGACGCCGACCAGCGGCTGATAGCTGTGGCGGATGAACTCCAAGGCTTGAAGCGCCACATAAGCAAGATGTCAGCCGCCATCTTTGGTAAGCTTCTGACTACTTTGTGTTTCAAATATCTTTACCTAAACTGGTAGCTCATCTAACTTGTCCGGTTTGTGCAGGTCCTAGGAGCCGGCAATTGGCTTCTGATAGCCTTCTGACGTTGAAAGCCATCTACACCTTAACTGAACAGCTGTACTGCGGAGCTATCTGCACCATGAAGGCCGTGCAATACAAGGATAAAATTCCGGAGATTCTCAAGGGCATCTTAGAGCTCTTCTCCACTATGCCGAAGCAGATCGCCGAGCTCAAGAAATCAGCCGCCTGCCAAGGGGCCATTGCAAGCATCAGCCGGGCTTTGGCTTTTGCTCCAGGTCTTACTGCCGCCGAGATGATGGAGGGCTTCCCTTCAAGAAAAGACGACGGCTCGGACTTTACTGACACTGACTACAGCCGGTGCATGAAGGAGTCCCGGGTGTTAGCTTTTGTTTTGGCGGAGGAGGTTGACCTGTCAACTTATCAGGCAGCTTATGACTCGGAGCAGAAGAGGGTCCGGGGTCCTCTATACGAGTGCAAAGATTTGACGCCTGCTCCGAGTAAGGACCTCTTTGCTCCAGATCTTGACCCGTCACCCTTTTTTGAGGGATCTTTTGCGGCTCTAATGAACTACAATTGGGATTTGGACAACCTCCAGATCAAGGCCTCAGAAGAGTCGGCGCAGGATGACCCGTCAGCTAACTAGCTTCTGCTTTAAGATCCTGTATTAGCTTAACCCGCCGTGTGACGGCTGAAAAACTTTGTCTGAAATTTTGATCTCCTCTGGGAGTGTAATAGCTAGAGGAAAACTTGTCTGAAATTTGTCATGATGTTCTTATAAGATGATCCGGCTTTTGGTCTGCCATTTGTCTTTGTATGCTTTGAGTTATTTACACTTGCCTTGTCATCATATAAGATACCTGCAGCCAACATTAGGGAAGCCACACCCAGATGTGGTGACTCGCTCTTTGATAATTACGGCCAATATGGTTAGCCGGAAATGGCATAAAGCCTTGCCGATAAGGCATTTAGAAGATACACCTGGAGGTAACAATATGGCCTAAATGCTGGCGGATAAGCATTAGAAGCTGTACCCGAAGGTAAGAAGCCGCCCTAGCTGCGACTAATTTTTCCTTAGCTGGATTTTTATGAGAACAGTTAATAGGCGTTAGAAGTTGTACCCGAAGGTAAGAAGCCATTGTTCACCGCAGCTAAGTTACCTTAGCTGTTTTTACATGGCCTTAGGCCGGCTAATAGGCATTAGAAGCTTTACCCGGAGGCAGAAAGCCGCAGTTCGCGGGTCATGAGACGTTAGCTACCCATCGGTAAAAAACCTCTCATAACCGCGGCTAAACTGGTTAGCCGGAGATGGCATAAAGCTGGCTGATAGGGTGTTAGAAGCGATACCCGTCGGTAAGAAGCCCCCCTCAGCAATTACGGCGTAACCCGCCGGCAGATAGGTGTTAGAAGCTGCACCCGAAGGCGAGAAGCCGCCCTCGCCACGACTAATTACCTTAGTCGGGTTCTTTTTGTAGCGAAATGCCAGCTTAATAGGTGTCTACCACCGTTCAGCAATACGACGCAAAGCGCCGGCAGATAGGCGTTAGAAGCTGCACCCGAAGGCGAGAAGCTGCCCTTGCCCCGACTCATTTTCTTGAGGCGGATTTTGTGGCATAACGCTAGGCTAATAGGCATCTACTGCCGTTTGTCGACCTTAGTTGATGCATCAACCGGAATATTGCTTAATCTTCCCTTATACGAGGATGCATGAAATAGCAGAGGCTTCCTTGTTTATTCATATAACTGTGGTATGTATAATGATAGTGTACAATGATAGATCTTTACACCCTTAGGTGAAATAAGGCCGGAGATGCGCGATGTTCCATGGACGACGGGTCTCCTAACCCATCGTATCTGAGTCATATTGATGAGGTAATATGACCCGTTATTGAGATTTCTGCTGACCACAAAGGGTCCTTCCCATGGAGGTGACAGTTTATGCATATGTGTCTGGTCTTGAATCAGCCGGAGCACCAAGTCGCCGTCCTGGAACGTCCGGGTCCTGACCCTGCGGCTGTGATAGCGGCGCAGGTCTTGTTGATCAATTGCCGATCGGGTTGCTGCTAACTCTCCCGCCTCTTCCAAAGCATCCAATGCATCTCGGCGCGCCGTCTCGTTGCCCGTCTCAACGCAAGCCTCCACCCTTGGCGAGTCACGCCGGATGCCGTTGGGTAAGACGGCCTCAGCGCCGTACACCATAAAGAAGGGCGTGAAACCCGTGGACCTGTTAGGGGTGGTTCTGATGCTCCATAAGACGGAAGGTAATTCTTCGACCCAACACCCGGGCGTTCACTGCAAAGGAACCATAAGCCGCGGCTTAATCCCTCTTAGAATTTCCTGATTGGCGTGCTCTGCCTGACCGTTGGACTGTGGATGTGCCAAGGCTGAAATATCAAGCCGGATATGTTCTTCATCATTGAATTTCTTCATAGCCCCCTTGGATAGATTTGTACCATTATCAGTGATGATGCTGTGCAGGTAACCAAACCGGTAGATTAGCTTTTTGATAAACAGAACTGCTGTAGTTGCATCACATTTGTTGACCGGCTCTGCCTCTACCCACTTGGTAAATTTATCAACCGCCACCAGGAGGTGCGTTTTCTTGTCCTTGGACCTCTTGAAAGGCCCTACCATGTCCATCCCCCAGACCGCAAACGGCCAAGTGATTGGTATCATCCTCAATTCTTGAGCCGGAACATGAGCACGCCGGCTAAATTTCTGACAGCCATCGCACTTACGGACTAAGTCCTCTGCATCTTTGTGAGCCGTCAACCAGAAGAACCCATGCCGGAAAGCCTTGGCCACCAAAGATTTTGAGCCTGCATGGTGTCCACAATCTCCAGCATGGATTTCACTCAAGATCTACCGGCCCTCCTCTGGTGAAACACAATGTTGAAAAACCCCTGTTACACTGCATTTATGCAACTTACCGTTAACTATCGTCATGGACTTAGAACGGCGGGTGATCTTTCTGGCCAGATCTTCATCTTCTGGTAACTCGCCCCGGGTTAAATAGGCCAAATAAGGAATAGTCCAATCTGGGATAACATGTAGAGCCGCCACAAATCCTGCCTCCGGGTCAGGAACAGCCAAATCGTCCTATGAAGGTATCTTGACAATCAGATGATATAAGACTTCCAGAAAGACATCAGGTGGCACCGGCTTATGTTGGGAACCTAGCCGTGATAAAGGATCAGCCACCTCGTTCTTGCGACGATCAATGTGACCTACCTGATACCCTTTGAAGTAACCTGCAATAATATCAACCACCTGCCTATAAGCCGCCATCCGTGGGTCTTTGGAGTCCCAAGTGCCAGAAACTTGCTGAGCTACTACATCTGAGTCGCCCAAACACCTGACCCGGCTCAAATTCATCTCCTTGGCTAATCTAAGACCATGAAGCAAAGCCTCATACTCAGCCACATTGTTAGTGCAAGGGAACATCAGCCAGAGCACATAACAAAACTTGTCACCCTTTGGGGATGTCAGGACAACCACTGCTCCGGACCCCTCTAACTGCTTGGATCAATCAAGTGTATAGTCCAGTATGTGTTATCTAGCTTTTCTTCGGGACCTTGGCACTCTGTCCAATCATTGATGAAATCCACCAAAGCTTGGGATATGATCGCCGTGCGAGGGACATACTTTACATTAAGAGGTCCCAGCTCTAAGGCCCATTTGGCAATCCTCCCTGTGGCTTCTCTGTTCTGGACAATATCTCCCAACGGAGCAGAACTGACCACAGTTACCTGGTGCCCTAGAAAGTAGTGCTCTAACTTGTGGTTCGCCATAAAAACCCCATATACCAGCTTATGCTAATGCGGATATCTTTGCTTAGATTCTGTCAGGACCTCACTAATATAATAAACTGGCCTTTTCACGGGATACTCCTTCCCAGCCTCCTTGCGCTCGACCACAATTGCAACACTGACTGCCCTGTTGTTAGCCGCCACATAAAAGAGCAACGGTTCTTTCTCAGCGGGAGCGGCTAACACTGGCGGCTCAGTGAGCTGTTTCTTAAGCGCCTCAAGTGCTTCACCCGCCGCCTTGCTCCAGGCAAACTTGTTTGTCTTTTTCATCATTTGATATAAAGGGATAGCTTTCTCTCCAAGACGGCTTATGAACCGGCTCAACGCAGCAATCCGCCCTGCTAAGCATTGAACGTTATTAATGCAAGTCGACTGTCTTAGAGAAGTAATAGCTTTGATTTTGTCCGGGTTAGCCTTGATGCAACGCTCAGTGACCAAGAAACCCAAAAGCTTTCCTGCTGGAACACCAAAGACACACTTGGTCGGGTTAAGCATCATCTTGTAGACCCGGAGATTGGCAAAGGTTTCCCTTAGATCCTCCAAATGAGTTTCCTTCTTTCTAGATTTGATCACGATGTCATCTACATAAGGATGAACATTACGGCCAATTTGACTGTGAAGGCAGTTCTGCATGCATCGTTGATAAGTTGCCTGGGCACTCTTGAGCCCGAAAGGCATAGAGACATAATAGAACGCCCCAAAGGGTGTAATAAACGCCGTATTATCCTGGTCTTTCCCTGCCCTCTTGATCTGATGATAACCTGAGTAAGCAACCAAGAAGCATAAACTTTCACATCCGGCTGTAGCATCAATGATCTGATCAATTCGAGGGAAGGCAAAAGGATCAGCCGAACAAGCCTTGTTAAGGTCCGTGTAGTCCACACACATACGCCAGGTGCCGTTTTTTTGAGCACCAGCACTGGGTTAGCCAACCATTCCGGGTGAAAAACTTCAGCAATAAAGCCAGCAGCCAAGAGCCGGGCAACTTCTTCCCCAATAGCCTTGCGCCTCTCCTCATTGAACCACCGCAGGAACTGTTTGATCGGTTTAAACTTTGGATCCACATTAAGGTTGTGCTCAGCGAATTCTCTCGGTACACCCGGCATGTCAGAAGGTTTCCATGCAAAGATGTCCCGATTCTCACGGATGAATTCGATGAGCGTGCTTTCCTATTTGGGATCCATATGAGCTCCAATGATGAACTGCTTAGATGAGTCGCCCGGATTGAAATCTACTGCCTTGGTATCATCCGCTGAAAATTTGAGGCACGGCTCAACCTCCGTGGTGGGCTTTTTCAGGGGGTCATATCCTCCGGATCAAAATTCTCCTTATAAAACTTAAGCTCCTCCTGAGCGCAATTGGACTCTACGTAAGCTGCATCCCCTTCTTCACACTCAATAGCCGTGTTTCGGTTACCATGAACAGTGATGGTACCATTTAAGCCGGGCATCTTGAGCTGCAAGTAAACATAGCAGGGTCGGGCCATGAACTTGGCATAAGCCAGCCGTCCAAACAAGGCATGATAAGGGCTCTTGATTTTAACTACCTCAAACCATAAGGACTCCACTCTGTAATTGTATTCATCGCCAAAAGCCTCTTCCAATGAAATCCTGCCCACCGGATGCGCCGACTTACCCGGCACCAGACCATGAAAAACAGTGGACGAAGGTTCTAAGTCCTTGTCAAGCAACTTCATCCGCTGGAAGGTGTCATAATAAAGGATGTTTATGCTGCTGCCGCCGTCCATGAGCACCTTGTTCAACATATATCCACCTACCTGGGGGGCCACAACCAAAGCCAGCCGCCCCGGGTCATCAATGCGTGGCGGCTGATCTTCACGGCTCCATGTTATGTCATATTCAGACCACTTCAGATATTGTGGAAGAGTCGGCATAACCGCATTGACTGCCCGTTTACGCAACTTCTGGTCCCATCTATTGAGGCTAGTCGTGAAGACGTGGTATTGCCCAGAGCTAAGCTGCTTCGGATTACTCTGAAAGTCGGAATGATTCCGTTGTTGGTGTTGGTGTTGATTATTATTACCAGAATGCGGCTGTTGTCCCCCGTGATTATGCTGACCCGGATGACCGGATGCTGAACTGCCAGAGCCAAAACTGACTCCTGACCCGCCAGAACCAAATCCAGCTCCTAACCCATCACATCTTGGGCCGCCTGGCGGGCCGCCCCCGCGATGGTTAGGTTGTGTGACATACCGCTTGAACTTCTGTATAAAAGAACAACTCTCCCATGTATGATTTGCTGGCCTATCAGACAAACTGTGATTCGGACAAGGTTGCTTAAGCATCTCTTCCATGTTCGAGGAAAAATTATCCCTGCTCGAGGGCAGCCCAAACCTGCTGTTTCCCTTGGGGTGATTTTGCTGGGCGTTTGTGTTGGCCACCATCTCTGACCCGGCCTCTGGATTCTTACGTTTACTCTGGTTACCATTGTTCACTACGCCCTCGCCTTGGTTGCCCTTCTTCCCTTGACTAGCCTTTTCCTCATCAGAACCCGGATCATTCGTGCTGTCTGAGTCAGCGTACTTCGTGAGAGCCGTCATGAGATCTCCCATGTCCTAACACATACGCTTGAGCCGGCCAAGTTTCTGCTTTAAAGGAACAAAATGGCAATTCTTTTCTAAAATCAACACCGCTTGAGCCGCCGTGATCTGCTCTAATGAATGAATAATTGTCGAGACCCGCCGTACCCAATGATGAGCCGACTCACTCTCCTGTTGGACACAGTGATCAAGATCCACAATGGTCATAGGCTGCTTGCACGTCCCTTGAAAGTTTTTGATGAACCGAGCCCTGAGCTCCGCCCATGAATTGATGGTATTAGGTGGCAACCCTTTTAGCCATGTACGAGTCGGGCCTTCAAGCATCATGATGAAATATTTGGCACAAACTGCCTCACTAACATCCAGCATCTCCATGGCCAGCTCATAGCTTTCCACCCAGGCCTCTAGGGGTAAATCAGCGGTGTAATTTGGGACCTTGCGGGGACCTTTAAAGTCTTTCGGCAACCACTCGTTCCGGAGAGCCGGCGATAGACATGGCAGCCCTCCCGTCCTGGGGATTACTCCGCCCCTATCGAAACGGAAGGCCCGGGCTCTTGTTAAGCCGGCATAGCTAGTGCCTCTTGCGGGCTTCCCGCATGGTCTACACGTGCCTGTGTATCTCTTCACGATCGGTGACCTGTTGGAATTTCTCTGTGATGGTTACTGCTGGAACCTGCTGGTGACTCGTAGTGCCGGCTAAAGCTACGGCTGGGAAAAGGGGTTGAATGGACACGGCTCCGGCGGCGAGCGTACCTCTCTTGCTGGGCCATGGCCGTCTGCAAGTACCCGATGGCGTTCCACACATCCTCTGCAAAGGGTGCTTCATCCGGGATAGGGATTATCTCAAGCCGGGTGGCAGCTGCTACCATATTCTCGGCCAGGTTAGAATAATGAACCGCCAGCGTTGGAAAGCCCCCAGGTGAAGTTGGGTTATGTTGGGCTGGATGAGTCGCTGGCTGTTCCGTTGGGCGGCTCTCGGGCGCGCCCGCGGCTCGCCCCGCGCTGGGGGTATTAAAGAGGTTCCTTGCTTCATAACACTCTGGTAGACGGGACTGATGCCTCCTCCGGTGTGCCGCCGCTGCTGACCTTTGCTCCAGCCCTAGACAGAAAGCATCTGTCTTGATACGTTCTGCTTCTTCTTCCATCTGGACCTTCAACTCAGCCATCCTTTGTCGTTCCTTTGCCATCCCGACCTTGATCCATGCAATCTCTATATTCCGAGCTGCTTGATTATCTGGTGTCATTTCAGTGTCCATGAGAGCCGCAAGTTCATCCATCAGCTCCACAAGAACTTGAGCCGGCGGCGGTGGGCTATCACCCGAAGCGGCGGCTCCCACGGCTGTGCTACCAGCGGCTGGGGTTGATCTTGCCATGAACACCGCCACATGAACCGGAGGTTTTAAAGCATCCGACTCAAAGCCATCCGACTCAGAGTATGCATTGTCACAGCCCCCAAGGCCACCGTTGCGGAGCTGGTACATTGATTCTGTTTCTCCACTTGAAGATTCATCTTCTGAATAGACAAGGGTTTCCTATGACCCCGAAGCTTCCAGATCCCTACCTTGCGTGAAGCCTACGAAGACATGCTTCTGACCCAGATTGGCGCGAGCAGGCCGCACGTTACTTGCAGATTGGAGACGCCGAGCCGGTTCGACGATGTTAGTGCAGATGTCCAGCCCGGGTGTAGATCCATCAGCCTTTCCGAT
Source organism: Hordeum marinum (assembly GCA_022496015.1). Classification (NCBI taxonomy): domain Eukaryota; kingdom Viridiplantae; phylum Streptophyta; class Magnoliopsida; order Poales; family Poaceae; genus Hordeum; species Hordeum marinum. Next base: position 337,384,158 of record CM039677.1, on the reverse strand, counting down.
GAAAACATGGATCCCGCCGAACGGGACCCTGAATCCATACTCCACGGATTCAGCATCAAGCCCCCAGCCGGCATCGTCGATGTAGAACTGGCCACGGCGACTCTTGCTCATCCTTCCAACCACGTATCCTTCAAGCCCTGGGAGAGAGCCCTTTGAGAACTCAACACCACCAAGCGCAAGCCCCACGGTGGGCGCCAACTGTCGTGGATTTATCACAGCAGATGTCCGGGTGAACGGACATGGATTCGAGGACATCGCTAATGTGATGGACTCAAAGGGGTTGATTGGGAGGAAGGACACGGGTTTACCTAGGTTCAGCCCCTCAAGTCGAGGTAATAGCCTACGTCCTGCTTGTGCTTGTATTGCTTGTTGTATCGATTACAAGGGAGCTAAAGCTTGACCTAGTTCTCGATAACCTGATCTCTAAGTCGCCCCGGGTCTGCCTTTATATAAGAGGTCAGGACGACGGGTCTTTACAATTGTCTAACCGAGTCTCATTGTCTATCCGAGTCTTACTCTATCTTCTTGTCCAAACTGTCTCTGAGCAGCTTACACACCCAAGTCTTCTCAGTCCGGGCCACCTTGCGGCCCACACCATGAGCCACCTATCTTCATGGGCTGTAGGCTTTACGGCTCACCCTTGGGCCGGCTCACGAGCCGTCAACATGACCCGGAGCCTTCAAGGGTGGGTCATATTGCGGGGTTATATCCCCAACAGCGCACGTTGGCCGACCTTTGTGTGAGAAGTTCCTTCGTACCCCGTGGTCCCTTCAGCCGGACAGCCGGGAGCCGGTCTGTAGCTAGTTAGGGAGGGGAGGCGAAGGGTGGCTTGCTCACATTCTTTGTCCGCCTCGGCAGGGAGTCGGGCGAGCCCCCGGGCCCAAGAGCCGGACCCGGTTGACGTGCCTTTAGGTAACGGGAAATCTTTGGAGGAATCGAAAAGGGACATGCCCCAAGTGCCGGCTTGGGGCCCCCATTGCATTCATAAGTCCGAAAGGGGAAGGATACATACAATGGTTTTCAGCAATAAAATGGACGAAGGAGCACCGCGTTCCACGGGCGCTCTGTCTCCTCGCCGGATTCATCTCTCTTGCGCTTGTGCGGCTTCTGGGCGTCTATTAGATAGTACGCGTTGTTGTGCAGTGCCCGGCTAATGATGAACGGGCCCTCCCATGGGGAGGAAAGCTTGTGCTGGTCGACGGTTCGCTGGATCCGCCTGAGCACCAAGTCTCCTTTGCGGAAGGAGAGCGGCCGGATCCGCTTGCTGTGGTAATGCCGGAGCTTCTGCTGGTAGATGGTTGTCCGGCTCAAGGCCAGCTCGCGGGCCTTCTCGAGGAGGTCGACGCCGTCTTCCCTTGCCCCCCTCGCATCCTTCTCGGTGTATAGGGTGACCCAAGGCGAATCGAACTCGATGTCGGTGGGGTTGATCGCCTTGGACCCGTAAACGAGAAAGAATGGAGTGTAGCCGGTCGACCGGTTGGGCGTGGTCCGGAGGCTCCAAAGGACAGCCGGCAGCTCCTCGACCCAACAGTCGGCCGACCGGACCAGTGGTGTCACGAGCCGGGGCTTGATGCCGGATAGGAGCAGGCCGTTTGCCCTCCCAACCTGGTCGTTTGACTGCGGGTGGGCGACAGACGCCAGGTCGAGCCGGATGCCCTGCCTCGAGCAGAAACGTGCTAGCGCGCCCTTGGCAAAGTTCGTGCCGTTGTCGGTGACGATGCTGTGGGGGACGTCGTAGCATACCGTGATGTCTTCGATGAACTGGACGGTCGTGGGGCCGTCCAGTTTCTTGATTGGTCGGGCCTCGATCCACTTGGTGAATTTGTCGACGGCTACCAGCAAGTGTGTCATGCCGTCTCGTGCGGTCTTGAAGGGTCCCACCATATCCAGCCCACAGATGACAAAGGGCCACGAAAGGGCGATGGTCTGGAGGTCGCTAGCCGGGAGATGGCTCTGCGTGCTGAAGCGCTGTCAGCCCTCGCACTTGTCAACCAATTTCTTGGCCGCCTCTAGAGCGGTTGGCCAGTAGAAACCGTGACGGAATGCTTTGGCCACCAGGGACCTAGAGGCGGCATGATGCCCGCACTCGCCCTGGTGGATGTCGAGGAGGATTTGTTGCCCTCTCTCTGGCTCGACGCAGCGTTGGAAGACACCGGTGGTGCGATGAACCAACTCATGGTTGATGATGCTATAGGCCGGGGCCCGACGCTGAATTTGCCGTGCAGTGGCCTTATCAGAGGGGAGCTCGCCACGCTGGAGGACGCCAGGATGGGCTGGGCCCATGAGGGAGCCAACACAGGGGCCGGCTCAGCCCCCGGGACCGGCTCGCTAGTCCCCGGGAGCAAGGCGGCGGTGGGAGCGTTGACCGTCATCACGATGGCGACGAGATCGGTGCCGACGTGCATAGACGTGGCCAGCTCAATTTCCGTCGCCATCGGCGCCAACACCAGGGAAGGTGGTGATGGTGCCGGCAGAGCTGCTGCAGCCGGCGGGGTCGGTTGGGTAGTCGGTTCCGCCGAGGTGCCGGCCGCATTTGCCGGTATGAAGATGGACTCCGACTCGGGAGAAGGCTTGATCGAAGGCTTCATCAGCCGCTTGAGGGAGACGCCAGCTGGGATGGCCTGCTGCGTTGAGCCAATCTTGGCCAGCTTGTCGGCCACCTCGTTGTCCGCACGGGGGATGTGGTGGAACTCGCAGCCCTCGAAGGAGCTGGTGAGCTGCTGGACGAGGAAGCGATAGTTGGCCATGTTGGTGTCCCTGGCGTCCCATTCGCCAGAGACCTGTTGCACCACGAGATCGGAGTTGCCGAAGCAAATGATGCGCTGGATGCCGATCTCCTTGGCGAGCCGGAGGCCGTGGATGAGGACCTCGTATTCGGCCACGTTGTTAGAGGCGGCGAAGTGGATCTGGAGGGCGTAGAGGAGCTGGTCTCCTCTGGGAGAAGACAAGACGATGTCGGCTCCCTGGCCGGCTCGCATCTTCGAGCCGTCGAAGTGCGTGCGCCAGTGCATGGAGTCTGGCGGAGGCGGCACGAACTGGGTTTCGGCCCAGTTGACGAGGAAGTCGTCCATTGCCTGGGATTTGATGGCGCTGCGCGGCTCGTACCGTATTTCGTAGTCGGCCAGGGCGATGGCCCATTTGGCGATCCGGCCGATGGCGTCCCGGCCAGCCATGATTTCACCCAACGACGTTGTGCTCACGACGGTGATGACATGCTCCTAGAAGTACTGCTTGATCTTCTAGGCGGCGAAGTATACGCTGTAGCACATCTTCTGGTAGTGGGGGTAGTTTTGCTTGGAGGCGGAGAGGACCTCGCTGAGGTAGTAGACGGGACGCTGCGTCGGCAGCGCCTTGCCTTCCTCTGGCCGCTCCACCACCAGGACGACGCTGATGACGCGTGTGATCGCCGCAATGTAGGCAAGCAAAGGCTCCTTGTCAGCCGACATGGTCAAGATAGGCACACTGGTGAGAGCCCGCTTGAGGCCGCGGAACGCCGGTTCCGCCTCGTCGGACCAGTCGAACAGGGCCGGATTCTTCGAGAGGTCCCGGCCCGGCTCGACCAGGGCCGACTTGCGTAGGAGCCCGTAGAGGGGCAAGGCCGTCTCGCCCAGCCGGCTGATGAACCGGCTGAGGGAGGTAAGGCAGCCGGTGAACTTCTGGACGTCGCGGAGCCGGACCGGCTTGGGCATGCGCTCAATCGCCCGGATCTTCTCAGGGTTAGCTTCGATGCCATGGGCAGAAATGAAGAAACCCAGGAGCTGGTCGGCTGGGACGCCGAAGACACACTTCTCCGGGTTGAGCTTGATCTTGTATTCACGCAAGTTGGCGAACGTCTCCCGGAGGTCGTCGAGGAGGCTGAAATGCTTCTTGGATTTGACGACGATGTCGTGCACGTAGACGTGGACATTCCTGCCTATCTGAGGCAGGAGGCACTTCTGCATGCAACGCTGGAAGGTAGCGCCTGCATTCTTCTGGCCGAAGGACATGGTGATGTAGCAGTAGGCCCCGAAGGGGTGATGAAGGAGGTCTTGAGCCAGTCAGTCGGGTCCAGCTTTATCTGGTGGTAGTCGGAGTAGGCGTCCAAGAAAGATAGCAGATCGCAGCCGGCCGTGGAGTCGATGACTTGATCGATCCGCGGCAGGGCGAACAGGTCCTTGGGGCACGCCTTGTTCAGGCTTGTGTAGTCGATACACATGCGTCAGGTCTTGTTTTTCTTCAGCACTAGGACTGGGTTGGCCAGCCAGTCCGGGTGGAATACCTCCATGATGAAGCCGGCTGGGAGCAGCCAGGCGATCTCTTCTCCTATAGTACACCGCTTCTCCTCGGAGAAATGGTGCAGGGGTTGCTTGAACGGCTTTGCATCCGGTCGTACGTGTAGCTTGTGCTCGGCGAACTTCCTCAGAACACCCGGCATGTCCTTGGGGGACCATGCAAAGATGTCCCGATTCACACGGAGGAAGTCGACGAGCTCGCTTTCCTATTTGTTGTCGAGGCGAGAGCCAATGGTCACGCACTGGGTGGGGTTGGCCGGATCGAGTGGGACCTTCTTGGTGTCCTTGGACGGCTGGAATGAGCCTTCGCCGACCGATTGGGACGGAGGGGCTGGCACAGCCGGCTGGGCAGAGGCGAGGGCCACTAGTTGGTCGAGCTGCCGCTTCTCCTCGGCTATTTTTAGGGCCTTGGCCAGCCGGCTGCCTTCTCGCGCGCACGCCATTGACATCTGGTATTTGCCGGCGACGGTGATGATGCCCTTGGGACCCGGCATCTTGAGCTTGAGGTAGGCGTAATAGGGGATCACCATGAACTTGACAAGAGCCGTCCAGCCCAGTAACGCGTGGTAGGGACTGTCGAGGTCCACTACCTCGAACAAGACCGGCTCGCGGCGGAAATGACTGGCGTCACCGAAGAGGACGTCGAGCTTGATCTTGCCGACAGGGGTGCAGGACTTTCCCGGCACGATGCAGTGGAAGACGGTCCGACTTGTTTTTAGATCCTCCACCTTGAGCCCCAGCTTGAGCAAGGTGTCAAGGTAGAGGATGTTGATGCTGCTGCCTCCATCGATAAACACCCGCGAGAAGCGGCACGAGCGTTTCTCAGAGGCGATGGTAGGATCGAGGACAAAGGCGTAGCTGCCAGGGTTCAGCATCACAGCTGGGTGGTCCGCCCGGCTCCAGGTGACCAGCTTCTCGGATCAATGCATGAATTGGCGAGTCGCGGGCATGGTGGCATTCACCTCGCGGTGGAGCCGGCGCTGGGCGTGCTTGTCCGTCTCTTCGCTGGTGAAGACCGCATAGCACTCTTCATGTTCGGGAAACCGGTCATGTAGCCGGCCGCCGTTCCGAGACGGGACCGGGGCTAGTGCCGGAGCACGGGCTGGCTGCATGGGGGGAGCCGGGAGGTCGTCGCCCCGGGCCAATCGCTGTGAGAAGCTGCACTGCCGGAGCGTGTGCGTGGCCGGCTTGGCACTGGAGTGCTTTTTGCAGGGGAGGTCAAGCATTTGCTCGAAAGTCATCTTGGGCTGCCAAGCGGCCTTGCCGGTGCGTTGGCGTTGACCAGAGGCCTGGCCAGTCGACTGCTCCTCCTCGATGGAGGCAACCTGCCGGCTCCCGTAGTGGGAGTCGGGCTGGTCGTTCTTGCGCTTGTTGTTCTGCCGCTGCCGGTTTTTCGCTGCCGCCCGCGGCGCGGCGGGGGCCGTAGTCGGCTTGGCCAGTGCCTTAGCCTTCATCCTCATCGAGGAATCAGCCGTGGCGTATTTGTCCGCTTTGGACATCAGGTCCACCAGGGAAGTTGGCTTGGAGCACAAGAGCTTGTGCTTGAGGGGGGTGCCATCGCAGCAGCCTTCGATAAAGTACTCGATGGCCTGTACCTCGTGTACTCCTTCGTAGGAGTTGCGGAGCTCGGTCCAGCGTGTGAGGTAGTCATGGAGGGGCTCTTCCGACCGCTGGACGCACATGGCCAGCTCGCGGGGCTGGCCAGGTCATTTGTAGGTGCGGGTGAAGTTGCGGACGAAGGCCTCCTCGAAGTCCGTCCAGGTGTTGACGCTGCTGGCAGCCAGGCTGTTCAGCCAGGTACGGGCCGAGCCGATCAACAATAGGGGGCGTAGCGGACGGCTACGCGCTTGTTCCCCCTGGCGATGCCGACGGCGGTGGTGTAGTCGATCAGCCAGTCCTCCGGCTTGGCGGCCCCGGTATACTTCGGGGTGTCACGGGGGAGTGTGAAGCCGGGCGGAAAGGGCTCGTTGCGGATCCGCGGACCGAAGCAAGCCGGGTCGATCGAGCCCTCCTCCTCGAGGAGTGCCGACTGCGCCAGCCGGTCAAGACGGAGCCGGGCATCATTGTTGCTGTGGGGGACGCACGGTCCGAGCCAGGCTGCAAGCTTGGGGCGGACGACCGGTGGGATGGACCGTGCCAGTTCCTGCCGTGGAGGCGGAGTATGCCCGGCGGTGCGCCGGCTGCCGCCAGCCAGCGCCTTGTCACGGCAGTGGCTGCCAGCCAGATTGTTGCTGCGCCGGCTGTTCATAGCCAGCTGCTCGTTTCCGTGCGATGGGGGGCGCTGAGCGTTGCTCCCCCGGGAGTTCCAGCCGGAGGGACGAGGGGTGCTAGAGTGCTGAGCCGGCCGGCGGTCAGCAGCCCCAGTGTCCTTGCCCTTGGGATGGGGAAACTCGGAGACGGCCCCATGGGGGTAAGGACGACCTGTTGCGCGTTGGCGGCGTCGATGAGGTCCTTGATGTGCCGCTCGCGTGCGGCCCGCTCCTCGTGCTCCAAGGTTGCCAAATCCTCATAGGCAACCTTGGAGGCGCGCAGGTTGGCCGCAGGGGTGTCATGGACGGGGAAATGGCCGCCGAGGATTTCCGCGACCATGCGGCCGCATTCTCGCACAGCACCACACCGGCTGGGCTCGGGGCCAGCCAAGGTGAGACCGTACACGGAGTTGTATTCCCGCTGCGCGGCCTCCGTCCGGCGCCGCTTGGCAACGAGGGCGCTGGCGTCTTCGAACAGCAGGCGATGGGCCACCTCCATCTCGGCTCTGGCAGTGGCCGGGTCCACCGTCGTAGCGATAGGAGTGCCTAGACGCCGGAGGGTGGCGGCGAGTGGGTCGGAGGTGTCGGCGCGAGCGGCGGCTGCGGCGGCCTCGGCCGCCCGCACAAGGCCCGAAGTGGTGGAGAAGACGGTGACCATCGCTCCCACACGGGTGTGGGGGCCGATGGTCTCGCTCGTGGCGAGCGCGCCCATGGACGAGGGAGGGTCGGTGTAGTCGAACACCCAACTAGGGTACTCATCGGCCTCCGGTTCTTCGGCGAGGCTCAGTTTGCTGAACCGCCCAGCGAGCGCGGCGACGTCGAGCGCGAGGTCACGGCCGAGGCACTCGATAGAGATGCCGTCCGCGCTGCTTGCAAGGCCCGCCGGAGCAAGCCCCATGCGCACGTGGTTCCGCCCGGACGTGAGGCGGTCGGGGGACGTGGTGAAGGGTCTCGCCCGAAGCGTGACTCCGGCCGGCGCCATGGGCGCCAACTGTCGTTGTTTCGTCACGGCACATGCCATAGGTAGGCTTATCGAGAGGGGCCGAAGGACACCGGCAGGCTCCGGGAGCGGGATTAGGCACAAGAGGTGGGGGACACACGATGTACCCAGGTTCGGGGCCCTCCGTGGGAGGTAACACCCCTAGTCCTACTTGGTCTAGTTGAGACAATGGTCGGGTTACAATGGCGCTCCTTGATCTGTATGGATCGTGGAGGAAGAAGGGGCTAGCCTGCTCTTCTGCCTCCCTACACGTGTGTGTACGGAGTGGACGTGGAGGGAACTCAGAGATTAGCCGACCCCTTGCATGGGGGTGGCCCGGGCGGTTTTATAGGCCAACCCCCCGGATTACAATACAAATAGAAGGTCAAAGGGGGCCCCCAGCCGGCAGCCTCTCTGGTCGGCTACGGGGACCGCCGGCTGTGGGGTCTTGTCGCCGGTAGGTCCCGCCGGCTAAAGGGTCCCGTCAGGAACCGGCAGGGCCCCGCACGATGGGTCTCGACGCCGGTCACATCACGACACAGGCCGCCCCTTGTGGCGTCGTCTTGCGGCGGCCGGCCGGGGTCAGCGGTATGGCCGGCCACCCTGAAGCCATGCCGGGGCAGGTAATGGAGTGGTTGGGGCATGCCGGCACTGTTGGAAGCCCGGTCACCATCCGCCAGGGTCAGAGGCCCTGACGCCTTTGCTGTGGCCATATCGGCACTGACAAATGATGGGATGGGGGCCACTTTTCCATGCATGCATTGACGACACTATCCAATGCACGGACGGCTGGGGGGCCAGGCAGCAACGCCCCTAGCCGGCCGGCACGTCGTAACCGCCGGGGCGTAGCCGGCGGGCGACTTCTGGCAGGGCATAGCCGGACCGTAGGGGGAGGCGGCCCGCCCTTTGATTGCGTCAGAAGGCTGGGGAAACGGGGCGCTTGAGGCTACCCCGGGGTCATCCCCCCGTCAGCGAGAGTGACAAAAGCTTCTTCCTAACATAGAAATTGATTCGTACAGGATTGAAGGGGGGCCAATATATCTTAATGATATGGTTCGGTTTTACCTTAATGAATGCTGGTATTTATGGATGCTTGCTAATAGTTCCAATCATAAGTGCATAAAATTCCAAGTAACGGATGACATGCTACCAATGGCCTCTCCCTCATATAAAATTGCTATAGTGATTACCGGTCTAGTTATCGATTACCTAGGAAAAGATCGTTCTCTTGTGTTACAAAAGTTTTCTAGTATATTGCAAAGTATCCATAGTTTTATTCTAGATAAGTATTCCAAATTTTATTCTTGCAAACTTATCTTTGCACCTACAAAGTAGTTTCATACTAGTTCTAGGTAAAGTAAGCATTAGCATGCGTATATTTGTATTGGTGGTCGATAGGACTGAGAGAATATTAATTCTACCTTCAGCTTCTAGTTGGGTTTGCCATTCGTACTTATAGAAAAAGGCTATAAATGACCCCTTGCAGTTCTGGGTTATGAAGACCTTTTTCTGGCACCGTTGCTAGGGAGAAATAGCACAGCGGTTGATATTCTCGTGTGTGCCTGTTTGATTTATCACTAAGTCATTTTTATTTTCTGTTATAAGTTGTTTGATATCTTTAGTTATGGATATGGAACACGAAACACACACAAAATAGTTCTACTTGCTACTCATGGAGATTGGGAACCTCCTAAAACCCTCCATGTTGGTTATGTTGAAAACATTAAATACTACTTTGATAATCTTGAGAAATCCCCATTCAACTTGATAATGATATACACTATCGATCAACATGATCATTTTAGGGATTATCGCTTGACTCGAAAAGGGAAACACTTAAAAGATCAAATTTAAACGTTGCGTTGGTGTGCTTGGAATTTATGCTTGAGATGTGATTATACTTGTTGCTCTAAGATGGAGGCTCCATAGCTTCCCTTTCAATGTGAATTTAATGTTAATGTAACATTGGCTTCTTATGCTAATATTGCTTATGATTACTATGATGTTGAAAAAAATGACGAATTTCCTGCTTTTGAGGGTGCATATAAAATTGCTTCTTTGATTGAAAAGTATGATGCTATTCTTTACAAATCTGAAAATTTTGCCACACTTAAATATTTCCATGAAAATTATAAATACAATGCCTATATTAATGAATTTATTGAGAAAATGTATGTTGCCTTGAAAGAGAATAATATTTTGCAGAATCTTATGGAAGAATAATTTGTTGAAACAGTGAGCTCATTAGATGAAAAAGATGAGGAGGAGAGCGAATAACAAAAGGAGGAAAATCATATTAGCTACCCGTTCCCACCTTATAATGAGAGTAACTCTTCAACTCATACATTGTTTAATTTCCTTTTGTGCTTACAGCATGGGCCGCCCCTTGTGGCATCGTCTTGCGGCGGCCGGCCAGGGTCAGCGGTACGGCCGACCACCCTATAGCCATGCCGGGGCAGGTAATGGAGTGGTTAGGGCGTGTCGGCACTGTTCGAAGCCCGGTCACCATCCGCCAGGGTCAGAGGCCCTGACGCCTTCGCCGTGGCCATATCGGCGCTGACCCCTGATGGGATGGGGGCCACTTTTGCCACGCATACCCTGACGATGGTATCCAATGCATGGCCGGCTGGGGGGCCAGGAGGCAACGCCCCCAGCCGGCCGGCACGTCGTAACCGGCGGGGCATAGCCGGTGGGCCGCTTCTGGCAGGGCATAGCCGGACCGCAGGGGGAGGTGGCCTGCCCTTTGATTGCGTCAGAAGGCTGGGGAAAGGGGGCGCTTGAGGCTACCCCGGGGTCATCCCCCTGTCACATGTATATCAAATATACTTCTGTCGACGTTGCCAACCTTCTTATCTACCAAGTATCTAGGGTTGTTCCGCTTCAGCGACCGCTCTCCTCATAATCGAAGCACTTAGTCTCGGGTTTGGGTTCAGCTTTGGGTTGCTTCGCTGGAGCAACAACTGACTTACTATCCATCAAGTTTCCCTCCTTGCTCTTGCCCTTCTCGAAACTGGTGGTTTGAGTAACCATCAACACTTGATGCTCCTTCCTGATTTCTACCTTCGCGGTGTCAAACATCGTGAATAGCTCAGGGATCATTATTTCTATCCCTGGTATTTTATAGTTCATCACCAAGTTCAAGTAGCTTAGTGACAGTGACTTGGAGAACTATATCAATCACTATCTTATCTGGAAGATTAACCCCCACTCGATTCAAGTGATTGTAGCACCCAGACAATCTGAGCACATGCTCAATGATTGAGCTATTCTCCTTCATCTTGCAGACAAATAATCTCGTTGGAGATCTTATATCTCGCAACACGGGCACGAGCCTGAGATCCTAATTTCAGCCCTTACAACATCTCATATGTTCCATGACGTTCAAAATATTTTGAGCCTCAATTCTAAGCCGTAATGCATGACGCACTAAACTATCAAGTAGTCATCAGGACGTGCCTGTCAGATGTTCACAACATCTACAGACGACGCTAGACGGGTTGGCGCACCGAGCGGTGCATTAAGGACATAAGCCGTCTGTGCAGCAATGAGGACAATCCTCAGATCACGAACCTCGTCCGCAATATTGATACCATCATCTTTCAACTCTATTTCTCTAGGAATATATAAAAATTCAAGGGAGCTACAACGTGAGCTAGTAATCTACAACATAATTTGCAAAGACACTACTGACTATGTTCATGATAATGAGTTCAATTAATCATATTACTTAAGAACTCCCACTCAAATTGAAATCCCTCTGGTCATTTGAGTGTCACATGATCCAAATCCACCAACTCAAGTCCGATCATCACGTGAGTTGAGGTGGTTTCAATGGTGAACATCATCATGCTGATCATATCTACTATAAGACTCATGTTCGACCTTTCGGTCTCTTGTGTTCCGAGGCCATGTCTGTACATGCTAGGCTCATCAAGTTTAACCCGAGTGTTCTGCATGTGCAACACTGGCTTGCATCCATTGTATGTGAACGTAGAGTCTATCACACCCGATCATCACATGGTGTCTCGACACGACGAACTTTCGCAACGGTGCACACTCGGGGAGAACACAATTTATCTTGAAATTAAGTGAGGGATCACCTTATGATGCTACCGTCGTCCTAAGAAAAACAAGGTGCATAAAAAGGATTAACATCACATGAAAATCATAAGTGGCATGATATGGCCATGAACTTGTGCTTTTGATCTCCATCTTGAAAGCACCGGCATGATCTCCATCGTCACCGGCATGACACCATGATCTCCATCGATGTGTCGCCATCGGGGTTGTCACGCCCACCATGCTTCTACTACTATTGCTATCGTTTAGCGATAAAGTAAAGCATTACATAGCGCTTAATGATTAACATGCAGGTCATACAATAATTAAAGACAACCCTATGGCTCCTGCCGGTTGCCTTACTCATCGACATGCAAGTCGTGATAATCTATACATCACATGATCGTCTCATACATCACAGATATCACATCATGTAATTGGCCATATCACATCACAACATACCCTGCAAAAACAAGTTAGACGTCCTCTAATTGTTGTTGCATGTTTTACTTGGCTGCTACGGGTATCTAGCAAGAACAATTCTCATCTACGCAAAAACTACAACGGGTATACACTAGTTGCTTTTCAACCTTCTCAACGACCGCCTTTGTCGAATCCGATCCACCTAAAGTGAGAGAAACTAGCACCCGCAAGCCATCTATGCAACGAGTTGCGGTTGAGGGATCCAGTCTCTCGTAAGCGTACGAGTAATGTTGGTCCGGGCCGCTTCATCTCACAATACCGTAGAACCAAAACATGACCAAGGGAGGAAGCAATCTAAGCATCAACGCCCACAAACTCTTTGTGTTCTACTTGAGATCTCATCTACACATAGACCTAGCTCATGATGCCACTGATGGGAACGTTGCATGGGAAACAAAAAAAGTCCTACGCACACACAAGATCTATCCATGGTGATGAGCATCTACGAGAGGGAGAGTGGATCTACATACCCTTGTAGATTGCTAAGCAGGAAGCGTTAAGAAACACGGTTGGTGTAGTCGAATGTCTTCGCGATCCAAATCGCCGAGAATCCCGCGATCTCATCATGACCCGTCCCGTGATCCAATCACGATCCATCCCGCAAAGTCATCACGATCCGTCCAGTGATCTCATCATGATCCGTCCCGCGAACTCATCACGATCCATCCCGCAATCTCATCACGATCCGTCTCGCAATCTTGATCACGGTCCTTCCGATCTAGCGCCGAACGGATGGCACCTCCATGTTCAACACACGTACAGCTTGATGACGATCACCACCTTCTTGATCCAGCAATAGGGAGCGGAGAGGTAGAAGACTTCTCCGGTAGCATGATGGCACTTCGGCGATGGTGGTGGAGCTATTCTGGCAGGGCTTCGCCTAAGCACTGCAGAAATCCGATCTAGAGGAGAAACTATGCAGTAGAGGAACGGGTAGCACGTGGCTGAAAATCTAGTGCCAAAACCCTAAAATACTCTAGTATATATAGTAGGAGAGGAGGAGGAGGCTTTGCTCCCAAGGAGCCAGCCCTTGGGTCAGCCAAACCAAGGAGGATTGGAGGATTCCTCCTCCAATCCTAGTAGGACTAGGACTCTTCCTTATTTTTGCCTTGTTGCCGTTTTCCACTTTTTCTCTTTGGGCTTTTCTTCCCAGCCGCATGGTACTCTAGGGTTATCTCCGAGGGTGTCTGTTGGGTTGGCATGGATCAAGACTGGGATTTGTTACTCCATGTGATGGAGAGGTATCTCAGGGCCCACTCGGTAATACAACATCACAACAAGCCTTGCAAGAAATGTGACTAAGTGTTAGTCGCAAGATCTTGTATTACAAAACGAGTAAAGAGACTTGCTGGTAACGAGCTTGAACTAGGTATGGAGATACGGACGATCGAATCTCGGGCAAGTAACATACCGAAGAACAAAAGGAACATCATACGGGATTAACTGAATCCTTGACATAGAGGTTCGACCGATAAAGATCTTCATAGAATATGTAGGAACAATATGACCGATAAAGATCTCCGTAATGGTCCGTAGGTAAAGATTGATATATAGGAAGTCCTATTTTGGTCGTCGGAAAAGTTTCGGGCTCATCAGTAGTGTACCAGGAGTGCCGGGAGTGTATCGGGAGACCATCGGGAGGGGTATTTCGACCCAAGAGGATACATGGGCTGTGGGAGAGTGAATACCAGCCCTTAGTGGGCTGGTGGAAGTCCCACACAAGGCCCATGCGGCTGGGAGAGAAAAGCCCAAAGAGAAAAGGTGGAAAAAGGCAAAAAAGGCAAAAAAAAGGAGTCCTAGTCCTACTAGTATTGGAGGAGGATTCCTCCTCTCCTCCTTGGTTCGGCCGAAGCCTAGAGATGGCCCCTTGAGGGCCAAGCCTCCTCCTCTCTTCCTCTTACATATACCAGAGGTTTTAGGGTTTTTGCACTGTATTTTTCAGCCACGTGCTACCCTCTCCTCTAGTGCATAGTTTCTCCTCTAGATCGGTTTTCTGCAGTGCTTAGGCGAAGCCCTGTCGGAATAGCTCCACCATCATCGCCGCAACACTGTCGCGCTAACGGAGAACTTGTCTACCTCTCTTCTCTCTCTTGCTGGATCAAGAAGGCCGAGGTCGTCATCAAGTTGCACGTGTGCTGAACGCGGAGGTGTCGTCCGTTCGGCGCTAGATCGGAAGGACCGTGATGAAGATTGCGAGACATATCGTGATGAGATCGCGGGACAGATCGTGATTAGTTCGCGGGACGGATCGTGATTGGATCGCGGGACGGATCGTGATGAGATTGCGGGACGCTTGGCGATTTGGATCGCGAAGACGTTCGACTACACCAACCACGTTTCTTAACGCTTCCCGCTTAGCGATCTACAAGGGTATGTAGATCCACTCTCCCTCTCATAGATGCTCATCACCATGGATAGATCTTGCGTGTGGTAGGAAATTTTTTGTTTCCCATGCAACGTTCCCCAGCAGTAAGTACCTCTCGTGCGATAGAGAGTTCACTCCAAAGTCACAAATAGCGGAGAACTAACGAAGAAATTATTGTAGGATATGAAACCACCTCAAAGTTATATTTTCTGATCAATCTTATGAGCTATCCCTATAAGTTTCACCAACAGCCCTAGAGTTCGTACTAAAATAACACCTTAAGATACACATAAACGAAAACCCTAATGTTACCTAGATACTCCAATGTCACCACAGGTACCCATGGGCTTGATTATATGATATGCATTACACAATTTCAGATTCATCATGTTCAATCCAACACAAAGAATTTCAAAGGGTGCCCCAAAGTTTCTACTGGAGTGTCAAGACAAAAACGTGTGCCAACCCCTATGCATAGATTCCCAAGGTCATGGAACCCGCAAGTTGATCACGAAAACATACATCAAGTGGATCAATAGAACATCCCATTGTCACCACAGATATCCCATCACAAGACATACATCAAGTGTTCTCAAATCCTTAAAGACTCAATCCGATAAGAAAACTTCAAAGGGAAAACTCAATTCATCACAACAAGATAGAGAGGGGAAAACTCCATATGATTCATCTATATCAATAAAGATCGCAGTACATCAAGATCTTGTTGTCTCAAGAACACGAGAGAGAGGGAGGGAGAGAGATCAAACACATAGCTATTGGTACATACCCTCAGACTCAAGGGTGAACTACTCCCTCCTCATCATGGAGACCACCGGGATGATGAAGATGGCCTCCGGTGATGGTTTCTCGCTCCGGCAGGGTGCCGGAACGGGCACCCGATTGGTTTTTCTTGGCTCTGGAAGCTTGCAGCAGTGGAACTCCTGATCTAGGTTTCTTTTCGGAGGTTTCTATATTTATAGGAATTTTTGGCATCGATCTCACATCAAGGGGTGCCATGAGGTGGTGACAAGCCTGCGAGGCGCGGCCAGGGGGGTGGTCGTGCCTGGTAGGCTTGTGACCTCCTCGTGGCTCTTCTGGCCCAACTCAAACGCTTCGGGAGTCTCTTTTGGTCTAGAAAAATCATACTAAATTTTCAGCCCATTCCGGGAACTTTTCTTTCTACATAAAAAACGACACCATGGTAGTTCTGCTGAAAACAGCGTTAGTCCGGGTTAGTTCTAATAAAATCATACCAAAATCATATAGAATAATTGTAAACATGGCATGAATACTTCATAAATTGTAGATGCTTTGTAGACATATCAGGGAACCATCCCGCAAAACAAGTACACCACGAAGAATACGGCTAGGGTGAACGACATGCTTGTGGAACCCCCTATTTTACGTGGGCAAAATACGCAAGGGTCGCCTCTCCTGGTCTAACATGGCGCGGCTTTTTAGGCACCCCCTAAAAAAACCGTCTCGCTCCACCACTCCCATGACCTGCAATTAATGTGAGTCATGTGCGAAGCGGTAAAATCATCATAATCACAGGAAATTGTGGTCGGGTGTGCCTGTGCATTGTTTTTGGGCCCAACCCAACAACGTCATGGACTCAAGTGTGGCCCAGGCCCGGGGGTTCCGGTCGGTGTACTAGGAAACAAGGCTCCTAGTACCCCGACTTATGCACATGCGACTGCGGCCTCCTGTCCGGCAAGACCTTGCCAAGCACAAGCCAACCTCAAACACCCTAAAGTAAAGACCAAGAGAGCCGACAGGCCTCCTTGATGGTAGAGAAGACCCGAATGTGAACGCCTCCGCCAACATCTCCACCCCTCAGACCGTTGCTCCACATCCCCGGGCTGATTGTCTACATCAGCTAGGTGGCGAGTAGGCAGGCGGTTAGGTGAAGTTGGTTGGGGCGCGTGGCAGCTCAGTGGATGACACCCGTCCCATGGCGTGGCAAAGGAATAAGAGGTAGTTGGGAGAACGACACAGAAGGAGAGGCAATCCTTGTCGAGAGACGTCGCCAGTGCACCACCTCACAATGCAATAAATGCGTTTGTCCTAGTCCGTTAGAGTTAGGTATTTCCCACTATAGCTCCTTCCAATACTCTTGACAGCTATAATATTCACTGTTTACTCATGTATTTACCAATTTAGCTAATCTGGTAGCCCCTTACTCTATAAAAGGAGGCCCATGGCTACCTTTAGAAAGTTCGACTCCCCGTTCATTCTACACACGTAGCAGCACCTCTCGAGCATCTCTTGCTGGGAGGAAACACTCATGTACTATGAACACACATAATACACCATACACATGACATACGGTTTTACGCCCCCGAGCGGCCCAAACCTATCTAAACCACCGTGTACGTGTTGGTCGGGGATGCTATTTGTGCATCCAAGGTCCCTGTAGTAGAACCGCAAAAAGGGACCCAACTGGTCCCATAGATCATCGTACCCCGGTAAGTTTGGCCTTGCTGGTGATCGTCAACACTAAGGGGGAGAAGATGAAGGCCAGAGCATCCTTCACCTCAGAATCGGCCGCCTTCTTGGCCTTATTCGCCAGGCCTGAAGCGGCGGAAGAGGACGCTTGTTTTGGTGCCATGGAGATCTCAGAGGCGAGCGGCGGTGGAGATGGAAAAGGAGGCTTGGAAGCTCTGCATTGCAGAAAGGAGAAGGAGAAGGGGCGATAGAGCAGAGAGAATGTGATTGGGGTTAACGGCACGCTTGCGGAATGCCCTATTTTACACGGGTGGAATACCAAAGGGCTGCCTCTCCTGGTCTAGCGTGGCACGACCTTTTAGGTGCGCCCCCTCGAAACAACCGTCTCGCTGAACCACTCCCACGACCCGTAGTTAATGCGCGTCGTGGGCAAAGCGGTAAAAATCATCATAACCACAAGAAATTGCGGCCACGTGTGTGTGCATTGTTTTTGGGTCCGGCCCAACAACGGCACGGACTCGAGTGTGGCCGAGGCCCAGGGGCTCCTGTCGGTGTACTAGGAAACATACCCCCTAGTACCCTGACTTATGCATATGCGACCGTGGCCTCCTGACCGGCCAGACCATTCCGGGCTCAAGCCAACCTCCAATCACCCTCAAGTAAAGACCAAGAGAGACGACATGCCTACTTGTCGATGGAGAAGACATGAATGCGAACGCCCCCACCAAGATCTCCACCCGTCGGACAGTTGTTCCACATCACCGGGCTGATTGTCAACATCACCTACATGGCGAGCAGGCATGTGGTTAGGTGAAGCCGGTCGGGGCGCATGGCAGCTCGGTGGGTTTACAACAGCTTTAATGACACCCCTCCCATGACATGGCAAAGGAATAAGAGGTAGCTGATTGAACGACACAGAAGGAGAGGCAATCCTTGCCGGGAGACGTCTCCATCTCGCCACCTCATGACACAATAGATGCGTCTCTCCTAGTCCGTCAGAGTTAGATATTTCCCAGAATAGCTCCCGTCAATAGTGTTGATGTTGGAGATATGCCCTAGAGCCAATCATGTATGATGATATTTCCTATGTGTTTATGAATAAAGATAGTCCTTGGACATTATCATTGATGTGTATTAACAAGTACGTGACTTGTTTGTGAGACTATGCATTGTATGATAAATGTCCTAAATGGTCCCTAGTACAAAGGGTTGTGTGGACGCACAACTAATTAGACTAGCATATGACACGGTGGATGGTTCGGTCTCACTGACCATGTAGCATTGGATGCTAGCCAGATAATATGGACTCGGAAAGGTCTGGTCGGATTTGACATAGTCGGATCCGAGTAAAGATAAGGTCTGAGTTGGACAGATCCAACTATGAGACGCATCGATAGGTCATGTGTGAGTCTTTAGTACAACATACGATCTATGTCCTAAGACCTGAGCTGGCGCATGTACTCGAGATGGTGACAGACTTGCTTTGGGCTGACCAAACGCTACTCCGTGACTGGGTAGTTACAAAGGTAGGTTTCGGGTTTGTCCAGACCCATGCTGCGAGACATGGTTGAGCAAGATGGGATTTGCCCCTCCGATGAGGAGAGATATACTCTGGGCCCCTCGGGTGATCCAACCTGGATAAGCATGGCCATGCGATGAGGATTACAAGATAATCTGAAGTGTTGGTCGGATTCACCGGAATGAGAAAGAGGTCGTGCTGCAACAAGGATGACCATGACGCCTTGTGCATGACAACATATATCATGTGGCAAAGGGAACAGAAGTGTGAAGTACAGGTTTGCCTAACCAGCTTCATCGGACACTTGGAGTCGGCAAGTTTTGCTAGAGACCGCTACCGACTGGTCGAGTCGGATGTGATATGACTCGCGACCAAGTGAACGGGAACCTAAGGGGCCGCGCGCTTAAGGGATGGAACACGTGGGCTTTAGGATCCGTGCGAGGTCCAAGAGTTGAGCCCGTGCCGGATGCCTATATATAGTGGAGGTGCGGCACGCCCATCCGGTAGATCGCTTTGACGCTGTCATTAGGGTTTGCATGTGCTGGGAATAGCCACCTTCACTCGCCGCCGACCGTGTGATCGGACCTAGCAGTCCGCTGCACGGGTGTTCCTTCTGCATGCGCGGATATCGTTAGAGGCGGTGCACTTGCACCGCTCTGGCGAACCTGTACGTGGGATCCAGCGGCCAGCTGTTCGAGTGAGATCGGATGAGGAGGAGACGGACCACACGAATGCGCTGCCCCAACTCTACTTCCGCTGCACGGCACTGTGCGTCTAGTGGTAACAATCTGTGATCCATCTTCGTAGCATGTTCTTGGTTGTTTGCCCGTAGCAAATTTTAATTCGCATGCGATGCACCTACGGTAGAACCCAACAATTGACAGCTATAATATTCACTATTTACTCATGTAATTACCAATTTAGCCATCGTGCTAGCCCCTTACCATATAAAAGAATGCCCATGGCCACCTTTAGAAAGGTCGACTCCCCGTTCATTCTACACGTGTAGCGGCATCTCTCGAGCATCTCTTGTCAGGCGGAAACACTCCTGTACTGTGAACACACATAATACACCATACACATGACGTAGGGATTTATGCTCCCGAGTGCCTTGAACCAGTTTAAACCACCATGTATGTGTTGGTCGGTGATGCTCTTTGTGCATCCAAGGTCCCCGTAGTAGAACCACAGAAAGGGACACAGCTGGTCCCATAGATTGTCATACCCCGATAGTTCACTTCATGGTTCCTAAAGAAATAGAAGTCCTGAGTCTCTTTACAAGTTGAGGTTTTCACTACGAACATCTGATGAAGCGAATTCAGTCAAATTGGAAAGAAAGTGAACTATAGAAAGTAGTCGAACGGAATTCATACCTACAAGTGAGCGCTTCTCATGTTCCAAACCTGCACTCTTGGACTTCTCGGGTTCCAGATCCACCCAAAGGTCCAGCACCTCCTTCTCCAGAGTAGCATATCGAGTCCCGAGCTCGCAAGCACTCTGTCAAAAAGGAAAAAAAGGAAAAATAGGCAAACACCGTCAGTTGGATACCAGGGAAGCAACCACTCGGTCAGCCGAGCGGGAAGCAACATTATAAGTATTATACTACAACAGAAAAAAATCAAACTCTAAGACTCCTCTCGATTGCTTCAATCGACAGCAGTCTCGTGGACTACACCTAGTGGGTGCGGTCAGCGTGACCCCACTAGAAGGTAAGGTGGGATTAGGTACATATACCACCCCAACTACTTCGACGGGGTCGGTATGCACTCATACTACAAGCTCACCCGACTACTTCGACAAGGTCGGTATGCACTACTACTACAAGCTCACCCGACTACTTCGACAAGGTCGGTATGCACTACTACTACAAGCTCACCCAACTACTTTGACAAGGTTGGTATGCGCTACTCCTACAAGCTCACCAGATTACTTGGGCAAGCTCGGTATGAGCTACTCCCACAAGCTCGGGAAGAAGCACGACTATGTGTTAGCCGAGCACATGCGTGTGGGCAAGCACCAAAAATATATTGAAGACCACGGTAATGCCAGAGACATCCACAACAACAAGATGTTAAAGATCCAAGACTCCCGTTGACTTCTATAGTCAACGGCAGTCTCGAGGACTACACTCAATGGGTGCATTGAGCGTGCCCCCACTGGAATCAAAAAACACCCAATGGGGGTGCCTCACGTAAACCCACTCGGAAGAAAAACAAAAAACAATCCTTGTGAAAAAATCATTACCCCGACTGAAATTGGTATAGTACTTACTCAGACATTTTCCCTTAGAGTTTTTCTGGCATCATACTCCTCCTTCAGCCGATTATTCATCAACTCCACCTAGATCATGGATTCGTTGCTTGCGCCCACTTTGTACTCAAGGGTCTGATACAACGTGAAGAGGTTTACCGTGGCAGCAACCAATGAGGGAGCGGGCATCACGGCCTCGACTATGGCCCCAACTCTATAGGTGTAGCACTCGGACCGCTGGTCTTGGTGATAGCCTTGATTGGAGAGACTCTGGGATTCGGCCTGACGGGACATCTTGAATCATGATACGTCTCCAACGTATCTATAATTTTTGCTTGTTCCATGCTGTTAAATTATCAATCTTGGATGTTTTACAATCCTTTTATAGCAACTTTACATCATTTTTTTGGACTAACCTATTGACATAGTGCCAAAGTGCTAGTTGTTGTTTTTGCTTGTTTTTTTACTTCACAGAAAATCAGTACCAGACGGAGCCCAAATGTTGCGGGGATTTTTGTAGAATTTTTATGGACCAGAAGATCCAAGATGGGCCAAAGATCACCTAAAGAGGGGACCCAGGGTGGCCACCCTCCACCAAGGCGCGCCAGAGGCCCCTAGCGCGGCCTGGTAGAGGGTGGGCACCTCGGGACTCCCCCCAACCGACCATCAAGCCTATAAATTTCCTATTAATCAGAAAACCCTAGGAGAGTCGACGAAACGCAATTCCAGCCGCCGCAAGTTCCAGAACCTCGAGATCCAATCTAACACCATCACGGAGGGGTTCATCTTCTTCATAGGCGCCTCTCCAATGATGCGCGTGTAGTCCACCATAGACCTATGGGTCCGTAGGCACTATCTAGATGCCTTCCTCTCTCTCTCTCTCTATGATTCTCAATACAATAGTCTCCTGGAGATCGATTTGATGCAATGACTTTTGCGGTGTGTTTGTTGGGATCCGATGAATTTTGAGTTCATGATCAGTTTCTATCCATGAATATGATTTGAGTCTTCTTTGACCTCTTATTTGCATGATTACTTATAGCCTCGTCTTTCTTGTTCGAATCTTTGGTTTAGTTAGGCCAACTAGATCGATTTTTCTTGCCATGGGAAGACGTGCATTGTGATGGGTTCGATCTTGCGGTGTTCTTTCCCAGTGACAGAAGGGGCAGCCAGACACGCATGTATCATTGCCATTAAGGATAATAAGATGGTGTATATTCCTACATGAATAGATCTTGTCTACATCATGTCACTGTTCTTATTTCATTACTCCGTCTTCCCATGGACTTAATACACTAGATGCATGCTGGATAGTGGTCGATGTGTGGAGTAATAGAAGTAGATGTAGAATCGTTTCGGTCTACTTATCTTGGACATGATGCCTATATAATGATCAATGTCTGGATATCGTCATGATTACTTGATCTTCTATCAATTGCCCAACATTAATTTGTTCACCCACCATGCACTACACTCATGAGAGAAGACACTACTGAAACCTACGTCCCCTGGATCTACTTTCCGAACATATTACTTTCTGATCTACTATTTTCATCTTTTGTTTTCAGATCTATTAATCCAAAAAAAACCAAAAATACCTTGCTGCACTCTTTGTTTACTTATTTTAGTTTGCTTTCTTGCGAGATCTATTTGGCAAACCTATCATTACATAATCTATCTTATTACCGTAGAGAGCCTGACAACCTCTCTTTTGCATCGGGTTGCAAGTATTTGTTAGTTTGGGGCAGGTGTTGTTTACGTGGGTGCGTGATCTTCCTCTACGGATTGATACCTTGGTTTCATAATTGAGGGAAATACTTACCGTCGCTGTGCTGCATCATCCCTTCCTCCAGAGGATTCAGTAGGTCAACCTTGTTATCCCCGTCAAGCTAGATCACTTCAGTCAAACCTACAAATGCTTGGTCATTAGGAAAACGGAGGAATGGATCATTTGGAATTTAAATAGGACAAGGTCAACAGATACTTTTGGAAGATGCCGCATATGCCTCCACTTGGCTCTTTTTCGCGACCTTTGGGTCGAGTGAAGCGGTTGAAGTACCAACACTGTGGTCAAGATATCATTTGGATGTAATACATAATCAAGATTGACTAAGGTAAAAGACAACCAATCGAGATACTTATGCCAACACCACATGCACGGTCACCTTAATCCTTGGCAAGGCCGCCTTCCGGGGTTTGGCAGCCGGGACTTTAGGTTGCTAGGTTGTCTTCTCAGGCGACCGACTAACTCAGGTTGTTCGCGCTTCGAGCTATGGGTCAATGGAGCCGCTGTAGTTGGCTTACAACCACACGACCCTTTGGCACTTCTAACGCAAGCACTTGGGTCATGACGCGTCTTAGAGCGACTCTCCACCTAGACGTCCTCCGATGGGGAAGACTCAGCCTCATCTCCATCCTCGAAGTCGTCCTCCTCAATGTCATCATTGTTGATATCCTCATCCTTATCGCCGTCCTCCACATCGACTTTGGGCGCTCAGTGTGACTGGCCACGTCCATGGGCATGCTGTCAACGGTCGGCACTACGCTGACCATCTCTATGAAGCTCTTCCAAGAGAGAAAACAATGAAGTCAACGACAATCAAACAATAACAATGTAATCACTCGGATCGAAAGGATTCAAAAATAGCTCAATTAACAGATGCTCCTTGTCGAAAGGAGCTATCACCCTTGTGCCCTGGGGGTTGACGTGCGCTGAAGTGATGTCCATGAGCTTGGCCTCTAGCGTTTTCATCTCAAACTCGTCCGGGTGGACTCGGGTAGGGTCACTCAGACCTTCGTACTCCCACATAGGGTGGATGCTACTTGTAAATTGCGTTGGGTTTTTCCCCGAAGAGGAGAGGAGATGCAGCATAGTAAAGATAAGTATTTCCCTCAGTGAAAACTGGTTATTTAAACAATAGGAGAATCACGCAAACTCTCGTCGTCAGCACCTACACACATAAAATCAAACACTTTCACCCAACGCAGCCAAGAGGGTTATCAAGCCCCTTTAAATCGTTACTTACAAGGATTAAATACATATAGTTGGATAGAAATAATTATAGAATGAAATAACAATAAATAAATGACAGAAATATTTTTAGGGTTTTACTAATAATATTTATGTAGGCGTCGGGGCCATAGTTTTCGCTGGATGCTTCTCTCTCGAAGATAGTATACAATGGGCAAAGCAATTACCGTTGGGCAATTGATAGAATAGCAAATAGTTATGTCATTTTATTCAAATAAATGATCATGTATATAGGCATCACGTCTATAAGCAAGTAGACTGACTCCTGCCTGCATCTACTACTATTACTCCAATCATCGACCGCTATCCAACATGCATCTTGAGTATTAAGTATGAAACAGAGTAATTCTTTGGGCAAGATGACATGATGTAAAAAAAGTAAACTCAATTAATATGAATGAACTCCATCGTTTTATCCTTAATTGGAGTAATACAATACATGTCATGTCCCTTTCTATCACTGGGATTGAGCACCGCAAGATTAAACCGATCACAACGCACCACTCCCACTGAAGATAATTCAATCTAGTTGGCCAAACCAAACTGATAGAGCGGATAGAAATATGAAGCAATAACAATCAAGCATAAAAGAATTCATAAAAGACTCAAATCAATATTCATGAATAATCTGATCATAAACCCACAATTCATCGAATCCCAACAAACACACCGCAAAGAATAGTACATCTAATAGATCACCACGGGAATAGCAATGAACTCTGTATTGAAGATCAGAGAGAGAGATAAAGACATCTAGGTACTAGCTATAGACATGTAGGTCTGTAGTGGACTATTCATGCATCATCATTTAGGTAGCAAGGTTGATGTAGATGGCCTCCGTGATCGATACCCCCTCCGGCAGAGTACCGGAAAAGGTCCCTAGATGGCCTTCTGTCGAAACAGAGACTTGCGGCGATAGAAAAAGCATTTTGGGTGGCTCCCTCTTGTTTTTATGATTTTCGAGAATTTATAGAGGCGGTGTTAGGTCAAACAGAGGCAGGGTGGTCCCAAGGCAAGGGCCGAGCCCTACCCTCCTAGGAACACCCTGTTACCTTGGAACCACCTCGTGCAGCCTCCGGACTCCCTCCGAAGCTTCCAGGTCTTACATATGTATAGATAAAATCATCAACAAGTTTCGTAATGTTTGAACTTTGTTTGGTACGGGTTTCCTGAAAGGCGAAAAACAAGCAGAAAATAACAACTAGCACTTGGCACTGGGTTAATAGGTTAGTTCCCAAAAATGATATAAAATATCATATAAAGTAAATATAGAATGATAATATCATAGCATGGAACAATAAAAAATTACAGATATGTTGGAGACGTATCATCATCCCCAAGCTTAATTCCTGCTCGTCCTCGAGTAAGTAAATGATAAAAACATTTTTTTTGATAGGACATGCTACCCAACATGTAATCTCTTTCTGGTATGATCTTTGAGAAATGATGAACTAATAAACATCAACATAATAATATTCATAAACATAAATAACATAATGATTAACTTTCAAAATATATGATCCTTAAAGAACGTTACCCCTCACTCATTTTATCATATTAGCACAGCATGACTCCGTCTTCACCACATAAGTACAAATCTTGAGCACCATGGTGTCAAGTCAGGAACTGGATCGTACTTCTAACGCTCTTCAACATTTTCAACCTCACTCAATACATGAGCGTGAACCATGGATATAGCATATGGGTGGAATACAGTATGGTGGTAGAGATCAAAAGGAGTTGAAGTGGGAAGAAAGTCTCTCATCAACTAGGCAGATCAACGGGCTATGGAGATGCCCATCAATCATTATCAATGCGAGAAGTAGGGATTGCCATGCAACAAATGCACTAGAGCTATAAGTGTATGAAAGCTCAACCGAAGCTGAGTGGGTGTGTATCCAACTTGCTTCCTCATGAAGACCTTGGGATTTGAGGAAGACCATCATCGTAATATACATGCCAAGTTCTATAATGAAATAGTCCCACTAGAATATGAAAATGATAATTTAGGAGACTCTCTATATGAAGGGCATGGTGCCACTTTGAGGCACGAGCATCGAATAAGAAGTGTTAGCACTGCCCCTTCTCTTTTTTTCTCTCATTTATTTTCTTTTTTGAATGGTGGGATTTTCTCTTCTTTTTTTTGTCTCCATGTTTCTCTTTTTCGTCTGGACTCTCATCCTGGCTTATGGGGGAATCATAATCTCCATCATCCTTTCCTCAATGGGATAGTTGTCTAGTAATGATGATCCTCATCATTTTATTTACTTACAACTCGATGTAACAACTCAACGATGATATAAAACGACTCTATATGAATGCCTCTGACAGTGTACCAGGATGTGCAATGATCTAGTATAACATGTAAACAATGATGAAAGGTGGCCTTATCACAAATACCATGTCAGTTGTGTGATCATGCAAAGCAATATGATGATGAACACACAAGTCATGTGTTGTAACGGTGGAAGTTGCATGGTGATATATCTCAGAATGGCTATGGAAATACCATAATAGGTAGGTATGGTGGCTGTTTTGAGGAAAATACAAGTAGGCTTATGTGAGATAGAGTGTATCATATCATGGGGTTTGGATGCACTGGTGAAGGTTGCACCAATCGTTGAGGTGAGAATGGGCAATGGATGGTACCGAAGAGGCTAGCAATATACGAAAAGGTGAGTGTGCGTACATCCATCGATTCACATTAGTCATAAAGAACTCATATACTTATTGCAAAGCCTTATTATCTCTCTTGAAGAAAAGTACTTCCGCATGTCCCTAGGGAAGAGGTTGGTAGGAGTTAACCATCGCATGCCCCCAACTTGAACAAAACAAGGATTTCAACGAGGAATAAGAATGGTCACACATCGTCACCATGCCATAAACAATATTTATATGAGCAACAAGTAACAAGCTTTAATTACCGATATTTCTACTAACCAACAATCATGTACTCATGCATGTTCATATTACTACATTAATATCATTAACCCACAGTTTATTTTTATATAGTGAGCTACATGAAAGTTTTTATTATACACTCCTCAAATACCTATCCTTTTGGGACTCGTCTTATAACCCATGAAATTATCGTTACATTTTTTGGACTCTCAAACTGGTTTAAGTGAAGCGCAAGAGTTCAATTATTTCTATAAAATTGGCAAGCCACCGTGCTCTAAAAGATATAAGTGAAGCACTAGAGCAACTGCCTAGCTCAAAAGACATAAGTGAAGCACATAGAGTATTCTAACAAATCATAATGAACATGTGTCTCTCTGACATATCTGTGTTCCATAAAGCAATGATTGTAGAAACTCAAAATAAAGCAAGCTATAATACATGACGCTCCAAGCAAAACATATAACATGTGATGAATAAAAATATAGCTCCAAGTGACATACCGATGGAATAGGGACGAAAGCAGGGATGCCTTCCGGGGCATCGCCAAGCTTTCACGCTTGAGTATTCCTAGAATATTACCTTGGGGTGCCTTGGGAATCCCTAAGCTTAGGGTCTTGCCGCTCCTTATTCCTTCCTCCATCGTGGTCTCACCCAAAACTCGAAACCTTCAGCACACAAAACTCAATGAAACCTCATGAAATTCGTTAGTATAATCAACATATCAAATACTTTAGGTATTGTTATAAATTGATTCATTTTCACTATTTCATAGTCGGTACTGTATTCTAACTTCTCCATTGCTTATACCCATGGATACAATACATAACACATCAAAACAAGCAAACTATGCAAGCAAAAACATAATTTGTCTAAAATAGAATAGTCTATAATGATCTGTAGTAAAACCATACTTCTGCAAGTCTAAAACTTCTAACAAATTAGGACAAACTGAATATTTTTCTACCAATACTTTGTAAAAATTTCAGCAATTTATCACGTTCCAATAAAAAACTAAAATTCATGTATAGTGCACAAAAGTTTCTGTTTTTGCACAACATCAATTCTACTATCATCCAAATCTATCTCGAAAGCTTTACTTAGCACAAACACTAATTAAAACATAAAAACCACAATAATTGAAATATCAATGATCATCCGAAGACACGAAAATAGAAAGTGAAACAACAAAATTTAAGATAACTGACGGGGTTATTACCCATGGGTAGGCCAAAGCAACGGGGTTCTCCTCCCCGCTTCGAAGAAAAAGCACACGGCCGACTGCCTCCTGGCCGGATGGTGCATAGCCGGCAGGAGCAATTGCCGGCTGGCTCACGGACGGCTGGCCAGGGAGCCGGCTCGGTCCCCGGTCGGCTGGACACGACCGGCTGCCCGCGGGCCACCTCCTTCGTTGACCCCTGGGCAGACAAGCAATGTCCCGTCCCTCTGCGCACGGGTACGATGACATGACATGACCGCCACGACGGATGCCAATGTAGCCACAGTGACCGCTGACGCTCGGGCGCGCGTGGCTACAGTCCGATCGTCCGGGCCGCTGACCTTGGCGACCGCGACCGGGCGGGGGAACAGGGCCGACACGCCCCTGCCGACTCGATTACCTGCTCCGGTGTGGCTATAGTGCAGCCGGTCATACCGAAGACTTCTGCCGACTGGCACTAGACGACGCCTCCCGGGCGGCCCATGCCGTGGTAGGTGGGCGGGGGCCAATCGCGGAGCCGGCTGGTGGGCCCCAACGGGCGACGGGACCGCGCAGCCGGTGGACCCTAGAGGAGAAGAGATGACTCGAGGGGCAGGACCCCCTGGTCAGTTGGAGAGGCTGCCAGCTAGGTCCCCCCACTTATGTACCTCAGGAATATTGTAAGCCAGGGGGTTGGCCTATAAAAAACCCCGAGCCCCCCATGCAACAGGGACGACAAGTTTCACGCACACACCTATGGGATACTTCCCACATTCTCACACTTGGTAGCGAAGGAAGGTGAGCCGGCTGCTCCCTCTTCCTCCTCTAGGCTCAGCTCTAGGAGCAACCTTGTATACACACCCATCCATCGAACTAGACCAAGCAAGACTAGGGGTATTACCTCCCACGGAGGGCCCTGAACCTGGGTACATCGTGTGTTGCCACCGCTTGTACCTAATCCTGCTCCCGGAGCCCCTTGGCGTCCTCCGGACCCAACCACCTACGTAAGCCTACCCATGGCATGTGTCATGAGAAAATGACGACAATAACTATTGGGTTGCCTCCCAACAAGTGCTATTGTTTAACACCCCTAGCTAGGCATAATACATACTATCAAGTGTTGTCATGCTTCAAACTCGGTCCATAAGTGGCCATCATGATAGATTAATAAGGTGGTTTAATTATATTTCTAGGGAATTGTTCCATCCATTCTTTAATGGGAATTATAATCTTATGTTCCCTTCCTTCATATCAATAATAGCACCTATAGTTTGTAAGAAAGATCTATCCAGTATTATTGGACAAGACAGATTGCAATCAATATCAAGCACAATGAAAACCACGGGCACATAATTTCTATTAGCAAGAACAAGCACATCATTTATTCTACCCAATGATTTCTTAAAGGTGGAATCTACTAAGTGCAAGTTAAGGGAACATTAATTTATATCGGTGAGACCTAGCACATGACATTTCTTTCGGTATTGTAGAAACGCTACCACCAAGATCACACAAAGCATTGCATTCATAATATTTAAGCTTAATTTTAATAGTGGGTTCCCATTCATCATGAAACTTTCTAGGTATAGAAGCCTCTAACACAAGTTTCTCCTCATGAGCTTTTATCATAGTTTCTATAATATGTTTAGTGAAAGCTTTATTTTGTTCATAGGCATTGGGTTAGCTAATTATAGATTGAAAGAAGAAAATTAATTCAACGAAAGAACAACTTTCATAATTAAATTCCTTGTAATCCAAAATAGTGGGGACATCACTAGTTAAAATTTTGACGTCTCCAAACCCACTTTTTTATTATTATCATTAAGATCATCACCCTCCAAACAAACGGGACGCCTTCTACCTAAAGTTGACTCATCTCCAGCCCATTTATCATAAATTTTCATATTAGTCATATCTTCAACATTATGCAATTTTTCTTCTACCATAGTATTAAAAATCTTTTGAGAACTAACAAATTCTTTAATGGTATTCTAAAGAACAAAGGGTATCCTATTATTATTACATGAATTTCCATAGGAATTTCCATAATTATTAGAGGAATTACCGTGATGAGGTCTAGCATTGAAATTTCCTCTATAAGCATTGTTGAAATTATTTTGAGAGACAAATTCACATAAATAGCAATATCATTTTGCTCAATCAAAGTGAGCATCTTTATTAGCAACCATATTCACAAGAGCATCCATTTTATCATTCAAATTAACAATTTCCTCAACATAATTTACCTTATTACTAGTTGGACCTCGCTTAGTGTTTTGTTGAGAATGTTATTTTTATGATATTGTTGAGAAGTTTTGGAGCCTATCTAATGTAACCTCCATAAAGGTACTACCTCCAGCAGAATCTAGAAGGTTTCTCATTACAAAGTTTAGTCCTGCATAGAAAATTTGTATAATTATCCATAACTTTAAGCCATGAGTGGGACAATTTCTAATCATCATTTTCATTCTTTCCCATGCTTGTGCAACATGTTCTGCCTCATTTTGTTTAAAATTCATAATTTTCTCTCTAAGAGAGATGATCTTGGCAGGAGGAAAGTACTTGGCAATAAATGTTGGGGACGTTGCATGGGAAACAAAAAAATTCCTACGTTCACGCAAGACCTATCCATGGTGATGAGCATCTACGAGAGGGAGAGTGGATCTACATACCCTTGTAGATTGCTAAGCATGAAGCGTTAATAAACGGTTGATGTAGTCGAACATCTTTGCGATCCAAATCGCCGAGCATCCCGCGATCCAGTCATGGTCCATCCCGATCTCGCAACGAACGGACGGCACCTCCGCGTTTAGTACACGTATGGCTTGATAACGATCTCCACCTTCTTGATCCAGCAAGAGGTGGCGAAGAGGTGGAAGAGTTCTCTGGCAGCGTGATGGCACTCCAGCGATGGTGGTGGAGCTGTTCCGGCAGGGCTTCGCCTAAGCACTGCAGAAAACCGATCTAGAGGAGAAACTATGCGCTGGAGAAGAGGGCAGCACATGGCAGAAAATTCTGTTCAAAAACCCTCAAAACCACTAGTATATATAGGAGGAGGGGAGGAGGAGGAGGCTTGGCCCTCAAGGGGCCAGCCCTAGGCTTCGGCCGAACCAAGGAGGGAGGAGTCCTCCTCCTCCACTCCTAGTAGGATTAGGACTCCTTCCTTATTTGTTCCTTTTTGCGTTTTTCCACCTTTTTCCTTTTGGGCTTCTCTTCCCAGCCGCATGGGCCTTGTGTGGGACTTACACCAGCCCACTAAGGGCTGGTATTCACATTCCCACAGCCCATGTAGCCTCTTGGGTCGAAATACCCCTCCTGATGGTCCCCCGGTACACTACCGGCACTCCCGATACACTATCGATGAGCCCGAAACTTTTCCGGCGACCAAAACAGGACTTCCTATATATAAATCTTTACCTCCGGACCATTCCGGAGCTCCTCGTGACGTACGGGATTTCATCCGGGACTCTGAACAACCTTCGGTCACCACCATGCATAACTCTATACTACCGAAACGTCACCAAACCTTAAGTGTGCAGACCCTGCGGGTTCGAGAACTATGTAGACATGACCGAGACACCTCTACGGTCAATAACCAATAGCGGGACCTGGATGCCCATATTATTTCCTACATATTCTATGAGATCTTTATCGGTCGAACCTCTATGTCAAGGATTCAGTTAATCCCGTATGATGTTCCCTTTGTTCTTCGGTATGTTACTTGCCCGAGATTCGATCGTTGGTATCTGTATACCTAGTTCAACCTCGTTACCAGCAAGTCTCTTTACTCGTTCCGTAATACAAGATCCCGTGACTAACACTTAGCCACATTGCTTGCAAGGCTTTATTGTGATGTTGTATTACCGAGTGGGCCCTGAGATACCTCTCCGTCACACGAAGTAACAAATCCCAGTCTTGATCCATGCCAACTCAATAGACACCCTCAGAGATACCTCTAATGCATATTTATAGTCACCCAGTTATGTTGCGACATTTGATACACACAAGACACTCCTCCGGTGTCCGTGAGTTGCATGATCTCATGGTCATAGGAACATATACTTGACATGCAGAAAACAGTAGCAATAAACTGACACGATCATATGCTATGTTTGTAGTTTGGGTCTTGTCCATCACATCATTCTTCTAATGATGTGATCCCATTATCAAATGACATCACATGTCAATGCCTAGGAAACCTTGATCATCTTTGATTAACGAGCTAGTTCACTAGAGGCATACTATGGACCAAGTGTTGTCTATTTACCCACACACGTAATGTGTTTCCAATCAATAAAATTATAGCATGGATAATAAACAATTATCATGAATAGGAAATATAATAATAAACACTTTATTTATGGCCTCTAGGGCATATTTCCAACAATAAAAGCATCTTTACACTTATCCCATTACATGGTAAAGATGAAAACCAAGCTTTACCTTATCACTTAGTGAGAAAGGAAATAATTTCAGTTTAACCACATCATCATCCACATATTTTTTTATTGCATATCAGATAATTCAATGAAGGTTTTAAGATGCAAAGCGGGATCCTCATTAGGACTTCTCAAAAAAATTTCTTTCATAAAAAGTTTTAATAATGTAGCATTAATATCATAAATCTCCGTACTAGTGGCCGGTGGTATAGGAGTACTAATAAAATCCTTGTTCTTAGTATTCGAGAAGTCACACAACTTGGTATTATCTTGAGACATAGTGATGAAGCAAGTGAACTAGAAGCAAACAAGTAAACTAGATAACTACTGCAGAGTTTCACTAGTGCAATCTCTCAACAATGCTAACATAAGAGAAAATTGTTGTAGGAAGTAAGAGCCACCTCAAATTTACCCTTTACGATCAAGCTATTGGGCTATTCCTATAAATGTCACAAACAACCATAGAGTCGATACTCAAAAATCACCAATGATACATATCAATCAACCCTAATGTCACCTAGATACTCCAATGTCACCTCAAGTATCTGTGGGTTAATTATTAGACATGCATCTAATAATTTCAAATTCATCATATTCAATCCAACACAAATAATACAAAGAGTACCCCTAAGATTTCTATCGGAGAAGGTAGGACAAGAACATGCAACCAAGCCCTATGCATAAATCCCTAAGGTCATCGGAATCCGCAAATTGATGTCGTAACATATATCAAGTGAATCAATAGAATACCCCATTATCACCACATGTATCCACATGCAAGACATAAATCAAGCGATCTCAAATCCAATATTCAATCCGACATAACAAAATCTCAAAGGGAAAGATTCAATTCATCACAAGATAGCAAGGGAAGAACACCATACAATCCAACTATGTTAACAAAGCCCGAGATACATCAAGATTGTGCCATCTCAAAAACACGAGAGAGAAGGAGATTGAACACATAGCTACTGGTACATACCCTCAGCACCGATGGTGAACTACTCCCTCCTCGTCATGGACTTTGCGGGGATGATGAAGATGGCCACCACAGATGATTTCCCCCCTCCGGCAAGGTACTGGAAAGGCTCTGGATGTTTTTTCATCAATACAGAGAGTTGCGGTAGTGGAGCGGAGGTTATCTGTTTATTTCCAAGGATTCTATATATATATAGGATTTTTGGCATTGGAATCATGCTAAATGGAGCCGAGTGGGCCCCATAAGCCACCATGGCGCTCCATGGGGGGTGGGTGCGCCATGTTGACTTATGGCCCATAGGTGGCTACCCTGCGGTGGTTCTTCACTCCGATGTTTCTTGTTTCCTCTAGAAAAAATCATAAAAAAAATTGGGCGATTCCGAGAACTTTTATTTTCTGCACAAAAACAACACCATGGTAATTCTACTGAAAACAACATCAGTCCAGGTTAGTTCTCAATGAATAATATAAAGTACATAAAACCATATAAAAGTATTGTAAACATAGGTAAATATGACATAAATACTTCATAAATTATCGATATGTTGGAGACGTATCAGTGGGTATGGGGTGGGAGGAATAACTTCTGAAATTGTGCGTCCACTGAAAATTTTGCTGTGAAACTCGAACCTTATGCGGGGGAAACACGCAACACAGACGAAGCACATCAAATACCCACACGCAATAAAATAGAAAATTAGTGATCCCACGTTGGAAAAATTGTACACTCGATGAACGTACTTAAATTCATAGATCATATTTTGCTCTAAAACTACTAGTAGGGGTAAGTACTAGTACTTGGATGATCATAATTAATTAAACAAACATTCGGCCGATCCAC
Organism: Hordeum marinum; assembly: GCA_022496015.1. Classification (NCBI taxonomy): domain Eukaryota; kingdom Viridiplantae; phylum Streptophyta; class Magnoliopsida; order Poales; family Poaceae; genus Hordeum; species Hordeum marinum. Next base: position 337,350,150 of record CM039677.1, on the reverse strand, counting down.
ACGCAAACTACTTCTCCGATGCTAGCTAGATGCCCTCGCTATCGGCCTTATCTGCGGCAGCCCACACCATGCTTGGATTTCGGCCAACTCTCGTCGATGGATTTGGTAGCTACCATCACGATTTTGATGACAAGTGGAGGCATCGGGCCATGTTGGCCAAAGGCCTTCATTCTCCTTCTTGGTCATGCCGGCGGCAACCCACCATGCTTGGTTCTCCGCCTAACTATCCTCAAAAGCACATCCGACTACTTCTTTCTTGGCGCAGATGGACTCTCTTTTCTTGCATGCTTTTTCCTTTTTCTGCTCGTCTTGTGTGGCTTTGGCCTCCGCTTCATCCTTTGCCTATTCGGCGTAGGCAACTTTATAGTCCACCCATTGGTGTGCGGTTGCGGGAGGCGAAGAACTCGATGCGGTGAGATGCCATCACCTCCTTACCAGTTAGTGTGTAGTCGAGGGCTGCGATGAACTCGGCGCGGTGGCATGCCATCGCTTCCTTCCCAGTTAGTGTGCGGTGCGGTGGCAAAGCTCTATCATGCACAACTCAACATTAAAAATGAGCTCGCACGCATATTACAAGCATTCAATCTCTCTATCTCATGCCATCAAACGTTTTGCGAACGTTTCGTTCTAAGAAAACGTTTATGATTAAAACTGTATTTTTGGAAAACTGATAGTATCACATAATACATGATACTTTGCTTGGTGTTCAAATATTTACCACAGCATACTTGTGTCGTATAACGACACCACGGTATGTATCATGTTTTCAGACATGTTTTCCTTTTTCTAGAGTTAAAAACCAATAAACGACACATATGTGGCAGCCTCTTCCCACACATATCCTTTAATTTTCTATTAATTTCTATAGAATACATGAAAAGTTACTCAATGACACAATTATGATTTTTTCAACCATTTTTGAACACCTTTTCATGTACAGAATGTTTGAACTTGAATTATAAGTAGTATGTGCCTAGAAAGTGCACGTAAAAGCCTAAATATAGTAAACGAGCCCGGAAAAATGTCAAATTTGAAATGTGCATTGTAGTGGCTATGATGCTTATAGAAAATAAATCAAGGAGAAACAAGCAAAGAAATATGGGTTCTCCTTTAAAACATGGCGATTTCCCTCCCAACGCCACAAGACTACCTAGGTGATGGTTCGATATATTTAGTGTGTATGATGACATTAGACAAACCTTATAAAATATTTGACACATCATATTGAGGTCATACCAAGGAACCACACAAGGTGTCATGTTTTTCAGGCATGTTTTCCATATTTTCTAGAGTTAAAAACCCAATAAATGACCATATATATGTGACTGCCTCTTCCCACACATATCCTTTAAATTTCTATTAGTTTCCTATAGAATACATGAAAATTTATTAACTGTCACGATTATGATTTTTCGAACCATATTTTTGGACATTTTCATATACAAAATATCCGAACTTGAATTATGAGCATTAAATGCCTAGAGAGTGCACATAAAAGCCTAAATATATTAAATGAGCCTAGAAAAATGTCAAATTTGAACACAGTGCATGGTAGTAGGTATGTTGGTCATAGAAAATAAATTAAGGAGAAAGGACAAAGGAAATATAGGTTGCCTTTCAAAACATGACGATCTCCCTCTCAAAACCATGAAACTTCATAAGTGATAGTTCGATATATGAATGGTGTGTATGGTGACACTAGCCAATCCTTCTCAAATGATTGACACATCATATTGAGGTTGTGACAGGGCACAAACCAGGTATCATGTTTTTCATGCATGTTTTCCATTTTCTAGAGTTAAAAAACAATAAAAGACACATCTATGGTTGCCTCTGCCCACACATATCATTTTAATTTCTACTAATTTTATATAAAATAGATGAAATGTTATTTAATACCACAATTAGTATTTTTAGAACCCCTTTTTTTACATTTTTCATGTATAGATTGACCGAAATTGAATTATAAGCACAAAATGCCTAGAAAACTGCACATAAAGCCTAAATGTAGTAAACGAGCCTGGAAAAATGTCAAATTTGAACACAGTGCATGATAGTGGGTATGATGATCACAGAAAATAAATCAAGTTGAAAGGACCAAGGATATATGGGTTCCCCTTCAAAACATGGCGCATTCACTCCCAAACCATGAAACTTCATAAGCGATGGTTCGATATATGAAGAGTGTGTATGACGACATTAGCCAAACCTCCTCAAATATTTAGCACATCATATTGAGGTCATGCCAAGGAACCACACGAGGTATCATGTTTTTCAAGCGTGTTTTCCATTTGTATAGAGTTACAAAACCAATAAACGACACATCCGTAGTTGCCTCTTCCCACACATATCCTTTAAATTTTTATTAGTTTCATGTAAAATACATGAAAAGTTATGCAATGACACAGTTATGATTTTTCAAACCATTTTGAACACCTTCTCATATATAGAAAGTTAGAACTTGCATCATAAGCAGCAAATGCCTAGAAAGTGCACATGAAAGCCTAAATATAGTAAAAAAAGCTCAAACAAATGTCAGATTTGAAAATGGGGCATTCTAGTGGGTATATTGATCATACAAAATAAATCATGGAGAAAAGACCAAGGAAATATGGGTTTCCCTTCAAAATTTGTGATTTATTTGGGCAGACAATTACTTTGTGAAGGCCGTGTGCCTTCTATAACCGTGTGTGTTCACCCTGTTGTGTGTTGCATTCTGATTGTCGAGAACCCCAACCATACGGATCACACATGCACATCGTAGGATGCATAGCGATCGAACGACAATCCACACCTCTCCCATCGCATTTGTATACTGTAGTTGGGATTTTAGTTTGTAGATGCACTAAATTAACGATGAAGGAATTACTTTCAAAAAAATGACAAAGGAATTTTGGATTTCAGTACACTTAGATCGAGCTATATATCATAATGACATTAATCACACATGGTTCCTGTTCACAAACCATTTCCTATGCAGACCCTCAAATCCGGACCTCTCCCCCTTCGTCCTCATTCGCACTTCTGTATAGGTGCTCGTTCTCGGCCCAGGCCCACCCAAATGTTCGAACTCGACGACGCGTGTCGCAGCCGGCTTTCGCCGATGAACGCCACCACATTTTGTTTCATCCTCTCACTGACGCCTATTAGCCCCGACTTTCTCGACTTTGCTCGATTGGGGATTTATGCAGGTTGGGCTATTATTTTTCTAACGATGAACCAGGTAATTAATTTTGTGAAATAGTTGAGCATCCCTTATTACCATTCGTATGTCCCTGTCAATCGCACGGGGGAAATAGCCGTCGATGAATTTTTCTTGTAGCTAATTTGAGGGTTTTCATTCGTAGTGTCCATAGTGCAATCACCAACCAAGCAAGTATGGTGGCGGCTTCCAGACGGACAAGAAGTTCTATCTCACCATACCATACGACTTCAGGGGGCTCTCGATATGTTCGATTTCACCCTACCATGGTTGGCATGGCCTAATATTATGAGCATGTACTATACATTGCTAAATTTGGGTAAAAGGTGTCACATGCAGCATAGACGTTCAAAAGGATTTTTTCTTTCAAATTAAGGAAATGTACGTTGTACTGTTCTTTCAATTACCCTCATATTTGCATGTCAACTTGATTACATTATCTGTTTAATTACATATTTTTCTACTTTGGTTTTAGCTATTGTTATGTTCTCCCAATTTCTCCCATATTTGCTTTGTTGCTCTATTATATGTAACAATTGTATCATTCCCCGCTGTACATCCCCAGCTTTGCAAGAACACGTGTACAAGGAAATCTTGGCCTTTACTTAGTTGATGACTCCATTGATGTCATATTCACCATGTACCATGGATGTACAATGAAAGTACGAGTAAAAAATAATAATGTCGGGTCGCCCCTATTTTGATGCGTGCCTTTGGAGGAAATTATCTCGGTTTTGTCAACTTAAAGCTAACACAAAAATTCTAGTGCGTACACCGAAGCCTAGTTTTAACATGGATGTTTACTTTCCTAATGGCATCATCCAACGAGATTCTGATCCAGGTTAGTGTTATTTCAACTCTATTTCCTAGCTAGCAATAAATTTGGATTTCCTTTTCTCACTATCTTTCCTAGCCAACAACAACTTCTAATTTTTAATGTATGACCACTATTCTTCTTTATTTTCCTGAATAAATAAGCACTTTGAACTAATTATGCAGGATATGTTCGATTCATAGCTAAAAATATGTATGTTACTCACCATACTAAATTTCACTGGAAAGACTTCGAGCACATCATAAATTTTAAACTACCAGTAGAATGTTTGAACGATGGATTTGGGATGGGAACAAAACTGCCACTGGTGCACACATTGAACAAGACCAATTATGTCAACAAAATGTTGCGAAAACATATTATTTCTATGTTGTTGTTCATAAACTATAGATATCTTCAATGGTAGGTTACAATTGGTTTTTGTTCTTCATTGCAGTAAAAATTCCACGCTGCAGCTGTTACTGAACGTATTCCCTGGTGTGGTCCTATCACACTTGTTCCTGCTAGGAAGGCCAAAGTGATTGCAAGGTACTGCATTTCCCGCACAAATGGAACCATCCGAATTAATAGGTTCTTCGTTGTCCTGGTAATCCGTCCACATTTGAAGATTGGAGGCACTGTTATACTCATGCACTACAAAGGCAGTGAAGGGATCTTCTTTTTCATTCACGAGATGCCAAAATGTCGTGATCAAGATGCTTCCAGTGTATAGTTGTTGTTGTTGGCCCTATGCTTCATAAAATGCGTTGGTTGTTACTATCTTAAGTAGTAAGTTATGGATCATATGGTTGTCAAGATTGTTAAGTTAGGATTTGTTAAGTACAGTGTTAACCTGCGTACACTAAAATGATGTCTGTTAAGTTCTTAAACTTTCATGGAAAATACTAGCATAGCACATAGTTCCTTCAGTTTAAGCGAGTGCTAGAGTATATGATATTCATGTGTTTGTGCCAAGTAAAGCCTTTGGGATGGCTCGCAAGATGAGTAGAATTGATACGGTGCAAAAATAGAAACTTTAGTGTCCAGTGCATAATTTTTATGATTTTACTAGAATGTATTTTTGATCTGAATTTTCTTAAAAGTATTTCTACACAAATTATTTAGGTTTTCCTAAGTTTTCAGAATTTTTGGAGTTACAGCAGTATGAGTTCTCTACAGATCATTACAGAATGTTCCGTTTTAGACAAAATCTTTTTTTGCTTGCATAGTTTTTTTATGATGCTATGGATTGTATCGGGGGGTATAAGCCATGAAGAATTTAGAACAAAGTACCTATTATGAAATAATTAAATATGAATCAAATTATAATAGTACCTAAAGTATTTGATATGTTGCTTATACTAACGGATCTTACGAGGTTTTGTTGAGTTTTGTGTGATTGAAGTTTTCAAGTTTTTGGTGATATCACGATGGACAAAGGAATAAGGAGTGGAAAGAGCCTAAAATTGGGGATGTCCAAGGCACCCCAAGGTAATATTCTGCGAAGACTCGAGCGTCTAAGCTATGGGATGCCCAAAAGCATCCCGTGTTTCGTCTCAATCCATTGGTATGTCACTTGGAGCTACATTTTTATTCGTCACATGACATGAGTTTTGCTTGCAGCGTTTTTATTTTCTTTGCTTTTACTTTCAGTTTGACACAATCATTGTTTGCTGGACATACCTATTTCAGAGAGACACGCTATCATCATAATTTGCTAGAATACTCTATGTGCTTCACTTCTACCTTTTGAGCTTAGCACTTGCTCTAGTACTTCACTTATATCTTTTGAGCATGGTGGCGTGTAGATTTTATAGAAATAATTACACTCTCATTCTTCAATTATATTTGCTTGAGAGTTAAATAAATGGTGATGGTAATTTGCATGGGTCATAAGACTAGTCTAAAAATAATAGGCATTCAATGAGTGATAATCAAAACCATTATGTAGCACATATAGAGAAATTGTGAGTTAATAATATTGATGTGGTAATATGAAAAAGGTGTGGGTGCATTATTGTTGATCTATAGAAGTGTCTGTATTAAGAGGTGTTGACTTCTTGTTTGTCTAAAAAATAAAAAGGCATGGTGAGGATGTGTGAGCATTTCTATTCCTCGTTAAAATCCTAGTGTTGTTTTGGTTCGGAGGCACGCGATGGTTAACTCCTCCCAACCTCCTCCCTCAGGGCATGCGCGTAGTACTTTGATTTGTGATAAAACAAATAAAACTTTGCAATAAGTATATGAGTTCTTTATGACTAATGTGAAACCATGGACATATGCAATCTCACCTCATCATACTTGCTAGCCTCTTCGGTACCGTGCATTATCCATTCTCACCTCGAGGATGGTGCAACTTTCGTCGGGGCATCCAAACCCCATAAAACGATACTCCATTCCACATAAGCCTCATTATATCTTCCTTAGAACAGCCACAATACCTACCTATCATGGCATTTTCATAGCCATTCCGAAATATATTGCCATGCAAATTTCATCGTCACTTCATATGACTAGTTCATTCATCATCATATTGCTTTGCATGATCATATAGAGCTGGCATAGTATTTGTGGAAAAGCCACTGTCCTTCATATTTTTGATACATGTCACACTACATCTTTGCACATCCTGGTACACTACCAGAGGCATTCATACAGAGTCATATCATTCTATCAGTTTTTCGTATTGATTTGTAAGTAAATAAAAGTGTGATGATCATCATTATTAGAGCATTATCCCGGTGAGGAAATAAAAATGGGGGAGGCCAAATGAGCCCACCATTAAAAATGAAGGAGAGAAAATGAGAGAAGGAACTTTGCTACTATCCTTTACCACACTTGTGCCTCAAAGTGGCATCTTGTTCTACATATAGAGAGTCTCAGGTTATGTCATTCGTATGCTAGTGGGAATCAATTTTTTGTTATTATAAACTTGGCTTGTATATTCTGATGACTGGCTTCCTCAAATGGCCGAGGTCTTCATGAGCAAGCAAGTTGGATGCACATGCCACCTAGCTTCAGTTGATCTTTCATACACTTATAGCTCTAGTGCATCATTTGCATGGCAATCCCTACTCCTTGCATCAACATCTATCGACGGGCATCTACATAGCCCGTTGGTGTGCCTACTCGATGTGAGACTATCTTGTCCAGTTTTCACCCCATGCTCATGTATTGTGTGAAGAATAAAAAGTTGATGCATATTGAAAAAGTACGATCCAATTGCGTGATTGGACACCGTGGTGCTTGACATTTGTATTAATGTGGTGAGGATGAAGACATGCCTTGCTAATATAATAAGATGAATGGGGGTAAACATTCTTTGAGGATCGCATACTTTGAAATATTAATGATTTTGGCGCTTGTACTTATAAGTATTGCTATATTAATGTTTGTTAATTCATCGTTTCTTAATGAGCATACATGCAAAAGATTACATAATGGGTAGCATGTCACATCAAAAAAATTGTTTTATCATTTACCTACTTGAGGACGAGCAGGAATTAAGCTTGGGGATGCTTGATATGTCTCCAACGTATATATAATTTTTTATTGTTCCATGTTGATATGTTATCATTTTAGGACACTTTTTGGGTATTTAATTACAAATTTATATTATTTTTAGCACTAACCTATTGACCCAGTGCCTAGTGTCAATTGTTGTTTTCTGCATGTTTTTAACTTTTCAGGTTTACAATACCAAACAAAGTTCAATCGTCCTGAAACTTTTTGATGATTTTTTGGACCAAAATAGGACTTAGAAGATTCGGAAGAAGGCCGGGAGCCACTCAAGGGCCCCAGAAGCCAACACGACACGGCCTGGGGGAGCCATGATGGCTTGTGGGCCCCTCGTGGCTCTCTCGACTCCGTTCCGTGGCTTACAAATTCTCATATATCCTAAAAACCCTAGAGGTAGTCCTGATACACTTTTTATGCCGCCGCAAGTCTCTGTTCCGGCGGGAGGCGATATAGAGTTCGGTTCAGGCACCCTGCCAGAGGGGGGATCAATCACGGAGGGCCTCTTCATCAACCTTGTTGCTTTCATGATGATGTGTGAGTAGTTCACCATAGACCTACGGGTTTGTAGTTCATACCTAGATGGCAATATCTCTCTCTCTCTCTTGATCTTCAATACAATGATCATCGCATCTTCGCTTTGATCTATCCGATGCAATACTTTTGTGCGGTATGTTTGTTGGGATCTGATGAGTTGTGGGTTTACATTCATATTATTCATGATAAATATTTGAGTCTCTCTGAATTCTAAATATGATTCTTATGTGCATGATTATGATAGCTTCGTCATTCTCTCCGATCTATTGAAATAGTTTGGCCAACTAGATTGATATTTCTTCGATGAGAGAGGTGCGTTGTGGTAGGTTAAACCTAATGAGTTTCTATATTCCAGTGACAAAGTACGGGACAAGATGCGTCTTTGTGTTGTTGCTACTAAGGATAAAACGATGGGGTTTATTCATAGGGATTGACTATTCATCACCCTGGGTGAGGAATAGTTATTCTTCACCCCCCCCCCCTCTATTTTCACATCAATGCACCGTAATTTTATGTTCCGTAAATTTTATCGTATTCCATACGTAAAAAAGAGATCGTAAAAAAATATACTCACCGTAAAAAATATTTATGTCATGCAAATTTACAAACATAAAAACATAGTGTAAAATATAATCCCTCCGTCCCATAATGTAAGACGTTTTTAACACTGTACTAGTTTCAAAAAACGTCTTACATTATGGGACGGAGGGAGTACATAAAATGTGATTTTTCTAGTCTTATGACTTATATTTTTTATGTCAAACTTTACATAGTGAATCAATATAAATGTAACTATTTGCATTTGAAATGTAATTTATTTATGAAACGAACGTAATATTACGTCGGGTGAAGAATAACTTATTCTAGACCCTGGGTGATGAATAGACTTTCTATATATATATATATATATATATTTGAAAATTACTCTGCCAACTAGGCACTGGACCAATTTGAGCATGTAAATGCTCAATTGAATTGTTCATGTATGCCAAATATGTCAATTGTATGTGCTGGCCTAAACCATATATGTCATTGACCTAATGTTTCCACTAAGCATGTTTCAGGAAAAGTTCAATGATGGGTTGGCAAAAGGATTGTGGAATACCTCAAGATGCAAGTAAATAGATTGGCAAAGCTTCAAGCAAAAGAAATCTATATTGAAATCACTTTGAGTCCATCGGAAAGCCAATACTATCAAAAGGGGGTAAGGTATTGTTGGTGAACAAAATGCTCATACGTGCACAAGTGCTAGTCACCACATATACCCACAAGCCTTTCCACAAAAGTCTGTCCAAAGCCAAATATCCAAAATCGATACAACCAACACCTTCCACTCGGTGCCACCGATTCTCAGCCTCAGAAAGACCCAGCCAAACCCTAGCCATTTGATGCAACCGATTCTACTTTGGTGCCACCGAGTTTGGGTTGCCAACTTCCTGTTACACAAATTCACAAAATCGGTACCATCGAGTTTGTTGAATCGGTGTCACCGAGTCTGGCAATATGACCGTTGGTCACCTTATCGGTGCAACCGAGTTTTATGTATCGGTCTCACCGAGATTCCAAAGTTGCTACCTTTGAGGCAACTCGGTACCACCGAGATTAACACATCGGTGTCATCGAGTTTGACTTATTAGGTGTAACGATTGGATTCTTGGAGATGCCTATATATACCACTCCACCACCACTCACTCGCAAGAGAAGCACTCAGAACAGATCCCCACCTATCCAATCAGATTTTCTGAGAGAGAGCCACCTACTCATGTGTTGAGATCATACCATTCCATTCCAACCTTATGAATCTTGATCTCTAGCCTCCCCAAGTTGCTTTCCACCCAATCAATCTCTCTCACCAAAGCCAAATATGTGAGAGACTGATTGTGTGTTGAGGAGTCTATCATCTTGAAGCACAAGAGCAAGGAGTTCATCGACATTATCGAGCCTATTACCTTTTTGAGGGTGGTACCTCCTAGATTAGTTAGGTGTCGCTTGGGAGCCTCCTACTTCGTGTTGTGGAGTGAACCAAGAAGTTTGTAAGGGCAAGGAGATCGCCTACTTCGTGAAGATCTACCCCGAGATAGGCTAGTCCTCCATGGATGTAGGCCATCATGGTATAGTCAAGGTTGTTTCTTCGTGGAACCCTTCGTGGGTAGAGCCCTCCGTGGACTCTCGCGACTGTTACCCTCAGTGGGTTCAATACTCTATAAACGTGGATGTATGATAGCACCACCTATCATAACCACGGGAAAAATCATCGTGTCTCCAAATTGTGTTTGATATTCCTACCCTTCCTTTATTATTCATGCTTGTCATTACTTTCCACTGCTATACTCGTAGACATGCATTTGTAGGGTGTACTTGACTTGCTATGAATGCTAAAATCTGCCAACAATTAAAATTGGGAAGAAGTAGATTTTTATTTGGTCAAGTTGTCTAATCACCTCCTCTAGACCTACTTTTGATCCTACAATTGGTATCAGAGCTTTGGTATCCATTGCATTGGTTTCACAACCTAGGAGAGTATGGCGTCTAGTGAGGGAAATTATCACCATAGTTTCCTACTTTGATGGTACTAATTTTGCTAGTTGGAAGCACAAAATGAAAATGCATCTTCTTGATCATAACCCCGCCGTTTGGGCTGCTGTTTGTGTTGGATTGCAAGGTGAATTCTTTGTGGATGGAAGGGAACCGGATCAGGAAGCAACTGCGGATGAATTGAAGATGTTGCAACTAAATGCTCAAGCATGTCACATTCTCTTCAACTGCCTATGCCCCAAAGAATTCAACAAAATCAGCCATCTTGATAATGCAAAAGAGATTTGGGATACTTTGGTTGATATGAGTGAAGGTACCGAATCCATGAGAGAATCCAAGTTGGATGTTCTTCAAAGTCAGCTTGACAAGTTCAAGATGATGGATGGTGAAGGAGTTGTTGAGATCTACTCTAGGCTAGCTCTCATCACCAATGAGATTGTCGGCTTAGGAAGCGAAGAAATGACCGACAAATTCATCTTCAAAAAGATACTTCGATCTTTGGATGATCGATATGACACCATATGCACATTGATCCAAATGATGCCCAACTACAAAGATGTCAAGCCAACAGAAGTGATTGGAAAGATTGGTGCTCATGAGATGACACTCAAGGACAAGGAAGAGCTTCACCACAAGTCTAGAGGTGCTTACAAGGCCACAAGTGATACTCCCGCAACTTCAAGCGACAACCTTGTCACAAATGAAGAGATAAGCCTCATGGTCAAGAAATTCAACAAGTTCTACAAGAATAGAAGCAAAGATCGAAGCTCCAACTCAAGATATGAAGAGAAGCATTCGTCAAGTCATGACCGAAACTTCTACAATTGTGGGAAGCCTGGACACTACTCCAATGAGTGCACGGCTCCTTACAAAAGGAAAGGAGAGTCACCAAGAAGACGAAGCTCAAGAGACGAGTCACCTTGAAGAGAGAGAAGGAGTAGGGATGATCGTTATGAACGAAGACCCTCAAGGAGAAGTAGGGACTTGGAGAAGAAGGACAAGTACACCAAGAGATACTCAAGAAGAAGACATCAAGCTCATGTTGGTGAATGGGTTTCCGGCTCCGAATCCGACAACCACTCCGAGAGAAGCTACCACTCCAACTTCGACTATAGTCAAGATGAAGGTGTTGCCGGAATTGCACTGGTGACAACTGACTCGTACAACATATTTGATTCACCAAATTAAGGGAGTGGATGTTGCTTCATGGCTAAAGGACCCAAGGTATCACACCCTGAGTATCTTGATTTCAGTAGTGATGAGGATGACTTGTTAATTGAAGATGGCTTGATATTTGACAAATCTAGTCATGTTAGTCAAGATAATCACTCTAGTCTAGATAATTCGTGTGATGATGATAAGTTGGAAATAGAACGACTAACTCAAGAACTAAACACTCTTAAGTTAGCTCATGTGTAGCGACCCGACCAGGAAAGGTCAAGCCTCTGTGTGTTCTGTGCCATCCCTGGATCAGTATGCTGGCACACACAGTACATCAATGTATATATCAAAGTGCAATCATATGTAATTAATGTAAAACTGATATATACCTTAAAATCTCAGTGGAAACGGTCAACGGGAGTGGAGTCCCAATAAACATCAATGGCAGGTTGAGTGTAGACCGTAACCCTGAATCGTACTCTTAACTCATCGAAGAAGAGTATCTGCAACATGAGACGTTGCAGCCGTTTAGGTCATTACATTGAATGTACCGGCAAGATCACCATAGTAGAACAGAAGATAAAAAAACTATTCTATATGCAGTAAGGCTTTGTGGCTTTGTGTCTAAGTTTTTGCATGAAAGCTGATTTTATTTTATTTTCCTACAACAAAGGAATATCAGGAGTTTTCACTACAGAGTTACCTAACATGACATGGTTCCGCCAACCGATGTCTTAATGCCCACAAGTATCAATAGTTGCCCACAATTAATTATCAGTCCAGTGTTGAGAGTTCAGAGATAGATCCAAGTCCAGAGGCTCAAATTGTCCGTAACCGGGGACACGGCTAATTGATTAGGTTTAACTCTGCAGAGTGTTGTGTACTTTACCCACAAGATTCATTCCCTCCTGGTAAGTCCTCGCACTGCATGGTGTTTGAGAACAGGTCGAACGAAACATGGTCTTTCAGAGTGTTTCCCTGACTACTGTCAGTGCCCATCCAATCCTAATGTCGACTATATCTCGTAGCACTGCCCAGCCAGAGTCACAACAAAGATCAACCAAGCCATAGCCCATAATGACTTGTGGCTACACAGGTAAGCTTCCGGGCATGAAGTATTCATCCGTCTCTTTGAGTCTAGGTGAAGCTTTCCGCAAGATGTCATGGTGCTTCTCCATGCATCCCGGCCATCCACTGGTTACTCCAAGGATGCCCAATCAACCATCCTTCACCCAGTAGTGTGTATTGAAAACTTGTTTCTCGAGTCTCGAAGTCTTGAGGTCTTGAAGATGCAGGACTTGAAGATGTCTTCATGAAGTTGTCGTCTTGACGTAGAGTCCTCCTTCTCACACCACTCACGAACACTCATACCAGACCCCGTCTACTTTAGCATAGCATTAAAATAACTAGTGTTCCCGGGGCTTTAGTAAAAAGTGGTGGGTTCCTACTGATGCATTCTACTTGACTACAAGAATTTTCAATAACACTACTGAAGGGATTTGTTGAAGCATATCACTACATGCAATAAAACATAGGTAGGAAATAGATGGTCAAAGTGAACTTGCATGTACTGCTGATGAAGAATAATATTGCTCTCAGAAATAACTTAATAGACTATTCATCACTCTCCGATGAAAATCTATATAATCAAACATTGCATTCATATAAGCAATCATACTAGCAATCAATTCTGACAATCAAAAAGTAACACAAAACCAAAAGCAACAAGGTTGTGATGAAGGGAATACTTAAGACAAAACTCAAAACAACAAAGTTTCATCAACAGAACTAAGGTTGGTTTTCTCTACAAATGATCCTATTTTCCAAGGTAACAAAACAAAAACAAAGCAAATATAAAAAAAGTATTTTTTTATAAATATTTTACTAGCAAAAGGATTACCTGTAAAGAACAACTAAGAACAAAGAGAACAGTACTATAAACAACATAAGTTTTGCCTAACAAACTTAACAACAAGACAAACAAATGAAATAATAAAATAAGAGAAAAACAAATTTATAACACTAAGTTAACAGAAAGTATATTTTATAAAACAATTTTATTAAAGGTATTTTCAATTAGCAAATCAAACAGCAATGAAAATCAATTACAAGTTATAATTAAACTAGAATTGATTCCATGCAAGTAGTAACATAGAAATAACTTGGTTGAAATATTAATTCTAACTAACAGAAAAAAAATGTAAAACTTATCAACTAATATAAAATAAAATGAATTAAAACAATTTAAAACAAAAGAAATATAAATAAACCTAAAAAACTAAAACAGAATCTGTTTTGTTAAAAATTCTAATTTCAATTATTCTAAAAATTCTCAAATTATACCTACTGTTAACTAAAGTCACTAGTGACAAGTAACAACAAGAATCAACTTAAAATATATTTTTAAACTCAAGATATTCAAAAAATAAGATTTGAATCAAATCTGTTTGAATTCAATTTTAAATTATTCAAATATAGTCAAACTTGTTATCTACGAAGACTAGATAAAATTTGTGACAAGATGCAAAAAGAATCAATTTAAAACAATTAAAACCTTAAAAGATATAAAGAAAACAAAAACAGAACTATTCTGTCTTAAAAACAGAAAACAGAAAAAAAAAGGAAAATTCTAACTAATGGACAGGGTACACGTGGCGCTCTCTTATTGGCTGAAGGTTGTGCGCGTGGGTGCTAACGAGTAGACAGTCGAACCATAAAAAAACGTTTCGGTTAATAATAACTTAACAGAAAACCGGCCGGTTCTTCTAAAATAAATCGAAGGGGTATCCTCTTCTAATCGTGGCCGTTCAACGAGATCGGACGGAGGGGAGGGCTCACCGAGGTGGGGGTCAACTCCGGCAAGGTCCGGCGATGTCCGAGGCGGCGCAGTCGACGGGGACGGCGCTCCGGTGGTCTTCCGGCGTGTCTGATGGCATCGGTCAACGCGAGCGAGGACGGCGACGAGGTAGGAGGCGTCGGCGAGGCTCGAGGATGACCGGTTGGAGCACGACATCGGTAATGGCGGACGGCGGCATCAGGTCTGGACGGAGGGGCGTCTCCGGTAGGTGCGGGGCTCGTGCAAGTGGATGAGGAGGTGCGCCCGAGAGTGGGGATGCGGTTGGTAGGCTCGGGAGGCGGCGGGGGTGTCGGTGTGGAGCGGTGGTGCGGCAATGGCGCGGCGGCTCGGTCGAACTCCGGCGAGCGATTTGGCGAGCACGGGGGCACGAGAGTTGGGGGTTTGGGCGAAAATGGAGTGCGGGGTGGTCGGGGGTTTATATAGGAGGGGTCAGGGGCGCTCCAAATGGCAAAAGGAGGGAGAATCGCGGCGGATCCGGCCGGTTCCGGCGAGGTTGGAAAGAGGAGGGAGAAAGAAGGAAAGTGATGACCGGCGAGATTTGCGGTCGGGCGGTAGGTCCCACACGCCAGAGAGAGAGGGAGAGGGGGTGCGGCGTCGGTGGCCGATCCGAATTAATTTCGGATCTGATCCGGGCTGGATTTGGTAGGTGGGCCGGGCAAATTTTTCCTAATAAATGAAAAGTTTCCTTTTATAAAATATCAGAGAAGGAAACTAACTTTTGGGCAATCAAAACATTTCCAAAAAATAAAGTTTTATATACCAAAATGATCAGGGAAATAAATTCAATAAGATTAACATTTTTCCATGGCAAAATAAATAATTTTAAAAAAATATTTTCAGAAAATGCCTAAATGGCTTTTAATTCCTTTTTGCAAATGATTTTCAAATAATCCCATGGGTTTTAGGGTTAAAATATTTCGCAAAAATACCCCTGGTGTGGAGTGTCATGTTACTCCTCTCAAAATCTTGTCAAGGGTATTTGAATTCTTTCAAAATTTAGAATGGAACCAAATATGAATTCCAAAAAGAATAATTCAGAGGTTTTCAAATCCACTTTTCAAATCTTTTTATATTGAAAAAGTCATGTCATCTTCTCTCACTGATTTGAAATGGAATTGAATTTGAAATCAAACACAAAAGGGAAAGTCATTTTATTCCCTCTCATTCAAAAGTTTTCAAAAGTTTCGAGTTTCACTCAATTCAATCACTCAGACAAACAAACATTCATTCTAATATTTATTATAACATTCCCAAATTTGGGATGTTACATCATGAGTCTACTCTACAAGATCATAGAGAGCTT
The DNA here is from genome assembly GCA_022496015.1 of Hordeum marinum. Lineage (NCBI taxonomy): Eukaryota > Viridiplantae > Streptophyta > Magnoliopsida > Poales > Poaceae > Hordeum > Hordeum marinum. The sequence goes on along the minus strand of CM039677.1, from coordinate 337,334,225 downwards.
GAAAGGGCACATGAGAAGCTCCACTTCGAGAAGCTCAATTTAGAGCAAGAGCATGAGTTCCTTAAAGCTATCAATGATGATCTTCAAAAGAAGACTTCCTCTTATCTAGCCAAACGACTTCTCTTGTCTACATTCATGCCACTAGTTAACACTAAGAAAAGTAGTAACAAAGGCAAGAAAGGTTCTTCTACTAGTAGCAATAAAAATGATAAATCCAATGATATTGCTTCTAGTAGTTCTATTGATCCCACTAACTCTTCTCTTAGCCAAGTTACACTTGAGCAAGAAAATGAACTTTTGAAAGGGATTATAGAGAAAGGTATCTACAAGAGTCTTGTTGGGTGCAAACAAATTGAGGAAATTGTATGCAAGCACGAAGGATACCGAAAGAACCGTGGTGTTGGCTACTTCAACGCTAATGGATCCAATGGGAAGAAGGTCAATACCCCAATCCCAAGTTTGTTCCTTAAAAGGATAAGTATGAAAATACTCTCCCCAGGGGAACAAAAGCTCAAGATGACCTTGCACCACAAGACACCAAGCTCAAGGGCAAGAACGAGCTTCAAGAGGACATTGACTCATATGAAGATGAATCCCAGCTTTGGTGAAGTGGGTTCCCAAGGCTACTACAAGCTCAACTTCTAAAAGTGCTACTTCAACACCAAGGATCCCCATCTACTTGATGTGGGTCCCCAAGAAGAAGAACTAGAGAAGTTCTTGAGGGGTGACTCCGCCAATGAAATCCACTCATATTCATTATTGGGAAGAACTAGTTGCAATCAACATCAACATCATGCAATAGTTCAAGGAGTCACACATTCCCTCAAAGGTGAGCAAGGGACAAGGTAATCAACAAATCAATGGACATCATCATGTATGCTTTGCATCCATGTCCATAGATATCCTTGTATTTGTCTCTTGTGTGTTGGGACTAACCCATGTAGGTGAGAAGAGTAAGGAAACAACAAGGATGCTCCAAACTCATGGTGATCTTCATCAACTTTGAGCATCCACCACTACCTCACCTACATGAAGTCTTCATCGACAAAACCCAAGGTTAGTTTATCCCTCCTGTGGGGGGGTGTCACATCAAGGGGGAGCTTTACTCTAAGACTTGAGTCAAAGCATCTCATGGTATGTGACAACATTAAATGCTTTATGTAAAAGTGGCAACCCCACCTGTGCTTAAACGATGAGTATGACCTACGATCAAGTATTCTTACTTGGCTCCTAAGTTAATATACTCATATGTAGATGACTCTATCATCACCAAAGTGCTTTATAGATGCTAGTGTGTTCGTGCATGTTTGCCATGTTTTCATTTGACATCATATTGTGTGAGAATGTTGGTCTGCATTTATTTACTCATTCGAGGACATTCAATTGTTACTATTTGGCTTTTGTTTTTTCATTTGCCAATTGGATGTACAAGAATGCCTAGGACCACTCCTCTAGCTATCTATGCTTTCTCACCTCATGTTCTATTCATGTTGCATCACAAAATTTGAACAAGTACTTTTCGATCTCTCTGTGTGAGGAGCACTCGGAGTTCCGTATCGACAAAAGATTGACCATTAAAACCTCCCAAGTGCATCTCGGTGGAACCAACTAAAAAATCTCAATCTCACCGAATGCCTAGGGTTGATCTGGTTTTCTATCTTGGTACAACCGATTCCATATTCTTGGTTACACCGAATTTCCCTGTCAGCCGACAGTTGAGAAACTCGGTGACATCGAAAATTTAGAATCGGTGTCACCGACCGCGAGGGGTATATATGTTGTGAACCCGATGCTTTGAAATTCAATCCTCAAACTATCACGCCCCAAAACCCTAAGCTGCGACCCCCTCGTCATCGCCGTTGTCTTCCTGAGCGCCTCCACCGTTGGAAGTCCATGCCGTCGACGGAATCTTCACCCCCGTCGCCGCCGTAGCGAAGTCGTCACCAAGCTAGGGTACGATTTCGAACCCTTCTTGTGCTCCCCTCTCCGATTCTTGTGCATTAAGGTTTTTCCATCCATAAGCCACCATTTGAGATCGATCTGTCCAGGAGAAATTCCATTAGAATAGCGAACGATCGATTATCTAGGGTTTGTCGCCCACCCGATGAAACTCGATGGAACCAAAGCAAACAAATCGGTGTCACCGATTTGCCCTCTGTGCTGCTGAGAACGATCTTGGTGAAACTGAGTATTCTTTTCGGTCTCATCGAAAGGAGTGCTAAGTTTCTGTTAAAGAGAAAGTTAGTCTCGGTAGCACCGAAAATTTTGCTTCGGCTGTACCAATTTTTATGTGACAGAATGCAAACCTTGAGAATCTTTTGTTCAAACTTTCAAAAAACTCCACACTTTGTGATGACTTATCCTATTCCACTCTTCTATACTCTATTCACACGGCCAGATATGTTAGATGTTGAGGAGAACCAACATTTGTAGGAGTAGAACATTGACATGAGTTCGGGCACTAGCCTTGGGTCCAGCTCGTTTTCAGATCCAGGCACCCGTAGTTCTCATGGGTTTCCCAAGGCTGCTACTAGGACCAGGCAGAGACTGAATTCAGATGAGGAGGATCCAGACTTTGTGCCAGAGGAGGTTCTTGCCAAGAAGCAAGAGAAGGCTGCCAAGAAGTCAGCAAATGAAGCCACCTCTTCCAGGAGGGTGGTCAGCAAGACATATGCACCTCCAGAGACTATGAGAGCACCTGAGAGTGCTAGGGCTACCATGACCATTAAGCCCCCAAGGAAGTCATTGCCTAAGAAGGCAGGAGAGAAGAAGGCCGGGAAAAGGATTATCCGTGTTGTTGGCAGGCCTACCTCAATGTATGAGGACCCTAAGGAGGCTGCTGGTGCTGCCGAGGAGGAGGAGGAGGAGGAGGAGGAAGAATAAGAGCATGTTGTGAAGGCCCCTCACAAGAAGAAGCAGAAGAAGTTGTTGGCAGATGCTATGCCAAAGCAAGGTCCCTCCAAGAGCACCAAGTCTGCACCCAAGAAGGTTGTTGCTGAGAAGTCCAAGAGGACTACCAGAGACATCCCATCTTTTGAGAAGAACAAGGTATCCACCTTCAGAGAAGCTGATGAGGATGCTATGTCTGCATTGATGAAGCTCAGACCTCACCTTCCAGAGCACAACGCCAGCCATCCACTTGATGTTGATATGAAGAAGAAGAAGGATGCAGGTTTGAGAGAGTGGAGAGCCATTGATCCTTACTCTCAGAGGAGGAAGACAATTGTGGACTACAGGTTCTACACCCAAGGAGCAACAGGATTTCTATGAGACTGCGCTGCTTGATAAGAGTCCAGCTGTGAGTAATATGAGATATGTCGACTGGAAGTACGTCAAGGAGAATGAAGACTACTTCCCGAGTGTGCAAGAAAACTTCCACTGCATTGGCCTAGACAATTTTATTGGCAAATAATTCACTGCATGGAATGACGAGATGATCATCCAGTTCTACTCCACTGCTCACTTTTATGGAGATGGTCGGATTGTGTGGATGACAGAAGGAGCAAGATATGAGTCTACTGGTGATGAATGGACTGCCATCTTAGGAGTCTCACAGGCACATGATGGAGATATAGGCATATACTCAGAGTCCAAGGAAATCCACAATGCCATGAAGGACATGTACAATGTCATTCCTGCTACACAGCTTTAGTCCCACAAGCTAGGATCTATCTATCACCTCGAGGCAGGTCTCCGCACCATCAACACTATTTTGAAGCATACTTTGATGCCCAAGTCAGGTGATGAGAAGATGATCCGAGGCTACTCCATCAACCTGCTGACTCTTATTGACCAACATCAGAGATTCAGAGTGATGGATTTGATAGTGCAGACTGTGAAGAGGGTTGCTGTTGATTAGAAGAGCTCATGCTGCTATGCACCCTACATACAGATGCTCATCAACTCCAAGCTGGATAAGCACATCTTTGCTCGGGATAGACCCCACTTGCCCCTACAGCCAGACTTTGAGGACAACATTGTGGTGATGGACCCAAACCATCCCACATCAGCTGCAGCTTAGGCATAGGCAGAAAGAGAGCCAGCTAGAGCCACTAGTGCTCAAGTCCCTGGATCTAGGAACGAGCAGATGGATCTCTTGATCTCTATAGTCATGGACATGAAGAAGGATATCAAAGGCATATTGGAAAACCAGAACAGTCTTGTGAGGATCTTTGAGGATAGAGTGAAGACCCTCAATGACAAGATGGATGGGCTGACCAAAACCGTGAATGAGCTCAAGAAGGAAGTAGATGAAGCTCCTATCCATCGCACCTCTTCAGAGTCTAATTCTGATGATGATGAGGATTGTGCACCTATCAGGACGACTGCCCAATTCAGGACTAAGGCCAAGACACCTACAGTGCCAGCTCCGGAGACGAGACCTTCATCGTCTGCACCAGCTACAGTGACTTCAGCTCCATCAGCTCCTCCAATGCCACCAGTTGCTACTCCAACTCCGTCCAGGACATCTGCAGAGGTCTTCGGTGATGCAGTTCTCTCGACTCTGACATCGACCAGCGGAGGAGATTAGCCCTAGAAGGGCGATTAGCTATATCTCTTTGAACTTTTTGGTAACTTTTTGCCAAAGGGGGATAAGTTGTATATAGATATTTAGGCTTCGAGTGAGAGAGCGTTCGGTTTTTATTGCTGTTTTAAAAAAACATTTGGTCTTTTGGTTGCTTGTGTTATACTTTTATTCATGTTTGATCATATGCTTTAATGTGTGTTGCTACTATTTCCTATACTTTTGATGGTTATGAAATGATCATTCACTTTGCTTGATGTGTTGTGCTATGATATTAATTCTTATTACTCTCGCACACCACCAAGTTGTATGTGACATGGAAGAAGTGTCCCATGTACCTAATCGATTGTGCATTTGCATTCAAATTCAAATCTAAAAATAATGCACAAATTTAGGGGGATCTCTTGCTTATCACATACTTCTCAAAGCGACGATTATATTCATTGATTATATCATATGTCAAAGCTTTGATCTATATGTTGTCATCAATTATCAGAAACGGGGAGATTGAAAGCACATTTGCTCCCTTGGTGGTTTTGGTAATTAATAACAACATATATGCCATTGAACTAATGTTTCCACTAAGCATGTTTCAGGAAAAGTTCAATGATGGGTTGGCAAAAGGATTGTGGAATACCCCAAGATGCAAGGAAATAGATTGGCAAAGCTTCAACCAAAAGGACTCTACATTTTACTATGTGAGAAATCACTTTCAGTCCATAGGAAAGCCAATACTATCAAAAGGGAGTAAGGTACTGTTGGTGAACAAAATGCTCATATGTGCACAAGTGATAGTCACCACATACAACCACAAGCCCTTCCACAAAAGTCTGTCCAAAGCCAAATATCCAAAATCTGTGCAACCAACACTTTCCACTCGGTGCCACTGATTCTCAGCCTCAGACAGACTCAGCCAAACCCTAGCCATTCCGTGCAACCGATTCTGCTTAGGTTCCACGGAGTTTGGGTTGCCGACTTCTTGTTACTCAAATTGACAAAATAGGTACTACTGAGTTTGTTAAATCGGCATCACCGAGTCTCGCAATCTGACCGTTGGTCACCTTATCAGTGCAACCGAGTTTTATGTATCGGGCTCACCGAGATTAAAAAGTTGCTACCTTTGAGGCAACTCGGTACCATCGAGATTAACACATCGGTGTCACCGAGTCTCACTTATTAGGTGTAACAGTTTGATTTTTGGAGATGCCTATATATACCCCTCCACCACCACTCACTCTCAAGAGAAGCACTCGGAATAGATCCCCACCTATCCTATAAGATTTTCTGAGAGAGAGCCACCTACTCATGTGTTGAGATCATGCCATTCCATTCCAACCATATGAATCTTGATCTCTAGCCTCCCCAAGTTTCAAACCACCCAATCAATCTCTCCCACCAAAGCCAAATCTATGAGAGAGTGATTGTGTGTTGAGGAGTCTATCATCTTGAAGCACAAGAGCAAGGAGTTCATCGACATTGTCAAGCCTATTACCTTTTGGAGGGTGGTGCCTCCTAGATTTGTTAGGTGTCGCTTGGGAGCCTCCTACTACGTGTTATGGAGTGAACCAAGAAGTTTGTAAGGGCAAGGAGATCGCCTACTTCCTGAAGATCTACCCTGAGTTAGGCTAGTCCTCCGTAGACGTAGGCCATCATGGTATAGTCAAGGTTGCTTCTTCGTGGAACCCTCCATGGGTAGAGCCCTCCGTGGACTCTCGCAACCGTTACCCTTTGTTGGTTCAAGACTCCATGAACGTGGACATACGATAGCACCACCTATCGGAACCACGGGAAAAATCATCGTGTCTCCAAATTGCGTTTGATCTTCCTACCCTTCCTTTACTATTCATGCTTGTCATTACTTTCCGCTGCTATACACGTAGACATGCATGTGTAGGGTGTACTTGACTTGCTATGAATGTTAAAATCTGCCAACACTTAAAATTGGGAAGAAGTAAATTTTTATTTGGTCAAGTGGTCTAATCAGCCACCCTCTAGACCTACTTTTGATCCTACAACACCTCATGTGGCGGCCACTGCCGCAATTGTCCTTGTGACATCGCAGTTCCTGCTTCACCGCCCCCACCATCCTGCGCCCTCTGCGTTGAGCCCGCAATATCCCCCGCTGGCGATCCCTAGTTGCTTTCAGGATGACCCTGGCTAAACTGCTGGCTTGCTCGTGTCGTGATTCCTGCCTGCTTAGGTTGTCACATGCATGGTCGCTGACCCTCAAGCCGACCATCATGCCGGCAGCCTCGGTTCCATCGTTGCCCAACTCCATCCTGTCGTCGACCATTGGGGGTTTGACGGTATGTGTGGCGAAAATATGCCCTAGAGGCAATAAATAAAGTGTTTATTATTGTATTTCCTTGTTCATGATAATCGTTTATTATCCAGGCTATAATTGTATTAATTGGAAACATGGATACATGTGTGGATACATAGACAAACACAATGTCCCTAGTATGCCTCTAGTGAACTAGCTCGTTGATTGAAAGATGGTTAAGGTTTCATAGCCATGGACATGGGATGTCATTTGATAAACGGGATCACATCATTAGGAGAATGATGTGATGGACAAGACCCAAACTATAAACATAGCTTATGATCGTGTCAGTTTATTGCTACTGTTTTCTGCATGTCAAGTATATGTTCCTATGACATGAGATCATGCAACTCACGGACACCGGCGGAATGCCTCGTGTGTATCAAACGTCGCAACGTAAGTGGGTGACTATAAAGGTGCTCTTCAGGTATCTCCGAGGGTGTATACTGGGTTGGCATGGATCAAGACCGGGATTTGTTACTCCGTGTGACGGAGAGGTATCTCAGGACCCACTCGGTAATACAACATCACAATAAGCCTTGCAAGCAATGTGACTAAGTGTTAGTCACGGGATCTTGTATTACGGAACGAGTAAAGAGACTTGCCGGTAACGAGATTGAACTAGGTATGGAGATACCGACGATCGAATCTCGGGCAAGTAACATACCGAAGAACAAAGGGAACATCATACGGGATTAACTGAATCCTTGACATAGAGGTTCGACCGATAAAGATCTTCTTAGAATATGTAGGAACCAATGTGGACATCCAGGTCCCACCATTGGTTATTGACCGTAGAGGTGTCTCGATCATGTCTACATAGTTCTCGAACCCGCAGGGTCTGCACACTTAAGGTTCGGTGACGTTTTGGTAGTATAGAGTTATGTATGGTGGTGACCGAAGGTTGTTCGGACTTCCTGGATGAGATCCCGGACGTCACGAGGAGCTCCGGAATGGTCCATAGGTAAAGATTGATATATAGGAAGTCCTGTTTTGGTCGCCAGAAAAGTTTCGGGCTCATCGGTAGTGTACCGGGAGTGCCGGTAGTGTACCGGGGGACCATCGGGAGGGGTATTTCGACCCAAGAGGCTACATGGGCTGTGGGAGGGTGAATACCAGCCCTTAGTAGGCTAGTGGAAGTCCCACACAAGGCCCATGCGCCAGGAGAGAGAAGCCCAAAGAGAAAAGTGGAGAAAAAGGCAAAAAAAGGAAGAGTCCTACTCCTACTAGGAGTGGAGGAGGAGTAGGACTCCTCCACCTTGGCCGGCCGACTCCTAGAGGGCCTTGCCCTTGCGCCAAGGCTGCCTCTCCTCTCCTCCTATATATACTGGTGGAATAGAGGGTTTTTGCACAGATTTTACGGCCACGTGCTACCCGTTCCACCGGTGCTCCTCTAGATCGGTTTTCCGCGGTGCTTAGGCGAAGCCCTACCGGAATCACTCCACCACCGTCACCGGAGCACCGTCACGCTGCCGGTGAACTCTTCCTCCTCTCCGCCTCCTCTTGCTGGATCAAGACGGTGGAGATCGTCATCAAGTTTCACGTGTGCTGAACGCGGAGGTGTCGTCCGTTCGGTACTAGATCGGAAGGATCGTGATCAAGGCCACGGGACGTTTGTGATTGGATTGCGGGACGGATCGTGACGAGATCGCGGGACGGTTCGTGATTGGTTCGCGGGACGGTTCGTGATTGGTTCGCGGGACGGTTCGTGATTGGATCGCGGGACGCTCGGCGATTTGGATCGCGAAGAAGTTTGACTACACCAACCGCGTTTCTTAACGCTTCCCGCTTAGCGATCTACAAGGGTACGTAGATCAACTCCCCCTCTCGTAGATGCTCATCACCATGGATAGGTTTGCGTGTGCGTAGGAAATTTTTTGTTTCCCATGCAACGTTCCCCAACAGTCACAACCATAATGTGTATTGAGTTTTGACACGGCTTTTGGGATGCCTAAAGGCTTCAATTTTTATGCGTCGCTAACCTCTCCCTAAACATATAACCCATCTCCTCACATCCCACGTTCGGAGGATATTCCAACACACGAGATAGTGTAAAATGGGACCGGTGGCATATGATACACAATTGAAATACAATTTTCATGCGTCAGTAACATGTGTAGCAGAGGAGAGTGATAGGTGCATAACATAAGCCCGGGTTACTGAAAGTATCTAAGGGCGCATTTGATTGCGTGCATTAGATCCAGCCAGGCCCGCGCAGGATGAAAATGACCTGTTTGGATTCTTGCGTTTACTGTTTGGACCGCATAACATAAACCTCAAAAGCATCTCTCAGCTAGGCCCGTCATTAACCTCCTCTCTAGTCCTCTTCTTTTCCTCTCCTTCTGATCTACACAAGCATGCTTCAATTTGAGATAAGCTCTACATCAAAAAGATGTGCATGGATGTTATGTTTTCATTCCGATGATTGGTTCGTAGTTTCGTTAACCGTAAATAATTAATTTTATGTTCATGTTTGTAGTTATTTTGGGCGCCGGGAAGAGTTCCACTACATTTAGGAGCAGGAGGGAGCCCGGACGCGGCGAGAGGCGGAGGCGCAGTAGTCCGCCGTCGCGGTGCGGCAGCAGGTACTTGGTTGCGGGAGCCCGGGCTCGACGAGAGGCGGAGATGAGCTCGAGGTCGCCCGCGGAGACGACGAACTTGGGAAATCGAGGCGGTGACGACGTCGTCATCCGAGCTCTGAGCCAGCACCGATCAGCAGAGCACGGTGATCATGCCAGCCGATGAGGACGCAGCCTCGGGCTTCCTCCCACCCCCATCCATCTTGTCCCTCATGCCGACGCTAGGCGGGTCCTATGCGTCCTTGCACACTTCCATGCCGGTCGGTGCGCCGCCGGCCGTCTCCGTTGTGCACAAGCCGGGGTTGTCCCAGGAGGCGAACCTGCTGAGCGCCCCGCAAGGTTCTTGCCGTTGAGGTACATGGCGCCCATGCTCGCTCGGCAGCGTAGCGAGCTCGGCCGGCACGATGCCGGAGAGGCCATTGGGGTCGAGTGCCAGGAACCGGAGCCTAGGCATCGCCGGCATGGACTTCGAGATGGTGCCGGCAAGGCCGAAGTTGGCCAGGTCTAGCGTGGCCAGGCTCGCCATCTTCTCCCAGCCGCACCGCATAATGGTGCCTCCCAGCAGCGGGTTGCTCGAGAGCAGCAGGTCCTGGAGCGTCGGCATCCCCTGCATAAACTACGGGAGCCCGCCGGTGAGGTTGTTGTTCCGTAGGTCGAGCAGCGTGAGGTCCATCTTGAGCAGCCCCTTGAGCCCACGGGCAGAGACCGTTTCCGAACAACACGAGACGCCGCAGCTTCGCCAGACCGCCGAGCTCTGGTGGCACGGCGCCCGTGAGGTTGTTGTTGTCGACCATGACCAGGGACTGCAGGCTGGCCAGACTGCCGATCGAGGCCGGGATGGAGATGGTGCTGGTTCACTGGATGACGAGTATTGTTGGCATCGTCGTCAGTCGTCACCGTCCACCGCAGTCGCTCGTGGCGCTGTGGCCGCGTCGTTCGCAACCTGGTACAAGGTGTCGAGGCGGAGCGCGTTCGACGTGACCGCGACGAACTAGTCCGATGGTGCGTGATGAACTGGTCCCAATAATCGTGTGTTAATCGTGTGTTATATGTAGATCTTAACTCTTAAGCATATTCCATGTATACAATCAAACAACATGTAGTTGCGTAAGTCAATGCATGACACTAAACACCGTGTCAAAATTAATCTCCTAATGCAGGCAGACTTGATGCGAGCAACCAAAATAAGTGCAGATCCTGATTTTTTTTCCTTTTTGCTTAGCAAAAGTGTTGAAAAGTTCCCATAACCTATATGAGCTAAAACTGAAATGGGGACTTTTAAACAATTTTGTCATGAATGCAAATGTCATGCACATATAGGTGATGTTTTTTTAAATATTTTAATATCTTATTTACATTTTTCTAACTTAGTATGAATTTGATATGATTTTTTCAAAGTGACGGTCAAACGGTCAAAGAACAAAAGCGTAAGACGAGCAAAATAGTTTGGATAGGAACGCGTATATTTGGTAACTAGGGGTAAACCAGCCGAGTGTTACCCAACTAGGGGCATAAAACCAATTATCCTCTTTTTAAACATGGAAAAAATAGTTCTTTCGGAAATTTAAACGAATTTGTAAGTTGATCTTTTTAAAAAATAAACAAATTTTGAAAATCAAAATATTTTTGGAAAAAACAAAATTTAAAAAAAATCAAACATTTTTTGGAAATAAAAAAATCTTTACATTTTTTGGAAACAAAATTTGAAAATCTGAACATTTTTGAGAAATTTAACAAATTTAAAAATCAGGGCATTTTTTGAAACTTTGAACATTTTTTATATTCTGATTTTTTTTGTAAAAACAAATTATTTTTTAGAAATTTTAAACATTTTTTGGAATACGTTGTTGCTCGCTTCACTCATGCATACTTACCAATGAACGGTTGTTGGGATTTTTCTCTTTGTGCATACTAAGAAAGTATTTGGGCTACGTTTGTGCATGCCGAGAAGGCCCCATACAGACTACCAAACACTCAAAAATGGGTCCAGAAGAGAACTGTTGAACTCAATCATCCTCCATACACTTTACTAAACACACCTCTTAACAGGAACATTATAAACTTTTCATCCAAAACTCGGAAAAAGCTAAGGATTGTAACTGTGTGATGTTTAACTTATACGGTGGCTAGTCTGGGAAGCAGGCACCTCAGAAATGACGCCACGATATATTGATCCGTGACATGCAACACAATGTAAGTACCCCTTTTATTCTAAAATAACTGTCACAAATTTAGTATAACTTTTTACTAAAGCTAATATAAAGTGAACATATTTATTTTGAGACGAAGGAAATATATGAATCCTTTTGATAAAGAAGAATTTTATTACTACTGATATGAATCTCTGTTACAAATGACCACGTAGGCATAACTCGAGAAGAAATCTAAGTTGTAAACATGTAAGTATGTAACAGAGACCCTTTTCGTCGCATATCGGTTCAGCTTTTCACACGCAAATTAAGAGATGCTAACACACACGCACTCACGCGCACGCATGCTCCGTGCTTGCACTCGTCAACCACTCTCGGTCCATCTACACAATAATGATGCCCTGCAGAATAGGAGGACCATCATCTCTCTCTCTCTTTCTCTCTTTCGTTTGTGAATTTAGCGCAGAAGGAGCAAGAAAGGCACGGCGAAGAAGAAGAGCGCCAGTGCGCGTGCGGCCACACCAACTCCGCCCACTCCCAACCACCTCATCCTCGTCGCCGCGTTCTTCTGTGCGCCCGTGCTCGGCGCACTCGACGGCCCACCTGGAGATCACATCACATCAAGTCATCAACCAAGCTATTTAGCTCGAAATTCAATGTCAATCAATCATCTCTACTTGTAGTTGTGTAGTAATACGTCTTCCATTTTTTGTAGGCATGCTAGATTGCTACTGATAACTATACTCAGCATGGCACTCCTGCATGCTTCAGCAATGTTGGGCTGGTTCTAGCGCATAAATCACGCGCGTCGCGTCAGGCTCCAACGCCGAGCGGCACTGCTGTCCAGTAGCGGTCCAGCAGTTTCTTTTGGCTTTCGTCATATTAATTATAACTAGAATGTTTGCGATGTTAATCTGCATCAATCACTTCACAATTATTAAGTCTCAGCTGATTGACTCGACTGAACGGGTGCATGCACATCAGCATTATGCGTCCGCACTGTACAACTCCCTTCTTCAGCGGGAACAATTGTCCTTTTTAGACATTTTATTATTGTTATATTTAGTTTGATGAACCACTAGATCCTTGTGATAAAACAGTTAACAGGAAGAGAATAACTCACTTGGGCTGCTCTGGGCCGCCTGCTGCTTGGCAAACTGCTCGAAGACCTGCGCGTCCTTGGAATTGGGCGGCAGGTTCAGTAGCCCTGTAAACGTTGAATCGTTAGGTACCAGTAAACAAAATGAGATCAAGTCTTTCCCACAGCGCTATAAATCATACAGTATTCCTGAGGCATGCATCTCAACTACACAAACACAATACCATTCGTTAGTGAGGGGTGTGGCAACATCATTCACGGGCCGCATAGGGAAATGGTGACAGACCGCTAATTTGGACGCTCCCGGTGGGCGAGATATTTCCCTCATCCCGTGTAACCCCCATGTTCTGACACGTTGCTACCAGCATGTTGCGATCGAGCACCTACAAGTTACGGGCCTAGAAAGCGTGTTTCTACAAGCATATCTTAAATATGGGTGCTGATTTAAGTGATGGTGGCGTTTGAAACTGAAGCGCATCATCATGATCCCACTAACATCAACCAAATGCATCGGTATGAACATGAAAAAAAGATACGATGATACATATCGTTCCAGATTCTTTCATACGGTAGTGGTGGACTTCTGAGTTGCACATAAATATACCGAGTGTGGAAGCTTATTAAGCTTCAAGATGGAGGACGTACTTGGACAGTCGGAGATGTTTGAGGGCGCGCTGCAGGCGGCGGGGAGGCCGAGCGCCCTCGTGACGTTGAGCTTCAAGTCCAGGCCGGGATCGTCACGGTCCTTGACGAGCACGCACAGGCACTTGGGGCTGGTCTGCAGCACCGTCTTCAGCCCCCCGCAGCAGTCCGGCGTCGGCGCCTGCCCCTGCCCCTGCACGAACGTCAGACACGTCGCCAGCGCCACCAGCTTGTCCGCGCACTCCGCCCGGTCTGCCGCGATGTCCGCCCCCGCCGCCGCCACGGCCACGGCCACCATGGCCGCAACAAGAAGAACTCTCGAACCCATATGGAAGCTTAGGTACGAGGTAGAGAGCAGGGTTTACGGTGCTCGCAGTCGCAGGGCTTGGAGGGGGGACGGTGGTTAAATAGGCCGAGCGCGAACGAGCGAGCGAGTGCGCAGTGGTGCGGTGCGCCTGTGGCGTGGCGTGGTGTAGTGGTTAGGCCGGGTCGACAAGCGTGCGGGATAGCAGGCTTCCGCTTAATCTCCGGCCTAATCCTCCACGAATCTTCCTCTGAGTTTCGCGGAAAAAAGCCGAAAATGATAGCGCGCGAACGTTCAGATTTTGCGCATGGCAGACCGAACGTTTAGGATGGCATTTTTTAGTAGCGTGAAGATTTTTTTTAAAGAAGGATGACCCGGCCTCTGCATCTGAAAGATGCATGCAACCATTTTATTAATTATTCATAAAGATCTTACAAAGCAATACATTAATATGTCTGAATCAACCCTCTTGGCAACATCTGTCGTTACTTCTATCCAATGATGAAGGGATGCAGAAAGTATGAGCCACATATCCAGACCTCTCACCTCGCCTAACATCTAAAGCCGGAGGGCCCGACCGAGCCACATACCGGGTTAGGGGTACAATCCGATCCGACGCACCCTCGGTTGGAAATATGCCCTAGAGGCAATAAATAAATTGTTTATTATTATATTTCCTTGTTCATGATATTTGTTTATTATCCATGCTATATTTGTATTGATTGGAAACACATTGCATGTATGGATGAATAGACAACACTCTGTCCCTAGTATGCCTCTAGTGAACTAGCCCGTTGATAAAAGATGGTCAAGGTTTCCTAACCATTGACATGTGATGTCATTTGATAACGGGATCACATCATTAGGAGAACGATGGGATGGCCGAGACCCAAACTATAAACTTAGTATATGATCGTGTCAGTTTATTGCTACAATTTTCTCTGCATGTCAAGTATATGTTCATATGACCATGAGATCATGCAACTCACGGACACCGGTGGAATGCCTCGTGTGTATCAAACGTCGCAACGTAAGTGGGTGACTATAAAGGTGCTCTTCAGGTATCTCCGAGGGTGTATATTGGGTTGGCATGGATCAAGACCGGGATTTGTTACTCCGTGTGACGGAGAGGTATCTCAGGACCCACTCGGTAATACAACATCACAATAAGCCTTGCAAGCAATGTGACTAAGTGTTAGTCACGGGATCTTGTATTACGGAACGAGTAAAGAGACTTGCCGGTAACGAGGTTGAACTAGGTATGGAGATACCGACGATCGAATCTCGGGCAAGTAACATACCGAAGAACAAAGGGAACATCATACGGGATTAACTAAATCCTTGACATAGAGGTTCGACCGATAAAGATCTTCGTAGAGTATGTAGGAACCAATATGGGCATCCAGGTCCTGCTATTGGTTATTGACCATAGAGGTGTCTCGATCATGTCTACATAGTTCTCGAACCCGCAGGGTCTGCACACTTAAGGTTCGGTGACGTTTTGGTAGTATAGAGTTATGCATGGTGGTGACCGAAGGTTGTTCGGACTTCCCGGATGAGATCCCGAACGTCACGAGGAGCTCCGGAATAGTACATAGGTAAAGATTGATATATAGAAAGTCCTGTTTTGGTCGCCGGAAAAGTTTCGGGCTCATCGGTAGTGTACCGGGAGTGCGGGTAGTGTACCGGGGGACCATCGGGAGGGGTATTTCGACCCAAGAGGCTACATGGGCTGTGGGAGGGTGAATACCAGCCCTTAGTAGGCTAGTGGAAGTCCCACACAAGGCCCATGCGGCTGGGAAGAAAAGCCCAAAAATAAAAAGATGGAAAAAGGCAAAAAGACCAAATAAGGAAGGAGTCCTAGTCCTACTAGGATTGGAGGAGGATTCCTCCTCTCCTCCCTTCGGCCGAAGCCTAGAGGGCTTGGACCTTGCGCCAAGTCTCCTCCTCCTCTCCTCCTATATATACTAGAGGATTTTAGGGTTTTAGCATAAGATTTTCAGCCACGTGCAACCCTACCCTCTAGTTCGTAGTTTCTCCTCTAGATCGGTTTCAGATATGCTTGGCCGAAGCCCTGCTGAGATTACTCCACCACCATCGCCGCAGCGCCGTCACACTGCCGGAGAACTCGTCTACCTCTCCGCTCCATCTTGCTGGATCAAGAAGGCAGAGATCGTCATCAAGCTGTACGTGTGCTGAACGCGGAGGTGCCGTCCGTTCGATACTTGATCGGGACGGATCGTGATTGGATCCCGAGACACTCGACGATTTGGATCGTGAAGACGTTCGCTACATCAACCGCGTTTCTTAACGCTTCCAGCTTAGCGATCTACAAGGGTACGTAGATCCACTCTCCCTCTCGTAGATGCTCATCACCATGGATAGATCTTGCGTATGCATAGGAATTTTTTGTTTCCCATGCAACGTTCCCCAACACCCTCATAGGTCGTCGCCACCGCCTTCCATCAATGCATCTTCAGAACAGTTATTGACGCATCGACCTTGCAAGGCCTGTCGTCGACGCCCCCCACGGCGCGAGACAACGCCTCCTCCCTACGCGCGCTCATCATCACGCATCCGTCACCGAGACTTTGCTGCGCCTCGACGCCGAGACTCCACGACGTCGACGTGTCACAGGGAACGCTGCTCCACCGTAGATGTCGACCGCTGATCCCTCGAGCCCATGTGTACCTCCATGAATGACGCCCCAAGGAGGAAACGACACCAGAGCGTCACCGTCATTCGATCTACTGATCTAGGGTTTCCCCCGGAGGTAGCAGCGAGTGGCCTTGAACTTCTCCTCCGCGATGCCTTCAGGAAAGGAATGACGTAGACAGCGCCGCCATCGCCGGCCTTGGCAGTAGCCGAAGGCAAGCTTTCACCCAGATCTGTTCGAAGAGCCCATCTCTCCTGCACGGGCCACCTCATCCTGCAACATCCCCAGGAACGGGATCCCAAGATCCGCCGCCACCGGCGACGCCACAAGGACCCACCACCTGGCTGTCATCCCTGACGAAGGGGATGGCGCCCCCACCTTGTTCAGATTCAGCAGCACGCCAACGCCTCCTGCTGCCCCCATGAAGAAGGACAGTCAACGCGCGCGCCGCCGCCGGACGACGCCCGAGCCCGACCACCGAACCGATCTGGGGTGGGAAACCCGAGATCCGCTACCGTCAGCCCCGTAGTGCCGCCGGGATCCCATCGGACCGTCGCCCGAGTGCGCCAGCTCCACCTCCATGCCATACGTCTAGGGACGCCGTCGCATCTCAGTCAGAGGGTCCCCTCTGAAGAAGGGAGGGAGGCCCGCCGTCCGCCGTCCGCCGGGCGAGCTTCGCTCGCCGGCCTCCTTCGGCGGCGGCGGGGAAGGAGGGAAGGAGGGAGGCCGAGGGCGGCGGCGGCTAGGGCGCCCGAGTCGCCTCCCTGGAGGCGACGCGAGCGAAGGGGTTTCCTCGGGTCAGGAAATAAACTTCGAATCATCGTTTCTGAACTCTCCGTGAAGATGACAAGTTTAATTGATACATACAGTGATTTTCTGGTAGAAAATACACTCAACACGAATTTGTCATGTTTGCCAATTAAACTTGTCACCCTCATACCATAAAACGTTTAGCTTACAATGGTAAAAAAAGAAACCGTTTTTGCGTATCAGAGTCAAAAAAATTGGTGCACACCTATAAACTGGCTCATGTGTGTATCCGAGCAGATCTCATGCTATGCCATATGTCCTCCTAATGGATCGCATGGGAGAGAGGAAATGAGCATGCTCATACAAACAAGCCAGACATGATTCAAATACTCATTAACATGACGGTATGAGACGCTGCACCCACGGTGATGACCACAAGAAGTCATGTGTAGCACTTCAAAAAATACTAATTCGTGATCATATCATAGGCTCCATCTGGTGCATACAGTGTTGTGCACCCGCACCACTTTTCTCGATCTGGTGTGCTAGGCGATTGCTCTGCCTAGCGTCCTTGGCCACTCCGACCACAGCGGCCAACGCCTCCTGCCATTGATTGCTCTAATCACCGCAACCACCAAATCCTCCCGTCCTTCTAGCCTAATCTCTTCTGGAGTTCTGGTGGCCTTGTCAGATCTCAACTTCAACCCAGGCTTGGCTTTTGAGGCGTTCAGTTGGAAGCAATTCGGAGTTCCCATCAATCACTTTGAAAGTGATAATTTCAAAGGCTTTCCGCTGGTAGCAGACTTTTCATAATCCAAACTCGAATTGAATGGAGACTCGGTAAATCTCATCCTGCAATCTTGTTTTGATGGACATGCTTCTAGTTTCAAATCGAAGAATCTCCAGAATTGGTCTTTTAAATTCCAGGTTCACTCTTGTGAGGTGGGATTTTCTATCATCAAAGGGGGCAATATTTCTAACGATTTATTCAGTTCGAGTTTTCTCCTTTGGGGTTCGGAGGATCCAATACTAAGTTTGACTTCCAACGTTGTCAAAGTGAATTTGATAAAGGATGCACACTGGTTTATAGGTCTAAGGATTGTAGATCCTATGTAGATGCGGTCCAAGTTCCTAGATTTTTCCATGATCAAACCATGGCTTCTAGATCAAACAACTTTGTGAGCGAATGTGATTTATTAACGTCTTGATGGCCATCATGTTTTGGTTTCCTCGGTATTAACTAACCCGAACAACATTTCCTTAGGCAGGGCGGGATCTATGAGTTCTGAAAGGTCCAATTCGAATTCTCCAAGGCCCCGACCTGCTTCTCTTGCTCTGGACAATGCCCATAATAGAGACTTATGTGTGTCTTGTTTGTACTTTGGTCATTGAGGCCCATAAGATTGAATAAAACTATTGTTATTGATTATTGATAGGCTCAACAACGTTGAGACTGGATCGAATATTACAAAATGGTGTAGATGGCAGTCCTTTGATAAATATATCAGCAAATTGAGCCGTAGAAGGAACATGCAGCACCCGAACTTGTTCAAGAGCCACCTTCTCGCGAACAAAGTGTATATTAATCTCAATATGTTTAGTCTGGCGATGTTGAATAGGATTCCCAAACATGTAGACAGCTGATATGTTATCACAATAAACAATGATAGCCTGTGCAAGTGGTCGATGCAACTCCAAGAGCAACTGACGGAGCCAGATCGTATCAGCCACAGCGTGTGCAACCGCACGATACTCAACTTCAGCAGACGAGTGGGAGACAGTTACCTGCCTTTTTGAGGACCAAGAAATCAAATTGTCACCAAGAAAAACACAGAAACCGGATGTAGATCGTCGACTGTCGGGACAACCAGTCCAGTCTGCATCAGAATACGCGGTGAGAGAGGTGGGGGAAGAATTATTTATGTGAAGATCATGATCGAGAGTACCTTTCAAATACCCAAGGATGTGTTTGATATGATTATAGTGAGGAACTTGAGGATCATGCATATAGAGACAAGCTTGTTGGATATCAAATGAGATTTCAGGACGAGTGATGGTAAGATACTTGAGAGCACCGGCAAGACTACGATAAAGAGTAGGATTAGAGAAAAGATCACCATTAGCAGAAAGCTTAAAACTAGTGTCGACAGGAGTATGGGAAGGATGACAGTCTAGCATACCAACACGATTGAGAAGATCTAGGATGTATTGACGTTGGGAAAGAAACAAACTAGAAGAATCACAAATCACTGCAATGCCTAAAAAATGATGAAGAAGACCAAGATCTGTCATACAAAACTCAGAGCGTAGATGAGTAATGATGCGGTCCAAAAAAGGTTGAGAAGAAGCAGTGAGAATGATATCGTCGACATAAAGAAGTAAGTAGGCAATTTAGAATTATGATGATAGACAAAGAGAGAGGCGTCATAAAGAGAGGGAATAAAGCCTATGGTTTGAATAAAGGAAGATAAGCATTGAAACCATGCACGTGGAGCTTGTTTAAGACCGTAGAGAGATTTTTGAAGAAGACAAACATGGTTGGGATAGAAAGGGTCTTCAAAACCGAGAGGTTGCTGACAGTAGACGGTCTCTTGAAGAGAACCATGAAGAAAGGCATTTTTGACGTCTAATTGGTGAATAGGCCAGGTAGAGGAGACATCAAGGCTGAGAACAGTGCGAATGGTATTGGGCTTAACTACAGGAGAAAAGGTTTCATCGTAATCAATGCCATGTTGTTGAGAATAGCCGCGACATACCCAACGTGCTTTGTAGCGGGAAAGAGTACCATCGGGGTGAAACTTCTGGCGAAACACACACTTACCAAAGCCAATGTTGGTGTTGGAAGGGCGAGGAACAAGCTGCCAGGTATTATTATTAGTAAGGACCGAATATTCTTCTTGCATAGCAGCAGCCCAATTAGGATCAAGAAGCACAGTTTTGTATGATTTGGGAACTTGAGAGAGGGACAAGGTGGCATGAAGGTTGAGACGGTCGATGGATTGACGAAAATCTGATTTAAAACGAGTGCACATAGAATGTTCATTGGCTGCTGGGATAGTGCAAACATCGTGAATGGGAAGAGGAGCTATACTGGTGTCCGACGCAGCGGATGATGCGGACAATGGAGGCGATGGTGGCGGATCGGCATGTGTTGGCGATGGTGCGGGTGGTAAAGGAGGCGGTGTGTGGTTGGATGGCGGCGGAATAGTGGGCGATGGTGCAAGTGGTGAAGGAGGCGGGTCATGGGTGGGAGACGGTGGTGTATCGGTAAAAGCAGTGGCGTTTGGTTGGTTTGGTGGAGAAGAGGTATTTAGAGATTGGGATGTCAAGAGAGGAGCATAGAGGGGGAAACGGGTAGGAGGGTGGCTTGGTGTGGGTGGAGTGGTGTGTGATGGAGTAGTACATTGAGCAAATGGAAAGATGTGTTCGGTGAAGGTGATATGCCGAGGCACAAGAACCCGACCAGTGTACAAGTCAAGGCAGCGATGGCCTTTGTGCTCATCCGAAAAACCTAGGAGAACACACAGGAGAGAGCGAGCAGAGAGTTTATGAGTGGCGGTAGCGGAAGTGTTAGGGAAATAGAGACAACCGAAAACGCGAATGTTAGATTAGTTTGGATGGCACAGAAACAGAGAAAAATAGGGTGTGATATTGGGATTGGCTTTGGTAGGGCAGATATTTAGAAGATAGGTAGCGGCGTGGAGAGCCTCTGCCTAGTATTGGGTTGGCATGGAGGATTGAAGAAGAAGGGTACGAATAATATCATTGATAGTACGAAGAGAACGTTCAGCTTTACCGTTTTGAGGAGAGGCGTAGGGACAAGAAAAACGGGGAAGAATGCCATGGCTAAGAAATAAGGTGCGATTTTTAATATTATCAAAACATATCGCTGAAAATTGAGAAAGAGGGTGTGAACGTCGGATTTGTTGCGAAGAGGAAAGGTCCAGACAAAGAGTGAAATCATCTAATATGACAGGATAGTATTTAAAAACAGAGACACTAGCAAGGTGATGTCCATAGATCACAATGTATTAATTCAAAGGGATAAGTGCTAGAAGAACTGGACGAACTAAAAGGAAGACACACATGCTTGCCTAATTGACACGACTTGGAAACAGAGGAATTGTGAGAATCTCTATTACAAGGTATGGTAAATTCACTAAGAACGTATGCTAAAGTGCAGGGTTGGGGTGCCCTAAACGCCGATGCTAGAGATCAACAGATGCCATCATGGAGGTTGGAGAAGCGGCGGCAGGAACACCATTAAGAGAGTATAAGTCACCGGAGCTATTGAACCATGCGATCTCGACATTGGTCTGATAATGCTTCACAGATAAGCCAAAGGGGTCAAATTTGACAGAAACAAGATTATCACATGTTAATTGATGAACATATTAAATTTTTGATAAGGGCAGGAGCAACAAGTACATCACGAAGAAGAAGGGGTGTAGTGGTGGATGGAAGTTGAGCCTAACCAACACAATAGATGGGGATAGAAGAACTTTCACCGAGGGTGATGGATTTAAAGGGGGATGGAGTGCAAGAGGAGAGAAACATACTAGATGCAGACATATGGCTACAAGCACCGAAATCGAAAATCTAATCCGTACCTTTGTTGCCTTGGGAGGCAAAAAATTTCATGGCCTGGATGAAGGCGTCTTGGTCCCAGCTCGGCGGTGCAACAGAGGTCGGTGTTGGCAGTAGAGACGGATGGTATGACGGCGAGGGCAGTAGAGCCGACGGTGGAGGCGATGGGAGGAGAGCCGGCTAGTACGACGACGAGGGTAGTAGAGCCAACGGTGAAGGCGATGGCAGGAGAACTGACTGGTACGACGGCGAGGGCAGTATAGCCGACGGTGGTGTGTAGTAGTGGCCTCCGTCAGCGTAGTAGGGAGTGCCATATGTTGGAGCAACATGGTAGGAGTGAGCCGGCTGGCGAGGCGTGAGGAATCCTTGGGCACCAGTGTAGAGCTACACGTCGGGCTGCCAGCCACCGCTATAAGCCGGTGGAGCACCAAGGTGTTGGAAATATGCCCTAAAGGCAATAAATAAAGTGTTTATTATTGTTCATGATAATCGTTTATTGTCCATGCTATAATTGTATTAATAGGAAACACATTACATGTGTGGGTAAATAGACAACACTTTGTCCCTGGTATGCCTCTAGTGAACTAGCTCATTGATCAAAGATGGTCAAGGTTTCCTAGCCATTGACATGTGATGTCATTTGATAACGGGATCAGATCATTAGGAGAATGATGTGATGGGCAAGACCCAAACTACAAACGTAGCATATGATCGTGTCAGTTTATTGCTACTATTTCTGCATGTCAAGTATATGTTCCTATGACCATGAGATCATGCAACTCACGGATACCGGAGGAGTGCCTTGTGTGTATCAAACATCGCAACGTAACTGGGTGGCTATAAAGGTGCTCTACAGGTATCTCTAAGGGTGTATGTTGAGTTGTCATGGATCAAGACTGAGATTTGTTACTCCGTGGGATGGAGAGGTATCTCAGGGCCCACTCGGTAATACAACATCACAATGAGCCTTGCAAGCAATGTGTCTAAGTGTTAGTCACAGGATCTTGTATTATGGAATGAGTAAAGAGACTTGCCGATAACGAGGTTGAACTAGGTATGGAGATACCAACGATCGAATCTCGGGCAAGTAACATAGCGAAGAACAAAGGGAACATCATACGGGATTAACTGAATCCTTGACAAAGAGGATCGACCGATAAAGATCTTCGTAGAATATGTAGGAACCAATATGGGCATCCAAGTCCCGCTATTGGTTATTGACCGTAGAGGTGTCTCGGTCATGTCTACATAGTTCTCGAACCCGCAGGGTCTGCACACTTAAGGTTTGGTGACGTTTCGGTAGTATAGAGTTATGTATGGTGGTGACCGAAGGTTATTCGGAGTCCCAGATGAGATCCCGAACGTCACGAGGAGCTCCGGAATGGTCCGGAGGTAAAGATTCATATATAGGAAGTTCTGTTTTGGTCACTGGAGAAGTTTCGGGCTCATCGGTAGTGTATGGGGAGTGTCGGTAGTGTACCGGGAGACCACCGGGAGGGGTACTTCGACCCAAGAGGCTTCATGGGCTGTGGGAGAGCGAATACCAGCCCTTAGTGGGCTGGTGGAAGTCCCACACAAGGCCCATGCGGCTGGGAAGAAAAACCCAAAAGGAAAAAGGTGGAAAAAGGCAAAATAAGGAAAAATAAGGAAGGAGTCCTAATCCTACTAGGAGTGGAGGAGGTGGACTCCTCACTCCTAGTTCGGCCGAACCAGATTGGCTTGGAAGCCAAGGCTGCCTCCTCTCCTCCTCTCCTCCTATATATACTAGAGGGTTTTAGGGGTTTTGCACTTGATTTTCAGCCACGTGCAACCCTACCCTCTAGTGCATAGTTTGTCCTCTAGATTGGATTTCTGCAGTGCTTAGGCGAAGCCCTGCCAGAATAGCTCCACCACCATCGCCAGAGCGCCGTCATGCTTCCGGAGAACTCTTCTTCCTCTCCGCTCCCTCTTGCTGGATCAAGACGGTGGAGATCGTCATCAAGCTGTACGTGTGCTGAACACGGAGGTGTCGTCCGTTCGGCGCTAGATCGGAAGGATCATGATCAAGTTCGTGGGATGGATCGTGATTGGATCGCGGGACACTCGGCGATTTGGATCGCGAAGACGTTTGACTACACCAACCGCGTTTCTTAATGCTTCCCGCTTAGCGATCTACAAGGATACATAGATCCACTCTCCCTCTCGTAGATGCTCATCATCATGGATAGATCTGCGTGTGCGTAGGAAATTTTTTGTTTCCCATGCAACGTTCCCCAACAGTGGTATCAGAGCTGGGTCTATGTGTAGATGAGATCTCTAGTAGAACACAAAAGGTTTGTGGGCGTTGATGCTTAGATTGCTTCCTCCCTTGGTCGGATTTTGGTTCAGCGGTATTATGAGATGAAGCGGCCTGGACCAACATTACTCGTACGCTTACGAGAGACCGGTTCCCTCGACCGCAACTTGTTGCATAGATGGCTTGCGGGTGCCAGTTTTTCTCACTTTAGTTGGATCGGATTCGACAAAGGCGGTCCTTGAGAAGGTTGAAAAGCAACTAGTGTATCATCGTTGTGGTTTTTGCGTAGATGAGAATTGTTCTTGCTAGATACCCGTAGCAGCCACGTAAAACATGCAACAACAATTAGAGGACTTTTAACTTCTTTTTCCAGGGTATGTTGTGATGTGATATGGCCAATTACATGATGTGATATATGTGATGTATGAGATGATCATGTGATGTATAGATTATCACGACTTGCATGTCGATGAGTACGGCATCCGACAGGAGCCATAGGGTTGTCTTTAATTATTGTATGACCTGTGTGTCAATCATTAAATGCTATGTAATGCTTTACTTTATCGCTAAACGGTAGCAATAGTAGTAAAAGCATATTCGGCGCGACAACCCTGATGGCGACACGTTGATGGAGATCAAGATGGTGAAGATCATGGTGTCATGCCGGTGACGATGGAGATCATGCCGGTGCTTTCTAGATGGAGATAAAAAGCACAAGTTCATGGCCATATCATGTCACTTATGAATTGCATGTGATGTTAATCCTTTTATGCAACTTGTTTTGCTTAGGACGACGGTAGCATTATAAGGTGATCCCTCACTTAAATTTCAAGATGAATTGTGTTCTCCCCGAGTGTGCACCGTCGCAAAAGTTCGTCGTGTTGAGACACCACGCGATGATTGGGTGTGATAGACTCTACATTCACATACAACGGGTGCAAGCCAGTGTTGCACGTGCAGAACACTCGGGTTAAACTTGACGAGCCTAGCATGTACAGACATGGCCTCAAAACACAAGAGACCGAAAGGTCGAACATGAGTCATATAGTAGATATGATCAACATAATGATGTTCACCATTGAAGCCACCTCAACTCATGTGATGATCGGACTTGAGTTGGTGGATTTGGATCATGTGATACTCAGATGACCTGAGGGATGTCAATTTGAGTGGGAGCTTTAGTAATTTGATTAACTAAACTCATTATCTTGAACAATAGTCTAAGTAAACTTTGCATATTTATGTTGTAGATCAATGGCTTGCGCAGTAGGACCCCTGAATTTTAATGCGTTCCTAGAGAAAGCTAAGTTGAAAGATGATGGAAGTAACTTTGTTGACTGGGCCCGTAATCTGAGGATTATCCTCAAGGCTTCCCAGAAATCATATGTCCTTGATGCACCGCTTGGTGACCAACTAGAAGACATGACCTCCGAAGACGTTAAGAACGCTTGGGAGGCACGTACTGGAGATTACTCAATAGTTCAGTGTGCGATATTGTATGGCTTAGAACTGGGACTTCAAAAACGTTTTGAACGTCATGGAGCATATGAGATGTTCCAGGAGTTGAAGTTTATCTTTCAGAAGAACGCCCGGATCGAGAGGTATGAAACCTCCGATAAGTTCTATGCTTGCAAGATGGAGGAGAACGGGTCTATCAGTGAACATATACTTAGAATGTCTGGGTATTCAACTCGTCTAGCGGATTTGGGAATTGCCCTTCCACCAGAGGCGATCACTGACAGAGTTCTTCAATCACTTCCACCTAGTTACAAGAGCTTTGTGATGAACTATAACATGCACGGGATGACCAAGTCAGTCGCCGAGCTGTTTGCGATGCTAAAAGTCACTGAGTCTGAAATCCAGAAAGAACATCAAGTGTTGATGGTCAATAAAACCACTAGTTTCAAGAAAAATGGCAAGGGCAAGGGCAAGAAGGGTAAAACCAAGAAGGATGGCAAAGCAGTTGCTACTCCTGTAAAGAAGCCCAAGCATGGACCCAAGCCAGAAACTGAGTGCTTTCATTGCAAGGGAACTGGTCACTTGAAGCGGAACTGCCCCAAGTACCTGGCTGACAAGAAGGCGGCCAACGACAAACAAGGTATATATGATATACATGTTATTGATGTGTACCTTACTAGCTCTCGTAGTAGTGCTTGGGTATTTGATACCGGTTCGGTTGCTCACATTTGCAACTCAAAGCAGGAACTACGGAATAAACGAAGGCTGGCAAAGGACGAAGTGAAGATGCGTGTGGGAAATGGTTCCAAGGTTGATGTGATCGTCGTCAGCACGCTCTCTCTTTGATTACCATTGGGATTAGTGATGAACCTGAATAATTGTTATTTAGTGCCTGCGTTAAGCATGAACATTATATCTGGATCTTGTTTATTGCGAGACGATTACTCATTTAAATCAGAGAATAAAGGTTGTTCTATTTAGATGAGTAATATCTTTTATGGTCATGCACCCAATGTTAGGGGTTTATTCATATTGAATCTTGATAGTGACGACACACATGTTCATAACGTTGATGCCAAAAGATGTAGAGTTGATAATGATAGTACCACTTTCCTGTGGCACTGCTGTTTAGGTCATATTGGTGTAAAACGCATGAGGAAGCTCCATGCTGATGGACTTTTGGAGTCACTTGATTTTGAATCACTTGACACATGCGATCCATGCCTCATGGGCAAGATGACTAAAACACCGTTCTCTGGAACAATGGAACGGGCAAGTGACTTATTGGAAATCATACATACTGGTGTGTGCGGTCCAATGAATATTACAGCGCGTGGTGGATATTGTTATTTTCTCACCTTCACTGATGACTTAAGTAGATATGGGTATATTTACTTAATGAAACACAAGTCTGAAATGTTTGAAAAGTTCAAGCAATTTCAGAGTGAAGTTGAGAATCATCGTGACAAGAAGATTAAGTTCCTGCGATCTGATCGAGGAGGTGAATATATGAGTTATGAGTTTGGCAGTCACTTAAGACAGTGTGGAATTGTTTCATAGTTGACACCGCCCAGAACACCACAACGTAATGGTATGTCCGAACGTCGTAATCGAACCTTATTAGATATGGTGTGTTCTATGATGTCTCTTGCTGATTTGCCACTATCATTTTGGGGTTATGCATTAGAGACAATTGCATTCACTTTAAAAAGGGCACCATCGATATCCGTTGAGACGACGCCATATGAACTGTGGTTTGGCAAGAGGCCAAAGTTGTCATTTCTTAAAGTTTGGGGATGTGATGCTTATGTCAAAAAGCTTTAGCCTGAAAAGCTGGAACCCAAAGGGGGAAAATGCGTCTTCATAGGATACCCGAAAGAGACAGTCGGGTATACCTTCTATCTCAGATCCGAAGGCAAAGTGTTTTTCGCTAAGAACGGAACATTTCTTGAGAAAGAGTTTCTCTCGAAAGAATTGAGTGGGAGGAAAATAGAGCTTGATGAGGTTATTGAACCTTTACTTCATCCAGAAAGTAGCGCAACGCAGAAAGATGTTTCTGTGGAAACTACGACGGTAGAAGAGGAAGTTAATGATGATGATCATGAAGCTTCGGATCAAGCTACTATTGAACCTCGCAGGTCGACAAGGCCGCGTACTACTCCTGAGTGGTACGGCAACCCTGTCTTGGAGGTCATGTTGTTGGACAACAATGAACCTACGAGTTATGGAGGAGCAGTGATGGGCCCGGATTCTGAGAAATGGTTATAGGCCATGAAATCCAAGATGGGATCCATGTATGAAAACAAAGTATGGACTTTGGAAGTATTACCTGAAGGGCGACAGGCCATTCAGAACAAATGGATCTTTAAGAAGAAGACAGACGCGGACGGTAATGTCACCGTCTATAAAGCTCGACTTGTGGCAAAGGGTTTTTCACAAGTTCAAGGAGTTGACTACAATGAGACCTTCTCACCTGTAGCGATGCTTAAGTCTGTCAGAATCATGTTGGCAATAGCTACTTATTTTGACTATGAAATTTGGTAGATGGATGTCAAAACAACGTTCCTCAACGGTTTCCTTGAGGAAGAGTTGTATATGATGCAACCATAAGGTTTTGTCGATCCAGAGAATGCTGACAAAGTTTGCAAACTCCAGCGATCCATTTATGGGCTGGTGCAAGCATCTCGGAGTTGGAATCAGCGTTTTGATGAGGTGATCAAAGCGTTTGAGTTCATACAAGTTTATGGAGAAGCTTGTATTTACAAGAAAGTGAGTGGGAGCTCTATAGCGTTTCTAATATTATATGTGGATGACATATTGCTAATTGGAAACAATATAGAAATACTGGAAAGCGTGAAGGAATATTTGAACAAGAGTTTTTCAATGAAGGACCTAGGAGAAGCTGCTTTCATATTAGGCATTAAGATCTATAGAGATAGATCGAGACGCTTAATAGCACTTTCACAGAGCACATACCTTGATAAAGTTTTGAAGAAATTCAAAATGGATCAGTCCAAGAAGGGGTTCTTGCCTATGTTACAAGGTGTGAAGTTGAGTAAGACTCAATGCCCAGTGACTGCAGAGGATAGAGAAAAGATGAGTGTCATCCCCTATGCTTCAGCCATAGGCTCTATCATGTATGCAATGCTGTGCACAAGACCGGATGTCAGCCTTGCCATAAGTATGGTCGGAAGGTTTCAAAGTGATCCTGAAATGGAACACCGGGCAGCGATCAAGAATATCCTTAAGTACTTGAAAAGGACTAAGGAAATGTTTCTCTTTTATGGAGGTGATGAAGAGCTCGTCGTAAAGGGTAACGTCGATGCAAGCTTTGACACTGATCCGGATGACTCTAAGTCACAAACCGGATACATATTTATTCTCAACGGGGGAGCGGTAAGCTAGTGCAGTTCCAAGCAAAGCGTGGTAGCCAACTCTACGTGTGAAGCGGAGTACATCACAGCCTCGGAGGCGGCAAAGGAAGGTGTCTGGATGAAGCAGTTCATGACAGATCTTGGAGTAGTGCCCAGTGCACTGAATCCAATGAACATGTTCTATGACAACACTGGTGCCATTGCTCTGGCCAAGGAACCAAGGTTTCACAAGAGGACCAGACACATAAAGCGACGCTTTGACTCCATCCGCGATTACATCGAGGAGAAGGACATAAATATTTGCAAAGTGCACATGGATCTGAATGTTGCAGACCCGTTGACTAAACCTCTTCCAAGGCCTAAACATGATCAACACCAGAACTGCATGGGTGTTCGATTCATTACAATATAAATCACATAGTGATGTGAGCTAGATTATTGACTCTAGTGCAAGTGGGAGACTGTTGGAAATATGCCCTAGAGGCAATAAATAAAGTGTTTATTATTATATTTCCTTGTTCATGGTAATCCTTTATTGTCCATGCTATAATTGTATTAATTGGAACACATTACATGTGTGGGTAAATAGACAACACTTTGTCCCTGCTATTCTTCTAGTGAACTAGCTCGTTGATCAAAGATGGTCAAGGTTTCCTAGCCATTGACATGTGATGTCATTTGATAACGGGATCACATCATTTATAGAATGATGTGATGGACAAGACCCAAACAACAAACGTAGCATATGATCGTGTCAGTTTATTGCTACTGTTTTCTGCATGTCAAGTATATGTTCCTATGACCATGAGATCATACAACTCACGGATACCGGAGGAGTGCCCTGTGTGTATCAAACGTCACAACGTAATTGGGTGACTATAAAGGTGCTCTACAAGTATCTCCGAGGGTGTCTGTTGAGTTGTCATGGATCAAGACTGGGATTTGTTACTCCGTGTGACGGAGAGGTATCTCAGGGCCCACTCGATAATACAACATCACAATGAGCCTTGCAAACAATGTGTCTAAGTGTTAGTCTCGGGATCTTGTATTATGGAACGAGTAAAGATACTTGCTGATAACGAGGTTGAACTAGGTATGGAGATACCGACGATCGAATCTCGGGCAAGTAACATACCGAAGAACAAATGGAACATCATACGGGATTAACTGAATCCTTGACACAGAGGTTCGACCGATAAAGATCTTCGTAGAATATGTAGGAACCAATATGGGCATCCAGGTCCCGCTATTGGTTATTGACCGTAGAGGTGTCTCGGTCATGTCTACATAGTTTTCGAACCCGCGGGGTCTGCACACTTAAGGTTTGGTGACGTTTTGGTAGTATAGAGTTATGTATGGTGGTGACCGAAAGTTGTTCGGAGTCCCGAATGAGTTCCCGGATGTCACGAGGAGCTCCGGAATGGTCCGGAGGTAAATATTCATATATAGGAAGTCCTGTTTTGGTCGCCGGAAAAGTTTCGGGCTCATCGGTAGTGTACCGGGAGTGCTGGTAGTGTATCGGGAGACCACCGGGAGGGGTATTTCGACCCAAGAGGCTTCATGGGATGTGGGAGAGTGAATACCATCCCTTAGTGGGATGGTGGAAGTCCCACACAAGGCCCATGTGGCTGGGAAGAAAACCCGAAAGGAAAAAGGTGGAAAAAGGCAAAATAAGGCAAAATAAGGAAGGAGTCCTAATCCTACTAGGAGTGGAGGAGGTGGACTCCTCCTCCTAGTTCGGCCGAACCAGATTGGCTTGGAAGCCAAGGCTGCCTCCTCTCCTCCTATATATACTAGAGGGTTTTAGGATTTTTGCACTTGATTTTCAGCCACGTGCAACCCTACCCTCTAGTGCATAGTTTGTCCTCTAGATCGGATTTCTGCAGTGCTTAGGCGAAGCCTTGCCGGAATGGCTCCACCACCATCGCCGGAGCGCTGTCACACTGCCGGAGAACTCTTCTTCCTCTCCGCTCCGTCTTGCTGGATCAAGAAGGCAGAGATCGTCATCAAGTTGTACGTGTGTTGAACGTGGAGGTGTCGTCCGTTCGGCGCTAGATCGGAAGGATGGTGATCAAGTTCGTGGGACGGATTGTGATTGGATCACGGGACGCTCGGCGATTTGGATCGTGAAGATGTTTGACTACACCAACCACGTTTCTTAACGCTTCCCGCTTAGCGATCTACAAGGGTACGTAGATCCACTCTCCCTCTCGTAGATGCTCATCACCATGGATAGATCTGCATGTGCGTAGGAAATTTTTTGTTTCCCATGCAACGTTCCCCAACACAAGGGGAGCCGGAGCGGACCAGGGCATGGGCCAAGCCTGGACGAGCCCCGTCCAGGGATCATGTGGAGGACGCCAAGGCATAGCTGCTGGTGGCGCACTTGGAGCTGACGAGGGTGGAGGAGTAGGCACCGAGCGTGTCGTAGGCGGCCTATAGATGGGGTCCTTGCCGCGATAATTAGGGCTGGGATGCCAGCCCAGTGGTGGAGCGGGCGCTGCTGGGGAGGGAGGCACCGCTGGTGAAGGAGTCCCTGGTGGTGGCGCCGCAGGTGTCGGAGCACGCAGAACAACGACAAAGAGCCGAGGACAAGCGTCCTTGTTATATTGAGTACGGTCGGTCCACTGGAGGATGGAGCACACCTCGGCAAAAGTTGGCTAGGGCCGCATCATGGGGATGAAGGAGGCCTGCTTGTAGAATTGTTTGCTGAGCCCGATGAGGAGGATGTTGATGAGCTGCCGGTCAGCGACGGGATCACCAAGTTCATGGAGTTTGTCGGCGAAGGATGTGAGGCATTGGTAATAGACACTAAGAGAGGAGTCACCTTGTACCGTATTCCTGAGCTCGGTGTGGAGTAGATTGGTGCGAGCATCGACATTGTCTTGGATCAACTGTCGAAGAGCCGCCCATAAAACGGCGGCGGTGGCGGCTTCCCGAAGATGAGATTGAAGATCTCGGTGAAGACGCGCATGTAGATCCATTGGATGATGGCGAGGTCATCCTTGAGCCATTAGGAATCATGGGGTTCCTGCACGGTGGTGGCGTTGACTGTTGGGGAATGTTGCATGGGAAACAAAAAAATTCCTACACACACGCAAGATCTATCCATGGTGATGAGCATCTACGAGAGGGAGAGTGGATCTACATACCCTTGTAGATCGCTAAGCGGGAAGCGTTAAGAAACGCGGTTGGTGTAGTCGAACGTCTTCGCGATCCAAATTGCCGAGCATCTCGTGATCTCATCACGATCCGTCCTGCGATCCAATCATGATCCGTCCCGTGAACTCATCACGATTCGTCCCGCGATCTCAGCAAGATCTTGATCACGGTCCTTCCGATCTAGCGCCGAACGGACGACACCTCCGCGTTCAGCACACGTACATCTCGATGACGATCTCCGCCTTCTTGATCCAGCAAGAGGGAGCAAAGAGGTAGATGATTTCTTTGGCAGCGCGACGGCGTTGCGGCGATAGTGGTGGAGCTATTCCAGTAGGGCTTCGCCTAAGCACCGCTGAAAACCGGTCTAGAGGAGAAACTGCGATCTAGAGGAGAGGTAGCACATGGCTATTAGGGTTAGATTTTTCCTCTAAATCCTCTAAAATATATAGGAGGGAGGGAGGGGAGGAGGCAGCCGCAAACCCTCAAGGTTTGGTCAAAATTGGAGGTGAAGGAGTCCTACTCCAATCCTATTAGGAGTAGGATTCCTCCTTTCCACTTGGAAACTCTTTCCACCTCTCCACCTTTGGATTTTGTCCTTTTCAAACCACTCCAGCCGCATGGGCCCTTAGAGGAGGCTTCGGCCAGCCCACCAGGGGCTGCTTTACCTCCTCCCACATCCCATGTAGCCTCTTGGGTCGAAATACCTCTCCCGATGGTCCCCCGGTACACTACCGACACTCCCGGTACACTACCAATGAGCCCGAAACTTTTCCGGCGACCAAAACAGGACTTCCTATACATCAATCTTTACCTCCGGACCATTCCGGAGCTCCTCGTGACGTCCGGGATCTCATCCGGGACTCCAAACAACCTTCGGTCACCACCATACATAACACTATACTACCGAAACGTCACCGAACCTTAAATGTGCAGACCCTGTGGGTTCGAGAACTATGTAGACATGACCAAGACACCTCTATGGTCAATAACAAATAGCGGGACCTGGATGCCCATATTGGTTCCTACATATTCTATGAAGATCTTTATCGGTCGAACCTCTATGTCAAGGATTCAGTTAATCCTGTATGATGTTCCCTTTGTTCTTCGGTCTGTTACTTGCCCGAGATTCGATCGTCGGTACCTCCATACCTAGTTCAACCTCGTTACCAACAAGTCTCTTTACTCGTTCCGTAATACAACATCCCGTGACTAACACTTAGTCACATTGCTTGCAAGGCTTATTGTGATGTTGTATTACCGAGTGGGCCCTGAGATACCTCTCCGTCACACGGAGTAACAAATCCCAGTCTTGATCCATGCCAACCCAACAGACACCCTCGAAGATACCTCTAGAGCACCTTTATAGTCACCCAGTTACGTTGCAATGTTTGATACACACAAGGTACTCCTCCAGTGTCAGTGAGTTGCATGATCTCATGGTCATAGGAACAAATACTTGACATGCAGAAAACAGTAGCAATAAACTGACACGATCATATGCTACGTTTGTAGTTTGCGTCTTGTCCATCACATCATTCTCCTAATGACATGATTCCGTTATGAAATGACATCTCATGTCCATGACTAGGAAACCATAGCCATCTTTGATGAACGAGCTAGTCTATTAGAGGCATACTAGGGACATGGTGTTGTCTATGTATCCACACATGTATTTGAGTTTCCGATCAACACAATTATAGCATGGATAATAAACGATTATCATGAACAAGGAAATATGATAATAACCAATTTATTATTGCATCTAGGGCATATTACCAATAGTCTTCCACTTGCACTAGAGTCAATAATCTAGTTCACATCACCATGTGATTCGCATTGTTATGAATCTAACACCCAATGAGTTCTGGGGCTCGATCATGCTTTGCATGTGAGAGAGGTCTTATAGTCAACGGGTATGCGACATTTAGATCCGTGTGTACTTTGGAGATCTCTATGTCAAACTTTAAACACTGCTACCAAACTCCACTTGGAGCTATTCCAAATGGCTGCTCTACTATATGTATCCGGATTGCTACTAAGAGTCATCCGGATTGGTGTGAAAGCTTGCATCGACGTAAATCTTTACGACGAACTCTTTCTTACCTCCATAATCGAGAAACATTTCCTTAGTCTTCTAGTTACTAAGGATGATATTCACCGCTGTCCAGTGATCCACTCCTGGATCACTCTTGTACCCCTTGACGGACTCATGGCAAGGCACACACAGGTGCGGTACACAGCATGGCATTCTATACAGAGCCTATGGCTAAGGCATAGGGGACGACATTTGTCCTTTCTCTTTGTTCTACCATGGTTGAGCTTTGAGTCTCACTCAACTTCACACCTTACAAAGCAGGTGAGAACACTTCTCTCTGACTAATCCGTTTTGAACCCTTTCAAAATCTTGCCAAGGTATATACTCATTCAAAGTCTCATCAAGCATCTTGATCTATCTCTACAGATCTTGATGTGCTTTATCTAGGTCTTCCTTTGAAAAACTCTTTTTCAAACAACCCTTTATGCTTTCCAGAAATTCTACATCATTTCCGATCAACAATATGTCAACCACATATGCTTATCAGAAACTCTATAGTGCTCCCACTCACTTTATTGTAAATACAAGTTTCTCATAAACTTTGTATAGACTCAAAAACTTTTATCACCTCATCAAAGTGCATATTCCAACTCCGAGATGCTTGCTTCAGTCCATAGAAGGATCACTGAAGCTTGCTCACCTTTTAGCATCCTTAGGACTAACAAAACCTTCTGGTTGTATCACATACAACTTTTCCTCAAGTAATCTATTAAGGAAACGATGTTTTGTCATCCATCTACCAGATTTCATAATTGAAAATACAGCAACTGCTAACATAATTCCAATAGACTTTAGCATCGCTACGAGTGAGAAAGTCTCATCGCAGTCAACTCTTTGAACTTGTCGGAAACTTCTTTGTGACAAGTCGAGCTTTATAAATGGTGACATTTACCATCAGCGTCTGTCTTCATCTCAAAGGTCCATTTGTACTCGACGAACTGCCGTCCAACGAGCAAGTCTACCAAAGTCTATACTTGGTTTTCATACATGGATCCTTTCTCGGATTTCATGGCCTCTAACCATTTGTCGGAATCCGGGCCCATCATCGCTTTTCCATATCTCATAGGTTCATCGTTGTCCAACAACATGACCTCCAAGACAGGGTTGTCGTACCACTCAGGAGCAGTACGTATCCTTGTCAACCTACGAGGTTCGATAGTAACTTGATCCGAAGCTGCATGATCATCATCATTTACTTCATCTTCAACTGACGTAGGTTCCATAGAAACATCTTTCTGCGCCGCGCTACTCTCTGGTTGAAACAAAGGTTCAACAAGCTCATCAAGTTCTATCTTCCCCCCACTCAATTCTTTCGAGAGAAACTTTTTCTCGGGAAAGGACCCGTTTTAGCAACAAACACTTTATGCTTGGATCTGAGATAGAAGGTTCACCCAACTGTTCTTAGGGTAATCTATGAAGATGCATTTGTCCGCTTTGGGTTAGAGCTCATTAGGTGAAAACATTCTTCCACACAAGCATCGCAGCCTCAAACATTAAGAAATGACATCTTAGGTTTCTATCAACCCAT
Source organism: Hordeum marinum (assembly GCA_022496015.1). NCBI lineage: Eukaryota > Viridiplantae > Streptophyta > Magnoliopsida > Poales > Poaceae > Hordeum > Hordeum marinum. The sequence continues at coordinate 337,298,718 of CM039677.1, read as the reverse complement.
AATTCACACGGTGTCATCTCAACGGATTTAGATGGTGCCCTATTTAAAGTGAATGTAGTTGTCTTTAATGCATAACCCCAAACTATAGTAGCAAAACGATAAGAGACATCATAGCCCGCACCATATCCAATAGAGCACGACTATGACGTTCGGACACACCATCACACTATGGTGTTCCAGGTGGTGTGAGTTGTGAAACGACTTCCACATTGTCTAAAGTTGTATGCCAAACTCGTAACTCAGATATTCACCTCCACAATCATATCGCAGACATTTTTATCTTCTTGTCACGATGATCTTAAACTTCACTCTGAATTTGCATGAACTTTTCAAAAGATTTAGACTTGTGTTTCATTAAGTAAACATACACTATGTGTAGCGACCCGACCTGAAAGGTCAAGTCTCCGGTGTTTCCGTACCATCCCAAGATCATGCTGGTACACACACGGTACATCAATGTATATATCAAAGGGAAATCACACAGCATTATATTAATCGAAATCTCATATCGAGTCCTTTATTACAATAAATATTACAATAAAGTGGCCAAAGGCCAACTCATGAGAATATCTAAATCTTGCGGAAGCGTCGACGGTAGATGAGTCCATCCGACTCCAAGGGCATCTCACTGAGCATAGAACGCGTCCTCACTCCTGGTCGGAAAAATACTCTGCAACATGATACGTTGCAGCCGTGTAGGTCAGCATATGGAATATGCCGGCAAAGTCACAAGAGAGGGGTGAAAATAATCAGCTAGTCTATATGCTTATATGGCAGGTGGTGGTGTAAGTTTTGCGTAAAGCCAATTTTTCCTACATCAAGAAAAGGGGCTAAGCAAAATATTACTAAGTTGGTTGATTAATGAGATGGTTCCACCAACCAATTCTCATTCCCAAAATTATTAATACCCACATCATCATTATTAATTGTGTTGAGAGTTCCGGAAGTTTCAATTCCTTCTCTTTGTGCCTGGGTGGACCTTTCCGCGTGAATACTGGCCATCTCCAGCATCACCTAGGCAAATCCACTGGTTTCTCCAGGGTGCCGTTCAACCATCATCCACCCAGAGGTATGTTGAAAACTCGGAGTCTTAAATCTTGATCATTATGTAGGTCTTGAAATTATTAACTCTCTCAACTCTCATGAATCACACAACCAACCCCGTCTACTATTAGCATAGCAAAAGGTAAAACAACGTTTCCCGGGGCCAATGTGTCAAGAGGTTGAGGGGGGTACCTACCACATGATACTACTACAATGTAACCAAGTTTCCAACTAACCTATCTTGCATGCAATTGGGGAGATGGTAGAATTAATGCATATAAAACATGGGTAAACATGGTCAAAGTGACTTGCCTGATTGATGATCTTCGTACGTGAGTGACTCTAAGTAACAAGCTTCGCACTCCGGATAATCTAACGAAACAAACAAGCACTCAATAAGCATATAACAAAATAACAACTCATAACATTCAGCAAAGAAGTATTAAACAATCAAGGCAAACAATGCACAAAATCACTAGCAAGAAAAACACACAAGATTTTGTTTTCAAAAAGGTGAGAGGTGAAAACACTACTGACATAATGAAACCGTTAGTATTATCTAAACATTAGTTGACAGAAAGAAAAACAATAAAATATTTTATTTATGAACAGAATAAAATCAATTTAAGTTTTGTTGGGAAAACTTTAGTAAAGTTTATACAAGTTTGTGATAAACACTATATGAATCAACTATAGTTATATTAACAAAAGAATGAAAAACTAAACTTGTTATTTATTAGCAAAACATGTTCTTAACAGAAAATAATTTAAAATTAAACCTGTCTTAGAAAGCAGAATTAAATTATATAAAACTTTGTTTGAAAGCAAAACTATTACTAGTTAGTTGCTTTAATCAAATTATGCCTATTTGAAAAGAAGTTGTGATTCCTATGTTAAATAAAATTAAACTAAGAAAATTTATATTTTTATTAACAGTGAGTAAAACACTAAATGTTTATTAACAGAACCTAATAAACAAATAAGACCAAATCTAATTTAAACTAATTAAAATTAAGTATATAAAATTATATTATAATACTAGACAGATTCTGTTTTTAACTGAAACACAAATCAAATATATCCTAAAAATCCTCAAACTAAACATGGATATAGTCCTAACCAATATCAAACAGTAGCAAAAAGAATCATATCAAAATCTAATTTTAAACTCTAGTTATTCAGATTTGAAGATTTTGAGCAAATTTGGTTAAATTCAAATTTTATAGTTCATATTTGAAATTTAAAAGTACAGGGTGAAACTACATGAAAATTGTGAGCTATTGCATAAAGAATCAACTCAAAACACTAAATAGATTAAAAGTTATAAGCAAAACAAAATTTGAAAACATTCTGTTAATTAAAACAAAACTGAAAAAGAAACCTGACTTTGCGACGGCCAGGGAGGCTACGTGGCAGCACGTGAGTGGCTAAGGGGGTGTACGCGCGAGTGCTTTTGGGCGGGCGACCGGTCGGTAGTGGGTACCGGCTCGGACTTAAGTCCGTTCTAATCTGGGTCGTTGGTTTTGGATCGGAGGGAGGGAAATGCTCACGAGGTAAAGTCGCCGGCGTCGGGGTTCTACGGCGAGTCCGGTAGCGGCGAATGCGACGGCGAGGTGCTCCGATGGTCGGGGAAGACGGGGAAGTGGTCTGGGCGACGGCGACGGGCCTCTGGAGTCGACTGGTGGCAACGGTGGCGCGAACGGTGGTCGGACTCGGTGGCTACGGTCGATGGGAGGTCCGGTGAGGGTGGGAGCTCCGGCGAGAAATTGCGTAGCCTTCCGGCGAGAGGGAAGAGGGGTTTGGGAGGGAAATGAAAGGCGGGGCTGTGGGGCTCTTATATAGGTGCTCGGGGGTGCGGGGAGTTAAGAGAGGAGAGAGATCCGGCGAGGGGAGAAGCGACCGGCGTCGGGTCCGGCGCGCGCGGGGGGGGGGGGGGGAAGAAGATGACCGTTCGGTCATTACGAGCGAACGAGGTGGGGTCCGGTGTCAGCGAAAGGAGGCGTGTCCGTTACGCGCGGTCGGTCGGCTTCTAATCAATTCGCGAGTAACTGTCGTGGGCCGGCCCGTTTAATACCGGAAACGGTTACCGTTTCCTTTTAATAATATTCCAGAGACATTCAAAAGCTTTTAAAGCATTCAAACCGTCTCTAAATATAGGGGTATTATATAGCAAAATTAACAGAATAATAAATGCTATTTAATGAACATTTCTATTCTGTCATTTGAACACTTTAAAAAAAAATATTTTCAGAAATTGCCTAATTGTTTTTAAACCCTTTTTGCAAATATTTTCAAAATAACCCCTGGTTATTATTGTTCAAATATATCACCAATTAGTCCCTGGTGTGGAGTGTCATGTTCCTCCTCTCTTATTTGAACTTTTAACCAAAATTTCAAATAGGTGAAAGCAACTTAGGGAAAAGTAGAAAGAGCTTTCTGAAATCCAGAAGAGACATTTCAACTAACACATAAAATCAAGCAATGATGCTGCTAGATGCATAGCTATAATCATAACATTCCAAAATGGAATTTTGGGATGTTACAAACCTACCCACCTTAATATGAATCTCGCCCTCGAGATTCGGGTTGGCTAGAAAATAGGTGCGGATGGTCTCTACGAAGATCTTCTTCGCGTTCCCAGGTGGCTTCTTCCTCGGTATGGTGACTCCACAAAACTTTACAGAACTTGATAATCTTGCTGCGGGTAACTCGGTTGGATGTCTCGAGGATCTTGACAGGCTTCTCCTCGTAAGTCAGATCACTTTCAAGCTGTATGGCCTGTAGGGGCACGGTGTCTCTCAAAGGGATATCAGCCATCTCAGCATGGCATTTCTTCAGCTGGGACACGTGGAACACATCATGAACTTCGGATAATCCTTCCGGCAATTCCAGTTTGTATGCAACTTCGCCTCTACGTTCAAGAATTTTGTAGGGGCCTATGAATCTGGGTGCTAATTTTCCTTTAACACCAAATCTCTTGATTCCTCGAAGCGGGGATACACGAAGATATGCTCTGTCTCCCACTTCATATGTCACTTCTTTACGTTTGCTGTCAGCATAACTCTTCTGTCGAGATTGAGCTATCTTAAGTCTGTCACGAATCAACTTGACTTTCTCTTCAGAATCTCGGATAAGGTCGGGACCAAAAAGTTGTCGGTCTCCAACACCATCCCATGTCAACGGTGTTCTGCACCTCCTTCCGTATAAAGCTTTGAAAGGGGCCATCTTCAGACTGGTCTGATAACTGTTGTTGTACGAAAATTCTGTGTAAGGTAAGTTGTCATCCCAACTAGATCCATAATCTAGCGCACAAGCTCTCAACATGTCCTCCAAAATCTGATTGACTCTCTCAGTCTGTCCATCTGTCTGCAGATGAAAGGCTGTACTGAACTCTAGCCTTGTACCCAAAGTTTCATGTAACTGATGCCAAAACTTTGAAGTAAATTGTGTTCCTCTATCTGACACGATACTCCTTGGAACTCCATGCAGACATACGATCCTGGTCATATATAACTTGGCTAGCTTAGCACTGGTATAGGTGGTCTTTACCGGGATGAAGTGAGCTACCTTGGTCAAGCGATCTACCACTACCCAGATGGAATCATAACCTGAACGGGTCCTGGGTAATCCTGTGATGAAATCCATACCAAGCTTTTCCCATTTCCACTCGGGTATCGGCAAAGGTTGGAGTAACCCTGCTGGTTTGTGATGTTCTGCCTTCACTCGCTGACAAACATCACATATTGCCACGTGTTCTGCAATATCTTTCTTCATACCTGTCCACCAATAACTTTCCTTTAAATCCAGATACATCTTGGTGTTGCCTGGGTGTATCGAGTAAGGTGAATCGTGGGCTTCCTGAAGTATCAACTTCCTGAGCTCTGGTTCATTGGGCACATAGATTCGGTTCTCAAACCACAAAGTTCCGTGTTCATCCTCACGAAAACCTTTAGCTTTACCCACTTCCATTCTCTGCTTTATCTCAGCTATCTCCTTGTCCGATTTCTGGGCTTCACGAATTCTTTCGGTCAAGGTGGACTGAATTTCCAGTGTGGCAATATATCCTCTTGGGACTATCTCTAGCTTGAGCTCTCTAAGATCATCGACTAACTCTTGGGGTAATCCTCCAGCTATGAGTGTGTTCACATAAGTTTTACGACTCAAGGCATCGGCTACAACATTAGCCTTACCTGGATGGTAGTGTAATCTCATGTCATAGTCCTTGATTAACTCTAACCATCTCCTCTGTCTGAGGTTCAACTCTTTCTGCGTGAAGATATACTTCAGGCTCTTATGGTCGGTGTAAACATCACAACTATTTCCGATAAGGAAATGTCTCCAAGTCTTGAGTTTGTGCACTACGGCTGCTAGTTCCAAATCATGCGTGGCATAATTCAACTCATGAGGTCGTAGTTGTCTGGATGCATAGGCTACAACTTTTCCATCCTGCATGAGTACTCCTCCAAGTCCTTGACGTGAAGCATCACAATAAACCTGGAAATCCTTCCGAATATCGGGCAAGATCAATACTGGGGCTGTGACCAAACGTTCCTTTAACTCCTGGAAACTGGCTTCACATTCCTCGGTCCAAACATGCAAAGCATAATCGAACCCCAGAACTCAATGGGTGTTAGATTCATAATAATGCGAATCACATGGTGATGTGAACTAGATTATTGACTCTAGTGCAAGTGGGAGACTGTTGGAAATATGCCCTAGAGGCAATAATAAAATAGTTATTATCATATTTCCTTGTTCATGATAATCGTTTATTATCCATGCTATAATTGTATTAATCAGAAACTCACATACATGTGTGGATACATAGACAACACCATGTCCCTAGTATGCCTCTAATAGACTAGCTCGTTCATCAAAGATGGCTATGGTTTCCTAGTCATGGACATGAGATGTTATTTGATAACGGGATCACATAATTAGGAGAATGATGTGATGGACAAGACCCAAACTACAAACGTAGCATATGATCGTGTCAGTTTATTGCTACTGGTTTCTGCATGTCAAGTATTTGTTCCTATGACCATGAGATCATGCAACTCACTGACACCGGAGGAGTCCCTTGTGTGTATCAAACGTCACAACGTAACTGGGTGACTATAAAGGTACTCTAACGGTATCTCCGAGGGTGTCTGTTGGGTTGGCATGCATCAAGACTGGGATTTGTTACTCCGTGTGACGTAGAGGTATCTCAGGGCCCACTCGGTAATACAACATCACAACAAGCCTTGCAAGCAATATGACTAAGTGTTAGTCACGGGATCTTGTGTTACGGAACGAGTAAAGAGACTTGCCAGTAACAAGGTTGAACTAGGTATGAAGATACCGACGATCGAATCTCAGGCAAGTAACATACCGAAGAACAAAAGGAACATCATACGGGATTAACTGAATCCTTGACATAGAGGTTCGACTGATAAAGTTCTTCGTAGAATATGTAGGAACCAATATGGGCATCCAGGTCCCACTATTGGTTATTGATCGTAGAGGTGTCTCGGTCATGTCTACATAGTTCTTGAACCCGCAGGGTCTGCACACTTAAGGTTCAATGACATTTCAGTAGTATAGAGTTATGTACGGTGGTGACCGAAGGTTGTTCGGAGTCCTGGATGAGATCCCAGACGTCATGAGGAGCTCTGGAATGGTCCGGAGGTAAAGATTGATATATAGGAAGTCCTATTTTGGTCGCCGGAAAAGTTTCGGGCTCATCGGTAGTGTATCGGGAGTGTCGGTAGTGTATCGGGAGACCATCGGGAGGGGTATTTCGACTCAAGAGGCTACATGGGCTGTGGGAGAGTGAATATCAGCCCTGAGTGGGCTGGTGGAAGTCCCACACAAGGCCCATGCGGCTGGCAAGAAAAACCCAAAGAGAAAAATGTGGAAAAGGCCAAAATAAGGAGGAGTCCTAGTCCTACTAGGATTGGAGGAGGATTCCTCCTCTCCTCCCACTTCGGCCGAAGCCTAGAGGGCTTGGCCCTTGCGCCATGTCTCCTCCTCTCTTCCTCTTATATATACTAGAGGTTTTAGGGTTTTTGCACTAGTTTTTCTGGCACGTGCTACCCTCTCCTCTAGTGCATAGTTTCTCCTCTAGATCGGTTTTCCGCAGTGCTTAGGCGAAGCCCTGCCGGAATAACTCCACCACCATCGCTGCAGCACTGTCGCGCTACTGGAGAACTCTTCTACCTCTCCGCTCCCTCTTGCTGGATCAAGAAGGAGGAGATCGTCATGGAGTTGTACGTGTTCCGTTCGGCGCTAGATCGGAAGGACCGTGTTCAAGATCGCGAGATGGATCGTGATGAGATCGCGGGACGGATCGTGATGAGTTCGTGGGACGGATCGTGACTGGATCGCGGTACGGATCATGATAAGATCGTGGGATGCTCGGCGATTTGGATCGCTAAGACGTTCGACTACACCAACCGCGTTTCTTAACGCTTCCCGCTTAGCAATCTACAAGGTTATGTAGATCCACTCTCCCTCTCGTAGATGCTCATCACCATGGATAGATCTTGCATGTGCATAGGAATTTTTTTGTTTCCCATGCAACTTTCCCCAACAGCAGCGGCATCGTGGGTAAGGGTAGCGGCCCGACGCTCGAAGTAGCCGGGCAGCGGCGACGACGGTGGGGTGGGCGGCGGAACCATACCCTAGGACCGAAAAACTGGTACCATGTAAGATTGAATAAAACTATTGTTATTGATTATTGATAGCTGCATATGACGGTATATATAAAATGTTACAAGCCGACTAGACCTATTACAATACAACTAGGACTAGATAACTTGAGAGCCAAGTAATAGTCTAACAAGGCCCAGCTGCCGAAATTAAATCAAATCCTGTTGGGAGACGTAGTAGTAAATCAAAAAAATTCCTACAATCACCAAGATCTATCCATGGAGAAACCAGCAACGAGAGGGGAGATATTGCATCTTCATACCTTTGAAGATCGCTAAGCGTAAGCATTACAAGAACGCGGTTGATGGAGTCGTACTCGCAGCGATTCAGATCGCGGTAGATCCGATCAAGTGCTGAACGGACGACACCTTCGCGTTCAACACACGTGCAGCCCGGTGACGTCTCCTATGCCTTGATCCAGCAAGGAGGAAGGAGAGGTTGGGGAAGGGCTCCAACAGCAGCACGACGGCGTGGTGGTGGTGGAGTAGCAAGGTATTCCGACAGGGCTTCGCCTAAGCGCTGCGGAGGAGGAAGAAGAGAGGTAGGGCTTCGCCGTGAGAGAGAGAGATCAAATCTTGTCTCAAAACAGCCAAAACCTCAAGTATATATAGGAGGAGGGACGTGGAGGACTGGCTTGGCCTCTACTCCAAAGAGGAGAGGTTCGGCCGATTTAAAGGGAGAGTCCACCTCCCACAAGGGAGGTGGATCTCCTCCTTTTAAATCCTTTTTGGCCCTATCTCTTATCCCTAGCCGCATGGGCCTTTAGCAAAAGTCTTGCCCAGCCCAATAATGGCTGGCACACTTTATCTAACAGCCCATGTGGTCCTTTGGTCGTCACACCCCTCCCGGGGGTCCTCCGGCACCCTCCCGGCACTCCCGGTACACTACCGATGAGCCCGAAAACTTTCCGGTGACCAAAACTGGACTTCCTATATATCAATCTTTACCTCCGGACCATTCCGGAGCTCCTCGTGACGTCCGGGATCTCATCCAGGACTCCGAACAACCTTCGGTAATCACGTATACCATTTCCCTATAACCCTAGCGTCATCGAACCTTAAGTGTGTAGACCCTACGGGTTCGGGAGAGACGTAAACATGACCGAGACACCTCTCTGGTCAATAACCAACAGCGGGATCTGGTACCCATGTTGGCTCCCACGTACTCCACGATGATCTCATCGGATGAACCACGATGTCAGAGATTCAATCAATCTCGTATGCAATTCCATTTGTCTACCGGTATGATACTTGCCCGAGATTCGATCATCGGTATCCCTATACCTTGTTCAACCTCGTTACCGGCAAGTCTCTTTACTCGTTCCGTAATACATCATCCCGTGACTAATTCCTTAGTCACTTTGAGCTCATTATGATGATGTCTTACCGAGTGGGCCCAGAGATACCTCTCCGTCACACGGAGTGACAACTCCCAGTCTCGATTCGTGCCAACCCAACAGACACTTTCGGAGATACCCGTAGTGCACCTTTATAGCCACCCAGTTACGTTGTGACGTTTGGCACACCCAAAGCATTCCTACGGTATCCAGGAGTTGCACAATCTCATGGTCTAAGGAAACGGTACTTGACATTGGAAAAGCTTTAGCAGACGAACTACACGATCTAGTGCTATGCTTAGGATTGGGTCTTGTCCATCACATCATTCTCCTAATGATGTGATCCCATTATCAATGACATCCAATGTCCATTGATCAATGAGCTAGTCAACTAGAGGCTCACTAGGGACATGTTGTGGTCTATGTATTCACACATGTATTACTGTTTCCGGTTAACACAATTGTAGCATGAACAATAGACAATTATCATGAACAAGGAAATACAATAATAACCATTTTATTATTATCTCTAGGGCATATTTCCAACAAATCCAGGGGTTGTAAACGGTGGGGGCATGTTTTCCCAGCTCCATTTCAGGAATGGTTGTTCCATGATTATCAGTTCGGCTCCCTCCTTGGCTGCTCCTAATCAAGATATTGTTCTTGAGATTATGAATTTAGACTTAACCAGATTGTTATGTTGTAAGATGATTAGGGGGTAGAACATTCAAGTCGTGAAGCCAAACTTGTTCTCTGGAGAGCATTCATGCGGAGACTAGGTACTGCTGTACGTACTTTCAACCTATTAAATTCGGACAACCTCATTGGTCAAAGGAATGATCTCTCTTCTTTGTAAGAGCCTTTCACTAATGAAGAAACATATGAAGTGGTTAAGAGCATGCGTGCTAACAAAGCATATGGACCTGATGGAGTCAATACTAATTTTATTAAAGCTTTTTGGGGTATTGTTGTTGAAGATTTCTATGAGCTTATAAATGATTTTTATTGGGGTAAAATTAATATTCAAAGTATTAACTTATCTTCCATAACCTTGGTTCCAAAAAAGGCAAACCTCTCTCAAGCCAGTTACTCCAGGCCTATAACTCTCTTGAATTGCTCTGTCAAAATCATTACCGAGCTCCTGGCAAATAAGTTTCAAAGATACATTTTACGGTGCATGCCAACCAATATGGTTTCATAAAAACACCATACAAGACTATCTCACTTGGGCACATGAATATATTCGTTAGTGTCACCATTCTGGTAGAGATATTGTCTTGCTGAATTGAATTTTGAGAAAGCCTTTGACATGTTTGAGCATAAAACAATTAAGCATATCTTGGTAGCAAGGGGGTTTGGTGATATATGGTTGATGTGGATTTACATGATCTAATCTTTTGGATATTCTTCTGTCCTTCTAAATGGTATTCCTGGGAACCGGTTTCTTTGCAAGAGGGGGTTAGGCAAGGAGGTCCCTCTCCCTCCTCATTTTTATAGATGTTGATATTTTACAATCAATTTTTAGTAAAGTCAGAACTAAGAATCTCATCAGATTGCCCATTGGCTCTGCAGCTTCCATAGACTACCCAATTATCTACTATGCAGATGAGATAGTCTTGGTCCTCCTACTTGTCCAGCCCAATTCCAAGATGTTCAGAACTTACTCATGCCTATTTTAGCTTATACTGGCCTAGGAGTAAACTATAATAAATCCTTAATGTTGACAGTCAATGTATCATATCATATGTTTCAGCAGCTCACGGTTATCTTAGGTTGTGTTCAAGGATCACTAACCTTCACTTATCTTGGCATTCCTATCTTTTATCTAAACCTGGAGTTGAAGACTTTGTCCCATGCATGCAAAGGACTAAAACATGCTCTCATGGTGCCCTACCTTTCTTTCTTGTGTAAAGAAGCTACATCATATTAAATTTATGTCCACTAGTTTGCCCACCTTCTTCATGTGTTCACTAGAACTACCGAAGACTGTTCTTGAGAAAATTAACAAATACTTGAGGCATTGTCTCTCGAGGAAGTATACCATGAAAAACAGAGGATGTGCTTTAATTTATTGGGACAAGGTTTGATTGGCTAAAGATCATTATGGGATTGTGATGAGTGGATTTTATGCATACTTTTTAGAGTATATTCTAGTGCCAAAATCCCCCATATCATACCCATCTAGCACTTATTCATGTCTCCAATGCATAGTTTTTAGTATTTACTTGTTTAACTAAGTTCATTTCACACTTCTCATTTTCATTTATTTTTATTAGTTTTCCCTTGTTTCGTGGTCTTTATAGGTGTGTTGACATGTTCATGGGCTTGGGACATCAAAATAATCAAGCAAGGGGTCAAACAGGACAAGTTCCACGCACCAGATCAATACCCTTTGGAGAGTTTGATGATTTGACATTTATAAAAGTGTACAAAATGGAGACGCAAGGCCACTGACGCATCAGACTTTTCGCTAGCAATCCAGCAAGCCTAAGAACTTCAAAATCAGAGCTTATATGAAGAAACAGCGACCAAAATACGGAACAGCTCGTGAAGTCTACACACAAAGACGGCCTTCCGTACGACTGGAGCCGCCCATTTGAGCGGTTGTTAGAGCTCCAGACAGCCACGAAAATTGACCAGAACTTTCCAAATTTTACTCTGATTTCGTCCCCATTTTTCCTACGAGATCCGTCACGACCAAGGCTTGTTTGGGACATGGATTTGGCTTCCTATATGAAGAGGCTAGATCAATGGAGGAGACCCAAGAAGGCCTCCTATATGAAGACCTCCAACCCTAGCCGGTGTCTCATTCCATCTCCTGTTGGGGAACATTGCATGGGAACCAAAAAAATTCCTACGCACACGCAAGATCTATCCATGGTGATGAGCATCTACGAGAGGGAGAGTGGATCTACATACCCTTGTAGATCGCTAAGCAGAAGTGTTAAGAAACGCGGTTGATGTAGTCGAACGTCTTCACAATCCAAATCTCCAAGTGTCCCGCGATCCCATCATGATCCATCTCGCAATTCAATCACGATCTGTACAACGATCCCATCATGATCCGTCTCGCTATCTTGATCACGGTCCTTCCGAGCTAGCGCCGAATGGACGGCACCTTCGCGTTCAGCACACGTACAGCTTGATGACGTCCTCGACATCTTGATCCAGCAAGAGGGGCGAAGTGGTAGATGAGTTCCGGCAGCACGACGATGTGGTGACAGTGTTGGTGAAGGACAATCTTCGCAGGGCTTCGCCAAGTTGTACGGAAATTATGACGGAGGATAAACTAGAGGGATGGGGTTTCCGGCACACGGCTTAGGGTTTCTTGATGTGTTCCACGTGCTAGCCCCGCCCCCTTTATTTATATGCTGAGCCCTGGGGTAGAAACTTGGAGAAAAATCCTCCTCAAGGTCGGTTTGCCCGCAAGGCAAGAGTCCACCTCGGACTCCAGGACCAGACGCCAAGGTCCTCGGCGTCTGGCCTGAGACGCCAGGGTACCTGGCGTCTGGCCCCTGGCCTTCACAAAACACCTTTTGCACCTTCCTAAAGCCTCATGGGCTTTACCCCTTGGCCCAAATAAAGTGTTATTGTACCCCGAACATTTCGGGAAACATCCGAAACTATTTCGATGAATTCCGGAACTCTTCCGGAGACAAAACACTATTATCCCATATATCAATCTTTACCTCCAGACTATTCCGGAGCTCCTCGTCATGTCCGGATCTCATCCGGGACTCCGAACAACTTTCGGTCACCAACATAATAACTCAATTATAATTATATCATCACCAAACGTTAAGTGTGTAGACCTTGCGGGTTCGAGAACTATGCAGACATGACCGAGACACCTCTATGGTCAATAACCAATAGCGGGACCTGGATGCCCATATTGGTTCCTACATATTTTACGAAGATCTTTATTGGTTGAACCTCTATGTCAAGGATTCAGTTAATCCCGTATAATGTTCCCTTTGTTCTTCGGTATGTTACTTGCCTGAGATTCGATCATCAGTACCTCTATACCTAGTTCAATCTCGTTACCGGCAAGTCTCTTTACTCGTTCTGTAATACAAGATCCTTTGACTAACACATTAGTCACTTTTCTTGCAAGTCTTGTTGTGATGTTGTATTACCGAGTGGGCCCCGAGATACCTCTCCGTCACACGGAGTAACAAACCCCAGTCTTGATCCATGCCAATCCAACAGACAGCCTCGGAGATACCTGTAGAGCACCTTTATAGTCACCCAGTTATGTTGCGACGTTTGATACACACAAGGTACTCCTCCGGTGTCAGTGAGTTGCATGATCTCATGGTCATAGGAAGAGATACTTGACATGCAAAAAACTGTAGCAATACACTGACACAATCATATGCTACGTTTATAGTTTGGGTCTTGTCCATCACATCATTCTTCTAATGACGTGACCCCGTTATCAAATAACATCTCATGTTCATGTCTAGGAAACCTTAGTGATCTTTGATCAACGAGCTAGTCTACTAGAGGCATACTAGGGACACAGTGTTGTCTATATACCCACACATGTATTTAGTTTCCAATCAATACAATTATAGCATGCATAATAAACGATTATCACGAACAAGAAAATATAATAATAAATAATTTATTATTGCCTCTAGGGCATATTTGCATCAGTTAGAGTCAATAATCTAGTTCACATCACCATGTGATTTACATTGTTATGAATCTAACACCCAACGAGTTCTGGGGTTCGATCATGGTTTGCATGTGAGAGAGGTCTTTAGTCAATGGGTCTGCGACATTCAGATCCATGTGTACTTTGTGAATTTCTATGTCATATTGTAGACACTTCTACCACACTCCACTTGGAGCTATTCCAAATGGCTGCTCCACTATACGTATCCGGACTACTACTCAGAGTCATCCGGATTGTTGTTATAGTTTGCATCGACGCAACCCTTTACGACGAACTCTTTATCACCTCCATAATCAAGAAATATTTCCTTAGTCCAATAGTTACTAAGGATAATTTTGACCGCTGTCCGGTGATCCACTCCTGGATCACTCTTGTACCCCTTGACAGACTCATGGCAAGGCACACACAGGTGCGGTACACAACATGTCATACTATATAGAGCCTATGGATAAAGCATAGGGGACGACCTTCGTCCTTTCTCTTTCTTCTGCCGTGATCGAGCTTTGAGTCTCACTCAACTCCACACCTTACAAACCAGGCAAGAACTCCTTCTTTGACTGGTCCATTTTGAACTCTTTCAAAATCTTGTCTAGGTATGTACTCATTAAAAGTCTCATCAAGTATCTTGATCTATCTCTATAGATCTTGTTGCCCGATAAATAATATGTCAACCACATATACTTATTAGAAATTCTATAGTGCTCCCACTCACTTTATTGTAAATACAAGTTTCTCGTAAACTTCGTATAGACTCAAAAACTTTGATCACCTCATCAAAGCGTATATTCCAACTCCGAGATGCTCGCTCCAGCCCATAGAAGGATCACTGGAGCTTGCACACCTTTTGACAAAACCTTCTGGTTGTATCTCATACAACCTTTCCTCAAGGAAGGAAACGATGGTTTGACATCCATCTGCCAGATTTCATAATTGAAAAACGCAGCAACTGCTAACATAACTCCAACAGACTTTAGTATCTCTATGAGTGAGAAAGTCTCATCGCAGTCAACTCCTTGAACTTGTCGTAAATTTCTTTGTGACAAGTCGAGATTTATAAATGGTGACATTTACCATCAACATTGTCTTCATCTTAGAGGTCCATTTGTACTCAATGATCAGCCGTTTAACGGGCAAGTGTACCAAAGTCCATACTTGGTTTTCATATATGGATCCTTTCTCGAATTTCATGGCCTCTAACCATTTGTTGGAATCCGGGCCCATCATCGCTTCTTCATAGTTCGTAGGCTCATCGTTGTCTAACAACTTGATTTCCAAGACATGATCACCGTACCACTCAGGTGAAGTATGTATCCTTGTCAACCTATGAGGTTCGACAGTAACTTGATCTGAAGCTTCATGATCATCGTCATTAACTTCTTCTTCAACTGACGTAGGCTCCACAGAAACATCTTTCTGCACTGTGCTACTCTCTAGTTGAAACAAAGGTGCAACAACCTCATCAAGTTCTATCTTCCTCCCACTCAATTCTTTCGAGAGAAACTCTTTCTCGAGAAAGGACCCGTTTTCAGCAACAAACACTTTGCACTCGGATCTGAGATACAAGGTATACCCAATTGTTCTTAGGGTATTCTATGAAGATGCACTTTTCTGCTTTGGGTTCAAGCTTATTAGACATAAGTGTCGCATTCCCAAACTCTGAGAAATGACATCTTAGGTTTCTGCCAAACCATATGGTGTCATCTCAACGGATTTAGATGGTGCCCTATTTAAAGTTAATGTAGATGTCTCTAATGCATAACCCCAAATCAATAGTGGCAAAACGATAAGAGACATCATAGTTCGCACCATATCCAATAGAGCACGACTACGACATTTAGACACACCATCACACTATGGTGTTCCAGGTGGCGTGAGTTGTGAAACAATTTTCACATTGTCTAAAGTTGTATGCCAAACTCATAACTCAGATATTCACCTCCACGATCATATCGTAGAAATTTTTATCTTCTTGTCACAATGATCTTAAATTTCACTCTGAATTTGTTTGAACTTTTCAAACATTTCAGACTTGTGTTTCATTAAGTAAATATACTCATATATACTCAAATCATCACTGAAGGTAAGAAAATAACAATATCCACTACGCTACAACACTCATTGGACCGCATACATCAATATGTATTATTTCCAATAAGTTACTTGCCCACTCCATTATACCGAAAACGGGGTCTTTAGTCATATTGCCCATGAGGCATGGTCTGCATGTCTCAACCGATTCAAAATCGAATGAGTCCAAATATCACTCAGCATGGAGTTTCTTCATGCGCTTTACACCAATATGAAATTTAGCGGCAGTGCCACAAGTATGTGGTATTATCATTATTAAGTTTGTATCCTTTTGCATCTATGTTATGAACATGTGTATTACTACAATCAAGATTTAACAAACCATTCTCATTGGGTGCATGACCATTGAAGGTATTATTCATGTAAATGGAATAACAATTAATCTCTAACTTAAATGAATAACATAATTGCAATAAACACGATCTAATCATGTTCAAGCTTAACGCAAACACCAAACAACATTTTATTTAGGTTCGTCACTAATCCCGAACGTAGAGAGAGCGTGCAATGTTGATCACATCAACCTTGGAAACATTTCCAACACACATCGTCACCTTGCCCTTAGCTAGTCTCCGTTTATTCCATAGCTTTTATTTCGAGTTACTAACATTTAGAAACCGAACCGGTATCCAATACCCAGGTGCTACTAGGAGTAATAGCAAGGTACACATCATTAACACTTATATCAAATATACTTATGTCGACGTTGCCATCCTTCTTACCTACCAAGTATCTAGGGTTGTTCCGCTTTAGCGACCGCTCTCCTCATAATAGAAGCACTTAGTCTCGGGTTTGGGTTCAGCTTTGGGTTGCTTCACTGGAGCAGCAACTGACTTGCCATCCATGAAGTTTCCCTCCTTACCCTTTCCCTTTTCGAAACTAGTGGTTTTACTAACCATCAACACTTGATGCTCCTTCTTGATATCTACCTTCGCGGTGTCAAACATCGCGAATAGCTCAGGGATCATCATTTCCATCCCTGGCATAATTATACTTTGTCACAAAGTTCTAGTAGCTTAGAGATAGTGACTTGGAAACTATATCAATCACTATCTTATCTGGAAGGTCAACTCCCACTCGATTCAAGCGATTGTAGCACCCAGACAATCTGAGCACATGATCAATGATTGAGCTATTCTCCTTCATATTGCAGGCAAAGAATCTTGTTGGAGATCTCATATCTCACAACGCGGGCATGAGCCTGAGATCCCAATTTCAGCTCTTAGAACATCTCATATGTTCCGTGACGTTCAAAATGTTTTGGAGCCTCAGTTCTAAGACATAATGCATGACGCATTGAACTATCAAGTAGTCATCGGAACGTTCCTATCAGATGTTCACAACATCTACAGACGATGCTAGAGGGGCGTGGCACACCGAGCGGTGCATTAACGACATAAGCCTTCTGTGCAGCAATGAGGACAATCCTTAGATCACGAACCTAGTCCGCAATATTGCTACCATCATCTTTCAACTCTATTTCTCTAGGAACATCGTGATATTCTATAAAACACATGATCATCTCATACATCACATATATAGCATCATGTAATTGGCCATATCACATCACAACATACCCTGCAAAAACAACTTAGATGTCCTCTAATTGTTGTTGCAATTTTATGTGGCTGCTACGGGTATCTAGCAAGAACAATTCACACCTATGAAAAACCACAATGATGATACCTAAGTTGCTTTTCAACCTTCTCAAGGACCGCCTTTGTCGAATCCGATCCAACTAAAGTAGGAGAAACAGACACCCGCCAGTCATCTTTGTGCAACAAAGTTACACGTCAGTCGATGGAACCGGTCTCTCATAAGCATACGAGTAAGGTTGGTTCAGGCCGCTTCATCCCAGAATAGCGCTGAACCAAAACACAACCAAGGGAGGAAGCAATCTAAGCATCAACACCCACAAACTCTTTTGTGTTCCACTCAAGATCTCATCCACACATAGACCTAGCTCTGATACCACTGTTGGGGAACGTTGCATGGGAAACAAAAAAATTCCTATGCACACACAAGATCTATCCATGGTAATGTGCATCTACGAGAGGGAGAGTGTATCTACATACCCTTGTAGATCGCTAAGCAAAAGCGTTAAGAAACGCGGTTGATGTAGTCGAACGTCTTCGCGATCCAAATCGCCGAGCGTCCCGTGATCCCATCATGATCCATCTTGCGATTTTATCATGATCCGTCCAGTGATCCCATCACAATCCGTCTGGGATCTTGATCACGGTCCTTCTGATCTAGCGCTGAACGGATGACACCTCCGCGTTCAACACACGTACAGCTTGATGACGTCCTCGCCTTCTTGATCCATCAAGAGGGGCGAAGTAGTAGATGAGTTATGGTAGCACGACGGCATGGTGATGGTGTTGGTGAAGAACAATCTCCGCAGGGCTTCGCCAAGTACTACAGAAACTATGACGGAGGGTAAACTAGAGGGACGAGGTTGCCGGCACACGGCTTAGGGTTTTCTTGATGTGTTCCAGGCGCCCCTTTATTTATATGTTGATCCCTGGGGTCAAAACTTGGAGAAAAATCCTCCTCAAGGTCGGTTTGCCCGCAAGGCAAGAGTCCTTGATGTCTACTACACAACATTCTTGTAGACTCGTGTTGGGCCTCCAAGCGCAGAGTTTTGTAGGACAATGGAAATTTCCCCTCAAGTGGATGACCTAAGGTTTACAATCCGTGGTAGGTCTAGTATGAAGATGGTCTCTCTCAAACAACCCTGCAATCAAATAGCAAAGAGTCTCTTGTGTCCCCAACACACCCAATACAATGGGAAATTGTTGTAACAGCCCGGGACCGACGCTCCGGAAGATTCCCCTTTTATTTCCATCGTCGTCATGTGATTCTTCTGGTTGTCGCATTCATCATTGCATCATTCACATCATCTGTATGGCATCATCACTTGTTTCCTAAAACTTGGATCCGTTCGTAGCTGCCGGTTCTCTCCGTTCGTGTCGTTGTCCATTTTGAGTCCAACCACACATGCACGCGCTCGCGACATCGTTAAAAAAACCATTTTTAATGCGCATGAAAAATATCCCCGGATTGGGTCGAAAGTTGGCGTGCGGTCTTGTTTTATAGTAGGTAGACCACCAGCAAAATTTCGTCGCATTCCGAGTTCGTTTGATACCCCAACGGTCAGTCATTGTAGTGCGGTCATCGGTTTATTCGTCGGACGTTTTTCGGTGTTTTAAAACCTTGTGTAATGGGCCGCAAACCTCCCTATCATTTCCTCATAGCCCATCTACACAGCCACCACAGCCTAACCTAGCCCCCTCCGCTTCCGGGCCGTCGGATCGAGATCGAACGGTCCAAAAAACGGACAAAACCTGCTAACCCTAGCCCCTAAATGCTATAAATAGATCCCTAGCCGTCCAATTTTGAAACCCTAGCCCTCTTCCTCGGGATCCGCGCCGCTAGCATCCTCCCAGCCGCCGCCAACAGTCTCCCCGCAGCCGCAGGGCCCGCCAAGGCCCATCTGGAGGCCCGCCCCAAGCCCGAATTGCCGCCGCCCGTACGCCGAGTCGCTCCTGAGCTCCTCTGCCTCCTGACTCCTCCCATGGCACCCGAGCCCGCGCCGCCATGCCGGATCTGCAGCGCCGCCGCCCATGCAGCTGCCGCCGGTGCCCCTCCGTTGGTCGCCCTCCTTCTTCCCTCTTCTTCCTCCTTTCTTCTCTCCCCGTTTTATCTTCTCTCTCCGCAGGACGTCCTCATCACCATGGCCTCCGTGGAGCTCCAAGCTCGCTGCCTCCTCCCAAGGTGCCACCGGATTCGGGTCCCCAGTCCATGGAGCCCCCATTCCCGGCCTCCCTTGCATCCCCCGCGCCAGCCTATCACCGGCCGGCATCATGGCGCCGCCGCCGGTGCCTCCCCGATCCGATCGGGAGGAGGACGAGTGCCCGAACGTGCGTGCGTTGACCGAGCGCCACGTGGGCCGCCTCTGCTCCTCCTGGGCCGCGCCTCCCCTCCGACCCGCTCCGCCATCCGGTGCTCCGAGCTGGCCCACCGGGCCCGAGATGAGCCGCCGCCCCCTCGTGCTATTTTGCGCTTTGAGCGCTGGATAGTATGCCGCGCCAAGTTCCTGTTAAGGCCCAGTAGCTCTAGTTTCGGACTGCTTAGTTTTTTTAGTTCTGCGATTTATTCAGTTATCCAATGAATAATGGTTTTGCGAAAACCCCCTAGACTTCATGCATTTAATAACTCACCAACCGGGCATCGTATGTAAAAACTTTATATATGAAACTTGACTAGACTTTCATGTAGATTCACAATAACCAACTCTCACATGTGATAAAAATGATTTACTTGTTGTTTCCATTGTTTTTGCATTAATGCCATGTCAAAATTATTATTTAATAAGTTTTAAACCATAGCTCTAATGCAAATGTTTTACAAATGTAACTTGACTAGAAAGACGCGTAGAATCTCGTGTGACATTTATTTTGCTGTTTAACAAATGTAAAACATGTTTATTACAGATCTGGATCAAACTTAAAATATGCATATGAGGTCGATCCAGAATTGTTATTCGTTGCTTCTGGACTCATTTATTATGCCTAGTTGTTGTAGTTGTTCTTGCTTCACCTCTTGACATGGTAAACAACATTTAATATTGTTGTGTAAATAAAACGAGAGTGAACTAATTAATTCACTCATGGATTTTCGCCGATGTGCAACTTGTTTCATATCGAACTTCACTTAACATGTAGTAGTTGCTTGTTGTTCTTGTCATGCCATGCCATGCCATGCCTTGCATAAATTAACCGGACAAGCATCATATTTGTTTATGCATCATGTCATGCATATGTTGTGGTGTGGTGTGTGTTGATTTTTGTTTTTGGATTGTTCCTTCTTGATAGAGTTCCGCAAGCGTTTGGAGTGTGAGGATTCGTTCGACTACATTGGCTCGTCTTCTTCGTGGACTCATGCTTCTTCCAAGCAGGATCTTAGGCAAGATGACACATTTCCCTGGATACCACTACTGTCATTGCTATGCTAGTTGTCTCGCTTTTATCTTATGTCTTGCTACCTACCACTTGTTTGACAAGCCTCCCAACATTGCCATGAAAGCCTCTAACCCCTCCACATCCCAACAAACCATTGTGTGGCTATGTTACCACTTGCTCAGCCCTTCTTATAGTGTTTCTAGCTGCAGGTGCAATTGCTTCCATGTGACAACATGGACATTCTTTTGTTATCACAATAGAATTGCTATTTAATTTAATGCACATATACACTTGGTAAAGGGTGGAAGGCTTGGCCTTTTGCCTAATAACTAATAAAATTGCATAGGGACCCGCCGGCACCCGCAGATAATTTCATCAACCCCCGGGCCAGTGCTCCTCATGAGTGTTGGTCCAAACTAGAGTCGTGTGCGGGGCCAACCCGGGGCAACTCGGGTGATTTCTATCAGGCCACTGTATGCTGCGCTCATCTGGTCGTGTCCTGAGAACAAGATACGCGGCTCCTATCGGGTTCGTCGACACGCCGGGTGGCCTTATAGGATTTGTTTTACCTTTCTCGAACGTCTTGCGTGAGGAACTATGATCTTCTTCGGGCTATCTCGAGGTGTCAGATTTCCTTTGGAATTTCCTAGGATGATCATGAGATCCGTGGTCGAGGTTATTCCCGCGGCGTGTGGTTAATTTGTGATGGATGAGTTGGAGCACCCCTATAGGGTTATATCTTTCGAAAAGCCGTGCCCGCGGTTATGTGGAAAAATTGGATATTTTGTTTAACACCCTGTCATAGTAAACTTGAAGTAAACTCTAATAAAATACACCAACCATGTGCGTAACCGTGACTGTCTCTTCTCGCGAGTCCTTATCCGAGAGAGAACACGGTGGGGTTATGTCTGACGTAAGTAGGTGTTCAGGATCACTTGGTGATCATTACTAGTTCACGTCTGTTATTCATAGACCATCATACTTTACTTTCTGTATTCGTAAGTTAGCCACCCAAACAAATGCTTAGTCGTTTGCTGTAGCCTCACCACTTAACCATACCTCACCCATTAAGCTTTAATAGTCTTGATACCCTTGGAAATGAGATTGCTGAGTCCCTGTGGCTCACAGATTACTACAACAACAGTTGCAGGTACAGGTAATGTGATGCTTGAACATGAGAGCGATGCTTGTTTGTTTGGAGTTCTTCTTCTTCATCATCAATCTAGGATGGGTTCCAGGCGGCAACCTGGGATGGCAAGGATGGATGTCATTTTGTCGTTTGTTTTCGTCCATAGTCGGACCCTGCTCTTCTGTATGATGTTTGAATATGTTGTTGTATTGATGTGATCTTGTTGTAGCTTGTGGCGAGTGTAAGCCAATTCCATATAGTCATCTCTTCTACACATGTACTTGTAATGATATCCATTCTTGAAACATGACGAGTTGCGCTTCTATCCTTGTCGAGGCCCTCGTGCCAAAATAAGGATAGGATTGCATCTTGGGCGTGACAAGTTGGTATCAGAGCCTGTACCGACCTAGGAGCCCCCTTTATTGATTGAACTTAGCTGAGTTGAGTCTGGTGAAAAACTATTTGTGTCTAGTTATATTGGAGAGTAAGATTCTTTTTACTTCTCTTCTATACTCTGGTGAGGAATTATGACTTAGGTATTTTCATACTCTCCTCTTCTCGCTCAAAATTTTTTTAGGATCACGCGGGTATTTTGGAATCTTTATGATGCTGATGTGACGGAGTTCTGTACTTGGTGCCTCCCGTTATCGAGGAGTAGAGCTCCGAGGGATTCCTGGCACATCGTTATCGTCTAGTTTCCTTAGTATCCGAGGAGGAAGGATGTTCGAAATTGCTTCAATACTAGTAGTGGCGAGAGGAGTCCGACATCCCCAGTACTGGTGGAGAGAGTTCAAATGTACTGCCATTCTTAGTATCATTGTGTTTTCGAGGGTCCGGGATAGATGGAGTTCTGAAGCCTCTGGTTATGTGTTGAAGGATGGATACAATTGGGGTGTAGGGCTTGTTAGTTGTGTGAGATATTTCCTCCTTGTATCCCCAACACCCGATTGCATAACCAAGAAAGTTTTCGGAAGTTCTTAGGTGGGAATTCAAGTAGTTTTCTAGTCTATCTTCCAACAGATCATGATGTGAGGTTGGGGTTCGACATATAGTGGATTCGTTTGTTCACGGTCTTTCTTACAGAGGACAGTCTCGATATATGTCAACAGATATGCTTCGTCAAGCCTTGTAGTTCGCTACGCCTAGGTAGCATATTCGAGCGTCATTTCAATATGACAATCCAATGTACGATCAAGCCTGTGCGAACCTTACAATGAAAATATCGAGCGAAATCTCTGTTATGCATTTGTTCTGGCTTGTTTCACGAGCCTCATCCTTTGTTTTGTTGTGAATATGGTAATTTGAGTTGCTTCGATGTC
Source organism: Hordeum marinum (assembly GCA_022496015.1). NCBI lineage: Eukaryota > Viridiplantae > Streptophyta > Magnoliopsida > Poales > Poaceae > Hordeum > Hordeum marinum. The sequence goes on along the minus strand of CM039677.1, from coordinate 337,275,464 downwards.
AAGTGGTGAATTCATATCTTCTCTAAGTAGTGTTCTCATATTTTATGGGAATGCTATTCCTTTTGTTCAACTGGAGTTGTCATGAAATTCATTTCATCCAGTGCGCTTCTCTTCAAGTGAATTCTATCCTCTTCAATTTTTGCAAGATCAATCCTCATATTCCTTTCCGGAGTTCGTCTCATTTGTCTCAAGTTTTCTTTGTTTTTCCCACCCTCTCGCCCTTTTTCTTCAATGATTAAATTCTCATCCAAGTGCCTTTTCTATTCATGTGATGCTTCCGCTATCTTTTCTTTTGTATTGTATCCGGTGATTTCTTGTGGAGATTCTCAAGAGTTTCAATTTCAAGATCTATCCTCATATTCCTTGTTCTTGTTGTTATTCTTCTCCGGTGGATTCAATTCTAGATCTCCGTGTTATTCCTAATTAATTCAAGCGTGGAGTTTCATCGATATGCAACTCGTTGCATATCGAACTTCACTTAATATGTAGTAGTTGCTTGTTGTTCTTGCCATGCCATGCCTTGCATAAATAAACAGGACATTCATCATATTTGTTTGTGTATCATGTCATGCATATGTTGTGGCGTACCGTGTGTTGATTGTTTTTTCGGATTGTTTCTTCTCAATAGAGTTCTGAAAGCATTCGGAGTGTGAGGATTCGTTCGATTACGTTGGCTCGTCTTCTTCATGGACTCGTGCTTCTTCCAAGCGGGATTTCAGGCAAGATAACACATTTCCCTGGATACCACTACTATCATTGCTATGCTAGTTGTCTCGCTTTTATCTTATGTGTCGCTACCTACCACTTGTTTGACAAGCCTCCCAAAATTGCCATGAAAGCCTCTAACCCCTCCACATCCCAGCAAACCATTGTGTGGCTATGTTGCCGCTTGCTCAGCCCTTCTTATAGTGTTTCTAGCTGCAGGTGCAATTGCTTCCATGTGACAACGTGGACATTCTTTTTTATCACAATATAATTGCTATTTAATTTAATGCACATATACACTTGGAAAAGGGTGAAGGCTTGGCCTTTTGCTCGGTGTTTTGTTCCACTCTTGCCGCCCTAGATACTTCTGAACCGGTGTTATGTTCCATAATTGAGCGCTCCTAACATGCTCGGGGTTGTTATGGAGACCCCCTTGATTTTCGTTTTAGGATAAAGCTTGTCTGGCAAGGCCGAACATTGGTACTATATTTTCCTAATAACTAATAAAATTGCATAGGGACCCACCGACACCCACGGATAATTTAATCAACCCCCAGGCCAATGCTCCTCATGAGTGTTGGTCCAAACTGGAGTCGTGTGCGGGGCCAATCCGGGGCAACTCGAGTGATTTCTATCAGGCCACTATACGCTATGCTCATCTGGTCGTGTCTTGAGAACGAGATACGCGGCTCCTATCGGGTTCGTTGACACGCCGGGCGGCCTTGCTGATTTTGTTTTACCTTTCTCAAACATCTTGCGTGAGGAACTTTGTGTTGGAGAACGTTGCATGGGAAACAAAAATTTTCCTACGTTCACGCAAGACCGATCCATGGTGATGAGCATCTACGAGAGGGAGAGTGGATCTACGTACCCTTGTAGATCGCTAAGCGGGAAGCGTTAAGAAACGCGGTTGGTGTAGTCGAACGTCTTCGCGATCCAAATCGCCGAGCGTCCTGTGATCCAATCATGATCCGTCCCGCAATCCAATAACGATCCGTCCTGTGAACTTGATCACGATCTGTCCCGCGAACTCGATCATGGTCCTTCCGATCTAGTGCCGAATGGACGGCACCTCCGTGTTAAGCACACGTACGGCTAGATGACGATCGCCGTCGTCTTGATCCAACAAGAGGGAGAGGAGAGGAAGAAGAGTTCTCCGGCAGCGTGACGGCGCTCCGGCGATGGTGGTGGAGCTATTCTGGCAGGGCTTCGCCTAATCACTGCAGAAAACCGATCTAGAGGAGAAACTATGCACTGGAGGAACGGGTAGCACGTGGCAGAAAATTCTGTGCAAAAACCCTAAAACATCCAGTATATATAAGAGGGAGGGAGGAGAGTACTTGGAGCAAGGGCCAAGCCTCCTTGGTTCGGCCGAAGTGGGGAGGAGAGGAGGACTCCTCCTCCAATCCTAGTAGGACTAGGACTCCTCCTTTTTGGCCTTTTTTCCACCTTTTCCCTTTGGGCTTTTCTTCCCTGGCCGCATGGGCATTGTGTGGGATTTCCACCAGCCCACAAAAGGCTGGTATTTATTCTCCCACAACCCATGAAGCCTCTTGGGTCGAAATACCCCTCCCGATGGTCTCCCGGTACACTACCGGCACTCCCGGTACACTACCGATTAGTCCAAAACTTTTCCGGCGACCAAAACAGGACTTCCTATATAGGAATCTTTACCTCTGGACCATTCCCGAGGTCCTCGTGACGTTCGGGATCTCATACGGGACTCCGAACAGCCTTCGGTCACCACCATACATAACTCTATACTACCGAAACATCACCAAACCTTAAGTGTGCAGACCTTGCGGGTTCGAGAACTATGTAGACATGACCGAGACACCTCTACGGTCAATAACCAATAGCGGGACCTAGATGCCCATATTGGTTCCTACATATTTTGCAAAGATCTTTATCGGTTGAACCTCTATGTCAAGGATTCAGTTAATCCCGTATGATGTTCCCTTTGTTCTTCGGTATGTTACTTGCCCGAGATTCGATCGTTGGTATCTCCATACCTAGTTCAACCTCGTTACCAGCAAGTCTCTTTACTCGTTCTGTAATACAAAATCCCGTGACTAACACTTAGTCACATTGCTTTCAAGGCTTATTGTGATGTTGTATTACCGAGTGGGCCCTGAGATACCTCTCCGTCACACGGAGTAACAAATACCAGTCTTGATCCATGCCAACTCAACAGACACCCTCGGAGATACCTGTAGAGCACCTTTATAGTCACCCATTTACGTTGCGACGTTTGATACACACAAGGCACTCTTCCGATGTCCGTGAGTTGCATGATCTCATGGTCATAGGAACATATACTTGATATGCAGAAAATAGTAGCAATAAACTGACACGATCATATGCTACGTTTGTAGTTTGGGTCTTGTCCATCACATCATTCTATAAATGATGTGATCCCGTTATCAAATGACATCACATGTCAATGGCTAGGAAACCTTGACCATCTTTGATCAACGAGCTAGTTCACTAGAGGCATACTGGGGACATAGTGTTGTCTATTTACCCACACATGTAACGTGTTTCCAATCAATACAATTATAGCATGGATAATAAACGATTATCATGAACAAGGAAATATAATAATAAACACTTTATTTATTGCCTCTAGGGCATATTTCCAACAGTCTCCCACTTGCACTAGAGTCAATAATCTAGTTCATATCACTATGTGATTTTACATTGTAATGAATCGAACACCCATGCAGTTCTGGTGTTGATCATGTTTAGCCCTTGGAAGAGGTTTAGTCAACCGGCCTGCAACATTCAGATCCGTGTTCACTTTGCAAATATTTATGTCCTTCTCCTTGATGTAATCGCGGATGGAGTTGAAGCGTCGCTTTATGTGTCTGGTCCTCTTGTGAAACCTTGGTTCCTTGGCCAGAGCAATGGCACCAGTGTTGTCACAGAACAGGTTCATTTGATTCAGTGCACTGGGCACTACTCCAAGATCTGTCATGAACTGCTTCATCCAGACACCTCCCTTCGCTGCCTTCGAGGCTGCGATGTACTCCGCTTCGCACATAGAATCGGTTACCATGCTTTGCTTGGAACTGCACCAGCTTACCACTCCCCCGTTGAGAATAAATACGTATCTGGTTTGTGACTTAGAGTCATCCAGATCAGTGTCAAAGTTTGCATCGACATAACCCTTTACGACGAGCTCTTCATCACCTCCATAAACGAGAAACATTTCCTTAGTCCTTTTCATGTACTTAAGGATATTCTTGACGAGTGTAAGCCAATTCCATATACTCATCTCTTCTGTACATGTACTTGTAATGATATTCATTCTTGAAACATGACGAGATGCGCTTCTATCCCTGTCGAGGCCCTCGTGCCAAAATAAGGATAGGATCGCATCTTGGGCGTGACAACTGTATAGGTGCACTAGTTCGGCGAAGAGATGGTGATACAAGTGCAATATGGATGGTAGATATAGTTTTTTGTAATCTGAAAATATAAAAACAGAAGGTAACAAATAGTAAAGAGCGAGCAAAACATTGTATAAAAGCTTGGAAACAAGGCCTAGGGTCCATACTTTCACTAGTGCAAGTTCTCTCAACAATACTAACATAGTTGAATCATATGTAAGTACCTCTCGTGCGACAAAGAGTTCACTCCAAAGTCACAAATAGCGGAGAACTAATGAAGAAATTATTGTAGGGTACAAAACCACCTCAAAGTTATCTTTTCTGATCAATCTTATGAGTTGTCCCTATAAGTGTCACAAACAGCCCTAGAGTTCGTACTAAAATAACACCTTAAGATACACATCAACCAAAACCCTAATGTCACCTAGATAGTTCATTTGTCACCACAAGTACCCGTGGGCTTGATTATACGATATGCATCACATAATTTCATATTCATCATGTTCAATCCAACACAAAGAACTTCAAGGAGTGCCCCAAGGTTTCTACCAGAACGTCAAGATAAGAATGTGTGCCAACCCCTATGCATAGATTCCCAAGGTCACGAAACCCGCAAGTTGATCACCAAAACATACATCAAGTGTATCAATAGAACATCCCATTGTCACCACAGATATCCCATCGCAAGACATACATCAAGTGTTCTCAAATCCTTAAAGACTCAATCCAATAAGTAAACTTCAAATGGAAAACTCAATTCGTCACAACTAGATAGAGAAGGGAAGCACTCCATATAACTCAATCTATATCAACAAAGCTCGCGGTACATAAAGATCGTGCCATCTCAAGAACATGAGAGAGAGAGAGATCAAACACATAGCTACTGGTACATACCCTCAGCCCCGAGGGTGAACTACTACCTCGTCATCATGGAGAGCGCCGGGATGATGAAGATGGCCTCCGGTGATGGTTTCCCCCTCCGGTAGGGTGCCGGAATGGGTTCCTAATTGGTTTTTGTGGCTCTGGAGGTTTGTGGCGATGGAACTCCCGATCTAGGTTCTGCGTTGTTTTTTTTGGAATTTATAGGAATTTATGGCGGTGGAAACGAGTCAGGATGGGCCATAAGGGAGTCACAACCTGGTGGGTGCATCCCAAGGGGGGTGGCCGCACCCTTGAGGCTTGTGACTTCCTCGTGGGTCTTCTGGCCCAACTCCAATTCTCTGTGGGTCTCTGCTGGTCCATAAAAAATCACCGTAAATTTTTATTTCGTTTGGACTCCGTTTGATATTCCTTTTCTGTAAAACTCAAAAATAAGGAAAAAATAGAAACTGGTACTGGGCTCTGGGTTAATAGGTTAGTCCCAAAAATAATATAAAGCTGTAGTAAAATGATTGTAAAACATCCAAGAATGATAATATAATAGCATGAAACAAGCAAAAATTATAGATACGTTGGAGACGTATCAGCATCCCCAAGCTTAATTCCTGCTCGTCCTGGAGTAGGTAAATGATAAAAACCGAATTTTTGATGTGGAATGCTGCCTAACATATTTATCCATGTAATATTCTTTATTGTGGCATGAATATTCAGATCCGTAAGATTCAAAACAATAGTCTAATATTGACATAAAAATAGTAATACTTCGAGCACACCAACAAGGTAGTTGTGTCCTTTTGAAATAACATGGCCTTAGAAAGTTATCCCTACAAAATCATATAGTTTGGCTATGCTCCATCTTCCCCACACAAAGTATCTAAATCATGCACAACCTCGATGAACAAGTCAAGCAATTGTTTCACACTTTTGGTGTTCTCAAACCTTTTCAACTCTCATGCAATACATGAGCATGATCCATGGATATAGCATTATAGGTGGAATAGAATATGGAGGAGGTGCTAGGGAAAAAAGAGAATATAGTCTCACATCAACTAGGCGTATCAACGGGCTATGGATATGCCCATCAATAGATATCAATGTGAGTGAGTAAGGATTGCCATGCAACAAATGCACTTAGATCTATAAGTGTATGAAAGCTCAAAAAGAAAACTAAGTGGTCGTGCAAAATGAATATCCACTAGTTATATGGAAGTGACAAAATAGAAGACTCTCTATCATTAAGATCATTGGTGCTACTTTGAAGCACAAGTGTGGAAAATGGTAGTAGCAATTGTCCCTTCTCTCTTTCTCTCATTTTTTTATTTTTGGTGGGCTTCTTTGGCCTCTTTTATTTTTTGTTTGGGATTCGCTGGCCTCTTTTATTTTTTGTAAAGTTCGCATGCTCATCCCAACTTGTGAGGGAGTCATGGCTTCCATCATCGTTTTCTCTCATGGGACAATGCTCTATTAATGAAAAATCATCACACTTTTATTTACTTATAACTCAAAAGAAAAAGAAATGACAACTTGATTCCTATGACAAAATATGACTCTATATGCAATATGAAGTGATGATGCAAGTCATAAAAAAAATACATGTTGGAAGTTGCATGGCAATATATCTCGGAATGGCTATGGAAATGCCATAATAGGTAGGTATGGTGGATGTTTTGAGGAAGGAAGGTTTGGTGTACCAGCGAAATTTGCGCGGTACTGGAGAGGCTAGCAAAGATGGAAGCGTGAGAGTGCGTATAATCCATAGACTCTACATTAGTCATAAAGAACTCACATACTTATTGCAAAAGTCTATTAGTTATCAAACAAATCATTAGACGCATGCTCCTAGGGGAAAGGTTGGCAAGAGTTAACCATCCCGCGCTCCCGATCCTCACACAAAGGTCGACAATCATTAAACAAATCATGCTCCGACTTCATTACATAACGGTTCACCATACGTGCATACTACGGGAATCACAAGCTTTAACACAAGTATCTCTTCCAATTCACAACTACTCACTAGCATGACTTTCATATTACCATCCCTATTATCTCAAAACTATATGCAAATCTGCAAATTGGGAAAGAAAAAGGTTAGAAGAAGAAGAAGAAGAAGACTAGCTAGAAGAAAAAGAAGAAGAAGAAGAAGAAGAAGAAGAAGAAATTTTCTTCTTTTTCTTTTTCTCCTCTCCTCTTCTTTATCTTTTTCTTCTAACTAAGGTAGGTAAAAATGTCATTTTTAGCTAAGCTAGGTAAAAATGCTAAGTGTAGGTCATTTTAGAGCTAAGCTAGGTAAATAGGTCATTTTGGAGCTTCGTAAGGTTATTATGTCATTTTCGAGAAAAATAAGCTAAGTCTATGTCATTTTCGAGGAAAATAAGCTAAGTATATGTTATTTTGAAGCTAAACCAAGGTTATCATGCCATTTTTTACCTAAGTATGCTAAGTACTCTCTCCGTCCGAGAAAGGTTCTCCCCGTGGCGTTTTTGCGGAAAACTCCTCCCCAAACTCCCGACACAACCCACGCTCCTCGTCTTCTCCAGTCGACACTCGGCCGCTCCGACACACGCGCATGGATGCCGGAGCTCACCTGCGCCGCGCTGCTCCCCTGCTCTCCAACGCGTCCTCCCTCGCCGCCACAGCTGCCTCCTCTACCGCTCCCTTCTGCCTCGAGCAGCTCCCCTGCCTCCATTGCATGCCTCCCGAATCTCCCCTCTTTCACCGAAAAATCGTTTATTCTTCCTCCCGCCGCGTCTCTTGCTCGCGCGCGGCGACGACACGTCCTCCTCGTCGCCCCCGCCGCCGGAGGAGGCACAGGGCAGGTGGCAGTGGCTAGCGCTATGCCTGCCCGATCTCGGGTGTGCGTGGGTCACCGCCTCGGCCGTGCGCCCGTCCACGGAGGAGGAGACGGATTCCGTTCGCCGGCAAGGATTCCTCGGTGGAGTGCTTGTGGTAAGTCCCTCGTCTCCCACCTGATGCGCCGTCGAGGTTTCTCTGTATTACTGCTTGATGTTGTCTGCATTGCTGTATTCAGTAGGGCCAGCTCGAACCATGTGCACCAGGAAGAAGGTCAGCTCGAACCATTAGGAAGAAAGCCAACAGGATGCCCTGCAAAATGATTTCGAACAAGGTGTGTGTAGTTAGCAGATTAGCCGCTCCTGTATGTGTAGATAGACGTATGAGTAACTAAATACTCCTCCTTAATTACCAGCGTTGTGTAAGCGCAGAGGCACTAGATTCAGAAATGTTCCGTAGATTTGGAAATGTTCAGACTTTGAATATTCACTGAATTAGTAAATCTTGTCTTTCCTACAAACTGAATTTGTATATGCAGTCTTTGCTAAAGAGAATTAGTAAATCTTATCATAACAAATGTTCATCCAAAAGTGTTCAGAAATCTTCAGTTTTTTATCATGAAATGTTCAGTTTTTTGCTCTCTAAATTGTGTGTCTTTATTTTGTTTGCTCCTGTGTAGAATTAGTAAATGTGCAGAATTGTTAAACTATCCTAAGCTAGGAGATAGAGCCAACATCTTCATGGAGTAGAATCACTACTCTGGTTTAGTGTAGAATCACTTAAGTACATGGAGTAATTATATTTTAGACTGTCACTGAAGATTGTGTTCCTAAATCAACATCAAGTTTAGGAACAAGTGTGTTCCTAAATAATCTTCAGTTTAGGAACAAGTGTGTTCCTAAATAATCTTCAGTTTAGGAACAATCTTCAGTTTAGGAAAAAAACAGAAATTGATCACCACATATTTTCAGTTCCAAGTTTCTAACAGTTTCAGTTTCTGATTTATAAATGAGGCTAAGTATGACAAATAAATTCAATGCAAAATTAAGATGCAAGAAGCTTCAAGTTGATTTTAGACTGAATTAGTAATTCAGAAATCTTGAGCTCAAAAATTCAGAATGTTTTACACAAAATCTTTCTCCTAGATTTTGGATTCATGATGTTTTTGAAAAGGACATGCCTCTTTGACTGAAATTCTGTGGACATTTTCCAAGATAATTTTTGTTTGCTACAAACAGTAAAAATACTCAGCAAATTATTGTTTTGGATTCATGATGTTTTTGCTTACTCTACTCCTTGCTGCTTAAATTCTTGCTTGCTCTAATGTGTCCAGTACAGTATGTTTGCTTGCAAGAAGTAGTACTCTGAAATTCAGTTAACTTAATCTGAATAATTCAGTTAACTTAATCTGAATAATTCAGTTAACTTAACCTGAATAATTCAGTTAACTTGATTATCCTGGCCTAGTAAGAAAATTAGTGATGTGATGCGTGAGTTGTATCATCATTGGAGTATAATGACTATGCTACTATTTGCAGTAAGGATGTTGTTCATACTGAACTTGTCAACTGAGATTTTTTATGCAAGCCAACAGAGATTTTTAAAATCTGTGATATGTGCTGAGTTGCTGTTCGTGCAAATGCCAAACTTGTCGCTGCTGGGCGCAACCGGCGAAGGGTCTATGCCGCAGGTGCACGCAGCAATAAGGGAGAAGCGGACATGAAGTAAGCGAGGAGGTGTGTGTGCGAGAGATGATACTGAACATTAGTACTGCTGTTGACTTAGAGAAGCACCGGTGTAAAAATGTTCAGAAATAGAGAGTTCAGAGATTTCATTTAGACTTAGGGAAACATTAGTACTAAAATGTTCACAGATACGGCGTTGAGAGATTCATTTAGACTTAGATAAATCACTAGTTTTAAACTTAGACAAATCACTAGATTCATTTAGACTTAGAAACATCAAACTACTACAGCTGTTTTTTGTTTTTGTTTTTTTGCTTTAACAGAATTTGATCTGAGGCTGAGAACAGTGATCACTAGAAAAAATGTGATCACTGAACACTTCAATTACTCAGCACATAACAGTTATCTGATCTTTTTTTCAAAATTAACAGCTAACTGGATTTTTCCAAATTACAGTTAACTGAATTCATCCAAGTTTTACTTCTCCCATTTTAGACCATAACAATTATTTTTTCCAAATTATAGAGAAACCAGGCAAAGTACACAGATCAGTTGTGTTTCAAATTACAGAGCTTCTGGAGCACATTTTCTCAATGGCAGCAAGGTACAGGCCCGAGCCATGTACTTCAACTCGAGGTGCTTTGAGAGGAGATACTGGGAGAAAGGCACAGTTCTGGCACTGGAGATGAACAAGCAAGGAGCCCTGTAAGTCTTCTCTCTGGCAGCAGGCGAAGGGGACCTCCGGCGGCAGCACACGAGAAGGAGAGCTCCGGGCGGCAGCTTGAGCAGGGGAGGAGCAGCAGAAGGAGCTCGAGCTTGAGGTCCAGGCCCGCGCGAGTTCTTGAGTTCCAGGCCCGCCGGAGAGCTCGAGACTTAGACGCGTGCAGGTCCTGGGCGGCGACGGCGCAGATCCTGGGTGGCGGGAGGGGATATCGGCCGCGCAGTCCTGGCGGCGACGGCCCAGTTCCTAGGTGGCGAAGGAGCACGTCCTAGGAGAGGGCGGAGCAAGCAATTCCGTGGCGCATGTCCTGGGTGACGGACGAGCACGTCCTTGGCGGCGGCGGAGCAAGCAATTGGGCGGCGCAGGTTCTAGGTGTCAGAGGAGCACGTGCTGGGTGACGGAGCAGGTCCCCGGCGACGGGCGGAGGAAGAAGGAAGGAGACGGCGAGCCGTTTGTAACAGAGTTAAAGCTACGAGGACGTTTTTGTAAAATCCGCATTACACTATGCTGGGGACAACTTTCTTCGGATGGAGGGAGTATGTCATAAATGAACTGAAGAAGCTAAGTATAGGTCATTTTTGAGCTAACCTAGGTAGTTATGACATTTTTGAGCCATTTACTAATTTTGGAGGACAAAATGGCAAGTGTAGGTCATTGTAGAGTTATCCTAGTTATAATCGGTCATTTTGGAGGTAGGTAAGGTTATTTTGTCATTTTGGAGGAAAATAAGCTAAGTCTATGTCATTTTGGAGCTAAACCAAGGTTATCCTGTCATTTTTTATCTAAGTATGCTTAGTATGTCATAAATGAACTCAAGAAGCTAAGTATAGATCATTTTGGAGCTAAATTGGTCATTTATTAAGCTAAGTACGCATTTGTTAAGCAAAACACTTGGGAAAACTTACCATCATCACGGAGGTGAAGGACCGGTCGGGTTTGTGCCAGGGTGAGACGGAGAAGGACCGGTCGGGGTTGCGGTAGACGCAGAAGGATCGGTCGATGCTTGTCGGGAGGCACGCTGCACCAAAGATCATTTGCAATGTCTCCTTAGCATGATGCAACTCAAATGTGTATACTAGTAACTAATGACCATTCAAATGAAACTCACCGTGGGTGCTATAGCAATCTGGGCATCGACAGAGGGGTCTGACCATTGTTCTGGCACACGGTCTGCACATTTTGTTTTCACGAGTCAGTCATATTAGTTAGTGATGAAACGAGCATTACGTGCATGATTTGGCTAATATGCAGGAGAAACTTAACACGAGGAGCTTGCTTAGGGCCCGGTGAGATGCGTCATTCCGGTTCCTCTCCTCCTCCAACAGCCTAGCCGTCCTCTCCTCCATGTCCCTCTCCTTCTGCGCCGCCTGCCTGTTTGCCTCTGCCAGAAGCTCCTGGGCCCTAGCCTCGATGGTGAGCTCCATTGGCCATGGACGAGGCCTTATCTCAGGATCGGAGCTCATCTGGCCATGGACGAGGCCTTATCTCAGGATCGGAGCTCATCTGGCCATGGACGAGGCCTCCACCTCCTCCTCCTCCTCTTCTTCTTCTTCTTCTTCTTCCTCTTCTTCTTCCTCCTCCTCTTCTTCTTCTTGTTCTTCTTCTTCCTCTTCTTCTTCCTCTTCTTCTTCCTCCTCTTCTTCTTCCTCCTCCTCCTCCTCCTCCTCCTCCTCCTCTTCCTCTCCTCCTCCTCCTCCTCCTCCTCCTCCTCTTCCTCTTCCTCTTCTCTTCCTCTTCCTCTTCCTCTTCTTCTTCTTCTTCTTCTTCTTCTTCTTCTTGCCATGCAGAAAACAGTAGCAATAAACTGACACAATCATAAGCTACGTTTGTAGTTTGGGTCTTTTCCATCATATCATTCTTCTAATGATGTGATCCCGTTATCAAATGACATCTCATGTCCATGGCTAGGAAACCTTAGCCATCTTTCGATCAACGAGCTAGTTCACTAGAGGCATACTAGGGACATTGTGTTTGTCTATGTATCCACATATGTATCCATGTTTCCAATTAATACAATTCTAGCATGGATAATAAACAATTATCATGAACTTAACGGAACTTCGTGAGATGGGTTAGTGTAGTAAATATATATCATTCACTTAGGTACTGTCAATACAAGATTCATAATTGTTCCCACATGATATCTACTGTATTACATCATTCCCACAATTTATATTACTCAATATAAGCTATAGGAATACTTGAAACAAGCAAACTATGCATGCAAAATAGAATCTGTCAAAAAACAGAGCAGTCTGTAAAAATATGAATGATCACCAAACTTACCTTACTCTAAAAATTCTGAAAAATTACGAAAACTCAAGTAATTTGCACATAAATATTGTGTAAAAGTTTCAGAATCTTTTGACGCTCCATTAAAATCAGATAATTCATATACTGGACGCAAAACTTTTTGTTTTTGCACAGAATCAAACAAACAAGTTTCCATACTATCCCAAAGGCTTTACTTGACACTTTATTAAAACAAAAGGCAGAAAACATTATTACTACAGTAGATTAATCATGTGAACACATCAAAACATAAGTTAAAAGTGTTGGTTTGTCTCCCAACAAGCGCTTTTCTTTAATGCCTTTTAGCTAGGCATGATGATTTCAATGATGCTCGTATAGGAATAGTAATTGAAACATGCAAAAGAGCATCATGAATCTCATGACAAGCACATTTAATTCTAACCCACTTCCTATGCATAGGGATATTGTGATCAAACAATTTATGGAAGCAAGAATCATCTAGCATAGGAAGGGAAAACAAGCATATCTTCAAGAATTTGAACACATAGAGAGGAAACTTGATATTATTGCAATTCCTATAAGCATATGTTCCTCCCTCGTAAATAAGTTTCAGTACATAAATGAAGTAATTCCACAACATAACCAGCACATAAAGCATTATTTTCATGATCTACAAGCACAAATTTTTTGTCACTCTCCACATAAGCAATTTTTCCCGTTCAAAATAGCGGGAGCAAACTCAACAAAATAACTATCATGACATACTTGATTGACATGACCATTTTGAATATTAAAATCATGATGACAAGTTTCATGGTTACCATTTGTCATAACAATAATCATCATAGATAGGAGGCATGTCATAATCATAATAGTTTTGCTCATCAAAACTTGGGAGACAAAAAATATCATCTTCATCAAACATAGCATCCCCAAGCTTGTGGCTTTGCTTATCATTAGCATCATCAATATTGAGAGAATTCATACTAACAATATTAAAATCATGCTCATCACTCAATTATTTAGTTCCAAACATTTTAATAACTTCTTCTTCTAGCACTTGAGCACAATTTTTCTTTCCATCATTTTCACGAAACACATTAAAAGATGAAGCATATGAGGCAACCACAATTCTATTTTTTGGAAGTTTTCTTTTATAAAACCAAACTAGTGAAAAACAAGAAACTAAAAGATATACCTTCAAGCACTCACCTCCTCGGCAACGGCGCCAGAAAAGAGCTTGATGTCTACTACACAACCTTCTTCTTGTAGACTCGTGTTGGGCCTCCAAGCACAGAGTTTTGTAGGACAATGGCAATTTTCCATCAAGTGGATGACCTAAGGTTTATCAATCCGCGGGAGGTGTATGATGAAGATGGTCTCTCAAACAACCCTGCAATCAAATAGCAAAGAGTCTCTTGTGTCCCCAACACACTCAATACAATGGTAAATTGTATAGGTGCACTAGTTCGGCGAAGAGATGGTGATACAAGTGCAATATGGATGGTAGATATAGTCTTTTGTAATCTGAAAATATAAAAACAGCATGGTAACAAATAGTAAACAACAAGCAAAACGTTGTAAAATGCTTGGAAACAAGGCCTAGGGTCTATACTTTCACTAGTTCTCAACAATACTAACATAGTTGAATCATATGTAAATACCTCTCGTGCGATAAAGAGTTCACTCCAAAGTCACAAATAGTGGAGAACTAATGAAGAAATTATTGTAGGGTATGAAACCACCTCAAAGTTATCTTTTCTGATCAATCTTGTGAGCTGTTCCTATAAGTGTCACAAACAACCCTAGAGTTCGTACTAAAATAACACCTTAAGATACACATCAACCAAAACCCTAATGTCACCTAGATACTCCATTGTCACCACAAGTATCCGTGGGCTTGATTATACGATATGCATTACATAATTTCAGATTCATCATGTTCAATTCAACACAAAGAACTTCAAGGAGTGCCCCAAAGTTTCTACCGGAATGTCAAGATGAGAACGTGTGCCAACCCCTATGCATAGATTCCCAAGGTCACGGAACCCGCAAGTTGATCACCAAAACATACATCAAGTGTATCAATAGAACATCCCATTCTCACCATAGATATCCCATCGCAAGACATACATCAAGCGTTCTCAAATCCTTAAAGACTCAATCCGATAAGTAAACTTCAAAGGGAAAACTCAATTCATCACAACTAGATAGAGAAGGGAAACACTTCATATGATTCAATCTATATCAACAAAGCTCGCGGTACATCAAGATCGTGCCATCTCAAGAACACGAGTGAGAGAGATCAAACACATAGCTACTGGTACATACCCTCATCCCTGAGGGTGAACTACCCCCTCCTCGTCATGGAGAGCGCCGGGATGATGAAGATGGCCTCCGGTGATGGTTTCCCCCTCCGGCAGGGTGCCGGAACGGGCCCCCGATTGGATTTTCATGGCTCTGGAGGTTTGCGACGGCGGAACTCCCGATCTAGGTTCTGCATTGTTTTTTTTGAATTTATAGGAATTTATGGTGGTGGAAACAAGTCAGGAGGGGCCACGAGGGAGTCACAAGCCTGGTGGCCGCGCCCAAGGGGGGTGGCCGCGCCCTTGAGGCTTCTGACTTCCTCGTGGGTCTTCCGGCCCAACTCCAATGCTCCGTGGGTCTCTTCTGGTCCATAAAAAATCACCTCACAGTTTTGCACCTTCCTAATGCCTCATGGGCTTTAACCCTTGGCCCAAATAAAGTGTTCTTGTACCCCGAACATTTCGGGAAACATCTGAAACTATTCCGGTGAATTCCGGAACTCTTCCGGAGACAAAACACTATTATGGCATGTATCAATCTTTACCTCTGGACTATTCCGGAGCTCCTCATCATGTCCGGGATCTCATCTGGGACTCCGAATAACTTTCGATCACCAACATAATAAATTAACTATACTTATATCATTAGCAAACGTTAAGTGTGTAGACCCTACGGGTTTGAGAACTATGCAGACATGACCGAGACACCTCTACGGTCAATAACCAATAGCGGGACTTGGATGCCCATATTGGTTCCTACATATTCTACGAAGATCTTTATCGGTTGACCCTCTATGTCAAGGATTTAGTTAATCCCGTATAATGTTCCCTTTGTTCTTAGGTATGTTACTTGCCTGAGATTTGATCGTCGGTATCTCTATACCTAGTTCAATCTCGTTACCGGCAAGTCTCTTTACTCGTTCCGTAATACAAGATCCTGTGGCTAACACATTAGTCACTTTGCTTGCAAGTCTTGTTGTGATGTTGTATTACTGAGTGGGCCCCGAGATACCTCTCCGTCACACGAAGTAAAAAATCCCAGTCTTGATCCATGCCAACCCAACAGACACCCTCGGACATACCTGTAGAGCACCTTTATAGTCACCCAGTTACATTGCGACGTTTGATACACACAAGGTACTCCTCCAGTGTCAGTGATTTGCATGGTCTCATGGTCATAGGAACAGATACTTGACATGCAGAAAACTATAGCAATAAACTGACACGATCATATGCTACGTTTATAGTTTGGGTCTTGTCCATAACATCATTCTCCTAATGATGTGATCCCGTTATCAAATAACATCTCATGTTCATGGCTAGGAAACCTTAGCCATCTTTGATCAACGAGCTAGTCTACTAGAGGCATAGTAGGGACACAGTGTTGTCTATTAACCCACACATGTATTTAGTTTCCAATCACTACAATTATAGCATGGATAATAAACGATTATCACGAACAAGGAAGTATAATAATAACTAATTTACTATTGCCTCTAGGTCATATTTCTAACAGTCTCCCACTTGCACTAGAGTTAATAAGCTAGTTCACATCACCATGTGATTTACATTGTTATGAATCTAACGCCCAACGAGTTCTGGGGTTCGATCATGGTTTGCATTTGAGAGAGGTCTTTAGTCAATGGGTCTGCGACATTCAAATTTGTGTGTACTTTGCAAATCTCTATGTCATATTGTAGACACTGCTACCACACTCCACTTGGAGCTATTCCAAATGGCTGCTCCACTATACGTATCCGGACTACTACTCAAAGTCATCTAGATTGGTGTTAAAGTTTGCATCGACGTAACCTTTTACGGGAAACTCTTTCTCACCTCCATAATCGAGAAATATTTCCTTAGTCCAATAGTTACTAAGGATAATTTTGACCGCTGTCCAGTGATCCACTCCTGGATCGCTCTTGTACCCCTTGACAGACTCATGGCAAGGCACACACAGGTGCGGTACACAACATGGCATACTATATAGAGCCTATGGATAAAGCATAGGGGATGACCTTCGTCCTTTCTCTTTCTTCTGTCGTGGTCGCGCTTTGAGTCTCACTCAACTCCACACCTTACAAACCAGGCAAGAACTCCTTCTTTGATTGGTCCATTTTGAACTCTTTTAAAATCTTGTATAGGTATGTACTCGTTGAAAGTCTCATCAACCATCTTGATCTATCTCTATAGATCTTGTTGCCCAATAATTAGGTAGCTTCATCCAGGTTTTCCTTTGAAAAACCTTTTTCAAACAACCATTTATGCTTTCCAGAAATTCTACATCATTTCCGATAAATAATATGTCAACCACATATACTTATCAGAAATTCTATAGTGCTCCCACTCACTTTATTTTAAATACAAGTTTCTCATAAACTTCATATAGACTCAAAAACTTTGATCACCTCATCAAAGCGTATATTCCAACTCCGAGATGCTTGCTCCAGCCCATCGAAGGATCACTGGATCTTGCAAACCTTTTAGCATCCTCAGGACTGACAAAACCTTCTGGTTGTATCTCATACAACCTTTCCTCAAGGAAGGAAACAATGGTTTGATATCCATCGGCCAGATTTCATAATTGAAAAATGTAGCAACTCCTAACATAACTCCAACAGACTTTAGCATCACTACGAGTGAGAAAGTCTCATCACAGTCAACTCCTTGAACTTGTCATAAATTTCTTTGCGACAAGTCGAGCTTTATAAATGGTAACATTTACCATCAACGTCTGTCTTCATCTTAGAGGTCCATTTGTACTCAATGACCTGCCATTCAATGGGAAAGCATACCAAAGTCCATACTTGGTTTTCATACATGGATCCTTTCTCGGATGTCATTGCCTCTAACCATTTGTTGGAACCCGGTCCCATCATCGCTTATTCATAGTTCGTAGGCTCATCGTTGTCTAACAACATGATTTCCAAGACATGATCACCATAACACTCAGGTGAAGTACATATCCTAGTCAACCTACGAGGTTCGATAGTAACTTGATTTGAAGCTTCATGATCATCATCATTAACTTCCTCTTCAACTGACATAGGCTCCACAGAAACATCTTTCTGCGTTGTGCTACTCTTTGGTTGAAACAAAGGTTCAACAACCTCATTGAGTTCTATCTTCCCCCCACTCAATTCTTTCAAGAGAAACTCTTTCTCAAGAAAGGACCCGTTTTCAGCAACAAATACTTTGCACTCGGATCTGAGATAGAAGGTATACCCAATTGTTCTAAGGGTATTCTATGAAGATGCACTTTTCTGCTTTGGGTTCGAGCTTATTAGACATAAGTGTCGCATTCCCAAACTCTGAGAAATGATAGCCTAGGTTTCTGCCAAACCATATGGTGTCATCTCAACAGATTTATATGGTGCCCTATTTAGAGTGAATGTAGTTGTCTCTAATGCATAACCCCAAATCGATAGTGGAAAAATGATAAGAGACATCATAGTTCGCACCATATCCAATAGAGCACGACTACGACGTTCGGAAACACCATCACACTATGCTGTTCCAGGGGGCGTGAGTTGTGAAACAACTTTCACATTGTCTAAAGTTGTATGCCAAACTCGTAACTCAGATATTCACCTCCACGATCATATCGTAGACATTTTTATCTTCTTGTCACAATGATCTTAAACTACACTCTGAATTTGTTTGATCTTTTCAAACATTTCAGACTTATGTTTCATTAAGTAAATATACTCATATATACTCAAATCATCAGTGAAGGTAAGAAAATAACGATATCCACTGCGCACTACAACACTCATTGGACCGCATACATGAACATGTATTATTTCCAATAAGTTACTTGCCCGCTCCATTATACCGAAAATGGGGTCTTTAGTCATCTTGCCCATGAGGCATGGTCCACATGTCTCAACCGATTTAAAATCGAATGGGTCCAAAGATCCCTCAGCATGGAGTTTCTTCATGCGCTTTACACCAATATGACATTTAGCGGCAGTGCCACAAGTATGTGGTATTATCATTATTAACTTTGTATCCTTTTGCATCTATGTTATGAACATGTGTATTACTACGATCAAGATTTAACAAACCATTTTCATTGGGTGCATGACCATTGAAGGTATTATTCATGTAAACGAAATAACCATTATTCTCTAACTTAAATGAATAATCGTATTGCAATAAACACGATCTAATCAAGTTCATGCTTAACGTAAACACCAAATAACATTTTATTTAGGTTCGTCACTAGTCCCGAAGGTAGAGAGTGCGTGCGATGTTGATCACATCAACCTTGGAAACATTTCCCACACACATCGTCACCTCACCCTTAGCTAGTCTCCATTTATTCCATAGCTTTTATTTCGATTTAGTCACATTTAGCAACCAAACCGGTATCCAATACCAAGGTGCTACTAGGAGTACTAGCAAGGTACACATCAATAACACGTATATCGAATATACTTCTGTCGATGTTGCCAGCCTTCTTATCTACCAAGTATCTAGGGTTGTTCTGCTTCAGCGACCGCTCTCCTCATAATAGAAGCACTTAGTATTGGGTTTGGGTTCAACTTTGGGTTGCTGCACTGGAGCAGCAACTGACTTGCCATCCATGAAGTTTCCCTCCTTACCCTTTCCCTTTTCGAAACTAGTGGTTTTACTAACCATCAACAGTTGATGCTCCTTCTTGATATCTACCTTCACGGTGTCAAACATCGCAAATAGCTCAGGGATCATCATTTCTATTTCTGGCATAATTATACTTTGTCACGAAGTTCTAGTAGCTTAGAGATAGTGACTTGGAGAACTATATCAATCACTATCTTATCTGGAAGATCAACTCCCATTCGATTCAAGCGATTGTAGCACCCAGACAATCTGAGCACATGCTGAACGATTGAGCTATTCTCCTTCATCTTGCAGGCAAAGAATCTTGTTGGACATCTCATATCTCACAACACAGGCACGAGCCTGAGATCCCAATTTTAGCTCTTAGAACATCTCATATATTCTGTGACGTTCAAAACGTTTTGGAGCCTCAATTCTAAGACGTAATGCATGAGACACTGAACTATCAAGTAGTCATCGGAACATGCCTGTCAGATGTTCACAACATCTGCAGACGACGCTAGAGGGTGGTGGTGCACCGAGCACTGCATTAAGGACATAAGCCTTCTGTGCAGCAATGAGGACAATCCCCAGATCACGGACCCAGTCCGCAATATTGCTACCATGATATTTCAACTCTATTTCTCTAGGAACATATAAAAATTCAAGGGAGCTACAACATGAGCTAGTAATCTACATCATAATTTGCAAAGACACTACTGACTATGTTCATGATAATGAGTTCAATTATTCATATTACTTAAGAACTCCCACTCAAATTGACATCCCTCAGGTCAGTCGAGTGTCACATGATCCAAATCCACCAACTCAAGTCCGATCATCACGTGAGTTGAGCTGGTGTCAATGGTGAACATCATCATGTTGATCATATCTACTATATGACTCATGTTCGACCTTTCGGTCTCTTGTGTTCCGAGGTCATGTCTGTACATGCTAGGATCGTCAAGTTTAACCCGAGTGTTATCACGTGCAACACTGGCTTGCACCCGTTGTATGTGAACGTAGAGTCTATCACACCCGATCATCACGTGGTGTCTCGACATGACGAAATTTCGCAACGGTGCACACTCAGGGAGAACACAATTTATCTTGAAATTTAAGTGAGGGATCACCTTATAATGCTACCATCGTCCTAATCAAAACAAGGTGCATAAAAGGATTAACATCACATGCAAATCATAAGTGACATGATATGTCCATGAACTTGTGCTTTTGATCTCCATCCTTAAAGCACCGGCATGATCTCCATCGTCATCGACATGACACCATGATCTCCAGCATCTTGATCTCCATCAACGTGTCGCCATCGGGGTTGTCACGGCCACCATGCTTCTACTACTATTGCTACTGCTAAGCGATAAAGTAAAGCATTACATAGCGCTTAATGAGTGACACGTAGGTCATACAATAATTAAAGACAACCCTATGGCTCCTGCCAGTTGCCGTACTCATCGACATGCAAGTCGTGATATTCTATACAACACATGATCATCTCGTACATCACATATATCTCATCATGTAATTGTCCATATCACATCACAACATACCCTGCAAAAACAAGTTAGACGTCCTCTAATTGTTGTTGCAAGTTTTACGTGGCTGCTATGGGTATCTAGCAAGAACAATTCTCACCTATGCAAAACCACAATGGTGATACATAAGTTGCTTTTCAACCTTCTCAAGGACCGCCTTGGTCAAATCCGATCCAACTAAAGTAGGAGAAACAAACACCCGCCAACCATCTTTGTGCAACGAAGTTACATGTCAGTCGATGGAACCGGTCTCTCGTAAGCGTACGAGTAAGGTTGGTCTGGGACGCTTCATCCCACAATACCGCTAAACCAAAACACGACCAAGGGAGGAAGCAATCTAAGCATCAACGCACACAAACTCCTTTGTGTTCTACTAGAGATCTCATCTACACATGGACCTAGCTCTGATACCACTGTTGAGGAAAGTTGCATGGGAAACAAAAAAAATTCTACGCACACGCAAGATCTATCCATGGTGATGAGCATCTACGAGAGGGAGAGTGGATCTACATACCCTTGTAGATCGCTAAGCAGAAGCGTTAAGAAACGTTGTTGATGTAGTCGAACGTCTCCGCGACCCAAATCGCCGAGAGTCCCGCGATCCCATCATGATCCATCTCGCTATTCAATCATGATCCATCCCACGATCCCATCACGATCCGTCTCCTGATCTTGATCATGGTCCTTCCGATCTAGCGCCGAACGGACGACACCTCCGCGTTCAACATACATACAACTTGATGACGTCCTTGCCTTGTTGATCCAGCAAGAGGGACGGAGTAGTAGATGAGTTTCGGCAGCATGACAACGTGGTGACGTGTTGGTGAAGAACAATTTCCGCAGGGCTTCGCCAAGTACTACGGAAACTATGACGGAGGATAAACTAGAGCGCCGGGGTTGCCGGCACACGGCCTAGGGTTTCTTGATGTGTTCCAGGTGATAGCCCCACCTCTTTATTTATATGTTGAGCCCTGAGGTCGAAACTTGGAGAAAAATACTCCTCAAGGTCGGTTTGCCCACAAGGCAAGAGTCCTCCTTGGACTCCAGGACCAGATACCAAGGTCCTCGGCGTCTGGCCCCAGACGCCAGGGTCCCTGGCGTCTGGCCCATGGCCTTCGCAAACCACCTTTTGCACCTTCCTAAAGCCTCATGGGATTTACCCCTTGGCCCAAATAAAGTGTTCTTGTACCCCAGACATTTCGGGAAACATCCAAAACTATTCCGGTGAATTCCGGAACTCTTCCAGAGACAAAACACTATTATCCGATATATCAGTCTTTACCTCCGGACTATTTCGGAGCTCCTCGTCATGTCCGGGATCTCATCCGGGACTCCAAACAACCTTCAGTCATCAACATAATAACTCAACTATACTTATATCGTCACCAAACGTTAAGTGTGTAGACCCCGCGGGTTCGAGAACAATGCAGACATGACCGAGACACCTCTATAGTCAATAACCAATAGTGGGACCTAGATGCCCATATTGGTTCCTACATATTCTACGAAGATCTTTATCGGTCGAACTTCTATGGCAACGAATTAATCAATCCCGTATAATGTTCCCTTTGTTCTTTGGTATGTTACTTTCCCGAGATTCGATCATTGGTATCTCTATACCTAGTTCAATCTCGTTACCGGCAAGTCCGTTTACTCATTCCGTAATACAAGATCCTGTGGCTAACACATTAGTCACTTTGCTTGCAAGTCTTGTTGTGATGTTGTATTACCGAGTGGGCCCCGAGAAACCTCTCCATCACATGGAGTAACAAATCCCAGTCTTGATCCATGCCATCCCAACTGACACCCTCGGAGATACCTGTAGAACACCTTTATAGTCACCCAGTTACGTTGCGACATTTGATACACACAAGGTAATCCTCCGGTGTCAGTGAGTTGCATGATCTCATGGTCATAGGAATAGATACTTGACATGCAGAAAACTGTAGCAATAAACTGACACGATCATATGCTACGTTTATATATTGGGTCTTGTCCCTCACATCATTCTCCTAATGATGTGATCTCATTATCAAATAACATCTCATGTTCATGGCTAGGAAACCTTAGCCATGTTTGATCAACGAGCTAGTCTACTAGAGGCATACTAGGGACACAGTGTTGTCTATATACCCACACATGTATTTAGTTTCCAATCAATACAATTATAGCATGGATAATAAACGATATCACGAACAAGGAAATATAATAATAACTAATTTATTATTGCCTCTAGGGCATATTTCCAACATATCCATCCTTCACAAGTATCATCTACATCCACCACACCTCCATGGCACCAATTTCGCCATAGAGAGAGGGCCAAGACAATAATAAGGAGCAGAGGAGACACCCCCTACATCTGGTGCCAGCCGGAGGGCCGGTGCCATCTTCATCGCCGTCGCCGCCACCATGATGCTCTCCATCTCCAATATCATGTTGTCTTGTAACTTGCCTCTATCCTCTATGTACTCTACATATGCATGTTTGAGTGAATTACCAATTCTTGGGGAATTGGATGAACTCTAGTTTGCACTGGCACCAAATAATTCTACATGATGTGAGATAACCTTTTCATGCATTGTTAATGTTCTTCGTGATGTAGGGTGAAGTACACCATCCAACAATTGCCAATGTGGACACAAGGACATTACTATTGGATGAAGTAGAGAGTGCAAAAATCAAGTGACAACGCAATCTCTAGGAAAGTGGATGACAAAAAGTGACAACAGTATCATCTACCTATCCCCTCTCTACCAATCCGACATGGGAATAAGGGAGATTGATACGTCAATTTTGCATCATGAATTCTTATTGATATTTTTGTTATTCTTGTCCAATATTCCCCATTATGATACAATTCTTATGCATTTTCTCTCTGAATATGCAAGGTACATCACAAAGAGGAAAATCACTAGAAACTGGAATTCTCGATGTGAAAACCAAAAAAATGGCTGAAAATTCACTGGACTCCAAATGACCTGAAACTTCACGGAGAATTTTTGTGGAACATATAAGAATTGTTGGGCCAAAAATATACTATAGGAAGGCCACCTACTTGCCACAAGCCAACACGACGCGTTCACCCCCAAGGCGTGCCCTGCTACCTTGTGGGGCCCAGTAGGTATCTCGATCCCCTCTTCTCCTATATGGTGTCTTTTACCCTAGAAAAAATCATAAGAATAGTTTCGGGACAAAGTGTCTCCGTCTCGAGGCGGAAACCTGGGCAGAGGCCCTTTTGCACTCCAGCAGGCTGATTCTGTCGGGGAAACTTCCCTCCGGGAAGGGGCGACCGAAGCCATCATCATCACCAATGCTTCCTCCTTTGTGGGAGGACCAACCTTCATCAACATCTTCACCAACACCTGGGCAGAGGTCATTATTATTGAGTTCGGCTTTCGCTTGAGGACAAGCAAGGTCTAAGCTTGGGGAGTTGATACTTCCATTTTGCATCATGAATTCTTATTGATATTTATGTTATTCTTGTCCAATATTTCCCATTAGGATACAATTCTTATGCCTTTTCTATCTGAATATGCAACTTACATCACAAAGAGGAAAATCACTAGAAACTAGAATTCTGGACCTAAAAACTAAGAAAATGGCTGAAAATTCAATGGACTCCAAATGACCTGAAACTTCACAGAGAATTTTTATGGAATAAATAACGATTATTGGGCAAAAAATATACCAGAGGGGGGTCACATGCTGGCAACGATCCAACATGCCCCCCCGCCTGGGCATGCATTGTTGCCTTGTGGGGCCCCAACAGGTCTCCTTACCCCCTCTTCTCCTATATGGTGTGTTTTACCCTATAAAAATCATAAGAATATTGTCGGGGAAACTTCCCTCCAGGAGGGGGAGATCAAAGCCATCATAATCACCAACGCTTCCTCCTTCGTGGGAAGACCAATCTTCATCAACATCTTCACCAACACCATCTCATCTCAAACCCTAGTTCATCTCTTGTATTCAATCTTTGTCTCAAAACCTCACATTGGTACCCGTGGGTTACTAGTAGTGTTGATTACATCTGGTAGTTGATGCTTGTTGGTTTACTTGGTGAAAGATATTATGTTCAGATCCTTGATCTTCATTATTACACCTCTTATGTTGAACACGTTGATGATGTGTGAGCAGTTACTTTCGTTCTTGGGGACATGGGAGAAGTCTCCTTATAAGTAATCATGTGAAGTTGGTATTTCTTTGATATTTTGATGATGTGTATGTTGTTGCTTCTCTTAGTTGTGTCGTGTGAACGTCGATGACACAACACTTCACCATGTCATGGGCCTAAGGGAATGAATTGTGGAGTAACAAGTAGATGATGGATTGCGAGAGTGACAGAATCTTAAACCCTAGTGTATGCGTTACTTCATAAGGGGCCGATTTGGATCCACATGTTTCATGCTATGGTTAGATTTATCTTAATTGTTCTTTTGTATTTGCGTATGCTTGCGAGAGGGGTTAATCATAGGTTGCTTTTTCAAGTAAGAATGACACCTTAGCACCAGCCCACCCACATATCAAATTATCAAAGTAACGAACATGAATCAACTCAACATGATGAACATGACTAGACAGATATTCCCATGTGTCCTCCGGAGCGCTTGCTTAATATAAGAGTACTTTCAGACCTGTCCTCTGCTATAAAAATTATTGGGATACCTTGTTGCACCTTTTTTAATATTGCTATTTGTCACTTGCTACAAATTACTTTGCTACCAAACTATCCATCACTGTTACTTGCATCACTTGTAGAGAATACATTACTGAAAACTGCTTATCACTTCCTTCTGCTCCTCGTTGGTTCGACACTCTTACTTATCGAAAGGACTACGATTGATCCCCTATACTTGTGGGTCATGAAGACTCTTTTAAGGCGTCGTTGCCGGGGAGTGAAGTGCCTCTGGTAAGTGGAACTTGGTAAGGAAACATTTGCTATACGTGCTGAAATTTACTGTTGCTTATTACTATGGACGACCACTCTTTGAGTGGCTTGTTTGGGGCATCTTTGACTCGAACGGAAGTGGAAAAGGTTGTCTCTCAAGCTACAAAACCTACTGAAAATATTTATTATGAGATTCCTTCGAGTATGTTAGAGAAACTGCTGGCTAATCCTTATGCCGGTACAACTCATCCTGCTTGCCACTTGATATATGTAGATGAGATTTGTGGATTGTTTAAGCTTGCAGGTTTATCTAGAGACAAAGTTAAGAAGAAGTTTTCCGCTTTATCTTTGGAGGGAAAAGCACTGATGTGGTACATGCTATTGGATGATATTGGATCATGGGACCGGAATCACTTGAAGCTGGAATTTCATCAGGAGTTTTATCCTATGCATCTAGTCCATCATGATCGGAACTTTATATATAATTGCTGGCCTCGTGAAGGATTAAGCATCGCTCAAGCTTGGGTAAGGCTTAAATCTATGATGCACACCTGCACCGAACCATGAGATCTCAAGGGAAATGATTATACAAAATTTGTATGCTCGGCTTTCTCACGAGGATCAATTACTACTCGATTCTTCTTTTACTGGTTCCTACATGAATAGGACTATTGAATTCAAATGGGATCTTCTGGAGAGAATTAAGCGCAACTATGAGGATTGGGAATTCGACAAAGGTAAAGAGTCAGGTAAATCTTAGGTTTGATTGTGTTAAATATTTTATGGAAACTAATACTTTCCATGAGTTTAGCAATAAATATGGGCTTGACTCCGAGATAGTAGCTTCTTTCTGTGAATCATTTGCTACCCATGTTGATCTCACTAAGGATAAGTGGTTTAAATATCATCCACCTATTGAAAAACCATTAGAGGAACCTATTAAAGTTAAAGAGAAAAAATGTTTATCATGTTGATCCAGTTGTGCCTACCGCTTACATTGAGAAACCTGCTTTTTCCGTTAAGATTAAGGACATGCTAAACAACAACTATGGTTAATAAAATTTATATTGGAACACCTAAACCCGATGAACAAATAAATGTTGAGCCTAATATTGATATGGTTAAATATCTCCTAGCCGATAAAATTGATGCCCATGTTATTTATTTCTGTGATGAAGCTACTAGAATTGCCACACCTATTGAGGAATAATCAGAATGAGTTAGATAAAAACAAACATGTTACTGGCATGCTCGTTGTTTGATACGTCTCCATCGTATCTATTATTTTTGATTGTTTCATGCCAATATTCTACAACTTTCATATACTTTTGGCAACTTTTTATACTATTTTTCGGACTAACATATTGATCCAGTGCCCAATGCCAGTTCCTGTTTGTTGCATGTTTTTTGTTTCGCGGAATATCCATACCAAACAAAGTCCAAACGCGATAAAAGCTTACGGAGATTTTTTGGAATATATTTGATTTTTGGGAAAAAGAATCAACACGAGACGATGCCCGAGGTGACCGCAAGCTAGGGAGGCGTGACCTACCCCTTGGCCGCGCCCTGGGCCCTTGTGGTCACCCCGTAAGGCGGTTAGATATCTCCGTCTTACACAAGGAAGATATTTTTATAATACAAATCCCCTAAAAATTTCAGCCTGATCAGAGTTACAGATCTCCGGGTATTTAAGAAAAGGTGAAAGTCCAGAATCTGGGAGTGCAAAAATAGAAGGAAACAGAGAAAGAGATCCAATCTCAGAGGGTCTCCCGCCCCTCCACCGCCATGGAGGCCAAGGACCAGAGGGGAGACCCTCCTCCCATCTAGGGGGGTCAAGGAAGAAGAATAAGGAGGGGGCTCTCTCCCCTCTCTCCTGGTGGCATCAGAACACCACAGAGGCCATTATCGTGATGGCGATCTACTCCAACAACTCCGTCATCTTCACCAACACCTCCATCACCTTCCCCCATCTATCTACAACAGTCCACTCTCCCGCAACCCTCTGTACCCTCTACTTGAACATGGTGCTTTATGCTTCATATTACTATCCAATGATGTGTTGCCATCCTATGATGTCTAAGTAGATTTTTGTTGTCCTATGGGTTGATTGATGATTATGATTGGTTTGAGTTGCATGTTTTGTTATTGGTGCTATCCTATGGTGCTCTTCGTGTCCCGCAAGCATGAGGGATCCTCGTTGTAGGGTGTTGCAATGTGTTCATGATTCGCCTATGGTGGGTTGCTTGAGTGACAGAAGCATAAACCCAAGTAGGTGGGTTGTTGCATATGGGAGTAAAGAGGACTTGATACCTTATAATGCTATGGTTGGGTTTTACCTTAATGATCTTTAGTAGTTGCGGATGCTTGCTAGAGTTACAATCATAAGTGCATATGATCCAAGTGGAGAAAATATGTTAGCTTATGCCTCTCACTCATATAAAATTGCAATAATGATTACCGGTCTCGTTATCGATTGCCTAGGGACCATTCCGCAACTCCTACCACCACTTTTCCACACTCGTTAAACTAACTTAATTGTTACTTTATCTTAGGAGCCCCTAGTTTTTATTCACGTGCTCTTTATTATCTTGCAAACCTATCCTATCACACCTACAAAGTATTTCTAGTTTCATACTTGTTCTAGGTAAAGCAAATGTTAAGCGTGCGTAGAGTTGTATCGGTGGTCGATAGAACTTAAGGGAATATTTGTTCTACCTTTAGCTCCTCGCTGGGTTCGACACTCTTACTTATCGAAAGAGGATACAACTGATCCCCTATACTTGTGGGTTATCATTGTTTTTGTTAAAATTGGAGATCATTGTTATCATGGCTTATGTGACATCGGTGCTAGTGTTATTCTTATACTTTTTACCTTATACCAAGAAATTATGAATGACATAGCACCCTGTGAAATTGAAGATATTGATGTCACTATTAAACTTGCAAATAGAGACACCATTGCACCACTTGGGTTTGCTAGAGATGTTAAGGTCTTGTGTGGAAAAGTAAAGTACCCCATGGATTTCTTACTACTTGGTTCACAAAAAGATAGTCTTTGTCCCATTATATTTGGTACAACTTTCTTGAATACCGTTAATGCTGAAACTAATTGTGTTACTGAGAAATTCAAGGTAAGCTTTAGTGATGAGTCTCATGAATTTTCTGATCACCATGTCGGCCCTTGTGGGGCACAAGACACCATCGATGGTCTGCTCTGGCGAGGTCGGGGCAGCCAAGTAGTGCTCTGAGCTCAATCCTAGCTCTGGAAGCTGACCCTCACCAGGCAACATGACAAACCCCGGGAAGTTTTGCCGCCAAATCACACCAAGGACTTGGTTGAGCCTGTGGACATCCTTGGCGTGTTTCCAACCCCTACAGTATGACAAAGCCAGCGCATTAGATATTTGAAGAAACATGAAGGCAAAAGGTTAAAAAAGAGTAAATGAATTTACTTCTCCCCATCAAGCCTAATTGACCACCTGTGCTCGCGGGTCGCGGGCACGGGCGGGAGCCGTGTACTACCATGCTGGTAGACGGTCAACCACCTGGTCCTCGCAATTAGAAAAACAATCCCCACCACCATCAGGATGGCCACTCGACTCCTGCTGACATAGATCCGGACAGGTATCCCATCGGGTCTACTGGGATATAGCCCGATCCCTCCTCTGCTTCGGAGTCTCATGGGACGAAGCGTCTGGGACACGAGTCTCGTGGGTCAAAGGCTCGTTGACCCGAGGCTCATGGACAGGAGTTCCTGTAGCCTCCACCTTAGACGGGTCCTGATATGTCTCCAACGTATCTATAATTTTTGCTTGTTCGATGCTGTTATATTATCAATCTTGGCTGTTTCACAATCATTTTATAGCAACTTTATATAATTTTTTGGGAATAACCTATTGACATAGTCCAAAGTGCAAGTTGCTGCTTTTGCTTGTTTTTTACTTCATAGAAAATCAGTACCAAATGGAGCCCAAATGCTACGGGAATTTTTGGAGAATTTCTATGGACCAGAAGAGCCAAGATGGGCCAAAGAGCACCAAAAGAGGGGGCTAGGGTGGCCAACCTACACCAGGGTGCGCTAGAGGCCCCTGGATGGCCTAGTGGAGGGTTCCCACCTTGGGATCCCCCTAAACCGACTATCAGGCCTATAAATTCCCAAATATTTGGAAAACCCTAGAGGAGTCGATGAAACACAATTCCAGCTGCCGCAAGTTCCGGAACCTCGAGATCCAATCTAACACCATCACGGAGGGGTTCATCTTCATCATAGGTGCCTCTCCGATGAAGCATGAGTAGTCCACCATCGACCTACGGGTCCATAGGAAGTAGCTAGATGGCTTCCTATCTCTCTATGATTCTCAATACAACGGTCTCTTGGAGATCTATTAGATGTAATGACTTTTGTGGTGTGTTTGTTGGGATCTGATGAATTTTGAGTGCATGGTCAGTTTCTATCCATGAATATGATATGAGTCTTTTTTGATATCTTATTTGCATGATTACTTATAGCCTCGCATTTCCTCTTCGAATCTTTGGTTTAGTTAAGCCAACTAGATCGATTTTTCTTTCCATGGGAAGAGGTGATTTGTGATGGGTTCGATCTTGCGGTGTTCTTTCCCAGTGACAGAAGGGGCAGCAAGACACACATGTATCGTTGCCATTAAGGATAACAAGATGGGGTCTATTCCTACATGAATAGATCTTGTCTACATCATGTCACTATTCTTATTGCATTACTCTGTTTTCCCATGAACTTAATACACTAGATGCATGCTGGATAGCGGTCGATGTGTGGAGTAATAGAAGTAGATGCATAATTGTTTTGATCTACTTATCTTGGACGTGATGCATATATAATGATCATTGCTTGGATATCGTCATGATTATTTGATCTTCTATCAATTGCCCAACAGTAATTTGTTCACCCACCGTGTGCTATACTCACGAGATAAGCCACTAGTGAAACCTACGGCCCCGGGGTCTACTTTTCCAACATATTGCTTTCCGATCTACTATTTCCTTTTTCATTTTCAGATATTAATCCAAAAAACCCAAGAATACCTTGCTACACTTTTTGTTTACTTATTTTATTTTGTGTTCTTGCGAGATCTATTTGCCAAAACTATCATTACCTAATATATCTTACTACCGTAGAGAGCTTGACAACCTCTCTTTCCCGTAGGGTTGCAAGTATTTCTTATTTGTGTACAAGTGATGTTTACGTGGGTGTGTGATCTTTCTCTATGGATTGATCCCTTGGTTTCATAACCGAGGGAAATACTTACCGTCGTTGTGCTGCATCACCCCTTCCTATTTGGGGAAATAGCGACGCAGTGTCAAGCCATGTCAAAGGAATTTCTGGCACCATTGTCGAGGAGGAAGCAATCTCATCTACCATGTTCCTAATCATAAATCTCATATCCTTGCAATTTACATTATTTTCCATTTGCCTCTCATTTTCCTTTCCCCCACTTCACAAATTTGCCGTTTTATTCGACCTCTCTTTTTAGTTTGCCTTTTCTCGTCAGATCTCTTGTTTGCTTGTCATCATGAGTGATTTTGGTATGGCAGAAAGAGATGATGGCAGGACTCCTAAAATTGGACGTTCTGGTAATCTGGATTCTAAAATTTTTGTTTTGGGCAAGGTAATGATATAGGAAAAGGAACTATCCAAGAATTTTTCAATTGTGTTGGAAACTTGACTCTTGATGATGCTCCTATACTAAAAATAGCTAAAACTTTTGCGGAAGCTATCTCAACATTTGTTTTGAAACTGGAAAATAGGTTTATTCGCACACATCCTACCTTGAAAATATTTTTTTATGATATACATGTTTTAAAAGATCCTAAAGCTAAAAATTTAGCCACCCTTGTTCTCATGAATGAATTTGATCATATAGTACGAGAAGCTAGGGAAATTTTGATCATTTTGGTAAGAGCCATGAAAAAATGGTAGTATATGAAATCATTTATGAGAGCGATTACATGTTGATAATTTTGCTTGGGAATAATAATTTTTTTATGAAAACCTTAGAAAGGAATTTCCCATTTTAGATAACGATCCAACAAACTTTTAATGATGTTAATCAACAATACTCTTGGATTGTAGCCGGTAATCAAAGAGGATAGATAGACGGAAAACTTGATAGTCCCAAAATTTCTATGGTTAATGTTTTCCAAGTTTTATTTACAAAGCCTCTTCTTGAAAACTTATCTATGAAGAAAAACAAGAAGGACAACATCACTTGAAACTATGCGTTATGCCTAGCTAGGGGCGTAAAACGATAGCGCTTGTTGGGAGGCAACCCAATGAATAAAATATTTTTATCGTTTCCTTTATTTTTTGAGTGTTTTTCACAATTATGATTATGTTATGATTGTGTATTTTATGTTTTATTTAGTATTTGTGCCAAGTAATGCCTTTAGGATGATCCATAAGATGAGTACAAACAATGTTGAATCCGAAACAAAAACTTTGTTCCTAGTGCACGAATTTTAGTTTTTACTAGCACGTGATATTGAGCTGGAATTTAAACATAGTATTTCTATACAAATTCTTTAGGTTTTACTAATTTTCAGGATTTGTAGAATTCCAGAAGTATGGGTAGAGTATTGATTACTACATATTGTTCTGTCTGAAACAGATTCTGTTTTCATTGCATTGTGTGCTTGTTTTGATGAATCTATGGCTTGTATCGGGGGTACAAGTCATGGTAAAGTTAGAATACAGTTGGTATAATGCAATAATAAAACATGAATGGGTTTACCACAATAGCTAAAGTGGTAATTTGCTTGATTATACTAACGGATCTCATGAGAATTTTGTCAAGTTTTGTGTGTTTGAAGTTTTCAAGTTTTGGGTGAGATCACGATGGATGAAGGAATAACGAGTAAGAAGAGCCTAAGCTTGCGGATGCTACATCACCCCAAGGAAATATCCAAATATTAACAATCAACTAAGCTTGGGGATGCCCTGAGTGGCATCCCCTCTTTCTTCTAACAACCATCGGTATTTTACTTGGAACTATAATTTTATTCGTCACATATCATGAGTTTTGCTTGGAGCGTCTTGTATCTTTTATTTATGTGATTTTATCCTTGATGCACACACCTATTTGAGAGATCCAAAATTATTCCATGATTTTCTATAATTGTTGTTTATGCTTCAATTAAATCTATTGAGCAAAGGAATTGCTCTTATACTTCACTTATATCTTTTTGAGCACGATGTGCTTTCACATGTTTGAAGAAATGCTCTCATGCTTCACTTATATTAACTCGAGAGTTAGTAATTTTGAATAAATCCTCTCATGCTTCACTTATATTATTTTGAGAGATGAAACTTGTATGCTCATGTTCTTCACTTATGTCCATGTGAGCTTGTCAAAAGCAATTGCAATATATGAAACTAGTCCCAAAGTGATAGATATTCAAGAGGGATATAATAATAACTTTCATGAAGATCATTAGACAAATTAAACTTGATTATTTGTAATAGTTTTGAGACATGACAATAGTAATATGTGAGTTATGTTAGTGAGTAATTATGCTTAGTAAGAATATTGGTGTTAAGGTTTGTGATTCCCTATGCAAGCACAAAAGTCAATGGTTGTGCTACGAAATTACATCCTACTTATGGTGCATTATTCGGTGTTTGTTAGACTTAATGCCGGCTTATGTGATTTTTCATTTCTTGGTTGGATGCTTCTCAATCTCTTGCTAGCCTTCACTTGTACTAAGTAGAAATACTACTTTGCACCCAAAATCGTTAAACCACTTTTGCCATATGAGTCCACCATACCTACGTATATACGGTATTTCCATGCCGTTACAAGCAAATTTGTATGTGCCATCTCTAAATTTCAAAATAAATTTTCCTTTTTGTGTGCTCGTACCGCTCATGAAACGTTAGGGGGTGACCGATATTTTTCATGCTAGATGTGTTATTCTCAAGATGAGTGTTTATTCACTTGTCATTGCATGAGAGTACGACGGTAATAGGGATGCCCAATCCCAAAATGAAAAATAAAAAAATATTTACTTTATATTGTCAAATAATAAATTCCTTGGAAAGTGTTGGTATGGAAGGGAACCGTGGATTCGTCTAGCCATCGAAAGTGAAAGTATGGTGGAAAAAGGAATAAACTTTATTTTCCGTTTGGGAACCGCCCATGATATACCTAGCGTGGAAAGATATTAAAATATTTTAGTTGTATTCGTTGAGAGGAAAGGCACACCACCCAAAATATTTTTCTCTATCAATTTAAACACTTGAGCTCTAGCCACTCTACAAATCCCTACTTCCCTATGCGAAGGGCCTATCTATTTACTTTATGCAATTTTTATTTTTCAATTTGAGTCTCCATCTTCTCTCATAAAGCACCAACTAGGAGGCACTATGATCGTACTTGAGAATTAGATGTAGCTAATATTTGAGTGTGTATTGTGAATAGATCAAGGATTGAGCATGACGGGCTAGGGATAACTTGCTTTAGCATTGATATTATGAAAGACATTGTTGCTTGTTGATATGATTGAGTATTAAAGTTTTCATGTCAAATCTAGACTATTGCTTTGAACCATTTGAAAGTCCAACTGTCCGTGCTACAAAGAAAATAATATATATGATGAACATGTGAGGAAGCATTCCACATCAAAAATTCTGTTTTTATTATTTACCTACTCAAGGACGAGTATGAATTAAGCTTGGGGATGCTTAGACGTCTCCAACGTATCTATAATTTTTGCTTGTTGCATGTTGTTATATTATCAATCTTGGATGTCTTACAATCATTTTATAGGAACTTTATATAATTTTTGGGATTAACCTATTGACATAGTGCCAAAGTGCCAGTTGCTGTTTTTGCTTGTTTTTACTTCGCCGAAAATCAGTACCAAATGGAGCCCAAATGCTAGGGGAATTTTTGGAGAATTTTTATGGACTCGAAGAGCCAGGATGGGCCAAGGAGCACCAGGAGAGGGGGCCCAAGGTGGCCACCATCCACCAGGGCGCTAGAGGCCCCTAGCGCAATCTGGTGGAGGGTTCCCACCTCGGGACCCCCCTCAACCGACTATGAAGGCTATAAAGTCCCAAATATTTGGAAAACCCTAGAGGAGTCGATGAAACATAATTCCAGACGCCGCAAGTTCCGGAACCTCGAGATCCAATCTAACACCATCATAGAGGGGTCATCTTCATCATAGGTGCCTCTCCGATGAAGCAAGAGTAGTCCACCATAGACCTACGGGTCCGTAGGCAGTAGCTATATGGCTTCCTCTCTCTCTATGATTCTCAATACAGTGGTCTCTTGGAGATCTATTTGATGTAATAACTTTTGCGGTGTGTTTGTTGGGATCCGATGAATGTTGAGTTCATGATCAGTTTCTATCCATGAATATGATTTGAGTCTTCTTTGAATCTTCTTATTTGCCTGATTACTTATAGCCTAGTATTTCTTCTTTGAATCTTTGGTTTAGTTAGGCCAACTAGACCGATTTTTCTTGCCATTGGAAGAGGTGCTTTGTGATGGGTTCGATCTTGCGGTGTTCTTTCCCAGTGACAGAAGAGGCAGGAAGACACACATGTATCGTTGCCATTAAGGATAACAAGATGGGGTCTATTCCTACATGAATAGATCTTGTCTACATCATATCACTGTTCTTATTGCATTACTCCATTTTCCCATGAACTCAATACACTAGATGCATGATGGATAGCGGTCGATGTGTGGAGTAATAGAAGTATATGCATAATCATTTCGGTCTACTTATCTTGGACGTGATGCCTATATAGTGATCACTGCTTGGATATCGTCATGATTATTTAATCTTCTATCAATTTCCCAACAGTAATTTGTTCACCCATCGTGTTCTATACGCATGAGAGAAGCCACTAGTGAAACCTACGGCCCCCAGGTCTACTTTTCCAACATATTGCTTTCCGATCTACTATTTTGCCTTTTTGTTTTCAGATCTATTAATCCAAAAAATCAAAAATACCTTGCTGCACTTTTTTTTACTTATTTTATTTTGTGTTCTTGCGAGATCTATTTGACAAAACTATCATTACCTAATCTATCTTATTACCGTAGAGAGATTGACAACCTCTCTTTCACATTGGGTTGCAAGTACTCCCTCTGGTCCTTTTTAGTCTGCATATAAGTTTTGTGCGAAGTCAAAGTATCTCTTCTTTGACGAAATTTATAGAAAAAATTATTAACATTCACAACGCCAAATCAATGTTGTTAGATTCATTATGAAATATAGTTTCATAGTATATATATTTGGTATTGTAGATATTGATATTTTTTAATATAAATTTGGTCAAACTTTGCAAAGTTTGACTTGACTGAAATCTAATACGTGGAGTAAAATGGATAGGAGGGAGTATTTGTTATTTGTGTGCAGGTGTTGTTTACGTGGGTGCATGATCTTCCTCTACGGATTGATACCTTGGTTTCATAACTGAGGGAAATACTTACCGTCGATGTGTTGCATCATCCCTTCCTCTTTGGGGAAATACCGACACAGTCTGAAGCCACGTCAGGTCCACCCTAGCAGTCATGTGCTTGGGTGAATCAACTGGGAGTGGCAGCGAGGAAGGCGTAGCAACCTTCGTACCTCTCCCGCGGACACATGTACCTCTACTAGCTCTCTTCTTCTCTTGACCTCCTCTTCTGGTGGGCAACACCACCGATGTAGAAGCACCCGCCTGTGTCTGCATACTGTCGAGCAACGCTCTCCGGAGAGACTAGGGTGGAATGGAAGTACCCTCCCACCACGCGCCGATGAAGAAGGAGCCACAGATCGCTCTGGACCCACGCCCACTATCGAGGGAATTAGCCTGACAATAAAACCATGGGTACGAACGGAGGGGCAAAGTCTAGCTACGACACAGGTGTTCACTCGGATGTGTACGAGTGCATGCCCCACTCGGAAGTGGTAAAAGCCCTACATCTCGAGCCTGGAGGCTTTGGTGTTTGCTTATGGGGAATAGATGATTACAAGATGTCGGAACCATTGCTATGGCGCCCGATGGTGGCTTATATAGAGTGCGCCACCACCGGTCGAGCGCCATCATTAATGCTAATTAATGTTATGTTATAGAAACTATAGATTAAGTGGAGTGTTACTGATAATGCCTAATTAACTACACTACGAGTGTCGCTTCAAATCCTTTGGACGCTGCGTCTCCTAAGCCGCTAAACTTCTATCACCCGAGTGAAGCCATGGACGTCCGAATGACTTGAGTGATCCCAGTGAATCTTCATATGCATTCGAATGCACTTTTACTTCACGGGCTTTAATGATAATATAGACCACATGTGGGTCCTAGATGTCAGTCTTGTGACCCTACCCATGGTAGATGACCTCATCAGTAGCCCCCGAATCCGTGAGGTTTTAGTGGTTGAGTGATCGACACTCGGAAGCATCAACGGCACCTCGGAGGTCGCCAAGAAATGTTCTGCGTCATTTTTCACTCAGCTTCAAACCTTGACAGATTCATGATTATCATTCCCTGATTAGATGATTTAGCTTGAATATGTGATATTATCATTTGAAATCGAAATGTTTCCCTGAAGAAACAGTCTGAATCCTTGATTTTCTCATCTGAGTGCTTAGGTGGAAACAGGTTGACCATTCAGCTTGTAAGACGAACCGTCCGGCGCTTCGGAGCGCCAAGCTTGTTCCATTTTAAGGTATGGAAAGATTCCGGCACGTTCGAAGTCGCGAAGGAAGCGCGCAAACGTGTGATAGAATGGTCACACCGCGGGAATTGGGGATAGTGGGCATGATGCCTCGATATCCGTGCCAAGATTTTCTCCATGTGTCCCCACGGCTCTGAACAGTAGATCCGCGGATCCTACTTCGTTTGCGGATTGACAGCCAGAGATTCCACCCAATTTTCGCTAGAAAAGACAAGGACACTATTGGGGACAGAACAAATATGATTTCTTGCCTCTTCCCTTGTCTTCTCCAACAGCTGCGCGAGATCCTCCCACCGAGATCTTGACGCGGACCAGACCCAACCTTGCTGGAGATGAATCGAGTAGCGACCGCGAAGGCCGAGCGGGAAAAGAAGGGCTCGTGCAGCTCCTCCTCAAGTACCGGTGTGGTGGACCCAAGGCGATTGGATGTCGTCACAGGTTAGCAAGGTTTGGATGCTCGAGCTGGAGAGCAGGGGCTCTTGTCCAAGGGGAGTTGGCGGTTGCCGGAGACGAGCGAGGACGAGCCCTCGCCAAGGGGCAACGAGCGTGTCTCCAGGTGACTCACCTCGAGTGAGGTTTATCACTTCCGCCTCATCCATTCTTTCGTAGATTTCTAGATTTGTTCGGTGATCAACTCCATCATATACCTCCCAACGTTGTCGTGTATTTGGGTGCATTCATTTCTCTCTGTGAAAATTTCTTGGGTTGCCACCCTCATTGGGGTTTATTCAAACACCTTTTCACCTGTCGAGTGATGACTGTGAAGAAGCCCACTCGGTCAGAGGAAAAAACGAATGCAGCCCAACTGTGTGGGGGTTTGGGAATTTAGCTGCGGGGTAAGGTTTGCTTGCCAGCAATAACATTCCCCGACTCGGTGAATGGCTGGCAGGAAAACTGGTTTTATTGCCAGGATGTTCCAGTGAGTGAAGGTTAGTCGGGACTTCCACCGTATATGTCAGAACGCATTCGGTCTATCCCCAGGCTGACTGTGACCAAGGATGAGAAGACAGAGGTAGAAATCTTCGTGATAGCTCTGGTGGCCTTGGTGCAAAAAGGTGTCAATGGCCTAGATCTTCTCGAGGTTTTCTTCTAGAGGAGGATTCAACCGCTGCAAGCTAGGGCGCACCCCATGTGGGAATACACCAAACTAAATGACACCACCCGAATGCACTCGGATGAACATGAAACTGAAGTGCTGGAGGCCAAAATCAAGGCGATCACCCCAGCACGTAACAACCCGAGAGTGAGCAGACTGGTGCCTCCACTTTCATTAGAAAATCCACCGAATGAGGTAACTTTTGAAGATCCATTACCGAGTGACATTTATGTGCTTGTTGTATTTGACTTGATTGACTTGTTCTTCATTCGGCAGGCTCTTACGGAAATGAATAGTCCAGTGACAATCGTGGATCGAGGCCCAGTTGACGTGGCTAGTGACACCGATCACTCGGAGGACTCAGCCTAAGCGGGAGAAAGGGAAGAAGAAGACGGCAACGAGAGCGACGATGAAGAGGATGACTCGGACGACAACTACGAAGCAGAATCTTCGTGCTTGGACGACCGAGTTACCAAGTCTTGCTCCAAGGCGCGTGAAGACCCGGGAGTCCATGGTGGCGGCCCCAAGGGATCGAACATTATCAAGACGACTTCAACCAACCTCCCGACTTGCAGCTCGAAGCGTGCATGTGGGGAGCTTGCTTAGCCGCTCGAGAAGGCATTAAAATTGGCCAAAGTCACCGTGGCCAAACCTCGAAAGGCAGTCCCCATCCCAAAGATCAAGATGACTATTCCTATGGCTTCATCGTAAGTATTTTCACTTTGAGAGTTATTGTTTTAAATTCAACCGAATGATGTGACATTCCGAATGCTTCCTTTGCAGTGCTAACACTTCAACTGCTTCGCCTGATCCCCAAACTCTAGAGAAGGAGAGGGCTGGCGTTGATGTTGCGTCTTCAAAAGGTAAACTTCGAATTCTATCTAGCACACGCCATGGTTTTCCTTTTGCTTATTCCCAAGTACTTTGTGAACACTTGCAGCCCCGCGTGATGTGGTCGACATCGATGTGGATGACCAGGTTAATCCGTCAAAGTCTTCTGCCAATGCAGACGTTGTGATGCACGAGCCACCACCAGCCGATACCTTGGTGTTATCATGGGGAACCAGCTCGGGTGCCGGAGTCACACTCGGAACTGCCGCACCATCCTCCTTGTCGACTCGTCCCGTGACCAACATCTTTGCTCTGCACCAAGTCCCGGAGGATCAGGTGGGAGAAAGCAAAGAAGCATTGATCAAGGTGGAGGCTATGAGAGAGCATCTAAAGACGGCATATGATGCGAGCATGGCATTAGAGAAAGCAAAGAAGCATTGATCAAGCTGGAGGTTATGAGAGAGCATGTGAAGACGACATATGATGCGAGCATGGCATTAGAGAAGAATGTCCGAGTAAGTACTCTCGTAAGTACCTTCCTCACTCGAATTGTGATCTGAGTGTCTTTTGTTTTTGCTTTTGATCCTGAGTGGGTTTCCGTCTGGGCACACCCACTATGTATTTCTAGGTTCCAGTGGGGGCGCGCTAAGCACACCCACTAGGTGTAGTCCCCGAGACCGCCGTTGACTGAAGCAGTCGGCGGTAGTCTAAGAGTGTAGATGAATTTAGTGTTCGATCCATCGTTGATTTTGAAGAAAAGGTCTTGCATTTGATATTTCGGTGGGGGCGTACTGAGCGCATCCACTGGGTGTAGTCCCCGAGAGTGCCGGCGATTGGAATAGTCAGCGCGAGTCTTAAAGTCTGAATCGAAGTCCGATTATTTTTTTACTTTTGTTTCCTGTTTGCAGGCTGTTTGTGAGCTCGGAAGCCACTATAGTGCTCTAGAGATGGAGGTGCTAATTCTGCGCCTCGACCTTGAAGCCGAGAAAACCAAAAACTCCCGATTGGTGAAGGAGAAGAAGAAAATTGAAAGTACACTCATCCTGTCTGACTGACACCATAACTGCTCTTTCTCCCTGTCTGACTAAGACTACTTCATCAAATATCCGTGGACAAAACTGTAAACTTGTCGAGAGGCTGAAGAATTCCATTTCTTTAGAAACTATGAAGACGACCGTCGAGAAGAAGGACATAGATCTGGCAGATGCCCAGAAGGAGGCCAGCCGGAAGGCCAAGGAGGCTGAGGAGAAGCTGAAGATAGTCCAGAAGCTGGAGGAGGAGAAGAAAACGCCGAAGGTTGCTGCGAAGAAGTTGGGGAGGAACTCGCTGAGCTAAAGAAATCACACGCTAGGTGGGAGGCCAAACTCAAGCAGGTTGCTGCCAAGAAAACCGAGCTGGAGAAGTTCATCAAAGAATTTGGCGATGCCTCGAGTGAAAATCTCAAAGGTAAACTTCCGGAGTGACTCTTGTGCAGCCTTGTTTAGCCGAATGAAGTTCGTTTGCCTCTGATTCTTTTATTCATTTGACTGGATTCAGAGTTCTGTGACGATGTTGCTGAGGAGACTGAGAAGATCGAGAAGGAGCTGGACCCGTCCCAAGAGCTGCTCAAGGATAGCGCTGCCATGCTTGTTCTCCACTTTGAAGAACGTGTCGATGAAGTGGTTGCGTACATGAAGAGGCTCCGCACTGCCGTTTCATACATTGAGAAGGACATATTTCCTAATTAAGAACCTTCAAAGGATCTGGAAACTGTTCTCACCCGAGTGAGAGATGTCCCGAGCCGGGTGAAAACTTGGAAGAAGTCAGCAGCCCAAGCTGGAGCTGACATTACTCTCTCACTCGTCCGTGTCCACTACAAGGGTGTGGGTGAGAAGAAGTTGAAGTCGCTGGAGGTTGCCAAGAGGAAGCATGTCAAGCTTGAAGACTTCATTTATATGTTCATGGAGGCTGCCACTCGGATTGCGGACAACATCAACCTGGACACCTTTGTTGAAGCGGTGGTTCTGCCTCGCCCCGAGTGACCGTCGAGCCAAAAAACTCTTTAAACTTTTGCCTCGGAATGCCAAGTGGTAGTTGTACCCGTAGGACTTTGAATGAGCCTGAGGCTCCCGTCGTCCGCACTTACATCCATACTTTTGCTTTGAGCGGTGCAGT
The DNA here is from genome assembly GCA_022496015.1 of Hordeum marinum. Taxonomy (NCBI): domain Eukaryota; kingdom Viridiplantae; phylum Streptophyta; class Magnoliopsida; order Poales; family Poaceae; genus Hordeum; species Hordeum marinum. The sequence goes on along the minus strand of CM039677.1, from coordinate 337,233,916 downwards.
TTTTATTTGCTTTACCTTCATTCGATCATTGATCTTAGAGTGTTTATACTTAAGCGATTGCAGGATCACGCATGAGTTTTCGAGTGTGAATGACATTCACATTCGGAATGGATTTAAACTTAGGCGACACAGGGTCAGATCTAAGTCCTGAGCATGGACGAGATCCACACTTGTAGTTCATATTTAGATGAACAATGCTGGTCTTGTCCATCTTGTTGTTCGAGTGTGGAGGATGTCCCACTCGAAGCGTTTTTAACTTAGGCGACCCAGGGTCATGGCTAAGTCCCTGAGTGTGGGCAAGTCCCTCACTCGGAGTAGTTCGTACTTAGACGAACAATGATGGTCCTGTCCATCTTGTCGTTCGAGTGTGGAGGATGTCCCACTCGAACGTTTTTAACTTAGGCGACGCGGGGTTGCAGCTAAGCCCCTGACTGTGGGCAAGTCCCTCACTCGGAGTAGTTCGTACTTACATGAACAATGATCATCATGTCCATCTTGTTGTTCGAGTGTGGAGTATGCCCCCCTCGAAGCGTTTTTAACTTAGGCGACGTGGGTCCGCGGCTAAGCCCCCGAGTGTGGGCAAGTCCCTCACTCGGAGTAGTTTTTACTTAGACGAACAATGATGGTCTTGTCCATCTTGATATTCGAGTGTGGAGGATGTCCCACACGAAGCGTTTTTAACTTAGGCGACGCGGGGTCGCAGCTAAGCCCCCGAGTGTGGGGAAGTCCCTCACTCAGAGTAGTTCGTACTTAGACGAACAATGATGGTACTATCCATCATGTCGTTTGAGTGTGGAGGATGTCCCACTCGAAGCATTTTTAACTTAGGTGACGCGGGGTCGCGGCTAAGCCCCCAAGTGTGGGTGAGGCCCTCATTCAGAATCGTTCGTACTTAGGAAAAATCAGATTTGCAACTAAGTATTTTGCACCCACTAGGGGTGATAGGGGAAATTAATTCATCCGAGCAAAAAAAGAAGTTAAATTTTGACAAGATATAACGAAACAAAACTTTATTCATCAAGATCACTCAGATTTATTATGAGAATGACAAACTACACTCCTCGTGTCTTATGTGTAGAACTTGCGAAGTAGGTCTGCATTCCAAGTTTGAGGCTCTTCTACGCCATCCTTGATGTTGTATAGTCGATAAGATCCATTGTGCAGGACTTTGGAGATCGCGAATGGCCCTTGCCATGGAGGCGCCAGATTATGGGGTCTCTGTTGATCCAGTCGGAGAACTAGATCTCCTTCCTGAAAATCTTGGCCCTTGACCTGTTTGTCATGGTAATGCCTCAAATCTTGCTGACAAAGCATAGATCAGATGAGGGCTAACTCCCTCTCTTACTCCAAGAGGTACAGACCGTCTTGGTGTGCTGCTTCAGCCTCATCTTCATCGTATTGTTCCACTCGGGGGGAATTGTGTTGGAGATCACACGACAACACGACTTCTGATCCGTAGACCATGAAGAAGGGAGTGCACTATGTAGAGCGGTTAGGAGTTGTTTGTATGCCTGATAGGACGGATGGCACCTTTTCTACCCAAGCTCCCGCAGAGAACTTCAGGTCCCTCATCAGTCGGGGTTTCAGTCCCTGCAGGATCATCCCGTTTGCACGTTCTGCCTGCCCATTTGACTGTGGGTGAGCCATGGAGGCATAGTTAACCCGAGTGCCCCGGGAATAGCAGAACTTAGGAAACTCGTATGAATGAAAGTTCTTCCCATTGTCTGTGATGATGTCGTGTGGCACACCGAACCTGAAGATGATTTGCCAAATGAAACCAACGGCAGTGCTCGCATCCAAACTCTTGATGGCTTCACCTCAACCCACTTGGCGAACTTATCGACTTCTACAAGCAGGTGGGTGAATCCACTCGTTCCCGTCTGTGGGGGTCCGACCATGTCGAGGCCCCACACGGCGAACGACCAAGTGAGCGGGCTCGTCTTTAATGCAAATTTACGCTTGTGGGACTTGTTCTTGTAGAATTGACACCTGACGGATAGATCAACCAGATCTCTAGCAACTTCATTGGCTCGAGGCCAATAGAAACCCGCTCGGAAAGCCTTGGCGACCAATGTCCAAGAGGACCCGTGATAACCACAAGTTCCCCAGTGAATATCACGTAGGATTTGTAGCCTTTCCTCCGGCGAGATGCATTTCTGAGTGACTCATGTGGTGCTTTTCTTGTACAATTGATCTCCCAAGACTTCAAATGATTTGGATCAACGAACTATTCGGCGAGCCTCTTCTTCATATTTGGGGAGTTCTTGCCGAAGCAAGTATGCCAAATAAGGTTGAGTCCACTCGAGAGTGATTACCAGCATTTCGTGGACTAAGTTGACCACAGGTGGGACGTCAACCTCAGTCGGATTTGATGGACCGACTGCTTGTGGGGGCTCCTTTGTGAAAGGATCTTCTGCAATTGTAGGGGCACACGGATGTTCGAGGAATATGTCCTTGGGAACTGCCCGCCGAATGGATCCAATTTTAGCTAGGTCGTGTGCTGCCTGATTCTTTGCGCGAGTGTTGGTGCACTAGAGTTTTGGGCTCTCCAGTGCCCCTTACTCGTGCACGGGCAGTAGTAGCCACCCTGGCAGCAAGGCCCAGCAGGGACTTACCAGATACCAGCACCAGACAATCAAAACTACCAGCAAGGTCTTGTTGGGAGGGCTATTGAACCCCCAGGTGAAGCAAGGCCCCGGCAAGGCAATGCCCCGACAAGGCGAAGCCCCGGCAAGACCTCGCCAACGCACAGGGCATGTGTCAATCCACCTAGACCCGTGTAGCGGCGTCGACGTTGGAGGGAGCTAAGTGGCACCGATGGGACGGGTTCCCGTCCTGTCCCACTAACGGACAGAGATGCCTGACGGTGCATTAAATGCGCCTGTCCTACTCCGTCAATGTTAGGTATGATAGCACTGTAGCTCTGTACACCCCGTGTACGCACTGTACACCACTGTCGGGATCCCCTTCGGAGTATAAAAGGAGGCCCAGGGCGATACGGTAGAAGACTTTTTGATTTTCTGACTTTTGGGCTTTCTCTCTCTTGACTCTTGGGACTCTCTAGCTCACGTACGTGGCAGCTGCTCATAGCTGTCCTATAGCTAGAACCCTAAGAACACTCTCAATACAACCAAGCAGGAGTAGGGTTTTATGCATCAGTGCGGCCCGAACCTGGGTAAAGATCGCCGCGTGCTATTCATCAGACCGGCTCTTTGTGCGATCCTTCCCCTCGCCGAGCCGAAAGGGGTCTCCACGATCCCATAGGTGTTCGTTCCCACGACATCTTTGGCACGCCAGGTAGGTGGAAGAAGGTCATGTGAACCCGTTCTGCTAATCAATTCGCTAGTTTCTTCGTGCTCATCATTGCCATGGCCCCCAAGAAGAAGGGCTTGACAGCAGTTGGCCCATCCATGCCCACCATCCCTGTATCTGAGCAGACAGGAGACATCATAGAGGCGGGTGGAGGAGGAGGAGGCGGAGGTTCTGAACTTCCGCGATGCTGTGGTCACCAAGGCCAAGAAAGCGGCGATGCTCCCCGTGGAGACACACATGGCGACGGCAGGAACCCCCGCACCCTTGGGTCTCAGGACGGAGCGGTACCACTTGCAGGTGGTACAACGAACTCAGGGGGTGGAAGGGTATCTTCTAGGGCACCCACGCCGCCGCCTACGCCGTGACCATCTCAAGACGCGCGCGGAGAGCCGTGCCATGGTGCCCGCAGTTCTCAATGTCCCCATGGGAAATCTCCTGCGCATCATTCCCTAGATGCGGGGGACAAGCATGCTCGCCAACATGCAAGCGGGAGTGGCATGCCGACGCGGGACCACAGCGGTGCTCCTTCTAACACGGTTAGGAGTCAGAGCACCTTGTGTTCCTCGCGCCGTTCGCTGCTGACCATGTTGGAGGAAGCGATGGCATGGGCGCATCTACTCTTAAATTTCCCTCCTGCTGCAGAGAAGCTCGACGAATGGAGAGACACCATTTAGAGCCTCCTCAGCCTCACAGATAAGTTTCGGTCCACCGGGCCGGCTCACGCCAGTGATGAGAGGGCCGGAGGCGGCACAACTTCGATGCACTCTCCTCCACAGCAGCTTCTCCGGTCACCGACTCGACAGACCGATGCTTACGATGGTTACTCGACAACGTCGTCCGACCCACGGACATGTCGCGATCAGCGTCAAGTTCTTCGGGAACGCGGCAAAGAAGACGCTCGAACTACAATCGAGCGGCAGCAGGAAGGTGCCTCTAGTCTGGTAGGCACGCAGGGCCCACGGTCGACAAGTCTGCGCCGCGGTATCCTATCAGCCTACCTTATGAGGTGGGTTGTGCAGCGTTTACCCGTGAGCTGCGACAAGTCCAGTGTCCCAACTCTCGCACATTCAAGCCAGAAGTCCCAGAGAAGTACGATGGCAAGACTCATCTGTCAGAGTTGCTGAGCATCTACACCATTGCGGTGCAGGCTGCTAGGGGCCGCGACTACAAGATACTCGCCAACTACTTCCCGTTGGTGCTTAAGCCCAACGCCAGGTCATGGTTGATGCACTTGCCAGAGGGGTCCATTGCCTCCTGGGCAGACGTATGCCATGAGTTTGTTGGCGCCTTCACGGGAGGTCATCAAGCTCCTGGCTAGGAAGGCGATATGCACATCATCCCTCAGAAGGAGGGCGTAACTTTACGCAAATACATCCAAAGGTTCAGCCACGTGCATCACAACAGCCCAGATGTTCATCCTGCCGCTGTTATCAGCGCGTTCCATCAGAACGTGCTCAACCGCAGGATGCGGGAAGAGCTGGTGATGAACAGAGTCAGGGATGTCGCCGAGCTTTATGCTTTGGCAGACAAATGCGCTCAGGCTGAAGAAGGGAGGAGACTCCCCTGCGAAGACGCCGACGCTGAGGTCGACTCTAAATATGAAGACACCGCTACCCTGACGATGAAGAGCCGGCGGCGGAACAAGAAGCACAAGGGTAAGACCGTACTTGCCGTTGAGGGATCCGGCAACCCCGGCGCCGCCAAGAAAGGCAAGGTTGATGACCCCGGCAACGATGTTGCCGGGTGGGCCTCCTGCCATGCCCTGGTGGCCATCGGCATGCCAGAAGACTCTCGTAAGCAGTATTGCAAGATCCATCACACCAAGGGCCACAATCTCCAAGACTGACGGCAAGTCAAACAACTTGTCAAGACGCAGAAGGCCGAGTATGAGAGGCGAGACAAGGAGAAGGGCCAAGATGGTGCCGACGGGTCCGGCAAGAAGTGTGTCGGCCGAGGAGGTCGCCACGGAAAGCCCAAGCAACAAAAAGACCGGCCCGCCCATGGCCGTGACAAGCAAGAGGGAGATGATGGTGATGTCGAAGAGGATGACGAGTCCAGTGAGCATGAGTTTCAGAAGGCTACAGAGATGATGTGCATAGAGGGAGGTGACTCATCACATTCCTCTCACCACCAACTTAAACAATGTGCGCACGAGGTTAACGCGGTGGATCCCTCTATCGATGCGCAGAAACCTCTGAAATGGTCCAACACTCCTATCATCTTCGATGCCGAGGATCACCCCGATTGCGTGACTGTGGTCGGGTGCTTGCCGTTGTTGGTTTCGCCAACAATCCACAACCTCAAGGTGATCAAGATGTTAGTCGACAGTGGGGCCAGCCAGAACCTAATCACACCTGATGTCATCTAGAGACTACAAATTCTTGATGAAGGTCTCGAGCCGATAGACGCTTTCCAAGGGGTCAATTCATGAAGAACTCAGCCGAAGGGCAACGTCACGCTCTCGGTGACGTTTGGCAGTGATATCAATTTCAAAACGGAGAAGATCGTTTTTGACGTCGCCAAGATCTCATTGCCGTACAACGACATTCTTGGCCACCCGGCACTGGCCAAGTTCATGGCGACCACTCACTTCGCTTACAACGTGCTGAAGATGCCCGGGCCCATTAGCATCATCACCATCAACCCCGACAAGAAAAGTGCACTTATTTGCGCCGACCAACTCTACCGGGGTGCAGTCGCAGCACCTGCCGCCGAGGCACTTGCTCCTGCTGGTAAACCTCCTGGCGGGAAGAAGACCGACAAGGCCTCTAGTGCACATTCTGGCAAGCGCACCTCCTCGAAGTGCACATTCCGTTGATGATGTGCCAAAGAGCTCCACTAGCAAGAGCAAAAAGTCCAAGGCTGCTCCACCGGAGACCAAGGAGCACGGCACGAGGGGAACTTTCACCATAAGTTCCACCCTTGATGAAAAATAGGACAACATGCTTGCCACCTTCCTGCGGGCAAATGTCGATGTGTTTGGATGGCAACCATCTGATATCCTCAGTGTTCCTGGGGAGGTGATTGAGCACCACCTTGCCGTCTGCCCACATGTGCGGCCCCTCAAGAAGAAGGTCCAGAAGCAAGCTTTGGAGCGGCAATAGTTTATTGCCGAAGAGATTAAGAATCTAGAGGCAGCTGGCTTGATCAGAGGAGTACTCCATCCAACATGGTTGGCCAACCCGGTTATAGTGCCCAAGGCGAATGGAAAATGGAGGTTGTGCATTGATTTCATAGACATCAACAAAGCCTGCCCCAAAGATCCTTTTCCCTTTCCGCACATCGACCAGATTGTGGACTCCACGTCCGGTTGCGATCCGCTGTCTTTCCTTGAAGCCTATTCCGGTTATCATCAGATTTTCATGGCCAAGGAAGACGATAATAAGACCGCGTTTGTCACCCCGTGTGGTACGTATTGCTTTTTGCGTATGCCTTTCGGGTTGAGAAGTGTTGGTTCTACTTTTGCAAGAGCGGTCCAAATTGGTTTTGAGCCCCAGCTACATAGAAATATGGAGGCTTATATGGATGACATAGTGGTCAAAACCAAGGACAAGGCTACACTCATATCAGACCTAGAAGAGACTTTTGCCAACTTGCGCAAGATAAACATGAAGCTCAACCCTGAGAAGTGTGTGTTCGACATTCCATCCAGCAAGATTCTCGGGTTATTTGTATCTCAACGAGGAATCGAAGCAAATCCCGACAAGATCAAAGCAATTGAGAAAATTGAAGCACCAAAACGAGTCAAAGACGTGTGACGTCTTGCTGGCTGTGTTGCTGCTCTAAGTAGGTTCATCTCAAAATTGGTTGAGCGCGCCTTGCCCTTTTTCAGAATCTTGAAGAAGGTAGGACCAATGAAATGGACTCCGGAAGCGGAGGCAACGCTGTAGAATTTGAAGAAGTACCTCTCCTCTCCGCCAGTCCTAGTCGCGCCAAAACCACAAGAGCCGTTGCTTCTGTATCTGGCGGCAACTAATCAAGTGGTGGTAACCTTAAAAAAAACTAATCAATTGGTGAGTGATGTGCTAGTGGCCGAAAGAGAAGCTGACGAAGAAGTAGCGGCAATGGCAAGGCCACCAAGTGACGAGCCAGGACATTCCTTGGCAGGGTCCGGTGCCAGCAAAGAAGGATCTGCGTAGTTGAATGAGACAATTCAGAAGAAGAAGGTGGTGCAGCAACCAATCTATTTTGTCAGCTCCTTGATGCAGGGGGCTAGGTCAAGATATTCTGGCGTGCAAAAATTTCTCTTCGACGTTCTTATGGCCTCGAGGAAGCTACGCCACTACTTCCAAGCACATGAGATCACCGTTGTCACTCGCTTTCCACTACAGCAGATCTTGCAAAACCCAGAAGCTACCAGCAGGATTGTGGAGTGGGCTTTGGAACTATCAATCTTTGGTCTTAAGTTTGAAAGCACTTCAACCATTCATAGCAGAGCCTTGGCGGAGTTCATTGCATAATGGACCCCAACGCCCGATGAAGTGGTCCAGAGTCAACTCTCCTTGGCAAGGAAACCAATTGAGAATGGATCATGTATTTTGATGGAGCTTTCTCGCTGCAAGGCACCGGTGCCGGAGTGCTGCTTGTCACACCCACCGGAGAGCATCTCAGATATGTGGTCCAAATGCACTTTCCTTGGGAGAGATCAATGAACAACACTACTGAGTATGAAGGGCTGCTTGCCGGTCTCATGATCGCGGCAGACCTTGGGATCAAGAAACTTATTGTCAGGGGTGATTCTCAAATTGTCGTGAGGCAAGTGAACATATATTGCATGTTCCATGTGAGGAGAACAGCGTTGCCGATGGCCTGTCGAAGTGTGCTGCCCTTAAGTTACCTATGGAACCGGGAACTTTCATGCTCCAACTAACTCAACCCTCTGTGGCACCATCAACCGGACAAGAGAAGAGAAGGAAGTTAAGTTCCAGCAAGTATTTCCTGGCAGGGCTCCCAAAATCCGCCGACGAGAAGGTTGCCAGAGAGAACGACAGGCTTGTCAGTGAGAACTGTGCTTCGGCAGGGCCCTTGGCTCTTACCGTGGATCCCCAAAAAAAACTTGCTGGAGGGAGCACGACAACAAAAAGATAAGTTGCAAAAACCCCAAGTAAATTATTGCCGTAAGGTTATTTTCCTTGGGCGATATCGACTTCTGTATGGAAAACCTGCACACGGAGGAACCTTGTTGCGATTAGTTGCGGCCCTATTCTATTTCGAGTCTGCTCAACAGCCTAGGTGACCGCACTAGAAGCACCAGGGTCTCTTGCCAGCGGCAATTTCGCCATCAGGATGCTAAAGTCCCGCACCTAGCGCTCGTGACAGAGATATGCGCACAGGCAAGTTTCCGATCAAGCGTAGGGTGAACACATACAAAGAGAAATCAAGCAGGGGAGATAACAAAACTGTTGTCTAGAGCATAACAAGCAATATTACATCGGCCTTGCTGAGACTCTAACATAAAATAAATTGTTTTGACATCTGCGGCAGCGAGGAGTGAGGAAGCTAATCTCGGCGATCGCCTTCGACCCGTTTGACTTGGCTTACCCTCTCGACGATGGGCGCGACGAGTTCCTCGAGCGCCATGACGTCTGTGTCCTTTGGAAAGTGGTCGAGGACGTTGGTGAGGTTGAGATTGGGGTTCTTATAGGCCACCTTGATGAGCACCTTGCGGAGGACAGCCTGGCGGAGCTTACGCGATTTGCTGGCCAAGTGGGATGCCCGGTTGGAGGCTCCAAGCAAGCTGTCAAAGAACATGGTCACCTTGGCGCTCGTGGACTCCCTGGCGTCACGAGAATATGTGGGGCCTTATAGGCCCATGGCGGTCAGCTGCTCGGCAAGCCTCTCCACGACATCGACGAGCTTTTCGGTCCAGATCTCCACTCCGTGCACATAATCGTTGTGGGCGATGGTGGCGCTCTTGACCAGCTCCTTCTCATTGTTGAGATCCTTGACCAGAGCCCTCTCCTGGGCCTTGGCGGTCTCGAGAGTCCTGGCCAGCGTGACTAGGTTCAGGTCGTTGATGGACTCGTTGACCAGGTTTAGGTCGTTGATGGACTACTTGGTCTTCTCAGAATCAGCGACATGCGTCTCCATCAAACTAGTGACAGCCTTGTCTGTTTCAGCTTCAAGCGACGAGACCTCCTTACCGAGATACTCAAGATCGGCCTCTAGTTTCTTCACCCACTCCTCCTGTAAGTTCTTGGCGGCCTCGGTAGCTTCAGCTGCATTGATGGCCCCTTTCAGTTTGACGGTGTGGTCCGTTGTTAGGGCCTCGAGCGCCTCCTTGTGCTTCCACTCCAGCTCTTGGGTCTGCCGCACGATGAGATCCTCGATCTCCACTTCGTTGCCATGGAGTTTCTCGGCAAGCACCTTTTCACGAGCGGCGAGGTCCTCCTCATGGGCATCGAGCACCACACAACGCTTTGTCAAGCGAGCATCCTCTACGGCGGCCCGTTCTTTGGCCTCTTCGTGTGCCTGCTTGGCATCAGACTGCTGCATGAAGAGTTGGCTCCAGCCTTGGCTCAGCTACATCTGTCTAGTCTTCTGGTCATGGGAAGCTTGGGCGAACCAGGCCTGGGTTTCCTTGATGCACTCCTAGAAGTTGGCCTTAGCCACTTCCATGACTGCCGCCCTGGAGTCCAGTTTCTCCTTTCGAGCACGGTGGAGCGCTAGAAGCTTTTGGAAGCTGTCGCCCATAGTCTGGAGGAGCTACTCCTCTTGAGATTTGCTGCCGGAGCTTGGCTCTTCAATGATGTCGAGCCCGGCAGTAGTGATGGCTTCCTCAACAAGAACTCCCCCTTCAGGTGGCGCCCCAGTGCTTGCCATGCTGGGGATGCTGACGAATAGTTTGTCGCCAACCTTGAAGTATCTGCTCGACGAAGGGGTTTCAGAAGGAGGCGGCTAGTCCTCGACAGCCACCTCCCCAGCGGCTGGGGGCTCAGTGGTCGGCGTAGCGCCCGGTGCTCCTGTGACAGGGATGCCGTCAGTACGACCACCGGCCTCCTCGCAGACCTTCTCTGTAGATTTCTTGGCAGCCTCCTCTTTCTGTGCAACCCTGGCAGCCTCAGCACTGGCAGCCTCGGCGGTAGCATTCTTGGAGGCTTCGGCGGCCTCAGCGACGACATCCTCGGTGCCCTCCTCGGCAACGATCCTGTCGGCCTTGGCAGCAGCGTCCTTGGCGGTATCCTCAATGACAATGTTGACATCCATGCCCTCCATTGAGGGAACGTCTGAAGGCCGAGGAAGCAAACCAGACGAAGCTCAGGTGGAAGTTCAAGAAGACAGGAAAAAAGGGAGACAAACATAACAAAGAATATCTGCACCAACAACGGTCATCGGTGAAGACCTGTCGGTGCCTATGCTTGCTGGCTCCCCCTCATCGCGATAAAGTGCGCTAGAGGAGGTCCTTGCTGGGGAACCGTCTCTGGGCGGTGTAGACGACAGGGGCAGCATGTCCGGGGCGGTCGCCGGTGGTTCCCTCTGCCGCCGTACTCCGCCTGCACGTCCGGTGATGTCAGCAGTAAAGATGCACACCCCGACACTTGCCAGTGGGAAGTGAGTGATGGGCTCACGATGGGGGCTCCGCCGGGGACTGAGTCAGGGGCTGCGTCGTGGGCTAGCCTCTAGGATGACGACGGTCATCCTTGGTGCAACTAAGACACTTGCCAACGACTCCTCGGCCGTCGTGGTCATCGCCCTCTTCGCTACCCGTTGCGCCAGTGTTTCCACGTCCCTGCAGAGGCAAACCAAGATGAACCAAATGAGTAAAGTAAAAACCAGAAATTGGAAAAGGTGAAAGATGCAGCAGGACTCTTACACTTCATCTTCTTCTCCCGAGCTAAGGGTGAAAAGGTCAAAGGTGACCTCTGCCGTGGTACCCGTGGGAAGAGGTGGAGGTATTCTCCTGGGTAATTTGGTCGTGGCAGGCGCGGGTTGCCGGTGGGTTTCTTGCCGCCGTGTGGCCTTGCCGGCCGCACCCCTGCTGGAGGCCGTGCCGCTCCAAGAAGCTTGGTGGATGGGAAGCCCGGTGACAACGCTCCGGAGGACACGCCTTTTCGCTTGCACGAGGGACGGGGCCTCCTCGGACTGCTCCTCCTCAACTGCGTCTTCGGCAGAACAGCCCCGGGCGGACGTGCCACCTTGCTCCCCGGAGGTCCTTCCCTGTCTGGCAAGGCCTTTGTCCGGCAGTGTCTCCCCTTCTTCGGCTTCGTCTTCCAAGAAGGTGACGCTGCCGGCCTCCACGGCAAGATCCTCTTCCTCTGCCTTGCTGGCGATGTACGCCAACTCCTCCTCGATGGTGTCGCGGACAAGGCCCTCTTCCCCGTTGATGGCCCTTTCCACCAGATTATCGAAGAATTCTTGCACCTGCTCGGTAGGCGGCTCGACCCAAGACACGTTGAGGCTATGGGCATCGAACACCGACATCATGGCGATAATTCTCCCTAAGGCAGCATCGTTGCACAGGGGGACTACGCCTGTCGGCAGCTCAGGTACCGGGGCATTCTTGAACAGCTTCTTGGAGAGGGCCCCATGCTGCATAACGGTCAGGTTGTGGTTCAGCCCGGGGCGCAATCTCATGATGTCTGCCATGTTCCGGAAATCCCAAGTCGGCCTCCCCCTATTCCGCAAGGGAGCGATGCGCCGGCGAAGGAAATCGACACCTATCATCTCTACGGAAAGGCCGGCGTCCCTAAGGCGGAGGATCCTGGTGGTCGCGACTGTAAGTTTCTCATCCTCAGGGTCGATGGCACCCCAGTTCTCACCGCGCACCATTTTGGCCAGCCGTGGAAAGCAGAAAGGCAAGACTTTCTCCTCCCGAATCCAGCACCATCTGCCCCGCCACTCGTCCCACCTATCACAGTAGGCCCCATCGGGGTAGACCTCCTTGGTTCCCGGTTGTGGAATCCAAGTGATGACACTGGAAAGGGCTCCGCCTGGTTGAATGCGAGGGGAAAAGTAGTGGCAGAAAAGAGCGATGCTGGGGACTACTCCGGCAAAGTTTTCGCAAAGGTGAGCGAAAACTGACATGGACATCATGGCATTCGGCGTGAAATCCAAGAGATGGAAGCCATAGGTGAATATGAGGTCGTTGAAGAAGTCCGAAAAGGGGGGACAGAGCCCGCAGTAAAAGTAATCGATAAAGAAAGGGTATTTGCCTAGGTCGTCCCCGGAGGGGCCTAGACTCACGCAGGTGGCGGGATGCGCCATCGTCCTTGTCACCCACATCCATCGGTATTGTTTCTTTAGGACGTCCAAGCTAAGGTCCGGCGGAAAGACGACGTGCTCCTTCCACATCCTCACCATCTTGTCTCCGAGATGGCCTATGTTTCCTTGCCCTTGCTAGCTTTAGGAGGCATGGTGGTGAAGAACGCGAGGGCTCGGGATGAAGAGAGAGCAGGGGCGTGGATGGGAGGAAGGGGCTCTACTTCGGGCTCGAGGAAGAAGATGGCGGTGGTTCTGAGATTGGGAAAGATTAGAGGTAAATGAGCAGCGCCTCTGTAATTTCCTCTTTTATGGGGAAGGCGCGGGGCGGTCTCTTTACTAAAATAAGCTAACATAGAAACGTTTCGCGGGTGCGCTGCTGTAACGGCTGCGCCGCGCACGTACCCCATGTTCGACATTTAATGGGCGTCGTGGGGAAGCACAACGAGCGCCAATGATCACAACTGCAAGGCCCCTGCCACGCGTGCCCATACACTGATTGGGCCTAGCCCAATAGTGTCTCACGACGTGTGTGGCCCAGGCCTAGTGGCTCTTGTCGGTGCACTAGAGTTTTGGGATCTCTAGTGCCTCTTACTCGTGCACGGGTAGTTGTAGCCACCCTGGCAGCAAGGCTCAACAGGAACTTACCAGATACCAGCATAGGAAAATCAAGACCACTGGCAGGTCTTGTCGGGAGGGCTATTGAACCCCCAGGAAAAGCAAGGCCCCGACAAGGTGAAGCCCTCGCAAGACCCCGCCAGTGCACATGGTAGGTGTCAATCCACCTGGACGCGTGTCACGGCATCGATGTTGGAGGGAGCTAAGCAGTGCCGATGGGACGCGCTCCTGTCCCGTCCCACTAACGGACAGAGATGCCTGATGGTGCTTTAAATGCGCATGTCCCACTCCGTCAGGGTTAGGTATGATAGCACTATAGCTCTGTACACCCCGTGTACGCATTGTATGCCACTGTTGGGATCCCCTTCAGAGTATAAAAGGAGGCCCAGGGCGATACGGTAGAGGACTTTTGGATTTTCTGACTTTTGGGCTTTCACTCTCTCGACTCTTGGGACTCTCTAGCTCACGGACGTGGCATCTACTCATAGCGCTCCTATAGCTAGAACCCTAAGAACACTCTCAATACAACCAAGCAGGAGTAGGGTTTTACGCATCCCTGCGGCCCGAACATGGGTAAAGATCCCTGCGTGTTGTTCATCAGACCGACTCTTTGTGCAATCCTTCCCCCCGCCGAACCGAAAGGGGTCTCCATGATCCCATAGGTGTTCGCTCCCACGATAGCAAGGAATGTGATGCATCTCCAAACCATCAAAATTCTTCTCTAGCTTTCTAACTACATTGCAGTAACCAGTCATAGCTGGACTTCGAATGTCCCACCCCTTCATCCCTTGGTTGACAACGAGGTCCGAATCACCGTAAACCATCAAACGATGAATGCCGAGTGATATGGACATTCGGAGCCCATACAGGAGGTCTTCGTACTCAGCTTCATTGTATGATGAATCGAAGTGGATTTGGAGGACATAATCCAGCCGATCTCGTTTGGGAGGAATGAGAACAACACCAGCCCTCGAGCCATTGAGCATCTTGGATACGTCAAAGAACATAGTCCAATGCTCGGGAACACTTGGGGTTGACTGCTCTTGCTTAGTCCACTCGGCCATAAAATAAACCAATTCTTGGGACTTGATTGCTTTCTTGGCTTCAAACTTGATCTCCAGTAGAAGGAGATCAATTGCACACTTTGCCAGTCGGCCCGCCACATCTTGATTATGCAGGATTTCTAACAGGGGAGCGTTGCTGATGACCATGACCGAGTGATCTTGGAAGTAATGAACCACCTTTTTTATGGTCAGGTAGATACCATAGACCAGCTTTTGATAATGCGGGTATCTCTTCTTGGAGGGGGTCGATACTTCCGAGATATAATAAACGGGTCTTTGAACTTTGAATGTTTTCCTGGCTCCTCGCCCTCTACTACAAGGACGATGCTCACCACTTGGTTAGTAGGTGCGATGTACAGGAGTAAAGGTTCCTGGTTGTGCGGAGCAGCTAACACCAGCTGGGTGGAAAGCAATGCCTTGAGTTCTTCAAATGTGTCTTGTGCTTCCGTAGTTCACTTGAACTTGTGAGAATTTTTCATCAGTCGGTAAAGAGACAGAGCCTTTTCGCCGAGTCTTGAGATGAATCGGCTCAGGGCTGCAAGGCAACCTGTCAACCTTTGCATGTCATGCGAGCGATCTGATTGCTTCATTCAGACTATGGCGCTGATTTTGTCTGGATTTGCGCCAATCCCACATTCGGAAACGACGAAACCGAGCAACTTTCTCGTAGGCACTCCGAATGTGCACTTGGCTGGATTCAACTTTATTCCAAAGAGCCGTACGTTCACGAAGGTTTCAGCGAGGTCAACCAGGGGGTCGGAACCTTTCCTAGACTTGACAACGATATCGTCCATATAAGCTTCTACATTCCAACTGATCTTCCTTTGCAAACATTTCCGGATCATGCGTTGGAAAGTAGCGCCAGCATTTTTCAGGCCGAATGGCATCGTGACATAGCAGAAACACCCAAATGGGGTGATGAAGGCTGTTTTTATTTCATCAGGGCCATACATTCGGATCTTGTTGTACCCGGAGTATGCATCCAGGAATGACAGACGTTCGCATCCGGCAATAGAGTCCACTATTTGATCTATCCGTGGTAAAGGCAAATGATCTTTCGAGCATGCACGGTTGAGGTGTTTGAAGTCAATACACATACAAAGTGATTTATCCTTCTTAGGCACCATAACGACAATCGCGAGCCACTCGAAGTGGTATACCTCATGAATGAATTCGGCATCCAAGAGCCGAGCTATTTCTTCACCAATCGCCTTGCGCTCCTCGATGGAAGATCGACGCAAGTACTCTTTGACTGGCTTGACCTTAGGGTCTGTTTGGAGTCGGTGCTCAACCAGTTCCTTGGGAATATTGGGCATGTCAGACGGCTTCCATGTGAAGACGTCCTAGTTCTCACAGAGGAACTAGGTGAGCTCGGCTTCCTATTTCTCTCCGAGTGATGTGGAGATGTTCGTCAGTGCGGCGCTTGGATCAGTCGGGTGAACATGGATGTTCTTGGTTTTGCCAGCCGACTAAAAACTGACTCGGAAGCTAGCTGCTTCGACCGAAGCAAGTTAGCTACATCCACCTCTTTCTTGTATCCTTCGAGCTCAACCGCGAGCACCTGCTCGTTGACAATCTTGGAACCCTCCTGCAGGCATTCCTCGACTATCTTCCGGTCGCCTGTAACGATGATCACGCCATTCAGCCCTGGCATATTTAACTTGAGATACACATATCATGGTTTGGCCATGAAGCATGCGTAAGCGGGACTACCCAGGATGGCATGATAAGTGCTGGGGAAATCCACCACCTCAAAGGTCAACCGCTCTTTCCCGAAGTTCTTTTCGAGTCTTCTGAACACTACGTCCAGAGAGATATGATCGAGTGATTCTGCTTTCTTCCCAGGGACAATCCCATGGAAATGCGTGTTACTCTTGCTCATTTGGGACATCGGGATGCCCATCGCCTTGAGCGTGTCGGCGTAGATTGTGTTGATCCCGTTGCCTCCATCCATCAGGACCTTACGAAGTCAGACGCCATTCACAACTGGATCGACGACCAGCACCTGCCTCCCGGGGTGGCTATGTGAGGCGGATGGTCAGACTGGTCGAAAGTAATCGGAGTTTTCGCCCAGTTGAGGTGTTTGGTGGCAGTCGAAAGTCGGGAACTGCCATGTTGACTTCCCGATTACCAACCTTCAACTGTCTCTTACTCTCGATATCAGCAAAGATCACAAGATCCTTGTCAACTGGTGGGTACTCGGGAGAACCCTCTTCTTCATCGGCATCATCTTTCTCATCCAAGGGCTCCTTTCTCATCCCCTGCTTAAGCAGGCGACATTCTCTTTATGTGTTCAAAGTTTTGAAGTTATGCTTGTTTTGCCTTCCTATGCTAGTTGATTCTTGTTCCCATAAATTGTTTTCTCACAAAATCCCTATGCATAGGAAGTGGGTTAGACATAAATGTAATTGTCATGATATTCATGATGCTCTCTTGCATGTTTCATTACTACTTTTTATGTGAGCATCATTGAAATCATCATGCCTAGCTAAGGGCGTAAAACAATAGCGCTTGTTGGGAGGCAACCCAATTTTATTTTTATGTTATGTTTTTTTCTTCTATTTTTGAGTGCTTTACACATTATTACCTCTGTAGTAATTGTGTTTTGGTGTTTTAATTAGTGTTTGATCCAAGTAAGACCTTTGGGATGGTCTATGGTGGTTGTTGATTTGATCTTGCTGAAAAACAGAAACTTTTGTGCCCAGTCCAGGAATTTTATAATATTTTCAGCACGTCGAATGAGTCTTAAATTTTTAAACAAGAATGATATACAAATTTCCCAGGTTTTCCTAATTTTTCAGAATTTTTTCAGTTACAGAAATATACGAAGTTTTCAGATTGCTACAGAATGTTTTGTTTTTGACAGATTTTGTTTTCTTTGTGTTGTGTACCTATTTTGATGTATCTATGGGTTGTATCGGGGGGTATGAACCATGCATAAGTTAGAATATAGTAGGTATTATACCAATATAAATAAATAATGAGTTCACAATAGTACCTAAAGTGGTGATTTATTTTCTTATACTAACGGATCTCATGAGTTTTCTGTTAAGTTTTGTGTTGTGAAGTTTTCAAGTTCTGTGTAATGATTTGATGGACTATAGAATAAGGAGTGGAAAGAGACTAATATTGGGGATGCCCAAGGCACCCCAAGTCATATTGAAGGATGCAAAAGAGCCTAAGCTTGGGGATGCCCCTGAAGGCATCCCCTCTTTCGTCTTCAATCCATCGGTAAATTTACTTGAGGCTATATTTTTATTCACCACATGATATGTGTTTTGCCTGGAGCATCTTGTATGATATGAGTCTTTGATTTTTAGTTTGGCACAATCATACTTGTTTCACACATCTTTTGAGAGAGACATGCATTAATCGTGAATTTATTATAATACTCTATGTGCTTCACTTATACCTTTTGAGATAGGCAATTTTGCTCGAGTGCTTCACTTATACCTTTTTAGAGCACGATGGTATTTGGTTTTATAGAAATAATTGAACTCTCGTACGTCACTTATATTATTTTGAGAGTCTTTAAACAGCATGGTAATTGGTTTAGGTTATGAATTTAGTCCTAATATGTTAGGCATCCAAGAGGGATATAATAAAAACTTCCATATTAAGTGCATTGAGTATTATGAGAAGTTTGATTCCTTGCATAAAGTTTTAAGATATAGAGATGGTAATGTTTAGAGTCATGTTAGGAAGTAATTGTGAATTGGTAAAAATACTTGTGTAAAGGTTTGTGTTTCCCGTAGCATGCACGTATGGTGAACCGTTATGTAAGGAAGTCGGAGCATGATTTGTTTATAGATTGTCGACCTTTGTGTGAGGATCGGGAGCGCACGATGGATTACTCCTACCAACCTCTCCCCTAGGGGCATGCGTATAATGATTTTCTTTGATGACTAATAGACTTTTACAATAAGTATGTGAGTTCTTTATAACTAATGTGAGTCCATGGATTATACGCACTCTCACCCTTCCACCTTTGCTAGCCTCTCTCGTACAGCGCAACTTTCGCCGGTGCGATAAACCCACCTTCCTCAAAACAACCACCATATATATTTCCTCAAAACATCCACCATACCTACCTATTATGGAATTTCTATAGCCATTCTGAGATATATTGCCATGCAACTTCCACCTTTCCATTTATTATGACACGCACCATCATTTTCATATTGCCTTGCATGATCGTAAGATAGCTAGCATGATGTTTTCATGGCTTGTCCGTTTTTATGTCATTCGCTATGCTAGATCATTGCACATCCCGGTAAACCACCGGAGGTATTCATATAGAGTCATAATTTGTTCTAGTTATCGAGTTGTAATTCTTGAGTTGTAATTAAATAAAAGTGTGATGGCCATCATTATTAGAGCATTGTCCCATGTGAGGAAAGGATGATGGAAGCTATGATTTCCTCACAAGTGGGGATGAGACTCCGGACTTCATGTAAAATAAAAGCGGCCAGCAAAGCCCAAACAGGTCTTAGATGCCCACCAAAATATAAAATGAGAGAAAAGAGAGAAGGAACAATGCTACTATATTTTTTCCACACTTGTGCTCCAAAGTAGCACCATGATCTTCATGATAGAGAGTCTCCTATTTTGTCACTTTCATATACTAGTGGGAATTTTTCATTATATAACTTGGCTTGTATATTCTAATGATGGGCTTCCTCAAATTTCCCTAGGTCTTCATGAGCAATCAAGTTGGATGCACACCCACTTAGTTTCCTTTTAAGCTTTCATACACTTACAACTCTAGTGCATCCGTTGCATGGCAATACCTACTCACTCACATTGATATCTATTAATGGGCATCTCCATAGTCCGTTATTACGCCTAGTTGATGTGAGACTATCTTCTCCTTTTCCTTCACAACGTCCACCATATTCTATTCCACCTATAGTGCTATATCCATGGCTCACGCTCATGTATTGCGTGAGAGTTGAAAAAGTTTGAGAAAATAAAAGTGTGAAACAATTGCTTGACTTGTCATTGGGGCTGTGCATTATATAAATACTTTCTGTGGGGAAGATGGATCATAACCAGACTATATGATATTATAGGGATAACTTTCTTTTGCCATTATATTTTGAAGAGATACAATTGCTTTGTTAGTATGCTTGAAGTATTATTGTATTTATGTCAACATTAAGCTTTTGTTTTTAGTCCTACGGATCTGAATATTCATACAACAATAAAGAATATTACATGGATAAATATGTTAGGTAGCACTCATCAAAAATTCAGTTTTTATCATTTACCTACTCGAGGAAGAGCATGAATTAAGCTTGGGGATGTTGATACGTCTCCAACGTATCTATAATTTTTGATTGTGTCATGCTACTATATTATCTGTTTTGGATGTTTTATATGCATTAATTTGCTATTTTATATTATTTTTGGGACTAACCTATTAATCTAGAGCCTAGTGCCAGTTTATGTTTTTCCTTAGTTTTGAGTATTGCAGATATGGAATATTAAACGGAGTCCAAATGGAATAAAATCTTCGTGATGATTTTTCTGGAACGAAAGAGATCTACTAGGCTTGGAGTGCACGACAGGGAAGCTACCAGGAGGTCACAAGCCAGGGGTGCGGCCACCCCCCTGGCCACGCCTGGCAGGCTTGCCACCTCCTAGCAGGTCTCCTTGCCCTAATATTTGTCCTATAAATACCCAAATATTCCCCCAATAACAAAAAGATCCATGCAAATACTTTTCCGCCGCCAGAAGCCTCCGTTCCCGAGAGATCCAATCTTGGAGCCTTTTCCAGTAATCTGCCGGAGGGGGATTCAATCGTGGAGGGCATCTACATCAACTCCATTGCCCCTCTGATGACGTGTGAGCAGTCCACCACATACCTATGTGTCCATAGCTAGTAGCTAGATGGATTCTTCTCTCTCTTTGTGCTTCAATACCATGTTATTCATGATCTTCATCGAGATCTATCCGATGTAATACCCTTTTGTGGTGTGTTTGTCGAGATCCAATGAATTGTGGATTTATGTTCAGATTATCCATGAATATTATTTGAGTCTTTTCTGAATTCTTATATGCATGATTTCATATCTTTGAAAGTCTCTTCGAGTTATTGGTCTGGTTTGGCCAACTTGATTGGTAATTCTTGCAATGGGAGAAGTGCTTGCTTTTGGGTTCAATCTTGCGGTGTCCTCACCCAGTGACAAAGTAGGGGTAGCGAGGCACATATTGTATTGTTGCAATCAAGGGCAACAAGATGGGGTTTTCATCATATTGCTTTAGTTTATCCCTCTACATGATGTCATCTTGCCTAATGTGTTACTCTGTTCTTCATGAACTTAATACTCTAGGTGCAGGCAGGAGTCAGTCGATGTGTGGAGTAATAGTAGTAGATGTAGAATCGTTTCGGTCTAATTGACACTGACGTGACGCCTATATGCATCATCATTGCCTTGGATATCTTCATAATTATTTTCTTTTCTATCAATTGCTCGACAGTAATTTGTTCACCCATCGTGATAATTTCCTTCAAGAGAGAAGCCTCTAGTGAAGCCTATGGCCCCTGGGTCTACTTTCCATAATATATTTTCAAATCTATAAAGCAAAAATACCTTGCTGCAATTTATTTACTTTTTACTTTCCACAATCTTTTATTTCTATATCTATCAGATCTAATCCTTGCAATTAACCGTGAAGGGATTGACATCCTCTTTATAGCGTTGGGTGCAAGAGTTTGATTGTTTGTGTAGGTGCATCCATTGGTTACTTGCTTGTTCCTCCTACTAGATTGATATCTTGGTTCTCAACAACTGAGGGAAATACTTATCTACTTTGCTGCGTCACCCTTTCCTCTTCAAGGGAAAACCAACACACACTCAAGAGGTAGCAACTCGCAACCACACCAAAACACCCGGCCGAGGAGGTAGAAGGCATCGAATGTGTTGGTGAAGTGGGCAAGACGAGCAACCACCACCCCGTTTTGGATGATCTCCTCGATGCAGAACATCATTGGAGATCCCCCCGGGAGGTGGCGGTAGCCGGACGCGAGGAAGAACTCGGTGAAGTTCCTTGCGGTCCTCCACCTTGATATCGTCCACACATGTAGTGTGTGCACAACATACACGCTGGTAGGGTGGAGCCTCTCTGGCACGGTGGGTGGGAAGCGGTAGGTTGGTCCGGTGTACTGCATGGATGAGGGATGTGCAAAAGAAGGAGAAGGGGTCGACATGCAACAAGGGCAGATGGCAGAGGATGGGACATGAATGAGGGATGGCAAAGGCAGAGGGTGGCTTAAATAACCGTAGTGCTACGGGTTATTTCGCCGTGGCAATAACGGGGTCAAATGTGAAGTGCCTGTTTTCGCACCCATCGCGGCCTCGGGAGTGTACACGCGTGGGAAACTTTGGTTTGAAAAGAAGAAGAAAAAGAAGCTAATTGCACGCGTGGGAATCCGTGGTCATATATATTATATGAACAAAAACAGACAATTTTTGAATAGTTTGTGGCCATTTTGCATGATAAAAATAACTTTGGCCCTTATAAATTTGGTCATTTTGCATTTGTATTGAACAAAAAGAACTAATTTTTGAGGCAATGTCAATTCTTGTGTAATTTCAAATGATGCAAAAAAACAGAGCCAACACATTCACTAAAAACAGAGCAAACAATGCAAAAAAAAAGACGCAATTCGACGACACAACCAGAGCTTGGTTTCATTTTCGGCCCAATAACTACTTTTTTTGCAGAGTCAATGGTGGGTGAGTAGCCGAGCAGAACCAATAGGATCGCCTCTCGCGGATCACTCCACGATCTAACGATGCATAGTCGTCCATATGATTGGACGGTCGACGTTCGGAGCTAGGGGTAGGAGAGGTTTAGAGGGGTTTTGAGCTGGTCAACGGGGTTTCCAAGGCTTTGACTGAGCATAACTAATTTTAAAAAAATCAAAAAAATATGAAACCTTCGCCATTCGTCATTTTATAAGACACACTAACTAGGAAAAATACTAAACTTGGTGTACAAAAATTTCAAAAAAAACCTAGCTGGCCCGATCGAGGTCAAATGAGCACCATTAATTTTAAAAAATCAAAAAATATATAAAACCTGTGCACAATGTTGTCTTATGTGACATGTTACCAACCAAAAATCATAAACCTGGTCTATGGTCATTTTCATGAAAAAACATTCACACATATAAGCTATCACATAGAACATTTCATAAAGTTCAAGGAGAGGAGGTAGGGTTACCTTCTGTTTTTGAAAAATAAAAAAATCACCAAATCTTTATTTGAAAGTGAATAAGAAGGATCTGGACTTAGTTTGGCATTTTCATATTTTAAACGTGTTTTTAATAGTTTTTATATTAAAGCATATTTTTTCAAAAGAAATGTAAAAATATGAAGATTAATTCAAAAACTAGTAAGACTTCAAATCTACACTATATAGATTGAATAGATGTTAATAAAAACATTTGGCTCATTTAGAGTAGGTCCAAAGAAATTTGATTACAAATGGGGTTGTTTACCCTAGCCTGAGAGCTCATTTGGAGCACATTTCTCAAATTCAAATTTATTTGACCTCAATTTGAATCTAAATAGCCTCAATTTTTTTGCATTTTTTTGAATTTAGTTGTCCTGTCGGATGTTGTTTTTTGCTCTATTATTGGAATATTTGATAAAATGATGGACTATATAGATAATCATACCATCGTAGCATGTGTGATCATTGCAGCACCTAAAATCAGAAAATAAACACTGAATCAAATCATAACAGACAAATTTAAACACACACAAATACCCAATATAGATAGCCATACCATCATAGTACCATACCATACATAGATAGTTCACACACAAAGTTCACCAAAAGTAAGTAATACACATCATCGCATCATCACATCACTTGGGAAGGGGAGTCAGGATTTTTGCGAGGGCACCATGCTGCCCCCTGATCTTGTAATCCTCGTCGTGGATGGCTACGTCTTCTTGATGAGCTAGAAGGTGAGCGAAGTGGCTGGACTTTGGCTTTTGCTTGGTGGTGCAATAGTGAGGGATCACTAGAAGAGTATCTAGAGGGGGGAGGGTGAATAGACAACTAGCAGGAAATTAAAACCAAACCTTTTCCCAAGTTAATAGGTTGGCAGATTTTAACAATTTTAGCAATACTAGCAAGACTATATACCCTACACATGCATGTCAACAAATATGGCAGCGGAAAGTAAAAAAGTTGCACAAGAAGTAAAGAGTTGAGATATGGAGATCAAACGCAATTGGAGACGCAAGGATTTTTCCCACGGTTCCAATAGGTGGTGCTATTGGACGTCCACGTTTATGGAGTCTTCAACCCACGGAGGGTAACGGTCACGAGAGTCCACAGAGGGATCCACCATAAGGGTCCACGAAGTAGCAACCTTGACTACTCCATAACGGCTTCCATCCATGAAGGACTAGCCTCACTATGGGTAGATCTTCACGAAGTAGGCGATCTCCTTGCCCGTACAAACTTCTTGGTTCACTCCATAACACGAAGTAGGAGGCTCCCGAGTGACACCAACCAATCTAGGAGGCACCACCCTCCAAAAGGTAATAGGCTTGGTAATGTGATGAACTCCTTGCTCTTGTGCTGCAAGATGATAGACTCCTCAACACACAATCACTCTCTCACGGATATGGCTTTGTAGAAGAGATTGATTGGGTGGAAAGCAACTTGGGGAGGCTAGAAATCAAGATCCATATGGTTGGAGTGGAAGATCTTGACCTCAACACAAGGATAGGTGGTTCTCTCTTAGAAAATCAGTAGATATGAGTGGGGAACAGTTCTAAGTGCTTCTCACTCGAGTAGGTGGTGGTGGAGGGGTATATATAGGCATCTCCAATAATCAAACCGTTACACACAATAAGTTAGACTCGGTGGAACCGATGTGTGACTCTCGACTATATCGTAGTGACTTAAAGTTAGCAACTTTTGAATCTCGGTGAGACCGATATAGGAATCTTGGTTGTACCGATAAGGTGACCAACGGTCTGAATGTCCAATCTCGGTGATGCCGATTCGACAATCTCGAAGGGACCGAAACTATAAACTTGCATAACAAAAAGTTGGTAGCCCAACTCGGTGGCACCGAATGGAGTATCGGATGCACCGAAAATCTAGGGTTTGGCTGAGTCTGTCTAGGGTTTGGAATCGGTGGCACCGAGTATAGAATGTTGGTGGCACTGACTTTGAGTATTTGGCTTTGGACAGACTTTGGTGGGAGAGTTTGTGGGTGTTTATGGTGACTATCACTTGTGCACGTATGAGCATTTTGTTCACCAACAAAACCTTACCCCCTTTTAATAGTATTGGCTTCCTATGGACTCAAAGTGATTTCTCACAAATGTAAAATGTAGAGTCCTCTTGCTTGAAGCTTTGCCAACCTATTTCCTTGCATCTTGGGGTATCTCCACGACACTTTTGCCAACCCAACTCTCCATGGACTATTATCTAAAATACACTAGATAAAATTATTAGTCCAAGCGACAATGTATGTTGTCATGAATTATCAAAACCACCAAGGGAGCATGTTGTGCTTTCAATCTCCCTTTTTTTGGTAATTGATGATAACATACAATCAAAGCTTCAAATACAGATATGCATGGATATAATGAAGACTTTGAGAGAGACATGACTTAGATTTGCTCCCCCTAAATGTGCACAGTCCTTTAAAGGATAGTTGCTTTGGAATGGATGGACACATGGATGAAGGGATATAAGGAGCCATGTGTATCTTGGCTATATGCATCAAATCTATGTGAATGAGATGTATCCTCATTCAAGACTTCACTCTTGCAAACAATATGTGCAAGAAGCAAGAGATCATCTTGATCAAAGATATGATGCATATACTTACCTTGAGTTCTTGAGCATTCTAGTAGTAGAAACACACTTGAGAAAGGAATGTTAGGAAACACAAGAGTATTCTACTGATCAAAGGCAATAAAACTCAAAAGAACCAAGATGTTGAGAACATATAGAAGATGGTATTCTTTGAGATTGATATGCCTCCAAGATCACTTAGAACTTTCTCCCCTTAGATATGAAAATAGTAGTTCATCCTCTCCCCCTGAATCTCGACATGTAAATATTGGGATTGGATAGTCTAAGAAAAGTTCTAAAGTGATCAGTCAAATAAAATAAGCTCAATAATATTCTTCAAACATGTTTTTCTCCCCCGCTTTGGCATTCTCACCTTGTTTATATAAGTAAAGGCTTGATATCTGCTTTAACCTTAATCATATCTCCCCTTTGCATAAGCATGTAACTCTTCCTTCAGCATGATGCTTTGTTATTCTACTCCTTTGGCATTAATTTCCAAAAAGGTCAAATTTAGGAGTAGGTACAGGGATCATTGAGAAGCAAGGGATCCTCGGGAACAATGGTTATTGAAAGTAGGGTTCATAGAAAAGAACTTAGGGAATCATTGAAGGTAACTTCTCTCCATGTGGCAAATAGTAGTCTTCTCCTCCTTTGAGTGAGGGATCCTTGAATAAAGAATTTCTCCCCCTAACTTTTGCTTGTTATTCTGCCCCTAAGTTTTTTTTCATCGAAGTAACAGAAGAAGAACAGATAAGAGAAAAACAAATCAGTGACTCCGGGACAGATAGATCAGTGGTACCGAGATTTTGTAGTGCAACTTGTCTGCAATTTCGGTAGAACCGAGATAATTGAGTCGGCGGCTCTGAGGCTAAAACAAAAAGAAAGGAATAAGATACCAAGTTTCTGTTTTCAAAGAGTCAAAAGAGAATATTTTCAAAGGGAAAGTGAAGGAAATCATCTAGAGAAGATCTGAGTAGTTACGAGGGATCATGCAAATAGAGAACAAACCACACAAGATTCTTAACTAGATGATGGGCGGTGACTAGGTCACCTATATTAGAGTATATTGACTTAGGAGCCAAGCAAGAATACTTGATCATAGGTCATACTCTGTGTTAAGCTCAAAATGGGGTTACCATTTTTGGACTAAGCATTTTTATGTCTTCATATTACTTGAGTTGCTTTAGCGGATGACTTGGAGTAAATACTTTTCAAGGATATGAGTGCATACCATTGAGTGATGTTGATGACGTTGCTCGTAGGTGAACTTTGTGAGGATGCTCGAGGTTGATGAAGAACATCCTGAGTTGGGAGCAATCCTTCTCGTTCTAGTACACTTGTTACCTACAAAGGTTAGTCATGCAAGGAAGAACAATAGGTATATCCATTTAACATGATACCAATTGAAATTTTGCAATAATGATCAAGTATATGTCAAGTGTATGTTTTTGTTGTCTTCTTCCTTCCATCATCAAGAGGAGTTGTGGATACTTGGTCAAGACAAGATTGCTTTTTATTGGAGTTGGTTGCAATCTCGTGGAATGAAGTTCTCACAAGTACCTAAAAACGGTTAGATGCAATACAAGGGACCATAGAATTCTATGGCATAAGATAACATGTTAGGAATATCATGGAAGTATGAAGAAGGCTCATGCCCTTGCAAGCATCCGAGTGAGTCTAGCTCAAGTTTGAAGCATCAATGATGTTCAACTCACTCCTCAAATGACCAAAGGTTTTCTCATCAAGTGGCTTAGTAAAGATATCGGCCAATTGCTTGTTAGTGCAAACATGCTTAAGATTAATATCTCCTTTAGCAACATGATCACGAATGAAATGATGTAGAACTTGAATATGCTTAGTTCTAGAATGTTGCACAGGATATGACCAATCTTAATAGCACTTTCATTGTCACAAAGTAATGGAACATTTTTAAAATGGATTCCATAATCCTTAAGCATTTGTGTCATCCATAGTAATTGCGCACAACAAGATCCAGTAGCAATATACTCAGCTTCGGTAGTAGATAGAGATACTGAGTTTTGTTTCTTGGAGGACCAAGACACAAGAGATCTACCCAAAAATTGACAAGTACCTGAGATGGATTTTCTATCAACCTTTTCACCGGCTTAGTCCAAATTGGAATAGCCAACAAGGTTAAAATAAGATCCCTCGGGATACCAAGTGCCAAAGTTTGGTGTTTGTATCAAGTATCTCACAATACGTTTAACGGCCATAAGATGACACTCCTTAGGTGCGGTTTGATATCTAGCACACATGCAAACACTAAGCATAATATCGGGATGAGATGCACATAGATATATCAATGAACCAATCATAGACGAATAAACCTTTTGATCAACCGGTTCATCCTCCTTGGTAAGATCAACATGTCCACTAGTTGGCATGGGAGTTTTCATACCTTTGCACTCCTGCATGTTGAACTTCTTGATCAAGTCCTTGGTATACTTAGTTTAAGAGATGAAAGTTCTGTCTTTTGATTGCTTGATTTGCAATCCAAGAAAGAATTTCAGCTCACACATCATGGACATCTCATACTTCTCGGACATCAACCTTCCAAATCTTTCACTAAATTGAGGGTTAGTGGAACCAAATATAATATCATCCACATAGATTTGGCACACAAATAATTCACCATTAACTCTCTTAGTGAACAAGGTTGCATCAATTTTTCCAATTTCAAAACCTTTTTCAATGAGAAACTTCGTTAAGGATTTGTACCAAGGACGAGGGGCTTGCTTAAGACCATAAAGGGCTTTACGAAGCTTGTAAACATGATTAGGTTTCTTAGGATTCACCAAACCAGGTGGTTGCTTAACATAAACCTCCTCTTCAATTTCACCATTTAAAAAGACGCTTTTAATGTCCATTTGATAAAGCGTGATATAATGTTGATTAGCATAGGCAAGAAGGATGAAAATAGCTTCAAGTCTATCGACGGGGGCATAAGTCTCACTATAGTCCATACCTTCGACTGGAGTATATCCTTGGGACACGAGACATGCCTTGTTGCGTACGACTTGATTGTCTTCGTCTTACTTGTTTCGAAACACCCATTTGGTTTCGATGATGTTGTGCTCATCCTCGGGCTTCTCCACGAGTGTCCACACTTCGTTCCTTTCGAAGTTGTGAAGCTCTTCATGCATGGCATTCACCCAATCCGTGTCTTGAAGATCTTGTTCTACCTTCAAGGGCTCAATGCTAGAGATGAAAGAATAATGCTCACAAAAGTTAGCTAGACGAGTTTTAGAGCGTGTGATTCTCCCAGTTTGGATGTCACCAAATATTTGGTTTAGGGGATGGTTCTTGGTCACTTGTGGCCGAACTCGAGGTAGCTTGGGCTTGGTAGACAGTGGAGCTTCTTCTTATTCATCATCATCTCCGTCATCTTCATTGTTGTTGACAGTGTCATTCCCTTGAGGTGGTGGACAAGGAGGTTGTGGTGGATCTTCATGATGTACTTCCTCCTCTTCATCATCTTGTCGTGTACCGCTTGTGGATGCCTCCATGTCATGTATGGTTCACCTTGTCGTGAAGTAGGGGCTTCCACTTGAGTTGATGAAGTACTTTCCTTCACCTCCATGGGAAGAATCTTGCCAAAGGGTAAATCTAGGATAACTTCCGAAGGGTCCTTATCACCTACATCATTTGGCAATTGTTCGACTTGCGAACCATTATATTCATCAAACTTCACATCTACCGTCTCTTCAACTTTTCGAGTGAAGTTGTTGTAGACACGGTAAGTGTGAGAATTCGATCCGTACCAAGTAGGAATTCTTCATGAGATTTAGGAGCAAATTTAGTACGACGATGCTTGTCAAGAATGTAGCACTTGGAGCCGAATACCCAAAAGTATCCAACTTGGAGTTTGTTACCAGTGAGTAGCTCATATGCCGTTTTACCAGGAAGCTTGTGCAAGTAAAGTCGGTTTGTGGCATGACATGCTATTTCCATGGCTTCTACCCAAAAGTGTCTTGGCGTCTTGTATTCATCAAGCATTGTTCTAGCCACCTCAATAAGCGTCTGGTTCTTCCTCTTAACAACTCCATTTTGTTGAAGCGTGTACGTAGATGAGAACTCATGTGAGACACCTTCTTTGTCAAGAGAGGTATCCACATGGGTGTTCTTGAACTCTCATCCATTATTGCTCCGAACTTTCTTGATCTTTACTCAAACTGATTTTGTGCTTTGGGAACGAAGTTCTTGAAAATCTTTTGAATCCACGACTTATCATCAAGGAAGAATACCCACGTAAATCTGGAAAAATCATCAACTATAACTAGACCATAGGAATTTCCACCGAGTCTCTTGTAAGCACTAGGACCGAAAAGATCCATGTGAAGTAACTCGAGTGCTCTCCTAGTAGTCATGATATTCTTAATAGGATGACTTCCTCCTACTTGCTTTCCAGCTTGACAAGCACTACAAAGTCTATCTTTTTCAAAGATAACATCTTTAACACCAAGTATATGATCACCTTTGATAAGTTTGTCTAAATTACGCATGCCAACATGTCCTAATCTTCTATGCCAAAGCCAACCTTTAGAAGATTTAGCAATTAAACAAGTGCGAGGCTTGGATCTCTTAGTGAAATCACAATGTATAGATCACCTCTACGGATACCGATAAAGACCATTTTCTGATTATATTGATGAAACACTTGGCAATGTACTTTCTTGAATAACAGATTGAAACCGAAGTCGGCAAGTCTAGATACGGAAAGAAGATTGTAGTCAAGAGATTCAACGAGCATAACATTTTGAATAGAGCTATCATGGGATATGGCCACCTTACCAAGACCGAGTACCTTACCCTTGGAGTTGTCTCCAAACATGACATACCTTCGTGGTCCATGGTTTGGTGTGATCTCTTCAAACATTTCTCTATCTCTGGTCATATGATCGGTACACCGCTATCGAGAATCCACTCTTTTCCTCCAGACATGTAATCCTTGAAGTTTGCCATGAGACTTAGATTATTCATGATCTTCTCATACTCGATGTCAAACATCTCATCTTCATCATAGTATCAATGTTCGACATTTTCATCATCAAGTGGGAGATCCTCATCATAAACAACAAGAGATTCGTTAGGATGGTGATCATGACAGTGTTCAAGTTTATGAATGCAAAGGGCCTCTATAATGATATTGTTGATAGTTGTGACATCTCCTTTAGCACGCATGAGGTTGCTAAGCTCAAATAAACAATCATCAAACTTAGGATCACTAGGCGTCATTTTGTGGAAGGCAATAGTTTTATGAAGAATTAATGAGCATTTGTCCAAATCATTCCACGACGTATAAGAACACGCAAAGTTCTTCATTAGCACATTTCTAGGCAAAGCTCTAACAATAAGATTAACAATTCTAAGATTGCATAGCATATCAATTTCCTCTTTGTGTGTGTGGGATGCAAGGGATCCATAGGAGGCTCATAGGGGCGCATAACATATTTGCTCAATTGAAATTCATTAAACAGCTCAAGTATCAAAGTGTTCCATTGACTATAGTACTCTCCATCAAGAATAGGCACTCTACAACTCAAACTCCCTATACTAGACACATCCATCTTCCTCCTCGGTGATTAAACTGAACAAATGGAGACCAAAGCTCTGATACCAATTGAGGGATCACTAGAAGAGTGTCTAGAGGGGGGGGGGGTGAATAGACTACTAGCAGGAAATTAAAACCTAACCATTGCCCAAGTTAATAGGTTGGCAGATTTTAACAGTTTTAGCAAGACTTAAAGTCTATATACTCTACACATGCATGTCAACAAATATGGCAGCGGAAAGTAAAGACATTGCACAAGAAGTAAAGAGTCGAGATATGGAGATCAAATGCAATTGGAGACGCACGAATTTTTCTCGTGGTTCCGATAGGTGGTGCTATCGTACGTCCACATTTATGGAGTCTTCAACCCACGAAGGGTAACGGTCGTGAGAGTCCACGGATGGCTCCACCATAAGGGTCCACGAAGTAGAAACCTTGAACGGCTTCTGTCCACGAAGGACTAGCCTCACTCACTACAGGAGTCAGGCACTTTGCTGTCGGCCATCCTGGACGGCAAAGGCATGCATGCCGGACGACAAAGGCTTTGCCGTCCGCCAGCAGACGGCCAACCGTCCGGCTGAATAAGCCACGGTAAAGGGTGCTTTGCCGTCTGCTGGCGGATGACAAAGATCTTTGCATCTTTGCCGTCTGCTAGCAGACGGCAAAGGGCATGGATGGCAAACCTGGCAACTTAGCTCCGTTAAGGGCTTAACGGCGTGCTTTGTCGTCCGCTGGCAAACGACAAAGACCTTAGTTCTTTGTCGTCAGCCAGCTGACGGCAAAAGCACCTGTTTCTTTGCCGGCCTAGGTGGGTTCTTTGCCGTCCGCTGGCAGACGGCAAAGAACGTTAGGTCTTTGCCGTTTGCCAGCGGACCGCAAAGAACCCACCTAGGCCAGCCTAGTGCTACCCCAGGTTGCACAGGTAGCTGCCACGTGGCTGCTTTGCCGTCTGCTCGCTGACGGCAAAGACCTTTGCCGTCTGCCAGCAGACGACAAAGTAGCTATATAGCCCCTGTTTTTTTCTGTTTTTTCTTAAAATCATTCAATTTGACAGAATTTCACATATATATCCAACATATCAACAATACAAGTTTCCAACAAGCACACCAACAATAAGTTTCAACAAGCATACCAATAATAAGTTCCAACAACATATCCAACATACAAGTTTCCAACAACATATCCAACATACAATGGTTTCCAACAACATATCCATACATACATATGCAAAACAAGTTTCCAACAAGTTTCCATAAACAAAAAGGAAGCACAAGTAGAAGAGTACACTCCATCAATGCAAGCTTCCTCGTCTATAGCAAATCTGCAAATTAGGAAAGATAAAAGTTAGAAGAAGAAGAAGACTAGCTAGAAGAAAAAGGAGAAAAAGAAGAACAAGAATTTATCTTCTCTTTCTTTTTCTCCTCTTCTCTCCTCTTCTCCAAGGTAGTAATGCCATTTTCTAGCTAACTAAGCATATCAAGTCATTTTGGAGGAAAAATGCTAAGTATAGGTCATTTAATAGCTATCCTAGGTAGAATATATCATTTTGGATGTAACTAAGGTTATTATGTCATTTTTGAGGAAAATAAGCCAAGTATAGGTCATTCTGGAGCTAAACCAATGTTATTATGCCATTTTTTTTACCTAAGTGAGCTAATTATATCATAAATGAACTAGATAAGCTAATTATAGACCATTATTGAGCTATCCTAGGTAGTTATGCCATTTTGTACCTAAGTGAGCTAATTATGTCATAAATGAACTAGCTAAGCTAGCTATAGATCATTATTGAGCTATCCTAGGTATTATGCCATTTTCGAGCTAACTAAGCATATCAAGTCATTTGGGAGGAAAAAATGCTAAGTATAGGTCACTTTATAGCTATCCTAGGTAGAATATATCATTTTGGAGCTAAGTAAGGTTATTATGTCATTTTTGAGGAAAATAAGCTAAGTATAGGTCATTTTGGAGCTAAACCAAGGTTATTATGCCACTTTTTATACCTAAGTGAGCTAATTATGTCATAAATGAACTAGCTAAGCTAATTATAGATCATTATTGAGCTATCCTAGATAGTTATGTCATTTTGTACCTAAGTGAGCTAATTATGTCATAAATGAACTAGCTAAGCTAGCTATGGATCATTATTGAGCTATCCTAGGTAGTTATGCCATTTTCTAGCTAACTTAGCATATCAAGTCATTTGGAGGAAAAAATGCTAAGTATAGGTCATTTTATAGCTATCCTAGGTAGAATATATCATTTTGGAGCTAAGTAAGGTCATTATGTCATTTTTGAGGAAAATAAGCTAAGTATAGGTCATTTTGGAGCTAAACTAAGGTTATTATGCCATTTTTTTACCTAAGTGAGCTAATTATGTCATAAATGAACTAGCTAAGCTAATTATAGATCATTATTGAGCTATCCTAGGTAGTTATGCCATTTTGTACCTAAGTGAGCTAATTATGTCATAAATGAACTAGCTAAGCTAGCTATAGATCATTATTGAGCTATCCTAGGTAGTTATGCCATTTTCTAGCTAACTAAGCATATCAAGTCATTTTGGAGGAAAACATGCTAAGTATAGGTCAATTTATAGCTATACTAGGTAGAATATATCATTTTGGAGCTAAGTAAAGTTATTATGTCATTTTTGAGGAAAATAAGCTAATTATAGGTCATTTCTTAAGCTAAGTATGCATTTGTTAAGCAAAACACTTGGGAAAACTTACCATCATCACGGAGGTGAAGGACCGGTCGGGTTTGCGCTAGGGTGAGACGTAGAAGGATCGGTCGGGGTTGCAGCAGACGCAGAAGGATCGGTCGATGCTTGTCAGGAGGCACGTTGCACCAAAGATCATTTGCAAGCAATGTCTCCTTAGCATAATGCAACTCAAATGTGAATACTAGTAACTAATGACCATTCAAAAGAAACTCATCGTGGGTGCTATAGCAATATGGGGCATCGACGGAGGGGTCTGACCATTGTTCTGGTACACGGTCTGCACATTTTGTTTTCACCAGTCATTCATATTAGTTAGTGATGAAACGAAAATTACGTGCATGATTTGGATAATATGCAGGAGAAATTTACCATGAGGAGCTCGTATAGGGCCCGGTGAGACGCGTCGTTCCAGTTCCTCTCCTCCTCGAAGAGCCTAGCCGTCCTCTCCTCCATGTCCCTCTCCCTCTATGCCGCCTGCCTGTTTGCCTCCGCCAGAAGCTCTTGGGCCCTAGCCTCAATGGCGAGCTCCATTGGTCGTGGACGAGGCCTTATCTCAGGATCAGAGCTCGTCTGGCGCTTCTTGATCTCCGGGAGAGTTCTAGGACAACGTACTAGTCCATCCCCATTGGCTATCTAGCCATGGGGCCTCCCGCCACTAGATATCATCACGAGCTCTGGATCAAAAGGACTCTGGCTCGGGTTGAAGTCCTCCCCTTTCCTCGCCTTCCCCTCATCTCTGTACCTCACGAGCTTGTTGTGGGAGGAGATGTTTCTGAAGCTCTCTGGATGATCGAGGTCATCCTCAGAGAATGCCTTGGACTTCTTGTACGAGGCAGTATGGGCCATGGCATAGAGGTCGAACAGAGGTGGCACCTCCTTCTTGTTTTCTCGTGCATAAAAGTGAGGAACAAAATATTAGTTAAGGGCTCAAGCTAGCATGAAGAATGAAATTGCATGAATCAGAAGCAAACCACATACCCAGTGATCCCCGTACTCAAACAGGTTGGAGATCCCTTGATGGTGCGGCACACCTCTCATTTGGGCATGCTTATCCTTGGCCTTGTTGTGTTCGGCTAGCCATTCGGGAGAGCACCACTCATCCACCAATGCCTCCCAACAGTCCATCCTATCTGCACACCATCTCGGGGGCACCTAAGTTAGACAAGAGAAATTTCAACACTACGCCTACGAATCAAATCAAAGAAACTAAGTACAAGGCCTTAACAATAGATAATTACATTCATTAACTTCTCCTTACTCAGATAATTTTTGCGACACTTCTTCTTGGCCCTCTTAATGTTAGTCGAGGCGTAGTACTATCGAATAGCCTGCACCCGAGCCTCGTGTCGTAAGTTCTGAAGTAGGCGCTTGCACTTGGCTTCGAGAACAACAACCGCTTTCTCCTCGTGTTCCTCAAGAGACCTGTAGAAGGTCTACAATCAAACAAGACAACACTGATTAATACAATCACTAGCTGCTGTTGACTTTTAATTCTGTAAAGGAGAAATTACCCAAAAGCGATGGATCACAATGTCAGCCACCATCTCGCACAAGACACCGTCAAACATCTCCTCCGGCAGGGCCGGGGCAGCCATGTACAGCTCCCAGGTCAGTGCTACCTATGGAGCCTCGCCCTCACCGGGCAACTGGACCTTCCGCGGGAAGTGGTGCCAGAGAAGCACACCAACGACCTTGTTGGGCCTGCGGACACCACGCTCATGTTTCCAACCCCTATAGTATGACAAGGCCAACACATTAGATATTAATTTGAAGAAACATGAAGGCAAAAGGTTAAAAAAGAGTAAATGCACTTACTTCTCCGCATTAGGCGCAATCAACCACCTCTGCTTGCGGGTCGTCGGCACGAGCGGGAGCTTTGTACAACCACGCTGGTAGACCTTCTTGCCCTCCTCAACCAGCTCGCCCTTGATATAGGTGTCCTAAGACAAGTTGTCCTCGCCACCATGAGCATGGCCACTATCCTCCGGAGTCACGTGGGACGAAGACTCTGGGACCCAAGTCTCCCGGGACGAAGACTCTGGGACCGGAGTCTCCTGGGACGAAGGCTCGTGGACCGGAGTCTGAGACGGGTCCAAGTCAGACGGGTCCACCTGAGACGGAGCACTCCTATGGTCGGGAGAATCAGTTGGGGGTGGCGGCGAGGAAGGCGCAACAGCCTTCCTACCTCTAGCACCTCTCTTCGTCTTCCCCCAACCTCTCCCGATCGAACAAGAAGCGCCCGCCGGTGTCTGCATGCAGTGTACCAAAGCTCTCCAGAGTTGCTGGGGTGGAATAATAGCACCCTTCCCAGCACGCGCCAAGGAAGGAGGCTCAGAGCCCTCTCGACCCGAGCCCACCATCTATCAACACCTGCAATGACAAAGAGTGAACGAAATTAGTTCAACATGAAAAAATGAATACCTAATAACATGAACTAATTAATAATATATATGTACATAATAATAATTGAATACCTCACATTACTAATATTAATCTTCAACGTCTATATATGCTCCAGGGTCAACAAATGCATAATCATCATCACTATTAGTAATGACGTGCTCATCAGCATCATCAATAAATGCATCAACATGTGGAAGGCCTCTATGTAATCGGTCAAGAATTGTCAGGTCATCCGCAGCAGTAACCTCTTCTTCTTCCATCTCTTCTTGTTTCGGCTCAGGGGTGAAGTCGGGTTCACTGTCGCTGTCGACCTCAATGTTCTGGGGTGAAGTAGAGCGGTTCTTGAAACATTTCTTGGAAACATGTGTTTCTTGGAAGAATTCTCCTTCATATGTGTCTGGGTTAATGTGAGGTTCATAATCATCTTCATTGAGGGGAGGTGGTCTAAAATGTGGCGGCACATCATAAACGACATCCCAACCTTTGAAATTTGGATCTGTTTGGCAGGTCCACGGTAGATAGAAAACTTGGATCGCCTGTTGGGCCGTAATATAGACATTGGGAACATCTAAATGGGTGCTTTGTTTGATTTCGACTAGCCCTATATGTTCATGAGTCCTTCTAGTCTCCTTTGGCTGGAACCAATAACGTTTCAAGGCTACGACGTTTGGTGGGTTTTCACCAAAGAATGTAAGTTCATGAATTGCTTCAACTCTTCCATAATACTCGACCCCTCCTTCGCCGACAGCGGAGACACAACAATTTGTAGACTTTCGGTCGGCCATAGATAGCTCTTTGCCAAAAGTGCGAAAGCAATACCCGTTGATGTCGTATTTGTCAAATGAACGGACCTTATAGTCAAAACCATTAGCAACTTGTCTCAGTTCGGAGTCCATAGACTCTGCATTAGCCTACAAGTTTAATATGAAAGGATTGTTGCATTAGCCGAAAACTAGGCAAAGAAATGAAATCGTCTAATTAATGGAAATTACCGTTTGCTTGAACCAAGAGATGAAACCGGGATAGCCGCCTCCATGCTTTGCCAGAAACTCATACTCTTCGATGGAATCCTTTTGGATCACCGCTCCATCCGAAAATTTGGCGACGTATCGATTGTATCACATATCTGGGAATAAGAGCATTTCAAAGGAATTAGAAGTTGCGAAACAATGTACCGAGAACTTACTCGATGTATGACCACACTTCTGTTAGATTGTTGAAGATATACAACGAAATGGTCCGCTATTGATTTTGAAGCACCGGCTGGTGCGAGCTTCCCTTTGAATAGGCTGAGGTTGGATCGACCTTTTTCACAGTCACCATCATTGTATCGAGGCTTCGGATTATGTAAATGACGATTCTTGGCTTTGTAGTGTGCTGTCACGAAGTTTGCCGAGTCCTCAGTAATGAATGCCTCGGCCATCGATGCTTCAACTCTATGTTTATTTTTACATTTTGCTCAAAGCGTCTTCTGCATCCTCTCAGTTGTG
Source organism: Hordeum marinum (assembly GCA_022496015.1). Classification (NCBI taxonomy): domain Eukaryota; kingdom Viridiplantae; phylum Streptophyta; class Magnoliopsida; order Poales; family Poaceae; genus Hordeum; species Hordeum marinum. The sequence continues at coordinate 337,196,695 of CM039677.1, read as the reverse complement.
AAGCACCAACGATTTTGCACGGGCCCCCAATCTTGCCTCGGTCAGGAGATGCAAAATCAAATGCTGCATTGGATTAAAGAAGCCCGGTGGAAAGATCTTTTCTAACTTGCAGATCAACTCCGGCGCCAACTCTTCCAGTTCATCTAGCACGTCAGGCGATAGTTCTTTCGCACAAAGAGCACAGAAGAAATTGCTCAGCTCTGCTTGTACTAGCCATTCATCCTCAGGGATAAAGCCACGCAACATCACCGGCATTACCCGCTCAAGCCATATGTGCCAATCATGACTCTTGAGACCAAATATTTTCAATCTGTCAAGACTCGCTCCCCTCTTTAGATTCGCTGCATACCCATCGGGGAACATCAACTGCATTTTCACCCACAAGGTCATTTCCCTCATAGCTGGCCTTCCAAGATTGAACCATGCCTTTGGCTTCCTCCAGTTCTTCTTTCCTTTCGGTTGTCGAATGTTTTGTTACGGTCTATCACATAAAGCCTCCTGGTCGACTCTAGCCTTAGGATTATCCTTCGACTTCCCCTTTATGCTGAACAATGTACCAAAAAGGGCCTCCGCGATATTCTTTTCAGTGTGCATCACATCGATGTTGTGTGGGCAAAGGAGGTCTTTAAAGTAAGCCTGATCCCACAAACATATCTTGTGAGTCCAAGCGTGTTCCGAATTATACCCTTTGAAATACCCTGGACGATATGGATCCGGCTCGAGAGCGTTTATCTGATCCAGGATATGTTGGCTTGTCAACATAGGTGGTGCAGTGTTTTTGACAACTCTACCTTTGATGAAATTCTTCTTGTCTTTTCTGAACTTATGGTCAGGATCCAGGAACTGTCTATGCATGTCGAAGCAAGAAAACTTGTGACCCGCCTCCAGCCAACGGAACTGAAGAGCTGCCTTGCACATGGGGCACGAAAACCTTCCGTGCACACACCAGCCAACGAATAGCGCATAAGTCGGCAAGTCATGCATCGAGTACATGTATCACACATGCATTTTGAAGTTCTTTTTTGTAGCGGAATTGTATGTCTTGATCCCATTATCCCAGGCTTCTTGCAATTCATCCTTAAGTGGTTGCATGTACACATTCATATTCTTCCCCAGATATTTTGGCCCTGGAATTATCAATGTCAGGAAAATGTTCTTTCTTTTCATAATCTCTCCGGGGGGAGATTGAGTGGAATGACAAATACAGGCCAATAACTGTATTGTGCTTCCGTCATACCATACACATTGAACCTATCTGTGCTGATGGCAACTCGAGGATGCCTTGGATCTGCCGCTTTATCCTTATGTAATGCATCAAAGTGCTTCCACGCAAAAGCGTCTAAAGTGTGACCCAACATCATATTCCCATCTACGTCTAGTTCTGTTCTTTTGCCCAATTTATGCCACGTCATCTGTCTGGCCGTCTCTTCGACCATGAAAAGACGTTGAATTCTTGGTATGATTGGCAGATACCAGAGAACATTAATGGGAATTTTGGTCTGACTCTTCCCACCCATACCGTTGTCTACCAGAACATACCTGGAAGCATTGCAAATTGGGCAATAGTTCAAGACCGCATACTCAAGCCTAAATAAGGCACATCCATTCTCATAGGCATCTATCTTCTCATAGGGCATCTTAAGAGCACGTAGGATTTTGTCCGACTGGTACAGGTTTGGTGGCAATACATAGCCTTTGGGTAGAATGTGTCCAAATATCGTCATCATCGCGTCGTAGCATTTTCTGCCCAGGTTTAACTGAGCCTTCAAAGCCATTACTTGCGTGATGGCATCCAGCTGAGAAAGCTGAGTGTGCTCGTGGAGAGGATGTTTTGAAGATTCCAACATTTCATAAAAGGCCTTTGCAGTTTCCTCCATCTCATCGTCCGAATCCCGAGCATCATCAAAGTCATGCACCATGTCTTCGATCCTGGTACCATGCCCGTCGGTGCAACGACGAACCATCTCAGCTCTAGCACGTTGGGCAGACTCACCATGAAATGTCCAAACCGTATAATTAGGCGTAAAACCCCACTTCTGCAGGTGTTTGATCATTTCAAACTCTGACTTCTTCTTACAGTTGTCGCAATCGACACAAGGGAACCAGGTTGTTTTCTGTCTATTTGCAAATGCGACTCTCACAAACTCCTTGGTTTTTGTTATCCATTCACGGGTCATGTCTTTCTGACTAGTGTGACCGGTGTACATCCACCCACGATCACTCATCTTGCCTAGATACTGGACACACAAAAAATATATACATAATTCAGCAAACCATATTCATCAGTTAATAGAGTTTGTCAGTTTTATTACGTCGATGCAACCTAGACAATAGTAGGTAAAGATAGGTCCTAATCCCACCCGAGTATGTGTAGATTGGGTTCGTTTTCCCATGCTCTTCTCCGGATCCAACGCACAATTTTGGTAGCACCTCCCCGCTGTTCTCCTGTACGTCTCTGAAATAAGCAGAGAGGATGTGTACCCGGAGAACAACAGGGATGCACTGACGAAATTCTGCATCGGATCCGGAGCAGAGCATATGGGAAAATGAACCCAGTCTACACATACTCGGGCTGTCCATGGATAACGTTGGACAATTCGAAAGAATCACGATTATAAATATGCTAATGAATGCATATTTATAGATGCAACCCTTTCGAACAGGAGACACATAGTGGTCACGCATACTGATGATTGAAGACACCTATAGCTAGCAAGTTTCATCGGCATGAAGACCGGAATAGAGGAAATGAAAGGGGCAAGAGGAGATGTCATTTGTGCTCACCCACGAACGCAGGGGCGGAGCTCGTCGAACGCACGGGGAGGTCGTCGAACACTAGACCCTCGCAGCGACGAAACAACTGCACATTTAAATCCACCTGATCAACATAAATATGATGTTCTGTATTACAAAATCGAAAAATATATGACCTAACTCATAATTCACAAATATATGACCCGTGTCTTGTCAGGGTCAGGGTGTTGGGGGTGTCATGTCGGGGTCGGGCTATCGGGGGTGTCGTGTCGGGGTCGAGGTGTCTGGGGTGTCGTGTCGGGGTCGGGGTGTCAGGGGTGTCGTGTTGGGGTCGGGATGTCGGGGGTGTCGTGTCGGAGTAGGGATGATGTGTCATGGTCGGGGGTGCCGTGTCGGGGTGTCGTGTCGGGGTCGGGGTGTCGGGGGTGTCGTGTCGGGGTCGGGGTGTCGGGGGTGTCATGTCGGGGTCAGTGGTGTCGTGTCAGGCTGTTGGGATGTCGTGTCGGGGATTGGGGTGTCGGTGGTGTCGTGTCGGGGTCGACCCTCGACTCCTTTTCCCCTCGATCCTCGACCTATCTAAACTAAATATAAACTAAATCTAAACCTAGCTAAACTAAATCTACATAAACAGAAAAAAACATAAAAACAAATCACCTTAGGGGTTGATGGTGCGGCTCCGGCGGCAGGGCGGGGCTGGGCGGCGCAGCGCCGATGGCGGGGCGGGGCGGCACAGCGCGGCTTGGCTCTAGCGGTGGGGCGGGGCAGCGCGGTGGCCGAGGCCTACGTCCGCTGGGAGGGGCGGCCGGGGCGGGGCAGGCGGTCGGCCAGCGACGAGGCGGGCACCGGTGGGCGGGTCTGGCCGAGGGCGACGGGGGCTCTAAGGGATGGCGCGGGGGGCGGCGGCTCGTGATGGGGCGACGGGGCGGGCAGCGAGGGGCGGGGCTGGTGAGGTGAGGGGAGAGAGGGGTTGGGTGACGGGGCGGGCGGGAAGGGGCGGGGCTGGCCAGCGGCGGTGGCTGCTCTGAGGGGTAGCACGGGGGCGGCGGCAGCTCAGGCAACAGGGACGGTGCAGGTGGGGTGAGGGCGAGAGAGAGGGGTGGGGCGCGGGGGTTAGGTAGTGGGGTGGCGCCGGGGGGACAGACGTTACTTCTTTGTCGTCTGCTAGCAGACGGCAAAGAAAATGTCCGTTAGCTGATACCCGTTAGTGGGCCACCCTTCCTCTTTGCTGTCTGCTAGCTGACGACAAAGCTAGTTTGCCGTCCGCTGGCAGATGGCAAAGAACTACCTGATGGCAAAGAGCTTCATTGCCGTTAGCTAGTTCTTCGTCGTCTGTTTTCGGGAAACTGATGGCAAATATCTTCTTTGCCGTCCGCCAGCTGACGGCACAGAAATGGCAGACGACAAATTTTTTGTTCCCAGTAGTGACTATGGGTATTTCTTCACAAAGTAGGCGATGTCCTTGCTTGGATAAACTTCTTGGTTCACTCTACAACACGAAGTAGGAGGCTCCCAAGAGACACCTAACCAATCTAGGAGGCACCACCCTCCAAAAGGTAATAGGCTCGATAATGCGATGAACTCCTTGCTCTTGTGCTTCAAGATGATACACTCCTCAACACACAATCACTCTCTCACAGATATGTCTTGGTATAAGAGATTTATTGGGTGGAAAGAAACTTGGGGAGGCTAGAAATCAAGATCCATATGGTTGGAGTGGAAGATCTTGACGTCAACACAAGGATAGGTGGTTCTCTCTTAGAAAATCAGTAGATATGAGTGGGGAACAGTTCTGAGTGCATCTCACTCGAGTAGGTGGTGGTGGAGGGGTATATATAGGCATCCCCAAAAATCCAACCATTACACACAATAAGTTAGACTCGGTGGAACTGATGTGTGAATCTTGGTTGTACCGAAGTGACTTAAAGTTAGCAACTTTTGAATCTCAGTGAGACCGATATAGGAATCTCGGTTGTACCGATAAGGTGACCAACAGTCAGAATGTCCAATCTCGGTGAAACCGATTCGACAATCTCGGAGGACCGAAACTGTGAACTTGCGTAACAGAAAGTTGGCATCCCAACTCGGTGGCACCGAATGCAGTATCAGATGCACCAAAAATCTAGGGTTTGGCTAAGTCTGTCTAGGGTTTGGAATCGGTGGCACCGAGTGTAGAATGTTGGTTGCACCGATTTTGAGTATTTGGCTTTGGACAGACATTGGTGGGAGAGTTTGTGGGTGTTTTTGGTGACTATCACTTGTGCACGTATGAGCATTTTGTTCACCAACAAAACCTTACCCCCTTTTAATAGTATTGGCTTTCCTATGGACTCAAATTGATTTCTCACAAAATGTAAAATGTAGAGTCCTCTTGCTTGAAGATTTTCCAACCTATTTCCTTGCATCTTGGGGTATCTCCACGATCCTTTTGCCAACCCAACTCTCCATGGACTATTATCTGAAATACACTAGATAAAAGTATTAGTCCAAGAGACAATGTATGTTGTCATGAATTATCAAAACCACCAAGGGAGCATGTTGTGCTTTCTAGTAGGGGTAGTGCCAAGTGTTGGTCTTGCTTTTGTAGTAGTAACCATCTCCCTTGGCCTTGATCTTCTCCTCTAACTTCGCTTTGAAGGACGCAAATTTGTCGTCATCCACATCCACATTTTCTCTAGAGACATATTGCACACACGAATGAATTACACTAATACATTATAGATTCATATACACCATGTCAAAGGAACTAAACGAACAATCTGAATTTCAAGTAGGCTTATCTGATACTCTTCATCATTACCATACCCTGGATCGTACGGGTCCTTGAACCCAGTAAGGTCCAGCTTCCTCTTTTTTCCCCAACCATCATCCTCCTGATTATACAATTACATCCATCACTTGTAAATACAGAAGCCAATTGAAAATTTAGATATGCACACATGACACATTGATCATAGGGCTAATATACTATGATCGTATTTGCATTTTACATTGTCATGCACACACATTGAACAACAGAGCTAATATAACTACATATTGTGGAAAAATTTATATACTAATGAATCAAATAACTTCTTAAGAAATGGATTCCATTTGGGCATATGACATTCAAAACCCCAATCTGTGTAGCATTCAAAAACAAATCTAATATGTACCCAACCTAATAAGCATACATGTCTGTAGCATTAAAAACCCCAATCTATGTAGCATTAAAAACAAATATAATAAGCATACATATGTGTAGCATTGAAGCAAATAGATCCCTATCTCTCATACATATATATCTAGCATTTTTGCAAAGAATGTAATCCAAAAAACCCTAGTACAAAACCACTAATCCCCCCACACCATACAAAAAACCCCGGCCCATCCGTCAAACCAACTACTCTAACCATCTGTACTACCGTACAAATCATAATCTAACCCATGCAACTAACTCTACAAGCTAAATATTGGAACTAATAAGCAAGTGCAAATATCTTTGCTCCTCGCCAGGCTGCGCATCAGGATGGACTGTGCTACTCGACGCCGTCTCCTTCAGCTCTGGTAGCGCTGAGGTGGAACCGCCACCTCCTTCTCCACATCCGCAGCGGTTGCGAGTTGCCCTGCACCGCCGTGGACGCTGCTAACGTCCTTCACTTCATCTGCGGTCACCGTGCCCTGCAGCTCCACTACTAGATCTCTGGCGGCCGCTCCGGTGTCGCCACGAGCGTCCGCCATCGGATAGATGGAGGCGGTGAAGGTGAGGAAGAGGTTACGGTGGGGGAGAGCAAGACGGTGCGGTGGAGGTTGTGGAGGAAAGCTAAACGAAGCGGTGGGAGAGAGGAAGATGATGCAATAGGGAGGGGATTTGGGGGAAGTGGTAGGGGCGATGCCACGGGAGGTGATTCCCCCACTTTATACGATGGGACGTTTCGGGCATGACCCATGGACACATGCTACCCCACGGTCGTGGTCAGTTGCATGCACGGGAGCGGCCCCAATCGTCAGAGTTAACGGTCAGAGGGATTGACCTAACGGCAACATCCGTTGTAACCTGTTTTGAGGGTTTTGGGAAAGGGAGTGGGGAAAGTGAGCAAAAGTTAAGAGCATGGGGATGAATGAGTACAACTAAGGAACCAAGGGCATAGAAATAAAAAAACCTTGAAATTATATTATACCTGGGTAGGAGGGTTATCGGTGTGTAGGCCCCGATCCTCCTCCTCGGCTGGCCAGCTCTTCTAAGGCTTTAACAACGCCTTCCACAGTTTCTCCAAAGTGGTGTGGAAGAGCTGATGAGCGGTAGGCTCATCATCAAGCTGATAAGCCCACATGAGGGAGTCCCGGTGCTGGCAGGGAAGGATGTGGCATCGAAGCATGATCTGGACCATGTTAACCAACTCAATCTTGGCCCTTATCATTGAGGTGATGCACTGCTGCAGCTTGTCCACCTCCACATCCGACCCCCAGTCAAGGCCCTTCCGGAGCCATGAGGTCAGTCTTATGGGGGGTCTGGATCTGAACTTGGCTGGAGCAACCTGACTTTCTTCCCTAGGCTCGGTGATATAAAACCACTCCTTTTGCCAGATCTTGATGGTGTCGATGAAGGTGTCGGTCGGCCATCCGCCGCGAGGGAGCTTGCTGATGACTGCCCCTCCGCAATCAGTGTGATCACTCACGATAGTGTTTGGCTTGACATTGAAGACCTTGAGCCACAGGCCGAAGTGCGGTTCGATCCACAGAAAGGCCTTGCAGACAATGATAAATGCCGATATGTGCATAAAGGAGTTCGGGTGGAGGTCGTGGAAGTCTAGTCCATAGAAGAACATGAGATCCCCAACGAAGGGATGGAGCGTAAAGCTTAGTCCATGGTTGAAGTGGGGGACGAATACCGCCCTCTCGCCTGGCTTGGGGGTGGGAACCACCTAGTTCTTCTACAGATCACGATGGAAGACGTTGGCGGGGAGGTAGCCGGCTTCCTTTAGGTGCCGGATGTATTGGTCAGTGACTATGGAGGGCCCCCACTTGTCGTTGGAGCCCGAACCCGCCATGGCTACAGCTCACAGGAGAAGTCGAAGAAGAACTGGATCTAGGCTCTCAAGGCTCATGGAGATTGAGGAAGCGGAGGATGCGAATGAGGAGTGTGAATAGGCCTTGAGGGTTTTTCCCTTTTATGAGGCGTGTTGACGATTAGCCTCCCTTTATTGCGCTACAAATCCCTCTGCTTCCCAAGACGTGTGTGCCATTATACACGCATAAAGAAACTTGATATTATTAATCATATCCCGTGTGAAACGGAGAACGACTTATGCATTGATGAATCGTGTTAAGGTAAAAACGGCCTCGAACCATGAATCGAGTTTTCATAACTGGTTCAATGGTCATGGTGGGCCGCGACCCTTTGTGAGAAAGGTTGTCAATATACATTGTTTACACTTTGACATTTGGCCTTCGGGACTAAGCGATTCATGGTGTTCAGTCGATCATATGATCGAAAACATTACGCGTCATTAGAGGCCGAACTAATCTCGGCAGATCATTAAATGGGAAGAAGAACTCACCCCGCAAGCCGAAGACTCTAGTTTCATGGAGAAGCCAAAGCTAAGACCCTTGGCGTTGAGGGCTAGTTCGGGGGCTACTGAGGGAGTCTTGGACTAAGGGTTCCTCGGGACGTCGGCCTATCTCTTAATAGGCCGGCTTGGTGGGCCATTCTCTGATTGCCGCAGGAAGGGACGGATACACTGAGAGCCCACATTACAGAAGGAAGTCTCGAAGGCGCGTCATGCACTCCAAGTCAAGATAAGGAAATCAGCATCTCCATCCTCGGCATTAGACCTACCATGTGTAAACCCTAGTACCCCCCGGTGTCTATATAAACCGGGAGGGTTTTAGATCGTAGGGCAAGGAAACTCATCTAGGGTTTTAGCTATTCGATCTCGAGGTAGATCAACTCTATAACCTTCATACTATCAATATAATCAAGCAGGATGTAGTTTTTTACCTCCATACGAGGGCCCGAACCTAGGTAAACATCGCCTCCTTCGTCCCCTGTTACCATCGGTCCTAGTCTCACTGCTCGGGACTCCCAACCAAGATCCGCCGGTTTTGATACCGACAGTGGGTGGGTCACCAAGCGGTGCATCAAGGATATAAGCCTTCTGGGAAGACATCAGGGTGATCCTCAGATTATGGGCCCAGTCCACAAAGTTACTTCCATCATCTTTCAACTTGGCTTTCTCTAGGAACGCATTAAAATTCAGGGGAACTACTACGCGAGCCATTGATCTACAACATAAATATGCAAAGTTTACTAAGACTATTGTTCAAGAGAATGAGTTTAGTTAATCAAATTGCTGAAAAACTCCCACTCAAATTGACATCCCTCCGGTCATCTGAGTGTTACATGATCCAAATTCACCAACTCAAGTCTGACCATGACGTGAGTTTAGGTGGTTTCAATGGTGAACATAATCATGTTGATCATATCTACTATATGACTCATGTTCGAACTTTTGGTCTCTTCTATTCTGAGGCCATATGAGTGGCCTACGAAGAACGATCGAATCTAGTATGATCTCTAAGAGATCCTGATCACTTACTTACGTCAATCATAATTCCACCGTGTTCTCTCTCGGTTCAAGTTCACGAGCAGAGATGATCACGGTTACTCACACAGTTGATGTGTTTTAATTAGAGTTTACTTCAAGTTTTCTATAACCGGGTGTTAAAGAAATATCCAAGTTGCCACATAACTGCGGGCACGGCTTTCCGAAAGATTTAACCCTACAGCGGTGCTCCAACTAGTCCATCACAAATAACCACACTCCGTGGGAATGGCCTCGAACGCGGTTGTCGCGATCATCATAGACAATTGCAAAGGAGGCCAACACCTCGAGTAAGCCTGAAGACAATCAGAGTCCTCACGCAAGACATTCGATAAAGGTAAAACAAATCCAGCAAGACCTCCTGACGTGTCGACGAACCCGATAAGAGCCGCGTATCTCAGTCTCAGGACACGATAGATAAGCTATGCGTACGGAGGCCTGATAGAAATCTCCCAAGTTGCCCTGGGTTGGCCCCGCACAGTGCTCTAGTTTGGACCAACACTCATGAGGAGCACTGGCCCGGGGGTTGATTAAATTATCCACGGGGTTGCAAAGCCCTATGCAAGTTCATTAGTGATTAGCAAATGTAGTACCAAAGTTGGGTCTTGCCAGACAAGTTTTAATCTCAACCGAATAATCAAGGGGGTCCCCATAACAACCCCAAGCGTGTTAGGAGCGCAAAATATGGAAAACATAACACCGGTAACAAGGTAACTAATGGCGACACGAGTGGAACAAATCACTTAGCAAAAGGCCAAGACTTCCACCAATACCAGATATATATGTGCATTAAATTAAATAACAGAATTTATTGTGATATCCAATCCATGTTAACACATGGAACAACCTGCACCTGCAACTAAAAACGCTATAAAAGGGATTGAGCAGCGGTAACTTAGCCAATCAACGGTTTGCTGGGATGTGGAGGTTAGAGGCTTCATGGCAACATGGGGGATGATATCCTATGGTAGTAATCGCAATTGTAACGATAAGAACGAGAAACTAGCAAGCAAAGATAGTATTGGGATCTGGGTACGATCATCTTTCCCGTTGGTTCTTTAGCGGAACAAGTAGCGGGATCCTCGTAGTGGTACTCTCCAGGGTCCTCGAACTCAGTTTCGACACTCGCGTCTACCCAAGATAAACAACAAATAAATAACCAACCAAGGAGCAATGCACAGACAAGATGATGCATGATCCATTTAATGAAGTTTTAAAAAGGCAAACCAATTCTATTCAAGTTTCATGTGCAAAGTTGGTATATTAATGAACCTGGACAGAACCTCATTTTAAGTTGTTTAGACATGCATGAACATGGAAAATATGGATGCACCATGCAAAATCGATGGAAATGCATATAAAGATCGCGAGAAACGGAGCTACGGTTCTCGAGATACGCTCACGACAAGGTACGAAGGCAAAACACAAGACCACCAAATACCTGGGATAATTCTTGGCATTCGAAGATAACCACTGGATAGGTGATGAAAAATCAATCACAATAGACTCAAGAATCACTCAATTCCATGGAATATAGCTCCCACAACACTCAAAACAACATAGCACTCAACCTGCCACAAAACAGCAACATAGCAATTTCAAAAGCTCACAACTAGAGGTACAGGCACCCTACAGCCACAAACAAGACATGAACATAAACTACACCACACGCACACCAATTCATCCAACTATGCAATCAGCAAAAGAGCTACACATCACTATGCATGGAGCTGGCAAGTAGGCATGATGAAACAGGGTTTTTTTTGGGACAGTGAAAATTCCAGTTTTTTGGAATCTGGGTTAACAAAGTAGCAAGTTGACAACAATGGTTAAATATTCTAGAGAGCTCCAACTGGCATGAAAATTAACAGTATGGTAGGTGGCAACATTAACTACAATTAACTAACACTGAGCATGACCAAATAACAACCACAACACTAGCGACACCCCACTCTACATGGCAAAACAATAACAACAGATTCTCCAGACAGCCATTTATAGAGCAGGTTGGCAGAAACACAAAGTAGCTTGATAAACAGCATGGTTCCCACTTATCTAGTGAGATGACTTGAATAACAAAAATACTGGGACATTCCCCACAACTTTGAAACAACTTCATGTAGGCAAGATCTTGAAAGCATGCATAGATTAATTAATATGAAAAAGACAAAAGGGCATCACAACATAGAAATGCAGTTTTGTCAAGTTGCCCCAAAGTCAAATCTGACATCACAGGTGCATTCCTGGGTTGAAACTACCCCAAATGCATTACTCATACCCCTATACTTGTTTGGAGCAAGTAGGAGTAAACCTAGGTCGAAATTTGACCTATAAGATATGGGTGACTTATGTCACTTATGCATATGCAAGAAAATGGACCCAAAATGACATGTAGGCTATTGGTACATGTTGGAAATGGTTAATTAGCATCCTAGTAACATGTTAACATGGCATAGCATCAAATACAAAGATGAAACTAGCTAGAGAAGGATTCATGCTCATATGCTCAAATAAGGTAAAACCTACACATGGAGCTACAATGCACATGGATGAGTGTATGTAGACATACACACACCACTCACACTCACATACATCACATGGCACACCCCATGTGCCAAGCACACACTACATGGTGCACCACACACCCTACACATACCACTCACTAGCACACCTACACATGTATGTGTGTGTGAAACTCACACATACACACACACATAGCACCACACTATGCTTGCACTCACCCACTACTCTCATATGTGGGTATGTGCAAGGGCACATACACACATATGACCCACACACACACTCACATAACACTAACATACACACATATATGTGTATACATGCAAGGGCACTCACACATCATCATATATACATGACAAAAACAAATACACTACCCTGAATCTACACATACATACATGCATACATACACACAAGTAAGGAAAAGAAAGAAAGAAAGAAAATAAAAAGAAGGCAAAAAGGGGGAGAAGGGGGAATCCAACCCCAGACCCCGTGCACTCAGCGCACACAACCTACCACTGCGCTACGTCGCCGATTTCTACCAGAAGGGGGACTGCAACCCTCTAATACACACGCGCACACGCTACCACTGACGAAACTGAAGAAACAGAGCACAGCGGCGGCGACAGAGCAAACGGCGGCGCGATTCCGGCGAACACACGGGGTCTCCGGCGACGCGGATGGGCGGAATCGAAAGAGGGACCTACGGGCGCTCCATCCTGCACCTTGCCTTGCGACGAGGGGGACCGGAGGCAAGCCCAAGAATGGAGCTTTCTAGCGGCGGCGACGGTACTACGACGAGACGAAGGGCACGCGATAGGGCTACCGGAGGCTCACCGAGGGCGGACGACGGCGACACGGGCTCGACGGAGGGGAGGAAGAGCTCGGGGACGCGATGGCGACGGAGGGGACGCAGGGGAAGAAGACGACGGCGGCACCTCACTGCTCCGGACGATGGCGATGACGGGGCGAAGCTGCGGAGGAGCTAGCTTCCCCCCTAGCAGTGGGAACGGAACGGCGGTGGCACCAGGGTCCTCCCGACCCTCTCCGACGGCGACGAGCACCACCGGAGGCACGGCGACGGCGATCTTCCTCTCACTAACTTACCTGAAGCCCTCTCTCAACCCACGACAGAGGAAGAATAGAGGGGAAGAAGGAGGAGATGGCAGTGGCGAGGGAGAAGGAAGAGGGAACCCTAGCACGGGGCACGGACGCCAAGGCTTAAATAGGGGCCTCGACATGCGTGCTAACGACGACGGACGGCGACGCTCGCTGCTCTCCTGCTCGCACACGCACACACACAGCGTGACGGGGAAGAAATGGGGAGCAGGTGGCTGTCACTGTGGCTATGGGCTGGGCCTCGGCCCACCTGCTCCCTCTCTCCCAGGCTAAAGCGAGAAAAGGGGGTTTTCCTATTAAAATAAACAGGCACAACAAAATAAAAACCCCAGAGCAATAAAAGGAGTTTTAAAGTAAAACAAAAATAGTTTTGAGAAGGGAAAATAAGCCCTCTTTTATAAAAATGTCAAATGGAATTATTTAACAAGTTAGTTTTTTATTTTATTAAAAAAATCAGCCCTTGTTTAATAGCTTTTCAAAAACCAAACACACCCAACTAACAAAAACCACTCGCAATATTCATATCAACATTAGGGCCACCTCATGGACATTTTTAAAAGATTTTAAAAACAACTTAATTCTGCCAAGTAATCATATAGGGAATAAAAGCAAAGGGAGGGGTTTTATAGAGAAGGAAGAGAAGGAAGTAGAAGAGGGAGATATGCACACAAGAAATCCACCACTCTCAAGCCAAAACAACACAAGGCACACTCCAAGCCACATGATCCAATACTAGACCCACAAACACAAGCAAAACATGAAAGACATGATGATGAAATGATGGATGCCATGATGCATGAATGAATGAATGAAAGAACAACACATGAATGACAAGGAGCAAAACATCTCATAACTCATGTCACAAGGTTCATACATATGGATTACATGCCAAATAGGGTAGGGATAGCACTTGGGCTGTCACATTTTCATAATTATGAATATCCTGTTAATGAATATTACTCTTTTAGTGTGGAAACAATTTGTAGTATTCAACTCTTTTATGATACTCCCACTATTAGTCATGAGAAGAAATTTTCTTGTGTGAAGAGTACTAAAATTTTCATGCTTGTAGATCATGAAAAGAATGCTTTATGTGCTGGTTATATTTTGCAATTCCTTCATGATTCTACTTAAAATTATTATGAGGGACGAACATATGCTTGTAGGAATTGCAATAATATCAAGTTTCCTCGATATGTGTTCAAAGTTTTGAAGTTATGTTTGTTTTGCCTTCCTATGATAGTTGATTCTTGATCCCATAAATTGTTTTCTCACAAAATCCCTATTCATAGGAAGTGGATTAGACTTAAATGTGTTTGTCATGTGATTTATGATGCTCTTTTGCATGTCTCAGATATTATTTCCTATACGAGCATCATTGAAATCATCATGCCTAGCTAAAAGGCATTAAAGAAAAGCGCTTGTTGGGAGACAACCAAACAATATTAACTTCTTTTTATGTGTAAAAATGATTAGGATACTGTAGTAATAATTTTTTGTGTCTTTTATTTCAATAAAGTGCCAAGTAAAGCCTTTGGAATAGTGTGGATACTTGCTTGTTTGATTCTGTGCAAAAACAGAAATTTTTGCGCCGAGTATATGTATTATCTGATTTTACTAGACCATCCAAAAATTCTAAAATTTTTACACAACATTTATATGCCAATTCCTTGAGTTTTCCTAATTGTTCAGAATTTTAAGAGTCAGTGAAGTATGGTGATAATTTAGATCTTTACAGACTGTTCTGTTTTTAACAGATTCTGTTTTGCATGCATAGTTTTCTTCTTTCAAGTGTTCCTATAGCTTATATTGAGTAATATAAATTGTGGGACTTGTAGAATACAGTAGGTATCATGTGGGAATAAATATGAATTATGTCTTGACAGTACCTAACTGAATGATCTGTCTTTATTACACTAACCCTTCTCACAAAGTTCCGTTAAGTTTTGGGTGATTGAAGTTTTCAAGTTTTGGGTAAGACACCGATATGAGGAGAATAAGGGGTGACAAGAACCTAAGATTGGGGATTCCTAAGGCACCCAAAGGTAATATTCGATGAATACTCAAGCGTATAAGCTTGGGGATGCCCCGGAAGGCATCCCCTCTTTCGTCTTCAACACTATCGGTATATCTTACTTGGAGCTATATTTTTATTCTCCACATAATATTAGTTTTTCTTGGAGCATCATTTTATTTTGTTTTTCTATGTGAGGTGTTATTTATAATCTTGTTTTTTAATAAAAATTTCCAAGAATTGCCTTAGGTTGTTTGCATTGCATGTTTTGATGTGTGCTGTGTAAAAACACAAACTTCTCCTGTAGTGTTTGAATTTTCATATGTTACTGGAACGTGGCAAGTTTCTGAAATTTTTACATAGTATTTTCATATAAATTCTATAGAATTTCCTAAATTTTCATAATTTTTTGAGTTACATAAGTACACTGTTTTCATAAATTACTACAGACTGTTCTGTTTGGACAGATTGCTGTCATAGTTTGGTTATCTACTTGTCCTATAGTTTCCATAGCCTATATTGGTAGATATAAATTGTGGAAATGATAGTATACAGTAACTAATGTTTGAAAATTATTTTTCAACTTGTCTTGGTAGTACATGAAGTGTTGATTTGTTCTTATGTGTACTAACCTATCTCACGTGTTCTTTTTGAGTTTTGTGTGGATGAAGTTTTTGAGAATAGGTGAAACCATGATATGAGAGGATTGAACGAGATACAAAATAGAAAGCTTGGGGATTCCCAAGGCACCCCAAGTAAATATTTCAAGAAGTCTCAAGCATCTAATCTTGGGGATGCTACGCATCCCACCTCTCTTTATCAACAATTATCGGTTAGCCTTTGTTGAGCCTAAATTTTAATTCATTCACATGATACGTGTTATTCTTGGATTTGAACATCTTTATTAAGAGAGAGAGAAATCCCTCACATAGCTACTCAAGTGTTTGACTACTCATTGATCTTCACTTATATGTTTTGGAGTAGTTTTGTCATTTACTCTCGTGCTCCACTTATATCCTTCGAGTAAATAATGGAATGAATTGAATATCATGAATCTGAATTTATATATGTTTTATATGCTTATCCCATGGGGATTAATGACTTCACATATAAGAATTATAGGTGGTAAAATTTATTGAAAGTTAGCAAACACCGCATTGGTCACTTGAGCAATTCATGAAAGAATATAGAAGGAAGAGAGATTTCACATGTAAATATATTATCTTGGACATCGTCTATGATTGTGAATACCCATTAATTATTTTCAAACTTGAGAAAATTAGTTGAAGTTGGACAAGGAAGACAACGTAATGAGTTATGCTTGGGTATATTTGTATAGTAGTTATATTGGTTTGGATCCTCCAACATGTGGTGCTTGCTTCCACCTCATACTAGCCCAAACTTCCGCACCAAGTACAAATACTACTTGTGCATCCAAACACCATTAAACCAGTTTTTCCATGAGAGTCCACTATACCTACCTATGGATTGAATAAGATCCTTCAAGTAAGTTGTCATCGATGCAAAAAGCAATAAAAATTGCTCCTAAATATGTAAGATATTTTATTGTAAGGGAAAATAAGCGTTGTGAGAACTTGTGATGGTAAAGAAATAAAAGTGACGAACTGCATAATAAAGGTTGCTATCACAAAGGGCAATACAATGTGATGTTCCTTGCATTAAGAGTTTGCACATCCAAAAACAAAAAGCGCATGACAACCTCTCCTTCCCTCTACGAAGGGCCTATCTTTTACTTTCTAGTGCTTACCTTCATACAAGAGGCATGGTGATCTTCACCACTTCCTATGTTTTGCCTTTTTCTCTTGGCAAGCATCATGTGGTGGGGAAATATCCAAGCATATATGGCCATCCAAATATATTTGATCATGAATTATTATTGTTGACAATTATCTATATGATAAATAAGTTGGGAGGCGAAATTCTAAACCCCTAGCAATCATGGAATATTATATGATAGTTGAGTATGTGTAATTTGCTAATTCAAAGCTCTTACATTGACCCTTCCTGAAAATAGGATGAATTGCAATTGTTTGGTGACTGAAAGCATAGTTTGTTAGTTCTCCAAAAACTTTATGGTCTATAGTGTAAGATGTGAATAGCTTGTTACTTCATCTTAAGAAGTTCTATAAGATGAGATACTATTTATGATATATAATGACACTAGGAAAAGTGTTTGGAATTATCATTGATGAAACTTGTGCACTTTCTAGCATTCACACTTCATAAATTATTTGTTTTATCATTTACCCACTCGAGGAGGAGCAGGAATTAAGCTTGGGGATGCTGATACGTCTCCAACATATCTATAATTTATGAAGTATTCATGTCATGTTTACAATAATTCTATATGATTTTGGTATGATTTTATTAGAACTAACGCGGACTGACGTTGTTTTCAGCAGAACTACCGTGGTGTCGTTTTTTGTGAAGAAATAAAAGTTCTCGGAATGGGATGGAAATTTAGTATGATTTTTTGTGGACTAAAAGAGAACCTCAAAACATTGGAGCTAGGCCAGAAGATCCATGAGGAGGCGGCAAGCCTGCCAGGCGCGGCCACCCCTCTAGTCGTGCCTCGCGGGCTTGCCACCGCCTCGTGGAACCCCTTGACATGAGATCGACACAAAAAATTCCTATAAATACCCAAACCTCCGAAAGGAAACCTAGATCGGGAGTTCCGCCACCGCAAGCCTCCAGAGCCATGAAAAACCAATTGGGAGCCCATTCGGGCACCCTGCCGGAGGGGGAAACCATCACCGCAACCATCTTCATCATCTCGGTGGTCTCCATGACGAGGAGGGAGTAGTTCACCCTCGGGGCTGAGGGTATGCACTAGTAGATATGTGTTTGATCTCTCTCTCTCTCGTGTTCTTGAGATGGCACGATCTTGATGTATCATGAGCATTACTGATATAGATGAATCATATGGAGTTTTCCCCTATGTATCTTTGTGTGATGAATTGAGTTTTCCCTTTGAAGTTTTCTTATCGGATTGAGTCTTTAAGGATTTGAGAACACTTGATGTATGTCTTGCGATGGGATATCCATGGTGACAATGGGATGTTCTATTGATCCACTTGATGTATGTTTTGGTGATCAACTTGCAGGTTCCGTGGCCTTGGGAATATATGCATAGGGGTTGGCATGCGTTTTCTTCTTGAATCTCCGGTAGAAACTTTGACACACTCTTTGAAGTTCTTTGTGTTGGATTGAACATGCTGAATCTGAAATTGTGTGATGTATATTGTATAATCAAGCCCATGGGTACTTGTGGTGACATTGGATTATCTAGGTGACATTAGGGTTTTGGTTGATGTGTATCTTAAGGTGTTATTTTAGTATGAACTCTAGGGCTGTTCGGGACACTTATAGGGATAGCTCATAAGATTGATCAAAAAAGATAACTTTGAGGTGGTTTAGTGCCCTACAATAATTTCTTCTTTAGTTCTCTGCTATTTGTGACTTTGGAGTGAACTCTTTGTCGAACGAGAGGTACATACATATGATTCAACTATGTCAATATTGTTGAGAGAAATTGCACTATTGAAAGTATGGACCCTGGGCCTTGTTTTCAAGCATTGCAATACCGTTTGTGCTCACTTTTATTACTAGTTACCTTGCTGTTTTTATAATTTCAGATTACAAAAACCTATATCTACCATCCATATTACACTTGTATCACTATCTCTTCGCCGAACTAGTGCACCTATACAATTTACCATTGTATTGGGTGTGTTGCAGACACAAGAGACTCATTGTTATTTGGTTGCAGGGTTGCTTGAGAGAGACCATCTTCATCCTACACCTACCAAGGATTGATAAACCTTAGGTCATTCACTTGAGGGAAAATTGCCACCGTCCTACAAAAATCTGCGCTTCGAGGCCCAACACGAGTCTACAAGAAGAAGGTTGTGTAGTTGACATCACTAGGGAATAGAGAACTAGCATGTGGACTTGTGTCTTGGGGGGATCTATTACTCTAGTATATATAGGAGGGAGAGGGGAGTAGGAAGCCCTAGGGTTTCCCCTAGAGGGCTTTGGCCGAAGTGGGATAGGTGGAGGTTTCCACCAATCCTACTCCTAGTAGGATTCCTTCTCCCACTTGGAAACCCTTCCCACTCTTGGTTTTTGTACCTTTACCACCTTACTAGCCGCATGGGTCTTGTGGGGATGATTTTCCCAGCCTACTAAGGGCTGATGCACCCCCACTCAGGCCCATATGGCCTCGCTGCATGGGTGGCCCCTCCCGATGGCCCTTCGGCACTCCCGGTACACTACCGAAAATACCCGAAACTTTTCTGGTGGCCAAAATGAGACTTCATATATATAATTCCTTACCTACGAACCATTTCGGAGCTCCTCGTGACGTCTAGGATCTCATCCGAGACCCCGAGAAACCTTTGGTAACCACCATACATAACTCTATACTACCAAAACGTCACCGAACGTTAAGTGTGCAGACCCTGCTGGTTCGAGAACTATGTAGACATGATCGAGACACCTTTATGGTTAATAACCCATAGCGGGACTTGAATGCCCATATTGGTTCCCACATATTCTATGAAGATATTTATCGGTTGAACCTTATGTCAAGGATTCAGTTAATCTTGTGTGATGTTCCCTTTGTTCTTCGGTTTGTAACTTGCCCGAGATTCGATCGTCGGTATCTCAATACCTAGTTCAATCTCATTACTGGCAAGTCTCTTTACTTGTTCTGTAATACAAGATCCCATAACTAACACTTTAGTCACAATGCTTGCAAGGCTTGTTGTGATGTTGTATTACCGAGTGGGCCCTGAGATACCTCTCCATCACATAGAGTAACAAATCCCAGTCTTGATCCATGCCCACTCAACAGACACCCTCGGAGATACCTATAGAGCATCTTTATAGTCACCCAGTTATGTTGCGACATTTGATACACACAAGGTACTCTTTCCATGCCAATGAGTTGCATGATCTCATGGTCATAGGAACACATACTTCACATGCAGAAAACTATAGCAATAAACTGACACAACCATATGCTATGTTTAGGTTTGGGTCTTGTCCATCACATCATTCTCCCAATGATGTGATCCCATTATAAAATGACATCTTATGTCTATGGCTAGGAAACCTTGACCATTTTTGATTAACGAGCTAATCTACTAGAGGCATGGTAGGGACAAAGTGTTGTCTATATATCCACACATGCAATGTGTTTCCAATCAATACAATTATAACATGGATAATAAACGATTATCATGAACAATGAAATATAATAATAACCATTTATTATTGCCTCTAGGGCATATTTCCAACACCATCTGCATCTAGTTCCGTTCTTTTGCCCAATTTGTGCCATGTCATCTGTCTGGCTGTCTCTTTGACCATGAAAAGACGTTAAAGTCTTGGTATGATTAGCATATACCAAAGAACATTAACGGGGATTTATGTATGAATCTTCTCACCCATACCATTCTCTACCACAACATACCTGGAAAACTTGCAAATGGGACAATAGTTCAAGTCCGCATACTTAATCCTAAATAAGGCACATCCATTCTCACATGCATCTATCTTCTCATATGGCATCTTAAGTACACGGAGGATTTTGTCCGACTGCTACAAGTTTGCAGGAATTACATGGCCTTTGGGTAGCAAGCGTCCAAATAGTATCATCATTGCATCGTAGCATTCTCTGCCCAAGTTGAATTCAGCCTTCAGAGCCATTACTTGCCTGATGGAATCCACCTCACAAAGCTCAGTGTGCTCATGGAGAGGACATTTTGAAGACTTGAACATTTCATTGAAGGCCTTTGTAGTTTCCTCCATCTCATCATCTCAAGACCGAGCATCATCAAAGTCTTGCACCATGTCTTTGATCCTGGAACCATGCTCGTCGGTGCGACGACGAACCACCTTAGCTCTGGCACGTTAGGCAGACTCACCATGAAATGTCCACACCATATAATCAGGTGTAAAACCCCACTTCTGCCGGTGTTTACCCATTTCACCCTTTGTCCTCTTTTGAAAGTTGTCACACAAGACATAGGGCACCAGGTTTTTCTCTGGCCATTTGCAAATGCAGCTCTCACAAACCCCTTGGTTTTTGTTAACCATTTATTGGTCATGTCTTTCTGACTAGTGTGCCGGTGTACATCTATGCACGATCACTCGTCTTGCCTAGCTACCGGACACACAAGAAATATATATATAATTCAGCATATATATTCATTAGTTAATCAAGTTTGTTAGTCTTATTACGTCCATGCAAGCTACACGCTAATAGGTAAAGATAGGTCCTAATCCCACCCGAGTATGTGCAGATTGGGTTCGTTTTCCCATGCTCTTCTCTAGATCCGATGCAAAATTTTATCAGCACCTCCCCGCTGTTCTCCTGATACACGTCTCAGCAATAAACAAAGAGGATGTGTAACCAAAGAAAACAGGGAGGCACTAACGAAATTATGCATCGGATCCGGAGTAGAGCATATGGAACCCAATCTACACATACTCAGGTTGTCCATGCATATTTATAACTGTAACCCTTTCGAACGGGAGACGCATACTTGTCACACATACTGATGAATTAATATACCTATAGCTAGCAAGTTTCATCAGCACGAAGATCGGAACAGAGCAAATGAAGGCGGAGGAGGAGATGTTATTTGTGCTCACCCACGAACGCAGGGGCAGAGCTTGTCGATCTCATGGGGAGGTTGTCGAACACCGGAACCTCGTAGCGATGAAACAACTGCACATTTAAATCCACCCGATCAACACAAAAATGAGGTTTTTGTAACAAAATCATAAAATACATGACCTAACTCATAATTTACAAAACTATGACGCTGTCAGTCTTTGGAAGGCCGAAGAGCACCTTTTCGGTCAACAGGAGGCGAAGAGGTGTCGGGGGTCAGTGGCGTCGGGGGCGGCATATTAACAATTGCGCGGGGGATTGTAATGGCGACCTATCATTGACATCTTCCCGTCGCCACACGCAGGTGAAGGTGCCTGGTGTATGTAGAACCACTCTCCCTCTGATAGTTGTTGATCTCCATAGATAGATCTTGGGTGTTCATAGGAAATTTTTTGTTTCTTATGCAACGTTCCCCAACACTTGCCTTTACTGGGTGCAAGCATTTGCTTTGTGTGTGTGTGTGTGTGCAAATATTACTTATATTGTTTGTGTGGTGTCTCCTACTGGTTCGGTAAACCTTGGTTCTTAACCAAGGAAAATGTTATCTACTAATATACTACATCACCCTTTCTCTTTGGAAAAAAATCACAACGACTATCACAAGTAGAAACCTCTACTTTTTCTTACAATTCAATTGATATACAGTATTGGTTGTGTGATGATGCTTTCCCCCCAATGGTTAGAAGTGTTGCAAGTGATACGCATAGAATGAAGAATCATCGAGAATCGACTATATAATCTATGCACTCGCACCCAATATAAAAAAAATATAAGCATGTATAATTTGACCAAAAATGTTTTCACTAAATGAAAACCACATAAAAAGGTTGAGTGTGTTTAAATTAGAGATAAAGCAGAAGAATGGTACTTAGAAATATAATTTATATGACGGGCACGATGACCATTTATGCTTGCATTGTTTTCTTGTTGTGGTCTTTGGTATTTGCACACCTACTTTTGTGGCACGATATGTATTGTCCAAATAATTCCAATTAGATATCTGGCCGCTGTGCCAAACACTTATTTATGCACGATAAATGGTTAGCGATGACTACTACTTTTACTTGCCAGATGATTGATCACCTTGCATTGAAGCAGTATAGTTGCTTAAAGTTGGTTTATGAGGTCTTCTCATTTATCAATCTCTTAGTATTTCTCTGCCTTTATTTTGAATTTTTATACTTTCTCTTTTAAAGGTACATGTCCTGGATAGCAAAACTAAAGCATTCAAACATAGTTCTGCAGCCGACTAATTAGCTTGTGAGGTAGCTATGTGCCTTTAGCTTTTTTGGCCTAGCTTATTTGGTAGAGATAAGATACACACTAATTTATAAATGAATTCTCTACATTTTTAAGGGAATATCCATGTCTTTGTCAAAATCAACAGATCTCGGGTAAGGGGTCCCGAGCTGTGAGACTAGGATCGATGGTAACAAGGGACGAAGGAAACGATGTTTACCCAGGTTCGGGCCCTCCTATGGAGGTAAAACCCTACATCCTGCTTGATTATATTAATGGTATGAAGGTTACAGAGTTGATCTACCTCGAGATCGAATAGATAAACCCTAGACGAGTTTCTCTGCCCTACAATCTAAAACCCTCCGGCTTATATAGACGCCGAGGGTATCTAGGGTTTACACATGGTCTGTTGCACATCGAAGGGAAAAACATGCCTATCTACTATCGAAGATTTTGAGGATACGCTACGACTCCTTGAAGCTTCCACCCTGGCGACGGGGCCTTTGATCAACCAATGCTCAGCCAGCGGCCCACATAGTCCGGCCCATGAGAAACGGGTCGGCTATCCGAGGACCCCTTAAATAAGGACTCCCTCAGTAGCCCCCGGACTAGCCTCTAATTCCGAGGTATAATATCCGGACAATATCGTGCGTCGAAGTCTTTGGCTTGCGAGGCGAGTCCCTCTATCTCTTCTTCTTCGGCAACCATTATGTCATCGGAGAAATCCCAAGCGTCACAAAATTGCAGGGTCCATTGTAATAACTGTCAGCGCCTCTCAACCCTTGTGCGCCAAGGAGAGACGAGTGGTCCAGCGGCTTTTTACAAGACCACCCTTCCCACGAAGGAGGCACCACACATTGAAACAAGCTAAATCGTAGTCTAGGCCATGTCTTCTTCTTCCTCTCCATCAGAAAGAAAAAAGCTTCAGCAAAATATCACCACAATAGCATGGCGAGCGCCCCTAGCTCTTCCTCGCGCCCTTACGGCTCCCGTACCAAGGATTGGACAAGCTGCTCTGTATCCCTCCTTTGACTGCGCAATGATTTCTACTATGCAACCTTCTTCTTGTAGACTCGTGTTGGGCCTCCAAGTGTAGAGTTTTTTTAGGATAGTGGCAATTTTCCCTCAAGTGGATGACCTAAGGTTTATCAATCCGTGGGAGGTGTAGGATGAAGATGGTCTCTCTCAAATAACCCTGCAACCAAATAACAAAGAGTCTCTTGTGTCCCCAACACACCCAATACAATGGTAAATTGTATAGGTGCACTAGTTCGGCGAACAGATGGTGATACAAGTGCAATATGGATGGTAGATCTAGGTTTTTGTAATCTGAAAATATAAAAATAGCAAGGTAACAAATAGTAAACAGCGAGCAAAACGTTGTATAAATGCTTGGAAACAAGACCTAGGGTCCATACTTTCACTAGTGCAATTTCTCTCAACAATATTGGCATAGTTGAATCATATGTAAATACCTCTCATGCGACAAAGAGATCACTCCAAAGTCACAAATAGCCGAGAACTAACGAACAAATTATTGTAGGGTATGAAACCACCTCAAAGTTATCTTTTCTGATGAATCTTATGAGCTATCCCTATAAGTGTCATGAACAGCCCTAGAGTTTGTACTAAAAGAACACCTTAAGATACACATCAACCAAAACCCTAGTGTCACCAAGATATTCCAATGTCACCACAATTACCCATGGGCTTGATTATATGGTGTGCATCACATAATTTTAGATTCATCATATTCAATCCAACACAGAGAACTTCAAAGAGTGCCCCAAAGTTTCCACCGAAAAGTCAACACAAAAATGTGTGCCAACCGCTATGCGTAGATTCCCAAGGTCACGGAACCCACAAGTTGATCACCAAAACATACATCAAGTGGATCAATAGAACATCCATTGTCACCACGGATATCCCATCGCAAGATATACATCAAGTGTTCTCAAATCCTTAAAGACTCAATCCAATAAGAAAACTTCAAAGGGAAAATTCAATTTATCACAATAAGACAGGGAGGGTAAAAATCCATATGATTCATCTGTATCTAATAAAGCTCGCGGTTGATCAGGATCGGGCCATCTCAAAAACACGAGAGAGAAAGAGAGAGAGGAAGAGATCAAACACATAGCTACTGTTACATACCCTCCGACCCGAGGGTGAACTACTCCCTCCTTGTCATGGAGACCGCCGGGATGATGAAGATGACCTCCGATGATGGTTTCCCCCTCCGGCAGGGTGCCGAAACGGGATCCTGATTGATTTTTCATGTGTTTAGAGGCTTGAAGTGGCG
Source organism: Hordeum marinum (assembly GCA_022496015.1). Lineage (NCBI taxonomy): Eukaryota > Viridiplantae > Streptophyta > Magnoliopsida > Poales > Poaceae > Hordeum > Hordeum marinum. Next base: position 337,171,466 of record CM039677.1, on the reverse strand, counting down.
GAACTCCTGATCTAGGTTTCTTTTTGGAGGTTTCTGGATTTATCGGTCTTTTTGGCGTTGGAATCACATCAAGGAGGTGCTCGATGGCCCCACAAGCTTGCTAGGCACGACCAGGGGGTGGCCGCGCCTAGCAGGCTTGTGGCCTCCTCGTCCACTTCCTGGCCCAGCTCTTCGCTCTAGTATATTTTTATTTTCCAAAAATATCCTCCATAAGTTTTTAGCCCATTCCGAGAACTTTTATTTCTCCACAAAAACAACACCACAGTAGTTCTGCTGAAAACAGGGTCAGTCCAGGTTAGTTCTACTGAAATCATATGAAAATCATATAGAATTATTGTAAACATGGCATGAATACTTCATAAATTATAGATACGTTGGAGACGTATCAGCATCCCAAGCTTAATTCATGCTCATCCTCGAGTAGGTAAATGATAAAAGAAATAATTTATGAAGTGTGAATGGTAGCATAGTGCATAAATTTGATCAATGATAGTTCCAAACACCATTTCTACCATCATTATATATCATAAACAGTAGCTCATCTCATAAAACTTCTCATGATGAAATAACAAGCTATCCACATGTTAAAGTATAGATGAACAAACTAGGCTTTCAGTCACTAAACAATTGCAATTGATCTTATTTTTGGGAAGGGTCTATGTAAGAGCTTTGATTTAGCAAATTCCACATACTCAACTATAATTTAGTCTTCCATGATTGCTAACACTCAAAGCATATTTTTAGAACAAATAGCATCCATCGAACACAGAGAAAGATAGGGTCTTAAAGTTTCACCTCAAAACTTATTTATCATATAGAGAATTGTCAACAATAATAATCCATGATCAAATATATTTGAATGGCCATATATGCTTGGATCTTTCCCCAACACATGATGCTTGCCAAAAGAAAAAGGCGAAATATAGGAAGTGGCGAAGATCACGATGACTCTTGCATAAAGGTGTCGGCGCACGACACCTATGGGACCGTGAGGATCCCTTTGCGGTTCAGCGGGGAGAAGGTAACTACAAAGATACGATCACACGACCGACGCGAGGGGAAGTTTTTACCCAGGTTCGGGCCGCTGTGGAGCGTAAAACCCTACTCCTACTTCGATGTATTATGAGTGTTTTGAGGTTCTAGCTACAGGGGCGCTACGAGGAGCTGCTACGCGCACGAGCTAGAAGATGGGAGCCAAAAGTAGTCTCTCGTAATGCCTTGAGCCTCCTTTTATATGACTAAGGGGATCCCAACAGTGTCGTACAGTGCGTGCATGAGGCGCACAGTGCAACAGTGCTATCATACCTAACCTTGACGAAGTGGGACAAACGCATTTAATGCTCCGTTAGTGTCCCTGGCCTTCTACGAGACGGGACAGGGGCCCGTCCCATCTGCACCGCTTAGCTTCTCCTTCCCCAGTGCATTGACACGTATCCTGGGAGTCAACACCTGGTCTCCGCGCTGGCAAGGTGGTGAGGTCTTGCCCAGTGTCCTTCTTGCCGGGGCTCCGTAGGCCACCCTCGACAAGATCTTGCTGGGGTTCTGACCCTTGGCCTTTGGTCTTGTGTTTGTTGACTTGAATGTTCCCTCAATGTCTTCATGCTTGCTTCCAATAGTCCTCCGGTGGACCTTGCCGCGGGTGTGGCTACAACTGCCCCTGCACAAGTAAGGGGTACTAATGGACCCAATCCTTAGTACACCGACAGGAGCCCCCAGGCCTGGGCCACACACGGTGCAAGGCATTGTTGGGCTAGGACCAAACAGTGCAGGGCACGTGTGGAAGGGGTCTGCGGTTGCAATCATCTCGCTTACAGCGCCACCCCACGATGCGCGTTAAGTGCGCGATGTGGGAGGCATGCGTGGAGCGGCCATAATTATTTCAATTACAACATCATGTCGTTTCCGCCACCTGTGCCGCATGCATAGTGGGGATCCAGCAACGGGCATCCATGACTTAAAGTACCGGCCATGGTAGAAAGCGCAGCGCCATGGATTGGGGGAACGGGGCGGTCGCCTGTTCGGCCCGTGATCGTGGGTGGAGCTATTGGCGGAGATGGGCGGTGACTCTTGGAGCGAGGGATAGCCAGCCCCCACACTTCCCCCTATAAATTGGGGGGGAGCGAAGGCGAGGCTCACCCATCTTTTCTCCCTCATTGAGTGAAGGCCTCCAAAACCTTCCCTTCCATGCCTTCCCGATCTTTGGTAGTTTCCGTCCTCAGCCATGGCTGGGCGATGAGTGCGGCCTCCGTCTTCCTCCCGCTCGGCGAGGATTTTCGATTAGGATTATGCCACTGCTTCAGCCATGGAGCGAAGGGTGGCTCAAGCGCGCGCGGCGGAAGGGGTGCGAGGGGTCGTGGTCGGCATGGAGGCCGAGGCCGGGGGAGGCGGAGTGCCGCTCCTCCTCTTCCTATGATGCCAGACCCTCTCCTTGAAGATCCCCACGCTGAGGGGACGGCGCTAGAGTTCGTGCTCGAACTGCACGGCCCCCTTCGAAGTCATTTGTGTCTCCCTCATCTTTTCGCCAGGGTGATGGAGGTTAACAAGCCACCCGCCCTATGATTGTGGGCTCTTGGCTCCTGCAATGGCACCACGCGGGTGGAAGTTGAGTACCCGGAGCATTGCGTCATGTTCCTCAGACGCGGTTGGAAAACCTTCGCCCGCACCCATAGCCTCCAGGATGGGCACCTCCTCCACTTCAAAATGACGGAGGCCAATCTGCTCTCCATCAAGATTTATGGGCGCCCAAGCGTCCGTCTTAGATGCTATGAAGAGAGCTCGACCAATACTGGAAGCTCCTCCCCGAGAAACACTTACGAGGAGGACAGTGGTGAAGACGAAGATGACGAGTCTGAGCTCCAGGCCATCAAGTCGGAATATGACGACCTAAGCTCGGACTAGTCGCAGGTCGCACCATCATCGCGAGCTCATGCCTCTCCCCCTCCTGGCGCAGCGACCTTTTCGGGGGTCCTTGCCCCGGGTGCTGCCTTATCTTCCATCTAGATCTTGTGGCAGCCCCGTGGACTTCAGCTTCGTCCTCCCTTCTGGACGTGCTGCCGTCCGCACAGTGCTGGTCCAGAAGGGGTCAGGCTGGGCTTCTGCCGGGGGCCTCTCCCTATCTTTTTCTTCTTGTAAACTGCCCCTGGGGGAGAAAGTCAGATAAAGATGTACTTAGGAAAAGGCACTGTCTCATGTAAATTTTATTCCTTTTAAATGAATGCATGTTACTCCCCTTGTCTGATTTTTCTCTGTATGGTGTATTCCCTACTATTTATCGGGAAACTTGTCTGTGTATGCAGCACCGTCGTGAGCGCTTTGAGGAACGAATCCTTAGCAGCCTGCTGGCAAGATGTCTTGGCACTTTTAGCGCAGCCACCTAAACTGTTGAGCAGGCTCAAAACATAGTAAGGGCACGACCAATTGTGACAAGTTACTTTAACGTTTTCAGTGCAGCCACCTAAACTGTTGAGCGGGCTCGAAACAGAACAAGGGCGCAACCGATCACGACAAGGTTCCCTCGCGTGCAGGTTTTCCATACAAAAGTTTAAAATCGTCCAAGGACATAGATAGCCTCATAGTAAAGGTTTATTTAGGGTTTTGCAACTTATCTTTTTTATTGTCGTACTCCTTCATGCAAGGTTCCAACTCCGAGCACCGCCCATAGGTGTCCACACCACCTCTTCCCCCCGGCAAACTTGTGTGCGAGGGAACCTTCTATCCCTTAAGAAAAAGAAAGAATATAAAACAGAGGTATGAAACCTTGGCAGTTCGTTAGCACTTGCCAGGAATAAGTGTAATGCAACATCTCATATAAATATGCACGTAAAGAAAACATGGGAATCGACAAGAGTTGCAAAGACGCCTGATCTTATTTAACTATGCACAGGGTATGTGCCTTGCTTTGTACAAAGGATGACATACCTTGCCAGCAAGACTTGTACAAAAGGTGGTTGCCGGGGGGCGGCAACCATTCCTTATGGATAAAACTTACGAAGATGTTCAATGTTCTAGGAGTTTCTCACTGGGATGCCCTCTTCGGTCTCCAGGCAGACTGCGCCAGGCCTGGTGACTCGTACTATGCGATAAGGGCTTTACCACTTTGGTGTCAAATTGTTTGAATTCTTGGTCGAAGAACTCCGGGCATGAACTTTGCGTCTATGGTAGCGGCGCAAAGCTTGCTCGTAGCGTGCAGCTCGCACAACAACCCGAAGACGATCTTCCTCAAGGAGCATTATGTCTTCTTGGCACAACTGCTCTAACTCAACCTCATCCTAAGAGAGCACTCGAGGTGACCCATATATGAGTTATGTGGGGAGAACTGCCTCCGCCCCTTACACCAGGGAGAAGGGTGTCTGGCCGGTGCCTCGATTTGGCGTCGCTCTGATCGACCAACGAACCGCCGACAACTCATCAATCCAGCATCTTCCGCACTTGTGCAGCCTGTCGAAAGTTCTCGTTTTAAGCCCTCACAGCACTTCAGCATTTTCCCATTCCGCTTGGTCGTTTCTCCTTGGATGAGCGAAGGAAGCAAAGAAAATTTTGCCGCCAAGGTCTTGGACGTATTGCATGAAGGCGCGGCTTGTGAACTGTGTGCCGTTATTGGTGATGACCCTGTTAGGTACACCAAAACGGCAAACTAGTCCTCTGAAGAACTTGACGGCTGATTATGTTGTCACCTTTCTCATTGCTTCCACTTTTGGCCACTTTGTGGACTTGTCGATTGCGACGTACAAGTACTCAAAGCCCCAAGTAGCACGAGGAAAGGGGCCCAATATGTTGAGCCCCCAGACCTAATATGGCCAGGAAAGTGGGATTGTCTGAAGAGCTTGAGCTCATTGATGTACCTTCTTCGAATGGAACTGGCACGCTTCACACTTGATTACTAGTGCAATTGCATCCTGGAGAGCGGTGGGCCAAAACAAACCTTGCCGGAAGGCCTTCCCGGCAAGAGCTCTCGGTCCTATGTGGGAGCCACATATGCCTCCATGTATCTCTGCCAACATCTCTAGTCCTTCCTCCCGAGGAACGCACTTCAATTCACACCGTTTGATCTCTTTCTCTACGGGACATTGTCCACAAACTGGTACATACTAGACTGATGGGCTACTTTCTCCGCTTCTTCCTGTTCCTCCGGGAGTTCTCCTATTTGAAGGAAATGAACTATGCGTTGGATCCTAAGGCTTGACGGCAAGCGCTAAAGGCATATCTTCTACCACGGGGCACTTGTCTCTACGGCAAGGGCTTGTGGCCCTGCCAGAGCCTGTTGCCCCCGGCAAGATTGGTGTTGATCGTGGCAACTTCCTTGTTGTCCGCTTCTGTAAGCCCTGCCGGGAAGTACTGGCAAGTACTAGCCAGAATTCAACTTCCTCCTCTTGCTCTGCTTCGCCAGCGGCAATACGAATGACTAAATTAGTTGGAGCACAAAGGTCCATGGTTCCACAGGTAACTTGAGGGCAACACGCTTCGACAGCTCATCAGCAACACTATTCTCTGCAAGAGGAATGTGCTCTGCTTGCAGACCATCAAAGCGCTCCTGCAACTTCCTCATTTCATCCACAAAAGCTTCCATCAACGAGCTTTGATAATCCTTATTGACTTGCTTGACGACAAGTTGTGAGTCTCCTCCGACAATGACCTTCTTGATCCCAAGGTTCGCTGCAATTCTGGGGCCAGAAAGCAGCCCCTCATACTCTGTAGTGTTCTTCGTCGACTTCTCCCGAGGAAAGTGCATCCAAATTACATATGTTATGTGCTCTCCGGTGGGTGCGACAAGCAGCACGCTAGCACCGGCTCCTTGCAGGGAGAAAGCTTTGTCGATGTACATAACCCATTATTGGCTCATTTCCTTGCCGGGGATGGGCGTCTCTTGGATCTCTTCGTCTGGCGTTGGAGTCCATTCTGCGACGAATTACGCTAAAGCTCTATGCTAAATCATTGAAGTGCTTCCAAACTTGAGGCCAAAGCTTGACAACTCCAAGGCCCATTCCACAATCCTGCCTGTAGCGTCTTGGTTCCGCAAAATCCATTGTAGTGGAAAGCAAGTGATGACAGTAATCTCATGTGCTTGAAAATAATGGCGCAACTTCCTTCAGGCCATGAGGAGGCCAAAAAGTAACTTTTCCATACCAGAGTACCTTGACCTGGCCCCTTGCAAAAGGGAGCTGATGAAGTACACTAGGCGTTGCACCATTTTGTTCTTCTGTGTGCCTTCCTTCATCTGCGCAGGCTCTGACTTGCCGGCACCAAACCTTGCCGGGGAAGCCCCCGGTCTGTCGCTTGGCGGTCCTGCTTCAAATGCTGCTTCTTCGTCGGCTTCTCTCTATGCTACCAACGTAGCACTAGCCACTTGATTCGTTGTTGCCAAGTACAACAAAAATGACTGTTGTGGTCTAGGTGTGACTAGTATTGACGGAGAGGAGAGGTACCTCTTCAAATTCTGCAGCGCTGCCTCCGCTTCCGGAGTCCACTTCATTGGACCTGCCTTCTTCAAGATTTTGAAAAATGGTAGGGCACGCTCAGCAGACTTCAAGATGAACCTACTCAGAGCCGCGACACAGCCGGCAAGACGGCGCACATCCTTGACGCATTTTGGTGCTTCAATCTGCTTAGTTTCTTTGATCTTGTCTGGGTTCACCTCGATCCCGCGTTGAGATACAAAGAACCCGAGAATCTTACCAGATGGAACACCGAACATGCATTTCTCAGGATTAAGCTTCAAGTTGATCTTGAACAGATACCCAAATGTCTCTTCCAGGTCTTGCACGAGCGTTGCTTTGTCTTTGGTTTTGACCATTATGTCATCCATACAGGTTTCCATATTTCTATGTAGGTGGGGCTCAAAACCAATCTAGACTGCTCTTGCAAACGTCGAACCAGCACTTTTCAACCCAAATGGCATACACACAAAGCAATACATACCACCTGGGGTGATAAATGCGGTCTTCTCTTCATCTTCCTTGGACATGAAGATCTGGTGGTATCCTGAATAAGCATCGAGGAAAGACAACAAATCACAGCCTGCAGTGGAGTCCACAATCTGGTCGATGTGCGGCAAGGGGAATGATCTTTTGGACAGGCTTTGTTGAGATCTATATAATCAATGCATAGCCTCCATTTTCCATTCGCCTTGCACACTAAAACTAGATTGCCAACCATGTTGGATGAAGCACTCCCTTGACCAAACCTGTCGCTTCCAATTTCCTGATTTCCTTGGCAATGAACTCTTGCCGCTCCAAGGCTTGCTTCCTGACTTTTTGCTTGATGGGCCGTGCGTGGGGACAGGTGGCAAGGTGGTGCTCAATTACCTCCCTGGGAAAACCGGGGACATCGGATGGTTGCCATGCAAACACATCGACGTCCGCCCACAGGAAGGCAATGAGCGTGCTTTCCTATTTGTCATTGAGGGTGGAACTTATGGTGAAAGTTCCCCCCGTGCCATCCTCCTTGATGGGCACCTTCTTGGTTTTTGGTGGAGCTGCCTTGCATTTCTTGTTCTTGTCAGTGGAGCTCTCTGGCACATTGTCGATGGGAGCACAGCACTCCGAAGAGTCGCGCTTGTCGGAGTTTGCACCAGAAGCCTTGTTGGTCTTCTTCCCCCCGAGAGCTTCAACGGCAAGAGCAGGTGCCTTGGCGGCAGGTGCTGCAACCGCCTCTCGGTAAAGCTGGTCGGCACAGATAAGTGTGTCCTTCTTGTCGGAGTTGATCGTGATGACGCAGATTGGCCTCGGCATCTTCAACACATTGTAAGCATAGTGTGACGCCACCATGAACTTGGCCAGCGCTGGTCGTCCAAGTATCCCATTGTATGTCAAGGGTATCTTGGCAACATCAAAAACAATCTTCTCTGTTCTGAAGTTCAGGTCACTGTAAAATGTTATCGGCAATGTGATCTTGCCCTTTGGCTGAGTCCTTCCCGGATTGATCCCCTGAAAAGTGCCTTTCTCTTCAAGATCTCTGTCAAGAATTTGCAATCTCTTGATCACATCAGGCGAGATCAGATTCAGAGCAGCGCCACTGTCAACTAACATTTTCGTCACCTTGAGGTTGCGAATTGTCGGTGAAACCAACAATGGCAGACACCCGACCGCTGTTGTGCGATTAGGGTGGTCCTCAACGTCGAAAATGATAGGCGTGTGGGACCATCTCAGGGGCTTCCGGGCTTCAACAGATGGTTCCGTCGCATTAATCTCGTGCGTCCACTGTTTGAGTTGACGGCAGGAAGAATGCAACGAGTGACATCCGTAGCTCTCTGAAACTTGTGCTCACTAGACTCATTGTCCTCTTCATTGCCATCATTGTCTTCCTCTTCCTTGTCGCGGCCTCTAGCGGGCCTCTCTAGCTGCTTGGCCTTGCCGCAACAACCTCCTCGGCCACCGTGCTTCTTGTTGGACCCTTCTGCACCTTCTTGGGCTTTCTCCTTGTCCCGCCTTACGTACTCAGCTTTCTGCCTTTCGGCAAGCCGCTCAACTTGTCGGCAGTTTTGGAGGTTGTGGCCCTTGGTGTGGTGGATCTTGCAATACTACTTGTTGGAGCCCTCCGGCTTGTCGGTAGCCGCCAAGTCTTGACAAGAGGCGCACCCGGCAACCTCCTTGCTAGGGTTGTCAACATTTGCCTTCTTGGCGGCGCCAAGGTTGCCGGACTCCTCGACGGCAAGCACGGCCTTGTCCTTGCACTTCTTGTTTCGTCGTCGGCCTTTCCTTGTCGGGGTAGTAGTGTCTTCATCAGAGTCGACCCCAACATCAGCATCCTCGCCAAGGAGTCTCCTCCCTTCCTCAACTCGAGCACACCTATCAGCCAGCGCGTAGAGCTCGGCGACATCCTTGACCTTAGTCATTGCCAACTCTTCACGCAACCTACGGTTATGCACATTATGATGAAACGCGCTGATAACAGCGACAGGATGAACGTTTGGGATGTTGTGGTGTATGCAACTGAATCTCTGAATGTACTTGCGCAAGGTTTCACCTTCCTTCTAGGGGATAAGATGCAAATCGCTTGCTTGACCAGGAGCTTGGTGACCTCTGGCAATGGTGCCAACAAACTCGTGGCATAGGTCTTCCTAGGATGAAATGGAATTCTCCGGCAGGTGCATCAACCACGACCTGACATTGGGCTTGAGCACTAACGGGAAGTAGTTGGCAAGTATCTTGTCATCACAAGCTCCGTCATCCTGCACCGCAATGGTGTAGATGCTCAAGAACTCTGATGGGTGGGTCTTGTTGTTGTATTTCTCCAGGACCTACGGCTTGAACGTTCAAGAATTGGGACACTGGACTCGCCGCAGCTCACGGGTAAATGCTGGACAACCCACCTCATAAGGCAGGTCGACAGGATACCTTAGCGCAGGCTTGTCTATAGTGGGCCCCATACGCTTATCGGATTAATGGCGCGTTTCTCGCCACCGCTCGATGGTGGTCCGGGCATCCTCCTTGGTATGCTCCTAAAGAACTTGACGTTGATCACGGCGAGTCCACGGATCAGATGATGAAGTGGAGTCATCACTGCTGGTGCCTACCGACCGAGTCGGCGACCACGACTATCATCGCCGGGGAGAATGCACCATGGTCGCAGCACCTCCGGCCTCGTCGCCATTAGCGCGCGCTGACTCGATGTACCGCTTCTATGAGGGCTCTACCCACTATGGTCCACCCCTGTCGGCGAAGCTGGTGAGGCTCTGGAAAGTATCTCTCCACTCATCGAGCTTGTTTGCCGCAGGAGGGAAGTTCAGGAGCAGTTTTGCTCGCGCCAATGCTTCTGTCGATGAAGTTGGCAGCGGAAGGCGCGATGAACGTGAGGTGATCTAACTCCTAACGGTGTTAGAAGGATCTCCATCACGGTCTCGCTACCGCGCACCACCTCTGTTAGTATTTTGGCATGCATGTTGGTCCCGCACATCTCGGGGCTAATGCGCAAGGGCCTTCCCGTGGGTGCGCCTGGAACCACCATCGTCGCGACGCTGTTCATCGCGCGTGGCCTGAGAAGGCCGTGGCGGCTACGAGCGCACAGGGCGAGGACGGGTCGACCGCCCTGAAACCCTTCTTCTTGGGGGCCATGGCGATGGATGAACTGGCGCACAAATCGCGTGATCAGGTTCGCACCACCTGTCCCACTATCGGCACGCCAAAGATGTTGGTGCACGACACCTATGGGACCGCGAGGATCGCTTTGTGGTTCGGCGGGAAGAAGGTAAGTACAAAGAGCAGATCACACGATCGGCGTGAGGGGAAGTTTTACCTAGGTTCGGGCCGCTGTGGAGTGTAAAACCCTACTCCTGCTTCGATGTATTATGAGTGTTTTTAAGGTTCTAGCTATATGAACGCTATGAGGAGATGCTACGCACGTGAGCTAGACGATGGGAGCCAAAAGTCCTCTGTCATAATGGCTTGTATATGACTAAGGGGATCCCAACAGTGGCGTACAGTGCGTGCACGGGGCGCATAGTGCTATAGTGCTATCATACCTAACCCTGATGAAGTGGGACAAACACATTTAATGCTCCATTAGTGTCCCTGAAATTATATGGGACGGGACAGGGGCCCGTCCCATCCGCACCGCTTAGCCACTCCTTCGCCAGTGCCTTGACATGTATCCTAGGAGTCGACACCTGGTCTCTGCGCTGGCAAGGTGGCGAGGTCTTGCCAAGTGTCCTTGCTAGGGCTCCGCAAGCCACCCCCGGCAAGATCTTGCCGGGGTTCCATCCCTTGGCCTTTGGTCTTGTGCTCATTGACTTGAGTGTTCCCTCGATGTCTTCGCTCTTGCTTCTAGTAGTCCTCCGGTAGGCCTTGCCGCTGGTGTGGCTACAACTTCCCCTGCACAAGTAAGGGGTACTAATGGACCTGATCCTTAGTACACCGACAGGAGCCCCCAGGCATGGGCCACACACGGTGCGAGGCATTGTTGGGCAAGGCCCAAATAGTGCATGGGCACGCGTGCCAGGGGTCTGCGGTTGCAATCATCTCGCTTACAGCGCCACCCCATGATGCGCGTTAAGTGCGCAACGTGGGAGGCGTGCGTGGAGCGGCCGTAATTATTTCAATTACTGCGTCTGGTCGTTTCTGCCATGCACGCCGCATGCATAGCAGGGATCCATCAACGGGCGTTCGTGACTTAAAGTCCCGATCGTGGCAGAAACCGTAGCGCCATGGATTGGGGGAACGGGGCGGTCGCCTGTTCGCCCCGTGATCGTGGGTGGCGCTACTGGCGGAGATGGGCGGTGACTCTTGGAGCGAGGGAGAGCCAGCCCACGCGCTTCCCCCCTATAAATTTGGGGGGGAGCGAAGGCAAGGCTCACCCATATGTTCTCCCTGATTGAGTGAAGGCCTCCAAAACCTGCCCTCTCATAACAACCGAGAGATCTTAGTATCTTCCATGCTAGATACACTATAGACGGTTCCCAAATAGAATGGTAAAGTTTTTACTCCCCCTCCACCAATCAATCACGTTCCATGCGCGAGCCGAATCCACGGGTACCGTCCATACTAACAACATTCCTAGGGTTGTTTTGTTTAATTATTAGGACTAGGAATCCCAATTACCAGCCACTTTCTCAGGAATGATAGTGAATCGACACATATCGTGAGAATACCCACCTAGCCTGGAAGATACTGACAACCCCTAGTTACTATATGAGTGATTCGGGCATACAAAACGGAATATTATTTGAAGGTTTAGAGTTTGGCACATGCAAATTTACTTGGAACGGCAGATAAATCCCGCATATAGGTAGGTATGGTGGACTCATATGGAACAACTTTGGGTTTAAGGATGTTTGGATGCACAATTAGTATTTCAACTTGGTGTGGAAGTTTTGGCTAGTATGAGGTGGAAGCCAGCACTACATGTTGGAGGATCCATAACAATATAACTTCTATGCAATAAACACAACCATAACTCATTACGTTGTCTTCCTTGTCCAACTTCAACTAATTTGCTCAAGTTTGAAAATAATTAATGGGTAATCACAATCATAGAAGATGTCAAATATAGTATATTTATATGTGAAATCTCTCTTCCTTCAATATTTTTTCATCAATGGTTCAAGTGACCAATGCGGTGTTTGCTAGCTTTCAATAAATTTTACCACCTATACTTCCTATATGTGAATTCATTACTCCCCATGGGATAAGCATATAAAACATATATAATTTAAGATTTAAGATATTCAATCTATTCAACCATTTGCTCATAGGATATAAGTGAAGCACGAGAGTAAACGAGAAAACTACTTCAAAACATATAAGTGAAGATCAGTGAGTAGTCAAACAATTAAGTAGCTATGTGAGGAATTTCTCTCTCTCTCTCACTCTCAATAAATTTTTAAGATCTGATTATTTTATTTAAACAGCAAGCAAAAGAAAAATATCACTCCAATAATAGCACACATCATGTGAACGGATCAAAATTTAGGCTCAACATAGGCTAACCGATAATTGTTGATGAAGAGGGGTGGGATGTGTAGCATCCCCAAGCTTATATGCTTGATACTTCTTGAAATATTTACTTGGGATGCCTTGGTCATCCACAATCTTGAGATTTTGTATCTCATTCAATCCTCTCATATCATGGTTTCACCTATTCTCAAAAACATCATCCACACAAAACTCAAAAAGAACTCGTGAGATAGGTTAGTACACATAAGAACAAATCAACACTTCATGTACTGACACGACAAGTTGAAAAATAACTTTAAAACATTAGGTACTGTATGCTATCATTTCCACAATTTGTATCTACCAATATAGGCTATGGAAACTATACGATAAGTAGATAACAAAACTATGACAGCAATCTGTCCAAACAGAACAGTCTGTAGAAATTTATGGAAACAGTGTACTTATGTAACTTAAAAAATTGTGAAAATTTGGGAAGTGATATAAAATTTATATTAAAACACTTTGTAAAAATTTCATAAACTTTACACGTTCCAGTAAAATATGAAAATTCAAACACTACAGCAAAAGTTTTTGTTTTTACCCAGCACATATCAAAACATGCAATGCAAGCATCCTAAGGAAATTCTTGGAAATTTTTATTGAAAAAAAAAGATTATAAATAACAACTAACATAGAACAACAAGATAAAATGACGCTCCAAACAAAACTCATATTAAGTGATGAATAAAAATATAGCTCCAAGTGAGATATACCGATAGTGTTGAAGACGAAAGAGGGGATGCCTTCCGGGGCATCCCCAAGCTTAGATGCTTGAGTCTTCCTTGAATATTAACTTGGGGTGCCTTGGTAATCCCAAATATCAGGTCCTTATAACTCCTTATTCTCCTCATATCGGCGTCTCATGCAAAAATTGAAAACTTCAATCACAAAAAACTTAACGGAACTTTGTGAGAAGGGTTAGTGTAATAAAGATAGAGCATTCACTTAGGTACTGTCAAGACAAGATTCATAATTATTTCCGCATGATACCTACTGTATTCCATCATTCCCAAAAGTTATATTACTCAATATAAGCTATGGGAACACTAAAACAAGCAAACTATGCATGCAAAACAGAATCTGTCAAAAACAGAACAATCTGTAAAGATCTGAATGATCACCATACTTCCCTGACTCTAAAAATTCTGGCAAATTAGTATATACACAGAATTTGCATAGAAATGTTTTTTAATAGTTTCAGGATTTTTTGATGCTCCAGTAAAATCCTATAATTCATATACTGGACGCAAAACTTTCTATTTTTGCCCAGAATCAAACAAGCAAGTATCCTCACTATCACAAAGGCTTTACTTGGCACTTTATTGAAATAAAAGACACAAAACATGATGAGTACAGTAGCTTAATCATGTGAACATGCAAAAAATAAAGTAAAAGTGTTGGGTTGTCTCCCAACAAGGGCTTTTCTTTAATGCCTTTTTGCTAGGCATGATGATTTCAATGATGCTCGTATAGGAATAATAACTAAAACATGCAAAAGAGCATAACGAATCTCATGAAAATCACATTTAAGTCTAACCCACTTCCATTGCATAGGGATTTTTTGATCAAACAATTTATGGGAGCAAGAATCAACTATTATCATCATCGTTAATAGTGGGTTTATTTCATGACAAGCACATTTAAGTCTAACACACTCATCATTAATAGTATGAATAGCACAAATAGTATAGCAACTATTATCATCATCCTCCAAGTTGGTGCCATAAATATTTTCAATATTATAAGAAGTATCATTATCTTTCCAATCATAATTATCACAACAAGCAATAGGCATAGCAAAATCATCCTCAAGTGCATCATCTTCCACAACTATTTTTGATTCATTCTCATGAGGCCTATCAATAATGGAAGCAGCATTATTTGGGAGAGATACCTTTTTACCTTTACTTTTCCATCTTTTCTTCTTGTTCACCACGTTATGTGTGGGTTTATTTAATTCCTCCAAGCTACTTTTTGAAGAGGTTGGTTGAATAAAAAGCTCCTCCTCATTACCTGATTCATCATGAGAAAAAATAGGAGGATATTGGGAAACCTCTTCCCCTTAATTAGTATTCTCTTCATCTTATATTTGTTTTCTTGTATTTAAGTAATTGGCAATATAAGTATTCTCAATGCAATTTACCACGCAATACATATAGATTTCATTTAGGTCAAAATCAATAATTTTCATGAGAGCCCAAGTTGTAACATCCTTAGTTTTATGTTTCATTTCTTCATACCCCAAAAATAGACTAAGTTCATTGTGATGATGAAGGGTAATGAGGTTATCATAGTTTTTGGACACAATTCGATCATGAAATAATTCACATTGGAAATTAAAATGACCACTTTCATTGCAAAGTTCACAAGGACGGCGAGAAATATCAATTTTTTCAACACAAACCTATAGCCTTCTTGCAACCATTTAGTTTCTAAATACTTGTGCCTCTTACAAAATTTATCTTCCCTTTTAGGCATGTCTTGACAAACTCTATGCACTCCACAAAAATTGACATGCTTATAAGAAGTCTTTTTCTCATGACTAGTGCAATCATCATTAGTACTATGGATATTCAAAGAATTCCTACTAACAACATTGCAATCATGCTCATCACTCAAAGATTTAGTGCCAAATTTTTTAATAACTTCTTCTAATACTTGAGCACAATTTTCCTTTCCATCATTTTTCAGGAAATACATTAAAAAGATGAAGCATGTGAGGCAACCTCAATTCCCTTTTTGTAGTTTACTTTTATAAAACCAAACTAGTGAAAAACAAAAGATTTGATCGCAAGATCTAAATATATACCTTCCAGCACTCACCTCCCCGGCAACGGCGCCAGAAAAGAGCTTGATGTCTACTACGCAACCTTCTTCTTGTAGACTCGTGTTGGGCCTCCAAGTGTAGAGTTTTGTAGGACAGTGGAAATTTTCCCTCAAGTGGATGACCTAAGGTTTATCAATCCGTGGGAGGTGTAGGATGAAGATGGTCTCTCTCAAACAACCCTGCAACCAAATAACAAAGAGTCTCTTGTGTCCCCAACACACCCAATACAATGTTAAATTGTATAGGTGCACTAGTTCGGCGAAGAAATGGTGATACAAGTGCAGTATGGATGGTAGATATAGGTTTTTGTAATCTCAAAATATAAAAACAGAAAGGTAACAAATAGTAAACAAAGAGCAAAAAGTTGTATAAATGCTTGGAAACAAGGCCTAGGGTCCATACTTTGACTAGTGCAATTTCTCTCAACAATATTGGCATAGTTGAATCATATGTAAATACCTCTAGTGCGACAAAGAGCTCACACCAAAGTCACAAATAGCGGAGAACTAACGAAAAAATTATTGTAGGGTATGAAACCACCTCAAAGTTATATTTTCTGATCAATCTTATGAGCTATCCCTATAAGTGTCACGAACATCCCTATAGTTCGTACTAAAATAACACTAAGATACACATCAACCAAAACCCTAATGTCACCTAGATACACCAATGTCACCACAAGTGCCCATGGTCTTGATTATACGGTGTGCATCACATAATTTCAGATTCATCATATTCAATCCAACACAAAGAACTTCAAAGAGTGCCCCAAAGTTTCTACTGAAAAGTCAAGACAAAAACGTGTGCCAACCCTTAAGCATAGATTCCCAAGGTCATGGAACCCATAAGTTGATCACCAAAACATACATCAAGTGGATCAATAAAACATCCCATTGTCACCACGGATATCTCATCGCAAGACATACATCAAGTGTTCTCAAATCGTTAAAGACTCAATCCGATAAGAAAACTTCAAAGGGAAAACTCAATTCATCACAATAAGATAAGGAGGGGGAAACTCCATATGATTCATCTATATCAATAAATCTCATAGTAAATCAAGATCGTGCCATCTCAAGAACACAAGAGAGAGAGAGATCAAACACATAGCTACTGGTACATACCCTCAACCCCGAGGGTGAACTACTGCCTCCTCGTCATGGAGAGCGCCGGGAAGATGAAGATAACCTCCGATGATGGTTTCCCCCTCCCGCAGGATGCCGGAACAGGCTCCCAATTGATTTTTGTGGCTTTGGAGGCTTGCGGCGGTGGAACTCCCGGTCTAGGTTTCTTTTCACAGGTTTCTGGATTTATAGGACTTTTTGGTGTTGGAATCACGTTAAGGAGGTGCTCGAGGGGCCGACAAGCTTGCTAGGCATGGCTAGGGGGTGGGCGCGCCTAGCAGGCTTGTGGCCTCCTCGTCCACTTCTTGGACCAGCTCTTCGCTTCAATACTTTTTATATTTTCCAAAAATATTCTCCGTAAATTTTCAGCCCATTTTGAGAACTTTTATTTCTGCACAAAAACAACACCATGGTAGTTCTGCTGAAAATAACGTCAGTCCGGGGTAGTTCTAATGAAATCATACCAAAATCATATAGAATTATTGTAAACATGGCATGAATACTTCATAAATTATAGATACGGTTGAGACATATCATGCAACCTCGAGACCCAAGGGTATCTTCCTTCCTCGGATCTAGCGGTTACCCATGCCGGTTTGACTTCTTTCAATGGTGAAGCCTTGACGGAAAACTTCCCAAATCCTCAAAAGGGAGAGCGGGTATGTTTTATACCCTTCCTCTTGTAGGGTCTCTGGTTCCCCATTCATCCATTCCTGAGGGGATTATTGGAGTTCTACAGGATCAAACTCCATCATCTCACCCTAGGGTCCATTCTGCATATCTCGGTCTTCGTCGCACTTCGTGAGATGTTCCTAGGCTGTGAGGCACACTTTGAATTGTGGAAGAAGTACTTCTGCCTCGTCCCTCACACTCGGGTAAGACAATTTTAGAGGTCGGAGGAGCCGAAATATGTCGCATAGCCGGGACGGGGTATCCAGTGGGGACACCGAAGGAGTCCGAAGAATGGTCTTCGGAATGGTTCTATATCGAGGATGTTCCCTATTAGATCCATCTCGGAGGGGTTTGCCCAAATACTCCGATGCCCCCTTGAATAAAAGGTACAACTGGCGACTGAAGAGCTCATCCCAAGAGGATGGTGTTGACGTGCAACGCTTGGCTGCCCATGTAAGGGTACTAGCCCATCACAAGTTGACCATGATAGACGTCATGGTCGTTGCCATCACCTGGTGCGTTCAGCCTCTTCATCAAAGAATACACCCTCTGTGGTGTTACAATGGGACAAGCGACACCACTCACTCCTGACAGCTGGTCCCTGCCGATGAAACATCATTAGCTGCCGCACTTGTCGACCTATACAAAGGGGAGAAAGAACACTTTGTTTGTATATTGACCAATGAGGGCTACTCAAGTCACAATCCCATCGAATGGGTGAGCCATTCGACTCCGTCACCCGAATTTGGGTTTTCAATTTGTCCCTTTTTGTCCGAAACCTTTAATTTGTGTGAACATGAATGGAGGAGCTTCATCGAGACAGTTAACTGTCCGGCTCCCAACCCCAGGACTATTCTCATGACGACGAGCTCGGTTTCCATGACGGCCCCTGCCACTTCTCGTGCATGAGTTGGTTTCCCATGAAGAGGAATGGTTTGATGCAACAAAGTAGATAAGTATTTCCCTCAGTTTTTGAGAACCAAGGCATCAATCCAATAGGAGATACAAGCAAGCCACCAATAGATATACCTGTACAAAGAATCAAACTCTTGCACCCAACGCTATAAAGGTGTTGTCAATCCCTTCACGATTATTTGCAAGGATGAGATCTAGTAGAGATAGATATAATAGGATGCTTGAATGGAAAGTAAAACTAAAAGTAAAAATAGGGCAGCAAGTATTTTTGTTTTTAGATCTGAAAGTATAATATGGAAAATAGACCTGGGGGCCATAGGTTTCACTAGATGGCTTATCTCATGATGGCAAGTATCACTGTGGGTGAACAAATTACTGTCGACAATTGATAGAAAAGTGAATAATTATGAAGATATCCAAGGCAATGATTATGCATATAGGCATCACGTCCATGACAAGTAGACCGAAACGATTATGCATCTACTACTATTACTCCACACATCGACCGACTCCTGCCTGCATTGAGAGTATTAAGTTCATGAAGAATAGAGTAACGCATTAAGTAAGATGACATGATGCAGACAGATAAACTCAAGCAATATGATGAAAACCCCATCCTTTTACCCTTGATGGAAGCAATACAATACGTGCCTTGCTACCCCTACTTTGTCACTTGGTGAGGACACTGCAAGATTGAACCCAAAACTAAGCACTTCCCCTATTGCAAGAATTACCAATCTAGTTGGCCAAACCAAACCAATAACTCGAAGATACTTGCAAAGATATGAAATCATGCATATAATAATTCAGGAAAGACTCAAATAATATTCATGGATAATCTGAACATAAACCCACAATTCATCGGATCTCGACAAACACACCGCAAAAGAGTATTACATCGGATAGATCTCCATGAAGATCATGAAGAACATGGTATTGGAAAGCAAAGAGAGACAATAAGCCATATAGCTACTATCTATGGACCCGTAGGTCTGTGGTGAACTACTCACGCATCATCGGAGGGACAAGGGAGCTGATGTAGATACCCTCCATGATCGAATCCCGTTCCGCCAGATTACCAGAAAAGACTCCAAGATTGGATCTCTCGAGAACGGAGGCTTCTGGCGGTGGAAAAGTGTTTTTGTGGCTCATTCTGATAATGATGGAATATTTGGGAATTTATAGGCTGAAGATTAGGGTTAGGGGAGTTGCCAAGGGCCCACAAGCCTGCCCGGCACGGGTGGCCCCCATGGCCGCGGCTAGCGGGCTTGTGGCCCCATGGCAGTTCCTCTGCCTTGGTTCTCAAGTTTTGTGGCCTCCTTTTATTCCAAAAAAAATCATTCTGGAGGTTTTCTTCCGTTTGGACTCCGTTTAATTTTCCTTATCTGCGAAACTCAAAAACAAGGACAAAACAGAAACTGGCACTAGGCTCTAGATTAATTGGTTAGTCCCAAAAATAATATAAAATAGGATATTAATGCATATAAAACATCCAAAACAGATAATATAATAGCATGGAACAATCAAAAATTATAGATACGTTGGAGACGTATCAGCATCCCCAAGCTTAATTCCTGCTCGTCCTTGAGTAGGTAAATGATAAAAACAGAATTTTTGGTGTGGAATGCTACCCAACATATTTATCCATGTCTTATTCTTTATTATGGCATGAATATTCAGATCCGTATGATTCAAAACAATAGTCTAATATTGACATAAAAACAGTAATACGTCGAGCACACCAACAAGGTAGTCATGTCCTTTCGAAATAACATGGCCTTAGAAAGTTATCCCTACAAAATCATATGGTCTGTCTATGCTCCATCTTCCCCACACAAAGTATCTAAATCATGCACAACCCTGATGAAAAAGTCAAGCAATTGTTTCACACTTTTGGTGTTCTCAAACCTTTTCAACTCTCACGCAATACATGAGCGTGAGCCATGGATATAGCATTATAGGCCGAATAGAATATGGAGGGGGTGCAAGGGAAATGGGGGAAGATAGTCTCACATCAACTAGGCGTATCAAGGGGTTATGGAGATGCCCAACAATAGATATCAATGTGAGTGAGTACGGATTGCCATGCAACAAATGCGCTTAGAGCTATAAGTGTATGAAAGTTCAAAATGAAAACTAACTGGTCATGCATAATGAATATCCACTACTTATATGAAAGTGACAAAATAGGAGACTCTCTATCATGAAGATCATGGTTCTACTTTGAAGCACAAGTGTGTAAAAATATAGTAGCAATTGTCCCTTCTCTCTTTCTCTCAATTTTTTGGTGGGCTTCTTTGGCCTCTTTTTTTTGGGCTTCGTTGGCCTCTTTTATTTTTTTGTAAAGTCCGGATACTCCTCCCAACTTGTGAGGGAGTCATAGCCTCCATCATCCTTTTCTCTCATGGGACAATGCTCTATTATTGAAAAATCATCACACTTTTATTTACTTATAACTCAAAGAAAAAGAAATTACAACTCGATTCCTATGACAAAATATAACTCTATATGTAATATGAAGTGATGATGCAAGTCATAGAAAAACTACATGGTGGAAGTTGCATGGCAATATATCTCGGAATGGCTATGGAAATGCCATAATAGGTAGGTACGGTGGCTGTTTTGAGGAAGGAGGGTTTGATGTACCGGCGAAAGTTGCGCGGTACTAGAGAGGCTAGCAAAGATGGAAGGGTGAGAGTGCATATAATCCATGGACTCACATTAGTCATAAAGAACTCACATACTTATACTCAAATAAAGCATTAGACGCATGCTCCTAGGGGAGAGGTTGGTAGGAGTTAACCATCGTGCGCTCCCGACCCTCACACAAAGGTCGACAATCATTAAACAAATCATGCTCCGACTTCATTACATAATGGTTCACCATACATGCATGCTACGGGAATCACAAGCTTTAACACACATATCTCTTAAATGCACAACTACTCACTAGCATGACTCTCATATTACCATCCCTATTATCTCAAAACTATATGCAAGGAATCCAACTTCTCATAGTTGTTAATGCACTTAATATGAAAGTTTTTATTATATCCCTCTTGGATGCCATTATATTAGGACTAAATTCATAACCTAAACAAATTACCATGTTCTTTTAAGAAACTCTCAAAATAATATAACTTAGGAACGAGAATTCAATAATTTCTATAAAATATAACACCGCCATGCTCTATAAAGATATAAGTGAAGCACTAGAGCAACATTGCCTAGCTCAAAATATATAAGTGAAGCACATAGAGTATTCTAACAAATTCATGATTCAGCATGTCTCTCTCAAAAGATGTGTGCATCAAGGATGATTGTGTCAAACTAACAAGCAAAGACTCGTACCATACAATACCCTCCAAGCAAAACATATATCATGTGGTGAATAAAAATATAGCCTCAAGTAAATTTACCGATGGATTGAAGACGAAAGAGGGGATGCCTTCCAGGGCATCCCCAAGCTTAGGATTTTTGGTATCCTTGAATATGACTTGGGGTGCCTTGGGCATCACCAAGCTTAGGCTCTATCCACTCTTTATTCCATAGTGCATCAAATCTTCACCCAAAACTTGAAAACTTCACAACACAAAACTCAACAGAAAACTCATGAGATCCGTTAGTATAAGAAAAATAAATCACCACTTTAGGTACTGTTGTGAACTCATTATTTATTTATATTTGTGTAATACCTACTGTATTCTAACTTTTCCATGACTCATACCCCCCGATATGACCCATAGATACATCAAGATAAGCAAACAACACAAGGAAAACAGAATCTGTCAAAAACAGAATAGTCTGTAGAAATGTGTAAACTTCGAATACTTATGGAACTCTATAAATTCTGAAATATTAGGAAAACCAGGTAAATTTGTACATCAGTCCTTCGTAAACATTTCAGATCAATTTGACGCTCTGAAAAAATCAGAAAATTCCTGGACTAAGCGTAAAAGTTTCTGTTTTCCAGCAAGATCAAATAAACAACTACCATAGATCACCCCAAAGGTTTTACTTGGCTCAAACACTAAATTAAACACAAAAACACAATTACTACAGAATTAATAAAGTGTCAAACACACCAAACCAGAAGCAAAAAATCAGAAAGCAAAATAAAATTGGGTTGCCTCCCAAGAAGCGCTATTGTTTAACGCCCCTAGCTAGGCAAAACGCAACAGATCTAGGTATTGTCATCTTTGGTATGCAATCCATAAGTAGCTCTCATGATAGATTCATATGGTAATTTTATTTTATTTCTAGGAAATTTTTCCATGCCTTTCCTTAATGGAAATTGGAATCTAATATTCCCTTCCTTCATATCAATAATCGCACCAATTGTTCTAAGGAAAGGTCTACCAAGAATAATAGGACATGTAGGATTGGAATCTATATCAAGAATAATGAAATCTACGGGCACATAATTCCTATTTGCAACAATAAGAACATCATTAATTCTTCCCATAGGTTTATTTATAGTGGAATCCGCAAGATGCAAATTTAAGGAACAATCATCAAATTCACGAAAACCTAACACATCACATAAACTTTTTGGAATAGTGGAAACGCTAGCACCCAAATCACACAAAGCAAGGCACTCATAATCTTTAATTTTAATATTAATAGTAGGTTCCCACTCATCATAAAGATTTCTAGGTATAGAAACTTCCAACTCAAGTTTTTCTTCAAAAGCCTTCATCATAGCATCAACAATATGTTTAGTATAAGCCTTGTTTTGATTATAAGCATGAGGAGAATTAAACATGGATTGTAACAAGGAAATACAATCAATCAAATAGCATCAACTATGATTAAAGTCTTTGAAATCCAAAATAGTGGGTTCATTGCTATTTGAAGTTTTGACCTCTTCAATCCCACTTTATCAACCTTAGCATCAAGATCTAAAAACTCCGAATCATTGGGATGCCTTTTGACTAAAGTTCACTCATCTCCAGTCCCATCCTTATAAAGATTAATATTGCAAAACAAATATTCAATAGGAGTCACAGCAATCACTTTAAGATCTTCATCAATATTATCACGAGAACATACTTTTTCACGCCATTCACGCTTAGCATGAACTCTAGCAGTTCTTTCCTTACACTCATCAATAGAATTTCTCTTAAATTTTAAAGACTCATTAATATCATGCTTGGGTGGCATAGATGTAGTTTTTAAAGAATCAATCTCAAGATAAATTCTATCAACGTTCCTAGTCAAATCATCAATCTTGAGCAATTTTTCTTCAATCATAGCATTGAAATCTTTTTGTGTACTAATGAATTATTTAAAATTACTCTCAAAATCAGAGGGTGTTTTATTATAATTTCTGTAGGAATTACCATAATTATTAGAGGGATTACTAGGAAACGGTCTAGCATTGAAATCACCTCTATAAGCGTTATTACCAAAATTGTTTCTACCAACAAAATTCACATCCATAGATTCATTATTATTTCCAATCAACGAAGACAAAGGCATATCATTAGGATCAATAGGAGCACTCTTACTAGCAAAAAAATTCATCAACTCATCCATCTATTCACTCAAAGTATTAAGCTCTTCAATAGCATGCACTTTTTTACTAGTAGATCTTTCGGTGTGCCATTGAGAGTAATTTGCCATAATATTATCTAGGAGTTTAGTAGCTTCTCATAATGTGATTTCCATAAAAGTGCCACCTGTGGCGGAATCTAAGAGATTCCTAGAAGCAAAATTAAATCCAGCATAAAAAATTGTATAATCATCCATAAACTCAAACCATGGGCGGGGCAATTCCTAATCATAAGTATCATCCTCTCCCAAGATTGTACAACAAGTTCATGATCAAGTTGCTTAAAATTAATTATATCGTTCCTAAGGGAGATGATCTTAGCGGGCGGAAAGTACTTGGAAATGAAAGCATCTTTACACTTATTCCATGAATCAATACTATTTTTAGGCAAAGATGAAAACCAAGTTTTAGCACGATCTCGTAGTGAGAACGGAAATAGCCTCAATTTAACAATACCATTATCCACATCTTTATTCTTTTGCATGTCACACAACTCAACGAAGGACTTTAGATGGGATGCGGCATCTTCATTAGCAAGGCTAGAAAATTGTTCTTTCATAACAAGATTGAGCAAAGCACCATTAAATTTCATAAGATTTCGCACTAGTGGAGGGAGCAATCGGAGTACTAATAAAATCATTATTTTTAGTATTGGAAAAATCACATAACTTGGTATTCTCTTGAGTTATTGTGACAAAGCAAGCAATCAAGCACTCAAGCAAGCAAAAAGCAAATGGTAAGACGAACGAAGAAGGGAAAATAAAAAGGCAAATGTTTTTGGTATTTTCTGAAAAATGTTTTAGAAGTGGGGGAGAGGAAAACGAGAGGAAAATGGCAAATAACGTAAATGCAAGAGATGAGTTTGTGATGGGTACTTGGTATCTTGACTTGCTATGTATCTCCCCAGCAACGGCACCAGAAATCCTTCTTGATACTTCTCGAGCATGCATTGGTTTCCCGTGAAGAGGAACGGTGTGATGCTGCAAAGTAGATAAGTATTTCCCTCAGTTTTTGAGAAACAAGGTATCAATCCAGTAGGAGATACAAGCGACCCACCAATAGATATACATGCACAAAGAATCATACTCTTGCACCCAACGCTATAAAGGGGTTGTCAATCCCTTCACGGTTATTTGCAAGGATGAGATCTA
Source organism: Hordeum marinum (assembly GCA_022496015.1). Classification (NCBI taxonomy): domain Eukaryota; kingdom Viridiplantae; phylum Streptophyta; class Magnoliopsida; order Poales; family Poaceae; genus Hordeum; species Hordeum marinum. Next base: position 337,146,795 of record CM039677.1, on the reverse strand, counting down.
GTAGATATAAATATAATAGGATGCTTGAACAGAAAGTAAAACTAAAAGTAAAAATAGGGCAGCAAGTATTTTTGGTATTTTTGGTTTATATCTGACAATATAATATGGAAAATAGACCCGTGGGACATAGGTTTCACTAGATGGCTTCAATCATGATGGCAAGTATTACGATGGGTGAACAAATTACTGTCGAGCAATTGATAGAAAAGTGAATAATTATGAAGATATCCAAGGCAATTATTATGCATATAGGCATCACGTCCGTGACAAGTAGATCGAAACGATTCTGCATCCACTACTATTACTCCACACATCGATCGACTCATGCCTGCATCTAGAGTATTAAGTTCATGAAGAACAGAGTAACGCATTAAGTAAGATGACATGATGTAGAGGGATAAAATCAAGCAATATGATGAAAACCCCATATTTTTACCCTTGATGGCAGCAATACAATATGTGCCTCGCTACCCCTACTTTGTCACTGGGTGAGGACACCGCAAGATTGAACCCAAAACTAAGCACTTCTCCTATTGCAAGAATTACCAATCTAGTTGGCCAAACCAACCAATAACTCGAAGAGACTTGCAAAGATACCAAATCATGCATATAAGAATTCAGTAAAGACTAAAATAATATTCATGGATAATCTGAACATAAACCCACAATTCATCAGATCTCGACAAACACACCGCAAAAGAGTATTACATCGGATAGATCTCCATGAAAATCATGAAGAACATGCTATTGAGAAGCAAAGAGAGAGAATAAGCCATCTAGCTACTACCTATGGACCCATAGGTCTATGGTGAACTACTCACGCATCATCAGAGGGGCAAGTGAGTTGATGTAGACGCCCTCCATGATTGAATCCCCTCCGGCAGATTACTGGAAAAGGCTCCAAGATTGGGAATTTATAGGCCGAAGATTAGGGTTAGGGGAGTTGCCAGGGGCCCACAAGCCTACTCGGAGCGGGTGGCCCCCTGGCCGCGGCTAGTGGGCTTGTGGTCCCGTGGTAGCTCCTCTTCCTTGGTTCTCAAGTCTTGTGTCTTCCTTTTATTCCAGCAAAAATAATTTTGGAGGTTTTATTCCGTTTGGACTCCGTTTAATATTCCTTATCTGCAAAACTAAAAAACAAGGGGAAAATAGAAACTGGCACTAGGCTCTAGATTAATAGGTTAGTCCCAAAAATAATATAAAAAAGCATATTAATGCATATAAAACATCCAAAATAGATAATATAATAGCATGGAACAATCAAAAATTATAGATACGTTGGAGACGTATCAGCCCCCGAGCCTTGAATTGGTCGGAATGACCGAATTAAGGTTCCGCGTATTGTTTTTCTGATGCCGCAGCCTCAAGGCAGCAGAATGAGCAACTGACCAAGGAACTGGAGCCGAGCCGAACACAGGTGGAAACCATGAAGGCCGAACTTGACCAAGTGAAGAATTTCACCTGGGAGGCGCATGGTAAGTATATCCAATCTACCGATCTAAGTATATAATCTCATGCTGACGCGAGGGTACTTTGTAGCAGTTGAGTCTATAGGGCAGCTACAAAAGGATTGAGATGCAGCGCAAGAATCTCAGAGGTACGCAGAGTCCCAGCATGAGGATGGCTGCCTTTTGTTGCAATGAAACCTTGAGGAGGGGAAACGCCTCCAGGCGGAAAACAAGCAGCAGGCCAAAGAAATTGAGAGCTTGAAGACTCAATTGGCCCGGGCCTGAGAAGACAACCAAAAATTATAGATGGGCATGTTCAGTAAGCGTGATTCTAACATCCTACGATACTTCTTAGTATGAAGCGTAATGGACATGCCTTGACTCATGTATAGGTCTCCTAACTGGGCGGCCCGAAGAAGAGATCGGATCCTACCGGGGAAGCCTTCTGAAGGAACTCTCCACTGTTCATGCATGGGCTCGGAAAGCTATGAGGAGTATGATAAAAGTGCTATGGCTTGTTGAGCATCCTGTAGACGGGATGGACAAACTCATTGATCGGTTCAAGGGAGCCTGGAGTCGGTTCAAGTTATGGAAGACATCGGCCTGCCGAGAGGGAGCACGAGAGGCGTGGGTAATGATCAAGACACAGTATACTGGACTTATCCCGAGCAAATGGCTCAGGTTGGGCTAGTGGGACCTGATGGTCAAGAAGTGCTGCTTCACTTGGTGTACGACCAAGTGATGATAGCCGCTCGTCTCTCGCAGGAAGATTGCTCCCTGGATGCCTTAATAGACAATCTCGACCAATAGCCAGATGTATGATTGTATGTGACTATGTACTGATAATCAAAAAATTGCTCCGCCTGTGTTGTAAACTTTGTCTTAACTGGCCATTGGCTTTGACCTCCCGTGCTAAGAGCTTGGGAGTGTTCCTTAAAATATCGCTCGAGAAGAGTGAATTATGTTCGGGGAACCAGGCAATCCGGCCATTTGGTGTGAACAGACAAAAAGCACACAGGGAGATATGTTATATTACTGCTTAGCGTAAGAAACATATTCTGAAGAAAATAGTACCTCTATCGGTACCTTCTTTCAAGCTACTATGTATATCGTAGGTAGTAAGGTCGTATACTACTAGTATGCGACTAATGGCTTTCACGAGGAAAGAAGCCCGAGTAATGGTGATAACAACCATAATTTTATTTGTTGTTCCCTTCGTAGCCGACCAATTTTCTACTGAAGATATCCAGCTTGCGGCTTCACCCGTCCGAGGTATGTATCCGGATAACTCATCATAACAATCACAGAGGTGCTCCTTTTACTCTATAGTCGAACAATCGGGAACGTAGAGGGTAAACATAGGAGAGAGGCAACCAGCTTGGCAAAAATCTTAGTTCGAATGGATGCATAGAATGACTTAAAAATCGACAAGGGAAATGTTCATACACGATAAATTTGAATAGGTGCTTAGAATATAAAATCATTAGCTTCGGGAAGAAGTCCCCAGGTGTTGTGTTCGGATTTAACATTTGAGGATGTATGTCGAAAATCTTAATACAAGATTGGTTGAGCCGAACATAGACTTGGGAAGGAAATAATAATTCAAACCTACCAAAAATCAAGGTGGGAGGGAAAGGAAAAAAATAAAGAAAAGGAAAGATAAGAAAAAGGAGGGTAGAGTGTAGCGACCCGACTCAAAACGAGTCAAGCCTCTGTGTTTTCTGTGCCATCCCTGGATCAGTATGCTGGCACACACAGTACATCAATGTATATATCAAAGTGCAATCACATGTAAATAGCGTAAAACTGATATATACCTTAAAATAGCAGCGGATACAGTCAACGGGAGAGGAGTCCCAATAACACCAACGGCAAGTTGAGTGCGGACCGTAACCCTGAATCGTACTCTTACCCGTCGTAGAAGAGTATCTGCAACATAAGACGTTGCAGCCGTGTAGGTCAGTACATTGAATGTACTGACAAGATCACCATAGTAGAATAGAAGAATAAAGACTACTCTATATGCAAAGGCTTTATGGCTCTGTGTCTAAGTTTTTGCGTAAAAGCTGATTTTATTTTCCTACAACAAAGGAATATCAGAAATTTCACTATAGAGTTACCTATCATGACATGGTTCCGCCAACCAATGTCTCAATTGCCCACAAGTATCATTAAGTTGCCCACAATTAGTTATCAGTCCAGTGTTGAGAGTTCAGAGATAGATCCAAGTCTAGAAGCTCAAATTGTCCGTAACCGGGGACACGGCTAATCGATTAGGTTTAACTCTGCAGAGTGTTGTGTACTTTACCCACAAGATTCTTTCCCTCCTGGTAAGTCCTCGCACTGCCTGGTGTTTGAGAACAGGATGAAAGAAACATGGTCTTTCAGAGTGCTTCCCTGACTGTCCGACAGTGCCCATCCCAATCCTAACGTCGACTACATCTCGTAGCATTGCCCAGCAGAGTCACAACAAAGATCAACCAAGCCAGAGCCCATAATGACTTGTGGCTACACAGGTAAGCTTCCGGGCATGAAGTATTCATCCTTCTCTTTGAGTCTGGGTGAAGCTTTCTGCAAGATGTCATGGCGCTTCTCCATGCATCCCGGCCACTCACTGGTTTCTCCAGGGTGCCCAATCAACCATCCTTCACCCAGTAGTGTTTATTGAAAACTTGTCTTCTCGAGTCTTGAAGTCTTGAGGTCTTGAAGATGCAGGACTTGAAGATGTCTTCATGAAGTCGTCGTTTTGACGTGGAGTCCTTCTTCACACCACTCACGAACACTCATACCAGACCCCGTCTACTTTAGCATAGCATTGCACTAACTAGCATTCCCGGGGCTTTAGTAACCAGTGGTGGGTTCCTACCTCATGCATTCTACTCAACTACAAGAATTTCAATAACACTACGGGAGGGATATGTTGAATGATGTCACTACATGCAATAAAAACATAGGTATGAAATAGATGGTCAAGGTGAACTTGCCTGTACTGTTGATGAAGACAAAGATCGCTCTCAGAAATAACTTGATAGAACTATTTGTCACTCTCCGATGAAAATCTATATAAACAAGCATTGCATTCATATAAGCAATCATACTGGCAATCAATTCTAACAATCACAAGTGACACAAAACAAAAGCAACAAGGTTGATGAAGAAATACTTAAGACAAAATTGAAACACAAAACTCCAACGATTTCAAAAGTAACACAAAAACCCGAAACAAGTACAATATAATAAAACAGGATTTTAGTAAATATTTTGTTAGTAAATGAATTACTTTTGAAGAACAAGTAAAACTATGCAAACAATATTCTAAACAACATAAGTGTTTGCCTAATGAACTTAACTACAAGCACAACCATAAACTAAGAGAAAACAAATTATGGAACAACTAAGTTAACAGAAAGTAATTAAATAAAATCTTTTTTATAAAACAGAATTAAGTCAATTAAAACTTTTGTGAAAGAATTACTATTAAAACTAAATTGTTTTATAAAACATTACCAAATGAAGAAAATATATAGTTTCCTATAATAATAGGGTAAAACTAAACTATTTTTGTTTAAAACATTTATTTACAGAAAAGAATTAGTAAAAACTTTATTTGAAAACATAATCTAAATACTTAAAACTTTAGTTAAAAGAATTGTTACTAACAAATTTGCTTTTAAAACAACTATACCTATTTGAAAGAGGGTATAGATCCCTACAACAAAATTTATAAACTAAACAAATTAACTTTTGTTAACAGCAAGCAATTTACTAATGTTTGGAACAACAAAACTAAATGGAATCTGAAACTTAATATAAATCATATTCAGATTTTCAAAAAAAACAAAGTAAATCAATATAAATAAACTAATATGAAACTAAACAGATTCTGTTTTAGTTGAAAACACTATTTTAAATTATTCTAAAAATTCTCAAACTCTACCTAATGATAGCTAATATCACTAGTGATAAGTAGGAAAAAGAATCATTCAAAAATTCATTTTAAAACTCAAGATATTCAGAAAACAAAATTTAAATCAAATCTGTTCAAATTCAAATTTAAATGTTCAAACATAGTCAAATATGGTATGTACAGAAACTAGATAAATTTTTTTGATCTAATGCAAAAAAAATCAATTTAAAATAGTTAAAAACATAAAAGATATGATTAAAATGAAAACAGAGCTAAATCTGTTTTTAAAACAGAAAACAGAAAAAAAACGAAAAACTTAACTAGCGGTCAGGGGTGACGTGGCGTGCTCTGGTTGGTCCAGGTGGGCGTGTGCTAGGGGTTTTCGGGCGGTCGACCGGTGCTTTATAAGAAAACGGTTCGCGTTTAATAGTTTCTAATCTGGATCGTCAGATCCAGATCGGACGGGGAAAAGGGGTGGTGGAGCTCACCGCGGTGGTGGGTCGCCGGCGAGGGTTTCTCCGGCGAGGCCGAGGCAAAGTGGTCGACGTGGGCGGCGCTCCGGTGGTCCTCCGGCGACAGCGAGGGCATTAGTCGACGGCAGCGAGTACGGCGAGCACGTCGGTGGCGTCAGTGAGGCTCGGGGGCGTCGGAGTCGACGGGCAGGAGCTCCTCGAGCTTCAGGTGGGGAGGTTACTCCGGCGAGGGCGACAGTGAGGCAGGTATGGGGTCTCTGGGGCTCGGTCAGGGGATGGGGTGGTGCGCACGGGCGAGAGGAACTCGATGGTGCGCTCGGGAGAGGTCGGGGAGGTCGGAGACGGGCGCTAGGAGGGGAGAGGCGCGGCGGCGACCGAAAGCTCCGGCGAGCGATTCCGGCGAGGAGAGACGTCGGGGTTGGTGGCAACGAGGGGGAATGGGAAGAGGGGAGCGGAGGGTATTTATAGGAGCTCAGAGGGGTCGGGGGAGTAAGGAGGGAGGGGGTCCACGGCGAGGGGAACTGGCGACGACGGCGCGTGGGAGGAGGAGGAAGGTGACCGGAGGGGGTTTCGGTCGGGCGTGGGACCGGGCGGTCAGTGAGAGAAAAAGGAGCGGCGCGCGTCGGTTGGCCGACCGGTAACGGTCTCGGCTTTAAAGCCGTTGGGCCGGCCGTTTAATACAAAACCGTTACCGTTTTCTATTTATGATTTTACCAGAGCGTTTCAAAAACCTTTAAAGCATTCAAATCATCTCTAAATATAGGAGTATTACATATCAAAATTAACAGAACAATAAATACAATTTAATGAACATTTTTATTCTGGCATTTGAATACATTAAAAAAATCATTTTTCAGAAAAATGCCTTAATTGGCTTTATTTAATTTTGCAAATATTCTTCAAATAACCTTTTGGGTTTGATGATTCAAAAACTTCACAAATTACCCCCTGGCTTGGAGTGTCATGTTACTGGTTTCAAATTTTTGTCAGGGGTTTGAATACTTTGAAAATTTTGAATAGGGACCAAATATGAAATGGTTTTTTTAAAATAATCCAGAGATTTTCAAAAGCTCTTTCAATTCCTTCTTTTAAACTTCCAACTCATATTTCTTAAAATTTGAGGAAGTCATATTATCCTCTCTCATGAAAATCATTGAGTTGCATAAAGTTTTCTGAATTTGAAATATTTTCAAAATGGAAATTCAAATCATTTTCAAATCCCTTTTCATTTCTTTAAATGGAAGAAGTCATGTCATCTTCACTCTAGGGTTTTGTGATGAAATGAATTTGAATTCCTGGTGATCAAAATGCAGATTGAATTTTTTTTTTGGAAAGTCATTTCATTCCCTCTCATCAAACTTTCAAAAGTTTTCAAAAGTTTCAAATTGCACTCACTTTCAATCATTCAAGCAAACAAACAATCATTCTATAATTATTATAACATTCCAAAATTTGGGATGTTACAAATCTACCACACTTAAAATGAATCTCGTCCTCGAGATTCGAAGAGGCTAGAAAGAAAAGGTTAGGGTTTGGGGTCTTCTAACAAATCCACTGTCCTGGAAGGTGTGGGGTCTTCCAACAAAACTCCATTGACCTGGAAATGTGGGTCTACCACACTTAAAATGAGAGTTACTGGTCCTTCAACATCTTGACAGTCCTCTGGGTACATCTGTCTGTTCACCTTCTTCACGATAGCTCCTTCGGTGATGCTCTTCCGTTATATCAAAGTCTTGTGTCCTCATAACAACATGTATTTCCTCCGATACTGGGTCTTCTTTAACTGGCAGGTCTCGCGTTTATTCTAAGTAACTTATCGATAATCTCATGGTGGTCTACCATTGGTGGTCATCCTGCAGTGAAATGGGTCTTGGCTTCATTCCTCACTGTAAAATTCCTACGTGTGACAGAAACTGTCATGTACAAGGGTTTTCATCATACCATTCTAAGGCTTAAACAAAAAGCTTCAAAGAACGTCGTCTCTTTACTATGGGTAAGTCACTCAGATTTACCATTCCGAATAGCAAGAGAATGATAAGAGTAAGTCGTCATGGTGGCCAAACCATGTCGCACTGAAATCATTACCTTGTATAAGGTTTAGTGAATCTCGTATTCTAGCACTTGGACTTCCTCACAAGCGTTGCAGAAAATTTCTCTTGTCAACGAACAAAGTTCGGATAAATCCATTGATTCTGCAAGCTAAGCAAAAACATCTATCGTTTCTTCACAACTCTCAGGTTATCGTAATACTCCTAAGGAAAATGTTTGATGATCAGTCGTAGCTTCTTCCAAGTCTCTACCTTCACAAAGGTGGGGCTTGATCCTTATCAATCCTGAGGTCAGTGTGTTGTGGGTTCACTTGAATACTTGGATAACTTTAACTCACTCCTGGGGTTACTATCGTTCCATATACCAGCATTACCTTCAATTCACTCCATCATGCCCTTGAGGTAACAAATCTCAGACTTATTCTTGTCTAGATTCCACTCTGCAGAATCCATTTTCCTTTCCATTGGTCTGTTTAACCTTGGGCTTGGTTTTATTACAATCATTCTCTATTCCAACTTCAAAAGTACCTTGTCACAAAGGTTATCATCCACACAGTTTGGGGTGGTTCCACATTCTCTTCATCCGTATTCACTTATCCAAATTCCTTAACCGGGAGGTACCTGTGGTCACTACCACACTTAAAATGAAATGCACTCATGCTTGCATAGACCATCTTTTCTCATATCCTCGAAAATTGGTCAGAGATCTTTGTTCTTAGAGTGGTAACTCATAGAAAATCTTGACACAATAAACTTCATTGATTTACGAAGTTATTACAATCTTAGAGACTTCCGTTACAAGATAAGCTCATGAAATCAAAAGTGCTTCATGATACAGGTATTTCCATCTTCGAAACTATCCCATTCTTCTCATATTCAATCCTTGGTTACATTCTCAATCACTTCTTAAAACTCCTAGAAAGTACTTTATTACAAATGCTGCCATCCACATAGTTTGGTATGGTCTAGCATCAACTCCCAACTTTATTCATTCATCTCCCCTTGGAGATACTCTAGTACCACTGGAAATTTGCGATGTGCTCCTTGAAATCCTCCATCTTTTCCTTGATTAGGGTGGACATGAGCTTCATCTCCATCATCTCCGTATGCACCTCTTGCAGGTATTCCTGAGTATGACGGAGTCTTGCTTCAAGTATTTCTCCAATATGGCGTATGGCTTCCATGGCAGCTTCACGAACAGCGTCAAAGAAAATAGCTTGTGGTACACGAGATATGTAAAAGTATCGTCCAGTAGTCTTTGGGAAAACTCCATTTGCACGGTGGAGGTGTACCTCCACATACCAAAGTTTCACTCCATTATCCATGAATGGGTAGCCTTTGTAGACTGCATCTCCTTCAAGACGGATGTGCTTCATCATATCCTTCAGGATCCTTGGGTAGTCATGATCACTGGTCAGGGTCATGATTGTTTCCGGGCCTTTGAGGAAAGACTCATAAAGGGTGGTCATCTGCGTGTGTCAGAAAAGGTACTCAGAATTGACATATGTCTCGACTTGGGTAAACATCCATGTTATTCAAAATCAAACTTCAATTTCACTTTCCAACATCTTTAGAGAGTATTGTCATCCTTAAAACAAATGGATTATCCATTACATAACCTCAAAGGATAAGAGTGCTACCTATTACATTTATTACTTCCGAACTCAAACTACTCATGCTTAGCATTCTTCTCTGGACAGGTATAGGAGTAGGGTCCTGTCTTCTTGCACTGAAAACAAATGATTTCTGACATATCTCGGGTCTTCTTGATGTTGGTTTTTGCTATTGGGAGGTCTGGTTCCTTTCTTGGGCACTTATTGGTGTAGTGGCCTATATCCTTACACTTGAAACATCTGATATGACTCAGGTCCTTCTGTTCAGGGGTTCGTCTCTTCCTAAGGTTCTTTGTTCCGATCAAAGCTTCAATTTCCTGTGGATCAAACTCCACTTCTTCTGTCGGAAAATTTCCCAGATACTCTTTTCTTTCCTTCGTACAGTCCTGTGAGAAATGTCCTTCTTCTCCACATGTATAGAAGACATTTGAGTAAAATCTGGTTAATCCTTCTCCATCAGGGTCTTCAACATCTTCCTTCATCACAAGTTCTTCTGACTTTCCTTTGAAGGCTTCCTTCATGGCTTTCTTCTGCTGTTTGATGACTTCTTGTACCTTGGGGTACACTTGGCATTGAGCAGGGTAGTGATTGGTTCCTTCACACAAGAAACATGTCACCCTACTAGTTGGGCATTCCTCAGCTCGGTGATTTTCTTCACAATGAGGGCATCCTTTCTTGTGTTCTTCCTGGGTGTGTCCTATTTCTCCACAGATTTTACATGCTCGGGTCTTCTTCATCGGGATAACACAATGATTCTGAATGAGACGGGATCTTAACAGAGTCTTCTTGAGTTCTTCCCAATTCTTTGCTCCATTAAATCCTTGTATGGCATGATGCATTTTCCACCAAGTTGCGGCACTTTGGGTAAAGTGCTGGAGAGCAAATTGAACCTCATACTTCTGTGCTATCGAGTTGCTCCTGAAGTGATTCTCCATGTTGTGTATCCATACTTCTGCCTCTAACTTGGTCATTGGTCCAGAAAGTACAAGTCCAGCTTCATTCATCATCTATTGGGGTCAAGGTTTTGGGATGAGATGGTAGAGAGAAAGGAGGAGATACACACAATACAAACAATGGTTTTGAAAATAGATTTTAGTTGTGGCCGTCGAAAATAAAACTTACACTCAAATGACAGCTCACAAATCCTCGTATCTAACGTAAGTATACAACAGGGGTTTGGTCTTCTAGGGGCATAATATCTTGGAAAATTCTTCATGGTCTTCAATTTCTTGAGGTCTGTATAGTCTTCAATCCTTTTGTATCTCTTCCATAATGGAATACATCTTTGTCTGAGTTGGTCACCAGTTGTCTGATATCTTGTCCTTCTTGGAGGGCTTCAGTTGATCCTTCGTGTGGTCAAGGGGAAAAAGGTATTTTCTAACTCTTTGATAAAACTCAGAAAGGATGAGAAGTAAAGGTTCTTTTGAAAACAAAGTTTTTGAGAAATCATTTCCTAAGGGCTTTCCAGTTTCTAGGGTCACGTCCTACAGTCAACATGTGCTCTGATACCATTTCTGTAGCGACCCGACTCAAAACGAGTCAAGCCTCTGTGTTTTCTGTGCCATCCCTGGATCAGTATGCTGGCACACACAGTACATCAATGTATATATCAAAGTGCAATCACATGTAAATAGCGTAAAACTGATATATACCTTAAAATAGCAGCGGATACAGTCAACGGGAGAGGAGTCCCAATAACACCAACGGCAAGTTGAGTGCGGACCGTAACCCTGAATCGTACTCTTACCCGTCGTAGAAGAGTATCTGCAACATAAGACGTTGCAGCCGTGTAGGTCAGTACATTGAATGTACTGGCAAGATCACCATAGTAGAACAGAAGAATAAAGACTACTCTATATGCAAAGGCTTTATGGCTCTGTGTCTAAGTTTTTGCGTAAAAGCTGATTTTATTTTCCTACAACAAAGGAATATCAGAAATTTCACTATAGAGTTACCTATCATGACATGGTTCCGCCAACCAATGTCTCAATTGCCCACAAGTATCATTAAGTTGCCCACAATTAGTTATCAGTCCAGTGTTGAGAGTTCAGAGATAGATCCAAGTCTAGAAGCTCAAATTGTCCGTAACCGGGGACACGGCTAATCGATTAGGTTTAACTCTGCAGAGTGTTGTGTACTTTACCCACAAGATTCTTTCCCTCCTGGTAAGTCCTCGCACTGCCTGGTGTTTGAGAACAGGATGAAAGAAACATGGTCTTTCAGAGTGCTTCCCTGACTGTCCGACAGTGCCCATCCCAATCCTAACGTCGACTACATCTCGTAGCATTGCCCAGCAGAGTCACAACAAAGATCAACCAAGCCAGAGCCCATAATGACTTGTGGCTACACAGGTAAGCTTCCGGGCATGAAGTATTCATCCTTCTCTTTGAGTCTGGGTGAAGCTTTCCGCAAGATGTCATGGCGCTTCTCCATGCATCCCGGCCACTCACTGGTTTCTCCAGGGTGCCCAATCAACCATCCTTCACCCAGTAGTGTTTATTGAAAACTTGTCTTCTCGAGTCTTGAAGTCTTGAGGTCTTGAAGATGCAGGACTTGAAGATGTCTTCATGAAGTCGTCGTTTTGACGTGGAGTCCTTCTTCACACCACTCACGAACACTCATACCAGACCCCGTCTACTTTAGCATAGCATTGCACTAACTAGCATTCTCGGGGCTTTAGTAACCAGTGGTGGGTTCCTACCTCATGCATTCTACTCAACTACAAGAATTTCAATAACACTACGGGAGGGATATGTTGAATGATGTCACTACATGCAATAAAAACATAGGTATGAAATAGATGGTCAAGGTGAACTTGCCTGTACTGTTGATGAAGACAAAGATCGCTCTCAGAAATAACTTGATAGAACTATTTGTCACTCTCCGATGAAAATCTATATAAACAAGCATTGCATTCATATAAGCAATCATACTGGCAATCAATTCTAACAATCACAAGTGACACAAAACAAAAGCAACAAGGTTGATGAAGAAATACTTAAGACAAAGTTGAAACACAAAACTCCAACGATTTCAAAAGTAACACAAAAACCCGAAACAAGTACAATATAATAAAACAGGATTTTAGTAAATATTTTGTTAGTAAATGAATTACTTTTGAAGAACAAGTAAAACTATGCAAACAATATTCTAAACAACATAAGTGTTTGCCTAATGAACTTAACTACAAGCACAACCATAAACTAAGAGAAAACAAATTATGAAACAACTAAGTTAACAGAAAGTAATTAAATAAAATCTTTTTTATAAAACAGAATTAAGTCAATTAAAACTTTTGTGAAAGAATTACTATTAAAACTAAATTGTTTTATAAAACATTACCAAATGAAGAAAATATATAGTTTCCTATAATAATAGGGTAAAACTAAACTATTTTTGTTTAAAACATTTATTTACAGAAAAGAATTAGTAAAAACTTTATTTGAAAACATAATCTAAATACTTAAAACTTTAGTTAAAAGAATTGTTACTAACAAATTTGCTTTTAAAACAACTATACCTATTTGAAAGAGGGTATAGATCCCTACACCAAAATTTATAAACTAAACAAATTAACTTTTGTTAACAGCAAGCAATTTACTAATGTTTGGAACAACAAAACTAAATGGAATCTGAAACTTAATATAAATCATATTCAGATTTTCAAAAAAACAAAGTAAATCAATATAAATAAACTAATATGAAACTAAACAGATTCTGTTTTAGTTGAAAACACTATTTTAAATTATTCTAAAAATTCTCAAACTCTACCTAATGATAGCTAATATCACTAGTGATAAGTAGGAAAAAGAATCATTCAAAAATTCATTTTAAAACTCAAGATATTCAGAAAACAAAATTTAAATCAAATCTGTTCAAATTCAAATTTAAATGTTCAAACATAGTCAAATATGGTATGTACAGAAACTAGATAAATTTTTTTGATCTAATGCAAAAAAAATCAATTTAAAATAGTTAAAAACATAAAAGATATGATTAAAATGAAAACAGAGCTAAATCTGTTTTTAAAACAGAAAACAGAAAAAAAACGAAAAACTTAACTAGCGGTCAGGGGTGACGTGGCGTGCTCTGGTTGGTCCAGGTGGGCGTGTGCTAGGGGTTTTCGGGCGGTCGACCGGTGCTTTAGAAGAAAACGGTTCGCGTTTAATAGTTTCTAATCTGGATCGTCAGGTCCAGATCGGACGGGGAAAAGGGGTGGTGGAGCTCACCGCGGTGGTGGGGTCGCCGGCGAGGGTTTCTCCGGCGAGGCCGAGGCGAAGTGGTCGACGTGGGCGGCGCTCCGGTGGTCCTCCGGCGACGGCGAGGGCATTAGTCGACGGCAGCGAGTACGGCGAGCACGTCGGTGGCGTCAGTGAGGCTCGGGGGCGTCGGAGTCGACGGGCAGGAGCTCCTCAAGCTTCGGGTGGGGAGGTTACTCCGGCGAGGGCGACAGTGAGGCGGGTCTGGGGTCTCTGGGGCTCGGTCAGGGGATGGGGTGGTGCGCACGGGCGAGAGGAACTCGATGGTGCGCTCGGGAGAGGTCGGGGAGGTCGGAGACGGGCGCTAGGAGGGGAGAGGCGCGGCGGCGACTGAAAGCTCCGACGAGCAATTCCGGCGAGGAGAGACGTCGGGGTTGGGGGCAACGAGGGGGAATGGGAAGAGGGGAGCGGAGGGTATTTATAGGAGCTCAGAGGGGTCGGGGGAGTAAGGAGGGAGGGGGTCCACGGCGAGGGGAACCGGCGACGACGGCGCGTGGGAGGAGGAGGAAGGTGACCGCAGGGGGTTTCGGTCGGGCGTGGGACCGGGCGGTCAGTGAGAGAAAAAGGAGCGGCGCGCGTCGGTTGGCCGACCGGTAACGGTCTCGGCTTTAAAGCCGTTGGGCTGGCCGTTTAATACAAAACCGTTACCGTTTTCTAGTTATGATTTTACCAGAGCGTTTCAAAAACCTTTAAAGCATTCAAATCGTCTCTAAATATAGGAGTATTACATATCAAAATTAACAGAATAATAAATGCAATTTAATGAACATTTTTATTCTGGCATTTGAATACATTAAAAAAATCATTTTTCAGAAAATGCCTTAATTGGCTTTATTTAATTTTGCAAATATTCTTCAAATAACTTTTTGGGTTTGATGATTCAAAAACTTCACAAATTACCTCCTGGCTTGGAGTGTCATGTTACTCCTTTCAAATTTTTGTCAGGGGTTTGAATACTTTGAAAATTTTGAATAGGGACCAAATATGAAATGGTTTTTTTAAAATAATCCAGAGATTTTCAAAAGCTCTTTCAATTCCTTCTTTTAAACTTCCAACTCATATTTCTTAAAATTTGAGGAAGTCATATTATCCTCTCTCATGAAAATCATTGAGTTGCATAAAGTTTTCTGAATTTGAAATATTTTCAAAATGGAAATTCAAATCATTTTCAAATCCCTTTTCATTTCTTTAAATGGAAGAAGTCATGTCATCTTCACTCTAGGGTTTTGTGATGAAATGAATTTGAATTCCTGGTGATCAAAATGCAGATTGAATTTATTTTTTTGGAAAGTCATTTCATTCCCTCTCATCAAACTTTCAAAAGTTTTCAAAAGTTTCAAATTGCACTCACTTTCAATCATTCAAGCAAACAAACAATCATTCTATAATTATTATAACATTCCAAAATTTGGGATGTTACAAATCTACCACACTTAAAATGAATCTCGTCCTCGAGATTCGGAGAAGCTAGAAAGAAAAGGTTAGGGTTTGGGGTCTTCTAACAAATCCACTGTCCTGGAAGGTGTGGGGTCTTCCAACAAAACTCCATTGACCTGGAAATGTGGGTCTACCACACTTAAAATGAGAGTTACTGGTCCTTCAACATCTTGACAGTCCTCTGGGTACATCTGTCTGTTCACCTTCTTCACGATAGCTCCTTCGGTGATGCTCTTCCGTTATATCAAAGTCTTGTGTCCTCATAACAACATGTATTTCCTCCGATACTGGGTCTTCTTTAACTGGCAGGTCTCGCGTTTATTCTAAGTAACTTATCGATAATCTCATGGTGGTCTACCATTGGTGGTCATCCTGCAGTGAAATGGGTCTTGGCTTCATTCCTCACTGTAAAATTCCTACGTGTGACAGAAACTGTCATGTACAAGGGTTTTCATCATACCATTCTAAGGCTTAAACAAAAAGCTTCAAAGAACGTCGTCTCTTTACTATGGGTAAGTCACTCAGATTTACCATTCCGAATAGCAAGAGAATGATAAGAGTAAGTCGTCATGGTGGCCAAACCATGTCGCACTGAAATCATTACCTTGTATAAGGTTTAGTGAATCTCGTATTCTAGCACTTGGACTTCCTCACAAGCGTTGCAGAAAATTTCTCTTGTCAACGAACAAAGTTCGGATAAATCCATTGATTCTGCAAGCTAAGCAAAAACATCTATCGTTTCTTCACAACTCTCAGGTTATCGTAATACTCCTAAGGAAAATGTTTGATGATCAGTCGTAGCTTCTTCCAAGTCTCTACCTTCACAAAGGTGGGGCTTGATCCTTATCAATCCTGAGGTCAGTGTGTTGTGGGTTCACTTGAATACTTGGATAACTTTAACTCACTCCTGGGGTTACTATCGTTCCATATACCAGCATTACCTTCAATTCACTCCATCATGCCCTTGAGGTAACAAATCTCAGACTTATTCTTGTCTAGATTCCACTCTGCAGAATCCATTTTCCTTTCCATTGGTCTGTTTAACCTTGGGCTTGGTTTTATTACAATCATTCTCTATTCCAACTTCAAAAGTACCTTGTCACAAAGGTTATCATCCACACAGTTTGGGGTGGTTCCACATTCTCTTCATCCGTATTCACTTATCCAAATTCCTTAACCGGGAGGTACCTGTGGTCACTACCACACTTAAAATGAAATGCACTCATGCTTGCATAGACCATCTTTTCTCATATCCTCGAAAATTGGTCAGAGATCTTTGTTCTTAGAGTGGTAACTCATAGAAAATCTTGACACAATAAACTTCATTGATTTACGAAGTTATTACAATCTTAGAGACTTCCGTTACAAGATAAGCTCATGAAATCAAAAGTGCTTCATGATACAGGTATTTCCATCTTCGAAACTATCCCATTATTCTCATATTCAATCCTTGGTTACATTCTCAATCACTTCTTAAAACTCCTAGAAAGTACTTTATTACAAATGCTGCCATCCACATAGTTTGGTATGGTCTAGCATCAACTCCCAACTTTATTCATTCATCTCCCCTTGGAGATACTCTAGTACCACTGGAAATTTGCGATGTGCTCCTTGAAATCCTCCATCTTTTCCTTGATTAGGGTGGACATGAGCTTCATCTCCATCATCTCCGTATGCACCTCTTGCAGGTATTCCTGAGTATGACGGAGTCTTGCTTCAAGTATTTCTCCAATATGGCGTATGGCTTCCATGGCAGCTTCACGAACAGCGTCAAAGAAAATAGCTTGTGGTACACGAGATATGTAAAAGTATCGTCCAGTAGTCTTTGGGAAAACTCCATTTGCACGGTGGAGGTGTACCTCCACATACCAAAGTTTCACTCCATTATCCATGAATGGGTAGCCTTTGTAGACTGCATCTCCTTCAAGACGGATGTGCTTCATCATATCCTTCAGGATCCTTGGGTAGTCATGATCACTGGTCAGGGTCATGATTGTTTCCGGGCCTTTGAGGAAAGACTCATAAAGGGTGGTCATCTGCGTGTGTCAGAAAAGGTACTCAGAATTGACATATGTCTCGACTTGGGTAAACATCCATGTTATTCAAAATCAAACTTCAATTTCACTTTCCAACATCTTTAGAGAGTATTGTCATCCTTAAAACAAATGGATTATCCATTACATAACCTCAAAGGATAAGAGTGCTACCTATTACATTTATTACTTCCGAACTCAAACTACTCATGCTTAGCATTCTTCTCTGGACAGGTATAGGAGTAGGGTCCTATCTTCTTGCACTGAAAACAAATGATTTCTGACATATCTCGGGTCTTCTTGATGTTGGTTTTTGCTATTGGGAGGTCTGGTTCCTTTCTTGGGCACTTATTGGTGTAGTGGCCTATATCCTTACACTTGAAACATCTGATATGACTCAGGTCCTTCTGTTCAGGGGTTCGTCTCTTCCTAAAGTTCTTTGTTCCGATCAAAGCTTCAATTTCCTGTGGATCAAACTCCACTTCTTCTGTCGGAAAATTTCCCAGATACTCTTTTCTTTCCTTCGTACAGTCCTGTGAGAAATGTCCTTCTTCTCCACATGTATAGCAGACATTTGAGTAAAATCTGGTTAATCCTTCTCCATCAGGGTCTTCAACATCTTCCTTCATCACAAGTTCTTCTGACTTTCCTTTGAAGGCTTCCTTCATGGCTTTCTTCTGCTGTTTGATGACTTCTTGTACCTTGGGGTACACTTGGCATTGAGCAGGGTAGTGATTGGTTCCTTCACACAAGAAACATGTCACCCTACTAGTTGGGCATTCCCCAGCTCGGTGATTTTCTTCACAATGAGGGCATCCTTTCTTGTGTTCTTCCTGGGTGTGTCCTATTTCTCCACAGATTTTACATGCTCGGGTCTTCTTCATCGGGATAACACAATGATTCTGAATGAGACGGGATCTTAACAGAGTCTTCTTGAGTTCTTCCCAATTCTTTGCTCCATTAAATCCTTGTATGGCATGATGCATTTTCCACCAAGTTGCGGCACTTTGGGTAAAGTGCTGGAGAGCAAATTGAACCTCATACTTCTGTGCTATCGAGTTGCTCCTGAAGTGATTCTCCATGTTGTGTATCCATACTTCTGCCTCTAACTTGGTCATTGGTCCAGAAAGTACAAGTCCAGCTTCATTCATCATCTATTGGGGTCAAGGTTTTGGGATGAGATGGTAGAGAGAAAGGAGGAGATACACACAATACAAACAATGGTTTTGAAAATAGATTTTAGTTGTGGCCGTCGAAAATAAAACTTACACTCAAATGACAGCTCACAAATCCTCGTATCTAACGTAAGTATACAACAGGGGTTTGGTCTTCTAGGGGCATAATATCTTGGAAAATTCTTCATGGTCTTCAATTTCTTGAGGTCTGTATAGTCTTCAATCCTTTTGTATCTCTTCCATAATGGAATACATCTTTGTCTGAGTTGGTCACCAGTTGTCTGATATCTTGTCCTTCTTGGAGGGCTTCAGTTGATCCTTCGTGTGGTCAAGGGGAAAAAGGTATTTTCTAACTCTTTGATAAAACTCAGAAAGGATGAGAAGTAAAGGTTCTTTTGAAAACAAAGTTTTTGAGAAATCATTTCCTAAGGGCTTTCCAGTTTCTAGGGTCACGTCCTACAGTCAACATGTGCTCTGATACCATTTCTGTAGCGACCCGACTCAAAACGAGTCAAGCCTCTGTGTTTTCTGTGCCATCCCTGGATCAGTATGCTGGCACACACAGTACATCAATGTATATATCAAAGTGCAATCACATGTAAATAGCGTAAAACTGATATATACCTTAAAATAGCAGCGGATACAGTCAACGGGAGAGGAGTCCCAATAACACCAACGGCAAGTTGAGTGCGGACCGTAACCCTGAATCGTACTCTTACCCGTCGTAGAAGAGTATCTGCAACATAAGACATTGCAGCCGTGTAGGTCAGTACATTGAATGTACTGGCAAGATCACCATAGTAGAACAGAAGAATAAAGACTACTCTATATGCAAAGGCTTTATGGCTCTGTGTCTAAGTTTTTGCGTAAAAGCTGATTTTATTTTCCTACAACAAAGGAATATCAGAAATTTCACTATAGAGTTACCTATCATGACATGGTTCCGCCAACCAATGTCTCAATTGCCCACAAGTATCATTAAGTTGCCCACAATTAGTTATCAGTCCAGTGTTGAGAGTTCAGAGATAGATCCAAGTCTAGAAGCTCAAATTGTCCGTAACCGGGGACACGGCTAATCGATTAGGTTTAACTCTGCAGAGTGTTGTGTACTTTACCCACAAGATTCTTTCCCTCCTGGTAAGTCCTCGCACTGCCTGGTGTTTGAGAACAGGATGAAAGAAACATGGTCTTTCAGAGTGCTTCCCTGACTGTCCGACAGTGCCCATCCCAATCCTAACGTCGACTACATCTCGTAGCATTGCCCAGCAGAGTCATAACAAAGATCAACCAAGCCAGAGCCCATAATGACTTGTGGCTACACAGGTAAGCTTCCGGGCATGAAGTATTCATCCTTCTCTTTGAGTCTGGGTGAAGCTTTCCGCAAGATGTCATGGCGCTTCTCCATGCATCCCGGCCACTCACTGGTTTCTCCAGGGTGCCCAATCAACCATCCTTCACCCAGTAGTGTTTATTGAAAACTTGTCTTCTCGAGTCTTGAAGTCTTGAGGTCTTGAAGATGCAGGACTTGAAGATGTCTTCATGAAGTCGTCGTTTTGACGTGGAGTCCTTCTTCACACCACTCACGAACACTCATACCAGACCCCGTCTACTTTAGCATAGCATTGCACTAACTAGCATTCTCGGGGCTTTAGTAACCAGTGGTGGGTTCCTACCTCATGCATTCTACTCAACTACAAGAATTTCAATAACACTACGGGAGGGATATGTTGAATGATGTCACTACATGCAATAAAAACATAGGTATGAAATAGATGGTCAAGGTGAACTTGCCTGTACTGTTGATGAAGACAAAGATCGCTCTCAGAAATAACTTGATAGAACTATTTGTCACTCTCCGATGAAAATCTATATAAACAAGCATTGCATTCATATAAGCAATCATACTGGCAATCAATTCTAACAATCACAAGTGACACAAAACAAAAGCAACAAGGTTGATGAAGAAATACTTAAGACAAAGTTGAAACACAAAACTCCAACGATTTCAAAAGTAACACAAAAACCCGAAACAAGTACAATATAATAAAACAGGATTTTAGTAAATATTTTGTTAGTAAATGAATTACTTTTGAAGAACAAGTAAAACTATGCAAACAATATTCTAAACAACATAAGTGTTTGCCTAATGAACTTAACTACAAGCACAACCATAAACTAAGAGAAAACAAATTATGAAACAACTAAGTTAACAGAAAGTAATTAAATAAAATCTTTTTTATAAAACAGAATTAAGTCAATTAAAACTTTTGTGAAAGAATTACTATTAAAACTAAATTGTTTTATAAAACATTACCAAATGAAGAAAATATATAGTTTCCTATAATAATAGGGTAAAACTAAACTATTTTTGTTTAAAACATTTATTTACAGAAAAGAATTAGTAAAAACTTTATTTGAAAACATAATCTAAATACTTAAAACTTTAGTTAAAAGAATTGTTACTAACAAATTTGCTTTTAAAACAACTATACCTATTTGAAAGAGGGTATAGATCCCTACAACAAAATTTATAAACTAAACAAATTAACTTTTGTTAACAGCAAGCAATTTACTAATGTTTGGAACAACAAAACTAAATGGAATCTGAAACTTAATATAAATCATATTCAGATTTTCAAAAAAACAAAGT
Organism: Hordeum marinum; assembly: GCA_022496015.1. Classification (NCBI taxonomy): domain Eukaryota; kingdom Viridiplantae; phylum Streptophyta; class Magnoliopsida; order Poales; family Poaceae; genus Hordeum; species Hordeum marinum. The sequence goes on along the minus strand of CM039677.1, from coordinate 337,125,755 downwards.
AAATCAATATAAATAAACTAATATGAAACTAAACAGATTCTGTTTTAGTTGAAAACACTATTTTAAATTATTCTAAAAATTCTCAAACTCTACCTAATGATAGCTAATATCACTAGTGATAAGTAGGAAAAAGAATCATTCAAAAATTCATTTTAAAACTCAAGATATTCAGAAAACAAAATTTAAATCAAATCTGTTCAAATTCAAATTTAAATGTTCAAACATAGTCAAATATGGTATGTACAGAAACTAGATAAATTTTTTTGATCTAATGCAAAAAAAATCAATTTAAAATAGTTAAAAACATAAAAGATATGATTAAAATGAAAACAGAGCTAAATCTGTTTTTAAAACAGAAAACAGAAAAAAAACGAAAAACTTAACTAGCGGTCAGGGGTGACGTGGCGTGCTCTGGTTGGTCCAGGTGGGCGTGTGCTAGGGGTTTTCGGGCGGTCGACCGGTGCTTTAGAAGAAAACGGTTCGCGTTTAATAGTTTCTAATCTGGATCGTCAGGTCCAGATCGGACGGGGAAAAGGGGTGGTGGAGCTCACCGCGGTGGTGGGTCGCCGGCGAGGGTTTCTCCGGCGAGGCCGAGGCGAAGTGGTCGACGTGGGCGGCGCTCCGGTGGTCCTCCGGCGACGGCGAGGGCATTAGTCGACGGCAGCGAGTACGGCGAGCACGTCGGTGGCGTCAGTGAGGCTCGGGGGCGTCGGAGTCGACGGGCAGGAGCTCCTCAAGCTTCGGGTCGGGAGGTTACTCCGGCGAGGGCGACAGTGAGGCGGGTCTGGGGTCTCTGGGGCTCGGTCAGGGGATGGGGTGGTGCGCACGGGCGAGAGGAACTCGATGGTGCGCTCGGGAGAGGTCGGGGAGGTCGGAGACGGGCGCTAGGAGGGGAGAGGCGCGGCGGCGACCGAAAGCTCCGACGAGCAATTCCGGCGAGGAGAGACGTCGGGGTTGGGGGCAACGAGGGGGAATGGGAAGAGGGGAGCGGAGGGTATTTATAGGAGCTCAGAGGGGTCGGGGGAGTAAGGAGGGAGGGGGTCCACGGCGAGGGGAACCGGCGACGACGGCGCGTGGGAGGAGGAGGAAGGTGACCGCAGGGGGTTTCGGTCGGGCGTGGGACCGGGCGGTCAGTGAGAGAAAAAGGAGCGGCGCGCGTCGGTTGGCCGACCGGTAACGGTCTCGGCTTTAAAGCCGTTGGGCTGGCCGTTTAATACAAAACCGTTACCGTTTTCTATTTATGATTTTACCAGAGCGTTTCAAAAACCTTTAAAGCATTCAAATCGTCTCTAAATATAGGAGTATTACATATCAAAATTAACAGAATAATAAATGCAATTTAATGAACATTTTTATTCTGGCATTTGAATACATTAAAAAAATCATTTTTCAGAAAATGCCTTAATTGGCTTTATTTAATTTTGCAAATATTCTTCAAATAACTTTTTGGGTTTGATGATTCAAAAACTTCACAAATTACCTCCTGGCTTGGAGTGTCATGTTACTCCTTTCAAATTTTTGTCAGGGGTTTGAATACCTTGAAAATTTTGAATAGGGACCAAATATGAAATGGTTTTTTTAAAATAATCCAGAGATTTTCAAAAGCTCTTTCAATTCCTTCTTTTAAACTTCCAACTCATATTTCTTAAAATTTGAGGAAGTCATATTATCCTCTCTCATGAAAATCATTGAGTTGCATAAAGTTTTCTGAATTTGAAATATTTTCAAAATGGAAATTCAAATCATTTTCAAATCCCTTTTCATTTCTTTAAATGGAAGAAGTCATGTCATCTTCACTCTAGGGTTTTGTGATGAAATGAATTTGAATTCCTGGTGATCAAAATGCAGATTGATTTTTTTTTTGGAAAGTCATTTCATTCCCTCTCATCAAACTTTCAAAAGTTTTCAAAAGTTTCAAATTGCACTCACTTTCAATCATTCAAGCAAACAAACAATCATTCTATAATTATTATAACATTCCAAAATTTGGGATGTTACAAATCTACCACACTTAAAATGAATCTCGTCCTCGAGATTCGGAGAGGCTAGAAAGAAAAGGTTAGGGTTTGGGGTCTTCTAACAAATCCACTGTCCTGGAAGGTGTGGGGTCTTCCAACAAAACTCCATTGACCTGGAAATGTGGGTCTACCACACTTAAAATGAGAGTTACTGGTCCTTCAACATCTTGACAGTCCTCTGGGTACATCTGTCTGTTCACCTTCTTCACGATAGCTCCTTCGGTGATGCTCTTCCGTTATATCAAAGTCTTGTGTCCTCATAACAACATGTATTTCCTCCGATACTGGGTCTTCTTTAACTGGCAGGTCTCGCGTTTATTCTAAGTAACTTATCGATAATCTCATGGTGGTCTACCATTGGTGGTCATCCTGCAGTGAAATGGGTCTTGGCTTCATTCCTCACTGTAAAATTCCTACGTGTGACAGAAACTGTCATGTACAAGGGTTTTCATCATACCATTCTAAGGCTTAAACAAAAAGCTTCAAAGAACGTCGTCTCTTTACTATGGGTAAGTCACTCAGATTTACCATTCCGAATAGCAAGAGAATGATAAGAGTAAGTCGTCATGGTGGCCAAACCATGTCGCACTGAAATCATTACCTTGTATAAGGTTTAGTGAATCTCGTATTCTAGCACTTGGACTTCCTCACAAGCGTTGCAGAAAATTTCTCTTGTCAACGAACAAAGTTCGGATAAATCCATTGATTCTGCAAGCTAAGCAAAAACATCTATCGTTTCTTCACAACTCTCAGGTTATCGTAATACTCCTAAGGAAAATGTTTGATGATCAGTCGTAGCTTCTTCCAAGTCTCTACCTTCACAAAGGTGGGGCTTGATCCTTATCAATCCTGAGGTCAGTGTGTTGTGGGTTCACTTGAATACTTGGATAACTTTAACTCACTCCTGGGGTTACTATCGTTCCATATACCAGCATTACCTTCAATTCACTCCATCATGCCCTTGAGGTAACAAATCTCAGACTTATTCTTGTCTAGATTCCACTCTGCAGAATCCATTTTCCTTTCCATTGGTCTGTTTAACCTTGGGCTTGGTTTTATTACAATCATTCTCTATTCCAACTTCAAAAGTACCTTGTCACAAAGGTTATCATCCACACAGTTTGGGGTGGTTCCACATTCTCTTCATCCGTATTCACTTATCCAAATTCCTTAACCGGGAGGTACCTGTGGTCACTACCACACTTAAAATGAAATGCACTCATGCTTGCATAGACCATCTTTTCTCATATCCTCGAAAATTGGTCAGAGATCTTTGTTCTTAGAGTGGTAACTCATAGAAAATCTTGACACAATAAACTTCATTGATTTACGAAGTTATTACAATCTTAGAGACTTCCGTTACAAGATAAGCTCATGAAATCAAAAGTGCTTCATGATACAGGTATTTCCATCTTCGAAACTATCCCATTCTTCTCATATTCAATCCTTGGTTACATTCTCAATCACTTCTTAAAACTCCTAGAAAGTACTTTATTACAAATGCTGCCATCCACATAGTTTGGTATGGTCTAGCATCAACTCCCAACTTTATTCATTCATCTCCCCTTGGAGATACTCTAGTACCACTGGAAATTTGCGATGTGCTCCTTGAAATCCTCCATCTTTTCCTTGATTAGGGTGGACATGAGCTTCATCTCCATCATCTCCGTATGCACCTCTTGCAGGTATTCCTGAGTATGACGGAGTCTTGCTTCAAGTATTTCTCCAATATGGCGTATGGCTTCCATGGCAGCTTCACGAACAGCGTCAAAGAAAATAGCTTGTGGTACACGAGATATGTAAAAGTATCGTCCAGTAGTCTTTGGGAAAACTCCATTTGCACGGTGGAGGTGTACCTCCACATACCAAAGTTTCACTCCATTATCCATGAATGGGTAGCCTTTGTAGACTGCATCTCCTTCAAGACGGATGTGCTTCATCATATCCTTCAGGATCCTTGGGTAGTCATGATCACTGGTCAGGGTCATGATTGTTTCCCGGGCCTTTGAGGAAAGACTCATAAAGGGTGGTCATCTGCGTGTGTCAGAAAAGGTACTCAGAATTGACATATGTCTCGACTTGGGTAAACATCCATGTTATTCAAAATCAAACTTCAATTTCACTTTCCAACATCTTTAGAGAGTATTGTCATCCTTAAAACAAATGGATTATCCATTACATAACCTCAAAGGATAAGAGTGCTACCTATTACATTTATTACTTCCGAACTCAAACTACTCATGCTTAGCATTCTTCTCTGGACAGGTATAGGAGTAGGGTCCTATCTTCTTGCACTGAAAACAAATGATTTCTGACATATCTCGGGTCTTCTTGATGTTGGTTTTTGCTATTGGGAGGTCTGGTTCCTTTCTTGGGCACTTATTGGTGTAGTGGCCTATATCCTTACACTTGAAACATCTGATATGACTCAGGTCCTTCTGTTCAGGGGTTCGTCTCTTCCTAAGGTTCTTTGTTCCGATCAAAGCTTCAATTTCCTGTGGATCAAACTCCACTTCTTCTGTCGGAAAATTTCCCAGATACTCTTTTCTTTCCTTCGTACAGTCCTGTGAGAAATGTCCTTCTTCTCCACATGTATAGCAGACATTTGAGTAAAATCTGGTTAATCCTTCTCCATCAGGGTCTTCAACATCTTCCTTCATCACAAGTTCTTCTGACTTTCCTTTGAAGGCTTCCTTCATGGCTTTCTTCTGCTGTTTGATGACTTCTTGTACCTTGGGGTACACTTGGCATTGAGCAGGGTAGTGATTGGTTCCTTCACACAAGAAACATGTCACCCTACTAGTTGGGCATTCCCCAGCTCGGTGATTTTCTTCACAATGAGGGCATCCTTTCTTGTGTTCTTCCTGGGTGTGTCCTATTTCTCCACAGATTTTACATGCTCGGGTCTTCTTCATCGGGATAACACAATGATTCTGAATGAGACGGGATCTTAACAGAGTCTTCTTGAGTTCTTCCCAATTCTTTGCTCCATTAAATCCTTGTATGGCATGATGCATTTTCCACCAAGTTGCGGCACTTTGGGTAAAGTGCTGGAGAGCAAATTGAACCTCATACTTCTGTGCTATCGAGTTGCTCCTGAAGTGATTCTCCATGTTGTGTATCCATACTTCTGCCTCTAACTTGGTCATTGGTCCAGAAAGTACAAGTCCAGCTTCATTCATCATCTATTGGGGTCAAGGTTTTGGGATGAGATGGTAGAGAGAAAGGAGGAGATACACACAATACAAACAATGGTTTTGAAAATAGATTTTAGTTGTGGCCGTCGAAAATAAAACTTACACTCAAATGACAGCTCACAAATCCTCGTATCTAACGTAAGTATACAACAGGGGTTTGGTCTTCTAGGGGCATAATATCTTGGAAAATTCTTCATGGTCTTCAATTTCTTGAGGTCTGTATAGTCTTCAATCCTTTTGTATCTCTTCCATAATGGAATACATCTTTGTCTGAGTTGGTCACCAGTTGTCTGATATCTTGTCCTTCTTGGAGGGCTTCAGTTGATCCTTCGTGTGGTCAAGGGGAAAAAGGTATTTTCTAACTCTTTGATAAAACTCAGAAAGGATGAGAAGTAAAGGTTCTTTTGAAAACAAAGTTTTTGAGAAATCATTTCCTAAGGGCTTTCCAGTTTCTAGGGTCACGTCCTACAGTCAACATGTGCTCTGATACCATTTCTGTAGCGACCCGACTCAAAACGAGTCAAGCCTCTGTGTTTTCTGTGCCATCCCTGGATCAGTATGCTGGCACACACAGTACATCAATGTATATATCAAAGTGCAATCACATGTAAATAGCGTAAAACTGATATATACCTTAAAATAGCAGCGGATACAGTCAACGGGAGAGGAGTCCCAATAACACCAACGGCAAGTTGAGTGCGGACCGTAACCCTGAATCGTACTCTTACCCGTCGTAGAAGAGTATCTGCAACATAAGACATTGCAGCCGTGTAGGTCAGTACATTGAATGTACTGGCAAGATCACCATAGTAGAACAGAAGAATAAAGACTACTCTATATGCAAAGGCTTTATGGCTCTGTGTCTAAGTTTTTGCGTAAAAGCTGATTTTATTTTCCTACAACAAAGGAATATCAGAAATTTCACTATAGAGTTACCTATCATGACATGGTTCCGCCAACCAATGTCTCAATTGCCCACAAGTATCATTAAGTTGCCCACAATTAGTTATCAGTCCAGTGTTGAGAGTTCAGAGATAGATCCAAGTCTAGAAGCTCAAATTGTCCGTAACCGGGGACACGGCTAATCGATTAGGTTTAACTCTGCAGAGTGTTGTGTACTTTACCCACAAGATTCTTTCCCTCCTGGTAAGTCCTCGCACTGCCTGGTGTTTGAGAACAGGATGAAAGAAACATGGTCTTTCAGAGTGCTTCCCTGACTGTCCGACAGTGCCCATCCCAATCCTAACGTCGACTACATCTCGTAGCATTGCCCAGCAGAGTCATAACAAAGATCAACCAAGCCAGAGCCCATAATGACTTGTGGCTACACAGGTAAGCTTCCGGGCATGAAGTATTCATCCTTCTCTTTGAGTCTGGGTGAAGCTTTCCGCAAGATGTCATGGCGCTTCTCCATGCATCCCGGCCACTCACTGGTTTCTCCAGGGTGCCCAATCAACCATCCTTCACCCAGTAGTGTTTATTGAAAACTTGTCTTCTCGAGTCTTGAAGTCTTGAGGTCTTGAAGATGCAGGACTTGAAGATGTCTTCATGAAGTCGTCGTTTTGACGTGGAGTCCTTCTTCACACCACTCACGAACACTCATACCAGACCCCGTCTACTTTAGCATAGCATTGCACTAACTAGCATTCTCGGGGCTTTAGTAACCAGTGGTGGGTTCCTACCTCATGCATTCTACTCAACTACAAGAATTTCAATAACACTACGGGAGGGATATGTTGAATGATGTCACTACATGCAATAAAAACATAGGTATGAAATAGATGGTCAAGGTGAACTTGCCTGTACTGTTGATGAAGACAAAGATCGCTCTCAGAAATAACTTGATAGAACTATTTGTCACTCTCCGATGAAAATCTATATAAACAAGCATTGCATTCATATAAGCAATCATACTGGCAATCAATTCTAACAATCACAAGTGACACAAAACAAAAGCAACAAGGTTGATGAAGAAATACTTAAGACAAAGTTGAAACACAAAACTCCAACGATTTCAAAAGTAACACAAAAACCCGAAACAAGTACAATATAATAAAACAGGATTTTAGTAAATATTTTGTTAGTAAATGAATTACTTTTGAAGAACAAGTAAAACTATGCAAACAATATTCTAAACAACATAAGTGTTTGCCTAATGAACTTAACTACAAGCACAACCATAAACTAAGAGAAAACAAATTATGAAACAACTAAGTTAACAGAAAGTAATTAAATAAAATCTTTTTTATAAAACAGAATTAAGTCAATTAAAACTTTTGTGAAAGAATTACTATTAAAACTAAATTGTTTTATAAAACATTACCAAATGAAGAAAATATATAGTTTCCTATAATAATAGGGTAAAACTAAACTATTTTTGTTTAAAACATTTATTTACAGAAAAGAATTAGTAAAAACTTTATTTGAAAACATAATCTAAATACTTAAAACTTTAGTTAAAAGAATTGTTACTAACAAATTTGCTTTTAAAACAACTATACCTATTTGAAAGAGGGTATAGATCCCTACAACAAAATTTATAAACTAAACAAATTAACTTTTGTTAACAGCAAGCAATTTACTAATGTTTGGAACAACAAAACTAAATGGAATCTGAAACTTAATATAAATCATATTCAGATTTTCAAAAAAACAAAGTAAATCAATATAAATAAACTAATATGAAACTAAACAGATTCTGTTTTAGTTGAAAACACTATTTTAAATTATTCTAAAAATTCTCAAACTCTACCTAATGATAGCTAATATCACTAGTGATAAGTAGGAAAAAGAATCATTCAAAAATTCATTTTAAAACTCAAGATATTCAGAAAACAAAATTTAAATCAAATCTGTTCAAATTCAAATTTAAATGTTCAAACATAGTCAAATATGGTATGTACAGAAACTAGATAAATTTTTTTGATCTAATGCAAAAAAAATCAATTTAAAATAGTTAAAAACATAAAAGATATGATTAAAATGAAAACAGAGCTAAATCTGTTTTTAAAACAGAAAACAGAAAAAAAAACGAAAAACTTAACTAGCGGTCAGGGGTGACGTGGCGTGCTCTGGTTGGTCCAGGTGGGCGTGTGCTAGGGGTTTTCGGGCGGTCGACCGGTGCTTTAGAAGAAAACGGTTCGCGTTTAATAGTTTCTAATCTGGATCGTCAGGTCCAGATCGGACGGGGAAAAGGGGTGGTGGAGCTCACCGCGGTGGTGGGTCGCCGGCGAGGGTTTCTCCGGCGAGGCCGAGGCGAAGTGGTCGACGTGGGCGGCGCTCCGGTGGTCCTCCGGCGACGGCGAGGGCATTAGTCGACGGCAGCGAGTACGGCGAGCACGTCGGTGGCGTCAGTGAGGCTCGGGGGCGTCGGAGTCGACGGGCAGGAGCTCCTCAAGCTTCGGGTCGGGAGGTTACTCCGGCGAGGGCGACAGTGAGGCGGGTCTGGGGTCTCTGGGGCTCGGTCAGGGGATGGGGTGGTGCGCACGGGCGAGAGGAACTCGATGGTGCGCTCGGGAGAGGTCGGGGAGGTCGGAGACGGGCGCTAGGAGGGGAGAGGCGCGGCGGCGACCGAAAGCTCCGACGAGCAATTCCGGCGAGGAGAGACGTCGGGGTTGGGGGCAACGAGGGGGAATGGGAAGAGGGGAGCGGAGGGTATTTATAGGAGCTCAGAGGGGTCGGGGGAGTAAGGAGGGAGGGGGTCCACGGCGAGGGGAACCGGCGACGACGGCGCGTGGGAGGAGGAGGAAGGTGACCGCAGGGGGTTTCGGTCGGGCGTGGGACCGGGCGGTCAGTGAGAGAAAAAGGAGCGGCGCGCGTCGGTTGGCCGACCGGTAACGGTCTCGGCTTTAAAGCCGTTGGGCTGGCCGTTTAATACAAAACCGTTACCGTTTTCTATTTATGATTTTACCAGAGCGTTTCAAAAACCTTTAAAGCATTCAAATCGTCTCTAAATATAGGAGTATTACATATCAAAATTAACAGAATAATAAATGCAATTTAATGAACATTTTTATTCTGGCATTTGAATACATTAAAAAAATCATTTTTCAGAAAATGCCTTAATTGGCTTTATTTAATTTTGCAAATATTCTTCAAATAACTTTTTGGGTTTGATGATTCAAAAACTTCACAAATTACCTCCTGGCTTGGAGTGTCATGTTACTCCTTTCAAATTTTTGTCAGGGGTTTGAATACCTTGAAAATTTTGAATAGGGACCAAATATGAAATGGTTTTTTTAAAATAATCCAGAGATTTTCAAAAGCTCTTTCAATTCCTTCTTTTAAACTTCCAACTCATATTTCTTAAAATTTGAGGAAGTCATATTATCCTCTCTCATGAAAATCATTGAGTTGCATAAAGTTTTCTGAATTTGAAATATTTTCAAAATGGAAATTCAAATCATTTTCAAATCCCTTTTCATTTCTTTAAATGGAAGAAGTCATGTCATCTTCACTCTAGGGTTTTGTGATGAAATGAATTTGAATTCCTGGTGATCAAAATGCAGATTGATTTTTTTTTTTGGAAAGTCATTTCATTCCCTCTCATCAAACTTTCAAAAGTTTTCAAAAGTTTCAAATTGCACTCACTTTCAATCATTCAAGCAAACAAACAATCATTCTATAATTATTATAACATTCCAAAATTTGGGATGTTACAAATCTACCACACTTAAAATGAATCTCGTCCTCGAGATTCGGAGAGGCTAGAAAGAAAAGGTTAGGGTTTGGGGTCTTCTAACAAATCCACTGTCCTGGAAGGTGTGGGGTCTTCCAACAAAACTCCATTGACCTGGAAATGTGGGTCTACCACACTTAAAATGAGAGTTACTGGTCCTTCAACATCTTGACAGTCCTCTGGGTACATCTGTCTGTTCACCTTCTTCACGATAGCTCCTTCGGTGATGCTCTTCCGTTATATCAAAGTCTTGTGTCCTCATAACAACATGTATTTCCTCCGATACTGGGTCTTCTTTAACTGGCAGGTCTCGCGTTTATTCTAAGTAACTTATCGATAATCTCATGGTGGTCTACCATTGGTGGTCATCCTGCAGTGAAATGGGTCTTGGCTTCATTCCTCACTGTAAAATTCCTACGTGTGACAGAAACTGTCATGTACAAGGGTTTTCATCATACCATTCTAAGGCTTAAACAAAAAGCTTCAAAGAACGTCGTCTCTTTACTATGGGTAAGTCACTCAGATTTACCATTCCGAATAGCAAGAGAATGATAAGAGTAAGTCGTCATGGTGGCCAAACCATGTCGCACTGAAATCATTACCTTGTATAAGGTTTAGTGAATCTCGTATTCTAGCACTTGGACTTCCTCACAAGCGTTGCAGAAAATTTCTCTTGTCAACGAACAAAGTTCGGATAAATCCATTGATTCTGCAAGCTAAGCAAAAACATCTATCGTTTCTTCACAACTCTCAGGTTATCGTAATACTCCTAAGGAAAATGTTTGATGATCAGTCGTAGCTTCTTCCAAGTCTCTACCTTCACAAAGGTGGGGCTTGATCCTTATCAATCCTGAGGTCAGTGTGTTGTGGGTTCACTTGAATACTTGGATAACTTTAACTCACTCCTGGGGTTACTATCGTTCCATATACCAGCATTACCTTCAATTCACTCCATCATGCCCTTGAGGTAACAAATCTCAGACTTATTCTTGTCTAGATTCCACTCTGCAGAATCCATTTTCCTTTCCATTGGTCTGTTTAACCTTGGGCTTGGTTTTATTACAATCATTCTCTATTCCAACTTCAAAAGTACCTTGTCACAAAGGTTATCATCCACACAGTTTGGGGTGGTTCCACATTCTCTTCATCCGTATTCACTTATCCAAATTCCTTAACCGGGAGGTACCTGTGGTCACTACCACACTTAAAATGAAATGCACTCATGCTTGCATAGACCATCTTTTCTCATATCCTCGAAAATTGGTCAGAGATCTTTGTTCTTAGAGTGGTAACTCATAGAAAATCTTGACACAATAAACTTCATTGATTTACGAAGTTATTACAATCTTAGAGACTTCCGTTACAAGATAAGCTCATGAAATCAAAAGTGCTTCATGATACAGGTATTTCCATCTTCGAAACTATCCCATTCTTCTCATATTCAATCCTTGGTTACATTCTCAATCACTTCTTAAAACTCCTAGAAAGTACTTTATTACAAATGCTGCCATCCACATAGTTTGGTATGGTCTAGCATCAACTCCCAACTTTATTCATTCATCTCCCCTTGGAGATACTCTAGTACCACTGGAAATTTGCGATGTGCTCCTTGAAATCCTCCATCTTTTCCTTGATTAGGGTGGACATGAGCTTCATCTCCATCATCTCCGTATGCACCTCTTGCAGGTATTCCTGAGTATGACGGAGTCTTGCTTCAAGTATTTCTCCAATATGGCGTATGGCTTCCATGGCAGCTTCACGAACAGCGTCAAAGAAAATAGCTTGTGGTACACGAGATATGTAAAAGTATCGTCCAGTAGTCTTTGGGAAAACTCCATTTGCACGGTGGAGGTGTACCTCCACATACCAAAGTTTCACTCCATTATCCATGAATGGGTAGCCTTTGTAGACTGCATCTCCTTCAAGACGGATGTGCTTCATCATATCCTTCAGGATCCTTGGGTAGTCATGATCACTGGTCAGGGTCATGATTGTTCCCGGGCCTTTGAGGAAAGACTCATAAAGGGTGGTCATCTGCGTGTGTCAGAAAAGGTACTCAGAATTGACATATGTCTCGACTTGGGTAAACATCCATGTTATTCAAAATCAAACTTCAATTTCACTTTCCAACATCTTTAGAGAGTATTGTCATCCTTAAAACAAATGGATTATCCATTACATAACCTCAAAGGATAAGAGTGCTACCTATTACATTTCTTACTTCCGAACTCAAACTACTCATGCTTAGCATTCTTCTCTGGACAGGTATAGGAGTAGGGTCCTGTCTTCTTGCACTGAAAACAAATGATTTCTGACATATCTCGGGTCTTCTTGATGTTGGTTTTTGCTATTGGGAGGTCTGGTTCCTTTCTTGGGCACTTATTGGTGTAGTGGCCTATATCCTTACACTTGAAACATCTGATATGACTCAGGTCCTTCTGTTCAGGGGTTCGTCTCTTCCTAAGGTTCTTTGTTCCGATCAAAGCTTCAATTTCCTGTGGATCAAACTCCACTTCTTCTGTCGGAAAATTTCCCAGATACTCTTTTCTTTCCTTCGTACAGTCCTGTGAGAAATGTCCTTCTTCTCCACATGTATAGCAGACATTTGAGTAAAATCTGGTTAATCCTTCTCCATCAGGGTCTTCAACATCTTCCTTCATCACAAGTTCTTCTGACTTTCCTTTGAAGGCTTCCTTCATGGCTTTCTTCTGCTGTTTGATGACTTCTTGTACCTTGGGGTACACTTGGCATTGAGCAGGGTAGTGATTGGTTCCTTCACACAAGAAACATGTCACCCTACTAGTTGGGCATTCCTCAGCTCGGTGATTTTCTTCACAATGAGGGCATCCTTTCTTGTGTTCTTCCTGGGTGTGTCCTATTTCTCCACAGATTTTACATGCTCGGGTCTTCTTCATCGGGATAACACAATGATTCTAAATGAGACGGGATCTTAACAGAGTCTTCTTGAGTTCTTCCCAATTCTTTGCTCCATTAAATCCTTGTATGGCATGATGCATTTTCCACCAAGTTGCGGCACTTTGGGTAAAGTGCTGGAGAGCAAATTGAACCTCATACTTCTGTGCTATCGAGTTGCTCCTGAAGTGATTCTCCATGTTGTGTATCCATACTTCTGCCTCTAACTTGGTCATTGGTCCAGAAAGTACAAGTCCAGCTTCATTCATCATCTATTGGGGTCAAGGTTTTGGGATGAGATGGTAGAGAGAAAGGAGGAGATACACACAATACAAACAATGGTTTTGAAAATAGATTTTAGTTGTGGCCGTCGAAAATAAAACTTACACTCAAATGACAGCTCACAAATCCTCGTATCTAACGTAAGTATACAACAGGGGTTTGGTCTTCTAGGGGCATAATATCTTGGAAAATTCTTCATGGTCTTCAATTTCTTGAGGTCTGTATAGTCTTCAATCCTTTTGTATCTCTTCCATAATGGAATACATCTTTGTCTGAGTTGGTCACCAGTTGTCTGATATCTTGTCCTTCCTGGAGGGCTTCAGTTGATCCTTCGTGTGGTCAAGGGGAAAAAGGTATTTTCTAACTCTTTGATAAAACTCAGAAAGGATGAGAAGTAAAGGTTCTTTTGAAAACAAAGTTTTCGAGAAATCATTTCCTAAGGGCTTTCCAGTTTCTAGGGTCACGTCCTACAGTCAACATGTGCTCTGATACCATTTCTGTAGCGACCCGACTCAAAACGAGTCAAGCCTCTGTGTTTTCTGTGCCATCCCTGGATCAGTATGCTGGCACACACAGTACATCAACGTATATATCAAAGTGCAATCACATGTAAAAAGCGTAAAACTGATATATACCTTAAAATAGCAGCGGATACAGTCAACGGGAGTGGAGTCCCAATAACACCAACGGCAAGTTGAGTGCGGACCGTAACCCTGAATCGTACTCTGACCCGTCGTAGAACAGTATCTGCAACATAAGACGTTGCAGCCGTGTAGGTCAGTACATTGAATGTACTGGCAAGATCACCATAGTAGAACAGAAGAATAAAGACTACTCTATATGCAAAGGCTTTATGGCTCTGTGTCTAAGTTTTTGCGTAAAAGCTGATTTTATTTTCCTACAACAAAGGAATATCAGAAATTTCACTATAGAGTTACCTATCATGACATGGTTCCGCCAACCAATGTCTCAATTGCCCACAAGTATCATTAAGTTGCCCACAATTAGTTATCAGTCCAGTGTTGAGAGTTCAGAGATAGATCCAAGTCTGGAAGCTCAAATTGTCCGTAACCGGGGACACGGCTAATCGATTAGGTTTAACTCTGCAGAGTGTTGTGTACTTTACCCACAAGATTCTTTCCCTCCTGGTAAGTCCTCGCACTGCCTGGTGTTTGAGAACAGGATGAAAGAAACATGGTCTTTCAGAGTGCTTCCCTGACTGTCCGACAGTGCCCATCCCAATCCTAACGTCGACTACATCTCGTAGCATTGCCCAGCAGAGTCACAACAAAGATCAACCAAGCCAGAGCCCATAATGACTTGTGGCTACACAGGTAAGCTTCCGGGCATGAAGTATTCATCCTTCTCTTTGAGTCTGGGTGAAGCTTTCCGCAAGATGTCATGGCGCTTCTCCATGCATCCCGGCCACTCACTGGTTTCTCCAGGGTGCCCAATCAACCATCCTTCACCCAGTAGTGTTTATTGAAAACTTGTCTTCTCGAGTCTTGAAGTCTTGAGGTCTTGAAGATGCAGGACTTGAAGATGTCTTCATGATGTCGTCGTTTTGACGTGGAGTCCTTCTTCACACCACTCACGAACACTCATACCAGACCCCATCTACTTTAGCATAGCATTGCACTAACTAGCATTCCCGGGGCTTTAGTAACCAGTGGTGGGTTCCTACCTCATGCATTCTACTCAACTACAAGAATTTCAATAACACTACGGGAGGGATATGTTGAATGATGTCACTACATGCAATAAAAACATAGGTATGAAATAGATGGTCAAGGTGAACTTGCCTGTACTGTTGATGAAGACAAAGATCGCTCTCAGAAATAACTTGATAGAACTATTTGTCACTCTCCGATGAAAATCTATATAAACAAGCATTGCATTCATATAAGCAATCATACTGGCAATCAATTCTAACAATCACAAGTGACACAAAACAAAAGCAACAAGGTTGATGAAGAAATACTTAAGACAAAGTTGAAACACAAAACTCCAACAATTTCAAAAGTAACACAAAAACCCGAAACAAGTACAATATAATAAAACAGGATTTTAGTAAATATTTTGTTAGTAAATGAATTACTTTTGAAGAACAAGTAAAACTATGCAAACAATATTCTAAACAACATAAGTGTTTGCCTAATGAACTTAACTACAAGCACAACCATAAACTAAGAGAAAACAAATTATGAAACAACTAAGTTAACAGAAAGTAATTAAATAAAATCTTTTTTATAAAACAGAATTAAGTCAATTAAAACTTTTGTGAAAGAATTACTATTAAAACTAAATTGTTTTATAAAACATTACCAAATGAAGAAAATATATAGTTTCCTATAATAATAGGGTAAAACTAAACTATTTTTGTTTAAAACATTTATTTACAGAAAAGAATTAGTAAAAACTTTATTTGAAAACATAATCTAAATACTTAAAACTTTAGTTAAAAGAATTGTTACTAACAAATTTGCTTTTAAAACAACTATACCTATTTGAAAGAGGGTATAGATCCCTACAACAAAATTTATAAACTAAACAAATTAACTTTTGTTAACAGCAAGCAATTTACTAATGTTTGGAACAACAAAACTAAATGGAATCTGAAACTTAATATAAATCATATTCAGATTTTCAAAAAAACAAAGTAAATCAATATAAATAAACTAATATGAAACTAAACAGATTCTGTTTTAGTTGAAAACACTATTTTAAATTATTCTAAAAATTCTCAAACTCTACCTAATGATAGCTAATATCACTAGTGATAAGTAGGAAAAAGAATCATTCAAAAATTCATTTTAAAACTCAAGATATTCAGAAAACAAAATTTAAATCAAATCTGTTCAAATTCGAATTTAAATGTTCAAACATAGTCAAATATGGTATGTACAGAAACTAGATAAATTTTTTTGATCTAATGCAAAAAAAATCAATTTAAAATAGTTAAAAACATAAAAGATATGATTAAAATGAAAACAGAGCTAAATCTGTTTTTAAAACAGAAAACAGAAAAAAAACGAAAAACTTAACTAGCGGTCAGGGGTGACGTGGCGTGCTCTGGTTGGTCCAGGTGGGCGTGTGCTAGGGGTTTTCGGGCGGTCGACCGGTGCTTTAGAAGAAAACGGTTCGCGTTTAATAGTTTCTAATCTGGATCGTCAGGTCCAGATCGGACGGGGAAAAGGGGTGGTGGAGCTCACCGCGGTGGTGGGTCGCCGGCGAGGGTTTCTCCGGCGAGGCCGAGGCGAAGTGGTCGACGTGGGCGGCGCTCCGGTGGTCCTCCGGCGACGGCGAGGGCATTAGTCGACGGCAGCGAGTACGGCGAGCACGTCGGTGGCGTCAGTGAGGCTCGGGGGCGTCGGAGTCGACGGGCAGGAGCTCCTCGAGCTTCGGGTGGGGAGGTTACTCCGGCGAGGGCAACAGTGAGGCGGGTCTGGGGTCTCTGGGGCTCGGTCAGGGGATGGGGTGGTGCGCACGGGCGAGAGGAACTCGATGGTGCGCTCGGGAGAGGTCGGGGAGGTCGGAGACGGGCGCTAGGAGGGGAGAGGCGCCGCGGCGACCGAAAGCTCCGACGAGCGATTCCGGCGAGGAGAGACGTCGGGGTTGGGGGCAACGAGGGGGAATGGGAAGAGGGGAGCGGAGGGTATTTATAGGAGCTCAGAGGGGTCGGGGGAGTAAGGAGGGAGGGGGTCCACGGCGAGGGGAACCGGCGACGACGGCGCGTGGGAGGAGGAGGAAGGTGACCGCAGGGGGTTTCGGTCGGGCGTGGGACCGGGCGGTCAGTGAGAGAAAAAGGAGCGGCGCGCGTCGGTTGGCCGACCGGTAACGGTCTCGGCTTTAAAGCCGTTGGGCTGGCCGTTTAATACAAAACCGTTACCGTTTTCTATTTATGATTTTACCAGAGCGTTTCAAAAACCTTTAAAGCATTCAAATCGTCTCTAAATATAGGAGTATTACATATCAAAATTAACAGAATAATAAATGCAATTTAATGAACATTTTTATTCTGGCATTTGAATACATTAAAAAATCATTTTTCAGAAAATGCCTTAATTGGCTTTATTTAATTTTGCAAATATTCTTCAAATAACTTTTTGGGTTTGATGATTCAAAAACTTCACAAATTACCTCCTGGCTTGGAGTGTCATGTTACTCCTTTCAAATTTTTGTCAGGGGTTTGAATACTTTGAAAATTTTGAATAGGGACCAAATATGAAATGGTTTTTTTAAAATAATCCAGAGGTTTTCAAAAGCTCTTTCAATTCCTTCTTTTAAACTTCCAACTCATATTTCTTAAAATTTGAGGAAGTCATATTATCCTCTCTCATGAAAATCATTGAGTTGCATAAAGTTTTCTGAATTTGAAATATTTTCAAAATGGAAATTCAAATCATTTTCAAATCCCTTTTCATTTCTTTAAATGGAAGAAGTCATGTCATCTTCACTCTAGGGTTTTGTGATGAAATGAATTTGAATTCCTGGTGAGCAAAATGCAGATTGAATTTTTTTTTGGAAAGTCATTTCATTCCCTCTAATCAAACTTTCAAAAGTTTTCAAAAGTTTCAAATTGCACTCACTTTCAATCATTCAAGCAAACAAACAATCATTCTATAATTATTATAACATTCCAAAATTTGGGATGTTACATAGAGAGAATGACTACACCGGTCTAGCTGTAGGAGCCGTAAGACGAGTTCACCCACATTATACGCTTTTACCCTAACCTCCCTACTCTGATAACGTCGGGCCTACTGTTGATAAAAAGTAGAACGAGCCCGAGCTATGTCACGCTCTCCTTCTAAGGCATCCATGTCATGCCCAAGATGCGTGCCTATCCATATTAAGGCACGAGGGCCTCGCAAGGGATAGAGGAATATCTTGTCGTTCGCAAGTATAGCATCATTGCATCATACATTACAGAAGAGATGAGAATACAAGTTGGCTTACACTCGCCACATACTAAATTACAATTCCACACAAAGTTCAAATCATCAAGATGAAGACAGGATCTGACTACGGACGAAATCAAACGATAAAACAAATGCAAATGATACTATCTCTCTATCCCAAAGATCACGACCATGGTCCCCTACTCGTCTAGATAAGTCACGTACATCCAGCCTCTCTCCTCATCATATTCCCACTGGAGTTGCGTCATATCATCCTGCACGTACTCATCTGTACCTGTACCTGGAGTGTTGTAGTAATCTGTGAGCCACAAGGACTCAACAATCAAGCGCGTGGGTACCGAGACTATTCAAGCTTAAGGTTGCGAAGGGGTATGTGTTTAGTTTATAGTAGCACTAACGATATATGGTGGCTAAACTTACGTAACATGAAAATAAATATGAGTGGCCTACGATGAACGATCGACTCTACTATGACCTCTATGAGATCCTGAACACTTACTTACGTCAATCATAACCCCACCGTGTTCTCTCTCAGATCATGTTCACGAGCAGAGATGATCACGGTTACTCACACAGTTGGTGTATTTTATTTAGAGTTTACTTCAAGTTAACTATAACCAGGTGTTAAACGAATATCCAAGTTGCCACATAACCGCAGGTACGGCTTCTCAAAAAGATTTAACCCTGTAGGGGTGCTCCAACTAGTCCATCACAAATTAACCACACTCCACAGGAATAGCCTCGACCACGGATCTCCTGATCATCATAGGTAACTCCAAACAAATTCCAACACCTCGAGATAACCCGAAGAAAGTCGTAGTCCACACACAAGACATATGATGAAGGTAAAACAAATCCAGCAAGACCACCCGATGTGTCGACGAACGCGATAAGAGCCGCGTATCTCGTTCTCAGGACACGACAGATAAGCCAGTGTATGGTGGCCTGATATAAATCTCCCAAGTTGCCCTGGGTTGGCCCCGCACAGTGCTCTAGTTTGGACCAACACTCATGAGGAGCACTGGCCTGGGGGTTGATTAATTATCCACGGGGTTGCAAAGCCCTATGCAAATTTTATTAAGTTACTAAGCAAATTTCGTAATAATGTTGGGTCTTGTCAGACAAGTTTTAATCTCAACCGAATAAACAAGGGGTCCCCATAACAACCCCGAGCATGTTAGGAGCGCAAAATATGCAAAACATAACACCGGTAACAAGAAACTATGGAGGTAACAGCGGAACAAAACACCTAGCAAAAGGCCAATCCTTCCACCAATTCCAAGATATATATGTGCATTAAATTAGATAACATATAATATTGTGATATGCCAAATCCATGTTATCACACGGAACAACCTGAACCTGCAACTAAGAACGCTATAAGAGGGGCTGAGCAACGGTAACTTAGCCAATCAAAGGTTTGCTAGGATGTGGAGGGTTAGAGGCTATCAAGTCAATTAGAAGTCTGACATTCAATTGGCAGGTAGCGCAATTGTAAGGATAAGAGCGAGAAACTAACAAGCGAAAATAGTATCGGGATCCAGGTACGATCATCTTGCCTGTTGGTTCTTTAGAGGAACAAGTAACGGGATCCTCGTAGTTGTACTCTCCTAGCTCTTTGTACTCAGGTTCAACGCTCGCATCTACCCAAAATAAACAACAAGAATAAACAAGCAACCATGGTGCAATGCACAAGCAAGAATGATGCACGCTTAGGTGAAGAGTTTTAACATGGCAGTCCTAACTAGTCATGTTTCACATGCAAGAATTGGATATTAATGAATCTGGAAAGAACCTTATGTTAAGTTATTTAGACATGCATGAACATTGCAAATATGGATGCATCATGTGAAACATGGCAAACTTGGCAAATATGGCATTAATGAATCTGAGTTAATCTGGTAGCATGTTGATAGCAGAAGTTAAAGGGGTTGGAGACCACCTCTTGGCCTGAAAATTAACAGGTAGGTAGTAGACAACATGTACTTGAAAATACTAGCACTGAGCATGAGCCAATTCTCAACATATCACCAGACGTCAACCACTCTTCATGGCATAAAAATAACAGCAGATTCTCAGACTTGGAAATATTTAGCATGGTGAAAACAGTAACCTCAAGTTAGCTACTTTGCAGCAAGTTTCCCACTTACATGGGTGATTCTCATGTTAAACAAAAATACCATGGCATAATAGACATAAAACACTAGCACTTCCATGTTGACACATGCCCCAAAGCAAGCATGGATTAATTCATGCAAAAATGACAAAGTAGCATCACAGCAGAAAATGACAGTTTTGTAAACTTGCTCAAAAGTGAAATATGATTGCACCAATGGATTCCTTGGATCTTTCTACCCCAAAATCATGTGTCATACTCATATGTTCATGTGAAGCAACATGGCACAATATACTAGCAAGCAACCATCCACTCCCTTATAAGTTAAAACTTACTCTAAATGGACATGATCATATATGGACATAACCAGATTTGGAAACTTACTTTAACAAGGAAATGATCTATCAATCCTACAAAAGCATGTGTTTACCAACAAACAAAGTGTATGTCAAGTAGGGAAAGGCCCCACTTGTCACCCACACACACACACACTCTACACACACACTACTCAAGCATGCACCACATGGCTCCATATGCCCAAGGGCATATGAGCACCAACTCACCCATGAACATACCACCTATGAGGGTCGTGTCCATCCACACCCACACACATGCACCATATATGCATAATGCATATAGGCACATACACTCATGAGCACACACATGCTCTTGTGTGTGGGTGTGCATCCACACACATATGCACACATATATGCACAAGGCATATATGCATATGCATATGCATATGACAACACACACACTCTCTCACATACACATGCACATATGTATGTATGCATAAGCACACACACACACAACATTCTACACATACACATATACACCACCTACACACATATATATAACAGAAAAGAAAAAAATCAAACATGCTGGTTTTAATATACACACACATATACATATAGCAAAAGGGGAAAACAAGACAAAAGAAAAGAAAAGGAAAACAAGCAAAAAAAGGGGGAGGGGGGAGGGATCGAACCCTCGACCTCACGATCGATTCCCCGAGCCGGTTGCCACTCTGCTACGACTGCGACTGTTAACAGAGGAGGCAACGGCTTCTCTAATACACACACACATGCACTATCTGACAGAACTGAAGACGAACACCTACGGCGACAACAACGACGGCGGGCAAATTCAGGTGAACACACGGCGTTCCAACGGCAGCAAACGGGCACACACGAAGAGGGGATATGCGGGGTCCCATTCCCCTACTCATCTTGTGACGAGGAGGATGGGGGCGAGCTTCAAGCGCCCGCCTTCCGATCGGCGGTGACGGACACGACGGCGACTACACGACGGCCTACATGGGGGAGAAGGGCCTGCAGGGATTGGCTGATCACCGAGGGGCAAGCGGAGACGCGGGGGAACGCGGACGACGCGAGCCGGAGGGGAAGACGATGAAGAAGACCGTCGGAGATGCTCTCTGCTTGCGAACGGCAGTGACGAGCAGGGCACGCTGCAGGGGAGGTGCTCCTCACCTCCCTAGCGGTAAGAACGGAGCGCGAGCGACTAGCCGGAGTTCCACGCCATGTCCACCGGGGACAAGGCCCACCAGAGACGCGGCAACGGCGGCGGAGCCGACCGGCGCGACACTAGCTCTCTCTCTAAATTATCTGAATTCTTACCTGACAGAGGGGAAAGAAGAGAGGAGGGAGAAGAATGGAGAGGGAGAAGAAGCTGGCGATGGCGCGAGGGGAGAGGGGAACCCTAGCGGAGGAGGCACGCACGCCGAGGGGTTTAAATACCCACAGGGATGACGGCAACAGATGGCGAAAAGGTGATGGCGGAGGCGCGCTCTCTCTGCTCTCTCACACGCTCACTGACGGAGACGAAGGACGGGGCAGGTGGCCGTTCCTTCGAGCGGGCTGGGCCGAAGGGGAAGCAAGGCCCACTGGCACACACACTCACCAAACAACTAAAACAGAGGACCTTATACATTTTAAAGAAAAAAACTACACTCAACAAAACCTACCAGATAAAAATAAAAGGACTTTGCAAAAGAAAAAATATTTCTTACATAGAAATAAACTGCACTATTTACTAAAATATTAAGATTATTTTTAGGACAAGTAATTTAAATACCTTTTAAAATAGACAGCCCCTGTTATTTAAAAACTCCAAAACATAAAAGCTCAAACAACAAAATACCAACACTCACATGCTCAAAATATTTTAGGCTAACACTTGAACATCTTTTAACAATTTTTAAAGCAAGTTAAATCTGTTGATAAAATAACATGGGAAATAAAGGGCATTGGGTTGGGTTTTGTTGAAAAGAAAAAGAGAGGGGGAGAGAAGGAGGTGCACCACACATAAACCAACCACATCACACAACACAAGGCCACACTCACCAACAAGGTCACTATAAAAGCAAAGACATGGTATGATAGATGCATGATGCATAAATGCAAGAACAAGGCATGGCATGACAAGGTGCAAAATCATTTCATTAAGCTTGTGGCAACAAGGTTCATACAAGACACATGCCATAAAAGGTAGGGACAACACTTGGGCTGTCACAACTCTCCCACACTACAAAAGGATCTCGACCCGAGATCTAGGAATGAAAGAAGTCTGGAAATTCGGAATGGAGAAGGTCCTCACGTTCCCAAGTATCTTCTTTGTCAGAATGATGAGACCACTTTAGCTTGAGGAACTTGATAGACTTGTTGCGAGTCTTACGCTCAACTTCTTCGAGAATTGCAACTGGATACTCACGATAAGAGAGGTCTTCTTGGAGATCAATGTCTTCGAGGTCAATGGTACGCTCTGGAGTCTTGAAGCATCTCCGAAGCTGACAAACATGGAAGACATCATGCACATTTGCGAAATTTGGAGGAAGCTCTAGTTGATATGCAAATCCACCTCTCTTGCCAACAGCTTTGAAAGGACCAACAAAACGAGGAGCTAGCTTCCCTTTAATTCCAAACCGCTGAGTGCCCTTCATGGGAGAGACTTTGAGATAGACTAGATCATCCACTTGAAAGGAAACATCCCGATGTTTGTTATCGTAATAACTCTTCTGTCGGGACTGAGCTGCTTTGAGGTTCTCACGAATGACACGGCACATTTCTTCTGCTTCAGTGATCATGTCATTGCCCAATATCTGACCCTCACCGGTTTCAGACCAGTTTAGCGGGGTACGACACTTTCTGCCGTAGAGAATCTCGAAAGGGGCCTTGCTTGAGCTAGCTTGAAAGCTATTGTTGTATGAGAATTCAGCATATGGAAGGCAGTCTTCCAACTTCATGCCAAACGAAATGACACAGGCTCTGAGCATATCTTAAAGGATCTGATTGACTCTCTCAACTTGACCACTTGTCTGCGGATGGAAAGCGGTGCTGAAACGGATCTTGGTACCCATAGCAGTTTGGAAGGACTCCCAAAACTTGGAAGTAAAGAGGCTTCCGAGGTCAGAAGAGATGAGCTGAGGAATACTATGCAAATATACTATCCTTGACATATACAACTCTGCAAGTTGAGCTGCCGAGATAGATTCTTTGACTGGCGAGAAATGAGCAACTTTTGTCATCTTGTCGATAACCACAAAGATGGTATCGTTGCCTCTCTTGTACTTGGGAAACCCAGGGACGAAATCCATCTCCATATGATCGAATTTCCACTCTGGGATAGGCAAAGGCTGAAGAAGACCTGTTGGACGTTGATGCTCCGCCTTCACTCTGCGACAAACATCACACTCATTCACGAACTGAGCAATTTCAAGTTTCATGCGAGTCCACCATAAGGTTTGCTTGAGATTCTAATACATCTTGGAGCTGCCTGGATGAATGGATAGAACAAAATTGTGTGCTTCGTCCATGATAACCTTTCTGAGATCCCCTTTTGGAACCACAAGACGGTCCTCAAAGAACAAGGTGTCTTTGTCATCAACACGAAAGCACTTATACTTGGAATGCCCTTGCCCACACCTTTCTTCACTTTCTTCACCATAGCGTCAAGAAGCTACGCTTGGTGAACCTGATCTTCTAGAGTCGGATAAACTTGAAGATTGGCAAGAAATCCTTGCAGAATCATCTGAAGGTTGAGCTTCAGAAGGCTTCACAAAGCTCGGGTTGGAGTGGCTTCAAGATGAGACTATTTTAGTACGCCTTACGGCGGAGCGCGTCTGCAATGACATTTGCTTTCCTAGGAGTATACTCAATGCTTGGATTGAAGTCCTCGAGCATTTCCACCCAACGAGACTGCCGAAGATTGAGATTGGGTTGAGTGAAAATGTACTTCAAGATCTTGTGATCGGTGTACATCTCAACTGGTCTACCCAAAAACAAATGCCTCCAAGTCATTAGAGCATGTACAACTACTGCCAACTCGAGATCATGAGTGGGGTAGTTCTTCTCGACAGGCTTCAACCGATGCGAGGTATAAGCAACAATCTTCTTATCTTGCATGAGAACACCACCAAGACCTTGGAGAGAAGCATCACAAAAAACTTGGAAAGGCTTGGACTGCTCAGGAGGAACAAGAACTGGAGCTGAAGTCACTCTCTGCTTGAGCGTATTGAACGCCACATCACACTCAGGAGACCAAACATACTTGACACTCTTCTAGAGGAGATTGGACAGAGGCTTAGCAATTTGAGAGAAGTTCTCCATGAATCTTCTGCAATAACTAGCAAGCCCAAGGAAACTCCGAAGCTGCTTCACATTCTGAGGAGGTTCCCACTTCAACATTGCCTCAACCTTCTGAGGGTGCACTTTAATTCCCTCGGCAGAGATCACATGCCCAAGGTACACTACTTCATTGAGCCAAAACTCACACTTGGAAAACTTGGCGTAGAATCGATGCTCCCTTAACTTGTCAAGCACAAGGTGGAGATGCTCTGCATGCTCTTCTCCTATCTTCGAGAACACAAGGATATCATCCAGATAGACCAAGATGAACTCATTCTTGAAAGGATAGAAAATGTAGTTCATCATTCTTGAGAAGGTTGGAGGAGCATTAGCAAGACCAAACGACATGACGGTGTACTCATAAGAGCCAAAACTCGTCCTGAAAGCAGTATTAGGAATGTCTTCTTCACGAATGTGAATCTGATGATAACCCATGCGAAGATCAAGCTTCGATAAAACCTTGGCACCTTTCAGTTGCTCAAACAACTCGTTGATGTTGGGAAGTGGGTACTTGTTTCTGATTGTCCTTTTGTTCTATGGACGGTAGTCGACACAAAGACGATCCGTGCCATCTTTCTTCTTGACAAACAAAACACCACAACCCCATGGAGAAGAACTTGGTCCGATCAGGCCCAGACATTCATGCTCATCTAGCTGCTTCTTCAACTCTTTCAGCTCTTCGGGGCCAAGTTTATACGGGCGCTTGCAAACCGGTTCAGTTCTGGGCTCGAGATCAATCACGAACTCGACTGGTCAGTGCGGAGGCATTCCTGGCAATTCTTTTGGAAAGACATCTTCATACTCATTCACCACCGGAATTTGAGAAATCGCCGAGATTTCACCCTTCTCATTAAGAGCAAAGAGACGGATTGTGTCATCGTGAGCCGCAAAAATAATCACATCTTCTGAAGGATGAGTCAGCTTGACTTATTTTGCTTTGCAATCAATATGAGCTTTGTTCATGACCAGGAAGTCCATGCCCAAAATGAGATCAATGTCGGAATTACCGAGAACATAAGTAGAAGCCAAGAAAGAATAATTGCCCATCTTGATAGAAACATCCAGAACAATGGAGGTGGTTTTCATGGCCACACCCGGAGAAGCGACACCCAAAGGTCTACTCAACATCTCGGAATAGAAATCATTCTTCATAGCAAAAGGTCTAGACATGAATGAATGCGATGCTCCAGTATCAAACAAGACTTTTGCAGGAATAGAATTAACTGAGAGATTACCCATGATCACTTGAGAAGAATCCTCTGCCTCTGCTGCATTCGCCATATTTACTCATGCGGTCTTGGGATTATGCTTCACCATAGCATTGCCTGGAGGCCTGACTGGAGGAGGGGGTGAAAGACGCCACTGGTTGCACTTGTTTGCATAGTGACCCTTCAGGCCACACTTGTGACAAGTCACCTTAGAAAGCGGACAAACATTGCCTGGAGGAGGAACAAGAACTGCCTCGGACGCCTGGGGTCTCTGGTGAAATCCTGGGTTGGGTGGGTGGGAAGAACCACGGTCACTGAACTGCTTCTACTGCTGAGGAGGACCAAACGGAGGAGGATTTGGCACCCAATACTTCTGCTACTTAGGAACCATCTGAGAGCTAGAAGAAGACGAATAAGAATCCCTTGAACGCTTCCTTGAGTTCTCCAACTTGAGCTGGGTTGCCTCGACCTTCAAAGCCATGTTGTAGAACTGATCAAACTCATGAGGCTCTTGAAGAACTAGGCCTGGCAGAAGCTCGTCCTTGAGACCACCTCCGAACTGATAGATCATAGCCTTGTCATCTGGAACATCTTGCTTATTATAGCGGGGTAGATTCTGAAACTCGATGTTGTACCGATAGACAGACTTGCTTCCCTGCTTCAGGTGCCTGAACTTCTCACGCATCTCCTTGACAAAGCTTGTCGAAATGTAGTGAGCCCTGAAGTCACGACGGAAATCGTCCCAAGTAACAACACCATCACCCCTGGAATCCTTGTATTGCTGCCACCAATCAGCTACTTGACCCTTGAGCTGGAACAATGCAAATCTGACAAAGTCCTCTGGCCCGACATTGCTGCACTCAAAATGCTTACTCATATCACGAAGCCAATCATCAGCATCAAAAGGCTGCTCACAACAGGTGAAAGACTTGGGCTTGTTGATCAGGAACTGATTGAGCACTGCAAACTGAGGTTGATTCTGAAAATTTCCTTGAAAACCTTGCTGACCCTGCTCCCTTTCTTGCAACAGCTTGAGCAACATCTGAGTGTTCGCATTGGTTGCAGCCATCACAGCTTGCCAAGCTTCTGGAGGAGGAGGTGGTAGCGGCGGGGGTGGTGGTGGAGGTGGAACATCAGTCTACTCCTCATCACAACCCGGATTGTTGTGAGTTGATGGAGCCATCCTGAAGATGGACAACACACGTCAGCACCGCATTGAAAAGATGAATTCAAAGCTGAATCAAATGCTTGAAAGAAATTGAACAAACACATCACAGCCTTCCTACTGAAAAATTAGTAAGAATGCTTCTTCGGTTTATGATAACATCATCAGATATAAGAAGCCACTTGCAATAACACAAAAGTATTGAGCTAAGTGCTCGGAACAAATGTATATGCCTGCATACATCTAAATAAGATGATCCTAGATAACTACAAGATTTCCCACCTAAGAACTTCCGAGAACTTTCTGGTTATGCAATCCGGTGTGGGGGATACAAATAGGAAATATCTCACACAACTAGCAATCCTACACCCCAACTGTATCCATCCTTCAATACATAACCAGAGGCTTTTGCAAATTCATCTAACTCAAATCCTCGAACTCACAACGATACTAAACCATGGTGGTACCCCAGACGCCTCCCCAGTACTTGGTGACTCGGACCTTATCTCACCATGACAAGTATTGAAGTAATTCCGGACATTCTCCGTCCTGAGATATCAAGGAAGCTGAATGATAACGATGTGCCAACATTCCCTGGAGCTCGACTCCCCGGAAGAAATCAAGTCAGATAGGAGGCACCAAGATAGAACCCTGTCACATCGGTATCATATAGACTCCAAAATACCCGCGTGATCCTAAAAAAATTTGAGCGAGAAGAGGAGTAGAATCAAAATTCCTAAGTCGAATACCTCACCAGAGCATAGAAGAGGAGTAAAAAGAATCCTACCCTCCGATATAACTAGACTCAAAATATTTTTCACTAGAATCAACTCGGCCAAATTCGATCAAGCAAAGGCTCCTATGGTCGTATGGCTCTAAATACCAACTTGTCATGCCCAAGATGCGTGCCTATCCATATTAAGGCACGAGGGCCTCGCAAGGGATAGAGGTGCATCTTGTCGTTCGCAAGTATAGCATCATTGCATCATACATTACAAAACAGATGAGAATACAAGTTGGCTTACACTCACCACATACTAAATAACAATTCCACACAGAGTTCAAATCATCAAGATGAAGACAGGGTCCGACTACGGACGAAATCAAACGATAAAACATATGCAAATGATACTATCTCGCTATCCCAAAGATCACGACCATGGTCCCCTACTCGTCTGGATAAGTCACGTACATCCTGCCTCTCTCCTCATCATATTCCCACTGGAGTTGTGTCATATCATCCTGCACGTACTCATCTGTACCTGTACCTGGAGTGTTGTAGTAATGTGTGAGCCACAAGGACTCAGCAATCAAGCGCCTGGGTACCGAGACTATTCAAGCTTAAGGTTGGGAAGGGGTATGTGTTTAGTTTGCAGCGGCACTAAGCATATATGGTGGCTAAACTTACATAACATGAAAATAAATATGAGTGGCCTACGATGAACGATCAACTCTAGTATGACCTCTATGAGATCCTGAACACTTACGTCAATCATAACCCCACCATGTTCTCTCTCGGATCATGTTCACGAGCAGAGATGATCACGGTTACTCACACAGTTGGTGTATTTTATTTAGAGTTTACTTCAAGTTAACTATAACCGGGTG
This sequence comes from Hordeum marinum, assembly GCA_022496015.1. Lineage (NCBI taxonomy): Eukaryota > Viridiplantae > Streptophyta > Magnoliopsida > Poales > Poaceae > Hordeum > Hordeum marinum. The sequence continues at coordinate 337,097,005 of CM039677.1, read as the reverse complement.
TTAAACAAATATCCAAGTTGCCACATAACCACGGGCATGGCTTCTCGAAAATATTTAACCTGAAGGGGTGCTCCAACTAGTCCATCACAAATTAACCACACTCTGCGGGAATAGCCTCGGCCACGGATCTCGTGATCATCATAGGTAACTCCAAAGGAATTCCAACACCTCGAGATAACCCGAAGAAAGTCGGAGTCCACACGCAAGACATTCGATAAAGGTAAAACAAATCCAGCAAGACCACCCGACGTGTCGACGAACGCGATAAGAGGCGCATATCTCGTTCTCAGGACACGACGGATAAGCTAGTGTACGGTGGCCTAATAGAAAACTCCCAAGTTGCCCTGGGTTGGCCCTACACAGTGTTCTAGTTTGGACCAACACTCATGAGGAGCACTGGCCCGGGGGTTGATTAATTATCCACGGAGTTGTAAAGCCCTATGCAAATTTTATTAAGTTATTAAGCAAATGTAGTACCAATGTTGGGTCTTGTCAGACAAGTTTTAATCTCAACCGAATAAACAAAGGGGTCCCCATAAGAACCCCGAGCATGTTAGGAGCACAAAATATGGAAAACATAACACCAGTAACAAGAAACTATGGCGGTAACAGCGGAACAAAACACCTAGCAAAAGGCCAAGCCTTCCACCAATACCAAGATATATATGTGCATTAAATTAGATAACATATAATATTGTGATATGCCAAATTCATATTATCACATGGAACAACCTGAACCTGCAACTAAGAACGCTATAAGAGGGGCTGAGCAGCGGTAACTTAGCCAATCAAAGGTTTGCTAGGATGTGGAGGGTTAGAGGCTATCAAGGCAATTAGGAGGTTGGTATTCAAGTGATAGGTAGCGCAATTGTAACGATAAGAGTGAGAAACTAGCAAGCAAAAATAGTATCGGGATCCGGGTACGATCATCTTGCCTGTTGGTTCTTTAGAGGAACAAGTAACGGGATCCTCGTAGTTGTACTCGCCTGGCTCTTTGTACTCAGGTTCAACACTCACGTCTACCCAAAAGAAACAACAAGAATAAAAAAGCAACCATGGTGCAATGCACAAGCAAGAATGATGCATGCTTAGGTGAAGAGTTTTAACATGGCAGTCCTAACTAGTCATGTTTCACATGCAAGAATTGGATATTAATGAATCTGGAACTAACCTTATGTTAAGTTATTTAGAGATGCATGAACATGCCAAATATGGATGCATCGTGTGAAAACGATGAAAATACATATGAAGAACTTAAGAAACGGAGTTACGGTTCTCATGATACGCTCACGACAAGATACGAAGGCAAAACACAGAACAAGAAGGCCATGGGCTAATTCTCGGCATTCCAAGGTAGCCACTGGTTAGGCAATGAAAAACCAACCAGAATAGACCCAAAGCTCAAGAAATTCCATGGAGTATAGCTCCCACAAGTCACAAACAACAAAACAAACAATCTGCCACAAAATAGCAACATAGCAACATATACAGCCCACAACTTGGGCTCCAAGAATCCTACAGACACAAACAAGGTATTGACAGAAACTACACAACATGCTTATCAAATTATCCAACTACATAATCTGGAAATGAGGCACACATCAATAAGCATGAAGCTATCAAGTTGGCATAATGAAACAGTTTTGTGTGACTTAGTAAAAATAACAGTTTTCTGGAATCTGAGTTAATCTGGTAGCATGTTGACAGCAGAAGTTAAAGGGGTTGGAGACCACCTCTTGGCCTGAAAATTAACACGTAGGTAGTAGACAACATCTACTTGAAAATACTAGCACTGAGCATGAGCAAATTCTCAACATATCACCATACGTCATCCACTCTTCATGGCATAAAAATAACAGCAGATTCTCAGACTTAGAAATATTTAGCATGGTGAAAACAGTAACCTCAAGTTAGCTACTTTGCAGCAAGTTTCCCACTTATATGGGTGATTCTCATGTTAAACAAAAATTCCATGGCATAATATACATACAACACTAGCACTTCCATGTTGGCACATGCCCCAAAGCAAGCATGGATTAATTCATGCAAAAATGACAAAGTAGCATCACAGCAGAAAATGATAGTTTTATGAACTAGCTCAAAAGTAAAATCTGATTGCACCAATGGATTCCTTGGATCCTTCTACCCCAAAATCATGTGTCATACTCATATGTTCATGTGAAGCAACATGGCACAATATACTAGCAAGCAACCATCCACCCCTTATAAGTTAAAACTTACTCTAAATGGACATGAGCATATATGGACATAACCAGATTTGGAAACTTATTTTAACAAGGAAATGAGCTATCAATCCTACAAAGCATGTGTTTACCAACAAACAAAGTGTCTGTCAAGTAGGGAAAGGCCCCACTTGTCACCCACACACACACACACACACTCTACACACACTACTCAAGCATGCACCACATGGCTCCATATGCCTAAGGGCATATGAGCACCAACTCACCCATGAACATACCACCTATGAGGGTGGTGTCCATCCACATCCACACACATGCACCATATATGCATAATGCATATAGGCACATACACTCATGAGCACACACATGCTCTTGTGTGTGGGTGTGCATCCACACACATATGCACACATATATGGACAAGGCATATATGCATATGCATATGCATATGCATATGACAACACACACACACACACACACTCTCACATACACATGCACATATGTATGTATGCATAAGCACACACACACAACATTCTACACATACACGTATACACCACCTACACACATATATATAACAGAAAAGAAAAAAATCAAACATGCTGGTTTTAATATACACACACATACGTATAGCAAAAGGGAAAAAACAAGACAAAAGAAAGGGAAAGGAAAACAAGCTAAAAGGGGGAGGGGTTCGGGCTCGAACCCTCGACCTCAGGGTCGATTCCCCGAGCCGGTTGCCACTCTACTACGATCGCGACTGTTAACAGAGGAGGCAATAGCTGCTCTAATACACACACACTCTATCTGACGGAATAGAAGACGAACACCTACGGTGATAGCAACAACGGTGGGCAAATTCCGGAGAACACAAGGCGTTCCGGCGATAGCGAACGGGCACACATGAAGAGGGGATATGCAGGGTCCCATTCCCCTACTCATCTTGCGACGAGGAGGACGGGGGCGAGCTTCAAGCACCCGCCTTCCGACCGGCGGCGACGGACACGACGGCGACTACACGACGGCCTACGCAGGGGAGAAGGGCCTGCGGGGATCGGCTGCTCACCGAGGGGCAAGCGGAGACGCGGGGGAACACGGACGACGCGAGCCGAAGGGGAACAAGACGAAGAAGACCGGCGGCGATGCTCTCTGCTTGCGAACGGCGGCGACGAGCAGGGCGCGTTGTAGGGGAGGTGCTCCTCACCTTCCTAGCAGCGGGAACGGAGCGCGGGCGATGACTTGAAGCTCCACGCCATGTCCACCGGGAACAAGGCGCACCGGAGAAGCAGTGACGGCGGCGGATACGATCGGCGCGGCACTGGCACTCTCTCTGAATTCTCTGAATTCTTACCTGACGGAGGGAAAGAAGAGAGGAGGGAGAAGAATGGAGTCAGAGAAGAAGTTGGCGGCGGTGTAAGGAGAGAGGGGGAACCCTAGCAGAGGAGGCACGCAAGCCGAGGGGGTTTAAATACCCTCGGGGCTGACGGCGACGGACGGCGAAAAGGGGACGGCGGAGGCGCGCTCTCTCTGCTCTCTCACACGCTCACTAACGGAGACGAATGACGGGGCAGGTGGCCATTCCCTCGAGCGGGCTGGGCCGTGGGGGAAGCAAGGCCCACTGGCACACACACTCAACAAACAAATAAAACAGAGGAGCTTATATATTTTAAAGAAAAAAACTACACTCAAGAAAACCTCCCAAATGAAAATAAAAGGACTTTGCAAAACAAAAAATATTTCTTACATAGAAATAAACTGCACTATTTACTAAAATATCAAGATGATTTTTAGGACAAGTAATTTAAATACCTTTTAAAATAGACAGCCCCCTGTTATTTAAAAACTCCAAAACATAAAATCTCAAACAACAAAAGACCAACACTCACATGCTCAAAATATTTTAGGCTAACACTTGAACATCTTCAAACAATTTTTAAAACAAGTTAAATTTGTTGAGAAAATAACATGGGAAATAAAGGGCATTGGGTTGGGTTTTGTAGAAAAGAAAAAGAGAGGGGGAGAGAAGGAGGTGCACCACACATAAACCAACCATATCACACAACACAAGGCCACACTCACAAACAAGGTCACTACAAAAGCAAAGACATGGTATGATGGGTGCATGATGCATGAGTGCAAGAACAAGACATGGCATGACAAGGTGCAAAATCATTTCATTAAGCTCATGGGAACAAGGTTCATACAAGACACATGCCATAAAAGGTAGGGACAACACTTGGGCTGTCACAACTCTCCCACACTACAAGAGGATCTCGACCCAAGATCTAGGAACGAAAGAAGTCTGGAAATTTGGAACGGAGCAGGTCCTCACATTCCCAAGTAGCTTCTTTGTCAGAATGATGAGACCGCTTCACCTTGAGGAACTTGATAGACTTGTTGCGAGTCTTACGCTCAGTTTCTTCGAGAATTGCAACTGGATGCTCACGATAAGAGGGGTCTTCTTGGAGATCAATGTCTTGGAGGTCAATGGTATGCTATGGAGCCTTGAAGCATCTCCGAAGCTGACAAACATGGAAGACATCGTGCACATTAGCGAAATTTGGAGGAGGCTCTAGTTGATATGCAGGTCCACCTCTCTTGCCAACAACTTTGAAAGGACCAACAAAACAAGGAGCTAGCTTCCCTTTAATTCCAAACCGGTGAGTGCCCTTCATGGGAGAGACTCTGAGATGGATGCATGATGCATGATGCATGAATGCAAGAACAAGACATGGCATGACAAGGTGCAAAATCATTTCAATAACCTCATGGCAATAAGGTTCATACAAGCCACATGCCATAAAAGGTAGGGACAACACTTGGGCTGTTATAGTCCAGGTCGTCCTACTGATTTAACTCGACCTCCTTTTCCTCGTACATGTGCACCCTTGGTGCGTTGTGAATAATGTCATAGGGGAGGACTGCTTCTGCCCCGTAGACCATGAAGAATGGTGTATATCCCGTTGATCTATTCGGGTGGTGCGTAGTCCCCACAGAACAGAGTCAAGCTCCTCTACCCAATGGCAGTCAGACTCATGTAGAAGTCGGACCAGTCGTGGTTTAATACCACTCATGATGAGTCCGCTTGCCCGTTCGACTTGTCCATTGGTCTGCGGGTGATACACCGATGCATAATCGAGCTTGATGCCCATTTTGAGCACCAGTCTTTGACCTCTTGGGCCGTGAAGTTGGATCCATTGTCCGTTATTATACTGTGTGGGACGCTGTAATGGTGTACCACGCTAGATATAAAGTCGATTACTAGTCTAGACTTGGCTAATTTGACAGGTTTGGCCTCTATCCATTTGGTGAATTTGTCAACCATGACCAGTAGGTATTTATTCTTCTTGCCCCCCTTTAAGAGGTCTGACCATGTCCAGCCCCCATACCACAAAGGGCTAGGTAATAGGAATAGTCCGAAGAGCTATTTGGGGCATGTGACTTTGATTTGCAAAAAAAGTTGACACCCCACACAGTGCTTGAAAAGTGACTGGGCGTCCGCTCGAGCAGTGGGCCAGAAGAAACCGGTCCAAAAGGCCTTGCTAACTAGGGCCTTTGCCGCGACATGGTGGCCACCCATCCTTGCGTGGACTTCAGCTAAGAGTTGTTGTCCTTATTCCTCGGATATGCACCGTTGTAGTACTCCGGTGGTGCTTTTCTTGTATAACTCACCCTCGTGGACTTTATAGGCTTTGGATCGCCGCATTATGTGTCACGCCTTCGTCTGATCATCGGGGAGTTCTTTGCGAAGAAGGTAGGCAAGGAAGGGCTCGGTCCATGGCACGATTACTGCCATGACCTCATGAGACGAAGGAGTTTCGTCCATTACGGAGCCGCCGATGAATTGGTCGTCCAGTTTGTTTACATGGGGAACAACCTCTTTCGCGCTGGTGAGACCGATGCCCTTATTATCGTCCTGCCAAACCACTGAGAGCTTAAAGAGCCGTTTTAGGAAAGTGATTTTTGGGACAGGGTCACGTTTGGCCCCCATGCGGGCCAGTATGTCGGCGGCTTGGTTGTTCTCTCTAGGGACATAGTGAAATTCTAGCCCCTCGAACCATGCAGATATCTTAAGGAGAGTGTTTATGTATGCCGCCATCTTCGGGTTTTTGGCATCGAATTCGCCGTTGATTTGGGAGATGGCCAAGTTGGAATATCCCCGTACCTCTGGCCATTGTATGCCCATTGATGATGCCATCCGAAGATCGTGCAAGAGTGCTTTGTATTCGGCTGCATTGTTGGAATCGACATACATGATCCGCAACACGTATCGAGCGTTATCGCCTATGGGGATGTGAGAATAACTCCAGCCCCCAGTCTGGCTAAAGTTTTGGATCCATAGAAATATATCGTCCAATGGGAGTATGTACTATACTCCCTGGGAAGCTCGGCCTCTGTCCATTTGGCGAGGAAATCTGCCAGCACCTGAGATTTAATAGCTCGTCGTGGTTTGTAGGCAATTTCAAAAGGAAGGAGCTCAATGGCCCATTTGGCTATGCGGTCGGTGGCGTCCCTGTTGTTGATTATATCGTTCAGGGGTACATCGGATGCGACCGTAACCGAACACTCTTGAAAGTAGTGTCTTAGTTTCCGTGACGCCATAAATATTGTATAGGCTATCTTATGGTAGTGCGGCTATCTCGACTTGCATTGCATTAGTACTTCTGACACGTAATAGACCGGCTTCTGAATTTGGAATTTGTGTCCCTCTCATACATCTCCAACATATCTATAATTTATGAAGTATTCATGCCATGTTTATAGTAATTCTATATGATTTTGGTGTGATTTTATTAGAACTAACCTGGACTGACGTTGTTTTCAGCATTACTACCATGGTGTCGTTTTTGTGCAGAAATAAAAGTTCTCGGAATGGGCTGAAAATTGAAGGAGAATATTTTTGGAAAATATAATAAATACTGGAGTGAAGAGCTGGGCCAGGAAGTGGAGAAGGAGGTCACAAGCCTGCTAGGCGCGGCCACCCCCTAGCCTCGCCTAGCAAGCTCGCGGGCCCCTCGAGCACCTCCTTGATGTGATTCCAATGCCAAAAAGTCCTATAAATCCAGAAACCTCTGAAAGGAAACCTAGATCAGGAGTTCCTCCGCCGCAATCCTCCAGAGCCATGAAAAACCAATCAGGAGCCCGTTCCGGCACCCTACCAGAGGGGGAAACCATCACTGGAGGCCATCTTCATCATCCTGGCGCTCTCCATGACGAGGAGGGAGTACTTCACCCTCGGGGCTGAGGGTATGTACCAGTAGCTATGTGTTTAATCTCTCTCTCGTGTTCTTGAGATGGCACGATCTTGATGTACCACGAGCTTTATTGATATCGATGAATCATATGGAGTTTTCCCCTCTCTATCTTCTTGTGATGAATTGAGTTTTCCCCTCTCTATCTTCTTGTGATGAATTGAGTTTTCCCTTTGAAGTTTTCTTATTGGATTGAGTCTTTAAGTATTTGAGAACACTTGATGTATGTCTTGCGATGGGATATCCGTGGTGACAATGGGATGTTCTATTGATCCACTTGATGTATGTTTTGGTGCTCAACTTGCGGGTTCTGTGACCTTGGGAATCTATGCATAGGGGTTGGCACACATTTTTGTCTTGACTTTCCGGTAGAAACCTTGGGGAACTCTTTGAAGTTCTTTGTGTTGGATTGAACATGATGAATCTGAAATTATGTGATGCATATAGTATAATCAAGCCCATGGGTACTTGTGGTGACATTGGAGTATCTAGGTGACATTAGGGTTTTGGTTGATGTGTATCTGAAGGTGTTATTTTAGTACGAACTCTAGGGATGTTTGTGACACTTATAGGGATAGCTCATAAGACTGATTGTCGTGGTTTCGTCAGGGTAGATGCCATAGGTAGGCTTATCGAGATGGGCCGAAGGACGCCAGCGGGCTCCGAGAGCGGGATTAGGCACATGGATGGGGGACACACGATGTACCCAGGTTCGGGGCCCTCCGTGGGAGGTAACACCCTAGTCCTGCTTGGTCTAGTTGAGACAATGGTCGGATTACAATGGCGCTCCTTGAGCCGTATGGATCGTGGAGGAAGAAGGAGCTAGCCTGCTCTTCTACATCCCTACGTGTGTGTGTGTAGAGTGGATGTGAAGAGAGCTCGGAGATCAGCCGACCCCTTGCATGGGGGTGGCCCGGGGGGGTCTTATAGGCCAACCCCCTAGGTTACAATACAAATAGAAGGTCAAATGGGGGTCCCCAACCGGTAGCCTCTCTGGCCGACTGCGGGGGCCGCCGGCTGTGGGGTCCTATCGCATGTAGGTCCCGCCGGCTGAAGGGTCCCGCCAGGAACCGGCGGGGCCCGTGCAGCGGGTCCCTACGCCGCTCACGTCACGACATGGGCCGCCCTTGTGGCGTCGTCTTGCGGTGGCCGGCCACCCTGTAGCCATGCCGGGGCAGGTAATGGAGTGGTTGGCGCGGGGGACACTGTTGGAAGCCCGGTCACCATCCGCCAGGGTCAGAGGCCCTGAAGCCTTTGCTGTAGCCATATCAGCGTTGACCCCTGATGGGATGGGGGCCACTGTTGCCACGCATGCCCTGACGACGGTATCCAATGCGAGGCCGGTTGGGGGGCCAGGCGGCAACGCCCCCAGCCAGCCGGCACGTCGTAACCGGCGGGGCGTAGCCGGCGGGCCGCTTTGGGCAGCGCGTAGCCGGACCATAGAGGGAGGCGGCCTGCCCTTTGATTGCGTTAGAAGGCTGGGGGAAGGGGGCGCTTGAGGCTACCCCGGGGTCATCCCCCAGTGAGTAGTCCCCGAAGTCGGGGAGGACCCGCCGACGAGCCGTGGCGGTCCTCGCCGGCTTGAAGATCGTTCTTGAGCCGCGGGCTGCCTCGAGAGTCGAGAGAAGCTGGCAAGCAACGGCCGGTTCCATAGCCGGCCAACGCTTTGCACGCCGCCTCGGGTTCCCCATCGGGTAGAGGAGACGTGCCACGCGGCGGAAAAGACCGGGCGGCGGGGCGAGTCCCTCCGCGATCGTAGCCTCGGCCCGCACGCGGGGATCCTTTACGGCGCGGGGCGGACGGTTGGCGTTCCCGAGCGCCACGATATCTGCCCTGCATGCCACGGGAATCGCGGGGGTCGTGCGCAATGAATCCGGCCCCCACGATCACCCGCGCAGGGTTTAAATGTCAAGAGGGGGGAGGCAGAACGGCCCGTTCGCTCCCCCCTGCCGTCTCATCGCCTTCGTCGTCTTCCTTCCCCCGCCCCGAGAGAGAGCGAGAGCAGAGATCAGGAAGCCAGGGCACGGGAGCAGGCCGCGCTGCCATCCGCCGCCAAAGAAAGCCCGGGCCACCGCCGAGCTCCCACGCCCGTCCCCGCAGTCGCATGCCCCCTCGGAGACCATGGCGGGTAAGGGCGCATGGGACGGCAGCGACGTGGATGAAACCTTCATCGAGCACCTCCGCCACCGCCGCAAGCTCCCGGCAGAGGAGCACTTGGAGGCATGCCCAACCGGGCCGGAGAACTCCCCGGCACCGCGGGAGGGCGAGGTGGTTGTCTTCGCCGATCACTTCCTCCGCGGGCTCAGGCTACCGGTGAGCGCCTTCTTTCGCCGCTTCCTGACGCGGTTCGGCCTGCAGCCGCACCACCTTCCTCCCAACGCCATCTTGCAGCTGGCGGCATTCCTCACCCTCTGCGAGGGGTACTTGGGGGTTGAGCCGAGGCTTGACCTCTGGTGCCGGATCTTCTTCCGCAAGCGACAGGTGGCGAAGGATCCGGTGACAAAAAAGTTGGTGATGACCGCCTGTAGAGGCGCCATGATCCATATCCACAAGGGGACCGGCTTTCGGAAACTCCTGTTGCACGAGTCGGTGAAGCGCTGGCAGCGGGGATTCTTCTACGTGAAGAACGCGAAGCCGGAGGAGGACTACATCAACCTCCCTGACTTCGCCAACCACCTACCGACCGCAATGCTGAACTAGCGGGCGGTTGCACCTCCGGCGCCCGAGACGGCGGACCAGCTCTGCGAGCGCCTACTCGTGATGACCGGGTCGGAGGGGCTGAAGGCCACAGATCTGCTGGCCACGATGGTGGCGCCCCGGATGTAGCCGCTGCAGCGCCGGCCGCACCTCATCTGCCAGATGGGGGGACACCATGACCCCTGCCGGCTCTCCACCAAGGAGATGAAACCGGCCTACGTGGCAAGGAGGGTGAACGCCATCTCTACGGCGAAGATGGCGGAGGGCGAATGGCAATGGGGGAAAACCCCGTACAGCCGAAGCTGCCCGGCATCGCGGGTAAGTGTCTAGCCGCCTCCTTCCCTCCATCTTCTTTCAGAGGTAGTACCCCTCCCCCTTTAGTCTGACAGCGCGCCGTCGGGCCGGCCCGCAGCTTTTCCCGTTGCCGTAGAACTACAGGGAGCCGTCCCCTGACATGGCAGAGTCGGACCCCGAGGAGGTCGAGGACACCGACGACGTGGAGCCGGCTGACTCCGAGCGAGTCGTCGCGTCCGAAGCCAGCGACGCGGAGACGAAGACGGAGGGGGCCGAAGAGGCCGAATCGACGGGTGAGTCTCCTCCCCAGACGCACCTACGGGATTGGACCGATGATGACGCTGAGGCGGAGACGTCGCGTGTTGCAGAGGCTCCAGGGAAGCCCAACCTCGAGCCGGCGGCGGCTCCAGCCAGGGAGGCCCAAACGCGGACGACAAGGGGAAAAGGCCGGCTGCCACCAAGTCGGCACCCAAGCGTGCGGCGACCGCACAGCCGGGCGGCAGCTGTGGAGGCGGGAGCAAAAAAGCAGAAGGTCGCACAGGCGAGACCCATGAGGAGGGCGGTCCCCGTCATCACCGGGTAAGTCCATCTCCTCCTCCACCTTGGTCCATTCTGCCTCCCCCCCAGTCCCTTACATCATTGTTACCAGGGAGGCGCGCGCCCTGGGGAGGACCCCGGGTGACGGGACGGAGAGGGCGGTGCCGCCGACGGCTCCCGAGGAGAGGGAGCGCCAGCCGTGGCTCGACCTCGAGGCGGCCGAGCGGGAGCGGCGTGTCGAGGAGCTCTGCTCATGGGAGGAAGCGGCGAAGAGGCGAGGGGGAGCCAGCGGGGAGGCCGCTGGCGGAGCATGGGAGTCATTCCCCCTTCTCCAAGGAACCAGCGGGGAGGCCGCTGGCGAAGCGTGGGAGCCTCTCCCCCGCAGTCGGGAGAAGAGGTCGAAGGGCCACCACGGCTCCGGGCGAAGGCCACGGAGGAGGAGGCGGACATGGACCGCGACGCCGCCCAGCCGGTGGCGGGCGACGTGCCGCCGGGGGCGGAGGTACCGGCCCCGGAAGCGCCGGCACCAGACGTGCCAGTTCCGGAGGCGCCGGCGCCAGAGGCGCCGGCCCCAGAGGCACCGGCACCGAAGGCGACTCGGCCTGGATCTGCCGGAGGCGGAGTGCCGAAGGTGGGGGGCGCGATGGCCGGGGAAACGGCCACCGCAAGCGCGTCGACGGCGGCCCCCGGCGCGACAGCGATAGGAGGGGCCGGTCCCATCATGGTCTCCAACAAGAGAGGACCCACAGACGGAAGCCGGCCGCAGCAGACCTGGGCGGCAGCCGGAAGCCCGGCCCCTGGCGAACCGTCGAGCGCCCTCGGGGCTGCGGTGCCCGCCGTTGTCGAAGCATTTGTCGCTTGCCGCACCCAGGCGACGCAAGACGCTCGGGCCACAAACGACCGGCTGGTGAGCTTGGAGCAGGCGGTCGCGGTGAGTTTCTTCTTTCCTTCTTCTCTTGATTTGTGCTTTTCCGTCTTTTCCAGTGGGGATGCGCCAGCGCACCCATTGGGTGTAGCCCCCGAGGCTCGAGCCGGCTTGGGCGCAGGCGGGTCGAGCCTAAAGTTGTGCACTCTTATTGTTTTGCAGGCAGCGCATGACCACCGGGAGGCCGCATACAACACCCTGCTGGGGTTGTACCGAGGAGCTGAAAACCGGCTCACCGTCATGTCCGCGGACTTGCGAGGTATGTGCTCTTGCGATCTTGATATCTGCAGTGAAAATAATATGCTCTAATTAATAAAAATATGAAAAGGATTTTTAGGACAAGTAATTTTATTAATTTTAAAAATGGCAGCCCCCTGTTATTTAAGACCACAAACACATAAAGCCCAAAACATCTAAAAGGAACACACATACAATTTTAAAGCACATTGGGCTAGCACTTGAACATTTTTAAAACTATTTTTCAAGCAATTAAAATCTGCCAAAGAACCACATAGGAATAAAGCATGATAGTGGTTTTAGAAGAAGAAAATGGGGGGAAGAGGGGAAGGAACCACATCACCACCAACACACTAAACCTCAACATCACACAAGGCACACTCTCACATCCACACCAACAAGTCATAAACAAAACACATGAAGGAAACATGGCAAGAACGAAGGACATGATGATGATATGATGCATGAATGCCAACAACACATGAAGATCAAGGTCCGTCTCATACATAACTCTCATGACACAAGGTTCACATAGATGGTTACATGCCAATTAAGGTATGTACATCACTTGGGATGTCACAACTCTCCCACACTACAAGAGGATCTCGACCCGAGATCTACGAACGAAAGAAATCCCGAAATTCGGATCAGAGAAGGTCCTTGCATTCCCAAGTAGCTTCTTTATCGGAATGATGAGACCACTTCACCTTGAGGAACTTGATCGACTTGTTGCGAGTCTTATGCTCAGTTTCTTCGAGAATAGCCACTGGATGCTCACGATAAGAGAGGTCTTCTTGGAGATCAATGTCTTGGAGGTCAATGGTACGCTCGGGAGTCTTGAAGCACTTCCGGAGCTGAGACACATGGAAAACATCGTGTACATTCGCGAAATTTGGAGGAAGCTCGAGTTGGTAAGCAAGATCACCTCTCTTGCCAACAACTTTGAAAGGACTAACAAAACGAGGAGGTAGCTTCCCTTTGATTCCAAACCGCTGAGTGCCTCTCATGGGAGAAACTTTGAGATAGACAAGATCATCCACTTGGAAGGAAACATCCCGATGTTTGCTATCATAATAGCTCTTCTGATGGGACTGAGCTGCTTTGAGGTTCTGACGAATGACATGGCACATTTCTTCTGCTTCAGTGATCATGTCATTGCCCAATATCTGACGCTCACCGGTTTCAGACCAGTTAAGCGGGGTACGACACTTTCTGCCGTAGAGAATCTTGAACGGGGCCTTGCCTGAACTAGCTTGGAAGCTATTGTTGTATGAGAATTCAGCATATGGAAGACAGTCTTCCCACTTCATGTCGAACGAAATCACATAGGCTCTGAGCATATCTTCAAGAATCTGATTGACTCTCTCGACTTGACCACTTGTCTGCGGATGAAACGACGTGCTGAAACGGATCTTGGTACCCATAGCAGTCTGGAAGGACTCCCAAAACTTGGAAGTAAAGAGGCTTCCACAGTCACAAGAGATGAGCTGAGGAATACCATGCAAAGACACTATCCTTGACGTATACAACTCTCCAAGGTGAGCTGTCGAGATAGATTCCTTGACTGGCAGGAAATGAGCAACTTTTGACAACTTGTCGATAACCACAAAGATGGCATCGTTGCCCCTCTTGGACTTGGGAAACCCAGTTACGAAATCCATTTCCACATGATCGAATTTCCACTCTAGGATAGGCAAAGGCTGAAGAAGACCCGCTGGACGTTGATGCTCCGCCTTCACTCCGCGACAAACATCACACTCGTTCATGAACTGAGCAATTTCACGTTTCATGTGAGTCCAACAGAAGGTCTGCTTGAGATCTTGATACATCTTGGAACTGCCTGGATGAATGGATAGAAGAGAATTGTGTGCTTCGTCCATGATAACCTTTCTGAGATCACCTTTTGGAACCACCAGACGGTCCTCAAAGAACAAGGTATCTTTGTCATCAACACGAAAGCACTTATACTTCGGAATGCTCTTGGCCACACCTTTCTTCACTTTCTTCACCATAGCGTCAAGAAGCTGCGCTTGGCGAACCTAATATTCCAGAGTCGGAGAGATTTGAAGATTGGCAAGAAATCCTTGCGGAATCATCTGAAGCTTGAGCTTGCGGAAGGCTTCACAAAGCTCGGGTTGAAGAGGCTTCAAGATGAGACTATTGCAATACACCTGACGGCTGAGCGCGTCTGCAATGACCTTTGCTTTCCCAGGAGTATACTCAATGCTTGGGTTGAAGTCTTCAAGCATTTCCACCCAACGAGATTGCCGAAGATTGAGATTGGGTTGAGTGAAAATGTACTTCAAGCTCTTGTGATCGGTGTACACCTCAACTGGTCTACCCAACAACAAATGCCTCCAAGTCATTAGAGCATGCACAACTTCCGCCAACTCAAGATCATGAGTGGGGTAGTTCTTCTTGACAGGCTTCAACTGACGTGAGGTATAGGCCACAAACTTCTTGTCTTGCATAATAACACCACCAAGGCCTTGGAGAGAAGCATCACAAAAAACTTGGAAGGGCTTGGACTGCTCAGGAGGAACAAGAACTGGAGCTGAAGTCAGTCTCTGCTTGAGCGTATTGAACGCTGCATCACACTCAGGAGACCAAACATATTTGACACTCTTCTAGAGGAGATTGGACAGAGGCTTGTCAATTTGAGAGAAGTTCTCCACGAACCTTCTGCAATAGCTAGCAAGCCCGAGGAAACTCCGAAGCTGCTTGACGTTTTGAGGAGGTTCCCACTTCAATATTGCTTCAACTTTCTCAGGGTGCACTTTAATTCCCTCGGCAGAGACATGCCCGAGGTACACCACTTCATTGAGCCAGAACTCACATTTGGAAAACTTGGCACAGAACCGATGTTCCCTTAACTTGTCAAGCACAAGGTGGAGATGCTCTGCATGATCTTCTTCTGTCTCCGAGAACACCAGGATATCATCAAGATAGACCAAGACAAACTCATTCTTGAAGGGAGAGAATATGAAATTCATCATCCTTGAGAATGTTGGGGGAGCATTCGCAAGACCAAACGACATAACGGTGTACTCATATGAGTCAAAACGCGTCCTGAAAGCGGTCTTGGGAATGTCTTCTTCGCGAATGCGAATCTGGTGATACCCCATTCGAAGATCCAACTTGGAGAAAACCTTGGCACCCTTCAGTTGTTCAAAAAACTCATTGATGTTAGGAAGTGAGTACTTGTTTCTGATTGTCTTCTTGTTCAATGGTCGGTAATCAACACAAAGACGATTTGTGCCATCTTTCTTCTTGACAGACAAAACTCCACAACCCCATGGAGAAGAGCTTGGTCTGATGAGACCCAGACGTTCTTGCTCATCTCGCTGCTTCTTCAACTCTTTCAGCTCTTTGGGGCCAAGTTTATACGGGCGCTTGCAAACCGGTTCAGTTCTGGGCTCGAGATCAATCACGAACTCGACTGGCCAGTGCAGAGGCATTCCTGGCAATTCTTCTGGAAAGACATCTTCATATTCACAAACCACCGGAATTTGAGAAATCGCCGAGATTTCACCCTTCTCATTAAGAGCAAAGAGACGGATTTTGTCATCGCGAGCCGCGAATATAATCACGTCCTCTAAAGGATGAGTCAGCTTGACTTCTTTTGCTTGACAATCAATATGAGCCTTATTCATAGCCAGGAAGTCCATGCCCAGAATGAGATCAATATCAGATTTCCTGAGCACATAAGGAGAAGCCAAGAAAGAATAATTGCCCATCTTGATAGAAACATCCGGAACAATAGAATTGGTCCTCATAGAAACACCCAGAGAAACAACACCCAAAGGTTTACCCAATGATGCTAACGGGAAATCATGCTTAATGAAAAATGGCTTTGAAATGAAACAATGTGATGCACCAGAATCAAACAATACTTTAGCAGGAAAATTATTAACTGAGAGATTACCCATAATCACATCATTGGACTGCTCTGCTTCTGCTACATTCATCATATTCACTCTTGCGGTCTTGGGATTGTGCTTCACCATAGCATTTCCTGGAGGCCTGACAGGAGGAGGAGGCGGAAGACGCTGCTGGTTGCACTTGTTTGCATAGTGACCCTTCTGGCCACACTTGTGACAAGTCACCTCAGAAAGCGGACGAACATTGCCTCGAGGAGGAACAAGAATAGCCTTGGACGCCTGGTTCTTCTTCTGGAAACCTGGGTTGGGTGGGTGAGAAAAACCACGACCAGCTGCTTCTGCTGCTGAGGAGAACGAAACGGAAGAGGATTTGGCGCCCAATACTTCTGCTGCTTGGACACCATCTGAGAGCTGGAAGAAGAATATGAATCCCTTGAACGCTTCTTGGAGTTCTCTAACTTGAGCTGAGCTGCTTCAACCTTCAAAGCCATGTTGTAGAACTGATCAAACTCACAAGGCTCTTGAAGAACAAGGCCTGGCAGAAGCTCATCCTTGAGAACACCTCTGAACTGATAGATCAGGGCCTTGTCATCTGGAACATCTTGCTTGGCATAACGAGCTAGATTCTGGAACTTGATGTTGTACTGGTAGACTGACTTGGTTCCCTGCTTCAGGTGCCTGAACTTCTCACGCATCTCCTCGACAAAGCTTGTTGGAATGTAATGAGCCCTGAAGTCACAACGTAAATCGTCCCAAGTAACAACATGATCGCCCCTGGAATCCTTGTACTGCTGCCACCAATCAGCTGCTTGACCCTTGAGCTGGAACGATGCAAATCTGACAAAGTCCTCTGGCCTGACATTGCTGCACTCAAAATGCTTACTCATATCACGAAGCCAATCATCAGCGTCAAACGGTTGATCACAACAGGTGAAAGACTTGGGCTGGTTGGCAAGGAACTGATTGAGCGTTGCAAACTGAGGCTGATTCTGGAAAATCCCTTGAAAACCTTGCTGACCCTGATCCCTTTCTTGCAATAGCCTTAGCAACATCTGAGTGTTCGCATTGGTCGCGGCCATCACAGCTTTCCAAGCTTCTGGAGGAGGAGGCGGAGGAGGCGGTGGCGGGGGTGGTGGTGGAACATCAGCCTGCTCCTCACCATGACCCAGATTGTTGCGAGTTGGTGGAGCCATCCTGAAGATGGACAAAACGCATCATCACCTCATTGATAAGATGAAACAAAGCTGAATCAAATGCTTGAAAGAATTGAACAATAAAAACATAGCCTTCCTACTGACAAATTGGTAAGAATGCTTCTTCGGATCATGATAACATCATCGATATAATAAGCCACTTGCAATAACACAAAAAGTATTGAGCTAAGCGCTCGGAACAAATGTACATGCCCAATACATCTGGAGAAGATGATCCTAGATGACTATAGAATTTCCCACCTATGAACTTCCGAAAACTTTCTTGTTTATGCGATTCGGGTTGCGGAATCAGGAACCTACCCTAGGTAATCAGCTGCAACTGCATCCGCAACCTTCCACATCATAATTCAAGAAATTTTGCAAACTCGTCTAAACTCGAATCCTCGAACTCACAACGATACTAAACATGGTGGTACCCCGGACGCCTCCCTAGTACTGGGAACTCCGACCCTATCTCACCACGATAAGTATTGAAGCAATTTCGAACATCCTCCGTCCTGAGATATCATGGAAGCTGAATGATAACGATATGCCAACATTCCCTGGAGCTCGACTCCCCGGAAGAAATCAAGTCAAACAGGAGGCACCAAGACAGAACCCTGTCACATCGGCATCATATAGACTCCAAAATACCTGTGTGATCCTAAAAAAAATTGAGCGAGAAGAGGAGTAGAATCAAAATTCCTAAGTCATGTACCTCACCAGAGCAAAAAAGAGGAGTAAAAAGAATCCTACTCTCCGATATAACTAGACTCAAAATAGTTTTTTACTAGACTCGGTTCGGCCAAGTTCAAACAAGCAAAGGCTCCTATGGTCGTATGGCTCTGATACCAACTTGTCACGCCCAAGATGCGCGCCTATCCATTTTAAGGCACGAGGGCCTCGAAAGGGATAGATGCGCATCTTGCCGTTAGCAAGAATAGTATCATCACAACATACAGTACTGAAAGAGATGAGAATACAAGTTTGGCTTACACTCGCCACATGCTAACTTACAATTCCACTCAGAGTTCAAGTCCTCAAGATGAAAATAGGTTCCGACTATGGACGAAATCAAACGATAAAACAGATGCAAATGAAACTATCTCGCTGCCCCAAAGATCATGACTAGGTCCTCTACTACTGGAGCTGGATACGTCATGTACATCCTGCCTCTTTCCTCATCATACTCCCACTGGAGCTGGGTAAGATCATCCTGCACGTACTCATCTGAACCTGTACCTAGAGTGTTGTAGTAAACTGTGAGCCACAGAGGACTCAGCTATCATGTGCCCGGGTACCGAGACTATTCAAGCTTAAAGGTTGGGATGGGTAAGTGTTTAGTTTGCATTAGCACTAAGCATATATGGTGGCTAGCTTACGCAACATGAAATAAATATGAGTGGCCTACGAAGAACAATCGAGTCTAGTATGATCTCTATCAGATCCTAAACACCTACTTGTGTCAATCATAACCCCACCGTGTTCTCTCTCGAATCATGTTCACGAGCAGAGACGATCACGGTTACTCACACAGTTGGTGTATTCTATTTAGAGTTTATTTCAAGTTTACTATAACCAGGTGTTAAACAAATATCAAAGTTGCCACATAACCGCGGGCACGGCTTTCCGAAAGATTTAACCCTGTAGTGGTGCTCCAACTAATCCATTACAAAATTAACCACACTCCGTGGGAATGCCTCGACCACGGATCTCGTGGTCATCATCGGTAATTCCAAAGGAATTCCAACACCTTGAGAAAACCCAAAGAAAGTCGGAGTCCACACGCAAGATATTCGATAAAGGTAAAACGAATCCAGCAAGACCACCCGACGTGTCGACGAACCCGATAAGAGCCGCGTATCTCAGTCTCAGGACACGACGGATAAGCGAAGCGTACGGTGGCCTGATAGAAATCTCCCAAGTTGCCCCGGGTTGGCCCCGCACGATGCTCTAGTTTGGACCAACACTCATGAGGACCACTGGCCCGGGGTTGATTAAATTATCCACGAGGTTGCAAAGCCCTATGCAAGTTCATTAAGTTATTAGCAAATGTAGTACCAATGTTGGGTCTTGCCGGACAAGTTTTAATCTCAATCGAATAAATAAGGGGGTCCCCATAACAACCCCAAGCGTGTTAGGAGCGCAAAATATGGAAAACATAACACCGGTAACAAGGAACTAATGTCGGTAACAGCGGAACAAATGACTTAGCAAAAGGCCAAGCCTTCCACCAATACCAGATATATATGTGCATTAAATTAAATAACAGAATTTATTGTGATATCCAATCCATGTTATCACATGGAACAACTTGCACCTGCAACTAAGAATGCTATAAGAGGGGTTGAGCAGCGGTAACTTAGCCAATCAAAGGTTTGCTAGGAGGTGGAGGTTACAGGCTGTCATGGCAACATGGGGGCTGATATCATGTGGTAGGTAGCGCAATTGTAACGATAAGAGCGAGAAACTAGCAAGCAAAGATAGTATTGGGATCCGGGTATGGTCATCTTGCTTGTTGGTTCTTCAGCGGAACAAGTAGCGGGATCCTCGTAGTAGTACTCTCCAGGGTCCTCGAACTCAGTATCGACACTCGCGTGTACCCAAGAGAAACAGCAAATAAATAACCAAGCAAGGTGAAATGCACAACCAAGATGATGCATGATTCATTTTAGAAGAAACTTAACATGGCAACCATAAACTAGTCAAGTTTCACATGCAAAGTTTGTATATTAGTGAATCTGGACAGAACCTCATGTTAAGTTATTTAAACATGCATGAACATGGAAAATATGGATGCATCATGCAAAATCGATAGAAATGCATATAAGGATCGCAAGAAACGGAGCTACGGTTCTCGAGATACGCACACGACAAGGTACGGAGGCAAAACACAAGACCACCAATACCTGGGCTGATTCTTGGCATTCCAAGGTAGCCACTGGATAGGTGATGAAAAATCAATCACTATAGGCTTAAGAATCAATCAATTCCATGGATTATAGCTCCCACAAGTCACCAAAAAGAATAAAACCCAATCTGCCACAAAACAGCAACATAGCAATTCGAAAAGCCCACAACTTGAGCTATAGAAATCCTACAGCCACAAACAAGATATGGACAGAATCTACTCAACACCCACATCAACTTATCCAACTATGCAATCAGCAAAAGAGACACACATCAATAAGCATGAATCAAACCAGTTGGCATGATGAATCAGTTTTTCAGGGACTAGTGAAAATTCCAGTTTTCTGGAATCTGGGTTAATAAAGTAGCAAGTTGACAGCAATGGTTAATTATGCTAGAGAGCTCCTATTGGCATGAAAATTAACAGGACGGTACATAACAATAACTAATACAAATAACTAACACTGAGAATGAGCAAATGCCAACTACGTCACTAGTTACAACCCACTCTTCATGGCAAAACAATAATAGCGGTTCTTCCAGACTTGGTCATTTTTAAGCAGGCCGAACAGAACATAAAGTTGCTTACTAAACAGCATGGTTCCCACTTATCTGGTTACTTAGCACAAATATAAAAAATACTGGGACATTCCCAGCAACTTTAACTAACAAACTCATGTTGCAAGAACTTAAAAGCATGCATAGATTAAATCATAATAAAAAGACAAAAGGGGATCACAGGAAAAAAATGCAGTTTTGTAAAGTTGCCCCAAAGTCAAATCTGACTTCACAGGTGCATCCATGGGTTGATTCTACCCCAAAATCATTACTCATACCCATATACTTTCATGGAGCAAGAGGGAGAAACCCTAGGTCGAAATTTACCTCCTAAGGGCAAGGGTGACTTATGTCACTTATGCCACTTGATGAAAATGGGCCCAAAGGCATGTGCTCTATTGATACATGTTAGAAATGGTTAAATAGCATCTTAGGGACATGATAACATGGCCTAGCATCAATTGCAAGGATGAAAGTAACTAGAAGAGTAGCTATGCTCATTATGCATGTAAAGAGAAACCTACACATGGAGCTACTCATGCACACCTACATCCACACATGCATATATATATGTGGCACACAACACCTACACCTATGCAAACATACACTAGCATATGTGTATGTGCAAAAGCACACACATCTACCACAACACAAAACCCACACATGTGTATATGCCTTAGGCATATACACACACACACATATACACCACATGTGGGTATGCATAGTATACACACACTACACTCTACTCTCACAAGCACTTGCATCCCACACACACTCACATAAGTGTGTGTATGTAGAACATACACCACACACACTACACCAAGCACACATGTATATATGACTTGCATATACACCCAACACATGCACACATGCACACCACACCACACACACAAGGGTGCATGCACGCCACACCACTACCATGCACATAGGTACACATACACAAGGGTATGCATACACACACAACACCACTATGTCTACACATGCATGTGTGTATGCAAAACATACACACACACTCAGCCCACACACACACACATCTATATACACTCAAGCAAATAAAAGAAAAGAAAAGAGTGCACAAAAGAAAGAAGAAGAAAAAAGAAAAAGCAAAGGGGGTAGGGGGATTCGAAACCCCAGACCTTTTTGGTCTCACCCCGAGCCGGTTGCCACTCGGCTGGCTGTCGCAGTGTTAACAAAGGAGGGCTCCGGCTCCTCTAGCACACACACAAACGCATCTAACCTGACGAATCTGAACCCAAATCGAGCACCAGCGACAGAGCAATGGCGCAGCAACTCCGGCGAATCCACGGCGGCTATAGGGCATTAACAACGGCGCGGAGAACTGGCGGCTACGGCGGATACTACGGGGGTTCCATTCTCGTGTTCGTCTCGCGACGAAGGGGATGAAGGCGAGTGCAAGGCTCCACCTTTCTGACCAGCGGCGACCACGGCTATGGCGGCGATGCAGCGGGCTACGGCGAGTCGAGGGGGGTCAGCGGGACAGGCTACTCACCTAGGGGGAGGACGACGGCAAGCAGAGTTCAACGGAGGGGAAGAAGGGCTCGGGAACGCGGCAACGACGGAGGGGAAGCAGGGCACGGACGACACCGGCCGTGGCTGCGGACGACGGTGACGGCGGGGCGCTGTAGGGGTGCTCCTCACCCCCTAGCATCAGGAATGGGACGCGGACGGCTCCGGGAACCTCCTAGCATCTCCGATGGCGACGAGCTGGTCACCGGAGGCGACGACGGCAAGGACGAACGGCGATGCTCACTCACTGAATCTCAGCTACCTACCTGGTCGCGTTCTCTGACAGAGAAGGGGGGACGAAGGAAGAGGGAGGAGGAGAAGGGAGATGGCAGCGGCGGTGAGGTAACAAGAGAACCCTAGGGATGCGCGCTTAAATAGGGGGCCGGCCTCGATGTTCGAGCAGCTAACGACGACGACGATGGCGCTCCTCTGCTTACTCTACTCTCTGCTCTCTGCACTGATGGAGGGCGACGGGAGACGGGGCAGGTTGCCGTCCTGCTGCAGCTGGGCCGAGACAGAGGCTCCCCTGGGCCGAAAGCCCAATGCCCCCCACACTGCTCTCTCTCTCCAAATAAAAGATTTTCTGAATATTTTTAAAACAGCACCACTCAAGAAAAACCACAGATAAATACAAGGGGTTTTAGTGAAAATAAATAATACTTTTGTAGAGGAAATAATGTGCTCATTTTATTAAAATTATTAGGTTGATTTATGAACAGGTTATTTTTTATATTTAATAAAGAGGCAGCTCCTGTTAAAATAGGATACAAAACCCAAACACCTCCAACTAACAAAAGCACCACTCTCATAATTCATAAGAATATTAGGGCCACCTTTTGAACATTTTGAAAGAGAGAAGAGAGGGGAATAAAGAGGTTGCACACATGACTCCACCACTCTCAAATACCAAACCCACACAAGGCACACTCACAACCATCACACCAAATCAAAACACAAGAAGGTAAGCATGACAAGATGAAAGAATGATGCATGATGATATGATGCATGAATGTCATTCAACACATGGGACAAAGTGCAACTCATACATATCTCATGACACAAGGTTCATACATGGGGTTACATGCCAAATAAGGTAGGGACATCACTTGGGATGTCACACGAAGTTCGTGCCGTTGTTAGTGATGATGCTTTGGGGGACGCCGTAGCATACCTCGATGTCTTCGATGAACCGGACGGCCGTGGGGCCGTCCAGTTTCTTGATTGGCCGGGCCTCGATCCACTTGGTGAATTTGTCGACGGCTACCAGCAAGTGTCTCATACCGCCTCGTGCGGTCTTGAAGGGTCCCACCATATCCAGCCCCTAGACGGTGAAGGGCCACGAAAGGGGGATGGTCTGGAGGGCGCTAGCTGGAAGATGGCTCTGTGTGCTGAAGCGCAGGCAGCCCTCGCACTTGTCAACCAGTTTCTTGGCCGCGTCTAGAGCGGTCGGCCAGTAGAAACCGTGACAGAATGCTTTGGCCACCAGGGACCTAGAGGCAGCATGATGCCCGCACTCGCCCTGGTGGATGTCGAGGAGGATTTCTTGCCCTTTCTCCGGCTCGACGCAGCATTGGAAGACGCCGGTGGTGCTGCGATGAACCAAATCGTGGTTGACGATGTTGGAGGCTGGCGGCCGGCGCTGAATTTGCCATGCAGTGGCCTCATCGGAGGGGAGCTCGCTGCGCTGGAGGAACGCCAGGATGGGCTGGGCCCATGAGGGAGCCGAGACAGGGGCCGGCTCAGCCCCCGAGACCGGCTCGCCAGTCCCCGAGACCGGCTCGCTAGCCCCCGGGAGCGAGGCGATGGTGGGAGCATTAACCGTCATCATGACGGCGACGAGACCGGTGCGGGCGTGCGTAGACATGGCCGGCTCAATTGCTGTGGCGGTCGGCGCCACCACCAGGGAAGGTTGTGATGGTGCCGGCAGAGCTGCTGCAGCCGGCGGGGTCGGTTGGGCAGCCGGTTCCGCCGAGGTGCCAGCCGCGTTTGTCGGTACGAAGATGGACTCCGACTCGGGAGAAGGCTTGATCAAAGGCTTCATCAGCCGCTCGAGGGAGACGCCCACTGGGATGGCCTGCCGGGTGGAGCCGATCTTGGCCAGCGTGTCGGCCGCCTCGTTGTCCGCACGGGGGATGTGGTGGAACTTGCAGCCCTTGAAGGAGTCGGTGAGCTGCTGGACGAGGAAGCAATAGCTGGCCATGTTGGCGTCCCTGGCGTCCCATTCGCCAGAGACCTATTGCACCACGAGGTCGGAGTCACCGAAGCAAATGATGCGCTGGATGCCGATCTCCTTGGCGAGCCGGAGGCCATGGACGAGTATACGCCGATCTCCTTGCTGTGCTCACCACGGTGATGATGTGCTCCTGGAAGTACTGCTTGTTCTTCTGGGCGGAGAAGTATACGCCGTAGCATATCTTCTGGTACTGGGGGTAGTTTTGCTTGGAGACGGAGAGGACCTTGCTGAGGTAGTAGACAGGACGCTGCGTCGGCAGCACCTTGCCTTCCTCCAGCCGCTCCACCACTAGGACGACGCTGATGACGCGTGTGGTCGCCGCAATGTAGGCGAGCAAAGGCTCCTTGTCAGCCGGCGCGGCCAAGATGGGCATGCTGGTGAGAGCCTGCTTGAGGCCACGGAATGTCGCGTTCGCCTCGTCGGACCAGTCAAACAGAGCCGGCTTCTTCAAGAGGTTCTGGCCCGGCTCGACCAAGGCTGACTTGCGTAGGAGCCCATAGAGGGGCAAGGCCTTCTCGCCCAGCCGGCTGATGAACCGGCTGAGGGAGGCAAGGCAGCTGGTGAACTTCTAGACGTCGTAGAGCCGGACCGGCTTGGGCATGCGCTCAATCACCCGGATCTTCTCGGGGTTAGCTTCGATGCCGCGGGCAGACACGAAGAAACCCAGGAGCTGGCCGGCTGGGACGCCGAAGATACACTTCTCCGGGTTGAGCTTGATCTTGTATTCGCGCAAGTTGGCGAACGTCTCCCAGAGGTCGTCGAGGAGGCTGAAATGCTTCTTGGGTTTGACGACAATGTCGTCCATGTAGACGTGGACATTCCTGCCTATCTGAGGCAGGAGGCACTTCTGCATGCAATGCTGGAAGGTAGCGCCTGCATTCTTCAGGCCGAAGGACATGGTGATGTAACAGTAGGCCCCGAAGGGGGTGATGAAGGAGGTCTTGAGCCGGTCGGCCGGGTCCAGCTTTATTTGGTGGTAGCCGGAGTAGGCGTCCAGGAAAGACAGCAGATCGTAGCCGGCCGTGGAGTCGATGACTTGATCGATCCACGGCAGGGCGAACGGGTCCTTGGGGAACGCCTTGTTCAGGCTTGTGTAGTCGATACACATGCACCAGGTCTTGTTTTTCTTCAGCACTAGGACTGGGTTGGCCAGCCAGTCCGGGTGGAATACCTCCATGATGAAGCCGGCTGCGAGCAGCCGGGCGATCTCTTCTCCTATAGTATGCCGCTTCTCCTCGGAGAAACGGCGCAGGGGTTGCTTGACCGGCTTCGCATCCGGTCGTACGTGTAGCTTGTGCTCGGCGAATTTCCTCGGAACACCCGGCATGTCCTTGGGGTACCATGCAAAGATGTCCCGATTCTCACGGAGGAAGTCGACGAGCTCGCTTTCCTATTTGTTGTTGAGGCGAGAGCCGATGGTCACGCACTGGGTGGGGTTGGCCGGATCGAGTGGCACCTGCTTGGTGTCCTTGGACGGCTGGAACGAGCCTTCGCCGACCAATTGGGATGGAGGGGCCGGCACGACCGGCTGGGCAGAGGCGAGGGCCACCAGTCGGTCGAGCTGTCGCTTCTCCTCGGCTATTTCCAGGGCCTCAGCAAGCCGGCTGCCGTCTCACACGCATGCCATTGACATCTAGTATTTGCCGGCGACGGTGATGATGCCCTTGGGACCCGACATCTTGAGCTTGAGGTAGGCATAGTGGGGGATCGCCATGAACTTGACGAGAGCCGGCTGGCCCAGCAATACGTGGTAGGGACTGTCGAGGTCCACTACCTCGAACAAGACCGACTCGCGGCAGAAGTAACCGGTGAGGCCGAAGAGGACGTCGAGCTTGATCTTGCTGACACGGGTGCAGGACTTTCCCGGCACGATGCCGTGGAAGACGGTCCGACTCATTTTCAGGTCCTCCACCTTGAGCCCCAGCTTGAGCAGGGTGTCGAGGTAGAGGATGTTGATGCTGCTGCCTCCATCGATCAACACCCGCGAGAAGCGGCACGAGCGTTTCTCGGAGGCGATGGTAGGATCGAGGATGAGGGCATAGCTGCCAGGGTTCGGCATCACGGCCGGGTGGTCTGCCCGGCTCAAGGTGACCGGCTTCTCGGACCAATGCATTCACCTCACGGTGGAGCCGGCGCTGGGCGTGCTTGTCCATCTCTTCGCTGGTGAAGACGACGTAGCAATCGTCATGTTCGGTGTACCGATCGTGCAGCCGGTCACCGTTCCGAGCTGGGGCGGGGTCTGCCTGGCCCGGGCCGGGAGCCGGAGCTAGTGCCGGAGCGCGGGCTGGCTGCACGAGGGGAGCCGGGGGGCCGTCCCACCGGGCCAATCGCTGTGAGAAGCTGCACTGTCGGAGTGTGTGCATAACCGTCTTGGCACCGGAGTGGTTTTTGCAGGGGAGGTCAAGCATTTGCTCGAAAGTCAGCTTGGGCTGCCAGGCGCCCTTGCCAGTGCGCTGGCGCTGACCGAAGGCCTGGACGGTCGGCTGCTCCCCCTCGATGGAGGCGACCTGCCGGCTCCCGTAGCGGGAGTCGGGCTGGTTGTTCTTGCGCTTGCCGTTCTGCTGCTGCCGGTTGTCGGTCGCCGCCCGCGGCACGGTGGGGGGCGTAGCCGGCTTGGCTGGTGCCTTAGCCTTCATCCTCATCGAGGAATCGGCCGTGGCATATTTGTCCGCTTTGGACAGCAAGTAGGCCACAGAGGTTGGCTCGGAGTACAAGAGCTTGCGCTTGAGGGGGTGCCATCGCAGCAGCCTTCATTGAAGTACTGGATGCCCTGTACCTCGTGCACTCCCTCGCAGGAGTTGCGGAGCTCGGTCCAGCGCGTGAGGTAGTCGCGGAGGGGCTCTTCCGGCCCCTAGACGCACATGGCCAGCTTGCGGGTCCAGCAAGGTCGTTTGTAGGTACTGGTGAAGTTGCGGACGAAGGCCTCCTTGAAGTCCGTCTAGGTGTTGACGCTGCCGACAGCCAGGCTGTTCAGCCAGGTGTGGGGCGAGCCGATCAGCATGAGGGGGGAATAGCGGACGGCTACGCGCTTGTTCCCCCTGGCGATGCCGATGGCGGTGGTGTAGTCGATCAGCCAGTCCTCCGGCTTGGCAGCCCCGGTATACTTCGGGGTCTCGTGGGGGAGAGTGAAGCCGGGCGGAAAAGGCTCGTTGCGGATCCGCGAACCGAAGCAGGCCGGGCCAATTGAGCCCTCCTCCTCGAGGAGAGCCGACTACGCCAGCCGGTCAAGACGGAGCCGGGCGTCGTTGTCGCTGTGGGGGACGCGCGGTCCGAGCCGGGCTGCAAGCTCAGGGCGGACGGCTGGTGGAATGGACCGCGTTGGTTCCTGCCGTGGAGGCGGAGTATGCCCGCGGGTGCGCCGGTTGCCGCCAGCCGACGCCTCGTTGCGGCAGTGGCTGCCAGCCGGATTGTTGCTGCACCGGCTATTCACAGCCAGCTGCTCATTTCCGCGTGACGGGGGGCGCTGAGCGTTGCTCCCCCGGGCGTTCCGGCCGGAGGGACGAGGGTTACTGGAGTGCTGAGCCGGCCGGTGGTCAGCAGCCCCAGTCTCCTCGCCCTCGGGACGGGGAAACTCGGAGACGGCCTCACCAAGGGTGAGGATGACCTGTTGCGCGTTGGCGGTGTCGATGAGGTCCTTGATGTGCCTCTCCCATGTGGCCCGCTCCTCGTCCTCCAAGGTTGCCAAATCCTCATAGGCGACCTTGGCGGCGCGCAGGGTAGCCGCGGGGGTGTCGTAGACAGGGAAGCGGCCGCCGAGGATTTCTGCGACCATGCGGCCGCGTTCTCGCACAGCACCACGCCGGCTGGGCTCGGGGCTAGCCGGGGTGAGACCGTACACGGAGTTGTATTCCCGCTGCGCGGCCTCCATCTGGTGCTGCTCAGCAACGAGGGCGCTGGCGTCTTCGAACAGCAGGCGACAGGCCGCCTCCAGCTCGCCTCTGGTGGTGGCCGGGTCCGCCGTCGTAGCGATAGGAGCGCCCAGACCCCGGAGGGTGGCGGCGAGTGGGTCGGAGGTGCCGGCACGAGCGGCGGCTGCGTTGGCCTCGGCCGCCCACACACGGCCCGAAGTGGTGGAGGAGACAGTGACCATCAATCCCACACAGGTGTGGGGGCCGATGGTCTTGCCCGTGGCGAGCGTGCCCACGGACGAGGGACGGTCGGTGTAGTCGAACACCCAACTAGGGTACTCGTCGGCCTCCGGTTCTTTGGCGAGGCTCAGCTTGCTGAACCGCCCAGCGAGCGCGGCGACGTCGAGCGCAAGGTCACGGCCGAGGCACTCGTCAGAGATGCCAGCCGCGTTGCCCGCAAGGCCCGTCGGAGAAGGCCCCACGAGCACGCGGTTCTGCCCGGACGCGAGGCGGTCGGGGGAGGTGGTGAAGGGTCCCGCTCGGAGCGTGACTCCGGCCGGCGCCGCGGACGGCCCCATGGTGGGCGCCAACTGTCGTGGTTTCGTCACGGTAGATGCCATAGGTAGGCTTATCGAGAGGGGCCGAAGGACGCCGGCGGGCTCCGGGAGCGGGATTAGGCACAAGCGGTGGGGGACACACGATGTACCAGGTTCGGGGCCCTTCGTGGGAGGTAACACCCCTAGTCCTGCTTGGTCTAGTTGAGACAATGGTCGGATTACAATGGCGCTCCTTGAGCCGTATGGATCGTGGAGGAAGAAGGAGCTAGCCTGCTCTTCTGCCTCCCTACGTGCATGTGTGTGGAGTGGATGTGAAGAGAGCTCGGAGATCAGTCGACCCCTTGCATGGGGGTGGCCCGGGGGGTTTATAGGCCAACCCCCCGGGTTACAATACAAATAGAAGGTCAAAGGGGGGCCCCAGCCGACAGCCTCTCTGGCCGGCTGCAAGGCCCGCCAGCTATGGGGTCCTGTTGCCGGTAGGTCCCGCCAGCTGAAGGGTCCCGTCAGGAACCGACGGGGCTCACGCGGCAGGTCCCGACGCCGGTCACGTCACGACACGGGCCGCCCCTTGTGGCGTCGTCTTGCGGCGGTCGACCGGGGTCAGTGGTACGGCCGGCCACCCTGTAGCCATGTCGGGGCAGGTAATGGAGTTGTTGGGGCGTGCCGGCATTGTTGGAAGCCCGGTCACTATCCGCCAGGGTCAGAGGCCCTGGCGCCTTTGATGTGGCCATATCAGCGCTGACCCCCGATGGATGGGGGCCACTGTTGCCACGCATGCCCTGACGACGGTATCCAATGTGCGACCGGCTGGGGGGCCAGGCGGCAACGCCCCCAGCCAGCCAGCACGTCGTAACCGGCGGGGCGTAGCCGACGGGCCGCTTCTGGCAGGGCGTAGCCGGACCGCAGAGGGAGGCGGCCCGGCCTTTGGTTGTGTTAGAAGGCTAGGGAAAGGGGGCGCTTGAGGCTACCCCGGGGTCATCCCCCCATCAATAGTCCCTAAAGCCACGGAGGACCCATCGACGAGCTGTGGCGGTCCTCGCCGGCTTGAAGATCGTTCTTGCGCCACGGGCTAGCTTGAGAGTCGAGCGAAGCCGGCAAGCGACGGTCGGCTCCACAGCCGGCCGACGGTTCGCGTGCCGCCTCGGGTTCCCCACCTGGTAGAGGAGACGCGCCACGCGGCGGAAAAGACCAGGTAGCGGGGAGGGTCCCTCCGCGACCGCAGCCTCGGCCCGCGCATGGGGATCCTTTACGGTGCGGGGCGGACGATTGGCGTTCCCGAGCGCCATGATATCCGCCCCGCACGCCGTAGGAATCACGATGGTCGTGCGCAATGAATCCGGCCCCCACGATCACCCGCGCAGGGTTTAAATGTCGAGAGGGGGGAGGCAGAACGGCCCGTTTGCTCCTCCCCCCTACCATCGCATAGCCTTCGTCGTCTTCCTTCCCCCGCCACGAGAAAGAGCGAGAATAGAGAGCAGGAAGCCAGGGCACATGAGCAGGCCGTGCCGCCATCTGCCGCCGAAGAAAGCCCGGGCCACCGCCGAGCTCCCGCGCCCGTCGCCACGACCGCACGCCCCCTCGCAGACCATGGAGGGTAAGGGCACATGGGACGGCAGCGACGTGGATGAAACCTTCATCGAGCACCTCCGCCACCGCCGCAAGCTCTCGGCGGAGGAGCACTTGGAGGCACGCCCAGCCGGGCTGGAGAACTCCCCAGCACCGCGGGAGGGCGAGGTGGTTGTCTTTGTCGATCACTTCCTCCGCGGGCTCGGTCTGCCGGCGAGCGCCTTCTTCCGCCGCTTCCTGACGCGGTTCGGCCTGCAGCCGCACCACCTTCCTCCCAACGCCGTCCTGCAGCTGGCGGCATTCGTCACCCTCTGCGAGGGGTACTTGGGGGTTGAGCCGAGGCTTGACCTCTAGTGCCGGCTCTTCTTCCTCAAGCGACAAACGGCGAAGGATCCGGTGACGAAACAGATGGTGATGACCGCCTGCGGAGGCGCCATGATCCATATCCGCAAGGGGACTGGCTTCCCGAAACTCCCGCTGCACGAGTCGGTGAAGCGCTGGCAACGGGGATACTTCTACGTGAAGAACGCGAAGCCGGAGGAGGACTACATCAACCTCCCCAACTTCGCCAACCACCCACCGACCGCGATGCTGAACTGGCAAGCGGTTGCACCTCCGACGCCCGAGACGGCGGACCGGCTCTATGAGCGCCTACTCGTGATGACCGGGTTGGAGGGGCTGAAGGCCACAGATCTGCTGGCCGCGATGGTGGCGCGCCGGGTGCAGCCACTACAGCGCTGGCCGCACCTCATCTGCCAGATGAGGGGACGCCATGACCCCTGCCGGCTCTCCACCATGGAGATGAAACCGGCCTACGTGGCGAGAAGGGTGAACACCATCTCGACGGCGAAGAAGGTTGTGTAGTAGACATCAAGCTCTTTTCTGGCACCATTGTCGGGGAGGTGAGTGCTTGAAGGTATATCTTTAGATAATTCAATCAAGTCTTTTAGTTTTTTGTTTTTCACTTGTTTGGTTTTATAAAAGAAAACTAAAAAATGGAATTGAGGTTGCCTCATATGCTTAATCTTTTTAATGTCTTTCATGAAAATGATGGAAAGGAAAAATGTGCTCAAGTTTTAGAAGAAGAAGTTAAATGTTTGGCACTAAATCCTTGAATGATGAGCATGATTTCAGTATTGTTAGTATGAATTCTCTGAATATTCATGATGCTAATGATATGCAAAGCCACAAGCTTGGGGATGCTATGTTTGATAAATAAGATGTTTTTAGGTCCCCAAGTTTTGATGAGCAAAACTATTATGATTATGGAATGCCTCCTATCTATGATGATTATTGTAAGTAGTTATGTCAATCAAGTATCTCATGATAGTTATTTTGTTGAGTTTGCTCCCACTATTATGAATGACAAGAAAATTGCTTATGTGGAGAGTGAAAAAATTTATATGCTTGTAGATTGTGAAAAGAATGATTTATGTTCTGGTTATATTATTGAATTCCTTCATGATGCTACTGAAAATTATTATGAGGGAGGAACATATGCTTGTGGCAATTGCAATAATATCAAGTTTCCTCTCTATGTGTTGAAAGTTTTGAAGTTATGCTTGTTTTGCCTTCCTATGCTAGTTGATTCTTGCTCCCATAAATTGTTTGCTCACAAAATCCCTATGCATAGGAAGTGGGTTAGAATTAAATGTGCTTGTCATGAGATTCATGATGCTCTTTTGCATGTTTCAATTATTATTCCTATATGAGCATCATTGAAATCATCATGCCTAGCTAAAAGGCATTAAAGAAAAGTGCTTGTTGGGAGACAACCTGTGGGGAACCCGACTCATAAGTCATGATCACTGAATGCACGTGTATAGTGATCCTAGAGATCAATGCTCATTGAACACACAGAAGCTGAATAACAAGAGTCTTATATCCACATTTAGCATCTTACACAAATAAATACCATGAAGGTCTAGTCTTACATAGATAGGGCCACAAGGGCCAATCACTTAAACATAACAAACAACGGAAATCTTGGTCGAAAGCGTGAACCCATGCCATCTGCCTTAAACCTACAGGCATTCTGACTGGGAAGCGTTCTAGTTCGCATGTTCGTCACCAACGAACTCTTCACTATACTCCTGTTCTTCCAAGCCTGGCCAATTAAATAACTAGTGGCAAGCCAATGCGTACTTTGAATGTACTTGCAAGCAACCCACATTTTGGAACAAGGTACAACAATGCATGATATAACACTAAGTAGGTAAGTTTTGCAAAAAGTTGATTTTGTATGCAATGACATGATCAATTAACTTTGTAAGCATGCATCCACATTTGGTAGATATCCATATGAATAGGTTACAGATATCATCATAAACAGGAGGTTGAACATCTCATGTTCAGTCCTCATGTCAAGTCATCTAACTTGTCTCAAGTATCAATTCTATGTCATTCACACACACACACACACACACACGCACACACCAAGTTTAGTAAACATTTGGATGTAGCACAAGAGCGGTCATCCAACTGTCCT
Organism: Hordeum marinum; assembly: GCA_022496015.1. NCBI lineage: Eukaryota > Viridiplantae > Streptophyta > Magnoliopsida > Poales > Poaceae > Hordeum > Hordeum marinum. The sequence continues at coordinate 337,064,104 of CM039677.1, read as the reverse complement.
TGACCATGGACACGGCTATTCGAATAGTTTTACACCCTACAGAGGTTGCACACTTTACCCACAAGACTCGGGGAACTTCCGTGTCATCCATGACTCGCGGTATATAACATACCCGAGGTAAGCACCCGAACAATGCCTTTCCCCTGGCGATACTAAACAAAGTGTCCACTTGATTGGTACCCAGCCAACATGATGTATATCACTCGTAGCATCCATGCAGGGACCAACGGTGTGCCCGGTGCCTGTGAAGACAGCGCATGATCGTCCATACCGGCACGACCCCGTATCGAGAGTGACCACGCCACTCCCGCCACTAGTAATGCGGGCTCCTTGCCATTACCCACCAAAGTAATCAACAGAGCCCCGTACCATAAGGGGTATTGTGGTCATGCATGTAAGGTTGGAGTAATGGTCGCAACTTACACCAATCCGTTTTTTAAACCAGACACACTTACTTTATCCAGTACACCACTTCTTTCTCAAGTGGTTACCCAACTCAACATTATCTCCCTCACGCATTAGTGGCACCCGACGGGGTTTTCGAAAAGACTTTGAAATCATCCCTTTGTTTCCATCACCATGCATAATCCCGATCCCACTTGCATAGCATCTACTAGCATCATATCTACTCCCACCCGCACAGCCCTCATAAGTATGGTAGGGTCATGCACGATGCAAGTATCAACGGTAAAAGTAACGGAGGCATCGCACCGAAGTGGTCACCACATCACATAATCAACAACAAGGAATAAGGTGCTATATGCCATGCATGAAAATGGTTTCTTAACATGGTCAAAGGGCTGCTTGTCTGGCTCAACAAAGTCTCCGGGGTCTTCAAAGTCTTCGTGTCCAACTCCCTCGTCAATAGCGCAATCGATCATCGTGATAAATAACGATAATAATAAGCATCACACAAAAATAGAGCACACAAATCTACTACGAAAATGATACCCTACTCTGATAAATACTAAAAGCTATACTAAGAATATTTGTCTAGGCTTTTGCTATGAAAACATTTTTGAAAACTATTTAAATAGAGGCAAAAAGATGCCTAAAACAGGTTTTAAAATAAAACAGTGCATAAATTTTTTTCAATATTTTTCACAGATGGCACCATTAAATTCTACATATTATTCTAAGATTTATGGTGGAGAAATATCTGGCTTAGGATTTATTTTTTTCCCTGTGGGATTTTGGAAAACTGAGTAGAAAAAGAAAAGGAAAATGGGCACTATGCCCTGGGCCCTAAGCAGGTCAGCAGTTGGGTCGGCCCAGCCAGCAGGCCAGCCAGCTAGCCAGGCATGCGCGCCTCATCGGTTTGAACCCAACAGGCGGGCCCCTGGCGCCAGCGACACAAAGAGGGAGGGAGAGGCGAGGAGAGGCCGACGGGTGGGGGCCCCTGTCGGGTCCTTCTCCAACCTCGGGACAAAGAGGAGAGGGCCTCACCGGCGGCGATGTAGGGCACGGCGACGATGGGAGAGTGTGGGAATGGGATCGGGGTCGAGTCGCCGATCCCCTGGAGGTCGAAGAAGCGGCGGCGATGGCGGAAGTCGTTGGCGACGAGAAGGCCACGGTGGAGGGCTTCGGGAGGAGGTCACCAGAGCCGTCCCATGGGGCAAAAAGGACGGGGACAAGGGCAAAACGCGTCAGGAGGGAGCAGGGGTTCCGGATCGAGGCCAAACGGGGGCGGAGTAGGCCGTTTACCTCGCAAACGTCGGTGGCCCGAAGCAACGGCGATCAGCTCGATCCCGAGCACAGAGGCCCTTGGGGCTCGCTCGAGTGGCACAGGGGGTTTCTTGGTACGAGGAGAGAGAGACTAGAGAGGAGAGGAGGCTCGGGGAAGGCCTTAAATAGGCGGCCCTTAGTCCACCGAGCTCGGGTGCGCCCGCGAGCTCATGGCCGAGGCCAGAGGCCATGGGAGGGGGAGAGAACATGTTTGGGGTCTACCTGGGACTCGTCCACGACCAGAGGGAGAGGAGAGAGAGGCGGGGGAGCGCGCGCGTGCGAGCCCTGTGGTTGGCCGAGCTGGGCGGCGTCGGGCACGCATGCAGGAGGTCGCCGGAGAGAGAAAGAAGATGGCGCCGACCGCTTGGAGGGACGCGGACGTCGAGGGGAATCCAGGGGACAAGCCCCTGCATCCCAGGTGGTCGGGAAGCTCGGGATGGGTGCAGCTACAATGCGGGAGCACACTATAGCACGCTCCAGAGCACGCGTTTTGCATGCCATGGCGTGCTGCTCGCGCTCTGGTGTGTCCCACCTTGTCCTCTAGCCTCTGGAGTAAGCTGGGATGCTCCTTGGAGGCTTTGAGAGGTGAGGAGAGGGGTAGAATAAAAAGGAGGGGTAAAATGGTGCTGCCATCACTGTCCAGGGGTGAAAAAGGAGGTTTTCACCCCTAAATCATGGAGCCGTGGCCAAACAAGGTTTACTGGAGGTGAAATATCATTGCAAGATGATGTGGTAAAAATTTAGGCTCAAGGGAAATAGAGTAAGGGGGACAAACAAGGTTTTTGTCATTCTGGCAGAAGGTGTTTGATGGAGTTAGGGAAAGCAAATGGGCTTTGCTTTCCATAGAAATTTATAGGATCAAATGGTGATTAGAATTAGGCCTGATCACCAAGCTTGAGCTTGATTGAAGAAAGTTCATAGTGTATCTTTGGGAAACCCTAAAAATTAACAGAATCCGGTTTCTGTAGATCAAGTCATCCTAAACTAATCCCCTAGATGCACCACTTATTGTAGCACCATTATTTCGTGATTAGAACATGTCCACAAAGTTTGGGGTCAAGGAAAGAAACTTCACAATGTAAAGTTGCTCAAATTTGAATCTGGATAGCGAGGGTTTTGGAATAGTTTGAGGAATTAAAACAATTTGAATTGAGATGAAACTTTTCAAGATCATCACCTATGATAATTTTGACTTGCTGGAATTTTCTTGTAATTTATTGAAAATATTTCTTATAGAAATATTTCAAAAGCTTGATTTGTACAGAATGGGTTTTGAGGGGTTTTGCCCATGATTTTGAACATGACCATGTGTTGAAACTCATATATATGGAAAATATATGTCCACTGAGTTTCCCTAAATTTTCTTAAATATTTTGAAAGCATTTAAATAATTTTTCCCTATGAAAAACCATTTATGGTCTTAAGAAAAAGTATTTTAAATAAATACTAAATAATCTTTAAAAATAATATTTGGTGGTTTTGGAAACTCACATATATATTAGGTTTTAAATAAATCCTTTGGGGAAAAAGTATCCACCCAATTTTAGGACTTGCAGTGCAAACCTCAACTCAGGGTTTTTTGAAAACCTAATTTGAATAAATCCTTTTTGGTCAAAATAATATTTGATAAAAATAGTTTTCGGCACTATTCACATGGCATGATCATTGGGCAAGAAATTTGGGTCAAGGAAGATGAATATGGAGAGGTATAGAATCTAAGAGTGCCATACACAAACAACCAAGCAAGCAAACAAGCAACAATTGAAACAAGCACAAGCACTGAAAAAAGTTTTAATTGGTTCCAAATTTTGTAAATCCAAACATAAGAAAGTGATACAAACATAGGGTGTGACACAACCCAATACTTTTACTTTCTGTTTTGATGTGTTCACATGATTAAGCTACTGTAGTAATCATGTTTTGTGTCTTTTATTTCAATAAAGTGCCAAGTAAAGTCTTTGGGATAGTGTGGATACTTGCTTGTTTGATTCTGTGCAAAAACAAAACATTTTGTGTCCAGTATATGAATTATCTGATTTATTAGAGCGTCAAAAAATTCTGAAATTTCTATAAAACATTTCTGTGCAAATTTTGTAATATTTTCTAATTTTTTGGAATTTTTAGAGTCACTGAAGTTTGGTGATCATTCAGATCTTTACAAACTGTTCTGTTTTTGACAGATTCTGTTTTGCTTGCATAGTTTGCTTGTTTCAAGTGTTCCTATAGCTTATATTGAGTAATATAAGTTATGGTAATGATGCAATACAGTAGGTATCATGTGGTAACAATTACGAATCTTGTCTTGACAGTGCCTAAGTGAATGATCTATCTTTATTACACTAACCCTTCTCACAAAGTTCCGTTCAGTTTTGTGTGATTGAAGTATTCAAGTTTTGGGTGAGACACCGATATGAGATAATAAGGAGTGACAATAACCTAAGATTGTGGATGCCCAAGGCACCAACAAGGTAATATTCAAGGAAGACTCAAGCGTCTAAGCTTGGGGATGCCCCGGAATGCATCCCCTCTTTCATCTTCAACACTATCGGTATATCTTACTTGGAGCTATATTTTTATTCATCATATAATATGAGTTTTGCTTGGAGCATCATTTTATTTTTTTGTTCTTTGTTAGTTGTTAATTATATTCTTGTTTTTCAATAAAAGTTCCAAGAATTGCCTTAGGATGCTTGTATTGCATGTTTTGATAGGTGATGTGTAAAAACAAAAACTTCTGCTGTAGTGTTTGAATTTTCATATTTTACTGGAACGTGGAAACTTTCTGAAATTTTTACACAGTGTTTTAATGTAAATTTTATAGCATGTCCTACATTTTCAGAAGTTTTGCAGTTACAAAAGTACACTGTTTTCATAAATGGATACAGACTGTTCTGTTTGGACAGATTGCTGTCATAGTTTTGTTATCTACTTATCCTATAGTTTCCATAGACTATATTGGTAGATATAAATTGTGGAAATGATAGTATACAGTACCTAATGTTTGAAAATTATTGTGCAACTTGTCTTGGCAGTACATACAGAGTTGATTTATTATTATGTGCACTAACCTATCTCACGAGTTCTTTTCGAGTATTGTGTGGATGAAGTTTTTGAGAATAGGTGAAATCATGATATGAGATTATTGAACGAGATCCAAAATCTCAAACTTGGGGATGCACAAGTCACCCCAAGTAAATATTTCAAGAATTCTCAAGCATCTAAGCTTGGGGATGCTACGCATCCCACCTCTCTTCATCAACAATTATCGGTTAGCCTATGTTGAGCCTAAATTTTAATTCATTCACATGGTGAGTGTTATTCTTGGAATGCTATTTTTATTTTTCTTGCTATTTAAATAAAATACTAAGATATGAAAATATTTATTGAGATAGGGAGACAGAAAGCCCTCACATAGCTACTTAGTTGTTTCACTACTCATTGATCTTCACTTACATGTTTTGGAGTAGTTTTGTCATTTACTCTCGTGCTTCACTTATATCCTATGAGTAAATGGTTGAATGAATTGAATACCATAAATTTGAAATTATATATGTCTTATATGATTATCCCATGGGGAGTAATGATTTCACATATAAGAAGTATAGGTGGTAAAATTTATTGAAAATTAGCAAACACCGCATTGGTCACTTGAACCATTCATGAAAAAATATTGAAGGAAGAGAGATTTCACATATAAATATACTATATTGGACATCTTCTATGATTTTGATTACCCATTAATTATTTTCAAACTAGAGCAAATTAGTTGAATTTGGACAAGGAAGACAACGTAATGAGTTATGGTTGCATATATTTGCATAGAAGTTATATTGTTATGGATCCTCCAACATGTGGTGCTTGCTTCCATCTCATACTAGCCAAAACTTCCGCACCAAGTAGAAATACTACTTGTGCATCCAAACACCCTTAAACCCAAAGTTGTTCCATATGGGTCCACCATACCTAACTATATGCGGTATTTACCTGTCGTTCCAAGTAAATTTGCATGTGCCAAACTCTAAACCTTCAAATAATATTCTGTTTTGTATGCCCGAATCGCTCATATAGTAACTAGGGGTTGTCAGTATCTTCCATGCTAGGTGGGTTGTTCTCACGATATGTGTTGATTCACTATCACTCACAAGAAAGTGGCTCGTAATAGGGATTCCTTGTCCCGAAATAAAAAATGCAAATAATTAAACAAAACTCCCCCAGGAATGTTGTTGGTATGGATGGTACCCGTGGATTCGGCTTGCCGTGGAGTGTGATTGATTGGTGGAGGGGGAGTAGAAACTTTACCATTCTATTTGGGAACCGCCTATAATGTATCTAGCATGAAAGATACCGATATCTCTCGGTTGTTATGGTGACGATGAAAGCATACCACCCAAAATTATTATTCATCTCTATTTTAAAAGCTCAAGCTCTGGCACCTCTGCAAATGAATGCTTCCCTCTGCGAAGGGCCTTTCCTCTACTTTCTAGTACTTACCTTTAGGCAAGAGTCATGGTGATCTTCACCACTTCCTATATTTTGCCTTTTTTTGTCTTGGCAAGCGTCATGTGTTGGGGAAAGATCCAAGCGTATATGGCCATTCAAAGATATTTGATCATGAATTATTATTGTTGACAATTATCTATATGATAAATAAGTTGGGAGGCGAAACTTTAAGCCCATATCTTTCTTTGTGTTCGACGGATGCCATTTGCTCTAAAAAATATGCTTTGAGTATTAGCTATCATGGAAGACTATATGATAGTTGAGTATGTGGAATTTGCTAAAACAAAGCTCTTACATAGACCCTTCCTGAAAATAAGATGAATTGCAATTGTTTGGTGACTGAAAGCATAGTTTGTTAGTCTATACTTTAACATGTCGGTAGCTTGTTATTTCATCATGAGAAGGTTTATTAGATGAGCTACTATTTATGATATATAATGATGCTATAAAAGGTGATTGGAATTATCATTGATCAAATTTATGCACTATGCTAACATTCATACTTCATAAATTATTTCTTTTATCATTTACCTACTCGAGGATGAGCAGGAATTAAGCTTGGGGATGCTGATACGTCTCCAACGTATCTATAATTTATAAAGTATTCATGCCATGTTTACAATAATTCTATATGATTTTGGTATGAATTTATTAGAACTAACCCGGACTGGCGATGTTTTCAGCAAAAGTACCATGGTGTTATTTTTCGTGCAAAAATAAAAGTTCTCGGAATGGGCTGAAAATTTACGGAGAATATTTTTGGAAAATATAAAAAATACTAGAGCGAAGAGCTATTCTAGGAAGTGGATGAGGAGGTCACAAGCCTGCTAGGCGCGGCCACCCCCTGGCTGCGCCTAGCAAGCTTGTGGCCCCCTCGAGCACCTCCTTGACGTGATTCCAACGCCAAAAATTCATATAAATCCAGTAACCTCCGAAAAGAAACCTAGATCGGGAGTTCCGCCACTACAAGCCTCCAGAGACACGAAAAACAAATCGGGAGCCCGTTTTGGCACCCTACCGGAGGGGGAAACCATGACCGAAGGCCATCTTCATCATCCCGGCGCTCTCCATGACGAGGAGGGAGTAGTTCACCCTCGTGGCTAAGGGTATGTACCAGTAGCTATGTGTTTGATCTCTCTCTCTCTCGTGTTCTTGAGATGGCATAATCTTGATGTACCGCGAGCTTTATTGATATATATGAATCATATGGAGTTTTCCCCTCTCTATCTTCTTGTGATGAATTGAGTTTTCCCTTTTAAGTTTTCTTATCGGATTGAGTCTTTAAGGATTTGAGAACACTTGATGTATGTCTTGCGATGGGATATCCGTGGTGACAATGGGATGTTCTATTGATCCACTTGACGTATGTTTTGGTGATCAACTTGCGGGTTTCGTGACCTTGGGAATCTATGCATAGGGGTTGGCACACGTTTTTGTCTTGACTTTCCGATAGAAACCTTGGGGCACTCTTTGAAGTTCTTTGTGTTGGATTTAACATGATGAATCTGAAATTATGTGATGCATATCGTATAATCAAGCCCATGGGTACTTATGGTGACATTGGAGTATCTAGGTGACATTAGGGTTTTGGTTGATGTGTATCTTAGGGTGTTATTTTAGTACGAACTCTAGGGCTGTTTGTGACACTTATAGGGATAGCTCATAAGACTGATCAAAAAAAGATAACTTTGAGGTGTTTTCATACCCTACAATAATTGCTTCGTTGGTTCCCCGCTATTTGTGACTTTGGAGCGAACTCTTTGTCGCACGAGAGGTACTTACATATGATTCAACTATGCCAATATTGTTGAGAGAAATTGCACTAGTGAATGTATTTATGGACCCTAGGCCTTGTTTCCAAGCATTTATACAATGTTTTGCTCGCTATTTACTATTTGTTACCTTGTCATTTTTATATTTTCAGATTACAATAACCTATATCTATCATCCATATTGCGCTTGTATCACCATTCCTTCGCCAAACTAGTGCACCTATACAATTTGCCATTGTATTCGGTGTGTTGAGGACACAAGAGACTCTTTGTTATTTGGTTGCACGGTTGTTCGGGAGAGACCATCTTCAACCTATGCCTCCCACGGATTGATAAACCTTAGGTCATCCACTTGAGGGAAAATTGTCGCTGTCCTACAAAACTCTGCGCTTGGAGGCCTAACAGGAGTCTACAAGAAGAAGTTTGTGTAGTAGACATCACCCTCCTCCTCTCGTTCGACGACAAGCACTACGCTAACGACCTGGTTGGTGGCCGATATGTATAATAACATGGGCTCACCAGCACTTGGTGCTATGAGTATGGGATTACTTGCCAGTCGTGTTTCAATTTCTTCTAACATAGACGCTGCTTCATCGGTCCATTCGAAATTGTTGGTCCGTTTCAGCAATCTGTAGAGAGGTAAAGCCTTTTCACCGACGTGTGAGATAAAGCGGCTTAGCGCCGCCATGCAACCAGCCAACCTTTGGACATGCTTTAGCTCTGTGGGAAGTGCAAGTTCTGATAGGGCGCGGATCTTAGCCAGATTCGCTTCTATTCCTCTATGAGAAACGATGAATCCGAGCAGTTTACCAGCGGGAACTCCGAATACACATTTCTCCAGATTGAGGCGTATATCGTACTCACGTAGGCTGGTAAAGGTTTGCCTTAGGTCATCAATCAGTTGGATGACGTGTTTGGTTTTGATTACCACATCGTCCACATATGCCTCGACTATTTTACCGACTTGTTTTGTGAGACAAGTCTGGATCATGCGCTGGTACATAGCCCCAGTGTTTTTTTAGCCCGAAAGGCGTTGTGTTGAAGCAGAATGGCCCGTAATGGGTGATGAATGCGGTTGCGGCTTGATCGGATTCCTTCATTTTGATTTGATGGTATCTGGAATAAGCGTAAAGGAAATACAATGAGTCGTGTCTGTTGGAAATATGCCCTAGAGGCAATAATAAAATGGTTATTATTGTATTTCCTTGTTCATGATAATTGTCTATTGTTCATGCTATAATTGTGTTAACCGGAAACCATAATACATGTGTGAATACATAGACCACAACATGTCCCTAGTGAGCCTCTAGTTGACTAGCTCGTTGATCAATAGATGGTCACGGTTTCATGGCCATGGACATTGGATGTCATTGATAACGGGATCACATCATTAGGAGAATGATGTGATGGACAAGACCCAATTCTAAGCATAGCACAAGATCGTGTAGTTCGTTTGCTAAAGCTTTTCAATGTCAAGTATCGTTTCCTTAGACCATGAGATTGTGCAACTCCCGGATACCGTAGGAATGCTTTGGGTGTGCCAAACGTCACAACGTAACTGGGTGGCTATAAAGGTGCACTACGGGTATCTCCGAAAGTATCTGTTGGGTTGGCATGAATCGAGACTGGGATTTGTCACTCCGTGTGACGGAGAGGTATCTCTGGGCCCACTCGGTAAGACATCATCATTATGAGCTCAATGTGACTAAGGAGTTAGTCACGGGATGATGTATTACGGAACGAGTAAAGAGACTTGCCGGTAACGAGATTGAACAAGGTATGGGGATACCGACGATCGAATCTCGGGCAAGTATCATACCGATAGACAAAGGGAATTGTATACGGGATTGATTGAATCCTTGACATCGTGGTTCATCCGATGAGATCATCGTGGAGTACGTGGGAGCCAACATGGGTATCCAGATCCCGCTGTTGGTTATTGACCGGAGAGGTGTCTCGGTCATGTCTACGTGTCTCCCGAACCCGTAGGGTCTACACACTTAAGGTTCGATGACGCTAGGGTTATAGGGAAAAGGTATACGTGATTACCGAAGGTTGTTCGGAGTCCCGGATGAGATCCCGGACGTCACGAGGAGCTCCGGAATGGTCCGGAGGTAAATATTGATATATAGGAAGTCCAGTTTTGGTCACCGGAAAGTTTTCGGGCTCATCGGTAGTGTACCGGGAGTGCCGGGAGGGTGCCGGATAACCCCCGGGAGGGGTGTGACGACCAAAGGACCACATGGGCTGTTAGATAAAGTGTGCCAGCCCTTATTGGGCTGGGCAAGACTTTTGCTAAAGGCCCATGCGGCTGGAGATAAGGAGATAAGGCAAAAAGGATTTAAAAGGAGGAGATCCACCTCCCTTGTGGGAGGTGGACTCTCCCTTTAATTCGGCCGGCCATCTCCTCTTTGGAGTAGAGGCCAAGCCAGCCCTCCACGTCCCTCCTCCTATATATACTTGAGGTTTTGGATGTTTTGAGACAAGATTTGATCTCTCTCTCTCACGGCGAAGCCCTACCTCTCTTCTTCCTCCTCCGCAGCGCTTAGGCGAAGCCCTGTCGGAATACCTTGCTACTCCACCACCACCACGCCGTCGTGCTGCTGTTGGAGCCCTTCCCCAACCTCTCCTTCCTCCTTGCTGGATCAAGGTGTTGGAGACGTCACCGGGCTGCACGTGTGTTGAACGCGGAGGTGCCGTCCGTTCGGCACTTGATCGGATCTACCGCGATCTGAATCGCTGCGAGTACGACTCCATCAACCGCGTTCTTGTAACGCTTCCGCTTAGCGATCTTCAAAGGTATGAAGATGCAATCTCTCCCCTCTCGTTGCTGGTTTCTCCATAGATAGATCTTGGTGAACGTAGGAAAATTTTGATTTACTACTACGTCTCCCAACAGTGGCATCATGAGCTAGGTCTATGCGTAGAATCTATGCACGAGTAGAACACAAAGCAGTTGTGGGTGTCGAGTTTGTTAATTTGCTTGCCGCTACTAGTCTTATCTTGATTCGGCGGTATTGTGGGATGAAGCGGCCCGGACCAACTTTACACGTACGCTTACGTGAGACCGGTTCCACCGCCTGACATGCACTAGATGCATAAGGTGGCTAGCGGGTGTCTGTCTCTCCTACCTTAGTCGGATCGGATTCGATGAAAAGGGTCCTTATGAAGGGTAAATAGCAATTGGCAAATCACGTTGTGGTGTTGACGTAGGTAAGAAACGTTCTTGCTAGTAACCTATAGCAGCCACGTAAAAACTTGCAACTACAAATTAGAGGACGTCTAACTTGTTTTTGCAGCATGTGCCTTGTGATGTGATATGGCCAAAGGATGTGATGTGATGCATTGTGATGTATGAATTGATCATGTTCTTGTAATAGGATTCACGACTTGCATGTCGATGATTATGACAACCGGCAGGAGCCATAGGAGTTGTCTTATTTATTGTATGACCTGCGTGTCAATCATAAACGCCATGTAATTACTTTACTTTATTGCTAAGCGTTAGCCATAGTAGTAGAAGTAATAGTTGGCGAGACAACTTCATGAAGACACAATGATGGAGATCATGATGATGGAGATCACGGTGTCGTGCCGGTGACAGTGATGATCATGGTGCCCCGAAGATGGAGATCATAGGAGCAAAATGATATTGGCCATATCATGTCACTATATTGATTGCATGTGATGTTTATCATGTTTACATCTTATTTGCATAGAACGACGGTAGTAAATAAGATGATCTCTCAATAAAATTTCAAGAAAGGTGTTCACCCTAATTGTGCACCGTTGCTAAGGATCGTCGTTCCGAAGCACCACGTGATGATCGGGTGTGATAGGTTCTAACGTTCGCATACAACGGGTGTAAGCCAGATTTACACATGCGAAACACTTAGGTTGACTTGACGAGCCTAGCATGTACAGACATGGCCTCGGAACACGGAAGACCGAAAGGTCGAACATGAGTCGTATAGAAGATACGATCAACATAGAGATGTTCACCATGGATGACTAGTCCGTCTCACGTGATGATCGGACACGGGCTAGTTGACATGGATCATGTATCACTTGGAAGACTAGAGAGATGTCTATCTAAGTGGGAGTTCATTAATAATTTGATTAAATGAACTTAATTATCATGAACTTAGTCTAAAAATGTCCTTGCAAATTATGTCGTAGATAGCTCGCGCTGTAGCTCCCCAGTTTTATTGATACAATCCTAGAGAAAAGTAAGTTGAAAGTTGATGGTAGCAATAATGCGGACTGGGTCCATGATCTGAGGATTGTCCTCATTGCTGCACAGAAAGCTTATGTTTCTGATGTACCGCTAACTGCATCACTCCCTCAAGCGTTGTCTGTAGATGTTGTGAACATATGACAGGCACTTTTTGATGACTACGTGATAGTTCAGTGCGTCATGCATTACGGCTTAGAATTGAGGCTTCAAAATGTTTTGAACGTCACAGAACATATGAGATGTTCTAGGAGCTGAGATTGTGATCTCAAGCTCGTGCCTATGTTGAGAGGTATGAGACCTCCAACAAGATTCTTTGCCTGCAAGATAAAGGAGAATAGCTTAATCGGTGAGCGTGTTCTCAGATTGTCTGGGTGCTACAATCACTTGAATCAAGTGGGATTTAATCTTCCAGATGAGATAGTGATTAATGCAGTTCTCCAAGTCACTGCCACCAAGCTACTAGAGCTTCGTGATGAACTATAACATGCCAGGGATGGATAAGATGATCCCTGAGTTGTTCGTGATGTTTGACACCACGAAGGTAGAAATCAATAAGGAGCATCAAGTGTTGATGGTTAAGTGAAAACCACTAGTTTCAAAAGGGGCAAGGGCAAGAAGGGAAAAACTTCAGGAATGGCAAGCCAGTTGTTGCTCTAGTGAAGAAACCCAAGGTTGAGCCCGAACCCGAGACTAAGTGCTTCTGTTATGAGGAGAATGTTCGCTGAAGCGGAAAAACCCTAGATGATTGGTAGATAAGAAGGCTGGTAATGTCAATGGAAGTATATTTGATATACGTGTTAGTGATGTGTACCTTGCTGGTACTCCTAGTAGCACCTGGGTATTAGATACCGGTTCGGTTGCTAAGTGTTAGCAACTCGAAATAAAAGCTACGGAGTAAATGGAGACTAGCTAGGTGAAAGGTGACGATGTGTGTTGGAAGTATTTCCAAGATTGATGTGATCACCATCGCACGCTCTCTCTACCTTCAGGATTTGTGATAAACCTAAATAAATGTTATTTGGTGTTTGCGTTGAGCATAAACGTGATTAGATCATGATTAGTGCGATACGGTTATTCATATAAGTTAGAGAATAATGGTTATTCTGTTTACATGGATAATGCCTTCAATGGTCATGCACCCACTCGAAATGGTTTATCGAATCATGATCGTAGTAGTACACATATTCATAACATTGGTACCAAAAGATACAAAGTTAATAATGATAGTACCACATGCTTGTGGCACTGCCACGTAATGTCATATTGGTATAAATCGCATGAAGAAACTCCATGATGATGGATGTTTTTTGACTCACTCGATTTCGAATCGGTTGAGACATGCGAGCCATGCCTCTTGGGCAAGATGACTGAGACCCCGTCATCCAATATGATGGAGCGGGCAAGTGGCTTATTGGAATTAATACATGTTGATGTATGTGGTCCAATGAGTGTTGAAACACACAGTGGATATCGTTGTTTTTCTTTACCTTCACTGATGATTTGAGTAAATATGGGGATATTTACTTAATGAAACACGAATCTGAAATGTTTGAAAGGTTCAAGGAGTTTCAGAGTGAAGTTAAAGATCATCGTGACAAGAAGATAAATGTCTATGATATGATCATGGAGGTGAATATCTAAGTTACGAGTTTGGTATGCAATTTTAGACAATGTGGAAATTGTTTCACAGCTCACGCCTCCTGGAACACCATAGTGTGATGGTGTGTTCGAACGTCGTAGTCGTGCTCTATTGGATATAGTGAGTACTATGATGTCTCTTATCGTTTTACCACTATCGTTATGGGGTTATGCATTAAAGACAAATCCATTCACTTTAACAGGGCACCATCTAAGTCTGTTGAGATGACACCGTGAGAATTATGGTTTGACAGAAGCCTAAGCTGTCATTTCTTAATGTTTGGGGCTGCGACGCTTATGTGAAAATGGGTTTTTCACCTAGCGAGCTCGAACTCAAAGCAGACAAATGCATCTTCATAGAATACCCTAATGAGACATTGGGTATACCTTCTATCTCAGATCCAAGCGCAAAAGGTGTTTGTTGCTAAGAACGGGTCCTTTTTGAGAAAGAGTTTCTCTCGAAAGAATTGAGTGGGAGGAAGATAGAACTTGATAAGGTTGTTGAACCTTTGTTTCAACCAGAGAATAGCGCAACACAGAAAGATGTTTCTGTAGAGCCTACTTAGTTGAAAAGGAAGTTAATGATGATGATCATGAAGCTTCGGATCAAGTCACTATCGAACCTCGTAGGTCGACAAGGACGCGTACTGCTCCTGAGTAGTACGACAACCCTGTCTTGGAAATCATGTTGTTGGACAACGATGAACCTACGAACTATGGAGAAGCGATGGTGGGCCCGGATTCCAACAAATGGCTAGGAGCCATGAAATCCGAGAAAGGATCCATGTATGAAAACCAAGTATGGACTTTGGTAGACTTGCCTGTTGAATGGCGGGTCATTGAGTACAAATGGACCTTTGAGATAAACATAGACGCTAATGGTGAAATGTCACCGTTTATAAAGCTCGACTTGTCGCAAAGAAGTTTCCGCCAAGTTCAAGGAGTTGACTGCAATGAGATTGTCTCATCTGTAGCGATGCTAAAAGTCTATTAAAATTTTGTTAGCAGTTGCTGCATTTTTCGATTATGAAATCTGGCAGATGGATGACAAAACAAGGTTTCCGTAATGGTTTCTGTGAGGAAGAGTTGTATGTGATACAACCAGAAGGTTTTGTCAATCCTAAGGATGCTAATAATATGCAAACTCCAGCGATCCTTCTATGGACTGGAGCAAGCATCTCGGAGTTGGAATATATGCTTTGATGAGGTGATCAAAGTGTTTAAGTTTATACAAAGTTTATGAGAAACTTGTATTTGCAAGAAAGTGAGTGGGAGCACTATGGAATTTCTTATAAGAATATGTAGTTGACATATTATTGATCGGAAATGATGTAGAATTTCTGGAAGAGCATGAAGGGTTGTTTGAAAAGTTTTGTTTTTCAAAGGAAGACCCAGATAAAGCTACTATTTTATTGAGCATCAAGATCTATAGGGATAGATCTATTCGCTTGATAAGTTTTTTCGACGAAGACATACCTTGACAAGTTTTTGAAGGAGTTCAAAATAGATGGGTCAAAGAAGGAGTTCTTGACTGTATTGTAAGGTGTGAAATTGAGTAAGACTCAATACCCGACCACGGCAGAAGATAAAGAAGAGATGAGTGTCATCTCCTATGCTTTAGCCATAGGCTCTATATAGTATGCCATGCTGTGTACCGCACCTGTGTGTGCCTTGCCATGAGTCTGTCAAGGGGTACAAGAGTAATCCAAGAGTGGATCACTAGACAGCGGTCAAAGTTAGCCTTAGTAACTTGAGAACTAAGGAAATATTTCTCGATTATGGAGGTGATAAAGAGTTCATCGTAAAGTGTTACGATGATGCAAGCTTTAAAACCAATCCGGATGACTCTTAGTAGAAATCCAGCTACGTATAGTGGAGCAGCCATTTGGAATAGCTCCAAGTGGAGCATGGGAGTAGTATCTACAAATATGACATGGAAAGTTTGTAAGGTACACACGGATCTGAATGTCGCAGACCCATTGACTAAAACCTCTTTCACGAGCAGGACATGAACAAACCCCAGAACTTATTGGGTGTTAATCACATGATGATATGATCACATGGTGATGTAAGTGTTAATCACATGGTGATGTGAACTAGATTATTGACTCTAGTGCAAGTGGGAGACTGTTGGAAATATGCCCTAGAGGCAATAATAAAACGGTTATTATTGTATTTCCTTGTTCATGATAATTGTCTATTGTTCATGCTATAATTGTGTTAACCGGAAACCATAATACATGTGTGAATACATAGACCACAACATGTCCCTAGTGAGCCTCTAGTTGACTAGCTCGTTGATCAATAGATGGTCACGGTTTCATGGCCATGGACATTGGATGTCATTGATAACGGGATCACATCATTAGGAGAATGATGTGATGGACAAGACCCAATTCTAAGCATAGCACAAGATCGTGTAGTTCGTTTGCTAAAGCTTTTCAATGTCAAGTATCGTTTCCTTAGACCATGAGATTGTGCAACTCCCGGATACCGTAGGAATGCTTTGGGTGTGCCAAACGTCACAACGTAACTGGGTGGCTATAAAGGTGCACTACGGGTATCTCCGAAAGTATCTGTTGGGTTGGCATGAATCGAGACTGGGATTTGTCACTCCGTGTGACGGAGAGGTATCTCTGGGCCCACTCGGTAAGACATCATCATTATGAGCTCAATGTGACTAAGGAGTTAGTCACGGGATGATGTATTACGGAACGAGTAAAGAGACTTGCCGGTAACGAGATTGAACAAGGTATGGGGATACCGACGATCGAATCTCGGGCAAGTATCATACCGATAGACAAAGGGAATTGTATACGGGATTGATTGAATCCTTGACATCGTGGTTCATCCGATGAGATCATCGTGGAGTACGTGGGAGCCAACATGGGTATCCAGATCCCGCTGTTGGTTATTGACCGGAGAGGTGTCTCGGTCATGTCTACGTGTCTCCCGAACCCGTAGGGTCTACACACTTAAGGTTCGATGACGCTAGGGTTATAGGGAAAAGGTATACGTGATTACCGAAGGTTGTTCGGAGTCCCGGATGAGATCCCGGACGTCACGAGGAGCTCCGGAATGGTCCGGAGGTAAATATTGATATATAGGAAGTCCAGTTTTGGTCACCGGAAAGTTTTCGGGCTCATCGGTAGTGTACCGGGAGTGCCGGGAGGGTGCCGGATAACCCCCGGGAGGGGTGTGACGACCAAAGGACCACATGGGCTGTTAGATAAAGTGTGCCAGCCCTTATTGGGCTGGGCAAGACTTTTGCTAAAGGCCCATGCGGCTGGAGATAAGGAGATAAGGCAAAAAGGATTTAAAAGGAGGAGATCCACCTCCCTTGTGGGAGGTGGACTCTCCCTTTAATTCGGCCGGCCATCTCCTCTTTGGAGTAGAGGCCAAGCCAGCCCTCCACGTCCCTCCTCCTATATATACTTGAGGTTTTGGATGTTTTGAGACAAGATTTGATCTCTCTCTCTCACGGCGAAGCCCTACCTCTCTTCTTCCTCCTCCGCAGCGCTTAGGCGAAGCCCTGTCGGAATACCTTGCTACTCCACCACCACCACGCCGTCGTGCTGCTGTTGGAGCCCTTCCCCAACCTCTCCTTCCTCCTTGCTGGATCAAGGTGTTGGAGACGTCACCGGGCTGCACGTGTGTTGAACGCGGAGGTGCCGTCCGTTCGGCACTTGATCGGATCTACCGCGATCTGAATCGCTGCGAGTACGACTCCATCAACCGCGTTCTTGTAACGCTTCCGCTTAGCGATCTTCAAAGGTATGAAGATGCAATCTCTCCCCTCTCGTTGCTGGTTTCTCCATAGATAGATCTTGGTGAACGTAGGAAAATTTTGATTTACTACTACGTCTCCCAACAGTGTCTGGCTGTGGCGTCAATAATCTGGTCTATGCGTGGTAGGGATAAAGGGTCCTTAGGGCAGGCCTTGTTGAGGTCTTTAAAGTCGACGCACAGCCGCTAGGATTTGTCTTTCTTTGGTACCATCACCAGGTTTGCCAACCATTCGGGGTGCTTAATCTCCCGTATTAATCCGGCCTCTAGCAGTTTGGCTAATTCTTCACCCATAGCTTGTCGTTTGGCTTCGAAGAAGTGGCGCAGAGTCTACTTAACGGGCTTGAAGCCTGCAATGATGTTCAGACTATGTTCTGCTAGCCGGCATGGGATTCCAGGCATATCAGAAGGATGCCAGGCGAGGATGTCCCAGTTTTCTCGTAAGAATACTCGCAGTGCTTCGTCCACTATGGGATCCAGCTAAGCTCTGATGGATGTTGTCTTATTGGGGTCCGTTGGGTGTACCTGAAATTTAACAATTTCATCTGCAGGTATAAAGGACGTGGGTTTGGGCCTTTTTTAAGGATCACATCGTCCTTGTCTACTATTAACCAGAGTGCGGCCAATTCTTCTGTAGCGAAGGTCTGAGCTAGTGCCTCGAGGGCGAGCGTTGCTGTTTTATTTTCGGCTCGAAGGGCCATATTCGGATCACTGGCGATTGTGATTACCCCGTTTGGGCCTGACATCTTGAACTTCATATACCCGTAATGTGGTATAGCTTGGAATTTTGTGAAGGCGTCACACCCCAACAGGGCGTGGTATCCGCTGGGGAAGGGCACGATATGGAAAAGAAGTTCTCCGGATTGGTAGTTTTCGAGCGTGCCAAACACTACGTCCATGGTGATACGTCCTGAACAATGCGCCTCTTTCCTAGGAATGATCCCCCGGAATGTTGTGTTCCTATGCTCGATGCGAGATCGATCGAACTACATTTTTCCAGGTATCTTCATAGATAAGGTTTAAACCACTGCCGCCATCCATTAGCTCTTTATGCAACTTGAAGCCATCGACGGTAGGTTTTAAGACTAGTGTGGCCGGTGTATGACTGGGACGGATGGCTGGTTGGTCAATATCTCCGAAGGTGACGGGTATTTCTGCCCATGAACTTGTTGCTACCACATGATAGACCTGTTCGAGTTCTCTAAGGACTCTTTTCCTCCTGTTCCTTGAGGGGAACGATTCGTAGATCGTCAGGACTTCGGTGTTGTATTCTGGTGGCGATGTGGATCGCCTATTCGACGGTGGTGCCTCAAGGACAACTTCACCGCTTTTTGTGACCTGTCTGACAACCCAGCAAGCTCTAAGGATGTGAGTCGGGCTTGTGTTCAGCAATACATAATGTATAGGGCATGGTTTATCCAATATCCCATCAAGGAAAGTCCTAGCCCCTGTAAGTGGTCTATTTCTCTTTTCGGCGGGCTCGAGTTTGGCTAGCCGCTTCGAGGGTATCCTCTTCCGATCTCCTCTAGGGTACTCGGTAAAGGTTGGTTCTGAAAGTAGCCGTATGGCTTCGAGGTGCTCTCCATGGCATAATATTTTTGTACCAAATCTGACAGTTCGGTGAAGTCGCGAATGTGTCGACGAGCCTGAGCATTGAGAATCCCTTCCTCATGGAAATTGCGATTGAAGGTTGCCATTATCTCCTGGTCACTAAGACCTCGTACTTTGTTTCTAGCGAGGAGGAGTCTAGCCCAAAAATGATGAACCGACTCTCCTGGTAACTGTTTAACATCCCGAAGTCCGAAGACTTGAACTCTGTTGCGATGCTTGAGTGCTTGACTTGGGTGGTGCGTGGGAAAATTTTGATTCCACGCCACGATATCAGTCCGGAATTACGGGTTCCAAGTTGCATGCTAGATCAGGGACCGGTACCGATCTATCTCCGGAGCGAACTCCAGGGTCTGGGTTGCAAGTGAGGTTTCGATGATCGGAGATTGGGGTATAAACCCTTTTTAATTCCGGTCGTTGGGGGATGAGCCCCCAGCCGGACACTCGACGGTGGCGATTAAGTGAGTGACCGTGGGGATGAGAATCCCCCTATCGTCGGGTTTAAGCCCGAGCCAGTCATAGACCGGGGTCTGGTCATCAGTCATACGCATGGTCTGAATCTGATCAAACAACTCATTTAGGAATGAGGCGACGGTGGGATGAGTGTCGCTTAAGCGAGTGGGGTCGATCTGCGGCGTCACAGTTCCGGAGTCGCTTGAAAGCAAATCCGGGTCATGTTCGTCCATAGCGGATCCGGACACAACGACTGGATTGGGCGTTCCAAACAGTCCGAGGGTGAAGGTCACCTTAGAGGTGGGCCCGATGTCTTTGGCGTCGAGGGCTCGAGGTGTCGGGATCTGCGGGTCCCATCAAGACAAGTTCTCCCCGTGAATGAGCGATGAACTCTAGGGTTCCGAATCTGATTCCTTGATCAGGGGCGAAGCTTCCGATTTGGCCAAGATGGCCAGTCGGGTCGGCATGCGATAGGACGTCGCCGCCCGTGAAGATCTGATCAGGGATGAGAATATCCTAGTTGTAGATCTTGTTTCTTATGACAAGGCGAGCCATCGATTCCTTTGGCGATCACAAAGAAACTCTCAATGAAAGCACCAATGTCGGTGTCAAAACCGGAGGATCTCGGGTAGGGGGTCCCGAGCTGTGAGACTAGGATCGATGGTAATGGGGACAAAAGAGACGATGTTTACCCAGGTTCGGGCCCTCGTATGGAGGTAAAACCCTACGTCCTGCTTGATTATATTGATGGTATGAAGGTTATAGAGTTGATCTACCTCGAGATCGAATAGCTAAACCCTAGACGAGTTTCTCTGCCCTACAATCTAAAACCCTCTGGCTTATATAGACGTCAAGGGTATCTAGGGTTTACACATGGTCGGTTGCACATCGAAGGGAAAACATGCCTATCTACTATCGAAGACTTGGAGGACACGCTATGACTCCTTGAAGCTTCCACCCTGGCGATGGGGCCTTTGATCATCGAATGCTCAGCCAGCGACCCACATAGTCTAGCCCATGAGAAACAGGCCGGCTATCCGAGGACCCCTTAAACCAGAACTCCCTCAATCCACTCTCCAACAATATATGTTATCTTCCATCTTTAAAGATATTCATGTAAGTAGATGGCATTCTCCGCGGTACTTCTTTTCTTATGATGATCATGTTGCAGATTTACTAGGCCAATAGTAAGATACTTTGATTCTGATCTTGCAACAATTATAGAGTTAACTTCCCGCAGAGAGATGTGCGTTGAATTTCTGTTAATGATGCATGAGAGTTTTATAGCTAGACAAAAGTTGGAAGTGTCAAATAGTAAATAAGTGATTTCTGTATTAGATCTTCCGAGCTTCCAAACTTAGTTATATTTGTTACTTTTGCAACAAATTTTAAAAAACTTACAACTAGCAATTCAAATTGTAAACATGCTCCAATTCAACAACATTTTTTGTATTAAAAAATCCCAAGGGCCTAGGCTAGCCCAACCGATTCATCAATTAAATTTTAAAATCAAATTGTTGTGTTTAGGAATATCTTATTTGGCGCTTCAGGAGTCCGTTACTATGCATTTTGCAAACAGGCGGCTAAAGCCCTCCATGTTGGGCCGACCAGTTTAGCAATTCTTTTTTCGTTTTCTTTTTACCCCATTCGTCTACTTAAATTTCGTGAATTTTTTCAAAATCGGTGATGTTTTTTAAAAAATGATGAACTTTATCAAATATGAGAAATTTTTATAGAATTTGATCAACTTTTTAAAAATTCGATGAATTTACAAAAAGTTTTTAAAGATTGATGAACTTTCTCTTTCAAATTCGATGAACTTTTTTTCTTAAAATCTAATGATTTTATTTTAAAAAAAAATGGTGATCTTTTTCCAAATCCTAAGAATTTTTTGTCAAATTAACAATCTTTTTTTTCAAAATCTGTAAACCTTTTTGAATTCACGTTTTTTCATGTTTGACGATTTTTTTAAAATGTAAACGTGTACATGGGCCGGTCCACCAGCACCGAGCTCCCTTGTGTTCATGTCCATACTCAACAAGCTTTTTGACGGGCGAGGCGTGCGGCTCCGCGCCTCCCCCTGTGTATGGGCTGATGTATGCTGAGAGCATCTCCATCAAACGCGTTAGATAAGCTGTGCGTTAGAAAAAAAACAGCTATATAGCGCGCGCGATCAAAACTAGCGTTCCAGCGGCCGGGTTAAAATCCTGCGCATGATAAACAAGGTTCAACATGTTGGGTAAAACGACATCGTGCGATGTGTATTTGGTGCGCCCGCTCGCGCGCTCTGCATAATTTGGGTTGCTGCAGGTCAGCCTCCGGATTTTGCAACCCCTTTGGAGCAAACATCCTTCAACGCATTAAAAAATGCTATTTCAACGCTATGAATGCTTGTGCGTTGCCACGACATGGGACATTGCTAAAAACAATAAAATATAATTTCATACACATATGTTTTGAGAACAGAGTTGTAGGTGACATACATATAACTTTTGGCTTCTTGCAATCAGTTTAAAACAAATCAAACATATTTCTAGATCCAACACACTGGATGATACACATGCTCATAGTTTCATGTCGGTCGAGTGTTGCTCCTCTTGTTATTGAACATCCGATCTTTTTGCCAACTTGTTGGATGAGCAGAGTCAATTGCAAAACCTAGTTTCTCAGTGTCTGAATTCAGGACAAACTGCAATTCATACTTCGACTGGTGTAGTAGCAGTATGCAGTACACACCTACCTTTTGTAGTACTTCGGTTGTCTTTCACTCCAAGGATGTTGAGAATCATACAAAATATGGTTCTGGTTTATATATATTAGCAAGGCCACAAATGACAACTTAGTTAAGAGTACCACAAAAGTCCAACACAATATTTCTCGGTGGGCTCTCCACGTGGTGAATTAAATTTTTTTCCACGGGCACTATGCAATAAATTAAAATTGCACAAGAGTTTTTTCTTCAATCGCACAAGAGTTTTTGTGGTATCCTCCTAAAACTAATTTTGGTACTTTAATGTTTGTTACTAAAGGCAGGTTAAGAAGATTTTATATGTTATAATAATCTATGCAAGCACGTCGCCTATACAACTAAACGTCATTAAAAGCAATACACTGGCCTAGTTTCCTTCCTTGTAAAATATAGGGCGCTGGATTCATAGATAAGAATACAGTGATGCAAAACAAAGAGAAGAAAAAAACCAGTTAACTTGCTTCTATCAAATTTCTCCAAGAACCTTTGTGATGCTCATGGGAGGCGCCGTGTAATGGCTTTACAAAAAAGTAATGCATATTATCTTTCTGGGCTTATATCGTTGCATGATGTGATAAAAACATTCAGGTAACAGGAACTTTAGTATACACTCAAAGGATTAAAAAAAAATCTTCTATGTCAGGAACTCCCATATGGAGGCTAATCGTTAAGACTAAGGTCGATCCATCATGAACGAAAGCCTGCACAAATGGTCAAATTCTGTAAAAAAATCAAACAAACAATATTCAGAGGACTGTTAACTAACACATCAGGGAGCATTTTGAAGCAGGGAAAATATCATGATTAACATGATTCCCGGCAAGTCGAGAATTGTACCTATTTCAAGCTTGATCTCCTAAAAATGATGAAATCACCGGCTTGCTAGTTCTCTCTGTTGGGTCCCTATAGATCTCACATATAGCCAGAGTTCACCAACGATTGCTTGTCCAAAGTAATATACAAATCCTAATTCTACTTAGCCATGTAGCTCCTAGGTTTTATCTCCGTGAGTTGAAGAAGTATAAACAGTAAATACGTTACATGCCAGTTTGTGGGTGCGTTGCTAGCTAGTCAATCAATAAAATCGACCTGCTAGTCGATCAATCAATTCACCGATTCGATCCATCTCAAGGCAAAGCTAGCTAGCTACGTTGTTAGCTGATTCAATCCATCTTATTACGGCAAGCCATGTTTGCTATGTTTTTGTTTTGCCATCAAGCGAAAGCGCCGGCTGGGCAGAATACTGGTTTCACAGGAACGGAGACAATTATACAACGGTATCGAAGGAGAGGATCAAGAGAGTAGTTCTACGCACTTGTGACACTGTCCTTGACGGAGTCAAAGGGCGTCAATTTCGAGTTGTTGGCCTTCTACGCGTCCTCATACACCATTGGCTCCGTCATATGGTCCTTGATGTAGCCGTCTGTTAATAAAGGTGAAGTTGTCCCTCTCTTTCGATGAGATGATGGCTATCGTTTTTGGTGGAATAGACTTTGACGATTCGACTACGAACGTGTGATGACGCCGCGACTTAGCAATCGCTAAACCAACTCTGAAAGGTTATTGATCACGCCGGAACACGATCAACCTGACCACGAGGGTCTATTTCCTGCATACAAATGAAGAACAAGTAAGAAAGTAAGACTGCAATCTGAATATTATGAATATAAAAGGAAAGCTTTATTGATGAAGTGGGGTTTGTGACGCATTTGTCTGGTCGTGGAACACAAACGAAGAACGCGAAGTTGCAACTATGGCGATTGTAATCTAAACAAAACCCAACCCTAAAACGACGCCCTAAGGGCTGTATATATGGAGGAATAGAGGAGAATTTCGTGGCCACTAGGAGAAGGGGTCCGAAACCGACCTTAACTCAGTTTTCCCATACATACGGACTCTAAAAACAGCATATAATATGGTATTTCGAAATTACATGGGTCTGGCCGAACAATAAGGTGGCACAGCAACTATATTAGCCTAGGGACGAATTTTATAAAGTAGCATCATGCATATTTCGTCCAAGGCTTCTTGCTTCCATTATGGTGGCTTCAAAGTGCGAAAATCATCACTCGAAGCTCCATTGTTCTTTTCCGCGTGCGCACCTTCTTCTCCATGCTTGATCCCGCTCCAATGGTCATCCTCTTGTCCATGCCAGGTCCTTCATTCATAAGTAAAACAAAAGTATCTAATTTAGCCAGCATCATATGTTCATGAACATTAGAAGGATTTGCAAGAAACAAAAGTACCTGGTAATTCAATTGACGTGCGCGAGATCTAGTAATTGGTCATGTATGTATACCAGTCGAAGTTGTGGGTGTAGCATTAGCAGGGATGTCCTCATCATCCTCCCTTTCTTGAACTGAAGTCGTCCTTGATGGAAGCTCATCTTCCTCACCCAAATAAGGCTTCAAATCTGCAACATTAAAAGCGGGGTTAACCCCAAACTCTATAGACAGCTCAAGTTTATATGCATTATCATTTATTTATTTTCTAACACCTTAAAAGGACTATCAGCACGTGGCATTAGCTTTGACTTGCGCAAATCAGGAAATCTATCCTTAAGCAAATGTAACCAAACAAGATCTCCAGGTGCAAACGCAACATGTTTTCTGCCCTATCTCCAGCAATTTTGTATTTAGCATTCATACGCTCAATGTTTTCCTTCGTTAACTCATGCATCTTTAATATCAATTCAGCACGTTCTTTAGCATCAAAATTAACCTTCTCCGAAGATGGAAGAGGCAACAAATCAATAGGTGAACGAGGTAAGAAACCATACACAACTTCAAAAGGGCACATCTTAGTGGTAGAATGTAGCGAACGATCATAAGCAAATTCATATGAGGCAAGCATTCTTCCCACATTTTCAGGTTATTCTTCAAAACAGCCCTAAGCATAGTAGACAATGATCTATTGACTACTTCAGTTTGGCCATCAGTTTGGGGATGACATGTAGTACTAAAAAATAGTTTAGTCCCCAACTTAGCCCATAAACATCTCCAAAAGTGGCTAAGAAATTTAGCATCACGATCTAAAACAATTGTATTTGGCACACCATGCAACCAAATAATCTCACGAAAGAACAAATCAGCAACATGAGCAGCAGCATCACTTTTATGACATGATATAAAGTGTGTTATTTTGGAAAATCTATCCACGACAACAAATATGCTATCCCTCCGCTTCTTAGTTCGAGGTAAACCTAAAACAAAGTCCATAGATATATCCTCCCAAGGAACACTAGGTACAAGCAAAGGCGTATATAAACCATGAGGATTGAGTCGTGACTTAGCTTTCTGACATGTAGTGCAGCGAGCAACAAAACGCTCAACATCCCGTCTCATCTTTGGCCAAAAGAAATGTGTAAAAAGTACATCCTCCGTCTTCTTCACGCCAAAGTGTCCCATTAATCCTCCTCCGTGTGCCTCCTGTAACAACAAAAGATGAACGGAGCTAGCTGGAATGCATAGCTTGTTAGCACGGAACACAAATCCATCATTAATAATGAACTTGTTCCATGTTCTCCCTTCTTTACAATGTTGTAACACATCTCTAAATTCAGCATCATGCACATATTGATCTTTGATGGTCTTCAAACCAAATATTTTAAAGTCAAGTTGTGAAAGCATAGTATAACGACGAGACAAAGCATCAGCAATAACATTTTCTTTACCCTTCTTGTGTTTAATGACATAAGGGAAAGTCTCAATGAATTCAACCCATTTAGCATGTCTACGGTTCAGTTTTGCTTGAATTTTAATATGTTTCAAAGATTCATGACCAGAATGTATAACAAATTCTTTAGGCCATAAATAATGTTGCCATGTTTCCAAAGTCCGAACAAGAGCATATAATTCCTTATCATAAGTAGAATAATTCAGACTAGGCCCACTCAATTTTTCAGAAAAGTACGCAACAGGTTTACCATCTTGTAATAACATACCTCCTAACCGAATTCCACTAGCATCACATTCAAGCTCGAAAGTCTTATTAAAATCAGGAAGTTGGAGTAAAGGAGCATCTGTTAACTTATCTTTCAAGACCGTGAAGGCTTCTTCCTGTGCGGTACCCCAAGAAAAAGGCACGTCCCTCTTTGTAAGCTCATTGAGAGGCACAGCAATGATGCTGAAATCTCTCACAAAATGCCTATAGAAACCAGCGAGGCCAAGAAAACTCCTCACTTGTGTAACCGTTTTGGATTGCGGCCAACTCTCAATAGCTTCAATCTTGGCTTTATCAACTTCAATTCCCTGTGGAGTAACAACATAGACAAGAAAAGATACTCGGTCGGTGCAAAAGATGCACTTCCCAAGGTTACCAAACAAACGTGCATCACGTAGAGCAATAAAAACAGCACGTAGATGTTTCAAATGTTCCTCCAAAGATCTACTAAAAATCAATATATCATCAAAATAGACTACCACAAATCGTCCAATGAAAGCACGTAAAACCTCGTCTATTAATCTCATGAAAGTGTTAGGTGCATTAGTTAACCCAAAAGGCATGACTAACCACTCATATAATCCAAACTTAGTTTTAAATATTGTTTTCCATTCATCTCCCAATTTCATACAAATTTGATGGTATCCACTACGCAAATCAACTTTGGAGAAAATTGTAGAACCACTTAATTCATCAAGCATATCATCTAGTCTAGGAATAGGATGACGATAACGAATAGTAATATTATTAATGCCTCCAAAATCCACACACATGCGTGATGTACCATCCTTTTTAGGCACTAGAATAATAGGAACATAACAAGGACTAAGGGATTCATGTATATAACCTTTGTCAAGCAGCTCCTGTACTTGACGCATAATCTCCTTTGTCTCCTCTGAATTGGTACGGTATGGCGCATGGTTGGGTAGGGATGCACCGGGAATTAAGTCAATCTGATGCTCAATCCCGCGAATAGGTGGTAATCCCGGTGGCACGTCTTGTGGGAAGACATCAGCGAACTCCTGCAAAATGTTAATGACAGCAGGACGCAAAGAGGGAGGCATGTCCTCGAATGAAAATAATACCTCTTTGCATACAAAAGCATAGCAAACAGATGTAGCAACATCCAAATCATTAATATCAGATTTAGTAGAAAGTAAGCATCCACTCTTCAATTTTATTTTGGATGCAACATTAGATGATGGTTTATTATGCTTATGGTGTTGCTCAAATTCCTGTGCTACAATCTGATTTTCACTCTTATTTTTCTCCTGTTTTGCTTTACTAGCTCTAGCAATGTCATCTTTCATAATATGTTCCAGAGACATAGGAAGCAAAGTGATATTTTGATCCTTATGAACAAGAGTATACTGATTTGTCCTACCATGGTGTACAGAATTTTTATCAAACTGACATGGCCTACCAAGTAGAACAGAACATGCTTGCATGGGTACCACATCACAGTCCACATAATCAAAATATGTAGCGATGCTAAAAAGCACATGAACAATACGTGTTACCTTAACCTTGCCACTATTGTTGAACCATTGGATGTAATAAGGATGAGGATGTGGTCTGGTGGTTAGAGACAACTTCTCCACCATCTCCATGCTAGCCAAGTTATTGCAACTCCCTCCATCGATGATGACGCAAACAGAACGCTCCTTCACAACTCCCTTTGTGTGGAACAAGTTGTGCCTCTGATTTTGCTCAGCATGTGTAACCTGCACACTGAGAACACGTTGAGCAACTAAACTTTCATACCTGCAGCGTAATCAGCAGACATGTAGTGTGTCTCTGGTTCTGCATCCTCGCCATCATGTTCTTCACTTGCAGTGAGAGCCAAAGTCTCCTCATCATAATCACTAGCGGACTGTCGGGACCCCGATTCTAAGTCATATGAATCCATACTGTAACATATCACATCACTTTGCGACCTCACGCACGGTAAGCTCCACGGTTGCAGCCTTACCTTAGCCGGGACCGTTTGCGTCTTTTGGCTCACGTATGTGAACATGTCGCTGACAATCAGACGACAGAGAGCCCGGGCCGACATGACTAGTCATAGGATCCAAGTGGCACATCCGTACGGAAACAGGCATACGTAACCCAACAATGCAGGTGTCGGCCTCAAGCGTGTGTAGATGAGTCATAGCAAGCTACAAGGACTCCATTACGTCGTGAGACATAAATGCCATCACCGCACGTAGACGAGTCGTAGCAGGCTACAGGGACTCCACTACACTGCGAGACATTTCCCCGAAGGGACAGACACAACAGCAAAGAAGGATACATATCGGTCAATCAATGTGTCCGGAGCAGTAGCAAGCTACCAAGGCTCGATGGAAGCACAAAGAGGCAGTTTCCCGTAAAGAGTACTACTAAAGGCACACGACTAGGTGTCGGATCCCATACATACCGTTGCACGTCGTACGCACGACATGCCCGATATGCATAGATACAACTATGGCATCACAACATAACCATACAACAACACAACTTTTATTTAAGAGGCTCAGACGAGCTTTGCATAATATGTTCTTACAGATAGGGGTCACATGACCCGACACTCAAGTTATACAAACAAGTTCATACAAACCAAGCGGAAGCATAAGCTGTCTGAGTTCGGACAAATGAAAGGGTAAAAAGGCACATGGCCTGACTATCTAGAGCCCGCCACATGGCATAAGGTCGTAGCTGGGACACCAGCTATTCGGCATCGTCGACATCTAGAAAGAACCCACCTGATGGGTCCTGGGTCTCATCTGCAATATTTATTAAGTAAACGTGAGTACAAACGTACTCAGCAAGTCTTTAAAACAGACCTAGTCTTTTCATGCTCATGTATCAACAAGGGGAGTGGTGGAGTTTATGCAGCAATGCCAGCTTTGACTCATGGCTAACCTACACTACATAATTTTAACTCTTTGTTTAAATTTTAGATATCGCACACGAGTCCACTAACTCCATGACAATACACCACCATGGATTCACTTCCCTCTCCTGGGAGAGTGCCATCCACGGTACTCACACTTGTCTTGATATTTTTATGAGTATCCATTTGATTATCTATGAACAGCATAAGTTTTCCAAGTAGTCCATATCGCTATTCGAATAGTTTCATACCCTGCAGGGGTGTACTTCTTCACACACGCTCTCGCCACTTATTGTCGTGTGCTCTTAAAACCATGCACCTCGGCAACCTTCAAGCGGAAGCCCGGCGAGGGAGTCGGCCACGACCGTCAATTGCATAAGACCTCTAGTCCAGGTTATCGCCTATTTGAGACTGAACCCGCATGGAAGTCCGGCCGAAGTTTCCGCTACGGCCCCAAACGATGTGCGTAGGGTTCCCAAGCCCACCATTCGGGTGACCCTTGGTACACCGTTCCACTACCTACCGCGTCGTAACCCACCCCTAGGGTCAGCGCTACGCACGGCCTCCAGCATGCTATAAACACCAGAAACTACTTGCAAATCCTGGACTAAGGACTAAGCGACTGATAAGTCGAGAGGGTCAATTAAGTATCCCAACATGTGGTAGTAACTAGTTTTGGATCACAAACACGGAACTCAGTTCCTAAGAACGGTCCCAATGAGACAACCCGCTATGTACTCCTACATAGCCCCTCATCGCTACCTTTACCAAATCGAGTTCATCATAAGCTTATCACATCAGAACAAAATGGTTTCACTCTAGTTCATCACCCAGATGAATCAGACCTGACACAACTCTAAGCATAGCAAGCATAGGAGGCTAAGTAAGCTAAGCACATCATGGCACAAGCATCTACCAGGTATGCTAGGTTGCAAGGTTTAGCTATTTACTGTGACAATGACAGGTCATGCAAAAGAATAGGTTCATCTATCGTGTATGACAGACAAGTGAACGTTTGTCCTAATGCAATAAACAAAAGCAGGAGCAAGAGAGTGGGATGTTATCGGAATGATCAAAGTTGGTTGCTTGCCTTGCTGGGTAGCGGAAAGGTTCTATCCTTCGTTGGATACTCGGGGGTATCCTTAGAAGCAGGGCCTACCGCAATGCAGATAAATAACAATCAATACACGCAAGTGCAACAATATGATGCATGATCATGACATGGTAGCATATAAGGATGGGCTAGTGCAACTATTGTCCAAGTTAATTTGAAGTGAGTTTGAATATAGGTTCAAAATCAATCTTCATTTCATATTCCATATATTAACCTATTAGTAAATGTCAATGTTCATCTACATAGGTTGCTCTAACATGCATGATAATAGCACAATTAGATTCATTGGATTTTTCTGATAAATTTTCATATATAAATTATTTTCATCTCAGTTACAGATTAATTTATATGAATTTTTGAAGTTTTAAACATTTTCTGGAATTATTTTAAAACTAAAAATTCCTTTATTACATCAGCTTGACATCATCATGGCGTCAGCAGGTCAGCTGACCAGGCCAGGTCAAACCTAACCAGTGGGACCCACTCGTCAGTGACCCAGTCACTAACAGGGTTAAATAATTAGCTAATTACTAATTAGATTAGGTTAGGGCCCACTGGTTAGTGGGCCATTAACTTAATTAAGTTAGTTTAATTATTATTTTAAACTGATTCTAATTAGAAAGGGGGTGGCCCCACTTGCCAGTTGGCCTAGGGTCAAACCCCGTGGTCAGCGCCGGTTGACTCGCCGGCATTGAGCCGCCGGCGACGTCAGGGACGGCGGAGGGGGTCGGATCCCCTCCGACGACGACCAAAAGGACGGCAGAGGGCACTGGGAGGGCCTGCACTCGAGCATGCGTCGATCTAGCCCCAAGCCAGAGGCTGGGGTGGTCGGGATCGACGCCGGCGATGAGCTCAACGGCGGCGGCGGCTATGGCAGGACCGGCTACGGCGCTAAAGGGCGCGGCAAGAGGAGCTACAGGCGGCTACGGGCCCCTGGACGCACCATGAGCACGAGGCCGCAGTCAGGTGCGAGCTGTGGCCATTGTGGCCATGGCTACGACATGACCGGCGGCGAGCTCCTCTCGGCTCTAGCGACAAGCGGGGGCTAGCGGAGGGGAACGGCGTCGGGGCTAGGGGAAACGATCCGGGGCCTCACCGGAGGGTCTTCTGGCGCCTTGGCATGGTCGGGGACGCACGGGAGACGGCGAATCGGTAGCGTCTTCAGTCCGGTGAGGGAAGAACAGAGGAGAGGAGGGGGAGGAGAGAGCGCGCGAGAGAGAAAGTGCAGGGGAGAGAGGGGAGGAGAAGAGGCCACGGCGAGGAGGCCTCGCGCTGGCACTCTCCGAGCCCTCCAGGCCAGCAGCCAGGCAGGGAGGAGATGGCCGGCGTGTGCCTGCGCGCGGCGAGCGCACGCCCCTGTCCTCCTGGCGAGAGGACAGGGATGACTGGCACGGGCCAGATGGGCCGGTTCCCCCCTGGGCTTCTTCCTCTTTCTTTTCTTTTCTTTCTGTTTTTCTATTTCTGACATTTGGTTTATTTCTTTTCAGGTACAAATGCTTTGATAAAATATCCCAAATATTTTATAATATCAAATTTGAATATTTCAAACTCCAATAAAAAGTTTCAGGATATTTTGAAATATAAAGTATTGATAATGCTTTATTTGGAATTTTCAGAGGCTTTGTTATTTATTTTTAAATTGCTATAATTGTTCAAATATTTAAAATGGCCCGTGATATATTCATGTCCATATTTATCAGACATAGGGGACATTTTGTATTGGCATATTGAGTTTGTTGAGTTTTCACAAACTTTTAATTAATTTGATTCCAATGTGAGCTTGGGGTTTCTTTTAATCCCCATTTCATGTTGATGCAAAATTGAAACATGACGCACACGCATGCTGTCCTATGACATCTAGCTAGGAATGTGACACGGACACATATCCACCATCTTCATTAACAATCATTACGCGCTTGGAAGGGCATTCTCTCGCAAAGTTACCTCCACCCTTGCAACGACGGCATATAACCTCATGTGTTTGCCCTGTGGATGCAATAGATGAAGAAGAGCTCTGTGCAGGCCTAGAAGGTGTGATCTTCGCAAAGGATGTAGTAAGAGCCTGTTTCCTGGTATCGCGGTTGGAGTTGGAGATTGAAGTAGGACGTGCGGAAGTAGAGGAGGTACGTGGCGTCCATGATGAAGTGCAACCTGTAGAACAAGTAGTTCTCGCCATTGCCTGTCGATCCTGCACTTCACGTTCAACTTTGCAAGCAAGATGAAATAAACGAGTGATAGTGTTATACTCCTTATACTCTAGAATAGTCTGAATCTCTCTATTTAATCCACCCATAAAACGTGCAATCATAGCTTCATTCTCCTCAACAATACCACATCTAATCATGCCAATTTGTAATTCCTGATAATATTCTTCTACAGAATTTTTTCCTTGTCTTAAACGCTGCAAATTTTGAAGCAAATCACGTTGATAACAAGGTGGCACCCAACGAGTACACATAGCAGTTTTCAAAGCAGCCCAAGTAGTTGGAATATTAGCATGGTGTATTCTACAATGTTCTGACCACCAAACACAAGCAAAACTAGTGAATGAACAAACAACAGCAACAACACGTCTATCCTCAGGAAATTGTAAGCATGAAAAATGTTGTTCTGTTTCTAACTCCCATGTAAGATATATATCAGGAACATATCTACCCTCAAACGTTGGAATATTCAATTTAAGTTTAGGGAGATGGTCATGATCCCATACCTGAGGGAGTGGTGCAGCCCTATCGTTACGGTTGTAGCCACGTGGTCGACCTGGTGCGTATCGTGGTGGTTGCCCCTGAGGCTGATCTGGAGAAACCTCTCCCTCATCATTGTAATCACCATCATAATCATCAACCTGCTCAACGATAGTAGTAGCAGGAGCCACAGAAGTAACAGCAGTATCAATAGTACCAGTATGTTGGGCTTGGCTGAGAGGCACACGTCGCGCTCGTCGTTCGAAAGGGATAGGAGCTGCAGCTGGTGGTGGTAGACGGGCAAGCACCTCATTAAACTTGGCATCCATATTGGTGTCGAATGTCTTTTCCAAACCATCTAGCTTCTCCATGGCCTCTCCAAAGTTGGTCACGAAGTCTTGTACCTGGTCAGCCATCATTTGCTGAAATTTATCATAGAGCGCTTTGTTGGTCATGCTCTCCCAGTCGATCCCGTCGTCATTTGATCCTAACATGGTTAGCAAAAATAGGAAACACACAAGAATATGAAACCTACAGACTACTGGGACATGGTGGTGGTGGTGGTGTGTCATAAATCTTTTAAGCGAATCTCAAATTCTTACCAGTTCTTACCCAGCAGCAGGCGGTGATCGGCAACCGTTGTAGTCAAAACTCTCAAAGCTTGGATAGAGCGATTGCCAGGTGGTGTCAAACACACGACGTAGATATATGTGGAGCCGGGATGGCTTATAATATGGTAGCAAAAAGGGTTAGCAATAATCAATTCAGAGATGCAAGGTTGAATAAATGCTCAACGACGGTACTGTGATGGTCCTAGGCTAGACCGTACTAGAGACGCAAGCCTAAAACACCAACAAAATCACGACGCTACACGTAATCAAGGGAAGAGCACACTCTAATTATTATTTTTCGTGCTTTTTTCGGCGCCTCTTTTTTTGTGTTTTTTTCTCAAAAAATCACTACAATGGCGAGTGTCTCAAAACTCTTCCCGCATCGTATAAGCAAGATGGGCACGAAATTTGTTGGACTAATTTTTTTTCTGGAGCAATTCGGGGGCTGTGACGATCAAAAATTTTGACAAAAATCACTATGATGGCAAGTTTTTTTTGTCTCAAAACGCTCCGAAGAACCTAAAATCAATATAGGGAAAAAATATTTCCGGCCGAAAATTTTTTGGGCCAAAACGTGCTCTGCAAAGCGTGGGTATGAAGAACAGATGCGATCTAAACAACGAAAACTGGTAAAATCTCACTGAGCAACCTGGAAATCTGATACCACTTGATAGAGGCGAAGTTGTCCCTGTCTTTCGATGAGATGGTGGCTATCGTT
This sequence comes from Hordeum marinum, assembly GCA_022496015.1. NCBI lineage: Eukaryota > Viridiplantae > Streptophyta > Magnoliopsida > Poales > Poaceae > Hordeum > Hordeum marinum. The sequence continues at coordinate 337,029,692 of CM039677.1, read as the reverse complement.
TTTGGTGGAGTAGACTTTGACGATCCGACAACGAACGTGTGATGACGCCACGCCTTAGCAATCGCTAAACCAACTCCGAGAGGTTATTGACCACGCCGGAGCATGGTCAACCTGACCACGAGGGTCTATTTCCTACATGCAAATGAAGAACAAGCAAAAAACTAAGATTGCAATCTGGATATTGCGAATATAAGAGGAAAGCTTTATTGATGAAGTGGGGTTCTGTGACGCCTTTGTCTGGTCGTGGAACACAAACGAAGAACGCGAAGTTGCAACTACGGCGAACTTGTAATCTAAACAAAACCCAACCCTAAAACGACGCCCTAAGGGTTGTATATATGAGGGAATAGAGGGGAATTTCGTGGCCTTGGAGGAGGGGTCCGAAAACCGACCTTAACTCAGTTTCCTCATACATACGGACTCTAAAAACTGCCTATAATATGGTATTTCGAAATTACATGGGCCTGGCCCAACAATAAGGTGGCGCAGCACCTATATTAGCCTAGGGACGAATTTTATAAAGTAGCATCATGCATATTTCGTCCAAGGCTTCTTGCTCCCATTATGCTGGCTTCAAAGTGCGAAAATCATCACTGGAAGCTCCATTGTTCTCGCACCTTCTTCTCCATGCTTGGTCCCGCTCCAATGGTCATCTCTCTTGTCCATGCCAGGTCCTTCATTCATAAGTAAAACAAAAGTATCTAATTTAGGCAGCATCATATGTTCATGAACATTAGAAGGATTTGCAAGAAACGAAAGTACCTGGTAATTCAATTGACGTGCGCGAGATCTAGTAATTGGTCTTGTATGTATAGCAGTCGGAGTTGTGGGTGTAGCATTATCTAGGATGTCCTCATCACCTGTGATGAAGATGACCCGTCGGATTCTCATACAGGAGGACGCACACCCTCCTTGCATAGTTCACGCCTGCCATAAACACAAATCATGGAAGTTGTTGGCCGCGGAAGACATCTTGAAGCAAGTAGATGGAGGGCAGAGGCGGGCACTCAACGGAGAGAAAACGAGAAGGCGAGCCGTCACCCCTCGTTGCGACAGACGAGTCCAATGAAGTTTCTCGGGAGAGATGAGATTGGAATCAACGGGGTTGGAGCCTTGAAAGGAGTTGGGACGACTCCAACGGAGAAAGAAAAGGAGGGGGCGTGCTCGTGTGTGAGTCAGTCGTGGCTATTTTCAGTTTCTTTTACCGCATGCGTGATTGAACCGGTTGGTTTTCTTGTTTACTTGCCTCTGATTTTCGGAAGGAATGAAGAGAATCGGTGGGAGGATTTGGTGGGAGGAGCTAGCGATAGGAGGGGAAACTCGATCGAGGTTGAACCAGAGGTTTGATAGCATCTCAACTATTAAAGGAGGATCTGCAGTCGTCGTCATGATGGTTCGACCTCTCGTTCGATCCCCCACCTCCCTTCATACGACCCCTTTCACCCGCGACAATCCCTCCCGTTCCACCCGGCCCCCTTGCTTTGCATGATAAGGAAACAACCACAATCCACGCCCCCATCCTTCACGCCCCGTCTCCAAAACAGCAACCGCATCGCTCCCGATCCCATCTATCCTGAGAAAAATCGCCACCGCCGGCCTCCTCTTTCGTCGCTCAACTTGGCCATCGACCATGGAACGCTACTAGCATAACCCTAGGAAAGTGTGGCTTGCTCTACCTAGATCACTTCATCCCGCTGTCGTCATCTCGTCATCACCCTCTGCCGATCACTCCAGCTTCTTCGATTTGGGTTTGTGATGGACGTGATCAATACAAGGTAAGGGTGCCTACCCTACGAGGAATCAGAGTCCGATCGTCAGCGCAGCCTCGCAGGCGGCGATGGCTGTCTCAAGGGCGCGCTCCGAAGAGCAGGTGGCATACGGGGTCAACTCGCGTGGATGCCCAACAAGCCAGGTTAGGATGCCCTTTGCCGAAATGCTCGAATTTACAGGTGTGTCGATCTTGATCTGAACTCGATTTCCTCTTCATGTCGTTGCACTGTTCTTCATGCACGTGTGTACGCGCGGACATTCCTCTCACGTCAACTTCTTAGGTAGAGATTTCAGAATCACACCTCTCATTTTCTAGCTATATGTCAAAGCTGGGCTAAACTGCCCTATAATACGTATATAATAATGATTTTTATGCATCGAGTTGTCTTTTATATGCTAAATATTTGTACCTCTCTGTAACTGCTATGTCCAGTCATCTTCCTGTCATAGAGATTTAACAATGTCACCTCTCATTTTTTGGCCTTTAACCATGTCAAAGCTGCATTTGAAATTCTAGAATTTTCAATACGTAGTGGACTATTTGTTATTCAGAATTTCAGATCATTTGCCATGATGAGCACAACACGATTTATTCGGCATCATCGGCATCATGACTCTGAGTTGTGCTCGTGAGATATTTGTTGGTGCAGATTACAAATATCATTACAAATGGGTTTGATGGCAGCAAGTTGATAAAGACCATAGTCAATTGAAAAAGAACCTCTTACATGAATGAGTCAATCATCTTCGATCGTTATGGCAGGAGCCCAATAGCGTGACAAGTGAATGTCCTTTGGACTTGCACCGGTGCTGAAACTATGGTGTTCCACCTATCTTTGGGGAACTGAATTGAACAACAAAGCACGATCCACTATGCTCATTGCCATACTTTGGAATATTTTGACAAGAAAGAATTTCAAGATCTTCATAAATGATTCTCAGCCTATTTACCTAACTGCATGTGTTGTCGCAGATGACTCATTATGCTATGGTCAAACAGATCTCGAAATATCCAGGTTCTAGACCTCCTTTATCATTGCAGCTCCATGTTGTTCCACCTATCTATGAGATTGTAATTTTAACTTTCTTCGATACTCTTTTCCCCCTCTACCTCCAACCCCTTGTGTAATGTACTTTGGTCTTTTTAATACAATTTTTCAGGCCGGCATAAGCCCGATATAGCACTAAATAAGAAAAATGCCTGATAGACAACTGCTATTATGTTAGATACATGTAAAATTGACAAGAATTTCATCTGCTATTTAGTCAGTATTTCCCCCTCCTTTTCTGCTATGTATGTAAATGTAGTTATAGTTGCAGAAAATAGGAGATCTTTGTTTAAGAAAAAAGTTAACACATCTTTGAAAAATATGGGCAGCTATAGGAGAAATAGAAACTGACTTATACGTTGCAGCATTGAACTACACAAACTTTCTACTTTGGAAAAAATAAAGCAATGCAGGGTATTCAGATAATTGTTGCTGATGAGAACTTAACTTGGGTTTGACATAAACTTAGTTCTTAATTGTTGCCTTGGTGATTGCTACTGTTTCATAGTTTCAAAAACATGTCTACTCTTGGACTTTTCATTAACTATATGACTATGTGTGTCCATGGGATTGCATCTCAATTTACCTCATGTTGATGCACTATCAAACTGACTTACTAATTCTGTCATTTTTTGCTCAAATACCAAATCCCTTGACTGGTTGTATCTAATTTTATAATCCTGAATCTTCTTTCATATGTAGGATTGGGAGATTTCAGAGAAAGACCATCGCCTCAAGGTTGGGAGCGGCGACAACATAATTGACATAAAAGCTAGGTATCAGTCCTACATATCCAGTTTTGCTCGGTGAGAGTTCTCTTTTCTAATTCGTTATATACATATAATCTTATATAATTGATTTGCTACCCGAGCTCGTGATGAAATCACCTGATACAAGGTCAATTAACATGTGCTGCCTCCAGTTTTCAGAACTAAGTTTAAATTTCTACAATACTAGCTAGCCAACAACATACTTTTATGGTCTCAGTTTTCAGTCAATAGAATAATTAGTCATACTAGTTTAATGCACGTGTGTTGCCACGAAATGACAGATTTAAACATTGAGGCATATTTAATTCACAATATAGCCCTCGTGTGTAGCTTATGAATGCATTGCCACAAATATCGTGTATACATGTACTCCATATTGATAAGGATATTTACCATCATGGTTAAATCTATTTTTATCCCATTTTCCATACGCCGGAAAGGAAAAAAGATGCCAAAAAACAACGCATGTGAAATCACCCTAAGAGGGTTTGTTCGACAAATCGGAGTTTTGATCGAAATTTCTTGCCACGAGATAGTTGTGTGTGTGTCATATTGATAAGGAAAAATGTTCTATATATGCTCCTAAATCGACAATTCATCGATTTACATGCTATACCAAATAGCACATCGAGAGACCTGGTTGATCTTCAGAAACATACCCTCATGTTTAACGACTTTCATGCCTGACAGAGCAACAAATATATGAAGTGATGATGTGGAATATGCAAGTCCTAGGCCTTGGTACCCCGCAAATTGAGAAACAGGGGGAAAGAAGGATTAGAAAGATCCATATTGCACACAGGAGCATCTTTGTATTTCTTTTCTCCAGTAAAGCTCCCGGCGATTTGATATGTTCCGGTGCCCGGTGAGTGGAGCCACAGGGCCTGGAGCATAGATGGACAGGCTTATGTAGCATCTTAGTGTACTGATGTTTGTACTACCTTTATAAAGTAGTATAAAACATTTTAGATCATTAAAACAGTGATCTAAAACATCTTATATTACTTAATGGAGGGAGTACTTTTTTTACAGTACTTAAGAGATTTAGCAACCATTTTCCCTTAAACTAAAAACATGCAAGAAAATATCTAACTTCAGCAACTACTCTCTCTCTTCCTAAATATAAGTCTTTTTAGAGATTCTATTACGGCCTACGTACGAAGGAAAATGAATGAATGCACACTCTAATGTTTATCTATATACATTCATATGTAGTCCGTTGTGAAATTTCTAAAAAGACTTAGAAACAGAGGGAGTATATTAAAATGATGATCATATCATATACAAGGATAGAATTAAGGAAAAAATATGGTTGATTTATCCACACCACATCTACCCTCTGAAGCTGAAGCTAGCTATGCCATGTGCTATCTTATTTGCTTCACGTCCACAATGTCGCATAGTCGCTCGCCCCGCCTTCATATAAGCCCCATCCTCGTCCCTCGATGTAATATGGAGAGGAGCAAACACGACAATCACTTCTCATGGGAGAGTTCTATGTGGAGGACTACATAGCACTGCATCCGCAAGGCAGAGGAGTAGGTCGTGTGAATGCAGAAAAAGCGCCTGAGATCTGCACCACACCGGCAGGTATGCACCGAATCAATTGTGTGCTTGATTATATAGGAAAAATCGATGTAATTCTATCATTAGCCTCGGATTTTGGTTTAAGGTAAGTAGGAGATCTGATAAGGCGGGTGTGGACCACCACAATTTTACAATATATACTGCCAGTAAAAGATAGATCGATTGTACTCACATAAACTATAGCACATAGTTAATCTACTATTAAAGAAGGATCTGCAGTCGTCGTCGTGATGGTTTGACCTCTCGTTCGATCCCCCACCTCCCTTCGTACGACCCCCTTCACCCGCGACAATCCCTCCCGTTCCACTCGCCCCCCCTTGCTTCGCACGATAAGAAAACAACCACAATCCACGCCCCCACCCTTCATGCCCCGTCTCCAAAACAACAACCGCATCGCTCCCGATCCCATCTATCCCCAGAAAAATAGCCACCGCCGGCCTCCTCTTGCGTCGCTCAACTTGGCCATCGACCATGGAACGCTACTAGCATAACCCTAAGAAAGTACGGCTTGCTCTACCTAGATCACTTCATCCCGCCGTCGTCATCTCGTCATCACCCTCTCGGATCACTCCAGCTTCCCCGATTTGGGTTTGTGATGGACGGGAACAATACAAGGTAAGGGTGCCTACCCTACGAGGAATCAGAGTTCGATCGTCAGCGCAGCCTCGCAGGCGGCGACGGCTGTCTCAAGGGCGCGCTCCGAAGGGAAAGTGGCGTACGGGGTCAACTCGCGTGGATGCCCAACAAGCCAGGTTAGGACACCCTTTGCCGAAACGCTCGACTTTACAGGTGTGTCGTGTAGGGGATCGTAGTAGTAAATCAAAATTTTCCTACGTATCACCAAGATCAATCTATGAAGAAACCAGCAAAAAGTGGGGGGAGTGCATCTTCATACCTTTGAAGATCGCAAAACGGAAGCGTTACTAGAACGCTGTTGGTGGAGACGTACTCGCAGCGATTCAGATCGCGGTCGATTCTGATCTAAGCACCGAACAACGGCGCCTCCGCGTTCAACACACATGCAGCCCGGTGACGTCTCCCGCGCCTTGATCCAGGAAGGAGGAGGGAGAGGTTGGGGAAGACAACTCCAACAGTAGCACGACGGCGTGGTGGTGGTGGAGCAGCGCGGTACTCCGACAGGGCTTCGCCAAGCACTACGAAGGACGAGGAGGTGGAGAGGTAGGGCTGCACCGAGAGAGAGAGAGAGAGAGAGAGAGTTGTCTGTCCACAGCCCACAAACCCTCCACTATATATAGGAGGAGAGGGATGAGGGTGCGCACCCCTAGGGTTCCCTCCCTAGGGGTGGCGGCAACCCTAGATTGCCAGGAGGGCCGGTGGCCAAGGTGGGGAGGAGGGGCGGTGCCCTAGGGTGGGCCTAGGGCCCCTTCACGCCTAGGGTTTGCCCCCTCCACCCTTTGCCGCACCTTGGGCTGAGGTGGGAGACGCACTAGCCCACCTAGGGGCTGGTTCCCTCCCACTCTTGGCCCATGTAGCCTTCCGGGGCCGGTGGCCCCTCCTGGTGGACCCCCGGAACCCTTTCGGTGGTCCCCGTACATTACCGGTGATGCCCGAAACAATTCCGGTGACCAAATCCTCACTTCCTATATATGAATCTTTACCTTCGGACCATTCCAGAACTCCTCGTGACGTCCGGGATCTCATCCGGGACTCCAAACAACCTTCGGTAACCATGAACACTATTCCCATATAACCATAGCGTCATCGAACCTTAAGTGTGTAGACCCTACGGGTTCGGGAAGCATGCAGACATGACCGAGACACCTCTCCGGCCAATAACCAATAGCGGGATCTGGATACCCATATTGGATCCCACATGTTCCACGATGATCTCATCGGATGAACCACGATGTCGGGGATTCAATTAATCCCGTATACATTTCCCTTTGTCCATCGGTATGTTACTTGCCCGAGATTCGATCGTCGGTATCCCTATACCTTGTTCAATCTTGTTACCGGCAAGTCTCTTTACTCGTTCCGTAACACATCATCCTGTGGCTAACTCCTTAGTCACATTGAGCTCATTATGATGATGTCTTACCGAGTGGGCCCAGAGATACCTCTCCGTCACACGGAGTGACAAATCCCAGTCTCGATTCATGCCAACCCAACAGACACTTTTGGAGATACCTATAGTGCACCTTTATAGTCACCCAGTTACGTTGTGACGTTTGATACACCCAAAGCATTCCTACAGTATCCGGGAGTTGCACAAGCTCATGGTCTAAGGAAACGATACTTGACATTAGAAAAGCTTTAGCGGACGAACTACACGATCTTGTGCTATGCTTAGGATTGGGTCTTGTCCATCACATCATTCTCCTAATGATGTGATCCCGTTATCAACGACATCCAATGTCCATGGCTAGGAAATGATGACCATCTATTGATCAACAAGCTAGTCAACTAGAGGATTACTAGGGACATGGTGTGGTCTATGTATTCACACATGTATTATGGTTTCCGGTTAATACAATTATAGCATGAACAATAGACAATTATCATGGACAAGGAAATATAATAATAATCACTTTATTATTGCCTCTAGGGCATATTTCCAACAGTCTCCCACTTGCACTAGAGTCAATAATCTAGTTACATTCTGATGTATTGAACACCCATAGAGTTCTGGTGTTGATCATGTTTTGCTCATGAGAAAGGTTTAGTCAACGGATCTGCGACATTCAAATCCGTATGTACTTTACAAATGTCTATATCTCCATCCTGGACATATCCATGAATGGAGTTGAAACGGCGCTTGATGTGTCTTGTCTTCTTGTGAAACCTGGGCTCCTTGGCAAGGGCAATAGCTCCAGTGTTGTCACAGAATAGAGTTATCGGGCCCGAAGCATTGGGAATCACTCCTAGGTCGGTGGTGAACTCCTTCATCTAGACTCCTTCTTGTGCTGCTTCTGAAGCAGCTATGTACTCCGCTTCACATGTAGATGCCGCCACGACGCTTTGCTTGCTACAGCACCAGCTGACTGCCCCTTTGTTCAAAATATACACGTATCCGGTTTGTGACTTGGAGTCATCCGGATCTATGTCGAAGCTAGCATTAATGTAACCCTTTACGACGAGATCTTTGGCACCTCCATATACGAGAAACATGTCCTTGGTCCTTTTTAGGTACTTCAGGATATTCTTGACCATTGTCCAGTGTTCCGCTCCAGGATCACTTTGGTACCTCCCTACCAAACTTATGGCAAGGTTCTCATCAGGTCTGGTACACAGCATGGCATACATAATAGAGCCTATGGCTGAAGCATAGGGGATGACACTCATCTTTTCTCTATCCTCTGTCGTGGTCGGGCATTGAGTCGTACTCAATCTCACACCCTGTATATTGAACTGATCCATATTGAACTTCTTCAATATCTTGTCAAGGTATGTGCTTTGTGAAAGACCTATGAGGCTGTCACAGCCCTAGATTACTGCTTGTAATTAGTTGCATTTGCATCCATGTCACCATATTAATTTTCCTCTTAATTTTGAAATGGGGAGGACCAAACCCTAGCAACAAATAAAATTCAAATAGTGTTAACCAAAATTATTTTCAGTGAACCAAAGTGGCCCAACAAAATGTTGATCATTTCTGGAGAAATGTGGTAACATCAACAAGATGTGAAACATATTTTTCCATGTCACTTTTGGTTACTGAATCAACTCAATAAGTATTTGCTTCGGAGCTATTAAATTCTATATATAATTCCATAGCTCCAAAAAATTTCACACTTGGTAAGGGCCTCTAAAATAATTTAGTGAGGGTCCATAAAAAAGTTTCAGATTTTATAAAAATGAGTTGGTTTGTAAATAAAATCAAAACAAACTAAAACATTAAAAAACTGAACCAAATTAAAAAAATAGAAGAAGAAACCTTACCTGTATCCGGCCCATTAGGCAGCCCAGCCCACCAGGGGCATCGCCGTCTTCTTCCTCCTGCCAGAAGGCAGAGGAGAAGGAGGCCACGGCGCTCGTGGCCTCGTGCCATGCCGGCAGCAGCCTGGCTGCTTCAATGGCCAGCGCGACGACGGGGATGAGTCCCCGTGCCGTCTGGATCCCGCTGACCCTCTTGACTCTCTTCCTCTCCCCGCTGCTCTCTCTCCCTTGCGCACCCGCAAGCTCGCCGCCATAGTGTCGCGCTCTCACCCGCTCCCCTCGCCCCCTGTGCCGCCCCAGAGCTTCGTCATGTCGCCCCCGACCTCTCTAGCTAGCCACCCGAGGCCAAGCACCATAGAACACCGAGACTACCATCATCTTCAAGCTCCGGCTCCGGCGATTTGCGGCTACCTACGCCTCCTCGAGCTCGTCGTCTTCCTCAACCAACCCGTTGTGAACCCCTGCGTCGATTTCCCCTAACCCTGCGGCCTGCCCCTTGCTATAGTCGTCGCCCCCTTGCTGCCCGAAACCCGCCGCCGCTCAGTTCGTCGCCGGCCGTAACTCCGGTGGCCCCCGAGTCCCCTCTGTTGCCCCTCTCGATGCGCGCGTGCTACCTCTCGGTGCCCTCCGCGCACCAAATGACCGCCGGAAGTGCAAGTCCGGCAAGTCGCCGCCGCGCTCTTTGGTCGCCGTCGGTTGGCCTCCGGCATGGTGACGTGGCAGGGCCATCAGGGCTAATTACCCTGCTAACCAGCCCCCCAGCCACTGACCAGTGGGCCCTGAAGTGGGTCAAACCCCTGGTCAGCGCGGGGATTAACCCTGTGTCACTGACGTGCGGGCCCCGCATGTCAGGTTTGACCTGGACCGGGTTAGCCGGCCTGCTGATGTCAGGCTGATGCAGTAATAAATTTTTATAATAAAAATAATTCAGAAATTCCAGAAATTATTATAAACTTCTAAAAATCATAGAAAATAATCTATAACTCAGATGGAAATAATTTATATATGAAAAATGATCAGAAAAATCCAATGAATTTGTTTATGCCGTTGTCATGCATGTTTGAACAAGATAACATCACCTAGTAGGACATTTCATGATTAGGATAATTTAATAAATAGTGTTGGAGTTGGAATTTAGTATATATTTGAATTGGACTTCACTTAATATGACTACCTATAGCACTAGGTCCATTCAATACCTTAACATGCCATTTCATGCATCATGTTTGTTGCATCACATTGAATGTGTTCATTTCTCTGTTTGCCGGTGTTGTTCTCTCTCGGTAGACGATGGTTCTGACGATGTGATCGTTGACACTAATGAACAAAAGTAATATCTTCAGGACTGTCAGGCAAGCAAACCCCCTTGAGCATACTGATATGAACCCACTCTCTTGCTCCTGCTCTCTTTTACTGCATTAGGACAACAACAATTCAACTGTTACATGCCATCGGTAGTTGAACCCATTCCTTTGCATGACCTGTCTTTGCCACAGTAAATAGTTGAAACCACTTAGCATAAGTAGCAACTGCTCGAGCCTTGTTGTGCTTACTCATCCATGCATACTTACTGTGCCTGCTAAGCTTAGAGTCATGTCGTGTTGGGTCTGATCCATCCGGGTGATGAATCGGAATGGCAGTGTTCATGTCCTACTATGTGAGAGCTAAGTGTGTGAACACGATTTGGTAAAGGTAGCGATGAGAGGCCATGTAGGAGTACATGGCGGGTTGTCTCATTGGGACCATCCTTAAGAACTGAGTTCTGTGTTTGTAATCCAAGACAGTTACTACCATACATTGGGCCCTAAAATATGACACCGCTCGACTTATTAATCGCCTAGACCTTTGTCCAAGAGTTGCAACTAGTTTCTGGTGTTTGTAGGAAAAGTGTTGGCAGCCATGCATAGAGCTGCCCGACAGGGTGGACTATGATGTGGTATAGGCACAGTGGCACGGTGTACCAAGTGGCACCCAAGCAGTGGGCTTGGGAACCCTGCACACATCGTTTGAGGCCGTAGCGGAAACTTCGGCTGGACTTCCGTGCGGGTTCAGTCTCAAATAGGCGATAAACCTGGACTAGGGTCTTGTGTGGTTGACGGTTATGGCCGACGCCCATGCTAGTGCTTCCTCTTGAAGGTTGCCGAGATGCATGACGTGCATGGTGATAAGTGGCGAGAGCATGTGTGAAGAAGTATACCCCAGTAGGGTGAAATAATCTGTTCGAATAGTCGCATCCTCGGATATGGACTACTTCGAGAACTTATGTGGTTCATATAAAACTTGAAGTGGATACTCTAAAATGTGCAACATAAGCGTGAGTGCTATGGATGGCCTTCTCGTTGGGAGACGGAAGTGGATCCATAGTGATGTATTGATTGGAGAATATGTGGACTCGTGTGCGCTATCCCACCTTAAAGATACTACTTGTAGTCGTAGTACAGGTTAGCCAAGAGTCAAAGCTAGCTTGCCGCAATAAACTCCACAACCCCCTTCATTGATACTGATGCATGTGTAGTTAGTTCTGATGTAAGTCTTGCTGAGTACCCTTGTACTCATGTTTGCTTAATTTATGTTTTTGCAGAGGAGACGTCAATCTCATTAGTGGTATTTTCGACGTGAAGTTTGATGTTGACCAGATTAACTTGGGAATCCCAAACAGAGGTCTGGTTCCTTTGGTAGGGTCGTTGTAGCTTTTTAGGCTCCTCCAGCCACTTTTGTAGATGTCTGTACCCAGACATATTTAACCTCCGCTTGCTTGTTTGAATGCTCTGAATGTTGGGTCTTGTGACCCCTGTTTGTAACATCTTATTGTGTTGGCTCTTCCGAGCCTTCAAAATAAATGTTGTAATGTTGTATGGTTATGTTGTGATGCCATAGTTGTATCTATGCATATCGGGCATGTCATGCGTACGTGTGACGTGCAACGGTATGTATGGGATACAACAGCTAGTTGTATGCCTTTAGTAGTACTCTTTACGGGGAACTGCCTCTTTGTGCTTCCACCGAGCCTTGGTAGCTTGCTACTGCTCCGGACACATTGATTGACCAACATGTATCCTTCTTTGCTGCTGTGTCTATCCCTTCGGGGAAATGTCTCGCAGTGTAATGGAGTCCCTGTAGCCTGCTACGACTCGTCTACGTGCAGTGATGACATTTATGTCCCATGGCGTAATGGAGTCCTTGTAGCTTGCTACGAATCGTCTACACACGCTAGAGATCGACACCTGCATTGTTGGGTTACATATGCCTATCCCTGTACGGATGTGCCACTTGGGTTCTACGACTAGTCATGTCGGCCTGGGTTCTTTGACATTTGAATGCTAGCGAAACATTCACATACGTGAGTCAAAAGACGCAAACGGTCCCGGCCCAGGTAAGGTGGCAGCCGTGGAGATAACCGTGTGTGAGACCATAAGGTGATGTGATGTGTTACAGGCTAGATTCTTATGGCTTAGGATTGGGGTCTTGACAGCTTTGGTATCAGAGCTTGACTGCATGTAGGATTACCAAGCCAAACTGGTCGATGTTGAGTCTAGAACTGCTTTAGTTATATAAGGGAATTGATTGTGGAAGGAAACGTAAAGCTCTTTTTTACTCCTTTCCTTGTGTCATTCTGATTCTAAGTCACCCTCTTCTTTTCTACGGGGATTAAGAACTAGGCATTCTCATCTATCTATTAGGATGACGAGTTATTATGCTAGAGACCTATAGGAAAGATGTTATCTTTCTGGATCGATGCCTCTATAAGAATTCATTGTCATGTTGTCATTGCTCTTGTGCAGGTTGCCTCATATTTCATGCCCGTACAGCCGTTATGTTGTCCGAGTTATCCAAGGTTTCCAAATTATCTGATGCAATTGCAAAACTCTTTCGTCTTGAATCAATGTCTTTCAGGCCAGACAAAGCATACTAATTGTTGAGTTGAGGTACTCTATTACCTCGATGTGTTTGATGAAAGTGTTTAGGAAACCATGTTGTTTCAGTGAACCACCCAATAGTCTAGTTGTGTCTTTTGTTTCTAGTGTGATAATTCTGGCCATCATTATCAAAAGCATGCTGTGATGCTACTTAGTCAATAGGTATTCTGTATCTGGGTTCTTGAACCCAAGGATTATTCTGCTCATTCCCGTTGATAGTATTTGCTCATTCCTTTAGGATATTAGTAACCTTGTTATAGTCTTCAAGGTTTGTGGTATATCATTCTTCCAATACCATGAATCAGTTATGGCAGAAGTTCTTTGTGAATGAAAGATCACAACATGAGTGCTCTTGATGAGTTCTCCATCCCATAGTTGTGACTATGCCAATCCTTCATTTCTGCATGGATTATCTGGAAGAAACATGTTGAAATCCGTTTGATATATTCAATATATGCATCTACAACTCAGGAAAAATCAGGTGCTCTCGAGTTGCCATCTTCAATTGTATTATGACCTTCAGCTATCAGTGGATAGTCAAGGGTATGTCATGCATTGTCTTATCTATGTCGACTATTCTTGTGGTCTGTCAAGCCATTCTATTTCAGAATGACTAGGAGAAGAAAACTCCCGTACCTCGTCCATTCTTGGATTGGGTCAAAGCAGTTGTATTCCGTAGATCAAAATGCCAATTCTGCTTTTGCTCTGTTCTACCTTGAGGTATTACCCTCTTCATGTCAATATTATCATGAGAACTGCACTCCCTCTTATGAAATCTTGATGTAGTGATACTTCTCGCCATCATCATTCATTAACCGGTCTCTGTGTTGTCTGCATCTAGAATACCGACAAGAGAATTGTGATGTGTGAAATCAATACCCCTAGCAACTTTGTTGCTTGGTAGTTAATGGACAATAATTTCATCCTTAGTGTGTTGGTCATTGTATCACCACTCTAGGAGTGATCGTGCTACCTAGTCCATTTTCCATGGTGCACTTTTCGATAAACGAGATAGGATTTTGTCAATCCTTCACTCCGTTGATCATATCGTCTTGCCTTGAAAAGCAAGATTGTTCTCGAGCTTGATAACATATCGGTGGATCGTGATTTTCCGAATATCTTCTCGGAAGTATTACCAAGGTGCTCCTTGACCGTTATGTTGAGTTCGTGATCACGATGGTTTTCTATAAATCACCCCTTATCCAAGACTCTGTGTTGGATAACCCTGAACTAGTTGGTTAAGCTAAACAACAGCTTGGAGAGTTGGTGGATAGAAGCTTGATCTAACTTAGCTCATGTTAAAGGGATATCTTGTGTTTTTGTGCTTGTATGTGTAGAAGAAAGATGATATCTTCACCGATTGATCCTTGTGACCAATTGATGCACCTATCATCTTGTACAACCATTGATTTGAGTATGGGCTATCCTTAAATCAAAATCAGAACCAAAGATTGCTCTAATGTTGTTTTACTCGTGGATGTATCCTCGAGCATACACCGTTATATCTTTCGGTCTGACCAATGCTATCACCTTGTTCTCATAAGTTATGGAATTCCATCCATATGGGTATCTTGATGAATTGTTGTTGAGCCCATCAACAATATCTTCATCTCTTCCATGACTCATGATGAACATGAAGCTAGTGTTGGAAACTTTTGTAGGCAATATCTTCGTGTTCCGTACATGAAGTATATGTTTGGTGTAAGAAGTGACTTACTCCAGATTCACGCGCATTTAGTGCAAGTTGCCACCGTGACCTGGGGAAAAGTTATCTTGCTTCCTCTGGAATCGTCTCAAGTCAATCATGCATGTGCGAAGTATGCTATGGTTTGATAGCCTTGCAACCTACAACCCATATGCATTCCCTAGCACCTAAGCCACTGATTGAGTTGTTCAAGGAAAAGAAGTTCTTCTTAAGATCATGAATTATGCAAAGATTTCACTATCTTTCAATGATGGTTTCATCCAGAACTCGGTAATGTTTTGTTGTAAGATTTCTATGTAGTCACAATTGTCTTGGACAATGTGTTCACATGTGTCTTGCAATCCAGCTCATGTTTTGGAGTTGGCTTCCGTAGTTCATCTCCCGAGAATCTCGCAACATCATCTCTATGGTTTGTGTTGCAACCTTTCACTTTCAGATATGCTGAGTCTGAAATATCCTGACACCAACCATATATGAATCTCAGGAAGATATGATGGTTGGAACATTTCCCAAGAATTATAATATTGGTCTCGCTGTAACCGGCAAAGGGATGTTGTGGCTAACATACCTATCCGGAAGACCTACTATTATAATATCTTGTTTCAGCAACCTGGCCACCTCCCCATGAGGACCTTGTATGACTTTCTCTAGAAGTTATTCCTCATGGACCCCTTTGAGAGCCCGAAGTCCGACCTTTATTTGATGTTCTAGATAGCAAACCTGACCTACGATTGGGGTTACACTAGTACACCAAGGAGAACATTAGAAGCGGAGTGCTAAATGTCTCTCGGTCGATCATCTAGATTTCGCTCCCTTGGCCTAGCCCAGGTGAAATCTGAGAAAGTGTTGTCTTCCTTTGCATCTGCATCCTTCATCATCGTTCATCATGGTGGTATGAGGTGTTGCCAGGATCCTTGGCACGGATGTTGGTAAAACTTTGATGAATATGGAGATGCTCAAGTTCTTGAGAGCACGCTCAGACACTGGGTTATACCCTCGGTATTAATTGGAATGTGCTTTCCATTGACGAGTTGTTTTATAGCTCTAGTTTCCATTCCAATCTGACATGCCATTCTTTCGAATGCCTTCAAATGATCGTTGTGAATTGCCTTAGGCTGGTATGAAGAGTTTCAATGATCTCTATATCAAAAGTAATTCTTTTTGCCACTTAAGGGATAATCTTACGAGACACCTTCCCTAAGGTGCCCGTTATGGTATGAAGGGCAACTAACTCCTCACTACTTTGAAACCTCTTCACCATCTGCTTTAGCGTGGAATTGTTGACTACCAATTGAACCTCTGTCAGCTACCTCATTCTTTATTCTCAATGTGTGTTTTGTGTCTCGGCTCGAGAGGTGTTATCACGTCTCATTCTACGAGTTGATCATGAGTTGCTCGATCTCCGAGAAGATCGAATCTTGTAGAGCTTTCTTATTCCTTTTTGTCATCGTGTTGGATGAAGATCTTGGAAGCAAAGATGCCGAAGTCAAGATGATGAAATGAAGCAACATCTTTGAGAAGAACAATTGGATCGTGAAGATTGTGGTAGTTGTGTCCCCTTTGTCCTCATACCCTATGCCTGAATCTCAGGACGAGATTCTTATTTAGTGGGGGTGAGTTGTCATAGCCCTAGATTACTGCTTGTAATTAGTTGCATTTGCATCCATGTCACCATATTAATTTTCTTCTTAATTTTGAAATGGGGAGGACCAAACCCTAGCAACAAATAAAATTCAAATAGTGTTAACCAAAATTATTTTCAGTGAACCAAAGTGGCCCAACAAAATGTTGATCATTTCTGGAGAAATGTGGTAACGTCAACCAAATGTGAAACATATTTTTCCATGTCACTTTTGGTTACTGAATCAACTCAATAAGTATTTGCTTTGGAGCTATTAAATTCTATATATAATTCCATAGCTCCAAATAATTTGAAACTTGGTAAGGGCCTCTAAAATAATTTAGTGAGGGTCCATAAAAAAGTTTCAGATTTTATAAAAATGAGTTGGTTTGTAAATAAAATCAAAACAAACTAAAACATTAGAAAACTGAACCAAATTAAAAAAACAGAAAGAAGAAACCTTACCTGTATCCAGCCCATTAGGCAGCCCAGCCCACTAGGGGCATCGTCGTCTTCTTCCTCCTGCCAGAAGGCAGTGGAGAAGCGCCCACGGCCTCGCACCACGCCGGGAGCAGACTGGCTGCTTCACTGGCTAGGGGGGCGACGGGGATGAGTCCCTGTGCCTTCTGGATCCCGCTGACCCTCTCGACTCTCTTCCTCTCCCCGCTGCTCTCTCTGCCTCGCGCACCCGCAAGCTCGCCGCCGTAGTGCCGCGCTCTTAGCCGCTCACCTCGCCTCCTGTGCCGCCCCAGAGCTTCGTCATGTTGCCCACGACCTCTCCAGCTAGCCACCCGAGGCCAGGCACCGCAGAACGCCGAGACTGCCATCGTCTTCAAGCTTCGGCTCCGGCGCTCCTCTCCGGCGACTCGCGACCATCTGCGCCTCCTCAAGCTCGCCGTCTTCCTGAACCAACCCGCTATGAGCCCCTGCGTCGATTTCCCCTAACCCTGCGGCCTGCCACTCGCTGTAGTCGTCGCCCCCTTGGTGCTCGAAACCCGCCGCCGCTGAGTTTGTCATTGGCCGTAACTCCGGTGGCCCCCGAGTCCCCTCTGTTGCCCCTCTAGATGCGCGCGTGCGCGGGCTACCTCTTGGTGCCCTCCGCGCACCAAATGACCGCCGGAATTGCAAGTCTGGCGAGTCGTCTTCGCGCTCTTTGGTCGCTGCCGGCTGGCCTCCGGCATGGTGACGTGGCAGGGCCATTAGGGCTAATTACCCTGCTAACCAGCCCCCCAGCCACTGACCAGTGGGCCCTGAAGTGGGTCAAACCCCTGGTCAGCGCGGGGATTAACCCTGTGTCACTAACGTGCGGGCCCCGCACGTCAGGTTTGACCTGGACCGGGTCAGCCGACCTACTGACGTCATGCTGACGTCAGGCTGATGCGGTAATCAATTTTTATAATAAAAATAATTCAGAAATTCCAGAAATTATTATAAACTTCTAAAAATCATACAAAATAATCTATAACTTGGATGGAAATAATTTATATATGAAAAATGATCAGAAAAATCCAATGAATCTGTTTATGCCATTATCATGCATGGTTGAACAAGTTAACATCACCAAGTAGGACATTTCATGATTAGGATAATTTAATAAATAGTGTTGGAGTTGGAATTTAGTATATATTTGAATTGCACTTCACTTAATATGACTACCTATAGCACTAGGTCAATTTAGTACCTTAACATGCCATTTCATGCATCATGTTTGTCGCATCACATTGAATGTGTTCATTTCTCTGTTTGCCAGTGTTGTTCCCTCTTGGTAGACGATGGTTCTGACGATGTGATCATTGACACTAATGAAGAGAAGTAATATCTTCAGGACTGTTAGGCAACCAAACCCCCTTGAGCATACTGATATGAACCCACTCTCTTTCTCCTGCTCTCTTTTACTGCATTAGGACAACAACAATTCAACTGTTACATGTCATCGGTAGTTGAACCCATTCCTTTGCATGACATGTCTTTGCCATAGTAAATAGTTGAAACCACTTAGCATGAGTAGCAACTACTTGAGCCTTGTTGTGCTTACTCATCCATGCATACTTACTGTGCCTGCTAAGCTTAGAGTCGTGTCATGTCGGGTCTGATCCATCCGGGTGAAGAATCGGAATGGCAGTATTCATGTCCTACTATGTGAGAGCTAAGTGTGTGAACACAATTTGGTAAAGGTAGCGATGAGAGGCCATGTAGGAGTACATGGCGGGTTGTCTCATTGGGACCGTCCTTATGAACTGAGTTCTGTGTTTGTGATCCAAGACAATTACTACCACACATTGGGCCCTGAAATATGACCCCGCTCAACTTATTAATCGCCTAGACCTCTGTCCAGGAGTTGCAACTAGTTTCTGGTGTTTGTAGGAAAAGTGTTGGCGGCCGTGCATAGCGCTGCCCGACGGGGTGGACTATGATGCGGTATAGGCACAGTGGCACGGTGTACCAAGTGGCACCCGAACGGTGGGCTTGGGAACCCTGCGCACATCGTTTGAGGCCGTAGCAGAAACTTAGGCCGGACTTCCGTGCGGGTTTAGTCTCAAATAGGCGATAAACCTGGACTAGGGTCTTGTGTGGTTGACGGTCGTGGCCGACGCCCACGCCAGTGCTTCCACTTGAAGGTTGCTGAGATGCATGATGTGCATATGGTGATAAGTGGCGAGAGCGTGTGTGAAGAAGTATACCCCTATAGGGTGAAATAATCTGTTCGAATAGCCGCGTCCTCGGATATGGACTACTTGGAGAACTTATGTGGTTCATAGAAAACTTGAAGTGGATACTCCAAAATGCGCAAGATAAGCGTGAGTGCTATGGATGGCCTTCTCATAGGGAGATAGAAGTGGATCCATAGTGGTGTATTGATTGGAGAATATGTGGACTCATGTTCGTTATCCCACCTCAAAGATACTACTTGTAGTCGTAGTACAGGTTAGCCAAGAGTCAAAGCTGGCTTGCCGCAATAAACTCCACAACCCCCTTCAATGATACTGATGCATGTGTAGTTAGTTCTGATGTAAGTCTTGCTGAGTACCCTTGTACTCATGTTTGCTTAATTTATGTTTTTGCAGAGGAGACGTCAGTCTCATTAGTTGTATTTTCAACGTGAAGTTCGATGCTGACCGAATTAGCTTGGGAATCCCAGACAAAGGTCTGGTTCCTTTGGTAGGGTCATTGTAGCTTTTCAGGCTCCTCTAGCCACTTTTGTAGATGTCTGTACCCAGACATGTTTAACCTCCGCTTGCTTGTTTGAATGCTCTGAATGTTGGGTCTTGTGACCCCTGTTTGTAACATCTTATTGTGTTGGCTCTTCCGAGCCTTCTAAATAAATGTTGTAATGTTGTATGGTTATGTTGTGATGTCATAGTTGTATCTATGCATATCGGGCATGTCATGCATACGTGTGATGGGCAATGGTATGTATGGGATTCGACACCTAGTTGTGTGCCTTTAGTAGTACTCTTTATGGGGAACTGCCTCTTTGTGCTTCCACCGAGCCTTGGTAGCTTGCTACTGCTCCGAACACATTGATTGACCGACATGTATCACTAGTAGATTGTCGATCAGTAGTCCCAATCGAGATGGGCCTTTAGTACCGGTTCCCCAACCGGTACTAAAGGGTCGGGACTAAAGGTCCAGACCTTTAGTACCGGTTGGACCACGGACCGGTACTAAAGGCCCACCACGTGGTTGCCTGCGTGGGCTAGTGGTGGAGGACCTTTAGTACCGGCTGATGATACCAACTGGTACTAAGTGTTTTTTTAGCTTTTAATTAGGTTTTAATTTTCCTCTCTATTTATTGTGTTTTCCATTCATTTCAAAATTATTTTACGGTGCTACATATTGTAAACATTACACAAGTTGATGCATATATATATATATATAAAAAAATATAATATACAATATCTCATACACAGAATATATACAAATGGAATTACACATCCATATATATTCTGGACTTATAAATTAAGGCCGAAATTCCGGCCGGGACTAGCTAGCTAGTGCTTCAGATGAAATCTTAGTTTTCTAGTACTGATTTGTTGGCATTATTGAGGCGGCGGTAAGTAATAGTGCTCTCCGTTTACATCAATGACATGCCGAAGAAGAAATGCCGCAAATTCCTCTTGAAGTGCTACAAAGCTTTCTCGGGTGAGAGCTTCGGCATCATCTACCAAACCTGGAGTAGCCTAGTTAGTAATGTAATTTATGCAACAATACTAGTATACTTAATTAGCAACTCTTACCAAGATATTTTGACAAATGTCATCCGCCCTCAACCTATGCACTAGTGTCCTGTACAATGTATAATTTGGGCCAGTTCTCAAATTATACGGGAAGATGTCCCTACCAGCTATGACACCAATAACAAAGTAGATAAGATCATCCTTCTCCTCCCAAGTTAGATGTGATCCATAAGTGTAGTGTGTCGTGTCGATTATGTTCTGTATTTCACTCGAAGAAACTAAATAAGCTGTAAATGAAAAATTAACAAATTTAGTATGGATGAACACCAAATATTTATGTATATAGAATGCAAATTACTTGACAAATATGCACGGTTGACAAACTCACATGGAGGTAAAACAGTAAGCATATCGACATCCACCCAAATGTCGATGTTTCCTTCAATATGATCTTCAGGACGAAGATCGAAGGTTATTTCCATATCCTCCTGAAATCCATATGTCTTGAAAAGAGCTTCCCAATTTGAGCACACTAATTATGTGTTATTTAGTGCATTCATTACTTTCACAACAAATGTGTGACCATGTTTAGTCCTCAGGTTGGTTGTCCTCGTCTCGAAACTCTCGTGCTCTTCGAAACCGAGCCTCTCCAAGAAATACCGTCTTGCATGACAGGGGACGAACTAGTCGAACTATATAAAACAGAAATTACGCGTTGAAGGAAAGAAACAGAAGTCATGCTTAATTATGAAAAAACAGTTATCATCGTTGCGTACCGTAGAAATATCAAAGTCCTTGTAAAGCTTCATGGTGAAGAACATGCCGTCTCGCAGCCCACGCTGGTCACAAAGACCCTTATCTTCACTGCAAAGTTCACACGCTTCGATCCTATCGTCGTCTGATGACGATGACATTTCCTGTGTTCATAATTCAAGAATTATGGCACGCTTTGGATCCTAATGCGTGTGTGACTTTCGGTCCGTCGAGGCTTTCCTGAAATAACTCTCATATCTCATGGTGTGTTGGTGCGCACTCTCTCACATTGATATGGTGGTGTATATATGTTAGTGGATACTCTCTCACACTAATAGTTCAACCGTCGGTGATGGAAGCCCCACCTCTTCTCTTCTTGCACATTATACCGGCAAGTATATCGCAAAGAAGAGAAGAAAGACGAGGCGCCCCCCATGCAACAGTCGGGATTCCTTCATCAAGAACACATGTGAAAGTCACACAAGGAGCAACGATAGACCGAAAGTCACACACGCATTATACTGATAAAATATCACTAATACATTTATAATGAACTCGAATATAATATCACTAATCCATCATCTCGAATAATCCAGTTATTAATGCATCATCAAATATAAACTAATACATCTCGAGTATTATGATATAAGATCACTAATATTTCCTTCGGTCGATTTTAAATATTTAAAATCGATCGAAGGAAACTACTAGGAAACTGATCAACGCACAGATCACTATTACTCAATATGCAACGCGTTGACTTTAGGTCTGTCGAGTCTTCCTTCCTAAAATCTCATCTCACGTATATGGTGGGCACTCCCTCTGATATTGCGACCGTCGATGATGGTGGCTCCTCCATTCGTCCCCGAGTGCATTACACCAAAATGTCTAGCGTACGGGAACGAAGGAGAATCGACACCCACGACAACAGTCGGGACTCTTCCTCTCTCTCTCTCTCATATATATATATATATATATATATATATATATATATATTGTGGACACTCTCCCTCACTGAAATACCCACAAGGAGCCGAAACAGACCTAAAGTCAACCCGTTCCATATATCGAGCAATGACATAGAAAAAATTCCCTATGTTTTGCCGGAATGACTGGCAAATCACAAGCACTCGATATCGTGCCGGAACGACTCGACGACGAGGATGCGGGATCGGCATCATCGATGTCGAGAAGAAACACTTAATTATGAAAACAAATTAAATAAAACTTAGCAAAATTAACACTTAGCATCTAACAAATGGAAACAAAATATATATACATCCATCTAAACATCCATCTAACATCTCTATCTATCCAAAGCTCTAATGCAAAAAAATGAACTCCAATGCAAAAATAATCTAAATATCCATCTAACATCTCTATCTATCCATCTAACATCTATATCTATCCATCTATCTATTCAATCTATAACATCTCTATATATCCATCTATCTATCCAATCTAACATATCTATCTAACAACTTTGCCACAACATATCTATCTAAAAATCTAAACATCCATCTAACAACTTTGCCACAACATATCTATCTATCCATCTAACATTCCTAAAATTCCTAAATTCTTAAAATTCCTAAAATTCTAGCATCTAATCCATAGTTAAATTCCTAAAATTCTTAAAAAATCAGCTTTTGCATCATAGTACATTTTGGTAGGGCTCGTCGGGGCTCATCGGCGGGATGGATCGTCGAGGCGGTCTGGCGGGACGACGCGTTTGGGGAGGGCTCGGCGACAGTGTTGGGGGCGGAGACGAGAAGCGGGCTAGGGGAGGAGGGAGAGGAAGTCCAGCGACGGCGTCGGGTAGGGTTCGAAGACAGCTCGGAGGCGACGGCGCCAGGCAGGGCTTGGGGATGCGTGGCTCGGAGGTGACGGCGTCGGGCAGGGCTCGGGGACGGTGTCGGGGGCGGTGACGAGGAGTTGGCTCGGGAAGGAGGGCAATGAGGTCCGGCGACGAGGACAGGGGATTCCGGCAGCCTGGTGGCGGCGCAAATAAGCTTCTCCCGGTGCGTGGCTCGGCCCGGCCGGGACGAGGCCTCCACTATTTATATGTGGAGGACCTTTAGTACCGGTGCGTGGCTCGCACCGGTACTAAAGACCCTTTAGTACCGGTGCGAGCCACGCACCGGTACTAAAGGTCTACCCAAAAAAATGCGCGGGGCGGTGGACCTTTAGTACCCACTAGTAGAATGTCGATCAGTAGTCCCGGTCGGGATGTTCCTTTAGTACCGGTTCCCTAACCGGTACTAAAGGGTCGGGAGTAAAGGTCCAGACCTTTAGTACCGGCTGGCCCACGGACCGGTACTAAAGGCCCACCACGTGGCTGCCTGCGTGGGCTGGTGGTGGAGCACCTTTAGTACCGGTTGGTGATACCAACCGGTACTAAAGGCCCACCACATGGCTGGCTTCGTGGGCTAGTGGTGGAGGACCTTTAGTACCGGTTGGTGATACCAACCGGTACTAAGTGTTCTGTTTTTTTCGTTTTAGCTTTTAATTAGGTTTTAGTTTTCCATTCATTTCAAATTTATTTTACGGTGCTACATACTATAAACATTACACAAGTTGATGCATATATATATATGTAATATAATATACAATATCTCATACACAGTATATATACAAATGGAATTACACATCCATATATATTCTGGGACTTATAACTTAAGGCCCAAAACCCGGCCGGGGCTAGCTAGCTAGTGCTCCGGATGAAATCTCAGTTTTCTACTACTGATTTGCTGGCATTATTGAGGTAGCCGTAAGTAATAGTGCTCACCATTTACATCAATGACATGTTGAAGAAGAAATGCCGCAAATTCCTCTTGAAGTGCTACAAAGCGTTTCTCGGGTGAGAGCTTCGACATCATCTGCCAAACCTGGAGTTGTCTTTCACGTGCTCCTCTGCGACGTATACGACCTTCGGTCTGGATGCGAATGTTCTCGCAGAGGAAGTATCCACATAAATTTGTCCCCTATGGCTGCTTCACGCACTTTGCAAAAGAATAGAATTCAATAAGATAATTAATAATCAAGCATGTGATAATGGTATTGAAACTAGAATTAAAGAGATGCGCGGTCCTAGTAGTACTACTTAATTACCTGCATCTTTTTCCACTTCAGCTTCGGTTTCCATTGACGACCGTGATGGGTTTTTTCTATCATCTTTTTCCAAACACTACGCGGCAAAGAAAAAGAATGAAAGAGTTATTATAATTACTTTTGATATCAGGAAATAATGAAAGAAAGTGAGGTCGATAAAGATTGAAATTACCGTTCTATCATAAAATACAAGTCCACGTATGATTGTTCTAGTGTATCTAGTGAGTCTTACACTTGAACAAGTCCATCATCAAGGATAATATTTAGGAGGATATAGTGGTCTCTGCTCAGAAGTTTATATAATTAAGCATGCATGCATATAACTCATGAACTACACTTGACAGCGACCTAGTATGCAAAAATAGAATGAGTAGTATACAAGAGAGTAAACACTCACACCATGTTATAAGGAAATATTATAGTAGATTTGGTATTCATTAGTGCCTCTAGAAAATTTTCCAAGAGATCTTCTGTGTCCTTGGCATAATGTTTTACCACATGACCATTAATGGTACTTGGGTCGATGAATCCAATGTCATCGATTCCCTCTTGTTTCAATTCCCACATCTTCAATCTGCATAATAGCGTAGCAAAGAACATATATAGTGAGGATAAGCCAATGAACGATATCTTAGCTAGAGACTTAAATTAAAGATATAAATCACTTACAGACAATAGCAACTAATGAGAGTTTTGTCGATAGAGTCCATGTGGTATAACTGGAAAAGTTCTGAGAATTCAAGACATATGTCACATCCATTGACGTAATGCTCTTTCCTTACTTTGACCATGATCGCCGTCTCCCCTCGCTTTGCTTCACGCAGGTACCAATCATGCAACCGTCGCATCGCAGTTGGTAGTTCCTTGTACTGCTCGGGTGTGACAAGTGGTTTTCCGACAGCATATTGCATTGCGTACTCAGTTGCATCGTACCCACGGATTTCCTCGGTGCTAAGGATTTGGCAAGGAGTGAGACATGCAGCCTCTACTTCTTCGAGGTCGATTGGGTTTCCTTGCACATCGACTGGTTGGATCGATTTCTTGCTTGGATTGGTACTCACCTTGAGCGGAGAGATCGATTGCTTGGATTGTTCTCCGAGCTGGGGAACTGTTTTCCCGCTAGTAGTACCACCTGTCATTGATGTCGTACTTCCCGACTTCTTCCTTGGGCTGGGCCGACTTCTCTGCTCACTTGCCTTCTGAATCTGTCGCTCATAGTCTGTCGGCATACGCTCGACATATGCCGCGGGTCGATCAATAAAGTGTTCCATAAAGTGCTCTTGGACTTCCTTGGGTATTACCTCCTTTGGCGGCACGGTATTCTTCACAAAAAAGGCTTTCACTTGGCGATCGCTTTCAATTTTGTTTTCCTCTGGTGTCATGTCGTAAGGTGGCTTGCTTTTGGCCGGAGGCTCGGGTTTCTTCTTTGCTTTCTTCTGAAGAGGACTGCTGCTGGCCTTCCTCTTTTGGGAGCCCTGCTGGCGGGACCACTACAGGGGTGGAGTCGGCTCATGCGGCGGAGATCGATATCGACTATATGGACTCATGTCGTGCTCCATCCTGAGGTTGGGAGGACTTCTAGCGATGTGGGGAGGACTGCTGGCAAGGTGGGACGCCTCTCGAGTTGGGGAGGACTGCTGGGGAGGTAGGGAGGACTGTTGGGGAGGTGGGGAGGACTGCTGGGGAGGTGGGGAGGACTCCTGGCACTGCGATACCTCTGGCTGGGATCCCTCATGCTGGACATCAATACTCTGAGGAGCCGGGGGCCTTAGCACCGAGTGTGGAAAGACGATGCAGTCCTTACTCCATAGAATGAGACCACGGCCGGCTTCTGCCAGTGTGGACTCCCCCTCACCTCCAGGGATGTCAAGCAATAGTTCATCATATCCTGGCTCTATTGCATCCACCGCGACACGAGCATACCCAGCTGGAACCAGATTGCAATGCTAGAGAACATCAGGTGTATTTGGTAAAGCATAGCCCGTCGCGACCCACACGGGTATGTTCTTCATTTTTTGGATTAGCTCACAAGATGTCTTCTCGGTGATATCATCCACAGGGGTGTGACCCAGCGGTGCCCCTGTGGAACCCATGCTGCTTTTCGGCAGTGTAGATGGGACGGGTTCCGATGCCTCCTTCCACGGAGTTGCCCTTTGCTGGGTCAATACCTGTATCTGCAGCTGCTGCTGCTCGTACTTCTATTCCAACTTTGAAAGTCGGTCTGCTTCCACCTTCTTTTTTCTCGAACGGCTTTTATAACTGTCGTTCCATCCCACAAACCCCTCATACCACGGAAAAACGCCCATGCCTCATGTTCGTCCTCCGTGTTCGGGATTCCCGAGGGCGCGTGTAAGCTCGTCGTTCTCTCTATCAGGGTGAAACTGTCCTTCTTGGGCAGCTTCTATTGCTTCAATCAACTCATCTGATGCATGCTTCAGACTGGCCAGTGCAATAATCTTCCCTGTTGCTGGGTCCAACTTTCCCCCATTCGCAAAAAACCAATTCCTGCACCTCCGGGGCCAGTGGAAGGTTACTGGAGTGATCCCTTCAGCATGCATCTTATTCTCTAATGCATCCCACTTAGGAATGGCTGACTTGTATCCACCTGTCCCTAGTTTATGGTGATACTTTTTTCTCCGCATTTATCTTATTCTTTGCCGACTTCTCCATAGCAGCTTCCGATGTCTTGTACTCGGTAAATGCGTCCCAGTGATTCCTTACCTTCTCGTATATTCCTATGAATTTGGTCGCCTTCTGGCCTCTAGCATTGTACTCGGTCCATAATCTTTTCTTCCAAGTCTGGAACGCGCCGGCCATCTTATGGAGAGCAAACTCCTTGACTTTGTCCCTTTGGCGCTCCGAGAGAGAATCTGGGAGGATGAAATGCTCCATGAGATCTTGCCAAAGGGTATCTTCAATTCTTGTATCGACATAATTCACTCCTAGTTTTGGGTTGTTTGGTTGAATCCATTCTTGCACTGTGATCGGGACTCCATCCCTAACAACCACTCCGCATTGACACACAAATGTCTTGGCATTGGCTTCAGGGTGAGTCGGTGCGCCATCATGTTTGAAAGCATCAAGATTGAGCTTTACGTTGGTTTTCAATATTTTGGCACCGCCTCGTACCTTTCTACTAGATTGGCTCGATCCGAAGGTCTGATAATTAAAAGAAAAAATATTTTTTAATATATATATATATATACAAATCAATTAATACACATGTAATGATCACCAGAGGCTAATATGTGTATATACCTCGCCGAACATTGTTAGTTGTTCCGGATTTTGGAAATAAGTTGTTCTTCCTTGGCCTCACATCCATCGTCGTAATCGTTCAGATATTGTGAGCCGTCATCATCATGTGATTCACCCAGAAGGTCCACTCGGTTTTTGGAGGAGCGTATCATGTCGAAGATGTCCTCTTCATGAGCTCTATCGGTATTGTCCATAGCTTAATAACTAATCCATAATAATATAGATAAAAAAATTAGTATTCAAATTAGCATGCATTCAAGAAGCCAAATAACTGATAGTTAATTAATAAGGCATCATCGAATACATATATAGTAGTTCTTAGAAAAGATCTCATCTCATAATCTCGGATAATTGTTAATACATCGGCTAATCTATTGATCTAGCTAATACATCATAATAATACATATATAGTAGCTAATATATCGATCTAGCTAGAACCCTAGCGCCCTGCGGATATCGGGGCGGGCGATGGACACCCAAAGAGAAGGAACCATCATAGGAACATAGCTGCAGTGAGATCCCTGAAGAATCTGCCAGGTATTGTGGGACCTAGCCTCCAAAGCTGCCATGTAGCGACGGAAGTGCTCGTTCTCCTTGCTGACATGGTATCGTACCACCTCCGCGGGGGACTCAAGCCTCTGAAAACTCCGTGGCCCATGCGGCCACCACCACAGAACCTCCGGGTCGACGACGGGTTGGCTCCTCACCAAGCTGCGCCGCCTGAAAGGCGGCACCTCCCAGTACCAGCCTGGCGGAGCCCAATCCCTGACAGGGCCCCTCGGCTCAAGCAAGTGACCTCCTCCGGCGACTCGACGACGAGGATGCGGGATCGGCATAGTTGACGTCGAGAAAAACACTTAATTATGAAAACAAATTAAATAAAACTTAGCGAAATTAACACTTATCATCTAACAAATTAAATAACACTTAGCATCTAACAAAATTAACACATACCCTAATAACCTAAGGACGACCTACCTAACTAAACTAACCTAACTAACTAAACTAACTAAACTAACCTGATAACCTAACTAACTAACTAAATAAATAGGGGTGATGTGTCATGGTCGAGGTCAGGCTGTTGGGGCTGTCGTGTCGGGGTGTCGGGGTGTCGTGTCGGGGTAGGGGTGTTGTGTCGTGGTCGGGGGTGTCGTGTCAGGGTGTCGTGTCGGGGTCGGGGTCAGGGGGTCGGGGGGTGTCGTGTCGGGGTCGGGGGGCCTAAACTAAACCTAAAGTAAACCTAAAACTAAACTAATTCATTTCTCGCAGTCAAAAAGACCGCTTTCACTCATTTTGAAATTGTTTTCACCCTTTGCCAAAAACTGATTCCAATTATTAACAAAAATCAGTCAATTCTATAAACTATAATTTTCAAAAATAATTAGCATCCATCAAAAATAATTAACATCCAAAAATCATCATATCAACATTTTCTATATATATACATCCATCAACATTTTCTATATAAAATCATCATATCACTTTCATATTAAAATCATCTAACATCTCATACATATTTAAAACAATGAACTCTATTTCCAAAAATTAAAATCATCTAACATCTCATACATATTAAAATCTCTATTTTGGCAGGGCTCGATCGTCGGGGCTCACCGGCGGGATGGATCGTCGGGGCGTGCAGGCGGCACGACACGTTGGGGAGGGCTCGGCGACGGTGTCGATCGGGGGCGGCGACGAGGAGCGGGCCGGCGGCTCAGGGAGGAGGGAGAGGCGAAGTCCGGCGAATGCGTCGGCGGACAGGGCTCGGGGACGGTTCGGAGCCGATGGCGTCGGGCAGGGCTCGGGGGTGGTGACGAGGAGCTGGCTCGGGGAGGAGGGCGAGGAGGTCTGGCGATGAGGAACTGGCAGGCTGGCGGTGAAAATAAGCTTATCCCGGTGCGTGGCTCGCACCGGGACGAGGCCTCCACTATTGATATGTGGAGGCCCTTTAGTACCGGTGCGTGGCTTGAACCGGTACTAAAGACCCTTTAGTACCGGTGCGAGCCACGCATCGGTACTAAAGGTCCTCCCCAAAACCGCGCGGTGCGGTGGACCTTTAGTACCGGTGTGTGGCTCGCGCCGGTACTAAAAGGTTTTTTAATTCATTATTAGTTATTATTTTCAGAAAACCCCTAAACTTTAAAAAATCATAGAAAAAAACTATGACTTCAATGGAAATAAATAATATATCAAAAAATATCAAAAAAATTATAAAGAATCTGTTTACGACGTTTCCATGCATGTTTGAACAAGTTAAACTGCTGTATAAGACAATTTCATTAAATGGCATTTGAAATGTCATATCTTGAGTTTGAAAAGTAGTACAAATGAACTCTGAAAAGGTTGTAACTTGGCATGACATCATAATTTCACCCACATAGCAACTTCTAAAGAGTTGAGAGGGTTACGGCAAAAACTAGATGCACTTCGTGTACAAATTGGACAATCTCTTTCGAAGTATGAGGGTTTCGGACGAAAACTCATGTATTACAAAGGGATTTCATTTTTAATAACTTATTTTAACTCCATACTTTTTGTGTGTTCAATATGCACCATTCAAAGGCACATCATCAATTTTCAACCCTTTTTGACTTCATTTGATATTTTCCATGCATTTAATGATTTATTTTGAGCTAAATGACCCTGAATTTGAAAAACAATACAAATGAACTCTGAAAAGGTTATAACTTGGCATGACATCATAATTTCACCCACATAGAAACTTCTAAAGAGTTGAGAGGGTTACGGCAAAAACTGGATGCACTTCGTGTACAAATTGGACAATCTCTTTCGAAGTATGAGGCTTTCGGACGAAAACTCATCTATTACAAAGGGATTTCAATTTGAATAACTTATTTTAACTCCATACTTTTTGTGTGTTCAATATGCACCATTCAAAGGCACATCATCAATTTTCAACCCTTTTTGACTTCATTTGATATTTTCCATGCATTTAATGATTTATTTTGAGCTAAATGACCCTGAATTTGAAAAGCAGTACAAATGAACTCTGGAAAGGTTGTAACTTGGCATGACATCATAATTTGACCCACATAGCAACTTCTAAAGAGTTGAGAGGGTTACGGCAAAAACTGGATGCACTTCGTGTACAAATTGGACAATCTCTTTCGAAGTATGAGGGTTTCGGACGAAAACTCATCTATTACAAAGAGATTTCATTTTTAATAACTTATTTTAACTCCATACTTTTTGTGTGTTCAATATGCACCATTCAAAGGCACGCCATCAATTTTCAACCCTTTCTGACTTCATTTGATATTTTCCATGCATTTAATGATTTCTTTTGAGCTAAATGACCCTGAATTTGAAAAGCGGTACAAATGAACTCTGAAATGGTTGTAACTTGGCATGACATCATAATTTGACCCACATAGCAACTTCTAAAGAGTTGAGAGGGTTATGGCAAAAACTGGATGCACTTCGTGTACAAATTGGACAATCTCTTTCGAAGTATGAGGGTTTCGGATGAAAACTCATCTATTACAAAGGGATTTCATTTTTAATAACTTATTTTAACTCCATCCTTTTTGTGTGTTCAATATGCACCATTCAAAGGCACATTATCAATTTTAAACCCTTTCTGACTTCATTTGATATTTTCCATGCATTTCATGATTTATTTTGAGGTAAATGACCCTGAATTTGAAAAGCAGTACAAATGAACTTTGAAAAGGTTGTGACTTGGCATGACATAATAATTTCACCCACATAGCAACTTCTAAAGAGTTGAGAGGGTTACGGCAAAAACTTCGCGTACAAACTGGATGCACTTCGTGTACAAATTGTTACAAAGATAGCATGCTAGAAAATGCATGCATGTCCTTCACATAGAAAGTGATGACGGTGAAGCCGGTCACATCCTAGAGTGGAATCTAACCATGGAGAATCTTCATCATTTAACAGGATGCTTGGGTCAGTCTTCACTCTGAAGGGAGGGATTTCATGAAACTTTTCATAATCTTCTGACATGTCTGTCTTGTCCTCCACTCCCACAATGTTTCTTTTCCCTGAAACAACTATGTGGCGCTTTGGCTCATCGTATGATGTATTCGCTTTCTTATCTTTTTTTCTCCTCGGTTTGCTAGACATGTCCTTCACATAGAAAACCTGAGCCACATCATTGGCTAGGACGAATGAGTCATCCGTGTATCCAAGATTGTTGAGATCCACTCTTGTCATTCCATACTGCGGGTCTACCTATACCCCGCCTCTAGTATATTTGACCCATTTGCACCGAAACAAAGGGACCTTAAGATCAGGTCCATAGTCAAGTTCCCATATCTCCTCTATGTAACCATAATATGTGTCTTGAAAGTTAGTTGCATCATAGCGGACACCACTGTTTTGGTTGGTGCTCTTTTTATCTTGGGCGATCGTGTAAAATGTATTCCCATTTATCTCGTACCCTTTGAAAGTCGTTACAGTCAAACTTGGTGTCTTGCCCAACCACTACAGTTCATCTGGAACATCATTGTCATTGATGAGCTTTGTTTGCAACCAACCGGTGTTGGGGAACGTTGCATGGGAAACAAAAAATTTCCTATGCACACGCAAGATCTATCCATGGTGATGAGCATCTACGAGAGGGAGAGTGGATCTACGTGCCCTTGTAGATCGCTAAGCGGGAAGCGTTAAGAAACGCGGTTGGTGTAGTCGAACGTCTTCGTGATCCAAATCGCCAAGCGTCCCGCGATCTCATCACGATCCGTCCCGCAATCCAATCACGATCCGTCCCGCGAACTCATCACGATCCGTCCCGCAATCTCGCCACGATCCATCCCGCGAACTCATCACGATCCGTCTCGCGATCTTGATCACGGTCCTTCCGATCTAGCGCCGAACGGACGGCACCTCCGCGTTTAGCACACGTACAGCTCGATGACGATCTCCGCCTTCTTGATCCAGCAAGAGGGAGCAGAGAGGTAGAAGAGTTCTCCGGTAGCGTGACAACGCTCCAGAGATGGTG
Source organism: Hordeum marinum (assembly GCA_022496015.1). Taxonomy (NCBI): domain Eukaryota; kingdom Viridiplantae; phylum Streptophyta; class Magnoliopsida; order Poales; family Poaceae; genus Hordeum; species Hordeum marinum. The sequence continues at coordinate 336,997,089 of CM039677.1, read as the reverse complement.
GTGGAGCTATTCCGGCAGGGCTTCGCCTAAGCATTGTAGAAATTCGATCTAGAGGAGAAACTATGCACTAGAGGAACGGGTAGCACGTGGCTGAAAATTCTGTGCCAAAACCCTAAAATCCTCTAGTATATATAGGAGGAGAGGAGGAGTAGTCTTGGCTGCCAAAACGGCAGCCCTTGGGTCGGCCAAACCTAGTGGGATTGGAGGATTCCTCCTCCAATCCTAGTAGGACTAGGACTCCTCCTTATTTTTGCTTTTTTTGCCTTTTTCCACCTTTTTCTCTTTGGTCTTTCTCTCCCAGCCGCATGGGCCTTGTGTGGGACTTCCACCAGCTCACTAAGGGCTGGTATTCACTCTACCACAGCCCATGTAGCCTCTTGGGTCGAAATACCCCTCCCGATGGTCTCCCGGTACACTACCGGCACTCCCGGTACACTACCGATCAGCCCGAAACTTTTTCGGCGACCAAAATAGGACTTCCTATATATCAATCTTTACCTCCAGACCATTCCGGAGCTCCTCGTGACGTCCGAGATCTCATCCGGGACTCTGAGCAACCTTCCTTCACCACCATACATAACTCTATACTACCGAAACGTCACCAAACCTTAAGTGTGCAGACCCTGTGGGTTCGAGAACTATGTAGACATGATCGAGACACCTCTACGGTCAATAACCAATAGTGGGACCTGGATGCCCATATTGGTTCCTACATATTCTATGAAGATCTTTATCGGTCGAACCTCTATATCAAGGATTCAGTTAATCCCGTATGATGCTCCCGTTGTTCTTCGGTATGTTACTTGCTCGAGATTCGATCGTCGGTATCTCCATACCTAGTTCAACCTCATTTCCGGCAAGTCTCTTTACTCGTTCCGTAATACAAGAACCCATGACTAACACTTAGTCACATTGCTTGCAAGGCTTGTTGTGATGTTGTATTACCGAGTGGGCCCTGAGATACCTTTCCGTCACACGGAGTAACAAATCCCAGTCTTGATCCATGCCAACTCAACAGACACCCTCGGAGATACCTATAGATCACCTTTATAGTCACCCAGTTACATTGCAATGTTTGATACACACAAGGTACTCCTCCGGTGTCAGTGAGTTGCATGATCTTATGGTCATAGGAACATATACTTGACATGTAGAAAACAATAGCAATAAACTGACACGATCATATGCTACGTTTGTAGTTTGGGTCTTGTCCATCACACCATTCTCCTAATGATGTGATCCCGTTATCAAATGACATCTCATGTCCATGGCTAGGAAACCTTAACCATCTTTGATCAACGAGCTAGTCTATTAGAGGCATACCAGGGACATGGTTTTGTCTATGTATCCACACATGCATCTAAGTCTCCGATTAATACAATTATAGCATGGATAATAAACGATTATCATGAACAAGGAAATATGATAATAACCAATTTATTATTGCCTCTAGGGCATATTTCCAACAGTCTCCCACTTGCACTAGAGTCAATAATCTAGTTCACATCACCATGTGACACGCATTGTTATGAATCTAACACCCAATGAGTTCTGGGGTCAATCATGCTTTGCATGTGAGAGAGGCCTTATAGTCAACGGGTCTGCGACATTCAGATCCATATGTACTTTGCAAATCTCTATGTCAAACTGTAAACACTGCTACCACGCTCCACTTGGTACTATTCCAAATGGCTGCTCCACTATATGTATTTAGATTGCTACTACGGGTCATACGGATTGGTGTTAAAGCTTGCATCGACGTAACCCTTAACGATGAACTCTTTATCACCTCCATAATTGAGAAACATCTCCTTAGTCTTTTTAGTTACTAAGGATAATCTTGACCGATGTTCAGTGATCCACTCCTGGATAACTCTTGTACCCCGTGACGGACTCATGGAAAGGCACAAACAGGTGCGGTACACAGCATGACATACTATACAGAGCCTATGTCTAAGGCATAGGGGACGACATTCGTCCTTTCTCTTTCTTCTGCCGTAGTCGAGCTTTGAGTCTCACTCAACTTCACACCTTACAAAGCAGGCGAGAACACTTCTCTCTGACTAATCCATTTTGAACTCTTTCAAAATCTTGTCAAGGTATGTACTCATTGAAAGTCTTATCAAACATCTTGATCTATCTTTATAGATCTTGATGCTCAACAATTAGGTAGCTTTATCCAGGTCTTCCTTTGAAAAACTCTTTTCAAACAACCGTTTCTGCTCTCCAGAAATTCTACATCATTTCTGAATAGCAATATGTCATCCACATATATGTTGGAAATATGCCCTAGAGGCAATAATAAATTAGTTATTATCACATTTCCTTGTTCATGATAATCGTTTATTATCCATGCTATAATTGTATTGATCGGAGACTTAAATGCATGTGTGGATACATAGACAAAACCATGTCCCTAGTATGCCTCTAATGGACTAGCTCGTTGATCAAAGGATGGTTAAGGTTTCCTAGCCATGGACATGAGATGTCATTTGATAACGGGATCACATCATTAGGAGAATGATGTGATGGATAAGACCCAAACTACAAACATAGCATATGATCGTGTCAGTTTATTGTTACTGTTTTCTGCATGTCAAGTATATGTTCCTATGACCATGAGATCATGCAACTCACGAATATCGAGATCGCGAGACGGTTCGTGATGTGATCACGGAACGGATCGTGATGAGTTCGCGGGACAGATCGTGATCAAGATCGTGAGATGGATCGTGATGAGTTTGCGGGACGGATCATGATATGTTCGCGGGACGGTTCGTGATTGGATCGCGGGACGCTCGGCGATTTGGATCGCAAAGAAGTTCGACTACACCAACCGCGTTTCTTAATGCTTCCCGCTTAGCGATCTACAAGGGTACGTAGATCCACTCTCCCTCTCGTAGATGCTCATCACCATGGATAGGTTTGCGTGTGCGTAGGAAAAATTTTGTTTCCCATGCGACATTCCCCAACAGTGGCATCATGATCTAGGTTGATGGTTCGATGAGATCTCGAGTAGAACACAAAAGGTTTGTGGGTGTTGATGCTTAGATTGCTTCCTCCCTTGGTCGGATTTTGGTTCATCGGGATTGTGAGATGAAGCGGCCCGGACCAACATTACTCGTACGCTTACGAGAGACCGGTTCCCTCGACGCAACTTGTTGCTTAGATGGCTTGCGGGTGACAGTTAGACTCACTTTAGTTGGATCGGATCCGACAAAGGCGGTCCTTGAGAAGGTTGAAAAGAAATCTATGTATCACCGTTGTGGTTTATGCATAGGTGAGAATCGTTCTTGCTAGATACCCATAGCAGCCACGTAAAACATGCAACAACAATTAGAGGACGTCTAACTTGTTTTTGCAGGGTATGTTGTGATGTGATATGGCCAATTACATCATGAGATATATGTGATGTATGAGATGATCATGTGATGTATAGAATTTCACGACTTGCATGTCGTTGATTACGGCAACCGGCAGGAGCCATAGGGTTGTCTTTAATTATTGTATGACCTGCGTGTCAATCATTAAGCGCTATGTAATGCTTTACTTTATCGCTAAGCGGTAGCAATAGAAGTAGAAGCAGGGCTGGCACCACAACCCCAATGGCAACACATTGATGGAGATCAAGATGATGGAGATCATGGTGTTGTGCCGGTGACGATGGAGATCATGCCGGTGTTTCAAAGATGGAGATCTTAAACACAAGTTCATGGCCATATCATGTCACTTATGAATTGCATGAGATGTTAATCCTTTTATGCACCTTGTTTTGCTTAGTACGGCGGTAGCATTATAAGGTGATCCCTCACTTGAATTTCAAGATGAACTGTGCTCTCCCCGAGTGTGCACCGTTGCGAAAGTTCGTCGTGTTGAGACACCACGTGATGATCGGGTGTGATAGACTCTACGTTCACATACAACGGGTGCAAGCCAGATTTGCACGCGCAGAACACTCGGGTTAAACTTGACGAGCCTAGCATGTACAGACATGGCCTCGGAACACAAGAGACCGAAAGGTCGAGCATGAGTCATATAGTGGATATGATCAACATAATGATGTTCACCATTGAAGCCACCTTAACTCACATGATGATCTGACTTGAGTTGGTGAATTTGGATCATGTATCACTCGAATGACTCGAGGGATGTCAATTTGAGTGGGAGTTCTTAAGTAATATGATTAATTGAACTCATTATCATGAACATAGTCAATAGTGTCTTTGCAAATTATGTTGTAGAATACTAGCTTGCGCTGTAGCTCCCTTAAATTTTTATATGTTCCTAGAGAAATAGAGTTGAAAGATGTTGGTAGCAATATTGCGGACTGGGTCCGTAATCTGAGGATTGTCCTCATTGCTGCACAAAAGGCTTATGTCCTTAATGCACCGCTCGGTGCGCCACCCCCTCTAGCGTCGTCTATAGATGTTGTGAACATCTGACAGGCACGTTTCGATGACTACTTGATAGTTTAGTGCGTCATGCATTACGGCTTAGAATTGAGGCTCCGAAACGTTTTGAACGTCACGGAACATATGAGATGTTCTAGGAGCAGAGATTGTGATCTCAGGCTCGTGCCTGTGTTGCGAGATATGAGATCTCCAACAAGATTCTTTGCCTGTAAGATGAAGGAGAATAGCTCAATCGTTGAGCATGTACTCAGATTGTCTGGGTACTACAATCGCTTGAATCAAGTGGGAGTTGATCTTCCAGATAAGATAGCGATTGATATAGTTCTCCAAGTCACTGTCACTAAAGCTACTAGAACTTAATGATGAAATATAATACACCAGGGATAGAGTATTGATCCCTGAGCTGTTCGCGATGTTTGACACCGCGGAGGTAGAAATCAAGAAGGAGCGTCAAGTGTTGATGGTTAATCAAACCACTAGTTTCGAAAAGGGAAAGAGCAAGGAGGGAAACTTCATGGATAGCAAGTCAGTTGCTGCTCCAGTGAAGCAACCCAAAGTTGAACTCAAACCCGAGACTAAGTGCTTCTATTATGAGGTGAGAGGTCGCTGAAGCGGAACAACCCTAGATACTTGGTAGATAAGAAGGCTGGCAACATCGACAGAAGTATATTTGATATACGAGTTATTGATGTGTACCTTGCTAGTACTCCTAGTAGCACCTGGGTATTGGATACTGGTTCAGTTACTAAATGTTAGTAACTCGAAATAAAAGCTACGAAATAAACAGAGAACTAGCTAAGGGTGAGGTGACGATGTGTGTTGGAAATGTTTCCAAGGTTGATGTGATCAACATCGCACGCTCTCTCTACCTTCAGGATTAGTGACGAACCTAAATGAATGTTATTTGGTGTTTTGCGTTGAGCATGAACATGATTAGATCATGTTTGTTGCAATACGGTTATTCATTTAAGTCAGAGAATAATGGTTATTCTATTTACATGAATAATACATTCAATGGTCATGCACCCAGTGAGAATGGTTTTTTGAAATCTTGATCGTAGTAATACACATGTTCATAACATTGATGTCAAAAGATACAAAGTTAAATAATGATAGTACCACATACTTGTGGCACTGCCGCAAAATGTCATATTGGTATAAAGCGCATGAAGAAACTCCATGGTGATGGATATTTGGACTCATTCGATTTCGAATCGGTTGAGACATGCGAACCATGGGCAAGATGACTAGAGGACCCCGTTGGATGGAGCGGGCAAGTGATTCATTGGAAATGATACATGTTGATGTATGCAATCTAGTGAGTCTTGTAGCATGCAGTGGATATCGTTATTTTCTTACCTTCACTGATGATTTGAGTAGATATAGTGTATATTTACTTAATGAAACACAAGTCTGAATCGTTTGAAAGGTTCAAGCAAATTCAGAGTGAAGTTTAAAGATCATCGTGACAAGAAGATAAAAGTGACCGCGATATGATCGTGGAGGTGAATATCTGAGTTACGAGTTTGGCATACAACTTAAGACAATGTGAAATTTGTTTCACAACTAACACCACCTGGAACACCATGGTGTGATGGTGTGTCCGAACATCATAGTCATGCTCTATTGATATAGTGCATACTGTGATGTCTCTTATTGTTTTACTACTATAATTTTTGGGGTTATGCATTAGAGACAACTACATTCACTTTAAATAGGGCATCATCTAAATCCGTTGAGATGACACCGTGTGAATTATGGTTTGATAGAAACCTAAGCTGTCATTTCTTAATATTTGGGGTTGTGACACTTGTGTGGAAAATGTTTTCACCTAATGAGGTCGAACCCAAGGCGGACAAATGCATCTTCATAGAATACCCTAAGATCAGTTGGGTGAACCGTCAATCTCAGATCCTAGTGCAAAGTGTTTGTTGCTTAAATGGATCCTTTCTCGAGGAAATGTTTCTCTCGAAAGAATTGAGTGGGAGGAAGATAGAACTTGATGAGGTTGTTAAACCTTTGTTCAACCAGAGAGTAGCGCAGCGCAGAAAGATGTTTCTATGAAGCCTACATTAATTGAAGAGGAAGTTAATGATGATGATCATGAAGCTTCAGGATCAAGTTACTATCGAACTTCGTCGGTCGACAAGGATGTGTACTGCTCCTAAGTGGTACGACAACTCTGTCTTGGAGATCATGTTGTTGGACAACGATGAACCTACGAGCTATGGAGAAGCGATGATGGGCCCGGATTCCGACAAATGGTTGGAGGCCATGAAATCCGAGATAGGATCCATGTATGAAAACCAAGTGTAGACTTTGGTAGACTTGCTCGTTGGACGGCAGGTCATTGAGTACAAATGGATCTTTAAAATGAAGACAGACACTGATGGTGAATGTCACTATTTGTAAAGCTCGACTTGTTGCAAAGATGTTTGTGACAAGTTCAAGGAGTTGCCTACGATGAGACTTTCTCACTCGTAGCGATGCTAAAGTCTATTGGAATTATGTTAGCAGTTGCTGCATTTTCAATTATGAAATCTGGCAGATGGATGACAAAACATCGTTTCCTTAACGGTTTACTTGAGGAAAGGTTGTATGTGATACAACCAGAAGGTTTTGTCAGTCCTAAGGATGCTAAAAGGTGTGCAAGCTTCGGTGATCCTTCCATGGACTGAAGCAAGCATCTCGGAGTTGGAATATACGCTTTGATGAGGTGATCAAAGTTTTGATGTTTATACAAAGTTTACGAGAAACTTGTATTTGCAATAAAGTGAGTGGGAGCACTATAGAATATCTGATAAGTATATGTGGATGACATATTGTTGATCAGAAATAATGTAGAGTTTTTGGAAAGCATAAAACGGTCATTTGGAAAGTGATTTTAAAAGGAAGACCTGGATGAAGCTACCTAATTGTTGAGCATCAAAATCTATGGAGATAGATCAAGATGCTCGATGAGACTTTCAATGAGTGCATACCTTGACAAGATTTTGAAATAGTTCAAAATGGATCAGTCAGAGAAAGAGTTCTCGCCTGATTTGTAAGGTGTGAAAGTTGAGTGAGACTCAAAGCTCGACAACGGCAGAAGAAAGAGAAAGGACGAACGTCGTCCCCTATGCCTTAGCCATAGGCTCTATATTATGCCATGCTGTGTACCGCACCTGTGTGTGCCTTGCCATCAGTCCGTCAGGGGGTACAAGAGTGAACCAGGAGTGGATCACTGGACAGCGGTCAAGATTATCCTCAGTAACTAAGAGACTAAGGAGATGTTTCTCGATTATGGAGGTGATAAAGCATTCGTCGTAAGGAGTTACATCGATACAAGCTTTAACACTAATCCGGATGACTCGTAGTAGCAATCTGGATACGTATAGTGGAGTAGCCATTTGGAAATAGTACCAAGTGGAGTGTGGTAGCAGTGTTTACGGTTTGACATAGAGATTTGCAAAGTACACATGGATCTGAATATCGCAGACCTGTTGACTATAAGACCTCTCTCACATGCAAAGCATGATCGAGCCCCAAAACTCATTGGGTGTTAGATTCATAACAATGCGAATCACATGGTGATGTGAACTAGATTATTGACTCTACTGCAAGTGGGAGACTGTTGGAAATATGCCCTAGAGGCAATAATAAATTAGTTATTATCATATTTCCTTGTTCATGATAATCGTTTATTATCCATGCTATAATTGTATTGATCGGAGACTTAAATGCATGTGTGGATACATAGACAAAACCATGTCCCTAGTATGCCTTTAATCGACTAGCTCGTTGATCAAAGGATGGTTAAGGTTTCCTAGCCATGGACATGAGATGTCATTTGATAACGGGATCACATCATTAGGAGAATGATGTGATGGATAAGACCCAAACTACAAACATAGAATATGATCGTGTCAGTTTATTGTTACTGTTTTCAGCATATCAAGTATATGTTCCTATGACCATGAGATCATGCAACTCACGGATATCGGAGGAGTGCCTTGTGTGTATCAAACGTCGCAACGTAACTGGGTGACTATAAAGGTGCTCTACAGGTATCTCCGATGGTGTCTGTTGAGTTGGCATGGATCGAGACTGGGATTTGTTACTCCGTGTGACGGAGAGGTATCTCAGGGCCCACTCGGTAATACAACATCACAACAAGCCTTGCAAGCAATGTGGCTAAGTGTTAGTCACGGGATCTTGTATTACGGAACGAGTAAAGAGACTTGCCAGTAACGAGGTTGAACTAGGTATGGAGATACCGACGATCGAATCTCGGGCAAGTAACATACCGAAGAACAAAGGGAACGTTATACGGGATTAACTGAATCCTTGACATAGAGGTTCGATCGATAAAGATCTTCGTAGAATATGTAGGAACCAATGTGGACGTCCAGGTCCCGCCATTGGTTATTGACCGTAGAGGTGTCTCGGTCATGTCTACATAGTTCTCGAACCCGCAGGGTCTGCACACTTAAGGTTCGGTGACGTTTCGGTAGTGTAGAGTTATGTATGGTGGTGACCGAAGTTTGTTCGAAGTCCCGGATGAGATCCCGGACGTCACGAGGAGCTCCAGAATGGTCCGGAGGTAAAGATTCATATATAGGAAGTCCCAGTTTGATTTTCGGAAAAGTTTCGGGCTCATCGGTAGTGTACCGGGAGTGCCGGTAGTGTACCGGGAGGCCTCTGGGAGGGGTATTTCGACCCCAAGAGGTCCATGGGCTGTGGGAGAATAATAACCAGCCCTTAGTGGTCTGGGAAAATAGCCACAAAGGCCCATGGCGCAGGAGAGAAAGTCCTAAAGAAAAAAGTGGAAAATCAGCCAATAGGAGGCAATCCTACTCCAACTAGGATTGGAGGTGAAGTAGGATTGCTTCCCACCTCCTATTTCGGCCGACCCAAAGGCCTTGGCTGCCTCTCCTCTCCTCTCCTCCTATATATACTAGTGGATTGGGTGGTTTTTGGATAGAATTTCCGGCCACGTGCTACCCGTTCCACCGGTGCATAGTTTCTCCTCTAGATCGGTTTTCTGCAGCGCTTAGGCGAAGCCCTGCCGGAATTGCTCCCCCACCATCACCGGAGCGCCGTCACGCTGCCGGTGAACTCTCTCTCCTCTCCACCTCCTCTCGCTGGATCGAGACGGTGGAGATCGTCATCATGCTGCACGTGTGCTGAACGCGGAGGTGTCGTCCGTTCGGCGCTAGATCGAAAGGACCGTGATCGAGATCGCGAGACGGTTCGTGATGTGATCACGGAACGGATCGTGATGAGTTCGCAAGACAGATCGTGATCAAGATCGTGAGATGGATCGTGATGAGTTTGCGGGATGGATCATGATGTGTTCGCGGGACGGTTCGTGATTGGATCGCGGGACGCTCGGCGATTTGGATTGCGAAGAAGTTCGACTACACCAACCGTGTTTCTTAACGCTTCACGCTTAGCGATCTACAAGGGTACGTAGATCCACTCTCCCTCTCGTAGATGCTCATCACCATGGATCACTCTTGTACCCCTTGACGGACTCATGGAAAGGCACACACAGGTGCGGTACACAGAATGACATACTATACAGAGCCTATGTCTAAGGCATAGGGGACGACATTCGTCCTTTCTCTTTCTTCTGCCGTTGTCGAGCTTTGAGTCTCACTCAACTTCACACCTTACAAAGCAGGCGAGAACACTTCTCTCTGACTAATCCATTTTGAACTCTTTCAAAATCTTGTCAAGGTATGTACTCATTGAAAGTCTTATCAAACATCTTGATCTATCTTTATAGATCTTGATGCTCAACAATTAGGTAGCTTTATCCAGGTCTTCCTTTGAAAAACTCTTTTCAAACAACCGTTTATGCTCTCCAGAAATTCTACATCATTTCCGAATAGCAATATGTCATCCACATATACTTATCAGAAACTCTATAGTGCTCGCACTCACTTTATTGCAAATACAAGTTTCTCGTAAACTTTGTATAGACTCAAAAACTTTGATCACCTCATCAAAGTGTATATTCCAACTCCGAGATGCTTGCTTCAATTCATAGAAGAATCACTGAAGCTTGCACACCTTTTAGCATCCTTAGGACTAACAAAACCTTCTGGTTGTATCACATACAACCTTTCCTCAAGCAAACCGTTAAGGAAATGATGTTTTGACATCCATCATGCCAGATTTCATAATTGAAAGTGCAGCAACTGCTAACATAGTTTCAACAAACTTTAGCATCGCTACGAGTGAGAAAGTCTCATCGCAGTCAACTCCTTGAACTTGTCGTAAACTTCTTTGCAACAAGTCGAGCTTTACAAATGGTGACATTTACCATCAGCGTTTGTCTTCATTTTAAAGATCCATTTATACTTAACGACCTGCCGTCCAACGAGCAAGTCCACCAAAGTCTATACTTGGTTTTCATACATGGATCCTTTCTCGGATTTCATGGCCTCTAACCATTTGTTGGTTTTCGGGCCCATCATCACTTCTCCATAGTTCGTAGGTTCATCGTTGTCCAACAACATGACCTCCAAGACAGGGTTGTCATACCGCTCAGGAGCAGTAAACGTCCTTGTCGACCTACGATGTTCGATAGTAACTTGATCCGAAGCTTCATGATCATCATCATTAACTTCCTCTTCAACTAACGTAGGCTTCACAGAAACAACTTGCTACGCTGCGCTACTCTCTGGTTGAAAGAGAGGTTCAATAACCTCATCAAGTTCTATCTTCCTCCCACTCAATTCTTTCAAGAGAAAATTTTCCTCGAGAAAGGACCCAGTTTTAGCAACAAACATTTTATGCTTGGATCTGAGACAGAAGATTCACCCAACTTTTCTTAGGGTATTCTATGAAGATGCATTTGTCCGCTTTGGATTCAAGCTCATTAGGTGAAAACATTTTCCACACAAGCGTCACAACCCCAAACAATAAAAATGACAGCTTAGGTTTCTATCAAACCATAATTCACACGGTGTCATCTCAATGGATTTAGATGGTGCCCTATGTAAAGTGAATGTAGTTGTCTCTAATGCATAACCCCAAAATTATAGTAACAAAACGATAAGAGACATCATAGCATGCACCATATCCAATAGATCACGACTATGACGTTCGGACACACCATCACACTATGGTGTTCTAGGTGGCGTGAGTTGTGAAACAATTTTCACATTGTCTAAAGTTGTATGCCAAACTCGCAACTCAGATATTCATCTCAACGATCATATCGTAGACATTTTTATCTTCTTGTCACGATGATCTTAAACTTCACTCTGAATTGGTTGAACCTTTCAAACGATCCAGACTTGTGTTTCATTAAGCAAATATACACTATATCTACTCAAATCATCAGTGAAGGTAAGAAAATAACGATATCCACCGCATGCTACAAGACTCATTGGATTGCATACATCAACATGTATCATTTCCAGTAAATCACTTGCCCGCTCCATCAAACCAGAAAACGGGGTCCTTAGTCATCTTGCCCAAGAGGCATGGTTCGCATGTCTCAACGGATTCAAAATCGAATGAGTCCAAAGATCCATCAGCATGGAGTTTCTTCATGCGCTTTATACCAATATGAAATTTAGCGGCAGTGCCACAAGTATGTGGTACCATCATTATTAACTTTGTATCTTTTGGCATCAATGTTATGAACATGAGTATTACTACGATCAAGATTCAACAAACCATTCTCACTAGGTGCATGACCATTGAAGGTATTATTCATGTAAACAGAATAACCATTATTCTTTAACTTAAATGAATAACCGTGTTGTAATAAACACGATCCAATCACGTTCATGCTCAACGCAATACACCAAATAACATTTATTTAGGTTTGTCACTAATCTCGAAGGTAGAGAGAGCGTGCGATGTTGATCACATCAACCTTGGAAACATTTCCAACACACATCATCACCTCACACTTAGCTAGTATCCGTTTATTCCGTGGCTTTTACTTTGAGTTACTAACATTTAGCAACCGAACCGGTATCCAATACCCCAGGTGCTACTAGGAGTACTAGCAAGGTACACATAATAACACGTATATCAAATATACTTCTGTCGACTTTGCCAGCCTTCTTATCTACCAAGTATCTAGGGTTGTTCCGCTTCAGCGACCGTTCTCCTCATAATCGAAGCACTTAGTCTCGGGTTTGGTTTAGACTTTGGGTTGCTTCACTGGATCTGCAACTGACTTGCTATCCATGAAGTTTCCATCCTTGCTCTTGCCCTTCTCGAAACTAGTGGTTTTGACTAACCATCAACACTTGACGCTCCTTCTCGATTTCTACCTTCATGGTGTCAAACATCGCGAACAGCTCAGGGATCATTATTTCTATCCCTGGCGTATTATAGTTCATCACCAAGTTCTAGTAGCTTAGTGACAGTGACTTGGAGAACTATATCAATCACTATCCTATCTGGAAGATCAACTCCCACTCGATTCAAGCGATTGTAGAACCTAGACAATTTGAGCACATGCTCAACGATTAAGCTATTCTTCTTCATCTTGCAGGCAAAGAATCTTGTTGGAGATCTCATATCTCGCAACATGGGCATGAGCCTGAGATCCTAATTTCAGCTCTTACAACATCTCATATGTTCCGAGACGTTCAAAACGTCTCGGAGCCTCAATTCTAAGCCGTAATGCATGACACACTAAACTATCAAGTAGTCATCAGAACATGCCTGTCAGATGTTCACAACATCTAAAGACGATGCTAGAGGGGTTGGCGCACCGAGCGGTGCATTAAGGACATAAGCCTTCTATGCAGCAATGAGGACAATCCTCAGATCATGGACCCAGTCTGCAATATTGCTACCATCATCTTTCAACTCTATTTCTCTAGGAACATATAAAAATTCAAGGGAGCTACAGCGTGAGCTAGTAATGTACAACATAATTTTGCAAAGTCACTACTAACTATGTTCATGATAATGAGTTCAATTAATCATATTACTTAAGAACTCCCACTCAAATTGACATCCCTCTGGTCATTCGAGTGAAACATGATCCAAATTCACCAACTCAAGTCCGATCATCACGTGAGTTGAGGTGGTTTCAATGGTGAACATCATCATGTTGATCATATCTACTATATGACTCACGTTTGACCTTTAAGTCTCTTGTGTTCCGAGGCCATGTATGTACATGCTAGGCTCGTCAAGTTTAACCCGAGTGTTCTGCATGTGCAACACTGGCTTGCACCCGTTGTATGTGAACGTCGAGTCTATCACCACCCGATCATCACGTGGTGTCTCAACACGACAAACTTTCGCAACAGTGCACACTCGGGCAGAACACAATTTATCTTGAAATTAAGTGAGGGATCACCTTATAATGCTACCATCGTCCTAAGCAAAACAAGGTGCATAAAAGCATTAACATCACATGCAAATCATAAGTGCCATGATATGGCCTTGAACTTGTGCTTTTGATCTCCATCTAGAAAGCATCGGCATGATCTCCATCGTCACCGGCATGACACCATGATCTTCATCATCTTGATCTCCATCAACGTGTCGCCATCGGGGTTGTCGCGCCCAACATGCTTCTACTACTATTGCTACCATTTAGCGATAAAGTAAAGCATTACGTAGCGCTTAATGATTGACACGCAGGTCATACAATAATTAAAGACAACCCTATGGCTCCTGCCGGTTGTCGTACTCATCGGCATGCAAGTCGTGATAATCTATACATCACATGATTATCTCATACATCACATATATCACATCATGTAATTGGCCATATCACATCACAACATACCCTGCAAAAACAAGTTAGACGTCCTCTAATTGTTGTTGCATGTTTTACGTGGCTGCTACGGGTATCTAGCAAGAACAATTCTCATCTATGCAAAAACCACAACGGTGATACACTAGTTGCTTTTCAACCTTCTCAAGGACCGCCTTTGTCGAATCCGATCCAACTAAAGTGAGAGAAACTGGCACCCACAAGCCATCTATGCAACAAGTTGCGGTCAAGGGAACCGGTCTCTCGTAAGTGTACGAGTAATGTTGGTCCGGGCCGCTTCATCTGACAATACCGCTGAACCAAAATCCGACCAAGGGAGGAAGAAATCTAAGCATCAATGCCCACAAACCTTTTGTGTTCTACTCGAGATCTCATCTACACATAGACCTAGCTCATGATGCCACTGTTGGGGAACCTTGCATGGGAAACAAAAAAATTCCTACGCACACACAAGATCTATCCATGGTGATGAGCATCTATGAGAGGGAGAGTGGATCTACGTACCCTTGTAGATCGCTAAGCGGGAAGCGTTAAGAAACGCGGTTGGTGTAGTCGAACGTCTTCGCGATCCAAAAAGCCGACCATCCCGCGATCTCATCACGATCTGTCCCGCGATCCAATCACGATCCGTCCCGTGAACTCATCACGATGCGTCCCGTGATCTCGTCACGATCTGTCCCGCGAACTCATCACGATCCGTCTCGCGATCTTGATCACGGTCCTTCCGATCTAGCGCTGAACGGATGGCACCTCCGCGTTCAGCACACGTACAGCTCAATGATGATCTCCGCCTTCTTGATCCAGCAAGAGGGAGTGGAGAGGTAGAAGAGTTCTCCGGCAGCGTGACAGTGCTCCGAAGATGGTGGTGGAGCTATTCCGGCAGGGCTTCGCCTAAGCACTGTAGAAATTCGATCTAGAGGAGAAACTATGCACTAGAGGAACGGGTAGCACGTGGCTGAAAATTTTGTGCCAAAACCCTAAAATCCTATAGTATATATAGGAGGAGAGGAGGAGGAGGCTTGGCTGCCAAAAAGGCAGCCCTTGGGTCGGCCAAACCTAGTGGGATTGGAGGATTCCTCCTCCAATCCTAGTAGGACTAGGACTCCTCCTTATTTTTGCTTTTTTTGCCTTTTTCGACCTTTTTCTCTTTGGTCTTTCTCTCCCAGCCGCATGGGCCTTGTGTGGGACTTCCACTAGCCCACTAAGGGCTGGTATTCACTCTCCCACAGCCCATGTAGCCTCTTGGGTCGAAATACCCCTCCCGATGGTCTCCCGGTACACTACCGGCACTCCCGGTACACTACCGATGAGCCCGAAACTTTTCCGATGACCAAAATAGGACTTCCTGTATATCAATATTTACCTCCGAACCATTCCGCAGCTCCTCGTGACGTCCAAGATCTCATCCGGGACTCCGAGCAACCTTCAGCCACCACCATACATAACTCTATACTATCGAAATGTCACCAAACCTTAAGTGTGCAGACCCTGCGGGTTCGAGAACTATGTAGACATGACCGAGACACCTCTACGGTGAATAACCAATAGCAGGACCTGGATGCCCATATTGTTTCCTACATATTCTACGAAGATCTTTATCGGTCGAACCTCTATATCAAGGATTCAGTTAATCCCGTATGATGCTCCCTTTGTTCTTCGGTATGTTACTTGCCCAAGATTCGATCGTCGGTATCTCCATACCTAGTTCAACCTCATTTCTGGCAAGTCTCTTTACTCGTTCCGTAATACAAGATCCCATGACTAACACTTAGTCACATTGCTTGCAAGGCTTGTTGTGATGTTGTATTACCGAGTGGGCCCTGAGATACCTCTCCGTCACACGGAGTAACAAATCCCAGTCTTGATCCATGCCAACTCAACAGACACCCTCGGAGATACCTGTAGAGCACCTTTATAGTCACCCAGTTACGTTGCAATGTTTGGTACACACAAGGTACTCCTCCGGTGTCAGTGAGTTGCATGATCTCATGGTCATAGGAACATATACTTGACATGCAGAAAACAGTAGCAATAAACTGACATGATCATATGCTACGTTTGTAGTTTGGGTCTTGTCCATCACACCATTCTCCTAATGATGTGATCCCGTTATCAAATGACATCTCATGTCCATGGCTAGGAAACCTTAACCATCTTTGATCAACGAGCTAGTCTATTAGAGGCATACCAGGGACATGGTTTTGTCTATGTATCCACACATGCATCTAAGTCTCCGATTAATACAATTATAGCATGGATAATAAACGATTATCATGAACAAGGAAATATGATAATAACCAATTTATTATTGCCTCTAGGGCATATTTCCAACAACCGGCAAAAGTCTCCATGTGTTTACGTTCAATCCAGGGGTCAGACTGCTCCGGGTTCTTGGATCGTACAATATCCTTGTGTTCCTCCATATATGTAGTCACCAAGGTGGAATTTTGTAGAACCGTGTAGTGTGCTTGATTGAAAGAATGCCTGTCCATATTTATTGCTTCTTTCTTTCCTAATGTGCCTTTTCCACCCAGTCTCCCCTCATGCCGCGATTCAGGAAGACAAATCGGCTTAATGTCAAGAACAAAGTCAACACAAAACTCAATAACCTACTCTGTTCCATATCCCTTGGCGATGCTTCCTTCTGGCCTAGCACGGTTATGAACATATTTATTTAAGACTCCCATGAACCTCTCGAAGGGGAACATATTGTGTAGAAATACAAGACCCAGAATGTTAATCTCTTCGACTAGGTGAACTAGAACGTGCGTCATAATATTGAAGAAGGATGGAGGGAATACCAACTCGAAACTGACAAGACATTGGACTAGGTCATTCTGTAACCTTGGTAGGATTTCTGGATCAATTACCTTCTGAGAAATTGCATTGAGGAATGCGCATAGCTTCACAATGGCCAATCGAACATTTTCCCGTAGAAGCCCCCTAAGTGCAACCGGAAGTAATTGCTTCATAATCACGTGGCAGTCATGAGCATTTGAAATTTTTTCTCTGCCATATTTATTATTCCCTTTATATTTGACAAGACGCCAGACGGGACCTTGATGCTGAGCAGGCATTCAAAAAAGATTTCCTTCTCTTCTTTCGTAAGAGCGTAGCAGGCAGGACCTTGATACTACTTTGGAGGCATGCCATCTTTTTTGTTAATTCTTTGCTTGTCCTCCCATGCCTCCGGTGTATCTTTTGTCTTTTCATACACGCCCAAGAAGCCTAGCAAGTTCACACAAAGATTTTTCATCATGTGCATCACGTCGATTGCATTGCGGACCTCTAGGGCTTTCCAATATTCAAGTTCCCAAAATATAGATTTCTTCTTCCACATGGGTACGTGTCCGTTGGCGTCATTCGGAACAGATTGTCGGCCAGGACCCTTTCCAAAGATTACCTGTAAATCCTTGACCATATCAAATATATACTCACCAGTACGGAGGCCAGGCTTCTTCCGGTTATCTGGCTCACCTTTGAAATGGTTACCTGCCTTTCTTAAGATATGCTTGATTGGTAGAAATCGACGATATCCCAAGTACACATTCTTCTTACATTTATCCAAATATATACTTTCAGTATCATCTAAACAGTGCATGCATGAATTGTATCCCTTGTTTGTATGTCCTAAAAGGTTACTAAGAGCAGGCCAATCATTGATGGTTACAAACAGCAACGCTCGTAGGTCAATTTCCTTCTGTGTGTGCGCATCCCACACACATACACCTAGTTTTTTCCACAACTGTAGAAGTTCATCAACTAGTGGCCTTAGGTAGACATCAATGTTGTTGCCGGGTTGCTTAGGGCCTTGGATGAGCACTGGCATCATAATGAACTTCCGCTTCATGCACAACCAAGGAGGAAGGTTGTAGATACATAGAGTCACGGGCCAGGTGTTGTGACTGGAGCTCTACTCCCCAAAAGGATTCATGCCGTCTGTACTAAGACCAACCATAAGTTCGTTGCATCAGCTGCAAAGTCCTCGAACTCCCTCTCAATTTTTCTCCACTGTGACCCATCAGCGGGTGCTCTCAACATCCCGTCTTTCTTACGTTCTTCTTTGTGCCATCGCAACAACTTGGCATGCTCTTTGTTTTCGAAGAAATGTTTCAACCATGGTATTATAGGAGCATACCACATCACCTTGGCAGGAACCCTCTTCCTGTGGCGTTCACCCTCTACATCACCAGGGTCATCGCGGGGGATCTTATAGCGCAGTGCACCGCATACCGGGCATGCATCCAAATTCTCGTACTCCTCACCGTGGTAGAGGATGCAGTCATTAGGGCATGCATGTATCTTCTGCACCTCTAATCCTAGAGGGCAGACAACCTTCTCTGCTTCGTACATACTTTCAAGCAATTTGTTATCCTTTGGAAGCATCTTATTTATCATTATCAGCAATTCTTAAAATCCCTTGTTAGTTACACCATTCTTCGCCTTCCATTGCAGCAATTCCAGCATGGTACCCAGCTTTTTCTTGTCATCTTCACAATTTGGATACAATAATTTCTTATGATCCTCTAACATGCATTTCAAATTCAACCTCTCCTTATCATTTTCGCAGTTTCTCTTTGCATCAGCAATGACCTGACCCAAATCATCAGCGGGCTCATCTGATGCCTCTTCTTTAGCTTCCCCCATTGATGCCTCTTCTTCAGCTTCCCCCATTGTTGTATCGGTGAAAGGATAGTTGTCATCATCCTCTTGTTCTTCATTGTCTTCCATTATAACCCCTCTTTCTCCGTGCTTGGTCCAACAGCTATAACCGGACATGAAACCGGACTTCAGCAGGTGGTAGTGAAGGGTTTTTGAGGTAGAGTAATTCCTATCATTCTTACAGTCACGACATGGACAACACATGAAACCATTCTGCTTGTTTGCCTCAGCCACACAAATAAAATCATGCAGGCCATTAAGAAACCCTGGACTTAGTCGGTCATCGTACATCCATTGCTGGCTCATGTTCACTACACAACATCGAAGTGACCAAATTGATACAACTTCATCATCACATTACAACCAAAAGTAGAGCTAGTAGTGACCAAATGTTATTACTGCAAATAATAGATACTTATAGTTCATACATACATCTCATAAAACAACATACAACTATCTAAAACATGTAAATGCAACAACAAATGCCATCATAATCGCAACTAAAGTAACAATTGAGCCAACGGCATAATGATACCAAGCCTCTTTATCAATGGCATATTTTCTAATCTTTCTAAGCTTCAAGTGCATTCCAGCCATCTTGTTCTTGTGATCATCGACGATATCGACAACATGCAACTCCAATCCCATCTTCTCATCTTCAGTTCTTTTCAATTTTTCTTTCAAATGATCAATTTCTTTTTCAGCTTGTGTTAATTTCTCTAGCAGAATTGCATAGTCGGTTGGAATTTCTGGTTCAACTACTTCCTATAGATAAAAACATCTACGTCAATTTGGTGGCATAATTAATTGTCATAGACATTAGATGATGTGTGAAATAGTTATAAAAGATAACGACATACCACATCTGAATCATAGACTGGACGAGGGACGACGTGGGCGGATACCATAACCATGACACTATAGAATAACTAACAATAATACAAGTAAGTAAATCGTACATGCATCTATCTAAATCATACAAGTAAGTTTTTTTAACAAAAAGGTTTTAAGAAGAACAAGAGGCTCACCAAGGTGGCCGGTGCCGCGACGAGACGGTGCGGACGATTGACGGTGGTTAGGACGGGGATGGGAAGGCACCAAATAAACCACACGTACACATATGCAACCTGACAAGTTAATTTGAGATCAAATTGCATATAAATCAAATAAACTCCCACATAATGATCACTCTCCAAAACCTAGCTAAAACCCACAAATCACATATCTTTGAGCATACCACAAGCTAATCTAGCAATGAGAGATGAAGGAGCAAAGTTGCTAACCTTTATGAACACTTGGATAGATGGGGTGCCTTTAAATCTTGACAAATCCTTGGCAAAATGGAGGATGAGCTTCGAGCAAGAAGAAGAACAGGGGAGAAAACAGAGAAATGAGAGCCCCTTCGATCGACTGCAACGAAGCGTATGTAGGAAGTCTTTAGTACCGGTTGGTGACACCAACCGGTACTAAAGGTTGCCCTTTAGTACCGGTTGGTGTCACCAACCGGTACTAAAGATGCACGCGGGGCCCAAGTCTGACCAAAAGCCTGTCACGCCCCCTTTAGTACCGGCTTGTGACACGAACCGGTACTAAAGATCGCTCACGAGCCGGTACTAAAAGTCACCTTGCTCCTAGACGTTGGAGCTGGCACGAACCGGGACTAATACCATCTTTAGTACCGGCTCGTAACCAGACCGGGACTAATGCTCGGGATGAAAGGTTTGTTTTCTACTAGTGTATCCTTCTTTGTTGTTGTGTCTGTCCCTTCGGGGAAATGTCTCGTAGTGTAATGGAGTCCCTATAGCCTGCTACGACTCGTCTACGTGTAGTGATGCCATTTATGTCCCACGGCGTAGTGGAGTCCTTGTAGCTTGCTATGACTCGTCTACACACGCTAGAGATCGACACCTGCATTGTTGGGTTACGTATGCGTGTCCTTGTACGGATGTGCCACTTGGGTTCTACGACTAGTCATGTTGGCCCGGGTTCTTTGACATTTGAATGTTAGCGACACATTCACATACGTGAGTCAAAAGACGCAAACGGTCCCGGCCCAGGTAAGGTGGCAGCCATGGAGATAACCGTGTATGAGACCGCAAAGTGATGTGATGTGTTACAGGCTGGATTCTTAAGGCTTAAGATCAGGGTCCCGACAGCTTTGGTATCAGAGCTTGACTGCCTGTAGGATTACCAAGCCAAACTGGTCGATGTTGAGTCTAGAACTGCTTTAGTTATATAAGGGAATTGATTGTGGAAGGGAATGTAAAGCTCTTTTTTACTCATTTCCTTGTGTCATTCTGATTCTGAGTCACCCTCTTCTTTTCTACGGGGATTAAGAACTAGGCATTCTCATCTATCTATTAGGATGATGAGTTATTATGCTGGAGACCTATAGGAAAGATGTTGTCTTTCTGGATCGATGCCTCTATAAGAATTCATTGTCATGTTGTCAGTGCTCTTGTGCAGGTTGCCTCATATTTCATGCCCGTACAGCCGTTATGTTGTCCGAGTTATCCAAGGTTTCCAAATTATCTGATGCAATTGCAAAACTCTTTCGTCTTGAGTCAATGTCTTTCAGGCCAGACAAAGCACACTAATTGTTGAGTTGAGGTACTCTATTACCTTGACGTGTTTGATGAAGGTGTTTAGGAAACCATGTTGTTTCAGTGAACCACCCAATAGTCTAGTTGTGTCTTTAGTTTCCAGTGTAATAATTCTGGCCATCATTATCAAAAGCATGATGTGATGCTACTTAGTCAATAGGTATTCTGTATCTGGGTTCTTGAACCCAAGGATCATTCTGCTCATTCCCGTTGATAGTATTTGCTCGTTCCTTTAGGATATTAGTAACCTTGTTATAGTCTTCAAGGTTTGTGGTATATCATTCTTCCAATACCATGTTGAGGATATCGCTTATCGTTATCATCTCGGTCAACTGAGGATTAAAGATTAATCAGAAATCAGCTGATTAATCAATTTTATCGGTCGACTATTAATCGGCAATTTTTTGCAAATCCCAGGTTCCCAACACCGAAAATATGCTATATTTAACACCAAAAATATATTGGGCAGAAGTGCTACCTTGATTCCTAGCCTCTGAATCCTCGTATAATGACAAACACAATAGCAAATAGTACATATTGCATAACAAAGACCACAAAAACACAAATACATATACATAGTACTAGGAATAGGCCTGATTTATCAGAAGATTCCCGATAAATCGCTTGTCAGAGCGATAAATCGACCCAAAAGATAAACGGTGAAGATAAGGCATAATCTTATCGGTCACCCCACGAGTAGCGATAAATCGGACGATAAATCGCTGAATCGGATGATTTTTTGAACAGTGTTGCATACTTTGTTAGCATCTTTAGGATCGACAAAACCTTCCGGTTGCATCATATACAGTTCTTACTTAAGGAAACAATTAAGGAATGTCGTTTTGACATCCATTTGCCAGATCTCATAATCATAAAATGTTGCAATTGCTAACATGATTCGGACGGACTTCAGCATCGCTACAGGTGAGAAAGTCTCATCGTAGTCAACTCCTTGAACTTGTCGATAACCCTTAGCGACAAGCTAAGCCTTATAGACGGTCACATTACCATCCATGTCAGTCTTCTTCTTAAAGATCCATTTATTTTCTATGGCTCGCCGATCATTGGGCAAGTCCACCAAAGTCCATACTTTGTTCTCATACATGGATCCTATCTCGGATTTCATGGCTTCAGGCCATTTGTTGGAATTCGGGCCCGCCATTGCTTCTTCATAGTTCGAAGGTTCACCATTGTCCAACAACATGAACTCCAGGACAAGGTTGCCGTACCACTCTGGTGCGGAACGTGTCCTTGTGGACCTTCGAGGTTCAATAGCAACTTGATCTAAAGTTTCATGATCATCATCATTAACTTCCTCTCCAACCGGTGTAGGATCCACAGAAACAACTTCCTGTGCTGCGCTACTCTCCGGTTCGAGTGGAGGTACAATTACCTCATCAAGTTCTATTTTCCTCCCACTTACTTCTTTCAAGAGAAACTCTTTCTCTAGAAAGGATCCATTCTTGGCAGCAAAGACTTTGCCTTCGGATCTAAGGTAGAAGGTATACCCAATAGTTTCTTTGGGGTATCCTATGAAGAACCACTTTTCCGCTTTGGGTTCGAGCTTCTCAGGTTGGAGTTTCTTCACATAAGCATCGCATCCCCAAACTTTCAGAAACGACAGCTTAGGTTTCTTTCCAAACCATAATTCATACGGTGTCGTCTCAACGGACTTAGACGGTGCCCTATTTAAAGTGAATGCGGCAGTCTCTAATGCATATCCCCAAAATGATAGCGATAAGTCGGTAAGAGAGATCTTAGATCGCACCATATCCAATAGAGTGCGATTACCATGTTCAGACACACCATTTCGTTGAGGTGTGCCAGGCGGCATGAGTTGTGAAACAATTCCACATTTCCTTAGGTGCGTGCCAAACTCGTCACTCAAATATTCACCGCCACGATCAGATCGTAGGCACTTTATTTTCCTGCCATGTTGATTCTCTACCTCACTCTAAAATTCCTTGAACTTTTCAAAGGTTTCAAACTTGTGTTTCATTAAGTAGACATACCCATATCTGCTTAAGTCATTAGTGAGGGTGAGAACATAACGGTAGCCACAGCGAGCCTCAACACTCATTGGACCGCATACATCGGTATGTATTATCTCCAATAAGTCAGTTGCTCGCTCCATTGTTCCTGAGAACGGCGTCTTGGTCATCTTGCCCATGAGGCATGGTTCGCACGTGTCAAATGATTCAAAATCAAGAGACTCCAAAAGTCCGCCAGCATGGAGTTTCTTCATGCGTTTGACACCAATATGACCAAGGCGGCAGTGCCACATGTAAGTGGGACTATCATTATCAACCTTACATCTTTTGGTACTCACACTATGAACATGTGTAACATCACGTTCGAGATTCATTAAAAATAAACCATTGACCAACGGGGCATGACCATAAAACATTTCTCTCATATAAATAGAACAACCATTATTCTGAGATTTAAATGAGTAGCCATCTCGCATCAACTATTAAAAATAAGTAGAAGTAGCATGCCGACGGCGATCACATCGACCTTGGAACCATTCCCGACGTGCATCGTCACCTCGTCCTTCGCTAGTCTCCGCTTATTCCGCAGCTCCTGCTTGGAGTTACAAATGTGAGCAACTACACCAGTATCAAATATCCAGGAGCTACTACGAGCGCTGGTAAGGTACACATCAATAACAAGTATATCACATATACCTTTAACGTTGCCGGCCTTCTTATCCGCTAAGTACTTGGGGCAGTTCTGCTTCTAGTGACCGGTACCCTTGCAATAAAAGCACTGAGTCTGAGGCTTGGGTCCATTCTTGTTCTTCTTCCCGGCAACTTGCTTACCGGGCGCGGCAACTGCTTTGCCATCCTTCTTGAAGTTCTTCTTACCCTTGCCTTTCTTGAAACTAGTGGTCTTATTGACCATCAACACTTCATGTTCCTTTTTGATTTCCACCTCCGCTGATTTCAGCATCGAATATAACTCAGGAATGGACTTCTCCATCCCGTGCATATTGTAGTTCATCACAAAGCTCTTGTAGCTAGTGTTGGGAGACGTAGTAGTAAATCAAAAAAATTGCTACGTGTTCACCAAGATCTATTTATGGAGAAACCAGAAATGAGTGGGGAGAGTGCATCTTCATACCTTTGAAGATCGCAAAGTGGAAGCGTTGCTAGAACACGGTTGGTGGAGTCGTACTCGCGGCGATTCAGATTGCGGTCAAATCCGATCTAAGCGCCGAACAACGGCGCCGCCGCGTTCACCACACGTGCAGCCCGGTGATGTCTCCTACGCCTTGATCCAGCAAGGAGGAAGGAGAGGTTGAGGGAGAGCTCCGGCAGCACGACGACATGGTGATGGTGGAGCTGCGTGGTCTCCGACAGGGCTTCGCCAAGCACCACG
This sequence comes from Hordeum marinum, assembly GCA_022496015.1. Classification (NCBI taxonomy): domain Eukaryota; kingdom Viridiplantae; phylum Streptophyta; class Magnoliopsida; order Poales; family Poaceae; genus Hordeum; species Hordeum marinum. Next base: position 336,972,283 of record CM039677.1, on the reverse strand, counting down.
GAGAACGAGGAAGAGGAAGGGTAGGGCTGCGCCGAGAGAGAGAGAGAACTCGTGTGTTTGGCAGCCCCAAAACCCTCCACTATATATAGGAGGAATGGGAGGGAGGGCGCAGCCCTAGGGTTCCCACCCTAGGGGCTGCGGCCGGCCCTAGATTGGCCATCTGGCCGGCGGCTAGAGAGGGAGAGGGGAGGGCGCAGCCCTAGGTGGGCCTTAGGCCCATCTGGGCCTAGGGTTTCCCCTCCCTCCCACCTTTCCCGTGCCTTGGGACAGGGTGGAGGGCGCACCAGCCCACTCTAGGGCTGGTCCCTTCCACTCTCGGCCCACGCAGCCCTCCGGGGCTGATGGCCCCACTTGGTGGACCCCCGGAACCCTTCCGGTGGTCCCAGTACGTTACCTGTAATTCTCGAAACACGTCCGGTGGCCAAATCCTCACTTCCTATATATCATTCTTTACCTCCGGATCATTCCGGAACTCCTCGTGATGTCCGGGATCTCATGCGGGACACCGAACTACCTTCGGTAACCACATACACTATTTCCCTATAACCCTAGGATCATCGAACCTTAAGTGTGTAGACCCTACGGGTTCGAGAGACACGTAGACATGACCGAGACACCTCTCTGGTCAATAACCAACAGCGGGATCTGGATACCCATGTTGGCTCCCACATGCTCCATGATAATCTCATCAGATGAACCACGATGTCGGGGATTCAATCAATCTCGTATGCAATTCCCTTTGTCTATCGGTATGATACTTGCCCGAGATTCGATCGTCGGTATCCCTATACCTTGTTCAATCTCGTTACTGGCAAGTCTCTTTACTCCTTCTATAACACATCATCTTGTGGCTAACTCCTTAGTCACATTGAGCTCATTATGATGATGTCTTACCGAGTGGGCCCAGAGATACCTCTCCGTCACATGGAGTGACAAATCCCAGTCTCGATTCGTGCCAACCCAACAGACACTTTCGGAGATACCCGTAGTGTACCTTTATAGCCACCCAGTTACATTGTGATGTTTGGCACACCCAAAGTATTCCTACGGTATTCAGGAGTTGCACAATCTCATGGTCTATGGAAACGATACTTGACATTAGAAAAGCTTTAGCAAACGAACTACACGATCTTGTGCTATGCTTAGGATTGGGTCTTGTCCATCACATCATTCTCCTAATGATGTGATCCCGTTATCAAGGACATCCAATGTCCATGGTCATGAAACAGTGACCATTTATTGATCAACGAGCTAGCCAACTAGAGGCTCACTAGGGACTTGCTATGGTCTACGTATTCATACATGTATTACGGTTTCCGGTTAACACAATTATAGCATGAACAATAGACAATTATCATTAACAAGGAAATACAATAATAACCATTTTATTATTGCCTCTAGGGCATATTTCCAACAGTATCACACTTGCACTAGAGTTAGTAATCTAGTTACATTGTGATGAATCGAACACCCATAGAGTTCTAGCGTTGATCATGTTTTGTTCGTGAGAGAGGTTTAGTCAACGGATCTGTGACATTCAAATCCGTATGTACTTTTCAAATATCTATATCTCCTTCCTGAATGTAATCACGAATGGAGTTGAAGCGACGCTTGATGTGTCTTGTCTTCTTGTGAAACCTGGGCTCCTTCGCAAGGGCAATAGCTCTAGTGTTGTCACAGAATAGAGTCATCGAGCCCGACACGTTGGGAATCACTCCTAGGTCGGTGACGAACTCCTTCATCCAGACTCCTTCCTTTGCTGCTTCCGAAGTAGCTATGTACTCCGCTTCACATGTAGATGCCGCCACGATGCTTTGCTTGCTGCTGCACCAGCTGACTGCCCCTCCGTTCAAAATATACATATATCCGGTTTGCGACTTGGAGTCGTCCGGATCTGTGTCGAAGCTAGCATCGTTGTAACCCTTTACGACGAGCTCTTCGGCACCTCCATATATGAGAAACATGTCCTTTGTCCTTTTCAGGTACTTCAGGATATTCTTGACCGTTGTCCAGTGTTCCACTCCGCGATCACTTTGGTACCTCCCTACCAAACTTATGGAAAGGTTCACATCAGGTCTGGTACACAGCATGGCATACATAATAGAGCATATGGCTGAAGCATAGGGGATGACACTCATTTCTTCTCTGTCCTTTGTCGTGGTCGGGCATTGAGTCGTACTCAATCTCACACCCTATAACACAGGCAAGAACCCCTTCTTGGACTGATCCATATTGAACTTCTTCAATATCTTGTCAAGGTATGTGCCTTGTGAAATACCTATGAGGCGTCTCAATATATTTCTATAGGTCTTGATGCCTAATATGTAAGCAGCTTCTCCAAGGTCCTTCATTGAAAAACATTTATTCAAGTAGGCCTTTATACTTTCCAAAAGTTCCATATCATTTCCCATCAACAATATGCCATCCACATATAATATGAGAAATGCTATAGAGCTCTCACTCACTTTCTTGTAAATACGGGGTTCTCCATAAACCTGTATAAACCCAAACGCTTTAATCACCTCATTAAAGTGAATGTTCCAACTCCGAGATGCTTGCACCAGCCCATAGATGGAGCGCTAGATCTTGCATACTTTGTTAGCATATTTAGGATCGACAAAACCTTCTGGCTGCATCAGATATAGTTCTTCCTTAAGGAAGCCATTAAGGAATGTCGTTTTGACATCCATTTGCCAGATCTCATAATCATAAAATGCGGCAATCTCTAACATGATTCGGACGGACTTCAGCATCGCTATGGGTGAGAAAGTCTCATCGTAGTCAACTCCTTGAACTTGTCGATAACCCTTAGCGACAAGTCGAGCCTTATAGATGGGCACATTACCATCCGCGTCAGTCTTCTTCTTAAAGATCCATTTATTTTCAATGGCTCGCTTATCATCAGGCAAGTCCACCAAAGTCCATACTTTGTTCTCATACATGGATCCTATCTCGGATTTCATGGCTTCAAGCCATTTGTTGGAATCCGGGCTCGCCATCGCTTCTTCATAGTTTGAAGGTTCGCCGTTGTCCAACAACATGATCTCCAGGATAGGGTTGCCGTACCACTCTGGTGCGGAGCGTGTCCTAGTGGACCTTCGATGTTAAATAGTGACTTGATTTGAAGTTTCATGATCATCATCATTAACTTCCTCTCCAGCCGGTGTAGGCTTCACAGAAACAACTTCCTGTGCTGCGCTACTCTCCGGTTCGAGTGGAGGTACAATTACCTCATCAAGTTCTATTTTCCTCCCACTTACTTCTTTTGAGATAAACTCTTTCTCGAGAAAGGATCCATTCTTGGCAACATAGACTTTGCCTTCGGATCTGAGGTAGAAGGTATACCCAATAGTCTCTTTGGGATATCCTATGAAGACGCACCTTTCTGCTTTGGGTTCGAGCTTCTCAAGTTGAAGTTTCTTCACATAAGCATCGCATCCCCAAACTTTTAGAAACAACAACTTAGGTTTCTTTCCAAACCATAATTCATACGGTGTCGTCTCAACGGACTTTGACGGTTCCCTATTTAAAGTGAATGCGACAGTCTCTAATGCATATCCCCAAAATGATAGCGGTAAATCAGTAGAGAACATCATAGATCGCACCATATCCAATAGAGTGCGATTATGACGTTCAGACACACCATTTCGCTGAGGTGTGCCAGGCGGCGTGAGTTGTGAAACAATTCCACATTTCCTTAGGTGCATGCCAAACTCGTGACTCAAATATTCTCCGCCACGATCAGATCGTAGGCACTTTATTTTCCTGTCATGTTGATTATCTACCTCACTCTGAAATTCCTTGAAATTTTCAAAGGTTTCAGACTTGTGTTTCATTAAGTAGACATACCCATATCTGCTCAAGTCATCAGTGAGGGTGAGAACATAACGGTAGCCACCACGAGCCTCAACGCTCATTGGACCGCATACATCGGTATGTATTATCTCCAACAAGTCAGTTGCTCGCTCCATTGTTCCGGAGAACGGAGTCTTGGTCATCTTGCCCATGAGGCATGGTTCGCACGTGTCAAATGATTCGAAATAAAGAGACTCCAAAATTCCATCAGCATGGAGCTTCTTCATGCGTTTGACACCAATATGACCAAGGCGGTAGTACCACATGTAAGTGGGACTATCGTTATCAACCTTACATCTTTTGGTACTTACACTATGGACATGTGTAACATCACGTTCGAGATTCATTAAAAATAAACCATTGACCAGCGGGGCATGACCATAAAACATTTCTCTCATATAAATAGAACAACCATTATTCTCAGATTTAAATGAGTAGCCATCTCGCATCAAGCGACATCTAGATACAATGTTCATGCTCAAAGCTAGTACTAAATAACAATTATTGAGGTTTAAAACTAATCCCGAAGTTAGATGTAGAGGTAGCATGCCGACGGCGATCACATCGACCTTGGAACCATTCCCGACGCGCATTGTAACCTCATCCTTTGCTAGTCTCCGCTTATTCCGTAGCTCCTGCTTGGAGTTACAAATGTGAGCAATTGCACCGGTATCAAATACCCAGGAGCTACTACGAGTGCTAGTTAGGTACACATCAATAACAAGTATATCACATATACCTTTAACATTGCCGGCCTTCTTATCCACTAAGTACTTGGGGCAGTTCCGCTTCCAGTGACCGGTACCCTTGCAATAAAAGCACTCAGTCTCAGGCTTGGGTCCATGCTTGTTCTTCTTCCTGGCAACTTGCTTACCGGGCGCGGCAACAACTTTGCCGTCCTTCTTGAAGTTCTTCTTACCCTTGCCTTTCTTGAAACTAGTGGTCTTATTCACCATCAACACTTGATGCTCCTTTTTGATCTCGACCTCCGCTGATTTTAGCATCGAGTACAACTCAGGAATGGACTTCTCCATACCCTGCATGTTGTAGTTCATCACAAAGCTCTTGTAGCTAGGTGGAAGCAACTCGAGGATTCCGTCAATGACCGAGTCATCCGGGAGATTAACTCCTAGCTGAGTCAAGCGGTTGTGCAACCCAGACATTTTGAGTATGTGCTCACTGACAGAACTGTTTTCCTCCATTTTACAACTGAAGAACTTGTTGGAGACATCATATCTCTCGACCCGGGCATGAGCTTGGAAAACCAGTTTCAGCTGTTGGAACATCTCATATGCCCCGTGTTGCTCAAAACGCCTTTGGAGCCCCGGTTCTAAACTGTAAAGCATGTCGCACTGAACAAGGGAGTAATCATCGCAGCGTGACTGCCAAGCGTTCATAATGTCTTGATCTGCTGGGAAAATGGGTGCGTCACCTAGCGGTGCATCAAGGACATACAATCTTTTGGAAGCTATGAGGATGATCCTCAAGCCACGGACCTAGTCCGCATAGTTGCTTCCATCATCTTTCAGCTTGGTTTTCTCTAGGAACGCGTTGACGTTGAGGGTGACATTAGTGTTGGCCATTGGATCTACAATATATATTGTAAAGACAATTTTAGACTAATTTCATGATAATTAAGTTCACATAATCAAATTATTTAATGAACTCCCACTTAGATAGACATCTCTCTAGTCATCCATGATCCATGATCCATGTCAACTAGCCCGTGTCCGATCATCACGTGAGATGGACTAGGCATCCATGGTGAACATCTCCATGTTGATCGCATCTACTATACGACTCATGTTTGACCTTTCGGTCTTCTGTGTTCCGAAGCCATGTCTGTAGATGCTAGGCTCGTCAAGTCAACCTAAGTATTTCGTGTGTGTAAATCTGGCTTACACCCATTGTATGCGAACGTTAGAACCTATCACACTCGATCATCACGTGGTGCTTCAGAACAACGATCCTTAGCAATGTTGCACAGTTAGGGTGAACACCTTTCTTGAAATTTTATTGAGAGATCATCTTATTTACTACCGTTGTTCTAAGCAAATAAGATGTAAACATGATAAACATCACATGCAATCAATAAACTGACATGATATGGCCAATATCATCTTGCTCCTTTGATCTCCATCTTCGGGGCACCATGATCATCACTGTCACTGGCACGACACCATGATCTCCACCATCATGATCTCCATCATCGTGTCTTCATGAAGTTGTCTCGCCAACTATTACTTCTACTAATATGGCTAACGATTAGCAATAAAGTAAAGTAATTACATGGCGTTTATGATTGACATGTAGGTCATACAATAAAATAAGACAACTCCTATGGCTCCTGCCGGTTGTCATACTCATCGACATGCAAGTCGTGAATCCTATTACAAGAACATGATCAATCTCATACATCATAATGCATCACATCACATCCTTTGGCCATATCACATCACAAGGCATATGCTGCAAAAATAAGTTAGACATCCTCTAATTTGTAGTTGCAAGTTTTTACGTGGCTGCTATAGGTTTCTAGCAAGAACATTTCTTACCTACGCCAAAACCACAACGTGATATGCCAATTGCTATTTACCCTTCATACGGACCCTTTTCATCGAATCCAATCTGACTAAGGTGGGAGAGTCAGACACCCGCTAGCCACCTTATGCAACAAGTGCATGTCAGGCGGTGGAACCGGTCTCACATAAGCGTACGTGTAAAGTTGGTCCAGGACGCTTCATCCCACAATACCGCCGAATCAAGATAAGACTAGTAGTGGTAAGCAAATTAACAAGATCGATGCCCACAACAACTTTGTGTTCTACTCATGCATAGATTATACGCATAGACCTAGCTCTAATACCACTGTTGGGAGACATAGTAGTAAATCAAAAAAATTCCTATGTGTTCACCAAGATCTATCTATGGAGAAACCAGCAACGAGTGGGGAGAGTGCATCTTCATACCTTTGAAGATCGCAAAGCGGAAGCGTTGCTAGAACGTGGTTGGTGGAGTCGTACTCGTATCGATTCAGATCGCGGTGGAATCCGATCTAAGCGTCAAACAACGGTGCCTCCGCGTTCAACACACGTGTAGCCCGGTGACGTCTACTATGCCTTGATCTACGAAGGAGGAAGGAGAGGTTGAGGGAGAGCTCTGGCATCACGACGGCATGTTGACGGTGGAGTTGCGTGGTCTCCGGCAGGGCTTCGCCAAGCACCATGGAGAACGAGGAAGAGGAAGGGTAGGGCTGCGCCGAGAGAGAGAGAACTCGTGTGTCTGGTAGCCCCAAAACCCTCCAATATATATAGGAGGAAGGGGAGGGAGGGCGCAGCCCTAGGGTTCCCACCCTAGGGGCTGCGGTCGGCCCTAGATTGGCCATCTGGCCGGCGGCTAGAGAGGAAGAGGGGAGGGCGCAACCCTAGGTGGGCCTTAGGCCCATCTGGGCCTAGGGTTTCCCCTCCCTCCCACCTTTCCTGTGCCTTGGTCTAGGGTGGAGGGCGCACCAGCCCACTCTGGGGCTGGTCCCTTCCACTCTCGGCCCACGCAGCCCTCCGGGGCTGATGGCCCCACTTGGTGGACCCCCGGAACCCTTCTGGTGGTCCCGGTACGTTGCCGGTAATTCCTGAAACACTTCCGGTGGCCAAATCCTCACTTCCTATATATCATTCTTACCTCCGGTTCATTCTGGAACTCCTCTGATGTCCGGGATCTCATCCGAGACTCCGAACTACCTTCGGTAACCACGTACACTATTTCCCTATAACCCTAGCGTCATCGAACCTTAAGTGTGTAGACCCTACGGGTTTGGGAGACACGTAGACATGACCGAGACACCTCTCCGGTCAATAACCAACAGCGGGATCTAGATACCCATGTTGTCATACTCATCGACATGCAAGTCGTGAATCCTATTACAAGAAAATGATCAATCTCATACATCACATATATCACATCACATCCTTTGGCCATATCACATCACACGGCATATTCTGCAAAAACAAGTTAGACGTCCTCTAATTGTTGTTGCAAGTTTTTACGTGGCTGCTATAGGTTTCTAGCAAGAACGTTTCTTACATACGTAAGAGCCACAACGGTGATATGCCAATTTCTATTTACACTTCATAAGGACCCTCTTCATCGAATCCGATCCGACTAAAGTGGGAGAGACAGACACCCGCTAGCCACCTTATGCAACAAGTGCATGTCAGGTGGTGGAACCAGTCTCACGTAAGCATACGTGTACAGTCGGTCCGGGTCGCTTCATCCCACAATGTCGACGAATCAAGATAAGACTAGTAACGGCAAGCAAATTGAACAAATCATCGCCCACAAATACTTGTGTTCTACTCGTGCATAGAATCTACGCATAGACCTAGCTCATAATGCCACTTTGGGGATCGTAGTAGTAAATCAAAATTTTCCTATGTATCACCAAGATCAATCTATGGAGAAACCAGCAACAAGTGGGGGGGAGTGCATCTTCATACCTTTGAAGATCGCAAAGCGGAAGCGTTACTAGAACGCGGTTGGTGGAGTCATACTCGTAGCGATTCAGATTGCGGTCGATTCCGATCTAAGCGCCGAACAACGGCGCCACCGCGTTCAACACACGTGTAGCCCGGTGACATCTCCCACGACTTGATCCATTAAGGAGGAGGGAGAGGTTGGCGAAGACAACTCCAATAGCAGCACGACAGCGTGGTGGTGGTGGAGCAGCGCGGTACTCCGACAGGGCTTCGCCAAGCACTACGAAGGACGAGGAGGTGGAGAGGTAGGGCTGCACCGAGAGAGAGAGAGAGAGAGAGAGAGAGTTGTCTGTCCACAGCCCCCAAACCCTCCACTATATATAGGAGGAGAGGGAGGAGGGTGCGCACCCCTAGGGTTCCCTCCCTAGGGGTGGTGGCAACCCTAAATTGCCAGGAGAGCCGGTGGCCAAGGTGGGGAGGAGGGGCGACGCCCTAGGGTGGGCCTAGGGCCCCTCCACGCCTAGGGTTTGCCCCCTCCACCCTTTGCTGCACCTTGGGCTGAGGTGGGAGGTGCACCAGCCCACCTAGGGGCTGGTTCCCTCCCACTCTTGTCCCATGTAGCCTTTCGGGGCCGGTGTCCCCTCCCGGTGGACCCCCGAAACCCTTCCGGTGGTCCCGGTACATTACCGGTGATGCCCGAAACACTTCCGGTGACCAAATCCTCACTTCCTATATATGAATCTTTACCTCCGGACCATTTAACAACCTTCGGTAACCATGTACACTATTCCCATATAACCCTAGCATCATCGAACCTTAAGTGTGTAGACCCTACGGGTTCGGGAAGCATGCAGACATGACTGAGACACCTCTCCGGCCAATAACCAATAGCGGGATCTAGATACCCATATTGGCTCCCACATGTTCCACGATGATCTCATCGGATGAACCACGATGTCGGGGATTCAATTAATCACGTATACAATTCCCTTTGTCCATCGGTATGTTACTTGCTCGAGATTCGATCGTCGGTATCCCTATACCTTGTTCAATCTCGTTACCAGCAAGTCTCTTTACTTGTTCTGTAACACATCATCATGTGGCTAACTCCTTAGTCACATTGAGCTCATTATGATGATGTCTTATCGAGTGGGCCCAGAGATACCTCTCCGTCACACGGAGTGACAAATCCCAGTCTCGATTCGTGCCAACCCAACAGACACTTTCGGAGATACCTGTAGTGCACCTTTATAGTCACCCAATTATGTCGTGACGTTTGATACACCCAAAGCATTCCCACGGTATCCGGGAGTTGCACAATCTCATGGTCTAAGGAAATGATACTTGACATTAGAAAGGCTTTAGCAGACGAACTACACGATCTTGTGCTATGCTTAGGATTGGGTCTTGTCCACAACATTCTCCTAATGATGTGATTCTGTTATCAACGATATCCAATGTCCATGGCCAGGAAACCATGACCATCTATTGATCAACAAGCTAGTCAACTAGAGGCTTACTAGGGACATGGTGTGGTCTACGTATTCACACATGTATTACGGTTTCCGGTTAATACAATTATAGCATGAACAATAGACAATTATCATGAACAAGGAAATATAATAATAATCACTTTATTATTGCCTCTAGGGCATATTTCCAACATGTCAATCTTGATCTAAACTCGATTTCCTCTTCATGCCGTTGCACTTTTCTTCATGCATGTGCGTACGCGTGGACATTCCTCTCACGTCGACTTCTTAGGTAGAGATTTCAGAATCTCACCTCTCATTTTCTAGCTCTATGTCAAAGCTGGGCTAAACAGCCCTATAATACGTATATAATAATGATTTTTATGCATCGAGCTGTCTTTTATATGCTAAATATTTGTACCTCCTTGTAACTGCTATGTCCAGTCGTCTTCCTGTCATAGAGATTTAACAATATCACCTCTCATTTTCTGGCCTTTAACCATGTCAAAGCTGCGTTTGAAATTCTAGAATTTTCAGTACGTAGTGGACTATTTGTTATTCAGAATTTTAGATCCTTTGCCATGATGAGCACAACACGATTTATCCGGCATCACCGGCATCATGACTCTGAGTTGTGCTCGTAAGATATTTGTTGGTGCAGATAACAAATATCATTACAAATGGGTTTGATGGCAGCAAGTTGATAAAGACCATAGTCAATTTGAAAAGAACCTCTTACATGAATGAGTCAACCATCTTCGATCATTATGGAAGGAGCCCAATAGCGTGACAAGTGAGTGTGCTTTGGACTTGCACCGGTACTGAAACTATGGTGTTCCACCTATCTTTGGGGAGTTGAACTGAACAACAAAGCACGATCCACTATGTTCATTGCCATACTTTGGAATATTTTGACAAGATACAATTTCAAGATCTTCAGAAATGATTCTTAGCCTATTTACCTAATTGCATGTGTTGTCGCGGATGACTCATTATGCTATGGTCAAACAAATCTCAAATTATCCAAGTTCTAGACCTCCTTCATCATTGGAGCTCCATGTTGTTCCACCTATTTATGAGATTATAATTTTAATTTTCTTCAATACTCTTTTCCCCTCTACCTCCAACCCCCTTGTGTAATGTACTTTGGACTTTTTAATACAATTTTTAGGCCGGCATAAGCCCGATATAGCACTAAATAAGAAAAATGCCCGATAGACAACTGCTATTATGTTACATACATGTAAAATTGACAAGAATTCCGTCTGCTATTTAGTCGGTATTTCCCCCTCCTTTTCTGCTATGTATGTAAATGTAGTTATAGTTGTAGAAAATAGGAGATCTTTGTTTAAGAAAAAAGTTAACACATCTTTGAAAAATATGGGCAGCTATAGGAGAAATAGAAACTGTCTTATATGTTGCAGCATTGAACTACAGAAACTTTCAGCTATGGAAAAAAAATAAAGCAATGCAAGGTATTCAGATAATTGTTGCTGATGAGAACTTAGCTTGGGTTTAACATGAACTTAGTGCTTAATTGTTGCCTTGTTGATTGCTACTGTTTCATAGTTTCAGAAACATGTCTACTCTGGGACTGTTCATTACCTATATGACTATATGTGTCCATGGGATTGAATCTCAATTTACCTCATGTTCATGCACTGTCAAAACTGACTTACTAATTCTGTCATTTTTTTCTCAAATACCAAATCCCTTGACTGGTTTCTATCTAATTTTATAATCATGAATCTTCTTTCATATGTAGAATTGGGAGAATTCAGAGAAAGACCGTCGCCTCAAGGTTGGGAGTGGCGACAACATAATTGACATCAAAGCTCGGTCTCAGTCCTACATATCCAGTTTTGCTCGGTGAGAGTTCTCTTTTCTAATTTGTTATATACCTATAATCCTATATAACTGATTTGCTACCCGAGCTCGTGATGAAATCACCTGATAAGGAAAGTGTTGGAAATATGCCCTACAGGCAATAATAAATTGGTTATTATCATATTTCCTTGCTCACGATAATCGTTTATTATCCATGCTAGAATTGTATTGATCGGAAACTCAGATACATGTGTGGATACATAGACAACACCATGTCCATAGTATGCCTCTAATAGACTCGCTCGTTGATCAAAGATGGCTATGGTTTCCTAGTCATGGACATGAGATGTCATTTGATAACGGGATCACATCATTAGGAGAATGATGTGATGGACAAGACCCAAACTATAAACGTAGCATATGATCGTGTCAGTTTATTGCTACTGTTTTCCACATGTCAAGTATCTGTTCATATGACCATGAGATCATGCAACTCACTGACACCAGAGGAGTGCCTTGTGTGTATCAAACGTTGCAACGTAACTGGGTGACTATAAAGGTGCTCTATAGGTATCTCCGAGGGTGTCTGTTGGGTTGGCATGGATCAAGACTAGGATTTGTTGCTCCGTGTGACGGAGAGGTATCTTAGGGCCCACTCGGTAATACAACATCGCAATAAGCCTTGCAAGCAATGTGACTAAGTGTTAGCCACGGGATCTTTTATTACGGAACGAGTAAAGGGACTTGCCGATAATGAGATTGAACTAGGTATAGAGATACCGACGATCGAATCTCGGGCAAGTAACATACCGAAGAACAAAGGGAACAACATACGAGATTAACTAAATCCTTGACATAGAGGTTCGATCGATAAAGATCTTTATAGAATATGTAGGAACCAATATGTACATCCAGGTCCCGCTATTGGTTATTGACCGTAGAGGTGTCTCGGTCATGTCTACATAGTTGTCGAACCCGCAGGGTTTGCACACTTAAGGTTCGGTGACGTTTTGGTGGTATAGAGTTATGTATGGTGGTGACCGAAGGTTGTTCGGAGTCCTGGATGAGATCGCGGACGTCACGAGGAGCTCCAGAATGGTTCGGAGGTAAAGATTGATATATAGGAAGTCCTGTTTTGGTCACCAGAAAAGTTTCGGGCTCATCGGTAGTGTATCGGGAGTGCCTATAGTGTACCGGGGGACCATCGGGAGGGGTATTTAGACCCAAGAGGCTACATGGGCTGTGGGAGAAGGAATACCAGACCTTAGTGGGCTGTCCTAAGTCCCACTAGAGGCCCATGCGGCTGGAGTGGAAGGAGAAGGAAAAAGGCCAGGGTGGAAAGAGTTTCCAAGTGATAAATAAGGAAGGAGTCCTAATCCTACTAGGATTGGAGGAGGCCTCCTCCTCTCTTCCTTGCGCCAAAGGCCAAAGGGGTGGCCCTTGTGCGCCAGCCTCCTCCCTCTCTCCTCCTATATATACTAGAGGTTTTGAGGGTTTTGAGAGACAGATTTTCAGCCACGTGCTACCCTCTCCTCTACTCTGTAGTTTCTCCTCTAGATCGGTTTCAGCAGTGCTTAGGCGAAGCCCTGCTGGAATTACTTCACCACCATCGCCGCAACGTCGTCGTGCTGTCGAAGAACTCGTCTACATCTCCGCTCCCTCTTGCTGGATCAAGAAGGCGGAGATCGTCATCGAGCTATACATGTGCTGAACGCGGAGGTGATGTCCATTCGGCACTAGATCGGAAGGACCGTGATCAAGATCGCGAGACGGATCATGATGAGATCGCGGGACGGATCGTTATGAGTTCGCGGGACGGATCATGATTGGATCGCGGGATGGATCGTGATGAGATCGCGGGACGCTCGGCGATTTGGATCGCGAATACGTTCAACTACACCAACCGCATTTCTTAACGCTTCCCACTTAGCGATCTACAAGGCTATGTAGATCCACTCTCCCTCTCGTAGATGCTCATCACCATGGATAGATCTTGCGTGTGTGTAGGAATTTTTTTGTTTCCCATGCAACGTTCCCCAATAGTGGCATCTTGAGCTAGGTCTATGTGTAGATGAGATCTCGAGTAGAACACAATGAGTTTGTGGGCGTTGATCCTTAGATTGATTCCTCCCTTGGTCGTGTTTTGGTTCAGCGGTATTGTGGGATGAAGCGGCCTGGACCAACCTTACTCGTACGCTTACGAGAGACCGGTTCCATCGACTGATGTGTAACTTCGTTGCACAAAGATGGCTGGCAGGTGTTTGTTTCTCCTACTTTAGTTGGATCAGATTCGACAAAGGCGGTCCTTGAGAAGGTTGAAAAGCAATTTATGTATCACCGTTGTGGTTTTTGCGAAGGTGAGAATTGTTCTCGCTAGATAACTATAGCAGCCACGTAAAACATGCAACAACAATTAGAGGACGTCTAACTTGTTTTTGCAGGGTATGTTGTGATGTGATATGGCCAATTACATGATGAGATATATGTGATGTATGAGATGATCATGTGTTGTATAGAATATCACGACTTGCATGTCGATGAGTACGGCAACCGGCAGGAACCATAGGGTTGTCTTTAATTATTGTATGACCTGCGTGTCAATCATTAAGCGCTATGTAATGCTTTACTCTATCGCTAAACGGTAGCAATAGTAGTAGAAGCATGGTGGGCGCAACAACCCCGATGGTGACACGTTGATGGAGATCAAGATGATGTAGATCATGGTGTCATGCCGGTGACGATGGAGATCATGTCGGTGCTTTCAAGATGGAGATCAAAAGCACAAGTTCATGGCCATATCATGTCACTTATGATTTGCATGTGATGTTAATCCTTTTATGCACCTTGTTTTGCTTAGGATGACGGTAGCATTATACGGTGATCCCTCACTTAAATTTCAAGGTAAAACTGTGTTCTCCCCGAGTGTGCACCATTGCGAAGATTCATCGTGTCAAGACACCACGTGATGATCGGGTGTGATAGACTCTACGTTCACATACAACTGGTGCAAGCCAGTGTTGCACATGCAAAACACTCGGGTTAAACTTGACGAGCCTAGCATGTACAGACATGGCCTCGGAACACAAAAGACCGAAAGGTCGAACATGAGTCATATAGTAGATATGATCAACATAATGATGTTCACCATTGAAACCACCTCAACTCACGTGATGATCGGACTTGAGTTGGTGAATTTGGATCATGTATCACTCGAATGATTGGAGGGATGTCAATTTGAGTGGGAGTTCTTAAGTAATATGATTAATTGAACTCATTATCATGAACATAGTCAGTAGTGTCTTTGCAAATTATGTTGTAGATTACTAGCTCACGTTGTAGCTCCCTCTAATTTTTATATGTTCCTAGAGAAATAGAGTTGAAAGATGATGGTAGCAATATTGCGGACTGGGTCCGTGATCTGAGGATTGTCCTCATTGCTGCATAGAAGGCTTATGTCCTTAATGCACCGCTCGGTGCGCCACCCCCTCTAGCGTCGTCTATAGATGTTGTGAACATCTAACAGGCGTATTCCGATGACTACTTGATAGTTTAGTGCGTCATGCATTACGGCTTAAAATTGAGGCTCCAAAATGTTATGAACGCCACGGAACATATGAGATGTTCTAAGAGCTGAAATTGCCTCAGGCTCGTGCCCGTGTTGTGAGATATGAGATATCCAACAAGATTCTTTTCCTACAAGATGAAGGAGAATAGCTCAATCGTTGAGCATGTGCTCAGATTGTCTAGGTGCTACAATCATTTGAATCAAGTGGGAGTTGATCTTCCAGATAAGATAGTGATACATATAGTTCTCTCAGTCACTATCACTAAGCTACTACAACTTCGTGATGAACTATAATTATGCTAGGGATGGAAATGATGATCCCTGAGTTGTCCACAATGTTTGACACCGCGAAGGTAGAAATCAACAAGGTGCATCAAGTGTTGATGGTTAGTAAAACCACTAGTTTCGAGAAGGGCAAGGGCAAGAAGGGAAACTTCATGGATGGAAAGTTAGTTGCTGCTCCAGTGAAGCAACCCAAAGTTGAACCCAAACCCGAGACTAAGTGCTTCTATTATGAGGTGAGCGGTCTCTGAAGCAAAACAACCCTAGATACTTGGTAGATAAGAAGGTTGGCAACGTCGACAGAAATATATTTGATATACGTGTTATTGATGTGTACCTTGTTAGTACTCCTAGTAGCACCTGGGTATTGGATACCGGTTCGGTTGCTAAATGTTAGTAACTCAAAGTAAAAGCTACGGAATAAACAGAGACTGGCTAAGTATGAGGTGACGATGTGTGTTGGAAATGCTTCCAAGGTTGATATGATCAACATCGCATGCTCTCTCTACCTTCGGGATTGGTGACAAACCTAAATGTTATTTGGTGTTTGTGTTAAGCATGAACATGATTAGATCGTGTTTTTGCAACACGGTTATTCATTTAAGTTAGAGAGTAATGGTTATTCTGTTTACATGAATAATACTTTCAATGGTCATGCACCCAGTGAGAATGGTTTGTTGAATCTTGATCGTAGTAATACAAATGGTCATAACATTGATGCCAAAAAGATACAAAGTTACTAATGACAGTACCACATACTTGTGGCACTGCCGCTAAATTTCATATTGGTATAAATCGCATGAAGAAACTCCATGTTGATGGATCTTTGGACTCATTCGATTTCGAATCAGTTGAGACATGCGAACCATGGCTCTTGGGCAAGATGACTAAGGACCCCGTTTTCCGGTTTGATGGAGCGGGCAAGTGATTTATTGGAAATAATACATGTTGATGTATGCAATCCAATGAGTCTTGTAGCGTGCGGTGGATATCGTTATTTTCTTACCTTCACTGATGATTTGAGTAGATATGGTGTATATTTACTTAATGAAACACAAGTCTGAATCATTTGAGAAGTTCAAGCAAATTCAGAGTGAAGTTTAAGATCATCGTGACAAGAAGATAAAAATGTCTGTGATATGATAGTGGAGGTGAATATCTGAGTTACGAGTTTGGCATACAACTTTAGACAATGTGAAAGTCATTTCACAACTCACACCACCTGGAACACCATAGTGTGATGGTGTGTCCGAATGTCATAGTCGTGCTCTATTGGATATGGTGCGTGCTATGATGTCTCTTATCATTTTGCTACTATAGTTTTGGGGTTATGCATTAGACACAACAACATTCACTTTAAATAGGGCACCATCTACATCCGTTGAGATGACACCGTGTGAATTATGGTTTGATAGAAACCTAAGCTGTCATTTCTTAATGTTTGGGGCTGTGACGCTTGTGTGTAAAATTGTTTTCACCTAATGACCTCTAACCCAAAGTGGACAAATGCATCTTCATAGAATACCCTAAGATCAGTTGGGTAAACCTTCTATCTCGGATCCAAGCATAAAGTGTTTGTTGCTAAAACTGAGTCCTTTCTCGAGGAAAATTTTCTCTCGAAAGAATTGAGTGGGAGGAAGATGGAACTTGCTAAGGTTATTGAAACTTCGTTTCAACCAGAGAGTAGCGCAGCGCAGAAAGATGTTTCTGTGGAACCTACGTCAGTTGAAGAGGAGGTTAATGATGATGATCATGAATCTTCGGATCAAGTTACTATCGAACCTCGTAGGTCGACAAGGATGCGTACTGCTCCTGAATGGTACGACAACCGTGTCTTGGTGGTCATGTTGTTGGACAACGATGAACCTACGAGCTATGGAGAAGCGATGATGGGCTCGGATTCCGACAAATGGTTAGAGGCCATGAAATCCGAGAAAGGATCCATGTATGAAAACCAAGTATAGACTTTAGTAGACTTGCTCGTTGGACGGCAGGTCGTCGAGTACAAATGGACATTTGAGATGAAGACAGACGCTGATGGTAAATTTCACCATTTATAAAGCTCGACTTGTTGCAAAGAAGTTTCCGACAAGTTCAAGGACTTGACTACGATGAGTCTTTCTCACTCATAGCGATGCTAAAGTCTGTTGGAATTATGTTAGCAGTTGCTGTATTTTTCAATTATGAAATCTGGCAGATGGATGTCAAAACATCGTTTCCTTCCTTAAGGAAAGGTTGTATGAGATACAACCAAAAGGTTTTGTTAGTCCTAAGGATGCTAAAAGGTGTGCAAGCTTCAGTGATCCTTCTATGAACTGAAGCAAGCACCTCGGAATTGGAATATACACTTTGATGAGGTGATCAAAGTTTTTGAGTCTATAGAAAGTTTATGAGAAACTTGTATTTACAATAAAGTGAGTGGGAGCACTATAGAGTTTCTAATAAGCATATGTGGTTGACATATTGTTGATCGGAAATGAAGTAGAATTTTTGGAAAGCATAAAGGGTTATTTGAAAAGAGTCAAAGGAAGACCTGGATAAAGCTACCTAATTGTTGAGCATCAAGATCTATAAATATGGATCAAGATGCTTGATGAGACTTTCAATGAGTACATACCTTGACAAGATTTTGAAAGAGTTCAAAATGGATCAGTCAGAGAAAGAGTTCTTGCCTGATTTATAAGGTGTGAAGTTGAGTGAGACTCAAAGCTCGACCACGGTAGAAGAAAGATAAAGGACGAACATCGTCCCCTATGCCTTAGACATGGGCTCTGTATAGTATACCATGCTGTGTACCGCACCTGTGTGTGCCTTGCCATGAGTCCGTCAAGGGGTACAAGAGTGATCCAGGAATGGATCACTATACAGCGGTCAAGATTATCCTTAGTAACTAAAAGACTAAGGAAATATTTCTCGATTAGGGAGGTGATAAAGAGTTCGTCATAAAGAGTTACGTCGATGCAAGCTTTAACACCAATCCGGATGACTCTTAGTAGCAATCCAGATACATATAGTGGAGCGGCCATTCGGAATAGCTCCAAGTGGAGTGTGGTAGCAGTGTCTACAGTATGACATAGAGATTTGCAAAGTACACATGGATCTTAATGTCGCAGACCCGTTGACTAAAACCTCTCTCACATGCAAAGCATGATCGAGCCCTAGAACTCATTGGTTGTTAGATTCATAACAATGCGAATCACGTGGTGATGTGAACTAGATTATTGACTCTAGTGCGAGTGGGAGACTGTTGGAAAGATGCCCTAGAGGCAATAATAAATTGGTTATTATCATATTTCCTTGTTCATGATAATCGTTTATTATCCATGCTAGAATTGTATTGATCGGAAACTCAGATACATGTGTGGATACATAGACAACACCATGTCCCTAGTATGCCTCTAATAGACTGGCTCGTTGATCAAAGATGGCTATGGTTTCCTAGTCATGGACATGAGATGTCATTTGATAATGGGATCACATCATTAGGAGAATGATGTGATGGACAAGACCCAAACTATAAACGTAGCATATGATCGTGTCAGTTTTATTGCTACTGTTTTCCGCATGTCAAGTATCTGTTCATATGACCATGAGAACATGCAAGTCACTGACACCAGAGGAGTGCCTTGTGTGTATCAAACGTTGCAACGTAACTGGGTGACTATAAAGGTGCTCTACAGGTATCTCCAAGGGTGTCTATTGGGTTGGCATGGATCCAGACTGGGATTTGTTGCTCCGTGTGACGGAGAGGTATCTTAGGGCCCACTTGGTAATACAACATCACAATAAGCCTTGCAAGCAATGTGACTAAGTGTTAGCCACGGGATCTTGTATCACGGAACGAGTAAAGAGACTTGTCGGTAACGAGATTGAACTAGGTATAGAGATACCGACGATCGAATCTCGGACAAGTAACATACCGAAGAACAAAGGGAACAACATACGGGATTAACTGAATCCTTGACATAAAGGTTCGACCGATAAACATCTTTGTAGAATATGTAGGAACCAATATGGAAATCAAGGTCCCGCTATTGGTTATTGACCGTAGAGGTGTCTCGGTCATGTCTACATAGTTCTCGAACCCGCAGGGTCTGCACACTTAAGGTTCGGTGACGTTTTGGTAGTATAGAGTTATGTATAGTGGTGACTGAAGGTTGTTCGGAGTCCTGGATGAGATCCCGGACATCACGAGGAGCTCCGGAATGGTCCGGAGGTAAAGATTGATATATAGAAAGTCCTGTTTTGGTCACCGAAAAAGTTTCGGGCTCATCGGTAGTGTACCGGGAGTGTCGGTAGTGTACCGGAGGACCATCGGGAGGGGTATTTTGACCCAAGAGGCTACATGGTCTGTGGGAGAAGGAATACCAGCCCTTAGTGGGCTGGCCTAAGTCCCACAAGAGGCCCATGCGGCTGGAGTGGAAGGAGAAGGAAAAAGGCCAAGGTGGAAAGAGTTTCCAAGTGATAAATAAGGAAGGAGTCCTAATCCTACTAGGGTTGGAGGAGGACTCCTCCTCTCTTCCTTGCGCCAAAGGCCAAAGGGCTGGCCCTTGTGCGCCAGCCTCCTCCCTCTCTCCTCCTATATATACTAGAGGTTTTGAGGGTTTTGAGAGACAGATTTCTAGTCACGTGCTACCCTCTCCTCTACTCCGTAGTTTCTCCTTTCGATCGGTTTCAGAAGTGCTTAGGCGAAGCCCTGCTGGAATTACTCCACCACCATCGCCGCAATGCTGTCGCGCTACCGGAGAACTCGTATACCTCTCCGCTCCCTCTTGCTGGATCAAGAAGGCGGAGATCGTCATCGAGCTGTATGTGTGTTGAACGCGGAGGTGACGTCCGTTCGGCGCTAGATTGGAAGGATTGTGATCAAGATCGCGAGACGGATCGTGATGATTCACGAGACGGATCGTGATTGGATCACAGGACGGATCCTGATGAGATCGCGGGATGCTCGGTGATTTGGATCGCGAAGACGTTCGACTACACCAACCGTGTTTCTTAACGCTTCCCGCTTAGCGATCTACAAGGATATGTAGATCCACTCTCCCTCTCATATATGCTCATCACCATGGATAGATCTTGCGTGTGCATAGGATTTTTTTTTGTTTCGCATGCAATGTTCCCCAACAGAAACAACCACAATCCATGCCCCCACCCTTCACACCCCGTCTCGAAAACAGCAACCGCATCGCTCCCGATCCCATCTATCCCGAGAAAAATCGCCACCGCCGGCCTCCTCTTTCGTCGTTGAACTTGGCCATAGACCATGGAACGCTACTAGCATAACCCTAGGAAAGTGTGGCTTGCTCTACCTAGATCACTTCATCCCGCCGTCGTCATCTCATCATCACCCTTTGGCGATCACTCCAGCTTCCCCGATTTGGGTTTGTGATGGACGTGAACAATACAAGGTAAGGGTGCCTACCCTACGAGGAATCAGAGTTCGATCATTAGCGCAGCCTCGTAGGCGGCGACGGCTATCTCAAGGGCGTGCTCCAAAGAGCAGGTGGCGTACGAGGCCACCTCGCGTGGATGCCCAACAAGCCAGGTTAGGACGCCCTTTGCCGAAACGCTCGACTTTACAGGTGTGTCGATCTTGATCTGAACTCGATTTCCTCTTCATGTCGTTGCACTTTTCTTCATGCACGTGCGTACGCGCGGACATTCCTCTCATGTCGACTTCTTAGGTAGAGATTTCAGAATCTCACCTCTCATTTTCTAGCTCTATGTCAAAGCTGGGCTAAACTGCCCTATACTACATATATAATAATGATTTTTATGCATCGACCTGTCTTTTATATGCTAAATATTTGTACCTCCATGTAACTGCTATGTCCAGTCATCTTCCTGTCATACAGATTTAACAATGTCACCTCTCATTTTCTGGCCTTTAGCCATGTCAAAGCTGCGTTTGAAAATCTAGAATTTTCAGTACGTAATGGACTATTTGTTATTCCGAATTTCAGATCCTTTGCCATTATGAGCACAACACGATTTATTCGGCATCATGACTCTAAGTTGTGCTCGTGAGATATTTGTTGGTGCATATTACAAATATCATCACAAATGGGTTTGATGGCAGCAAGTTGATAAAGACCATAGTCAATTGAAAAAGAACCTCTTACATGAATGAGTCAATCATCTTCGATCATTATGGCAAGAGTCCAATAGCATGACAAGTGAATGTCCCTTGGACTTGCACCGGTACTGAAATTATGATGTTCCACCTATCTTTGGGGAACTGAACTGAACAACAAAGCACGATCCACTATGCTCATTGCCATACTTTGGAATATTTTGACAAGAAAGAATTTCAAGATATTCAGAAATGATTCTCAGCCTATTTACCTAAGTGCATGTGCTGTCGCGGATGACTCGTTATGCTATGGTCAAACAGATCTCGAAATATCCAGGTTCTAGACTTCCTTCATCATTGGAGCTCCATGTTGTTCCACCTATCTATGAGATTGTAATTTTAATTTTCTTCGATACTCTTTTCCCCCTCTACCTCCAACCCCCTTGTGTAATGTACTTTGGTCTTTTTCATACAATTTTTCAGGCCGACATAAGCCCGATATAGCACTAAATAAGATAAATGCACGATAGACAACTGCTATTATGTTAGATACATGTAAAATTGACAAGAATTTCGTCTGCTATTTAGTCAGTATTTCCCCTCCTTTTCTGCTATGTATGTAAATGTAGTTATAGTTGCAGAAAATAGGAGATCTTTGTTTAAGAAAAAAGTTAACACATCTTTGAAAAATATGGGCAGCTATAGGAGAAATAGAAACTGTCTTATACGTTGCAGCATTGAACTACACAAACTTTCTACTTTGGAAAAAAATAAAGCAATGCAAGGGATTCAGATAATTGTTGCTGATGAGAACTTACCTTCGGTTTAACATGAACTTAGGACTTAATTGTTGCCTTGGTGATTGCTACTGTTTCATAGTTTCAGAAACATGACTACTCTTGGACTGTTCATTAACTATATGACTATGTGTGTCCATGGGATTGCATCTCAATTTACCTCATGTTCATGCACTGTCAAAACTGACTTACTAATTCTGTCATTTTTTGCTCAAATACCAAATCCCTTGAATGGTTTGTATCTAATTTTATAATCCTGGATCTTCTTTCATATGTAGAATTGGGAGAATTCAGAGAAAGACCATCGCCTCAAGGTTGGGAGCGGCGACAACATAATTAACATCAAAGCTAGGTCTCAGTCCTACATATCCAGTTTTGCTTGGTGAGAGTTCTCTTTTCTAATTCGTTATATACCTATAATCTTACATAATTGATTTGCTACCCGAGCTCGTGATGAAATCACCTGATACAAGGTCAATTAACATGCGTTGCCTCCAGTTTTCAGAACTAAGTTTATATTTCTACAATACTAGCTAGCCAACAACATATTTTTATGGTCTCAGTTTTCAGTCAATAGAGTAATTAGTCATACTAGTTTAATGCACGTGCGTTGCCACGAAATGACAGATTTAAACATTAAGGCATATTTAATTCACAATATAGCCCTCGTGTGTAGCTTATGAATGTATTGCCACAAATATCATGTATACATGTACTCCATATTGATAAGGATATTTACCATCATGGTTAAATCTGTTTTTATCCCATTTTCCATACGCCGGAAAGGAAAAAACGATGCCAAAAAACAACGCATGTGAAATCACCCTAAGAGGGTTCGTTCGACAAATCGGAGTTTTGATCGGAATTTCTTGCCACGGGATAGTTGTGTGTGTGCCATATTGATAAGGAAAACTGTTCTATATATGCTCCTATATCGACAATTCATTGATTTACATGCTATACCAAATAGCACATCGAGAGACCTGGTTGATCTTTAGAAACGTACCCTCATGTTTAACGACCTTCATGCCTGACAGAGCAACAAATATATGAAGTGATGATGTGGAATATGCAAGTCCTAGGCCCTGGTACCCCGCAAATTTGGAAACAGGGGGAAAGAAGGATTAGAAAGATCCATATTGCACACAAGAGCATCTTTGTATTTCTTTTCTCCAATAAACCTCCCGGCGATTTGATATGTTCTGGTGCCCGGTGAATGGAGCCAGAGGGCCTGGAGCATAGATGGACAGGCTTATGTAGCATGTTAGTGTACTGATGTTTGTATTACATAAGTACGCATGTTAGTGTACTTATGTAGCATGTTAGTTTTTTCTTAGGAAACATTGTTTATGTTGTTCTTATACGGTGCTGCTTATGCATTTAAAATATTACATCAATGCTCTGAAAACTCACTTCTATCTGTACTCCATTTACAAAGGTAATACAGACATCAGTACACTAACATGCTACATAAGCCTGTCCATCTATGCTCCATGCCCTGTGGCTCCACTCACCGAGCACGAGAACATATCAAATGGACGGGAGCTTTACTGGAGAAAAGAAATACAAAGATGCTCTTGTGTGCAATATGAATCTTTCTAATCCTTCTTTCCCCCTGTTTCCCAATTTGCAGGGTACCAGGGCCTAGGACTTGCATATTCCACATCATCACTTCATATATTTGTCGCTCTGTCAGGCATGAAGGTCGTTAAACATGAGGGTACGTTTCTGAAGATCAATCAGGTCTCTCGACGTGCTATTTGGTATAAAATGTAAATCAATGAATTGTCGATTTAGGAGCATATATAGAACATTTTTCCTTATCAATATGGCACACACACAACTATCCCGTGGCAAGAAATTTCGATCAAAACTCCGATTTGTTGAACGAACCCTCTTAGGGTGATTTCACATGCGTTGTTTTTTGGCATCGTTTTTCCTTTCCGGCGTATGGAAAATGGGATAAAAATAGATTTAATCATGATGGTAAATATCCTTATCAATATGGAGTACATGTATACACGATATTTGTGGCAATACATTCATAAGCTACACACGAGGACTATATTGTGAATTAAATATGCCTCAATGTTTAAATCTGTCATTTCATGACAACGCACGTGCATTAAACTAGTTAATAATGAATTGTTTGCGTCTACGAACACACGTGGAATGCATTGACTGGGTCTGCACCATAATTAAACCTGAAAATGGTATTAAAAACCCGGGTGAAACAGTTCGGTTCTTACTTTGTGTTTGATTGGTTTAGGTTTTATTGGGTTGAGCCTTTTTTAGTTTGGTTTTGGTTTGGGTATGTGAAGAAACTAGTTTAGATATAGTTGGTTATGGGTTTAAACAGTTTGGTTATAGCGGTTATAAACCATGGGTCCAAACCGGTTTCTGGACATTGGTTATGTGCAATAACCAACGACGCATCGACAACGAGTATCTTTGATCCGCATGCACTATGTAATTCTGTATTATGGGGAAACACCACATGCAAATAGGAAGTATTTGCGTGTATTTTGGCTAAGCAATTGGTTTTAATACACTTGTCAGTGAGCTTTTCAGTCGTGGACATTGTCTTTTTGTCTCTTGCTATGTGCTGACTATATCTCAAGGATAACTTTGTTCCCAAACGGTTGTAGATGCAGTTATGTCTTTTTTTAATCTTATTTGCCATTTAACATGTCAATTTGTATAATCATATGTACATTGAAGCAAATTCATAGTTATGTATTCGGTTTAAATTGATTTGAGTGAAAATAATAATGAGTTCAGTCTTGGTTGGGCTGAAAATAACATTAAACGGGTATGGTTTAAGTTTGATTTTGAAAGATACACGGGCATGATTCAAATATGATTCAATTAGAAACCATTCTCAGATTTATCCATAATAGGGGGCGGTGACCCCCTGCACCTGAGCTGAACCTAAAACCGCAAAGCCAGGAAACCCACGCACCCGTCCGCCGCCCCAGCCCCGCCGCCTCCTCTCGTCTAAAGCTCGCCATCCGCCCTCGGCGCCGCAAGCCCGCAATACACATGGCCTGCACCGCGGGCTCCGCGCGGAAGGCATCGGCCGTGCTGTACCACTACCCGTGTCCGGACGGCGCATTCGCCGCGCTCGCCGCCCACCTCTACTTCTCCGCCGCCGCCCTCCCCGTACGCTTCTTCCCCAACACCGTCTACGACCCCATCAGGTAGTCTCTCCGAACTTCAGACCTGACCTACCGTAAGATCAATGCACGATATCAAATCTGTGCGAATCACGCACTTTTCAGGTGCTCACTTCGACAGTGTTAGTAGTAAGATTTGATAGGGTGTTCAGGTGTAGTTTCAGTTCGACAAATCCTGGCGTCGTTAGTTCGTTTAAGCTAAATGCATGCCGATTTTTTATGTAATCTGTATTGCGTCCAAAAGAATCATCTCAAGTTAGAAATTATATTTCACATAAAAAGCACCCATGCTCTGGAGTCATATTATCTTCAGCAGACAAAGTTGGCAATAGTCTGAACTGGATGGAATATCTTCCTTTGGATTTCAATACATCATTAGTCGTGGCTGATTGGAATGGGTTGAAAATATCACCCAGAACTCTTTAGTGTTTTTGTTGTCATGCTATACAAGCCTTGGCAGAGCAGACCGAAAACGACGATCTTGTACCTTAAAAGAAAAAGGATGATATTGTGTTCTCTCCTGTTATAACCTTGACCTTATGGGTTTCCTTTTGCAGGAGTGATGGTCTTCCGTTTGATGAAATCGAAGATGTTTACCTTCTTGACTTCGTAGGGCCTCCTGGTTTTGTTGCTGATATAGCCCCGAAGGTTCAGAGGTCTGTAAAGATTCATCTCTGACCGTTTCCCTTTATGTTACATTATTTACATTCTTGTTTGATGTGAACCGTGTGGTTAATCTTAGCTTCATTTGGTTAATTTTATGCACAGTAGCAGGGCATTCTCAATGTTTGTAACACACTGTGACCTTCAATCATTTTGAATATTGTGGAGCTATGAAGCTGTGGACTAGTATATTTTCTTGGCAATACTAGGATACTTATAGTTGTTTATCTTTTCCACTGTAACAATCTTGGACCATCGTAAGGCTGCTTCCGAAAGTTGTGTGAGAATGGCACTTTTTTTTCTTTTCGAAAAGGAGGCATGACTCCGGCCACTTCATCGGTTGATGCACACAATGACACAACCTTGATTTATTACCATGTTTTCCAGTTAGTGAGAATGGCACTTGGGGACACTTACATTGTTTTTACCCTTTTCAGTGTTACAATCTTAGACCATCATAAGACTGCCATGGAAAGTCTGTGTGGGAGTGCCACACTTGGAGAAAACGTGAATAAGGTGATTGACATGCAACGTAGTGGAGCAACAATTGCATTCGACTACTTTAGGAACAAGTTATTCACAGAAGCTAGTACTTCACGGAATCATGGAAGTGGTAATTCTGCAACTGAAGTGAAATATCTACCTGAGAACAAGCTTGAAATGGTACATAAGCTTTTCAAGTTTATTGAGGATGGAGATCTATGGAGATGGACTATTCCGAACAGCAAGGCCTTTAGCAGTGGTCTCAAAGATCTGGACATTGAATTTAATGTCAATGCAAATGGGAAGTTGTTTGATCAGGTGACAGTTAACTTGTTACTGTTACTATGGTTTCCTGCAGTAGCACTCCCTCCTTTCACTTGAACATGCATGTTCACCACCTTTTCTCACTTTATATTGCATTGAGTATTGGTCTTTGTTGTTTTAGTTATATAATAACCGCTTAAGGCTGCTGTTTAGTGAAATAATTGCTTAAACACTCATTCACAACTTAGCATCATACTGTGATCAAACTTGGAAATGGTGTTGTTCACTGATAATTTAACTTTCAGTGCTTGAGGATTGTTGGACGAATATACACGTGCAATCAAACTATTCGAACCGGGCCACATGAATGGAGCACTTCTCTCACCCACGGTCAGCGCACTCATGATACCCCACACCCGCTTCCTTTTGTTGAAATCGTCCTGTTTGATACTCATGTATAATACCTTGTTAGCGATGAATATAGGTACACCGTGATTACACTTCTTGGTATCAGAGCTTACAACCTCTTCCACTCTTTCGCCATGTCCTGTGATGATGCACTACAACCTCTGCGACTTCGCCGACACTAGGGCCACAATTACTGAAGGTCCTCCAGCCATTGCTTCCCATGTTGCTCCCATGGTAAAACTCCTACCATCTCTCCGTGATGCGTTCATATCAGGCATGACGATGTCCCTTCCTCTCGCCAAGACAATCACCAACTCTGACCTATGCATCGGCCCTATCACACCTCCACCGTCCATGCACCAGATCAACATCACCTACTACATTAACTTCAAGCTCAATCTGGCGGTGAACAACCACTCCAAGTGATGTCAGATCATGTACTTCCGTTCTCTTCAAATATGATGGACATGGATGGAGAGCGCTGAGTGGCACCCTGATGACATCACCATTGTCCTTTGCTTCTATGCCACCATCTCCAACGAGCTCTTCGATGTTGTCATGTCTCCGCGCAACACGATGTTCCACATGTGGAATCAACTTCACACATTCTGCGACAACTAACCAGGGCTTGCTATCCATCTCAACACGGAGTTCTGCGCTAGCCACCGTCCAAGGTGACCTCTACATCGCCCCCTACTGCTGGCGGTTGAGGTCTCTTGCCGACATTGACCAACCCGTGGCAGACAAAACCCTCACGCTGCAGATGATTCAAGGACTCAACCAACGTTTCCCGATGATGGCCACAATGCTCCCTATGCAGATCCCTTTCCCGACCTTTGTGCGTGTGACACACCATCTTCTACTTGAAGAGATTGAGATCACGCTCACCGAGTGTGAACTCGTGACACACCATCTTCTGTTGGAAAGGGATTTGCATAGGGAGCACCGTGGACATAACCGGGAAGCGTTTGTTGAGTCCTCGAATCATCTGCAGCATGAGGGTTTTGTCTGACCTAGGTTCGTCGACGTCGGCAAGGCACTTCAGCCAGCGGCAGCGGCCCTGCATGGTGGCGCAAAACTCTGCGTTGAGATGGATAGCAGTAGCATGCCCGGGTTGGTTGTCACAGAAGAATGTGTAAGTATTCCACATGTGGAACGTTGTGTTGCGCGGAGACATGACAACATCGAAGAGCTCGTTGGAGATGGTAGCGTAGAACCAGAGGACATTGGTGATGTCATCAAGGCGCCACTGGACGCTCTCCTGCTTTTGATCCGTCTCCACATGGACGGTTCTACACATAGTATTTGGAGAGGACGATGTATATGAGTTGACTCCACTTGGAGTAG
The DNA here is from genome assembly GCA_022496015.1 of Hordeum marinum. Taxonomy (NCBI): domain Eukaryota; kingdom Viridiplantae; phylum Streptophyta; class Magnoliopsida; order Poales; family Poaceae; genus Hordeum; species Hordeum marinum. The sequence goes on along the minus strand of CM039677.1, from coordinate 336,943,596 downwards.
TTGTTGGCAGCCAGATCGAGCTTGAAGTCGATGTAGTAGGCGATGTGATGTGGTGCATGGAGAGTGCAGACATGCGAGGGTGGATGTGCAGGTCATGCTGGTGACAGCTGTGGTGAGAGGAAGGGACGCCATCATGCTCGATGTGAAGGCGTCATCAAGAGAGGCGGCAGATTCAGTACGGGAGCAGCAGGTGAAGCTGTGACTGAAGGGAATTCGGCAGCTGTCACTACGCTTGTTTGACATGGCGGAAGAGGTTGTAGGCTCTGATAGCAAGATTAGTAGTGTAAATCATCTTGTATCTATATTCATCATTGATATGGTATTTATACATGAGTATACAACGGGGGGATTACAACAGAAGGAAGTAGGCATGTGGTCTACTTGCGCGGTGTGAGTGTGTTGGCCATGGGTGAGCGACGCGCTCCATCTCTGTGACCTGGTTCGGGTAGGTTAGCATTGGGCTGCACTGTGTCGATCCAACATAGTGTGATCAAACTTGGAGATGGTGTTGTTTGCTGATAATTTAACTTCTAGTGCTTGAGGATTACATGCTGTATTGCAGTTGTCGGAAAACAGTGACATCAGCTAACATACCTATATTCCTTTTGCACTTCTAAAGATTATTACCAATCTACCATTACTTTCTGTAAAAATGTGCTGGTCTTATTGCAGTTGCTGGAGTTGGATCCTGAGCAAGTCATTTCACGGGGACAAGTAACATTATCGCAGAAGCAAACGTTAATTGATGATTGTTTGGAGAAGTCCTTTGAAATTGCACTAGGATGTGGCCAATTTGGGAATTGTCTGGTAAAATAAATATCGCAATCCTCTGTTTGTTTCTTGATTATTCTCTGTGAACTTTTGTTCTATGTGCGACAAGTTTCCTCCATGTTATGTCAACATTCCATGGTGATGAATGTGAAAGACTGAATGTGCGGCACTACATAGCGAGACGTTTGAGTTATTGTTGCTTAATCACAACTGTCATACCATGAACTTCCACTCTTTGTTAGTAAGTATTTATCTCGAGTAAAATCTATTTTTCTACTTGACTCATGTGGTCTGTTTGACTCTTAATAGAATATCAACATTCCGCTTTATGATGGATAGTGTGTTTCGTCCAAATGATATGTTTCCTGTATTGGTAAAGACTAAATGTGCGGCACTACATTGCGAGACGTTTGAATTATTGTTGCTTAGTCACAACTGTCATACCATGAACTTCCACTCTTTGTTAGTAAGTATTTATCTCGAGTAAAATCTATTTTTCTACTTGACTCATGTGGTCTGTTTGACTCTTAATAGAATATCAACATTCTGCTTTATGATGGATAGTGTGTTTCGTCCAAATGATATGTTTCCTGTATTGGTAAAGCTGTCTGTTTGGCTTTCTGTGTCACTTATTTCAGTCCGTATGTAGTCCATATTGAAATATCCAAAACATGTTGTATTTGTTAACAGAGGGAGTAGGTATTAACTGCTGAGCACATCTTACCCTTATGTTGAAGATAAATGGGGCTAAGCAATCTGCCAAAGGTTTGGGATGTGAAAATGCATTTGATAGGGAGGGTTCTGCAGATAACCCCTTCAGGTTCTGGCCCTTTTGGGAGACAGGGACTTTACATGTGTACCTCAAATCCTCAATAGTCTTACACGTTCAAGTTTTTTTTGGATCAAACCATGAATTTAAGCTGGAGTCATTCAGTGAACATTTTTATTTATCCAAACACTTTCTAATATCTGGTCCTCTTAACTTAGGATAAGCATTTTACTGTCTTTGTTTTTTCATTATCATCAACAATGCTGGTTCTGTTGTCCCTTAGGCTGTCAACGCCGATGCTATTTCAATGCTGAGAAGTGAACTCGGAAATCAGCTTGCTAACAAGAGTAGGAATTCGAATCTGAGGCAAGTTTTACAATCCCCAATTTGTTTATTGAACCCATACTCTATCTTTCTTCTGCATTATTTCGTATTCATTATCTAAGATACAATTTCGACTCACAGCACCATGTTGTCTCAGTTTATAATGCCAGTTGTGCTCTGTTTTTCTCAGGGCCATTGGCGCTGTAGTATATAAAGTCCCTGAGTTGAATAACGACGAGATGCTAAAAATCAGTCTGAGAAGTTTGGAACAAGAAGACACGACTTCTATCTCTCAGGTACGTTTTCCGCTTATCGATCTCCAGTGTTGAACTACCTTAGCTTGCGAATGGGTCTACGTCAAGACTGCTGTATCTTATAGAAGTATCGTGTTTGATTCTGTTTCCAGGAGTATGGCGGTGGGGGCCACCGAAACGCAAGCTCATTTCTGTTGAGTGTCTCAGAATTTGAGAGGTGGAAGGCTGGAGCTGAACCTTCGACTGCCTAGCCGGCCCAGCTTTCTCTCTTACTTCCATCAATCCAGGAAGTGCTAAGGTTCAGAAGGGAGAAGGCACAGAAATATAGTACTCCCTCTGTCCCAAAACAAGTGTCGAGTACTGTACAAAGGATGGGAGTGGGTCGATTTTTATGTTCGGGGGCGCAGCCCATCATTGCACATCGTAGACATATGTGGAGACTTACTGAAACTGTTGTATCACGCCAGCCGTATTGTTTGACGCTCGTGAATATTTCGTGGAGCAAAGAGTTTGCTTTACCAAGTTTACCGAAACTGTTGGCTTCCGTGTCTACATTGCATATTTGCATGTGTACTTTTTCTGTAGGCTAATCTAGGCTTTATGGACCCCTACAACAGGCTAGCTTGTAACTGTTGGCGTCCGCGTCTATGTTGCATTAGTTTTTTTTGTGAAGTTCCTTACTTATGAGGCCCCGCTTCTGCTATGAAGTTTCACGTCAGGAATTCGGCGTAATGCATAATCTCCATGGATTTTTATGACTACAAGTTAAGCTGCTTCGAAGTCGAAATGAGTTAGCGGCATGACAAAGCCACAAAAGCAATGGATGGCATGTCTACACTGCTTGCGGTGTCGTATCAAAAGGCGTCCGGGACGGTGGACAAGCATATGCATGGCCCTTCTCCTTTCGCACTCTCTTTACCCTTCTTCCCCGATCTGTTTGGGCCCAGACATTAGCCACGCAGGCTACTGTTTTTTCTGGGCAAGCCATGCCTGGCTGCTGTTCTATTTGAGCCTTTAGGGGACAGCTGCAATCATGCGTGTCTCTCTTGTCGCCGTAATTTAGCCCCCGCTTTCCAAGATGGCCAACATGATAAAAACATATGCTTCACTAGTCTTAAATCAGTCTAAAATGCCCGGAGTCTGGTCACTGATCGATCAAAACAACTGACCCACCCGAGCGTCTCAAATGTTCGGGCTGATCGATGCCCATTGTATCCAGTCAAAATCTAGGAATGTATAGAGAACGATCCGAGCATGTCCATCACGTCGGTCTGATAATTGGACCCACATGAAATCGTTCGAAAATCCAAAGGTCCGACGAGCATCTCCTTTGCAAGGTGTGTGTGTGTGTGGGGGGGGGGGGGTTGAATGCCCTGTGGCGCCGCTATTTAAGCTGGACGTCAGCACCCATCCCTAGCCACATCCGCTTCCACCCTCTTCGTGCCGAGCCCATCCACTTTTCTCCCTCTACGCCTCACTCTTCGCAACAACCACGGACTAGGAGTGGTGACTGCGTACGTTGTGTTGATGCCAGAGTGTTGCCTCTCGGGGAGATCCAGGCTAGGCGTCATGCGGATCACAGTCGGCCCGTCTCCGAACTCGTTGGAGCCGGATGAGGAGGAGGTGGAAGGGGAGGGGGAGCAACTGTTGGGGAACGTCGCATGGGAAACAAAAATTTTCCTACGCACACGCAAGATCTATCCATGGTGATGAGCATCTATGAGAGGGCGAGTGGATCTACATACCCTTGTAGATCGCTAAGCGGGAAGCGTTAAGAAACGTGGTTGGTGTAGTCGAACGTCTTCGCGATCCAAATCGCCGAGCATCCCGCGATCTCATCACGATCCATCTCGCGATCCAATCACGACCCCTCCCGCGAACTCATCACGATCCGTCCCGCGATCTCATCATGATCCGTCTCGCGATCTCATCACGATCCGTCTCGCGATCTTGATCACGGTCCTTCCGATCTAGCGCCGAACGGACGGCACCTCCGCGTTCAACACACATACAACTTGATGACGATCTCCGCCTTCTTGATCCAGCAAGAGGGAGCAAAGAGGTAGAAGAGCTCTCCGGCAGCATGACGGTGCTCCGGCGATGGTGGTGGAGCTATTCCGGCAAGGCTTCGCCTAAGCACTGCAGAAATCCGATCTAGAGGAGAAACTATGCACTGGAGGAACGGGTAGCACGTGGCTGAAAAACTATGCCAAAACCCTAAAATCTCTAGTATATATAAGAGGAAGAGAGGAGGCTTGGCACAAGGGAAAATCCTACTAGGAGGCTTCGACCGAAGCTAGGGAGGAGAGTCCTCCTCCTCCTCCAATCCTAGTAGGATTAGGACACTTCCTTTTTTTTGCCTTTTTGCCTTTTTTCCACCTTTTCTCTTTGGGCTTTTCTTCCTAGCCGCATGGGCCTTGTGTGGGACTTCCACCAGCCCACAAAGGGCTGGTATTTACTATCCCACAGCCCATGTAGCCTCTTGGGTCGAAATACCCCTCCCGATGGTCTCCCGGTACACTCCCGGCACTCCCGGTACACTACCGATTAGCCCGAAACTTTTCCGGCGACCAAAACAGGACTTCCTATATATCAATCTTTACCTCCGGACCATTCCGAAGCTCCTTGTGACGTCCGGGATCTCATCCGAGACTCCGAACAACCTTCGGTCTGTTGGAAATATGCCCTAGAGGCAATAATAAAATAGTTATTATCATATTTCCTTGTTCTTGATAATCGTTTATTATCCATGCTATAAATTGTATTGATCAGAGACTTCGATGCATGTGTGGATACATAGATAAAACCATGTCCCTAGTATGCCTCTAATGGACTAGCTCGTTGATCAAAGATGGTTAAGGTTTCCTAGCCATGGACATGAGATGTCATTTGATAACGGGATCACATCATTAGGAGAATGATCTGATGGACAAGACCCAAACTACAAACGTAGCATATGATCGTGTCAGTTTATTGCTACTATTTTCTGCATGTCAAGTATATGTTCCTATGACCATGAGATCATGCAACTCACGGACATCGGAGGAGTGCCTTGTGTGTATCAAACGTCGCAACGTAACTGGGTGACTATAAAGGTGCTCTACAGGTATCTCCGAGGGTGTCTGTTGAGTTGGCATGGATCAAGACTGGGATTTGTTACTCCGTGTGATGGAGAGGTATCTCAGGGCCCACTCGGTAATGCAACATCACAATAAGCCTTGCAAGCAATATGACTAAGTGTTAGTCACGGGATCTTGTATTATGGAACGAGTAAAGAGACTTGCCGGTAACGAGGTGGAACCAGGTATGGAGATACCGAAGATCGAATCTCGGGCAAGTAACATACCGAAGAACAAAGGGAACATCATACGGGATTAACTGAATCCTTGACATAGAGGTTCGACCGATAAAGATCTTCGTAGAATATGTAGGAACCAATGTGGACATCCAGGTCCCGCTATTGGTTATTGACCGTAGAGGTGTCTCGGTCATGTCTACATAGTTCTCGAACCCGCAGGGTCTGCACACTTAAGGTTTGGTGACGTTTCGGTACTATAGAGTTATGTATGGTGGTGACCGAAGGTTGTTCGGAGTCCCGGATGAGATCCCGGACGTCACGAGGGAGCTTCGGAATGGTCCGTAGGTAAAGATTCATATATAGGAAGTCCCGTTTTGGTCGCCGAAAAAGTTTCGGGCTAATCGGTAATGTACCGGGAGTGCCGGTAGTGTACCGGGAGACCACCAGGAGGAGTATTTCGACCCAAGAGGCTTCATGGGCTGTGGGAGAGTAAATACCACCCTTTTGTGGGCTTGTGGAAGTCCCACACAAGGCCCATGCGGCTGGGAGAAAAAGCCCAAAGGGAAAAAGGTGGAAAAAGGCCAAAAAAAGGGAGGAATCCTAGTCCTACTAGGATTGGAGGAGGAGTCCTCCTCTCCTCCCCACTTTGGTCGACCCAAGGGCTGGATTTTTGGCAGCCAAGACTCCTCCTCCTCTCCTCCTATATATACTAGAGGATTTTAGGGTTTTGGCATAGAATTTTCAGCCACGTGCTACCCGTTCCTCTAGTGCATAGTTTCTCCTCTAGATCGGTTTTCTGCAGTGCTTAGGCGAAGCCCTGCCGGAGTTGCTCCACCACCATCGCCGGAGCGCCGTCACGCTGCGAGTGAACTCTTCTTCCTCTCCACTTCCTCTTGCTGGATCAAGACGGTGGAGACCGTCATCAAGCTGCACGTGTGCTGAACGCGGAGGTGCCGTCCGTTCGGCGCTAATCGGAAGGACCGTGATCAAGATCGCGAGACGGTTCGTGATGAGTTCACGAGAAGGATCGTGATCACGATCACGAAACGGATCGTGATGAGTTCGTGGGACGGATTGTGATGAGATCGCGGGACGCTCGGCGATTTGGATCGCGAAGACGTTCGACTACACCAACCGCGTTTCTTAACGCTTCCCGCTTAGCGATCTACAAGGGTATGTAGATCCACTCTCCCTCTCGTAGATACTCATCACCATGGATAGATCTTGCGTGTGCGTAGGATTTTTTTTGTTTCCCATGCAACGTTCCCCACAGTGGCATCATGAGCTAGGTCTATGTGTAGATGAGATCTCGAGTAGAACACAAAAGGTTTGTTGGCGTTGATGCTTAGATTGCTTCCTCCCTTGGTCGGATTTTGGTTCAGCGGTATTGTGAGATGAAGCGGCCTGGACCAACATTAATTATACGCTTACGAGAGACCGGTTCCCTCGACGCAACTTGTTGCCTAGATGGCTTGCGGGTGGCAGTTTCTCTCACTTTAGTTGGATCAGATTCGCAAAGGCGGTCCTTGAGAAGGTTGAAAAGCAAATTATGTATCACCATTGTGGTTTATGCGTAGGTGAGAATCGTTCTTGCTAGATACCCATAGCAGCCACGTAAAACATGCAACAACAATTAGAGGACGTCTAACTTGTTTTTGCAGGGCATGTTGTGATGTGATATGGCCAATTACATGATGTGATATATGTGATGTATGAGATGATCATGTGATGTATAGAATTTCACGACTTGCATGTCGATGAGTATGGCAACCGGTAGGAGCCATAGGGTTGTCTTTAATTATTGTATGACCTGCGTGTCAATCATTAAGCGCTATGTAATGCTTTACTTTATCGCTAAACGGTAGCAATAGTAGTAGAAGCATGTAGGGCCTGACCACCCCGATGGCGACACGTTGATGGAGATCAAGATGATGGAGATCATGGTGTCGTGCCGGTGACGATGGAGATCATGCCGGTGCTTTCAAGATGGAGATCTAAAGCACAAGTTCATGGCCATATCATGTCACTTATGAATTGCATGTGATGTTAATCCTTTTATGCACCTTGTTTTGCTTAGTACGACGGTAGCATTATAAGGTGATCCCTCACTTAAATTTCAAGATAAATTGTGTTCTCCCCGAGTGTGCACCGTTGCGAAAGTTCGTCGTGTTGAGACACCACGTGATGATCGGGTGTGATAGACTCTACGTTCACATACAACGGGTGCAAGCCAGTGTTGCACGCGCAGAACACTCGGTTTAAACTTGACGAGCCTAGCATGTACAGACATGGCCTCGGAACACAAGAGACCGAAAGGTCGAACATGAGTCATATAGTAGATATGATCAACATGATGATGTTCACCATTGTAACCACCTCAACTCACGTGATGATCGGTCTTGAGTTGGTGAATTTGGATCATGTATCACTCGGATGACCTGAGGGATGTCAATTTGAGTGGGAGTTCTTAAGTAATATGATTAATTGAACTCATTATCATGAACATAGTCAGTAGTGTCTTTGCAAATTATGTTGTAGATTACTTGCTCGCGTTGTAGCTCCCTTGAATTTTTATGTTCCTAGAGAAATAGAGTTGAAATATGATGGTAGCAATATTGCGGATTGGATCCGTGATCTGAGGATTGTCCTCGTTGCTGAACAGAAGGCTTATGTCCTTAATGCACCGCTTGGTGCGCCAACCCCTCTAGCGTCGTCTATAGATGTTGTGAACATCTGACAAGCATGTTCTGATGACTACTTGATAGTTTAGTGCATCATGCATTACGCCTTAGAATTGAGGCTCCGAAACGTTTTGAATGTCACGGAACATATGAGATGTTCTAAGAGCTGAAATTAGGATCTCACGCTCGTGCCCGTGTTGCAAGATATGAGATCTCAAACAAGATTCTTTGCCTGCAAGATGAACGAGAATAGCTCAATCGTTGAGCATGTGCTCAGATTGTCTGGGTGCTACGATCGCTTGAATCGAGTGGGAGTTCATCTTCCAGATAAGATAGTGATTGATATAGTTCTCCAAGTCACTTTCATTAAGCTACTAGAACTTGGTGATGAACCATAAAATGCCAGGGATAGAATTAATGATCCCTGAGCTGTTCGCGATGTTTGACACCGCGAAGGTAGAAATCAAGAAGGAGCATCAAGTGTTGATGGTTAGTATAACCACTAGTTTCAAGAAGGGCAAGGGCAAGGAGGGAAACTTCATGAATGGAAAGTCAGTTGCTGCTCCAGTGAAGCAACCCAAAGTTGAACCCAAATCCGAGACTAAGTGCTTCAATTATGAGGAGAGAGGTCGCTGAAGCGGAACAACCCTAGATACTTGGTAGATAAGAAGGCTGGCAACGTCGACAGAAGTGTATTTGATATACGTGTTATTGATGTGTACCTTGCTTGTACTCCTAGTAGCACCTGGGTATTGGATACCGGTTCGATTGCTAAATGTTAGTAATTCGAAATAAAGCTACGGAATAAACGAAGAACTAGCTAAGTGTGTGGTGACGATGTGTGTTGGAAATGTTTCCAAGGTTGATGTGATCAACATCGCACGCTCTCTCTACCTTCGAGATTAGTGACAAACCTAAATAAATGTTATTTGGTGTTTTTTGCGTTGAGCATGAACGTGATTAGATCATGTTCATTGCAACACGGTTGTTCATTTAAGTTAGAGAATAATGGTTATTCTGTTTACATGAATAATACCTTCAATGGTCATGCACCCACTAAGAATGGTTTGTTGAAACTTGATCGTAGTAATACACATGTTCATAACATTGATGCCAAAAAGGATACAAAGTTAATAATGATAGTACCACATACTTGTGGCACTCCCGCTAAATGTCATATTGGTACAAAACGCATGAAGAAACTCCATGCTGATGGATCTTTGGACTCATTCGATTTCGAATCGGTTGAGACATGCGAACCATATCTCTTGGTCAAGATGACTAAGGATCCCGTTTTCTGTTTTGATGAAGCGGGCAAGTGATTTATTGGAAATGATACATGTTGATGTATGCAATCCAATGCGTCTTGTAGCGTGCGGTGGATATCATTATTTTCTTATCTTCACTGATGATTTGAGTAGATATAGTGTATATTTACTTAATGAAACACAAGTCTGAATCGCTTGAAAGGTTCAAGCAAATTCAGAGTGAAGTTTAAGATCATCGTGACAAGAAGATAAAAATGTTTGCGATATGATCGTGGAGGTGAATATCTGAGTTACGAGTTTGGAATACAACTTTAGACAATGTGAAAGTTGTTTCACAACTCACGCCACCTGGAACACCATAGTGTGATGGTGTGTCTGAACGTCATAGTCGTACTCTATTGGATATGGTGCATGCTATGATGTCTCTTATCGTTTTGTTACTGTAATTTGGGGTTATGCATTGGAGACAACTACATTCACTTTAAATAGGGCACCATCTAAATCCGTTGAGATGACACCGTGTGAACTATGGTTTGATACAAACCTAAGCTGTCATTTCTTAATGTTTGGGGCTGTGACGCTTGTGTGGAAAATGTTTCCGCCTAATGAGCTCGAACCCAAAGCGGACAAATGCATCTTCATAGAATACCCTAAGAACAGTTGGGTGAACCTTCTATCTCAGATCCAAGCATAAAATGTTTATTGCCGAAACAGGGTCCTTTCTCGAGAAAAGGTTTCTCTTGAAAGAATTGAGTGGGAGGAGGATAGAACTTGATGAGGTTATTGAACCTCTACTTCAACCAGAAAGTAGCGCAGCATAGAAAGATTTTCTGTGAAGCCTACGTCAGTTGAAGAGGAAGTTAATGATGATGATCATGAAAGCTTCAGATCAAGTTACTATCAACCTACGAGGAAATTAGGGCTTGATGAGGTTATTGAACCTTTACTTCAACCAGAGAGTAGCGCAGCGCAGGAAGTTGTTTCTGTGAAGCCTACGTTAGTTGAAGAGGAAGTTAATGATGATGATCATGAAGCTTTGGATCAAGTTACTATCAAACCTCGTAGGGCGACAAGGATGTATACTGCTCCTGAGCGGTACGACAACCCTGTCTTGCAGGTCATGTTGTTGGACAACGATGAACCTACAAACTATGGAGAAGCGATGATGGGCCCGGAAACCAACAAATGGTTAGAGGCCATGAAATTCGAGAAAGGATCCATGTATGAAAACCAATTATAGACTTTGGTGGACGGCTGGTCGTTAAAGTACAAATGGATCTTTAAAATGAAGACAGACGCTGATGGTAAATGTTACCATTTGTATAGCTCGACTTGTTGCAAAGTAGTTTACGACAAGTTCAAAGAGTTGACTGTGATGAGACTTTCTCACTCATAGCGATGCTAAAGTCTGTTGGAATTATGTTAGCAGTTGCTGCATTTTTCAATTATGAAATTTAGCAGATGGATGCCAAAACTTCGTTTCCTTCCTTAAGGAAAGGTTGTATGAGATACAACCAGAAGGTTTTGTCAGTCCTAAGGATGCTAAAAGGTGTGCGAGCTTCAGTGATTCTTCTATGAAATGAAGCAAGCATCTCGGAGTTGGAATGTACACTTTGATGAGGTGATCAAAGTTTTTGAGTCTATACAAAGTTTATGAGAAACTTGTATTTACAATAAATTGAGTGGGAGCACTATAGAGTTTCTGGTAAGCATATGTGGTTGACATATTATTGGTCAGAAATGATGTAGAATTTCTGGAAAGCATAAAAGGTTGTTTGAGAAGAGTTTTTCAAAGGAAGACCTAGATAAAGCTACCTAATTGTTTAGCATCAAAATCTATAAAGATAGATCAAGATGTTTGATAAGACTTTCAATGAGTACATACCTTGACAAGATTTTGAAAGAGTTCAAAATGGATCAGTCAGAGAAAGAGTTCTTGCCTGATTTGTAAGGTATAAAGTTGAGTAAGACTCAATGCCCAGTGACTACAGAAGATAGAGAAAAGATGAGTGTCATCCCATATGCTTCAGCCATAGGCTCTATCATGTATGCAATGTTGTGCACAAGACCCGATGTCAGCCTTGCCATAAGTATGGCGAGAAGGTTTCAAAGTGATCTTGGAATGGAGCACTGGACAGCGGTCAAGATTATCCTTAGTAACTAAAAGACTAAGGAGATGTTTCTCGATTATGGAGGTGATAAAGAGTTCTTCGTAAAGAGTTACGTCGATGCAAGCTTTGACACCAATCCGAATGACTCGTAGTAGCAATTTGGATACGTATAGTGGAGCAACCAGTTGGAATAGTACCAAGTGGAGTGTGGTAGCAGTGTTTACGGTCTGACATAATAATTTGCAAAGTACACACGGATCTGAATGTCGCAGACCCGTTGACTATAAGACCTCTCTCACATGCAAAGCATGATCGAGCCCCAGAACTCATTGGGTGTTAGATTCATAACAATGCGAATCACATGGTGATGTGAACTAGATTATTGACTCTAGTGCAAGTGGGAGACTGTTGGAAATATGCCCTAGAGGCAATAATAAATTAGTTATTATCATATTTCCTTGTTCTTGATAATCGTTTATTATCCATGCTATAAATTGTATTGATCGGAGACTTAGATGCATGTGTGGATACATAGACAAAACCGTGTCCCTAGTATGCCTCTAATGGACTAGCTCGTTGATCAAAGATGGTTAAGGTTTCCTAGCCATGGACATGAGATGTCATTTGATAACGGGATCACATCATCGTGTCAGTTTATTGCTACTGTTTTCTGCATGTCAAGTATATGTTCCTATGACCATGAGATCATGCAACTCACGGACATTGGAGGAGTGCCTTGTGTGTATCAAACGTCACAACGTAACTGGGTGACTATAAAGGTGCTCTACAGGTATCTCCGAGGGTGTCTGTTGAGTTGGCATGGATCAAGACTGGGATTTTTACTCCGTGTGACGGAGAGGTATCTCAGGGCCCACTCGGTAATGCAACTTCACAATAAGCCTTGCAAGCAATGTGACTAAGTGTTAGTCACGGGATCTTGTATTACGGAACGAGTAAAGAGACTTGCCGGTAACGAGGTTGAACTAGGTATGGAGATACCGACGATCGAATCTCGGGCAAGTAACATACCGAAGAACAAAGGGAACATCATACGGGATTAACTGAATCCTTGACATAGAGGTTCGACCGATAAAGATATTCGTAGAATATGTAGGAACCAATGTGGACATCCAGGTCCCACCATTGGTTATTGACCGTAGAGATGTCTCGGTCATGTCTACATAGTTCTCGAACCCGCAGGGTCTGCACACTTAAGGTTTGGTGATGTTTCGGTAGTATAGAGTTATGTATGGTGGTGACCGAAGGTTGTTCGGAGTCCCGGATGAGATCCCGGACGTCACGAGGAGCTACGGAATGGTCTGGAGGTAAAGATTCATATATAGGAAGTCCCGTTTTGGTCGCCGAAAAAGTTTCGGGCTAATCGGTAATGTACCGGGAGTGCCGGTAGTGTACCGGGAGACCACCGGGAGGAGTATTTTGATCCAAGAGGCTTCATGGGCTGTGGGAGATTAAATACCACCCTTTTGTGGGCTTGTGGAAGTCCCACACAAGGCCCATGCGGCTGGGAGAAAAAGCCCAAAGGGAAAAAGGTGGAAAAAGGCCAAAAAAGGGAGGAATCCTAGTCCTACTAGGATTGGAGGAGGAGTCCTCCTCTCCTCCCCACTTTGGTCGACCCAAGGGCTGGCTTTTTGGCAGCCAAGACTCCTCCTCCTCTCCTCCTATATATACTAGAGGATTTTAGGGTTTTGGCATAGAATTTTCAGCCACGTGCTACCCGTTCCTCTAGTGCATAGTTTCTCCTCTAGATCGGTTTTCTGCAGTGCTTAGGCGAAGCCCTGCCGGAATTGCTCCACCACCATCGCCGGAGCGCCGTCACGATGCCAGTGAACTCTTCTTCCTCTCCACTTCCTCTTGGTGGATCAAGACGGTGGAGATCGTCATCAAGCTGCACGTGTGGTGAACGCGGAGGTGCCGTCCGTTCGGCGCTAGATCGGAAGGACCGTGATCAAGATCGCGAGACGGTTCGTGATGAGTTCGCGGGACGGATCGTGATCAAGATCACGAAACGTATCGTGATGAGTTCATGGGACGGATCGTGATGAGATCGCGGGACGCTCGGCGATTTGGATCGTGAAGACGTTCGACTACACCAACCGCGTTTCTTAACGCTTCCCGCTTAGCGATCTACAAGGGTATGTAGATCCACTCTCCCTCTCGTAGATGCTCATCACCATGGATTGATCTTGCGTGTGCGTAGGAATTTTTTTGTTTCCCATGCAACGTTCCCCAACACGGTCACCACCATACATAACTCTATACTACCGAAATGTCACCGAACCTTAAGTGTGCAGACCCTGCGGGTTCGAGAACTATGTAGACATGACCGAGACACCTCTACGGTCAATAACCAATATCGGGACCTAGATGCCCATATTGGTTCCTACATATTCTACGAAGATATTTATCGGTCGAACCTCTATGTCAAGGATTCAGTTAATCCCGTAAGATGTTCCCTTTGTTCTTCGGTATGTTACTTGCCCGAGATTCGATCGTCGGTATCTCCATACCTAGTTCAACCTCGTTACCGGCAAGTCTCTTTACTTGTTCCGTAAGACAAGATCCCGTGACTAACACTTAGTCACATTGGTTGCAAGGCTTGTTGTGATGTTGTATTACTGAGTGGGCCCTGAGATACCTCTCCGTCACACGGAGTAACAAATCCCAGTCTTGATCCATGCCAACTCAACAGACACCCTCGGAGATACCTGTAGAGTACCTTTATAGTCACCCAGTTACGTTGTGACGTTTGATACACACAAGGCACTCCTCCGGTGTCAGTGAGTTGCATGATCTCATGGTCATAGGAACATATACTTGACATGCAGAAAACAATAGCAATAAACTGACACGATCATATGCTACGTTCGTAGTTTGGGTCTTGTCCATCACACCATTCTCCTAATGATGTGATCCCGTTATCAAATGACATCTCATGTCCATGGCTAGAAAACCTTAACCATCTTTGATCAACGAGCTAGTCTATTAGAGGCATACTAGGGACATGGTTTTGTCTATGTATCCACACATGCATCTAAGTCTTCGAACCATACAATTATAGCATGGATAATAAACGATTATCATGAACAAGGAAATATGATAATAACTAATTTATTATGGCCTCTAGGGCATATTTCCAACAGCAACATCCGGAGGTGGAGCTGCAACCGGAGCCAATGGAGTTGGCGGATCCAGAGGAGGAGCCAAAGCCGATTGTGGGCTTTGCCATGGCGGAGTTTGAGGTCGCCCTAGCGATGGAGATGGCACAACAGACCGCCGTCCTGAAGTCCATCCAGGATGAGGCATATGTGGACACCAACTAACGCTTTGTCCACCAGCAGTAGGCGGAGATCGACGAGATTTTAGTCGACAAAGGAGCCGCATGCGCCGGAGTTTCGGTTGTCGTCCATGTACTCGGAGCCCGGCATGGAGATAGTGGACATCTCCGACAACAAAGAGTAGTGTAGGCTAGGTTTTAGTTGATCTACATAGTACACAGATTTTCCTTTTGCATGCTTTGCATGGATTTTAAGGTTTGAAATATGAGGTATTCTGATGCAGAGAAGAAAAAATGAGGGTTGTCTGGTCACTGCGCGTGGACATGCCCGGTCACGTCCATGGGCGTTTGAGAGGCCGGATTTGCAAGTAGGAGGGCCATGCCTCCCCCTACTGCCCGTCCAAGGGCAAGGATTTGCACCTCCAGATCATGGGTAGTGCAATCCCAGGTGAGGGTTTTTTGTGCTTGGAATTTGAACAAGATGACGGCGAGGAGGGATCTGATATGAAGGCAATCAACGGCGCGATCCTGTCGGCAGACCCCGGCAAGCTCACCCTTCGCACGTTTAAGCACGAGCTGAAGCATATCGTGGTGGACAACTGGGATTGGTAGATCTCGCAGGTGGGCGACGACGAGTTTTCTATGGTCTTTCCCTGGGCAGATCTGCTCCACATGGACAAGTCCAGTGATAATCTCTTTCTACCCCTCAATGATATCACTGTCAAGGTTTGCGACACCATTCACGAGGAGGTGGTGCCTCTCTCTATGCCGGAGGTTTGGGCCCGCCTCCGTGGCATTCCCAAGAAACACTGACGCGCTGAGCGGCTGATGGAGGGCTTGAAGATGCTGGGCAGGCCAATCGTGGTGGATGATCTCTCCCTCATCCGGTTAGGGCAGGTGAGGATGAAGTTTGGATGCATATGGCAGGACAAGTTGAATGGATCCGTGCAGGTCTGGTTCAACCATGAAGGTTTCAACATCAAGGTGGAGGTGGAGGGCTGCCAAAACGCCTGGGGATCGGGCCAGCGGTGCTGGGCCCTAACAATGGCCCTCCACGGCCCTCTGACAAGCGTGCCCCCCTCCCCCTGGGGGTGCGACTAGTTCGGGGCCTGGTGGCCGATTGGGGACAAGTAAAGAGGGACACGGTGGCCAGGAAGGCCAGTCCGATGGCCGACATAAGGACGTTGAGATGGCGTGTCAAGATGAAGAGTGCAATGACAGCATGCCAGACACCTGGATTGACACGAGACTTGGGACATGCTGGGTTCCAAGGTGGGAGAGCTGCATGTGGACAAGGATGCACTGGAGCCGGGGGCGCTCGCGGTCTCGGATACTGCTATGAGCAGCCCACCCACAGCTCGCTCCGTGGAGAAATCGTTCGATCAGTACGGCTCCAACCTCAAGGTGGTCCCCGCGCTCTCTTTCCCCATAGGGACATCGCTGCCAGATGGGATTGCGGGGTCCTCGATCTTGGCCTCGCCAGGGCTTCGAGGCCCAGATGCGGGTTGTGTGCTCAATGAGCCACCCTTTCGCTCCCCCCAGTCGAGCCGGCGCAGCTCAGGTGGCTCCGGGTGCGCCCCCAAGAAGACGGCGGGAAGGAAGCCTTCGGCCAACCCCGAAGTGTTGTCCCTTCCGTCTCCGATGGCCCCGGCGACGGGCGATCTGCAAGCGGCCCTCGGCTCGGCCGAGGCATCCGCCAAGGCGCGGCGCTCCAAGGTGACTCCGGTGGCGCAGTGGGATCCAAGTGCAAGATCCAAGGTGGCACTGGGAGACCTCTCTTCTCTAGAGAGCGCTTAGCTTCGTCTCGCGGACAAGAATCTGGAAACTTCAAGTAACGCCCTCCCTCCTACAAAATTCTTAATGCATTCACGAACCCGCAGTTGGCGTCGATTCTTGTCGATAGCGGTATCGAGGTAGGCCCGGAGAGTGGTGAGATCATCTCCATGATTCGTGCGCTTGAGGATGCCCAAGCCGCACTCGCCGAGGCTGCGACAGCGGCCAAGGCCAGTGTTGCCGTTTCTGGGGCTGAACCGACACATGCTGCAGTTGGGGCTGCTCCTCGGAGTTCGGTCACCCCGTCATCAGGTGGAGTTGCAGAAGCCATGGAGGCAGATGCAACTCCCTCCACCAGCCGTGCCCCGGCCAAAAAATGAGTGGCAAAGCAGTAACCTCCACGGGAGTCCGCCTTAGAAATCATATTATCTAGATGAGGTACCTTTTTGGACATTAGGGGATGTGGGCACGCTGGTCGTCGTTCTCAACTCAGAGAGTATATGCCGCACGAGCAGATTGACATGGTAGCGTGGTAGGAGACGATTAAAACTGACTTTACGTTTGGAGATCTTGCGGCGTTCGACCCCCTCCAACGCTTCTCCTAGGACCGGGTCCCTTCTAATGGACACTCCGGTGACCTCCTTCTAGGTTGTAATAATCATGTCTATGATGTTGCATCGTGAGAATTGGTCACTTTTTTCATTACTTCTACGATTAAGCATCGGGTTTCTCTTGCTGTGTGGGCGATTGTATGTGTTTATGGCCCAGCAGATCACTCTCGGACAGCTGATTTCTTAGGGGAAATCCAAGCTTTGGTTGGTGTAACAGTCCGGGACCGACGCTCCAAAAGATTCCCCTTTTATTCCATTGTCGTCGTGCGATTCGTTTGGTTGTTGCATTCATCATTGCATCATTCGCATCATCTGCATAGCATCACCACTCGTTTTTAAAAACTTGCATCCGTTCGTAGTTGCCGGTTCTCTTCGTTCTTGCCGTTGCCCGTTTCGAGACCAAACACACATGCACGTGCCCGCGACATCGATTAAAATATTGTTTTTAAAAGTGCCTTTAAAATATTCTCGGATTGGGTTGAAACCTGGCATGCGGTCTTATTATATTGTAGGTGGACCGCCTGCCAAATTTCGTCGCATTCCGTGTTCATTTGATACCCCGTCGGTCAACCATAGCAGTGTGGTCATCGGTTATTCGTCGGACGTTTGTCGGTGTTTTAAAATCTTGTTTCATGGGCCACAAACCTCCCTCTCTTATCCTCATAGCCCATCTACACAGCCACGCAGCCCACCTAGCCCCCTCCGCTTCCGGACCGTCGGATCGAGACCCGAAGGTCCAAAAACGGACAAAACTGCTAACCCTAGCCATAATTAGTATAAATAGACCCCCTTCCCTTCCTAATCCGACCTTCTCCCTCCTCCTCCCTCATTTTCTGTGCCCCATCAGCCCCTAGCCGCCACCTACCCGCAGCCTCCCTTCTCCCCCAGCCGGCAGGGCCCTCCAGGCCCAGATCAGGGCCCGCCCGAGCCCATCTGGGCCCGGACGAGTCGTTCGTCGCCGCCAGCCACGGGAGGAGCCCGATCTCCCTGCTCCCACAGCCTCCAGCCGCGCCGCCGACTTGCCTCCTCGTCGCCGGAGCGCCGCCAGCCTCGCCGGAGTCCCTGGCCAGACCTCCTCTCCTTCCTCCCCCTTCTCCATTTCTCTCCTCCCTCTCCCCTGCCCGAGCTCACCCCGACCTCTCTCTCCTCTCGCAGGTCCGCCGGCCAGACCCCGCCAAAGTCGCCGCTGGCCACCTTCGTCGCCGGATCCGGGCCCCCCGGCCTGGATCTGCTCGCCCGTCCCAGAGCATCCCTGCCTCCGAGCCTCGTCGGCCGCCGTGGCTGTTGCCGGCACCGGTGTGGCCTCCGCTCCGCGCCCGAGCGGTTCGAAGACGAGCGCCAGACCCCGCTCGCACTGACCGCGCCCACGTGGGCCGCGCCCAGCCCGCCTCTGCCGGCCTAGCCCACCTTTCGGCCGGCCCATGACCACTAGGTGAGCGCCCACCTATCTAGCGCCCGAGCGTTATAGTGTTATCCATCGCCATATTCCTGTTGGCCCAATAGGCTCCAGATTCAGCCCTATTTTTAAATTGCTAATATAAAAAACGTACGTCGGATTAAAGTGTTTTATATATGAAAAATGCTTAGAAAAATGTGTAGATTAATTATATGCCAGTTTCATCCATGCCAAAAGTACTTAAACTTGCTGTTTGCATCATTCGCTTAAACGTCATATTTTGCATTGCACATATATGTTTTATCATGCATCGAATTAATTAATCCCTATATGAAATAATATGTGGATTATTATTATCGCATTTCCATGCATGCTAATAATATTGGTGTGATTGTTGCATTTAATTGCATAAATTGCATGTTAAACGGTTTATGTCATAACTTGCATAATTAAATATGACATATTTTCCTACTTGAAACTATCATATTATATATGTTTCTGGGGTAGAAAAATCCATATAATTTATCTGTGCATTTAGTTTTGTCATTTGAGCATTTGTGTGCATGTCATTTTTGTTGTGATTTCCTTTTGTCTATTTCATGTGATTTAATCCATGCATGATATGAAATAATTTTGAACATGAGATATGCCCTGTGATATGTGCACTAGTACCTGGTCTTTTTGCTTTCCATAGAAATGCATGTTTAGGTATTGTTTTCTTGTTGTCTATATGCTATAAAATTTGTGCTGTTTTGAGATGGTAAAATATTTCTAAGTCTGGAATCTGTAACGTTTTGTTGCTGTCTTGCCATGTGTTTTGCTAGTGATCTAGAAACCCTTTGGGGTAGGTGTAATGGAGTTATTTGTAGTTGATAATGCCTTTTAGTATGCGGTTAACTTTCATGCCATAATATGACCTGTAACATATAGTTTTACTGCTGTCAATATGCCTTCATGATAAAAACTGCACTGTCAAAAACTGGGTTGTTTTCACCAAGTCTGAAAACTGCTTAGTTCAATATGCCATGTTGTGAGCTCCCTACCATGTGATCCATGCCTCTTTTGAGTATGATATGTGAAGATGAAATGAAGTGAGTGTTATATGCTACTTCCCCATGTTTAGTTTGTGCATTTTAGGATATCGTAACTTGTTGTTTTCATGCGTGCAAAATGCTATGTTGTTATTTTGGGCAGATTTCATATAAAACTTGTGTTGGTTGTTGTGGTTGAACCATAGCTCCGTTTTGGACATGCCTCATATGAAACTTGCTTATAATTTCATGTAGAATCATATTATTTTGTTGCATCCATATTTTGAAGTGCTTGTGGTTGTCATTTTCGTGCATTCTGCATTCATAGCATATCCATCTTGTGTTGCTCATATCTTTTAGACCATAGCTCCGTTTGAGATGTTCCATATATGTAAATAGACTAGAATGACATGGTATACTTTATTCTATCGTTTAATCAATTTCAAAATTATCATATGAGGTCGTTTTGAAAATACTATAAGTTTTTCGACCTCATTTAAGATGCCTAGACAGTATAGTTTACCTATGCTTCACCTCTTGCCATGTTTAAAAACATTTAATATGGATGAGTACCTAAACGGGAGTGAACTAAATAATTCGAACGTGGAGTTTCTTCAATATGCAACTCGTTGCATATTGAACTTCACTTAATATGTAGTGGTTGTTTGTTGTGCTTGCCATGTCATGCCATGCGTTACATATTAAACCGGACATGCATCATATTTGTTTGTGCATCATGTTATGCATATGTTGTGGTGTTTCCCGTGTGTTGATTGTTGTTTCTAGTTTGCTTCTTC
The DNA here is from genome assembly GCA_022496015.1 of Hordeum marinum. Taxonomy (NCBI): domain Eukaryota; kingdom Viridiplantae; phylum Streptophyta; class Magnoliopsida; order Poales; family Poaceae; genus Hordeum; species Hordeum marinum. Next base: position 336,923,217 of record CM039677.1, on the reverse strand, counting down.
TCGAGAGTTCCGAAAGTGTTCGGAGTGTGAGGATTCGTTCGACTACGTTGAATCGTCTTCTTCATGGACCCATTCTTCTTCCGAGCGGAATCTCAGACAAGATGACACATTTCCCTGGATACCACTACTATAATTTCTATGCTAGTTGTTCCATTTTTATCGTTATGTCACGCTACCTACCACTTGTTTGTTAAGCCTCCCAACATTGCCATGAAAGCCTCTGACCCCTCCACATTCCAGCAAACCTTTGTTTGACTATGTTACCGCTTGCTCAGCCCCTCCTATAGCATTTCTAGCTGCAGGTGCAATTGCTTCCATGTGTCAACATGGACATTCTTTTGTTATCACAATATTATTGCTATTTAATTTAATGCACTTATACACTTGGTAAAGGGTGGAAGGCTTGGCCTTTTGCTCGGTGTTTTGTTCCACTCTTGCCACCCTAGTTACTTGTGAACTGGTGTTATGTTCCATAATTGAGTGCTCCTAACATGCTCGGGGTTGTTATGGGGACCCCCTTGATTTTCATTTTAGGATAAAACTTGTCTGGCAAGGCCTAACTTTGGTACTACATTTGCCCATCATAATAATACTGATCACCTTATTAGAGCATAGAGGGTCGCCCCCTCGTGGATTAATTTAACATAATACAGGGGGCCAGTGCTGCTGGTGATGGTCCAAAACAGAGCCGTGTGCGGGGCTAACCCGGGGCAACTCGGGAGATTTCTATCAGTCCACTGTACGTTGTGCTTATCCGGTCGTGTCCTGAGAACGAGATACACGGCTCTTATCGGGTTCGTCGACATGTCGGGCGGTCTTGCTGGACTTGTTTTACCTTTCTCGAACGTCTTGAGTGAGGAACTCTGATCTTTTTCGGGCTATCTTGAGGTGTCGGATTTTCTTTGGAATTGCCTAGGATGATCACGAGATCCGTGGCCGAGGTTATTTCTGTTGTGTATGGTTAATTTGTGATGGACGAGTTGGAGCACCCCTACAGTGTTAAATCTTTCGGAAAGCCGTGCCCGCGGTTATGTGGCAAACTTGGATACTTTGTTTTAACACCCGGTCATAGCAAACTTGAAGTAAACTCTAATAAAATACACCAACTGAGTGCGTAACCGTGACTGTCTCTTCTCGTGAGTCCTTATCCGAGAGAGAACACGGTGGGGTTATGTTTGACGTAAGTAGGTGTTCAGGATCAGTTAGTGATCATTACTAGTTCACGTGCGTTATGCGTAGACCACCATACTTTACTTTTTGTACTCGTAAGTTAGCCACTTAAATAAATGCTTAGTCGCTTGCTACAGCCTCACCACTTAACCATACCTCACCCATTAAGCTTTAATAGTCTTGATACCCCTGGAAATGAGATTGCTGAGTCCCTGTGGCTCATAGATTACTACAACAACAGTTGCAGGTACAGGTACTGTGATGCTTGAACGTGAGAGCGTTGCTTGTTTGTCGGAGTTCTTCTTCATCATCGATTAGGATGGGTTCCAGGCGGCAGCCTGGGATAGCAAGGATGGATGTCATTTTGTCATTTGTTTTTTGTCGGTAGTCAGACCCTGCTCTTCTGTATGATGTTTGAGTATGTTGATGTATTGATGTGATTTTGATGTAGCTTGTGGCGAGTGTAAGCCAATTCCATATACTCATCACTTCTATACATGTACTTGTAATGATATCCATTCTTGCAACACGACGAGCTGCGCTTCTATCCCTGTCAAGGCCCTCGTGCCAAAATAAGGATAGGACCGCATCTTGGGTGTGACAGTTCGGGCCAAGCAAGCCGACGCCATTCCCATCATCTTAGGGGGCGATTTCAACCTAATCCGATCCGGGGCTGATAAAAACAACATCAATCTTAACTGGCCTCGGGTCATGATGTTCAATAGCGCCATTGCCGCGGGTGATCTTTGGGAAGTTGCACGGACCGGAGCTAGATACACTTGGACCAACAAGTAGTTAGCTCCGATGCGGAGTGTGTTAGATCGGGTTTTTTATCTCGACAGACTGGGAAGTCCTCTTCCCCTTGTGTATGCTTATAGCCGAAACGCGCATTGGCTCGGATCATGTCCCGCTTATCTTAGCCTCTGGGGAGGACAGGATCAAGTGCAACCCTTGTTTCTACTTTGAAACCGACTGGTTTGAGGTTGAGGGATTTATTCCTCTAGTTATCGCACGTTGGGAGCAAGCGATCGTCTCGTCTGGTTGTCAGCGAGGTCCCCTAGACCTCTGGATTGCGGCGGCGGGTGTGCTGTGATCCTTCCTCCATGGATGGGGTGCCAATCGTGGTAGCGAGGCGAAACGGGCTAGGGAAGCCCTCATAGAGGAAATCAAACACCTTGATGCCCAAGCGGACTCCAGAGTTTTTTCAGAGTCTGAGTGGGCTAACCACTACACCCTTGAAAATCAGGTGCTATCCATCCTAAGGTAAGAAGAGGAGTATTGGCGTCGTAGGTGCGGTGTCAAGTGGGTTACGAAGGGCGACGCTAACAAGGGCTACTTCAACGCGTATGCCAATGGTCACAAGCGCAAATGCTCGATTCTTAGGCTTTAATCTGACCACGGGGTGTTAGTGCGTCAAGACGAGATTACGGCCCACATCTATGATTTCTTCCTTGGCTTGTTTGGAACAACTGGTGAGAAGCCTCTGCGACTACAGCCTGACATGTGGGGGCATGATGCTCGGGTCTCACAAGAAGAAAACAATCTCCTGGCCCTTTCATTCTCTACGGAAGAAATTGATTTGGCCATGGGTTCGATGAAGGCCGACACTGCTCCAGGCCCCGATGGCTGGCTGGTGGCCTTCTTTAGACGCTTTTGGCCAGCGTTGAAAGGGTTGTTCTATGATATTATTAACGGGTTTGCATTAGGTATGGTAGGCATCTTGTGCCTCAACTTTGTGGTCATCAGCTTGATCCCAAAGGTCAACGGGGCTGACTCGATTAAGCAGTACCGTCCGATTACCCTCATCAATGCACGTTTCAAAATCTCCGCTAAGGCTTATACGATGAGACTTTCCCCTATCGCACAGCGGGTGGCCAATAGGAGTCAGTCGGCCTTCCTCAAAGGCCGCAACATTCTTGAGGGCCCGATAGTGTTTGAGGAAATTGTTCATGAGCTTAAACGCACCAAGCAACAGGCTGTGCTCCTCAAGCTGGATTTCAAGAATCCTACGATCGAGTGAACTCGGACTTCAGTCTTGAGGTTCTGATTCTAAAGGGCTTCGAATCAGGTTTTGTTCATCGCATCATGCACCTAGTCTCAGGGGCCAGACTGCTGTGTCAGTTAACGGAGAAGTTGGGAACTTCTCCCGCAACAAGCGTGGACTAATACAAGGAGACCCTATTCCTCCCTTGATCTTTAACCTTGTTGTGGGCATCCTCTCAGGCATGATCAACAAGGCGAAGGGTGCCGAGCACATCTGCAGCATGATCTCTCACCTCATTCATGGGGGAGTCACGCATCTCCAATACGTGGACAACACGATGTTGCTTTTAGAGCCTAACAATCATAGTATTGCTTCTATCAAGCTCATCCTCTTAGCTTTCTAAGTGATCTCGGGCCTGAAGATCAACTTCCTTTAGAGCGAGGTAATTGCCATTGGGATGGCAGAACCCGAGGCGATCCACGAAAGTTGGGCGTCTGAAAGTGCAATCATGCCCTTAATCATATTTTGATGTTGTTGATAACATACATATAGGGAACTAATCAATTTCATCAAGTGCATCTCAGGTTTAGTTCCCAAGAGATTGTGTATGGATCGTGACCACCATGTCCAGGATGCTTAAAGAATGGAGAAACAAGACGAAATGTTCTATCATTTATTTATCGTTCTTGAGTATAGGGATTCCGCACTATTAAGAGGGGATCACTCGTTCTTGCAAAAAACTTGCTCAAAGTCTAGGAAATACCTTTCTCTATTCCCCTTCACAGTGTTCTGCTCTTGTTTGGACAATCGGTGGTTCTCTGACATTCGGACGCCGAATGACCGACGTTCTCCAGATATTTGGAACCAGCCATCAGATCCAAATCCTCGGATTTCCGGTCACTCCTGTCGTTCGGGCTCCGGACGTCCGGGTGCGGCCAGAAATCCATAGCAACCCACCAGATCCAAAATGTCGGACGTCCGACCCTTCTGGACGACCGTGCCCCGGACGGCCGACGCCCTCCGGACGTCCGTATGTTGTACACTGTTTCCACCAAATGTTGTGCTGACCGGATCCTCTCTACTTTTTGGACGACCGACGCCTGTCGGATGTCCGATGCTTCGCGGCTGTCCGGAGGACCGAGAACTGTCAGACGTCAGGCAACTACACAACGTAAGTGGCTCCAACGGCCACTTTTCCATGACCACTATTGAACGCACATTTGCTCCCTTGGTGGTTTTGGTAATTAATAACAACATATATGTCATTGAACTAATATTTCCAATAAGCATGTTTCAGGAAAAGTTCAATAATGGGTTGGCAAAAGGATTGTGGAATACCCCAAGATGCAAGGAAATAGATTGGCAAAGCTTCAAGCAAAGGACTCTACATTTTACCTTTTGTGAGAAATCATTTTGAGTCCATAGGAAAGCCAATACTATTAAAAGGGGGTAAGTTTTGTTGGTGAACAAAATGCTCATATGTGCATAAGTGATAGTCACCACATACACCCACACGCTCTTCCACAAAAGTCTGTCCAAAGCCAAATATCTAAAATCGGTGCAACCAACACTTTCCACTCGGTGCCACCAATTCTTAAACTTAGACAGACTCAGCCAAACCCTAGCTTTTCGGTGCAACTGATTCCACTTTGGTGCCACCGAGTTGGGTTGCCAACTTCCTGTTATGCAAGTTTACAAAATCGGTCCTGCCAAGTTTTGTGAATCGGCATCACCAAGATTGGCAATCTGACTATTGATCACCTTATTGGTGCAACCGAGTTTTATGTATCGGCCTCACCGAGATTCAAAAGTTTCTACCTTTGAGGCAACTCGGTGCAACCAAGATTTACACATCGGTTCCATCGAGTCTGACTTATTAGGTGTAACGGTTGGATTTTTGGAGATGCCTATATATACCCCTCCACCACCACTCACTCGCAGGAGAAGCACTTAGAATAGTTCCCCACTCATACCTACCGATTTTCCGAGAGCACCCACTCATGTGTTGAGATCATGCCATTCCATTCCTACCATATGAATCTTGATCTCTAGCCTCCCCAACTTGGTTTCCACCCAATCAACCTCTTCCACCATAGCCAAATCTGCGAGAGAATGATTGTGTGTTGAGGAGTCTATCATCTTGAAGCATAAGAGCAAGGAGTTCATCGACATTATCAAGCCTATTACCTTTTGGAGGGTGGTGCCTCCTAGATTGGTTAGGTGTCACTTGGGAGACTCCTACTTCGTGTTGTGGAGTGAACCAAGAAGTTTGTAAGGGCAAGGAGATTGCCTGCTTCATGAAGATCTACCCCGAGTTTGGCTAGTCCTCCGTGGACGTAGGCCGTCATGGTATAGTCAAGGTTGCTTCTTCGTGGAACCCTCTGTGGACTCTCGCGACCGTTACCCTCCGTGGGTTGAAGACTCCATGAACGTGGACATACGATAACACCACCTATCGGAACCACGAGAAAAATCATCGTGTCACCAATTGTGTTTGATCTTCCTACCCTCTCTTTACTTACATGCTTGTCTTTACTTTCCACTGCAATACTCGTAAAAATGCATGTGTAGGGTGTATTTGACTTACTATGAATGCTAAAATCTGCCAAGAATTAAAACTAGGAAAAATTAGATTTTTAATTGGTCAAGTAGTCTAATCACCCCCCTCTAGCACTACTTCGATCCTACAAGTGGTATCAGAGTATTCGTTCCCATTGCATTGGTTTCACAACCTAGGAGAGTATGGCGTCTACTGGGAAATTATCACCGTAGAGGTCCGTACTTTGATGGCACTAATTTTGCTAGTTGGAAGCACAAAATGAAAATGCAATTGCTTGATCATAACCCCGCCGTTTGGGCTATTGTTCGTATTGGAACGCAAGGTGAATTCTTTGCGGAAGAAAGGGAACCGGATCGCGAAGCGACTGGGGATGAATTGAAGATGTTGCAACTCAATGCTCAAGCATGTGACAGTCTCTTCAACTGCCTATGCCCCAAAAAATTCAACAAAATCAGCTGTCTTGAGAATGCAAAAGAGATTTGGGATACTTTGGTTGATATGCATGAAGGTACCGAATCTGTGAGAGAATCCAAGTTGGATGTTCTTCAAAGTCAGCTTGACAAGTTCAAGATGAAGGATGGTGAACGAGCCACTGAGATGTACTCTAGGCTAGCTCTCATCACCAATGAGATTGCCGGCTTAGGAAGCGAATGTGATCGACAAATTCACCATCAATAAGATACTTCGAGCTTTGGATGATTGATATGACACCGTATGCACATTGATCCAAATGATGCCCAACTACAAAGATCTCAAGCCAACGGAAGTGATGTTGGAAATATGCCCTACAGGCAATAAATAAAGTGTTTATTATTGTATTTCCTTGTTCAAGATAATCGTTTATTATCCATGCTATAATTGTATTAATTAGAAACATGGATACATGTGTGGATACATAGACAAACAAAATGTCCCTAGTATGCCTCTAGTGAACTAGCTCGTTGATCGAAAGATGGTTAAGGTTTCCTAGCCATGGACATGAGATGTCATTTGATAACGGAGTCACATCGTTAGGAGAATGATGTGATGGACAAGACCCAAACTACAAACGTAGCTTATGATCGTGTTAGTTTATTGCTACTGTTTTCTGCATGTCAAGTATATGTTCCTATGACCATGAGATCATGCAACTCACAGATATCGGAGGAGTGCCTTGTGTGTATCAAATGTCGCAACGTAACTAGGTGACTATAAAGGTGCTCTACAGGTGTCTCCGAGGGTGTCTGTTGAGTTGGCATGGATCAAGACTGGGATTTGTTACTCCGTGTGACGGAGAGGTATCTCAGGGCCCACTCGGTAATACAACATCACAATAAGCCTTGCAAGCAATGTGATTAAGTGTTAGTTGCGAGATCATGTATCACGGAATGAGCAAAGAGACTTGCCATTAACGAGGTTGAACTAGGTATGGAGATACCAACGATCGAATCTCGGGCAAGTAACATACCGAAGAACAAAGGGAACATCATACGGGATTAACTGAATCCTTGACATAGAGGTTCGACCGATAAAGATCTTTGTAGAATATGTAGGAACCAATATGGACATCCAGGTCCCACCATTGGTTATTGACCGTAGAGGTGTCTCGGTCATGTCTACATAGTTCTCGAACCCGCAGGGTCTGCACACTTAAGGTTTGGTGATGTTTCGGTAGTATAGAGTTATGTATGGTGGTGACCGAAGTTTGTTCGGAGTCCCGTATGAGATCCTGGACGTCACGAGGAGCTCCGGAATGGTCCGGAGGTAAAGATTCATATATAGGAAGTCCCGGTTTGGTCCTACATGGGCTGTGGGAGAGTGGAAACCAACCCTTAGTGGGATGGTGTAACAACCACAAGAGGCCCATGCGGCTGGAAGAAAAAATCCCAAGAGAAAAAGGTGGAAAAAAGACAAAATAGGTGAATCCTAGTCCTACTAGGATTGGAGGTGGACTCCACCTCCTCCACCTCCTTTCGGCCGAAGCCCTTGGCTTGGGAAGCCAAGGCTGCCTCCTCTCCTCTCTTCCTCCTATATATACTGGTGGTATAGAGGGTTTTTGCACTAGAATTTCAGCCACGTGCTACCCGTTCCTCCAGTGCATAGTTTCTCCTCTAGATCGGATTTCTGCAGTGCTTAGGCGAAGCCCTTTCGGAATTGCTCCACCACCATCGCCGGAGCGCCGTCAGGCTGCCGGAGAACTCTTCTTCATCTCCACTCCCTCTTGCTGGATCAAGACGGTGGAGATCATCATCAAGCTGTACGTGTGCTAAACGCGGAGGTGCCGTCCGTTCGGTACTAGATCGGAAGGATCATGATCAAGTTCGTGGGACGGATCGTGATCAAGTTCGTGGAATGGATCGTGATCAGATCACGGGACGGATCATGATGGGATCGCGGGACGCACGGCGATTTGGATCGCGAAGACGTTCGACTACACCAACCGCGTTTCTTAACGCTTCCCGCTTAGCGATCTACAAGGGTATGTAGATCCACTCTCCCTCTCGTAGATTCTCATCACCATGGATAGATCTGCGTGTGCATAGGAATTTTTTTGTTTCCCATGCAACGTTCCCCCACAGTGGCATCATGAGCTAGGTCTATGTGTAGATGAGATCTCGAGTAGAACACAAAAGGTTTGTGGGCGTTGATGCTTAGATTGCTTCTTCCTTTGGTCGGATTTTGGTTCAGCGGTATTGTGAGATGAAGCGGCCCGGACCAACATTACTCATACGCTTATAGGCTGGCATATGAGAGACTGGTTCCCTCGATGCAACTTGTTGCCTAGATGGCTTGCGGGTGGCAGTTTCTCTCACTTTAGTTGGATCGTATTCGACAAAGGCGGTCCTTGAGAAGGTTGAAAAGCAAATTATGTATCACCGTTGTGGTTTATGCGTAGGTGAGAATTGTTCTTGCTAGAAACCCGTAGCAGCCACGTAAAACATGCAACAACAATTAGAGGACGTCTAACTTGTTTTTGCAGGGTATGTTCTGATGTGATATGGCCAATTACATGATGTGATATATGTGATGTATGAGATGATCATGTGATGTATAGAATTTCAGGACTTGCATGTCGATGAGTATGGCAACCAGCAGGAGCCATAGGGTTGTCTTTAATTATTGTATGACCTGCATGTCAATCATTAAGCGCTATGTAATGCTTTACTTTATCGCTAAACGATAGCAATAGTAGTAGAAGCATGTTGGGCGCGACAACCCCGATGGCGACACGTTGATGGAGATCAAGATGATGGAGATCATGGTGTCTTGTCGGTGACGATGGAGATTATGCCGGTGCTTTCAAGATGGAGATCTAAAGCACAAGTTCATGGCCATATCATGTCACTTATGAATTGCATGTGATGTTAATCCTTTTATGCACCTTGTTTTGCTTAGTACGACGGTAGCATTATAAGGTGATCCCTCACTTAAATTTGAAGATAAATTGTGTTCTCCCCGAGTGTGCACCGTTGCGAATGTTCGTCGTGTTGAGACACCACATGATGATCGGGTGTGATAGACTCTACGTTCACATACAACGGGTGCAAGCCAGTGTTGCACGCGTAGAACACTCGGGTTAAACTTGACGAGCCTAGCATGTACAGACATGGCCTCGGAACACAAGAGACCGAAAGGTCGAACATGAGTCATATAGTAGATATGATCAACATAATGATGTTCACCATTGAAGCCACCTCAACTCACGTGATGATCGGACTTGAGGTAGTGGATTTGGATCATGTGACACTCAGATGACCTGAGGGATGTCAATTTGAGTGGGAGCTTTAGTAATTTGATTAACTAAACTCATTATCTTGAACAATAGTCTAAGTGAACTTTGCATATTTATGTTGTAGATCAATGGCTCGCGCAGTAGCACCCCTGAATTTTAATGCGATCCTAGAGAAAGCTAAGTTGAAAGATGATGGAAATAACTTTGTTGACTGGGCTCGTAATCTGAGGATTATCCTCACGGCTTCCCAGAAATCATATGTCCTTGATGCACCGCTTGGTGACCAACCAGAAGACATGACCTCCGAAGACGTTAAGAACATTTGGGAGGCACGTACTGGAGATTACTCAATAGTTCAGTGTGCAATATTGTATGGCTTAGAACCAGGACTTCAAAGACGATTTGAACGTCATGGAGCATATGAGATGTTCCGGGAGTTGAAGTTTATCTTTCAGAAGAACGCCCGGATCGAGAGGTATGAAACCTCCGATAAGTTCTATGCTTGAAATATGGAGGAGAACGGGTCTATCAGTGAACATATACTCAGAATGTCTGGGTATTCAACTCGTCTAGCGGAGTTGGGAATTGCCCTTCCGCTAGAGGCGATCACTGACAGAGTTCTTCAATCACTGCCACCTAGATACAAGAGCTTTGTGATGAACTATAACATGCACGGGATGAACAAGTCAGTCGCCGAGCTGTTTGCGATGCTAAAAGTCGCTGAGTCTGAAATCCAGAAAGAACATCAAGTGTTGATGGTCAATAAAACCACTAGTTTCAAGAAAAATGGCAAAGTCAAGGGCAAGGGCAAGAAGGGTAAAACTAAGAAGGATGGGCAAGCAGTTGCTACTCCTGTAAAGAAGCCCAAGCATGGACCCAAGCCAGAAACTGAGTGCTTTCATTGCAAAGGAACTGGTCACTGGAAGCGGAACTGCCCCAAGTACCTGGTTGACAAGAAGGCGGCCGACGACAAACAAGGTATATATGATATCCATGTTATTGATGTGTACCTTACTAGCTCTCGTAGTAGTGCCTGGGTATTTGATACCGGTTCGGTTGCTCACATTTGCAACTCAAAGCAGGAACTACGGAATAAATGAAGGCTAGCAAAGGACGAAGTGACGATGCGCGTGGGAAATGGTTCCAAGGTTGATGTGATCGCCGTCGGCACGCTCTCTCTTCGATTACCATCGGGATTAGTGATGAACCTGAATAATTGTTATTTAGTGCCTGCGTTAAGCATGAACATTATATCTGGATCTTGTTTATTGCGAGACGGTTACTCATTTAAATCAGAGAATAAAGGTTGTTATATTTATATGAGTAATATCTTTTATGGTCATGCACCCAATGTTAGGGGTTTATTCATATTGGATCTTGATAGTGACATGTTCATAACATTGATGCCAAAAGATGTAGAGTAGATAATGATAGTACCACTTTCTTGTGGCACTGCCGTTTAGGTCATATTGGTGTAAAACGTGTGAGGAAGCTCCATGCTGATGGACTTTTGGAGTCACTTGATTTTGAATCACTTGACACATGTGAACCATGTCTCATGGGCAAGATGACTAAAACGCCGTTCTCTGGTACAATGGAACGGGCGAGTGACTTATTGGAAATCATACATACTGATGTGTGCAGTCCAATGAATGTTACATCACGTGGTGGATATCGTTATTTTCTCACCTTCACTGATGACTTAAGTAGATATGGGTATATTTACTTAATTAAACACAAGTCTGAAACGTTTGAAAAGTTCAAGCAATTTCAGAGTGAAGTTGAGAATCATCGTAACAAGAAGATTAAGTTCCTGCAATCTGATCGAGGAGGTGAATATCTGAGTTATGAGTTTGGCAGTCACTTAAGACAGTGTGGAATTGTTTCACAGATGACACTGCCCAGAACACCACAGCGTAATGGTGTGTCCGAACGTCTTAATCGAACCTTATTAGATATGGTGCGTTCTATGATGTCTCTTGCTGATTCGCCACTATCGTTTTGGGGTTATGCATTAGAGACAACTGCATTCACTTTAAATAGGGCACCATCAAAATCCATTGAGACGACGCCATATGAACTGTGGTTTGGCAAGAAGCCAAAGTTGTCGTTTCTTAAAGTTTGGGGATGTGATGCTTATGTCAAAAAGCTTCAGCCTGAAAAGCTGGAACCCAAAGCGGAGAAATGCGTCTTCATAGGATACCCAAAAGAGATAGTCGGGTATACGTTCTATCTCAGATCCGAAGGCAAAGTGTTTGTCGCTAAGAACGGAACATTTCTTGAGAAAGAGTTTCTCTCGAAAGAATTGAGTGGGAGGAAACTAGAGCTTGATGAGGTTATTGAACCTTTACTTCAACCAAAAAGTAGCGCAGCACAGAAAGATGTTTCTGTGGAACCTACGATGGTAGAAGAGGAAGTTAATGATGATGATCATAAAGCTTCGGATCAAGCTGCTATTGAACCTCGTAGGTCGACAAGGCCGCGTACTACCCCTGAGTGGTACGGCAACCCTGTCTTGGAGGTCATGTTATTGGAAAACAATGAACCTACGAGCTATGGAGGAGCAGTGATGGGCCCGGATTCCGAGAATTGGTTAGAGGCCATGAAATCCGAGATGGGATCCATGTATGAAAACAAAGTATGGCTTTGGAAGTATTACCTGAAGGGCGAAAGGCCATTCAGAACAAATGGATCTTTAAGAAGAAGACAGACGCAGACGGTAATGTCACCGTCTATAAAGGTCGACTTGTGGCAAAGGGTCTTTCACAAGTTCAAGGAGTTGACTACGACGAGACTTTCTCACCCGTAGAGATGCTTAAGTCTGTCAGAATCATGTTAGCAATAGCTGCTTATTTCGACTATGAAATTTGGCAGATGGATGTCAAAAAGCGTTCCTCAACGGTTTCCTTGAGGAAGAGTTGTATATGATGCAACCTGAAGGTTTTGTCGATCCAGAGAATGCTGACAAAGTTTGCAAACTCCAGCGATCCATTTATGGACTGGTGCAAGCATCTCGGAGTTGGAATAAGCGCTTTGATGAGGTGATCAAAGCATTTGAGTTTATACAAGTTTATGGAGAAGCTTGTATTTATAAGAAAGTGAGTGGGAGCTCTATAGCGTTTCTAGTATTATATGTGGATGACATATTGCTGATTGGAAACAATATAGAAATGCTGGAAAGCGTGAAGGAATATTTGAACAAGAGTTTTTCAATGAAGGACCTAGGAGAAGCTGCTTTCATATTAGGCATTAAGATCTATAGAGATAGATCGAGACGCTTAATAGCACTTTCACAGAGCACATACCTTGATAAAGTTTTGAAGAAGTTCAAAATGGAACAGTCCAAGAAGGGGTTCTTGCCTATGTTACAAGGTGTGAAGTTGAGTAAGACTCAATGCCCGGTAACTGCAGAAGATAGAGAAAACATGAGTGTCATCCCCTATGCTTCAGTCATAGGCTCTATCATGTATGCAATGCTGTGCACAAGACCCGATGTCAGCCTTGCCATAAGTAGGGCCGGAAGGTTTCAAAATGATCCTGGAATGGAGCACTGGCAAGTGGTCAAGAATATCCTTAAGTACCTGAAAAGGACTAAGGAAATGTTTCTCGTTTATGGAGGTGATGAAGAGCTCGTCATAAAGGGTTACATTGATGCAAGCTTTGACACTGATCCGGACGACTCTAAGTCGCAAACTGGATACGTATTTATTCTTAACGGGGAGCGGTAAGCTGGTGCAGTTCCAAGCAAAGCGTGGTAGCTGATTCTACGTGCGAAGCGGAATACATCGCAACCTCGGAGGCGGCAAAGGAAGGTTTCTGGATGAAGCAGTTCATGACAGATCTTGGAGTAGTGCCCAGTGCACTGAGTCCAATGAACCTGTTCTATGACAACACTCGTGCTATTGCTCTGGCCAAGGAACCAAGGTTTCACAAGAGGACCAGACACATAAAGCGACGCTTCAACTCCATCCGCGATTACATCATGGAGAAAGATATAAATATTTGCAAAGTGCACACGGATCTGAATGTTGCAGACCCATTGACTAAACCTCTTCCAAGGGCTAGACATGATCAACACCAGAACTGCATGGGTGTTCGATTCATTACAATGTAAATCACATAGTGATGTGAACTAGATTATTGACTCTAGTGAAAGTGGGAGACTATTGGAAATATGCCCTAGAGGCAATAAATAAAGTTTTTATTATTGTATTTCCTTGTTCATGATAATCGTTTATTATCCATGCTATAATTGTATTAATTGGAAACATGGATACATGTGTGGATACATAGACAAACACAATGTCCCTAGTATGCCTCTAGTGAACTAGCTCGTTGATCGAAAGTTGGTTAAGGTTTCCTAGCCATGGACATGAGATGTCATTTGATAACGGGATCACATCATTAGGAGAATGATGTGATGGACAAGACCCAAACTACAAACGTAGCTTATGATCGTGTCAGTTTATTGCCACTGTTTTCTGCATGTCAAGTATATGTTCCTATGACCATGAGATCATGCAACTCACAGATATCGGAGGAGTGCCTTGTGTGTATCAAACATCGCAACGTAACTGGGTGACTATAAAGGTGCTCTACAGGTGTCTCCGAGGGTGTCTGTTGAGTTGGCATGGATCAAGACTGGGATTTGTTACTCCGTGTGACGGAGAGGTATCTCAGGGCCCACTCGGTAATACAACATCACAATAAGCCTTGCAAGCAATGTGACTAAGTGTTAGTTGCGAGATCTTGTATTACGGAACGAGTAAAGAGACTTGCCAGTAACGAGGTTGAACTAGGTATGGAGATACCGACGATCGAATATCGGGCAAGTAACATACCGAAGAACAAAGGGAACATCATACGGGATTAACTGAATCCTTGACATAGAGGTTCGACCGATAAAGATCTTCGTAGAATATGTAGGAACCAATGTGGACATCCAGGTCCTGCCATTGGTTATTGACCGTAGAGGTGTCTCGGTCATGTCTACATAGTTCTCGAACCCGTAGGGTCTGCTCATTTAAGGTTTGGTGACGTTTCGGTAGTATAGAGTTATGTATGGTGGTGACCGAAGGTTGTTCGGAGTCCCGGATGAGATCCCGGACGTCACGAGGAACTCTGGAATGGTCCAAAGGTAAAAATTCATATATAGGAAGTCCTGTTTTGGTCGCCGGAAAAGTTTCGGGCTCATCGGTAGTGTACCGGGAGACCTCTGGGAGGGGTATTTCGACCCAAGAGGCTACATGGGCTGTGGGAGAGTGGAAACCAGCCCTTAGTGGGCTGGTGGAACAACCACAAGAGGCCCATACGGCTGGAAGAAAAAAGCCCAAGAGAAAAAGGTGGGAAAAAGGCAAAATAGGTGAATCCTAGTCCTACTAGGATTGGAGGTGGACCCCACCTCCTCCACCTCCTTTCAGCCGAAGCCCTTGGCTTGGGAAGCCAAGGCTGCCTCCTCTCCTCTCTTCCTCCTATATATATACTGGTGGTATAGAGGGTTTTTGCACTAGAATTTCAGCCACGTGCTACCCGTTCCTCCAGTGCATAGTTTCTCCTCTAGATCGGATTTCTGCAGTGCTTAGGCGAAGCCCTGCCGGAATTGCTCCAGCACCATCGCCGGAGCGCCGTCAGGATGCCGGAGAACTCTTCTTCCTCTCCACTCCCTCTTGCTGGATCAAGACGGTGGAGACCGTCATCAAGCTATACGTGTGTTGAACGCGGAGGTGCCGTCCGTTCGGTACTAGATCGGAAGGATCGTGATCAAGTTCGTGGGACGGATTGTGATCAAGTTTGTGGGACGGATCGTGATCGGATCGCGGGACGGATCGTGATTGGATCATGGGACGGATCGTGATTGGATCGCGGGATGCACGGCGATTTGGATCGCGAAGACGTTCGACTACACCAACCGCGTTTCTTAACGCTTCCCGCTTAGCGATCTACAAGGGTATGTAGATCCACTCTCCCTCTCATGGATGATCATCACCATGGATAGATCTGCGTGTGCGTAGGAATTTTTTTGTTTCGCATGCAACGTTCCCCAACAAGTGATTGGTAGGATTGTTGCTCATGAGATGACACTCAATGACAAGGAAGAGCTTCACCACAAGTCTAGCGGTGCTTACAAAGCCACAAGTGATGCTCCCGCTACCTCAAGCAACAACCTTGTCACAAATGAAGAGATAAGCCTCATGGTCAAGGAATTCAACAAGTTCTACAAGAATAGAAGCAATGACCGAAGCTCCAACTCAAGATATGAAGAGAAGCATTCGTTAAGTCATGACCGAAACTGCTACAATTGTGGGAAGCCCGGAGACTACCCCAATGAGTGCACGACTCCTTACAAAAGGAAAGAAGAGTCACCAAGAAGACGAAGCTCAAGAGACGAGTCACCTCGAAGAGAGAGAAGGAGTAGGGATGCTCGTTATGAACAAAGACCCTCAGGGAGAAGTAGGGAATCGGAGAAGAAGGACAAACACACCAAGAGCTACTCAAGAAGAAGACATCAAGATCATGTTGGTGAATGGGTTTCTGGCTCCAAATCCGACAACCACTCCGAGAGAAGCTATCATTCCAACTCCGACTATAGTCAAGATGAAGGTGTTGTCGGACTTGCACTAGTGACAACCAACTCCTATGACATATTTGATTCACCAAATGAAGGGAGTGGACATTGCTTCATGGCGAAAGGCCCCAAGGTATCACACCCCGAGTATCTTGATTTCAATAGTGATGAAGATGACTTGTTAATTGAAGATGACTTTATATTTGACAAATCTAGTAATGATAGTCAAAATGAACTTGCTAGTACTCACTCTAGTCTAGATAAGTTGTGCGATGATGATTAGTTGGAAATAGAATGACTAACTCAAGAACTAAACACTCTTAAGTTAGCTCACGAGTCTACTCTACGAGATCATAGAGATCTTGAAAGGACACATGAGAAGCTCCGCTTCGAGAAGCTCAATTTAGAGCAAGAACATGAGTTCCTTAAATCTATGAGTGACGATCTTCGAAAGAAGATTTCCTCTTATCTAGCCAAACGAATTCTGTTGTCTACATTCATGCCACAAGTTAAGTCTAGGCAAGCTAGTAACAAAGGAAAGAAAGGTTCTTCAACTAGTAGCAATAAAAATGATAAATCCAATGATATTGCTTCTAGTAGTTCTCTTGATCCCACTAACTCTTCTCTTAGCCAAGTTATACTTGAGCAATAAAATGAACTTTTGAAAGGGATTATAGAGAAAGGTATCTACAAGAGTCTTGAAGGGTGCAAACAGTTTGAGGAGATTGTACGCAAGCACGAGGGATACCGGAAGAATCGTGGTGTTGGCTACTTCAACGCTAATGGAGTTGAATGGGAAGAAGGTTAATACCCCAATCCCAAGTTTGTTCCTCAAAAGGAGAAGTATGAAATTACTCTCCCCAAGGGAACAAAAGCTCAAGATGACCTTCTACCGCAAGACCCCTAGCTCAAGGACAAGAACAAGCTTCAAGAGGACATTCACTCATATGAACATGAACCCCAAGCTTTGGTGAAATGGGTTCCCAAGGCTACTACAAGCTCAACTTCTACAGGTGCTACTTCAACACCAAGGATCCCCACCAACTTGATGGGTCCCCAAGAAGAAGACTAGAGAAGTTCTTGAGGGATGACTCCGCCAATGAAATCCAATCATATTCATTATTGGCAAGCACTAGTTGCAATCAACATCAACATCATGCAATAGTTCAAGGAGTCACACATTCCCTCAAAGGTAAGCAAGGGACAAAGTATTCAACAAATCAATGGACATCATCATATATGCATTGCACTCCATGTCCATAGATATCCTTGAATTTGTCTCTTGTGTGTTGGGACTAACCCATGTAGGTTAGAAGAGTAATGAAACAACGGGGATGCTCCCAACTCTTGGTGATCTTCATCAATTTTGAGCATTCACCACTACTTCACCTACATGAAGTCTTCATCGACAAAACCCAAGGTTAGTTTATCCCGCCTATTGTAGGATGTCACATGAAGGGGGAGCTTTACTATAAGACTTGAGTTAAAGCATCTCATAGTATGTAACAATACTAAATGCTTTATGTAAATGTGGTAACCCTACTTGTGCTTAAACGATGAGTATGACGTACGATCAAGTATTATTACTTGGCTCCTAAGTCAATATACTCATATATAGATGACTCCGTCATCGCCAAAGTGCTTGTTAGATGCTAGTGTGTTTGTGCATGTTTGCCATGTTTTCATTTGACATCTTATTGTGTGAGCATGTTGGTCTGCATTTATTTACTCATTCGAGGATATCCAATTGTTGCTATTTGGCTTTTGATTTTTCATTTGCCAATTGGATATACAAGAATGCCTAGGACCACTCCTTTAGTCAATTCGTACCTTACTTGCTTATGCTGCTTTCAATGGTTTTACTTTACATCAAACGGATGTGAAGAGTGCATTTCTTAATGGTCCTCTACAAGAGGAGGTTTATGTATCTGTGATGTCCCCAATTTCGACCGTACAGTAATCAAATACGCAACGCGTACGACCAAGAGTAGGAACTCACTGATCGATATCACACCACAACACTGGACACAAATAAAGTCATACAACTTCATATTACAAGCCAGGGGCCTCGAGGGATCGAATACAAAGCTCGACAAGCACGAGTCAGTGGAAGCAAATAATATCTGAGTACAAACATAAATTAAACAAGTTTGACGTAAGAAGGCTAGCACAAACATGACAACGGGTCAAACGAGGCGAGGCCTCCTGGCTGGGAACCTCCTAACCTACTGCTGGTCGCAACGGCCTCCACGTAGTAGTAGGCTCCGCCATGGTAGTAGTAGTAGTCGGCGGGGCACACGGTCTCGTGGGCTCCATCATCTGAACACAACAATAGTATCGAGGGGGAAAGAGAAAGCAAAGCAGCGATGAGTACTCATCCAAAGTACTCGCAAGACTGACATCAGAACTGTGCTAAGTATGCATCATTATCAAGGGGAGGGGTTATATCTGGACTGACTACAGAAAGCAAGAATAGGGAGAAGGCCTAGTCCTATCGGAGACTAGCATCTTTAGCATCTTGCAGCATTAGAAGAGAGTAGGTTGGTATCTCATATATAATCATATTATTGTAGCAAATTTATTAAGTATCCATGCCCAGAGATTACTCCCTGTGAGGAAGCAATCCCGGAGCCAACCTTCATTTCAATTTAAAGTCACAATTATAGTTGTAGAAGGTTAAAGTACAACTCCAAGTCGTCCTGTTACCGTGGACACGACTATTTGAATAGATGAATTCATCCCTGCAGGGGTGCACCATGTTTTCCATCACACTTGATCACCTCTGGCCGGACACACTTTCCTGGGTAATGCCCAGCCTCGGGATTTCAACACGTCGTCGCTCCACCTAGACTCAACAGAGAGGCCAGCTTGCCGGTCTAAATTCTAAGCACACAGGCGTCGTGGGACCACTTGCCCTTTGTGCTCCTGAATGATGCGTACGCGGTCGAGGTCAGCCCTAGCACACTCTAATCCAAGAGTTGTACCGTCCAGGCCACTCGGGCGTGCGTCGCTCCATTGCTGACGTCCGAAGAGCTTCAGCTGATACAACGACGCTGGGTACCCATAACTTAAACCCGTGTGAAGGTTTAGTGCATAAAAGGTCAAATGACCAACTCAGATCAAATACACAACCCATTAGCATTTTATTAATGCGGGACGAGCGCGACCCATGAAGTACGGTCCCGTCGCCCCATCTCGAGGATGTGTGGCAAGGGCCTCTTGTGCCCGTCCACGCCCCATCATCATCAGACCATGGGTACCCCTCAGGGCCGACCCATCACCAACATATTTCTGTAACTAGGTCATAGTAATTGTGTGTATAAAACATCAAGACATAACCTGAGGAATCACTCTCAAAGGGCCCCGCTTGATGAAACTGTCAAGGTGGACTTAGAGGAATCACCCTCGAGGGTCCCACACTTGAGGGGTTGCACGACAGAGTCATTGTTGGGAGTGGTGAAGGAGGAATCACCCTCGATAACCATGACCGACTAGCTGCATTACAGAGTTAGCATCATGAGTACTTCACGAGGTGTCACCCTCGGTACTCGATAGTAGCTCTACAGAGTCGTACAAGTAAGGGGGTGTGCGGTGAAAGTGACGGGCATGGCTGGTCAGTCGGTTGACCGAGTCTTTGAGTCTTCAAGTCGTCGAGTCATCGATGAAGAAGCAGGGGCAACTGGGACTAAGGGGTTCACAGGGGATTCATTGATTAACCTATACTAAGCAGTTGATATGATAGCAGGTACAAAGGCAGTATATCAAAAATAGGCTATGCATCAGAATAGGAGCTAACTAATATAGTAGCAAAATCTAATGCAAGAATGAGAGAGAAAGAATGGGCGATATCGGAATGCTCAAGGGGGGTTGCTTGCCTTGCTGCTTTGCTGCAAAGGACTGATCGTCAGCGGTGTAGTCGTACCCGGCAGTAGCGTCGGTCTCGAGGTCTATCGGTAAGAAGAGGGGGAGAAACAATAAATATAAAGGACAAATGCAATCACGATGCATGACATGGCAATATGCAGAGCTAGGCATGTACTAACGCAGTATTACACATCGCGGGCAGATCGAAAGAATACGTGACGATATTTTCCAAGTCTTTGGCTTTTAACGGACAGATGAAGTCGATGTAAAAGTTCCATGTTCGCTATGATAGGAAAACGTGACAAACGAACGGACTACGTATTCGAATTCGTAGGATTTTTCTCATCAACTTTCATGTGTAAAATATTTTCATCTGACTTATGGATTATTTTTTATCAATTTTTAAAGTTTATTAATATTCAGAAATTAAAATAGATTGTTTTAATTAAAAAGGGAATTATGACATCAGCCTAATGTCATGCTAACATCAGCAATCAACAATGGGGTTGAGTGGTCAAACTGACCAGTGGGTCCCAGTTGTCATTGACACAAGTTTAATTAAGGTTTAATTATTATTAAACATAATTAATTAGGGGACAGGACCCACATGTCATTCCCTCATTAAGTTAATTAATTACCAGAATTAATTTAAGCAAAATTAATTAGTATTAATGGGGCTGGACCCACATGTCATACTTTGTTGATTTGACAAAGCGATTAAGTTATTCTAATTACTCTAATTAAGTAATTAACTAATTTCTTAATTTCTTAATTAAACTAATTATATTTTTGTTTAATTAATTAATTTACTAATTAACACATTTTCAATTTACTTTTATTTCCATTTTGTTTAGGGTGTGTGGCCCCCCTCTGTCATAGAGAGTGGGGGTGGTTAGTGGAGGGGGGCTAATCCCCCACTAACAGATCGGGTGCTGGGGAGGGGGGTGCAGGGGCACGTCGGGCACACGGTGCCGGCTGCCAGGGCCGATGCGGCCGGTGGGAGGGGGCGAGGCCCCCGGTGGCCAACGGCGGCGGAAGGGGCCCGGGGCGTGATGGTGGCAAGGGTCGCGCGGTGGCGGTTGCTGGCAACGGCAGCGGCATCAGGGGGAAGCTGGCGCGCGGGAGCAGGGGCGTGGGCTAGGAAAGGCGTGGGCGTGTGGGGTGCGCGCACGGACGTGAGGGAGCCCGAGCAGTGGCGAGGCGAGCGCGGCAATGGGCGGCCGCGACGGGCGGCCATGTGCGGAGGTAGGGCGGAGGCTGGCCGGAGGGAGGGGAGGAGGGGAGGGAGGAGCCTCGATAGGGCTCATCGGCGTTGTTGGGAGGTGGCGGCGGGGAGGATCGGTGGAGCCGGCGAGAAGGGGGATAGGGACGTCCGGCGGAGGCAGGGGCGACATGGTGGACGACGGAGGGCGTCGGGCGGCGCTGGTGGGGCGCCGGCGCGGCGCGAGGCAGCGGCGGGGTTCACCCCCGATCCGATCTAGATCAAGGAGGGAGGAGAGAGCGAGGGGGAGTGAGGGGGAAGTTGTCGGTGGCTAGGGTTTCGGGGGGGGGGGGGGGGTAATAGTAGGCGCCAGCTGGGCCGACTGGGGTAGGTGGGCCGGCCAGTTGGGCTGGCCCAGGGGGAAGGGTTTTTTCTTTTTCTTTTGTTTTTTGTTTTTGTTATTATAATTTCCTGTTTTAGTTTTATTCTAATGTAGTTAATTTAATTATATTCAAATGTGTTAATTTCTACAACACAATTACCTATGCATTATTTGCCGCATTTCGAACATTTTTTTTGATATTTTGAAACTTTAGTTTTCAACTTTAACTTAAATTTAAATCTCATCACGATTTGAAACAATAAGAGATTAGTAATAGTGAAAGCGGTGACAAGGCATCATTAACATGGGATTACTGTAGCTTAATTATCCAGGCGTTCCAGTATCACAACCACCCGGATTCTTTGACCCGGATCACAACTATTATGTGTACAAACTTCACAAGGCTTTGTATGGCCTCAAACAAGCACCTCATGCTTGGTATGATCATCTTAAGAAGTTTTTACTCAATGATGGTTTTGTGAGAGGAGTAATTGACCCTACCCTTTTCACAAAAAGGGAAACGGGTGATTTAATCTTATGCCAAATTTACATAGATGAAATCATTTTTGGTTCTCCTAACATTCATTTGTGCAAGAAGTTTGCGGAATCTATAACCAAGACCTTTGAGATGTCACTCAATGCAGACTTGAAGTTCTTTCTCGGTTTTCAAATTCAACAATTTCAAGAAGGAATTTTCTTGTCTTAAACCAAGTATCTCAAGGACATTCTTGTGAAGTTCGGAATGACTGATGCCAGCCTATGCAAGACGCCCATGGCAACCAAATATTTTCTTGACGAAGACACAAACAATATTCCTTTTGACTCATCTACTTACCGCTCTATGATTGGTTCATTGCTTTTTCTTTGTGCATCTAGACCAGACATCATGTTAAGTGTAGGCATATGTGCAAGATTTCAAGCTTCCCCTAGGGAAAGTCATCATAATGCGGTTAAGCATATTCTTAGATACCTTGTTCACACTCCAAAGTTGGGTCTATGATACCCCAAGGATGCCAAGTTTGATCTCATTGGGCACACGGATGTAGATTGGGCTAGAGACAAAGTGGGAGGGAAGTCTACTTCCGGTACATTTCAATTCCTTGGACGCTCCTTGGTAAGTTGGTCCTCAAAGAAGTAGAATTGTGTCTCTCTTTCCACCGCCGAAGCAGAATACATTGCAACCGCTAGTTGTGCCACTCAATTACTTTGGATGAGGAAAACTTTGAAGGATTATGGTATCACTTACAGACACATGCCTCTTCTCTGTGATAATGAAAGTGCCATCAAGATTGCCGAGAACCCTAGTGATCACCCTCGAACAAAGCATATTGATATTAGGTATCACTTCTTGAGAGATCATGTGCAAAAAGGTGACATTGATATTGCTCATGTTGGTACGGATATGCAACTCGCCGACATTTTCACCAAACCATTGGATGAAGCAAGGTTTTGTCAACTTAGGCATGAACTTGGTATCTTGGAGCTTGATAGCATTATGTGAAATCTTTGCACACCTGCATACATTTACTTCATGTCATGTCTAGGTGTAGGCATGTCTTTTGGGGGACATGTTCAACTCATGAGTACTCTCAACCTATATATGATGCATAAATAAACCCAACACTCTCAAAGTTACTTTGCTCGCTTTTGTGACTTGGTGCTTTAAATGGTGGAGTTGTGTGATGTAGCTTGAAGCTACGTCGGTATTTCCCCAAAGAGGAAGGGATGATGCAGCACAGCGGCGGTAGGTATTTCCCTCAGATATGAAACCAGGGTTATCGTGGCAGTAGGAGAACCAAGCAACACAACGTAAACAGACCCTGCACACAAATAACAAATACTCGCAACCCGACGTGTCAAAGGGGTTGTCAATCCCTTTCGGGTAACGGCGCCAGAAAGGCACGTGGATGGGAGAAATTTGTAAATGTTGATAGATCGAACGCAAAATAAAATAAAGTGTAGCAAGGTATTTTTGGGTTTTTGGAAATATAGATCTGAAAATAAATGCAAGAGAAAAGTAGATCGCAAAGGCAAATAATATGAGAAAGAGACCCGGGGGGCGTAGGTTTCACTAGTGGCTTCTCTCGAGAAAAATAGCAAACGGTGGGTGAACAAATTACTGTTGGGCAATTGATAGAACTTAAAATACTCATGAAGATATCCAGGCAATGATCATTACATAGGCATCATGTCCAAGATTAGTAGACCGACTCCTGCCTGCATCTACTACTATTACTCCACACATCGACCGCTATCCAGCATGCATCTAGTGTATTAAGTTCATGGAGAAACGGAGTAATGCAATAAGAACGATGACATGATGTAGACAAGATCTATCTATGTAGAGATAGACGCCATCGTTTTATCCTTAGTAGCAACAATACATACGTGTCGTTTCCCTTTCTGTCATTGGGATCAAGCACCGTAAGATCGAACCCACTACAAAGCACCTCTTCCCATTGCAAGATAAATAGATCAAGTTGGCCAAACAAAACCGAAATATCGGAGAATAAATATGAGGCTATAAGCAATCATGCATATAAGATATCAAATAAACTCAAATAATTTTCATGGATATAAAAAGATAGATCTGATCATAAACTCAAAGTTCATCGATCCCAACAAACACACCGCAAAAGAGTTACATCATATGGATCTTCAAGAGACCATTGTATTGAGAATTCAGCGAGAGAGAGAAAGCCATCTAGCTACTAACTACGGACCCCAAGGTCTACAAAGAACTACTCATGCATCGTCGAAGAGGCACCAATGGAGGTGGTGAACCCCATACGAGATGGTGTCTAGATTGGATCTGGTGGTTCTGGACTCTGCGTCGACTGGATGAATATTTCGTCTGTCCCCTAGGGTTTCTGGAATATTGGGGTATTTATAGAGCGAAGAGGCGGTCAGGGGGGCACCCGAGGTGGGCACAACCCACCAGGGCGCGCCGCCCTGGTGGGTTGTGCCCCCCTCGGGGCACCCACCAGGCGCAGCCAGGGCCCGTTGTGTTCCTTTTGGCCCATAAAAAATCATCATGAAGTTTTGTGGCATTTGGACTTCGTCTGGTATTGATTTTTTGCGATGTAAAAAAATGAAAAACACAGCAACTGGTACTTGACACTATGTCAATAGGTTAGTACCAAAAAATGATATAAAATGATTATAAACATCCATGATTGATAATATAACAGCATGGAACAATCAAAATTTATAGATACATTGGAGACGTATCATTGTGGTGATGGGCTCAAGTTCATATCTTCGCAGCGCCATCCCACGTTTACTCAAACATGCATGGTGGCTTAAACCATCCCCCTATCCATGAACATCATTAGAGGTGTTTAGCTAGAGTCATCACTATTTGACACAATCTTGGTTGGTATATGTGTTATGCTATCCTCTATCATCTCACTATCATGGGTGTCACCGAAAACTGCAAATTCTCCCTTCTTGCCTCTATTTTCTGTTTGTCCCTCTCGGACGTCCGACGGGTCTCGGTCGTAGGACGGGTCTCGGTCATCCGATGTTCCTCAGTCGTCCGACGTTTCGGCCTCCATATAAAATATGAAGGCCCGCGGGCCTAGGCAGTTGCCCTACCTCCCCATGCCATTTTCCTTTCTCGTTTCCTCCCTTGCGCCGCCAGGCCGCCACTGGGCTCCCTCCGGCTGCTCCTCCAATCGGAGTCCCTCCCTCCTTGCGTCCCGAGGTAGATTCCCTTCTTCTCTCTATTTTCCACCGGTTACTTCCTCATGATTTTTCTCTGGGTGGTCAGGATGCATCAGATTCAATAGCTTAGATGTTCTCAAACATTGTTGTAGGGGATTTGCCATGCCGAAGATCAAGCACTCTGCGCGCAAGACCCCCCTGGGTTCGTCCTCTTGTACTTCCCATGGTGCAAGGTCTGATGACTCCAAAGAATGGGCTCATACCCTCAAGCGCCTTGCCAAGCGTACAACTCGTGAAATCGTTTCATCCTGAGAGGCTTCCGACTACAAAGAAGAGTTGGAGTATAAAGAACGGGCAGAATTTGTTGGGATTCTCAGAAATGTTCCAAAGCCCGGCACTCGGAGGCCGTCGTACATGCCTCCTCCACCTCGGGATCAGCCTCAAGGTGATGCTCGCTGCATCTCTCTTGATCACCCTCCCTCTCTTGGTTGCGAGATAAAGGACTTCACCAAAGTCCCTAAATCTGCCTATTTTAAGTTTCGTCGTGGCACTTATCAATTCTCTGTTGAACATTACTCTATGGACTCACGTTTTTGCACAAATGTTTAGGAAGCCATTTTCACCACTGTCATTGTTCCCAAAGGTCTATCTGTTCACCACCATATTGACTTAGAGCATATTCGCACTCATCCGGCAAAATATTCGGGTGCCATTGATCTCATTAAGTCTTCTGGTCTCACTGCACCATTTGCTTTCAAACATGACTTCAATCATCCTCCCATTCATTAGTTCTATGCCACTTGTTTCTTTGGTCCTGACAAGACCATCACTTGGATGACTTTCGACACCAAGCTCTCTGCCTCTTATGCTCAGTTTGTCGCCGCTCTTGGCTTTCCTGACACCGGTTTAAAAATCCATAAGAGTGATCCAAATCATCCTCCTAGAGGCGTTGAAGCTTGTACCTATATTTTAAAAGGTCGTGATGATCCCGATGAAGATAAAAAGGGCAAGGATCTCACTTAAGTTTCTATTTGGAGGTCTCCTTTCTTCATTATTTTTCAGTGCGTCATTCGCACCATCTATCCCAAGATGGGTGACAAGGGAACTTGTAGCGGGTATTGCATTGATCTCATGATCGCCTTAATGAACATCCTAAAGGAAAAATCAATGTTCCCCACTTTCTATGGCATGAGATTTGCCTCGCTAGTTTTCAATACAAGCGAGCTTTCCCTCATGCTCCTTTTATTCAGACTCTCATTGAGCATGTGCCCCCCTTTCCCATTGCTCGAACTCATGTGCATAACCAATGCGTTCCCGCTCACATGGCGAATGATTGGGCTCCCAAGAAATCCTCATCCACTCCTGCTTGACGGGCTGCTGCTCGTTCTCATCCTGTCTCATCTGGCTCTGCCTCCTTCGGTCGCTTTGCTGGTTTCCTTGGGAAGGCTCATTCTGCCATGATGAAGGCTTTCACTTTTCAGTGCTCCCAAAACCACGATGTGGTCACTCGCATGATCTATTCTAAGAATGCTCTAAAGGCTCGTTTGAGAGACTCTGGAGCAACTGATATGAGTGAGGATGAGCGTCCTCCTAATGCCCCTCCTTCCGACTTTGGTTTTCCTTCTAGCCCCGAGTGGGCTGATTTCCTTGATGAGGCAGGTGGGAGTGGCACCCATGGTGATGATGATGATGACAATGATCTCTGATTACGTGACTGGTTGTCTTGGTCCTTCCCTTTTCAGTACTTGATATCAAAGGGGGAGGAGATTATCTTAGTATTCAATTTCCATCTATGTTGTAATGCCATCTATGTATGATGAACCTCTTTTATGCTATGCTATCTTTGATGTAATGCTATTTATGAATGATGAATCATTATGCTTTATATGAGTGATGTGTTATCATTACACATTCTAATTCCTTGTGTGGTCATATTGATCTATGTGATATTTTCGATGCACTCATTATCAAGTAAGGGGGAGCTCCTGACCATAATTATTTCTACTATGCATATAATGAGGTGGAGCTCTACAACAAATCTCTCCTAAGTTATATAAGTCTACTTTACTTTTTGAGAGATATATGTATGTTATCATCAACTACCAAAAAGGGGGAGATTGAAAGTGCAATCATGCCCTTAATCATATTTTTATGTTGTTGACAACATACATATAGGGAACTAATCATTTTCATCAAGTGCATCTCAGGTTTAGTTCCCAAGAGATTGTGTGTGGATCGTGACCACCATGTCCATGATGCTTAAATAATGGAGAAACAAAACGAAATGTTCTATCATTTATTTATCGTTCTTGAGTATAGGAATCCCTCACTATTAAGAGGGGATCACTGGTTCTCACAAGAAACTTGCTCAAAATCTAGGAAATACCTTTCTCTATTCCCTTTCACAGAGTTCTTCTCTTGTTGGGACGACCGGTGGTTCTCGGACGTCCGGACGTCGGATGACCGACGTTTTTCGGATATCCGGAACCAGCCATCAGATCCAAATCCTCGGATTTCCGGTCCCTCCGGTCGTCCAGGCTACGGACATCCGGGTGCGGCCGGAAATCCATAGCAACCCACCAGATCCAAAATGTCGGACGCCCAACCCTTCTGGACGCCCGTGCCCTGGACGGCCGACGCCCTTCGGAGGTCTGTATGTTGTACACTATTTCCACCAAATGCCGTGCAGACGAGATCCTCTCTGCTTTTCCGACCACCGACCCCTGTCGGACGTCCGACGCTTCGCCGCTGTCCGGACGACCGAGAACTGTCGGACGTCCGACAACTGCACAGCTTAAGTGGCTCCAACGGCCACTTTTCCATGACAACTATATATAGTCTTCTCCTACCTCGTGTGGGGGTGGTCCAACACCGCAAAAATATTCCAAGAACACCTTTCCCTCTCTCTCTCTCTCATTTGCCTACACCAAATCCTAGATCCCAAGTGCATCTGTGAGCTCCCTTGAGTGTTGTTCCAATTAAAAGATAGATCGTCTTCCCCTCTGAGGGAGTCCTGGATTAGGGGGTCCTCGGATAGCCGACCTATTGTTATGGGCCGGACTATGAGGGCTACTTAGCGAACACCAAAGGATTTGAAGGCCCAATCTCCCAGATGGAAGCTTCGGGAAACAAGGCTTGCGGCTCCACGTCTGATGTAATAGTTAGGCAAGTTTATCTCTTCGGCATGTAACCGACCATGTGTAAACCCTAGGCATCCTCGGCATCTATATAAGCCGAAGGGATTTAGAGTATAGACAGAAGAACTCGTCTAGGGTTAGCTATACGATCTCGAGGTAGATCTACTCTGTAACCCCTTACACCATCAATACAATCAAGCAGGACGTAGGGTATTACCTCCATAGGAGGCCCCGAACCTGGGTAAACTCGTGTCCCCTTTGTCTCCTATTACTTTTGATCCTAGTCTCATAGTTCGGGACCCCCTACCTAAGATCCGTCGGTTTTGACATCGACATTGGTGCTTTCATCGAGAGTTCCTCTATGAGCGAGATGGAATCGACGCCTCGTCTCTTCATCAACGAAGAGGTTCGCAACATGGACGTTTTTGTCCCCGGGAAGATCTTTGTTTTCGGCAACGTTGTGCTGCATGTGGATTCCGCCGGCCATCTAGGCCGCATTGAGAGCTTCTCCCCTGATCAAGAGGTCAGATTCAGAAACTTAGAGTTCTCCGTCGACTCTCGAGGCGACCTGTCACTAATCGGGCTCACAACTTTGCTTGTAGCCCCTGAGAACTCTGAGGCCTTAACCTCGAGCCCCTTCTTCGGACATGCCAATGGGGTCACCCATGGCGGCAGTCCAATCTCTCATCCTGGTCTGGCCATCAAGCCATGTGACTGGACATGTGTTCCTTCCGAACACTCCTCATGGGTGGGCTTCATGGGGGTTAACTCCATGAGTTTCGAACAACTGGATCCGATCAGGACCTCGGAGGTTAACGAGGCCTTGGAGCAATTCTCATAGATGAGGACCACCGACGATCCAGCCCCGATCTACACCCGGCCCGGTTACAATTCGGCCAGGAACGGATTTTTCGACCCACCCACCACCCACTTGATAGCCACCGTCGAAGACTTAACCGACGTGCTAGACTATGCCTCCGTGGAGGCGGAATACATGGATGAAGAGGATCGTTCTCCCACCCCCGTTAACACCAGCAGTTGGGCTGCCACTTCTACATACGATGTCTACATGGTGGACACTCCTGCCAGCAACGGCGACAATACGCCTCACAACAACGGTGACAAATCGGGTGATGCACCATCAAGGCGCCGGAAATCGCATAAGCGGTCCAAAAGCAAAAAGGGAAGAAGAGCTATTATCAGCAACAGGGAAGGTAATGCCCTCGCCGATCATGACAATCCCGATATCCCCGAGCACCTGTTTGAGGGTCCGGAAGAGCCTGAGGATCAAAACGACCCTGATACCGTCAATGACCCCGAAGGCGACGATTACCTTCCCCGTCGAGGAGGAAGATATACCGGACGCCAATGACTTGTACATACCTAATAACCTCGAGGATCATAGCAACGGCTCGCAACCTAAAGGCCAAAGAACGGCAACTCAAAGCCGAACAGGCCGACCTCAATGATTGATGGATGAAATTCCTGTCAGCCGAGGAAGTATATGGCACTGGCCCATCAAACCAGCCCAAAAGCTACCCTCGGAGAAGGTTGTTGCCGCAATTCAGCAATGAACTTACTGATACTCCATGTCCAAACCGTACTCCATACGACAAGCCGGACCGCCCCCTCGTGGTCAAGACAGGACAGCCAACGATGCAGGTTACATACCGGCAGTGCCTAGAAGATGGGGCAAGGAGCCATTAGAGCCTAATGACAGGTTTAACCTGCGAGATGACCTGGATCACACAACAGGCCACACTAGATCCATCTATGGATCCAGAGAGTATGCGCTCGATAGACGTGGCGAGTACAGACCATGGTTCGACCAAAACAACAGAGTCCGGGAACACAACCGACCCCATACAGACGCCGAATACAGGCGTGACATAGCACGGGTCAGAGGCGCCGCTCACCCTCTGTGCTTCACATATGAGGTAATGCGGCATTAGTTCCCCGAAGGGTTCAAACCCATGAATATAGAACAGTACAACGGGACCACTGACCCAACTGTATGGATCGAGGACTTCCTCCTCCATATCCACATGGCACGAGGAGATGATCTCCATGCCATCAAATACCTACCTCTTAAGCTTAAGGGGCCAGCTCGACACTGGTTAAACAACCTCCCCGAAAACTCCATTGGATGCCGGGAAGACCTGGAAGACGCATTCTGCTCTAACTTCTAGGGGACCTATGTCCGCCCGCCAGACTCTTCCGATCTCAGCAATGTCGTCCAGAAGACCGGCGAGTCCTTCCGGCAGTTTTGGAATCGGTTCTTGACTATGAAGAACCAAATCGTCGACTGTCCGGATGCTGAGGCCATAGCCACCTTCCGGCACAATATTCGGGACGAATGGCTGGCCCGCTAGCTAGGCCAGGACAAGCCTCGCTTTTGCGCGGGGGAGGATAATTGGCTGGCTATACGTAGCCACAATTCTAAAGATCCTGTGGCACCTGAAGCCCAGGATGGCAAATCAAAGCCAAAGCACAATAAGAATAAGCGTCGGCACAATAATAATGATGCCAATGACACGGTTGTTAATGCCAGATTCCGCAACTCCCGACCTGGGCAGAGGAAGAAGCCCCCTAAAGGCAATCGTGATGGACCCACTCAGCTCAAGAAGATCATGGAAAGGCCTTGCCAAATCCATGGAACTTCAAAAAAGCCCGCCAACCACACACATCGCAACGGTTGGGTGTTTAAACAGGCTGGCAAGATACAACCCGAAGACCAAGGCAAAAGCTCATGCAGCGAGGACAAAGATGAGCCTCGACGTCCAATTGGTGGCGGACAGAAGAAGTTCCCTCCTGAAGTAAAAATGATGAAATGATATACGCCACCCACACACCGAAGAAGGAGAGGAAGCACGCCCTCAGGGAAGTCTACGCGGTGGAACCCATAGCCCCGAAGCACAACCCATGGTCGGCATACCAGATCACCTTTGATCGGCGTGATCATCCGACCAATATCCATCACGGGGGTTTGGCGGCCCTCGTCTTATAGATGGGTATCACCTCACAAAGGTCCTAATGGATGGAGGAAGTAGCCTTAACCTGATTTACTAAAATACGGTGAAAAAGATGGGCATTGATCCATCAAGGATCAAACCCAGCAGCACTACCTTCAAAGGAGTGATCCCGCGCGATGAGGCCTGATGCACGGGCTCGGTAACTCTAGAGGTCATGTTTGGCTCACCCGACAACTTTCACAGCGAAGACTTGATCTTCGACATCGTGCCCTTCCGCAGTGGCTATCACGTGTTGCTTGGACGGACAACGTTTGCTCATTTCAACGTGGTCCAACACTACGCATACCTCAAGCTCAAGATGCTGGGCCCCAAGGGGGTCATTACTGTCAACAGTAACACCGAGCACTCCCTTAGAACTGAGGAACATGTACTGGCCCTAGCGGCCGAATTCAGCTATAAAGAAGATTGGCAAGTTATGATATCCGCCATAAAGGCACATAAAGTTGGGAAGCGAGTTTGGCTTCAGACCGAAAACTCGGATCCTTCCTCTTCCCCTCTATAGGGACTCGCCCCACACCGCACAATTTCTGGACCAGCAAAGTATGTGCCTAGGAGGCACAACTTCGCACTTAAAATTCCATGGGAAAGCGGTGGGGAAATAAAGGTGGGTCTTCGGCTGCCCCGACATACTACTACCAATACGTCTTCGACAAAATGCTGGCGCTCCTAAAAGAGCCTGCCTACGGCGTGAAGCTCACCTATAATGTTGCGGTCTCTCAAGGTTTAGTTAGCAAAAACCACCTGCACTAACACACATCAAGGTGCATCCAAGAGCAGGAGCCAACTAGCAAGGGGGCATATCGAGGACGTCAGGTCACCAATTCAAGACCCCTGGTACAACAACTCCTGTATGATTTTATTTCTTATTTTCTTTCGCATACCTGTAAACTGTTGCCTTGGCAATCCGAGTTATAAGATTTGTTGAGACAATGCAAAATTGCGTGGCGCAAGTACGCCTCATCTGTCCTGTTTTTGGCACATACTTTTTCTCTCCCCTCTTCTCGTGAACCTGTTCGGTATGACGCGAGGTAACCGGATAATAGACCGGGGCTCGATTTCAAACACAAATCGCCTTAAACATCATGTGTTTGGCGTCTTGGTGTTTGCTTTATATGCATCGGTTCTAACTATGTGTTTGGTCATTAAGTTGGGTTGCCCGACTCCTGTGCCTGCCCCTTTATGTTTCGCTCATTCGGCTAAAACGGCAAAGGGAGCACCCCTGCGATTGTGCTTCCGGATAGTCCGGTCAAAGCACCTCAGGGGAGAAAGCCGAAAATGGACTGTCATAGTGTGCGCGTGTTGGGGAACGTTGCATGGGAAACAAAAAATTTCCTACGCACACGGAAGATCTATCCATGGTGATGAGCATCTACGAGAGGGAGAGTGAATCTATATACCCTTGTAGATTGCTTAACGGAAGCATTAAGAAACGCGGTTGATGTAGTCGAACATCTTCATGATCCGATCACGATCCATCCCGCGATCTCATCACGAGCCGTCCCGCGATCCCATAGTGGTCCTTCCGATCTAGTGCCGAACGAACGGTACCTCCGCGTTCAGCACACGTACAACTTGATAAAGATCTCTGCCTTCTTGATCCAGCAAGAGGGAGCGGAGAGGTAGACGAGTTCTCCGGCAGCATGACGGTGTTGCGGCGATGGTGAATTCCAGCAGGGCTTCGCCTAAGCACTGCTGAAACCGATCTAGAGGAGAAACTACAGACTAGAGGAGAGGGTAGCACGTGGCTGAAAATCTATGTGCAAAAACCCTAAAACCTCTAGTATATATAGGAGGAGGAGAGGAGGAGGCTTGGCCGCAAGGGCAAGCCCTCTTGGCTTCGTCCGAGGTGGAGGGAGGAGTCCTACTCCTCCACTCCTAGTCGGTTTAGGACTCCTTCCTTATTTAGCCTTTTTTCCACCTTTTCCACTTTGGATTTCCTTCCCAGACGCATGGGCCCTATGCAGGACTTCGGCCAGCCCACTAAGGGCTGGTATTCATCCTCCCACAGCCCATGTAGCCTCTTGGGTCGAAATACTCCTCCTGATGGTCCCGGTACACTACCCGATGAGCTCGGAACTTTTTCGGTGACCAAAACAGGACTTCCTATATATCAATCTTTACCTCCGGACCATTCCGGAGCTCCTCGTGACGTCCATGATCTCATTCGGGACTCTGAACAACCTTTGGTCACCACCATACATAACTCTATACTACCAAAACGTCACCGAATCTTAAGTGTGTAGACCCTGCGGGTTCGAGAACTATGTAGACATGACCGAGACACCTCTACGGTCAATATCCAATAGCGGGACCTTTATGCCCATATTGATTCCTACATATTCTATGAAGATCTTTATTGGTCGAACCTCTATGTCGAGGATTCAGTTAATCTCGTACGATGTTCCCTTTGTTCTTCGGTATGTTACTTGCCCGAGATTCGATCGTCGGTATCTCCATACCTAGTTCAACCTCGTTATCAGAAGTCTCTTTACTTGTTCCGTAATACAAGATCCCATGGCTAAAACTTAGTCACATTGTTTGCAAGGATTATTGTGATGTTGTATTACCGAGTGGGCCCTGAGATACCTCTCCGTCACACGGAGTAACAAATCCCAGTCTTGATCCATGCCTAGCCAACAGACACCCTCGGAGATACCTGTAGAGCACCTTTATAGTCAGCCAGTTACATTGCGACGTTTGATACACACAAAGTACTCCTCCAGTGTTAGTGAGTTGCATGATCTCATGGTCATCGGAACAGATACTTGACATGTAGAAAATAGTAGCAATAAACTTACACGATCATATGCTACATTTTTAGTTTGGGTCTCCTCCATCCCATGATTCTCCTAATGATGTGATCCCGTTATTAAATGACATCTCATCTTCATGAATAGGAAATCATAGTCATC
The DNA here is from genome assembly GCA_022496015.1 of Hordeum marinum. Taxonomy (NCBI): domain Eukaryota; kingdom Viridiplantae; phylum Streptophyta; class Magnoliopsida; order Poales; family Poaceae; genus Hordeum; species Hordeum marinum. The sequence goes on along the minus strand of CM039677.1, from coordinate 336,889,032 downwards.
TTTGATCAACGAGCTAGTCTATTAGAGGCATACTAGGGACATGGTGTTGTCTATGTATCAACCTCGTTATCAGAAGTCTCTTTACTCGTTCCGTAATACAAGATCCCATGGCTAACAATTAGTCACATTGCTTGCAAGGCTTATTGTGATGTTGCATTACCGAGTGGGCCCCGAGATACCTCTCCGTTACACGGAGTAACAAATCCCAGTCTCGATCCATGCCAACTCAACAGACACCATCGGAGATACCTGTAGAGCACCTTTATAGTCACCCAGTTACGTTGCGACGTTTGATACACACAAGGCACTCCTCTGATATCCGTGAGTTGCATGATCTCATGGTCATAGGAACATATACTTGACATGCAGAAAACAATAGCAATAAACTGACACGATCATATGCTATGTTTGTAGTTTGGGTCTTATCCATCACATCATTCTCCTAATGATGTGATCCCGTTATCAAATGACATCTCATGTCCATGGCTAGGAAACCTTAACCATCCTTTGATCAACGAGCTAGTCCATTAGAGGCATACTAGGGACATGGTTTTGTCTATGTATCCACACATGCATTTAAGTCTCCGATCAATACAATTATAGCATGGATAATAAACGATTATCATGAACAAGGAAATATGATAATAACTAATTTATTATTGCCTCTAGGGCATATTTCCAACAGTCTCCCACTTGCACTAGAGTCAATAATCTAGTTCACATCACCATGTGATTCGCATTGTTATGAATCTAGCACCCAATGAGTTTTGGGGCTCGATCATGCTTTGCATGTGAGAGAGGTCTTATAGTCAACGGGTCTGCGATATTCAGATCCGTGTGTACTTTGCAAATCTCTATGTCAAACCGTAAACACTGCTACCACACTCCACTTGGTACTATTTCCAAATGGCTGCTCCACTATACGTATCCAGATTGCTACTACTAGTCATCCGGATAGGTGTTAAAGCTTGCATCGACGTAACTCTTTACGACGAACTCTTTATCACCTCCACAATCAAGAAACATTTCCTTAGTCCTCTGGTTACTAAGGATAATTCCGACCGCTGTCCAGTGATCCACTCCTGGACCACTCTTGTACCCCTTGACAGACTCATGGCAAGGCACACATAGGTGCGGTACACAGCATGGCATAATATAGAGCCTATGGCTAAGGCATAGGGGACGACGTTCGTCCTTTCTCTTTCTTCTGCCGTTGTCGAGCTTTGAGTCTCACTCAACTTCACACCTTACAAATCAGACGAGAACTATTTCTCTGGTTGATCCATTTTGAACTCTTTCAAAATCTTGTGAAGGTATGCACTCATTGAAAGTCTCATCAAGCATCTTGATCTATCTCTATAGATTTTGATGCTCAACAATTAGGTAGCTTCATCCAGGTCTTCCTTTGAAAATCACTTTCCAAATGACTGTTTTATGCTTTCTAGAAACTCTACATTATTTCTGATCAACAATATGTCATCCACATATACTTATCAGAAATTCTATAGTGCTCCCACTCACTTTGTTGCAAATACAAGTTTCTCGTAAACTTTGTATAAACTCAAAAACTTTGATCAACTCATCAAAGCGTATATTCCAACTCCGAGATGCTTGCTTCAGTCCATGGAAGGATCACCAAAGCTTGCACACCTTTTAGCATCCTTAGGCCTGACAAAACCTTCTGGTTGTATCACATACAACCTTTCCTCAAGTAAACCGTTAAGGAAACAATGTTTTGACATCCATCTGCCAGATTTCATAATTGAAAACACAGCAACTGCTAACATAATTCCAACAGACTTTAGCACCACTACGAGTGAGAAAGTCTCATCGTAGTCAACTCCTTGAACTTGTCACAAACATCTTTGCAACAAGTCGAGCTTTACAAATAGTGACATTCACCATCAGTGTCTGTCTTCATTTTAAAGATCCATTTGTACTCAACGACCTGCCGTCCAATGAGCAAGTCTACCAAAGTCTACACTTGGTTTTCATACATGGATCCTATCTCGGATTTCATGGCCTCTAACCATTTGTCGGAATCCGGGCCCATCATCGCTTCTCCATAGCTCGTAGGTTCATCGTTGTCCAACAACATGACCTCCAAGACAGAGTTGTCGTACCGCTCAGGAGCAGTACACATCCTTGTCGACCTACGAAGTTCGATAGTAACTTGATCCTGAAGCTTCATGATCATCATCATTAACTTCCTCTTCAACTAACGTAGGCTTCACAGAAACATCTTTCTGCGCTGCGCTACTCTCTGGTTGAACAAAGGTTTAACAACCTCATCAAGTTCTATCTTCCTCCCACTCAATTCTTTCGAGAGAAACTTTTTCTCGAGAAAGGACCCAGTTCTAGCAACAAACACTTTGCACTCGGATCTGAGATAGAAGGCATACCCATCTGTTCTTAGGGTATTCTATGAAGATACATTTTTCCGCTTCGGGTTCTAGCTTATTATGTGAAAACATTTTCCACACAAGCATCGCAGCCCCAAACATTAAGAAATGACAGCTTAGGTTTCTATCAAACCATAATTCACACGGTGTCATCTCAATGGATTTAGATGATGCCCTATTTAAAGTGAATGTAGTTGTCTCTAATGCATAACCCCAAAAATTATAGTAGTAAAACGATAAGAGACATCACAGTATGCACTATATCAATAGAGCATGACTATGATGTTCGGACACACCATCACACCATGGTGTTCCAGGTGGCGTTATTTGTGAAACAAATTTCACGTTGTCTTAAGTTGTATGCCAAACTCGTAACTCAGATATTCACCTCCACGATCATATCGCGGTAATTTTTATCTTCTTGTCACGATGATCTTTAAACTTCACTCTGAATTTGCTTGAACCTTTCAAACGATTCAGACTTGTGTTTCATTAAGTAAATATACACTATATCTACTCAAATCATCAGTGAAGGTAAGAAAATAACGATATCCACTGCACGCTACAAGACTCACTAGATTGCATACATCAACATGTATCATTTCCAATGAATCACTTGCCCGCTCCATCCAACGGGGTCCTTTAGTCATCTTGCCCAAGAGGCATGGTTCGCATGTCTCAACCGATTCGAAATCAAATGAGTCCAAATATCCATCAGCATGGAGTTTCTACATGCGCTTTATACCAATATGACATTTAGCGGCAGTGCCACAAGTATGTGGTACTATCATTATTAACTTTGTATCTTTTGACATCAATGTTATGAACATGTGTAATACTACGATCAAGATTTCAACAAACCATTCTCACTGGGTGCATGACCATTGAAGGTATTATTCATGTGAACAGAATAACCATTATTCTCTAACTTAAATGAATAACCGTGTTGCAATAAAAATGATCTAATCATGTTCATGCTCAACGCAAAACACCAAATAACATTTATTTAGGTTCGTCACTAATCCTGAAGGTAGAGAGAGCGTGCGATGTTGATCACATCAACCTTGGAAACACTTCCAACACATATCGTCACCTCACCCTTAGCTAGTTCTCCGTTTATTTCGTAGCTTTTATTTCGAGTTACTAACATTTAGCAACCGAACCGGTATCCAATGCCCAGGTGCTACTAAGAGTACTAGCAAGGTACACATTAGTAACTCGTATATCAAATATACTTCTATCAATGTTGCCAGCCTTCTTATCTACCAAGTATCTAGGGTTGTTCCGCTTCAGCGACCGCTCACCTCATAACAGAAGCACTTAGTCTCGGGTTTGAGTTCAACTTTGGGTTGCTTCACTGGAGCAGCAACTGACTTGCTATCCATGAAGTTTCCCTCCTTGATCTTGCCCTTTTCGAAACTAGTGGTTTGATTAACCATCAACACTTGACGCTCCTTCTTGATTTCTACCTTCGCGGTGTCAAACATCGCGAACAGCTCAGGGATCAATACTTCTATCCCTAGTGTATTATAGTTCATCACTAAGTTCTAGTAGCTTTAGTGACAGTGACTTGGAGAACTATATCAATCACTATCTTATCTGGAAGATCAACTCCCACTTGATTCAAGCGATTGTAGTACCCAGACAATCTGAGTACATGCTCAACGATTGAGCTATTCTCCTTCATCTTACAGGCAAAGAATCTTGTTGGAGATCTCATATCTCGCAACACAGGCACGAGCCTGAGATCACAATCTCTGCTCCTAGAACATCTCATATGTTCCGTGACGTTCAAAACGTTTCCGAGCCTCAATTCTAAGCCGTAATGCATGACGCACTAAACTATCAAGTAGTCATCGAAACGTGCCTGTCAGATGTTCACAACATCTATAGACGACGCTAGAGGGGGTGGCGCACCGAGCGGTGCATTAAGGACATAAGCCTTCTGTGCAGCAATGAGGACAATCCTCAGATCACGGACCCAGTCCGCAATATTGCTACCAACATCTTTCAACTCTATTTCTCTAGGAACATATAAAAATACAAGGGAGCTACAGCGCGAGCTAGTAATCTACAACATAATTTGCAAAGACACTTTGACTATGTTCATGATAATGAGTTCAATTAATCATATTACTTAAGAACTCCCACTCAAATTGACATCCCTCCGATCATTCGAGTGATACATGATCCAAATTCACCAACTCAAGTCCGATCATCACGTGAGTTGAGGTGGCTGCAATGGTGAACATCATTATGTTGATCATATCTACTATATGACTCATGTTCGACCTTTCGGTCTCTCGTGTTCCGAGGCCATGTCTGTACATGCTAGGCTCGTCAAGTTTAACCCGAGTGTTCTGCGCGTGCAAATCTGGCTTGCACCCGTTGTATGTGAACGTAGAGTCTATCACACCCGATCATCACGTGGTGTCTCAACACGACGAACTTTCGCAACGGTGCACACTCGGGGAGAACACAGTTCATCTTGAAATTCAAGTGAGGGATCACCTTATAATGCTACCACCGTACTAAGCAAAACAAGGTGCATAAAAGGATTAACATCTCATGCAATTCATAAGTGACATGATATGGCCATGAACTTGTGTTTAAGATCTGCATCTTCGAAACACCGGCATGATCTCCATCGTCACCGGCATGACACCATGATCTCCATCATCTTGATCTCCATCAACGTGTCTCCATCGGGGTTGTCACGCCCTACATGCTTCTACTACTATTGCTACCGTAGCGATAAAGTAAAGTATTACATAGCGCTTAATGATTGACACGCAGGTCATACAATAATTAAAGACAACCCTATGGCTCCTGCCGGTTGCCGTATTCAACGACATGCAAGTCGTGAAATTCTATACATCACATGATCATCTCATACATCACATATATCTCATCATGTAATTGGCCATATCACATCACAACATACCCTGCAAAAACAAGTTAGACGTCCTCTAATTGTTGTTGCATGTTTTACGTGGCTGCTACGGGTATCTAGCAAGAACGATTCTCACCTACGCATAAACCACAACGGTGATACATAGATTGCTTTTCAACCTTCTCAAGGACCGCCTTTGTCGGATCCGATCCAACTAAAGTGAGAGAAACTGTCACCCGCAAGCCATCTAGGCAACAAGTTGCGTCGAGGGAACCGGTCTCTCGTAAGCGTACGAGTAATGTTGGTCCGGGCCGCTTTATCTCACAATCCCGCTGAACCAAAATACGACCAAGGGAGGAAGAAATCTAAGCATCAACGCCCACAAACCTTTTGTGTTCTACTCGAGATCTCATCGAACCATCAACCTAGCTCATGATGCCACTGTTGGGGAACATCGCATGGGAAACAAAAAATTTCCTACGCACACGCAAACCTATCCATGGTGATGAGCATCTACGAGAGGGAGAATGGATCTACGTACCCTTGTAGATCGCTAAGCGGGAAGCGTTAAGAAACGCGGTTGGTGTAGTCGAACATCTTCGCGATCCAAATCGCCGAGGGTCCCGCGATCTCATCACGATCCGTCCCGCGATCCAATCACGATCCGTCCCGTGAACTCATCATGATCCGTCCCGCGATCTCATCACGATCCGTCTCACGATCTTGATCACGATCTGTCCCGCGAACTCATCACGATACGTTCCGCGATCCAATCACGAACCGTCTCGCGATCTCAATCATGGTCCTTCCGATCTAGCGCCGAACGGACGGCACCTCCGCGTTCAGCACACGTGCAGCTTGATGACGATCTCCACCGTCTTGATCCAGCAAGAGGAGGTGGAGAGGAGAAAGAGTTCACCGGCAGCGTGATGGCGCTCCGGTGATGGTGGTGGAGTGATTCCGGCAGGGCTTCGCCTAAGCGCTGCGGAAAACCGATCTAGAGGAGAAACTGTGCACCAGTGAAACGGGTAGCACGTGGCCGGAAATTCTGTCCAAAAACCACACAATCCACTAGTATATATAGGAGGAGAGGAGAGGAGAGGCAGCCAAGGCCTTTGGGACGGCCGAAATAGGAGGTGGGAGCAATCCTACTTCACCTCCAATCCTAGTTGGAGTAGGATTGCCTCCTATTGGCTGATTTTCCACTTTTTGCTTTAGGACTTTCTCTCCTGCGCCATGGGCCTTTGTGGCTGTTTTCCCAGCCCACTAAGGGCTGGTTATTATTCTCCCACAGCCCATGGACCTCTTGGGGTCGAAATACCCCTCCCGGAGGTCCTCCGGTACACTACCGGCACTCCCGGTACAATACCGATACTCCCGGTACACTACCGATGAGCCCGAAACTTTTCCGGAAACCAAACTGGGACTTCCTATATATGAATCTTTACCTACGGACCATTCCGGAGCTCCTCGTGACGTCCGGGATCTCATCCGGGACTCTGAACAACCTTCGGTCACCACCATACATAACTCTACACTACCGAAACGTCACCGAACCTTAAGTGTGCAGACCCTGCGGGTTCGAGAACTATGTAGACATGACCGAGACACCTCTACGGTCAATAACCAATGGCGGGACCTGGACGTCCACATTGGTTCCTACATATTCTACGAAGATCTTTATCGGTCGAACCTCTATGTCAAGGATTCAGTTAATCCCGTATATCGTTCCCTTTGTTCTTCGGTATGTTACTTGCCCGAGATTCGATCGTCGGTATCTCCATACCTAGTTCAACCTCGTTACCGGAAAGTCTCTTTAATCGTTCCGTAATACAAGATCCCGCAACTAACAATTAGTCACATTGCTTGCAAGGCTTATTGTGATGTTGCATTACCGAGTGGGCCCCGAGATACCTCTCCGTTACACGGAGTAACAAATCCCAGTCTCGATCCATGCCAACTCAACAGACACCATCGGAGATACCTGTAGAGCACCTTTATAGTCACCTAGTTACGTTGCGACATTTGATACACACAAGGCACTCCTCCGATATCTGTGAGTTGCATGATCTCATGGTCATAGGAACATATACTTGACATGCAGAAAACAGTAGCAATAAACTAACACGATCATAAGCTACGTTTGTAGTTTGGGTCTTGTCCATCACATCATTCTCCTAACGATGTGATCCCGTTATCAAATGACATCTCATGTCCATGGCTAGGAAACCTTAACCATCCTTTGATCAACGAGCTAGTCCATTAGAGGCATACTAGGGACATGGTTTTGTCTATGTATCCAGACATGCATTTAAGTCTCCGATCAATACAATTATAGCATGGATAATAAACGATTATCATGAACAAGGAAATATGATAATAACTAATTTATTATTGCCTCTAGGGCATATTTCCAACACTTTAGGGAGTACGGTTTACCATCGGCTATTTCCTTGTCTTGGTGCACTTTCTCCTCAAAGAACCATCTGTCCATCCGCTCCTTCTGGAGATCGGATTTCATGGTCGATAGTTCGGCCGAGCTCGCCTTATTCTTTTGCTCCAAGGCCTCACAGTTTTTGCTAGTGTCCTTGAGCTCATCCTGTATCTTCACCACACGAGCGTGCTGTTTAGAGCTGGTGGCTCGTAGGGCGGAGAGTGACGTGGCCGCTTCTTTGGTCGCCGCCTTCTCAACGGCGCCTCGTCTTTGGCATGTTGAAGCTCATCCTTGAGCTTTTCAATCAAATTTCGACGAAGCTACAAAATGATAAAACTTTATATAAAAGGAATCTACATTGACAATATTCGGGGGAAAGTATTTCAGATTTAGTTTGAACTTACCCTGTGCCTCGTCGAACCTCTTGTTGTGGGCTTCCACCTCATCCTCGGAGCGCTCGAGCTTCCAATGTAGCTCGTCCAAATCGGCACCGTTTTTGGCCACCGCTAATGACGAAGCCTACATTACACACACAATTCATACTTCACATCGGCAATCACGTCCCGAATTATAGACAATCCGATCATACATCGACTTATTCTAGCATGTTGAACACTTAGAGTGCTTCTAGTGCATTATCAGATTCAGTTGTGACCCCTAGGTCAGCTTGTTCACCTCACCTAGGGCTTAGGGTCTGCCATGTATACAATACGAATAAATAAAAATCTCAGCAAAATATCGGGCGACTTACTTGAAAGCCCGCAAGGAGACCTTTGAAGGCCTCCTTCAGTCCATTGTCAACGGACTGGAAGCTTTGTAGTACCGCACCCATAAGGGTGTGGTGATCCTCGGGGATGGAGGCACTCGATAGAGCCTCCTCCATGGCCGACCACCTGTTGGTCGGCGGTGTCGGGGATGATCGGATTTCCCGATCACCCACCGGGGGCTAGATCGGTGCCTCCGGAGGCACAGTGCGCTCCGGAGATGTCCTCAAAGGGGAATGATTCCCCGCTCGTCTAGCCTCTTTGGTGTCCGGTGTTGGAAATATGCCCTAGAGGCAATAATAAAATGGTTATTATTGTATTTCCTTGTTCATGATAATTGTCTATTGTTCATGCTATAATTGTATTAACCGGAAACCGTAATGCATGTGTGAATACATAGACCACAACATGTCCCTAGTGAGCCTCTAGTTGGCTAGCTCGTTGATCAATAGATGGTCATGGTTTCATGACCATGGACATTTGATGTCGTTGATAACGGGATCACATCATTAGGAGAATGATGTGATGGACAAGACCCAATCCTAAGCATATCACAAGATCATGTAGTTCGTCTGCTAAAGCTTTTCTAATGTCAAGTATCGTTTACTTAGACCATGAGATTGTGCAACTCTCGGATACCATAGGAATACTTTGGGTGTGCCAAACATCACAACGTAACTGGGTGGCTATAAAGTTACACTACGGGTATCTCCGAAAGTATCTGTTGGGTTGGCACGAATCGAGACTAGGATTTGTCACTCAGTGTGACGGAGAGGTATCTCTGGGCCCACTCGGTAAGACATCATCATAATGAGCTCAATGTGAATAACAAGTTAGCCACGGGATGATGTGTTGCGGAACGAGTAAAGAGACTTGCCGGTAATTAGATTGAACAAGGTATAGGGATACCGACGATCGAATCTCGGGCAAGTATCATACCGGTAGACAAAGGGAATTGTATACGGGATTGATTGAATCCCCGACATCGTGGTTCATCCGATGAGATCATCATGGAGCATGTGGAAGCCAACATGGGTATCCAGATCCCACTGTTGGTTACTAACCGGAGAGGTGTCTCAGTCATGTCTACATGCCTCTCGAACCCGTAGGGTCTACACACTTAAGGTTCGATGATGCTAGGGTTATAGGGAAATAGTGTACATGGTTACCGAAGGTTGTTCGGAGTCCCAGATGAGATCCTGGACATAACGAGGAGTTCCGGAATGGTCCGGAGGTAAATAATGATATATAGGAAGTGAGGATTTGGTTGCCGGAAGTGTTTCGGGCATCACCGGTAACGTACCGGGACCACCGGAAAGGTTCGAGGGGTCCACCAAGAGGGTCCACCAGCCCCGAAGGGCTACATGGGCCAAGAGTGGGAGGGAACCAGCCCCTAGGTGGGATTGTGCGCCTCCCACTTCAGCCCAAGGCGCAACAAGAAGGATAGGGGGCAAACCCTAGGCCCAGATGGGCTCTAGGCCCACCCTAGGGGGCCTAGGGCTATCGCACCACCTCTCCCCTCCCTTGGCCGCCGCCCCAAGTCCCATCTAGGGCCGGCCGCAGTCCTAGGGTGGGAACCCTAGGGGCTGCGCCCTCCCTCCTCCTCTTCCTCCTATATATATAGTGGGGGTTTTGGGGGCTGCCAACACACAAGTTTTCTCTCCCTCTCGACGCAGCCCTACCCCTTCTCCTCCTTGTCCTCCGTAGTGCTTGGCGAAGCCCTGCCGGAGTACCACGCAGCTCCACCATCACCATGCCGTCGTGCCGTCGGAGCTCTCCCTCAACCTCACCTTCCTCCTTGATGGATCAAGGCGTAGGAGACGTCACCGGGCTGCACGTGTGTTGAACGCGGAGGCGCCGTTGTTCAGCGCTTAGATCGGAATCCACCGCGATCTGAATCACTACGAGTACGACTCCACCAACCGCGTTCTAATAAAACTTCCACTTTGCGATCTTCAAAGGTATGAAGATGCACTCCCCCTTTGCTCGTTGTTGGTTTCTCCATAGATAGATCTTGGTGACACGTAGGAATTTTTTTGATTTACTACTACGTCTCCCATCAGTAGCATCATGAGCTAGGTCTATGTGTAGAATCTATGCACGAGTAGAAAACAAGTTGTTGTGGGCGTCGATTTTGTTAATTTTCTTACAGTTACTAGTCTTATCTTGATTTGGCGGTATTGTGGGATGAAACGGCCCGGACCAACTTTACACGTACGCTTACGTGAGACCGGTTCCACCGCCTGACATGCACTTGTTGCATAAGGTGGCTAGCGGGTGTCTGTCTCTCCCACCTTAGTCGGATCGGATTCAATGAAAAGGGTCCTTATGAAGGGTAAATAGCAATTGGCATATCACGTTATGGTTTTGGCGTAGGTAAGAAACATTCTTGCTAGAAACCTATAGCAGCCACGTAAAAACTTGCAACAACAATTAGAGGACGTCTAACTTGTTTTTGCAGCATATGCCTTGTGATGTGATATGGCCAAAGGATGTGATGTGATGCATTGTGATGTATGAGATTGATCATGTTCCTGTAATAGGATTCACGACTTGCATGTCGATAAGTATGACAACCGGCAGGAGCCATAGGAGTTGTCTTAATTTATTGTATGACCTGCGTGTCAATCATAAACGCCATGTAATTACTTTACTTTATTGCTAATTGTTGGCCATAGTAGTAGAAGTAATAGTTGGCGAGACAACTTCATGAAGACACGATGATGGAGATCATGATGATGGAGATCATGGTGTCGCGCCGGTGACAATGATGATCATGGTGCCCGAAGATGGAGATCAAAGGAGCAAGATGATATTGGCCATATCATGTCAGTATATTGATTGCATGTGATGTTTATCATGTTTACATCTTATTTTCTTAGAACGACGATAGCTAAATAAGATGATCTCAATTAAATTACAAGAAATGTGTTCACCCTAACTATGCACCGTTGCTAAGATTAGTTGTTCCAAAGCACCACGTGATGATCGGGTGTGATAGGTTCTAACGTTCGCATACAACAGGTGTAAGCCAGGTTTACACACGCAATACACTTAGGTTGACTTGACGAGCCTAGCATGTACAGACATGGCCTCGGAACACGGAAGACCGAAAGGTCGAACATGAGTCATATAGAAGATACGATCAACATGGAGATGTTCACCATTGATGACTAGTCCATCTCACGTGATGATCGGACACGGGCTAGTTGACGTGGATCATGTGTCACTTGAATGACTAGAGAGATGTCTATCTAAGTGGGAGTTCATTAAATAATTTGATTATGTGAACTTAATTATCATGAACTTAGTCTAAAATTGTCTTTACAATCTATATTGTAGATCCAATGGCCAACGCTAATGTTGCCCTCAACTTCAACGCGTTCCTAGAGAAAACCAAGCTGAAAGATGACGGAAGCAACTATGCGGACTGGGTCCGTGGCTTGAGGATCATCCTCATAGCTTCAAAATATTATATGTCCTTGATGCACCGCTAGGTGACGCACCCATTTTCCCAGCGGCTCGGGACGTTATGAACGCCTGGCAGTCGTGTTGTAATGATTAGTCCCTGGTTTAGTGCGGCATGCTTTACAGTTTAGAACCGAGGCTCCACAAGCGTTTTGAGCAAAACGAAGCATATGAGATGTTCCAAGAGCTGAAATTGGTTTTCCAAGCTCATGCCCAGGTCGAGAGGTATGATGTCTCCGACAAGTTCTTCAGTTGTAAGATGGAGGAAAATAGTTCTGTGAGTGAGCACATACTCAAAATATTTGGGTTGCACAACCGCTTGTCTCAGCTGGGAGTTAATCTTCCGGATGACTCGGTTATTGACAGAATCCTCCAGTCGCTCCCACTTAGCTACAAGAGCTTTGTGATGAACTACAACATGCAGGGTATGGAGAAGTCCATTCCTGAGTTGTACTCGATGCTGAAATCAGCGGAGGTCGAGATCAAGAAGGAACATCAAGTGTTGATGGTCAATAAGACCACTAGTTTCAAGAAAGGCAAGGGTAAGAAGAACTTCAAGAAGGACGGCCAAGTAGTTTCCGCGCCCGGTAAGCAAGTTGCCAGGAAGAACAAGACTGGACCCAAGCCTGAGATTGAGTGCTTTTATTTCAAGGGTACCGGTCACTGGAAGCGGAACTGCCCCAAGTACTTAGCGGATAATAAGGCCGGCAACATTAAAGTTATATGTGATATACTTGTTATTGATGTGTACCTTACCAGCGCTCGTAGTAGCTCCTGGGTATTTGATACCGGTGTAGTTGCTCACATTTGTAACTCCAAGCAGGAGCTGCAGAATAAGTGGAGACTGGCGAAGGACAAGGTGACGATGCGTGTTGGGAATGGTTCCAAGGTCGATGTGATTGCCATCGGCACGCTACCTCTACATCTACCTTCGGGATTAGTTTTAAACCTCAATAATTGTTATTTAGTACCAGCTTTGAGCATGAACATTGTATCTGGATCTCGTTTAATGCGAGATGGCTACTCATTTAAATCTGAGAATAATGGTTGTTCTATTTATATAAGAGAAATGTTTTGTGGTCATGCCCTGCTGGTCAATGGTTTATTTTTGATGAATCTCAAACGCGATGTTACACATGTTCATAGTGTGAGTACTAAAAAGTGTTAGGTTGATAACGATAGTCCCACTTACATGTGGCACTGCAGCCTTGGTCATATTGGAGTCAAACGCATGAAGAAACTCCATGTTGATGAACTCTTGGAGTCTCTTGATTTTGAATCATTTGACACGTGTGAACCATGCCTCATGGGCAAGATGACCAAGACTCCGTTCTCCGGAAGAATGGAGCGAGCAACTGACTTGTTGGAGATAATACATATCGTTGTATGCGGTCCAATGAGCGTCGAGGCTCGCAGTGGCTACCGTTATGTTCTCACCCTCACTGATGACTTAAGCAGATATGGGTATGTCTACTTAATGAAACACAAGTCTGAAACATTTGAAAAGTTCAAGGAATTTCAGAGTGAGGTAGAGAATCAACGTGACAGGAAAATAAAGTGCCTATGATCTAATCGTGGCGGAGAATATTTAAGTCACGACTTTGGCACACACCTAAGGAAATGTGGAATTGTTTCACGACTCACGCCTCCTGGCACACCTCGGCGAAATGGTGTGTCTGAACGTCGTAATCGCACTCTATTGGATATGGTGCGATCTATGATGTCTCTTACCGACTTACCGCTATCATTTTAGGGATATGCATTAGAGACTGCCACATTCACTTTAAATAGGGCTCCGTCTAAATCCGTTGTGAGGACACCGTATGAATTATGGTTTGGAAAGAAACCTAAGCTGTCATTTCCGAAAGTTTGGGGATGCGATGCTTATGTGAAGAAACTTCAACCTAAGAAACTCGAACCCAAAGCGGAAAAGTGCGTCCTCATAGGATACCCCAAAGAAACTATTGGGTATACCTTCTACCTCAGATCCGAAGGGAAAGTCTTTCTTTGTTGCTAAGAATGGATCCTTTCTAGAGAAAGAGTTTCTCTCGAAAGAAGTAAGAGGGAGGATAATAGAACTTGATGAGGTAATTGTACCTCCACTCGAACCGAAGAGTAGCACAGCACAGGAAGTTGTTTCTATGGAGCCTGCACTGGCTGGAGAGGAAGTTAATGATGATGATCATGAAACTTCAGATCAAGTTGCTATTCGAAGGTCCACTAGGACACGTTCCGCACCAGAGTGGCACGGCAACCCTGTCCTGGAGATCAAGTTGTTGGACAACGGTGAACCTTCGAACTATGAAGAAGCAATGGTGGGCCCAGATTCCAACAAATGGCTTGAAGCCATGAAATCCGAGATAGGATCCATGTATGAGAACAAAGTATGGACTTTGGTGGACTTTCCTGATGATAAGCGAGCCATAGAAAATAAATGGATCTTTAAGAAGAAGTTTGACGCGGATGGTAATGTGACCCTCTATAAGGCTCGGCTTGTCGCTAAGGGTTATCGACAAGTTCAAGGAGTTGACTACGATGAGACCTTCTTACCCGTAGCGATGCTGAAGTCCGTCCGAATCATGTTAGCAATTGCCGCATTTTATGATTATGAGATCTGGCAAATGGACGTCAAAACGACATTCCTTAAAGGCTTCCTTAAGGAAGAACTGTATATGATGCAGCCGGAAGGTTTTGTCGATCCTAAAGATGCTAACGAGGTATTCAAGCTCCAGTGCTCCATCTATGGGCTGGTGCAATCATCTCGGAGTTGGAACATTCGCTTTAATGAGGTGATTAAAGCGTTCAGATTTATACAGGTTTATGGAGAACCCTGTATTTACAAGAAAGTGAGTGGGAGCTCTGTAGCATTTCTCATATTATATGTGGATGACATATTGTTGATGGGAAATGATATAGAAAGTTTGGAAAGCATAAAGGCCTACTTGAATAAGTGTGTTTCAATGAAGGACCTTGGAGAAGCTGCTTACATATTAGGCATCAAGATCTATAGAGATAGATCGAGACGCCTCATAGGTCTTTCACAAAGCACATACCTTGACAAGATATTGAAGAAGTTCAATATGGATCAGTCCAAGAAGGGGTTCTTGCCTGTGTTACAGGGTGTGAGATTGAGTACGACTCAATGCCCGACCACGGCAAAGGATAGAGAAGAGATGAGTGTCATCCCCTATGCTTCAGCCATAGGCTCTATTATGTATGCCATGCTGTGTACCAGACCTGATGTGAACCTTGTCATAAGTTTGGTAGGGAGGTACCAAAGTGATCCCGGAGCGGAACACTGGACAACGGTCAAGAATATCCTGAAGTACCTGAAAAGGACCAAGGACATGTTTCTCGTATATGGAGGTGCCGAAGAGCTCGTCGTAAAGGGTTACGTCGATGCTAGCTTCGACACAGATCCGGATGACTCGAAGTCACAAACCGGATACGTGTATATTTTGAACGGAGGGGCAGTCAGCTGGTGTAGCAGCAAGCAAAGCATTGTGGCGGCATATACATGTGAAGCGGAGTACATAGCTGCTTCGGAAGCATCAAAGGAAGGAGTATGGATGAAGGAGTTCATCACCGACCTAGGAGTGATTCCCAATGCGTCGGGCCCGATGACTCTATTCTGTGACAACACTAGAGCTATTGCCCTAGCCAAGGAGCCCAGGTTTCACAAGAAGACAAGACACATCAAACGCCGCATTAACTCCATTTGTGATTACATTGAGGAAGGAGATGTAGATATTTGTAAAGTACATACAAATCTGAATGTCATAGATCTGTTGACTAAACCACTCTCACGAGCAAAACATGATCAACACCAGAACTCTATGGGTGTTTGATACTACACCTGGGCATACCCCGGGCCGGGCCGGGCTTTACAAAGCCCGAACCAGAAATCCCAAGACCGAGCCCGAAACGGCCCGGCCAAAAATAGCAACATCCAGGCCCGAGCCCGGCCCGAACGGCCTGAAAACATGATTTTCGGGCCGGGTCAGGCCCCCGTGTAAAGTGCTGTTTTTCGTAAGCCCGAGCCCGGCCTGAAGTGCTACCCGGTGAAAGCACATTTGCTCCCTTGGTGGTTTTGGTAATTAATAACAACATATAATTCATTGAACTAATATTTCCACCAAGTATATTTCAGGAAATGTTCAATGATAGGATTGGCAAAAGGAGATTGTGGAGAAACCCCAAGATGCAAGGAAATAGGTTGGCCAAGCTTCAAGCAAGAGGACTCTACATTTTATATTTGTGAGAAATCACTTTGAGTCCATACGAAAGCCAATACTATTAAAAGGGGGTAAGGTTTTGTTGGTGAACAATATGCTCAAACGTGCACAAGTGATAGTCGCCAAAAACATCCACAAACTCTCCCACCAAAATCTGTTCTATACCTAACACTCAAAATCGGTGCAACCAACTTTCCCATACCGGTGCCACCGATTCCAGAACCTAGATAGACTCTGCCAAACCGTAGCCACTTCAGTGTAACCAATTCCATACCGGTGCCACCGAGTTTAGGTTGCCAACTTTCTGTTACGCAAATTCACATTTTCGGTCCCACCGAGAATGTTGGATCGGTGTCACCGAGATTGGAAATCTGACCATTGGTCACCTTATCGGTGCAACAGAGTTTCCTATATCGGTCTCACCGAGATTCAAAAGTTGCCACCTTTTGGTCACTTCGGTACCACCGAGATTAACACATCGGTGTCACCGAGTTGGTCATTTTGTGTGTAACGGTTGGAGTTTTGGGGATGCCTATATATACCCCTTCACCACCACCTACTCGAAAGAGAAGTACTCAGAACTATTCCATACCTATCCTATCAGATTTTCTGAGAGAGAACCACCTACCCTTGTGTTAAGGTCAAGATCTTCCACTCCAATCATATGGATCTTGATATCTAGCCTCCCCAAGTAGCTTTCCACCAATCCCATCTCTTCCACCATGCCAAATCAGTGAGAGAGTGATTGGGTGCAGAGGAGTCTATCATCTTGAAGCATAAGAGCAAGGAGTTCATCGTCATTACCGAGCCTATTACCTTTTGGAGGGTGGTGCCTCCTAGATTGGTTAGGTGTCGCTTGGGAGCCTCCTACTTCGTTTTGTGGAGTGAACCAAGAGGTTTGTAAGGGCAAGGAGATCGCCTACTTTGTGAAGATCTACACATAGTGAGGCTAGTCCTTCGTGGACGGAAGCCGCTATGGAATAGTCAAGGTTGCTACTTCGTGGACCCTTTTGGGTGGAGCCCTCCGTGGACTCTCGCGACCGTTACCCTCTGTGGGTTGAAGACTCCATAAACGTGGATGTACGATAGCACCACCTATCGGAACCACGGGAAAAATCATCGTGTCTACAACTACGTTTGACCTACCCTATCCCTTCTATACATGCTTTTTTTTACTTTCCACTGCTATATACTCTTAGACTTGCATGTGTAGGGTGTACTTTACTTGCCATGAAATGCTAAAAACTTTCAACCCTAAAACTTGGTGTAGGCAAAACTTTTAATTGGTCAAGTAGTCTAATCACCCCCCTCTAGACATACTTTCGGTCCTACAAGTGGTATCAGAGCATTGGTCTCCATTGCTTAGGTCTCACAACCTAGGAGAAATATGGCATCTAGTGAGGGAAGTTATCACCGTAGAGGTCCGTACTTTGATGGCACAAATTTTGCTAGTTGGAAGCACAAAATGAAAATGCATATTCTTGGTCATAACCCCGCCATTTGGGATGCTGTTTGTGTTGGCTTGCAAGGTGAGTTCTTTGCGGATGGACGGGAACTGGATCGTGAAGCGACCGCGGATGAATTGAAGATGTTGCAACTCAATGCTCAAGCATGCGACATTCTCTTCAACTGCTTATGCCCGGAAGAATGTAACAAAATCAGCTGTCTTGAGAATGCAAAAGAGATTTGGGATACTTTGGTTGATATGCACGAAGGAACCGAGTCCGTGAGAGAATCCAAGTTAGATGTTCTTCAAGGTCAGCTTGACAAGTTCAAGATGAAGGATGGCGAAGGAGTCGCAGAGATGTACTCTAGGCTAGCTCTCATCACAAATGAGATTGCCGGCTTAGGAAGCGAAGAAATGACTGACAAATTCATCATCAAGAAGATACTTAGAGCTTTGATTGAGAGATACGACACCGTGTGCACATTGATCCAAATGATGCCAAACTATAAAGATCTCAAGCCTACGGAAATCATTGGAAGGATTGTTGCTCATGAGATGACACTCATAGATAAGGAAGAACTTCATCACAAGTCTAGCGATGCTTACAAAGCCACAAGTGATGCTCTCGCAACTTCAAGCAACAACCTTGTCACCAATGAAGAGATAAGCCTCACGGTCAAGAAATTCAACAAGTTCTACAAGAATAGAGGCAAAGAAAGGAACTCCCACTCAAGATATGATGAGAAGCGTTCGTCAAGTCGTGACCGCAATTGCTACAATTGTGGGAAGCCCAAACACTACTCAAATGAGTGCATGGCTCCCTACAAAAGAAGAGAAGAGTCACCTCGAATACGAAGCTCAAGAAATAAGTCACCACAAAGAGAGAGAAGGAGTAGAGATGATCGTTATGAACAAAGACACTCAAGGATAAGTAGAGATTCAGAGAAGAAGGACAAGTACACCAAGAGCTACACAAGAAGAAAACATCAAGCTCATGTTGGTGAATGGGTTTCTGGCTCCGACTCCGACAACAACTCTGGGAGAAGCTATCACTCCGACTCCGACCATAGTCAAGATGATGGTGTTGCCGGAATTGCTCTAGTGACTACCAACTCCTACGATCTATTTGATTCACCAAACGAAGGGAGTGGAAGTTGCTTCATGGCTAAAGGCCCCAAGGTATCCCACCCCGAATATCTTGATTTTGATAGTGATGAAGATGATTTGTTTTGTGATGATGACTTGCTTTGTGGTAAAACTAGTGATGTTGATCAAAATGAACTTGATAATTCTCATGCTAGTCAAGATGAGTCATTTGATGATGAAAAGATGGAAATAGAACAATAAAGAACTAAACACTCTTAAGTTAGCTCATGAATCTACTCTTGAAGATCGTAGAGAGCTTGTGAGAACTCATGAGAAGGTACGCTTCGAGAAGCTTAACTTGGAGCAAGAGCATGAGTTTCTCAAAGCTATCAATGACGATCTCCGAAAGAAGACTTCATCTTATCTAGCCAAACGACTACTCTTGTCTACTTTTATGCGTCAAGTTAAAACTAAGCAATCTAGTAACAAAGGCAAGAAAGGTTCTTCATCTAGTAGCAACAATAAAAATGCTAAACCCAATGATGTTGCTTCTAGTAATTCTATTGATTCCACTAATGATGATTCTCTTATCCAAGTTACACTTGAGAAAGAAAATGCTTTATTGAAAGGAATTATAGAAAAAGGTATCTACAAGAGTCTTGGCGGATGTAAGCAATTTGAGGAAATTGTATGCAAGCACAGAGGATACCGAAAGAATCGTGGTGTTGGATACTTCAATACTAATGGAGTTGAGTGGGAAGAAGGTCAATATCCCAAGCCCAAGTTTGTTCCTCAGAAGGAGAAGTATGAAAATACTCTTCCCAAGGAGACAAACACTCAAGATGACCTTCCATCACAATACCACAAGCTCAAGGGCAAGAACAAGTTTCAAGAGGACATTGACTCATATGAAGATGAACCCCTAGCTTTGGTGGAGTGGGTTCCCAAGGCTACTTCAAGCTCAACTACTACAAAGGCTACTTCAACACCAAGGATCCCCACCAACTTGATGTGGGTCCACAAGAACAAGAACTAGTAAGTTCTTGAGGGGTGACTCCACCAATGAAATTCAATCACATTCATTATTGGCAAGAACTTTTTGCACTCAACATCAACTCAATGCAATAGTTCAAGGAATCACATATTCCCTCGAAGGTAAGCAAGGGACAAGGTAATCAACTAATCAATGGACATCATAACATATGCTTTGCACTCCATGTCCATAGACATCCTTGTATTTGTCTCTTGTGTGTTGGGACTAACCCATGTAGGTGAGAGGAGTAAAGAAACAACAAGGATGCTCCCAACTCTGGGTGATCTTCATCAACATTGAGCATCCACAACTACCTCAACAACATGAAGTCTTCATCGACAAAACCCAAGGTTAGTTTATCCCTCTTATGGGGGGATGTCACATTAAGGGGGAGCTTAACTCTAAGACTTGAGTCAAAGCATCTCTTAGTGTGTGACAACATTAAATGCTTTATGTAAAAGTGGTAACCCCACTTGTGCTTAAACGATGAGTATGAATTATGATCAAGTAGTCTTACTTGGCTCCTAAGTCAAATACTCATATATAGATGACTTCGTTATTGCCCAAGTGCTTGTTAGATCCTAGTGTGTTTGTGCATGTTTGTCATGATTTCTTTTGACATCTTATTGTGTGAGCATGTTGGTATGCATTTATTTTCTCATCCGAAGACATCCAATTGTTGCTATTTGGCTTTTGATTTATATTTTGCCAATTGGATGGACAAGAATGCATAGGACCACTATTTAGCTATCTATGCTTTCTCACCTCATATTCCATTCATGCTGCATCACAAAATTTGAGCAAGTACTTTTCGATCCCTCTGTGTGTGGAGCACTCGGAGTTCCGTATCGACAAGGACTAACCATTAAAACCTCCCAAATGCAACTCGGTGGAACAAACCCCATAGTCTCGGTCTCACCGATTGCCTAGGATCGATCTGGTTTTCAATCTCGGTACTGCCAATTTCATATTCTCGGTTACACCGAGTTTCCCTGGCAGCTGACAGTTGTGGAACTCGATGACACCGAAAACATAAAATCGGTATCACTAACAGTGAAGGGTATATATGCTATGGACCCCGATGCTTTGAAATTCAATCTTCAAACATCGCGCCTCAAAACCCTAAGCTGACGCCTCGAGACCCCTGGTCGTCGCCCTTGTCTTCCTGCGCACCTTCGCTGCTGGGAATCACCGTCGTCGATGAAATTTGCTCCATCATCGCCGCCGTAGAGGATCCGCGCCAAGCTAGGGTACAGATTCGATCTCTAGTGCGCTCCCCATCCAATTCTTGCGCATTAGATACTTGTTAATCATCTTTGTACCCTTTTCTCATATATCCATCCACTTAAATCTCCAAAATCTCGAGTTAGATGGATTTTCTAGGGTTTTGCCGTCCGCCCGATAAATCTCGATGGAACCAAAACGAAAATATCGGTCTCACCGATATGCTTTTTAGTGAGGTTGAGAACTGACTCGATGGAACCGAGTAGCTCTTTTCGGTCCGACCGAAAAGGCTGCCAAGTTCCTGTTAAAGAGTTAGTTTGTCTCGGCCCCACCAATAATTTCTTTTCGGCTGCACCGATATGTATTTGACAGATTGCAATTTTTTTTGAAAACTCATTGCTCAAATTTCAAAAACCAGACTCATTTTGTGATAAATCATCTACTTCTACTCATCTACACTCTATTCACAGGGTCAGTATGTCGGGCTCAGAAGACAGTCAGAATTTGCCGGAGCAGGGAGTTGATATGAGTTTTGGAACAAGCCGAGAAGCAAGTTCTTTCTCAGATCTAGGCACCCCCCAGCTCTCATAGGTTGCCCAAGGCTGCCACCAGAACCAACAAGAAGTTGAACTCAGATGAAGAGGATTCAGATTTTGTCCCTGAGGAGATTCTCGCTAAGAAGCAAGAGAAGGCTGCCAAGAAATCTGCTACTAAAGCCACTTCTTCAAGAAGAGTTGTCAGCAAGATCTATGCACCTGCTTCTACCTTCAAGGCTCATGAGACTACCAGAGCAACAATTTCTGTTGAGGTCCCCAAGAGATCTATGCCTAAGAAGGCAAGGGAGAAAAAGTCCAGGAAGAGGATTATTCATGTGACTGGCAGGCCTACTTCCATGTATGAAGATCCAGAGGAAGCAACTGGTGCTGCTGCTGAGGAAGAGGAGGTTGAGCCAGCTACAAAGGCTCCTCCCAAGAAGAAGGCAAAGAAACTGATGTCTGATGCTATGCCTAAGACCAGCACATCCAAGAAGGCTGCTGCTGAGAAGCCTAAGAGGACAACTAGGCAGATTCCAGCTTCTGAGAAGAACAAAGGAACTGCTTCCAGAGTTGAGGAAGAAGATGACTTGACAACATTGATTAAGCTTAGACCACACCTTCCAGTTCACAATGCCAGCTACCCACTAGCTGAGGATATGAAGAAGAGGAAGGACTCAGGATTGAGAGCTTGGAGAGCTATAGATCCTTATGCCCAGAGGAAGAAGACAGGTGTGGACTACAGATTCTATACCAGAGAGAAACATGATTTCTATGAGACTGTGCTCTTTGACAAGAGTCCAACTGCCACTGATATGCGTTACGTTGATTGGAAGTTCATCAAGGAGAATGAGGACTACTTTCCAAGTGTCCAGGACAACTTCCACTGCATAGGGCTGGAAGAGTTTGTTGGCAGAGAATTCACTGCTTGGAACGATGAAATGATCATGCAATTCTACTCCACTGCACACTTCTACGGAGATGGTAGAATTGTGTGATGACCGAAGGTGCAAGGTACAAATCAACTATTGAAGAATGGGCTGATATCTTAGGAGTCCCTGAAGCACAGGATGGTGACTTGGATGTATACTCAGAATCCAAGGCGAGCCACAATGCTATGGCAAACATGTACAAGGAGATCCCTACTGCAAATGTGAAGTCTCACAGGCTAGGATCAATCTAGTTTCTCCAGGCTGTCCTTCGCACAACGAACACCATTCTGAGGCATACTTTGATGCCCAAGTCAGGAGATGACAAGATGATCCGAGGCCACTCCATCAACATGTTGATTCACCTTGATAGACACACCAGGATCAGAGTCATGGATTTGATTGTTGAGACAATCAAGAGGGTTGCTACTGATTAGAAGCGTTCCTGCTGTTATGCACCCTACATCCAGATGCTTATCAACTCAAAACTGGAGAAGCACATCTTTGCCCTAGATCATCCACATTTGCCCCTACATCCAGATCTCGAGGACAATGTTGTGGTGATGGATGCTAATCATCCCACTTCAGTTGCAGCTCAGGAGGAAGCAGAGGCAATTAGAGCCACTAGTGCTCAAGTCCCTATATCCAGGAATGAGCAAATGGATCTGTTGATATCATTAGTTCAGGACATGCAGAAGGGCATTAAGGGGATTCTGGACAACCAGAACAGTCTTGTCAGGATCTTTGAGACCAAAATCAAGACCCTTACTGATAAGGTGGACAAGCTGACTAAGACAGTCACAGAGCTTCAGAAGGAAGTTGACTCCATGCACATCCCTTGGGTCTCTTCTACTTCAGATGATGACGTTGATGATGATGATGATGAGGATGAATCACCTCTAAGGCCAGGCACTCAGTTCACCACTCAGGTCAAATCATCCACTGTGCTAGCTCCATCAGCACCTGCTCCATTAGCTCCAGTTCCTCCAATGAACACTCCAGCTCCATCCACGACATCTGCAGAGATCTTTGCCGATGCTGTCATCTCGACTCCTTCATCAACAACCGAAGGAGATATGCCCAAGAACGTTTAGATGTATGCCTTTTAACTTTTTGGTAACTTGTTGCCAAAGGGGGAGAAGTGTATATAGATCTTTAGGCTTCGAGCGTGTTTTGGTGTTTTTTTTGCTTTTCAAAACATTTGGTTCTTTTGGTTTGACGTGAGATACTTTTGTGTTGAACGTATGAGATGGTCATTCACCTTCACTGGATTGTGTTGCGCGTTGTTATTCATTCTAATTATTCTCGCACACCACCAAGTTGTATGTCACATGGAAGAAGTGCCCCACATACCTAATCAATTGTGCATTTGCATTCAAACGCGAATTCAAAATAATACACAAATTTAGGGGGAGCTCTTGCTTGTCACATACCTCTCAAAGCGACGATTACATTCATTGATTTTATCATATGTCGAAACTTAGATCTATATGTTGTCATCAATTACCAAAAAGGGGGAGATTGAAAGCACATTTGCTCCCTTGGTGGTTTTGGTAATTAATAACAGCATAAAATTCATTGAACTAATATTTCCACCAAGTATATTTCAGGAAATGTTCAATGATAGGATTGGCAAAAGGAGATTGTGGAGAAACCCCAAGATGCAAGGAAATAGGTTGGCCAAGCTTCAAGCAAGAGGACTCTACATTTTATATTTTTGAGAAATCACTTTGAGTCCATACGAAAGCCAATACTATTAAAAGGGGGTAAGGTTTTGTTGATGAACAATATGCTCAAACGTGCACAAGTGATAGTCGCCAAAAACATCCACAAACTCTCCCACCAAAGTCTATTCTATACCTAACACTCAAAATCGGTGCAACCAACTTTCCCATACCGGTGCCACCGATTCCAAAACCTAGACAGACACTACCAAACCCTAGCCACTTCGGTGCAACCGATTCCATACCGGTGCCACCGAGTTTAGGTTGCCAACTTTCTGTTACGCAAATTCACATTTTCGGTCCCACCGAGAATGTTGGATCGGCGTCACCGAGATTGGAAATCTGACCATTGGTCACCTTATCGGTGCAACCGAGTTTCCTATATCGGTCTCACCGAGATTCAAAAGTTGCCACCTTTTGGTCACTTCGGTACCACCGAGATTAACACATCGGTGTCACCGAGTTGGTCATTTTGTGTGTAACGGTTGGAGTTTTGGGGATGCCTATATATACCCCTTCACCACCACCTACTCGAAAGAGAAGCACTCAAAACTATTCCATACCTATCCTATCAGATTTTCTGAGAGAGAACCACCTACCCTTGTGTTGAGGTCAAGATCTTCCACTCCAATCATATGGATCTTGATATCTAGCCTCCCCAAGTATCTTTCCACCAATCCCATCTCTTCCACCATGCCAAATCTGTGAGAGAATGATTGGGTGCTTAGGATTCTATATCTTTAATCATAAGAGCAAGAAGTCCATCGTCATTACCGAGCCTATTACCTTTTGGAGGGTGGTGCCTCCTAGATTGGTTAGGTGTCACTTGGGAGCCTCCTACTTCGTGTTGTGGAATGAACCAAGAAGTTTGTAAGGGCAAGGAGATCGCCTACTTCGTGAAGATCTATCCATAGTGAGGCTAGACCTTCGTGGATGGAAGCCATTATGGAATAGTCAAGGTTGCTACTTCGTGGATCCTTTTGGGTGGAGCCCTCCGTGGACTCTCACGACCGTTACCCTCCGTGGGTTGAAGACTCCATAAACGTGGATGTACAATAGCACCACCTATCGGAACCACGGGAAAAATCATCGTGTCTACAACTGCGTTTGATCTTCCTACCCTATCCTTCTATACATGCTTGTTGTTACTTCCCGCTACTATATACTCTTAGACTTGCATGTGTAGGGTGTAATTGACTTGCCATGAAATGCTAAAAACTGTCATCCCTAAAACTTGGTGTAGGCAAAACTTTTTATTGGTCAAGTAGTCTAACCCCCCCCCCTCTAGACATACTTTCGGTCCTACACCCGGGCCTGTTGTGCAAGCCCGAACCCGGCCCGAATGTAAAGCCCGGCCCAGCCCGGCCAGGGTTTTTTGGGCCGAGCTCAGGCCGGGTCGTTGGGCCGGGCTGCCCATGCCCAGATTTATTCGATACATCACAATGTAACTAGATTATTGACTCTAGTGCAAGTGGGAGACTGTTGGAAATATGCCCTAGAGGCAATAATAAAATGGTTATTATTGTATTTCCTTGTTCATGATAATTGTCTATTGTTCATGCTATAATTGTATTAACCGGAAACCATAATGCATGTGTGAATACATAGACCACAACATGTCCCTAGTGAGCCTCTAGTTGGCTAGCTCGTTGATCAATAGATGGTCACGGTTTCATGACCATGGACATTGTATGTCGTTGATAACGGGATCACATCCTTAGGAGAATGATGTGATGGACAAGACCCAATCCTAAGCATAGCACAAGATCGTGTAGTTCGTCTGCTAAAGCTTTTCTAATGTCTAGTATCGTTTCCTTAGACCATGAGATTGTGCAACTCCAGGATACCGTAGGAATACTTTGGGTGTGCCAAACGTCACAACGTAACTGGGTGGATATAAAGGTACACTACAGGTATCTCCTAAAGTATCTGTTGGGTTGGCACGAATCGAGACTGGGATTTGTCACTCCGTGTGACGGAGAGGTATCTCTGGGCCCACTCGGTAAGACATCATCATAATGATCTCAATGTGACTAAGGAGTTAGCCATGGGATGATGTGTTGCGGAACGAGTAAAGAGACTTGCTGGTAATGAGATTGAACAAGGTATAGGGATACCAACGATCAAATCTCGGGCAAGTATCATACCGGTAGACAAAGGGAATTGTATACGGGATTGATTGAATCCCCGACATCGTGGTTCATCCGATGAGATCATTGTGGAGCATGTGGGAGCCAACATGGGTATCCAGATCCCACTGTTGGTTATTGACCGGAGAGGTGTCTCGGTCATGTCTACATGCCTCCCGAACCCATAGGGTCTACACACTTAAGGTTCGATGACGCTAGGGTTATAGGGAAATAGTGTATGTGGTTATGAAAGGTTGTTAGGAGTCCCGGATGAGATCCCGGACGTCACGAGGAGTTCCAAAATGGTTTGAAGATAAATAATTATATATAGGAAGTGAGGATTTGGTTGCCGAAAGTGTTCCGGGCATCACCGGTAACGTACCGGGACCACCGGAAGGGTTCCGAGGGTCCACCGAGAAGGGGGCACCAGCCCCGGAGGGCTACATGGGCCAAGAGTTTGAGGGAACCAGCCCCTAGGTGAGTTGGTGCGCCTCCCACCTCAGCCTAAGGCGCAGCAAGGAGGAGAGGGGGCAAACCCTAGGCCTAGATGGGCCCTAGGCCCACCCTAGGGCGCTTAGGGCTGCCGCACCACCTCTCCCCTCCCTTGGCCGCCGCCCCAAGTCCCATCTAGGGCCGGCCGCAGCCCTAGGGTGGGAACCCTAGGGGTTGCGCCCTCCCTCCTCCTCCTCCTATATATAGTGGTGGTTTTGGGGGCTGACAACACGCAAGTTTTCTCTCCCTCTCGGCGCAGCCCTACCCCTTCTCCTCCTCGTCCTCCGTAGTGCTTGGTGAAGCCCTGCCGGAGTACCACGCAGCTCTACCGTCACCACGCTGTCGTTCTACCGGAGCTCTCCCTCAACCTCTCCTTCCTCCTTGCTGGATCAAGGCGTAGGAGACGTCACCGGGCTGCATGTGTGTTGAACGCAGAGGCGCCGTTGTTCGGCGCTTAGATCGGAATCCATCGCGATCTGAATCGCTGCGAGTATGACTCCACCAACCACATTCTAGTAATGCTTCCGCTTTGCGATCTTCAAAGGTATGAAGATGCACTCCCCCTTTGCTCGTTGCTGGTTTCTCCATAGATAGATCTTGGTGACACGTAGGATTTTTTTTGATTTACTACTACGTCTCCCATCATCCGGGTGAGGCGTTGTCCCCCGGTCTTCGGTGGCCGAAGCGCTAGCCTTGGCCATGGTGCTATCTCCCTCGCCCCCTGTGTCCGCCTCCATTGGAGTAGGCTAGGACGACACCTCCATGGCGTCCTTCATGGCGCCTAGAATGGCGGGGTGTGAGGCATTCCCGCTCTCCGCTAGTTCGGCGGGCAGGGTCTCCCCATCTGATACCACCTCGGTGGGGATAACGCGCGGGGGGCTATAGGGCCAATAACCTACGTGTTAGCAAACTCTGAATCTACTAGTTATAGGTAGGAGGGTCTTTGGATCCTAACCTGAATGGAGGGGGCTTGACCCTTAGGCTCCTTCGTGGAACCTCCTCAGGGTCTTCGGACGCGGAGCTCGAGTCTGAGTTGTCGTCGAACAGAACCAGTTGCGCCTGTCGCGCCCTCTTCGGGGCAGGAGAAGCTACCTGCCCTGGGGCATTCAAAGACGCCGCTCTCTTCTTGGCGCTGGGGGAGTTGCCTCCCCCTCGCTCTCGACCTCCTCCTCCTCTTCTTCCTCCTCTTCGGCCTCCTCCTGATTTGAGGAGGCGGGGGTGTCTTCGGATGCAACGTCAGGCTGGTCCTTGATGCGAAGGCCAGCTTGACCTGGTTTCTTCTTCTTCCCTTTTGTCGTGGGAGCCTCGTAAGGCTTCTCCACGAGCATCTTAGCTAACAGCCCGGTCCTCTCATCTTCGGGCTGAGGAGCCGGACTGTTGATGTTGATAGCTTTCTTCTGCCATCTCTGTCAGAACAGATCGGATAAGAGGATGTAGGGATTCTCTGTGTAGTAAAACCAACCAAGCGGGGGAATATCATACCTCAGAATCGGGATTGGCAGTGTGCAGACCCTTGTCCTCCTGCTCGGATGGCCAGCTCTTCATCGATTTGAAGAGCGCCTTCCACAGCTTCTCCCGCATAGTGCGGAAGAGATTCTAGACTGTGGGCTCGGCTTCGAGTTCTTGAGCCCACAGGGGAGTGTCTCGACGCTGGCAGGGGAGGATGCGTCTTCGGAGCATCGCCTGGACCACATCGGCTAGCTTGATGCCCCCTCGACCAGGGAGCGGAGGCACTTCTACAGGTCGATCACCTCTTTGCCCGAACCCCAGACCAGGCCCTTTTCGGGCCACGAAGCCAGTCTGGTGGGGGACCAGATCTGAATGCGACGGCGGGGAGTTGGCCCTTTTCTCATGGTTCGATGACATAGAACCACTCCTTTTTCCATCCTTTGATGGTGTCGATGAAGATGCCCGACGGCCACCCGACGCGGGCGAGCTTGCCGATGACTACCCCCCCCCCCCCCCCCCGCAGTCCACGTGCTTGCCGCCAACGCACTTGGGCTTGATATTGAAGACCTACAGCCAGAGCCCAAAGTGTGACTCGATGCGCAGGAAGGCCTTGCAGACGAGGATGAACACCGAGATAAGCATGATGGAGTTCGGCGGAAGGTCATGGAAGTCGAGGCCGTAGAAGAACATTAACCCCCTGACGAAGGGGTGGAGTGGGAAGCTCAACCCCCTGATGAAGTGGGGGATGAACATCACCCTCTCACCTAGCCTGGGGGTGGGGATCACTTGGCCCTCCTCCGCTACGTGGTGAGGGATGTTGGCGGGGAGGTAACCGGCCTTGTTGAGGTCAAGTATGTCCTTGTTGGTGACCATGGAAGCTTCCCGCTGGCCATTGGAACCCGCCATTGCCGAGCTCGAAGGTGGGGGCGGAGAGACCTAGATCTGTGCTCTGGAGGCGCAAGGGAATGGGAGGCGGAGAGGTCGAATGGAAAGCGTAAAAAAGCCTTTGGGATTTTCCTTTCTCTTTTTATGAGGCCCATCGATGTGGATTCCCCTCGCCACCCTCCGCTTCCCGAGACGCGTGAGCCATTACCTACGCGTGGTTAAGTATATCCTGTATAAAACGGGACACGATCGGTATATTGATAGATCGTGGTGATTAAAACGGCCTCGAACCGTGAATCGAGTCTATGTAACTGGTCTGGCGGTCATGGTGGGCCGTAGCCTTTTGTCAGAAAGGTCGTCAAAGGGTCGTTGTTTATCCCCTAACGTTTGGGCTTCAAAACCAATAAATTTACAGTCTTTGGATGTGCCACTATGCGGGAGACTACTTGTCATCGGAGGCCGAACTACGATTCGGCAGGAAGGAACTCACCTCGCAAGTCGAAGACTCTGTTCGCAAAGCAGTGGGAGCTTAAGACCCTTGGCGTTGGAGGCAAGTTCGGGGGCTACTGAGGGAGTCCTAGATTAGGTGGTCCTCGGATAGCCGACCTATTGTTATGGACCAAACTATGAGGGCTACTTACCGAACACCGAAGGATTTGAAGGCCCAATCTCCAGATGGAAGCTTCAGGAAACAAGGCTTGCGCTCCACGTCTGATGTAATAGTTAGGCAAGTTTATCTCTTCGACATGTAACCGACCATGTGTAAACCCTAGGGATCCTCGGCATCTATATAAGCCAAAGGGTTTTAGGGTATAGACAGAACAACTCATCTAGGGTTAGCTATACGATCTCGAGGTAGATCAACTCTATAACCTCTCACACCATCAATACAATCAAGCACGATGTAGGGTCTTACCTGCATAGGAGGGCCCAAACCTGGGTAAACTCGAGTCCCCTTTGTCTCCTATTATCATCGATCCTAGTCTCATAGTTCGGGACCCCCTACCCGAGATGTGTCGGTTTTGACACCGACACCCTCCTCCTCTCAACCAAAGCCATTTGTGATTTGAGCAAGTTTTGAGCGGTTCCCGTGATCTTGTTACTCTTGGAGGTTGGAGATTCCTACGCGGTAGGAGTTCTTCGGAGAGGAATCAAACCATTGTGATTTCCCCCCGAAAAGTTTGTGAGGGTTTGGAGGCCACCTCAAGGCCTACCACTAGTTGTTGAGAAACGCCTTCGTGGTGTTATCTCAAGGAGAGAATATGGTGAGCCTTCGCGGCGTTGGTGTGCCTTCATGGTAACATCCACCTCTCTAAACAGTGACGTAGCTTCCCTCTAAGGAAGTGAACATCGGCATACATCCTTGTCTCTCGGAGTTGCGGTTATCCTTAACCCTAATTCCCTACTTGTGGTTACTTCTCTTTGAGTACTTACTTGTATTACTTGTGCTTTATTATCTCCTACTTGTTGCCTTGCTTAGTACACCTAGCTTAACTATCATCTTTGCAATTGTTAGGCTCACTTTCATATTTCGCAATATCGCCTAAATATGCTAAGTAATAATTAAAATTTGTAATTCTACCTATTCACCCCCCCTCTAGGTCCATCTCGACCCCTTTCAGCATCGACGACGAGGGCGAAGAGGCCAAAGAGGTCAAAATCCATGGGGGTGGGGGAATACTGGTCTGTGTGCCATCGAGAGGTGGGTCAAGGGCAGACAAGGAAAGGACAACACGGGCGTGTCCGCGCAAACTCAAACTCAAACCCAACCCAAATTTCGGTCAAAGTGGACAGTAAAACTGACATCGGTCCATTTTTTCCGCTGCGTTGGAGACCCATTGGAGTTGCCCTCATGCTTGTGCCTCTAATGCTACACAAGGATTAATTTTTAAGAGTACACGATGGACGCATATTACCCCTATAAAGGATGCTCGAGCACCCACCTCCCTTGGCTCCTCGATGGTGGTGGGGGGGCTGCCCTCCTGGCCGCTAGTTCCCGGCTGGCTTACCGCTAGAATCTCTCGAGGACAATGCGTGACGTCCGATCTGCCCGGATGGCCCGTGCCCGGGAAACCCGGCTAGAGGGTCCATGACGGGTGGACCGTTGGGCGACCCTCGACTGATGCTCGACCCAGGCATGTTTTCTTGTGCGTCAACTATTGGTGGATTGCGGGTGCGGCCGGGGTCCCAAGGCTCGTCGAGGGTTGAGAGCGCCTCTGAATCGTTCGTCCCGTGGTGGCTTGTCATGAGGGTCTCTCGGGGGCGCTCCGAGCCGTCCGAACTGACGCAGAACCCGGGGCGATCCGCGTCGCCAATTTGCTTAATTGTAAGCTAGGGACCTTCCCAATTAGGTACCTGGGCCTCCCGATCACTGGCAAACACATCTCCATCCATGATTGGGAGCCCCTTTATGGCAAGGTGGCGAACAGGGTCGGCCCTTGGCACGGTAGGTTCATGTCCTCTGTCGTGAGGCTTATCCTGACTAACACTAGTCTTTCCTCGCTTCCCATGTTCACTATGGGCATGTTTCTTCTTGCTAACGGTGTCCACGCCAATTTTGACACTCCTAGATCCAAGTTCTTTTGGAAAGGAACCGGGACCAAAAAGAAGTACCACTTAGTCAAGTGGGCTACGGTCTGCCGACCCAAAAAGTTTGGAGGGCCGGGGATCCTAAACTCCAAACTCATGAACGTGGCCCTTATGACGAAATGGTTGTGGAAGCTCTCGCAAAACGAGCAGGGGCTCTAGGCGGAGATCCTTAGGGCGAAATACTACCCCGACAGAAATTTCCTTACTTCTAAGGCCAAAGGTTCGACCTTCTAGAATGGGATCCAGGCAGTCAAACCGGCTTTTGCGATAGGAGCTCAGTTTCGTGTTAACAACGGAAGATCAACACGCTTCTGGTTAGACTCTTGGTGCGGGTCCCTTCTAAAATAAATAAATTTGGTCGGGCTTCTAGGATAAGCTGAAGAGGGGGCATCTTAATCCAGCTTATTCTAGAAGCCAGTAAAAGAATATTCTCTTAATGCCGTGTTGGCTGATAATATGAGCGCGCGCGACTAGAGGCTTTTTGATCGAAATATTCAGGGGCAACATATGTCAATTCATGTAGATCTCAAACGGAGAGAATTAAAACTCGTCAACGGCAAGATCCAAGAGGTCGACATCCAACAAAAAAATGACTAGGCAGAAGAAAAACGCTAGGACCAAACCACGCCAGCCAACCTGCGACTAGTTAGACCTCTTGGCTTTGATAGCATATTGAAATAATGCACTGACCAATTGCTTCAAAATTCCGAGTTAATCAAGAAAAGCCGACAATATATTTTAACAATGTGCTTCCACGTCCTGAAGTGCACCTCAAGAGTACTCACTATACGTATACAACAGATTCAAACGAATCAGACAAAACTAAAACAAAATCTCCGCATGCATGGATGAAATCGATTAGAACAATTGATTTAATCACATGCAGGCATATCAATGTATGATCACAACCTAGCATGTCCCATGCTGGTTTGAACTCGGCATACGGCAAGGGCGCGCTCGAACTTCTCGAGAGTCGCCGCCTCCAAGGAGATTAGCACACGCGCGCCGCCATCGCCGCAGCCAGCTGCCATGACGTACACCCATCCGCCTCGCACAGTCTCCGCTCGCGTCATCACCCGCGGCTTCCCCCACCCGAAGTTGGCGTCATATATGGGCAGATGGAACCAACTGTTCATCCGCAGTTCCGTCTCCGGTAGGTTTCCCCTGTTCTCCGGCCGGCCGCCCTTGGCCGCCTCCATCTCGAAGTAGTCCACGGCCGACCTCAGCAGCTCGTCGTCGAGCTGCTCCGTCGTGGCCTTCACCCTGCTGGCGACGGAGGCGAGCGTCTCCGACACGACGTCCTTCACAGTGGCGGCGGCGAACACGTTCACGACCCCGTTGCCGAAGTAGCGGCCCGGGAGCCGCGGCTCAAGGCGACGCCTGATGTCCACCGGGAAGTTCATGCGCGTGGTGGCATCCGGGTCCAGCTGGCGGGCGATGCATAGGCACTGCCACACCAGGGCGCTGACGGCGCAGAATGTGCTAGCGCCGCCGCAGTGGCGCTTGAGGGCGTATAGCTGGTCACCGGAGATGGTGAAGACCTTGGTGGCGAGGACGGACGACTCGTTGTCGTGCATGGTTAGCTTGCTGCAGAACATGGAGACGGTTTCGGGGTGGACGGCGGGCGGGGAGCGCGCGCGGAGGAGGGCGCGGTGGTGGCACGGGGGCTCTATCACGGCGCTGTCGCCGTCCCTGCAGTACCTCGCCCACGTCCCGATGAAATGGAACGCGCTGGCGCCGTCCACGGCGGCGTGGTGCACCGCTGTCCCTAAGACCACGCCGCCGCACTTCAAGAAGGTGACCTGTGCGGCCAGCATGATAGACGATGGCTGAACGCGGGGGCAGAAGAGCTTCGTCAACTCCGACGACGGCGTGGGGCTGCTGAAGTCCTCGACGGTGCGGTCCGAGCGGGCTACCACGAAGAGTGCGCCCTCCCCGTTGCAGTCGATCTCGATGCGGCCGTGACGATCTGCGCCGAGGCGGCCGGCGAGAGGGTAGAAGGGCACCAGCGCCTTCGCCATGGACTTCTTGAGCTTGGGCACGTTGAAGAAGCCGTCGGCGGCGGCGACGTCGCTGGCGCTGTAGACGTGGACGAGAGGGGTGTGGCCTCTTTTGGCCAGCACCAAGTCCAGCGCGGAGAGCCACAGCCCTTCCCGCGGCGTCTCATTGCTCGGCGTTACGAGGCAAGACTCTACCACCTGTAGCGCTGACCCCGAGTAGTACATTGTTTCGCTCTGCGCGGTGGTGCTACTGTGGGAATGCACTTGATCCGCCAAAGCATGAATAAATACTCCGTAGAAGAGAAAACGAAGGTGCATGCAGCTCGCCACTGCCGCCAGTTTTGACGGGATCGCATCTCAGACAGCGGATCGACCACGTGTCTAGACTCTAAAGGACCTCATCAACTAAAAACGTTCTTTCTCCCGCGCGGCAAGCGTGCAGCGATTTTTTATTTTTTATTTTATAGATAGCTTACCACATGTGGTAGCGTGAAAGCAATCTCAAACCAGACAAACCGAAGAAAGTTCCTACCAGGTCCAAAAGGCAGTATACCACGTGTGACCACCTCAACTAATAGCATGGTTATATGAATGGCCTATCATATACGGAGTAATATTTAATCATATTAGTATACTTCATCATTAATATATGGTTCATCTTTTTCTTCCATAAAGTTTGTGGGTTGTGCTACATCTAGTTTAAGCTCTTTTTTTCTCTTTTTCTTTTTTCTTCAACTAGACACAAATTGGATGACATCTTTTATAATTCGCCTATGTCATTTTTTTAAAAACAATACAGATACAAACGTTCGTATATCTCTATGTCATTTTATTGTACTTGTTTAAATGCAGGTTTAGCTAAAAATAAGATGGACGCCGTGTATACATGCTACTACCGAAATCATATGGTTTGGACATCAGAGAGAGCGCAAGGTCGGGTGCTCGCGTTGATCGTCGGGCACAAATGGCACTGAGACGCGCGCCGCAAAGCGCGAGCGACCACGGCCGCTGACTGGCGAAGCACAAACGATTTTCGTAACTTCTGAAGGTTCAATTTCTAGAATGGATGTTACCCGGTCATGTGCCGATGCCGTTAGACCGAACGGGTTGTCGGGAGAACATTGTAGAGAAGCATATGAAAGACGTTGATGTTGATGCACATGTGTGATGTGTCTACCTACCAGGCTACCATATCTGTCTGACATGAAGAAAGAGATATGTTCCCTAAGTGTTTGTCTTTGAATTTGACACCGTTTTTGGTTTGACAGAGATAGGGTGGATAAGGTCACGCCTGACGCCGCCGCCGGGCACACACTTCGGTCATCATGCGAGGGAGCTTGCAAGAGTTCTCGATGTAAGCATGTGAAAAAATATTATTTATGAAGAAACAACTGGGTGGGTCCCTTTGATTCACAAAAATAGGAATGGGAAAATCACAAGATTTCCTCATTATAAAGAAAGAAGAAGAAACACAAAATTGAAATGCCATGCTCTTTTGAATGCTACATGATTTGAGTCTATTTGATTGTATCAACATACTCACTTTTACGAGCACTCTAAAAAAGTGAGCAGGATCATAAGATTGATGAAGTAGTCATAGTCGACGTACCATTGAGAGAATAACATCAAAGAACACATGTGTCAAGTTGGTGCCAAGTCTAGGATATGAACCCGCTTGAATCGGTTACACCATAAGAAACCTAATTAGCAATCTAAGCTAAGTTTGGTTTGCATTTTTTATGAAATACAGTAGAACTAATTCCTTCCGTAAAATTCCATAGGATTAAATCCTATGAACCAAATGAAAAATATAGGATTTTTTTTAAGAATTGTAATTTTCCAAAAATCCTGAAAAGTCCTTTGAATCAAAGAGGACCAAAAGATACTAAGCCGGTCCCCTTTTCTCTCAAAAAAATAGTATAGAGTGAGATGGACAAAAAAATTACTCCATCATAAACATGTGTAGGCAAGGCTATGCAAACTCAGCCGCTGACTTTGACGGTACCACCTCTCGTAAAAAACAAATTGGTGATCGCCAAAAAAAAACTAACTTCCTTTTATAGAGGGGATGCAACTCTCCCAGTAATTCTCAAATTTGTAGCGGGAGCCAACGATAGAAATTTCAAGTCTCCTCCCACGCAATCCTCGGTCGCCTACTTCGGACATCGCGCTTGCTCCAACATTGGAAAGGTCGGTGGGTCAACTTAGTCAGCCTGCGTTTTAAGTTTCCTTTTCTTCCTAAGCCCATTTAACATTTCCGTGTGCTGTTAATTTTACCCAACCTTGGATACGTGGCTTCACTCATGCATTGTGCTTTGTACATCCACAACCCAAATGTCGTTCCCCTCTATTGAGCAACGAGCATTCGTTGGTTTCACCTTAATGTGAATATCTATTCACTATTCGAGCAATTAACTAAAACATCAAACCATTAATTCAAATTTCATGAAACTTTTTGCACTTCTATTTTTTTTTGAGAAATCTGGGGGGGGGGGGTGGGGGGTGGAGTTCCCCCACTTACTGAAGATGGTAACCAAGAGCAAACGTGAAATTACATAGACACGTTCACACGTGAGGAGGGGAATAACCGACATAGGAAATTGGACTCCTTATCTCTAGATCTATTGAATCTATAAGACCAAATATCTAAATATGCCATAATGAGTCTAAGAGTTGTATGGATGTGGATGTCCTGGCCTCTGAACGTTTTTGTGTTCTCAGCATCCGAATCTCCCATAAGATCATGAGCAGGATAGATAAATATTTTTGTATTTTTATTTTTTATAAAGCAAGCAAAATATAATAGCAAATAAAAAGTAGAACAAGTGAATGATAATTTGTTTGAAGGTACTGATAGTAGGTTGGCGATACTCCCCGGCAACGGTGACAGAAATCCTTCCGGATACTTGTGATCTGCGTTGGGTTTTCCGTAAAAAGGAGTGGGTGATGCAATACAATATAGATAACTATTTCCTCAGTAGAGAACCAAATTTTATCAAACCAATAGGAGTAGCATCCAACCTCCGTCTGCAATGACTGCACATAAAAAAAAACACTTGCATCCAACACGGGTAAGAGGGTTGTCAATCCCCTTGGACTCGTTACTTGCAAGCTAATAAGTAGTGTGGATTAGTAGATAATTGAAAAATGAAAAATAAAATTGAATAAAAAAAGGAACAGTTTGAGTAGTATCTACAAATATTACCGAAAACATTGTTAAGATACTTCTACGAGAGGGTTTTCTTGAAAGTGTTTGGAAACATCAGGGACGTAACAAATATTTCTTGGTTTCAACTTTGCGACATCAAAAGAGAAAGACGAGTCGAACGATATTGAAGTGATCCAGTTGAGAACGTAAGCAAGGCATAATTGGAAAACCATTAACCCATTCGAAGGGGAGTTTTCCTTCCCATTAAGGTATGTACAGAAAGTGAAAGTGTTGAACGCATTGACTAGCTTTATGTTAAAAGGTAATTTTCCCGACCAATAAGTATTGGGCTCCTAAGTAAACAAAGCGAAGGATCAAGTAACCAACATGTTGCGAAGCAGCCAAGTAAACCCATAAATGACTCAAGTATTCCAAGGGCAGATTGCAAGGAAAGAAGAAAGGTAAACCAGACCATAGGAATCTTCTGATGAAGTTGATCAAAGAAGACAGTTAGGTTCCTTGTTGCCTCATCTGCTTAGCTTATAGAATTACATGGTTTATCACGATAAATATTCCAATCTAATTTATTGAATAATTAGACTTTTTAATAATTAGACATAGAATCATCTAAACAAAGGCACCCATATTTAAATAATATAGAAATCCATAGTATTTTCTTAGTATTATTTGAGAGTATCCATTTTTAGTAAGTAGGTTATTGAGTCAAAGGGCGCTTTTTTAGGATTTCAGGTCCTTTTACCTTTCAGAACCTCTATTTCTAAGTTGTGTTTATTTATTGTTGTCAATTTCCATTCGTTTAGTATGAGATCGTTTCACACCTCGCGGTGCTTACACCTCTCGCCTATCGAAGTTCTGTTCAAAAACCTTGTATGAGAACTTGTATAGAGAAGGATTTCCCGTGACGCAGCAGTTCTTCCATACCAATTTAGCTGCCCGGCGCAGGTACGCGACTGTCTCTCTTCCAAAGTGTGATCATCTTCTCTAGTCTCCCGTTTCCACCTATTTTAAATGGTCAGACTGTGCGGCATGCATTGAATTTGAATTCTAAAATAAAGTAGACTTCAGTGAAGGAACGTATTATCTGGTATCTGCTTCAGCCATCTAATCTGGTTTCGGCCTTCATTGTGAGCAGCTCCGGCAAAAAGAGGATAATCGGTACCCCGCTGCTTGATCATTAAACCTTAAAGGGGATTTTTTTCTAAGAAAAAGGTCTACATCTATAAAAGGCCAGAAGGAATATTTCCCTGGCCCCTTGGGAAATAGGGAAAACATGCCCCGGATTCCGATAACTTATGTCTCGCCTAGTGGAAAAGTACACAATTGACTAAGAAGATTGGAAGGTGGTACGCAAATACTCATCGGGTCTTTTCTTCCAGCAGTCATGATATAGCTTCATACCCAATGAGCAGAGTAGAAAGATCCTAGGAAAATTCATCTTCTCCCTATTCAATCAGTAGTTGTCCATCGATTAGTCTTACTTATCGCACCGCCCAACGAAAAGGGATTTCTCGGAAAGTAAATAAGAACAACAAGGCAAATGATATTTTTGTAAATATATATTTGGATAGACCCGGGGGGCATAGTTTTCCCTAATGTCATCTCTCATGAAGTTGGCATACAGTGGGTAAACAAATTACCGTTGGGCAGTTGATAGAAAAGCGCATAGTTAAGCAATATAGACGACAATGATCATGTGTATATAGGCATCACGTCCATAAGCAAATAGACAGTCTCCTGTCTGCACCTACTACTATTACTCCAACCATCGACCAGTATCCAACATGCATCTAGAGTATTAAGTAAAACAGAGTAAAGCTTGGAGAACAATGACATGATGTGGACAAAGAAAACTCAATCAATATGAATTAACTCCATCGTTTTATCTTTAGTGGCAACAATACAAACACGTCTCTTGTCCCTTTCTGTCACTAGCAGATAGGGCACCGCTAGATTGAACCCACTACAACGCACACCTCCCATCGAAGAAATATCAATCTAGTTGGCCAAACTATTTCAATAGATTGGAGAGATTTACAAAGCTATAATAAGAATGCAAATAAGAATCATAATATATTTTAGAGAGGACTCAAATCTTTTATCATGAATAATCTAAACATATGTCCACAATTCATCGGATCCCAACAAACGCACCGCACAAAAGAATTACATCGTATAGATCAAAGCAAAGTTGTGATGATCATTGTATTGAAGATCAAGAGAGAGAGAGAGAGGGAGAGAGAGGGAGAGAGAGAGAGAGCTATATGGCTACTAACTACGGACCTGTAGATCTGTGGTAGACTACTCATGCATCACCATGCGAGCAACAAGGTTGATGTAGAGTCCCTCTATGCTTGATCCCCCCTCCGGCAAGGCACCGGAACAAGATTGTAGATGGGCACACGGCGGAACTGAGACTTGCGGCGGTGGAAAAAGTGTTTCGGGAGGCTCTCCCGAGTTTTGGGGATTTATTAGAATTTATAGGCCAGAGAGGGACGTCGGGAGGCACCCGAGGGGGCCACCACACATCAGGGCATGACCCCCCCTGGGCGCGCCCTATTGTATGCTCGCTCTCTCGTGCATCCTCCGGTCTTCTCCCAAATCTTCCAGGTCTTCTTTTGGTCCAGAAAAAATCATAAAAATGTTTCATGTCAATTGGAGTTCGTTTGGTATTGTAAACCTGAGAAGCTAAAAACACACAAAAAACAACAATTGGCACTTGGCACTGGGTTAATAGGTTAGTGCTCAAAAATAATATTAATTTACAGATAATTGCGCAAAAAGCATCCTAAAATGACAATGTTATAGTATGGATCAATAAAACATTATAGATATGTTGAAGAAGTATCACGGTTCCCCTGACATAGGTTCCTGAACTCACTCTTCCTCAAAGCTCCCGTCGAGACATGAGTTGTGTCAAAGGCATCTTGGAACGAAAGCCAACTAACTTCTCCAATTGGGTGGGTTACTTG
The DNA here is from genome assembly GCA_022496015.1 of Hordeum marinum. Lineage (NCBI taxonomy): Eukaryota > Viridiplantae > Streptophyta > Magnoliopsida > Poales > Poaceae > Hordeum > Hordeum marinum. The sequence goes on along the minus strand of CM039677.1, from coordinate 336,849,178 downwards.
ATAGTTGTCCCACGAGGAGGCTGTTGTGCCAAGTGAATCCCACACGACTTCTACAATTTAGCTATTTGTGATGGCTCTCCCAATCGCACACGAGCTCTTTTTGCCCACGTGTGTGACTGGAGGAGGCATCGCCGATGATTTTTCTATGTCGTGTGGGATAGCCCCCAGACCGCACACACATGCAAGGTGACGGTTTTAAACTACGTCACGAAAATGGGGTAAAGACCGTTTGTATAGGACATGCTTGCACTAGTGATTCCATGCTATTAGAGATTGAGCACCTAAACAAGACTCTTGTCATCGTTTTCTCATGACAGATGCCATGGGTTGGCTTATCGAGAGCGGTTGGGGCCGAAGGACGCCGGTGGGCTCCGGTAACGGGATCGGGGACAACCGGTGCATGACACACGATGTACCCAGGTTCGGGGCCCTCCATGGGAGGTAATACCCCTAGTCCTGCTTATTTGGTTAAGGGATCAAGAGGGCTACAATGGTGCTCCTGGAGCTGTTGGCTAGAGAAGGAGGAAGGAGCTTGCTAGATCTCCTTGCCTCTCTACGTGAGTGTGGGTGTGAGTATGACAATGGCCAACCCCCTGCATGGGGTGGCTCCAGGGGGTTTTATAGGCCACCCCCTCAAATACAATATGAATACAAGGTGCTAGGGGGACCCGGCTGGCAGCCTCTCTGGCCGGCCCGGGCCCCTCGGATGAGTAGTCTTGTCGCTGGTAGGGCCCACTGGCTGCAGGATCCCGTTAGGAGCCAGAGAGGATCCCGTCGGCAGGCCTCCGCTATTGGTGCGTGCTTGTCATGCCGCGGCACGAGTCGTCTTGTGGGGCGTCATCTTGCGGTAGCCGGCCGCGGTCAGTGGTACGTCCATCCGCACTGTATCCACGAGTTAGGTATTGGAGTGGTTGGAGGCATGCCGACACTATGCCGTTCGCCCGGTCACCATCGGGCGGAGTCAGCAGCATTGCTGCCTCCACTGTAGCCATGCAGATGATAACCGTTGGTACGGCGGGGGTCGATGTAGCCATGCGTTCCCTAGCAAGCGGTACCAGGGGCACAACTGGCATGTCGCCCCATCCCGTCTGCGTCCTGTGAGGAGTGATGATGCGACGGGCGCTGAACATCCGGCTGGTGGGTCGCCCGCGAGAGGGATGTCATGGTGGCCATGCCCGGAACCAGTCGTCCTGGCAGAGTCCGACTATGGGGGAGGCAGCTCGCCCCATGGTTGTTTTTGAAAGGCGAAGGCAATGGCCTGCTTGAGGCTACCCCGAGGTAACCCACCCGCCAGTAGTCCCCGAAGAAGGGGAGGCCCGCTGGCTCTATGCGGTGGACCTCACCGGCTTGAATTCCGAGCCCTCAAGCCGACGGCGGGCCCAGAGCCGAGCACCGCGCAGTCGGGGCGGATGGGGCCGTAGTCGGCCGGCGTTTCGCGAGGTGCCTCGATCTCGCCGAGGGACATAAAGAACCTGCCACGCATGAGGTACCACGGGCCGCGATCTGACAAGCCACACGTTGGACAAGACCGGGTCGTTCGGCAGGGCCCGCTCGGCCGCGGCCTCGGCCCACACACGTTGATCTTCTGTGGCCATGGCCGACGGTTGGGGTTCCCCACGTGCCATAACGTCTCCCCGCGTGGAGCGGGGGTAGTGGGGATCATGCACGGCAGATCCTCTCCCCACTACCCCACACGAGGCTTAAATGGGAGGGGAGAGGAGCGAACTTGGATAACTCGCTCCCTCGCCCCGCCCCTCGTCTTGATCGCCCGTTCCCCTTCCCCGCAGAGAGAGAGAGAAACTAGCGCACCCACTATGGCATCGCTCGCCGTTGACGTCCTCGCGACGCGTCAACGCTCGCCCGCCCTGCCGTTGCAGCCAAACCATCACCGGACCACATGGCAAGCCGAGCGGCCTGAGACGGCAACGACATGGACGAGGCTTTCATAGAGCACTTCCACCACTGGCGCAAGCTACCGCCAGCAGAGAATGTGGAGGCGTGTATCACTGAAGCGGAGAATGTGCTGGCCCCGCAGAAGGGCGAAGTGGTCGTCTTTGTCGAGGACTTCGTCCGCAGGCTCGGGCTGCCAGTGAGCACCTTCTTCCAGCGCTTCCTCACGCGCTTCGGCTTGCAGCTGCACCATCTCAGCACCAATGCCATCTTGCAGCCTGCTGCATTCGTCACACTGTGCGAGGGTTTCTTGGGGGTGGAGTAGCGCATCGACCTCTGGTCCGGCTCTTCTTCCTCAAGAGGAAGACAATGAAGGACGCGACGACGGGGGGAGGTCATGACCCCCTGCGGAGCTGCCCTGGGTCACCACCGCATGGGAGGCGGCTTCCCACAGCTCCCGCATGTAGGACTCCATCAAGATTTGGCAAAAGGGGTTCTTCTATGTGAAGAACATGAAGACGAACGAGGACTACATCAACCTGCCAGTGTTTGTCAATGAGCTACCGAATGCGATGCTGAACTGGAGGATGCCTCCGTCCCAGCCGGTCGAGGTGGCGGACCGGCTTTGCGCCCGGCTGGACATGATGACTGGATCAGAGGGCCTCACCGCCATGGACCTGTTTGCCACGATCGTGGCTCGCCGGGTGCAACCCCTGCAGCACCAGTCGCACCTCATCTGCCAGATGGGCGGGCGGCACGAACCGTGTCAGCTCTCCACGAAGGAGCTGAATGCGGTGCAGGTGGTGAGGCAGGTGAACTCCATCTTTGCCGCCAAGATGAGCAAAGACGGGTGGCAACGGGGCAAGGCCATGTACATCCAGGACCGGCCAGTTCCCTGGGTACGTGACGAGCCGGGCGCCTCCTTTCTTTTTCTTTTGTTGTTGAAGTATCCCCCTCCCCCGAGCTTGACGACGTGAGGGCGCTGCTGCGTGCAGGTTTTTCCTGCGTTGCAGGAGTACGACAAACTCACGGCCGACGTTGCGGACTCGGATCCCAAAGAGGTCGAGGACGCCGATGACATGGAGCCGGCTGACTCGGAGTGAGCCGGCACGTCGGGTGCCGGTAGAGCAGAGACGGGGAGGACCGAGCCGGTCGGTGAGTTTCTCCCCGAGTTATTATTGCAAGACTGGTCCGATGACAATGCTGAGCCGAGGGAGGTGCGCGGTGTAGTGGCTCCGGAGGACCTTGAGGCCTTGGGAGGCGACGTCATAGCACCGAGGAGACGCATCCGCCGAGTCGACTGCGAGCCGAAACGGGCGTACATGGGAGCTGTCAGTCGAGGGAAACAGTCGGCTGGTTCCCGACCGGCTCCCAAGCGAGTTGCTGGCGGTCACCCAAGCTACAGTCGTGGAGGCGGAGGAAAGAGACCGCAGGTTGCCCCGGCAGTCCCCACCAGCGTCGGTTAAGTTCCCTTCGGGCTTGTTTGGATCATTTTCTCGTCTTCTTCTTCTCATCCTGTTTTCCATGGAGCCGCAAGCTTTGGGGAGGACGACCCCTTCAGGAGGAGCCGCGGGCAACGAGACCGCGTCGGCAGCTGGCAAGGCTGCCGCCGAGGAGAGGGAGCGCGAGGCATGGCATGACCGGGAGGCGGCAAAGCAGGAGCGGCTCGAGGAGGAGCTCCGCCGATGGGAGGAGGCGGCGCAGAAGCAGGCGCCGAAGAGGGCCCGCGCGAAGGCGACGGACCAGTCCTGGGACCCACCCACCAAGTAGAGGAGGTCCAAGAACATGCATGACCCCGTGCAACGAGCGGAGGCTGACGCGCTGGCTGAGGAGAGGGCGCGCGCGGCTGCGAGCGCAGCGGAAACCGCCACAGAGGCAGCCCCAGATTGTAGCAGCACTCCACCGGGGGCCAATGGCGTGCCGCCGAAGGCCAACGACACGCCATCGGAGGCCGACGCCATGGTATCCGAGGCCTCGGCTCCGGAGGCGGGCGGGGAAGGTGTTGCCGGAAGGGACGATCTGAGAGTTGGGATCGTGACGCCAGAGGGAGCCTGTGCCGCCGGCTCGTCGGCAGGGGCAGCTGGTTTGTCCGCTGGAGCACCTGGAGCCACGCTGTCAGGAAGGGCGTGTCCCCTGGTTACCGTGGCACGAGGACCGTTTGGTTGTGCCAGCGGGAACCAGCCATAGGAGTCTTGGGCTATGGTCAGTGGCGTGCCCGGAGGGGGAGCGCCAACCATTCTTGGGGCCGTGGTGGCCACCCTTGTCGTCGAATTCGCCGACTGTCGCACCTAGGCGGCGCTGGTGGCCCAGGCAGCGAGGAACCGGCTGACGTACCTTGAGCATCCCATCGTGGTAAGGGCTCAACGTCCATCTTTTTTTTGCTTTTCTTTCGCCTCACGGCACCGTTCTCGCCCGAGCTTCTTCCAATGGGGGCGCACTAGCGCACCCACTCGGTGTAGCCCCCGAGATTCGGGTCGCTTGGAGAGCAGATGTGTTGAGTCTAACCGTGGTGCTTTTGATCTTCTCAGGCCATCCACGATCGTCGAGTGATCGTGTACAACGCGCTGCTAGGCCTGTACCGGGAGGCCGAAAGCCGGCTGGCCATCATGTCAGCGGACCTAAAAGGTATGTGCCTTGTGAATTTTCAGTGGGGGTGCGCAAGCGCACCCACTGGGTGTATCCCCCGAGATTCAGGCTGGCTGCTCCGCAGGCGGGCTGAATCCCTTTCTTTGCTTTCTTTTTGACGGAGGTGTCTTCGTGTTGCATAGCCACTCATGCCGAGATGGTCTGCATCTGCCGCCAGGTCGTACAACTTGGCAAGCAGCAGGACCTCTAGTCTGCGGAGTGCGACCGGCTCCGCCAGGCGGATGACCGGGCACAGACGGAGAAGGATGAGTGCGAGGTGGCCCATCATCGGGAGTTGGAGGATCAAGACGCGACCCATCGTCGGGAGCTGGAGGCCAAGGATGACTCGCTGGTGAAGGCGGCCGAGGATGCGCAGGCGGCACATGCCGAGCATGACCGCTTAATCCAGGAGTGGTCGGCGAGGGTGGCGGTGCTGCAGGAGGAGGCGCAAGCGGTGGATTGCCTTCTGGAAGGTTAGTCTTTGCCGTTGTTTTTTCTTTATCCTTTGGTTTTGAAGTCGATCTTTCTCTTGTCTTACTCCGCACGCCCCTTCCCTCCTCCTCAGGGCTCTTTCCGGACAAGCAAGAGGCCGCGGAGGCCGCCGTGGAGGCCCACCGCAAGGAGCAATGTGCATTGGGAGCCCATGCGTTGGACTGTGGACGAGGTGGGGATTGCTGCCAAGGCACGTCTGAACGAGGCGGTCTGGGCTATGGAGAAGCTCCAGAAGGCCGGCATGGCGCTGGTTCACACCCTTTGGCCGGGTGCGGTGGAGCCGGCCACCGTGAGCTGGCTGTCGCAGTGGTTGGAGGCAGGGACCGCACGGGTGAATGCGTGGAGGGCCTCCGTGGTGCGGGTCGGAGCAGCCATGGCACTCCGCGTCGCCATGTCTTGGTACTCCGAGCCGTACTTGGCGCTGCTCGCGACACAGCATGCCGGTACGGACACGGAGCTGGAGGCGGCCGCCGACACACTAGCCATGCGGGCTAGTGACCTTGCGTCCTTCGCCCCGTGGGATGAGTACGTCTCGGACTAGGCGGCGGACGGCATGGTGATCACAGAGGACCACTAAGGGCTTGCCATCTATGACTCGAAGGGCAGCGTGATGTCTACTACACAACCTTCTTCTTGTAGACTCGTGTTGGGCCTCCAAGCATAGAGTTTTGTAGGACAGTGTCAATTTTCCCTCAAGTGTATGACCTAAGGTTTATCAATCTGTGGGAGGTGTAGGACGAAGATGGTCTCTCTCAAACAACCCTGCAAACAAATAACAAAGAGTCTCTTGTGTCCCCAACACACCCAATGCAATGGTAAATTGTATAGGTGCACTAGTTCGGCGAAGAGATGGTGATGCAAGTGCAATATTGATGGTAGATATAGGTTTTTGTAATCTGAAAATGTAAAAACAGCAAGGTAAGAAATAGTAAAGAACGAGCAAAACGTTGTATATATGCTTGGAAACAAGGTCTAGGGTCCCTACTTTCACTAGTTCAATTTCTCTCAACATTATTGACATAGTTGAATCATATGTAAATACCTCTCGTGCGATAAAGAGTTCACTAAAAAGTCACAAATAGTGGAGAACTAATGAAGAAATTATTGTAGGGTACGAAACCACCTCAAAGTTATCTTTTCCGATCAATCTTATGAGCTATCCCTATAAGTGTCACGAACAGCCCTAGAGTTTGTACTAAAATAACACCTTAAGACACATAGCAACCAAAACCCTAATGTCACCTAGATACCCCAAAGTCACCACGAGTAACCATGGTCTTGATTATACGATATGCATCACGCAATTTCAGATTCATCATGTTCCATCCAACACAAAGAACTTCAAAGACTGCCCCAAAGTTTCTACCGGAGACTCAAGACGAAAACATATGCCAACCCCTATGCATAGATTCCCAAGGTCACGGAACCCGCAAGTTGATCACAAAAACATACATAGTGTGGATCAATAGAACATCCCATTGTCACCACGGATATCCCGTCACAAGAAATACATCAAGTTCTCTCAAATCCTTAAAGACTCAATCAGATAAGTAAACTTCAAAGGGAAAACTCAATTCATCACAAGAAGATAGAGAGGGGAAACTCCACATGATTCAATCTATATCAATAAAGCTCGCGGTACATCAGGATCGTGCCATCTCAAGAACACAAGAGAGAGATAGAGAGATATCAAACACATAGCTACTGGTACATACCCTCAGCCCGGAGGGTGAACTACTCCCTCCTCGTCATGGAGAGCACCGGGATGATGAAGATGGCCTCCGATGATGGTTTCCCCCTCCGACAGGGTGCCAGAACGGGCTCCCGATTGGTTTTTCGTGGCTCTAGAGGTTTGCGGTGGGGGAACTTCTGATCTAGGTTTATTTTCGGTGGTTTCTATATTTATAGGAATTTTTGGCGTCGATCTCACGTCAAGGGGTGCCACGAAGCGGTGGCAAGCCTGCTAGGTGCGACCAGGGGGTGGCCGCGCCTGGTAGGCTTGCTGCCTCCTCGTTGCTGTTCTGGCCCAGCTCCAATGCTTTAGGGGTCTCTTTTGGTCCACAAAAAATCATACTAAATTTTCATCCCATTCTGAGAACTTTTATTTCTGCACAAAAAACGACACCACAATAGTTTTGCTGAAAACAGCGTCAGACCAGGTTAGTTCTAATGCAATCATACCAAAATCATATAGAATTATTGTAAACGTGGCATGAATACTTCATAAATTATAGATACATTGGAGACGTATCAGAATCCCCAAGCTTAATTCCTGCTCGTCCTCGAGTAGGTAAATGATAAAAGAAATAATTTATGAAGTGTGAATGCTAGCATAGTGCATAAATTTGATCAATGCAATCTACTTTATGGTGGCAAGAATGTTCAAATCCATAAGACTCAAAACAAAATCTTAATGTTGCATGGAAACAGTAATATTTCAAGCATACTAACAAAGCAATTGTGTCTCTTCAAAATAACATGGCAAAAGAAAGTTATCCCTACAAAATCATATGGTCTAGCTATGCTCCATCTTCCCCACACAAAGTATTTATATCATGCACAACCCCGATGACAAGTCAAGCAATTGTTTCGCACCTTTTATGTTTTCGAACCTTTTCAGTTCTCATGCAATACATGAGCGTGAGCCATGGATATAGCACTATAGCTGGAATAGAATATGGTGGAGGTTGTGAAGAAAAGGAGAAGATAGTCTCACATCAACTAGGCATATCAAGGGGCTATAGAGATGCCCATTAATAAATATCAATGTGAGTGAGTAGGGATTGTCATGCAACGGATGCACTAGAGCTAGAAGTGTATGAAAACTCAAAAAGAAACTAAGTGGGTGTGCATCCAACTCGCTTGCTCACGAAGACCTAGGACAATTTGAGGAAGCCCATCATCGGAATATATAAGCCAAGTTCTATGAAAAATTCCCACTAGTATATGAAAGTAACAATATAGGAGACTCTCTATATGAAAAACATGGTGCTACTCTGAAGCGCAACTGTGGTAAAGGATAGTAGCATTGCCCCTCTCTCTTTTCTCTCTTTTTTTCTTCTTTTTTTCTTTTTTTTCTTTTTTTGGTGGTCATCTTTGGCCTGTTTTTTTATTTGGGCTTCTCTGGCCTCTTTTATTTTTTGTAAAGTCCGGAGACACATCCCAACTTGTGAGGGAATCATAGCTTCCATCATCCTTTCCTCACATGGGACAATGCTTTAATAATGATGATCATCACACTTTTATTTACTTATAACTCAAGAATTACAACTCGATACTCAGAACAAAATATGACTCTACATGAATGCCTCCGGCGGTGTACCGGGATGTGCAATGAGTCAAGAGTGACATGTATAAAGAATATGAACGGTGGCTTTGCCACAAATACGATGTTAACTACATGATCATGCAAAGCAATATGACTGACGGGGTTATTACCCCTGGGTAGGCCAAAGCAACGGGGTTCTCCCCCTTTCCGCTTCGAAGGAAAACCACGCGACCAGCTGCTTATGGCCGGCTGGATTACGGCCGGCTCGAGCGGCCACCGGCTGGCGAGGCAGACGGCTGATCAACAAGTCGGCTCGACCCTCGGCCGGCTGGGTGCGACCAGCTGCCTCCGGGCCGGCTCCTTCATTGACCTTGGGACGGACAGGCGACGTCCCATCCCACTGCGCGCGGGTACGGCGACACGACGTGACCATCATGACTAGCGACCCTGTAGCCACAGTGGCCGCTGTCGCTCGAGAGCGCATGGCCACAGTCCGGTCGTTACGGCCGCTGACCTTGGCGAGCGCGATCGGGCGGGGAAACAGTTCGGCACGCCCTCGCCCACTCGATTACCTGCCCAGCGTGGCTATAGTACAACCGGCCATACCGGAGACCTTTGCCGGCTGGCGCTCGACGACGCCTCTCTGGCGACCCGTGCCATGGCAGGTGAGCGAGGGCCAATCATAGAGCCGGCTGGCGGGCCCCAGCAGGCGACAAGACCTTCTAGCCGGTGGACCCTACCGATGACGAGACGACACGAATAGCGGGGCCCCCTGGTCAGCCGAAGAGGCTGCCAGTCGGGTCCCCCCACCCTTGTACTTTGGGTATATTGTAGAGCCGGGGGTTGGCCTATAACCCCCCCGAGGCCCCCATGCAACGGGGACAGACAACAGACGATCACTCTCACACATCCACAGAACTCTTAAACTCCCTCTAGAAGTGGAGGAAGACGAGCCGACTGCTCCTTCTTCCTCCTCTAGATACAGCTCCAGGTGCACCCTTGTACACATACCCATCCATCCAACTAGACCAAGAAGGACTAGGGGTGTTACCTCCAACTGAGGGCCCTGAACCTGGGTACATCGCGTGTCACCACCGCTTGTGCCCAACCTCACCCCGAAGCCCATCGGTGTCCTCCGGCCCCAACCACCTACGATAAGCCACCCTATGGCATCTGTCATGAGAAAACGACGATAGTTGGCGCCCACCGTGGGGCCGTACGCGGCATCGGCCAGATTCATGCTCCGGGCGGGACCCCTCGCCATTCCCCGCCGCCGCCGCACGTCCAGGCAAAACCGCGGGCTCGTGGGGCTTGCTTCAGCAGGTCCTCTGGGCAACTTCGTCGACCTCGCGGCCGACATCGATGCGCTCACCGAGCACTTCGGCAGGCTCAGCCTTGCCGAGCCTCCTGTCGCGGATGAGTACCCGGGCAGGTGCTCATCTACACCGGTCCTCCCACGGCCGTGGGAGCACTCACTGTGGCCCATTCCAATGGCTCCCACGATCACGTGGGGGTGATGGCCATCGTCTCCTCCACCTCTTCCGGACATGCGCAGGCCGGGGCTGACGCCACCGCTGCCCACGTCGGCACCTCCGACCTGCTTGGTGCGGCCCTCCGGGGCCTGAGCACCCTATCGCCCCGACGGCGAACCTCGACACCACCACGGCGAACCTCGAGGCGGCTCGTCGTGTCCTATTCGAGGACGCCACCACCCTCGCGGCCATGCGACACCGCATGGAGGCCGCCCAGCAGGAATATGCTTCCGCATACGGTCTCACCCCGGCTGGCATCGGGCCCAGCCGGCGTGGGGCCGTGCGTGACCGTGGCCGCGTGATCGCCGAAATCCTTGGCGGCAAGATGCCCGTCTATGACACCCCCACAGCCAACTTGCGGGCCCTCAAGGTGGCCTACGCGGATTTGGCCACCTTGGAGGGTGAAGAACGTGCCGCTCACGAGCGCCACATTGAGGAGCTCATCGACACCGCCGATGCGCAGCAGCGCCTGCTCGTGTTGGGCGGCATTGCTACCGGAGGCCCCCGGCTCGAGCGCGAGGGCACGGGGACTGCTGACCGTCAGCCGGCTCAACACTCCAGCTCCCCTCGCATCTCCAACCGCCGGACCAAAACAAACAACCCCCAGCCCTCCCAGATGTCGGGGAGCGAGCAGCCGGTTGTTAGCAGCCGGCGCACCAATGACCCACCTCGCAGCGGTCGCCGCCAAGAAGCATCGGCATCCGGCATCCGGCGCAGCCACGGGCACACTCCACCCCCGCGGCACGAGCGGGAATGGACGGTTCCGCCCGTCATCCGCTCCGAGCTCTCGTCCTGGATTGGGCCACGTGTGCCCCGCAACGAGAATGACGCCTGCAACCGCATCGACCACCTCACGCAGTACGCCCTCCTTGAGGAGGAGGGATCGATTGGTCCGGCCTGTTTTGGCCCTCAGATCCGCAACGAGCCGTTCCCGACCAGCTTCATGCTCCCCCGAGACACTCCGAAGTACAACGGTGCTGCCAAGCCCGAAGACTGGATGATCAACTACACCACCGCGGTTGGCATCGCCAGGGGGAACAAGCGCGTAGCCGTTCCCCCCCTCATGTTGATCGGCTTAACCCGCACGTGGCTCAATAGCCTAGCGGCCAGCAGCTTCAACAGTTGGACGGACTTCGAGGAGGCCTTCGTCCGCAACTTCACCGACACCTACAAGCGGCCTAGACGCCCCCGTGAACTCGCCATGTGCGTTCAGGGGGCGGACAAATCCCTCCATGAAACATCACTCGATGGACCGAGCTCTGCAACTCCTGTGAGGGGGTGCACGAGGTAAAAGCCGTGCAGTACTTCATTGAAGGTTGTCGAGACGGCACCCCCCTCAAGCACAAGCTTCTATGCTCCAAGCCGGCCACACTTGCCGAGCTCATGACCAAGGCGGACAAGTACGCCACGGCTGATTCAGCCATCCGGGTCAAGAACACCCCGCCCGCCAAGGCGACGACAACATCGGCAACGTCCCGGCCGGCTGCCGATGGCCGGCAGACACAAAACAACAAGCGCAACAATGACCAGCCGGATCCCTGCTACGGGAGTCACCAGGTCAACACCATCGAGGAGCAGGAGCCGGCTGCCCAGCCTTCCAGCCAGCGCCTGCACATTGGCAAGGCTGCCTGGCTGCCGAAGCTCACCTCCGAGCAGATGCTCGACCTCCCCTGCAAGAATCACTCAGGGACCAAACCCTCTATGCACACGCTCTGGTAGTGCAGCTTCTCACGGCGATTGGCCCGGGGGGACGGCCTTCCGGCTCCTCCTGCGTCGCCAGCCCGTGCACCGGCCCCGTCCCAAGCTGCTGCCCCGGCGCCGGCTCCGGCTCCGGCCCAGAATGACGGTCGTTTGATCGACCAGTTCCCCAACCAAGACGGCTGTTATGTCGTCTTCACTAGTGAAGAGACAGGCAAACATGCTCAACGCCAGCTCCATCATGAGGTCAACGCCACCATGCCGACAACTCCCCAGTTCATGCACTGGTCGGAGAAGCCGGTCACTTGGAGCCAGGCCGATCACCCCGCCGTGATGCCAAATCCCGGTAGCTGCGCTCTGGTCCTCGACCCCACCACCACCACCAAGGAGCGAACTTGCCGCTTCTCGCAGGTGCTAATAGATGGTGGCAGCAGCATCAACATCCTCTACCTCGACATGATGCACAAGCTGGGGCTGAAGATAGAAGACCTGTAGGCAAGCCGGACGGTCTTCCATGACATCGTGCCTGGAAAGTCCTGCTCCCCTGTCGGCAAGATCACGCTCGACGTCCTCTTCGGCGGACCCGGCCACTTCTGCTGCGAGCCGGTGGTGTTCAAGGTCGTGGACCATGAAGTCCCTACCATGCGTTGTTGGGCTGGCCGGCCCTCGTCAGCTTCACGGTGGTCCCCCATTACGCCTACCTCAAGCTCAAGATACCGGGCTGCAAGGGAATCATCACCATCATGGGTGACTACAAGATGTCGCTCGAGTGCGCTCGAGACGGCAGCCGGCTAGCTGAGGCCCTGGTATTCGCCGAAGAGAAGCGGCAGCTCGAACGGCTCGTGGCCCTTGCTGCCAGTCAGCCGGCCATGCCTGCTCCCCCCTCGTAGTCCGTCGGCGAGGCCTCTTTCCAGCCGTCCAAGGACACCAAGCAAATCCCGCTCGACCCGGCCAACCCCGCTCAGTGCGTCACCATCGGCTCCCGCCTCGACAACAAATAGGAAGGCGACCTCGTCGACTTCCTCCATGAGAATCGAGACATCTTTGCATGGTCCCCCAAGGACATGCCAGGTGTTCCGAGGAAGTTCGCCGAGCACAAACTACACATCCGACCGGACGTCAAGCCGGTCAAGCAACCTCTATGCTGTTTCTCCGAGGATAAGCGGCGTACTATAGGCAAAGAGATCGCCCGGCTGCTTGCAGCCGGGATCATCATGGAAGTATTCCACCCGGACTGGCTGGCCAACCCAGTCCTGGTGCTGAGGAAGAACAAGACCTGGCGCATGTGCATCGACTACACTAGCCTGAACAAGGCATGCCCCAAGGACCCATTCGCCCTGCCTCGGATTGATCAAGTCATCGACTCCACGGCCGGCTGTGACTTGCTGTCCTTCCTGGACGCCTACTTCGGCTACCACCAGATCAAGCTGGACCCAGAAGACCAGCTCAAGACCTCTTTCATCACGCCCTTTGGGGCCTACTGCTACATCACCATGTCCTTCGGCCTAAAGAACGCAGGCGCCACCTTCCAGCGGTGCATGTAGAAGTGCCTCCTGCCTCAGATAGGCAGGAACATCCACGTCTACATTGAGGACATCGCCGTCAAAACCAAGAAGCACTTCAGCCTCCACGACAATCTCCGGGAGACCTTCGCGAACCTGTGCGAATACAAGATCAGCTCAACCCGGAGATGTGTGTCTTCGGCGTCCCAGCCGGCCAACTCCTGGGTTTCTTCGTGTCCGCTCGCGGCATCGAAGCTAACCCCGAGAAGATCAGCGTGATCGAGCGCATGCCCAAGCCAACCCGGCTCCGCAACGTCCAGAAGTTCACCGGCTGTCTAGCCTCGCTTAGCCGGTTCATCAGCCGGCTGGGGGAGAAGGCCTTGACCCTCTACGGGATCCTTCACAAGACGGCTCTGCTCGAGCCGGGTCACACCAAGAGGCCGGACACATTCGATTGGCCTGACGAGGCAGACGAGGCCTTCCGCGGTCTCAAGAAGGCTCTCACCCGCGTGCCCATCCCGACCGTGCTGGCTAAGAAGGAACCCTTGCTCGCCTACATCGCGGTGACCACATGCATCATCAGCGTCATCGTGGTGATCGAGTGGCCAGAGGAGGGAAAATCCCTGCCGGTCCAGCGGCCCATCTACTACCTCAGCGAGGTCCTCTCCGCGTCAAAGCAGAACTACCCCCACTACCAGAAGATGTGTTACGGCATATACTTTGCCGCAAAGAAGGTCAAACAGTACTTCCAGGAGCATACCATCACCATGGTGAGCACGGCCCCGCTCGGCGAGATCATGAGCGGCCGGGATTCCACCGGCCGGATCGCCAAATGGGTCATCGCCCTCGCCGATCACGAGATCCGGTACGAGCCACGAACTGCCATCAAGTCACAAGCGTTGGCTGACTTCCTCGTTGACTGGGCGAAGACAGAATTCATCCCGCTTCCCCCAGACTCCACACGTTGGTGCATGCATTTCGACGGCTCGAAAATGATGACCGACCTGGGTGCCGGCATAGTCCTCTCCTCCCCGAAAGGTGACCAGCTCAAGTACGCCCTCCAGATCCATTTCGCTGCCTCCAACAACGTGGCCGAGTACGAGGCCATCGTCCATGGTCTCCAGCTCGCCAGGGAGATCGGCATCAGGCGCATCCTCTGTTTCGGCGACTCCGACCTCGTGGTACAGTAGGTCTCTGGCGAATGGGACGCCAGGGACGCCAACATGGCCAGCTACCGCTTCCTCCTACAACAGCTCACCGGCTCCTTCGAGGGTTGTGAGTTTCATCACGTCCCACGGGCAGACAACAAGGCGGACGACGCATTGGCAAAGATCGGCTCCACCCGGCAGGCCATCCCAGCCGGCGTCTCCCTTGAACGGCTACTCAAGCCGTCGATCAATCCTTCCCTGGAGTTAGAATCAATCTTCGTGTCGGCAGACGCTGCCGGCCCATCAACGGCTCCGGCTGCCCCTTCGACATCTTCGCCATCGGCTCCCACAACTTCGGCCGCCCTGTCGGCACTACCCGAGCCGGTTGCCCCACGGCTGCCGGCTCCAATGACATGGTTGTCATGATGACAATTGACCAAATGGTCGCGAGGGCTGGCGAGCCGGTCTCGGGGACTGGCGAGCCGGTCCCAGGGGTTGTTCATCCAGCCCGGGGGTTCCCGAGATGGCCCTCGTCTCAGCTCCATCATGGGCCCAGCCTATCTTGGCGTTCGTTCTGCACGGCGAGCTCCCCCCGGACGAGGCCTTGGCAAGACAAGTTCTGCGCCGGGCCTCGGCATACAGTATCATCAACAACGAGCTCGTCCATCGTAGCACCACCGGCGTCTTCCAGCGGTGCGTCGAGCCGGAAAAGGGTCTGGAGATCCTCCTCGACATCCACCAGGGCGAGTGCGGGCACCATGTCACCTCCAGGACCCTGGTGGCCAAGGCCTTCCGCCACGGCTTCTTCTGGCCCACCACTCTCGAGGCGGCCAAGAAATTGGCTGACAAGTGCGAGGGCTGCCAACGCTTCAGCACGCAGAGCCACCTGCCGGCATCAGCCCTCCAAACCATCCCCCTCTCATGGCCCTTCGCCGTCTGGGGGCAGGACATGGTGGGTCCCTTCAAGACCGCACGAGGCGGCATGACACACTTGTTGGTGGCGGTCGACAAATTCACCAAGTGGATCGAGGCATGACTGATCAAGAAGCTAGACGGCCCCACGGTAGTCTCGTTCATCGATGACATCATGGTTCGCTACGGCGTCCCCCACACCATCATCACTGACAATGGCACAAACTTCGCCAAGGGCGCGCTCACGCGTTTCTGCTCCAAGCAAGGGATCCGCCTCGACCTAGCCTCCGTCGCTCATCCACAGTCAAACGACCAGGTCGAGAGGGCCAACAGCCTCATCCTGTCCAGCATCAAGCCCCGGCTCGTGACACCACTGGTAAGGTCAGCCGGCTGCTGGGTCGACGAGCTGCCGGCTGTTCTTTGGAGTCTCAGGACCACCCCCAACCGATCAACCGGCTACACACCCTTCTTCCTTGTGTACGGGTCCGAGGCGATCATCCCCACCGACATCGAGTTTGACTCGCCTCGGGTCGCCCTATACATAGAGAAGGACGCAAAGGAGGCAAAAGAAGACGGCGTCGACCTACTCGAAGAAGCCCGCAAGCTGGCCTTGAGCCGGACGGCAATCTACCAGCAGAAGCTCCATCACTACCACAACAAGTGGATCCGGACGCTCTTCTTTCATGAAGGGGACCTGGTCCTTAGGCGGATCCAGTGGACAGCCGGACAACACAAGTTGTCCTCTCCATTGGAGGGCACGTTCATCATCAGCAAGGCGCTGCACAACAACGCATACTACCTAATAGACGCCTAGAAGTCGCAGAAGCACAAAAGGGATGCCTCCGGCGAGGAGACGGAGCGCCCATGGAATGCGGCGCTCCTTCGCCTGTTTTACTGCTGAAAAAACCAATGTATGTATGTATCCCCACCCTTTTGGGCTTATGAATGCAATGGGTGCCCCAGGCGGCTCTTCGGGCACGCCCTGTTTCGCTTCCCACAAAAAGTTTCCTCGCTCACCGCCCCCCCGACCCGGCTCCTGGGCCTGGGGGCTTGCTGGCTGGCCCTAGGTCGCTTCTCTCTAAAATTGGCTAAGTAGTGTGAGCCGGGCAAACCCTCCCACCCCCACCAGCTACAGATCCGGCTCCCGGCTATCTGGCTGACGGGGCCTCGGGGCGCCAAGGCTTGGCAGACACAAAAGATCAATCAAAGGGAGATACCGGCTAGGCCCAGCCGGACCTCCGCCTCGCCTCTGTCACTCTACTTATCCCAAAAAGCTCTCGCGGTTCCTAAGTTCAGAACCGACTCCCTCAAAGCGGACACCCTAACCCAGCTATAGACCGGCTCCCGGCTGTCAGGCTGGCGGGGTCAAAACCAAAGGGGAAAAGGGGGGATCGAAAAGAACCAGGAGGACAAAAAAGGATAAGGATGAGCCAGCACGAGCAATAAGGCAAACATGCTAAATATTCACAGCACAAGTGTTAAAGACAAAAGCGGCCCACGACCAGCACGGTTCATTACATAAACACCCCCAGTGGGTGGACTTGAGCCTAACTTGCAGGAAAAAGAAAAGGAAAGATAAAGACGCCCGGGGGCTCAGTCCACCAGCACGTCGCCAGCCGACACGCCTCTAGCCGGCGTGTCGCCGGACGGCTCGACTCTCGCCTCAGAGGTGGTCGCGGCCTTCGGATCGGCCCCCTTGGCCTTCGAGGCGGTCTCCGCGGTTCCGGCCGTCTCACCACTCGAGTCGGTGCTCTCGTCGGCAACTTCCTCGTCCGCTGAGCCTTGGGGGATGCCAAAGGAGTCTTCGGGCACCGGCTCGCCGTCCTCGCCAAGAGCCGGCAGGAAGTCGTCCGCGTCGATGTACAATGCAAGCTCGTTGGCCCGGTGGACAAGGGCCGGCTCACGAGCCTCCCGCTCCTTGGCTGGCTCGTCCCGCATGGTGGCCAGCCAACCCAAGTCCATGCCGCGATACCACGACGTGACGAACCGGAGCGCCATCTGTGCGCCGGCTCAGGCTGCAGACGCCTTCCAGGCCTCGAGCCGGGCCATGCCATGCTCCAGCCACAAGGCCATGTGATTCGTCGGAGCTCCTCCGCGGGTTGTAGAGCGGCGACGATCTCTTTCTCGGCCGTCTTCAGCCGCTCCATGCTCTGCTCGAGGTTGGTTAGCCGGTACTCGATGGCGACCCCGAGCTCATCCACGTCCCACGTGGCGTCCGCCTCGATGGAACGCCCACACTCCCGAAGGGTACTCCCGGTGCTCCTCAACAGCGCGCTCAGCGCGGCGTTGAGTTTCCGGGAAATGCCCTGGGAGAAAGGGGAAGAAGAGGGAAGAAAAGAAAATCAAACACAAGAACCACCAAAGGAAAAAAGCAACCGACTGGAGAAGGGAAACACATACACTTACCTTCGATGGCGTCGTCCACCCCGATGGCGAAGTTGAGCACCACCTTCCGCTCCGACACCAGCGCCGCCTCCGACGTGGCAAGGGAGCCCCTGACCTCCTCGTGTGACCTCTCGAGGCAGGTCACCTTGTCTTGGAGGTCGGCGGTCCTCCGGGCGGCGTCAACCGCCTCCTTGACGGTCGTCTCCTTGGTCGCCACCTCCTTCGCCAAGGCGGCCTTGAGGTGGTCCTGGGCCGCCTCCCCGTCCACCAGCAGCGCGGCCAGCCAGTTTTTCTCCTACGCGGCCACCTGGACATCCTGCGCCAGTCGGTCCCGCTCGAAGATGAGCCCGGTCTTCTCATCCCGGAGGGCAGTCAGGTCGCCTACAAGACAAGGCAGGCATTGGCCGGCTCTCGGGAACGCAACTTACCTTGCGTGTGCACCAGCTCCTCCTCCAGGCGGTGGAGGCCGCGTTCGCTGTGGTCGTGTATGGCGACCGCCTCCTCGAACAGCTTCTGCCATGAGGAGTTCCCCTCCTGTCACGCGGAGCCAAAAATTAAGACTTGGTCAAAGAGATCCGGCCCAGCTACCCGTTAGCCGGTCAGCCGGCCCGCATCTCGGGGGCTACACCTAGTGGGTGCACTTGTGCGCCCCCACTGAAACTGCTAAGATAAAAGTAACTGTGCTTACCTCCGCACGCTGCAGGGTGCCGTCAGGCGCCTCTGTGAACTGGGCTAGCTCCTGCCGGCACCGGTCCAGGACGCTCCCCAAGTCCCCGAACAAAGGGACCGGGCCGCCGCCTGGGGAGCCGGTAGTACTGGCACGCCCGCCAGCGCCTGCCAATCCCGAAACACCTCCTGCATGGTCCGCAGGGTCCTCCGGGCCCGGCCACCGTTGCCGCCCAGGCTCGCCATGGTACCGGCCGCCGACGGCGGGTCAACAATGGCGAGGATCCGGGTGTCGCCCCCCGCCGGCCCTCCGCCCGATGCCGTTGCCGTCTCCACTTCCTGCCGCTCCGGCGCGTCGATCGCGACGGAGGGCGCCTCCACCTCCGCAGCCGCCATCTCTGGCACCGCCTCTATTGCCGCCCCTGGGGCTGCTGGGGCCTCTAGCACGTCAGCTCGGGCCAGCTCGGCCACGGGCGGTGTCATGTCCGGCACCTCTGGCCGGGTTGCCTTGAGAGCCGACTCCGTTGCCGCCGCCCCTGCTCGGGCCGCCTCCTCCGCGGGTGGAGGCGGAGGCGGGTCCATGACCGCCCCCGTGGCTCGCTCGACGGAGGCCTCGACTGGCGGGTCGATTCTAGCGCCGAGTCCGATGCCCGCATGGGGTCTGCGACCCTCCTCCGCCGCCCGCCGCTCGAAGTCCTGGAATGCGAGGCCCCGCCTTGCATTCCGGACTTGGAGGCTTGCAGCTCCGTGAGCCTCCTCTTTTCTTCCCATTGGGTGGCCGTGTGTTTGCAGGCCAGCCGGCTGGCAGTATTCGTCGGTTTCCACGTCGGCTCCCCCTCGTGAAGCTCGATTGGGTCCCTGCAGCGCACAAAGACCGGATTACCCATCGGCTCGCGACCCGGAAGAAAACAAACGCAAAACACGGAAAGAAGACTCACCCAATGACGAGGGGCAAGGCCCACTTGGTGCACGGCTGCGGCTTCCGTGCGACCACCTTCACCCGCTTTTGGACTGGCGGTAGGGCCGCCGGCCCCTCCTAGGCCGGCCTCTTCGCCCGACCGGCTGCTCCAGGCGTCGAGGCTTGAGTCGGCCACTCCTTGCTCCGCCGATCCTGGCATGCTGAGGGAGGAGGCTCGTTCAGAATCATTACGTCATCATCATCATCATCGTCGTCCGTCCAGTCCCTGATCGCGGGGGCAAGAAGGAACTCACCCGCTCCACTGGGTTCCCCGGCTGTGCCAGATCCTCCGGCTCCGCTGGGGTCGCCGGCTCGTGGGTTGGCCGGCTCGTCGGCTCCTCCCAAGGAGTCCACCCCCTCCTCCGGCGGGCCTACCTGCTCGTAGTCTTCGGGGTCGGAGTTCGTGCGCTCTGCCTCAAAGATTTGGGGGTGCGGGCCGTCCGAGGTGTTCTATCACACCAACAACTGCGGTCAGCACGGCAGAGTGTGGTCCGCGTCCGGCTGCCGGCTGGAAAGAATCAAACGAAGAAAGGTCACCTCACCGAAAGACTTATTAGAGGGACGGTTGATGCGGTTGTACGGATCCATGTCGAACGACCACGACTCGGGCTTCAGCTTGAACGTCGTAAGGGCGTTCACCCGCTTCGCCACCTGAGCCGGTGTTTGGTCGACCGTGGCCAGCCGGCAGGGGTCCCGGCGGCCGAACGTATCGTAGATCCGGTGCGGCCTCAGATGGAGAGACAACACCTGGTGCATGATGAAGGCCGCCACCAGATCGGAGGCGACCAACCCCTCGGAGCTCTTCAGCGTCGCGATCCGGCTGAGCTCCGTCAGGGCCATGTCGCGCGGGGCAGCCCCCAGCCAGTTCCCCTTGCTGGATTGCGCGTCGATGAACGGCGGCAGCCGGATGAAGTCAAAGCACGGGTCAGCGTTCTTCACGTAGAATAACGTCCGGTGCCACCCTTTGATGGAGTCAATGAGAGAAAGAGGAGGGAAGCACGCAGTGCCGCGGTAGCACACCACCGTGTCCTCGCGGGCACTAACTTTCAACGGCTTGAGATAGGAGCGTTGAAGAAGTCGATGAAAGGAAGGATTCCGAGATACCCCTCGCACAATGTCATTAAGGCGGAGAGGTACAAGATCGCGTTGGGGCCAAGATGGTGCGATTGGAGGTCGAAGGTGTCGAGGAAAAGGCGGAAGAAGATGCTCACCAGGAGCCCGAAGCCATGGGCGAAGTGCCAAAGGAACATGACATGTTCCCCTGGCTGCGGCGCCGGTGCCACCTCGTCGCCCGGCGCGCACAACTACCCATTCCATCAGTGGCAGCATGCGCGCGTGGCGGGGCTTCGCAATGTCGGCCTCAATGACGACGGAGCCGGCCCAGCTCCCTTCGCGTTCGTCGGCCATCTCGGCGGCGGGGCGGCGCATGGGCGTGGTTCCGGGCTTGGGCACAGTGTCGTGCGAGGGGGCGAGGAGGACGAAGAAAGCAAGAAGATGGGCAGCAAGGGAGCAAGCGGGATGCGGGTATCTCCACCCCCTACCCTTCCTCCCATTTTATAGGGGAGGCCGCAACCGGGGGACGTGGGATTAACTGCGCCCACTCCAACAGAAACTCTGCGCGCGCGTGGGTGGCCCGTGTCGTAACGGCCGGTTCGGGGCGCAGAAGATCCCAGCCTGCGCCCCGAGGCCTACTGGGCTAGGCCCGGCCGACGTCCCGTCTCCCCACGTGCACGAGGCCCGCCGCATCATTACTCCCCGTGTGGCGCGCGGCGAGCCGGCGCGGGTCCCGGGGCGACGCATCGGTACCCGAGGTGTCGGGTCCAACGGCTGACCCGACTACCCTTTCGGCTTCACGCCGGAGGCGGGTACCGCTGGGGGGAAGCCGCCGGCTCCCCTCTGTCTGCCAGACGCACCCCCCGCCGACTTCAGGGACTACTGACGGGGTTATTACCCCTGGGTAGGCCAAACCAATGGGGTTCTCCCTCTTTCCGCTTTGAAGGAAAACCATGCGACCACCTGCTCATGGTCGGCTAGATTATGGCCATCTCGAGCGGCCACCGGCTGGCGAGGCGGACGGCTGATCAACAAGCCGGCTCGACCCTCGTCGGCTGGCTACGGCCAGCTCCCTTTAGGCTGGCTCCTCCATTGACCTTGGGATGGACAGGCGACATCCCATCCAACTGCGCGCGGGTACGGCGACACGACACGACTGTCACGACGGGTGACCTTGTAGCCATAGTGGCCGCTGACGCTCGAGAGCGCATGGCCACAGTCTGGCCGTCAGCGCCGCTGACCTTGGAAAGCGTGACCGGGCGGGGAAAGAGTGCCGACACGCCCTCGCCCACTCGATTACCTGCCCTGACATGGCTACAGTACAGCCGGCCATACCGGAGACCTCGGCCGGATGGCGCTAGACGACGCCTCTCCGGCGACACGTGCCACGGCAGGTGAGCGAGGGCCAATCGCAGAGCCAGCTGGCGGGCCCTAGCAGGCGAAAAGACCTCCCAACTGGTGGACCCTACCTGTGGCGGCACGAAGAGCGGGGCCCCCTAGTCAGCCGGAGAGGCTACCAGCCAGGTCCCCCAACCCTTGTACTTTGGGTATATTGTAGAGACGGGGGGTTGGCCTATAAAAAACCCTGAGCCCCCCATGCAACAGGAACATACAACGGACGATCACTCTCACACATCCATAGAACTCTCAAACTCCCTCTAGCAGTGGAGGAAGACGAGCCGACTGCTCCTTCTTCCTCCTCTAGATATAGCTCCAGGAGCACCCTTGTACACATACCCATCCATCCAACTAGACCAAGCAGGACTAGGGTGTTACCTCCCATGGAGGGCCCTGAACCTGGGTACATCGCGTGTCACCACCGCTTGTGCCCAATCTCGCACCCGGAGCCCATCGGTGTCTTCCGGCCCCAACCACCTACGATAAGCCACCCTATGGCATCTGTCGTGAGAAAACGACGACAATGACAATGATGATGCATGTGATAAACGGAACGGTGGAAGTTACATGGCAATATATCTCGGAATGGCTATGGAAATGCCATAATAGATAGGAATGGTGTCTGTTTTGAGGAAGGGTGAATGGTGGGTTTAATGCACCGGCGAAAGTTGTACAGTACTAGAGAGGCTAGCAAAGGTGGAAGGGTGAGAGTGTGTATAATCCATTAACTCACGTTAGTCATAAAGAACGCACATACTTATTGCAAAAGTCTATTAGTTATTGAAGCAAAGTATTAGATGCATGCTCCTAGGGGAGAGGTTGGCAGGAGTTAACCATCGCGCACTCCCGACCCTCACACAAAGGATGACAATCAATAAACAAATCATGCTCCGACTTCATTACATAACGGTTCACCATACGTGCATGCTACGGGAATCACAAACCTTTTACACAAGTATTTCTACCAATTCACAATTACTCAATAGCATGATTCTAATATCATCATCTTTATATCTCAAAACTTTATGCAAGGAATCAAACTTCTCATAGTATTCAATGCACTTTATGTGAAAGTTTTTATTATATCCCTCTAGGATGCCCATTATATTAGGACTAAGTTCATAACCTAAACCAATTACCATGCTATTAAGAGACTCTCAAAATAATATAAGTGAAGCATGAGAGCTCAACAATTTCTATAAAATGAAACCACCGTTGTGCTCTACAAAGATATAAGTGAAGCATGAGAGTAAATGACAAAACTACTCCAAAACATATAAGTGAAGATCAATGAGTAGTCAAACAATTAAGTAGCTATGTAAGGATATTTTTTCTCCCTCTCTCTCAATGAAGATTTTCAGATCTTAGTATTTTATTTAAACAGCAAGCAAAACGAAAATAGCACTCCAAGAATAGGATGCATCATGTGAAAAAATTAAAATTTAGGCTCAACATAGGCTAACCGATAATTGTTGATGAAGAGAGATGGGATGCGTAGCATTCCCAAGCTTAGATGCTTGAGATTTATTGAAATATTTTCTTGGGGTGCCTTGCACATCCCCAATCTTGAGCTTTTGTATCTCGTTCAATCCTTCCATATCATGGTTTCACCTATTCTCAAAAACTTCATCCACACAAAACTCAAAAAGAACTCGTGAGATAGGTTAGTACACATAAGAATAAATAAACACTTCATGTAGTGCCAAGACAAGTTGAAAATAATTTTCACACATTAGGTATTGTATACTATCATCTCCACAATTTATATCTACCAATATAGGCTATGGAAACTATAGGATAAGTAGATAACAAAACTATGACAACAATCTGACTAAACAGAACAGTCTGTAGAAGTCTATGAAACCAGTGTACTTATGTAACTCAAACAATTATGAAATTTTAAAAAAATCTAAAAATATTATATGAAAACACCGTGTAAAAAATTCAGAAACTTTCCACAATCCAGTAAAAATATGAAAATTCAAACACTAAAGAAGAAGTTTTTGTTTTTACCCAGCACATATCAAAACATGCAATGCAAGCATCCTAAGGCAATTCTTGGAAATTTTTATTGAAAAACAAGATTATAAATAACACCTAACAGATAAAAAAATGATGCTCCAATCAAAACTCATATTATGTGACGAATAAAAATATAGCTCCAAGTGAGATATACCGATAGTGTTGAAGACGAAAGAGGGGATGCCTTCCGGGGCATCCCCAAGCTTAGAAGCTTGAGTCTTACTTTAATATTATCTTGGGGGTACCTTGGGCATACCCAAGCTTAGGTTCTTGACACTTCTTATTCTCCTCATATCGGTGTCTCACCCAAAACTTGAAAACTTCAATCACACAAAACTTAACGAAACATTATGAGAAGGGTTAGTGTAGTAAAGATAAATCATTCACTTAGGTACAGTCAAGACAATATTCATAATTGTTATCACATCATACCTACTGTATTCCATCATTCCCAGAATTTATATTACTCAATATAAGCAATAGGAACACTTGAAACAAGCAAACTATGCATGCAAAACAGAATCTATCAAAAATAGAACATTTTGTAAAGATCTGAATGATCACCATACTTCCCTGACTCTAAAAATTCTTAACAATTAAGATAACTCAAGGAATTTGTATATATACTTTGTGTAAAAATTTCAGAATTTTTGGACTCTTGAGTAAAATCAGATAATTCATATACTGGACGCAAAACTTTGTGTTTTTGCACAGAATCAAACAAGCAAGTATCCACACTATCCCAAAGGCTTTACTTGACACTTTATTGAAATAAAAGAAACAAAACATGATTACTACAGTAGCTTAATAATGTGAACACACAAAAACATAAGGTAAAAGTGTTGTGTTGTCTCCCAACAAGCATTTTTCTTTAATGCCTTTTAGCTAGGCATGATGATTTCAATGATGCTCGTATAGGAATAATATTTGAAACATGCAAAAGAGGTTCATGAATCTCATGACAAGCACATTTAAGTCTAACCCACTTCCTATGCATAGGGATTTTGTGAGCAAACAGATCATGGGAACAAGAATCAACTTGCATAGGAAGGCAAAGCAAGCACAACTTCAAAACTTTGAACAAATAGAGAGGAAACTTGATATTATTGCAATTCCTACAAGCATATGTTCCTTCCTCATAATAATTTTCAGTAGTATCATGAAGGAATTCCACAATATAACCAGAACATAAAGCATTCTTTTCATGATCTACAAGCATAGAAATTTTACTACTATCCTCATAAGCAATTTTCTTCTCATTCATAATAGTGGGAGTAAACTCAACAAAATAACTATCATGAGATACTTGATTGACATAACCACTTTGAATATTAAAATCATGATGAAAAGTTCAATGGTAGTCATTACTCTTTATAGCATACGTGTCATCACAATAATCATCATTAGATAGGAGGTATGTCATAATCATAATAGTTTTGCTCATCAAACCTTGGGGGACTAAAAATATCTTCTTCATCAAACATAGCATCCCCAAGCTTATGGCTTTGCACATCATTAGCATCATGAATATTCGTAGAATTCATACTAACAATATTGAAATCATGCTCATCACTCAAAGATTTAGTGCCAAACATTTTAATAACTTCTTCTTCTAACACTTGAGCACAATTTTCCTTTCCATCATTTTCACGAAAGACATTAAAAATATGAAGCATATGAGGCAACCTCAATTCCATTTTTTAATAGTTTTCTTTTATAGACTAAACTAGTGATAAAACGAAAAACTAAAATATTTGATTGCAGGATCTAAAGATATACCTTCAAGCACTCACCTCCCCAGCAACGGTGCCAGAAAAGAGCTTGATGTCTACTACAGAACCTTCTTCTTGTAAACTCGTGTTGGGCCTCCAAGCACAGAGTTTTGTAGGATAGTGACAATTTCCCCTCAAGTGGATGACCTAAGATTTATCTGTCCGTGGGAGGTGTAGGATGAAGATGGTCTCTCTCAAACTGTTGGGGAACATTGCATGGGAAACAAAAAATTTCCTACGCACACGCAAGATCTATCCATGGTGATGAGCATCTACGAGAGGGAGAGTGGATCTACATACCCTTGTAGATCGCTAAGCGGGAAGCGTTAAGAAATGTGGTTGGTGTAGTTGAACGTCTTCGCGATCCAAATCACCGAGAATCCCACGATCTCATCACAATCCATCTCGCGATCCAATCATGATCCGTCCCGCAAACTCATCACGATCCGTCCTCCGATCTCATCACGGTCCGCCTCGTGATCTTGATCCGGTCCTTCCGGTCTAGCGCCGAACGGACGGCACCTCCGCATTCAGCACACGTACATCTCGATGACAATCTCCGCCTTCTTGATCCAGCAAGAGGGAGTAGAGACGTAGATGAGTTCTCCGGTAGCGCAATGGCGTTGCGGCGATGGTGGTGGAGCTATTCCAATAGGGCTTGGCCTAAGCACCGCTGAAAACCGATCTAGAGGAGAAACTGCGATCTAGAGGAGAGGTAGCACGTGGCTATTAGGCTTAGATTTTTCCTCTAAATCCTCTAGTATATATAGGAGGGAGGGAGGGGAGGAGGCAGCCTCAAACCCTCAAGGTTTGGTCGAAATTGGAGGTGGAGGAGTCCTACTCCAATCCTATTAGGAGTAGGATTCCTCCTTTCCACTTGGAAACTCTTTCCACCTCTCCACCTTTGGATTTATTTCTTCTCAAACCACTCCAGCCGCATGGGCCCTTAGATAAGGCTTCGTCCATCCCACCAGGGGCTGGTTTACCTCCTCCCACAGCCCATGTAGCCTCTTGGGTCGAAATACCTCTCCCGATGGTCCCCCGGTATACTCCCGGCACTCCCGGTACACTACCGATGAGCCCGAAACTTTTCCGGCAACCAAAACAGGACTTCCTATATATCAATCTTTACCTCCAAACCATTTTGGAGCTCCCTGTGACCTACAGGATCTCATCCGGGACTCTGAACAACCTTCGGTCACCAACATACATAACGCTATACTACCGAAATGTCATCGAACCT
Source organism: Hordeum marinum (assembly GCA_022496015.1). Lineage (NCBI taxonomy): Eukaryota > Viridiplantae > Streptophyta > Magnoliopsida > Poales > Poaceae > Hordeum > Hordeum marinum. The sequence continues at coordinate 336,822,614 of CM039677.1, read as the reverse complement.
TAAGTGTGCAGACCCTGCAGGTTCGAGAACTATGTAGCCATGACCGAGACACCTCTATGGTCAATAACCAATAGCGGGACCTGGATGCCCATATTGGTTCCTACATATTCTACGAAGATCTTTATCGGTCGAACCTCTATGTCAAGGATTCAGTTAATCCCGTATGATGTTCCCTTTGTTCTTCGGTATGTTACTTGCCCGAGATTCGATCATCGGTATTTCCATACCTAGTTCAACCTTGTTACCGGCAAGTCTCTTTACTCGTTCCATAATACAAGATCCCATGACTAACACTTAGTCACATTGCTTGCAAGGCTTATTGTGATGTTGTATTACCAAGTGGGCCCTGAGATACCTCTCCGGCACACGAAGTAACAAATCCGAGTCTTGATCCATGCCAACCCAACAGACACCCTCGGAGATACCTGTAGAGCACCTTTATAGTCACCCATTTACGTTGCGACGTTTGATACACACAAGGTACTCCTCCGGTGTCAGTGAGTTGCATGATCTCATGGTCATAGGAACAAATACTTGAGATGCAAAAAACAGTAGCAATAAACTTACACGATCATATGCTACGTTTGTAGTTTGGGTCTTGTCCATCACATCATTCTCCTAATGACGTGATCCCGTTATCAAATGACATATCATGTCCATGACTAGGAAACCATAGCCATCTTTGATCAACGGGCTAGTCTATTAGAGGCATACTAGGGACATGGTGTTGTCTATGTATCCACACATGTATCTGAGTTTCCGATCAACACAATTATAGCATGGATAATAAACGATTATCATGAACAAGGAAATATGATAATAACCAATTTATTATTGCCTCTAGGGCATATTTCCAACAGTCTCTCACTTGCACTAGAGTCAATAATCTAGTTCACATCACCATGTGATTCACATTGTTATGAATCTAACACCCAATGAGTTCTGGGTCTCGGTCATGCTTTGCATGTGAGAGAGGTCTTATAGTCAACGGGTCCGTGACATTTAGATCCGTGTGTACTTTGCAAATCTCTATGTCAAACTATAAACACTGCTACCACACTCCACTTGGAGCTATTCCAAATGGCTGCTCTACTATACGCATCCAGATTGCTACTAAGAGTCATCCGGATTGGTGTCAAAGCTTGCATCGACGTAACTCTTTACGACGAACTCTTTCTTACCTCCATAATCAAGAAACATTTCCTTAGTATTTTATTTACTAAGGATGATCTTGACCGTTGTCCAGTGATCCACTCCTGGATCACTCTTGTACCCCTTGACGGACTCATGACAAGGCACACACAGGTGCGGTACATAGCATGGCATACTATACAGAGCCTATGGCTAAGGCATAGGGGACGACATTCGTCCTTTCTCTTTCTTCTGCCGTGGTGGAGCTTTGATTATCACTCAACTTCACACCTTACAAAGCAGGCGAGAACACTTCTCTCTTACTAATCCATTTTGAGCTCTTTCAAAATCTTGTCAAGGTATGTACTCATTCAAAGTCTCATCAAGCATCCTGATCTATCTATATAGATCTTGATGCTCAGCAATTAGGTAGCTTTATCTAGTTCTTCCTTTCAAACTACCCTTTATGCTTTCCAGAAATTCTAATTCATTTCCGATCAACAATATTTCAACCACATATGCTTATCACAAACTCTATAGTGCTCCCACTCACTTTGTTGTAAATACGAGTTTCTCATAAACTTTGTATAGACTCAAAAACTTTGATCACCTCATCAAAGTGTATATTGCAACTCCGAGATGCTTGCTTCAGTCCATAGAAGGATCATTGAAGCTTGCTCACCTTTATCCTTAGGACTGACAAAACCTTCTCGTTGTATCACATACAACTTTTCCTCAAGTAAACTGTTAAGGAAACGATGTTTTGTCATCCATCTGCCAGATTTCATAATTGAAAAATGCAGCAACTGCTAACATAATTCCAACAGATTTTAGCATCACTACGAGTGAGAAAGTCTCGTTGCAGTGAACTCTTTGAACTTGTCGGAAACTTCATTGTGACAAGTCGAGCTTTATAAATGGTGACATTTACCATCAGCGTCTGTCTTCATCTCAAAGGTCCATTTGTGCTCGACGACCTGCCGTCCAATGAGCAAGTCTACCAAAGTCTATACTTGGTTTTCATACATGGATCCTTTCTTGGATTTCACGGCCTCTAACCATTTGTCGGAATCCGGGCCCATCATCGCTTCACCATATCTCGTAGGTTCATCGTTGTCCAACAACATGACCTCCAAGATAGGGTTGTCATACCACTCAGGAGCAGTACGCATCCTTGTCGACCTACAAGGTTCGATAGTAACTTGATCCGAAGCTTCATGATCATCATCATTTACTTCCTCTTCAACTGACGTAGGTTCCACAGAAACATCTTTCTGCGTTGCGCTACTCTCTGGTTGAAACAAAGGTTCAACAACCTCATCAAGTTCTATCTTCCTCCCACTCAATACTTTCGACAGAAACTTTTTCTCGGGAAAGGACCTGTTTTAGCAAAAAACACTTTATGCTTGGATCTGAGATAGAAGGTTCACCCAACTGTTCTTAGGGTAATCTATGAAGATGCATTTGTCCGCTTTGGGTTCGAGCTCATTAGGTGAAAACATTTTTCCACACAAGCGTCGCAGCCCCAAACATTCAGAAATGACAGCTTAGGTTTCTATCAAACCATAATTCACACGATGTCATCTCAACGGATTTAGATGGTGCGCTATTTAAAGTGAATGTAGTTGTCTCTAATGCATAACCCCAAAACTATAGTAGCAAAACGATAAGAGACATGATAGCCCGCACCATATCCAATAGAGCCCGACTATGACATTCGGACACACCATCACACTATGGTGTTCCAGGTGGCATGAGTTGTGAAATGACTTTCATATCCTCCAGAGTTGTATGCCAAACTTGTAACTCAGATATTCACCTCCACGATCATATCGCAGACATTTTTATCTTCTTGTCATGATGATCTTAAACTTCACTCTGAATTTGCTTGAACTTTTCAAACGATTCAGACTTGTGTTTCATTAAGTAAACATACACTATATCTACTCAAATCATTAGTGAAGGTAAGGAAATAACGATATCAACCGCACGCTACAAGACTCATTGGATTGCATACATCAACATGTATCATTTCCAATAAATCACTTGCCCGCTCCATCAATCCGAAAACGGGGTCCTTAGTCATCTTGCCTAAGAGGCATGGTTCGCATGTCTCAACTGATTCAAAATCGAATGAGTCCAAAGATCCATCAGCATGGAGTTTCTTCATGCGCTTTATACTAATATGACATTTAGCGGCAGTGCCACAAGTATGTGGTACTATCATTATTAACTTTGTATCTTTTGGCATCAATGTTATGAACATGTGTATTACTATGATCAAGATTCAACAAACCATTCTCACTGGGTGCATGACCATTGAAGGTATTATTCATGTAAACAGAATAACCATTATTCTCTAACTTAAATGAATAACCGTGTTGCAATAAACACGATCTAATCATGTTCATGCTCAACGCAAAACACCAAATAACATTTATTTAGGTTCGTCACTAATCCCGAAGGTAGAGAGAGCGTACGATGTTGATCACATCAACCTTGGAAACATTTCCAACACACATCGTCACCTCACCCTTAGCTAGTTCTCCATTTATTCTATAGCTTTTATTTTGAGTTACTAACATTTAGCAACCGAACCGGTATCCAATACCGAGGTGCAACTAGGAGTACTAGCAAGGTACACATCAATAACACATAAATCAAATATACTTCTGTCGACGTTGCTAGCCTTTTTATCTACCAAGTATCTAGGGTTGTTCCGCTTCAGCGTCCGCTCTCCTCATAATCGAAGCACTTAGTCTCGGGTTTGGGTTCAACTTTGGGTTGCTTCACTAGGGCAGCAACTGACTTGCCATCCATGAAGTTTCCCTCCTTGCCCTTGCCCTTCTTGAAACTAGTGATTTTACTAACCATCAACATTTGACGCTCCTTCTTGATTTCTACCTTCGCGGTGTCAAACATCGCGAACAGCTCAGGGATAATTATTTCTATCCCAGGCATTTTATAGTTCATCACCAAGTTCTAGTATCTTAGTGACAGTGAATTAGAGAATTATATCAATCACTATCTTATCTGGAAGATCAACTCCCACTCAATTCAAGCGACTGTAGCACCCAAACAATCTGAGCACATGCTCAACGATTGAGCTATTCTCTTTCATCTTGCAGGCAAAGAATCTTGTTGGATATCTCATATCTCGCAACACGGGCATGAGACTGAGACCCTAATTTCAGCTCTTAGAACATCTCATATGTTCCGTGACGTTCAAAACGTTTCAGAGCCTCAATTCTAAGGCGTAATGCATGATGCACTAAACTATCAAGTAGTCATCAGAACATGCTTGTCAGATGTTCACAACATCTATAGACGACGCTAGAGGGGTTGGCACACCGAGCGGTGCATTAAGGACATAAGCCTTCTGTGCAGCAATGAGGACAATCCTCAGATCACGGACCCAGTCCGCAATATTGCTAGCATCATCTTTCAACTCTATTTCTCTAGGAACATATAGAAATTCAAGGGAGCTATAGCATGCGTTAGTAATCTACAACATAATTTTGCAAAGACACTACTGACTATGTTCATGATAATGATTTATATTAATCATATTACTTAAGAACTCCCACTCAAATTGACATCCCTCCGGTCATTCGAGTGATACATGATCCAAATTCACCAACTCAATTCCGGTCATCACGGGAGTTGAGGTGGTTTCAATGGTGAACATCATCATGTTGATCATATCTACTATATGACTCATGTTCGACCTTTCGGTCTCTTGTGTTCCGAGGCCATGTATGTACATGCTAGGCTCGTCAAGTTTAACCCGAGTGTTCTGCATGTGCAACACTGGCTTGCACCCGTTGTATGTGAACGTAGAGTCTATCACACTCGATCATCACGTGGTGTCTCGACACGACGAACTTTCGCAACGGTGCACACTCGGGGAGAACACAATTTTTCTTGAAATTAAGTAAGGGACCACCTTATAATGCTACCGCCGTCCTAAGCAAAACAAGGTGCATAAAAGGATTAACATCGCATGCAAATCATAAGTGACATGATATGGCCATGAACTTGTGCTTTTGATCTCCATCTTGAAAGCACCGGCATGATCTCCATCGTCACGAGCATGACACCATGATCTCCATCATCTTGATCTCCATCAACGTGTCGCCATCGGGGTTGTCGCGCCCACCATGCTTCTACTACTATTGCTACCGTTTAGCAATAAAGTAAAGCATTACATAGCGCTTAATGATTGACACATAGGTCATACAATAATTAAAGACAACCCTATGGCTCCTGCCGGTTGCCGTACTCATCAACATGCAAGTCGTGATATTCTATACAACACATGATCATCTCATACATCAAATATATCTCATCATGTAATTGGCCATATCACATCACAACATACCCTGCAAAAACAAGTTAGACGTCCTCTAATTGTTGTTGCATGTTTTATGTGGCTGCTACGGGTATCTAGCAAGAACAATTCTCACCTTCGCATAAACCACAACGGTGATACATAAGTTGCTTTTCAACCTTCTCAAGGACTGCCTTAGTCAGATCCGATCCAACTAAAGTAGGAGAAACAGACACCCGCCAGCCATCTTTGTACAACGAAGTTACACGTCAGTCGATGGAACCGGTCTCTCGTAAGCGTACGAGTAAGGTTGGTCCGGGCCCCTTCATCCCACAATACCGCTGAACCAAAACATGACCAAGGGAGGAAGCAATCTAAGAATCAACACCCACGAACTCTTTGTTTTCTACTCGAGATCTCATCTACACATAGACCTAGCTCTGATACCACTGTTGGGGAACATTGCATGGTAAAAAAAAATTCCTACGCACACGCAAGATCTATCCATGGTGATGAGCATCTACGAGAGGGAGAGTGGATCTACATACCCTTGTAGATCGCTAAGCGGAAAGCGATAAGAAACGCGGTTGGTGTACTCGAACGTCTTCGTGATCCAAATCTCTGAGCATCCCGCGATCTCATCACGATCCATCCCGCGATCCAATCATGATCCGTCCCATGAACTCATCACGATCCATCCCGCGATCTCATCACGATCTGTCTCGTGATCTTGACCACGGTCCTTCCGATCTAGCGCCGAACAGACGACACCTCCGCGTTCAGCACGCGTACAGCTCGATGACGATCTCCGCCTCCTTGATCCAGCAAGAGGGAGCACAGAGGTAGATGAGTTCTCCGGCAGCAAAACAGCAGCGGCGATGGTGGTGGAGCTATTCGAGCAGGGCTTCGCCTAAGCACCGCTGAAAACCGATCTAGAGGAGAAACTGCGATCTAGAGGAGAGGTAGCACGTGGCTATTAGGGTTAGATTTTTCCTCTAAATCCTCTAGTATATATAGGAGGAAGGGAGGGGAGGAGGCATCCTCAAACCCTCAAGGTTTGGTCGAAATTGGAGGTGGAGGAGTCTTACTCCAATCCTATTAGGAGTAGGATTCCTCCTTTCCACTTGGAAACTCTTTCCACCTCTTCACCTTTGGATTTTTTCCTTCTCAAACCACTCCAGCCGCATGGGCCCTTAGAGAAGGCTTCGGCCAGCCCACCAGGGGATGGTTTACCTCCTCCCACAGCCCATGTAGCCTCTTGGGTCGAAATACCTCTCCCGATGGTCCCCCGGTACACTACTAGCACTCCCGGTACACTACCGATGAGCCCGAAACTTTTTCGACGACCAAAACAGGACTTCCTATATATCAATCCTTACCTCTGGACCATTCCGGAGCTCCTCGTGGCATCCAGGATCTCATCCGGGACTCTGAACAACCTTCGGTCACCACCATACATAACTCTATACTATCGAAACGTCACCGAACCTTAAGTGTGCAGACCTGGAGTTTCGAGAACTATGTAGACATGACTGAGACACCTCTATGGTCAATAACCAATAGCGGGACCTGGATGCCCATATTGGTTCCTACATATTCTACTAAGATCTTTATCGGTCAAACCTCTATGTCAAGGATTCAGTTAATCCCGTATGATGTTCCCTTTGTTCTTCGGTATGTTACTTGCCCGAGATTCGATCGTCGGTATCTTCATACCTAGTTCAACCTTGTTACCGGCAAATCTCTTTACTCATTCCGTAATACAAGATCCCGTGACTAACACTTAGTCACATTGCTTGCAAGGCTTATTGTGATGTTGTATTGTCGAGTGGGCCCTGAGTTACCTCTCCGTCACACGGAGTAACAAATCCTAGTCTTGATCCATGCCAACCCAACAGACACCCTCGGAGATACCTGTAGAGCACCTTTATAGTCACCCAGTTACGTTACGATGTTTGATACACACAAGGTACTCCTCCGGTGTTAGTGAGTTGCATGATCTCATGGTCATAGGAACAAATACTTGACATGTAGAAAACAGTAGCAATAAACTGACATGAACATATGCTATGTTTGTAGTTTGGGTCTTGTCCATCACATCATTCTCCTAATGACGTGATCCCGTTATCAAATGCCATCTCATGTCCATGACTAGGAAACCATAGCCATCTTTGATCAACGAGCTAGTCTATTAGAGGCATACTAGGGACATGGTGTTGTCTATGTATCCACACATGTATCTGAGTTTTCGATCAACACAATTATAGCATGGATAATAAATGATTATCATGAACTGGGAAATATGATAATAACAAATTTATCATTGCCTCTAGGGCATATTTCCAACACAAACAAACCTGCAACCAAATAACAAAGTGTCTCTTGTGTCCCCAGCACACCCAATACAATGGTAAATTGTATAGGTGCACTAGTTCGGCAAAGAGATGGTGGTACAAGTGCAATATGGATGGTAGATATAGGTTTTTGTAATATGAAAATATAAAAACAGCAAGGTAAAAAATAGTAAACAATGAGCAAAACGTTGTATAAATGCTTGGAAACAAGGCATGGGATCCATACTTTCACTAGTGCAATTTCTCTCAACATTATTGGCATAGTTGAATCATATGTAAATACTTGTCGTGCGACAAAGCATTCACTCGAAAGTCACAAATAGCGGTGAACTAACAAAGAAATTATAGTAGGGTACGAAACCACCTCGAAGTTATCTTTTCCGATCAATCTTATGAGCTATCCCTATAAGTGTCATGAACAGCCCTAGAGTTCGTACTAAAAAAACCTTAAGACACACATCAACCAAAACCCTAATGTCACCTAGATACCCCAATGTCACCACGAGTACCCATGGGCTTGATTATGTGATATGCAACACATAGTTTCAGATTCATCATGTTCAATCCAACACAAAGAACTTCAAAGAGTGCCCCAAAGTTTCTACCGGAGACTCATGACAAAAACATGTGCCAACCCCTATGCATAGATTCCCAAGGTGACGAAACCTGCAAGTTGATCACCAAAACATACATCAATTGGATCAATCGAACATCCCATTGTCACCACGGATATCCCATCGCAAGACATACATCTAGTGTTCTCACATCCTTAAAGACTCAATCCGGTAAGTAAACTTCAAAGGGAAAACTCAATTCATCACAACAAGATAGAGATGGGAAACTCCATATGATTCAATATATCAATAAAGCTCGCGGTACATCAAGATCGTGCCATCTCAAGAACACGAGAGAGAGAGATATATCAAACACATAGCTACTGGTACATACCCTCAGCCCCGAGGGTGAACTACTACCTCCCCATCATGGAGAGCGCTGGGATGATGAAGATGGCCTCCGGTGATGGTTTCCCCCTCCGACGGGGTGCCGGAACGGGCTCCCGATTGGTTTTTCATGGCTTTGGAGGTTTGCAGCGGTGGAATCTATATTTATAGGAATTTTTGGCGTCGATCTCACATCAAGGGGTGCCACGAGGCGGTGGCAAGGCTGCTAGGCACGGCCAGGGGGTCACCGCGCCTGATAGGCTTGCTGCCTCCTCATGGCTCCTCTGGCCCAGCTCCAATGCTTCGGGGGTCTCTTTTGGTCCACAAAAAATCATACTAAATTTTCAGCCCATTCCGAGAACTTTATTTCTGCACAAAAAACGACACCACGGTAGTTCTGGTGAAAACAGCATCAGTTTGGGTTAGTTCTAATAAAATCATACCAAAATCATATAGAATTATTGTAAACATGGCATGAATACTTCATAAATTATAGATACGTTGGAGACGTATCACAGTGCTCGCTAGACGGGCGGCGAGGACGCCGTTTCTAGCACTGACGACTATGCCGATGTCGAGCCGGCTCAGGCTCCGGAGCATGCCACGGCCAAGGATGTGGCCTCAACTTCAGTCGTCATGGAGCATGCGGGGGCCTAATACGGCGCTTCCAGTAGTTAGAGCCTTTTCCTGCTTTATCCGATTAGTCTCCAGTTCCACCACTTGGGGTCTAATGTAATGAACATGTGTCCGTGGGCCTTTATATTTTTGTATATAAGTTCATGCTTTTACTTTGCTGAGAATTTTTATGTGTGCCGACTCGGCCCTAGCTCTTTGTACCTTTGACTCCTCCCGCCCAAAACATTGTCCCCTCCGGCTTCGTCCCAGCCAACCGGCAGCCGGGAGCCGGTATGTAGCTGGGACGGGGCATCCGCCTCGAGGGAGTCGGTCGTGAGGTTAGGAGTCGCGAGGATGCCTAGCCAAGGTCAGTTTGGCAGAGGCCAAGAAAAGAGATTCGACTAGCTCTAGCCGGCGACCCCCCTATGGCCGGTCTTCATGTGCACTAAGTTTCCATCCCAAGAACCCATCAGCCGGACAGCCAAGAGCCGGTCTGTAGCTGGGAGGTGTGGGAGTTTTTTTTGCTTAGTTCACATTACTTGACCGGCTTCGAGGAGCAACGACAGGGCTTAGCCGGTGAGCCCCCCGGACCGAGGGACCGGATCCGAGGGCCGGTGCGTGGAGCAAACTGCTTTGGAAGGGAACGAAAGAGGTGTGCCCCAAGAGCTGGCTCGGGGCACCCGTTGCATTCATAAGCCCAAAAGGGAGGATACATACATACATTGGTTCTTCTTAGCAGTAAAACGGACAAAGGAGCACCTCGTTCCACGGGCGCTCCGTCTCCTCGCCAGAGGCGTCTCTCTTGCGCTTTTGCGGCTTCTGGGCATCTATTAGATAGTACGCGTTGTTGTGCAGCACCTTGCTGACGATGAACGGGCCCTCCCATGGGGAGGACAACTTGTGATGGCCGGCGGTTCACTGGATCCATCTGAGCACCAGGTCCCCCTCGCAAAAGGAGAAGGGCCGGATACGCTTGTTGTGGTAGTGCCAGAGCTTTTGCTGGTAGATGGCCGACCGCTTAGGGCTATCTCGCGTGCCTCCTCGAGCAGGTCGATGCCATCTTCTCTTGTCTCCCTTGCGCCCGTCTCCATGTACACGATGACACAAGGCGAGTCGAACTCAATGTGTGTGGGGATGACCGCCTCGGACCAGTACACGAGGAAGAAGGGCGTGAAGCCGGTCGAGCGGTTGGGTGTGGTTCCGAGGCTCCATAGGACGGCCGGCAGGTCTTCGATCCAGCAGCCGACTGCTCGAACGAGCGGAGCCACGATCCGAGGCTTGATGCCGACCAGGATCAGAGCGTTTGCTCTCTCCGCTTGGCCATTCAATTGCGGGTATGCAACTAACACGAGGTCGAGCCATATGCCTTGTTTGCGCAGAAGAGCGCCATCGCGCCTTTGGTGAAATTGGTGCCGTTGTCGGTGATGATGTTGTGCGAGACGTCGTAGTAGACTATGATAACCTTGATGAACCGGACGGTCATGGGGCCGTCCAGCTTCTTGATGGGTCTGGCCTCGATCCACTTGGTGAACTTGTCGACGGCTACCAGCAGGTGCATCATGCCGCCTCGAGCGGTCTTGGATGGCCCCACCATGTCGAGCCCCTAGACGATGAAGGTCCATCAAAGGGGGTGGTCTTGAGGACCGCGGCCGGTAGGTGGCTTTGCATGCTGAAGCGTTGGCAGACCTCGCACCTATCGACGAGTTGCGTCGCCTTTGCCAGGGCAGTCGGTCAGTAGAATCCGTGGTGGAAAGCCTTGGCCACCAGGTTCCTTGAGGCAGTGTGGTGTCCGCACTCGCCCTGGTGGATGTCACACAGGATCTCTTGTCCCCTTTATGGCTCGATGCAGGGCTGGAAAATGCCGGTCGCGCTGTGCAGAACCAGTTCGTGGTTGATGATAGCGTAGGCGGGGGCACGGCACTGGATTTTCCAGGACGTGTCCTTGTCGAGAGGAGGCTCGCCATGAAGGAGAAAAGCCAGGATAGGCTAGGTCCATGTGGGGGCCAAGACAGATGCTAGCTTTGGCTCAGGCTGGGGACCGTTGGCCGTCAAAGCCCCTAGGCCCGCAGCCGGAGGCCCCGGGGGCAAGCCATTAGCCCCCGGGACCGAGCCGTCAGCCCCGGGGACCAAGATTTTAGTCCCAGAGACCAGGGCTGCAGATGGCGAGTCGAGCATCATCAAGACGTCGGCGGAGGAGCCGGCCGCCGCGGAGGCGGAACTTGCCGGAGGCGGCGGCGTGAGAGGAACCAGTGGGGGGCCCGTGCTGGTAGACGAGCCAGCGGGGTCCGCGGGCATGAAGATGGATTCTGACTCGGCGGGAGGCTTGATGGACGGTTTGCGCAGCTGCTCGAGGGAGACGCCTGCTAGGATGGCCTGGCAGGTGGAGCCGATTTTTGGCAAGGTGCAACTAACAACCCTCGAAGGAGCCGGTGAGCTGCTGAACGAGGAAGCGGTAGCTAGCCATGTTGGCGTCCCTGGCATCCCATTCGCTAGAGACTTGCTGCACCACGAGGTCGGAGTCACCAAAGCAAAAGATGCGTCGAATGTCGATCTCTTTTGCGAGCCGGAGGCCGTGAACAAGTGCCTTGTACTCCGCCACATTGTTGGAGCCGGCGAAGTGGATCTGGAGCGCGTACTTGAGCTGGTCCACTTTCGAAGATGACAAGATGATGTCGGCTCCCAAGCCGATCCGCATCTTCGAGCCATCGAAGTGCATGCACTAGTGCATGGAGTCCGGAGGCGGCGGCACAAACTGGGTCTTGGCCCAGTCGACGAGGAAGTCGGCCATCGTCTGCGACTTGATGGTCGTGCGCGGCTCGTACCGGATCTCGTGGTCGGCCATGGCAATGGCCCATTTGGCGATCCGGCCGATGGCATGTTGGCCGCTCATGATCTCACCGAGCGGCGCCATGCTCACACGATGATGATGTGCTCCTGGAAGTATTTCTTAACCTTCTTGGCGGCGAAGTATATGTCGTAGCACATCTTCTGGTAGTGGGGATAGTTTTGCTTGGAGGCGGAGAGGACCTCCCTGAGGTAGTAGACGGGGCACTGGATCGGAAGTGCCCTGCCTTCCTCTGGCCGTTCCACCACCAGGACGATGTTGACGACACGCGTGGTTGCCGCGATGTATGCGAGCAAGGGATCCTTCTTAGCCGGTGCGGCTAAGACAGGCGCACTAGAGAGGGTGCGTTTGAGGTCGCAGAACACCTCATCCGCCTGGTCGGTTTACTCGAACTTAGTTGTCTTCTTCATGAGCTGGTAGAGGGGCAGGGCCTTTTTGCGCAGCCAGCTGACGAACCGGCTGAGCGAAGCAAGGCAGCCGGTGAACTTCTGAACGTCGCGAAGCCGGGTCGGGTTGGGCATGTGCTCGATGTCCTTGATCTTCTCTGGGTTGGCTTTGATGTCGCGGGCAGACATGAAGAAACCCAAGAGTTGGCTGACTAGTATGTCGAAGATGCACTTCTCCAGGTTGAGTCGGACCTTGTATTCGCCCAGGTTGGAGAAGTTCTCCCGAAGATCGTTGAGGAGGCTGAAATGCTTCTTGGTTTTGCGACGATGTCGTCCAACTAGACATGGACGTTCCTGCCGATCTGGGGCAAGAGTCACTTCTGCATGCAGCGCTAGATGGTAGCGCCTGCATTCTTCAATCCAAATGACATGGTGATGTAGAAGTAGGCCCCCAAAGGGGTGATGACGGAGGTCTTCATCCGGTCGGCCGGGTCCAGCTTGATCTGGTGGTAGCCGGAGTAGGCGTCCAAGAACGACAACAGGTTGATACGTCCATTTTGCATCATGCTTTTATATTGATATTTATTGCATTATGGGCTGTTATTACACTTTATGGTACAATACTTATGCCTTTTCTCTCTTATTTTATAAGGTTTACATGAAGAGGGAGAATCCCGGCAGCTGGAATTCTGGACTGGAAAAGGAGCAAATCTGAGATACCAATTCTGCACAACTCCAAAAGTCCTGAAAATTTACGGAGAATATTTTTAGAATTAATAAAAAATATTGGCACAAGAATCAACCAGAGGGGGCCAACAACAAGCCACAAGCATGCTAGGCGCGGCCACCCCCCTAGCCACGCCTAGCAGGCTTGTGGGGCCCCTGTGGCTCCTCCAACACCCATCTTCTCCTATATGAAGCGTTTTGACCTGGAAAAAATCATAGGAGAGCTTTCGGGATGAAGTGCCGTCTCAAGGCGGAACTTGGGTAGAACCAATCTAGAGCTCCGGCAGGGCTGTTCTACCGGGGAAACTTCCCTCCCGAAGGGGGAAATCGAAGCCATCGTCATCACCAACGATCCTCTCATCGAGAGGGGGTCAATCTCCATCAACATCTTCATCAGCACCATCTCCTCTCCAAACCCTAGTTCATCTCTTGTATCTAATCTTTGTCTCAACACCTTAGATTGGTACATGTGGGTTGCTAGTACTGTTGATTACTCCTTGTAGTAGATGCTAGTTGGTTACTTGGTGGAAGATCATATGTTTAGATCCTTTATGAAAATTAATACTCCTCTGATCTTGAACATGAACATGTTTCGTGAGTAGCTACGTTTGTTCCTGAGGACATGGGATAAGTCTTGTTATAAGTAATCATGTGAATTTGGTATTCGTTCGATATTTTGATGAGATGTATGTAGTCTCTCCTCTAGTGGTGTTATGTGAACATCGACTACATAACACTTCACCAGTATTTGGGCCTAGGGGAAGCATTGGGAAGTAATAAGTAGATGATGGGTTGCTAAACTGACAGAAGCTTAAACCCTAGTTTATGCGTTGCTTCGTAAGGGGCTGATTTGGATCCATATGTTTCATACTATGGTTAGGTTTACCTTAATTCTTCTTCCGTAGTTGCGGATGCTTGTGATAGGGGATAATCATAAGTGGGAGGTTTTCCCAAGTAAGAGCAGCACCCAAGCACCGGTCCACCCACATATCAGATTATCAACGTAAAGAACGCGAATCAAATGAGCATGATGAAAACTAGCTTGACGAAAATTCCCATGTGTCCTCCGGAGCGGTTGGCTTTATATAAGAGTTTGTCCAGGCCTGTCCTTTGCTGCAAAAAGGATTGGGCTAACTTGCTGCACCTTTTCTACACTTGTTACTTGTTACTCATTACGAATTATCTTATCACAAAACTATCTGTCACCGATAATTTCAATGCTTGCAGAGAATACCTTACAGGAAACCGCTTGTCATTTCCTTCTGCTCCTCGTTGGGTTCGACATTCTTACTTCTCGAAAAGACTATGATAGATCCCCTATACTTGTGGGTCATCAAGACTCTTTTCTTCCGCTGTTGCCGGAGAGTCAAGCGCCTTTGGTAAGTGGAATTTGGTAAGGAAATATTTATATAGTGTGCTGAAATTTACTGTCACTTGTCACTATGGAAAGTAATCCTTTGAGGGGCCTGTTTTGGGTATCTTCACCTCGACCGAAAACACAAAGAGTTGTCCCTCAACCTACTGAACCTACTGAAAATATTTATTATGAAATTCCTTCAGGTATGATAGAGAAACTGTTGGCTAATCCCTATGCAGGAGATGGAACATTACATCCTGATTTGCATCTAATCTATGTGGATGAAGTTTGTGGATTATTTAAGCTTGTAGGTATGTCCGAGGATCACATCAAGAATAAGGTTTTTCCTTTATCTTTGAAGGAAAGGGCATTGACATGGTATAGGCTATGTGATGATATTGGATCATCGAGCTACAACCGATTGAAGATGGAATTTCATCAGAAGTTCTATCCTATGCATCTAGTTCATCGTGATCGGAATTATATTTATAATTTTTGGCCTCGTGAAGGAGAAAGAATTTCTCAAGCTTGGGGGAGGCTTAAGTCAATGTTATATTTATGCCCCAATCATGTGCTCTCGAGAGAAATTATTATTCAGAATTTTTATGATTGGCTTTCTCATAATGATCAATCCATGCTCGATACTTCTTGTGTTGGTTCCTATATGAAGAAAGATGTTTATTTCAAATGGGATTTATTGGAAAGAATTAAACGCAACTCTGAAGATTGGGAACTCGACGAAGGTAAGGAGTCAGGTATGAACCTTAAGTTTGATTGTGTTAAATGTTTCGTAGACACCAATGATTTTCATGAATTTAGCACTAAATATGGACTTGACTCTGAGATAGTAGCTTCTTTTTGTGAATTGTTTGCTGCTCATGTTGATCTCCCCAAGGAGAAGTGGTTTAAATATCATCCTCCCATTGAAGTGAAAGTAGTTGAACCTATTAAAGTTGAAGAGAAAATTATTACTTATAATGTTGATCCTGTTATTCCCACTGCCTATATTGAGAAACCACCTTTCCTTGTTAGAGTAAAGGATCATGCTAAAGCTTCAACTGTGGTTCGTAAGAGCTATGCTAGAACACCTACACCCCCTGAGCAAATTAAAGTTGAACCTAGTATTACTATGGTTAATGATCTCTTGGTTGATAATATTGATGGGCATGTTATTCAATTTTGTGATGAAGCTGCTAGGATTGCTAAACCTGATGCTAAAGATAAACATAGACCCGTTGTTGGCACGCCTGTTGTTTCTATTAAAATAGGAGATCATTGTTATCATGGCTTATGTGGTATGGGTGCTATTGTGAGTGCAATTCCCTTTTCCTTATATAAAGAGATTATGAATGATATTGCACCAGCTGAGTTAGAGGAAATTGATGTTACAATTAAACCTGCTAATAGAGATACGATATCACCAGTTGGGATTATTAGAGATGTTGTAGTCTTGTGTGGGAAAATAAAATATCCTACTGATTTTCTTTTTCTTGGTTCCCCACAAGATGATTTTTGTCCCATTATATTTGGTAGACCCTTCTTGAATACTGTTAATGCCAGGATAGATTGTGAGAAGGAAACGGTTACCGTGAGTTTTGGGGATACGTCTCATGAGTTTAATTTCTCTAAATTTCATAGACAACCCCATGATAAATAATTTCCTAGTAAGGATGAAATTATTGGTCTTGATTCTATTGTTGTGCCTCCTACTGATCCTTAAGAGCAATATCTACTAGATCACGAAAACGACATGCATATGAATGAAAGGAATGAGATAGATAGGATTTTCTTTGATCAGCATCCTATTATGAAACACAACTTGCCTGTTGAAATACTTGGAGATCCTCCTCCACCCAAGGGTGACCCCGTGTTTGAGCTTAAACAATTACCAGAGACTTTGAACTATACTTATCTTGATGAAAAGAAGATATATCTTGTTATTATTAGTGTTAACCTTTCAGAGCATGAAGAATAGAGATTATTGAAAACTCTAAAGAAGCATCTCGCTTCTATTGGATATACTCTTGATGATCTTAAGGGCATTAGTCCCACTCTATGTCAGCATAAAATTAAAATGGAGCCTGATGCTAAACCAGTTGTTAATCACCAACGATGATTGAATCCGAAAATGAAGGAAGTGGTAAGAAATGAAATATTAAAGCTTCTGGAGGCAGGAATCATTTATCCTATTGCTGATAGTAGATGGGTTAGTCCCGTTCATTGTGTCCCTAAGAAAGGAGGTATTACCGTAGTTCCTAATGATAAAAATGAATTGATCCCGCAGAGAATTGTTACAGGTTATAGAATGGTAATTGATTTTAGGAAATTGAATAAAGCTACTAGAAAAGATCATTACCCTCTACCTTTCATTGATCAAATGCTAGAAAGATTATCCAAACACACACATTTCTACTTTCTAGATGGTTATTCTGGTTTCTCTCAAATACCTGTGTCAAAAGAGGACCAAGAAAAGACCACCTTTAACTGCCCTTTTGGTACCTTTGCTTATATAAGTATGCCTTTTGGTTTATGCAATGCACATGCTACCTTTCAAAGATGCATGACTGCTATATTCTCTGATTTTTGTGAAAGGATTGTTGAGGTTTTCATGGATAATTTTTCCGTTTGCAGAACTTCTTTTGATGATTGTTTGAGCAACCTTGATCGAGTTTTGTAGAGATGTGAAGAAACTAATATTGTCTTGAATTGGGAGAAGTGCCACTTTATGGTGAATGAAGGCATTGTCTTGGGACATAAATTTCTGAAAGAGGTATTGAAGTAGACAAGGCTAAAGTTGATGCTATTGAAAAAATATCGTGTCCTACGAATATCAGAGGTATAAGAAGTTTCCTTGGTCATGTTGGTTTCTATAGGAGATTTATTAAAGATTTCTAGGCCTCTCACTAATATTTTGCAAAAAGATGTTCCATTCGTTTTTTATGATGATTGTGTGGAAGCTTTTGAAATTCTAAAGAATGCTTTGATTTTTGCACCTGTTGTTCAACCACCTGATTGGAACCTACCTTTTGAAATTATGTGTGATGCTAGTGATTATGATGTTGGTGTTGTTCTAGGACAAAGAGTTGACAAGAAATTAAATTTTATTCATTATGCTACCAAAACCCTAGACAGTGCTCAAAGAAACTATGCTACCACTGAAAAGGAATTTTTAGCAGTTGTGTTCGCTTGTGATAAGTTTAGACCCTATATTGTTGATTCTAAAGTAACGGTTCACACTGATCATGCTGCTATCAAATATCTCATGGAAAAGAAAGATGATAAACCTAGACTTATCAGGTGGGTTCTTCTGCGACAAGAATTTGATTGGCATATTGTTGATAGAAAGGGTGCTGATAACCCCGTAGTAGATAACTTATCTAGGTTAGAGAATATTCTTGATGACCCACTACCTATTGATGATAGCTTTCCTGATGAACAATTAGTTGTCATAAATGCTTCTCATAATGCTCCTTGGTATGCTAATTATGTTAGTTACATTGTCGCTAAATGTATACCGCCTAGTTTCTATGATTTAAGACATTACTTCTGGGATGACTCGGACCTTTATAAAGAAGGAGTAGATGGTGTTATTAGATGTTGTGTACCTGAGCATGAACAGGAACAGATCCTACGAAAGTGTCATTCCGAGGCCTATGGAGGACACCATGCGGGAGATAGAACTGCACATAAGGTATTACAATCTGGTTTTTACTGGCCTACTCTCTTCAAGGATGCTTGTGAGTTTGTCTTGTCATGTGATGAATGTCAAAGAATTGGCAATATTAGTAGACGTCAGGAAATGCCTATGAATTACTCTCTCGTTATTGAACCATTTGATGTTTGGGGTTTTGATTATATGGGACCTTTTCCAATGTCCAACGGGTATACTCATATATTAGTTGATGTTGATTATGTTACTATGTGGGTAGAAGCTCTCCCAACTAGTAGTGTTGATCACAACACATCTATTAAGATGCTTAAAGAAGTTAGTTTCCCTAGATTTGGAGTCCCCAGATACTTAATGACTGATGGTGGTTCACATTTTATTCATGGTGCTTTCCATAAATTGCTTGCTAAATATGATGTTAATCATAGAGTTGCATCTCCTTATCATCCTCAGTCTAGTGGTCAAGTGGAATTCAGCAATAGAGAAATTAAATTGATCTTGCAAAAGACGGTTAATAGATCTAGGAAGAATTGGTCTAAGAAACTTGACGATGCATTATGGGCTTATAGAACTGCTTACAAGAATCCTATAGGTATGTCTCTGTATAAAATGGTTTAGGGTAAAGCATGTCACTTACCTCTAGAGCTAGAGCATAAAGCTTATTGGGCAATGAAAGAGCTCAACTATGATTTCAAACTTGCTGGTGAAAAGAGGTTATTTGACATTAGCTCACTTGATGAATGGAGAACCTAGGCCTATGAGAATGCCAAGTTGTTTAAAGAAAAAGTTAAGAGATGGCATGATAAAAGGATACAAAAGCGTGAATTTAATGTAGGTGATCATGTCTTGCTATACAATTCTCAGTTAAGATTTTATGCACGTAAACTCCTCTCCAAATGAGAAGGGCCTTATATCGTCGAGGAGGTATATCGTTCTGGTGCCATCAAGATCAACAACGCTGAAGGCACAAATCCAAAGGTGGTAAATGGGAAAAGAATCAAACACTATATTTTAGGTACTCCCATTAATGTCGAAACCAATGTTATCAATACCATAACTCCCGAAGAGCATATTAGGGAGACTTACCAGAACGTTTCAGATTCTGAAAAAGGAATAGGTACGTGGTACGTTAAGTAAACTGACTAAAACTTTTTCAATAGCAATTTTATTCAGTTTTGGAGTATTTAAAAAATTAGGAAAATAAAAAGCAGTCTGAAGGACGCACGGGGAGGCAACAAGCCTGCTAGGCACGGCCATCCCCCTGGACGTGCCTAGGGGCCTTGTCACCACCTCGTGCGCCCCCCCCCTCGGACTCCATTTTCTTGTGGAACATCCCTTCGGGTTAGCAAAAATTCATTTTGTAATCTCCCGAAGTTTTTGACTTTTGTATCACGACAATACCTCTTGTTTTCGTTTTGAGTTGTTTCTACAACAGATTTAGAGTAAGATGTCATCCCAAGAGTTGACCGGGGAGAGTCGTGTTTCTCACCCGGCATAGGAGCCCGAGGCATACATCGAAGATAACCACTTTGGGCGAACCATGGAGGAGGATAAAAAGGGTGGATGCCATGGAGGAAGACCAAGAAGTTAACTCTCATCCACAACCTGGGGCCATGTTGGAGGAACTTCTGAGTGTAGCAATCCCGAATTCGGTTATTCCTCCCATTGCTAAATTCCTTACTTATGAAAACTTGAAAAAGAGTGTTATCTTTTCACCCGCAGCAATGAGACATCCCTGGGTGAGGCATCTCTATCCGTCAATGGAAAACTGCACAAGGAAGTAATGGATCTCAGGCAGCAAAATAATAAGCTTGAAGAGGATAATCGCATTCTGGAGGGTATCATCGCCAAGAACATCGCACCATCACTTCCGAAGAAGGACACCTGAGTACATGGGTATGGGCACTCCCCTTGGCTTGTACCAAGCTTGGGGGAGGTGCCCCGGTATCATATCACACCACATCTTTTTCCTTTTTCCTTTTTATCTTTCCTACCTCGATCCTTTTTATTTTCTTTTGATCTAGTAGAATAAAAGTTTTAGTATGATCCACCTTTTAGTTTTTGCTTTTGCTCCCCTTATGTAAGCAAGTCCGAGAGTTATATAATAAAAATTAGTTTTCATGAGAGGGCTTTGCTAGATTACTATGCTCTTGAAAGCAATAAAGAATAATAGCACAAAAGCAAAGAGAATACATAGTGATCTTACTGCCGTCGCGCGCGCATTCCATCGACATCTTGTAATCGCTGTTGATGGTGATGATGCCCTTTAGACCCGACATCTTGAGGTTGTGGTAGGCGTAGTGGGGCACCATCATGAATTTGACGAGAGTCGGTCGGCCTAGCAGCGCGTGGTAGGGACTGTCGAGGTCCACCACATCTAACCACACCGGCTCGCGGTGGAAGTGGCTCTTGTCGCCGAAGAGGACGTCGAGCCAGATCTTGCCGATGGGGGAGCAAGACTGCCTGGGGACGATGCCTTGGAAGACCGGCCGGCTCGGCTGGAGGTTCTCCTCTTTGAGCCCCAGCTTGAGTAGGGTGTCGCGGTAGAGGATGTTGACGTTGCTGCCCCCGTCGATCAGCACCCGCAAGAAACAGCAGGTGCACCTCTCGGAGGCGAAGGTGGGACCAAGGACGAGGGCATAGCTGCCTGGGTTCGGCATTACCGCTGGGTGGTCCGCCCAGCTCCAGGTGACCGGCTTCTTGGACCAGTGCATGAACTGGGGAACCGATGGCATGATGGTGTTCACCTCATGCCAGAGTTGGCGCTACGCATGCTTGTCTGTCGCCTCGCTAGTGAAAACGATGTAGGACCCATCTTGGTCAGGGAACTGGTCGTGCAACCGGCCGTCATGCGGAGCCGGAGCCGGTGCTGGTGTTGGAGACGGAGCCGAAGCCGACGCTTGGGACGGCGGCGGCGGGGTGATCGGGAGGCCCTCGCCCCGAGCCAGCCGCTACGAGAAACTACAATGCCGGAGCGTGTTCGTTGCCGGATTGGCTCCAGAGTGCATCTTGCAGGGTGTGTCGAGCATCTACTTGAAGGTGAGCTTGGGCTGCCAAGTGGCCTTGCCGGTCCCCTGATGCTGGCTGGCGGCCTGGGCAGCCGGCTGCTTTTCTTCGACAGTGGCGACCTGCCTGTTGGGGAATGTCGCATGGGAAACAAAAAAATTCCTACGCACACGTAGATATATCCATGGTGATGAGCATCTACGAGAGGGAGAGTGGATCTACATACCCTTGTAGATCGCTAAGCGAGAAGCGTTAAGAAACGCGGTTGGTGTAGTCGAACATCTTCGCGATCCAAATCGCCGAGCGTCCCGCGATCACATCATGATCCGTCCCGCGATCCAATCACGATCCGTCCCGCAAACTCATCACGATCCATCCCGCGATCTCATCAAGATCCGTCCCGCGATCTCATCACGAACCGTCTCGCGATCTTGATCACGGTCCTTCCAATCTAGCGCCGAATGGACGGCACCTCCGCGTTCAGCACACGTGCAGCTTGATGACGATCTCCACCGTATTGATCCAGCAAGAGGAAGTGGAGAGGAAGAAGAGTCCACTGGAAGCATGACGGCGCTCCGGAAATGGTGGTGGAGCAATTCCGGCAGGGATTCGCCTAAGCACTGCGGAAATCCGATCTAGAGGAGCACCGGTGGAACGGGTAGCACGTGGCCGTAAAAATCAAGTGCAAAACACCCAATACCTCCAGTATATATAAGAGGGAGGGAGGAGGAGGGCTGGCGCACAAGGCAGCCCTGCCTTACCTCTTGCGCAAGGAGGAGAGGAGGAAACCTCCTCCAATCCTATTAGGACTAGGATTCCTCCTTTCCTACTTGGAATCTCTTTCCACCTTGGCCTTTTTTCTCTCTTTCCCAAGTCTAGACGCATGGGCCTCTTAGAGGACTTCCACCAGCCCACTAAGGGCTGGTTTCCACCCTCTCACAGCCCATGTAGCCTCTTGGGTCGAAATACCTCTCCCGATGGTCCCCCAGTACACTACCGACACTCCCGATACACTATCGATGAGCTCGAAACTTTTCCGGCGACCAAAATAGGACTTCCTATATATGAATCTTTACCTACGGACCATTCCGAAGCTCCTCGTGACGTCCGGGATCTCATCCGGAACTCCGAACAACCTTCGGTCACCACCATACATAACTCTATACTACCGAAATGTCACCAAACCTTAAGTGTGGAGACCCTGTGGGTTCGAGAACTATGTAGACATGACCGAGACACCTCTACGGTCAATAACCAATGGCGGGACATGGATGTCCACATTGGTTCCTACATATTCTACGAAGATCTTTATCGGTCGAACCTCTATGTCAAGGATTCAGTTAATCCCGTATGATGTTCCCTTTCTTCTTCGGTATGTTACTTGCCCGAGATTCGATCGTCGGTATCTCCATGCCTAGTTCAACCTCGTTACCGGCAAGTATCTTTACTCGTTCCGTAATACAAGATCCCGTGACTAACACTTAGTCACATTGCTTGCAAGGCTTATTGTGATGTTGTATTACCGAGTGGGCCCTGAGATACCTCTTCGTCAAACGGAGTAACAAATCCCAGTCTTGATCCATGCCAACTCAACAAACACCCTCGGAGATACCTGTAGAGCACCTTTATAGTCACACAGTTACGTTGCGACGTTTTATACACACAAGGTACTCCTCCGATGTCAGTGAGTTGCATGATCTCATGGTCATACTAACACATACTTTGACATGCAGAAAACAGTAGCAATAAACTGACACGACCATATGCTACGTTTGTAGTTTGGGTCTTGTCCATCACATCATTCTCCTAATGGCATGATCCTGTTATCAAATGACATCACATGTCAATGGCTAGGAAACCTTGACCATATTTTATCAACGAGCTAGTTCACTAGAGGCATACTAGGGACAGAGTGTTTGTCTATTTACCCACACATGTAATGTGTTTCCATTCAATACAATTATAGCATGGATAATAAACGATTATCATGAATAAGGAAATATGATAATAACTAATTTATTATTGCCTCTAGGGAATATTTCCAACAGTCTCCCACTTGCACTAGAGTCAATAATCTAGTTCACATCACCATGTGATTCGCATTGTTATGAATCTAACACCTAATGAGTTCAGGGGCTTGATCATGCTTTGCATATGAGAGAGGTCTTATAGTCAACGGGTCTGCGACATTCAGATCCGTGTGTACTTTGTAAATCTCTATGCCAAACTGTAAGCACTGCTACCACACTCCACTTGGTACTATTCCAAATGGCTGCTCCTACTATACGTATCCAGATTGCTACTACGGGTTATCCGGATTGGTGTTTAAAGCTTGCATCGACGTAACTCTTTATGACGAACTCTTTATCACCTCCATAATTGAGAAACATCTCCTTAGTCCTTTAGTTACTAAGGATATTCTCGACCGCTGTCCAGTGATCCACTCCTGGATTACTCTTTTACCCCTTGACGGACTCATGGCAAGGCACACACAGGTGCGGTACACAGCATGGCATACTATACAGAGCCTATGGCTAAGGCATAGGGGACGACATTTGTCCTTTCTCTTTCTTCTACCATGGTCGAGCTTTGAGTCTCACTCAACTTCATACCTTACAAAGCAGGCGAGAACACTTCTCCCTGACTAATCCATTTTGAACTCTTTCAAAATCTTGTCAAGGTATGTACTCATTGAAAGTCTTATCAAACATCTTGATCTATCTTTATAGATCTTGATGCTCAACAATTAGGTAGCTTTATCCAGGTCTTCCTTTGAAAAACTCTTTTCAAACAACCGTTTATGCTCTCCAGAAATTCTACATCATTTCTAAATAGCAATATGTCATCCACATATACTTATCAGAAACTCTATAGTGCTCCCACTCACTTTATTGCAAATACAAGTTTCTCGTAAACCTTGTATAGACTCAAAAACTTTGATCACCTCATCAAAGTGTATATTCCAACTCTGAGATGCTTGCTTCAGTCCATAGAAGAATCACTAAAGCTCGCACACCTTTTAGCATCCTTAGGACTGACAAAACCTTCTGGTTGTATCTCATACAACCTTTCCTTAAGGAAGGAAATGATGTTTCGGCATCCATCTGCCACATTTCATAATTGAAAAATGCAGCAACTGCTAACATAATTCCAACAAACTTTAGCATCGCTACGAGTGAGAAAGTCTCATCGCAGTCAACTCCTTGAACTTGTCGTAAACTACTCTACAACAAGTCGAGCTTTACAAATGGTAACATTTACCATCAGCGTATGTCTTCATTTTAAAGATCCATTTGTACTTAACGACCTGCAGTCCAACGAGCAAGTCCACCAAAGTCTATACTCGGTTTTCATACATGGATTCTTTCTCGAATTTCATGGCCTCTAACCATTTGTTGGTTTCCGGGCCCATCATCACTTCTCCATAGTTCGTAGGTTCATCGTTGTCCAACAACATGACCTCCAAGACAGGGTTGTCGTACTGCTCAGGAGCAGTACACATCCTTGTCGCCCTACAAGGTTTGACAGTAACTTGATCCGAAGCTTCATGATCATCATCATTAACTTCCTCTTCAACTAATGTAGGCTTCACAGAAACAACTTCCTACGATGTGCTACTCTCTGGTTGAAGTAAAGGTTCAATAACCTCATCAAGCTCTAATTTCCTCGTAGGTCGATAGTAACTTGATCCGAAGCTTTCATGATCATCATCATTAACTTCCTCTTCAACTGATGTAGGATTCACAGAAACATCTTTCTGCGCTGCGCTACTTTTTGGTTGAAGCAGAGGTTTCAACAACCTCATCAAGTTCTATCCTCCTCCCACTCAATTCTTTCAAGAGAAACCCTTTCTCGAGAAAGGACCCAGTTTTAGTAACAAAAATTTTATGCTTGGATCTGAGATAGAAGGTTCACCCAACTGTTCTTAGGGTATTCTACGAAGATGCATTTGTCCGCTTTGGGTTCGAGCTCATTAGGTGGAAACTTTTTCCACACAAGCGTCGCAGCCCCAAACATCAAGAAATGACAGCTTAGGCTTCTATCAAACCATAATTCACACGGTGTCATCTCAACGGATTTAGATGGTGCCCTATTTAAAGTGAATGTAGTTGTCTCCAATGCACAACCCCAAAATTATAGTAGCAAAGCGATAAGACACATCATAACATGCACCATTCCAATAGAGCACGACTATGATGTTCGGACATACCATCACACTATGGTGTTCCAGGTGGCGTGTGTTGTGAAACAACTTTCACATTGTCTAAATTTGTATGCCAAACTCGTAACTCAGATATTCACCTCCACGATCATATCGCAGATATTTTTATCTTCTTGTCATGATGATCTTAAACTTCACTCTGAATTTGCTTGAACTTTTTAAACGATTTAGACTTGTGTTTCATTAAGTAAACATACACTATATCCACCCAAATCATTAGTGAAGGTAGAAAATAACGATATCCACCACATGCTACAAGACTCATTGGATTGCATACATCAACATGTATCATTTCCAATAAATCACTTGCCCGCTCCGTCAAACCAGAAAACGGGGTCCTTAGTCATTTTGACCAAGAGGCATGGTTCGCATGTCTCAACCGATTCGAAATCGAAAGAGTCCAAAGATCCATCAGCATGGAGTTTCTTCATGCATTTTATACCAATATGACATTTAGCGGCAGTGCCACAAGTATGCGGTACTAGCATTATTAACTTTGCATCTTTTGGCATCAATGTTATGAACATGTGTATTACTACGATCAAGATTCAACAAACCATTCTCACTGGGTGCATGACCATTGAAGGTATTATTCATGTAAACAGAATAACCATTATTCTCTAACTTAAATGAATAACCGTGTTGCAATAAACACGATCTAATTACGTTCATGCTCAACGCAAAACACCAAATAACACTTATTTTGGTTTGTTATTAGTCCCGAAGGTAGAGAGAGCGTGCTATGTCGATCACATCAACCTTGGAAACACTTCCAACACACGTCGTCACCTCACCCTTAGCTAGTTCTCCATTTATTCCATAGCTTTTATTTCGAGTTACTAACATTTAGCAACCAAACCGGTATCCAATACCCAGGTGCTACTAGGAGTACTAGCAAGGTACACATCAATAACACGTATATCAAATATACTTCTATTGACGTTGCCAGCCTTCTTATCTACCAAGTATCTAGGGTTGTTCCGCTTTAGCGACTGCTCTCCTCATAATTGAAGCACTTAGTCTCGGGTTTGAGTTCAACTTTGGGTTGCTTCACTAGAGCAGCAACTGACTTGCCATCCATGAAGTTTCCCTCCTTGCTCTTCTCGAAACTAGTGGTTTTACTAACCATCAACACTTGACGCTCCTTCTTGATTTCTACCTTCGCGGTGTCAAACATCGCGAACAGCTCAGGGATCATTATTTCTATCCCTGGCATTTTATAGTTCATCACCAAGTTCTAGTAGCTTACTGACAGTGACTTGGAGAAATATATCAATCACTATCTTATCTGGAAGATCAACTCCCACTCGATTCAAGCGATTGTAGCACCCAGACAATCTGAGCACATGCTAAACGATTGAGCTATTCTCTTTCATATTCCAGACAAAGAATCTTGTTGGAGATCTCATATCTCACAACACGGGCACGAGCCTGAGATACTAATTTCAGCTCTTAGAACATATCATATGTTCCGTGACATTCAAAACATTTCGGAGCCTCAATTCTAAGCTGTAATGCATGACGCACTCAACTATCAAGTAGTCATCAAAACGTGCATGTGAGATGTTCACAACATCTATAGACGACGCTAGAGGGGTTGGCGCATCGAGCGGTGCATTAAGGACATAAGCCTTCTGTGCAGCAACGAGGACAATCCTCAGATCACGGAGCCAGTCCGCAATATTGCTACCATCATCTTTCAACTCTATTTCTCTAGGAACATATAAAAATTCAAGGGAGCCACAGCGCGAGCAAGTAATCTACAACATAATTTGCAAAGACACTACTGACTATGTTCATGATAATGAGTTCAATTAATCATATTACTTAAGAACTCCCACTCAAATTGACATCCCTCCGGTCATTCGAGTGATACATGATCCAAATTCACCAACTCAAGTCCGATCATCATGTGAGTTGAGGTGGTTACAATGGTGAACATCATCATGCTGATCATATCTACTATACTACTCATGTTCGACCTTTCGGTCTTTTGTGTTCCGAGGCCATGTCTGTACATGCTAGGCTCGTCAAGTTTAACCCGAGTGTTCTGCGCGTGCAACACTGGCTTGCACCCGTTGTATGTGAACGTAGAGTCTATCACACCCGATCATCACGTGGTGTCTCAACACAACGAACTTTCACAACGGCGCACACTCGAGGAGAACACAATTTATCTTGAAATTTAAGTGAGGGATCATCTTATAATGCTACCGTCGTACTAAGCAAAACAAGGTGCATAAAAGGATTAACATCACATGCAATTCATAAGTGACATGATATGGCCATGAACTTGTGCTTTAGATCTCCATCTTGAAAGCACCGGCATGATCTCCATCGTCACCGGCAAGACACCATGATCTCCATCATCTTGATCTCCATCAACGTCTCGCCATCGGGGTTGTCGCGCCCAACATGCTTCTACTACTATTGCTACCGTTTAGCGATAAAGTAAAGCATTACATAGCGCTTAATGATTGACACGCAGGTCATACAATAATTAAAGACAACCCTATGGCTCCTGCCGGTTGCCGTACTCATCGACATGCAAGTCGTGAAATTCTATACATCACATGATCATCGCATACATCACATATATCACATCATGTAATTGGCCATATCATATCACAACATACCCTGCAAAAACAAGTTAGACATCCTCTAATTGTTGTTGCATGTTTTACGTGGCTGCTACGGGTTTCTAGCAAGAACGATTCTCACCTACGCATAAACCACAATAGTGATACATAATTTGCTTTTCAACCTTCTCAAGGACCGCCTTCGTCGAATCCGATCCAACTAAAGTGAGCGAAACTGCCACCCGCAAGCCATCTAGCCAACAAGTTGCGTCGAGGGAACCGGTCTCTCGTAAGCGTACGAGTAATGTTGGTCCGGGCCGCTTCATCTCACAATACCGCTGAACCAAAATCCGACCAAGGGAGGAAGCAATCTAAGCATCAACGCCCACAAACCTTTTGTGTTCTAATCGAGATCTCATCAACACATGGACCTAGCTCATGATGCCACTATTGGGGAACGTCGCATGGGAGACCAAAAATTTCCTACGCACACGCAGATCTATCCATTGTGATGAGCATCTACAAGAGGGAGAGTGGATCTACGTACCCTTGTAGATCGCTAAGCGGGAAGCGTTAAGAAACGCGGTTGGTGTAGTCGAACATCTTCGCGATCCAAATCGCCGAGCGTCCCGCGATCACATCACAATCCGTCCCGCGATCCAATCACGATCCGTCCCGCGAACTCATCACGATTCGTCCCGCGATCTCATCACGATCCGTCCCGCGATCTCATCACGAACCGTCTCGCGATCTTGATCACAGTCCTTCCGATCTAGCGCCGAACGGACGACACCTCCGCGTTCAGCACACGTGCAGCTTGATGACGATCTCCACCATCTTGATCCAGCAAGAGGAAGTGGAGAGGAAGAAGAGTTCACTGGCAGCATGACGGCGCTCCGGCGATGGTGGTGGAGCAATTCCGGCAGGGATTCGCCTAAGCACTGCGAAAATCCGATCTAGAGGAGCACCGGTGGAACGGGTAGCACGTGGCCGTAAAAATCAAGTGCAAAACACCCAATACCTCCAGTATATATAAGAGGGAGGGAGGAGGAGGGCTGCGCACAAGGCAGCCCTGCCTTGCCTCTTGCGCAAGGAGGAGAGGAGGAAACCTCCTCCAATCCTATTAGGACTAGGATTCCGCCTTTCCTACTTGGAATCTCTTTCCACCTTGGCCTTTTTTCTCTCTTTCCCAAGTCCAGCCACATGGGCCTCTTAGAGGACTTCCACCAGCCCACAAAGGGCTGGTATTCACTCTCCCACAGCCCATGAAGCCTCTTGGGTCGAAATACCCCTCCCGATGTTCTCCCGATACACTACCGGCACTCCCGGTACACTACCGATGAGCCCGAAACTTTTCCGGCGACCAAAACAGGACTTCCTATATATGAATCTTTACCTACGGACCATTCCGGAGCTCCTCGTGACGCCCGGGATCTCATCCGGTACTCCGAACAACCTTCGGTTACCACCATACATAACTCTATACTATCGAAACGTCACCAAACCTTAAGTGTGCAGACCCTGCGGGTTCGAGAACTATGTAGACATGACCGAGACACCTCTACGGCCAATAACCAATAGCAGGCCCTGGATGACCATATTGGTTCCTACATATTCTACGAAGATCTTTATCGGTCGAACCTCTATGTCAAGGATTCAGTTAATCCCGTATGATATTCCCTTTGTTCTTCGGTATGTTACTTGCCCGAGATTCGATCGTCGGTATCTCCATACCTAGTTCAACCTCGTTACCGGCAAGTCTCTTTACTCGTTTCGTAATACAAGATACCATGAATAACACTTAGTCACATTGCTTGCAAGGCTTATTGTGATGTTGTATTACCGAGTGGGCCCTGAGATACCTCTTCGTCACATGTAGTAACAAATCCCAGTCTTGATCCATGCCAACTCAACAGACACCCTCGGAGATACCTGTAGAGCACCTTTATAGTCACCCATTTACGTTGCGACGTTTGATACACACAAGGTACTCCTCCGGTGTCAGTGAGTTGCATGATCTCATGGTCATAGGAACAAATACTTGAGATGCAAAAAACAGTAGCAATAAACTGACACAATCATATGCTATGTTTGTAGTTTGGGTCTTGTCCATCACATCACTCCTAATGATGTGATCCCATTATCAAATGACATCATATGTCAATGGCTAGGAAACCTTGACCATCTTTGATCAACGAGCTAGTTCACTAGAGGCATACTAGGGACAGAGTGTTGTCTATTTACCCACACATGTAATGTGTTTCCATTCAATACAATTATAGCATGGATAAGGATCCAACTCTTGCTGAACTTGTTGACAGGTGAGGCAAGTGATGGATGTGGAAGAAAGTTATGTAGTAAGGTTGGAAGGGAGGTGTAAGAGCACATTTCTTCATGTGTGGTTTTGATAATTGATGACATTCCTATGGACTAATGGTTTCCTTGAGGTACATTTGAAGGATTTGTCTATAGGCACTTCTTGAAGTCCATCTGTTGGTTTCAAGGAGTTTATATGGTGACCAAGGTGGTATTCAAGGTGTTATCCAAAGAATGGTCATGTGAGAGTTGAGATTACTGCAAGCATGTCTTGAAGAATAAGAAGATTGGGTGAGCATTCGTGTTTACCTTCAAGACATCATCTTTATGAAGAGAGGAGATAAGATACAAGACTGGTCAAGACTAAGTCACAGAGTCGATCAAGTTGATCAACACACAAAGCATACAAACATGTACCAAGAGGGATCAAGTGATCCCATGGTATGGTAAGCATTGTCCATTACGCTTTGTGTACTAACCCATGGTCTACATAAGAGTTTTTTGTGGGGTTAGGTATATTTCCATGGGCTTGCATCAAGAGGAACGTCTCATTCAACCCATGGAAGATGACATCAAGTGGTGATCGTCAACAAGGTTGCGGTGTGCAAGCTCAAGTGAAGCATCACGGAGAGATCATGCTTGAAGCTTGCCATCCATTGTGGCGACAATGGACTTGTGAAGATGTGCAAAAGAGTGGCTCACCCATAGTGGAGTATGGGGTAGCAATCCTCTAGTCTTCATTGAGCCGACGCAATCAAGAAAGGGGGTCCATCTTGAGGAGGACAAGATCCTCATCATCTAGCTCAAGTGGACTATGCACAAGGCAAAGGTTTGACCTTGATAAGGTTTTCTATTTTACCGGTCTCATGGTGGTAGTTGGGAGACCGGGTTATAGGATCGATAGTCGTACTATCAAGGGGGTCTCTCAAGTGAGTAGCTTGATCGGATCGTTCGTTGAGAGCTCAAACCATTGCATTCTTGGCATCATCATCTTTAGTCGTTCTTGGTTGGTTTTTCTCTATGTGGGTTCTTGAGCTTATGGTCAGCTTCATGACAAGCTCAAGTTCATCGAAAACGGAGTCCATGTGCATCATCTATGATGTTTTTGATGATTGGAGTTATTGCCGGTTCTTCATTGATAGAGGTTTCAGATCTCTATATCATTGGCATTCGTATACTGCCTCTTCTTATTATGTGAAGGTTATGGCAGTTCTGGTTTTACTATTTCCATCTGGTTGCTTGGGTTCTTTGTTACTCTCAAGGGGTTGGTAGTACCGCTGGACACAGTGGCAGTACCACTAGGGGGGTTCTGGCTCTTTACACGGGGCACCAGACACTGCCTTGTCTGGTGTCTGGTGACCCTTGCCACATGAGCGGTAGTAGGGGCGGTAGTACCAAGCGGTACTACCGCTGCCCCTACCACTGTTGAGATCTACGTGTGGGCGGTAGTACCGCTCCCAGGGGCGGTACTACCGCTCGTGTGCTTGTTGTGTGGGTAACGGTTGGATTCCCCCCCCCCACACACACACCTATTTAAGGGGGTCTTCTTCCCCAATGGTTCTCATCTTTTGAGCTCGTATTTGCCCCCCATTTTTCACCTTCTTAAAGCTTGCTAACTCTCAATCCCTCCAATGATTCTTGCTCCTTTTTGAGGGAAAAGAGAGAGGAGATCTAGATCCACATTTCCACCAATCACTTTCTCCTCTATGTGAGGAGAACCCCTTGGATCTAGATCTTGGAGTTCCTCGTGTTCTTCTTTGTTCTTCCTCTCACTTTCCTCCATAGCATTAGTTGTTGTGATGGGATTTGGGAGAGAAGGACTTAGGCACTCCGTGTGCCCTTGCCATTGCATTTGGTGCATAGGTTTGAGTTCTTCACGGTGATACGTGGAAGTGAGAAGTTGAGAAGCTTATTACTCTTGGGTATTTGAGCACCCTAGAGCTTGTTCCTCTTGGGTGCTTTGGCATCCTAGACTTGGTGCCTCGGAGCTCAATCATTGTGGTGCAAAGCACCGGGCAAGCTTCGGGGGTCTCCAATTAGGTTGTGGAGATTGCCCCGAGCATTTGAGGTCACCTTGGTGCCACAATCCATTGTGGTGAAGCTTTGTGGTGTTGTTGGGAGCCTCCAATTAAGTTGTGGAGTTTTCCCCAACCTTGTTTGTATGGGTTCGGTGACCATCCTCAAGGGTCCCTTAGTGGAATCACGACATCTTGCATTGTACAATGGCGTGAGGAGATTACGGTGGCCCTAGTGGATTCTTGGGGAGCATTGTGCCTCCACACCACTCCGAACGGATATTAGCATCTGCAAGGGTGTGAACTTTAAGATACATCGTCGCCTCCGCGTACCTTGGTTATCTCTTACCCGAGACCTTTACTTATGCACTTTATTTTGTGATAGCCATATTGTTTCATGTTATATATCTTGCTATAATTTAGTTGTCTATCTTGCTTAGCATAAGTTATTGGTGCACATAGGTGAGCCTAGTTGCTTTAGGTTTTGTGCTTGACTAATTAAACGATAGTTTTATTACGCATTTGTTCAAGCCTAAACCGTAATTATTTTAAAGCGCCTATTCACCCCCCCTCTAGGCGACATCCACGTCCCTTCAGAAGGTATGGCACTGACACAGGCCATAGGTCGTTCTGCATGATGATCCCCCTGACCAAGGCTTATGCTTGGGATAACTACAAGGCAATGGTCGGTGAATCTTGCATGAAGATCCTTGTTATATATTCAGTGGTCCACCCAGGTCATAACCTATCTGACATAGACCTCAATCGCGTGTCAGTAGGTTGTGATGGCCACGGTCATAGGTCAGAAGTAGGCAGCCATAGTGTAGGTAGTCAAGAGATCTACGATACCATGACCAGGAGTCAGCCCACGGTAGAAGTTAACACCCATCCAACACATGATATTGTTGATGAAGATGTGGGTGGTGACTTTGATCTAAACAACGGTCCAGAAGAAACTGAAGGTGGTGACGACAACAGTGATGCAGGTTTGCCAAAAAGGAATCATTTGGAGGAAGAAGAGATCGCGGAAGAGGTGGATGCAGATGTGGAGGGAGAGGAGACGGAAGATGAGCCGGTTTTGGGAAGAATGTCCCCAGAGCTTTCTCTCATAGAAATCTCAATGGAGATACGTGTTCGCCAAACAGTTTTTGCTTCGGACGAACTTAACAATGCTAGTTATGTTTCTTTCGAAGAGGGGAGAACGAGGCCACCCTGGAATACCTGATGACAAGGGCAGAGGACTCCGATGACCAAGGTCTAGCCGATGAATTCCATTTCAGCTTGTTGGAAAAAGATACTCTTCCGCAGCGTATAACACAGAGACATGAGCGCACATGAGTTCAAGGATTTAAGCGTCGCTGACCTAGCACATGTAGCGGAGCAAGATATGTATGATATGGAGCCGTTAGTTGTGCCAAGGCCTCAAACAGCCCTAGAGGAGAAGATAAATTCGAGGTCGAAGCCTTTGCTATATCCATGTCTTGTGTTCAGCTCAATGCTAGATATGAAGATATGGCTACAAGAGTAAGCAGTGCAGCACTATCGGTCTTACTGCATCCACAAGTCATATAAAACATTGAGATTCGTGGTGTGGTGTCAGAACAGTGGGCAAGGTTATTCAAAGCCTCCCGCATCACGGCTTGCCACCCAACTTCGGCCCGCTCTGTTATGGGTGGCATTGGTGGCGGCACCTCGGCTCCCCCTTCGGTAGAGGCCGGAATGGACAGCTCTGGAGGCCTGGGGGCTCTGGCACTGTCTTCGGAGAGAGCTCAGACTGACCGGGATCCACCTCCTTGTTTGCCAGAAGGGATTCTCCCACCTGATCTTCAGCGACCGAGGTATTAACCTTGGCCATGACATCATCGCTCCCGCCCCCCATTTTGGCCCACGAGGGGTCTTTCGAGACAACACCTCCTCGGTCTCCTTGACAACCGGAGTAGGTGTAGTGCATGATGCGGTCCCGCTCTCTGCTAGCATGGCTGGCGGAGAGTCCCTCCAAGGCTTTATCGGTGGGGAGGTCACGCGATGGGCTACAACATGAAAGGCATGCATATGGTTGGTAACCAGCCTCAATATGGATGTACGAGAGAGTCCTCGGATTCATACCTTTGGGCTTAGGGGGTTTGGCCCTGGGGTTCCTTCGGGGAACCACGTCGGAAGCCTCGGACTCCTTGGCGGAGTCCAAGCTGTCATCGGACAGAGCCACCTAGGCCTGCATTGCCTTTTCATGGCAGGATAGGAGGAGTCAGATCCTCCTCGACGTCATCAGACGCCACCCTCTTCTTTGTTCGGGAGGAGTCACTCTCCTCCCCGTCCTCTCTCTGCTCTCCCTCATGAGCAGAAAGGGTTTGGGTTTCCCCAGACTTAGTGTCGGGGGGTCATCTTGGGCGGAGGCCTTCTCGGGCCTCCCTCTTCTCGCCCTTTTTTCTCTTTCTTCTTTGATCCCTTGTGTGGTGCCACGACCAGCATCTCCATCAGCAAGGCCGTCCCGGGGCCCTCAGGCAGTAGGGTTGGGCCATCGATCCACTCGACTTTCTCTAGCCAGCCCTGCGAATGTGGGGAAGAAGGGGTCAGGTTCCTTGTTAAAAGGCAGCACCCAAACATAAGAGTGAAACTTTATTGTATCTGCCAAGGAGGGTGTGCGGTGTCAAGGCCGATGTCTTCTTCCTTGGCTGGACAGTCCTTTTGGGGCTTGAAAAACACTTTCCACGGCTTGTCATGGGTGGTGCGATAAAAGTGGAGCACGGTGGCAGGGTCTACGGGCTTTTAGGACCACATTGGAGCGGCCCGATGTTGGCTAGGTAGGAGGCGTCAACGAAGCATGATCTAAACCACGTCAGTCAGTTTGATGTTCTCCTTTATCATCTAGGAGATGCGCTTCTGCAATGACTTCACCTCCGTTGTCGACCCCTAGTTGAGACCCTTCCTCATCCACGACACGAGCCATGTGGGAGGTCCGGATCTGAATTCGAAGGGTGCTACCCAGTCCACGCCACGTGGTTCGATGATATAAAACCACTCTTTTTGCTAGACTTTGACGATATCTATAAAGGTACCTTCCAGCCACTCAACCCCGAGGAGCTTGCTGATCACCCCACCCCACCCCTAGTTCGCCTGCTGGCTGTTGACTATCTTTGGCTTAACATTGAAGACCTTTATCCACAAGCCGAAGTGTGGCTGGACCCGTAGAAAGGCCTCGCAAATAACAATGAAGGACGAAATGTGCATGAAGGAGTTCGGGGCGAGATCGTGAAAATCCAACCCGTAGGAGAACATCAAACCCCTAACAAAGGAGTGGAGCGGGAAGCCAAGCCTTGGATGAAGTGGGGGATGAACATCACCCTCTCGCCTTGCCTCGACATGGGGATGACTTGTCCCTTCTCCGGAGCGCGGTGGATGATGTTGGATGGGAGATAGCCGGCACGCTTCAGCTCCTAGATGTCGTCGTCGATGACGCGGTAAGGCCTCCCACTTGCCTTGGAACTGGAACCGGACATGGCCAAACTGAGGGAGTGTCTTGAGAAGATTTGTGGGAGGAATGGATCTGGGTGCTTAGAGCTCAAGAGATTCGTAAGGAGATAGCAATGGGGGGTCTGAGAAGCGTATGAAGGCTTTGGTGGTTGTTCCCTTTTATAAGTTGCTATAATACAAAGAGCCCCTTTGTTGCGTCGCAGACCTCGCCATTTCCCGATACAATCATGTCGTTATGCATGCGCGGGATAACCAAAACCATTGATCATATCCCTTATATAATGGGGCGCCATCTCCATATTGATGGAATGTGCCAATAGAGGATCTGTCTCGAACTACGAATAGAGTTTTCATAACTGGTTAGTGATGGTGACCGACCATGACCTTTCGCTAAAGTTTTCAAACAAAGGCATTGTTCACACTCTAGTGGTTGGCCTTCGAGGCTAAGTAACACATATTGTTCAGAAATTGGGAAGTCATCGGTGGCCAAACTAGTATCGTCCGAACATAGAAGGGGAGAAGAACTCGCTCCGCAAGCCGGAGCCTTTGGGCGGCGAGGCTACTAGGGATCATGGACCTCGGCATTGGAGGCTAGTTCGGGAGTTACTGAGGGAGTACGAAACTAAGGGGTCCTCAGGCCACCGGCCTATCTCTTATGGGCCAGACAGGTGGGCCGCTCTTTGGCTATTACTCGAAGGTCGAGCTATAAGGCAATTCCGTGTTCAGAAAGGAAACCTCCGGTGCCTTGGTGTGTCCCTCAAGTCAAGATGGCAGAATCGGCATTGCAACCGACCTTATGTAACCCTAGGTGTGTCTATATAAACCGGAGGGTTTAGTTTGTAGAGGAGGAGAACCATTATCCTACTCGTATAGGTTTAGTTCATCTGATCTCGTGGTAGATTGACTATGTAATCGTCATATACATCAATATAATCAAGCAGGACATAGGGTTTTACCTCCTCGAGAGGGCCCGAACATGGGTAAATATTGTCCCCGTGTTTCCTATTCACCATTGATCCAAGATCCACAGCTCGGGACCCCCTACCCGAGATGCGCCGGTTTGGACACCGACAATACCCTCGTGGGTTTGTACTTGTCCAGATCCCATGGTAAGGAATTTCCTCTCCACATGTGCAGGGGCATTCCCGATCATCCAACGTAGGTCTGGTGATACCTTGATGTTCGTGGGGATGCTGAAGAGTGTGATCAGAAATCAGATGCCAGATTTTGTGCTAACCTATGGCAGCAGTGCACTGTCAGATGCCATGGGAATGGGCGGCATGGGACGAGATTTTTGACGCCTTGTACTATTATGCAATTGTGACAGATCCTGAGATTTGACAAGAAATGAGCCCAAGATTATGAGAGTAGAAATGAAGATGTGCCTCGCGCAAAAGGAGAAAACAACAACAGATGTACTACAGAAACAACCACAACCCATGGACTCCGGCCTTCCATTGGTAAGATAGCGGGTATCTGACACTGTTGCTTAACTGGGCTTTCCTTCTCTAGGTACTCCAGCGCTTGGGGTTTGGTCAATGTTGGCGGGACTGGATTTGCATGACCCTGGCATATTCGTCATCCAGGATCCTACTTGATGGGAAAATGATAGCAAGTTCTTTGAAAGTGGTAAGAAAGCCAAGGATACAGTGGTGCGTAGGGTCTTTCAAATCAATCAGGAAAGTGTGAGATGAGAAGGAACACGGATTTCCGTGCCTTGACAAGTGGATCTACCAAGAAAAGTCTTTTTTAGCCGTTCCTTATTATATAATAGCTCGATCCGATCGGGCAAGCCATTCTGGCATGCGCAGGGCCTGCGTCAGGGAGACTAGTTGTCGCCGATGCTTTTCATTCTAGCAATTGACCCGTTGCTGCACATTCTGCGCCTTG
Organism: Hordeum marinum; assembly: GCA_022496015.1. Lineage (NCBI taxonomy): Eukaryota > Viridiplantae > Streptophyta > Magnoliopsida > Poales > Poaceae > Hordeum > Hordeum marinum. Next base: position 336,784,763 of record CM039677.1, on the reverse strand, counting down.
CCTCCGAGCAAGGCACCCTCATGCCCATCCGCGCTCGTTCCACCAGGTGCAGGATTTCTCTCTTCACGGATGATGCACGCATCTTTGCAAACCCAAATAAAGAGGATCTGCGAGCAATCTCGGCAATCCTGAAGACCTTTTGAGAGGCTAGCGACCTAGTAACGAATCTGTCAAAAACCGAGGTTTTCCCGATAAGGTGTGGGGCCATACTCACCGTCTTCCTGGCAAATATTGCTAGCTTACAGGGACGCTATCTCGGACTCCCACTACACTATCATCATCTCTGTAGGGTTGACCTCCAGCCTTTCATCAATAAGATAGCGGGTAGGCTGCCAGGTTGGAAGGGAAAGCTGCTTAATAAGACAGACATGGTTACTCTGGCTCAATCAGTCCCCGTGGCCATAGTGACCTTCCACATTTCTGCACTCAACCTGATGAATGGATCCCGCGAAAAGTTGATAAGATCATTCATGTGTTTCTTTGGTATAAAGAGGACCAAAAGCAAACATCGAGAGGGCATTCCCTCGTTAACTGGAAGACCATTTGTCGCCCAAGGCATTTGGGTGGCCTTGGAATTGGGGACCTTGAGAGATTTGGGCACACCCTTCGCCTTTGTTGTCCATGATTACAATGGACGGACCTAGAGAGACCATGGATGGGCACTGCACTACCATGCAACCACGCTAACATGAGCCTTTCTTGTGCATGCACAACCATAACTTTGGGAGACAGCCGCAAGGCACTTTTCTGGCATGACAACTGGAGTGGATGAGGCCCTCTAACAGTTATGGCGAGCTTTACAAAATCGCTACAAGAAAAAACAGGACGGTGTACCATGAGTTCACAAATGAGAATTGGATAAGAGCACTAGCTGGCCTCCGATCCCTGCAACAACTAGGAGAAATTTTCCCTCTGTGGGGATGGATCAGCCAGATAACATTGCTACCAGATTAGGAAGACAAAATTTCCTAGAACCTAACCACAAATGTGTCAGGGCCAGTTTTCCGGGATATAAAACTCCTGGGAAATGACCCCTTGTGCTCACCAGCCCCAGGATTACTGTTAGCTGGTGGACACTTCCCTCATACAGAATTTCCAAGCAATTACAAGATTTGAGTACAAGACCATGAAGATCCATGGAGTATAACAAATATTTCTAGTGGCTGATGGCGGAAGCGGCTCGTGGATCTCCAATGTCTATGGGACTCCATTCCCATAGGAACATTTGACCTGGATAACTCATATCTCGCGTGGCTGCTATCTTCGATGCCTATTGCCTAGGTTGCGGGGTTGTCGTCATGATGCTCCTCTCCAAATATGTGATCTAGCCAAGACAATAGCCAAAGACAAGCCACTGCGTACTTTTGAATGTACTCGCAAACATCATGAAAACAAATATAATAAAGTAGGTGAACTGCATGCTCTAGAATTTTAATGAAATTCAAAATGTCATAAGATTAATTCATGAATATAAGCATGCACATAATTTATCTAGGCCGAGAATAGATAAATAATCAGGGAAGGTAAAGTAAAAAATGGAACGTTGGGTGGTAGTCCTTCCGAGGATTTCAAGAAAATAAAATGTGTCAATTGGGTGTCTGAAGCAACACCTCAAAACAAAAATGCAGAACATGCCTCAGTCGGGCGGTTGAGCGACACCTCATAAAGAGCTTTTATCAAAAATAAATTCATGCGCACCACAGTCAGGCGTGTGAGGCGACGCCACATAAAGGGCTTATATTAAAATAATAACATGTGTGCCGCAATCGGGCGTCTCAAGCGGCACCGATAAAGGGCTTATATTAGAAATAATAGCATGTGTGTCGTAATCGGGCGTCTTAAGCGACACCGATAAAGGGCTTATATTAGAAATAATCACATGAGTATCCATGTGGCAGAACCTTTCCAGGGACAATCAACAATTCACATAAAGAGAAAAGGTTAGTCCATAACAAAAATTGATCAATATGACCATCCATCATACTTCATGATTAACATCATGGTTCAATTAATTCCTTCGAAGACCGACACTAAGACCGACACTTGACCTATCCTAGACTGTAGTCCCTAACCGGGGACACGGCTATTTGAATAGATGTTTTACTCTGTTGAGAGTGTACTGTTTACCCACGAGTAACCGTTTTCTTTGGTCAACCTGAGACGTTGACTAATTCTGGTTACGGTCTTGGAGTTGAAAATACACCTCACCCGCACACACCAGCTTAACTTCCCGATGCCTGGAATCACCCACGAAAATCATTAAGTAAAACTCTAAGTGGGCATACCACAATCTTGATTAGCATGGAATCAAAATATTTATAATGCGCGCAAATAGGGGCGCTACCCCTTGGGTCTAACCGGAACACCCATGCCCCTGGACCAAGTGGCATGCCTACCAGATGCCTCTAGTATCTTTCACTACGACCTCTCTGTATGGTGTGCGCAAGGAGATGGGTTAACGGCCTACTGAACCGTACCCTACCTGTGACAGGGACAAGTGGTAGTACGAGACAAGTATGGGGGTAACCAAGAAAAGACTTGATCTACAGGAGGTTTAAGTTTTCCCTACACGGTTAGCACAACATATTTGCTTCGCAGTACCCAACAGCGTCACCACATATCATGTCCCAACATGCCTTCACGGATCACTCTCTTCATGACGAGATATGAGTTCCACGGTCACGTCTACCCGAGACGAAAACCTTCCTTCAGAATTTATCCGAACCGACCTAGGCATGTGTGGCATGAGGTAGTAACCACTTTAACAAGTATCACTTGTTTATCAGAAAATAATTCTTACCCAAAATTCATGCATGGATATATTCATATGCAAAAAATATATTTCAATTAACCTAGTCATGAATTCATTTACCATAGCAAACAAACATGCAACTTATATCATATTAGTGTTCAAGATGCTTGCCTTGAGTATGCAGAAATGTTGGGTGCACTCCAAAACTTTGAAAAAATTGATCTTTCGTCCATTTTTCTATTTTTAAAATATTCAAATCAACACATAATTTGAAAACAGTACAAAAAGTGTCTTGGAAAATTTTGAATAAATCCTAAAACAAACTAGAGGAAATTGAGAAGTGTGGGAAAAGAATCAAATCATTTGGAGTTGTAGTTTAAAAGTTATGGCCAGTCAAAGTTCATTCGAATCTGTGACTTTTTTAAATAAAACAGAAAAAGGAAAATGTTTCAGCAAGGAATACGTTTTAAGAGAGAAGGCATACTCAGGGGAAATACGCTTGCACTTAAGACGAGCTGGCAGGGGGCTGACTCGCTGACAGTGGGTCCTCCTGGGCCACTGGTCAGGTTTGACTGGTCGTCCCGCTCCTCTCTCTCGCGCGCGGTTGGTAGAGGCGGGGCTCCGGCGATCCTCGTCGGCGAACGGCGGCGCCCTTCAAGGTTCCGAGCTTGGGAATGGATCTATGGGACCCCAGTGGTCCTTCCTGTACCCGCCATGGTTGGAGAGGAGGTCGAAGTTGTCGGCGGCGAGCTTCTCCGAAGAATTCTGGCGTAAGCAAAAAGGGCCTCCGTCCAGAGAGCATCTCCGGTGAAATTGGAGAGGGGGTGGGTTCCTGGGGGCAGCAGGGGATCATTGTCGATGGGATTGGTGGAGGGGACGGCACCGGAGGCTTTGGATTTTTTCGAAGGGTGGCGGCGGTTGTTTTAACCGGAGACGTGGAAGAGGGCCCTTTTGAGCGCAACTGCGGTACTTGGGAGGGGATTGAGGGCACCAGGGAGGTAGTGATCTTGCAGTGGCCTCGGGGGTGCTTTATATAGGCGGAGAGGTCGGTTCCGCGGCTTTGAGAGGATGAGCATGGCGGCTTGCCGCAACTGTGGCCGGAGGGGGCGACGTGGCGAGGCAGGAGACGGTCGGAGGGGCGGGCGGATGAGCTTGCGCCCGTTCCAGGGGCAGCTGGCGAGCGGAGGGGGCTCGGGCGGCGCCGGCCATGGCAGAAATGGTCGCGGACGACGGCTTGCCGCCAAGGTGGCCATAGGGGCAGCGTTATGCGGCGTAGGACGGCTGTCGGGGAGGCGCCAGCGAACGGGAGGGGGGGCTAGTGCGGCTCTGCGAGCAGGGAAAGACCAGGGCGAGCGGGAGGGCGCGGTAGGTGGACGCGGCGGCTCGTGCGCACGCACTTGCAAAACGCACGTTCTGCTCGCGCTCTGAACACCCACCCATGGTGCTCGACGGAATGCCAGAGCATGCTATACTACCCTAGTAGAGCTAAATTTTGGAAGGCAGGTTATAAGTGGCATGGTGGAAGCCTAGGACATGCTTGTTTGGTCAGGGAAGCAGGTCCATAATGCAAGTTTATGAACTTGCTAAATTCTGTGATGCCCATAAGGTGCTTGGTAGAATGCCAGGGGCACCTAGGGGGTTTTGTTGGAGACCAACATTTCCAGGATGGGGTCTCTTTAGATGCTAGAGAGGATGGTAGGTTGGGTTAGGCAAAATAGGAAAGTTGATAATGCAAGTTTTGTGAAATTCATTTCTGGACAACAACTGCAAGGGCTTGGATAGAAGGACTACCTCCTGGACTTGAAGGACTACCTCATGAACTAAAATTATCCCATTGGGGCTGATCTCCTGGACTTGAGGGTTTGGATAGAAGGACTACCAGTGGAAAAAAATAAAGATCGTTTGAGAAAGAAAAACTAGGGTTACAGTTCAAAACACCAAAATGGACCAGAAATGAGAAGCGGATGGTTTACTCCAATTTTTCAAAAGACCAAGATGGTTTTTTTGCATAAAAGTGGTATGTATGCATCACATGACATCTCCATTGAATTTGAAAAAAGTAAACGATTTGTTTTAATAAAACAGTCAAATCCCATAATAGTTTCCAGAAGTTTCTACTCGGATGGAAGAATTTTAGAAAATAGAGAAGAGGGAAGGTTCTGAAACCAACACAGGATCCAGAAATTAAAAATTAGTTTTCATGGCCAAATTTTAATTAATAAAAACATGGTTAGATTTTTGAGTTGTTACAGAGCCTACTCTTCTACATCGGCTTATACGGCCCAGTTCTATGGCTCACATCTACTATTTGATTCTACAAAGATCTGGCTTGTGCTGAGCCAAAGTGCAAATTCTTTGCGTGGCTTATTCTTCATGACAGAATTCTCGTAGCAGACATGCTGGCTATTCTTGGCTAGACACATGACCCAAGGTGTCAGCTATGTCTTCAGCAGCAGTTAACAGCAACCCACCTTTGCAAGGATTGTCCCTTCACGCGCGTCGTTTGGAATTAGGTGATCACTTTGACTAAGGAGGGCGTTGTAGTGTCAGGTTCTTGCCGGAGCCGTGCATTGTTACTGACTAGTGGGACAAGACGCTAGTAAACGAGCCAGCCCAAGTGCGACGACGACGGAGGGAAAGTATTATTTACACCATTTGGACTATTTGAAAAAAGAGAAACAAACATGTTTTCACAGGTCAATGGAAGACTTGTCATGAGGTTGCTTTACTGGCATTCGAGACGCGAACTAGCCTTTGTTGGGGCCTTGCCAACTGTCGGTATTGGCTAAGTAGGTACTAGGTTTTTTTGTGCCCTTCAGATTTTGCCACATTTTCAAAAAATGAATGTCCCTCTATATTGCATTTCTGATCTTCTTTCATATGAAAAGGCAGTACTTCTCTCGGTTCATGCAAAAAAAAAAACAGCCTCGCTTTCTCCTCGCACGTCAACAAGATAGACAGAGAAATCCAAAGGGCAGCCCTGCCCATACGGCCGCATGGTAAATCCGCATGGTAAATGGAGTACTCCATCAGTCTCGGCGTATAAGTCATGCTATAAAAATCAGATATCTCAAAATACTTAGGCACGATGCATTAATTTTTACTTCGTTTTTGGAATCAACCAATGAAAGAAGTGGTACGTGTATGTTTTTAATGACTTGAGACTAACTAGCACGACATGCATTGGTCAATTAATTAGCAAATTAATTAAAAAAATCGTTTTTCTCTTCATCTTGATCATGATGCATAACATAAGATGACTTATACATCGAGACGGAGGGATAAACTAGAGCCAAACGGATTTCGACATGTAATAAGTAGGCAGCAAGGCGTGCTGGAGTAAGATTTACCTCTGCAACCGTGCTGCGGTGCTGCCGGCGCGGCACGCACCAGGAAAAGCCTTTCCCTGTCTGCGTGTGTCGAGCAAAGCACACCACACCAGGCACGCTCGGGTCTCTTCCCCGTCGTCGTCTTTAAACACACGCGGTGACAATCGCCACTGTTCTCTTCCTTTTTCCGGGTCCCGGAGCTGGCCTCCTTCCTTCCTTCGCTTCCTCCCTCCTCAACCTCTGCTGTCTGCTCCCTCTTCTTTCCTGCTTGCTGCTTTCTGTCGCTCCACCGCCATCTTTCGCTTTCTCCCGCTGTTGACCAAAGGAGGCTCGAGCCCAGCCCCAGGGTGTCCGCCGAGGTTCCTTTTGCTTGCGGCAATGGCAGGGGAGCTCGAGGGGAGGAGCTCCGGAACCAGAGGAGCCGCGCAGGTACGTTGGAGCGAGCAACGAGTGTTCTCATCTTGCATCCTCTTCTATTATCTGCAAGTCCCAGACGTTCTCAAGCGATTCTTCTTTGGCCACTCGTAATTCACCGCATCCTTGTTTAGCATAGACGGATCTGTTCTTCCTCTTCTTCTTCCTGCTGTTTCTGGCGAGCATTTTCACCACAGCCATCTGCATTTTCTTGGAAGAAAGAACACAGTGGTCCGTTTCAGTCTCATGATACTATTTCGAAGCTCGAAACACCTTGCTTGGGTTGTTCATTTCACAGTTTTCTTGCTTGGATCTTTTTGTGTTCACTTGTACATACAAGAAATAGCAATGCTGCAAAAGACACATGCAATGGGTTTCCGGTTACATGGTTTAATTGCTCAAGTTCTTTTCTTCAGGCCATTGCTGCTCTCAAGAAAGGCGCCCATCTACTCAAGTGTGGGAAGAGAGGGAAGCCCAAGTTCTGCCCTTTCAGGCTATCATATGTGAGTAGGCTCTTTGGCACTACACAATACTACTACTACTACTACAAGATTAAAAAATTAAACGTTCTTTTCCTACCTCCGTACACTCACAAGTAGAAACCTGTATAATTCCCTCATATTAAAAATAATATAGATTTGTAGTGGGTAGTAACACTGAGCCCCAGCGCTCCAGATTTCTGATGGCTAGGCGTATGGGAAATTTTAGCAATCATGTTAAACTACAACGGTGCAAAACACTTTTTCACAAAGCGCTAGAGAGCAGGTTTTATTTACTTTTGAACTTTCTCCACAACCTGAAAATACTCGCAAAATTTAATTAATAATCTAAACACCGAATTAAAGTATCAAACGGATACAGAAATAAGTCCACGTGAAACTCATATACCAAGGTAAATTACCGACAGTCCAGATGTTGCTTTCAACTTTAAGTTCTTCACCACAGCATCCTACCGCACCAACGATCAAACATCATTTAGTGAATTCTTGTGGTTCATCCACCTGTCTCCATCAGTCCACATGGTCCCCGCCTTCTTATTATGCTCCTACACGCCTTGTTACTGTTGACAAACAAAGCACATGTAAATATCTTGCACAGTATATTTATAACCGTGCTATGTTAACAGATAATTCCAAATCTAGCTTTCAGGATTGGTCATGCATTCTCTGTTTTCATACCAAGAATGCATTTCATAATTGTACTGAAACTTGTAACCGTAAAAAAGTTCAGCTATAGAAAAAATAAAAGGCATTTCACACTAGCCCAACATAACTTCTCTTTTCTGTTTGCAGGATGAAAACCTGCTAATATGGTACTCCAAAGAGAGGGAAAAAAGTCTGAGCTTGAGTTCGGTGTCGAGTGTGGTTCTCGGACAGAAAACGGTATCTGGTTTTCTTTCCCCAAACACTTGATATACTTTTAAGTACACGAAGACATACATATTCTGAAAAATGTATGTATTTGCAGACAAACCTTTTGCGTTTGCATTGGCCAGAAAAGGAGCCTCACTCCTTGTCAGTCATATACAAGAATGGTGAATGCTCACTGGACTTGGTATTGTTCCTTACCAGGCCTGGAATTCTTGAGTTTAGAATCTCTTTGTTCCTCGTATCACTGCCTTTTTCTCACATCTATTTACAATCATGTCTTCCCAGATCTGCAAAGACAAGGACCAAGCTGACTGCTGGTATCGAGGCCTAACAGCCTTGGTATCTGCTCTATATAGTCCTCTTCTTTTGGTTGATTCAACAAGCAGCCGTCGGGTAAACAGTTGCACAAACAGCCCTCCTAGCTATATTCAGCAAAGGAGTAGGCTATTTTCAGTGCATGACACAAGAAAGTTCACCCAGGTTAGATTTGGATCCCATGCAGATCGTGATTTCTATGTGAGAACATGATTACTTTGTTCAAATATGAGTTTACCATGGCTTCTGAACTTTCCTAAATTGCACTAAGTAAAACTTTTGGTGATCTGTTAATCAGCGGCCACGCATTGCTAGTCTCTTGAAATTGAGAAATTAATAACCAACATGTTAAGCAGTGTTTAGTCATCGTATTCTGTTATTGTTTTGCCAGATGTTGCATGTATTTTTTCTTCATTTTTTCGGACTCTATCTTTGAGCTCTCGGTGGACCTTACACCTTCGTGGAACCTATTTAAGTTAATAAAATGGCTGCATGCATCATCATGATGCAGAGGCCGGGGGTGATCCTCCTTTTCAAAAAAAATGTTAAGTAGTGTTACAGTTCTGTCCATTTTGATAAATTAATCTTTCTTAGTATATGATAATAATACAATCATTAGGTAACACCCAAACTAATGTAACATCAAGTGGATAATGATACACTTTGTGTAGCTGCATATTTTCTTCATAACTACTACCTCCGTCCCGTAATGTAAGACGTGTCAATTATTGCTTTACATTAAGGGACGGAGGGAGTACTAAATAAGGTGATACCCCCTCCGTTTCTAAATATAAGTCTTTTTAGAGATTTCAATAGGGACTACATACGGATGTATCTTTCTAAATATAAGTCTTTTTAGAGTGTAGATTCACTCATTTTGCTCCGTATGTAGAGGGAGTACATCTTATAACTTATGAAAAGACTGTAAATCGTCATCTATAAGCCACTAGTATTCTTTAATTTTTAAATTCAACTGATAACTTAAGAAGGTATCTAACTAAATTTATTCATGAAGGTACACTCACTGTATGGCAGTCCTAGGTTGACACAGAACAAATTATCGAAGAGCAGTCTGGATTGCTCAGAAGCATTCGCCTCTCCAAGGCAGAGAACATGGTCAGGCCTAGATTTCTACTTGGAAAGGATTACTCCTGAAATGATAAACAGAGTTAAAAACAGTTTCATGGATATACCGGTCACTGAAAAAATTCAGGAGGGAATTATCCAAATGCCTAAACTGAAACCTTCTGAAGGATCACACGTGGCATGTGGAACAAATTCTCTGAAGGACATCTTTGTCTGGGGAGAAGTTCCTGGCAGTGTCTTAGAGAATGGAGATGCACCAAAAGATAATGTTTCACTTCCAAGATTATTGAAGCCAACCCAGATTCTTGACGTGCAGAACGTCGCCTGTGGAGAGAAACATGCAGCAATAGTTACTAAGCAAGGGGAGGTCTTCTCCTGGGGAAAGGAGAGTAGTGGGATATTTGTACACAAAATGGGTGCCAGTGTCTCCGAGCCTAAGATTATCGAGTCTCTTGCCTCTACCCCTATGAAAGCTATTGCATTTGGGGCAAAGCACACCTGTGCACTTGCAATGTCAGGAGAACTTTATGAGTGGGGTGAAGGGACCCACAGATTGGGTCTGTGGGATGACCTGTGTCAAAAAAGCCAATGGTTCCCACACAAACTGTTTGATCCTTTGGATGGCATATCAGTTCTGAAGATCGCATGTGGTCAATGGCACACGGCTATCATATCCTCCTCTGGTCAACTGTTCACATATGGTGATGGGACCTTTGGTGTTCTTGGACATGGAGACACAATGAGCGTGGCTCGGCCCAAAGAAGTAGAGTCTCTGAAAGGATTAAGAGCCAAGGTTGTTGCATGTGGGCCGTGGCACACAGCTGCCATTGTGGAAATATTAGGCAGTGTCAAGAGCAATGCTCCTAGTGGGAAGCTGTTCACTTGGGGTGATGCAGATAGAGGAAAGCTGGGTCATGCTGACAAAAAATCGAAGCTTGTACCAACCTGTGTCAAGCCACTCACTGATTCTGATTTTGCTCAGGTATCCTGTACTAAAGCACTGACAGTCGCGCTTACAATAACAGGTGTTGTTTTCACCATTGCAAGCATGGAACACGGACAATTAGGCAACCGCCGATTGAGTGACTCATCTATTTGTTCACTTGAAGGGCCTCTTAAGACTGAGTATGTCAGAGAGATATCGTCAGGCTCTTCCCATGTCGCAGTTTTGACAATGAATGGAAAGGTATATACCTGGGGAAAAGGCACAGAAGGTCAACTTGGTTTAGGTGATTATACTGACAGGAGCTCCCCAACTCTAGTGGAGTCTTTGGAAGATAAGCAAGTGGACAGCATAGCTTGCGGTTCCAATTTCACTGTTGCGGTTTGTTTACATAGGTCTATCTCACGCAAGGATCAATTTGTTTGCAGCAGTTGTCAGTTGTCTTTTACCTTTACAAGGAAGAAGCACAACTGCTACAACTGTGGTTCCATGTTCTGCAATTCCTGCAGCAGTAACAAGGCTTCAAGGGCAGCTCTTGGGCCAGATAGAAGCAAAAGGTACCGTGTTTGCGATGTGTGTTTTACTCAACTGCAGAAGATTGAAGGGCATGGCACACTAAGTTCACTGTTGGCGATCCAAAAGGAGGAGGCATTTCCAACAGAAATAAGAGCATATACACCAAAGTTGTCACGCATATTCAAGGAAGCAAATTCTATCATGGTAAAAATGACAACGACACAGGGTTCCAACCAGAGAAATCAGGACTTGGCTGCACCGGTTCAACTGAAAACACAGAGATGGGGGCAAGTAGAGTGCCCTAGTCAATTTAAGTGTGCGCGAAACAACATTCCATGCTGTTCCATGTCAAATAAACAGACAGTCGGCGCTTCTCTTACACAGAGAATGCCTGGACCAGTGCCCCCAAAAGGTACCAGCTCTATGCCAGAAGCAGCTACTAATTTGAAAGCAGAATTAGATTCGACGGAGAATATATTACTAGGAGAAGTTAAACAGCTTCAAGCACAGGTAATTCATATTACACTGTTTGCAATGTCAGATTTTTGTTGTCCTCCTACATTATATTTTCACTAACTACTACATCTTATTTTTATTTTAAGATGGCGAGCATTGATCTTACTAATTCTGTTGTTCTCATCTAAGCAGGTGACAAGCCTAGCAGAACAATGCCGGCATAGGAGCCTGAAGGTTCAGTTGTACAAACGTAAAGTTGAGGAAACCTGGCTAATTATCATGAATGAAGCAGCAAAGTGCAAAGCTGCAAAAGAAATTATAAAGGTTTTAACCAATCAGGTATAACTTTGACCTATGTCAATTCCCAACCTATTCAGAAATTGCGTCACTACTTTTGTAAAATAAGGTTTATGGGGCAAATTGTGCAGAGGAATACTTTATCAAAGAAGCTTTTAGCTGCTGAGCAACCATACAACTCCACAACAATACCAAGCTGCACCACCGACGGACAACCCGTAAAAGCAGAACTACCAGACCCACCAGACAAAAACCCTGTCACCGGCAAAATTCAACAGCTGATCAGCATCAGGGATCACCACCATCAGCAAGTGGACAGGGAACATATACAGTCTTCAAGCACAACTGTGGCGAGTGGCTCGGTCACGCACCGAAATGGCAGAAGAGCACCCGGTAACAGCAATATCTATGCCGGGGAAAGCGATGCCACCGTTCCGCCTATTGATCCCAACGGTGTGATCGAGCAAATCGAGCGTGGGGTGTATGTGACTGTCGTCACATCCCCCAGTGGAAACAAAGGCGTCAAGCGCATCCGGTTCAGGTAACTCCCGAAACGACTTCGATACACACACCTTCCCTAGGTAATTTACTTGAGTGGTAATAAGCTCTTTAGAACAATCCTACAGTCGGAAGCATTTTGGCGAGAAGGAGGCGCAAAAATGGTGGGAAGCGAACGAGAGCAAGGTGTTTGCAAAGTACAGCAGCACGGAACAGACGAGAGAGTAACCAGCCGTGACAGCCGACTTGCACTGTAAATAGTGATGGATTCCAAATAGTAAAACACCTGAAAGATGGCACTGTTCAGTAATGACATAGTAGTACAATAGATGGTGTGATGGAAGAAGCAAAGGAATCGAGACACCATCATTTGCTCCCTGGGAAGCAGTTTGCAGAACCAAATTGCCAACATTAGCACTTGCTTTGTACTGGTGGTAAGTAGGAGGGTGCCCCCTTGGTTAACCCCTATGCGATGTACAGAGGGTGGGTTTGAGCTGAGTTGGATTAGGGTTATGCCTCCCCCCCGAGTGATCCAATCATTCAAAACTCGGATGTAAGTTTTGCAGTGTGAATTCATTGGCGTTGCTTTCCTGATCTGACTCAAATAGTGCGAGAGCAAAGACATACCGGGACGGCTGGTTTGAATCTCCCCGTGTCTGTTAGGGCAGGAACAATGGCGACTTGGAGCGGCAAGGGTTAAGCTGCCGGGCTCTCCCCCTTGACCTCGCTCGGTTGTCCTTCCCCTCCCTGCTTCGGCAAAACACCGCGGCGACGCCTCCCCCCTCGCTCCTCGTCGCGTACAACACCTTAGCCGCTGCTGTCGCCGCCCTAGCCCCGTCGGTGCCGCCGCGACGGCATTCTGAATAGACAGTACAATTCCCAGGCAAGTTTTTGTTCTACAAGACGAAAACAGATAGGTCATCATAACTGACAAGCTGATTGCTGAATATACACACGCCCTGCAATTTATTTACATCCTCGTGCATTTCCTGAACAATAGTCCCTGGAAAGAAGTAGAAGGCACAGAGCCAATTCCAGGTAGTATATTGCGTTGCACTTTAGATATACAGAGCATTCGACGATTTTGTTCGTCTTCTGCCCATCAATATATGTTTTACAGAATGCACACTACAGAGTGATAGTACAAGCCTGCCTACCTTACAACATGCAGTTAGACTAGGACGAACCTCTCTCAGGCCCAGGTTGATACAGGCAACAACACTGGGCTCCGAGCCTCCCAATTTGGGGGAAAACTGCAGGCACTCTGTAGAGAACAAAAACATGGATGCTACTACAGATTCCGACTATATATTCACGAGCAAGAACCAGAATTGCTCAAACTAATGTGGCTTGGAGCTTCTTCGGATAAGTGCGACATACCGACAGGCAAAACCAGCAGGACGAGTGGTCGCTTCTTCCCACTGCAGATCAACTCTCCTGACCAGAGTCATACGCCACCAGCTCAGGAGTCTAGAGCAAAACTAGCAAACATCTTCTAAACTGTGAAGAACACGTGGAAGCTTCGGCTGTCACAAGCACAGCCTCGTCAACTCACCGTCGGTCTCCTCTCTGGGCGCCTCAGACCGCAGCGACTCGCTCTCGGCCGCGCATCTCTTGTATGGCATGAAACCTCTTTGCAGGCTGATCGAAACCGAGCTCTCGCACTTTGTTAACCGTGGCAGGGGCGATTTGTCGCTCTCGCTGCTGTTTCCTCTCCCTCGGGAGTCGGCAGCGTCTGAATTATGTGCGGCTGGTCCAGGGCCAGTGTTAGATCCTGTCCAGGATCCTTCCCTCTGCATGAATTTGTTATCTGCAGTCTCTGAACGATGACGCTGGTTCTGATTTGGAGCAACGGCTTGCTGGTAGAACATTGCGCCAGGCAGGGTACCGTTGTAGCCGAACCATGGCACCGCAGTTTGTGTGGCGAAACCATCCGGTTGAGGAACAAAATACACAAACTGCTGCATGCTGCTCGGCCATGGAGTCCATGAGCTTCCTTCTGTGGCACCGCCAGAAGGTAGGTTTCTGCTTCCTTGTGTAGTTGTGTCATCTGAAGCGTCAGTTCCGACATCCCCGCCATTCTGCAGGTTGCCGATGCTGGTGTTCGGCTTCTGGTATGGATCATTCACCACGACTTTCTTGCCGAATAGCTTGAGGACTGATGTCTCTGATCCTGTACATGACCCCTCTTTGACATCACCATTTGCAGTGAACTCTGAAGCCTGAAATTGGTATTTCAGAAATGCGTTAGAACTAAAAGGTACCGGACATGTTAAAGCAGATCAGATATCATGTCAGGCAAGATTTCACAGGGGGGTATCTAAAGTTTGTTTTCTTCTCAAAGTGATGTCAGTATTACTACTTGTTTATGTATCATGTGGTATTGTGGTGTGTAGCCTTTATTCTCTTATTAAGCCACTCATCCTTGTATGAGGAGCTGAGTGAGGGTGAGACCAAACTCACCACGATTTTGGGCTCTTTCTTCATAATTAATCCGATTTATGTTTTTTAATGAGAGCATCCATGCAACTGATTTTTTCGAGTGCGCATTAGTAATTACTCTCTTTGTAAACTAATATAAAAGCATTTATACTATGTTTTAAACGTTTTTATATTAGTTTACGAGGAAGTACCTGTTTTATATTATTATATGTGTTTTTTGCCATAAAAATGCCTTGGATACGGTACCTTAGTATTTGGCGAGAGACAGACATCCCCTCTGTCCACAGACGAGCCGTAGAGGGAGCCGGCGGCCGACGGAGCCGGCGACCTGCTGCCGCTCGAGTTGTTGGGAAACCGGCCACCGGAGGCCTGGACCCGCGACGTGGTCAGCACCGACGTTGGCGACCCTTCCTCCTGCTCGGCCATCCGCACGGGAGGCCTCTCCAGACGCGTGAGCCCCTGGGCGTGCTTACCGCCGGCCGCCGCGCCGTCGTCAGCTTTGCGCGGGTACGGGTGCGTCGGCTTCCTCTTCGGCCGCGGCGGGGGGATCTGGATCGCCGCCGTCGCCGTCGCGGCCGCGGCGCCCGAGCCGCTGCTGCTTCCGGACGACTCTCTGGTGACCTGCAGAGCACGAGGCGAATCCGGCGTCAGGGAAAATCTGCGGCTGATAAAACCGACGACATCTGCTCTCGGGCCTCCCATGGACGACCCGTGACTTAATTTGGCAGCGAATAAAAAGGAATCATGGCCGAGAGATGAGAGAATTGGTTAGATGGTGAGGGGACGCGGGCCGACCTTAGAGAAGAACTTCTGGGCGTGGCTCCGGATTTGCACCGCCGTCTTGGTGCCTATGTGCTCTGCGCGCACGGAGAAAAAGGGCGCGTTCAGCTCCGGCGAAACCGAACGGAGACGACGGTCACGGGAGCAGAAAGCCGAATTGGCTGCCTTACCTTGTATGCGGCGCCATGCGCGGCCGTGCAGCTGCAGGGCCTCGAGGAAGCGCTTGTGCTCTTCCTCCGTCCACTTCTCCCGCTGCTTCGTGATGGTGTACGGCTTGCGTGCCTGGTCGGGCGACGGATTCAGTTTAGGCACGGAGGCGCAACGCGGGTGCGGGGGCAAGGGGGACGGGGACAAAACTAGGGAGAGATTGCACCTTGGGCACGTGGTCATCCCCTGATAAATCCATGTCGTGGGAACTCGGACGACTCCTGCGACGGTCCGCGGTGTTCTCGTCGGTTGCCATGGCGGCGTTCTCCTGCAAGCACGGGCCACGGAGAAGAAGAAGAAGCATGAGCGTCCATGCTATGTCTCCTGGAGCGGCTCCATTTTAATTTTAATTTTAACCCCGATCATCATGAGGGAAAAGACCCCGGAGAAGCATGGATGGATTACCTGCGTGCAGGCCATCTCCAGCCAGCGAGACCAAACTAATCGCCGGACAAAATCGCACTGCCCCACGTCGCGAGATCAAGAATTCAAGACCGACCAGACCAGGCGCTCGAGGCTCGTTCGTTGTCGACAGAGGGTCAGGCGAGGAGGGAGGAGAAGCGAAGAGGCGAGAGGAAAGGAGTCAGGGGAGGAGGAGAGAGGCGTCGCATAAAAGAGAAGGGGTGCGCAGCGCACGTAGGGCCCAGCGCGCTGGCGAGTGAGGGGATGGGAGAAAAAGAGCATGGAGGGGCGCGCCACGTCGGACGGGATTTTTTCCATTTTCCCGGCGGCCTCGCGGAGAAAAATATAAACCCTGCCGTTGGAGCCGCTCGTTCTTGTGGCTGTGGCTCCTCCCCGCTTCAGTCGCTGTCATGTGCAGATGTGCTCCGTTTGCTACCGGCGGCAGGCAGGCAGCAGCGCCACCGTTAACCTCGGGCTCGCACGCGCCTGAAAACACTTGTGCTCCTCTGCACTGCATCTGCATGCACGCATGCAACGTGTGATGCCCGTATGCACAGGGAGAAAATCACAGGGCAGCCTTAACCATAGGGCACAGCTCAGGCTCAGCTCGATTCCGTCCGATCGTTCGCCACATGCTGAAGCTTGCCTGGACACGCTGACTTCTCTCCGGTCGTTAGAAGGGGGGGGGGGGATCAGTAATATATACTATGTACCGTTTTTAGAACACGGACGGACGGCCTTCCTGTACTTCCAGGGAAAATTCTACTAGTAAGAAAAAAGAACCGCGAAAATATCCCAACCACGAGATTTATTGGCGGGCGCCACGGGCACATGCGCCCGTGACTGTGCGGGTGGATTTGGACTAGAAAAATCGCGAGAGGATAACGAAAAGGGGAGGGCCGGGTGATCTTTCCGTGCGCTTTATGACACGTCAGGCGGGGCCCAGCCGGCGTCGGGCCTCAGGGGCCCGACACGCGGCGCGGCGCCAGAAGCGGCAAGTAGATAGACGTGCCTTCCGCAAATGGGCGGCTCCTGGCCACAAGCTCGGGTTGGCGCTACAAAAATCGCCCGAAACGTCCTGGCCATGTGTTTCCTTCCAGCGAGTCGCCAGTCGCCTCCTCCTCCTGTAGGAGCCGAGGACCAGCGTGAGGTCGTGAATCGTGATCCATCCACACACACACACGCACGGGGACAGACAGAGATGTGCGGGACCCGGCTCGGCTCGCGAGGGGGCACAAGAAAAGAACGGATAGGTTAAAGAAATGCGTCGTTCGTCGATGCGGACCTGGTTCAGTCCATGTCATTGGATTGCTGTTGGGTGCGGCGCAGTGTAGTGCTGATCTTTTCTTTGGATGCGTGGGGCCGGCCGCGTGGCAGGCGATTTCGAGTGTTCCAAAAATCGGACCGCTTAAGGCCTTGGCCAGAATTTCAACTAAAGGTTCCGGAGGTGCCGTCCATCATGGTATATAGTAGGCATACGGTGGATAAATAAATTACAATTGAACAATTGATAAAAAAAACATAGTTATGCAATATTTGTTCATGACAATGATAATTACATATAGGCATCACGTCCGTAAAAAAGTAGACTGACTTCTGTCTGCATCTACTACTATTATTTCACCCATCGACCGCTATCCAACATGCATCTAGAGTATTAAGTAAAACAAAGTAATGCTTGAACAACATTGACATGATGTAGGCAAAGTAGACTCAATCAATATGAATAAACCCCATCAATTTATCCTTAGTGACAACAATACGAAACGTGTCTTGTCCCTTTTTGTCACTGGGATATAGAGCACAACCAGATTGAACCCACTACAACGTACATCTTTCACTGAAGAAATATCAATTTAGTTGGCCAAACTATTTCAATCATGCATATCTAAAGAAGAACCAGCAAGGCACTCAATATCTTTTCATGAACAATCTGAACATAAACTCACAATTCATCGGGTCCCAAAAACGCACCACACAAAAAGATTACATCAAATAGATTACCGCAAAGATGCGGTGAACTTTGTATCGAAGATCAAGAGAGAGAGAGAGAGAGAGAGATCTAGGTACTAACGATGGACCTGTAGGTCTATGGTAGACTACTCACACATCACCATAGGAGCATCAAGGTTGATGTAGAGGCCCTTCGTGATTGACCCCCTCCGGCAGGGCATCGGAACAGGGCTCCCGATGGGCACACGACGGAACAGAGACTTATGGTGGCGGAAAAAGTGTTTCGAGAGGCTCTCCAAGGATTTGGAATGTGCTGGAATTTATAGGCCAGAGAGGGGCGTCGGAGGCATGAGGAGGGGCCAGCGCACATCAGGGCGCGTCCACCGCCCTGTTGTGTAATGCCTCTATGAAAGCACAATATGCTCCCTTAGTGTTTTTGATAATTCATGACAACATACATTCTCTCTTGGGCAAATAATTTTAAGTAGTGTATTTTAGATAAAGTCCATAGAGAAGGTTGGCTAAGGAGTGTGAATGTTGGAAATATGCCCTAGAGGCAATGATAAATTGGTTATTATTATATTTCCTTGTTCGTGATAATCGTTTATTATCCATGCTATAATTGTATTGATTGGAAACTCAAATACATGTGTGGGTACATAGACAAAATTGTGTCCCTACTATGCCTCTAGTTAACTAGTTCGTTGATCAAAGATGGTCAAGGTTTCCTGGCCATAGACATGAGATGTCATTTTATAATGGGATCACATCATTAGGAGAATGATGTGATGGAAAAGACCCAAACTATAAACATAACATTTGATCATGTCAGTTTATTGCTATAATTTTTTGCATGTCAAGTATATGTTCCTATGACCATGATATCATGCAACTCACTGACACCGGAGTACCTTGTGTGTATCAAACGTCGCAACGTAACTGGGTGACTATAAAGGTGCTCTAAAGGTATCTCCGAGGGTGTCTGTTGAGTGGGCATGGATCAAGACTGGGATTTGTTACTCCGTGTGACGGAGAGGTATCGCAGGGCCTACTCGGTAGTACAACATCACAAAAAAAGCCTTGCAAGCAAAGTGGCTAATGTGTTAGTCACAAGATCTTGTATTACCGAACGAGTAAAGAGACTTGTCGGTAACGAGATTGAACTAGCTATAGAGATACTGATGATCGAATCTCGGGCAAGTAACATACCGAAGAATAAAGGAAACATCATATGGGATTAACTGAATAGTGTCTGCATAGTTCTCGAACCCGCAGGGTCTACACACTTAACATTTGGTGACGATATAAGTATAGTTGAGTTGTTATGTTGGTGACCGAAAGTTGTTTGGAGTCCCATATGAGATCTCAGAAACGACGAGGAGCTCCGGAATAGTCCGGAGGTAAAGATTGATATATGGGATAATAGTGTTTGGTCTCCGGAAGGGTTCCGGAATTCACCGGAAAGAGTTTTGGATGTTTCACGAAATGTTCGGGGTACAAGAACACTTTATTTGGGCCAAGGGATAAAGACCACGAGGCTTTAGGAAGGTGCAAAAGGAGTTTTGCGGAGGGTAAGGGCCAGACGCCGAGGACCTTGGCGTCTGGTCCTGGAGTCCGAGAAGTTCTCTTGCCTGCGTGCCAAACCGACCTTGAGGAGGATTTTTCTCCAAGTTTGGACCCCAGGGCTCAACATATAAATAAAGGGGTGGGGTTATCACCCGGAACACATCAAGAATTCCCCAAGCCGTGTGCAGGCAACCCAGCCCCTCTATTTTATCCTTCGTCATAGTTTTCGTTGTGCTTGGCGAAGCCCTGCGGAGATTGTTCTTCACCACCACCGTCACCACGTCGTCGTGCTGCCGGGACTCATCTACTACTTCGCCTCTGTTGTTGGATCAAGAAGGCGAGGGGGTCATCAAGTTGTACTTGTGTTGAACGCGGAGGTGTCATCCGTTCGGTGCTAGATCGGAAGGAACATGATGGGATCACGGGACGGCTCGTGATTGGATCACGAAGATGTTTGACTACATCAACCGCGTTTCTTAACACTTCCGCTTAGCAATCTACAAGGGTATGTAGATCCACTCTCCCTCTCATAGATGCTCATCACCATGGATAGATCTTGCGGGTGTGTAGGAATTTTTTTTGTTTCCCATGAACGTTCCCCATCAGTGAAGAGTATCCGCAAGAAGAAGAAGGAGAAGGAATAGGATTGGCAAAGCTTCAAGCAAGAGGACTCTACATTTTACTTTGTGAGAAATCACTTTGTGTCCATAGGAAAGCCAATACTATTAAAAGGGGGTAAGGTACTGTTGGTGAACAAAATGCTCCACGTGCACAAGTGATAGTCACCAAAAACACCCACAAACTCTTCCACAAAAGTCTGTCCAAGCCTATGATGAAAATCGATGAAACCAACTATTCCCACTCGGTCCCACCAATTCCTCACTCGGACAGAACCCTGCCAAACCCTAGATCATCGATGCAACCGATTCTGCTTCGGTGCCACCAAGTTCAGCTTGCCAACTTTCTGTTACCTCGATTCTTAAAATCGGAAATTCCGAGTTACAAAATGAGTAAGACTCATTTGCAAGGTGGCTCAGGTCATGCACGAAGCTGCATGGGCTAGGGATGTTGGGCCGGAGGTAACGGCGGACGTGCTGAATGAATACTTGGCATTATGGATGAGGACTACGGGAGTGGAGCTGGATCAAGACGAGCGGGACTCGGTTACTTGGTCGTGGGGAACGAATGGAGAGTACTCGGTCAAGTCAGCACACGAAGCCAAATTCTGAGGGAGACAGGTCGTTCCAACGATGGAATTCACTCGGCAATCCAAGGCACTATTGCAATGCAGGTTCTTTGCATGGTTTGTCATACAAAATAGATGTTGAACATCCGACCGCCTAGCAAGTCACGGATTGGACCACGAGAACAGATGCTCCCTTTGTGATCAAGAGGAGGAGACCATGAAACATATTTTGTTTCACTGCATGTTTGCGAAGGAGGTGTGGATTGTGACCATACATTCTTTGGGGAAGCAGGAATGGATGGCAACGGCCGAACAAGGGCTATCGGATTGGTGCATGGACAAGGGAGCAACAAGGCGACACAGGAAAGCGGTTAGAGCACTACTCACAGTAGTTATGTGGGAGATATGGAAGCATCACAATGATATAGTGTTTCACAGAGCTGTGCCATCAAAGAATCATGTCATCCTCCAGATAGGGAAGGAGGGAGAAGCATGGAAGGAAGCGGGGTTGCTCAAAGGGAATAGGAAGGCCTTCTTTTGAGTCGTGGAAGTGTGGGCTAGAGTAACAAATTAGGACATAGATAGGGTGGCTATGGAGTAGGTGTGCATGTAGTTTGTAACACTAACGTGGAGAGGCTCTTTTAACCCCATCCTCTTAATTATAATATAGTACACACACTCGTGTGTATTCGAGAAAAAAACTCTTTTTTCGAGAGTGCGCCAATGGTGTACTATATTTTTATAGAAGGAGAAGAAGTAGTCATATATACAAGATGCTATTTAGATCTGCGGATATCCCCACAAGTATATCCCACTCAACGCCACACTCCCTATTACATTAAGTTACTCTATCACAAATCGTTGTAGTCCTCCTACACCTACACCTGCACTCTTCCATTTCCGTGAGTTCTTCGAAGATCAAACTTGACGAGCTCTTCCGCCGTTTTCACTTGGTTTGTTCTATTGAACACTCTAGCGATTTGTTGCTTCCATAAGGCCCAAGCTATAAGGATAGCCAGTGTGTCAAATCCCCTCTTGTCCATCGTCCTGAATCTTCGTCTTTCACTTAGCCACCAATTAAGAAAGTTGTCATTATGCTCCGGCCTTTGCACATTCAGATTTAGTGCAATTAGGCAACTATGCCAAACCTCCCTCATGTACACGCATGGGACCAGAATGTGCTCGACATTGTCATCCTCCTGCAAGCATGTGTAGCATGGGGACGGTGTCTTGTAAACCATGTCTCACTCGTCGATCCAACGTCCAGAGTCGATGTTGAGTAGCTAACCATGCAAACAACTTGCACTTTAGGGGTGCCCAGCTTCTCCAAATGCGGGTGGAGAAGGCAGATCTAACTTGGCCCGTGCATAGTCTTTGATATGTTAAACATGTTGTATAGACTCCCGATGGATCGCATGGCCATGAGAAGGAATCCGGAGAGTCCATGTCTCGGTTAACAGTGTTGATAAGGTGAGTTAGATTCATTAGCTAAATGTGTGCCGTGAACGTTAGATCACCGGCCATGTCTTTCCACCATCTCCTTGCCACCAGTGCTTGTGCGACAGTCCTTCTGTTCCTAGTCCTTGTGTCCACCGCCGCATGAATGAGTGGTGCGATGTCTGATACTTGTGATCTGCATTGGGTTTTCCGCGAAGAAGAGCGAGTGATGCAACACGGTACATATAAGTATTTCACTCAATTGAGAACCAAGGTTTATCGAACCAATAGTTCGACATTGGGTTTTCCTTTTATCAAACACCCGTCTTCAGCGACTGCACACAAAGAAGCAAACACTTGCAAGAGGGTTGTCAATCCCCTTGGACTTGTTACTTGGTAAATGAAGCATGTAGATGATAGTAGATAATTGTAAATTGCAAAATAAAATAAAAGTTAAATAATAACAATAAGGCAATATAAGTTTTTGTAAATATATAAGTGGATAGACCCGATGGCCATAGTTTTCCCTAGTGGAATCTCTCATGAAGTAAGCATACAGTGGGTAAACAAATTACTATATGGCAATTGATAGAAAAGCGCAAAGCTATGCAATATTTGTTCATGGAAATGTGTTGGAAATATGCCCTAGAGGCAATAATAAAATGGTTATTATTATATTTCCTTGTTCATCATAATCGTGTATTATCCATGCTATAATTGTATTGATTGGAAACTCAAATACATGTGTGGATACATAGACAACACTGTGTCACTAGTATGCCTCTAATAGACTAGCTTGTTGATCAATGATGGTCGAGGTTTCCTAGACATAAACATGAAATTTCATTTGATAATGGGATCACGTCATTAGGAGAATAATGTGATGGACAAGACCCAAACTAGGGACGTAGCATATGACCATGTAAGTTTGTTGCTATTGTTTTCTACATGTCAAGTATGTGTTCCTATGACCATCATATCATGTAACTCACTGGCATCGAAGGAATACCTTGCGTGTATAAAATTTCACAACATAATTGGGTGACTATAAAGGTGCTCTACATGTCTCTTCGAGGGTGTCTGTTGAGTTTACATGGATCAAGACTGGGATTTGATACTCGTGTGACGGAGAGGTATCTCAGGGCCCACTCGGTAATACAACATCACAATGAGCCTTGCAAGCAAAGTGACTAAAGAGTTAGCCACGGGATCTTGTATTATAGAGCAATTAAAGAGACTTGCCGATAATGAGATTGAACTAGGTATAGAGATACCGACGATCGAATATCGGGCAAGTAACATACCGATGAACAAAAGGAACTGCATGCGGGATTAACTGAATCCTTGACATAGAGGTTCAACCGATAAAGATCTTCGTAGAATATGTACGAATAAATATGGGCATCTAGGTCCCGCTATTGGTTATTGTTCATAGAGGTGTCTCGGTCATGTCTGCATAGTTCTCAAACCCGTAGGGTCTGCACACTTAACGTTCGGTGACGTTTCAGTATTATTGAGTTATGTATGTTGGTGACCGAAGATTGTTCGGAGTCTCAAATGAGATCTCGGATGTCATGAGGATCTCCGAAATTATCCGGAGGTAAATATTTATATATAGGAAAGTGGTATTTGGGTTCCAGAAAAGTTTCGGTTATTTTCGGTAGTGTACCGGGAGTGACGAGTGGGTACTGGGGGTCCGTCGGGGGGCACCCACCCCGGGGGGCACATGGGCCCAAGAGGTGGTGCACCAGCCCCTGGAGGGCTGGGTAGCCGACCCCATGAGGGCCCATGCGCCCAAGAGGAAAAAGGTGGAGGGCGATTCCACCTCTTAGCCGACGGCCAAGGCCCTAGTGGAAACCCTAGGGCGCCTCCTCCCATACCTTCCTCCTATAGTTCTATATATAGTGGAGGTTTGAGGGCAGCCCAACACCTGAAAAGCCACATGTTGCCCTCTCCCCTCTAGATCATCTTTCTTCTCTAGATTAGCTCGGTAGAGCTTGACGAAGCCCTGCCAGATTAGTTCTGATACCGGAGAACTCATCTACCTCTTTGCCCTCGCTTGCTGGATCAAGGAGGCGGAGATCGTCATTGAGCTGTACGTGTGCTGAACGCGGAGGTTCGTTCGTTCGACGCTAGATCGTGATTGGATCGCAGGACGGCTTGCGATTTGGAGCGTGGAAACGTTTGACTACATCAACCGCATTTCTTAACACTTCCCACCTAGCGATCTACAAGGGTATCTGGATCCGATCTCTCCTCTCGTAGATGCTCATCTCCTAGATAGATCTTGGTGAAGCATAGGATTTTTTTATTTCCCATGCAACGTTCCCCAACAGTGGCATCATGAGCTAGGTCTATGTGTAGATGAGATCACGAGTAGAATACAAAGAAGTTTGTGGGTGTTGACATTCAGATTGCTTCCTCCCTTGGTCTTTTCTTGATTCGGCAGTATTGTGGGATGAAGCGTCCTGGACCAACTTTACATGTCCACGTACATGAGACCAGTTCCATCGACTGACATGTGACTTTGTTGCATAAAGATGGCTTGCGGGTATCTTTCTCTCCCACCTTAGTTAGATCGGATTCGACAAAGGAGGTCCTTATAGAAGTGGCAATTTGTGTATCATCGTTGTTGTTTTACGTAGGTAAGAATCATTTTTGCTAGATACCCATAGCAGCCACGTAAAACATGCAACAACAATTAGATGACGTCTAACTTGTTTTTTCAGGGTATGTTGTGATATGATATGGCCAAAGACCTGATGAGATATATTTGATGTATGAGATGATCATGTTTTGTAATAGTTCATATCGACTTGCATGTCGATGCATACGGCAACAGGCAGGAGCCATAGGTTCGTCTGTATTTATTGTATGACCTGTGTGTCAATCATTAAACGCTATGTAATGCTTTACTTTATCGTTAAGCGGTAGCAATAGTAGTAGAAGCATGGTTGGCGCAACAACCCCGATGGCGACACAATGATGGAGATCATGATGATGGAGATCATGGTGTTATGCCAGTGACGATGGAGATCATGCCGGTGCTTTGGAGATGGAGATCAAAAGCACAAGTTAATGGCCATATCATGTCACTTTTGATTTGCATGTGATGTTAATCCTTTGTGCATCTTATTTTTCTTAGGACTACGATAGCATTATAAGGTGATCCCTCACTAAAATTTCAAGATAAAATTGTGTTCTCCCCGAGTGTGCGTCGTTGCGAAAGTTTGTCGTTTTGAAGCACCACGTGATGATCGGGTGTGATAGACTTTGTGTTCACATACAAAGGGTGCAAGCTAGTGTTGCACATGCAGAACACTCAGATTAAATTTGACAATCCTAGCATGTACAGACATGGCCTCGGAACACAAGATACTGAAAGGTCGAGCATGAGTCATATAGTAGATATGATCAACATGGAGATGTTCACCATTGAAACCACCTCATCTCATGTGATGACCAGACTTGGATTGGTGAATTTGGGTCATGTAGCACTCGGATGACCGGAGGGATGTCAATTTGAGTGGGAGTTTTTAAGAAATATGATTACCTAAACTCATTATATTGAACAATAGTCTAAGTTGTCTTTGCAAATTTATGTTGTAGATCAATGGCTCGCGTAGTAGTTCCCCTGAATTTCAATGTGTTCCTAGAGAAAGCCAAGCTGAAGATGATGGAAGTAACTTTGTAGACTGGGCTTGTAATCTGAGGATTATCCTCATGGCTTCCCAAGAGTCTTATGTCCTTGATGCATCGCTCGATGAACCACCCGCTCTAGTATCGTCTGCAGACGTTGTGAATGCCTGGCAGGCACGTTCTGATGATTACTCGATAGTTCAATGTGCTATGTTGTATGGCTTAGAACCGAGACTTCAAAGGAGTTTTGAATGTCATGGAGCATATGAGATGTTCCAGGAGTTGAAGTTTATTTTTGAGAAGAATGCCCGGATCGAGAGGTATGTGACCTCCGATAAGTTATATGCTTGCAAGATGGAGGAGAATGGGTCTGTCAGTGAACACATACTCAGAATGTTTGGGTATTCCGACCGTCTGGCTGAATTAGGGATGCCCCTCCCGTTAGAGGCAATCACTGATAGAGTTCTTCAATCACTGCCACCTAGCTACAAAAGCTTCATGTTGAACCATAACATGCAAGGGATGAACAAGTCAGTCGTCGAGCTGTTTGCGATGCTAAAAGTCACTGAGTCTGAAATCCAGAAGGAGCATCAAGTGTTGATGATCAATAAAACCACTAGTTTCAAGAGGAATGGCAAGGGCAAGAAGGGTAACTCCAAGAAGAGTGGCAAAGCAGTTGCCCTCCTCTAAAGAAACCCAAGGTTGTTCCCAAGCCAGAAACTGAGTGCTTTCATTGCAAGGGAACATTCACTGGAAGCGGAACTACCCCAAGTATCTGGCCGACAAGAAGATGACCAACACCAAACAAGGTATATATGATATACATGTTATTGATGTGTACCTTACCAACTCTCGTTGTAGTGCCTCGATATTTGATACCATTTCGGTTGCTCACATTTGCAACTCAAAGCAGGAACTACGGAATAGACGGAGGCTTGCAAAGGGCGAAGTGACGATGCGTGTGAGAAATAGTTCCAAGGTTGATGTGATCACCGTCGGCAAGCTCGCTCTTTGATTACCATCGGGATTAGTGGTGAACCTGAATAATTGTTATTTAGTGCATGCGTTGAGCATGAACATTATATCTGAATCTTGTTTAATGCGAGACGGTTACTCCTTTAAATCAGAGAATAATGGTTGTTCTATTTATATGAGTAATATCTTTTATGGTCATGCACCCAATGTGAGGGGTTTATTCTTATTGAATCTCGATGATACACATGTTCATAACATTGATGCCAAGAGATGTAGAGTTGATAACGATAGTACCACTTTCTTGTGGCACTGCCGCCTAGGTCATATTGGTTTAAAGCGCATGAAGAAACTCCATGCTGATGGATTCTTGACGTCACTTTATTTTGAATCACTTGACACATGTGAACCATGCCTCATGGGCAAGATGACTAAGACTCCGTTCTCCGAAACAATGGAACGGGCAAGTGGCTTGTTGGAAATCATACATACTGATGTGTGCGGTCCGATGAGCATTGAGGCGCGTAGTGGATATCGTTACTTTCTCACCTTCACCGATGACTTAAGTAGATATGGGTATATTTAGTTAATGATACACAAGTCTGAAACAATTGAAAAGTTCAAGCAAATTCAAAGTGAAGTTGAGAATCATCATAACAAGAAGATTATATTCCTACGATCTGATCGAGGAGGAGAATATGTGAGTTATGAGTTTGGAAATAACTTAAGACAATGTGGAATTGTTTCACAATTGACACCGCCTGGAACACCATAGTGTAATGGTGTGTCCAAACGTCATAATCAAACCTTATTGGATATGGTTCTTTCTATGATGTCTCTTGCCATTTTGCCACTATCGTTTTGGGGTTATGCATTATAGACAGTTGCATTCACTTTAAATAGGGCACAATAAAAATCCATTGAGATGATGTCGTATGAATTGTGGTTTGGCAAGAAACCAAAATTATCGTTTCTTAAAGTTTGGGGATGCGATGATTATGTCAAAAAGCTTTAGCCTGAAAAGCCGAAACCCAAAGAGGAGAAATGTGTATTCATAGGATACCCAATAGAGACGGTTGGGTATACCTTCTATCTCAGATCCGAAGGCAAAGTGTTTGCCACTAAGAATGGTTCATTTCTCGAGAAAGAATTGAGTGAGAGGAAGATAGAACTTGATGAGGTCGTTGAACCTTCACTTCAACCAGAGAGCAGCGCAACGCAGAAAGAAGTTTCTATGGAGCCTATATTGATTGAAGAGGAAGCTGATGATGGTGATCATGAAGCTTCGGATCAAGTTACTATTGAACCTCGTAGGTAGACAAGGACACGTACTGCTCCTGAGTGGTACGGTAACCCTGTCTTAGAGGTCAAGTTGTTGGACAATGATGAACCTACGAGCTATGGAGAAGTGATGATGGGCCCGGATTCCGACAAATGATTAGAGGCCATGAAATCCGAGATGGGATCCATGTATGAAAACAAAGTATGTACTTTGGAAGTATTACCTTACGGGCGAAATGCCATTTAGAATAAATGGATCTTTAAGAAGAAGACTGACGCGGACGGTAATGTCACCATCTATAAAGCTCGACTTATGACAAAAGGTTTTTCACAAGTTCAAGGAGTTGACTACGATGAGACTTTCTCACCCATAGCGATGCTTAAGTCCATGAGAATCATGTTAGAAATAGCTGCATTTTTTATTATGAAATTTGGTAGATGGATGTCAAAATAGCGTTCCTTAACGGTTTCCTTAAGGAAGAGTTGTATATAAATCATCCAGAAGGTTTTGTCGATCCAGAGAATGCTGACAAAGTTTACAAACTCCAACGATCCATTTATGGACTGGTGCAAGCATCTCGGAGTTGGAATCTTCCTTTTGATGAGGTGATCACAGCGTTCTGGTTTATACAAGTTTACAAAGAAGCTTGTATTTACAAGAAAGTGAGTGGGATCTCTATAGTGTTTCTAATACTATATGTGGATGACATATTGCTGATTGGAAACAATATAGAATTGAATGAAAGTGTGAAGTAATATTTGAACAAGAGTTTTTCAGTGAAGGACCTAGGAGAAGCTGCTTTCATATTAGGCATCAAGATCTATATAGATAGATCAAGACGCTTAATAGGACTTTCACAGAGCACATACCTTGAAAAAGTTTTGAAGAAGTTCAAAATGGATCAATCCAAGAAGGGGTTCTTGCCTTTATTGTAAGGTGTGAAGTTGAGTAAGTCTCAATGCCCATTGACTACAGAGGATAGAGAAAATATGAGTGTCATCCCCTATGCTTCTGCCATAGGCTCTATCATGTATGCAATCCTATGCACAAGACTAGATGTCAGCCTTGCCATAAGTATGGCCGGAAGGTTTCAAAGTGATCCAGAATGTAACACTGGACAGCGGTCAAGAATATCCTTAAGTACCTGAAAAGGACTTAGGAAATGTTTCTCGTTTATGGAGGTGATAATGAGCTCGTCATAAAGGGTTACGTTGATGTAAGATTTGACACGGATCCGGATGACTCTAAGTCTCAAACCGGATACATATACATTCTCAATAGGGGAGCGGTAAGCTGGTGCAGTTCCAAGCAAAGCGTGGTAGCTGATTCTACATGCGAAGCGGAGTACATAGCTGCCTCGAAGGCAATGAAGGAAGGTGTCTGGATGAAGCAGTTCATGACGGATCTTGTAGTTGTGCCCAGTGCACTAGACCCAATGACTCTGTTCTGTTACAACACTGGTGCCATTGCTTTGGCCAAGGAACCAAGGTTTCACAAGAGGACCAGACACATAAAGCGACGCTTCAATTCCATCCACGATCACATCAAGGAGGAGGACATAAATATTTGCAAAGTACACACGGATCTAAATGTCGTAGACCCGTTAACTAAACCTCTTCCACAGGCTAAACATGATCAACACCAGAACTGTATGGGTGTTAGATTCATCACAATGTAAACCACATGGCGATGTGAGCTAGATTATTGACTCTAGTGAAAGTTGGATACTATTGGAAATATGCCCTAGAGGCAATAATAAAATGGTTATTATTATATTTCCTTATTCATGATAATTGTTTATTATCCATGCTATAATTGTATTGATTGGAAACTCAAATACATGTGTGGGTACATAGACAACACTATGTCCCTAGTATGCCTCTAATAGACTAGTTTATTGATCAAAGATGGTCGAGGTTTCTTGGCCATAGACATGAGATGCCATTTGATAACGGGATCACATCATTAGGAGAATGATGTGATGGACAAGGCCCAAACTACGAACGTAGCATATGATCGTGCTAGTTTCTTGCTATTGTTTTCTACATGTCAAGTATGTGTTCCTATGACCATGAGAACATGTAACTCATTGACATCGGAGGAATACCTTGTGTGTATCAAACGTCACAACGTAACTGGGTGAAAAGACGTGGATGTTTCCTATAGGGGGTGAATAGGCGCTTTAAAGTAATTACGGTTTCGGCTTGAACAAATGCGGAATAAAACTATCATTTAATTTGTCAAGCACAAAACCTAAAACAACTAGGCTCACCTATTTGCACCAACAACTTATGCTAAGCAAGATAGACAACTAAGTGATAGCAACATACATAACAAGAAACAATATGGCTATCACAAAGTAAAGTGCATAAGTAAAGGGATTGGGTAAGAGATAACCGAGGCACGAGGAGACGATGATGTATCCCGAAGTTCACACCCTTGCGGATGCTAATCTCTGTTCAGAGTGGTGTGGAGGCACAATGTTCCCCAAGAAGCCACTAGGGCCACCGTAATCTCCTCACGTCCTCGCACAATGCAAGATGTCATGATTCCACTAAGGGACCATTGAGGGCGGTCACCAAACCCGTACAAACAAGGTTGGTGCAATCTCCACAACTTAATTGGAGTCTCCCAACAACACCATGAAGCTTCACCACAATGGATTGTGGCTCCGAGGTGACCTCAAAAGTTTCGAGGCACCACAAACCATCTAGGGCGCCAAGGCACCCAATGATTGGAGACCCCGACGCTTGCTCGAAGATTTACACCACAATGATTGAGCTCTGAGGCACCACAAACCGTCTAGGGCGCCAAGGCACCCAAGAGGAACAAGCTCTAGGGTGTGCAAACACCCAAGAGTAATAAGCTTCTCAAACTTCACTTCCACGTATCACCGTGGAGAGCTCAAACCTATGCACCAAATGCAATGGCAAGGGCACACTAAGTGCCCAAGTCCTTCTCTCCCAACTCCCACAACAACAACTAATGCTATAGAGGAAAATGAGAGGAAGAACGAAGAAGAACACGAAGAACTCCAAGATCTTGATCCAAGGGGTTCCCCTCGCATAGAGGAGAAAGTGATTGGTGGAAATGTGGATCTAGATCTCCTCTCTCTTTTCCCTCAAGAACTAGCAAGAATCATTGGTGGGATTGAGAGTTAGCAAGCTTGAAGAAGGTCAACAATGGGGGAAGAACACAAGCTCAAGAGTTAGAGAGCAATGGGGAAGAAGACCCCCTTTTATAAGGCCCTCCAAATCCAACCGTTATGTGCACAGGTCATGCACAAGCGATACTACCGCTCGGCTGAGAGGTACTACCGCTTAGCACAATAGTTCCAAGGGAAGCATGCAAAACGGCAAAAAACACGAGGCGGTAGTACCGCCTGGTACTTCCGCTTAAAAAACATAAGTGACACTTAAGGGCGGCAGTACCGCTCGATACTTCCGATTAAAAAAATAAGCGGCACCTCAGGGCGGCAATACCGCTCGGTACTTCCGCTTAATAAATAAGCGGTAGTGACAGCGGTAGTACATAGCGCAAGTACCGCCCAAGCGGTACTACCGTGCTACCGAGTAGTTCTACCTCTTGTCCAGAGAAATACAACCCTGGCACTAAAACTGCCATAACTTTCGCAAATGAACTCCGAATTGAGCAAACTCAAGCTTGTTGGTTTTCTTAAGAAGAGGCAGTATGAAAATGCCAATGATATAGGGATGTGAAATCTCTATGAATGAAGAACCGGGAAAAACTCCAACATCGAAAACATCATAGAAGATGCATATGGACTCCTTTTCGATGAACTTGAGCTTGTCATGAAGCTGACCATAAGCTCAAGAACTCACAAAGAGAAACACCAAACAAGAACCAATAAAGATGATGATGCAAGGATGCAAATGGTTTGAGCTCTCAACGAACGATACGATCAAGCTACTCACTTGAGAGCCCCCCTTGATAGTACGACTATCTATCCTGTAACTCGGTCTCCTAACTACCACTAAGAGACCGATAAAATAGAAAACCCTAACAAGGTCAAACCTTTGCCTTGCGCATAGTCCATTTGAGCTAGATGATGACGATCTTGACTTCCTCAAGATGGACCACCTTTCTTGATTGCGCCGGCTTGATGAAAATTAGTAGATTGCTCCCCATACTCCACTATGGGTGAGCCACTCTTCGACACATCTTCACAAGTCCATTGTCACCACAATGAACGACAAGCTTCAATATGATTTCTCTGTGATGCTTCACTTGAGCTTGCACACCACAACCTTGATGACGATCACCACTTGATGTCATCTTCCATGGGATGTATGATATCTTCCACTTGACGCAAGCCCATGGAAACATACCTAACCCCACAAAGAACTCTCACAGGGAACATGGGTTAGTACACAAAGCGTAATGGACAATGCTTACCATACCATGGGATCACTTGATCCCTCTCGGTACATCTTGTATGCTTTGTGTGTTGATCAACTTGATTCACTCTTTGACTTAGTCTTGATCAACCTTGTATCTTATCTTCTTTATGACCAAACTTTGGATAAGACCTTGAATACCACCTTGGTCACTATATAAACTCTTTGAAACCAACAAATGGACTTCAGAAGTGCATATGGACAAATCCTTTGATTATAACTTAAGGAAACCATTAGTTCATAGGGATTTTCATCAATTACACAAAACCACACATGGAGAAATGTGCTCTTACACTGGGTGACTATAAAGGTGCTCTACAGGTATCTTCGAGGGTGTTTGTTCAGTGACATGGATCAAGACTGAGATTTGTTACTCCGTGTGACGAAGAGGTATATCAGGGCCCACTCGGTAATACAACATCACAATGAGCCTTGTAAGCAAAGTGACTAAAGAGTTAGCCATGGGGTCTTGTATTATGGAACAAGTAAAGAGACTTGTCGGTAACGAGATTGAACTAGGTATAGAGATACTGACGATCGAATCTCGGGAAAGTAACATATCGATGAACAAGGGGAACTGCATACGGGATTAACTGAATCCTTGACATAGAGGTTCAACCGATAAAGATCTTCGTAGAATATGTAGGAACCAATATGGGCATCCATGTTCCGCTATTGGTTTTTGGGCGTAGAGGTGTTTCGGTCATGTCTGCATAGTTCTCGAACCCGTAGGGTCTGCACACTTAACGTTCGGTGATGTTTCAGTATTATTGAGTTATGTATGTTGGTGACCGAAGGTTGTTTGGAGTCCCGGATGAGATCCCAAACATCATGAGGAGCTCCAGAATGGTCCGGAGGTAAAGATATATATATATATATAGGAAAGTGGTATTTGGGTTCCGAAAAAGTTTTGGGTATTTCCGGTAGTGTACCGGGAGTGACGAATGGGTTCCGACGGTCCACCGAGGGGCACCCACCCTGGGGTGGCACATGGGACCAAGAGGTGGCGCACCAGCCCCTCGTGGGCTGGGCAGCCAACCCCATGAGGACCCATGCGCCCAATTGGAAAAAGGTGGGGGTGGGAGGACTCCTTGTTGGAGTAGGACTCCTCCCCCGCGTCCCACCTCCTAGTTGGAGGCGGATTCCACCTCTTCGTCGGCGGCCAAGGCCCTAGGGGAAACCCTAGGGCTCCTCCTCCCACCCTTCCTCCTATATATAGTGGAGGTTTGAGGGCAGCCCAACACCTGAAAACCCATGTGATGCCCTCTCCCTCTAGATCGTCTTTCTCCTCTAGATTAGTTCAGTTGAGCTTGGTGAAGCCCTGCTGGATTAATTCACCACCACCGCCACCATGCTATTGTGCTACCAGAGAACTCATCTATATCTCCGCCCTCGCTTGCTGGATCAAGGAGGCGGAGATCGTCATCAAGATGTACGTGTGCTGAACGCGGAGGTGTCGTCCGTTCGGCGCTAGATCGTGATTGGATCGCGGGACGGCTTGCGATTTGGATCGTGAAGACGTTCAACTACATCAACCGAGTTACTTAACGCTTCATGATTAGCGATCTACAAGGGTATGTGGATTCGATCTCTCCTCTCATAGATGCTCATCTCCTAAACTGATCTTGGTGAAGCATGGGATTTTTTTGTTTCCCATGCAACGTCCCCAACACAATGATCATTATATATAGTAGGCATACGGTGGGTAAACAAATTACAGTTGGGCAATTGATAGTAAAGCGCATAGTTATGCAATATTTGTTCATGGCAATGATCATTACATATAGGCATCACGTCCGTAAGCAAGTAGACCGACTCCTGCCTGCATCTACTACTATTACTCCACCCATCGACCGCTATCCAACATGCATCTAGAGTATTAAGTAAAACAGAGTAATGCTTGGAGAACATTGACATCATGTAGACAAAGTATATTCAATCAATATGAATAAACCCCATCAATTTATCCTTAGTGGCAACAATACAAAATGTGTGTTGTCCCTTTCTATCACTGGGATATAGAGCACATCCAAATTGAACCCACTACAACGTACATCTTTCACTGAAGAAATATCAGTCTAGTTGGCCAAACTATTTCAATAGATCGAAGAGAATTACGAAGCTATCATATAATTATGCATATCTAAAGAAGGATCAGCAAGGAACTCGACATTATTTCATGAACAATCTTAACATAAACCCACAATTCATTAGGTCTCAAAAATGCGCCGCACAAGAAGATTACATCAAATAGATCACCACAAAGATGCGATGAACTTTGTATTGAAGATCAAGAGAGAGAGAGAGAGCAAAAGATGGAGGGAGAGAGAGATCAATCTAGGAACTAACTACAGACCAGGTCTATGGTAGACTACTCACACATCACCATGGGAGCATCAAGGTTGATGTAGAGGCCCTTTGTGATCGATCCCCTCTGGCATGGCACCGGAAGAGGGCTCCACATGGGCACATGGTGGAATAGAAACTTGGCAGCGAAAAGAGTGTTTCAGGAGGCTCTCCAGGGTTTTTGGAATATACTGGAATTTATAGGCCAGAGAGGGGCGTCGGGAGGCATGAGGAGGGGCCAGCGCACATCAAGGCGCGACCACCACCCTATTGTGTGCTGCCTCTCTTGTGCAGCCTTCGGTCTTCTCCCGAAGCTTCCAAGTCTTCTTTTGGTCTAGAAAAAAATTATAAAAAAGTTTCATGGCAATTGGACTTCGTTTGGTACTGTAAACCTGAAAAGCTAAAAACACGAAGAAAACAACGAGTGGCACTTGGCACTGGGTTAATAGGTTAGTGCTAAAATAATAATATGAATTGGTAAATAGATGCCCAAAATGTATCCTAGAATAATAATATTATAGCATGGAACAATCAAAAATTATAGATACGTTGGAGACATATCAGCATCCCCAAGCTTAATTCCTGCTCGTCCTTGAGTACATAAATGATAAAAACATAAATTTTGATGTGACATGCTACCCAACATGTAATCTATTGCATGTATGATCATTAAGAAATGATGAATTAATAAGCATCAACATAGTAATATTCATAAACATAAGTAAGATAATCATCAAGTTTCAAAGTATATGATCCTTAAAAAATGTTTACCCTCTATTCATTTTATCGTATAAGTATAACATGGCTCCGTATTCACCACATAAATACCAATGTCCAGCATCACAGTGTCAAGTCAGGCAATTGGATCATACTTTTTAACGCGCTTCTGCTTTCTATTACTCACGCAATATATGAGCATGAACCATGTATATAGCATAAAGGTGGAATACAATATGTTGGTAGGTTTCAAAGGGATAAAAGTGGAGAAGAAGATCTCACACCAATTAGGCGTATCAACAGGCTATGGAGATGCCCATCAATAGATATCAATGCGTGGAGTAGGGATTGCCATGCAACGAATGCACTAGAGCTATAAGTGTATGAAAACTAAACTAAAGTTAAGTGGGTGTGCAACCAACTTGCTTGCTCATGAAGACCTTGGGAATTTGAGGAAGCCCGTCATCGTAATATATAGGTGAAGTTCTATAATGAAAATTTTCCACTAGCATATGAAAGTGACAAAACAAGAGACTCTCTATATGAAGAACATGTGCCACTTTGAGACACAAGTGTGAAAAAGAGGTAGTAACATTGTCCCTTCTCTCTTTTCTCTCATTTATTTTATTATTTAGTTTTTTAGTTTCTTTCTTTTTATTTTTTCATTGGGAGTCTGATCCCGACTTGCGGGGGAGTCATTGTGTCCGTCATCCTTTCCTCACTGAGCCAGTGTCCTAATAATGGTGATCATCACACTTTTATTTACTTAGAACTCGATATGAAAAACTGATAAAGTAATATGACTCTGTATGAATACCTCTAGCATTGTACCAAGACATGCAATGATCAAGCGTAACATGTATAAAAAATGATGAATGGTGTCTTTGCCAGAAATACTATGTCAGCTTATATGATCATGCAAAGTAATATCACAATGAAAGTACAAGGCATATGATGTAACGGTGGAAGTTGCATGGCAATATATCTTGGAATGGCTATGCAAATGCCATAATAGGTAGGTACGCTAGATATTTTGAGGAAGATATAAGGTGTCTTATGTGCAACAGAGTGTATCATGTCATGGGGTTTGGATGCGCCGACGAAGGTTGCACCGATCCTTAGGGTGAGAATGGGCAATGCACGGTAGCGAAGAGGCTAGCAAATATGAGGTGAGTGAGAGTGCATATACTGTGGATTTACATTAGTCGTAAAGAACTCACATACTTATTGCAAGATTTTATTAACTTTCTCAAAGCAAAGTACTACTCGGATGCCCCTAGGGAGGAGGTTGGGAGGAGTTAACCACCGCGTGCCTCCGACTTAAACAACACTAGGATTTCAGCGAGGAATAAGAATGGTCACACGTCATCACCATGCCATAAAAAATATTTATATGAACAACAAGTTAACAACCTCTAATTCCCAATACTCTTACTAATTATTAATCATGCACTCATTCCTCTTCATATTACCACATTAATATCATTATCTCAAGATTTCTCTTTTATGTGCTACATGAAGGTTTTGATTATGCACTCCTTGAATACCTAATATTTTTGGACTAGTACTATAACCCATGCAAATTACCATCAGTTTGTATTAACTCTCAAACAAATATAATTGAAAAACGAGAGTGCAATTATTTCTTTAAATTCTACACGCCACGTGTAACCCCCCCTATGTAATGAGATACGATGATCATCATGATTAAGCTAATCATTTTTTTAAACAATGCTTGATCATCTTAGAATCATATCTTATTTCATATCCCAGTTTGAAATTAAAATTAAAAATAAAAAGTGAATTAAAGAAATTCACCAACATGAAAACAGAAGTGTTCAAAGTGTTGCAAATAATCCATAAATAATTATGGTGATGAACCAACATTTTGTATAAAGTGTTTGATGCCCTAATATAATTTAAACAAAGGCCAAACAATAATTTAAATGCGTGTTTCAATTATGGCAATACCAAACTTTTTCAAATGCCTCCCAAACTTTTTGTGGCAGTACCTAAATTTGTAATATGAATAATGGGCCTAGTCCCATATTTTACAAAAGTCAATTGGTAAATAAAATAAAAGAAAACAAAAGGAAATAAAATGAAACAAAAAAGAAACAAAAAATAAAAAGAAAAAGAAAAGAAAACGGTTCACTGCTGGACTAGGCCGCAAGTGCACAGTGCAGGCCCAGTGATACGTCTCCAACGTATCTATAATTTTTGATTGTTCCATGCTATTATATTATCATTCTAGGATACTTTTGACTAATTATTTACCAATTTATATTATTTTTTAGCACTAACCTATTGACCCAGTGCCCAATGTGAGTTGCTATTTTGTGCGTATCTTTTACTTTTCAGGTTTATAGTACCAAACGAAGTCCAATTGCCCTGAAACCTTTTTATGATTTTTTCTGGACCAAAAGAAGACATGGAAGCTTCAGAAAAAGACCAGAGGCCGCACGAGGGGGGCACAAGACAACAGGGCGCGGCCAGGGGGGCCATGCCCTGATGGTTTGTGCCTCCTTGGCGGCCCCTCTCACCCCGTTCTTTGGCCTATAAATTCACATATATTCCAAAAAAACATAGAAGGCATCCCAAAACACTATTTCTACCACCTCAAGTCTTGTTCCGCCGCGATGTCATCTGGAGCTTCGTTCTGCCACCCTGCTGGAGAGGGGATCAATCACGGAGGGCCTCTTCATCAACCTTACTGCCCTCATGATGATGTGTGAGTAGTTCACCATAGACCTACGGGTCCGTAGTTAGTACCTAGATGGCTATCTCTCTCTCTCTCTCTCTCTCTCTCTCTCTTTTGATCTTCAATACAATGGTCATCACATCGTCGCTTTGACCCATCCGATGTAACTCATTTGTGCGGTGCATTTGTTGGGATCTGATGAATTGTGGGTTATGTTCAGATTATTTATGAAAAGTATTTGAGTCTACTCTGAAATTATTATGATTCTTAATTGCATGATCATTATAGATTTGTAATTCTCTCTGATCTATTGATTTTCTTTGGCCAAGTAGGTTGATCTTTCTTTAGTGAGAGAGGTGCGTTGTACTAGGTCCAACCTGACGAGTTTCTATATCCCAGTGACAGAAGGGGACAAGTTGTGTCTTTGTGTTGTTGCCACTAAGGATAAAATGATGGGGTTTATTCATATTGCTTGAGTTTAGTTTGTATACATCATTTCCTCGTTCTCCATGCATTAATCTGTTTGTCATGAACTTAATACGTAGAGAGACAAGCATATAAGCGCTCTTGAAGTGGAGTAATAGTAATAGGTGCAGGCAGGAGTTGGCCTATGTGTCTTGGACGTGATC
Organism: Hordeum marinum; assembly: GCA_022496015.1. Classification (NCBI taxonomy): domain Eukaryota; kingdom Viridiplantae; phylum Streptophyta; class Magnoliopsida; order Poales; family Poaceae; genus Hordeum; species Hordeum marinum. The sequence goes on along the minus strand of CM039677.1, from coordinate 336,746,110 downwards.
CCTATATACACATGATCATTGCCGTGAACATCGCATAACTATCCGCTTTTCTGTGAATTGCCCAATAGTAATTTGTTTACCCACTGTATGCTTATTTTCCCGAGAGATGTCGCTAGGGAAAACTATGTCCTCGGGGGTCTATTCACTTATATATTTACATACTTATCAATACCTTCTTGTTCTTATTTACCTTTTATTTATTTATTTGAAATTTACAATTATCTACTATTATCTACACACTCCACTTGCTTGCAAATAACGATATCAAGGGGATTGACAACCCTCTTACCCGCATTGGGTGCAAGTTGTTTGCTCTTTTGTGTGCAGCCACTGAACACGGTTGTGGATTGATATTAGTATTGGTTCGATAAACCTTGATTTCATAACTAAGGGAAATGCTTACCCTTATTGTGTTGCAATTACCCGTTCCTCTTCACGGAAAACCTAACGCATATCACGAATATCAGGAAGGATTTTTGGCGCCGTTGCCGGAGAATATCATCACCAACTATCAAGTAACTTCACACAAATTATCACTCACTTGTTCTTGTTTTTGTTTGCTGTTATATTTAGTTTGTCTCATAAAAAATACAAAATATTTATCTTTTCTTGTTACTAGTTTACTCTTTTGCTTGCTAGTTTACTTGTCGTGCTTGTTACTTTGCTTGTTTAGTCACCATGTCTCAAGATACTACCAAGTTATGTGATTTCTCAAATACTAATGACAATGATTTCATTAGTACTCCTATACCACCCGCCACTAGTGCGGATGCTTTTGAGATTAATGCTGCATTGATAAATCAAGAGCAATTCTATCCATTGCTCTTGATGTTTTGAGACTATTAAATCTATCCAAATATCTATTAATTAAAGTAAGGAGAGGACCGCTAAGTTGAAATTTGAGCGAGAATACTTAGAAAAAGCTCTTCCACCCGGTTTTACCGTAATCATGATGAAGATCTTAAAATGATTGGTACTTACCCTATTGAGTATTTGTTTAATAATCTGAATATTAATGATAAAGGGACCAGAGATGAGTCAACACTAGTTAGTGAGTGTCTTGTTTGCTTAGAGGGTGATGATTTTGATGCTAAAACTGAAAAAGTGGGTTTGGAGAGGTCAAAACTTTAAATAGTGATATGCCCATTATATTGTATTACAAGGACTTTAAATATGAAAGTTTCTCTTTGGTATAATGTATTTCCTTGTTACAAACCATTATTATCTCACCCAATTCTTATGAACAAAACAAGGCTTTCACTAATCACCTAATGGAAGCGATGATAAAAGCTTATGATGAGAAACTTGAGCTTGAAGTTTCTATTCCTAGAAAATTGCATGATGAGTGGGAACCTACTATCGAAATAAAGATAAATAAATATGAATGCAATGCTTTTTGTGACCTTGGTGCTAGTATTTCAACTTTACCTAAATCTCTTTGTGATGTACTTGGTCTAACTAATATACAAGAATGTTCCCTAAACTTGCATCTTGCGGATTCAACCATCAAGAAAGCTTTAGATAGAATTAATAATGTTCTTATTATTGCAAATAATAATTATGTGCATGTATATTTCATTGTGTTTGAAATTGATTGCAATCCTACTTGTCCTATGATACTTTGAAGACCTTTCTTACGAACTATAGGTGCAATCATTGATATGAAAGAGGGAAACATAAGGTTCCAATTTCCATTAAAGAAAGGGATGGAACACTTCCCCAGAAATAGAATTAAACCACCAAATGAATCAATTATGAGACCTACTTATGGGTGGAGTGTCAAAGATGGCAATACTTGAAACTATGCATTATGCCTAGCTAGGGGCATAAAACAATAGCGCTTGTTGGGAGGCAACCCAATAGTTATCTTTATTTTTTACTTTTTACTTTCTGTCTTGGTATTATAACATGATTATTGCCTCTGTAATTATTGTGTTTTTATGTTTTAATTAGTGTTTGTGACAAGTAAAGCCTTTGGGATGACTCACAAGATGAGTAGAATTGATATGGTGCAAAAACAGAAACTTAAGAGTCCAATAAAGAATTTATCTGATTTTATAGGGACGTATATTTGATATGAATTTTTACACAGTATTTATATAAAAATTATTAAAGTTTAACTAATTTTTCAGAATTTTTAGAGTTACATAAGCATAGGTTCTCTACAAATCATTGCAGACTTTTCTGTTTTAGACATATTCTGTTTTTGCTTGCATGGTTTGCTTGTTTTGATGATGCTATGGATTGTAACGGGGGGTATAAGCCATGAAGAAGTTAGAATAAAGTACTTATTATGAAATAATTAAATATTAATTAATTTATAACAATATGTAAAGTATTTGATATGTTGCTTATACTAACAGATCTCATGAAGTTTTGTTGAGTTTTGTGTGATTGAAGTTTTCAGGTTTAGGGTGCTATCACGATGGACAATGGAATAAGGAGCAAAAAGAGCCTAAGATTGGGGATGCCCATGGAACACCAAGGTAATATTCTATGAATAATAAATCATCTAAGATTGGGGATGCCCCGGAAGGCATCCCCTCTTATGTCTCAATTCATTCGTATGTCACTTGGAGCTATATTTTTATTCGTCACATGATATGAGTTTTGCTTGGAGCGTCACTTGCTTTTGTTTTCTTTTACCTTTGGTTTGCCACAATAATTGTTTTTTTGGACACACTTGTTTGAGAGATACACACCTTCATCATAATTTGTTAGAATACTCTATGTGCTTCACTTCTATCTTTTGAGCTTAGCAGTTGCTCTAGTTCACTTATATCTTTTCGAGCACGGTGGCGTATAGATTTTATAGAAATAATTGCACTCTAATTCTTCACTTATATATGTTTGAGGGTTAATAAATAGTGGCGGTGATCTGCATGGGTCATAAGACTAGTCCAAAAATAATAGGTATTTAATGAGTGATAATCAAAACCATCATGTAGCACATAAAAGAGAGATTGTGGGTTAATGACATTGATGTGGTAATATGAAAAGGTGTGGGTGCATCATTGTTGATTCGTAGAAGTGTCGGCATTAAGAGGTGTTAAATTTTTGTTTGTCTAAAAATTAGAAAGGCATGGTGAGTATGTGTGAGCATTTCTATTCCTCGTTAAAATCCTAGTGTTGTTTCGGGTCGGAGGCGCGCGATGGTTAACTCCTACCAACCTCATCCCTCGAGGCATGCAAGTAGTACATTGATTTGTGATAAAACTAATAAAACTTTGCAATAAGTATATGAGTTCTTTATGAATAATGTGAAACAATGGATATACGCAATCGCACCTCCTCATATTTTGCTAGCCTCTTCGGTACCGTGCTTTGCCCATTCTCCCCTCGAGGATCGGTGCAACCTTCGCCGGTGCATCCAGACCCCATGACATGATACGCTCTATCACACATAAGCCTCATTATATCTTCCTCAAAACATCCACCGTACCTACCTATTATGGCATTTCCATAGCCATTCCGACATATATTGCCATGCAAATTCCATCGTCACATCATATGACTAGTTCGTTCATCATCATATTGCTTTGCATGATCATATAGAGCTGACATAGTATTTGTGGAAAAGCCACTGTTCATCATATTTTCTACATGTCACGCTAGTTCATTTCACATCTTGCTACACTGTCAGAGGCATTCATATTGAGTCATATTGTTCCATAGTCCTTCATATCGAGTCGTAAGTAAATAAAAGTGTGATGATCATCATTATTAGAGCATTGTCCCAGGGAGGAAATAAAAAATGGGAGAGGCCAAATGAGCCTATAATTAAAAAAACTGAAAAATGATGAAAATGAAAAAAATTAGAGAAAAAGAAAGATGGGACTTTGCTACTATCCTTTACCACACTTGTACCTCAAAGTGGCACCTTGTTTTCATATAGAGAGTCTCATGTTATGACATTTTCATATGCTACTGGGAATCACTTTTTCATTATTATAAACCTGGCTTGTATATTCCGATGACGGACTTCCTCAAATGCCCGAGGTCTTCATGATCAAGCAAGTTGGATGCACACCCCACTTAGCTTCAGTTGAGCTTTCATACACTTATAGCTCTAGTGCATCATTTGCATGACAATCCCTACTTCTTGCACTGACATCTATCGGTGGGTATCTCCATAGCCCGTTGGTACACCTAGTTGACATGATATTATCTTCTCCTCTTTTTACCCCTTTGATATCTACCACCGTAATCTATTACACCCGTATGATATGGCCATGGTTCGCACTCTTCTATTGCGTGAAGAATAAAAAGTTGATGCATATTGAAAAGGTACGATCCAATTGCTTGACTTGGGCACCGTGGTGCTTAAAATTTGTATTAATGTGGTGAAGATGGAGCCATGCCTTGCTAACATAATAAGACGAACGGGGGTAAAACATTCTTTGAGGATCGTATACTTTGAAAGATTGATGGTTTTGTTGCTTATGCTTATAAGTATTGCTATGTTAATGTTTGTTAATTCATTGTGTGTCAATAAGCATAGATTCAAAAGATTACATATTGGGTAGCATGTCACATTAAAAATTCCATTTTCATCATTTACCTAATCGAAGACGAGCAAGAATTAAGCTTGGGGATGCTAGATACGTCTCCAACGTACCTATAATTTTTGATTGTTCCATGCTATTATATTATCATTCTAGGATGCTTTTTGAGTAATTATTTACCAATTTATATTGGGCACTAACCTATTGACCCAGTGCCCAGTGTGAGTTGCTATTTTCCGCGTGTTTTTTACTTTTCAGGTTTACAGTACCAAACGAAGTCCAATTGCCCTGAAACTTTTTTATGATTTTTTCTCGACCAAAAGAAGACCTGGAAGCTTCGGGAGAAGACCGGAGGCCGCACGAGGGGGCCACAAGCCAACAGGGCGCGACCAGGGTGTGGTCGTGCCCTGATGTCTTGGCCTCCCTTGCGGCCCCTCTAACCCCGTTCTCTGACCTATAAATTCACATATATTCCAAAAACCCTAGAGGGCATCATCAAACACTTTTTCCACGGCGTCAAGTCTCTTTTCCGCCGCTATCTCATCTGGAGCTTCGTTCCGGCACCCTACCTGAGGGGGATCGATCACAGAGGGCCTCTTCATCAACCTTGTTGCCCTCATGATGAAGTGTGAGTAGTTCACCACATACCTATGGGTCTGTAGTTAGTACCTAGATGGATATCTCTCGCTCTTTTGATCTTCAATACAATGGTCATCGCATCTTCGCTTTGATCCATCCGATGTAACTCTTTTGTGTAGTGGTTTTGTTGGGATCCGATGAATTGTGGGTTTATGTTCATATTATTCATGAAAATTATTTGAGTCTTCAATGAAATTATTATGATTCTTAATTGCATGATCGTTATAGCTTCGTAATTCTCTCCGATCTATTGATTTGCTTTGGCCAAGTAGATATATCTTTCTTCAGTGAGAGAGGTCTGTTGCACTGGGTTCAACCTGACCAGTTTCTATATCATAGTGATAGAAAGGGACAAATTGTGTCTTTGTGTTGTTGCCACTAAGGATAAAACGATGGGGTTTATTCATATTGCTTGAGTTTACTTTGTCTACATCATGTCATCGTTATCCATGCATAACTTCGTTTGTCATGAACTTAATACGTAGAGAGGCAAGCATAGAAGCGCTCTTGAAGTGGAGTAATAGTAATAGGTGTAGGCAGGAGTCGGCCTATTTATCTTGGACGTGATGACTATATACACATGATCATTTCTGTGAACATCGCATAACTATCCGTTTTTCTGTCAATTGCCCACAAATAATTTGTTTACCCACCGTATGCTTGTTTTCATGAGAGATGCCGCTAGGAAAAACTATGGCCCCTGGGTCTATTCACTTATATATTTACAAACTTATCAATACCTTGTTGTTCTTATTTAATTTTTATTTTATTTTTCAATTTACTATTATCTACACACTTCACTTTCTTGCAAATATTGAGATCAAGGGGATTGACAACCCTCTTGCCCGCATTGGGTGCAAGTTGTTTGCTCTTTTGTGTGCAGCCGCTGAAGACACTTGTGGATAGATATTCCTATTGGTTCAATAAACATTGGTTTATAACTCAGCGAAATACTTACCCGTATTGCTACAATTACCCGTTCATCTTCACGGAAAACTCAAGACAGTTCACAAGTATCACGCAGCCCAACACCCCCCCTCGTCGTCGTTCTCTTACTGCTCACCGAGGGTGCATTGGCCACTAGGCGCCCGTCCATAATGCCGATCGGCCATGCGCCGGTCATCCCGTGCCTCCCCATCGACGATAAGGATGCCCTAGGTGTCTAGGGTTTCACCCGCGTCCGTCCCCCTTGCCCCAGATCCATCGCTCAGCCGCACACCCAACCGTTGTCGCCATGGTCGTCCTCACCCGCGAGCTCTCCGACCTCCCGGCCGCCTAGGACTGCACCAAGAGAACCGCGTGCGTCACCTGCTTTGTCTACAAGGAGTGGGTCGACCGGAGCTGCACCAATGCGAGAGGATCGAGTTGTTCCCCTCCGCTACGCCGCCATCGCTATCGGAAAAATTCGTCATCTCTGAGCCCTCCCCAAGCCCACTTCGCTCCTCTATAGGCTCGTAGTGAGCTTACCTCCCTCCTTCCTCTCTTTGTTTATTATCGCATGCCCTCTATTTAGATCGCCCACCGTCGCCCGAAGATGTTGCCACCGACGAGCTCGCCGTCATGGCCATAGTCACTGTCGCGCGCGGCCGAGCACCGCATCGTGCTCCTAGGGTTCCTAGGAGCCCAACGCATGTGTCTGCGCTCCCCCATGCCCCGTAGCTCGTTCCGCGTCATCGCCATAACACGATCGCCACTCGACCGCCGGCGCCGTCTCCAGCCTTTGCAGCCGCTCCCACCGCCACCAACCGACGCGGCGATTTGCGCCCGTTGGAACGCGACTAGCTGTGGCCATTTTTGCGCCCCGTAGGCATTTTTTGACGCCCTCCCGTGTGCGTCGTCATCGTTTTGGTCGCCAGCGGCTGAACGTCGGCGACTGCTAAGGTGGTGACCACGTGGAAACCCCTGGGTCACTGACCAGTGGGCCCAGGGCCCCCTTTAACCAGTTGATCATGGTCAACAGACTGACTATACAGTGCCTAGTCACTTCTAATGGGCCACACCCCCTGAGGCACTGACCTATGGGCCCAGAGTCATTAGACCCCTAACAGCCACTGACATGTGGGTCACCCCCTAATTAACATGTTAATTAATTAAATTAGTTAGTTTAAATTAATTAGACACTAACATGTAGGCCCAGTTAGCTAATTAACCTAATTAGTTAAATTAAACCACTTATTAACTCCACTTTCTATGACATGTGGGACCTAGCTCTCAGGTTTGACCTGGAACAGTGGGTTGACTCTTAACCTCATACTGACATCATGCTGATGAAATAAAGCTATTTTTCGAATTAAAATAAATCCAGTAATTCTAGAATATTATTAAAACTTTGAAAAATCATATAAAATAATCTATAAGTCACATGAAAATAATTAATATATAAAAGTTGCTCAGAAAAATATAAGGAATCCAAATATGCTATCCGTTCATCTGTCACATGCCGATACCATGATGAACATGGAACTTTCCCCTCCGATTCATTTGTCCGATAAATTCCTAAGACCCGGGAAATATCCACAAATAGTTCGCGCTCCGTCTATAACGTGTAGTGATACGTCTTCGTCATATCTATAATTTTTATGGTTTCATGTCAATATTTTACAACTTCCATATACTTCTGGCAACATTTTATATTATTTAGGGGACTAACTTACTTATCCGGTGCCTAGTGCCAGTTCCTGTTTTGTGTGTGTTTTGTTTCGCAGAAATTTCATATCAAACAAAGTTCAAACATGATAAAAATTTATGGAGATTTTTTGGAATGTATGTGAATTTTGGGAAGAAGACTCAACGCAACACGGTGCCCAAGGGAGGCACAAGCCAACAGCGCAGGACGAGGGGGTTGGTCACACCCTGATGGCTTGTGGATCCCTCTTAAGTCGGCTAGGTCCCTACTTTTGCCTCAAGAAAGATATTTTTGTGATGAAAATCCCCTCAAATTTTCAGCCCGATCGGAGTTACGGATCTCCAGATATTTAAGAAATTGTGAAGGGCCAGAAAACAGAAGCGGAAATAGGAGAGAAACAGAGATAGAGATCCGATCTCAGAGGGGCTCCTGCCCTCCGGGTGCCATGGCAGCCATTGACTAGAGGGGAAAATCTCCTTCCATCTAGGGGGGAGACCAAGGAAGAATAAGGAGGAGGGGGGCTCTCTCCCCCTCTCTCCCAGTGGTGCTGGAAGTGCCACCGGGGCAACCATCGTGTCGATGATCTACACCAACAACTTTGCCACCGTCACCATCAAATCTCTCCCCCTGTATGAAGTGTTGTAAACCCTCTTCTCCCCGCTATAATATCTACTTAAAAATGATGCTTAATGCTATATATTATTACCCAATGATGTGTGTTTATCCTAAGATGTTTGAGTAGATCTCTTTTGTCCTACAGGTTAATTGTGGTGTGATGTTATTAACATGAGTTGTATGTTGATATGGTGTTGTCCTAAGGTGCCATTTGTGAGGCGCATACGTGAAGGATTCATGTTGGAGGGTTTGAAATATGTTCATGATTCGCTTATAGTGGGTGGCTAGAGTGTCAGAAGCTTACCCTCGATGTAGCGAAAGCCGAGTAAGGGAGTTGTTTGCGTATGGGAGTAAAGAGGACTTGTTGTTTAATGTTAGATTTACCTTAATGATTTATAGTAGTTGCGAATGCTTGCTATAGGTCCAATCATAAGTGCATAAGATCCAAGTATGGAAAGTGTGTTAGCGTATGCATCTCCCTCATTGCATATGACAAGTATCCGTCGTGTTATATTAAATTGCCTATGGTGAATGGGCAAAGAATCAAGCACTAAATTTTAGGTGCACCCATTAATGAAGAAACTAATGTCATCCAAGTTATGACACCGGAAGAACACATCAAGGAGGCCTTCCGGAACACTCTAGAAACCGGGAAATGGGGTAGGTATGTGGTACGGTGAGTAAACCGACTCCAAAAATTCCAAAAAAATAATTTCTGACAGTTTGGGTATTTGAGAAAAATTACAAAAAATAAAATGGAGCCGGGAGGAGCCACTGGGGAGGCACAAGCTAATAGGGTGCCCCTAGGGTGCACCCTGGTGACTTGTGGGCTCCTCGTGTGCCCTCTGGACTTCGATTTCTTCCCGAACACATATTCTGACCTAGAAAAGTCATTATATATACTCCCGTACATTTTAACCACCGCATCACGAGTTTCTCCTTTGTTCCTATTTTGTGAACTCCAACTCCAAAACTATGAGTATGAATCTAGGTTTAAAAGGATGAGCCTCGTTACTGATTTCAGGATTCTGGAGACAAGAGCTTCTTTCTTTGATGGGGAACCCATACCTTGGAAGATGGATGTCGTCATTTTCTCACGACAAATGCCATGGGTAGGCTTATCATAGGTGGTTGGGACCGGAGGATGCCGACGGACTCCGGGAGCGGGATTAGGTACAAGAGGTGGTTACACACGATGTACCCAGGTTCAGGGCCCTCCGTGGGAGGTAATACCCCTAGTCCTGCTTGGTCTAGTACGCTAGATGGGTGTGTTTACAAGGTTTCTCCTGGAGCTGAGTCTAGGGGAGGAAGAGGGAGCAACCGGCTTACCTTCCTCCGCTACCAAGTGTGAGAGTGTGGGAAGTATCCAGTAGGTGTGTGCGTGAAACTTGTCGTCCCCGTTGCATGGGGGGCTCGGGGGGTTTTATAGGCCAACCCCCCGGCTTACAATATTCCTGAGGTACATAAGCGGGGGGGACCCGGCTGGCAGCCTCTCCGGCTGACCAGGGGGCCCCGCCCTTCGAGTAGTCTCATCACCCGTACGGTCCACCGGCTGTGCGGTCCCATCGCCCGTTGGGGCCCGCCAAACGGCTCCGCGATTGGCCCCTACCCACCTGCTATGGCCCGGGCCGCCCGGGTGGCGTCACCTAGTGCCAGCCGGCCGAAGTCTTCGGTACGGCCGGCCAAGGTTGTCAGAATCGCGATTCTGAATAGGATCGGAACTCTGATGGTAGGATCGCAAATCGTAGAATCTTCACTATCAGGATCGTAGAAACGTAGATTCTATGAAGTAAAACCGTAGAATTAGAGGGGTTAATTTGGATCGTGAAGTCATAGAATCGCATAACAGAATCGCGATTCTGACAACCTTGCGGCCGGCTGCACTGTAGCCACGCCGAGGCAGGTAATCGAGTGGGCGGGGGCGTGCTGGCACTGTTCCCCCGCCCGGTCGCTGTCGCCAAGGTCAGCGGCCCAGATGGCCAAACTATAACCATGCGCACCCACGCGTCAGTGGCCACTCTGGCTACAATGGCGCCCGTCGTGGCAGTCACGTCGTGTCGCCGTACCCGTGCGCAGAGGGACGGGACATTGCTTGTCCGCCCCGGGTCAACGGAGGAGGTGGCCCAGAGGCAGCCGGTCATGCCCATCCGGTCGGGGTCGAGCCAGCACCTTCACCAACTGTCTGTGAGCTAGCCGGCGATCGCTCAAGCCGACTGTGCTCCAGCCGGCCATGGACATCCGATCACGTACATTTTGTTCGAGGCGGGGAGGAGAACCCTGTTGCTTTGTCCTACCCAGGGGTAATAACCCCGTCACTAGTCCCCGAAACCGGCGAGGGCCTGCGTCCAGCAGACGGAGGGGAGCCGACGGCTTCCCCCTAGCGGTACCCACCTCCGGCGTGAAGCCAAAAGGCCAGTCGGGTCGGCAGTTGGACCTGATGCCTCGGGTTCTAGCGCGTCGCCCCGGGACCCGGGCCGGCCCGCCACGTGCCACGCGGCGGGTAATGATGTCGCGGGCCCCGCGCACGCGGGCAGACGGGACGTCGCCCTGGGCCTAGCCCGCTAAGCCTCGGGCGTAGCCTAGTAGGCCTCGGGGCGCAGGCCAGAATCCTCTGCGCCTCGAAGCAGCAGTTACGGCCCGAGCCGCCCACTCGTGCGTGAAGATTCCGGGGTAGTGGGCGCAGTTAATCCCCACGTCCCCCTGTCATGGCCTCCCCATTTAAAAGGGGAGGAAGGGCAGAGGGCGGAAGCGTTCGCACCCCCTTTGCCCCTTGCCTTCTTTCCTCTTGCCTCCTTCGTCTCTCCGCGCGCCGTTTCTCCTCTCGCTTGCGACCATGCCCACATGCCGTCCCACCGTTGCAATGGCCGACAGGCGCGAAGGAAGCTGGGTCGGGTCCGTGGTCTCGGAGGCCACAATTGCAGAACTCTGCCATGCGCGTATGCTGCCGCAGGCGGAGCGCGTGATCGCCCGCGCACCGGGCGACGTACTGGTGCCCAACCCGCAGGCGGGCGAGTTCGTCATCTTCGCGTGGCACTTCTCCCACGGCTTCGGGCTCCCGGTGAGCCACTTCTGCCGGTTGTTGATGGATACATTCGACCTTCAGCCGCACCACCTCGGCCCCAACGCCATCCTCTACCTCGCCGGCTTCGTGACGCTGTGCAAGGGGTACTTGGGGCTCCTCCCCTTCCTCGACCTCTTCAACTCTCTCTTCTACCTCAAGGCGCTGAAGAGCAATGCATGTGGGGGCACGGCGTTGTGCTGTCGCGACACCGCGCGCTTCCCGCTCTCCTTCCTCATGGAATCTATCAAGGGATGGCATCAAACGTTCTTCTATGTGAAGAACTGCGACCCACATCTGGACTACATCCGGCTATCAGCATTTGTCAACGCGCAGTCCTCCGGAGCGAACTGGCCGAGAACCACCCCGTGCCGAGTGGCTCTGGCGGAGCTCGACCGGCTCGCGTAGCTGAAGAGCGGGGAGGGGCTTGTGACTTCCGACCTGGTGGCGGCCTTCATCTCGCACCGGGTGCTACCCCTCCAGATGAGGCCGCACCAGATCTACGACATGTCCGATCGCCGGGACCCCTGCCGGCTGACGACCGTCGACCTGACATCGGCTCAGGTGGCGACGCGGGTGAACGCCATCACGACGTTCAAGCTAGCATCGGTGTCATGGAATTTCGGCATGGAGCCATACGACCGCATCAACCGTCCTCCCCTGGTACATTTTGTCGAGGCGGCTCTTTACATTTGATTCTTTCCAGCCGGTAGCCAGCATCAGACCTTACTTCTCCGCACTGACCGCAGTTGCTCGTGCGACAGAACACACCGGACGACCCGCACCCCCAAATCTTCGAGGCGGAGCGCGACCACTCCGACTCCGAAGACTACGAGAAGGGAGGCCCGCCTGAAGAGGGGGTTAACTCCTCGAGAGGGGTCGAGGAGCCAAACGACCCACGAGCCGGTGGGCCCAGCGGAGCCGGAGGGTCCGGCGCGGCCGGAGAGCCCAGCGGAGCCGGTGAGTTCCCTATCGGTCCCATGATCAGCGACTGGACCGATGACGATGATGATGATGTGATGATCCTGAGCGCGCCTCCCCCTCAGCTCAGCAGGTCCGGCGTGGGCGGAGCGACGAGCGGCCGGCTCAAGCCCCGGCGGCCGGAGCCGCCAGCCGGGCGAAGAGGCCAGCTCAGGAGGAGCCGGCGGCCCCATCGTCTGTCCATAAGCGGGTGAAGGTGGTTGCACGGAAGCCGCTGTGTCACACCCTGTGATTGTAGCACATTGTTATGTTTGGGTTTATAAAATTTGGAGCCAACTAAAACTTTTTCATAGTGCTTGTGCTTGTTTGCTATGTTGTTTGCTTGCTTGATGATTGTGTTATACGACACTCCTAGATTCTATTCCACTTCATCCTCATCTTTCTTGTCCCAAGCCTCTTGCCTAATGATCATGCCATGTGAATAGTGCCCAAAACTATTTTTATCAAATTTTGTTTTAACTAAAAATGATTTATTTAATTTAAGTCTTCAAAACCCCCTGAAATGAGGTTTGCACTGAAAGTCCTCAAATCAGGTGGACCCTTCTTTCCTAAAGGCTTTATTTCAAACCTACTATATGTATGAATTCCCCAAAACACCAAATATTATTTTTAAAGATTATTTTCATAATTTATTTAAAGGCTTTTTCCTAAGGCCAGAAATAATTTTTCTTAGGGAAAAATTATCTAAATGCTTTAAAAATATTTGAGAAAATTTAGAGAAACTCAGTGGACATATGTTTTCTATATATATGAGTTCCAACACAATGGCATGATTAGATCATAGGCAAAACCCCTCAAAACCCTTTCTGTTCAGATCAAACTTTTGGAATATTTCTATAAGAAATGTTCTCAATAAATTCCAAGAAAATTCCAGCAAGTCAACACTAGCTTGGGAGATGATCTTGTAAAGTTTCATCTAAATCCAAGTTGGTTTGATTCATCAAACCATCCCAAAACCATTCCTGTCCAGAATCAAATTTGAGCAACTTTACATTGTGAAGTGTCCCCCCTTGGCCTCAAACTTTGTGGGCATGCTATAATGGCCAAATAGTGATGATACACTAAGTGGTGCATCAAGGGTAAAAGCCTAGCATCAATGGATCTACAGAATTCTGATTCTGCTAATTTCTAGGGTTCATCAAACCTCCATTGTCAACTTTTCCCACTTGAGCTAAAACTTGGTGAATCCTCTCATTTCTACCTAGCCTTTGACCCTGGTAAATATCTCAGTAAGTTGGTAAACTTACCCTGCCCAAAACAGCACCAAACACCTTCTCATGATTTGGTAAAACCCCTATTTCTACCTCTTATCCTTTTACCCTTGCCCCCAACTTTTTACCACATCTTCTTGCATTGCCCAAGTACCTCCAGTAAAAAACCAGGTCCTCAGGTCACCAGGAGGTGGGGTAAAACCCCCATTTTCACCCCTAGACAGCATCCCTTTCTACCTCATTCCCTCCTTTTCTTCTTTCCTAAGGCATCCCGCGGCATCCAAAGCCCTACCCTCTATTGTTAAACCCCCTAGATCCCCCTAGACATAGCCGACCACGCAGAAGACGCCATTGGCATGCCATGGCATGCCAAATGCGCGCTCTGGAGCGCGCTACGGTGCCGACAGGCACTGTAGCCATCGCCCACTACATGGCTCCGGCTCCTCGGGCCTCCCCCTCGCATCACTTGGTCCCTCCTCTCTCTCCCTCCTCTGGCCCCTCTCACACGCGTCGCGGCCACTCGAACCGGCCAACCGCGGGGCTCCCACGCGCGTGCTCCCCGCCCCCTCTCTCCTCTCCCTCTCGTTGTGGGCGACGCCCAGGAACGCCGCGGACCCCTTATCTCCCTTCCCCGAGCCCTCCAGCGAGCGCCACGTCCTCGCCGGCGCACGGGTCCATGGTGGTCCGCCCCTCCTTCTATTTAAGCCCCCCGGGCATCTCTCTTCCGTCCTCTGGCTCCCTTCCACCCCCTATTGCGCTCCTAAACCACCGAGCGACCTCCCGGAGGCCAGTGCTTGGGATCGACCGAGGCGTCGCCGCGGCGGAGCTCCGTCGATCTCGGGACACGGGCGTGCTCCGGCGCTTCTATCCCCTCCATCGAGCTCGTAGGGTCCCTCTGACCTCTTCCCCTCTCCTCCCGTCCATTTTCTATAGAGGAGCACCGCCGGCGACCCCTCTCAAAGCCATCTCCGCCGTGGGTGCTCGTCGTCGGTGACTCCGGCCACCTCTGGCCTCCGTTCCACCTCCACGAGACCGACGACTCTTCCCCGAGCCCGTTCCCACCATCGCCCGCTGTCGTCGTGCCCCGTGCCGCCGCTGGTGAGCAGCTCCCCTCCCTGTCCCTAGGTGGGAGAAGGACCCGACCGGTGGGGCCCACCTGTCAGTCTCTCTTTCCTTCTCCCGCGCGCTCTCTCCCCCTGAGTTGCTGATGACCGGGCCCCGTGCGTCAGGTTTGAACCTGACTGCGTGCGAGGCCGGCTAGCTGGCCAGCTGGGCCAGCCCAGCCTCTAGACGCCTCTGCCCAGGTCCCTGTGGCTTTTCCTTTTCTTTTTTCCTTTTCCCTTTTCTGTGGACTTTGCAAAAATCCCACAGAAATAAATATTAGTCCAATGCCAATATTTCTTCCACCAAAAATCTTAGAATATTCCATAGAATTTATTAGTGTCATTTGTAAAAATGTTTGAAAAAAAATTTAGTACTGTTTTTAATTAAAAACCCCTATTTGGCATTTCCTACCTCTGTTTAATAGTTTTTAAAAATATTTTTCATAGTAACGTATTAAAAAACATTTTAAAGATAGTCCTTAGTATTTATCAGAATAGGTTAGCATTTTTATTAGTAGCTTGAGTGCTATGTTTTTGTGTGTTGATTATTTTTTTATCATTATTTTATCGCGACGATAGATTGTGCTGTTGACGAAGAAGTTGGACCCGAAGACTTCGAAGACCCCAGAGATTTTGTTGAGCCAGGCAAGCATCCCTTGGACCATGAGGAGAAACCATTTTTATTGCATGTCATATAGCACTTTACTTTCATCATATTTGATCTTGTGATGTGGTGTTCCCCTTTCAGTGGGATGCCTCCGGTACTTCTCCATTGACACTTGCATCGTGCATGACCCTACCACCTTATGAGGGTTATGTGGGTGGGTGTAGTGAGGATGCTAGTAGATGCTACGTAAGTAGGATCGGGATTTATGCATAGTGATGGGAAGAAAGAAATGATTTCAAAGACTTTTTCGAAAACCCCGTCGGGTGCCACTAATGCCCGAGGGAGATGTTGATGAGATGGGTGACCACTTGAGAAAGAAGTGGTGTGCCGGAACAAGATGAGGATGTGTTTTCGAATACGGAGGGTTTAAGATTTGTCGACTGTCCCAACCTTACATGCGCAACCATGATATCCCTTATGGGACAGGGCTTTGTTGATTACTATGGTTGGTACTAGCAAGGAGCCAGCATTACCAGTGGCAGAGTGAACTGGTCACTCCTGAGACGGGGTCGTCCCAGAGTGGAAGGTCATGCGCTGTCTTTATAGGCACCGGGCACACTGTTGCATTCCCTCATGGATGATACAAGTGATGTATATCATGAGGGATGGAACCAACGAGTGGACTCTTTGTTTGGTATCACCATGGGAAAGGCATTGTTCGTGTGCTTACCTCGGGTATGTTATATACCGCGAGTCGTGGATGACACGGAAGTTCCCCGAGTCTTGTGGGTAAAGTGTGCAACCTCTGTAGAGTGTAAAACTATTCGAATAGCCGTGTCCACGGTCAAGGATAGTTGGGTGGTGCTGCTTATGCGACGTCCGAATGTTTTCGCAAAAACTTGGTGTGAGTATGGGTGTGCTGGTGACAAGAGGTCACATGAGCTAAGACCTATGACTTAGCGTGATGAGTGAACATGTGACAGCCCAAGTGTTGTCCCTACCTTATTTGGCAGGTACCCAATGCATGAACCTTGTGCCATGAGCTTATGAGATGTATGTTTGCTCCTTGTCATTCATGTGTGTTGCATTAGTGCATCATCTCATCCATCATACATTCATTTTGCATGCTTGTTGGTTTCCATGTGTCTTGTTTGATGTGATGGTGGTGAGTGTGTTGGTTTGTATGTGTGAGATGTTTGTGTGTGGTTGGATCCATGTGTGCATCTCCTCTTCTTTCCCCTCTCTTTTCCTTTGCAACATCCCCTTCCAATACCCCCTCTCTTCCTATTATTATTATCATCAGATTTGAGTTGTTTTAAATTGTTTAAAAATGTTCAAGAGGTGGCCCCATGTGTTTTATCAATTGTGAGCATGATAGATTTGGTGTTAGGGGTTTGTTGTATTTGTGATTTAAATTAAACAGGAGCTGCCATTTTATAAATTAAATATAATATACTTGCTCTATAAATCAACTTAATATTTTTATTAAAAAGGGGTCTTTATTTCATCCACAAAACATTTTACTTTTCCCTAAAAACCCTTTTCTTTTCTCAGGGTTTTTATTTGTTTGTGGCTGGTTTTAAATAAACAAAACCTTGTTTTTTTCTTCTGTTTTATTTGCGAGAGAGAGATGTGGGTTGTGAGCTCCCGGCCCACTCAGCCCAGTAGGTAGCCGACGGCTACCTGCTCCCTTCCTTCTCCGTCAGGCGCAGTGAGACAGAGAGAGTGCAGAGGTGAGTGCGGGCGTTGTCGCCATCGCCGTTAGGTGCTCACAGACATCGAGGTCCCCTCCTATTTATGCCTGGGCGTACGTGCCCCCCCTCTAGGGTTTCTCCTCGCCGCCGCCGCTCCCCTCTCCTTCTTCCTCCTTCCTTCCCCTTCTCTATCACGGAGTGCGTAGGTAAGTTCAGTTAAGAGAGCAGAGAGCCGCGTTCGTCCTCGCCATCGCAGCTCGTCTCCGGTGGGTCTCCTCCGCGTCCAGGATGGTATGGCGGACGTGGAGCGTCCCCGGGCTCCGTTCCCAGCGTTAAGGCGTTGCGGGAGGCTCTAGGGGTGCCTTCTTCTTCCTCCTCGCCGCCGGAGCATCGCGGGTCTTCTTCCTCTTCGCGCGAACGTCTCTGCCTCTCCTTCCCCTTCGCCGCCGTCGCTCGCGCCTCTGCGTCTCCGAGAAGCCCCCGGTGAGCAGCCGATCCCCACTGTCCCCTCTCCTCACCGTAGCTCGCATCATCATCGTCGTAGCACCGTCGCCGCCGCTCGAAAGGATCGAGCTTGAGCTCACCTCCGATCCCCCTCCTCACAAGATGAGACGAGGGATGGAGTCCCTGTAGTTTCCCCTTTCGATTCCGCCGCTCCCCGTCGCCGGAGAGCCCTTGTTGTGGCCGGAGTCGCTGCCGCCGTTCTCGGGTCACCCACGCCTGCCTTTCTTTAGTTTTGTCAGGTTTCGCTAGTGTGTGTGTGTAAAACAGATCGAGTCCCTCCTCTGTTAAGTATCGATCGCATAGCGTAGTGGTGTGGCGCGTGTGCGGATGACCAGGAGGTCAGGGGTTCGACCCCCGAACCCTCCCCTTTCTTTTTGTGTGTTTTCTTTTTTCTCTCTTGTTTTTCTTTCTCTCTTGCTATGTGTGTAGAGTGCCTATGTGTGTATGCACATATGCATGAGAGCACACGTGTATGTGTGTGTATGCTATGCATACACACATGAGTGTGTGTGTGTGTTTCTTTTATGTTACTCATGTATGTGGGTGTGCATATGTGTATGTACCAAATGGTATATATACACATGTATGCATACATATGTGTGTGAGTGAGTGTAGTGTGTAGGTGTGTGTAGGTGTATGTGGGCATATATGTATGAAAGTGCATGTGTGCCTATATACACCCATGCTTGAGGTGGTATGCATTGTGTTTGTGTATGTATGTCCTACATGCACTCACTTGTGAGTGATGTGTATGTGTATGTGAGTAGATGACCATGAGTAGATATGCATGTGTAGGTGTGTGGGGTTTCTTCATGCATGTTGCTGCCATGTTTAGTGTAGATGAGTAAGTGAGTGGATGCTAGACCTTATGCATGTGTAGATCTATGTGTATGTGAGAGCTCTCATGTGTATATGTGCATGTATATCTCTCCTAGCTTGCTTTCTTTTCTTGTTCTTGATGCTATGCTATGCCTAAGTACCTTATTCATGTCTCTTTACCTTTTCCATCAAGTGTCCAATAGAGGACATGCCATTTTGGCCTCTTACATAAGTGTGTGCAAGTGACATATCATCCATGCCATTTTGGTGATTATTTCGACCCCCCTTATATCCCTCTTGCTCCAAGCAAGCATAGGGGTATGAGTAATGCATTTGGGGTAGAATCAACCAAGGAATGCATCTGTGAAGTCAGAGTTGACTTTGGGGCAACTTCACAAAACTGCATTTTATGCGGTGATGCCCTTTTGTCCTTTTAATATGATTTAATCTATGTATGGTTTTGAGTTCTTGCCAACATGAAAGTGGTAGTTAAAGTTGCTGGGAATGTCCCAGTATTATTGTTATCCATGATAAGTCACCAGGTCAGTGGCTACCTTGCTGTTAAGTTGCTATGATGATGTTGTTTCCTGTCAACCTGAAATATGGCTAAGTCTGGGAATCAGTAGTTATTGTTATGCCATGAAGAGTGGGTTGTATCTAGTGATATGTTTGGTATTTGAGCATGCTCAGTGCTAGTTATTTGTAGTAGATATTGCCTTCTACCATATTGTTAATTTTCATGCCAATAGGAGCTCTCTAGCATATTTAACCAGTGTTGTCAACTTGCTGCTTTATTAACTCACATTCCAGAAAGCTGGAATTTTCACTAAGTCCCAAAAAACTGATTCATCATGCCAACTCGATTTCTTCTTGCTTGTTGATGTGTGGCTCCTTTGCTGGTGATGTAATTGGATGAATTGAAGTATATGTTGAGTAGATTTTGTCCATATCATTTTTGTGGCTGTAGGGTTCCTATAGCTCTAGTTGTGATCTGTAGAAGTTGCTATGTTGCTGTTTAGTGGCAGATTTAGTGTTTTATTGTTTTGTGACTTGTGGGAGCTATACTCCATGGAATTGATTGATTCTTGAGTCTATTGTGATTGATTTTTCATCACCTATCCAGTGTCTGCCTTGGAATGCCAAGAATTAGCCCATGGCTTGGTCGTCTTGTGATTTTGCCTCCGTACCTTGTTGTGAGCGTTTCGTGAGAACCGTAACTCCGTTTCTTGCGATCTTTATATGCATTTCTATCGATTTTGCATGCTGCATCCATATTTGCCATGTTCATGCATGTATAAATAACTTAACATGAGGTTTTGTCCAGTTTCATGAATAAACAACTTTGCACGTGAAACATGACTAGTTTTGGATTGCCATGTTAGAATTCTTCATAAATGAATCATGCATCATTTTGATTGTGCATTGCACCTTGGTTGGATATTTATTCTTGCTGTTTCTCTTGGGTAGACGCGAGTGTTGATACCGAGTACGAGGAACCAGGAGAGTATCACTACGTGGATGCCGCTACTTGTTCCACTAAAGAACCAACATGCAAGATGATCATACCCAGATCCCGATACTATTTTTACTTGCTAGTTTCTCGCTCTTATCGTTACAATTGCGCTACCTACCACTTGGTTATCATCCTCCCAAAATGCCATGACAGCCTCTAACCTCCACATCCTAGCAAACCTTTGATTGGCTAAGTTACCGCTGCTCAGCCCCTCTTATAGCGTTCTTAGTTGCAGGTGCAGGTTGATCCATGTGATAACATGGTTTTGGATATCACAATATTATGTTATTTAATTTAATGCACACACACACACACACACACACACACATATATATATATATTGGTATTGGTGGAAGGATTGGCCTTTTGCTAAGTGATTTGTTCTGCTGTTACCGTCATTAGTTCCTGGTTACCGGTGTTATGTTTTCCATATTATGCGCTCCTAACATGCTCGGGGTTGTTATGGGGACCCCCTTGTTTATTCGGTTAAGATTAAAACTTGTCTGGCAAGACCCAACATTGGTACTACTTTTGCTTAACAACTTAATATAATTGCATAGGGTCTTGCAAACCCGTGGATAATTTAATCAACCCCCGGGCCAGTGCTCCTCATGAGTGTTGGTCCAAACTAGAGCACTGTGCGGGGCCAACCCAGGGCAACTTGGGAGATTTCTATCAGGCCTCCATACGCGTCGCTTATCCGTCGTGTCCTAAGAACGAGATACGCGGCTCTTATCGGGTTCGTCGACACGTGGGGTGTTCTTGCTAGATTTGTTTTACCTTTATCGAGTGTCTTGCGTGTGGAGTCTGACTTTCTTCGGGTTTACTCGAGGTGTTGGAATTCCTTTGGAATTACCTATGATGATAGCGAGATCCGCGGTCGAGGCATTCCCACGGAGTGTGGTTAATTTTGTAATGGATTAGTTGGAGCACCCCCGTAGGGTTAAATCTTTCGGAAAGTCGTGCCCGCGGTTATGTGGCAACTTGGGTATTTGTTTAACACCCGGTTATAGTAAACTTGAAGTAAACTCTAGTTAAAAATACACCAACTGTGTGAGTAACCGTGATCGTCTCTCCTCGTGAACATGATCTGAGAAAGAACACAGTGGGGTTATGCTTGACGTAAGTAGGAGTAGGTGTTCAGGATCTCTTAGAGATTATGCTAGATTCGATCATTCTTCGTAGGCCACTCATATTTATTTCATGTTGCGTAAGCTAGCCACCATATATGCTTAGTGCTGCTGCAAACTAAACACTTACCCCATCCCAACCTTTAAGCTTGAATAGTCTTGGTACCCGGGCACATGATAGCTGAGTCCTCTGTGGCTCACAGTTTGCTACAACACTCCAGGTACAGGTTCAGATGAGTACGTGCAGGATGATCTTACCCAGCTCCAGTGGGAGTATGACGAGGAAAGAGGCAGGATGTACGTGACGTATCCGGATGAGTAGAGGACCTGGTCATGATCTTTGGGACAGCGAGATAGTTTCATTTGCATCTATTTATCGTTTGATTTCGTCCGTAGCCGGACCCTGTTTTCATCTTGATGATTGAACTCTGAGTGGATTTGTAATTTAGCATGTGGCAAGTGTAAGCCAACTTGTATATTCATCTCTTCTGTAATGTATGATGCAATGTTACTATACTTGCTAACGGCAAGATGCGCCTCTATCCCTTGCGAGGCCCTCATGTCTTAAAATGGATAGGCACGCATCTTGGGCGTGACAGAACATGAGATGTTCAACCAATACTTACGATGATATCTGCAATTTGTTCACATGAATACCTGCTAGTTGTTGATGCATGCTCACTAGTTACTTGATCATGACATTTGCATACAAAACTATCTTTCCGCAAATTTACCTAGTTAGTGCTATATCATGCATCATTGTTACCTTGTTCCACAACTTGGGTTGCTTGCTTGCGAGTATATTCAAAGTACTCATTGGCTTGCCACTGGTTATTTAATTGGCCAGGCATGGAAGAACATGAGTATGCTGAAGAGTTCGTTGGAGATGAACATGCGAACTAGGTTAAGGCAGATGGCATGGGTCCACGCTTTCGACCAAGATTTCCACTGCTTGTTCTATTTTAAGTGATTGGCCCGTGTGGCCCTAACTATGTAAGACTTGACCTTCATGGTCCCTATTATGTAAGACGCTAAATGTGGATGTAAGACTCTTGTTATTCAGCTTCTGTGTGTTCAGTGAGCATTGATCTATGGGATCACTGTACACGTGCATTCGGTGATCACGACTTATGAGTCGGGGTCCCCACAGCGCTGGTATCAGAGCCTTCCTGACTGTAGGAAGCCCTTAGTTAGCATGGACGTTAGACAGGATAAAAGTCATTTTCAAAACTACACCTAGCATTGGAACTTACGAATTCTGCACTATTTACCTCTCCTATGCTTCACACAACACTCTGCTGACTCTCCTCCTTTCAACCCTTTGTAGATGGTCGTCGTACCCGAAGCCTTCCTGACATCCGGCTTTCCCTTACTCCTTGGGGTTAGCCTGGAGAAGTGCCAGTTTCGCCAACCACCCATTTTCCTCTACCATGAGCACTGGGTCGATGCCGTCGTGAAGAAGTACCACGTAGATGTGGTCATGAAGGCAAACGACTCCCCGACCAGTTGGTTCTTTGAAGGACCACGGATGGAGACCATGATGTTTTCCGTCAAGACAGTTGCACGCAAGGCACTCCTACACCTTCAAGACATCATTCCAAAGATGGCTGACGAGCCAGCTACTCTCTACCTTCCCTTCAGGAAGGATGATTTTGGCGAGAGTTGGACGTTGATTCCGACCAAGGAAGATGGCACACCACTCAGGTTCCAGACCTATTTTAGCCTCTCTGCCGATAGCCTGGTTCACCACTTGATGAAGGAGTCCGTGAAGCTCCGCGAGGAACTTCACCACACCCGGGAGCTACTTCAGCAAGCCAAGACGAAGCCAGACAAGATCAAGAAGGATGGAGCCCCCGAGGGACGACCAACTATCGCTTATCGAGGAGGAGTACCCCTAGCTAGTGATGCACCTACGCGTAGTCGTCGCATGAGTGTGAAGGAGTATCGTGAGCTCTTCATCGACCCGCCTACAAAGTGTCGTCGGGATAGACCTCCTCATTCCCCGACCCCTTCTACCGGGAACGATGCCCGTTCAGATGATGAACAGGAGGAAGACCCAGAGGAGCGTGACTACGAGACCGAGCACTCCACTACCTGAGTCCGAGAACCCCTAGCATAGGATCAATCATGTATCCCTCATGCGAAGTTGAGTCCGTGTAATGGTTCATATGAAACCATGTGTGCTTGTTGTTTGTTTTGTTGTTCGTGTTTCGATGCAAGTCGCGCTTTTGCCCTAGGCAACATGTAAGCGACTCCATCGTTTATCTTAATATATGTTGGTCTTTCGACCTTTGTTTTAGCACACTTGCACTTGACCGACCCCCTTAGGCGCGCTTTTTTGTATTTCTTATCCTCTTGTCAATCCCAGTTGTTTGACTTGGCTGCTCCAAAGAGGATGGTGACTGCTACCCGCAACAGCTCCCTCACCAACCCTGAAACCGGCAACTCCAGCCAGCAACAAGGAGCTAGTGGGGCTGCTCATGCTGGAGGACACCAGGAGCAGCCACAAGGCAACATTCCCCCACCACCCCTTCCACCGGAGAACATGACCATAGCTCAGTTTCTCCAAGTTCTCTGGGAGGAGCGTCAAGCCAACAATGCTGCTATCCAGCAGATGGCTCAGGCCCTTGTGAACAACCAGCAGCAAGGCAGGAACAGCAATGGCCACTCCGTGCTCTCTGAGTTCATGAGGAACTCGCCCCCAACCTTCACCGAGACTGCTGAACCGTTGGATGATGATGACTGGATCCGTACCATCGAGGACCTCCTTGCACTGGTCAATTGCAATGAGTATCATGAGAAGGTGCTTGATGCCTCTCACTGCCTCGGAGGTACCGCCCGATCTTGGTGGGATGGATTCAAGGTCATGCAAGGAGAACGTGTGATCACGTGGAATGACTTCAAGGAAGGATTCTGCACTGCCCATATTCCTTCTGGGATCATGGCTATCAAGAAGAGAGAATTCCGAGCGTTGAAGCAAGAAAGTGGCTCTGTCAAGGAGTACGTGCAGAAGTTCAACCTGCTGTCAAGGTATGCACCTGAAGATGTCAGCACGAAGGCTGCCAAGAAGGAGTGCTTCATGAAAGGACTCCAACAGGTCCTGCAGTATCAGCTCATCATCTGCGACTGTCGCACTTTCTTCGACTTGGTCAACAAGGCCCTCATGCTGGAAGACAAGCGTCGTGCCATCGACGACACTCGCAAGCGCAAGATGATTAGCAAGCGTAACCCCAGCAACCAGAAACCTCGCCCTGGCAGCTAGCCCTAGCCAAGCTAACCTATCAGCCGTAGCAGGCTAGACCTCCTGCACCTTGTCCGAGCTACCAGCCTCAGTAGTATGCCAATCCTAGGCCAGCCTACAACAACAACCCCAAGAACAACAACAATGGCAGAAACTTCAACAACAACCCTGGGCAAGTCACTTGCTTTGGATGTGGTCAGTCTGGACACATCTCTAAGATTTGCCCCAACAGGAAGCCAGATGCACCGCGCCCCAATGCGCGGAACAAAGGTCAAGCTCGTGGAGCACCACCAAGGAACCCAGCTCCTCGTAACCAGCCCAACAATGGCAAGGGTTGTGTGAATCACGTCACCGCAGAGGAAGCCCCGGAAGACCCGGACGTCATACTAGGTACGTTCCTCATCAACTCAACCCCAACAACCATATTGTTTGATTGTGGAGCTTCGCATTCTTTTGTCACCCAAAAGTTTGCACTAGAGAGTGGCATGAAACCTACACCCCTGGGTAGTCGTATGATGATGCAAACCCCCGGTTCAGTTATGAAGTCTGGGATAGGGTGTAAGGGAGTGAAGATTGACATCAACGGGGTAGACTTCCTAGCAGACCTTATAGTTCTGGATTCACCAGGATTGGACGTCATCCTTGGCGTGAATTGGTTAACCAAGCACCAAGGCATGTTAGACTGTGCCAAGAGAATTGTCACCATGACCAACAACCAAGGAGTGGAAGTCAAGTATGTTCCGAACCCTGCCTCCACTCAAGCCCCTCAGGCCAACTGCCTATCGGGAGTTAAGGTGGATCAAGTGCCAGTGGTATGTGAGTACCCGGATGTGTTTCCTGATGAGCTGCCCGGAATTCCTCCTGACCGCAACATTGAGTTCATCATTGAGCTTATGCCCAGATCAAGGCCCATCTATAAGAAGGCCTACAGGATGGGATCCAAAGTTGGCTGAATTGAAGAAGCAACTGGCAGAGCATCTCAGGAAAGGATTCATTCGCCCTAGTGCCTCTCCTTCGGGATCACCTATTCTGTTTGTGTCGAAGAGGGACGGAACAATCAGGCTTTGTGTCGATTACCGTTCTCTCAATGAGGTCACAATAAAGAACAAGTACCCACTCCCTAAGATTGAAGACCTGTTCGATCAGTTGAACGGAGCCAAGGTGTTCTCCAAGATCGACCTCAGGTCTGGGTACTACCAACTAAAGATCAGACCCCAAGACATTCCGAAGACGGCATTCTTAACCCGGTATGGCCTGTATGAATACACGGTCATGTCCTTCGGGTTAACTAATGCCCCTGCCTACTTCATGTACCTCATGAATAAAGTTTTCATGGAGTATTTGGACAAGTTCGTTGTCGTCTTCATTGATGACATACTTGTCTTCTCCAAGTTTGAAGAAGAACATGAGGAACACTTGAGATTGGTCCTAGAGAAACTTTGAGAGCACCAGTTTTATGCCAAGTTCAGCAAGTGTGAATTCTGGCTATGTGAAGTTGGATTCTTGGGTCATTTGTTGACTGCAGAAGGACTATCAGTGGATCCTGCCAAGATTGAAGCCGTGACTGAGTGGCAAACCCCAACCACCGTGAAGGAAGTCAGGAGCTTCCTCGGACTCACGAGTTATTACTGAAGTTCGTGGAAGGGTTCTCAAGCATTGCCCGACCCATGACCCAGCTTTTGAAGAAGGACAAGAAGTTTGAGTGGACAGCTAAGTGCGAGGAAAGCTTCCAGGAGCTCAAGAAGAGATTGACCACAACCCCAGTTTTGGCCACCCCTGGTATTCACAACGAGTTTGTGATTTATTGTGATGCATCAAGAACCGGGCTTGGAGGTGTTCTGATGCAAGAAGGTAGAGTTGTAGCATATCTATCAAGACAACTACGACCCCATGAAGAGAACTACGCAACTCATGATCTTGAGTTAGCCGCCATGGTTCATGCCTTGAAGACATGGCGACATTATCTTCTGGGGAAGCGATGTGAGATATTCACAGACCACAAAGAGTTTGAAGTATATCTTAACTCAAAGGGGTTGAACATGAGGCATGAAGATGGTTGGAATTGATCAAGGATTACGACCTCAGTGTTCAGTACCACCCCGGAAAGGCCAATGTGGTAGCAGATGCCTTAAGTAGAAAGGCTTGTTCCTTGAATGCTATGATTAAGGAAAGGCTACCCGCCCTATATGAATAACTTGAGAGCTTTGGCTTGGAACTGGTTGCACCAGGATTCCTCGCCAACCTCGAAGCAAAGCCTACCTTGATGGATGATATCAAGGAAGCCTAGAAGGGACACGAGAGCATTGAAGGCATCAAGAGGAAGATCAAGGCAAGCAAGGCCCCAGGATTCTTAGTGGATGAACAAGGACTTGTATGGTTCGGGACTCGCATTTGCGTACCCAACAAGGAAGATCTCAAGAACCTGATCTCGCAAGAAGCTCATGACACTCCATACTCCATCCATCCTGGAGGAACCAAGATGTATCAAGACCTCAAGGCAAGATTCTGGTGGCATGGCATGAAACGGGAGATAGGCACGTTTGTTGCTAAGTGTGACATATGCCAGAGGGTCAAGGCTGAGCATCAGCGACCCGCTGGACTACTGCAGCCCCTCAAGGTGCCGGAATGGAAGTGGGATAAAGTCGGGATGGATTTCATCCAGTTTACCAAGGTCGAGTAAAGGACACGATTCCCTTTGGGTCATTGTCGACCACCTGACCAAGGTAGCCCACTTCATTCCTGTCAGAACCACCTATGATGGAAGCCAGCTCGCAAACCTCTACATCAACCGCATCGTGAGTCTTCACGGAGTTCCAAAGGAGATCGTGTCGGATCGAGGAACCCAGTTCACCTCAAGATTCTGGAAGAAGTTTCAAGAAGCTATGGGAACCAAGCTCTCCTTCAGCACTACTTTTCACCCCCAGACTAGTGGGCAAACGGAACAAGTAAATCAGATACTTGAAGATATACTATACGAGTTGGTATTAGTCGAGTCTTTAGATGGCACCATTTGAGGTGTTGTATGGGCGCAAGTGTCGTACTCCCCTCAACTGGTCAGAGACCGGAGAAGGATTAATTTTTGGACCAGACATCCTCCGCAAAGCCGAAGAGCAAGTTCAACTTGTCCGAGAGTGCCTCAAGACCGCTAAGTCAAGACAGAAGAGCCACACCAACTCCCACCGCTGAGAAGTGAACTTCTGAGTCGGTGACCATGTCTACCTCCGGGTCACGCCTCTCAAGGGAACCAAGCGCTTCCACATCAAAGGAAAGCTCGCACCAAGATATATCGGCCCCTGCAAGATCACTGCAATGCGAGGAGAAGTTGCCTACCAGCTGGAACTA
Organism: Hordeum marinum; assembly: GCA_022496015.1. NCBI lineage: Eukaryota > Viridiplantae > Streptophyta > Magnoliopsida > Poales > Poaceae > Hordeum > Hordeum marinum. The sequence goes on along the minus strand of CM039677.1, from coordinate 336,718,522 downwards.
CCTCCCGAACTGTCAGATGTGCACAACGTCTTCCACGTGTCTCAACTCCGGAAGTGTCTCCAAGTTCCCAACTGCCCCGACCTCTACATGGACATCGACCATCAAGCCATCGAACTTCAGCCAGACCTCACTTATCGTGAGAGGCCAGTTTGCATTTTGGATGAAGCCGAGCACTGCACCCGAAGCCGCACCATCAAGTACTTCAAGGTCTAGTGGAGCAACCACACTGAAGCAGAAGCAACCTAGGAGCGTGAAGATTATCTTAGATCGGAGTTCCCGTATCTTTTTAGCGCTTAGCCTAGGAATCTCGGGGACGAGATTCTTGTAAGGGGGGGAAGGTCTATCACACCCTGTGATTGTAGCACATTGTTATGTTTGGGGTTATAAAATTTGGAGCCAACTAAAACTTTTTCATAGTGTTTGTGCTTGTTTGCTATGTTCTTTGCTTGCTTGATGATTGTGTTATATGGCACTCCTAGATTCTATTCCACTTCATCCTAATCTTTCTTGTCCCAAACCTCTTGCCTAATGATCATGCCATGTGAATAGTGCCCAAAACTATTTTTATCAAATTTTGTTTTAACTAAAAATGATTTATTTAATTTAAGTCTCCAAAACCCCCTGAAATTAGGTTTGCACTGCAAGTCCTCAAATAAGGTGGACCCTTATTTCCCAAAGGCTTTATTTCAAACCTACTATATGTATGACTTCCCAAAACACCAAATATTATTTTTAAAGATTATTTTCATAATTTATTTAAAGGCTTTTTCTTAAGGCCAGAAATGGTTTTTCTTAGGGAAAATTATCTAAATGCTTTCAAAATATTTGATAAAATTTAGAGATACTCAGTGGACATATATTTTCGATATATATGAGTTTGAACACAAGGGCATGATCAGATCATAGGCAAAACCCCTCAAAACCCTTTCTGTTCAGATCAAAATTTTGGAATATTTCTAGAAGAAATGTTCTCAATAAATTCCAAGAAAATTCCAGCAAGTCAACACTATCTTGGGTGGTGATCTTGAAAAGTTTCATCTCAATACAAGTTGGTTTGGTTCATCAAACCATCCCAAAACCATTCCTGTCCAGAATCAAATTTGAGCAACTTTACATTGTGAAGTGTCCACCCTTGGCCTCAAACTTTGTGGGCATGCTCTAATGGCCAAATAGTTATGATACACTAAGTGGTGCATCAAGGGTAAAAGCCTAGCATCAATGGATCTATAGAAATCTGATTCTGCTAATTTCTAGGGTTCATCAAACCTCCATTGTCAACTTTTTCCACTTGACCTAAAACTAGGTGAATCCTCTCATTTCTACCTAGCCTTTGACCCTGGTAAATATCTCAATAAGTTGGTAAACTTACCCTGCCCAAAACACCACCAAACACCTTCTGGTGATGTGGTAAAACCCCTATTTCTACCTCTTACCCTTTTACCATTGCCCCAACTTTTTACCACATCTTCTTGCATTGCCCAAGTACCTCCAGTAAAAAAACAGGTCCTCAGGTCACCAGGAGGTGGGGTAAAAGCCCCATTTTCACCCCTGGATAGCATCTCTTTCTACCTCATTCCCCCTTTTCTTCTTTCCTAAGGCATCCCGCAGCATCCAAAGCCCTACCCTCTATTGTTAAACCTCCTAGATCCCCCTAGACAGAGCCGACCACGCAGAAGACGCCATTCGCATGCCGTGGCATGCCAAACGCGCGCTTTGGAGCACCACCGACCTCTTCCCCTCTCCTCCTTGTCCATTTCCTGTAGAGGAGCACCGCTGGCGACCCCTCCCGAAGCCACCTCCGCCGCGGGTGCTCGCCGCCGGCGACTCTAGCCACCTTCGGCCTCCGTTCCACCTCCAGGAGACCGGTGACTCTTCCCCGAGCCCGTTCCCACCATCGCCCGCCATCGCTGTGCCCCATGCCGCCACCGGTGAGCAGCTCCCCTCCCTGTCCCGAGGTGGGAGAAGGACTCGACAGGTGGGGCCCACCTGTCAGCCTCTCTTTCCCTCTCCCGCGTGCTCTCCCCCCCGAGTCGCTGACGACCGAGCCCCGTGCGTCAGGTTTGAACCTGACCACGCGCGAGGCCGCTGCTGGCCAGCTGGGCCGGCCCAGCCTCTAGCCGCCTGTGGCCCAGGTCCCCGTGGCTTTTCCTTTTCCTTTTTCTTTTTCCTTTTTTGTGGACTTTGCAAAACTCCCACATAAATAAATATTAATCCAATGCCAATATTTCTTCCACAAAAAATCTTAGAATATTCCATAGAATTTATTAGTGCCATTTGTAAAAATGTTTGAAAAACTTTTTAGTACCGTTTTTAATTAAAAATCCCTATTTGGCATTTCCTGCCTCTGTTTAATAGTTTTTAAAAATATTTTTCATAGTAACATATTAAACAAACATTTTTAAGATAGTCCTTAGTATTTGGTAGAATAGGTTAGCATTTTTATTAGAAGCTTGAGTGCTCTGTTTTTGTGTGTTGATTATTTTTTTATCGTTATTTTATCACGACGATAGATTGCGCTCTTGACAAAGAAGTTGGACCCGAAGACTTCGAAGACCCCGGAGATTTTGCTGAGCCAGGCAAGCAGCCCTTTGACCATGATGAGAAACCATTTTTATTGCATGTCATATAGAACTTTACTTTCATCATATTTGATCTTGTGATATGGTGTTCCCCTTTCGGTGGGATGCCTCCGGTACTTCTCCATTGACACTTGCATCGTGCATGACCCTACCACCTTATGAGGGTTGTGCGGGTGTGTGTAGTTAGGATGCTAGTAGATGCTATGCAAGTAGGATCAGGATTTATGCATAGTGATGGGAAGAAAGAAATGATTTCAAAGAGTTTTTCGAAAACCCCGTCGGGTGCTACTAATGCCTGAGGGAGATGTTGATGAGATGGGTGACCACTTGAGAAAGAAGTGGTGTGCCGAAACAAGATGAGGATGTGTTTTCGAAAACGGAGGGTTTAAGATTTGTAGACCGTCCAACCTTACATGCGGAACCACGATACCCCTTATGGTATGGGGCTTTGTTGATTACTATGATTGGTACTAGCAAGGAGCCCGCATTACTAGTGGCAAGAGTGAAGTGGTCACTCTTGAGACAGGGTCGTCCCAGGGTGGAAGGTCATGCGTTGTCTTTACAGGCACTGGGCACACCGTTGCGTGCCCTCATGGATGATACAAGTGATGTATATCACGAGGGATGGCACCAACGAGTGGACTCTTTGTTTGGTATCACCGGGAAAGGCATTGTTCGGGTGCTTACCTCGGGTATGTTATATACCGCGAGTCATGGATGACACGGAAGTTCCCCGAGTCTTGTGGGTAAAGTGTGCAACCTCTGCAGAGTGTAAAACTATTCGAATAGCCATGTCCATGGTCAAGGACAGTTGGGTGCTGCTGCTTATGCCACGTACGAATGCTTTTGCAAAAACTTGGTGAGTATGGTTTTGATGGTGACAAGAGGTCACATGAGCTAAGACCGATGACTTAGCGTGATGAGTGAATATGAGATGTTCAACCAATACTTACGATGATATCTACAATTTGTTCACATGAATACCCGATAGTTGTCGATGCATGCTCACTAGTTACTTGATCATGACATTTGCATACAAAATTAGCTTTCCGCAAATTTACCTATTCAGTGCTATATCATGCATCATTGTTACCTTGTTCCACAACTTGGGTTGCTTGCGAGTACATTCAAAGTACTCATTGGTTTGCCACTGGTTATTTAATTGGCCAGGCATGGAAGAACAGGAGTATGTTGAAGAGTTCATTGGAGACGAACATGCGAACTAGGACGCTTCCCAGTCAGAATGCATGTAGGTTAAGGCAGATGACATGGGTCCATGCTTTCAACCAAGATTTCCGCTGCTTGTTCTATTTTAAGTGATTGGCCCGTGTGGCCCTATCTATGTAAGACTTGACCTTCATGGTCCCTATTGTGTAAGACGCTAAATGTGGATGTAAGACTCTTGTTATTCAGCTTCTGTGTGTTCAGTGAGCATTGATCTCTGGGATCACTGTACACGTGCATTCGGTGATCATGACTTATGAGTCGGGGTCCCCACACGCTGGCGCGCGCCAAGAGGGCTCTGCCCGTCGTCACCGGGTAAGTGTCTTTTGTTCCCTTGCGTGTGTTTCTTTCTGAGTCGCCGGCCGGTGGGTGTTTGACCCTTGAGCATCACAGGGACCCCATTGAGCTCCACGAAGCGGAGTCGATGGTGGACCCGACGGCCGCCACTAGCCGGCTGGCCTACGAGCACGCTGCCACGCAGCGGGAGGAGAAGAGGAGGCTCGCGGAGCTACGAGCCTCAAAGTCCGGAACGCGAGGCGAGGCCTCGCATTCTGGGACTTCGAGCGGCGGGAGGCGGAGGAGGTCTGCGGACCCCGCGCGGGTGTCGAACTCGGCGGCGGAGTCGACCCGTTTGTCGAGGCCCTCGTCGAGCGAGCTGTGAGGGGCGGCTATGGAGCCGCCCGCACCCCCGCCCACGGAGAAGGCGGCCCGAGCGGGGGCGACGGCTATGGAGCCGGCCCCCGAGGCGACCCGGACGGAGGTGCCGGACGTGACACCGCCCGCAGCTGAGCTGGCCCTGGTCGATGTGTCGGAGGCTCCGGCGGCCCCAGAAGCGGTGCCGAAGGTGACGCCAGCGGCGGCCGCCACGGAGACGGTGACACCGTCTGCCGCGGTTGTCGCGTCGGACCGGCAAAGGGAGGAGGCGGTGCGAGCGGCGGGCGAGGGACCCCTGGGGACCGATTCCCGGGCCCTTGCCATCATCAACCTTTCCCCGGCGGCCGGCACCATGGCGAGCGTCGGGACGGGTGGCAATGGCAGCCAGGCCCGAAGGTCCATGCAGGACGTGATTCGATACTAGGAGGCGCTGGCGCGCGTGCCAACCCTTCCGGCTCCCCCAGCAGGCGGCCCGGTCCTCGCGTTCGGGGAGTTGGGGAGCGTCATGGATCGGTGCCGCCAGGAACTGGCTCGGTTCGCGGAGGCGGCTGACACCATCCTGCGACACGCGGAGGTAAGCATTGTTGTCTTTGTTAAAAATTTCGGTGGGGGCGCGCAAGCGCACCCACTAGGTGTAGCCCCCGAGATGCGGGCCGGCTGACTGGCTGGTGGGCAGTCGGGCCGGATCTCCTTGTGTGTCCTTTGATTCTAGCTTCATGTGGCGGGAGGGGAACTCCCAATGGCAGAAGCTGTTCGAGGAGGCGGTCTCCATCCACGACCGCGGTAAGCACGACTTCTACCGGCTAGAGGCGGAGCTGGTGTGGGTGCAAGGTATGTCGAGTCTTGTGGGAGGAGCACGCAGCCCCCGGGAGCCGAGCCGGCTGCCAGGCAGCCGAAGCAGGCGTGGAATGACCGGCTGATGCCCGCTTTACTTTGTAGATGAGCTGACCGCCCTCCGGGTGGAGAAGACCGGGGCCGTCTCCGAGTGGGACCGGCTGGCGCAAAGCATCCAGGCGGTCACTCAGGAGAAGGACCAGCTGGACACACTGCTGGTGGACGGGGAGGCGGCCCAGGACCGCCTCAAGGCCGACGTGGCGCGGGAGGTGACGGTCAAGGAGAAGGCCATCAAGGAGGCGGATGATGCCGCCCAGCGGACCGCCGCCCTCTAAGGCGAGGTGACCCGCCTCGAGAGGACGCTCAAGGGGCTTAAGGGTTCCCTCGCCGAGGCAGAGGCGGCGTTGGCGTCAGAGAAGGACTCGTCGCTCCACTTTGCCATCGAGGTGGACAACTCCGTCGAGCGTGAGTGTCCGATTTGCTTTTTTCAGCCGGTTGCCTTTTTCCTTGCTAGTTCTTGTTTTTGATTCGCTTGTCTCTCCTTCTTCCCTTTCTTCTTTAGGGCGCTTGCCAGAAACCTAGCGCCGCGCTGAGCGTGCCGTCAAGGAGCACCGGGAGTGTCTCCGGTCGCGCGGGCGCTCCATCGAGGAGGACATCGCGTAGGATATGGTGAAGCTTGGGCTCGCCATAGAAAACCGGCTGATCCACCTTGAGCGAAGCATGGAGCGGCTAAAGACGGCTGGCAAGGAGATCATCGTTGCCTTGTGGCCGGGACATGGAGGGGATCCGGAGAACCGCGTGGCCTTGTGGCCGGAGCACGTCGTGGCCCGGCTCGAGGTCTAGAAGGCGTCAGCGGCGCGCAGATGGCGCTCCGGTTCATAACTTCATGGTACCGCGACGTGGACTTGGACCGGCTGGCCACCATGCGGGACGAGCCGACCGAGGAGCGGGTGTCCCGTGAGCCGGTCCTTGTCCGCCGCGCCAACGATCTCGCGTCGTACGTCGACCCGGATGAGCTCCTGTCGGCCCTTGGTGAGGACGGCGAGCCGGCAGCCGAAGACTCCTTCAGCATCCCCCAAGGTCCGAAGGACGAGGATGTTGCCGACGAGAGTACCGACTCCATCGGCGAGACGGCTGGGACCGCGGAGGTCGCCTCGAAGGCCAAGGAAGCTGACCCAAAGGCCGCAACCACCTCCGGGATGGGAGTCGAGCCGCCCAGCGATGCGCCGGCTGGAGGCACACCGGCTGGCGACGCGTTGGTGGCCTGAGCCCTCGGGCGTCTTATCTTTTTTTTCCTTTGTTCTCTTTCCTGCATGTTAGGCTTAAGTCCACCCACTGGGGGTGTAATGTAATGACCGTGATGTCCGTGGGCCTTTTTTTATCTTAAAATTCGTATTCTGAATGTTTGATGTGTTTGCCTTATTACGCATGCCTGCTCGTCCTTACCATTTTTTGCCCCTTTGGTTCCGTCTGTTCTGTCCCTTTTCCCCTTTGGTTCCGTCTGTTCTGTCCCTTTTCCCCTTTGGTTCCGTCTGTTCTGTCCCTTTTCCCCTTTGGTTTCGGTCCCGCCAGCTCGATAGCCAGGAGCCGGTCTGTAGCTAGGTTGGGGCGTCCGCCTCGAGGGAGCCGGTTCTGAACTTAGGAACCGCGAGAGCTTTTTTTGTCTAAGTTGAGTGGCAGAGGCAAGGCGATGGTCCGGCTGGACCTAGCCGGCATCCCCTTTGCGGTCGAGCTTTCGTGTGTGCTGTGTTTTGCTGCCCCGAGGCCTCGTCAGCTGGACAGCCGGGAGCCGGATCTGTAGCTGGGAGGGGTGGGAGGGCTTGCTCAGCTCACACTACTTGGTCAATTTTTGGGAGAGGCGACCTAGGACCAGCCGGCGAGCCCTCGGGCCCGAGAGCCGGGTCAGGGAGCCGGTGAGTGAGGAGATGTTTGAGGGAAATGAAAAGGGCGTGCCCCAAGAGCCAGCCTGGGGCACTCATTGCATTCATAAGCCCAAAAGGGGAGGGATACATACATACACTGGTCTTTTCAGCAGTAAAACAGACGGAGGAGCGCCGCTTTCCATGGGCACTCGGTCTCCTCGCCGAAGGCGTCTCTTTTGCGCTTCTACGGTTTCTAGGCGTCTATTAGGTAATACGCGTTGTTGTGCAGCACCTTGCTAACGATGAATGGGCCCTCTCATGGGGAGGACAACTTGTGTTGTCCGGCTGTCCGCTGGATCCGCCTGAGCACCTGGTCCCCTTCGCGAAAGGAGAGCGCCCGGATCCGCTTGCTGTGGTAGTGTCGGAGCTTCTGCTAGTAGATTGTCGTCCGGCTCAGGGCCAGCTCGCGGGCTTCTTCGAGTAAGTCGACGTTGTCTTCTCTCACCTCCTTTGCGTCCTTCTCCATGTATAGGGCGACCCGAGGCGAGTCGAACTCGATGTCGGTGGGGATGATCGCCTCAGACCCGTACACAAGGAAGAAGGGTGAGTAGCCGGTTGATCGGTTGGGGGTGGTCCTGAGACTCCAAAGGACAGCCGGCAGCTTGTCGACCCAGCAGTCGGCTGACCTCACCAGCGGTGTTACGAGCCGGGGCTTGATGCCGGACAAGATGAGGATGTTTGCCCTCTCGACCTGGCCGTTTGACTGTGGATGAGCAATGGAGGCCAGGTCGAGCCGGATGCCTTGCTTGGAGCAGAAACGCGCGAGCGTGCCCTTGGCGAAGTTCCTGCCGTTGTCGGTGATGATGGTGTGGGGGACGCCGTAGCGAACCATGATGTCGTCGATGAACCGGACGGCCGTGGGGCCGTCCAGCTTCTTGATTGGCCGGGCCTCGATCCACTTGGTGAATTTGTCAACAGCCACCAGAAGATGTGTCATGCCGCCTCGTGCGGTCTTGAAGGGACCCACCATGTCTAGCCCCCAGACGGCGAAGGGCCACGAGAGGGGGATGGTCTGGAGGGCCGACGCCGGTAGGTGGCTCTGCGTGTTGAAGCGCTGGCAGCCCTCGCACTCGTCGACTAATTTCTTGGCCGCCTCGAGAGCGGTGGGTCAGTAGAAGCCATGGCATAAAGCCTTGGCCGCCAGGGTCCTAGAGGCGGCGCGGTGCCCGCACTCGCCCTGGTGGATGTCGAGGAGGATCTCCAGACCCTTTTCTAGCTCGACGCACCGCTGAAAGACGCCAGTGGTGCTGCGATGGACGAGCTTGTTGTTGATGATGCTGTAAGCCGAGGCCCAGCACTGAATTTGCCTTGCCGTGGCCTCGTCCGGGGGGAGCTCGCCGCGTAGGAGGAATGCCAGGATGGGCTGGGCCCATGAGGGGGCCGAGATGGGGGCCGGCTTGGGAGCCCCCGGGCCTAAATGATCAGTCCCCGGGACCAGCTCGCTAGCCCCCGGGACCGGCTCGCCAACCCCCAGGTCGGGGACGGCCATGAAGGTGTTGATTGCCATCATGACAGCCACGGCGTCGGAGCCGACTGCCCCGGATGTAGCCGACTCGACTGGCGTCGGCAAGGCAGCCAAGGTCGATGGGGTCGAAGGCAAAGATGTCGAGGGGGCAGCCAAAGCCATCGATGGGCCGGCAGCATCTGCCGGCACGAAGATGGATTCCGATTCTGGGGAAGGCTTGATCGATGGCTTGAGCTGCCGCTCGAGGGAGATGCTGGCTGGGATGGCCTGCTGGGTACAGCCAATCTTTGCCAGCGCGTCGGCCGCCTCATTGTCCGCCCGTGGGACGTGGTGGAACTCACAACCCTCGAAGGAGCCAGTGAGTTGTTGTACAAGGAAGTGGTAGCTGGCCATGTTAGCGTCCCTGGCGTCCCATTCGCCAGAGACCTGGTGTACCACGAGGTCAGAGTCGCCGAAGCATAGGATGCGCCTGATGTCGATCTCCTTGGCGAGCCGGAGGCCATCGACGATGGCCTCGTACTCGTCCACGTTGTTGGAGGTGGCAAAGTGGATCTGAAGGGCATACTTGAGCTGGTCACCTTTTGGGGAGGAGAGGACTATGCCGACACCCAGGCTGGTCTTGATGTTTGAGCCGTCGAAATGCATGCGCCAATGTGTGGAGTCTGAGGGAGGTGGCACGAACTCGGTCTCCGCCCTGTCGACGAGGAAGTCGGCCAACACCTGCGACTTGATGGTGGTACGAGGTTCATACCAGATCTCGTGGTCGGCAGGGGCGATGACCCATTTGGCGATCCGGCCGGTGGAGTCCCGGCCGCTCATGATCTCATCGAGCGGGGTCGTGCTCACCACGGTGATGGTATGCTCCTGGAAGTACTGCTTGACCTTCTTGGCGGCGAAGTATATGCCATAGCACATCTTCTGGTAGTGGGGGTAGTTCTGCTTGGACGCGGAGAGGACCTCACTGAGGTAGTAGACGGGGTGCTGGACCAGCAGGGACTTGCCCTCCTCCGGTCGCTTGACCACCAAGACGACGCTGATGACCCGAGTGGTCGCCGTGATGTAGGTGAGCAAGGGTTCCTTCTCAGCCGGCGCGGCCGGGATGGGCGCGTGGGTAAGAGCCTTCTTGAGGCCGCGGAAGGCCTCGTCCGCCTCGTCGGACCAATCGAACATGCTCGGCTTCTTGGTCTGACCCGGCTCGACCAGACTTTTTTGCGAACGAGCCCGTAGAGGGGCAAGGCTTTCTCTCCTAGTCGGCTGATGAACCGGCTTAGCGAGGCAAGGCAGTCGGTGAACTTCTAAACGTCACGGAGCCGGGTCGGCTTGGGCATGCGCTCGATTGCGCTGATCTTCTCTGGGTTAGCTTCGATGCCGCTGGCGGACACGAAGAAACCCAGGAGTTGGCCGGTGAGGATGCCGAAGACGCATTTCTCCGGGTTGAGCTTGATCTTGTACTCGCACAGATTCACGAAGGTCTCTTGGAGATCGTCAAGGAGGCTCAAGTGCTTCTTGGTTTTGACGACGATGTCGTCGACGTAGACGTGGACATTCATGCCTATCTGAGGCAGGAGGCACTTCTGCATGCACCGCTGGAAGGTGGCGCTTGCGTTCTTCAGGCCGAAGGACATGGTGATATAGCAATAGGCCCCAAAGGGCATGATGAAGGAGGTCTTGAGCCGGTCCTTCGGATCCTGCTTGATCTGGTGGTAGCCGGAGTAGGCGTCCAGAAGGACAACAAGTCGCAGCCAGCCGTGGAGTCGATGACTTGATCGATCCGCGGCAGGGCGAATGGGTCCTTGGGGCATGCCTTGTTCGGGCTAGGTTAGTCAATGCACATGCGCCAAATCTTGTTCTTCTTTAGCACCAGGACTGGGTTGGCCAGCCAATCCGGGTGGAAAATTTCCATGATGAAGCCGGTTGCGATCAGTCGAGCGGTCTCTTCTCCTAGAGTACGACGCTTGTCCTCAGAGAAACGACGTAGGGGTTGCTTGACCGTCTTGATGTCCGGCCAGACGTGTAGCTTGTGCTCGGCGAACTTCCTCGGAACACCTGGCATGTCATTGGGGAACCATGCAAAGATGTCTCGATTCTCACGGAGGAAGTCGACGAGCTCGCCTTCCTATTTGCTGTCGAAGCGGGAGCCAATGGTGACGCACTGAGCGGGGTTGGTCGGGTCGAGCGGGATTTGCTTGGTGTCCTTGGACGGTTGGAAGGAGGCCTCACCGACGGACTGTGAGGGAGGAGCCGGCATGGCCGGCTGGCTCGCAGCAAGGGCCATGAGCCGGTCGAGCTGTCGCTTCTCCTCGGCTATTTCCAGGGCCTCGGCCAGCCGGTTGCCGTCTCGAGCACACTTGAGCGACATCTTGTAGTCACCCCTGATGGTGATGCTTCCCTTGGGGCCCGACATCTTGAGCTTAAGGTAGGCGTAATGGGGTACCGCCATGAACTTGACGAGGGCCGGTCGGCCCAACAACGTGTGGTAGGGACTTGCGAGGTCCACTACCTCAAACAACACTGGCTCACGGCAGAAGTGGCCGGGGCCGCCAAAGAGGACATCAAGCGTGATCTTGCCGAGAGGGGAGCAGGACTTCCCAGGCACGATGCCATGGAAAACCATTCGGCTCGCCTGCAGGTCTTCTATCTTCAGCCCCAGCTTGCGCATCGTGTCGAGGTAAAGGATGTTGATGTTGCTGCCACCATCTATCAGCACCTGTGAGAAGCGGCAGGTGCGCTTCTCGGTGGAGATGGTGGGGTCGAGGACCAGGGCGTAGCTGTTGGGACTCGGCATCATGGCGGGGTGATCAGCCCGGCTCCAGGTGACCGCCTTCTCCGACCAATGCATGAATTGGGGAGTTGTCGGCATGGTGGCGTTCAACTCACGATGAAGCCGGCGCTGGGCATGTTTGCTCGTCTCTTCAGTGGTGAAGACGATGTAGCAACTGTCCTGGTTGGGGAACTGGTCATGCAGGCGACCGTCGTTTTGGGCCGAAGCCGGAGCTGACGTCGGGACGGCAGCCAGGGCCGGGGCCGGTGCGTGGGCAGGCGGCGCGCGGGGAGCCGGGAGGCCGTCCCCCTGGGCCAATCGCTGTGAGAAGCTACACTGCCGGAGCATGTGTGTAGAGGTTTGGCCCCTGAGTGGTTCTCGCAGGGGAGGTCGAGTATTTGCTCGAAGGTGAGCGTCGGCTGCCAGGCAGCCTTGCCAGTGCGCTGGCGCTGGCTGGAAGATTGGGCAGTCGGCTCCTGCTCCTCGATGGTGGCGACCTGTCGGCTCCCGTAGCGGGAGTCCAGCTGGTCATTCTTGCGCTTGTTGTTCTGCAGCTGTCGGTTGTCGACAACCGGCCGGGACGTTGCCGGTGTCGTCGTCGCCTTAGCGGGCGGGGTTGTCTTTACCCGAATGGCGAAATCCGCCATGGCGTACTTGTCCGCCTTGGTCATGAGCTTGGCGAGCGTAGCCGGCTCAGAGCACAAGAGTTTGTGCTTGAGGGGGTGTCGTCACAACAACCTTCGATGAAGTACTGTATGGCTTGCACCTCGTGCACCCCCTCACAGGAGTTGCAGAGCTCGGTCCACCGGGTGAGGTAATCGCGGAGGGACTTGTTCGGCCCCTGAACGCACATGGCCAGTTCACGGGGGTGGCCGAGCTGCTTGTAGGTGTCGGTGAAGTTGTGGACGAAGGCTTCCTCGAAGTCCGTCCAAGTGTTGGTGCTACCGGCCGCCAGGCTGTTGAGCCAGGTGCGGGCCGAGCCGATCAACATGAGGGGTGCTTAGCAAACGGCTACGCGTTTGTTTCCCCTAGCGATGCCGACCGTGGTGGTGTAGTCGACCAGCCACTCTTCGGGCTTGGCGGCCCCGTTGTACTTCGGGGTGTCTCGGGGGAGCGTGTAGCCGGTTGGAAACTGCTCGTTGCGGATCCAAGGGCCAAAACACGCCGGGCCAATCGAGCCCTCCTCTTCGAGGAGGGTCGACTGCGCGAGCTGGTCGATGCGGGTGCGGGCGTCATTCTCGTTGCGGGGGACGCGCGGTCTGAGCTGGGCCGAGATCTCGGGGCGGATGATGGGCGGAACTGAGCATTCCGGCTCACGCCGGGGGGGGGCAGTGTGTGCCCGCGGCTGCACCGGCTGCCGACTGTCGGCGCCTCGTGGTGGCGGCCGCTACGAGGCGGGTTGTTGGTGCGCCGGCTGTTAACAGCCGACTGCTCGTTCCCCGGGAGCTGAGAGGGCCGGGGGTTGCTTGCCTCGACCCGGCGGCCGGAGACACGAGGGGAGCAGGAGTGCTGAGCCGGCTGACGGCCAGTAGTCCCCGTGCCCTCGTGCTCGGGCCGGGGGCCTTCGGAAGCGGCGCTGTCTGTCGCGAGCAGATGCTGCTGCGCGTCAGCGGCGTCGATGAGGTCCTTGATGTGACGCTCATGGGCGGCACATTCTTCGCCCTCCAAGGTAGCCAAATCCTCGTAGGCTACCTTGGCGGCCCACGGGTTGGCTGTGGGGGTGTTGTAGACGGGCATGTTGCCGCCCAGGATTTCGGCGACCACGCGACCGCGGTCGCGCACAGCCCCACACCAGCTAGGCTCGGTGCCAGCCGGGGTGAGACCATAGGCGGAAGCGTATTCCCGCTGGGTGGCCTCCATGCGGCGTCGCGTGGCTACGAGGGGGCTGGCGTCCTCGAACAGGAGGCGGCGAGCCGCTTCGTGCTCGGCCACGGCGGCGTCGGGGTTTGCCGTCGGGGCAATAGGGGTGCTCAAGCCCCGAAGGGCCGCACCGAGCGGGTTGGAGGTGCCGACGCGGGCCAAGGCGATGTCAGCCTCGGCCTGCGCACGTCCGGAGGAGGTGGAGAAGATGATGTCCATTGCCCCCATGCGATCGTGGGAGCCGCTGGACTGGGTCACAGCGAGTGCGCCCACATCCATGGGCGGACCGGCGTAGATGAGCACCTACCTGGGGTACTCGTCAGCGGCCGGAGCCTCGGCAAGGCTGAGCCTGCCGAAGCCCTCGGTGAGCGCGTCGATGTCGGCCGTGAGGTCGACGGAGCTGCCCGCAGGGCGTGCCAGAGCAATCCCCACGAGCCCGCAGTTTCACCTGGACGTGCGATGACGGCAGGGGATGATGAGGGGTCCCGTCCGGAGCATGAATCCGGTCGGCGCCGCGTACGGCGCCATGGTGGGCGCCAACTGTCGTCGTTTTCTCACGACAAATGACATGGGTAGGCTTATCGTAGGTGGTTGGGGCCAGAGGACGCCGACGGGCTCCGAGAGCGGGATTAGGTACAAGCAATGGTGACACACGATGTACCCTCGTTCAGGGCCCTCCGTGGAGGTGATACCCCTAGTCCTGCTTGGTCTAGTTCGGTAGATGGGTATGTTTACAAGGTTGCTCCTGGAGCTGAGTCTAGGGGAGGAAGAGGGAGCAACAGGCTCGCCTTCCTCCGATACCAAGTGTAAGAGTGTGGGAAGTATCCCGTAGGTGTGTGCGTGAAACTTGTCGTTCCCGTTGCATGGGGGGCTCGGGTTTTTTTATAGGCCACCCCCCGGCTTACAATATTCCTGAGGTACATAAGATTGGGGACCCGGCTGGCAGCCTCTCCAGCTGACCAAGGGGCCCCTCCCTTCGAGTCGTCTTGTCACCCGTAGGGTCCACCGGCTGCGCGGTCCCATCGCCCGCTGGGGCCCGCCAGTCGGCTCTGCGATTGGCCCTCGCCCACCTGCTACGGCACGGGTCGCCCGAGTGGCGTCGTCTAGCGCCAGCCGGCCGAAGTCTTCGGTACGACCGGCTGCACTGTAGCCACGTCGGGGCAGGTAATCGAGTGGGCGGGGGCGTGCCGGCACTGTTGCCCCGCCCGGTCGCGGTCGCCAAGGTCAGCAGCCCGGACAACCAAACTGTAGCCACGCGCGCCCGCTCGTCAGCGGCCACTGTGGCTACGATGGCGCCCGTCATGGCAGTCACGTCGTGTCGTCGTACCCGTGCGTAGAGGAACGGGACGTTGCTTGTCCCCCCCGGGGTCAATGGAGGAGGCGGCCCGGAGGCAGTCGGTCACGCCCAGTCGGCTGGGAGACGAGCCGACACCTTGACCAGCCGTCCGTGAGCCAGCCGGCGATCGCTCGAGCCGGCTGCGCTCCAGCCGGCCGTGGACAGTCGGTCGCGTACTTATTCTTCGAGGCGGGGAGGAGAACCCCGTTGCTTTGGCCTATCCAGGGGTAATAACCCCGTCAATGGAGGATCACCGCACTCCACCGCAGTAACCGAAGAAAACTTGAGTACATGGGTATGGACATGACCCTTGGCTTGTCCCAAGCTTGGGGAGGTGCCCTGCTATCATATGACCATCACTTTTATCACCATTATATATCTTAGTTCGATCTTTAGTTTTTCGTGATTCAGAGAGTTAGAATTTCAGATTTGCTTTGTCTAGAGTTTTTGCTTTGAGTTCTACCTATCCTTTTAACCTAGTGTGAGAGTTATATAATAAAATTAGTTAAGTTCGTGTGCCTTGCCCTCGCATGCACCCATCATCTTAACATGGGAATACAAATTTTAAAGTACATTTTCAACATTTTTAATACTTATTCAACATTTTCAAATATCAGTTCAAAAGAATTCAAATTCATGTTCAACATTTTTTAATACTTATTCAACATTTTTCAGATACTGTTCCAACATTTTTTTCAAATATGTTTTAAAGGGAGGAATACTTAGTCTACACCCCTCTCTGTTTTAACATAAATGGGTTGTAATTTTACATTCCGTAAATTTGTCTTATGTTGTACATAAAAAGAGAACATGATAAAATATATAGTTGTCAGAAAAAATAGTTTATGCGACATAAAATTATAAACTTACAAACATAGTGTAACATATACATAAAATGCATTTTTCTGGTCTTATGATATTTTTGTTTTCTTATGCAAATTTAACGTAGTGAATCAATATGAATATACTATTTATATTTTAAAAGTAATTTTTACTGAAACAATTATAAAATTACCTCGTGTAAAAAAAATCTTAGTTCCAACAATGGGAGATGAATAGCATTACTATAAGTATATGCAAAATATTTTTAAAATATAAAGAGAAGCACAAAAATAAAAAATAGAATAGAAAACAAAAAACACTCCAAACGGCTGGCCTCCCAGGCGGCTGGGCCGACCCATCCTGGTTTCGCCTGACACGAGAGCTACCCCGGCTCGCTCAAAGCGAGAAGTAGGGGCGCCCAACTCGATGAAGTAACAAGCGAGCTGGGCCGACCACAAGCACGGGAGGCCACAACCTTTTTCTTTTTTCTGTTTACTGTTTTCGTTTTTATTTATTTTTGTACTTTTGTTTACACTTTAAAATACTCTAATTATGAGTATTACAAAAAAATCTCTCAAAAAAATATTTGAAAAATGTTAATATGTATTAAACAATGTTGAACTAGTATTCGAAAAAAGTATTGATCAGGTATATAAAAAATCCGCACATTACATAGATGTTTTTCGAATTGTCTTCTTTCTTCTACTTTTTTCTTTCTTTTTCTTTTTTCTTGTTTCTCTGTCCTTTTTTTTCTAATTCTCGAAGTTTTTCTTTAAATATATATATTTTTTTATTTGGGAAATGATTCAAATCATCCGACTGATAACAACTTGTGCGTCCGTTGTTTCCGTATCCATCAGATCTGGTTTTAAATCAGATGACTCAAGAGCAACGTAGTATTACGTAGAATAATGTTTGCAACTGAGTGGTTATTGCAATCCCCCCACCGCAATAACCAATGTGTTGTGGGATCTGGATCCCCCGTCTCCCGTACTCCTTCTAATCTCCTCGTCAAGCCAAAGCCCACACGCGTTGCTCCGATCACCGTCGTCAACAAACATGACAAGGAGGCCGCCAAGAAGCACAACCGTCGGCGACGGCAGGCACGTCGTCGAGCCTGTCGGCACGCCCATTGACGAGGTTGTCCTCAAGCACGAGCAGTCATCTCCTGTGTTCCTCCCCGAGCTCCCCCAACCTGACGCATCCCCGTGCTACTCCAACCACCGCCATGTGGGCTCGTCTTCAACAAGCACGTTGACACGGTCACCCCGGAGGAGCAATGACATCCATGGTTGTCACCTCCTCAAGCTTCATCGGCCACAACGGTTCCTACGTCGGTTGCATAAATTTTCTACAAATCGATGTTTGTTGCAAAAACACTCTGCAAATGTTTCTGCAACATCAGCTCAACTACAATTTTTTTCACAACACAATCTCTTTTGCAAATGTTTTTGCAACAAGACTTATGTTGCAAAAGTAGAGCATGACGCTCAGCCTAGTGATTGAACCAGATCTTACGGCTCGCAAGGCGGCGGATCTTTTCAACTGATCCACCGACCGACGCGTAGCAAGTCCCTTTTTCTTTTTCGAAATGCGTGAAGTTTTCTACCAGTTTGATGATTTTTCTTTGAAAATATATGAACATTTTTGAATTCAATGAACTTTTTCCTAATTTGATGAACTTTTTTTACAAGGTTAATGAACTTTTTCTCAAAATCCAATGGACTTTTTTCGAAATTGATGAACTTTTTTAAAACTATGAATTATTTTCAGAACTGATGACAATTTTTTCAGATTTTATTAGCTATTTCTCAGATTTTATGAACTTTATTAAAAATTGATGAACTTATCTTCCAAGTCTGTGAACTCTTATGAGAATTGATGAACTTTTTTCAAAATCGATGAACTTTTTATTCAAATTGGTGAACTTCTACGAATTTTATTTTTTCAAAATCGATGAACTTATTTTCTAAACTGATGAACTTTTTTCAAATTTATGAACTTTTCTGCCAATTGGTGAACCTTTTATAATTCGTCAACCTTTTTAAAATCCGTGTTTTTTTGAAAATATGTGAACTTTTAAATAGTGTTAATATTTCTCCCTAAACAATCACATTTTTTCAATCTATGAGCGTCAAAGTGCGACTATAGTTATTTAAAAAAAACGCACCGTAATTTACCCCTGTGCCTAGTTGCTGTTGTGGTTAGGCAACCTGCACTCATGCTAAATGGGCACATATCGATTCCTCACGGGAGCAATATTGTAGGAAGGTTTCTTTTTTGCTGTATATATTTTGGCTAGGCGGCATCATGGGCCGGCCCACCGAGCACGGCTATTGAGCGCCAGTTCCTGAAGGGGCGCATAAAGCGCCGATTAGGAGGTCGGAAAACCCTATTTGGCGTTGCAGGTGCCGATTATTACTGTTTCTGCAAACTGACGCTTGCAGCCGGGCCAGCTGAGCTCGGTCCGTTTCGCTCGTTTTCCGTCCAGCCCACGTCTCTTTCGTTCGCGAGCTTTCAAAGCGCAAAAAAATACGCAAGAGGCAGGAATCGAACTGAGGATTTCCTCATTCATAGCGCATTTTGGTAACCACCCCGCCACAAGAACGTCATGAGCTAATGCCATCATGTTTCTACATTATCATTTTTTCCATCTTACTCGTTTGATGATTTTTTCTAAATCCATCCACATTTTTTTGAAATTTATGATTTTTTTTCAAATTCGATTGTTTTTCAAAATGGCTGAACCTTTCCCAAATAGGATGAACTTTTTCCAAATCATGTGAAAATTTTAAAAAAATTGATGATTTTTTCCTTCAAATTCTTGAAGTTTTTCAAAATGCATGAACTATTTTTTCAAACTTGATGAGCTTTTTTCTCAAAGACGATGAACTTTGGGCGAAAATCGATGAACTTTTTCAAAACCGATGAACTCTTTATGAAACAACGAACTTTTTAAAAAAAATCATAAACTTTTTTGAAAATCGGTGAACTTTTCTTTCAGAAATGCTGAACTATTTCTCGAAATAAATGATTTTTCTAAGTTTGTGAACTTTTGTCTCAGAATCGATGACCGTTTTCAAATTCAAGATTTTTAAAAAATTAGTATAAAATTTAAGTGATAAATTAATAGCAATGTCATACTAGTTCATGTATGGTTAGCACTATCAAATCACTGATGGCTTTGGTGGTCAACTAAGCTCGAACAAGCCTTGCTTCGCGGGCGATGCGAGTTCAATTCCTAAAGAAGCCATCTTTTTGCGCTTTTGCGATTTATATTTGCTGTGCTTTGCCTAGCGGGCTGACCCAACAAGGCGCTATAGCGGGCACCATTAACCTCAATTGTATCTTCACTTTTGAAGGCCGATCTTCTAATTTCGAAACTCATTTGTTAGCCAAGTACTCCCAGTTTTTAAGTCGGGGTCGTTATGTTTGGCTGGGACAACCCTACAATCCTTTTTTATTCCAAACTGTGTAATCTTTGTGTAATAAAGTCTTGGCTTCCCTGAAAAAGGCGCCGAACAGGAGCTCCCAGAGTGAGATGCCTCGGGCAACCCTATTTGGTGCCGCAGGGGCCGGTTACTACCGTTTCTCCAAACCAGCGTCGACGCGTGCATGCGCCTTAGTTGGGCTGGCCTATCTAGTTTCTTTTGTGTGTTTAATCCGGCAAAAACAAAGCACGTTGGACCTGATTCGAAATCGCGACCACCTAACCAAGTTACGTTGGTGCGACCACCCAGCCACCGCAACATCGGGGTGTGTTAGAAATGGACTTTCCCTTCTTTTATTCTTTCCTTTTCTTTTTTCTTTTTCCCTTTTCCTTTTTTCTTTACTTTTTTCCTTTTTTCCTTTTTTTCTGTTTTTTTCTCATCTTGGTTCATTGAATTGTTTGCAAATACGTGAATTTTCTTTTTAAATCGATGATTCCTTTCCTAATTCGATGGTTTTTTCTTGAAATTCAATAAAATTATTTTCAAAAATTTGAACTTTTTTCCAAATTGACGAACGTTTTGTAGAATTCTGAGATTTTTTTCAAATTTGATGAACTTTTTCCAATTTCGATATTTTTCCAAATTCAATGAATTTTTTCAAATTGATAAACCCTTTTCTAAATCGATGAAAATTTTCATTTTTTCAAAATTGATTATTTTTCAAAATCAATGAAGCAGTTTTCAAAATTGATTAAGTTTTTCTCAAATTGGTGAACTTTTTTAGAAATTGATGAACTTTTTTAAATTCGTGAACTTTTTTCGAAATTTCATGAACTTTATCCTAAATTTTCTGAAAATTTTCAAATTCATGATTTTTTCTGGAATTCATGATTTTGTGAGCTTATACAAATATTTTCAAGTTTATGAACTTTCTTCAATTGTTCGTTTTTTATATTGTGCATTCATTTTTCATTTTTTTATTTTATCATAAAGTAATACGCGTAATAGCCTTGGTATATAATAAGGGTTATTTGTCCTCGAAATCAACTACGAAGGGACTTCGGCCTAGTAGCAGTGTTCGATGGTTAGGGTGTGAGAGATCGAATCCTGGCTCAACCACATTGTCAAACATTTTTTGCGATAGGCCTTTAACAACCTTTCTCGCTCCTTGTTGTGTTTTGTGGGCCGGTCCACTATTCGAGGCGCACGAGCGACAGCTCGTTAACGAGCTCCTGCAGTGTTGACTAGGAGCTCCCTGTCCCTACAACGGGCACATAAGGCGCCGGATAGAAAATGCTACGCAAGCCGAAGTACACAAAACGAGGAGACTTCTGTTTCTCCAAAAACAAGAAAGACAAGATACATGAGACCTCCTATACCACGTGGGAGCTCCTATTGGATGCTCTGTGCATCAAGATACCGCCCAGCCGCTGAGAGCGACGCTATCCTAGTGAGTCCAACTAGACACCATAGCGGCTAACACTGTAGCAGTTTGGTTTTAGTCTTTTTTTCTCCAGAATACGAGGTTTTTAGTGAACTTTTTTGAAAACACAAACATTTTACAAAATTTGAACATTTACTGAAATTGGGAGCATTCACTTGAGATTCTGGACATTTTCTGAAATTGTGAATATTTTTGAAAACGCGAACATATTTTCAAAATCTTAAGATATTTTTGAATACGTTTTAGAAAACAAACATATTTTCGAATTTTTAAACATTTTCTTAAAATTTTGAATATATTTTCAAAATTCTGAACAATTCGGACCAGAGGCCTGGTTTGTTCAAATTCCTTTTGAAACGTGTCCGGACGTTTGATCTCCGTATGTCCAACTCCTATATCATTGTTCACAGACGGGTCCATAGACAAATATTATGTCTGTTTTAGGGTCCGTGTTAGAGACATCGCCTGTAAATGTAACTTCGAAATGGCTTTGGAGGCCACCCCTTTAACATGGGGAAGCCCCTCTCCATCCATTATCTTGGTTGCCAATGAATAAAGTTCGTCCCTCTTTGAAGGCATTTGTTTGTCAATAAAATGAAATTACCGAAATCACCAACTGAGGAGTATTCTCTTCCAAAAGAAAACAATCTGCGTTTTTTTTTCTAGATCTGTTTATTTAAAACGTTTTGTCTCTTAAACCACGCATCCAAATCTCGATTCATTTTCATCATTTGATTCCTCGAGTCAAGATCTTTAAAACAAGATTCCATGTTGATAGGTTTTGACGAACATTTTTTTCACGAATAAAATTGACGAAAAACCCGAACGAAAAAACCGAAGCGGGAGCATGTTTTTCCCCTTTCTGAAAGAGGAACGACCGTGCCTCCACGAGAATTAAACTCGTGCCTCTCGTGAAAGCAAAATCCGCGCCTCCACGAAAACAAAGCCGTGCCCCACGAGAAGGATTGCGGAAGGCGGTATCGAATACGGATCTGTCGTTAATCATTGATACAGAGTGCAGTTTAGTGGCAAAGGCACTCGACCATACGTCTCTCGATAGATCGGAAGTTGGAGCTATTGTGAAGGAATTTGAAGCCATCAAACAAGGGGTCAGAGAAGTTAAAATCTGCAAGGTAGATAGAAGGCTCGATAGTTTAGCTCATAGTCTTGCCTAGTTTGGGCGTAGAGAGTTGCGTGGTGGGGTTATGCAAGTTACAGTGCCAACCTGCATGTTGATCGTGGCCTTGCATGATTGTACGAATAATGTTCCCTCTATTTAATTAATACAAATCTCTATTTCAAAAATAAATCCATGTCTCTCGTGAAAGCGAAATCCGTGCTTTCCGAAGAAGTAAACCCGTGCCTCTCGCAAAAAAAAGCAAATACATTTTTTCATTTCCGAACGCGAAGAAAAATAAATAAAAAACATGTTTGTTTCTGTTTCCAAGAAGAACAGTCATGCCCCGTCGCGCATAACTAAACATGTGCCTTCCATGAAAGGAAAAAAACACGTTTCTTCGTTTCCGAACATTTCTTTTGGGAAAACAAAACCGTGCATAAGAAAAAAACACATTTTTTCGTTTTCGAGTGTTTCTCTCAAATTTTTTTAAGACCGTGTCTCCCACGAAAACAAAACTATGCCTCTTCTGAAAGAAAAGAAAACATGTTTTTTGCATAATTCTGTTTTCCATCGGAAACTAAGAAAGACAGAAGAAAAACCAAAAAAGCCAAAAACCCCGATAAAACCTTGTCTAAAAGATAAAAAACGTATGCGAAAAAAATAAAAAAGCAAAATCCAGAGGAAACAGACCAGAACACGATACATGGTGATGGTTGAGAGCATGACAAATATCGTGCGCTCTTCAACTACTATCTCCGTCACAGTTTAGAAGGCATGCACGTGTATCTAGGTCATCAATTTAACTTATATAAAATATATTGTTTAACATAAAAATTATATCATTAGAAAATAAAACATCTAAAGTTTCTAATGATATATTTTTTATAATATATGCCTCTTATTAAGTTGGTCAAATTGACGAACTAGATACTCGTGCATGTCTTCTAAAACGTGACGGGAGGCTCGAAAATTACTGTATTATTTTTGTGGGAGAAAACTAGCCAACATTTCGTGCACCACTGGATCTTTGCATCCGTGGCCGGTAGCGGGGTACCCTGACAAAGGCCGAATTGTATATCCAGTCCGTGCGATCTTTCCGCCCGGATTCAACGGAAACGCAGCGCCAGCGCAGGCGCAGCCGGGCCAGGGAAGGCCGCCGCAACCTTCGCTTCGCTTTCCGCAAATGTGACCGCGAAGCCGCCGTGAAGTCGCCGCCGCCTCCTCCTTGCTCCTCCAGCTCACTCTCGAGTCCCGAGGCCGCAACAACTCCCACCCTCGCGGCCTCCGCCCATTTCATTTTCAGCTCCATCGGCCGCGCCGCGACGCCTCCTGTCCAAGCCGCGCCGCGACGCCACCGCCACTGCCTAGACCCCATCGGAGCTTCAGGTAGATGCGAGAGAGGTCGCCTCCCGCGGCCGTGTGATGGGCAACACGTGCGGCGTCACCTTTAGATCCAAGTACTTCTCCAGCTTCCGCGGCGCCTCGCAGCGCCACGACTCGGGCTACGCGCCCGTCGCCGCCGCCGCCGCCGCCGATGCCGACGCCGACTCCCCGCTGGGCAAGCGGCCCTCGCGCCCGGCGCCCGTGGCCGACGCGGCCGCCCCGCCCCCCGCCGCCGGCATGCGCCGGGGCTCGCTCGCCCCCGCGGAGCTGACGGCCAACGTGCTCGGCCACCCCACCCCGAGCCTCCACGACCACTACCTGCTCGGCCGCAAGCTCGGCCAGGGGCAGTTCGGCACCACCTACCTGTGCACCGACCGCGCCACCGGGGCGGAGTACGCTTGCAAGTCAATCGGCAAGCGCAAGCTCATCACCAGGGAGGACGTTGAGGATGTGCGCCGCGAGATCCAGATCATGCACCACCTTGCCGGACATCGCAACGTCGTCGCCATCAAGGGCGCCTACGAGGACCCGGTCTACGTCCACATCGTCATGGAGCTATGTGGCGGCGGCGAGCTCTTCGACCGCATCATACAGCGGGGGCATTACAGCGAGCGCAAGGCGGCCGAGCTCACGCGCATCGTTGTAGGAGTTGTCGAGGCGTGCCACTCGCTCGGGGTCATCCACAGGGATCTCAAACCTGAAAACTTCTTGCTGGCCAACAAGGATGACGACATGTCGCTTAAGGCCATCGATTTCGGCCTCTCCGTCTTCTTTAAGCCTGGTGAGTCACTTCAGGCAACGAAATTTAACTTTCCTTCCGCTGCTGTGGAACCTAAATGTTTCGTTGGTGGAAATGAGATCAGAACCCCCGACAAGATATATTACTATTGAGGCAAAAATTAGAATTCAGTGTTACCGTGTTAAAAAATCTTTTAACTGCATCATTAACAGCTTCGAAGGTGGTTTACAGATGCAACAAATAGGAGCTACTTTAAACTCCCCCTGTTCCTACCCTACTCTCTCTTGTCCTATATGTTCACTTTGTTAGGAGTAATGTGTATCTTACGGACCACTTATTATATTCATTTTATTCAGAATTATCTTATGAACAATTCCTTTTGCTGTTTTGTTTTTTTCAGGTCAAGTTTTCACTGATGTTGTCGGAAGCCCTTACTATGTAGCTCCAGAAGTGTTGCGCAAATGTTATGGACCAGAAGCTGATGTATGGACAGCTGGTGTAATTCTTTACATACTACTAAGTGGCGTTCCACCATTTTGGGCAGGTAGAGCATTATGTTTTATTGTTATCTTTGATTAATTCTGGAAATCCTCACTAACTTTTTACTACTGTTTTAGGCTGATTTTCTGAACGTACTTATTGCAGAGACTCAGCAAGGGATATTTGATGCAGTATTGAAAGGCGTAATTGATTTTGATAGTGATCCCTGGCCTGTGATTTCTGATAGTGCAAAAGATCTCATAATGAAAATGTTGAATCCTCGCCCCGCAGAGCGTCTAACAGCGCATCAAGTTCTATGTTAGTTACTTTCACCAGAACTCCAGATCTTGTTTCTTAATTCAGGTCCTTGGTTGAATATGTTGTTCTGATACCTGTCTTGAGCGGTGTACGCATCTCGTAATGCCTCGAGACATATATCTGCACAAGCACAACATTGTTTTGGTTGATAAGAAATAAGATTATTTCAGAGGATCCGTTTCTCTCTCTCTGACTCATGGAAGCCTCAATTTATAAATTCTTGCAGTTGGGAATTTCTAACTTTAATCTGTATGGGATTGTTCTCAGATTTGCACCTATTACTATCTTAGTTCACATCATGCTTGTTTAAAAGGGAAAAACAAACCATTTTGTATTTACACAACAATACATGTACAATTGGCTAATAAATATATAAAATAATATTTTTTTACTTTTTAGGTCACCCTTGGATTTGTGATCATGGAGTTGCTCCTGATCGGCCACTTGATCCAGCTGTCCTTTCGCGCATCAAGCAGTTCTCAGCAATGAATAAGTTAAAGAAGATGGCTTTGCGAGTGAGTACCTTTAGCTGATCCTATAGTAATTAACCATATGCAGCAGTGAAGTTACGTCCATCTGCTTTATAGTAGTTATCTCAATGTTCATTGATTTTTCTTGTTTTGTGTTAACTTTATCATCACATATATCCTTTATTAGTGTTTCTACCGAATTATGTGGCAAAAACTTATTATTACTCTTATTGACATGATGTATGTTTTAAAGAAATCAATTGGATTCTCTTATCTTCTATTGACTTATTGTGACACTATTTCACCACTAATGTACTGCCGTTACCCCCTAATTACCAGTCTGCTATTTACTCAAGATAACTACTTTGTCTAGTATACAATTAGTAATCTGGTTGTGCGACTCTTTTTTGCATTCCATTTTGTTTTTTCTTATGTGGCACAATTGCTTGGTTTTGTATTAACAAAGGATTTCATTTATTCAACCAGGTAATTGCTGAGAGCCTTTCAGAGGAGGAGATTGCAGGATTAAAAGAAATGTTTGAGGCAATGGACACAGACAATAGTGGTGCAATTACATATGATGAGCTGAAAGAAGGCATGCGAAAGTATGGTTCAACACTAAAAGATACTGAGATTCGTGATCTTATGGAAGCGGTAAGTTGGCTGAACATCAGTTACAATGCTTGCTTGGACTTGCAATCTTAAGTACCTTTCCTTGTTTTTAGTTCTTCTATGAGGCATCTTAGAACTTCTGAATATGGAAGGGCCTTCAGCTTTGGCCACTTGGTATTTGTGGGCCTGTCAGCTGAGTAGGAAACATGCAATGCCATTAATATTATTCTGCTTCCCCAGTTTTATGATGGTTTGCAGCTTGTGTGAGACTATTCTGAGCTTAATGAATTGGGTATAAATATCTTTATTGAAACTAGTTTGTTTAACTGGTCTATTCCAGGATTTTGAAATTTAACACACTTTGCTTACTTTACTAATGCGTAAAATCTGACACTTATTTTAGTTAGAAAAATCAATCATTTTATTTCCATGGAAGATGTGCTTATGTGTCTATGGTGCAACTTCAGCTTGTTTTTGTGTTAGTCGTAGCTCGACTCCAAAGCTTTGTAAAAAACTCGTTTAGCTCCTCAGATTTTACGTATTAGTCCCTAGAAATTTAAGTTACTGAAACGGTTAAGCTTCATGCAATAGCCAACGCAACCCAAAGTCCTAACTGATGGAAAGGGCTAGGCAATCCACATATGCACTTCAACACCCCCTCTCACGTGTGACGCGGAAAGTCAACATGTGGATAGACTCAGAGGTATGGCCCAAGAGGCCAATACGTGGACACATTGGGGGTGGCAGCAATTTTTGAATAAACTGCGAAAGGCGGGACTTGAGCTCAAGACCTTGGGCTCTGATACCATGTTAAGCTTCATGCACTAGCCAACACAACCAAAAGTCCAAACTGATGGAAAGGGCTAGGCAATCCACATATACACTTCAACATCAATCATTTTATTTCCATGGAAGATGTGCTTATGTGTCTGATGCGACTTCTGTTCGTTTTTGTCTTAGTCGTAGCTTGACTCGAAAGCTTTTAAAAAGCTCGTTTAGCTCCTTAGATTTTACGTATTAGTCCCTAGAAATTTAAGGTACCGAAACCACAGGCCGTAGCTCCTGGCACCACAAGTTTCTTGCCTGCTCCATAGATCAAGTTACTGCCCCTCTTTCATACTGACTATATGTTTTATGATGTAGGATTTTAGAATCACTCCTAAAAGGAGTAACTTATGGCCTTACATGTTATTTTGCTTTCATTTGAATAACTTCAGGCGGATGTGGACAACAGTGGAACCATTGATTATATAGAATTCATTGCTGCTACATTGCATCTCAATAAACTAGAGCGAGAGGAACATCTTGTGGCAGCCTTTTCTTATTTTGACAAGGATGGTAGTGGTTACATTACAGTGGATGAGCTCCAGCAAGCTTGCAAAGAGCATAATATGCCAGATGCTTTTCTTGATGACGTCATAATCGAAGCTGACCAGGATAATGTAAGTTAAATGAAGCTTATAGTGCCGTACACATATGATACTTGTTAATGTTAAAATTAGCTTGCATATGTTCCTATTAGTTTGTTATAACCCACACATGTGGGGTGGTTATATACTACTCCCTCCGTCCCAAAATAAGTGTCTCAAGCTTAGTACAAATTTGTACTAGACCTAGTACAAAGTTGAGACACTTATTTTGGGACGGAGGGAGTAATTTATAAGCAGAGGGACTATCTATGGCCTTTAAATTGTGCTGCATGCATAGCTTCCGTTGTTCCTAAAACCATACTGTAATGCCGGGTTGCATAAACCATCATAAGCTGTCTATTGAAGATTTCTAGAGATGCATCTTGGGGACATAGATGCTTGCCAAATGATATATAATTTTTTTTGGCATGCAATGATAGACAAGTAGGAGTACATCTGATTAATTTGTCACTGCAGAACCTTTGAACTTCGAAGCCCATATACAGTTTGTGTTGCTGCTTGTTTGCGACAATGTTTTGATTTGCCCTTGTCTGTCTCTTGTTCACTAGGATGGTCGCATTGATTACGGAGAGTTTGTTGCCATGATGACAAAGGGCAATATGGGGGTTGGGAGGAGAACAATGAGGAACAGCCTGAATATAAGCATGACTGAATGAGACGCTGCTATACGGGACACTGCCTGCAATTTTTTGTATGCTGTCAGTTGTACGTGTGGGCATTCTAATTGGTGGTCCTCTAAATCTAACTGATGCTATTTCGTCCATGAAAAGTATGGGGGAAATCTCCATGTCCTGCGTGAGCTGGTCATGAAAATGTTCATACAAGCCGTTGTGTTTCGCTTGATTTTTGCAATGCTTCGCTCAGAGCTTTGTTTGGTTCATCATGTTCAGGTATCTAACTGTTGATATTTGAACCTCCGAACCCAAGCCTTGATATTGTTTTAGCCGCCCGTAAACGTGGTCTGTAATGCTTGCATGCTCTCTGAGACGGATTGTCATTTCTGTAACCCAAATGTAACGACCACACGTGGCATTTCAACACTTGCGTCCTGCGTCCAAACGCCCTAACCGCCGTTGATTCTAGAGTGCAGATTCTGGAGTGCACGAATCTTGCAGTGAAACTGTCGGAATTTCAGTGTCGTGTAGGCATAGTGTGCCGTGTGAGGGTTAGAGCGCTCGTCCGAACGGCCTAGCACGACAGCTTCGCCGTGTGGTGGAACTGCCATCCCCATGCACGCATGATCGCGCCCGTTTTAACGGCATGATCGTCACCTCGCCCGTCTTAATGGCATGATCGTCACCTCGCCCATTTTACGGCACGTTGTAGCTTTTCTCTATGCATTCTACTTCCCTTTCATTTCTTATTCTCATTTTCCCTCCCCATTTCTCATTCACGGTGCAGAGACCAATGGCGGTTTCGTGGCGACGCAGAGGCGAGTCTGCAGTGAGACGGTGGCGGAAGTCTCGCGGGGTCCTTTTGCCGTCGCCGGACCTCACGTAGTCGTTTCATCGCCGTCGGAGCCTAAACCGCGCAGAGGTAACATCGTCGAAGCCATGCGTTCGTTTTCTCCTCTCTCTGATTTGTGTGCATCGAATCCATGGCGAATCCAAGGCGTAGTGGCGAGCGATCTCGATTCCCGTCGGCGGGGAGTCGCCGGACCTCATGTAGCCATTTCATCGTCGCCGGAGCCTAAACCGCGCAGAGGTAACATCGCCGAAGCCCTGCGTTCGTTTTCTCCTCTCTTTGATTTGTGTGCATCGAATCCATGGTGAATCCAAGGCATAGTGGCGAGCGATCTTGGTTCTCGTCGGCGGGGAGTCGACTGCGTGTAGTTAGGCCGGCTTGAGTACGCATCATAGCCGCGGGAATGGTTCGGCCGTTCCTTGTGATTCATACTCTGTTTTCAGAGACATGATTCGATTTCAAATCTGAATTGTAGTGGTTGCTCTTCGTTCATGCTTTCTGTTTTTCTGCAATTGATGTTGCGCAAGCAGCCATTGGCTCCTTGTTTAAGTGTTGTATTTGTTGGAAATTAGAGGTTGAGAGCATGGCATGACTAAACCTGGGCATACACCGGGCCGGGCCGGGCTTTAGAAAGTTCGAACCAAAAATCCGAGGCCCGATCCCAACCCAAAAAATTAATATGCAGGCCCGAGCCCGGCCCGAATGGACTAAAAAGACGATTTCCGGGCTGGGCCTCGTGTAAAATGACGATATTCGTAAGACTGAGCCCGAACCGAACCGCTACCCGTGCCTATTTTTGAAGCCCGAACCTAGCCCGACCCGGCCAGGGTTTTTCGGGGTGAGCTCGGGCCGGGCTGCCCATGCCCAGGTTTAGCATGAACCATAGATCTAGGTTGTTCTATTTTTAGTTTTGTAGGATTCTGTAATTTTGTTCATTTAATTTCGTGCTGGTCGATTGCAATCAATTGTTTAGTGAAACCCATCCAATTGCCATGTTGATGTGTGCAAACATGGCAACTACATTCTTCTAGCTTAGTCTCAATTTACCGTACTGCTTACTTAGTAGATGGAAACTCCCTCTTGCCCCCAAACCATCATTTGCCATGCCTATGCAGTGCTACAAGGTAACTGCCTAATGTTCTTAATTAGTAGGTGGCAACTTGCTCTTCATGTCTTCAAACACTGTTAATTGCCAAGCTTTTGCAGGCCCACATGGCAAATGCCTCTTGCTTAATTTTCATGTTTTTATGATGCAAGCATGGAAACTATATATGTTTAATAACTTACCAGTTTGCCAACCGTTTTAGTTGGCATATGGCAATTTCCTATTTGCCTGCAACCCACTACTTGCCATGCTTGTGCAGGCCATCATGGAAACTGCCTACTTGTGCTATAGTATGAAAGCAATAGCAATCATGACAATTTTTGAATTGAACCACAATTGTTTCGTTTACCATCACACATCATATAATCATGACAATTTTATTTATACGTTCTCTCAGCAGTACACATGTGTGTTTTCCAACAAGACCATCATGTCTTGTTATTGTGTTTTTGTTGTAATTCGGTGATCACTCACATTGTTTTCATACTAAGATGGCAACTCCATGTGAATGGGAATCTTAACATGTTGGTATTCTGCTTAGTTAGTATATGGCAACTTACACTTTTATCTTGCCATTCATGTGCCCTGCAACATGGCAAACTAAGTTTTGCTTGAGTATGAAACACATGGAAATTTGTCGTCCATCTGTCCAGTAAACATGGCAATTTTCCCTTGTCATCAACTTCATCAATTGCCATCCTACATTATGCATTCATTGGATTTTTCACTATGTTTCACCTACACTCATGTGCACTTGCTCTTATTATAGCATCATGGTTCGCAGCCACCAGAAAGATGAGGACGACGACTTCATGGAGCCACCGCCATAGAATGGTGCGACTGGTGCCAGGAAAGACGGTGACGAGGTTCTTTCTTTCTCCTTTCATCATGTTCTTGAGAGTTCATTCATTTTATTGTGGTATTTTTATCAGATTGAACACGGCATGACCGACTGTGTTTCGGTTTTGCAGAAGAAGAAACACGCGTGCAATAGGGCTTCACAAGAATGGCTGACTCTATTGATCAAAGATTTCAGCGACGAACATAAGTAAGCTGCCGAGGAGATGGGGATGCAGGCATTGATGGATGTGCGATGCACAAATTTAGTGAACCTTGTGTGTGATTGGCTTGGGGATATTTATGACCCTACGTCCAGAGATTTCCTCATTCCGGGACGTGGAAGACTCCCTTTGGATGAGGAGTCTGTTTTCTGCACCTTGGGTGTCCCCCGTGGCGGAATCAAAGTTCTTAAACACAACTTGCCAGTTGATATTTTAGGGGATCCTCCTTCACCCAAGGGAGATCCCGTATTTGAGGTAAAGACAATGCTTGATACTCTGAAATATGCTTATCTTGATGAAAAGAAGATATATCCTGTTATTATCAGTGCTAACCTTTCAGAACATGAAGAAAAGAGATTACTTTAAACTCTAAAGAAGCACATGGCTGCTATTGGGTATACTCTTGATGATCTTAAGGGCATAAGTCCCACTCTATGTCAGCAGAAGATTAATATGGAACCAGATGCTAAACCTGTCGTTGATCATCAACGCCGTCTCAATCCTAATATGAAGGAGGTGGTAAGAACTGAGATATTAGAACTTCTGGAAGCAGGTATAATTTATCCTATTGCTGATAGTAGATGGGTAAGTCCTATTCATTGTGTTCCTAAGAAAGGAGGTATAATTGTTGTTCCTAATGATAAAAACGAGCTTATTCCACAAAGAATCATAACTGGTTATAGGATGGTGATTGATTTCAGGAAATTAAATAAAGCTACTAGGAAATATCATTACCCCTTGCCTTTTATTGATCAAATGTTAGAAAGACCGTCTAAGTACACACACTTTTGTTTTCTTGATGGATACTCTGTTTTTTTCTCAAATACCTATGTCAAAAAAGGACCAAGAGCAAACTACCTTTACTTGCCCTTTTGGAACCTATGCTTATAGGGTATGCCTTTTGGTTTATGCAATGCACCTGCTACCTTTTAAAGATGTATGACTGCTACATTCTCTGACTTTTGTGAAAATATTGTTGAGGTTTTCATGGATTTTTTTTTGTTTACGGGACTTCTTTTGATGATTGCTTGAGCAACCTTGATCGAGTTTAACAGAGGTGTGTAGAAACTAATCTTGTCTTGAATTGGGAGAAGTGCCACTTTATGGTGAATGAAGGTATAGTATTTGGGCATAAAAATTCTGAACGAGGCATTGAGGTGGACAAAGCCAAAGTTTATGCAATAGAGAAAATGCCATGCCCAAAAGATATCAAAGGTATAGGAAGTTTCCTTTGCCATGCTGGTTTCTATAGGCGTTTCATTAAAGTTTTTTCAAAGATTTTTAGGCCATTAAATAATCTTCTTCAAAAAGATATTCCTTTTGTTTTTGATGATGATTCTGTAGAAGCCTTTGAAATACTTAAGAAAGCCTTGATTTTTGCACCTATTGTCCAACCACCTAATTTGAAGCTGTTGGACTGTCTGGTGAATGACCACATCCAGGAAGACTTTATAAAGACCCATCCACGCGCGTGGCATGGTAATAAAAACTAGATGGGCTAACGACATAGGTGGAGCAAGATCCCTTCCCGACATCAAGCAGAGCATGACACCTAATGTTGCCAGAGTTAGGTACGATAGCACCGTGGCTATCATCGGGAATTAATCACTTTTGTGCCACTATTGGTGACCCCTTACACTATAAAAGGAGGTCCATGGCATCCATTAGAAGGATTCACACCTTAGTCCATCTACACTAGCTAGCAGCACCCTCAAGCACCTTGCCGGCAAGGGCTACACTCTCTGTAATAGGACTTAGCCAAATAATCCATTCCCATTCATGAGTATGGTTTTACGCATCCTTGCGGCCCGAACCTGGTAAAACCATCGTGTGCAGTTGTGGTTGTTGTTGCCCTTTCTGTGTTGCGCTCCCCCCACCGAACCGAAAGGGGCTTGTCGTGTCCCCATAGTTGTCGTACGCCGACAGAGCTAGAAAGGGTGCGAAGATGGCATTTAGAGTGCTCGAGGCCCATTTTGCATATGTTTGTGGATCTACTGAACAATAGATTCAGAGACCTTGCGGGAGGTCATGGCATGTTGTGTGATCATGTAGAATATGATCATGGAAGATGAGGGTGAAGATGTTGTTGCAACTCTTAAATTTGAGAACATGAGTAATCCTATCGAACTTCGAGATTAGAAACTGACCATATTTAATTGTGGAAGATTTGATTAGCACATGTGGACGGCTAAAGGGGACAACTAGTACATATTAGGGAGCCTGTCTTGTCCGAAATTTGGGATCATGTCCTTTCTTTCAAGTATTTTAGTTCAACATATTGTTAGGGCAGCTAATGTTTCTGCTCATCTTTGTGAAAAACAAGCAAGCTCACTAGATGTTACATAATGTTGCCTTGACTCTAATCCTAGTAGTTTTCTTCTAACCAGCCTCTTAGCTGATTTTGTTGGGTTGTCAGTGCAACAATGTTGAATAACTAGATGATGCCCCGCAAGTTGTTGCGGGAATATTACGCAATATTACAATAGGGTTTTGGCTATATGGAACATCAATATTTGAAATAATAGTTTTTGAAAGTATATAAGAATTAAATGTAAATAACATAACTGAATATAATTTTACATGCATGCATGTTTGCAAGTTGAAGTGGATTTTTCATATGTATAGTTGCATGTTGAGGTGGGTCTTTTTCTATGCATGTTGAATTATGAGGTAGCATGCTTGCGTGTTAAGAGAAATATGTCAGTGGATACTAGTTATTTAGATATATTAGAAGATAGAAGATGAGCTCCCACACAAAAAAATAATAATAATAAAAGAATATGAAATCTCTCAAAAACATTTCCTTTCCAACTTGCCATATACTCCTCATTACTATTCCAATTCATCCTCAATCAGTTGTTGATAAGTACTCCCTCCGTCCCATAATCTAAGACGTTTTTTGACATTAGTGTAGTGTTAAAAAGCGTCTTACATTATGTGACGGAGAGAGTAGTTAGGATTTGATTCTCCATCTTATACGTACCTGGTAAAATTTCAAATTCTCCGCCTCTACTCGTCCTATTCGGTGCGGCTGCTGGGAAGCTGAAAGGTGCAAACGCGTAAATCAACCTTAAGCGCTTGGCTCTTCGCATCCCAACCCAGAAATTAATTGGCAGGCAGACGGCATTCCACTGGCCTGCTCCCGTGCGTGCCCTTTTATATCCATCATCGAAACCCCTTGCTGCAATCTGAAACCTAGCCCCGCGCATCTGCAAAGCCCGCGACCGATCAAAAACTTCTCGCCGGAGCCCGGCGGCGCGGGAGTGGCAAGATGAGCTT
Source organism: Hordeum marinum (assembly GCA_022496015.1). NCBI lineage: Eukaryota > Viridiplantae > Streptophyta > Magnoliopsida > Poales > Poaceae > Hordeum > Hordeum marinum. The sequence goes on along the minus strand of CM039677.1, from coordinate 336,684,729 downwards.
CTACAGCTACGACAGTGACGACGACGACGACCTCGTGCTCGTGCGTCAGGGAAACGGAACGACGGCGCGGGCGGCAAATGACAGCAGATACAGTATGTGGACGCAGACCGAGATGGAGAAGCAGATGTTCTCGTGGTCATTTGAGGAGGTGCGCAACAGGAATCTTCTCAAGAAAAAGGTAACTCTTCTTGGTTAGCTTGTTCAATCTGTTTATCTTCGTTTGTTCTTCCAGATGATTGCCTAAGTGTTGCATAGGAACGTTAGCAGATACCTGTTCTACTTCTGAATAATCAACGCGTGTCCGACCGTAGCGTGTATCTTTTGCGCAGACAGATTTGTTATAGGCGTCTTAGTGTCAAGCATGCACTTCGTTTTTTAGAATGTTAATCATGAATCATTTTTTATAGGATTTTGTATGATGCTTTGGTTTCTGTTTGAAAACAAGTATCTGATAATGCGTCGTGCCAAATACTCCCTCCGTTCCAAAATAACTGTCTCAAGCTTAGTACAATTTTGTACTAAAGCTAGTACAAAGTTGAGACACAAAATTGAGACAGTTATTTTGGGACAGAGGTAGTATACGTTTGTAAGGAAACATAACTGAGCAATAAGGTTTGATAAAAGATCTATAAATCTGAGCATATTGTGTTCATCAAACGATGAAGTTCAAATACACATTCATGGAAAAAATATAAATATATTGGCCTTCTAGCCCATACAATTCATATACCAGCTAGGTTTTTTTATGTATCTCCTATATTTTGTTCTTCAATTGTTCTCTCGGATCTAATAAGATTTTCTTAATAACTGTAAATATTTCAGTTTTCTTAATAACTGTGGTGTTCTACTGCTTTGTTGTACACAGTTAGCCCAGTCCTGCATTCTGTGTTCTGTGCTCTAGTATAATTCTGTTTGCATGTGAACACACCAAATAATGCCGCCATACTTCAGGTTAAGAAGGTACCAACAACTTTCACTTCACTAGAGGAATACATGGGATCATTTACCATGCCACTGATCGAAGAAACTCGCGCTGATCTCTACTCTGCGCTGGAGGGCATCAAGCATGCACCAGCGACCGAAGTGAAGCGGATCGACCAGCTTTGCTCAAAGCAGTCCATCTTCAGCATCTCGGTCAAGAAGACAGACCCTATGAACACAAACCCTGGGGAGGTCTACGCCCTCAAGGATGCAGATATACTTGTGTTCTTGGATCGTAAACCGAGGCACATCTCGGACTTAGGGCGCGGCAAGGTGCCCTACGTGATTGCCTCGGTGCTGAAAGCGGAGGACGCCAACGGCAATGCGATTGTAAGGCTGTCAGGCGGGAGAGGTCTCGTGCCGCCTCTCGTTGCAGTGTTCCTCATCAACATGACCACGTACAATCGTATATGGAATGCGCTGGACGTGCATGTTGCTAGCCTTAGGAACACCAGCATCATTGAGAAGATTTGTCAATTATGCTCCAAAGGTTTGTCCTCCAATATATACCGAAGGATTGCTTTATATTTTTATCTTGTAGGAACTACATCTTTTGAGATATGTAATGTGTGTTTTCTCTTCTGTTGTTTGGTTGGCCAGGAAGACAGTTCAGAACTACCTCTACATTTGCCGGACAGATCAATTGGCCTTGAAAATTTTAGGCTAAACAGGTCGCAGCAGATGGCAGTCCTTGACTGTGTTTCAGCAATGGAGCAGAAGGGTGCGTACCCGGTGCGCCTGATATGGGGACCTCCTGGGCTCCTGGCACGGGGAAGACGAAGACGATCAGCACGCTCTTGTGGTCCATGATGGTCAAGAACCATAGAACTCTGACCTGCGCTCCGACCAACACTGCGGTGGTGGAGGTCGCGACTCGGATCCTCAGCCTCATCAAGGAATCCTCCGCCAGCAGTGGAAATGGCTGCTTTCTAAGTGACGTTGTGCTGTTCGGAAACGAGGATCGGATGAACGTCGATCAGGACCTCATGAAGATCTTCCTGGAGAAGCGCGTTCGCCGTCTCCAGAAGTGCTTGATGCCAAGTTCAGGGTGGACCAGCTGTCTGAGCTCCATGGTACGGATTCCCGAGGAACCTTTGGTTCAGTATGCTTCCTACGTTGAGCAGACTGAAAGGCTGAACGAGGAACGTGCTAAGAGGGAAAAAGAGGAACTTGCGAGGAAGAAAAAGGCGGCGAAGAACAAAGAGTCGGAGGTGAAGCAGGACGCTGCAAAGAAGGAAGCAGATAAGAAGAGCATAAAGAGACAGTCGTTCAAGGAATATTTCATGAGTAGCTACAAAAGTATCGAGAACGAGCTGCGCACCTGCATCGAGACTTTCTGCGACGATCTCCCAAGATCAGCCACGACTAGAAAGAATTTCCATTGCATGACGGAGGTTCTGCACCTCCTTACAGAGTTTGGGAAGCAGGTGCAGTCCGAACCGGAGAAGCAGCTGCAGACACTGTTCAGAGACACGTCGGACGGGAAGAACAGCTGCCTGTTTCAGAGCCTGGTGTCGTACGCGCAGGACAGCGTTCGGTCAGAGCTTAGGCAGGCGAGAGCCCTGTGCGTCGAGAAGCTGAATTACCTGTCCAGCAACTTCGACCTCACAGACATTTTCGACAAGCGGTCCATCGAGGAGTTCTTGCTGCAAAACAGCAAGAGCGTGCTCTGCACCGCGTCCAGCTCCGCTCGCCTGCACTACCTGCAGAAGGCCGAGCCTTTCGACATCCTCGTCGTCGACGAGGCGGCGCAGCTCAAGGAGTGCGAGTCGATGATACCCCTGCAGATCCCTGGGATCCGGCTCGCTGTTCTCATCGGCGATGAGTACCAGCTGCCGGCGCTCGTGAAGAGCCAGGTGATTCGGCATTGTCCTTGGTGGTTTTGTTGGTTCATCGATCGCTGGCTACGAGTCTACGACGATGCTTAGCTCTTGCGTTGCGTGCAGGTGTGTGACGAGGCCGACTTCGGAAGGAGCCTGTTCGAGAGGCTGAGTTCGCTGGGGCACCCAAAGCACCTTCTTAATGTGCAGTACAGGATGCACCCGGGGATAAGCAGGTTCCCGGTCTCGAGCTTTTACGACGGCCAGATTGACGACGGTGAGAACGTCCTGCACAGGGACTATGAGCGGAGGCACCTGACCGGCCCGATGTACGGGTCCTACTCCTTCATCAACATCGAAGGCGGAAAGGAGAGCTCCGGCAAGCACGACAAGAGCCTCGTCAACACCATCGAAGTCGCCGCCGTGATCCGGATCGTGCAGCGGCTCTTCAGGGGTACGCACGCTCTGAACCCATGGATGATTTCTTTCTCCATGCTTTCACCACCCGAGCCATGAAGGGATGATTTCTGCATGCAATATGTAGAGTCGGTGGAGACGAGGAGGAAGCTGAGCGTGGGCGTGGTGTCGCCGTACAAGGGCCAGGTCCGCGCCATCCAGGAGAAGCTGGGCAAGACGTACGAGATGCACGCCGGGTTCTCTGTGAAGGTCCGGTCGGTGGACGGGTTCCAGGGCGCCGAGGAGGACATCATCATCTTCTCCACCGTGCGGAGCAACAGCACCGGCTCCGTCGGCTTCCTCAACAACGTGAACCGCACCAACGTGGCTCTCACACGGGCCAAGTGAGTGAACAGTTTCCTGGTTGGCTTGCAGAATTTCCTTGACGAGCGCATGGAACGCGCCACCATGAATGAAACCACCCACGCGCGTGTGTGATTTTGTGTTTGCTTGCGCAGGCACTGTCTGTGAATCCTAGGGAGCGCGACATGTGGCAGAAGATAGTGGTGGATGCCAAGGAGAGGGGCTGCTTCTTCAACGCCAACGACGACAACGACCTCTCTGGCGCCATCGTCAAGGCCGTGATCGAGCTTGACGAAGTGGAGAGTGCGCTGAGCAAGGAGATGGGCAACCTCCGTATTGGCGGGTCACGGTCTGGGGTACGCAACACCCTTCCCCCCCGTGCCATGCAGCAACCTTCACGTATCGACTGCAACCGACCTTTCGCTAGTGTCACAACTATCTGAACTTTTTAATGCAGCAACCTTCACTAGTACTCCTTTTGTCGATCTCGCCTCACGTGCCATGCTATCTTCTTGGCTATTACCTCCGTATCAAAATATATAATACATTTCGGCACAATGTCTTTATATTTTGATACGTAGGTAGTACGAGCAGTAGATTAACCAAGATCACAAACTCGAAGGGTGGACGACGAGCATCCGCGCAAATATCCGAATTAACTGTCTTGTCAAAGCCCACTGGCTCATCTTAAGCGCCGTGTTTCAGTGAACGATGCACACTCATACTAAAAGTCGTAAGTCTAGCCCAATCACCAGCATTGAGCCGTTGGATCGCGAGATTACAACTTGAGTCCATGTGCTTTTCTCACCTGCCAAGCAACACCCCAGTTCTAACTTCCAAGCATCAAATGAACAAAGCACCAAAGCTTGTGTGCAAAGACCCTGCATGCCAGTTCTAAACTGTCAACTGTGAGATGAGGTTGGACTCTGAATTATATTTTTGTGGGAGTGGTAAAAGATAGTGGGATAGCACAGTTTCTATAAAGCATCATCCTCGCTACAACTTACAAACACAAAGAGACGTTTTGAGTTGCAACATGCGCAGCATGGACTGCCGCATGTACAGGAAACATAGAGATCACCAGCAGAATAGCTGCAGGTCCAGGGCCCTGGTTCTTCTTATCGTCGTCGCCACCAACACAGCCACCTTCCTCCTCTTCTCCGACGCTGGCTACGAAGTCGGCAATCGCTCCGGCGACCATGACCGCAGTGTCCCCTTCTGGAACTACGGTAATATCACCGAGTATGCTCTCCGCGAGCCATGACGAGCTCGTGCACCTGCACGACCGCCTCGCCACGGCAACCTCCCTTGTCAAGGCGCTCCTGGGACTAAATGACACTGGCAGCGACATGGAAGCTGCCAGGGATGAGCAGAAGCATGTGGGGGTTGACGGACTGTGGCAGTGGGAGCTAACCGGCGAGCTCCAGCTGGCCGTCGGCCCCCACAAACTGCCATTAGGCTTCACGAAGAACCTGGGGTCCGATCAGCTGTTCCCGACTGTGGGGCAAGCGTGCCCCCATTTCCCGGACGAGCTGGAGCGCTATATGGACTGCAAGCCCGGTGGCGAGTGTCCGTCCGATGAGCAGTTCTCACAGCGGCTCATGCTCAAGGGCTGCGAGCCACTGCCACGACGGAGATGCCGGCCACGCCGCCCGGCAGGGTATGCTGAGTCCACACCACTGCCGGCGAGCCTGTGGGCCACGCCGCCAGACACCAGCATCATGTGGGACGCCTACACGTGCAAGAACTACTCCTGCCTTGTTAACCGCCGCAAGATCAAGGGTGTCTACGATTGCAAAGACTGCTTCGACCTGCTCGGCGGCCGGGAGAAGGACCGGTGGATGCGCGACGACCGTGCACTCTCATACTCCATCGATGCGTGCTTGCGACGAAGCCAAATGGCACAGTGCGCATAGGGCTCGACATTGGGGGTGGGTCGGGCACGTTCACTGCGCGGATGCACGAGCGTGGGGTGACCGTGGTGACCACGTCCATGAACTTCGATGGCCCATTCAATAGCTTCATAGCTTCGCGCGGCCTTGTCCCCATGCACCTCAGCATCGCACACCGACTACCGTTCTTCGACGGCACGCTCGACATCGTGCACTCGATGCATGTGCTCAGCAGCTGGATCCCCGATGCCATGCTCGAGTTCCCGTTGTTCGACATTTACAGAGTGCTGAGGCCTGGAGGATTGTTCTGGCTCGACCACTTCTTCTGCCTCGGCACGCAAATGAACACGACGTATGTGCCCATGTTCAATCAAATGGGTTTCAACAAGGTGCGTTGGAATGCCAGAGGGAAGCTGGACCGAGGGATCAAGAGGAACGAGTGGTACCTCTCAGCGCTGCTCGAGAAGCCCACAACCTAGATTTTTTACTCCCTGACATTATACTCCAGCAATTTCATCATGATGTAAGAGAACAAATAAATGAAGCATTGTATCCATTCCACAAATTAGTGGTGTACAGGCATACACTGTACTCATCAAAATTCTCAAAATCGATCGCCATGATCGCTTGAACTTATTCTCAAACCATGCAAATTGCATAATTTCTATAGCCTACATATCAGAACTGCAAAACAGGAATTGCCGTCTCGAATTTCTCTCTTTGTGTGATTCTATTATACCATTAGAGCATCATGGCGCCATCCTATATTGTTCCTTGAACAGAAGGGATCAAATGCCTACCTTATTTGGCGATTCCAAATCCACTCCGCTCAAATTTCTCCCCCTCCGCCTCTGTTTCCGTCTTCTCTGTCACGGACTCTGCCTCAGCTCCTGCTTCCACCTCCTTGGTCGCCGAGACCGGCATTGTCAAATTGGCGCTGAATTTGTCGCCGGCGATCGCCTGGCAGCGCTCAAGCATCGATTCCGACTCCGCCGCTCTGCCCAGAACAGAGTACAGAACGTACTGGCAGAACAGGGGGCGGTAGTCGCCGGGGTCCTCCCGCGCGAGCTCCTCGAAGGCGGCGATCGCCTCGTCGGCCTTGCCGTCTACGAAGAGTGTCTGCGCCGCGAGGAGACGGGCATAGAGCTCGCCGCCTCCGGCGGCGGTGAGGCGGGCCCGTGCGGCCTCCGCGCCGCCGAAAGGGGAGAAGGCGGCGGTCTCGACGATGAGCTTCTCGAAGGGGTGGGAGTCGTCCTGGATGGCATCCTCGGGTGAGACCGTGACGGTGAGCGCGGGGGGCGGAGGCGGGGACGGTGTGCATGCGATGGCCGGGGAGGTAGCGGCGAGGAGGACCGCGGCGGAGGCGGCGAGGCGGAGGGAGGAGATGATTGGGTGGGGGGTAACCGAATTCGAATTGGTGGTGGCTTTCACAGCCGCGGGTGGATCATACCGGCGCCGGGAGGAGGAGGCGAGAGCGAAGGGGCTGCGGATGGAGGCTGCGCCGGCGAGGAAGGCCATGGCGGCGGCTAGGGTTTGCGGCGCGGAGATTGCCAAGGTTTGAGTTTGCAAGTCACGAACAGAGGTGAGGAGAACAAAGGCGGAGTTTTGTTTTTGCTGGAGAAAATAATTGAAATTTCGGTTGGTACGCTGTTTGGTAGGCCTGTTTTTGTTAGGCAAGTTTGGTAGGCCTAGTGGTAGGTGGCGTCGGCGCCTCCGACTATTCTTTAGTTCTGTTTTTGTTTTCTTTTCTCTTTTCGATGAAACAACAGACTTCCGTCTCAAATTATTTGTATTAAATTTATCTACATAAATATATATCTAACATTAAACGAAATTTGTAAAATCCGAACATTCGGATCTATACATTAGATCCGGAACGATGTGAATCGAACCCACATGGCGTCCCTTGAAGCAGAAAAATAATGCGCGAGTGTGGAAGTCGAACCCAGGTTGATATAGTGAAAGCACAGAAGTGTTATCAACTCGGCTAGCTAGAGAGGTTGTGTAGTTACGCTTTTAATTCCATTTGACACATATTCTTTGATTCTTTATTCAAAACTGGAAACTGGTCCAACTAATTGTTCAGTTTATTCATCGGTCTTATTTTCTTCTTTTCCTGTCATTTTTTCTTTCATGGTCGGCTCCAGTTTTTCTTGTGTAAATTTTATACATGGATGTCTTTTTTCTCCCATGGTCATGTTGGGGCCATTATAGTCTGTCCATATGCTTTTTCGCTCCCTCGATCGCTCCCGATTTCTTTCTTTTGCTTCAAAACTACCTTTGCGGAAGAGAGAAAATATATTGCAATGACCAGGATTCGAACTTCGGTCTCCTGGAGAAGACCCATAACAGGCTACCACCAAACCACTTGCCATATTTTTGTCAGTTAAGCGATAGTCAGCATACTTGACCCGATAGAGCCATGTCAGCATATTTAAAACACCATTTTTTGTCAGTTTCCGTGAGTTGATTCACGAAATTAATTTCAAGGCATTGTCTTCTTCCTTTTGTTATTCCGTGCAGCCATCTCATTTAATGCCAATGATTTTTTATCCAACGTAATCTTTTGATTCACTCATCGAGTGCAAATGATAGTACTTTTTTCTTTGTACTTTTTTTTCTATGCATTTTTCTCACCATGGAACGTTTATACCCCCGTCCTAGTATCTTTGGCACGGGAGGGGCGAGGGGGCAGGGGTGGTAACTCACACATCGCGGACCTGATAACTTATGTGCTTCATGTTGGAAATATGCCCTAGAGGCAATAATAAATTAGTTATTATCATATTTTCTTGTTCATGATAATCATTTATTATCCATGCTATAATTGTATTGATCGGAGGCTTAGATGCATGTGTGGATACATAGACAAAACCATGTCCCTAGTATGCCTCTAATGGACTAGCTCGTTGATCAAAAGATGGTTAAGGTTTCCTAGCCATGGACATGAGATGTCATTTGATAACGGGATCACATCATTAGGAGAATGATGAGATGGACAAGACCCAAACTACAAACGTAGCATATGATCGTGTCAGTTTATTGCTACTGTTTTCTGCATGTCAAGTATATGTTCCTATGACCATGAGATCATGCAACTCACAGACATCGAAGGAGTGCCTTGTGTGTATCAAACGTCGCAACGTAACTGGGTGACTATAAAGGTGCTCTACAGTTATCTCCGAGGGTGTCTGTTGGGTTGGCATGGATCAAGACTGGAATTTGTTACTCCCTTTGACGGAGAGGTATCTCAAGGCTCACTCGGTAATACAACATCACAACAAGTCTTGCAAGCAATGTGACTAAATGTTAGCCACGGGATCTTGTATTACGGAACGAGTAAAGATACTTGCCGGTAACGAGGTTGAACTAGGTATGGAGATACCGACGATCGAATCTCGGGCAAGTAACATACCGAAGAACAAAGGGAACGTTATACGGGATTGACTGAATCCTTGACATAGAGGTTCGACCGATAAAGATCTTCGTAGAATATGTAGGAACCAATATGGTCATCCAGGGCCCGCTATTGGTTATTGACCGTAGGTGTCTCGGTCATGTCTACATAGTTCTCGAACCCGCAGGGTCTGCACACTTAAGGTTCGGTGACGTTTCGGTAGTATAGAGTTATGTATGGTGGTGACCGAAGGTTGTTCGGAGTCCCGGATGAGATCCCGGATGTCACGAGGAGCTCCGGAATGTTCCGTAGGTAAAGATTCATATATAGGAAGTCCTATTTTGGTCGCCGAAAAAGTTTCGGGCTCATCGGTAGTGTACCGGGAGTGCCGGTAGTGTACCGGGAGACCTCCGGGAGGGGTATTTCGACCCAAGAGGCTTCATGGGCTGTGGGAGAGTGAATATCAGCCCTTAGTGGGCTGGTGGAAACTCCCACACAAGGCCCATGTGGCTGGAGAAGAAAACCCAATAGGAAAAGGTGGGAAAAGGAAAAAAAAAGGGACGAATCCTAGTCCTACTAGGATTGGAGGAGAGTCCTCCAATCCTAGTGGATTCGGCCGACTCCTATGGGGCCTTGGCCTTGCGCCAGCCCTCCTCCTCCCTCCCTCCTATATATACTGGTGGTATTGGGTGTTTTGCACTAGTTTTCACGGCCACGTGCTACCCGTTCCATCGGTGCTCCTCTAGATCGGATTTCCGCAGTGTTTAGGCGAAGTCCTGCCAGAATTGCTCCACCACCATCGCCGGAGCGCCGTCACGCTGCCGGTGAACTCTTCTTCCTCTCCACTTCCTCTTGCTGGATCAAGATGGTGGAGATCGTCATCAAGCTGCACGTGTGCTGAATGCGGAGGTGCCGTCCGTTCGGCGCTAGATCGGAAAGACCGTGATCAAGATCGCGAGACGGTTCGTGATGAGATCGTGGGACGGATCGTGATGAGTTCACGGGACAGATCGTGATCAGATCGCGGGACGGATCGTGATGAGTTCGCGGGACGGATCGTGATTGGATCGCGGGACGTATCGTGATGTGATCGCGGGACGCTCGGCGATTTGGATCGCGAAGATGTTCGACTACACCAACCGCGTTTCTTAACGCTTCCCGCTTAGCGATCTACAAGGGTATGTAGATCCACTCTCCCTCTAGTAGATGCTCATCACCATGGATAGATCTTGCGTGTGCGTAGGAATTTTTTTGTTTCTCATGCAACGTTCCCCAACACTTCGGTCCTCATAACTTTTGTGAGGGGGTGGTGAAATATACACACGGTAACTTTAATGTTAATAGCACGGTAACTTACACTTCGTAGCCTGATAACTTATGTACCCAGGTCATGGTAACTTTTGGTGAAGCGCGGGGGGTGGGGGTGGTGATGAAATATACCACCCGGTAACTTTTGCATGAATATCATGGTAACTCACACACTACAAACCAGATAACATATGTACCCTAGTCCTGATAACTTTGGCGACGGAGTGAAGATGGGGGAGTTGTTGAAACACATCACGATAACTTATGTGCAGATAACATGGCTTTTTTACGTCCCCAAGACATGATAACTTATGTACACCCATGGGTAATTTTCGCGCGCAGGGCGGGGGGTTATGAAATACACCCATGGTAACTTTAATGTTAATAGCATGGTAACTCACACATCGTACACCCTGGGTAATTTTCGTGAGCGTGGCGGGGTGAGAATATCCCCCGGTAACTTTTCTGTGAATAGATGGTAACTCACACATCGCAGATCTGATAACTTATATACCCCGATCCTGGTAACTTTGGCGCCGAGGGAGAGGGGGTAGGGGCGGTTGATGGAATATCCCATGATAACTTTTATGTGAATAACATGGTAACTCACACACCGCAAACCTGGTAACTTATGCACCTCGGTCCTAATAACTTTGGTATGGGGGAGGGTTGATGAAATATCCCCCTGGTAACTTTTGTGTGAATAGATGGTAAATTACACATCATGGAGCTGATAACTTATGTACATCGGTCATGATAACTTTGGTGACGGGGCAGGGAGAGTGGATGAAAAATCCTATCAGTAACTTTTGTGTGAATAGCATGGTAACTCACACATCGTAGACCCGATAACTTATGTACATCGGTCCTGGTAACTTTGGCGACGGTGGTGAGGGGGGTGATGAAATATCTCCACATACACCCGATAATTTTTACGTAAATAGCATGGTATTTTACGTGCCATAGACCTGATTATAGGTGGCCAACAGGCCGACCCGGGTATGACACAACCCGACACACACCTAAACAGCTCTGGACTGACACGACCCGCAAAGTTCTGTTTATAAAGTGAGTCATGCCATGTCGGCATGTGGACCTCACCTTACGGTCGAGGCATGTCACCGATGCTAGGTGGCACTGTAGACATGACAATTTACTTATAAACATCATGGTAAATTTTTGACCCACGCAAAAAAAGATAGTTGAAACACCTCCGGTAACTTCAGTGTAAACACCATGATAAGTTAGTACTACGAGCATGGTAACTTCTGACTTGAAAAAAAGTCGTCAAAACATACCAACATGGGATCTAGTTTTGAAGGTCTCATCACGACGAATCTTTTATGTGAAAACGGTTTTTCAATCGGAGCGACGGTTTGAGCTATAAAACATTTTCATTTTTCGCATTGGAAAGAATCTTTGATAACATCATCATTTCTATTTTTCCATGCATGCATGTAAAGAGGGAAATGTAACTTCACGCGGGGTGTTGGATTTAGCAATCGTGCTGGATTAGCGAGTGTTTAAGAGAGAATAAAGAAAAATTGGTGGACTAGCTATCGTAGAAGGAGCGTTCAGATCTGTCCTATATATACGAACGTTTGGAACATATCACTGTCAACATTAAAATTTGAATTTTCTAGATATATTTATATCTAGACAAATCAAAAATAAATAATTTAAAATGAAGAAAGTACTCCCTTCGTCCGGTGCAAGTCATCTTATGAAAATCAAATAATCCTAAAACACTTAGACGCGATGCATTAACTCCCATCTCGTTTTTTTGTTTTTTGACATGAATAAAAGAATCGACTAATATGAAACGTGAGACGTGTATGTATTTAATGACTTGAAACAATCTAGGTGGTCAGCTCATTGCATGCAATGCTATAGCAAATGAACATTAAATTCTCTCGTTTTCCTCTTTGCCTTGATCGCCGTGCACAACGCAAAATGACTTAGGCTGGACATAGTGGGGGTAACTTAGGTGGTATCGTGCACATGGAAATAGCAAACATGCTTATGTGGTAGAGAATTAAAAAAGAATTTGAGGGTTAGAGTAACATAGGTAGATACCGTAATGTTATGCTACTTTGTGTCATGTGTAGCAATAAATATGATCATACATGATACTATGCACTATGAAGATAGTATCATACATTAGTATCATATGTATGATAAGTACTAATATATGATACTTCTCACTATGAGTAGCCTTAAGCAAGTACAATATGATGACATAAGAAGGCTATAAGGACTAGAATATTATATCCTTGCTTAGTTGGAGGAAAGAGAAGAGGAGAGAGAAGAGAATCAGGCTCTTGGTGAGTAACCAACTGCAGCACGAGACCCAAGACACTTTGTGAAGTTGTAAGGTAGACCTAGTACACATTTAAAACTTACTATTGTATATGTCGGCTATTAGGTTGACTCCATATGACATGGCAACTCCTTATAGCCGATTGTTGGTTTGAAAATACCAAGGTGCAGATGGGTGCACGTGCACCCATGTAAATATTCAATTCATAAAAGATACTAGAAAAAATTAAAAAAATCTGAAATTTCGTGGTAGGAAACTTAGTCGACCATTCTACTCATTCGGAAAGTTTCATGATGTATTGACACCCATGATATTCTTAATGAAAAAATACAATTGCGATCATACTATTCATCAAATAGTGTTTTTTAATATAGCTTCGACTTTGTCATTTTTACCCAGATTGCAACGGATGTAATTTCTTCGTGAAACTTCATACGCGAGTATACTAGTTGACTATGTATATTACAAAAATAAATTCATTTTTATATTTTTATAGATTTTTTTTGAAATTATTCTTCAGAAAGGTGCGCGCGCACCATGTTCACCAAATCCGCGTCGATTGTTGGTTGTATTATTAACCATGCTCTTATACACGGGTATAGAGGAGTACTATTCTACATAGCCTGTACTTCCTTTGTTTCAAAATAAGTGACTCAACTTTCTATTAATTTTAGTATAAAGTTAGCATAAAGTTGAGTCACTTATTTTTGGACGGAGGAAATAGTTTTCATGCACATTAATTTTAAAAATACCTAACTTTGCTTCCTCACTCCAAACAGATCACATTTGTGGGCCGTTCTTTTCCTATCGGGTGCCTGGAACCCTAGCATCGTCACAGAGGCCAGCCTTCTAGCGTTGTCCTCCGACGGTTCCCCTTTGTCGATGACCTCGGGCGTCGGTGGTAAGGGGGTTACCGGATCCACGCGTGCGAATAATTTTAGGCCAAAGTAGATTAGATTGTTAGGCTGTACATCGTCTTGGCTTCAGCATCGGCGATGACAGCACAAAATAATGTTTCTTCAAATTCTACTGCTACGAGGCGATCACTCCTATGGTTGGGGTGGATCTAGAACCCAGTCTGTTCAAGCAATGGTAGTGCAGTGGCGGCGGGATTCTCGTGGTGGACCTGTGTCCTCGGGCTCCGCCATTATGACAGTGTCTGCTCCAGCGCTGACGCGGTGCTTGGGAGGTAGTCCAGGAGCAGAAGATGGTGGATCGTGTGATGAATTCAGGGTACGTGGATGACAGGTATGATTTCCTCCCCGGCGTCTTAGTCATGTGGGAGTGCCAGATCTGGAGTTTGATGGTGTGTTCGGGATGTTGCTCTGGTCCGATTCGTTTAACGGTAATGGTTTTGCCTTTGACGAGCTACCTTGGAGGTCTGCAAAGTTGCATATCAGCGATGGAGACGCATCGAGCTTGGATTTGAAGGTGATCCGTCATTTTTTTTTCTTGGTGGTTGTTCTGGTGGTGCTAGGTGACGGGTGTTGGTGTTAAGCTCGAAGGTTTTTTGGTCTTGTTTGGAATTTTACTTCTTGGTCGATGTTCTTTTATGCAAAGGCTAGTATTCTGCTATTTATTCTTTTTGTCGGGTCGGTGTGCCAATGTGTGTACTATAATCCTTATATAAATGAGACATGTATTATCATGCATAAAAAATACCTAAAATTCGCATAAGATTATTTAACAAAAATGCTATTTGGTGAGCGTTCGATGCGAGGGAGGTCCAAAGCACACATCTTAAAGCACAAAAGGCAGCCACGTTACCTTTCTCTTCTCGTTCGCAGTGGGTTCCGAACCAAGGAATGCTCTCAGTCATAACAAGTCGATCACCTTATCCTTCCCACTCCCCCACCCCATTTCCATTTTCTCGTGAGACGACGACGATTAGCTGAGAGAGATGTTACGCCTGGCTCCTATTGTTGGTTGGCTGCGCGGAGGGTGGCATGTCTGGTGGCGAAGGCAGTCCGGGCTCGCGGCGGCAGTGCGGCACACTAGCGCGGACGCCATCAATTTTGATGACGACGTGGGATGCGGCGACGACGTCAAGGCGGTCTGCGTCGGTGTTTGTGTGTACAGGGTGCGATGATAACACTCCTCATTGATTTGCTCGTGACGACGTATCTCGGGCGGTAGTGGGCGTGTCCGCGAAGCTCGAGCTGGACGCGACGCTTCTGGCCTTGAACGAAGAGGACGATGCAGTGTTGCCGAGGGCGGGCAAGCACTCGCAAGTTGAGCTCGTCCCCCCCCCCCCCCTCCTCTCTCTCTCTCTCTCTCTCATCTTCGATGTATCTATTGTTGGTCTCGGAGCCTGAGTGCCATGGCCGCGATGGTGAGCTCCAGCACAACATCACAACAACCTCCTAATCTGGCATGTAACGGAATATATAACTGCCTTTTTGTTGTTTGTAATGTGTGGGAATTGTTTTTACATGTCTGAAAGATTTTTTTTTGTTTGATGTATAGGCTTTTTTGTGTTCATTTTAGCCTGGCATTTTTGTAGTCACAAAGGTAGATAAAGTTGTCTCAAACATAATGAAGAATTTATAAGATTTGAACATGCACATGGGAAAAGGTTAAATAGTCACATGGCAAAAACATTTACAGAGTACGGGAAGTTTTGTGAGAACAAATGTGTTGTTATCATCACATGGCAGTTTGTAGAAGTTTGTTCATTTAAACTTGTCAACTTTTTCGACAATTGTACCACTATTCTATAACTTTGTCATGTCAATTCATACATATCATGGCATTTTTCATTATACCGCACTTTTATTAGTTGAACTTAGTATGGCACTTTTTAGATTCATGGCAAATTATTTGTATGGACCTTAGCTGTTTTATAACATACCATGGCAAGTTTAATATGTATATTTGCCATGGCAATTTTTGGCAGTGGCAAAAAAATGTTTTTTTTTGCCTAGTGAGATGAATATTTTTTTTCACATACATGGCAATTTTATTGTACAAACCATTGCATTTTTATTTCAACTATCATGGCAGTTTTGATATAACATATGCCATGGCATTTATGCAGTCACGAGAGTATATAAAATTGTGTTCAAGCATAATGGCAATTTTATAAAATTTGCAACATTCAAATGGCAAAGGTTTAATAGTCACGTGGCAAAACCATATACAGATTATGTCAAGTTTTTGTGAGAGCCGATTGGTTGTTACTATCACATGGCAGTTTGTAAATGAAGTTCGTTCATTTAAACTTGTCAATTTTTTGGAAAATTGTAGCACTGTTCTATAACTTTGTCATGGCAATTCCTATGTATCATGGCATTTCTCATTGTATGGCAATTTTCTTTGTCGAACTTAGTATGGCATTTTTTAAAATTCATGAAAAATTATTTGTATGAACCTTGGCTGTTTTTTATAACATACGATGGCAAAATTAATATGTATATTTGCCATGGCTCCGAATGATCTGATTGCAGAGGATGGGAGGAATTCGTTCGCAACGGCATCCTCCTCAGCGCGAACCAACACCCCGCTCCCTCGTTTGCAAACACCACGTTAATTATTGCATGGCAAAGATGCTTGATTTCTAATCACACCAACAATAATTAATTACACGAAATTAGCACCCTTAAACTACCAAGGTTAGCGGCTACACAAGGTAAGTTAACGCGTAGATTTCAGATCCCTGTCTGTAGACATTTTGAACGATCAGACCATAGACCAGCCTTTTTAAGTCTTGGGGACGCAATCATGTTTGCAGCAACATCTCTATATTTCAGCTCAGAAGGGGACACCACTTTTATCTCTAGCCGCTGCTGAGGGGATGGTAATGTGCGAGCTTTAGCTTCGAAGGGATCCTCCGCAGAATGTACAGGACAAGAGCCGAAGGAACGATTTCAACAAGCTGTAGAAGAGCAACAAGGTTAAAGCTGCTATATAGACATCAACTTCTGGTTACCCAACTGCCAATGATGGTTTCAATTCAGACTGACAAAAACAAAATAAGGTGGTGACTATGGGCTGCAAAAGTCAGACATACCAAGTAATATATGAAATTCAGAATTGGATGGTCAAGAACATCCAGATCAGCTTCTTTATTAAAGGCAGCAAAACACATCTGCGGAAAAAAAAAGTGCATCAGCAAAAGTGAGAAATGAACCATATGACTTGCAATCTCGCTCAAGGATTGGAGGACAGACATCCTTACCATTACACATCTTGCCAAGAAGCAACAAGAACAAATAGCGGCCACTCTGCCAACCTCGCTCAGCTTTTGTTGCCTCCCTTTAGACTCGATAGGGAAACGTTTCAACATGAGGAATAGCCTGCCAAACAAATCAGGAGCACACGAATACAATTAGTACTGCAGTGTCACAGTTGTTTATTGCATGATTAAATAGATCAAACCCTGAACAAATGGGTGTAGTCTACAATGCCAAACTACAAAACCGTTACTAGATTGCGGCTAGCCTCACTGATTAATTTGACTGTAAACATGATCTAAATGCATCATCATAGTCGAGACTTTATTGAAGAGGTATTCTTACCTCCCTCCGTACAGCAGAAAACCCAGGGCAGCGGAAAAGGACAGTCCCGCAATGAATAACTTTGAAAGCACAAGCATAGATGTATTTGGATTCAACCACAACAATACCCACACCAAAACCTGAAAGCAAATGTTTGTGAGTATTTCGAGCCAAGGCAGTCTAACAGTGATTGAGTACACATAATTAACAGAGATGAACAGAGCAGTTATTTTAGTGAGAAGAACTCATGTAGAACAGGCATGTGAGGAGTCAGTATTTTTAATTAGAAAAGCATCAACCATCAAAGACTACAATAAATGACAAAGTGCAAACTATTTCCTATACCTTCATGCATCGTTTCTGTTTTGCAGTTCCAGATATCCACTACCCCCTCTGTACTAAAATGTACGGCATCCACACATGACTTTGACCGCCAATATAGTTTATGTGACTCAATGGTATAATTTTCGTTGCAGATAAGTACATAACCCATATATATTATCAATCTAATTGATGGTCAAAGTTAAACCGCGAAATGCATGAGATACATAACCCATATACTATTGGTCTAACCGATGGTCAAAGTCAAACCATGAAATGCATGAGTGCCTCGCATTTTTGGATGGTGGGAGTAGCAACATAATAAGTGCACCTCTATTCCAGGAAAAAAAAGGAGAAAAGTGTATTGGAGTTTTTCATATTGAAAAGAATTTTTACAAGCACAAATTTTCATGGAATTCACCAGTCCGATAAAAAGGGAAACATATCATCCTGACACGTAGGGTTTAGGGTCACAGACAGTTCTCGTTTAACTACACAAAATAACAAATAGTGAACATTTATATAAAAAAAGCTACTTTACCTGCATTGCATAAACGACACCGTTAATAGTATAGAAACCTGATCTAAGGCCATCAGTGTCTAGACCGCGTGCTTGATAAGATATTTCAGCCCAGAAAAGTGCTAACATTGCGTAGGTAGTGAAGAACGCAAGCCCCGGCAGATCAAGAATAACATGCTGAAAGATCTGAAATAAAATAGACACGAGATGAAACTCTGGTCAATCAAATAGAATATTTCATTCGAGTGACAGAAAATAATGAAGGTATCCAAACCTGAGGGTTCACTAGTTGCACTTGGCGACGGAAAGCAAAGATGGAACACCTTGCTGCAGATTAGCAATGGAGTAAAATTAACACTACACAGGATATATATAAATGAGCATGCAAGTTTTACCCCAGTTGAGACTGAACAATGTACCTCCATTAACCAAGAAATTAAGGAACTGGAAGACCTTTTGTGTTGTCCATCCATATTCAGGCACTCTGTGCTGTATTCTGGCAACTTGGATCTGCATAGCTAAGGGTTAATATTGCCTTCTCTTCCTCAGATAAATCAAGCTGTAAACATTGGCATGTGCACGTGACAAGTATAAAACTTACTAGTAGTACTAGTACCTAAGATATTTCTTTATTTATTTGCAAAGAGGTATTTACAGTTGACAGTTCATATAATTATATGCACAATTCGGATGCTATCAACACATTCTTATCTGCCAAGGTTTTCATGGATTAGAGAGATAAGCATGAAAGCAAACACATGTCCTTGTCCACCTATCTGAAATCGGAACCACGGTTTTCCCATTGATTGATCTAAAGCTCTGTAAGATGCTATTCGTTCGCATTATCGGGTTTCACACAAAACACTAGTACTTGTATTATGCTCAAGCCACAAAGCAAATAAAAAAAATGCCTTTATTCTCTAGTGAAATCGCTGATTGCGATATCACAAATTTATTCATCGGTACTCCTGCCAAATATTCCCTTGCCTTGCCACCAGGGCACCAACCTAGCAGTAGAAGGGGCACAGGTTTATTCCGAGGACGGATTAGATGCTTACGAAGGAGGAGGCGGCGATGAGGCCGTAGAGTGCGGCCAGGGCCCAGAAGATCCCGTCCTGCCACACCGGCGAGCCGTTGACGTGCTCCCACCACCCCGCGAAGGCCGCCGGCAAGGGCACCGGCATCGGAGCCGGTGCCGCCGCCGCCGCCGCCATCGCTGCTAGGCTGCGCGGAGATGAGACGGACAGACAGACGGACTTCCTCTCCGGGTAGAATCAAAAATCTGGGTGGCTTGGGGAATCTGGTGGTGGCGCCGCTGGCGGCGACGTGGATTTGTAGGGGCGGCTCGCGTCCCCTTGGTAGCTCGAACAGGTGGGGGGACACGGGTTGGATCGGAGCCGACGTGTTTGGTAATTTTGTGGGAGTACTGCCGCGCTCTGCTTTATATCTGCGCCGGCCTTCCTGGCTAGAATTAGGACTCCGGCTCGGGAGCCCATCCGAGTCCGGGTGAAACATCAGCTTTTGTGTTCTGTTGTCCTAATATGGAAAAGAAAAAGCCCACCTACATACTTTTGACGTCAGATTTTTAGCCCTCGGATCCCGATCGGATGCAATGGCAATTATTCACTGTGGCATGAATATATTTTTGGATAATTTTCTATGCTACATGTCAAATTTCTATTTGGACCTGGATACATGGTTGATTGTTTTGCAAGAGCTTATCACGCTTGCCGCGTGATAAGACCCGAATATATGGGAAACGTTCGATCTGAGTAGCTCCGAGATGGAAGGAATCATTCTTTAGAGCATTCGTTCGCGCTAGGAAGAAGTCCGGACAAATGATTTGTCCATCTATCTATTTCTACGGGCCTGACAACCACGAATCCAATCGACTAGGGTCGAATAAAGGTCATGAACTGCCCATCTCATCCTTTTGCACTTTAAAAATAATCCAAAACCAAAACAAATAAGGACAAAAATGAAAAAACATTAAAGACCCAAAAAATAAGAAAGAAAATGGAAACCTACCCAACTGGTTTGATGTATGTTTGATACAAAAAGTTGGCATGTGTAAAAATACCACACATCAAAATATACAAAATGACATGCAATACAAACTAAATCTGTCATATCTTAAAACTAAAACAAGAACAAAAAACACACGCTACCGAAAAAGGAATTTTACATGGTTTGTTTCAAAAAGAAAAATGTCATGTTCCAAAAATTTAAAATGGGCCGAGTTTGCCATGGTCTAACAATTAAATTGCCATGCTACAAAAATAAATTTGCCATGGTTTAAATTAAAACTTGAAATTAGTCTAAAATAGAAATTGACATGGTGACAAGAAATTGTCATGGTCCCATATGCTAACTTTGTTGTGATGCATAAACTAAAATTTGCCATGATCCATAAATTATATTTTCCATGGCAAATGCAGAAAAAAATAGTTACATGGACCAAATTTATATAAAATCGTAGGACAATTTAAAAAATGTTGCTATCTTCGATTTGCCATGGCAAGTGAAAAACAAACAAATGTAAAATGTGCCATTTGAGTAGCATGAGTGATTGTGATAAATAAACCATAGAGGAAAGTAACATGGAATTCTTTTTATTGGTGACATGGCAAGAGTTGTAAGATTTTTGCCATGCAAAATTTTGTCATTGGTGACTTGGCAAAAGTGATGAGTGTTGGAAATATGCCCTAGAGGCAATAAATAAAGTGTTTATTATTATATTTTCTTGTTCATGATAATCGTTTATTATCCATACTATAATTGTATTAATTGGAAACACATTACATGTGTGGGTAAATAGACAACACTTTGTCCCTAGTATGCCTCTAGTGAACTAGCTCGTTCCTCAAAGATGGTCAAGGTTTTCTGGCCATTGACATCTAATGTCATTTGATAACGGGATCACATCATTAGGAGAATGATGTGATGGACAAGACCCAAACTATAAACGTAGCATATGATCGTGTCAGTTTATTGCTACTGTTTTCTGCATGTCAAGTATATGTTCCTATGACCATGAGATCATGCAACTCATGGATACCGGAGGAGTGCCTTGTGTGTATCAAACGTCGCAACGTAACTGGGTGACTATAAAGGTGCTCTACAGGTATCTTCGAGGGTGTCTGTTGAGTTGGCATGGATCAAGACTGCGATTTGTTACTCCGTGTGAACGGAGAGGTATCTCAAGGCCCACTCGGTAATACAACATCACAATAAGCCTTGCAAGCAATGTGACTAAGTGTTAGTTGCGGGATCTTGTATTACGGAACGAGTAAAGAGACTTGCCGATAACGAGGTTGCACTAGGTATGGAGATACCGACGATCGAATCTCGGGCAAGTAACATACCGAAGAACAAAGGAACATCATACGGGATTAACTGAATCCTTGACATAGAGGTTCGACCGATAAAGATCTTCGTAGAATATGTAGGAACCAATATGGGCATCCAGGTCCTGCTATTGGTTATTGACCATAGAGGTGTCTCGGTCATGTCTATATAGTTCTTGAACCCGCAGGGTCTGCACACTTAAGGTTTGGTGAAGTTTCGGTAGTATAGAGTTATGTATGGTGGTAACCGAAGGTTGTTCGGTGTACCGTATGAGATCTCGGACGTCACGAGGAGCTCCGGATGGTCCGGAGGTAAAGATTCATATATAGGAAGTCCTGTTTTGGTCGCCGGAAAAGTTTCGAGCTCATCGGTAGTGTACCGGGAGTGCCGGTAGTGTATCGAGAGAACATCGAGAGGGGTATTTCGACCCAAGAGGCTTCATGGGCTGTGGGAGAGTGAATACCAGCCCTTTGTGGGCTGGTGGAAGTCCCACACAAGGCCCATGCGGCTGAGAAGAAAAACCCAAAAGGAAAAAGGTGGAAAAAGGCAAAAAAGGCAAAATAAGGAAGGAGTCCTAATCCTACTAGGAGTGGAGGAGGTGGACTCCTCCCTCCTGGTTCGGCCGAGCCTCCTTGGCTTGGAAGCCAAGGCTGCCTCCTCTCCTCCTCTCCTCCTATATATACTAGAGGGTTTTAGGGTTTTTGGACAAGATTTTCAGCCACGTGCAACCCTACCCTCTAGTCCATAGTTTCTCCTCTAGATCGGATTTCTGCAGTGCTTAGGCGAAGCCCTGCCGGAATAGCTCCACCACCATCGTCGGAGCGCCGTCACGCTGCCGGAGAACTCTTCTTCCTCTCCGCTCCTTCTTGCTGGATCAAGACGGCAGAGATTGTCATCAAGCTGTACGTGTGCTGAACGCGGAGGTGTCGTCCGTTCGGCACTAGATCAGAAGGATCATGATCAAGTTCGGGACGGATCGTGATCAAGTTCGTGGGACGGATCGTGATTGGATCGCGGGACGGATCGTGATTGGATCGTGGGACGCACGACGATTTGGATCGCGAAGACGTTCGACTACACCAACTGCTTTTCTTAACGCTTCCCGCTTAGCGATCTACAAGGATACGTAGATCCACTCTACCTCTCGTAGATGCTCATCACCATGGATAGATCTGCGTGTGCGTAGGAATTTTTTTGTTTCCCATGCAACGTTCCCCAACAATGAGCATTTTTGCCATGGCAAAAAGTATATTGGTGACATGGCAAATAAATGGATTTGACACATTGCAAGAGATTTAAGATTGTAAAAAATACGAATTGCAATGATATTTTTGCATGTAAAAATGGGTATTGGTGGCATGGCAAAAGTTTGGATTTTAGACATTTAAAGAGTTTTAAGATTGTTTCCATGGCAAAAAGATTTAACAAGTTATGAATTGCAATGATATTTTCCATGCACAAACAATTAAAAAAATTGGCCATGGAAATTGTAGAAAAACAGACAAAAAATCTAAGATTTGCCATCTAAGTAGTACCCATGATGGCAAAAAAAGAAAGAAAAGAATATTATAGGTGGCATAGACAAGCATGGATTGAGTTCAGAAACATTTTGAAAAACATGGTTTGTTGTAGATAAATACCATTAGAAACAAATAATCTGAGATGGGCCATGATTCAGGACACAAAAGTTTCAAAAAAATGTCATGTGAATGACCTAACAATTCCTAAATTTTCCGTGTTGTAAGAATTTGGACTTAATCTAAGAAATTGCCATACATACATCGTGACACCTATACATACAATATGGCAAAAAGCTATACACGTGAACGCAAACTTTAGAAAAAAACTCCTTTCTAACACATGGCAAAAATATATTTTTTGTACTACTCACATGGCAAAGTTTATGATATTTTGCAATCTGGTTACATGGCAAGTTTACAAATATTTTGCTATCTAAATCATGGCAAACATAGGGGAAAATCCAAATTGCAAGTGACAAGGCAAACCTGTATTGGACACATGACAAATTAGCAAAATTTGTTCTGCTTTCCCAAAATCATGGCAAATTTGTGAGGTGAATACAATTTAAACTGCCATTTGTGTCGT
The DNA here is from genome assembly GCA_022496015.1 of Hordeum marinum. NCBI lineage: Eukaryota > Viridiplantae > Streptophyta > Magnoliopsida > Poales > Poaceae > Hordeum > Hordeum marinum. The sequence goes on along the minus strand of CM039677.1, from coordinate 336,661,461 downwards.
ACAGAACATCAATTCAACAAAAAAACAGTACAAGTAGAGAACAAAATCAGGTAGCTCAATCACTCTTAAAAATGTGCTAAAAGCAGTATCTTGCTAGGAAAAGTTTACTGTGGATCCCTCATGATGCAAAGGAAACACATTGGCAAAAGCTTCAAGACGCTACATTTTATATTGAGTCGTCTTTGATCACGTTGAGTCCATAGAAAAGCCAATGCTATTAAAAGGGAATGAGGTTTTGATGATGATCATGTTGCTCAAATGCTTAAAGATTTGCCACCAGTACCCTCAACCACTTTCTCAAATCAATCCCATCGATACACTTTCTTGCGTACCCCACCGAGTTACACAAGACAGAGCCACACACCAAACCCTAGAAACCCAGTGACACCGAGATGGCCGTTGGTCCCACCGAAGTGTGGTGGACAAGTTTCTGTAATCTGATTGAATTCACTTCGAAACCTCCCAGATGAACCGATCGGAATTACTGAGGCGTGTATACTGCTTAAGCCTCAAGAATCGGTACCACCAAGTGGATTAGTTCGGTCCCATCGAAAAGCCAAAGGCTGGAACTTTTTAAAACTAATCGGTCTCACCGAAAATTTGTGTCGGTGTCACCGAGTTGTGCATAAAAGTTGTAACGGTTGGATTTTTGGTGAAGGCTATAAATACCCCTCCACCACCACCTACTCTCAGTGAGAACCATCAGAACGAAACTACACTTCTGCCATTTATTTTTTGAGAGAGAACCACCTACTCATGTGTTGAGATCAAGGGACTCCATTCCAACCATTAGATCCTTGATTTCTAGCCTCCCCAAGTTACTTCCCACCCAATCCTACTCTTATACCAATCCAAATTATATGAGAGAGCGATTGAGTGTTGAGGAGACTACCTTTTGAAGCATAAGAGCAATGAGTTCATCATCAAGACGACATCTATTAGCCCTTGAAGAGTGGTGTCTCCTAGATTGGTTAGGAGTCGGTTGGATGCCTCCAAATCTTGTGGAGCTGAACCAAGAAGTTTGTGAGGGCAAGGAGACTGTCTACTTCATGAGGATCTACCCCGAGCGAGGCTAGTTCTTCGTGGACGTGAGTCATGATGGCATAGACAAGGTTACTTATTTGTGACCCTTCGTGGGTGGAGCCCTCTGTCGACTCGCGCAACCGTTACCCTCCACGGATTGAAGTCTCCGTCAACGTGAATGTACAATAGCACCACCTGTCGGAACCACGCCAAAAATCACCGTGTCTTCATTTCGTTTGATCTTCTCATCTCTACCATCCTTTACTTTCTTGCACTTCATGATATTTACTTTCCGTTGCTCAATAGATATGCATGTGTAGGAAGTATTGGTTGTGACTTAACTTGTGCTGAAATCTGCCTAAATTTCAAGAGAACTCAAAATTGGTCATTTGCCATGTTAAATGTCTATTCACCCCCTTCTAGGCATCTCTTCTTGATTCCACACATACCCGACGACGGACGATGGCTGATTGTGCTGGAGCGGAGCTCCAAGGCGGTGCCCATGGTGGCCTGTGTATGTGAGGGAGAAGGTGAGAGAGGAGGAGAAGGAAAGAGAAGAAAAGAGGAGGCACCGCAAAGGCGACAGGAATCAAGCGCCCCCACTTGAGGTGCTTCTTCCCTCATCATTTGCCGTCATCACTTCCTCCTTCGAAATCATTGTCGCTAGGCATGAAGAGGAGTGAGGAGAAAGGAAGTAGATGGACATGGTGAGGCCTCACCGGCAAGCGGTGGCAAAGTGGCGGTTGGTCCATATGTCCATCGAGAGGCTTGGTGCGGTAGCAGAGGAAATCAATCTATGAGCAACTCGTTTCTCTCTCTCCCTCCCTTTTGGTGTGAAGCGGCGGTGAAGAAGGAAGGAGAAAGAAAGAGAGAGCCACATGGGAAGTGGATAACGAGTCGGTTGACCCATCGTCAACACGCGTTTGCCGGACGCATCACCGCAATGAAGGAACATGAAACGTGACGTGGAAATCACATGTGCTTCATGTTTCGCGCAATGATCTCACGGTAGCCAACGCATCCCACCCGAGCTTCTAAAAATCTATGTCAGACATTTAGCATTTACAATTTACTTTCGAACATAGGAACTTTACAGAATAACATAAATGTTTTTATTTTTTGCATAGCAAATTTGGACAAACGCTAAAAAATCGGGCAATGCTACGAGTCCTCCGGCGGATCTTTTCTAAAGATCCATCACCACGCCAGCCGTTAGATCTTGTGCCAACCACCGGTCAGCCAGCCTTGTCTTTATCATTGCAACAACGACTGTGTTACAAAATCTTTTGTAACAAAGATCATGTTGTAAAACCTACTGCAACAGAGGTCTTGTTGCAAATTTTTTTGCAACACAGATCTTGTTGCGGATTTTTTTCAAACCTTTTTCTTTTGTAGAATCTTTTCGCAACAATGGTTCTGTTGCGGAATTTTTTGAAACAAAGGTCTTGTTGCGGATTTTTTTCCCAAACCTTTTTTACTTTTGTAGAAACTTTTTGCAACATTGGTCCTATTGCAGAACCTCGTTGTAACACACCACTTGTTGTAGAGCACCTAACACACGCTGCTTCTGTTTCAAGATAGAACTGAGCAGCCAAAAAGGCATTGCCTAGGAAGGCACGTGGCAAATGGAGGAGGTGAAGGATGCCATCGAGCGATCCACCGGCTGATTGTTAGAGTTTTCCAAAAAAATATGACGTCAATTTTTAACATTGTAAAAAGGAAAAGATTAATTTGGATACTTCTTGGTTGGGCGAGTCATGAAAACATCCGATTTTATGTTTGTTTATTTATTATTCGATGCGATCAGGTCCAATGTCAAGTGGTTTTCTTTAAAAAAGTAGTTTGAATGGCTTACCATATATGTCACCTGATAAATGGATACTTGTTCGCTACGTCATGTTGGTTGGCCAAGAAAAGACATGCCTTTCATGACCGGAAATTTGACAACGTCCAGTCTACAAAGTTTTACATTATACAAACATAAGTCTTTATATACACATACTTATCTTTATGAACGCACACACATCTTATCCATATGAGCATTGTCAAAAGACTGGATTGATATATCATCTTGAGATATTAAAAAGTCACCGTAAACGCCTCGTAGTCGACGGGAACACCTCCTTTCAGCGAACACATATCGTTGAAAATTCTGAAATGAATCTACAATACATGCGAGCATTAAAACTTAAATCCTGATGAACTAAGGATACCACTGTTCTTCTAATTATAATACATAGGTTGGTTCGCTTCGAGCCTATGCTTATTATGATCATAATTGCTTTGTTTTTTCGCAGGTAACTCGCAATTACCTACCTTTGGTTAAAAAAAAAATTGGCGATTACTACCATGCATTGATTGATTTTGTTCGCACTTAGCACGCCCGAAACTCACCAACCTCCTAACCTACCACAAACCTCACTATCTACAGCGTGTTAGCAATGCCGGTCAAACCTATGAACATCGTGCCAATATTCTATGGCACTTGCGTTGTTGTTGGTATATAGTAGCCAGTGCGATAGGAGACGAGACCTTGTCGTCAGGCGATTCGCGAACTGCTGAATTGTTCTGCTACACGTTGCCAAGTTGTTTGTTTCGGATTGTTTTTTAGAGGAACGCTGAAAGTTCAGAGGGAGTATTCGGCACAGAGGTTACCATCTCACCGGTCCGTGTCAGCGTCGGCACACATTCAGACAAAACCAACGATCAGCTAACCAGAAGCAGAAGACCAGTTCAGGGATATGTTACTTTCATATGCAAAAGCCACTTTCGACTAGTCAGGCCCGTCTTTGTAACCAGAGAACAAGAATCATTGGAGCTTCGGTTCTCTTTGTACTGTTTTCTTTCCTTTCAAAATGGCAGTGCACTCATAAGAGAAAAGGCTCTGCCCGAGACTGAAGTAGCTCGGACTTTCGAATTAATAAAATCATCAACCGATCAAGATTACACGGACATAATACAAATGACTCGAAGAAACAACATGAAATAACTGAAAAATACAAGAGGGCACTCTGAACAAGTTATAACACATCGCAAAGCTAGCTACCAGAGATACAAAAATATAGCACAACTACCAAAAGCAGATGACCCGCAACTCTCAGGCGTAAGGACAAAGAACAGGAGGAGCACCGCTGGTAAAACATGAACTGAGTGGACGACATAAACAAGGTTGAGCATTAGAAAGGTTGAACGCAACACCTCCCTCCTCCACCGCCGAAGAGGGCCACAAACCCACAACCCTGTCGTCTTGGCTCGAAAGGCATCGAATCATTGGACACGGGAGACGTTCACCGAGAACTAGAGAGAGCTGAACTCAAAGTCTAGGGCAACCGCAGTTTGTGACCTCCTTGACGAAGATAGCACACTTAGTCGGACACATCGACCTGAGCCTGGAACGCATGACAGAGAAGCATGGAGTGGGGCAACGAGACAACACATCAGCACTGCATCCGCACGAATCCACTGCCAGCCAAAGCCACACCTTTAGCAATTCACGCCTTGAAAGGATCGATATGGTTGATTAGAGAGAGAAGCATAGACAACTATCAATTTTTAAGCTTTTCTTAAAAAATTAGGTTTAGCAACAAAATATGTTGTCTAGATATGCAACTAGGTGAGCAACCTACATGATGCTAACTACAATAACAACCAGAACAAGGCTTACACAAAGTAAAGGTAAGAAGTAACTACAAGTGGAACCGTTGGAAAGGACGATGTGTTACCGAAGTTCCTTCCCTTTGAGGGGAAGTACGTCTTCGTTGGAGTGGTGTGAAGGCACAATGCTCCCCAAGATGCCACTAAGGCTAGTGTATTCTCCTCATGCCCCGACGCAATGCGATATGCCGTGATTCCACTAGTGGTGCCCTTGAAGGTGACAACCGGACCTTTATAAACAAGGTTGGGGCAATCTCCACAACTTAATTGGAGGCTCCCAATTAAACCACGAAGCTTCACCACAATGGAATATAGCTTCGAGGTGACCTTTTCCGTCTAGGGTGCTCAAACACCCAAGAGTAACAAAATCCACACAAGAGAATATGGGGGAATCAATTTTCCTTTGGTGGAAGTGTAGATCTAGGTCTCCTCCTTCAATTACTAGCATATCAACAAGTTTGAGTGACTAGAGAGAGAGATCGGGCAAGAAAGCTTGAAGGGCATTAATGGAGGAGAGAGAGAGGAAAGAGATAAGAGGGAGGTGGAAGAACCACCTCTTTATATAGGGCCCCCAACTTCCAACTGTTGCAGCCGGTTTTACATGGCAGCGGTACAACCGGCGACGTAGGTGGTAGAACCGATAGGACCGGAACAACCGCCCAACCACCGGCCAACCACCGCATCAAAACAAAACCTAAGGCAGTGGTTCCTCCCCGGTGCAACCTCTCAACTCGAGTGCGGGACAAGGTTAAGTCCCGAGCGGTACAACCGCCCCTCGCCCGCCCAACAACCGCACCACAAAAGAACCGTGTCCGGTTGTAGGCCGGTGCTAGGCCGGTACAACCGCCCAAGGCTGCCACTTGGGGCTAGCCAGCTGTTGGCGGTACAACCGCCTGGAAGCAGCGGTACAACCGCTGGAGACCAGCTAGGGGCAGCACCCCCAGGGTATCACCGCTAGGGTGGAGATTATGCTGGATGACAAGAGTGAGCGGTACAACCGCTAGGGCCAGCGGTACAATGGACCTTCATGGATAGAAAGCAGCGCCCCTCTCTCTCACTGATGGAAGGGTATGAGGTGGGTGCAAGAATGTGTACGTGTATTGATTCACCCCAAAACCTTCCAATGAGAATTCCCTCTTAATAGTACGGGATTCCTATGACCAAAGAAAATAAACGCATAGAGAACACTGTCTTCGTTCTTTTCCGTCCGAAGGGAATGCCTATCCGTCTTGTGTCGCACACAGAGTATGTGAATAACTTGACACACGATTAGATAACATAGTGAGGTGTCATCATCACCAAAACACTAAGGTAAGAGAATGCCCTTACAATCTCCCCCTTTTTGGTGGATGATGACAACAACGCGATTTGCATTGATGGTCTAAAAATAAAAACAGAGCTCCCCTCAATGTGTGCACCAGATGAGATTTGTGCAAACACTAGAGCGCCCCCTCGATTTTATAGACCGACCAATGGGTATAGATGAAGGGATAACATTAAAGTGCATTTGTACGGGATAATAATTAGAGCTTAATAACAAGGGCATCAGCGAACCTCGGGTTCGTCTTAAACAACAAGATAAGATTAAGATATTAAGGAAACACAAGGAGTCTTCAAATAAGAGTCCAACTAGGAAGGCGCAAAACAGGAAAGACAACCATAACACCCACACCCATGCAAATCCCGTCATAATATAACTCTCTTCCCCTTTGGCATCAAGACACCAAAAAGGAAAAGAGCGATGCTAATGCCTCAGAACTCAATAGACCTCATAAGAACTCTCGGTCTCCTCGGAATCATCACTGGTAGACCCATCACCACCAACATGATAATCATCATCCATAATGTCATCATCGGCAGCATCGACAACAGAGGAGGAGGCAGCAGGCTGACCAGAGATCTCATCATCAGTCCAAGTGCTACGCTCACAGATCCACTTCTCTTCAGGAGTGATGATCTTCTCAGAACCACTATCTACCTTAAGAATGAGAGCCCACATAATCTGAAGCTGTCTGTGTCTGGCAAACTTCTCGTTGACATGGGCTTCATAGAGCTTCTTCTGAACATGAGTCTAGAGGCAGAAGGTCTTCTTAGTATTGGCGGTGAGCTTAGTGACCCAAGATGGCTTGGCCCCTGCTGGAATCTCAAAATCATTGTCGCTTCGTGTAGAAGACCGTGTTGTACATCTCTTCCCATAACCACTTGGAGGCATCAAACGTAGCACCAGAGCCAACTTCAGTCTTCATGGCCACAAGCAGATCGACAAAATATCCAAGAATCTCATCTTGATTTCCAACCTTGGGAAGAAGAACATTCCGGAACACACATTGTAAGATATCATAGACCTCATGTGGGTCCTTGGATGCTCCAAGAATACCACGCCCGGAATGTACAAGGGGGCTAGATCCGCATTCTCCATGGAGGTAGCCCGGTCATGTGGATGGATGCCACCATTCCCAATGAGGCCAGTATCATCATAGCCAAGTGCGTTGTAGAAGCCACGCCACGAAACCTGGAAGAATTCATCAAGGCACATGAAGGAAAGGTTACGAGCATCATTATTGCCGAAGTGGACAGCGGCATAAAACTGGTGAATGAGCTGCACATCAAAGGGACAGTTGATAGCCATGAGCTTGATCAAGTCAAACTCCTCGCACAGTTGCAAAGCCTCCCCAAAGTAATCCAAGTTGTTCCTCTAGTACTCAATATAAATTGTCCATTTCTTGGCAAACTTGTTCTTGTGATGGTCATAAAGTTCGTGCACAATCCACATTTGTAACTCATTCCTAAACTGAGGGGAGGACCACCTGGGAGCAACAAGGACCGCATATGGATTTTGAAAGCGAACCCTCTCCCAATCAGCTTGCTTCCATGAGTGCACAGGCTTTGCTGACTTTTGCTTGGCGGCCAAAGACGATCAATGGGCTTGGTGGGGATCACAACTTCCTGTTCCTCTGACTCATTGACGAGCCTACATCTGCGAGCTCGTTTCTTGGACTTCTTCCGAGGAGCAGAGCGAGAACCAGAGCCACCCACAGACACACACGAGAAGCACACAAGAGAAACATAGACAAGATGAGAGGATTGTACGCAAGAATAGGAATATATTAGTTTTTAAGTAGATAGAATAAAACAGTGGGACATGATTCAGAGAACCCGGTTAAACTGGTCACACAAGGTGTACCGATGCAGCGGTTGTACCACTGCAGCAGTTGTACCGTTGCAACAGTTGTATCGCAGGTGGAAGAGGTTGTACCTCCTGAATGGATAGCACCTCACCGGTGGGGAACCGACACATCCAAATTCAAACCATGCACAACTATTCTAAGTTCTAAGCAACACAAGTAATAGGAGGTGTATACATGATCTCTTCCCACCAATAGTTTGACTAAAAACACGGGAAATCAAGCAATGCACTAACAATGGTGGATCCAAAAGGGAGGACCCAAAGAATGGAGAAACGAGACATTATCGGCGTCCATGGGAAGAGATCGAGGAGGGGAAGGGCCTCCACGGAGCAGATCCGAGAGGAGGCCGTAGATCAGGGGCGCCAGGGGCACTCTAGGGCAGTGGTGACGGTGATCGACGGCTAGGACAACAGGGGGGTTCGGGCACGAGGGGAAAACCGAGTACCCCTTCGGCCTGGCCCGCCCTTTTAAGTGCTCATTATGACACAAGCGGTTGTACAACCCGGATGGGCGGTTGTATTGGCCCTGGACCTGGAAGTTAGCAGTAGAACCACACAACTCCACTTGTTGGACCGCTGAGGTGGGACAACAGGATGGCACAATGGTTGTATCGCTTGGTGACAGCCACCACCGACAGGTTGAAAATGCGTAAAATTGGAGAGATGGTTTATGAGACGAGGATAGCTTGGGATAGAGGGAAGGCATAGGTGTATGGTGAGGTAAGCACCATGGTTGTAGAAACACAAACATGAAAAATCAAAACCATGGAGGATACCCACACCTAGGTCCTAAAGAATCTAGAAAGAGCGAATAAAGACCAAGAAACACACATTAGGACAAAACCAATGCCAAATGCCTCACTCGGAGGGGGCGGTGGCCGAGGCCACCTATGTTTGAGTCAATTGGTATGGCACCACGAAGATTTTAACCTTGGGTCCATGACCAAAACTCGTCTTTGAAGCGCAAGTGTCATAAAAAATGACTAACGTGAAAGATGTGATCGATTTGTGCATAATAAGGGAAGGCAGAGTTCACTGAGAGAACAACACTTCCCCTATGTTCATGCCTACATCTAAGCAAGATTGTATGATGAGTGTGGTGGGGTGAAGTTTACAATCCACATTGCTCGAATTAATGATATTTAGCTCATGCCTTAAATCGTGAAATCTTGCTTCATCCAATGGCTTCATGAAGATATCTGCAGATGGATAAGATTAATCTCTCTATGCTTGATGTGCTCCCGGATGAAGTGATGACGAATCTCATTGTGCTTCATCTTGCAATGTTGAACCGGGTTCTTGGAGATCCTTATTGCACTTTCATTGTCACGGTAAAGAGGCACTTTGTCACAAATGACACCATAATCCTTTAAAGTTTTCCTCATCTGGAGAATCTATGCACAACAACTTGCGGCGGGTACATACTCGGCCTCGGTGGACGAGAGAGAAACACAATTTTGTTTCTTTGAAGACCAACTCAAAGAGTGGCCAAGGAATTGGCAACCTCCGGAAGTTGACTTCCTCTCCATACGGTTTCCCGCCCAAATCGAGTCCGAATAACCTATGAGATCAAATGAAGCACCTTTTGGGTACCATAAGCCAAAGTTTGGGGTATGAGCCAAATATCGAAAGATTTGCTTGACTGCCACAAAGCGGCTTTCCTTAGGTAAGATTGAAAATGTGGACAAATTCCCACACTTAACATAATATCCAGCCTAGATGCACAGAGGTAAAAGAAAGGATCCAATCATGGAGCGGTATACCTTTTGATCCATGGCTTTACCATTGGGATCACTCTCAAGATAGCATTTGAGAGGCATAGGAGTGTTGGCCTTGGGCGGATTGAGCTCATCCATCTTGAATATTTTGAGCATGTCTTGAGTTTATTTAGCTTGGTTGATGAAGGTTCCTTGTCTTCGTTGCTTAACTTTGAATCCAAGGAAGAACTTCAACTCGCCATCATAGACATCTCAAACTCTTTGGTCATTAGTGCGGCAAACTCATCATTGAAAGCTTTGTTAGGAGAACCAAATATAATATCATCACCATATAGTTGGCATATGAGCATGTTCCCTTTAACCCTTTTTGTGAAAAGAGTGGGATCAATTTTTCCATTTTCAAACCCACGGTCTTGCAACATCTCGGTAAGGTGCTCATGCCACACATGTGGGGCTTGTTTAAGGCCATAGAGAGCCTTACCGAGAACGTATACATGGCCGGGGAACTTGGGATCCTCAAACCCCGGGGGTTGCTTGACATATACCAACTACTTGAGTGGACCATTAAGAAATGCACTCTTCACATCCATTTGATATAATTTAAAATCATGATGAGAAGCATATGTAAGCTATTGGGGAACGTTGCATGGGAAACAAAAAATTTCCTACGCACACACAAGATCTATCCATGAAGATGATCATCTATGAGAGGAGAGATCGGATCCATATACACTTGTAGATCGCTAAGCGGGAAGCATTAAGAAACGCGGTTGATGTAGTCGAACGTTTTCGCGATCCAAATCACAAGCCGTCCCACAATCCAATCACGATCTAGCGCCAAACGGACAACACCTCCGCGTTCAGCACACGTATAGCTTGATGACGATCTCCGCCTCCTTGATCCAGCAAGCGAGGGAGAAGAGGTAGATGAGTTCTCTGGTAGCACAACAGCGTGCTGGCGGTGGTGCTGGTGCTATCCCGGCTGGGCTATGCCTAGCGCTACCGAAACCGCGAACAAAGGAGAAAACGATCTAGGGAGAGAGAGGGGCGCCAAGGGCTTCGTGTGTACTCTTGGGGTGCCCTTCCCCTCTATATATAGGTCGAGGGGAGTGGCGATCAGCCCCTCCAAGCCCTAGGGCGCAGCCAAGGGGGAGGAGTTGAACTCTTAGTCCAATTCCCTCCCTTTCCATAAATAGGTGGACTTTCCACCTCTCCCAAGCCACATGGGCCTTGAGGGACTTGTGCACCTAGCCCAATAAGGCCAGGGCGCCTCCCCTCAACCCATGAAAACACTTGGGACATGGAGGAACCCTTGCCGGACTTCTGGACTCCTCCAGAAGTTTCCAGAACCTTCTAGAAGCTTCCAAGTACAATACCAAAAAACTAAAACTTTTCCGGTAGCCAAAATATGACTTCCCATATATAAATATTTACCTTCAGACCATTCCACAACTCCTTGTGATGTTCGGGATCTCATCAGGGATTCCGAACAACCTTCGGTTACCAACATACAAAACTCAACAATACCAAATCGTCACCAAACGTTAAGTGTGCAGATGCTGCGTGTTCGAGAACTATGTAGACATGGACGAGACAACTCTACGGTCAATAACCAATACCGGAACCTAGATGCCCATATTTGTCCCTACATATTTTGCGAAGATGTTTATCGGTCGAACCACGATGTCAAGGATTCAGACAATCCCGTATGCAGTTCCCTTTGTCCATTAGTATGTTACTTTCCCAAGATTCGATCATCCGTATCTACATACCTAGTTCAATCTCATTACCGACAAGTCTCTTTACTCATTCAGTAACACAAGATCCCGTGACTAACTCCTTAGTAACATTGCTTGCAAGCTTCTTGTGATGTTGTGTTACCAAGTGGGCCCAAAGATACCTCTCCATCATACGGAGTGACAAATCCCAGTTTCGATCCACGCCAACCCAACAGACACCCTCGGAGATACCTGTAGAGCACCTTTATAGTCACCTAGTTATGTTGTGACGTTTGATACACACAAGGCATTCCTACGGTGTCAGGGATTTGTGTGGTATCATGGTTGTAGGAACAGATACTTGACATGCAGAAAACTATAGCAATAAACTGGCACGATCATATGCTATGTTCATGGTTTTGGTCTTGTCCATCACATCATTCTCCTAATGATGTGATCCCATTATCAAATGACATCTCATGTCTATGGCCAGGAAACCTTAACCATCTTTGATCAACGAGCTAGTACAGTAGAGGCTTACTAGGGACACTTTGTTGTCTATGTATCTACACATGTATTTGAGTTTTCCAATCAATACAATGATAGCATGGATAATAAACGATTATCATGAACAAGGAAATATGATAATAACTAACTTATTATTGCCTCTAGGGCATATTTCCAACAGTCTCTCACTTGCACTAGAGTCAATAATCTAGTTCACATCACCATGTGATTTACACTCAACGAGTGCTGGGGTTTGATCATATTTTGCTTGTGAGGGTGGTTTTAGTCAATGGGCCTGCAACATTCAGATCCATGTGTACTTTGCAAATCTCTGTGTCATACTGTAGATGCTTCTACCATGCTCCACTTGGAGCTATTCCAAAACGACTTCTCCACTATAGGTATCCGGATTGCTACCCAGAGCCATCTGGATTGGTGTCAAAGCTTGCATCGACGTAACCCTTTACAAAAAACTCTTTATCACCTTAGTCCTCTAGTTACTAAGGATAATTTTGACCGTTTTCTAGTGATCCACTCCTGGACCGCTCTTGTACCCCTTGATAGACTCATGGCAAGGCACACACCAGGTGCGGTACACATCATGGCATACTATAGAGCCTACAACTAAGGCATAGGGGACGACATTCGTCCTTTATATTTCTTCTATCGTGGTCGAGCTTTGAGTCTTACTCAACTTCACACCTTACAAATCAGGCAAGAATCCCTTCTTTGACTGATCCATTTCAAACTCTTTCAAAATCTTGTCAAGGTATGTACTCATTAAAAGTCTTATCAGGCATCTTGATCTATCTCTATAGATCTTGATGCCCAATATTTAAGTAGCTTCATTCTAGGTCTTCCTTTGAAAAACTCCTTTCAAATAACCCTTTATGCTTTCTAGAAATTCTACATCATTTCTGATCAACAATATGTCATCCACATATACTTATCAGAGATGTTATAGTGCTCCCACTCACTTTCTTGTAAATACAAGTTTCTTGCAAACTTTGTATAAACCCAAAAGCTTTGATCACCTAATCAAAGCGTATATTCCAACTCAGAGACACTTGCCCCAATCCATAGAAGAATCGCTGGAGCTTGCATACCTTTTAGCATCATTAGGATCGATAAAACCTTTCGGTTATATCACATACAACCTTTCCTCAAAGAAACCATTGATGAACCAATGTTTTGACATCCATTTGCCAGATTTCATAACCAAAAAATGCAGCAACTGCTAACATAACTCAACAGACTTTAGCATCGCTATGGGTGAGAAATTCTCAGCGTAGTCAACTCCTTGAAGTTGTCAGAAACTTCTTGGCGACAAGTCAAGATTTATAAATGGTGACATTTACCATCAACGTATGTCTTCTTCTTAAAGGTCCATTTGTACTCAACGACCTATCGTTCATCGGGCAAGTCTACCAAAGTCTATACTTGGTTTTCATACATGGAACCTATCTCAGATTTCATGGCTCCTAGCCATTTGTTGGAATCTGGGCCCACCATTGCTTCTTCATAGCTCGTAGGCTCACTATTGTCCAACAACATGACCTCCAAGACAGGATTGCCGTACCACTCAGGGGTGGAACGAGTCCTTGTCGACCTATGAGGTTCGGTAGTGACTTGATTCAAAGCTTCATGATCATCATCATTTGCTTCCTCTTCACTTGGTGTAGGCGCCATAGAAACATCTTTCTACATCGTGCTACTCTCCGACTGAAGTGACGGTTCAACAACCTCATAAAGTTCTACTTTCCTCCCACTCAATTCTTTCGAGAGAAACTTTTTCTCGAGAAAGGACCCATTTTCAGCAATAGACACTTTGCCCTCGGATCTGAGATAGAAGGTGTAGGCAATTGTTTCCTTAGGGTATCCTATGAAGATGTACTTTTCCTCTTTGGGTTCGAGCTTATCAGACATAAGTGTCGTATCCCCAAACTCTAAGAAATGACAGCTGAGGTTTCTACCAAACCATAATTCATACGGTGTCATCTCTACGGATTTGGATTGTGCCCTTTTTAAAGTGAATGTAGTTGTCTCTAATGCATAACCCAAAACGACACTGGTAAATTGATAAGAGACTTCATAGTACGCACCATATCCAATAGAGCACGACTACGATGTTCCGACACACCATCACACTATGGTGTTCCAGGCGGCGTGAGTTTTTGAAACAATTTCCACATTGTCTTAAGTTGCATACCAAACTCGTAACTCAGATATTCACCTCCACAATCATACCGTAGACATTTTATCTTCTTGTCACGATGATCTCAAACTTCACTCTAAATTTTCTTGAACTTTTCAAACGTTTTAGACTTGTGTTTCATTGAGTAAATATATCCATATCTACTCAAATCATTAGTGAAGGTAAGAAAATAACGATATCCATCATACGCTTCAACACTCTTTGGACTTCATACATCAACATGTATCATTTCCAATAAGTCACTTGCCTGCTCCATCAACCCGGAAAACGGGGTTTCAGTCATTTTGCCCATGAGGCATGGTCCGCATGTCTCAACCGATTTGAAATCGAGTGAGTCCAAAGATCCATCATCATGGAGTTTCTGCATGCGCTTTACACCAATATGACCTTTAGCGGTAGTGCCACAAGTATGTGGTACTATCATTATTAACTTTGCATCTTTTGGCATCAATACTATGAACATGTGTATTACTACAATCGAGATTCAATAAACCATTCACATTGGGTGCATGACCATTGAAGGTATTATTCATGGAAACAGAATAACCATTATTCTTTGACTTAAATGAATAACCGTATTGCAATAAACATGATCTAATCATGTTCATGCTCAACGCAAACATGAAATAACATTTATTTAGATTCAACACTAACCCCGAAGGTAGAGGGAGCATGTGATGGTGATCACATCAACCTTGGAAACACTTCCAACACACATCGTCACCTCACCCTTAGCTAGTATCCATTTATTTCGTAGCTTTTGCTTCGAGTTACCAGTGTTAGCAACTGAATTGGTATCTTATACCCAGGTGCTACTAGGAGAACTAGTAAGGTACACATAAATAACACGCATATCAAATATACTTCTGTTGACGTTGCCAGCCTTCTTATCTACCAACTATCTAGGGTTGTTCCGCTTCAGTGAATGTTCTCCTCATAATAGAAGCACTTAGTCTTGGTTTTGGGTTCAGCCTTGGGTTTCTTCACTGGAGCAGCAACTATCTTGCCATTCATGAAGTTTCCCTTCTTACCCTTGCCCTTCTCGAAACTAGTTATTTTACTAACCATCAACATTTGATGCCCCTTCTTGATTTCTACCTTCCCTGTGTCAAACATTGCAAATATCTCAGGGATCATCTTTTCCATCCCTGGCATGTTTATAGTTCATCACAAAGCTCTAGTAGCTTGGTGGCAGTGACTTGGAAAACTATATCAATCACTATCTTATCTGGAAGATCAACTCCCACTCAATTCAAGCGACTGTAGCACCTAGACAATCTGAGCACATGCTTACCGATTGAGCTATTCTCCTTCATCTTGCAGAAAAAGAATCTCGTTGGAGGTCTCATACCTCTCAACACGGGCACAAGACTTAATCCAATCTCAGCTCTTGGAACATCACATATGCTCCATGACGTTCAAAACGTATTTGGAGCCTGAATTCTAAGCCGAAATGCGTGACGCATTGAACTATCAAGTAGTCATCAGAACATGCCTGTCATATGTTCACAACATCCATAGTTTCCGCTTGAGGGGGTGGCACACCAAGCGGTGCATCAAGGACATAAGCCTTCTGTGCAGCAACTGAGGACAATCCTTTGATCACGAACCTAGCCCGCATAATTTCTACCATCATCTTTCAACTCTATTTTCTCTAGGAACGTATCAAAAAAAAACAAGGGAGCTACAACGCGAGCTCTTGATCTACAACAATAATTTTGCAAAGGAAATTTAGACTATGTTCATGATAATGAGTTCAATTAATCATATTACTAAAGAACTCCCACTCAAATCAACATCCCTCAGGTTGTATGAATGTGACATGATCCAAATCCACCAACCCAAGTCCAATCATCACGTGAGATGAGGTGGTTTCAATGGCGAACATCTCCATGTTCATCATATTTACTATATGACTCATGTTCGACCTTTCGGTCTCTTATGTTTCGAGGCCATGTCTGTACATGCTAGGCTCATCAAGTTTAACCCGAGTGTTCCGCATGTGCAACATTGGCTTGCACCCGTTGTATGTGAACATAGAGTCTATCACACCCGATCATCACGTGGTGTCTCGAAATGATGAACTTACGCAACGGTGCACACTCGGGGAGAACACAATTTTATCTTGAAATTTCAGTGAGGGATCACCTTATAATGCTACCATCTTCCTAAGCAAAACAAGGTGCATAAAAGGATTAACATCACATGCAAATCATAAGTGACATGATATGGCCATGAACTTGTGCTTTTGATCTCCATCTCCAAAGCACCAGCATGATCTCCATCGTCACCGGCATGACACCATGATCTCCATCAACGTGTCACGATGAGGTTGTCGTGCCAACTATTGCTTCTACAACTAACTCATAGCAATAAAGTAAAGAAAAAAGGAAAAATAAATTAAAGACAACCCTATGGCCCCTGCCGGTTGCCGTACTCATTGACATGCAAGTCGTGATATTCTATACAAGACATGATCATCTCATACATCACATATATCTCATCATGTCATTGGCCATATCATATCACATCATACCCTGCAAAAACAAGTTAGACGTCCTCTAATTTGTTGTTGCATGTTTTACGTGGCTACTATGTGTATCTAGCAAGAATGATTCTTACCTACGCAAAACCGAAACGGTGACATACAAGTTGCTATTTCACCTTCTACAAGGAAAGCCTTTGTCAAAACTGATTCAACTAAAATGGGAGAGACTGACACCCGCCAGCCATCTTTATGCAACAAAGTCACATGTTAGTCGATGGAACCGGTCTCTCGTACGTGGACGAGTAAGGTTGGTCTGGGCCGCTTCATCTCACAATACCATTGAATCAAGAAAATAATAAGGAGGGAAGCAATCTGAATATCAACGCCCACAAACTCCTTTGTATTCTACTCGTGATCTCATCTGCTCATGATACCACTGTCGGGAAACGTTGCATGGGAAACAAAAATTTCCCTATGCACACACAAGATCTATCCATGGAGATGAGCATCTATGAAGGAGAGATTGGATCCACATGCCCTTGTATATCGCTAAGCGGGAAGCATTAAGAAACGCGGTTCATGTAGTCGAACGTCTTCGCGATCCAAATCGCAAGCCATCTCACGATCCAGTCACGATCTAGCGCCGAACGGACGACACCTTCGCGTTCAGCACACATACAACTCGATGAAGATATCCACCTCCTTGATCCAGAAAGCAAGGTCCGAGAGGTAGATGAGTTCTCCGGCAGCACAACAGCGTGGTGGTGGTGCTATCCCGACAGGGCTACGCCCAGCGCTACCGAAACCGCGAACGGGGGAGAAAACGATCTAGGGAGAGAGAAGGGCACCAAGGGCTTCGTGTGTACTCTTGGAGCGCCCCCTCCCTCTCTATATAGGTGGAGGGGCATGGCGATCAGCCCCTCCAAGCCCTAGGGTGCAGCCAAGGGGGAAGTTGGACTCCTAGTCCAATTCCATCCCTTTCCATAAATAGGTGGACTTTCCACCTCTCCCAAGCCACATGGGCCTTGAGGGACTTGTGTGCCTGGCCCAATAAGGCCAGGGTGCCTCCCCTCATCCCATGAGAACACTTGGGACGTGGTGGAACACTTGGTGGACTTCTAGACTCTTCCGGAAGTTTCTGGAACCTTCTAGAAGCTTCCCAGTACAATACCAAAAAAACCCAAAACTTTTTCGGTAGCCAAAATATGACTTCCCATATATAAATCTTTACCTCCAGACCATTCCGGAACTCCTCGTGATGTTCGAGATCTCATCCGAGACTCCAAACAACCTTCGGTCACCAACATACATGACTCAACAATACCAAATCGTCATCGAACGTTAAGTGTGCAGACCCTACGGGTTCGAGAACTATGTAGACATGACCGAGAAAACTCTACGGTCAACAACCAATAGCGGGACCTAGATGCCCTTATTGGTTCCTACATATTCTAGGAAGATCTTTATCAGTCAAACCACGATGTCAAGGATTCAGACAATCGTGTATGCAGTTCCCTTTGTCCATCGGTATGTTACTTGCCCAAAATTCGATCGCCAGTATCTCCATACCTAGTTCAATCTCGTTACCGACAAGTCTCTTTACTCGTTCCGTAACACAAGATCCCGTGACTAACTCCTTAGTCACATTGCTTTCAAGCTTCTTGTGATGTTGTGTTGCCGAGTGGGCCCAGAGATACCTCTCCATCATACGGAGTGACAAATCCGAGTCTCGATCCACGCCAACCCAATAGACACCCTCAGAGATACCTGTAGAGCACCTTTATAGTCACCCAGTTATTCTGTGACATTTGATACAGACAAGGAATTCGTACGGTGCTAGGGAGTTGCATGATCTCATGGTCACAGGAACAGATACTTGACATGCAGAAAACTATAGCAATAAACTGACACGATCATATGCTACGTTCATAGTTTGGGTCTTGTCCATCACATCATTCTCCTAATGATGTGATCCCGTTATCAAATGACATATCATGTCTATGGACAAGAAACCTTAACCATCTTTGATCAACGAGCTAGTACAGTAGAGGCTTACTAGGAACAGTTTGTTATCTATGTATCCCCACATGTATCTGAGTTTCCAATCAATACAATTATATCATGGATAATAGACGATTATCATGAACAAGTAAATATGATAATAACTAATTTATTATTGCCTCTAGGGCATATTTCCAACACAAGAAACATGCGAATAGATTCAAGACATGCAACGGGAGCACATGTTTCACCATAGTTGATACCCTCTACTTGGGAGTAGCCTTGTGCCACCAATCTTGCCTTGTTGTGAATGATGACACGGTTTGCATCTTGCTTGTTATTGAAGACCCATTTGGTTCCAAAGACATCATGGTTCTCCTTTAGTCTTGGCGTCAACCGCCACACTATGTTGCGCTCGAAGTTGTTGAGTTCATCGTGGAAGGATTCAAGCCATTCTGAGTCCTTGAGTGCTTCTTGTACCTTAAGGGGTTCAATGCAAGAAACAAACACATGATCTTGATCTTGAGATTGCTTGGGGGTGTGAACTTGATCTTGGACATCACTTGGTGAATCACCAGTATCATGAGGTTGATCTTGCCTTTGATCTTGTTCACTTGATTGAGGGCCTTCACTTTGTTCTTCGGAAGCATGTGGGTCTTGGGTTGGTGATGGTTCCACTTGAGTGGAACATTGTCCTTATCCTTTAGCCAAAAGGGGTTCCTCAACGGGTAGGAAGTGTCCCACACCCATTATTATTATGGCTTGGGGAGGAATTTCATCACCTACATTACACAGACCACTTTTCTCCACTTGGGAGCCATTATTTTCATCAAACTCCACGTAACACATCTCCTCCATCAGTCTGGTGGACTTATTGAGGACACGGTAAGCGCGAGAGTTTGCAGCATAACCAACAAATATGCCCTCTTGAGCTCTAGGTTCAAATTTAGAGAAATGAACACCCTTTTTGAGAATGAAACACTTACACTCGAACTCCCGAAAGTACTTGAGGTTGGGCTTGTTACTGGTAAGAATTTCATAAGGAGTCTTGTTCAAGCCTTTGTGGAGATAGAGCCGTGACATGTAGTGTTGATGGCTTTGTCCCAAAAGTTGTGTGGAGATTTGAATTCTGCCATCATGGTCCTTGCCGCACACATCAACGTCTGGTTCTTCCTTTTTGCAACACCGTTTTTTGAGGGGTATATGGTGCAGAGTATTGATGCTTGATCCCATCGTCACTAAGGAGCTAATTCAAGGTGTAGTTATTGAACTTGGTGCCATTGTCACTTCTTATCATTAATATCTTTGCCTCAAGTTGACGTTGAGCTTCATTGGCAAAGTCAATGACAGTTTGTTGAGTCTCACTTTTCCTCTTGAAGAAGTATACCCAAGTGTATCTTGAGTAGTCATCCACAACCACCAAGCAATACTTTATTCCTCCAAGACTATCAAAGGATGGGGGTCCAAATAGATCCATGTGAAGGAGCTCCAAGGGCCTTTTTGAGTAGATGATAGTCGTGGGTCGATGATCCTTCTCATGTAGCTTTCCTTAGATACAAGCAATGCAAGCACGATCTTTGGCAAAATCACATTTTTTAGTCCAAGGACGTAATCCCCTTTGAGGAGACTCTGCAAATATCTGATATTGACATGGGCTAGCCGATGATGCCAAAGCCAACCCACATCAACTTTATCCATTAGGCAATTCATGGTCTTGTGGGTCGCTCCGAGAAGTTAACCACATAGAGACCATTTTCGACATGCCCAACAAAGGCTACTTTAAGAGTCTTTCTCCACAAAAGGACCACGGTGTCAACACCAAAGAAGGTACAAAAACTCATGAGTGCAAGTTGATGAATGAAAAGTAAATTGTATGCAAGGGTCTCAACAAGCATGACATTCTCAATGGACAAGTCTAGAGAGATTATCACCTTGCCAAGACCCAATACCTTTGAAATTGTATCATCACCAAAGGAGACTTGAGTAGCCAAAGATGGACTGGGATGAACGTCCACCACCAAGTCCTTGCTTCCTGTCATATGATTTGTCGCTCCACTATCAAGCAACCATGAAACTCTTCCGGAAGCAAACTCCTACAATAGATCAATGCTTGGATTTAGGTACCTATTCTTTAATGGGTAATTTCATGTTAGTAACAAGGGTCTTAGGAACCCAAATATACCATTCAATGTACTCATAAGAAGAACCAACATATTTAGCATAAACATGCCCATCACTAGCACGACATAAAACATAAGAGGGGTTAAAATCGCCGGCCTTGTTGGAGTGGGTGGTCTTTCCCTTCTTGGCACTACCATCCACAACCTTGTCCATCTTATTCTCATGAGAGACATTCCCTGCTTTGAAAAAGGTTTCCTTGAGCGGGGGAAATTGCTTGGCCTTCACCTTCTTCTTCTTCTTCTTGGTTTTGGGTGCAAACCTAACTCCTTCCTTTGCTACAACTTCCTTTTGATTGCTCAAAAGGTCATTGAGGTTCTTCTAACCTTGGATACAAGTCACGAGGCCTTTCTCAAGTTTCTCTTTCAACTTAGCATTCTCCTCCACAAGGTGTGCATGCTCACAGCAAGGGTTAGTAGCACTGGCACTATCAATTAACACAAAGGGAGGACATTTAGCTATTTCCTTAGTAAGTTTTACTTGGATTTGATCATGAGACTCCTCGAGAGAGAGGCAAGAGCACTCTTCAATGCCTTGTGAGCATTGTCGAGAGTGTCAAACTCTTCCTTGAGTCTACCATGGTCAACCCCAAGTGCATCCTTCTTAGATTTAAGCACATGATTAAGGACAATAGCATGATCATGATCTTTACGTAATTTTGCTAGGTCAACATTTTGTCACTCCTCAAGAGTCAAAAGAAGACTTCGCTATTCCTCAAGAGCAATGGAAAGATCCGTTATCTCATTGGCATAGTCATGACTATTCCCCCTCAACTCCTCGAGAGATTCCTCTTGAGACTCAATGACATCATTGGCCTCACCAATTTGTTACAAGAGAGCAACAAAGTGCTTCTTGGATTCACTTGTGAGTTTACACAAGAATTTGTTAAACTCATTCTCATCCTACTTAGCCTCCTCATGTTCATCCACACAATCCAGCAAAGAAGGATTGGTAGAAATAGAGGTTTTAATGTTAGAGGTTTTGACGTTGGAGGTTACCATGGTGATACCTTTGTCCATAAGGCACCTAGCAATGTGGTTCTTGTTGGGGGCACCGAAGAGAGACATCTTAGTTGGGGTAGAGAACGCAATAGCCACTGTAGCCATTGCCATCCCTTTGCCACTAGTTCCTTCGTCGTCAACATCATGATTGAAGGCATACTCTTCTTGGCCACCAACACCTTGTGAGGCACCTTCTTGATGAAGTTGTTCTTGTTGGGCATGGACTTAGCCTTATCTTTGCGAATGAGTTTGCCACCATTGTCTTCCCTCTTCTCATATGGGCAATCCACCATGAAGTGACTCACATTACCATAGTTGTAGCACGTCCTCACATGTTGCTTGATTTTTTGATCCACTTGAGTTCTTCTTGGAGAAGTTGTGCTTCGAGTTCCTCTTGTTGCCCCAAAATTGCCTTGACACAAGAGACAAATGCTCATGGTATGCATATTTGGTGACTTTGGGGCAAATCTCTTCTTCTTCTTCTGGAATGACCTTGGTCTTCAAGGCAAGGTTCGGTGCAGACTTCATTGACCGTTGAACACAAGCAAGAGCATTGTCAGTGGTCTTGTTCAAGATGTTCATTGCAATGAATTCATCCAACACATCACCCGAGGACAAGGAGTGAAAGTCTGGCCTTTGACGAATGACGGAGGACATGGACTTGTTGAATGGTATGATGGCCTTGAGGAACTTTCACTTGATCTAATTGTCATCCACATCCTTGCTTCTAGGATCTTTAAGATCAATGGTAAGAGTTGTCACTCTCCGGTATAGCTCACGAGGGTGTTCATCATCAAGCATCACAAATTCATCAGCCCATGAAGTACCACCTCAAAGTTGGACCGTTGAATACTTGAGCTACCCTTGTACATGGGAACAATGTGTTCCCAACAATCCTTAACTTGAGTTAAATGACACAAGTGAGCAAGATCTTCAACGGGGACAACTGCTTGAAGGATGAACAAGGCAGAGTGATTGAGTTGATTGTCGGCCTCTTCTCTTGGAGTGAGGTTGCTTGGATCATGTGGGTAGTACCTGTTGGAAATATGCCCTAGAGGCAATAAATAAAGTGTTTATTATTGTATTTCCTTGTTCATGATAATCGTTTATTATCCATGCTATAATTGTATTAATTGGAAACATGGATACATGTGTGGATACATAGACAAACACAATGTCCCTAGTTTACCTCTAGTGAACTAGCTCGTTGATTGAAAGATGGTTAAGGTTTCCTAGCCATGGACATGAGATGTCATTTGATAACGGGATCACATCATTAGGAGAATGATGTGATGGACAAGACCCAAACTAAAAATGTAGCTTATGATCGTGTCAGTTTATTGCTACTGTTTTCTGCATGTCAAGTATATGTTCCTATAACCATGAGATCATGCAACTCACAGATATCGGAGGAGTAACTTGTGTGTATCAAACGTCGCAACGTAACTGGGTGACTATAAAGGTGCTCTATAGGTGTCTCCGAGGGTGTCTGTTGAATTGACATGGATCAAGACTGGGATTTGTTACTCCGTGTGATGGAGAGGTATCTCAGGGCCCACTCGGTAATACAACATTACAATGAGCCTTGCAAGCAATGTGACTAATTTTTAGTTGCGAGATATTGTATTACGGAACGAGTAAAGAGACTAGCCGGTAACGAGATTGAACTATGTATGGAGATACCGACGATCGAATCTCGGGCAAGTAACATACCGAGGAACAAAGGGAACATCATACGGGATTAACTGAATCCTTGACATAGAGGTTCGACCGATAAAGATCTTCATAGAATATGTAGGAACCAATGTGGACATCCAGGTCCCGCCATTGGTTATTGACCGTAGAGGTGTCTCGGTCATGTCTACATAGTTCTCGAACCCGCAGGGTGTGCACACTTAAGGTTTGGTGACGTTTCGGTAGTGTAGAGTTATGTATAGTGGTGACCGAAGTTTGTTCGGAGTCACGGATGAGATCCCAGACATCACGAGGAGCTCTGGAATGGTCCGGAGGTAAAGATTCATATATAGGATGTCCCAGTTTGGTCGTCGGAAAAGTTTCGGGCTCATCGGTAGTGTACCGGGAGTGTCGGTAGTGTACCGGGGGACCTCCGAGAGGGGTATTTCGACCCTAGAGGGTCCATGGGCTGTGGGAGAATAATAACCAGCCCTTAGTGGGCTGGTGGAACAGCCACAAAAGGCCCATGGCGCCAGGAGGAAAAAGGTCTAGAGAAAAAGGTGGAAAAAGGCAAAAAATAGGGTGAATCCTAGTCCTACTAGGATTGGAGGTGGATTCCACCTCTCCCACTTGATTTGGCCGACCCAATTGCTGGTACTTTGAGGGACAAGCCTCCTCCTCTCTTCCTCTTATATATACTAGAGGTTTTAGGGTTTTTTGGCACCAGATTTTAGCCATGTGCTACCCGTTCCTCCAGTGCATAGTTTCTCCTCTAGATCGGATTTCTGCAGTGCTTAGGCGAAGCCCTGCCGGAATAGCTCCACCACCATCCTCGGAGCGCCGTCACGCTGCCGGTGAACTCTTCCTCCTCTCCACCTCCTCTTGCTGGATCAAGACGGTGGAGATCGTCATCAAGCTGCACGTGTGCTGAACGCGGAGGTGCCGTCCGTTTGGTACTAGATCGGAAGGATCGTGATCAAGGACACAAGACGTTCGTGATTGGATCGCGGGACGGATCGTGACGAGATTGCGGGACGGTTCATGATTGGTTCGCGGGATGGTTCGTGATTAGATTGCGGGACGCTCGGCGATTTGGATCGCGAAGAAGTTCGACTACACCAACCGCGTTTCTTAACGCTTCCCGCTTAGCGATCTACAAGGGTACGTAGATCCACTCTCCCTCTCGTAGATGCTCATCACCATGGATAGGTTTGCGTGTGCGTAGGAAATTTTTTGTTTCCCATGCAACGTTCCCCAACAGTACCCTTGCTCAATGATTCTCCAAATTAGTGTCGAGCTATGATTCAAATGAGACATGATTCAAAAAACCCAATTAGCGAAATCATTCTTAACAAGCTTAGGAGGAGGACCAAGATTAACTATATGTGGTGGGCACAAAGGGCCTCCATAGACCATGGGACGGGGCACCGAGGCAAAGGTACCCGTCCCACTAGTTCCTTGAGCTAGCTTGTTCCTGCAAGTGCTAGCCCCCTCCTTTTCGGAGTGGACATCCGATGACGAGTTTGTGGGATTAACCACTAGCAACGGATCAGTAGAAAGTTATAGACCCTCAAGGAATTCTTTAAACATGGATTTGACCTAGCTCGTCATGGAGGATTTAAGCGAGGACATGGCCACATTCAAATCCTCACGAGAGAATATGTACACACCTATGGCCTCGGGGAGTTCAACTGACCGCTCTCCGTCGTCAACCATACTCTTCGGGTGGTGAAACACTTAATAAATAGATGCCGCTATGATACCAATTGAGAGGATCGATATGGTTGACTAGAGGGGAGGGGGTGAATAGGCAACTACAATTTTTAAGCTTTTCTTAACAAATTAGGTTTAACAACAAATAGGTTGTCTTGATATGCAACTAGGTGAGCAACCTATATGATGCTAACTACACTAACAACAAGAACAAGGCTTGCACAAAGTAAAGGTAAGAAGTAACCACAAGTGGAACCGTTCGAGACGACGATGTGCTACCGAAGTTCCATCTTTGAGGGGAAGTACGTCTCCATTGGAGCGGTGTGGAGGCACAATGCTCCCCAAGATGCCACTAAGGCCACCGTATTCTCCTCACGCCCTCACACAATGCGAGATGTCGTGATTCTACTAGTGGTGCCCTTTAAGGTGGCAATCGGACCTTTACAAAGAAGGTTGGGGCAATCTTCACAACTTAATTGGAGGTTCCCAACAAAACCATGAAGCTTCACCACAATGGAGTATGGCTTCGAGGTGACCTCTTTGGTCTATGGTGCTCATGTTGGAAATATGCCCTAGAGGCAATAATAAAATGGTTATTATTATATTTCCTTGTTCATGATAATCGTTTATTATCCATGCTATAATTGTATTGATTGGAAACACATTGCATGTGTGGATATATAGACAACACTGTGTCCCTAGTATGCCTCTAGTAAACTAGCTCGTTGATCAAAGATGGTCAAGGTTTCCTAGCCATTGACATGATATGTCATTTGATAACGGGATCACATCATTGGGAGAATGATGTGATGGACAAGACACAAACTATAAACATAGCATTTGATCGTATCAGTTTATTGCTATAGTTTTCTGCATGTCAAGTATTTGTTCCTATGACCATGAGATCATGCAGCTCATTGACACTAGAGGAGTGCCTGTGTGTATCAAATGTCGCAACGTAACTGGATGACTATAAAGGTGCTCTGTAGGTATCTTCGAGAGTGTGTGTTGAGTGGGTATGGATCAAGACTAGGATTTGTTACTCCGTGTGATGGAGAGGTATCTGAGGGCCCACTCGGTAATACAACATCACAATAAGCCTTGCAAGCAATGTGACTAAAGTGTTAGCCATGGGATCTTGTATTATGGAATGAGTAAAGAGACTTGACAATAACGGGATTGAACTAGGTATATAGATACCAACGATCGAATCTCGAGCAAGTAACATACCAAAGAACAAAGGGAACATCATGCAGGATTAACTGAATCCTTGACATAGAGGTTCAACCGATAAAGATCTTCGTAGAATATGTAGGAGCCAATATGGGCATCCAGGTCCCGCTATTGGTTATTGATAGTAGATGTGTCTCGGTCATGTCTACATAGTTCTCGAACACGCAGGGTCTGCAAACTTAAGGTTCGGTGATGTTTCGATAGTTTTGAGTTATGCATGTTGGTGGCCAAAGTTTTGTTGGGAGTCCCGGATGAGATCCTGGACATCACAAGGAGTTCTGGAATGGTCCAGAGACGAATATTGATATATATGAAGTTTATGTTTGGACTCCGGAAAAGTTTCGGGCATTACCGATAGTGTACCGGGAGTGACGAATGGGTTTAGGGGGTCCACCAAGTGGGCCCACCACCCCCTAAGGGTACCACATGGGCTATAGGGTGGCGCACCAACCCCTAGTGGGCTGGGTGGACATCCCAAAGGTCCCATGCGGCTGAAAGGTGAAAAGTCCAAAAGGTGGAGGAGGTTTCCAAGTGGAGAGAAGGAGTCCTAGTCCTACTAGGTTTGGAGGAGGACTCCTCCTCTACACCTTCGGCCAAAGCAAGGGCTGGCCCCTTGGGGGCCAAGCCTCCTCCCTCCCTCCTTCTATATATACTACATGTAGTGAGGGTTTTTCAACATAGAAATCAGCCATATGTTACCCTCTCCTCTAGATCATAGTTCTTCCTCTAGATTGTTTCAGTGGTGCTTAGGCGAAGCCCTGCAGTAATAGTTCCACCACCATCTTTGTCATGCCGTCATGCTGCCGGAGAACTCATCTACCTCTCTGCTCCCTCTTTCCGGATCAATAAGGTGGAAGTCGTCATCGAGTTGTACGTGTGCTAAACGCGGAGGTGCCGTCCGTGCGGCGCTAGAGCGAGACGGATCGTGATTGGATCACGGGACGTTTGGCGATTTGGATCGTGAAGACGTTCGACTACATCAACCGCGTTTATTAACGCTTCCCGCTTAGCAATCTATAAGGGTATGTAGATCCACTCTCCCCTCGTAGATGCTCATTACCATGGATAGATCTTGCGTGTGCGTAGGAATTTTTTGTTTCCCATGCAACATTCTCTAACAGTGGCATCATGAGCTAGGTCTATGTGTAGATGAGATCTCGAGTAGAACACAAAGGAGTTTGTGGGCATTGATATTCAGATTGCTTCCTCCCTTGGTATTTTCTAGTTTCGGCGGTATTGTGGGATGAAACGGCCCGGACCAACACTACTCGTACGCTTACGAGAGACCGATTCCATCAACTCACATGTAACTTCGTTGCATAAAGATGGCTGGCGGGTGTCTGTTTTTCCCACTTTAGTCGGATCGGATTTAACAAACGCGGTCCTTGAGAAGGTTGAATAGAAATTTTTGTATCACCGCTGTGGTTTTTGCGTAGGTAAGAATTGTTCTTGCTAGATACCCGTAGCAGCCACGTAAAACTTGCAACAACAATTAGAGGACGTCTAACTTGTTTTTGCAGGGTACGTTGTGATGTGATATGGCCAATTACATGATGAGATATATGTGATGTATAAGATGATCATGTATTGTATAGAATATCACGACTTGCATGTCAATGAGTACGGCAACCGGTAGGAGCCATAGGGTTGTCTTTAATTATTTTCACCGTTTTTGCTTTACTTAATCGCTATGAGTTAGCAATAGTTGTGGAAGCAACAGACGGCGCGGCAACCCCGATGGCGACACGTTGATGGAGATCGAGATGATGGACATCATGGTGTCATGCCGGTGACGATGGAGATCATGCCGGTGCTTTGATATGAAGATCAAAAGCACAAGTTCATGACCATATCATGTCACTTATGATTTGCATGTGATGTTAATCCTTTTATGCACCTCGTTTTGCTTAGGATGACAGTAGCATTATAAGGTGACCCCTCACTTAAATTTGAAGATGAATTGTGTTCTCCCCGAGTGTGCACCGTTGCGAAAGTTTGTCGTGTCGAGACACCATGTGATGATCAGGTGTGATAGACTCTACATTCACATACAATGGGTGCAAGCCAGTGTTGCACGTGCGGAACACTCAGGTTAAGCTTGACGAGCCTAGCATGTACAAACATGGCCTCGAAACATAAGAGACCGAAAGGTCGAACATAAGTCATATAGTAGATATGATCAACATGATGATGTTCACCATTGAAACCACCTCAACTCACGTGATGATCGGACTTGAGTTGGTGAATTTGGATCATGTATCACTCAGATGACCTGATGGATGTCAATTTGAGTGGGAGCTTTAGTAATTTGATTAACTAAACTTATTATCTTGAACAATAGTCTTAGTAACATTTACATATTTATGTTGTAGATCAATGGTTCACGTAGTAGCACCCCTGAATTTTAATGCGTTCCTAGAGAAAGCTAAGTTGAAAGATGATGGAAGTAACTTTGTGGACTGGGCCCATAATCTGAGGATTATCCTCATGGCTTCCCAGAAGGCTTATGTCCTTGATGCACCGGTTGGTGACCCACCCGCTCCCGTGTCATCCGAAGAAGTTAAGAAACACTTGGGAGGCACGTTATGGAACTTACTGATGTCTACTATGCAACCTTCTTGTTATAGACTCGTGTTGGGCCTCCAAGCACAGAGTTTTGTAGGATGGTAACAATTTTCCCTCAGGTGGATGACCTAAGGTTTATCAATCCATGGGAGGTGTAGGATGAA
Organism: Hordeum marinum; assembly: GCA_022496015.1. Taxonomy (NCBI): domain Eukaryota; kingdom Viridiplantae; phylum Streptophyta; class Magnoliopsida; order Poales; family Poaceae; genus Hordeum; species Hordeum marinum. Next base: position 336,632,422 of record CM039677.1, on the reverse strand, counting down.
GATGGTCTCTCTCAAACAACCCTGCAATCAAATACAAGAAATCTCTTGTGTCCCCAACACACCCAATACAATGGCAAATTGTATAGGTGCACTAGTTCGACGAAGAGATGGTGATACAAGTGTAATATGGATGGAGATATATGTTTTTGTAATCTGAAAATATCAAAACAACAAGGTGACAAGTAACAAAAGTGAGCACAAACGATATTGCAATGCTTGAAAACAAGGCCTAGGGTTCATACTTTCACTAGTGCAATCTCTGAACAATACTAACATAGTTGAATCATATGTAAATACCTCTCGTGCGACAAAGAGTTCACTCCAAAGTCACAAATAGCGAAGAACTAACAAAGAAATTATTGTAGGGTACAAAACCACCTCAAAGTTATCTTTTCCGATCAATCTTATGAGCTATCCCTATAAGTGTGACGAACAGCCCTAGACTTCGTACTAAATAACACCTTAAGACACACATCAACCAAAACCCTAATGTCACCTAGATACTCCAATGTCACCACGAGTACCCATGGGCTTGATTATACGATATGCATCACACAATTTTAGATTCATCATGTTCAATCCAACACAAAGAACTTCAAAGAGTGCCCCAAAGTTTCTACTAAAGATTCAAGACGAAAACATGTGCCAACGCCTATGCATAGATTCCCAAGGTCACGGAACCTGCAAGTTGATCACCAAAACATACATAGAGTGGTTCAATAGAACATCCCATTGTCACCATGCATATACCATTGCAAGACATACATAAAGTGTTCTCAAATCCTAAAGACTCAATTCGATAAGAAAAATTCAAAGGGAAAACTCAATTCATCACAAGAAGGTAGAGAGGGGAAAACTCCATATGATTCATCTATATTAATAAAGATCGCGGTACATCAAGATCATACCATCTCAAGAACATGAGAGAGATGAAACACCTAGCTACTAGTACATACCCTCATTCCCGAGGGTGAACTCCTCCCTCCTTGTCATGGAGAGCTCCGGGATGATGAAGATGGCCTCCGATGATGGTTTCCCCCCTCCGGCAGTTGCCGGAATGGGCTCCCGATTGGTTTTTCGTGTCTCTGGAGGCTTGCGGCGGTGGAACTCCTGATCTAGGTTTCTTTTTGGAGGTTTGGGCATTTATAGGAATTTTGGCGTCGGTCTCACGTCAAGGGGGGCCACGAGGCGGTGACAAGCCTGCTAGGCGCGACCAGGGGGTGGCCGCGCCTGGCAGGCTTGTGACCTCCTCGTGGCTCTTCTGGCCCAACTCCAATGCTCTGAGGGCCTCTTTTGGTTCAAAAAAATCATACTAAATTTTCAGCCCACTCCGAGAACTTTTATTTCTGCACAAAAAATGACACCATGGTAGTTCTGTCGAAAACAGCGTCAGTCCGGGTTAGTTCTAATAAAATCATACCAAAATCATATAGGATTATTGTCAACATGGCATGAATCCTTCATAAATTGTAGATACATTGGAGACGTATCAATTACTCAAAAGTTCAATGTGCAATGTTGTATGACTTAGAACCGGGACTTCAAAGATGTTTTGAACATCATGGAGCATATGAGATGTTCGAGGAGTTGAAGTTTATCTTTGAAAAGAATGCCCGGATCGAGAGGTATGAGACCTCCAATAAATTCTATGCTTGCAAGATGGAGGAGAATGGGTCTGTCAGTGAACATATACTCAGAATGTCTGGGTATTCGACCTGTCTGGATGAGTTAGGAATTGTTCTCCCGCTAGAGGCGATCACTGACAGAGTTCTTAAATCATTGCCACCTAGCTACAAGAGCTTCGGGATGAACTATAACATGCAAGGCATGAACAAGTCAGTGGCCGAGGTGTTTGCGATGTTGAAAGTCACTGAGTCTGAAATCCTGAAGGAGCATCAAGTATTGATGGTCAATAAAACCACTAGTTTCAAGAATAATGGCAAGGGCAAGAAGGGTAACTCTAAGAATAGTGGCAAAGCAGTTGCCCCCCCATGAAGAAACCCAAGGTTGGACCCAAGCCAGAAACTGAGTGCTTTCATTGCAAGGGAACCGGTCACTGGAAGCAGAACTGGCCCAAGTATCTGGCCGACAAGAAGGCGGCCAACACCAAACACGGTATATATGATATACATGTTGTTGATGTGTACCTTACCAACTCTCGTTGTAGTGCCTGGGTATATGATACCGGTTCGGTTGCTCACATTTTCAACTCAAAACAGGAGCTACGAAATAGACGAAGGCTGGCAAAGGACGAAGTGACGATGCGCGTGGGAAATGGTTCCAAGGTTGATGTGATCGCCGTAGGCACGCTCGGTGTTTGATCACCATCAGGATTAGTGATGAACCTAAATAATTGTTATTTAGTGCTTGCATTAAGCATGACCATTATATCTGGATCTTCTTTATTGTGAGACAATTACTCATTTAAAGCAAAGAATAATGTTTGTTCTATTTATATGAGTAATATCTTTTATGATCATGCACCCAATTTGAGGGGTTTATTCATATTGAATCTCGATAGTGATGATACACATGTTCATAACATTGATGCCAAAAGATGTAGAGTTAACAATGATAGTACCACTTTCTTGTGGCACTGCCGTTTAGGTCATATTGGTGTAAAAGGCATGAAGAAGCTCCATGCTGATGGACTTTTGGAGTCACTTGATTTTGAATCACTTGACACATGTGAACCATGCCTCTTGGGCAAGATGACTAAAACGCCGTTCTCTGGAACAATGGAACGGGCAAGTGACTTGTTGGAAATCATACATACTAATGTGTGTGGTCCAATGAGCATTGAGGAATGTGGTGGATATCGTTATTGTCTCACCTTCACTAATGACTTAAGTAGATATGGGTATATTTACTTAATGAAACACAAGTCTGAAACGTTTGAAAAGTGCAAGCAATTTAAGAGTGAAGTTGAGAATCATCATAACAAGAAGGGTAAATTCCTACAATCTGATCGAGGAGGAGAATATCTGAGTTATGAGTTTGGCAGACACGTAAGACAGTGTGGAATTGTTTCACAATTGACACCGCCTGGAACACCACAGTGTAATGGTGTGTCTGAACGTCGTAATCGAACCTTATTAGATATGGTGCGTTCTATGATGTCTCTTGCCGATTTGCCACTATCGTTTTGGGGTTATGCATTAGAGACAGCTGCATTCACTTTAAATAGGGCACCATCGAAATCCGTTGAGACGACACCATATGAACTGTGGTTTGGCAAGAAGCCAAAGTTGTCGTTTCTTAAAGTTTGGGGATGTGATGCTTATGTCAAAAAGCTTTAGCCTGAAAAGCTAGAACCCAAAGCGGAGAAATGCATCTTCATAGGATACCCAAAAGAGACAGTTGGGTATACCTTCTATATCAGATCCGAAGGCAAAGTGTTTGTCGCTAAGAATGGAACATTTCTTGAGAAAGAGTTTCTCTCGAAAGAATTGAGTGGGAGGAAGATAGAACTTGATGAGGTTGTTTAACCTTTGCTTCAACCAGAGAGTAGAGAGCGTAGAAAGATGTTTTTGTGGAGCCTACGACAGTTGAAGAGGAAGTTAATGATGATGATCATGAAACTTCAGATCAAGTTACTATTGAACCTTGTAGGTCGACAAGGGCATGTACTGCTCTTGAGTGGTACGACAACCCTGTATTGGAGGTCATGTTGTTAGACAACGGTGAATCTATGAGCTATGGACAAGCGATGATGGGCCTGGATTCCAAGAAATGGTTAGAGGCCATGAAATCTGAGATGGGATCCATGTATGAAAACAAAGTATGGACTTTGGAAGTATTACCCGAAGGGCGAAAGACCATTCAGAACAAATGGATCTTTAAGAGGAAGACGGACGCGGACGGTAATGTCACTGTCTATAAAGCTCGACTTGTGGCAAAGGGTTTTTCACAAGTTCAAGGAGTTGACGATGGTACCTTCTCACCCATAGAGATTCTTAAGTCGGTCAGAATCATGTTAGCAATAGCTGCATATTTCGACTATGAAATTTGGCAGATGGATGTCAAAACAGCATTCCTTAACGGTTCCCTGAAGGAAGAGTTGTATATGATACGACCGGAAGGTTTTGTCGATCCAGAGAATTCTGACAAAGTTTGCAAACTCCAGCGATCCATTTGTGGACTGGTGCAAGCATCTCAGAGTTGGAATCTATGCTTTGATGAGGTGATCAAAGCATTTGGGTTTATACAAGTTAACAGAGAAGCTTGTATTTACAAGAAAGTGAGTGGGAGCTCTATAGCGTTTCTAATATTATATGTGGATGACATATTACTGATTGGAAACAATATAAAAATGCTGGAAAGCGTGAAGGAATATTTGAACAAGAGTTTTTCAGTGAAGGACCTACGATAAGCTGCTTTCATATTAGGCATTAAGATCTATAGAGATAGAGCAATACGCTTAATAGGACTTTCATAGAGCACATACCTTGATAAAGTTTTGAAGAAGTTAAAAATGGATCAGTCCAAGAAGGGGTTCTTTCCTGTGTTACAAGGTGTGAAGTTGAGTAAGACTCAATGCCCAGTGACTGCAGAAGATAGAGAAAAGATGAGTGTCATCCCCTATGCCTATAGGCTCTATCATGTATGAAATGCTGTGCACAAGACCCGATCTCAGCCTTGCCATAAGTATGGCTGTAAGGTTTCAAAGTGATCCAGGAATGGAGCATTAGACGTCAAGAATATCCTTAAGTACCTGAAAAGGACTAAGGAAATGTTTCTCATTTATGGAGGTGATCAAGAGCTCGTCATAAAGGGTTATGTCGATGCAAGTTTTGACACTGATCTGGATGACTCTAAGTCGCAAACCGGATACGTATTTATTCTTAATGGGGGAGCGGTAAGCTGGTGCAGTTCCAAGCAGAGCATGGTAGCCGATTCTACATGCGAAGCAGAGTACATCGCAGCCTCGGAGGCGGCGAAGGAAGGTGTCTGGATGAAGGAGTTCATGACAGATCTTGGAGTAGTGCCCAATGCACTGAATCCAGTGGATCTATTTTGTGATAACACTAGTGCTATTGCCCTGGCCAAGGAACCAAGGTTTCACAAGAGGACCAGACACATAAAGCGACGCTTCAATTCCATCTACAAGTACATCAAGGAGGAGGACATAAATATTTGCGAAGTGCACACGGATCTGAATTTCGCACACCCGTTGACTAAACCTCTTCCAAGGGCTAAACATGATCAACACCAGAACTGTATGGGTGTTCGATTCATTACAATGTAAATCACATAGTGATGTGAGCTGGATTACTTACTCTAGGGCAAGTGGGAGACTGTTGGAAATATGCCCTAGAGACAATAATAAAATGATTATTATTATATTTCCTTGTTCATGATAATCGTTTATTATCCATGATATAATTGTATTGATTGGAAACACATTGCATGTGTGGATATATAGACAACACCGTGTCCCTAGTATGCCTCTAGTAAACTAGCTCGTTGATCAAAGATGGTCAAGGTTTCCTAGCCATTGACATGAGTTGTCATTTGGTAATGGGATCACATCATTGGGAGAATGATGTGATTCACAAGACCCAAACTATAAACATAGCACTTGATCATTTTAGTTTATTGCTATAGTTTTCTGCATGTCAAGTATCTGTTCCAATGACCATGAGATCATGCAACTCACTAACACTGGAGGAGTGCCTTGTGTGTATCAAACGTCACAACGTAACTGGGCAACTATTAGGTGCTCTACAGGTATCTCCGAGAGTATCTGTTGAGTGGGTATGGATCAAGACTGGGATTTGTTACTCCATGTGACGGAGAGGTATCTCAAGGCCCACTCGGTAATACAACATCACAATAAGCCTTGCAAGCAATGTGACTAAAGTGTTAGCTACGGAATCTTATATTATGGAACGAGTAAAGAGACTTGCCAATAACGGGATTGAACTAGGTATACAGATACCGACGATTGAATCTCGGGCATGTAACATACCGAAGAACAAAGGGAACAACATACGACATTAACTAAATCCTTGACACAGAGGTTCAACCGATAAAGATATTCGTAGAATATCTTGGATCCAATATGGGTATCCAGGTCTCACTATTGGTTATTGACCGTAGAGGTGTCTCAGTCATGTCTACATAGTTCTTGAACCCGCAGGGTCTGCACACTCAAGGTTCGGTGATGTTTCGGTAGTTTTGAGTTATGCATGTTGGTGACCAAAGTTTTGTTCGGAGTCCCTAATGAGATCTTGGACATCACGAGGAGTTTCGGAATGGTCTGGAGACGAAGATTGATATATAGGAAGTTGGTGTTTGGACTCCGAAAAAGTTTCGGGCATTATCGACAGTGTATCGGGAGTGACGAATGGGTTCTGGGGGTCCACCAAGTGGGCCCACCACCCCCTAAGGGGACAACATGGGCTATAGGGTGGCGCACCAGCCCCTGGTGGGCTGGGAGGCCATCCCAAAGGTCCCATGCAGCTGAAAGGTGAAAAGTCCAAAAGGTGGAGGAGGTTTCCAAGTGGAGAGAAGCAGTCCTAGTCCTACTAGGATTGGAGGAGGACTTCTCCTCTCCACCTTTGGCCGAAGCAAGGGCTGGACCCTTGGGGGGCAATCCTCCTCCCTCCGCCCTCCTATATATACTAGAGGTGTTGAGCATTTTTCAACATAGAAATCAGCCACGTGCTACCCTCTCCTCTAGATCGTAGTTCTTCCTCTAGATTGTTTCAGTGGTGCTTATCAAAGCCTTGCTAGAATAGTTCCACCACCACCGCCGCCATGCCGTCGTGCTATCGCAGAACTCATCTACCTCTACGCTCCCTCTTGCTGGATCAAGAAGGCGGAGATCGTCATCGAGCTGTACGTGTGCTGAACACGGAGGTGCCGTGCATTCGGCGCTAGATCGGGACAGATCGTGATTGGATCATGGGACGTTCGGCGATTTGGATCGCGAAGACGGTCGACTACATCAACCGCGTTTCTTAACGCTTCCCACTTATCGATCTACAAGGGTATGTAGATCCACTCTCCCCATGTAGATGCTCAGCACCATGGATAGATCTTGCGTGTGCATAGGAAATTTTTTGTTTCCCATGCAACGTTCCCCAACAACTCAAACACCCAAGAGTAAAAAAATCCACACAAGAAAGTATGGGGGAATCAATTTTCCTTTGGTGGAAGTGTAGATCCAGATATCCTCCATCAATCCCTGGCAAATCAACAAGTTTGAGTGGCTAGAGAGAGAGATCAGGCAAGAAAGCTTGAAGGGCATTAATGGAGGAGAGAGAGAGGTAAGAGATAAGAGGGAGGTGGAATAATCACCTCTTTATATAGGCCCCCAGCTTCCAACTGTTACAGATGGTTTTACATGGCAGCGGTACAACCAGCGATGAAGGTGGTAGAACCGGTAGGATTGGAACAACCGCCCAACCACCGGCCAACCACTACATCCAAATAGAACCTGAGATGGTGGCTCCTCCCCGATACAACCACTCGACTCAAGTGCGGGACAAGGTTGAGTCCCGAGCGATACAAACGCTTGAGAGACCGGTAGTGCCGTTTGATATATATCAACCGGTACAACCGCCCCTCATCCGCCCAACAACCGCACCACAACAGAACCGTGTCCGGTTGTAGGCCGGTGCTGGGCCGGTACAACCGCCCAAAGCTGCCACCTAGGTCCAGCCAGCTGTTGGTGGTACAACCGCCCAGAGGTATCGGTACAACTACTGAAGACCAGCTAGGGGAAACACTCCCAGGGTATCACCCCTGGGTGGAGATTATGCCAGATGACAAGAGTGAGTGGTATAACTGCTAGGGCCAGTGGTACAACTGGCCTTCATGGATAGGAAGCAGAGCCCCTCTCTCTCTGATGGAAGGGTATGAGGTGAGTTCCAAGAATGTGTACGTGTATTGATTCACCCCAAAACCTTCCAATGAGAATTCCCTCTTAATAGTACGAGATCCCTAAAACCAAAGAAAATAAACGCGTAGAGAACATCGTCTTCATTCTTTTCCGTCCGAAGGGAATGCCTAACCATCTTGTGTCACACACGGAGTACCTGAATAACTTGACACACGATTAGATAACATATTGAGGTGTCATCATTACCAAAACACTAAGGGAAGAGAATACCCTTACACACCTAAATCCTTAGCTCCCGAGACAACGCCTCCATGGAGGGAAAGACACCCACGACGCCGCGGCTCCCCAGTCCATGACTGATTTTGGGTTTTCACCAAGTAGAGGAAATGGAGGTGGCAAAAATTGGAACCACGACATCGCCTCCAAGAAGGAAGCGTCTCATGGAGGTCGATGTCATTGTCGGGCCGAACCAGCCGGCCTAGGGTTTCCTCCAGTTCCAATATGCACCACCATCCCCAAACAACACCTAATCTAGCAGCAGCCTCATGCATCAATTGCTGAGGGTAAGGGGAGTGAAGAGTAGGCAGCTGACCTCTGGATCTGGCAAGGAAGAAGGCCTTCATGATGCAGCCGCCAAGAACTAATGCTCCACCACCCCCGAGATGAGGACGCTGGCTAGAGCCCCCCGCGCATGCCGTCCATGGCACGAAAAACAACGATGCACCAGTAGGGGCCGCCACGACACCACACCATGGATCCCGATCCTACGCAATGGAGCGATGAGGGCCTCACCGTCATCGTCACTATCACCGGCGGTTGCACGGGCTTGCCCGCGACCTCCTCGAGTGGCAACAAGGCGGGAGAGAAGGGTAGGAGGTGGCGACGCTCGCGGAACTTAGCCGCCACCCGAGTCACCCAAGCAGGCGACGCGTAGACTTTCAATGGCACTGCATTCATTAAGAAGGAAAGAGTTATTTGGTTAATTTAGGAAAACCAAGGGAAATTCAGATTGACTAGTTAATTACGAAGAACCGGGAAAAAACCATCAAAACGTTGAGCGGCACACATAAAGTACCTCACGCGCACCACTTCAAAAGGGGTCTTATCTATAGCACGCACGCGTCATCATCATCACTCCTTCCCTACATGCTTCATCACCATCCCTAGAACTTGAGCAAATGACTCCGACTTCACCATAATTGATTGTCGACCCAACCCAAACTGTAGAAGCCAAGTGGATATGTATGAAGATCCACAATATAACTCAGCCACCTATGACCAGATAGCGCAGCTCTGACTCTGATGGAGAATCATGAAGGAGAAGTAGGGACGGCTGGTGATACATCTCCAACGTATCTATAATTTTTGATTGTTCCATGCTATTATATTATTTGGTTTGGATGTTTTATATGCATTAATATGCTATTTTATATTATTTTTGGGACTAACCTATTAATCTAGAGCCTAGTGCCAGTTTCTGTTTTTTCCTTGTTTTTGAGAATTACAGATAAGGAATATTAAACATAGTCCAAACAGAATAAAATGTTCAGAATGATTTTTCTGGACCGGAAGGAACCACCAAGCTTGGAGACCAAGGAAGGAGATCCACCGTGGGGCCACAAGCCCTAGGGGCGCGCCCTGCAGGCTTGTGGGCCCACGACAGCCCTCCTAACCCTAATCTTCGACCTATAAATTCCCAAATATTCCCTCTATATCAGAACGAGCCAAGAAAACACTTTTCTGCCATCATAAGCCTCCGTTCCCGAGAGATCCAATCTTGGAGCCTTTTCCAGTAATCTGCCGGAGGGGGATTCAATCACGGAGGGCATCTACATCAACTCCATTGCCCCTCCGATGATGAGTGAGTAGTTGACCATAGACCTTCGGGTCCATAGCTAGTAGATAGATGGCTTCTTCTCTCTCTTTGCTCTTCAATACCACGTCCTTCATGATCTTCATGGAGATCTATCCGATGTAATACTCTTTTGTGGTGTGTTTGTCGAGATCTGGTGAATTGTTGGTTTATGTTCAGATTATCCATGAATATTATTTGAGTCTTTTCTGAATTCTTATATTCATGTTTTCATATCTTTGCAAGTCTCTTCAAGTTATTGGTTTGGTTTGGCCAACTAGATTGGTAATTCTTGCAATGGGAGAAGTGCTTAGGTTTGGGTTCAATGTTGCGGTGTCCTCACCCAGTGACAAAGTAGGGGTAGCGAGGCACGTATTGTATTGTTGTCATCAAGGATAACAAGATGGGGTTTTCATCATATTTCTTGAGTTTATCCCTCTACATCATTTCATCTCACCTAATGTGTTACTCTGTTTTTCATGAACTTAATACTCTAGATACAGGCAGGAGTCGGCCGATGTGTGGAGTAATAGTAGTAGATGCAGAAACACTTCGGTCTACTTGACACGGACGTGATGCCTATATGCATAATCATTGCCTTGGATATCTTCATAATTATTCACTTTTCCATCAATTGCTCGACAGTAATTTGTTCACCCACCGTAGTACTTGCCATCATGAGAGAAGCCTCTAGTGAAACCTATGGCCCCCGGGTCTATTTGCCATCTTATACTTTCAGATCTAAAACCAAAAATACCAAAAATACTTTGCTGCATTATTTTTACCTTTTGTTTTACTTTCCGTTCAAGCAATCTATCTCTATCAGATCTCATCCTTGCAAGTAACCGTGAAGGGATTGACAACCCCTTTATAGCGTTGGGTGCATGAGTTTGATTCTTTGTGTAGGTACACCTATTGGGGACTTTCTTGTATCTCCTACTGGATTGATACCTTGGTTCTCAACAACTGAGGGAAATACTTATCTACTTTTCTGCATCACCCGTTCCTCTTCATGCAAACCAACGCATGCTCGAGAAGTAGAAAGAAGGATTTCTGGCGCCGTTGCTGGGGAGATCTACATCAAGCCTACCAAGTACCCATCACAAACTCATCTCTTGCATTTACTTTATTTTCCATTTGCCTCTCGTTTTCCTCTCCCCCACTTCTAAAACGATTTCAGAAAATACCAAAAAGATTTGCCGTTTTATTTGCCCTCTCTTTTTCGTTTGCCTTTTTTCTCGTCAATTCTCTTGTTTGCTTGTGTTACCATATGCCTTCTATTTGCTTGCATCTTAGCTTGCTAAAAATATATTGATATGGATCCTCATCCACTTGCTAATCTTTTCAAAAGACCAAATTATGATGAACCAATTGCTAGTGAGTTGAGTGCACTTGATTATCTCCATGAAGTTTTTCTTGAACATCATGAAAATTTCGATGAAGTGTTGAAAGAAGAAATTATAAAGTGATTCATGATATCTCCTTGAATGAAAAACATGATTGCCATGTTGTTAGTATGAATTCTCTGAATATCCATGATGCCAATGATATGCAAAACCACAAGCTTGGGGATGCTATGCTTGATGAAGATGATATTTTTTGTTTCCCTACTTTTGGTGATGACACGTATGCTATAATTGATCATGAAAAGAATGCTTTGTGTGATAGTTATATTGTGAGATTACTTCATGATGTTACTGAAAATTACTATGAGAGAGGAACATATGATTTTACATATTGCAATAATATCAAGTTTCCTCTCTATGTGTTCAAAGTTTGGAAGTTATGCTTGTTTTGCCTTCCTATGGTCGTTGATTTTTGTTCCCATAATTTGTTTGCTCACAAAATCCCTATGCATAGGAAGTGGGTTAGACTTAAATATACTTTCCATGTTATTCATGATGTTCCTATTTTTGCAAATAGGAATTATGTGCCCATAGATTTCATAAATCTTGATATAGAATGCAATCCCACATGTCCTATTATTCTTGGTAGACATTTCCTTAGAACGATTGGTGCAATTATTGACATGAAAGAAGGAAATATTAGATTCCAATATCCATTAAGGAAATACATGGAACACTTTCCTAGAAATAAAATAAAATTATCTTATGAATCTATCATGAGAGCTACTTATGGATTGCATACCAAAGATGACAATACCTACATCTATTGCATTTTGCCTAGCTAGGGGCGTTAAACAATAGCGCTTGTTGGGAGGCAACCCAATTTTATTTTGCTTTATGTTTTTTGTTTATGTTTTGGTGTGTTTTTCACATTATTACTTCTGTAGTAATTGTGTTTTTGTGTTTCAATTAGTGTTTGAGCCAAGTAAAACCTTTGGGGTGATATATGGTAGTGGTTGAATTGATCTTCGTGAAAAACAGAAACTTTTGCGCTCAGTCCAGGAATTATATAAATTTTTCAGAGCGTCTAATTGATTGGAATTTTTTACAAAAGATTGATATACGAATTTAACTGATTTTTATATTTTTTTTAGAATTTTTAGAGTTTCATAAGTATTCGAAGTTTACAGATTGCTACACACTTTTATGTTTTTGACAGATTCTGTTTTTCTTTGTGTTGTTTGCTTATTTTGATGTATCTATGGGTCGTATCTAGGGGTATGAGCCATGGAAAAGTTAGAAAACACTAGGTATTACACAAATATAAATAACGAATGAGTTCACAATAGTACCTAAAGTGGTGATTTATTTTTCTTATACTAACGGATCTCATGAGTTTTATGTTGAGTTTTGTGTTGTGAAGATTTCAAGTTTTGGGTGAAGATTTGATGGACTATGGAATAAAGAGTGGAAAGATCCTAAGATTGGGGATGTCCAAGGCACCCCAATCCATATTAAAGGATACCAAAAATCCTAAGCTTGGGGATGCCCCGGAAGGCATCCCCTCTTTCGTCTTCAATCCATCGGTAAATTTACTTAAGGCTATATTTTTATTCACCACATGATATGTGTTTTGCTTGGAGTGTCTTGTATGATATTAGTATTTGCTTTTTAGTTTTCCACAATCATCCTTGATGCACACATATTTTGGGAGAGACACACTGAATCGGGAATTTATTAGAATACTCTATGTGCTTCACTTATATCTTTTGAGGTAGGCAATGTTGCTCTAGTGCTTAACTTATATCTTTTTAGAGCATGGTGGTGTTATATTTTATAGAAATTATTGAACTCTCATTCCTCACTTATATTATTTTGGGAGTTTCTTAAAACAGCATAGTAATTTGTTTAGGTTATGAATTTAGTCCTAATATAATGGGCATCCAAGAGGGATATAATAAAAAAAAATCATATTAAGTGCATTGAATACTATGAGAAGTTTGATTCCTTGCATATAGTTTTGAGATAAAAGAGATGGTAATATGAGAATCATGCTAGTGAGTAGTTGTGAATTGGAATATATACTTGTGTTAAAGTTTGTGATTCCCATAGCATGCACGTATGGTGAACCGTTATGTAACAAAGTCGGAGCATGATTTGTTTAATGATTGTCAACCTTTGTGTGAGGGTCAGGAGCACGCGATGGTTAACTTCTACCAACCTCTCCCCTAGGATCATGCGTCTAATGCTTTGTTTGATAACTAATAGAATTTTGCAACAAGTATGTGAGTTCTTTATGACTAATGTTGAGTCCATGGATTATACACACTCTCACCCTTCCATCTTTGCTAGCCTCTCTAGTACCGCGCAACTTTCACCGATACATCAAACCCCCTTTCCTCAAAACAGCCACCAAATATTCCTCAAAACAGCCACCATACCTACCTATTATTGCATTTCCATAGCCATTCCGAGATATATTGCCATGCAACTTCCACCATGTAGATTTTCATGACATGCACCATCACTTTCATCTTGCGTATAGAGTCATACTTTGTCATAGGTATCAAGTTGTAATTGTATTTTTGAGTTATAAGTAAATAAAAGTGTGATGATTTTTCATTAATAGAGCATTGTCCCGTGAGATAAAAGGATGATGGAATCCATGACTCCCTCACAAGTTGGGCTGAGTATCCGGACTTTACAAATAATAAAAGAGGCCAGCGAAGCCCAAACAAAAATAATAATAAAAGAGGCCAAAGATGCCCACCAAAATAAAAATAATAAAAAACTGAGAGAAAGAGAGAAGGGACAATTGGTACTATCTTTTTCCACACTTGTGCTTCAAAGTAGCACCATGATCTTCATGATAGAGAGTCTCCTATTTTGTCACTTTCTTATAACCAGTGGATGTTCATCTTGCACGACCACTTAGTTTTATTTTTGAGCTTTCATAAACTTATAGCTCTAAGTGCATTTGTTGAATGGCAATCCCTATCACTCACATTGATATCTATTGATGGGCATCTCCATAGCCCGCTGATATGGCTAGTTGATGTGAGACTATCTTCTCCCTTTATCCTTGCACCTCCTCCATATTCTATTCCACCTATAGTGCTATATCCATGGCTCACACTCATGTATTGCGTGAGAGTTGAAAAGGTTTGAGAACACCAAAAGTGTGAAACAATTGCTTGACTTGTTCATCGGGGTTGTGCATGATTTAGATACTTTGTGTGGGGAAGATGGAGCATAGCCAGACCATATGATTTTGTAGGGATAACTTTATAAGGCCATGTTATTTAGAAAGGACACGACTGCCTTATTGGTGTGCTCGAAGTATTACTGCTTTTATGCCAATATTAGACTATCGTTTTGAATCTTACCGATATGAATATTCATGCCACAATAAAGAATATTACATGGATAAATATGTTAGGTAGCATTCCACATCAAAAATTCTGTTTTTATCATTTACCTACTCGAGGACGAGCATGAATTAAGCTTGGGGATGCTGATATGTCTCCAACGTATCTATAATTTTTGATTGTTCCATGCTATTATATTATCTGTTTTGGATGTTTTATATGCATTAATATGCTATTTTATATTATTTTTGGGACTAACCTATTAATCTAGAGCCTAGTGCCAGTTTCTGTCTTTTCCTTGTTTTTGAGAATTGCAGATAAGGAATATTAAACTTAGTCCAAACAGAATAAAACCTCCGGAATGATTTTTTCTGGACTGGAAGGAAACCACCAAGCTTGGAGACCAAGGCAGGAGAGCCACCATGGGGCCACAAGCCCTAGGGGCGCGCCCTCAAGGCTTGTGGGCCCACGACAGCCCTCCTAACCCTAATGTTCGGCCCAAGGCAGGTGTGTTTGTCGAGATCCGATGAATTGTGGGTTTATGTTCAGATTATCCATGAATATTATTTGAGTCCTTTCTGAATTCTTATATGCATGATTTCATATCTTTGCAAGTCTCTTCGAGATATTGGTTTGGTTAGGCCAACGAGATTGGTAATTCTTGCAATGGGAGAAGTGCTTAGTTTTGGGTTCAATCTTGTGGTGTCCTCACCCAGTGCCAAAGTAGGGGTAGCGAGACACGTATTGTATTGTTGCCATCAAGGATAACAAGATGGGGTTTTCATCATATTGCTTGAGTTTATCCCTCTACATCATGTCATCTTACCTAATGCGTTACTCTGTTCTTCATGAACTTAATACTCTAGATGCAGGCAGGAGTTGGTCGATCTGTGGAGTAATAGTAGTAGATGCAGAATCGCTTTGGTCTACTTGACACGGACATGATGCCTATATGCATAATAATTGCCTTGGATATCTTCATAACTATTCACTTTTCTATCAATTGCTCGACAGTAATTTGTTCACCCACCGTAATACTTGCCATCATGAGAGAAGCCTCTAGTGAAACCTATGCCCCCCGGGTCTATTTTCCATCTTATACTTTCAAATCTAAAACCAAAAATACCCAAAATACTTTGCTGCATTATTTTTACCTTTTGTTTTACTTTTTGTTCATGCAATCTATCTCTATCAGATCCCATCCTTGCAAGTAACCGTGAAGGGATTGACAACCCCTTTATAGAGTTGGGTGCAAGAGTTTGATTATTTGTGTAGGTACACCTATTGGAGACTTGCTTGTATCTCCTACTAGATTGATACCTTGGTTCTCAACAACCGAGGGAAATACTTATCTACTTTGCTGCATCATCCGTTCCTCTTCATGGAAACCAACGCATGCTCGAGAAGTAGCAGCTGGCATCGCAGAAGATCATCGAATGAACCATGTAATGCTCGCCATCCTTCACCACCGGGACCCCAACACCGCATCTTCGACTTCACAACAACTAACCAGTCAAAGCAATCTCGTGGATACACTGGAGAAGAGCCTACTACCTCAACCATAGACACATCTCCGACATTGTTGATCCCATCATCGTTGCCATAGAAGCCTCGAGCCAACACTTCTGTCTTCCACTGGCCCCGTTGGCCAATTAAAAGCACAACTTCTCCCTATGTGGTTTTGGTAATTAATAAGAACACATATTTCATTGGACTAATGATTCTATGAAGTATATTTCAGGAAAAGTTGATTGAATGGATTGGCAAAGGATTGTGAGGAGATGCCCTAGATGCAAGGAACATCTATTGGCAACAAGCTTCAAGACTCTACATTTTGCATTTTGTGAGAATCACATTTGAGTCCACAGGAAAGCCAATACTATTAAAAGGGGATGAGGTATCTATGATGATCTGATTGCTCAAGTGCTTAGAGTTAGCCACCAAAAACCTGCGGGAATTCTCCCCCAAAACATTCTGTCCAAACCCCAAAGTCTAAATTCGGTGCCACCAAGTTTCCAAAATCAGCCCTACCGAGGTTTACCCTAGACAGAATCCAGACCTAACCTTAACCTCTCGGTGACACCAAGTCCCATTTTGGTGCAACCAAAAACGGTGACCAACTTGTGAGTGTCCATTTGTTAAAAATCGGAGTTTCCAATTTTGAAAATCATTGCCAGTGACTCCGTGTAACTGCCTAGGCCAACCAAATCAGACTCACCGAAATTTATGTCTCGGTAACACCAAAATGCCAAATGTTGCCCCATTTTGCACTAGTCTGTGCAACCGAGTTTTTGCTTCGGTTTCACCGAGTTGGGCAATAATGTTGTAATGGTTGGATTTTTGGAGAAGCCTGTATGTACCCCTCCACCTCCCTCTCATTCATTGAGAGAGCACTCAGAACAAGCCAACACTTGCCCCATCCATTTTTTGAGAGAGAACTATCTACTCGTGTGTTCAGATCAAGATCTTCCACTCCAACCATATGAATCTTGATGTCTAGCCTCCCCAAGTTGTTTTCCATGCAATCAATATCTTCTACCAAGAAAAATCTTTGAGAGAGTGATTGAATGTTGAGGAGACTATGTTTTGAAGCACAAGAGCAAGGAGTTCATCATCCATACCAGATCTATTACCTTTTGGAGAGTGGTGTCTCTAGATTGGTAAGGTGTTGCTTGGGAGCCTCTGACTTCATGTGGAGTTGAACTAAGAAGTTTGTTAGGGCAAGGAGACTGCCTACTTTGTGAAGATCTATCCCGAGTGAGGCTAGTCCTTCGTGGGCGTAAGCCGTGATGGAATAGACGAGGTTTCTACTTTGTGGACCCTTCATGAGTGGAGCCCTCCTTGGGTTGAATTCTCCATCACCGTGGACGTACGATAGTACCACTTATCAAAACTAGAAAAAAAATCTTTGAGTCCCCATTGTGTTGGGGATATAACCCCACGAAATGACCCGCCCTGGAGGCTCCGGGTCATGTTGCTGGTTCGTGAGCCGGCCCAAGGGTGAGCCATAAGACTAGTGGCCCAGGAAGATAGGCGGCTCAAGGTGTGGGCCGTACAATGGCCCGGACGGGGAAGACCCGGGCACGTAAGCCGTCTCAAAGACAGCTTGGACAAGAAGATAGAGAGAGACTCGGACATATAGTAAGACTCGGTTAACAATTGTAATGACCCGATGGTCCTGACGTCCTAGATAAAGGCAGACCCGGGGTGACTTATAGGACGGGTTATTGAGAAATAGGTCAAGCTTTTAGCTCCTTGTAATCGATACACAAGCAATACAAACACAAGAAGGACGTAGGCTATTACCTCGACTTGAGGGGCCAAACCTGGGTAAATCCGTGTCTTTCGTCCCGATTAACCCCTTTGAGTCCACCCCGTTAGCGATGGCCTCGAATCCAAGTCTGTTCACCCGGACATCTGCCATGATAAATCCACGACAGTTGGCGCCCACCGTGGGGCTAGCGCTTGGTGGTGTTGAGTTCTCAAAGGGCTCTCTCCTAGGGCTCAAGGGATACGTGGTTGGAAGGATGAGCAAGAGTCGCCGCGGCCGGCTCTACATCGACGATGCCGGCTGGTGGCTTGATGCCGATTCTGTGGAGTATGGATTCCGGGTTCCGTTTGGCGGGATCCAGGTTTTCATTGGAAAGGTTGATGGGTCTACACCCGGGCCGGACATTTGCACCAACATCGTCGAGCCGGCTCGGCGTCTCCAATGTGCGAGTGGTGTGTGGCCTGCCCATGCCCATCCAGGTCAAAGGCATGTTCTCGTGGGCTTTACTCAAGGTACGGACCTGGAAGCGTCCGGGTCACAGGGAACTCTTGTTTGCTTGGAAGATGAGTCCTCCAGTGGAGAGACAGAGTCAGTGTATCGGCTCAGTAACGGTGGCCTTGGGGGCTACTACGACCCCTATTCTGAGGTAGAGGGCTTTGAGTCGGATGCTCCGAGACCCCTAGTTCATGCGGCGGTGTTCATGGCGGGATCGGTTCCAGCCGTCGGTGACACAGCTGCGGGAGCCGCCGCAGCGGGTGATAGCCTGCCGCCGCCAGCTCAGGTCCTAGTGGAATTGATGGACGAACTTACAGCTCTTATGGCCACGGAGGTAACACTGGATAATCAAGCAGCCCGGAATCTAGAGGTGGCACGGATCAAGAGCCGGATGGTAGAGAAACGACAAAGGATGGCTGAGCTGAAGATCCGGATGGAGGAAGAAGCGGAGCGTATCAAGGCAGATGCTTTCCATCTGGAGCTGGAACAAAGGTCAGCAGCCGCGGTGCACCGGAGGAGGCATCAATCCCGTCTGCCAGAACGTTACGAAGCAAGGAACCTGTTTAATACCCCTGGTGCGGGGCGGGTTACGGGCGCGCCGGAAAGCCGCCCGATGGAACGCCTGACAACTCATCCACCCCAGCATAACCAAATCTCACCTAGAGCTTTTCCGACACCGGCGGGTCATTACTCTAACCCAGCCGAGAACATGGTGGCGGTGGCCACCCGGCTTGAGACGATTCCCATCCCAAATGAAGCACCCGTTGCGGAGGACGTGTGAAACGCCATTGGATATTTACAGACGGCCATGGCCCAGCAAGAGAGATGTGCTCACAGCCGGAGCCGGGTTCACTCTACCCCCTCCCCAGTCAAAGTTTCAGCCGGTGCTACGAGTCGCCGGTGTGTTCCAGCAATTATCCACGCCGGGGACCACCGGAGGACGAGCAGGCAGCTCTAGATGCACAAGCCCTCGTGGACCGAGCGAGGAACAGGAGAGAGGCGGAGATAGCGGTAACCCATCCAGAGCCGGCGCTTTCCGTCTCAATGGGAGTAGTTAGTACCAGAGCCATAGGGGTGCCATGTTTAACTCCGGCTCTGAGAAGTGAACGACTTCCGAAAGATTTTAAGGGGCCACTAAAAGTTCCGAATTACGCAGTTGATCTACCCCCTGAGGCTTGGGTTGAGAGATATGAGCTGGCCATGGAGATGTTGGACGTCAGTGAAGCGGTATGTGCAAAATATTTCATCATGATGCTTGAGGGTCCAGCTCGCACATGGTTGAAAGGTCTGCCGCCTAACATGATATGTTCATGGGCGGAGCTGAGAGCGAAGTTTATTAAGAATTTCCAGGGGACCTGTAAGCAGCCTATGACCATTGTAGACTTGGACCATTGTGTTCAACAGGAGAATGAGTCGGCTCATCATTGGGTCCGGCAGGTGTCGACCATTATTCACTCTTCAGAGCAGATCACGATGGCTCAAGCGGTGCTTATTATGGAGAAGAACTGTCATTTTGTTCCACTGAAACAGAAGCTCAGTCGACTCAAGCGCACGTGTCAGGATATGGGAGAGCTCATGACGGCCCTGACAAAGTATGCCGACTCAGATAACACCAAGAATCCAGGCTCGGATGATGAGAAAGCCAATCAAGGGAAGAAGAACAATCAAGGCAAAGGCTTTGTGAACAATGGGAATCAGAATAAACGGAAGAACGCTGATGGCAGGTCAGAGCTAGTGGCGAACACCAACACAGAACAGAACCATCCCAAGGGGAACGGAAGATTCAGGTCGTTTCACCAAAGGAACAGAAGTCCCTTCAATTTAGAAGAAGTGCTTAAGAAGCCTTGTCCGGAGCACGGCACACCTGATAGGCCGGCGTTACATGCGTGGGGTGATTGCTTTATCATGCAGAGATTCAAAAACCAGCATTCCGAACCACGCAATAACCAGGGCGATGGCCCGCCTGGCGGCTCAGGGCACGGTGGATCTGGGGCTGGATTCGGCGCTGGTGGTTCAGGAGCCGGGCACCCGGGTCAGAATAACCAAGGGGGGCACCAGCAGCATCCTGGCAACAACAACAATAACAACAATCAACAGCAGCGCAATCAATCCCGGTTTCAGAGTAACCCGAAGCAGCTCAGTTCTAGACAGTATCACGTGTTCACGACCGGTCACAGTAAACGAGATGAGAAGTTGCAGAGGCGAGCGGTTAATGCAGTTGCTCCGGCTCTACCACGGTACTTACCATGGTCTGAGTATGACATAATGTGGAGCCGGGAGGATCACCCGCTGCGGGTAGATGACCCGGGCCGACTGGCGTTAGTTGTGGCCCCTCAGGTGAATGGATATATGGTGAACAAGGTGCTCATGGACGGAGGCACGAGTATCCACATAATTTATTATGACACCTTCCAGCAGATGAAGTTGCTTGACAAAGACCTTACGCCTTCCTCCACCGTCTTTCATGGTGTGGTCCCGGGTAAGTCGGCATACCCGGTGGGCCGGATTTCTTTGGAGGTGGCTTTTGGCGATGAGTATAATTACAGGGTGGAGTCCTTGTGGTTTGAGGTGGTTAAAATCAAAAGTCCCTATAATGCACTGTTTGGGAGGCCGACGTATGCCAAATTTATGGCTAGGCCTTTCTATGTTTATTTACAACTCAAAATGCCCGGCTTAAATGGTACAATTATCGTTGACAGTAATCGGAAAACGGCTCTGGAGTGTGAGGAAGGAGATGCGGCGTATGCAGAGTCTAGTTGTGCCTAGGAGGAGCTGAAGTTCTACAAGGAGAACATGGACCCAGAGGATATGACCCCGCTGAAGAAGCCTACTACGGAAGTTGAGCCGCCACTCAAGTTTTCAGCGAATGATACCAAGGCAATAGACTTCAATCCGGGCGACTCATCCAAGCAGTTCATCATTGGGGCTCACATGGATCCCAAATAGGAAAGCGCGCTCATCGAATTCATCCGTGAGAATCGGGACATCTTTGCATGGAAGCCTTCTGACATGCCGGGTGTACCGAGAGAGTTCGCTGAGCACAACCTTAATGTGGATCCGAAGTTTAAGCCAATTAAACAGTTTCTACAACGGTTCAATGAAGAGAGATGTAAAGCTATTGGGGAGGAAGTCGCCCGGCTCTTGGCTGCAGGCTTTATAGTGGAAGTTTTTCACCCGAAGTGGTTCACTAACCCGGTGCTAGTGCTCAAAAAGAACGGCACCTGGCGTATGTGTATAGATTACGCGGACCTTAACAAGGCTTGTCCGGCTGACCCTTTTGCACTCCCTCGTATCGATCAGATTATTGATGCTACAGCCGGGTGTGAAAGTTTATGCTTCCTGGATGCATATTCAGGTTATCATCAGATCAAGATGGCAATGAAAGATCAGGAGAAGACGGCGTTTATTACACCCTTTGGGGCGTTCTGCTACGTCTCCATGCCTTTTGGGCTCAAGAGTGCCCAGGCGACTTACCAACGATGTGTACAGAACTGCCTTCACAGTGAGATTGGCTGAAATGTTCATGCCTACGTAGACGACATAGTGGTTAAATCCAGAAAGAAAGAAACTCTCCTAGAGGATCTGAAGGAAACTTTTGACAATCTCCGGGTCTACAAGATGATGCTTAACCCGACGAAGTGTGTTTTTGGTGTTCCAGCAGGAAAGCTTTTGGGTTTCTTCGTCTCTGAGCGGGGCATCGAGGCTAACCCATATAAAATTAAGGCTATCACTTCTTTAGGAGAGCCGACGTGCATCAATGACGTTCAGCGCCTTGCAGGACGGATTCCTGCGTTGAGACGGTTCATAAGCCGGCTTGGGGAGAAGGCCATTCCCTTATACCAGATGATGAAGAAGATAGACAAGTTCAAGTGGAGCAAGGCAGCAGCTGAAGCACTTGAAGCTCTTAAAAAACAGTTGACTGAGCCGCCAGTGTTAGCCGCTCCGGCTGAGAAAGAGCCGTTACTCCTTTATGTGGCGGCTAACAACAGAGCGGTCAGTGTAGCAATTGTGGTTGAGCGCAAAGAGGCAGGGAAGGAGTATCCTATGCAAAGGCCGGTTTATTACATCAGTGAAGTTTTGGCAGAGTCTAAGCAGAGGTATCCGCATTGGCATAAGCTGGTATACGGAGTTTTCGTGGCTAACCGCAAGTTAAAACACTACTTCTTGGGGCACCAGATAACCATGGTCAGTTCTGCCCCGTTGGGAGATATCATTCAGAATAGAGAAGCCACGGGGAGGATTTCCAAGTGGGCCTTAGAGCTGGGTCCTCTTAACGTCAATTATGTTCCTCGTACAGCAATAAAATCTCAAGCTTTGGTGGATTTCATAAATGATTGGACAGAATGTCAAGCTCCCGAAGAGAAGCCGGATAACACATATTGGACTATACATTTTGATGGGTCCAAGCAGCTAGAGGGGTCCGGTGTTTGGGTTGTTCTCACCTCCTCGAGGGGTGACAAGTTTTGTTATGTGCTCCGGTTAATGTTTCCTTGTACTAATAATGCACCTGAGTATGAGGCAATGCTCCATGGTCTCAGAGTCGCTAAGGAGATGAATTTAAGCCGGGTCAGATGTTTAGGCGACTCAGATCTTGTGGCTCAGCAAGTTTCAGGTACTTGGGACTCCAAGGATCCGCGGATGGCGGCTTATCGACAGGCGGTTGATATCATTGCTCGTCACTTCAAGGGGTACCAGGTGGATCATATTGATCGTCGTAGGAATGAGGCGGCTGATGCCTTATCACGGTTAGTGTCATGGGTTTATCACAGCAGATGTTCGGGTGAACGGACTTGGATTCGAGGCCATCGCTAACGGGGTGGACTCAAAGGGGTTAATCGGGACGAAAGACAAGGATTTACCCAGGTTCGGCCCCTCAAGTCGAGGTAATAGCCTACGTCCTGCTTGTGTTTGTATTGCTTGTGTATCGATTACAAGGGGCTAGAAGCTTGACCTAGTTCTTGATCACCTGTCCTCTAAGTCGCCCCGGGTTTGCCTTTTTATAAGAGGTCAGGACCTCTGGGTCGTTACAATTGCTAACCGAGTCTTACTGTATGTCCGAGTCTCTCTCTATCTTCTTGTCCAAGCTGTCTTTGAGACGGCTTACATGCCTGGGTCTTCTCTGTCCGGGCCGTCATATGGCCCACACCTTGAGCCGCCTATCTTCCTGGGCCACCAGTCTTACGGCTCACCCTTGGGCCAGCTCACGAGCCAACAACATGACCCGGAGCCTCCAGGGCGGGTCATATCATGGGGTTATATCCCCAACATTAGGCCCCAGGTTGAATTGAGCTTGCTCACTTCATCCTTCTCTTCCGATTTTGGCGAGTCGCCCGGAAATGACCCGGCGTGATGTCATGAGATCTACTGACGTACCACCGAATCTTTCATTAACTGTCATCCCGATAATCGAGGTGTCCGCCTCGGTCAAACGGTGTCGTCGCCTAGATTTTCGCGCCTTCCTTATTCCCTTTTTAAATACGACCCGTGCGGGTCGGAGCTTTTCATCATCCCACTCGTGCCTCTTCTTCTTCTTCCTGTCGCCACCGCTCCAGCGTCCTCGTCGTCCGGCGCCGTCTTTGCATCTATACCGACCGAGCCGCTGCATCACCCTGATACGTACTAGAAATCTTCCGCTGCCGCCGCAACATCTCCGGTGAGTTATCCTTCTTCTTAGATCGTCCACCACCATAGTAGGGTTCCACCGGGGGCTTCGCTGCTGCCGCTCGGGCTCCGGCACCGCCACCGCAAGTACATCTTGAGGCCGTTTGGCGCCTTTAGATTGCGCTCTCACCTCCCCGCCGTGCGTAATGAGCGGACGCTCCGCTCCATGTTCTTTTCTTCCGCTGTTCATCGCTTGGTCAGGATTAAAATCCTTTTTATCCGCTTTTGTAGATCCGTAGCCATAGTAATAGTTTACGGAATCTGTTTTTTAGGACTTAGCCGATTTTCGATCTTCCTTTCCTTTGTTGAGTCGCTAAGCTTCTCCGGCTCTCCTCAACCGGGTCTTTCCACATTATCCGTAGAACCCTTAAACCTTTAAGCCGTCATAAATATTTGCTTGCGCTTTGACTCATCACACCTTTTACCTTGCACAGTACTTAAGCCGCCAATATGTCTTGTGCGTCCAACTCATGGAACTGGGTTGGTTCTTGCGTTACGGAGGAGTACTTAGCAGGTTATGTTGAAGCGGGTACTCTCCCTCCCAAAGAGGTCCTTAATTGGCTGGTTCCAGGTAACGAGACCCGGCCTTCTCCCCAGAAAGGAGAGATAGTGGTCTTCACTGATCACATCGAACGAGGGTTCGCGCCGCCCGGCTCTAAGTTTTTCCGAGATGTTCTTCATTTCTACAAGCTGCATCCTCAAGACTTGGCACCCAACTCCGTCTCAAACATCTGCAACTTCCAAGTTCTCTATGAGGCTTATCTGCAAACTAAGCCGTCCGTGGGGTTCTTTCGAGAGTTCTTCTATGCCAACCGCCAAACAAAAATGAAGGGTGGTCCGAGTCTGGAGCTGGGCGGCATCTCTATTGAACGTCGCCGAGATATCATCTTTCCTGCCACTCCAATGCCAAGTCACCCAAATGATTCGAATAAGACGTCGTTCTAGTGCCAAGAGACCTCACCTGAGAAAGAG
The DNA here is from genome assembly GCA_022496015.1 of Hordeum marinum. Lineage (NCBI taxonomy): Eukaryota > Viridiplantae > Streptophyta > Magnoliopsida > Poales > Poaceae > Hordeum > Hordeum marinum. The sequence goes on along the minus strand of CM039677.1, from coordinate 336,607,608 downwards.
CACTCGTTGGCGGGTTACCGCCCCTCCCATCTTAGGACAGACACAGAGCTTCCCGGCCGGCTCTCAGCCTCGGAGCGTGCCAGATACGAACCGTTCCACGCCAAGATCAAAGCACTCCTAGCCAATGGTTTAATAGGATTGGATTTGATCCGCTGCTGGATTTCCTGGCGGATCATGCCTTTAAGCCATAGAGGTCGGCTTATGTGCGAGTATGAAGGCAAATATGATAGCTCATTGTGTTTTAGCGAATCAACACTGACAGAGGATGATATTACCACTACCATCCGGAGCCTAGTCCACGAGGCCTCCGGCTCATGCAGTGCCATCGGCCTGGCGCCTTTCTGCGTCAAAAATCCGGCTCCCGATGTAAGTTAATCTTTTCCCATCCATCTCTTAGATGTTGCTTGTACTTTGTTGATTTGTTATTCATTCTCCGGGTCATTCCTATAGGCCGACTCAGACTTCTGGAAGAAGGAATATGTTGCCCCTCCAAAGAAATCCAGGAAGAAGGTCGTGACTAAGAGGGCTAAAAAAGATGCCCCGCAAGAGAATTTGCTTGACCCGCCACCATCATCCAGCTCAGAGGTAATACTTTAACTGCTTTGTTTGATCTTTTACCTTCCTGCTTTATTAATGCTTGTTTTACTCGCAGGATGAAGTGGAAACCAGCCGCGCCAATGCTCCTGAGGTAAATTATGTTTCTTCCGGCTCAGAATGTTTCATCCCCCGAAAGCCGCGGCGGGTTATCAGAAAAGTTCCTCTTTCTCACCCTCTTGCTTACCTGGCTCCCGATTTCCTCTTGAAAAAGTAACAGCAGGCCGAGCGTCGACAGACTAGAAGCACCGGCTCTACTGAGCTCGTGTCCGGGTTACCAAATTCTCTGGCTCCAAAGAAACGCCCTGCCGAGGTTTATGTCTCTACTTTTCCTTTGACTTTCCTTTGTAAACTTGACACTTTCTTCATCTTTCTGTTTTATTCTTTTTAGAAATCACCTTCCTCTGGTGACTCTTCGGCGTCAATTCTACCACCGCCCAAGATCAATCCGCTGTAAGCATTCCTTACTATGATATCCGGACATCCGGCTCTTAATATGATAGCAACATCTTTCAACTGCTGATCCTTCTACTTTGCAGTGCTCAAGCTAAGCGTCGCAAGACCAACAAACCCTTCTCCGGCCCTGTTATCCAAGAGCCGGATCCCGAACAACCGGAGGAGGCTGAAGCAGAAGAAAATCCACCAGCTGCCTCCACAGAACCGACTGTTGTTGATATCATCATGGAGAGCCCTCCAAGGGCTCCTTCAAAACCGGCGACTCCTGCCAAGACCCCTGAAACTCCAGATGTTGTTATCACCGGGTCTAGTCATCAAACTCCTCCGGCTCATGTGTTGACCAAGCATACAAAGCCGGCCGAGGCCTCGAAGAAGCTGAACTTTGACTCTTCGTACAAGAAGATGACAGCCGAAGAGCTCCATGCTGGGTATATAAACCGGGTTACCACCAGCCAGGATCTGGAACTTCCGCTGGTCTCTTTAATGAAGACAAAATACGAGGTACCTTTCCTTCTTACCATACCCTTATTTAGCACCCAAGAGCCGGTTTAATGTACTCAATCGTTGAACCGGGTCTTTGTTTAACTTTCTATTAGAACAAATTCATAGTCATTGTCCCCTAGAGTCGGCTTAATTTGCCGAAATTGAGTCGGATCTTTCTTTAGATAAGTTAAACCGCTAGTTGTAGCCCCCAAGGGACGGCTCAAGCTTGATGAAGTTGATTCGGATCTTTTGTTAGAAGTAAATTGAAGAGCCATACTGTAGCCCCCAAGTTCCGGTTTAACTTCGAAGAAGATGAGCCGGAATTGCACTGCATGCTGAAAGGTCAAATATACATTAGCCCTCAAGTGTCAAATATATTGCTTGCAATCTGTTTGAGACTTGCATAAATTTGCTTTTAATACTAGTCCTGTATTTTGGCGACTTATCCTGTATTTTGATGTATTATAGGTAGCTTTAAACGAAGCTGGCTCTCAATTGTCTGATATGAAGGCAAACTTAGCGGCTCAACAAGAGGCCCGCAGCGTCTCTGACAAAAAGTGTCGGCTGTTGTCTGAAGAGCTAGTCCATATTAAGGCGGAGCTTGCTTCTCTAAAGGAATCTACTGAGTTGGAGAAAGCTATGTTGACTAAGCGAGCAGATGATGCCGACCAACGGCTGATAGCCATGGCGGATGAGCTTCAAGGCCTAAAGTGTCATATAACCAAGATGGCAGCCGCTCTCTTTGGCAAGTTCTTACTCACTTCATGTTTCCAGTATGTCTCATTCATTTGTTGTGATGGCAACTCATCTTGATTTGTTTGACCTATACAGGCCCCAGAAGCCGGTATTTGGTTTCACATAGCCTTTTACCCCTAAAGGCTATTCACACCTTTGCAGAACAACTTTATTGTGGCGCTATTTTCATGATTAAGACGGTTCAATAAAAGGAGAAGATCCCCACCGCTCTGAAAGGTGTCTTGGAACTCTTCTCCATAATGCCCAAGCAAATAGAGGAGCTGAAGAAGTCTGCCTTCCGCCAAGGAGCCGTCGCTGGATTGAGCCGGGCTCTGGCCTTCGCCCCCGAGCTAACGCCAGCCGAAATAATGGATGGTTACCCGTCCAAAAAAGATGACGGCTCAGAATTCACCAAAGAAGATTTCATCCGGCGTGTCAAAGAGTCACGTTATCTGGCCTCTGTACTGGCGGATGAAGCTGACTTGAGCACTTATCAGGCGGCTTACGACGCAGAGGAGAAGAGGATCCGCGGGCCTCTCTACGAGTGGAAGGATCTGACACCCGCCCATAGTAAGGACCTCTTCCCTTGTGAGCTTAATGCGTCCCCTTTCCTTGAAGGGTCTTTCGCTGCTCTGGCTGACTGTAATTGGGAATTGGGAAATCTCCAGATAAAGCCAGCGGAAGAACCGGAGTGGGATGAGCCGGCCAATAACTGAAATTTGTTCTTTTAACCTTTCTAAGCACATACTTATGTACTGACTCATATAATGACCCGCCATGAGCGGTTGAAACTTGGCAATGCCTTTTGCTCCTTCTGAGAGTAGTTTTTGTAACAGAGTAAGCATGACCCTGCCGTTGTCGGCTGTATATATTTTCATCTCTGTGTGTGCACTATTCTTCTCTCCGTGTTTCAATTTTGATGTGTTGCCGGCTCTCCATTGATTGCTCATTCCTTTGCATAAATATACCTTGAGCTTTTCTGATGAGGGGTGTTTGTCTTTGAAGACATCTTTCCTTCTCCAGAAGATTAGAGCCGGATAATATCTTTGAAAACTCAAATTTTGTCAACCGGAGCAACATGGCTCCGGTTCTTGTCAGATGAATCCATTAAGGAGCCGGTTGTCTTAGGATAATGTAAGCTATACCTGATGGTAAGAAGCCTCTATCGAGAACTGCGGCTATTGATGAACTGGAAGCGGCTTAAAGCCAGCTGTATGAAGGGTAATGTAAGCTATACCTAACAGTAAGAAGCCTACTTTTAACAGAAAATGTTGTATGTGCGAATGCCGACTGTTGATGGGAGATGTAAGCTATACCCTAAGGCAAGAAGCCTCCATCGACAGCCGCGCCTAATAATCAGCCTGAGACGGCATAAAGCCGGCTGTTTGAAAGGAGATGTAAGCTATACCCGAAGGCAAGAAGCCTCTTTCAACAGCTACAATTGATAAGCAACTGAGGTTTGGCGTAAACGCCGGTTGTTAGGGTGAGATAAGCGAACCCGTTGGTAAGAAGCCCCCTTCGACAACCACGGTTAATAAGTAACCGGAAGTGGCATAAAGCCGGCCGTTAAGGTGAGATAAGCGATACTTGTCGATAAGAAGCCCCCTTCGATGGCCGCAATTGATAAGCAACTGGAATTTGGTGTACACATTGTTGTCTTAGGGTTATGTAAGCTATACCAAAGGTAAGAAGCCTCCATCAACAACAACGCTTAATGTAACCAAACTAGGCATAAAGCCAACTGTGCAAGGGAGATGTAAGCTATACCCGAAGGCAAGAAGCCTCCTTGCAAGAGTTTAATAACAGCTGGCTGTGCAAAGGAGATGTAAGCTATACCCGAAGGCAAGAAGCCTCTTTGCAACAGTGCTTAATTGGGCATAACGCCGGCTGTGCAAGGGAGATGTGAGCTATACCCGAAGGCAAGAAGCCTCCTTGCAACAACGTAAAAGCAGACTATGCAGGGGAGATGTAAGCTATACCCGAAGGCAAGAAGCCTCCCTGCAACAGCGCTTGATAGGGCATAAAGCCGGATCGGCCGTTTTGACGGCGAACAAACCATTTTAACTCAAATTTTTGAGCCGGAAAAATTTCATCCTTATTGCACAAAGGTATACATAAGAGCAGAGGCCCCAGTCTTTGCGGGGATGCTAGCTTTTACTCATGTAAGCATGATATATACAATGATAGCGGCTTTCAACGCCTGCTAAGTAAAGTATGGTCGCAAATGTGCGATATTCCATGGCCGCAACGTCTCTTGACCCGCAGTTTCCGACTCATCTCGGATATCAATGAGGTAATATGACCCATTGTTAAGGTTTCTGCTGATCACAAAAGGCCCCTCCCATGGTGGAGATAACTTATGCATTCTAGATTGGTCTTGAATCAGCTGGAGCACCAGGTCACCCTCCTGGAACGTCCGGGTCTTCACCCTGCGGCTATGATAGCGTCGCAGGTCTTGTTGATAAATTGCCGACCTAGCTGCTGCTAACTCTCATGCTTCGTCCAAGGCGTCCAACGCATCTTGGCGTGCTACCTCATTGTCCGTCTCAACATAAGCTGCCACCCTTGGTGAGTCGTGGCGGATATCGCTAGGTAGAACCGCCTCAGCACCATACACCATGAAGAAAGGCGTGAAACCTGTAGATCTGTTAGGGGTAGTTCTGATGCTCCATAAGATGAAAGGCAACTCCTCAACCCAACATCCGGGTGTCCGCTTCAAAGGAACCATGAGCCGTGGTTTGACTCCTCTTAAAATTTCCTGATTGGCTCGCTCCGCCTGACCATTAGACTGTGGATGTGCCACGGCTGAAACATCAAGCCGGATATGCTCCTTCTCACAGAACGCTTTCATAGCTCCTTTGGATAGATTTGTTCCATTGTCCGTAATGATACTGTGCGGGTAACCAAAGCGATAGATCAGCTTCTTAATAAATTGAACCGCTGTAACCGTGTCACATTTACTGACCGGCTCTGCCTCTACCCACTTTGTAAATTTATCAATTGCCACCAGAAGGTGTGTTTTCTTATCCTTCGATCTCTTGAAAGGTCCTACCATATCAAGCCCCCGGACCGCAAACAGCCAAGTGATTGGTATCATCCTCAACTCTTGAGCCGGAACGTGAGCACGCCGGCCAAACTTCTGACAGTCGTCACACTTACGGACTAAGTCTTCTGCATCCTTGTGAGCCGTCAACCAGAAAAATCCATGTCGAAAAGCCTTGGCCACTAAGGATTTTGACTCGGCATGATGTCCATAGTCGCAAGCATGAATTTCACTCAAGATCTGCCGGCCCTCCTCTGGTGAGACGCAGCGCTGAAAGACACCCGTCGCACTACACTTATGTAACTCACCATTGATAATCGTCATAGACTTAGAATGCCGGGTGATCTTCCTGTCCAGATCCTCCTCCTCAGGCAACTCGCAGCGTGTCAAATACGCCAAATAAGGAATAGTCCAGTCTGGGATGGCATGTAGAGCCGCCAACAATTCCGCTTCTGGGCCAGGAATAGCCAGATCCTCCTCAAAGGGTATCGTGATAGTCAGATGATGCAATCCGTCTAGAAAAACATTAGGTGGTACCGGCTTTCGTTGAGAACCTAACCGTGGTAAGGCATCAGCCGCCTCATTCCTGCGACAATCAATATGATCCACCTGGTACCCCTTGAAGTGACCGGCAATGATATCAACCGCCTGTCGATAAGCCGCCATCCGCGGATCCTTGGAGTCCCAAGTACCTGAAACTTGCTGAGCCACAAGATCTGAGTTGCCTAAACATCTGACCCGATTTAAGTTCATCTCTTTAGCGACTCTAAGACCATGGAGCAGTGCCTCATACTCAGCTGCATTATTAGTACAAGGAAACATTAACCGGAGCACATAACAAAACTTGTCACCCTTGGGGGAGGTGAGAACAACTCCTGCACCGGACCCCTCTAGCTGCTTGGACCCATCAAAGTGTATAGTCCAATACATGTTATCCGGCTTCTCTTCGGGGGCTTGACATTCTGTCCAATCATTTATGAAATCCACCAAAGCTTGAGACTTTATTGCTGTACGAGGAACATATTTGATGTTAAGAGGACCCAGCTCTAAGGCCCACTTGGCAATCCTCCCTGTAGCTTCTCTATTTTGAATGATATCTCCCAACGGGGCAGAACTGACCACTGTTATCTGGTGCCCCAAAAAGTACTGTTTTAACTTGTGGTTAGCCATGAAAACTCCATATACCAACTTCTGCCAATGCGGATACCTCTGCTTAGACTCTGCCAAAACTTCACTGATGTAATAAACCGGCCTTTGCACAGGATACTCCTTTCCTGCCTCCTTACGCTGAACCACAATTGCTACACTGACCGCTCTGTTGTTAGCCGCCACATAAAGGAGCAACGGCTCTTTCTCAACCGGAGCGGCTAACACTAGCGGCTCAATCAACTGTTTTTAAGAGCTTCAAGTGTTTCAGCCGCTGCTTTGCTCCACTTAAACTTGTCTGTCTTTTTCATCATCTGGTATAAGGGAATGGCTTTCTCCCCAAGCCGGCTTATGAAGCGGCTCAACGCAGCAATCCGTCCTGCAAGGCGCTGAACGTCATTAATGCACGTCGGCTCTCCTAAAGGAGTGATAGCCTTAATTTCATCTGGGTTAGCCTCGAGGCCCCGCTCAGAGACCAAGAAACCCAAAAGCTTTCCTGCTGGAACACCAAAGACACACTTCGTCGGGTTAAGCATCATCTTGTAGACCCGGAGATTGTCAAAGGTTTCTTTCAGATCCTTTAGGAGAGTTTCCTTCTTTCTGGATTTAACCACGATGTCGTCTACGTAAGCATGAACATTTCGGCCAATCTGATTGTGAAGGCACTTCTGCACACATTGTTGGTAAGTCGCCTGTGCACTCTTGAGCCCGAAAGGCATGGAGACGTAGCAGAACGCCCCAAAAGGTGTATTAAACGCCATCTTCTCCTGATCTTTCGTTGCCATCTTGATCTGATGATAACCTGAATATGCATCCAGGAAGCATAAACTTTCACATCCGGCTGTAGCATCAATAATCTGATCAATACGAGGGAGTGCAAAAGGGTCAGCCAGGCAAGCCTTGTTAAGGTCCATGTAATCTATACACATACGCCAGGTGCCGTTCTTTTTGAGCACTAGCACTGGGTTAGCCAACCATTCCGGGTGAAAAACTTCCACTATAAAGCCTGCAGCCAAGAGCCGGGCAACTTCGTCCCCAATAGCTTTACGTCTCTGTTCGTTGAACTGTCATAGAAACTGTTTGATCGGCTTAAACTTTGGAACCACATTAAGGTTGTGCTCAGCGAACTCTCTCGGTACACCCGGCATGTCAGAAGGCTTCCATGCAAAGATGTCCCGATTCTTACGGATGAATTCGATGAGCGCGCTTTCCTATTTGGGATCCATGTGAGCCCCAATGATGAACTGCTTGGATGAGTCGCCCGGATTGAAATCTACTGCCTTGGTATAATCCGCTGAAAACTTGAGTGGCGGCTCAACTTCCATAGTAGGCTTCTTCAGCGGGGTCATATCCTCCGGGTCAACGTTGTCCTTGTAGAACTTCAGCTCCTCCTAGGCACAACTAGACTCTGCATACGCCGCATCTCCTTCCTCACACTCGAGAGCCGTTTTCCGATTACCGTGAATGGTAATTGTACCATTTAAGCCGGGCATTTTGAGTTGTAAATAAACGTAGCAAGGCCTAGCCATAAATTTGGCATAAGCCGGCCTCCCAAACAGCGCATGATAGGGACTTTTGATTTTAACCACCTCGAACCACAAGGACTCCACCCTGTAATTATACTCATCACCAAAAGCTAGTTCCAATGAAATCCGGCCCACCGGGTGTGCCGACTTACCCGGAACCACACCATGAAAGACGGTGGAGGACGGTTTAAGGTCTTTGTCCAGCAACTTCATCCGCCGGAAAGTGTCATAATAAAGGATGTTCATGTTGCTACCTCCGTCCATGAGCACTTTTTTCACCATATAGCCATTCACCTGAGGGGCCACAACTAAAGCCAGCCGGCCCGGGTCATCTACCCGCGGCGGGTGATCCTCCCAGATCCACATTATGTCATACTCAGACCACGGTAAGTACCGCGGGAGAGCCTGAGCAACCGCATTAACCGCTCGCCTCCGCAACTTCTCGTCTCGTTTATTGTGACTAGTCGTGAATACGTGATACTGTCCAGAATTGAGCTGCTTCGGGTTACTCTGAAACCCGGACTGATTGCGCTGCTGCTGATTGTTGTTATTGCTGTTGTTGCCAGGATGCTGTTGGTGCCCCCCTTGGTTATTCTGACCTGGATGCCCGGTTCCTGAACCGCCGACGCCGAATCCAGCCCCTGATCCGCCGTGCCCTGAGCCACCAGGCGGGCCACCGCCCTGGTTATTACGTGGTTGGGAATGCTGGTTTTTGAATCTCTGCATGATGAAGCAATCACCCCAGGCATGCAACGCCGGCTTGTCCGGCGTGTTGTGCTCTAGACAAGGCTTCCTAAGCGCTTCCTCTAAATTGAAAGGGCCTTTGTTCCTTTGGTGAAACGGCCTGAATTTTCAATTCCGCTTGGGATGGTTCTGTCCTGTGTTGGTGTTTGCCACTAGCTCTGACCCGCCATCAGCGCTCTTCCACTTATTCTTATTCCCATTGTTCACAAAGCTTTTTCCTTGATTGTTCTTCTTCCCTTGATTTGCTTTCTCATCATTCGAGCCTGGATCCTTGGTATTATCTGAGTCGGTATACTTTGTCAGGGCCGTCATGAGCTCTCCCATATCCTGACACGTGCGCTTGAGCCGGCCGAGCTTTTGTTTCAATGGAATAAAATGACAGTTCTTTTCCAGAATAAGCACCGCTTGAGCCGCCGTGATCTGCTCTGAAGATTGAATAATGGTTGACACCCGCCAGACCCAATGATGGGCCGACTCATTCTCCTGTTGAACACAATGGTCCAAGTCTACAATGGTCATAGGCTGCTTACAGGTCCCCTGGAAATTCTTAATAAACTTCGCTCTTAGCTCCGCCCATGAACTTATCGTGTTAGGTGGCAGACCTTTCAGCCATGTACGAGCCGGACCCACAAGCATTATGATGAAATATTTTTTGCACACACTGCCTCACTGACATCTAGCATCTCCATGGCGAGCTCATAACTCTCAACCCACGCCTCAGGGGGTAGATCAGCTATGTAATTCGGAACCTTTCGAGGCCCCTTGAAATCTTTCGGTAGTCGTTCACTTCTCAGAGCCGGAGTTAAACCTGGCACCCCTACGGCTCTGGTACTAACTACTCCCATTGAGACGGAAAGCGCCGGCTCTGGACGGGTTGCCACTATCTCCGCCTCTCGCCTGTTCCTCGCCTGGTCCGCGAGGGCTTGTGCATCTAGAGCCGCCTGCTTGTCCTCCGGAGGTCCACGACGTGGATGACTGCCGGAACACGCCGGCGACTCATAGCGTTGGCTGAAACTTCGACTGGGGAGGGGGGTAGAGTGAACCCGGCTCCGGCTTTGAGCATATCTCTCTTCCTAGGCCATGGCCGTCTGTAAATATCCAATGGCGTTTCGCATGTCCTCCGCAAAGGGTGCTTCATCTGGGATGAGAATCATCTCAAGCCGGGCGGCCGCCGCCACCATGTTCTAGGCCGGGTTAGAGTAATGACCCGCCGGTGTTGGAAAAGCTCTAGGTGAGATTTGGTTATGCTGGGTTGGATGAGTTGTCGGGCGTTCCATCGGGCGGCTTTCCGGCGCGCCCGTAACCCGCCCCGCACCAGGGGTGTTAAACAGGTTCCTCGCTTCGTAACATTCTGGCAGACGGGATTGATGACTCCTCCGGTGCACCGCGGTTGCTGACCTTTGTTCCAGCTTCAAATGGAAAGCATCTGCCTTGATATGCTCCACTTCTTCCTCCATCCGGATCTTTAGCTCAACCATCCTTTGTCGTTCCTCTACCATCTGGCCCTTGATCCGTGCCACCTATAGATTCCTGGATGCTTGATTATCCGGTGTTACTTCCTTGGCCATGAGATCTGTAAGTTCGTCCATCAATTCCACTAGAACCTGAGCCGGCGGCGGCGGGCTATCACCCGCTGCGGCGGCTCCCGCAGCTGTGTCACCGGCGGCTGGAGCCGATCCTGCCATGAACAACGCCGCATGAACCGGGGGTCTCGGAGTATTCGACTCAAAGCCCTCTACCTCAGAATAGGGGTCATAGTAGCCCCCAAGGCCACTGTTACTGAGCCGATATACTGACTCTGTCTCCCCACTGGAGGACTCATCTTCCGAGCAGACAAGAGCTCCTTGTGACCCGGACGCTTCTAGGTCCATACCTTGAGTAAAGCCTATGAGAACCTGCCTTTGACCTGGATGGGCATGGGTAGGCCGCACACCACTCGCAGATTGGAGACGCCGAGCCAACTCGATGATGTTGGTGCAGATGTCCGGCCCGGGTGTAGATCCATCAACCTTTCCAATGAAAACCTGGATCCCGCCAAACGGAACCCAGAATCCATACTCCACAGAATCAGCATCAAGCCCCCAGCCGGCGTTGTCGATGTAGAGTCGGCCGCTGCGACTCTTGCTCATCCTTCCAAACACTTATCCCTCGAGCCCTGGGAGAGAGTCCTTTGAGAACTCAACACCACCAAGCGCTAGCCCCACGGTGGGCGCCAACTATCGTGGGTTTATCACGGCAGATGTCCGGGTGAACAGACTTGGATTCGAGGCCATCGCTAACGGGGTGGACTCAAAGGGGTTAATCGGGACGAAAGACACGGATTTACCCAGGTTCGGCCCCTCAAGTCGAGGTAATAGCCTATGTCTTGCTTGTGTATCGATTACAAGGGGCTAGAAGCTTGACCTAGTTCTTGATCACCTGTCCTCTAAGTCGCCCCGGGTCTGCCTTTATATAAGAGGTCAGGACCTCCGGGTCGTTACAATTGCTAATCGAGTCTTACTGTATGTCCGAGTCTCTCTCTATCTTCTTGTCCAAGATGTCTTTGAGATGGCTTACACGCCCGGGTCTTCTCTGTCCGAGCCGTCATATGGCCCACACCTTGAGCCGCCTATCTTCCTGGGCCACCAGTCTTACGGCTCACCCTTGGGCCGACTCACGAGCCAACAACATGACCCGGAGCCTCTAGGGCGGGTCATATCGTGGGGTTATATCCCCAACAGTTAGGTTCTCAATGAAAGTCGGTACCACCTAATGTTTTTCTGGACGTATTACATCATCCGACTGTTAAGATACCCTTTGAGGAGGAGCTGGATATTCCTGGCTCGGAGGCGGAATTGGTGGCGGCTCTGCATGCTATCCGAGACTAGACTATTCCTTATTTGGCGTATCTAACACGCGGTGAGTTGCCTCAGGAGGAGGATCTGGCCAGGAAGATCACTCGGCATTCTAAGTGTATGACGGTTATCAATGGTGAGTTACATAAGTGTAGTGTGACGGGTGTCTTTCAGCGCTGCGTCTCACCGGAGGAGGGCCGGCAGATCTTGAGTGAAATTCATGCTGGCGAGTGTGGACATCATGCCGGGTCAAAATCTTTAGTGGCCAAGACTTTTCGACATGGGTTTTTCTGGTTGACGGCTCACAAGGATATAGAAGACTTAGTCCATAATTGTGACGGCTGTGAGAAGTTTGGCCTGCGTGCTCACGTTCCGGCTCAAGAGTTGAGGATGATACCAATCACTTGGCCGTTTGCGGTCTGGGGGCTTGATATGGTAGGACCTTTCAAGAGATCCAAGGATAAGAAAACGCACCTTCTGGTGGCGATTGATAAATTTACTAAGTGGGTAGAGCCGGTCAGCAAATGTGACACGGCTATAGCGGTTCAATTTATTAAAAAGCTGATCTATCGCTTTGGTTACCCGTACAGTATCATTACGGACAATGGAACAAATCTATCCAAAGGAGCTATGAAAATGTTCTGTGAGAAGGAGCATATCCGGCTTGATGTTTCAGCCGTGGCACATCCACAGTCTAATGGTCAGGCGGAGCGGGCCAATCAGGAAATTTTAAGAGGAGTCAAACCACGGATCATGGTTCCTTTGAAACGGACACCTGGATGTTGGGTTGAGGAGTTGCCTTTCATCTTATGGAGCATCAGAACTACCCCTAACAGATCTACAGGTTTCACGCCTTTCTTCATGGTGTATGGTGCTGAGGCGATTCTACCCAGCGATATCCGACATGACTCACCAAGGGTGACGGCTTATGTTAAGATGGACAATGAGGTAGCACGCCAAGATGCGTTGGACGCCTTGGATGAAGCACGAGAGTTAGCAGCAGCCTGGTCGGCAATTTATCAACAAGACCTGCGACGCAATCATAGCCGCAGGGTGAAGACGCGGACGTTCCAGGAAGGTGACCTAGTGCTCCGGTTGATTCAAGACCAATCTGGAATGCATAAGTTATCTCCACCATGGGAGGGGCCTTTTGTGATCAGCAGAAACCTTAACAATGGGTCATATTACCTCATTGATATCCGAGATGAGTCGGAAACCACGGGTCAAGAGACGTTGCGGCCATGGAAATCGCACATCTGCGACCATACTTTACTTAGCTGGCGTTGAAACCCGTTATCATTGCATATATCATGTTTACATGAGTAAAAACTAGCATCCCCGCAAGGACTGGGGCCTCTGCTCTTATGTATGTCGTTGTGCAACCAAGCTGAAATTTTTCCGGCTCAAAATTTTTAGTTGAAGTGGTTTGTTCGCTGTCAAGATGGCTGATCTATCATCGGGCTTTATGCCCTATCAAGCACTGTTGCAGGGAGGCTTCTTGCCTTCCGGTATATCTTACATCTCCCCTGCACAGTCGGCTTTTACGCTATTGCAAGGAGGCTTCTTGCCTTAGGGTATAGCTTACATCTCCCTTGCACAGCCGGCGTTATGCCCAATTAAACACTGTTGCAAAGAGGCTTCTTGCCTTCGGGTATAGCTTACATCTCCTTTGCACAGCCAGCTGTTGCAAGGAGGCTTCTTGCCTTCGGGTTTAGCTTACATCTCCCTTGCACAGTTGGCTTTATGCCTAGTTTGGTTACTTTAAGCGTTGTTGTTAATGGAGGCTTGTTACCTTTGGTATAGCTTACATAACCCTAAGACAACAATGTGTACACCAAATTCGAGTTGCTTATCAACTGCGGCCATCGAAGGGGGCGTTTTTACTGACGGGTATCACTTATCTCACCCTAATGGTCGGCTTTATGCCACTTCCGGTTACTTATTAACCGCGGTTGTCGAAGGGGGCTTCTTACTGACGTTTTCGCTTATCTCACCCTAACAACCGGCGTTTTATGCCAAAACTCAGTTGCTTATCAACTGTAGCTGTTGAAGGAGGCTTCTTGCCTTCGGGTATAGCTTACATATCCCTTCAAACAGCCGGCTTTATGTCGTTTCAGGCCAATCATTAGCCGCGGTTGTCGATGAAGGCTTCTTGCCTTAGGGTATAGCTTACATCGCCCATCCATAGTCGGCGTTCGCGCATGCAACATTTGCTGTTAAAAGGAGGCTTCTTACCATCAGGTATAGCTTACATTACCCTTCATACAACCGGCTTTAGGCCTCTTCCGGCTCATCAATAGCCGCAGTTGTCGATAGAGGCTTCTTACCATTAGGTATAGCTTACATTATCCTAAGACAACCGGCTCCTTAATGGGTTCATCCGACAAGAGCCGGAGCCATGATGCTCTAGTTGAAAAAAATTAAGTTGTCAAAGATATTATCCGGTTCTAATCTTCTGGAGAAGGAATGACGTCTTCAAAGACAAACACCCCTCATCAGAAAAGCTCAAGATATATTTGTGCAAAGGAGCGAGCAATCAATGGAGAGCCGGCAATACATAAAGTTGAAACAGAGAGATGAAAATATATACAACCGGCAACGGCAGGGTCATCCTTACTCTATTACAAAAACTACTATCAGAAGGAGCAAAAGGCATTGCCAAGTTTCAACCACTCACGGCAGGTCATTACATGAGTCAGTACATGAGTCTATGCTCAGAAAGATTAAAAGAACAAATTTCAGTTATTGGCCGGCTCATCCCGCTCCGGTTCTTCCGCTGGCTTTATCTGGAGATTTCCCAATTCCCAATTACAGTCAGCCAGAGCAGCGAAAGACCCTTCAAGGAAAGGGGATGCTTCAAGCTCACAAGGGAAGAGGTCCTTACTATGGGCGGGTGTCAGATCCTTCCACTCATAGAGAGGCCCGCGGATCCTCTTCTCCTCTGCGTCGTAAGCCGCCTGATAGGTGTTCAAATCAGCCTCATCCGCCAGCACAAAGGCCAGATAACGCGACTCTTTGACACACCGGATGTAATCTTCTTCGGTGAACTCTGAGTCGTCATCTTTTTTGGACGGGTAACCATCCATCATTTCGGCCGGCGTTAGCTCGGGGGCGAAGGCCAGAGCCCGGCTCAATCTAGCGATGGCTCCTTGGCGGAAGGCGGACTTCTTTAGCTCCTCTATTTGCTTGGGCATTGTGGAGAAGAGTTCCAAGACACCTTTCAGAGCGGTGGGGATCTTCTCCTTGTATTGAACCGTCTTAATCGTGAAAATAGCACCGCAATAAAGCTGTTCGGCAAAGGTGTAAATAGCCTTCAGGTGTAAAAGGCTATCTGAAATCAATTGCCGGCTTCTGGGGCCTGTATAGGTCAAACAAGGCAAGATGAGTCGCTGTCACAACAGATAAAGGAGACATGCTAGAAACATGAAGTGAGTAAGAACTTACCAAAGAGAGCGGCTGCCATTTTGGTTATATGACACTTTAGGCCTTGAAGCTCATCCGCCACGGCTATCAGCCGCTGGTTGGCGTCATCCGCTCGCTTGGTCAACGCAGCTTTCTCCAACTCAGTAGATTCCTTTAGAGAAGCAAGCTCTGCCTTAATATGGACCAGCTCTTCAGACAGCAGTCGACACTTTTCGTCAGAGATACTGCGGGCCTCTTGTTGAGCCACTAGGTTTGCCTTCATATCAGACAATTGAGAGCCGGTTTCGTTTAAAGCCTCCTATAATACATCAAAATACAGGACGAGTGTTAAAGCAAATTTATGCAAGTCTCAAACAGATTGCAAGCAATATATTTGACACTTGGGGGCTAATGTATATTTGATCTTTCAGTATGCAGCGCAGTTCCGGCTCATCTTCTTCGAAGTTAAACTGGAACTTGGGGGCTACACTATGGCTCTTCAATTTACTTCTAAGTGAAGATCCGACTCAACTTCATCAAGCTTGAGCCGGCCCTTGGGGGCTACGAATGGCGGTTTAAGTTACCTAAAGGAAGATCCGACTCAATTTTGGCAAATTAAGTTGACTCTACGGGACAATGGCTATGAATTTTTTCTAACAGAAAGTTAAACAAAGACCCGGTTCAATGATTGAGTACATTGAACCGGCCCTTGGGGGCTAAGCAAGGGTATGGCAACAAGAAGAGTACCTCGTATTTTGTCTTCATTAAAGAGACCAGCCGAAGTTCCAGATCCCGGCTGGTGGTAACCCGGTTTATATACCCGGCGTGGAGCTCCTCGGCCGTCATCTTTTCGTACGAAGAGTCAAAGTTTAGCTTCTTCGAGGCCTCGGCCGGCTCTATATGCTTGGTCAGCACATGAGTCGGAGGAGTTTGATGACCAAACATGGTAATAATAACATCTGGAGTTTCAAGGGTCTCGGCAGGAGTCGCCGGTTTTGAAGGAGCCCTTGGAGGGCTCTCTATGATGACATCGACAACAGCCAGCTCTGTGGAGACAGCTGGTGGATTCTCTTCTGCTTCGGCCTCCTCCGGTTGTTCGAGCTCCGGCTCTTGGATAACAGGGCCGAGGGAGGGCTTGTTTGTCCGGCGATGCTGGCTTGAGCACTCAAAATAGAAGGATTAGAATTCGAAGATGTTGTTATCATATTAAGAGCCAGATGTCCGGATATCATAGTAAGGAATGCTTACAGCGGATTGATCTTGGGCGGTGGTAGAACTAACGCCGAAGAGTCGCCAGAGGAAGGGGATTTCTGAAAAGAATAAAACTGAAAGATGAGAAAGTGTCAAATTTGCAAAGGAAAGTCAAAGGAAAAGTAGAGACATAAACCTCTGCGGGGTGTTGCTTTGGAGCCAGAGAATTTGGTAACCCGGACACGAGCTCAGTAGAGCCGGCGCTTCGAGTCTGTTAACGCTCGGCCTGCTGTTGCTTTTTCAAGAGAAAATTAGGAGCCAGGTGAGCAAGAGGTTGAGAAAGAGGAACTTTTCTGATAACCCGCCGCAGCTTTCGAGGGACAAAACATTCTGAGCTGGAAGAAACATAATTTACCTCAAGAGCATTGGCGCGGCTGGTTTACACTTCATCCTGCGAGTAAAACAAGCATTAATAAAGAAGGAAGGTAAAAGATCAAACAAAGAAATTAAAGTATTACCTCTGAGCTAGATGATCGTGGCGGGTCTAACAAATTCTCTTGCGGGGCATCTTTTTTAGCTCTCTTGGTCGCGACCTTCTTCCTAGATTTCTTTGGAGGGGCAACATATTCCTTCTTCCAGAAGTCTGAGTCGGCCTACAGGAATGACCCAGAGAATGAATAGCAAATCAACAAAGTACAAGCAACATCTAAGAGACGGATGAGAAGAGATTAACTTACACCGGGAGCCGGATTATTGACGCAGAAAGGCGCCAGGCCGATGGCACTGCATGAGCCGGAGGCTTCATGGACAAGGCTCCGGATGGTAGTGGTAATATCATCCTCTGTCAGTGTTGACTCACTGAAGCACAACGAGCTGTCATATTTGCCATCATACTCGCACATAAGCTGACCTCTGCGGCTTAAATGCATGATCCGCCAGGAAATCCAGCAGCGGATCAAATCCAATCCTATTAAACCGTTGGCCAAGAGTGCTTTGATCTTGGCGTGGAATGGCTCATATCTGGCACGCTCCGAGGCTGAGAGCCGGCCGGGAAGCTCTGTGTCTGTCCTAAGCCGGGAGGGGCGGTAACCCGCCAACGAGTGCTCTTTCTCAGGAGAGGTCTCTTGGCAGTAGAACCACGTTTTATTCCAATCCTTTGGGTGACTCGGCATTGGAGTGACAAGAAAGATGATGTCTCGGCGGTGTTGAATAGAAATGCCGCCCAGCTCCAGACACGGACCACCCTTCATTTCAGTTTGGTGGTTGGCATAGAACTCTCGAAAGAACCCCATGGACGACTTAGTTTGTAGATAAGCCTCGCAGAGGACTTGGAAGTTGCAGATGTTTGATATGGAGTTGGGTGCCAAGTCTTGAGGATGCAACTTGTAAAAATGAAGAACATCTCTGAAAAACTTAGAGCCGGGCGGTGCAAACCCTCGCTTGATGTGATCAGTGAAGACGACTATCTCTCCTTTTTGGGGAGAAGGCCGGGTCTCTTTACTCGGAACCCGCCAATTGAGGACCTCTTTGGGAGAGAGAGTACCCGCTTCAACATAACCCGCTAAGTACTCCTCCGCAACGCAAGAACCAACACAGTTGCATGAGTTGGATGCACAAGACATATTGACGGCTTAAATACCGTGCAAGGTAAAGGACGTGATGAGTCAAGCGCAAGCAAATATTTATGACGGCTTACAGGTTTAAGGGTTCTACGGATAATGTGGGAAGACCCGGTTGATGAGAGCCCGATAAGCTTAGTGACTCAACAGAGGAAAGGAAGATTGAAAATCGGCTAAGTCCTAAAAAACAGATTCCGCAAACTACTACTATGGCTAGGGATCTACAACAGCGGAGAAAAAGGATTTTAATCCTGACCTAGCGATGAACAGCGGAAGGAAAGAAAATGGAGCGGAGCCATCGCGGTCCACGCATTACGCGAGGCTGGCCTGCGCGCGGCGGCGAGGCGAGAGTGCATTCTAAAGGCGCCAACGGCGGCGAGATATACTCGCGGTGGCGGTACCGGAGCCCGAGCGGCGGCGGCGTAGCCCCCGGTGAAAACCCTACTATGGTGGTGGGCGATCTAAGAAGAAGAAGAACTCACCGAAGATGTTCCGGCGGTGGCGGAAGGTTTCTGGTACGAATCAGGGTGATGGAGCGGCCCAGTCGGTGTACCTGCGAAGACGGCGCCGGACGACGAGGACGCTGGAGCGGCGGCGACAGGAAGAAGAAGAAGAGGCACGAGCGGGAGGATGAAAAGCTTCGACCCGCATGGTTCGTATTTAAAAAGGGAATAAGGAAGGCGCGAAAATTCAGGCAACGACACCGATTGACCGAGGCAGACGCCTCGATTCTCGGGATGACAGTTAATGAAAGATTCGGTGGTACGTCAGCAGATCTCATGACATCATGCAAGGTCATTTCCGGGCGACTCACCAAAATTAGAAGAGAAGGATGAAGTGAGCAAGCTCAATTCAACCTGGGGCCTAATGTTGGGGATATAACCCCACGATATGATCCGCCCTGGAGGCTCCGGGTCATGTTGTTGGTTCGTGAGCCGGCCCAAGGGTGAGCCGTAAGACTGGTGGCCCAAGAAGATAGGCGGCTCAAGGTGTGGGCCGTACGACGGCCAGGACGGGGAAGACCCGAGCGCGTAAGCCGTCTCAAAGACAGCTTGGACAAGAAGATAGAGAGAGACTCGGACATATAGTAAGACTCGGTTAACAATTATAATGACCCGATGGTCCTGACCTCCTAGATAAAGGCACACCCGGGGTGACTTAGAGGACGGGTTATCGAGAACTAGGTCAAGCTTTTAGCTCCTTGTAATCGATACACAAGCAATACAAACACAAGCAGGACGTAGGCTATTACCTCAACTTGAGGGGCCGAACCTGGGTAAATCCGTGTCTTCCGTCCCGATTAACCCCTTTGAGTCCACCCCATTAGCGATGGCCTCGAATCCAAGTCCGTTCACCCGGACATCTGCCGTGATAAATCCACGACACGTTGCGTTTGATCTTCCTATCCCTATCCTCTACTTACATGTGCATGTATTTGCTTTCCACCTCTCTACTCTTAGACTTGCATGTTTAGGGTGTGCTTGACTTGGTATAATTGCTAAAACTTGTCAACCTTTAAAATTTGGAAAAGGATAGAATTTAATTTTGGTGAAGTAGTCTAATCACCCCCTCTAGACATACTTCGGATCCTACACCAACACTCAACTCTGAAGAAGAAGCCTCCAAGGGTCTTGCTCGCCAATATTCAGCTTTGACGCCAAGGTGCCACCATCCTGTGATCAAATAAGCTCAAGCCCCCCAGCTGCAACAATCCAAGTGGGAGGCGTATGACGGCAATACAACAATGCCTCCAAGACTGTAAGCAATGGCCACGACCGATGCCATCACTAGTCACGGCCACAACCAAGACAAAGTCTTCACCCAAACCTTCGACACCACCGCCACACATCATCTCACCACGGCGTCCACCTACCACCACCATCGAGCCAGCTCGTAATCGAGTAAGCCTATCGTCGGAGTAGCCAACTACGCCTTGCGGAGGACGCCAACAAACACCAGACGCTTTTTTCCAACCGCCGAACAAAATCCGGGTCATCAGACGCAACACGAATTGTCTATCCTTGCTGAGCACCAAGATGACATGTATAGGAGACATGCTGCCCGAGGCCATGAACCGTCTCGGTTCCCAGCCGCAACCAAGCTCCACATTCACACGGACCACATGCGCCCGCTAGAGAACGAAGAAGAACCAACAACCACAGGTGCACTCATGCTCCATCACTATGATCCGCTCCACCATGCCACCTAGGGCTACCGCATCGCTGGAGCAGCAACCCCTCACCACGCCATTGTGTGACCTTACGATGGCAGATCCTCGATGTCTGACCCTTTTGCTGCACCTCCCCGCGCACTCACTATGACCCGGCTACGACCAGAGCACCTTAGCGCACCACCGCAGAGCAGCCACAGAACGAATCTGCCATAGTGAACCCTCCAAGCCCCACCCGTCGACGACGTCACTCACTACCAGCACCTTCAACACCCACCCAGACCAGGTAAGGGAGTCCTGGTTTATGGGGTCCTCGTATGGCCGATCTGTTTCTCATGGGCCGAACTATGTGAGCCACTTGCTGAGCGTTGGATTGATCAAAGGCCCCGTCGCCAGGGAGGAAGCTTCAGGAGTCGTGGCGTGTCCTCCATGTTTGAAATAGCGGATAGGTATGTTTTCCCTTTGATGTGCAACCGACCATGTGTAAACCCTAGGTACCCTCGGCGTCTATATAAGCCGGGTTTTTTAGATTGTAGAGCATAGAAACTTGTCCAGGGTTTAGCTATTCGATCTTAAGGTAGATCAACTCTATAACCTTCATACCATCAATAAAATCAAGTAGCACGTAGGGTTTAACCTCCATAGGAGGGCCCAAACCTGGGTAAACATCGTCTCCTTCGTCCCCTGTTACCATCGATCCTAGTCTCACAGCTGGGGCCCCCTATCTGAGATCCGCCGGTTTTGACACCGACATTGGTGCTTTCATTGAGAGTTCCACTGTGATCGCCAAAGGAATCGATGGCTCGCCTTGTCATAAGCAACGAGATCTACAACCAGGATATGCTCATCCCTGATCAGATCTTCACAGGCGGCGACGTCTTGTCGCACGCCGATCCGATCGGCCATCTTGGCCAGATCGGAAGCTTTGCCCTCGATCAAGGAAGCTTGGCCAGATCGGAAGCTTCGCCCTCCATCTTGACCCTAGAGTTTGTCGCTGATTCATGGGGAGAACTTGTCTTGATGGGACTCTCAACTCGCGTGGAGGAGCCCGCAGATCCCGATGCCTCGATGCCGAAGACATCGGGCCCCACCTCTGAGGTGGCCTTCACCCTCAGGCTGTCTGGAATGCCCAATGTAATCATTGTGCCCGGATCCACTATGGCTGAACAGGACCTGGATCCGCTTTTAAGCGACTCCAGAATTGCGACGCTGCAGATCGACCCCACGCACTTTAGCGACATGCATCCTACCGACGCCTCGTCCCTAAACGAGCTGTTTAACCAGATTCAGACCATTGGTATGACTGATGACCTGACCCCAGTCTATGTCTAGATCGGGCTTAAATCGACGATAGGGAGATTCTCAACCCCACGGTCACTCACTTAGTCGCCACTATCGAGTGTCCGACTGGGGCCTCATCCCCCCAACGACCGGAATTAAGAACGGTTTATACCCGAATCTCCAATCATTGAGACCTCGCATGCAACCCAGACCCTAGAGTTCGCTCTGGAGATAGGTCGGTATCGGTCCCTGATCTAGCGTGCAACTCGGAATCCGTAATTCCGGACTCACATCATGGCGTGGAATCAAAGTTTTTCCGATGCACCACCTAAGTCGAGCACTCAAGCATCGCAGGAGAGTCCAAGTCTTCGGACTTACGGGGTGTTAAATAGTTACCAGGAGAGTTGGTTCATCATTTTTGGGCTAGACTCCTCCTTGCTAAAAATAAAGTACGAGGTCTTAGTGACCAGGAGATAATGGCAAACTTCAATGGCAATTGCCATGACGAAGGGATTCTCAATGCCCTGGCTCGTCGACACATTCACGACTTCACCGAGTTGTCGGACTTGGTACAAAGATACTGTGCCATGGAGAGCACGTGGCAAGCCGAACGACTACTTTCGGAACCAACCTTGACCGTGTACCCTAGAGGAGATCGGAAAAATAGGATACTTCCGAAGCGGCTAGCCGAAGTCGAACCCGTCGAAAAGAGAAATTGACCCCTTACAGGGGTCAGAACTGTCCTTGATCAACTATTGGATAAACCATGCCCTGTACATTTTGTATTGCTGAACACAAGCCCGACTCACAGCCTTAGAGTTTGCTGGGTCGTCAGACAGGTCGCAAAAAGTGGTGAGGCCATCCTTGAGGCACTACCGCCGAATAGGCGCTCCACATCGCCACCAGAATACAACGCCGAAGTCCATACGCTCTACAAAACGTTCCCCTCAAGGAATAGGAGGAAAAGAGCTCTTAGAGAACTTGAACAGGTCTATCATGTGACATCAACAAGTTCATGGGTAGACATACCCATCACCTTCGGGGATAATGACCAACCAGCCATCTGTCCCGGTCATACACCGGCCACACTAGTCCTGAACCCCATCGTCGACGGCTTCAGGTTGCATAAAGTGCTAATGGATGGCGGTAGTGGTTTAAACCTTATCTACGAAGATACCTTGGAAAAATGCAGTTCGATCGATCTCGCATCGGGCATAGCAACACAACATTCTGGGGGATCATTCCTGGGAAAGAGGCGTGTTGTTCAGGATGTATCACCTTGGACGTAGTGTTCGGTACGCCCAAAAACTATCGATATAAAGAACTTCTCTTCCATATTGTGCCCATCCCCAGTGGCTACCACGCCCTGCTGTGGCGTGATGCCTTCACAAAATTTTGGGCTATACCACATTACGGGTATATGAAGCTCAAGATGCCAGGCCCAAACGGGATAATCACAGTTGCCAGTGATCCAAATATAGCCCTTTGAGCTGAAAACAAAGCAACAATGCTCGCCCTCGAGGCACTTGCTGAGACTTTCACTGCAGAAGAATTGATCGCACTCCGGTCAACAGTACACAAGGACGATGTGATCCTTAGCAAAAGTCCTAAACCCACATCCTTTAAACCTGCAGATGAAATCATTAAATTTTAGGTACACCCGAAGGATCCCAATAAGACAACGTCCATCGGAGCTCAGCTGGACCCCATGGTGGGCGAAGCACTGCAAGCATTCTTATGAGAAAACTGGGACATCTTCGGTTGACATCCTTCTGATATGCCTGGAATCCCATGGTGGCTAGCAGAACATAGTCTGAACACTATCGCAGGCTTCAAGCCTGTTAAGAAGACTCTGCGCCGCTTTTCCGAACCCAAACGACAAGTTATGAGTGAAGAGTTAGCCAAACTGCTAGAGGCCAGGTTCATACGGGAGATCAAGCACCCCGAATGGTTGGCAAACCTGGTGATGGTACCAAAGAAAGACAAATCCTGGCGGCTGTGCGTCGACTTTAAATACCTCAACAATGCCTGCCCTAAGGATGCTTTCCGCTTACCATGCATAGACCAGATTATTGACACCACAGCCGGACATGACTCGTTGTGTTTCCTCGACGCTTATTCTGGGTACCATCAGATTAAAACGAAGGAATCCGATCAAGCTGCAACCACATTCATCACCCCTTACATGCCATTCTGCTTCAACATGATGCCTTTTGGGCTAAAAAATGCTGGGCTACATACCAACACATGATCTAGACTTGTCTCGCTAAACAGGTCGGTAGAACAGTCGAGGCATACATGGACGATGTGGTCATCAAAACCAAACACGCCAGTCAATTGATTGATGACCTGAGGCAAACCTTTGCCAACCTACGTGAGTACAATATACGACCCAATCTGGAGAAATGTGTATTCGGAGTTCCCGTTGGTAAACTGCTCGGATTCATCATTTCCCATAGAGGAATAGAAGCGAACCCGGCTAAGATCCGCGCCCTATCGGAGCTTGTAATTCCCACACAGCTAAAGCATGTCATAGGTTGGTGGGTTGCATGGCGGCGCTACGCCGCTTTATCTCCCGCCTCGGTGAAAAGGCTTTACTGCTCTACAGGTTGCTGAAATGGACCAACAATTTCGAATGGACCGATGAAGCAGCGGCTGCATTAGAAGAAATTAAAACACTATTGGCAAGTAACCCCATACTCACAGCACCAGGCGTTGGTGTACCAATGTTATTGTACATATCGACCACCAACCAAGTCGTTAGCGCAGTGCTCGTCGTCGAACGAGAGGAGGAGGGACAAACATTCCGGATACAGATGCCAGTCTATTACGTGTTAGAAGTACTAACGTAGTGCAAGTCCAGATACCCACATTACCAGAAGATAGCCTATATAGTATTTATGGCATCACCGAAACTAAGAGACTACTTTCAAGAGTGTTCGGTTACGGTGGCATCTGAAGTACCCCTGAATGATATAATCAACAATAGGGACGCCACCGGCCACATAGCCAAATGGGACATTGAGCTCCTTCCTTTTGAAATTGCCTATAAGCCACGACGAGCTATTAAATCCCAGGTGCTCACAGATTTCCTCGCCGAATGGACAGTGGCCGAGCTCTCCAGGGATTATAGTACATACTCCCATTGGACGATGTACTTCGACGGATCCAATACTTTAGCCGGACTGAGGGATGGAGTTATTCTCACATCCCCCACAGGCAACAACGTCCGATACATGTTGCAAATCATGTATGCTGATTCCAACAATGCAGCCAAATACGAAGCACTGTTGCACGGTCTTCGGATGTCTGCTTCAATGGGCATACAATGGCTAGAAGTACGGGGAGACTCCAACCTGGCCATCTCCCAAATCAATGGGGAATTTGATGCCATAAACCCGAAGATGGCGGCATACAAAAACGTTGTCCTCAAGATATCCGCACGGTTCGAGGGTCTAGAATTCCACCATGTCGCTAGAGACAACAACCAAGCCGCTGACAAACTGGCCCGAATGGGGGCCAAACGCGACCTTGTTCCAAAAAACACTTTCCTAGAACAGATCTTTAAGCCATCAGTGGTTTCGTAGGACGATAATAAGGGCGCCGGTCTCATCAGCATGGAGGAGGTTGTTCCTCTATAAACGAACCAGACAACCAAATCATCGACGGCTCCATAATGGACGAAACACTCTCGGCTCATGAGGTCATGACAGTAATCGGGCCATGGACTGAGCCCTTCCTTGTCTACCTTCTTTGCAAAGAACTCCCCGATGATCAGACAGAGGCACGACACATAATTCGGCGATCCAAAGCCTATAAAGTCCACGAGGGTGAGTTATACAATAAAAGCACCACCGGAGTACTACAACGGTGCATATCTGAGGAAGGAGGATGACATCTCTTAGCCGAAGTCCACGTAGGGATGGGCGGCCATCATGCCTCAACAAGGGCCTTAGTAAGCAAGGCCTTTCGGTCTGGTTTCTTCCCCAAAAAATTGTCAAGCATTGTGTGGCATGTCAACTTTTTGCAAATCAAAGTCACATGCCCCCAATAGCTCTTCAGACTATTCTGATTACCTGGCCCTTTGCAGTCTGGGGGCTGGATATGGTCGGACCACTTAAAGGGGGGACCAAAAAGAATAAATACCTACTGGTCATGGTTGACAAATTCACCAAATGGATAGAGGCAAAACATGTCAAATCAGCCAAGGCCGGACTAGTAATTGACTTTATATCCGGCATGGTACACCGTTACGACGTCCTGCACAGTATAATAATGGACAATGGATCCAACTTCACAACCTAAGAGGTCAAAGACTAGTGCGCAAAAATGGGCATCAAGCTCGATTACGCATCGGTGTATCACCTGCAGACCAATGGACAAGTCGAACGGGCAAACGACCTCATCATTAGTGGCATTAAACCACGTTTGGTCTAATATTTGCATGAGTCCAACTGCCATTGGGTAGAGGATCTTGACTCCGTTTTGTGGGGAGTGCGCACCACCCCGAATAGATCAACATGATACACACCATTCTTCATGGTCTATGGGGCAGAAGTAGTCCTCCCCTGTGATATTATTCATGACGCACCAAGGGTGCGCATGTACGAGGAAAAGGAGGCCGAGTTAGATCGGCAGGACAACCTGGATGCCTAAGAAGGAGAGCGCGGCATAGCCCGGGCTCGTTCTACTTTTTATCAACAGCAGGCCCAACGTTACCAGAGTAGGAGGTCAGGGCAAAAGCGTATAATGTGGGTGAACTTGTCTTATGGCCCCGAAGAAGCAGAAGCATAAAGTCAACCCCAAATGGGAGGGCCCCTTCATAATTGACGAAGTACTCGCAGGAGGGGCTTACCGTCTTCGAAACCCGCTGGATAACCGCCTTGAACCAAACCCATGGAACACAACTCGTCTTCGATGCTTCTATGGATAGACCGGTGTCATCATACTCTTTACCTTTTACTTTCTTTTCTTTCCTGTTTCTTTATTTTTTTCCTTTCCCTCCCACCTTGATTTTGGCAGGATTGGATTTTTTCTTTTCTTCCCAAGTATATGTTCGGTTAAACCGATCTTGTATTAAGATTTTCGGCATACTTTCTTAAAATGTTAAATCCGAACACAACACCTGGGGGCTTCTTCCCGAAGCCAACTATTTTATATTCTAAGCATCTATTCACATTCATCGTGTATGCACGTTTTCCTTGTCGATTTTTAAGCCATTCTATGCATCAATTCAAACTAAGATTTTTGCCAAGCTGTGTTGCCTCACTATTGTGTTTACCCTTTACATTCCCGATTGTTCGGCTAGAGAGTAAAGGGAGCACCTCTGATATTGTTACGACCGGGTTATCCAGATACGTACCTCAGACGGGTGAAGCCAAAAGCAAGCTATCTTCAGCAGAAAATTGGTCGGCTACGACGGAAACGACAAAAATTATGGTTGTCATCGCCATTACTCGGGCTTCTTTTTTTCCAAAAAATAGCAATCAGTCGCATACTAGCAGTATACGGCCTTATTATCTATGGTTTACGTAGCATCCTGAAGAAAGGTATCTATAGAGGTACTATTTTCTTTGGAAGATGTTTCTTACGCTAAAATGTAATATAACATATCTCCTTGTGCATTTTTCTGTTTGTTCGCACCAAATGGCCGGATTGCATGGTTCCTTGAAGGAATTCCTTCCTAGCAAGGGATATTTCGTAAGGAATACTTCCAAGCTCTTTGCATGGGAGGTCAAAGCCGATGGCCGGTTAAGACAGAGTTTACATCACAGACTGGGCAATTTTTGATTTAAAGTACATAGTTACATAAAATCACTCATCTGGCTGCTGGTCGAGATTGTCTATTAATGCATGTAGCACGCAATCTTCCTACAAGAGACGAGCGGCAGGCATCACTTGGTCGTACACCAAATAAAGTGGCACTTCTTGCCCATCAGGCCCTGTTGGCCCAATTCGAGCCTTATGCTCGAGGTTAAGGCCAATATACCAAGTCTTGATCATCGCCCATGCCTCTCACGCTCCCTCCCGTTAGGCCGGTGTCTTCCATAACTCGAACCGACTTCGGGCTCCGTTGAACCTATCAACCAGTTCGGTCATCTCCTCTAGAGGTTGCTCGGCGGGCCATAGCACTTTTATCATGTTGTTCATGCCCTTCCGAGTCCGCTCATGAAGGGAGGACAGTTCCTTTAGAAGGCTTCCTCGGTAGGATCCGATCTCTTCTTCAGGCCGACCGGTTAGGAGACCTACACATGATACAAGGCATATCCATTACCCCTGATGTATGAGAGGTATCCTAGGATGTTATAATTGCACTTACCAAACATGCCCCTCTGTAATTTATGGTTGGCTTCTTGGGTCTGGTCCAATTGAGCTTTTAAACTCTCAATCTCTTCGGACTGCTACTTGTTCTCCGCCTGGAGGTGTTTCTTCTCTTCAAGGTTTTGTTGCAATGAAATACAGCCGGCCTCATGCTGGGACTCGGTGTACCTCTGAGATTCTCGGGCTGCATCTAAATCTTTTTGCAACTGCCCTATTGATTCAACTTCTACAAAGTACCCTTGCATCATCATGGGATTATATACTTAGATCAGCAGAACAGATATACTCACCATGCGCCTCCCGGGTAAAATTCTTCACTTGATCAAGTTTGGCCTTCACGGTTTCCACCTGAGTTCGGCTCGCCTCCAGTTCCTTGGTCAGTTACTCATTCCACTACCTTGAGGTCTGCATCATCAGTAAAACAATACACGGACCCTTAATTCGGTCGTTCCGACCAATTCAAGGCTCAGGGGCTACTGGGTTTACATGTGTGTTCGGATTCTTATAGCTGATCACTAACCTGCAGGCTGGATGATATTAGTTTCATGGCTTCCCCAAACCCAGCTCGGGCATCTCCGATGTGTGTGTTAGCCGAGTGTAGAGCATTGAACTCTTGTTCGGAGAATGCCGGGTGGCGCAGGGCTTCTCGTCGCCGCCAGTGATTCATCGTGCTCTCTACCTCGGATTTAGTAACTGATACCGCGTCCCTAGAGTCTTCAGGGGCCTGATTGATCACAAGGACCTCCGCATCAGGTTCAACATGAGCAGAAGATCTGGAATCATGAGCATTGCTAGACGCCTTGGCAACATCCTCGGCAGGAGATGGCTCAACTCGTTGCCTGAGTATTTTGACATGAGATCTCTTGTGAGGCCCTATCGATCGTAATAAGAAATTAAGCAGCCAAACAAAGTACCTTTGAGCTGAACGAGTGGTCAGCCTATCCCCACGATCGGATCACTTGACGGATCCCTGTTGCTACCCGGTCCGGGCATTACCGCCATAGTCGATATTTGTTGCACAGACCGACGATGCTTGGGAGCAGGAGCCGACGTGTTTGGGTTGATGGAGAATACTTGCCTTTTATGAGACGGATTTTTCTTCTTCTTGCCTATAGTAGGGGAAGGGAATGATCCGGGGTAATCGACTATGATAGCCACCTTGGAGTGGTCAAGGCTCTCTTGGTAGAAGACCCCGTCTTCAAACTCGACTGATAGCTCCGGGTCGTCATGAAATCCTGGATCGTCGTCACGAGAATAGTTCTCAGGTTGGGGGGCCAGACAGTTAACTGTCTCGACAAAGCTCCTTCATTCCTGTACACACAGATTAAAGGCTTCGGTCCAAAAGTGACAAATGTAAAACCTGAATTCGGGTCACAGAGTCGAAAAGCTCACCCATTCGATGGGATTGTGACTTGAGTAGCCCTCCTTAGTCGGTAGCCAAACAAAATCTTCTTTCTACCCTTTGTATAGGTCGGCAAGTGCAGTTGCTAATGTTGCTTGATTGGCAGGGCCCAGTCGTCGGGAGCTGATTCGGTACTGTAGCGTTTGCCAAGTGGCAGCACAGTAGTGGCTGGTACCGATTCAAACGGAAATAAATAGAGGCCGTTGATTTTACTGAAGTTGGACGGTTGCGATGCCAGGATTCGGGAGGGGATTTCTCACCTCATGAGAGAATTCACCGGCGACAGGGCTCTCGGGCGTTCGACGTGGGGAATGCTCCGGTGATCATCTGCTTGGGGCAGTACACTGGGAGTGAAGGGAGCACCCATAGTACGACCCTAGTGACTACGGGGACGCCAACTAGGATGGGGACCTCCTCACGCGACAACAGGCAGCGGCTGAACTATAAGTGGCGACCGCGAGCTTCGGTTATGGTCCAGGCGCTCGTCTTGTTGGTTTTTGGAGTCAGGTGAGGTTCGAACGGGATCAGAGTGTGAGGGAAATCTCGGGGTTGACTTCCTCGTCATCGATTGTTTCCTCTAATGACCGCCACGAGCAGTTGGCTCCCGAGTTGACGCCGGTGACATTTGCGAACATTGGGGGAGCTCGGTTTCGGGAGCAGAAGCAAGAAGTAAGAGGTCAGGTGATGAAACACATTAAGGCAGAGGATATAGAGAAGAGGGCATGCTTGGGGAACCTTCGGTGGCGAAGAAATTTGCCGACGGAAGCTCAGGCAGGGGCGCAACCCCGACGTGATCCAATCTCAAGCTCTGCTGCACGGGAAGCAGTGATTTTGCCGAAAATCGGACGAGAGGATCGAGAGGGTCTCGTTGCGGTGAGGGATAGAGCGGGTCGTGGAGGGATCAGGCAGATCGAGCGCGATCTGCGTGGGATACATGCGGCAGCGGTGTCGTGCTGAAGGGGGACTCGGACGGGAGATAGAAGATGACAGAGCGGATCCCGCTGTCGTAGGAAGAGAGGGACTAGAGAGGCAGACATGTGGGCCTATTGGTTGCTGACCTGGGTGCTGACGCGCGCGAGGCGGCTCTGGGACTTGCTGCCGTTGTTGGGCTGGGCCTGCTAGGTGCGAAGAGGTGCTGCGTTGCGCATACGCGAGCGATGGGTAGTACTAGGTCGCACTAGGCTGATGGTTAGGATTAGGAATAGAATAGGGTTTTTAAATAAACAAATACTAGGAAAGGAATATGAAGAAAATGCCATTTTAGATCCTAATAAAAAATACCAGTGCAGTCACGAAAGTATAGAACATAGTGAACATTTCTAAAACCAAATTGAAAAATTAATACATTTTTATAAAACTTATTTGGGGCTCAAAAATCTGCCCAAAATAACCAGAACCAAAAACTGAGCTGATTCGGTACTGTAGCGTTTGCCAAGTGGCAGGACAGTAGTTGCTGGTACCGGTTCGAACAAAAATAAATAGAGGCCATTGATTTTACTGAAGTTGGATGGCTGCGATGCCAGGATTCGGGAGGGGATTTCTCACTGCATGAGAGAAGTCACCGGCGACAGGGCTCTCGGGCGTTCGCCGTGGGGAATGCTCCAGTGATCATCTGCTTGGGGAAGTGCACCGGGAGTGAAGGCAGCACCCATATTATGACTCCAGTGACTACGGGGACGCCAGCAAGGATGGGGACCTCCTCACGTGACAACAAGGAGCGGCTGAATTGTAAGTGGCGATGGCGAGCTTCGGATATGGTCCAGGCGCTCGTCTTGTTGGTTTCTGGAGTCAGGTGAGGTTCGAACGGGACCAGAGTGTGAGGGAAATCTCAGGTTGACTTCCTCGTCATCGATTGTTTCCTTTGATGACCGCCACGAGCAGTTGGCTCCCGAGTTGACGTTGACGAAATTATCGAACGTTGGGGAGCTCGGTTTCGGGAGCAGAAGCAAGAAGTAAGAGGTCAGGTGATGAAACACATTAAGGCAGAGGATATAGAGAAGAGGGCATGCTTGGGGAACCTTCGGTGGTGAAGAAATTGGCCGACGGAAGCTAAGGCAGGGGCGCAACCCCAACGTGATCCAATCTCAAGCTCTGCGGCACGGGAAGCAGTGATTTTGCCAAAAATCGGACGAGAGAATCGAGAGGGTCTCGTTGCGGTGAGGGATAGAGCGGGTCGTGGAGGGATCAGGGAGATCGAGCACGATCTGAGTGGGATACATGCGGCAGCGGTGTCGTGCTGAAGGGGGACTCGGACGGGAGATAGAAGATGACAAAGCGGATCCCGCTGTCATAGGAAGAGAGGGAGTAGAGAGGCAGACATGTGGATCTATTGGTTGCTGACCTGGGCGCTGACGCACGCGAGGCGGCCTTGGGACTTGCTGCCGTTGTTGGGCTGGGCCTGCTAGGTGCGAAGAGGTGCTGCATTGCGCATACGCGAGCGATGGGTAGTTCTGGGCCGCACTAGGCTGCTGGTTAGGATTAGGAATAGAATAGGTTTTTTAATAAACAAATACTAGGAAAGGAATATGGAGAAGAAAATGCAATTTTACATCCTAATAAAAAAAATACCAGTGCAGTCACGA
Source organism: Hordeum marinum (assembly GCA_022496015.1). Classification (NCBI taxonomy): domain Eukaryota; kingdom Viridiplantae; phylum Streptophyta; class Magnoliopsida; order Poales; family Poaceae; genus Hordeum; species Hordeum marinum. The sequence continues at coordinate 336,576,079 of CM039677.1, read as the reverse complement.
AAGTATAGAACATAGTGAACATTTCTAAAACCAAATTGAAAAATTAATACATTTTTATAAAACTTATTTGGGGCTCAAAAATCTGCCCAAAATAACCAGAACCAAAAACTGAGCTGATTCGGTACTGTAGCGTTTGCCAAGTGGCAGGACATTAGTGGCTGGTACCGGTTCGAACAGAAATAAATAGAGGCCATTGATTTTACTGAAGTTGGACGGCTGCGATGCCAGGATTCGGGAGGGGATTTCTCACTGCATGAGAGAAGTCACCGGCGACAGGGCTCTCGGGCGTTCGCCGTGGGGAATGCTCCAGTGATCATCTGCTTGGGGAAGTGCACCGGGAGTGAAGGCAGCACCCATAGTATGACTCCAGTGACTACGGGGACGCCAGCAAGGATGGGGACCTACTCACGTGACAACAGGGAGCGGCTGAACTGTAAGTGGCGATGGCAAGCTTCGGTTATGGTCCAGGCGCTCGTCTTGTTGGTTTCTGGAGTCAGGTGAGGTTCGAACGGGACCAGAGTGTGAGGGAAATCTCAGGGTTGACTTCCTCGTCATCGATTGTTTCCTTTGATGACCGCCACGAGCAGTTGGCTCCCGAGTTGACGCTGACGAAATTTGCGAACGTTGGGGAGCTCGGTTTCGGGAGCAGAAGCAACAAGTAAGAGGTCAGGTGATGAAACACATTAAGGCAGAGGATACAGAGAAGAGGGCATGCTTGGGGAACCTTCGGTGGTGAAGAAATTGGCCGACGGAAGCTAAGGCAGGGGCGCAACCCCGACGTGATCCAATCTCAAGCTCTGCGGCACGGGAAGCAGTGATTTTGCCAAAAATCGGACGAGAGAATCGAGAGGGTCTCGTTGCGGTGAGGGATAGAGCGGGTCGTGGAGGGATCAGGGAGATCGAGCGCGATCTGAGTGGGATACATGCGGCAGCGGTGTCGTGCTGAAGGGGGACTCGGACGGGAGATAGAAGATGACAAAGCGGATCCCGCTGTCATAGGAAGAGAGGGAGTAGAGAGGCAGACATGTGGATCTATTGGTTGCTGACCTGGGCGCTGACGCACGCGAGGCGGCCTTGGGACTTGCTGCCGTTGTTGGGCTGGGCCTGTTAGGTGCGAAGAGGTGCTGCATTGCGCATACGCGAGCGATGGGTAGTTCTGGGCCGCACTAGGCTGCTGGTTAGGATTAGGAATAGAATAGGTTTTTTTAATAAACAAATACTAGGAAAGGAATATGGAGAAGAAAATGCAATTTTACATCCTAATAAAAAAAATACCAGTGCAGTCACAAAAGTATAGAACATAGTGAACATTTTTAAAACCAAATAAAAAGAATAATACATTTTTATAAAACTTATTTGGGGCTCTATATATGTTTCCTAAAATATTTTTCAACTGAAAACAAACATCCCATTTTTGTTTAATGCACAACACTTTCAAACTCTTTATATTGAAGGAGTCATATTACCTTCTCTCTTATGATTTATTTTTGAGTTAGAATAGTTTTAAATATTCAAAATCCAAATGAGAGAATATTTAATTATATCACCAACATTATTATTTGAGGAAGTCATGTCATCCTCTCTCATATCCAAGTTGAAACACTTTTGAATATTCCCAGAATTCAAAATAAGATCCAAAGGAATATTCACGAAAGTCATTTTATTCCTCTCATTTGAATATTTGTTTAAACTCTAAAAGTTTCAAATCCTAGTAAAATTTAGCTAAGATCAACCAACAGAAGCAAGATTTTAATAAATCCTATATAAATAATTAACATTCCAAAATTCTAAATTTTGGGATGTTACAGGATTGCATTGGGGCAATAGATGATACTCATGTCACTGCCAGAATGTCGAGGTCACGATCTGCAGCATACAGGGGGAGGAAGCACTACGCAAGCCAGAACATGCTTGCTGCTATTGACTTCGATCTAAAGTTCACATATGTGTTGGCTGGCTGGGAAGGGTCAACACATGATGCTAACATACTCAGTGTCAGCATGAGTCATCACGATGGAATCAACATCCCTTATGGCAAGTTCTACCTAGGAGATGCTGGCTATGCATGTCGGCCAGGTGTTCTTTCACCCTTCAGAAAAATCAGGTACCATCAGAATGAGTTCTCTGGCAAGAACTATCCTAGAACTCCACAGGAGCCGTTCAATCTCAGACACTTCAGCCTTAGAGTAACTATTGGGAGGACATTTGGAGCTCTGCAAAATAGGTTCAAGATCCTGGATTAGAAGCCATTCCATCCTCACCCCACCCAGATTAAGGTTGTTCTTGCATCTTGCATTCTGCATAACTGGATCCTGTAACGGGGTTGTGATGAACTGATGCCTGAGGAGGAAGATGTGACGTCTGACGATCTTGACCTCCGTGGTCATGGTGTGGATGCATTTGACAACGAAGTCTGGAAGAACAAAATGCCGGAGTGGACACATACAATGTGGGATAATAGAAACCAGACAAGGATCTGAAGAAGAAGAAGAAGAAGAAGAAGAAGAAGAAGAAGAAGAAGAAGAGGAGGAGAGAGAAGAAGAAGGAGGAGGAGAAGAAGAAGAAGAAGAAGAAGAAGAAGAAGAAGAAGAAGAAGAAGAAGAAGAGCAAGAGGAGCAGCAGAAGAGGAAGCAACGACAGAAGGGAAAGAGGAACAACAACAGCAACAAAAGAGGTAAGAGAAACAACAACAACAGAAGACGATGGATGATGAAGTTTCCTCATTCAGCCATTTGACTCATAATAATGTGTACTGCCATTTGATGGTAGTTAGGATAAACCGTAATTTGTTTCGTAGCTAGGAATAAAACTGTTAAGATCGTATATGGTAAGGTCATCACTAATGAGAACTGATGACAACACCTAATGCAGGTTGTAACAAAACAACGTTGCCCTATATGCGCCTAATGCAGCGCGGTCAACCAAACAACAGTCAAAATTAGTTTCCTCGTACAGCTAGCATATATGTGGATAACCAAACAATATGCAAATGTTGTTTTAAAGGTTGTTTCTCCTCAGTCAAACCCATGTAAAAAGTATATACAAACACATTAAAATGCAAACAACCAAACGTGCCCTTTATGAATTTGTGAATCGTCACATGACTCTGGGTTACAACTTGAACAGAGAGCATCCTTTTCTAGTCCCTTTGCGTGTTGTCCAATCAGACAAGATGAAACTACAAAAGATACCTTAGCGAGATCATCCACTGGCTTCGAATAATTCGATTTTTTTTTGCAGCATTTTTCCTTTGTCCGCAATGTAAAACAGCATCGTCTAGATTTTATATGATCCTATCCACTGGTCAATTCCAAAGGGCAGCGAATTAATCAGTGATGCTACCCTTGTTCGTTATTCCCTTTGCCCAAGATTAGCTAGAAACACGACGTGTGTTCTTCGTTCTATATATATTTCATATTTTTTGTAAATTTCCTTCGGAGGATCACATGACGGCGCAGGCGTGCACGTTGTCGTCGTTGAAGAGCGCGAGCGCGCGGTCGTCGAGGATGTGCGTGAAGGCGTGGCCGGGGTAGTAGCCCACCACCGGATCGTTGTAGCCGTGGAGGTGGTACTTGTGCGTGGGCAGGTAGGTGTCGTCCTCCAGGTACCGTATCGCGAACGGGTAGTACTCGGCGTCGTACGGCCACGGCCAGAACTCGGCCGCCCTCCCCGTGCGCCGCGCCGCCCGGAGCACTCTCCGCCGGTGCACGTACCCCGTCACCGTCACCTTCTGCGCGTCCATGTCGATCTCCACCGTGCTCACTCCTGCGCGTACTACGACAGAGTTAACATAACCGGATCGCATGCCTGTGTTTCTGCTGAATGAGGGTATAAAATACAGTACGTGCCTTCGAGCCGGGACATGGCCTTCCGTACTCTCTTCTCGCAGCCCTCACAGTCCATGTGGACATTCATCTCCACGGTCTTGCATTGCAAGCGCAAGCAAGTAGTGATAATCAAATCGAAATGAAGCTGCCAATGCCATGATATGCATGTAATATTGTTTTTTTTTCTTTACTTACAGAGAGGGCGTTCGACGGGGCAGCGCTCATCCGCGTCCTCCAAAAGCGCAGCATGCTCACTCCAACAGCCAGCAATGTAGGAACGGCCTGGTGTGGATGCACGACAGCTGAAAGCAGGAAGCTTATAAATACTGCATGAGCAGACGCCAATGCACGGTGGATATCGTATCAACTCGATATGACATGAGCAGACGCCAATGCAAGATGCAGAGATGCTCGGGCATTGGCATCGATGCCTCCCAGCACGAGGAGATGTATACGCGAGACGGGTCGATGCAGGACCAATTCCTTCTGATTTATCTGTTGGCCGTACGTGTAAGATTTAGACACGTCGGACAGGAATCAACTTATTCTTGTAAGATTTTTCATTTATTGATTAAACACAAATGAAGAGAATACACAAAATCAACACAAAATGTAGGGTGTGACTCGCCTCTTATTACCAGTTTTTTCTTGACAGTTTAAAACATAAGCCGTCTCCTTACCAGCCTTTTCCATAAACCGTCTATCTCATTTAATTAGGCTTTTGAACTATTTCATTTGTTTCTAAATATAAGTTTTTCTACAGATTTTACTATGAACTACATACGAATGTATATAGACATCTTTAGAGTCTAGATTCACTCATTTTGCTTCGTATGTAGTCCGTTGTGAAATTTTTAGAAAGAATATAAGAAGGGTTAATTGGATTCATGCCACCGCAACTTTCACGAGTTGGAAAAATGCCATTACAAAAATCAAAGTTGAAAATATGTCACTACAACTTTTACATACCTCTACATATGCCATTTTCAACAATACCCAGCCATATACTTACCCATATATGCATGTAAATACCTTTATACGGCGGCGGCTGGAGGTGGGCATCGCTGCGCGAGCAACCCGGCTGCTGATTCCAAAGCTCCAAGTACTTGTCCATGGATTCGCCAACCCCCAAGATACCTTACCTCGAGTTGATTCCGCCAGCCGTCGACATCGCACTGCCCGTCCGCTCCCCCTCGTCGGCCTTGCGCTACTCTTGACCGTGTCACTCATTGCCCCGACCTGCCTGAGCTCCAGCCGCATCTCCACCCCTTTAAGCTCCGGCCCCGGCGAGCTTGCCACCTCTGCGCGTCGCGTTCGTAGTCCCCGACGAGCTTGCCACCACGCCGCCGCACTGCACCGCTTGGGACGAGCCCGTTTACCATGCTGCATCCGCCTCTTGGCTGTGCCCAAGTCCCCAGCCCCGTCGGGTTCTTCGCACCTCTACGACCTCCAGCCGTCGAAGCTCGCGTGCGTATATTATGTTTCCGGCTGGCAGCAGAATCATTGGCCAAGGCTGATGTGCGAAGGCCAAAATCAATCTGTGTATATGCGCATCTTGCCGGCTGCGTCCAGATTTGATCAGGAGCGGAACGCCGGAAGTCGTCTTGCTAGCTGTGTACGCCGGAAGTACTCGGTGGAGTGACAAAAATCAACCGCCCTGCTCTTCCGCTCCGATGAAGACGAGGATGGCACCAGCTACGGCAAGGAAGAGTGCCACGCAGGCCACCAATGCCACCACGGTCCCGGTGGTGCACCCGGCTACTTTGAGGCTGGTGCGCGAACCGGGGCTCCTCGGATCCAAGGACAAGATGACGCCGAAGGCGGCAAAAGCCCTGATTCACAAGTTCGATCAGCCGCTCACTGTCGAAGACATTGATGGACTGGCCATGCTCACAAAACAGGACGCCCTGGCTCTTCGCATTGCTGCTGGGCTTGCAGGCCCTGACGGTGCTCCCAATGGGGAGGATGCTTAGTTTATGTTAAAACATCGTAGTAGTAGTCTTCCGAGGGGGACGGCGAGTTAGGGATTAAATGTATTAGGATAGTTTGCTCGATGCCTTACTGATGGATGTTGGAGCCTATTGGTGGTCACTGGCAGGTTAGGGTTGTAACGGCGGTGTTCATCTTCATTAGTAGTTACATGTGGCCTCTGGAGAAATTTCTGGTTCCCCATGAGTAGTACAAACTACGCGATTATGTCCTCGAACGTTCGAGGTCTAAACTCGACGGCCAAAAGAAAAGCGAACAGAGAGGTGGCTGCGACGTACAAGATTGCCATTCTTTGTGTTCAGGAAACAAAAATAGATACATGGACACAACAAATGGTAACGGACATAGGAGGTTGTTGGCTTAGGGACTGCGTCGTTCTGCCGACAATAGGAACTAGATGCGGTATCGCCATCTTCTGGAACAGAGACCTCGTCTCGGTCTTCTCCCAGGTAATCGACATGTTTTCCATCACTACCACGGTTAATCTAGTGAACTCCTCGGGTAGCTTCTTCCTCACTTCGTTCTACGGCCCTACATATGACACAAACAAACGACATTCTTTGATGAATTAGCTAGAACGGCGCCACCCATGGGCTTGCCGTGGCTGATCAATGGAGACTTCAACGTAATCTATGAAGCTAGGGACAAAAACAATCTAAACCTCAACAGGAGGATGATGGCTAGATTTAGGTCGGCTATAGATGCGACGACACTCAAAGAAATTAGATGCAAAAATAGAAATTTACATGGAGCAACGAGAGAGAATCTCCGACGCTTGTTAGCATTGATAAGTTCTTTGCAAACCTAGAATGGTAGGCCATGTTCCCCACCTTCATGCTGATGGCAGCCTCCACTACCTGCTCCGACCACTGCCCACTAGTGCTTGCTAGTGCCACTCTACCACCAAAGCCCGCAAGATTTCATTTTGAAAGTTTTTGGGTCAAGTTCCCTCATTTCAGAGAAACGGTTGAGCGGGCTTGGCAACACCCGGTACCACAATCCTACGCCTTCAACAGAATGAACACAAGATTCCAAAGAGTTGCAAAAGATCTAAAAATCTGGAGAAAAAGTCTTTTTAGCGATGCAAGGATGCAGTTTCGCCTTGCTAGCGAGATCATCTTGAGGTTTGGTATGGCCATGGAAAAGCATCAGTTAACTCCGACTGAGTTCAGTCTTAGAAAGATGCTAAAGCTGCATGTCCTGGGTTTGGCCGCCATTGAAAGAGCTAGGCGACGGCAAGCTTCCAGGATCACCTGGTTGAGAGAAGGAGATGCAAACATGGCTTTCTTCAATGCAAAGATCAACTCCAGGAGGAGGAAAACTTCATCATCTCCCTGAAAGCACATGACAAAGTGGTTTCTGAACATGAGGAAAAGGCCGAGCTAATTCATGATCATTTTAGTGGCATCCTTGGTTCGACAAAAGCCCAACGGTGCACTATCAACTGGCAAGAGATGGATATGCCAACGATCGATGCTAAGGGGCTGGATGCCCCTTTTACCGAGGAGGAAGTCTGGGCTGCGGTGCTGGCCTCTTTGGTGGACAAGGCTCTGGGGCCGGACGGTTTCAATGGCCAATTTTACACATCATGTTGGGACCTGATTAAGGATGAGGTCATGGCTGTGTTCCACCAGTTTCACAGCCTTTCTGGAGCAAACTTTGCCAAGATAAACTCTGTCTTTGTTGCTCTGCTGCCGAAGAAAGATGGGGCTGAATCAGTGGGGGACTTTAGACCTATATAAGCCTGATAAATTCCATGGCAAAGCTGATCACGAAAGTCCTATCCTTGAGACTCTCTAAGAAGATTGGCGCGATCATTTCTCCAGCTCAGAGCACTTTTCTGAAAGCTAGAAGCCTACAAGATAACTTCTTATATGTTAGAAACTCGGCCCGCTCGCTGCACAGAAAGAAGAAGCCGGCCCTATTGATCAAGCTGGATATCGAAAAAGCTTTTGACTCGGTTTCTTGGGAATTTATCCTTGAGCTACTCCAACAATTGGGTTTCAGTGATAAATGGCGAGATTGGATCACCATGCTTCTAGTTTCGACCTCCTCTTCCTTCCTGCTCAATGGCACTCCTGGGAGACAAGTTCTTCATCACCGGGGTCTTCAACAGGGAGATCCCCTATCCCCCCTATTATTTATCATCACCATCGACGTGCTGCATCGTCTGATTGCTAGGGAAGATGAAAAGGGCATCCTTGCTCCACTACCTGATAGAGACATCAGGCTGCGTACCAGCCTATACGCGGATGCTGCTGTGATTTTTCAAACCCGATGAAGCAAGAAGTTGACAAGCTAATGGAAATTATCAGGAATTTTGGAGAGGCGTCTGGTCTACATCTAAATGTTGCAAAGTCCATGGCCACTCCCATCCGATGTGAAGACATTGATCTCCTAAGTGTTCTGCAAAACTTCGGGGGAAAGATTGTTGCCTGCCCGATCACATACCTGGGGCTGCCTATCACTATTGGGAGAGCAAGACTATCCCATTTCCAGTTCATATTGGACCGTGTTCATGCATGCCTGGCCGGATGGAAAGGCAGATTGATGACCATTGCCAAAAGATGGATACCAGTGCGCTGGATTCTCTCGGCCATCCCCACATTTGCGTTGTCTGTCCTGCGTCCGCCAAAGAAGCTATTGAAAGAAATTGAAAAGGTATGATGACGTTTCCTATGGGCTCAAGACGAGGAACTGTCAGGAGGAAAATGCAAGGCTGGTTGGAAGAAGGTTTGCTCACCAACGGACTGCGGTGGCCTTGGGATCCTAGACCTGGAGAAATTTTCTAGGGCTCTGCGTTTGCGCTGGCTTTGGATCAACAGCCAGAATGAAAATCGGCCTTGGAAAGGATCAGAATTACCATGATAAGCAAGACAAGGCTTTGTTTGATAGTGCTACCACTACCATCATTGGAAACGGAAACATTGCTTCCTTCTGGCACTCCTCCTGGTTCACCTCGCCATGCTTAGTTGTGTTGTTCCCAAACCTATATAGCCGCTCCAGGGAAAAAACAAGAGTGTGGCGGCGGTCCTACACGATCATACATGGGTGAAGGACCTTAGACGACAAGGCAACAATGACCTGGTGCAAATCTTTCTCATTCTATGGAGGGCCATATGGGCAGCAGATGTGGCTTTGCAAACCCAGATGCACGACAAGAAAATTTGGCGCGCAAACAACTCTGGAACATACTCGTCAAGATCGACATACAAACTTCAATTTGATTCTTGGACGAAGACAGAACACAAGACTTGGAAGACTTGGGCCCCTGGAAAGATCAAGTTCTTCTTCTGGTTGCTGCTACAAGACATGCTCTGGTGCAATGATAGGTTGCAGCGACGAGGATGGGAAAACAGTTATTTCTGCCCCTCGTGCACAAGAAGCTTGGAGTCCTTGACTCACCTATTCTGGGAATGCCCAGTCTCAAAGTAAATATGGCGTCGTATCGCTACCTGGCTTGGTTGTTCGAGGCAAGGTTGTTAGAATCGCGATTCTGTTATACGATTCTACGACTTTACGATCCAAACCAACCCCTCCGATTCTACGATTTTAGTTCATAGAATCTACGTTTTTAAGATTATGATAGTGAAGATTCTACGATTTGTGATCCTACCATCGGAGTTCCGATCCGATTCAAATCACGATTCTGACAACCTTGGTGTGAGGCTTGCTGCTCTAACTGCGCTAAATGGCTCGAGCTCGGCCTCTCAATGGGTGCACAACATGCTACAAAAGTCAAGACTCGTCCTCAAGCAAAAGCTGAAAACAATGCTCTTCCTTGTGGCCTGGTATATATGGACGGAGCGCAAAAATTACATATTCAGGCAAAAGGAAAATCAGATCAACAGAGTGACCAAGGCGATTAGAAGTGACATGGACTGTTGGAAAATTGCTGGGGCGAAATGCTTGCAGACCTCTCTTGGCGACCCAGGATATCTAGATAAAACTATATCCTCACTTGGTGCTCGATCACCAAAATCTTGTACCCCAACATGATCAATTGATCATGAACACCTTTGTCATCCTCTCCCTATTTAATATATGAAAAGACGACAGTTGCCGTGTCTTTAAAGAAAACAAATTTGCAATGTAAAAGTAGTGGGCACATGGGTAATATGGTCAGTACTCAGTACTGAAATACATGTTGAAATACAAGTCTTTTTTGAGTTGTTATTCTATTAAGTGAAGAAAATGGCATATGTAGCGGTATGAGAAAGTTGTAGTGGCATATTTCCAACTTTGGCTTTTGTAATGGCATTTTTCCAAGTCGTGAAAATTGAAGTGGCATGAATCCAATTAACTCTATTTAGAAACGGGGAAAGTAGTTATGAGATAACTAATTTAGAAGTCTCAAAAAATTTGAAGAGCATCTTATTTTTTAAGTTGGGAGAGGCAATTTAATATTTTAACCGCCTAAAACATTGCCCTTACTCAGATTTTAAGAAGAATAGCTAAATACTCATGCGTTGCAACGAAGCAACTTCAATCTAGTGGCCCAACATAGAAAATATTGATTCGGTTGAGATTGAGGTACATTTTTTACAAATTTTTATTTTCATGTCCTCCTTCCCTTAATTCTCCTAAGTTTTTTTTCAACCATCTTAAGTCTTGCTCACTTTTGCCCAACTCTATCTACCTGAACATCACATGTGGCCAAGTGCAACATTTCCATTGGGTCAACCCCTTTGACCATTAGAATGGGACTGTGAGAAAACGACATGTGGGCCAGTGTAAACTACGACCACATCAGCTAACCGATGGCTAGTCGCCAACGCATAACACGGCATAGCAGAGTTGCTCGTTTGACCGATTCCAACGATGGTTGGATTCTAGCATTACCTGTAGTTGGTGCTCGTGCACGTCGAGGGGTGGCATCAGGGTGACCGGGGGTGGACGGAAACGAAGGCAGTGGGTGAGTATCATCACGGCCGGAGTTTGATGTTTGTAGGAAACCAAGCTATAGCACGGATTTGAACGAGCTTTGTGCTAGTGTTGTTCTACGACCGCTTGCATTGCAGTTTGACATGGTCACATGACCAAATGGTCACCAGAGCGTCTTCATGTGCTCATGATCAACAAAGGATGATCATGATTAATGGTACTACGGCATGAAAACGTTGACAAGGAGAGCGGGAAAATCTTTGGAGCTCATAGTAAAGTTGTGGAGCACATTAGGGAGCTCTAGGATCGGCTGTAGGCGGCGAATCGACATCAGTGGCCGAGGCTACAGACAACAAAGAAGGCGATGATGGTGGCAATTCAGGGAGCCCGGTCTAGCGGCCTTCGTCGTATAGGGCAGCGCTCATCCGCGTCCTCCAAAAGAGAGGGTTTTCGACGGGGCAATACTCATCCACTTCCTCCAGAAGCACAACATACTTACTCCAACAACCGGCAACGTAGGAATGGCCTAGTGTGTATGCACAAAGCTACAAGCAGGAATCCTATAAATACTGCATGAGCAAACGCGTCGAATGATGCATGCATGCATGCCACTCTGAGCTCTGAGCTTCATTTCTTGGCCTGGAATCCTGGATCTACTGCCTGGTGTATGTCGACCAAAACGTGTTTCATTCACAATTTGCTACAGCTGCGCAAGTGGCATTCTCGTAGTAGCATTGCACACAAGTCTGGGGCTCTCGGTAGGCTCGTGGAACTGATATGCACAAGTGATTTGTTTTCCCTCCTCCTCCTCCTATCCGTCGATGGCCATAGCCGGCCCCGGTGTCCACATCCCACACACCCAGCGATCATCCCCACCACGACATCTACTCCCTCTAGCGAACTTTTGAACCATCTACAATTCATCATGGCGCTTGCGGATCTCAACTTCGATGTCAGACAAGAATTTGCTGCTGAGGTATGGAGGAAGTGGGGTGTACCCATCAACTATGAGGATGGTAAAGACCTCGAAGAATTCCTCTTAGTGGCATAATTCACAAGATCTCAAATCAAGCTCACGGAGGAATCTGTAAGCACTATCCTTCTATCTTGCTTTGGAGGGCAGACATCTCTCTTCAAAGTTCAAATTCCTTAGAATTGGTCTTTTAAATTTTCCGTTTTCTCCAAAGAAGTCGGTTTCTCAATCATCGAGGGGGCAACATTTCTATTCCTCTTCTGAATGTCAATTTCTTGCTTTGGGGTGACGGTGGCCCTAACTCTAGTTGGGAACTGGATCAATATCTCAGAGAGAAAGAGGATGAATGGACTAATATCTTTTTTCATCATCCGAGAAAATCATACATCCAAGCATTACAATCCCCCAGGGTTTACTTCAATTCTCGTGGTCCTAGACCGCATAGGGTAGATCGCTTTTCCAATCCGTAGGCTAGATCAACGGGGTAAAATTATAAGGCAGGAGTTATGAATATCAATAGAGCAGTTACTACTACCAATCAGGCGGGATCAACTACGGTTCAAACTTAAGAGAGCTTATTCTGCGTTAGATGTCTTCTCACGGGCCACATTCGGCCCAATTGCACGAATAGAATAAAATGTAGAACTTGCAAGCGCTCGGGCCACGTCTCATGCGACTGCTATTCACTTCTTGGGCCCAGCCCAGCTCCTGGGAACGGCCCAATCCATAACCCGATGCTTGAGTTTCCAAGGCAACTGGACATTGTGCCAACGAACGGTGACTAATCGAGAGGTCATTCATCCTGCCATCCAGAGCGCTCCAGTTAATTCCTATCGACAGACTGCCCGGGTAGACAGCCACAATCACAACTCCTACCAATACCCCATTTCTCTCTGTCTCAAGGTTGCCACAATCCAACCTAATCCATCCCCAGCTACATTGCTCCCTGCTATGGCCAGCTCTCCATCGACATCTGCAGCAATGGTGGCCTTCCCCTTTGACCCTGCTCCATTCCTTCCATCAAACCATCAAAGTATCCAAGTTGAGGGCAGACTAGCTAGGATGGGGGTCATCACAGGAGCTGCTCCACCAACCCATGAAGAGTGGGCGCTTGCAACCATTGTGCCTATGCCAAATCTGCCAGTGGCTTTCAACAACATCAGAGAGGTACTGATAGTCTTTCTTACCGATCATCAGCTGGGTTTCTCTGAAATTGAACCATGCTCGTTTGGACAAGCTTATGTCAAATTCAATAGTGTTTTTGATAGAGATGGTATGGTCACCAACAGCCCTCATCAATTCATAGATGTGCATGTATTATTCCAAAAGTATGATAGAGGTCTTAACTGGAGAAGTTTAGTACTTAATAGAGATGCTTGGATCCTTCTGTGTGGGTACCTAGTTGATAAAAGGAACATCCAAGAGATTAGTAATGTGGTAATAAGTTTGGCAGGTTTATTATGTGGGACAGAGTTTGTGGTACTAAGGCTAATCAAATGGTGAAGGTCCGAGTAGAGGAACTAAGGGACATACCAAGCAGCATTGTTATGGGAGAAGGATATAATCTGAATACTGGCTCACTGACTATTCTTGTTGTAATCATTCAACGACAAATATTAGGGGTTGTTGCACCAGATGAGGATCCAGTTGCACGCCATGGCGACCCACATCCACTGCCTCCACAAGTCAACTTCCACCCTAATCAACATAATCATTTCATTGGTCCTCTGCAACAATATGAATTTGATGACCACCAACAACATAACCCAATCAATCTCCAGCTAGCTCTCAATGTTGCAGCCAATAATCCAGTAGAACAAGAGGAGGAGGAATTACAGGAGGATGAACAAGAACCAATGCCAGGATGGGGCCATTGGGCTATGCCTCAAGAAGCAGAACTGGATTTACATGCTACAGGTTTTATGGAACAGGTGGAGGAAGACAATCAACTTGCTTTGGAGGCAAATAGTAGCATTAATATGTCTATGTCACCTACTGATAACAGTAGAAATTCTACTCCATCTGCCAATGGACCTATGGCTCCTCTGAATCATGTCCCTCTGTTACCTGATCTGAATTTGGATGCTCTACCAAATGAACCAGTATTGCAACAGGCTATGCAACTAGCACTTGCTGCACAAGATGTATATCAGAACCCAACTATCACTCAGATTCAGCTAGGACTAGAGCCTAGTATGGAGGGAACTTCTCAGCACATTACCTTCCAACAAAGAGACGGGATGGAAGATCCTATGCTCTTTGAACTCATGGCTCATGATATCAGACATAACAATAATCATGAGATTACTCCCCCACTCAAAACCCTACCCACTCTTCATACCACTGTGGAAGTACAACTGATGAAGGATTTTGTTCATCTTGAAATAGAACCCATGATTACTGAGACAACAACAGATACAGTTGAGATTGAGGCTACTAACATGAACATTAATGAACCTGATCATGTGGCTACTGATTCTACTCATGTAGTGAAGGAAAACATTACTCATACAGAGACAGGTGAGATAGAAGATTCTGATATGACTGCTCCACCAGGCTTTCCAGAACCATTATTCACTAATCAAGCTCATACTATAGGTCCTCATATTGAACCTACAATGGAACATGAGGAACATGTACTCCAAGATATCATAGTGGATAATAGGAGTACTGAGGAACAGTTTCTTGGATCTAATGGTGCAAATATTTGGAAGAAGCACTTTGCACCAACTGAGGACATCAATACAGTGATACAGGTACCAGTAGAATGGATCAATTTTCTATTTGTAGCTCTATTAAATCCAGAAAAATTTGATTGGGCCAAAAAATTCATTTCTTCACCTTTATGGTCCATCATTACACAAGGAGCCTCCTCAGTTACTCTGTCATTTGTTATCCCACCGAAATGCCCTGTTGATAACTCCTTTGGATGCTCCATGTCCTCACAGGTTAACAAGGAGCACCAATCCTCCCCATCAGGTGGAAACAGTGCCACTGAAACCATATCTGCATCAACCACTTCTGCATTACACATGAACAATAAGAGAAAAGAGAATGTCCCACTAGTTGAAATAGAGGTAAGAAGAAGTTGTAGGCTTCAGAAACTTACTAAAGGATTTAAGCAAGCTGCTTGTAAAGATAAATGGTGTATAGTTTGTCATGCTGCTCCACCTTTGATTCCTCCCAAAGTTATTATAAATCTAAACACCTCCTTTTGCAAGGTCTCTAAAAAGGACAATTCTGAGGATCTTATGAGAAAGAAACAAAACAAGGCCAAGAGTGCAAGCACGACTATGGATCAAAATAGGAATGCTAGGGAGCAGAACAAGAAATGGACCTAGTTTGTCCCATCTCAAGATCTATCAGAAGATGCTTAGTTATAATTATGTTGGTTTTATCTGCTTTTGTCCTTATAAGATGTATGACCTGGATGTACTTTTGCCTCAGTAATAGTGAGATCACTAGACTGATATATGAACTCCCTCCCCCTTTATGTAAGGAATTGATATGGAACAGAAATTTGCTGGTTGAGATTATATTTCCTTTGAAAGCAGTTGTATTCAGTAAATTATGTTGTGATGAATAGGGACTGGAATATTCTCAATTGGAACATTAGAGGTATCAATGACCCCCCAAAAATGGACAACTATTGCCAATAAAATTGATGAATCATAGTGATCCATTATATGTCTACAAGAAACAAAGAAAGAAATATTTGACTGTTCCTACTTGAGAAAATTATGCCCCGAAGATTGAATAAATTTGCATTTTTGCCATCTGTTGGTGCTTCAGGAGGACTACTAACTGTTTGGAATCAGCAATTTTTCAGTGGTCAAACATTTCATAGCAATGAATTCTCTTTAACAATTCAGTTCACATCAGCCCTCAAATGGAGACAAATGGGTGTTAACTAATGTGTATGGACCCTTTCAGCCTAATGATAAAATTATATTTCTGAATTGGCTACAGAACTTACATATTCCAGATGATTCACCATGGTTGATTTTGGGAGACTTCAACTATATAAGATATCCACATAACAGAAGCAGGGAGGGAGATAATATTAATGAAATGCTTTTATTCAATGAAGCTATCAATAGACAAACTCTCATTGAGATACCATTAAAGGGAAGGAAATTAACTTGGAGCAATATGGAGGAGGCCCCACTATTGGAAAATTTGGACTGGTGTTTCACTTCTGAATCCTGGACACTAAAATATCCAGCTACTTATGATCTACCACTTGCCAAAACCACCTCAGACCATGTGCCAATTAAAGTTCAGATTGGTTCCTCTATTCCGAAATCAAATATCTTCAGATGTGAAAATTACTGGCTTGAACACCATCAGTTCAAAGAGGTGGTTAATTCTATATGGACACAACAAGTGGATGCTGTTGATGCTGCTAAAATCATAGCATTAAAATTCAAGAGATTGAGGAAAGTACTTAAAAACAGGGCCAAGAATGTGTGTGAATTAAAAGCTATCATTGAAGATTCAAATTTCTTGATCCTCTGCTTTCACATATTTAAGGAATACAAAGATCTATCATTGGAAGAACTCAATGCCAGAAACATACTCAAATATCACCTTGAAGTTATTCAGGACAACCAGAGGAAAAACTGCAAACAAAGGGCCACTATAAGACAGATCAAAGTTGGGGAAGCAAACACCAAATATTTTTCAAGCTAAGGCTACTATCAAATTCAGAAACAATTCCATTGCCATGTTAAAAGATGAACAAGGAAATGAGCACCATGACCATCAGGCTAAAGCATCAATTCTATACAGAGCATTCAATGAAAGATTGGGAACTGCTGCCACAACCTCAAACCCACTAAACCTCCACCATCTACTACAACCAATGGGTGATCTGTCTGATTTAGAGGCTCCATTTTGTAAAGAAGAAATTGATAATGTGATCAAGCAAATGCGTGTAGATAAATCACTATGACCAGATGGTTTCAATGCAGCTTTTGTCAAGAAATGTTGGGATATCATAGCCCCTGATTTCTACAAACTTATTGAGGATTTTCATTCAGGGAAAGTAAATATTCAGAGTATTAATTACTCTTTCATCACTCTCATACCAAAGAATGATTCTACAACAACTCCAATGGAATTCAGGCCCATTTCTCTCCTGAATTGTACACTCAAGATCATTACCAAACTGGTAGCAAGTAGACTACGAAAACACATTCTTGGTATGGTTCACAAGAATCAGTATGGATTTCTCAACAACAGATGTATCAAAGATTGCCTTGCATGGTCATATGAATATATCCACCAATGCAATCAAAGTAAAAGAGAAATGGTTCTCATGAAAATTTATTTTGAGAAAGCTTTGATATGCTTAGTCATGATACTATAATTGAGGTATTAAAAGCAAAAGGCTTTGGACCCAAATGGATACAATGGATCAAAATGATATATGGAACTGGGTTTTCATTTGTTCTGCTCAATGGTTTACGAGTAAAACAATTCATCTGCAAAAAAGGAGTTAGACAAGGTGACCCACTATCTCCATTAATCTTTGTGATTGTGGCAGATATTCTTCAAACTATTCTCAATGAAGCTTACCAGTTTGCTCTGATTGAATGACCTCTCATCCATGCCCCATGCCCAAACTACCCAATTATTCAGTATGCTGATGACACCATTTTAGTGGCTAAGGCAGATGCAAGACAATTGATGCATATCAAAAACCTACTTTTACACTATGTTGAATACACAACATTAAAAGTAAACTACTCCAAGTCCATCATGATCCCCATCAACACTCCTGCCCATAAGATGCTGGTACTAGCTATCCTCCTTGGCTGCAAGATTGGTAATCTCCCACACACATATCTTGGTTTGCCCGTGTGCTTATCTAAACCCAAGGTGATTAACATTGTTTCACTGCTACAAAGAATTGAAAGGAGACTGTTGAGCTGCTCCACTATGCTTTCCACTGGGGACAAATTAATCCTGCTAAAATCAGTTTTTACTAGTCTGCCTACCTTTGCAATGTGCACCCTGGAGATTCCAAAAAAAGTCATCAAGCAAATCAACACATATCTTATGAACTATTTTGGAGAAAATATGGAACACAAGAAAGAGGGGTTGTCTACATATCATGGGACACTATATGTAAAACCAAATATTAGGGTGTCTTGGGAGTCCTTGACCATCATATGCATTACCAAGCCTTACTCATAAAATTCCTACATAAGTTCTACAATAAGGCTGATATCCCTTGGGTGAACATAATTTGGGAGACATACTACCAGGATAAACTACCAAGTGATAACAAAGTAGGATCTTTCTGGTGGAGGACAATCTTGAAGCATCTGCCCACCTTCAAAGAACATGCACTTTGCAAGGCAGGTTCAGGAGACACTATTCTGTTCTGGGAGGATAATTGGCAAGATCTCCCACTAAAATCCAAGTACCCAAAACTTCATTCCTATGCTTTACAACAAAATGGCACATTGCAAGCAGTTCTGGATTGTAATGATATCAACCAATTATTCCACAGGCCAATGTCTCAAGAAGCATTTGCACAATTCAATGCATTGCAAGTATTTCTAGGACATAGAATAGATTCAGCAAACGAGGACACCTGGTCATACTCATGGTCAACCCCTAAATACTCTTCTGTTAAGACGTACAAAGCCATTCAAGGAGTTTCCCAAGCACACAACAAATTCAAGCTCCTATGGAAAACATCATACAGACCGAGACACAAAATCTTCTTCTGGCTTTTACTGCATGATAGAGTGAGTACCAGAAATTTTCTCCATCGAAGAAGTATGTATTTATAAGATTATAACTTTGCTCTATGCTCTGAAACAATTGAGGAAACAGTCACTCATGTTTTGTGGGACTGCCCTTTTGCATTAATGTGCTGGTAATACATTCTATCAAACAAGCATAGGGGAACATCAACATATGATGAAATTCACTTCTCCTTGGATGCACTATAGACTGATTTTTCTATGGACATGATAGTCATGGGATGCTGCGGTATATGGATGAGCAGAAATGACAAGAATTTCAGAAGAGACACACCAATAGTTGATACATGGAAATTCCACCTTAAATAAGGAATGAAAGGCACGGAACTTAGAGAAAACGCAAGCAAAGTAGACAAGATCAATCACTGGATAGAGAATAATCTTTAAACTACATTCATGTTTCACAAAACAGGCATAGGATGACTATACTATTTTCGTTTTTTCTCTTTTCTTTTGTATTTGGTTATAATTAATGAAAATATACCATAGAACAATTGTTCTATGGTCTTGGCCTAAAAAAAGCATGAGAAAATGCCAAGGCATGGTGGATATCATATCCACTCAACATGACATGAGCGAACATTAAGCTGCAGACATGCTCGGGCATTGGCATCGGTGCCTCCCAGCACGAGGAGATGTATACGCGAGATGGATCAACGCAGGACCAATTTCTTCTGATTTAGGACAATGATAACTCCCAAACTTTTGGTTTGGGGGCTGCCTAGGCCGAACGACTCATTCCGAGGGCAGGGGGAATGATCAAAAAGTTTCGTTCAGAGCTGGAGGCCTCCCAGCGCGAACCTTTATGTCGCTCGAGCTAATAGACATAGCTGGCGTCTGTGGTGTTTTTTCATAAAGAATGAATAGTCCCATTTAGGTACCAAAATGCTAAAAAGAACATAAAAAACATCCATGTGTGTCCAGCACCAAAATTGCCATTGAAAAGTTCAAAACAATATGAAAAAAGATTGAAAGTTCATAATTTTCATGGCAACTTTCAAAAACCATTTATAATTAGGGGCACAATTTATAGGGAAAAGTACTATTGCCATGACCAAATTCAGAAATACCATGCATGTGTGTCCAGCACCAAAATTGCCATGGAAATATCAAAAAACAACACGCATGTGTGTCCACTATCAATTTGCCATGGAAAACTTCAAAAACCACACACGTTTGTCCATGAAATTTGCACAAAACAAAAAGGTTGGTCAAGTTAGCGTAAATCATATGCAAATCATGGCAAAAATGTCATGGGTGAAAAATACTAAAGTGGAGCACAAATTTGCCATGGCAAAGTTCATAATTAGTTGATTTTGTTTTGTTACAAACTTTTCTAGAATTGCCATGGCATCAAATTTATGTTCGGAAAATGTCAAGGCGAGGAGATAGAATGAACTTTACAAAAACTAAATTTCCCTTTCTTTGTTAAGGAAAATTTGGCGTGGATATAAGAGGTAAAATTGATATGGCAGAACTAAAAAAAATTCCATGCGACAAAGTAGATTTTTGTACGTGTTTATTGTTGGAGAACATTGCATGGGAAACAAAATATTTCCTACGAACAGCCAAGATCTATCTATGAAGATCAACAACTAAGAGAGGGAGAGTGTATTTACATACCCTTGTAGATCACTAAGCGGGTAGTGTTAAGAAACACGGTTAGTTAAACGTCTCCGCGATCCAATCACGATTCGTCCCGCGACCCAATCACGATCCGTCCCGATCTAATGTCGAACGGACCGCACCACCGCATTCAGCTCACGTACAGCTCGATGACGTCTCTGCCTCCTTGATCCAGCGAGCGAGGGCAGAGTAGTAGATGAGTTCTCCGCGAGCATGACAGCATGGTGGCGGTGGTGGTGGTGGATCTAGTGTCGTGGTTTTGTCACGGCAGATGTCCGGGTCACGGACTTAGGTTCGGGGCGAGACGCAACTACGTGGAGGCTTGAAGGGGTTGGTCGGAATCGAGAAGACACGGAGTTTTACCCAGGTTCGGCCCCTCAAGTCGAGGTAAAAGCCTACGTCCTGCTTGTCTGGTATTGATGATGATGAAGATCTCTCGGTTACAAGGATGCTAATCGCTACCTCTAATCATGAGAGCCTCTAATCTCTCTATCTCTAAACTTGTGTTGTCTAAACTTGTGGACTTGTGTGCCTTGAGAATCTTGTCCCTCTAGGGGTGCTCTACCCCTCCTTATATAAGTGGAGAGGTAGGTTTTACAAATAGAGTCCTACTAGGAGTAGGATTAGGACTCATCACGAATCCTACTCCGGGTCTTATTTCCTTTAATGGAATCCTTCTCTCTTCGGGCCTTCTCTTGTGAGCCGCCTGGCGCCGGCTCACCCACCGGGTCTTATCCCGTGAGCCGCCTGGCGCCGGCTCACCCACCGGGTCTTGGGCTTGGTCATCCTGTGACTCGCCTGCCGGGTCTTTAATAGAATGTCATGTCTTCGGCCGGGTCTCCTGTGAGTCACCAGGCCGGTTCATACCGCGGGGTATATCCCCGTCAGACCGCACCACCGCGTTCAGCACACGTACAGCTCGATGACGTCTCTGCCTCCTTGATCCAGCGAGCGAGGGCAGAGTAGTAGATGAGTTCTCCGCGAGCACGACAGTGTGGTGGCGGTGGTGGTGGTGGATCTGTCCCGGTAGGGCATCGCCAAGCGCTACCGTGACAAACTAGATGAGAAAATGATCTAGAGAGAGTGAGGGAGGGCTGCGCCGTGGCTTTAGGTCGGATGACTTCCTTCTCCTCTCATATATATAGGGGAAGGGAGGAGGGAACGACGCCCTAGGGTTTCCCCTAGGGGAAGGGTGGTGGCCAAGGGGTGGCTTGCCCCCATGTTTGGGACGCCGACCCCCTTAGGGTTGCCCCACCAGCCCCTTGGCCGCATGGGCCTAGGTGGGAGGTGCGGCCAGCCAACTAGGAGCTGGTGCGCCCCCTCTCACAGCCCATGGGGCCCTCTGGGACAGGTGGACCTGTTGGGGAACGTTGCATGGGAAACAAAAAATTTCCTACGCACACGCAAGATCTATCCATGGTGATGAGCATCTACGAGAGAGAGAGTGGATCTACATACCCTTATAGATCGCTAAGCAGGAAGCGTTAATAAATGTGGTTGATGTAGTCGAACATCTTCGCGATCCAAATCGCCGAGCGTCCCGCGATCCCATCACGATCCATCCCGCGATCCAATCACGATCTGTCCTGCGATCTCATCAAGATCCGTCCCGTGATCCAATCACGAATCATCTCGCGACCTTGATCATGGTCCTTCCGATCTGGCGCCGAACGGACGGCACCTCCGCGTTCAGCACACGTACAGCTCGAAGACGATCTCCGCCTTCTTGATCCAGCAAGAGGGAGCGGAGAGGTAGAAGATTTCTCCGGCAGCGCGATGACGTTGTGGCGATGGTGGTGGAACTATTCCAGCAGGGCTTCGCCTAAGCACCGTTGAAACTAATCTAGAGGAGAAACTACGATCTGGAGGAGAGGCAGCACGTGGCTGTTTTTCTGTGACACAAAACCCTCAAAACCTCTAGTGTATATAGGAGTAGGGAGGGAGGAGCCTTGGCGCACAAGGGACCAGCCCTCGTCCTTGGCGCAAGGAGGAGAGGAGGAGTCCTCCTCCAATCCTAGTAGGATTAGGACTCCTCCTTCCCACTTGGAAACTCTTTCCACCTTGTGTTTTTTCTTTCCCAAACACCTCCAGATGCATGGGCCCTTAGAGGAGGCTTCAGCCAGCCCACCAGGGGCTGGTTTACCTCCTCCCACAGCCCATGTAGCCTCTTTGGTCGAGACACCCCTCCCGATGGTCCCCCGGTACCCTCCCGGCACTCCCGGAACACTACCGATGAGCCCGAAACTTTTCCGGCGACAAAAACAGGACTTCCTATATATCAATCTTTACCTCCGGACCATTCCGAAGCTCATCGTGACATCTGGGATCTCATCTGGTACTTTGAACAACCTTCGGTCACCACCATTCATAACTCTATACTACCGAAACGTCATCGAACCTTAAGTGTGCAGACCCTGCGGGTTCGAGAACTATGTAGACACGACCGAGACACCTCTACGGTCAATAACTAATAGAGGGACCTGGATGCCCATATTGGTTCCTACATATTCTACGAAGATCTTTATGAGTTGAATCTCTATGTCAAGGATTCAGTTAATCGCGTATGTTGTTCCCTTTGTTCTTCGGTATGTTACTTGCTCGAGATTCGATCGTCGGTATCTATATACCTAGTTCAACCTCGTTACCGGAAAGTCTCTTTACTCATTCCGTAATACAAGATCCCATGGCTAATACTTAGTCACATTACTTGCAAGGCTTATTGTGATGTTGTATTACCGAGTGGGCCCTGAGATACCTCTCCGTCACACGGAGTAACAAATCCTAGTCTTGATCCATGCCAACCCAACGGACACCCTCAGAGATACCTGTAGAGCACCTTTATAGTCACCCAGTTACGCTACGACATTTGATACACACAAGGCACTCCTCCGATGTCATTGAGTTGCATGATCTCATGGTCATAGGAACAACTACTTGACATGCAGAAAACAGTAGCAATAAACTGACACGATTATATGCTACGTTTGTAGTTGGGTCTTGTCCATCACATCATTCTCCTAATGATGTGATCTTGTTATAAAATGAAATCTCATGTCCATGGCTAGGAAACCTTAACCATCTTTGATCAACGAGCTAGTCAATTAGAGGCATACTAGGGACATGGTGTTGTCTATGTATCCACACATGTATCTGAGTTTTCAATCAATACAATTCTAGCATGGATAATAAACGATTATCATGAACAAGGAAATATGATAATAACTAATTTACTATTGCCTCTAGGGCATATTTCGAACAGTCTCCCACTTGCACTAGAGTCAATATTCTAGTTCACATCACCATGTGATTTGCATTGTTATGAATCTAACACCCAATGAGTTCTGGGGCTCGATCATGCTTTGCATGTGAGAGAGGTCTTTTAGTCAACGGGTCTGCGACATTCAGATCCGTGTGTACTTTGTAAATCTCTATGTCATACTGTAGACACTGCTATCACACTCCACTTGGAGCTATTCCAAATGGCTGCTCCACTATACGTATCCGGATTGCTATTAAGAGTCATCCCGATTGGTGTTAAAGCTTGCATTGACGTAACTCTTTACAACGAACTCTTTATCACCTTCATACTAGAGAAACATTTCCTTAGTCTTTTAGTTAATAAGGATAATCTTGACCGTTGTCCAGTGATCCACTCCTGGATCACTCTTGTACCCCTTGGCAGACTCATGGCAAGGCACACACCAGGTGCGGTACACAACATGGCATAATATAGAGCCTATGGCTAAGGCACAGGGGACGCCGTTCGTCCATTCTCTTTCTTTTGCTGTGGTCGAGCTTTGAGTTTCACTCAACTTCACACCTTACAAATCAGGCAAGAACTCTTTCTCTGACTGATCTATTGAATTCTTTCAAAATCATGTCAAGGTATGTACTCATTGAAAGTCTCATCAAGCATCTTGATCTATCTCTAAAGATCTTGATGCTCAACAATTAGGTAGCTTTATCTAGGTCTTCCTTTGAAAAACTCTTTTCAGACAACCGTTTATGCTTTCTAGAAATTATACATCATTTTCGATCAATAATATGTCAACCACACATGCTTACCAAAAATTATATAGTGCTCCCACTCACTTTATTGTAAATACAAGTTTCTCATAAACTTTGTATAGACTCGAAAACTTTGATCACCTCATCAAAGCGTATATTCCAACTCCGAGATGCTTGCTCCAGTCCATACAAGGATCACTGGAGCTTGCACACCTTTTAGCATCCTTAGGACTGACAAAAACCTTCTGGTTGTATCTCATACAACCTTTCCTCAAGGAAGGAAACGATGTTTTGACATCAATCTACCAGTTTCATAATTGAAAAATGCAGTAACCGCTAACATAATTCCAACAGACTTTAGCATCGCTATGAGTGAGAAAGTCTCATCGCAGTCAACTCCTTGAACTTGTCGGAAACTTCTTTGTGACTAGTCAAGCTTTATAAATGGTGACATTTACCATCAGCGTCTGTCTTCATCTTAAAGGCCCATTTGTACTCGACGACCTGCTGTCCAACGAGCAAGTCTACCAAAGTCTATACTTGGTTTTCATACATGGATCCTTTCTCGGATTTCATGGCCTCTAACCATTTGTCGGAATCCGGGCCCATCATCGCTTCTCCATAGGTCATAGGTTCATCATTGTCCAACAACATGACCACTAAGACTGGGTTGTCATACCACTCAAGAGCAGTACATGTCCTTGTCGACCTACGAGGTTTGATAGTAACTTGATCCGAAGCTTCATGATCATCATCATTATCTTCCTCTTCAACTAACGTAGGCTTCACAGAAACATCTTCCTGCGCTACGCTACTCTCTGGTTGAAACAAAGGTTCAACAACCTCATCAAGTTCTATCTTCCTCCCACTCAATTCTTTCGAGAGAAACTCTTTCTCGAGAAAGGAATCATTTTAGCAACAAACACTTTGTGCTCGATCTGAGATAGAAGGTATACCCAATTGTTCTTAGGGCATTCCATGAAGATGCATTTGTCAGTTTTGAGCTCATTAGGTGAAAAACCTTTTTTCACATAAGCGTCGCAGCCCCAAACATTAAGAAATGGCAGCTTAGGTTTCTATCAAACCATAATTCATATGGTGGCATCTCAAAGGATTTAGATGGTACCCTATTTAAAGTGAATGTAGTTGTCTCTAATGCATAACCCCAAAACGATAGTGGCAAATCGATAAGAGATATCATAGTATGCACCATATCAGTAGAGCACGACTATGACGTTCGAACACACCATCACACTATGGTGTTCCAGGTGGCGTGAGTTGTGAAACAACTTTCACATTGTCTAAAGTTGTATGCCAAACTCGTAACTCAGATATTCACCTTCGCGATCATATCGCAGACATTTTTATCTTCTTGTCATGATGATCTTAAACTTCACTCAGAATTTGCTTGAACTTTTCAAATGATTCAGATTTGTGTTTCATTAAGTAAATATACACTATATCTACTCAAAGCATCAGTGAAGGTAAGAAAATAACGATATCCACCGCACGCTACAAGACTCATTGGATTGCATACATCAACATGTATGATTTCCAATAAAATCACTTGCCCGCTCCATCAAACCAGAAAACGGGGTCCTTAGTCATCTTGCCCAAGAGGCATGGTTTGCATGTCTCAACCGATTCGAAATTGAATGAGTCCAAAGATCCATCAACATGGAGTTTCTTCATGTGATTTATACCAATATGACATTTAGCGGCAGTGCCACAAGTATGTGGTACTATCATTATTAACTCTGTATCTTTTGGCATCAATGTTATTAACATGTGTATTACTACGATCAAGATTCAACAAACCATTCTCATTGGGTGCATGACCATTGAAGGTATTATTCATGTAAACAGAATAACCATTATTCTCTCACTTAAATGAATAACCGCATTGCAATAAACATGATCTAATCATGTTCATGCTTAACGCAAACACCAAATAACATTTATTTAGGTTTGTCACTAATCTCGAAGGTAGAGACAATATGCGATGTTGATCACATCAACCTTGGAAACATTTCCAACACATCGCCACCTCACATTTAGCTAGTCTCCGTTTATCCCGTAGCTTTTATTTCGAGTTACTAACATTTAGCAACCGAACCGGTATCCAATATCCAGGTGCTACTAGGAGTACTAGCAAGGTACACATCAATAACACATATATCATACACTACAGGAATCAACTACTTTGCCGTCAGCCATAGCGGACGGCAAATGCATGCATGGCGGACGGCAAAGGCTTTGCCGTCTGCCAGCAGATGGCCAACCGTCCGGCTAAATAAGCTACAGTAAAGAGCGCTTTGCCGTCTGCTGGCAGACGGCAAAGATTCTTAGGTCTTTGTCGTCAGCCAGCTGACGACAAAGACCGTGGACGGCACACGTGGCACCTTACGGCCGTTAAGTGGTTAACGACATGCTTTGTCGTCGGCTGGCAGACGGCAAAGATGCAAAGTTCGTTGGCGTCTGCCAGCGGATGACAAAGCAACTGTTTTTTTGCCGGCCTATGTGGTTTCTTTGCCTTCAGCTGGTAGACGACAAAGATGCAAAGTTCTTTGCCGTCTGCCAGCAAACGACAAAGAAACCACATAGGCCAGCCTAGTGCCACCCCAGGTTACACAGGTAGCTGCCACATGGCAGCTTTGTCGTCTGCTGGCCGACGACAAAGCTCTTTGCCGTCAGCCAGAAAACGGCAAAGAGCCTATACAATATCTATTTTTTATATTTTTTCTTAAATTCATTCAATTTCACAAAATTTCACATATATACATATATACACATTTGAAAATACTTTCAACAAGCATAACAACACATATACATACCAAATCATATCCCTGCCATAGGGATATGATCATGCAACACATATATATACATACCAAATGAAAAGTCCATATGCAACATATATAGCTAGCCAACATATCCCACAACAAGCATAAAATGGTTTCATCCATACATACATATATAGGTAGCAAGTTTCACATTGTTCATCCTACAAAATGAAAACAAAAAGGAAGCACAAGAAGAAGAGTAGACTCCATCAACGCAAGCTTCCTCATCGAAAGCAAATCTGCAAATTGGGAAAGAAGAAAGTTAGAAGAAGAAGAAGAAGAAGACTAGAAGAAGAAGACTAGCTAGAAGAAGAAGAAGAATTTTTCTTCTCTTTCTTTTTCTCCTATCCTTTTCTTTTTCTAACTAAGGTAGGTAAAAATGCCATTTTTTAGCTAAGCTAGGTAAAAATGCTAACTGTAGGTCATTTTAGAGCTAAGCTAGGTAAATAGGTCATTTTCAATGTTAGTAAGGATATTATGTCATTTTTTACCTAAGTAAGCTAATTATGTCATTTTTGAGCTATCCTAGTTAAAATCGGCCATTTTGGAGCTAGGTATGGTTATTTTGTGATTTTGGAGGAAAATAAACTAATGATATGACAATTTGGAGCTAAACCAAGGTTATTATGCCATTTTTTTACCTAAGTAAGCTAATTATGTCATAAATGAACTAGCTAAGCTAAGTATAGATCATTATTGAGCTATCCTAGGTAGTTAGGCCATTTTGAGCTAACTAAGCATATTTATTCATTTTGGAGGACAAAATGGTAAGTGTAGGTCATTTTTGAGCTATCCTAGTTAAAATCTGTCATTTTGGAGCTAGGTAAGGTTATTTTGTCATTTTGGAGGAAAACAAACTAATGATATGACAGTTTGGTGCTAAACCAAGGTTATCATGCCATTTTTTACCTAAGTATGCTAAGTATGTCATAAATGAACTGAAGAAGCTAAGTATAGGTCATTTTTGAGGTAACCTAGGTAGTTATGCCATTTTTGAGCTAACTAATCATATTTACTCATTTTGGAGGACAAAATGGCAAGTGTAGGTCATTTTAGAGCTATGCTAGTTAAATCGGTCATTTTGGAGGTAGGTAAAGTTATTATTTTGGAGGAAAATAAGCTAAGTCTATGTCATTTTGGAGCTAAACCAAAGTTATCGTGCCATTTTTACCTAAGTATGCTTAGTATGTCATAAATGAACTAAAGAAGCTAAGTATAGGTCATTTTGGAGCTAAATTGGTCATTTCTTAAGCTAAGTATGCATTTGTTAATCAAAATACTTGGGAAAACTTACCATCATCACGGAGGTGAAGGACCGGTCGGGTTTGTGCCAGGGTGAGACGGAGAAGGACCGGTCGGGGTTGTGGTAGACGCAGAAGGATCGGTCGATGCTTGTCGGGAGGAACGCTGCACCAAAGATCATTTCCAATGTGTCCTTAGCATGATGCAACTCAAATGTGAATACTAGTAACTAATGACCATTCAAATGAAACTCACCGTGGGTGCTATAGCAATATGGGGCATCGATGGAGGGGTCTAACCATTGTTCTGGCACACGGTCTACACTTTTGTTTTCATGAGTCAGTCATATTAGTTAGTGATGAAACGAACATTACATGCATGATTTGGCTAATATGCAGGAGAAACTTACCACGAAAAGCTCGTATAGGGCCCGGTGAGATGCGTCGTTCCGGTTGATCTCCTCCTCCAACAGCCTAGCCATCCTCTCCTCCATGTCCCTCTCCCTCTGCGCCGCCTGCCTGTTTGCCTCCGCCAGAAGCTCCTGGGCCCTAGCCTCGATGGCGAGCTCCATTGGCCATGGACGAGGCCTTATCTCGGGATCGGAGCTCGTCTGGCACTTCTTGATCTCCGGGAGAGTTCTAGGACAACATATTACTCCATCCCTAATGGCTATCGAGCCATGGGGCCTCCCGCCACCAGATATCATCATGAGCTCTGGATAAAAAGGACTATGGCTCGGGTTGAAGTCCTCCCCTTTCTTCGCCTTCCCCTCATATCTGTACCTCACGAGCTTATTATGGGAGGAGATGTTGCTGAAGCTCTCTGGATGATTGAGGCCATCCTCAGAGAATGCCTTGTCCTTCTTGTACGAGGCAGTATGGGCCATGGCATAGAGCTCAAACAGTGGTGGCACCTCCTTGTTTTCTCGCACCTAAAAGAGAGGAACAAAATATTAGTTAACGGCTCAAGCTAGCATGAAGAATGAAATTGCATGAATCATGAAGCAAACCACATACCCAGTGAGCCCCGTACTCAAACAGGTTGGAGCTCCCTTGATGGTGTGGCACACCTTTCATTTGGGAACGCTTATCCTTGGCCTTGTTGTGGTCGTCTAGCCATTTGGGAGAGCACCACTCATCCACCAATGCCTCCCAACAGTTCATCCTATCCACACACCATCTCGAGGGCACCTAAGTTAGACAATAGAAATTTCAGCGCTACGCCTACGAATCAAGTCAAGGAAACTAAGTACAAGGTCTTAAGAATAGATAATTACCTTCATTAACTTCTCCTTACTCAGATAATTTGGGCGGCACTTCTTCTTGGCCCTCTTAATGTTAGTCGAGGCGTAGTAGTCTCGAATAGCCTGCACCCGAGCCTCGTGCCGTAAGTTCTAAAATAGGTGCTTGCACTCGGCTATGAGAACAATAGCCGCTTTCGCCTCGTGTTCCTCAAGACACCTGTAGAAGGTCTGCAATCAAACAAGACAACACTGATTAGTACAATCAATAGGTGTTGTTAATTTTTAATTCTGTAAAGGAGAAATTACCCAAAACCGACGGATCACAATGTCAGCCACCATCTCGCATAAGACACCGTCGACCCTCTGCTCCGGCGAGGCCGGGGCAGCCAAGTATAGCTCCTAGGTTAGTGCTACCTGTGGAACCTCACCCTCACTGGGCAACTGGACCTTCCCTGGGAAGTGGTGCCGGAGAAGCACACCAAGGACCTGGTTGGGCCTGCGGACACCACGCTTGTGTTCCAACCCCTGCAGTATGACAAGGCCAACACATTAAATATCAATTTGAAGAAACATGAAGGCAAAAGGTTAAAAAAGTAAATGCACTTACTTCTCTGCATTAGGCTCAATCAACCACCTCTTATCACGGCATTGGCACGGGCGAGAGCTTTGTACAACCACGCCGGTAGACCTTCTTGCCCTATTCAACCAGCTCGCCCTTGCTATAGGTGTCCTCAGACAAGTTGTCCTCTCCACCATCAACATGGACACTAGCCTCCGGAGTCACGTGGGATGAAGATTCTAGGACCAGAGTCTCCTGGGGTGAAGACTCTTGGACCGGAGTCTCCTGGGACGAAGGCTCGGTGACCCGAGGCTCGTCGGCCCGAGGCTCGGCGACTGGAGTCCGAGACGGGTCCAAGTCAGATGGGTCCACCTGAGACGGAGCACTCCTATGGTCGGGAGAGTCAGCTGGGGGTGGCGGCGAGGAAGGCACAGCAGCCTTCCTACCTCTAGCACCTCTCTTCGTCTTCCCTCGACCTCTCCCGGTCAAAGAAGAAGCGCCCGCCGGTGTCTGCATACAGTGTACCAGTGCTCTCCGGAGTTGCTGGGGTGGAATAATAGCACCCCTCCCAGCACGCGCCGAGGAAGGAGGCTCAGAGCGCTCTCGACCCACGCCCACTATTTGCCAACACCTGCAATGACAAAGAGTGAACGAAATCAGTTCAACATAAAAAAATTGAATACCTAATAACATGAACTAATTAATGATATATATGTACATAATAATAATTGAATACCTGACATTACTAATATTAATCTTCATCGTCTATATATGCCCCAGTATCAATAAATGCATAATCATCATCACTATCAGTAATGACGTGCTCATCAGCATCATAAATAAATGCATCAACATGTGGAAGGCCTCCTTTATGGAATCGGTCAAGCATTGATAGGTCATCCGCAATAGTAACCTCTTCTTCTTTCGTCTCTTCTTGTTCCGGCTCAGGGGTGAAGTCGGATTCACTGTCGCTGTCTACCTCAATGTTCCGGGGTGAAGTAGAGCGGTTCTTGGAACGTTTTTTGGAAACACATGTTTCTTGGAAGAATTCTCCTTCATATGTTTCTGGGTTAATGTGAGGTTCATAATCATCTTCATTGAGCGGAGCTGGTCTAAAATGTGGCGGCACATCATAAACGACATCCCAACCTTTCACATTTGGATCCGTTTGGCAGGCCCACGGTAGATAGAAAACTTGGGTCGCCTGTTGAGCCGTAATATAGACATCGGGAACATCTAAATGGGTGCTTTGTTTGATTTTGACTAGCCCTATATGTTCATGAGTCCTTCTAGTCTCTTTTCGGCTGGAACCAATAACATTTGAAGACTAAGACGTTTGGTGGGTTTTCACCAAAGAATGTAAGTTCATAAATTGCTTCAACTCTTCCATAATACTCGACCCCTCCTTCATCGACAGCGGAGACAAAACAATTTGTAGACTTTTCGTCGTCCATAGATAGCTCTTTGCCAAAAGTACGAAAGCGATACACGTTGATGTTGTATTTGTCAAATGAACGGACCTTATAGTCAAAACCATTAGCGGCTTGTCTCAATTCGGAGTCCATAGACTGCATTAGCCTACAAGTTTAATATGAAAGGATTGTTGCATTAGCCACAAACTAGACGAAGAAATGAAACCGTCTAATGGAAATTACCGTTTGCTTAAACCAAGAGATGTAACCGGGATAACCGCCTCCATGCTTTGCCAGAAGCTCATACTCTTCGATGGAATCCTTTTGGATCACCGCTTCATCCGAGAATTTGGCGACGTATCGACTGTATCACATATCTGGGAATAAGAGCATTTCAAAGGAATTAGAAGTTGCAAAACAATGTACCGAGAACTTACTTGATGTACGACCACACTCTATTAGGTTGTTGAAGATATAGAACGAAATGGTCCGCCATTCTTCGACATCCAACGCTATTGCTTTTGAAGCACCGGCTGGTGCGAGCTTCCCTTTGAATAGGCTGAGGTTGGATCAACCTTTTTCACGGTCGCCATCATTGTACCCAGGCTTCGGATTATGCAAATGACGATTCTTGGCTTTGTAGTGTGCTGTCACGAAGTTTGCCGCCTCCTCAGTAATGAATGCCTCGGCCATTGATGCTTCAACTCTACGTTTATTTTTACATTTTGCATGAAGTGTCTTCTGCATCCTCTCAGTTGCGAAGCACCAACGATTTTGCATGGGCTCCCCCAATCTTGCCTCGGTCGGGAGATGCAAAATCAAATGCTGCATTGGATTAAAGAAGCCCGGTGGAAAGATCTTTTCTAACTTGCAGATCAACTCCAGTGCCAACTCTTCCAGTTTGTCTAGCACGTCAGGCGATAGTTCTTCCACACAAAGAGCACGGAAGAAATAGCTCAGCTCTGCCAGTACTAGCCATTCATCCTCAGGGAGAAAGCCACGCAACATCACTGGCATTACCCGTTCAAGCCATATGTGCCAATCATGACTCTTGAGACCAAATATTTTTAATTTGTCAAGACTCGCTCTCCTCTTTAGATTCGTTGCATACCCATCGGGGAACATCAACTGCATTTTCACCCACAAGATAATTTCCCTCATAGATGGCCTCCCAAGATTGAACCATGCCTTTGGCTTCCTCCAGTTCTTCTTTCCTTTTGGTTGTCGTATGTTTTGTAATGGTCTATCACATAGAGCCTCCTGATCGACTCTAGCCTTAGGATTATCCTTCGACTTCCCCTCTATGCCGGACAATGTACCAAAAAGGGCCTCTGCGATATTCTTTTCAGTGTGCATCACGTCGATGTTGTGTGGGAAAAGGAGGTCTTTAAAGTAAGGCAGATCCCACAAACATATCTTGTGAGTTCAGGTGTGTTCCGTATTATACCCTTTGAAATACCCTGGACGATCTGGATCCGGCTCGAGAGCGTTTATCTGATCCAGGATCTGTTGGCCTGTCAACGCAGGTGGTGCAATGTTTTTGACAACTCTACCTTTGATGAAATTCTTCTTGTCTTTTCTGAACTTATGGTCAGGATCCAGGAACTATCTATGCATGTCAAAGCAAGAAAACTTGCGACCCGCCTGCAGCCAACAGAACTCAAGAGCTTCCTTGCATGTGGGGCATGGGAACCTTCCATGCACAGACCAGCCAATGAATAGCGCATACGCCGGCAAGTCATGTGATGAGTACATGAATCACACATGCATTTTGATGTTCTTTTTGGTAGCGGCATCGTATGTCTTGATCTCATTATCCTAGGCTTCTTGCAATTCATCATTAAGAGGCTACATGTACACATTCATATTCTTCCCCGGATATTAGGGCCCTAGAATTATCAGTGTCAGGAAAATGTTCTTTCTTTTCATAATCTCTCCGGGGGAGATTGAGTGGAATGACAAATACAGACCAACAATTGTATTGTGCAGCCATCATACCATACACATTGAACCCATCCATGCTGATGGCAACTCGAGGATGCCTTGGATCTGCCCCTTTATCCTTATGTAATGCATTGAAGTGCTTCCACGCAAAAGTGTCTGAAGTGTGTCCCAACATCGGATTCCCATATGCATCTAGTTCTGTTCTTTTGCCCAATGTATGCCACGTCATCTGTCTAGCCATCTCGTCGACCATGAAAAGATGTTGAAGTCTTGATATGATTGACAGATACTGAAGAACATTAATGGGGATTTTTGTCTAACTCTTCTCACCCATATCGTTGTCTACCAGAACATACCTGGAAGCATTGAAAATGGGGCAATAGTTCAAGCCCGCATACTCAAGCCTAAATAAGGAACGTCCATTCTCACAGGCATCTATCTTCTCATAGGACATCTTAAGCCCACGTAGGATTTTGTTCGACTGGTACAGGTTTGCTGGCAATACATGGCCTTTGGGTAGAAAGCGTCCAAATATCATCATCATCGTGTCATAGCATTTAGACCCAGGTTGAACTGAGCCTTCAGAGCCATTACTTGGGCGATGGCATCCAGCTGACAAAGCTCAGTGTGCTCGTGGAGAGGACGTTTCGAAGACTCCAACATTGCATAAAAGGCCTTTGCAGATTCCTCCATCTCATCGTCCGAATCCCGAGCATCATCAAAGTCTTGCACCATGTCTTCGATCCCGGTACCATGCTCGTCGGTGCGACGATGAACCACCTTAGCTCTGTCACGTTGGGCAGACTCACCATGAAATGTCCAGACCGTATAATTAGGCATAAAACCTCACTTCTGCAGGTGTTTGATCATTTGAAACTCTGACTTCTTCTTAAAGTTGTCGCAATTGACACAAGGGCACCAGGTTATTTTTTGTCCATTTGCAAATGTGACTCTCACAAACTCCTTGGTTTTTGTTATCCATTCACGGGTCATGTCTTTTTGACTAGTGTGACCGGTGTACATCCACCCACGATCACTCATCTTGCCTTGCTACTGGACACACAAAAAATATATACATAATTCAGCAAACCATATTCATCAGTTAATAGAGTTTGTCAGTTTTATTACGTCGATGCAACCTAGACGCTAGTAGGTAAACATAGGTCCTAATCCCACCCGAGTATGTGTAGATTGGGTTCGTTTTCCCATGCTCCGCTCCGGATCCGACACACAATTTTGGCAGCACCTCCCCGTTGTTCTCCTGATACACGTCTCGGCAATAAGCAGAGAGGATGTGTACCCGGAGAACAACAGCGAGGCACTGACGAAATTCTGCATCGGATCCAAAGCAGAGCATATGGGAAAACGAACCCAATCTACACATACTCGGGCTGTCCATGGATAACGTTGGACAATTCGAAAGACGGTCATAAATATGCTAATGAATGCATATTTATAGATGTAACCCTTTCGAACGGGAGAAGCATAGTGGTCACGCATACTGATGCTTGAAGACACCCATAGCTAGCAAGTTTCATTGGCACGAAGATCGGAACAGAGCAACTTTTCTTAAGGGTGCGGGGGAGAAGATGTAATTTGTGCTCACCAACAAACGAAGCAGGGGAGCTCGTCAAATGCACGGGGAGGTCATCGAACAACTGCACATTGAAATTCACATGATCAACAGAAAATATGATGTTTCTTATAACAAAATAGGAAAATATGTGACCTAGCTCATAATTTACAAAACAATGACCTCCTCAGCCTCATGAGGGCCGAAGAGCACCTTTTTGGTGAACAGGAGGCAGAATAGGTGTCGGGGGTCAGGGGTAAGTGGCATCGGGAGACAGTGGAGTCGGGGGGCGGTGGCGTTGGTGGTCGGGGGTCGATGGTGTCGGTGGTCGGGGGTCGATGGTGTCGGTGGTTGGGGGGCGATGGCGTCGGTGGTCGGGAGTCGAGGGTCCGGGGCGTCGGGGGTCCGTGGCATCAGGGGTTGGTGGCATCGGAGGTTGGGGGTTAGTGGCGTCGGGGATCGGGGGCTCTTCTCTTCTTCTTCTTCTTCTTCTTCTTCTTCTTCTTTTGCTTATCCTTCTTCTTCTCCTCCTCCTCTTCTCCTCATCTTCTTCTTCTTCTTCTTCTTATTCTTCTTTTTGCACTAACCTAATAAACCTAAACTAACACTAACCTAATTAAGACTAACCTAATAAACCTAAACTAACACTAACCTAACTAACACTAACCTAAACTAACACTAACCTAATTAACAGTAACCTAATAATCTAAACCTAAACGAAAATAAAAAAATAGAAAAAAGAGGAGAGGGGAAGAGCTGACCAGAGGGGGCGGGGTAGGGGGCATCGGGGAGGGTTGGGGAGCGTCGGGGAGGGCCGGGGAGCGCTGGGGCGGTGGTGGCGGCCGGACGGCGGGGACAGGGGCCCTCGGGCTCTTGGGAGCGGCGAGTGGCAGGGCCGGAGGGGGCGCAAGGGGGCCATAGGGAACCATTCGGGGCGGTGGGCCGATGGGGCGGTGGGCGCGGGCAACGGGTGGCGGTGGCGGGCGACGGGCGGCGGTGGCAACGGGGACGCAGGGCTCCGAGGCGGTGGGGCGCAAGGGATCCTGGGCATGGCGGCGGGGGCGACGGGGCATCGATGGCATCGGGGGGCAGTGGGCCGATGGGGCGGTGGGCCGGTGGGGCGGCAGGGTGGTGGGGCGACGGGGCGGCGACGCGCGTGCGGTGGGCTGCGGGGAGGAGAGAGAGAAATAGAGAGAGAGAGAGAGGCTGGGTGGGGCCTTGCCGTTAGTTATGTCCCCTCTTTGCCGTCCGCTAGCAGACAGTAAAGGAGGTTTGCCGTCCGCTAGCAGACGGCAAAGAGGGGGCCGTTAGGTTAAGTTGTAAGCGGCTCGTAAGTGGGGCCCCCTCCCTCTTTGTCGTCCGCTAGCAGATGGCAAACCTCCTTTGCCGTCCGCTAGCAGACGGCAAAGAAGTGGCTGATGGCAAAGAGCTTCTTTGCCATCAGCTAGTTGTTTGCCGTCCGTTTTATGGAAACGGATGGCAAAGAGCTTCTTTGCCGTCCGCCAGCTGACGGCAAAGAACTGGCTGACGGCAAATTTCCTGATTCCAGTAGTGATATATGCTTGTGTCGACGTTGCCAGCAATCTTATCTACCAAGTATCTAGAGTTGTTCCGCTTCAACGACCGCTCTCCTCATAATGGAAGCACTTAGTCTCGGGTTTGGGTTCAACTTTGGGTTGCTTCACTTGAGCAGCAACTGATTTGCCATCCACGAAGTCTCCCTCCTTGCCCTTGCCCTTCTCGAAACTAGTGGTTTTACTAATCATCAACACTTTATGCTCCTTGATTTCTACCTTCATGGTGTCAAATATCGCGAACAGCTCAGGGATCATTGTTTCCATCCCTGGCATTTTATAGTTCATCACGAATATCTAGTAGCTTAGTGACAGTGACTTGGAAAACTATATCAATCACTTTCTTATCTGGAAGATCAACTCCCACTCGATTCAAGCAATTGTAGAACCCAGACAATCTGAGCACATGCTCAACGATTGAGCTATTCTCCTTCATCTTGCAGGCAAAGAATCTTGTTGGACATCTCATATCTCACAACACGGGCACGAGCCTGAGATCCCAATTTCAGCTCTTAGAACATCTCATATGTTCTGTGACGTTTGAAACGTTTTTAAGCCTCAATTCTAAGACTTAATGCATGACGCACTAAACTATCAAGTAGTCATCGGAACATGCCTGCCAGATGTTCACAACATCTATAGACGACGCTAGAGGGGGGTGGCGCACCGAGCAGTGCATTAAGGACATAAGCCTTCTGTGCGGCAATGAGGACAATCCTCAGATCACGGAGCCAGTATGCAATATTTCTACCATCATCTTTCAACTCTATTTCTCTAGGAACATATAAAAATTCAAGGGAGCTACAGCGTGAGCTAGTAATCTGCAACATAATTTGCAATGACACTACTGACTATGTTCATGATAATGAGTTCAATTAATCATATTACTTAAGAACTCCCACTCAAATTGACATCCCTCCGGTCATTCGAGTGATACATGATCCAAATTTACTGAAGTCCGATCATCACGTGAGTTGAGGTGGTTTCAATGGTGAACATCATCATGTTGATCATATCTGCTATATGACTCATGTTCGACCTTTCAGTCTCTTGTGTTCCGAGGCCATGTCTATACATGCTAGGGTCACCAAGTTTAACCCGAGTGTTCTGCATGTGCAACCCTGGCTTGCACCCGTTGTATGTGAACGTAGAGTCTAGCACACCCGATCATCACGTGGTGTCTCGACACGACGAACTTTCGCAGCGGTGCACGGTCGGGGAGAACACAATTCATCTTGAAATTTAAGTGAGGGATCACCTTATAATCCTATCGTCGTCCTAAGCAAAACAAGGTGCATAAAGGATTAACATCACATGCAAATCATAAGTGACATGATATGGCCATGGACTTGTGCTTTTGATCTCCATCTTGAAAGCACCAGCATGATCTCCATCATCACCGGCATGAGACCATGATCTCCATCATCTTGATCTCCATCAACTTGTCGTCATCGCGGTTGTCGCGCCCACCATGCTTCTACTACTATTGCTACCATTTAGCGATAAAGTAAATCATTACATAGCGCTTAATGATTGACACGCACATCATACAATAATTGAAGACAACCCTATGGCTCCTGCCGGTTGTCGTACTCATCGACATGCAAGTCATGATATTCTATACATCACATGATCATCTCATACATCACATATATCTCATCATGTAATTGGTCATATCACATCACAACATACCCTGCAAAAACAAGTTAGATGTCCTCTAATTGTTGTTGCAAGTTTTACATGGCTGCTACGAGTGTTGGGGAACGTTGCATGGGAAACAAAAATTTCCTACGCACACGCAGATCTATCCATGGTGATGAGCATCTACGAGAGGGAGAGTGGATCCACATACCCTTGTAGATAGCTAAGCGGGAAGCGTTAAGAAACGCGGTTGGTGTAGTCGAACGTCTTCGCGATCCAAATCACCATGCGTCCCACGATCCAATCATGATCGGTCCCGCGATCCAATCACCATCTGTCCCGCGATCCAATCACGATATGTCCCGCGATCCGATCACGATCTGTCCCACGAACTTGATCACGATCCATCTCGCGAACTTGATCACGATCCTTCCGATCTAGTACCGAACGGACGGCACCTCCGCGTTCAGCACACGTACAGCTTGATGACGATCTCCACCGTCTTGATCCAGCAAGAAGGAGTGGAGAGGAAGAAGATTTCTCCGCCAGCCTGATGGCGCTCCGGCGATGGTGGTGGAGCAATTCTAGTAGGGCTTCGCCTAAGCACTGCAGAAAAACCGATCTAGAGGAGAAACTATCCACTAGAGATTAGGGTTTGCACGTGGCTGAAAAATCTATGCAAAACCCTAGAAATCCACTAGTATATATAGGAGGAGGGGAGAGGAGGCTGCGCCCAAGGGGAGGGCCTCCCTTGGCTTCGGCCGAACTGGTGGAGGGGGAGTCCTCCTCCAATTGGGAGTCCACCTCTTACACGAGAGGTGGAACTTGGGGAGGACTCCACCCGAATTCGGTTTGGGCCTCTCTCGCCTGCACCTAGGCCACCTTGGACGACTCCACCAGCCAACTAGGGGCTGGTGGGTCGCCACTTTGTCCCATGGGGTGGGTTGGCCCCACTGGTGGACTCCTAGGACCCATTCGTCACTCCCGGTATAGTACCGAAAGTGCCCGAAATCTTTCCGGAGTCCAAACACCACCTTCCTATATATAAATCTTCATTTCCGGAGCATTCCGGAACTCCTCGTGACGTCTGGGATCTCATCCGAGACTACGAACAACCTTCGGTCACCAGCATCCATAATTCTATAGTACCAAAACGTCACCAAACCTTAAGCGTGCAGACCCTGCGGGTTGGAGAACTATGTAGACATGACCGAGACACCTCTATGGTCAATAACCAATGGCGGGACGTGGATGTCCACATTGGTTCCTACATATTATACGAAGATCTTTATCGGTCGAACCTCTATGTCAAGGATTCAGTTAATCCCGTATGATGTTCCGAGATGCGATCGTCGGTATCTCCATACCTAGTTTAACCTCGTTACCGACAAGTCTCTTTACTCGTTCCGTAATACAAGATCCCATGACTAACACTTAGTCACATTGCTTGCAAGGCTTATTGTGATGTTGTATTACCGAGTGGGCCCTGAGATACCTCTCCGTCACATGGAGTAACAAATCCCAGTCTTGATCCATGCCAACTCAACAAACACCCTCGGAGATACCTGTAGAGCACCTTTATCGTCACCCAATTATGTTGCGACGTTTGATACACACAAGGTACTCCTCCGATGTCAGTGAGTTGCATGATCTCATGGTCATAGGAACATATACTTGACATGCAGAAAATAGTAGCAATAAACTGATACGATCATAAGCTACATTTGTTGTTTGGGTGTTGTCCATAACATCATTCTCCTAATGATGTGATCCCGTTATCAAATGACATCTCATGTCTATGGCTAGTAAACCTTAACCATCTTTCAATCAGCAAGCTAGTTCACTAGAGGCACACTAGGGATATTGTGTTTGTCTATGTATCCACACATGTATCCATGTTTCCAATTAATACAATTATAGCATGGACAATAAACGATTATCGTGAACAAGGAAATACAATAATAAACACTTTATTTATTGCCTCTAGGGCATATTCCAACAACGAGTATCTAGCAAGAACAATTCCCACCTACGCAAAACCACAATGGTGATACATAAGTTGCTTTTCAACCTTCTAAAGGACCGACTTTGTCGAATTCGATCCAACTAAAGTAGGAGAAACAGACTCCCACCAGCCATCTTTATGCAACGAAGTTACACATCAGTCGATGGAACCGGTCTCTCGTCAGCGTACGAGTAAGGTTGGTCCGGGACGCTTCATCCCTTAATACCGCTGAACCAAAGCACGACCAAGGGAGGAAGCAATCTAAGCATCAACGCCCACAAACTCCTTTGTGTTCTACTCGAGATCTCATCTACACATAGACCTAGCTCATGATACCACTGTTGGGGAACATTGCATGGGAAACAAAGATTTTCCTACGCACACGCAAGATCTATCCATGGTGATGAGCATCTATGAGAGGGAGAGTGGATCTACATACCCTTGTAGATCGCTAAGCAGGAAGCATTACGAAACGCGGTTGATGTAGTCGAATGTCTTCGCGATCCAAATCGCCGAGCGTCACGTGATCCCATCACGATTCGTCCTGCGGTCCAATCACGATCTATCCCATGATCTCATCATGATCCGTCCCGTGATCCAATCACGAATCGTCTCGTGATCTTGATCATAGTCCTACCGATCTAGCGCCGAACGGACGGCACCTCCACGTTCAACACACGTACAGCTCAATGACGATCTCCGCCTTCTTGATCTAGCAAGAGGGAGTGGAGAGGTAGAAGAGTTCTCCGGCAGCACAACGGTGTTGCGGCGACGGTGGTGGAGCTATTCCAGCAGGGCTTCGCCTAAGCACCGCTGAAACCAATCTAGAGGAGAAACTACGATCTAGAGGAGAGGCAACACGTGGCTGTTTTTCTGTGTCTCAAAACCCTCAAAACCTCTAGTATATATAGGAGGAGGGAGGGAGGAGCCTTGGAGCACAAGGGACCAGCCCTTTTCCTTGGTGCAAGGAGGAGAGGAGGAGTCCTCCTCCAATCCTAGTAGGATTAGGACTCCTCCTTCCCACTTGGAAACTCTTTCCACCTTGTGTTTTTTCTTTCTCAAACACCTCTAGCCGCATGGGACCTTAGAGGAGGCTTACGCCAGCCACCAGGGGATGGTTTACCTCCTCCCATAGCGCATGTAGCCACTTGGGTCGAGACACCCCTCCCGATGGTCCCTCGGTACCCTCCCCGCAATCCCGGTACACTACTGATGAGCCCTAAACTTTTCTGACGAACAAAACAGGACTTCCTATATATCAATCTTTACCTCTGGACTATTTTGTAGCTCCTCGTGACGTTCGGGATCTCATTCGGGACTCTGAACAACCTTCGGTCACCACCATTCATAACTCTATACTACCAAAACGTCACGGAACCTTAAGTGTGCAGACCCTACGGGTTCGAGAACTATGTAGACATGATCGAGACACCTCTACGGTCAATAACCAATAGCAGGACCTAGATGACCATATTGATTCCTACATATTCTACGAAGATCTTTATCGGTTGAACCTCTATGTCAAGGATTCAGTTAATCCCGTATGTTGTTCCCTTTGTTCTTCAGTATGTTACTAGCCCGAGATTCGATCGTCGGTATCTGTATACCTAGTTCAACCTCGTTACCGGCAAGTCTCTTTACTCGTTCCATAATAGAAGATACCATGGATAACACTTAGTCACATTGCTTGCAAGGCTTATTGTGATGTTGTATTACCGAGTGGGCCCTGAGATACCTCTCCGTCACACGGAGTAACAAATCCTAGTCTTCATCCATGCCAACCCAACAGACACCCTCGGAGATACCTGTAGAGCACCTTAATAGTCAACCAGTTACGTTGCAACGTTTGATACACTCAAGGCACTCCTCCGGTGTCAGTGAGTTGCATGATCTCATGGTCATAGGAACAAATACTTGACATGCAGAAAACAGTAGCAATAGACTGACACGATCATATGCTACGTTTATAGTTGGGTCTTGTCCATCACATCATTCTCCTAATGACGTGATCCCATTATCAAATGACATCTCATGTCCATGGCTAGGAAACCTTAACCATCTTTGATCAATGAGCTAGTCAATTAGAGGCATACTAGGGACATGGTGTTGTCTATGTATCCACACATGTATTTGAGTTTTCAATCAATACAATTCTAGCATGAATAATAAAAGATTATCATGAACGGGGAAATATGAAATTAACTAATTTATTATTGCCTCTAGGGCATATTTCCAACAGTCGTGTGTTGACTTTCCAGGGCGGCTGGCTTTGGTGGTTGCCCCCCCAAGTGGGAGGATACATGTTTACTAAGGTATTTATGGATGGTGGCAGCAGCATCAATATCCTGTACTATGACACTTTACGCCGATTAAAGTTGCTTGATAAAGATCTTAGGCCTTCTTTGACAGTCTTTCATGGTGTGGTTCCTGGCAAGTCGGCTTATCCAGTGGGTAAGATCTCTTTGGAAGTCGCCTTTGCTGACGAATACAATTACAAGGTGGAATCCTTGTGGTTTGAGGTGGTAAAAAATAAAATTCCATATCATGCTCTGTTTGGGCGACCGGCTTACGCCAAGTTCATGGCTAGGCCTTGCTATGTCTACTTACAGCTCAAGATGCCCGAATTGAACGGGACGATTACTGTGCATGGTGATCGGAATATGGCAATTGAGTGTGAGGAAGGAGAAGCGGCTTATGTAGAGTCAAGTTGCGCTGAAGCAGAGCTCATGTTTTATAAGGAAAATGTTGACCCGGAGGACATGACTCCACTCAAAAAGCCTACCACAGAATCTAAGCTGCCCCTCAAGTTTTTGGTGGATGATACCAAGTTGGTGGATTTCACTCCGGACGACTCATCACAACAGTTCACTATTGGGGCCAATATGGATCCCAAATAGGAAAGCACGCTCATCGAATTCATCCGTGAGAATCGGGACATCTTTGCATGGAAGCCTTCTGACATGCCGGGTGTACCGAGAGAGTTCGCTG
The DNA here is from genome assembly GCA_022496015.1 of Hordeum marinum. NCBI lineage: Eukaryota > Viridiplantae > Streptophyta > Magnoliopsida > Poales > Poaceae > Hordeum > Hordeum marinum. The sequence continues at coordinate 336,532,972 of CM039677.1, read as the reverse complement.
AGCACCACCTTAATGTGGATCCTAAGTTTAAGCCAGTCAAACGGTTCCTTCGGCGGTTCAATGAAGAGAGGCGCAATGCCATTGGGGAAGAGGTGGCTCGGCTTCTGGCGGCGGGTTTCATTGTTGAAGTGTTTCACCTAGAATGGCTTGCTAACCCGGTGCTAGTCCTTAAGAAGAACGACACATGGCGTATGTGTGTGGATTACACGGATCTTAACTAGGCCTGCCCGGTTGACCCGTTTGCTCTCCCTCGTATTGACCAGATTATTGATGCAATGGCGGGTTGTGAGAGTTTATGCTTCCTGGATGCTTATTCTGGTTATCATCAGATCAAAATGGCAGTCAAGGACCAAGAGAAGATGACTTTCATCACGCCTTTTGGTTCCTTCTTCTATTTGTCTATGCCTTTCAGGCTTAAGAGTGCCTAGGCAACTTACCAGCGTTGTGTACAGAACTGTCTTCACAGTCAAATTGGACGCAATGTTCATGCATATGTAGATGATATTGTGGTCAAGTCAAGGAAGAAGGATACTCTACTTGACGACCTGAAGGAAACTTTCGACAACTTACGGGTCTACAAGATGATGCTTAACCCGGCTAAGTGTGTTTTTGGAGTTCCCGCGGGCAAGCTCTTGGGATTTCTAGTCTCCGAGCGTGGCACTGAGGCTAATCCAGATAAAATTAAGGCTATTACTTCCCTGTTTGAGCCGGCATGCATCAATGATGTTCAGCGCTTGGCGGGACGGATCGCTGCGTTAAGCTGGTTCATAAGCCGCCTTGGTGAGAAGGCTATCCCTTTATACCAGATGATGAAGAAGACAGACAATTTTGTCTGGAGTACGGTCGTGGGTGAGGCATTTGAGGTGCTCAATAAGCAACTCACTGAGCCGCCGGTCTTAGCCGCTCTGGCTGAGAAGGAACCTTTGCTCTTATACGTGGCGGCTAATAACAGGGCAGTCAGCACTGCGATCGTCGTTGAGCGTAAGGAGGCAGGGAAAGAATATCCGGTTCAGAGGCCGGTTTACTAGATTAGTGAAGTCTTGACAGAGTCAAAGCAAAGGTACCCAAATTGGCAGAAGCTGGTATATGGGGTGTTCATGGCAAATCGTAAGCTCATTACTTCCTGGGGCACCAGATCATAGTGGTTAGCTCTACCCCGTTGGGAGACATAATTCAAAACAGAAGCCACCGACATGATTGCTAAGTGGGCATTGGAACATGGACCTCTTAATCTGAAGTACGTGCCTCGCACGGCAGTCAAGTCTCAAGCCTTGGTGGATTTCATAAACGACTGGACGGAGTGTCAGACGCCCGAGGAGAAGCCAGATAACACATATTGGACAATCCACTTTGATGGATCCAGGCAATTGGAAGGACGAGGGGCAGGGGTTGTCTTAACTTCCCCGAAAGGTGACAAGTTCTATTATGTGCTAAGGTTAATGTTTCCTTGTATTAACAATGCAGCTGAGTATGAAGCTGTACTTCATGGCCTCCGGGTGGCTAAGGAGATGAACCTGAGCCGGGTTAGATGTCTTGGCAACTCAGATCTCGTAGCCCAGCAAGTTTCAGGCACATGGGATTCCAAAGACCCGTGGATGGCGGCTTATTGTCAGGTAGTGGATGTCATAGCTGGTCATTTCAAGGGTTATCAGGTGGATCATGTTGATCGTCGCAGGAACGAGACGACTGATGCACTGTCAAGGCTGGGATCTCAGCGTAAGCCAGTGCCGCCTAACGTTTTCTTAGACATACTACATCACCCGTCAGTTAAGTTACAGAGGAAGACTTGGCAATACCTAACCCGGAGGAGCAACTGGTGGCGGTGCTACATGCTATCCCTGACTGGACGCTGCCTTACCTGGCGTACTTGACTTGCGTCGAGTTACTTGAGGATGAAAACTTGGCAAGACAGATCATCAGGCGGTCTAAGTCTATGACAATCGTCAATGGTGAGTTACATAAGTGCAACATTACCGGCGTCTTTCAACGTTGTGTCTCACCTGAAGAAGGCAAAGAAATCTTGAATGAAATTCATGCTAGTGATTATGGTCATCACGCCAGCTCAAAATCTCTGGTGGCCAAGGCTTTTCAACAATGGATTGTTTTGGTTGACAGCTCATAAAGATGCAGAAGATTTGGTTCGCATATGCGATGGATGTCAGAAGTTTGGCCGGCATACTCACGTGCCAGCTCTGGAGTTGCGAATGATTCCAATCACCTAGCGGTTTGCAGTCCGAGGGCTTGATTGGGCGGGCCTTTCAAGAGATCCAAGGACAAGAAGACCCACCTCTTGTTGGTAGTGGACAAGTTTACCAAGTGGGTAGAAGTTGAGCCGGTCGGTAAGTGTGACGTGGCTACAGCGGTTCAGTTTGTTAAAAAGTTGATCTACCGCCTTGGTTACCCTCATAGTATCATCACAGATAATGGTACAAACTTATCCAAGGCGATTGATCTTTTGAGCTCTTGGATTTGATTTGGCAGGGTTGATAACACCTCTATAACTCCCTTCATGAACTTGGGGATACTCTCTTTATTTAGCATCAGTCTGATCGTGCAAAGAGTCCCGCAGTACAACTGCTCTAATAAAGTGTAGACAGCTTTCAGCTACAGCAAGCTGTTGGCACCAAGCTGGCGGCTCCTTTGACCCGCAAAGGACGAGTTTCGCATTATAATCCACCTGCATAGTTTTTTAAGTAAGAATATTGGCTAAGTTTTTTAGTACTTACCAAAGATAGCAGCAGTCATCTTTGAGATACGGCGCTTCAGGGAGTGCAACTCGTCTGATACGACCATGAGGCACTGGTCAACATCGTCTGCACGTTTGGCCAGAGTAGCTTGTTCCGCCTCAGCAGCTTTCTTGAAGGTAGGAAACTCAGATTTAACTTTTGTAAGTTCTTTGGCGGCAAGCCGGCACTTCTCCTCTGCTTTACTTCGGGCGGCTTGCTAGGAAGCAAGATTGCCTCGTAAGCCGGTATCAGACTCAGCATTGCTCAAAGCTTCCTGTGACATATAAAAGCAAAAAAGGGGTAAATCGCCAGATGGTCAGCTAAGGGAATATAATGCAAGTCTCAAGCAGATTGCAAGCAATATACTCGACACTTGGGGGCTAATGTTTGTTTGCTCTCCAAGACTACAAGTAAGTTCCGGCTCATCTTCATCAAGATAAGTCGGCACTTGGGGGCTACAGCGATGCTTTTCAAGTCTACAAGTAAGTTCCGTCTCATCTATATCAAAGATAAGCCGAGACTTGGGGACTACAGCAATGCTTTCCAAGTCTACAAGTAAGTTCCAACTCATATTCGTCAAGATAAGCCGACACTTGGGGCCTACAACGGTGCTCTCTAAAAGTCTACAGGGAAGTTCTGGCCCATTATTTCTATATTGACCCGGACTTGGGGGCTACCATTGAATCAACTAATCAACATTGAGTACCGGCTCAATATATACATATTAAGCCGATACTTGGGGGATATAGGCTAAGTTGTTCTACTTCTAACATGGATTGGAAGACCCGGTTTACCATTTGCAATATTAAACCAGCTCTTGGGGGCTACATAAGGATATAAGGGAAGATAGGAGTACCTCATATTTTTTCTTCATTAAGCCAACAAGCTTGAGCTCCATGTTCCAGCTTGTGGAGAGGCGGTTCAGATAACCAACATGTAATTCATCAGCAGTTAGTTTCTCCAGCATGGGGAACTCAAAGTCTAGCTTGTCAGAAGCTTCAGTCGTCTCAATGTGCTTGGTCAGTACATGGGGGTGGGGAGGTTGAAAGCCGCTCCCAGTAATGATGACGTCCGGAACAGTTGGATCTTCAGCGACTGTTGAAGGGCTGGGCGGCTTAGAGTTGGTCCTCGGAGGACTCTCAGTCGCCATCTCATGGGCCACCGGCTCGACAGAACGACGAGCGTCCTTAGGCGCATCCTTTGTGGCTGTAGAGGGATCAACGTGTGCTGTAGGAGAATCCAGCTTGGCAGGCTCCAACTCTTGGGCAGTGAGGGCCGAGGTAGACCCACTGGTCTTCCTTCGTTTTGCTTGAGCCCTGGAAAGCACAGAAGGTTATTGTATAAAGTTCAAGGATGACAAAGGATAGGATGCAAACATGAAAGCACGTACTCTGGGTTGATCTTCACAGGCGGCAGCTTAGTTGCTGTAGAGTCGCCTGACGATGGGGGCGATTCCTGAAAGCAATTAAAGCAATATAAAGACAGAGTAAAGTTATAAGGCAAGGTTGAAAAAATTAAACCAAGTAAACAAATAAGTCAGCCGGTCATTTCCGCTGAACCGGAGAGTTGGACAACCCGGTCATAAGATCTTCAGAGCCGGCGCTCCGGGTTTGGCGTCGGGAGAGGTGTCGTTGCTTTTTCAAAAGAAAGTTGGGGTCTAAATAAGCAAGAGGATGAGAAAATGGGACTTTTCGGACAACCCGTCGTATCTTCTTTGGTGGAAGATGTTCTGAGTCAGATGAAACATAGGTTACCTCAAGAATGTTGGCGTGGCTAGTCTCTGTTTCATCCTGTGAGTTACTACTGTCAGTAAGGCGCATGATAAGACGATCAAGAGAGTCAAATTATACCTCTGAGTCGTCAACTTCAGGCTGCTCTTGGACATCAGTTCTCTTCTTTCGGCCATCGGCCTTGTCCTTAGACTTCTTCGGAGGGGGGATGTATTTCTTCTTCCAGAAGCTAGAGTTAGCCTGAAAGCACAAGCCGCCGAAAGAGGTTAAAGGCTGCAACATACATGGATAGTTAACGCGGAGGTAAGGAGATTTGAAAGTCGTCCTTACATCTGGGGCCAGGTTTGCGACAAAGAATGGTGGTAACCCAATGGTGCGGCAAGATTCTTGGGACTCATGGATAAGTCCCTTGATGGCGGCAACGATGTTCTCCTCTATCAAACCGGTATGGTTAAAGAAGAGGGGGTCATTGGCGTCACCCGTATATTCACACATGAGACGGTCCCGCCGACTTAGAGGCATGACCTTCCAGGAGATCCAGCAGCGGGTCAGATCAATCCCTATCAGACCATTGGCCACGAGGGCTCTAATTTTGGCGAAAGCCGGAGCATACTTCACCTGTTTGGAGGCTGACATCCGGTCAGGGAGTTCAGTTGTGGTGCGGAGCCGGGTAGGATGATAACCCAGCAATGGACGTTCTCCCTCTGGAGAAGTGTCTTTGCAATAAAACCAAGTTCTGTTCTGATCATTGGTGTGACTTGGCATTCGAACAGTTGGAAAGGTCATATCCCGTCTTCTTTGGATGGAGACTCCGCCAAGCTCTAAGCTTGGGGTCATCGTCACTTCTGTCTGGCAGTTTATGTAGAAAAACTCACGGAAGAGGTCAACTAACGGCTCTTCTTATAAGTAAGCTTCACAGAGGATTTGGAAGTTGCACATATTTGAGACGGAGTTGGGCGCAATGTCCTGAGGATGCAACTTGAAGAAATGGAGGACATCTCGGAAAAATTTAGAGCCGGCCGGGCTGAAACCGCGTGCAAGGTGGTCCGCAAATATGACTACTTCGCCCTCTTGGGGGATGGGTTTCTTATCATTACCCGGAACCTGCCAATGGATGACATTTTTGGCTAGCAAGGTCCCTACATATACGAAATCTTGCAGAAACTCTTTAGAGACTGCAGAACCAACCCAATTACAGGAAGAGGACGCACGAGGCATAATGGCGTCTTAAAACTGTGAAAAGTAATAGTACGCGGCGAGTTAGAAAGTGACAACAACTAAGGGCGGCTGATGAATCTAAGCACTACGAAGCTAAGCCACCGGTGAAGTTTATGGCGAGAGTCGGAAATCAAATGGCGGGTTAAGTTGGCAGAGCAACGAAGCAAAATACAACTAAGTGTGGAAAACAGGTTTCACATATTGTCTTTATAGTTACAGATCTACAGACAGAGAAAAAGTAGATTTATTTCAAACCTAGCGACGAACTGAGGGAAAACTGACAAGTTTAAAGGCAGTAAAAGGAAACAACTACAAATCTGCACTAGGTTATTGGTGATTTCACACGATCTACTGCAGCGGGACGGTGAACACTACAAGATTTACTGAGTTACGTGTCATTTGGCATTATGAAGAACTTGCGCTCTAACGGGGCCAAAGAACTCCATGGATTTGTCGCACTAAACTATGGATCTAGGGGATGGAGAAAGATTTACCGGAAGTGATGCGGCGGACGCGGGCAAAGTTCTGGTCCGTTCAGGTTGATGTAGCGGCCTAGGGCGACGACAGCGATGGAGCTTCACCGGAGCGAGGGAGCTCGGGGCAATGGCGTTGAGAGGAAGAAGAAGAAGCACAGGCGGCGAAGGAAATGAGAAGGACCCTTCGCGGTCCTATTTAAGAGACTGGAAGGTTGAAACGGGCGCGGGAATCAAGGCGGCAAAAACTGACCGACTGGGACGGACGCCTTGATTTTCGGGCCGACAATTTAATAAAAAGATCCATTGTGAACGCCATGGAATCTTTTTGGCATATCTGGTGTGACGTCACGGCAGGTTACATATTTTCATTCAGGTGATGGAGTGTGAGACTCGCCGCCAAGTGAGTTTATAGATTGACCTGAGCAGGCTCAAATCAACCTGGGGCCTAATGTTGGGGATATAACCCCGTGGTAAGACCCGTCTAGGTGGGGCCGGGTCATACCTGGCGGCTCATAATCCAGACTAATGAATCAGGCCAAAAGACGTAGGCCTGACCATATGGCGGCTTACCAAGATGGGCCAAGATGAAGGCGCAGACGGAAGAAGGTATGAAGACCCGAGCGGTTAAGCCGCCCGGAGACGGCTTGTCCAAGATGACAAGACAACATAGAGATAGAGTCAGATACGTTGTAAGAGTGGGTGTGAGACTTGTGTAACCCGTGGTCTTTACCTCCTATATAAAGGCGATACCCGGGGCGACTTAGACAGAAAACAACTAATCGAGAACTAGGTCAAGCGAATCCGCTCCCTTGTAATCGATACTCCAATCAATACGACACAAGCAGGAAGTAGGCTTTTACCTCTTCTTCAGGGGCCGAACTTGTGTAAACTCGTGTCCTTCGTCCCAACCAACCCATTTGAGTCCATCACCTTAGCGATGGCCTCGAACCTAAGTCCTCGAATATCCGCCGTGACAAAACCACGACAGGTTTTGAACCGCCCCGCGGCATATGCCAGAAGAAGCATCAACAGCCATAGCAGGACCTCAAACCCCCTTGCGACATGCCAACAACAGTGTCGGTCAAGAAGAAACCCATTGATGTTTTTAGCATGACGACCTACCGCACGGGTCACTACGCAAACAAGACACACGATAGTTTTGTAGCACAAGAGGAACAAAAAACTATTCTTTCAATTTTGAGTAGAATTTCATTTTTATGAGAAAGACAAACACTTATAATGTACAATCCTAGGAGAAAGTATTTCCCATCGCAAACATCAAATTTGCTTGGGATTCATATCAACTTTTTATAATCGATTCAGTACATAGAATCTGCATTACCTTTGTACTATGCCGAGCATTACAATAAAAATTTGCATCAAGTCAATATATACATACTACATGTTGATTGCATTGTTTCTACTAAGCATAGATTCAGCAAGGTACACAATCAAGCATTCAGGTGAGGAACAACACCTTGGGTGGCGACGGAGAGAAGCACGGGTATGGCCGAGTGTGTGCCCATGGGGATGACCATCAATGATTGCCGACGCGCCCCTAAAGCACCGCTTCACACCAAATCGGTCACTACTAGATGCTAATCCGCACCAAATCGGCAAGCTGCCAGGGGGCGGTGCTGCATGATGGAGGCGGCATAAGGCAGGCGACCGGGGCGATGCTACGTGAGGGCGGGAGCAGTGGATTAGACAGGCCCCGAACTGCTGGGCGACAACAACTGCTAGGAGAAGGGCACCACAGTAGCAGGACGTGCATAGAGAAGGGGAATCGATTTCTTACCTTAAGGAGAAGACGACGCCGATCAATGATCTGTTGCTTGCCGTTGTTGCGTGCTTTGTTCGCTACTAGCCCACCACCAATCCTCATCTTTACTTTCGTCTGCGCTCCTGCGTTTGCCCTGTGGTGCAGCAGTGTCGCCTATATGGTACTACGAGAGACATGTAGAGATGTCAGGTGATTCGTTGTAGAAAAAGGAATGTAAATAGCGGTAGGAATATAAAATTTCACGATTTGGTGATTGATGAATGGTAGTGTATAATAATAATGATAAATTACAAGATTGACTCGTCACTTGCCAAATCAAAAGGTGGGAAATTGGTGAGGCATGCGCTAGAGGAGTTCTTCAATCGATGGGTGGGGGTAAAGCGACGATACCACATACCATCTTCGCAATTAAGAGCAGAGATTGATTCTTTCACATTAGTATATTACTAAATATATAATGATGGAAGAAGTGACGAAAAAACAAGACGAATGTGGACGTGAAGACGAAAAAACCCTGAATCGGAATGTTAATTAATATAATTTGGTTATGTATGGAAAAATAATTAATATGATTGAGCGACTTATGATAAGGTTAGTTAATTAAGATTTGGTCTTTAAAGATTCATTAGAAATTAATCTTAATCGATTTTTTTCACAAAAATACATTACTAAATATATGATGATGGGACGAGAGAAAAAAAAGAAACAAAAAAACCAGACGAAGATAAAAGGGGAGATGAAAATAAACCTCGAACGAAAGCTATCAACTCCTCCTTTAGGAGTAGAGATATAGAAAGAGAGGGAGGAGGGAGAGAATAGATCTTACCATTTAGGATAGTTATCTTTATGTCTCATATTGTATTACGTAGGGATGGAACCATGGTCGCTTTGTAAGCAAGTTTGTAACAACTAACTCTCCTTTGTTCGCTTTTTTTGTATAGATGAGAAGCAAGTTGGCTCAACTAACAAATACCAACAACCAACAATGCTTCAGGGTGTACATGATTTGGGAGGAGTTGAGTAGACTAGGAATCTCCAACGTATGTCCTCTTCCGCATCAAACTTTTGAAGAGTGTACAAGATGCACCATCCCACATGATGGTTACGATGCATTATAGTTACCAACATGGATATTATGTAGTCACCATACTAGATGTATTATAGTTACCAACATGATTTCTATTGAGTTATCGGGCTAGATGTACTAATGTAGTCATTGAGCTAGATGTACTACGTTTTATTATGTAGTTATCGGGCTAGATGTACTATAGCTTTCAACAAGGTTATTTTTGTAGTTGTCGGTTTACATGTGGCATAATGTACCCCCGGTAGCTTCTGGGTAAACAACATGATAATTTACACACCACAATCTGATAACTGACGCATAAACTGTTGGGGAACGTCGCATGGGAAACAAAAAAATTCCTACGCACACGCAAACCTATCCATGGTGATGAGCATCTACGAGAGGGAGAGTGGATATACGTACCCTTGTAGATCGCTAAGCGGGAAGCGTTAAGAAACGCGGTTGGTGTAGTCGAACTTCTTCGCGATCCAAATCGCCGAGCGTCCCGCGTTCCAATCACGAACCGTCTCGCGAACACATCATGATCCGTCCCGTGAACTCATCACGATCCGTCTCACGATCTTGATCACGATCTGTCCCGCGAACTCATCACGATCCGTTCCGTGATCACATCACGAACCGTCTCGCGATCTCGATCACGGTCCTTCCGATCTAGCGCCGAACGGACGACACCTCCGCGTTCAGCACACGTGCAGCTTGATGACGATCTCCACCGTCTCGATCCAGCGAGAGGAGGTGGAGAGGAGAGAGAGTTCACCGGCAGCGTGACGGCGCTCCGGTGATGGTGGTGGAGCAATTCCGGCAGGGCTTCGCCTAAGCGCTGCGGAACTACGATCTAGAGGAGAAACTATGCACCGGTGGAACGGGTAGCACGTGGCCGGAAATTCTGTCCAAAAACCACCCAATCCACTAGTATATATAGGAGGAGAGGAGAGGATAGGCAGCCAAGGCCTTTGGGTCGGCCGAAATAGGAGGTGGGAGCAATCCTACTTCACCTCCAATCCTAGTTGGAGTAGGATTGCCTCCTATTGGCTGATTTTCCACTTTTTTCTTTAGGACTTTCTCTCCTGCGCCATGGGCCTTTGTGTCTGTTTTCCCAGCCCACTAAGGGCTGGTTATTATTCTCCCACAGCCCATGGACCTCTTGGGGTCGAAATACCCCTCCCGGAGGTCCCCCGGTACACTACCGATACTCCCGGTACACTACCGATGAGCCCGAAACTTTTCCGGCGACCAAACTGGGACATCCTATATATGAATCTTTACCTCCGGACCATTCCGGAGCTCCTCGTGACGTCCGGGATCTCATCCGGGACTCCGAACAACCTTCGGTCACCACCATACATAACTCTACACTACCGAAACGTCACCGAACCTTAAGTGTGCAGACCCTGCGGGTTCGAGAACTATGTAGACATGACCGAGAACCAATGGCGGGACCTGGACGTCCACATTGATTCCTACATATTCTACGAAGATCTTTATCAGTTGAACCTCTATGTCAAGGATCCAGTTAATCCCGTATAACGTTCCCTTTGTTCTTCGGTATGTTACTTGCCCAAGATTCGATCGTCGGTATCTCCATACCTAATTCAACCTCGTTACCGGCAAGTCTCTTTACTCATTCCATAATACAAGATCCCGCAACTAACAATTAGTCACATAGCTTGCAAGGCTTATTGTAATGTTGCATTACCGAGTGGGCCTCGAGATACCTCTCCGTTACACGGAGTAACAAATCCCAGTCTCGATCCATGCCAACTCAACAGACACCATCGGAGATACCTGTAGAGCACCTTTATAGTCACCCAGTTACGTTGCGACGTTTGATACACACAAGGCACTCCTCCGATATCCGTGAGTTGCATGATATCATGGTCATAGGAACATATACTTGACATGCAGAAAACAGTAGCAATAAACTGACACGATCATATGCTATGTTTGTACTTTGGGTCTTATCCATCACATCATTCTCCTAATGATGTGATCCCGTTATCAAATGACATCTCATGTCCATGGCTAGGAAACCTTAACCATCCTTTGATCAACGAGCTAGTCCATTAGAGGCATACTAGGGACATGGTTTTGTCTATGTATCCACACATGCATTTAAGTCTCCGATGAATACAATTATAGCATGGATAATAAACGATTATCATGAACAAGGAAATATGATAATAACTAATTTATTATTGCCTCTAGGGAATATTCCCAACAGTCTCCCACTTGCACTAGAGTCACTAATCTAGTTCACATCACCATGTGATTCGCATTGTTATGAATCTAACACCCAATGAGTTTTGGGGCTCGATCATGCTTTGTATGTGAGAGAGGTCTTATAGTCAACGGGTCTGCGATATTCAGATCCGTGTGTACTTTGCAAATCTCTATGTCAAACCGTAAACACTGCTACCACACTCCACTTGGTACTATTTCCAAATGGCTGCTCCACTATACGTATCCAGATTGCTACTACTAGTCATCCGGATAGGTGTTAAAGCTTGCATCGACGTAACTCTTTACGACGAACTCTTTATCACCTGCATAATCAAGAAACATTTCCTTAGTCCTCTGGTTACTAAGGATAATTCCGACCGCTGTCCAGTGATCCACTCCTGGACCACTCTTGTACCCCTTGACAGACTCATGGCAAGGCACACATAGGTGCGATACACAGCATGGCATAATATAGAGCCTATGGCTAAGGCATAGGGGACGACATTCGTCCTTTCTCTTTCTTCTGCCGTTGTCGAGCTTTGAGTCTCACTCAACTTCACACCTTACAAATCAGACGGGAACTATTTCTCTGGCTGATCCATTTTGAACTCTTTCAAAATCTTGTCAAGGTATGCACTCATTGAAAGTCTCATCAAGCATCTTGATCTATCTCTATAGATTTTGATGCCCAACAATTAGGTAGCTTTATCCAGGTCTTCCTTTGAAAAACACTTTTCAAACAACCTTTTATGCCTTCCAGAAATTCTACATTATTTCCGATCAACAATATGTCAACCACATATACTTATCAGAAACTCTATAGTGCTCCCACTCACTTTATTGCAAATACAAGTTTCTCGTAAACTTTGTATAAATTACAGAAACCTTGATCACCTCATCAAAGTGTATATTCCAACTCCGAGATGCTTGCTTCAGTCCATAGAAGGATCACTGAAGCTTGCTCATCTTTTAGCATCCTTAGGACTGACAAAACCTTCTGGTTGTATCACATACAACCTTTCCTTAAGTAAACCGTTAAGGAAACGATGTTTTGACATCCATCTGCCAGATTTCATAATTGAAAATGCAGCAACTGCTAACATAATTCCAACAGACTTTTAGCATCGCTACGAGTGAGAAAGCCTCATCGCAGTCAACTCCTTGAACTTGTCACAAACAACTTTGCAACAAGTCGAGCTTTACAAATGGTGACATTCACCATCAGTGTCTGTCTTCATTCTAAAGGTCCATTTGTACTCAACGACCTGCCGTCTAACGAGCAAGTCTATCAAAGTCTATACTTGGTTTTCATACATGGATCCTATCTCGGATTTCATGGCCTCTAACCATTCGTCGGAATCCGGGCCCATCATCACTTCTCCATAGCTCGTTGGTTCATCGTTGTCCAACAACATGATCTCCAAGACAGAGTTGTCGTACCACTTAGGAGCAGTACACATCCTTGTCGACCCACGAAGTTCGATAGTAACTTGATCCTGAAGCTTCATGATCATCATCATTAACTTACTCTTCAACTAACGTAGGCTTCACAGAAACATCTTTCTACGCTGCGCTACTCTCTGGTTGAACAAAGGTTTAACAACCTCATCAAGTTCTATCTTCCTCCCACTCAATTCTTTCGAGAGAAACTTTTTCTCGAGAAAGGACCCAGTTCTAGCAACAAACACTTTGCACTCGGATCTGAGATAGAAGGCATACCCATCTATTCTTAGGGTATTCTGTGAAGATACATTTGTCCGCTTTGGGTTCTAGCTTATTATGTGAAAACATTTTCCACACAAGCATCGCAACCCCAAACATTAAGAAATGACAGCTTAGGTTTCTGTCAAACCATAATTCACATGGTGTCATCTCAACGGATTTAGATGGTGCCCGATTTAAAGTGAATGTAGTTGTCTCTAATGCATAACCCCAAAATTATAGTAGTAAAACGATAAGAGACATCATAGCACGCACCATATCCAATAGAGCATAACTATGATGTTCGGACACACCATCACACTATGGTGTTCCAGGTGGCGTTTAGTTGTGAAACAACTTTCACATTGTCTTAAGTTGTATGCCAAACTCGTGACTCAGATATTCACCTCCACGATCATAGCGCAGTCATTTTTATCTTCTTGTCACGATGATCTTTAAACTTCACTCTGAATTTGCTTGAACCTTTCAAACGATTCAGACTTGTGTTTCATTAAGTAAATATACACTATATCTACTCAAATCATCAGTGAAGGTAAGAAAATAACGATATCCACTGCACGCTACAAGACTCACTAGATTGCATACGTCAACATGTATCATTTCCAATGAATCACTTGCCCGCTCCATCCAACGGGGTCCTTTAGTCATCTTGCCCAAGAGGCATGGTTCGCATGTCTCAACCGATTCAAAATCGAATGAGTCCAAATATCCATCACCATGGAGTTTCTTCATGCGCTTTATACCAATATGACATTTTGCGGCAGTGCCACAAGTATGTGGTACTATCATTATTTAACTTTGTATCTTTTGACATCAATGTTATGAACATGTGTATTACTACGATCAAGATTTCAACATACCATTCTCACTGGGTGCATGACCATTGAAGGTATTATTCATGTAACCAGAATAACTATTATTCTCTGACTTAAATGAATAACCGTATTGCAACAAACATGATCTAATCATGTTCATGCTCAACGCAAAACACCAAATAACATTTATTTAGGTTCGTCACTTATCCTGAACGTAGAGAGAGCGTGCGATGTTGATCACATCAACCTTGGAAACATTTCCAACACACATCGTCACCTCACCCTTAGCTAGTTCTCCGTTTATTCCGTAGCTTTTATTTCGAGTTACTAACATTTAGCAACCGAACCGGTATCCAATACCCAGGTGCTACTAGGAGTACTAGCAAGGTACACATCAATAACTCGTATATCAAATATACTTCTGTCGATGTTGCCAGCCTTCTTATCTACCAAGTATCTAGGGTTGTTCTGCTTCAGCGACCTCTCACCTCAGAATAGAAGCACTTAGTCTCGGGTTTGAGTTCAACTTTGGGTTGCTTCACTGGAGCAGCAACTGACTTGCTATCCATGAAGTTTCCCTCCTTGCTCTTGCCCTTTTCGAAACTAGTGGTTTGATTAACCATCAACACTTGACGCTCCTTTTTGATTTCTACCTTCGCGGTGTCAAACATCGCGAACAGCTCAGGGATCAATACTTCTATCCCTGGTGTATTATAGTTCATCACTAAGTTCTAGTAGCTTTAGTGACAGTGACTTGGAGAACTATATCAATCACTATCTTATCTGGAAGATCAACTCCCACTTGATTCAAGCGATTGTAGTACCCAGACAATTTGAGTACATGCTCAACGATTGAGCTATTCTCCTTCATCTTACAGGCAAAGAATCTTGTTGGAGATCTCATATCTCGCAACACAGGCACGAGCCTGAGATCACAATCTCTGCTCCTAGAACATCTCATATGTTCCGTGACGTTCAAAACGTTTCGGAGCCTCAATTCTAAGCCGTAATGCATGACGCACTAAACTATCAAGTAGTCATCGAAACGTGCATGTTAGATGTTCAGAACATTTATAGACGACGCTAGAGGGGGTGGCGCACCGAGCGGTGCATTAAGGACATAAGCCTTCTGTGCAGCAATGAGGACAATCCTCAGATCACGGACCCAATCCGCAATATTGCTACCAACATGTTTCAACTCTATTTCTCTAGGAACATATAAAAATTTAAGGGAGCTACAGCGCGAGCTAGTAATCTACAACATAATTTGCAAAGACACTTTGACTATGTTCATGATAATGAGTTCAATTAATCATATTACTTAAGAACTCCCACTCAAATTGACATCCCTCGGGTCATTCGAGTGATACATGATCCAAATTCACTAACTCAAGTCCGACATCACGTGAGTTAAGGTGGCTGCAATGGTGAACATCATTATGTTGATCATATCTACTATATGACTCATGTTCGACCTTTCGGTCTTCTTGTGTTCCGAGGCCATGTCTGTACATGCTAGGCTCGTCAATTTTAACCCGAGTGTTCTGCGCGTGCAAATCTGGCTTGCACCCGTTGTATGTGAACGTAGAGTCTATCACACCCGATCATCACGTGGTGTCTCAACACGACGAACTTTCGCAACGGTGCACACTCGGGGAGAACACAATTTATCTTGAAATTAAGTGAGGGATCACCTTATAATGCTACCGTCGTCCTAAGCAAAACAAGGTGCATAAAAGGATTAACATCACAAGCAAATCATAAGTGACATGATATGGCCATGAACTTGTGCTTTTGATCTCCATCTAGAAAGCACCGGCATGATCTCGATCGTCACCGGCATGACTCCATGATCTCCATCAACGTGTCGCCATCGGGGTTGTCACGTCCTGCATGCTTCTACTACTATTTCTACCGTAGCGATAAAGTAAAGCATTACATAGCGCTTAATGATTGACACGCAGGTCATACAATAATTAAAGACAACCCTATGGCTCCTGCCGGTTGCCGTACTCATCGACATGCAAGTCGTGATAATCTATACATCACATGATCATCTCATACATCACACATATCTCATCATGTAATTGGCCATATCACATCACAACATACCCTGCAAAAACAAGTTAGACGTCCTCTAATTGTTGTTGCATATTTTACGTGGCTGCTATGGGTATCTAGCAAGAACGATTCTCACCTACGCATAAACCACAACGGTGATACACTAGTTTGCTTTTCAACCTTCTCAAGGACCGCCTTTGTCGAATCCGATCCAACTAAAGTGAGAGAAACTGTCACCCGCAAGCCATCTAGGCAACAAGTTGCGTCGAGGGAACCGGTCTCTCGTAAGCGTACGAGTAATGTTGGTCCGGGACGCTTCATCTCACAATCCCGCTGAACCAAAATACGACCAAGGGAGGAAGCAATCTAAGCATCAACGCCCACAAACCTTTTGTGTTCTACTCGAGATCTCATCGAACCATCAACCTAGCTCATGATGCCACTGTTGGGGAACGTCGCATGGGAAACAAAAATTTTCCTACGCACACGCAAACCTATCCATGGTGATGAGCATCTACGAGAGGGAGAGTGGATCTACGTACCCTTGTAGATCGCTAAGCGGGAAGCGTTAAGAAACGCGGTTGGTGTAGTCGAACTTCTTCGCGATCCAAATCGCCGAGCGTCCCGCGATCCAATCACGAACCGTCCCGCGAACACATCATGATCCGTCCCGTGAACTCATCACGATCCGTCTCACGATTTTGATCACGATCTGTCCCGCGAACTCATCACGATCCGTTCCGTGATCACATCATGAACCGTCTCGCGATCTCGATCACGGTCCTTCCGATCTAGCGCCGAACGGACGGCACCTCCGCGTTCAGCACACATGCAGCTTGATGACGATCTCCACCGTCTCGATCCAGCAAGAGGAGGTGGAGAGGAGAGAGAGTTCACCGGCAGCGTGACGGCGCTCCGGTGATGGTGGTGGAGCAATTCCGGCAGGGCTTCGCCTAAGCGCTGCGGAACTACGATCTAGAGGAGAAACTATGCACCGGTGGAACGGGTAGCACGTGGCCGGAAATTCTGTCCAAAAACCACCCAATCCACTAGTATATATAGGAGGAGAGGTGAGGAGAGGCATCCAAGGCCTTTGGGTCGGCCGAAATAGGAGGTGGGAGCAATCCTACTTCACCTCCAATCCTAGTTGGAGTAGGATTGCCTCCTATTGGCTGATTTTCCACTTTTTGCTTTAGGACTTTCTCTCCTGTGCCATGGGCCTTTGTGGCTGTTTTCCCAGCCCACTAAGGGCTGGTTATTATTCTCCCACAGACCATGGACCTCTTGGGGTCGAAATACCCCTCCCGGAGGTCCCCCGGTACACTACCGGCACTCCCGGTACACTACCGATACTCCCGGTACACTACCGATGAGCCCGAAACTTTTCCGGCGACCAAACTAGGACATCCTATATATGAATATTTACCTCCGGACCATTCCGGAGCTCCTCGTGACGTCCGGGATCTCATCCGGGACTCCGAACAACCTTCGGTCACCACCATACATAACTCTACACTACCGAAACGTCACCGAACCTTAAGTGTGCAGACCCTGCGGGTTCGAGAACTATGTAGACATGACCGAGACACCTCTACGGTCAATAACCAATGGCGGGACCTGGACGTCCATATTGGTTCCTACATATTCTACGAAGATCTTTATCGGTCGAACCTCTATGTCAAGGATTCAGTTAATCCCGTATAACGTTCCCTTTGTTCTTCGGTATGTTACTTGCCCGAGATTCGATCGTCGGTATCTCCATACCTAGTTCAACCTCGTTACCGGCAAGTCTCTTTACTCGTTCCGTAATACAAGATCCCGCAACTAACAATTAGTCACATCGCTTGCAAGGCTTATTGTGATGTTGCATTACCGAGTGGGCCCCTAGATACCTCTCCGTTACACGGAGTAACAAATCCCAGTCTCGATCCATGCCAACTCAACAGACACCATCGGAGATACCTGTAGAGCACCTTTATAGTCACCCAGTTACGTTGCGACCTTTGATACACACAAGGCACTCCTCCGATATCCGTGAGTTGCATGATCTCGTGGTCATAGGAACATATACTTGACATGCAGAAAACAGTAGCAATAAACTGACACGATCATATGCTATGTTTGTAGTTTGGGTCTTATCCATCACATCATTCTACTAATGATGTGATCCCGTTATCAAATGACATCTCATGTCCATGGCTAGGAAACCTTAACCATCCTTTGATCAACGAGCTAGTCCATTAGAGGCATACTAGGGACATGGTTTTGTCTATGTATCCACACATGCATTTAAGTCTCCGATCAATACAATTATAGCATGGATAATAAACGATTATCATGAACAAGGAAATATGACAATAACTAATTTATTATTGCCTCTAGGGCATATTTCCAACATAAACACCATGATAACTTTGCCCGGGAAAAGAAGTTCTTGAAGACATCCCCGATAGCTTCTGCGTAAATATCATGATAATTTACACACCATAAACCTGATAACTCATGCACACACACAGTGGTAACTTTGGCTCCGAGGAAAAAGTTTTTGAAGACACCCCTCGGTAGCTTCTGTGTAAATAGCATAATAATTTACGCAACATAGACCTGATAACTCATGTGCAAACACGTCAATAACTTAGACCCAGTAAAAACAAGACATCACAAACTTGAGAACTCATGCATAGCCCCTTGGTAACTTTGACTTGAGAGATTTTTTTTGTTATAAACATCCCTTCATAAATTATGTGCAAATAACATGCTAATGTACACACTTTAAGTTGATAACTCACATACAAATGTCGTGTTTACTTTTTGAACCGGGTGAAAAAGTTTTGGGAAACATAACACCGGTAATTATGCCTAAATAGCATGGTAATGTAAACACCATGGACGTGGTAACTTACGCATAAACACCGTGGTAACTTTGACCCAGAGAAAAAATAGTTGTTGAAACCATACCCCTAGTAACTTTTGTGGACATAGCATGTTAATATACACCACGGACATGGTAACTTATGCACAGACATCACGGTAACTTTGATCGAAGAAAAAATTGTTGTTTAAATCATACCCCTGGTAATTTCTGTGGAAAAAGCATGGTAATATATGCACAATAGACCTAATGAGTCGCGTACAAATAGTGTGGTAACTTTGTAACCTGGGTGAACACATGCCTTGGTAACTTCTATGCAAATAGCATGGTAATATACGAATTGCAGGCCCAAAACAAACACTATGGTAACTTTTGTCCGGAGCAAAAAATTGTTCAAAATACACCCACGATAAATTCTGTATAAATAACATGATAACATACACACAACTAAGTTGATAACTCACACACAAACACCATGATAATTTTGGTCGGGGGTTGTTAAAAAACATACCTAGTATTATACACATCATATACATGATAACTCACACACAAACACCGCAGTAAATTTGACCCGTGAGTGGGGGAAGGGGAAGAAGTTTTTTTGAAGACATATCCCCCTTCTGATAACTTCTGTGTAAGCAACACGGTAATATAAGCACTGTAGACTTGATAACCTACGTACAAACAAACACCATGATAACTTTAAACCCGGAGAGAGAAAGTATTTTGAAAACATACCCTCGACAACTTATGTGTAAATAGTCTGGTAAGGACTGCATGCGTGGTATCTCACACATAAACACCATAGTAACTTTGTCCTCGAAAACAAAATGTTGAGAACGTACCACAATAACTCATATGTAAATAACATGATAGTATACACACATGAGAGTTGATAACTTACTTAACCTAGGTCTGCTAACTATTTGCATGAAAAACATGTCAAAACATATCTACATGTGATTTAATTTTATTGGTCTCGTCATGGTAAAGTTTTTATGTGAAAATGATTTTATGATTGTACGGGCAGTTGAAACTATAAAACATTTTAAAGTCTCAATATATGCACAGTCTAGGATCACATCAAATTTCTCTCTCTAATGCACGCAAGCACGTGCATGTGAAGAGGAGGTTGGAGGAACTGTTTTTATGCCCCGATAATTTCTGTATAAACATAACATGACAACTTATACAACTTGTATGATAATTTGTACACCACACGTGTGGTAACTTTTTACCGATAAAAAAGTCGTCGATGCATATTAACATGAGATCTAGTTTCGTAGGTCTCATCGCGATGAAACTTTATGTGCAAATAGATTTTCAATAGGAGCAATGGTTTAACCTAAAAACATTTTGAATTTTAATTTTTTGTTGAAATCTTCACTAACATCAGCATTTTTATCTCACATGCATGCATGCACACTTAATTAAATCAATTGAATGCAAGTAGAGAGAGTTGTGCAGCCTAAAATATCACTGGGCTTCATGCGCATCGGTTGAGTGCATGTCAGTTCGTTAATGATGCGTTCATACCTATTCCTAGAAATGGAACGATCGAAAGTTATTGCTGTCCAAATACGGTTTATACACACACATGTAGGGCAAAATTTCCCTACTACCAGGTGTAGTTGCTCTTATTTTTGTTTCGTATATATGTTACAAAGAAACATTTCATAAACATCAAGAAAACAATCATTCAAATGTGTACAAGAAATTGTTTCTCATGGATACGAAAAATGTATCTTTTTTTCAAAATGTGTTTGAAAAACGTTGCTCATGTATTTTTTTAACAAAGTTAATGAAACAACTGAAAAATGTTAATCCTGTATACGAAAAATGTAAATTATTTATAGAAAAAATAATTCTCATATATACAAAAAATGTACACAACAAAGGCACAATGTGTATGAAAAATATAATTATATATAAAAAATGTTCCTGGTGTATAACAAAAATGTATAAGCGTACATTAAATAAAAGTGGATATCAAAAAACATATATTAGAAAAATAATTATAGCTAAAATATGTTAAACATGTACATTAAAATGTTGCTGATGTATACAACGCATGTACAATGTGTGATAAAAATGTTTCTTGGCATGAAAAAAGTTGACCATGTATTTTAGAAAGTGTTCAAAATATGTATTTAAGAAAAATTTACATCTTTTATTTGAAAAATGTTGAATGCGTATCAAAAAAATATTCGATATCCATCCGATAATATAAGACTGTTTTTGACACTAGTGTAGTGTTAAAAATGCGCCTATATTATGGATTGGAGGGATTTCATTATGTATTAAAAAATAAATACGTGTTAAAAAATAATATAAAATCTATGATAACCGGAAAAGAAACAAAATAAAAGTGAATGAACCGAAGATATTTAAATTAAAACCAAGAAATATAAAGTAAAACTAAAAACCAAAGAAAACCAATGCCAAAGAATACACACAATAAAAAACAAGTAAGAAACGAAGAACAACAAAAAAAACTGAAGAAAAAGAAGGAAGCCCTTGCGAAACAGTTGAAAACAAAGAAGAATGATTAAAACAGCCGAAAATCAAAAATCAAAGGAAACTAGTTGAATAATAAAGAACACCTAATAAACTGAAGAAAACCAATAAAAAACAAAGTAAAGGGAAATAAAAACTAAAATTAAAATAATAAAAACCACCCAAAACGTAGCGAATGATAACCAACCAAGGAGCGAGGACGAAAAAACGCAAAAATTGGCTGGCCCAGAACTGTACATGCACAAAAGGCTCCAGAATAGATTAGAGCTACTCTTGCATTAAGCGAGTTATAGGTCTAGTGGTTTGTGTCGCTACAAGTGGGATCGAACAGGCGTCCCTCAAGAGAGCCTCCAAATGGCTGGCCGCTGGCACAGTAGGATGTCCTGTCAGTGTTAAAAAGTACCCTCTCCTTCCTAAAATAAGTATCGTTAATTTAGTATAAATTTATAGTAACTTAGTAAAAAAAATACGACACTTAGTTTGGGACGGAGGAAATAATATAAGTGTTGGTTCATTTGTTTTTTACGTCAATTTTTATTTCAAAATGGTCTGTATATATATACTTCAAAATGTTGCTCATTTTTTTTATTTTTTTACCACATATTTCAAAAGTCAATAAAACTTAAATAGAAATTTTCTGACATATAGGAAAAAAATTAAATGTTTAGAAACATGTTTAACACATTCAAAAAAAATCTGATGCACAAAAAATGGTTTGCATTTCTTTTACCATTTAAGAGAAATTTCACACGTATAAAGATATGTTCATCATATTTTATAGAAAGGTTGATAGAAATATTTGTTTGCATACTTTTTGAAAAATAGTCACATTCTTCAAAAAGAATTCTACTGACATTTAGAATAATTTGATGTGTTAAAATATATTTTTAGGTCTTTTCAGAAAACAATTGATGCAATCCCAAAATTTATTCATGTAATTTTGAGTAAAAGTTTGTTACACTAAAAATTGTTTGCACGTTTTGAAAAATAATATACATGCCATTTCTGAAAATCCTTCGTCGCGTGTTAAAAATATATTCACCATGTATTTAATAGATGTTTAACGTGCATCCAACAAATGTTCAACATGTATTTGAATACGTTTTCATCTTATATTTAAAAACTATGCAAAATGTATCTACAAAATTGTTCAGCACGTATGAAAAATGTTCAACATGTGTTTGTACAAAGAGGTTAACATGTATTTGAGAAAAAAGAAAATAGTAAAGGGAAAGGAAACAAACAAAAAAGTAAAAATAAACACTAATTAAAAACAATGATTTAAATAGCGGACTAAGCGATATTGCAACAATTTTCCAAATCAGCTATAGCGGGGGTATATCTAACTATAACAGACTATTGTACATGAGTATCATTTAATAATACCTTGCTCAAAAAGCTATGGTGAAACTATAGCTGGCTATTAAAAACATCGATGAAAACCGATAAAGGATAACAGAGGAAAAAAAAAACTGATGTAGAAGCTTGCAAAAACCATCGGAAGGTTCCACAAATCGGCCGTAGAAACACCTTAAAACCACTGCACGATACAAGTATTGGCCCGAGCAACTATGTGGATCTTTGTAAGCAGGCTTGAATTACGTGTGGCAGTAAGGGATATTAAACATTTATGAGATTTGCTGGCATAAAAGTCCTTTGCCTTGTATGACGACGTGTACCAATGTACGCCGTATGAGGCACGACTAAGAGTTGCATGCTAGTGACGCATGCAGCTAGCTGGTAGTGTCACCTGGAGCTAGCTTGTATTACGACACGGTCTTGGGATGTTGATGTCTGGAAACGTAGTAGAAAACAGAAAATTTGTCCTATGATCAATCAAGAACACTATAAAGATTTAATAACGGTTGGGATTGGATCGTTACCAATTCCGTTTGCAACGAAAGAAGACGGTGAAGGAAAACATTGCATGAATATCAAAAAAATAATATCTACGAAACACCAAAAATTTATCTAGGAAATGCATAGCAATGAGGGGCAGAGTGTGTCTACGTACCCTTGTAGACCGAAAGCGGAAGCATATATAACGTGGTTGATGTAGCCGTACTCATCGCGATCCAATAATGATCCAAACTGATCTAGCATTGAATAGATGGCACCTCCGAGTTATGCACACATGCAACTAGTGACGTCTCCTCCTCCTTGATCCAGCAAGCGACAGGGGAGAAGTAGATAGGATCACGACCAGTAGGATGGCGTGGTGGTGATGAAGCACTGACAGCGCTTCGCCAAACGATGTTGGGACGAGGAGATCGGAGAGATGGGAAGGGACTGCGTCTAGCAAAGGGTGTCCCTCCACTTGAGCCCCCTCCATTGTATATAGGGGTGAGGGAGGGAGCGCCCAACCCTAGCCCCTCCTCCAAGGAGGGTGGGGGGGGCAGGGGGAGGAAACTTGCGCCCCTCCCCTTTAGGGTTTCCCCTCCACAGGCGCATGGGCCAAGTAGGGGATGGTGCGCTTGGACCAATAAGGCCAGGGCGCCTCCCCTATAGCCCATGCTAGCCTAAGGGATGTAGTGGAACCCTCCATGGACTCCGAGACTCCTATGAAACACTCCGGAAGCTTCCTGGTACAATACCAAAAAACCAAACTTTTTTCGGAACCCCAAAAATAACTTTCCGTACATGAATCTTTACCTTCAGACCATTCCGGAGCTCCTCGTGATGTCCCGGATCGCATCCAGGACTCTGAACTACTTTTGATCACCAATCAAAACATCCCAATTCTTCTCTAGTGTGATTGGACATTAAGTGTGTGACCCTACGAGTACGAGAATCATGCAGACATGACCGAGACACCTCTCCGGTCAATAATCAATAGCGGGACCTCGATGCCCGTATTGACTCCCACATATTCAACAAAGATCTTTATCGATTTGAACCATTATGTCAAGGATTCGGTTAATCCCGTATGCATTTCCGTTTGTCCAGCGATATGTTACTTGCCCGAGTTCGATCGTTGGTGTCTCTTTACTTGCTCCGTAATACAATATCCCTGTGACTAAACTAATTAGTCACACGCTTGCAAGATACTTTGGATGTCATGTTAGTGAGAGGGCCTAGAGATATCTCACCATCAACACAGAGTGGCAAATCCCAGTCTTGATCCAAACAACACAACAAACGCCTTTGGAGGTCCTGAATAGAACCTTTATGGGCACCTAGTTACAAAGTGAAGTTTGATAGCTCACAAGGCATTGCTCCGGTATCCGGGAGTGGCATGATCTCATGGTCTAAGGAACAAATACTTGACATTATGAAAGCTATGAAAAAGTGAACTTAGTGACATGATCATATGCTAAGCTTATAGTTGGGTTTGTCCATCACATCATTCTCCTAATGATGTGATCCCGTTATCAAATGGAAACTCATGTCTATGGTTAGGAAACCTCAACCATCTTTATCAACGTGCTAGTCTAGTAGAGGCTCACTAGGGACACGTGTTGTTCATGTATCCACACATGTATTTAAGTTTTGGGTCAATACAATTCTAGCATGGATAATAAAAATTTATCATGAACAAGTAAATATGATAATAACCAATTTATTATTGCCTCTAGGGCATATTTCCAATAGTCTCTCATTTGCACTGGACTCAATAATCTAGTTTACATCGTAATGTAGCTAACACCCATAGAGTCTTGGTGCTGATCATGTTTTGCTCGTGAGAGAGCTTTAGTGAACGGGTCTGTCTTATTAAGATCTGTATGTACTTTGCAAAGTTCTACCTCTCCCTCGTTGATGTAATCATGAATGTAGTTGAAATGGCGTATGATGTGATGTGTTCTCTTGTGAAACCTTGGTTTGTCGGCAATGACAGTGGCATTGGTGTTGTCACAAAAGATATTCATTGGATCCGATGCACTTGGTAACACACCTAGATCGTACATGAACTCCTTCATGCACTGTTCTCGAAGCATCTATATATTTCACTTCACATGTAGATCTCGCCATGACGCTCTGCTTGGAACTACACCAAGTGACTGCTCCACCATTCAGAATAAATATATATCTGATTTGAGACTTCGAGTCATCCGGATCAGTGTCAAAACTAACATCGACGCAACCCTTTACGGCGAGCTCTTTATCACCTCCATAAACGAGAAACATTTCCTTAGTACTCTTTAGGTACTTAACGATATTTTTAACCGATGTCCAGTGATCTACTCCTAGATCAGTCTGGTACTTGCCTGCCAGACTTATGGCAAGTTACACATCAGGTCTGGTACACAACATGGCATACATAATAGAGCCTATGGCTAAGGCATATGGGACGACTTTCATCCTTTCTCTTTCTTCTGCCATGATCAGGCTTTGAGTCGTACTCCAGTTCACACCTTGTAACACATGCAAGAACCCTTTCTTTGATTGGTGCATTTTGATCTTCTTCAAAATATTGTCAATGTATGTGCTTTGTGGAAGTCCTACCAAACGTCTTGATCTATCTCTACAGATCTTGATGCATAATATGTAAGCAGCTTCACCCACATCTTTCGTTCAAAAACTCTTGTTCAAATAACCCTTTATGCTTTTCAGAAATTCTATATCATTCCCAATCAATAATATGTCATCCACATATAGTATTAGAAATACTATAGAGCTCCCACTCAATTTCTTGTAAATACAGGTTTCTCCATAAGTTTGTATAAAACCAAAAGCTTTGATCACCTCATCGATACGTACATTCCAACTCCAAGATGCTTGCACTGGTCCATAGATGGATCGCTAGAGCTTGCATACCTCACTACCAACCTTATGATCAAAAAAACCTTCTGGTTGAACCATATACAACTTTTTCTTAAGGAAACCGTTAAGGAATGTTGTTTCGACGTCCATCTACCAGATTTTATAATCGAAAAATGCAACAATTGCGAACTGAGACGTTTGATATGTATCTACTTTTCCAAATGGTTTTGCTCCAGTTTTGGACTCTAATTTGCATGATTTGAATGAAACTAACCTAGATTCACGTAGTTTTCAGCAGAACTACCATGGTGTTATTTTTATGCAGAAATAAAAGTTCTTGAAATCGCACGAAACTTTTTGTGTGGAATATATGAATAATTATGGAGCGACGACCTACTGGAGGGGGGCTGCCTGTGGGCCACAAGCCAACAGGCGCACCCACCCCCTAGGCGTGCCCTAGTAGCTTGTGGGGCCCATGTGGCTCCATCGACCCTAATTTCAGTCCTATAAATTCACATCTTCGGAGAAAAAAGTAGGAGAGAAGATTTCATCGCATTTTACGAGATGGAGCCGCCACCACCTCCTGTTCTTTTTCAGGAGGGATGATCTGGAGTCTGTTTGGGACTCCGGAGAGGGGGATTCATCGCCAACCCTTCATCATCAACACCACCATGATGCTCACCACCGGGAGTGAGTAATTCCTTTACAGGCTTCCTAGACGGTGGTGGGATTGGATGAGACTGATCATCTAATCAAGTTATTTTGCTAGGGCTTGATCCCTAGTATCAATTATGTTCTAAGATTGATGTTACTATGACTTTGATATGCTTAATGCTTGTCACTAGGGACCGAGTGCCACAATTTTAGATCTGAACCTATTATGTTTTTCATGAATATAAGAGTGATTTGGATCCTATCTTGCAAGTTGTATGTACCTATTATGTGTCATGATCCACATACCGCAACGTGACAATAATTGGGACTCTTTCCGGTGATTGTCGTAGTTTGAGGAGTTCATGTATTCACCATGTGCTAATGCTTTGTTCTGGTTCTCTATTAAAAGGAGGCCCTAATATCCCTTAGTTTCCATTAGGCCCCCGCTGCCACGGGAGGGTAGGATAAAATATGTCATACAAGTTCTTATCTCAAGAACGTATGACTATATATGAAATACATGGCTACATAATATTGATGAATTTGAGCTAGTTCTGCATCGCTCGAGTGTGTAACTGTTACATGATTGATGTCATCTAAATTATTATCCATCACCGATCCACGTGCCTACACTTTACATATATTGAATCTTTCTAAGTTACTATTGCTGCTGCTACTGTCGCAACTTCTACAAAATTATTGTTGTCACTATTACTCTTACTACTACTATTCTGACATGCTACTAAAATCTTTGCTGCAGAGAGATATCCTAGGTGTGGTTGAATTGACAACTCAACTGCTAAGGCAGATAAATATTCTTTGTCTTCCATTGTGTCAAATCAATAAATCAGGGTGTAAACTACCCGCGAAGACTGTTGCGATCCCCTACACTTGTGGGTTATCAAGACTATTTTTGGCGCCATTGCCAGGGAGCATAGCTATATTTATTGTTTCACTTGAGGATATCCAATTGCTACTATGAAGAATCTGAAAGATACTTGAACCAAGATCGTCCCCTCTAGTATGAGAGGAGGTAAGGAACTGCCATCTATCCCTGCTTTTGATTCACCTATTGTTTTGAATCAGCTTATAACACAATCGCTTGTTGTGCGTTCTGATATGTCACTTGAACTTGATGATGCTACTTCTGAAATTAATTATGATACTACTCCTATACTTGATGAAACTAAAACTGTGCCACTGAATGAATTACTTGATGCTCATATCGCTAAAGGTAGTGAACCTAAAAATACTGAAACTGACGAAGATTATGAATCACCTATTACACCTCGCTCTCCTAATAGATATGAATTGCTTGATGTACTCGAGGGTTATGTTATGGATGCTGAGACAACTAGGGACTTTCTTGCTTCTAATGCTAGAGATGATTTGAAGAAACTACTATGCAAACTGAAAGAAAAATCTATGATGGAGAAAATGAAACATGATCTTAAATTTGCTACTTCTCCTATTTTTGTTACTGACAAGGATTATGAATTCTATGTAGATCCTGAGTTAATCCCTATAGTAGAATGTGATCCTTTCCATGGTTATGAAAATGATACTTTTGTTGGACGTATCACTAAACTGAATGATATTGTCACTTTGTTTACTCATGAGGAAAAGATGCACTACCATTATATCCTTAAGCCTTTTCCTTTTTCGCTAAAAGGCGATTCTAAGGAGTGGTTCCTCACTCATGCTATTGGTTGTGTGTGTAGCTCCCAGGATATGATATACTACTTCTATGAAAAATATTTTCCTGCTCATAAAAAACAAGTTGCCTTACATGAAATATACATATCTTTTTGTAAATTGAAGAAGAGAATCTCCCTCAAGCTTGGGGGAGTCTTCTCCAGCTACTAAGAGCGTTGCATGATCATCCTCTTAAGAAAATGAAATACTTGATATTCCTGAGCCACCATTGGAACCTATTCAAAAGAAAAGAGATATTATATTCCTCAGTCCTTAAGACATGCAAGAAGCCAAAAGAACTATGAAGGGAAAATGTATTAAATCTTAAGATGTCAAGAAATTACCACCCATCGAAGAAATGCATGGACTTGACACCTCGACACAGGTAGTAGAGGTAAATTCTCTCCATGCCTTTAATGAAAGCGATATACCTTATACGAAGACTCCTAGTCAGTGAACGGATGAATTTGATAATTACATTGTTAAGAAAGGACATTTCAATAACTATGTCAAAGATCAATTAAGATGTAATGCTATGATGATAGATCGCTTGAGTGACCTGATGTTTAGAATTGCTAATGGTGTTAAGGGTCTAGGTAAACATGCTTCCATGGTTCATACTCAAGTAGACCAAGTTGCTAAGTCACAAAATGATTTACTTGCTGAACTAAATGAGAATATGAATGACCATGCCGTTGGAGTAATGACTAGAGGCGGAAGAATGACTCAGGAACCTCTTTTTCCTGAAGGTCATCCTAATAGAATTGAACATGATTCTCAGCAAATTAATAATAATGCACCTAGTCCATCTAAAAAGAAAAATAAATAGAAAATTATAGGACTTTTTGCATGCTTCTAGGGAACTTGTTATAGAAAAACCTGGTGAGAATCATAATGATGTTTCTATTTTTTGTGCTGAGACTCAATGTGGTAGTGAACATTCACCTTGTGATAATGAGAATAATAACAATAATGATGATATTCACGTAGATGCTCAACCAAATAGTAATAAAGAACCTGATAATGATGTGGAAATAGAAATTGTTGAAGATCTTGACAACCCACATCCTAAAAATAAACATTATGAGAAGAAATACTTTGATGCTACAAAACATGGTAAAAAAAGAGAGCCATGGTTTCAAAAACCCATGCCATTTCCTCATAAGGCTTCCAAGAGTAAGGACAAGGAGGAGTTTGAACGCTTTGCTGAAATGCTCATCCATGTCTTTTTGCGCACTCATTGGACTGATATTTTAAAGATGACTCCATATGCTAAGTATATGAAGGACATTATTACCAACAAAATAAAATACCTAAAACTGAAATTGCGACTATGCTTGCTAATTATTATTTTGATGGTGGAGTGCCTAAGAAGTTGGGAGATCCTCGTATATCCACAATACCTTGCTCCATTAAACGAAGTTATGTTAAAACTGCTTTATGTGAATTAGGAGCCCGTGTTAGTGTTATGCTTTTCTATATATATAAAAGAATTGATTTGAATAAGCTTACACCTACTGAGATATCTTTGCAAATGGCTGATAAATCTACTGCTATACCTATTTGAATTTGTGAGGATGTTCATGTTGTGGCTGCAAATGTTACTATCTTAACAGAATTTGTTATTCTTGAGATGCCCGAGGGCAACAACATGTCGATTATCCTTGGTAGACCCTTTTTAAATACTACATGGGCTGTTATTGATTGCAACAAAAGCAAGGTTACTTTTCATGTCAATGGCAAACAACATACCTCGCATTTTCTGAAGAAGCAAACTTTGGTTAATAATATTAATGCCATTGAGCCAAGTGCCACAATCATCATTGGGTTTTTTAAGTTTCCTACTACCAAGAAGAAACATTATATTCTTATTGTTGGGGATATGCAAATCCCCATTGAGGTAACTCAGTGTTATACAAAAATTCTTTGGTTTCATGACAATCGAAAACGGTTATAAATAAGACTTGATCAACCTTATTAATGGATCCTTTTTGAAAGATATGTGGTTGATGAATTTAGTAAGCACAACTTTCTATACCATTAGTTTACCCTCTGTTATTCTTAGTTAAATAAAATAAAATGTCAGTGTACTAAAGTTTGGGCTTTTTAGTACCCCGTACTTGTGCAAGGAAAGTTGGAGCCACACCAGCAGCGAGGCCCGCTAGGCGACTGCTGGACGCAAGCACAAGGAAGTCAAGAAGGCATTCAAGTCATCAGGACCGAAGACTGAAGGTTAGGACCCCGGCAAGACCTTGCCGGGATAGCCTTCAAACCCCCGGCAAGGCGATGCCCTGGCAAGACCCCCCAATGCAGAGGCCAGGTGTCGCCCCACCTGGGCACATGTCAAGGCGCCGACGATGGAGGGGCTAAGCGATGCCGATGGGACGGGGTCCTCTCCCGTCCCGTGGACGGTCAGAGGCACCAGACGGAGCATTAAATGCACCTATCTTGCACAGTTAGTGTTAGGTATGATAGCACTATAGCACTATACACCTCGTGTATGCATTGTACGCCACAGTTGGTGACCCCTTAAAGAGTATAAAAGGAGGTCCAATGCGTTAGAGTAGGGGACTTTTTGGATCTTCTCTGGCCGATTCTGCATGAGTAGCAGCTGTGTACTATAGCGCTCCCAGAACTTGAGCTAGAACTCATCCAATACAACCAAGCAGGAGTAGGGTTTTACGCATCTTTGCGGCCCGAACCTGGGTAAAAATCCCCTGGGCTGCTTGTTTGTCCTGCTCTTCGCGCACACCCATCTCCCTGTCGAACCGAAAGGGATCCTCCCAATCCCATAGGCATCGTTTCCTCCGACATCTTTGGCATGGTTCAGATGCATTTTCCCTGGGAGAGTTCAACGAACAATGCTGAAGAATACGAAGGGCTGCTTGCCGGTCTTAGGATCGCAGCAGACCTTGGGATGAAGAAAAATATCGTTAGGTGTGATTCTCAGCTTGTCGTCAAGCAGGTGAATAAGGATTATCAGAGTCCATTGATGGAAGATTATGTAGATGAAGTGAGAAAGTTGGAAGAACATTTTGACGGTCTGCAAATGGAGCATGTTCCGCGTCTAGAGAACAGTGTTGCTGATGGCCTGTCAAAGTGTGCTGCCCTTAAGTTGCTTGTGGAACCAGTAACTTTTGTGCTCCGACTAACTCAACCATCTGTGACACCATCAATTAGACAAGAGAAAAGAAGAAAGTTGAGTTTCGGCAAGTATTTCCCGACAAAGCTCCCAGAAGCCGCCGGCAAGGAAGTTGCCGGGAACAACGCCAGGCTTGCCGGTGAGCATCACGCTCCGGCAGGGCCTCAAGCCCTTGCCGTTGAGACAAATGCTTCCCTGGCAGAGGATATGCCTTTAGTCCTTGTTGTCGAGCCCCAGGCTCCAGCATGGGCACAACGCATCGTCCATTTCCTTCAAACAAGAGAACTCCCTGAGGAACAAGAAGAAGTCAAGAAAGTAGCCCGCCGGTCTAATATGTACCAGTTCGTGGACAAAGTCCTGTACAGAAAGAGGCTGAGTGGTGTGAAACTCAAGTGCATTTATCGGGAAGATGGACTAGAGCTGTTGGCGGAGATACATGGAGGCATATGTGGATCCCACATAGGATCAAGAGCGCTTACCGGTAAGGCATTCCAGCAAGGTTTCTTTTGGCCCACTGCCTTCCAGGATTCAACTGCGCTAGCAACCAAGTGTGAAGCATGCCAGTTTCATTCGAAGAAAATGCATCAACCAACTCAAGCTCTTCAGGCAATTCCTCTCTCCTGGCCATTTTCGGCCTGGGGGCTCGACATCTTGGGTCCTTTTCCCTATGCTACCGGGGGCTTCGAGTACTTGTACGTCGCAATCGACAAGTTCACAAAGTGGCCAGAAGTGGAAGCAGTGAGAAAGGTGACAACACAATCAACCGTCAAGTTCTTCAAAGAACTAGTCTGCCGCTTTGGTGTTCCCAACAGGATCATCACCGACAACGGTACATAGTTTACGAACCGCACCTTCATGCAGTATGTCCAAGACCTTGGCGGCAAGATCTGTTTTGCTTTGGTTTCCCACCCAAGGAGCAACGGCCAGGCAGAAAGGGATAATGCTGAAGTGTTGCGAGGCCTCAAGACAAGAACTTTCGACAAGCTGTGCAAGTGCGGAAGGGCACTGGATTGATGAGTTGCTGGTGGTTCTTTGGTCGATTAGGACGCCTCCAAATCAGGCTACCGGCCAGACACCCTTCTCCCTAGTATATGGGGCAGAAGCAGTTCTCCCCATGGAACTGACATACGGGTCACCTCGAGTGCTCGCTTATGATGAGCTTGAGCAAGAGCAGTTGCGGCAAGATGACGCTACGCTCCTTGAGGAAGATCGTCTTCAGGATGCTGTGTGAGCTGCATGCTACCGGCAAGATTTGCGCCGCTATCATAGCCGCAAGGTTCGTGCCCAAAGTCTTGGGGAAGGCGACCTTGTTCTTCGGCACGTTCAGACCGCCAAGAATTCCAGCAAGTTGACGCTGAATTGGGAAGGCCTTTATCGGGTAGTGCGAGTCACCAGGCCTGGCGCAGTCCGCCTGGAGACCGAGGATGACATCCCAATGAGCAACTCTTGCAATATCGAACATCTTCGTAAGTTCTACCCATAAGGCGCGATTGCCGGGTCTCCCGACAACCACCTTTTGTACAAGTCTTGCCGCCGAAGCATGTAATCCTTTGTACAAAGCCAGGCGCAGACCCTGTGCATAGTTGAACAAAGCTAAGTGTTCTGCAAATCTTGTTGATTCTCATGTTTGCTTATGTAAATGTTTGTCTGAGATATTGTATTGTGCTTACTCCCGGCAAGAGCTAACGTACCGCCAAGGTTCCATATCCCCACTTTATCTTCTTTCTTTTTCTCAAAGGACAAAAGGTTACCATGCGTCCAGCTTTGCGGGGGGGGGGGGGATGGTGGTATGGATACCGATGGATGGCGTTCAAGGAAAACATCTTACCGGAAGGAGTACGACAACGAAAAGCTAAGTTACAGAAACTTTAAAACATATTTTTGTTTTGCTATTCTCCTTGAATGGTTCCAACTTTTGTATGGAAAACCTGCACGCGAAGGAACCTTGTCGCAATTTGTTGCGCCCTTACTCTGTTTCGAGTCCGCTCAATAGATTAAGTGGCTGCACTAAAAACATCGAGGTAACCTTGTCATGATTAGTCACGCCCTTACTCTATTTCGAGTCCACTCAACAGCTTAAGTGGCTACACTGAAAATGTCAAGGTATCTTGCCGGTAGTAGCACCGCCAGCAGGCTGCTAGGGATCCGCTCCTCAAAGCACTCGCGACAGGATTGCGTGCGCCAGCAAGTTTCCGATAAAGCGTAGGGAGCAAACCATACAGAGAGGAATCAGATAAGAGGAATAACATGCAAAACACAACCAGTCATTAAAAGAGAGTGAAATTTACATGATATGGCGTCTCTTACTAAGTACATCTTTATTTGACTTTCTCCCCTAGGGGCAGATTACAAGAATAAAAAGATAGGAAGAGACCCCCAACAGAAGCCCAACCTGACCCCTCTGGACCAGCACTGCACAGAGGGGCAGGGCTTCCAAAAGGGAAGATGAAGCCGAAGTCCACGGGCCTGCCAGGAGATCCAGCTGGAAGATGAGTCAGCGCCCAGGACAAGGACCCCCGGCAAGATTGTCCTGCCGGGAGGATGACAAGCGTGAGGGTGACGATGGTGGTGCGGCCGCCGATCAGTTAGAGCTTAGGTCGTCATATTCCGACTTGACGGCCTGGAGCTCGGACTCATCGTCACTTTCACCGACATCGTCCTCATCGTCGCCGTCGCTCGAGGATGGGCTTTCAGCGCCACTCGAGCTCTCTTCGCAACAGCTGAGACGGATGCCTGATCGCCCATAAATCTTGACGAAGAGAAGGTCGGCCTTCGTCATCTTGAAGCGAAGGACGTGCCCATCCTGGAGGTTGTGGGCGTGGGCGAAGGTTTTCCAACCACACATGAGGAACATGACTCGGCTCTCCGGATACTCGACGTCCACCCGCGTGGCGACAATGAAGCAGCCATGTGCCCGTAGCCACAAAATAGGCGGCTTATCGGTCCCCATCACCCTGGCGAAAGAGGGAGGGGGTGCAGATGGCTCCGAATGGGACCGTGCAGTTTGGAAGAGGTGGCCGCCCTCGCCCCCTATTCATGGCTAAGGGCTGACGCCACTCAAGGTTTGGAAGAGGTGGAAGGGCAAGCTCTGGAGGTTCACGCTCGATGAGGAAGGAAGGATGGATGAGCATCACCCTCGCAACCCCTCAATTTATAGGGGGAGCATGGGGGCTAGCTCTCCCCTACTCCAAGAGGCACCACCCACCTCCTCCAATAGCGTCGCCCACGATCATGGGGCGAACAGCAACTGCCCCGTTACTCCAATCCATGGCGCAATAGTTTCCTCCTTGGCCATGACTTTAAGTCACAGACGCCCGTTGCCGATTCCCCGCTATGCATGCGGCGCACGTGGTGGAAACAGCCACACCGTGCACGTATCCCACGTCGCGCACTTAACGTGCGTCATGGGGAGGCGTCGTAAGCGGAATGATTAGAATCGCACACTCCTGCCACACTTGCCCATGCACTGTTTGGGCCTAGCCCGACAAGTCTTGCGCCTGTGTGTGGCCCAGGCCCGGGGGATCCTATCGGTGTACTAAAGTTTGGGATTTTTAGTACCACGTACTTGTGCACGAACAGTTGTAGCCGCACTAGTAGCAAGGCCCGCTAGGCGACTGCTGGACGCAAACACAAGGAAGTCAAGAAGGCATTCAAGTCATCAGGACCGACGACCGAAGGCTGGGACCCCGATAAGACCTTGCCGAGATAGCCTTGAAACCCCTGGCAAGGCGATGCCCTGGCAAGACCTCGCCAGCGCAGAGGCCAGGTGTCCCCCCATGTGGGCATGTGTCGAGGCGCCGACGATGGAGGGGCTAAGTGGCGCCATTGGGACGGGGTCCTGTCCCATCCCGTGGACGGTTAGAGGCACCAGACGGAGTATTAAATGCGCCTGTCTTGCACCGTTTGTATTAGGTATGATAGCAATGTAGCACTATACACCTCGTGTACGGACTGTACGCCACTGTTGGTGACCCCTTCGAGAGTATAAAAGGAGGCCCATGGCGTTACAGTAGGGGACTTTTTGGATCTTCTTTGGCCGATCCTGCATGAGTAGCAGTTGTGTACTGTAGCGCTCCTAGAACCTGAGCTAGAACTCATCCAATACAACCAAGCAGGAGTAAGGTTTTACGCATCTTTGCGGCCCGAACCTGGGTAAAATCCCCTGCGCTGCTCGTTCGTCCTGCTCTTCACGCACATCCATCTCCCTACCAAACCGAAAGGGATCCTCCCGATCCCATAGGTGTCGTTTCCCCTGACATAAAATGCCATGATTATCCTCTTTTCCGAATTTCCCATGCAATAAAAATGACCCTAAAAATAAAAAGCCTTAGATTTCCACAAAATTTTAACATGATTTTTCTAGAATATTTAAGATTTTTTGGTGTTGAAAACACATCAGGGAGGTGCACATGTGGTCCACAAGCCAACAGGGCGTGCCCTGATAGCTTGTAGGGCCCACAACGGCCACCAGCCTTATCCCTTTGGCCCATGTCACCTCTTAATTCATACACACACGCTCTCTCTTTCTCTCTCTCTCTCGTGTTCTTGCTCCTCAACTTGGGATTTTCTATCTCGTTGCTTGGAACTCCGTGTTTGAAACTGTTTTGAGGAATTGCTCCTTGGTATGTGACTCTCCCATTTCTCCAATCAGTTTTTTTTGCTTTGGTGGTTTATATTTTGCATATTTTGCTGGACTTAGTGCTACTAAAAATGAGCTTTCATGTTGAATTCTTTGAGTTCCAAATAGTATGAATGCTTGATATGGCCTCTAGGCATCCATATGAGTAGTGGCTACCAATCTTGCAAAGTTTTATTGACATAATTTTGTGGCCTAAAATTTCAAAAAATTGTTCGTAGCGAAATAAATTTTGTTAGGAGGGTTTCTTCAAGTCGAAGCACCAAAGGAGTTGTTGGGAGGATCCATGATCAAGGCATCAACATTGTTTGCAACACGGAGGTTAGGACGTGTGATTGGCCACATGCACCTTTCATGAACGAAGCAGGTTTCCACCAAGAATTCCTACAATTCATTTCCAATGCTGTACTGACCAACTTCCTCGCAGATGAGTGTGATCAATACTATCTCCTTAAAAATTCCTTTGTGCAGAATTTCTACTTCACAAATAGTCCTGGTGCTTCCATGGTACGATTTGATTTATAGGCAACATACTATGAAATACCACTCTATGAATTTTGTGAAATATGCTTGCTTCCTTCTGACAGGGAAATGTGTGATCCTAAACCAGAGGAGTTCGAGGAATTCTTCCTTACCTTAACTACA
Organism: Hordeum marinum; assembly: GCA_022496015.1. Classification (NCBI taxonomy): domain Eukaryota; kingdom Viridiplantae; phylum Streptophyta; class Magnoliopsida; order Poales; family Poaceae; genus Hordeum; species Hordeum marinum. The sequence goes on along the minus strand of CM039677.1, from coordinate 336,496,272 downwards.
GGAGAAACTAGGGGCGTATCAAATGCTAGGGCCACCAGTTTACATTTTCCATCTGTGCATTACTTCGCTTTATTCATAGGGAAATGTTTAACTGCTATGAGACAGGGTGGTGGTCTCAGTTCCCCCACCCTTGCTGTTTTGCATTGCGCACTATATGGTGATAACACTTACAACTTAGGAGCTATTGTTGCACGTTGATTGCATCTTAAACGAACCAAGGGCAAGTTTCATGGATGCATTTATGCCACTCACTTAGCAAAACATTTTAATGTCACCATATGCCCCACTGATTACTTGTTGCCTAACATTTATCTTGATCACCAGTCCAGGATAGATCACCAGTTCATTAATGAACCTCATCCCCTCCAGCACATTCGTTAGAACTTAGTATACAATGAGGATACTCGCGATGTTATTGTGTTTCCTACACTATCTTTGTTTAACTATCATGCCATGAATGGATATACCATCATGCCATAAGATATAGTTGCTTACCGGAATGAGTTGGCTGAGGCGGAGGCTGCAACTCAGGCATGGGACGCTCAAGTACCTCAGCCCAACTACTTTACTCACGGACTAGATGGCTACTACGGATGGTGATCACCAAGCTAGGCAAAAGCCTAAGCTTGGGGAAGTACGTAATTCCCATCATCATTATATTCATGTTCACACACTTGATGCTCAAGTACCTTAGCCCAAGTACTTTCATCCAGGACCAGATGGCTACTACAGATGGTAATCACCAAGCTAGGCAAAAGCCTAAGCTTGGGGGAGTACGTATTTCCTACCATCATTATATCCATGTTCACGCACTTCATATAAATTGCCAGTGTTCATCCACTTTCATTGTATATCCATGTTAGTTTTTATTTTCTGCTTTCTTCTTGTGTGTATGAAAAACTTTGACAATTTAAAAATATTTCTCGCTTCTTTTTAAGTTTTCTTTCTAGTTTAATTAGTTTGTAGTACTAAATAAAAACCCAAAAAGATTTCCTTTGCATGTTGGGAGCTTTCCCGTGTAAATAATTTTTCTCGTTCATGTTTTTCCTTGTTTATTTGCTTCCACCAAAAAATCCCAAAACTCCAAAAACATTTCAGCTTGTTTCCCTGAATTTCTTTTCTTTTGATTGAGTCACTAAAAGGAGAAGACCACGATGAAAATGTTGAGTGGCACTCATTTGCATTATTGTTGATCTAACAAAGAGCCAATATTACCATGTCTTCTCCTTTGCATAAACTACCTTGCTGATTCCAGCTTAGTCCACTACAATCTTGCACTACTATTATTATCACATCATTCGGCCGTGCAAGTGAAATGCAATAATAATGATATTTGGTGAAGTGATCATGGCAAAGAAAGCTGGTATGAACATTTCTTGTTTTCCATTTTTGTAAATATGTTTAGCTCGTTCGATCTTGATTCAGTATATCATGAGTAAACATGTTTATGATGAAAATTAGAGATTATAGTTTCTCATGCCATGATTAAATATCTAGGAGTGGATACTAATTTATCTTATGTGTCAACATGCATTAAAATGGTTATGATGGGGTATGGTAGTATGGTATTTCCCTTTGAGTAATTCGAGCGGCTTGACTTGGCCCATGTGCAAACATGTTGTTGATTCAAAATCAATGCATCCTTCATGATGTTTAAATGCAGAGTGTTTATATCCTACTCATGCTAATGGTCAATATTAATTATTCGCAATGCATGGTTATGACCATTTTTGCTCTCTAGTTGGTCGCTTCTCAATCTATTGCTAGCCTTCACCTATACTAAGCGGGAATGCTGGTGGTGCATCCAACATCTTAATCGAAAGTTGTTCCACATGAGTCCATCATACCTACTTATATGCGGTATTACCCTGCCATTCCAAGTAAATTTTCATGTGCCACATCTAATATTCAAATAAACATATGTTTTGTCCACTCGTTTCGCTCATGGAGCGACAGGACAGTTAGTATCTTCCATGCTAAGTGGGTAATTATCAAGACGGGAATTTATTCGCCTGTCATTGCATAAGAGAGGCTGGTGAAAAGGATGCCCAGTCCTACAAAATCAAAAATAATTAAACAAAACTCCTCGGATAGTTGATATGTTGGTAGACACCCGTGGATTCGGCCAGCCATGGTTTGTATGGATGGTGGATAAGAGTAGATTTTACAATTCTGCTTGGGAACTGCCAATAATGTGTTTAGCATGGAAGATATTGAAATCCTTTGTCGTGACGTTGACGAGAAAAGGGTACCACCAAAAATTATAATCTCAATTCTGTTTTAAACCTTGAGTTCTGGCACCTCTCCAAAGCAATACTTCTGTCACGCCCAAGATGTGCGCCTATCCACATTAAGGCACGAGGCCTCGCAAGGGATAGAGGCGCATCTTGTCGTTCGCAAGTATAGCATCATTACATCATACATTACAGAAGAGATGAGTATATGAGTTGGCTTACACTCGCCACATACTAAATTACAATTCCACACAGAGTTCAAACATCAAGATGAAGATAGGGTCCGCCTACAGACGAAATCAAATGATAAACTGATGCAAATGATAGTATCTCGCTATCCCAAGGTTCACAACCATGGTCCTCTACTCATGTGGATAAGTCACGTACATCCTACCCCTTTCCTCGTCATATTCCCACTAGAGCTGCGTCAGATCATCCTACACGAACTCATCTGTACCTATACCTGGAGTGTTGTAGTAATCTGTGAGCCACAAGGACTCAACAATCATGTGCTCGGGTACCGAGACTATTCAAGCTTAAGGTTGGGAAGGGGTATGTGTTTAGTTTGCAGCAGCACTAAGCATGTATGGTGGCTAAACGTACGTAAAATGAAGATTAATATTTGTGGCCTATGAAGAACGATCGAATCTAGTATGACCTCTATGAGATCCTAAACACTTACTTACGTCAATCATAACCCTGCCATGTTCTCTCTCGGATCATGTTCACGAGCAGAGACGATCATGGTTACTCACACAGTTGGTGCATTTTATTAGAGTTTACTTCAAGTTTACTATAACCGGGTGTTAAACAAATATCCAAGTTGCCACATAACCGCAGGCACGGACTTTCGAAAGATTTGACCCTGCAGGGGTGCGCCAACTAGTCCATCACAAATTAACCACACTCCGCGGGAATAGCCTCGACCACGGATCTCGTGATCATCCTAGGCAACTCCAAAGGAATTCCAACACCTCGAGATAACCCGAAGAAAGTTAGAGCCCACACGCAAGACACTCGATAAAGGTAAAACAAGTCCAGCAAAACCTCCCGACGTGTCGACGAACCCGATAAGAGCCGCGTATCTCGTTCTCAGGACACGATGGATTGTCCAAACTTTCGGTAGGCGAAACACTGAGTTGCCCCTGGTGGCCATCGGCGGTTGACATTTTTGGACCAACACTCATGAGGAGCACTGGCCCGGGGTTGATTAATTATCCACGGGGTTGCAAAGCCCTATGCAATTTTTATTAAGTTATAAGCAAATGTAGTACCAAAGTTGGGTCTTGCCAGACAAGTTTAAATCTCAACCGAATAAACAAGGGGTCCCCATAACAACCCCGAGCATGTTAGGAGCGCAAAATATGGAAAACATAACACCGGTAACAAGAAACTAAGGAGGTAACTGCGGAACAAAACACCTAGCAAAAGGCCAAGCCTTCCACCAATACCAAGATATATATGTGCATTAAATTAAATAACAGATACTATTGAGATATGCCAAATCCATGTTATCACATGGAACAACCTGCACCTGCAACTAAGAACGCTATAAGAGGGGCTGAGCAGCGGTAACTTAGCCAATCAAAGGTTTGCTGGGATGTGGAGGGTTAAGGCTATCATGGCAATTAGGAGGCTTACATTCAAGTGGTAGGTAGCGCAATTGTAATGATAAGAGCGAGCCAACTAGCAAGCGAAAATAGTATCGGGATCCGGGTACGATCATCTTGCATGTTGGTTCTTTAGTGGAACAAGTAGCGGGATCCTCGTAGTTGTACTCGCATGGCTCTTCGTACTTAGGTTCAACATTCGCGTCTACCCAAAATAAACAGCAAGAATAAACAAACAACCAAGGTGCAATGCACAAGCAAGAATGATGCATGCTTAGGTGAAGAGTTTTAGCATGGCAATCCTATCTAGTCATGTTTCACATGCGAAGGATTGGTTATTAAAGAATTTGGACAGAACCTTATGTTAAGTTATTTAGACATGCATGAACATGGCAAATATGTATGCATCATGCAAAAATGATAAAAATGCATAGGAAGAACATAAGAAACGGAGTTACGGTTCTCACGATACGCTCACGACAAGATATGAAGGCAAAACACAAGATAAGAAGGATCTGGGCTATTCCTTGGCATTCCAAGGTAGCCACTAGTTAGGCAACGAAAAACCAACTACAATAGAGCCAATTATCAAGAAATTCCATGGAGTATAGCTCCCACAAGTCACAAAACAATAAAACAAACAATCTGCCACAAAACAGCAACATAGCAACTTTCACAACCAACAACTTGAGCTATATGAATCCTTCAACAACAAACAAAGTATTGACAGAAACTTCATAACATGCTTATCAAATTATCCAACTACACAATCTGGAAAGGAGGTACACATCAACAAGCATGAAGCTCACAAGTTGGCATGATGAAACAGATTCTGGGACTTAGTGAAAATAAGAGTTTTTCTGGAATCTGAGTTAACCTGGTAGCAAGTTGACATCATAAACTAATGGTGATAGAGACCACCTCATGGCATGAAAATTAAAAGGATGGTAGTAGACAGCATCTAATTCAAAACACTAGCACTGAGCATGAGCTAATTCTCAACATATCACAAGATGGTAACCACTCTTCATGGCATAAAAATAACAACATATTCTCAGACTTAGAAATATTTAGCATGGTGAAAACAATAACATTAAGTTAGCTACTTTGCAGCAAGTTTCCCACTTATATGGGCGATTCTCATGTCAAACAAAAATACCATGGCATAATAGGAATAACACTCTAGCACTTCCATGTTGGCACATGCCCCAAAGCAAGCATGCATTAATTCATGTAAAAATGTCAAAGTAGGATCACAACAGAAAATGACAGTTTTGCAAACTTGCTCAAAAGTGAAATCTAATTGCACCAATGGATTCGTTGGACCTTTCTACCCCAAAATCATGTATCATACTCATATACACACATGAAGCATCATGGCACAAACTATACTAGCAAAACAACCACCTCTCTTATAAGTGAAAACTTACTTAAAATGCACATGAGCATATTTGAACATGGCCAGTTTTGGTAATATAGCTAAATTGGAAAAGATCTATATTACACTACAAAACATGACACATATCCAAATGAATAGTGTATTACAAGTGGGGCATGGCCCACTTGTCACACACACACACGCTCACCCAAACCTACACACACACATACATGGCATGCACAAACCACACATACACAATGCACAAGTGCACATGGCACTCCCACACTCATGAAACACACACTCATGTGTGTGGGTGTTCATCACACACACACATATGCACACATATATGCACATATACATGCATGTATCACCACCTCACAGACACATACACTCACACACATAGCATTCAAGCCCACACACACACACTTGCACTACACATACACACATGAAAACAGGACAGGAAGAAAATACAATCATACATACATGAATGTATTCACATACACATGCATACATGGCAATAACGAAAGAGGAAACAAATAAAACAAAGTAAGAAAAAACAAAACAAAAGGGGGACGGGTTCGGGCTCGAAACCACGACCGGCTGGTCGCTTCCCCGAGCGCATACCACGACGCTCCGGCTCCGGCACTTAATAGAGGAGGGCATCGACTGCTCTAATACTACCTACTGCCCCGATAACTGATGAAACTGAAGGTCACTGCATCTACGGCGAGAGACAACGGCGGGGACGATGATTGCCGGCGACTACGACCTCTCCGGTCAGGGGAAGCTACTGCGGGGACTATGGATACTACGGGTGTCCATCTCCCTGTTCGCCTCACGACGAGGGGGGGACGGTATCAAGCTCAATGGCTCACCTTTCTGACCGGCGGCGACGAACACGATGCGATGACACTAGGTACAAGGGGAGGAGGGATGCGCGTCGACTGCTCACCGAGGGGAGGGTGATGATGACCTGGACGTGCAAAGAGAAGGAGAGGTGGAGACGACGACGGCGACGAAGAGGAAGAAGTCCTGACGATGACGTGGCGACAAGGAGTAAGAAGACGACCTCCTGGAGCCTCCTAGCACCGGGAATGAATCGAGGACGATGGTGCCTTGCTCCACGCCATCTGTCGGGACCCCGATCCTAAGTCATATGAATCCAGACTATAACATATCACATCACTTTGCGGCCTCACGCATAGTAAGTTCCATGGGTGTAGCCTTACCTTAGCCGGGACCATTTGCGTCTTTTGGCTCACGTATGTGAACATGTCACTGGCAATCAAACGACAAAGAACCTGGGCCGACATGACTAGTCATAGAACCCAAGTGGCACATCCGTACGGAAACAGGCATACGTAACCCAGCAACGCAGGTTTCGGCCTCAAGCGTGTGTAGACGAGTCATAGCAAGCTAAAAGGACTCCATTACGCCATGAGACATAAATGCCATCACTGCACGTAGACGAGTCATAGCAGGCTACAGGGACTCCATTACACTGCAAGACATTTCCGTGATGGAACAGACACAACAGCAAAGAAGGATACATGCCGGTCAATCAATGTGTCCGGAGCAGTAGCAAGCTACCATGGCTCGGTGGAAGCACAAAGAGACAGTTTCCCGTAAATAGTACTACTAAAGGCACACAACTAGGTGTCGGATCCCATACATATCGTTGCACGTCACACGTACGGAAGACATGCCAGTTATGCATAGATATAACCATGACATCACAACATAACCATACAATAACTTTTATTTAAGAGGCTCAGACGAGCCTTGCATAATATGTTCTTAAAGATAGGGGTCACATGACCCGACACTCAAGTAATACAAACAAGTTCATACAAACCAAGTGGAAGCATAAGCTGTCTGAGTATAGACAGATGAAAGGGTAAAAAGGCACATGGCCTGACTATCTACAGCCCGCCACAGGGCATAGGTCGTAGCTGGGACACCAACTATTCGGCATCGTTGAAATCTAGAAAGAACCCACCTGATGGGTCTTGGGTCTCATATGCAACATTTATTAAGCAAACATGAGTACAAACATACTCAGCAAGTCTTTAAAGCAGTCCTAGTCCATTCATGCTCATGCATCATCAAGGGGGATGGTGGAGTTTATGCAGCAATGCCAGCTTTGACTCATGGCTAACCTACACTACACAATTTTAACTCTTTGTTTACATTTTAGCTATCGCACACGAGTCCACTAACTCCATGACAACACACCACCATGGAATGACTTTCCTCTCCTGGGAGAGTGCCATCCACGATACTCACACTTGTCTTGTTATTTTTATGGGTATCCACTTAATTATCTATGAACAACATAAGTTATCCAAGTAGTCCATATCCGAGGACGCAGCTATTTGAATAGTTTCATACCCTGCAGCGGTGTACTTCTTCACACACGCTCTCGCCACTTATCGCTGTGTGCTCAAAAAACCATGCACCTCGGCAACCTTCAAGCAGAAGCCTAGCGAGGGAGTCGGCCAAGACCGTCAATCACATAAGACCTCTAGTCCAGGCTATTGCCTATTTGAGACTGAACCCGCACAGAAGTCCGGCCGAAGTTTCCGCTATGGCCCCAAACGATGTGCGCAGGGTTCCCAAGCCCACCATTCGGGTGACCCTTGGTACACCGTGCCACTGCCTACCACGTCGTAACCCACCCCTAGGGTTAGCGCTATGCACGACCTCTAGCATGCTATAAACACCAGAAACTACTTGCAACTCCTGGACTAAGGACTAAGCGACTGATAAGTCGAGAGGGTCAATTAAGTATCCCAACCTGTGGTAGTAACTAGTCTTGGATCACAAACACGGAACTCAGTTCCTAAGAACGGTCCCAATGAGACAACCCGCTATGTACTCCTACATAGCCTCTCATCGCTACCTTAACCAAATCGGGTTCATCATAAGCTTATCACATCGGAACAACAATGTTTCACTCTAGTTCATCACCCAGATGAATCAGACCTGACACAACTCTAAGCATAGCAAGCGTAGCAGGCAAAGTAATCTAAACACATCATGTCACAAGCATCTACCAGGTATGCTAGGTTGCAAGGTTTAGCTATTTATTGTGACAATGACAGGTCATGCAGAAGAATAGGTTCATCTACCGTGTATGACAGACATGTGAACGGTTGTCCTAATGCAATAAACAAGAGTGGGAGCGAGAGAGTGGGATGATATCGGAATGATCAAGGGGGTCGCTTGCCTTGCTGGGTAGCGGAAAGGTTCTCTCCTTTGTTGGAATACTCGGGGGTATCCTCAGAAGTAGGGCCTACCGCAATGTAGATAAATAACAATCAATACACGCAAGTGCAACAATATGATGCATGATCATGGCATGGTAGCATGTATGGATGAGCTAATGCAACTATTGTCCAAGTTAATTGAAGTGAGTTTGAATATAGGTTCAAAATCGTTCTTCATTTCAATTTCCGTATTTTAACCTATTAGCAAATGTCTATGTTCTTCTACATAGGTTGCTCTAAGATGCATGATAATAACACCATTGGATTCATTGAATTTTTCTGATAAATTTTCATATATAAATTATTTTAATCTGATTTACAGATTAATTTATATGAATTTTTAAAGTTTTAAACAATTTCTCGAAGTATTTTAAAACTGGAAAATGAAATATGACGTCAGCCTGACGTCACTACGAGGTCAGCTGGTCGGCTGACCAGGCCAGGTCAAACCTGATAGGGTGGGACCCACTGGTTAGTGACCCAGTTACTTAATTAGAGAATTAAAACTAGTCCTAACTACTTAATCAACACCGGGCCCACTAGTCAGTGACTAATTAGGTTAATAAATTTATTAACCTAAATTTGACTAACAGGGCCCGATCCCACTTGCCAGTGACCCACAAGTCAAACCCCTGATGGTCAAACTGGTTGACTCGTCGGTGTTGAGCCGCCGGCGACATTAGGGATGGCGGAGGGGGTCGGGATTCCTCCTTCGGCGACCAAATGGACGGCGGAGGTCACCAAACTGCTCTGCTTGCTCGCACGCATCTAGCCGTACACTTCCCAGGGGCTGGGATGGCCGGAGTCGGTGCCGGCGATGAGCACGACGGCTGCCGGAGCTCAAACAAGCACGGGCTCATCGAACCAGAGTGAGACACGGCCGGAACTAGGCACCTACAAGCATTACGCGGCCCCACGAGCTGGATGGTGGCCTCTGATGGACCAACTGGTCACTAGAGCATCGCCGGTGATGAGCTCGTGCGGTAGGTCATTTGAGAGTCGGCGCAATCGGGGCCTACAGAGGGGGAAAAGTCCAGAAAGGAGAGGGGAAAGAGCCGGGAGCTCACAGCGAACTCGAAGCCGTTGAGAGCTTGCTCGGGGAGGGCTCGAAGACGGCGAAGCTTCAGGTCCAAGGAGGAAGACGAGCTCGGGGACGACGCTTCGGGGCTCCTGGCGATGCGCGGCTGAGCGAGGAGGGAGAATGCGACAAGGTGGAGCGATTGGAGGGCTCAGAAGCGAGGGGGAGTGGCTAGAACTACGGCGGCGAAGCTAAGGCACCGACGGCCATGGCGGAGCAGAGGAGGGAAGGAGCAGAGAGGCGAGGGAGGGCGAGAGGGAGAGGGCGATGGGGACGGCTCTCAAAGCTTATCCTCATCGCGCTGGTGATGGGAAGCACGCAGGCAGCTGCCGGCATGAAGGCACGCCCGCGCGTGCGCTTCAGCCACACGCCCGTCCTCCTGGCCGCCAAGAGGACGATGATGGAGCTGGGCCAGCTAGGCCGGCCCAGGTTCATCCTCCCTTTTCCTTTCTGCTTTATTTTCTTCATTTTTCTTTTCTGGTTTCCTATTTCTGACATTTATTTTATTTTATATTCAGGTACATATGCTAATTTAACATATCCGAAATATTTTATATATTCAAGTTTGAATATTTCAAACTTATCTAAAAAGTTTTAGGATATTTTGGAAACTAAAATAATGATAATGTTTTATTTGATATTGTCAAAAGCTTTATCATTTATGTTTAAATTGCTTCAGTTGTTCAAATATTTAAAATGGCCCCTGTTATAATCATGTCCATATTTATCAAACATAGGGAACATTTTGGTAGGGCATTTTGGATTTGTTGAATTTTCACCAACTTGAATTATTTTGATTCAATGTGAGCTTGGGGTTTCTTTTAATCCCCATTTCATGTTGATGCAAAAATGAAACATGATGCAACACCCATGCTGTCCTATGACATCTAGCTAGGTATGTGACAACTCACCCCCACTCAAAAGAATCTCGTCCCGAGATTTTGAAGTCGTCGGGAAGAGAGCAGGGTACTCTAGTCGAAGACGATCTTCTCTTTCCCATGTGGCCTCCTTTTCAGAATGATGTGACCACTGAACCTTGAGAAACTTGATGTTCCGTCACCGAGTGGTATGCTCAGCTTGATCAAGAATACAAATAGGGTATTCTCGATATGTAAGGTTATCTTGGAGATAAAGCGCTTCGTGGTCTACTTCACGGACAGGGTCCGAGAAGCAACGCCTGAGTTGCGAGACGTGGAAGACATCATGAACCTTGGAAAGATGCGGCGGAAGTTCCAATTGGTAGGCAACCTCTCCTCGTTTAGCAAGAATGCGAAAGGGTCCAATGTAACGAGGAGCCAACTTGCCCTTGATACCGAATCAATAGGTACCCTTCAGAAGTGTAACCCGAAGGTAAGCCTTCTCGTCAACTTCATAGGTCACCACCTTATGATTGTAATCATATTGGCTCTTTTGACGAGATTGGGCTGTTTTCAAGTTTTCACGAATAATGCGAACTTGCTCCTCTACATCCTGGATTATATCTGGGCCAAAGAGTTGCCTCTCTCCGGTTTCTGACCAGTTAAGAGGTCTTCGACACCTTCGTCCATAGAGAACTTCAAAAGGGGCTTTGCCCAAGCTTGATTGATAACTATTGTTATATGCAAATTCGACAAATGGAAGCCATTTCTCCGAGTTCATACCGAAAGATATAACACAAGCTCAGAGCATGTCTTCGAGAATTTGATTGACTCGCTCAACTTGACCACTTGATTGCGGATGGAAAGCAGTGCTAAAGGATAGATGAGTCCCCATAGCGGTTTGAAAACTTTCCCAAAATCGGGAAGTAAAGATACTTCCGTGGTCTGAGTTAATCTCCAAAGGAACACCATGAAGAGAAACTATTCGAGAAACATATAACTCCGCTAGCTGGCTAGCAGTTATACTCTCCTGAACAGGAAGAAAATGAGCCACTTTGGAAAGGCGGTCAATGACCACAAAGATAGCATTATTTCCTCTCTTAGTCCTGGGAAATCGGGTAACGAAATCCATACCGACCTTATTCCATTTCCATTCAGGAATAGCTAAAGGTTGAAGGGTGCCAGCAGGCCTTTGATGTTCTGCTTTCACGCGACGACAAACGTCACAATTTGCAATGAACTGGGCAATTTCTCTCTTCATCCTAGTCCACCAGAACCTCTGGCGTAGGTCCTGACACATCTTGGTACTACCTGGATGAATTGTGAGAGGAGAATCATGAGCCTCCTGAAGGATCAGCTGTTTTAAGCGTGTGCTCTTGGGAACCACCAACCGGTTCTGGAAGAACACATCATCTTCATCGTCCTTGGAGAAATGTTTAGCGTTTCCACTAGCAATATTCTCCTTGATCCAGGATATACCCTTATCATATTTCTGGACAGCTACTATTTGATCCTTAAGATTAGGTTTCGCCACCAAGTTGGATAGGAATCCTTGAGGAACAATGTGGAGGTTTAACTTCCGAAATTCCTCATGGAGAAGTGGTTGATCTTGTTGTAACATCAGGTTGTTACAATAAGACTTACGACTTAGTGCATCAGCCATGACATTGGCTTTCTCCGGGGTCTAAGTTATCCCTAAGTCGTAATCTGTAATCAACTCAACCCATCGTCTTTGCCTGAGATTCAAATCCGGCTGGGTGAAAATATATTTCAGACTTTGGTGACCAGTGTAAATTCCGCAACGATTACCTAGAAGGTAATGTCGCCAGGTTTTCAGTGCATGGACCACAACTGCAAGCTCAAGATCATGTTGGATAATTATCCTCATGTGGACGCAACTGTCGGGATGCGTATGCAATGACATGACAATCTTGCATGAGAATGCAACCTAATCCTTGTTGCGAGTCGTCGCAATAGATAACAAAGTCCTTAGAGAAGTCTGGTGGCACCAGAACGGGAGCAGAGATCAGTCGTCTTTTCAACTCCTAAAAACTATGCTCACATTGTGGAGTCCACTCAAACTTTTTATCTTTCTTGAGGAGTTCAGCCAGAGGTTTCGCAACCTTGGAGAAATTCTCGACAAAGCAGCGACAATAGCTCGCTAAGCCAAGGAAACTCCGAACTTGGTTAACCAATTCAGGTTGAGTCCAATCAAGGACGACCTGAACTCTCTCGGGAACGATAGCAATACCTTTACCAGAGATCACGTGGCCTAGATAGGTCACTTCTGGCAACCAAAATTCACACTTGGAGAATTTGGTATACAGACGGTGCTCTCGAAGTTTCATCAATACCAACCTTAGATGCTCGGCATGTTCATGTTCGTTCTTCGAGTAGATGAGTATATCGTCGAGGTATACCACAACAAATTTATCCAAATACTCCATGAAGATCAAATTCCTCAAGCGAGAGAAGGTGGCTGGGGCATTGGTTAAACCGAAGCACATGATGGTGTACTCGTATTGGCCATAACGAGTAACAAAAGCCTCTTTTGGAATGTCCCCATTCCTAATTCTGATTTGATGGTATCCCAACCTCAAATCCATTTTGGAAAAGACAGAGGATACAGCAAGTTGATCATACAAATCGTTGATCCTGGGGAGCGGATACTTGTTCTTAATGGTGACCAGATTCACTAGCCGATAATCCACAACCGATTCGATCCATCCTTCTTCTTGAAGAAGAGGACGGGACAAGCCCAAGGAGAAGAACTAGGTTGGATGAAACCTTTCTTCAAAGCCTCATCGAGTTGGAACTTAAGCTCGGCTAGTTCTAAGGGTGCCATCTTATAGGGTCTTCTGGCTATTGGGACAGTCCCTGGAATAAGCTCTATCACAAACTCAACATCTCTGACAGGAGGAATTCCTGGCAGTTCTTCTGGAAAGACATCCGAAAAGTCATGGACTACCAGAATATCTTCTAACTCTGGAAGAGGGCTAGCATTGAGGGAATAGAGTTGGCGCTTGCCTGTTCGAGTGGAGACATTAACTATCTCACCCGATGGATGTGTAAGTTGAACATTCCTAGTGTGAGCATCAATCTTAGCATATTGGGCTTTCATCCAATCCATGCCTAGAATGATATTGATGTCTGAAGACTTGAGGGCTATCAAAGATGCTAGGAAGACTAGCCTATCCACCAGAATCACATTATCATGGCTCACTCTAGAAGTTTGCCACTTTGAACCAAGAGTCTGAACTACTAAAGGAGTAGGCATATCAGAAAAAGACATGTTATGCAACTGTGCATAACTTTCTGAGATGAAAGAATGAGATGCCCCAGTATCAAATAGAACAGATGCTGGATGACTATTGACAAGGAGCGTACCTAGGATAACATCAGGATCCTCAATGGCTTCCTCAGCAAAGACATAGTTCACTCGTCCACGAGCAGGAGCTGGCTTCACATAGAAGGCTTTTCCCGGCTTCCCACGTCCAGCCAGCTTAACGTTAGCCTAAGGACAATCACGAGAGTAGTGTCCTGGTTCTGCACATTTAAAGCAGACCACGGTGGCATGGGGAGCAACATTGGCAGGCGGTCCTCCAAATGGCCTGGCTGGAGGGTTGGGCTGAGCTGGACGAGGCACCTAGAAGGATGGCCTCGTGGTGTATCTTGGCGGCAGAGCTGCTTTGGGCACCCACACCCAGCGTTTGTTGGAGCCCGAGCCAGATGCGGGGCTGAAGTCACGATTGTGCTTCCTCGTGGCCTCATAGTCAGTCTATCTAGACTCGGCATTGATAGCCTTGTTGACGAGAGCCTGGAAGGTTGTGTACTCATGCAGACGCAGATCTCGACGGAGCTCAAGGTTAAGTCCCTTAAGGAACCTAGCCTGCTTCTTAGCATCGGTTGAAACTTCCTCCGGAGCATAGCGAGCAAGACTGCCGAACTCACGGCTATAGGCATCCACTGACAAACTGCCCTGGGTGAAAACATAGAATTCCTCTCTCTTGCGATCCATCAGCCCTTCTGGGATGTGATGGGTACAAAATGTTGCACTGAATTCTGCCCAAGTTGGTGCAGGGCCGGCGGGACGCATGGCTTCATAATTTTCCCACCACAGATTGGCGGGTCCTTCCAGAAAGTAGGTAGCAAAAGTCACCTTGTTGGCCTCAGACACATTGGCAGCCCGGATCTTGAGAAACATGCTGGTCAGCCAGTCATCCGCATCGAGTGGGTCAATCGAATGATGATACTTAGGTGGGCACAGCCTGACGAAATCACCGAGTGACACGCCATCATTGAGATCATTGCGGGGGGCACGCGCTGTGTTCTGCTCAATTCGTTCCAATAGCCTGTTGGTCTCCCTTTTGTTCCTTTCAGCCTCTAGCATCAATTCTACCAAAGAAGGCGCATGTGGCGGATCCTCTTGCCTTGACTAGCTTCCCTCGCCCTGCTCGGGGGCAGGCACGGGGTTATTCCTGGTTGCCACCATCCTGGGAAAACAAACCCACAGCTTAAACATAGAGGACATCAACTCTAAGACATGAGATAAGGAATGTACTGGACAACATGGCATGCAGGGTAAGCACCAAAACAACATGGTAATAACGACTACCATATGAACACCATGATTCATACACACCATGACATAGTTCAGTACAAGCCCAAGCTGAAAGCAAACTACAAAGAGATGACACAACTCATCGGAGGCATTACAAGCTTCCTATACATTATCTATCTACACCTCCGAAACTCAACTCTCAACCTCGGTCATATCCCACAAGACACGCAAGACTGTGGCGATACGACTACTAACATACTAGAACTAACATCCACGTACTCAAGCATTGCCGTAGAATGCCTCATACAGGTTACCCCCGTGACCCGGGAGCTGAACCTGAGGATCTGGAAACACTCTAGCCTGTGATCCCTGGAAACCGTAAGGACACTAATGTGGCCTTGGTCCCCTTGTTTGCGGCAACAATGGTCCCCGAAGAGGGGTGATGCCTCCAACATCAGGCCAGTCTACGCGTGCTGGCAGATGAGTCCGCGATGGGGCCAGCATCTCCAAATCTCCATAGCCTATCTGCACGATAGGTGCCAACTGCGTCAGGGCTGTCCAAAGATGTGCATGGGTAGCATAAAGCTCCATGCAAAGGGCACATGCATCATGATCCCTGTTCTCCAACATCTGAGCGGTCACCTGCAGCCTAGTGTCCTCATGGGAATGATCAAAGTAGGTTGCACTAAGATAAACATCCTCTCCTCCCATGGAATCAAGAACATAACAGAACTCTGTGTTCTGAAGCAGACCATGGTGAAACCTCATGATAGTGAGCATGGTGTAGGCGGCCTCCTGAACTGACATGTCTACGGTGACACCTAGTCCATAAGTCCAGTGAAGCGGCTCTGCAGCTCTAGGATATGAAGGATACCAACGGTAGCCAGCCTCCATCATAACTCTAACCAACATGGCCGTGTGACCCGGTACATCGATGCACCTGGTTAGATGGACCACCTGACGGGAAGGACGAGGGGGCATCTGAAATAGAGAATGATGCAAAGACATCAGAGACTCTAGTAGAAATTGGACAGCATAACGACTGTAATTGCTCAAAAAGGATTTTGAGACAACTGCAAAAGATTGGAAACGCATAACCACTCGACTTTCTAGACTCAAATCTCTTCTCCATCTATTTGTCACACAAACAATACTTGAGTATCAACATACACTTGCAAACAAGCTAGCTAGTAGTCCATGGTTAGTAACTCGTCATACTAAGCAATAGATGAGAAGCCTAGTTCTTATCCCCGTAGAAAAAATGAGAATGACTCAGCATAGAATAACTTGGGAAGAGGAGTAAAAAGATCCTTACGTTCCCTTCCACAATCAATTCCCCTACTTTTCTATATTGTTTCTAGACTCAACTTTGACCGGTTTGGCTTGGTAGTCCTACAGTCAGTCAGGCTCTGATACCAACGCTGTCGGGACCCCGATCCTAAGTCATATGAATCCAGACTGTAACATATCACATCACTTTGCAGCCTCATGCATGGTAAGTTCCACGGCTACAACCTTACCTTAGCCAGGACCGTTTGCGTCTTTTGGCTCACGTATGTGAACATGTCGCTGGCAATCAAACGACAGAGAACCCGGGCCGACATTACTAGTCATAGAACCCAAGTGGCACATACGTACGGAAATAGGCATACGTAACCCAGCAATGCAGCTGTCGGCCTCAAGCGTGTGTAGACGAGTCATAGAAAGCTACAAGGACTCCATTACACCGTGAGACATAAATGCCATCACTGCACGTAGACGAGTCGTAGAAGGCTATAGGGACTCCATTACACTATGAGACATTTCCGCGAAGGAACAAACACAGCAGCACAGAAGGATACATGTCGGTCAATCAATGTGTCCGGAGCAGTAGCAAGCTACCATGGCTCGGTGGATGCACAAAGAGGTAGTTTCCCATAAAGAGGACTACTCAAGGCACACAACTAGGTGTCGAATCCCATACATACTGTTGCACGTCACACATACGCACGACATGCCCGATATGCATAGATACAACCATGGCATCACAACATAACCATACAACAACTTTTATTTGAGAGGCTCAGACGAGCCTTGCATAATATGTTCTTACAGATAGGGGTCACATGACCCGACACTCATGTCATACAAACAAGTTCATACAAACCAAGCGGAAGCATAAGTTGTCTGAGTACAGACAGATGAAAGGGTAAAAAGGCACATGGCCTGACTATCTACAACCCGTCACAGGGCATAGGTCGTAGCTAGGACACTAGCTATTCGGTATCGTCGACATCTACAAAGAACCCACCTGATGGGTCCTAGGTCTCATCTGCAACATTTAGTAAGCAAACGTGAGTACAAACGTACTCAACAAGTCTTTAAAGCAGACCTAGTCTATTCATGCTCATGTATCATCAAGGGGGTGGTGGACTTTATGTAGCAATGCCAGCTTTGACTCATGGCTAACCTACACTACACAATTTTAACTCTTTGTTTACATTTTAGATATCGCACACGAGTCCACTAACTCCATGATAATACACCACCATGGATTCACTTTCCTCTCCTAGGAGAGTGCCATCCACGATACTCACACTTGTCTTGATATTTTTATGGGTATCCATTTAATTATCTATGAACAACATAAGTTATCCAAGTAGTCCATATCCGAGGACGCGGCTATTCGAATAGTTTCATACCCTGCAGGGGTGTACTTATTCACACATGCTCTCGCCACTTATCGTTGTGTGCTCATAAAACCATGCACCTCCGCAACCTTCAAGCGGAAGCCCAGCGAGGGAGTCGGCCACGACCGTCAATCACATAAGACCTCTAGTCCAGGCTATTGCCTATTTAAGACTGAACCCGCACGAAAGTCCGACCAAGTTTCCGCTACGGCCCCAAACGATGTAGGCAGGGTTCCCAAGCCCAACATTTGGGTGACCCTTGGTACACCGTCCCACTGCCTACCGCGTCGTAACCCACCCCTAGGGTCAGCGCTACACGCGGCCTCCAGCATGCTATAAACACTAGAAACTACTTGCAACTCCTAGACTAAGGACTAAGCGGCTGATAAGTCGAGAGGGTTAATTAAGTATCCCAACATGTGGTAGTAACTAGTCTTGGATCACAAACACGGAACTCAGTTCCTAAGAACGGTCCCAATGAGACAACCCGCTATGTACTCCTACATAGCCTCTCATTGCTACCTTAACCAAATCTGGTTCATCATGAGCTTATCACATCGTAACAACAATGTTTCACTCTAGTTCATCACCCAGATGAATCAGACCTGACACAACTCTAAGCATAGCAAGCATAGCAGGCAAAGTAATCTAAACACATCATGTCACAAGCATCTACCAGGTATGCAAGGTTGCAAGGTTTAGCTATTTATTGTGACAATGACAGGTCATGCAGAAGAATAGGTTCATCTACCGTGTATGACAGACATGTGAACGGTTGTCCTAATGCAATAAACAAGAGCGGGAGCGAGAGAGTGGGATGATATCGGAATGATCAAGGGGGTTGCTTGCCTTGCTGGGTAGCGGAAAGGTTCTCTCCTTCGTTGGAATACTCGGGGGTATCCTCAGAAGTAGGGCCTACTGCAATGTAGATAAATAACAATCAATACACGCAAGTGCAACAATATGATGCATGATCATGACATGGTAGCATGTATCGATGAGCTAATGCAACTATTGTCCAAGTTAATTGAAGTGAGTTTGAATATAGGTTCAAAACCGTTCTTCATTTCAATTTCCATATTTTAACCTATTAGCAAATGTCTATGTTCTTCTACATAGATTGCTCTAATATGCATGATAATAGCACCATTGGATTCATTGGATTTTTCTAATAAATTTTCATATAAATTATTTTCATCTGATTTACATATTAATTTATATGAATTTTTAAAGTTTTAAACAATTTCTGGAATTATTTTAGAACTAGAAAATGAAATATGACGTCAGCGTGACGTCACTACGATGTCAGCTGGTTGGCTGACCAGGCCAGGTCAAACCTGATAGGGTGGGACCCACTGGTCAGTGACCCAGTTACTTAATTAGAGAATTAAAACTAATCCTAATTACTTAATCAACACTGGGCCCACTGGCCAGTGACTAATTAGGTTAATTAATTTGGTTAATTAATTTATTAATCTTAGTTTGACTAACATGGCCCGGGCCCACTTGCCTGTGACCCAGGGGTCAAACCCTTGATGGTCAAACTGGTTGACTCGCCGGCGTTGAGCCGCCAGCGACGTCAGGGACGGCGGAGGGGGTCGGGATTCCTCCTCCGGCGACCAAATGGACGGTGCAGGGCACCAAACTGCTCTGCTTGCTCGCGCGCGTCGAGCCCGACACTTCCCAGGGACTGGGATGGCCGGAGTCAGCGCCGGCGATGAGCACGGCGGCTGCCGGAGCTCGGACGAGCACGGGCCTGTTGAACCAGAGCGATCAACAGAGGGAACTAGGCACCTATAAGCACTATGCGGCCCCACGAGCTCGATGGTGGCCTCTAATGGACCAACTAGTCACCAGAGCATCATCGTCGATGAGCTCGTGCGGCAGGTCATTCGGGAGCCGACGCAATCGGGGCCTACAGAGGCGGAAAAGGCCGGAAAGGAGAGGGGAAAGAGCCGGGAGCTCACAACGGACTCGAAGCCGTCGATAGGTTGCTCGGGGAGGGCTCAGAGACGACGATCAACGGCGACGAGCTCTGGGACGACGCCTCGAGGCTCCTGGCGATGCGCGGCTCAGCGAGGAGGGAGAAGGCGACGAGGCAGAGCGATTGGAGGGTTCAAAAGCGAGGGGGAGCGGCTAGAACTATGGCGGCGAAGCTCAGGCACCGACGGCCATGGCAGAGCAGAGGAGGGAAGGAGCAGAGAGGAGAGCGAGGGCGAGAGGGAGAGGGTGATGGGGACGGCTCTCAGAGCTTATCCCCATCGCGTTGGCGAGGGGAAGCAGGGAGGCAACTACAGGCGTGGAGGCATGCCCGCGCGCGCTTCGGCCACACGCCTGTCCTCCTGACCGCCAGGAGGACGACGATGGAGCTGGGCCAGCTGGGCCGGCCCAGGTTCATCCTCCCTTTTCCTTTCTGCTTTATTTTCTTCATTTTTCTTTTCTGTTTTCCTATTTCTGACATTTGTTTTATTTTCTTTTCAGGTACATATGCTAATTTAAAATATCCCAAATATTTTATATATTGAAGTTTGAATATTTCAAACTTATCTAAAAAGTTTTAGGATATTTTGGAAACTAAAATAATGATAATGCTTTATTTGATATTTTCAGAAGCTTTATCATTTATTTTTAAATTGCTTCAGTTGTTCAAATATTTAAAATGGCCCCTGTTATAATCATGTCCATATTTATCAGACATAGGGAATATTTTGGTAGGGCATTTTGGATTTGTTGAATATTCACCAACTTAAATTATTTTGATTCAATGTGAGCTTGGGGTTTCTTTTAATCACCATTTCATGTTGATGCAAAAATGAAACATGATGCAACACCCATGCTATCCTATGACATCTAGCTAGGGATGTGACACCATCTCCGCCGACGATGAGGGCCCCCGGAGGCGCGAAGACGATGGCGTCGACGAGCGGCGACCTCCCTGGCTCTCTGAATTTCTCTGCTCTCGCTGAATTTGGGGAGGAAGAAGGGAGCGGAAGGAGGGGAGAGGAGATGGCGGCGTCGAGGAGGAAGGGAAAACCCTAGGGATCCGCACTTTTAACATGATGCATGATGACATGATAACATGATGCATGATGCATGATGACATGATAAGGGCAAACTCCATTCATTCATCACATGAGAACATGGGACCACAAGGTTACAATGCCATAAAAGGTAGGGACAACACTTGGGCTGTCACAACTCTCCCACACTACAAGAGGATTTCGACCCGAGATCTAGGAACGAAAGAACTCTGGATATTTGGAACGGAGAAGATCCTCACGTTCCCAAGTAGCTTCCTTGTCAGAATGATGAGACCAATTCACCTTGAGGAACTTGATAGACTTGTTGCGAGTCTTATGCTCAGTTTCTTCGAGAATTGCCACTGGATGCTCACGATAAGAGAGGTCTTCTTTGAGATCAATGTCTTGGAGGTCAATGGTACGCTCGGGAGTCTTGAAGCACCTCCGGAGCTGAGAAACATGGAAGATATCATGCACATTTGTGAAATTTGGAGGAAGCTCTAGTTGATATGCAAGTCCACCTTTCTTGCCAACAACTTTGAAAGAACCAACAAAACGAGGAGCTAGCTTCCCTTTAATTCCAAACCGCTGAGTGCCCTTCATGGGAGAGACTCTGAGATAGACTAGATAATCCACTTGAAAAGAAACATCCCGATGTTTGTTATCATAATAACTCTTCTGTCGGGACTGAGCTACTTTGAGGTTCTCACGAATGACACGACACATATCTTTTGCTTCAGTGATCATGTCATTGCCCAATATCTGACGGTCACCGGTTTCAGACCAGTTAAGCGGGGTACGACACTTCCTGCCGTAAAGAATCTCGAAAGGGGCCTTGCCTAAGCTAGCTTGAAAGCTATTATTGTATGAGAATTCAGCATATGGAAGGCAGTCTTCCCATTTCATGCCGAACGAAATCACACAGGCTCTAAGCATATCTTCAAGGATCTGATTGACTCTCTCAACTTGACCACTTGTCTGCGGATGGAATGCAATGCTGAAACGGATCTTGGTACCCATAGCAGTCTGGAAGGACTCCCAAAACTTGGAAGTAAAGAGGCTTCCACGGTCAGACGAGATGAGCTGAGGAATACCATGCAAAGATACTATCCTTAACGTATACAACTATGCAAGCTGAGCTGCCGAGATAGATTGCTTGAGTGGCAGGAAATGAGCAACTTTGGTCAGCTTGTCAATAACCACGAAGATGGCATCGTTGCCTCTCTTGGACTTTGGAAACCCAGTGATGAAATGCATCTCCACATGATCGAATTTCCACTCTGGGATAGGCAAAGGATGAAGAAGACCTGCTGGACATTGATGCTCTGCCTTCACTCTGCGACAAATATCACACTCGTTCACGAACTGAGCAATTTCACGTTTCATGCGAGTCCACCAGAAGGTTTGCTTGAGATCTTGATACATCTTGTAACTGCCTGGATGAATGGATAGAAGAGAATTGTGTGCTTCGTCCATGATAACCTTTTGGAAACACCAGACGGTCCTCAAAGAACAAGGTGTCCTTGTCATCAACTCGAAAGCACTTATACTTCGGAATGCCATTGGCCACACCTTTGTTCACTTTCTTCACCATAGCGTCAAGAAGTTGCACTTGGTGAACCTGATCTTCCAGAGTCGGAGAAACTTGAAGATTGGCAAGAAAACCTTATGGAATCATTTGAAGGTTGAGCTTGCGGAAGGCTTCACAAAGCTCGGATTGAAGAGGCTTCAGGATGAGACTGTTGCAGTACGCCTTACGGCTAAGCGCGTCTGCAATGACATTTGCTTTCCCAAGAGTATACTCAATGCTTGGATTGAAGTCCTCAAGCATTTCCATCCAACGAGATTGCCGAAGATTAAGATTGGGTTGAGTGAAAATGTACTTCAAGCTCTTGTGATCGGTCTACACCTCAACTGATCTACCCAACAACAAATGCCTCCAAGTCATTAGAGCATGCACGACTGCCGCCAACTTGAGATCATGAGTGGGGTAGTTCTTCTCGGCAGGCTTCAACTGATGCTAGGTATAAGCAACAATCTTCTTATCTTGCATGAGCACCACCAAGACCTTGGAGAGAAGCATCACATATTACTTGGAAAGGCTTTGACTGCTCAGGAGGAACAAGAACTGGAGCTGAAGTCAGTCTCTACTTGAGCGTATTGAATGCCACATCACACTCAGGAGACCAGACATACTTGACACTCTTATAGAGGAGATTGGATAGAGGCATAGCAATTTGAGAGAAGTTCTCCACGAATCTTCTGCAATAACTAGCAAGTCCGAGGAAACTCCGAAGATGCTTCACATTCTGAGGAGGTTCCCACTTCAAGATTGCCTCAACTTTCTCAGGGTGCATTTTAATTCCCTCGGTAGAGATCACATGCCCAAGGTAAACCACTTCATTGAGCCAAAACTCACACTTGGAAAACTTGTCATAGAATTGATGCTCTCTTAACTTTTCAAGCACAAGGCGGAGATGCTCTACATGCTCTTCTTCTGTCTCCGAGAACACAAGGATATCATCCAAATAGACCAAGACGAACTCATTCTTCAAAGGAGATAAAATGAAATTCATCATTCTTGAGAAGGTTGGAGGAGCATTAGAAAGACCAAACGACAACGGTGTACTCATAAGAGCCAAAACTCGTCCTGAAAGCGGTCTTAGGAATGTCTTCTTCGCGAATGCGAATCTGATGATAACCCATGCGAAGATCAAGCTTCGAGAAAACCTTGGCAGCTTTTAGTTGTTCAAACAACTCATTGATGTTGGGAAGTGGGTACTTGTTCCTGATTGTCTTCTTGTTCAATGATGGTAGTCGACACAAAGACGGTCCGTGCCATCCTTATTCTTGACAAACAAAACACCACAACCCCATGGAGAAGAACTTGGTCTGATCAGATCCAGACGTTCTTGCTCATCTAGCTGCTTCTTCAACTCTTTCAGCTCTTCCGGGCCAAGTTTATAAGGGCGCTTGCAAACCGGTTCAGTTCCGGGCTCGAGATCAATCACGAACTCGACTGGCCGGTGCGTAGGCATTCCTGGCAATTCTTCTGGAAAGACATCTTCATACTCATTCACCACTGGA
Source organism: Hordeum marinum (assembly GCA_022496015.1). NCBI lineage: Eukaryota > Viridiplantae > Streptophyta > Magnoliopsida > Poales > Poaceae > Hordeum > Hordeum marinum. The sequence continues at coordinate 336,472,509 of CM039677.1, read as the reverse complement.
ATTTGAGAAATCGTTGAGATTTCAACCTTCTTATTAAGAGCAAAGAGATAGATTGTGTCATCGCGAGCCGCGAAAATAATCACATCTTCTGAAGGATGAGTCATCTTGACTTCTTTTGCTTTACAATCAATATAAGCCTTATTCATAGCCAGGAAGTCCATGCCCAGAATGATATCAATGTCAGAATTGTCGAGAACAATTGGAGAAGCCAGAAAAGAATAATTGCCCATCTTGATAGAAGCATCCCGAACCACAAAACGAGAATTCATTTGCAAACCCAGAGACACCACAGTCAACGATCTAGACAATTCTTTGCAACAAAACTCATGCTTTGAAACAAATGGCCTTGATATGGATGAATGCGATGCACCAGTATCAAACAAACTTTTGCAGGAATAGAGTTAAGTGAGAGATTACCCATGATCACTTGGGAAGAATCCTCTGCCTCTGCTGTGTTCACATGGTTCACCCTTGCCAACATGGGATTATGCTTCACCATAGAACTGCCTGGGGGCTTGACAGGAGGAGGAGGTGGAAGACGCCGCTGGTTGCACTTGTTTCCGTAGTGACCCTTCTGGCCACACTTGTGACAAGTCACCTTAGGAAGCGGACGAACATTGCCTGGAGGAGGAACAAGAAGTGCCTTGGATGTCTGGGGTCTCTGCTGAAATCTTGGGTTGGGTACGCGGGAAGAACCACGGCCACCGAACTACTTCTGCTGATGAGGAGGGCGAAATGGAGGAGGATTTGGCACCCAATACTTCTGCTGCTTAGGAACCATCTGAGAGCTGGAAGAAGACAAATATGAATCCCTTGAACGCTTCCTTGAGTTCTCCAACTTGGGCCTTGACCTTCAAAGACATGTTGTGGAACTGATGAAACTCACGAGGCTCTTGAAGAACTAGGCCTAGCATAAGCTCATCCTTGAGACCACCTCTGAACTGATAGATCGTCGCCTTGTCATCTGGAATATCTTGCTTAGCATAGCGGGCTAGATTCTGGAACTCGATGTTGTACTGATAGACAGACTTGCTTCCCTACTTCAGGTGCCTGAATTGCTCACGCATCTCCTCGACAAAGCTTGTCGGAATGTAACGGGCCCTCAAGTCGCGACATGAATCGTCCCAAGTAACAGCACGATCGCCCTTGGAATCCCTGTACTGCCACCACCAATCAGCTGGCCGACTCTTGAGATGGAACGATGCAAATCTGACAAAGTCCTCTGGCCTAACATTGCTGCACTCAAAATGCTTACTCATATCACGGAGCCAATCATCAGCATCAAAAGGCTGCTCACAAGAGGTGAAAGACTTGGGCTGGTTGGCAAGGAACTGATTGAGCGTCACAAAGTTAGGTTGATTCTGAAAATTCCCTTGAAAGCCTTGCTGACCCTGCTCCCTTTCTTGCAACAACCTGAGCAACATCTGAGTGTTCACATTGGTTGCGGCCATTACAGCTTGCCAAGCTTCTGGAGGAGGCGGCAGCGGCGGGGGTGGTGGTGGAACATCAGCCTGCTCCTCACCGCGACCCGGATTGCCACGAGTTGGTGGAGCCATCCTGAAGATGGATAAGAACATCAACACCCCATTGATAAGATGAATTCAAAAGCAGAATCAAATGCTTCAAAGAAATTGAACAATAACATCACAACCTTCCTACTAAAAAATTAGTAAGAATGCTTTCTTCGGTTTATGATAACATCATCAGATATTAGAAGCCACTTGCGATAACACAAAAGTATTGAGCTAACTGCTCGGAACAAATGTATATGCCCACATACATCTGAAGAAGATGATCCTAGATAACTACAAGATTTCCCACCTAAGAACTTCCGAAAACTTTCTGGTTATGCAATCCGGTGTGGGGGATTCAAGGAGGAAATATCTCACACAACTAGCAATCCTACACCCCAACTATATCCATCCTTGAACACATAATCAGAGGCTTTCACAAATTCATCTAACTCGAATCCTCGAACTCACAACGATACTAAACCATGGTGGTACCCTAGATGCCTCCCCAGCACTAGGTGACTCCGACCTTATCTCACCACGACAAGTATTAAAGTAATTCCGAACACTCTCTGTCCTGAGATATCAAGGAAGCTGAATGATAACAATGTGCCAACATTCCCTGGAGCTCGACTCCCCGAAAGAAATCAAGTCAGACAGGAGGCACCAAGACAGAACCCTGTCACATCGGTATCATATACACTCCAAAATACCCGCGTGATCCTAATTTTTTTTGAGCGAGAAGAGGAGTAGAATCAAAATTCCTAAGTCGAATACCTCACCAGAGCATAGAAGAGGAGTAAAAGAATCCTACTCTCCGATATAACTAGACTCAAAATAGTTTTAACTAGACTCGACTCAGCCAAGTTCGATCAAGCAAAGGCTCCTATGGTCGTATGGCTCTGAATACCAACTTGTCAGGCCCAAGATGCGTGCCTATCCACATTATGGCACGGGGGCCTCGCAAGGGATAGAATCACATCATGTCGTTTGCAAGTATAACATCATTACATCATACATTACAGAAGAGATGAGTATATGAGTTGGCTTACACTCGCCACATACTAAATTACAATACCACACAGAGTTCAAACATCAAGATGAAGACAGGGTCCGCCTATGGATGAAATCAAACGATAAAACAGATGCAAATGATACTATCTCGCTATCCCAAAGATCACAACCATGGTCCTCTACTCATCCGGATAAGTCACGTACATCCTGCCCCTTTCCTCGTCATAATCCCACTGGAGCTGCGTCAGATCATCCTACACGAACTCATCTGTACCTGTACCTGGAGTGTTGTAATAATCTGTGAGCCACAAGGACTCAGTAATCATGCGCCGGGTATCGAGATTATTCAAGCTTAAGGTTGGGAAGGGGTATGTGTTTAGTTTGCAGTAGCACTAAGCATGTATGGTGGCTAAATGTACGTAACATGAAGATAAATATTTGTGGCCTATGAACAACGATCGAATCTAGTACGACCTCTATGAGATCCTGAACACTTACTTACGTCAATCATAACCCCGCCGTGTTCTCTCTCGGATAATGTTCACGAGAAGAGATGATCACGGTTACTCACACAGTTGGTGCATTTTATTAGAGTTTACTTCAAGTTTACTATAACCGGGTGTTAAACAAATATCCAAGTTGCCACATAACCGCGGGCACGGCTTCCAAAAGATTTGACCCTACAGGGGTGCGCCAACTAGTCCATCACAAATTAACCACACTTCGCAGGAATGGCCTCGACCACGGATCTCGTGATCATCCTAGGCAACTCCAATGGAATTCCAACACCTCGAGATAACCCGAAGAAAGTCAGAGCCCACACGCAAGACACTCGATAAAGGTAAAACAAGTCCAACAAGACCTCCCGACGTGTCGACAAACCCGATAAGAGCCGCGTATCTCGCTCTCAGGACACGAAGGATTGTCCAAACTTCTGGTAGGCCAAACACAGAGTTGCCCCTGGTGGCCACCGGCGGTTGACATTTTTGGACCAACAATAATGAGGAGCACTAGCCCGGGGGTTGATTAATTATCCACGGGGTTGCAAAGCCCTATGCAATTTTATTAAGTTATAAGCAAATGTAGTACCAAAGTTGGGTCTTGCCAGACAAGTTTTAATCTCAACCGAATAAACAAGGGGGTCCCCATAACAACCCTGAGCATGTTAGGAGCTCAAAATATGGCAAACATAACACCGGTAACAAGAAACAAAGGCGGTAACAGCGGAACAAAACACCTAGAAAAAGGCCAAGCCTTCCACCAATACCAAGATATATATGTGCATTAAATTAAATAACAGATAATATTGTGATATTCCAAATTCATGTTATCACATGGAACAACCTGCACCTGCAACTAAGAACGCTATAAGAGGGGAGAGCAGCGGTCACTTAGCCAATCAAAGGTTTGCTGGGATGTGGCGGGTTAAGGCTATCATGGAAATTAGGAGTTTGACATTCAAGTGGTAGGTAGTGCAATTGTAACGATAAGAGCAATACAACTAGCAAGCGAAAATAGTATCGGGATCCAGGTACGATCATCTTGCTTGTTGGTTCTTGAGTGGAACAAGTAGCGGGATCCTCGTAGTTGTACTCGCCCGGCTCTTCGTACTCAGGTTCAATGTTCGTATCTACCCAAAAGAAACAGCAAGAATAAACAAACAACCAAGGTGCAATGCACAAGCAAGAATGATGCATGCTTAGGTGAAGAGTTTTAGCATGGCAATCCTATCTAGTAATGTTTCACATGCGAAGGATTGGTTATTAATGAATCTATACATAACCTTATGTTAAGTTATTTAGACATGCATGACCATGTCAAATATGGATGCATCATGCAAAAACGATCAAAATGCATATGAAGAACGTAAGAAATGGAGTTACGGTTCTCATGATTCGCTCACGACAAGATACGAAGGAAAAACACAAGACAAGAAGGATCTAGGCTATTCCTGGGCAATCCAAGGTAGCCACTGGTTAGGAAACGAAAAACCAACCATAATAGAGCCAAAGATAAAGCATTCCATGGAGTATAGCTCCCACAAGTCACAAAACAATAAAACAAACAATCTATCACAAAACAGCAACATAGCAACTTTCGCAAGCAACAACTTGAGCTACATGAATCCTTCAACAACAAACAAGGTATTGATAGAAACTTCATAACATGGTTATCAACTTATGCAACTACACAATCTGGAAAGGAGGCACACATCAATAAGCATGAAGCTCACAAGTTGGCAGGATGAAACAGATTCTGGGACTTAGTGAAAATAACAGTTTTTCTGGAATCTGAGTTAACCTGGTAGCAAGTTGACAGCAGAAACTAATGGTGATAGAGAACACCTCATGGCATGAAAATTAACAGGATGGTAGTAGACAACATCTACTTCAAAACACTAGCACTGAGCATGAGCTAATTTTCTCAACATATCACAAGATGGCAACCACTCTTCATGGCATAAAAATAACAGCAGATTCTTAGACTTTGAAATATTAGCATGGTGAAAACAGTAACATTAAGTTAGCTACTTTGTAGCAAGTTTCCCACTTATATGGGTGATTCTCATGTCAAACAAAAATACCATGGCGTATAGGAATAAATCACTATCACTTCCATGTTGGCACATGCCCCAAAGCAAGCATGGATTAATTCATGTAAAAATGTCAAAGTAGCATCACAGCAGAAAATGACAGTTTTGCAAACTTGCTCAAAAGTGAAATCTAATTGCATCAATGGTATCCTTGGACCTTTCTACCCCAAAATCATGTATCATACTCATATAGACACATGAAGCATCATGTCACAAACTATAATAGCAAAACAACCACCTCTCTTATAAGTGAAAACTTACTTAAAATGCACATGAGCATATTTGAACATGGCCAGTTTTGGTAATATAGCTAAATTGGAAAAGATCTATATTACACTACAAAACATGACATATATCCAAATGAATAGTGTATGACAAGTGGGGCATGGCCCACTTGTCACACACATGCTCACCCAAACCTACACACACACACACACATACATGGCATGCACAAACCATACATACACAATGCACAAGTGCACATGGCACTCCCACACTCATGAAACACACACACTCATGTGTGTAGGTGTTCATCACACACACACACATATGCACAAGTGCATATATGCACATATACATGCATGTATCACCACCTCACACACACATACACTCACACACATACAATTCAAGCCCACACACACACTTGCACTACACATACACACATGAAAACAGGACAGGAAGAAAATACAATCATACATGCATGAATGTATTCACATACACATGCATACATGGCAATAACGAAAAAGGAAAAAATAAAACAAAGGAAGAATAAACAAAACAAAAGGGGGGAGGGGTTCGGTCTCGAACCCACAACCGGCTGGTCGCTTCCCCGAGCGAATACCACCACGCTACGGCTCCGACACTTTACAAAGGAGGGCATCGACTGCTCTAATACTACCTACTGCCCCGATAACTGACGAAACTGAAGGTCACTGCATCTACGGCGATAGATAACAGCGACGACGATGATTGCCAGCGACTACGGCCTCTCCGACAAGGGGAAGCTACTGCGGGGACTATGGATACTACGGGAGTCCATCTCCCCGTTCGCCTCACGACGAGGGGGGGGGGGGGCAGTAGCAAGCTCAAGGGCTCACCTTTCCGACCGGCGGCGACGAACACGACGCGACGACACTAGCTACAAGGGGAGGAGGGCTGCGTGTCGACTGCTCCTCGAGGCGAGGGCAACGACGACCTGGACACGCGAAAAGGAAGGAGAGGCGAAGACGACGACAGCGACAAAGAGGAAGAAGTCCCGACGACGACGCGGCGGCGAGGAGGAAGAAGACGACCTCCTAGAGCCTCCTAGCACCGGGAATGGATCGAGGACGACGGCGCCTTGCTCCACGCCATGTCCACCGATGACGAGGGCCACTGGAGAAGCAAAGACGATGGCATCGACGAGCGGCGACCTCCCTGGCTCTCTGAATTTCTCTGCTCTCACTGAATTTGGGGAAGAAGAAGGGAGCAGAAGGAGGGGAGAGGAGATGGTGGCGGCGAGGAGGAAGGAAAAACCCTAGGGATCCGTGCTTTTAAAAGGGGAGGGCCTCGACGTCCGTGAGCCCCTGACGGGACAGTGTCGGCTCTCCCACGATCTCACTCTCTTTGAACCTCCTGATGGAGGAGGACGAGGCAGGTAGCCGTCAGCTACCTGCTGGGCCGCGTGGGCCGGGGATGGCACAACTCTCTCACTCTCTCTCTGGCAGAAAACAAAAGCAGAGTTTTCCTTATTAAATTAAAGAGAGAAAACAAATCCTTTTAGAGAAAAAGAAAAATAATAAATGCAAAAAAATACTTTTAGAGATGAGAAGAAAATCCCCCATCTTATAAAAATGAGAAGAAGATTTTTAGAGCAACTATTTTAAATGGCTTTAAAAGCAACATTCCTTTTATTATTTAAAACCCCAAATACCTATATATCAAAACAACAAAAGGACCACACACACAATTTTAAGACATTGCAAACTACCTTCTAAACATTTAAAACAATTATTTAAGGCAAGTTAATTCTGCTGATAAAATATCATTGGAAGAAAAAGGTTATTTGGCAGGGTTTGTTTGAAAAGGAATAAAAGAGGAGGGAAGGAGATGAGGCCCACTCAAACCACACATCCACAACCACACTCACATGGAAACCACCACAATTCCCTTAAGCATGAAGACACAAAGACATGATGCATGATGACATGATAACATGATGCATGATTCATGATGACATGATAAGGGCAAACTCCATTCATTCATCACATGACAACATGGGACCACAAGATTACAATGCCATAAAAGGTAGGGACAACACTTGGGCTGTCACAACTTCCCTTCGCGAAGGTCATATCTATTTAATTTAATGTTATTTCCGAGTCATCATCTTCTTACTAAAAGCACCAGACCGAAGAGCACTATTGTCGTTCTTATGCATTGAGTCTATTTAATGTTGGATGTGAGCATGACTAGATCTTTTCTACCCTGAATTATAATGTTTAGTCATTGCTTGAACCTCAGAGGTGCTCTACATTTATGTTTTGCAGTCTCAAAAAGGGCTAGCAAAATACCATGTGATCATATTATATCATGATTGTTTTAAAAAATTGTTTGCATGTGAGATGTTTTATTAATGCTCGCTAGTTGGTTATTTATTACCATGAGTGAATATGATTTTAATTGTTATCATGGATACGGTTATTTATGATTTATGTGGAAGACCTGAACACTAGCTAAGCATATATATATATATATATATATATATATATATATATATATATATATCTCAACGAGAACAAAAGAGTTTGTAAAAGTTTTATTTACCCCATTCAGTTTATCAACTGAATTGCTTGTGGACAAGCAATGAGTCAAGCTTGGGGGAGTTGATACGTCTCAAATGTATCTAGCTTTTCAAATACTTTTGCTCTATTTTTGGATTGTAATTTGCATGATTTGAATCAAACTAACCCAGACTGACACTGCTTTCAGTAGAACTACCGTGGTGTTATTTTTGTGCAGAAATAAAATTTCTTGGAATCGAACGAAACTTTTTGTGAATTATTTCGGGAATATATGAAGATTATGGAGAAAAGACCTGCCATAGGGGGGCTTGACGTGGCTTGAGACTGCGCTGATATTTCCCCAAAGAGGAAGGGATGATGCAACACAGCGGCGGTAAGTATTTCCCTCAGTTATGCAACCAAGGTATCAATTCGTAAAGGAAGATCACACACCCACATACACAACACCTGCACGAGAATAACAAACACTTGCAACCCAACTCGTAAGAGAGGTTGTCAAGCTCTCAACGGTAAAAAGATAGATTAGGTAATGATAGTTTTCGCAAATAGATCTTGCAAGAACACAAAATAAAATAAGTAAACACAAAGTGCAACAAGGTATTTTTGGGTTTTCTAGATTAATAGATCAGAAAACAAAAAGGAAAAATAGTAGATCGGAAACAAATATGTTGGAAAAGTAGACCCAGGGGCCGTAGGTTTCAGTACTCGCTTCTCTCATGAGTATAGCGCATGGTGGGTAAACAAATTACTGTTGGGAAATTGATAGAAGATCAATTAATCATGATGATATCTAGGGAATGATCATTATATAGGATTCACATCCAAGATAAGTAGACCGAAACTATTCTGCATCTACTTCTGTTACTCCACACATCGACCGCTATCCAGCATGCATCTAGTGTACTAAGTTCATGGAGAAACGGAGTAATGCAATAAGAACGGTGACATGATGTAGACAAGATATATTCATGTAGGAATAGACCAAATCTTGTTATCCTTAATGGCAATGATACATGCGTGCCTTGTTGCCCCTTCTGTCACTGGGAAAGAACACCACAAGATCGAACCAATCACAAAGAACCTCTTTCCATGGAAAGAATAATCAATCTAATTGGCCTAACTAAACCAAAGATTCAAAGAAGAAATACGAGGCTATAAGTAATCATGCAAATAAGAGATCAAAGAAGACTCAAATCATATTCATGGATAGAAACTGATCATGAACTCAAAATTCGTCGAACCCCAACAAATACACCGCAAAAGTCATTACATCAAATAGATCTCCAAGAGACCATTGTATTGAGAATCATAGAGAGAGAGAGAGAGAGAGGAAGCCATCTAGGTACTGCCTACGGACCCATAGGTCTATGATGGACTACTCACGCATCATCGAAGAGGCACCTACGATGAAGATGAACCCCTCCGTGATGGTGTTAGATTGGTGTTGGTGTCAAAACCGGCGGATCTGAGGTAGGGGATCCCGTTCGATGGGTCTTGGATCGAGGGGTAACAAGAGACAAGGGAGACGGTATTTACCCAGATTCGGGACCTCTTCATGGAGGTAAAACCCTACGTCCTTGTTTGTTTGTAGTGATGATGGTGTATCGAGTATAGAGTTGATCTATCTCGAGATCGTATGTAGTGGTATAAACCCTACGAGCTATGATCGTATCATGATATGATCTATGATGATCTGATTGTCCCTAACGACTAGCCTGGCCTAAGCTTATATAACACAACAGAGGCCTAGGATAACAAGAGTCCTAGTCGGCTACACTGGTGGAGAGGAGTCCTTGTCTTGATCACCAAGTCTTGTGGAATCTTCCTCGTATGCATCATGGGCTGCCCAAACTGGCCCATTAATGAACCGCCCTGGGGTCCTCGGCCTGACCCACCTGTCGAGAGACGATGTGGTGAGTACCCCCTAGTCCAGGACACCGTGAGTAGCCTTATGAACTGGTCTTCAAGTTAGGGACGCTCCTCAGTTCTTCCGAATAGTTCTTCGTCTTCGGCCGTCAGTCTTGAAAACTGGTTCAATAAATCTTCCCATCACTGATCTCGAGGACTGCCGAGGTGAATCCAAAGAGTTCGCAAGTTGGGCATCCAAGGAGCCCCTCTAAGTTATCGGCCTGTACTAATGCCTCATTATTTTTACACTACAACTCGGGTCCGAAGTGTTTCCCATTTGGCGGTATCCTCTTGTGTCCGAGCTCCATCACTGAACTATATCCGAGGTGTCTTTTTGAGCCCGAGCTCCAAAGCTGGTTGGCATCCGAGGTGCCATAGGATACCTCGGTCTCTGAATACTTGAAGTAGTTCATCCGAGCTTAAATATCGGGATAGTCTTTTATGGAGCTAGCAGTTTGCATTCGATCTTTATACCGAACTGCTTTTGAAGTGTCTTTGATCTTGAGCTTTATGTCGGAATGCTTCCGAGCTCCAACGCCGGACCACATCCGAGATACAACGATGATCAACGTCCAAGGTGTCATAAACTACCTCGGTCTTTACAAGATTGAACGAATTTAGCCGAGCTTAATGCCGGAAATGCCCTCTATGGAGCCAGCCCCTTGCGCCCGAGCTTTATGTCGGATTTCTGCCGAGGTGGTACACCACCCCAACCGTGGGCTGATTTTTTGTGGATATTTTGTACTGGTGCAATTTATTCTCTGCCGAGATATATAGCCAGTAGCCCTCAAGGTGCATGTCGGTCTCAAACCTGAGATGCCCTTGATGGAAAAAATAATAATTAAAATGAATCCACTAATCCCAGTAGCCCCTGAGACTTAGGTCTATTGGCAAAATCGGCCCGAGGATCAAGTTCTTGCTCAGCATCATTCGGTAGGGATGTAAACACGGTACACAATAGTTTCCGAGACTCGGGTTGGGTGCTGCCGACCAACCTAAGGATCGAATCTCCTCAAAAACTGTATTGCAGTTTGAATTTGCTGCATTTAATAGGCAATGTAGTAGTCCCCGAGCCTTAATTTAGGCATGGGTGGTCGAATTAAGGATCGATATTTGTTTGACACAAACTTTGTTACGTTTGACCCAATTTATGTGTAATGATTCTATGTATCCAAGTACATTACATCATTAATGCTCAGATCCACATTGTACAAGACTTTGTTGACCGACCATCGGCTTCAACCTCCTCGGCCAGTAGCTGAGGAGTGTTTGTCCTACTTTATAAAGCCTTTATAAAGGCAAAGATTTACGGCAAACAAGGCAATCCGGCCATATGGTTTTATAAACAAAGGTACGTAGAGAGATATGTACTATGTAAGAAACATGTTCTGGGAGAAATAATTCATTTATAAGTTCCTTTTTCCAGGATATCATGTTGACCATGATCATGAAACCCCAACTCCGATCAATGCGGGAGGAAAAATATTAAGGATTTAGTTCGGCGAATGTCCCCGAACATTCTGGTCTTTAATGAACGAAAATTTCCACTTCACTCGTTGCCGACCAATTATATTCTTAAGATGGCTAGATTTCTCTTCACCTAGTCCAAGGTACTAATCCGAATGACCCGGAAGTAACAATCACAAAGGTGCCCCCTTTACCCCCTAGACGTACAATCAGGAACGTAGGGGATAAGCACAAGATCCAGGCAACCGAGCTTGGCCAAAATCTTAAATCAAATTCATGCACACTTATGGCTTTATAACGATGATTACGGAAGGCAGCACTCGCATATTGAATACAAATGCTTTTATGCTATATGTTGTTTTGACTCCTTTGTGACCGTTTATCATTTGAGAGTGGCCCATCATAGGCTTCTACCCCTTTGTAGATGCTATGCAGGGTGTTTCCGCAATAACAAGACAATCTTTAGTTGACGTATCGGTGCCCAGAGGCGGTTGTGTTAGCGGAAACAAGGCAATCAGATATCCAGACTTTATAACTTTCATGTAGTCATAGGAGCATATGTTTGGGGGCAACTTAATAGGCCCCAGTATACGTTGACTCCTCGGATTATTTGAGGTCGAACCACCCACAACTTGGCCTTTTCAAGAAAGAAAGGCCCTTCGTTTTACTCGGATAACCTTGATCGGCTATATTTGGTTGAAGATTGCCTGCGATTCACTGACCGATTTACGCTTGTTGTGATAGTCAGCTTTTGGCTTTCTCCAACTGGGGCACTTAACCAGTTAAACAAAGGTGACAATCGCAGTGGTTCTCCCTTTACACCTTAGCCAAACAAAGAGGAAATGTAAGAGGTAAGCACAGGAACCGGGCAATCCAGCTATATACCAAAGACACAACTTGAAATCAATGCATATAAATGCAAAATACTGAGGACATTTTCCGAAGGACTGCATGGAGTACCTTGGTGTTTGGTGGGTTCGGTGTTAACCGTAGAACCCCTTTAATACTACCGGTGCGTGAAATGCATCTGGCATTGTACTGCAAGAGTTATGCTCGGAAATAACAAAAAACTTATGCAAAAAAAACTTTATGTTTAGACAAAAGAAAATTGTGCCATTCCAAAATTGGTCTAAAATTTAATTTGTGCCTTGGTCGTGCTTGGACATGATACATCCGATCTCCGGACTCCAAGCGGGTCAGCCTTTGGCTCCAACCTCCATATCCCGAAGGCAGAGTGTTTCTCTAAGGCCTGTTTAGCGAATTAAACTCAAGCGGATTTAGAAAGAAACTAGGCTATCCGACTATTGACCACACGCTAGTGTCAGAAAAAGGAGTAGTAGAAAAAGACTTTGCAATGACTAAGAACAAAACATGTTATTATAAAATGGCTCATACAAATTTAAGAGCCCCCGGTTAAATCGAGTAAATAAATTTTTTAACAAACAAAGTTCTTTTTTGTTTAACAAAAATATAATGTTTGGTTACACTGAACAAAAAGTAAAATTTCAAAGAGATCTGAGCACGAAAACAACTTAGCTGGTTAATGTGCTCGGTGCGGTTCAGGGTTGTGGTGGTATGAAGATGTAGTCCTCGGTTTGGCCAATGTCTTAGTTCCCAAGCCCGAGGTAATCGAGCGAAGAGCTCGGATCGAGAAGTGGCGACACTGCATGGTCGATGTGGCGAGGCAAAGTCCCCGTTCCTACTAACATGGCGAAGCTAGTTGGCTGGTGACGCCTATCGGTGCACTAGAGTTTTTGGGCCATCTAGTGCCCCTTTACTCGTGCACGGGCAGTAGAAGCTGCCCTGGCGGCAAAGCCTAGCAAAGACTTGTCAAGCACCAGCATAGAAGACTCAAGACTACTGGCAAGACCTTGGAGGGAGGGCTATAGATCCTCTAGGCGAAGCAAGGCCCCCCGGCAAGGCAAGGCCCCGACAAGCACCGCCAGCACACATGCCAGGTGTCAATTCACCTGGACGAGTGTCGCGGCGTCGACGTTGGAGGGAGCTAAGTGGCGCCAATGGGACAGGCCCCCGTCCCGTCCCATTGACAGACTGAGGCGCCTCACGGTGTATTGAATGCTCTTGTCCTACTCTGTCAGAGTTAGGTATCATAGCACTGTAGCACTATGCGTCCTTTGTGCACACAGTACGCCACTGTTGGGATCCCCTTAGGTATAAAAGGAGGCCGAGGGCATTACAGAGAGGAGGTTAGACAATTAGATAGTTGGGAGGTTAGACAATCAGACAGTTGGGCAGTTAGACAACCGGACAGCCCGATAGTTAGACAACTGGGGATTACCAAGTTCACGTAGCAGCCGTTCATGGCGCTCCTGTAGCTAGAACCCTAGAACACGATCAATATAACCAAGCAGGAGTAGAGTTTTACGCACCCGTGCGGCCCGAACCTTGGTAAAAACTCCCCATACGCTGCTTACCAAACCGGCTCTTTGTGCAAGCCCGCCCCCTACCGAACCGAAAGGGATCCCCATGATCCCATAGGTGTTCATTCCCATGACATCTTTGGCATGCCAGGTAGGGGGGGCGCGAGTGGTGTGAACCTATTCTGGTAATCTGCGCCCCAGCTTTTTCATCGCCATGGCCCCCAAGAAGAAGGGTTGTCAGCAGTTGGCCCATCCACGTCCATTGTCCTTGTATCTACGCGGACAAGAGACGGCGTAGACGCAGGTGGAGGAGGAGGAGACGGACGTTTGGAACTTCTGTGATGCTCCAGTGACCAAGGCCAAGCAAGTGGTGACACTCGCCGTGGAGACGCTAATGGCGACGGTGGGAACACCCATGCCCTTGGGTCTCAGGACGGAGCGGTACCGCCTGCGGGTGGTATGACGAACTCCGAGGGCGGAAGAGTATTTTCCAAGGCACCCATGCCGGTGCCTACGTCGCAACTTTCTCAGGACAATCATTCCCAAGATTTGCAGGACCAGCATGCTCACTAGCATGCAAGCGGAAGTGTCATGCCAATGCGGGACCGCAGCGGTGCTCCTTCTAACACGGTTAGGAGTCAGAGCACCTCGCGTTCCTCCTGCTGTTTGTTGCCGACCACATCGTAGGAAGTGATGGCGCGGACGCAGGTACTCCTGAATTTTCCTCCTGCTATAGAGAAGCTCGACGAATGGAGAGCCACCATTTAGAGTCTCCTTAGCCTCGCAGATAAGCTTCGGCCCGTAGGGCTGCCTCAGACCAGTAGTGAAGTGCACGGAGTCGGTGCGACCTTGGCACACTCTCCTCCACGATAGCATCACCAGTCGCCGACCCGACGGACCGACGCCTACGACGGTTACTCAACGGCATCGTCTGATCCACGAACGTGCTGCGATCAGCATCATGTTCTTTGGGAACGTGGCAAGGAAGTCGCTCGAGCCGCGATCGAGCGACGACAAGAAGCGCGCCTCTAGTCGGACAGGCGAGCGGGGCCAACTTTAGACAAGTCCGTGTCGGGGTACCCTGTCAGCCTACCTTACGAGGTAGGCTGTCCAGCATTTACCCATGAGTTGCGGCAAGTCCAGTGCCCCAACTCCCACACATTCAAACCAGAAGTCCCAGAGAAGTATGACGGACAGACCCATCCGTCAGAGTTCATGAGTGTCTACACCATTGTGGTGCAGGCTGCCGAGGGACGCGACGACATGATATTGGCCAACTACTTCCCGTTGGTGCTTAAGCCCAACGTCAGGTCATGGCTGATGCACTTGCCGGAGGGGTCCGTCGCTTCCTGGGTGGACCTGTGTCACGAATTCGTTGGCGCCTTCACCGGAGGTCATCAAGCTCCTGACCAGGAGAGCGATCTGCACATCATCCCCCAGAAGGAAGGCAAAACTCTGCGCAAGTACATCCAGAGGTTCAGTCACGTGCACGATAACATCCTAGACGTTCACGCTGCCGCTGTTATCAGCACATTCCATCAGAACATGCGCAACCGTAGGATGCGGGAAGAGCTGGCGATGAACAGAGTCACGGACGTCGCCGAGCTTTATGCTTTGGCAGACAACTGCGCTCGAGCTAAAGAAGGTAGAAGACTCCCTAGCAAAGATGCCAGTGCAGAGGTCGATTTCGAAGATGAGGATACTGCTGTCCCGGCAAAGAAGGGTCGGCGACAGAACAAGAAGCACAAGGGCAAGACCGTGCTTGCCATCGAGGCATTCCTCAGCCCCGGCGCCGCCACGAAAGGAAAGGTCGATGACCCCGGCAACGATGTTGCTGGGTGCGCCTCCTACCACGCCCTGACGGCTGTTGGCAAGCCAGAAGACTCTGACAAGCAGTATTGCAAGATCCATCGCACCAAAGGCCATGACCTCCAAGATTGTCGGCAACTTGAGCAGCTTGCCGAGAAGCAGAGGGCTGAATATGAGAGGCGAGACAAGATGAAGAGTTAGGATGGTGCTGAGGGGTCCAGCAAGAAGCGTGTTGGCCGAGGAGTTCGCCGTGGCAAGCCCAAGCAACAAAAGGACCAGCTAGCCCGTGGCCTCGACAAGCAAGAAGGAGATGATGATGATGTCGAAGAGGACGACGAGTCCAGTGAGCATGAGTTTCAGAAGGCTACGGAGATGATGTGCATAGAAGGAGGAGCCCCGTCGCATTCCTCTCACTGCCAACTTAAATAGTGGGCACGTGAGGTTAATGCGACAAAGCCCTCTATCGGCGCACAGAGACCTCTGAAATGGTCTAACACTCCTAACATCTTCGACGCCGAGGATCACCCTTATTGCATAACTGCGGTCGGGTGCTTTCCGTTGTTGGTCTTGCCTACAATATGCAACCTCAAGGTGACGAATATGTTAGTCGATAGTAGGGCCAGCCTGAACCTGATCTCGCCCGATGTCATTCAGAGGCTGCAAATTCCTGACGAAGATCTCGAGCCGACAGGCGATTTCCAAGGGGTCAACTTGGGAAGGACTCAGCTGAAAGGCAAGGTCACGTTACCGGTGATGTTTGGCAGCGACATCAATTTCGTAACGAAGAAGATCATTTTTGACGTTGTCAAGATCTCGTTGCCATACAACGGCATTCGCGGCCGTCCGACACTGGCCAAGTTCATGGCGGCCACCCACCTCGCTTAAAACGTGCTGAAGATGCCCAGACCAATGAGCGTCATTACCATCAACTCCGACAAGAAAAGCATGCTTATCTACGCCGACCAACTCTATCGGGGCACAGTCGCAGCACCTGCCACTAAGGCACTTGCTCTTGCAGCTAAAGCTCCCAGGGGGAAGAAGACCGGCAAGGCATCTAGAACACAGTATGGAAAGCACACCTCTTCAGGGTGTTGCGCTACTGTTGACAATGTGCTAGAGAGCTCCACCGACAAGAGCTAAAAATCCAAGGTTGCCCTGCTAGAGACCAAGAAGGTGCCCGCCAAGTAGGATGGCACGGGGTGAACTTTCACCATAAGTTCCACCCTTGATGACAAATAGGAAAGCGCGCTCGTCGCCTTCCTGCGGGAGAATGTCGATGTGTTTGCATGGCAACCATCTGATATCCCCGGCGTTCCGAGGAAGGTGATTGAGCACCACCTCACCGTTTGTCCGCACGCGCGGCCCGTCAAGCAGAAGGTTCAAAAGCAAGCTTTGGAGCGACAATAGTTTATTGCCGAAGAAATCAAGAAGTTGGAAGCGGCTGGCCTGATCACAGGAGTACTCCCTCCTACGTGGTTGGCGAATCCAGTTGTAGTGCGCAAGGCGAATGGGAAGTGGAGGCTATGCATTGTTTCATAGACATCAACAAGGCCTGCCCCAAGATCCTTCTCCCTTGCCGCGCATCGACCAGATTGTGGACTCCACTGCCGGCTGCGACTTATTGTCTTTCCTTGACGCCTATTCAGGCTATCATCAGATTTTCATGGCCAAAGAAGATGAGGAGAAGACCGCATTTATCACCCCATGTGGTACGTATTGCTTTTCGCGTATGCCTTTTGGGTTGAAAAGTGCTGGTTCTACCTTTGCAAGAGCAGTCCAGATTGGTTTTGAGCCCTAGCTACATAGAAATATGGAAGCTTACATGGACGATATAGTGGTCAAAACCAAGGATAAGACCACACTAATATTAGTCCCAGTAGAAACATTTGCAGATCTACGCAAGATCAACATGAAGCTCAACCCCGAGACATGTGTGTTTGGCGTCCCATCCGGCAAGCTTCTCAGGTTCTTTGTGCCTCAACGAGGAATCGAAGAAAATCCGGACAAGATCAAAGCAATTGAGAAAATTGAGGCACCAAGATGAGTCAAAGATGTGCGACGCCTTGCCGGCTGTGTTGCTGCTCTGAGTAGGTTCATCTAAAATCTGCTGAGCGCGCCCTGCCCTTTTTCAAAATCTTGAAGAAGGCAGGTCCAATGAAATGGACTTCGGAAGCGGAGGCAATGCTGCAGGATTTGAAGAAGTACCTTTCCTCTCCGCCAGTCCTAGTCACGCGAAAACCACAAGAGCCATTGCTGCTGTACCTGGCGGCAACCAATCAAGTGGTGAGTGCTACACTAGTGGCTGAAAGAGAAGTTGAAGAAGAAGCAGCGGCAACGACAGGGGCGCCTAGTGATGAGCCAGGACGTTCCCCGGCAGGGTCTGGTGCAGAAGAAAGAGATAGTCCAGAAGAACAAAGTGGTGCAGTGACCAGTCTATTTTGTCAGCTCCTTGTTGCAGGGGGCTAGATCAAGGTATTCTGGCATGCAAAAATTGCTCTTCGGCCTTCTTATGGCCTCGAGGAAGCTACGCCATTACAAGTACATGAGACCACCGTTGTCACCCGCTTCCCGCTATAGCGGATATTGCGAAACCCAGAAGCTACCGACAGGATTGTGGAGTGGGCCCTGGAATTATCAAGATTTTGTCTTAAGTTCAAAAGTACTTCGACAATTCAGAGCAGGGCCTTGGCAGAGTTCATTGCAGAATGGTCCCCAACGCCCGATGAGGAGATTCCAGAGCCAACTCTCCCCGACAAGGAGACTGATCGAGAATGGATCGTGTATTTTGATGGAGCTTTCTCACTACAAGGCGCTGGTGCCAGAGTGCTGCTTGTCGCACCCACCGAAGAGCACCTCAGATATGTGGTCCAGATGCACTTTCCCCAGGAGAGATCAACGAACAACACTGCTGAGTACGAAGGGCTCCTTGCCGGTATCAGTATCACGGCGGACCTTGGGATCAAGAGACTTATTGTTAGGGGTGATTCTCAACTTGTCGTCAGGCAAGTGAACAAAGATTACCATAGCCCGTTGATGGAAGCCTATGTAGATGAAGTGAGGAAGTTGGAAGAACGTTTTGACGGCCTACAAATGGAGCACGTTCCACGTGTAGAGAACAACATTGTCGATGGCCTGTCAAAGTGTGTTGCCCTTAAGTTACATGTGGAACGAGGAACTTTCGTGACTAACTCAACCCTCCATGACACCATCAACTGGACAAGAGAAGAGGAGAAAGTTAAGTTCCAGCATGTACCTCCCGGCACAGCTCCGCGAAGCCGCCGACGAGAAGGTTGCCAGAGGGAACGACAGGCTTGTCGGTGAGTACTATGCTCCGGTAGGACTCCCGGCTCTTGCCGTAGAAGCACAAGCTCCCACTAGACTTGCCGGGGCAAAGCAGACTCCAGCAGGCCCTCAGGCCTTTGCCGTCGAGGCAAATGCTACCCTAGTGGAGGATACACCTTTAGTCCTTATTGTCGAGCCCCAGGCTCCAGCATGGGCACAACACATTGTCCAATTCCTTCAAACAGGAGAACTCCCCGAGGAACAAGAGGAAGCAGAGAAAATAGCCCGCCGGTCTCATATGTTCTAGTTTGTAGACAACTTCCTGTATAGAAAGAGACTGAATAGCGTGAAACTCAAGTGCATTTCTCTGGAGGATGGACTGGAGCTGCTGGTAGAGATACATGGTGGCATATGTGGCTCCCACATAGGTTTAAGAGCCCTTGCTGGGAAAGCATTCCGGCAAGGTTTCTTCTGGCCCACTGCCCTCCAGGATGCAACTGCGTTAGTAACCAGGTGTGAAGCATGCCAGTTTCATTTGAAGAAATTACATCAACCAGCTCAAGCCCTTCAAACAATCCCTCTCTCCTGTCCAATTTTGGTCTAGGGGCTCGATATCTTGGGCCCCTTTCCCCATGCTGCGGGGGGCTTTGAGTACTTGTATGTGGCAATCGACAAGTTCACAAACTGGACACAAGTGGAAGCAGTGAGAAAGGTGACAACACAATTAGCCGTCAATTTCTTCAAAGGACTATTCTGCCGCTTTGGTGTTCCCAACAGGATCATCACTGATAATGGCACATAGTTCACGAGCCGCACCTTCATGCAATATGTCCAAGACCTTGGCAGCAGAATCTGTTTTGCTTACGTTGCCCACCCAAGGAGCAATGTCCAAGCAGAAAGGGCTCATGCTAAAGTGCTGCGAGGTCTCAAGACGAGAACTTTCGATAGACTGCACAAGTGTGGAAGGCACTGGATTGATGAGTTACCGGTGGTTCTTTGGTCAATCAGGACGACACAAAATCGAGCTACCGACCAGACAGCCTTCTCCCTTGTCTATGGGGCAGAGGCAGTTCTCCCCATGGAACTCATATATGGGTCACCTCGAGTGCTCGCTTAGGATGAGCTCGAGCAAGAGAAGTTGCGGCAAGACGACGCGATGCTCTTTGAGGAAGACCATCTTCAGGATGCTGTGAGAGCTGCATGCTACCAACAAGCTTTGCGCTGCTACCATAGCCACAAGGTCAATGCGAGAAGTCTTGAGGAAGGCAACCTTGTTCTTCAGCGAGTTTAGTCTGCCAAGAATCCAAATAAGTTGACGCCGAAGTGGGAAGGCCCTTATCGGGTAGTACGAGTCACTAGGCCCGGCACAGTCTACCTGGAGACCGAGGATCGCGTTCCGTTGAGCAACTCCTGGAATATTGAACATCTTCGAAAGTTCTACCCATGAGGCGCGGTTGCCGGGCGAGCCCCGGCAACCACCTTTTGTACAAGTCTTGCCGCTGAAGCATGTAATCCTTGGTACAAAGCTAGGATCAGACCCTATGCGTAGTTAAATAAAGATAAGTGTTCTACAATCCTATTCGATTCTCATGTTTACTTATGTGCATGTTTATCTGAAGTGTTGCATTGCACTTAATCCCGGCAAGGACTAACGGACCGCCAATGTTCCATATCCATATTTTCTCTTCTTTCTTTTTCTCGAAGGACAGAAGGATCCCTTGCGTGCAGCTTTGCTGTGGAGGGGGGATGATAGTATGGCTACCTATGAGCGACGTCCCAAAAAACTTGCCGGAAGGATAAAGGCAACAAAAGATAAGTTGCAAAAACCCCATGTGAATCCTTGCCGTAAAGTTATTTCCTTGAGCGATTTCGATTTCTGTATGGAAAACCTGGACGCGCGGGAACCTTGCCACGATTGGATGCGCCCTCACTGCATTTGGGACCACTCAATGGCTTAAGTGGCTTCGCCCGTGCTCCTTGTTTCATTTCGAGTCCACTCAACGATCCAAGTGATAGCGCTTGCGCCCTTATCCCGTTTTTTAGTAAGGTTGACGCTTTGAACGGCCGCGCCAAGGACACCAAGGTATCTTGCCGGTAGTGGCACCGCCAACAGGCTGCTAAGGACCCGTTCCTCAAAGCACTTGCGGAAGGGCTAGACACGCCGGCAAGATTCTTCCATAAAAGGCGTAGGGAAAATTCCATATACAGAAACAGTTTAACAAGGAAGATAACATAGCAAACGTCCAAGTCATAAGAATATAGCATTACATCGGCCTTGCCAAGACTCTAACACAACATAAATTGTTCTTGGCATGTGCAGCGACGAGGAGTGGGGCAACTAATCTCGGCGGTCGCCCTCGACCCGCTTGACCTGGCTTAGCCACTCGACGATGGGCACAATGAGTTCCTTGAGCGCCTAGACGTCCACACCCTTCAGCAAACGGTCAAGGACGTTGGCAAGGTTGAGGCCGGGATTCTTGTATGCCACCTTGATGAGCAACTTGTGGAGGACAACATGGCAGAACTTGCGCGATACATTGGCCAGGTGGGCTGCCCAGTCGGAATGGAGTCGCTCAAGGGCCCCGAGTAGGCTGTCAAAGAACATGGTCACCTTGGCACTCATGGGGACCCTATCGGCAACAGAATATGAGGGTCCCTCTAGACCCATGGTGGACAGTTGTTCGGCGAGTTTCTCCACAACGTCGACAAGCTTCTTGGTCCAGACTTCCACTCCACGCACATAGTTGTTGTGGGAGATGACGGTGCTCTCGACAAGCTGCTTCTCATCGTGGAGGTCCTTGACCAGAGCCTTCTCCCGAGTCTTGGCGGCCTCGAGAGTCCCAGTCAGCGTGGCCAGCTTCGAGGTCAGATCGTCGGTGGACTCGTTGGCCACAGAGAGCTGCTTAGCCTTGTCGGAAACGGCGACTTGCGCCTCCATCAGGCTGGCAACTGCTTTGTTCTGCTCGGCCTCAAGTGATGAGACCTTCACCCCTTGATCTTCAAGGGCCGCCTCCAGTTCCTTCACCCTCTCCTCCAGTGAGCTTTTGGCGGTCTCTGAAGCCTCGGCTGCGCCGATGGTGTCGTGGATTTATCACGACAGATGTCCGGGTGAACGGACTTAGGTTCGGGGCGAGACGCAACTACGTGGCGGCTTGAAGGGGTTGATCGGAATCGAGAAGACACGAAGTTTTACCCATGTTCAGCCCCTCCGATGGAGGTAAAAGCCTACGTCCTGCTTGTGTGGTATTGATGATGATGAAGATCTCTCGGTTACAAGGATGCTAATTGCTACCTCTAATCTCTTGTGCCTCTAATCTCTTGTGTTGTCTAAACTTGTAGACTTGTGTCTCTTGAGAACTTGTCCCTCTAGGGGTGCTCTACCCCTCCTTATATAAGTGGAGAGGGTAGGTTTACAAACAGAGTCCTACTAGGAGTAGGATTGGGACTAGTCTCTCACGAATCCTACTCCGGGTCTTATTTCCTTTAAGGGAATCCTGGGTCTTCTCTCTGTATGAATGAGTCGTCTTGATAATCATCTTGCTTGTCAATGTCTTTTGAAAAATATTAAGAATAGAACACCCATATTCCATTGAGTCGGCTTCCAATACTCTTGGCGGGTCATTTCTGCCGGGTCATAATCATTGATGATGTCGGGTCATTATCGTTGGTAACTCCGGGTTAAATAACTAGAATCCTGCTGACTTGATAAATATTGGGATGAAAATCCATCTGATGTAGAACCGGACTTCCATTGTTGTGAAACAGGGCGGCTTATATAAACTCTGGCGGGTTATGATCTTTTGATAACATCGGGTTATAAGTGATGGTGACGCCAGGTCTAACAACTGAAATCCATATTTAATATCGTGAAAATTCTCCTCAAAGTTTTTGATATGTCCATATTACCTGTAGTCCCCAAGCTCCGAGATTATCCATGATAACTTGGTGCTTTGCAATAACATCTAGGACTGTGTAGCCCCCAAGTGCCGGGTTGTCTTGCCTGCAGCCACCTGGGACTTATAATTGCCTTATATCTTATAATGCTTCGGTGGGTGTAGCCCCCAAGGGCCGGCTCATCAGAAAGCTTCGGCGGGTGTAGCCCCTAAGGGCCGGCTCATCAGAATGTTATGTGCCGGGTCTTTAATTTGACTCTCTTAATCTATTGGAATAGCTGAATACTGTAGCCCCCAAGTGCCGAGTCGCACGCCTGCGGTGAATTGGGACTTTTTACAAAGTTTGATTTGAGTGGTGTAGTCCCCAAGTGCCAGGTCAGTAAGAATTTACTGGGCTGGGACTTATAAAAATATAGAAAGGCCGTCTCATCTTCTTGAGAACATATAGAAGGGCCGGGTGATATCTTTGAGATAATAGGGTCTTGCTGACAATGTAATAATTTGAGCGCCGGCTTGCATTAGCCCCCAAGTGCCGTGGTGCATGCTTGCAGCGACATGGGACTTGCATAATTCATATAAACATGGATTTGAATAATGTAGCCCCCAAGTGCCGGGTCGTCTGCCTGCGGCGACTCAGGACTATGTGAGAATAATACGTCTCACCATAATTTGTTGAATGAATCTTTGACCGTGGTCGTAATATAACCCAGAATGAATATCCTGGAATAATTCCTTTGTCTTTGACATGAAATTCTTGCTCGTGGTTGTGGTGCAACCCGGCAAATATAAGTTTGAGAAATCCGTGAGTGTTGTAGATTACTATAGAGGATGATTAAAGAAATCCGAAAACTGGCCAATTAGATGACATGACATTATATCTGATAGGGCGGCTCTTGAAAGATAATAATTTCTCCGAGCTGGTTTGAAAAAATCCCAATCATTTATTACTGGTTATGATAAACCATGAAGATCCAGCCATGTTGGCTATTAAAAAATCCATTTTCTTTTGCAGAATACTTTAACGGCGGCTCATCTTAAGAGATAAAACCTGTAAAAAGGAACAAGACAGAATATATTCTGCATTGTTGTAAGGGCGGCTTAAAGAAGCTCAACCCGGAGATGTATACCTTTCATAACATTGCTCCTTTTTTCATAACCTTGCTCTGACCCGGCTTGATAAGTCGGCATGTTACCTGGAGGTGGGAAGCCCCCTTGAATAATCCACGGCTGGCATGTCAACCGGAATGGCATAAAGCCAGCTGTTTTTAGGGTAATGTAAGCTATACCCAAAGGTAAGAAGCCTCCTGTTGACAGCAAATATTGTAAGCGTGAACGTCGGCTGTCAATGGGTAATGTAAGCTATACCCAAGGTAAGAAGCCTCCATCGATAGCCGTGGCTATTGATGAGCCGGAACGGCATAAAGCCAGTTGTTTGAAGGGAATGCAAGGTATACCCAAAGGCAAGAAGCCTCCTTCAACAACTACAGTTTTAGGCGCGGTTGCCGGCTGTCGATGGGTAATGTAAGCTATACCCGAAGGCAAGAAGCCTCCATCGACAACCATGGCTTACTGATAAATCCGGCTATTTTAAAGGAGATGTAAGCTATACCCGAAGGCAAGAAGCCTCTTTCAACAGCTACAGTTGTAGGCGCGGACGCCGGCTGTCGATGGGTAATGTAAGCTATACCTGAAGGCAAGAAGCCTCCATCGACAACCACGGCTTACTGATAAAGCCGGCTATTGAAAGGAGATGTAAGCTATACCCGAAGGCAAGAAGCCTCTTTCAACAGCTACAGTTGATAAGCAACTGAGTTTTGGCATAAATGCCGGTTGTTAGGGTGAGATAAGAGAACCCGCCGGTAAGGAGCCCCCTTCGACAACCGCGGTTAATAAGTAACTGGAAGTGGCATAAAGCCGGCCATTAGGGTGAGATAAGTGATACTCGTCGGTAAGAAGCCCCCTTCGATGGCCGCAGTTGATAAGCAACTGGAATTTGGTGTACACGCTGTTGTCTTAGGGTCATGTAAGCTATACCAAAGGTAAGAAGCCTCCATCAACAACAGCGCTTAATGCAACCAAACTAGGCATAAAGCCAACTGTGCAAGGGAGATGTAAGCTATACCCGAAGGCAAGAAGCCTCCTTGCAACAGTTTAAGAATAGCTGGCTGTGCAAAGGAGATGTAAGCTATACCCGAAGGCAAGAAGCCTCTTTGCAACAATGCTTAATTGGGCATAACACCGGCTGTGCAAGGGAGATGTAAGCTATACCCGAAGGCAAGAAGCCTCCTTGTAGCAGCGTAAAAGCCAACTGTGCAGGGGAGATGTAAGCTATACCCAAAGGCAAGAAGCCTCCCTACAATAGCGCTTGATAGGGCATAAAGCTGGATGATAGATCAACCATTTTGACTTTAACCAGTTCAGGGTCTCTTAACAAGATTGACCGTCAACTCCTTTGAGCGGTTCAGGGTCTCTAGGCGAGATTGGCCGCCAATTTCTTGAACCGGCTCAGGGTCTCTAGGCGAGATTGGCCGTCAATTTCTTGAACCGGCTCAGGGTCTCTAGGCGAGATGCCGTCAATTTCTTGAACCGGCTCAGGGTCTCTAGGCGAGATTGGCCGTCAATTTCTTGAACCGGCTCAGGGTCTCTAGGCGAGATTGACTGGTAAGAGTTCAGCAGGTCACCTCAATCTTAGCCGATATAGGGTCTCTATCGAGATTGGTCGTCAATCCTTTGAACCGGCTCAGGGTCTCCAGGCGAGATTAGCCGGTAAGGCAGGCGGGTCACATAGCGGAGCAACATCAATCTTGTAAGCCGCCATTTTTTATGAAGAAACGACAGAAGCTCCAAGTGTTTTTATGATGATCCAATGATCCGGTTGATGGTTCGTTCCGGCTGTTTGTTGAAGTGAACCAAATTGTAGTGCTGGCGACTCGTGTGCCTGTCCATCGGGCGGCTGATATCGATGAGCACTGCACCGATGTAGATCAAATTGTGGGTGATGTCTTACACGTGTCCGTTGGGCAGCTCGTACAGGCGAGCACTACACCGATATGTTGATGTAGATGTAGAAAACGGCCACATCATTGTAAACTGGTGATGTTGTAAAAGACGCCACGACGTTGTAAGCCGGCGCGGACGATGAGAGACGACCATGGCATTGTAAGTCGGCGCGGGAGGCGAGAATTGGCCGCGGCGTTATGAGTCGGTGCGACGGTGAGAGACGGCCACGGCGTTGTAAACCGGTGCGGATGATGAGAGATGGACACGACATTGTAAGCCGGCGCGGATAATGAGAGACAACCATGGCATTGCAAGTCGGCGCGGGAGGCGAGAATCGGCCGCGGTGTTATAAGCCGGCATAGATTGGTGAGACAGCAGTGGCAGCCGCGAGAGACGGCTGTGGCGCTGCAAGCCGATACGGACGCCGGTGCCAAATGACGCTGGTGTGCCTCCATCTCCGCAATATGATGCCACTTTGGTAATGAATAATGTGTCCCGTGTAAAAAATATTACAAAGACGAAGTAATTGTTCTTCGAAGGAATCAAAATGTATAGATAAAATAAATTGGGTGGATACCACCTATGACCCGGTGACGCGGGTGGTAGTGCGAAAAAGGGTGGAGGCGGCTCATGCGTGAGGAAATTGGTGGCTCACGGCAGCAGAACCTGTGGTGGCTCGATAGTGCCGGCCCGCGGTGGAACCGAAACGAGGTGGAGGCGGCTCATGGAAGCAGCCGACAGCTTGGGGAGCTCGAAGCAGAGGCGGTCGGAGGCGTAGGCCAGCGGCGGCTCAAAGTGCACCCCGGCGAGTCGAGTGTGCGATGGAGGCGGGAGACGGCCGGGGCCACGGTGCACAGAGGTGGAGCAGCATGTGGCTACACGAGCTGATGAGGCCAGTTCGGATGAGGCATGATCTCAAACCGGCATCGGCTCTTCTTTATCCAAAAAATTGTGTGCTTCTCGATCCTTGGGAGAGATCCCTTCAAGAACACAAACCACCATGCGGTGCTCCATAGTGGGCGCCAACTGTTGTGGATTTATCACGGCAGATGTCCGGGTGAACGAACTTAGGTTCAGGGCGAGACGCAACTACGTGGCGGCTTGAAGGGGTTGATCAGAATCGAGAAGACACGGAGTTTTACCCAGGTTCGGCCCCTCCGATGGAGGTAAAAGCCTACGTCCTGCTTGTCTGGTATTGATGATGATGAAGATCTCTTGGTTACAGGGGTGCTAATTGCTACCTCTAATCTCTTGTGCCTCTAATCTCTTGTGTTGTCTAAACTTGTAGACTTGTGTCTCTTGAGAACTTGTCCCTCTAGGGGTGCTCTACCCCTCCTTATATAAGTGGAGAGGGTAGGTTTACAAACAGAGTCCTACTAGGAGTAGGATTGGGACTAGTCTCACGAATCCTACTCCGGGTCTTATTTCCTTTAAGGGAATCCTTCTCTCTTGTAGGCCTTCTCCTGTGGGCCTTCTCTTGTGAGCCTTCTCCTGTGGGCCTTCTCTTGTGAGCCGATTGGCGCCGGCTCACCCGCCGGGTCTTGAGTTTGGTCATCCTATGACCCGCTTGCCGGATCATAAATAAGATGTCATGTCTTTAACGGGTCTCCTGTGAGTTGCCTGGTGGGGTCATTAATAGGATGTCATGTCTTCGGTCGGGTCTCCTATGAGTCGCTAGGCTGGATCATACCAGGCCGGGTCATAGCATGGGGTATATCCCCATTAGACGACCTCCTTCAGCTTGCCGGTGTGTTTTGCTGCTAGGGCTCCGAGTGCCTCCTTGTGCCCCCGCTACAACCCTTGAGTTCACCATCTGACGAGATCCTCGAGCTCCACTTCCTTGCAACGTAGCTTGTCGGCGAGTGCCTTCTCGCGAGCGATGAGGTATACCTCTTGGGCGTCAAGAAATATGCAACGCTTCGTCAAATGAGCGTCCTCTGTGGTGGCCCGTTGTTTGGCCTCCTCCCGCACCTGTTCGGCGTCAGACTGCTGCATATAGAGTTGGCTCCAGCTTTCACTCAGTTGCGACTTGCCAGTCTGTAGGTCTGTGGAGGCTTGGGCATACCAAGCCTGGGTCTCCTCGACGCGTTCCTGGAAACTGGCCTCGGTAGCTACAATGACCACAACCCTGGAGTCGAGTTTCTCCTTCCGGGAGCGGTGAAGCGCCTGAAGCTTCCAGAAGCTGTCGCCCATGGACTGGAGAACCTGCTCCTCTTGGGATTTGCTGCTAGCGCTTGGCTCATCGACGATGTGAAGCCCGACGGTAGTGATTTCTTCCTCAACAAGAACTCCCCCTTTGGGTGGTGCCCCAATGCTTGTCGTGCCTGAGATGCTGACGAATAAGTTGTCGTCAACCTTGAAGTGTCCGCTCGACGAGGGAGCCTCGACCGGAGATGGTCGGTCCTTGATGGCTACCTCGCCGGCAGTTGGGGTCTCAGTGGTCGACGTACCGCGTGGCGCTCCTGCGGTAGGGATGTCATCAGTGCGACCACTGGCCTCCCCACCGACCTTCTCGACATACTTCTTGGCGTCCCCCTCGGCGGACTTCTTGGCGGCCTCCTTCTTCTGCACAGCTTTGGCTGCCTCGACACAAGAGGCCTCGGCAACGGCATTCTTGGCAGCCTCGGTAGCAGAGTTCTTAGCGGCCTCAGCCTCAGCGCTCTTAGCGGCTTCTTCGGCGGCGATCTTGTCAGCCTCAGCGGTAGCGTTCCTCGCTGTCTCCTCGATGACAGAGTCGACGTCCGTTCCCTCTGCCATGGGAATGTCTGAAGACCAGGGTGGTGAACCAAGTAAAGCTAAGGAGGAAGTTCAAGAAGACAAAAAACAGGGGAGGGGAATACCTTTGCCTATGATGATTACCGGCGGAGACCCACCAGTGCCTGAGCTTGCCGGTCCTCCCTCATTGCGATAGAGCATGCTGGAGGAAGTCCTGGTTGGAGAAAAATCTCTGGGTGGTGAATCCAGGGCGGGCACCAACGACTCTCCTTGTCGTCATCCTCCCCCTGCATGTCCGGTGATGTCAGCAGTGAAGATGCACACCCTAGCGCCTGCCAGCGGGAAATGAGTAATGAACTGATGTTGGGGGCTCTGCCTGGGGCTGAGTTAGGGACTGCAACGCGGGCTAGTCTTCGGATTGGCGGTGGTCACCGTTGGCATGCTTGAGGTGCTTGTCGATGAACCCTCAATCATCAAAGTCTTCGCCCTCTTCGCGGCCCGCTGCGCCAGTGTTTCCGCATCCCTATGGACAAAATCCAAGACAAATTAGGCAAGTAGGGAAAGAGAACCAAGGATTGGGATAACTCGGCAGGATCCTTACTCTTCTTCTTCCTCCCTCAAGCTAAGGGCAGAAAGGTCGAAGGTGACCTCTGCCGTGGAGCCTCTAGGACGAGGTGGAGGGGTGCTCCTAGATTGCTTGTTCGTGACATGAGCGGGCTGCTGATGGACTTCTTGTCACCGCAATCCTTGTTGGTTGCCCCCTTGCCAGGGGCTGCACTGCTCGAAGTGGCTTGCCGGGCTGGGAGCCCGGAGGCGGCATTCCTGAGGACACGCCTTTTCCTTTGGACGAGGGGTGGGACCTCCTCGAGCAGCTCCTCTTCGAATGCATCTTCGGCAAGTTGACCCGGGGCAGACGTGTCACCTCGCTCCTCGGTGATCCCGCCCTTCCCGGCAAGATCCTCGCTCGGCGGTACTTCCCCTTCCCCGGCATCGTTTTCCAAGAAGCCGATGCTGCGGGGCTCCTCGGCAAGCGCCACTTCTTTCGCCCTGCTGGCGATGTATGCCCGCTCCTCTTCGGTGGTGTCACGGACGAGGCCCTCCTCCTTGCGGATGGTAATCTCCAATAGGTTGTCGAAAAACTTTTGCGCCTCCTCCGTGGACGGCTCTATCCAGGTTGCGTCAAGGCTATGGGCATCGAGCACCGGCATCATGGCAATGATTCTGCCCAAGGCCGAGTTATTGCACAAGGGGACTACACCTGCTGGTAGCTCGATCTCCGTGACGCTCCTAAACAACTTCTGACAGAGGGCCCAGTGCTGCATGGTGGTCATATTGTGGTTTAGCCCGGGGCGCAGTCTCATGATGTCCGCCGCATTCCTAAAATCCTAGGATGGCCTCCCCTTGTTCTGCAAGGGGGGCGATGCGCCAGCGAAGGAATCCAGCGCCTATCATCTCTACGAAAAGGCCGGCGTCCCTGAGGCAGTGGATCCTAGTAATCGCGATCGTGAGTTCTCATCCCAAGGGTCGAGGGTGCTCCAGTCATCATCTTGCACCATCTTGGTCTGCCGCGACATACAAAAGGGTTGGGGCTTCTCCTCTCGGAGCCAGCACCACTTGCCCCGCCACTTGTCCTATCTATTGCAATAAGCCGCTTCAGGGTAGACCTCCTTGGTTCCTGGCCGAGGTATCCAAGTGATAACGCCAGAAAGGGCTCCGCCTTGCTGGATGCGGGGGGTGAAATAATGGTGAAAGAGAGCGGTGCTAGGGGTTAATCCGGCAAAGTTTTTGCAAAGGTGTACGAAAACCGCCATGGATGTCACAACATTCGGCGTGAAATCCAGGAGTTGGAAGCGGTAAGTAAGCATAAGGTCGATAAAGAAGTCCAAGTAAGGGGGGCAGAGCCCGCAGTAAAAGTAATCGACAAAGAAAGGGTATTTGCCTGGACCTTCCCCGGAAGGACCCGGGCTCACACAAGTGGTGGGGTGCCTCGCTATCCCCGCGCCCACATCCATCAGTACCGCCTCTTCAGGTCGTCCATGATGAGCCCCGGGGGGAAAACACCATGCTCCCTCCGCATCTTCACCGCCTTGTTCTCCGAGATGACCTTTGTTTCCTTGTGCTTGCTGGCTTTGGGCGGCATGGTGATGGCGGGGATGGAGACTCAGGATGAAGAGGGGGCAGGGGCGCTAACGGATGCAAAAGGCTCTGCCTTGAGCTTGAGGAGGAAGCCATAGGGCCGTCTCTTTTTACCAAAAGCAAGATAATACGGAAACGTTCCGCAGGCACACTATTGTTACGGTCGCGCCACCCACATATCCCACTACCCGCATTCAATGGGCATCACGGGGAAGCGCAGCGAGCGCAATGATCACAACTGCAAGGCTCTGCCATGCATGCCCGTGCACTGGTTGGGCCTAGCCCAACAACGCCTCGTGACGTGTATGGCATGGGCCCCGGGCCTCCTGTGTTGGGGAACGTTGCATGGGAAACAAAAAATTTCCTACACTTCACCAAGATCAATCTAGGAGATGAGCATCTACGAGAGGGGAGAGTGGATCTACATACCCTTGTAGGTCGCTAAGCGGGAAGCGTTAAGAAACTCGGTTGATGTAGTAGAACGTCTTCGCGATCCAAATCACCGAGCGTACCGCGATCCAATCACGATCCGTCCCGATCTAGCGCCGAACAGATGACACCTCCGCGTTCTGCATACGCACGGCTTGATGACGATCTCTACCTTCTTGATCCAGCAAGAGGGAGCAGAGAGGTAGACAAGTTCTCCGGCAGCATGATGGCGTTGCGGCAATGGTGGTGGAGTAATTCTAACAGGGCTTCACCTAAGCACCGCTGAAAACCGATCTAGAGGAGAAACTACGATCTAGAGGAGAGGTAGCACGTGGCTGTTTCTCTATGTCAAAAACCCTCAAAACCTCCAGTATATATAGGAGGAGGGGAGGTAGGAGGCTTGGCTCCCAAGGGAGCCAACCCTAGTTCAGCCGAAGTGGGAGGGAGGAGTCCTCCTCCTCCTCCACTCCTAATAGGATTAGGACTCTTTCATTTCCCACTTTTGCCTTCTTTCCACCTTGGGTTTTCTTCCCTAGCCTCATGGGCTTCTTGTGGGCCTTCAGCCATCCCACTAAGGACTGGTATTCCTTCTCCCACATCCCATGTAGCCTCTAGGTTGGAAATATCCCTCCCGATGGTCCCCAGGTACCCTCCCGGCACTCCCGGTACACTACCGATGAGCCTGACACTTTTCTGGTGACCAAAACAGGACTTCCTATATATCAATCTTTACCTCCAGACCATTCTGGAGCTCCTCATGATGTCAGGGATCTCATCTGGGACTCCAAACAACCTTCGGTCACCACCATGCATAACTCTATACTATCGAAACGTCACCAAACCTTAAGTGTGCAGACCCTACAGGTTCGAGAACTATGTAGATATGACCGAGACACCTCTACGGTCCATAACCAATAGCGGGACCTGGATGCCCATATTTATTCCTACATATTCTATGAAGATCTTTATCGGTCGAGCCACTATGTCAAGGATTCAGTTGATCCCGTATGATGTTCCCTTTGTTCTTGGTATGTTACTTGCTCGCGATTCGATCATGGGTATCTCCATACCTAGTTCAACCTTGTTACCAACAAGTCTCTTTAATCGTTTCTATAATACAAGATCCTGTGACTAACACTTAGCCACATTGCTTGCAAGGCTTGTTGTGATGTTGTATTATCGAGTGGGCCCTGAGATACCTTTCCGTCACACGGAGTAACAAATCCCAGTGTTGATCCATGCCAACCCAACAGACACCCTCGGAGATACCTGTAGAGCAACTTTATAGTCACCCAATTACGTTGTGATGTTTGATACACACAAGGCACTCCTCCGGTGTTCGTGAGTTGCACGATCTCATAGTCATAGGAACATATACTTGACATGCAAAAACTGTAGCAATAAACTGACACGATCATATGCTACGTTTATAGTTTGGGTGTTGTCCATCCCATTATTCTCCTAATGATGTGATCCCGTTATCAAATGACATCTTATGTCAATGGCTATCAAACCTTGACCATCATTGATCAACGAGCTAGTCTACTAGAGGCACACTAGGGACAAAGTGTTGTCTATATATCCACACATGCAATGTGTGTCCAATCAATACAATTATAGCATGGATAATAAAAAATTATCATGAACAAGGAAATATAATAATAAAAAATTTATTTATTGCCTCTAGGGCATATTTCCAATAGTCTCCCACTTGCACTAGAGTCAATAATCTAGTTCACATCACTATGTGATTTACATTGTAATGAATCGAACACCCATTAAGTTTTGGTGTTGATCATGTTTAGCCCTTGGAAGGGGTTTAGTCAACGGGTCTGCAACATTCAGATCCATGTGCACTTTGCAAATATTTATGTCCTTCTCCTCGATGTAATTGCGGATGGAATTGAAGTGTCGCTTTATGTGTCTGGTCCTCTTGTGAAACCCTGGTTCCTTGGCCAGAGCAATGGCACCAGTGTTGTCACATAACAGAGTCATTGGATTCAGTGCATTGGGCACTACTCCAAGATCTATCATGAACTGCTTCATCCAGACACCTTCCTTCACTGCCTCCGAGGCTGCGATGTACTCTGCTTCGCATCTAGAATTGGCTACCACGCTTTGCTTGGAACTGCACCAGCTTACCGCTCCCCCGTTGAGAATAAATACATATCTGGTTTGCGACTTAGAGTGATCTGGATCGGTGTAGAAGCTTGCATCGACGTAACCCTTACGACGAGCTCTTGATCACCTCCATAAATGAGAAACATTTCCTTAGTCCTTTTCAGGTACTTAGAGATATTCTTGACCGTCGTCCAGTGCTCCATTCCAGGATCACTTTGAAACCTTTCCGCCATACTTATGGAAAGGCTGACATCGGGTCTTGTGCACAACATTGCATACATGATAGAGCCTTTTGGTTGCATCATATACAACTCTTCCTCAAGGAAACCGTTGAGGAACGCTGTTTTGACATCCATCTGCCAAATTTCATAGTCGAAATATGCAGCTATTGCTAACATGATTCTGACGGACTTAAGCATCGCTACGGGTGAGAAGGTCTCATCATAGTCAACTCCTTGAACTTGTGAAAACCCCTTTGCCACAAGTCGAGCTTTATAGACGGTGATATTACTGTCTGCATCCGTGTTCTTCTTAAAGATCCATTTGTTCTGAATGGCCTTTCGCCCTTCAGGTAATACTTCCCGAGTCCATACTTTGTGATCCCATCTCGGATTTCATGGCCTCTAACCACTTCTCGGAATCTGGGCCCATCATCGCTCCTCCATAGCTCGTAGGTTCATTGTTGTCGAACAACGTGACCTCCAGGACAGGGTTGCTGTACCACTTAGGAGCAGTACATGCCCTTATCGACCTACGAGGTTCAATAGTAACTTGATCCGAAGCTTCATGATCATCATCATTAACTTTCTCTTCAACTGTTGTAGGCTCCATAGAAACATCTTTCTGCACTGCGCTACTCTCTGATTGAAGTAAAGGTTCAATAACCTCATCAAGCTCTATTTTCCTCCCACTCAACTCTTTCGAGAGAAACTCTTTCTCAAGAAATGTTCCATTCTTAGCGACAAACACTTTGCCTTCGGATCTAAGATAGAAGGCATACCCAACTGTCTCTTTTGGGTATCCTATGAAGTCGCATTTCTCCGCTTTGGGTTCCAACTTTTCAGGCTGAAGCTTTTTGACATAAGCATCACATCCCCAGACTTTAAGAAACGACAACTTTGGCTTCTTGCCAAACCACAGTTCATATGGCGTTGTCTCAACGGATTTCGATGGTGCCCTATTTAAAGTGAATGTAGTTGTCTCTAATGCATAACCCCAAAACGATAGAGGCAAATCGGCAAGAGACATCATAGAACGCACCATATCTAATAAGGCTCGATTACGACGTTCGGACACACCATTACGCTATGGTGTTCCAGGCAGTGTCAATTGTGAAACAATTCCACACTGTCTTAAGTGACTGCCACACTCATAACTTAGATATTCTCCTCCACGATCAGATCTCAGGAATTTAATCTTCTTATTATGATGATTCTCAACTTCACTCTGAAATTGCTTGAACTTTTCAAATGTTTCAGACTTGTGTTTCATTAAGTAAATATACCCATATCTACTTAAGTCATCAGTGAAGGTGAGAAAATAACGATATCCACCACGCGCCACAACATTCATTGGACCGCACACATCAGTATGTATGATTTCCAACAAGTCACTTGCCTGTTCCATTGTTCCAGAGAACGGCGTTTTAGTCATCTTGCCCATGAGGCATGGTTCACATGTGTCAAGTGATTCAAAATCAAGTGACTCCAAAAGTCCATCAGCATGGAGCTTCCTCATGCGTTTTACACCAATATGGCCCAAACGGCAGTGCCACAAGAAAGTGGTACTATCATTATCAACTCTACATCTTTTGGCATCAATGTTATGAACATGTGTATCATCACTATCAAGATTCAATATGAATAAACCCCTCACATTGGGTGTATGACCATAAAAGATATTACTCATATAAAATAGAACAAGCATTATTCTTTGATTTAGATGAGTAACTGTCTCGCAATAAACAAGATGCAGATATAAGGTTCATGCTTAACACAGGCACTAAATAACAATTATTCGGGTCCATCACTAATCCCAATGGTAATCAAACAGAGAGCATGGCGACGGTGATCGCATCAACCTTGGAACCATTTCCCATGCGCATCGTCACTTCGTCCTTCGACAGCCTTCGTCTATTCCATAGTTCATGTTTTGAGTTGCAAATGTCAGCAACCAAACCGGTATCAAATACCTAGGCACTACAACGAGAGCTAGTAAGGTACACATCCATAACATGTATATTATATATACCTTGTTTGTTGTTGGCTGCCTTCTTGTTAGCTAGGTACTTGGATTACTCCGCTTCTAGTGACCAGTTCCCTTGCAATGAAAGCACTCAATTTCTCGCTTGGGTCCAGCCTTGGGTTTCTTCACGGGAGGAGCAACTGCTTTGCCACCCTTCTTGGAGTTACCCTTCTTGCCCTTGCCATTCTTCTTGAAACTAATGGTTTTATTGACCATCAACACTTGATGTTCTTTCTGGATTTCGGACTTAGCAACTTTTAGCATCGCAAATAGGTCGGCGACTGACTTGTTCAGCCCGTGCATGTTATAGTTTAGCATGAAGCTCTTGTAGCTTGGTGACAATTATTGAAGAACTCTGTCAGTGATCTCCTCTGGCGGAAGGGGCATCCCTAACTCTGTCAAACGAGTCAAATACCCAGACATTCTGAGTATATGTTCACTGATAGACCCGTTCTCCTCCCTTTTGCAAGCATAGAACTTATCGAAGGTCTCATACCTCTCGATCTGGACATTCTTCTTAAAGATAAACTCCAACTCCTGGAACATCTCATATGCTCCATGATGTTCGAAACGTCTTTGAAGTCCCGGTTCTAAGAGATACAATATTGCACACTGAACTATTGAGTAATCTCCAGAACGTGCACTAGTGTTTTTGGGCCATCTAGTGCCCCTTTACTCGCGCACGGGCAGTAGAAGCCGCCCCGGCAGCAAGGCCGAGCAAAGACTTGTCAAGCACCAGCACAGAAGTCTCAAGACTACCGGCAAGACCTTGCCGGGAGGGCTGTAGAGCCTATAGGCAAAGCAAGGCCCCCGGCAAGGCAATGTCCCAGGAAGGCAAGGCGTAGGCAAGCACCACCAACACACAAGCCAGATGTCAATTCACCTAGATGCGTGTCACGGCATCGGCGTTGGAGGGAGATAAGCAGCGCCGATTAGACGGGCCCCCATCCCGTCCCACTGACGGACTGAGGCGCCTGACGGTGCATTGAATGCTCTTGTCCTACTCTGTCAGAGTTTGGTACAATAGCACTGTAGCACTATGCATCCTGTGTGCACACTATACGCCACTGTTGGGATCCCCTTAGGTATAAAAGGAGGCCCAGGGTGTTACAGAGAGGGGATTAGACAATCAAACAGTTGGGAGGTTAGACAATCAGATAGTTGGGCAGTTAGACAACTGGACAGCCCGACAGTTAGACAACTGGGGGTTACCAAGCTCATGTAGCAGTCGTTCATGGCACTCCTGTAGCTAGAACC
Source organism: Hordeum marinum (assembly GCA_022496015.1). Lineage (NCBI taxonomy): Eukaryota > Viridiplantae > Streptophyta > Magnoliopsida > Poales > Poaceae > Hordeum > Hordeum marinum. The sequence continues at coordinate 336,435,966 of CM039677.1, read as the reverse complement.
ATAGAACACGATCAATATAACCAAGTAGGAGTAGGGTTTTACGTGCCAGTGCGGCCCGAACCTGGGTAAAAACTCCCCGTCCGCCGCTTACCAGACCGGCTCTTTGTGCGAGCCCGCCCCTACCGAACCGAAAGGGATCCCCATGATTCCATAGGTGTTCGTTCCCACGACAACGCCGACATCCCTGGCGTAGGTAGATGAAGAGATGGCAAAGCCCCCGGTCTAGCCAAGGTGATGAAGCAGGTCGGCTGGTGACGTCGAAGTCTCATGCCAACCAAGGTGTCGAAGCAGGTCAGTTGGTGACGCCGAAGCCTCTGGCTAGCTGAGGTGTCGAAGTAGGTCGGCTGGTGACGTTGAAGTCTCATGCCAGCCGAGGTATCGAAGCTGGTCGGCTGGTGACACCGAAGTCCCCAGAGCAGGTTGATGAGGAGATGACGAAGCCCCCAGTCTAGCCGAGGTGATAGAGCAGGTTAGTAAGATGACACTAGAGCCCCATGCCAGCCGACGTGTCAAAGCAGGTCGCCATGGTGGGCGTCGGCTTGAAAAAGCGATGGCACGGCAATGCCGATGCAGGTCAGAATTCATGACGCGGTCAATGCTGGATTGGTGAAGCAAAGAAGCGCTTGACCCGTACAACCTACGGATGACAAGGTTATCTTGATGATTATTCGGCACTCACGATGCCAAACTCTTGGTCGGCTAGCCGAGACGATGCGAAAATTTCCTTCAAAAATGGCGTCAATCAACCCGTTCATGAAAAATATGAACTCAGGTCGGATTCGTTGTCGCGCAGAAAATAGATCCACAATTCGTTGTACTCATCGGACATTTCCCGGAGTTTGGATGGTCAGATCGAGCTGAAATTTTGAGTTGTGATCATATAGGAATTCCGCGGCCAGGGAATGGTGGGATTTTCCAATGGATGTCCGAGCTAGGTACTGGACACCTTGCCCTAAAATCATCTAGATTCCCGTCCAGATTCAACTTGGCTCCGATATATCGGAGATTGTCGTAGATTCCTCCATCGAAACGCGACGAAATTTTGTAGGGTTGTTGTTGATACAATTCCGCAAAATTCCACCAAAGCAATCGTCAAAGCGACGCTTGAGGAAATGGGTACAACGCACATAAATTCGCTATCCAGAAAAACTGCAATATGCAGACGAGCCATCGATCCTTCTAGCGATCCCACAGCGGAACTCTCATTGAAAGCACCAATGTCGGTGTCAAAAATGGTGGATCTAAGGTAGGGGGTCCTCATCTGTAGGTCTTGGACCAAGGGGTAACAAGAGACAAGGGAGACAGTATTTACCCAGGTTTGGGCCCTCTTGATGGAGGTAAAACCCTATGTCCAGCTTTGTTTGTATTGATGATGGTGTATTGAGTACATAGTTGATCTACCTCGAGATTGTATGTAGTGGTCTAAACCCTAAGAGCTATGCTCATATGATGATATGATCTATGATGATCTGATTGTCCCTAACGACTAGCCTAGCCTTGGCTTATATGACACACCAGAGGCCTAGCATAACAAGAGTCCTAGTCGGCTACGTCGATGGAGAGGAGTCCTTGTCTTGATCACCAAGTCTTGTGGAATCTTCCTTGTATGCATCATGGGCTGTCCGAACTGGCCCATTAATGAACCGCCCTGGGGTCCCCGGCCTGACCCACCTATCAGGAGACGACGTGGTGAGTACCCCTAGAACAGGACATTGTCAATTGGATCTCGAGGTTCTGGATCTCGAGGTTTCATCGACTCCCACAGGGTTTTATGAATATTTGTGAATTTATAGGCTCAATAGTTGGTGGAGGGGAGTCCCGAGGTGGCCACCACCCACCAGGCCACGCCAGGGGCCTTTGGCGCCCTGGTGGGTGGTGGGCTCCCTAGGCCCCCCTCTATGGTATGTGTTTGGCCCATCTTGGGTCTTCTAGTCCAAAAAAATCTCCAAAATTTTTCAGGACGTTTGGGCTCTGTTTGGTACTGATTTTATGCGAAGTAAAAAACAAGCAAAAATCGTAACTGGCACTTTGGCACTATGTCAATAGGTTATTCCCCCAAAATGATATAAAATTGCTATAAAATGATTGTAAAACATCCAAGATTGATAATATAACAATATGGAACAAGCAAAAATTATAGATACGTTGGAGACGTATCAACATCCCCATGCTTAATTCCTACTCGTCCTTGAGTAGGTAAATGATAAACAGAAAAAAATCATATGGAATGTTGCGTAACATGTTCATCACATATTCTTTTCTTTGTAGCATGGACATTTGGACTTTTAGATGGTTCAAAGAAATAGTCTAGTTTTGACATGAAAACTTTAATACTCAAGCATATCAACAAGCAACCATGTATTTCAAAATACCAACACTAAAGCAAGTTATCCAAGCCCATCATGCTCAATCATTGATCCATTCATTATACACACTCAAATATTGGCTACACCTAATGATCAAGTACGGACATAGTGCCTCCTAGTTGGTGCTTTATAAGAGAAGATGGAGACTCAAATTGAAAAATAATAATTGCATAAAGTAAATAGATAGGCCCTTCGCATAGGAAAGTAGGGATTTGTAGAGGTGCCAGAGGTCAAGGTTTAAATTGATAGATAAAAACATTTTGGGTGGCATGCCTTTCATGTCAACGAATATGACCGAGAGATTTCAATATCTGTCCATGCTAGATACATCATAAGCGATTCCCAAACAGAAAATAAAGTTTATTCCTTTTTCCACCATACTTTCACTTTCCTTGGCTAGCCGAATCCATGGTTGCCTTCCATACCAACACTTCCAAAGGAAATTTTAATTTGAAAACATAAAGTCATTGTTTTTCTTTCTTTTCATTTTGGGATTGAGCATCCCTATTACCGCTATACTATCGTGCAATGACAAGTGAAAAAACACTCATTGACGAGGATATGTACCTAGGGTAGGGTCCTAGGCAAGGCCTACATACCCTACCTAAGGACACTACATTGGGGGACCTGAAGATCAAGCATAAACTTCCGAGTGGATTCCATGAGATGTCCGAAGTCACTCGACAGGATATCCACTCGAAGACTCCTTCCTTCACTCTGCGCTAGCATGTCACTCGGAAGACCTCATTCTCACTCGATGCCAGAAGATAGGAGCCATCATTAAGAGCCCAACGGGCAGACGTTGATTCAATAGGCATTAATAGCTTTTATTACGTATGTTACCAATAACGGCAGACTTTAACCCCATGATTGGACCCTTAGATGCTGGGTAATTATGAGGGGCAGCGAACTCTATATAAGCCGCCCCTCCCCTCCTGCACAAGGGTTAGCAACCATTGTAATCTCTATATTCCACACGACATAAGCTCCCAAGCATTGAGACGTAGGGCTGTTACCTCCATGAGAGGGGCCTGAACTCATACATCCATGTGTACATCCTCGCCGTAGCTAGGAATCTACCCTCTCCTTTGGTACCCCTACCATCTACTGTCAGGCTCGTTCCCACTACATTTGGCACCCACCGTGGGGCAGACATCTAAGCGACTTCCGAAGAGGTTGCATTTTTCGTCCTTCGACATGTCTTCGAGCAGTGTTTTTGCTATGGGCCACGAGATCCGTTTCGGAGTGCTCACCTTCATCGCCAACGATTCGGCATGGCTTCAGGAAGCACCTCTCGACGTCGAGGCACTCCCGGTCCGCGGGGCCGCGCGCTTTCGCGCAAGTTCCTATGGTGTGTTGCTGCGTGAGCCTTCGACTCCTTAATCGTCGGCTCCCCTCGCTGTTCGCAGTCGCAAGTGGTCCGACCGCTCACGACTTCAGCGCTGGGTCAAACACGTAGTGGCGCATCAAACTTCTTCGCAGAATGTAGCAATCGAGTCCGCCGAGTCCCTTCATGGCGTGTTCGAGTTGGATTCCGATCCGTTCGACGTGCCTTCCAAGTGCGAAAGCGGCGATCCTGCAGCGGAGGTCTTGATGGCAGGCTCTCATCAGAGTTCGCCACCTGGCTTTGGCCGTGGCAGGCGCAAGGCTGGCGGTCCGTCGAATGAGCAGCCGTGCCATGAAGAGGAGGTTCTTCATACTCCCATCATTGGCGTGACTACCGAGTCTCAATCTTTGGAGGCCGCGCGCATTCGTTTGGAAGAACTCTAGGCAGAACTTGACGAGCGCGCTCGCTAGCACCCCCCACGCCCTAGTCGACGTCAGCGGCAGCTATTTCCGACTAGATCTCATGACGATGTTGAGGTATACCGAACTACTGTGTTAAATGGTGTTGTTGCTGCTAGGATAGCAGATTCCATTCAGCTGTCCCGGTCAGAGGTTGGAAGAGGGTTGATGCAGATCAGAGCACTACTGGATGCAGTGTAGCATCAGAATTCAGTAGTTTCCCAGTCTCGCAACAGGATACACAGCAATTCACCCAGGGTAGAGAACGTTCAGTCGGCACACAGCCCTGGATCGCCCTTGCGCCATCGGGGTGGAGGTTTCCATGAAGAACAGGTCAAAGATCAGTTCCACCACGAAGACCACCGTCGAGTGCCCACTCCTCCGTGGAGTGGTCCGGATGCGCCCCGACACCAGGACGATAGGCGCTCCTTTGGTGATGAGCGGAACGCGGGCTTTAACGCCCGCGACCTCCTCGTTCAGAAGCAGATTGACAGGGGCAGAGCCCACAGAGAAGGACAGGACAGAAATGTTGCGAGTGGAAGCTCATCCATGGTGTCTGGTCCCGAGTGTTTCAGCAGAGCCATACGTTCTGCAGAGATCCCCCCAACTTCAAGATGGCAGCGGGAATCGAAATTTTTTCTAGTGAAACAAAGCCAGAGACTTGGTTAGATGATTACCGAGTGGCTGTGCAAATTGGTGGCGGAAATGACAATCTTGCAATGAAGCACCTACCCCTGATGTTAGATGGTTCAGCTTGAGCTTGGCTGAATCGTTTGGCTCCCTCCAGCATACATTGTTGGGAGGATCTTGCCCGAGTGTTTGTCCGAACCTTTGAGGGCACCTGCAAGCGTCCAGCAGGTCTGGTCGACTTACAACACTGTGTCTAGAAGCCCAATGAAACTTTGAGAGATTATATTCAGTGATGGTCCACTCTGCATCATATAGTGGAGAATGTGTCGGAACACCAGGCTGTTTGTGCTTTCCAGGCCGGTGTGAGATATAGAGAGAGATATCTGAAGTTTGGGCGGACGGGTGATATTTCACTCGGCAAGATGATGGAAATTTCCACTCGGTATGCCAATGGCGAGGAACAAGACCACCTTCGTAGCGGTAAAGGAAAGACAGTCATCAATGAGGCTGGTGGCAGCAACAATCGGAAACAGAAGCGAAAAGCTGAAGATCCGGTTCAACCAGAAGCGGCAGCACTGGCGACTCAGTCGAAGAACAAGGGCAAAGCTAAAACACAGTATGCCCCCAAGAAAGGGAAAAATCAGTTAGGAACCGATATCATGGATCAGCCATGGGTAATACACACGAGGAAAGATGCGAAAGGCAATCTGATTTTTCCCAAGCACACCACTCGACAGTGTCGGACCCTTATCCAGCAATTCAAGGGAGACCTGCCGAGTGATAAATCTCCCGAGAAGGGAGATGAAGATGAGGATAAGGAAACATTCCTGGATGTCACTGCTACACTGGTGATCTTTGCTGATGTCGAGAGCAAGAGCCGTCTGAATGTCATCAACAGAGAAATCAACATGGTTGTACCGGATACCCCCACCTACCTCAAATGGTCCCAATATGCTATCACACTCGACCAGACCAATCATCCTGCTCATGTGGCCACTCCCGGTCAACAGGCTCTGGTCGTTGATCCAGTGAGGGGGGACTCGAGTTAGAAAGGTCCTCATGGACGGCGGCAACGACCTGAACATTCTCTATGCGGATACCCTGAAAGGGATGGGCATTCAGATGTCCCGTCTAAGTGAGAGAAGCATGCAGTTTCATGGGGTCATCCTAGGAAAGAAGGCCAAGTCACTCGGCGAGATAGCATTGGATGTGGCATTCAGGAATGAAAAAAAATTCCGAAAAGAAAAGTTGACATTTGAAGCCATGGATTTCAAGAGTGCTTACCATGCCATTCTGGGTCGACCCACTTATGCACGTTTCATGGCCCGACCATGTTATGCGTATCTCAAGTTGAAAATGCCAGGCCCTAAGGGCGTGATCACGATCACTGGCAATCGACAGCGGGCCGAAGAATGCCTCTAGCAAGGCTCGAAGATCGTCGATCACCAGATGGCCATGGTTGAGTTGGAGGAGTACAAGAAAACCGCCGACCCTGCTGATTTGCTCCGTGCAAAGAAGCCGGCTTCTGAGTTGGCATTTCAATCGGCAGGGGAAGTGAAGAAGGTACACATCCATCCGACGGATCCTACTTCTGCCCCGACGAATATCTCATCAACACTCGACAACAAATAGGAAGCCGAGCTCATCCAGTTCCTCCGTGAGAACTGGGATATCTTCGCATGGAAGCCTGCTGACATGCCGGGGATTCCCAGGGAGCTGGCTGAGCAACGTCTGCGAGTGGATCTAAAAGCCAAACCCATCAGAGAGCATTTGCGTCGCTCAACGATGGAGAAGCGCAAGGCAATCGGAGAAGAAGTGGCCCGTCTCTTGCAAGCCAAGTTCATTCGGAAGATTTACCACTCCGTGTGGCTCTTGAATGTTGTGATGGTGCCAAAGAAAGATAAGTCATTGCGCATGTGCATTAACTTCAAACATCTCAACAAGGTGTGCCCAAAAGATCATTTACCACTCCCCCGCATAGATCAAATTGTTGACTCGACAGCGGGGTATGAGCGTTTATCGTTTTTGGATGCTTATTCTGGGTACCATCAGATCCGTCTGTATGGCCCAGACGAAATAAAGACAACCTTCATCACACCATTTGGGTGTTTTTGTTACATGACCATGCCTTTTGGTCTCAAGAATGCCGACACTACTTTTATGTGCATGATTCAGAAATGTTTACTCGACCAGATCCCTCGGAATATCGAGGCATACATGGATGATATAGTGGTTAAGTTAAGTCCTGCAAAGGTTCCGACCTGTTGGCTGACTTGGCCGAGACATTCGCCAATCTGAGGTGATTCGACATAAAGCTGAATCCGGCAAAATGTACTTTTGGCGTCCCTGGCGGCAAGTTGCTCGGTTTTTTCGTTTTCGAGCGAGGAATTGATGTCAACCCTGAGAAAATCAGCGCCATTACCCATATGAAGACTCCCATGCGAGTGCACGATGTTCAGAAGCTTACAGGTTGCTTGGCAGCATTGAATCGATTCATTTCTGTTCTTGGTGAGAAGGCTCTGCCTTTATATCGATTGATGAAGAAGTCCGACACGTTCGACTGGACTCCCGAAGCTGAAGCAGCGTTTGTCGAGATCAAAGCCCTGCTCTCCACCTAGCCGGTGCTTGCTGCTCCTGCCAGCAGAGAGGCCTTGCTCCTATACATCGCGGCCACAAATCAGGTCGTCATGACAGTACTGGCTGTCGAGCGGGAAGAGGAAGCGAATAAGGTGGCGCATTATTTCCAATACCACTCGATTTCAGTCGTAAGTGATGCTCCCTTGTCTGAAATTTTCAATAATCGAGACGCATCAGGTCGAGTGGCTAAATGGGCAATCGAGCTTGGGCACTTTGACATCAGATTCGAAGCCAAAAAAGCAATCAAGTCCCAAGCATTGGCAGATTTCATGGCCGAGTGGATTTAACAGCAACAGCCTATCCAAGTTCACTCGGCGCATTGGACAATGTTCTTTGATGGCTCCAAAATGTTGAATGGGTCTGGTGTTGGTGTTGTCTTGATATCTCCCAGAGGCGACAAGCTCAGCTATGTCTTGCAAATTCACTTTGATTCCTCCAACACCGAGGCAGAGTATGAAGCACTTTTGTATGGGTTGAGCATGGCTATCTCATTCGGCATCAAGCGCCTAATGGTTTATGGCGACTCAGATCTGGTGGTGAATCAAGTGTTGAAAGAGTGGGATGTTCAAAACCCCGCTATGACTGGATACTGCAATGCAGTTAAAGTTGGAGAAGAAGTTTGAAGGCCTAGAACTTCATCATGTTCCCCGACTGAAAAATCAGGCGGTCGATGAACTATCCAAGATTGGTTCCACTCGATAGCCTGTCCCCAGCAGTGTGTTCTTGGAGCACTTGCACACTCCTTCAATTCAAGAAGATCCTTTCACCGAAGAGCCCCCATAGGCTTTGAGTTCCACCGTCTCGACAGAAGTCGATGTCCCTATAGTGATTGACCTGGTCATGGTAATTCTGGTTATCATTCCCGATTGGACTGTGCCTTACATTGCCTATATCCTCAGACAAGAGCTCCTTGAAGATGAAACAGAGGCTCGACAGATTGTGCGTAGGTCCAAGGCTTTCACTGTGATGGGAGATCAACTATTGAGAGAGAGTGCGACTGGTGTCACCCAGCGCTGCATTTCCCTCGAGGAAGGTCGAACGATTCTAGACGAGATTCACTCAGGAACTTGCAGCCACCATGCGTCCTCAAGGACAATTGTCACTAAAGCAGACCGAGCTGGTTTTTACTGGCCACGAGCTAATGAGATGGCTAAGGACATCGTTGATCATTGCGATGGTTGCCGGTTCTATGCGAACTTGTCACACAAGACGGCGTCTGCTCTGAAGACAATTCCTCTTGCCTAGTCTTTTGTTGTTTGGGGACTCGACATGGTTGGCCCCTTTTGACCCAGAAAAGGAGGATTCACTCACTTGTTGGTAGTAGTCGACAAATTCACCAAGTGGATAGAAGCCAAGCCAATCAAGAAGCTGAATTCCTACATGGCGGTCACGTTCATGAGAGAGATAATTTATCGATACGGCATTCTGCACAGCATCATCACGAACAACGACACTAATTTTGACTCGGAAGAATTAAGGAAGTTCTATAACTCCCAAGGCACCCGAGTTGATTATGCATCTATTGCGCATCCTCAAACCAATGTGCAAGTCAAGCGGGCTAATGGTCTCATCTTGCAAGGTCTGAAGCCTCATCTCATGCGCGATTTGGATCATGCTGCCGGAGCCTGGGTAATTGAGCTGCCGTCTTTTTTGTGGGGTCTGAGGAGAACACCTAATCGGTCGACTAGACGGACTCCTTTCTTCCTCGTCTATGTAGCTGAGGTCGTCCTGCCGAGTGACTTGTTTCACAATTCTCCTCGAGTGGAGCTGTATTCTGAGGCTGAAGCTGAACAAGCCAGACAGGACGACGTAGATCTTATGGAGGAGGAACGAGAGATGGCTCTGATCCGGACCACTGCCTATTAGCAAGACATGCAGCGCTTCCATGCGAAGAATGTCAAGAGTCAGTCGTTTCATGAGGGAGACCTGGTGCTTTGAGTGAATCAATACCTACCTCACAAGCTTGCTCCTGCATGGGAAGGTCCTTTCGTCATCACTTAGGTGCTAAACAATGGAGCCTATCACTTGTAAAATCCCATGAAGCAGATAGACGAGCCGCGAGCCTGGAACGCAGATCTGCTCCGGCGTTTTTATACTTGAGACAGAAGAATCCTATAATGTAATAAGAATACTTCATCAATGCAATTCACATTTCTGCAATGTATTGTCGATTCCAATCGTATAGTTTCATTCTTGGGAATAGTTCGAGTGGTGAGCAATCCTCACACTCGAGGGCTTAGCTGCGAACATGCTTCGCTTAAGTTAAAAACCCTGTTGGGTAGGTCACAGTCCATTCACTTGACGGCCTATTTGCGAATCCGTCTTCGCTTAGGTTCAAAAATAACTCCAAGTGATTTGTGATCCACACACTAGGGGGCTTAGCTGCGAACATGTTTCGCCTAAGTTAAAAACCTCGTCGGGTGGATAGCAGTCCATCCACTCGATAGCTTAGCCATGAATCAACATTCGCCTAAGTTTGAAAATAACTCCGAGTGCTGAGCAATCCTCATGCTCGGGGGCTTAGCTGCGAACATGCTTCGCCTAAGTTAAAAACCTCGTCGAGTGGAGAGCAATCCATGCACTCGACAGCTTAGCCGCGAATCGACATTCGCCTAAGTACGAAAATAACTCTGAGTGATGAGCGATCCTCACGCTCGGGGGCTTAGCTACGAACATGCTTCACCTAAGTTAAAAACCTCGTCGGGTGGATAGCAATCCATACACTCGACAACTTAGCTGCGAATCAACATTCGCCTAAGTTCAAAAATAACTTCGAGCGATGAGCGATCCTCACGCTCGGGGGCTTAGCTGCGAACACGTTTCACCTAAGTTAAAACCTCGTCGGGTCGATAGCAATCCATCCACTCGACAACTTAGCCACAAATCGACATTCTCCTATGTTCGAAAATAACTCCGAGTGATGAGCGATCCTCATGCTCGGGGGCTTAGCTGCGAACATGCTTCGCCTAAGTTGAAAACCTCGTCGGGTGGATAGCAATCCATCCACTCGACAGCTTAGCCGCGAATCGACATTCCCCTAAGTTCGGAAATAACTCCGAGTGATGAGCGATACTCACGCTCAGGGGCTTAGCTGCGAACATGCTTCGCCTAAGTTAAAAGCCTCGTCGGATGGTTAGCAATCCATTAACTCGATAGCTTAGCCACAAATCGACATTCGCCAAAGTTCTAAAACACTCCGAGTGAGGAGCGATCCTCATGCTCGGGGGCTTAGCTACGAACACTTTTCGCCTAAGTTAAAAACTTCATCGGGTGGATAGCAATCCATTCACTCAACAACCTAGCGGTGAATCGACATTCGCCTAAGGTCGAAGATATCCCGAATGGTGAGCAATCCTCACACTCTGGGCTCAGCTGCAAATGCGGTTCACCTAAGTTAAAAACAAACTCAGTCAAACAGACAATTGAAAGCCAAATACGAATAAAATCCAAATGATAAAACCGCGAATAAGTGTGTCGTTAAGAAGCAAATGTGCTCAGGCCTAAGGTCTAAATGAAGTTTTAAGGGATACAATTCCACTCGGCATACTGAGGTGAATAAAAGTATTTCTTATGAGGACCAAGTTTTTTAAACGGGTGACGAGCTGGCTGGCTCGACAAAAGTGTCCAAGTCGATGCCGTCAACGATTCTGGTGGCTGCCTCAATGAAGGTTTCCATCAAGTCCTCGAACTGGAGTTTCTTTGTGTTTACCACCTAGAGCTCCTTCAGCTTCTCTTCCCTCACGTCCCTGCAATGGACCCTGACAAGTGATAACGCCACGTTGGCCCACAACGAGCAGCAGATTTCTTCCAGGCCTGCACTCGACTTGGAAGTTCATTCAGGCGAGCCATTATAGAGTTGAGGTCGAGCTGAAGAGTGTCCTCGGGCCATAGCTCCTTGTCGATTCTCTCCATTGCAGATTTCAGTCGGGCAATATATGCCTGGATGCCTTGGAGCCGGAAGTTGAGTCTCAGCATGTTCATGGCCACTGCATCTGCGACTAGTGACTTAGTGGGGTCCAGATTGGGCTCAACCTCCTCTGCCTCCTTCTCAAAGTCTTGGCAGAACTCTGTTGAAGAGTTGGAATGGGAAGAGAATCGGTGAGTTGTGAGCTTCAAAGGTTTGACAAACTTCAGTCGACAAGAAACAGTTACCGTCGAGCACGATCTACATCTTCCTCGAGAATTCGCCCAAGTGCTTCTCCAGTCTGTTGCTCCATTTGTTCAGCTGCTCGGTCCTTTTAACGAGGTCCACACCTGCTTCAACTTTGCGTTCTCCTCCTCCAATTTCTTAGCGGCCGTCAGCTTCCGATCTAGAGCTTCAGTCTTGTCCCTGGCCACTCTTTGGGCATCAGCAAGTGCCTCGTCCTTCTCCTCCAGTGCCTTCTTCATGGAATCTAAAGAAACAACATTGTTGAGTCTCACTTGGAGTCAACAGTTTTCATTGCGTACGTCTGTTCTAGTGAGAGCACTCGGTTCAAAACGTGAAGAGTGAAGAGGGGAATGCAGAAAGTCAACAGTAATTACCTCCTAGAGACTTCAACTCAGCACGCGCTCGCTCTAGAGCGTTGTTCGAGGCCTCCAGATCTACTCACAGCCGGTTCCTCTCATCCTGCATGTCCTTGTACTATGTACCAAGTTCGCAAGCCCTCTGGAACCAACAAAAGACAGGAATTCAATCGGCAAGGGTGCCAGGGACAGCCGACTGAGTTATGAACACCAGCGAATGACTATCTTACAATCTTGGAACAACCTAAGAAGAATTCAAGCAAAAAGTCCACTCGACATGTCGAGTGGCCCTGGCGCTCCGCGCGCCATAAACAAATTCAAAGCTGTCTCTATTAAGACCCCCGCCAGTGCAAGCACTCGACAGCGGTCTCGGGGATTACACCCAGTGGGTGCACTAAGAGTGCCCCCACTGAGACGGTTAATGCTCGACCTGTCGAGTAACTCATTAGAAAAAAATGCACTTGACATGTCGAGTGACTCCAGTATTACGCGTACGACAAGTTTTCAAGACTACTGCTTATTGTCTGCGATTAACAGTAGCCTCGGGACTACACCTAGTGGGTGCACTTAGCATGCCCCCAATGGTTATTAAAACATTCGACAAGGTCTGCCCTATTAGAACATCCACCCATCACTCGATCCGTCGAGCAATGCACCTCCCTGCTCTGTGAAGTTCAATCTATCCTTATGTAGCGGCTTATCATGGTTTATCAATAATATCCATGAAACCTACAAGGTAGCTTCGGAGTGGTGTGATCCAAGGCGAAATGTATCCCGTATACAATAAACTCTAAGACCCCTGTCAGTGCAAGCACTCGACAGCTGTCTCGGGGACTACACCCAGTGGGTGCACTTAGCATGCCCCCACTGGATCTGCTAATTCTCGATCAGTCGAGTGGCAGAAACATCGTTCATTGGAATATCCATCACTCGGAGAAGTTCAATCTATCCTTATGTAGCGTCATATCATGGTTTATGAATAATATCCATGAAACCTACAAGGTAGCCTCGGAGTGGTGTGACCAAAGGTAAACGTATCAAGCATATGACAAACTCTAAGACCCCTGCCAATGCAAGCACTCGACAGCGGTCTCAGGGACTACACCCAGTGGGTGCACCCAGAGTGCCCCCACTGAGACCGTTAACACTCAATCTGTCGGGTAACTCGTCAGAAAAATATGCAGTCAACATGTCGAGCGACTCTAGTACCACACGTACTATCGATCCCAATCCTAGAAAAGATAGGAATTCAATCAGAAATGTACTTACAATCGAACTTACTCGGACATTGGTGCGGAGGGCTGCACTGATGTCGTAAGCCAGCTTGCTAGCCTCGTGCGCCTTCTTGGTCTGCAACATTATCTGTTCCGCCTGGTTCATAACCTCCTTCGCAGCTCCGGTCTGATCTTCCGGGACGCGATGCAGAGAGAAAGCCATCATAGGGAGAATCGGCGTGGTTGCTGGGGCAGCTGAGGCAATCTGAGCGGGTCCGGTTGGAGTCGACGTCACAATGGTCAAGACCGTTGGAGGAGCATTCAACAGAGGTGTTGCAGATTCAGCTCTGAGTTGTGTCGAGTCACCCATCCCCTGGGAGGACTCTGTAGTCGAGCGCTGAAGCGCCTACGCTGATGAAGCTTTTCGGATGCGGGTGCACGAAGTGTCCAGGTGCTCCTCGTCGTCTTCCACCTGAATGATCTCTGCAACAACAACCGACAGTGTTAACATTTGAGACGAATCCCATTCGGATGAATCAACAACTTACTAACCTCTATGAGAAGTGGTAGCATGATCAATGTCAATGTCCATCGCCTCCCCTCCGTCTCGATGAGGCGAGGTTACAGACCTAGCAGCTCTGACGGATTGAACATCACTCCGTTAGCTACAACTCAAGGCCACAGTCAACAGAAAGAATTCGAAAATAAATACTTATGTGGAGATGACAGGTACGACCATCCTCATGTGAGGCAGAGCCTTGCGAGGTTTGGTCGTGACTTGCTTGGGCTGCTTGGCCAGTCTTTCACTCAACTCAACAGTCGAAGGGCGACTCCGCTTCGGGTTCTTCTCACTAGGGCCCGGAGCCCTGTCCTCAACAGCTGCCGGATCCTAGCAGGACTTGGTGTGGCCTTCACGCCGGGGAGGCAACTCGACTTCTTCCTCTTTGCCGGAGTCCTCGTATCCATCCTCAGAGTCAGTGGGACCATCGCCGTCCATGCTGTCACCCTCGCTCACTATGCCATCTTCAACATGGTTCCCGTTGGGAACGGGCGAGTGCATGTGCGTCCACTCCTACATGATTCCAGTAAAGAATGCAGTTCGTAAATCAATGTATCACTCAGCAGTACAAGTACACCGGTCGACCCCATGCAACTCACCTGATTCTTCGAGAGGTTTTTAGTCGAGTAAGGTCAGATCCTCTTGGCTCCCAAAGGGTTGGCGCATGCTCCAGTGATGCTGCGAAGCCAGTGCTCGACACTTTTTTGTGGAACCTCTTCTGGGTGCACCTTGGTCGAGTCCTCAGGGCCCGCGTAGTGCCACATAGTGTGATCTCTGGCTTGGAGCAGCTGAATACATCGACTGAGAAACGTCTCCAATAGATCCATGCCACTCACCCCACCCCACATAAATTGCACCATAGCCTCAACCAAGATTCCCGTTTGTACATGTTCCTCTTCGGTCACCTTCAGAGACATGGGGACGACTGGACGGTCGGGTGTATAGGGCGGAAGGCCAGTCGACATGTTGGGCGATGTCATATCGTTGTAAACCTCCACACAACAGAAGCACATGATTCTTCCCGTCGGCAGGGAGAGCTTTCTTCACGGTCTGGGATCTGACCGTCACGATGTGCTTGAACAACCCCTAATGGGGAGAGCAGCCTAGAAAACACTCGCACAGAGTAACGAAGGCAGACAAGTATGCAATGGTATTCGGTGGGAGATGGTGCAATTGGGTGCCAAAGAAATTCAAGAATCCTCTAAAGAAGGGGTGGGGCGGCATAGAGAAACCTCTTTCGACATGGGAAAGAAGGAGAACCCGCTCCCCATCGCGCGGCTCCGACTCGCGCTCTCCCTCCGGCAGCCTCTAGGCACCGTCTGCCACGAGCCTGTTGGCGACAAGGCCCTCCAGTTCCTCGCGACTGACTATGGAGGGGAGAAAATCCCCCTGCATCCATCCCGCCGGCGCGGTGAACCGAGCGGTCAAGGGCTTCTTTCCCTTGAGCTTTGTCACCCCCTTCTTAGCCCACTCTAGCTTCTTCGTCGCGTTCTTCATCATTCGCGCGGCGGCTCTCGTCGAAGAGGAGTGGAGTGAGGCATTGGAGGCAGAGGAGGCGGAGGAAAGGAGAAAGAACGGGTGGAGGTAATGTGCAAATCGCGGCGCGCCGAGTTATACTCCACCGAGTGTCGCGCTGACTAGTAGCTTGTGAGATCACCGCACATGCCAACCACTGATGGCGCCCAATACATGGAGAGATGATCGGCGTGAGAATCGAGGCGTCCTGCCTCCACTTGCCCTGATCGTGGCGTCATCATCGCACGCGCGCGTGCTTCCCAAGTTTTCGTATCCTGCAAAATCAGGGTCTGACGAATCGACCCGTCACCTCCGAAGATGCCTTCGGTTCACTAGGAGCAAAACAGGCATTGAACATCCACTCGGACACTTTAAAGGATGAACGGATCCGGGTGAACGGAGAAGAATTCAATCGACGCAAGTTTCGTTGAAGCCCCGAATATCATTCCAAAGATTTGATGCCTTAACTCAAGATTGGCATTGATACCCTATTTCACCACTCGAACCCCGATACATTCGGGGGCTAATGATGAGGATATGTACCTAGGGTAGGGTCCTAGGCAAGGCCTACATACCCTAACTACATTGGGGGACTTGAAGATCAAGCATAAACTTCCGAGTGGATTCCATGAGATGTCCAAAGTCACTCGATGGGATATCCACTCGGAGACTCCTTGCTTGAGTCGACGGTAGCGTGTCACTCGGAAGACCTCGTTCTCAGTCGATGCGAGAAGACCAGGAGCCATCATTAAGAGCCCAACAGGCAGCCGTTGATTCAATAGGCATTAATAGCTTTTATTACGTACGTTACCAGTAATAGGAGACTTTAACCCCACGATCGGACCCTTAGATGCTGGGTAATTATGAGGGGCAACAAACTCTATATAAGCCGCCCCTCCCCTCCTGCACAAGGGTTCGGAACCATATAATCTCTATTTTCCACACGACATAAGCTCCCGAGCACTGAGACGTAGGGCTGTTACCTCCACGAGAGGGGCCTGAACTCATACATCCATGTGTACATCCTCGCCGTAGCTAGGACTCTGCCCTCTCCTTTTGTACCCCTACCATCTATTGTCAGGCTCGTTCGCACGACACTCATCTTGAGAATAACACATCTAGCATGGAAAAATATCGGTCACCCCTACCTTTTCATGAGCGGTATGAGCGCACAAAAAGGAAAATTTATTTTGAAAATTTAGAGATGGCACATACTATTTTCCTTGGAACGGCATGAAAATACCGTGTATAGGTAGCTATGGTGGACTCATATGGCAAAACAGGGTTTAAGGATTTTTGATGCACAAGTAGTATTTCTACTTTGTAAAAGTGGAGGCTAGAAAATAGATTGAGAAGTATCCAACCAAGAAATTAAAAATCATAAGCAAGCATTAAGCATAAATAACACTGAATAATGCACCATAAGTAGGATGTAATTTCATAGCATAACTATTGACTTTCTTGCATCATAGGGAATCACCAACCTTAACATCAATATTCTTACTAAGCATAATTACTCACCAACATAACACACATATTACTATCGTCATGTCTTACAACTATAAGAAAGTATCAAGTTTAATTTGTCCAATAATCTGCATGATTTTTTATAATATCCCTCTTGAATATTTATCACTTTGGGACTAGTTTCATATATTGCAATTTCTTTTGACAAGCTCACATGGATATAAGTGAAGAACATGAGCATACAAGTTTCATCTCTCAAATTAATATAAGTGAATCATGAGAGGATTTATTCGAAATTAATAAATCTCAAATTAATATAAGTGAAGCATGAGAGCATTTCTTCAAACATGTAAAAGCACGCTGTGCTCAAAAAGATATAAGTGAAGCACTAGAGCAATTCCTTTGCTCAATAGATTTAAGCGAAGCATAAAGAGCCATTCTAGTAAATCATAGCATAATTTTGGATCTCTCAAATAGGTGTGTCCAGCAAGGATGAAAATACAATAAACCGAAGATACAAAACGCTCCTAACAAAACTCATGATATGTGATGAATAAAAATATAGTTCCAAGTAAAATATCGATGTTTGTTAGAAGAAAGAGGGGATGCCACTCGGGGCATACCCAAGCTTAGTTGCTTGTTACCCTTTGAATATTATATTGGTTTTTTTGTAGAATCCCCAAGATTAGTCTCTTCTTACTCCTTATTTCTTCATCCATCCTGATCTCACCCCAAACTTGAAAACTTCAATCACACAAAAGATGACGTGAGATCCGTTAGTACAATAAAGAAAATTACCACTTTAGGTACTGTTGTAAACCCATTAATATTTTATTATTGCATTATACCTACTGTATTCTAACTTTACCATGATTTAAACCCCCTGATACAAGCCATAGATTCATCAAAACAAGCACACAGTGCAACAAAAAACAGAATCTGTTTCAGATAGGACAGTCTGCAGTAATCTGTACTCTACCCATAATTTTGGAACTCTAAAAATTCTGAAATATTTGGACAGCATAAATTTTTTTTATATAAATACTGTTTTAAAATTTCAGATCATTATCACGTTCCAGTCAACAAAGAAAATTCGTTCACTGGAGACAAAGTTTTTGTTTAAGATTCATCATTGTTTCTACTCATCTTATGAATCATCCTAAAGGCTTTACTTGGCACACACACTAAATGAAACATAAAAACACAATCATAACAGAATAATAATTTTGCAAACACTAAAAAAAAGAAAGTAAAAGATAAAAATAATTTATTCATTCGGTTGCCTCCCATCAAGTGCTATTGTTTTACGCCCCTAGCTAGGCATAGCACATACATTGAAGTATTGTCATGTTTAGTATTCACTCCATAGAAGGCCCTCATGATTTATCCATATGGTGGCTTAATTATTGTTCTCGGGAATTGTTCCATACCCTTTCTAAGTGTAAACTCAAATTTAATATTGCCTTCTTTCATACCAATCACGACACCTATAGTGTGTAAAAACGGTCTACCAAGTATGATAGGACAACACGGATTGCAATAAATATCAAGAACAATAAAATCAATGGGCAAATAGTTCCTATTTGAAAGAATAATAACATCATTAATTATTCCCAAAGGATTTTTAATGGTAGAATTTGCCAAGTGCAAATTAAGAGAATATTCTTCAATATTGGTAAGACCAGGCACATCACATATAGATTTCGGAATTGTGGAAAAACTAGCACACAAATCACACAAAGAAAAACATTCATAATTTTGAATCTTGAATTTTATGGTAGGTTCCCACTCATCATGCAATTTTGTAGGATAAATCTCTAATTCCAACTTTTCTTCTAAGGATTCATCATGGCATCAACAATATGTTTAGTAAAAGCTTCATTTTATTCATAAGCATGGGGTGAATTTATCATAGATTGCTGCAAAGAAATACAGTCAACCAAGGAGAAACTCTCATAATTAAAGTCTTTGAAATCTAAAATAGTGCGCACATCACTAGTTAAAGTTTTGACCTCTACAAACCCACTTTTATCAAAAGTTTCATCAAGATTTTCACCTTCCAAATTATTGGGACACCCTCTAACTAAATTTGACTCTTCTTAAGTCCCTTTATCATCAATTTATACATTACTAAATAATGAATCAATAGAGAAAACACCAATCATTTTAAGATCTTCATCATTGTTATGAAAGTAATCGCTAGAAAATGCCTTTCCTAATAATTCTCTTTTAGCTCTAAGAATAGTGGTTCTTTTCTTTCTTTCATCCATAGAAACATATAAAGCCTTAATTGATTCATTAATATTAGGAGGAAACTCATTCAATTTGACATTTTCTACATCATGGGAAATTATATCAATGCTTCTAGACATATCATCAATCTTATTCAACCTTTCTTCTATCGTAGTATTGAAAGACTTTTGAGAATTAATAAATTCTTTAAAAATATTCTCAAGATCATAGGTGTTCCTATTATTATTATTATTATTATTATTATAAGAATTACCATAATTATTAGAGGAACTTGCAGGAAAAGGCCTAGGATTAAAATTACTGCAATAAGCATTGTTATTGAAATTGTTTCGCGAGATGAAATTCACATCTACGGAATCACTATTGTTCTTTATCAAAGTAGGAAAAGGCACATCATTAAGATCAATAGGAGCATTTTTACTAGCAACCAACTTCATAAGAGCATCAACTTTTTCACTCAAAGTACTAATTTCTTCTACCGAATTAACCTTTTTACTAGTACATTCTCTTTCAATAGCCATTGTGAATAATTTGCAATAATATTATCTAGAAATTTAGTAGCTTCACCCAAAGTAATTTACATAAAAGTGCTTCCCGCGGAGGAATCTAATAGATTTCTAGAGACGAAATTAAATTCCGCATAAAAAATTGTAGGATCATCCAAAGATTTAAATCATGAGTAGGACAATTTCTTAGCATCAATTTCATTCTTTACAAAGATTGTGAAACATGTTCATGCTCAAGTTGTTTAAAATTCATGATTTGAGTTCTAAGGGAAATATTTTTTGCGGGCGGAAAATACTTAGTAATAAAAGCGTCCTTGCACTTATCCCAAGTATCGATACTATTGCGAGCCAAATAAGAAAACCAAATGTCTGCATGATCCCGCAAGGCAAAATGAAATAATTTCAACTTCAAAATATCATTATCCACATATTTTTTCTTTTGCATATCACACAGTTCTACGAACGTGTTTAGATGGGACGCGTAATCCTCATTAGGAGTACCGGAAAATTTATCTTTCATGAGTAGATTAAACAAAGCGGCATTAATATCACAAGACTCCACACTAGTGATGGGAGGAGAAATAGGAGTGCTAATAAAATAATTATTATTGGTATTGGAAAAATTACACAACTTGTTGTTTTCTTGAGTCATTGGGACTACACAAACAAGATTGCAAGCAAAGAAGAGATCTGACGAGTGATACGTCTCCAACGTATCAATAATATTTGATTGTTCCATGCTGCTATATTATCAATCTTCGATGTTTTGCAATCATTTTATAGCAATTTCATATCATTTTTTGGGACTAACCTATTAACATACTGCCAAAGTGCCAGTTGCTATTTTTGCTTGTTTTCTACTTCGTAGAAAATTAGTACCAAACAAAGCCCAAACTCTGCGGGGATTTTCTAGATTTTTTTGGACCAGAAGAAGGAAGATCGGCCAAACAACACCACAAGAGGGGGCCCAGGGTGGCCACCCTCCAGCAGAGAGCGCTAGAGGCCCCTGGCGCAGCCTGGTGGCGGGTGGGCACCTCGGGCACCCCCCTCAACGTACTATCAGCCTATAAATTCCCTGAAAATCCAAAAACCATAGGGGAGTCAACGGAACACAATTCCAGCCACCGCAAGTTCGAGAATCTCGAGATCCAATCTAACACCATCACGGAGGGGTTCATCTTCTTCATAGGTTCCTCTCCGATGATGCGTGAATAGTCCACCATAGACCTACGGGTCCGTAGGGATTAGCTAGATGGCTTCCTCTCTATATATCTTTCTCTATACAATGGTCTCTTAGAGATCTATTTGATGTAATGAATTTTGCGGTGTGTTTGTTGGGATCCGATTAATTTTGAGTTCAGGATCAATTTTTATCCATGAATAAGATTTGAGTCTTCTTTGATCTCTTGTTTGCATGATTACTTATAGCCTCATATTTCTTCTTCGAATCTTTGGTTTAGTTAGGCCAACTAGATTGATATTTCTTGCCACGGGAAGAGGTGCTTTGTGATGGGTTCGATCTTCCAGTGTTCTTTCCCAGTGATAGAAGGGGCAGCACGGCACGCATGTATCGTTGCCATTAAGGATAACTAGATGGGGTCCATTCCTTCGTTTCTCCATGAACTTAACACACTAGATGCATGCTGGATAGCGGTCATGTGTGGAGTAATAGAAGTAGATGAAAAATTGTTTCAATCTACTTATCTTGGACGTGATGCCTATATAATGATCGTTCCCGGTGTCGGCATTCTGGGAACGGGGGTACCCAGTCCTGCCTGCCTGCGGCCCAGGGCATGGCCCACTTCGTCAGCTAGACGAGGTGTAGCACAACATCGCTCCAGACAAGGCCCTTGCGAGGACCCTGGGCTCGCGAGGAATAATAACATCAAGACCCGCAAGGATGAGCCTCCTTAGGCCCCCCTCCTGAGGGGCGGAGATCTCTGTGCAAGGTCGGGCCTCACGAGTCAAGGGTGACGCAAGTAAGGAGAGGCGAGCGCCAGCATGCCAGCCGACACATTTTCCTCTTTGGTGCAAAGGGAGCAAGGACATACGCAGGTTCCCAAAGCACCGCCCAAAGGTTTCCATTCTGGTGCAACAAGACCATGACCGCCAGCCCCGCAGGGCGGATGTCATCGCCGAGCCCACCACTGCATCACCATCAACTACTTTGGACACGAAGACAGCCTTTGGACAAGGCGGGGATGTACTCCTGTCCCCCTTCAAAATTGGCCATTTTGGGATTCCTTCCCGCCATTGAGATAAGGGGAGAGGACCTGGGCCGCTGCTATATATAGAAGCTAGGTCACACCGCAGAGGGGGGATCCTGATCCGACTGAACACTTAGCTGATCCACTCACCATCGTAAGATAGACAGCCGAGAACACACCTTGAGCGCCTTCGTGAGGCTCAAGCCCATTGTACTAGTTCATCCACCAAAACCTCCACGAGAGGCCATCCACCAAAGCAGGAGTAGGGTATTACGCATTCCAGCAGCCCGAACATGGGTAAACTGTCGTGTTCATCTTCTTCCTCGTCATTGAACGAGTTCGCTGTTGTGTTCATCGAGTAGCGAGCTAGGTTGGGAGAAGCCGCAGGGAAACCTTCGCACATGCCCATGTGTTTGAACCCTAAGGGTTTTGCAGAGCCCGAAATCTGACATTTGGTGGTCCATGTAGGGGGCGTGTCGAAGCACCCTCTCTAGCCGGCCCTCAACCCCTGATTCGGAGACTCCATGGCGGGCGAGAACTTCGGCATCAGCCAGCCCGTTGTGAGTAGTGTCACCGGGGCGCGTGGGGCCAGTCGCGCGGTCACGTGCATCCTGGGCAGATCGCAGGCGCCCTCCTCGAACCATCAAGTGAAGCGGTTATCCGTCACATGGGGGTGGTCTGGCCGCATCCCGAGGCCACGCCACCCCGTGTGTGGCTGGATATCGACATCACCTTCGGCCCCGACGATCACCCCAAGGTGAAAACGACTGCCGAGGCGCTCCCTGTGCTGTGCACGCCCACCATAAGCACGTGGCTGTCTCCAGGACTCTCATCGATAGCAGCGCCGACCTCAACATCATCTCCGAGGAGGCCTTCGATGCGCTGCAGCTACCCCGCAGCTAGCTCACGCCTTCGGGGCTCTTCACCGGGGTGGTTGGAGGATCCGTCGCCCCTATGGGGCGTGTGCGTCTCCCCGTCACCTTTGGCACCCGCTCCAACTTCCGCACCGATCAGGTCGACTTCGATGTTGCCCACATCCACCTCCCATACAACGCCATCCTCGGCTATCCTACACTCGCCCAGTTCATGGCGGTGACACACCCGGGCTACAACATCGTCAAGATGCCCGGGAGCGCCCGCATCCCCACTGTCCAGGAGAGCCTCAAAGACGTGTCACACTCCCTCGGGCTCGCTTGCAAGGCGGCGGCCGTGGCATGCCCCAGTGTTGGGGGCGTCGTGTCGACCGCCAAGGGCTCCAGGGGCGTCGATGGCGTCGCACCAATAAAAAAGATGTAGTTGTTCTCCTAGAGTCGGGCGGAGACAAAGTGGGTACCAGTGGATGAAGAAAACCCCGGTCCTACTTTCACCATCAACGCCAACCTGCCCCTGGGACAGGAGGAGGCGCTGGTGGCGTTCCTTAGCGCAAACAAGGATGCGTCTGCATGGAGCGCCTCTGACCTGGTGGGGTCCCGAGGGGCGTGCTCAAGCACCACCTCATGGTGTGCCCGAACGCTCGCCTGGTTAAGAAAAAGGCGAGAAGACAAGCACTAGAGAAGGAGGCGTTCATCGCTCAAGAGGTCGGCAAGCTGAAGGAGGCTGGCGTCA
Source organism: Hordeum marinum (assembly GCA_022496015.1). Taxonomy (NCBI): domain Eukaryota; kingdom Viridiplantae; phylum Streptophyta; class Magnoliopsida; order Poales; family Poaceae; genus Hordeum; species Hordeum marinum. Next base: position 336,412,716 of record CM039677.1, on the reverse strand, counting down.
TCTAGGAGGCGCACTACCCGGAGTAGGTTGCCAACCCGGAGGTTGTCCCAAAGAAGTGCGGGAAGGAGCGTATGTGCATCGACTTCACGAGCCTCAACAAAGCTTGCCCCCAAGACCCATTCCTGCTGCCGTGCATCGACCAGATCATGGACTCCACCGTGGAGTGCGACCTCCTCTGCTTCCTGGACGCCTTCTCAGGCTACCACCAGATCAAAATGGTAGTAGAGGATGTCGAGAAGACCGCCTTCCTCACCTTGTGCGGGGTATTCTGTTACACATGCATGCCCTTCGGGCTTCGGAATGCCGGGGCAACCTTCCAGAGACTGATGCACCTCGCCCTGGGGCCATAGCTCAGGAGAAATGCAGAAGCTTACGACAACGACATCGTGGTCAAGTATAAGGAAGCGGAGACCCTGATCGAAGATTTGGAGGAGACGTTCGCTAGCTTGAGGGAGGTAAACCTAAAGATCAACCCTGAAAAGTGCGTCTTCAGGGTCCCCTCGGGCAAGCTGCTTGGATTCCTGCTGTCGCATCGGGGAATCGAGGCGAATCCGGAGAAGATCAAAGCAATAAGCAAGATGAGCGCGCCCCAAACCCTCAAGGAAATGCAAAAGTTGACCAGATACATGACCCCCTAGGGCGTTTCATCTCCAAGCTGGGTGAGCGGGCCGTGCCATTATTCAACATCATGAAGAGAAAGGGGCCCTTTGAATGGACCCTGGAGGCAGACGCTACCTTCGAGGAGCTCATGCAATACCTCACGAACCCGCCAGTGATGGTAGCACCCTGCCCTCGTCAGCCGTTGCTGCTGTACCTGGCTTCCACCCCCACTCCGCCAGCGCTGCATTGGTGGCGGTCAGGGAAGGGCGGGCCGCGGGAGCAATTTCCAACATGCATTGTCACCTCATCCTTAGCTAGTTTCCGCTTATTCCGCAGCTCATGTTTCGACTTACAAATATTAGCAACTGAACCGATATCAAATACCCATGCGCTACTACGAGCACTAGTAAGGTACACATCAGTAACATGTATCTTAAATATACCTTTCACTATGGCAGGAAGGTCCAAAGACAACACATCAATCAGAGATCCTTCGACCAAACTGTGTGTGATGCATGAATCATAAATAGTATAGTTCTAGATCCGTCGCGAATAACGCGAACTTGTGCGATGACGGATCCATCAAATATGATTCAAAAAAGAGTTTTGTGTGCGAAACATGGAAAACAATTGGTACTCATGAACTTCTTGCGATTCACTAAAATAACACAAACTATAAACCAAATAAAGATGTGTGTGATGTACGACATACAGTTCAGTGAGATAAATAGTTTGCATTGATCTAGCAGAACACAAATGATCCAGCGTAAGAAGTTGTGTGTGATACCCGGCAAACTAGTCAATAATCATAGTCGGGTGGGAAGACAAATAATAATAGAAATGATTCCTCTTGACAAGCTCTGTGTGTTGTGGGCAAATGGACAACAATATAGTTGTATAACCAAATTGAACATCCAATTACATAAGTGACTACACAACACATGTACATTCCTCAATAAAAAATTACAAGGGGTAGATGATCATCAAATCATGTACTTCTTGTGACGATGGTTGTTGCCACTGCTCTGCTTGTGGCTATCCCTCGCCGCTTGGAGAAACGAGGTACTTCCTCATGTAGATGATCATCTTCGACATCTCGTGGCTTGTGTACGCATCCTTGGCCGCATACTTGATGTGTTCTTCATCCAGTTTGTTCACCTAGGCCTTGTGCAAGAAAAGCTTGTCCTTGTCACACTCAGCCTTCACGTCTTCGTAGTAAGGGTTGATGATGGCCATGGTAAGGCCAACCAGGGAGTCCATCTCCTTCTTGCTACCCAGACCCTATAATGCCCTTGTATGTTGACAAGCTTCTGGCAGGACGAGCCCAAAGTCTTGATCACCTCTAGAATGTTGGTGATGTCCATCGTTGCAAACTCTAGCCGGGGCTGTTGAGAAACTTGGCGAAACGCTTGCGAGGCCTTGTGGCTAGGAAGTAGTGGTAGATGAGGACGCGATGAAGCACATACAATTGGGCAATGACAACCTTCTGATTATACCTGACACGACCGTCGGTGTATGTACCACCCCGTTACGCCTGGCGGGATCTAGACTGGCCCCACAGATCAACACTAGTCTTTCCTGCACACTTTGTCCTCACTCGTGCACACCCGGGACAAACTTCCCGGTCGGTCACCCATCCTAGAATCACTCTAAGCCAAGCACGCTTAACTTTGGAGTTCTTTTTGAGTGGGATCCCGGAAAGCCAGGCTCTCACATACACCCCCACTCAAAGGAACCGACATCCTCATCGGCCCATCAGGAACGTTCCCTTTTGGCACACGTATGCGCGTCCAGTCCAGCACATGTGCCATGCTGTGTGCCATGACGGGCCACACACGCCATGCGCCACATGCCCATGCACCTGACCCGTATATGCCCGTATAACCGCAAGGGTCGGCTCTGATACCAATTGTAACACCACGTTACGCCTGGCGGGATCTAGATTGGCCCCACAGACCAACACTAGTCTTTCCTATGCACTTTGTCCTCACTCGTGCGCACCCGGGACCAACTTCCTGGTCGGTCACCCATCCTATAATCGCTCCAAGCCAAGCACGCTTAACTTTGGAGTTCTTTTCGAGTGGGACCCCGGAAAAGAAGGAATTCCTTGTTGATATGAGTAGTCTATCATTCCTATTAAGATAGGCTCTCAAAGTGTACTCGAGGTTGAACCCTACCACTTTGTACTTCTCACCATCAGCAAGAAGCTACTCAACAATGTTGATGGAGTTCTCCACCGCAATCGGGTCGTTGGTATACCAGTGAGAGGTTCGTCTTCCTGATGTAGGTGTTCGTCTTCCTTAGGAGGAAGGCTAAAGAGATGAAGAGTGCACACTCTCTGTATTTGTCGACGTGGGTGTGGTTCTTGTGTTATGTGGTGCAATCAGAAGGTACAAGAGGTGAAGGTAAATGGCCATAGTAATAAGTGGGCGGGCGCCAGAACGTGTTGGAATTTCATCATGTCCACATAGGGATTTGTGCTGCGCATAACTGCATTGTGGCGCACATAACTACATCGAGGAGCTAGGTGTGGCGCAACCGCATGCATATGGCACCCCAAACATGCATGACCAATCACTCGTGGATGGACGGCGGCTCAGCATGCGAGCAGAGAGCACCGCGGCTGCCTCAACCGCGAGCAATCTCATGCGTAGAGCAGTTCACGATGTTGCATAGAGAACGGCCGTTTGCTATGTAATATATCACAGAAGTTTTATTATTGTCAATTGTTTGTGTACTTATCATTTCTTCCTCCTCTGTCCCATCTTGTCATCGTGTTCCTTCCCGAGGATTCTAGAGCATGCTTCGACACCGCAGAAGCGTCTCATTTGGCCACACATCATCTTGAAGATAGAGAGGGAGCCTGTTGGGGATATAACCCCGTGGTAAGACCCGCCCAGGAGGGGCCGGGTCATACCTGGTGGCTCGTTAGTGTATGGTCTGGAAGAGGAAGGTTGGGCTGCACGGCGGCTCACCAGATGGGCTATGACGGAGGCCTAGAGTCAGGAAGAAGATGCAAGACCCAGGCGCGTAAGCCGCCTGGCGAAAGCCTGCTAGAGTCGGCTAGGCGGCCTAGAGATAGAGTCAGATATGTTGTAGGAGTCGGTATGAGACTTGTGTAACCCGTGGTCTTGACCTCTTATATAACGGCGAGAGCCGGAACGGCTTAGACTGGATCCCACAAATCGAAAGCTAGGTCAAGCGAATATGTTCCCTTGTAATCAATACTCCAATCCATACAAACAGAGCATGACGTAGACTTTTTACCTCATCTCGAGGGGTTGAACCTGGGTAAATCCGTGTCTTTGGGCTTGTCCAACCCGTTCCACCACCTTAGCGATGGCCTCGAAACCAAGTCTTCGGACATCTGCCGTGAGAAAACCACGACAGTTGGCGCCCACCGTGGGGCAAGCGCGCGGTGGTGTTGAGTTCTCAAAGGGCTTTCTCTCGGGGATCAAAGGATACACCGTCGGCTTGATGACCAAGAGTCGCTCTAGCAATCTCTACATCGATGACTCAAGATGGGGGCCTGAAGCCGGCTCAGTCGAGAACGGCTATCGGGTTCCCATCGGCAAGATGCACGTGTTCATCGGCAAGTAGGATGGATCTACACCTGGGCCGGACATCTGCACCAACCTCGTCAAGCCGGCCGGCGTGCGACACCCTCCCGTGTTCAACCTGGGTGGAAGAGTATTTCCATTGGCTTTACACAGGACAGCGGTGATTCCTTGTCGGGAGAGACCTTGGCTTTCTCATATGTAGGATCTTCCAGTGAGGATGGGGAATCGATCTATCAACTTCACGACGGTGGGTTAAGGGGCTATGGGGATGGTTAAAGTATTCCAGAGCCTTATGACCCGCCGAGCCGAGCCGCCGTGTTCATGGCGGGCCCGGCGCCGGCTTCCAATGGTGTGATGTCCGGGGCAGCGACTGGAGTAGCTCCCCTGATGCGGAGCCTCCTAAGGCACCGACGCAAGCTCTACTGGAGCTCATGGAGGAACTGGCGGCTCTGATGGCCATAGAGGTGACGACTGAGAATCAAGCAGAACGTAACACCGAGATCAACCGGATCCAGGGACAGATGGCTAAGGCCCAGAAGGATATTAACATGATGCAAGCCTAGATGAATGCTGAGTCGGAACGTTTGAGGGCAGAGGCTCTCCGTTTTGATCTGGACCAGCGGGCGTCCGAGGCGGCTCAGCGTAGAAGGACTCAAGTCGGTTTATCGATTCAACCTCAGAATCTTTTCAATACTCTGGGGGCCGGGCCAAGTATGCCGCCAGTGGTGACCCGGGCAGTAGAGGCGCCATGGCAGTTAGACCCGCCACGGAGGAGCAGACCTTTTTCGCGACACGTTGTGACGTCGCCTGGCCATTACTCGAATCCAATGGAAAATATGATAGCAGCGGCTGCTAAGCTTGATTCTCTCCCTTTGGCAAAAGGAACATCGTTTGCTAAAGAGGCAAGGAACGTGAGTAGCCTGTTGCAAACAGTGGTGGCTCAGCAAGAAAGGTGCATGCATAGCCAGAGCTGGGTGCACTCCACGCCGGTTCATAGCCATAGCTACATCCGGCGGATGGAGTCGCCCGCGGTCTCCAGTAGTGAGCAGAGGCGAAACCCGCCCAATAACAACCCACCTGAGATGGATATTCAGGGGCCTATGGATAGGGGCCAGGCTTAGCGAGGGTCGACACCGGTGATGGATTACTCGGAGGTCCCAGAGCCTTCGTCAAAATCATAACAATGGTAACGGCCCGTCAGGTGGGTCAGGACCGGGCGGCTCAAGTACCGACTTTGGTGCTGGCGTGTCAAGTTCAGGTCATCTAGGCCAAAGCAATCAGAATCGAGGAAACCAAGGAAGTCATCAGCAGCAGAGCAATGGTGGTCAGCAACAGAATAACCACTCAGGGTATCAGAGCAACCCAAAGCAACTTAGCAGAGGTCAATATCACGTCTTCACTATGAGCTTGGATAAGCAGGATCAGAAGCTGCACGAGAGGGCGGTTAATGCGGCTACGCTGGCTCTCCCGTGATACTTAAAATCGTCAGAGTACCCGATTACATGGAGTCGGGAGGATCACCCGCCATGGGTCGACAATCCGGGTCACTTAGCTCTGGTGGTCGCTCCTCAGGTTGGAGGGTACAAATTCACAAAAGTACTCATGGACGATGGTAGCAGTATCAACATCCTATATTACGACACCTTCCAACGGATGGAATTAATCAATAAGGCTCTTAAGCCATCATCAGCTATTTTCCATGGAGTGGTGCCAGGCAAGTCGGCTTACCCAGTAGGGAAGATTGCCTTGGAAGTGGCGTTGGAGATGAGTATAACTACAGGGTGGAGACCTTGTGGTTTGAGGTGGTAAATATTAAGAGCCCATATCATGATCTATTTGGTCGGCCGGCTTTCGCAAAGTTTATGGCCAGACCCTGTTATGTTTATCTGCAGCTCAAGATGCCGGCTGTCAACAGAACAATCACAGTACATGGTGATTGGAAGGTAGCCATCGAGTGCGAGGAAGAAGACGCAGCTTATGCGGAGTCAAGTTGCGCAGGAGCGGAGCTTAAGTTTTATAAGGATAACGTTAACCCAGCAGATATGACTCCATTGAAGAAACCCAGTATAGAGTCTGAGCCGCCCCTGAAGTTTGCAGATGATGACACGAAGCTGGTGGATTTTACTCCGGATGATTCATCCAAGCAATTCACTATTGGGGCCAACATGGATCCCGCATAGGAAAGAGCGCTCATCAAATTCATCCGTGAGAATCGGGACATCTTTGCATGGAAGCCATCTGACATGCCAGGTGTATCGAGAGAGTTCGCTGAGCACCACCTTAATGTGGATCCTAAGTTTAAGCCGATTAAGCAGTTGCCTCGTCGTTTCAACGAGGAGCGACGTAAAGCAATTGGAGAAGAGGTAGCCCGGCTCTTGGCAGCAGGGTTCATCATAGAGGTATTTCAACTGGAGTGTTTAGCCAACCCTATGCTGGTACTGAAGAAGAATGGCACATGGTGTATGTGTATAGATTACATGGATCTTAACAAAGCTTGTCAAGTTGACCCATTTGCTCTCCCCCGTATCGACCAGATTATTCATGCAATGGCGGGTTGTGAGAGTTTATGTTTCCTGGACACCTATTCAGGCTATCATCAGATCAACATGGTAGTTAAAGACCAAGCGAAGACCATATTCATAACACCTTTTGGAGATTTTTTCTATGTGTCCATGCCGTTTGGACTCAAGAGTGCACAGGCGGCTTACCAACGTTGTGTGTAGAATTGTCTTCACGGTCAGATTGGAAGTAATGTTCATGCCTATGTGGACGATATTGTGGTCATGTCAAAGAAGGAGACATTGTTGGATGACCTGAAGGAAACTTTTGATAACTTTCGGGTCTATAAGATGATGCTTAACCCGACTAAATGTGTTTTTGGAGTTCCTGCAGGTAAGCTTCTGGGTTTCTTGGTTTCAGAGCGAGGTATCGAAGCTAACCCGGACAAGATAAAGGCCATCACATCACTAGCCACGCCGGCGAGCGTCAATGGTGTACATCGCTTGGCAGGTCGTTTTGCCGCTTTAAGCCGCTTCATCAGCCGCTTGGGGGAGAAGGCTATTCCTCTATACAAGATGATGAAAAAGACAGATGACTTTTTGTGGAGTAATGCTACTGATGAAGCTCTTGAAGCGCTTAAAAAGCAGTTGGTTAAGCCGCCGATTTTAGCTTCTTCACCTGAGAAGGAACCCCTTCTCCTTTATATGGCGGCTATTAATCGGGCGGTTAGGGCTGCAATTGTGGTGGAGCATAAGGAGGCAGGGAAGGAGTATCCGGTTCAGAGGCCAGTTTATTATGTCAGTGAGGTACTTATCGAGTCAAAGCAAAGATACCCACACTGGAAGAAGCTAATATACGGGTTATTCATGGTGAATCGTAAGCTGAAGCATTACTTCCTTGGACATCAGATCATGGTGGTTAGCTCTGCTCCGTTGGGAGACATAATACAGAATCGAGAAGCCACTTGTAGAATTGCTAAGTGGGCGCTGGAGCTTGGGCCTCTAAATTTGAAGTATGCACCTCGCACAGCTATGAAGTCTAAGGAATTGGTGGATTTCATAAATGACTGGACGGTGTGTCAGTCGCCGGAAGAAAAGCCGGACAATACGTACTGGACGATTCACTTAGACGGGTCCAGACAGTTGGAGGGCTCGGGGGCTGGAGTTGTCTTAACCTCTCCCAAAGGTGATAAGTTTTGTTATGTATTAAGGCTGATGTTTCCTTGCACAAACAATGCAGCTGAGTAGGAATCTTTGCTTCACAGGATTCGTGTGGATAAGGAGATGAATCTGAGCCGGGTTAGGTGCCTTGGTGACTCTGATCTTGTGGCACAACAGGTGTCAGGCACGTGGGGTTCCAAGGACCCGCGGATGGCACCTTATTGGCAAGAGGTAGATATCATCGCTGGTCGTTTCAAGGGTTATCACGTAGACCATATTAATCGTCGCAAGAACGAGGTGGTGGATTCATTGTCAAGGTTGGGCTCTTAGCGTAAGCCGGTGCCACCTAATGTTTTCTTGGATGTACTTTATCATCCATCGGTTAAGCTACCGTCGGAATAGGATCTGGTTGTACTTGACCCGGAGGGGTAGTTAGTGGCAGCTTTACATGCTATTACAGACTGGATATTGCCATATCTGGCATACCTGACCTGGGCGAGTTGCCTGAAGATGAGACTCTAGAACGACAGATCGTGAGGCGTTCTAAATCCATGACCATCATTGGCGGGGAATTACACAAGTGCAGCGTCACCGGCGTCTTCCAACGTTGTGTCTTATCAGAGGAAGGCAAGGAAATCTCATATGAAATACATGCTGGTGATTGCGGTCATCACGCCAAGTCAAAATCTTTAGTGGCCAAGGCTTTCCTACATGGCTTCTTTTGGTTGACGGCTCATAAGGACGCAGAGGATTTGGTTGCTAAGTGCGACGGGTGCCATAACTTTGGAAGACATGCTCATGTGTCGGCTCAAGAATTACGGATGATACCAATCACTTGGCCATGTGCAGTCTGGGGGCTTGACATGGTCGGACCTCTCAAACGGTCTAAGGATAAAAAGACCCACCTTTTGGTGGCAGTAGACAAGTTCACCAAGTGGTTGGAAGCTGAGCCGGTCAATAAGTGTGATGCAACCACGACGGTTTAGTTTGTCAAGAAATTAATCTACCGGTTTGGATACCCTAATAGCATAATTACAAATAATGGCACAATTTTTCCAAGGGGGCTATGAAGGTGTCCTGCGAAAGCAAGCACATCAGGCTTGATGTTTTGGCTGTTGCTCATCCATAGTCTAACGATCAGGCAGAACAGGCAAATCAGGAATTCTTGAGAGGTATCAAGCCCCGGCTCATGGTTACCTTGTAGAGAATGTCGGGTTGTTGGGTGGAAGAACTACAATCCGTTCTTTGGAGCATCAATACTATGCATAACAGGTCGACGGTTTACACCCCTTTCTTCATGGTTTATGGTGCGAAGGCCATGTTACCAAGTGACATACGTCATGATTCACCATGTGTGGCGGCTTATGTGGAAGCTTACAATGAGGCGGCGCATCAGGATGCATTGGATGCGCTGGATGAAGCACGCGATCTTGCAGCGGCTCGATTTGTGATTTATCAACAGGACCTGCGTCACTACCATAGCCGCAGGGTCAAGACACGGACGTTCCAAGAAGGTGACTTGGTATTAAGTTTGATTCAAGATTAGACAGACGTGCATAAGTTATCACCACCATGGGAAGGACCTTTCGTGGTTAGCAAGAATCTGAACAATGGGTCTTATTATCTCATCGATGTGCGAGACGAATCACGTACCTTCGGGCAGGAAACTCACCGGCCATGGAACATCGCTCATCTACGGCCTTACTATACTTGAGTCATCGACTCTTACTTTTGTACATACATATTTTCTTGTACTTATACTCATATAATAAAGTTGGCATCCCTGCAAGGCGGAGCCTCTGCCATTTTTTCTCTTTGGCATTACAGATTTGTGCAAAGACGAACACCTTCATGTGGTCACTTAGGGGGCTTCCAACCCACCGGGTTTAGCTTGCTCACCGTTTTGACCGGCTCTTCGGCCAAAATAGCACCATCATGTGATGACTTACAAGATGGCGGCTTACAAAACGGCAGCCCATGGGATGATGGCATGCAAGACGGTGAGAGGCTTAAGGTCACCCAAGAGGACAAGCTGCCACGTTGCGAGCCATTCAATCATGTGTGTGCCTGCCTTATGGACGAAAGTTTCTTAGGTCACCCAAGAGGATGAGCCGCCATGATGCAAGACGTTCAAACATGGGTGTATCGCTTATTTGATGAAGGATGTAAGGTCACTCAAGAGGATGAGCCACCACGTAGCGAGCCATTCAAACATGGGTACCTTATCGGTGAATGATCTCAAGTCACTTAAGAGGGCGACCCGCCATGATGCGAGCCGTTCAAACATGGGTGCCAAGCCGCTCAAGAGGACAAGGCGCCATGATGCGAGCCGTCTAAACATGGGTGCCATGTGAGCCAAAGAGGATGAGCCGTCAGGATGCGAGCTATTCAAACATAGGTCCCATGATGCAAGACAGGTCGTGGACCAGAGCAAAGCTCCAGAGTGGGTGAAGGCCGCCCCACTCTTGGTAGAGTCAGACCTGCCTATATGTAGCTGCTGCTCGCGTAGGGGTGCAGGGAGCTGTCAACTCACCCCCTCTGAGGGCCTCATACAGCGGCGAGGGAAGCTCTCTCTCATCTTCTACATACTCTCTGCCAAGTGAACCGTTGTACTCTTAACAAGTGACGTTGTTTAAGGTTCAAACGACAGATTTACGTCATGTGAGAACTAGCTTCTGGGCCCCGGGGCACTCACTCTGTTATAAATTCTGGTTTGTTGTGCCCTTAGCAGTTAATATCGCCTAGAGACCTTGAGCCGTGCAAGATTGGTGGTCACTCTCGTTAGAGACCCTGCACTGTTAAGCGGTTCAAAGCAACAGTTTCCCCCTCAAAAGGGCCAGAATATGAGTTTTCGAAAAAGAAAAAACAAGGGGAAAGCAAGACCATCATACATTACATCATGCATTGCATCATATATATTGCATCATAGCTGCATCATACATTGCAACCATATCATAAGTGTGGCCAGAGCAAGATGAAAGATGAAGCAACGTTATATTGAAGATCTCCGGGTTATGCTTTTTCTCAAAGCTGCCGAGGTAAACTTTGCAGATTGTTTGGTTTGGTTTTTGCAGAACTTATCCCCAAAAGATGAGCCACGGATTAAGGCATAAAGATTGCAAGGTATATTACAGGGCTCTCTAAGAGATCAAAAGACGAAAGGCTTATCAGTTGTGCATTTGTTCCGGCTCAGCCGGCCGGGTTACAATCAGTCAAAGACAAGGAATTTAATTGGCTGGCGGGTCATCCTGCGTCGGGTCTTTAGGCTCTTCGATCTGAAGACGATCCACATCCCAGTTGCAGTTTAGTAAGGTTGCGAATTGTGCATCATCGAAGAGTGGAGATGGATCAACGTCAGAGGCGAAGAGCGGCTTACGATGTGCAGGGACCAAGTCTCTAGCTTCAAACGTAGGGCAGCGCAGCGGTTGGTTGTTTTCGTCATAAGCCGCCTTGTATGGAACCAGGTCCGTTTCATCAACCAATATGGAGGCAAGCCGCCGGGAGGCCTTAATGCACTTGGCATAATCGGCTTCCATGAAGTCTGAGCCGCCATCCTTAATGGAAGGGAAGTCGTTCATCATCTCTTCAACAGTTAATTCCAGAGCAAAGGCCAGGGATTGGCTTAGCGCAGCTATAGCTCCTCTTCTGGTGGGTGATCACCTTATTTCCTCCACCTGTTTGGGAAATGTTGATAATACCTCTAGGACGCCCTTCATAAATTTGGGGACGTACTTGGCCATCATCATAGCCTTGATGGTACAAAGGGCCCCACTATACGGTTGCTCTGTCAAAGTGTAGACTGCTTTCAACTTCATCAGACTATTAGAAGATAGCTAGCGGCTTCTTTCGCCTGCAAGAAAAGGTTGAAGGTATAAGTCGCCTGGCGGGTGTTTATTTAATGATAATATTTTTTGAGTCGTATATACTTACAAAAGATAGCGGCATTCATCTTGGAGATGTGATCCTTAAGGGTTTTCAGCTCTGCTGATGCAAGATTGAGTCGTTCCTCTACATCGCTCGCTACTTCTCTAGGGCGGTTTGCTCTGTTTCGGTAGTCTCCTTATGTGTAAGGAATTCAACTTGAAGTTTCTCAATCTCTTTAACAGCCACCCGTAACTTCTCTTCTATTATGGTCCGGGCTCTATTGGGCTGACAGGTTCTCCCTCAAGTTGGCCCGCTCAGACTCGGTAGTATTCAAGGCTTCCTGCATTTCACAAGTGAAAGGTTATCAATGTTAAGTCGCCAGATGAAATAACTCTTATAAAGTCCCAAGCACATTACAAGCAATATACTTGGCACTTGGGGGCTAATGTCTAAGTTTTCATTTTTCTAGTCTGCGATGAAAGTTTCGGCTCATCATTATCATAATGCTCCGGACTTGGGGGCTACACCCGGCGAAACTTCTTACATGTGAAAGATCCGGGTCATCATTATCATAATGCTCTAGACTTGGGGGATACAATTGGATCTATGACTTAGTACCGTCTTATATGAAATTTAAACCCAGTACTTGGGAGTCACATGTTAAAGCTCTATATAACAGAATTTAAGGTTTGGAAGACCCGGTCTATTATTTGCAATATTAATCCGGTTTTTGGGGGATAAGTACGGGTATAAGAGAGAGAGAGAAGATGGAGGATACCTCATATTTCTTTTTCATCAAACCAATAAACTTTCTCTCTATGTTATGACTGGCAGATAGGTGGTTTAGATAGCCGGCATGTAAGTCGTCAGTTGTCATCTTCTCCAAGGCAGGGAATTCGAAATCATGCTTTTCAATAGAGTAAGTAGCAACTTTACTAGAATGCTTCATCACAATATGGTGTGTGGGAGATTGATAACTCGTCCTAGTGGTAGTGACATCAGGGAGAGGCGACTCTTGATTAGAAGGATTGGGCGGCTTAGGGTCGGCCGTGGGGCTATCAGTAGCCGCCGAATGACGACCCGCCAGCTCTGAGGGCGGGGGAGATGCCTTAGGCATTTCTTTGGTAGATTCAGAAGGTTTAACATGAGAGTGGGATGGATCAGCAATATCCGGTTGTTGAGTAGTTGTAGCAGCACTAGACCCACCGGCCTTTTTGCATTTGGCCTGCGCCCTGAAAGAGCAAGGAGTCAGCACATAGTATAAAGGTGATACATGTAATATATACATGGCAGAGGTGAAAACTTACTCTGGGTTGACCTACATGGGAGGAAGTTTGGAGTCATTTGAGTCGCCAGAGGAAGGAGGGGATTCCTGCAAATGAAATCAGTAAGGTACAGTTATAAGACAAGAATGCAGAAATATAAGACCGATATTGGGTTCATGTTAAGTACCTCAGTGGGACGTTTCCATGGCGCCGGGGTGTTACGTAAGACAGTCATGAGGTCCCTAGACCTGGTACTCCGGGTCTGATGTCGAGAGTCATGTTGTTGTTTTTTCAAGGAAAATTTGGGATCTAAGTTAGCGAGAGGGTGCGAAAAGGAACTTTTCGGATGACCCGATGTATCTTCGGTTGGGGGATGTTTTCTGAGTCGGAAGAAAGATAATTTACCTCAGGGGCATTGGCGTGGCTCATTTCTGTCTCCTTCTAAGTAAAATCATTGTCAATAAGTTTTATAAAAAGACGGCCAAGGGAATCAGGTTCTACCTCTGAGTCGTCAAGCTCAAGCAAGTTTTGAGTAGACGTCTTTGGTTCGCGGCCACTGGTGTTACCCGCTTGAGATTTCTTCTTCGCGGGAGAAGTGTATTTTTTCTTCCAGAAGCTGGAGTTAGCCTGAAAGCAAGAGCCACCAAAAGAAATTAAGGCTGCTACATATATATAGTCAAGATAGAGGTAAAAGAGATTTGAAAGCCATCCTTACTTCTGGGGCTGGGTTTGCGGCGCCGAAAGGCTTTAACCCGATTGTACGACAAGCTTCTTGTGGCTCACAGGTAAGTCCCTTGATAGTAGAAGTAATGTTTTCTTCTATCAGAGGGGTGTGATTGAAGCAGAAAGGATCATTTGCATCACCTGTATGCTCACACATAAGCCGGTCATGCCGGCTCAGTGGGAAGACCTTCCAAGAGATCCAACAGCGGGTTAAGTCAATTCCTATCAAACCGTTCGCCAAAAGGGCTATGATCTTGACAAAAGCCAGAGCATACTTTGCTCGTGCTATGGTAGACATCCGGTCTGGAAGTTTAGTTGTGGTGTAGAGCCGGGTAGGAAGATAACCCGGCAGTGGATGTTCTCCCTCTGGAAAGGTGTCTCTACAATAGAACCAAGTTCTATTCCAATCCTTGGGATGACTGGGCATTCGAACAGCTGGAAAAACCATATCTCTTCTTCTTTGGATGGAGACTCTGCCGAACTCCAAGCTAGGGATAGCCGCCACTTCTGTTTGGCGGTTCACATAGAAAAAGTCATGGAAAAGATCAACTGATGGCTCTTCTTGTAGGTACACTTCGCAAAGGACTTGGAAGTTGCACAAGTTGGAGACAGAGTTAGGGGCAATGTCTTGAGGATGCTCTGAGGGAAGGGGAGATTGCTCAGGCATTTCTTTGGTAGATTCAGAAGGTTTAACATGAGAGTGGGATGGCTCAACAATATCCGATTGTTGAGTAGTTGGAGCAGCGGTAGACCCGCTGGCCTTTCTGCGTTTGGCCTGCGCCCTAAAAGAGCAAGGAGTTAGCACATAGTATAAAGGTGATACATGTAATATATACACGACAGAGGTGAAAACTTACTCTGAGTTAAACTTCATGGGAGGAAGTTTGAAGGCATTTGAGTCGCTAGAGGAAGGAGGGGATTCCTACAAAATCAAATCAGTAAGGTACAGTTATAAGACAACATTGCAGAAATATAAGATGGATATTGGGTTCATGTTAAGTACCTCAGTGGGACGTTTCCGTGGAGCCGAGGTGTTAGGTAAGCTGGTCATGAGGTCCCTAGAGCCGGTACTCCGGGTCTGACATCGAGAGTCGTGTTGTTGTTTTTCAAGGCAAATTTGGGATCTAAGTTAGCAAGAGGGTGCGAAAAAGAAACTTTTTGGATGACCCGCTGTATCTTCGGTTGGAAGTTTTCTGAGTCAGAAGAAAGATAAGTTACCTCAGGGGCATTGGCGTGGCTCATTTCTGTCTCCTCCTAAGTAAAATCATTGTCAATAAGTTGTATAAAAAGATAGCCATGGGAATCAGGTTCTACCTCTGAGTCGTCAAGCTCAAGCAAGTTTTGAGACGACGTCTTTGGTTTGCGGCCACGGGTGTTACCCGCCTGAGATTTCTTCTTCGCAGGAGAAGTGTATTTTTTCTTCCAGAAGCTGGAGTTAGCATGAAAGCAAGAGCCGCCAAAAGAAATTAAGGCTGCTACATATATATAGTCAAGACAGAGGTAAACGAGATTTGAAAGGCGTCCTTACATCTAGGGCCGGGTTTGCGGCACAGAAAGGCTTTAACCTGACTGTATGGAAAGCTTCTTGGGGCTCACAGGTAAGTCCCTTGATAGCAGAAGTAATGTTTTCTTCTGTCAGAGGGGTGTGATTGAAGCAGAGAGGATCATTTGCATCACCCGTATACTCACACATAAGCTGGTCACGCCGGCTCAGTGGTAAGACCTTCCAAGAGATCCAACAGTGGGTTAAGTCAAGTCCTATCAAACCGTTCGCCAAAAGGGCTCTGATCTTGGCAAAAGTCGGAGCATACTTTGCTCGTGCTGTGGCAGAGTAGAGCTGGGTAGGACGATAACCCGACAGTGGATGTTCTCCCTCTAGAGAGGTGTCTCTACAATAGAACCAAGTTCTGTTCCAATCCTTGGGATGACTTGGCATTCGAACAGCTGGAAAACCATATCTCTTCTTCTTTGGATGGAGACTTCGCCGAGCTCCAAGCTTGGGACAGCCGCCACTTCCATTTGGCGGTTCACATAGAAAAGTCATGGAAAAGATCAACTGACGGCTCTTCTTGTAAGTACACTTCGCAAATGACTTGGAAGTTGCACAAGTTGGAGACAGAGTTAGGGGCAATGTCTTGAGGATGCAATTTAATGAAATGGAGGATGTCTCAGAAGAACTTAGAGTCGGGCGGGCTGAAACCACGTATAAGGTGGTCAGCAAAGATAACAATTTCACCCTCTTTTGGGGTGGGTTTCTTCTCCGAACCCGGAACCCGCCAACGAATTACATTCTGAGCCGGCAAGGTTCCAGCCTCTACAAAATCCTGTAGAAATTGTTCGGAGATTCTAGAGCCAACCCAGTTACAAGAAGAAAACGCCCGAGACATGATGGCGGGTCAAGGCTATGAAAAGTGGCAGTACGTGGCGGGTCACAAAGTGATTAGACAACCAAGATGACTGATGAAATTAAATACTGTGATGCTAAGCCACCGGTACAGTTTTTTGGAAGAGCCGGAAGTTTGGTGGTGGGTTAAGTGAACAAGGCCATGATGCAAAAATTGCTAAGGACATACAAACAGGTTTTGCATAATAAACTGAAACTAGAAGATCTATAGGCAAGGAAAAGTCAGATTTTATTCAAGCTTAGCCGGGAACTTAGGAAGAACGAACAGTCTAGAGCAATAAGAAGAATCAAGTACATATTTAGGTCGGTCTACTATTGACTTTGCACGATTGGCCGCAGTGGATAAGCAAACATCGCAAGATCTAAGGGGTTGTTCATCAGTTGGCATTATGAAGAGGAACATGCACGCTAATGGGGCCCGATGAACTCGACGGGGTTCAAGCGGTTAGCTACAGATCTGAGGGGGGATGAAGAACATACCTTAAAGGATGCAGCGGACGCGGGGGAAATTCTGGAACATTCAGGTTGATGCAGCGGTCCAGTTCGACGACGGTGACGGGGCTCCACCGGCGTGACGAAGCTCGGGAGCGGTGGCGTCGAGAGGAAGAAGAAGAAGTGGGGGCGGCGGAGAAAATGAAAAAGACCCTCGCAGTCCTATTTAAGGGGATGGAAGGCCAAACGGGTGCGCGCAAATCAAGGAGAAGAATAATGAGTGACCGATACGGATGCCTTGATCTTCGGGCTGACCGTTTAATGACAGGATCTGCGACATACGTCATGGAATCTTTTCGAAGTAGATAAAGGTGACGTCAGGGCGGGGTTATGTGTTTTTTCCCTTTTAGGTGACAAGGGCGTGAGACTCGCCGCTGGATAAAAAGTGGAGATTGACATGAGCAAGATCAAATCAATCTGGGGCCTAATGTTGGGGATATAACCCCGTGGTAAGATCCTCCCAGGAGGGGCCGCGTCATACCTAGCGGCTTGTAAGTGTATGGGCTAGAAGAGGAAGATTGGGCTGCACGGCAGCTCACCAGATGGGTTGTGATGTGGGCCTAGAGTCTGGAAGAAGATGCAAGACCCAGGCACGTAAGCCGCCCGGAGACAGCCTGCCAGAGTCGGCTAGGCGGCTTAGAGACAGAGTTAGATACGTTGTAAGAGTCGGTATGATACTTTTGTAACCCGTGGTCTTGTCCTCCTATATAAAGGCGAGACCCGGGACAGCTTAGATAGGATCCCACAAATTGAAAGCTAGGTCAAGGGAATACGTTCCCTTGTAATCGATACTCCAATCGATACACACAGAGCAGGACACAGGATTTTACCTCATCTCAAGGGGCCGAACCTGCGTAAATCCGTGTCTTTAGTCCTGTACAACCCCTTTGAGTCCACCGCCTTAGCAATGGCCTCGAATCCAAGTCTTCGGACATCTACCGTGACAAAACCACGATAGAACCTGTTTCCGTGCAACCGTGCAGGTTCCCGCCCGGCTCAGCAGAATCCCCCAAAGCCCCAATGCTTTCCTGCCCGCTTTATAAACCCTCACAAGTGGTGACTCCACATCACATCCATCCCCTCTCTCCCTGTAGCTTCTTTAGTTTGCTTCTCCCCCAATCGCCAATGTCACGGGTCCATCATCGTCGGTCAACCACTCCTCCAGAGGATATCTCCAGTTGGGAGCTTGCACCGCGTTGGTGGCATAGTTCTTGGAAACCTGTAGTGTGTGTGGCGACCCTGTTGGCTATGCGTACTACAGCCCCACATGCTCCGCCACTTCTACTGGAAGGCAGGTGCTACCGGTCGCCGTCGTTCCCACCACCCCACCATCGACTGCCATTGCCGCCACCCAACCAACGACCGCCTTGGCTGCCACCACACCATTGTACGGCTTTGACGCCACTGCGTCGTCGTCCTCCGAGGCCATTACCTGCTCCACCACCGCGGCCCAAAGGCGGAAGGGGGCGGCCGCCAAAGTCCAGTCTCTTAGCATTCGTGTGAGCGACCTTGTGCACTAGATCAACTTCCTATAGGAGGTGGAGCACTAGGCCGCGCACGCAAAGAAGCTCAAAGCTGACGTGGCCGCAGGAGAAGCCACAATGATGGCGCGGAATGGAGATATCTACATGATACTCTCCAACGTATCTATGATTTTTTATTGTTCCATGCTACTATATTATCATTCTTTCATACTTTCTATCCATTTCTATGCTATTTTATATCAATTTTGTGAATTAACCTACAAACCTAGTGCTAGTGCCAGTTGCAGTTTTCTGCTTATTTTTGGCCTTTTAGGAATACTGTACCAAAACAAAGTCCAAATGCCTCGAAACTTTTTGATGATTTTTTCCAGACAAAAATAAGACCTAGAAGCTTCAGAGAGGGACCGGAGTCCACACAAGGTGGTGCAAAGCCAACAGGGCGCCCCCAGGGGATGGCCATGCTCCGATGGCTTGGCACCACCTCCCACAGACTCCTGGCCTAATTCCAACTCTATATATTCTCTAAAGTCAGGAAAACACCGGAGAGCTAGCCAAAATACTTTTTCCGTCGTTGCAAGTCTCTATTCTAACAGGACGCCATCTGGAGCCATGTTTCGGTGCCGCACTGGAGGAGGGGTCAATCACGGAGGGACTCTACATCAACCTTGCCGCATCCATGATGATTTTTGAGTAGTTTACACAACCTATGGGTCCATACCTAGTACCTAGATCTCCCTCTCTCTCAGTCTCTATGATCTTCAATACAAAGTTCACCATGATTCCCGTGATGATCTAATCCTTATTTGCGGTGTGTTTGTTGGGATCCGTTGAATTCTGGGTTTATGTTTGGATTATTCATGAAAACATATGTTGTCTTTAATGAGTTCATATGTTCATGATATTTATAGCTTGGTATTGCTCTCTGATATATCGGTTTGGTTTGGCAAACTAGATTGATTTATCTTCAGTGGGAGTGGTGCGGTGTGATGAGTTTAATCTTCCGATAATCAATCCTCGTGAAAGAAGGGGACATGACACGTATTGCATTACTTGCTTATTGATGTGATGGCTATATACATGATCATTGTCGTGAATAAGTATTGCATAACTATGCACTTTTCTATAAATTGCCCAACAGTAATTTGTTTACCCACCACTGCAATCTTCGAGAGAGAAGCCTCTAGCAAAAACTACCCCCCGGGTCTTCACAAAATATATCATTACAAAAACACCAAAAATGTTTCTGCCATTTATTTACTTTACTTTTATTTTATATTTATATTATGTACCTATCACTACTTATCGCTTGCAAGCAACGAGTTCAAGCACGTTGACAACCCTCTTGCCCGTGTTGGGTGCAAGGGCGTCCTCTTTTGTGTTCCTCCTATTAGTTCGATAACCTTGATTCTCAGTGATGGGAATACTTATCTCTACTGTGATGCATCTCCTCCCCTCTTCGAGGAAAATCCCAATGTAGTTTACAAGTAGAAGAAATAATTTTTGGCATCATTGCCGGGGAGTATAACCAAATTCTTATCATGTACCTTCACACACATTATCATTCACTTGATCTAATTTTTATTTGCTGTTATATTTTTATTTATATAAAATAAAAAATAAAAAAATATTTCTGTTTTCCTGTTTGCTTAGTTATCTGCTTTACTATCTAGTATACTCCTTTGGGTGCTAGTTTATTTGTCTCGTCGCCATGTCTCATGATAGAATTTTTTATATTTCGTATTACCAAAAGATGATTGAAATTAAAAGATCCATGAAAACTTGAATGACCTCACAATATGATCACAATAAAAAATTGCTGCTGAAATGAAGAAAAACTCAACTTTACTTGATTCTGTTAGTAAACATCTTCATGAAGTCAAACGATAAGTATCTAATCTTCAATTACAATTTTCTCAAACTTAAGAATTAATAGGAAAGACTTCAGATAAACAAAACCACTCTAGTAAATAGGATGTTGGCTAAACCAAAATCCCTCCCTATTAGTAATCATGATGAAGATATAAAAATGATTGGTAATTCTCCCATTGAATGTTTGTTTACTAATACGAAAATAGCTGATGAAGGGAATGGAGATGAGTCCACTTTAAGTGGAAGGCGTCCCATTTGCTCGGAGGGTGATGATCTTAATGATAAAAATGAAAAAAGTGGGTTTGGAGAGGTCAAAACTTCAACTAATGATGTACCTACTATCTTGGATCACAAGGACTTTAATTATTATAATTGCTCTTTAGTAAAATATATTTTATTGCTGGAATCTATAATCATCTCACCCAATGCATATGAACAAAATAAGGCTTTTACTAAGCATATCGTAGAAGCTATGCTAAAGGCTCATGACAAAAATCTTGAGTTATAAGTTTCTATTCCTAGAAAGTTGCACGATGAGTGGGGACCTACTATTAAAATAAAGCTTAAATGATATGAATGCAATGCTTTGTGTGACCTTGGTGCTAGCGTTTCCACTATACCAAAATATTTATGTGATGTGCTAGGTCTCACCGATATAAATGAATATTCCCTTAACTTGCACTTAGCTGATTCCACTATTAAGAAACCATTGGGTAGAATAAATGATGTGCTTATTCATGCTAATAGAAATTATGTGCCCATGGATATCATTGTGCTTGATATTGGATGCAATTCGTCTTGTCCAATAATACTTGGTAGGCCTTTCCTACGAAGTACATGTGCTATTATTGATATGATGGTGGGAAACATAAGATTCCAATTCCCACTAAAGAAAGGGATGGAACACTTCCATAGAAAGATAATTAAACCACCTTATGAATCTACTATGAGGGCCACCTATGGATTTAATGTCAAGGATGACAACACTTGTTACTATGCATTATGCCTGGATAGGGGCATAAAACCATCACCAGTAGAAAACGGGTCTTTAGTCCCGGTTTGTAAGGGCATTTAGTCTCGGTTTTCCAACCGGGACTAAGAAATAGGGACTAAAGGCCTCCACTTTTAGTCCCGGTTGGATTATGAACCGGGACTAAAGGGGCTCCGCGTGGCAGCTTTCTGGAGCGGGGGCTCGAGGACCTTTAGTCCCGGTTGGTGTTACCAACCACCAATCGGGACTAATGGTATTTTTAATAATTTTTATTTTATTGTTTCGACATTTTTTTCTGATTTTTAAATCTTTGAATTATTTGTCAATTTAATCTCTAATCAGCCCTCCTTAGTGCTCTTGATTTATTTGACAATTTAATCTCTAATCACCCCTCCTCACTGCTCCAGCGTGGAGCACTCATTCCAAATCATCTAACTTACCATCCAGTCACCCATCCTCTCACTGCTCCAAGTCCAGCATGCATAACTTTCGAGTTCTATCTCCCCTTGTTTCCAAGTCTGCACTTGTTGTTTTCTTGACAATAATAAGCTATCAATCCTAATAACCCTTAGGTCTTGATGTCACATGATATAATTTTTTGAATACGAAACAATTATTAAAATAAACAACAATGGTTAACAAACAACAATAATTAATTTTAAAAACGCCAAAAAACTTTGAAAAAGGCAAAAAATTCAAAAAAAACTCAAAAACAAAAAAACAAAAAAATAAAAAGTTCAAAATAAAATAGGTAATAATAATATTGAATTTCAATGAAAATAAAAAAAGTGATAATATTATTTTATTCATTTTTTTCCATTTATTCGTTTAACATAGCATTATTAATATCTTTAAATCTGTAAATCGAAATTCAAAAAATAATATATCCATTATCATCAGAAAAATGTGAGGAATCCAAATATGACATCATTTAATTTAAAAAAAATAAAATTAATGTTTGAAAACTAGATTTTTATTCTCTTCGAATTTCAAAAATCTAAATGAATTAAAAATGTTTTAAAAAATAAACTACTTATTCAATTAATTTATGTTATATGTAGCATATCAATCCTATTAGGCCCTTCACCATTTAAGTTTGAAACTATTATTCTAAAAAAAAATTAGTAACACTAATATTTATTGAATAAGTAGTTTGACCAAAAATTCAAAAAAACTGAAATTTGAGGATAATGTTTTTTCCTTTTGGAATTTGAGGATTCTAAAAATTTACAAAACAACCTATGGCAGTTGCCATCGAAACCGGTTTCTCGTGCCAAACATTTTGATATATTATACTTTTTTGACATCATATGAAAAAGTTATAGCCGTTTTACTTTTTCATAACACTTTTTTTTTAACTTGTTTCAACTCCAAACTTTTTGTGCATTCAACATGAACTATTTAAAGCCGCATAATCAATTTACAACACTTTCCCACTTCATTCGCTATTTTGAATGCATTTATTAATATTTTTGAGCTAAATGACCCTGAAATTGAAAAGCACTACAAATGAATTCTGAAAAGGTTGAAACTTGGCATGGTATCATCATTTCACCCAAATAGCATGTGCTAAAAAGTTGAGAGGGTCACATAAAAAACTGATGCACTTCGTGTACAAACTGGACAATCCCTTTCGAAGTATCAAGGTTTCAAACGAAAACCCATCTGTTACAAAGATTTCATTTATTTAAACTGTTTTCAACTCCAGACTTTTTGTGCATTCAATATGCACTATTCAAAGTCACATCATTAATTTTCAACCCTTTCCCACTTCATTCGCTATTTTTCATGCATTTGTTTTGAGCTAAATGATGCTGAAATTGAAAAAGCACTACAAATGAACTATGAAAAGGTTGAAACTTGGCATGGTATCATCATTTCACCCACATAGCATGTGATAAAAAGTTGAGAAGGTTATGGTAATAACTGGATGCACTTCGTGTACAAACTAGACAATACCTTTCGAAGTGTTTCGGACGAAAACTCATGTGTTACCAAAGCATTTCATTTTTTTAACTTATTTCAAATCCAAATTTGTGTGTGTTTAATATGCACCATTCAAAGCCACACCATCAATTTTCAACCCTATCCCACTTCATTCGTTATTTTTCATGCATTTATTGATTTTTTTAGCTAAATGACCTCGAAATTGAAAAACACTACAAATGAGCTCTGAAAAGGTTGAAACTTGCCATGGTATCATCATTTCACCCACATAGAATGTGCTAAAAATTTGAGAAGGTTACGGCAAAAACTGGATGCACTTCATGTACAAACTAGACAATCCCTTTCGCAGTATCAGGGTTTCGGATGAAAACTCATCTCTTACAAAGGCATATCATTTTTTAATTCAACTCCAGGATTTTTGTGCGTTCAATATGCACCAATCAAGGCCACATCATCAATTTTAAATCCTTTCCCACTTCATTTGCTATTTTTCATGCATTTATTAAAAAAATTTGAGCTAAATGACCCCGAAATTGAAAAGCACTACAAATAAACTCTGAAAAGTTTGAAACTTGGCATAGTATCATAATTTCACCCACATAGCATGTGCTAAAAAGATGAGATGGTTATGAAAAAAGTGGGATACACTTTATGTACAAACTGGACAATCTCTTTCGAAGTATCTGGGTTTCGGATGAAAAATCGTCTGTTAGAAAGGCATTTCATTTTTAAACTTATTTGAACTCCAGAATTTTTGTGCGTTCAACATGCACCATTAAGAGCAACATCATCAATTTTCAGCCCTTTCCCACTTCATTCGCTATTTTTCATGCATTCAGTGAATTTTTTGAGCTATAACACTAAAAGATCTAAACATAATCTGTTTTTGATTAAAATACCTATTTAATATAACCTAAAAATTATCAAATTGAATATAGTGATAAAACAAAGTAATATTAAACAGTAGCAAAAAGAATCACTCAAAAATATATTTTCAAACTAAAGTTATTCACAGACTAGTTATTCACACAAATTTTGCTCAAAAGCTCTAAATATTTCGCTGTAAGTACAAACAAAAGAAAATAAATAAAGCAAAAAACAAAACAAAACGGAAAAATACCTTTAGTAATTAAACTAGTTTCTCGTGCTGAACATTTTGATATATTAAACTTTTTTTCGACATCGTACGCAAAAGTTATAGCCGTTTTACTTTTTCATAACACTTTAATCCTAGTTGGAGACACTAACCGGGACTAAAGGTGGTGATACCCTTTAGTCCCGGTTGGTGTATCCAAACGGGACTAAAGGTACTAAAGTTTGTGATACCCTTTAGTCCAGGTTGGAGTTTCCAAACAGTACTAAAGATACCTTTAGTCCCATTTTGAGACACCAACCGGGACTAAAGGGTATCAGCGCCTATAGTCCCGGTTGGTGTCTCCAACCAGGACTAAAAGTCCCATTCGAACCAGGACTGATGCCTGCCGAGCCCCGTTCAGCATCCTAGCTGCTCGAACCGGGACTAATGCTCACATTAGTCCCGGTTCATAACGCGATTGGGACTATTGCTCCGATCCGGCTAAGATGAAGGCCATGTTTTCTACTAGTGAATAGCGCTTGTTGGGAGGCAACCCAATATTTATCTTCATTTTTTTGTTTTTTACTTTTTCTATATTGTTGTTTTTACATGATTATTTCTATTGTAATGACTATGTTTTTATGTTTTAATTAGTGTTTCTGCCAAGTAAAGCCTTGGGGGATTGATTTGGAAGATAATAGAATTGATATGGTGCAAAACAAGAAACTTTTGCATCTAATGGATAATTATAATGATTTTAATGGAATGTAATTTTGATCTTAATTTTTTACACAATATTGGTACACAAATTTCCCAAGTTGTACTAATTTTTAAGAACTTTTGGAGTTACAGAGTTATGGTGTTTAAGTAGATCATTATAGACTGTTCTGTTTTATACATATTATGTTTTTTGCTTGCTAGTTTACTTGTTTTCCTGATGCTATTGATTGTATCGGGGGGAGTGGGTATAAGCCATAAAGAAGTTAGAATACGTTACCTTATGCAACAATAAAATATGAATCCATTTATAAAAGTACCTAAAGTTTTTGATTTACCTATCATACAAATGGAGCTCACGAGTTTTTTGTTGAGTTTTGTGCGCTGAAGTTTTCATGTTTTGGGTGCGATCATGATGGAGGAAGGAATCGGCAAGATACTAAGCTTGGGGATGCCCAAGGCACCCCACTACATTATTCTAGCAATACTGAAGCGTCTAAGCTTGGGGATGCCCCAGAAGGCATTCCCTCTTTTGTCTCCATTCCATAGGTATGCCACTTGGAGCTATATTTTTATTCATCACTGTTGGGGGTAACAACACCTATGGGATCGGGAGGATCCCTTTATGGTTTGGCAGGGAAGAAGGCTCGCACAGAGAGTAGATCTGATGGCTAGCAGGCGGGAAATTACCCAGGTTCGGGCCGCGAAGATGCGAAAAACACTACTCCTGCTTGGTTGTATTTGATGAGTTCTAGCTCAGGTTTTGGGAGCGCCAAAGTACACATATGCTACTCATGCAGAACTAGCCAGGGAAGATCCCCCCACCAAAAGTCCCCTACTGTAACATCGTGGGCCTCCTTTCATACTCTCGAAGGGGTCACCAACAGTGGCATACAATGTGTACACAAGGTGTATAGAGCTACAATGCTATCATACCTAACTGTGATGGTGTAAGGCCAACACATTTAATGCTTCGTCGCGCGTCCCCGACTTTCTTTGGGACGGGACAAGATCCTGTCCCATTGGCACTGCTTAGCCTCCTCCATCCCCGACTCCTTGACACATACCCGGTTGGGATGACACCTGATCTCTATGCTCGCAGGATGGTGGGGCCTTGCCGGGTGCACTTCTTGCCGGGGCTCAGCAGCCAGCCCGACAAGATCTTGCCGGGCACCTAGCCTTCGGTCTTCTGACTGTTGACTTGAATGTCTTCTTGATGGTGTTGTACTTGCATTAAGATATCAGCTGTCCCCCAACAGGCATCTTGCCGGGAGGCCAACATGGGGTCTTCTCAGTGACCTGTCTGGAGGTCTTCTCTCAAGAAGGCTTGCTTCTCGGAAACTCTATCATGATCTTGACGGCCTTGAGCTTGCCGGTGATGTGTAGACCTGTTCCCAGCAAGTAGTTCTTGCCGGAAACCTAGGTCCTGGATATGTCCTATACATGGATTTCTTCTCTACCATGTCCTTGCCGCTTGGAGCCTACAACTTGCCGGTGCATGTCCAGGGGTAGTGAACACCCCCTCTCTACACCAACAATCACATGTTATGTGTTTTTCTTGGAGCGTCGTGTATTATAGTTTCCTTTATGTTTAGTTTGCCACAATCATTGTTTGTCTGACAAACCTATGAGAGAGACACATGTTAATCATAATTTTTTAGAACACTCTATGTGCTTCACTTATATCTTTTGAGCTAAGCAGTGCTCTAGTGCTTCACTTATATCTTCTAGAGCACGGTGGCGTATAGATTTTATAGAAATCATTGAACTCTCGTGTCTCACTTAAACTTGTTTGAGAGTCTAATATATAGTAACGGTAATTTTTATGGGTTTTAAGATTTGTACAAAAAGTATAGGTATTCTATGAGTGTCTAATTAGAACCTTCATGTAGCTCACCATATAAGAGAGATTGCGGGTTAATGATTTTGATGTTATAATATGAAAGGGCAAGAGTACATGTTTTTTGTTTATTAGAAATATTGGTAGTTAAAGAATGTCACTTCTTGCTCATGTATATCTTGGTTATGGCATGATGATGATGTGTGAGCATTCTTATTCCTCCTTCAAATCTTAGTGTTGTTCGGGTCAGAGGCACGCGATGGTTAACTCCTCCCAACGTCCTCCCTAGGGGTATGCGGTAGTACTTTGATTCGAGAGGGATAATAAGGATCTACAATAAGTATATGAGTTATTTAGGACTAATGTGAACCCAGGTATGTACGCACACTCACCTATCCGCATATTGCTAGCCTCTTCGATACCATGCATTGCCCATTCTAGCCTCGAGGATCGGTGCAGCTTTCGCTGGTGCGTCCAAACCCTGTGATATGATACACTCTATCACACATAAGCCTCCTTTTATCTTCCTCAAAACACCCACCATACCTACCTATTATGGAATTTCCCTAGCCATTCCGATATATATTGCCATGCAACTTCCACCGTTACATCACATGACTTGTGTAAACATCATTATATTGATTTGCATGATCATGTCGTTCACATAGTATTTGTGGAACAACCACCATTCATCATTGTTTATATTTTATGCTAGATCATTGCACATCCTGGTACACTGCCAGAGGCATTCATGTAGAGTCATTTCTTTTGAGTTGTTATATTGAATAGTAAGTAAATAAAAGTGTGATGACGATCATTATTAGAGCATTGTCCTAGTCAGGAAAGCATGATAGAGTAATGATTCCCCCACAAGTAGGGATGACCTCCGGAAAAAAATGGAAAAATAGGGGAGGCCAAATGAGTCCACCAAGAAAATAAAAAAAGAGAGAATAAGAGAGAAGGGACTTTGCTACTATACTTTGCCATACTTGTGCCTCAAAGTGGCACCATGTTCTTCATCCAGAGAGTCTCCTAAGTTGTCATTTTCAAATGATAGTGGGAATTTCTCATTATAGAACTTGGCTTGTATATTCAAATGATAGATTCCTCAAATGCCTAAGGCCTTCATGAGCAAGCAAGTTGGATGCACACTGTCGGTGTCAAAACCGGCGGATCTCGGGTAGGGGGTCCCGAA
Organism: Hordeum marinum; assembly: GCA_022496015.1. NCBI lineage: Eukaryota > Viridiplantae > Streptophyta > Magnoliopsida > Poales > Poaceae > Hordeum > Hordeum marinum. Next base: position 336,385,031 of record CM039677.1, on the reverse strand, counting down.
CTGTGAGACTAGAATCAATGGTAACAGGAGACGAAGGGGACATAGATTTACCCAGGTTTGGGCCCTCCTATGGAGGTAACACCCTATGTCCTACTTGGTTGTATTGATGATATGGGGGTTACAAAGTTGATCTACCTCGAGATCGAATAGCTAACCCTAGATGAGTTGTTCTCTTTATACCCTAAAATCCTCTGGCTTATATAGACGCCGAGGATGCCCAGGGTTTACACATGGTCGGTTACACGCCGAAGAGATAAACATGCCTATTTGCTACATCAAACGTGGAGTGCAAGCCATACTTCCCAAAGCTTCCATCTTGGAGACCGAGCCTTCAAATATTCCTGTGTTCGGTAAGTAGCCCATATAGTCTGGCCCATAAGAATAGGTTGTCTTCCCACGGACCCCTTAATCTAGGACTCCCTCAGTAGCCCCCGAACTTGCCTCCAACGCCATGGGTCTTCAGCTTCAATTTCTTCACGAACAAAGTCTTAGGCTTGTGAGGTAAGTTCCTTTCGCTGAACAGAGTTTGGCCTCCGATGACAAATAGCCTCCAAATAGAGGCACGTCTGAATATTGTGAAATAAGTTGGCTTTGAAGGCCAAACGTCAGGGGGAAGATAACATTCCATGACGACCTCTCTGACGAAAGGTCACAGCTCACCACGACCGCTAGGCCAGTTACAGGGGCTCGATGCGCGGTTCGAGGCCGTTCCATCAGCACGATCTATCAACATGCAGGTCGTGCTCTGTTTCACATGGTATATGTTTAATCATGCATGCGCAACTGTGCACACATCTCGGGAAGTGGAGGGATTCGCGGCATGGCGGAGGGAGCTCAAAGATAAGCCTCATAAAACGGAAGAAAACCCACATAGTGATTCACGCTCCTCATCTGCTTCAGCTGCCTCCCGTTCGTCTGAGCCTTCGATGCCTAGATCCAAATCTTCCGCCTCCCATCTACGAGCTCACCAATGGAAGGCTCCGGCTCCAACGGCAAGTGGGATGCCTCCACGGTGAGTGTTGAGGACATATAGGACCTCAAGAAAGCCAGATACCTCCCCGCTGACAACCCTGACCTAGCGGTGGAGGAGGGCCAAGTGATCCCCACCCCTAAGCTAGGGGAAAGGGTGGTGTTCATCCCCACTTTATCAGGGGGTTGAGCTTCCCTCTCCACCCATTTTTAGGGGGTTGATGTTCTTCTACTGCCTAAACTTCCATGACCTCCCGCCTAACTCTATCATGCACATCTCGGTATTCATCCTCGTCTACGAGGCCTTCTTGCGCATCGATCCACACTTCAGGCTTTGGCTTTAGGTGTTAAACATCAAGCCCAAGTGCGTCGGTGGCAAGCACGTAGATTGCGGTGGGGTTGTCATCGGCAAGCTCAACCGTGTCGGGTGGCTGTCAGGCTCCCTTATTGACACCATCAAGGGGTGGAAGAAGGAGTGGTTCTACATCACCGAACCACAAGAAGAAGGTCAGCATCCCCCCACCGCATTCAGATCCGGGCCGCCACCAGACTGGCTTTATGGCTCGAAAAGGGCCTCATCTGGGGACCAAGCAAGGAGGTGAGCAACCTGCTGAAGCGCATCCGCTCCATGATTGAGGAGGGCACCAAGTCGACCGATGTGGTCCTGGTGATGCTTCGAATACGCATCCTCCCTTGCCAGCGCCGGGATACTCCCTTGTGGGCTCGTCATCTGGAAGCCGAGCCCATAGTCGAGAATCTCTTCCGCACTACGCGGGAGAAGTTGTGGAAGGTGCTCTTCAAATCACAAAAGAGCTGGCCATCCAAGAAGGACGACAAGGGTCTGCATGCCGCCAAGCCCGAATCCGAGGTACGATACATCTTAGCTTGGTTGGCTCCATTACATAAGGAGGTTTCATAAGCCCTTTTCCGATCTGACTTTGTAGAGATGGTTGAAGAAAGCCATCAAAATTAATAGTCCAACACCTCAGCCCGAAGACGAGAGGATCAGGCTATAAGCAAAAATGCTCATGGTAAAGCCTTACAAGGCTCCCACGAAAAAAGAGAAGAAGAAGAAACCAGGCTAGGCTGGCATCCGCATCAGGGACCAGCCTAACGCCGGATCTGAGAATACCCCTGCCTCCTCAAATTAGGAGGAGGCTGAGAAGGAGGAACAGGAAGAAGAGGAGGAAGAGGAGGAGGCCGAGGTCAAGGGCGAGGAGGAAGATAATTCCCCCCATGTCAGGAAGAGAGCGGCGTCTTCGGACGCTCCGGAGCAGGTCCCTCCTCCTGTCCAGAAGAGGGCGCGTCAGGCGCAAGTGATTCTAACCGACGATAGTTCGGACTCAGACACCATGTCCGAAGACCTCAAGGAGGTTCCGTGAAGGAGCCTATGGGTCAAGCCCCCTCCAAAAAGGTTAGGATCTGAAGACCCTCCCATTCATTATGAATAGATTTAGAGCTTGCTAATATGCAGGTTATTGGCTTTGCAGGCCCCCACGCTTCATCCCCACAGATGTGATATCAGACGGGGAGACCCCTCCTGCTGAACTGGCGGAGAGCGGGGATGCCTCGCATCCCACCACTCCGGGCGCCACGAGGGACTCCATGGAGGTGTCGTCGCAGCATGCTCTATGGAGTCAGACACTAGCAGGGGGGAGGACAACACCATGGCCGAGGCTAACGCTTCGACCACCGAAGATCGAGGAGCGACACCTCACCCGAACATTGAGGAGGCTGGTCAAGCGGGTGCCCAATCTCCTCTGAGGACCTCTCCATAGTGCAACATGCCTCTGGAGGCAACGGTTCAAACCCCGGTTGGTGATCAGGAGATACGATCATCACCGGCTCCACCGACCACTGGGTGGTGGGTGATGGAGGAGGCTCTATCAAGCTCCTCCCTTTTTGAAGAGCACTGCACCCTTATGGGTTTGGTGTTGCAGAGCATTGAGTCCATCGACAAAGAACTGAAGGAGGCCTTCAAGGGTATCCTATCGGGTTTTCAAGTAAGTCACCTGATGTTCTTATTTGCAAAGTTTTTATTTACTTCTATCATATACATGGTAGCCCCCGAGCCCTAGGTGAGGCGAAAAAACTCACCTAGGGGTCACTCCTGTATCCGATATCAGACTAGATACACTTTAAGTATCCGACATGTTAGGATAACTCCTAATAAGGTCCAACATAAGATCGGATTGACTATAATTCCGGAATTGAGAACCCATGTAATATATCAACTGTATGTGTAATGCAGGCTTCGTCATCAGCAGCAGCAATAAATGGCGCCGAGCTGGACGAGCTAAATTGGAAGCTTAAGCGCTCCAAAGACGAAGTTGAGGCCCTTAACCGAAGATTCTATGAGGTCCAACGTATGTCAAAACAGAATCCGAATACCTTTGTCTTAACTCCATCGTCCTAATACTGTCAATCCAGCTTTTTCACATTATATGATGTACGCACAACTTTGGCGAAAGAGATGCAGAGGGTTAAGGCCATGCTCCAACGCGTGAAGGACGAAGCGGCCGCCGAGAGGGCTGTTGCTAAAGAAACGGTTGTCCCCTTTCTGCCATGCGAGCCACCAGTGGCAAGCATGAGGCTCGCTTGGCGGAGGTCCAGTAGGAGCTCAAGGACGCCAGTGAAAAGTGTGAGGCCTTGGAGCAGAAGAATAAGGCGAGCTCGGCCAAACTGTCCACTTTAATAGCCAAACTCCAGAAGGATCGGGTGGACAAACGGTTCTACAAGGAGCAAGTGCGCCAAGCCAAAGACATAACAGTTGGTAAGCCATACTCACTAAAGTGCATATTCGGGGATAGCAAATTCGAATTGCTTACCCAGGTGTGGCAATCCTCAGGTGCCTCCTTTGATATCCAGAAGAGCGTGGAGGACACCAATCAGTTGTTCGCCTCGCTGGGAGAAGGAGATGAAGGTCGGCTGTTCTGGGCATAGTTCAGAGCCCCCGAGCATCCTCCTCTACTAGTGGAGCAGCTGAAATAGCTGATGGAGCTACATCAGATGGCGGAGCCGGCCATGAAGGACCTCTGCATCCTCTTATGGCCCGGCGAGACGCTACCAGGCAGCTACTTTGGCCTCGTGAAGAGGTTGATTGCTGCTTTGCCCCGCCTCGACACCGTCAAGTGCTCCTCCTGCATCGAGGGAGTCCGGATGGCCCTTGCAAGAGCGAAGGTGCACTGGACTGGGCTAGATCCGATGAAGGTAGCCACTGCTCCACCGCCTCCTGGGAAGGAGCATAGATGCCCCGAGATATACTTTGATGGAGTGATGGAGAGTGCTCAGGTGATAGCGTCCCAGTGTCCGGGTGATCATTTATTTGAATGAACTGTAACGCGTCCGAAGACTTGTCCAAACTTGTAATGATATTACGTATTGTTCTTGTATGGTTTTGCATTCCTTTAGAACTCCTATGCGGTTGTTTAATACTGAAAGATGCGAGTCGTCGGCTTTAGCCCCCATGTAGATACTACATGGGGTGTCTATGCCAATGCACTGTGTCCCATAGCCGAATTATCGGAACCCGAAGGTGATACAGTGCGGCAGACTAGGCAATCATACTATAGTGCTTTATTTCTTTCACTTAGCCGTAGGGGCGTGAAAAGGACTACAGGAAGCATACGATTAGCCATCGAAGCGTTGTGATGTTCGGACGAACCATGGCCAAAGCCGGTATCACAATGTTTGCATAAAGGGACAATTCCTCATATAACACGGAATAACTGCTTGCGAGTATTGAAGTATAATACTTCCAGCTCGGGTTCAGAGATCTGATCTCGCATGCTATGACAGTCAGTTTTCAGCTTTCTCCCGTGAGGTGCTTGACCGGACTATCCAGAAGCACAATCACAGGGGTTCTCCCTTTGCCCTTTTAGCCGAATAAGCGGAACGTAAAGGGGCAAGCATGGGAGCCGGGCAACCCAACTATTGACCCAAGACATAGCTCAGAACCGATGCATACAAAGCGAACACCAAGACGCCGAACGCATGATAGAATGTACATAAGGCGATTTGTTTTTAAACTTGAGCCCCCGGTCTATTAGCCGGTTGCCTCGCATCATACCGAACAAGTCCATGAGAAGAAGGAGCGAGGTTAAAATATGCGCTGGAAAAGGACAGGTGAGGCAAACTTGTGCCACTCAATTACATTTTTCTCAACAACTCTTATAGCTCAGATTGCCGAAGCAACTGTTAATAAGTATGTGAAAGGGGTTGTTGTACCAGGGATCTTCGATTGATAACCTTACGTCCTCGATATGCCCGGCTGCTAGTTGACTCCTGCTCTTAGATGCACCTTGATGGGTGTTAGTGTTTGGCGAACGGATCTTGCAAACAAGGTCTTGAGAGGCCGCCGAATTCTAGGTGAGCTTTATGCCATTGGCAGGTTCTTTCGGAGCACCTACATTTTGTCCCAAGACGTGTTGAGGCTATGTTCGGGCCAGCCGATCACCCATCTTTATTTCCCCACCGCTACCCATGGAATTTTAACTACGAAGTTGTGCCTCCTTGGCACATACTTTGCTTGTCTTAGGGTTGTGCGGTGGGGGGCCGAGTCCCTATTGAAGGAAGGAGGAAGGATCTGAGTTTTCGGTCTGAAGCCGAACTCGCTTCCCAGCCTTGTGAGCCTTTATGGCAGATGTCGGAACTTGCCGATCTTCTTTCTAGCTGAATTCGGCCGCTAGGGCTAGTGCATGTTCCTCAGTTCTAAGGGAGCGCTCTATATTGCCTTTAATAGTAATGACCCCCTTGGGGCCTAGCATCTTGACCTTTAGGTATGCGTAATGTGGGACTTGAAAGAACATTTGCTCCCTTGGTGGTTTGCGTAGTCAATAACAACATATAAGTCATTGAACTGTTTCCACCAAGTATCTTTGAGGAAAAGTTCAATGATAGGGATGGTAAAAGGATTGTCGAATTACCCCAAGATGCAAGGAAAAAGGTTGGCCAAGCTTCAAGCAAGAGGACTCTACACTTTACATTTGTGATAAATCATTTTGAGTCTATAGGAAAACCAATACTATTAAAAGGGGTAAGGTTTTGTTGGTGAACAAAATGCTCATATGTGCACAAGTGATAGTCACCAAAAACATCCATAATCTCTCCCACCAAAGTCTGTCTATATACAAACATTCAAAGTCGGTGCAACCAACAATCCTATCCCGGTGCCACCGATTCCAGAACCTAGACAAACTCAGCCAAACCCTAGCCACTTCGGTGCAACCAATTCCATACCGGTAGCACCGAGTTTAGGTTGCCAACTTTCTGTTACGCAAATTCACATTTTTGGTACCACCGAGATTGTTGGGTCAACGTCGCCGAGATTGGAAATCTGACCGTTGGTCACCTTATCGGTGCAACCGAGTTTCACATATCTATCTAACCGAGATTCAAAAGTTGCCACCTTTTGATCACTTCGGTACCATCGAGATTAACATAGCGGTGTCACCGAGTTGGTCATTTTGTGTGTAACGGTTGGATTTTTGGGGATGCCTATATATACCCCTCCACCACCACCTACTCGAAAGAGAAGCACTCAGAACTATTCCATACCTATCCTATCAGATTTTCTGAGAGAGAACCACCTACCCTTGTGTTGAGATCAAGATCTTCCTATCCAACCATATGGATGTTTATTTCTAGCCTCCCCAACTTGCTTTCCACCAATCCCATCTCGTCCACCAATCTAAATCTATGAGAGAGTAATTGTGTGTTGGGGAGTCTATCATCTTGAAGCACAAGAGCAAGGAGTTCATTGTCATTACCGAGCCTATTACCTTTTGGAGGGTGGTGCCTCCTAGATTGGTTAGCTGTCGCTTGGGAGCCTCCTACTTCATGTTGTGGAGTTAACCAAGAAGTTTGTAAGGGCAAGGAGATCGCCTACTTCGTGAAGATCAACCCATAGTGAGGCTAGTCCTTCGTGGTCGGAAGCCATATGGAATAGTCAAGGTTGCTACTTCGTGGACCCTTATGGGTGGAGCCCTCCATGGACTCTCGCGACCGTTACCCTTCGTGGGTTGAAGACTCCATAAACGTGGATGTACGATAGCGCGACCTATCGGAACCACGGGAAAAATCATCGTGTCTACAATTGTGTTTGATCTTCCTACCTTATCCCTTTTACTCATGCTTGTTGTTATTTTCCGCTGCTATACTTTTAGACTTGCATGTGTAGGGTGAAATTGACTTGCCATGAATGCTAAAACTGCAAACACTAAAATTTGGGAAAATGCAAAACTTCTATTTGGTCAAGTAGTCTAATCATCCCCCTCTAGACATACTTTTGGTCGTACAAGTGGTATCAGAGCTTTACTCTCCATTGCATTGGCCTCACAACCTAGGAGAAGTACGGCGCATAGTGAGGGAAATTATCGCCATAGAGGTCCGTACTTTGATGGCACAAATTTTGCTAGTTGGAAGCATAAAATTAAAATGCATTTGCTTGGTCATATACCCTCCGTTTGGGTTGTTGTTCATGTTGGCATGCAAGGTGAATTGTTTGCAAAAGGAAAGGAACCCGATCATGAAGTGACCGTGGATGAGTTGAAGATGTTGCAACTCAATGCTCAACATGTGACATTCTCTTCAACTAACTATGCCCCGAAGAATTCAACAAGATCAGCCGTCTTGACAATGCAAAAGAGATTTGCGATACTTTGATTCATATGCATGAAGGTATGGAATCTGTGAGAGAATCCAAGTTGGATGTTCTTCAAAGTCAACTTGACAAGTTCAAGATGAAGGATGGTGAAGGAGTCGCTGAGATGTACTCTAGGCTATCTCTCATCACCAATGAGATTGCCGGCTTAGGAAGCGAAGAAATGATTGAAAAATTCATCATCAAGAAGATACTTTGAGCTTTGGATGATTTATATGACACCGTTTGCACATTGATCCAAATGATGCCCAACTACAAAGATCTCAAGCCAAAGGAAGTGATTGGTAGAATTGTTGCCCATGAGATGACACTCAGAGACAAGGAAGAGCTTCACCACAAGTCTAGCAGTGCTTACAAAGCCACAAGTGATGCCCCTGCTACCTTCAAGCGACAACCTTGTCACAAATGAAGAGATAAGCCTCATTGTCAAGAAATTCAACAAGTTCTACAATAATAGAAGCAAAGATCGAAGCTCCAACTCAATATATGAAGAGAATCGTTTGTCAAGTCGTGACCGAAACTACTACAATTGTGGGAAGCCCGGACACTACTCCAATGAGTGCACGGCTCCCTACAAACAAAGAGAAGAGTCACCAAGAAGACGAAGCTCAAGACATGAGTCACCTTGAAGGGAGAGAAGGAGTAGAAATGATCGTTATGAACAAAGACCCTCAAGGAGAAGTAGAGATTCGGCGAAGAAGGACAAGTACACCAAGAGCTACTCAACAAGGAAGCATCAAGCTCATGTTGGTGAATGGGTTTCCGGCTCCGACTCCAACAACCACTCCGAAAGAAGCTATCACTCCAACTCCAACTATAGTCAAGATGAAGGTGTTGCCGGAATTGCACTAGTGACTACAACTCCTATGATCTATGTAACATCCCAAATTTTGGAATGTTATAATAAATATTAGAATGAATATTTGTTTGTTTGAGTGATTGATTTGAGTGGAATTTGAAACTTTTGAAAACTTTTGAATGAGAGGGAATCAAATGACTTTTCTCTTTGTGTTTGATTTCAAATTAATACTTTTCAAATGAGGGAGAGAAGATGACATGACTTCTTCAATATAAAAAGATTTGAGGAGTGAATTTGAAAACATTGGAAATGGAGTTCTTTTTATATTTGAATCCCAATTTGAAATTTGTAAGCATTCAAATACCGAGAGGAGTAACATGACACTCCAAACCAGGGTTATTTTTTGAAATATTTGAACCATAAAACCCAGGGGGTTAGTTGAAAATTTATTGCAAAAGAATTTAAAACCAATTTAGGCATTTTTTGAAAATAATGTTTTCTAAAGTATTTAATTTGGCCGTGGAAAAATGTTCATTAAATTTCATTTATTCCCTTGGTCAATGTAATATATAAATCTTAATTTTCTGGAAAGGTATTGATTCTATAAAGTAGTTTCCATTCTCTGTAAATTAGAAAAAGGTAAGGAATTAATGCATTTCCTGAAAGTAATTTTTTTTGTATTTATTTTGGCCGTCGAAAAATGTTCATTAAATTATTTATTCCGCTGGTCAATTTAATATATAAATCTTCATTTTTTGGAAATATATTGATTGCCATAAAGTAGTTTCCATTCTATGTAAATTAAAAAAGGAAAGGAATTAATGTTCTAATAAAAACCTGTCAGCCCACCTGCCTTAACTTCCCCCGAAATTACTCCAGTCCCCCTGAATCCGCCATCTCCTCTCCCTTTCCTTTCTATGACCCCGAGCAGCTCCTATAAATACCCGAGGCCTCCCGCACCCCCGTTCCACCCCTAAGCCCCATTCCCCGTGCCCTCTCGTCGCCGCCATTGCTTGCCGGAGCTCCGCACCACCGAAGCCCTCGAGCTCGTGCCGCTCCACTCCGACCGCCCCAAGCTCTTCTGAGCCCCACCAACCTCTTTGCCTCGATCTCCCGCACCTCCCCATCCACTCGCCCGAGCCCCGCACCCACCGGAGCCCCTTTCATCGTCGACACCCGAGGGCCGCCGCCGCCTCCGAGCTCACCGTCGTCGCCATCGTCTCCCCCGAGCCCTGCTGACGCCACCAACGGAGTGGCCATCCCCGACCACCGCAGCACCGTGCCCGACGACACCGCCGCCTCGGACATCACCGGAGCTCTTGCCGGACTCCAACCCCACCGCGGTCAGCACCGAAACCTCTCCCAACCGTCGGATCGTAAACGAACGGATACGATTAGATCGCGTGTTTTAAATTTCTAGCCGAACCGTTTTCTTGTAGTTACCGGTTGTTCCCTCCGTTACACCTAGCATGCACCCCCTGTAGCCAATGGAAAAAAATGCCACGTAGCCTCTGTCCGTTAGTTAGAGTTTTTTTTCGTTTCTCTTTTAAAAACAGAATAGTTCTATTTTTATTTTCCTTATAACTTTTATGTTTTTAATTGTTTTAATTTGAATCTTTTTGCCTTATGTCAAAAATTTTATGTAATTTCTGTAGATATAAAGTTTGATCATATTTGAATAATTCAAAATTTAATTCACACAGATTTGATTCGAATCTTATTTTCTGAATATCTTGAGTTTAAAAATTTATTTTGAGTTGATTCTTTTTGCTAATTGTCACTAGTAACCTTAGTTATCAGTAGGTAAAACTTTAGAATTTTTTTGAAAATTTTAAATTAGCATTGTTAACAAAACAGATTCTGTTTTAGTTCTTTTTAGGTTTATTTCTAATTCTTTTGTTTTAAATTGTTTTAAATTGTTTTGCTTTTATATTAGTTAATTTATTTTAACTTGTTTTCTGTTAGTTAGCAATAGAACTTCAAACAAATTTATTTTATATTATATATTACATTTTTACATGAAATCAATTCTAGTTTCATAGTAACTTGCATATTGATTTCATTGCTAGTTTGACTTCTTATTTGAAAATATTTTATTAATTGTTTTATAAAGTTTTACTTTCTGTTAAATTAGTTGTGATATACTTTGTTTTCTGTTATTTTAATATTTTATTGTTTTACTTGTTGTTAAGTTTATTAGTTAGAAAACTTATAGTGTTTAGTGTGTTGTTTCATAGTTTTTACTTGTTATTCAAAAGTAATTCTTTTTACTAGTACAATATTTACAAAAATACTTTTGTTATATTTTACTTTGTTTTTGTGTTTTTACTTTTGAAGAAAGGATGTATTTGTAGAGAAAACCAACCTTAGTTGTGTTGATGAAGCTTTGTTGTTTTGAGTTTCGTCTTAAGTATTTCCTTCATCAATCTTGTTGCTTTTGGTTTTGTGTTCCTTTTTGATTGTTAGAATTGATTGCTAGTATGATTGATTATATGAATGCAATGTTTGATTATATAGATTTTATCGGAGAGTGACAAATAGCCTATCAAGTTACTTCTGACAGCAATATTATTCTTCATCAACAGTACAGGCAAGTTCACTTTGACCATTTTGTTCATACCTATGTTTTACTGCATGTAGTGACATCATTCAACAAATCCCTCCCATAGTGTTATTGAAAATTCTTGTAGTTGAGTAGAATGCATGAGGTAGGAACCCACCACTTGTTACTAAAGCCTTGGGAACGTTAGTTATTTCTATGCTATGCTAAAGTAGACGGGGTCTCGTATGAGTGTTCGTGAGTGGTGTGAGAAGGAGGACTCTACGTCAAGACGACAACTTCATGAAGGCATCTTCAAGACCTCAAGATAGTCGAGACTTAAGAAACAAGTTTTCAATACACACTACTGGGTGAAGGATGATTGATTGGGCATCCCTGGAGTAACCAGTGGATGGACGGGATGCATGGAGAAGCGCCATGACATCTTGCGGAAAGCTTCACCCAGACTCAAAGAGACTGATGAATACTTCATGCCCGGAAGCTTACCTGTGTAGCCACAAGTCCTTATGGGCTCTGGCTTGGTTGATCTTTGTTGTGACTCTAGCTGGGCCGTGCTACGAGATGTAGTCGACGTTAGGAATGGATGGGCACTGACAGTAGTCAAGGAAACACTCTGAAAGACCATGTTTCGTTCGTCCCGTTCTCAAACACCAGGCAGTGCGAGGACTAACAAGGAGGGAACGAATATTGTGGGTAAAGTACACAACACTCTGCAGAGTTAAACCTAATCGATTAGCCGTGTCCCCGGTTACGGACAATTTGAGCCTCTGGACTTGGATCTATCTGTGAACTCTCAACACTAGACTGATAATTAATTGTGGGAAACTTATGATACTTGTGGGCATTAAGACATCGGTTGGTGGAACCATGTCATGTTAGGTAACGCTGTAGTGCAAATTCCTGATATTCCTTTGTTGTAGGAAAAGAAAATAGAATCAGCTTTTATGCAAAAACTCAGACATAGAGCCACAAAGACTTACTGCATATTGAATAGTTTTTATCTTCTGTTCTACTATGGTGATCTTGCCGGTACATTCAATGTACTGACCTACACGGCTGCAACGTCTGATGTTGCAGATACTCTTCTTCGACGAGTAAGAGTACGAATCAGGGTTACGGTCTGCACTCAACCTACCGTTGGTGTTATTGGGACTCCACTCCCGTTGACTGTTTCCGCTGAGATTTTTAAGGTATATATCAGTTTTACGTTAATTACATGTGATTGCACTTTGATATATACATTGATGTACTGTGTGTGCCAGCATACTAATCCTGGGATGGCACAGAACACACAGAGGCTTGACTCGTTTTGAGTCGGGTCGCTACAGAAATGGTATCAGAGCACATGTTGACTGTAGGACGTGACCCTAGAAACTGGAAAGCCCTTAGGAAATGATTTCTCGAAAAACATTGTTTTCAAAAGACCCTTTACTTCTCATCTTATTTGAGATTTATCAAATGATCTCTCATACCTCAAATAGTTAGAAAATACCCGTTCCCCTTTGACCACACTAAGGATCAACTGAGACCACTTCGAGAAGGACAAGATATCGAAACAACTGATGGTCACTTCAAAGTAAAGCAGATTTCACCATGCATTAGAAGAGTTGAAGCTACATGAGTCGAAGACTGTGAAGACCCGAAGAAATTGAAGACCATGAAGAATTTCCAAGATATTATGCCCTAGAAGACCAAACCCCTATTGTATACTTACGTTAGATACGATGGTTTGTGAGCTGTCATTTGTGTGTAAATTTTTCGACAGCCACAACTAAAATCTATTTTAAAACCATTGTTTGTATTGTGTGTATCCCTTCTCTCTCCCTTACCCATCTCATCCCCAAAACCTTGAACCCAATAGATTATGAATGAAGCTGGACTCGTGTATCCTGGATCGATGACTCGGTTAGAGACAGAAGAATGGATTCAGCACATGGAGGATCACCTAAGGAGTAACCATGTTGCAAGGAACGAGATGGTCCAGTATGATCTTCGGTACCTTGCAAAAGGAGCTGCAAATTGGTGGAAGATACATGAAGCTATCCATGATAGGCAAGCATCCAACACTTGGGAAGAATTCAAGAGGACTCTGCAAAAGTCTCATGTTGTCACCAACACCCAGAAGCCCCATTGCAAAGTTGTGAAGAAGATTTGTGCATGCAAGATATGTGGAGAGAAAGGACACACCCAGGAAGAACACAAGGATGGATGTCCTTATTGTGAAGAAAATCACCCTGCCGAGGAATGCCCAACTGGGCAGATGACATGTTTGTTGTGTGAAAGAACTACACATTACCCGGCTCAATGCCAAATGTACGCCAAGGTACAAGAAGTCATCAAGCATTAGAAGGAAGCCATGAAGGAAGCCTTCAGAGAAAAATTAGGAGAACTTGTGATGAAGGAAGATGTTGAAGACCCTAATGGAGAAGGCCTAACCAGATTTTACTCCAATGCCTGCTATTCATGTGGAGAAGAAGGACATTTCTCACAGGACTATACGAAGGAAAGAAAAGAGTATCTGGGAAACTTTCCAACAGACGAAGTGGAGTTTGATCCACAGGAAATTGAAAGTTTGATCGGAACAAAGAAGCCCAGGAAGAGAAACCGAAGACGTTCTCAAAACACCCAATTTCTGCAAAGAAGGATCTGAGTTAGATCATGTGTTTCTGGTGCAAGAATTTAGGCCACTATGCCGATAAATGCCCAGAGAAGCAGGTTAAACATGAGTAGTTTGAGTTTTGGATTTTGGAAGTAATAAATGTAATAGGTAGCATTCTTACCATTTTGAAGTTGTGTAACGAAAGTCTCGGAGTTTGTAATAAAATTCATGAGATCAATGGAATTTATGATGTCATTTATTCTCCTGTGTTGAATTATATGAGTTGCCACTCTAAGAACAAAGATCTCTAACCAATTTTAGAGCATATGAGAAAATATGGTCTATGCAGGCATGTGTGCATTTCATTTTAAGTGTGGTAGCAACCACAGGGACAAATGAATGAAGAAAATACCATTCATGTTATGGAGTTTGGATAAGTGAATACAGGTGAAGAGAATGTGGAACCATATCCAAACTATGTGGATGATAACCTTTGTGACAACGTGTCTTTGAAGTTGGAATATTGAGAAAAGGAATGATTGTGATGAAACCATACCCCAGGTTAAACAGACCAATGGAAAGGAAAATGAATTCCACAGAGTGGAATCTAGACAATAATAAGTCTGTGAATTGTTACCTCCAGGGTATGGTGTAGTGAACTGAAGGTAATGTTGGAATATGGAACGATAGTAACCCCAAGAGTGAGTTAAAGCTATTCAAGTATTCAAGTGAACCCACAAATCACTGACCTTGGGATTGATAAAGATCAAGCCCTACCTTTGTGAAGGAAGAAACTTCGAAGAAGCTACGACTGATCAGCAAACGTTTTCCTTAGGAGTATCTGAAAGCCTGAGAGATGTGAAGAAACGATAGATGTTTTTGCTCAGCATGCAGAATCAATGGATTTATCCGAACTTCATTCGTTGACAAGAGAAATTTCTGCAACGTTTGTGAGGAAGCCCAAGTGTTAGGATATGAGATTCACCGAACCTTATACAAGGTAATGATTTTCGTGCGACATGGCTTGGCCACCATGATGACTTACTCTTATCATTTCTCTTGCTATTCGGAATGGTAAATCTGAGTGACTTACCCATAGTAAAGAGACGACGTTCTTTGAAGCTTTTGTTTAAGCCTTAGAATGGTAAGAAGAAAACACTTGTACATGACAGTTGCTGTCACACGTAGGAATTTTACAGTGAGGAATGAAGCCAAGACCCATTTCACTACAAGATAACCACTGATGGTAGACCACCATGAGATCTTCGATAAGTTATTTAGAATGATCGCGAGACTTGCCAGTTAAGAAGACCCAGTATCAGAGAAAGTGCATTTTGTTATGAGAACACAAGATTTTGATATAACGGAAGAGCCTCATCGAAAGAGCTATCATAAAGAATGTGAAGAGACAGATGCACCCAGAGGACTGTCATGACTTTTGAGGGACCAGTAACTCTCATTTTAAGTGTGGTAGACCCCACACCTTTCCAGGACAGTGGATTTGTTAGAAGACCCCCAAACCCTAACCTTTTCTTTCTAGCCCTTTTGAATCTCGAGGACGAGATTCATTTTAATTGTGGTAGGTTTGTAACATCCCAAATTTTGGAATGTTATAATAAATATTAGAATGAATGTTTGTTTGTTGGAGTGATTGATTTGAGTGGAATTTGAAATTTTTGAAAACTTTTGAATGAGAGGGAATCAAATGACTTTCCCCTTTGTGTTTGATTTCAAATTAATACTTTTCAAATCAGGGAGAGAAGATGACATGACTTCTTCAATATAAAAAGATTTGAGGAGTGAATTTGAAAACATTGGAAATAGAGTTCTTTTATTATTTGAATCCCAATTTGAAATTTGTAAGCATTCAAATACCAAGAGGAGTAACATGACACTCCAAACCAGGGTTATTTTGTGAAGTATTTGAACCATAAAACCCAGGGGGTTATTTGAAAATTTATTGCAAAAGAATTTAAAACCAATTTAGGCATTTTCTGAAAATAATTTTTTAAAAGTATTTAATTTGGCCGTGGAACAATGTTCATTAAATTGCATTTATTCCCCTGGTCAATGTAATATATAAATCTTCATTTTTTGGAAATGTATTGCTTGCAATATAGTAGTTTCCATTCTCTGTTAATTAGAAAAAGGAAAGGAATTAATGCATTTCCTGAAAGTATTTTTTTTAAGTATTTATTTCGGCCGTGGAAAAATGTTCATTAAATTATTTATTCCCCTGGTCAATTTAATATATAAATCTTCATTTTCTGGAAATATATTGATTGCCATAAAGTAGTTTCCATTCTCTGTAAATTAGAAAAGGAAAGGAATTAATGTTCTAATAAAAACCTGCCGGCCCACCTGCCTTAACTTCCCCCGAAATTACTCCAATCCCCCTGAATCCGCCATCTCCTCTCCCTTTCATTTCTATGACCCCGAGCTGCTCCTATAAATACCCGAGGCCTCCCGCACCCCCGTTCCACCCCTAAGCCCCTTTCCCCGTGCCCTCTCCCGTCGCCATTGCTCGCCGGAGCTCCGCACCACCGAAGCCCTCGAGCTCGTGCCGCTCCACTCCGACCGCGCCAAGCTCTTCTGAGCCCTCCAACCTCTTCGTCTCGTTCTCCTGCACCTCCCCACCCACTCGCCCGAGCCCTGCACCCACCGGAGCCCCTTTCCTCGTCGACACCCAAGCGCCGCCGCCGCCTCCGAGCTCACCGTCGCCGCCATCGTCGCCCCCGAGCCCTGTTGACGCCACCAACAGAGTCGTCGTCCCCGACCACCGTAGAACCGTCCTCGGTGACCCCGCCGCCTCGGACATCGCCGGAGCTCTCGCCGGACTCCAACCCCACCACGGTGAGCACCGGAACCTCTCCCCACTGTCGTATCATAAACGAACGGATACGATTAGATCGCCTGTTTTTATTTTATTAGCCAAACCGTTTTCTTGTAGTTACCGGTTGTTCGCTCCGTTACATCTAGCACACACCCCCTGTAGCCAATGAAAAAAATGCCACGTAGCCCCTGTCCGTTAGTTAGAGTTTTTTTTCCGCTTCTGTTTTAAAAACAAAATAGATCTGTTTTTATTTTCCTTATAACTTTTATATTTTTAATTTTTTTAATTTGATTCTTTTTGTGTTATGTCAAAAAATTTGTGTAGTTTCTGTAGATATAAAGTTTGATCATATTTGAATAATTTAAAATTGAATTCAAACAGATTTGATTCAAATCTTATTTTCTGAATATCTTGAGTTTAAAATTTTATTTTGAGTTGATTCTTTTTGCTGCTTTTCACTAGTGACCTTAGTTATCAGTATGTAAAACTTTAGAATTCTTTTGAAAATTTTAAATTCGCATTGTTAACAAAACAGATTTTGATTTAGTTCTTTTAGGTTTATTTCTAATTCTTTTGTTTTAAATTGTTTTTCTTTTATATTAGTTAATTTATTTTAACTTGTTTTCTATTAGTTAGCAATAGAACTTCAAACAAATTTATTTTTATATTATTTATTATATTTTAACATGAAATCAATTCTAGTTTCATAGTAACTTGCATATTGATTTCATTGCTAGTTTGACTTCTTATTTGAAAATATTTTATAAATTGTTTTATAAAATTTTACTTTCTGTTAACTTAGTTGTGATATACTTTGTTTTCTGTTATTCTAATATTTATTGTTTTACTTGTTGTTAAGTTTATTAGTTAGAAAATTTATAGTGTTTAGTGTGTTGTTTTCATAGTTTTTACTTGTTATTCAAAAGTAATACTTTTTACTAGTAAAATATTTACTAAAATACTTTTGTTATCTTTTACTTTGTTTTTGTGTTTTTACTTTTGAAGAAAGGATTTATTTGTAGAGAAAACCAACCTTTGTTGATGAAACTTTGTTGTTTTGAGTTTTGTCTTGAGTATTTCCTTCATCAATCTTGTTGCTTTTGGTTTTGTGTTACTTTTTGATTGTTAGAATTGATTGCTAGTATGATTGATTATATGAATGCAATGTTTGATTATATAGATTTTATTGGAGAGTGATGAATAGTCTATCAAGTTACTTCTGAGAGCGATATTATTCTTCATCAACACTACAGGCAAGTTCACTTTGACCATTTTGTTCATACCTATGTTTTACTGCATGTAGTGACATCATTCAACAAATCGCTCCCGTAGTGTTATTGAAAATTCTTGTAGTTGAGTAGAATACATCAGGTAGGAAACCACCACTTGTTACTAAAGCCCCGGGAACGTTAGTTATTTCTATGCTATGCTAAAGTAGACGGGGTCTGGTATGAGTGTTCGTGAGTGGTTTGAGAAGGAAGACTCTACGTCAAGACGACAACTTCATGAAGGCATCTTCAAGTCCTGCATCTTCAAGACCTCAAGACATTCGAGAATGAAGAAACAAGTTTTCAAGACACACTACTGGGTGAAGGATGGTTCATTGGGCATCCCTGGAGTAACCAGTGGATGGCCGGGATGCATGGAGAAGCACCATGACATCTTGCGGAAAGCTTCACCCAGACTCAAAGAGACTGATGAATACTTCATGCCCGGAAGCTTACCTGTGTAGCCACAAGTCATTATGAGCTCTGGCTTGGTTGATATTTGTTGTGACTCTGGCTGGGCAGTGCTACGAGATGTAGTCGACGTTAGGAATGGATGGGCACTGACAGTAGTCAGGGAAACACTCTGAAAGACCATGTTTCATTCGTCCTATTCTCAAATACCAGGAAGTGCGAGGACTTACAAGGAGGGAACGAATCTTGTGGGTAAGTACACAACACTCTGTAGAGTTAAACATAATCGATTAGCCGTGTCCCCGGTTATGGACAATTTGAGCCTCTGGACTAAAATCTATCTCTGAACTCTTAACACTGGACTGATAATTAATTGTGGGCAACTTATGATACTTGTGGGCATTAAGACATCGGTTGGCGGAACCATGTCATGTTAGGTAACTCTGTAGTGCAAATTCCTGATATTCCTTTGTTGTAGGAAAAGAAAATAAAATCAGCTTTTATGCAAAAACTCAAACACAGAGCCACAAAGCCTTACTGCATATAGAATAGTTTTTATCTTCTGTTCTACTATGGTGATCTTGCCGGTACATTCAATGTACTGACCTACACGGCTGCAACGTCTGATGTTGCAAATACTCTTCTTCGACGGGTAAGAGTACGAATCAGGGTTACGGTCTGCAATCAACCTGCCGTTGGTGTTATTGGGACTCCACTCCCGTTGACTGTTTTCGCTGAGATTTTTAAGGTATATATCAGTTTTACATTAATTACATGTGATTGCACTTTGATATATACATTGATGTACTGTGTGTGCCAGCATACTGATCCAGGGATGGCACAGAACACACAGAGGCTTGATTCATTTTGAATCGGGTCGCTACAATCTATTTGATTCCCCAAACGAAGGGAGTGGAAGTTGCTTCATGGATAAAGGACCCAAGGTATCACGCCCCGAGTATCTTGATTTCAATAGTGATGAAGATGACTTGTTAATTGAAAATGACTTGATATGTGACAAATCTAGTAATGATAGTCAAAATGAACTTGCTAGTACTCACTCTAGTGTAGATAAGTCATGTGGTGATGATAGGTTGGAAATAGAACGACTAACTCAAGAACTGAAAACTATTAAGTTGGCTCACGAGTCAACTCTAGAAGATCATAGAGAGTTTGTAAGGACACGTGAGAAGCTACGCTTCGAGAAGCTCAATTTAGAGAAAGAACATGAGTTCCTTAAAGCTATCAGTGACGATCCTCGAAACAAGACTTCCTCTTATCTTGCCAAATGACTACTCTTGTCTACATTCATGCCACAAGTTAAATCTAACAAAACTAGTAACAAAGGCAAGAAAAATTCTTAATCTTGTAGAAACAATAAACATGCTAAACCCAATGATGTTGCTCCTAGTAATTCTATTGATTCCACTAATGATGATTCTCTTAGCCAAGTTACACTTGAGGAAAAAAATGCTTTATTGAAAGGAATTATAAAGAAAGGTATCTACAAGAGTCTTGCCGGGTGTAAGCAATTTAAGGAAATTGACGCAAGCACGGAGGATACCGGAAGAATCGTGGTGTTGGCTACTTCAACACTAATGGACTTGAATGGGTAGAAGGTCAATATGCCGAGCCCAAGGTTGTTCCTCAAAAGGAGAAGTATGAAAATACTGTTCCCAAGGGGATAAACACTCAAGATGACCTTCCACCACAAGACCACAAGCTCAAGGGCAAGAACAAGCTTCAATAGGACATTGACTCATATGAAGATAAATCCCTAGCTATGGTGGAGTGGGTTCCGAAGGCTACTCAAGCTCAGTGTCTACAAAGGCTACTACAACACCAAAAGGATCCCCGTCAACTTGATGTGGGTCCCCAAGACGAAGAACTAGAAAGTTCTTGAGGGGTGACTCCACCAATGAAATTCACTCACATTCATTATTGGCAAGATCTTTCTTTGCAATCAACATCAACCCTATGCAATAGTTCAAGGAGTCACACATTCCCTCAAAGGTAAGCAAGGGACAGGTAATCAACAAATCAATGGACATCATCACACATGCTTTGCACTCCATGTCCATAGATATCCTTGTATTTGTCTCTTGTGTGTTGGGACTAACCCATGTAGGTGAGAAGAGTAAGGAAACAACAAGGATGCTCCCAAATCTTGGTGATCTTCATCGACTTTGAGCATCCACCACTACCTCACCAACATGAAGTCTTCATCGACAAAACCCAAGGTTAGTTTATCCCTCTTATGGGGGGACGTCAAATCAAGGGGGAGATTTATTCTTAGACTTGAGTCAAAGCATCTCTTAGTATGTGACAACATTAAATGCTTTATGTAAAAGTGGTAACCCCACTTGTGCTTAAACAATGAGTATGACCTATGATCAAGTATTCTTACTTGGCTCCTAAGTCAAATACTCATATATAGATGACTTCGTCATCGCCCAAGTGCTTGTTAGATGCTAGTTGTGCATGTTTGTCATGATTTCATTTGACATCTTATTGTGTGAGCATGTTGGCCTGCATTTATTTTCTCATTCGAGGCCATCCAATTGTTGCTATTTGGCCTTTGATTTATATTTTGCCAATTGGATGGACAAGAATGCCTAGGACCACTCTTTAGCTATCTATGCTTTCTCACCTCATACTCTATTCATGCTACATCACAAAATTTGAACAAGTGCTTTTCGATCCCTCTTTGCGTGGAGCACTCGGAGTTCCGTATCGACAAGGACTGACAATTAAAACCTCCCAAGTGCATCTCAGTGGAACCAACCCCAAAATCTCGGTCTCACTGAATGCCTAGGGTTGATTTGGCTTTTCAATCTCGGTAACACCGATTCCTCATTCTCGATTACACCGAGTTTCCCTATCAACTGACAGTTGAGGAACTCGGTGACATCGACAATACAGAATTGGCATCACCGACAATGGTGGGTACATATACTGTGGACCCCGACACTTTGAAATTCATCCTCAAACCGGCATGCCTCATAACCCTAAGTTGATGTTTTCAAGACCCCTGGTCATCGTCCTTGCCCCCTGGGCTCTTCCACCGTTGGGAATCGCCGCTATCGACAAAATCTTCTCCATCATCGCCACCATAGCGGATCCATCGCCGAGTTAGGGTACGGATTCGACCTCCTTTGTGCTCCCCATCTTATTCTTGCACACTGGATTTGTCTTTCTCTATGAGCCACCTATTGCACGTCTTCCTATCCACAAGAAATTCCCATAGTCTAGCAAATGATCAATTTAGTAGGGTTTGCCTTACGCCTAATGGAACTTGGTGGAACCGAAGCAAACAAATTAGTGTCACCGATTTGTCTTTCTGTGTTGATGAGAACTGTCTCGGTGAAACCAAGTACTTCTTTGCGGTCTCACCGAAAAGAGTGCCAAGTTTCTGTTAATGGGATAGTCAGTCTTGGTAGCATCGAAAACTTTGCTTCGCCTATACCGATTTTCATGTGACAGAATGCAAAACCTTGGAAATCTTTTGTTCAATCTTTCAAAAACCATCCTCATTTTGTGATGACTCGTCTTCTTCTGCTCTTCTATACTCTATTCATAGGGTCAGTATGTTAGATGATGAGGACAGTCAGAATTTGCCAAAGCAGGGTGTTGACATGAGTTCAGGCACTAGCCCTAAGTCTAGTACATCTTCAGATCCAGGCACCCCCAGCTCCCATGGGTTGCCCAAGGCTGCTACTAGGTCCAGGAGGAAGCTGAATTCAGATGAGGAGGATTCAGACTTTGTCCCTAAGGAGATTCTTGCCAAGAAGCAAGAGAAGGCTTCTAAGAAGTCTGCTACTAAAGCCACTTCTTCCAGGAGAGTTGTTAGCAAAGTCTATGCTAGCTCTGAAGCTATGAAAGCACATGAGAGTGCTAGGGCTAAAGTGACCATTGATCCCCGAAGGAAGTCTATGCATAAGAATGCAGGGGAGAAGAGAGCCAGAAAGAGGATAATCCATCTGCCTGGCAGGCCTACATCTATGTATGAAGATCTAGAGGAGGCTGCTGGTGTTTCTACTGAGGAAGAGGAGGAAGAACATGTTGAGATGGCCCCTCCCAAGAAGAAGGCCAAGAAACTTCTAGCTAATGCTATGCCCAAGTCTGGTACATCCAACAGCACCAAATCCAAGAAGACTGCTGCTGAAAAGCCTAAGAGCATATCTGGGTAGATTCCAGCTTCTGAAAAGAACAAGGGAACTGCTTCTAGAGCTGAGCATGATGATGACTTGACAACCTTGATGAAACTCAGACCACACCTTCTAGTACATAATGCTATCTATCCACTTGCTGAAGATATGAAGAAGAGGAAAGACTCGGGTTAGAGGGCATGGAGAGTTATAGATCCATATGCCCAAAGGAAAAAAGACAGCTGTGGACTACAGATTTTATACGAAAGAACAACAAGATTTCTATGAGACTGTGCTATTTGACAAGAGTCTAGCTATGAGTGACATGAGGTATGTAGACTTGAAATTCATTAAGGAGAATGAGGACTATTTTCCAAGTGTCCAAGACAATTTCCACTGCGTTGGTTTGGATGAGTTTGATGGCAAAGAATTGACTGCATGGAATGATGAGATGATCATGCAATTCTACTCCACTGCACAGTTCTAGGGAGATGATAGGATTGTATGGATGACAAAAGGAGCCAGATATGAGTCCATTGTTGATGAATGGGCTGCACTTCTAGGAGTCCCTGAGGTTCAGGATGGAGACTTGGATATCTACACAGAATCCAAGGCAAGCCACAATGCCATGAAGGATGTGTATACTCATATCCCTATAAACAAAGTGCAATCTCACAAGCTAGGATCCATCCACTATCTTCAAGCTGGCCTCCGTACCATGAACACCATTCTGAGGCATACCTTGATGCCCAAGTCAGGAGATGACAAGATGATTCGAGGCTACTCCATCAACATGTTGAGACACCTTGACAGACACACCAGGATCAGAGTCATGGACTTGATTGTTGAGACAGTCAAGAGGGTTGTTGTTGATCAGAAGCGCTCTTGCTGCTATGCACCCTATATCTAGATGCTTATCAACTCTCAGATTGAGAAGCACATATTTGCTCCTGATAGCCCCCATTTGCCCCTATAGCCAGAGCTTGAGGATAACATGATGGTGATGCACCCAGATCATCCCACTTCAGCTGCAACTCAGGCAGAGGCAGAGGCAGCTCAAGCCAATAGTGCTCAAGTCCTTAGTCCAGAAATAAGAAAATGGATATTTTGATCTCATCAGTTCGGGGCATGCAAAAGGACATTAAGGGGATTCTGGACAACCAGAACAGTCTTGTGAGGATCTTTGAAACAAGGATAGAGACCCTCAATGATAAGGTGGACAAGGTGACTGAGATAGTCATAGAGCTTCAGAAGGAAGTTGACTCAGTGCACATCCCTCGGGTTTCTTCCACTTCTTCAGATGATGATGATGGGGAGGATGGATCACCTCTCAGGCCGAGCACACAGTTCACTACTCAGGCTAGATTAGCCATAGTGCCTGCTCCAGACTTGAGGCCCTCTTCATCAGCTCCCGGTGCTGTCACCTCAGCTCCTGCTCCATCACCTCCAGTTCCTCCAGCTGCCACTCCAAATCCATCCACGACATCTGTAGAGATCTTCACCGATGTTGTTCTCTCGACTCCTTCATGAACAATCAGAGGAGATCAGCCCAAGAATGCTTAGATATATGCCTTTGAACTTTTTGGTAACTTGTTGCCAAAGGGGGAGAAGTGTATATAGATCTTTAGGCTCTGAGTGAGAGAGATTTTTGGTGTTTATTGATTTTTCAAAAGACAACTGTTTTCCTTTGACACCTCTTTTGGTTGCTTGTGATAAACGTTTGATGATGTTTGATAATACGCCTTAATGTGTGATGCTACTATTTCCTATCATCTTAATGCTTATGTGATGATCATTCATCTTTGCTTGATTGTGTAGTGCTATGATGTTCATTCTAATTATTCTCGCACACCACCAAGTAGTATGTGACATGTAAGAAGTGACCCATGTACCTAATCGATTGTGCATTTGCATTCAAACGCAAATTTAAATAAATGCACAAATTTAGGGGGAGCTCTTGCTTATCACATACTTCTCAAAGCGACGATTATATTCATTGATTATATCTTTGTCGGAGCTTTGATCTATATGTTGTCAACAATTACCAAAAAGGGGGAGATTGAAAGCACATTTGCTCGCTTGGTGGTTTTGGTAATTAATAACAACATATAAGTCATTGAACTAATGTTTCCACCAAGTACATTTCAGGCAAAGTTCAATGATAGGGATGGCAAAAGGATTGTGGAATTACCCCAAGATGCAAGGAAATAGGTTGGCCAAACTTCAAGCAAGAGGACTCTACACTTTACATTTGTGATAAATCACTTTGAGTCTACTGGAAAGCCCATACTATTAAAAGAGGGTAAGGTTTTGTTGGTGAACAAAATGCTCATACGTGCACAAGTGATAGTCACCAAAAACATCCACAAGCTCTCCCACCAGAGTCTATATATAGCCAAACATTCAAAATCAGTGCAACCAACATTCCTATCCCGGTGCCACCGATTTGAGAACCTAGAAAGACTCAGCGAAACCCTAGCCACTGTGGTGCAACCGATTCCATACTGGTGCCACCGAGTTTAGGTTGCCAACTTTCTATTATGCAAATTCACATTTTCGGTACCACCGAGATTGTTGGGTCGGCGTCACCGAGATTGGAAATCTGACTGTTGGTCACCTTATTGGTGCAACCAAGTTTCACATATCGGTCTCACCGAGATTCAAAATTTGCCACCTTTTGATCACTTTGGTACCACCGAGATTAACACATCGGTGTCACCGAGTTCGTCATTTTGTGTGTAACGGTTGGATTTTTGGGGATGCCTATATATACCCCTCCACCACCACCTACTCGAAAGAGAAGCACTCAGAACTATTCCATACCTATCCTATCAGATTTTTTGACAGAGAACCACCTACCCTTGTGTTGAGATCGAGATCTTGCACTCCAACCATATGGACCTTGATTTCTAGCCTCCCCAAGTTGCTTTCCACCAATCCCATCTCTTCCACCAAGCCAAATCTGTGAGAGAGTGATTGTGTGTTCAGGAGTCTATCATCTTGAAGCACAAGAGCAAGGAGTTCATCGTCATTACCGAGCCTATTACCTTTTGGAGGGTGGTGCTTCCTAGATTGGTTAGGTGTCGCTTGGGAGCCTCCTACTTCGTGTTTGTGGAGTGAACCAAGAAGTTTGTAAGGGCAAGGAGATCGCCTACTTTGTGAAGATCTACCCATAGTGACGTTAGTCCTTCGTGGACGGAAGCCATATGGAATAGTCAAGGTTGCTACTTCATGGAGCCCTCTGTGGACTCTCGCGACCGTTACTCTCCATGGGTTGAAGACTCCATAAACATGGATGTACAATAGCGCCACCTATCAGAACCATGGGAAAAATCATCGTGTCTACAATTGCGTTTGATCTTCCTACCCTATCCGTTTTACTCATGCTTGTTGTTATTTTCTGCTGCTATACTCTTAGACTTGCATGCGTAGGGTGAAATTGACTTGCCATGAATGCTAAAACTGCAAACACTAAAATTTGTGAAAAGGCAAAACTTTTATTTGGTCAGGTAGTCTAATCACCCCCCCCTCTAGACATACTTTCAGTACTATAGGACTACGTTGAAATGAGCGAACGCTGTCCGACCAAGTAGCGCGTGATAGCCGCTGTGGAAGGGCACAATGTCGAAGATCAAGTCTTCGATGCAAAATTTATCAGGTGAGCCGAACACAACTTCGAGGGTTATGAAACCCATACATCAGGCCTCAATACCTGGGATCACTCCTATGAAGGTAGTGCTACCGGGTTTGATCCTTGATGGAGCTATGCCCATCTTTTTCACCGTATTTGAGTAAATCAGGTTAAGGCTACTTCCTCCATCCATTAGGACTTTTGTGAGGTGATACCCATCTATAATGGGGTCTAGGACAAGGGCCACCCAAACCCCGTGATGGATACTGGTCGGGTGATCGCTCCGATCAAAGGTGATCGGGTATGCCGACCATGGGTTGTACTTCGAGGCAACGGGTTCCACAGCCTAGACCTCCCGAAGGGCGCGCTTCCTCTCCTTCTTAGGTATATGGGTGGCATATATTATATTCACCATTTTTACATCGGGAGGAAATTTCTTCTGTCCGCCACCAATTGGACCCCAAGGCTCATCCTCGTCCTTGCTGCGAGAGCTTTTGCCTTGGTCCTCGGGTGGTATCTTGCCAGCCTATTTAAACACCCAAAAATTGCAGTGTATGTGGTTGGCGGGCTTCTCCACAGTCCCATGGATTTGTCAAGGCCTTTCCATGATCTTCTCCAGCTGGGTGGGTCCGCCATGATTACCTTTAGGAGGCTTCTTCCGCTGCCCAGGTCAGGAGTTGCGTAATCCAGCATTTACAGTCGTGTCATCGGCATCACTATTATTGTGGCAGCGCTTATTCTTATTGCGCTTTGGTTTTCCGTTGCCATCCCGGGCTTCAGAGGCTACGGGATCTTCGGAATTGTGGCTGCGTCTTGCAGCCAATTGTCTTCGCCCGTGCAAAAGCAGGTCATGAGGGAAGTAAGGGTGGACATGGTCTGAGGTTTATCCTGGCCAAGCTGGCTGGCCAGCCATTCGTCCCGAATATTGTGCCGGAAGGAGGCTATGTCCTCATGTGGGGACCCCGACTCAAAAGTCGTGATCACCGAATGCACGTGTACAGTGATCCTAAAGATGAATGCTCACTGAACACACAGAAGCTGAATAACAAGAGTCTTATATCCACATTTAGCGTCTTACACAAATAAAGACCATGGAGGTCTAGTCTTACATAGATAGGGACACAAGGGCCAAACACTTAAACAGATCAAATAGCAGAAATCTTGATCGAAAGCGTGAACCCATTGCCATCTGCCTTAACCTACAAGCATTCTAACTCGGAAGCGTCCTAGTTCGCATGTTCGTCACCAACGAACTCTTCTCCATACTCCTGTTCTTCCATGCCTGGCCAATTAAATAACCAGTGGCAAGCCAATGAGTAATTTGAATCTACTCGCAAGCAACCCATGTTGTGGGACAAGGTGTAACAATGCATGATATAGCACTAATAGGTATTTTGCAGAAAGCTAATTTTGAATGCAATGACATGATCAAGTAACTAGGTAAGCATGCATTAACAGTTGGTAAATATCGATATGAACAAGCTATAGATATCATCATGATCAGGGGGTTGAACATCTCATGCTCAATCATCACGTTAGATCGTCTGATTTATCTCAAGAGTCATCTCTGTGCCATCCACACACACACACCAAGTTTGCGAAAACATCTGGACATAGTCTAAGTAGCACCACCCAACTGTCCTTGACCGTGGACATGGCTATTCGAATAGTATTACACTCTGCAGAGGTTTCACACTTTACCCACAAGACTCGGGGAACTTTCATGTCATCCACGACTCGCGGTATATTACATACCCAAGGTAAGCACCCGAACAATGCCTTTCCCATGGTGATACTGAACAAAGATTCCACTCGTTGGTGCCATCCCTCATGATATACATCACACATATCATCCATGAGGGAACGCAACAGTGTGCCAGGTGCCTATAAAGACAGCGCATGGCCTTCCACTTCCGGGATGACCTCGTCTCGAGAGTGACCACTTCACTCTCGCCACTAGTAATGGGGGCTCTATGCTAGCACCAACCATAGTAATCAACAAAGCCCCGTCCCATAAGGGGTATCGTGGTTGCGTAAGTAAGGTTGGGATGGTCGACAAATCTTAATTCTAATCCGTTTCCGAAAACACCCACTCACTTGCTCCGGTGTACCACTTATTTCTCAAGTGGCCACCCAACTCATCATCATCTCCCTTGGGCGTTAGTGGCACCTGACGGGTTTTTTGAAAAGTCTTTGAAATCCTCCTTTCTTTCCATCACCATGCTTAGTCCCAATCCCACTTACGTAGCATCTACTAGCATCCTATCTACACCCACCCGCATAACCCTCATAAGGTGGTAGGGTCAGGCATGATGCAAGTGTCAATGGCAAAAGTATCGGAAGGAACCCACCGGAGGGGTCACTACTCCACCTGATCAAGTATAAGAAAAGTAAAGTTCTATATGGCATGCAATGAAAGTGGTTTCTTAACATGGTCAAAGGGCTGCTTGCATGGTCCAAAAAGTCTTTGGGTCAAACTCCCTCGTCAATAGCGCAATCTATCGTCGCAATAAATAGCGATAAAATAAGCATCACACAAAACAGAGCACACAAAGATAATATTAAAAATGCTATCCGACTCTGATAAATACTAAAAACTATATACTAAAAATATTTGTTTAGGGTTTTGGTATGAAAAAGGCATTCAAAACTATTTTTAACAGTGGCTAAAAATGCCAAAAAGGGATTTCAAATAAAAAGACTTCATAAAAAAGTTTTCAACATTTTTCACAAATGGCACTATTAAATTCTATGGAATATTCTAGGAATTTAGGTGGAAAAATAATTGGATTTGGATTTTTATTTAATCCTGTGGGATTTTTAGAAAAACCCCAACAGAAAAGAAAAATAAAAAGAGAGGGGGAGGCGTCTGTGCGTGGGCCAGAGGCGGCCAGCAGCTGGGCCGACCCAGCTGGCCAGCCAGCCAGCCACGCGCGTGGCCAGGTTCAAACCTGGCGCGTGGGGCCTAGCTGTCGGTGACCGCGAGGGGAGAGAGGGAGCACGGGAGAGGGAGGTGAGAGGTCGACAAGTGGGGCCCCATAGGGGATCCTTCTCCCACCTCGGGGCAGAGAGGGGAGAGCCTCATCGGTGGCGAAGCACCTCACGGCGACGACAGGCGAATGCGGGAACGAGCTCAGGGCTGAGTCGCCGTTCTAGGGGAGGTTGAAGGGGCACCGAAGGTGGTCGGAGTCGCCGGCGGTGAGCACCCGCAGCGGAGGGAGCTTTGGGAGAGACCACCGGGGCTGCCTTAGGCTGCAAAAGGAGCAGGGAAGAGGGGGAATGACATCAGTGGAGGGGGAGAGGACCAACCGAAGAAGAAAGAGCACTGGAGGGGCTCTATACCCGGAGATCGATGACGGGGCTGCCGTGGCGGTCCTTGGCTCGATCCCGAGCGTAGAGGGAGGGAGAGGAGCTCGGACTCTGCTGGCGGTCGATGGGGGTGGAGAGCAAGCCATAGGAGGGGAGAGAGAGGCCCAGGAGGCTTAAATAGAGAGGGGGAAGAGCACCATGGACCCGTGCGCCGGCGAGGTCGTGGTCGAGGCCAGAGGGGAGAGAGAGGTCGCAGGGCTGCTTTGGGGCATTCCTGGGGTCGGTCTAGGCCCGCGAGAGAGAGAAGATGGAGAAGGGGGGCGCGTGCGAGCCCCACGGTTGGCCGAGAGGGGCGGCATCGGGCACGTGTGACCAGGGGTGAGAGAGTTAGGGAGGAGGGGGGGCGACACTTTGGAGCATTGCAGACGTGGAGGGCACCTCGAGGGACAGCTTCCCCCATCCCAAGCCTGTCGGGGGCCCTCGGGATGCTCCTGCTACAGTGCGGGCATGCACTGTAGCATGCTCCAGAGCATGCCTTTGGCATGCCATGGCATGCTTGCGTGCTCTGGACGTGCTCCCGCATGTCTACTAGCCTTTGGATGATCTGGAGATGCTCTAGGAGCTAGGGGAGCTAGGGAGAGTAGAGGTAGAAGAAGGGGGAGGTAAAAATGCTCATGCCATGGCTGTCCAGGGGTAAATGTGGGTTTTACCCCATCTCCCAGTGGCTTATGGACCTGAGATTTGTACTGGAGGTAGCTGGTAACCCTAAGAGGTTGTGGTAAAAATTTGAGAGCAAGGGGGAGAGTGAAAGTGGTGAAAACAAATACTTTACCATTTCACCAGAAGGTGTTTGATGGATGTTTGGGCAAGATAAATTTTCTCACTTACTGTGACATTTAACATGATCAAATGGTGGGTAAAAATGAGATGGATCACCAGGTTTGAGCTCAAATGAGCAAAGTTGACAATAGCAAATTTGTGAACCCTAGAAACTAGCAAAATCATGTTTCTATAGATCCAATCATGCTAAGCTAATCCCCTTGATGCACAAATTAGTGTAGCATCATTATTTGGTGATTAGAGCATGTCGACAAAGTTTGGGGTCAAGGAAAGAAACTTCACTATGTCAAGTTGTTCAAATTTGAATCTGGACAAGGAGGAGTTTGGAATAGTTTGATGAACCAAATCAACTTTGATTGAGATGAAACTTTGCAAGACCATCACCTATGATAGTGTTGACTTGCTATAAGTTTCCTGGAATTTATTGAGAATATTTCCTATAGAAATATTTCACAAGCTTGAATTGGACATAAAGGGTTTAGAGGGGTCTTGCCCACGAATTTGAACATGACCATGTGTTGAAACTCATGTATATGGAAAATATATGTCCACTGAGTTTACCTAAATTTTCTCAAATATTTTGAAAGCATTTAAATAATTTTTCCCTATGAAAAACCATTTCTAGTCTTCAAAAAAAGCCTTTAAATAAAATATAAAAATAATATTTAAAAATAATATTTGATGGTTTTGGGAAGTCTTATATATAGTAGGTTTGAGTTAAAGCCTTTGGGAAGAAAGAATCCACCCAATTTGAGAACTTGCAGTGCAAACCTCAATTCTTGGGTTTTTGAAGACCTAATTTGAATATATCCTTTTTGTTCAAAATAAAATTGGATAAAAATATGTTTGGGCACTATTCACATGGCATGATCATTGGGTAAGAAGTTTGGGTCAAGGAAGATGAATATGAAGAGGGATAGAGTCTAAGAGTGCCACTGACCACAATCAACAAGCAAACAAGCAACACTCCAAACAAGCACAAGCACTGGAAACAATGTTTTAATTGGCTCCAAATTTTATAAATCCAAACATAACAATGTGATACAAACACAAGTTGTGACACCTCAGTATCCGTACAGTCGACAATTTGGTTCTTCTTAGTCAAGGACCGATTCCAGAATTGCCGAGCAGACTCCCCGGGCTTCTGGACGACGTTGCTAAGATCAGAAGAGTCCGACGGGCGGACATAGGTTCCCTGGAAGTTAGAGCGGAACACATCTTCCAGGTCTTCCCAGCATCCGATGGAGTTTTCGAGGAGGTTGTTTAACCAGTGCCGAGCTGGCCCCTTAAGCTAAAGAGGTAGATATTTGATGGCATGGCGATCGTCTCCTCGCGCCATGTGGATATGGAGGAGGAAGTCCTCAATCCAAATGGTTGGGTCAGTAGTCCCATCATACTGGTCTATATTCATAGGTTTAAACCCCTCGGGGAACTGATGTCGCATTACCTCATCTGTGAAGCACAGTGGGTGAGTGGCGCCGCTGACCCGTGCTATGTCGCGCCTATATTCGGCGTCCGTGTTGGCCCGGTTGTGTTCTCGGACTTTGTTGTTTTGGTCGAACCATGGTTTATACCCGCCCCGTCTATCAGGTGAGTACTCTTTGGATCCGTAGATGGATCTTGTATGACCTCCTCTCTGATCCAGGTCATCTCGCATGTCAAACCTGTCATTGGGCTCAAATGGCTCCTTACCACGTCTTCGGGGCATTGCTGGTGTCACGCCCAAGATGCGGTCCTATCCTTATTTGGCACGAGGGCCTCGATAGGGATAGAAGCACATCTCGATGCGTTCGCAATAATTGATATCATTACAAGTACATGTACAGAAGAGATGACTATATGGAATTGGCTTACACTCGCCACAAGCTACATCAGAGTCACATCAATACATCACCATACTCAAACATCATACAGAAGAGCAGGGTCCGACTACGGACGAAATCAAACGATAAAATGGCATCCATCCTTGCTATCCCAGGCTGCCGCCTGGAACCCATCCAAGATTGAAGAAGAAGAAGAAGAAGAACTTCAAGTCAAATCAAGCAACACGCTCACGTCAAATCATCACATTACCTGTACCTGCAACTGTTGTTGTAGTAATTTGTGAGCCACAGGGACTCAGCAATCTCATTTCCAAGGTATTAAGACTATTAAAGCTTAACAGGTGAGGTATGGTTAAGTGGTGAGGCTGCAGCAAGCGACTAAGCATTTATTTGAGTGGCTAACTTATGAATACAGAAATTAAAGTATGCTAGTCTACGCATATCGGACGTGAACTAGTAATGATCACTAATTGATCCTGAACACCTACTTACGTCAATCATAACCCCACCGTGTTCTCTTTCGGATAATAACTCACAAGAAGATACAATCACGGTTACGCACACAGTTGGTGTATTTTATTAGAGTTTACTTCAAGTTCGCTATGACCGGGTGTTAAACAAAGTATCCAAGTTTGCCACACAACCGTTGGCACGGCTTCTCGAAAAGATTTAACCCTGCAAGGGTGCTCCAACTCATCCATCACAAATTAACCACACACAGCGGGAATAACCTCAACCACGGATCTCGTGATCTTCCTAGGCAATTCTAAAGGAAGTCCAACACCTCGAGATATCCCGAAGAAAATCAGAGTTCCTCACTCGAGACGTTCGAGAAAGGTAAAACAAATCCAGCAAGGCCGCCCAGCGTGTCGACGAAACCGATAAGAGCCGCGTATCTCGTTCTCAGGACATGACAGATAGGACTAGACATAGGGAAAACCAACCCTCAAGTTGCCTCGAGGCGGCCCTGCAGGCAGCCCAGTTTGGACCAACACTCATGAGGAGCACTGGCCCGGGTTGTTGATTAATTATCCACGGGGTCCGGAAAATCCCCTATGCAAGTTCATTAATTATTAGGCAAATGTAGTACCAATGTTGGGCCTTGCCAGACAAGCTTTATTCTCACCCGAAAATCAAGGGGGTCCCTATAACAACCCCGAGCATGTTAGGAGCGCTCAATTATGGAACATAACACCGGTTCACAAGTAACTAGGGCGGCAAGAATGGAACAAAACACCGAGCATAAGGCCAAGCCTTTCACCCTTTACCAAGTGTATATGTGCATTAAATTAAATAGCAGCAATATTGTGATATAACAAAGAAATTCCATGTTGACACATGGAAGCAATTGCACCTGGAGCTAGCAACGCTATAAGAGGGGCCGAGCAAGAGGTAACATAGCCAAACAATGGTTTGCTGGGACATGGAAGGGTTAGAGGCTTTTCATGGCAATGTTGGGAGGCTTGTCAAACAAGTGGTAGTAGCGAGACATAACAATGAAAGACGAGACAACTAGCATGGCAATGATAATAATGGTGTCCAAGGAAATGAGTCATCTTGCCTGAGATCCTGCTCGGAAGAAGAACAAGTCCATGAAGAAGACGAACCAACGTAGTCGAATGAATCCTCACACTCTGAACGCTTTCGGAACTCTATCGAGAAGAAGCAATCCAAAACAAAAAATCAACACAAGATACACCACAACATATGCAAAACACGATGCACGAACAATTATGATGCATGTCCGGCTTAATATGCAATGCATGACAAATCACAACAATCAAATACTACACATTAAGTGAAGCTCAATATGCAACGAGTTGCATATTGATGAAACTCCACGTTCGAATTATTTAGTTCACTCTTGTCAGGTACACGACAATATTATATGTTGTTAAACATAGAAAGAGGTGAAACATAAGTAAACTAACTATCTAGGCATCTTAAATGAGCCCAGAAAGAACTTATAGCATTTCCGAAACGACCTCATATGTTAATTTCCAAATTGGTACATATCTGAACTAATCATATTTTATATTTGGCAAACATCAAAAAAATTGTCACCATGTTATTCCACACGTCGTTCTAGTCGATATACATATAAAGAACATTTCAAACGGAGCTACGGTCTAAAAGATATGAGCAACACAAGATGCACATGTCATGAATGCAAATGCATGGGAAATGCAATCACAAACATCTCAAATCATGAATGCATCAAGTTATTATGAAACTACATGAGATCGTAAGCAAGTTTAATATATGAAATGTCCAAAACGGAGCTACGGTTCAACCACAATCAACGAAACAAGTTTTAGTTGAAATCTGCCAAAAACAGCAACATGGCATTTTGAACATATGAAAACAACAAATTACAATAATCTAAAGTGCACAAAATAAGCATAGGGAAATATCCTACAACATCCACTTCATTTCAACTTCACAAATCATATTCAAAACATGCATGGATCACTCGGTAGGAAGCTCACAAGAAGGCTACTTGATAACAGTTTTAGACTTAGTGAAAATAGCAGTTTTAGATAGTGCAGTTTTCGTCACGAAGGCATATTGACAGCAGAAAAACTATATGCTACAGATCATATTATGGCATGAAACTTAACATAATACCAAAGGAAAATATATATTACAAATAAATCCATTACACCTACCACAAAAGAGTTCTAGATCACTAGCAAATCACATGGCAAGACAGCAACAAAATATAACAGATTCCAGACTTAGAAATATTTTGGACCCTCAAAACAACAGAATTTTTATAGCAAGTTGACGACATCAAAACAACACCTAAACATGTATTTCTATGACAAGAAAAATGTCCATGGCCTAGGACACATATCAAAGAGCATTTCTCATGTTCAAAATTAATTCATATCATGCACGGATTAAATCACATGAAAATGACAAAAGGGCATCTCGGCATAAATGACATGCACACAACATGCTCAAATGGCAAAACTAAATGCATAGATAATTACTATGGATTTTTCTACCCCGGAAACATATATAATATGCATATGTTCATGTGGAAAATTAATCACAATTAAATATGCGGGTATTAGGCCTATTCACGTGATAGCAATCCATTAATGCAAAATTGAATGCAACCAACATACCAACATTTTAATCATGCATGAAAATGCGGTGCGAGTGAGATGAACATTTTTAATTTGAGATTCTATTAATTTCGATGCACGGTTTATTAATTATGAAAATGCAATATTATGACATATACGCAAATGGAAGGAAAATGACATGTTAATTATTTAGGCATGGGTGCAAATGACATTTTATTAGTCTGCGTATTATTCTAAGCATTTTACATGTTGGAAGTATTTCGAAACAGTGCACGGTTTATTTTATAATGCATTAACAAATATGAAATGGCTAAAATGAAAAAAAATAAAGAAAGAAAAAAACAGAAGGGGGGAGCTGGGCTCACCCTGGCCACTTGGGCCGACCTGGGTGACAAGGGAGCAGCTGGGCCGGCTCGGGTGCTGCTAGGCCGAAGGAGGGAGCCGGCCCACGTGCTGGCACGCACGGGCGAGCGATCAACGGAGGCTTGGGCTCGTCCCGCTCGCTCTCTCCCGAGCGGGAGGGGAACATGGCGGCGGTGGCTGGCAACGGGCAACGAGGGAGGCCAGGATCCGGCGAGAGGAGGCCGGCAGAGGCGGGAACGGGCGGCGCCGGCCCGGATCCGGCCATCCCCGGCGACGGCTGGGGCGAGGGAGCTCCGGCGCGAGCTTGGGCGCGGCCATGGCAAGGTCCTGCGGGAGAAGGGAGCCAGTCAAGGAAGGAAGGAGGGAAGAGGAGAGGAGAGAAGAGAGGTAGGAGAAGGGGGCTCCGGCGGGCGGTGCTCCGGCGCTGGTGGCGGCGGCTCCGGCGACAGGGGAGGCTGCGACACCTCGGCAGCCATGGGAGGCCAGGAGGAGCTCAGGAGGAGCGGCCATGGGAGGAGCTCGGGTTGATTTAGGCCCGGATGGGCTCGGGTGGGATGGCTGGAGGAGGGAGAAGGAGAGCTAGGGTTGGCACGCAAAATGAGGTGGAGCTAGGGGCTATAAATAGGAAATGGGGGGCTAGGGTTATCTAACGCTGTCCGTCTCCGGACTGTCGGGTGTCGACTCGACGGACCGGAAGTGGAGAGGGGGTTACGGATAGGCTGTGCAGATGGGCTAGGGGAGATGAGAGGGAAGTGCGACCCGTGACACGAAGTTGAAAACACCGTGAAACGTCCGACGATAACCGATGACCGCACTACTACGGATGACCAACGGGGCATCAAACGAACTCGAATCGCGACGAAAATCGATAGGCGGTCTACCTACGCTATAACAAGACCGCACGACAAGTTTAAACTCGATCCGAGAATACTTTTGCACGCACTTAAAACGGTTTTATTTAACTGATGCCACGGGCGCGTGCGTGTGTGGTTGGTCTCGAGACAGGCAACGTTAAAATGGAGAGAACCGGCAACTACGAACGGATGCAAGTTTTCGAAAACGGGAGCTGGTGCAATGCAGATGATGCGAATGATGCGATGATGAATGCGACAACCAGACGAACACATGACGAGAATGAAAATAAAAGGGAATCTTCTGGAATCTTCTGGAACATCGGTCCCGGCTGTCACAACTCTCCTCCACTACACGAGGATCTCGTCCCGAGATCTAGAATGAAAAGGGGTAGGGAAAGAGCGAAAGGTAAAACTTAGTTGCTTGTCTGACAAACTAGTGAAACCAATGAAACATGAAGGTTGGAAGAGATGAAGAATAACATGGGAACAAGCAAGAATTCACAAGAATTTTCGGCAGCACTTCGATAGGATAGAGAGGCAAAATTTGATATGATGGAAACAAATTGAAAGAGAGGCACCAAACTTCGGCTAGATTAGAATCAAAACTTCATAAGATGGAAGTATCATGAAAACATTGCACAGCACTCCGGTTAAATGAATAAGCAAGAAAGAACATGATCTAGACAAAGCAAGATAAACAAGACGATGGATTGGAGAGAGCAACAACACTTTGCCTCCGGAACAAAATAATAGAATTTAGATCTTTGAAGAGAAGAGAACTAAGAAGAAATGGCAACTTCCAGCACTAATGGATTTGAGTAGCATAGATTGAACGGAGTTGATGAAGAATCACAAAGAAAAGAATGGCTCGTTATGGGCTTATGGAAAACATCCCAAAATTATGAGGTGACATTCTGCCACAACAGAACAATTGATTGATTGAAAGCAACAAGATATGCAAAACTTCTTTTACCAAGAGGAGAAGGAGAAAACTTGGATTATTTATAACACCATGATAGCAACAATCCTTGGTAAATGCTTTAGGTGAAATCCAACCCAAGATAACTCCAAGAAAACAAGATGGGTTAACTTATCTCCTTCTTGACAAATTTCCTGCGAGACTCCTCATAATTAAGAATTTAATAACACCATCTCAAAAGACAATGGAGAAGGAATTGAACTTAGAAGACCAAGATAAACAACACTTGAGCACCTCCAACGAGAATCTAGAACAACACTTGAAAATGAAACAAATCTTGATGAACCACCATGGAGAATCTCCGGAAGAACTCTGAAATGAAAGGATTAAAGAAAGAATTGAAGGATACAAAAAGAAGATTGAGGCCTTCCAATGAATTAGATGAAGCTTCGGAACAAGATAGTTGAGAAAAGACTATGAACTCTGGAAAAGAAAGATGACCACTTGGGATAAGGAATTTGATATCATGAACAACTCCGGAATAGAGATTGATATCACTTGAATGAATAAGAATAAGAATTATGATATGCCTATCCTTCATCAAGTTAAATTGATGACAAACAATGGATTACACACATCACTTATTCTTCTTGAAAAGAATGGAGAGAGAGATAGCTCACAACTTGAAGAAGTCTTGCATGAGAACACCGGAAAGAATTCACAAATGAATGAGGTTGAAACAAATGAATGAAATAACATGAGAACGAAGAGGGCATGATCCACCTAATGGAAAATTTCAACGAGCACCGGAAAGAATTAGAAACTAAAGAGGACACATGAGAACGAAGAGATCAAGATTTGCCTAATAGAAACTGAACAAGGCACCGGAATAATTGAGATACGAATGAAGGGGCAACAATTGAGAAGAATTTGAGAACGAAAGCTGAAAGCTGAGAACGAAGAAATCTTCTGAAATGATGGCCTTCGGGAGGATCGAGAATGAAAACAACTCTGAATGCACCAGATAGATATGGGAGAAATAACTCACGATCAAAACAATTTGAGATGATAACAACAAGCTGACACCATGAATCTTTAGAGAATGAGCAAAGATTTAAGAGAACCACTCCTTCGGTCTTCCATGAGATTCAACCTTACATCATATTTGAAAAGAACAATGAATAAAGAAAAGGTTGAGCCAACAATGAAAATGATTAGAAGCGATCATGGAAGGGAATATGACTGAGGAAAATCATTCTTACATCATATTGAAAAGAACTTGAGAACATCTCCGGAAAGATTAGAAGAGGCAGGTATGATCCTGGGGAAAAACCTGTGGGTGATGGGCCCACTCAAAAGAAACCACCGTTGAAACAATTGATTACAAGAGAGATTGCACCAGTAAAAATTAAGAACTTGAGGATATGAGACCCTTGAAATAATTTAAGAGGACAAGAATGAAAATGAATGTCTTCTGAGATATCTTCAGCACTCCGGACAAAAAAGAGAGATGACTAAACAAGAGATACTTGGAAAAGAATTCCAACATGGAAACCATTAATAAATGAAAAGGATATGATGAACACCACGAACTTGAATTGAATCCACCGGAAAAGAAAACAAAGATGAATACTAATAAATGATAACTTGAGCACTGAGCATCTTCATAAGAATCACCGGAGAAGAATAACAACGAGAACAAGGAATATGAGGATCGATCTTGAAATGGAACTCTTGAGAATCTCCACAAGAAATCACCGAACACAAGATAGAAGAAAAGATAGCGGAAGCATTACATGAATAGAAAATACACTTGGATGAGAATTTAATCATTGAAGAAAAAGGGCGGGAGGGCGGGAAAAACAAAGAAAACTTGGAACAGATGAGACAAACTCCGGAAAAGAATAAGAGGATTGATCTTGCAAATATTGGAGATGATAGAATTATCTTGAAGAGAAGCACACCGGTAGGAAGGATTGATATGACAACTTGATTGAGCAAAAGAATTAGCAATCCCACAGACATATGAGAACACTACTTAGCAAGATATGAGATCACCACTTGAAATCAAGGCAACTCGAATTACCATATTTAAAACAAAACAAAGGATGAGTCTTATGAAACAAGCCAGAACAAATACATACCCACTATGCACTTGTTGGAAAGATAATCCTAGGTAACTACTTGAATTCCCACCTAAGAACTTCCGAAGCTTTCTTGTTTATGCAATTCGGGTTGCGGGATCAGGAACCTGCCCTAGGCAATCAGCTGCAACTGCATCCACAACCTTCCACACCATAATTCAAGAAATTTCCGCAAACTCGTCTAATCTCGAATCCTCGAACTCACAATGATACTAAACATGGTGGTACCCCGGACGCCTCCCCAGTACTGGGTGACTCCGACCTTATCTCTCACCATGATAAGTATTGATGCAATTCCGAAAATCCTTCGTCCTGAGATACTAAAAACTAAATGATAACGATGTGCCTACATTCCCTGGAGCTCGACTCCCCGGAAGAAATCAAGTTAGACAGGAGGCACCAAGACAGAACCCGGTCACATCGGCATCATATAGTTTCCAAAATACCCGCGTGATCCTAAAACATTGTTGAGCGAGAAGAGGAGTAGAATCAAAATTCCTAAGTCGAATACCTCACCAGAGCATAGAAGAGGAGTAAAAAGAAACCTACTCTCTAATATAAGTAGACTCCAAAACAGTTTTATTCTAGACTCGACTTGGCCAAGTTCGATCAATCAAGGGGGCTCCTAGGTCGGTACAGGCTCTGAGACCAACTTGTCACGCCCAAGATGCGGTCCTATCCTTATTTGGCACGAGGGCCTCGACAGGGATAGAAGCGCATCTCGATGCGTTTGCAAGAATTGATATCATTACAAGTACATGTATAGAAGAGATGAGTATATGGAATTGGCTTACACACGCCACAAGCTACATCAGAGTCACATCAATACATCACCATACTCAAACATCATACAGAAGAGCAGGGTCCGACTACGGACGAAATCAAATGATAAAATGACATCCATCCTTGCTACCCCAGGCTGCCGCCTGGAACCCATCCAAGATTGAAGAATAAGAAGAAGAAGAAGAACTCCAAGTCAAATCAAGCAACGCGCTCACGTCAAATCATCGCATTACCTGTACCAGCAACTGTTGTTGTAGTAATCTGTGAGCCACAGGGACTCAGCAATCTCATTTCCAAGGAAATCAAGTCTATTAAAGCTTAACAGGTGAGGTATGGTTAAGTGGTGAGGCTGCAGCAAGCGACTAAGCATTTATTTGAGTGGCTAACTTACGAGTACAGAAATTAAAGTATGGTGGTCTACGCATATCGAACATGAACTAGTAATGATCACTAACTGATCCTGAACACCTACTTACGTCAATCATAACCCCACCATGTTCTCTTTCGGATAATAACTCACGAGAAGAGACAATCACGGTTACACACATAGTTGGTGTATTTTATTAGAGTTTACGTCAAGTTTACTATGACCGGGTGTTAAACAAAGTATCCAAGTTTGCCACATAACCGCGGGCACGGCTTCTCGAAAAGATTTAACCCTGCAGGGGTGCTCCAACTCATCCATCACAAATTAACCACACACAGCGGGAATAACCTCAACCACGGATCTCGTGATCTTCCTAGGCAATTCCAAAGGAAATCCAACACCTCGAGATAGCCCGAGGAAAATCAGAGTTCCTCACTCGAGACGTTCGAGAAAGGTAAAACAAATCCAGCAAGGCCGTCCGACGTGTCAACAAACCCAATAGGAACCGCGTATCTCGTTCTCAGGACACGACAGATTGGACTAGCTACATGGAAAACCAATCCTCAAGTTTCCTCGAGGCTGCCCCGCAGGCAGCCCAGTTTGGACCAACACTCATGAGGAGCACTGGCCCGGGTTGTTGATTAATTATCCACGGGGTCCGGAAAATCCCCTATGCAAGTTCATTAATTATGAGGCAAATGTAGTACCAATGTTGGGCCTTGCCAAACAAGCTTTATTCTCACCCGAAAATCAAGGGGGTCCCCATAATAACCCTAAGCTTGTTAGGAGCGCTCAATTATGGTACATAACACCGGTTCACACGTAACTAGGGGGGCAAGAGTGGAACAAAACACCGAGCATAAGGCCAAGCCTTCCACCCTTTACCAAGTGCATATGTGCATTAAATTAAATAGAAACAATATTGTGTTATAACAAAGAAAGTCCATGTTGACACATGGAGCAATTGCACCTGCAGCTAGCAACGCTATAAGAGGGGCTGAGCAAGCGGTAACATAGCCAAACAATGGTTTGCTGGGACATGGAAGGGTTAGAGGCTTTTCATGGCAATGTTGGGAGGCTTGCCAAACAAGTGGTAGGTAGCGAGACATAACGATAAAAGACGAGACAACTAACATGGCAATGATAGTAATGGTATCCAAGGAAATGAGTCATCTTGCTTGAGATCCCGCTCGGAAGAAGAACGAGTCCATGAAGAAGACGAACCAACGTAGTCGAACGAATCCTCACACTCTGAACGCTTTCGGAACTCTATCGAGAAGAAGCAATCTGAAACAAACAATCAACACAATATACACCACAACATATGCAAAACATGATGCACAAACAATTATGATGCATGTCCGGTTTAATATGCAATGCATGACAATTCACAACAATCAAATACTACACACTAAGTGAAGCTCAATATGCAACGAGTGGCATATTGACGAAACTCCACGTTCGAATTATTTAGTTCACTCTTGTCAGGTACACGACAATATTAAATGTTTTTGAACTTGGCAAGAGGTGAAGCATAAGTAAACTAACTACCTAGGCATCTTAAATGAGGCCGGAAACAACTTATAGCATTTCCGAAACGACATCATATGTTAATTTCGAAATTGGTCCAGATCTGAACTAATCATATTTTATATTTTGTAAACAGAAAAATAAATGTCACCATGTTATTCTACACGTCGTTCTAGTCGATATACATATAAAGAACATCTCAAACGGAGCTACGGTCTAAAAGATATGAGCAACACAAGATGCACAAGTCATGAATGCAAATGCATGGGAAATGCAATCACAAACATCTCAAATCATTAATTCAGCAAGTTATTATGAAACTACATGAGATTCTAATCAAGTTTCATATATGGAATGTCCAAAACGGAGCTACGGTTCAACCACAATCAACGAAACAAGTTTTAGTTGAAATCTGCCAAAAATAGCAACATGGCATTTTGAACATATGAAAACAACAAGTTACAATAATCTAAAGTGCACAAACTAAGCATGGGGAAATAGCCC
Organism: Hordeum marinum; assembly: GCA_022496015.1. Lineage (NCBI taxonomy): Eukaryota > Viridiplantae > Streptophyta > Magnoliopsida > Poales > Poaceae > Hordeum > Hordeum marinum. The sequence goes on along the minus strand of CM039677.1, from coordinate 336,342,621 downwards.
ACAACATCCAATTCATTTCAACTTCACAAATCATATTCAAAACATGCATGGATCACTCGGTAGGAAGCTCACAAGAAGGCTATTTGATAACAGTTTCAGACTTAGTGAAAATAGCAGTTTTAGACAGTGCAGTTTTAGTCACGAAGGCATATTGACAGCAGAAAAACTATATGCTACAGATTGTATTATGGCATGAAACTTAACATCATACTAAAGGACAATATCAATTACAAATAACTCCATTACACCTACCAAAAAAGGTTTCTAGATCACTAGAAAATCACATGGCAAGACAGCAACAAAATATAACAGATTCCAGACTTAGAAATATTTTGGACCCTCAAAACAACAGAATTTTTATAGCAAGTTGAAGACATCAAAACAACACCTAAACATGTATTTCTATGACAAGCAAAATGTCTATGGGCTAGGACACATATCAAAGAGCATTTCTCATGTTCAAAATTAATTCATATCATGCACGGATTAAATCACATGAAAATGACAAAAGGGCATCTCGGCATAAATGACATGCACACAACATGCTCAAATGGCCAAACTAAATGCACAGATAATTACTATGGATTTTTCTACCCCGGAAACATATATAATATGCATATGTTCATGTGGAAAATTTATCACAAGTAAATATGCGGGTATTAGGCCTATTCACGTGATAGCTATCCATTAATGCAAAATTGAATGGAACCAACATACCAACATTTTTATCATGCATGAAAATGCGGTGCGAATGAGATGAACATTTTTAATTTGAGATTCTATTAATTTTCATGCACGGTTTATTAATTATGAAAATGCAATATTATGGCATATATGCAAATGGAAGGAAAATGACATGTTAATTATTTAGGCATGGGTGAAAATGACATTTTATTAGTCTACGTATTATTCTAAGCATTTTACATGTTGAAAGTATTTCGAAACAGTGCACGGTTTATTTTATAATGCATTAACAAATACGCAATGGCTAAAATGAAAAAAAAAGAAAGAAAAAACAGAAGGGGGAGCTGGGCTCACCCTGGCCACTTGGGCCGGCCTGGGCAACAAGGGAGCTGCTGGGCCGGCTCGGGTGCTGCTGGGCCGAAGGAGGGAGCCGGCCCACGCGCTGGCACGCACGGGCGAGCGGTTAACGGAGGCTGGGGCTCGTCCCGCTCGCTCTCTCCCGAGCGGGAGGGGAACATGGCGGCGGTGGCTAGCAACCGGCAACGAGGGAGGCCAGGATCCGGCGAGAGGAGGCCGGTGGAGGCGGGAACGGGCGGTGCTGGTCCGGATCCGGCCATCCCCGGCGGCGGCTGGGGCGAGGGAGCTCTGGCGCGAGCTTGGGCGCGGCCATGGCGAGGTCCTGCGGGAGAAGGGAGCCGGTCAGGGAAGGAAGAAGGGAAGAGGAGAGGAGAGAAGAGAGGGAGGAGACGGGCAGTCAGGCGGGCGGTGCTCCGGCGCTCGCGGCGGCGGCTCTGGCGGCTCCGGCGACAGGGGAGGCTGCGGCACCTTGGCAGCCATGGGAGGCCAGGAGGAGCTCGGGACGAGCGGCCATGGGAGGAGCTCGGGCTTATTCGGGCCCGGATGGGCTCGAACGGGCCCAGATGGGCTAGGGCGGGCTGGCTAGAGGAGGGAGAAGGAGAGCTAGGGTTGGCACGCGAAACGAGGTGGAGCTAAGGGCTATAAATAGGAAATGGGGGGCTAGGGTTATCTGACGTTGTCCGTCTCCGGACTGTCGGGTGTCGACTCGACGGACCGGAAGCGGAGAGGGGGTTACGGATAGGCTGTGGAGATGGACTAGGGGGAGATGAGAGGGAAGTGGGACCCGTGACACGAAGTTGAAAACACCGAGAAACGTTCGACAATAACCGATGACCGCACTGCTACGGACGACCGACGGGGCATCAAACGAACTCGGATCACGACGAAAATCGAGAGGCAGTCTACCTACGCTATAACAGGACCGCACGACAAGTTTCAACTCGATCCGAGAATACTTTTGCGCGCACTTAAAAACGGTTTTATTTAACTGATGTCGTGGGCACGTGCATGTGTGGTTGGTCTCGAGACGGGCAACGGCAAAACGGAGAGAACCGGCAACTACGAACGGATGCAAGTTTTCAAAAACGGGAGCTGGTACAATGCAGATGATGCGAATGATGCGATGATGAATGCGACAACCAGACGAACACATGACGAGAACGGAAATAAAAGGGAATCTTCTGGAATCTTCTAGAACGTCAGTCCCGGCTGTCACAGCTGGTATATAATCGGTGTCATCAGCCATCCTGTCCCACCTGCGAGGGGGCGGTCCAGCTTGTCGTATGGAGTAGACGAAGTATCAATGAGTTCGTCATTAAATGGCGGCAGCAACACCCTTCTCTGTGGGTAGCTTTTGGGTTGGTCCGACAGACCGGTGCCGTATACTTCCTCAGTTGAGAGGACTTTCGTCCATTGATCATTGAGGTCATCTTGTTTGGCTTTGAGTTGCCGTTCTTTAGCTTTCAAGCTGCGAGCCATTGCTATGAGTCGCTGCCTGATTTCTTCTTGATCTTTGAGGTTATTAGGGATGTATAAGTCATCGGCTTCCGGTATATCTTCCTCCTCAACAAGGGGAAGGTAATTATCGTCTTTGGAGTCGTTGACGTTATCGGGGTTGTTCTGGTCCTAAGGCCCTTCCGGACCCTCTAACGGGTGTTTGGGGATATCGAGATTGCCACGGTCAGCATGGGTATTAGCATCCCCATTGTTGATAATAGCTTTCCTTCCCTTTTTAACTTTGGACCGCATATGCAGTTTTCGGCGCCTTGACGGTGCATCGCTCGACTTGTCACCATCATTGTTAGGCGTGTTGTCGCCGTTAGCGGCAGGAGTATCTACCATGTAGACATCGTATGTGGAAGTGGCGTCCCACCTCTAGGTGTTAATGGGGATGGGAGCATGGTCCTCTTCATCCATGTATTCTGCCTCCTCGGAGGCATAGTCGAGCATGTCGGTTAAATCTTCAACAGTGGCTATCACGTGGGTGGTGGGTGGGTCGAAAAATTCATCCTGACCCGCACCATAACCGAACTGAGCATAGATCGGGGTTGGATCATCAGTGATCTTCATCGACGGGATCCGATCTAGGGACTCATCAACCGTTGAGGGACCGACCGGATCAAGCTATTCGGAACTTGCGGAGTTAACCTCCAAGGCTTCCGGACATGGGGAGTGTTCGGGAATAACACGTGTCTGGTCATCGGGCTCAATGGCTAGACCAGGATAGGAGATCGGCCCATCGCTATGGCATGTCCGAAGAAGGTGCTCGAGTTTAAAGCCTCAGAGTCCTCGGGTGCTACGGGCGAAGCTGTGAGCCCAATTAACAACAAGTCACCCCAAGAGTCTACGGAGAACTCTAAGTTTCCGAATCTGACCTCTCGATCAGGGGCGAAGCTCTCGACACGACCTAGATGGCCAGTGGGATCAGCGTGCAGCACAACGCAGCCGAAGGCGAAGATGTGTCTGGGGACAAAAGAGTCCATGTTGCGGACCTCTTCGTTGATGACAAGGCGAGACATTGATTCCATCTTGCTCACACAGGAACTCTCAATCAAAGCACCAATGTCGGTGTCAAAACCAGCTGATCTCGGGTAGAGGGTCCCGAACTGTGAGACTAGAATCGATGGTAACAGGAGACGAAGTGGACAGAGATTTACCCAGGTTCAAGCCCTCCTATGGAGGTAATACCCTACATCCTCCTTGGTTGTATTGATGATATGGGGGGTTATAGAGTTGATCTACCTCGAGATCGAATAGCTAACCCTAGATGAGTTGTTCTCTTTATACCCTAAAATCCTTAGGCTTATATAGACGCCGAGGATACCCAGGGTTTACACATGGTCGGTTACATGCCAAAGAGATAAACATACCTATTTTCTACATCAAACGTGGAGTGCAAGACATACTTCTCGAAGCTTCCATGTTGGAGACTAGGCCTTCAAATATTCCTGTGTTCGGTAAGTAGCCCATATAGTCCGGCCCATAAGAATAGGTCAGGTTCCCAAGGACCCCTAAATCCAGGACTCCCTCACACACCTACTTAGCTTCCATTGAGCTTTCATACACTTATAGCACTAGTGCATATGTTTCATGGCAGTTCCTATGCCTCGCATTGATATCTATTGATGGGCCTCTCCATAGCCCATTGATACACCTAGTTGATGCGAGACTTTCTTTCCACTTTGACTCCCTTTGATATGTATCACCATATTTGATTCCACCTATATGTTGTATCCATGGTTGAAGCTCATGTATTGAGTGAGGTTGAAAATGCTGAAGCACATTAGAAGTATTTCCAATTTCCTGACTTGACACAGTGGTGCCTGATACATCTCCAACGTATCTACTTTTCCAAACTCCTTTTCCCTTGTTCTGGACTCTAACTTGCATGATTTGAATGGAACTAACCCGGACTGACGTTGTTTTCAGCAGAATTACCTTGGTGTTAATTTTGTGAAGAAATAAAAGCTCTCGGATTGACCTCAAAATTTACAGAGAATATTTTTGGAATTAATAAAAAATATTGGCGAAAGAATCAAGTGCAGGGGCCCACCACCTGGCCACAAGCCAGGGGGCATGCCCATCGCCCTAGGGTGTGCCCCTGTGGCTTGTGGCCCCCCTGTCGCTCCTCCGACCTTGTTTCCACTTCAAGGAGAAGAGTTCATTGCGTTTCACGATACGGATCCGCCGCCACCTCCGGTTGTTCCTCGGGAGACCAGATCTGGAGTCTGTTTTGGGCTCCGGAGAGGGGAAATCGACGCCTTCGTCATCACCAAGCATCCTTCATCACTAATTTCATGATGCTCTCCACCGTTCGTGAGTAATATCATTGTAGGATTGTTGGACAGTGATGGGTTGGATGAGATTTATCACGTAATTGAGTTAGTTTTCTTAGGGTTTGATCCCTAGTATCTACTATATTTTGAGATTGATGTTGCTATGACTTTGCTATGCTTAATGCTTGTCACTATTTCTTGAGTGCCATGATTTTAGATCTGAACCTATTATGTTATCATGAATATATATATATGTGTTCTTGACCCTATCTTGCAAGTTGTAGAGACCTATTATGAGTTATGATCCGCATCCCCCAGGGTGACAATAACTGGGATTCATTCCGGTGATTACCGTAGTTTGAGGAGTTCATGTATTCATTAAGTGCTAATGCTTTGGTCTGGTTCTCTACTAAAAGGAGGCCTTAATATCCCTTAGTTTCCATTAGGACCCTGCTGCCACGGGATGGTAGGACAAAAGATGTCATGCAAGTTCTTTTCCATAAGCATGTATGACTATATATGGAATACATGCCTACATTACATTGGTGAATTCGAGCTAGTTCTGTGTCACCCTATTTTATAACTGTTGCATGATGAATGCCATCCGACATAATTATCCATCACTGATCCATTGTCAATGAGCTTTTGACATATTGATCTTTGCTAAGTTACTTTTCCATTGCTACTGTTACAATCACTACAAACTGCTACTATCACTTTGCCATCGTTACCGTTACTTTCATATTACTTTTCTACTGAATACTTTGCTGCAGATATTAAGTCTTTCAGGTGTGGTTGAATTGACAACTCAGCTACTAATACTCAAGAATATTCTTTGGCTCCCCTTGTGTCGAATCAATAAATTTGGGTTGAATACTCTACCCTCGAAAACTATTGCGATCCCCTATACTTGTGGGTTATCAGTGCTCATGATTTGTGCTTATGTGCTGGACACGGAGTCAAGTCATGCTAATATGATTAAATGAGTGGGGAGTAACGTTCTTTAAGAATCGTGTATTTTAAAGTTAATGATTATGTTGCTTATGTTTATGTTTATGGATATATTGATGTTTATTAGTTCATAATTCCTCAAAGATCATACCTAAAAGAGATTACACGCCAAGTAGCATGTCGCATCAAAAATTCTATTTTATCATTTACATACTCGAGAAAGAGCGGGAATTAAGCTTGGGGATGCTGATATCTCTCCAATGTATCTATAATTTTTTATTGTTCCATGCTATTATATTATCATTCTTGGACTTTATATGCATTTTATGCTCTCTTATATCATTTTTGTGAACTAACCTGGTAACCTTGTGCCGAGTGCTAGTTGTTGTTGTCTTCTTGTTTTGGCCTTTCAGGAATATTTTACCAAATGAACTCCAAATACCACGAAACTTTTTGATGATTTTTTCTGGATAAAAATAAGACCTGGCAGCTTCAGAGAGAGACCGGAGGCCACACGGGGTCGCGCCAATCCAATAGGGAGTGCCCAGGGGGGTGGCCATGCCCTAATGGCCTCGGACCACCTCCCGTAGCCTCCTCACCTAATTCTAACTCTACATATTCTCTCAAATTGGTAAAACACCCGAGATACAACCAAAATACTTTTTCCGGTGCTCCAAGTCTTTGTCCCGACGGGAGTCCATCTGGAGCCCTGTTTCGGTGCCCTGCTTGAGGGGGCTTCGATCATAGAGGGCCTCTACATTGACCTTGCTACCTACATGATGATGTGTGATTAATTTACCACAGACCTATAGGTCTATAGCTAGTGCACATATGACTCTCTCTCTCTATGATTTTCAATACAAAGTCCACCGCGATTCCTACGGTGATCTATTGGATGTAATCATTCTTTGTAGTGTGTTTGTTGGGATCCAATGAATTTTGGGTTTATGTTCAGATTATTCATGAAAATATATTATGTCTTTACTGAATTTTTATATGCATGATTAGTATAGCTTCGTATTGCTCGCCGATCTATCGGTTTGGTTTGGCCAGCTAAATTTATTTACCTTAAGTGGGAGTGGTGCGTTGTTATGGGTTTAACCTTGCGGTCCTCAATCCTTGAGACAGAAGAGGACATGAAACATATTGTATTGCTACCATTAAGGGGAAAATGATAGGTTTTATTCATATTGATTGGATTTACTTTGTCAACATCATGTCATCTTGCTCCAACCATTACTCTGTTTTTCTTTAATACTCTAGATGCATGTTGGATAGCGGTCGATGGGTGAAGTAATAGTAGTAGATTTAGGGAGGTGTTGATCTACTTGTTTATGGATGTGATGCCTATATACATGATCATTATCGTGAATAAATATTCATAACTATGCGCTTTTCTATCAATTGCCCAATAGTAATTGTTTTACCCACTTCATGCTTTCTTCGAGAGAGAAGCCTCTAGCGAAAATTATGGCCCTCGGGTCTTCATAAAATATACAAAAAACAGAAAATAATGCTGCCATTTATTTACTGTTATTTTATTTTATATTTATATTATCTATCTATCACTACTTAACTCTTGCAAGTAACGATTTCAAGGGGCTTGACAACCCTCTTGCCCGCGTAGGGTGCATGTGTGTGCTATTTTGTGTGTAGGTTTTGAAGACGGTAATTTGTGTGGTCATCCTATTGGTTCGTTAACCTTGGTTCTCACTAAGGAAAATACTTATATCTACTGTTATGCATCTCCTCTCCTCTTTGGGGGGGAATACCAATGCAGTTTACATGTAGCACTACGCCTAGTCCCACGGCTTCGAGGAGGCACGTCAGGAGCGGCGGAGGCCAACGGTCGAGTGCAACATATTCAACTCCTCTGCTCATCGGTATGCTCCTCCTCCTATGGCTCTTACTGAGGGCGCTTAGCAGAGGATAGGTTGTTGAAAGTAGCACAAAGTCCCTCCGTAGTAGTATTTTTGGGCTATTTTGTTTAGTTCATCTAGCTACAGATAAGGTTTAACTGTACCACGTACTTTAAATTATCTAGTATATATAGTTGAAATAGCTATTTCGGTACATTTTGTCAACAATTGGGGAGAACGACTACTTAATCTATGAACGAAATCTATGTTTACTCAATTTCAGTTGCAAAATCATACCATACTAGTAATTTTGTTCCTGCAAAATTTGACAAATGTCAATGTTGCAATGTTGACAAATGCCAATGATACTGTATTGAGAAATGCCAATGTTTCCAATTTAACAAATGGCAATTTACCAATAGGACAAATGCAAATCTTACCAAATTGTTTGTAGTAAGCACACGGGTCATCAGATTGAATGATTTGTGATAAAGCAATCTACCAATCATTCATGCCAAATTTTCACTTGTCTTAGTGGTGAAGGAACCATAGCTTCCATTTTGCACACGGGTGTTCAGCCTGAAACATTGGCATTGGGGTCAAAGGGCTCGCTTCCCGGTGAGCCTGCATAAGGTAGTGCTCGTATGCCTCCTGTCTACTCAAACAACTGTCTACACGACACCTCCTAGCAAATAAAGATGCGACACGTGGCAGCATGTAAAAGGCCAGTTGAACGCCCGCGATTTATTAATAATAACAAAAATACCACAAAATGGACACGAAATATACCACAACATATTTGTGCCTTCTCTCAAAATGGACATTAAAAATACCAAAACATATTTGTGCTATATCACGACACCCTGCCCAGTTTCATGAATTTTGTGCGTGTTTTGGATTTACAATATTTTAAACCAATATTCTCAATGTTGTCTATAGGAGAAACAATCGGAAAAGTGTGTCGAATCAGAAAACAAAATCTCACAATGTGTTTATGTTCCATGCCATGACACCTTGCCAAGTTTCATGAATTTTAGATGAGCCACGAGGTCGAGATTTACTGGAATTTAAAAACCTAGATTTTCAATGTCTATGGCCGAGCCACGAAGTCGAGATGTTTAAAATTCATTCACATTTCTTGCATGGGACCTAAACATGTAGTCAGGGACACATATATGATTTTTCGATCTATTTTGGTGTACTGGACATTGTTATTGTGGTTCCAATTTGCATTATGCTCACTAAATGGCTAGAAAATTTAATTAATGTATTAAAAAGGTCAAACAAACCCTGAATAATTCCATATTTTAGCATGACATTCCTATTGGTCAAAGTCGCCTCTAGAAAAAACCAAGGGGAGAAGAGGCAGAGGATGTCGTGTCGCCCACAAAAGGCGACACACATTCCCTAATGGAACCACATAGCTTCTTGTGAGAAGCTCTGGTTTGTAAGATGCAAAACTTATCCCAAATTGGATAATTTTTTACGATGAAACATATGTGGCATTCCATGACACCATGCCAAGTTTCATGAATTTGTGACAAGATTTGGATTTGCTGGATTTAAAAAACTAGATTCTCAATGTCTATGGTCGAACCACGAAGCCTAGATGTTTGAAATTTATTCCCGTTTATTGCATGGGACCTAAACATGTATCTAGGAATACGTATATGATTTTTTGATCCATTTTGGTGCATCGTGATACGTCTGCAACGTATCTATCATTTTTTATTGTTCCATGCTAATCTATTATCATTCTAGGATGCTTTTTGGGTATTTATTTACCAATTTATAATAATTTTGAGAACAACCTATTGACCCAGTGCCTAGTGCCAGTTCCTGTTTTCTGCATGTTTTTACCTTTTTAGAGTTACAGTACCAAACGAAGTCCAATTGCCATGAAACTTTTTGACGATATTTTCTGGACCAATACAAGACCTAGAAGCTTTGAAGGAAGGCCGAAAGATGCACCAGGGCCCCACCACATATCCCACCACGCCACCAGGCGGCATGACCAGATATGTGGTGGCCCCCTGGTGCGTCTCACAATATTGTTCTCTTGCCTATAAATTCACATCTACCCAAAAATCACCAGAAGCGCTCTCAAAACACCTTTTCTGCTGCCGCAAGTCTCTGTTCTGATGGGAGGCCATCTACACCTCTGTTACGGCACCCTATCGGACGGGAGATCGATCACGGAGGGCTTCTTCATCAACCTTGCAGCTCTCACCATGATGTGTGAGTAGTTCACCACAGACCTACGGGTCCTTGTTGGAAATATGCCCTTGAGGCAATAATAAATTAGTTATTATCATATTTCCTTGTTCATGATAATCGTTTATTATACATGCTATAATTGTATTAATCGGAAACTCAGATACATGTGTGGATACATAGACAACACCATGTCCCTAGTATGCCTCTAATAGACTAGCTCATTGATCAAAGATGGCTATGGTTTCCTAGTTGTGGACATGAGATGTCATTTGATAACGGGATCACATCATTAGGAGAATTATGTGATGGACAAGACCCAAACTACAAACCTAGCATATGATCGTGTCAGTTTATTGCTACTGTTTTCTGCATGCCAAGTATTTGTTCCTATGACCATGAGATCATGCAACTCACTGACATCGTAGGAGTACCTTGTGTGCATCAAACATCGCAATGTAATTGGGTGACTACAAAGGTGCTCTATAGGTATCTCCGAGGGTGTCTGTCGGGTTGGCATGTATCAAGGTTGGGATTTGCTACTCCGTGTGACGCAGAGGTATCTCAGGGCCCACTCGGTAATACAACATCACAATAAGCCTTGCAAGCAATGTGACTAAGTGTTAGCCACGGGATCTTGTATTATGGAACGAGTAAAGAGACTTGCTGGTAACGAGGTTGAACTAGGTATGGAGATGCCAACGATCGAATCTCGGGCAAGTAACATACCGAAGAACAAAGGGAACAACATACATGATTAATTGAATCCTTGACATAGAGGTTCGACCGATAAAGATCTTCATAGAATATGTAGGAACCAATATGGGCATCCAGGTCCCGATATTGGTTATTGAACATAGAGGTGTCTCGGTCATGTCTACATAGTTCTCGAACCCACAGGGTGTGCACAGTTAAGGTTCGGTGATGTTTCGGTAGTATAGAGTTATGTATGGTGGTGACCTAAGGTTGTTTGGAGTCCCAGATGAGATCCCAGATGTCACGAGGAGCTCTGAAATGGTCCAGAGGTAAAGATTGATATATAGGAAGTCCTGTTTTGGTCAAAGGAAAAGTTTTGGGCTGATCGGTAGTGTACTAGGAGTGCCGGGAAGGTACCGGGGGACCATCGGGAGGGGTGTCTCGACCCAAGAGGCTATATGGGCTGTGGGAGGAGGTAAACCAGCCCCTGGTGGGCTGTCCGAAGCCTCCTCTAAGGGCCCATGCGGCTAGAGTGGTTTGAGAAGGAAAAAATCCAAAGGTGGAGAGGTGGAAAGAGTTTCCAAGTGGAAAGGAGGAATCCGACTCCTAATAGGATTGGAGTAGGACTCCTCCACCTCCAATTTCGACCAAACCTTGAGGGTTTCAGGATGCCTCCTCCCATCCCTCCCTCCTATATATACTAGAGGATTTAGAGGGAAAAGTTAACCCTAATAGCCACGTGCTACCTCTCCTCTCGATCACGGTTTCTCCTCTAGATCAGTTTTCAGTGGTGCTTAGGCGAAGCCCTGCAGTAATAGCTCCACCACCATCGCCGCAATGCCATCGCGCTTCTGGATAACTCATCTACCTCTCTGCTCCCTCTTGCTGGATCAAGAAGGCAGAGATCGTCATCGAGCTGTACGTGTGCTGAACGCGGAGGTGTCGTCCGTTCGGCGCTAGATCGGAAGGACCGTGATCAAGATCGCGAGACGATTAATGATTGGATCACGGGACGAATCATAATGAGATTGAGGGATGTATCGTGATTGGATCGCGAGATGGATCATGATGGGATCTTGGGACGCTCGGTAATTTGGATCTCGAAGACGTTCGACTATATCAACCGCGTTTCTTAATGCTTCCCGCTTAGCGATCTACAAGGGTATGTAGATCTACTCTCCCTCTCGTAGATGCTCATCACCATGGATAGATCTTGCGTGTGCATAGGAAATTTTTTGTTTCCCATGCAACGTTCCCCAACAGTTGCATCATGAGCTAGGTCTATGTGTAGATGAGATCTCGAGTAGAACGCAAAGAGTTTGTGGGCGTTGATGCTTAGATTGCTTCCTCCCTTGGTCGTGTTTTGGTTCAGCGGTATTGTGCGACAAAGCAGCCCGGACCAACCTTACTCATTCTCTTACGAGAGACCGGTTCCATCGACTAACATGTACCTTCGTTGCACAAAGATGGCTGGCAGGTGTCTGTTTCTCCTACTTTAGTTGGATCGGATTTTACAAAGGTGGTGCTTGAGAAGGTTGAAAAGCAACTTAAGTATCACCGTTTTGGTTTTTCGTAGGTGAGAATTGTACTTGCTAGATACCCATAGCAGCCACGTAAAACATGCAACAACAATTAGAGGACGTCTAACTTGTTTTTGCAGGGTATGTTTTGATGTGATATGGCCAATTACATGATGAAATATATGTGATGTATGAGATGATCATGTGTTGTATAGAATAACACGACTTGCATGTCGATGAGTATGGCAACCGACAGGAGCCATAGGGTTGTCTTTAATTATTGTATGACTTGCGTGTCAATCATTAAGCACTATGTAATGCTTTACTTTATCGCTAAACGGTAGCAATAGTAGTAGAAGCATGATGGGCGCGACAACCCTGACGGCGACACGTTGATGGAGATCAAGATGATGGAGATCATGGTGTCATGCCGGTGACGATGGAGATCAAGCCGGTGCTTTCAAGATGGAGATCAAAAGCACAAGTTCATGGCCATATCATGTCACTTATGATTTACATGTGATGTTAATCCCTTTATGCACCTTGTTTTTCTTAGGACGACAGTAGCATTATAAGGTGACCCCTCACTTAAATTTCAAGGTAAAAATTGTGTTCTCCCCGAGTGTGCACCATTGCAAAAGTTTGTCGTGTCGGGACACCACATGATGATCGGGTGTGATGGACTCTACGTTCACATACAACGGGTGCAAGCTAGTGTTGCACATGCGGAACACTCGGGTTAAACTTGATGAGCCTAGCAGTTACAGATATGGCCTCGGAACACAAGAGACCGAAAGGTCGAACATGAGTCATATAGTTGATATGATCAACATGATGATGTTCACCATTGAAACCACCTCAACTCACATGATGATCGGACTTGAGTTGGTAAATTTGGATCATGTATCACTCGAATGACCGGAGGGATGTCAATTTGAGTGGGAGTTCTTAAGTAATATGATTAATTGAACTCATTATCATGAACATAGTCAATAGTGTCTTTGCAAATTATGTTGTAGATTACTAGCTCACACTGTAGCTCCCTCGAATTGTTATATGTTCCTAGATAAATAGATTTTAAAGATGATGGTAGCAATATTGCGGACTGGGTCCGTGATCTGAGGATTGTCCTCATTGCTGCACAGAAGGCTTATGCCCTTAATGCACCGCACGGTGCACCACCCTCTCTAGCGTCGTGTGTAGATATTGTGAACATCTGGCACGCACATTCCGATAACTACTTGATAGTTTAGTGTGTCATGCTTTATGGCTTAGAATTGAGGCTCCAAAACTTTTTGAACGTCATGGAATATATGAAATGTTCTAAGAGCTAAAATTGGGATCTCAGGCTCATGCTCGTGTTGTGAGATAGGAGATCTCCAACAAGATCCGTTGCCTACAAGATGAAGGAGAGTGGCTCAATCATTGAGCATGTGCTCAGATTGTCTGGGTGCTACAATCGCTTGAATTGAGTTAGAGTTAATATTCTAGATAAGAAAGTGATTGATATAATTTTCCAATTCACTGTCACTAAGCTACTAGAGCTTCATAGTGAACTATAAAATGCCAGGGATGGAAATGATGATCCTTGAGCTGTTTGTGATGTTTGACACCGCGAAGGTAGAAATCAAGAAGGAGCATCAAGTGTTGATGGTTAGTAAAACCACTAGTTTCGAGAAGGGCAAGGGCAAGGAGGGAAACTTCTTGGATGGCAATTCAGTTGCTGCTCTAGTGAAGCAACCCAAAGTTGAACCCAAACCCGAGACTAAGTGCTTCTATTATGGAGAGAACGGTCGCTGAAGTGGAACAACCCTAGATACTTGGTAGATAGAAGGCTGGCAACGTCGACATAAGTATATTTGATATACGTGTTATTGATGTGTACCTTTCTAGTACTCCTAGTAGCACCTGGGTATTGGATACCCGTTCAGTTGCTAAATGTTAGTAACTCGAAATAAAAGCTACAGAATAAACGGAGACTAGCTAAGTGTGAGGTGACGATGTGTTGGAAATGTTTCCAAGGTTGATGTGCTCAACATCGCACGCTCTCTCTACCTTTGGATTAGTGACGAACCTAAATAAATGTTATTTGGTGTTTGCATTGAGCATGAACATGATTAGATCTCGTTTATTGCAATACGGTTATTCATTTAAGTCCGAGAATAATGGTTATTCTGTTTACATGAATAATACCTTCAATGGTCGTGCACCCAGTGAGAATGGTTTGTTGAATCTTGATCGTAGTAATACACATGTTCATAACATTGATGCCAAAAGATACAAAGTTAATAATGATAGTACTACATACTTGTGGCATTGCCGCTAAATGTCATGTTGGTATAAAGCGCATGAAGAAACTCCATGCTGATGGATCTTTGGAATCATTCAATTTTGAATCGGTTGAGACATGCGAACCATGCCTCTTGGGCAAGATGACTAAGGACCCCGTTTTCCGGTTTGATGGAGCGGGCAAGTGATTTATTTGAAATGATACATGTTGATGTATGCAATCCAATGAGTCTTGTAGCATGCGGTGGATGTTGTTATTTTCTTACCTTCACTGATGATTTGAGTAGATATAGTGTATATTTACTTAATGAAACACCAGTCTGAATCGTTTGAAAAGTTCAAGCAAATTATGAGTAAAGTTTAAGATCATCGTGACAAGAAGATAAAAATGTCCGCAATATGATGGTGGAGGTGAATATCGGAGTTACGAGTTTGGCATACAACTTTAGACAAAGTGAAAGTTGTTTCACAGCTCACGCCACCTGGAACACCATAGTGTGATGGTGTGTCCGAACGTCATAGTCGTGCTCCATTGGATATGGTGCGTGCTATGATGTCTCTTATCATTTTGCTACTATAGTTTTGGGGTTATGCATTAGAGACAACTACATTCACTTTAAATAGGGCACCATCTAAATCCATTGAGATGACACCGTGTGAATTATGGTTTGATAGAAACCTAAGCTGTCATTTCTTGATGTTTGGGGCTGCGACGCTTATGTGAAAAAATGTTTTCATCTAATTAGCTCGAACCCAAAGCGGACAAATGCATCTCCATAGAATACCCTAAGAACAGTTGGGTAAACCTTCTATCTCAGATCCAAGCATAAAGTGATTGTTGCGAAAACTGGGTCCTTTCTCGAGAAAAAGTTTCTCTCGAAAGAATTGAGTGGGAGAAAGATAGAACTTGATGAGGTTGTTGAACCTTTGTTTCAACCAGAGAGTAGTGCAGCGCAGAAAGATGTTTCTGTGGAACCTACATCAGTTGAAGAGGAAGTAAATGATGATGATCATGAAGCTTCGGATCAAGTTATTATCGAACCTCGTAGGTCGACAAGGACGCGTACTGCTCCTGAGTGGTACGACAACCCTATCTTGGAGGTCATGTTGTTGGACAACGATGAACCTACGAGCTATGGAGAAGCGATGATGGGCCGGATTCCAACAAATGGTTAGAGGCCATGAAATCCGAGAAAGGATACATGTATGAAAACCAAGTATAGACTTTGGTAGACTTTCTCGTTGGATGGCAGGTCGTCAAGTACAAATGGACCTTTGAGATGAAGATAGGCACTCATGGTAAATGTCACCATTTATAGAGCTCGACTTGTCACAAAGAAATTTTCAAAAAGTTCAAGGAGTTAACTGCGATGAGACTTTGTCACTCGTAGCGATGCTAAAGTCTGTTGGAATTTTGTTAGCAGTTTCTGCATTTTTCAATTATGAAATCTGGCAGATGGATGTCAAAACATTGTTTCCTTCCCTAAGGAAAGGTTGTATGAGATACAACCAGAAGGTTTTGTAAGTCCTAAGGATTCTAAAAGGTGTGCAAGCTTCAGTGATCCTTATCTGAATTGAAGCAAGTATCTCGGAGTTGGAATATACACTTTGATGAGGTGATCAAAGTTTTTGAGTCTATACAAAGTTTATGAGAAACTTGTATTTACAATAAAGTGAGTGGGAGCACTATAGAGTTTCTGGTAAGCATATGTGGTTGACATATTGTTGATCGGAAATGATGTAGAATTTATGGAAAGCATAAAGGGTTGTGTTAAAGAAGTTTTTCAAAGGAAGACCTGGTTAAAGCTACCTATTGTTGAGCATCAAGATCTATAGAGATAGATCAAGATGCTTGATGAGACTTTGAATGAGTACATACCTTGACAAGATTTTGAAAGAGTTCAAAATGGATCAGTCAGAGAGAAGTGTTATCGCCTGCTTTGTAACGTGTGAAGTTGAGTGAGACTCAAAGCTCGACCATGGCAGAAGAAAGAGAAAGGATGAATGTCGTCCACTATGCCTTAGCCATAGGCTCTGTATAGTATGCCATGCTGCGTACCGCACCTGTGTGTGCCTTGCCATGGGTCCGTCAAGGGGTACAAGAGTGATCCAGGAGTGGATCACTGGATAGCGGTCAATATTATCCTTAGTGGCTAAAATACTAAGGAAATGTTTCTCTATTATGGAGGTGATAAAGGGTTCATCATAAAGAGTTACGTCGATGCAAGCTTTAACACTAATCCGGATGACTCTTAGTAGTAATCCGGATACGTATAGTGGAGCAGCCATTTGGAATAGATCCAAGTGGAGTGTGGTAGCTATGTCTACAATATGACATAGAGATTTTCAAAGTACACACGGATCTGAATGTCACAGACCCGTTGACTAAAAGACCTCTCTCACATGCAAAGCATGATCGAGCCCCAGAACTCATTGGGTGTTAGATTCATAACAATGCGAATCACACGGTGATGTGAACTAGATTATTGACTCTAGTGCAAGTGGGGGATTGTTGGAAATATGCCCTAGAGGCAATAACAAATTGGTTATTATCATATTTCCTGGTTCATGATAATGGTTTATTATCCATGTTATAATTGTATTAATTGGAAACTCAGATACATGTGTCGTTACATAGACAACACCATGTCCCTAGTATGCCTCTAATAGACTAGTTCATTGATCAAAGATGGCTATGGATTCCTAGTCATGGACATGAGATGTCATTTGATAACGGGATCACATCATTAGGAGAGTGATGTGATGGACAAGACCCAAACTACAAACGTAGCATATGATCGTGTCAGTTATTGCAACTGTTTTCTGCATGTCAAGTATTTGTTCCCATGAGCATGAGATCATGCAACTCACTGACACCGTAGGAGTACCTTGTGTGTATCAAACGTCGCAATGTAACTGGGTGACTATAAAGGTGCTCTACAGGTATCTCCGAGGGTGTCTGTCGGGTTGGCATGGATCAAGACTGGGATTTGTTACTCCGTGTGACGGAGAGGTATCTGAGGGCCCACTCGGTAATACAACATCACAACAAGCCTTGCAAGAAATGTGACAAAGTGTTACCCATGGGATCTTGTATTAAGTAACGAGTAAAGAGACTTGCTGCTAACAAGCTTGAACTATGTATGGAGATGCCGACGATCGAATCTCGGGCAAGTAACATACTGAAGAACAAAGGGAACAGCATACGGGATTAACTGAATCCTTGACATAGAGGTTCGACCAATAAAGATCTTCGTACAATATGTAGGAACCAATATGGGCATCCAGGTCCTGCTATTGGTTATTCACCGTAGAGGTGTCTCGGTCATGTCTACATAGTTCTCGAACCCGCAAGGTCTGCACACTTAAGGTTCGGTGATGTTTCGGTAGAATAGAGTTATGTATGGTGGTGACCAAAGGTTGTTCAGAGTCCCGAATGAGATCCCAGATGTCACGAGGAGCTCCGGAATGGTCTGGAGCTAAAGATTGATATATAGGAAGTCCTATTTTGATCACCGGAAAAGTTTCGGGCTCATCGGTAGTGTACCGGGAGTGCCGGGAGGGTACCGGGGGACCATCGGGAGGGGTGTCTTGACCCAAGAGGCTACATGGGATGTGGGACAAGGTAAACCAGCCCCCGGTGGGCTGGCCGAAGCCTCCTCTAAGGGCCCATGCGGCTGGAGTGGTTTGAGAAGAAAATAAATCCAAAGGTGGAGAGGTGGAAAGAGTTTCCAAGTGGAAAGGAGGAATCCGACTCCTAATAGGATTGGAGTAGGACTCCTCCACCTCCAATTTCGACCAAACCTTGAGGGTTTGAGGCTGCCTCCTCCCCTCCCTCCCTCCTATATATACTAGAGGATTTAGAGGGAAAAGTTAACCCTAATAGCCACGTGCTACCTCTCCTC
This sequence comes from Hordeum marinum, assembly GCA_022496015.1. NCBI lineage: Eukaryota > Viridiplantae > Streptophyta > Magnoliopsida > Poales > Poaceae > Hordeum > Hordeum marinum. The sequence goes on along the minus strand of CM039677.1, from coordinate 336,324,370 downwards.
TAGATCGCAGTTTCTCCTCTAGATCGGTTTTCAGCGGTGCTTAGGCGAAGCCATACTGGAATAGCTCCACCACCATCGTCGCAACGCTGTCGTGCTGCCAGAGAACTCATCTACCTCTCCGCTCCTTCTTGCTGGATCAAGAAGGCGGAGATCGTCATCGAGCTGTACGTGTGCTGAACTCGGAGGTGTCATCCATTCGGCGCTAGATCGGAAGGACCGTGATAAATATTGCGAGAAGATTCGTGATTGGATCGCGGGACGGATCGTGATGACATCGCGTGACGGATCGTGATTGGATCACGAGATGGACCATGATGGGATCATGGGACGCTCGGCAATTTGGATCACGAAGACGTTCGACTACATCAACCGCGTTTGTTAACGCTTCCCGCTTAGCGATCTATAAGGGTATGTAGATCGACTCTCCCTCTCGTGGATGCTCATCACCATGGATAGATCTTGCGTGTGTGTAGGAAATTTTTTGTTTCCCATGCAAGTTCCCCAACAGTCCTTAGGTAGTACCTTGATGGCAATCTCTCTCTCTCTCGATCTTCAATACAATGTTCATCGCATTTTGCCTTCATCTATCTGATGTAATCCCTTTGTATGGTGTCTTTGTTGGGATCCGATGAATTGTGAGTTTATGTTCAGATTATTCATGAAAAATATTTGAGTCAAATATGATTACTATGATTCTGATTTGCATGATCATCATAGCTTCATAATGCTCTCCGATCTATTGAGATAGTTAGGCAACTAGATTGTTATTTCTTTGATTGGAGTGGTGCGTTGTAGTAGGTTTAACCTGGCGAGTTTCTATATCCCAGAGACAGAAGGGGAAAAGTTGCATCTTTATGTTGTTGCTACTAAGCTTAAAACGATGGGGTTTATTCATATTGATTGAATCTACTTTTTCTACATCGTGTCAATGTTCTCCAAGCATTACTCTGTTTTACATAATACTCTAGATGCATGATGGATAGCGGTCGAGGAGTGGAGTAATAGTAATAGGTGTAGGCAGGATTCGATCTATTTGCTTATGGAGGTGATGACTATATACACATGATCATTGCCATGAAAATTGCATAACTATTCACTTCTCTATCAATTGCCCAACAATAATCTGTTTACCCACCGTATGCTTTGCTTATGAGAGATGTCACTAGAGAACTCTACGGCCCCCGGGTCAATTCACTTATATATTGACAAACACTATCATTACCTTGTTGTTATTTATTACCTTTTATTTTCTTTTCATTTCACTATTTTCTATAATTATCTACACAAATCACTTGCTTGCAAACAACGAGATCAAGGGGATTGACAACCCTCTTCTCGGTGTTGGGTGCAAGTTATTTGTTCTTTTATGTGCAGCCACTGAACATAGTTGAGGATTGGTATTCCTATTGGTTTGATAAACCTTGGTTTCATAACTAAGGAAAATACTTACCCACTTTGTGATGCGATTACCCGTTCCTCTTCATGGAAAACCAAACGCAGATCATGAGTATCACATCGAACCTTGTGATTGCAGTTCAAATTTGAATTATATTCATTAAATGCCTAGATAACTCAATGAATGTATAAAAAGGCCAAATCAACCTTGAATAATTCCATGTTTTAGTACGACACTCCTATTGGTTTATAACGCCTCTAGAAAAAAATCAAGGGGAGAAGAGGCAACGAATGTCGTTTCACCCACAAAAGGTGACACATGTTCCCTGTCGGAATCACGTAGCTTCTTCTGAGAAGGTCAGGTTTGTAAGCGGCTTGAGCCAAAACTTGTCCCAAATTGGACACTTTTTTACCATGACACATATGTGACAAGCCATGACACCATGCCAAGTTTCATGAGTTTCTGACGAGATGTCGATATACTGGAATTTAAAAACCTAGATTTTCGATGTCTATGGCCGAGCCACGAAGCCGAGATGTTTGAAATTCATTCCCATTTCTTGCATGGGATGTAAACAGGCAGCCAGTGACACGTATATGATATTTCGATCCATTTTGGCGCACCAGAACTTGTGATTGTAGTTCAAATTCTAATTATGCTCATTAAATGCCTAGAAAACTCAATTAAAATAAAAAAGGCCAAACGAACCCTGAATGATTCCATATTTTAGCATGACTCTCCTATAGGTCTATGTTGCCTCTAGAAAAATCAATAGAAGAGGTAGGGGATGTCGTTTTGCCCACAAAACGTGATACACAATCCCTATGGGATCATGTAGCTTCTTGTGAAAAGCACCAGTTTATAAGAGACTTGTGACGAAACTTGTCCCACATTGGATTTTTTTACCACGGCACATATGTGCCATGCCATCACACCATGCCAAGTTTCATGAATTGCTTACAAGATTTGGGTTTACTAGAATTAAAAACTCTCGATTCTCAATGTATTGCCGAGCCACGAAGCCGAGATGTTTGGAATTCATTCCCATTTCTTGCATGGGACCTAAACATGCAAGTACGGACACATATATGATTTTGTGATCCATTTTGGTGCATCAGACCTTGTGATTGTAGTTCAAATTTGAATTATGCATATTAAATGCCTTGAAAACTCAATGAATGTATCAAAGGGGCTAAACGAACCCTGAATAATTTCATATTTTAGAATGACACTCCTATAGTTGGATGTTTAATGCACATAAATGTTATTGCAATCCAAACACCTTCCATTATCAATGTAACCTCAATTTTTGTTTTAAAACAATATGAAAATCTACTACATCATAAACAATTCAAGATCATGAATCATGTGTGATGCAGTATGAAATATCTTGGGCCAATCCTCATATATATACGGCTTACTCCGGAAGCTTAGTCGTCTACAGTACACGACCGACGCATGAACCACACCTTCTCCCCAAGCCCATTATATTGTTCAAGTGTCGCTGGTGAAAGATGGAGATGTGGATCTGCATCGTGAGGGCAACTTTGGCAACCCACTCTACCCTAAGTGCGGCTGCATCAGCCATGAGCAAGCTAACAACATCCATGAGCGCGACGGGGATAGAAAATGGCTAGAACGGCACAATAGCTGTCTGTTCCTCGACGGCCACCGTACCGCTGATGGCGGCTGCCCACACCTATGCCGAGGCTGCCCACGCCCAGCTCGTGTCGATCACAACATAAATAGTAGCTACCTACTTCGACACCGGTTGAGAACCCATGTCCAAAGAGTTGGCAATTGCCAAGAGCGCTCGAGGAGTCGTCCGTTTGTCGGTGGCCTCCCTAGAAGAGATTGAGGCCATCAATGCCTGGACTGCTGCCGCCCAAGCTAGGGCCATGGCGGCCTTTTCCAAATAGAAGGTGAAAGCAAACTACAAGACTTCCCATAGAGGTCGTCGAGCACTAGATTTTTATGGAGGAGGTGGTGGAGATGGACGAGCGCCAGGTGGAATATTAGTCTTTATTTAGAGCATTGGTCTTTTGTTAGATTAATGTTTAGGTCAACCAACTCTATTTAATTGCTCGGTTAAGTATGTGCGGGCTGTGATGTATGATCTTTTGTGTAGTATTCAAATTAACAAATGATGTTAAATTATGCAATGACGTGGATGACCACTATAAAGAGGGAAATTCGGACCAAAATTTGTCATCGTATCCCCATTTTGTCCTTTAAATGAAAATGAAATGCAAGTAAACCACACACATTTTTTAGCACGAACCGTGTGAAATGTAGTATCCAATATCTTACGTCAGAAGCTTGGAAACCAAAATGTTTACGTTAAAACTCATCACACACGGCACATGGGGTGAAGTATAGGATTCGTTTCTGATGTTTACATATCGCACACAGTTCTGATTAAGGGACTATGTCCGGTGAGAATTTGTGCGCTAGTTTTTCGTTGCACCGAATGAAAAAATTTGGGTTGCGGCAGAAATATCTACCTTCCCCACCCCTCATACCAACCAAAAGCCAACATTCTCCCTGCTCCCTCCTCATTTCCTAAGTTCAAACCTTCATTGCTAGCTTGCAGCACCGCCTTCTTGCTGGCGATGTTCCTTCCTGCTGCTCGGTCTTGTCCATCTAGTCAGGTAATCCATACCTCCCCTGTACCCCTCCCCACCCCCTCCTACTCCATTACACATGCCCCATCTGTTGACACAACACCTTCCTCCCAAATCACCATGCCAACCCCCAAATAATCGATGGCGAAAGCCAAGTGCATGCAGTATAGCCAGGATCTCAGGGAGCATTTGGCAGCGGAGAAACAAATTGTGCCTCCACACGTGGATGAGGCCGTGATGGCCGTCACGCAAGCCGACCCCCAGATCTTGGAGCAGCACCTCATCATCGAGGGCACCATTTATGACCCATGCGCAGATGCCATCACGCGGTTTGCTACTTTAAACGACAACTCATTGTGTTTTCTCGAGGGTACCATCAGTGCCTTCGACAAAGACTACGGGGTCTTTTCTTAGTGTGCCCGTTCTTACCTTAGCTCTAGAGTCGTTAGGTTAGGGCTCGAGAAGGCTCATGTCGCTCACCACTATGAGGAGGGCACCCAAGATGTGGAGGACTCACCCTCTTCCAAGTATAAGGAGCCCTTCGTCATCGATATCTTTGACGATGAGCAATAGCTTATTTTTTAGCTTAATTACCAAGGACCTATGTTGAGATGTGTATGTCAGTTAATCATGTTTGGTTCACCTATTGCACATGCTTCTGCTGCCTTGCCTTTACAATGAAATGTACAATGTAATGCTACTATGCAATCTGATCTTCTAGTATGTTTATTGTGCAATGTGGTGCTTAGTTAACTATTTGGTTTATTTGTTTGGTGCTTAGTTAACTATTTTGTTCATTTGTTCTGGTGATCTTTTAACTATTTAGTTCACTTGTGCAATGTGATGTTTTATTAATTTTGTATTGTTATGCATGTGAGAAATAAATCAAATTTGGATGTACTGGAACCTTGTCAAACATATATACAATTGCTATATTTCCTAGTTCTTAGCACGCTTGGTTTAGATAACTAGCTTTTCCATGTGGCTCGTTTTAATTCATTGGATGTCCAATGCATTTACTTTTCATCAACATATTTTACTGATAGTATGCCAAATCTCACTTATAACATGATCAATATCGATCTTATATATGTTGCAGGGGGAAACAATGGGAGACACTGAAGTTTACCATCAAGGTTTAAAGATGCATGGTCCTTTGCCTAATAGCACATTATTGTGCAATTGCAGTAACCATTCTAATATATAGATTTTTTTAACAATTTATTCTTGCACATGTAGGTCCTGCTATAAGTGGTTTAGACCCACTGTTCGACCCATTTTGCATGTGGGGAAATGAGGTGTCCATGAATATCATTGACATCGAGAAACTCGGAAAGATTGTTAAGATAAATAAACTAGCCATGAAAACAACAAGATATGTTTCTGCACAATGAAAAAAACATCAGTCAACTATAGGATGGTACTATCTCTTTCACCATGTCTTTTTCCCTTTGTGCAAGTTCAAACTTTAGAAAAAATATTTATGCATATCTTTGTTTTCAGTCCTTTTCAAGGTAGTTCATCGATGATTACGTCTCAAACCACATGTATGGTCAAGAGGCGAGGACGGTATTCATACAACACCCACAGTATAATCTTGAAGTCTTCCTCAAGAGGACAAAGGATGGGCGGGCAATCATCCACAAGAACTGGCCTAAAGTTGTAAGGACCTTCAACATCATTGAAGGCTCAATATTGACCTTCTGCTGCAACATTTTTCTAGAGAGACTCATCTGTGTATTTACCATCTACGATGCTACTTTCTAAATGTATTAGATGTTGCATGTGAAACTTGGTCCTCTTGTGTATTTGGGTAGGTAGGTAGTATATGCCTATATGATGTTGTACTCTGATGTGATTTCAATTATGAAATCTTGGTTGCCATAAAACGAATATGAGATATATCTTGTGCTTGATATGAAATGCCAATTCAATTACTAAATGGATTATAAATAATAGGGCAATTAGGCTGCTTATTGGGGTTTTCATATTGCAGAAAGTTTGCCAGACACAACTGTGGGTGATGACCTCAATAAACCTACCCGGTTTATAGAAAGTTGGTGTGTTGGATGAGTGAACAATCACACATAACTTTCGGACAATAATTGTGTGTGTTAGGTCACCTTGCACAAATGTTTCCACATAAAAACTGTGTGTGATGGCAGCCATATGCCAAACAATTTATTCTAGGCATCGTGCATGATGTATTGAGTAACTAAGACGATAGAATTATATCAAGCGTTTGTGATGGTGACCCCTATCATAGACGATGCTCTATAGAAAATAGTGTGTGATGTACCATACAAACATAAATGCATCTTTGGGATTCACTATGTGGGATGCCTAGTGCATCTCACACGACTTCTCCAATATACCTGTTTGCAATGGGCCTTCCAATCACACACGGGCTCTATTTTCCCAACGTGTTGACTTGAGGAGGCATCGCCGATGATTTATCTGTATCATGTGGGATAGCCGCCTCCCCCCCCCCCCCCCTCGACCGCACACACAGGCAAGTTGACAATGTAAAACTACGTCGCAAAAGAGGGGGTAAAAACCGTTTGGCTAGGAATCGATTGCACTAATGTTTGCTGACGTTGCTAGTCTTCTTATATGCCTAGTACTTGGGGATGTTCCGCTTCCAGTGGCCATTCCCCTTGCAATAGAAGCACTCGGTCTTGGTTTTGGGTCCGGCCTTGGTTTTCTTCAGTGGAGCAACAACTAGCTTGCCATTCTTCTTAAAGTTTCCCTTCTTTCCCTTACCCTTCTAGAAACTAGTTGTCCTTTTGACCATCAACACTTGATGCTCCTTCTTGATTTCTACCTCCGTGACCTTAAGCATCAGAAAAAGCTTTGGGATCATCCTCTCCATCCCTTGAATGTTATTGTTCATCATGAAGCTCTTGTAGCTTGGTGGCGGTGACTGGAGAACTATGTAAATCACTATTTCATATGGAATATTAAGTCCCAACTGATTCAAGTGCTTGTTGTACCTAGATATTTTAAGTATGTGCTCACTAGAGGAGTTGTTCTCCTCCATCTTACAATTGAAGAACTTGTTGGAGGTGTCATACTTTCAACCAGGGCACATGCTGATGACTACTCGATAGTGTTGTTCTCCTCTATCTTACAAAAGAAGAACTTGTTCGAGGTGTCATACCTTTCAACCCGGGAATGAGCTTGAAATACCAATTTCAGCTACTGGAACATCTCATATGCTCTGTGGTCCTCAAAACATCTTTGGAGCCTCGTTTCTAAGCCGTAAATAATCACACAATGAACTACCGAGTAGTCATCGACATGTGCCTGCCAAACGTTCACAACATCCACAAACGATGCTGGAGGGGGTCACGCACTGAGCGGTGCATCAAGGACATAAGAATTTTGTGTATTAGTGAGGATAATCCTCAAATTATGGACCCAGTCCACATAGTTGATTCCATCATCTTTCAACTTAGTTTTATCTTGGAAAGCATTAAATCCAGGGGAGCTACAATGTGATCCATTCATCTACAACATAATTTTGCAAATAAAATTTACACTATGTTCATGAAAATTAGTTCAATTTATCAAATTACTAATGAACTCCACTTAAATCAACACCCCTCAAGTTGTAAATGATCCAAATCCATCAACCCAAGTGCAATCATCACGTGATGTGGGGAAGTTTCAATGGTGAAGATCTCCATGTTATCATATCTTCTATATGACTCATGTTCGACCTCTCGGTCCTCCGTGTTCCGAGGCCATGTCTATAAATGTTAGGCTCATCAGGTTTAACACAAGTATTTTGCATGTGTAAAACTGACTTACACCCATTGTATGGAAACAAAGAGTCTATCACACCCAATCATTAGGAGGTGCTTCAAAACAATGAACTTTCGCAATGGCGCATACTTAGGGAGAACATCATTTATCTTCAAATTAAGTGAAGGATCGTCTTATAATGATGTCATAGTCCTAAGCAAAATAAAATGTACATAGCTAAACATCACATCCAATCAATATGTGATATGATATGGTCGTTATCATCTTGTGCTTTTAATCTCCATCTCCAAAGCACTGCCACGATCTCCATCATCACTGGCATAGGACAATGATCTCCATCATCATTCCATCATGTGGTTTTATCCACCAACTATTGCTTCTATGAATATTTCTAACTCATAAAGACAAAGTAAAGTAGTTACATGGTTGTCGGTATCAAACGCGGCGGATCTCAGGTAGGGGGTCCCGAGATGTGAGACTAGGATCGATGGTAACAAGAGACGATGTTTACCCAGGTTTGGGCCCATCAATGGAGGTAAAACCCTACATCCTTCTTGTTTATATTGATGATATGTAGGTTACAGAGTTGATCTACCTCAAGATCGAATAGCTAAAACCCTAGATGAGTTGTTCTCTGTCCTACAACCTAAAACCCTCTGACTTATATAGACACCGAGGGTACTGTAACAGCCCAAGTGCACCCTTGCCATATTTGTAATGTATCTCATGTGGAACTTCCATGTTTGCCACCATATTTTGTGATAATAATATTTTTCTTCATGTCATTCTTGCATCATGGAATCATAAGCATTCATCATATTATTTTGTGTGCCCCAAGGTTGTGTGTGATGTTGATATGGGTGTGGTTGAAGTGATCCTGTCTGTTTGTGTGTGTGTGTGCAAGTGTGGTGCTACCTCATCCCCCATTTTTCAAACCATGCCATAAAGTCATCTCTCTTTAAAATAAGTTGCAACCTGAGTCTAACTTGCCTATAATTCTTTTAAAATGTTCTGGTGCATAAGTGAAGTATTTTGAGTAGGGTATGTGAGCTCTCTCAATTGTTGCAACTTTTGTCATTAATGTTTAATTGCAAAATAGTAGTATTTAATTATCAAAAGTAATTAATTTACCTTGGCTAAAAATGGCTAGTTCATTTTTATTAAATAGGTTGCATGTATTTTACTGCCAAAGTATTTTGGTTTTCTCAAAAATCCTTTTATTTATTCTGTGTGGTTTTTATTGGGGTTTGTTTTGTTTTTAAAAAGAAAAACTTCTGTTTTTGAGAGAGAGAGAGACCGAGGGGCGAGTGGGCCTCATTCTCCCCTAGCATCCCATCTCCCCCGCGCCCCAGTCAGCCACAACCCAGCATGTACGTGTCGTCCCTGACGGCCACCTGCTCCCTGACACCGTACCTTTTCTTTAGAGAGCAGAGAGCAGCGACCGCGTTGGCACGGACGTCGAGATGTCATTAGCCCCCGAGCCCTCCTATAAAGGTGTCCGCGCGCATCCCTAGGGTTCCCTATCCCCATTCCCTCCTTCCTTCGCTGCCGCCAGCGTGGGTAAGGGCTTCTCCCCACCATAGCCGTCGCATGCCGCCATGACCCGAATGAGCACGAGCTCGAGCTCGGGCTAGTCGTCGTTTCCCCTCCCAGACTCCTCTGCCAGTCACATCCCTAGCTTTAGCATGCATTAGGATCCATGTTGTGATTGCATCATGTCTAAATTCTTTTAAACTTGAAATGGGGATGTTCAAAACCCTAGCACCATTTGAATTCAAATAGGCTCAACCAAAATATATTTTTCCAATGATCCAAAGTGACCTTGGAAAATGTTCATCTCCTCTGGAATAATGTGGCAACATAAACCAGGGGTGGTGCATATTTTACAAATGTCATTTTGAGTATTGAATTAAATCAATAAATATTCATATTGGGGTTTTAAAATGCTATAAATATTTTTTAAACTCCAACAAATTTGAAACTTGGCCAGGGCCTTTGGAATAATTCCTCTAGTGCCTAGAAAAAGTTTCACATTTTTATAAAATATTTTAGTTCCTAAAATAAAAAAATGCAATAACAGAAATAGTAAAAAGAACAAAATTATAAAAAAGGAGGCCAGGAGGGACTGGCCTAGCTGGCCCAGCCAGCCTCCACCGTCTTCAACCTCCTGCCAGTAGGCAGGAGGGCGTGTGGCAGGGGCGCGCCGGCACGCGCGGGCCACCTCCTGCCTGGCTGGCTGCCCTAGAGGCCCCCGGGTGTGCCAGCACGACCCCCTCCTTGTCGTGCCCTTCTTCCCTCCCTCTCTCCCTGTCGCTCCCTCTCGCTCTCCCCCCACTCCTATGCTCTCTCCCGTATGGACCGAAGCCACGTCGCTGCCATCGATCCGCCATCGCCGCGCGTCCCCAACCACGCCACCAGCGCCAGAAGCCCTCGGTGAGGCCCCGGTCCTTCTTCCCCTAGCCCAGTCGCCGTTTTCCCATTCTAGCGCGCGCGCCGCCTCGGCCGAGCTCCGGCCGCCGCAAGTGAGGTCGCCGCTGTCGGCTCTGGCATCCCCCGCGGCCCTAGCTAGACTTTCCGGGTGCGGGCGAGCGAGGGCTTTGCCTTAGTGCCCCCATCCACCGCTCCCGTGGCTGGTAGCGCGGACACCGCTCCGACCAGAGGTCGCCGGCGATGAGCCGTTACCTGAGCCCCAACCGGTGGGGCCCCATCGTCAGGTGATTAGCTTAAGGCTAATCACCATTTACCTGACCCCTAGGTCACTAACATGTGGGCCCAGCCCTGTTAAATTATTAGTTAGATTAATTTAAAAACTGTTAGATGAGTGAGTCAGTGATAGGTGGGGCCCAGCCGCCAGGTTTGACCTAGGATGGCGCCTTTGATCTGCTAATGTCATCATGACGTTAGGCTGACATAATAAAAGCATTTCTATATATTTAAATAAATTCCAGAAATTAATAAAAAATCTAAAAATTCATAGCAAATAATATGAAACTCATATGAAAATATTTTATATATGAAAAGCGATCAAAAAAAAATCAATGAATCCATCTATACCATTTTCTTGCATGTTAGAGGAACCTAAATAGGTGAACTTGGACATTTTAGCTCAAATACATTATGGAACTCCATATATGAAGTTGAATTTGAACCTTGAGTTCAAACCTACTTCATTTAAATTTGTTGCTAGATGCATTAGCTCAAACACATCATATTGCCATGTCATACTCATGCATCGTATTGTTGCATTTGATGTGTATTGTTTTTTTTCCTTTGATGGTTGTTCTTCATGTTAGGTACTGTTCCGAAGGATACGATCGAGTATCCATCTAAGGAGCAGTAACGTGTGATCGTCTTATCAGACAAGCAACCCCCTTGAACATATCCAATACAATCCCACTCTCTCGCTCTTGCTCTCACTTATTGCATTAGGACAAAACGTTTTAACTTTTACATGTTCTGGTAGTTGAACCCATTCCTCTTCATGACCTATCATTGTCACAGTAAATAGCTGAACCATGCAACCTAGCATACCTGGTAGATGCTTGAGCTATGTTGTGCCTTTAACCTGCTATGCTTGCTATGCTTAGAGTTGTGTCAGGTCTGATTCATCTAGGTGATGTACCGGAGTGAACTAAAGTTTGTTCTGATGGTTAGAGTTAAGTTGTGAACACGATTTGGTAAAGGTAGCGATGAGAGGCCATGTAGGAGTACATGGCGGGTTGTCTCATTGGGACCGTCCTTAAGAACTGAGTCTTGTGTATGTTGTCCAAGACTAGACTTATTAATTGACTATCTCACATTGGGATCCTTAATTGACTATCTCGACTTATTAATCGACTTGAGCTCTGTCCAGGAGTTGCAACTAGTTTCTGGTGTTTGTAGGATATGCTAGTAGTCTACCGAGTGGCACCCCGTACAGGTGGGCTTGGGACAGACTAGGCATTGTGGCCCAGTGTACCAAGCATAGTACCATCCGTCGAGGTGGGCTTGGGAACCCTGTACACATCGTTTGGGGCCATTGAGGAAACTTCGGCTGGACTTCCTTGCGGGTTCAGTCTCAAATAGGCGATAAACCTGGACTAGAGTCTTGTGTGGTTAGTTAGGTCATGGCCGACTCCCTTGCTGGGCTTCCGCTTGAAGGTTGCCGAGGTGCCTTTTTACGAGCACATGGCTGTAAGTGGAGAGAGCATGTGTTATGAAGTACCCCCCTATAGGGTAATCAATCTATTTGAATAGCCGCGTCCGCGGATATGGACTACTTGGATAGTTATATGGTTCATAGACAATTTAAACGGTTAATCATAAAAGCTTCAAGACAACTGTGACTACCGTGGATGGCACTCTCATAGGAATACGGGAGCGGATCCATGGTGGTGTATTGTTGTGGTGTTAGTGGACTCGTGTACGCTTCACAAAACTTTTCAAAGTTATGAAAGAGGTAGTACAGGATAGCCACCTAGTCAAAGCTGGCTTGCTACATTGAACCCCACAACTTCCTTGTTGATACCGATGCATATGTAGTTAGTTCTGATGTAAGTCTTGCTGAGTACTCAGTACTCACTATTGCTTAATTATGTTTTTGTAGAGGAGACTCCAGTCTTGCTAGTGGTTTCTATGATAAGATCGATGTTGGCCATTTAGCTTGGGAATCCCAGCCAGAGGTCTGGTTCCTATGGAGGGCCTTGTAGATTGACAGGCTTCCTCAGCCTTCTTCTTTTCTAGATGTCTGTACCCAAACATGTTAAGCTTCCGCTTGTTGTTTGTATGATTTGTGTGTTGGGTCATGTGACCCCTGTTTGTAATATCACTCTATGTTGGGTTTTATGATCCTTCTAAATAAATGTTGTGTTGTTGTATGGTTATGTTGTGATGCCATAGTTGTATCTATGCATATCGGGCATGTCGTCTGTACGTGTGACGTGCAACGATATGTACGGGATTCGACACCTAGTTGTGTGCCTTTAGTAGTACTCTTTATAGGGAAATGCCTCTTGTGCTTCCATCGAGCCTTGGTAGCTCGCTACTGCTCCGGACACATTGATTGACCGGCATGCATCCTTATTTGCTGTTGTGTCTGTCTCTTCGGGGAAATGTCTCGCAGTGTAATGGAGTCCCTGTAGCCTGCTATGACTCGTCTACGTGAAATGATGACATTTATGTTCCACTGCGTAACAGAGTCCTTGTAGCTTACTATGACTCATCTACACATGCTAGAGGCCGACACCTGCATTGCTGGGTTACGTATGCCTGTTTCTATACGGATGTGCCACTTGGGTTCTATGACTAGTCATGTCGACCCGAGTTCTTTGATGTTTGAATGCTAGCAACATATTACATATGTGAGCCAAAAGATGCAGACGGTCCCGGCCCAGGTAAGGTGGTAGCCGTGGAGTTAACCGTGCGTGAGGCCGCAAAGTGATGTAATGTGTTACATGCTGGATTCTTATGGCTTAGGATCGGGGTCCCGACAGCGTTGGTATCAGAGCTGACTGACTGTAGGATTAGCAAGCCAAACTGGTCGATGTTGAGTCTAGCAATTCCTTAGTTATATAAGGGAATTTATTGTGGAAGGGAACGTAAGGCTCTTTTTACTCCTTTCCCCATGTTATTCTGATTCTGAGTCACCCTCTCCTTTTCTATGGGGATTTAGAACTAGGCTTCTTATCTATCTACCAGGATCTTGTGTTACTATTCTGTAGACTTATAGGAATGGTTGATCTGAGTTTCAATCCAGTCCTCGAGTGTTATCTGTGTAGCATGTTAGCTCAATTAGAATCTTGAGATGGTCATGCTAAGGTGTTGTGGCACCTAAATCTTTTGCAGGATGTCTCATTTCTAAGCATTCGTAGTCGTTATGCTGCCCAATTTTTCCCTTGGATTTCTTTGATGATCAATGCTTTTCCTTTCCCTCCTACCTTTTGGTATGCCGCCATGTCTAATCCTAGTTTCTCATCATCAGGATGTCCCGCAATAACCAGGCTGCCATTGGTCGCAAGAAGGTCCAGAGACGTGGAACCAAAGATGTTGAAGTTCTGTCAGATTCACCTTCGTTGGCACAGTTCATGTTAGACATTGAGAAGGAGAAGCAAGAGTCAAATCGCTTGCTGGCACATATTCAGGAAAACACCACACATCAATGCGCTGGAACAGTGACCAACCGTGATTTGGCTTCTACCTCGGGTCCTAGATCCCAGAAGCGCCGGATTTGGGTTCCGAACTCATCGCTTCCTCTTGGATATGCACCAAGGCCAACCTATGTGGCGCCTCGTCCAACTCAGCCAAATGCTCCACCCAAATCTATTGGTGGACCGCCTGTCAATGCGATTCCACGTCATATTTCTGTGATTTGCTACAAGTGCGGAGAACCAGGCCACATTGCTTGCAATTGCACTCAGTCTAATGGTGTTTCACCTCAGTCTGGAAAGTTTGTTGACCACAATAAGTCACTAGTCAAGGTGATCCATGCCAAGCCAACCATCACTGAACAGGGATGTGTGAATCACGTCTCAGTCAAAGAAGCTAATGATGATCCAGAGGTTCTCCTTGGAACGCTTCTTGTCAATTGCCATGCGGCATCAGTTCTATTTGATATTGGAGCATCGCATTCCTTCATCTCGGAAGGTTGTGCCCGGTTGCACGACATGTCATTTTGCGATATGCCAATTGCTCTTGAAATTCAGACTCCAGGGTCTAGATGGTAGACCACAAGAATAAGCCATGGAAATGAAATACGTGTTGATAGACTTGTATTCCTTGCTTCGTTGATAGCTCTCAAGTCTTTAGATATTAATATCATCTTGGGTATGGACTGGTTGATAGCTCACCATGCGAAGATCGATTGCTCCACCAGGTCTGTTCAGCTTACGCATCCATCTGGCAAGCTAGTCCATGTTTCAACACGAGTTGCAAAGCGTCGGCTCTTTTCACTCAATGCCAACCCTCTTCCCAAGCTTGAAGATATACCGGTAGTAAGAGATTTTCCGGATGTCTTCCTAGAAGAATTGCCAAGCATTCCGCCTGACAGGGATGTAGAGTTTGTGATAGACCTCATCCCAGGAATGTTCCAATTTCTAGAAGACCTTATAAGATGGCACCCTTGGAATTAGCTGAGCTCAAGAAGAAACTTGATGAGTCCTTGCAAAAGGGTTTCATTCGACCTAGCTCTTCTCCTTGGGCTTGTCCCATCCTCTTTGTGAATAAGAAGGATGGAACAGATCGAATGGTTGTGGATTACTGACCCGTCAATTTGGTCACAATAAAGAATAAAATCCGCTCCCCAGGATCAATGATTTGTATGATCAACTCGCTGGTTCTTCAGTGTTCTCCAATATTGATTTGAGGTTAGGCTACGATCAAATCAAGATTAAGAATGGAGACATTCCCAAGACAGCATTCGTCACACATTATGGGCACTACGAGTACACAGTCATGTCTTTTGGACTAACCAATGCTCCTGCAACATTTTCCCGTTTGATGAACTCAATCTTCATGGAGTACTTATATAAGTTCATCGTCGTTTACCTCGATGATATTTTGATTTATTCGAAGAATGAAGAAGAACATGTTGAGCACCTTAGACTTGTGCAAGAAAAACTCAGAGAGCACCGTCTTTATGCCAAGTTCTCCAAGTGTGAATTTTGGTTACCTCAACTGACCTATCTAGGTCATGTGATCTCCGGAAAGGGCATTGCAGTCAATCCTAAAAGAGTTCAGGCCATTCTCAACTGGACTCCACCTGAAACAGTTAAGCAAGTTAGAAGTTTCCTTGGTTTAGCGAGCTATTGTCACCGCTTCGTGGAGAACTTCTCCAAAGTTGCCAAGCCTCTGACGGAATTCCTTAAGAAAGATAAGAAGTTTGAGTGGACCCCACAATGTGAGCACGGTTTCCAGGAACTGAAGAGACGTTTGACCTCTGCTCCCGTGCTTGTGCCACCTGACTTCTCCAAGGACTTCGTCATCTATTGTGACGCTTCCAGACAAGGACTTGGATGTGTTCTTATGCAAGACCGACAGGTGATCGCCTATGCATACCGACAGTTGCACCCACATGAGGAAAATTATCCAACACATAATTTGGAGCTTGCAGCAGTAGTCCATGCACTCAAGGTATGGCCACATTACCTTCTTGGTAATCGTTGCGAGATTTACATAGATCACCAAAGCCTGAAGTATATATTCACTCAACCAGATCTGAATCTCAGACAAAGACGATGGTTAGAGATGATTACGACTTACGACTTAGGAATTACTTACACCCCACAAGGCAAATGTCATGGCGGATGTGTTAAGTCATAAATCCTATTGCGACAATCTTATGCTGCAACAAGGTCAACCCCTTCTTCATGAGGAATTTTGCAAGCTTAACCTCCACAATGTTCCTCGCGGATCCCTTTCAACATTGGTTGCAAAACCTACTCTAGAGGATCAGATTATAACAAGCCAACAGTATGATGTGGGTATTACCCGGATCGAGGATAATGTTGAAAAGGGAATTGTTGGTAGTTTCTCCATTGATATAGAGGTGCAGTATATTTTGGGAATCGATTGGCAGTTCCTAAAAAGCAACAACTTCGAGAGTTGATCCTTAAGGAGGCTCGTGATTCTCCTCTCACCATTCACCCTGGCAGCACGAAGATGTATCAGGACCTACGCCAAATGTTCTGGTGGACTAGAATGAAGAGGCAAATCGCTCAATTCATTGCTAACTGTGATGTTTGTCATCGCGTAAAGGCAGAGCATCTGAGACCTGCTGGCACCCTTTGGCCTTTAGCTATTCCTGAATGGAAATGGGATAAATTTGAAATGGATTTCATCACCGGATTTCCCAACACCAAGAAAGGAAATAATGCAATCTTCGTGGTTATTGATGGCCTTTCCAAAGTGGCTCATTGCCTTCCTGTTCGAGAGAGTATCACTGCTAACGAAGAAAATAGTGTAAGAAACATCTCCCGAAGAAAATAGTACCTCTATCTATACCTTTCTTCAGGGTGCTACATAAATCATAGGTAGTAAGGTTGTATACTAATAGTATGCGACTAATGGCTCTTTGTCGGAAAAGAAACCCGAGTCATGGTGCTAATGACCATAGTCTTATTAGTTGCTTCCATCGCAACTGATGAATTTTCTGCTGAAGATAGCTAGCTTTTGGCTTCACCTGTCTAAGGTACGTATCCGGATAACCCGGTTGTAACAATCGAAGAGGTGCTCCCTTTACCCTCTAGACGAACAATCGGGAACGTAGAGGGTAAGCACAGGAGCAAGGCAATCCATCTTGGCAAAGTCTTATTTCGAATTAATGCATATGATGTCTTAAACACGATAAGGGAAACATGCGTACATAATAAATGTGAATAAATGCTTATAAAGCATTGGCTTCGGAAAGAAACCCCAAGGTGTTGTGTTCGGATTTAACACTTAAGGGTGTAAGCCGAAAATCTTAGTACAAGATCGGTTGAACTGAACATAGATTTGGGAAGAAAAGGAAAAAAATCAAATCTACCAAACAGCAAGGTGGGAGGGGATGGAAAAAGTAAAGAAAAAGGAAATAAAAACGAGGTAAAGGGTAAAGAATGTGACGACACTGGTTTATCCGTAGAAGTGCCAAAGACCAGCTACATTCCATGGGTTTGGTTCAAGGCGGTTGTTCGACGGGTTCCGAAGACGGTAAGCCCCTCCCGCGAGTACTTAGTTGATTATGAAGCGGCCCTCCCATTGGGGTTTGAGTTCACGTTTCTGCTTCTCCGAGAGCCGTAAGACGAGTTCACCCATGTTATATGCTTTTGCCCTGACCTCCCTACTCTGGTAATGTCGGGCCTGCTGTTGATAAAAAGTAGAGCGAGCCTCAGCTATGTCGTGCTCTCCTTCTAAAGCGTCCAGGTCGTCCTGTCGATCTAACTTGGCCTCCTTTTCCTCGTACATGCGCACCCTTGGTGCATCACGAATAATATCATAGGGGATGACTGCTTCTGCCCCATAGATCATGAAGAACAGCGTGTATCCCGTTGATCTGTTCGGGCTAGTATGTAACCCCCATAGAACGGAGTCGAGCTCCTCCACCCAATGATAGTCGGACTCATGAGGAGATCGGACCAAATGTGGCTTAATGCTGCTCATGATGAGGCCATTTGCTCATTCGACTTCTCCATTGGTCTGTGGATGATACACCGATGCATAATCAAGCTTGATGCCCATTTGTGCGCACCAGTCTTTGACCTCTTGGGACATGAAGTTGGATCTGTTGTCCGTTATCATACTGTGCGGGACGCCAAAACGGTGTACCACACCGGATATAAAGTCGATTACTGGTCCGGACTTGGCTGATTTGACAGGTTTTGCCTTAACCATTTGGTGAACTTGTCAACCATGACTAGTAGGTATTTATTCTTCTTGGTCCCCCCCTTTAAGTGGTCGACCATCTCCAGCTCCCAGACCGTGAAAGGCAAGGTGATCGGAATAGTCCGAAGAGCTGTTGGGGGCATGTGACTTCGATTTGCAAAAGGTTGACACCCCATGCAGTGTTTCACAAGTGATTGGGCGTCCACCCTAGCAGTGGCCAAAAGAAACCAGCTCGAAAGGCCTTGCTAACTAAGGCTCTTGCTGCAGCGTGGTGGTCGCCCATCCCTACGTGGACTTCAGCTAAGAGCTTCCATTCTTCTTCCTTAGATATGCACCACTATAATATTCCGGTGGTGCTTTTCTTATATAACTCACCCTCGTGTACTTTGTAGGCTATGGATCGCCGAATTATGCGTCGCGCCTCCGTCTGATCGTCGGGGATTTCTTTGTGAAGGTAGGCGAGGAAGGGCTCAAAACATGGCGCGATTACTGCCATGACCTCATGAGCCGAAGGCGTTTCATCCATGACGGAGTCGCCAACGATTTTCTCGTCTGGTTCATATATAGGGAGAACAACCTCTTCCACGGTATTCAGATTGGCGCCCATATGATCGTCCTGCCAAACCACGGATGGCTTAAAGAGCCGTTCCAGGAAAGTGTTTTTTGGGACAGGGTCGCGTTTAGCACCCATGCAGGCCAGTATGTCGGCGTATTGGTTGTTGTCTCGAGCGACGTGGTGAAATTCTAGCCCCTCAAACCGTGCGGATATCTTGTGGACAGTGCTTCTGTATACCGCCATCTTTGGGTTTTTGGCATCGAATTCGCCGTTGATTTCAAAGATGGCCAGGTTGGAGTCTCCCCGTACCTCCAGCCGTCGTATGCCCATTGATACTGCCATTCGAAGACCATGCAAGAGTGCTTTGTATTTGGCTGCATTGTTGGAATCGACATACATGATCTGCAACACGTATCAAATGTTGTCGCCTGTGGGGGATGTGAGGATAACTCCAACCCCCATTCCGGCCAAAGTTTTAGATCCATCGAAGTACATCGTCCAATGGGAGTATGTACTATATTCCTTGGGGAGCCTTGCCTTTGTCCACTCGGCAAGGAAATCTACCAGTACCTGAGATTTTATAGCTCGTCGTGGCTTGTAGGCAATTTCAAAGGGAAGGAGCTTGATAGCCCACTTGGCTATCCGGCCGATGGCGTCCCTGTTGTTGATTATGTCATTCACGGGTAGTTCGGATGCCACCATAACTGAACACTCTTGGAAGTAGTGCCTGAGATTCCGTGATGCCATAAATACTGTATAGGCTATCTTCTAGTAGTGTGAGTATCTGGACTTACACTGCGTTAGTACTTCTAACACGTAATAGACCAGTTTTTGTGTCCGGAATTTATGTCCCTCCTCCTCTCGTTCGACGACGAGCACTGCGCTAATGACTTGGTTGGTAGTCGATATGTATAATAACATGGGTTCACCAGCACCTGATGTTGTGAGTATGAGATTGCTTGCTAGTACTATTTTAATTTCTTCTAACGTAGCCGCTGCTTCGTCGGTCCACTAGAAATTGTTGGTCCGTTTCAGCAGTCTATAGAGAGGTAAAGACTTTTCCCCGAGGCATGAGATAAAGCGGCTTAGCGCCGCTACACAACCAGCCAACCTCTGGACATGCTTTAGCTCAGTGGGTATTGCAAGTTCTGATAGAGCACGGATCTTAGCCGGATTCACTTCTATTCCTCTATGGGAGACGAAGAATCCGAACAATTTACCAGCGGGAACTCTGAATACACATTTCTCCATATGGAATCATATGTCATACTCGCATAGGCTGGCAAAGGTTTGCCGTAGGTCGTCGATCAACTGGATGACGTGTTTGGTTTTGATTACCACATTGTCCGCGTATGCCTCGACTGTTTTACCGACTTGTTTTGCGAGACAAGCCTGGATCATGCGATGGTACATAGCGTCAGTGTTTTTTAGCCCGAAGGGCATCGTGTTGAAGCAGAACGGCCCGTAGGGGGTGATAAATGTGGTTGTAGCTTGGTCGGATTCCTTCATTTTAATCTGATGATATTCGGAATAGGCGTTGAGGAAACACAATGAGTTGTGTCCGAGTGTGGCATCAATAATCTGGTCTATGCGTGGTAAGGAGAAAGGGTCCTTAGGGCAGGCATTGTTGGGATCTTTAAAGTTGACGCACAATCGCCAGGATTTGTCTTTCTTTGGTACCATAACTAGGTTTGCCAACCATTCGGGGTGATTGATCTCCCGAATAAATCCGGCCTTTAGTAGTTTAGCTAATTCTTCACCCATAGCTTGTCGTTCGGGCTAAGAAAAGTGGCGCAGAGTTTGCTTAACAGGCTTCAAGCATGCAATGATGTTCAGACTATGTTCTGCTAGCCGCCGTAGGATTCCGGGCATATTAGAGGAATGCCACGCGAAGATGTCCCAGTTTTCTCATAGAAATGTTCGTAGTGCCTTGTCCACTATGGGATCGAGCTGATCTCCAATGGACGATATCTTGTTGGGGTCCGTTAGGTGCACTTGAGATTTAACGATTTCCTTTGCAGGTTTAAAGGCCATGGGTTTGGGCCTTTTGCTAAGGATCACATCGTCCTTGTCAACTGTTGACCAAACTATGGTCAGTTCTTCTACAGCGAAGGTCTTAGCTAGTGCCTCGAGGGCAAGCGCTGCTATTTTGTTTTCGGCCCAAAGGGCTATGTTCGGATCACTGGCAATCGTGATTACCCCGTTAGGTCCTGGCATCTTGAGTTTCATGTACCCGTAGTGTGGTATAGCCTGGAATTTTGCAAAGGCGTCACGTCCCAATAGGGCATGGTAGCCACTGGGGAAGGGCACGATATGGAAGAGGAGTTTTTCGGATAGATAGTTTTCGGGTGTGCCGAACACTACGTCCAGGATGATATGTCCTGAACAACGCGCCTCTTTCCTTGGAATGATTCCCCGGAAAGTCATGTTGCTATGCTCAATAAGAGATCGGTCGAACTGCATTTTTCAGGGTATCTTCATAGATCATATTTAAACCACTGCCATCGTCCATTGGCACCTTGTGTAACTTGAAGCCATCAATGATGGGGTTCAGGACTAGTGCGGCCGATGAGTGACTAGGAAGAATCGCTAGTCGGTCAGTATCTCCGAAGGTAATAGGTATGTCTGCCCATGCACTTGTTTCTACCACATGATAGACCTGTTAGAGTTCTTTAAGAGCTCTTTTCCTCCTGTTCCTTGAGGGGAACGTTTCGTAGATTTTCAGGACTTCGGTGTTGTATTCGGGTGGCGATGTGGCACGCCTATTCGGCGTTAGCGCCTCACAAATGGCTTCACTGCTTTTTGGAACCTGCATGACGACCCATCAAGCTCTAAGGCTATGAGTCGGGCTTGTGTTCAGCAATACGGAATGTATAGGGCATGGTTTGTCCAATAGCCCGTCAATGACAGTATTGACCTGTGTAAGGGGCCTATTTCTCTTTTTGGCTGGTTCGAGTCTGGAAGGCTGCTTTGGAGGTATCCTCTTCTTCCGATCTCCTGTAGGGTACTCGGTGAAGGTTCGTTCCGAAAATAGTCGTTCAGTTTGCCAAGCGCTTTCCATGGAAAATATTTTTGTGCCAAGTCTGACACCTCGGTAAAGTCACGAATGTGCCAACGAGCCAGGGCATTGAGAATCCCTTTGTTATGGCAGTTGCGATTGAAGGTTGCTATTATCTCCTGATCACTGAGGCCTCATACTTTGTTTCTAGCAAGGAGGAGCCTAGCCCAATAATGATGGACTGACTCTCCTGGTAACTGCTTAACGTCCCATAAGTCCGAAGACTTGGGCTCTTCTACGATGTTTGAGTTACCGGTTTGGGTGGTGGGTGGGAAAAAATCTGACTCCACACCACGGAGTGAGTTCGGAATAGCGGGCTACGAACTGTGTGCTAGATCAAGTACCGATATCGGTTTGTCTTCGGAGCGAACCACGGTGTCTAGGTTGCAAGCAAGGTCTTGGTGATTGGAGACCGGGATATAAACCTTTTTAATTTCAGTCACTCGGGGGACAAGCCCCCAGCCAGACACACGACGGTGGCGACTAGGTGGGTGACCGTGGGGATGTGAATCTCCCTATCGTTGGGTTTAAGCCCGAGCCGGTTATAGAACGGAACCTGGTCATCAAACATACGCATGGTCTCAATCCGATCGAATAGCTCATTTAAAAACAAGGTGATGGGAGGATGCGTGTTACTGAAGCGAGTGGAGTCGATATGCGGTGTCAAGGGTTCTATAACGACGAGTTCTCCCCGTGAATCAGCGACGAACTCTAGGGTTCTGAACCTGATACCTTGATCGGGGTAAAAGTTTCCAATCTGGCCAAGGTGGCTGATCGGGTTAGCATGTGGCGAGGCGTCCCTGCTCATAAGGATCCGACCAGGGATGAGAATACCTTGGCTGCAGATCTCACTGCTTGTGACAAGGCGAGCCATCGATTCCTTTGGCGAAGACAGCGGAACTCTCAATGAAAGAACGAATGTCGGTGTCAAAATTGGTGGATCTCTGGTAGGGGGTCCCGAGCTGTGAGACTAGGATCGATGGTAACAAGAGACGAAGGAGATGATGTTTACCCAGGTTCGGGCCCTCCTATGGAGGTAAAACCCTATGTCCTGCTTGATTTTATTGGTGATATGTAGGTTACAGAGTTGATCTACCTCGAGATTGAATAACTAAAACCCTACATGAGTTGTTCTCTGTCCTACAACCTAAAACCCTCTAGCTTATATAGACGCTGAGGGTACCCAGTGATTACACAAGGTTGGTTACACATCGAAGGAAAAACATGCCTATCTACTATCAAAAACTTGGAGGACATGACACGGCTCCTTCAAACTTCCACCCTGGCGACGGGGCCTTTGATCATCCAATGCTCATCTAGCAGCCCACATAGTCCGGCCCATGAAAAATAGGTTGGCCATCCGAGGACCCCTTAAACTAGGACTCCGTCAATGGTGTTTAATGATTGACACTCAGGTCATACAATAAATTAAAGACAACCATATGGCTCCTGCCGGTTGTTGTACTCATCGACATGCAAGTCATAAACTATTACAACATGCCCTACAAAAAAAATTAGACATCCTCTACTTTGTTGTTACAAATTTTATGTGGCTGCTATGGGCAACATGCACGGACCGTTCTTACCTACAAAAAGCCAAAATGATGATATTCAAGTTGTCTTTTAACCTTCTACAAGGACCTCTATTATCAAACCAGATTCAACTAAAGTGGGAGAGACAGACACCAGCCAACCACTTTTATGCAATACAAGTTGCATGTCAGTTAGTGGAGCTGGTCTCTTGTGCGAGGACAAGTAAAATTGTCCCGGGCTGATTCATCCCACAATACCGCCGATCCAAAATAACAATTAGATCTAAGCAATCTGTACATCAACGCCTACAAGTTCTTTGGGTTCTAGTCGTGCATATCATCTACGAATAGACCTAGCTCTGATGCCACTGAAGGGGAGCATTGCATGAAAATAAAATAAAAAATCCTGTGAAACACCCAAGATCTATCTAGGAGATGCATAATAATGAGGGGGATAGCATGTCTATGTACCATTGTAGACCAAAAGTGGAAGTGTATATAAGGCGATTAATATAGTCGTACTCATCGCGATCCAATCACGATCCAAACCGATGTAGCGCCGAATAGACGGCACCTCCGAGTTATGCACAATATAACTTGGTGGCTTCCACTCCTCCTTGACCTAGAAAGCAATGGGGAGGATAAGGATGGGAACACGACAAGCACAACGGTGTGGTGGTGGAGCACTGACAACATTTCACCAAGTGGTGTCAGGACGAGGAGATGGGAGAGATGGGGACGGGTTGCAGCTAGCAAAGGTTGTGTCTCCTCCCCTTGAGCCACCTCCATTATATATAGGGTTGAGGGATGGCGCACACAACCCTACTCCTCCAAGGAGGGGGGCGACAACAAGGGGGTGGAAACTTGCCTCCCAAGCCAAGTGGCACCCCTCCCCTTTAGGGTTCCCCTCCTCATGCCCATTGGCCAAGTAGGGGCTGGTGCGCCTGGCCCAATAAGGCCAGAGCGCCCCTACAGCCCATGCTAGCCTAAGAGACATGTTGGAACCCTTTGTGGACTTACAGATTCCTCCGGAACCTTCCCGGTACAATACCGGAAAAAACCAAATTTTGTTCGGAATCCCAAAACAACTTTCCATATATGAATAGTTACCTCTGAACCATTATTCACCAATACAAATATCCCAATTCTAATTTAGCATCATTAAATATTAGGTGTGTGACCCTATGGGTTCTAGAATCATGCAGACATGACCAAGACACCTCTTCAATCAATAATCAAAGCGGGACCTGGATACCCATATTGACTCCCACATATTCAATGAAGATATTTGTCGGTTTGAACCACAATGTCAAGGATTCAGTTAATCCCTTATGCAATTCATTTTGTCCAATGATATGTAATAACCCACAAGTCTGGGGGATCGCAACAGTCTTTGAAGGTAGTATTTCACCCAAATTTATTGATTTGACACAAGGGGAGCCAAAGAATATTTATTTTTCTTAGAAGTTTAGTAGCACGGCAATAAAAGCAATATGACTAGTAACAGGAGCAGATTTGTATTGATTGTAACAACAATAGTAACGAAAGTAACTTAACGGAAGCCAATAAGCAAAAAGGATAGGCCATGGACCAATGATGGATTGATTTAGATGACATTCGTCATGTAATAATTACACACTAGAGCAACACAGAACTAGCTCCAATTCATCAATATAATGTAGGCATGTATTCCGTATATAGTCATACATGCTTATAATAAGAACTTGATGACTTCTTTTGCCCTACCCTCCCGTGGCAGTGGATACATATGAAAACTAAGGGATATTAAGGCCTCTTTTTAATGGAGAATTGTAACAAATCATTAACACATGGTGAATACATGAACTCCTCAAACTACGGTCATCACCAGAAAGAATCCAAATTATTCTCACCTTGGGGCATGAGTATCATACCACATTGTAGGTGCATACAACTTTCAAGATAGGATCTAAAACACTCTCATATTCATGGAAACATAATAGATTCAGATTTGAAATCATGACACTCGGGCCCTAGTGGCAAGCATTAAGCATAGCAAAGTCATAGCAACATCAATCTCAGAACATAATGGATACTAGGGATCAATCCCTATAAAAATAATCTGATTACACAATAAATCTCATCAAATCATATCACCATCCAGCAGGCCTACAAAGGAATTACTCACTCCCGGTGGTTAGCATCATAGAATTGTTGATGGAGAAGGGTTGATGATGATTATGGCGACGAATTCCACTTTCCGAATCCCTAAACGGAGTCCGGATCAACACTCTCGAGGAAGAACGGGAGGTGGCGGCGGCTCCATCTCGTAGAACGCGATAAAAACTTCTCCCTATTTTTTCTCAAGGAATACGAATTTATAGGCTTGGAATTAGGGTCAACGGAGCCACGTGGGCCCTACGAGGCATCCAGACGTGCCCGGGGGGTGGGCATGCCCCGTTGCCTAGTGGGAAACTGCTGGCCCCCTCCGGTAGGTCTTGGCTCCAGCATTTTTTATATATTCTATAAAACTTCTCCAAAAAGTTTTATTTTATTTTGAGAAATTTATTTTTGCACAAAACAACACCATGATAGTTGTGCTGAAAACAATGTCAGTCCGAGTTAGTTTCATTCAAATCATGCAAATTGGAGTCTAAAACAAGAGCAAAAGTGTTTGTACAAGTAGATACATTGGATACGTATCAACTCCCCCAATCTTAACTCAATACCCGTCCTTAAGCAATTCAGCTCACAAAGTGACAGTGATAAAGAAAACTTTTACAAACTCTTTTGTTCTCATTGTTTTAAATATACTTAAATCAATTTGTAGGTTTTCAACAAAGATCATGAACTAACCATGCCAATAATAACCACTAGTTTTCACATGTACTCATGATAATAACATAACCAACTAGCGAGCAATAATAAGATATCTCAGATGGCAACAATTTATCAAAACAATCATGATATAATATGATAACATGGTGTGTCTCTAGCCCCTTCTGAGATCGCAAAACATAAATGCAGAGCACCTCTAAGGTTCAAGCATCGACTAAACATTGTAATTCGGCATAGAAGAGATCCAGTCATGCTAACATCCAACATTAACTAGACTCAATGAATAAAAATGACAATAGCATTCTCAGGACTGGTGCTTTTGATAAGAAGATGATGACTCAAAAGTAAAAGTAAATAACATGAAAGTAAATAGAACGACCCTTTGTAGAGGGAAGCATTGATTTGCAGACATGCGAGAGCTCATGGTTTAAAATAGAGATGAAAGTCTAATTGTTGGTGGTGTGCCTCTCGTGTCAATGTCATGACAAAGAATTTCAGTATCTTCCATGCTAAATACATTATAAGCGGTTCCCAAATGAAATTGTAAAGTTTACTTCCAACCACCGCACATACACGAGCCATGGCTGACCGAATCCATGGGTGCCCTCCAATAGTTCATCTTTCCAGGGAAGTTTGTTTAATTTATTTTTGATTATGCAGGATTGGGCATCCTTTTTACCAGCCTCTCTCATGCAATGATAAGTTAATAAACACCATCATGAGAATTACCCTCTTAGCATGGAAGATACAGACTGCCCCTTCGCTCCATGAGCAGTACGAGCACACAAAACATATACTTATTTGAATGATTTCAGGTACCACATGCAAATTTACTAAGAATAACAGGGTAATACCGCATATAGGTAGATATTGTGGACTCATATGGAACAACTTTGGTCTAAGGATTCTAGATGCACAAGCAGCATTCCTGCTTAGTAAATATGAAGGCTAGCAAATAGGGGGAAGTGACCAGCTAGAGAGCGACAACTTTCATAATCATGCATTGCGACTATTTAACATTGAATATTAGCATGAGTAGGATATAAACACTCTGAACATAATATAATGAAGGATGCATTAAGTTTGGTTCAACTCCATGTTTGCACATGCGCCAACTCAAGCTACTCAAATTACCCAGAGGAGGATACCATGCTAACATACCACGTCATAATCGTTTTAACGCATGTTAACACACATGAAAAAATCATTATCAACTCCTAGATATTTAAGCATGGCATGAGCAACCATAATATCTAATTGTCATCACAAACATGTTTACTCATAATATGTCGACTCAAGAGCGACACAACTAAACATATTTACAAAAAATAGGAAACAAGAAAATTTCATACCGGCTTTCTTTACCGCGATCATTTCATCAGATGTCGTCATTATTGCCTTTTACTTGCATGAGTGAATGCTGTGAAAATAATAATAGTGCAAGTGTGCATCTAGACTAGCTAGAATCTACAAAACATTTATTTAAAGGAGAATACAATACCTAGGATGGAATCTACAAAACATTTATTTAAAGGAGAAGACAAAGTAGTATTGTCTCTTTGTTAGGTCTAGAATATAGCATATGAAAGCCACTCAACATTTTCATCATGGTCTTCTCCTTTCGACAATTGAAAGAAAATAAAATATTTCAGAGAAACACACTGAATATTTTTGGAGTTTTTAGTTTTTTTTCGAAGAAAGAAAATTAACGAAGAAAAAAATGAAAATGAGAAAAACTATTTACATGCGAAAGCTCCCAACAAGTAAAACAATAATCAAGTAATATGTTTGGGTTTTCTTTTAATACTACAAACTAATATGGCAAGAAAGGAAAAAATGAAAAGAAGCGAGAAATATTTTTGGGTTTTCAAAGTATTTTTCAAACATGGAATAAAAAATAAAATAAAACTAACACGGTTATACAATGAAAAAGGATGATCACCGATGAATAAAATGTATGAACATGAATGCAATGTTGATGAGAAATACGTACTCCCCCAAGGCCCTGGCCTAGCTTGGTAGTCACCATCCTTGGTCTAGATAATAGTCAACTCGTGGAGTCATTCTGTGCTGCCTCCTCAGCCAAACGAGCGGCCTCCACTGTTGCTTGTACTCATGTGATTCGTCATCATAGATGAAATATATATGTTTTCTCTAAAAATCAAAGGGAGCATGCGTAAGAAAAATAATAGAGACAATACTGTATTTATCAAATGTCAATTTATAATCAAATCTATGAGTTACATCTTTAATAAAGTCATGGCAACGCATGGCCTCAAAGTATAGGTATCTATCAAGTAATATATGACCATTGGGTCGAGGCGAGACCCCTATACCCATGGCTACATGGGGGGAATAAATTCCTCCATGCAGCTCACCATCGACTGCATTGAGATGCAGCCTACGTGCAACAATTGCCCCAAGATTATACAGTTTATTGCCCGTTAACGTAGTGTGAATAATGCTTAAGTCGGGGGGTGCACAACGCACTAGAATCTTGCTTTCCCACAATGCATTTCCGATTAAACAATGCAAAGTAGCAAATAAAGGGAAATTTGATACTTTTTGTTCAGCCTACACAATTCCTCTATCCTCACCATTGCACAAAATCTTAAGAAACATTTCATAATCAGATTTCCACGGTTTTCTAGGTGAACCCCAATATTGAATTTCGCATGCATCACAAAATTCTTCTAGAGACATACCATAGGATCTATCATAAAGATGAAATAAAACTCTAGAAGTATGAGGGTGATACTGAAACTTTTGAGTGAATGAGTGGGTAAGGTTGTAGTATTGAGTACACATATGTACGAGGAATTCGATGATCTCAGTGTTCTGAATATATTGATCAAATTCTTCCTTAATACCAGCACCTATCATGAACTTGTTACATGGCCACCGGCATGATTTGGCTTCTGGGATTCATGCTAAGCTTGCCCTTAGTTCAATGTAAGCTTGACCTACCGAGCTCTCACTCGATGACTCACAAAAGGACCTTCTCCTTGAAGTAATTCTCCTAGCAATGTTCAGTTTAGTAGGAACAAATTTCTGAAATTTCTAGACCAAAAAATCATGTCAACAAAACTTTGTAAGATTGATAGCAACTACTCATAGGATTCCTAGAGGACATATCAAGCATTCAAACTACTTAGTACTCAAAGAATTCAACATGCAAGCTCATTTTAAGTAGCACCAAATACAGAAAAATATGCAAGATATAATCCACTTTAGCAAAAACTAAATGGAGCACCGTAGGAGTCACATACCAACGAGCAATCTCTTAAAACAGTTTCAGAAACGGAGCTCCAAGCGAAGAGATCAAAAATATTAGGTTTGGGAGCAAGAACACGAGAAAGAGAGAGAGAGAGAGCTACCACGAATTTTTGCTAGAGGTAAGAGATGATGTGGGATGAAAGAATAAGTGAGTGGGTCTCTATGGGACCCACAAGGCATCTAGGCGCGCCCATGGGGGGTGGTCGTGCCCTGTTGCCTTGTCAGTAACAGGTGCACCCGCGGGATGTTTTTAGCTCCAGAATTCTAATATATTCTAAAAAAATCATGTTAAATTTATGGCATTCGGAGCACTTTTATTTTTGGGTTCTTTTTCTATTGCACGATTTATTTACAAAACAGAATAATCATGTCATTTTCTTTATTAAACTATAAATAAAATAGAGCAAACTAAAGTTATAGAAAGTTGTGCCTACTAAATTTATTGACCACATGCTTCTCAAAAAGAATCCATCAATAAGGCTGATCAGGTCTTATTAACGAACCATTTTCGATTGGCATGAAATTGTTTTTTCATATAACATTAAGTTACCTTAATGGGGACATGCATTTGCCTAAAATAAGAACATCATATTTCTTATTGATAGTAGGTAGAGAAAATTTAAACTCTCTGAAAGTAATTGTTGCCATTTGCTCAATAGAATTGACATTATTAACCACAACTCACTTCTTAGGAAAGTATATAGTGTGCCGATTCCCATTAACATGAAAAGTAACCTTGCTTTTTTTGGAAATAAAAAACAGACCCTACAGTATTCAAAATGCTCTACCAAGGATAATAGACACGTTGTCGTCCTCGGGCATCTCAAGAATAACAAAGTCTATCAAAATAATAAAATTTGTAACAACAATGGGGGCATCCTAACAAATCCCAATAGGTATAGCAGTAGATTTATCAGCCATTTGCAAAGATATTTCAGTAGGTGTGAGCTCATTAGAATCAAGTCTTTTATATAGAGAGAAATGTACGTATAACACCAACACCAGCCCCTAAATCATATAAAGCAGTTTTAACATAACTTCATTTAATGGAGAGAGGTATAGTAGGTATCCCAGGGTCTCCCAATTTCTCAGGCACTCCACCCTCAAAAGAGTAAATAGCAAGCATGGTGGAAATCTCAGTTTCGGGTATCTTTATTGTATTAGTTACAATATCTTTCATATGTTTTGCATAAGGAGGCATCTTCATAATATCAGCCAAACGTGTGCGGAAAAAGACTAGCCTAAGCATTTCAACAAAGCGCTCAAAATTTTCCTTGTCCTTATTCTTAGAAGTCTTACGAGGGAATGGCGTTTTCTTTGAACCCATGACTCGCTTTCTTTACCATGCTTTCTAGCAATGAAATATCTCTTATCATAACGCTTATTCTTAGAAGGTGGGTTATCAAGCTCAGCTACAGGTTCTATTTCTACATCATTATCGTGTTCTTTATCATTATATGATTGAGAATCAATATGAACATCTCATTTTCATTATCACTAGGTGCATGTTCATTACCAGACTGTGTCTCAGCATCAGAAATAGAAGCATCATCATGATTCTCAGAAGGTTTTTCTATCACAGGTTCACTAGAATCATGCAAAGTACTATCATTTTTATTTTTATTTTTCTTATTTGATGGACTAGGTACATCTTTAATTTATTAATATTTTGAGAATTTTGTTCAATTCTTCTAGGGTGTCCTTTAGGATAGAGGTTTTTTTGTGTCGTTCTACCCCCTCTAGTCACAACTCTAATGGCATGATCATTCATTTTATTATTCATTTCATTAAGCAAATCATTTTGTGACTTAGCAACTTTTTCTAACTCAGTATGGACCATGGATGAGTGTTTACCTAAACCTTTAACATCATTAGCAATTCTAAACATCAAGTCATTGAAGCAATCAATAATCATAGCATTTCTTTTTTAATTGATCCTTAACATACATATTAAAATGTTCTTGCTTAATAATGTAATTATCAAATTCATCCAAGAATTGACTAGCAGTTTTACTATAAGGTATATCACTTCCATCGAAACTACGAAGAGAATTTGCCTCTACTACCTGTGTAGGGATATCAAGTCCATGTATTTCTTCAATAGGTGGTAGATTCTTAACATCCTCAATCTTAATACCCTTTTCTTTCATAGATTTCTTGGCTTCTTGCATAGCTTTTGTATTGAGAAATTTAATACCTCTCTTCTTATTAATTGGTTCAGGAGGTGGTTCGAGAAAAGTCCAATCATTAGCATTCTCCAATATATTATTCAATAGTTCTTAAGCCTGTTCAATGGTTCATTCCCTCCAAACACAACCAACACAACTATCTAGGTAATCCCTAGAAGCATCAGTTAGTCAGATATAAAAGATATCAAGTATTTGATTTTTCTTAAGAGGACGATCAAGCAAAGCTCTAAGTTGTTGGATAAGCCTCCCCCAAGCTTGAGGGACATTCTCCTGTTCATTCCATAGGGTTAAATATTTCTTGTAAAGCAACTTGTTTCTTATGAGCATGGACATATTTTTTAGAGAAGTAATATATCATATCCTGGGGGCTACGCACATAACCATGAGAAAGAGAAAGGAACGACTTCTTAGCATCACCCTTTAGTGAGAAAGGAATTTTTTTGAAGGATATAGTAATAGCGATTTTTCCTCATTGGCAAATAGGGTGGAAATACAATTCAATTTGGTAAGGTGTGCCACAACAATTTCGGATTTATAACCATGGAAAGGATCAGATTCTACCAACGTAATTAACTCAGGATCAACGGAGAATTCAAAATCCTTATGAATAACAAATATAGGAGAAGTAGCAAATTTAGGGTCATATTTCATTTTCTCCTTCATAGATTTTTCTTTTAGTTTACTCAGCAATTTCTTAAGATCATATCTATCATTACAAGAAAGGAAGTCTCTAGCTATCTGCCCATCCATAACATAATCTTTAGGTACTTCTGATATTTTAATGCTAGGCGGAGATCTCAATAAAATAGGTGAATCATAGTATTCATCAATTTCGATATTCTCAAGTTCTCTAGATTTAGCAATATGAGCATCAAGCAAATCACCTAGTGGCACATGTTTAGTTTCATCTAGCATAGTAGTAGCATCATCATAATTATCATTCAGTGCAGAAGTAGCATCATCAATTACTTGTGACATATCATATTGAATAACACGCGGTGGTGTAGAAAGCTTCCGCAAAACAGAAGGCGAATCAAGTGCAGAGCTAGATGGCAATTTCTTACCTGCCCACTTCCTAGAGGGTATGATCTTGGTTTAGCATCTTTCAGATTCCTCATAGGGACAATAAAAATCCCCGGTGAACACAATAAATAGAGCTACACTCCCCGACAATGGCGCCATAAAAAGGTCTTGGTAACCCACAAGTGTAGGGGGTCGCAACAGTCTTCGAGGGCAGTATTTCGGCCAAATTTATGGATTCAAAACAAGGGGAGCCAAACAATATTTATTGGTCTTAGAATTTGAGTTGTCAATTCAACCACACCTGGAATTTTAGTAGCATAGTAATAAAAGCAATAGGAACAGTAACATAAGCAGATTTGTATGGATTGTAACAGCAATAATAACAAAAGTAACTTAACGGAAACCAATAAGAAAAAAGTGCAGACCATGGATCGGTGATGGATTCATGTAGATGACATTCATCATGTAACAGTTACACACTAGAGCGACACACAACTATCTCCAATTTATCAATATAATGTAGGCATGTATCTGTGTATAGTCATACATTCTTATAATAAGAACTTGCATGACATCTTTTATCCTACCCTCCCATGACAGCGAGGTCCGTATGGAAATGAAGGGATATTAAGGCCTCGTTTTAATAGAGTATCAGAACAAAGAATTAACACATGGTGAATACATGAACTCCTCAAACTATGGTCATCACCGGGAAGAATCCCAATTATTGTCACCTTGGGGGATGTGGATCATAAGACATAGTAGGTGCATACAACTTGGAAGATAGAATCTAAAACACTCCCATATTCATGGAAACTTAATAGGTTAATATCTGAAATCATGGAACTCGGGCCCTAGTGACAAGCATTAGGCATAGCAAATTCAAAGCAACATCAATCTCAGAACATAGTGGATACTAGGGATCAAGCCCTATAAAGATAACTCGACTACATGATAAATTTCATCCAATACCACCACCTACTTACTCTCGGTATTGAGCATCATGGAATTGTTGATGTATAAGGGTTGATGATGATGATGATGATGGCGATGAATTCCATTGTCCGGAGCCCCAAACGGACTCCACACCAGCCCTCCCTAGGAAGAACAGGATATGGCAGCGGCTCCATCTTGTAGAACGCTGAAAACTTCTCTCCTATTTTTGTCTCGGAGAATATGAATTTGTAGGGTTAGAATTAGAGTCGACGGAGCCACATGGGCCCCACAAGGCATCAGGGCGCGCCTGTGGTGGGGGGTGGGCGTGCCTGGTTGCCTTGTGGGAAACTGGTGTCCCCCCTCGATAGGTCTTTGCTCCAGTATTTTAGATATATTCTAGAAAATTTCTCCAAAAAGTTTCGCTCGATTCCGAGAACTTTTATTTCTGCACAAAAAGAACACCATGGTAGTTCTACTTAAAACTACGTCAGTCCGGGTTAGTTTCGTACAAATCATTAAAATTAGAGTACAAAATAAGAGCAAAAGTGTTTGGAAAATTAGATACGTTGGAGACATATCAATATGTTACTTGCCTGAGATTAAATCATCGGTATCTCCATACCTAGTTCAGTATTGTTACCGGCAAGTCTCTTTACTCATCCCGTAATACAATATCCCCATGACTAAACTCATGAGTCACACGCTTGTAAGCTACTTTGGATATTGTGTTACCAAGAGGGCCCAAATATATCTCTCCATCACAAGGACTGGCAAATCCTAGTCTTGATGCAAGAAACTCAACAAACGCCTACGAAGATACCTGAATAGAACTTTCATGATCACCTACTTATGAAGTGATGTTTGATAGATGACAAGGCATACCTTAGATATTTGGGAGTGGCATGATCTCAGGTCTAAGGAACACATACTTGATATTACAAAAGCTATGGCAAAGTGAACTTAGTGACTCAATCATAGGCTAACCTTATGGTAGGGTTTGTCCATCACATTATTCTCCTAATGATGTCATCCCGTAACAAAATGACAACTCATGTCTATGGTTAGGAAACCTCAACTATCTTTGATAAAAGAGCTAGCCTAGTATAGGCTCAATAGGGACACTATGTTGTTTATGTATCCATACATGTATTTAAGTTTGTGGTCAATACAATTCTAGCATGAATAATAAATGTTTATCATGAACAAGGAAATATGATAATAACCAATTTATTATTGCCTCTAGGGCATATTTAAAATAGATGAGTTGGTGTAGATCGTTGATGAAGTACCTCAAACCATAGATTAACAACCGCACAAACCGCCCACGAACAGTCCCTCGAACCGAAGACCGAAAGCGTGACCTCTCTACTTGGTTGCAAGCATACGATCTTCATGATCCAGTGACGCTTCATTGTCCAGAGCTAATTGTCATTGGAGAATTAGAGGGAGGAGATTAGAACCACATTGGGATTCGAATTACGAGGATTAGAGGATCTCTAGCTCTAATTAACAACTAGGATCAACTAGAACTAGAACTAGAAGATTATAGGAGACTTCAAAAGTTGTATATCAAAAGGGTGGAAAAACCTCTTGTATATGTAGGTGGGAGAGGGGAGGAGAGGCTTCTAACAAGGAGGGAAGGTCCCTACTTGGGGTGCCGGTCAAGGGGGAAGAGTTGGAATCCTCCCCTATTCCAGGGAAGGGGGGGCACTTCCTATTGGGCGAGGGCCATGGTGGCCCAATACTCCTCCATCACTTGGACTTTTAAGGCCAGTAGATATTAAATTAAATATAAAAGCCTCCTAGCTATATGAACAACCTTTTATTATTAATTTAACATCTCCAGAAATATGTGCCACCCATATATTATTTATCGGTAATACCTCGTATTGCCCTATACTCTTCAAAATCATTTCGGTGACCCCGAAACGCTTTCGGATCCCCATGAAACTATTTTGAATATGCATGTTTTTTCTAGAAATACCTTCCAATTAGTCCTGCACTAGTAACACTTAACAGATTATGAATACCTTAAGCTTGTGATGTCACGCCCAAGATGCGATCCTATCCTTATTTCGGCATGAGGGCCTCGACAGGGATAGAAGTGCATCTCGCCGTGTTGCAAGAATGGATATCATTACAAGTACATGT
Source organism: Hordeum marinum (assembly GCA_022496015.1). NCBI lineage: Eukaryota > Viridiplantae > Streptophyta > Magnoliopsida > Poales > Poaceae > Hordeum > Hordeum marinum. The sequence goes on along the minus strand of CM039677.1, from coordinate 336,288,709 downwards.
ACATAAGAGATGAGCAAATGGAATTGGCTTACACTCGCCACAAGCTACATCAGAGCCACATCAATACAACAACATATTCAAACATCATACAGAAGAGCAAGGTCCGACTACGGATGAAAACAAACGACAAAATGACATCCATACTCGCTATCCCAGGCTGCCACCTGGAACCCATCCTAGATTGATGCAAAAGAAGAAGAACTCCAAATCAAACAAGCATCACTCTCACTTGAAAGCACCGCATTACCTACACCTGCAACTGTTGTTGTAGTAATCTGTGAGCCACAGGGACTCAGCAATCTCATTTCCAAGGGTATCAAGACTATTAAAGCTTAATGGGTGAGGTATGGTTAAGTGGTGAGGCTGTAGCAAGCCACTAAGCATTTATTTGAGTGGCTAACTTATGAATACAGAAACTAAAGTATGGTGGTTTACGCATAACGGACATGAACTAGTAATGATCACTAACTGATCCTCAATACCTACTTACGTCAAACATAACCCCACCGTGTTCTCTCTCGGATAAGGACTCACGAGAAGAGACAATCACGGTTACGCACATAGTTGGTGTATTTTATTAGAGTTTACTTCAAGTTTGCTATGACCGGGTGTTAAACAAAAATATCCAAGTTTGCCACATAACCGCGGGCATGGCTTTTCGAAAGATTTAACCCTACAGGGGTGCTCCAACTCATACATCACAAATTAACCACATGTAGCGGGAATAACCTCAACCATGGATCTCGTGATATTCCTAGGAAATTCCACAGGAAATCCGACACCTCGAGATAGCCCGAAGAAAAAACAGAATTCCTCACTCAAGACGTTCGAGAAAGGTAAAACAAATCCAGCAAGGCCTCCCGATGAGCCAGATCTGCATCTAGAGTTGTGTGCTCTCTATCCACGGTTATCATCCGTCTATGCGAAGTGGACGGTAGCCTTAAAATGCCTCGAGTTGCCCCGAGGTGGCACCGTCGACTGCTAGGTAGGTGGACCAACACTCGTGAGGAGCACTAGCCCGGTTTGTTGATTAATTATCCACGGGGTTCGAAAAGTCCCTATGCAAGTTTTATTAGGTTGAAAAATGGTTAAACTAATGTTGGGCCGTGCCACATAAGTTTATCCCAAAACGAAAATCAAGGGGGTCCCCATAACAACCCTGAGCATGTTAGGAGCACTCAATTATGGAAGATAACACCGGTTCACAAGTAACTAGGGCGGCAAGAGTGGAACAAAACACCGAGCAAAAGGCCAAGCCCTCCGCCCTTTACCAAGTGTATAAGTGCATTAAATTAAATAGCAATAATATCGTGTTAACAAAAAGAATGTCCATGTTATCACATGGAAGCAATTGCACCTGCATCTAAAAACGCTATAAGAAGGGCTGAGGAAGCGGTAACATAGCCAAACAATGGTTTGCTGGGATGTGGAGGGGTTAGAGGTTTTTCATGGCAATGTTGGGAGGCTTGACAAACAAGTGGTAGGTAGCGAGACATAATGATAAAAGCGGGACAACTAGCATGACAATGATAGTAGTGGTATCCAGAGAAATGTGTCATCTTGCCTGAGATCCCGCTCGGAAGAAGAACGAGTCCATGAAGAAGACGATCCGAGAAGTAGATGAACGGATCCTCACACTCCGAACGCTATCAGAACTCTATCGAGAAGGAACAATCCGAAACAACAATCAGCACACGGTACACCACAATATATGCATGACATGATGCGTAAACCAATATGATGCATGTCCGGTTTAATTATGCAAGGCATGACACGGCAAATCACATCAATCAAATACTACACATTAAGTGAAGCTCAATATGCAACTCGTTGCATATTGACGAAACTCCACGATCAAATATTTAGTTGAGTCTCATTTATATACTCGGCAACATTAAATGTTGTTAAACATGGCAAGAGGTGAAGCAATAACAAACTACATCATCTAGGCATTTTAAATGAGGACGGAAGCATCATATAACATTTTCGAAATAACCCCGTATGCATATTATGAATTTGGTCCAGATATGTACTAAACATTTTTTATATTTATTAAAAATGAAAATAAAGTGGGGCATGAGATTCTACACATTTTTCTAGTCAAGTTACATATGTGGGACATTTTTATCGGAGCTAGGGTTTTGTAGTTATGAAGTAAATCATTTTCACATGGCAATTACGCAAATCAATGGAAACAGAAAGGTTAAACATTTTTATAATATGTGAAAGTTGTATATTGTGAATCTACATGAAATTCTAGTCAAGTTTCATATATAAAGTTCTCTCATATGATGCACAGATCTCGAGTTATTAAATGCATAATCAATAGGTTTTTTTACACAAATCTGTAATTCCTGAAATAATAGACAAATTCGCCGGAACTGGAAAAAAACACCACTGGGCCAAATCTGGTGAGCGTTATATACTAACAATTGCACATGGGCGAGGGTTGGGCACGGGGGCTTACCAGCGTGGCCTTGGGCCGGCGGGCAAGCTGGCTGGGCCGAAGCCCACGGGAGGCCGAGGAGGCCCAGCGGAGGCGACGCGCGGTCAACGTCTGACGGAGGCTTCGTCCTCGTCCCACACAAGAGCGGTGCGGGGACTCCGGCGGTGCCGGCCTGTAACATCCCAAAATTCCATTTTGGAATGTTATGAATATAGCTATGCATCTATCATCACCATTGCTTGATTGTATGTGTTAGTTGAAATGCCATTTCTGATTTTTCTGAAAGTCCTTTCTACTTTTCCCTATGTTGCTTCCCCTATTTGAAATTTTGGTTAAATGTTCAAAATAAGAGAGGAGTAACATGACACTCCACACCAGGGTCTAATTGGTTAAATGTTGAAAATATTTATAAAAAAGGATCTAAAAACAATTAGGCAATTTCTGAAAATAATATTTTTTTCAAAGTGTTCAAATGACAGAATAGAAATGTTCATTAAATAGAATTTATTATTCTGTTAATTTTGATATATAATACCCCTATATTTAGAGACGATTTGAATGCTTTAAAAGTTTTTGAATGTCTCTAGAAATTATTAAAAAGAAACGGTAACCGTTTCCGGTATTAAACGGGCCGGCCCACCGACTTTAAAAGCCGAAACCGTTACCGGTCGGCCGACCGAGCGCATTCACTCCCCTCTCTCTCACTGACACCGGGCCCCACCCCCGACCGACCGTTGCCCGAAACGGTCATCGTCTTCCCTCCCCCGCGCTCACCGGATCCGACGCCGGCAGTTTCCCCCTCGCCGGATCTCTCTCTCCCCTCTTAACTCCCGCACCCCCCCGAGCCTCTATAAGAACCGGACCACTCCCCGCATCCATTCACCCCGAGCCCCCCTCTCCCCCTCGCCGGAACGCTGCCAATTGCTCGCCGGAGCTACCCCAAGCCGAAGCTCGCCGTCGACCGTAGCCACCACCTCCGACCATCATTCGCCTCGCCGTCGCCACCAATCGCCTCCGGAGGACCGTCCCCGTCGCCCGGACCACTTCCCCTTCTTCCCCGACCACCGGAATACCTCGCCGACGCCGTCGCCGCTACCGGACTCGCCGGAGTACCCCGACGCCGGCAACCTCCTCCCTGTAAGCCCCCTCGACCGTCGGATCCCGAATCAACGTTCCAGATTAGAACAAACTTAAACCGAACCGGTATCTTCTATCGATCGGTCGTCCGCTCTAATTCACCTACTGCACGCCCCCCCTTAGCCAATCGGATCACGCCACGTAGCCCCCTGACCGACGCAAATTTTTTTTTTATTTTCTGTTTTGTTTTAATTAACAGAATGTTTTCCAATTTTGTTTTGCTTATATCTTTTAATCTATTTAGTGTTTTGAGTTGATTCTTTTTGCAATAGCTCACATTTTTCATGTAGTTTCACCCTGTACTTTTAAATTTCAAATTTGAACTATAAAATTTGAATGTAATCTAATTTGCTCAAAATCTTCAAATCTGAATAACTAGAGTTTGAAAATAGATTTTGACATGATTCTTTTTGCTACTGTTTGGTATTAGTTAGGACTATATTCATGTATAGTTTGAGGATTTTCATGATCTATTTAATTACTGTTTTAACCAAAAAACAGAATCTGCTTATTATTATAATATAGTTTTATAAACTTAATTTTAATTAGTTTGATTTAGATGTTGGTTTCATTTGTTTATTAGATTCTGTTAGTAAACATTTAGTGTTCTTACTCACTGTTAATAAAAATATAAATTTGCCTAATTTAATTTCATTTAACATAGGAATCACAACTTCTTTTCAAATAGGCATCATTTGATTAAAACAACTAACTAATGGTTTTGCTTCAAACAAAGTTTTATAATATTTAATTCTATTTTCTAAGACAGATTTAATAGTAAATTCTTTTCTGTTAAGAACATGTTTTGCTAATAAATAACAAGTTTAGTTTTCATTCTTTTGTTAGTACAACTATAGTTGATTCATATAGTGTTTATCAAAACTTTTATAAACTTTACTAAAGTTTTCCCAACAAACTTAAATTGATTTTCTTTGTTTAATAATAAAAAAAATTCTATTGTTTCCCTTGCTGTCAACAATTGTTTTGCTATTTCAAAATAGTTTTATTATGTAGTAGTGTTTTCATCATCCCCTTTGGAAAAACAAAACTTTGTGTGTTTTACTTGCTAGAGACTTTTGAGCATTGTTTGCATAGTTTGTTTAGTACTTCTTTGCTGAATGTTATGAGTAATTATTATGGTTGTATGCTTATTTGAGTGCATTGTTTGTTTAGTTAGATTATCCGGAGTGCGAAGCTTGTTACTTAGAGTCACTCACGTACGAAGATCATCAATCAGGCAAGTCACTTTGATCATGTTTTACCCATGTTTTATATGCATTAGTTCTACCATCTCCCCAGTTGCATGCAAGATAGGTTAGTTGGAAACTTGGTTACATTGTAGTAGTATCATGTGGTAGATACCTCTCTCAACCCCTTTGACAACATTGGCCCCGGGAAACGTTGTTTTACCTTTTGCTATGCTATTAGTAGACGGGGTTGGTTGTGTGATTCATGAGAGTTGAGAGAGTTAATAATTTCAAGACCTACATAATGATCAAGATTTCAATACTCCAAGTTTTCAACATACCTCTAGGTGGATGATGGTTGAACGGCGCCCTGGAGAAACCAGTGGTTAGCCTAGGTGATGCTGGAGATGGCCAGTATTCACGCGGAAAGGTCCACCCAGGCACAAAGGGATGGATGGGTGTTTCAAGACCCAAGGCTTATCTGCACAGCCACAAGTCATTATGGGCTCTGGCTTGGTTGGATATCGTGGTGACTCTGGACAGGCGGTGCTACGAGAGGTAGAAGAACGGTAGGAAAGGATGGGCACCGTCAGAGTCGCAGGGAAACCCTTTGGAAGACCATGTTTTGGTCATCCGTTTCTCAAACACCCTGAAGTGCGAGAAATCAAACGGAGGCGACCAAATCTTGTGGGGAACGTGTGCAAAACTCTGCAGAGTACTTAAACCTAATCGATTAGCCGTGTCCACGGTTATGGACGACTTGAGCCAAAGGAATTGGAACTTCCGGAACTCTCAACACAAATAATATGATGATGTGGGTATTTAATAATTTTGGGTATGAGAATTGGTTGGTGGAACCATCTCATTAATCAACCAACTTAGTAATATTTTGCTTAACCCCCTTCGATGTAGGAAAAACTTGGCTTTATGCAAAACTTACACCACCACCTGCCATATAAGCATATAGACTAGCTGATTATTTTCACCCCTCTCTTGTGACTTTGCCGGCATATTCCATATGCTGACCTACACGGCTGCAACATATCATGTTGCGGAGTATTTTTCCGACCAGGAGTGAGGACGCGTTCTATGCTCAGTGAGATGCCCTTGGAGTCAGATGGACTCATCTACCTTCGACGCTTCCGCAAGATTTAGATATTCTCATGAGTTGGCCTTTAGCCACTTTATTGTAATTTTTATTGTAATAAAGGACTCTATATGAGATTGCGATTAATATAATGCTGTGTGATTTCCCTTTGATATATACATTGATGTACCGTTTGTGTACCAGCATGATCTTGGGATGGTACGGAAAACACCGGAGACTTGGCCTTTCAGGTCGGGTCGCTACAGAAATGGTATCAGAGCACACGCTGACCGTAGGACGTAACCTCTAGGATTGGAAAGCCTTAGGATTGTTTCTCTTTGTCTTTAAATATCTTATACTCTCATATATTCGTTTCTGACTCCTCTCCGATTATTTCAAAATTTATAGATGGCCACCTTCATCCCAGTGTTGATCACGGAGTTTTGCCAGCCTGACGCAACGATGCCCTTTGGTAAGGAGCTGATGAGAATCGTCAAGGACGTAAGGATTGCTTTGCCGAGCATCACCGGGATTCCTATCATGTCATTTCCCCAAGATGGACGCTACAGGATCGAGGTGCATATTCCAGGGAAGACCTTTGGGAATCGGAAGGAACCCATAGATCTCAAGTTCGTGGCACCCAGTTGGATACTTGGAAGAGACATGGCCATTCATCGTGCCCTTGGACGTATTCAGGAGGAATACAGAGGTGGAACCATTTCACCAGGACTCAGCATGGTTTGCCGCAGAGATGCCCATGGCAACATCATCACCAATCCCACTGCAGACACCACTATCTCCTATATCCAGACCTTGGAGACTCACATCAGGACTCTGGAGCTTCGAGTTCGTGCTGACACGAAGACTATCAAGAATCTGATGAATCGCGAGCTGGACCTTGAAGCTGATCTGCGAGAGGCCAACTATGAACACGAGCATGAAGTGAAGGACTTCCTAGAGAGGATTGATGAGCAGAATGTACGCATCGCAACTCTGGAGGAGCAGCTAGACATGGGGGAAAACCTTCACCCCGAAGGAGACATGGCACCCTTCATCAGCGACGATGAAGACTATGAGGAAAGCACCACCGGAGGACCTATGACTATGCACTTTTGAGGAGAACATTAGTTATGCCCTCCATGTATCTTTTATTCGTTAAAGCGTAGGTCGATGCTTAGTTGTCTGAGATTTGTATTTCCATTGTTTGACATTGATTGAATAAATGAATGAGTGTTTGGTGTGATATGTTTGTTGCATTGCATATGGGTAGTGAATTTCTTCTAGACCCTTGTTCTATTCTAATTCTCATCCCTCTGAAAACAGCAAGATGCCTCCACGATGTGAGACCGATTTCACTTTTCCGCCGGAACTCACTCAACTCCTTCAGCAGCAGAATGCACTGATGCAACTATTGATTCAGAATCAGACCAACAACCAGAACAACAACAACAACAACCACCATCCACCCCAGACTGACAATCTCACCCGTTTTCTGAGGTTGAACCCTCCAACTTTCTCCAGCAGCACTGAGCCCATTGTGGCAGATGACTGGCTCCGCAAGATGGAGAGAGAACTTGTCACCGCTGGATGCACTGACGCTGAGAAAGTGCGATTTGCCGCACATCAACTGGAAGGACCAGCAGCATCATGGTGGGAGAATTACACCACCACTTATCCTATTGCAGATGTGACTTGGGAGCAATTCAAGCTTGCTTTCCGCACAGCTCATGTTTCAGCTGGAGCCATGAGTCTGAAGAAGCGTGAGTTTCGCAACTTGCGCCAGGGTAATCGCTCTGTGGCCCAATATGTGGACGACTTCAACACATTGTCACGTTATGCCCCAGGAGATGTGGCCGATGATGCGGCCAAGCAAGAAAAGTTTCTGGAAGGACTCAATGATGAGTTGAGCATACAGCTGGTAGTGGCTAATTTCAACAACTACCAAGAGCTGGTGGATAAGGCACTTATTCTGGAAGGTAAACAGCAGCAGATTGAGAACCGCAAGCGGAAGTACACTCAGGGGAAGTTCAACTCTAGAGCTCATCAGAAGCCTCGTTACTCCCCGTACTCCGAGAATACCGGATCAGGAAACAGTAAGTTTGGAAAGCACACTCATACTGTGCATAACCATGGAGGCCACCATCATGGAGGAAATGGGAACAACCGTCTCAACCATGGTAACTTCAAGACTGGCAATGGGAATGGGAACAACAACCAGCACCGTCACGTTCCTGCTCAGAAGGATCTGAGTCACATTACCTGTTTCAAGTGCCAGAAGACAGGGCACTATGCTACTGAGTGTCCCCAGAGCAAGCAAGGCAATGGAAACGGCACTAACAACGGCAACTCCGCAGCCAAGAAGCCCAATCCGTTTCCCCGTGCTCAAGTGAATCACATCGATGTGGAAGAAGTCTATGATCAGCCCGAGACTGTGGTTGGTAAGTTTTTATTGCATTCACGTCCTGTTACAGTACTTTTTGATTCGGGTGCAACTCATTCATTCATATCAAGGGTAGTTGTGGATAAGTATGGTTTGCCCACCAAAACCCTTAGTCAGCCCATTAAGGTTAGTTCTCCAGGAGGTATGATGATGGCAGGGATAGGATGCCATGCCTTGAAACTCAATATAGGGAACCATGTTTTTCCCACCGACCTCATCGTCTTAGAGTCACAAGGATTGGATGTAATCCTAGGCATGGATTGGATGACCAAGTATGAAGGAAATCTTGATTGCCCTAGCAAGTCTGTTTCACTCACCACCCCGGAGAACAAGAGGATTAAGTATGTATCCCGACGCACACGTATGAGTGCTCGGTTAAATTCTCTCACAGGAGTTGTTCAGGAGGAAGTACCTGTGGTAAAAGAATTTCCAGATGTATTTCCGGAAGAATTACCAGGAATGCCACCAGATAGGGAAATTGAGTTCTTAATAGAGCTACAGCCAGGGACAGCTCCAATTTCCAAGAGACCCTATCGGATGCCCGCAAATGATCTGTTGGAAATCAAGAAGCAAATCAAGGAGTTATTGGACAAGGGGTATATTCGCCCAAGTTCTTCACCTTGGGGAGCCCCAGTACTTTTGGTGGAGAAGAAGGATAAATCTTTGAGAATGGTAGTGGACTATCGTGCCTTGAACGAGGTGACTATCAAGAACAAGTACCCTCTACCGATGATTAATGATTTGTTTGATCAGCTCGTAGGAGCCAAAGTATTCTCCAAGATCGATCTTCGATCAGGGTATCACCAGTTGAAAATTCGTGAACAGGATATACCCAAAACAACTTTCACCACGAGGTATGGCTTGTATGAGTATACGGTCATGTCTTTTGGATTGACTAATGCTCCTGCCTACTTCATGAATTTGATGAACAAAGTATTCATGGAATACCTAGACAAGTTTGTTGTGGTGTTCATCGATGACATTCTGATATTCTCCAAGAACGAGGAAGAGCATAAGGAACATTTGCGTTTAGTTCTGGAGAAGCTAAGAGAGCATCAGTTATATGCCAAGTTCAGCAAATGTGAATTTTGGTTGACGGAAGTCGGATTCCTTGGACATGTTATTTCCGGAGAAGGAATAGCCGTAGACCCCGCTAAGGTTGAAGCCGTCACCGAGTGGAAGTCACCCACCTCAGTTAAGGAGATCCGCAGTTTCCTTGGACTTGCCGGATATTACCGGAGATTCATTGAGAATTTCTCCAAGGTTGCCAAGCCCATGACAGAGTTGTTGAAGAAAGAATCCAAGTATGTTTGGACTGTGGAATGTGAAGCCAGTTTCCAGGAATTAAAGGAACATTTGGTCACAGCCCCAGTGTTGATCTTGCCCGATATTCGGAAGGATTTCCAGGTTTATTGTGATGCTTCACGTCAAGGACTTGGAGGAGTACTTATGCAGGATGGAAAAGTTGTAGCCTATGCTTCCAGACAGCTACGACCTCATGAGTTGAATTATGCCACTCATGATTTGGAACTAGCAGCCGTAGTGCACGCACTCAAGACCTGGAGACATTTCCTTATCGGAAATAGTTGTGATGTTTACACCGACCATAAGAGCCTGAAGTATATCTTCACGCAGAAAGAGTTGAACCTCAGACAGAGGAGATGGTTAGAGTTAATCAAGGACTATGACATGAGATTACACTACCATCCAGGTAAGGCTAATGTTGTAGCCGATGCCTTGACTCGGAAAACTTATGTGAACACACTCACAGCTGGAGGATTACCTCAAGAGTTAGTCGATGATCTCAGAGAGCTCAAGCTAGAGATAGTTCCAAGAGGATATGTTGCTACACTAGAAATTCAGTCCACCTTGACCGAAAGAATTCGAGAAGCCCAGAAATCGGACAAGGAGATAGCTGAGATTAAACAGAGAATGAAAGATGGTAAAGCTAAAGGTTTTCGTGAGGATGAACATGGAACTTTGTGGTTTGAGAACCGAATCTATGTGCCCAATGAACCAGAGCTCAGGAAGTTGATACTTCAGGAAGCCCACGATTCACCTTACTCGATACACCCAGGCAACACCAAGATGTATCTGGATTTAAAGGAAAGTTATTGGTGGACAGGTATGAAGAAAGATATTGCAGAGCATGTTGCGATATGTGATGTTTGTCAGCGAGTAAAGGCAGAACATCAGAAACCAGCAGGGTTACTCCAACCTTTGCCGATACCCGAGTGGAAATGGGAAAAGCTTGGTATGGATTTCATCACAGGATTGCCCAGGACCCGTTCAGGTTATGATTCCATCTGGGTAGTGGTAGATCGCTTGACCAAGGTAGCTCATTTCATTCCAGTGAAAACCACCTATACCAGTGCTAAGCTAGCCAAGATATATATGACCAGGATCGTATGTCTGCATGGAGTTCCGAGGAGTATCGTGTCAGATAGAGGAACACAATTTACCTCAAAGTTTTGGCATCAGTTACATGAAACTTTGGGTACAAGGCTAGAGTTTAGTACAGCTTTTCATCCGCAGACAGATGGACAGACTGAGAGAGTCAACCAGATTCTGGAAGACATGTTGAGAGCTTGTGCGCTAGATTATGGATCTAGTTGGGATGATAACTTGCCTTACGCAGAATTCTCATACAACAACAGTTATCAAACCAGTCTAAAGATGGCCCCTTTCGAAGCTTTATACGGAAGGAGGTGCAGAACACCACTGACGTGGGATGGTGTTGGAGACCGACAACTTTTTGGTCCCGACCTTATTCAAGATTCAGAAGAGAAAGTCAGGTTGATTCGTGACAGACTCAAGATAGCTCAGTCTCGACAGAAGAGTTATGCTGACAGCAAGCGCAAAGAAGTGACATATGAAGTGGGAGACAGAGCATATCTTCGTGTATCCCCGCTTCGAGGAACCAAGAGATTTGGTGTTAAAGGAAAATTAGCACCCAGATTCATAGGCCCCTACAAAATTCTTGAACGTAGAGGTGAAGTTGCATACAAACTGGAATTGCCAGAAGGATTATCCAAAGTTCATAATGTGTTCCATGTGTCCCAGCTGAAGAAATGTCATGCTGAGATGGCCGACATCCCTTTGAGAGATACAGTGCCCCTAGAGGCCATACAGCTTGAAAGTGATCTGACTTATGAGGAGAAGCCTGTCAGAATCCTCGAGACATCCAACAGAGTTACCCGCAGCAAGATTATCAAGTTCTGCAAAGTTTTGTGGAGTCACCATACTGAGGAAGAAGCCACCTGGGAACGCGAAGAAGATCTTCGTAGAGACCATCCGCACCTATTTTCTAGCCAACCCGAATCTCGAGGGCGAGATTCATCTTAAGGTGGGTAGGTTTGTAACATCCCAAAATTCCATTTTGGAATGTTATGAATATAGCTATGCATCTATCATCACCATTGCTTGATTGTATGTGTTAGTTGAAATGCCATTTCTGATTTTTCTGAAAGTCCTTTCTACTTTTCCCTATGTTGCTTCCCCTATTTGAAATTTTGGTTAAATGTTCAAAATAAGAGAGGAGTAACATGACACTCCACACCAGGGTCTAATTGGTGAATTATTTGAACAAAATAACCAGGGGTTATTTTGAAAATATTTGCAAAAAAGGATCTAAAAACAATTAGGCAATTTCTGAAAATAATATTTTTTTCAAAGTGTTCAAATGACAGAATAGAAATGTTCATTAAATAGCATTTATTATTCTGTTAATTTTGATATATAATACCCCTATATTTAGAGACGATTTGAATGCTTTAAAAGTTTTTGAATGTCTCTGGAAATTATTAAAAAGAAACGGTAACCGTTTCCGGTATTAAACGGGCCGGCCCACCGACTTTAAAAGCCGAAACCGTTACCGGTCGGCCGACCGAGCGCATTCACTCCCCTCTCTCTCACTGACACCGGGCCCCACCCCCGACCGACCGTTGCCCGAAACGGTCATCGTCTTCCCTCCCCCGCGCTCACCGGATCCGACGCCGGCAGTTTCCCCCTCGCCGGATCTCTCTCTCCCCTCTTAACTCCCGCACCCCCCCGAGCCTCTATAAGAACCGGACCACTCCCCGCATCCATTCACCCCGAGCCCCCCTCTCCCCCTCGCCGGAACGCTGCCAATTACTCGCCGGAGCTACCCCAAGCCGAAGCTCGCCGTCGACCGTAGCCACCACCTCCGACCATCATTCGCCTCGCCGTCGCCACCAATCGCCTCCGGAGGACCGTCCCCGTCGCCCGGACCACTTCCCCTTCTTCCCCGACCACCGGAATACCTCGCCGACGCCGTCGCCGCTACCGGACTCGCCGGAGTACCCCGACGCCGGCAACCTCCTCCCTGTAAGCCCCCTCGACCGTCGGATCCCGAATCAACGTTCCAGATTAGAACAAACTTAAACCGAACCGGTATCTTCTATCGATCGGTCGTCCGCTCTAATTCACCTACCGCACGCCCCCCCTTAGCCAATCGGATCACGCAACGTAGCCCCCTGACCGACGCAATTTTTTTTTATTTTCTGTTTTGTTTTAATTAACAGAATGTTTTCCAATTTTGTTTTGCTTATATCTTTTAATCTATTTAGTGTTTTGAGTTGATTCTTTTTGCAATAGCTCACATTTTTCATGTAGTTTCACCCTGTACTTTTAAATTTCAAATTTGAACTATAAAATTTGAATGTAATCAAATTTGCTCAAAATCTTCAAATCTGAATAACTAGAGTTTGAAAATAGATTTTGACATGATTCTTTTTGCTACTGTTTGGTATTAGTTAGGACTATGTTCATGTATAGTTTGAGGATTTTCATGATCTATTTAATTACTGTTTTAACCAAAAAACAGAATCTGCTTATTATTATAATATAGTTTTATAAACTTAATTTTAATTAGTTTGATTTAGATGTTGGTTTCATTTGTTTATTAGATTCTGTTAGTAAACATTTAGTGTTTTTACTCACTGTTAATAAAAATATAAATTTGCCTAATTTAATTTCATTTACATAGGAATCACAACTTCTTTTCAAATAGGCATCATTTGATTAAAACAACTAACTAATGGTTTTGCTTCAAACAAAGTTTTATAATATTTAATTCTGTTTTCTAAGACAGATTTAATAGTAAATTCTTTTCTGTTAAGAACATGTTTTGCTAATAAATAACAAGTTTAGTTTTCATTCTTTTGTTAGTACAACTATAGTTGATTCATATAGTGTTTATCAAAACTTTTATAAACTTTACTAAAGTTTTCCCAACAAACTTAAATTGATTTTCTTTGTTTAATAATAAAAAAAATTCTATTGTTTCCCTTGCTGTCAACAATTGTTTTTCTATTTCAAAATAGTTTTATTATGTAGTAGTGTTTTCATCATCCCCTTTGGAAAAACAAAACTTTGTGTGTTTTACTTGCTAGAGACTTTTGAGCATTGTTTGGATAGTTTGTTTAGTACTTCTTTGCTGAATGTTATGAGTACTTATTATGGTTGTATGCTTATTTGAGTGCATTGTTTGTTTCGTTAGATTATCCGGAGTGCGAAGCTTGTTACTTAGAGTCACTCACGTACGAAGATCATCAATCAGGCAAGTCACTTTGATCATGTTTTACCCATGTTTTATATGCATTAGTTCTACCATCTCCCCAGTTGCATGCAAGATAGGTTAGTTGGAAACTTGGTTACATTGTAGTAGTATCATGTGGTAGATACCTCTCTCAACCCCTTTGACAAAATTGGCCCCGGGAAACGTTGTTTTGTTGGAAATATGCCCTAGAGGCAATAATAAAATGGTTATTATTGTATTTCCTTGTTCATAATAATTGTCTATTATTCATGCTACAATTGTGTTAACCGGAAACTGTAATACATGTGTGAATACATAGACCACAACATGTCCCTAGTGAGCCTCTAGTTGGCTAGCTCGTTGATCAATAGATGGTCACGGTTTCATGACCATGGACATTGGATGTCATTGATAACGGGATCACATCATTAGGAGAATGATGTGATGGACAAGACCCAATCCTAAGCATAGCACAAGATCGTGTAGTTCGTTTGCTAAAGCTTTTCAATGTCAAGTATCGTTTCCTTAGACCATGAGATTGTGTAACTCCCGGGTACCGTAGGAATGCTTTGGGTGTGCCAAACGTCACAACGTAACTGGGTGGCTATAAAGGTACGCTACGGGTATCTCCGAAAGTGTATGTTGGGTTGACACGAATCGAGACTGGGATTTGTCACTCCGTGTGACGGAGAGGTATCTCTGGGCCCACTCGGTAAGACATCATCATAATGAGCTCAATGTGACTAAGGAGTTAGCCACGGGATGATGTGTTACGGAACGAGTAAAGAGACTTGCCAGTAACGAGATTGAACAAGGTATAGGGATACCGACGATCGAATCTCGGGCAAGTACCATACCGATAGACAAAGGGAATTGTATACGGGATTAATTGAATCCCCGACATCGTGGTTCATCCGATGAGATCATAGTGGAGTACGTGGGAGCCAACATGGGTATCCAGATCCCGCTGTTGGTTATTGGCCGGAGAAGTGTCTCGGTCATGTCTACGTGTCTCCCGAACCCGTAGGGTCTACACACTTAAGGTTCGATGACGCTAGGGTTATAGGGAAATGGTATACGTGATTACCGAAGGTTGTTCGGAGTCCCGGATGAGATCCCGGACGTCACGAGGAGCTCCGGAATGGTCCGGAGGTAAAGATTGATATATAGGAAGTCCAGTTTTGGTCACCGGAAAGTTTTCGGGCTCATCGGTAGTGTACCGGGAGTGCCGGGAGGGTGCCGGAGGACCCCTGAGAGGGGTGTGACGACCAAAGGACCTCATGGGCCCTTAGAGGAGGTGTGCCATCCCATGTTGGGTCGGCCAAGACCATCTATGTGGGCCCATGTGGCTGGAGATAAGGAGATAAGGCAAAAGGGATTTAAAAGGAGGAGATCCACCTCCCTTGTGGGAGGTGGACTCTCCCTTTAATTCGGCCGGCCCTCTCCTCTTTGGAGTAGAGGCCAAGCCAGCCCTCCACGTCCCTCCTCCTATATATACTTGAGGTTTTGGATGTTTTGATTGAGGATTTGATCTCTCTCTCTCACGGCGAAGCCCTACCTCTCTTCTTCCTCCTTCGCAGCGCTTAGGCGAAGCCCTGTCGGAATACCTTGCTACTCCACCACCACCACGCCGTCGTGCTGCTGTTGGAGCCCTTCCCCAACCTCTCCTTCCTCCTTGCTGGATCAAGGTGTTGGAGACGTCACCGGGATGCACGTGTGTTGAACGCGGAGGTGCCGTCCGTTCGGCACTTGATCGGATCTACCGCGATCTGAATCGCTGCGAGTACGACTCCATCAACCGCGTTCTTGTAACGCTTCCGCTTAGCGATCTTCAAAGGTATGAAGATCCACTCTCCCCTTGCTCGTTGCTGGTTTCTCCATAGATAGATCTTGGTGAACTTAGGAAAATTTTGATTTACTACTACGTCTCCCAACAGTGGTATCAGAGCTAGGTCTATGCGTAGAATCTATGCACGAGTAGAACACAAAGCAGTTGTGGGCGTCGATTTTGTTAATATGCTTGCCGTTACTAGTCTTATCTTGATTCGACGGTATTGTGGGATGAAGCGGCCCGGACCAACCTTACACGTACGCTTACGTGAGACCGGTTCCACCGCCTGACATGCACTAGTTGCATAAGGTGGCTAGCGGGTGTTTGTCTCTCCCACCTTAGTCGGATTGGATTCGATGAAAAGGGTCCCTATGAAGGGTAAATAGCAATTGGCATATCACGTTGTGGTTTTGACGTAGGTAAGAAACGTTCTTGCTAGAAACCTATAGCAACCACGTAAAAACTTGCAACTACAAATTAGAGGACGTCTAACTTGTTTTTGCAGCATATGCCGTGTGATGTGATATGGCCAAAAGGATGTGATGTGATGCATTGTGATGTATGAGATTGATCATGTTCTTGTAATAGGGTTCACGACTTGCATGTCGATGACTATGACAACCGGCAGGAGCCATAGGAGTTGTCTTATATTATTGTATGACCTGCGTGTCAATCATAAACGCCATGTAATTACTTTACTTTATTGCTAAACGTTAGCTGTAGTAGTAGAAGTAATAGTTGGCGAGACAACTTCATGAAGACACAATGATGGAGATCATGATGATGGAGATCATGGTGTCGTGCCGGTGACAGTGATGATCATGGTGCCCCGAAGATGGAGATCGAAGGAGCAAGATGATATTGGCCATATCATGTCACTATATTGATTGCATGTGATGTTTATCATGTTTACATCTTATTTGCATAGAACGACGGTAGTAAATAAGATGATCTCTCAATAAAATTTCAAGAAAGGTGTTCACCCTAACTGTGCACCGTTGCTAAGGATCGTCGTTCCGAAGCACCACGTGATGATCGGGTGTGATAGGTTCTAACGTTCGCATACAACGGGTGTAAGCCAGATTTACACATGCGAAACACTTAGGTTGACTTGACGAGCCTAGCATGTACAGACATGGCCTCGGAACACGGAGGACCGAAAGGTCGAACATGAGTCGTATAGAAGATACGATCAACATAGAGATGTTCACCATGGATGACTAGTCCGTCTCACGTGATGATCGGACACGGGCTAGTTGACATGGATCATGTATCACTTGGAAGACTAGAGAGATGTCTATCTAAGTGGGAGTTCATTAATAATTTGATTAAATGAACTTAATTATCATGAACTTAGTCTAAAAATGTCCTTGCAAATTATGTCGTAGATAGCTCACGCTGTAGCTCCCTAGTTTTATTGATACAATCCTAGAGAAAAGTAAGTTGAAAGTTGATGGTAGCAATAATGCGGACTGGGTCCGTGATCTGAGGATTGTCCTCATTGTTGCACAGAAAGCTTATGTTTTTTATGTACCGCTAACTGCATCACTCCCTCAAGC
Source organism: Hordeum marinum (assembly GCA_022496015.1). NCBI lineage: Eukaryota > Viridiplantae > Streptophyta > Magnoliopsida > Poales > Poaceae > Hordeum > Hordeum marinum. The sequence goes on along the minus strand of CM039677.1, from coordinate 336,271,462 downwards.
GTTGTCTGTAGATGTTGTGAACATATGACAGGCACTTTTTGGTGACTACGTGATAGTTCAATGCGTCATGCATTACGGCTTAGAATTGAGGCTCCAAAACGTTTTGAACGTCACGGAACATATGAGATGTTCTAGGAGCTGAGATTGTGATCTCAGGCTCGTGCCTATGTTGAGAGGTATGAGACCTCCAACAAGATTCTTTGTCTACAAGATAAAGGAGAATATCTCAATCACTGAGCGTGTGCTCAGATTGTCTGGGTGCTACAATCACTTGAATCAAGTGGGAGTTAATCTTCCAGATGAGATAGTGATTAATGCAGTTCTCCAAGTCACTGCCACCAAGCTACTAGAGCTTCGTGATGAACTATAACATGCAGGGATGGATAAGATGATCCCTGAGTTGTTCGTGATGTTTGACACCACGAAGGTAGAAATCAAGAAGGAGCATCAAGTGTTGATGGTTAAGTGAAACCACTAGTTTCAAAAGGGGCAAGGGCAAGAAGGGAAAACTTCAGGAATGGCAAGCCAGTTGTTGCTCTAGTGAAGAAATCCAAGGTTGAGCCCGAACCCGAGACTAAGTGCTTCTGTTATGAGGAGAATGTTCGCTAAAGCGGAAAAACCCTAGATGCTTGGTAGATAAGAAGGCTGGTAATGTCGATGGAAGTATATTTGATATACGTGTTAGTGATGTGTACCTTGCTGGTACTCCTAGTAGCACCTGGGTATTGGATACCGGTTCGGTTGCTAAGTGTTAGCAACTCGAAATAAAAGCTACAGAATAAATGGAGACTAGCTAGGTGAAAGGTGACGATGTGTGTTGGAAGTATTTCCAAGATTGATGTGATCACCATCGCACGCTCTCTCTACCTTCGGGATTTGTGATAAACCTAAATAAATGTTATTTGGTGTTTGCGTTGAGCATGAACGTGATTAGATCATGATTAGTGCGATACGGTTATTCATATAAGTTAGAGAATAATGGTTATTCTGTTTACATGGATAATGCCTTCAATGGACATGCACCCACTCGGAATGGTTTATCGAATCATGATCGTAGTAGTACACATGTTCATAACGTTGGTACCAAAAGATACAAAGTTAATAATGATAGTACCACATGCTTGTGGCACTGCCACGTAATGTCATATTGGTATAAATCGCATGAAGAAACTCCATGATGATGGATTTTTTGACTCACTCGATTTCGAATCGGTTGAGACATGCGAGCCATGCCTCTTGGGTAAGATGACTGAGACCCCGTCATCCAATATGATGGAGCGGGCAAGTGGCTTATTGGAATTAATACATGTTGATGTATGTGGTCCAATGAGTGTTGAAACACGCAGAGGATATCGTTGTTTTTCTTTACCTTCACTGATGATTTGAGTAAATATGGGGATATTTACTTAATGAAACACGAATCTGAAATGTTTGAAAGGTTCAAGGAGTTTCAGAGTGAAGTTAAAGATCATCGTGACAAGAAGATAAATGTCTATGATATGATCATGGAGATGAATATCTAAGTTACGAGTTTGGTATGCAATTTTAGACAATGTGGAAATTGTTTCACAGCTCACGCCTCCTGGAACACCATAGTGTGATGGTGTGTTCGAACGTCGTAGTCGTGCTCTATTGGATATAGTGAGTACTATGATGTCTCTTATCGTTTTACCACTATCGTTATGGGGTTATGCATTAAAGACAAATCCATTCACTTTAACAGGGCACCGGCTAAGTCTGTAGAGATGACACCGTGAGAATTATGGTTTGACAGAAGCCTAAGCTGTCATTTCTTAATGTTTGGGGCTGCGACGCTTATGTGAAAATGGGTTTTTCACCTAGCGAGCTCGAACCCAAAGCAGACAAATGCATCTTCATAGAATACCCTAATGAGACATTGGGTATACCTTCTATCTCAGATCCAAGCGCAAAAGGTGTTTGTTGCTAAGAACAGGTCCTTTCTTGAGAAAGAGTTTCTCTCGAAAGAATTGAGTGGGAGGAAGATAGAACTTGATAAGGTTGTTGAACCTTTGTTTCAACCAGAGAATAGCGCAACACAGAAAGATGTTTCTGTAGAGCCTACTCAGTTGAAAAGGAAGTTAATGATGATGATCATGAAGCTTCGGATCAAGTCACTATCGAACCTCGTAGGTCAACAAGGACGCGTACTGCTCCTGAGTAGTACGACAACCCTGTCTTGGAAATCATGTTGTTGGACAACGATGAACCTACGAACTATGGAGAAGCGATGGTGGGCCCGGATTCCAACAAATGGCTAGGAGCCATGAAATCCGAGAAAGGATCCATGTATGAAAACCAAGTATGGACTTTGGTAGACTTGCCTATTGAATGGCGGGTCATTGAGTACAAATGGACCTTTGAAATAAACATAGACGCTAATGGTGAAATGTCACCGTTTATAAAGCTCGACTTGTCGCAAAGAAGTTTCCGCCAAGTTCAAGGAGTTGACTGCGATGAGATTGTCTCATCTGTAGCGACGCTAAAAGTCTATTAAAATTTTGTTAGCAGTTGCTGCATTTTTCGATTATGAAATCTGGCAGATGGATGACAAAACAAGGTTTCCGTAATGGTTTCTGTGAGGAAGAGTTGTATGTGATACAACCAGAAGGTTTTGTCAATCCTAAGGATGCTAATAATATGCAAACTCCAGCAATTCTTCTATGGACTGGAGCAAGAATCTCGGAGTTGGAATATATGCTTTGATGAGGTGATCAAAGTGTTTAAGTTTATACAAAGTTTATGAGAAACTTGTATTTGCAAGAAAGTGAGTGGGAGCACTATAGAATTTCTTATAAGAATATGTAGTTGACATATTATTGATCGGAAATGATGTAGAATTTCTGGAAGAGCATGAAGGGTTGTTTGAAAAGTTTTTTTTCAAAGGAAGACCCAGATAAAGCTACTATTTTATTGAGCATCAAGATCTATGGGGATAGACCAATTCGCTTGATAAGTTTTTTCGACGAAGACATACCTTGACAAGTTTTTGAAGGAGTTCAAAATATGGGTCAAAGAAGGAGTTCTTGACTGTATTGTAAGGTGTGAAATTGAGTAAGACTCAATACCTGACCACGGCAGAAGATAAAGAAAAGATGAGTGTCATCTCCTATGCTTTAGCCATAGGCTCTATATAGTATGACATGCTGTGTACCGCACCTGTGTGTGCCTTGCCATGAGTCTGTCAAGGGGTACAAGAGTAATCCAAGAGTGGATCACTGGACAATGGTCAAAGTTATCCTTAGTAACTTGAGAACTAAGGAAATATTTCTCGATTATGGAGGTGATAAAGAGTTCATCGTAAAGGGTTACGATGATGCAAGCTTTAACTCCAATCCGGATGACTCTTAGTAGAAATCTGGCTACGTATAGTGGAGCAGCCATTTCGAATAGCTCCAAGTGGAGTGTGGGAGTAGTATCTACAAATATGACATGGAAAGTTTGCAAGGTACACACGGATCTGAATGTCGCAGACCCGTTGACTAAAAACCTCTTTCACGAGCAGAACATGAACAAACCCCAGAACTTATTGGGTGTTAATCACATGATGATATGATCACATGGTGATGTAAGTGTTAATCACATGTTGATGTGAACTAGATTATTGACTCTAGTGCAAGTGGGAGACTGTTGGAAATATGCCCTAGAGGCAATAATAAAATGGTTATTATTGTATTTCCTTGTTCATAATAATTGTCTATTATTCATGCTACAATTGTGTTAACCGGAAACCGTAATACATGTGTGAATACATAGACCACAACATGTCCCTAGTGAGCCTCTAGTTGGCTAGCTCGTTGATCAATAGATGGTCACGGTTTCATGACCATGGACATTGGATGTCATTGATAACGGGATCACATCATTAGGAGAATGATGTGATGGACAAGACCCAATCCTAAGCATAGCACAAGATCGTGTAGTTCGTTTGCTAAAGCTTTTCAATGTCAAGTATCGTTTCCTTAGACCATGAGATTGTGTAACTCCCGGGTACCGTAGGAATGCTTTGGGTGTGCCAAACGTCACAACGTAACTGGGTGGCTATAAAGGTACGCTACGGGTATCTCCGAAAGTGTCTGTTGGGTTGACACGAATCGAGACTGGGATTTGTCACTCCGTGTGACGGAGAGGTATCTCTGGGCCCACTCGGTAAGACATCATCATAATGAGCTCAATGTGACTAAGGAGTTAGCCATGGGATGATGTGTTACGGAACGAGTAAAGAGACTTGCCAGTAACGAGATTGAACAAGGTATAGGGATACCGACGATCGAATCTCGGGCAAGTACCATACCGATAGACAAAGGGAATTGTATACGGGATTAATTGAATCCCCGACATCGTGGTTCATCCGATGAGATCATCGTGGAGTACGTGGGAGCCAACATGGGTATCCAGATCCCGCTGTTGGTTATTGGCCGGAGAAGTGTCTCGGTCATGTCTACGTGTCTCCCGAACCCGTAGGGTCTACACACTTAAGGTTCGATGACGCTAGGGTTATAGGGAAATGGTATACGTGATTACCAAAGGTTGTTCGGAGTCCCGGATGAGATCCCGGACGTCACGAGGAGCTCCGGAATGGTCCGGAGGTAAAGATTGATATATAGGAAGTCCAGTTTTGGTCACCGGAAAGTTTTCGGGCTCATCGGTAGTGTACCGGGAGTGCCGGGAGGGTGCCGGAGGACCCCTGAGAGGGGTGTGACGACCAAAGGACCTCATGGGCCCTTAGAGGAGGTGTGCCAGCCCATGTTGGGTCGGCCAAGACCATCTATGTGGGCCCATGTGGCTGGAGATCAGGAGATAAGGCAAAAGGGATTTAAAAGGAGGAGATCCACCTCCCTTGTGGGAGGTGGACTCTCCCTTTAATTCGGCCGGCCCTCTCCTCTTTGGAGTAGAGGCCAAGCCAGCCCTCCACGTCCCTCCTCCTATATATACTTGAGGTTTTGGATGTTTTGATTGAGGATTTGATCTCTCTCTCTCACGGCGAAGCCCTACCTCTCTTCTTCCTCCTCCGCAGCGCTTAGGCGAAGCCCTGTCGGAATACCTTGCTACTCCACCACCACCACGCCGTCGTGCTGCTGTTGGAGCCCTTCCCCAACCTCTCCTTCCTCCTTGCTGGATCAAGGTGTTGGAGACGTCACCGGGCTGCACGTGTGTTGAACGCGGAGGTGCCGTCCGTTCGGCACTTGATCGGATCTACCGCGATCTGAATCGCTGCGAGTACGACTCCATCAACCGCGTTCTTGTAACGCTTCCGCTTAGCGATCTTCAAAGGTATGAAGATCCACTCTCCCCTTGCTCGTTGCTGGTTTCTCCATAGATAGATCTTGGTGAACTTAGGAAAATTTTGATTTACTACTACGTCTCCCAACATGTTTTACCTTTTGCTATGCTATTAGTAGACGGGGTTGGTTGTGTGATTCATGAGAGTTGAGAGAGTTAATAATTTCAAGACCTACATAATGATCAAGATTTCAATACTCCAAGTTTTCAACATACCTCTAGGTGGATGATGGTTGAACGGCGCCCTGGAGAAACCAGTGGTTAGCCTAGGTGATGCTGGAGATGGCCAGTATTCACGCGGAAAGGTCCACCCAGGCACAAAGGGATGGATGGGTGTTTCAAGACCCAAGGCTTATCTGCACAGCCACAAGTCATTATGGGCTCTGGCTTGGTTGGATATCGTGGTGACTCTGGACAGGCGGTGCTACGAGAGGTAGAAGAACGGTAGGAAAGGATGGGCACCGTCAGAGTCGCAGGGAAACCCTTTGGAAGACCATGTTTTGGTCATCCGTTTCTCAAACACCCTGAAGTGCGAGAAATCAAACGGAGGCGACCAAATCTTGTGGGGAACGTGTGCAAAACTCTGCAGAGTACTTAAACCTAATCGATTAGCCGTGTCCACGGTTATGGACGACTTGAGCCAAAGGAATTGGAACTTCCGGAACTCTCAACACAAATAATATGATGATGTGGGTATTTAATAATTTTGGGTATGAGAATTGGTTGGTGGAACCATCTCATTAATCAACCAACTTAGTAATATTTTGCTTAACCCCCTTCGATGTAGGAAAAACTTGGCTTTATGCAAAACTTACACCACCACCTGCCATATAAGCATATAGACTAGCTGATTATTTTCACCCCTCTCTTGTGACTTTGCCGGCATATTCCATATGCTGACCTACACGGCTGCAACGTATCATGTTGCAGAGTATTTTTCCGACCAGGAGTGAGGACGCGTTCTATGCTCAGTGAGATGCCCTTGGAGTCAGATGGACTCATCTACCTTCGACGCTTCCGCAAGATTTAGATATTCTCATGAGTTGGCCTTTAGCCACTTTATTGTAATTTTTATTGTAATAAAGGACTCTATATGAGATTGCGATTAATATAATGCTGTGTGATTTCCCTTTGATATATACATTGATGTACCGTTTGTGTACCAGCATGATCTTGGGATGGTACGGAAAACACCGGAGAGTTGGCCTTTCAGGTCGGGTCGCTACACGGCCGCTGGGCAATGGTCGACGGCGCGAGGAGGCTGGGGCGGGAGCAGAGGCCAGATCCGGGCCGGAGGGGCCCATTCCCGGCGACGACGCGATGCGGGGCTGGCGGCAGACTTCAGGCGCTCCATGGTAATGCGGATGGCGAGCTCACCCGAGGCCGGGCGAGATCCGGTGAGGGCCAGTTCCAGCGGGGTCAAGCACCGGAGAGGCGCCGAGGGAGCAGCTCAGAGGCGGAGGCTCGGGTGGGCAGGGCAACGCCCGCCGGCGGTGACCGGAGACGCAGGCGGGGTCGACGTGGGTGAGCGGGCAAGGCTGCAGAGGAGCTCGGGCGCGGGGACGGCTGGTGCGGGCTGCTACGGGCTCGCTGGGGCCGATTCGTCCAGGGCGGGCCCGATCTGGGCTGTTGCGGGCTGCGGCGGTGGGAGGCTGCGCGGGGACAGGTGGCAGCCCCTGAGTAGCTGCAGGCGGGGGCACGGGTGGTGATTGGCAACGACAAGTGACGAAGGGAGGCTGGCCGGCACGGAAAACGATGGTGGAGGGCTTAGGGTTCCATTTTTGGGTAGGGGAGGCCTCTATATATAGTAAGGAGGCCTAGGGTTAGGTTTAGGGGTGGTTTTTCGGATCTTTGGATCTTGATCCGACGGTTTGGATGTCGGAGGGGGCTAGCAGGCCATGTGGGTTGTGTAGAGGGGGTGTGGGCTGAGGAGAGAGGGAGATCTGCGGCTCGTGACAACGGTTTTAAACACCGAAAAATGTCCAATAATAAACCGATGACCCCGCTGCTACGGTTGACCGCTCGAGTATCAAACGACCTCTGATTGCGACGAAATTTGGCAGGCGGTCTACCTACGATATAACAAGACCGCACGTCAACTTTCAACCCAATCCGAGAATATTTTTTGGGTGCTTAAAAAATGTTTTTTTAAACGATGTCACTAGCATGTGCGTGTGTGGTTGATCTCGAAACGGTCAACGACACGAACGGAGAGAACCGGCAGCTATGAACGGATGCAAGTTTTTGAAAACGAGTGACGATGCTATGCATATGATGTGAATGACACAATGATGAATACAACAACCAAAGGAAACACAGACGAGAATGGAAATAAAAGGGGAATCTTTTGGAGCGTCGGTCCCGGACTATTACATGTGACCCCGTAGGTTCAGTAACTCATAGACACAAACGAAACTCATTTGTTCATTTACCAATAACGGAACGTTCCATATTTATCCCTATGGGTACATGAATGATATTCGAGTGAACCATTGGTTACCATGTGACGTTTTGTTTGCTTCGCGAGACTTTATAAGACCCGAGATGCAACATTATCTTTTTTAGTCTTTCACATGCTCACTATATCATTGTCCTTGTTACCAGTTTTTCTTCTTCTTTCTCATTGATGTGTTTAGGCATCCCTATGACATAGACACCTATGCTAGCCAGACGATGACGGATACCATCATCCGAGAGGGCCTTAAGAATATCTCTGAATCGTCGGAGGAGCAAATCCCACTATTGAGTTATCTAGTCCCTTGTTAAACTTTCCGATGAACCTATAGTTTTTGTTATGATCAGCTAGTTACAGATGACATTTGAGCAACCCCAAAGCTCATCGTCTGGTAAGAAGTGAGTTGGATACTTTCATGGTCTAAGGAACATAAAAGACATGTTAACACTCCGTGTTATAACAACTGATTTTAGACAATATTATTTCAATATGATCTATGTTCTAATATCATACTCTCAATGTTGTTTTAGGACTATCGTTACACTTAATGATATCCTAAGATCAGGAAAACATGATCACTAGCAACACTTGATCCAGTCTTAGAGGCAAGATTGGAAATCTTCATTTTACCATTTGTCATTCTACACATGTATATGAGTTTTTCACTGAATCGCATATTCGAGAACCATAACAGTTATAACATAGAATATAATCTCTTAATTATGAAAATGAAAATATAATAATGCAATACTATTGCCTCTAGGGCGTATATATTTCCAATAGTTGATATCATGCGTATATTTTTTTCCATCGAGCCTTGTTTCAGAATTGATCGATTAGACCTCCTCTTCTCTCGAGGAAGATTTAGTTAGGTCAGTTTTTAAATTGTACTGACCATCGATGCAGCGGTAATCACTAGGATCCCGCTTTGTGCTAGGAGGAGAGATGATTTATGGGTATGGAGTAAGGAGACTCACAGCGTTTTCATCGTTCAATCATCATATGGAACGATTCAAAAGACCAAGTTAAATAGAGAAAGTTGGTTATATGAGAGTGGACATGCATCGAATACCTAGTGCAGAAGCAATGTGTGGTCTTCATTGTGGCGCACTCAAGTTCCAGATAAAATTCGAGTCTTCCTTTGGCACCTCGTGCGGGAGTCGATCCGACACGGGAGCTACTCCACCATCGCAACAAGGTAGCGTCGCTAGGTTGTCCCCTCTGCGGTGTTGGTGATTCTCGGCGGCATGCATTGCTCGAATGCACCATGGCGCGTAGCTTATGAGCCTTATATTCTGAAGCCTTGGTGGAACATATATCTCTAGACCGGAATCAAAACGCCTAGAGTTGGCTTTTTAATATGCAGGAACTATCATCACATGATGAGTTACTGGTTCGGGGGTCACCCTATGGGCGACGTGGAGTGTGAGAAGGGAGGTTATACTAGAGGATATTTTCCAGACTCCTTTTGCTACACATGGGTTTGTCAACTCTTTCATAACTGATCCTTATTAAGGGCTGCTCCTATAAGATCAAATTAGTGGCTTACATCACCTATGCAAAATCAATGTTGATGCAGCTCTAACTAGGAACGACTCAGTGGAACAGTGGCCGCAGTGTGCACAGATCACCTGGGAAATTATATCAAAGCTTCGGCGATCATATTTGGGGGAATTTCTGATCCTACAACACTAGAAGCTCTTGGAGTTCGAGAAGCTTTGGCATGGCAGATGATCTTTATGGACGGAGGATTTATGTTTTGCTTTAGACTTCAATATTGTCATCGATGATATCAAGCAGAGAAGTGTGACAATTTATGGTGCAATTATTCATATATTAGACCATTCTGGTTTATTTATGAGTTTTTTGTGTTTAGCCATGAGTATGGGAGCTCGAATACCGAGACTCGCAACTTAGCAAAACATGCTCTCTCACTAGGTGCCCACCATCATGTGTGATTGGGCCATCCTGATGATCTTACTTTTGTCCTTGTAAACATTATGACGAGTTAATAAAGAGTTTCACGAGATTGCCTAAAACATACGTGTATTTTTGGGTTTTCCTTTTTATATAGAAAAAAACAAAATACATGTATTATGAAAAACTAGTAAATGCAGTGTACAAAAAATGTTCACCCCACTTTTAGAAAAATAATCTATATTTTAAAATGTTCACACATTAAAAAAATGTGTATGTGACATTTAAAAAAGTTATACAATAATAAATTTCGTATAATTCAAAAAACTGTTGCTCACCGTTCAAAAAATTGTACATTACAACTAGGAAAAAATGTCACGCATTTCAAACAAAATGCTTCTAACATTTTCTAGGAAAATGTCCGCATAGCTTAAAAAAACTTCCGTATCATACAAAAAGAAGTCCAGCCTATTTGAAGAAATGTTTGACACATACTCCTTCCGTCCCAAAATAACTGTCTCAAGTTTGTACTAGCTCTAGTATAAAGTTGTACTAAGCTTAAGACAGTTATTTTGGGACGGAAGAAGTATTAAGAAAATGTTCAAAATAAGTATACACAGAAAATATTAATACATATATTTTAAAAAATTAAACATATATAGAATAATGTTTTTGATGTATACGAAACATGTATAACGTGTACAAAAAAGTATACCAGAAAATATATATTTTGCATACATGTTGTTAATTTATTTCCAAATGTTAAATGAGTAGAACAAAAATGTTCCTGATATATATGAAATATGTACAACAGTTATGAAAGATGTAGACATGCAAGAAAAAGAAGGAGAAAAACCGATTAAAACTTAAGAAAGAAACAAAAAAAAGCCCGATGAAAACTGAAGACAGAAAACATAGAAAAATTAAAATTAAAAGGAAAACAGATAGCAAAAAATCGGGCAAAACTAGGAAATCCGTAGTACAAACAGTGAAAAATCCAGGGAAAAAACAACAGTTGCTACAGTTTTGGGCCGGCCTGATAGTCGTCTGCCCCGTAGGCGATTCTTTATTTTCTAGGAAAACATTGATTTGCTCGAAAAACAACAGCATTCGTTTCTTCTAAAAAATGCATTCATTTGCCTTTTTCATCTGAACAAACAAAAGGACATTTCACTGTTCCCAATTTTCTTCTGTCTTATACATAGTACCTCTGTAGCAGCAGCAGCAACGCATCCTGCTTACTATGCAGATGACCATTAAACGTCAGAGACGCTATTGCACAGCTCAGGGAGAGAGCGTCCCAACCGCAAAATACTGTAGCTCCGTCTCTCCCGATTTTTTTTAAGATATAGTATAATGTGCGCTTCCAGCCTTCCAGGCTATAGCTAGCTCTGTGCGTATGGCGTATTTCATAATTCCATACAATACGTATTCTCTCCGTCTGAAATTACTCTACTTGTCATAAAATTGAATATATCTAAACGTATTTTAGTTGTAAATATATTTAAAAAAATTATTTTAACTACAAGTAATTTCGAACGGAAAGAATATATGTGAGAACACTACTAGCACATACTGATCGAATTCCGGGAAAGGAGCGAGGCGACGAAGCCCCCAAAACACATTTACAGGAGCACATCATATAAGCTGCTACAGCTCCATGATTCCACTTTTCACTCGCTCGGCGGCCAGCGGCGTGCGTGTGGATGTTCTCCCTCCACGACTAGCTGCCGGCCGGCCATGTAGACGGTGTGTCGTTGTCAGTTTGTCACGTACGCTTGGGGCTGGGGGAAGGGCCGGGTGCCGATCGCTCCAACGGAAGCACATGCGCCGCGGTGATTGGGGTGAGCGGGAGAGACAGAGACAGAGGGAGGGAGACGGATAATGGGAGAGAAGGGCCGTGGAAAGCGACGCGACGAGGGGATCCCAACGGTTTGGACAGGATGACGGAGGAAGCGAGTGCGCTTGAGACCATTCTCGCTCCCATGCATCATGCAATGATGCTGCTGCATGCGCCCCTCGCGAGTGCACCCTACTAATCATCAACTGATCACTCACTGGTGCGCTGCTCGCACTCGCCCCTCCGGCGGGGTCGCCGTGGCCATCTCCATTTTGTTTTCGTCGGACGGCCAGATCCGTGGCATGCATCTTTGTTGGTTCGTCATCTTTCTCCCTCCTGTTGTAATGCCACACAAAGCCCAGACCGTATGAATCTGGCGCCTTGGCCTTTATCTATTCGAGCGCGCCCTAATGCAGCGTGTTGCATTCTGGTTGGATATGGGTGGTTGTGGTTCCATCTCACATGCGCCAATTAAGCTCCAAGGGCCCGGGTAAATCGAGTAATGAGCTGCAGGCGTATGGCCGTGCGTGGACCGCCAATGAGGAGATATATTGGGATACCGAGAAGTGTAGTAGTATGTCTTTTGCCTTTACAAATGCCCGTGCATTGCAGTGACTTTTTATTTTTTTGACGTACGTGTACTCAATTTAAGAGAATTGTACGTGCAGGTATAACGTCATGTGCTTCGCCATAAACAAAATACCACTCACACCTTTTAGGTACATACGGTGCGTAACAGCCTGCATGAGGCCGATTTAAATAGTTGGGTCTCCTTTCTCATTAAATTCGCATCATACATGTCCCACAAATTCCTTTCTCCCATTAATTGCATCATGCATGTCACTATGCACCCCTTTTAGTTAGCCAACGTACATCCGTTTAATTATGACAGTAGGTCTCTCCGATGAAAGTCGCATATGCATTCGTTTAATTAGCCAATACTATATGTATATATGGTCTCTTTCCCATGAAAGTCACATATGGATCCGTTTAATTAGCCAACATATAGCGTGTCTCTCCCATGCCAGACATATATGCATATCTCTCCCATGCAAGTCACATATGCATCCCGTGTAATTAGCCAACGCATAGGGCCTCTCTCTCTCCCATGCAAATCATATACGTGTCCCGTTTAATTAGCTAACATATAGGTTCTCTCTCTCTTCCACTAATTCCTTCTTTGTTCTCTCTAGGGATAAACGGATCCATTCCTTCTTGATTTGAGACGTCTTATTGATTTCAACATGCAGACGTATTTGAATTGGTGGGATTGTGTGCGACATGGGAATATCTATTATATAAGAACCTTCTTTTTTCTTTACATAAACATTGGATCACTTGAACGCAATAGTGCGTGACCAAGGCCTAGACATATAATGAACGAGAACTGATGAATGGTGTACGAAACCATCCTCCTTTTATATTATAGTATAAATTAGAACCATATTAGGCACAATTTTGTTCTAATTTTTTGTTTCGGATAATCAACTAGTAGTTTGGATGATAGGAGGAGGATTGTATCCCTAATGCACCAGGATCAAACATCAAGTGTGTTTGACGACTTGCGTGTTTCATCAAGGTGGGATATCCTTTCAATGAGAGACGAGATACCCGTTGATGAAATGGTCCTTGGTGGCTTCGTAAATCTTAAAGCACCGTGACTCCAGTCTTGAGTAGATGTTGTGTGAGTGTGTGATTTGTGGTGATGGTGTGAGTGAATTGTTGTTCTTGGTGTTTCTATACATAACCCTATACATAACCATGTTGGTTTTGCCATTGCCACATGAGTGTCTAAGTTAAAATTCATTGGTACCGGTGACCTGACTAGTGCAGAGTATAAGGGGGAAAAGCGGATCCCGTTGAGAGGGGGGAGGGCGGGTTATATTGGTTGCTGAAATCCGGCATGACCAATTGTGTGGTAATTAAAAGATATACTACATGTTTAATATTTTGTTTTTTTAGACCCTTGGTGACATTGTAGTGGTCTAAGCTGGTACCGAAGCTCCACATTGTTCATGCTCTAAGGACCACCTTTTCGCTTAAGAAGAACTTCGATAGCACATGCTGGCTGTCCTTATATATCCTCTACACCAAACATATATGCTTGTTGTAGCGAATAAAGTCTAAAGTTGTGTCTGGTTTGATACCTTATTTAGGCATGTCTGGTGTATAGACTTTCGAGCATAGTTAATTTTGAGGTAAAATAAATTCCACTAAGATTGAGCGAGACAAACTAATTCACTTTCTACATGCACTTTCTATTTTCCCTGTTTTGGTTTGAGAACTTACTATGTACCCACACAAGTCACTCACTAGTATGTATTATCTCTGTTTCTAAATATAAGACCTTGTAAAGATTTCAACACAAACTAATGTATATAGACATGTTTTAAAACATAGATTCACTCATTTCGCCCCGTAAATAATCCGTATTGAAATCTCTAATTGATTATGCTATGAGCCGAATGTATTTGTAGTTTGCGTAGTAGTAGCTGCAAGCCATTAAAATACCACAGGTTCAATTTTTTCCCATGGAAGGACCGAAGGAATATTGATCACGAGGAGGTTGGTTGGACCACGGAAGCATGCTCGCGTATGCGCTGCTGATAAAGTCTCGGGGTCCTTGCACTAGCGAGTAACGAGATGGCTTGGAAGAAAGCCGCCCCGTACCCGAACAAGCCTGACCTGGTCTGACCATTGGCCGGACAAGATGTACACTCGTAGTACTCACTGTACATCCATGGAGAGAGAGAGAGAGAGAGAGAGAGAGAGAGAGAGAGAGAGAGGATGCCAACAGGTCATGTGCGTGTCTTGTTTGGTGTTCGCCGGAGGCGTGGGTCGTCTCCCACCCGCCATGCGGGGTGCGCGCCGAGGCTGCCGGTGCATGTACGCCTTTCTGCTGTCCATGCAATGCTGCGTCTGCGTTCTGCTCCTCTGCCGCCACGCTGCGAGACGAGGGAGGGAGGGGTCCAGCCACAGTTTTGCGTATCAGTAAGAACACATGCATGCATGTGATTCGTTTATACGCTGAGGCCGAGCTACTTAACAGCGGGCGACATATAAATTACCTTTGCTACGCGGGAGTACGGTAGTTTAAACCTATCATCAAACGACCGGGGCTTAAAACTCTTCAGGCCTTGTTCGGTTGCTTATGATTTTAAAAGATTTGAAGGGGATTGGAAGGGATTAATAAATCCCAACAAGTCAAAATCCACCTCAAACCCCTCCATTCCTCCTCAATCCTCATGTGGTGGGGATTAACCGAATAAGCTCTTACGCGTGTTTGGCAGTTTGAGGGAATAGAAACGGGTTCAACGCTGGCCAGAACATCCTCAGCCCAGCCCCACTTACCGGGCAATGCTAGACTTACATATAAGTAGTATTTACTCAAGTTTACGTACCAACCAATGTCGAGGAATAGGATTGGTGCTTAGGGGAGGAAAGGGCCCACCCCTTTAGTTTGGAATGTTTCGTAAGCTTGCGTGCTCTAGGTAGGTTTAACATACTCGCCAGTTCCTCTATAAATGTTCGGATGGATAACATGAACACGGTGGCGAATCTAAAAAAATGGAGGGTTAGGCTGTCTGTGTGATGTGTACATGTATTGGACTGGGCTAGCAAGTGGCTAAGTCAAGCCTTAAGACTAATAGTAAAAATATGTTTTGCAGCATTGGAGGGGGGCTCAAGCCTGTTAAAGCCCCTCTAGTAGATTCGACCCTGCCGAACATGTGTACTAGACAGAAAAACATCATCCAACCAAATTTCATATACACTAATAGAAAAACCCTTACGGATTAAGAAAGCTAGCGGCGCCAACGAAATTTTAAACGTCACTGGTATTTTACGAAGATACGAGCGGCTACTAGAAGTACAATCTGTATGCTAAGACGCATTACATCCAAAAATTACGGGTCACACTGGACACATAACGGGACACCTTGTTAATTTGGCCAAAATGCTCATAACTTTTGAATAAATCGTTTTAAATTGAAAATATGGAACATTCATATGTATGAAATGAAGTTAAACTCGATTATATAGACACATATAACTTATAGTTTATTACATTGATCAGCCACAAAAATATATATCTTGGGACGATTTTGATCAAGGCTACCATGGACTTCACGTTGTGGTCGTAGTTCCCAAATGTGTCATATCTAAAAGGACGATGAAATAGGCCGCATAAGTTCAGCACCCGTGCATGATGCCATTCCTCGTCATCAGTCCTCCTCCTCTCGTGGGCCGGTGGCGCCCAACGTTGGTTGTGGGATGGATGGTGTGAACTCCACCTAGGAGCACACAGTCGCAGCCGCGATCATCACCTGCTCCTCCTTCTTGTTCTACGATATTCTTAGTGAAGACAGAGGAAACAAGATAATTTGAACTTCTTCGTCAAGGAATATGCGCTCTACAAGGCCGCCCGCATCCCCGTGCCATACGTTAAGGGGGCACCGGTGATGCATGCGATCATAGGCAGAAATGTCGGCATCTCCGCTTTGTTCGCCGCTCGGGCAGTTCATATCGGGCCGGTATGACCACGAGGTCGGCCTATCCACGTCTATCATGAACCTCACCTCGATCGACGGCATCTAGCACTACTACAGAAATGTCTAGCAGTGACGGGTGCCTAAATCCCAGCAGTGGCAGGCGAGCCTCTTTGGCCGGCCGCCATTGACCTCCCTCCACTGTTATAGTCGAAGTTGTAGTGGGCTCTTACAGTGGCGGACGTGCTTGTTTGCCTGCTAGTGTTGTGAATCTCAAGCAGGGGCGGAGGGCCCTACCTATGGCGAGCCTTGCGCATCGTTCGCCACTGCTCTGTGAACTACGTGCAGTAGGCTCTTATTAGCACCTGCCAATGGCTGCTCCATCAGGTTAGAATAAAAAAATGCTGCCATTATGTTGCCACAACAGCATTATATAGCTGATGCAGATAGGGGACAATTCTTAGTAAATGCGATCAAATCAGGAATAAAATTAGCGATAATAATTCAAAATAATGTATGAGAAGTACATTAATTTTAAACGAATAACGCAAAATGCATGGTCATCAAATATAGTATGTTGATCAAGTTGAACAACATAGTGCATAACCAAATATGTTTAGTCACGGTTTCAGTTGTGCCCGCTGCAATAAGCTATATATGTTAGGCTCTTTTGTTGGTTCGACTCGGTCTTCTTCGGTGTTATTATAGAATAGGCCAAATGACGAGCGGACCTCCTTGTTTATGATAGTCGCGAACTTGACTTTTAGTTTTTTCGAGCATCAAGCCAGCTTTAGCCGATTTATTTTTGTACTTGTTGACCCCATTTGAGGATTTTATCATGAAGATTTAACCTCTTTACGGACCTTATGAATTTTTCCATGTGAATGCAGGCGTAGAAGCCACAAGTCAGACTAGTCGACGGGTGTTCATACAAGATAGAGTGTTCCTTCTAAAAGCAATCATCTTCCTTCCACTTCCTTTGAAGTAATTTTCAGTCGTGTGGCCTCCGGTAGTACTCCAATGGAAAATATAATCATCGAGAAGGTCCTTCATGAGCGACCAATCTTTTCCCAGGCTCTTCATGGAATCTAGCAGGTAACAATGACACCTTTGCGGTGTTAGCACTAGTAGAGCCCAATGGTTGTTGTGCAAAACACAATAAACATATAGTGATCACGAGAAAGTTACAAATTTTGAGACATGAAAACATGTATGAAGGAATATATAAGGTACAAAAGTGATGGCGTAAAGCAAGATAAGGACGTACATGGGTCTATACGGCATAATGAGGAAATTTTTAAGCTGGTTCTGTTGCATGAAATCGAGAAGGTAACTCTTCATGCATCGTCTCCCTTCCTTTTTTTAGGTTTTCCGCGCTCATGAGAAAAGGATCGGCTATGGTGATATCAGACACATTCTTCCTTCTTACCTCAGTGGTGGTACACTGGTACTAGGATATAGCTTTTTGATTTTCTCTAAATCATACCCGTCGTCCAGTAACTTGTTTGCATGGTATCTATTACTACTCAAGCCCTTAGTGAAGAGACACATGGCATGGATTTCTGCAAGTGCTTTGTCTCGATCATTGAACTTGAAAATATCTCCCATCTTTCCTAACAGGAGGTTTGACAAGTGTTTGTTTCTAGGGTACCTTTAGGCATAACATTTATGTCATAGTCTTCACGGGTGATGGCACCTAGGACGATACCCCATTTCGTTGCATTCTTGGTCGGACTAACGAGTCTCCCTTCCAAATCAGCTTCTACACCATTGAGGTCTCCTTCCTCTTCAGCATCATCCAACTCTTCTTCCAAACATTAGCCATCTTGCGCTTCTTCAGCACCATCGTCGGAATATCCATCCCCACCTTGCACTTCCTCTTCAGCAGCATGTGAATCTTCTTCCCCATCTAGCCCTCCATCTCCAGCATGATTGGTAACCTCGTGAAACTCGTAAGCATAATTCGGCGGCTCATCCTGTTGGGAAGTCAAAGCCTCACTCTGAAACCGTGTATGCCTTGCCATATTTTATCGGCAAAATGAAGATTACATCCATAATGAGTAAAAACATAATTATAAATTAATAAAAAAATCAGCAACATGAGTGCTGAAATGGAGACATATTAAGTGCCAGAAATTCGACGCAATTAAAATGAATCAATATTTTGTCAAAACTTTAGCACTTTTTTATATTCCTTTTAAAAGAAGACAACGAACCGCAATGAATTTTACCACCGGGCACCACCATTTTATCAAAAAAATATGGCATAACCTTTGCTAAAAACTGAACGTATTGAATGACTGAAATTCAACGAAATGGAAGTGAACCAACATTTCGTCAAAACTTTGGCACTCTTTTCTATTCCCTGTAAAAGAAGAAAACGAACCGCAATGAAATTCACAACCGGACATCTCCACTTTATCAATTTTTTGGCATATCCTTTGCTAAAAATTGGACGCATTGAATGACAGAAATTCAACAAAATGGAAGTGAATCTACATTTCATCAAAACAATGGCACTCTTCTATATTCCCTTTAAATAAAACCGTGAGCATCGACACATAGCACAAGCAATTGTGTTATATTCATCCATCAAATATGGTAGACCATTACGCGAGCATGAACATAGCACAAGCAATGAATTGAAATCATTTAAAATCAATGAACATATATAGCAGAATATATAGCAGAAGTAGTGAATTCAAGCAACCGAGGACAGCCGTATGTAGATGGCCGTGGAACCGTTGGTGCGGGTGTAGGCGTGCTAGCGGATGGGCATGTGGAGATGGTCGAAGGTCATCGATCCGTTGGTGCGGGCGGAGGCGCAATGACGAAGAGTGGTCGATGGAGAAAGCCGAGGAGCAGGGGGCGGCCGAGGGCGGGCAGACTGCCGTTGGGTCAAGGTGGAAGACAGATGTGTGGGTAGTGGCGGAGTGCGCGCAGGGGGGAGGGGGAGCAACGGCGTCGTGCTGTGCTTGGGGGCCGGCGAATCGTGGTGGCGTTCGGCAGGGAATGAGTATGTGTGTGTGGGAGGGGGGAGCTTAGTGCAGTGAATTGGGCGGGATTAGATGCGGACATAACTTTCGGCCAGCCCGCGTGCAAGTTTTTTTGCCCGAGGCTCGCCACAAGTGTTTGACATACAAGTGATGAGCAATAAGCATCACCCGCCATAGCTATATTCTGTCAAAACTGAGCGTCCGACAAGGATAAGAAGTGTCGGTTGCCCGATAGCGCCAACCACTACTCTGCCAGCTACCTGTGGCGGGCCATAGGCTGGGCCCGCAACTGATTAATTATGCAAACAAGTCTTGTCTCGAAGATTATACCTATGGCGAGTAACTGCCCCCCATAGTTAGGCCCTTAGCCGTGACGGGCTGTTTTTGTTACCCGCGACTGCTTGTTTTCGAAAATAGTTGTGGCGGGTAGCATACAACATCCGCCACTAGTTGGGGGTTCATCTATAAGCCTTTCCCAGTAGTGTAGGCGTGCCCCGTGTCTTACGCTTCCTTGTCGACACCTGCAGCTTCACTTGCTGGAGCTTACGACCTTCAGAAATGCCGGACATCGGGAACAATAAGGACTTCAAGCACGGATGCTCACCACGATTTAAACTAGGTTAACTCCCAAATGCTTTTATTTAATGAAATAGGTCAAAAATGTCATGAATGCGGTCCGGTCTAAATGAAAATCATCCGGTTTGCAAGAAAATCGTTCGGTTTGTTAAAATTTCATTTACAATGTGTCTAGACATTCGAGGCACACGACTAGATGGTCGAAATTCGTATCCATGTCGGTGGACGAGTTGGAACACGTCCTCAGATGGATATTGTGTCCGTTTAGGGTCCCGTTGGAGATGCCCTCAAGTCACGATGTCACCCCCGATGGGCCCCAGTGATGAGTTATTTTTGCGGAATCTGAATAATCTATTAGAGTTATTGCTCACGGGGTCTTGATTATCATCAGCGGGTTATCGTCTGCCCGTCAGTGATGACCATCATGGGAGACTGTTTTTAGTAGCATAATGCCAATGTTCAACGTGATGGCCGTGCCCACAGCCTTCATATGGCAGGTTGTACTGAATTAGCCAACAAGCACATTATAGCTGATCTCGAGTACAACGCATATATACCCTTCCCTTTCAGAGAGACAGTCATGCTGTGCCATGTGCCACTTATTCCTACGGCGATCTTTATGCTGCCGATCGGTTGATCTGATGGGACATTCGAATGCCGATGGATGAGCGAACATGCATTCACGCAGCTAGCTACCAGATAGTGCTCCCATAAATAGTTCAGGCTTGCCAGGAGCAACGCAGTTAATTTGCAGCTAGCATAAGCATTATTTTGCAGTGATGGCTTGCCGTGGCCCTTAGCCTTACACGTACGTAAGTACGTACGCACGGTCAATCGATGATCCTTGTGGTGTTTACTTGGGAGCAGATCTATCTCCATGCAAGAAGGAATTATTTAACGAGCGCTTTTCTAGGAGAAGAAGGAATTAACAAGGTGCCAGCTGAGCTGAGCTTAAGGACGGAGGAGCGAGGTTCCTGGGACTGGGAAGCGTCCTGCCCGCCTATCTTCTGTCGCACGCTCTGAAAAAGGGACGGGGGCCTTTCGTTTGCATGTTCTACGGAGTAACCAAAAAGCTGCCCGGCCGGCCTCCTCTTTGGATGGCCTCCCGTCAGATTGATCAAGCTTTTTTCCTTGGCGGCCACTGCTCATACCACTCAATGTCACCTCTCCTCTCGTATCTGCGCGTGTCGTCCGTGTTTGCATGCCCAATTGTTCGTGGTCGCGGTTCCTATCTTTAGGCCTTTGCTAGCTCTACCGGCTAATATCGCGGAGATAAAATGATTAAACGACATCATGATGCGTTGGTCAGGTGTGGAATCAGAAGGCTCTGCAGGTCTGGAAGATGCCATGCCTCGTCCTGCTGCTCACACTGTTCCGATCTCATGGCGACAATGAATGATCGAGACCTTCTGCATGACTGCGTGCGTGCGTGCGTATACGGACGTCCTGACCTGACGATCGATGTGTTGCGCACAACGCACCAGCGCTTATGGCCAGGTTTCAATCTCCGGCAGGTACACCGGCCGTGTACTGTGTACAATTCGATAATATTCGTGTCCATAGCATTAAACTACGACGTGAAGTGTACGGTGGCAAATGATTCGCAGGAAAAGGTATACGGCGCCGAACCTAAATAGATACATGCATGCACGCACCCGAGTGTGCGCGCTGAATTAATGGGGCGTGAAGGTACGTACTGTCGCCCGGAATATACTTTTCACGTACTCCAGAGTACGTGGTATTGTCGCCGCGTTGGTTTTGGCCGAAAGTTAACCACGGGTTGATCTCGGAGCGCATGCGTTAACCTGTTTGTCGACATGAACGTGAGCAGCGCCATGCCATGCATCCAGCTCACAGTCACAGTCGCTGACACCTCCCACTCTCACTCACTTCCTTGGACCACCCAGCCATCTCTCTCCCTCTCTACGTGAAGTGTCAAAATGAGACTAGCTAGAGCTAGGGGATGGGTGTGTGATATGGTACATGCATGAGTGAAAAATGCCTGCTGGCCGGCCGGGCTTCCCAAACTCGGTGCTTTAAAGTCATGTGTTCCCTGCTGCAAAAGACGTGTAAACTTCAGATTTGTCCATGCAGAAAGTTCAAATGATTCTAGTCCAACATGCATATTTTCCAACCCGCAAAAAAGAAACATGCATGTAGTAGGGTGTGCCGTCTGCCCAAAGCTGAGGAATTTATAGCGTGTGAGAGTGCGTGCATGCGTGCCTTGCATGCATGCACGCACGCGCTCGATCGCTTTCTTGACAAGGAGGGAGTGGTCGTACCATGCGCATTCACGGGGAAGCTTTTCGCTCCGAGTCTTGTCTAGTTTTTTTTTTTGTGTGAGAGTCTTGTCTAGCTGACGTGCACATATACAGTAGCAGGCCTTCCAAGCCTTTCTCCGAGGAAAACACATGCCGCCAGTTACAAACGCATATGCTAATACATTACGCACACATCCTAACACCATTAACATATTTGAGAGACCAAGTCGGTATATTATTCTGAGGATGACAAAATCGTCATAAACCTTTTTGTAGTCAACGGGAATGTCTCCTTCCAATGAACACACATCATCGAAAGGCATAAAATAAATCCAGAAAAATACAAACACCGGTAACAAGTGTAAGACTTGAACCCGATCGGTTGGGGGTATCACTGTCCTTCTAACCATCGAATCAGGTTGCTTCACGATGCCGCTAGTGTTGAACAATACTTTCATGATGCGAATTTAAAAAATAGAGCAAATCCAAGTTAACTGTTTCGTTTTTGAATTGTAATTGTCTTCCGCTAGATGAAGTACTACATGATTTTCAGATGTCCTTTTGTAAACTTTTATTTTTGAAAAGGGACGCTTTGTTACTTAAAATGGATAAGCATTATCTCGGTTCTCTGCATAACTAAGATGTACACAACCAAACAAAGTTTCACCGCACAAACATAAAATAAGAAAAAAAAGGCAAAATACAAAAAAAAACATGAAGAGTCCGTATAACGCCTAAAGCTGAGGTGAGCCAATCCTAAGATCATCCTGCCATCCATGTTGGGTAAAATTATCCCTCGTCGTATCCTCCAATCGTGTACACGCCTACGTAAATAGGTCTCATTTCTCCATTGTTGTATAAAGGACCATAAACAAATAGTCATAATACATCTGTAGATAACCTGCATCAGAGAAGTACTTCTATTGTTAAACACCTTATCATTTCTACATAGCCAAAACAATCAAATAACGACAAGCGCTCCTAAGAAGAGTTCTAAACATGTGATCTATCACACGTAACCAGTTACCAAATACATTAGCAACACTACAAGGAGGATACAAGCCAGAAGCTATCTGGATGACTCACCATACAGAACGAGCCAATTTGCATTGGAAGAATAAATGTTTTATTGTCTCGTCATGGTGACAAAAGACACAATGCGGACTTCCATGCCAATTCCTCTTAATAAGGTTATCTTTAGAAAGAATGACTCTGCGACGAAAATACCATGCAAAGATTTTATACTTAAGAGGTATCTTCATCTTTCAGATCTTCTTGTTATTATCAACTGACAAATTAGGCTGGATTATGCTCTATACAAGGAATCCACTGAGATTTATTCATTCCCATGTAGGTTCCATTGGAATACATTAGACCCGTGTGACAAATGCACCATGGACAACCGTTGGAGAAGGATGTACCATGATTAGAGTTTGGGTCCAATTAAATCTTTTCTGAACATCACATTTGGCAGAAATGATTCCATTACCGTGGCAATAGTATCACCCTTATGACACACTATGTTGTATTGAGCCGGATATTGTTCCCGGAGTATGGCATTTCCTAGCCACTTGTCGTCCACTAGTAGAAAACAGGCCTTTCGACCAGAGCATTAGTCCCGGTCGCACTTTGGACCGGGACTAATGCGACCATTAGTCTCGGTTCGTGAGGATAAGAATTAGTCCTAGTTCCTGAGGACCCTTTAGTCTCGGTTAGTGTCATCAACCTAGACTAAAGGGGGGGTGGCAACCGTTGCCTGGAGCGAGACCTTTTAGTCCCGGTTCGTGGATCAAACCGGGACTAGAGGTCCTAGCCGTTCAATTCCCACGTCTAAGAAGTTCTTCTGTGCGTGATCAAAAGCCACACGACGCTACAGTAACCGCGACCAGCGCCTCCATTTCTGTTCGTCTCCCTCTCCTCTCTTCTTCCCCATCCTCCACCATGGATCCAATCACTCGTTATGGAAAAGTGCTCGCACATGGCACGACCAATCTCCATGTCGTCTACACGAACGACAACGCCAAAGTGAAGGTTTTTCTTTCCCAGCTCGAGGAATGGCTTCAAGAGGAGGAACACAAGTTCTTGGGCCTCGATCTCGAGTACACGGCCGATGGTCGTGATGTTGTCGTCGTCCAACTTTGTTTCAAGCAACGTGTCATGGTCTTCCAATGGGCAAGGTTATACGAAACTTGTCATAGTTTTAATTCGGGCTTTTCTTTTGATTCATAGATAGGAAAATTATTGCATAGGAATAGGAGGATTGGGAATGTCAAGAACATGTCATAGCTAGTTTCCTTGATTCATATGAAAAATGCATAGGACAATTGGGGCTTTTCTTTGATTCATAGGAAATTTGGGGCTTTTCTTTGATTCATAGGAAATTTGGGGATTTTCTTTGATTCATAAGAAAATTTCTTAGGAATAGAAAATTGCATAGGAAAAGGAGATTTAGAAAAAATGCATAGGAGTAGGAATAGGAGGATAGGACGAGAATAGGATAGGAAAATTGCATAAGAATTTTCCTTGTAGTTCTATATTAGCCATCGTGGGAGAACATGTCATAGTTTAATTATATTAGGGGCTTCTTTTGATTCATATGATAGTAAATGCATACAAATAGTGACAAGCACTTATTATACTTGTTTTAAAATATACTTGTTGTAGCAGTATATAACACATTTGTTTCATTTTGTTGTTGTAGTAGTGACAAGCACCGTCCAAAACTCATGGAGTTCCTTCGTAGCGGCATATATTTTGCTAGCATTGATATAACGAATGACAAGATCAAGATGAGGCACACCTGGGGTATTGAGATACCAGCTGAATGCCCCATTGATCTTCAGGGCAGGTTCAGGCTTGAGCATCACAAGACTTCAATGGCTGATATGGCAGCCGCCTTGATCGACAAGGAGTACGCTGGTATGAAGAAAAAATTCCCCCAGTCAGGGCACAAACATTGGGAGAAGACCCCACTTGACCTTATCAACATTGAGTATGCAGCAATAGATAGGTACGTTACATACGAGTTGTACCGCAAGATTAGAATCTGCAATTATGGGCACCATCACCTCGTACCGCTAGTACCACTACTAGTGCCCCATGGGTCTCCTGCTTGGGGGTATTCTGATCAGGACGACAAGTAGTATTGGTACTTTCTATAGGATTGGTATCTTTAATTATGCAATACTTTCTATAATGGATATCTGAATTATTATTTCTATTATGTCCCTTTCAGAGTATGTGGCTTCTAATGGTTCATATTGAATGCACGAAAAGTCTGGAGTTGAAATAAGTTAAAAAAATTGAAATCCTTTTATAACAGACGAGTTTTCGTCAAAACCCCCGATACTTCATAGGAGATTGTCCATTTTGTACACGAAGTGCATTCAGTTTTTGTCGTAACCCTATCAACTTTTTAGCACATGCTATGTGGGTGAAATGATGATACCATGCCAAGTTTCAACCTTTTCAGAGTTCATCTGTGGTGCTTTTTAATTTCAGGGTCATTTAGCTTGAAACAATTCATTAAATGCATGAAAAATAGCAAATGAAGTTAGATATGGTTGAAATTTTGGTATGTGGCTTCTAATGGTTCATATTGAATGCACAAAACGTCTAGAGTCAAAATAAGTAAAAAAAATGAAATCATTTTGTAACAGACGAGTTTTCATCCGAAACCCCGATACTTCGTAGGAGATAGTCCTTTTTGTACACAAAGTGCATCCATTTTTTGCCGTAACCCTCTCAACCTTTTAGCACATGCTATGTGGGTGAAATGATGATACCATGCCAAGTTTCAACCTATTCAGAGTTCATGTGTGGTGCTTTTTAATTTCAGGCTCATTTAGCTCAAAACAAATCATTAAATGCATGAAAAATAGCAAATGAAGTTAGATAGGGTTGAAATATCGGTATGTGACTATTAATAGTTCATATTGAATGCACAAAAAGTCTGGAGTTGAAATAAGTTAAAAAAATTGAAATCCTTTTGTAACACACGAGTTTTCGTCCGAAACCCCGATACTTCATAGGAGGTTGTCCATTCTGTACACAAAGTGCATCCAGTTTTTGCCATAAACCTCTCAAATTTTTAGAACATGCTATGTGGGAGTAATGATGATACCATGCCAAGTTTCAACCTTTTCAGAGTTCATTTGTGGTGGTTTTTAATTTCAGGGCCATTTAGTTCAAAACAATTCATTAAATGCCTGGAAAATAGTAAATGAAGTTAGATAGGGTTGAAAGTTTGGTATGTGGCTTCTAATGGTTCACATTGAATGCACAAAAAGTCTGGAGTTGAAATAAGTTAAAAAATTGAATCCTTTTTGTAAGAGATGAGTTTTCATGCGAAACCCCGATACTTCGTAGGAGATTGTCCATTTTGTACATGAAGTGCATCCAGTTTTTGCCGTAACCCTCTCAACTTTTTAGCACATGCTATGTGGCTGATATTAAGATACAGAAAGGACGTGGATGTCGCCTAGAGGGGGGGGGGTGAATAGGCGCTTTAAAATAATTATGGTTTAGGCTTGAACAAATGCGGAATAAAACTATCGTTTAATTAGTCAAGCAAAAAACCTAAAACAACTAGGCTCACCTATGTACACCAACAACTTATGCTAAGCAAGATAGAAAACTAAGTGGTAGCAAGATATATAACAAGAAACAATATGGCTATCACAAAGTAAAGTGCATAAGTAAAGGGGCTCGGGTAAGAGATAACCGAGGCACGCGGAGACGATGATGTGTCCCGAAGTTCACACCCTTGCGGATGCTAATCTCCGTTCGGAGTGGTGTGGAGGCACAATGCTACCCAAGAAGCCACTAGGGCCACCGTAATCTCCTAACGCCCTTGCACAATGCAAGATGTCATGATTCCACTAAGGGACCCTTGAGGGTGGTCACCGAACCCGTACAAAAAAGGTTGGGGCAATCTCGACAACTTGATTGGAGGCTCCCAACGACACCACCAGGCTTCACCACAATGGATTGTGGCTCCGAGGTGACCTCAAATGCTCGGGGCAATCTCCACAACCTAATTAGAGACCCCAAAGCTTGCTCGGAGCTTTGCACCACAATGGTTGAGCTCCGAGGCACCACCAACCGTCTAGGGCACCAAAGCACCCAAGAGGAACAAGCTCTAGGGTGCTCAAACACCCAAGAGTAATAAGCTTCTCAACTTCTCACTTCCACGTATCACCGTGGAGAACTCAAACCTATGCACCAAATGCAATGGAAAGGGCACACGGAGTGCCCAAGTACTTCTCTCCCAAATCCCTCCAAAGAAACTAATGCTAGGGAGGAAATGAGAGGAAGAACAAAGAAGAACACAAAGAACTCCAAGATCTAGATCCAAGTGGTTCCCCTCACTTAGAGGAGAAAGTGATTGGTGGAAATGTGGATATAGATCTCCTCTCTCTTTTCCCTCAAGAACTAGCAAGAATCATTGGAGGGATTGAGATTTAGCAAGCTCAAAGAAGGTCAGCAATGGGGGAAGAACACGAGCTCAAAGGATGAGGTCCATTGGAGAAGAAGACCCCCTTTTATAGGTGGAGAAAAATCCAACCGTTATCCTCACAGCCGGCACAGAGCGGTACTACCGCTCCAAGGAGAAGTACTACCTATAGGGCAGTAGTAACCCTTTGAAAAACAATACCGAGGAGGCAAAGAGCCAGTAGAACCGCCGGAGCGGTACTACCCCTCTTCCTCATGGTACTACCGCTATGGATAGCGGTACTACCACTACGGGTAGCGGTACTACTGCTTGCGAGCGGTACTAAAAAATTACATCCATGCCTACCACGACTGTAAATAACACGAGATTTTGGTCCGGAGCGGTAGTACCGCTCCGGAGCGGTAGTAAAAAATTACATCCGCTCTAGCTGTGGTAGTACCGCTGCAGCCTTTTAAGAACACCAAAACTGCCACAACTTTTGCAAACGGACTCCGAATTCAATGAAACAAAGTTTGTTGGAAAGCTAACGACATGGGCTAACACAATATTGATTGAAATATCAATAATAAGAAAACGAGAAAAGTCCCATAAGAAAATGGTGAGAACCCTTCCTCGAATAAGACGGGTAAAACTTCCAACACCGAAAATGCAATAGACGAAGGATATGAAATCCGTTTTCGATGAACTAGATCTTGTCACGAAGATAACCACAAGCTCAAGAACCCACACAGAGAAAAGCCAACCACGAACCAACAAATATGATGATGCCAAGAATGCAATGGTTTGAGCTCTCAACGAACGATACGATCAAGCTACTCACTTGAGAGCCCCCTTGATAGTACGACAATCGATCCTATAACCCGGTCTCTCACCTACCACCATGAGACCGGTAAAATAGAAAACCCTATCAAGGTCAAACCTTAGCCTTGCGCGTAGTCCACTTGAGCTAGATGATGACGATCTTGACTTCCTCAAGATGGACCATATTTCTTGATTGCGTTGGCTTGATGAAGACTAGATGATTGCTCCCCCATACTCCACTATGGGTGAGACACTCTTCGGCACATCTCACAAGTCTATTGTCACCATAATGAACGGCGAGCCTCAAGCATGATCTCTCCGTGATGCTTCACTTGATCTTGCACATTGCAACCTTGATGACGATCTCCACTTGATGTCATCTTCCATGGGATGTATGAGATCTGCCTCTTGATGCAAGCCATGGAAATATACCTAACCCCACAAAGAACTCGCACGTAGACCATGGATTAGTACACAAAGCGTAATGGACAATGCTTACCACACCATGGGATCACTTGATCCCTCTCAATACATCTTGTACGCTTTGTGTGTTGATCAACTTGATTCACTTTTTGACTTAGTATTGATCAACCTTGTATCTTAGCTTCTCTCTTCATAAAGGTGATGTCCTGAATGTAAACATGCATGCTTACACAATATTATTCTTCAAGACATGCTTGCAATAAGCTCAACTCCCACATGACCAATCTTTAGATAAACCTTGAATACCACCTTGCTCATCATATAAACTCCTTGAAACCCAATAGATGGACTTCAAGAAGTGCCTATGGACAAATCCTTCGAATATAACTCGAGGCAACTATTAGTCCATAGGGGTGTCATCAATTACCCAAAACCACACATGGAGAAATGTGTTCTTACAATCTCCCCCATTTTGGTAATTGATGACAACCACTTTCAAGAGAGTTTATATAAGAAAATAAGCACAACCAAGCACACACAAATGCAATGCATGGATGTGAGATGCAAATGCTTAAACAATCAAAAGCAAAACTCTCAAAGCATTCCAAACTAAACTCCAAACTAAACTCTCTAAACTTCTCCCCCATTGGCATCGATTGCCAAAATGGACAAAAAGTTTAGAAAGCCAATATAATAGGTGTTCCACCAAAAAGTTTGTGTATTTCAAAATACATGTGCAAAGAAATACACATATCCAATGATAAGTAGTAGGAGGAAGACAAACTATACTGAGAACCCAAAGATTGCACAAAGGATCGTATGGCACAAATACATACACCGGAGTGAAGCAAGCAATCAAAGATACTAATTGGAACAAACAATCACATGGACCAACGAGCCACATGAATAAAAGATATTATGTTATGGGAAAAAGAGTGTTTATAAAGAAACTAGAGGAGCTCCCCATGATTTGTGCACAAATAATAATTTTTGTATTTGAATACAAGTGCACAAAATAGGATCATGACTCCCCCAAAATCGATATAAATGCACCACAAGTGCAAGCAAGTAGATAAGACAAAGTGCATAGTACTTGCACTAAACATATGGTTGAGCAACATGTAAAAGAGGCAATTTTAAGAATATGCTCAACGAAAATGATGTGTGTGAGTCATGGAAAAGCACTTGAGAAGGCTAGTGTAAGGATGAGCATAAAGCATCAACATAGTCTTGATGAAGTGAGACACAAAGTGAAAACCATATCCTTCCCACACACAAACCACTAGCAAAAGGGTTCACAATCTTACTAATAGGAAAATTAAAAACCAAAGCTTGTGACAAACCCTAGTGAAGATAGGAAAATGATAGCCTTGTCAAGAGGAGGGATACCAATCGAAATGGCAAAACCCTCGTGAAGACAAGCATGAGGAAAATAATATTCACCACCAAAGAGTGCATCAAGATGCTAGGATATAAGATCCACACTCAAGACAAATTATTTCACGAAACCACCAAGTAAATAAAAAGGAAATGCAATGGCAGACGTGAAAGAGAAGAGGATATCAACTAGAGATGTAAATTCTCTCATGTGTATAAGATTCTAGGTAGAGGGCAATCATGATGATATATCCACAAAGAATAATGTACACACGAAGTAGTTACAAGAAGGAACAAACAAGATATCCACATGGAAGTCATAACTATACCAATAAGATCTTTGCTTGAAAGCATAGCACATAGCCTAATATTTTCTTATTGTACATAATTGAACTCCCAATACACGAACATCAAAGACATCACAACTAGCATTATGACATCATCGTTGAGACTCTTTGATAAAGGAAACAAGTACCACAAGAATGACTCAAGAAATTCATGCCATGATGCAACCTATAAACAGTTGAATGCGAGAAATGTATGCATGAACTAGATACTTGTTACTGAGATAGCATTGGATTGATGTAGTAGACAATGGTTCTTCGATCATCCTAGCAAGGCTCCAATAAGCACATGGTGTCAACACCTTCCTTTTAAGTGAGCCGAGTGTCCAATGTATCTCCAGTTGTTCCTAGAACAACACCACAAACAAAGTGGTACCCAAACTTATAGGGACCAAAAAGTTAGTGGACCAACAATATATATATATATATATATATAGGACACTCTCCACATAAATATGTGCATACAGATATGAAATTGAATTTCATGCACACTTTAGACAATTTATGTCATAGTGGAATGTCCCCTATATATTGGGTCAAGTAAAGAGAACAAGCCAACGAAAGTACATGTAGTAAATATGCATGACCAAAGCTTTCAAGAATCAACTCAACACACAGTTGATAAGATACCAAAAGAAAAGGTATCAAGTGAAAATAAGATACCAAACGAAAAAAAGAATATCACTTGAAGGATACCAACTAAAACATACGTCAAGGAATGAGATATCCATTGACACATGCCAAATAGAAGGAGACACGATACCAATTGAAGGAAAACAAGAGTTATCAAGTTCCCAAAAGAGAGCTATGTTCCAAACAAACCAAACCCTCCGCAAATTTTCATGATGGCACAAACCACCATAGAGAGAAGGCTTGCCTCCCACCAACACACACTTGATGAAGATCAAAATATTTTATGATGAACACATAAACAGAGTGTTCTACAAAAAATAGGATAGCTCCCCCAAGAGATGTGAATTATATAGAATTTGCATTTGAATACAAAATGCACATGATGGGATCATCACTTTCCCTATATCTATAGAAACACTAGGCATGCTCAGAAAGATCCACAAGAGGCAAGGAAGACAAACGATAAACAAAATACAATGCAAAGATGATTAGCAAATTCTACCACATAAAAGGATACCAATTGTCAAAGGACAAGAAGTAATTCGAAATATTTCCTATTGGTAGATTGCAAAGATATCCAACATTATCTTCACACGTAAATCATAAGCAAATGACACTTATAGAGCTAACATGCCACCTAGGAACAAGATAAATTGTAATATAAAATCTAAGTCGAAATATCTCAAATGTACACATTCTGTGGGCTTGTAATATGCACATAGCATATTACTCCCCCATAATGTGGTAACTCAACGTTAGTAACAAGTGGCAAATGAAATCCAACAAGAGATAATTAATGGACCGTTTATAATTTGAATTTCTCATGAGAAGACATACCAAATACAAGATAGATAATCTTGTAATATCAATACTAAGTGGTATTCCTCATGAACACACATTTTTAGGGTCGTGGAGTGCATAAAGCACATCACTCCCCCAAAATGGGATAATCCATTAATCTCTCACAAAGAGCCAACTAAGATACAAACATGACGCAAAAAGGCTCTACACAAGACTCACACATACATGATGTGGAACCCATCATACATACTTG
This sequence comes from Hordeum marinum, assembly GCA_022496015.1. Classification (NCBI taxonomy): domain Eukaryota; kingdom Viridiplantae; phylum Streptophyta; class Magnoliopsida; order Poales; family Poaceae; genus Hordeum; species Hordeum marinum. Next base: position 336,239,542 of record CM039677.1, on the reverse strand, counting down.
ATTTCTCAAGATAAACAAATAGGAAGCACAACATATACAAACACATGCAAGGTACAAAACCACAACATGCAAAGGGGCAAGTAACTAACAATGTATTCAATTTAAGTACAAGTTACCGCAAGGAGGAACATTGGTATATGATAGACACTTGATGATCCACATGACTTGGCTTGAGACAATATGAATTATGAAGAACCATCAATTCTTCACAATGTAGCCACGTCACCAATGCCCTCCAACAATACCTATTGATCAAGTTTGAGCTTGTTGGTCCCCAACCAAGTTGGGTCCTAAGAGGTTAGTCACAATAGGCTTGGCTACCCAAATGGTTCTTTTATTGACACCACTTTGAGTACCAACAAACTTGGCAAACACATTGCCAACCTTATCCTTCCCAAGAGAATAGATATCATCAATAATGATTGGGTTGGATAAGTTACCATTAGTGCATGAAGAAGCAAAGTGACCCTTCTCACGACATAAGTAGCAACATTTACTCTTTACTTTCTTCTAAATTGATTTCTCAACTTGAGGAGCGTTGACTTGGGTCTTCTTGGCAAGTGGCCTTTCTTCAACTTGACGTTGAGCATGAGATTGAACTTGTGGCCGCTTCCCTTGTTGCTTGTCACTATGGGGCTTCTTCTTCAATGGGAAAGATCTAACATGGTGCCCTTATATTTTGCACTTGAAGCAAACAATCTTGGCCGAGTTCTTGACTTGTTCTTAGCCCTTCTTCTTGTAGTTCGTGGACATCTTCATCTACTTGTTGGAGTTGAATCCACGTCCACCTTTGTCATTTGGGAGTTTTTGCACACTCAAGATATTGTTGAGTGTGGACTTCCCTTCATGACTCTTTTCCAAGTCTTTCTTCAAAGAAGTGACTTGGGCCTTGAGCTCATTGATTTCCTCTACATGGTTAGAATAAACACAAGTGCTAGAGGAAGTATAAGCTTCATCGTAAGAGCAACAAGGCAAGGAAAGTAGTTCATCACAAGTTGTACCAACATTATGAGTAGATGAACTACGAGGACTAGCACATGACAATACAACATTTCTACTAGATGTAGTGCTAATTTCCACATGAGGATCACTTGATGTTACCTTAGTAGTACTAGCCTCATGAGCTATCTTTAGCACATTATGAGATACTAGAAGATCGCCATGATAGCTAGAAAGCTTTTCATGACTCTCTTCCAATTTCCCATAATTACTAGATAGCAACTTAAGTTCATCCCTTAGCTCAACATTCTCCTTTAATATGGATGCTTCACAAGAAATAGAGTTAGTACCACAAGCATCATCATTAACAACAAGAGGAGAAGGTAACTTGGCAAGCTCTTTAGCATATGAAACCTTAAGTTGAGCATGAGACTCGGTGAGTTCAATGAGCGAACTCTTAACAACCCTTGAGCCATTTTCGAGGTGCTCAAAGTCCTCAAGGAGTTTAGCATGTGCAACTTCAAGCTTATCATTTTTAGTTCTAAAATCATTAGCCACCTCGAGATCTCTTTCATGGGATTCCTTTAATCTAGATAATTCTAGAGCAAAGGTCTCCTCAAGAGATTCCTTGGTGGTTTGTTCATTTTCAAGAGCTTGAGATAGCTCCACGATCTCATTAGCATAATCACATTCATGACCTTCCATTTTCTCAATGGTGGCCTCATGCTCCTCGAGATGAGCTTCCAACTCCTCAATATATTTCTTGCCCTCAATGGCAATAGACATGATTTCCATGAAGTTGGAACGAGCAATATTATTCTTATGAAGAGCTTTAAAAACCATTTCTCCCTTAAGTTTTAAGGAAGAAATATTATCACTCTCTTCATCATTATCATCACCATCATCATCATGAGATATATTGGGATTCAAAGTAGGAGATACCTTTGAAGCCTTAGCCATAAGGCAAAAGTGAGAAACAACAGATGATGATGTAGGGTCCCTTGAAGCACCATTCAAGACCACATTTTGTTCCATGGAGTGTTGGGTGTCCTCTACATTGTTGGCACAACAACTCGAGGACATAGATACATTTTTATCATGGCAACAAGATATAGTAAGCATATCATTATGAGATTTAGTCAAGCTATTTGTACATGATATGCAAGGACTATCAACACAAGCATGTGAAACATTTAAAGTGCTCAAGGTGTTAAATTACAAAGATGAAGAATTGCAATAAGATAGTGAAGAAGAAATTCAATGATAAGCCCACTATCATCATTACAATGATCACCACTACTCACCATATAATTACCTTGTGGCAATCCACATGTAGGTGAAGTAGAAGAAGTTGAGAAGACAACACGACCGGAGGTGGAGGGAGAACAATCATCCCTATAAATCTTGGACACACCATATTTATCTTGAAGCTTTGTCCACAACTCATGAGCATCCCGGAAAGGCATGAGTTCAAATATAACTACATTGCTCAAAGCATCAAAAAGCACATTAGAAGCTTGAGCATTGAGATACGAGTTTTTCTCATCTTCTAAAAATATGTGTTGAGAATCCTTTGGAGGAGAAAAACCCATATCTACAATTCGCTCTAAATTTGGGTCCATGAGCCTAAAGAGATTAAGCATGCGAATTACCCAAACATCAAAATTTGTGCCATCGAAACTAAGAGTGTCAGAGAATCCTAATCCCCTAGTTGACATCCTTACTCTCTAGGTGGTTAAACCTAATAATGAGAGACCTAGCTCTAATACCAATTGAAAGGATGTGGATGTCGCATAGAGGGGGGGGGTGAATAGGCGCTTTAAAATAATTACGGTTTAGGCTTGAATAAATGCGGAATAAAACTATCGTTTAATTAGTCAAGCAAAAAACCTAAAACAAGTAGGCTCACCTATGTGCACCAACAACTTATGCTAAGCAAGATAGACAACTAAGTGATAGCAAGATATATAACAAGAAACAATATGGCTATCACAAAGTAAAGTGCATAAGTAAAGGGGCTCGGGTAAGAGATAACCGAGGCACATAGAGACGATGATGTATCCCGAAGTTCACACCCTTGCAGATGCTAATCTCCGTTCGGAGCGGTGTGGAGGCACAATGCTCCCCAAGAATCCACTAGGGCCACCGTAATCTCCTCACACCCTCGCACAATGCAAGATGTCGTGATTCCACTAAGGGACCCTTGAGGGTGGTCACCGAACCCGTACAAAAAAGGTTGGGGCAATCCCCACAACTTGATTGGAGGCTCCCAACGACACCATGAAGCTTCACCACAATGGATTGTGGCTCCGAGGTGACCTCAAATGCTCGGGGCAATCTCCACAACCTAATTAGAGACCCCGAAGCTTGCCTAGAGCTTTGAACCACAATTATTGATCTCCGAGGCACCACCAACCATCTAGGGCACCAAAGCACCCAAGAGTAATAAGCTTCTCAACTTCTCACTTCCACGTATCACCATGGAGAACTCAAACCTATGCACCAAATGCGATGGCAAGGGCACACGGAGTGCCCAAGTCCTTCTCTCCCAAATCCCTCCAAAGCAACTAATGCTAGGTAGGAAATGAGAGGTAGAACAAAGAATAACACGAAGAACTCCAAGATCTAGATCCAAGGGGTTCCCCTCACTTAGAGGAGAAAGTGATTGGTGAAAACGTGGATCTAGATCTCCTCTCTCTTTTCCCTCAAGAACTAGCAAGAACCATTGGAGGGATTGGGAGTTAGCAAGCTCGAAGAAGGTCAACAATGGGGGAAGAAAACGAGCTCAAAGGATGAGGTCCATTGGAGAAGAAGACCCCCGTTTATAGGTGGGGAAAAATCCAACTGTTATCCTCAAAGCCAGCACAGAGCGGTACTACCGCTCCAAGGAGCGGTACTACCGCTAGGGAGGTAGTACCACTTTGAAAAACAACACCGAGGAGGCAAAAAGCCAGTAGAACCGCCGGAGTGGTACTACCGCTCGTCCTCACAGTACTACCGCTATGGATAGCGGTACTACCGCTACGGGTAGCGGTACTACTGCTTGCGAGCGGTACTGAAAAATTACATCCGTGCCTACCACGGCTATAAATAACACGAGATTTGGTCCGGAGCGGTAGTACCACTCCTGGAGCCGCAGTAGTACCGCTCCGGAGCGGTAGTAAAAAATTACATCCGCTCTAGCCGCGGTAGTACCGCTGCAGCCTTTTAAGAACACCAAAACGGCCCCAACTTTTGCAAACGGACTCCGAATTCAATGAAGCAAAGTTTGTTGGAAAGCTAACGACATGGGCTAACACAATATTGATTGAAATATCAATAAGAAGAAAATGAGAAAGGTCCCAAAAGAAAATGGTGAGAACCCTTCCTCGAATAAGACCGGTAAAACTTCCAACACCGAAAATGCAATAGACGAAGGATATGAAATCCGTTTTGGATGAACTAGAGCTTGTCACAAAGATAACCACAAGATCAAGAACCCACATAGATAAAATCCAACCAACAACCAAGAAATATGATGATGCCAAGAATGCAATGGTTTGAGCTCTCAACGAACGATATGATCAAGCTACTCACTTGAGAGCCCCCTTGATAGTACGACAATTGATCCTATAACCCGGTCTCTCAACTACCACCATGAGACCGGTAAAGTAGAAAACCCTATCAAGGTCAAACCTTAGCCTTGCGCATAGTCCACTTGAGCTAGATGATGACGATCTTGACTTCCTCAAGATGGACCACATTTCTTGATTGCGTTGGCTTGATGAAGACTAGATGATTGCTCCCCCATACTCCACTATGGGTGAGCCACTCTTCGGCACATCTTCACAAATCCATTGTCACCACAATGAACGGCGAGCCTCAAGCATGATCTCTCTGTGATGCTTCACTTGATCTTGCACATCGCAACCTTGATGACGATCTCCACTTGATGTCATCTTCCATGGGATGTATGGGATCTGCCTCTTGATGCAAGCCCATGGAAATATACCTAACCCCACAAAGAACTCTCACGTATACCATGGATTAGTACACAAAGCGTAATGGACAATGCTTACCACACCATGGGATCACTTGATCCCTCTCAGTACATCTTGTACGCTTTGTGTGTTGATCAACTTTATTCACGTTTTGACTTAGTATTGATCAACCTTGTATCATAGCTTCTCTCTTCATAAAGGTGATGTCTTGAATGTAAACATGAATGCTTACATAGTCTTATTATTCAAGACATGCTTGCAATAAGCTCAACTCCCACATGACCAATCTTTAGATAAACCTTGAATACCACATTGCTCATCATATAAACTCCTTGAAACCCAACAGATGGACTTCAAGAAGTGCCTATGGACAAATCCTTCGAATATAACTCAAGGCAACTATTAGTCCATAGGGGTGTCATCAATTACCCAAAACCACACATGGATAAATGTGTTCTTACAGATACCATGCCAAGTTTCAACCTTTTCAGAGTTCATCTGTGGTGCCTTTTAATTTTAGGGCCATTCAGCTCAAAACAATTTACTAAATGCATGCAAAAAAGCATATGAAGTTAGATAGGGTTGAAATTTGATATGTAGCTTCTAATGGTTCATATTGAATGCACAAAAGGTCTGGAGTCGAAATAAGTTAAAAAAAATTGAAATCGTTTTGCAACAGACGAGTTTCGTGTGAAACCCCGATACTTCGTAGGAGATTGTCCATTTTGTACACGAAGTGCATCCATTTTTTGCCGTAACCCTCTAAACTTTTTATCACATTCTATGTGGGTGAAATGATGATACCATGCCAAGTTTTGACCTTTTTAGAGTTCATTTGTGGTGCTTTTCAATTTTAGGGTCATTTAGCTCAAAACATTTCAATAAATGCATGAAAAATAGCATATGCAGTTAGATAGGGTTGTAATTTTGGTATTTGGCTTCTAATGGTTCATATTTAATTCAAAAAAATTCTAGAGTTGAAATAAGTTAAAAAATTGAAATCCTTTTGTAACAATCGAGTTTTCGTCCGAAACCCCGATACTTCGTAGCAGATTGCCCATTCTGTACACGAAGTGCATCCAGTTTTTGCTGTAACCCTCTAAATTTTTAGCACATGCTATGTGTGTGAAATGATGATACCATGCCAAGTTTCAACCTTTTCAGAGTTCATCTTTGGTGCTTTTTAATTTCAGGGTCATTTAGCTCAAAACAATTCATTAAATGCATGAAAAATAGCAAATGAAGTTAGAAAGGGTTGAAATTTTGGTATGTGGCTTCTGATGGTTCATATTGAATGCATAAAAAGTCTGAAGTTGAAATAAGTTAAAATATTGAAATCCTTTGCGTATCAGATTAGTTTTCGTCCGAAACCCCAATACTTCGTAGGAGATTGTCCATTTTGTACACGAAGTGCATCCAGTTTTTGCCGTAACCCTGTCAAATTTTTAGCACATGATATGTGGGTGAAATTATGATACCATGCCAAGTTTCAACCTTTTCATAGTTCATCTGTGGTGCTTTTTAATTTCAGGGCCATTTAGCTCAAAACAACTCATTAAATGCAAGAAAAATAGCAAATGAAGTTAGCTAGGTTTGAAATTTTAGTATGTGGCTTCTAATGGTTCATATTGCATGCACAAAAAGTCTGGAGTTGAAATAAGTTAAAAAAATTGAAATCCTTTTGTAATAGACGAGTTTTCGTCCGAAACACCGATACTTCGTACGAGATTGTCCATTTTGTACATGAAGTGCATACATTTTTTGTCGTAATCCTCTCAACTTTTTAGCACATGCTATGTAGGTGAAATGATGATGCCCTGCGAAGTTTCAACCTTTTCAGAGTTCATCTTTGGTGCTTTTTAATTTCAGGGTCATTTAGCTCAAAACAATTCATTAAATGCATGAAAAATAACAAATGAAGTTAGAAAGGGTTGAAATTTTGGTATGTGGCTTCTGATGGTTCATATTGAATGCATAAAAAGTCTGAAGTTGAAATAAGTTAAAATATTGAAATCCTTTGCGTATCAGATTAGTTTTCGTCCGAAACCCCAATACTTCGTAGGAGATTGTCCATTTTGTACACGAAGTGCATCCAGTTTTTGTCGTAACCCTCTCAAATTTTTAGCACATGATGTGTGGGTGAAATTATGATACCATGCCAAGTTTCAACCTTTTCATAGTTCATCTGTGGTGCTTTTTAATTTCAGGGTCATTTAGCTCAAAACAATTCATTAAATGCATGGAAAATAGCAAATGAACTTAGATAGGGTTGAAATTTTGGTATGTGGCTCTAATGGTTCATATTGAATGCACAAAAATTCTCTAGTTTAAATAAGTTAAAAAATGAAATCCTTTTGTAACAGACGAGTTTTCGGTCGAAACCTCGATACTTCGTAGGAGATTGTCCATTTTGTACACGAAGTGCATCCAATTTTTGCCGTAACCTTATCAACTTTTTAGCACATTCTATGTGGGTGAAATGATGATACCATGCCAAGTTTCAACCTTTTTAGAGTTCATCTGTGGTGCTTTTTAATTTCAGGGTCATTTAGCTCAAACCAATTCATTAGATGCATGAAAATAGAAGGTGAAGTTAGAAAGGGTTTAATTTTTGGTATGTGACCTCTAATGGTTCATATTGAATGCACAAATAGTATGGAGTTAAAATAAGTTAAAAAAATTGAAATACTTTTGTATCAGACGAGTTTTTGTCCGAAACCGTGATACTTCTTAGGAGATTGTCCATTTTGTACACGAAGTGCATCCAGTTTTTGCTGCAACCCTCTCAACTTTTTTTCACATGCTATGTGGGTGAAATGATGATACCATGCCAAGTTTCAACCTTTTCAAAGTTTATCTGTGGTGCTTTTGAATTTCAGGGTCGTCATTTAGCTCAAAACAATTCATTAAATGCATGTAAAATAGCAAATGAACTTAGATAGGGTTGAAATTTTGGTACGTGGCTTTTAATGGTTCATATTGAATGCACAAAAATTCTGGAGTTGAAATAAGTTAAAAAAATTGGAATCCTTTTGTAATAGACGGGTTGTCGTTCGAAACCCCAATACTTCGTAGGAGATTATCCGTTTTGTACACGAAGTGGATCCAGTTTTTGGTGTAACCCTCTCAACTTTTTAGCACATTCTATATGGGTGAATGATGATACCATGCCAAGTTTCAACCTTTTCAGAGTTCATTTGTGGTTATTTTGATTAAAAAAAGAAGGTATAAAACTTAAAGAGTTAAACAGAATCTGGTTTTGAATAAAACACCTATTTAAATTATCCTAAAATTATACCAACTTTAATATAATGATAAAACATACTAATAATAAGCAAGAGGAAAAACAATCACTCAAAAATCTATTTTTAAACTAAAGTTACTCACAAATTACTGTTTCACACAAATTTCAAATGAATTCAAGTTTAAACTATTTAAATTTGAAAATTACAGGCACTAACATAAAGTTTACAATTGTTTTGACCTAAAGCAAAAAGATTCATCAAAAAACTATAAATATTCTAACAGTTACTCCAAATATATAAAAAAATTAGAAAAACAAAATAAAACAAAAAAGAGAAAATACATGTGTAGTTCCGGTTGCTGCTACCAACCGGGACTAAAGGCCCCTTCCCACGCGGAATTTGGGGTGCCGAATATATGGGCTTTTAGTCCCGGTTGGTGGATCAGCCCGGGAAAAAAGGGAGGACCTTTAGTACCGGTTGGTGATATCACCCGGGACTAAAGGTCCTGGGGTATTTAACCCCGCCTTCTTCCTCCTCAGTTTCTCCCCCGATGCCACTCCACTACGTACGTCGCTAGGCTGCCCAAATCCGCCCTGACACCGTCGTCATCGCCGCTACTCATCTCCGACCTCCTCCTCGCTAGGTTCACCAAATCCGCCCCAACACCATCGCCGCCGCTCCTCTGCATGCCTACGCCGATCCACGTCGGCTTCTCCAACCGTAGCCGAGGCCCGAGCCAGCACCCACCGGTGCCGCTCCTCCCCACCTCTGGCATCCTCCTCCATCCCCGAGCCCACGCTTGCTGCCGCCCGAGCCCGTTCTCGCCACCGCCCCGAGCCCGTCATCACCGCCGCCCATGCCTCCTTGTCCTCGTCGACGCCGTCGCCTGCCCCGACGCCGCCCACGCCTCCTCCTCGAGCCCTGTCGCCACCGCCCACACCCTCCTCCACCGAGCCCCGTTGCGCCGGTGAGCTCCTGCTGCTTTGCTCCGACCCCCCTCCACGCATCCACCACGAGCACGTACATGTGCCGGCGGCCACCTAGTTTAGTTTAGTTGTTTTAGTTGTTTTAGTTTAGTTGTTTTAGTTTTTTAGTTTAGTTGTTTTAGTCTAGTTTAATTTAGTTTTTTTAGTTTAGTTGTTTTAGTTTATTTTTTTATTTTTTTAATTTAGTCGTTTTTAGTCTCGAGTCCCTAGTCGTTGAACCACGAATGTATTAGTGTGCCTTCGATGATGTATTAGTGGATATTATTTGATGATGTATTAGTGATACTATTATTCGATGATGTATTAATGATATTATATGATCATATTGTTGCATTGCCTTGTATTGATTTGCATATCTACGGTTTTTCTTATGGAATGCATTCTAATTGTTTTATATTTGTTCTGGATTAAGCTATGGATGACCGTGATCAAGGGAATGCCATGTACGACCTAATACGCTCCGGAAATGAAGAGAATGAAGTAGATGATGTCTCACAATACCGTAACCCATTCAATGAGGGAATTGAGGAAGAACAACCAAGAGACAAAGGTGAACCAGCTGCCAATGACGATGGCAAAGATATTGTTATCCATTTAACAGAGTCCAGCGAGGTATTAATTTGCCCTCTGGTGATCATCAGATGTATTGGTTGATTTGGATATATTAACGAATCTTTCTTCCTTTTTGCCCTCTGGATCAAGAAAATCTTCTACAAGGGTTAAATGGGAGGAGCTCATGAAACATTTCACCCTACGAGAGGGTCTGATAGATGTTCAATGGGAGAAAGTCAAGAAGTGTGCTCTTGAGAAGATGGCCACACAATTCCAGTCTTGGAAGAAAATATTATGGAACAATTACTTGAACGCGGAAAAGAAGACTTCAGAATTCAAAGAAGAATATGTGAAGTTAGCAGATGACTGGGACAAATTTGTGAAGTTCAAGGAATCATAAGAATCTAAGAAACGGTCAAGAATAAACAAGGAAAATGCCGGAAAAAAACGTGGCACCATCGTCTGGGGCCAGGCGGCTACATGTCTGAGTTGCATAAGTGGGATGAATCTGAGCAAAACATGAGGGCTGCAGGGGTCTCTCCAGTAATAGATACTTGGCCCGAGAAGTGCGGGAATTGGTTTTATGCACATGGGGGAAAGTTGGACCCAAAGACAGGCTAGGTTCTTGAACAGGCCAGTCTTAAAGATGCCACGGACGAGATAATTAAAGCAGTAGAAGAAGCTCGAGCGGGTGTGTTCCAGCCGGATAGACAAAACAAGGAGATTTCATGCACCCTCAAGATTCCCGAACACCCGGGACGAACACGAGACAAAGGCATGGTTCCGTGGTATATAGGGTTTGCGGATTGGAACGACAACTACAGAAGTTGTGACAGAAAGAAGAAGCATGAAGTAGATTTGATCAAGGACTTGGAACACAAATATAACATGCAGTAGGAAAATCAACAAACTTAGCCAGCAAGGCACGTCTCAGCAGTAGCAGCAAGATCCAACATTGTATGGTACCATTCCATCATATATGCCGAAAAGCAGCGTGGGTTCCATGGAGGTCCCGGTCGATGATGCACTGCTGGCTCGCTACCCGGTGGATGATATCCTAGAGTCGACACCTTATGAGCTACACGTGAAACCTAAGAACATATCCATGAAGGCGGCGGACGACTTTGCTTTACCATGTGGACCTGAAGAGACTTTCCATGGCAATCCAATTCCACGTGCCTATGCTCATGTCAGGGTGGATCAATTGTGTCTGCATATGAAACACTAGATCTTGAATACCTTGGAGGTGAAGGGGAGCGGACACTGGGAGAAGCGAGGCGTTGTGTCATTTTATGGGAAAAGGAATGCATAATGTTTGCAAACTCGATGCCAAGGCCACCGACTCCTCCTCCAAGTCCGCCACATCAGCAGACTCCAGCCCTCATCGAGACGGAGCGTAGGGTGAGTCTGCCAAATTCATCTCCGCCGCGCCAGCCGAATCCATCGTCCCACCCCGAGACGGAGCGCATGGCAAGTACGCCTTATCAAGCTCTGCCATGTCAGTATAGTTCATCCCACCCCTAGACGGAGCCTAGCGTGAAGAGTCCGCGATATTGATATCCGCCGTCTCCAAAGTAGAAGAGATTAGCACCAAAGAAGAAACCCGAGCCTCCTATGAAGAAGAAGTTACCTTATGAGAAGACTGACGAGGAAACGGATGAACAAGTGGCTATCGATTTTAAAGCCCATTTTGAACTAAACCCACCCCCGCTGCCAAAGGAGAAAGTACCCGACAAGATCATAAAATACTTTAGTGATGCAACTCAACCGGTGGAGAAAAGGCCAGTATCAGACTATGAACGCTCTATCACCAAGTCCTTTGGATCCCGCTACAAATGAAAGACGTCGAGCAGTAGCAGTAAATGCGGGAAAACTGTTCCCTAGCTCGCAAACAGCGAGTCCAATCGATCAGTCCGCTCAAGGTGAGTGCCAATAAGGTGGTAATAACAGATGCTAATAGAGAGAATGCTAGACTGGTCGGTATCACCGTTGAACAATTCCTAGAGATCGAGGATTTTCCACCATTTGATCTGAAGGAAATACCATGGCAATATGTCCCCGGGAAACCTCTAGTCACTCCTAAGCACGAGAAGCTTCTAACAACGCAAATGCACAACTTGCATGAGTGGTACAAGCGAGAAGTAGAGATTGGGCAATGATCTAGCCTCATGGTGAAAGTCGAGAAAGAGCATTACATCCATGAAAATGCTTTGTGGATTGATTATCTAGAATTTTGTCAGTTATTCAATCAAAGAGCACTCGACAAGTCTATCGTAAGTTGATATTGTTTGTAAGTGATTTCTTTATGTAATTTAAGTCTCTAGCTGAGCTCATTCATTGCATGTTATTATACTCACTATATTCTATTGTGTGGTATTATGAAGAATGAAGATTTTTGAATCGAAAAAGCCGGAGTCTATGGCATTGGGTTCGTTGACCCAAATACCGTTAATGAAGAAGTGTTGAGAAGGGACCATAAAGACACGGAGAAACAACTTCTAAGGTTTTTGAAGGCCCTAATGTACAAAGCAGAAATACTTTTACCTTGGAACTATATATATACATATATATATATATACTCGATGTTAAGTGTAGTTGATGAGTTATATGACGCCCGCTTATTATACAAATTGTGTGTGCAGCTACCATTGGATCCTTGTAATCATTAGAATTGGCGATGGAAGTGTTGAAGTATTGGACTCGCTAAGTAAAGAACCTGAAGATTACATAAGCTTGCATACGTTGAGTGGAAAGTAATTTCCATCACTCACGCACTATGTCGGATTTCTTTATTAGTTCATTTCCTGATATGAAGAAATTAATAACTCCTTTATTCATTTTGTTTGCCGAGCAGGGTTTGGAAACGTTTCATCAAAGGGGTCACCGGTGCATGGAATCCAGAGTTGAGATGGCGAAAGCCCAGAGTAATTAAGTAGTACTAGCTACGTTCGCTCATCTCTTTAATTCTAGTTTCAATCCATTGTCATGCTTCATTATTAGCTGATTGAATTCTGTTCTCATAAAGTGCATGAGGCAGGCAACTGGGACTAAACTATGTGCATATTACGTTTGCAAGAACATTCGCTTTATGACCGAAAGCAGTAAGAGTGCAAGAGATCTTTGGGTACGTAAACAACATTCATATTTTTTTATCATGATCTAATACATATACACTCTAATACATATACACACTGTTGGAAATATGCCCTAGAGGCAATAATAAATTAGTTATTATCATATTTCGTTGTTCATGATAATCGTTTATTATCCTTGCTATAATTGTATTGATCGGGAACTCAGATACATGTGTGGATACTAGACAACACCATATCCCCAGTATGCCTCTAATAGACTAGCTCGTTGATGAAAGATGGCTAAGGTTTCTTAGCCATTGACATGAGATGTCATTTGATAACGGGATCACATCATTAGGAGAATGATGGGATGGACAAGACCCAAACTACAAACGTAGCATATGATCGTGTCAGTTTATTGCTACTGTTTTCTGCATGTCAAGTATCTGTTCCTATGACCATGAGATCATGCAACTCACTGACACCGGAGGAGTGCCTTGTGTGTATCAAATGTCGCAACGTAACTGGGTGACTATAAAGCTACTGTACAGGTATCTCCGAGGGTGTCTGTCAGGTTGACATGGATCAAGACTGGGATTTGTTACTCCGTGTGACGGACAGGTATCTCAGGGCCCACTCGGTAATACAACATCACAACAGGCCTTGCAAGAAATGTGACTAAGTGTTAGTCACAGGATCTTGTATTACAGAACGAGTAAAGAGACTTGCCGGTAACGAGGTTGAACTAGGTATGGAGATACCGACGATCGAATCTCGGGCAAGTAACATACCGAAGAACAAAAGGAACATCATACGGGGTTAACTGAATCCTTGACATAGAGGTTCGACCGATAAAGATCTTCGTTGAATATGTAGGACACAATATGGGCATCCAGGTCCCGCTATTGGTTATTCACCATAGAGGTGTCTCGGTCATGTCTACATAGTTCTCGAACCCGCAGGGTCTGCACACTTAAGGTTCGGTGACGTTTCAGTAGTATAGAGTTATGTATGGTGGTTAACGAAGGTTGTTCAGAGTCCCGTATGAGATCGCGAATGTCACGAGGAGCTCCGGAATGGTCCGGAGATAAATATTGATATATAGGAAGTCCTATTTTGGTCGCCGGAAAAGTTTCGGGCTCATCGGTAGTGTACCAGGAGTGCCGGTAGTGTACCGGGAGACCATCGGGAGGGGTATTTCGACCCAAGAGGCTACATGGGCTCTGGGAGAGTGAAAACCAGCCCTTAGTGGGCTGGTGGATGTCCCACACAAGGCCCATGCGTTTGGGAGAGAAAATCCCAAAGAGAAAAGGTGGAAAAAGGCAAAAAAGGCAAAAAGAGGAGTCCTAGTCCTACTAGGATTGGAGGAGGATTCCTCCTCTCCTCCTTGGTTTGGCCGAAGCCTAGGGCTGGCCCCTTGAGGGCCAAGCCTACTCCTCTCTTCCTCTTATATATACTAGAGGTTTTAGGGTTTTTGCACTAGATTTTCTGCCACGTGCTACCCTCTCCTCTAGTGCATAGTTTCTCCTCTAGATTGGTTTTCTGCAGTGCTTAGGCAAAGCCCTGCCGGAATAGCTCCTCCACCAACGCCTCAACGCCGTCGCGCAGAAGTCTTCTACCTCTCCGCTCCCTCTTGCTGGATCAAGAAGGCGGAGATCGTCATCGAGCTGTACGTGTGCTGAATGCGGAGGTGCCGTCCGTTTGGCGCTAGATTGGAAGGACCGTTATCAAGATCGCGAGACGGATCGTGATGAGATCATGGGACGGATCGTGATGAGTTCACGAGACAGACCGTGATTGGATCGCGGGATGAATCGTGATGAGATCACGGGACACTCGGCGATTTGGATCGCGAAGACGTTCGACTACACCAACCGCGTTTCTTAAAGCTTCCTGCTTAGCGATCTACAAGGGTATGTAGATCCACTCTTCCTCTCGTAGATGATCATCACCATGGATAGATCTTGCGTGTGCGTAGGAATTTTTGTGTTCCCACGCAACATTCGCAAAAGTGGCATCATGAGCTAGGTCTATGTGTAGATGAGATCTTGAGTAGAACACAAAGAGTTTGTGGGCGTTGATGCTTAGATTGCTTCCTCCGTTGGTCATGTTTTGGTTCAACTGTATTTTGGGATGAAGCGTCCCGGACCAACCTTACTCATACGCTTACGAGAGACCGGTTCCATCGACTGACGTGTAACTTTGTTGCACAAAGATGGCTGGCGGGTGTCTGTTTCTCCTACTTTAGTTGGATCGGATTCGACTAAGGCGGTCCTTGAGAAGGTTGAAAAGCAACTTATGTATCACTGTTGTGGTTTATGCGTAGGTGAGAATTGTTCTTGCTAGATACCCGTAGCAGCCACGTAAAACATGCAACAACAATTAGAGGACGTCTAACTTGTTTTTGCAGGGTATGTTGTGATGTGATATGGCCAATTACATGATGAGATATATGTGATGTATGAGATGATCATGTGTTGTATAGAGTATCACGACTTGCATGTCAATGAGTATGGCAACCGGCAAGAGCCATAGGGTTGTCTTTAATTATTGTATGACCTGCGTGTCAATCATTAAGCGCTATGTAATGCTTTACTTTATCGCTAAACGGTAGCAATAGTAGTAGAATCATGGTGGGCGCGACAACCCCGGTGGCGACACATTTATGGAGATCAAGATGATGGAGATCATGGTATCATGCCGGTGACGATGGAGATCATGCCGGTGCTTTCAAGATGGAGATAAAAAACACAAGTTCATGGCCATATCATGTCACTTATGATTTGTGTGATGTTAATCCTTTTATGCACCTTGTTTTTCTTAGGATGACGGTAGCATTATAAGGTGATCCCTCACTTAATTTCAAGATAAATTGTGTTCTCCCCGAGTGTGCACCATTGCGAAAGTTCGTCTTGTCGAGGCACCACGTGATGATCAAGTGTGATAGACTCTACGTTCACATACAACGGGTGCAAGCCAGTGTTGCACATGCAGAACACTCGGGTTAAACTTGATGAGCCTAGCATGTACAGACATGGCCTCGGAACATAAGAGACCGAAAGGTCGAACATGAGTCATATAGTAGATATGATCAACATGATGATGTTCACCCTTGAAACCACCTCAACTCACGTGATGATCAGACTTGAGTTGGTGAATTTGGATCATGTATCACTCGAACGGCTGGAGGGATGTCAATTTGAGTGGGAGTTCTTACGTAATATGATTAATTGAACTCATTATCATGAACATAGTCAGTATTGTCTTTGCAAAATTATGTTGTAGATTACTAGCTCACGTTGTAGCTCCCTTGAATTTCTGTATGTTTCTAGAGAAATAGAGTTGAAAGATGATGGTAGCAATATTGCGGACTGGGTCCGTGATCTGAGGATTGTCCTCATTGCTGCACAGAAGGCTTATGTCCTTAATGCCCCGCTCGGTGCGCCACCCCCTCTAGCATCGTCTGTAGATGTTGTGAACATCTGACAGGCACATTCCGATGACTACTTGATAGTTTAGTGCGTCATGCATTATGGCTTAGAATTGAGGCTCCAAAATGTTTTGAACGTCACAGAACATATGAGATGTTTCTAAGAGCTGAAATTGGGATCTTAGGCTCGTGCCCATGTTGTGAGATGTGAGATCTCCAATAAGATTCTTTGCCTGCAAGATGAAGGAGAATAGCCCAATCGTTAAGCATGTGCTCAGATTGTCTGAGTGCTACAATCGCTTGAATCGAGTGGGAGTTGATCTTCCAGATAATATAGTGATTGATATAGTTCTCCAAGTCACTGTCACTAAGCTACTAGAACTTGGTGATGAACTATAAAATGCCAGGGATAGAAATAATGATCCCTGAGCTGTTCGCGATGTTTGACACCGTGAAGGTAGAAATCAAGAAGGAACATGAAGTGTTGATGGTTAGTAAAATCACTAGTTTCGAGAAGGGCAAGGTCAAGGAGGGAAACTTCATAGATGGCAAGTCAGTTGTTGCTCCAGTGAAGCAACCCAAAGTTGAACCAAAACCCAAGACTAAGTGCTTCTATTATGAGGAGAGCGGACGCTGAAGCAGAACAACCCTAGATACTTGGTAGATAAGAAGGCTGGCAACGTCGACAGAAGTATATTTGATATACGTGTTATTTATGTGTTCCTTGCTAGTACTCCTAGTAGCACCTGGATATTGGATACCGGTTCGGTTGCTAAATGTTAGTAACTCGAAATAAAAGCTACGGAATAAACGGATAACTAGCTAAGTGTGAGGTGACAATGTGTGTTGGAAATGTTTCCAAAGTTGATGTGATCAACATCGCATGCTCTCTCTACCTTCGGGATTAGTGACAAGCCTAAATAAATGTAATTTGGTGTTTGCGTTAAGCATGAACATGATTAGATCATGTTTATTGCAACATGGTTATTCATTTAAGTTAAAGAATAATGGTTATTCTGTTTACATGAATAATACCTTCAATGGTCATGCACCCAGTGATAATGGTTTGTTGAATCTTGATCGTAGTAATACACATGTTCATAACATTGATGCCAAAAGATACAAAGTTAATAATGATAGTACCACATACTTGTGGCACTGCCACTAAATGTCCAATAAAGCGCATGAAGAAACTCCATGCTGATGGATCTTTGGATTCATTCGATTTCGAATCGGTTGAGACATGCGAACCATGCCTCTTAGGGAAGATGACTAAGTACCCTGTTTTCCGGATTGATGGAGCGGGCAAGTGATTTATTGGAAATGATACATATTGATGTATGCAATCCAATGAGTCTTGTAGCGTGCGGTGGATATCATTATTTTCTTACCTTCATTGATGATTTGAGTAGATATAGTGTATATTAACATAATGAAACACAAGTCCGAATCGTTTGAAAGGTTCAACCAAATTCAGAGTGAAGTTTAAAGATCACCTTGACAAGAAGATAAAAATGTCTGCGGTATGATCGTGGAGGTGAATATCTGAGTTACGAGTTTGGCATACAACTTAAGACAATGTGAAAGTTGTTTCACAGGTCACTCCACCTGGAACACCATAGTGTGATGGTGTGTCCGAACGTCATAGTCGTGCTCTATTGGATATGGTGCGTGCTATTATGTCTCTTATCATTTTGCTACTATAATTTTGGGGTTATTTATTAGAGACAACTACATTCACTTTAAATAGGGCACCATCTAAATCGGTTGAGATGACACCATATGGTTTGATAGAAACCTAAGCCGTCATTTCTTAATGTTTGGGATTGCAACACTTATGTGAAAACGGTTTTCACCTAATGAGCTCGAACCCAAAGCGGATAAATGCATCTTCATAGAATACCCTAAGAACAGTTGGGTAAACCTTCTATCTTAGATCCAAGCATAAACTGTTAGTTGCTAAAACTGGGTCCTTTCTCGAGAAAGAGTTTCTCTCGAAAGAATTGAGTGGGAGGAAGATAGAACTTGATGAGGTTGTTGAACCTTTGTTTCAATGAGAGAGTAGCGCAACGCAGGAAGATGTTTCCGTGAAGCCTACGTTAGTTAAGAGGAAGTTAATGATGATGATAATGAAGCTTCGGATCAAGTTACTATCGAACCTCGTAGGTCAACAAGGACGTGTATTGTTCCTGAGTGGTACGGCAACCCTGTCTTAGAGGTCATGTTGTTGGACAATGATGAACCTACGAACTATGGAGAAGCAATGATGGGCCCGGATTCTGTGAAATGGTTAGAGGCCATGAAATCCGAGATAGGATCCATGTATGAAAAGCAAGTATGGACTTTGGTAGACTTGCTCATTGGACAGCAGGTCTTCAAGTACAAATGGACCTTTGAGATGAAGAGAGACGCTGATGGTAAATGTTACCATTTATAAAGCTCGACTTATCACAAAGAAGTTTCCAACAACTTCAAAGAGTTGACTACAATGAGACTTTCTCACTCGTAGCGATGCTAAAGTATGTTGGAATTATGTTAGTAGTTGCTGCATTTTTCAATTATGAAATCTGGCAGATGGATGACAAAACATTGTTTCCTTAATAGTTTACTTGAGGAAAGGTTGTATGTGATACAACCAGAGGGTTTTGTCAATCCTAAGGATGCTAAAAGGTGTGCGAGCTCCACCAATCCATCTAAGGGCTGGAGCAAGAATCTCGGAGTTGGAATACACACTTTCATGAGGTGATCAAAGTTTTGTAGTTTATACAAATTTTATGAGAAACTTGTATTTACAATAAAGTGAGTGGGAGCACTATAGAATTTTTGATAAGTATATGTGGATGACATATTTTTGATCGGAAATACTATAGAATTTCTGGAAAGCATGAACAGCTGTTTGAAAAGAGTTTTTCAAAGGAAGACCTGGATAAAGCTACCTAATTGTTGAGCATCAAGATCTATAGAGATAGATCAAGATGCTTGGTGAGACTTTCAATGAGTACATACCTTGACAAGATTTTGAAAGAGTTCAAAATGGATCAGTTAGAGAAAGAGTTCTCACCTGATTTGTAAGGTGTGAAGTTGAGTGAGACTCAAAGCTCGACAACGGTAGAAGAAAGAGAAAGGACGAATGTCGTCCCCTATGCCTTAGCCATAGGCTTTGTATAGTATGCCATGCTGTGTACCGCACCTGTGTGTGCCTTGCCATGAGTCCGTCAAGGGGTACAAGAGTGATCCAGGAGTGGATTACTGGACAATGGTCAATATTATCCTTACTGACTAAAAAACTAAGGAAATGTTTCTAGATTATGGGGGTGATAAAGGGTTCGTCGTAATGAGTTACGTCGATGCAAGCTTTAACACTAATCCAGATGACTCTTAGTAGCAATCCGGATACTTATAGTGGAGCAACCATTTGGAATAGTACCAAGTGGAGTGTGGTAGGAGTGTTTATAGTTTGAAATAGAGATTTTCAAAGTACACACATATAGGAATGTCACAGACCGGTTGGTTATAATACCTCTCTCACATGCAAAGCATGATCGGGCCCCAGAACTCATTGGGTGCTAGATTCATAACAATGCGAATCACATGGTGATGTGAACTAGATTATTGACTCTAGTGCAAGTGGGAGACTATTGGAAATATGCCCTAGACGCAATAATAAATTAGTTATTATCATATTTCCTTGTTCATGATAATCGTTTATTATCCATGCTATAATTGTATTGATCGGAAACTTAGATACATGTGTGGATACATAGACAACACCATATCCCTAGTATGCCTCTAATAGACTAGCTCGTTGATCAAAGATGGCTAAGGTTTCCTAGCCATTGACATGAGATGTCATTTGATAACGGGATCACATCATTAGGAGAATGATGGGATGGACAATACCCAAACAACAAACATAGCATATGATCGTGTCAGTTTACTGCTACTGTTTTCTACATGTCAAGTATCTGTTCCTATGACCATGAGCTCATGCATCTCACTGACACCGGAGGAGTGCCTTGTGTGTATCAGACGTCGCAACGTAACTGGGTGACTATAAAGGTACTCTACAGGTATTTCCGAGGGTGTCTGTTGGGTTGACATGGATCAAGACTAGGATTTGTTACTCCGTGTGAGGAGAGGTATCTCAGGTCCCACTCGGTTTAATACTACATCATAGAAAGCCTTGCAAGCAATGTGACTAAGTGTTAGTCACAGGATCTTGTATTATAGAATGAGTAAAGAGACTTACCGGTAACAAGGTTGAACTAGGTATGGAGATACCGACGATCGAATCTCGGGCAAGTAACATACCGAAGAACAAAAGGAACATCATACGGGATTAACTGAATGCTTGACATAGAGGTTCGACCGAGAAAGATCCTCGTACAATATGTAGGAACCAGTATGGGCATCCATGTCCCGCTATTGGTTATCAACCATAGAGGTTTCTCGATCATGTCTACATAGTTCTTGAACTCAGAGGGTCTGCACACTTAAGGTTCGGTGACGTTTTGATAGTATAACGTTATGTATGGTGGTTACCGAAGGTTGTTCGGAGTCCTAGATGAGATCCCAGACGTCATGAGGAGCTCTGGAATGGTCCAGAGGTAAAGATTGATATATAGGTAGTCCTATTTTGGTTGCTGGAAAAGTTTCGTGCTCATCAGTAGTCTACCGGGAGTGCCGGTAGTGTACCGGGAGACCATCGGGTGGGGTATTTCGAACCAAGAGGCTACATGGGCTGTGGGAGAGTGAATACCAGCCCTTAGTGGGCTGGTGGAAGTCCCACACAAGGCCCATGCGGCTGGAAGAGAAAATCCCAAAGAGAAAAGGTGGAAAAAGGCAAAAAAGGCAAAAAAGGAAGGAGTCCTAGTCCTACTAGGATTGGAGGAGGATTCCTCCTCTCCTCCTTGGTTCGACCGAAGGCTAGGGCTGGCCCCTTGAGGGCCAAGCCTCCTCCTCTCTTCCTCTTATATATACTAGAGGTTTTAGGATTTTTGCACTAGATTTTTTGCCACATGCTACCCTCTCCTCTAGTGCATAGTTTCTCCTCTAGATTGGTTTTCTGCAGTGCTTAGGCGAAGTCCTGCCGGAATAGCTCCACCACCATCGCCACAGGACCGTTGTGCTGCCGGAGAACTCTTCTACCTCTCCGCTCCCTCTTGCTAGATCAAGAAGGCGGAGATTGTCATCGAGCTGTACATGTGTTGAACGCGGAGGTGCCGTCCGTTCGGCGCTAGATCGGAAGGACCGTGATCAAGATCGCGAGACGGATCGTGATGGGATCGCGGGACGGATCGTGATGAGTTTGCGGGACGGATCTTGATTGGATCCCGGGACGAATCGTGATGAGATCATGGGACGCTCGGCGATTTGGATCGTGAAGACGTTCGACTACACCAACCGCGTTTCTTAACGCTTCCCGCTTAGCGATCTACAAGGGTATGTAGACCCACTCTCCCTCTCGTAGATGCTCATCACCATGGATTGATCTTGCGTGTGTGTAGAATTTTATTTGTTTCCCATGCAACGTTCACAGCACACACAACTAACATGCATATTCATATTGATCTCCTTCTTTATATATAGATGTCAGAGATGCGGGATCAGCTCCTACCAACGGACCGCATACGAGCAATTGAAGCAGAAATTGCAGTATTTTTTGCTTCAGCAAGTCATATCTCCCAACGGAGGATAGCATTACCCGATCCCCAAATGATCAGCAAATTGTACGAGAAATTATATATATGCATGTGGTCGTACGAGAAATTCTATGATATATGGTTGTACGAGAAATTTTATGATATATGATCGGTTCTAGGAGAAATTCTATTATATATGCATAATGTGTACAGTATGTAGTAGCGTAAAATATGTTTGAAATGAAAAAGAATTAAATGGAAAATACAAAATGAAAATTAAAAATAAACAATAAACATTAAACCCCTAAACCTCTAAACCCCTAAGTCCTAAACCTTTGGTCCCGGTTGGTAACTCCACATGCCTTGGCGCGCACTGCCGACCACATGGCCAGGGTTTAGTCCTAGTTCGTAGCCAACCGGGACTAAAGACTTATACCCTTTAGTCTCTATACTTTAGTCCCGGTTGGGGAACCGGGACTAAAGGCCCTTCCCAACCAGGACTAATGACCTGTTTTCTACTAGTGCTCCCAGAATCTAATTTATGACCCGTACTTAGTCAAGAAGGATCCTAGGAGAAGAAATATTTCTTTGTAGCCAGCATACCCACAGAAAAGTGAGAATCCCTAGGATTTCATTATACTTGGGATACTGCATTGAAACCCACACATTTCCTCCTTAGGAGGGTTTGCCATACACCATCTTCTGTTAGTAATTTAAACAACCATTTTCCAAGGAGGGCCCTATTCTTAACCTCAAGGTCATGAATGTCCAACCCTCCTTGGTCTTTGGGACAACAAACCACACTTCATTTAGCCATTCAATATTTATTTCTCTCGGTATCTCATTGCCAAAAGAATCTTGATGGGAAATAATCCAATCTATGTGAAATTCCTCTCGGCAACTAGAAGAAAGATATCACATATAGTACCATGTTACTTAGTACTAAATTTATGAGGACCAATCTTTCACCCAATGACAAAAGTTTACCTTTCCAACTACTAAGTCTTTTTTCAGCCTTTCCTCATTGTGTTTCCATTTAGCATTTGTGAGTCTCCGATAATGTATAGGTATCCCGAAATATGTGAACGGAAACTAGCCCAACCCGCATCCGAAAAGTTCAGCATACAGGTGGGACTCGTCTTGAGCCTCGCCAAAACAAAACATATCACTTTGATGACAGTTGATCTTAAGAGCCGATAGTTGGTTGAATGTTGATAAAATTCATTTCAGATTTCTGGCTTTCTCGAGGTCATGATCCATGAAGAGAATCATATCATCGACACATTGAGGTATGGAGAGACGACCATCAAGTAGATGATTTAATACCCCTTCAATTTGGCCATCAATCTTGGCACGCTCAATCATGACCGCTAGCATATCTCCCACTATATTGAATATCATGTGCGATAATGAGTCATCTTGTCGCAATCCCTTCTTTGTTTGCAAATAGTGTGCA
The DNA here is from genome assembly GCA_022496015.1 of Hordeum marinum. Lineage (NCBI taxonomy): Eukaryota > Viridiplantae > Streptophyta > Magnoliopsida > Poales > Poaceae > Hordeum > Hordeum marinum. The sequence continues at coordinate 336,216,238 of CM039677.1, read as the reverse complement.
ATGTCATCACTGACCTTGATGGCAACACTACCTCGAGAAACAAAGTTATGGATCATAGCCCACCGATCTACAGAAAATCTTTTCATTTTGAGAGTCTGTTGAAGAAATGAGCACACCACTCTTCACAAACTTTTATCGATCATTTATAGGATTTGATTTTTCTTGCAACATGGCCTTTACCCTTTCCATTAATTGCTGAGAGAAAATATAATCGAGTCTTCTACACTGCACTCATCGACGGAGCTACGGCAAGACCAATGGGTCATTGCCCGCCCAATATTTTGGAATCTAGGAACTATTTTTTATTACTGGGCCTTGGACGGAAATCCCTTTTGGAGCTCGGCCTCCAGTGAGGCCTCCCAATTCAAATTTGCAATTTCATCGAAATTCATATTTTACATTTCAAAAAATTCTGAAAACAAATACAGATATACATGAAGACATAACACACATGTGTGTAAATTTTTAGCTTAAAATACATTGAAATGAGGGCTATGCAAAAAAGACAAATCTAGGGTTGCTTAACACATGATACTATTCATCCTCTCAGGTCATGGATTTGTCTTTTTTGTACAGGTCGCAACTCATGGTATTTCATCATGAATTTTTACACATGTGGGTTACATCCTTACATACAAGCATATTTTTTCAGAATTTTTTAAACCATAAAAATTTGAATTTGAATTTATCAAAAATAAAGGCGTCTATGGAGCTCGGCCTCCAAAACGCCTCTCTCGGCCTTGGAACACTAGTGCACATGCTTTTTTCTTTTGTTTGATCCGCCTAGCGATAAGCTTCAAGCTCCGCCACTAACAACAGTCACAACAATAAAAAAAGGAGAAAAGAAAGAGGTAAAGCAACACGGGCGGATTATGGTGTAGCAGATTTGAGGCACTAGTAAGAAACCCGTTGCGATATCTTTGCTATCCCCAGATATCCTATATGAGACAAAAATATGCTATACCATAAACCATGATCGTGAAAAAACACTCTCGTCCCCCGCGTTGCTCCTCCAGGGGCGACATGGACGGAAGCCCCAAATCGCTGCCGCGGGCCTCCCCTCCTCTCCGTCCTCCCTCCTTGCCACCGTCGGAGGACATGGATGGGTGAAGCCCTTCGCATGGACGGCAATGGCGGGGCTTCCCCATCTCGCGTCGACACGGGTGCCCCCCTGTGTGGGTGTGGAGGTTGTTCTTGCGGCGGCTACGGTGGCTGGTCTTGGTGCGCTGGCTGGCGGCGTCCGACGTGGATTCAGGGCTTCTCGGCCCGGATCTAGCGTGCGCTGCTCACGGCAACCCCGGGTGCTGCGTCTTCACATCTTCAGCAGCGGGGGAGTTGGTGCTGGCGCTCGGTGCTGGCTGCGGGGGCAGTGGTGCTATGGTGTCTTAGGGGTGGCGGCTGCGCGTGGAGGCTGGGGGTGGCAGATGGGACGCCGGGGGGTGACCTCGGTCCAGGCTCCGGCATGGCTCGAGCATGGACGGCGTGCGTGTGCACGGTGGCGCTCGGTTCTAGATGCGTGCGCGGGGTGGGGTTTGGTGGCCGGGCGTGACAGAGGATGGAGCGCGGCGGGTGCCGCGACCAGCTGGACGTGCCAGCTGTGCTGCTCTTGAGCACGAGGTGCGCTGTAGATGGAGAAGTTGTTCGTTTGTGCTGCCACTCTGTTTGTGCGGCTCCGGTCTGGATCTGGTGTGTGCTAGCTCTTCGATATGCATGCTGCACTTCGCGTTGCGGCTTTGGTGGCTGCGGTGGTGGTCGCGGTGGTGCTGCGGTGGTGGATGGCGGCTACGGCCAGGGAGGTGGTGCGTGTGGCTCGTCATGGTGGATCGTGGGATCCCGTGGCCGGAGTGAGGTTGGCCTCGGTAGGTGGTGGTTGATGGGCGGCGGTCGGTGGCTGTAGGTGGTCATCTCCGGGAGAAATCCTTGCTCCGGTGTTCTTCAGAGCTGGCGACTGCGGCGCCCGCGGGTGCCGTGATCTTTCTTGGAAGCGTCGCTATGGAGGTGTGCTTCTCCTGCCCACAGTTTTGGCTCTGGAGGGAAACCTTAGATCTGCTGGATCGGGCGATCAAGGCGTCTTCGCATCTTTCTCCTCCTTAAGGGCATCGTCTCGGAGCCAGCAACGACTGGGAGACCGGTGGAAGGCGGCATCTTCGGCGTGGATTGCCGGCATCTTCGCTGCGTGGTTTGCTGAGGCGAGACGTTGGTTTTTGTTTGTCAACGATGATGGCGTCGTGACAAGCTTGGGTCGCGGCATGGGCTTCGGTAGTCGGTTCTTCCCGACGTGTCCGAGGTGCTATTCTAGGGTACGTTCGGTGCAAGTCCTGCATATTTCCCCTTCCGATGCTCGTCGTCAAAGTCAGAGCTATCAGTTGCTTGCGCGTGTGGCCATCTGTTGGCATGTGCCGCCATGGTTTCGGCAGCTGTTTGTGGGTTGGCTTCGACGATGAGCTCTACAGTGAAGTCGGAGTCACCCGTTCGAGGCAACCGGTGATGACGATGACGCTTGCGACTCCTCGACAGATGTTTTTCTTCTTTGCAGCTTCATGTATCATGTCGGTGGCCAGGTTGGCAGGTGGTTCCCATGTCATATGGGTTGTGTTGTATCTATTTTAACCTAGTTTCCCGTTAATTAACCGGGCAATTCTCTTCTTCTTAATCAATGAAAATGGCAAGTCTTTTGCCTCATTTCAAAAATAAACACTGATCGCAAGGAAACCCCCCCCCCCCCGAATAATCGCAAGGCAAAATCTAATCGACATGATACAATAGCACTATCTATTGGATAGCAAAATAGAACAGTCCGGCCACTAGCTGAAAGGATCTCGATCATGCCTTCAAGGTTCATTTAATCCATTAATAGTGTAGTGTTTAGAACCAAATATTTGAATTTTCTCCTCTTTTCCTTTTGGTCTGCTCACGCCGGGTGGCATTATGTTCTGCTTTTATACCAGCAAAACCCGGACATGTCCCGTGCCGGAGTGGTCCTTAAAATGTTACTTTTGAGCGCTACATATGACCATTTATGACCTTTTGTTACCGTTTACTTGGATGGCTCAGGTTTTTTATTAGAAAATCACTTAAATTCAACCGGATGATTTTCTCGAAAGATCAGTCGTGTCTGTGGCGAGCCATACATCCTGGTCTCACTTCCACACACGTCGATGACCTAGCCTGTCCTTATCCTCTAGCGCTTTGCTTTCCTCGTCACTCATTCTTTTCTTCCCCAAATTCAGCACATCCATGGACGCCGGCGATGCGACTTCGTCGATTGTTGCGAGTAGACAGTGACCCCCCAAGCCTTCTTCCCCTCCGATCGATGGAGCTATTGCTACTGCGAGTGGGCACCACTGCGTTGCAATGGTGCAAAAAAACCTTGCAGCAGGAAGGTTGTGGACGACCTCATTGCACATGCCGGTTGTGGATCTCGCCAGAGCGACAACACTTGTCGTGTTGAAAGTGATGTCCGGCATGATGCGCTCATGGTGCTACCGACGTCTGACGCTGCAGTGAAGTACGTCAGCATTGCAATGGAGCATTGCCGCAACATGCAACGGAGCGGCACGCAAGTTGTTGAAGCTCTGTCGGGGCTGAAATAGAGCTCTACTGGGGTGCAACAGAGCTTCCCAAGCCGTCAGAGATTTGTCGGGGCTGCAATGGAGCTCACCAAGAGTTGTAGTGGAGCTTCGCCGGAGCGTTAGTGCCGCGTTAGAGATCCACTGGGGCTGCAATGGAGTTCATCCGGATTTGTAATGGAGCTACGTAAGAGCATCAGTACTGCGTTGGAGCTTAGTCGGGTTGCAATGGAGCTCACCGGACGTCGTCAGTGCTGTAGTGGAGCTACGCGTGAGGCTGCAGTTGCGCTGCCTTGAAGTTGTTGCTCTCGCTGTTAGTTGTTGTCATCTGTAGACCCCCAACACACTGATCGGACGGTTGAACAGGCGGATGATTTCTCTAATCTTTCTGCTGACTTGTAGCATCTCTCATATTATTAGGAAGTACACCCTATCTATACCTTTGCCTTGGTTAACTTCTTGATGTTAGTCGAGTACTACGTCGAAACATTGTAAAAGGGTAAATGAAAGAGTAAAGTGCATTGTAGGTCCTGGAACTATTCCAGAGGTGTCATGTAGGTCCTCAAACTATCAAAATTTAGGCAATATGTGTGCCATCTAGACCCTCAAACTATTTCAGAGAGTCACAAGGTCTCAAACTATTTCAAAGGTGTCACACATGTACACACATATTGCATTTGAGGACCTTCGTGGACTTAGATGACATGTTTTATACTTCAAGGACCTACACGACACCTTTGAAATAGTTTGAAGGCCAATGATGCACTTCACTCTAAAATTAAAACTAACACGAAAAGTTTTCATGTTGGGCCATCGAATAACATGAGAATACATCTGTCTCATGGTTGATTGATAAGAACATATGTGAATTATTCTTGATGACAAATGATGGTTTGTCGGCGGCGCGTACGCGTCACAACTGGCATTGTTCTCATCCGTGATTGCGTGCTGCTGGGTCCCCATGGGGACTACTTCCTGACGAGCGGCAGCTTGAGCGCAGATGGCAACATAGAATGCCCACTACTTCGTGATGAAGTTTGGGGTTGTAGCGGCCATGGCCGCCAGGGCCTCTAGGCTCGCGCACTTGTTGTTGGTATGACCCAACACGAGCCAATGTTGCTCCAGCACCCGCTCTAACACCGTCGTGCATGCCAGCGTAGGCTGCCGCTCTGGCATAACGGTTTTGTAGTGTGCATGCACTATGGTGTAGCCGGAGTGCACAACAGGCGCGAGAGCCGGGGCGGTGTCATTAGAGCCGATATCCATTATGGTGTCGTCCTCCTTGTCATCGGAGACCTCAAGCAAGGTGGCGGGCAAGCCGACCATGATCTGCCTTGCACGGCGGCTCTGCCAGATGGCGGCAAGGGTGGCCACCTCATGCTCCATCTCCAGGGAAAGGCCGTCCAACAAAGCTTCGCCGCCTGCAGTCATGGTGGATGTGGTGAAAGAGAGGAGGATGTGGAGCGGATGCGTTGTGCTGTAGAGATAGCCGGGTGTGGCCGCCCTTAAATAGGGGATTCCGGTGAGGCCAGACGTCAATGCGGGATGCCGGAGTGGGTTTGTCGGCCGACGAGCCTGGTTAACAGCGGCATACAGACCAACAGGGCATTGATCAGTCATGGTAGATATTCGTCCCATCCCGTCTAGTCATGCGTCTCCGGTGCTGAACAGACATGGACACTAGAGGCGTGTTGGAGACGGCACCCTCAACTGGTGTGCCGCTTCACTGCTGGTGCTAGTGGGAGGTTGTGTCCACTCTTCAATGGGTAGCGGCCGCTCTATAGTGGCATGAATGCGAACAGCTAGCGCTGGTCAAGAAGCGCACGTGGGAGGGGGAAGGGGATTTTGATGGGCCAGGGCGGTCAGAATCAGGCAAAGTAGCGGTCCGGAATCCCACAAACCTCCCCATGTTTGACTCCGATTTTCATGAGAAATTGCATCTGGACAGCCCCATGGGACGATATATGACCACGCTGGATGGCTTTCGCGGTCCTGTCCGCGCGGTCCAGACCATTGCGGGAGGTTTGCAGGTCTGCCTTGGAGGTGCCCTTGGATCACTACTTTGAAGATCTAAATACTCTTATATATCTATTTAGAGGGAGTAGTTCTAAAGCATGCCGATTCACAAAGTGATATACAGACAAACATGTGCTTCTTTGTCGCCTAGTATATCATGTGTACCACTAGAGAAGAATATCCTCTATGTCATCGTTGAAATTACTTCAATTGTGCATAGGAAGGTATATATGTTGAAAGTAGGGTAAATAGGCGACACAAAGACCCTGTCAATGCAGGGATGGAGCCAGGATCCAAGAAAAGGGGGGCCAAAGACAATTTAGCAAGATTTAAGGGGGACAAACATGATCTATATGCATTATTTTTTCACAAAATCTGACGGATTTTTGTGCAAAATTATCAAACGGGGGGGGGGGGGCATGGCTCCCCCTCGCTCGTGGCTCCATCAGTGTGTCGATCGACTTGCACTTGATTTCCCCCCTCTAGAACTAGAAATGGTGATGGTGTTTCTCGGTATTGATATGGTTGGCATGCTTCTTACACAATATCAATTGCTCTTGTTTCACCGTTGCTTTTATAAGGCATTGCTAAAAAACTCAGTGGACTTACTTTTTAAAAAGTCCTAGTAGTCTGAGTTTTACCAAAGTCCGAGTAACTCCACCACCATTAGACCGACAAGCTTTATGATTCATGCAAAATTTGTTTATCATATGTTTAATTAGCTCGGCCGCGTGTGCTTGCCTTTTCTTTTCCCAAGGACATAGATGGCTGCGTCACGGGTAGGGTGCCCGCGGCCTAGTGAGATTTTCCTATGTATTTCTTATTTTTTGTTTCATTTTTTCCTTATCTATTTTTCATGTTTTTTTTCTTGTGTTAGTGCTTTTTTTCTTTTTTGTTTCGGTTGCTTGTGAGTTTCTTGCACTTATATTTTTAGTATTCTTTCTTTTCCTTTTTAATTGCTTTTTAAACTTTTTTCCTAGCAACTATATGATTCTTTCTTCCTTCTTATGTTTTTATTATTTTGTTAAACAATAATCTTATTGTTTAAATTTTAAAATAGTGTCCTCCAGTTACACAATTCCCCCCGACTAGAATTGCATGTTTATAAATGCGACTTTCACTTAATGGTGTTTTCTCGAGGATGGACTAGTTTCGTGTCTACCAGAACTAATGCTACTAAAATAATTGCCCGTGACTACAACTACACAATCTTAAATAAGATTGCAAATATGTGGTGTTTAGTTGGGAGGGTGCAGTTGCATGTCTATTACTTGGCATGCATTACTGCAAGTGTCACCCCCGATTGAAACTTTGTGATGTTTTTGTCGGGGGAGGGGGAATTGCATGCCTATCCCTAGGCATACAATTGCATGTCTCACCCCTAACAACAACTACATGTCTTCAATGTTCGACAATTCAGGCTGTGTTTTTATCTGGATAGGGAGGAGTCGCATGTTTGTCACTTGGCATGCAGTTGCAAGTGTCTCCTCAACTGAACTACATGTCTTGTTTACCCTAACTCGGTGATGTTTTGTGAGGAGGAGGGGACAAGTTGCATGCCACAACTAATGCAACTGCAATTGTCTCCCTGACTGCAAGTGCTTGTCTAGCCATGCAACTTCAAGTGTTGGTCCCGAGTGGAACTGCATGTCTTCAACACGACTTCAACTCTGGTAAGATTTACTATTTTGTCGAGGGGGGAAGGGAGGAGAATATGCATATATACCACTAGGTGCACAACTACAAGTGTGAATCCCAACCGCATTTTTTAGGGGAATTGTGACATCCCAAGTGATGTCCCTACCTAATTTGGCATGTAATCCCATTGTTGAACCTTGTGTCATGAGCTATGTATGAGTTTCACCTTTTTATTCATTGTGTTCTTGCATTCATGCATCATGTCATCCATCATATCATTCATTTTGCATGCTTGTTGGTTTTCATGTTTCTTGTTATGATGTGAGGGTGGTGAGTGTGCTTGTGTGAGTGTGCTTTTGTGTGATGTGTGAGAGGTGGTGCAATCCATGGGTGCATCTCCTCTTCTTCTTCTTCCCCTCTCTTATTCTTTACCAACATCACCTTCCTTATTTTACCCTCTCTTCCTATTAGTTTTATGTGTAGATTGAACTTGCTGTTTTAATTATTTAAAAATGTTCAAAAGGTGGCCCTAATAATCTTATGATTTGTGAGAATGGTGTTTTTGTCATTTGGAGGTGTTTGGGTTTTGTTTTCTTTTTAAACATGAGCTACCTCTTTTTCCATATAAAAAATTACTTGTCCTATAAACCAACATGGCATTTTATTTAAATAGTGCATATTAAATCCTCCATAAAGATATTTTTGTTTTGTTCAAACCTTTCAATTTGCCCTGGGGATTTAAATTAGTCTGGCTGGATTTATTTAAAAAAAAGGCTCTTTCCCTGTTTTGATGAGAGAGAGAGAGAGAGGAGCAGATGGGCCGAGGCCCAGCGCAGGGGAACAGGACGGCCACCTGCCCCGTTGCCCCTTCTCCGTCAGTTAAGCAGAGCAGCAGGAGCTCCGCCTCGCCTTTCCGTCGCCGTCACCGTCTACCCCGTCGCTTTATAGCCCTCGGCGTGCGTGCCCTCCCCTCGCCTAGGGTTCCTCTTCCTCCCTCCACCGCGGCAACTCCCCTCTTCCTCTCTTTCTTCCTCCTCCCTCTCTGCTTTTTCCCCTGCCAAGGTAAGTTCAGAGAGAGTTTAGAGAGTTCGCCGTGTCCGCTGGTCCTCGTCACCGTCGTCGCCGCATCTCCGGTGGGCTCCGTCCTCCATGGCGATGGCGAGGAGTACGTGGGTCCTCTTGCCATTCCATTCCCGCCGCTAGGGGCTCCGGAGGAGCTCTACAGCAAGGATCTCGTCGTCGCCAGAAGCGCTGCTCCGCCATCTTCTTCCCCTGCGACGTCTCCGTCCATCTCCTTCCCCTTCGTCACCTCCATCGTGACCGGCTCGTCACCGCCTTCCCCCAAGGTGAGCCATCGGTCCCCTCTAGCCCCTTCTCCGCGCGTAGCTCATCGGTAGCCGCCGTAGTCGCTCGTCGCCGCCGTCCGCAAGGCCGCACCTTGGGGCGTGCCTCCTTCCCCCTCTCCGCTAGGTGAGCAAGGGAATGGATCCCCTGCTTGTTCCCGCGCGCGTAGGTGTAGTGGTGTCGCCAGATTTTCCGCGGCCTCGCCGAAAACGTTGCCGGAGTTGCCCTGTCGCCGTGGCTCTGCCTTTCTTCAGTTTTGTCAGGTTCCGCTAGTGTGTGTGTGTATAAAGCAGATCAAGTCCCTCTTTTGTTAAGTATCGAGCCCGTAGCCCAGTGGTGTGGAGTGCTGTGTGTGCCCAGGGGGTCGTGGGTTCGATGCCCCTCTCCCCCATTTTTGCCTTGTTGTTTTATTTGTTTTTGTTTTTGTTCCTTTTCTTTTCTTTTGATTTCTTTTAAATGCAAATCTGCATGTTTGTGTATGTGTGGGCCAAATTAATGCTTGTGCTGTAAATATGTGATAGTGGTGTATGTGCATGTATGTTAGAGTGTGTGTGTGCATGTGCTTGTATGTGTGTGTATGTTAGCATACACACATGCATGACTTGTGTTTGAGTGTATATGTATAAGTGGTGTAGTGTTGTGTAGTGTGTGTATGTGTGTTTTACATACACACACTTGAGCATGTGTGTGGTGGTAGATATGCATGTGTGTGTGCTCTTTACACACCCATAGATGTGGGGTTCTTGTGGGTGTGCGTGTAGTGTAGGATATGTGTGTGTGTTTCTTGCATACACCCATATATGTGTGTGAGGGGGGTTGTATGTATGTGTGTTGCTAGTGTGTGTAGTGTGTAGGAGTGTGTATGTGTATGTGGGCATACATGTATGAAAGTGCATGTGTGCCTACGCACACACATGTGCTTGTGTAGTTATGCATGTATAGGCGTGTGGGGTTTCTTCTTGCATGTTGCTGCCATGTCTAGTGTAGATGAGTAAGTGAGTGGATGCTATACCTTGGGCATGAGCTGTTCCATGTGTAGGTTCTCTTTATGTGCATATGAGCATAGTTTACCTTCTTGATAGTTTCATCCCTGCTTATTGATGCTATGCCATGTTATCATGTCCCTAATAGGCTATATAACCACTTCCAACATGTATCTATGGAGCACATGTGAGTTTGGGGCATTTTCATTAAGTTTCATAAGTGACATAAGTCACCCATGCCCTAGGGAGGTCAATTTTCGACCTAGCTTTGCTCCCTTTTGTTCCCAGCAAGCATATGTATATGAGTAATGATTTTGGGGTAGAATCAACCCATGTATGCACCTGTGAAGTCATATTTGACTTTGGGGCAACTTGACAAAACTGCATTTTTAGGCTGTGATGCCCTTTTGTCTTTTTCATATGAATTAATCTATGCATGCTTTCAAGATCTTGCCAACATGAATTTGTTAGTCAAAGTTTTTGGGAATGTCCGAGTAATTTTGTTATTCATGTTAAGTCAATAGATGAGTGGGAACCATGCTGTTAAGTTGCCTACTTTGTGTTTTTGCCAACCTGCTTGAAAAATGGCCAAGTCTGGAGAGTCTGCTGTTATTGTTTGGCCATGTTGAGAGGATGGTCTTGTAATGTGTTGGATATTTGACCATGCTCAATGTTAGGTATTTGTAGTAGTTATTGTCATCTACCAACCTGTTAATTTTCATGTCAATAGGAGCTCTCTAGCATGTTTAACCAGTGCTGTCAATTTGCTACTTTATTAACCCAGATTCCAGAAAACTGGAATTTTCACCAAGTCCCAGGAAAACTCATTCATCATGCCAAATTGATTGCTTCTTGCTTATTGATGTGTGGCTCCTTTGCTGGTGGTTTAATTGGATGAATATATGTGGGTGTTGAGTAGATTCTGTAAATATCTTGTTTGTGGCTGTAGGATTCCTGTAGCTCAAGTTGTGAGCTTCTCAAGTTGCTATGTTGCTGTTTGTAACAGATTTGGTGTGATTTTGTTTTGTGAGTTGTGGGAGCTATACTCCATGGAATGGCTTGATTCTTGAGTCTATTATGATTAATTTTCCATCACCTATCCAGTGGCTCCCTTGGAATGCCAAGAATTAGTCCAGGTATTTGGTGGTCTTGTGTTTTGCCTCCGTACCTTGTCGTGAGCGTATCTGAGAACTGTAACTCCGTTTCTTGCGATCCTTATATGCATTTCTATCGATTTTGCATGCTGCATCCATATTTGCCATGTTCATGCATGTCTAAAGAACTTAACATGCGGTTCTATCCAGATTCATTAATAACAACTTTGCTCGTGAAACATGACTAGTTTTGGATTGCCATGATAGAACTCTTCATAAATGGTCATGCATCATTTTGATTGTGCATTGCACCTTGGTTGGATATTTATTGTTGCTGTTTCTCTTGGGTAGACGCGAGTGTTGATACTGAGTACGAGGACCCAGGAGAGTACCACTACGAGGATCCCGCTACTTGTTCCGCTGAAGAACCAACAGGCAAGATGATTGTACCCGGATCCCAATACTATCTTTGATTGCTACTTTCTCACTATTTCCATTAAAATTTCCCTACCTACCACATGATATCAGCCCTCATGTTTCCATGACAACCTCTAACCTCCACATCCCAGCAAACTGTTGATTGGCTAAGTTACGGCTGCTCAGCCCCTCTTATAGCATTCTTAGTTGCAGGTGCCGGTTTGTTCCATGTGATAACATGGATTGGATATCAAAATAAATTTTTTTATTGAATATAATGCATATATATATATATATCTTGGTATTGGTGGAATGCTTGGCCTTTTGCTAAGTGATTTGTTCAGCTATTACCGCCATTAGATCCTTGTTACCGGTGTTATGTTTTCCATATTTTGCGCTCTTAACATGCTTGGGGTTGTTATGGGGACCCTGTTGGGGAACGTCGCATGGGAAACAAAAATTTCCCTACGCACACGCAAACCTATCCATGGTGATGAGCATCTACGAGAGGGAGAGTGGATCTACATACCCTTGTAGATCGCTAAGCGGGAAGCGTTAAGAAACGGGTTGGTGTAGTCGAACATCTTCGCGATCCAAATAGCCGAGTGTCCCGCGATCTCATCACGATCCGTCCCACGATCCAATCACGATCCATCCCGTGAACTCATCACGATCCGTCTCGTGATCTCGTAACGATTCGTCCCGCGACCCAATCACGATCATCTCGTGGCCTTGATCACGATCCTTCCGATCTAGTACCGAACGGACGACACCTCCGCGTTCAGCACACGTGCAGCTTAATGACGATCTCCGCCATCTTGATCCAGAAAGAGGAGGTGGATAGGAGAGAGAGTTCACCGGCAGCGTGACGGTGCTCCGGTGATGGTGGTGGTGGACCAATTCCGGCAGGGCTTCGCCTAAGCACTGCGGAAAACCAATCTAGAGGAGCACCGGTGGAACGGGTAGCACGTGGCTGCAATTGTTAGCCAAACCTTAGATATTCCACTAGTATCTATAGGAGGAGAGGAGAGGAGAGTCAGCCAAGGCCTTTGGTTCAGCCGAAATAGGAGGTGGGAAGCAATCCTACTTCACCTCCAATCCTAGTTGGAGTAGGATTGCCTCCTATTGGCTGATTTTCACCTTTTCCTTAGCCTTTTTCTCTCCCTGCACCATGGGCCTTTTGTGTATGATTTACCAGCCCACTAAGGTCTGGTTAATACTCTCCCACAGCCCAGGGTCCCTCTAGGGTCGAAATACCCCTCCCGGAGGCCTCCCGGTACACTACCGGCACTCCCGGTACACTATCGATGAGCCCGAAACATTTCTGGAAACCAAACTGGGACTTCCTATATATGAATCTTTACCTCCAGACCATTCCGGAGCTCCTCGTGATGTCCGGGATCTCATCCGGGACTCTGAACAACCTTTGGTCACCACCATACATAACTCTACACTACCGAAACGTCATCGAACCTTAAGTGTGCAGACCCTGCGGGTTCGAGAACTATGTAGACATGACCGAGACACCTCTACGGTCAATAACCAATGGCGGGACCTGGACGTCCCCATTCGTTCCTACATATTCTACGAACATCTTTATCGATCGAACCTCTATGTCAAGGGTTCAGTTAATCCCGTATAACGTTCCCTTTGTTTTTCGGTATGTTACTTGCCCGAGATTCGATCGTCGGTATCTCCATACCTAGTTCAACCTCGTTAATGGCCAGTCTCTTTACTCATTCCGTAATACAAGTTCCCGTGAATAACACTTAGCCACATTGCTTGCAAGGCTTGTTGTGATGTTGTATTACCGAGTGGGCCCCGAGATACCTCTCCGTCACACGGAGTAACAAATCCCAGTCTCGATCCATGCCAACTCAACAGACACCATCGGAGATACCTGTAGAGCACCTTTATAGTCACCCAGTTACGTTGCGACGTTTGATACACACAAGGCATTCCTCCGATATCTGTGAGTTGCATGATCTCATGGTCATAGGAACATATACTTGACATGCAGAAAACAGTAGCAATAAACTGACACGATCATATGCTACGTTTGTAGTTTGGGACCTGTCCATCACATAATTTTCCTAATGATGTGACCCCGTTATCAAATGACATCTCATGTCCATGGCTAGGAAACCTTAACCATCTTTTGATCAACGAGCTAGTCTATTAGTGGCATACTAGGGACATGGTGTTGTCTATGTATCCACACATGTATCTGAGTTTTCGATCAATAGAATTATAGCATGGATAATAAACGATTATCACGAACAAGGAAATATGATAATAACTAATTTATTATTGCCTCTAGGGCATATTTCCAACAGTCTCCCACTTGCACTAGAGTCAATAATCTAGTTCACATCACTATGTGATTCGCATTGTTATGAATCTAACACCCAATGATTTCTGGGGCTCGATCATGCTTTGCATGTGAGAGAGGTCTTTTATAGTCAACGGGTCTGCGATATTCAGATCTGTGTGTACTTTGCAAATCTCTATGTCAAACCATAAACACTGCTACCACACTCCACTTGGTACTACTTCCAAATGGCTGCTCCACTATATGTATCCAGATTGCTACTACTAGTCATCCGGATTGGTGCTAAAGCCTGCATCGACGTAACTCTTTACGACGAACTCTTTATCACCTCCATAATCGAGAAACATCTCCTCAGTCTTTTAGTTACTAAGGATAATCTTGACCGCTGTCCAGTGATCCACTCCTGGTTCACTCTTGTACCCCTGACGAACTCATGCCAAGGCACACACATGTGCAGTACACAACATGGCATACTTTACAGAGCCTATGGCTAAGGCATAGGGGACGACGTTCGTCCTTTCTCTTTCTTCTGCCGTGGTCAAGCTTTGAGTCTCACTCAACTTCACACCTTACAAATCAGGCGAGAACTCTTTCTCTGACTGATCCATTTTGAACTCTTTCAAAATCTTTGTCAAGGTATGTACTCATTGAAAGTCTCATCAAGCATCTTGATCTATCTCTATAGATTTTGATGCTCAACAATTAGGTAGCTTTATCCAGGTCTTCCTTTGAAAATCACTTTTCAAACAACCATTTATGCTTTCCAGAAATTCTACATTATTTCCGATCAACAATATGTCTCCACATATACTTATCAGAAATTCTATAGTGCTCCCACTCAATTTATTGTAAATACAAGTTTCTCGTAAACATTGTATAAACATTAAAACTTTGATCACCTCATCAAAGCGTATATTCCAACTCCGAGATGCTTGCTTTAGTCCATAGAAGGATCACTAAAGCTTGCAAACCTTTTAGCATCCTTAGGACTAACAAAACCATCCGGTTGTATCACATACAACCTTTCCTCAAGTAAACCGTTAAGGAAACGATGTTTTGACATCCATCTGCCAGATTTCATAATTGAAAATGCAGCAACTGCTAACATAATTCCAACAGACTTTAGCATCGCTACGAGTGAGAAAGTCTCATCGCAGTCAACTCCTTGAACTTGTCACAAACATCTTTGCAACAAGTCGAGCTTTACAAATGGTGACAATTACCATCATCGTCTATCTTCATTTTAAAGATCCATATGTACTCAACGACCTGCTGTCCAACGAGCAAGTCTACCAAAGTCTATACTTGGTTTTCATATATGGACCCTATCTCGGATTTCATGGCCTCCAACCATTTGTCGGAATCCGGGGCCATCATCGCTTCTCCATAGCTCGTAGGTTCATCGTTGTCCAACAACATGATCTCCAAGACAGAGTTGTCGTACCACTTAGGAGCAGTACACATCCTTGTCGACCTACGAAGTTCGATAGTAACTTGATCCTGAAGCTTCATGATCATCATCATTAACTTCCTCTTCAACTAACGTAGGCTTCACAGAAACATCTTTCCGCGCTGCGCTACTCTCTGGTTGAACAAAGGTTTAACAACCTCATCAAGTTCTATCTTCCTCCCACTCAATTCTTTCGAGAGAAACATTTCCTCGAGAAAGGATCCGTTTAAGCAACAAACACTTTGCACTTGGATCTAAGATAGAAGGTTCACCCAACTGATCTTAGGGCATTCTATGAAGATGCATTTGTCCGCCTTGGGTTCGACCTCATTAGGTGAATTTTTTTTCCACGCAAGTGTCGCAGCCCGAAACATTAAGAAATGACAGCTTAGGTTTCTATCAAACCATAATTCATACAGTGTCATCTCAACGGATTTAGATGGTGCCCTATTTAAAGTGAATGTCGTTGTCTCTAATGCATAACCCCAAAGTCATAGTAGTAAAACGATAAGAGACATCATAGCACGCACCATATCCAATAGAGCATGACTTTGATGTTAGGACACACCATCACACTATGGTGTTCCAGGTGGCGTTTAGTTGTGAAACAAATTTCACATTTGTCTTAAGTTGTATGCCAAACTCGTAACTCAGATATTCACCTCCACGATCATATCGCAGTCATTTTTATCTTCTTGTCACGATGATCTTAAACTTCACTCTGAATTTGCTTGAACCTTTTAAACGATTCAGACTTGTGTTTCATTAAGTAAACATACACTATATCTACTCAAACCATCAGTGAAGGTAAGAAAATAATGATATCCACTGCACGCTACAAGACTTACTGGATTGCATACATCAACATGTATCATTTCCAATGAATCACTTGCCCGCTCCATCCAACGGGGGTTTTAGTCATCTTGCCCAAGAGGCATGGTTTGCATGTCTCAACCGATTCGAAATCGAATGAGTCCAAATATCCATCAGCATGGAGTTTCTTCATGCCCTTTATACCAATATGACATTTAGCGGCAGTGCCACAAGTATGTGGTACTATCATTATTAACTTTGTATCTTTTGACATCAATCTTATGAACATGTGTACTACTACGATCAAGATTTCAACAAACCATTCTCACTGGGTGCATGACCATTGAAGGTATTATTCATGTAAATAGAATAGCCATTATTCTCTAACTTAAATGAATAACCGTATTGCAATAAACATGATCTAATCATGTTCATGCTCAACGCAAAACACCAAATAACATTTATTTAGGTTCGTCACTAATCCTGAAGGTAGAGTGAGCGTGCGATGTTGATCACATCAACCTTGGAAACCTTTCCAACATATATCGTCACCTCACCCTCAGCTAGTTCTCCGTTTATTCCGTAGCTTTTATTTCGAGTTACTAACATTTAGCAACCAAACCGATATCCAATACCCAGGTGCTACTAGGAGTACTAGCAAGGTACACATCAATAACTCGTATATCAAATATACTTCTGTCGATGTTGCCAGCCTTCTTATCTACCAAGTATCTAGGGTTGTTCCGCTTCAGCGATCGCTCACCTCTTAACAGAAGCACTTAGTCTCGGGTTTGAGTTCAACCTTGGGTTGCTTCACTGGAGCAGCAACTGACTTGCTATCCATGAAGTTTCCCTCCTTGCTCTTGCCCTTCTTGAAACTAGTGGTTTTGATTAACCATCAACACTTGACGCTCCTTCTTGATTTCTACCTTCGCGGTGTCAAACATCGCGAACAGCTCAGGAATCATTATTTCTATCCCTGGCAATTTATAGTTCATCACTAAGTTCTAGTAGCTGTAGTGACAGTGACTTGGAGAACTATATCAATCACTATCTTATCTTGGAAGATCAACTCCCACTTGATTCAAGCGATTGTAGCACCCAGACAATCTGAGCACATGCCCAACGATTGAGCTATTCTCTTTCATCTTGCACGCAAAGAATCTTGTTGGAGATCTCATATCTCGCAACACGGGCACGAGCCTGAGATCCTAATTTCAGCTCTTAGAAACATCTCATATGTTCCGTGATGTTCAAAATGTTTTGGAGCCTCAATTCTAAGCCGTAATGCATGACGCACTATACTATTAAGTAGTCATCAGAACATGCCTGTCAGATGTTCACAACATCTACAAACGACGCTAGAGGGGTTGGTGCACCGAGCGGTGCATTAAGGACATAAGCCTTCTGTGCAGCAATGAGGACAATCCTCAGATCACGGACCCAGTCCGCAATATTGCTACTATCATCTTTCAACTCTATTTCTCTAGGAACATATAAAAATTAAGGGAGCTACAGCGCGAGCTAGTAATCTACAACATAATTTGCAAAGACACTATTGACTATGTTCATGATAATGAGTTCAATTAATCATATTACTTAAGAACTCCCACTCAAATTGACATCCCTCCGATCATTCGAGTGATACATGATCCAAATTCACCAACTCAAGTCCGATCATCACGTGAGTTGAGCTGGCTGCAATGGGGAACATCAATATGTTGATCATATCTACTATATGACTCATGTTCGACCTTTCGGTATCTTGTGTTCCGAGGCCATGTTTGTAGATGCTAGGCTCGTCAAGTTTAACCCGAGTGTTCTGCATGTGCAAATCTGGCTTGCACCCGTTGTATGTGAATGTAGAGTCTATCACACCCGATCATCACGTGGTGTCTGAACACAACGAACTTTCGCAACGGTGCACACTCGGGGAGAACACAATTCATATTGAAATTAAGTGAGGGATCACCTTATAATGCTACCGTCGTCCTAAGCAAAACAAGGTGCATAAAAAGGATTAACATCACATTGAAATCATAAGTGACATGATATGGCCATTAACTTGTGCTTTTGATCTCCATCTAGAAAGCACCGGCATGATCTCCATCGTCATCGGCATGACACCATGATCTCCATCATCTTGATCTCCATAAACGTGTCGCCATCGGGGTTGTCACGCCCTACATGCTTCTACTACTATTGCTACCGTTTAGTGATAAAGTAAAGCATTACATAGTGCTTAATGATTGACACGCAGGTCATACAATAATTAAAGACAACCCTATGGCTCCTGCCGGTTGCCGTATTCACCGACATGCAAGTCGTGATAATCTATACATCACATGATCATCTCATACATCACATATATCACATCATGTAATTGGCCATATCATATCACAACATACCCTGCAAAAACAAGTTAGACGTCCTCTAATTGTTGTTGCATGTTTTACGTGGCTTCTACGGGTATCTAGCAAGAACAATTCTCACCTATGCAAAAACCACAACGGTGATACACTAGTTGCTTTTCAACCTTCTCAAGGACCACCTTTGTCGAATCCGATCCAACTAAAGTGAGAGAAACTGTCACCCACAAGCCATCTAGGCAACAAGTTGCGTCTAGGGAACCGGTCTCTCGTAAGCGTATGAGTAATGTTGGTCCAGGCCGCTTCATCTCACAATCCCGCTGAACCAAAATACGACCAAGGGAGGAAGCAATCTAAGCATCAACGCCCATAAACCTTTTGTGTTCTACTCGAGATCTCATCGAACCATCAACCTAGCTCATGATGCCACTGTTGGGGAACGTCGCATGGGAAACAAAAATTTCCTACGCACACGCAAACCTATCCATGGTGATGAGCATCTACGAGAGGGAGAGTGGATCTATGTACCCTTGTGGATCGCTAAGCGGGAAGCATTAAGAAACGCGGTTGGTGTAGTCGAACATCTTCACGATCCAAATCGCCGAGTGTCCCGCGATCTCATCACGATCCGTCCCGCGATCCAATATCGATCCGTCCCATGAACTTATCATGATCCGTCCCGTAATCTCGTCACGATTCGTCCTCCGATCCAATCACGATCGTCTCGTGGCCTTGATCACGATCGTTCCGATCTAGTACCGAACGGACGAGACCTCCGCGTTCAGCACACGTGCAGCTTGATGACGATCTCCGCCGTCTTGATCCAACAAGAGGAGGTGGAGAGGAGAGAGAGTTCACCGGCAACATGACGGTGCTCCGGTGATGGTGGTGGTGGAGCAATTCCGGCAGGGCTTCGCCTGAGCACTGCGGAAAACCAATCTAGAGGAGCACCGGTGGAACGGGTAGCACGTGGCTGCAATTGTTAGCCAAACCCTAGCTATTCCACTAGTATATCTAGGAGCAGAGGAGAGGAGAGGCAGCCAAGGCCTTTGGCTCAGCCGAAATAGGAGGTGGGAAGCAATCCTACTTCACCTCCAATCCTAGTTGGAGTAGGATTGCCTCCTATTGGCTGATTTTTCACCGTTTCCTTAGCCTTATTCTCTCCCTGCGCCATGGGCCTTTTGTGGCTGATTTACCAGCCCAATAAGGGCTGGTTAATACTCTCCCACAGCCCATGGTCCCTCTAGGGTCGAAATACCCCTCCCAGAGGCCTCCCGGTACACTCCCGGCACTCCCGGTACACTACCGATGAGCCCGAAACCTTTCCGGAAACCAAACTAGGACTTCCTATATATGAATATTTACCTTCGGACCATTCCGGAGCTCCTCGTGACATCCGGGATCTCATCCGGGACTCCGAACAACCTTCGGTCACCACCATACATAACTCTACACTACCGAAACGTCACCGAACCTTAAGTGTGCAGACCCTATGGGTTCGAGAACTATGTAGACATGACCGAGACACCTCTACGGTCAATAACCAATGGTGGGACCTAGACATCCACATTGGTTCCTACATATTCAACGAAGATCTTTATCGGTCGAACGTCTATGTCAAGGATTCAGTTAATCCCGTATAACATTCCCTTTGTTCTTCGGTATGTTACTTGCCCGAGATTCGATCATCGGTATCTCCATACCTAGTTCAACCTCGTTACCGGCAAGTCTCTTTACTCATTCCGTAATACAAGATCCCGTGAATAACACTTAGCCACATTGCTTGCAAGGCTTGTTGTGATGTTGTATTACCGAGTGGGCCCCGAGATACCTCTCCGTCACACGGAGTAACAAATCCCAGTCTCGATCCATGCCAACTCAACAGACACCATCGGAGATACCTGTAGAGCACCTTTATAGTCACCCAGTTACGTTGCGACGTTTGATACACACAAGGCATTCCTCCGATATCTGTGAGTTGCATGATCTCATGGTCATAGGAACATATACTTGACATGCAGAAAACAGTAGCAATAAACTGACATGATCATATGCTACGTTTGTAGTTTGGGTCTTGTCCATCACATCATTATCCTAATGATGTGACGCCGTTATCAAATGACATCTCATGTCCATGGCTAGGAAACCTTAACCATCTTTTGAACAACGAGCTAGTCTATTTGAGGCATACTAGGGACATGGTGTTGTCTATGTATCCACACATGTATCCGAGTTTCCGATCAATACAATTATAGCATTGATAATAAACGATTATCACGAACAAGGAAATATGATAATAACTAATTTATTTTTGCCTTTAGGGCATATTTCCAACAGATCCCCTTGTTCATCCGGTTGAGATTAAAACTTGTCTGGCAGGACCCAACATTGGTACTACATTTGCTTAACAACTTAATAAAATTGCATAGGGTCTTGCAAACCTGTGGATAATTAATCAACCCCCGGGCCAGTGCTCCTCATGAGTTTTGGTCCAAACTAGAGCACCGTGCGGGGCCAACCCGGGGCAACTTGGGAGATTTCTATCAGGCCACCGTACGCTTCGCTTATCAGTTGTGTCCTGAGACTGAGATACGCGGCTCTTATCGGGTTCGTCGACACGTCGGAAGGTCTTGCTGGATTTGTCTTACCTTTATCGAATGTCTTGCGTGTGGAGTCTGACTTTCTTCGGGTTTACTCGAGGTGTTGTCATCCTTTGGAATTGCCTATGATGATCGCGAGATCCACGTTCGAGGCTATTCCCACGGAGTGTGGTTATTTGTGATGGACTAGTTGGAGCACCCCTGCAGGGTTAAATCTTTCGGAAAGTCGTGCCCGCGGTTATGTGGCAACTTGGATATTTGTTTAACACCCGGTTATAGAAAACTTCAAGTAAACTCTAATTAAAACACACCAACTGTGTGAGTAACCGTGATCGTCTCTGCTCGTGAACATGATCCGAGAGAGAACACGGTGGGGTTATGATTGACGTAAGTAAGTGTTCAGGATCTCTTAGGGATTACTCTAGATTCGATCACTTAACGTAGACCACTCACATTTACATTCTTGTTGCGTAAGTTAGCCACCATATAATGCTTAGTGTTGCTGCAAACTAAACATCACCCCTTCCTTCCTAAAGCTTAAATAGTCTTGGTACCCGGGCACATGATAGCTGAGTCCTGGGTGGCTCATAGTTTACTACAATAATCCAGGTGCAGGTTCAGATGAGTTCGTGCAGGATGATCTTACTCAGCTCCAGTGGGAGTATGATGAGGAGAGAGGCAGGATGTACATGATGTATCCGGATGAGTAGAGAACCTGGTCGTGATCTTTGGGATAGCTTGATAGTATCATTTTCAACTTCTTTTATCGTTTGATTTTGTTCGTAGTCGGACCCTATGTTTAACTTGATGCTATGATTTGAGTGACATTGTAAGTTAGCATGTGGCGAGTGTAAGCCAACTTGTATACTCTTCCCATTCAGTATTGTATGTTGTGATGATACTATTCTTGCTAACGGCAAGATGCACCTCTATCCCTTGCGAGGCCCTCGTGCCTTAAACGGAGAGGTGCACATCTTGGGCGTGACAAGTTGGTATTCAGAGCCATACGACCATAGGAGCCTTTGCTTGTTCGAACTTGGCCGAGTCATGTCTAGTGAAAACTACTTTGAGTCTAGTTATATCGGAGAGTAGGATTCTTTTTACTCCTCTTCTATGCTCTGGTGAGGTTTCTGACTTAGGAATTTTGATTCTACTCCTCTTCTCGCTCAAATTTTTTTAGGATCACGCGGGTATTTTGGAATCTGTATGATGCCGATGTGACAGGGTTCTGTCTTGGTGCCTCCTGTCGGACTTGATTTCTTTCGGGGAGTCGAGCTCCAAGGAATGTTGGCACATCGTTATCATTCAGCTTCCTTGATATCTCAGGACGGAGAATGTTCGAAATTGCTTCAATACTTATCGTGGTGAGATAAGGTCGGAGTCACCCAGTACTGGGGAGGCGTCCGGGGTACCACCATGGTTTAGTATCATTGTGAGTTCGAGGATTCGAGATTAGACGAGTTTGCGGAATTTCTTGAATTATGGTGTGGAAGGTTGCGGATGCAGTTGCAGCTGATTGCCTAGGGCAGGTTCCTGATTCCGCAACCCGAATCACATAAACAAGAAAGTTTTCAGAAGTTCATAGGTGGGAAATCTTGTAGTCATCTAGGATCATCTTCTCCAAATGTATTGGGTATGTACATTTGTTCTGAGTGCTTAGCTCAATACTTGTTGTGTTATTGCAAGTGGCTTATTATGTCTGATGATGTTATCATGAACCGAAGATGCATTCTTACTAATTTTTCAATAGGAAGGCTATGTTGTTAATTGTTCAATTTCCTTCAAACATTTGATTCAGCTAATGGTTCATCTTGTCAATGAGGTGCTAATGCGTTTTGTCCATCTTCAGGATGGCTCCACCAACTCGCAGCAATCCGGGTCGTGGTGATGAGCAGACTGATGTTCCACCACCACCCCCGCCATCGCCTCCTCTGCCTCCTCCTCCAGAAGCTTCGCAAGCTATGATGGCCGCGACCAATGCGAACACTTAGATGTTGCTCAGGCTGTTGCAAGAAAGGGAACATGGTTAGGAAGGTTTTCAAGGCAATTTTCAGAATCAACTGGAGTTTGCGACACTCAATCAGTTCCTTGCCGACCAGCCCAAGACTTTCACCTGTTGTGAGCAGCCTCTAGATGTTGATGATTGGCTTTGTGATATGAGTAGGCATTTTGAGTGCAGCAATGTCAGGCCAGAGGACTTTGTCAGGTTTGCATCATTCCAGCTAAAGGGTCAAGCGGCTGACTGGTGGCAACAGTACAAGGATTCCAGGGGTGATTGTGTTGTTACTTGGGACGATTTCCGTCGTGACTTCAGGGCTCATTACATTTCGACAAGCTTTGTCAAGGAGATGCATGAGAATTTCAGGCACCTGAAGCAGGGAACCAAGTCAGTCTACCAGTACAACATCGAGTTCCAGAATCTAGCTTGTTATGCCAAGCAAGATGTTCCAGATGATAAGCCTATGATCTATCAGTTCAGAGGTGGTCTCAAGGATGAGCTTCTGCCTGGCCTTGTTCTTCAAGAGCCTCGTGAGTTTGATCAGTTCTACAACATGGCTTTGAAGATTGAAGCAGCTCAGCTCAAGTTGGAGAACTCCAAGAAGCGTTCAAGGGATTCATATTCTTCTTCTTCCAGCTCTCAGATGGTTCCTAAGCAGCAGAAGTATTGGGCACCAAATCCTCTTCCGTTTCGTCCTCCTCAGCAGCAGAAGCATTTTGGTGGTCGTGGTTCTTCCCACCCACCCAACCTAGGTTTCCAACAGAAGAACCAGATGTCCAAGGCTGTTCTTGTTCCTCCTCCAGGCAATGTTCATCTGCTTTCTGAGGTGACTTGTCACAAGTGTGGTCAGAAGGGCCACTATGCAAACAAGTGCAACCAGCGGCCTCTTCCGCCTCCTCCTCCTGTCAAGCCTCCAGGCAATGCTATGATGAAGCATAATCCCAAGACCGCAAGAGTAAATATGGTGAATGCAGCAGAAGCAGAGCAGTCCAATGATGTGATTATGGGTAATCTCTCAGTCAATTCTATTCCTACAAAAGTATTGTTTGATTCTGGTGCATCGCATTGTTTCATGTCAAGCCATTCTTCATTAAGCATGATTTTCTGTCAGCATCTTTGGGTAGACCTTTGGGTATTGTTTCTCCGGGTGTTTCCATGAGGACCAATTCTATTGTTCCGGATGTTTCTATCAAGATGGGTAATTATTCTTTCTTGGCTTCTCCTTATGTGCTCTGGAATTCTGATATTGATCTCATTCTGGGCATGGACTTCCTGGCTATGAATAAGGCTCATATTGATTGTCAAGCTGACTCATCCTTCAGAAGATGTGATTATATTCGCGGCTCGTGATGACACAGTCCGTCTCTTTGCTGTCAATGAGAAGGGTGAAATCTCGGTGATTTCTCAAATTCTGGTGGTTTGTGAATATGAAGATGTCTTTCCAGAAGAATTGCTAGGAATGCCTCTGCACCGGCCACTCGAGTTCGTGATTGATCTTGAGCCCGGTACTGAACCGGTATAAAAGCGGCCGTATAAACTTGGCCCCGAAGAGCTGAAAGAGTTGAAGAAGCAGCTAGACGAGCAAGAACGTCTGGGTCTGATCAGACCAAGCTCTTCTCCGTGGGGTTGTGGAGTTTTGTTTGTCGAAAAGAAGGATGGCACGGATCGTCTTTGTGTGGACTACCGGCCATTGAACAAGAAGACAATCAGAAACAAGTACCCACTTCCCAACATCAATGAGTTTTTTGAGAAACTGAAAGGTGCCAAGGTTTTCTCGAAGCTTGATCTTGGCATGGGTTATCATCAGATTCGCATTCGCAAAGAAGACATTCCCAAGACCGCTTTCAGGACGAGTTTTGGCTCTTATGAGTACAACGTTATGTCGTTTGGTCTTGCGAATGCTCCTCCAACCTTCTCAAGAATGATGAATTTCATCTTCTCTCCTTTCAAGAATGAGTTCGTCTTGGTCTATCTGGATGATATCCTTGTGTTCTCTTAGACAGAAGAAGATCATGCAGAGCATCTCCGCCTTGTGCTTGACAAGTTAAGGGAACATCGGTTCTATGCCAAGTTTTCCAAGTGTGAGTTTTGGCTCAATGAAGTGGTGTACCTCGGGCATGTCATCTCTGCCGAGGGAATTAAAGTGCACCCTGAGAAAGTCGAGGCAATCTTGAAGTGGGAACCTCCTCAGAATGTGAAGCATCTTCGGAGCTTCCTCGGGCTTGCTAGTTATTGCAGAAGATTCGTGGAGAACTTATATCAAATTGCTAAGCCTCTGTCCAATCTCCTCCAGAAGAGCGTCAAGTATGTTTGGTCTCCTGAGTGTGATGTGGCGTTCAATATTCTCAAGCAGAGACTGACGTCAGCTCCAATTCTTGTTCCTCCTGAGCAGTCCAAGCCTTTCCAAGTTTTCTGTGATGCTTCTCTCCAAGGTCTTGGTGGTGTTCTCATGAAAGACAAGAAGATTGTTGCTTGTACCTCACGTCAGTTGAAGCCTGCCGAGAAGAACTACCCCACTCATGATCTTGAGTTGGCGGCAGTTGTGCATGCTCTAATGACTTGGAGGCATTTGTTGTTGGGTAGACCAGTTGAGGTGTACACCGATCACAAGAGCTTGAAGTACATTTTCACTCAACCCAATCTCAATCTTCGGCAATCTCGTTGGGTGGAAATGCTTGAAGACTTCAAGCCAAGCATTGAGTATACTCCGGGGAAAGCAAACGTCATTGCAAACGCGCTCAGCCGTAAGGCGTACTGCAATAGTTTCATTTTGAAGCCTCTTCAGCCCGAGCTTTGTGAAGCCTTCCGCAAGCTCAACCTTCAGATGATTCCGCACGGACTTCTTGCCAATCTTCAAGTCTCTCCGACTCTGGAAGATCAGGTTCGCCAAGCGCAGCTTCTTGACGCTATGGTGAAGAAAGTGAAGAAAGGTGTGGCCAAGAGCATTTCGAAGTATAAGTGCTTTCGTATTGATGACAAAGATACCTTGTTCTTTGAGGACCGTCTTGTGGTTCCAAAAGGTGATCTCAGAAAGGTTATCATGGACAAAGCACATAATTCTCTGCTATCCATTCATCCAGGCAGTTCAAAGATGTATCGGTATCTCAAGCAAACCTTCTGGTGGACTCGCATGAAACGTGAAATTGCTCAGTTCGTGAACGAGTGTGATGTTTGTCGCAGAGTGAAGGCGGAACATCAGCGTCCAGCAGGTCTTCTTCAGCCTTTGCCTATCCTAGAGTGGAAATTCGATCACATGGAGATGGATTTCGTAACTGGGTTCCCCAAGTCCAAGAGGGGCAACGATGCCATCTTTGTGGTTATCGACAAGCTGTCAAAAGTTGCTCATTTCCTGCCAGTGAAGGAGTCTATCTCGGCAGCTCAGCTTGCAGAGTTGTATATGTCAAGGATAGTGTCTTTGCATGGCATTCCTCAGCTCATCTCTTGTGACCGTGGAAGTCTCTTCACTTCCAAGTTTTGGGAGTCCTTCCAGACTGCTATGGGTACCAAGATCCATTTCAGCACGGCGTTCCATCCGCAGAGAAGCGATCAAGTTGAGAGAGTCAATCAGATCCTTGAAGATATGCTCAGAGCCTGTGTGATTTCGTTCGACATGAAGTGGGAAGACTGCCTCCCTTATGCAGAATTCTCATACAACAATAGGTTCCAAGCTAGTTCAGGCAAGGCCCCATTCGAGATTCTCTATGGCATACAGTGTCGTACCCCGCTTAACTGGTCTAAAACTGGTGAGCGACAGATATTGGGCAATGACATGATCACTGAAGCAGAAGAAATGTGCCATGTCATTCGTGAGAACCTCAAACTAGCTCAGTCCCGAAAGAAGAGTTATTATGATAACAAACATTGGGATGTTTCCTTCCACGTGAATGATCTAGTCTATCTCAGAGTCTCTCCCATGAAAGGCACTCAGCGGTTTGGAATAAAAGGGAAGCTAGCTCCTCGTTTTGTTGGTCCTTTCAAAGTTGTTGGCAAGAGAGGTGGTCTTTCATATCAACTAGAGCTTCCTCCGAATTTCGCAAATGTGCACGATGTCTTCCATGTTTCTCAGCTCCGGAAATGTTTCAAGACTCTAGAGCGGACCATTGACCTCCAAGACATCGATCTTCAAGAAGATCTCTCTTATCGTGAGCACCCAGTTGCTATTCTTGAGGAAACTGAGCGTAAGACTCGCAACAAGTCTATCAAGTTCCTCAAGGTGAAGTGGTCTCATCATTCCGCCAAAGAAGCTACTTGGGAACGCGAGGACCTGCTCCGTTCCGAATTTCCGGACTTCTTTCATTTAGATCTCGGGTCGAGATCCTCTTGTAGTGTGGGAGAGTTGTGACATCCCAAGTGATGTCCCTACCTAATTTGGCATGTAACCCCATTGTTGAACCTTGTGTCATGAGCTATGTATGAGTTTCACCTTGTCATTCATCATGTTCTTGCATTCATGCATCATCTCATCCATCATATCATTCATTTTGCATGCTTGTTGGTTTTCATGTTTCTTGTTATGATGTGAGGGTGGTGAGTGTGCTTGTGTGAGTGTGCTTTTGTGTGTTGTGTGTGAGAGGTGGTGCAATCCATGGGTGCATCGCCTCTTCTTCTTCTTCCCCTCTCTTATTCTTTTCCAACATCACCTTCCTTCTTTTCCTGTCTCTTCCTATTAGTTTTATGTGCAGATTCAACTTGCGGTTTTAATTATTTAAAAATGTTCAAAAGGTGGCCCTAATAATATTATGATTTGTGAGAATGGTGTTTTTGTCATTTGGAGGTGTTTGGGTTTTGTTTTCTTTTTAAACAGAAGCTTCCTCTTTTTCAATATTAAAAATTACTTGTCCTATAAACCAACCTGGCATTTTATTTAAATAGTGCATATTAAATCCTCCATAAAGATATTTTTGTTTTGTTCAAAACTTTTTCAATTTCCCTGGGGATTTAAATTAATCTGGCTGGATTTATTAAAAAAGCCTTTTCCCCTGTTTTGATGAGAGAGAGAGGAGCAGATGGGCCGAGGCCCAGCCGAGGGGCATAGGACGGCTACCTGCCCCATTGCCCCTTCTCCGTCAGTTAAGCAGAGCAGCAGGAGCTCCGCCTCGCCTTTCCATCGCCGTCGCCTTCTGCCCTGTCGCTTTATAGCCCTCGGCGTGCGTGCCCTCCCCTCGCCTAGGATACCTCTTCGTCCCTCCGCCGCTGCAGCTTCCCTCTTCCTCTCTTTCTTCCTCCTGCCTCTCTGCTTTTTCCCCTGCCAAGGTAAGTTCAGAGAGAGTTCAGAGAGTTCGTCGTGTCCGCTGGTCCTCGTCGCCGTCGTCGCCGCGTCTTCGATGGGCTCCGTCCTCCTTGGCGATTGTGAGGAGTGTGTGGGTCCTCCTGTCGTTCCAGTCCCGTCGCTAGGGGCTCTGGAGGAGCTCTGCGGCAAGGATCTTGTCGTCGCTGGAAGCGCTGCTCCGCCATCTTCTTCCCCTGTGACGTCTCCGACCATCTCCTTCCCCTTTGTCGCCTCCATCGTGACCGGCTCGTCACCGCCTTCCCCCAAGGTGAGCCATCGGTCCCCTCTGGCCCCTTCTCCGCGTGTAGCTCGTTATTAGCCGCCGTAGTCACCCGTTGCCACCGTCCGCAAGGCTGCACCTTGGGGCGTGCCTCCTTCCCCCTCTTCGCTAGGTGAGCAAGGGAATGGGTCCCCTGCTTGTTCCCCCGCGCGTAGGTGTAGTGGTGTCGCCAGATTCGCCGCAGCCTCGCCGGAAACGCTGCCGGAGTTGCGCTGTCGCCGTGTCTGCCTTTCTTCAATTTCGTCACGTTCCGCTAGTGTGTGTGTGTATAAAGCAGATCGAGTCCCTCCTCTGTTAAGTATCGAGCCCATAGCCCAGTGGTGTGGAGTGCTGTGTGTGCCCAGGGGGTCGTGGGTTCGATCCCCCTCTCCCCCATTTTTTCCTTGCTGTTTTTTTGTTTTTGTTTTTGTTCCTTTCCTTTTCTTTTGATTTCTTTTAAATGCAAATCTGCATGTTTGTGTATGTGTGGGCTAGATTAATGCTTGTGCTGTAAATATGTGATAGTGGTGTATGTGCATGTATGTTAGAGTGTGTGTGTATGTTAGCATACACACATGCATGACTTGTGTGTGAGTGTGTATGTATAAGTGGTGTAGTGGTTTGTAGTGTGTGTGTATGTGTGTTTTACATACACACACTTGAGCATGTGTGTGGTGGTAGATATGCATGTGTGTGTGTGCTCTTTACACACCCATACATGTGGGGTTCTTGTGGGTGTGCGTGTAGTGTAGGATATGTGTGTGTGCTTCTTGCATACACCCATATATGTGTGTGAGGGGGGTTGTATGTATGTGTGTTGCTAGTGTGTGTAGTGTGTAGGAGTGTGTATGTGTATGTGGGCATACATGTATGAAAGTGCATGTGTGCCTACGCACACACATGTGCTTGTGTAGTTATGCATGTATAGGCGTGTGGGGTTTCTTCTTGCATGTTGCTACCATGTCTAGTGTAGATGAGTAAGTGAGTGGATGCTATACCTTGGGCATGAGTTGTTCCATGTGTAGGTTCTCTTTATGTGCATATGGGCATAGTTTTCCTTCTAGATAGTTTCATCCCTGCTTATTGATGCTATGCCATGTTATCATGTCCCTAATATGCTATATACCTACTTCCAACATGTATCTATGGAGCACATGTGAGTTTGGGGCATTTTCATTAAGTTTCATAAGTGACATAAGTCACCCATGCCCTAGGGAGGTCAAATTTCGACCTAGCTTTGCTCCCTTTTGTTCCCAGAAAGAATATGGGTATGAGTAATGATTGGGGTAGAATCAACCTATGTATGCACCTGTGAAGTCAGATTTGACTTTGGGGCAACTTGACAAAACTGCATTTTTAGGCTGTGATGCCCTTTTGTCTTTTTCATATGAATTAATCTATGCATGCTTTCAAGATCTTGCCAACATGAATTTGTTAGTCAAAGTTGTTGGGAATGTCCCAGAAATTTTGTTATTCATGTTAAGTCACTAGATTAGTGGGAACCATGCTGTTAAGTTGCCTACTTTCTGTTTCTGCCAACCTGCTTGAAAAATGGCTACGACTGGAGAGTCTGCTGTTATTGTTTGGCCATGTTGAGAGGATGGTATCTTGTAATGTGTTGGATATTTGACCATGCTCAGTGTTAGGTATTTGTAGTAGTTATCGTCATCTACCATCCTGTTAATTTTCATGTCAATAGGAGCTATCTAGCATGTTTAACCAGTGCTGTCAACTTGCTACTTTATTAACCCAGATTCCAGAAAACCGATTCATCATGCCAACTTGATTCATCATGCCAACTTGATTGCTTCTTGCTTATTTATGTGTGTCTCCTTTGCTGGTGGTGTAATTGGATGAATTGATGTGGTTGTTGAGTACATTCTGTCCATATCTTGTTTGTGGGTGTAGGATTCCTGTAGCTCAAGTTGTGAGCTTCTCATGTTTCTATGTTGCTGTTTGTGATAGATTTGGTGTGATTTTGTTTTGTGAGTTGTGGGAGCTATACTCCATGGAATGGTTTGATTCTTGAGTCTATTATGATTGATTTTCCATCACCTATCCAGTGGCTACCTTGGAATGCCAAGAATTAGTCCAAGTATTTGATGGTCTTGTGTTTTGACTCCGTACCATGTCATGAGCGTATCGTGAGAACCGTAACTCCGTTTCTTGCAATTCTTATATGCATTTCTATCGATTTTGCATGCTGCATCCATATTTGCCATGTTCATGCATGTCTAAACAAGTTAACATGCGGTTCTATCCAGATTCATTAATAACAACTTTGCTCGTGAAACATGACTAGTTTTGGATTGCCATGATAGAACTCTTCATAAATGGTCATGCATCATTTTGATTGTGCATTGCACCTTGGTTGGATGTTTATTGTTGCTGTTTCTCTTGGGTAGACGCGAGTGTTGATACTGAGTACGAGGACCCAGGAGAGTACCACTACGAGGATCCCCCTACTTGTTCCACTCAAGAACCAACAGGCAAGATGATCGTACCCGGATCCCAATACTATATTTGCTTGCTAGTTTGTCGTTATTACCATTAAAATTGCGCTACCTACCACATGATATCAGCCCCCATGTTTCCGTGACAGCCTCTAACCTCGACATCCTAGCAAACCGTTGATTGGCTAAGTTACGGCTGCTCAGCCCCTCTTATAGCATTCTTAGTTGCAGGTGCCGGTTTGTTCCATGTGATAACATGGATTGGATATCACAATAAATTCTGTTATTTAATTTAATGCACATATATATATCTTGGTATTGGTGGAATGCTTGGCCTTTTGCTAAGTGATTTTTTCCACTATTACCGCCATTAGATCCTTTTTACTGGTGTTATGTTTTCCATATTTTGCGCTCCTAACATGCTTGGGGTTGTTATGGGGACCCCCTTCTTCATCCGGTTGAGATTAAAACTTGTCTGGCAAGACCCAACATTTTTTACTACATTTTCTTAACAACTTAATAAAATTGCACAGGTTCTTGCAAACCCGTGGATAATTAATAAACCCCGGGGCCAGTGCTCCTCATGAGTGTTGGTCCAAACTAGAGCACCGTGCGGGGCCAACCCGAGGCAACTCGGGAGATTTCTATCAGGCCACCGTACGCTTCGCTTATCCGTCGTGTCCTGAGGCTGAGATACGTGGCTCTTATCGGGTTGGTCGACACGTCGGGAGGTCTTGCTGGATTTGTTTTACCTTTATCGAATGTCTTGCGTGTGGAGTCTGACTTTCTTCGGGTTTACTCGAGGTGTTGGCATCCTTTGGAATTGCCTATGATGATCGCGAGATCCGCGTTTGAGGCTATTCCCACGGAGTGTGATTATTTGTGATGGACTAGTTGGAGCACCCCTGCAGGGTTAAATCTTTCGGAAAGCCGTGCCTGCGGTTATGTGGCAACTTGGATATTTGTTTAACACCCGGTTATAGAAAACTTGAAGTAAATTCTAATTAAAACACACCAACTGTGTGAGTAACCGTGATTGTCTCTGCCCGTGAACAAGATCCGAGAGAGAACATGGTGGGGTTATGATTGACGTAAGTAAGTGTTTAGGATCTCTTAGGGATTACTCTAGATTCGATCGCTTAACGTAGACCACTCACATTTACATTCTTGTTGCGTAAGTTAGCCACCATATAATGCTTAGCGCTGCTGCAAACTAAACATCACCCCCTTCCTTCCTAAAGCTTAAATAGTCTTGGTACCCGGGCACATGATAGCTGAGTCCTCTGTGGCTCATAGTTAACACAATAATCCAGGTGCAGGTTCAGATGAGTTCATGCAGGATGATCTTACTCAGCTCCATCGGGAGTATGATGAGGAGAGAGGCAGGATGTACGTGACGTATTCGGATGAGTAGAGGACCTGGTCGTGATATTTGGGATAGCTTGATAGTATCATTTGCAACTTCTTTTATCATTTGATTTCGTCCGTAGTCGGACCCTGTGTTCAACTTGATGCTATGATTTGAGTGACATTGTAAGTTAGCGTGTGGCAAGTGTAGGCCAACTTGTATACTCTTCCCATTCAGTATTGTATGTTGTGATGATACTATTCTTGCTAACGGCAAGATGAGCCTCTATCCCTTGCGAGGCCCTCGTGCCTTAAACGGATAGGTTCGCATCTTGGGCGTGACAAGAATGTGGTTGTGTTTTGCAAGACAAAGAGCAAATATGCATATATGCCACTAGGTGCACAACTACAACTTTCAACCCCGACTGCAGCTATATGTATTCAACACTACTATAAATTGGGGAAGATTGTGTATTTTGTCAAGGAAAAGGTGAATGTGTATATGTTCCACAAGGTGGGAAACTGCAAGTGTCTACCCGAATGCAATTGCATGTCTTCAATGCGACTACAACTCAGCGCGGATTTTGTATTTTGTTGAGGGAAGCGGGAATTTGCATATTTGCCGCCAGGTGCGCAACTGCAAGTGTCGACCATGACTCGAATTACAAGTCATCAACGTGGTTGCAACTTAGTGATGTTTCGTCAGGGATGGGAGAAGATGCATGTCATCCACTCTTCGTTGACCAACTATCCAATAATATTACCCGAATCCCCCCTCCACTCTATTCGCTTTGCCAAATTCACCCTCCCCACCGCGTCTATATGTCGGCACCACTCTCCTTGAGGGGACGCTCAACGATCCTCTCGCTCCCATAGTATGCTCTCGTTAATGCCCATCTTCCAACCGTGCCGCCACCTCTAGCAAGGTTCTTCTGGAGACGCACAAAGGTTAGCGTCGCCCATGGTATGCACATTCTAGACTGAGACACCTGCATGAGTAGCACTGCATGTGAGTTGCTAGACATTATTTATCGTACTTCTTGCCAAAATAGTTTAGAGTCAATAAGCTCTGCTTAAAAAGCTAGCTTGCCCTGTTACGCACTCAATCTACTTTGCTGAGATGGCATGCCACAGTTGTTCACCCGGATGCTAAAATATCCTCTCATATTTTATGACCATGTATGTATTATGAAGTAGGTTGCCATGGTCTAGTAGCCAATATATTAGCTAAAATAGCATGACATCATTTTACACTCAATATTTGTTGCTGAAATGACCTTCTATGCATGTGTGCTTGGCCTCATTGATTGTTGAAATAACCTAACATAATTTAGCACTCAATTCGTTTGCTGAATTAGCTTTACATATATTTTGTTACTTAGATCAGCTTGTCCAAATATCTTTCCATAGCTTTAGATGTCAACCTATGTATTTTTGTAGACTATATAAAAAACATATACATTTTTCATGTAATATTTAGTGCAAGAACTAATTTCTATGCTTAATAGATGGACATTATCACATCCTAATTTTTTTCCAAATCTAGCATGTTAAAAATTTCACAGGGAACAATATTTCCAATAAAACCCCTTGATTGCTTGCTTTCTAGGTATTTTTGCTTGATTGATTGACCAGAAGGTTAAAATCCTAATGCAACTAGTGGGAACCTAGCTAGCCGATAGTTGGGCCCAAACCTTTTTAAAATATTGTTGGGCAAAATCATTCTCAATAAGTCGCAAGAATATTCAAGCCACATAAAAGTCCCCTCAAAAGAATTGAGTTGGATTCATGTTGAAATCAGTTAATATCAAGAGGGAATTTCTTGCTTTCAAATTTGGTAGGAAATGGATTCGAGAAGTCCCAATGATGACCTAGACCCCTTGCCATTTTGCAAAAATGGATTTGAAACATATTTTGTTTTGAAACCAAATTCAAATTCAAAAGGAAAATATAAATAAAAAAAATATATGCGCAAAGCGCCCAAACAAAATGTGCAACATTTCACATATATTCATTTGGAATTCAGAAATTAGTCTGTGTTTGAAGAAAATTCAAATTCAAAAAAAAAATTGAATGTAGGAAAAAATAGAAAAGAAAAAGACAAATAGATAGAGAAAGTTGAAAATAATAATCCAGACCAGCGGGCCTAGCTAGTGGCCCATCGACGCAGGCACCAGCCTTGCTTGCCCTGCGCCCCCTCTCGCCTCCTCTAGCTGACTTGCGGGGTCTTATGTCTACTTTGCTACTTTCTTCTTGTAGACTTGCATTGGGCCTTCAAGCGCAGAGTTTTGTACGACAGTATGAATTTTACCTCAAGTGGATGACCTGAGGTTTACCTATCCATGGGAGGTGTAGGGTGAAGATGGTCTGCCTCAAACAACCCTTCAATCAAATACAAGAAAACTCTTGTGTCCCCAACACACCCAATACAATGGAAAATTGTATAAGTGCACTAGTTCGGCGAAGATATGGTGATACAAGTGCAATATGGGTGATAGATATAGGTTTTTGTAATCTGAATATGTAAAAAGGAAGGTAACAAGTGACAAAAGTGAGCACAAACGGTATTGCAATGCTTGAAAACAAGGCCTATGGTCCGTACTTTCAGTATTGGAATCTATCAACAATGCTAATATAATTGGATCACATAACCATCCCTCAACGTGCAACAAATAATTAGTCTGAAGTTCTTATGTAGCGAAGAGCATAAGAAGAAACTGTTTGTAGGGTATGAAACCACCTTAAAGTTATCCTTTCCGATCAATCTATCCAAGAGTTAGTACTAAAATAACCAAGTTATCCTTTCCGATCTATCTATCTAAGATTTCATACTAGAATAACACCATATGATACGCATCAACCAACTCTAATGTCACCTAGAAACTCCAATGTCATCACAAGTATCCATGAGTTAATTATACGATACGCATCAAACAATTTTAGATTCATAACACTCAATCCAACACAAAGAACCTCAAAGAGTGCCCCAAGATTTCTACCAAAGAAGCAAGGACAAGAACGTGTATCAACCCCTATGCATAGATTACCCCAATGTCACCTCGGGAATCCGCAAGTTCCTTACATAACATGTATCAAGTGAATCACTTGAATACCCCAATGTCACTATGGGTATCCGCATGCAAGACATATATCAAGTGTTCTCAAATCCATGAAAGTATTCAATCCGATAATAAAAAAAATCTCAAATGGAAAACTCAATTCATCACAACAAGATAGAGAGGGGAGAACACCATGTGATCCTGTTGGGGAACGTTTCATGGGAAACAAAATTTTTCCTATGCACATGCAGGATCTATCCATGGTGATGAGCATCTATGAGAGGGAGAGTGGATCCACATACCCTTGTAAATCGCTAAGAGGGAAGCGTTAAGAAATGCGGTTGGTGTAGTCGAACGTCTTCGTGATCCAAATCGCTAGCCGTCCCGCGATCCGATCACGATTCGTCCCGATCTAGAGCCGAACGGACGACACCTCCGCGTTCAGCACACACACAGCTCGACGGAGATCTCCGCCTTCTTAATCCAGCAAGAGGGAGTGGAGAGGTAGATGAGTTCTCCTGTAGCACGACGATGTGGTGATAGTGGTGGTGGAACTATTCCGGCAGGGCATTGCCTAAGCACTGCCGAATCTAGAGGGAGACGATCTAGTGGGGAGAGAGGGCTGCACCGTGGCTTAGGGTTGGGTGCGACTGCCCTCTCTCCCCTCCAATATATATAGGAGGGAGGAGAGGGGCCGACGCCCCTAGGGATTCCCCTAGGAGTCAGCCGAAGGAGAGGTGGAGGAGTCCACCTCCAATCCTACTCGAAGTAGGATTCCAATCCTACTTGGATTTCCTTCCCCCCACTTTGGGGGTTCCTTTCTGCACACCCTAGCCACATGGGCCCTTAGGGGCTGGCTTGCCCAGTCCTCTAAGGGCTGGCGCAACTCTTCTATGGCCCATGTGGCCTGCCGGTGTGGGTGGCCCCTCCAGATGGCCCCCCAGAACCCTCCCGGCACCCCCGATACACTACCAGAAATACTCGAAACTTTTATGGTGACCAAAACGGGATGTCCTATATATCAATCTTTACCTTCGGACCATTCCAGAGCTCCCCATGATGTCTGTGGTCTCATCTGGGACTCTGAAAAACGTTAGGTCACCACCATACATAACTGAATACTATCGAAACGTCACCGAATATTAAGTGTGCAGACCCTGCGGGTTCAAGAACTATGTAGACATCACCGAGACACCTCTACGGTCAATAACCAATATCGGGACCTGGATGCCCATATTGGTTCCTACATATTATACAAAGATCTTTATCGGTTGAACCTCTATGTCAAGGATTCAGTTAATCCCGTATGCTATTCCCTTTGTTCTTCGGTATGTTACTTGCCTGAGATTCGATAGTCGGTATCTCTATACCTAGTTCAATCTCGTTACCGGCAAGTCTCTTTACTCGTTCCGTAATACAAGATCCCGTGGCTAACTCTTTATTCACTTTGCTTGCAAGGCTTGTTGTGATATTGTATTACTGAGTAGGCCTGAGATACCTCTCCGTCACACAGAGTAACAAATACCTGTCTTGATCCATGCCCACTGAACAAACACCTTCGGAGATACCTATAGAGCATCTTTATAGTCACCTAGTTACATTGCGACATTGGATAGACACAAGATATTTGAGGGAGTTCCGTATTAAGGGGTCCTCGGATAGCCGACCTATTGTTTATGGGTCGGACTATATGGGCTACTTGCCGACCACTGGATGATTTGAAGGCCCAGTTTCCAGGATGGAAGCTTCGAGGAGCATGGCTTGCGCTCCAGGTTTGATGTAGTAAATAGGCATGTTTATCTCTTCGGCATGTAACCGACCATGTGTAAACCCTAGGCATCCTCGGCATCTATATAAGCCGGAGGGTTTTAGGGTATAGGGAGAGAACAACTCAACTAGGGTAAGCTATCCAATCTTGAGGTAGATGAACTCTATAACCCCTCATATCATCAATACAATCAAGCAGGATGTAGGGTATTACCTCCATAGGAGGGCCCGAACTTGGGTAAATCTGTGTCCCCTTCATCTCCTTTTACCATTGATTTTAGTCTCACAGTTCAGGACCCCTACCCGAGATCCGCCGGTTTTTACACCGACATTGGTGCTTTCATTGAGAGGTCCTTTGTGAGCAAGATGGAATCGACCTCTCGCCTTGTCATCAACGAGGAGGTACGCAACATGGACACTTTGTCCCTGGACAGTTCTTTGCCTTCGGCAGCGTTGTGCTGCACGCTGACTCCACTGGCCATCTAGGTTGCATCGAGAGTTTTTCCCCTAATCGAGAGGTCAGATTTGGAAACTTGGAGTTCTACGTCGACTCTCAGGGTGACTTGTCGCTAATCGGACTAGCAGCTCCGCTTGTAGCCCTCGAGGACTCTGAGGCTTTAACCTCAAGCCCCGTCTTTGGATACGCCGATGGGGTCACCCATAGTGTTGAATCGATCTCTTGCCCCGGTCCGGCCATCAAGCCAAATAACCGGACACGTGTCCTTGCCGAACACTTCCATGTCCAGACGACTTGGAGGTTAACTCCACAAGTTCCGAACAACTGGATCTGATCGAGCACTCAACGGTTGACGAAGCCCTGGATCGGATCTCGTCGATCAAGATCACCGATGATCAAGTCCCTATCTATGCTCAGTTTTTTTGCGGTGCGGGCCAAGACGAATTTTTTGACCACTCACCACCCACTTGATAGCCACAGTAGAGGATTTAAACGACATGCTGGACTACGCCTCTGAAGAAGCAGAATACATGGATGAAGAGTATTGTGCTCCCACCCCCGTCAACACCGGGAATTGGGACGCCACTTCCACATATGATGTCTACATGTTAGATACTCCTGCCGCTAACGGCGATAACACACCTAACAACAACTACGACAAATTGGGCGATGCGCCATCAAGGTGCCGGAAACCGCATAAACAGTCTGAAGGAAAAAGGGAAGAAAAGCGATTATCAGCAACGGGGACGGTAATATCCCCGCTGATCATGGCAATCCCGGTATCCCCGAACACCCGTTAGAGGGTCCGGAAGGGCCTAAGGACCACGACAACGCCGATAACATCAACGACTCCGAAGACGACAATTACCTTCCCCCCGTCGAGGAGGAAGATATACTGGAAGCCGATGACTTGTACATCCCTGATAACCTCGAAGATCAGGAGGAAATCAGGCAACGACTTGTAGCCTAAAGGCCAAAGAATGAAAACTCAAAGCCGAACAGGACGGCCATAATGATCGATGGACGAAAGTCCTCTTAGCCGAGGAGATATACGGCATCGGTATGTCGAACCAACCAAAAGCTACCCTCGGAGAAGGCTGCTACCGCAATTCGATGATGAACTCACTGATACTCCATCTCCAAACCATACTCCATACGACAAGACGGACTGCCCCCCTTGTGGTCGGGTTAGGACGGCTGACGACACCGGTTCATACCGGTAGTACCCCAAAGACGGGGTAAGGATACATTAGAGCCCAATAAAAGGTTCGACCCGCGAGATGACCTCGATCACCGAGTAGGCCATACAAGATCCATCTATGGATCTAGAGAGTACTCGCCCGACAGACGGGGCGGATACAGACCGTGGTTTGACCAAAACAACAGAGTCTGGGAATGCAACCGGCCCCATACGGACGCCGATTATAGGCGTGACATAGCACGGGACAAAGGCGCCGCTCACCCACTATGCTTCACAAATGAGGTAATGCATCATCAGTTCCTCGAGGGGTTTAAACCCGTAAACATAGAACAATATGGTGGGACCACTAACCCAACCGTCTGGATTGAGGACTTCCTCCTCCATATTCACATGGCGTGAGGAAACGACCTCCATGCCATCAAATATCTCCCTCTTAAGCTTTACGGGCCAGCTCGGCATTGGCTAAACAGCCTCCCCGAAAACTCCATTGGATGTTGGGAAGACTTGGAAGGCGCGTTACGCTCGAACTTCCAAGGAACCTATGTCTCCCCGCTGGACTCTTCCGATCTCAGCAACATCGTCTAGAAGCCCGGCGAGTCTGCTCGGCAATTCTGGAATCGGTTCTTGACTAAGAAGAACCAAATCGTCGACTATCCGGATGCCTTCTGGCACAATATTCAGGACGACTGGCTGGCCCGCCAGCTAGGCCAGGAGAAACCTCGGACCATGTCTGCCCTTACTTCCCTCATGACCCGTTTTTGCATGGGCAAAGACAATCGGCTGGCTAGACACAACCACAATTCTGAAGATCCCGTAGCACCTGAAGCTCAGGACGATAACTTAAAACCAAAGCGCAATAAGAATAAGCGCCGGCACAATAATAGCGATGCCGATGACACGGCTGTAACGCCGGATTCCTTAACTCCCGACCTGGGTAATGGAAAAAGCCTCCTAAAGGCAATCGCGACGGACCAAATCAGTTGGAAAAGATCATGGAAAGGCCTTGCCAAATCCATGCAACCTTGGAGAAGCCCACCAACCACACACACCGCAACTGCTGGGTGTTCAAACAGGACGACAAGATACCACCCAAGGACCAAGGCAAAAGCTTTCGCAGCGAGGACAAGGATGAGCCTCGGGGTCCAATTGGTGGCGGACACAAGAAATTCCCTCCCAAAGTAAAAACGGTGAACATGATATACGTCACCCACATACCTAAGAAGGAAAGGAAGCACGCCCTTCGGGAGGTCTACGCTATGGACCTGTAGCTCCGAAGTACAACCCATGGTCGGCATACCCGATCACCTTTGGTCGGCGTGATCACCCGACCAGTATCCTTCATGGGGTTTCAGCGGCCCTTGTCCTTGACCCCATTATAGATGGGTATCAACTCACAAAAGTCCTAATGGATGGAGGAAGTAGCCTCAATCAGATTTACTTAGATACGGTGAAAAAGATGGGCATAGATTCATCAAGGATCAAACCCAGCAGCACTACCTTCAAAGGAGTAATCCCAGGCATTGAGGCCTGATGTACGGGTTCCGTAACTTTGGAAGTTGTGTTCTACTCGCCCGATAACTTTCGCAGGAAAGACTTGATCTTCGACATTGTGCCCTTTCGCAGTGGCTATCACGCGCTGCTTGGTCGGACATCGTTTGATCATTTCAACGCGGTTCCACATTACACATACCTCAAGCTCAAGATGCCAGGACCCAAGCAGGTCATTACCATAAACGGCTATACAGACAACCCCCTTATAACTGAGGAACATGCATTGGCCCTAGCGGCGGAATTCAGCTACAAAGAAAATCGGTAAGTTCCGACATCCGCCATAAAGGCACACAAGGCTGGGAAGCGAGTTCGGCTTGAGACCGAAAACTGAGATCCTTCCTCCTCCCTCTATAGGGGGACTTGCCCCCACTGCAGAACCTTAAGACAGGCAAAGTACATTCCGGGAGGAACAATTTCGCACTCAAGAACCCATGGGCAACGGTGGGGAACTAAAGATGGTTTTTTGGCTGGCCCGAACCTCTACCATTAGCACGTCTTCGGACAAAACGCAGACGCTCCTCCAAAAAGCCTGCCTATGGCGTAAAGCTCACCTAGAATTCGGCGGCCTCCCAAGACTTTGTTTGCAAAATCCGTCTGCCGAACACTAACACTCATCAAGGTGCATCTAAGAGCAGGAGTCAACTAGCAACGGGGCATATTGAGGACGTCAGGTTATCAATCGAAGACCCCTGCTCCAACAACTCCTGTATATTTTTATTTACTTTCACATACCTATAAACAGTTGCTTCGACAATCCGAGATATAAGAGTTGTTGAGAAAATGCAAAATTGTGTGGCACAAGTTTCCCCATCTGTCCTTTTTTTCGGCGCATATTTTTCTACTCTCTCCTTCTGCTCGTGGACCTATTCGGTATGATACGAGGTAACCGGCTAATAGTCCGGGGGTTCGAGTTCAAATATAAATCGCCTTATCTGTCATGTGTTTATTGTCTTGGCATTAGCTTTATATGCATCGGTTCCGAACTATGTCTTTGGTCAATAAGTTGGGGGTCCCGTCTCTTGTGCTTGCCCCTTTACGTTCTGTTCGTTCGGCTAAAGGCGCAAAGGGAGCACCCCTACGATTATGCTTCCAGATAGTCTGGTCAAGCATCTCAGGGGAGACAGCCGAAACGGACTATCATACTACGCGCGATCCGGTCTGTGAATCCTGAGATGGAAGTATTATACTTGATTCCTCGTAAGTGGTTATTCCATGTTATACAAGGAACTCGGCCTTTTCGCAAACATTGTGATACTGGCCTTGGCCACGGTTTCTCCGAACATCACAACACTTCGGTGGGTAATCGTACGCTTCATGTAGTTCTTTTCGCGCCCCTACGGCTAAGTGAAAGAAGTAAAGCACTATAGTCTAATTGCCTAATCTATCGCACTGTACCACCGTCGGGTTCCGATTATTCGGCTAAGGGTCTTAGTGCATTGGCATTGGCACCCCATGTAGTATCCACACGGGGGATGAAGCCGACGACTCGCATCTTTCAGTATTAAACAACCACATAGGAGTTATGAAAAACTGATGCGAAGCATCCTACGGACATCACCATGACAAGAGTCCATTCGGCAAGTGACACGTGCCACGACTACTTCACATACATAAAGGTGAATCATCTCCTATATACGTGTTCACTTGTTCCCTTCGAGGATGCTATACTACTTGACACTCCTCCCGTGTGCATGCATATGTATTGCCGGAGCTTCACAGATGATGATGAGGAGTGCCAGCACCTACGTACGACTACACCATCCGCAAGGGAGGCTTGGAAGAGGAGAAGGAAGAAGAGGACTTGGAATGGCCCAGGAATTAGGGGTACAACCGGTCCACCACCGGCCAACCACCGTCGCCCCAGTACAACCGGTCAACCACCGCCAACAACCACGTGACCCCCGGCCAGGTTTCTTTTATGGTACGGTTCCATACCGGTACCGCCCTGGTTGTACCGGAGGTTGCCTTCGCACCGGTACAATCGGTCCATCCACCGGTACAATTGGCCTGCCTGTGCACAGAACGGGCTTTGGCCCATGTATCCCCCTCTCCACTTACCCCTTCATGGCCAAGACTATAAATACTCCTCCCCACCTCCATTCTAGGGTTAGCTATGGTTTTGCTCTTAGATAGTTGAGCCTAGCTCCTGCCACTACCTCTCCCATGGAGTAGATGCCTCCACCGGAGAAGATCCCCTAATGGATGTCAAGGCCCCTTATGAGGGAAGATCCTCCGGGATATCAAGGCCCCATCTCCCCATGGGATTTGGGATGAACTCTACCATGTATCCTATTTCCCTTTGTTGTTCATGTACCTTTGTGGATCTTGTGTGTGGTGAGTCTAGTGGATGTGTGATTGGACTTGTTCTACAGTGTTTCCTCTTGTGATTTCTCCTCGTTCTTCCCCGTGTTCTTCGTGTTCTTTGTGGAATACCCCTCCAATTCGTGAAAGATCGACACACACGGGCTTGCCCCGTATCATATTGGTATCTAGAGCCACGTTTCTCATGAATTTGGAGTCCTCCCCTTTGTTTTCTAGCCTAATGTTGTCTGTTTTTGTCCCAATTCGAAAATCCCTGCCAAAAATAGCCTCACCAATATTTTTGTGATTTGTTGTTCTGGTGAGTTTTTGTTGATTTTGATCCTTGGATATGGTGTTTAGCAAGTAGATCCACCCCCTTGACATCTCCATCACCTAATTTTTCTTTTGCCCATCATTTTGGTCCAAAATTTCGTTTGGTCCGCCCCAAGCTCACCCCGTGCTCAGATGTGGGGATTTTTCCCGATAAAGCGGTACAACTGCTTTGTGCAGCGGTACAATCGCCCCAAGAGCGGTACAACCGCCCACCGCAAGTGGTACAACCGATAAGCCCCCCAAAAAACGTCCCCATGACGCCCCAGGAGTGGTACAACCGCCCTAACAAGCGGTACAACCGCTAATTCCCAGGTCTAGCAGTGCTGATTCTTGTTTTGCCCATAACTAATTCATCTGAACTACGATTTTGACATTCTTTAGCTCGTTGGATAGCTATTGATACAGTCATTGGCACAAAAATAGATTTATAATCATTTGAATCCATAAAGTTTTTCAAATTTGGGTAAGTTTTCCTAGGCCCTCCACCATATCATCCGCAATACCACCATAGTCTTCCGCAACCTAACCCATTTGCTTTACCTTTGCATTTGCGGTTTCTTGAGTTGTGATTTGAGTCTCCTAAGGTGTTTCGGCTACTTAGGGATGGTTACTTATTCATCAACCACCGGTGACTTGTATCGGTCCATCATCTACATCAACCACCAATGTTCGACATCGACGACGACCATCCATCCTTCGAGACCATCTTCAACCGGAAGCAAGGACGGTTACTCCCGACTTCGTGAAAGGTTAAGTGTGACGAAGGTATACATTCCACCATACACTTTACCTTCCTTGATGTTGCATCTTGTTATCCCCACCATCTTTGCGACTACCTTCATACCTATTGAGACTAGCTATCCGAGTATTGCCGGGCTTCGGCAAAGCTTGTGCACCATAGTGATACGATATCATATTGTTGCATCATTGGAAATATCATATAGTGCAATTGCTTGTTCCCATGCATATCTAGTGATACTTGTCTCATATAGTTGGTTGAGGCTCAATAAGAATAGTGGAAAGGAAGAGAAGAGTAAAAAAAAGCTTCTAAGCAAGAAAGAATACCAAAGTTTATAGGCAAAGAGTTGAGAATGAAAAGAGATACTTGTGCATGAGGATACTTGGAATAGGAAACATATGCTTGCATGAAGAGGATTGGTGCCAAGTGGTGAATCATGCCCAAAAGTGCAATAAGCTAGCGTCTCTCCTTGTGTTTGTGCAACTAGAGCTTTCCTCATCCCTATAGTTGCACAAGCCCCATTATCCCACCGCATGTGTTTCTCTTTTGCCCTCCTCTATATTTGTGTTCTCTTGCATTGCATTTTGAGTCCTTTGGATCTATTTCAACATTTCCAATATCTTAGAATTCATTTTGCTTGAATTTTGTGCCACTTGTCCTAACCAAGCCACTCTATAAGCTTTATCTTGTAGGTGTGAGTGAACAAGTCCGTTACCAATTCCACTATTCTCTCAATTCACATTGAGTGAAATGGGATACATCCTCAACTTTGGGAACAGTATCTTGGTATTGTTTATATCATTTCCCACTCGCCTTTGCTCGAGTATTGTGATGACTAGGCAAAGCACACCATCTTCGATCTTCGATGACTACATCGACATGAGCAACGACATCACCTAAAAGCTCGAGCGACTCGCCATTGACATACAACACTCTGAAGCTCGGAAAAGAGACATGATGGCGACACACATGGAGAAACTTCGACACATGGTGGACAACTACAATTATTCTTCCCCTTCATCATTGTCATGGCATAGATGCTCAAGTCGCACATCTTCAATAAAACAAGTGCGCGAAGACCAAGATTACCACCAAGGACAAGCTTCGACGCCAAGATCAAGGCGATCGACTACACGCATGGATGGCCCTTCCATCTTCGTAAGCATCCCAAGGAATATGGCCGAGCAT
Source organism: Hordeum marinum (assembly GCA_022496015.1). Classification (NCBI taxonomy): domain Eukaryota; kingdom Viridiplantae; phylum Streptophyta; class Magnoliopsida; order Poales; family Poaceae; genus Hordeum; species Hordeum marinum. Next base: position 336,171,690 of record CM039677.1, on the reverse strand, counting down.
GGGAATTTCCCTTTGGTCATGGTGGAGAGTGATGATGCTCCATCTTCGGCCTTGATCCACGACAATAGCAATTAGTTGGTTGAGCACGGGATTTTCCCTTCGAGCACAGCGACGTTTGGTGATGAGTTGAGAGACTTTTGCCACCATATTGAGAGTGAGAGTGACTTCACCACTAGCCCCATATATGATGAGTTGCCCCCATTTCCTTGTGAGGAGAGTCACAACCCCCACCACTTGAGTGATATGAGTGACTCCACCATATGTGAGTATGAGCGCAACTACCTAGAGGGAGGGAGTGAGCCGCCACCACATAGAGTGAGTGAGGTAGTTATAAGGCATGCGAGGCCATTTCAATTTCTAACAACTTAACCTCTACCTCTATTGTGTATAATCCTTTGGTGCAAGTTCCCATATTTGATAACACGCTAATCCATGACGATTTCGTCCTCCCTTTGGACAAGACGATGGCCATGCTGGAATATGATGCACCCCCACATGATTCCATCACGGTGACGAGGACCACGAGTTGGTTTCTCCCACCTCACCTACACCTAATGAGTGGAATGAGGAAGATAAAATAGGTGAGGGTGATGATCTTGTCCCACTAGTGGATTATCTTGCCATTGATTGCTTGCATGATGTTGATCAACTTATGGACACACCACATGCTATGTCCTCTTCCTGCTTACATGTGCCCCCTATTTATGATGAATATGATGATGAGCATGTGACTTGCCTAATTGTGATGCTATACTCCATAGGATATCATGTGAAAACTCTATTGGTCACATCATGTTTGACAATCTGCTTGACTTGTCATATGCTATGCGTGAAATTTCCCATATTGCATCTTCGCAATCTCACCATAGTGCCTATGCATATCCCATCAAAGTAAATCCCATTTGCTCATATGTCATAGATGACAAACCCATGGTTATTGGCATTTGTTTTTCTTGTGATGATATTGCCATGCTTCCTTTGGATCATTTGTGCAATAATTCTCATATGACATGCCATGACCACCTTGTTTCAGATATGAATTTTTTTGGATGCTGTCCATATTATCCATATTATGCTCCCATTATTACACATGAGGAGACCCACATAGTTTCCTCATACGTATTAGGAGATTGTGTTCCATCGTACACTTTGCATGATCTCCATATTTGTGTGCACAATATGCTTGCCATTGACATGAATAAAATGCTTGTGGCACACACTTGCTATAATTTCCGTCCCAATCATGTTGAGCATAATAACTATTGTTACATAATGGATGACATATTCCTATACCATGCCTCAAACTTCTTTGAGCATTTCTTATCTTGTGCTAACTCTCACGCACACATGCACATCATGATGGATGATGTGTACATTTACCACGCACACACTTTGTTTCATGTGTCTCCTTCTTGTGTAGGCACACATGATTCTTCATCAACCTCGGAAGCGCACGAGTTGACGAAACGAGCTCTAGAGAGCAACGAAGACGTGCACCACCATCGAGTGCTTTCCCTCCACCCACCTACTTTGCGTAGATACTTCGCGCATTTCTTCTACATGGCTCTCACATGGATATGGCTTCTTGCTCATTACACTTGTTATGCACATATTTCCATGTTCACTTTGTAGGATATACTCATTTCTATGTCCTTGCCATGCATTTGTGACCCATGCTTTGCAATACACATGAAACTTGATTCCCTCACTTGTATGTATATTCTCAAGCTTGGTGGAAGATTTACTTGCTATTGCCATGTTTGCTTGTTGGCCTAAGTCTATGATGATGCTTTTCTCTTTCTTTGTGTTCGTGCTCGTGATGTGTCATGTGCATTATTTGTGCACACTATTAGTCCACATGACATGATTGCCATGCTTTACTCTAGTATGTTGCATTTTCGCACCGCTAGCTTGCACGATATGATTACCATGCTTGTTTATGTTGCATCACCGATGTGCTCCTTTTATGTGGTTGATGATAACGATTGTCATGCTTTGCACATGATTGACATTGCATATTGCCACATGTCCCCATGTGTTGCCTCTTTCTTGCTATATGCTTTGCCATGTACCGAGTGCAACAATGCTTCTACACTTGCTAATGAGATTTTCCCCATAGCTTTCTCACATATTATTTGAGCTTTTGACATCTTTCATGTGAAGCATGCTTGTCTTCCTTCTTTGCACCATATGCCTAGTGCCATAAATATAGCCATTGTTGCATCATATTGTTCATGTAGTTTTGTTTCTAATGGATATGTGCAAGAGATAAGAACCATCATGATGGATGATGTGTTTATCTACCATGCATATACATTCTTTGCTTTTCTTTGTGCATGTGTAGGTTACTTCGACTACATGTCAACTTCCACTTCACGTGCATTGACGATTCGAGCTCTTGTGAGCGAGCCTTACTACAGAGACGAGTTTCGACATCGCACTTGCTTGCGCATTGGCATTGTGATGGACGCAAAAGGTCACGCTTTTGAGGTGACATCCTTCTTGAGCATGGATATTTTGGCTCATCCTACTTGTGTTGCTTGTATCATGACACATATTAGTTATCTTGGACCACTTACTTGCACACATGCTAGTGATATCGCTTTTCTTCATGATTGCCACATTGCCATGCCTCTAGACATATATACCTTGTGTGTTACATTCACCTTGTCCATTGTTTGCTCTTATCATATGCTTGGTTGCAACAATGTCCATTTTTCACATTTTCCATGCCCGATTGCTTGCTACATGCTTGACTTTATTACCTCGCACATGATGAACAGTTTCTCTTTCTATTGTGTTGAGTGCCTCACTATCTTCACTACACCATGTGCACATCATGCTTGGATTGCCTTACACTTTGGATTGCCCCATGTGTTTAGACACTTCACTTTACTTGGCGTTGTGATTGATTCCTATTGTCGTCGTTTTCTCACGACAGATGCCATGGGGTGGCTTATCGTGAGTGGTTGGGGCCGGAGGACGCCGACGGGCTCCAAGTACAAGATTGGGCACAAGCTGTGGTGACACACGATGTACCCAGGTTCAGGGCCCTCCGTGGGAGGTAACACCCCTAGTCCTGCTTGGTCTAGTTGGATGGGTGGGTATGTGTACAGGGATGCTCCTGGAGCTGTGTCTAGAGGAGGAAGAAGGAGCAGCCGGCTCGTCTTCCTCTGCTAGTAGAGGAGGGAATGAGAGTTCTGTGGGTACGTGTGTCAGACCATTCGTCCGTACCCATTGCATGGGGGGCTCGGGGTTTTTTATAGGCCAACCCCCCAGCTCTTACAATATGTCATAAGTACAATGGTGGGGGGACCCGACTGGCAGTCTCTCCGGCTGGCCAGAGGGTCCCGCCGCTCGCGCCATCTTGTCATGGGTGGGGACCGCCGACCGAGCGGTCCAATCTCCCGTTGGGGCCCTCCATCCGGCTCTGTGATTGGTCCTCGCCCACCTGCCACGGCACAGGCCGCCCGGGGGGCGTCGTCTAGCGCCAACCGACCGAAGTCTCCGGTATGGCCGACGGCATTGTAGCCACGCCAGGGCAGGTAGTCAAGTGGCGAGGGCGTGCCGGCATTGTTTCCCCGCCCGGTCACGCTCACCAAGGTCAGCGCCCAGGACGGTTGGACTGTAGCCATGCCCTGCGGTGCGTAAGCGGCCACTGCAGCCACAGGGCCGCCCGTCGTGCCGGTCACGTCGCGTCATCGTACCTGCATGCAGAGGGAAGGGACGGGGCATGTCCATCCCGATGTCAATGGAAGAGCCAGCCGTGGGCAGCCGGCGGCGCCTTGCCGACCGAGGGCCCAACCAGCTCCTTGATCAAACGGCTGGGGCGCCAGCCGGCACTGGCTTGCGCTGAACGTCCTCCAGCCGGCCGCGTAGTTTTTCTTCGAAGCAAAAAGGGGGAAGACCCCGTTGCTTTGGCCTACCTCGGGGTATAAACCCCGTCACTAGTCCCCGAAGCCGGCGGAGGCCCGCGTCTGGCGGACGGTGGGGAGCCGGCGGCTTCCCTTCAGTACCAGCCACCCCCGGCTCGAAGGCGAAGGGGCAGCCGGGTCAGCCGTTGGATCCGACGCCTCTGGTTCCGGCGCGCCGCCCCGGGTCCCACGCGGACACATGGCACGTCACGCGGCGAGTAATGATGTCGCGGGTCGCGCGCATGCGGGGAGACGGGACATCGCCCAGGCCTAGCCCGGTAGGACCCAGGCGTAGCCCTCGTAGGCCTCGGGGCGCAGGACAGGATCCTCTGCGCCCCGAAGCGGCTGTTACCGCCCAGGGCCACCCACGCTCACGGAATTTTGGGAGGAGTGGACGTAGACGATCCCACGTCCCCTGGTCGTGGCCTCCCCTATAAAAGGGGAGGAAGGGCAGGAGGCGGAGGTATCCGTGCCTCACTTGCCTCCTTGCTGCCCTACTTCGCTGTTGCTTCTTTCCTTTCGTCGCACGCCGTCGCACCCGAGCCCGCGCCCTCACACCGCGCCGCCATCGCGATGGCCGATGGACATGGAGGCAGTTGGGCTGGTTCCTTCGTGGTTGAGGCGGACATCGCCGAGCTACGCCGCGCGTGCATGTTGTCATGGTGGAGTGGGTGGCCACACGTGCGCCGGGCGACGAGATAGCGCCGGCGCCGCAGCCAGGGGAACACATCGTGTTCCTCTGGCACTTCTCCCGGGGTTTCGGGCTCCCGGTGAATCTCTTTTTCCATCTTCTTCTTGATACTTTCGACCTCCAGCCGCACAACCTTGGGCCGAATTCGATCTTGTACCTCTTCGCCTTCGTGATGTTGTGCGAGGGGTACCTCAGCATCCTCCCCTTCATCGAGTTCTTCAATGCCCTCTTCGATCTCAAGTCTTTGAAGAGCGATGCATGCGGGGGCACGGTGGTGAGCTGCCACGGCATCGCCCGCCTTCCCCCCTCTCTCTGATCGAGTTCGTCAAGGGGTGGCACCGATCGTTCTTCTAGGTGAAGAACGTCGACCCGAGGACGGATTACATCCGGCTGCTGCCGTTCGAGGACAGACAGTCCTCCCAGCAGAACTGGCAGGGACCTGCCCCGCACGGCGTGGACTTGGACGAGCTCGCCCGGCTCTCGCAGCTGAAGAGCGCCGAGGGGCTGGTTGCCGCCGACCTGGTGGTGGCCTTTGTCTTGCGCCAGGTGTCGTCCCTCCAGATGAGCCCACACCGGATCTATGACATGTTCGTCCGACATGATCCCTACCGGCAGTGCACCATCGAGCTGACGCCGCTCAGGTGGCGAAGCGGGTGAACACCCTCACGACGTTCAAGATGAAGCCCGCCTCATGGTCTTTTGGCATGGAGCCGTACGACCGCATCAACCGGACTCCCCTGGTGAGTTTTTTCGTCGAGGCGGTTCTTTCTTGTTTGGTATTCCCCAGCCGGCAGCCGACTGGAGAACTTACGTTGAAGTGCTGACCACAGCTGCTGGTGCGATAGAACACGTCGGACGGCCCGCACCCATAGATCTTCGAGGCGGAGCACGAGGACTCCGACTCTCAAGACTTCCAGACGGGAGGCCCCCCGAAGGAAGGAGTGGACTCCTCTGGGGTGGGGGCGACGAGCCTGCGGATCCACGAGGCGGCGCTCCTGGCGGGGCCGGAGGGTCCGGCGTAGCCGGGGAACCCAGCAGAGCGGGTGAGTTCCGTCTTGCCCCGTCCATTCGGGACTGGACAGACGACGACAATGATGATGACGATTTGATGATTCTAGATGGACCTCCTCCCGCAGCGCACCAAGACCGGAGGAGCAAGGAGCGACCGGCTCGAAGCCCGGCGGCCGAAGCGACCGACCGGGGGAAGAGGCCGGCTCACGGGGGGCCGGCGGCCTCGCCGCCTAGCCCGAAGCGGGTGAGGGTGGCCGCACGGAAGCCACTACCACGCGCCAAGCGGGCCCTGCCCCTTGTTATCGCGTAAGTTCTTCATGTTTGTGCGAGTTTTTGTTTTCGCCTTGAGAGCCGGTTAACAACCGGTTTTTGGACGCTGAAGTGACCCCATCGAGCTCCAAGATAAGGAGTCGGCAGGGGTGACGACCGATGCCCCTGGCCGGCTGGCCTACGAACACGCGGCCACCCAGCGGGAGGAAAAGATGAGGCTCGCGGAGCTGCGAGCCTCCTGGTTCGGCACGTGAGGAGGGGCCGTGCACTCCGGGACCTTGAGCGGCCAAAGGCGGAGGGGGTAGGCGAACCACCACGGGTGACGGACTCAGCTACGGAGTCCACCCGCATGTCGAGGCCTCCATCAAGCGAGCCGCACGGGGCAGTCATGGACTCGCCAGCGCCTCCGCCCGCGCAAGAAATGGCCCAGGAGAGGGAGGCGACGATGGAGCCGGCTCCCGAGGCCACCCTACCAGAGGTGCCGGAGGTGAACCCTCCTATGGCCAAGCCGGCCCGGGTCATGATGCCGGAGGTTCTGGTTGTCTCGGAGATGGTGTCGGAGGTGCCGCCGAAGACGGCGGCCATGGAGATGGAGGTACCTTCCGGCGCGACCGACGCGTCGGAGTGGCCGGGAGAAGAGGCAACTGCGGCATCGGGCGGGGGGGGGGGGCGGGAGGCAACTCCCAGCCCCTTGTCATCATCAACCCTTCCCCGGCGGCTAGAGCCGCGGCAAGCCCAGATGGCAGCGGCGTCCGGGCCCGGAGGTCCCTGTGATTGATGCAGGAGGTCATCCGGGACTGGGAAGCACTGGCGAGCGCGCCGGCCTTGCCGACCTCCCAGGCAGGCGGCCCGTTCCCATCCTTTGCAGACTTGGGTAGTGTCCTGGACTGGTGTCGGCAGGAGCTGCTCCGGTTTGCGCAGGCGGCGGACTGGGGATGAGCGACGGAGGCTAGGTTGAGCCGGATTCCTTGCTTGGAGTAGAAACGCGCGAGTGCGCCCTTGGCGAAGTTGGTGCCGTTGTCGGTGATGCTGCTGTGGGGAACGCCATAGCGTACCGTGTTGTCGTCGATGAACCGAACGGCCGTGGGGCCATCCAACTTCTTGATTGGTCGCTCCTCGATCCACTTGGTGAATTTGTCGATGGCCACCAGTAAGTGCGTCATGCCGCCTCGAGCGCTCTTGAATGGGCCCACCATGTCCAATGGTGAAAGGCCACGAGAGGGGATGGTTTGGAGGGCCGTTGCCGGCAGGTGGCTTTGCGCATTGAAGTGTTGGCAGCCCTCACACTCATCGACCAATTACTTGGCCGTGTCGAGAGCCGTCGGCCAGAAGAAGCCGTGGTAGAAAGCCTTGGCCACTAGGGTCTAGGCGGTGGCATGATTCCCGCACTCGCCCTCATAAATGTCGAAGAGGATCTCCAGACCCTTTTTTGGCTTGATGCATCGCTGGAAGACGCCGGTGGTGCTGTGGTGGATGAGCTCGTCGTTGATGATGCCGTAGGCTGTTGCCCGACACTGGATTTGCCTGGCCGGAGCCTCGTCCGGAGGCAGCTCGCCCCGCAGAAGGAACGCTAAGATGGGTCGGGCCCACGAGGGGGCCGCGACGGCGGCCGGCTCGGGAGCCCCCGAGACTGGTTGATCTATCCCCAGGTCCGGTTCGCCAGCCCCCGGAACCGGCTCTGGAGCCATCGAGGCTGGTTGTCCAGCCTCCGGGTTTGGTTAGCCGACCCCCAGGGCCGGCTGGTTGGTGATCACCATGACGGCCGTGCCGCCAGGGCTGGCCGCCTCGGGCACCGCCGGCTCGATCGGAGCCAGCTGGGCGGCCGATGATTCGAGAGCCGGTGGTGAAGTTGCCGGAGAGGCAGCCAGGGCCGTCGATGGGCTGGCGACGCCGGCGCGAAGATTGACTCTAATTCTGGGGAAGGCTTGAAGGATGGCTTGAGCAACCATTCGAGGGAGACGCCGGCTGGGATGGCCTGCCGGGTGGAGCCCATCTTTGCCAGCGCATCCGCCGCCTCATTGTCCGCCCGTGGGACGTGATGAAACTCACAACTCTCGAAGGAGCCGGTGAGCTATTGTACAAGGAAGCGATAGCTGGCCATGTTGGCCTGGCGTCCCATTCACCTGAGACTTGCTGCACCACGAGGTCGGAGTCGCTGAAGTAGAGGATGCGCTTGATGCCGATCTCTTTGGCAAGCCGGAGGCCATGTACGATGGCCTCGTACTCAGCCATATTGTTGGAGGCGGCGAAGTGGATTTGTAGGACATATTTGAGCTGATCACCTTTTAGGGAGGAGAGGATTATGCTGGCACCCAGGCCGGTCCTCATTTTCGAGCTATCGAAGTGCATGCGCCAATGTGTGGAGTCTGGGGGAGACGGGACGAACTCCATCTCCGCCTAGTCGACGAGGAAATCCGCCAACGCCTGTGACTTGATGGCGGTTCTTGGCTCGTACTGGATCTCATGGTCGGCGAGGGCGATAACCCACTTGGCAATCCGGCCGGTGGAGTCCCGGCCGCTCATGATCTCACCAAGCGGGGCCGTGCTCACCATGGTAATTGTATGCTCTTGGAAGTATTGCTTGACCTTCTTGGCAGCGAAGTATATGCCGTAGCACATCTTTTTATAGTAGGGGTAGTTCTGCTTGGATGCGGAGAGGACCTCGTTGAGACAGTAGACGGGTCACTGGATTGGCAGGGACTTTCCCTCCTCCGGCCGCTCGACCACCAGAACGACGCTGATGACTCGGGTGGTCGCCATGATGTAGGCGAGCAGCGGTTCCTTCTCGGCCGGCGCGGCCAAGATGGGCGCTTGGGTGAGAGCCTTCTTGAGGCTGCGGAAGGCCTCGTCCACCTCGTTAGGCCAATCGAAGGCGCCTGGCCTCTTTGTTTGACCCGGATCGATCATAGCCGTCTTGCGAAGGAGCCCGTAAAGGGGCAGGGCCTTCTCTCCCAGCCAGCTGATGAACCGGCTGAGCAAGGCGAGGCAACCGGTGAACTTCTGGACGTCACGAAGCTGGGTCGGTTTCGGCATGCACTCGATCGCGCTGATCTTCTTAGGGTTAGCTTCGATGCCACGGGCGGACATGAAGAAACCCAAGAGTTGTTCGGCGGGGATGCCAAAGACACACTTCTCCGGGTTGAGCTTGATCTTGTACTCGCGTAGGTTCGCGAAGGTCTCCCGAAGGTCGTCGAGGAGGCTGAAGTGCTTCTTGGTTTTGACAACGATGTCGTCGACGTAGATGGGGATGTTCCTGCCTATCTGAGGCAGGAGGCACTTCTGCATGCATCGTTGGAAGGTGGAACCAGCATTCTTCAGGCCGAGGGACATGGTGATTTAGCAGTAGGCCCCGAAGGGCGTGATGAAGGAGGTCTTGAGCCGGTCTTCAGGACCCAGCTTGATCTGGTGGTAGCTTGAGTAGGCGTCCAGGAAGGACAGCAAGTCACAGCCGGCCATGGAGTCGATGACTTGATCGATCCGCGGTAGGGCAAACGGGTCCTTGGGACATGCCTTGTTTAGGCTTGTGTAGTCGATGCACATGCGCTAGGTCTTGTTCTTCTTCACTACCAGGACTGGATTGGCCAGCCAGTCTGGGTGGAATACTTCCATGATGAACCCGGCTGCGAGCAGCCGGGCGATCTCTTCTCCTATAGTACGCCGCTTCTCCTCAAAGAAGCGGCACAGGGGTTGCTTGACTGCCTTGACGTCCGGCCGGACGTGGAGTTTGTGCTCGGCGAACTTCCTCAGAACACCCTGCATGTCCTTGGGGGACCATGGAAAGATGTCCCGATTCTCACAGAGGAAGTCGACGAGCTCGCCTTCCTATTTGCTGTTGAGGCGAGAGTCGATGGTGACGCACTAAGCCGAGTTGGCCGGGTCGAGCGGCATTTGCTTGGTGTCATTAGACGGCTAGAAGGAGGCCTCACCGGTGGAGTGCGAGGGTGGAGCCGGCACGGCCGGCTGGCTAGCAGCAAGGGCCACGAGCTGGTCGAGCTGCCGTTTCCCCTCGGCGATCTCTAGGGCCTCGGCCAGCACGCGGCCGTCTCGAGCGCATTCGAGCGACATCTTGTAGTTTCCCTTGATGGTGATGATCCCCTTTTGCCCCGGCATTTTGAGCTTGAGATAAGCATAATAGGGGACCGCCATGAAGCTGACAAGGGCCGGCCGGCCCAACAACACGTGGTAGGGGCTCGCGAGGTCCACGACCTCAAAAAGCACTGGCTCGCGGCGGAAATGATCGGGTCTGCCAAAGAGGAATTCGAGCGTGATCTTGCCAACAGGGGAGCAAGACTTCCTAGGCACAATGCCATGGAAAACCGTCCGGCTCGCCTGCAGGTCTTCTATCTTCAGCCCTAGCTTGTGCATCGTGTCGAGGTAGAGAATGTTGATGCTGCTACTGCCATCTATCAGCACCCGCGAGAAGCGGCAGGCTCGTTCCTTGGTGGCGATGGTGGGGTCGAGGACCAAGGTGTAGCTGCTGGGTTTTGGCATGACGGTAGGGTGATCAGCCTGGCTCAAAGTGACCGGCTTCTCCGACCAGTGCATGAACTGGGGAGTTGCCGACATGGTGGCGTTCACCTCATGGCGGAGCTGGCGCTGAGCGTGTTTGCCCGTCTCTTCACTGGTGAAGACGACGTAGCAACCGTCATGGTTGGGGAACTGGTTGATCAGACGACCGTCGTTCGGAGCCATTGCCGGTGCCGGGGCGGTCGCTTGGACCGGGGCCAGCGCGCGGGCTGGCGGCACAGGAGGAGCCAAAAGGCCGTCCCCCCGGGCCAATCGCTGTGAGAAGCTGCACCGCCGGAGCGTATGCGTAGAGGGCTTGGCCCCTGAATTGTTCTTGTAGGGGAGATCAAGCATTTGCTCGAAGGTGAGCTTCGGTTGGTAGGCAGCCTTGCCGGTGCGTTGGCGCTGGCCAGAAGGCTGTGCAGCCGGCTCTTGATCCTCGACGGTATTGACTTGCCAGCTCCCATAGTGGGGATACGGTTGGTCATTCTTGCGCTTGTTGTTCTACGACTGCTGTTTGTCGGCAGCTGGCCGGGTCGTGGCCGGCGTCGTTGTTGCCTTGGCGGGCGGGGTCGTCTTGACCCGGATGGCCGAATCGGCCATGGCGTATTTGTCCGCCTTGGTCATGAGCTCGGCGATCTTGGCCGGCTCGGAGCACAGGAGCTTGTGCTTGAGAGGGGTGCCGTCCCGACAGCCCTCGAGAAAGTACTGCACGGCTTGGACCTCGTGCACCCCCTCGCACGAGTTGCGGAGCTCGGTCCACCGGGTGAGGTAGTCGCGGCGGGACTCGTCCGGCCCCTGAACGCACATGGCGAGTTCATGGGGACAGCCAGGCCGCTTGTAGGTGCCCGTGAAGTTGCAGACGAAGGCCTCCTCGAAGTCCGTCCAAGTGTTGATGCTGCCGGCCGCCAGGCTATTGAGCCATGTGCGGGCTGAGCCGATCAGCACAAGGGGGGCATAGCGAACGGCTGCGCGCTTATTCCCCCTCGCGATACCCATCGTGGTGGTGTAGTCGATCAGCCAGTCCTCGGGTTTGGCGGCCCCGTTGTATTTTGGGGTGTCCTTTGGGAGCATGAAGCCGGTTGGGAATGGCTCCGTGTGAATCCGAGGGCCGAAGCAGGCCGGACCAATCGAGCCCTCCTCCTCGAGAAGGGCGGATTGCGCAAGTTTGTCGATGCGGTTGCGGGCGACGTTCTCGCTGTGGGGGACGCGCGGTCCGAGCCGAGCCGAGAGCTCGGGGCGGATGGTGGGTGGCGCCGACTGCCGCGACTCACGCTGAAGAGGCGGCATGCACCGCTGGCTGTGTCGGCTGCCGGATGTTGGTGCTTCATGGTGTCAACCGCTCCAAGGCTGCTCGTTAGTCGCCGGCTGCTAACAGCCGACTGCTCACTCCTTGGCGTCTGAGAGGGCCGGGGGTTGTTTGCTTCGGCCCGCCAGCCGGAAACGCAAGGGGAGCAGGAGTATTGGGCCGCCTGGTGGCTGACAACTCCCGTGCCCCCGCACTCGGGCCGGGGGCCCTCCGTGGCGGTGCCGCTCGTTGCGAGCAGATGCTGCTATGTATCAGCAGCATCGATGAGCTCCTTGATGAGGCACTTGTGGGCGACACTCTCTTCGCCCTCCAAGGTACCCAATTACTCATAGGCCACCTTGAGAGCCCACAGGTTAGCCGTGGGGGTGTCGTAGACGGGCATTTTGCCGCCGAGGATTTCGGCGACCACGCGGCTAAGGTCGTGCACAACCCCATGCCGGCTGGGCTCGGTGCCAGCCGGGGTGAGTCCGTAGGCGGAAACGTACTTCCGCTGTGCCGCCTCAATGCGGCGCCGTGTGGTCGCGAGGGCGGTGGCATCCTCGAACAGGATGCGGTGAGCCACCTCGATATCGGCCACGGCGGTGTTGGGGTTCGCCGTCGGGGTGATTGGAGTGCTCAAGCCCCGGAGGGCCGCACCGAGCGGGTCGGACGTGCCGACGCGAGCGGTGGCAGCGGTAGCCACGGCCCGCACCTATCCGGATGTGGTGGAGGAAGTGATGACCATGGGACCCGTTGGGCTGAGCCGCAAGAAGTGTGCCCACTGCTGTGGGTGGGCCACTGCAGACGAGCACCCCCACGGGGTACTCGTCAGCGATCGGAGCCTCGGCGAGGCTAAGCCTGCCGAAGCGCTGGGTGAGCGTGTCGATGTCGGCTGTGAGGCTGACGGAGTTGCCCGCAGGGCGTGCTGAGGCAAGCCCCACGAGCTCCCCACGGTTTTGCCAGGATGAGCGGCGACGGCGGGGAATGGTGAGGGGTCCCACCCGGAGCATGAATTCGGTCGGCGCCACATATGGCCCCACGGTGGGCGCCAACTGTCGTTGTTTTCTCACGATAGATGCCATGGGGTGGCTTGTCGTGAGTGGTTGGGGCCGGAGGACGCCGACGGGCTCCAGGTGCGAGATTGGGCACAAGCGGTGGTGACACACGATGTACCCAGGTTCAGGGCCCTCCGTGGGAGGTAACACCCCTAGTCCTGCTTTGTCTAGTTGGATGGACGGGTATGTGTACAAGGATGCTCCTAGAGCTGTGTCTAGAGGAGGAAGAAGGAGCAGCCGGCTCGGCTTCCTCTGCTACTAGAGGAGGGAATGAGAGTTCTGTGGGTGCGTGTGTTAGACCATTCGTCCGTTCCCGTTGCATGGGGGGCTAGGGGGGTTTTATAGGCCAACCCCCCGGCTCTTACAATATGCCATAAGTACAATGATGGGGGGACCCGGCTGGTAGTCTCTCCTGCTGGCCAGAGGGTCCTACTGCTCGCGCCATCTTGCCATGGGCGGGGCCCGCCGGCCGAGTGGTCCCATCTCTGTTGGAGCCCGCTAGCCGGCTGTGTGATTGGTCCACACCCACCTGCCGCGGCACAAGCCACCCGGGGGCATCGTCTAGCACCAGCCGACCGAAGTCTCCGGTACGGCCGACGGCACTATAGCGACGCCGGGGCAGGTAATCAAGTGGCGAGGGCATGCCGACACTGTTCCCCCACCCGATCGCGCTCACCGAGGTCAGCAGCCAGGATGGTTGGACTGTAGCCATGCGCTGCGGTGCGTAAGCGGGCACTGTTGCCATAGGGCCACCCGTCGTGCCGCTCACGTCACGTCGTCGTACCTGCGCGCAGAGGGATGGGACGGGGCATATCCGTCCTGATGTCAATGGAAGAGCCGACCTGTGGGCAGACGGCCGCGCCCAGCTGGCCGAGGGCCCAACGGTCTCCTTGATCAGACGGCCAGGGGACCAGCCGGCACTGGCTTGCGCTGAACGTCCTCCAGCCAGCCACGGCCAGCCGACCACGTAGTTTTTCTTCGAAGCGAAAAGGGGAAGACCCCGTTGCTTTGGCCTACCTAGGGGTATAAACCCCATCACCTATGCCTACCATAGACCCTTTTTTGATTTTTTTGCGCATGCATGCTATAACCATGACGTAGATGCTTGTTATATTGTCACACATATTAGCATCCCTACCTCACCTTTGAATACTTGTTTCCATGATTGCATTGCTTATGCTCACTTTATATGCTTACATGCCATGCCACAATCCCATGTCACACCATATGTTATGCATGCCGACAACTCTTGTTCAGTGAATAACCGTTTGAATGCTTGGTTTTGCACTAACGCTAACCACATTTATTTTTCCAAGTGTTTGTCGTGTTTGCTCCTTTTGAAGGAACTACCAGATGGTGAGACACTCAAGGGTGCACCCTTCAAGATTGATGATGATTAGTGCTAGGTGATCATCCACTTCTACTCGGCGATGCCATGTCCTTCCCATGGTCATTTGGATCTTGATCCGAGGACAGATCTTTCCCAAGGCTGACGGGATCATGCGGAGCATCCTACAGACATCACCATGACAAGAGTCCGTTCGGCAAGTGACACGTGCCACGATTACTTCACATACATAAAGGTGAATCATCTCCTATACACGTGTTCACTTGATCCCTTAGAGGATGGTATACTACTTGACCCTCCTCCCATGTGCATGGATAGGTATTGCCGGAGCTTCACGGATGATGACGAGGAGTGCCAGCACCTACGTACGATTACACAATCTGCGAGGGAAGCTTGGAAGAGGAGAAGGAAGAAGAGGACTTGCAACGACGCAGGAATTAGGGGTACAATCGGTCCACCCCCGACCAACCACCGCCACCCCGATACAACCGGTCAACCACCGCCAACAACCGCGTGACCCCCGGCCTACTTTATGTCATGGTACCAGTGCGAAGGCAACCTCCGGTACAACCGGTCCATCCACCGGTAGAACTGGCCTGCCTGTGCATAGAACGGGCTTTGGCCCATGTATGCCCTCTCTACTTACCCCTTCGTGGCCAAGACTATAAATACTCCTCCCCCACCTCAATTCTAGGGTTAGATATGGTTTTTGTCTTAGACAGTTGAGCCTAGCTCCTTCCACTACCTCTCCCATGGAGTAGATGCCTCCATCGGAGAAGATCCCCTAGTGGATGTCAAGGCCCCTTACGAGGGAAGATCCTCCGGGATATTAAGGCCCCATATCCCCATGGGATTTGGGATGAACTCTACCATGTATCCTATTTACCTTTGTTGTTCATGTACCTTTGTGGATCTTGTGTGTGGTGAGTCTAGTGGATGTGTGGCTGGACTTGTTCTTGAGTGTTTCCTCTTGTGATTTATCCTCGTTCTTCCCTATGTTCTTCGCGGAACCCCCCTCCAATTCGTGAAAGATCGACACACATGGGTTGACCCGTATCAAAAACCATATAAGAACAACATAACTAATATCATTAAAAGTGTGGGCAAGTCTTCAGACGTGTTACTACTCATTCAAACATTAAATCACCCTAACACTTCGACGCTATCACCCGAGCACTCTCCATCACTCCATCGAAGTATAGCTCGGGATGTCGATGCTCCTCCCAATGTGGCGACGGGCCAATGGCTACCTTAATTGGATTTAGCCCCAGCCAGTGCACCTTGGCCTTGGCAAGGGCCATCTGGACTCCTTTGATACAGGAGGAGCGCTTAACGGTGTCAAGGCGGGGTGAAGCTGCAATCAACCTCTGCACTAGGCCAAAGTAGGTGCCTGGAAGTGGCTCACCGGGACATAAGTGGATGCAGAAGTCCTTCATGGCCGGCTCCGCCATCTGGTGTAGCTTCATCAGCTGTTTTAGCTGCTCCACCAGAAGAGGAGGACGCTTAGGGGCTCCGAACTGTGCCCAGTATAGCCGAGCTTCATCTCCCTCTTCCCGCGAGGCAAACAACTGATTGGTGTCTGCCACACTCTTTTGGAGATCGGAGGAAGCACCTGATGAACGCCATGCCTAGGTAAGCAATCCGACTTTGTTATCCCTAAAGATGCACTTTACTGAGTATGTCTTACCATCTGTTATATCCTTCGCTTGGCGGACTTGCTCCTCGTAGAACCGTGTGTCCACCCACTCTTTCTGAAGCTCGGTGTTCAGGGCGGACATTTTGGTCTCGCTCTCTTTTCCCTTCTGTTCACGGGCCTCGCACTTTTTGCTGGCATCCTTGAGCTCCTCCTGGACCTCCGCCACACGAGCCTCATGTTTATCGCTTGTGGCTCGTAGGGCGGAGAGTGTGGTTGCCGCCTCTTTGGCCGCTGCCCTGTCAACGGCTGCTTCATCCTTGGCATGTTGAAGCTCGACATTGAGCTTTTCCATCTCATTCGACGAGGCTGCAAAACGATAAACTTTATATAAAAGGAAACTGCATTGAAAGTATTGTGGCGAAGTATTCAGATTTTGTTTGGACTTACCCTGTGCCTCGTCGAACCTCTTGTTGAGGGCTTCAACCTCCTCTTTGGAGCGCTTAAGCTAGCTCTTCCAGCTCGACGCCATTTATTGCTGTCGTCGCCACCGACACCTATAGTACATATACAACAGACATATTACATGGGTTTCCAAGTCCCGCATTGTAATCAATCCGATCGTATGTCGGATCTTGTTATGGGCAACCCTAACATGCCGAACACTTAAAGTGTATCTAGTCCGACATCAGGTACATGATTGACCCGTAGGTAAGTTTTTTTCAAACTCACCTAGGGCACGAGGGCTGCCGTGTGTACAATGGAAATAAATAAAACATTTGCAAATAAAAGTATTTGATGACTTACTTGAAAACCAGTTAGGAGACATTTGAAGGCCTCCTTCAGTCCGTTGTCAACAGACTGGATGCTCTTGAATACCGCACCCATAAGGGTGCGGCTCTCCTCGAAGACGGAGGCGTTCGAAAGAGCCTCCTTCATCACCGGCCACCCATTGGTTGGCGGCGTCGGTGGTGATCGGATAACCCGATCACCTACTAGGGTTTGAACCGGAACCTCCGGAGGCGTCGCTCGCTCCAAAGATTCCCTTGGAGGGGACTGAGCGGATGCTCGTTCGGCCTCCTCGGTATTTGGGCAGGATACCTCCCCCCGGTCTTAGGTGTCTGAGGCGTTAGCCTCGTGCATTATTTCGTCTCCCCCACCATCGGTGCCAGGCTCCATAGGAGCATGTTGCGACGACACCTCCGCTGTTTCCTTCGCGGCGCCAGGGGTGGAAGGATGCGAGGCATTCCTGCTCTCCGCCAGCTCGGTGGGCGGGGTCTCCCCATCTGATATTTGCTCGGTGGGAAGAACACATGGGGGGCTACAAAATTGATAGGCACCTGCGCGTTAATAAACATTAAACTTATTGAAAGATGAGCAAGGAGTCTTCTGATCCTAACCTTCGGGCATGGGGCTTGACCCCGAGGCTGCTTCGCGGAGCCGCCTCCAGGTTTTCGGACTCAGTATCCGAGTCCGAGCTGTCGTCGGACACGATCACCTGTGCTCGGTGTGCTCTCTTTGAGGTAAGAGGTAGCACCTGCTTTGGGGCATCCGATGACGCCGCCCTCTTTCTTGCGAGGGGGAACTACCGTCCCTCTCGACTTCGGCCTTCTCGTCCTCCTCGTCCTCTTCCTCTCCCTCCTCCTTCTTGTGCTCCTCTTGATTCGAGGAGGCGTTCATCTCCCCGGACGCAGTCTCTGACTGGTCCTTGAAGCGAAGGCTGGTCTGGCCTAGTTTCTTGTTCTCCTCCTTCTTCTCGGGGGCCTTGTATGGCTTTACCACGACCATCGTCGCTAATAGATCGGACCTGGCATCTTCGGGTTGGGGTGCCGGACTGTTAATAGTCGCAGCCTTCTTTAGCCATGACTATAGAGGGTGATCGGAGGGAGTGGCAGAAGTTTTCCATTATGAAAAATGAAGCCTGGCAAGCAAAGTTAATGTCATACCTCGCCGGCATGCCTATTAGCATTAAGGCCTTCCTCTTTTTCTTCGGATGGCCAACACTTCTGTTATTTGAAGAGCGCCTTCCACAGCTTCTCTCGCGTAGTGCGTAAGAGATTCCTGATCGTGGGTGCTTCGTCGAGCTAACGGGACCACAAGGGAGTATCCCGTCATTGGCAGGGGTGGATGCCTCTTCGGAGCATGACCTGGACCACGTGGGTCAGGGTAAGGCCCTTCTCGACCTTGGAGGTGATACGCTTCTGTAGGTCGCCCACCTCCTGGCTCGATCCCCAGCTAAGGCCCTTTTTGAGCCATGAGGCTAATTGGGTGGGGGGACCGGATTTGAATGGGGCAGGAGCGATCTGACCTTCTCCTTGGGGTTCAGTGATGTAGAACCACTCCCTCTGCCATACCTTGATGGTATCGATGGATGTGCCTGACGACCACATGACGTGGGTGAGCTTGCTGATGATAGCTCCGCCACAATCCGCATGCTTGCCACCAATGCACTTCGGCTTGACATTAAATACCTTGAGCTAGAGCCCAAAGTGCGGCTCGACCCGAAGGAACGCCTCGTAGATGAGGATGAAAGCCGATATGTGCATAAAGGAATTCGGTGGGAGGTCTTGGTAGTCTAGGCCGTAGAAGAAATTCAACCCTCTAACGAAGGGGTGGAGCGGAAAGCTCAGCCCCGTATGAAGTGGGGATGAACACCACCCTTTCGCCTGACTTGGGGGTGGAGATCACCTGGCCCTTCTCCGCCACGCTGTGAGGGACATAGCAAGGAGGTATCTGGCCTTCTTAAGGTCCTAGATGTCCTTGTTAGTCACAATGGAGGCCTCCTAGTTGTCGTTGGAGCCATAGCCCGCCATTGGAGAGCTCGGAGGTGGGGGCGAAAGATTTGGATCTGGGCGTTGGAGGCTCAGAGGAATGGGAAGCAGCGGAAGCAGAGAGGGCGCGTGAATAGCCACGGGGGTTTTCTTCCCTTTTATGGGGATTATCATTTGCGCCCCTCTGCTGCGCCGTGAAATCCTCTGCTTCCCGAGACGTGTGCACAGTTGCGCACGCACGATTAAACAGATTCCGTGTAAAATGGGGCACGATCCGCGCATTGATAGATCATGCTGATGAAATGGCCTCGAGCCATGCATCGAGTTCCTGTAACTAGCCTATCGGTAGTGGTGGGCTGTGACCTTCGTCAGAGAGATCGTCAGGAAACATTATCTTTCCCCCTTGACATTTGGCCTTCAAAGCCAACTTATCTCACAGAATTCAGACGTACCACTATGAGGAAAACTACTTATCATCAGAGGCCGAAGTATGGTTCGACGGGAAGGAACTCACCTCACAAGCCAAAGACTCTGTTCACGAAGAAATTGGAGCTGAAGACCCTCGGCATTCGAGGCAAGTTCGGGGGCTACTAAGGGAGTCCCGGATTAAGGGATCCTAGGATAGCCGACCTATTGTTTATGGACCGGACTATATGGGCTACTTGCCAACCACTGGATGATTTGAAGGCCCGGTTTCTAGGATGGAAGCTTTGAGGAGCATGGTTTACGCTACAGGTTTGATGTGGTAAATAGGCATGTTTATCTCTTCGGCATGTAACCGACCATGTGTAATCCCTAGGCATCCTCGGCATCTATATAAGCTGGAGGGTTTTAGGGTATAGGGAGAGAACAACTCATCTAGGGTTAGCTATCCGATCTCAAGGTAGATCAACTCTGTAACCCCTCATATCATCAATACAATCAAGTAGGACATAGGGTATTACCTCCATAGGAGGGCCCGAACCATGGTAAATCTGTGTCCCCTTCGTCTCTTGTTACCATTGATTCTAGTCTCATAGTTCGGGACCCCCTACTCGAGATCCGCTAGTTTTGACACCACAGTATTCCTCTGGTGTGAGTGAGTTGCATGATCTCATGGTCATAGGAACAGATACTTGACATGCAGAAAACTATAACAATAAACTCACACAATCATATGCTACATTCATAGTTTGGGTCTTGTCCATCACATCATTCTCCCAATGATGTGATCCTGTTATCAAATGACATCTCATGTCTATGGCCAGGAAACCTTGACCATCTTTGATCAACGAGCTAGTCTACTAGAGGCATACTAGGGACACAATGTTGTCTATGTATCCACACATGCATTTGAGTTTCCAATCAATACAATTATAGCATGGATAATAAACGATTATCATGAACAAGGAAATATAATAATAACCACTTTATTATTACCTCTAGGGCATATTTCCAACATTCTCCCACTTGCACTAGAGTAAATAATCTAGCTCACATCATTGTGTGATTTACATTGTAATGAATATAAAACCCATACAGTTCTTGTGTTGATAATGTTTAGCCCTTTGGAGTGGTTTGGTCAATGGGTCTGCAACATTTAGATCCATGTACACTTTGCAAATACTTATGTCCTCCTCCTTTATATACTCGCGGATGGAACTAAAGCGTCTCTTTATGTGTCTAGTCCTCTTGTGAAACCTTGGTTCCTTGGACAGAGCAATGGCACCAGTGTTGTCACAAAACACATTCATTGGGTTCAGTGCACTCAGCACTAATCCATGATCTGTCACGAACTCCTTCATCCAGACACCTTCCTTTGTCGCCTCCGAGGCAACGATGTACTCCTCTTTGCATGTAGAATCAGCTACCACGCTCTGGTTGGAACTGGACTAGCTTATCGCTCCCCCATTGAGAATAAATACGTATCCGGTTTGAGACTTAGAGTCATCCATATCAGTGTCAAAGCTTGCATCAACGTAACCCTTTACGACGAGCTCTTGATCACCTCCATAAACGAGAAACATTTCCTTAGTCCTTTTCAGGTACATAAGGATATTCTTGACCGCCGTCTAGTGCTCCATTCCTGGATGACTTTGCAACCTTCCAGACATACTTATGCAAAGGCTGACATTGGGTCATGTGCACAACATTGCATACACGATAGAGCCTATGGCTGAAGCATAGGGGATGCCACTCATCTTTTATCTATCTTCTGAAGTCGCAGGGCATTGAGTCTTACTCAACTTCACACCTTGCAATACAGGCAAGAACCCATTCTTGGACAAATCCATTTGTAACTTCTTCAAAACATTGTCAAGGTATGTGCTTTGTGAAAGTCCTATTAAGTGTCTCGATCTATCTCTATAGATCTTGATGCCTAATATGAAAGTAGCTTATCCTAGGTCCTTCACTCGAAAACTCTTGTTCAAATATTCATTCACGCTTTCCAACATTTCTATATTGTTTGCAATCAGCAATATGTCACCCACATATAATATTAGAAACGCTATAGAGAGCTCCTACTCACTCTCTTGTAAATACAAGCTTCTACGTAAACTTGTATAAACCCGAACGATTTGATCACCTCATCAAAGTGAAGATTGCAACTCCGAGATGCATGCACCAATCCATAAATGGATCGTTGGAGTTTGCAAACTTTGCCAGCATTGTCTAGATTGACAAAACCTTCTCGTTGTATCATATACAACTCTTCCTTAAGGAAACCACTAAGGAACGTTGTTTTGGCATCCATCTGCTAAATTTCATAATCGAAAAATGAAGCTATTTCTAACATGATTCTGACAGACTTAAGCATCACTACCAGTGAGAAGGTATCATCGCAGTCAACTCCTTGAACTTGTGAGAAACCATTTGCCAAAAGTCAAGCTTTATAGATGGTGACATTACCATCCGCGTCCGTCTTGCTCTTAAAGATCCATTTGTTCTGAATGGCCTTTTGCCCTTCAGGTAATACTTACAAAGTCCATACTTTGTTTTCATACATGGATCCCATCTCGTATTTCATGGACTCTAACCATTTGTTGGAATCCAGGCCCATCATCGCTTCCCCATAGCTCGTAGGTTCATCGTTGTCCAACAACATGACCTCTAAGATAGGGTTGTCATACCACTCAGGAGCAGTACGTGTCCTTGTTGACCTACGAGGTTCAATAGTAACTTGATCTGAAGCTTTAGGATGATCATCATTAACTTCCTCTTCAACTGACGTAGGCTCCATAAAAACATCTTTCTGCGCTACGCTACTCTATGGTTGAATCAAAGGTTCAACAACCTCATTAAGTTCTATATTCCTCCCACTCAATTCTTTCAAGAGAAACTCTTTCTCAAGCAATGTTCCATTTTTAGCAACAAACACTTTTCCTTCAGATCTGAGATAGAAAGTATAGCCAACTGCCTCTTTTGGGTATCCTATGAAGACGCAATTCTCCGCTTTGGGTTCTAGCTTTTCAGGCTGATGCTTTTTGACATAAGCATCACATCCCCAAACTTTAAGAAACGACAACTTTGGCTTCTTGCCAAACCACTATTCATATGTCGTCGTCTTAGTGGATTTCGATGGTGCCCTATTTAAAGTGAATGCAACTGTCTCTAATGCATAACCCCAAAACGATAGTTGCAAATCGGCAAGAGAAATCATAAAAAGCACCATATCCAATAAGGTTCGATTTTGATGTTTGGACACACCAGTTGTAATAGCCCGGGACCGATGCTCCAGAATATTCCCCTTTTATTCCCATTCTCGTCTGTGTTTCGTTTGGTTGTTGCATTCATCATCACATCATTCGCATCATCTGCATGGCATCGTCACTCGTTTTCGAAAACTTGCATCCGTTCATAGCTACCAGTTCTCGCCGTTCTTGCCGTTGCCCATTTCGAGGCCAACCACACATGCAGTGCCCACAACATCGATAAAAAAATATTGTTTTTAAGGCTCGCATAAAAATTTCCTGGATTGGGTCGAAACTTGGCGTGCGGTCTCATTATAGTGTAGGTAGGCCGCCTGCCAAATTTTGTCAGATTCCGAGGTCATTTGATACCCGAACGGTCAACCGTAGCAAGGCGATCATCGGTTATTGATTAGACGTATTTTGTTTTTTAAAACTCGTGTCACGGGCCTCCATTCTCTCTCTTCTTAGCCTTATCCCACTCCATATAAAACCCACCACCCTTGCCCCGATCTGGCCGTCCGATTGCGATCTCATGGCCGAAATCGGCCCTGAAACCCCCTAACCCTAGCACCCTTGCCTATTTAAGTAGGTCCAACCTTCCAAATCGGGCTCCTCCTCTCTCCTCCTCGAAATCCGCGCTGCTGCCAGCCTTCCCCAATCCTGAGCATTGCTGCGTCCCACCTCCAGCCACCAGGGCCCACCCGAGCCCATCTCAGGCCTGCCCAGGTCCGAACCTGCACCGTCGCCCGAGCTCCTGCAGCCCCGCTCCTGCTCGACTGCGACCTCACCTGCGCCAGCGCTCGAGCTCCCTCTGCCTGTGCCACGACCCCACCTCCTCCGCGCTGGCCGGCGACCGCCGGAGCGAGCCGTCACCGCCGGAGAACTCCCGAGGCCGGACATTGCCGCCCCTCTCCTTCGTTCTCTTCTCTCTCTCCCCGTGCTAACTCCCTCCCTCTCCCTCGATTGTGTAGTCACCGCCGCCATGGAAGCCCTCCGAAGCTGATCATCGCGCCTTGAAACCGTCGGGAACGGACGAATCCAGGGCTCGCCGTCGCGGATCCGGCCTCCCCCACCTTCTTCGTGCCCGTCGGAGCCCTGCCCCGTTGCCTACTGGAGTCCTCTCTGTGCCTTGGCTGAGAAGGACGACGCCAGCGCTTCGCTCGCATTGACCGCACGACGCCTGCATGAGCCGCGGTCCACCAGCACCTCCGGTCTAGCTGCCCGCGGTCGGCCTGCCCCAGCCTCTCCTTCGACGGGCTTGGCCCACAAGGTGAGCCTCCAGTTCTCCCTATCCAGCGCCCGTGCGGTGATTTGCTATCTTGCGCTCGCTGCTCTATTTCAGATAGGAAGCAGATTCGGCCTGCTTACATTTTTTAGTTATGCATATTTGTCCATTATCTGAGAATTTCTGCTATTGCAGAAACCCCCCTAATCTTCATGCATTTAATAACTTATTAACCGTGCATCGGATTAAAAAACTTTATATATGAAACTTGTCTAAACTTTTGTGTAGATTCATAATATCCAACCCTTACATGTGTTTAAAAATGTTTAACTTGCTTATTTCTGGCAATTTGCGTAAATGCCATGCTAAAATGATTGATTTAATAATTGTAAACCGTAGCTCCGATGCAAATGCTTTATATATGTAACTATTCTACACAAATGTGTAGAATCTCATGGTGACATTTATTTTGATGTTTAACAACTCTAAAATTGTGTTAGGACAGATCTGGACTAAATTCATAATTTGCATATGGGGACATTTCGGATATGCTATATGTTGCTTCCGGCCTCATTTAAAATGCCTAGATGATGTAGTTGTTCATGCTTCACCGTTTGCCATGTTGAACAACAGGAAACATTGATGCGTACCTAAATGGAATGAACAAAATAATTTGAACGTGGAGTTTTGTCAATATGCAACTCGTTGCATATTGAACTTCACTTAACATGTAGTGGTTGTTTGCTATTCTTGCCATGCCATTACATGCGTTGCATATTTAAACCGGACATGCATCATATTGTTTGCGCATCATGTCATGCATATTTTGTGGTGTTCTCGTGTGTTGATTGTTGTTTTCGGATTGCTTATTGTCGATAGACTCCCAAAAGCATTCAGAGTGTGAGGATTCGTTCGACTACGGTGGCACGTCTTCTTCATGGACTCGATCTTCTTCCGAGCGGATCTCAAGAAAGATGACACATTTCCTTGGATACCACTACTACCATTGGTATGCTAGTTGTCCCTCTTTTATTGTTATGTCTCGCTACCAACCAGTTGTTTGTCAAGCCTCCCAATATTGCCATGAAAAGCCTCTAACCCTCCACCTTCCTAGCAAACCTTTGTTTCGCTATGTTACCGCCTGCTCAACCCTTCTTATAGTGTTTCTAGCTGCAGGTGCAATTGCTTCCATGTGACAACATGGACATTCTTTTGTTATCACAATATTATTGATATTTAATTTAATGCACTTATACATTTGGTAAATGGTGGAAGGCTTGGCCTTTTGCTCGGTGTTTTGTTCCGCTCTTGCCGCCCCTAGTTACTTGGGAACCGGTGTTATGTTCCATAATTGGGCGCTCCTAACATGCTCGGCGTTGTTATGGGGTCCCCCTTGATCTTTGTTTTAGGATAAAACTTGTCTGGCAAGGTCTAACATTGGTACTATTTGCTTAATGACAACTAAACTTTGCATAGGGCATAATCACCACATGGATAATGAATAACAACCCGGGCCAGTGCTCGTCATGAGTGTTGGTCCAAAAACGGTCTACCTGTGGGGCTGCCTCAAGGAAACTCGAGGATTGGTTTTTCCCTATAGCTAGACCCATCTATAGTGTCCCGAGAATGAGATATACGGCTCTTATCCGGGTTGTTGACACGTCGGGCGGCCTTGCTGGATTTTTTTTACCTTTCTCGAATATCTTGCTTGAGGAACTCTGATCCTCTTCGGGCTATCTCAAGGTGTCGGATTTCCTTTGGAATTGCTTATGAATATCACGAGATACGTGGTCGAGGTTATTCCCACGACATGTGGTTAATTTGTGATGGATGAGTTGGAGAACCCCCGTAGGGTAAAATCTTTCGGAAAGCCGTGCCCGCGGTTATGTGGCAAACTTGGATATTTTGTTTAACACCCGGCCATAGCAAACTTCATGTAAACTCTAATAAAATACACAAACTATGTGCGTATCCGTGACCATGACTTCTAGTGAGTTTTTTTCCGAGAGAGAACCCGGTGGGGTTATGTTTGACACAAGTAGGTGTTCAGGATCACTTAGTGATCATTACTAGTTCATGTCCGTTATGCGTGGGCCACCATACTTTACTTTCTATATTCGTAAGGTAGCCACTCCAATAAATTCTTAGTCGCTTGCTGTAGCCTCACCACTTAACCATACCCCACCCATTAAGCTTTAATAGTCTTAATACCCTTGGAAATGAGATTGCTCAGTCCCTATGGCTCATAGATTACTACAACAATAGTTGCATGTGCAGGTAATGTGATGATTTGATGTGGGCGCAATGCTTTTTTGATTTGGAGTTCTTCTTCTTCTTCTTTCGTAGTCGGACCCTGCTCTTCTGTATGATGTTTGAGTATGTTTTATGTATTGATGTGATATTGATGTAGCTTGTGGCGAGTGTAAGCGAATTCCATATAATCATCTCTTCTATACATGTACTTGTAATGATATCCATCCTTGCAATAAGGATAGGATCGCATCTTGGGCGTGACAAGTTGGTATCAGAGCCTGTACCGACCTAGGAGCCCCCTTGATTGATCGAACTTGGCCGAGTCGTGTCTAGTGAAAGAACTATTTTGAGTCTAGTTATATATCGGAGAGTGGGTTTCTTTTACTCCTCTTCTATACTCCGGTGAAGAATTACGACTTAGGAATTTTGTTACTACTCCTCTTCTCGCTCAAAAATTTTTAGGATCATGCGAATATTTTGGAATCTATATGATGCCGATGTGATGGAGTTCTGTACTTGGTGCCTCCTGTCATCGAGGAGTTGAGCTCCAGGGGATTCTTGACACATCGTTATCGTTCAGTTTCCTTAGTATCTCAGGACAGAGGATGTTCGAAATTACTTCAGTACTAGTAGTGGCGAGAGGAGTCTGGCATCCCCAGTACTGGTGGAGAGAGTTCGGATGTACTACCATTCTTAGTATCATTATGTTTTCAAGGGTCCGAGATAGATGGAGTTTCGAAGCCTCTGGTTATGTGATGAAGGATGGATACAGTTGGGGTGTAGGGCTTGTTAGTTGTGTGAGATATTTTCCTCCTTGTATCCCCAACACCCAATTGAATAACCAAGGAAGTTTCGGGAGTTCTCAGGTGGGAATTCAAGTAGTTACCTAGGCTATCTTCCAACAAATCATGATATGAGGTTGGGGTTCGACATCTAGCGGATTTGTTTGTTCACGGTCTTTCTTACAGACAACAGTCTCGATTTATGCTTCATCAAGACTTGTAGTTTGCTATGCCTAGGGAGCATATTCGAGCGTCATTTCAATATGACAATCCAATGTACGATCGAGCCCGTGCGAACCTTGCCACGAAAATATCGAGCGAAATCACTATTATGCATTTGTTTCCGGCTTGTTTTGTAAGCCCCATCCTTTGTTTGTTTTCGAATATAGTAATTCAAGTTGCTTCAATGTAAACTGGTGATCTCATATCCTTTCTAAGAAGTGTTCTCATATTTCAGTGAGAATACTAATTCTTGTGCTCAATCAAGTTAACATAGCAATTCTTTTCCTACCGGTGTGCTACTCTTCAAGATAATTCTATCCTCTTCAATATTTGCAAGGTCAATCCTCATGTTTATTTCCAGAGTTCTTTTCATCCATCCGAAGTTTTTGTTTGTTTTCCCCACCCTCCCGCCCTTTTTCTTCAGTGATTAAATTCTCATCCAAGTGCCTTTCTCTTCATCAATACTTCCGCTACCATTTCTTCATATTGTATCCGGTGATTTCTTGTGGAGATTCTCAAGAGTTTCAATTTCAAGATCTATCCTGATATTCTTTGTTCTTGTTGTTATTCTTCTCCGGTGGATTCAATTCAAGCTCTCAGAGTTCATCTTATCCTTTCTCATTTGTTCAATGGTTTCCGTGTTGGAATTTCTTTTCCAAGCCTATCTTCTTTATTCGTCTCCCTCTGTTCTATCTGGAGGTTGATGATATATTAGAAGATTCGTGTTTTCTTTCAATCCTTCCAAATTATTTTGAGGTTCTCACTTCATCAAGTTCTTAATTTGTACCGGTGCAATCTCTCTTTTAATCAATTGTTTCAATTGTGGGTTCTTTTGAGTTGGCCCATAACCCACAAGTTTTTTTCCTAGGATCCTACCTGAATCTTGTAATCTTTCCGTAGATGTCCTCAAGTTCTTTTCCATGTGACGTAAGAATGAATTCCACCAGTCATATTCCTTCTCCAAGATCGCTTCTAAATCATTTTCATTGTTGGCTGAACCTTCTTTATTCATTATTTCGGAGTGTCTCAATAATTCTTGGTGGTGTTCTCGTCATCATTCTCATCATTGAAGACTGAAGGAGAGTTTCTCTTAATCTTAGTACATTCTCTTGAAGATTTGTCATCTTGCCTTGATGCTTCCTCGCAAATTGTTTCCATTCATGAGAAATTTCTCCCATATCTATTCGATGCATTCAAAGTTGTTTCATTTCTCGATTGTCACACCCTGTGTTTGTATCACCTTGTCATGTTTGGATTTATAAAATTTGGAGCGAACTAAAACTTTTTCAAAGTGCTTGTGCTTGTTTCCAATGTTGTTTCCTTGCTTGATGATTACGGTCGTGGCACTCCTAGATTCTAATCCACTTCATATTTATCTTCCTTGACCCAAACCTCTTGCCCAAAGATCATGCCATGTGAATAGTGCCCTAAATTATTTTTATGAAATTTGGTTTTAACCAAAAATGATTTATTCAAATTAGGTTTTCAAAAACCATTGAAATGAGGTTTGCACTACAAGTCCTCAAATTGGGTGGATTCTTCTTTCCCAAGGACTTTATTTCAAACCTACTATATATAAGACTTCTCAAAACCACCAAATATTAATCTGAAAGATTATTCTTATATTTTATTCAAAGGCTTTTTATTAAAACCAGAAATATTCTTTCATAGGGAAAAATTATTTAAATGGTTTCAAAATATTTGAGAAAATTTAGGGAAACTCAGTGGACATATATTTTCCATATATATGAGTTTCAACACAAGGGTATGTTAAAATCATGGGCAAAACCCCTCAAAACCCGTTTTGTTCAAATCAAGCTTTTGAAATATTTCTATAAGAAATATTCTCAATAAATTCCAGGAAAATTGCAGCAAGTCAACACTATCATAGGAGATGATCTTGCAGAGTTGCATCTCAATGCAAGTTGACTTGGTTCTTCAAACCATCCCAAAACCCTTCCTGCCCAGATCCAAATATGAGCAACTTTACATTGTGAAGTGTCTCCCCTTGACCCCAAACTTTATGGGCATGTTCAAATGACCAAATAGTGATGCTACACTTAGTGGTGCATCAAGGGTAAAAGCCTAGCATCACTAGATCTATAGAAACCTGATTGTGTCAATTTCTAGGGTTTACCAAGTTTCCGTTGTCCACTTTTCCCCCTTGAGATCAAACTTGGTTAATCCCCTCATTTTTACCTAGAATTTGATCCTGGTAAATATCTTAGTAAGTTGGTACACTTATCTTGCCCAAATTACTACCAAACACCTTCTGGTGAATTGGTAAAACCTCTGGTTTCACCCCTTTCTCTTTTACCCTTGCCCCCAAATCTTTACCACATCTTTTGGCAGTGCCCAAGCACCACCAGTAAAAATCCCAAGTCACCAAGCCACTTGTAGGTGGGGTAAAACCCTCCATTTACCCCCTGGACAACACCATCCCAGTGTTGGAAATATGCCCTAGAGGCAATAATAAATTAGTTATTATCATATTTCCTTGTTCATGATAATCGTTTATTATCCATGCTATAATTGTATTGATCGGAGACTTAGATGCATGTGTGGATACATAGACAAAACCATGTCCCTGGTATGCCTCTAATAGACTAGCTCGTTGATCAAAAGATGGTTAAGGTTTCCTAGCCATGGACATGAGATGTCATTTGATAACGGGGTCACATCATTAGGAGAATGATGTGATGGACAAGACCCAAACTGCAAACGTAGCATATGATCGTGTCAGTTTATTGCTATTGTTTTCCGCATGTCAAGTATGTGTTCCTATGACCATGAGATCATGCAACTCACAGATATCGGAGGAGTGCCTTGTGTGTATCAAACGTCGCAACGTAACTGGGTGACTATAAAGGTGCTCTACAGGTATCTCCGATGGTGTCTGTTGAGTTGGCATGGATCGAGACTGGGATTTGTTACTCCGTGTGACGGAGAGGTATCTCGGGGCCCACTCGGTAATGCAACATCACAATAAGCCTTGCAAGCAATGTGACTAATTGTTAGTTGCGGGATCTTGTATTACGGAACGAGTAAAGAGACTTGCCGGTAATGAGGTTGAACTAGGTATGGAGATACCGACGATCGAATCTCGGGCAAGTAACATACCGAAGAACAAAGGGAACGTTATACGGGATTAACTGAATCCTTGACATAGAGGTTCGACCGATAAAGATCTTCGTAGAATATGTAGGAACCAATGTGGACGTCCATGTCCCTCCATTGGTTATTGACCGTAGAGGTGTCTCGGTCATGTCTACATAGTTCTCGAACCCGCAGGGTCTGCACACTTAATGTTTGGTGACGTTTCGGTAGTGTAGAGTTATGTATGGTGGTGACCGAAGTTTGTTCGGAGTCTCGGATGAGATCCCGGATGTCACGAGGAGCTCCAGAATGGTCTGGAGGTAAAGATTCATATATAGGAAGTCCCAGTTTGGTTTCCGGAAAAGTTTCAGGCTCATCGGTAGTGTATCGGGAGTGCCGGTAGTGTACCGGGAGGTCTCCGGGAGGGGTATTTCGACCCCAAGAGGTCCATGGGCTGTGGTAGAATAATAACCAGCCCTTAGTGGGCTGGTAAAACAGCCAGAAAGTCCCATGGCGCAGGAGAGAAAGTCCTAAAGCAAAAAGTGGAAAATCAGCCAATAGGAGGCAATCCTACTCCAACTAGGATTGGAGGTGAAGTAGGATTGCTTCCCACCTCCTATTTCGACCGACCCAAAGGCCTTGGCTGCCTCTTCTATCCTCTCCTCCTATATATACTAGTGGATTGGGTGGTTTTTGGACAGAGTTTCCGGCCACGTGCTACCCGTTACACCGGTGCATAGTTTCTCCTCTAGATCGGTTTTCTGCAGCGCTTAGGCGAAGCCCTGCCGGAATTGCTCCACCACCATCACCGGAGCGCCGTCACGCTGCCGGTGAACTCTCTCTCCTCTCCACCTCCTCTCGCTGGATCGAGACGGTGGAGATCGTCATCAAGCTGCACGTGTGCTGAACGCGGACGTGCCGTCCGTTCGGCGCTAGATCGGAAGGACCGTGACCGAGATCACGAGACGGTTCGTGATGTGATCACGGAACGGATCGTGATGAGTTCGCGGGATAGATCGTGAGACGGATCGTGATGAGTTCGCGGGACGGATCTTGATGTGTTCACGGGACGGTTCGTGATTGGATCGCGGGACGCTCGGCGATTTGGATCGCGAAGAAGTTCGACTACACCAACCGCGTTTCTTAACGCTTCCTGCTTAGCGATCTACAAGGGTATGTAGATCCACTCTCCCTCTCGTAGATGCTCATCACCATGGATAGGTTTGCGTGTGCGTAGGAAATTTTTTGTTTCCCATGCGACGTTCCCCAACAGTGGCATCATGAGCTAGGTTGATGGTTCGATGAGATCTCGAGTAGAACACAAAAGGTTTGTGGGCGTTGATGCTTAGATTGCTTCCTCCCTTGGTCGTATTTTGGTTCAGCGGGATTTTGAGATGAAGTGGCCCAGACCAACATTACTCGTACGCTTACGAGAGACCGGTTCCCTCGACGCAACTTGTTGCCTAGATGGCTTGCGGGTGACAGTTTCTCTCACTTTAGTTGGATCGGATTCGACAAAGGTGGCCCTTGAGAAGGTTGAAAAGCAAACTAGTGTATCACCGTTGTGGTTTATGCGTAGGTGAGAATCGTTCTTGCTAGATACCCATAGCAGCCACGTAAAATATGCAACAACAATTAGAGGACGTCTAACTTGTTTTTGCAGGGTATGTTGTGATGTGATATGGCCAATTACATGATGAGATATATGTGATGTATGAGATGATCATGTGATGTATAGATTATCACGACTTGCATGTCGATGAGTACGGCAACCGGAAGGAGCCATAGGGTTGTCTTTAATTATTGTATGACCTGCGTGTCAATCATTAAGTGCTATGTAATGCTTTACTTTATCGCTACGGTAGCAATAGTAGTAGAAGCATGCAGGGCGTGACAACCCCAATGGCAACACATTGATGGATATCAAGATGATGGAGATCATGGTGTTGTGCTGGTGACGATGGAGATCATGCCGGTGTTTCGAAGATGGAGATCTTAAACACAAGTTCATGGCCATATCATCTCACTTATGAATTGCATGAGATGTTAATCCTTTTATGCACCTTGTTTTGCTTAGTACGGCAGTAGCATTATAAGGTGATCCCTCACTTGAATTTCAAGATGAACTGTGTTCTCCCCAAGTGTGCACCGTTGCGAAAGTTCGTCGTGTGGAGACACCACGTGATGATCGGGTGTGATAGACTCTATGTTCACATACAACGGGTGCAAGCCAGATTTGCACGCGCAGAACACTCGGGTTAAACTTGACGAGCCTAGCATGTACAGACATGGCCTCGGAACACGAGAGACCGAAAGGTCAAACATGAGTCATATAGTAGATATGATCAACATAATGATGTTCACCATTGCAGCCACCTCAACTCACGTGATGATTGGACTTGAGTTGGTGAATTTGGATCATGTATCACTCGAATGATCGGAGGGATGTCAATTTGAGTGGGAGTTCTTAAGTAATATGATTAATTGAACTCATTATCATGAACATAGTCAAAGTGTCTTTGCAAATTATGTTGTAGATTACTAGCTCGCGCTGTAGCTCCCTTAAATTTTTATATGTTCCTAGAGAAATAGAGTTGAAAGATGTTGGTAGCGATATTGCGGACTGGTTCCGTGATCTGAGGATTGTCCTCATTGCTGCACAGAAGGCTTATGTCCTTAATGCACCGCTCGGTGCGCCACCCCCTCTAGCGTCATCTATAGATGTTGTGAACATCTAACATGCACGTGTCGATGACTACTTGATAGTTTAGTGCGTCATGCATTACGGCTTACAATTGAAGCTCCGAAACGTTTTGAATGTCACGGAACATATGAGATGTTCTAGGAGCAGAGATTGTGATCTTAGGCTCGTGCCTGTGTTGCGAGATATGAGATCTCCAACAAAGATTCTTTGCCTGTAAGATGAAGGAGAATAGCTCAATCGTTGAGCATGTACTCAGATTGTCTGGGTACTACAATCGCTTGAATCAAGTGGGAGTTGATCTTCCAGATAAGATAGTGATTGATATAGTTCTCCAAGTCACTGTCACTAAAGCTACTAGAACTTAGTGATGAACTATAATACACCAGGGATAGAAGTATTGATCCCTGAGCTGTTCGCGATGTTTGACACCGCGAAGGTAGAAATCAAGAAGGAGCGTCAAGTGTTGATGGTTAATCAAACCACTAGTTTCGAAAAGGGCAAGAGCAAGGAGGGAAACTTCATGGATAGCAAGTCAGTTGCTGCTCCAGTGAAGCAACCCAAAGTTGAACTCAAACCCGAGACTAAGTGCTTCTATTATGAGGTGAGAGGTCGCTGAAGCGGAACAACCCTAGATACTTGGTAGATAAGAAGGCTGGCAACATCGATAGATGTATATTTGATATACGAGTTATTGATGTGTACCTTGCTAGTACTCCTAGTAGCACCTGGGTATTGGATACCGGTTCGGTTGCTAAATGTTAGTAACTCGAAATAAAAGCTACGGAATAAACGGAGAACTAGCTAAGGGTGAGGTGACGATGTGTGTTGGAAATGTTTCCAAGGTTGATGTGATCAACATCGCACGCTCTCTCTACCTTCACGATTAGTGATGAACCTAAATAAATGTTATTTGGTGTTTTGCATTGAGCATGAACATGATTAGATCATGTTTGTTACAATACGGTTATTCATTTAAGTCAGAGAATAATAGTTATTCTGTTTACATGAATAAAACCTTCAATGGTCATGCACCCAGTGAGAATGGTTTGTTGAAATCTTGATCGTAGTAATACACATGTTCATAACATTGATGTCAAAAGATACAAAGTTAAATAATGATAGTACCACATACTTGTGGCACTGCCGCAAAATGTCATATTGGTATAAAGCGCATGAAGAAACTCCATGGTGATGGATATTTGGACTCATTCGATTTCGAATCGGTTGAGGCATGCGAAACATGCCTCTTGGGCAAGATGACTAAAGGACCCCGTTGGATGGAGCGGGCAAGTGATTGATTGGAAATGATACATGTTGATGTATGCAATCTAGTGAGTCTTGTAGCGTGTAGTGGATATCGTTATTTTCTTACCTTCACTGATGATTTGAGTAGATATAGTGTATATTTACTTAATGAAACACAAGTCTGAATCGTTTGAAAGGTTCAAGCAAATTCAGAGTGAAGTTTAAAGATCATCGTGACAAGAAGATAAAAATGACTGCGATATGATCGTGGAGGTGAATATCTGAGTCACGAGTTTGGCATACAACTTAAGACAATGTGAAAGTTGTTTCACAACTAAACGCCACCTGGAACACCATAGTGTGATGGTGTGTCCGAACATCATAGTTATGCTCTATTGGACATGGTGCGTGCTATGATGTCTCTTATCGTTTTACTACTATAATTTTGGGGTTATGCATTAGAGACAACTACATTCACTTTAAATAGGGCACCATCTAAATCCGTTGAGATGACACCATGTGAATTATGGTTTGATAGAAACCTAAGCTGTCATTTCTTAATACTTGGGGCTGCGACACTTGTGTGGAAAATGTTTTCACCTAATGAGGTCGAACCCAAGGCGGACAAATGCATCTTCATAGAATACCCTAAGATCAGTTGGGTGAACCTTCAATCTCAGATCCTAGTGCAAAGTGTTTGTTGCTTAAACGGATCCTTTCTCGCTGAAATGTTTCTCTCGAAAGAATTGAGTGGGAGGAAGATAGAACTTGATGAGGTTGTTAAACCTTTGTTCAACCAGAGAGTAGCGCAACGCAGAAAGATGTTTCTGTGAAGCCTACGTTAGTTGAAGAGGAAGTTAATGATGATGATCATGAAGCTTCAGGATCAAGTTACTATCAAACTTCGTAGGTCGACAAGGATGTGTACTGCTCCTGAGAGGTACGGCAACCCTGTCTTGGAGGTCATGTTGTTGGACAACGATGAACCTACGACCTATGGATAAGCGATGATGGGCCCGGATTCCGACAAATGGTTGGAGGCCATGAAATCCGAGATAGGATCCATGTATGAAAACCAAGTATAGAGTTTGGTAGACTTGCTCGTTGGACAGCAGGTCGTTGAGTACATATGGATCTTTAAAATGAAGACAAACACTGATGGTAAATGTCACCATTTGTAAAGCTCGACTTGTTGCAAAGATGTTTGTGACAAGTTCAAGGAGTTGACTGCGATGAGGCTTTCTCACTCGTAGCGATGCTAAAAGTCTGTTGGAATTATGTTAGCAGTTGCTGCATTTTCAATTATGAAATCTGGCAGATGGATGTCAAAACATCGTTTCCTTAACGGTTTACTTGAGTAAAGGTTGTATGTGATACAACCAAAAGGTTTTGTCAGTCCTAAGGATGCTAAAAGGTGAGCAAGCTTCAGTGATCCTTCTATGGACTGAAGCAGGCATCTCGGAGTTGGAATATACGCTTTGATGAGTTGATAAAAGTTTTTGAGTTTATACAAAGTTTACGAGAAACTTGTATTTACAATAAAGTGAGTGGGAGCACTATAGAATTTCTGATAAGTATATGTGGATGACATATTGTTGATCGAAAATAATGTAGAATTTTTGGAAAGCATAAATAGTTGTTTGGAAAGTGATTTTCAAAGTAAAACCTGGATAAAACTACCTAATTGTTGAGCATCAAGATCAGTAGAGATAGATCAAGGATGACTTGATGAGACTTTCAATGAGTGCATACCTTGACAAGATTTTGAAAGAGTTCAAAATGGATCAGTCAGAGAAAGAGTTCTCGCTTGATTTGTAAGGTGTGAAAGTTGAGTGAGACTCAAAGCTCGACAACGGCAGAAGAAAGAGAAAGGACGAATGTCGTCCCCTATGCCTTAGCCATAGGCTCTATATTATGCCATGCTGTGTACCGCACCTGTGTGTGCCTTGCCATGAGTCCGTCAGGGGGTACAAGAGTGAACCAGGAGTGGATCACTGGACAGCGGTCAAGATTATCCTCAGTAACTAAGAGACAGAGGAGATGTTTCTTGATTATGGAGGTGATAAAGAGTTCGTCGTAAGGAGTTACGTCGATACAAGCTTTAACACTAATCTGGATGACTCGTAGTAGCAATCTGGATACGTATAGTGGAGCAGCCATTTGGAATAGTACCGAGCGGAGTGTGGTAGCAGTGTTTACGGTTTGACATAGAGATTTGCAAAGTACACACAGATCTGAATATCGCAGACCCATTGACTATAAGACCTCTCTAACATGCAAAGCATGATCGAGCCACAGAACTCATTGGGTGTTAGATTCATAACAATGCGAATCACATGGTGATGTGAACTAGATTATTGACTCTAGTGCAAGTGGGAGACTGTTGGAAATATGCCCTAGAGGCAATAATAAATTAGTTATTATCATATTTCCTTGTTCATGATAATCGTTTATTATCCATGCTATAATTGTATTGATCGGAGACTTAGATGCATGTGTGGATACATAGACAAAACCATGTCCCTAGTATGCCTCTAATAGACTAGCTCGTTGATCAAAAGATGGTTAAGGTTTCCTAGCCATGGACATGAGATGTCATTTGATAACGGGGTCACATAATTAGGAGAATGATGTGATGGACAAGACCCAAACTGCAAACGTAGCATATGATCGTGTCAGTTTATTGCTATTGTTTTCCGCATGTCAAGTATGTGTTCCTATGACCATGAGATCATGCAACTCACAGATATCGGAGGAGTGCCTTGTGTGTATCAAACATCGCAACGTAACTGGGTGACTATAAAGGTGCTCCACAGGTATCTCCGATGGTCTCTGTTGAGTTGGCATGGATCGAGACTGGGATTTGTTACTCCGTGTGACGGAGAGGTATCTCGGGGCCCACTCGGTAATGCAACATCACAATAAGCCTTGCAAGCAATGTGACTAATTGTTAGTTGCGGGATCTTGTATAAGGAACGAGTAAAGAGACTTGCCGGTAACGAGGTTGAACTAGGTATGGAGATACCGACGATCGAATCTCGGGCAACTAACATACCGAAGAACAAAGGGAACGTTATACGGGATTAACTGAATCCTTGACATAAAGGTTCGACCGATAAAGATCTTCATAGAATATGTAGGAACCAATGTGGACGTCCAGGTCCCGCCATTGGTTATTGACCGTAGAGGTGTCTCGGTCATGTCTACATAGTTCTCGAACCCGCAGGGTCTGCACACTTAATTTTCGGTGACGTTTCGGTAGTGTAGAGTTATGTATGGTGGTGACCGAAGTTTGTTCGGAGTCTCAGATGAGATCCCGGATGTCACGAGGAGCTCCGGAATGGTCCGGAGGTAAAGATTCATATATAGGAAGTCCCAGTTTGGTTTCCGGAAAAGTTTCGGGCTCATCGGTAGTGTACCGGGAGTGCCGGTAGTGTACCGGGAGGCCTCCGGGAGGGGTATT
Source organism: Hordeum marinum (assembly GCA_022496015.1). NCBI lineage: Eukaryota > Viridiplantae > Streptophyta > Magnoliopsida > Poales > Poaceae > Hordeum > Hordeum marinum. The sequence goes on along the minus strand of CM039677.1, from coordinate 336,134,542 downwards.
TCGACCCCAAGAGGTCCATGGGATGTGGTAGAATAATAACCAGCCCTTAGTGGGCTGGTAAAACAGCCACAAAGGCCCATGGCGCAGGAGAGAAAGTCCTAAAGCAAAAAGTGGAAAATCAGCCAATAGGAGGCAATCCTACTCCAACTAGGATTGGAGGTGAAGTAGGATTGCTTCCCACCTCCTATTTCGGCCGACCCAAAGGCCTTGGCTGCCTCTCCTATCCTCTCCTCCTATATATACTAGTGGATTGGGTGGTTTTTGGACAGAATTTCCGGCCACGTGCTACCCGTTACACCGGTGCATAGTTTCTCCTCTAGATCGGTTTTCTACAGCGCTTAGGCGAAGCCCTGCCGGAATTGCTCCACCACCATCACCAAAGCGTCGTCACGCTGCCGGTGAACTCTCTCTCCTCTCCACCACCTCTCGCTGGATCGAGACGGTGGAGATCGTCATCAAGCTGCACGTGTGTTGAACGCGGACGTGCCGTCCGATCGGCGCTAGATCGGAAGGACCGTGACCGAGATCGCAAGATGGTTCGTGATGTGATCACGGAACGGATCGTGATGAGTTCGCGGGACAGATCGTGAGACGGATCGTGATGAGTTCGCGGGACGGATCATGATGTGTTCACGAGACGGTTCGTGATTGGATCGTGGGACGCTCGGCGATTTGGATCGCGAAGAAGTTTGACTACACCAACCGCGTTTCTTAACGCTTCCCGCTTAGCGATCTACAAGGGTATGTAGATCCACTCTTCCTCTCGTAGATGCTCATCACCATGGATAGGTTTGCGTGTGCGTAGGAAAATTTTTGTTCCCCATGCGACGTTCCCCAACACCCAGTGCCCCAACCGCCTCGGGCCAGGAGAGCATGCTACCGAGCCCCCTCGACGTCCGCACCTCCCTGTCGGTCGCCTCCCCCTCCTCTCTCCCTCTCCAGGGACCTCCCCACATGCGCGACACGACCGCCCCTGTCAGCCAGTGCTCGGGCTTGCACGCGCGACGCCCTTGCCCCCCTCTACTTGTCCGCACCCTCCAGGGCATCTCTTGTGGATCCCTTGCCCCGCCTGCGCCCCCTCCTTTGCCTGTCGTGGCTCAACGGTGAGTGCCCGAGATATTCCGCTCTCGCCACCTCCCCTGACTCCGCCGTCACCTATATATAGCCCCCCCGGACCCCCCTATCCTCCTCTGTCACCTCTCTCCGCTCCCAGACGAGCACCCGTTCCACCCCCGCGAGCCACGAGGGCCCCTGCACCCGGATTGGACCCGTGCTCCGCCGTCAAGGAACGCCGTCGATCTCGTGGTATGCGGCATCCCCAGTGCTCATTCTTCTTCCTCTGTGCATCCCTCTACATCCTAGAGTGATCCCTCCTCCCCTCAACTTCATTTGCATCTCAGGGCGGCCGGACCTTCCACTTCTCGAAGCCCTCCGCCACGGATTCACGTCGCCGACGAACCCCTGTCCTCCGGCGACCACCACCATGCCTAAGCAAATGACGGAACCTCCCTGAGACTCCCCATGCCTTCCTCGTGGCGAACGACTGCCGGAGTCACTGCCGGTGAGCCTCCCCGAGCCCCTGTTTCGCAGGTAGGAGATGACTAGCGGGGCCCCCGTCATACTCACCTACCCCCTGTGCCACCTATAGGTAGGGCCCACCTATAGGGTTCGAACCCGTCGGCTGCGCGTGCGCCATCTCAGCCCGGGCCGGTTCCCCTTTGGGCCGGCTCTGCCACGGTGCTTCTGGCCCGAGAGGCACAATGCGCTTTTCTTTTTCTTTTTTCTTTTTGTTTGATTCCAAAAATTCCAAAGGGCACAAATTAAATCCAATTCCAATTCTTATTCCACCTCAAATCTTGAAATAATCCATAGAATTTATTAGTGCCATTTGTAAAAAATATTTGAAAACATTTTTAGCATAGTTTTAATTTAAAACCCCTATTTAGCACTATGAGCTCCTGGTTTAAGTAGTTTTAAAAATCTTTTTGAGTTTAGAAACCTAGACAAGTATTTTTAGTATATCTTGTTGTATTTATCAGAGTAGGGTAGCATTTTTGATTGTAGCTTGTGTGCTCTGTTTTTGGGTGTTGCTTATTTTTATCACTTTTATTCGCGTCGTTTGATTGCGCGATTGATGAAGAAGTTGGACTCGAAGACTTTGAACACCCCGGAGACTTTGTTGAGCCAGGCAAGCAGCCCTTTAACCATGTTAAGAAACTTTTTCATGCATGTCATAATGCACTTATTGTTTTGATGTTTGATCATGACGAGATGTCCCCCGTTCAGTGGGTTGCCTCCAATACTTTTACCATTGGCACTTGCATCAAGCATGACCCTACCACCTTATGAGGGTTATGCGGGTGGGAGTAGTTAGGTTGCTAATAGATGCTATGTAAATGGGATGGGGTCTATGCATGGTGATGGAAATGAAGTAGTGATTCTTTCAAAGAGTTTTTGAAAACTCCGCCGGTGCCACTAATGCCCGAGGGAGATGATGATGATAAGTTGGGTGAGCACTTGAGAAAGAAGTGGTGTGCTGGAACAAGATGAGAATGTGTTTTCAAAAATGGATTGGTGTAAGTTGCGACCGTTACTCCAACCTTACATGCACAACCATGATACCCCTTATGGGACGGGGCTTTGTTGATTACCTTGGTGGGTATTGGCAAGGAGCCCGCATTACTAGTGGTGGGAGTGGCGTGGTCCCTCGCGATACGGGGTTGTATCGATATGTATGATCATGCGCTGTCTTCACAGGCACCGGGCACACCATTGGTCCCCATATGGATGGTACAATTAGAGCGAGGCTCGTGTGATGTACATCGTGTGGGCTGGGTACCAATCGAGTGGACTCTTTGTCTAGTATCGCTAGGGGAAAGGCATTGTTCGGCTGCTTACCTTGGGTGTGTTATATACCGCGAGTCGTGGATGACACAGAAGTTCCCCGAGTCTTGTGGGTAAAGTGTGCAACCTCTGCAAAGTGTAAAACTATTCGAATAGTCGGGTCCACGGTCAAGGACAGTTGGATGACCGCTCTTGTGCTATGTCCAAAAGATTTCACAAACTGGTGTGGGTGTGTGTGTGTGTGTGTTGGAGACAAAGATGGTACATGAGCTAAGTCCGATGACTTAGCATGACAATTGAACTAAGTCTGATGACTTAGCATGATGAATGAACATGAGATGTTCGCCCCCTGCTTATAGTGATATCTGTAACTCGTTCATATGGATGGCTGCCAAACTGTTGATGCATGCTTACTTAGTTACTTGATCATGTCATCACATTGAAAATTGGATTTCCGCAAATTACCTGCTTAGTGCTATATCATGCATCATTATTACCTTGTTCCACAACTTGGGTTGCTTGCGAGTACATTCAAAGTACTCATTGGCTTGCCACTTGTTATTTAATTGGCCGGGCATGGAAGAACATGAGTTTGTTGAAGAGTTTGTTGGTGACGAACATGCGAACTAGGACACTTCCTAGTCAAAATGCATGTAGGTTAACCCACATGGCATGGGTTCATGCTTTCGACCAAGGTTTCCGCTGTTTGTTTTATTTAAGTGTTTGGCCCTTGAGGCCCTATCTATGTAAGACTAGACCTTCATGGTCTTTATTTGTGTAAGACGCTATATGTGGATGTAAGACTCTTGTTATTTAGCTTCTCTGTGTTTAGTGAGTATTGATCTCTGGGATCACTATACATGTGCATTCAGTGATCATGACTTATGAGTCGGGGTCCCCACATCGATCCTCCCGAAGGCCATCATTTCAGAAGATTTCTTCGTTCTCAGCTTTCCACTTTCATTCTCAAATTCTTCTCAATTGTCGTCTCTTCATTCGTATCTCAATCATTCCGGTGCCTGGTGAAGTTTTCCATTAGGTGGATCATGCTCTCTTCGTTCTCATGTTATATCATTCATTTGTATTATTCTCTTTAGTTTATAATTCTTACTGGTGTTCTCATGAAAGACTTCTTCAAGTTTACGATCTCTCTCTCTCTTTCTCTTCAATTCCTTGCAACAAGAATAAGTGATTGCAAAATCCGTTGCTTGTCATCAATTTAACTTGATGAAGGATGAGCATAACATAATTCTTATTCTCTTCATCAAGGTGATTTCATTCCTTCTTCCAGAGTTGTTCATGATATCAATTCTTGGTTCCAAGTGTTCATCTTTTATTTTCTGGAGTTCCAAGTTTTCTCTAATATCTCATCGCGAAGATTCTTCCAAATCATGGTAAGGCAGCAATCTTGTTCTTTTGCAACCTTCAATTCTTTTCTATCATCCTCTCTTTTTTGGAGGTTCCTCATGGTGGTTCACCAAGGAGTTAATTCTTTCTCCAAGTATTCTTCAAGATTCTTGTTCGAGGTGCTCAAGTGTTCTTTCTCTTAGATTTCTAAGTTCAATTCCTTGTTCATTGTGTTTTGTGATGGTGTTATTAAATTCTTGATTATGAGGAGTCTTGAAGGTAAATTATCAAGAATAAGATAAGTAAACCCATCATGTGTTTCTCGGAGTTGTCTTGGGTTGGATTTCACCCAAAGCATTTCCTAAGGACTGTTGCTATCTTGGTGTCATAAATGATTCAAGTGTCTCCTCCTCCTCTTGGTGAAAGAAGTTTTGCATATCTTGTTGCTCTCAAGCAATCAATTGTTTCTGTTGTGGCAGGTTGTCACCTCATAATTTTCAGATGTTTTCCACAAGCCCATAACAAGCTATTCTTTTCGTTGTTGATTCTCCGTCAACCCTGTTCAATCTCTTCTTGTAAGATGCTTCTCAAGCTCAATGGTGGTAGAAGTTGTTATGTTCTTCTCCGTACTTTTCCTTCCAATTATCCGGTTTCTATTCTTTTGTTCTAGAGGCATTGTGGTGTTGCTCTTTTCAACCCACATCTATTTGGTTAAGATCATGTTCTTTCTTTGCTTATCCATTTGACCGGAGTGTGGTGTTATCTATTCAAGTTCTTTTCCTTCTTATCAAATTTTTCCTCTCTATCCTACCGAAGTGCTGCCGAAATTTCTTCTGAATTCTTTCTTGTTCCTCATGTCATTCTTCTTCTTGTTGAAACCTTCAATGATCATTGGTTTCACTCATTTGTCAGAGAAGCAACTAAGTTTTACCTCTTGCTCTTTATCTCCCCATTTCATTCTAGATCTCGGGACAAGATCCCCTTGTAGTGAAGGAGAGTTGTAACAACCTGGGACAGATGCTCCAGAAGGTTCCCCTTTTATTCCCATTCTCGTTCGTATTTCATTTTGATGTTGCATTCATCATCGCGTCATTTGCATCATCTGCATGGCATCGTAACTTGTTTTCAAAAAATTGCATCTGTTCGTAGTTGCTGGTCCTATCTGTTCTTGCCGTTGCCCGTTTCGAGGCCAACCACACATGTAGTGCCCGCAGCATCGATAAAAAATGTATTTTTTAAGGCGCACATAAAACTTTCCCGGATTGGGTCGAAACTTGGCGTGCGGTCTTATTATAGTGTAGGTAGTACGCCTGCCAAATTTCATCGCATTTCAAGGTCATTTGATACCCGAATGGTCAACCTTAGCAGTGAGGTCATCGGTTATTCGTCGAACGTTTTTCTCTGTTTAAAACTCATGTCACGGGCCTCCGTTCTCTCTCTCTTCTCAGCCTTAGCCCACTCCACACACAGCCCACCACCCTTGCTTCGATCCGGCCATCTGATTGCGATCGCGCGGCCGAAATCGGACCTAAAACCCCCTAACCCAAGAACCCTTGCCTATTTAAGCAGGTCCAACCTTCCAAATCTGGCTCCTCCTATCTCCTCTCAAAATCCGCGCCGCCGCGAGCCTACCCCAATCCTCAGTGCCACTGCCTCCCACCTCCATCCACTAGGGCCCGCCCGAGCCCAACTGAGGCCCGCCCAGGCCCGAACCTGTGCCGCCGGCCAAGCTCCCGTTACCCCGCTCTCGCTCGACCGCGACCTCACTTGCGCTAGCACCCGAGCTCCCTCTAGATGCACCTCGATGCCGCCTCCTCCGTGCTGGCCGGCGACCGCCGGAGCGGAGCCGTCACCACCGGCAAACTCCCGAGGCCGGACCTCGCTGCCCCTCTCCTTCCTTCTCTTCTCTCTCTCCCCGCGCTAACTCCCTCTCTCTCCCTTGATTGTGAAGTCGCCGCCACCATGGAAGCCCTCCAAAGCTCTCCGCCGCGCCTTGAAACCACCGGGAACAGACGGATCCCAGGCTCCCCATCGCGGATCTAGCCTCCTCCGCCTTCTTCGCCCCGCTGGAGCCTTGCCCCGTTGTTCGCCGCCGGCATGAAGTCCTCTCTATGCCTGGGCAGAGGAGGACAACGCCAGCGCTTTGCTCGTGTTGACCACGTGATGCTTGTGTGGGCCGCGGACCACTAGGGCCTCCGGCCTAGCCGCCCGCGGTCGGCCTGCCCCAGCCTCTCCATCGACGGGCTTGGCCCACAAGGTGAGCCTCTAGATCGCCCTATCCAGCGCATGTGCAGTGATTTGCTATCTTGCGCTTGCTGCTCTATTTTGGCTAGGGAGCAGATTCGGCCCGCTTACGTTTTTTAGTTACGCGAATTTGTCCATTATTTGAGAATTACCGTTATTGCAATAAAACCCCTAACCATCGTGCATTTAATAACTTATCAACCGTGCACCGGATTAAAAAAACTTTATATATGAAACTTGTCTAAAATGTTGTGTAGATTCATAATATCCAACTCTTACATGTGTTTAAAATGTTTAACTTGCTGATTTCTAGCTAGTTGCGTAAATGCCATGCAAAAATGATTTATTTAATAACTTTAAACTGTAGCTCCGATGCAAATGCTTTACATATGTAACTTGTCAAGAAAATGTGTAGAATCTCATGGTGACATTTATTTTGCTGTTTAACAACTCCAAAATTGTGTTAGGACAGATCTGGACCAAATTCATAATTTGCATATGGGGAAGTTTCAGATATGCTATATGTTGCTTCCGGCCTCATTTAAAATGCCAAGATGATGTAGTTGTTCATACTTCACCGTTTGCCATGTTGAACAACATGTAATATTGATGAGTACCTAAACAGAATGAACTAAATAATTTGAACGTGGACTTGTGTCAATATGCAACTCGTTGCATATTGAACTTCACTTAACATGTAGTAGTTGTTTGCTATTCTTGCCATGCCATTACATGCGTTGCGTATTTAAACCGGACATGCATCATATTGTTTGCGCATCATGTCATGCATATTTTGTGGTGTTCTTGTGTGTTGATTGTTGTTTTCGGATTGCTTCTTGTCGATAGAGTTCCAAAAGCATGTGCAGTGTGAGGATTCGTTCGACTACGGTGGCACGTCTTCTTCATGGACTCGATCTTCTTTCGAGCGGGACCTCACGAAAGATGACACATTTGCCTAGATACCACTACTATCATTGCTATGTTAATTGTCCCGCTTTTATCGTTATGTATCGCTACCAACCACTTTTTTGTGAAGCCTCCCAATATTGCCATGATAAGCCTCTAACCCTCCACCTTCCTGGCAAACTTTTGTTTGGCTATGTTACCGCTTGCTCAGCCCTTCTTATAGCGTTTCTAGCTACAGGTGCAATTGCTCCCATGTGACAACATGGACATTCTTTTGTTATCACAATATTAGTGTTATTTAATTTAATGCACTTATACACTTGGTAAATGGTGGAAGGCTTGGCCTTTTGCTCGGTGTTTTGTTCCGCTCTTGGCGCCCCTAGTTACTTCTGAACCGGTGTTATGTTCCATAATTGAGTGCTCCTAAATGCTCGGGGTTGTTATGGGGACCCCCTTGATCTTTGTTTCAGGATAAAACTTGTCTGGCAAGGCCCAACTTTGGTACTATTTGCTTAATGACAACTTAAATTTGCATAGGGCATGATCACCCCATGGATAATTAATCAACAACTCGGGCCAGTGCTCCTCATGAGTGTTGGTCCAAAAACGGGCTGCCTATAGGGCCACCTCGAGGAAACTCGGGGATTGGTTTTTCCCTGTCACTAGACCCATCTGTCGTGTCCTAAGAATGAGATACGCGGCTCTTATCGGGGTTGTCAACACGTCGGGCAATCGTGCTGGATTTGTTTTACCTTTCTCGAATATCTTGTATGAGGAACTCTGGTCTTCTATGGGCTATCTCGAGGTGTCGGATTTCCTTTTGAATTTCTTATGAAGATCACGAGATCCCTGGTCGAGGTTATTCCCATGGAATGTGGTTAATTTGTGATGGATGAGTTGGAGGACCCATGCAGGGTTAAATCTTTTGGAAAGCCGTGCCCGCAGTTATGTGGCAAACTTGGATATTTTGTTTAACACCCGGTCATAGCAAACTTGATGTAAACTCTAATAAAATACGCAAACTGTGTGCGTAACCGTGACTGTCTCTTCTCGTGAGTTCTTTTCCGAGAGAGAACACAGTGGGGTTATGTTTGACGCAAGTAGGTGTTCTGGATAACTTACTGATCATTACTAGTACATGTCAGTTATGTGTAGGCCACCATACTTTACATTCTGTATTCGTAAGGTAGCCACTCCAATAAATGCTTAGTCGCTTGCTGCAGCCTCACCACTTAACCATACCTCACCCATTAAGCTTTAATAGACTTGATACCCTTGGAAATGAGATTGTTGAGTCCCTGTGGCTCACAGATTACTACAACAACAGTTGCAGGTGCAGGTAATGCGATGACTGGATGTGAGCGCGATGCTTGTTTTATTTGGAGTTCTTCTTCTTCTTCAATCTAGGATGGGTTGTAGGTGGCATCCTGGGATAGCAAGGATGGATGTCGTTTTATCGTTTGATTTAGTACATAGTCGGACCCTTCTCTTCTGTATGATGTTGGAGTATGTTGTTGTATTGATGTGATATTGATGTAGCTTGTGGCGAGTATAAGCTAATTCCATATACTCATCTCTTCTGTACATATACTAGTAATGATATCCACTCTTGCAACATGATGTGATGCGCTTCTATCCCTGTCGAGGCCCGCGTGCCAAAATAAGGATAGGATCACATCTTGGGCGTGACAATTACACTGTGGTGTTCTAGGCGGTGTCAATTCTGAAACATTTCCACACTATCTTAAGTGACTGCCAAACTCATAACTCAGATATTCTCCTCCTCAATCAGATCATAGGAACTTAATCTTCTTGTTACGATGATTCTCAACTTCACTCTGAAATTGCTTGAACTTTTTAGACATTTGAGACTTGTGTTTCATTAAGTAAATATACCCATACCTACTTAAGTCATCAGTGAAGGTGAGAAAATAACAATATCGACCGTGCGCCTCAATGCTCATTGGGCCGCACACATCAGTATGTATGATTTCCAACAAGTCACTTTCCCGTTCCATTGTTCTAGAAAACGGGCTCTTAGTCATCTTCCCGGTGAGGCATGGTTCACATGTGTCAAGCGCTTCAAAATCAAGTGACTTTAAAAGTCCATCAGCATGGAGCTTCTTCATGCGTTTTACACCAATATGACCTAAATGGCAGTGCCACAAGAAAGTGGTACTATCATTATCAACTCTACATCTTTTGGCATCAATGTCAGGAACATGCGTATCATCACTATCAAGATTCAATAAGAATAAACCCCCACATTGGGTGCATGACCATAAAAGATATTACTCATATAAATAGAACAACCATTATTCTCTGATTTAAATGACTAACCGTCTTGCAATAAACAAGATCCAGATATAATGTTCATGCTTAACGCACGCACTAAATAACAATTATTTAGGTCCATCATTAATCCCGACGCTAATAGAGGAGCGAGCATGCCGACGGCAATCACATCAACCTTGGAACCATTTCCCACACGCATCGTCATTTCGTCCTTAGCCAGCCTCCATCTCTTCCGTAGTTCCTGCTTTGAGTTGCAAATGTGAGCGACCGAACCGTATCAAATACCCAGGCACTACAACGAGAGTTGGTAAGGTACGCATCAATAACATGTATATAATATATACCTTGTTTGTTTTTGACCACCTTCTTGTCGGTCAGATACTTGGGGCAGTTCTACTTCCAATGACCAATTGCCTTGGCATGAAAGCACTCACTTTCGGGCTTCAGTCCATCGTTAGGTTTCTTCATGGGAGGGGCAACTGCTTTGCCACTCTTCATGATTTACCCTTCTTACCATTACCATTTTTCTTGAAACTAGTGGTTTTATTGACCGTCAACACTTGATGCTCCTTCTGGATTTCAGACTCAGCCACTTTCAATATCGCAAACAGCTTGGCGACTTACTTTTTAATCCCTTGCATGTTATAGTTCATCACGAAGCTCTTGTAGCTACGTGGCAATGATGAAAGAACTCTTTCAGTGATCGCCTCTAGTAGAAGGGGCATCTCTAACTCAGCCAGACGGTTCGAATACCTAGACATTCTGAGTATATGTTCACCGACAGACTAGTTCTCCTCCATCTTGCAAGCATAGAACTTATCGGAGGTCTCATACCTCTCGATCCGGGCATTCTTCTGAAAGATAAACTTCAACTCCTAGAACATCTCAAATGCTCAGTGACGTTCAAAACACCTTTGAAGTCCCAGTTCTAAGCCATACAACATTGCACATTGAACTATTGAATAATCTCCAGAACGTGCCTCCTAAGCGTTCACAACGTCTTTAGACGATACGAGAGAAGGTGGGTCACCAAGCGGTGCATCAAGGACATAAGACTTTTGGGAAGCCGTGAGAATAATTCATAGATTATTGGCCCAGTCTACAAATTTACTTGCATCATCTTTCAACTTGGCTTTCTCTAGGAACGCATTAAAATTTAGGGGAACTACTACGCGAGCCATTGATCTACAACATACATTTGCAAAGGTTAGTAAGCCTATTGCTCAATATAATGAGTTTAGTTAATAAAGTTACTTAAAAACTCCCACTCAAATAGACAACCCTCCAGTCATGAAATTGTGCTTTTGATCTCCTTATAATGCTACCACCGCCCTAAGCAAAAGAAGGTGCATACAAGTATTAACATCACATGCAAATCATAAGTGATATGATATGACCATGAACTTGTGCTTTTGATCTCCATATCCAAAGCACCGGCATGATCTCCATCGTATGACACCATGATCTCCATCAACGTGTCACCATGAGGTTGTCACGCCAACTATTGCTTCTACGACTATTGCTAACTCATAGCGATAAAATAAAGCAAAAACACCGAAATTAAATTAAAGACAAGCCTATGGCTCCTCCCGGTTGCCATACACATTGACATGCAAGTCGTGATATCCAATACAAAACATGATCATCTCATACATTACATATATATCATCATGTAATTAGCCATATCACATCACAACATACCTTGCAAAAACAAGTTAGATGTCCTCTAATTGTTGTTGCATGTTTTACGTGGCTGCTACGGGTATCTAGCAAAAACGAGTCTTACCTATGCAAAAAACCACAACGGTGATACGCAAATTGCCATTCAACCTTCTCAAGCACCACCTTTGTCGAATCCGGGGCAACTAGAGTAAGAGAGACAGACACCCGCCCGCCATCTTTATGCAACAAAGTCACATGTTAGTCGATGGAACCGGTCTCTCGTAAGCGTACGAGTATGGTTGGTCTCGGCCGCTTGTCGTGGGAACGAGCCTGACAATAGAGGTTAAGGGGACCTATGGGGAGGGCAGAGTCGTAGCTACTGTGAGATTGTACTCATGGATGTATGAGTTCAAGCCCCTCTCGTGGAGGTAACAACCCTACATCTGAGTGCTCGGGAATTTCTGTCGTGTGGAATGTGTGACTTTAAGGGGATGCGAACCCTTATGCCAGAGGGGAGGGATGGCATATATAGAGTGCGCTGCCCCTCATGAATACCCGACAACCAAGGGTTCGATCGTGGTAATCAAGGTGAACGTTACTGATAACATATGTAATAAATGCAACTTATGCCGACCAGTCGAACACCTGTTCATTGGCCTCCCTATAGTGCCTTTTTGTCTTCTGCGGTCGACTGACTTTTGGTTCTTCCAAGTGAAAGGAGGCTGTCGATTGGAGGGAGAAACCTCCGAGTGGATTTTCTGTCGAGTGACTCATGTGCCATGGTGATTTTAGCCAGAGTCTTCCTTGTAATGTTGTAATCTTTAAGTTGTCCAATGTAGTGTCCTTAGGTAGGGCATGTAGGTTAGGCCTAAGACCATACCCTAGGTACTTATCCCCATCATTAGCCCCCGAATGGATCGGGGTTCGAGTGAAAAAGGGATCGATGCAGGTTCTGAGAAGACACAAAAATTCCGAATGCATTTTAGGGCTTCACAAAAGTCTGCGTCGATTGGAGTCTTTGTCATTCACCCGGCTCGATTCTGTCTTGATAAGTGTCCGAGTGAACTTGAGCACAGACTTAGGTCTGAGTGGTCAGCAGGATCTCTTGATGTGACGGGTCGCTTCGTCAGGCCCGGATTTTACGGGATTTGAAAATTTTGAAAGCACGCGCCGCGCGACGATGACGCAATGACCGGGTCAAGTGGGGGCATGACACCTCGATTTTCACGCAGTCTTTAATGCCACGTACTGCGCTTCCTCTGCAATTGGGATACACAGAGATCCGGGGGCCCGAAGGTTAGCGACCCAATCGGGTAGTTATAAGACGGGACGACGAAAGGGTCGGTACAGTGCTCCTCCCCCATTCCCCTCTTTTCCTCCGCCTCCTCTGCTACACGCGTGGTGCTAGGACCCACCTCGACAACCGCCGCCACGATGATGAAGGGGAAGACGGAGAAGCTTGAGCGCACCAAGAAGGGAGCCAATGTGAAGAAGCCGTTGGGTGCCCGGTCCACGGCGCCGTCGGGGTCGATCCACGGGGATTTCTTTTGGTCGACTGTCATGACAGAAGACATCCAGAACCTCGCCACCGATGGGCTAATAGCTGACGGGTCATGGAGGCTGCCGGGGGAAGAGACGGAGTGGGAGCCGCACGAAGGCGTGCGAGTCCTCCTCCTCACGCACGTCGAGTGAAGTTTTTCTTTGCCTGCCCATCCATTCATCCGTGGGTTATTGAATTTCTTCGGAGCACAACTTCACCATTTCCCTCTGAATGCCATTGCGTATCTTGCTATGTTCATAAAAATGTGTGAGTGCTTCTTGGGTTGTCCCCCTCACTAGGGCTTGGTCTGGGTCTCCAAAAGAGGAACAGGAGTGCCTTTCCAATGATGACCTCTCCTGAATCCGTTCGGGGCTCGTAGTCGACTTGGTTTTACTGTAACAATGTTGCATCTCCCAACATGTCGACTGGCCTTCCCCCTTCACATTTTAGCAACCCACTTGTCTCAGATCATTGTCTGTGACAGAGTGAGAGAAAACTGAGGCAGGAATTTTAGTGGATGCAGTAGTAGAGTTTGTTCGTGGTGGAGTGACTGGTATGGACCTACTAGAGGTGTTTCTTGGTCGGTGAATCCAGCCCCTTCAAGTGAGGGACCACACTATGTGGAACTATTCAGGCGCTAGAGACACCACACGGACAGATCCAGAGGAAGTCGCTGAGAAGACTATTGCACAGTGGCTCCAAAGCATCACCGGAGCCTGTGACAACCCTCTGGGAGCGCCCTTCTTTGCCGTGAACCCGTCGTCGAACCTAGTGAGTTTTATCTTTGTCGAATGCTTTCATGTTTCGTCGAATGATTGGGTCTTCAGCTGATTGACTTTACTATTTGTATCGTGCAGGAGTTTACGAACATGTATTCGCCCGTGCCGAACAGAGGGCAGGCTGATGACGAAGAAGAGAGAGCAAGCGGCAGCGCAGACGTTGATTACGCCGAGAACAGTGAACGCAGTGACGATGACTTGGAGGAGAGCGAAGAAGAGGTTCAATATCCTCCATGCACCGAGCGTCACTCCAAGCAATGCCAAGACCCAGCGGCTGTCCCAAGGAGAACCTTGGCATCAAGCACCAGGAATCCAAAGCGTGACCGGGATGCAACACTTGAGTTGGCTGAAAAGGTCGCGAAATAGCCCAGGTCTGACGCACCAAGACCTCGGAAGGCTCTACCCCACATGAAGATCGCCGTGCCCATCGCCTCAACGTGAGTGTTCATTTTCCTTTTTTTTTGTTGTGGAACTTCATGTCTTTGTTGATCGAGTGGAATTTGTTTGCCAGAGCTGCTACCTCAGTTATGTCACCTCCGCGAGATGAAGAGGAGCACATGGAAGTGGACACTACTGATGTAGCCAGCTCTCAACAAGGTATAACAAATCTTCACTCTGCTCTGTTTTCTGAAGACGATTCGTCGATTGAATAAGTTAACTTGTTGATTGGTAGCTGCAGATTTCATCCACATGGAAGACGATGAGAACCTACAACATAGTGCGGGGGGTGAAGGTGTGACCTTGGGCACCCCACGCGTATGCACTCGGAGGACATTATCGGGGCACGCGCCTCGTAGGTCGACTACTGCATCGTCTAAAGAACTTAATGACTCTTCCCAAGCCAGAGCTGAACTTGTGGTTTCGCTGTTGAGTGCCTCGCCAGCAACTTCAACTCTTGTGGTCTCAGCGCCAATTGGGCAACCTCAGGCAACTCTTGTGACCCTAGCTGCAACACCGACTCATCCGATGCCCGCATTCCCTCTGTACCGCATCCTAGAGGACCAGACTGGAGATGGCAAAGAGGCCATGATCCAGGATGAGCAAATGATGTTGCATACGAAGGAGGTATACGAGGCCAGCAAGTTGGCTTATGATGCCAACTCAGTGCTTCGTGCCAATGTCCGAATAAGTGTGATTGTAAGTTCAATTCTGATTGAATTCCTATGCATCTTGACTCTACACCCACTGAGTGTTTTCTTTTGGTGGACACTTGCTTGTTTTCCCCTCAAGTAGATCAGCAATTAGTCGAGTGGTTTTTGGTCCAGTGCGCGCACACTGAGTGCACCCACTAGGTGTAGTCCCCGAGACCGCTGTCGAATAGTGGTGACATCGGCAGGGGTCTTACATTTGTTTTGATAGTCGCTTCACACTTGACAGGCCAGACTTGGTCGAGTGATAGTAGGTCCAGTGGGGGCACGCTGAGTGCACCCACTGGGTGTAGTCCCCGAGACCACCGTCGAGGGTTGGCATCGGCGGTGGTCTGATAGGGACAATGTTAGCATGTTTGCATTTTTGCTCTTTTTTTACTCGGACGGGTCGGACTTGGTCGAGTGGTGTCGTATTCAGTGGGGGCACGCTGAGTGCACCCACTAGGTGTAGTCCATGAGACTACTGTCGATCGTGTACGATTGGCAGTAGTCTTAAGAATTTGGACTCGTGGTCCTTTTTGTACTTGGAGTACGCTTGTCACTCGGTCCATCGAGTGAGTTCTTTTTCTTAGTGTCTCCACCTCTCAATTCTTGTCTTAGGGATGGAAATGATGTCCATGACACAAGCAGGATAGGTCTTGTCAGTTCGGACCTTTCCATCAACCATGATATGACGCTTTGCAGGGGTGTGGGGTGGGGCGGCGGGCGGCCAGTCAGTCGACTAAACTTGCTCTTTTCAACTCGGGAGTTGAGAAATATTAGTTTCGACTGAACCAATTCTTTGCTGATTTCAGAAAACCTGTGAGCTTGGCACTCAGTATGTCGACCTGGAGAACGAGAAAAATCAGCTTCAGCTGGATCTGGTGGTGGCCAAGAGCGACCTAGACCATGCACATACCGGTAGAAGACCCTGAGAGGTAATCCTTGTCGACCAATTGCACTATCACTTTTATTTTCTATGCTTTGAACCAAGTGTCCTCACTCGAACAGACGTGTGTGGTGAGAACCGCTCACTTCAAGCATGACTCAACAATATTATTTATTTAGATACCATCAAGAAGGCGCTTGAAGATAAAGACAAGGCACTTGCTGATGATCAGAAGGTGGCGAGGGTGAAAACTAAGGCCGCTGAGAAGAAGCTCGTAGCAGCCAGTAAGTTGGAAGAAGAGAACACCTAACTCAAGTAAGAATGGGACAATTGGATCAAAATGGTTGAACAACTGACCAAGAGAAGGAGCGCTCTGAAGAAGTACTTGGGAGACTTCACGAAGAAGATGTCCGGCATGCTTGAAGGTAACTTTCTTCCGTCGAGTGAATTTCCTTAATTTCTGTAGAAGAATAGCATGACCAAATTTCGTTTCCCCTTAGTGTAGAATTCTGCCAAGACTTTGACAAGGAGACTGAGGAGATCAAGCCAAGTCTGGACCCTACAAATTCACCCGCCGGAAATGTTATGGCCATGAACATGTTTCGGCTTGACGCTCGTCTTAGAAGTGTTCAAGGGTATATCACTTGACCGAGGGCTGCGCTGGTGAAGATCAACAAAGAATTGTGGCCCCAAGACACCCTCCAGACTGACCTCGAGCCGATAATGACCCGCCTCAACAAGATTCCCGGTCGAGTACAGGCATGGAAAAAAAATCTGCTGCTCGCTATGGAGCTGACGTGGCGCTTTCACTCATCCGGGCCCATTGCAAGGAGGCCAAGGAGGACAAGCCAAAGGCTCTCCAGGTGGCCAACATGAAGATACTTAAATCCGAAGACTTCATGGAGACCTTCATCAAGCAGCCACTCGGATCACCGATGGGATTCATCTGGACATCTTCGTCGAGCCCATGAGCCCCACCAGTGCTTGAGAAAAACTTTGCTTGCCATTGAAACTCTATTTGCCTCAATATGCCGAGTGATAGTGCAACCGTTTAAAACTTCATTCAGACCTTAAGCCTGAGTACTTCCATTTGCATGGGCAACTTTTATCCGCACTAGAGATTCTGGATTTATCTGCACTTTGCTTTCCAATCCGTTGCTTGGCTAAGTTTGTTTGGTTTCCAAGTGAGATGGATGCTCATTACTCAAAAGAATTTTGAATTTAGGATAAAACTGGTTCACAACTAAGTTTCCACGTGAAAGTGTTGCCTGTCACTCGGAACAACCTTTAACTTAAGAGAGGTATGACTCATGGCTAAGTCCCCGAGTGAGAGGAGTGCTCGTCACTCGTGATATTTTTTAACTTAGACAAAGACTGGTTCACAACTAAGTTTCCGAGTGAATGGGATGCTATTCACTTGGCAGGATTTTTAACTTAGGTGAAAACTTTCTCGTGGCTAAGCCCCCCGAGTGAGATAAGTGCTCGTCACTCGGAAGAGTTTTCAACTTAGGCGAAGACCGGTTCGTAGCAAAGCTTCTGAATGAATTGGATGCTTTGCACTCGGCAGGATTTTTAACTTTGGCGAAAACTTGTTCGCGGCTAAACCCACAACTAAGAGAAGCGCTCTTCACTCAGAAGAGTTTTAAACTTAGACGAAGACTGGTTCACAGCTAAGCTTCCGAGTGAATAGGATGCTATTCAATCGGCATGAGTTTTAACTTAGGCAAAAACTTGTTCATGGCTAATCCCCCTGAGTGAGAGAAGTGCTCGTCACTCAGGAGAGTTCTCAACTTAGACGAAGTCCGATTCGCAGCTAAGTTTCCGAGTGAATGGGATACTATTCACTCGGCAGGATTTTGAACTTAGGCAAAAACTGGTCTGCAACTAAGTTTTCGAGTGAATAGGATGCTATTCATTTGGCAGGATTTTTAACTTAGGCGAAAACTGGTTCGCAGCTAAGCTTCCGAGTGAATGGGATGCTATTCACTTGTCAGGATTTTTAACTTAGGCGAAAACTTGTTCACGGCTAAGCCGCTGAGTGAGAGAAGCTCTCGTCACTCGGAAGTGTTTTCAACTTAGATGAAGACTGATTCACAGCTAAGTTTCCGAGTGAATGGGATGTTATTCACTTGGCAGTATTTTTAACTTAGGCAAAAACTAGTCCGTAGCTAAGTTTTCGAGTGAATAGGATGCTATTCACTCAGTAGGATTTTTAACTTAGGCGAAAACTAGTTCACAGCTAAGCTTCCAAGTGAATGGGATGCTATTCACCCGAGAGGATTTTTAACTTAGGCAAAAACTGGTCCGTACCTTAGTTTCTGAGTGAATAGGATGCTATTCACTCAGTGAATAGGATGCTATTCACTCAACATGATTTTTAACTTAGGTGAAAACTGGTTCACACCTAAGCTTTTGAGTGAATGGGATGCTATTCACTCGGCATGATTTTTAACATAGGCGAAAACTTGATCGCGGCTAAGCCCCCGAGTGAGAGAAGTGCTTGTCACTCGGAAGAGTTTTGAACTTAGATGAAGACTGATTCGCAGCTAAGTTTCCGAGTGAATGGGATGTTATTCACTCGGCATGAATTTTAACTTAGGAGAAAACTTGTTCGCAGCTAAGCCCTTGAGTGAGAGAAGCTCTCATCACTCGGAAGACTTTTCAACTTAGATGAAGACTAATTCACAGCTAAGTTTCCGAGTGAATGAGATGCTATTCTCTCAGCAGGATTTTCAACTTAGGAAAAAACTAGTTCACAGCTAAGTTTCCGAGTGAATAGGATGCTATTAATTAGGTCGGATTTTTAACTTAGGCGAAAACTGGTTCGCAGGTAAGTTTCCAAGTGAATATGATGCTATTCACTTGAAATGATTTTTAAGTTAGGCAAAAACTTGTTCGCGGCTAATTCCCCGAGTGAGAGGGTCGCTCACCACTCTGAGTGCTTCTGAATATCAGATTGTGCGGTCGGAATCGACAAAGGACTGCGGGAGTCATAACTTTGATAAACAACATTGTCTAGAGTACTCTTATTACATAAAACAACTCAGTCATCAGGTATAAAAATGTCGAAGTAAATCCACATTCCAGGCACGCGGTTCATCGATATTCTTCTTGAGGTTGAAAAGGTGGTAGGCTCCATTGTTCAGCACTTTGGTGACGATGCAAGGACCTTCCCATGCGGGGGCGAGCTTGTGAGGCCACTGCTAATCCACTCGGAACACAAGATCACCTTCATGGAACGACTGACTCCTGACGTGCCTTGCGTGGAAGCGACACAGATCTTGTTGGTACACAGTCGACTGAATTAGAGCCATTTCACGTTCTTTTTCCAGGAGATCTACACCGTCCTGTCATGCTTGTTCAGCCTCAGCCTCTTAGTAAAGATCTACATGGGGAGAATTGTGAAGGATATCACTCGGCAAAACAGCCTCGGCTCCACAGTATGAAGAAAGGAGTGTGCTCAGTCGACCGGTTAGGAGTCGTCCTCAATCCCCATAGTACAGGCGGCAATTCAGTAACCCAAGTTCCATCTGCATGTTCATGATCTCGCATGAGTCGAGGATTCAGCCCTTGAAGGATAAGGCATTTGCTCGCTCAGCTTGACCATTAGTCTGGGGGTGCGCAACGGTTGCGTAATCCACCTGAGTGCCTTGGGTGGAGCAAAAGTGTCTGAACTCTTCAGAGTCAAAGTTTGAACCATTATCTGTAATGATACTATGGGGAACTCCATACCGGAACATTATCTCTTTAATGAATTTGACAACAGTGTGCGAATTCAGCTTCTTTATGGGCTTAGCCTCAATCCACTTGGTGAACTTGTCGAGTGCTACAAGCAGATGCGTGAATTCACTTTGGCCCGTTCGAAGAGGACTGACCATATCGAAACCCCATATAGCGAAGGGCCAGGCAAGTGTAATAGTCTTCAAGGCGGACGCGAGCTTATGTGACAAGTTTGCATAAAATTGGCATCCTTCATAGTTCTGAACAATCTCCTTAGCCATTTTGTTGGCGCGGGGCCTGAAGAAACCAGATCGGTATGCTTTGGCAACAATCATCCGAGAGGACGCATGATGACCACAGGTCCCCGAGTGAATTTCCTCCAGAATCAGTCGATCCTCCTCAAGAGAGATGCACTGCTGAGCTATGCCAGTTACACTTCCTACGTAAAGTTGTCCATCCATCATAGTAAAGGCCTTGGACCTGCGGACGATCTGTCGAGCTTCAACCTCGTCTTCTGGGAGTTCTTGCCTCAGTATGTATGCAATATGTGGCACCGTCCAATCGGGCGTAATCACCAGAATCTCCATGACCAGATCTATGACTGCCGGGACATTGACCTCAGTCGGATTGGAGGCGCTTTATTGCTTGTGGGGGCTGTTTAGTGAAGGGATCTTCTTGCACCGAAGGAAAATGTAGGTGTTCCAAAAACACATTGCTAGGAAAAGGCCTTTGAGTGGATTTGATCTTTGCTAAATCATCAGCTGCCTGATTCTTCACTCGGGGAATATGGTGGAGTAACAAACCTTCAAATTTCTTCTCAAGCTTTCTCACTGCATGGCAATATCCAGTCATGGCAAGGTTCTTGACATCCCACTCCTTCATCACCTGATTAACCACCAAATCTGAATCACCGTATACAATCAGGCACCGGACGCCGAGTGAGATGGCCATATGTAACCCGTATAGGAGTGCCTCATATTCAACTTCATTATTGGAGGAATCAAAGTGAATCTGTAGGACATAACTGAGTATGTCACCCTTTGGAGATACCAATACCACACCATCACCAGACCCATTCAGGATCTTAGAGCCATCAAAGAACATGGTCCAGTGCGCCGAGTGGATTTGAGTTGGCTGCTGCTGTTCTATCCACTCGGCCATGAAGTCAGCAAGCGCTTGAGATTTGATTGCCTTCTTTGCATCAAACTTGATATCAAAGTAGAGGAGCTCAATAGCCCATTTGGCCACACGACCAGTCGCGTCTCGATTGTTGAGGATCTCACTTAGTGGAATATCGCTAACGACCGAGATAGAGTGATCTTGGAAGTAGTGTGCCACCTTCTTCGGCGATAGATATATACCATAGACAAGCTTCTGGTAATTAGGGTACCTTTGCTTTGAAGGAGTCAACACTTCAAAGACATAGTAAAATGGACATTTGACTTTATAAGCCTTGCCCTCTTCTTCTCGCTCGACAGTGAGAACCGTACTGACGAATTTGTTAGTGGCTACAATGTACAGAAGCAGGGGTTGTTTGCTGTGCGGAGCAACAAGCACCGACTGGGTGGAAAGCAGGGCTTTGAGCTCGACAAACACTAGTTCTGCCTCAGGAGTCCACTCGAACGTATCATATTTCTTCACCAGTCGATATAAAGGCAATGCCTTCTCTCCGAGTCGGTATAAACACCCAATGGTGCAGCTCAGACAAATCAGCGGGACGCTTGCATGTGCCCTGGAAAGTTCTAACAAACACTCAGGCAAGATCCTCCTAGCAGTACATGCTATAAGGATCCAACTAATTTAGCCACGCTCAGGACGAACCATCCAACATCAAAGACAAATGGTTCATGGCTATATTGTCATTTCCTCCACCAATCTGCACCGCCACTTGATAATCGTCTAGCCATGTTTCCGGCTTTGACTCACCAATGAACTTGCTTATTCGAGCTACCAACCTAAAGTTGGGGGGAATCTCAGCGGATCGACTGGCTCTGCTGAAGCACTCAGGCCCAGAGACAACGACACCACTTCCACTGGGATGATCTCTATCATAACCATCCCTGCGAACTCTTCCCATGTCAATCCGATTGTATACGAGGACAGACCTTGTGTCGAACCTAGGAATCTGCTCATCACCGTATGGGTGCCGATCATCATAGTGCTGGCGCACATATGAACCACCCCACGGAGGAGTAGGAACTCGACGGCCGTCATCATGGTGATAACGGGGAGCAAACTGATCCCGCCCCTCATCTCGTTACTGATCTTCATGGTAACTTCCGCCCCTGTGACGCAGAGGTGACCTTGGACTGTGAGCTGACTGAACTATGTCTACCTTGGGCGAATTACTATGTAACCTATTGCGTGACTGAGAAATAGCCGAATCCAGCCGTTGCGCTGCCCCAAGCAACGCTTGGATCTGCTGCAAACCTCTGCCAGTCTCTGAACGTGATGGTTGAATGGAATCTGCAATCCTAGCAGCGACTGCGACATTCCAAACTAGAGTACGGAATACCTGGACATTGTTCTGAGATCCACTCAGAAACAACCGTCACTGATGTCGATTGGAAACTTGTGGACACTGGCGGGTATGCTCGTCGAGTAACCTCTGCATCTGTTCAAGCCGAAGGCGCATGGCCTCCAAGGCCTGGGCCTCAATAGTCGCACCAACGATGGGCGTATGGATAATCTCCTCATCTTGATGTTGCTGCTCATTTAACGGTCCTCCAACCGAGTTCCCTCTGCGGCCGTAGCAAGGCGGGCTTTGCTGTGAACCCACCATAAGAACCTTAGCTGCTGGATCGCAGCTCTCGCACTCGGAAGGAATGTCACACTGATCCGAGACCGAATCAAACACGTCGTGAAGTGATTCGGCAGGCTCGATAGCCGCAATCTGCGGAGATGACGCTTGGCAAGCCGCAGCATGCCTCACCCAATGCTGGAGCCGCAAGCGACCAGACCACTTGCGGCGACGAACATAGGGGAGAGCAAGCGATGCCGCAGTCGACAGGTATGGAGTCGACGACTGTCGAAGAAGAACGCCATAGGAGCTTGCATGGAAGTGCGTCGCCCCGTGGATTGGGAGCACCTCAACATCCAGAGGCGCTTCTTGAAGCCATGCCTAGTCGCCGGTGACGAAGGTGAGCACACCAAGACGGATCTCGTGGCCCAGGAACAAACCGCCGCTGGAAAACATGACGAAGAAGAAAATTGCAAACTCGCCAGAAGTCGCTTGGATGCCTGCCCCACGGAGGGCACCAACTATCGTGGGAATGAGCCTGACAGTAGAGGTTAAGGGTACGTAAGGAGAGGGAAGAGTCCTAGCTACGACGGATGTATGAGTTTAGGCCCCTCTCATGGAGGTAACAGCCCTATGTCTCAGTGCTTGGGAGTTTCTGTCGTGTGGAATGTGTGAGTTACAGGCGGTGCGAACCCTTGTGCCAAAGGGGAGGGGTGGCTTATATAGAGTGTGCTACCCCTCATGAATACCCGGCAACCAAGGGTTCCATCATGGTAATAAAGGTGAACGTTACTGATAATTTATGTAATAAATGCTACTTATGGTGACGAGTCGAACGCCTGTCCGTTGGCCTCCCTGGAGTAGCTTCTGGTCTTGTTCGGCCGACTGACTTCTGGTTCTTCCGAGTGAAAGGCGGCTGTCGAATGGAGGGAGAAACCTTCGAGTGGATTTTTTGTCGAGTGACTCATGCACCATGAAGATTTCAGTCGAAATCTTCCTTGTAATCTTGTAATCTTTATGTTCTCCAATGTAGTGTCCTTATGTAGGGTATGTAGGTCAGGCCTAAGACCCTACCCTAGGTACATATCCCCGTCACCGCTTCATGACACAATACCGCTGAATCAAGAAAAGACCAATGGAGGAAGCAATCCGAGCATCAACACCCACAAACTCGTTTGCGTTCTACTCGTGATCTCATCTATGCATAGACCTAGCTAATGATGCCACTGTTGGGGAACGTTGCATGGGAAACAAAAAATTTCCTACGCACACGCAAGATCTATCCATGGTGTTGAGCATCTACGAGAGGGAGAGTAGACCTACATACCCTTGTATATCACTAAGTAGGAAGCGTCAAGAAACACGGTTGACGTAGTGAAATGTCTTCGCAATCCAAATCGCCAGCCTTTCCGCAATCCGATCACGATCCGTCCCGATCTAGCGCCGAATGGACGACACCTCCATGTTGAGCACACGTACTGGTCGATAACGATGTCCGCCTTCTTGTTCCGGCAAGAGGGAGCATAGAGGTAGACGAGTTCTCTGACAACACGATGACATGGTGATGATGGTGGTGGAACTATTCTGGCAACCCTAAGACTGGGGAAGGAAATCCAAGTAGGATTGGAATTCTACTTGGAGTAGGATTGGAGGTGGGCTCCTCCACCTCTCCTCCCCCACTTTGGGGTTTCCTTTCTCCACACCCCAGTCACATGTGCCCTTAGGAGCTGGCTTGCTCAGTACACCAAGGGACGGTGTGCCAATCCTAAGGCCCATGTGGCCTTCTCACATGGGTGGCCCCTCCCGATGGCCCCTTAGAACCCTCCAGACACCCTCGATACACTACCGGAAATACCCGAAACTTTTCCGGTGACCAAAACAGGACATCCTATATATCAATCTTTACCTCCGCACCATTCCAGAGATCCTCATGATGTTTGGGATCTCATCCGGGACTCTGAACAACCTTCAGTCACAACCATGCTTAACTCAATAATACCGAAACATCACTGAACATTAAGTGTGTAGACCCTACGGGTTCGAGAACTATGTAGACATGACCGAGACACCTCTATGGTCAATAACCAATAGAGGGACCTGGATGCCCATATTGGTTCCTACATATTCTACGAAGATGTTTATTGGTTGAACCTCTATGTCAAGGATTCAGTTAATCCCGTATGTTGGTCTCTTTGTTCTGCGGTATGTTATTTGCCTGAGAGTCGATCATCGGTATCTCTATACCTAGTTCAATCTCGTTACCGGCAAGTCCCTTCCCTTGTTCCGTAATACAAGATCCGTGGCTAACTCTTTATTCACTTTGCTTGCAAGGCTTATTATGATGTTGTATTACCGAGTGGGCCCTGAGATACCTCTCCGTCACACGGAGTAACAAATCTCAGTCTTGATCCATGCCCACTCAAGAGACACCTTTGGAGATACTTGTAGAGCATCTTTGTAGTCACCCAGTTACATTGCAACGTTTGATACACACAAGGTATTCCTCCGGTGTCAGTGAGTTCCATGATCCCATGGTCATAGGACCAGATACTTGACATACAGAAAACTATAGCAATGAACTGAAACGATCATATGCTACATTCATAGTTTGGTATTGTCCATCATATCATTATCCCAATTATATGATCCCCTTATCAAATGACATCTCATATGTATGGCTAGGTAACCTTGACCATTTTGATCAGCGAGATAGTTTAATGGCATTGAAATACCATATATAGGTAGATATAGTGGACTCTCGTGGAAAGATACTGGGTTTAAGGGTTTTGATGCATAATTAATATCTCTACTTAGTATGAATTTTTGGCTAGCAAAAGGTTCTAAACAAGCACCACATGTTGGAGGATCCATAACAATGTATCTTCTATGAAAATATACACAACCATAACTCTTACATTGTATTCCTTGTCCAACTTCAACTAATTTTCTCAAGTTTGAAAATAATTAATGGGTATTCACAATTATAGAATATGTCCAAGATAATATATCTGTATGTGAAATTTCTATTCCTTATACTAATCATTCATGAATTGCTTGTATGACCAATATTATGATTGTCAAACTTCAATAGATTTTACTTTCTAAACCAGATGTGAAGTTACTACTAAGCATAAAGCACATTGATAATTTCATATTTATGTTATTTCATTCATTCATAATTTACTCTTAGGATATAAGTTAAGTACAAGAGTAAACACTCAAACTACTCTCAAAAGATATAAGTGAAGATCAATGAGTAGTCAAACAATAAAGGAGCTATGTGAGGACTCTCTCTCAATAAAGATTTTTAGATCTGATTATTTGATTTAAACAGATATCAAAATAAAAATAGCACTCCAAGAATAGAACATATCATGCGGACAAATAAAAATGTAGGCTCAACATAGGCTAACCGATAATTGTTGATGAAGAGAGGTGGGATGCATAGCATCCCCAAGCTTAGATGCTTGAGAATTTTTGAAATACTTACTTGGGGTGCCTTGGGCATACCCAATCTTGAGCTCTTGTATCTCTTTCAATACTCTCATATCCCGGTTTCACCTATTCTTAAAAACATCATCCACACAAAACTTGAAAAGAACTCGTGAGATAGGTTAGTGCACATAATAATAAATCAAATCTTTATGTACTGCCAATACAAGTTGAATAATAATTTTCAAAATTAATGTACTGTTTACTATCATTTACATTATTTATATCTACCAATATAGGCTATGTAAACTATAGGATAAATAGATAACAAAACCATGACAACAATCTGCCTAAACAGAACAGTTTGTAGAAATTTGTGAAAATAGTGTACTTATATAACTCAAAAAATTATGAAAATTTAGGACAAGATAAATCATTTATATGAAAATACTGTGTAAAAATTCAGAAACTTTACAAGTTCCAATAAAATATGAAAATTCAAACACTACAGCAAAAGTTTCCGTTTTTACCCGACACATATCAAAGCATGCAATGCAAGCACGCTAATGCAATTCTTGGAAATTTTTACTAAAAAACAAGATTATAAATAACATCTAGTAGAGAACAACTGAATAAAATGATTCTCCAAGCAAAACACATATCATGTGACGCATAAAAATATAGCTCCAAGTAAGATGTACCGATAATGTTGGAGACAAAATAGGGGATGCCTTCCTGGGCATCCCAAACATAGACGCTTGAGTCTTCCTTGGATATTACAATGGGGGTGCCTTGGGAATCCCCAATCTAAGGTCCTTGCTTCTACTTGTTCACCTCATATCGGTATCTCACCCTAAACTTGAAAACTTCAATCACACAAAACTTAACATAACTTCGTGAGATGGGTTAGTATAGTAAATATAGATCATTCACTTAGGTACTGTTAAGAGATTTATAATTATTACCACTTGATACCTACTGTATTATGTAAATATCATAATTTATATCACTCAATATAAGCTATGGGAACATTAAAACAAGCAAACCATGCATGCAAAACAGAATCTGTCGAATACAGATCAATGTGTGAACATCTGAATGATCACCATACTTTCCTGACTCTAAAAATTCAGAAAAATTAGGAAATATATAATTTGCATATAAATTTTATGTAAAAATTTCATAATTTTTTGATGCTCCAGTGAAATAAGATAATTCATATACTAGACGCAAAACTTTCTGTTTTTGCACAGAATCAAACAACCAAGTATCCACACTATCCCAAAGGCATTACTTGGCACTTTATTGAAATAAAAGACAGAAAACATGATTACTATAGTATATTAATCATGTGACCACACAAAAACAGAAGTAAAAGTGTTGGGCTGTCTCCCAACAAGCGCTTTTCTTTAATGTCTTTTAGCTAGGCATGATGTTTTGAATGATGCTCATATAGGAAATAGTACTTGAGACATGCAAAAGAGCATCATGAATCACATGACAAGCACATTTAAGTCTAACCCACTTCCTATGCATAGGCATTTCGTGAGCAGAAAATTTATGGGAGCAAGAATCAACTAGCATAGGAAGGTAAAACAGGCATATCTTCAAAATTTTGAACACATAGAGAGGTAAATTTAAAGGTAAAACAAGCAATTCCTACAAGCATAAGTTCCTCCCTCATAATAATTTACAGTACCATCCTGAAGGAATTCAACAATATAACTATCACATATAGTATTATTTTCATGATTCACAAGCATAGTAAGTTTGTGACTCCTCACATAAGAAAACTTCTTGTCATTCATAATAGTGGGAGCAACCTCGACAAAATAACTATCATGACGTACTTGACTGACATAACCACTTTGAATATTCAAATCATGATGAAAAGTTCCCTGGTTGTCATTACTCTTTATAGCATACATGTCATCGCAATAATCATCATAGATAGGAGGTATGCCATCATCATAATAGTTTTCCTCGCAGACTAAGGCTTAGCCTAGTGGTGGGAAGGGGTTGTTGCCTTCCCACCCACCTAGGCTCAAGGCACGTGATACGTCCATTTTGCATCATGATTATATATTGATTTTCATTGCATTATGGGCTGTTATTACACATTATGGTACAGTACTTATGCCTTTTCTCTCTTATTTTACAACGTTTACATGAAGAGGGAGAATGCCGACACCTCGAATTCTGGACCAAAAAAGGAGAAAATCTGAGATACCTATTCTGCACAACTCCAAAAGTCCTGGAAATTTGCGGAGAATTATTTTGGAATATAAAAAAATACTGGGTGAAACAGATACGAAAGGGGGCCCAGCAGGAGGTGGCAAGCCTACCAGGCGCGGCCACCCCATGGTTGCGCCTAGCAGGCTTGTGACCCACCTGGCAGGTCCCCGATGCCCATATTCTGCTATATGGAGGGTTTTGACCTAGAAATAAAATCATAAGGAAGCTTTTGGGACGAAGCACCGCCGTCTTGAGGCGGAACTTGGATAGAACCAATCTAGAGCTTTGGCAGGGCTGTTGTGCCGGGGAAACTTCCCTTCTGGAGGCGGAAATCGAAGCCATCGTCATCACCAACAATCCTCTCATCGAGAGGGAGTCAATCTCCATCAACATCCTCACAAGCAACATATCCTCTCCAAACCCTAGTTCATCTCTTGTATCCGATCTTTGTCTCAAACCTCACATTGGTACCTGTGGATTGCTAGTAGTGTTGATTACTCCTTGTAGTTGATACAAGTTGGTTTACTTGGTAGAAGATCATATGTTTTGTGGTAATTAATACTCCTCTGATTATGAACGTGAACATGTTTTGTGAGTAGTAACGTTTGTTCCTCAGGACATGGGATAAGTCTTGTTATAAGTAATCATGTGAATTTGGTATTCGTTCGATATTTTGATGAGATGTATGTTGTCTCTCCTCTGGCAGTGTTATGTGAACATCGACTACATAACACTTCACCATTATTTGGGCCTAGGGGAAGGCATTGGGAAGTAATAAGTAGATGATGGGTTGCTAGAGTGACAGAAGCTTAAACCCTTGTTTATCGTTGCTTCGTAAGGGGCTGATTTGGATCCATATGTTTCATGCTATGGTTAGATTTATCTTAATTCTTATTTCGTAGTTGTGGGTGCTTGCGAGAGGGGTTAATCATAAGTGGGAGGTTTTTACGAGTAAGGGCAGAACCCAAGCACCAGTCCACCCACATATCAAATTATCAAAGTAACGAACACAAATCAAATGAGCATGATGAAAACTAGCTTGACAGAAATTCCCATGTCTCCTCGGGATCGCTTGGCCTTATATAAGAGTTTTTATAGGCCTGTCCTTTCCTACAAAAAGGATTGGGCTACCTTGCTTCACCTTTGCTACACTTGTTACTCGTTACATATTATCTTCTCACAAAACTATCTATCATCGATAATTTCAGTGTTTGCGGAGAATACCTTACTGGAATCCGCTTGTCATTTCCTTTTAGTCCTCCTTAGGTTTGACACTCTTACTTATCGAAAGGACTACGATTGATCCCCTATAATTGTGGGTCATCAGCACAATACTTGCAATTTGGGTTTGTTGCACCTATTAAACTGTAGGGTGTTCCCTTAGAGTCTTTCTATCAAAAAAAATCATGATAGTTTTGCTCATCAAAACTTGGGGGACTAAAAATATCATATTCATCTAGCATAGCATCCCCAAGCTTGTGGCTTTGCATATCATTAGCATCATGAATATTCATAAAATTCATACTAACAATATTTCTATCATGCTCACCACTCAAGGAATTCTCATCAAGTATTTTCATAAATTCTTCCTCTACCAATTGAGCACAATTTTGTGAACCATCATTTTCATGAAAGACATTAAAGAGACGAAACAATTGATGCAACCTAAACTTGATTCATTGTAGTTTTCTTTTATAAAACCAAACTAGTTAAAAAGAGGAAACAAAAATATTTAATTGCATGATCTAAAGATATACCTTCAAGCACTCACCTCCCTGGCAATGGCGCGAGAAAAGAGCTTGATGTCTACTATGCAACTTTATTCTTGTAGACTCGTGCTGGGCCTCCAAGCGTAGAGTTTTGTAGTACAGTAGCAATGTTCCCTCAAGTGGACGACCTAAGGTTTATCAATCCGTGGGAGGTGTAGGATGAAGATGGTCTCTCTCAAACAATCCTGCAATCAAATACAAGAAATCTCTTGTGTCCCCAACACACCCAATACAATGGCAAATTGTATAGGTGCACTAGTTTGGTGAAGAGATGGATATACAAGTGCAATATGGGTCATAGATATATGTTTTTGTAATATGAAAATATGAAAATAGCAAAGTAATAAGTGACAAAAGTGAGCGTAAACAATATTGCAATGCTTTAAAACAAGGCCTACGGTCTGTACTTTTGCTAGTGAGATCTCTCATTAATGCTAATATAATTGGATCACATAACCATCCCTCAACATGCAACAAATAATCACTCAGAAGTTCTTATCTAGTGGAGAGCATAAGAATAAATTGTTTGTAGGGTACAAAACCACCTTAATGTTATCCTTTCCGATCAATCTATGCAAGAGTTCATACTAAAATAAACAAGTTATCCTTTCCGATCGAGATATCTAAGAGTTCATACTAGAATAACACCACATGGTACGCATCAACCAACTCTAATGTCACCTAGATACTCCAATGTCACCACAAGTATCCATGAGTTAATTATACGATACACATCAAACAATTTCAGTTTCACAACACTCAATCCAACACAAAGAACCTCAAAGAGTGCCCCAATATTTCTACCGGAGAAGCTAGGACAAGAACGTGTATCAACACCTATGCATAGCTTACCCCAATGTCACCTCGGGAATCGGCAAGTTGAGTACGTAACATATATCATGTGAATAACTTGAATACCCCAATGTCACTATGGGTATCTTCATGCAAGACATATATCAAGTCTACTGGTACAAACCGTCAGCCTCGAGGGTGGACTACTCCCTCCTCAGCATGGACTCCGTCGGGATGATGAAGATGGCCACCGAAGATGATCACCTATAAGGAGGCCCCTTCCCAGCCATGTTATTTGTGCCTCACAATCAAAGCCGATGCCGGTAGGCTGCTTCACTGCTTGCATGGCTTTGCCGCACTGATCTGGATCGTCGTCGGCACAATTTCAACCACCACAGCTGCCCACTCAACCAACTTTCACCAACAATCGACCCAATGCACCATGGCGAACCTCACAGACACCATCACCGAGATTGAAGCCCCATGGAACACCTCGACCATTGGAACAAGAAGCTAATCATCACGCGAGCTCAATTCCGGCAAGGTAAGCCACAACTCGTGCATCCCACCTTTCTCTATGCACTCCCCACGTTTGCGCGCACCAACTAACTCGTCCATGCATTTGCAGGCATTTAATTTGGTGGACATCAACCGCGTCCGAGAGCTCCGCTGCCTCGACCAACTTAGGCAAGCTCGCATCTATTGCTACTGTCATCCCCAAGGACGTTCGCCATGAATATGTCTCCAATGTATCTAAAATTTTCTATCATTCCATGCAATTATATTATCATTACAGGATGCTTTTTAGGCATTTAGTTACTAATTTATATTTGTTTTAGCACTAACCTATTAACCCAGTGCCAATTGTCAGTTTTGGTTTCTACATGTTTTGGGGTTTTCACGAATACTGTACTGAACCAAGTCCAAATACCCCGAAACTTTTTGATGATTTCTTATGGACAAAATAAGGACCTGGAAGCTTCGGAGGAAGACATGGCGCGCCTAGGGGGGTGGCCATGCCCTGATGGCATAGGGACACCTCCCCGGCCCTCTAGCATTGTTCTTTGGCCTGTGAATTCTCTTTAATCCCCAAAACCCTAGGGAGCATCCCAATGCACTTTTTCAGCCACCACAATTCTATGTTTTGTTGTGTGCCCATCTGGAGCCCTGTTCCGATGCCGTGCCGGAGGGGGGATCAATCACAGAGGGCCTCTACATCAACCTTGATGCTCACAAGTGATGTGTGAGTAGTTCACCACATACCTACGGGTTCGTAGTTAGTACCTAGATGGCTATATCTCTCTCTATGTTCTTCAATACAAAGTTCATCGCATCTTTGTGATGATCTATTTGATGTAATTACTTTATGTGGTGTGTTTGTTGGGATCAGATGAATTGTGAGTTTATATTCAGATTATTCATGAGATTATATTTTGTTCCTTTCTCGTGTTTTCATCTATATGCATGACTATATGATACCTTCATAATTTTCTCCGGTCTATTACTGTAGTTTGGCCAACTAGATTTATTTATCTTCACCGGGAGAGGTGCGTTGTAGTGGGTTCAATCTTGCGGTGTTATATGTCACGGTGAAAAATGTATTTTTATTGTTGCTAATAAGGATAAAACGATGGGGTCTATTCATATTAATGGGATTTACTTTGTCTACATCATGTCATTGTTCTCCAAGCATTACTCGGTTTCACTTAAAACCCTAGATGTATGTTGGTTAGCGGTCGATGGGTAGGGTAATAATAGTACATGCAAGCACGAATCGGTCTACTTTCTTATGGATGCGACGCCTATATGTAATGATCATTACCATGAATAAATATTTCATAAGTATGTGCTTTTCTATCAATTGCCCAATAGTTATTTGTTTAGCCATCGTATGCTTTCTACAAGAGAGATGCCTTTAGGGAAAGCTATGCCCCGAGGGTCTATTCACAAATATATTTAAAAAACTTTCTTAATACCTTGCTTCCATATTTACTTTTAATTAATTTTCTATTTTATATTTATCAAACTATCTTCCACACTACTCATTGCTTGCAAGTAACGAGTTCAAGGGGATTTGCAACCCTCTTGCCCGCGTTGGGTGCAAGGGTGTGCTCTTTTGTGTGTAGGTGCTGAAGACGAGAAATTGCATGGTTATTCTATTGGTTCGATAACCTTGGTTGTCACTAAGGGAAATCCTTATCTATACTGCTCTGCATCATCCCCTCCTCTTCAGGGAAAAACCCAACGTAGAACACAAGTATCAAGAAGGATTTCCGGCGTCGTTGCCGGGGAGTATCATCAATTTGCTATCAAGTACCTTCACACAAATTATCATTCACTTTTTATAATTTTGATTTATTGTTCTATTTTTCTTGCCATAAAAATCATAAATACAAAAATATTTATCTTTTCTTGTTGACTTGTTTCTTGCTATACTTGCTAGTATTTGCCTCGCGTGTTACTTTGCTTGCTTGGTCACCAAGTCTCAAGAAAATACTAAGTTGTGTGACTTCTCGAATACTAATAAAAATTATTTTATTAGTGCTCCTATTCCACCTGCCACTAGTGTGGAGTTGTATGATATAAATGTTGCATTGCTAATTCTTGTGATGAAAGAACAATTTTCCAGAAGTCCTAATGAGTATTCGGCTGTGCATCTAAATACTTTTATTGAATTATTAGTTACTCAAAATAAAAAGATATGGATAGTGATGTGGTCAAATTAAAATTATTTAATTTTTCACTCTGAACTCAAGCTAAGGCTTGGTTTTCACCTTTACCATGCAATAGTATTGGAACATGGGATAAATGTAAAGATGCTTTCATTACCAAGTATTTTCCTCCTGCTAAGATCATCTCCCTTAGAAATCAAATTATTTGTTTTCAGCAACATGACCAAGAACATGTTGCACAAGCTTGGGAGAGTATGAAAATGATGATCAAAAATTGCCCTACTCATGGTTTGAACTTATGGATGATTATACAAAATTTCTATGCTAGACTAAACTTTGTGTCTAGAAATCTTCTAGATTCTGCTGTAGGTGGTACCTTCATGGATGTGAGATTAGGAGAGGCCACCAAAATTCTGTACAACATCATGCTAAATTAAGTATTGTAAATGGCATACCGAAAGATCTCCAATTGGTAAGAAGGTAAATTCTATTGAGCAAATCACCACTTTGAGTGAAAAAGTGGATGCTCTTACGACTATGGTTGCTAGTAAACATGCTCATGTTGATCCCAATGATATGCCCTAGTTGTAACACCCCGTTACGCCTGGCGGTATCTAGACTAGCCCCACATACCAACACTAGTCTTTCCTGCGCACTTTGTCCTCACTCGTGCGTACCCAGGACCAACTTCCTAGTCGGTCACCCATCCTAGAATCGCTCCAGGCCAAGCACACTTAACTTTGGAGTTCTTCTCGAGTGGGCTTCCTAAAATAAGGAATTTCTTGTTGATATGAGTATTCTATTATTCCAATTAAGCCAGGCTCTCACATACACCCCCATTCAAAGGAACCGAAGACCTCGTCGGCCCATTAGGAACGTTCCCTTTTGGCACACATATGTGCGTCCAGTCCAGCACATGTGCCATGTTGTGTGCCACGACGGGCCACACACACCATGTGCCACATGCCCGTGCACCTGGCCTGCGCATCCCATGTAACCGCAAGGGTCGTCTCTGATATCAATTGTAACACCCCGTTACGCCTGGCGGGATCTAGACTAGCCCCACAGATCAACACTAGTCTTTCCTGTGCACTTTGCCCTCACTCGTGCGCACCTGGGACCAACTTCCCAGGTCGGTCACCCATCCTAGAATCGCTCCAAGCCAAGCATGCTTAACTTTGGAGTTCTTTTCGAGTTGGCTTCCGTAAAAGAAGGAATTCCTTGTTGATATGAGTAGTCTATCATTCCTATTAAGCTAGGCTCTCACACTTGTATACCTTGATTTATCAAAATTATGATGCTATTGATGTGAACTTTATCTCGCGAAACAATTTCAACAATAATGCTTGTAAAGGAAATTTCAATGCTAGACCATATCCTGGTAACTCCTATGGTAATTCTTATGGAAATTCTTGTACAAATAATAATAGGATATCCTCAGATCTTGAGAACACCATTAAAGAATTTATTAGATCTCAAAAGAGTTTTAATACTACGGTAGAAGAAAAATTGCATAAAGTTGATGATTTCCACCAAATCATGACATCAATGAGACCATTAAATCTGTCCAAATATCTATTAATAAGAGTTGGGAGAGGGCCACTAGTTTGAGACCTAAGCGAGAATTCTTATAAAAATCTCTTCCACCCGGTTTTGACTATAATCATGATGAAGATCTTAAAATGATTGGTACTTCTCCCATTGAATCTTTTTTTACAAATCTAAAAATAAATAATAAAGGGACTAGAGGTTAGTCAACTTTAGCAATAAGGCATCCTATTTGTTTGGAGGGTTATGATTCTAATGATAAAAATGAAAAGGTGGGTTTGGAGAGGCCAAAACTATAATTATTGATGTACCCACTATCCTGGATTACTAGGCATTTAATTATGAGAATTGCTCTTTAGTAAAATGTATTTCCTTGCTCCAATTCATTATTAGATCACCCAATTCCTATGGAAAAAAGCTTTTACTACACATATAGTAGAAGTAATGATAAAAGCTTATGATGAGAAAATTGAGATAGAAGTTTCTATTCTGAGAAAATTGCATGACTAACGGGAACCTAATATCAAAATAAATCTTAAAGAATATGAATGCAATGCTTTGTGTGACCTTGTTGCTAGTGTTTCAACTATACCTAAATCTCTTTGTGATGTGCTTGTTCTCACCGATATACAAGATTTTTCCCTTAACTTGCATCTTGCGGATTCTACCATTAAGAAACCTTTAGGTAGAATAAATGATGTGCTTATTCTTGCAAATATAAATTATGTGCGTGTAGATTTGTGGGATCACTAGAAGAGGCATCTAGAGGGGGGGGTGAATAAACTACTTGACAAAATAAAACCTAACCTTTTCCCAATTTTAATGGTTAGCATATTTTAGCAATTATAACAAGTCTAGTGCACACTACACATGCTAGTCAACATGTATAGAAGCACAAAGTGAAGACAAGCACATGTA
Source organism: Hordeum marinum (assembly GCA_022496015.1). NCBI lineage: Eukaryota > Viridiplantae > Streptophyta > Magnoliopsida > Poales > Poaceae > Hordeum > Hordeum marinum. The sequence continues at coordinate 336,099,083 of CM039677.1, read as the reverse complement.
AGAGAGAGTAGAGATAGGAAGATAAAATGTTAATGGAGACACGAAGATTTTTCCCGTGGTTCTGGTAGGTGGTGTTATCATACGTCCACACTGATGGATACTTCAACCCACGTAGGTTAGCGGTCGAGAGAGTCCATAGAGGGCTCCACCAATAAGGGTCAACAAAGTAGCAACCATGTCTATTCCATCACGGCTTCCGTCCACAAAGTACTAGCCTCACTATATGTAGATCTTCATGAAGTGGGCAATCTCCTTGCCGGTACAAACTTCTTGATTAAACTCCACATACGAAGACTAAGGCTCCCAAGCGACATCTAACCAATCTAGGAGACACCACTCTCCAAAAGGTAATAGACGCGGTAGTATGATGAACTCCTTGCTCTTCTACTTTAAAACATAATATCATCAACACCCAATCACTCTCTCACAGATTTGGCTGGTAGAACAGGATGATTGGGTGGAAAGAAACTTGGTGAGGCTAGAAGTCAAGATTCATATGGTTGGAATGGAAGATGTTGATCTCAACACATGAGTAGGTGTATCTCTCTTAGAAAAATGGATATGACAAGTGTTGGTGTGTTCTGCGTGTTCTATATGCTTTCTCTAAGAGTGAGAGGTGGTGGAGGGGTATATATAGGCATCTCCAAAAATGCAACGGTTACAATATTATTGCCCAACTTGGTGAAACCGGAGTAAAAACTCGGTTGCACCGACTTGTGCAAAATGTGGCAACTTTTTGCGTTTTGGTGAGACCGATATATAAATCCCGGTGGGCTCGATATGGGTTAACTAGGAAGCTTATGAATCTCAGTGCGACCGATTTCCAAAACTCGGAAAATCTGATTCTTGAAAACAGGATACCCGAAAGTTGGTGAATGATTTTGGTTGAACCGAATAGAAAGTTGGTACCACAGAGAAGCTAGGGTTTGGCATGGGATCTGTCTAGGGAAAAACTCAATAGGGACGAATGAGAAAGATGGTGGCACCGAATTTTGGACTTTTAGGTTTTGGACAAAATATTTGTGGGAGAATCGATGAGTTTTTTTGGTGGCTAATCTCTAAGCACTTGAGCAACCACATCATCATATTTACCTCATCCCCTTTTAATAGTATTGGCTTTCCTATGGATTCAAGAGTGATTTGTCACAAAATGTAAATCGTAGAGTCTTGAGGCTTCAGGTCCTGTAGCTTGGACAATCCTATTACTTTCCTTTGTCTTCTCTCCTTGGGGATTCTCCACACATTCTATGGCCAATCCTCTCTGTGTACTTTCTCTGAAATAAACTAGGTAGAACTATTAGTCCAAGAGACATTGTATGTTGTTATGAATTATCAAAACTATCAAGGGAGCATATGTTCTTCCAATCTCCTCCTTTTTGGTATTTGATGACTACATACAATCAAAGCTTTAAATAAATATATGCAGAGATATGTGATTGCTTTGAAGGACACATGATTAAGAAATGCTCCCCCTAAATGTGTGCAAACCTTGTAAAGGATAGTTGCTTTTGATTGCATGGACACACAAATGGTAGAGAGGAAATGACAAGTCATGTGTATCTTTTCTTTATGAATCAATTATATTTGAAAGAGAAGTTTCCATGTTCAAGATTCACTCTTGCAAACAGTATGTGCAAGAAGCAGGAGATCGTCTTGAACAAGGATATGATGCATATACTTACCTTGAAGTTCTTGAGCATTTTAATAGTAGAAATACACTTGAGAAAAATGTTAGGAAACACAAGAGTATTCTACCTATCCAAATGAAAAAAAGATTCAAGAGTACTAAGATATGGAAAACATTTTGAAAATAGCATTTGACGATTGATATGTCTCCAAAAACATTTAAAACCTTCTCCCCTAAGTATGGATTTGTATATCTTCCTCTCCCCGTGAATCTTAGCATGCAAATATTGGTAGTAGGTATGGTGAGACAAGTCTAACTCAAGATCATATGCACTCTCTCCTTAAAATTATAGAATGAATTTGGTCTTCTCTCGCCCCCTTAATGTAGTATTTCTCCACTTTGGGTTCTCCTCCAATAATAAGAATAAGCTTTATATTCTCCCCTTTAATATTTTTCCTTGTTTAAACAAGCACATTAGTACATTAGCTTTGATATTCTCCCCCTTTGCCATTAAATCTCCAAAAAGGATCCGAGGGAAGGGATCCTACAGAGTAACGGGTATGAAGAGCTTCTGAGATAAAAGGAATCCTTGAATGCAACTTTCTCCTCCTTTAGCCGCTAAAAGTTAAGAATGTGGTAGAGAATTCATGCGATTCCAAAAAGTCGGTGACTCCAAGATAAAATGAATTAGTGGAACCAAAATGAAATAAGGGGTGTAGGAAAAATCGGCATAGCCGAACAGGCTTATATCGATGGTACCGAAATGGCTCCTGGCAGAGTGTATGCATTATCGGTAGTATCGGTTTTTCCAACTCGGAATTACCGGAATTGCAAACAGAAACTTGGCAAAAATATTCTTGGTCATGTTTGAAAATGAAGATTAGCATATGAATCTGAGCAAAGTCCTCAGAAGATTTTTTAGCAAATTTGTATGGGATTTTCAAAAAGTTTGCAATGAGTTTTCTCAAAGATTTGCAAAGAATTTTCAACTAGATGGAGATTGAGTGGTTACAAGAAAGCATGCAACTAAAGATGAACCAATCAAGATACTTCATCTAGATGATGGTCAGTTACTATTTCACCTATATTAGAGTACACTCACTTAGGAGCGAAGAAAGAATACTTGATCATAGGTCATACTCATCGTTAAGCTCAAAATGGGGTTGCTATTTTTTCTTTTAAGTATTTTGATGTTTCATATCACTTAGGTTTGCTTTATCTCATATCTTGGACTAAATCTTTTCAAGGTAATAGATGTGGTATATGATGAACTCCTTACTCTTGTGCTTCAAAATATAGTCTCCTCAACACTCAACCACTCTCACACAGATTTAGCTTGGTAGAAGAGGATGATTGGGTGGAAAGCAACTTGGGGAAGCTAGTAATCAAGATTCAGATGGTTGGAATGGAAGATCTTGATCTCAACACATGAGTAGGTGGCTCTCGCTCAGAAAAATGGTTATGACAAGTGTTTGTGTGTTCTGAGTGCTTCCTCTATGAGTAAGAGATGGTGGAGGAGTATATCAAGGCATCTCCAAAAATCCAACCATTACAACGTTATTAACCACCTCGGTGAAACCAAAGTAAAATGTCGGTTGTACTGACTAGTGCAAAATGTGGCAACTTTCGGGGTTTCGGTGAGACCGATATAGAAATCTCGGTGGAACCAATATGGTTGAGCTAGGCAGTTTCCAAATCTCGGTGATGTCGATTTCCAAAACTCTGAAATTCCGATTCTTGAAAATAGGATACCCGGAAGTTGGTCACTCATTTTGGTTGCACCAAATGGAAAGTTGGTAGAACCGAGAAGCTAGGGTTTCCCATCGCATCTCTCTAGGAAAAAAATCGGTAGGGACGAATGAGAAAGTTGGTGGCACCGAATTTGGGACTTTTAGGTTTTGGACAGATTATTTGTGGGAGAATGGATGAGTATTTTTCGTGGCTAATATCTAAGCACTTGAGAAACCAGACCATCATATTTACCTCATCCCCTTCTAATAGTATTGGCTTTCTGACAAGGTTATTACCCCTAGGTAGGCCAAAACTAGGGAGTTCTCACCCCTTTTGGAAAAACCACACGGCTGACTGATCCGCAGCTGGTTGGCATGCTGCCGGCGGACCCACGACCGGCTAGACCAAGGCCGACTGGCAGAGAACTGATAGGCCCACTGCCGGCTGGCCCGCGGCTGGCTGATCGGGAGCCGGCCACCTGACCCGTGGCTAGCCTGCCACTACTAGGGAAAACCCTAATAGTAGTGCTCGAAATATGCATAGTAGTAGCGCTGGGTCCAGCACTACTGCTATCACGCTATAGCTAAGTTTTAGCAGTAGCGCTGGCCTGGCAAGCGCTACTACTATGTGCTGTTAACAGTAGCGCTTGCCAGGCCATCGCTACTACTAACTATCTGTAGCGCTTGGACGAACGAAGCACTACTGCTAATCCAACGCTGCTATTAGATGATTTCCAGCGCTATTGCTAGTATTCCTGCTTTCACAGATTTACACCCTCTACATATTTGTGATGTATTTATAAAGGATCTATACAGTAGTTTCATCAGATCATACTAAACATACACTATTATCATCATATCATAGACATACAGTACTCTCGTCATACCATCATCATCATTCAACACAAATATCATCACATCTCGAAAATAGTGATACACAAGAGTTATCATGTCATGTCTCGAATAGGTGCAAATGCATGGTCATGGCACAAACACAAGTTTTCATCATCTCTATCTAAACCATGATGTAGAGGAGAAGAGCGATCATCATGAGCAAGAGCGTGACTATGTAGTACTTGAGGCACCGGTGGTCCCGCCCCCGCTCATGCCGGAGTGTCCACCTCAAGTAACTACTTTCCGCTTCGCCTCTGTTGTCGAACCCTCTATGGCTAGCACCCGGGTACTTGTACACCTGGGCCTGAGCGTGTGGCCACTGGTCGTATGATCCTGGAACCCTCCCAACGAACACGACATGCCAGTCCTTCGCCATCTCTGATCTATGTACCTACATCGATAGTTGATCAATTGAACGATAATATGCAAAATAATGTACTTAACAAAACAAAGAGGCATAATTAGCAAAATACAAGCAACTTATAGTAAACATAAGTGACGAAGTTCCTCATATATACCCAAACTAATTAACTAGCAAGAGCGATCAGTCCTCCATGTTGGTGGTCCAATCTTCATAGTCAGGGATGAAGCACCCGAGCTTCATGAAAGGCTTAAGGTCAAGACGCTGAGCGAGTAGCAGTGCTCGGACATCATCCCGCGTCATTTTTGGCCCATGGTAGAACATCCCTGTTCGTTCGAGGACCTGATTCATCATCACTTGGGCATGTTCACACTGTACGTGATAAAACTCAGCTCGGAGTCGATGATCCGATGTGTGTCCTATGTTTGTGGCCTAGCTGACAATCTCGACATCTTCGGTAGTAGGTGACATTCGAAGGCGTTGATTATCCCTTCTTTACTCGAGCAGGTGATGCATGAGGTAGAATCCATTAGCCTAACTGGTGTGCATTTGCTGGATGCAGCAGAAGTCGGTCTTATGGCGGAAAACCAGCCCGTCCTTCGAATTCCTTTTCACCTTTATATATCCACCAGACATGCTAAAGGTAAACAGGGCACTATTGAGAAATCCCTTTCCGTGTGTGTAATCCTTTTTCTTGATGTTGTTCAATGAGTCCAAGTATATAGCATGGGAGTATTCTGGGTACAGAAAAATGAGCACGACGCCTCCCCCACTGCGAAAACGAAGTACACCTCTAATTAGCCTCCATGCTTCCAAAGGAATGATTAACACTTACAAAAGGATATGCGCGGATGACTTATGTGGGATGATAAGGCAGGAGAAGCGCTTCCTTGTCCTTATTAGCGATCATGAATCTGCTGAGGTACTTGCTCGCATAGTCACGGTGCTCTTTGCAAACTGCCAAGTAGCTCTCGTGCATATAGAACGGGTCCGCGACGCAGATGTATCGTATGTTCTCGATCCTGATGAAGTAGTTGAGATACATCGCATACATGCAGATGAACTGTAAATCTAGCTTGGTCATGTGGAACATGTTGTAGATGTAGTCAAATCACAGGATGAATTGATTCGCGGGCCATGTGTCGACATACAACTTCCCACCCGGCACCTGAGCCGCATAAAGCGGGTATCCTGGTTTTTCCGCGATCGGAAGGCTTTTCTCTCTGGCCAGCACATCTTCATGGAGTCTCCTTAGATCATTGTTCAGTATGTTATCTAGCGCTTTGGGGGGTAGGATCGGCTGGCCGGCGACATGGAAACAATTCTTACCTTTGACAGGTATTCTGTCTACCACCCGGGGCTTCAAAGGCGGCTGGCTGCTTGAAGCAGCTCTAGCGCCTTTAGGGCCTTTCATTTCTGGTCTCCTCCTTGGCTTCTTGGTGGATGGCAGGAGTAGTGATCCCAACATACCTTCTCTAACCACCCCCCAAGTGTTGTCGGGCTAAACATTGGACGGGCCTCGGGGGGTTGCTGGGTAGAGGCGGCATTTGGAGGCGTCTCCTGTGACGATTTCTTGAAGAGAGACTTTTTGCATTCCGCCTTAGGATGTTCCAGCTCCGACAAATCAGGCAACATCAAGTCATCATCTCCATGCTCATAGCCTGAGTCTCCGTCGTCCTGAGCCATCAACCTTCCATCATCGTAGGCGGTATTGAAATACTTGTCTGGGTCATCATAATCCTCCTCCATGTCATCAACATTTGCTTCTTCGACAGCAGGGGCGACATGATCTGGCACTAATGGAGGCTCTCCCTCTCTTCACCTGCTACCACCCTCCACGATAGGTGCTGGTAATGTGGTAGGTGGGGTGGTGTTCATACCTTCTTGAGAAGGTGGAGTTGGTGTGATATTGGGCGCCTTGAGACGAAGAAGAGACTTCGGCCCTGCAAAGAACCAGCTCTTGCATGCGCCAATCCTCGAGGGGGGTGGGGTCTCGTCATCATCGGCTGGTACTGGAGGAGGCAAATCCTTGAAGTCCGCTAAGACACTGGCCACGTTAACCATGAAGACGCCATCAGGCATCTCTCAATTGTGGAACATGCCGTCCTTCGGCTTCACCATCATTGCCTTTCCCATGGACACCTTGTGGCCCTTGATGTCGTACAATAGGGTGCACGGGGTATCGTCGGGCTACAAAGAAGACATGTCTGTGACGTAAAACATCCGAAAGGCAACTGAAATGGAAGACTATAGACATGCTGGTGAAAAAGTATGACGCGTATTTACCGTGAGGGTGTCGAGCTCAGCCAGCGATGAACGCTCGCCGAGCATGCAAGAGACGGAGGTTGGGCTGCTAAGAATAGGAGCAGGACCTTTTGCGGTTTCTTGAGCGGGTGTCAGTGTTGTGGTGTTCGCCAAATTGCTCCCGACAAAGCCGGGAAGGGGAAAGTCCTCCGACCCTGCATTTGGATAGTTCTTCGTGAAATCGGAAAGTGCCGGAATCAAGGTGACCACCGCGTCAGTGACCACTGCATTGGCGGCCCCGCACAACTCTTCTTTGGTCTCAGCATTGGTCTAATTGACCGCAATCGCGATCTTCTCATCAATGGTCTGCTGAGTGACGACTGACCATGTCTTCCTTCTTTCATCTAGCTCCTCGCGGTAGCACGTCTTCCACGAGGCGCCATCTCCGACGTCGTGCACACGTCCATAGGACGGCGGCTTGTCCACCGGGACCTTTTTTAGTATGTTCATGGCCCGATTGAATGGGGTGTCCCACTTGGGCCTCACCGACGACTGTGATGACTCGTCGCTTTCGGCTTCCTTTTGGTGTTGCTATTTTTACAAAAGGGACGTGGATGGTTTACTAATGTGACAAAACTTGTAGTCGAACTGATTGGAAGATAATACGATAATCTGTTAATATAACAATTACCAGAAGTCTCATGAACTCCCTCGTGTTTGGGTCCATGTAAAAGATCTTGTTGACTTTGTCCCACTTGTACCGGGCCCTGATCCAGCCATGCTCCAGCGGGTCGGTGAACTCTGCCACGGGGTCTGGGATTTCGTGACTTCCACATTCGGCATCCTCCTTGGACCATATAGGCCTCTTCCCCTCGTAACCACGGCTTCCGAGGCCGTGGGGAGGCGTGCTCCTGGCCTGGAGCGCCTTCATTTTCTCCGACCTTGCCTTGACTTCTTCTTTACCGCAATTCTCCTTGAATTTTTCAAAGTCCTCTTCCGTTATTGACAGATTATCAGCATGAATCTTGGACCACGGTTCATTCTTCACAATCGCTTTTTCACCTGAACTTTCCAGGAGGACAAGTCGTTGGTGAATGTCTCTATTGCCTTGGCATTTATCTTTGTCATGGCGACGTCGTCCCTAGGGTCTTTAAATGTGCTTTCATACCGGCCGGGGAACAGGAACCTATTGTGCAACTTCTTTAGGAGCATGTGCTCCATATGTGGTATCTTCTTCAACAAAACGTCATTGATGTTCGTGGTTTCCCTAAGGATGCATCCTAGTTGATTGCCCCAGCACGAGCGTGCTTCCTCCGGCGCCGTTGTCTCTAACTTCTTGGGGTGCATCTCCGTGACCACAGTTTGTCTGATGCAAAGCTCGTTTAGTTTTCGTGACCTCTTCTTCTTCGGTGATTTACCGGCTACGATAACATCGTTGCCGGTCTCGGGGGTGATGTCGGTGCCGGTCCTAGTGCCGGTGTCGGTGTCGGTGTCAGGGTTGGTGCCACTGCCGCCACCATGCAACCCCATCTGGTGTTCGTCCAGGTAATCGAAATAGTGATTTGCTGCCTCTTGGGGGTCTACTATGAGGCGAGTAGAACCCCCGGCTTCGGTGTCGGTAGACATGTTTCATATTCAACAATTGTAAATAAAAGATGTAATGTAGAGAAAAAAGGGGCCTGTATATATTTGGTCGGAATGTTGATTCATTTCCCTTCCGGCAAATCCCGGGTACTACATATGTCCTAGTTTCTAGCACAAGTTGCGCCTGAAATTTCCGGCATGACCTTTGCTAAAAAGTGGACATATGGAGCACCTGAAATTTTCTGGAACGGAAATGAATCAACATTTCGGCAAAACATAGGCCACTCAGATATTTTGCAAAAACATGGCTGCCTCATTACTCCAGTGATTTACATGCTTGAACTTACAAGATAAAAACGATTGTGAAACTCCTAAAAGCGACTATGAAGAATGAACCGTGGTCCAAGATTCATGCTGATAATCTGTCAATAATGGAAGAGGACTTTGAAAATTCTAAAAGGGGCAATATACATCTAGGAGAAAATCCTAATCTATAGCCACAAGTTTGATTCCAAGAAAAAATATCATAAAAAGGTGAAAGCACATAAGAGCATACACATGCTTGTTATCATAAGCCCATTGCTGCACCTTTCTTCATGTGTTTGTTTATGAACAGAAAACAAGAGAATGAAAATTTTGACCTCCTAATTCATGTGAATTGCTGGGTTGGCCTCACCCCATCTGCTTAAGTTATCCTGCACTTACTAGTACAAGAAAAACAAATGTGCGTTGCTCTAGTTAACAACTATACTAATGCATCTAAATAAATAAAGTGTAGCCCTGTATTGAGCAAGATAATATATATCTAAGTCAACTAACAAACTAAGTTCCCTGACCGCGAGCATTGATTAAGAAATTCTCACTTCTAAGTTAGAAGTAAGAATCGGATCTTTTGATATCGTATAGCTTGATCAAAGGGGCTTGGGCTACTTAGCCCCCGTTTTTGTTTTTGCTTTGCTTTCCAATGGCAGAGCTAGAAAACACAACCAAGCCCACCTAAGCAGAACGTCATGAGTAATCAAACAGATGAGCATACGGGTGCCCTAGCCTTGGCCCTAGGAATCAACCAATTTGTGTCACTAGCAGCAAGCCGATATACAACAGTGACACCTAATCAAAGAAATTTTGGCACCACAGCCAAAACAAAACCCTAGAACTGAACTCTTGATGACCAGACGTTTGGCATCACACAACATCAATCATCACCAAAGCCCAAACAGAGCAAAATCTAGAAATTGAAATGGCTCGATGTGTATGGGCATGATAGGAAGCAGTGGAGAGGGGAGGGATAGGATGGGGTTTTACCTTGGATGGAGTGGAAGAAGAAGCGGCCACCTTTCGCGCGGGAGCAGCACACCGGGTAGAAAAGGACCAAGCTCGGGGTCGGGGGAGAGGAGACGAGCGGGTGCAGGTCAGCTGGCGACAGTGTCGCCCTAGATCCGACCGGGATCCTTCACCGTCGCAGGCTGGGGGAGGTGGATAGGTAGATGTGGGAGAGTCGGGTCCGGCCAACTGGGCCTAGGTTGGCAGATAGAAGTAAGGTCGAAGTGGCGGCGGTGCAGATGAGCAGGAGGTCGGAGTGGCGGCGGTGCAGACGAGCAGGAGGTCAGAGTGGCGTGGACGAGGAGGAGGCCGGAGGAGGCTGGCGTCAAGGCCCACGGCAGGCAGGGGCTCGGGCTGGCGTCGAGGTCTAGGACGAGGAGGAGGCCGGAGGAGGCCGGCGTCGAGGCCGACGGAGGCGCGGGCGACGACAACATAGGGAGAGGAGAGGTGGGAGTGGGGGGGAATGGGAACTGGCAAAATTTTGAGCCAGCGTGGGGGTTAACCCCAAATAATAGTAGCGCTGGTTTAGGAACCAACGCTATAGCTAAGGTAGCTATAGCACTGGTTCCTAAACCAACGCTACTGCTAAATATTCCAATTTTATTATTTTCAGCCCGCGTGGGGGGTAACCCCAAATAGTAGTAGCGCTCGTTAAGGAACCACCGCTATAGCTAAGGTAGCTATAGCGCTGGTTCCTTAAGCAACGCTACTCCTAAATATTCCAATTTTGTTTTTTATTTTTCCTGTCTATTTTTTATTTTTCTTTTATTATTTTCCTTTCCTTTTCTGTTTACTTTCCTTTTCTTTTGTATTGCTTTCTCCCTTTTTTTTGTTTTTTTTTGTTTTTTTGTTTTTCTCCCGACGACGGTGTCTCCCTCGCACACTGCGCGAATATTATCACCGGAACCATTCATGTGGTGGTAACATATCAATTGACCAATTACGGGTACTTAAGTGCGTACACAAAATAGATACATTCATACATATATATATATATATATATATGATGGTTTCTGATCAGCTGCGTCGACGACGTTTCACATTGAGCTTCTTCCCTTTCTTGTTCGTTGTCGAGTAATTGAGCCCCTCCTTGTGACTTTTCCGGAGCCATGGAGTATGATATTTCTCAGGTAATGTAGTATTTATTCTTCTTTTCCCATATGCTTCATCGTCATCGTCATCTTCCCTCATTGGGTTGCCATATTGGTCGTAGTCTTCCTCGCTGGCGACTCCATCCATTCCGATGATGCTCCTTTTGGATCTCCTCACGACAACACGGCTGGGATTGTCCGGGTTGGTTATGAATAAGCATTGTGTCACGTGCATAGCGTGTACCCATGGCTCATTTTTGGCAATGATGTTAACGTTCATGGGAGTGCTCTTCGCCTCAGGTATAGACAAGGTGGTGAAATACTTGTTTTCTCTTATGACGTCCTTGGCCCATCTGACACGGAACATCGTCGCATTGTGCATTCCAGCATAGTCAAGCTCCCAGATCTCTTCGACCCTTCCATAGAATCTTTCAGTTGTGCCGTTGGCGTTGGTCACGCATTGAATTGTCACCCCGGAGTTCTGGTAGTCAATGTCCATGTCTTTGGCCTCCGTGTAGAACATGTACCCATTGATATCGTAGGACTGATAGGTCGCGAGCTTGGGCGCGGGGCCATGTGCTAAGGCATGTATTAGCAATCTGTTCGAACTGCCCTTTTCCAGGGGATTTTCAAGAACTTGCTCTTTGAACCAACGCAAGAAAGTGGCGTTGTGCTCTATAGTAACTTCGTCGTCCATCTTGAGCATCCCCTTATCATGGTACTTCCTTGTGATGCTTTCTTTGTGCTGTGCCACATAATCATCGACCACATCTAGGTGTTGTAGCACTACTAAGTTAGTCATGTCAAAGTCGTTCCGTCGATCCGAGTAGTCCATGTGCAATTCCCTCTGGCCGTTGTTATGACCATCTCCTTCGAGCTTCCCATTGTGCTTCTTGACGGGAAAACCAACAACACGGTCTCCGACGCCTATATAATTCTCGCAAAAGGAGACACACTCATGCGTCAGATACCCCTGGACGATGCTCCCTTCAGGACGGGACATGTTACGAACGAATCCTTTGATCACCCCATTCATCCTATCGAATGGCATCATGGTGTGAAGGAATGTCGGCCCGAGATCAATGATGTCGTCCACAATGTGGATACACAGATGCACCATGACATCAAAGAACGCGGGCGGGAAGTACATCTCAAGATCACATAGTATGACAACGATCTCTTCCTATAGCCTTCGGAGCTGCTTCACACTTATGGACTTTCGGGAGATAACGTCGAAGAAGTTGCAGAGACCAGTAAGCGTGTCACGGACGTGCTTCTCCATTATCCCTCTAATGGCAACCGGGAGTATCTGCGTCATCATCACGTGATAGTCATGAGACTTCATCCCACTAAACCTTTTCTTCTTGGAGTCTAGAAATATGCTTATCTTCCCACAGTAACCGAAACTGACTTTGACTCCCATAAGGCACTTGATGAATTGATCTATCTCCTTGGTACTTAAGGTGAAGCAAGAAGGGGGGAAATAATTCTCCTCCTCCTTGTTGACTTTTCTGCCCCTTTCCCCTCCTCCGTCTCTGTCTCCATCTCCTCCGTTGACTTTTTACGGTGGAGATCTTTCCTGATCTTAAAATCTTCCAAGTCTTTCCTTGCCTTCAGCCCATCCTTGGTATTCTCCGGCATGTTCATCAGTGTGCCAAGCAAGCTCTCAAGGACATTGTTCGTGATATGCATTTGATCAAGGCAATGAGGTGTGTCGTTATTGGGCCAGTACTCCAAGTCCCAGAAAACAGATCACGTTTTCCATACCTTCAGCAGCAGCTCCGGCGCCTTTTTGATCTTTCCCGGCATGGGGAATTGTTCCCAGTTTCTCAACAACTTCTCGATTTTTGCACCGCTCCTCTTACGTGGAGGTACTCCAAGATCATCCAACCCATTGAATAGATCTCCACGCTTTCTCCAAGGGTCGTCCTTCTCAAGCCGTCTACGATGCCCCATGTACATGATTTTCTCGGACCCGCCATCTTTCGTTGACGTAAGCTACTAAGACGTTGTATCATCCATGCACCTCGTGCATCTGCAGTATCCGTGACGCACCTGTCCTGAGGTGTACCCATAACCGAGATAATCGTGCACCGTCATCATGAGCGCGGCTCTCATATGGAAATACTCTCCTTTGTTGGCATCCCATGTCCATGCCGATGTTTTCCACAACGTGTCTAGCTCCTCTTGTAGAATCCCCATATACAGGTTAATACTATTTCCCGGTTGTTTCGGCCCTTGAATCAGCATGCTCATGAGTACGTACTTTGTCTTCATGCACTTCCATGGGGGGAGGTTGTACATCCATACAAACACAGGCCATGTGCTGTGGTTGGTGTTCTGGTTTCCAAACGGATCCATGCCATCGGTACTCACACCAAGCACAATGTTCGTTGGATCTTCTACAACAAATCCATATACGGCATTTAATGCTCTCCACTTGCTACCATCTACGAGGTGTCTCAGCTTCGGATCATCTCCATCGTCGGGATTCTTCCTCTCCGCGTGCCAACACATGAGCTTTGCATCCTTAGGATCTACGAAATACCGTTGTAGATGGGGAGTAGAGGAAAGTACCATACAACTTTCTAAGGAGCTTTTTTTCTAGCCTTCTTGTATCGAGAAGCATTGCACACTGGACAACTGGTTTTTTTCTGTGTGCTCCCCCCGATAAATGATGCAATCGTTGATGCATGCGTGGTACCTAATGTGCGGCAAATCAACAGGGAAAATGATTTTGTTGGCCTCCTCGACACTAGTAGGACACAGGTTCCCCACGGGAAGAACTTTATTATGTAGATACTTCAAATGCTGATCGAGGCTTTTGTCTGTCCATTTGTTTTTGGCCTTCGTCTTCAGAAGTTTGAGCATGAAACTCAAGCGGGTCACCTCGGGATTGCAACCGTCATACAATGGAGTCTTACAGTCTATTTCAAGTTGCGCTAGCTTGGCCTCCCCTCTAGAAGCAGCTTTCTCGCTAGTCGTACTCTTGCGAAGGAGGTCTCGAACATGAGGGTCCTGCACGGCTACACTTAGTAGCATCGAAGACTGCGACGTGACCTGTTCTCCTCCATGTCTGGACTCTTCTTTGCCGTGTCCGGAATCTTCTCCGATGCTGTCATTTCCAGAATCTTCCCCGGCGCCATCGTCGTGTTGATCGGTCATCTCTTTGTCGAGCCCCATGTCGTTATTCCCTGCCATGTGGATGTCCTCATCATCATCAGCTTCTTCACTTATCCACTGAGTATAGCCATCCATGAAACCATTCTTCAGCAGGTGCGCCTTCAAAGTGCCACGATCAAAAGGGTCCAAAAGGACACATTCCTGGCATCTTGCACACGGACATCTAATCCTAGTCCAATTATTTGCGTACATGTCCATCACCCCATATTGCATGTACCACTCCACCTTCCATCCAATCACCTTCATGACCGATTGCATGGTATAAAAAGCAAAAGGGTTATAAAATAAATAATGCATGCATGCTTCAAAGTCATATAAAATTTTGGCATGACCTTGCCTAAAAATAGGACATATTGAGTTTGCTCGAAATTCACCGAAACGGAAATAAATCGACATCTTGGCGAAACGTAAGCAACTCGAGGACATGTCACTCACACAAATCTCTCCATATAACCCAAACACACATATTCGCATTCACACACATATTCCCATTCTTGAAATGAACAACTTTTTAATCACCTATATATATCCCGAGAGTGATACCGATCAAGAGAGCATGTCGTTAATTACATGATGAGAGAGACCAATCAAGACGTGTGGATGGCTAAATAGCTAGCTAGATCTAGTTCTTGGGGAGGAGAGGTGAATCTAGCTAGCTAGCTAATGGAGAGGGAGTTATGTTGGAGGGGGACATTAATGGGGGGAGAGGAAGAGAGGTAGGTAAAAGAGAGATAATGTGAGAGAGGCCATTTATCGTGGAGAGTTATGGTGAAGGGGGACATTAATGAGGAGAGAATTAGAGAGGTAGGAGGAAGAGAGAAGAAGAGCAACAATGGTGGAGACTGGAGAGGGGAAAAGAGGGGAGAGAGTAAAGTGGTGGAGAGGGAGGGGGTGAAAAGGTGGCAGCAGCCGCAACTAGCAGTAGCGCTGCTTATAAAAATGCGCTGCTACTATGGTACTTATTAGTAGCGCTTTCCTGGAAAAGAGCTACTACTATGTGTGGCACATTAGCAGTAGCGCTTGCATGTCAGAAAGCGCTACTAGTAGTGATCTTACCAGTAGCGTGTTCTCCCTCCTAGCGCTATTACTATAAATAGTGTCGGCGGGGTTGTAAGGGCCAACTTAGCAGTAGCGCTTTCTTAGTACCCAGCGCTACTGCTAATCCCTTAGTTGTAGCGCTGCTGGAATACAACGCTACTGGTAATTAGTAGCAGCGGTTTTATTTTTCCAGCGCTACTAGTAGGCTCCTGTCTATAAGGTTTCTCCTACTAGTGTGCAGTCGGCTGCACTTCAGCCGGCTCTTCAGCTGACCTTTGGACGGCCAGGCACCCGTCCCGTCTTAATGAGACCAAGCACACCGACAGGACACGACCCCCACGATGGACTCTGGCGTGGCTATAGCAACCGCTAACGCACGGGCTCGCGTGCTTATAGTTCAGGTGGTCATATCGCTGACCAGAACCGATTGAGATCCGACAAGGCAATAGTGCCACCACACCGTCGTCTACTCCTTTACCTACCCTGACGTGGCTACAATGCAGTCGGATATAGCGCTGACTTCGGCCGACAGGCGCTAGGCGACACTGGGCGAGGCGACCCGTGCCGCGGCAGGTTGGCGCGGGCCAATCAAAGAGCCGGCTGGCGGGCCCCAGTTAGCAATGGCACCGCACAACCGGCAGGCCCTACGGGCGACGAGATGACACGACAGGTGGCCCCCTTGGCTGGTTGGAGAGGCTTTCAGCCGGGTCACCCTTCTAGTACCTTAGGAATATGTAAGCCGGGGGTTGTCCTATAAAACCCCTCGAGGCCCCCATGCATCGAGCAGGCAAGCACTAAGGGATTTACCCCACCTCACACTCTCACGTAGCAAGGGAAGAGGAGTTGGCTACTCCTTCTTCCACTTGTAGACAGAAGCTCAAGGAGTGTCCTCGTGATAACACCCACCATCTAACTAGACCAGTAAGACTAGGTGTGTTACCTCACACGTTGGGTCCCGAACCCGGGTACATCGTGTGTCCCCTGCCACTTTTGCCTAATCCCGTTCTCGGAGCCCGTCGGCGTCCTTAGGCCCCAACCACTCTCGATAAGCCACCCCATGGCATCTGTCGTGAGAAAATGATGACAGTTGGAACCCACCATGGGGCCCTCCCCCGGTCGCCTCATGTCCGGGCGGAGCTGCACGCTCGTGGGCTTGCTCCCGCGGGCAGGGACCTTGTTCCTGTTGGCCCTGCGGGCGATGCTGTCGGCCTCTCCGATGAGTGCCTCGGCAGCGACCCTCCGATCGACATGGTTGCGCTCACTGAGGCATCGGCAGGCTGAGCGTTGCGATTGAGCCAGCTGCGGATGAGTACCCTAGCCTCATACTTCACTGCGTTGACCCGCCCTCATCTGTGGACACACTTGCCCCGAGCAAGGCTGACGACTCCTGTGTCTTCGCGGGGGTGTTGGTCATTGTCTCCTCCCTTTCCTCTGGCCGAGCGCGGGCCGCCGCTAACGCAGCCGCCGCCCGCACCTGTACCTCCGACTCGCTCAGCGCTACCCTTCGCGATCTAAGCACCCCCATTGCTCCAACGGCAAACCCGGCCACCGCCACGGCCGAACTGGAGGTGGCCCACCAATAGCTGCTTGAGTATGCCAGCACCCTCACGACCGAGCGGCGTCGTATGGAAGCCGCACTGTGTCACTATATCTCCGCTTATGGCGTCACCCCGGCTGGCACCAAGCCCAGCCGGCGTGGGGCTATACGTGACCGCGGCCGCATTGTTGTGGAGATCCTGAGTAGCAGACTGCCCGTCTACGACACGCCCACCAGCCAACCTGTGGGCCGCCAAGGTAGCTTACGATGACCTGGCCGCCATGGACGGCGAGGAGAGCTCCTTGCACGAGCAGCACAACAAGGACCTCATGGGCACTGCCAACATGCAACACGCCTGTCTCGACCTTGTTGGAGCCGTCTCCGAGACTCCCTGTCCCTAGGGTGAGAGCACTAGGGCCGCTGGCCATCAGCCGACCCAGCACTCTAGCTCATATCGCGCCTTCGGGCGACGGGCCATGGGAAGTCACACTCGGCGTTCCCAGTAGCGTGGCAATGAGCAGCCGGCTATGAACATTTGGTAGAATGATAACCCGGCTGGCTGCAACTGCCGCAACAAGGTGCCGCTAGCGGTAGCCGGCGCAGCCACGGACACACCCTACCTCCATGACGGGACCCGGCGCAGTCTCCCCCACCTGTCGTCCGTGCCGATCTCGCGGGCTTGCTCGGGCCGCGAGTCCACTACAGCAAGAACGACGCGTGCCTCCGCCTCAACAGGTTGCCGCAATCCAGCCGCAATGAGCCATTTCCAACTAGTTTCTCGCTCCCCCGCGACACTCCCAAGTACAACAGCACTGCCAAGCCAGAGGATTGGCTGATGGACTACACAACCGTGGTGGGCATTGCCAGGATAAACAAACGCATAGACATGCGCTACGTTCCCTCCTGCTACTTGGTTTGGCCAGGACTTGGCTCAACAGCCTCACAGCCCGTAGCATCAACACTTGGACGGACATCAAGGAAGCCTTCGTCCGGAACTTCACCGACACCTACAAGCGCCCTGGCCGCCCCCGCGAGCTCGCCATTTGCATCCAGGGGCTAGACAAGCCGCTTCGTGACTACCTCACGCACTGGACCGAGATGCACAACTCTTGCGAGGGCATACACGAGGTGCAGGTCATCCAATACTTCATTAAGGGCCGCCAAGATGGCACCCTCGTCAAGCACAAGCTCATGTGCTTTGAACCGACTTCCTTGGCCGATATCATGGTCAAGGCGGACAAATATGCCATGGCTAACTCCTCAATGAGGATCAAGGTCAATGCATCCGACAAGGCCGTCCAGCCGCCTGCCACCCCAAGCCAGCTACCGACAGTCGACAGCAACAAAATAGCAAGCACAATTCCGACCAGCCAGATCCCCGCTATGGGAGCCGACAGGTTGCCACCATCGAAGAGGAGCAACCAGTTGCATTGGCGCCCAACCAGCGCCAGCACGCCGGCTAGGCCGCCTGGCAGCCCAAGCTTACCTTCGAGCAAATGCTTAACCAGCCTTGCAAGCACCACTCCCGAGCAAAGCGAGCCACTCACAGGCTCCGACAATGCAACTTTTCCCAGTGGCTGGCCCAAGGCGAGGGCCTCACGGATCCTCCGCCTCCAATTCCCCGTGCGCCGACTCCACCTCTGGCCCAGCCACCTGCGCCTGCATCGGCGCCAACAACGACCGCCTTCATGACTAGTTCACCAACCAGGACCGGGTTTACGTCATCTTCACCAGTGAGGGGAACTGAGAAGCATAGCTTGTGCCAGCGCCGACACGAGGTGAACGCCATTGTTCCGTCGGTCCCCCGGTTCATGCACTAGTCCGAAAGCCGGTTACCTGGAGCCGGACAGACCACCTGGGTGCAATGCCAAACCCTGGCCGCTACGCCTTCATCCTCAATCCCACCATCGTCTTTGAGAGACGCACCTGTCATTTCTCGGGGGTGCTGATCCATGAGAGCAGTAGCATCAACATCCTCTATCGCGACACGATGCTCAAACTGGGGCTCGAGGAGAAAGAACTGCGAGCAAGCCGGACAATTTTCCACAACATCGTGCAAGGAAAGTCCTGCACCCCCATCGGCAAGATTACGCTCGATGTTGTCTTCGGTGGAAAGATCCACTTCCGCCGCGAACCAATATGGTTCGAGGTAGTGGACCTCGACAGTCCCTACCACGCGTTGCTGGGCAGGCTGGCCCTCATCAAGTTCATGGTAATCCGTCATTACGCCTACCTCAAGCTCAAGATGTCGGGTCCCAAGGGCATCATCACCATCGCCCGCGACTACAAGATGTCGATCGAGTGTGCCAGCGATGGCAGTCGGTTGGACGAGGCCCAGGAAATAGCGTAGGAGAAGCGGCAGCTCGACCGGCTCGTGGCTCACATCTCTCGCCAGCCGTCCATGACAGCTCCTCTGTCTCAGTCGGCCAGCGAGGCGTCATTCTAGCCATCCAAGGACACCAGGCAGGGGCCGCTCGACCCGGCCAACTCCAAGTAGTGCGTCACCATCGGCGCCCACCTCAACAACAAATAGGAAGGCGAGCTCGTCGACTTTCTCCGTGTGAATCGGGACATCTTTGCATGGTGTCCAAAAGACATGTCGGGTTTTCCGAGCAAGTTCGCCGAGCATAAACTTCATGTGCGGCCCGACGCGAAGCCGGTCAAGCAACCCCTGCACCGTTTCTTCGAGGAGAAGCGGCATACTACAGGAGAAGAGATCGGCTGGCTACTTGCAGCCGGCTTCATCATGGAAGTGTTCCACTCGGACTGGCTGTCCAAACTAGTCCTGGTGCTGAGGAAAAACAAAACCTAGCCCATGTGTATCGACTACACCAGCCTGAACAAGGCCTGTCCCAAGGACCCTTTCGCCCTACCACGGATAAATCAAGTCATCGACTCCATGGCCGACTAAGATCCGCTGTCCTTCTTGGACGCCTATTCCGGCTACCACCAGATCAAGCTGGATCTGGCCGACCGGCTAAAGACCTCCTTCGTCACCCCTTTTGGGGCCTACTGCTACGTCACCGTGTCCTTAGGCCTGAAGAATGCGGACGCTACCTTCCAGTGCTGCATGCAGAAGTGTCCCCTGCCTCAGATCGGCAGGAACGTCCACGTTTACATGGATGACATCATCGTCAAGAGCCAGAAGCATTTCAGCCTCCTCGATGATCTCTGAGAAACCTTCGCCAACCTGCATGAATACAAGATCAAGCTCAACCCGGAGAAATGCGTCTTCGGCATGCCAGCCAACCAGCTCTTGGGTTTCTTCGTGTCCGCCCGCGGCATCGAGGCTAACCCGGAGAAGATCAGGGCCATCGAGCGCATGCACAAGCGGGATAAGCTCCGCAACATCCAGAAGTTCATTGGATGCCTTGCATCGCTCAGCCGGTTCGTCAGCCGATTAGGGGAGAAGGCCCTGCCCCTCTACCAGCTCATTAGGAAGACGCCCAAGTTTGAGTAGACAGACCAGGCGGATGAGGCGTTCCGCGACCTCAAGCACGTGCTCTCTAGCGCTCCCGTCCTAGTGGCGCCGGCTAAGCAAGAGCCGATGCTCGCGAAGGAGGCAAGAGAAGACGGTGTCGACCTACTCGAAGAAGCATGCGAACTGGCCCTGAGCTGTACGACCATTTACCAGCAGAATCTCCGACACTACCATAGTAAGCGGATCCGACCACTCTCCTTCCTCGAAGGAGACCTGGTGCTCAAACGGATCCAGTGAACCACCGATCAGCACAAGCTATCTTCCCAATGGCAAGGTCCGTTCATTGTAAGCAAGGCGCTGCACAACAACGCCTACAACCTGATAGATGCCCAAAAGTTGCAGAAGCACAAAAGCGATACATCGGGCGAGGAGATAGAGCGCCCATGGAACGCAACACTCCTTCGACCGTTCTACTGCTAAGAAAAATCCGTGTATGTATGTATCTTCCCTTCTGTTAGAACTTAATGAATGCAACGGCGGGCCCTAAGCCAGCACTTGGGGCACGCCCCCTTTCCAATTCCATCAAAGGCTTCTCATTTTTTAAGCAAGGCACCCGGGTCCGGCTCCCTAGCCCGGGGGCTCGCCGTCTATTCTTTGAGGCGAACAAGTAGTGTGAGCAAGCAGCCCTTTCCTACCCACCTACCCAGACACAGACCGGCCCCCGGCTGTCCGGTTGGCGGAACCACGAGGTGGGAAAGAACTTCTCACGCCAACTCCGTCCGATGAGTAGCAGCTGGACATGTCCAACCAGATTGTGTTACCTTTAGAGACCAGCCTTTGTCGGCTCTCCCCAACCCTAGACGGGCGACTCTAAGGCCCGCTCGTTTTTCCTAGGGACGATGCCCCATCCCTATTCCAGTCTGACTCCCGGCGTGCTGATAGGAAGAGAAGAAGCCGGAAGGAATCCTAGCGTTAAATATGAGTAAAAAGGCAAAGGGCAAAGGAGGAGCCGACACGCAAGCATTTCGAACTTCAAGCAGGTCATACGCAAAAGGCCACAGGCCAAGGATTCTTTACCATACAACCCCAATAGGTGGAAATGCGTCTTAAATAAACAAGTTTTTCAGTAAAAGAAAAAGATACAAAGTGTGTAGGGACGCTCAGGCTATCGATGCATCACCGGCCGGCTGAACAGTTCGCTCAGGGGAGGCCGCGGCCTTCGGGTTCGCCTCCATTATCTCTGTGGCTTCGGTGTCGCTGGTGGTGCTAGAAGCAGTGCTCTCATCGGCAACCTCCTCATCTTCCGGTCCTTGGGGATTGCCGAAGGAGCCTCGGCAAACGGCTTGCTATCCTCGCCAAGCGCCGACAGGAGCTCGTCCGGGTCGACATACAAAGCTAGCTACTTGGCTCGACGGACGAGGGTGCCTTCACGGGTGACCCGTTCCGCCTCAGAAACCTCGCGCATCGTGGCTAACTGGTTCAAGTTGATGCTAGGGTACCATGACGTAATGAAATGGTGGGCCATCTGTGCCCGGCACAGGCCGCCGACGCTTTCCAAACCTCGAGTCGGGCCACTGCATTCTCCAGCCAAAGCGCCATGTGGCCCACCGGGGCCCCATGACCCCGGCCAGAGGGCAGAGATCACCTTCTTGCTAGCCGTTTGGATCTGGTCCATGTAGCACTGAACATGCATCAACCGGTTGTCAATGGCCAGCGCGAGCTCCGCCACGTGCTAGCAGGCGTGCTCCTCAACCTCCTGCCCGCGCTGCCGCATGCACTCCCGATGGTCCGCCACAACCTGCTCGGCGCGATGCTGGGTCTACGTTGGAAAGGAAAGAAAAGAATCAATAAACAAGTCGAAAGAAAGATGAAGGCAGACGGCAAAGGAAAAGAACTCGCAAACAAAACTCACGTTCGAAAGGCTCGTCGATCTCGAGGGCAAAATGAAGGCCTACATTCTGCTCCCTCTCTAGCACCGCGTCCGCCTGGGCAAGGCGGCCCCACGCGCCTCAAGCTCGCTCCCGAGGTGAGCCACCTCGCCCTGGAGAGTGGTGACCAGCTGGGTGGCGTCGGCTTCCTGCTTGGCGGCGTCTTCTCGGGCTGCCAGTTCTCGCTGCAGCTCCGTGTTCAGGTGCTCCTAGGCCGGCAGCCCATCCACGACTAGGCTGCCCAGCCGGTCGCGCTCTAATGTGATCACCTGGAGATTCCACGCGAGCCAGTCCCGCTCGGAGGCCACCTTATCCCTCTTCTGCAGGATTGGGACCAGGGCCTCCGGCTACTCTGCGAAAAGATCGACCCAAGTTACCAAAAATGCGAAAGATTCCCACTGCCTGCCGAGCAGCCATCCCAACTCTCGGGGCTTACACCCAGTGGGTGCGCTCGTGCGCTCCCACTGGAGCAAGCATACCTCGTGTCTTCTTCAGCTCCTCCTAAACCCGGTAGAGGCCGGACTTGCCCCGGTTGTGAATGGGAATGGCCTCATAGAAGAGCACCTACCGCTTGACGCACCCTACCTGCTCCACACGAGGAGGCTGAAAGTTAAACAAAAAAAGTAGATCCGTCCTGACTACCACATGGCTGGTCAGCTGGCCTGAATCTCGAGGGCTACACCTAGTGGGTGTGCTCACGTGCCCCCACTGAAAACTCGACGCGGGCTAAGGAAGCTTACCTCCACCGCCTCCTCTACGCACCGTGAAGCACCGTCTGTAGCTTCTGCAAACCTGGCCTGTCCTTCGCGACACCGCGCCAAGATGCGGCCTGGTTCCCAGAGCACGAGGGCCTGGCCGCTGGCTGGCGGAGGAAGGACGGTTGAGGCGCGGGCCAACGCCTCCCAGTCCCGAATCACGTCAAGCATGGTCCTTCTTGACCGCCTCCCCCCTGACCGACCCGACATCCGCCGCATCACTAGCTGGTGGGGGGTTGGTAGTAACCACGAGGGCGCGGGAGCCAGCCTCGTGCTCCTCTGCAGTCAACGTCCCCGGCTCCACCACCTACCGGACTAGCTCGACAACCGGCTAGTCTGGCTCGCTCCTCCCACCAATCATTGTCTCTAGTGCCGCCACTGGCATAGCTGGGTCGACCGGCACGTCTGTCGTGGCCGTCTCGACAGTGGGCGGAGTCAATACTGTCTTCACTCACTGGGCCCCCTCCTGGGAAGGCTCGGGAACCGCTCTCACTGGCCAGGCCACCTCTTCCATGGGCAGAGTCGTGGCCGCCTCCACAACCGGCTCGTGGCTCATTCGATGAAGGCCTCGACATCTGCGTCGATTCCACCGCTGAGTCCATCGCGTGCGCCGGGTCAGCGGACCGCCTCCGCGTCCTATCACTCGAGGCTCCCGAGCGCGAGGGCGTGCCCTTTGCTCCTGTCTTCGAGGCTTGCAATTTCATGAACCTCCTCTTCTCCTCCTGCATCGTGGCCGTGTGCTCATGGTTCTACCGGCTGGTGCGCTCCACCAGCTCGGTAGTCGACTCCGTATCATCTAGCTTGATGTCGTCCCTACAACAAACGAAGGCCGAGCCCTGAAGAGCTTGCCGGCTTGAAAACTCTACAAAACCCACAAGAACTAAAAGAACCCACCTGACGACGATGGGAAGGGCCCGCTTGGCCCGTACCGGCAGCTTCGCAATGCCCGCTCGCGCTCTGTTCCGAGCCGGCAGCTAGGTTGACGGCTGCCCGGGGGCCGGCCTCTTCTCTCGATGGGAGGCTCAGCCGTCTCGCCATAAGCCTACTCCTCCTCGCTCCGTCCGCGTGGCCCCCACCGAGCTGTCGGGGGCAGGCGCGTCCAAGATCCGGACATCATTATCATCATCATCATCGTCAGTCCAATCTTCGAAAGAAAACTCGATTAGATTAGGTGGACGAAGGATTTTAGGTTTAGGGTTCCGCTACCGATTCGGTGTCATGGAGTGCAAACGAGTGGGTACTACCGATTCGGATTTTGGTTTTTTGAGAAATTTTCTCTGTGAGACCCAGTTACCTTTTTTGATGAAACTGAAAAGGTGGCAAAGTTTTTGTTAAAGAGAAAGCTAGTCTTAGAGGCTCCGAAAATTAAATCTCGCTGGAACCGAAACCCACATAACAGAATTCTGAAACTTAAATTTTGAGTTCAATTTTTGCAAAATTTCTGTGTTTTGTGATGCTTGTCCACCCGACTCTTCTACACCTTTTCTTAGGGTCAGTTCAACATGTCGGAATCAGATGATAGTCCGAACAACTTCAGAGAGTAGAGTGCATATCTTAGTGCAGGCACTAGTCCTGAGAGCAGTTCTTCAGAAAACCCCGGCACCCCCAGTTCTCATGATTTTCCCAAGGCAGCCATAAGGGCCAGGAGGAAGCTTAACTCAGATGAGTAAGATGCCGATCTTTTGCCCGAAGAGGTGATTCCCAAGAAGCAACAAGGGAAGAAAGACTGAGCTGTTGCCAGGAAAAATGTTCTCGAGGTCACTTCCTCCAAGAATCCTGCGAGGAAGGAGTATGCAAACTAAGATGCTACGAGTGCTCCTGAGTGTGCCCAAGGAGCAAAGTCTCTCAAGATTGGGACTTCTGACACTTCCAAATCTATGGCTAACAAACCTGTAAATAAGAGAGAGAGGAAGATGATTGACCATGTAATTGGAAGGCAAACTTCGATGTATGAAGATCCAGCTAAGCATGAGGAAGAAGGAGAGAAAGAATCAGCTGCAAAACCTCCTGCTTCCAAGAAGAAGCAGTTGTTGGCAGATGCCATGACTAGCAAGCCTCCCACCAAGGCTAAGGAAACTGCACCCAACAAACCTACAGGCCCAAAGCCCAAGAGGACCACCAGAGACATTCCTCTTGCTGAGAAGAACAATGGATCTCCCACTATGGAATAAGAGGAAGATGTTGTGGTTTTGAGGAAGCTAAGACCTCAACTTCCTGAACACAATGATGATCATCCAGCATGAAGAAGAGAAAGGATCAAGGGCTCAGGAAATGGAGAGTAGAAGATCCATATTCTATCAAGAGAAAGACTGTTGTAGATGCTTGTTTCCACACCAAGGGGCGGCAAGATTTATATGAGACTCTATTATTAGACAAGGGTCCAGCAGCTAGCAACATGAGATATGTTAACTGAAAGTTTATCAGGGATAATGAAGATTAATTCCCTCATGTACTAGACAACTTCAAGGCCATTGATATTGATACATTTGTTGGCACAGAGTTCACTACATGGAACGATGAGATGGTCATGATATTCTACTCCACAACTCATTTCTATTTAGATGGGAGAATTGTATGGATAACTGAGGGAACTAGATACTAGTGTTCAGTTAATGAGTGGGATACCATCTTAGGAACCCCAAAGTTTGAAGAAGGAAAACTTGATTAGTACATAGAAGCCAAGATAAATCACAATTCTATGAGCAACATGTACAATCCTATTACCACTACATGTGTGAAGACTCACAAGTTTGGCTATGTCTACTACCTGCAAGTAGGACTACCCACCATCAACACTATCATGAGGCATACTTTGATGACAAAGTCAGGAGACGACAAGATGATCAGGGGGTACTCCATAAACATGTTGCACCATATAGACAACCACACCAGATTCAGAGTGATGGATTTGATCTTAGAGACAATCAAGAGGACTGTTGTTGATGAGAACTGATCTTGTGGATATGCTCCATATATTCAGATACTCATAAATTCCAAAGTTGGAAAGTGCCAATATTGATACATCTCCATCATATCGATAATTTATGAAGTATTCATACCATGTTTGACAACTATAGAATGGTCCAAAGATGACACATCAATCAGAGACCCTTCGACGAAACTGTGTGCAATGCATGAATCCCAAATATATAGTTCAAGCTCCATCGCGAATGGCATGAACTATGTGCGAACCTAGATCCATCAAATACGCTTCATAAAGTAGTTGTGTGTGCGATCTACGTCAGAGAGTTTGTTCTTATGAACCGTTTGTGATTAGAGAAGATAACTGAAATGATTAGCAAAATTACATACGTGTGAGAAGTACGACATGCAGTTTACTCGGATAAACTGTGTGCGTTGATACAGCAGAACACAAACGATTCTGCATAACAAGATGTGTGGGATATACACCAAATAGGTGAGTAGTGAGAATCGTGTGCGAACATCAGAAATAACACAGATGATTGGTTCTAATAACCTGTGTGTGCTGTGGGGCAATGTTGGCTGGTATACAACTGCTAGTGATTGATGAAATCATCACCGTCGGGTTCTCTAGTTTAGTCCGTGTGTACGGTGATTTGCTCGGACTACACAACATCAATGATGCACCCAGATAACAACAACATAAGCACTTATAAGAACATGATTGCATAAACAAAAAAATAATACAATACAATTTCAAACATTGCATCACAAATACCAACAATATTACAAGGTTCAGATTCCAGCATAACAAGGCCCAAATTTGAAGATTACAAGGTACAAACCAACATTAGGAATATAATCCAATCTTCAGGATAAATGGAATGAAATATTTCTATGAAGGGATCATCTGCCAAGAATTCATATATTGGCTCGATAGAATCGCTTCCGAATAATCGGTCATATGAACTTCCAAAGTGATAATCAGATTCTACAAAGTCTTTTCCATTCCACTGTAGATGCCTCCGCTGGTCAGTAAACCAACCATTGTGGCGTACTTAATATACCACAAACCTCATTACCTTGAGCACCCTTGCTTTTTGAACAAAGAAACTGGCAAATTGAATCTCTCGATTTGTGGCTCAGTACTCATTCAAAGTAATTTCCGTGAGACGGAATTCTAGGTATTCGATGAGACTGTTATATTGTGCCACCTTTTCCACTCCAAGTCCTGATTGTATCTACAAACGAAGACAACATATCAGAGCTTGCAGACTAAGGCATAGCCTAGTGGTGGGAATGGGCTGATGCCTGCCCACCCACCTAGGTTCAAGGCACGGTACTTGCAATTTGGGTTTGTTGCACCTATTAAACTTTAGGGGGTTCTGTTCAAGTCTTTCTATCAGAAAAACATATCAGAGCTTAGATGCAATATTGAACACTACGGGTCTCTTTGATTTGCATGATATATAAAATACACTAATAGATTGACATGACATCTTCGATCGTTCATGATTAAAATGTCAAAAATTTATAGTACATCTATCATTGAAATCATGGGTAAAGTACCAACAAATTGAACTCCGTTGTGGTTAACAATTATTAGGAAAGGAACATCACCTCAACATATAGATTCTCCATGCACGGAAAGTACATAACGACCTTAACAACTTCATCCAGATTGGGGCCGATAGATTGTAGTGCCCAGATCTTCATTGTGCGCAGAGACAATGCGAGGCTTATGGGAATCATTTTCTGGATGACAACCGAACATAGATCAATAAAAACTAGATAAAATGTGATGTACGAGAAGAAGATTGTTCTACCTGAATGGCTATGGATCCAGCTGTAACAAGTTTGGAGAATTCAGCACACGAATAGCACAACACTGTCAATTTTGGTGCCCCAATGACCCTGATTCTTGTTCGACCTTCTTTATCAAGTACAAAATATCCCTCTATGAAACATGCATTCTCAATGACCATATCATGAAACTCCCCAACAGACAGCGTGCAGCAGTAATTCCTACTCCTCCTCGAGTAGGTAAGTGATAAAATAGAATTTTGATGTGGAATGCTTCCTAACATGTTCATCACATATTCGTTTATTTGTATCATGGACATTTGGACTTTTAGATGGTTCAAAGCAATAGTCTTGTTTTGACATGAAAACTTTAATACTCAGGCATATCAACAAGCAACCATGTCTTTCGAAATATCAATAGTAAATTAGGTTATCCCTAGCCCATCATGCTCAATCATTGATCCATTCATGGTACACATTCAAATATTAGCTACACCTAATGCTCAAGTACGATCATAGTGCTTCGTAGTTGGTGCTTTATAAGAGAAGATGGAGACTCAAATATGAAAATAAAAATTGCATGAAGTAAATAGATAGGCCCTTCGCAAAGGGAAGTAGGAATTTCTAGAGGTGCGAGAGCTTAGTTTTAAATCGATAGAGAAAAATAATTTGGGTGGCATGCCTTTCCTGTCAACAAAAACGACAGAGGGATTTTAATAAGTTTCCATGCTAGATACATCATAAGTGGTTCCCAAACAGAAAATAAAGTTTATTCCTTTTTCCACCATACTTTCACTTTCCATGGCTAGCCGAATTCACGGTTGCCTTCCATACCAACACTTTCCATGGAATATATTATTTGACAACATAAAGTATGTTTTTTTTCATTTCAGTACTGGGCATCCCTATTACCACCATACTCTCGTGTAATGACAAGTGAATAAACACTCATCTTGAGAATAACACATCTAGCATGGAAATATACCGGTCACCCCCTATCGTTTCATGAGCGGTACGAGCACACAAAAAGGAAATTTTATTTTGAAAATTAGAGATGGCACATAAAAATTTGCTTGGAACGACATGTAAATACCGTATAATGGTAGGTATGGTGGACACATATGGCAAAAGTGAGTTTAAGGATTTTGGATGCACAAGTAGTATTTATACTTAGTGCAAGTGAAGGCTAGAAAATAGATTGAGAAGCATACCAACCAAGAAACGAAAAATAACATAAGTGAGCATTAAGCATAAGTCACACCAAATAATGCACCATAAGTAGTATGTAATTTCGTAGCACAACTATTGACTATCGTGCTTGCATAGAGAATCACAAACCTTAACGTCGGTATTCTTACTAAACATAATTACTCACTAACATAATTCACATATATATTACTATCGTCATGTCTAAAAACTATTAACATAACTCACATATATATTTATTCTTACTAAGCATAAATCAAGTTTAATTTGTCCAATGATCTTCATGAAATTTTTTGTTATGTCACTCTTGAATATCTATCACTTTAGGACTAGTTTCGTATATTGCAATTGCTTTTGACAAGCTCACATGGATATAAGTGAAGAACATGAGCATAAAAGTTTTATCTCTCAAAATAATATAAGCGAAGCATGAGAGGATTTCTTCAAAATTACTAAATCTGAAATTAATATAAATCAAGCATGAGAGCATTTCTTCAAACAAGTAAAAGCACGCCGTGCTAAAAAAGATATAAGTGAAGAACTAGAGCAATTTCATAGCTCAATAGATTTAAGTGAGGCATATATACCAAGTCTAGCAAATCATAGCATAATTTTGGATCTCTCAATTAGGTGTGTTCAGAAAGGATGAAAAGCAAATAAAGAAAATATATGAGACGCTCCAAGCAAAACTCATGATATGTGACGGATAAAAATATAGTTGCAAGTAAAATATCGATGGTTGTTAGAAGAAAGAGGGGATGCCACTCGGGGCATCCTCAAGATTAGTTTCTTGTTAATCTTTGGGTATTATCTCGGGGTGTTGTAGCATCCCCAAGCTTAGGCTCTTCTTTCTCCTTATTCCTTCATCCATCATGATCTCACCCAAAACATGAAAACTTCAATCACAAAAAACTTACCAAAATTCTCATGAGACTCGTAGTATAATAAAGCAAATAACTACTTTACATACTGTTGTAAACCCATTCATATTTTATTATGGAATTATATATAATGTATTCTAACTTTACCATAACTTATACCCCAATACAAGCCATAGATTCATCAAAACAAGCACACGATGCAACGAAAACAGAATCTATTTCAGACAGAACAGTATATAGTAATCTACAATCTAACCATACTTCTGTAAGTCTAAAAGTTCTGAAAAATTATGACAGTGTAAAGAATTTGTATAGCAATATTGTGTTAAAATTTTAGCTCATTATCATGGTCCTGTAAAAATGAAAATTCTTGTACTAGAGACAAAGTTTAGGTTTAAGATTTAGTAGTGTTTCTACTCATCTTATGAATCATCCTAAAGGCTTTACTTGGAACAAATACTAAATAAAACATAAAAACACAATCATAAAAGAGGCATAATTGTGCAAAACATAAAGTAAAAGATAAAAATATTTTATTCATTGGGTTGCCTCCCAGCAAGCGCTATCGTTTTACGCCCATAGCTAGGCATAATGCATAGATTCAAGTATTGTCATCCTTAGTTTTTGCCACCGTTATGAGGGATTTATTAAACCCGGGAGGTTCTTTGCACTTCCCCACATTTTCAGGAGAAGAGACCATCTTGGGATCTAAAATATCCATACGCTTACTGCAAAGAGTAATCTAAGTGTTCACGCGATTCAAGTTTCCACCTATATGTTTAAGATGCTCATGATATTTTTGCAACTCAACAAAATGATATGTAGATCACCCAATTCTTCTAAAATTTTAACCCCTTCTTGTGTGAGAGAAGGAACAATTCTTGGTGGAGGAACCCCCAATTTCCCTTCTAAAATTTCATAAGTAGTGTTGGGATCAAGTTTAGTAAAGTTTCCTTTAGCAGAAAAATCCAAGAGTTGTCTATGATGAAAAGTTAATCCTATGTAAAAATATTGAAGCAAAACCTTTGCATATCCCTTTAGATTGCATATACAATATGATTTCATCAATCTATACCAAGCATCTTACAGAATTTCCCCTTGTTTTTGTTTGAAGTATAGAACTTCAAAATCTAATGACACTGGGTAGTGATGCTAGTCATAGTGAAAAGGTAGACGAACAAGAGATCTGGCGAGAAAAGGCAAACAAATAGAGAGAGTGAATAAAAGGGCAAATTTGTGAAGTGTGGAGAGCAAAATGAAGGGCAAATTGAAAATAATGTAAATTGTAGGAGATGAGATTTGTGATTAAGAACCTGGCTTCAGATTGTGTTGGTATTTCCCCAAAGAGGAAGGGATGATGCAGCATTGCGGTGGTAAGTATTTCCCTCAGTTATGAAACAGAGGTATCAATCTGTAAGGAAGATCAGGCACCCACCTGGAAGAAAATTCTCGAGAAGAAAAGTGCCTCGAAGGGGAGGCTGAAATAACTCGCCGAGGAACTTTTGGAACACTTGGCGAAGCTCTACATCGAGCGCGAGGGCTGGTGAAGGAATCTGTGGCGCGTGTCAAGGAACTTCATGCGTATGCGATGCAAACCATCGATGCTCTCAAGGAAAAAATCCTGCACCATGTCCACAATGCGGAATATGGTAGATGAGAGGCGAGAGGAGATGGAGATCGTGGAGGCGATGAAGAAGGAGATTGAGGAACTCCGAGCCCAAAATCCATCAAGAGCAGCGAGTCAGATCATTTTCTTTGCCTTCCTTCTTCAACGTCTTCCTTCTTCTTTTGCCCCTATGTCTTTTACGAGTTGCCGCATGTGGAATGATTTATTATATATCATGGATATGTAAGAGAGTTATTATTCTTTGCCGGTGTGAATTTGTTGTTATATCATTTCGTTTGTATGTACATGTATACGAGTCGAAAATAGATGAAACGTCAAAGTTCTCGGCTAGTAACGAACAAAATAGTGATCACAAACAACCTAGTCCCTCCGTCCAGGCGCATTGACCACACGATAAATAGAGCGTCGGATGCCATTAATTCAGAAGTTGGGAGCAAGGCGAGTCAGGGGGGTGGTGGAGGTCAATGTATCGCTTCCCAATGAACATGCGCATTAGACTCTCATGCCTCCCATCAAGCATGCACGATGGAAAGCTCTCACGCATCTTGTCAAGCTTGCACGACGGTTATCTCACACGCGTCCCGTCGAGCCTGCGTGGCGGAATGGTCGCATGCGTCATGTCATCAACCTACAGCTACACGCACGGCTCCCCCATATCAAGTACTCCCTCTGTTTCTTTATAGTTACAAATAAAATTTGGACAAATTCAAAATTTGTCAAGTTTGACTAGCTTTATAGAAAAATATATAAATATTTATAATTTAAATCAATATGTTAGATGCATCGTCAAATTAACTTTCATACAATATAAATTAGCATTGTAGACTTTGATACGTTTTTGTATAAATTTAGCCAAACTATGTTTAGCTTGACTTTGAGCAAATCTTATGTGCGAAGTAAAAAGAAATGAAGGGAGTAAAAAAATTGACGTGTAGCACCAAATGGTTATCATACAAATTTTGTATGTACAGGAATTCAATAAAGCAAATTTATCAATGATTGCGGCCGAGCTATCATGCCTAAATGAGTCTAATTCACTCACATTTGTATGAAAAGGGCCCTAGAAAACTCAATTGATGTATAACAAGGCCGAATTGGTGCACTTGAGGACACGTTGAATGTAATTTTGCCACCAATGGTGACATGTTTCCTATTGAAACCACAAGGTCACAGCATGTGCCTCTAGTTCAAAATTTGAACTACACATATTAAATCCCTAGAAAACTTAATTAATGTATAAAAGGGGCCAAATTGGTGGACTAACGACTCATTGAATGTAGTTTCACCAACAAAGGTGACATGTTCCCTATTGAAACCACAAGCCTTCTTGAATAAGCATTGGATTGTAAGATGCATGTCCCAATATTTGTCCTGAACCCGTCAAAAAATGCACACCGTATATGTGCCATGGCATGACACTGTGTAAGTTTCATGAATGGCGAGCTTTTGGTTCTCTCGGACTTTGAAACCAAGATGTTTGTAATTTAGTGACCATCAGCGCATGGGATCTAAACATGGACCCAATGACACAAAATGGTATTTAGTCCATTTTGCTGCCCTGGAGCCCGTGCTTGTAATTCAAACATGAGTTCTTCACATTAAGTGCATGCCTAGAAAACTCAAATATCTTTTCAACCACAAAGGTGACATGTTCCATATCGAAACCTCCATGCTTATCGTGGGAACCTCCACTTTGTATGAGGTTTGTCCCAAAACTTATCCCAGAGTGGTCAAAAAAATTACCATGTCCTATAAGTGTCATGTCGACACACCAATTTTAATAATTGTAGACAAGTTAGGAACTTATGGGGATTTAAAAAGGCAATGTTTCTCAACGTTTGCATCCTAGTCACGATGTCGAGATGTTTTTAATCATTGCATGGGACCTAAACAGCGACCCAATGACATATAAATGATTAAGTAACCCATTCTGGTGCCCTTGAGCATGTGCTTGTAGTTCAAATTTGAATTATGCACATGAAATGGATAGAAAATCTTAATTAATGTATAAAGGGACCCAAACGAGCTGTGACTAATTCCATATTTTAGCACTGCACTTGTAATAGTCTATGGTGCATGTAGAAAAAATATCAACGCAAGAAGAGACATCGAATGTCGTACCCTCCACAGCGGTGACATGTTCCGTATCGAAACCACGATGGTTCTTGAGAGAAGTTTTGGTGTGCAAGAGACTTGTCGGAAATTGGAGAAAAACTTATCAGGTCGCAAATATGAATTATGCACATGAAATGAATAATTTGAAGAAGTTCTATATGCCCGTTTGAAGCTCGTGCGTGTGTAAGAATGGTGTGCGCGTGTCGTGCTAGCTCGAGCTTCGTTATTTTATAAGTTACCCAATTTGTATTAAAATGATATTCTATCCAAACATGTTTCTCCTGCCACTCCCCCAATCGGTTTCCCGCGGAAGCGCCGGCCCTATCATCAACCTCTGTGAAGAGGTGGATGAGACGGAGCAGGCAAAAGGGGCATCGATCGCGCCAGCAAGCATGAGCGAGACGTCATCATGAGCCCGCATGCCACAATCACACATGGTTTCTAGTACTACCCGAAACGTCTGCGATATGTATCTGGTTCCACCAAGTGCCCATCGGGGCACGCCTTGTATATGATAGGAGTCAACCCTTACCAGCAAGACACAACTTTCCAACCTGTAACCCATTCGAATGGAACTCAGAATTTAACCGTGCTTTTGGTGGAGTAGTCAAGGATGGGTGACCGGTTGGGAAGTTGCTAGATTTCAAGGTTCATTTTGGCGGTGTGATACGATCAGTATAAGTATCAATAAAATGCCTGTGGTGATATGTCATTCTAGCTACCTAAATCTTGAGGTCCTTGTTATGAAAATATCCATGATTTTCTTTTGCTTCTTTTGCTGTTTTGAAAATGTCAAAGATCGAGTGTGTGTGTCTGTCTATGTGTGAACCAATGCCTGTGTGTGGACCATGTGCATACATTGTGCGGCTTCCGATGACAAACCTATTGGTGCGCCCTTAGGGTCTGCCGTGCCTTTTACTGACAACGCTGGGAGGCCAACGATGGGTGACGATGTGTGTGTGAGTGTGTGTGTGTGCACGTGTGTGTGTGCACGTGTGTGTGTGTGTGTGTGCATGTGTGTGTGTGTGTGAACCAATTCCTGTGTGTGGACCATGTGTATACATTGTGCAGCTTCCGATGGCAAACCTATCGATGGACCCTTAGGGTCTGCCATGACTTGTACTAACAACGTTGGAAGGCCAGCGATGGGTGACGATGTGCGTGCATGTGTGTGTGTGCATGTGTGTGTGTGCATGTGTGTGTGTGCATGTGTGTGTGTTTGTGTGTGTGCACTTGTGTGTGCATGTGTGTGAAACCATGCATGTGTGTGGACTATGTGCCAATATTGTGCAGTTTCCGGTGACAAACCTATCAGTGGGCCCTTAGGGTGTGTCATGCCTTTTATTGACAATGCTGGAAGGAAAACGATGGGTGACTATGTGTGGGGGGGGGGGTGCGTGCATGTATGTGTGTGTGTGTGAACCTATGTCCCATGTGTGGACCATGTGCCTACATTGTGGGGTTTCCGACGACAAACCTATCGGAGGGCCCTTAGGGTCTGTCATGCCTTTTACTGACTACGTTGGAAGGCCAAGGATGGGTGACGATGTGTGTGTTTGCATGTGTGTGTGTGTGTGGACCATGCAAGCTTCAATCTCACCCTGCTACGTGTCTTGTGTGTGGGGGGCGTGGGGGAGGGGAATAATATATATACTACCTAGGTCGTTATGGACGTATATATATACTACCTAGGTCATTATGTACGTATATATACTGTTGGGGAACGTTTCATGGGAAACAGAAATTTTCCTACGCACACGCAAGATCTATCCATGGTGATGAGCATCTACGAGAGGGAGAGTGCATCTACATACCCCTGTAGATCGCTAAGCGGGAAGCGTTAAGAAACACGGTTGATGTAGTCGAACGTCTTCCCGATCCAAATCTCCGAGCGTCCCACGATCCCATCATGATCCATCTTGCGATCCAACCACGATCCGTCACGTGATACCATCATGATTCGTCCTGCAATCAAATCAAGAATCATCTCGCAATCTTGATCATTGTCCTTCTCATCTAGCACCAAACGGACGACACCTCCGCGTTCAGTACACGTATAGCTCGATGATGATCTCCACCTTCTTGATCCAGCAAGAGGGAGCGGAGAGGTAGAAGATTTCTCCGTCAACACGACGGCGCGGCGGTGATGGTGGTGGAACTATTCTCGTAGGGCTTCGCCTAAGCACCGCCAAACTAGACTAGAGGAGAAAACCGATATAGATGAAGTAGAGGGAGCACGTGGCAATTACGGTTAGCTTTCCCCTATAAATCCTCTTGTATATATATGAGGGAGGGAGGGGAGGAGGCAGCCTCAAACCCTCAAGGTTTGGTCGAAATTGGAGGTGGAGGAGTTCTACTCCAATCCTATTAGGAGTAGGATTCCTCCTTTCCACTTGGAAACTCTTTCCATCTCTCCACCTTTGGGTTATTCCCACCCCTACCGCTGGGCCTTAGTGAGGGGCTGGGCCAGTCCACTAAGGGATGGTTTGTATCCTCCCACAGCCCATGAGGCCCTTTGGGTCGATACACCCCTCCCGATGGTCCGCGGTAGTCCTGCCGGCACTCCCGGTACACTACAGACGAGCCCGAAACTTTTCCGGTGACCAAAACAGGACTTCCTATATATCAATATTTACCTTCAGACCATTCCGGAGATCTTCGTGACATCCGGGATCTAATCTGGGACTTCGAACAACCTTCGATCACGACCATACATAACCCTATACTACCAAAACGTCACCGAACCTTAAGTGTGCAGACCCTGCGGATTCGAGAATTATGTAGACATGACTGAGACACCTCTACGGTCAATAACCAATAGCGGGACCTGGATGCCCATATTGGTTCCTACATATTCTATGAAGATCTTTATCGTTTGAACCTCTATGTAAAGGGTTCAGTTAATCCCATATGTTGTTCCCTTTGTCCTCCGGTACGTTACTTGCCTGAGATTCGATCGTGGGTATCTCTATACCTAGTTCAATCTCGTTACCGACAAGTCTCTTTACTCGTTCTGTAATACAAGATCCCATGGCTAACCCTTTAGTCACATTTCTTGCAAGGCTTATAGTGATGTTGTATTACCGAGTGGGCCCTGAGATACCTCTCCGTCACACGGAGTAACAAATCCAAGTCCTGATCCATGCCAACCCAACAGACACCCTCAGGGATACCTGTAGATCACCTTTATAGTCACCCAGTTACGTTGCGACATTTGATACACACAAGATACTCCTCTGGTGTCACTAAGTTGCCTAATCTCATGGTCATAGGAACAGATACTTGACATGCAAAAAACTATAGCAATAAACTGACACGATCATATGCCATGTTTATAGTTTGGGTCTTGTCCATCACACCATTCTCCTAATGATGTGATCCCATTTATCAAATGACATCTCATATCCATGGCCAGGAAACCTTGACCATCTTTGATTAACGAGCTAGTCTATTAGAGGCATACTAGGGTGTATCCACACATGTATGTGAGTTTCCGATCAATACAATTCTAGCATGGATAATAAATGATTATCATGAACAAGGAAATATGATAATAACTAATTTATTATTGTCTCTAGGGCATATTTCCAATAGTCTCCCACCTTCACTAGAGTTAACAATCAACCTCACATCGCTATGTGATTTGTTATGAATCTCTCACCCAATGAGTTCTGGGGTTCGATCATGTTTTGCATGTGAAAGAGGTTTTAGTCAACAGGTCTGCGACATTTAGATCCGTGTGTACTTTGTAAATCTCTATGTCTTACTGTAGACACTTCTACCACGCTCCACTTGGAGCTATTCCAAATGGCTACTCCACTATACGTCTCCAGATTGCTACTAAGAGTCATCCGGATCGGTGTTAAAGCTTGCATTGACGTAACTCTTTATGATGAACTCTTTATCACCTCCATAAGCAAGAAATATCTCCTTAGTCCTCTGATTACTAAGGATAATTTTGACCGCTGTCCAGTGATCCACTCCTGGATCACTCTTGTACCCCTTGACAGACTCATGGCAAGGCACACACGAGGTGCGGTACACAACATGGCATAATATAGAGCATGTGGCTAAGGCATAGGAGACGACCTTCGTCCTTTCTCTTTCTTCTGCCGTGGTCGAGCTTTAAGTCTCACTCAACTACACACCTTACAAATCAGGCAAGAACACTTTCTTTGACTGACCCATTTTAAACTCTTTCAAAATCTTGTCAAGGTATGTACTCATTGAAAGTCTAATCGGGCGTCTTGGTCTATCTCTATAGATCTCAATGCCCAACAATTATGTAGCTTCATCCAGGTCTTCTTTTGAAAAACTCTTTTTAAACAACCCTTTATGCCTTCTAGAAATTCTACAACATTTCCGATCAATAATATGTCATCCACATATGCTTATTAGATATTCTATAGTGCTCCCACTCACTTTATTGTAAATACAAGTTTCTCATAAAATTTGTATAGACTCAAAAACTTTGTTCACCTCATCAAAGCATATATTCCAAATCCGAGATGCTTGCTCCAGTCCATAGAAGGGTCACTGGAGCTTGCAGACCTTTTAGCATCCTTAGGACTAACAAAACCTTCTAGTTGTATCACATACAACCTTTCCTCAAGGAAGGAAACAATGTTTTGACATCCATCTACCAGATTTCATAATTGAAAAAACGCAGCAACTGCTAACTTAATTCCAACAGATTTTAGTATCGCTACGAGTGAGGAAGTCTCATCGTAGTCAACTCCTTGAACTTGTCGGAAACTTCTTTGGGACAAGTCGAGCTTTATAAATGGTGACATTCACCATCAGCGTCTGTCTTCATCTTAAAGGTCCATTTGTACTCAACGATGTGTCGTTGAACGGGCAAGTCTACCAAAGTCCATACTTGGTTTTCATACATGGATCCTTTCTCAAATTTCATGGCCTCTAACCATTTATCGGAATCCGGTCCCATCATCGCTTCTCCATAGCTCGTAGGTTCATCGTTGTCTAACAACATGACGTCCAAGACAGGGTTGTCGTACCACTCAGGAGCAGTATGCATCCTTGTCGACCTACGAGGTTCGATAGTAACTTGACCCGAAGCTTCATGATCATCATCATTAACTTCCTCTTCAACTAACGTAGGCTCCATAGAAACATCTTTCTACACTGTGCTACTCTCCAGTTGAAATAAAGGTTCAACAACCTCATCAAGTTTTATCTTCCTCCCACTCAATTCTTCCGAGAGAAACTCTTTCTCGAGAAAGGACCCGTTTTAGCAACAAACACTTTGTGCTTGGATATAAGATAGAAGGTTTACCCAACTTTTAAGTTAGGGTATTCTATGAAGATGCATCTGTCCGCTTTTGGTTCAAGGTCATTACATGAAAAACCTTTTTCGCGGAAGTGTCACAGCCCCAAACATTAAGAAATGACAGCTTAGGTTTCCTCCAAACCAAAGTTCATACGGTGTCATCTCAACGGACTTAGATGGTGCCCCTTTTAAAGTGAATGTAGTTGTCTCTAATGCATAACGCCAAAACGATAGTGGCAAATCGATAAGAGACAACATAGTTCGGACCATATCCAATAGAGCACGACTACGACGTTCGGACACACCATCACACTATGGTGTTCCAGGTGGCGTGAGTTGTGAAACAGCTTCCACTTTGTCTTAAGTTGTATACCAAACTCGTAACTCAAATATTCACCTCCACGATCATACCGTAGACATATTATCTTCTTGTCACGATGATCTCAAACTTCACTCTGATTTTGCTTGAACTTTTCAAACGATTGAGACATGTGTTTCATTAAGTAAATATACACTATATCTAGTGAAATCATCAGTGAAGGTAAGAAGATAACAATATCCACTTCATGCTACAACACTCATTGGATTGCATACATCAACATGTATCATTTCCAATAAGTCACTTGCCCGCTCCATCCAACCAGAAAACGGGTCCCTTAGTCATCTTGCCCAAGAGGTATGGTTCGCATGTTTCAACCGATTCGAAATCGAATGAGTCCAAAGATCCATCAACATGGAGTTTCTTCATGCACATTAGATCAATATGACATTTAGAGGCAGTGCCACAAGTATGTGGTACTATCATTATTAACTCTGTATCTTTTGGTATCAATGTTATGAACATGTGTATTACTACGATCAAAATTCAACAAACTATTCTCATTGGGTGCATGACCATTGAAGGTATTATTCATGTAAACAGAATAACCATTATTCTATAACTTAAATAAATTATCGTATTGCAATAAAAACGATCTAAGCATGTTCATACTTAACGGAAACACCAAATAACATTTATTTACGTTCGTCACTAATCCCGAAGGTAGAGAGAGCGTGCGATGTTGATCACATCAACCTTGGAAACATTTCCAACACACATCGTCACCTCACCCTTAGCTAGTCTCCGTTTATTCCATAGATTTTATTTCGAGTTACTAATATTTAGCAACCTAACCAGTATCCAATCCCAGGTGCTACTAGGAGTACTAGCGAGGTACACATCAGTAACTCATATATCAAATATACTTCTGCCAATGTTGCCAGCCTTCTTATCTACCAAGTATCTAGGGTTGCTCCACTTCAGCGACCACTCTCCTCATAATAGAAGCACTTAATCTCGGGTTTGGGTTCAACTTTGGGTTTCTTCACTGGAGTAGCAACTGACTTGCCATCAATGAAGTTTCCCTCCTTACCCTTTCCCTTTTCGAAACTAGTGGTTTTACTAACCATCAACACTTGATGCTCCTTCTTGATATCTACCTTTGCAATGTGAAACATCGCGAACAACTCAGGGATCATTATTTCCATCCCTGACATTTTATAGCTCATCACGAAGCTCTAATATCCTAGTGAGAGTGACTTGGAAAACTATATCAATCACTATCTTATCTAAAAGAATAAATCCCACTCGATTCAAGCGATTGTAGTATGCAGACAATCTAAGCACATGCTCAACGATTGAGATATTCTCCTTCAGCTTGCAGCAAAGAATCTTGTTGGAGACCTCATATCTCACAACACAAGCAGGAGCCTGAGATCCCAATTTCAACTCTTAGAACATCTCATATGTTCCATGACATTCAATACATTTTGGAGCCTTAATTATGAGCCGTAATGCATGACCCACTGAATTATCAATTAGTCATTGGAACGTTCCTATCAGATGTTCACCACATCTACAGACGATGCTAGAGGGGGTGGCATACCGAGCGGTGCATTAAGGACATAAGACTTCTTTGCAGCAATGAGGACAATCCTCAGATCACGGACCCAGTTCGCAATATTGCTACTAACATCTTTCCACTCTATTTCCCTAGGAACATAAAAATTCAAGGGAGCTACAGCGTGAGATAGTAATCTACAACATAATTTGCAAAGACACTACTAACTATGTTCATGATAATGAGTTCAATTAATCATATTACTTAAGAACTCCCACTCAAATTGACATCCCTCCGGTCATTCGAGTGATACATCATGCAAATACACCAACTCAAGTCCGATCATCATGTGATTTGAGGTGTTTTCAATGGTGAACATCATCATGTTGATCATATCTACAATATGACTCATGTTCGACCTTTCGGTCTCTTGTGTTGCGAGGCCATGTCTGTACATGCTAGGCTCATCAAGTTTAACCTGAGTGTTCTGCACGTGCAACACTGGATTCCAGCCGTTGTATGTGAACATAGTCTATCACACCCAATCAGCACGTGGTGTCTCGACACGACGAACTTTCACAATGGTGCACACACGGGGAGAACACAATTGATCTTGAAATTGAAGTGAGGGAACACCTTATAATGTTACCGTCGTCCTAAGCAAAACAATGTGCATACGAGGATTAACATCACATAAAAATCATAAGTGATACGATATGGCCATGAACTTGTGCTTTTGTTCTCCATCTATAAAGCACCGACATGATCTCCATCATCACCGGCATGACACCATGATCTCCATCACCTTTATCTCCATCAACGTGTCGCCATCGGGTTTGTCATGCCCACCATGCTTCTACTACTATCGCTACCACTTAGCGATAAAGTAAAGCATTACATAGCGCTTAATGATTGACACGCAGGTCATACAATAATTAAAGACAACCCGATGGCTCCTGCCTGTTGCCGTACTCATCGACATGCAAGTCGTGATATTCTATACAATACATGATCATCTCATACATCACATATATATCATCATGTAATTGGCCTTATCACATCAGAACATACCCTCCAAAAAGAAGTTAGACGTCCTCTAATTGTCTTTGCAAGTTTTACGTGGCTGCAACAAGTATCTAGCAAGAACAATTCTCACCTACGCATAAACCACAACGGTGATACTAAAATTGCTAATCAACCTTCTCAAGGACCGCCTTTGTCGAATCCGATCCAACTAGAGTAGGAGAGACAACCACCCACCAGCCATCTTTGTGCAACAAAGTTACATGTCAGTCATTGGAACCGGTCTCTCGTAAGCGTACAAGTAAGGTTGGTATGGGACGCTTCATCCCACAATACCGCTGAACCAAAACACAACCAAGGGAGAAAGCAATCTAAGCATCAATGCCCACAAACTCCTTTGGGTTCTACACGAGATCTGATCTACTCATAGACCTAGCTCGTGATGCCACTTTTAGGTAACGTTGCATGGGAAACAAAAAAATTCCTACGCACACGCAATATCTATCCATGGTTATGAGCATCTACGAGAGGGAGAGTGGATCTACATACCCTTATAGATCGCTAAGCGGGAAGTGATAAGAAACGTGGTTGATGTAGTCGAACGTCTTTGCGATCCAAATCGCCGAGCGTCCCATGATCCCATCACGATCCATCTTGCAACCTAATCACGATACATCCCGTGATCCCATCACGATCCGTCCCGCGATCAAATCACGAATCGTCTCACAATCTTGATCATGGTCGTTCCGATCTAGCGCCGAATGGACGGCACCTTCGCGTTCAGCACACGTACAGCTCGATGACGGTCTCCGCCTTCTTGATCCAGAAAGATGGAGTGGAGTGGTAGATGAGTTCTCCGGCAGCGCGACGACGCGGTGGTGATGGTGGTGGAACTATTCTGGCAAGGCTTTGGCTGAGCACGGAACAACTAGACTAGAGGAGAAAACCGATCTAGATGAAGTAGAGGGATCACATGGCAATTAGGGTTAGCTTTACCCTCTAAATCCTCTAGTATATATAGGAGGGAGGGAGGGAGGGGAGGATGCAGCCTCAAACCCTCACAGTTTGGTCAAAATTGGAGGTGGAGGAGTCCTACTCCAATCCTATTAGGAGTAGGATTCCTCCTTTCCACATGGAAACTCTTTCCACCTCTCCACCTTTGGGTTTTTCCCAACCCTAGCCGCATGGACCTTAGTGAGGGGATCGGCCAGCCCACTAAGGGCTGGCTTGTGCCCTCCCACAGCCTATGAGGCCCTTTGGGTCGATACACCCCTCCCAATGGTCCCTGGTTGTCATGCCCAAGATGCGCGCCTATCCATTTTAAGGCACGAGGTCCTCGCAAGGGATAGGGGCGCATCTTGCCATTCACAAGTATAGAATCATTGCATCATACATTACAGAAGAGATGAGTTTACAAGTTGGCTTACACACGCCACATACTAAATTACAATTGTACATAGAGTTCAAATCATCAAGATGAAGACAGGATCCGACTACGGAGGAAATCAAACGATAAAAACAGATGCAAATTATACTATCTTGCTATCCCAAAGATCACGACCATGGGCCCCTACTCATCTAGATAAGTCACGTACATCCTGCATCTCTCCTCATCATATTCCCACTGGAGCTGGGTCAGATCATCCTGCACGAACTCATCTGTAGATGTACCTGGAGTGTTGTAGTAATCTATGAGCGACAAGGACTCAGCAATCAAGTGCCCGGGTTCCGAGACTATTCAAGCTTAAAGGATTGGTTGGGGTATGTGTTTAGTCTGCAGCGGCACTAAGCATTTATGGTGGCTATACTTACGTAACATGAAAATAAATATGAGTGGTCTACGATGAGCGATCGAATCTAGTCTGACCTCTATGAGATCCTGAACACTTACTTACGTCAATCATAACCCCACCGTGTTCTCTCTCAGTTCGTGTTCACGAGCAGAGATGATCACGGTTACTCACACAGTTGGTGTATTTTAAATAAAGTTTACTTCAAGTTAACTATAACCCAGTGTTAAACAAATATCCAAGTTGCCACATAACCGCGGGCACGACTTCTCGAAAAGATTTAACCCTGTAGGGGTGCTCCAACTAGTCCATCACAAATTAACCACACTCCACTGGAATAGCCTCTACCACGGATCTTGTGATCATCATAGGTAACTCCGAAGGAATTTCAACACCTCGAGATAACCCGAAGAAAGTCAGACTCCACACGCGAGACATTCGATAAAGGTAAAACAAATCCAACAAGACCACCCGACGTGTCGACGAACCCGATAAGAGCCGTGTATCTTGTTCTCAGGACACGACGGATAAGCTACGCGTACGGAGGCCTGATAGAAATCTCCCAAGTTGCCC
Organism: Hordeum marinum; assembly: GCA_022496015.1. NCBI lineage: Eukaryota > Viridiplantae > Streptophyta > Magnoliopsida > Poales > Poaceae > Hordeum > Hordeum marinum. The sequence continues at coordinate 336,055,257 of CM039677.1, read as the reverse complement.
TGGGTTGTCCCCACATAGTGCTCTAGTTTGGACCAACACTCATGAGGAGCACTGGCCCGGGGGTTGATTATTTATCCACGGGGTTGCAAAGCCCTATGCAAATTTTATTTAAGTTATTAAGCAAATGTAGTACCAATGTTGGGTCTTGCCAGACAACTTTTAATCACAACCTAATAAACAAGGGGGTCCCCATAACAACCCCGAGCGTGTTAGGATGCAAAATATGGAAAACATAACATCGGTAACAAGAACTATGGCGGTAACAGTGGAACAAAACACCTAGCAAAAGGCCAATAATTCTACCAGTACCAAGATATATATGTGCATTAAATTAAATAATAGATAACACTGTGACATGCCAAATCCATGTTATCACATGGAACAATCTGAACCTGCAACTAAGAACGCTATAAGAGGGGCTGAGCAGCGGTAACTTAGCCAATCAAAGGTTTGCTAGGAAGTGGAGGGTTAGAGGCTATTATGACAATTAGGAGGCTGATATTCAAGTGGTAGGCAGTGCAATTGTAACGATAAGAGCGAGAAACTAATAAGCAAAAATAGTATCGAGATCCGGGTACGATCATCTTGCCTGTTGGTTCTTAAGTGGAACATGTAGCGGGATCCTCGTAGTTGTACTCGCCCGACTCTTCGTACTGAGGTTCAACGTTCGCGTTTACCCAAAAGAAACATCAATAATAAACAAACAGCCATGGTGCAATGCACAAACCAGAATGATGCATGCCTAGGTGAAGAGTTTTAACATGGCAACCCTAACTAGTCATATTTCACATGCAAGAATTGGATATAAGTGAATCTGGACAGAACCTTATGTTAAGTTATTTATACATGCATGAACATGGAAAATATGGATGCATCACTAGAAAACAATGGAAATGCATATGAAGAACGTAAGAAACGGAGCTACGGTTCTCACGATACGCTCACGACAAGGTACGAAGGCAAAACACAAGACAAAGAATACCATGGGCTAATGCTTGGCATTCCAAGGTATCCACTGGTTAGTCAATGAAAAACCAACCACAATAGACTCAAAGATCAAGGAAAACCATGGAGTATAGCTCCCACAAGTCACAAAACAATAAAACAAACAACTTGCAACAAAACAGCAACATAGCAACTTACACAGCCCACTACTTGAGCTACAGGAATCCTATAGCCACAAACAAGGCATTGACAGAAACTACATAACATGCTTATAAAATTATCCAACTACACAATCTGGAAAGGAGGCACACATCAATAAGCATGAAGCCATCAAGTTGGCAAGATGAAGCAGTTTTCTGGGACTTGGTGAAAATAACAGTTTTTTGGAATCTGAGTTAATTTGGTAGCATGTTGACAGCATAAGTTAAAGGTGCTAGGGACCACCTCTTGGCATGTAAATTAACACGATGGTAGTAGACAACATCTACTCAAAACTACTAGCACTGAGCATGAGCTAATTCTCAACACATCACAAGATGTCAACCACTCTACATGGCATAAAAATAATAGCAGACTCTCAGACTTAGAAATATTTAGCATGGTGAAAACCGAAACATCAAGTTAGCTACTTTGCAGCATGTTTCCCACTTATATGGGTGATTCTCATGTTAAACAAAAATACCATGGCATAATAGATATAAAACACTAGCATTTCCATGTTGGAACATGCCCCAAAGCAAGCATGGATTAAATCATGCAAAAATGACAAAGTAGCATCACAGCTGAAAATGACAGTTTTATAAACTTGCTCATAAGTGTAACCTGAAAGCACCAATGTATTCATTGGATATTTCTACCCCAAAAACATGTGTCATACTCATATGACCATGTGAAGCAACATGGCACAATATACTAGCAAGCAACCATCCACTCACTTATAAGTTAAAACTTACTCTAAATGGACATGAGCATAAAAGGACATAACCAGATTTGGAACTTAGTTTAGCATGGCAATTATCTAATAATCCACAAAACATTCATATATCATCAAAGTGTATGACAAGTGGGGGAAAGGACCCACTTGCCACCCACACACATACACTCTACCACACCACTACACAAGCCTACGCACACATGCTCCATATGCCTAAGGGCATATGAGCACAAGCTCTCTCATGAACACACCACCATGAGGGGGGGTGCATCCACACACACACTCACATACACAAGCCCATGTGTGTGGGTGTTCATCCACACACCCATGCACTCACACATATGCACAAGTGCGTATATGCCTATACATATGCATAGGACTACACACTCACACACACACTCACTCACAAACACACATGCATGTGCACACACACATGCACTACACATACATATGTGTGTATGCATCAAGCACACACATACACTCACATACACTTGCACATATATATATGTAATAGAAAAGAAAATAAAACCCTGCACATGCTGGTTTTATCTACACACACAACACATATAGCAAAAGGAAAATAAAAACAAAAATAAAAGAAAAGAAAACCAAAAAAGGGGGAGGGGTTTAGGCTTCGAACCCACAACCTCATGGTCGTCTCCCTAGAGCCAACCATTGGGCTACACGCTCGACACTTAACAGAGGAGGGGCACCGCAGCTCTAATACAGGCGCACACCCACTACACTGACAAAACTGAATACTGCACACACCCGATCTGACGGAGAATGGAGGCGGCGAACGCCGGCGACGGCAGGTCTACCAGGCACCTCTGACGAGGGCAAACGGTGTAGGAGGGCAGCTGCACCTACGGGGGTTCCATTCCCGCCCCTGGATTGGATCTACGAGAGGAAGGAGAGGCACAAGCTCCATGCTTGTCCGGCCATGGCGACGGCTGCAAGTAGAGCGACGGAACGGCAGTGACCATGAGCTCGATCCATCTACTCGAAGCAAGGCAAAGAAGGAGAGGGAGACACAGATGCTCACGGAGGGGGCGATGACGTTGCGCTCGGAGTAGGGAGGAGATGATGGCGATGCGGCTCGAAGTAGGGGACAAAGACGCGCGGTGACGATGCGGAGGCGGCAGTGCTGGGTTCCCCGGCCCCTTCTAGCACCGGGAATCGGCCGCGGGAAGCAACAGGGCACCTCTAGCCATCTCCGACGGCGACGAGCCGGTCACCGGAGGCGACGACGACGAGCCGAAGAACCACTGGCGACGTGGATGCTCTCAGGACCGAACTCTGAACTTACCCGACGACGAAGAAGAGGGGAGGAGGAGGAAGAAGGAGAGCGGCGGCAGCGAGGAGGAAGGAAAGGAAACCTAGGGCTTCACGCACTTATAAAGGGGGCCCAGCCTCGACGTCCGTTCCTGTTCACGGCGACGGCGACGACTCCCTCTCTCGAACCCACTCTCTGAACCTGACAGAGCTGGACGGGGGCAGGTTGCCGTTCCCGCACGAGCGGGATGGACCACAAGGGGAGCAAAGCCCACTCACCTCTCATGCACAGAAACAAAAACAGCTGGGAGCTTGTCTATTTTTTTAAAGAAAAACTGCACATAAGAAAAGCCTCCGAGATGAAAACTAAAGGACTTTGCAAAAACAAAATTATATTTTACATCAGAAATAAACTGCACTATTTACCAAAAATATCAAAATGATTTTTAGGACAATTAATTTAAATACTTTTTAAAATAGCATCCCCTGTTTATTTAAATACCCCAAATACATAAAGCTCAAATCAACAAAAGGACCACACACTCAATCTTAAAACATATTGGGCTAGCACTTGAACATGTTTAAATAATTTAAATAGAAACTTAAAACTACTACTAAAAAGACATGGGAAAACAAAGGCATTGGGTGGGGTTTTTGTTGCAAAGAAAAGAGAGGGGAAGAGAAGGAGGTGGACCACCAATAAACCAACACCACACACAACACAAGGCCACACTCACAACAACCACACCATAAAAGGTCACATAAGAATCAAGCATGGCATGATGGATGCTATGATGCATGATGCATGAATGCAAGAGCATGGTATGACAAGGTGCAAATTCATTCATTACTCTCATGACAACAAGGTTCATACAAGAGATTACATGCCATAAAATGTAGGGACACCACTTGGGCTGTCACACCGGTACCCCTGCCGGCACTCCCGGTACACTACCGATGAGCCCGAAACTAACCAAAACAGGACTTCCTATATATCAATATTTACCTACAGACCATTCCGGAGCACCTCGTGACATCCAGGATCTCATCCGGGACTTCGCACAACCTTCGATCACCACCATACATAACCCTATACTACCGAAACGTCACCGAACCTTCAGTGTACAGACCCTGCGGGTTCGAGAACTATGTAGACATGACCGAGACACCTCTACGGTCAATAACCAATAGCGGGACCTAGATGCCCATATAGGTTCCTACATATTCTACGAAGATCTTTATTGTTTGGACCTCTATGTCAAGGATTCAGTTAATCTCATATGATGTTCCCTTTGTCCTTCGGTATGTTACTTGCCCGAGATTCGATTGTCGGTATCTCTATACCTAGTTCAATCTCAGTACCGGCAAGTCTCTTTAGTCACATTGCTTGCAAGGCTTACAATGATGTTGTATTACTGAGTGGGCCCTGACATATCTCTCCGTCACACGGAGTAAAAAATCCCAGTCTTGATCCATGCCAACCCAACAGACACCCTCAGGGATACCTGTAGAGCACCTTTATAGTCACCCAGTTACGTTGCGACATTTGATACACACAAGGTACTCCTCCAGTGTCAGTGAGTTGCATAATCTGATGGTCATAGGAATAGATACTTGACATGCATAAAACTATAGCAATAAACTAACACGATCATATGCTATGTTTATAGTTTGGGTCTTGTCCATCACATCATTCTCCTAATGACGTGATCCCATTTATCAAATGACATCTCATGTCCATGGCCAGGAAACCTTGACCATCTTTGATTAACGAGCTAGTCTATTAGAGGCATACTAGGGACATGGTGTTGTCTATGTATCCACACATGTATCTGAGTTTCCGATCAATACAATTCTAGCATGGATAATAAACGATTATCATGAACAAGGAAATATGATAATAACTAATTTATTATTGCCTCTAGGGCATATTTCCAACATATATGTCCATAACGACCTAGGTAGTATATATATAACCAATTTTAAGGGGGTATATATATGTCTAGTTATCTCAAGTAGGTTCATGTCACATCATAGATAGTGTTGTTCGTTGTGTATTAAATTAAACACTGGACCACACCATTTTCGCATATACATTTGGCCATATGTAGGGGGATGGTGTTCTTCTAGTACCACTCAACTGATCTTCGATGATGCGCCAACTTGTGGGACCGCGTGATCTATATATCCCTCTTGTCTGACAACAATATGTGATGGTTTGGCCATATTAAGGTATAAATTCTCTTGGTTGTCTTACGAAAAGTCATACATGGATAAATGTGTGACAAAGTTTGAACCAGGTCATGTGTTCGTAGGACCCCATATATCCTCCGGCACATAGTGTAGGGGGCAAGACCGTATATTATGTTTGTCATGAAACCCTTTTGTTTCACATTGGACACTTTTAGGCATGCACATATGGAGCATGTGCCACACATTAAAGTTGCGCATTGAAAATTTAAACATGACAACACCATGTTCGTACATATGTAGACATCATCCGAACCTAATAGCAAGTCTTTTCTAGATATTTAACTATGAACTACATATATATTTAGGAACGGAGGGAGTATATATTTGGGCCACTAGCGGGCGTGGTTGTGTTTTAACCTCTGTTGCATTTTTTGTCTTTTATCCCAAAGATGCTAGTATTATGTAAAATATCAAATGAAACTGACGAAACAACCGTATGCGATTGTATCCCCAACAGACACGACTTTGCTACTCTAACCGTGTGCGATGCTTGTACACAACAAAATCGACCTTGCCTATTGGTCGCAACCGCAAGCGTCAGCCAGTGCAAAGGTGTAATTTTTTCGTTGATAGTTTGCCAGCACCACCACACGCACTAAATGGAACTTATGCTCAACCATGGGGATGTGCATGGCACCGTCCTGGTAGTGTTGGAGGACGACGTGATAGAGGATTCCGACGCATTGGCTGCCATGGCAGGCAACGGCAAACAGCTAGCATCCGGGGCCGCCGCCGACGGGATAGAGGATTCCAAAGCACTGTCCTCCATGTCAGTCAACGGTCAATATTCATCAGCCGCAGATGACAATGATGACGACCCCGAATTTCAGTGTCGGATGCAGATGGCCATCGCTTTGTCCATGTTGGAATCGGGCCCTGATTCTTTCCTATGTGAAGAGGATGAGTGCCGTCTTAGTGTCGGTGTGGAAAAAACTACTGCATCTGCGATGCCCTCCGCAACGTGGAAGAGGCAGAAATGAAGGGAGAGTGCCAAGAGGAAGTAGAACTTAGATGCAGAGGGCAAAATGAGGCAGGAGCAGAACCCGAAGCTGGCAACGCATGCCGCCGCATGTCTCTCAGCCGCGTTGGAGGCCAGTGCAAGCCTTGCAGCTGCGGCAGCAACCTTGGCATAATCCGTTGCAAAATATGGCATTTTGTGGTGAAATTTTGCCAAATATTTGTGTCATCTATTTGTAGGCATGTGGAAATTTAGGATGAATTTGACGTTTGCGACTGAAATTGAGGATGAACCGTGTGAGATGAACCCACCTTGAGAAATCTCAGAAAGAGATACCCGCCTTGAGCGATTCAAAAATTTGTGGTTTCGTGGCACGACATTTCATTACAGCATAGAGCATACACACTTTATTATGTTTGGGCCATGTGTGATCTTGGTTTCTCCCGCCTAGTTCCTTTGCCCAAATTTAATTGGAAGCGGTATTTCAACTGCATGCCACCGTTCCTCGTCCACCGCATCGACCCTATAGTAAAATTTCAGCCGCCGAGGCATATGAACCGTTGCCATCCCTCGTCCACCACCATCTCCACCCACACCATTACTACTAAATTTTTCAGAAGTACCGGCACATCCGCGGCCCCCCATCCAAACAACAACCCCTTCCTCCCCCACCTGAACCCTAGCTCGCCCCTGCCACCACCTCCCACCACCAACCTCAGCATGTCTGCTCGTGCCTCATAGCTAAACAAGTTCAGGGTCCTCACGTATCCACATACACCATCACCACACTGAGTTTTTAGATGAGGCCGTGGTTTCCCTTTCCCTTAGATCCCCATCCCAGACTCTAGAGAGTCACAACCTAATTAGCCCAGCCACATCTCCCGTGGAGCTCGAGGAGTGTCCGAGCAAGAAGAGGTCTATCATGGGCTCTCCTATGTACGCTGGCAATGTGGGCGCCTGTCACACCGTGTGTTTGTATCACCTTTCTAAGTTTGGATTTATAAAATTTGGGGCCAACTAAAACTTTTCAATGCTTGTGTTTGATTGAAGGGATGTTTGTTTGCTTGATGAATGTTGTGTATGGCACTCTTAGATTCTATCCCTCTCCATATTCATCTTCCTTGACCCAAACTTCTTTCCCAATATTCTTGCCATGTGAGTAGTGCCCAAAGCTATTTTTATCAAATTTTATTTTGACCAAATTTGATTTATTCAAACTAGGTTTTTAAAACCCCCTGAAATGAAGTTTGCACTACAAGTCCTCAAACTGGGTGGATCCTTCTTCCCCAAAGGCTTTACTTCAAACCTACTATATTTATGACTTCCCTAAACCACCAAATATTAATTTTAAAGATTATCTTTATATTTTTTAAAGGCTTTTTCTTGAGACCAGAAATGGTTTTTCATAGGAAAAATTATTTAAATGCTTTAAAAATATTTGATAAAATTTAGGGAAACTCAGTGGACATATATTTTCCATACATATGAGTTTCAACACATGGGCATGTTCAAATCATGGGCAAAACCACTCAAAACCCTTTCTGTTCAAATCAAGATTTTGAAATATTTCTATAATAAATATTATAAAATCCAAGAAAATTCCAGCATGTCAACACTATCATAAGTGATGATCTTGCAAAGTTTCATCTCAATCCAAGTTGATTTGGTTCGTCAAACCATCCCAAAACCCTTCATGTCCAGATGTAAACTTAAACAACTTTACATTGTGAAGTTTCTCCCCTTGACCTCAAACTTTGTGGGCATGCTCTAATCACCAAATAGTGATGCTACACTAAGTGGTGCATCAAGGGTAAACGCCTAGCACCACTAGATCTATAGAAACATAATTCTGCTAGTTTCTATGGTTTACCAAGTTTCCACTGTCAACTTTTCCCCCTTAAGCTCAAACTTGGTGATCTAGCTTATCTCTAACCACCATTTGATCCTATAAAAACCCAGCGCAAGCAAGGTTCATCTTCTTCTCTAAAACCCCATCGAACACCTTCTGGTCCATTCTAGAAATCATCATTTTCACCATCTTCTCTATTCAACTTGCCCCCCAACTTATTACCACAACCCTTCGGGGTTACTAGCTACCTCCAGTAACTCTCCCTGGCCAAGACTCCTTAGGTAAGTGTGGTAAAATCCTCATTTTACCCCCTGGACAAGAGTTTCCCTCTCTCTCTCTCTCTCTCTCTCAACTTTCCTTCTCTCCTAAGGAACCCCAGAGCATCCAATGCCCTATCCACCATTGTTACCCCCCCTAGATCCCCACAACACAAGTGGACACATCCATTGTGCCAAGGGGATGCCCTGGCATGCAGAGCTCGCGCTCTGGACTGCGCTATAGTGCGCACACACACGGTAGCCGCTACCCAATGAGCGCTCCTGCCAGCCTCGAGCCTCCCCAACGTGCCCCCTGTCCCCCTCGACGTCCGCAAGGATCCACGCGGTCGCCTCCCTCCTTCCTCTCTCTACGGCGACCCCCGCATGCGTGCCCGGCGCCACGCAGCTCGGCCAACCAGAGGGCTCACACACACGCGCGCCCTCGCCTCTCTCTTCTCCTCGCGTGACCTAGACCACACCCAAAAGCACCCTAGACACGCTACATCCCTCCCCCGCGACCTATAGTGAGTGCCCCGTGCTCACCGGCGCACCGCGTCCACGGTGAGCCGGCGCCTACCTATAAAGAGGGCCTGCCCGAGCCCCTGCCCCTCTCTCCTTGCTCTCTCCTCCCCTCCACAACTCCCCCGTGCTCATCTCGCTCGCCCCCGTGGACGGGAGCCCACGCCCGGACCAAACCCTCGCCACTGTCGGGTACCTCCCCTTCACAGGCGATTCCCTTCACCTCGGCAACCCCCTCAACCACCCACGGACGTGCGGGAACCCCCTGAGCGCGCCAGCGCCCTCCGCTTGGACCGTTGTGGCCGAAGACGTCATCGGTGAGCCCCCTCCGCTCCTATCGCGAGGAGAGGGATGACAGGTGGGGCCCACCTGTCATCCCCTCATCCCCCTCCTCTCTCTCTGCCTAGTGGGGCCCGCAGGCAGGTTTAAAAATAAACCTGCCGCGCGTGGGGCCTTGCGTGGGCTAGTTCCTGCCTATGGGCCGGTTCGGTTCCAGTGTTTTGGCCCAAAGGGCACACTAGCTCTTTTCCTTTTCTTTTTCCGCAAACTTCCAAAAATCCCACAACACGCAAAATAATTCCAATGACAATATTTCTTCCAAAAAAAATCTTGAAATAATCCATAGAAGTTATTAGTTCCATTTGTAAAAATGTATGAAAATATTTTATATACTATTTTATTTTAAGACCTATATTTAAGCATCTTTTTGCCTTTGTTAATAAATTTCCAAAATATTTTTCACAACAGAACCCTAGGAGAATATTTTTAGTATGACATTTAGTATTTATCAGAATAGGTTAGCATTTTTAATAGTGGCTTGTGTGCTCTGTTTTTGTGTGATGCTTATTTTCATCACTTTTATTCGCGACGATAGATTGCGTGGTTGACGAGGAAGTTAGACCTAAAGACTTCGAAGACCCCGGAGACTTTGTTGAGCCAGGCAATCAACCCTTTGACCATGTTAAAATCCTTTTTCATGCATTGCATATAGCACTTGTTGTGTTGATGTTTGTTCATGATGTGGTATCCCCCCTTCTATGGGATGCCTCTAATACTTTTCCGTTGGCACTTGCATCGTGCATGACCCTACAACCTTATGAGGGTTGTGCGTGTGGGTGTAGATAGGATGATAATAGATGCTACGCAAGAGGGATGGGATTTATGCATAGTGATGGGTAGGAAGAAATGATTTCAAAGACTTTTCGAAAAAAAACTCGGGAGCCACTGATATCCGAGGGATATATTGATGAGATGGGTGACCAATTGAGAAACAAGTGGTGTACCGGAGCAAGTGAGTATGTGTTTTTGATAACGGATTAGATTTAAGGTCTGTTGACCGTCCCATCCTTACATGCGCAACCACGTTACCCCTTATGGGATGGGGCTTTGTTGATTACCTTGGTGGGTACTAGCAAGGAGCCCGCATTACTAGTGCCGGGAGTGGCGTGGTCACTCTCGGTACGGGGTCGTACCGGTATGTACGATCATGCGTTGTCTTCACAGGTACCGGGCACACTGTTGGTCCCCTCATGGATGGTACGATTAGAGCGAGGCTCCTATGATGTACATCGTAAGGGCTGGGTACCAATCAAGTGGACTCTTTGTCTAGTATCGCTAGGGGAAAGGCATTGTTCGGGTGCTTACCTCGAGCATGTTATAAACCGCGAGTCGTGGAGGACACGGAAGTTCCCCGAGTCTTGTGGGTAAGGTGTGCAACCTCTACAGAGTGTAAAACTATTCGAGTAGCCGTGTCTGCGGTCATGTCCTTCTTAAACTACGTCCGGATGTTTTCATAAAACTTGGTGTGAGTATGGATGTGTTTGTGGCAGAGAGGTCGCTTGGACTAAGTCCGACGACTTAGCATGGAAAATGGAACTAAGTCCGATGACTTAGCATGATGAATGAACATGACATGTTCAACCCCTGCTTATGATGATATCTGTAACTTGACTATATGGAAATCTACCAAATGTTGATGCATGTTCACCTAGTTACTTGATCATGTCACTGCATTAAAAATTAGCTTTCCGCAAATTACCTACTTGTTGGAAATATGCCCTAGAGGAAATAAATAAAGTGTTTATTATTATATTTCCTTGCTCATGATAATCGTTTATTATCCATGCTATAATTGTATTGATTGGAAACACATTACATGTGTGGGTAAATAGACAACACTTTGTCCCTAGTATGCCTCTAGTGAACTAGCTCATTGATCAAAGATGGTCAAGGTTTCCTAGCCATTGACATGTGATGTCATTTGATAATGGGATCACATCCTTAGGAGAATGATGTGATGGACCAGACCCAAACTACAAATGTAGCATGTGATCGTGTCATTTTATTGCTATTGTTTTTTACATGTCAAGTATATGTTCTTATGACCATGAGATCATGTAACTCATGGACACCGGAGGAGTGCCTTGTGTGTATCAAGCGTCGCAACGAAACTGGGTGACTATAAAGGTGCTCTACAGGTATCTCCGAGGGTGTTTGTTGAGTTGGCATGGATCAAGACTAGGATTTGTTACTCCGTGTGATGGAGAGGTATCTCAGGGCCCACTCGGTAATACAACATCACAATAAGCCTTGCAAGCAATGTGACTAAGTGTTATTCACGGGATCTTGTATTACAGAATGAGTAAAGAGACTTGCCGGTAACGAGGTTGAACTAGGTATGGAGATACCGACGATGGAATCTCGGGCAAGTAACATACCGAAGAACAAAGGGAACATCGTACGGGATTAACTGAATCCTCGACATAGAGGTTCGACCGATAAAGATCTTCGTAGAATATGTAGGAACCAATATGGGCATCCAAGTCCTTCTATTGGTTATTGACCATAGAGGTGGCTCGGTCATGTCTACATAGTTTTCGAACCCGTAGGGCCTGCACACTTAAGGTTTGGTGACGTTTCTGTAGTATAGAGTTATGTATGGTGGTGACCGAAGGTTGTTCGGAGTCCCGGATGAGATCCCAGACATCAGTGGAGCTCCGGAATGGTCCATAGGTAAATATTGATATATAGGAAGTCCTATTTTGGTCGCCGGAAAAGTTTTGTGCTCATCGGTAGTGTATCGGGAATGCCTGTAGTGTACCGACAAACCATCGGGAGGGGTATTTTGACCCAAGAGGCTACATGGGCTGTGCGAGATTAAATACTAGACTTTTGTGGGCTGGTGGAAGTCCCACACAAGGCCTATGCGGATGGGAAGATAAGCCCAAAGGGAAAAAGGTGGAAAAGGCCAAAAAAAGGAGGAATCCGAGTCCTACTAGGATTGGAGGAGGATTCCTCCTCTCCTCCCCACTTCGGCCGAACCAAGGAGGCTTGGACCTTGTGCCAAGTCCTCTCCTCCCTCCCTCTTATATATACTAGAGGTTTTAAGGTTTTTGCACAGAATTTTTAGCCACGTGTTGCCCATTCCTCTAGTGCATAGTTTCTCCTCTAGATCGGATTTCTGTAGTGCTTAGGCGAAGCCCTGCCAGAATAGCTCCACCACCATCACTGGAGCGCCGTCACGCTGCCGGAGAACTCTTCTTCCTCTCCACTCTCTCTTGCTGGATCAAGACGGCAGAGATCGTCATCAAGCTCCACGTGTGCTGAACGCGGAGGTGCCATCTGTTCGATGCTAGATCGGCAGGACCGTGATCAAGTTCGCGAGACGGATCGTGATCAAGTTCGTGGGACGGATCGTGATTGGATCGCGGGACGGATCATGATTGGATCGCAGGATGCTTGATGATTTGGATCGCGAAGACATTCGACTACACCAACCGCGTTTCTTAATGCTTCCTGCTTCGCGATCTAAAAGGGTACGTAGATCCACTCTCCCTCTCGTACATGCTCATCACCATGGATAGATCTACGTGCGCGCAGGAATTTTTTTGTTTCCCATGCAACGTTCCCCAACTGTGGTATTAGAGCTAGGTCTATGTGTAGATGAGATCTCAAGTTGAACACCAAGAGTTTGTGGGCGTTGATGCTTAGATTACTTCCTTCCTTGCTCGGTTTTTGGTTCAACGGTATTGTGAGATGAAGCGGCCCGGACCAACATTACTCGTCCGCTTACGAGAGACCGGTTCCCTCAATCGCAACGTGTTGCATAGATGGCTTGCGGGTGCTAGTTTCTCTCACTTTAGTGGGATCAGATTCGATAAAGGCGGCCCTTGAGAAGGTTGAAAAGCAACTAGTGTATCACCTTTGTGGTTTTTGCGTAGATGAGAATTGTTCTTGCTAGATACCCGTAGCATCCACATAAAACTTGCAACAACAATTAGAGGACGTTTAACTTGCTTTTGTAGGGTATGTTGTGATGTGATATGGCCGATTACATGATGTGACATATGTGATGTATGAGATGATCATGTGTTGTATAGATTATCACGACTTGCATGTCATTGAGTATGGCAACCGGCAAGAGCCATAGGGTTGTCTTTAATTATTGTATGACCTGCGTGTCAATCATTAAGCGGTATCTAATGCCTTACTTTATCGCTAAACAGTAGCAATAGTAGTAGAAGCATGTTGGGCGTGACAACCCCGATGGCGATACGTTGATGGAGATCAAGATGATGTGGATCATGGTGTCATGCCGGTGATGATGGAGATCATGCCCGTGCTTTCTAGATGGAGCTCGAAAGCACAAGTTCATGGCCATATCATGTCACTTATGATTTGCATGTGATGTTAATCCTTTTATGCACCTTGTTTTGCTTAGGACGACGGTGGCATTATAAGGTGACCCCTCACTTAAATTTCAAGATGAATTGTGTTCTCCCCGAGTGTGCACCATATTGAAAGTTTGTCGTGTCGAGACACCACGTGATGATTGGGTGTGATAGACTCTACGTTGACATACAACAGGTGCAAGCCAGTGTTGCACATGCAGAACACTCGGGTTAAACTTGATGAGCCTAGCATGTACAGACACGGCCTCAGAACACAAGAGACCGAAAGGTCGAACATGAGTCAAATAGTAGATATGATTAACATGATGATGTTCACCATTGAATCCACCATAACTCACGTGATGATCGGACTTGAGTTGATGAATTTGGATCATGTGACACTCAAATGACCTGAGGGATGTCAATTTGAGTGGTAGCTTTAGTAATATGATTAACTAAACTCATTATCTTGAACAATAGTCTAAGTAAACTTTGCATATTTATGTTGTAGATCAATGGCTCGCATAGTAGCACCCCTGAATTTTAATGCGTTCCTAGAGAAAGCTAAGTTGAAAGGTGATGGAAGTAAGTTTGTTGACTAGGCCCGTAATCTAAGGATTATCCTCATGGCTTCCTAGAAATCATATGTCCTTAATGCACCGCTTGGTGACCAACCAGAAGACATGACCTCCGAAGACGTTAAGAACGCTTGGGAGGCACGTACAGGAGATTATTCAATAGTTCAGTGTGCAATATTGTATGTCTTAGAACTAGGACTTCAAAGAGGTTTTGAACGTCATGGAGCATATGAGATGTTCCAGGAGTTGAAGTTTATCTTTCAGAAGAATGCCTGGATCGAGAGGTATGGGACCTCTGATAAGTTCTATGCTTGCAAGATGGAGGAGAACCGGTCTATCAGTGAACATATACTCAGAATGTCTTTGTATTCAACTCGTCTAGCAGAGTTGGGAATTACCCTTCCGCCAGAGGCGATCATTGACAGAGTTCTTCAATCACTGCCACCTAGTCACAAGAGCTTTGTGATGAACTATAACATGCATGGGATGAACAAGTCAGTCGCCGAGCTGTTTGCGATGCTAAAAGTCGCTGAGTCTGAAATCTAGAAAGAACATCAAGTGTTAATGGTCAATAAAACCACTAGTTTCAAGAAGAATGGAAAGGGCAAGGGCAAGAAGGGTAAAACCAAGAAGGATGGCAAAGTAGTTGCTACTCCTGTAAAGAATCCTAAGCATGGACCTAATCCAGAAACTGAGTGTTGTCATTGCAAGGGAACTGCTCACTAGAAGCAGAACTGCACCAAGTACCTGGCTTACAAGAAGGCGGCCAACGACAAACAAGGTATATATGATATACATGTTATCGATGTGTACCTTACTAGCTCTCGTTGTAGTGCCTGGGTATTTGATACCGGTTCGGTTGCTCACATTTGCAACTCAAAACAGGACCTACGGAATAGACGAAGGCCGGCTAAGGATGAAGTGACGATACACGTGGGAAATGGTTCCAAGGTTGATGTGATCGCCATCGGCACGCTCTCTCTTCAAATTCCATCGGTATTAGTGATGAACCTAAATAATTTTTATTTAGTGCCTACGTTAAGCATGGACATTATATCTGGATCTTGTTTATTGCGAGACGGTTACTCATTTAAATCAAAGAATAAAGGTTTTTCTATTTATATGAGTAATATCTTTTATGGTCATGCACCCAATGTGAGGGGTTTATTCATATTAAATCTTGATAGTGATGACACACATGTTCATAACATTGATGCCAAAAGATGTTGAGTTGATAATGATAGTACCACTTTCTCGTGGCACTGCCGTTTAGGTCATATTGGTGTAAAATGCACGAGGAAGCTCCATGCTGATGGACTTTGGAGTCACTTGATTTTGAATCACTTGACACATGTGAACCATACCTCATGGGCAAGATGACTAAAACGTCGTTCTCTGGAACAATGGAACGGGCGAGTGACTTATTGGAAATCATACATACTGATGTGTGCGGTCCAATGAATGTTACAGCACGTGTTGGATATCATTATTTTCTCTCACCTTCACTGATGACTTAAGTAGATATGGGTATATTTACTTAATGAAACACAAGTCTGAAATGTTTGAAAAGTTCAAGCATGTTTAGAGTGAAGTTGAGAATCATCGTAACAAGACGATTAAATTCCTATGATCTGATGGAGGAGGTGAATATCTGAGTTATGAGTTTGGCAGTCACTTAAGACAGTGTGGAATTGTTTCACAGTTGACACTGCTTGGAACACCACACCGTAATGGTGTGTCCGAACATCGTAATCGAACCTTATTAGATATGGTGTGTTCTATGATGTCTCTTGCTGATTTGCCACTATCGTTTTGGGGTTATCATTAGAGACAACTTCATTCACTTTAGATAGGGCACCATCGAAATCCGTTGAGAGGACGACATATGAGCTATCGTTTGGCTAGAGGCCAAAATTGTCCTTTCTTAAAGTTTGTGGATGTGATGCTTATGTCAAAAAGCTTCAGCCTGAAAAACTAGAACCCAAAGTGGATAAATGCATCTTCATAGGATACCCGAAAGAGACTGTCGGGTATACCTTCTATCTCAGATCCGAAGGCAAAGTGTTTGTCTCTAAGAACGAAACATTTCTTGAGAAAGAGTTTCTCCCGAAAGAATTGAGTCGGAGGAAAATAGAGCTTGATGAGGTTATTGAACCTTTACTTCAACCAGAAAGTAGCGCAATGCAGAAAGATGTTTCTTTGGAACCTACGACGATAGAAGAGGAAGTTAATGATGATGATCATGAAGCTTCGGATCAAGCTACTATTGAACCACGTAGGTCGGCAAGGGCGTTTACTACTCCTGAGTGGTACGGCAACCCTGTCTTGGAGGTCATGTTGTCGGACAACAATGAACCTACGAGCTATGGAGGAGCAGTGATGTGCCCGGATTCCGAGAAATGGTTAGAGGCCATGAAATCCGAGATGGGATCCATGTATGAAAACAAAGTATGGACTTTGGAAGTATTACCTAAAGGGCGAAAGGCCATTCAGAACAAATGGATCTTTAAGAAGAAGATAGACGCAGACGGTAATGTCACCGTCTATAAAGCTCGACTTGTGGCAAAGGGTTTTCACAAGTTCAAGGAATTGACTACGATGAGACATTCTTACCCGTAGCGATGCTTAAGTCTGTGAGAATCATGTTGGCAATAGCTGCTTAATTCGCTTATGAAATTTGGCAGATGGATGTCAAAACAGCGTGCCTCAACGGTTTCCTTGAGGAAGAGTTGTATATGATGCAACTAGAAGGTTTTGTCAATCCAGAGAATGCGGACAAAATTTGCAAACTCCAACGATCCATTTATGGGCTGGTGCAAGCATCTCGGAGTTGGAATAAGCGCTTTGATGAGGCGATCAAAGCGTTTGAGTTTATACAAGTTTATGGAGAAGCTTTTATTTACAAGAAAGTGAGTGGGAGCTCTATAGCATTTCTAGTATTATATGCGGATGACATATTGCTGATTGGAAACAATATAGAAATGCTGGAAAGCGTGAAAGAATATTTGAACAAGAGTTTTTCAATGAAGGACCTAGGAGAAGCTGCTTTCATATTAGGCATTAAGATCTATAGAGATAGATCGAGACGCTTAATAGCACTTTCACAGAGCACATACCTTGATAAAGTTTTGAAGAAGTTCAAACTAGATCAGTCCAAGAAGGGGTTCTTGCCTTTGTTACAAGTTGTGAAGTTTAGTAAGACTCAATGCCGAATGACTGCAGAAGATAGAGAAAAGATGAGTGTCATCCCCTATGCTTCAGCCATAGGCTCTACCATGTATGCAATGCTATGCACAATACCCAATGTCAGCCTTGCCATAAGTATGGCCGGAAGGTTTCAAAGTGATCCTAGAATGGAACACTGGGCAGCAGTCAAGAATATCCTTAAGTACTTGAACAGGACTAACGATATGTTTCTCGTTTATGGAGGTGATGAAGAGCTCGTCGTAAAGGGTTACGTCGATGCAAGCTTTGACACCGATCTGGATGACTCTAAGTCACAAACCGGGTACGTATTTATTCTCAACGGGGGAGCGGTAAGCTGGTGCAGTTCCAAGCAAAGCGTGGTATCTGATTCTACATGCAAAGCGGAGTACATCGCAGCCTCGGAGGCGGCGAAGGATGGTGTCTGGATGAAGTAGTTCATGACAGATCTTGGAGTAGTGCCCAGCACACTGAATCCAATGAACCTGTTCTGTGACAACATTGGTGCTGTTGCTCTGGCCAAGGAACCAAGGTTTCACAAGAGGACCAGACACATAAAGCAACGCTTCAACTCCATCCTCCATTACATCAAGGAGAAGGACATAAATATTTGCAAAGTGCACACGGACCTGAATGTTGCAAACCAGTTGACTAAACCTCTTCCAAGGGCTAAACATGATTAACACCAGAACTGCATGGGTGTTTGATTCATTACAATGTAAATCACATAGTGATGTGAGCTAGATTATTGACTATAGTGCAAGTGGGAGACTGTTGGAAATATGCCCTAGAGTCAATAAATAAAGTGTTTATTATTATATATCCTTGTTCATGATAATCGTTTATTATCCATTCTATAATTGTATTGATTGGAAACACATTACATGTGTGGGTAAATAGACATCACTTTGTTCCTAGTATGCCTCTAGTGAACTAGCTCGTTGATCAAAGATGGTCAAGGTTTCTTGGCCATTGACATGTGATGTCATTTGATAACGGGATCACATCATTAGGAGAATGGTGTGATGGACAAGACCCAAACTACAAACATAGCATATGATCGTGTCAGTTTATTGCTACTGTTTTCTTTATGTCAAGTATATGATCCTATGACCATGAGATCATGTAACTCACGGACACCGGAGAAGTGCCTTGTGATTATCAAACGTTGCAATGTAACTGGGTGTCTATAAAGGTGCTCTAGAGGTATCTCCGAGGGTGTCTATTGAGTTGGCATGGATCAAGACTGAGATTTGTTACTCCGTGTGATGGAGAGGTATCTCAGGGCCCACTCGGTAATACAACATCACAATAAGCCTTGCAAGCAATGTGACTATGTGTTAGTCATGGGATCTTGTATTACGGAATGAGTAAAGAGACTTGCCATTAACGAGGTTGAACTAGGTATGGAGATACCGACGATCGAATCTCGGGCAAGTAACATACCGAAGAACAAAGGGAACATCATACGGGATTAACTAAATCCTTGACATAGAGGTTCGATCGATAAAGGTCTTTGTAGAATATGTAGGAACCAATATGGGCATCCAGGTCCCGCTATTGGTTATGGATCATAGAGTTGTCTCGGTCATGTCTACATAGTTCTTGAACCCGCACGGTCTGCACACTTAAGGTTTGGTGATGTTTCGGTAGTATAGAGTTATGTATGGTGGTGATCTAAGGTTGTTCAGCATCCCGGATGAGATCTCATATGTCATGAGGAGCTCCGGAATGGTCTGGAGGTAAATATTGATATATAGGAAGTCCTATTTTGGTCGCCGGAAAAGTTTCGGCCTCATCGGTAGTGTACCGGGAGTGCCGGTAGTGTACCGGGAGACTATCGGGAGGGGTATTTCGACCCAAGAGGCTACATGGGCTGTGGGAGAGTAAATACCAGCCATTTGTGGGTTGGTGGAAGTCCCACACAAGGCCCATGCATCTGGGAAGAAAAGCCCAAAGGGAAAAATGTGGAAAAAGGCCAAAAAAAGGAGGAATCCTAGTCCTACTAGGATTGGAGGAGGAGTCCTCCTCACCTCCCGACTTCGGCCAAACCAAGGAGGCTTGCCCCTTGCGCCAAGTCCTCTCCTCCCTACCACTTATATATACTGGAGGTTTTAGGGCTTTTGCACAAAAATTTTAAGCACGTGCTGCCCATTCCTCCAGTGCATAGTTTCTCCTCTAGATTGGATTTCTGCAGTGCTTAGGCGAAGCCCTGCCAAAATAGCTCCACCACCATCGCCGGAGTGCCATCACGCTGCCGGAGAACTCTTCTTCCCCTCCGCTCCCTCTTGCTGGATCAAGACGGCGGAGATCGTCATCAAGCTGCACGTGTGCTGAACGCGGAGGTGCCGTCCGTTCCGCGCTAGATCAGAAGGACCGTGATCAAGTTCGCGGGACAGACCGTGATCAAGTTCGCGGGACGGATCGTGATTGGATCGCGGGACAGATCGTGATTGGATCGCGGGACGGATCGTGATTGGATCATGGGACGCTCGGCGATTTGGATCGCAAAGACGTTCGACTAGACAAACCATGTTTTTTAACGCTTCCCGCTTAGTGATCTACCTGGGTACGTAGATCCACTCTCCCTCTCGTAGATGCTCATCACCATGGATAGATCTACGTGTGTGTAGGAAACTTTTTGTTTCCCATGCAATGTTCCCCAACACTACTTAGTGCTATATCATGCATCATTGTTACCTTGTTTCACAACTTGGGTTGCTTGCGAGTACATTCAAAGTACTTTTAGCTTGCCACTAGTTATTTAATTGGCGAGGCATGGAAGAACAGGAGTATGTTGAAGAGTTCGTTGGTGATGAACATGCGAACCAGGACGCTTCCCAGTCAGAATGCATGTAGGTTACGGCAGATGGCATGGGTTCACACTTTTGATCAAGATTTCCGATGCTTGTTCTATTTAAGTGTTTGGCCCTTGTGGCCCTATCGATGTAAGACTAGACCTTCATGGTCTTTATTTGTGTAAGACGCTACATGTAGATGTAAGACTCTTGTTATTCTGTTTCTATGTGTTCAGTGAGCATTGATCTATGGGATCACTGTGAATGTACATTCGGTGACGACGACTTATGAGTCGGGGTCCCCACAGAGCCGTTCGCGCCGACCCATCGATACAGGACGAACACCTCGTCGTGGGAGCTAGTGAGGATGATGCCTATGTTTCCATGCCAAAGTCTTCATGCATTCCCATATCACAGGAGAGACAACTACGACATCAAGCTCGTCAACATCACCGGCTTCATTCGGTCCATGTCACAAGTTAGGTGGTCCACTGGCAACGCCGTCGATCTCTTCAAAGGCCCCGCCGCTGATCATCTCCTCCTTGCGGTCATGGATTTGCGATCCTTCTACGCCATCGATCCCCTTTTGTCATTTCTGAAGGAAATGTTCTATGACGATGGCTTGGGATACTTAGCTCCAAACTCAGTTCTCATCCACCAAGATAATGGCACACACACTACGACTGTTACAAGGGGAAACATCCCATCCGTGACATCAGGGAGCGCACCCTAGGCACCTCATATCCCAAGTGGAAGGAGCCCATCCATGACAAGTGGGCAACATCCTGTGAGCAAATCATACCTTTTCTAGCAATCCATCTCGTACCAATTGTTGTAGTAGCTTTTTCCATGCGATAATCATGAAGTGTTTAATTGAGCATTTGTCCAGTTGTCAAGCAGATGCCTTGCTTTTTTGTATTTGGTTGTTAGGTTGGTTGCATTGAGTATTTGTCTAGTTTTCAATGGCTATAGTTGGTTGTTACAGCGAGCATGAATACCTTTATTCTTTCACTTATTCATAGTGTGATGTTGATTATGTGCAAGTATGAACTATGCAGTTCAATTTCATCCATACCACATGTTATGCCTGCTGTTGTTAACATGTGCCCTTAACTCCCGCTTTAAACATTTATGCCTTGTTTCTCTGAATTTGGTTGCCAGGTTGGTGGAAGTGAGATTTTCTCTAGTTTTCAAGAATATGCCCTGCTTTTCTGTATCTGGTTGTTAGGTGGATTGCAGTGAGAATTTGTCTAGTTTTCAAGGAGACGCCTTGCTTTTTGTTATCTGGTTGTTAGGTTGGTTCCATTGATCATTTTTCCAGTATCAAATAGCTATATTTGGTTGTTATAGTAAGCATATATGCCTTCTATATTTCAAGCAGATACCTCGTATACTTCATTGATGTTAAGCCTATTGTACTTATCATGACTTTAAATGTAATTTCATAGGATGATAATGGGAGTGGCTAACGTTATCCATCGAGGTTCTTTCCATCCCTCCACTTATACTCCATCTGTTCTATCGTGTAGTGCATATAGATTTTGTGATCTATCTACATATACCATCTAAAATGTATACAATATGAAATTTTGTGATGTATCTCATGAAATAGATTGCAATTCTAGATGTAAATTTTTTCTCTACAAACTTGGTCAAAGTAAGTAAATATTGACTTCTCAAGATGTTTATATGCAACACATTTGGGAACTGATGGAGTAATATATTACACCATTCTGCAACTACATTTTAGCTTCCAATATCGACTTCTTGCTTGTAGGTACATATGTCTTAGTTAAAGATCCATTCATGGACCCTTTTGTGTGTGGAGCAATGAAATATTCATGAACCAGCATCAAGTGAGTAAACTAAAAATGATTGTTAGTGAAAGGAGATGAACAATGCCAATTAGATTATTTGTTTACGCACTATCCAACACAACAGTGAGCTGTAGGATGGTAACTACAAAGTCTCTAGGCTTCTATTAGTACTACCCATAATGAGTTGTCACACAACAATGTCTGAATCTTTTTCTTTTTTGTAGTAGTTCCC
Source organism: Hordeum marinum (assembly GCA_022496015.1). NCBI lineage: Eukaryota > Viridiplantae > Streptophyta > Magnoliopsida > Poales > Poaceae > Hordeum > Hordeum marinum. The sequence continues at coordinate 336,032,968 of CM039677.1, read as the reverse complement.
AAAGCAGTTTACTCAAGATTACCTCGCAAAGTACATGATTTCTGGACGTGCAATGAAGGTTAAAATATATCATCGAGACTATAGTGAGCATCGAGAAGTCGTAGTGAAGACCGTTAAGGATGGGCAGGCGGTCATCATTAGGCGCTCATCCTCGGGCTGGTCTTTTTAAACAACCTCTCAATCCTGCTGATTGAAATTACTAGGAGTAACCCCCTTCATGTGACGACTTAACTACCACGAATTTTCCATTGTCGTGTTTTTTTCACGACAGATGTTCTCATAGGAGAACTTACGTGTGAGGCCATCGCCACTATGTGCGGACTCAAAGGGGTTGATCGAGAACGCGAGACGAATTTACCCAGGTTTGACCCCTACGATGGATGTAAATCCTACATCCTTCTTTGGTGTCTATATTGATCGTGATCTCAATTACAAGGGTGCGGAATCCCTAACCTAGATTTCGAGAGTTTCTAACCTAACCTGTTGACCTCAGGGGCTCACCTTTATATATAGGTCATGGCCCTCGGGTTTACAAGAGTCCAAGACACATTATGTCTCGTGACCTATTAGAATTCTGCATTATCTTGTCTTCCAAGTTTAGGAAGGCTTCTGGCGTCTTCCACGTCAAGCGTCTTATTGGTAAGCCTCCATACTTGCCTTTTGTTTCCCCTATAGCCCATCGAGCATATACTCCTTAATCCTCCCATGGTCTAACCCGGTCCAAACGGAAGGTTATACCACGGGTTCATATCACCGACATTAGGCCACATATTCATTTGAACTCATTCATGTCAATCTTCCTTGCTTCCATCAGGAGACTTAGCTTTTTGCCTTGTAGTTGTGTCTTCTTAGTTTCTCCAGACGCTAGCTTATTTCACGTTCAGACTTGCAATTTTTCCTGTGCCATCTGCCCATGAAGTAACGCGCCGAAAATTAGGTAGGACATGATGACATCACAACGAATCTTGGCACGTATCTTTATCCCGAAAATCGAGGCGTCACCTTCTGCCAAATTTACTACGGCTCCTCATTTCCCGCACCTAGCAGTTTCCCCTTCAGGTATTTCCTTATAAATATTGGCGGAGGTCTCCTCTTTTCACCTTTTAGCTCGCCTTCTCTTCTTCTTCTTCTTCTTCTTCTTCTTCTTCCTCAAGCCCAAAACTTAGTTGCGCTACCTTCATTGTTCAATTGTCCTCTCCGGCAATCGACTCCCGGCTACAACAGCATCCTATCTCCTCCAAGATTCATTAAAGCACTTTCGGCGCCCACGGCAACCAGCGAGGTACATCATTTCTCTTTCTTTAAGATCTGACTTGGTCCGTTGAAGTTCGTTGGAAAAACCAAAGCATCCCTGACTATTCATCGCCATTGTTGCTCCTTGCATGTCTCTAATCTCTTTTCCCCGTAAGAATGAAGCGGTAGAAATAGCAATTCCATTATATACGTAGTATACTCAGATCCTTTCTAGGAATCCATAGCCCATACCATTGCTGCTTCCATGCTTCATCGTTAGGTTTAGAGACTACTTCTTTTTCTAAACCTTTTCCAGATCCATGATTATAGCTAGTCTGGTACGAACATGTTAGTTCCACACTTAGTAAAAATTATAAACCTTCCATTTGGTGTAAGGCGCCCCTATATTCGTTGACTTCTCCTTATGATTGTAACCCGCCATATGTAGATATTGTCAATTTCTAGGAACCGGCTCTTGTTTGAGGCATCTCTTTTGTTGTAGACACTTGTGATGTCTTATCCTTTACTATAACATGGGTATTCTTGTAATCCCTTTGCTTCGGTCTAGGCAATTCACTATGTTAAAAAACTTCCATCCGTAACTGGGTACCGTCGCATGTTTTGCAAGAGGTGCTCAAAGAATATGAGGACACGGGTTAGTTTTCATCTAAGGAGGCAATTGGCTGGCCTAATGCTCGAGGAGAAGCTCACCCAAACTCCGGTGAAAGAGAAGTTGTAGTTTTCATAGATCACCTTCACAGAGGCTTTTCTCCCCCCTGTATCAAAGTTCTACTGGGATGCACTCAACTTCCTTCACCTTCATCCGCAAGATTTGGCCCCTAACTCCAAATCAAACCTCTGCCAATTTCAAGTCTTATACGAGGTATATCTACAAATGGAGCCCAATGTCCCACTTTTCCTGGAGTTCTTTTATTTGAATCGCCAGAGTGAGTGCAAAGATGGCCCTAGGCAAGAGTTAGGTGGAATTTCACTTCAAAGACATAGAGATGGCGACTTTCATTCTGCTGTCCTACCGAGTCACCCGAAAGGATGGGATAAAACTTGGTTCTATTGTCGGAATACTACTCCTGAGGACAAGAACCCCCTACTAGGTTATAGACCAGATCACCTTCCTATGGAGTTTGACCTTCCTGGTCGGGCTTCTCAAGAAGAGTGTGATAAGTTTGCCTTTGTATTTCCAAAGCTGATGGCTCTACAGACTCGGGGTTTAACCAGAGTAGACCTGACCCAGTGCCGGGCATCCTGGATGATCCTGTCATTGAGCCACCGAAATGATCTGATGTGCAACTATTCTGCTTGTGTGGATGATCTGCAAATATTATAGTAAGATGATTTTGACAGAGGATGAAATAAATAAGATTGTGAAGAAGTTGTTGGGAGAATCTCAAATAGTCCGTGATCAAATTGGCTTGAAGCTCTTTAATGCCCGCAACCCGTCTCCTTCTGTAACAAACTGCCAACGATCTTTTGACTCGTCTTTGTAGAACTTCTTCAAATTTAAATGCTTTCCCCTGTTACTTACATCAACAAACTTTGCAGGCGTCTTCTCCTTTCTGGAAGAAGAAAAGGAAAGCCCCGGCTAGCAAGCCGAGATCTGGCCATAGCAAGAAGAAGAACAAGGCGGCTGTAGACGAGCCATCATTTAGGGGTGAGTCTACATCAACTGGTGCATCTATGGAGGTAATATTTGATTTCCTTAGCCATTTCACTATTGAATTCGCTAACACCTTTTTCTATCAGGGTGATGCTGCCACGAGCCGGGTTGAGGTAATTTCTATCTCCTCTGGCTTGGAATCCTTGTCTCCAAGGAAGATAAGGCGGGTCATTCGGAAAGTAAGTTCTTCTCACCCCGATGCTTATTTGGATCCCGATTTTATTTTGAGGAAGACCCACCATGCATAAAGGCACTAGACTCGGAGCAGTTTTGGTACTCTTGTGACTGTCTTACCAAACAAACCATCCGCTCGCCATCTAAAAGATGAGGTGACTCATAGTCCGACTCCGTCTCATCCTTAGGCTGGTCTTTTTAAACAACCCCTCAATCCCGCTGATTCAAATTACCAGGAGTCACCCCCTTCATTTGACGACTCAACTGCCATGGAGTTGCCACCCCCTATTATCAACCATGGGTAAGCTTTTTCTTCTTTGTATTGTAGGCTTGTTTGCTAAACTCTGAGTTTGCATATACTTTATTCTGCCCTCTCATCTTGCAGGGTTAGGGCCAAGAAAAGTAACCTTGGCGGGTTATCTGTTAATCCTGAAGTCATTGAGTCGGAAAATCTGGATGTGTCAGTTCCTGAAGCCACTGAACATGTTGAAAGACATCAAGAAATCCAAGTCGATTTACCTCCTCAGCCTTAACCAGAAACAACTGCTAGTGCGCCTATGGACATTCAAACTGACCTAGCGACAGATACTGACCCGCCCATTCCTTCGGATACCACTGAAGATGCTTCTTGTGACAAGAATGCGTTAGTTGCCGTTATTGGGTTGGGTTATACCAGTCCTGCACCCTCTAATGTGCTGGCAAAGCTTGTCACCAAGAAGGAAACAGTCCTGCCTGACAAGCCAAAGGCTAAATTAGAGCTTTCGAGTGATGAAACTTTCAGCATTGAAGAATTACACGATGGTTATCTAGAGCGTCTTTCTGCAAGCTAACAAGCGGAAGTCGGCCTTGTGAATATGATGAAAATAAAATGTGAGGTATGCTTAACCTTGTTGTATATTCCATATATATATATATATACATTCCATGTATACTCTTGTAGCCCCCAAGGGCCGGCTCATCTTCTTGAGATGAATCGGGTCTTCATAATTGTAGAAGAATTCGTCCTGTAGCCCCCAAGGGGCGGGTCATCTTCTTGAGATGAGTTGGATCTTCATAATTCTTGAAGAATTCTACTTGTACCCCCAAGGTCTGGCTCAAGTTCTTGAGACGATTCGGGTCTTCTTAATTGTAGAAGAATTCGACGTATATCCCCCAAGGGTTGGCACATCTTCTTGAGATGATTTGGGTCTTCATATTTCTATTCTTTGGAGAGATTAGATATGCGTTAGCCCCCAAGCTTCGAGTATATTACTTGCAATCTGCTTGAGACTTTCCTTGTTAGTCATGCTGCATTTTTACTGTTAACTAATATGATAACTTTAAATACAGAGGAAACTCTGAAGGCGACTGAGGCTAATGCGAGCGGTTTGAAAAAGGATCTTGCAGTGGGACAAACCGCCCAGGCAGAGCCAGAACAGAAATTACGATTATCCTTGGAAGAGGTGGAGAAGGTCAAGGTGGGTTTTGAAACGGAGAAGAAGTCATTTAAACCTGAGAAAACCACCTTGATCCAGCGTCCCAAAAATGATCAGAGTCTTTTGGAAGTAGTCTCTAAAGAGTTGTCCCGGTTAAAACGGCATATTGACCACCTGAGTCAAGCCATCTTTGGTAAGTATATTTGATAAGCTTTTTGCTAGACCGTTCTAATAATGATTTGTGGAGGTAAGTCCCCTGACGACTCATGCATTTAAATTCCTTCAGGCCCCCGCACTCAGAATCTGCAGGATAATAGCTTACTAAAGCTCAAAGCTGTGTATGTATTAACGGAGCAGCTTTACACTGGAAGCCTATGCACAATCAAAGTTGTCATGAGGAACAAAGAAATGGTGAAGCTCATAAAAGATGTGCTGACATTCCTCTCTATGATCCCAAAGCAAATTGGAGAGCTCAAGAAATCACCCGCCCGAGCTAGAGCTACATATTCCTTGAGTCAAGCTTTGGCTTTCTCAATAGAGCTTGACCCGGCTGACATGGATGGGGGGTTTCCAGCGCTGAAGGTGGATGCGTCATCTTTTACTGAGGTTGATTACTTTAGTACGTCAAGGCAGCTCGGGTGTTTGCCAGCCAGCTCATCAATGACATGTCATTGAAGAGCTATCATCCAGCTTATGACTCAAACAACGCCTGACTCCACAGTGCCATAAGCACCTCTTCGCCCCTAACATTGACATTTCTCCCGTTTCGAACGATGAAGCCATATTCAAAGCTTTGACCCACTGCAACTGGGACTTGGACGAGCTCCAGATCGAAGACTCGGAAACTCGAGCGGAGGACGACCCGAAGACATCCCATGCATAGGAAAAAACCGAAGCTTAACCCGGAAAGCATAGAGGCCAGATTACAAGAAAACTTTGATTCTGCTTCTTGGGCTTGAAGTGCCTTGTAATATTTTTAAGGCTACAATTGATTTACCTGTCTCGTGCCTTCATGCACTTTCCAACTCTGCGTCTTGTCTTGACAACAAGGAATTAGTGTATGATCAAGCTTTTGCTAACCCGCCTTTAATCCTTGCTTGTGCAAGACATACAACTTGTGTCCTCATCCTTATCTGTCTTAGAAGATTTTGCTCAAATATCTTTGTTGCTTGGATCTATATGTGCTGGTTACCACAAGCTGGTGTCAGGAAACCCTTTCCACAGTGTTTGCAGATAAAAATGTACTTTCAACTAGCCATAATATGATCACAGTTTTGTAACCCGATTCCCTTACATGAGTCGGAGACAAAAATAGTGTGTATTAGTTAGCATAGCGAAAATTGTAATAAGTTGGCTCGGTGAGACTCAGTAAAAAGACTGGATTTCGAGGCTCAAGTCTTGCTTCAATGAAGAGGGTATGCTAACCCATGGTTTATCCTAGCTCTTTGTATGTTGGCTCTCACATGACTCAAACCAATGTTTTAACCTTGAGAAGTTCAGGGTACATCAAGGATTGACTTATCAAGAGTACATGGGGTCATCTAATCAAAGTCGCATCAAATGTATAGGTAGGTTTAACCATATATTGTGGCGTATTTATTTTTTCCGGGTCAATAGGGTGAGAAATCTAAACTCGATGAGTTGGAAGCCCCCAAGTGCCCTATATTTCAAACAATAAAGACTCATGCTCAACTTATAGGCTGAAATGACAGACACCCCGAGTTTCGAGGGTTCCAACTTTAATATATTTGAACATATAGAAGTATTTGCAGAAATTTTAAGGGTGGGGGATACAAATTAATGAGCCGATGGCTCTAAGTATAGTAAGGCCGAAGTTGAGAGATGTTCCGACGCCGGGTCATATCTTCTTTAGAGGTATGTGAACCCGGTCGCAGGTCTATGAGATAATAAGAACCATTGTTTAGGTTTTGGCTGACCACGGAAGGCCCTTACGAAGGCGGTGAAAGCTTGTGCATCCCTGTTTGATCTTGAATCAAACGAAGTACTAAGTCGCCCCCTGAAAGGTATGACTTTTAACTCTACGGCTATGATAGTGTCGCATGTCTTGCTGATATAAAGCTGATCAGGCTGCTGGTAAGTCACGTTCTTCCTCCAAAGCATCCAAGGAATCTTGGCGTGCTTGTTATTTGTTTGCCTCAACATAAGCGGCGACGCAAGGAGAATGGTGATTAATATCACTTGGCAAAACTGCCTCAACTCCATAAACAAAAAAGGAAGGCACGTAACCAGTAGATTTGTATGGAGTCATTCTAATACACCACACTATTGAGGGTAGTTCCTCGACCATGAGTCGGGGCTTGATCCCTCTCGAAATCTCTTGATTAGCCCGCTCAGCTTGTCCATTAGATTGTGGATGCGCCAATGGAGCCAAGTCAAGCCGGTTATGCTCTTTCTGACAAAATTTCTCCATAGCTCCTTTGGATAGATTGGTACAATTGTCACTAATGACACTATGAGGGTAATCAAAACCATAGATTAACTTATTTACAAACTTAACAGTTGTTTCCACATTGCAGGTGCTGACAGGCTTTGCTTCAATCCACTTGGTGAATTTATCAACCACCACCAATAGGCGAGTCTTTTTATCAGTAGACATTTTGAATGGACGAACCATACCAAGCCCCCGGACTATGAATGACCAAGTAATCAGGATCATGTGCAATTCCTGAGCCAACACATGAGCTTGACAAGCGAAATTTTGACATCCATCGGACTTGCGCACGATATCTTCCACGTAAGCATGAGCCGTCATCCAATAGAACCCATGGTAAAAAGCATTGTTACCAAAGATCTTGAGCCAACATGGTGTCCACAGTTGCCAGTGTGGATCTCATTGAGGATTTCTTGTCCTTCCTCAAGGGAAACACATCGTTGCAAAACACCAGTGTCACTCTGTCGGTGTAACTCGCCCATGACAATAGTCATGGACTTGGATCATCGGATTATCTGACAAGGTTCAATTTCCTCTACTCGGAGCCCGCCTCGGGTTAAATAAGCCAAATACGAGACTGTGCAGTATGGAATAGCACATAGAGCCGCCACCAAGTGTGATTCTGGGTCAGGGATAGCTATGTACTCTTCAGACGGCAATGTTACCAAGGTGTTATGAAGGACGTCTAAAAATATGTTTGGAGGAAATGGCTTCTGCTGAGAACCGAGTCGTGACAGTGCATCAGCCACCTCATTTTGCCGCCGATCTATATGGTTGACTTGATAGCCTTGAAAGTGACCCGCCACATCCGAAACTGCCGTCGAGAAGCCTCCATCAGGGGGTATTTAGAGTCCTAAGTCCACGAGACTTGTTGAGCAACCAAATCTGAGTCGCCCAAACACCTGACCCGGCTCAGATTTATCTCTTTAGCCATTCCGAGTCCATGTAGGAGGTCCTCATACTTGGCTGCATTGTTAGTACATGGGAACATGAGCCATAAAACATAACAAAATTTGTCACCTCGTGGAGAAGATAGAATGACTCCAGCCCCCGAGCCTTCCAATTGCCTGGATCCATCAAAGTGTATAGTCCAGTAGGTGTTATCTGGTCTATGTTCTGGAACCTACAACTCTGTCCAATCATTGGTGAAATCGACCAGTGATTGGGACTTGATGGCCGTATGGGGCATGTATTTCATGTGGTGAGGACCAAGCTCGATTGCCCACTTGGCGATCTGGCTAGTAGCCTCCCAATTCTATATGATGTCCACAAGAGGTGATGAACTAACCACAATAATTGGATGCTCCTGAAAATAATACTTCAAGTTCTGGCTCGCCATAAAAACTCCAAATAACAGCTTCTGCCAATGTGGTTATTGTTGCTTGGATATGGTTAAAACTTCACTAACGAAATAGACTGACCGCTGAACCGAATACTCATTTCTTGCCCCCTTTCTCTGAATGACAACCGCGACACTTACCGCCTTTGAATTAGCTGCAATGTATAGGAGCATGGGTTCTTTCTCGGTCGAGGCAACTAAAATGGGAGGCTCAGCCGACTGCTTCTTGAGGGCTTCAAAAGCTTCGCTAGTCGCATCGGTCTAGACAAACTTGTTTGTTTTCCTCAACAGCTGGTAGACTGGAATTACCTTCTCACCAAGGCGGATTCTAAACAGGCTCAACGCCGCTATGCGGCCAGCCATGCGCTGGACCTGGTTTATGTTTACCGGCTTACCTAGTGAGGTAATTGCCTTGATCTTGTCCGGGTTAGTTTCAATGCCTCGTTCAGAAACTAGTAATCCTAGTAGCTTGCCTGCAGGAACACCAAAGTAAATTTTTGCCGGGTTGAGTTTCATTTGGTACACTCAAACATTATCAAATGTCTCCTTAAGTTCGTCCAAGAGCATCTCCTTTCTTTCGGATTTGACCACGATAGCATCAACGTAAGTATGAACATTATGCCTGATCTGCGGGTGAAGGCAATTCAAAACATAATGTTGATAAGTCACCCTGGTGCTTTTGAGTCCAAAGGGCATAGAGACATAGCCAGAAGCTCCAAAGGGGGTTATGAAAGCCGTCTTCTGTTGCTCCTCTTTTGCCTTCTTGGTCTAGTACTAACCAGAGTATGCATCCAGGAAACACAAGTGCTCACAACCCATCATAGAGTCAATGATCTGATCAATACAGGGAAGAGCCAAAGGATCTTTGGGACAAGCCTTATTGAGCTCCGTGCAATCAACACACATTCGTCAGGTGTCGTTCTTTTTCAAAACGAGCACTGGCTTAGCCAACCACTCAGGATGAAAAACTTCAATGATAAACCCGGCAGCTAGGAGACGGGATATCTCTTCATCAATAGCCTTATGTCTCTCCTCCTTGAAAAGTCAGAGATATTGCCGCACTGGTTTCATTTTAGGATCCACATTAAGGCAGTGCTCAACGAGTTCTGTCGGGACTCCACGCATGTCTGAAGGTTTCCATGCAAAGATGTCCCAATTTTCAATGGATGAACTTGATGAGCGTGCTTTCCTATTTGGGATTTAAGCCGATTACCATGGGGAACTGCTTGGACGAGTCACCTTCCATGAAGTATACCTGCTTGATATCTTCAGCCGGCTTGAACTTGAGCGGTGACTCAAACTCAGTGGTTGGCTTCTTGAGTGGACTCATATCACCCGGGTCAACATTGGCCGTGTGGAATTTCATCTCCTGAGCAGCGCAAGCCAACTCAGCATAGGCCACATCTCCTTCCTTGCACTCTTGACCAATTGCTCTATTGCTCATTATGGCGATAGTACCTTTGAGACCCGACATATTAACCTTGATTTAGACATAACACAGGCGAGCCATAAAACGGGCATAGGCCGGTCTTCCAAAGAGAGAGTGGTAAGGGCTCTTTATTTTGACCACCTCAAAACTAAGAAACTCGCACCTATAATTATACTCATCACCAAAAGCAACGTCGAGTTTAATATGCCCAATTGGGTATACTGACTTTCGAGGAACCACGCCATGGAAGACAGTGGTTGAAGTTTGCAAACAGCTATCAAGGAGATTCATCCGCCGAAAGGTGTCGTAATACAGGATGTTAATGATGCTGCCTCCATCCATAAAGACCTTGGTAAGGGTATATCCACCCAATGGAGGTTCCAGAACCAAGGCCAGATCTCCCAGGTTATCAACCCTGGGAGGGTGATCATCCATGCTCCAAGTGATTGGCTGCTCAGACCAGTTGAGGTATTGGCGAACTGCCTGCTCAACCATGCTGATGGTCCTCTGCTTCAATTTCCTATCTTGCTTCCAAGTATTGGTGGTAAAAACATGTTACTAACAAGTACTCTCCTATTTAGGAGTTCCAGGTGAGCCGGCGCGTGACCTGTCAGGGCCATGCTGACCCGGATGTCCTCCTTGGTCATTTTGAAAACCCCGATGTTGGAATTCCCGCATGATATAGCAATTTTCCCATGAATGGTTGGTCGGCTTATCCTGGTATCCATTCTTGGGACAAAGAGCTTTAAGTGCATCCTCGTAGTTGCATGTCTTGCTCCCCTAATGGGTCCTTCCCAGTTCATGGCTTCGATGCTGGCTTTTGAAACCCGTCTTGGTGCTAGCCACGAATTCGGACCCGCCTTCGGGCTGCTTCCACTTGTTGTTATTTCCTTGGCCTCCATGTTTCCCAGCTTTGGGACGGTGGATCGCCCTGGATTTCTCTATGAATATGTTGTTTTGGCCTGCTTGACATTGGCCGACATGAGCACGCCGAGCCGATTTAACGACATTGGTGCAGATATCCGGCTTGGGCTACGACTCACCGATCTTGCCGATGAAGATATGGATCTTGCCAAAGGGGACCCGGTACCCGAACTCGATTGAGTCGGCCTCGGGACCCCAGCCCAAGTTGTTGATGTAGAGCTTTCCTTGGTGGCTCTTGGTCATCTCACCAACCGCATGGTTCCCGAATCTTGGAAGAGATCCTTCCAGAAAACTCAACTCCACCGCACGAAGGTTGCACGGTGGGCGCCACTATCATGGTTTCGTCACAACAGATGTTCTCATAGGAGAACATAGGTTGAGGTCATCCCTGCTGTGTGGCCACTCGAAGGGGTTAATCGGGAATGAGAGACAGATTTAACCAGGTTCGGCCCCTACAATGGAGGTAAAAGCCTACGTCTTGCTTTGGTGTCTATATTAATGGTGATCTCGACTACAAGGGTGTGGAATCGCTAACCTAGCTTTCGAGAGTTTCTAACCTAACCTATTGACCTCAAGGGCTCACCTTTATTTACAGGCCGAGGCCCCCGGGTTTACAAGAGTCCAAGCCACATTATGTCTCATGACCTATTACAATTCTACCTTATCTTGTCTTCCAAATTTAGGAAGGCTTCTGGTGTCTTCCGTCTCATGGGCCTTGAGTTGCCGTCTTCACATACTAGGTCGCCAGGCGGTTTACTTGGTAAGTCTACTTACTTGCCTTTCTGTCTCTACGGCCCATCGAGCATATACTCCTTAAGCGGCTCATGGTCTAACCCGGTCGAAACGATGGCTTATACCGGGAGTTCATAACTCCGATAGCTGCTTCCACATGTTTTTAGGGGATTTCAGTTTTCTTTTCCTGTATTTGTTAGATCTATACATTCCTATATTTTGGGAGGAAACGGTTTGCACATGCAAATACTGCCAAGTCATTTTGATCTTTTGCATTCCACTAGCCAGCTCATGTGGACACCGTCTCATTTCATCGCTCGTCGGCTTGTCATTTTGTCGGCTTGTCTATAGATGTCAAGGCGTTCAATTTTCTGGCTTGTCAAAAAATCCATACAATAGGAGTCCAAATCTCTGTTTTAGTCCATTCAATGCTTAGAAAAATTCAATCTTAAGACCCAAATGTTGGCTTATTGTACTTTTACTTCATCCTACAGCTGACCTTTGTGAGACTCTCAATGGATCTAGAAACTAGCAAGGTCAGTTGCTTGGTTAGGTCCCAAGTGCTCACCTTAGATGATCTCGTGAGCCAAGGTCTTCTGCCGGCTCAAACAGTGATCAGTTGGCGAGTACCTGAGGAAGAATCATCCCCCAACCTAAACAAGGGGAAGTTGTTATTTTCGTAGATCATTTGCACACAGGCTTCCGACCACCCGGGTCAAAGTTTTTTAGAGACATTCTCGACTTCTTCAATATCATGCCATAGGACATCAGCCCCAATTCAATGAACAATCTCCGTCATTTCCATGTTTGTTGTGAAGTATATCTTTAGATAGAACCAACTATCAGTCTATTCCGGGAATTCTTCTACATCAACCAACAAACTGAGGTCAAAGATGGACCCAGTGTGGAAGTTGGTGGAATTTCAATCCAAAGAAGGAAAAATAGTGCTTTTACTGAGGCCAAATTGGTGAGTCATCCTAAAGGTTGGAACCAAACCTAGTTCTACTGTAAGAACACTACTCCACAAGACAAAAAATGGTAGGATTCAAAATATGTCTAGAGGGGGGGGTGATATACTTCTTGAGCAAAATACAAATCTAGCCTTTTCCCAATTTTAAATGTTGGCAAGTTGTAACAATTATATCAAGTGAAGAACATCCTACACATGGAAGTCTAAAAGTATAGAAGTGGAAAGTAAAGCCACGCACATGACAATAGAGGGAAGGGATAGGAAGACCAAACGCATTGGGATACACGAAGATTTTCCGTGGGGTTCCGATAGGTGGTTCTATCGTACGTCCACACTGATGGAGACTTTGACTCATGGAGTGTCACATTCGGGAGAGTCTATGGAGGGCCCACCCATAAGAGTCCACAAAGTAGCAACCTCGTATATTCCATCACGACTTACGTCCACGAAGGACTAGCTTCACTCGGGGCAGATCTTCATGAAGTAGGCTATCTCCTTTCCTTTACAAACTTCTTGGTTCAAATTGAGACGAAGACGGAGGATCCAAGCGACACCTAACCAATCTAGGAGACACCACTCTCCAAAAGGTAATGGATGTGGTAACAATGATGAACTCCTTGCTCTTATGCTTCAAAGATAGTCTCCTTAACACTCAATCACTCTCCAAACATACTTGCCTTGGTAGAAGAGTTTGATTGTTTAAAACGAAACTTGGGGAGGAGAGAAATCAAGATTCGTATGGTTGGAGTGGAAGATCTTGACCTCAATACATGTGTAGGTGGTTCTCTCTCAGAAAATGGATGGGGCAAGTGTTGGTTTGTTCTCTGTGCCTTCACTATGACTGAGAGGGAGGTGGGGGTATATATATAGGAATCTCCAATTATTTCCCAACTTGGTGAAACCAAAGCATAAAATCGGTTGCATCGACTAATGCAAAATGTGGCAACTTTTGATGTTTCGATGAGACTGATATATAAATCTCGGAGGGTCCTATTTTGGTTAGCCTAGGTAGTTAGCAGTTTCTGTGTCACTAATTCCGAAAACTAGGAAGTTCCGAATTTTGGAAATGGGACACCAGAAAGTTGGTCACTGGTTTCGGTTTCACCGAAAACAAACTTGGTGTTACCTTGACCGTATAGTTTGGCATATGATCTCTCTATTGTGAAACTCAGTTGGGCCGAATTGGAAAAGTTGGTGGCACCGAATTTGAGTGTTAGAGTTTTTACATAATATTTGTGGGAGAATTTCATGAGTATATTTGTGGCTAATCTCTAAGCACTTGAGAAACCAGATCACCATAGATTCATCATCTTATTTTGGTAGTATTGGCTTTCCTGTGGACTCAATTGTGATTTATCACATAAAAGCAAAACTTAGAGTCTTGAAACTTGTTGCCAATGGATGTTCCTTGCATATAGGGGATCTACTGACAACACTTTGCCAAGGCATTCATTGAACTCTTCCTGAAATATACCTTGTAGAATCATTAGTCCAATGAAATATATGTTGTTATTAATTACCGAAACCACCTAGGGAGAAGTTGTGCTTTTGGACACCCCTGTCGGGTTATAGACATGAGCGGCTTGGTGCCAGCATTATTTTTATGGGTTGGCACGCTGATGAGGGGACGAAACAAATGACCCCTATTTACTTTGAAGTTCAGAGCTTTGGCAGCTCACGGCCTCACTGGGATTGATCTAACCCGGTGTTTGATAAGCTGGCGAATCCAGTCCCTTATCTTAAGGGGAGATTTAATGTGCAACTATATTGGCAAGCAAACAAATGTGCAACGCTTCAACCAACCCAATTTGGTTGAGGACGAAGCACCAAAGCAACAAAGAAATTCTTGAGTGACTCCAAAGATAAGTGCAACTTTACTAGGCTAGCTCCATTTTTCCTGACATATCTTGTTCCTCGAGTTAGCATTCTAAAACTTGCTCATTTTTGTTGCTCATATTTTTTATCCATAACTTGCATTATTTTTGTGCTTAAATGTCCAACTTATCATGTATTCATGAAAATTCCTACTGGTGGAATGCTAGATCCCGAAATCCTGCTCCTCCTCAAGTTGAGCAAGTAGACGAGCCAGTTGGTGAGGCGACTACTTGAGAAGAGTCAGAGGGAGAGCTCAACTTGCTTGGCCGTATTTTTGTTGAATTGTTGAGACTCCTTCTTGTCAAGCCAACACCAAAACCAGCCGAGCCGGCAATGTTGATGTAATTTTAATCTTATCCAACTCATCAGAAACATACACCTAGAAGAGGATGAGATGAGCCATCAGAAAGGTTCCATTTTCATATGCATATGCTTACTTAGACCCAAAATTTCTTCTGAAGAAAGCGAGCAAGTCGGTACATCGAAACGAAAGACCCAGGGTAGTTCTGGGGAGTTATCCACCGGCTTATCACATGAGACCGTCACCCACAAACAACGAATCGATGTGCCACATAGTCCAACTCTCTCTCACCCACAAGTCAACCTTTCTAAACAACCGACTAATCCTTGTGATTTGAAGTATCAGGAAATACCGCCCTCATCTGGTGAGCCATCCTTAAGGTGATGTTGCTTTCGTGTCTATAGAGAAAAAGCGTTAGCAAAGAAGAAGGTTGGTGGGTCATCTTCTGCTATTGCAGGCCCAAACGATCAAGACCCGCCAGTGGTCGACCCAGAAGCCCAAGCTAATCGTTTAGGTCAAGATAACCTGATCATTGGGGTTGAGCCGTCTCATGAGAATTGCTTGGTTCAGTCAGAAGAAATGGTGACAATGGAAGGGCCAATCCAAGAAGGATAGGCCAATATCTATGACCCAGCCCAACATGTTGACCCTCGAAGTCCTTCTTGCGCCTCCACTCCTGTGCAGGAGGTGGATAACATTGTACCATCAAAGATGATGGATGATATGGAGGTGAATATTGTTGGAGAAATTTATAAGGCTCTAGAGTCTTCTGTCGTCTTGGCTAAGATCATGGCGAAGGATGAACCAATGATGTTGTCCAATGGGAAAGCAAGGCTAGAGCTCTGCAATTCTGACAAACTTTATTTAATGAGGTACGTCAAGAGTACCTGGCCCGCATGTTTGAGGGCCGAGATCATGAAGTGAGCTTGATAAATATGCTCAAGTGGAAATAGGAGGTATGAAAATCCCATCCTTTTCCTTTGTTATACATACTCTTGTAGCCCCCAAGGGCTGACTCAGTAGAATAAGTAGTGAGATGGGCCTTTTAAGGAATGACTTGTCATTTTTTGAACGAAATGTAGCCCCCGAGGACCGAGTGGTTTTTGCAAATAACGATCTGGTACTTTAAGACGTCCAGAAACATTAGCACAACAAATATCACCTGTGGCCCCAAATGGATAGGTCATCTCTTTGAGATAATCGGGTCTTCTCATTAGTGAAGAAGAATGACGTGCATTAGCCCCAAGTGCCATGTAGAGTGCTTGCAACTCCATTAGACTTTGAACATAGAGCAAATTTTGTGCGCTATAGCCCACAGGTGTCGATTCGTTTCCCTGTGGTGGCTCAGGGCATTGTAAACTGTATCTGGTCTTTTATAATATCCATGTAACATCCCAAATTTTGGAATGTTATAATAAATATTAGAATGATTGTTTGTTTGATTGAGTGACTGAAACTGAGTGAAAATTTGAAACTTTTTGAAAACTTTTGAATGAGAGGGAATGATATGACTTACCCATATGCTTTTGGTATTCAAATTCCTACATTTCAAATCAGTGAGAGAAGATGACATGACTTCTTTAATATAAAAAGATTTGAAGAGTCGATTTGAAACCATCTAAATTTTTTCTGATATGGAGTTCCTTTCATATTTGAATTTCCAATATGAAGTTTGAAAGAATTCAAAACCCCTTGACCAAAATTTGAGAGGAGTAATATGACACTCCACACCAGGGGTTAATTTGTGAAGTATTTGAACCATAAAACCCAGGGGGTTATTTGAAAATTATTTGCAAAAAGAATTTAAAATGAATTTAGGCATTTTATGAAAATAATTTTTTTCAAAAGTATTCATTTTGACAGTGGAAAATGTTCATTAAATAGCATTTATTCCCTGATAAAATTGATATATATATCCTATTGTTGGAAATGTTTTGAATGCCTTAAAGAGTTTTAAATGCCCTAGCAAATAGAAAAGGAAACGAATTTAAACGTTTTAATAGAAAACTGGTCGACCCAGAGCCTTTAAACCCCGAGATCCCTCCGGATCGGTCACCGACGCCTCTGACCCTCGCGTTCATCCCCTTCCCCTCGCCCCCGACCTCGCCGGAGATCCCACATCTCCAGATCTCGCTCCTCTCTCCCTCTCTGGACACCGCACTGTGCCCATAAGTAGCCCCGCCTCTTCGCACTCTGTTCCACCCCCGAATGCCCCTGCCCTCACCCGCAAATGCCACCTCTCCACCTTGCCGGAGTTCGGCCATCGATATAAGCCCTCTGAGCATGAGGTCGTCCCCTTCATCGTTCCCAGCCCCGTCCGACGCCACCATTTGACGCCGGAGCTTCACCGCCGTCGCCTGAGCACTTCGGATGCCGCCCCCGACCACCGCACCATCATCTCCGACCACCTCTGACCTCCGGCCGCCATCAACCTCGCCGGAAACCTCGACGTGCACCTCAGTAAGCCCCGCACCCTCCCGTAGCCATCAGATCTAGAGTCAACGGGTTAGATTAGAATGGATTAAAGGCCGAACCGTTTTCTTTTAAGCTTCGGTCGTCCGCTCACAAACACCCGCACGCGCGCCCTTTCGACCAATAGGAAGCCGCCACGTAGCCCCTGTCCGTTAGCTTAATATTTTCTTTTTTTGTTTCTGTTTTAGAAAACAGAATGATTTATGTTTTTATTTTTATTATATCTTTTAAAATATTTAGATATTTTGCATCATTCTTTTTGCAACATGTCACAAATTACTTGTAGTTTCTGTCTGTATTCTTGGTTTTCAAATTTGAACTTTTAAATTTGAATTTTGTTAAATTTGATCAAATCAC
The DNA here is from genome assembly GCA_022496015.1 of Hordeum marinum. NCBI lineage: Eukaryota > Viridiplantae > Streptophyta > Magnoliopsida > Poales > Poaceae > Hordeum > Hordeum marinum. The sequence goes on along the minus strand of CM039677.1, from coordinate 336,015,620 downwards.
TAAAACTTGAATAACTTGAGTTTAAAAACATGTTTTTGAGTTATTATTTTTGCTACTGATTTGTACTGGTTATATTTATCACCCTCTTAAGTTTGAGTATTTTTAGAATAATTTAACTTAGTATTTTCATCAAAACAGATTCTGTTTTAGTTCTTTATAGGATTATTTATATTCCTTTTGTTTTAAATTGTTTTAATTTATTTTCTTCTATATATGTTGTTAGATTTTATAAAGTTTTCTGTTAGATAACAGTAGCCCTGCAAACGAATATTATTTTATTAGTTGATTGCATGAAAATCAATTATAGTTAATTATAACTTGTAATTGATTTCCATTTGCTAGTTTGGTTTTCTTTTTGAAAATAGTTTGATGAATAGTTTCATAAGTCTACTTTCTATTAACTTAGTTTCTTTATAAAAAAATTTCTCTTATTGTATTATTTTATTTATTTTACTTGTTGTTAAGATTATTACCTAGAAAACTTATAGTGTTTAGTGTGTTATTTATCTTAGTTCTCACTTGTTCTTCAAAAGTAATTATTTTTACTAGTAAAATATTTACTAAAATACTTTTGCTATATTTTTCTTGGTTTTTTTTTGTTACCTTTGAAAGTAGGATCATTTATAGAGAAAACCAACCCTTGGTTGTTTTGATGAAGTTTTGTTGTCTTGAGTTTTGTCTTAAGTATTTTCTTCATCACAACCTTGTTTCTTTTGGTTTTGTGTTACTTTTGATTGTTAGAATTGATTGCTAGTATGATTTCTTATATGAATGCAATGTTTGAATTATATAGATTTTTCATCGGAGAGTGACGAATAGTCTATCAAGTTATTTTTGAGAGCGATATTATTTCTTCATCAACAGTACAGGCAAGTTCACTTTGACCATTTTGTTCATACCTATGTTTTATTGCATGTACTGACATGATTAAACAAAACCCTCCCATAGTGTTATTGAAATTCTTGTAGTTGAGTAGAATGCATTAGGTAGGAACCCACCACTTGTTACTAAAGCCCCGAGAACGTTAGTTATTTGTATGCTATTGTAAAGTAGACAGGGTTTGGTATGAGTGTTCGTGAGTGGTGTGAGAAGGAGGACTCTACGTCAAGACAACAACTTCATGAAGGCATGTTCATGTCCTGCATCTTCAAGACCTCAAGACTTTGAGACTCGAGAAACAAGTTTTTCAATACACACTACTGGGTGAAGGATGGTTGATTGGGCATCCCTGGACTATCCAGTGGATGGCAGGGATGCATGGAGAAGCGCCATGACATCTTGCGGAATGCTTCACCCAGACTCAAAGAGACGGATGAATACTTCATGCCCGGAAGCTTACCTGTGTACCCACAAGTCATTATGGGCTCTGGCTTGGTTGATCTTTGTTGTGACTCTGGCTGGGTAGTGCTACGAGATGTAGTCGATGTTAGGAATGGATGGGCACTGACAGTAGATAGGGAAACACTCTGAAAGACCATGTTTCGTTCATCCTGTTCTCAAACACCCGGTAGTGCGAGGACTTACCAGGAGGGAACGAATCTTGTGGGTAAAGTACACAACACTCTGCAGAGTTAAACCTAATTGATTAGCCGTGTCCCTGGTTACGGACAATTTGAGCTTCTAGACTTGGATCTATCTCTGAACTCTCAACACTGGACTGATAATTAATTGTGGGTAACTTATGATACTTGTGGGCATTAAGACATCGGTTGGCGGAACCATGTCTTGTTAGGTAACTCTATAGTGAAACTCCGGATATTCCTTTGTTGTAGGAAAATAAAATAAAATCAGCTTTTATGGAAAAACTCAGACACAGAGCCACAAAACCTTACTGCATATAGAATAGTTTTTATCTTCTGCTCTACTATGGTGATCTTGCCGGTACATTCAATGTACTGACCTACACGGCTGCAATGTCTTATGTTGCAGATATTTTTCTTCGACGAGTAAGAGTACGATTCAGGGTTACGGTCTACAGTCAACCTGCCGTTGGTGTTATTGGGACTCCACTCCCGTTGACTGTTTCCGCTGAGATTTTAAGGTATATATAAGTTTTATGTTAATTACATGTGATTGCACTTTGATATATACATTGATGTACTATGTGTGCCAGCATACTGATCCAGGGATGGCACAGAACACACAGAGGCATGACTCGTTTTGAGTCGGGTCGCTAGAGAAATGGTACCAGAGCACATGTTGACTGTAGGACGTGACCCTAGAAACTGGAAAGCCCTTAGGAAACGATTTCTCAAAAAACTTTGTTTTCAAAAGAACCTTTACTTCTCATCTTATTTGAGCTTTATCAAATGATCTCTCTTACCTCAAATAGTTAGAAAATACCCTTTCCCCTTTGACCACACTAAGGATCAACTGAGACCACTTCGAGAAGCACAAGATCTTGAAACAACTAATGGTCAGTTCAGAGTAAAGAAGATTTCACCATGCATTAGAAGAGTTGGAGCTACACGAGTTGAAGATTGTGAAGACCCAAAGAAATCGAAGACCATGAAGAATTTCCAAGATATTATGCCCTAGAAGACCAAACCCCTGTTTTATACTTACGTTAGATACAATGGTTTGTGAGCTGTCATTTGTGTGTAAGTTTTTTGATAGCCACAACTAAAATCTATTTTTAAAACCATTGTTTGTATTGTGTGTATCCCTTCTCTCTCTCTTACCCGTCTCATCCCCAAAACCTTGAACCCAATAGATGATGAATGAAGCTGGACTCTTGTATCCTGGAATGATGACTCGGTTAGAAACAGAAGAATGGAGTCAGGACATGGAGGATCACCTAAGGAGTAACCATGTTGCAAGGAACGAGATGGTCTAGTATGCTCTCCAGTACTTTGTAGAAGGTGCTGCACATTGGTGGAAGATGCTTGAAGATATCCATGATAGGCAAGCATCAATCACTTGGGAAGAATTCAAGATGACTCTGCAAAAATCTCATGTTGTCACCAACACCCAGAAGCCCCGTCTCAAGTATGTGAAGAAGATTTACGCATGCAATATATGTGGAGAGATAGGACACACCCAGGAAGAACACAAGGATGGATGTCCTTATTGTGAAGAAAATCACCCTCATGAGGAATGCCCAACTGGGCAGGTGACATGTTTCTTGTGTGAAGGAACTACGCATTACCCGGCTCAATGCCAAATGTACCCCAAGGTACAAGAAGTCATCAAGAAGCAGAAGGAAGCCATGAAGGAAGCCTTCAGAGAAAAATTAGGAGAACTTGTGATGAAGGAAGATGTTGAAGACCCTAATGGAGAAGGCCTAACCAGATTTTACTCCAATGTCTGCTATTCATGTGGAGAAGAAGGACATTTCTCACAGGACTGTACGAAGGAAAGAAAAGAGTATCTGGGAAACTTCCGACAGAAGAAGTGGAGTTTGATCCACAGGAAATTGAAGCTTTGATCGGAACAAAGAAGCCCAGGAAGAGACAAGCCCCTGAACAGAGGGACCTAAGTCATATCAGTTGTTTCAAGTGTAAGGATATGGGCCACTATGCCAATAAGTGCCCAAGAAAGGAACCAGAACTCCAAGGAGCAAACACCAACATCAAGAAGCCCCGAGACTTGTTAGAAATCATTTGTTTTCGTTGCAAGGAAGCAGGACATTATGCTAGTAGATGTCCAAAGGGGAAGAAAGCTAGAATGGCGTAGTTTAAGATGGCAATAACTGTATCATGAAGCACCCTTGTTTTCATGAGATTATTTTGTAATGGAAGTCTCAGAGTTTGTAATAAATTCATGAGTTAATGGAATTTATGATGCCATGTTGAATTATATGAGTGGTTACTCTAAGAACAAAGATCACTGACCATTTTCAAGGATATGAGAAAATATGGTCTATGGAGTCATGTGTACATTTCATTTAAGTGTGGTAGTAACCACAGGGACCAATGAATCAAGAAAGTACCATTCTTGTTAAGGAGTTTGGATAAGTGAATACAGGTGAAGAGAATGTGGAAACGTATCCAACTATGTGGATGACAACACTTGAAATAGTATACCTTGGATTTGAATATGATGAACCAAAACTGTTATTGGTAAACAGACCAATGGAAAGGAAAAACATATTCAAGGAATAGAATGTGTTTCAAGGATGGATCTCATGTGTTCATGAAGGTTGCCCAAAGATCATGAAGGTTTCCTTAGGAGTATCCGAAAGCCTGAGAGATGTGAAGAAACGATAGATGTTTTTTGCTTAGCTTGCAGAATCAATGGATTTATCTGAACTTCGTTCGTTGACAAGTGAAATTTCTGCAACGCTTGTGAGGAAGCCCAAGTGTTAAAATACGAGATTCACTGAACCTTATACAAGGAAATGATTTTAGTGCGGCATGGATTGATCACCATGATGACTTACTCTTATCATTTCTCTTGCTATTCGGAATGGTAAATGTGAGTGACTTACCCATAGTAAAGAGACGATGTTCTTTTGAAGCTTTTGTTTAAGCCTTAGAATGGTATGATGAAAATCCCTAGTACATGACAGTTGCTATCGCACGCAGGAATTTTACGGTGAGGAATGAAGCCAAGACCCATTTTCACTGCAGGGTAACCACAAATGGTAGACCACCATGAGGTATTCGATAAGTTATTTAGAATGATCACGAGACCTGTCAGTTAAGAAGACCCAGTATCGGAGGAAATACATTTTTTTGTGAGAACACGAGATTTTGATTAAACGGAAGAGCATCACCGAAGGAGCTATCCTAAAGTAAGTGAAGAGACAGATGCACCCAGCGGACTGTCATGATTTTGAGGGACCAGTAACTCTCATTTTAAGTGTGGTAGACCCCACACCTTCTTGGTCGATGCTTTTGCTAGAAGACCCCAAACCCTAACCTATTCTTTCTAGCCCTTTCGAATCTCGAGGACGAGATTAATTTTAAGTGTGGTAGGTTTGTAACATCCCAAATTTTGGAATGTTATAATAAATATTAGAATGATTGTTTGTTTGATTGAGTGATTGAAATTGAGTGAAAAATTGAAACTTCTTGAAAACTTTTGAATGGGAGGGAATGACATGACTTTCCCATATGCTTTTGGTATTCAAATTCCTACATTTCAAAACAGTGAGAGAAGATGACATGACTTCTTCAATATAAAAAGATTTGAAGAGTGGATTTGAAACCATCTAAATTTTTTCTGATATGAGGTTCCTTTCATATTTGAATTTCCAATATGAAGTTTGAAACAATTCAAAACCCCTTGACCAAAATGTTAGAGGAGTAATATGACACTCCACACCAAGGGTTATTTTGTGAATTATTTGAACCATAAAACCCAGGGGGTTATTTGAAAATTATTTGCAAAAAGAATTTTAAATCAATTTAGGCATTTTCTGAAAATAAATTTTATCAAAAGAATTCATTTTGACTTTGGAAAAATGTTCATTAAATAGCATCTATTCCCCTCATCAAATTGATATATATATATCCTATTGTTGGAAAAGGTTTGAACGCCTTAAAGAGTTTTAAATGCCCTAGAAAATAGAAAAGGAAACGAATTTAAACGTTTTAATAGAAAACCGGCCGGCCCATAGCCTTTAAACCCCGAGATCCCTCCGGATCAGTCACCGACGCCGCTGATCCCGCCCCCACTCTCACTGACACGCGGGACCCACCGTCCGACCGTGCCATCCCCGCGCTCATCCCCTTCCCCTCGCCCCCGACCTCGCCGGAGATCCCACCTCCCCGGATCTCGCTCCTCTCTCCCTCTCCCGACCCCGCACCGCGCCTATAAGTAGCCCCGCCTCTCCGCACTCTATTCCACCCCCGAATGCCCCTGCCCTCGCCTGCAAACGCCACCGCACTACCTCGCCGGAGTTCGGCCATCGACCGAAGCCCTCCGAGCACGAGGCCGTCACCTCCATCGTTCCCAGCCCCGTCCGACGAAACCATTTGATGCCGGAGCTTCACCGCCGTCGCTTGAGCACTTTGGACGCCGCCCCCGACCACCGCACGACCATCTCCGACCACCTCCGACCTCCGGCCGCCGTCGACCTCGCCGGAAACCTCGACCTCCATCTTTGTAAGCCCCGTGCCCTCCCGTAGCCGTCGGATCTAGAGTCAACGGTTTAGATTATAATGGATTAAAGGCCGAACCATTTTCTTTTAAGCCTTGGTCATCCGCCCACAAACACCCGCACGCGTGCTCTTTCGACCAATAGGAAGCCCCCACGTAGCCCCTGTCCGTTAGCTAAATATTTTCTTTTTCTGTTTCTGTTTTAGAAAACAGAATGATTTCTGTTTTTATTTTTGTTATATCTTTTAAAATATTTATATATTTTGCATGATTATTTTTGCAACATGTCACAAATTACTTGTAGTTTCTGTCTGTGGTCTTAGTTTTCAAATTTGAACTTGTAAATTTGAATTTTGTTAAATTTGATCAAATCACTAAAACTTGAATAACTTGAGTTTAAATACTTGTTTTTGAGTGATTCTTTTTGCTACTGATTTGCATTGGTTATATTTATCACCCTGTTAAGTTTGAGAATTTTTACAATAATTTAAATTAGTATTTTTCATCAAAACAGATTATGTTTTAGTTCTTTATAGGATTATTTGTATTCCTTTTGTTTTAAATTGTTTTCATTTATTTTCTTCTATATTAGTTGTTAGATTTTATAAAGTTTTCTGTTAGATAACAGTAGCCCGCCAAAAAAATATTATTTTATTAGTTGATTGCATGAAAATCAATTCTAGTTAATTATAACTTGTAATTGATTTCCATTTGCTAGTTTGGTTTCCTTTTTGAAAATAGTTTTATAAATAGTTTTATAAGTCTACTTTCTATTAACTTAGTTGCTTTATAAATTGTTTTCTCTTATTCTCTTATTTTATTTATTTTACTTGTTGTTAAGATTATTACCTAGAAAACTTATAGTGTTTAGTGTGTTATTTACCTTAGTTCTCACTTGTTCTTCAAAAGTAATTCGTTTTACTAGTAAAATATTTACTAAAATACTTTTGCTATATTTTTCTTGGTTTTTTTTGTTACCTTTGAAAATAGGATCATTTGTAGAGAAAACCAACCCTTGGTTGTGTTGATGAAGTTTTGTTGTCTTGAGTTTTGTCTGATGTATTTCCTTCATCACAACCTTGTTTCTTTTGGTTTTGTGTTACTTTTTGATTGTTAGAATTGATTGCTAGTATGATTGCTTATATGAATGCAATGATTGAATTATATAGATTTTTCATCGGAGAGTGACGAATAGTCTATCAAGTTATTTCTAAGAGCGATATTATTTCTTCATCAACAGTACAGGCAAGTTCACTTTGACCATTTTGTTCATACCTATGTTTTATTGCATGTAGTGACATCATTCAGAAAATCCCTCCCGTAGTGTTACTGAAATTCTTGTAGTTGAGTAGAATGCATGAGGTAGGAACCCACCACTTGTTACTAAAGCCCCGGGAACATTAGTTATTTGTATGATATGCTAAAGTAGACGGGGTTTGGTATGAGTGTTCGTGAGTGGTGTGAGAAGGAGGACTCTATGTCAAGACGACAACTTCATGAAGGCATGTTCAAGTCCTGCATCTTCAAGACCTCAAGACTTTGAGACTCGAGAAACAAGTTTTTTAATACAGACTATTGGGTGAAGGATGGTTGATTGGGCATCCCTGGAGTACCCAGTGGATGGCTGGGATGCATGGAGAAGCGCCATGACATCTTGCGGAAAGCTTCACCCAGACTCAAAGAGACAGATGAATACTTCATGCCCGGAAGCTGACCTGTGTAGCCACAAGTCATTATGGGCTCTGGCTTGGTTGATCTTTGTTGTGACTCTAGCTGGGCAGTGCTACGAGATGTAGTCGACGTTAGTAATGGATGGGCACTGACAGTAGTCAGGGAAACACTCTGAAAGACCATGTTTCGTTCATCCTATTCTCAAACACCCGGCAGTGCGAGGACTTATCAGGAGGGAACGAATCTTGTGGGTAAAGTACACAACACTCTGCAGAGTTAAACCTAATCGATTAGCCGTGTCCCCGGTTACGAACAATTTGAGCTGCTAGACTTGGATCTAAACTCTGAACTCTCAACACTGGACTGATAATTAATTGTGGGCAACTTATAATACTTGTGGGCACTAAGACATCGGTTGGCGGAACCATGTCTTGTTAGGTAACTCTATAGTGAAACTCGGGATATTCCTTTGTTGTAGGAAAATAAAATAAAATCAGCTTTTATGCAAAATCTCAGACACAGAGCCACAAAACCTTACTGCATATAGAATAGTTTTTATCTTCTGCTCTACTATGGTGATCTTGCCAGTACATTCAATTTACTGACCTACACGGCTGCAACATCTTATGTTGTAGATATTTTTCATCGATGAGTAAGAGTACGATTCAGGACTACGGTCTACACTCAACCAGGCGTTGGTGTTATTGGGACTCCACTCCCGTTGACTGTTTCCGCTGAGATTTTAAGGTATATATATCAGTTTACGTTAGTTACATGTGATTGCACTTTGATATATACATTGATGTACTGTGTGTGCCAGCATACTGATCCAGGGATGACATAGAACACACAGAGGCTTGACTCATTTTGAGTCGGGTCGCTACAGTGTAGCAAATGTTGGACGAGTCATGTAGTCCATGGCTGGCTTGCAGGATAACTTAAGCAAGAAAAATAGCTCAAGAAGAAGGCAGAAAGCTTGGCGTCTAACGTCCAAAAATCCTTGTGCCCATCAGCTGATATCTTACACAAGACCAAAGCCGGCTTCGATAAAGAAAAAATTGTTCTGCAGAAACATGCAGAAGTAGCCAAAAACCAACTTGACTCTATTAAAGAGGAGCTCTAAACGTTGAAGCGGCAGATCACCAAGATGACTCTGGCTATCTTTTATATGTTATCATATCACCATAGTCACAATCCGAGATAAGTTATTAGCCGGCTTATTAATGTAACTCTCCTTTGTGCAAGTACAAAAAGTGACAACATTGTGCAGCAACCGATAGAAAAATGAATTGTCGAATTCACATACGTGGAGCAAATGTTCAAAGGATGTTAATATGCAATAAAGGTAGTGACAAACGTCGAAAAATCTCCTCAACGGCTCAAAAACATTGCAATGATTTTTTCAACACTCCCTCAGTGGATCCAAGAGTTGAAGAGATAGGCAGCTCATGGTGGGGCCAATTCATCACTCACACGTGCAAAAGCTTACTTGCCTGAGCTGGAGCTAACACAAATGGAGGGCGGGTTCTCAGAATTTAACTTGGATGGCTTAGAATTTTTCTCAGGAAGATTATGCAAAGTGCGTGAAGGAGACTTGAATGTTGGCATGTCAACTCGCTGAAGAGCTTGACTTAGCCAAATATCAACAAGAAAATATCAAGGAGAACAAGCACATCAACCCGCCGGAATACAAGCTAGATGAGCTTACCCCTCCATGTCGTAAGAAAGACTTTGCTCCTGATGTCGACCCGCCTATTATCATCTAGGAGTACTCAATTTTCCCCGCTCTGTCAACTATAAAGTGGACGATAAGAGATCTCCATACAGATCATGATGAGCCGGCACAAGCTAACTGAAAGCTTCAGGCGCGGAGGACCAGGAGAGAGGCGTCGAACGGAAAGATTCAAGAGCTGGCATTCAAGAGTAATCCTGATCCACGAAAAACTTTGATGATTTTGTTGGCCAAGTGGGGTTGTAATAGGAGTAGTCAAAACACTTAGTCATCGATCGTGCCATCATGCACTTGATACGTTTGAATTGTTATCCATTGAAGACTGACGTGGCTTGAGACTGTGTCGGTATTTCCCCAAAGAAGAATGGATGATGCAGGACATCGACGGTAGGTATTCCCTCAGTTATCAAACCAAGGTACCAATCCATGGAGGAAGATCAAGCACCTACGTAAACAACACCTGCACACAAATAACAAATACTTGCAACACGACGCGTAAGAGAGATTGTCAAGATCTCAACGATAAAAAGATAGATTAGGTAGTGATATTTTTGGCAAATAGATCTTGCAAGAACACAAAATAAAATAGGTAAACAAAAAGTGCAGCAAGGTATTTTTGGTTTTTTTGGATTAATAGTTTTGAAAATAAAAAGGCAAAATAGTAGATTGGAAAGCAATATGTTGGAAAAGTAGACCCGGGGGCCGTAGGTTTCACTAGTGGCTTCTTTCATGAGTATAGCACACGGTGGGTGAACAAATTACTATTGGGAAATTTATAGAAGATCACATAATCATGACGATATCCAGGAAATGATCACTATATAGGCATCACATCCAAGACAAGTAGACCGAAATGATTATGCATGTACTTCTATTACTCCACACATCGACCGCTATCCAACATGCATCAAGTTTATTAAGTTCATGGGAAAACAGAGTAACGCAATAAGAACAGTGACATGATGTAGAGAAGACCTATTCATGTAGTAATAGACCCCATCTTGTTATCCTTAATGGCAATGATACATGCGTGCCTTGCTACCCCTTCTGTCACGGGGAAACAACACTCCAAGATCAAACCCATCACAAAGCACCACTTCCCATGGCAAGAAAATTCGATCTAGTTGGCCTAACTAAACCAAAGATTCGAAGAAGAATTACGAGGCTATAAGTAATCATGCAAATAAGAGATCAAAAGAGCACTCAAATCATATACATGGATAGAAACTGATCATGAAATCAAAATTCATCGAATCCCACCAAACACACCGCAAAAGTCATTACATCAAATAGATATCCAAGAGACCGTTGTATTGAGAATCATAAGAGAAAGAGGAAGCCATCTAGATAATTCCTACAGAGTCTTTGGTCTATGGTGGAATACTCACACATCATCAGAGAGGCACCCATGAAAACGATGCACCCCTCCGTGATGGTGTTAGATTGGATCTCGAGGTTCAGGAACTTGCGATAGCTGGAATTTTAGTTTCGTCGATAGTCGGTGGAGGGGGTCTCGAGGTGATAGTCGGTGGAGGGGGTCTCGAGGTGGGTGCTACCTCTTGAGCTTGCGTTGGTTTTCCTTTGAAGAGGAAAGGGTGATGCAGTGAAGTAGATAAGTATTTCCCTCAGTTGTTGAGAACCAAGGTACCAATACAGTAGGAGGAACAAGCAACTCACCAATGGATGCACCTACACAAACAATCAAACTCTTGCACCCAACACCATAAAGGAGTTGTCATTCCCTTCATGGTTATTTGCAATAATTAGATCTGATAGAGATAGATGTAAAATATTGTGGAACGTAAAAAGGTAAATAAATTCCAGCAAGGTACTTTTGGTATTTTTGGTTTATAGATCTGAAAATATATTATAGAAAGTAGACCCAAGGGCCATAGGTTTCACTAGAGGCTTCTCTCTTGAAGGAAAATATCATGGTGGGTAAACAAATTACTATCAAGCAAATGATAGAAAAGCGAATAATTATGAAGATATCCAAGGCAATGATTATGCATATAGGCATCACGTCCGTGTCAAGTAGACCAAAACGATCCTGCATCTACTACTATTACACCACACATCGACCGACTCCTGCCTACATCTACAGTATTAAGTTCATGAAGAACAGAGTAATGCATTAGGTAAGATGACATGATGTAGAGGGATAAAGTCAACCAATATGATGAAAACCCCATCTTGTTACCCTTTATGGAAACAATACAATATGTGCCTCTCTACCCCTACATTGTCACTAGGTGAGGACACCGCAAGATTGAACCCAAAACTAAGCACTTCTCCCATTGCAAGAATTACCAATCTAGTTGGCCAAACCAAACCAATAACTCAAAGAGATTTGCAAAGATATGAAATCATGCATATAAGAATTCAGAAAAGACTCAAATAATATTCATGGATAATCCGAACATAAACCCACAATTCATCGAATCTCGACAAACACACCGCAAAAGAGTATTACATTGGATAGATCTCCATGAAGATCATGAAGAATATGGTATTGAAGCCCAAAGAGAGAGAAGAAGCCATCTAGCTACTAGCTATGCACCCGTAGGTGTGTGGTGGAATATTCACGCATCATTAGAGGGGCAATGGAGTTGATGTAGATGCCCTCCGTGATTGGATCCCCCTCTGGTAGCTTACCGGAAAAGGCTCCAAGATTGGATCTCTTGGGAACGGAGGCTTCTGGCGGTGGAAAAGTATTTTCGTGGATGTCTTTGGTATTGGGGGAATATTTGGGTATTTATAGGACGAAGATTAGGGCTAGGAGACCTGCGAGGAGGTGGCAAGCCTGCTAGGCGCGGCCAGGGGATGGCTGTGCCCCCTAGCTTGTTTCCTCCTAGCAAAGTCCCTGCCTTGCACTCCAAGACTAGTAGATCTCCTTCATTCGAGAAAAATAATTCCAAAGATTTTATTCCGTTTAGACTCCGTTTAACATTCCATATCTACAATACTCAAAAACAAGGAAAAAACAAAAAACTGGCACTAGGCTCTAGATTAATAGGTTAGTCCCAAAAATAATATAAAATAGCATATTAATGCATATAAAACATCTGAAATAGATAATATAATAGCATGACATCGTCAAACATTATAGACACGTTCGAGACGTATCATCATCCCCAAGCTTAATTCCTGCTCGTCCTCGAGTAGGTAAATGATAAAATCAGAATTTTTCATGTGGAATGCTACCTAACATATTTATCCATGTAATATTCTTTATTGTGGCATGAATATTCATATCCGTAAGATTCAAAACAAAAATTTAATATTGACATAAAAACAATTATACTTCAAGCATACTAACAAGGCAATCGTGTCCTTTTGAAATAGCATGGCCTGAGAAAGTTATCCCTACAAAATCATATGGTCTGGCTATGCTCCATCTTCCCCACACAAAGTATTTAAATCACGCGCAACCCCGATGACAAGCCAAGCAATTGTTTCACACCTTTTATGTTCTCAAACCTTTTCAACTCTCACACAATACATGAGCGTGAGCCATGTATATAGCACTATGGCTGGAATAGAAATAGGGAGGTTGCTGGGGAAAAAATGAGAAGATAGTCTCACATCAACTAGGCGTATCAACGGGCTTTGGAGATACCTATCAATAGATATCAATGTGAGTGAGTAGGGATTGCCATGCAATGGGTGCACTAGAGCTATAAGTGTATGAGAGCTCAAAAAGAAACTAAATGGGTGTGCAAAATTCCACTAGTTATATGAAAGTGACAAAATAGGAGATTCTCTAACATGAAGACAAAGGTGCTACTTTGAAGCACAAGTGTGGAAAAACATAGTAGCATTGTCCATTCTCTCTTTCTCTCATTTTTTTATTTTGGTGGGCATCTAAGGCCTCTTTTTTTATTTGGGCTTTGTTGGCCTCTTTTGTTTTTAATAATATCCGGAGTCTCATCCCAACTTGTGAGAAAATCATAGCTTCCATCATCCTTTTCTCTCATGGGACAATGCTCTAGTAATGATGATCATCACACTTTTATTTACTTACAACTCAAAACTTACAACTCGAAACCTAGAAAGAAATATGACTCTATATGAAAAAAGCAATATGAAAATGATGGCACGGGTCATAAGAAACGGAATGATGGAAGTTGCATGGCAATATATCTCGGAATGGCTATGGAAATGCCATAATAGGTAGGTATGGTCGTTGTTTTGAGGAAGGGAATATGGTGGCTATTTTGAGGAAGGTGGGTTTAATGCACTGGCAAAAGTTGCGCGGTATTAGAGAGGCTAGCAAAGGTGGAAGGATGATAGTGCGTATAATCCATGGGCTCACATTAGTCATAAAGAACTCACATACTTATTGCAAAAGTGTATTAGTTATGAAAGCAAAGTATTATACGCAGGCTCCTAGGGGAGAGGTTTGTAGGAGTTAACCATCGCGTGTTCCCGGCCCTCACACAAAGGATGACAATCAATAAAAAAATCATGCTCCGACGTCGTTACATAATGGTTCACCATACCTGCATACTACGGGAATCAAAAACTTCAACACAAGTATTTCTACCATTCCACAATTACTCACTAGCATGACTCTATTATCATCATCTTTATATCTCAAAACTATATGCAAGGAATCAAACTTCTCATAGTATTAGATAGAAGTGAAGCATATAGAGTATTCTAATAAATTCACGATTCAGCGTGTCTCTCTCAGAAGATGTGTGCAGAAAGGATGATTGTGGCAAACTAAAAAGGAAAGAATCATATAATACAAGACGTACCATGCAAAACACGTATCATGTGGTGAATAAAATATAGCCTCAAGTAAATTTACCGATGGATTGAAGACAAAAGAGGGGATGCCTTCCGGGGCATCCCCAAGCTTAGGCTCTTTGGCATCCTTGAATATTAGTTGGGATGCCTTGGTCATCACCAAGTTTAATATCTTGCCACTCCATATTCTATAGTCCATCAAATCTTTACCCAAAACTTGCAAACTTCAAAACACAAAACTTAACAGAAAACTCGTGAGATCCGTTAGTATAAGAAAATAAATCACTACTTTAGGTACTGTTCTGAACTCATTCTTTATTCATATTGGTCTAATACCTATTGCATTCTAGCTTATCCATGGTTCATACCCCCCGATACAACCCATAGATACATGAAAATAGGTAAACAACCCAAAGAAAATAGAATCTGTCAAAGACAAAACAGTATGTAGCAATCTGAAAACTTCGTATACTTCTGTAAATCAAAGAATTCTAAAACATTAGGAAAACCTGGGAAATTTGTATGTCAATCTTTTTTGAAAATTTCAGACTCATTCGACGCTCTGAACAAATTATAAAACTCTTGGACTGAGCGTAAAAGTTTCCGTTTTTCAGCAATATGAAATCAACAACCACCATAGACCATCCCAAAGGTCTTACTTGGATCAAACACTAATTAAAACACCAAACACAATTACTACAGAGGTAAAATGCGGTAAACACTCAAAAATAGAAGCAAAAACAGAATATAAAAATAAAATTGGGTTGCCTCCCAACAAGCGCTATTGTTTAACGCCCCTAGCTAGGCAAAACACAATAGATCTAGGTGTTATGATAATAGTAAGGGAGATCATCTATGCTCATATCCCACTCCCTTCTTTTAACGGCAAGTTTCCTTTGTGGCAAGAAAAAATAATCAAAAGGGCTGAATTTAATAGGATAAGGATCCTTAAGATCAAGTGTCGGAGGGATAGGTTCCTCCTTCGCCCCGCTATAGTGTATGAGCAATTCATCATTATAAGCTTTCCTTCGGGTGAAGGTCATAAGCATTTTTCTCACAATAAACTCTAATCCATTGTTTTGTATATTAAAATTATCATTGAGTTCAGAAATCTTATCAACCAAAACTTCGGCAGGGACCCTTCTTCCCAAATTTTCTTTATAAGCAACATAATCCGGAGATTGCAATCTCATTATCTCTTCTTGATTAAAAAGGATCTCCTCTCTAGGAGGACATCCACCATGGATTTTATAATGAGCAAAAATTTCACTAGCCTCTTCCATGATAAATCAAAACTCGTGGGCTAGGAATATAGTGGTGGCACACTTAACGGAAGAATGCTCAATATTAGAGAACTCTAGAAAACTCCTCTATATGCAAGGGTGCACATGAACAAATTGCCTCTCAAGTACAATTATTAACAAAGTTATATCATCCGCAAGACTATTAGTTTTATTGAGAATGGACCCTCCTTAGGTAGGAAGCGTTCCCGCACAAGTAAAGAAATCTTGAATAATATCTTTTCCAATGATATTACCACTACCTATGCGGAATTTTTTGTATGAGTGATAGCAGGTTCTTCATTAGGGCTATTATTAGCAAAGTCCTCAAAATTTCTCTCAGGATTATTACTATCCTTTCCAATGAAAGTCTCCTTGGATTCCTACATGGTGGCAACCAATGGATCTAGCATGCAAGCAAACAAAAGGCAAACAGAAGAAGGGCGAATAAAAATGCAAATCTTTTTGGTATTTTCTAAAAATTGTTTTAGAAGTGGGGGAGAGGAAAACGAGAGGCAAATGGAAAATAATGTAAATGAAAGAGATGAGTTTGTGACGGGTACTTGGTAGGATTGATGTAGATCTCCCCAGCAGCGCTGCCATAATTGGCAAGTTGACGGGAAAGTTCTTGTCTTGACTTGCTACGTATCCTCCCCAGCAACGGCGCCAGAAATCCTTCTTGCTACCTCTTGAGCTTGCGTTGGTTTTCCCTTGAAGAGGAAAGGGTGATGCAGCAAAGTAGATAAGTATTTCCTTTAGTTGTTGACAACCAAGGTATAAATCTAGTAGGAGGAACAAGCAATTTACCAATGGATGCACCTACACAAACCATTAAACTCTTGCACCCAACGCTATAAAGGGGTTGTAAATCCCTTCATGGTTATTTGCAAGGATTAGATCTGATAGAGATAGATGTAAAAGATTACGGAAAGTAAAAAGGTAAATGAATTTCAAAATGGTAGTTTTGGTTATTTTAGTTTATAGATCTGAAAATATATTAAGGTAAGTAGACCCGGGGCCATAGGTTTCACTAGAGGCTTCTCTCTTGAAGCAGAATATCACGGTGGGTAAACAAATTACTGTCAAGCAATTGATAGAAACGCGAATAATTAGGAAGATATCCAAGGCAATGATTATGCATATAGGCATCACGTCCGTGTGAAGTAGACCGAAACGATTCTGCATCTACTACTATTACTCCACACATCGACCGGCTCCTCCTTGCATCTAGAGTATTAAGTTCATGAAGAACAAAGTAGCGCATTAGGTAAGATGACATGATGTAGAGGCATAAACTCAAGATATATGATGAAAATCCCATATTGTTACCCTTGATGGCAACAATACAATACGTGCCTTGCTACCCCTACTTTGTCACTGGGTGAGGGCAAGGCAAGATTGAACCCAAAACTAAGCACTTCTCCATTCCAAGAATTACCAATCTAGTTGGCCAAACCAAACCAATAACTCGAAGGGACTTGCAAAGATATGAAATCGTGCATATAAGAATTTAGAAAAGACTCAAATAATATTCTTGCATAATCTGAACATAAACCCACAATTCATCGGATCTCGACTACACTGCAAAAGAGTATTATACCGGATAGATCTCCAAGATGATCATGAAGTGCATGATATTGAAGCACAAAGAGAGAGAAGAAGCCAGTTGGCTACTATCTATGGACCCATAGGTCTCTGGTGGACTACTCACGCATCATCGGAGGGGAAATGGAGTTGATGTAGATACCCTTCGTGATCGGGACCCCTCTGGTAGATTTCCGAAAAAGGCTCCAAGAAAGGATCTCTCAAGAACGGAGGCTTTTGGTGCCGAAAAAGTATTTTCATGGTGCTCTTTGGTATTGGGATAATATTTGGGTATTTATAGGATGAAGATTAGGGATAGCAGACCTTTTAGGAGGTGGAAAGCCTGCCCGTGCGCCCTGGCTTGTAACCTCCTAGATGAATCCTTTCCTTGCACTCCAAGCCTGGTAGATCTCTTTCATTCCAAAAAAATCATTTCGAAGATTTTATTCCGTTTGGACTCCATTTAATATTCCATATCTACAATACTCAAAAACAGGGAAAAACAGAAACTGACAGTAGGCTCTAGATTAATAGGTTAGTCCCAAAAATAATATAAAATAGCATATTAATGCATATAAACACCCAAAATAGATAATATAGTAGCATGACATCATCAAAAATTATAGATACGTTGGAGACGTACCAGTGGGCACCACCCACCAGGCCGCGCCAGGGGCCTCTAGTGCGCCCAGGTGTGTGTTCCCAACCTCATGCCTCATCTCTTGCACTTGTCTGACCCAGCTAGTGTCTTATGGTCCAAACAATTCTCCAAAAAAATTCATGGTGTTTGGCTTTGTTTGGTACAGATTTTCTACGAAATAAAAAACAACAACTTGAACTTTGGCACTATGCCAATAGTTTAGTCCCAAAAAATGATATAAAGTTGCTATAAAATGATTGTAAAACATCCAAGATTTATAATATAACAGCATGAAACAAGCAAAAATTATAGATACGTTGGAGACGTATCAGCATCCCCAAGCTTAATTCATACTCGTCCTCGAGTAGGTAAATGATAAAAACAGAATTTTTGACATGGAATGCTGCCTAACATGTTCATCACATATTCTTTTCTTTGTAGCATGGACATTTGGACTTTTAGATGGTTCAAAGCAATAGTCTAGTTTTGACATGAAAACTTTAATACTCAAGCATATCAACAAGAACCATGTATATTGAAATATCAATACTAAAGCAAGCTATCCCTATCCGTCATGCTCAGTCATTGATCCATTCATGAAACACACTCAAATATTAGCTACACCTAATGCTAAAATACGATATAGTGCCAACTAGTTGGTGCTTTGTAAGAGAAGACCAAGAATGAAATTCAAAATAAAAATTTCATAAAGTAAATAGAAAGGCCCTTCGCAAAGGGAAGTTGGGATTTGTAGAGGTGCCAGAGATCAAGGTTCAAATTGATAGAGAAAAATATTTTGGGTGGCGTGCCTTTCCTGTCAACGAAAATGACCGAGAGATTTCAATATCTTTCCATGCTAGATACAACATAAGCGGTTCCCAAACAGAAAATAAAATTTATTCCTTTTTTAACCATACTTTCACTTTCCATGACTAGCCGAATCCACACTTGCCTTCCATACAAACACTTTCCAAGAATTTATTATTTGACAACAATAAGTAAAAAATCTTTCATTTCATTTGGGTACTGGGCATCCCTATTACCGCCGTACTCTCGTGCAATGACAAGCGAATAAACACTCGTCTTGAGAATAACACATCTAGCATGGAAAAATATCGACCAATCCCTACTGTTTCATGAGCGGTACCATCGCACAAAAAGGAAATATTGTTTTGAAAATTAGAGATGGCACATAAAAATATGCTTGGTATGGCATGGTAATACAATATATAGGGAGGTATGGTGGACTCATATGGCAAAACTAGGTTTAAGGATTTCGGATTCACAAGTAGTATTTCTACTAAATAAAAGTGAAGGATAGCAAATAGATTGAGAAGCATCCAACTAAGAAATGAAAAATCACATAAGTGAGCATTAAACACAACTAACACCGAATGATGCACCGTAAGTAGCATGTAATTTCGTAGAAGAACTATTGACTATCGTGCTTGCATTGGGAATAAAAAACCGTAACATCAATATTCTTAATAAGCATAATTAATCACCAATATAACTCACATATTACTATCGTCATGTCTCAAAACTATTACAAAGTATCAAGTTTAATTTGTCCAATGTTTCTTCATCAAAGTTTTTATTATATCCCTCTTGAATATCTATCACTTTCGGACTAGTTTCATATATTACCGTTGCTCTTGACAAGCTCACGTGGATATAAGTGATGATCATGAGCATAAAAAAAATTCATCTCTCAAAATAATATAAGTGAAGCATGAGAGGATTTCTTCAAACATGTAAAAGCACGCCGTGCCCAAAAAGATATAAGTGAAGCACTAGAGCAATTTCATAGATCGATAGATTTAAGTGAAGCATATAGAGCAATTCTAGTGAATCATAGCATAGTTTTGGATCTCTCAAATAGGTGTTTCCAGCAAGGATAGAAATAAAATAAAGCAAAGATACAAAAATCTCCAAGCAAAACTCATGATATGTGACGAATAAAAATATAGTTCCAAGTAAAATACCGATGGTTGTTAGAAGAAAGAGGGGATGCTACTCGGGGCATCCCCAAGCTTAGTTGCTTCTTACTCTTTGGATAATATCTTGGGGGTTCCGTAGCATCCCCAAGATTAGGCCCTTCGGACTACTTATTCCTTCATCCATCGTGATCTCACACAAAACTTGAAAATTTCAATCACACAAAACTTAACAAAATTCTCGTGAGATCCGTTAGTATAATAAAACAAATTACCACTCTAAGTGTTGTTATATAACCCATTAATATTTTATTATTTCATTATATCTACTTTATTCTAAATTTACCATGACTTATACCCCCCCTCGATACAAGCCATAGATTCATCAAAACAAGCACACAATGCAACAAAAACAGAATCTTTTTGAGACAGAAAAGTTCGTAGTAATCTATACTCTAACCATACTTCTGTAACTCTGAAAATTTTGAAAACTTAGGAAAACATAAAGAATTTGTATATAAATATTGTATTCAAATTTCAGCTCATTATTGAATTCAAGTAAAAAAGAAAGTTCGTGTATTGGAGACATAATTTGTGTTTCAGATTTAGCATTGTTTCTACTCATCTTATGAATCATCTTAAAGGCTTTACTTGGCACAAACACTAAATTAAACATAAAAACACAATCATAACATAGGCATAATTTTGCAAACACTCAAAAAACAAAAGGAAAAGATAAAAATATTTTATTCATTGGGTTCCCTCCCAACAAGCGCTATCATTTTACGCCTCCACCTAGGCATAACACATAGATTCAAGTATTGTCATCTTTAGTTTCCAACTCCTTAAGAACATAACGAGAATTTTTAAAGGATCTACCATGAATATTGTCAATGACAATACTTCTAGGAATAAGGTTGATAAAATTCTTCTTGCCATTAAGGTTGTTTACCACTTCAACAAAATTGCGATGAATACTAATCATTTGAAGATCCTCATTGTTTCAACTCGAAGTGGCACCCTAATTCTTAGGAGCGTGTGTAGATTTGCAATATTTACTAATGGGAGTTTTTTCAATATCCTTATCGATATTAAAAACCGAACTTAAGTTATGAAAGATTTCTTCCAACTTATCAATTCTAGCGGGCCTTCTTCCATTCTTTTATTGACTGAGAGTTGTTTTTTCCTTTAGTACATTAAGAGCACCTCCCTCCTTTTACCCGATTTTATTAGCAAGATTATGCATCAGTTTATATAAATATTCAATATTTTCCTTGCTGAGCATTTAACTTTCAATAGCATCTAACCTTTTCATAACATGCTCAAGAGTTAAAATTGTTTCATGTATAATGATATGTGGGGAACCCACTAATTTTCCCATTGCATTATAAGAATCAAAAGTAGGGCTGAGGGATAACTAGAAGAGTTCCTAGAGGGGCATGAATAGACTACTAGCAGAAAATTAAAACCTAACATTTTCCCAAGTTAATTGGTTGGAAGATTTTAACAGTTTTAGCAAGGCTAGCAAGTCTATATACCCCTACACATGGATGTCAAAAAATATAGCAGCGGAAAGTAAAGACATTGCACATGAAGTAAAGAGTTGAGATACGGAGATAAGACACAAGGATTTTTCCCATGGTTCCGATAGGTGGTGCTATCATACGTCCATGTTTATGGAGTCTTCAACCCAAGGAGGGTAACGGTCGCGGGAGTCCATGGAGGGCTCCACCCATAAGGGTCCATGAAGTAGCAACCTTGACTATTCCATAACGGCTTCCATCCACAAAGGACTAGCCTCACTATGGGTAGATCTTCACAAAGTAGGCAATCTCCTTGCCATTACAAACTTCTTGGTTCACTCCACAACACCAAGTAGGAGGCTTCAAAGCAACACCTAACCAATCTAGGAGGCACCACACTCCAAAAGGTAATAGGCTCGGTAATGTCGATGAACTCCTTTCCCTTGTGCTTCAAGATGATAGACTCCTTAACACAGAATCACTCTCTCACAGATATGGCTTGGTAGAAGAGATGGGATTGGTGGAAATAAACTTGGGGAGGCTAGAAATCAAGATCCATATAGTTAGAGTGGAATCACTTGATCTCACTATAAGGGTAGGTGGTTCTCTCCCACAAAACTGATAGGATAGGTATGGAATAGTCCTGAGTGCTTCTCTCTCGAGTAGGTGGTGGTTCAGGGGTATATATAGGCATCACCCTAACCCTTGGATGCAACTGACACTTCTTTTGGTGCCACCGACTTGGGTTGCCAAGTTTCTGTTATGCAAGTTCACATTTTTGGTCTGTCCGAGAATGTTGAATCGGCGTCACCGAGTTTGGCAATTCTGACTGTTGGACACCTTGTCGGTGTAACCGAGATTTCTATATTGGTCCCTCCGAGATTTGAAAGTTCGATACCACCGAGGTTAACCCATCGGTGTCATCGAGTTGGTCATTTTGTGCGTAACGGTTTTTGGGGATGCCTATATATACCCCTTCACCACCACCAACAAGACAGAGAAGCACTCAGAACCATTTCATACCTATCATAACAGTTTTGTGAGAGAGAACCACCTACCCTTGTGTTGAGGTCAAGATCTTCCACTCCAACCATATGGATCTTGATTTTCTAGCCTCGCCAAGTTGCTTTCCATCTATCCCATCTCTTGTACCAAGCCATATTTGTGAGAGAGTAATTGTATGTTGAGGAGTCTATCATCTTGAAGCACAAGAGCAAGGAGTTCATCGACATTACCTAGCCTATTACCTTTTGGAGGGTGGTGCCTCCTAGATTGGTTAGGTGACGCTTGGGAGCCTCCTACTTCATGTTGTGGAGTGAACCAAGAAGTTTGTAAGGGCAAGGAGATCGCTTACTTCGTGAATATCTACCCCGTGTAAGGCTAGTCCTCCGTGGATGTAGGCTATGATGGTATAGTCAAGGTTTCTTCTTCGTGGAACCCTCCATGGGTAGAGACCTCCATGGACTCTAGCGACCGTTACCCTCCATGGGTTGAAGACTCCATGAACGTGGACGTACGATAGCACCACCTATCGGAACCACGGGAAAAATCTTCGTGTCATCAATTGTGTTTGCTTTCCTTACCCTCTCTTTACTTACATGTGCAATGTCTTTACTTTCCGCTACTATACTCTTAGACATGCATGTGTAGGATGTACTTGACATACTATTAATGTTAAAACTTGCCAAGAAATAAAATTGGGTAAAAAACATAGTTTTATTAGGTCAAGTAGTCTAACCGCCCCCCTTCTAGACCTACTTTCGATCCTACATTGGCTGAGTCTCTCTAGGATTTGGAATCGATGGCACCGAATGTAGAATGTTGGTTGCATCAATTTTGAGTGTTTGGCTTTGGACAGACTTTAGTGGGAGAGTTTTTGGGTGTCTTTGGTGACTATCACTTGTGCACGTATGAGCATTTTGTTCACCGAAAAAACCTTACCCCCTTTTAATATTATTGGATCTCCTATGGACTCAGAGTGATTTCTTACAAACATAAAATGTAGAGTCCTCTTGCTTGAAGCTTTGCTAACCTATCTCCTTGCATCTTCGGGTATTGCACAATCTCTTTGCCAATCCAACTCTCCATGGACTATTATTTGAAACACACTAGATAGAAGTATTAGTCCAAGAAACAATGTATGTTGTCATCAATTATCAAAACCACCAAGGGATCATGTTGTGCTTTCAATCTCCCCCTTTTTGGTAATTTATGACAACATACAATCAAAGCTTCAAATAACGATATGCATGAATATAATGAAGAGTTTCAGAGACACATGAGTTAGATTTGCTCCCCCTAAGGATATTTGCTTTGAATGCATGGACACACATATGGATGAAGGGATATAAGGAGTCATGTGTATCTTGGCTATATGCATCAAAATATATATGAATGATATGTGTACTTTTTCAAGACTTCACTCTTGCAAACAATATTTGCAAGAAGCAAGAGGTCATCTTGATCAAAGACATGATGCATATACTTACCTTGAGTTCATGAGCAATCTAGTGGTAGAAACACACTTGAGAAAACAATGTTAGGAAACAAAAGAGTATTCTACTAATCAAAAGCAATAGAACTCAAAAGATACCAAGATATTGAGAACATATAAAATATGATAATACTTAAGATTAATATGTGTCCCCCTTTGGCATTAATTATTTAGAGCTTTCTCCCCTTAGATATGAAAGTAGTAGTTCATCCTCTCCCCCTTAATCTCAGCATGTAGATATTGGGATTGGATAGGGTGAGAAAAGTATAAAGATAAGCAAGAATATTACTGAGCTTAGAAATTTACCCCCCTTACTTTGGTATTCTCCCCTTGTTTATATAAGTATAAACTTTTGATATTCTCCTCTCCCCCTAAATCATATCTCCCCCTTTGCATAAGCATGTAACTATCCCTTTAGCATGAAGCTTTGGTATTCTCCCCCTTTGGCCTTAATTTCGAAAAAGGTCAAAGTTAGGAGTAGGTACAAGGATCATTGACAAGGAAGGGATCCTTGAGAACAAGGGTCATTGAGAGTAAGGTTCATAGAGAAGAACTGAGGGAATCATTAAATGTAACTTCTCTCCCTATGGAAAATATTAGTCTTCTCCTCCTTTGAGCTAGGGACCCTGGAATAAAGAATTTCTCCTCCTAAGTTTTGCTTGTTATTCTCACCCTAATTTTTTTGATAAGGGATCATCGAAGTGACATAAGAAGGACAAATAAGATAAGAAAAACTAATCGGTGACTCCAAGACAGGTTGATCGGTGGTACCGAGATTTTGTAGTACAGCTTGTTTGCAATTTTGGTAGAACCGAGATATCTGAATCGACGACTCCAAGGAAAAAACAGAAAGAAAACAATAAGAGGCCAATTTTATGATTTTCAAAGAAAGAAAAGAAAATATTTCCAAAATAAAAGTGAAGGGCATCATCTAGAAAAGATTTGAGTGGTTATGAGAGATCATGCAAATAGAGAACTAACCACACAAGATTCTTAATTAGATGATGGGCGGTGACCAGGTCACCTATATTAGAGTATTTTTACTTAGGAGCCAGGCAACAATACTTGATCCTAGCTCATGCTCTATTTTAAGCTCAAAATGGGGTTACCATTTTTCGATTAAGCATTTGAATGTCTTGATATCACTTGAGTTGCTTTAGCTCATGACTTGGAGTAAAGCCTTTTCAAGGATATGAGAGTATACCTTTGAGTGATGTTGATGATGTTGCTCGTACATGAATTTGTTGACGATGCTCGAGGTTGATGAAGAACATCTTGAGTTTGGAGCAATCCTTCTCATTCTAGTATATTTTTTACCTACAAGGGTTAGTCATGCAAGGAAGAACAATAGGTATATGCATTTGACTTGATACCAATTGAGATTTTGCAGTAATGATCAAGTATATGTCAAGGATATGTTTTTGTTGTCTTCTTGCTTCCATCATCAAGAGGGGTTGTGGATACTTGGTTATGACAAGATTCCTTATAATAGTAGTTGGTTGCAATCTCGTGGAATGAAGTTCTTCCAAGTACCTACAAACGGTTAGATGCAATGCAAGGGAGCATAGAATTCCATGGTATAAGATAACATGTTAACAATATCATGGTAATATCAAGAACGCTCATGCCCTTGCAATTATCCGAGTGAGTCTAGCTCAACTTTGAAGCATCAATGATGTTTAACACACTCCTCAAGTAACAATTTTTTTCTCATCAAGTGGCTTACTAAAGATATCGGCCAATTGCTTGTTAGTGCAAACATGTTTAAGATTAATATGTCTTTTGGCAACATGATCGCAAATGAAATGATGTCAAACTTGAATGTGCTTAGTTAGAGAATGTTGCACAGGATTATGTCCAATCTTAATAGCACTTTCATTGTCACAAAGCAATGGAACATTTTTAACATGGATTCCATAATCTTTAAGCATTTGCATCATCCATAGTAACTGCGCACAACAAGATCCAGCAGCAATATACTCAACTTCGGCAATACATAGAGATACTGAGTTTTGTTTCTTGGAAGACCAAGATACAAGAGATCTACCTAAAAATTGACTAGTACCCGAGGTGGATTTTCTATCAACCTTGTCCATGGCATAGTCCGAATCGTAATGGCCAACAAGGTTAAAAGAAGATCCCTTGGGATACCAAATGCCAAAGTTTGGTATTTTTATCAAGTATCTCACTATTCATTTCATGGCCAAAATATGACACTCTTTAGGTGCATCTTGATATCTAGCACACATGAAAACACTAAGCATAATACCAGGATGAGATGCACATAGATATGTCAATGAACCTATCATAGATCGATAAACTTTTTGATCAACCGGTTCATCTTCCTTGGTAAGATCAACATGTCCACTAGTTTTTATGGGAATTTGCATACCTTTGCACTCTTGCAGGTTGAATTTCTTTATCAAATCCTTGGTATACCTATTTTGAAATAAGAATTTTCCTTCTCTTCATTGCTTGATTTGCAACCCAGGAAAGAATTTCAGCTCACACATCATGGACATCTCATACTTCTTGGACATCAACCTTCCAAATCATTCACTAAATTGAGGTTTAGTGGAACCAAAGATAATATCATCCACATGGATTTGGAAAATAAATAATTCTCCATTAACTCTCTTAGTGAACAAGGTTGCATCTATTTTACCAATTTCAAAGCCTTTTTCAATGAGGAACTTTGTTAAGCATTTGTACCAAGCACGAGGGGCTTTATTAAGACAATGAAGGGCTTTACGAAGCTTGTGAACATGATTAGGTTTCTTAGGATTCACAAAACCAGGTGGTTTCTTAACATAAACCTCTTCTTCAATTTCACCATTTAAAAAGGCACTTTTCATGTCCATTTGATAAAGCATGATATCATGGTGATTACCATAGGCAAGAAGAATTCGAATAGCTTCTAGTCTAGCAAAAGGGGCATATGTCTCATTGTAGTCCATACCTTCGACTTGAGTACATCCTTGAGCAACGAGACGTCCCTTGTTGCGTAGGACTTGACCGTCTTAGTCTTGCTTTTTCCGAAACACCCATTTGGTTCCGATGATGTTGTGCTCATCTTCGGGCTTCTCCACGAGTTTCCACACTTCGTTCCTTTCGAAGTTGTGAAGCTCTTCATGCATAGGGTTCACCCAATATGCGTCTTCAAGAGCTTGTTCTACCTTCAAAGGATCAATGCTAGATATGAATGAATAATGCTCACAAAATTTAGTAAGATGAGTTTTAGAGCGAGTGATTCTCCCGGTTTGGATATCTCCAAAGATTTGGTTTAGGCGATAGTTCTTCGTCACTTGTGCTCGAACTCGGGTCAGCTTCCGATTGTTGGATGGTGGAGCTTCTTCTTTGTCATCATCTCCTTCATCTTCGTTGTTGTCAATGTGATCATCTCCTTGACGTGGTGGTGAAGGAGGTTGTGGTGGATCTTCATGATGTACTTCCTCCTCTTCATCATCTTGTCATGTATCGCTTGTGCATGCCTCCATGTCATGTTGTGGTTCACCTTGTCGTGAAGTAGGGGCCTCCACTTGAGTTGCTGAAGTACTTTCCTTCACCTCCATGGGATGAATCTTGCCGATGGGTAAATCTAGGATAGCTTCCGAAGGCTCCTTATGACCTACATCATTTGGCAATTGTTCGACTTGCGAACCATTAGATTAATCAAACTTCACATCTACCATCTCTTCAACTTTTCATGTGAAGTTATCATAGACACGGTAAGTGTGAGAGTTCGATCCATAACCAAGTAGGAATCCTTCGTGGGATTCAGGAGCAAATTTAGTACGATGATGCTTGTCAAGAATGAAACACTTGGAGCCGAATACCCGAAAGTATCCAACTTGGTTTTTTTTACCAATGAGTAGCTCGTATGTAGTTTTATTGAGAAGCTTGCGCAAGTAAAGTTGGGTTGTGGGATGGCATGCTGTTTCCATGGCTTCTGCCCAAATGTGTCTTGGCATATTGTATTCGTTAAGACTCGTTCCGGCCATCTAAATAATCGTTCGGTTCTTCCTCTCAACAACTCCATTTTGTTGAGGCGTGTATGTAGCCGAGAACTCACGTGAGACACCTTATTCATCAATAAAGGTATCCACATGGGTGTTCTTCAACTCTGATCTGTTATTGCTCCAAACCTTCTTGATCTTCACTTCAAATTGATTTTGCGCTTTGCGAACGAAGTTCTTGAAGATCTTTTGAACCTACGACTTATCATCAAGGAAAAATACCCACATAAATCTAGAAAAATCATCAACTATAACTTGACCATAGGAATTTCTACCGAGACTCTTGTAAGCATTGGGACCAAAAAGATCCATGTGAAGTAACTAGAGTGGTCTCCTAGTAGTCATGATATTCTTAATGGGATCACTTCCACCTACTCGCTTTCCAGCTTGACATGCACTACAAAGTCTATCTTTTTCAAAGATAACATCTTTAACACCAGTAATGTGATAGCCCTTGATTAGCTTATCTAGATTGCGCATGCTTACATGTCCAAGTCTTCTATGCCATAGTCAACCTGTAGAAGATTTTGCAATTATACAAGTGCGAGACTTGGATCTATTAGTGAAATAAACAATGTATAGACCACCTCTATGGAAACCGGTAAAGACCATTTTATGATTATCTTGACAAAACACTTGGCAATCTACTTTCGTGAATAACACATTGAAACCGAAATCGGCAAGTCTACATTTGGAAAGAAGATTGTAGCCAAGGGATTCAACAAGCATAACATTTTGAATAGAGCTATCATGAGATATGGCCACCTTACCAGGGCCAAGTACCTTACCCTTAGAGTTTTCTCCAAAGGTCACGTACCTTTGATGACCTTGATTAGGCATGATCTCTTGGAACATGTCTTTATCACCAGTCATGTGATCCGTACATCCACTATCGAGAATCGACTCTTTTCCTCCAGACATATAATCCTTAAAGTTTGCCATTAGACTTAGATTCTTCATGATCTTTTCATGCTCGATGTCAAGCAACTCATCTTCTCCAAGGTAGTCATGTTCCATATTGTCATCATCAAGTGGGAAATCCTCGTCATAAAGAACAGGAGATATGTTAGAATTGTGATCATGACAATGTTCAAGTTTATGAATGCGAATGGCTTCAAAGATAATGTTGTTGGTAGTGGTGACATCTCCTTTAGCATGCATAAGATCACAGAGATCAAATAGGCATTTATCAAAGTTTGGATCACTAGGCTTCATATTACGAAAAGCAACAGTTTTATGAAGAATTTGATCAAGATTACCTATAGAAAGATTTGGATATCGTCTCTCCAAATCAGTCCACAAGGTATAGGCACATGCATCAGTTGAGAAAGCACGAATCTTGGTAAACCTCTAACAATAAGATTGACAGTTCTTAGGTTACCAAGCATGTTAATTTCCTCTTCGTGTGTGGGATGCAATTCATCAATAGGAGGTTCATAGGTGCACATAACATATTTGCTCAATTGAAATTCGTTAAACAGCTCAAGCATCAAAGTTTTCCATTGACTATAGTACTCTGCATAGAGAATAGGCACTCTACAACCCAAAGTCTCTATACTAGACACATCCATCTTCCTCTTCGGTGATTATACTGAAGCAATGGATATCAAAGCTCTGATACCAATTGAGGGATCACTAGAAGAGTGTCTAGAGGGGGGGGAGTGAATAGACATCTAGCAGAAAAATAAAACGTAACCTTTTCCCAAGTTAATTGCTAGGAAGATTTTAACAGTTTTAGCAAGGCTAGCAAGTCTATATACCCTACACATGCATGTCAACAAATATAGTAAAGGAAAGTAAAGACATTACACATGAAGTAAAGAGTTGATATATGGAGATCAAACGCAATTGGAGACGCAAGGATTTTTCCCGTGGTTCCGATAGGTGGTGCTATCGTACATCCATGTTTATGGAGTCTTCAACCCACGGAGGGTAACGGTCACGAGAGTCCATGGAGGGCTCCACCCATAAGTGTCCACGAAGTAGCAACCTTTACTATTCCATAACGGCTTCTATCCAAGAAGGACTAGGATCACTATGGGTAGATCTTCACGAAGTAGGTGATCTCCTTGCCCTTACAAACTTCTTGGTTCACTCCACAACACGAAGTAGGAAGCTCGCAAGTGACACCTAACCAATCTAGAAGGCACAACCCTCCAAAAGGTAATAGGATCGTTAATGTCGATGAACTCCTTGCGCTTGTGCTTCAAGATGATAGACTCCTCAACACACAATCACTCTCTCATAGATATGTCTTGGTAGAAGAGATGGGATTGGTGGAAAGCAACTTGGGGAGGCTAGAAATCAAGATCCATATGGTTGGAGTGGAATATCTTGACTTCAACACAAGGGTAAGTGGTTCTCTCTCAGAAAACTGATAGGATAGGTATGGCATAGTCCTAAGTGCTTCTCTCTTGAGTAGGTGGTGGTGGAGGGGTATATATAGGCATCCCAAAAAATCCAACCGTTACACACAATAAGTCGGACTCGGTGACACCGATGTGTTAATCTCGGTGGTACGAAAGTGAGCAAAGGTCATCAGTTTTGAATCTCGGAGGGACCAATATAGGAATCTCGGTTGCATCGATAAGGTGCCCAACAGTCAGAATGCTCAATCTCGGTGATGCCGATTTGACAATCTCGGAGGGACCAAAACTATGAACGTGCGTAATAGAAAGTTGGCAGCCCAACTCGATGGCACCGAATGCAGTATCGGCTGTATAGAAAGGCTAGGGTTTGGCTGAGTCTATCTAGGGTTTGGAATCGGTGGCACCAAACGTAGAATGTTGGTTGCACTAATTTTGAGTGTTTGGCTTTGGACAAACTTTGGTGGGAGAGTTTGTGGGTGTCTTTGGTGACTATCACTTTTGCACCTATGAGCAATTTGTTCACCAACAAAACCTTACCCCCTTTTAATAGTATTGGCTTTCCAATGGACTCAAAGTGATTTATCACAAATATAAAATGTAGAGTCCTCTTGCTTGAACCTTTGCCAACCTATCTCCTTGCATCTTGGGATATTACGCAATCTATTTGCCAACCCAACTCTCCATGGACTATTATTTGAAACATACTAGATAAAAGTATTAGTCCAAGAGACACTGTATGTTGTCATGAATTATCAAAACCACCAAGGGAGCATGTTGTGCTTTCAAGGGCACATAACAGAAATTTCCACCGGTAATCGTATCAAGGACGAATCTATACCAAGTGGTCATGCCCACAAATAAACAACAAAGGAGAAGAATGGTAGATTCCTTACAAGTAGATCTATTATGAGCATTGCAAATCCTATTCCAAGCATCTTTAAGATTCTCTCGTCTCCTTTGTTTAAAGTTAAGGACCTCATTCTCAGGTGTATACGCAATAATGGAAGAACAATCCATAGTGAAAAAGTAGTTGAACAATAGATCTGACGAGAAAAGGGCAAAACGAAAAGGAAGGCGAATAAAACGGTAAATTTGTGAAGGGGGGAGAGGAAAACGAGAGGCACATGGCCAATAATGTAAATTGCAAGGAGCTGAGATTTTTAATTAGCAACCTAGTAGATGTTGATGATGTCTCCCCAACACCAAGATTGGCACACGAAGAGATTGCTTCCTCGCCGGCAACGGCGCCAGAAATTCCTTTGACGTGGCTTGAGACTGCATCGGCATTTCCCCAAAGAGGAAGGGATGACGCAGCATAGTGACGGTAAGCATTTCCTTCAGTTATGAAACCAAGGTATCAATCCGTAGAGGAAGTTCAGGCACCTACGTAAA
Organism: Hordeum marinum; assembly: GCA_022496015.1. Lineage (NCBI taxonomy): Eukaryota > Viridiplantae > Streptophyta > Magnoliopsida > Poales > Poaceae > Hordeum > Hordeum marinum. The sequence continues at coordinate 335,984,182 of CM039677.1, read as the reverse complement.
CAACACCTGCACACAAAAAACAAATACTTGCAACCCAGCGCGTAAGGGAGGTTGTCAAGGTCTCAACGATAACAAGATAGATTAGGTAGTGATAGTTTTGGCAAATACATGTCGTAAGAACACAAAAGAAAATAAGGAAAAAATTTTTTAACAAGGTATATTTGGGATTTCTGGATTAATATATTTGAAAAAGGAAAAATAGTAGATCGAAAAGCAATATGTTGGAAAAGTAGACTCGGGGGCTGTAGGTTTCACTACTGGCTTCTCTCATTAGTATGACACACAGTGGGTGAACAAATTACTGTTGGGAAATTGATAGAAGATCAAATAATCATGAAGATATCCAGGCAATGATCATTATATAGGCATCACGTCCAAGAGAAGTAGACCAAAACGATTATGCATCTGCTTTTATTACTCCACACATCAACCGCTATCCAGCATGCATCTAGTGTATTAAGTTCATGGGAAAACGGAGTAATGCAATAATAACGGTGACATGATGTAGACAAGATCTATTCATGTAGGAATAGACCCCATGTTTTTATCCTTAATGGCAATGATACATGCATGCCTTGCTGCCCCTTCTATCACTAGAAAGAACACTGCAAGATCAAACCAAAGATCTAGTTGGCCTATCTAAACCAAAGATTCGAAGAACAAATACGAGGATATAATTAATCACGAAAATAAGAGATCAAAGAAGACTCAAATAATATTCATGGATAGAAACTGGTCATGAACTTAAAATTCATCTGACCCCATCAAATAGATCTCCAAGAGACCATTGTATTGAGAATGATAAGATATAGAGGAGGCCATCTAGATAAATCCTATGGACCCGGCACTTGACAAGCAGCAGGACCCATCTATGGAAGGCAATGAACTGTCTCTTGACAAGCTTCTTGCATATGTTTTGTCTTCATTTTTGTTCTTCATAAATGAGCCAACAGGTTTAACAATTAGTCATCAACGATCCAGTATGCCATCATTTTGAGAGGCTGAAAATAATAACCCAAAATATAGCTGACCCAGAAAATGATGATAATAATATAATTATTCCTCTAAATAGAATGTGTGTATATATATAAAGTGTAACAAAAAAATAAATAAGTTTCATAATTTTTAAGCCGGTTTTTGAGGCTTGGTACTAGACCGGCTTTCGAGGCTCGTGTCTTGCTTCAATAAAGATTGGTGTGATAGCACATGGTTTATCCTTGCTTTATGTAGGCCGGCTCTCATGTGACTTAAGCCGACGTTTTAACCTTGACAAGTTCAGGGAACACATGGATTGACTTATCAAGAGTATGTCAAATCACCTTTTCGAAGTAGCATCAAGCAAACAGGCAGGTTTAACCAAGTTTTATAATGGCATATGCCAGGTCAAAAGGGATGTTAACAAATAAACTCGATGAGTTGTAAGCCCGCAAGTGACCTATGACCAAAGAATAAAGCTCATACACAATTTTTGAGATGAAACAGTAGAGGCCGTGAGTTTTGGGGATGTCAGCTTTATTATATTGATCACAAAGATATATACATAGGTATGTACAATGAACTAGATCTAGTGGCTCTAAGTGTAATAAGGTCGAAGATGAGCAATTTCTAAGGCATGTTGGTATCCTGTTTAGAGGTGTGTGACTTCTTCTATTCACGTATATCGACAAGATAATATGACCCATTGTTGATGTTCTTGTTGATGACAAAGGGCCCTTCCCATGGCGGTGAAAGCTTATGGATGCTGGTTTGGTCTTGAATCAAACGGATCACTAAGTCACCCTCGTGGAAAGTCTGATTGCAAACTCTACGGCTATGATAACGATGTCGGTCTTGATAATCGATAGATGATCATGCTACTACAATATCGCGTTCTTCCTCCAATGCATCCAGAGAATCCTAATGAGCTTGTTCATCATCAGCGTCGACATAAGCATCAACTTTAGGGGAGTCATGACTGATATCACTTGGTAGAACAACTTTGACTCCATAAACTAGAAAAACTGTGTATGACCTGTGGATCTATTGGGAGTAGTTCGTATGCTCCAAAGGACTCGGGGGAGTTCCTCAACCCAACAACCATGGGTTCGTTTGAGGGGAACCATAAGCATGGTTTTAATTCCACATAGTATCTCCTAATTAGCTTGCCCAACTTGTCCATTAGACTGTGGATGTGCAACTAAGGCGAAGTTGACGGGGTTATTACCCATAGGTAGGCCAAAGCTATGGGGTTCTCTCCCCAGCTTCAAGAAAAATTACTTCGCCGGCTCGTCCGTGGCTGGCGGACACGTTGCCGGTTGCCCAACAGCCGGCTAATGTGCGACCGGCGGGCCCTGGCCGGTTGGGCCGCAACAAGCTGCCACCAGGACGGCTCTTCCATCGACCCTCAGGCAAGCAGGCCCCCGTCCCATATCTGTACGCACGGGTTCGGCGACAAGACAAGACCCCCACGATTGACCCCAACGTGGCCATAGTGACTGCTGACGCATGGGAGCGCATGGCTAGAGTCTAGCCGGTCGTAATGCTGACCTTGGCTAATGGCGACCGAGCGGGGCAACAGTGCCTGCACGCCTCGACCTACTCCATTACCTGCCCCCGCGTGGCTATAGTGCCGTCGACCATACTGGAGACCTCGGCCGGCTGGTGCTAGGCGATGCCGCTTAGGGTGGCCCGTGCCGTGGCAGGTGAGCTCAGGCCAGTAGCGAGGCGAGCCGGCAGGCCCCAATCGGGAATGGAACGGCATGGCTGGCGGGCCGTACGGGCGACGAGACGGATCAATGTGGGGACCCTCCAGATATCGGGAGAGGCTGCCAACCGGATCCCCCCAAACAACACTTTATAGATATTGTAAGCCAGGGGGTTGTCCTATAAAACCCCCCGAGCCCCCCATGCAGGGGACGACGATTTCACGTACACACAACCACAGGAACACTTCCCTCTCATCCACCCACATAACTAGGGAAGATGATCCGGCTGCTCCTTCTTCCACCTCTAGACACAGCTCAAGGAGCACCGATGTAAACCTCTCCCACCGATCAACCAAATCAGGCAGGACTAGGGGTATTACCTCCCACGGAGGGCCCCGAACCTGGGTACATCGTGTGTGCCACACTTCTTGTGCCTAATCCCACTCCCAGAGCCCGTAGGAGTCCTCCGGCCCCAACCACCTTTGATAAGCCTACCCATGGCATCTATCGTGAAAAAACGATGATAGTTGGCACCCTTTGTGGGGCCGTACATGGCGCCAGCCCGAGTCAAGCTCCAGACGGTACCCTTCACCACCTCCTCCGGCCGCTTCGCGTCCGAAAGGATCCGAAGGCATGTGGGGCTTGCTTTGGCAGGCCCTGCGGGCAATAATGTCGGCTCCCCTAACAAACGCCATGACAGCGACATCATGCCTGACATCGCCATGCTCACCGAGTGCTTCGGCACGCTGAGTCTCGCTGACGAGCCTGCGACCAACGGGTAACCTAACCAGGTACTCGACTGTGGCGATCCGCCCACGTCCGTGGCTGCACTCACTACGGGCAGCGCCTGTGGCTCCCTCATCCGTGTGGGAGTGATGGTCACTATGTCATCCACCTCCTCTGGCTGCACGCGGGCCGAGGCCGATGCAGCCGCTGCCCATGTCGGCACCTAGGACCGGCTCAGCGCTACCCTTAGGGTCCTGGCCACCCGCATCGCCCCGACAGCGAACCCTGACGCTGTCGCAGCAGAGCTAGAGTCGGTTCGCTGCCTACAGTTTGAAGACGACAGCACCCTCATGGACGAGCGATGCCGTATGGAGGCTGCTCAGCGGGAGTACGCCTCCGCTTACGGTCTCGTGGGGTTGTGCATGACCACGGTCACGTGGTCGTGGAAATCCTTGACGACAACTTTCCCGTCTACGATACCCCCGCGGCCAACCTGCAGGCCGCCAAGGTAGCCTACGAGGACTTGGCCACCTTGGTAGGCAAGGATCATGCCGCGCATGAGCAACACATCAAAGATCTCATCGAAACCACGAACGAGCAGCAGCTCCTGCTCACCCCTGGTGGAGCCCCCTTTGAAGGTCCCCCACCCCAAGGGCGTGGGCTTTGGAGCTACTGGCCATCAACCGGCTCAGCACTACTGCACGCCTTGTGTCTCCGGCCGACGGGCCGAGGCAAGCAACCCTCAGCACTCTTAGCTGCCCAGGAACGAGGAGCTGGCTGTGAACAACCGGCACACCAACAACCCGGCTCGTAGCAACCTCCACAATAAGGCACCAGCTGGCGGTAGTCGGCGCCACCACGGGTAGACGCCACCCCCGCGGCATGAGCCGGCACTGTCAGTCCTGCATGTCGTCCGCCCCGAGCTCGTGGCCTGGCTCGGACCACGGGTCCCCCACAGCGACAACGATGCGCGCCTCCATCTCGACCGACTAGCGCACTCGGCCCTCCTCGAAGAGGAGGCTTGATCGGTCCAGCGTGCTTTGGCCCCAGGATCCGCAATGAGCCGTTCCCGACCGGCTTCAATCTTCCCCATGACACCCGAAGTACAATGGGGCCGTGAAGCTCGAGGACTGGCTGATCGACTACACCATCACGGTCGGCATAGCCAGGGGGAACAAGTGCGTAGCCATCCACTACAGTCACCTCATGTTGATCGGCTGGGCCCGCACCTGGCTCAACATCCTAGGAGCCGGCAGCATCAACACCTAGACCGACTTTGAAGAAGCATTCGTCTGCAACTTCACCAGCACCTACAAGCGGCTAGGCCACCCCTGCGAACTAGCCATGTGCGTTCAGGGGCCGAACGAGCCCCTTAGTGACTACCTCACCCAATGGACCGAGCTCTGCAACTCCTGTGAAGGGGTGCATGAGGTGCACGCCATCTAGTACTTCATCAAAGGTTGCCACGACGGCACCTACATCAAGAACAAGCTCCTATGCTACGAGCCGGCTACACGGGCAAAACTCATGGCCAAGGCGGACAAGTATGCCATGGCCGACTCTGCGATCCGGGTCAAGACGATCACGCCCACCAAGGCGACACCAACGCCGGCTGCGTCGTGACCGGCTACCGACAACAAGCAGCCGTAGAACAACAAGCGCAAGACCGACTAGCCCGACTCCCACTACGGGAGCCGGCAGGTCGCCACCATCGAGGAAGAAGAGCTAGCGTCCCAGCCGTCCGGCCAGCGTTAGTGGACCGGCAAGGCTGCGTGGCAACCCAAGCTCACATTTGAGCAAATGCTCGACCTCCCCTGCAAGAATCATTCTGGAGCCAAGCCCTCCATGCACACGCTCCGGTAGTGCAGTTTCTCACAACGGCTGTCCTGGGGGACAGCCTTCTGGCTCCCCCCATGCTGCTTCCCTGAGGACCAACGCAGCCTCCGGGTCCCACTAAGGTGCCGGCTCTGGCGCCGGTCCAGAACGATGGTCACCTGCTTGACCAGTTTCCCAACCGAGATGGTTCCTAAGTCGTCTTCACCAGTGAAGAGACGGAAAAGCACACTCAGCATCGGCTCCAACGTGAGGTGAATGCCAGTATGCCCATGACTCATTAGTTCATGCACTGGTCAGAGAAGCCGGTCACTTGGAGCCAGGCTGACCACCCGACCATGATGCCAATTCCTGGTAGCTACGCCCTGGTCGTCAACCCCACCATTGCCTCCAAGAGGCACACCTTCAGATTCTTGCAGGTGTTAATCGATGGTGGAAGTAGCATCAACATACTCTACCTCGACACGATGCAAAAGCTGGGGCTCAAGTAAGAAGATTTGTAGGCGAGCCAAACGGTTTTCCATGGCATCATGCCGGGAAATTCCTGCTCCCCCATCGAAAAGATCAAGCTCGACGTCTGCTTCGGCGGTCCTGGCCACATCCACCGCAAGCCGATATGGTTCGAGGTGGTGGACCTCGACAGTCCCTACCATGTGTTGTTGGGTCGGCCAACCCTCGTCAAGTTTACGGCGCCCCCTACTACGCCTACCTCAAGCTCAAGATGTCGGGTCCCAAGGGGATCATCACCATCGCCGGCGACTACAAGATGTCAATCGAGTGCGCTCGAGCGGCAGCCGGCTGGCCGAGGCCCTCGAGATAGCCGAGTAGAAGCTGCAGCTTGACCGGCTCGTGGCCCTCGCCACCAGCCAGCTGGCCATGCTGGCCCCTCCCTCACAATCGGTGTAGGATTGAAAGTTGGTCCAGAGGGGGGATTAGACTACTTGACCAAATAAAACTATGCTTTTTTTCAATTTTATTTCTTGGCAAGTTTTCGCATTCATAGTATTTGTCAAGTACATCCTACACATGCATGTCTAAGAGTATAGCAGTGGAAAGAAAAGACATTGCACATGTAAGTAAAGAGAGGGTAAGGAAAGCAAACACAAATTATGACATGAAGATTTTTCCCGTGGTTCCGATAGGTGGTGCTATCGTACGTCAACGTTCATGGGGTCTTCAACCCACGAAGGGTAACGGTCGCGAGAGTCCACAAAAGGCTCTCAGAGTGGTTGTTGGAGTCAAAGCCGGAAACACATTCACCAACGTGAGCTTGATGTTTATTTCTGGAGTAGCTCTTGGTGTACTTGTCCTTCTTCTGTGAGTCCCCACTTCTCCTTGAGGATCTTCATTCATAACAATCATCTCTACTCCTTCTCTCTCTTCGAGGTGACTCGTTTCTTGAGCTTCGTCTTCTTGGTGACTCTTCTCTTCGTTTGTATCGATCCGTGCACTCATTGGAGTAGTGCCCGGGCTTCCCACAATTGTAGTAGTTTCGGTCACGACTTGATGAACGCTTCTCTTCATGTCTTGAGTTGGAGCTTCGATCTTTGCTTCTATTCTTGTAGAACTTGTTGAATTTCTTGACCATGATGCTTATGTCTTCATTTGGTGACATGGTTATCGCTTGAGGTAGCGGGAGCATCACTTGTGGCTTTGTAAGCGCTGCTAGACTTGTGGTGAAGCTCTTCCTTGTCTTTGATTGTCATCTCATGAGCAAAAATTCTACCAATCACTTCCATTGGTTTGAGATCTTTGTAGTTGTGCATCATTTGGATCAATGTGCAAATGGTGTCATATCGATCATCCAAAGCTCAAAGTATCTTCTTGATGATGAATTTGTTAGTCATTTCTTCCCTTCCTAACCTGGCAATCTCATTGGTAATGAGAGCTAGCCTAGAGTACATCTCAGCGACACCTTCACCATCCTTCATCTTGAACTTGTCAAGCTGTCCCTAAAGAATATCTAACTTGGATTTTCTCACAGACTCAGTTCCTTCATTCATATCAACCAAAGTATCCCAAATCTCTTTTGCGTGCTCGAGACGGTTGATCTTTTTAAATTCGTCGGGGCATAGGCAGTTGAGGAGAATGTCACATTCTTGAGCATTGATTTGTAACATCTTTATTTCATCTGCAGTCTCTTCACAATCGGTTTCCTTTCCTTCCGCAAAGAATTCACCTTGCAATCCAACACAAACAACAACCCAAACGACAGGATTATGACCAAGCAAATGCATTTTCATTTTGTGCATCCAACTAGCAAAATTTGTGCCATCAAAGTATGGACCTCTACGGTGATAGTTTCCCTCACTAGATGCAATACCTCTCCTAGGTTGTGAAACCAATGCAATGGAGACCAAAGCTCTGATACTACTTGTAGGATCGAAAGTAGGTCTATAGGGGTATTAGACTACTTGGCCAAATAAAACTTTGCTTTTTTTCAATTTTATTTCTTGGCAAGTTTTAGCATTCATAGTATGTCAAGTACATCCTACGCATGCATGTCTAAGAGTATAGAAGTGGAAAGTAAAGACATTGCACATGTAAGTAAAGAGGGGGTAAGGAAAGCAAACACAATTGATGACACGAAGATTTTCCCCATGGTTCCGATAGGTGGTGCTATCGTACGTCCACGTTATGGAGTCTGCGACCCACAGAGGGTAACGGTCGCGAGATTCCACGGAGGGCTCAGGGTTCCACGAAGAAGCAACCTTGACTATGCCATGACGGCCTATGTCCACGGAGGACAAGCCTTACTCGAGGTAGATATTCACGAAGTAGGTGATCTCCTTGCCCTTACAAACTTCTTGGTTCACTCCACAACACGAAGTAGGAGGATCCCAAGCGACACCTAACCAATGGAGGAGGCACTACCCTCCAAAAGGTAAGAGGCTAGGTAATGTCGATGAAGTCTTTGCTCTTGTGCTTCAAGATGATAGACTTCCCAACACACAATCACTCTCTCACAGATATGGCTTGGTAGAAGAGATGGGATTGGTGGAAAGCAACTTTTGGAGGCTAGAAATCAAGATCCATATGGTTGGAGTGGAAGATCTTGACCTGAAGACAAGGGTATGTGGTTCTCTCTTAGAAAACTGATAGGATATGTATGGAATGGTTCTCAGTGCTTCTCTGTCGAGTTGGTGGTGGTGAAGGGGTATATATAGGCATCCCCAAAAATCCAACCGTTACACACAAGATGACCAACTCGGTGACACCGATGTGTTAATCTCGATGGTATCAAAGTGACCAAAAGGTGGTAAATTTCGAATCTAGGAGTGACCGATATAGAAATCTCGGTTGCACCGACAAGGTAACAACCGGTCAGAATTTTCAAACTCTATGACGCTGATTCAACATTCTCAGACAGACCAAAAATGTGAACTTGCATAATAGAAACTTGGCAACCCAACTCGATGGCACCGAAAGCAGTGTCGGCTGCACCGAAGGGTTAGGGTTTGGCTGAGTTTGTCTAGGGTTTGGAATCGGTGGCACTGGAATGGGAATATTGGTTGCACTGATTTGAGTGATTGGCTTAGAGCAGACTTTGGTGGGAGAGTTTGTGGGTATCTTTGGTGAGTATCACTTGTGCACGTATGAGCTTTTTGTTCTCCAACAAAACTTTACCCCCTTTTAATAGTATTGGCTTTCCTATGGACTCAAGGTGATTTATCACAAATATAAAATGTAGAGTCCTCTTGCTTGAAGCTTTATCAATCCATTTCCTTGCATCTTGGGGTGTTCCATAATCTCGTTGGCAACCCAACATTGAACTTTTCCTGAAATATAATTGATGGAAACATTAGTTCAATGACTTATATGTTGTTATGAATTACCAAAACCACCAAGGGAGCAAATGTGCTTTCATTGTCCCCCTTTTTGGTAATTGATGACAACATATAGATCAAAGCTTCGACATATGATATAATCAATGAATATAATCGTCGCTTTGAGAAGTATGTGATAAGAAAGAGCTCCCCCTAAATTTGTGCATTATTTTGAATTTGCGTTTGAACGCAAATGCACAATCGATTAGGTACCGGAGGCACTACTTCCATGTCACATACATCTTGGTGGTGTGCGATAATAATTAGAGTGCACATCATAGCACAACACAACCAACCAATATAGAATGATCATGTCATGAAGCATATATCTCCACTTTGTAATGAGATGATAGGAAATAGTAGCATCACACAAAAGTGTATCAGAAGCAACCAAAAGAGTGTCACAATCAACCAAAAAGAATTGTCTTTTGAAAAGAAATAAACACCAAAACACTTTCTCACTCGAAGCCTAAAGACCTATATACACATCTCCCCCTTTGGCAACAATTTACCAAAAATATCAAAGGAATATATCTAAGTGTTCTTGGGATGATCTCCTCTAGTTGTTGATGAAGGATTCAAGAGAATAGCATCGGCGAAGATCTCTGCAGATGTCGTGGATGGAGCTGAAGTGGGTACTGGAGGAATTGGAGCTGATGGAGTAGGAGCTTAGCTAACAGTAGCAGGAGCTGGTGAAGAGGGCCTCAAGTCTGGAGCTGGCACTATGGCTGATCTGGCCTGAGTAGCATGAGGTATCAGAATAAGAGCGCCTGTCCTAAGAGGTGATCCATCCTCATCAGAAGAAGAAGAAGAAGAAGAAGCATGAGGTATGTGCACGGAGTCAACTTCCTTCTAAAGCTCTATGATTGTCTTAGTCACCCTGTCCACCTTATCATTGAGAGTCTTGATCCTTGTTTCAAAGATCCTCACAAGACTGTTCTAGTTGTCGCGAATCACCTTAATGTCCTCCTGCATGTTCTGAACTGATGAAATCAACAGATCCATTTGCTCACTTCTAGATCTAGGAACTTGAGCACTAGTGGCTCGAACTGCCTCTATATGAGCTATAGTTGATGTGGGATGATCTGGGTCCATCACCAAAACATTGTCGTCAAGATCTTGTTGTAGGGGCAAATGGGGATGATCTAGAGCAAATATGTCCTTTTCCATCTTGGAGTTGATGAGCATATGGATGTAGGGTGCATAGCAGCAAGAGCGCTTCTGATCAGCACCAACCCTCTTAACAGTCTCAACAATTAAGTCCATGACTCTGATCCTGGTGTGTGTCTATCAAGGTGGATCAACATGTTGATGGAATATCCTCGGATCATCTAGTCATCTCCTAAATTGGGCATCAAAGTATGCCTCAGAGAGGTGTTCATGGTGCGGAGGCCAGCCTAAAGGTAGTAGATGGATCCTAGCTTGTGAGACTTCACATTAGCAGCAGGGATCTCCTTGTACATTTTGGCCATAGCATTGTGGCTCTCCTTGGACTCTGAGTACACATTCAAATCATCATCCTGTGCCTCTCGGACTCCTAGAATTGCAGCCCATTCATCAACAGTGGACTGATATCTTGCTCTGTCTGTCATCCATACAATCCTACCATCTCCATAGAAGTGTGTAGTGGAGTAGAATTACATGATCATTTCATGATTCCATGCAGTAAATTCTCTGTCAACAAATTCATCTAGTCCAATGCAGTGGAAATTGTGTTGGACACTTGGAAAGTAGTCCTCATTCTCCTTAATGAATTTCCAGTCTACATACCTCATGTCACTGACTGCTCGGCTCTTGTCTAGCAGTACTGTCTCATAGAAGTCTTGCTGCTCCTTTAATATAGAATTTGTAATCAATAGTAGTGTTCCACCTCTGGGCATATAGATCAACAACTCTCTATGCCCTCAAACCAAAATCTTTTCTCTTCTTCATATCTTCAACATCTAGGTGGCTGACATCATGTACTGGAAGATGTGGTGTAAGCTTCATCAAGGTTGTAAATTCATCATCATCATGCTCAACCCTAGTAGCAGTTCCCTTGTTCTTTTCAGAAGCTAGAATTTGCCTAGATGTCCTCTTAGGCTTTTCAACAGCAGCTTTCTGCAGATTTAGTGCTCTTGGATGTACCAGTCTTGGGAATAGCATCAGCTAGAAGTTTCTTGGCCTTCTTCTTGGGAGAAGCTTTTGCAGCTGGCTCATCCTCCTCTTGAGCAGCAGCTGTCTCCTCTAGATAATCATACATGGATGTAGGCCTGCCAATCACATGGATAATACTCTTTGTAGCTCTTCTCTCCCCTGCCTTCTTAGGCATTGACTTCCTTGGGGGATCAATGGTCACTGTTGCCCTAGCACTCTCATGTGCTTTGATAGTTTCAATAGGTGCATAAAATTTGCTGAGCACCCTCCTGGATGAGGTGGCCTCATTTGCTGATCTCTTGGCAGATTTCTCTTGCTTCTTGGCAAGAACTACCTTTGCCAAGAAGTCTGAATCTTCCTCATCGAAATTCAGCTTCTTCCTAGCCCTAGTGGCAGCCTTGGGCAACCCATGGGAGCTAGGGGTTCCTGGATCTGAAGGTGAACAAGGCTCTGGGCTTGTGCATGAACTCATGTCAACTCCCTGCTCTAGCAGATTCTAACTGTCTGACTCTGACATGCTGACCCTATGAATAGAATATAAAAGAGTGGAATAGGTTGGGTCATCACAAAATGTAGATGGTTTTTGAAAGTTTGAACAAACGACTTTCAAAGTTTTGCATTCTGTCAAATGACCATCGATACGGCTAAAGCAAAAATATCGGAGCTACCGAGACTGACTTTCTCCATAGCCTAAACTTGGCACCCCTTTCGGTGAGACCGAAAGGTGCACTCGGTTTCACTAAGAAAGTTCTCAGTAACACAGACATACAAATCGGTGACACCGATTTGCCTGTTTCCGTTCCATCGAGTTTTATCGGGCGGACGGTAAAACCCTCAAAGTCCATGGTTCTCTTCCCTAAGGGATTTATTTGGATGGAAGGCTTTCAATCTATGGCAAGATAATGTAGAAACCCTAATGCGGAAGATTTGGAGATTGGAGCGCAAGAGGGGAAGAAATCCATACCCTAACTCGGTGACGAATTCACTATGGCAGCGACAGGGGCGAGATTCCGTCGACGGCGGCGATTCCCAGCGGCAGAGGGGCACAGGAAGACAAGGGAGACGACCAGGGGGTACTGCTGTGACAGCTTAAGGCTTGGAGCGCGACAGTTTGAGGAGTGAAATTTTGAACCATCGGGACCACGAATATATACCCTTTGCTATCGGTGACACCGATTCTATATTTTCGGTGTCACCAAGTGCCTCAACTGTCAGCTGATAGGGACACTCGGTGTAACCGAGAATATGGAATCGGTAGTACCGAGGCAAGAAATCCAGATCAACCCTAGGCATTTGGTGTGACCGATATTTTTGTGTTGGTTCCACCGAGATGCACTTGGGAGGTTTTAATGGTCAGCCCTTGTCGATACAGAACTCCGAGTGCTCCACACACAGAGGGATCGAAAAGCACTTGTTCAAATTTTGTGACCCAACATGAATAGAGTATGAGGTGAGAAAGCATAGATAGCTAAATAAGTGGTCCTAGGCATTCTTGTATATCCAATTGGCAAAAGATAAATCAAAATCCAAGTAGCAACACTTGGATATCCTCGAATGAGTAAATAAATGCAGACTAACATGCTCACACAATAAGATGTCAAATGAAATCATGGCAAACACGCACAAACACTATAACATCTAACAAGCACTTTGGCGATGACAGAGTCATCTATATATGAGTACTTCGACTTAGGAGCCAAGTAAGAATACTTGATCATAGGTCATGCTCATCATGTAAGCACAAGTGGGGTTACCACTTTCACATAAAACATTTAATGTTGTCACATACTTTTGAGATGCTTTAACTCCAATCTTAGAGTAAAGCTCCTCCTAGATGTGACATCCCCCCATAAGAGGAACTAACCTTGGGTTTTGTCGATGAAGATTTCATGTTGGTGAGGTAGCGGTTGATGCTCAAAATTGGTGAAGATCACCAAGAGTTGGGAGCATCCTTGTTGTTTCAATACTCTTCTCACCTACATGGGTTAGTCCCAACACACAAGAGACAAATACAAGAATATCTATGGACATGGAGTGCAATGCATATGTGATGATGTCCATCGATTTGATGATTACCTTGTCTCTTGCTTACCTTTGAGGGAATGTGTGACTCCTTGAACTATTGCATAGAGTTGATGTTGATTGCAAATAGTCCTTGCCAATAATGAATATGCGTGAATTTCATTGGCGGAGTCCCCCCTCAATAACTCTCTACTTCTTCTTCTTGGGAACCTACATTAAGTTGATGAGGATTCTTGGTGTTTTACTAGCACTTGTAGAAGTTGATCTTGTATTAGCCTTGGGAACCCACTTCACCAAAGCTTGGGATTGATCCTCATATGAGTAAATGTCCTCTTGAAGCTTGTTCTTCCCCTTAAGATTTGTGTCTTATGGTGGAAAGTCATCTTGCAACTTTGTTCCATTGGTAAGAGTATTTTCATACTTCTCCTATTAAGGAATTGGGATTGGGGTGTTGACCTTCTTCCCACTAAACTTGATTAGCGTTGAAGTAGCCAACACCACGATTCTTCCAGTATCCTCCATGCTTGCGTAGAATATCATCAAATTGTTGCACCCTTCAAGACTGTTGTAGATACCTTTCTCTATAATCCATTTCAAGAGTTCATTTTCTTGCTCAAGTGTAACTTGTCTAAGAGAAGAGTTAGTGGGATCAAGAGAACTACTAGAAGCAATATCATTGGATTTATCATTTTTATTTCTACTAGTTGAAGAACCTTTCGTTCCTTTGTTACTAGATTGCTTAGACTTAACTTGAGGCATGAATGTAGATAAGATAAGTCGTTTGGCTAGATAAGAGGAAGTCTTCTTTCGAAGATCGTCATTGATAGCTTTAAGGAACTCATGCTCTTGCTCTGAATTGAGCTTCTCGAAGCGTAGCTTCCCATGTGTCCTTACAAGGTCTCTATGATCTTCTAGAATTGACTCATGAGCTAACTTAAGAGATTTTAGTTCTTGAGCTAGTCGTTCTATTTCCAACTTATCATCATCACGCGACTTATCTATACATGAGTGAGTACTAGCAAGTTCATTTTGACTATCATTACTAGTTTTGTCGAATAGCAAGTCATCTTAAATTAACAAGTCATATTCATCACTATTGAAATCAAGATACTCGGGGTGTGATACCTTGGGGCCTTTAGCCATGAAGCAACTTCCACTTCCTTCATTTGGTGAATCAAATAGATCATAGAAGTTGGCAGTCACTACTGCAACTCCAGCAACACCTTCATGTTGACTATAGTTGGAGTTGGAGTGATAGCTTCTCTTGAAGTGGTTGTCCGAGTAAGATCCATAAACCTATTCACCAACACGAGCTTGATGTTTCCTTCTTGAGTAGCTCTTGGTTTACTTGTCCTTCTTCTCCAAGTCCCTACTTCTCCTTGAGGATCTTCGTTCATAACGATCATCTCTACTCCTTCTCTCTCTTTGAGGTGACTTATCTCTTGAGCTTCGTCTTCTTGATGACTCTTCTCTTCGTTTGTATGGAGCCGTGCACTCATTGGGGTAGTGTCCGGGCTTCCCACAATTGTAGCAGTTTTGGTCACGACTTGACGAACGCTTCTCTTCATGTCTTGAGTTGGATCTTCGACCTTCGCTTCTATTCTTGTAGAACTTGTTGAATTTCTCGACCATGAGGCTTATCTCTTCATTTGTGACAAGGTTATCGCTTGAGTTAGCGGGAGCATCGCTTGTGGCTTTGTAAGCGCCGCTAGACTTGTGGTGAAGCTCTTCCTTGTCTTTGAGTGTCATCTCATGAGCAACAATTCTACCAATCACTTCCGTTGGTTTGAGATCTTTGTAGTTGGGCATCATTTGGATCAATGTGCAAACCGTGTCATATCCATCATCCAAAGCTCGAAGTATATTCTTGATGATGAATTTGTCAGTCATTTCTTCGCTTCCTAACCCGGCAATCTCATTGGTGATGAGAGCTAGTCCAGAGTACATCTTAGTGACTCCTTCACCGTCCTTCATCTTGAACTTGTCAAGCCGTCCTTGAAGAATATCTAACTTGGATTCTCTCACGGACTCAGTTCCTTCGTGCATATCAACCAAAGTTTCCCAAATCTCTTTTGCGTGCTCGAGACGGCTGATCTTGTTGAATTCTTCGAGGCGTAGGTAGTTGAAGAGAATGTCACATTCTTGAGCATTGATTTGTAACATCTTTATTTTATCCACGGTCGCTTCATGATCGGGTTCCTTTCCTTCCACAAAGAATTCACTTGCAATCCAACACGAACAACAACCCAAACGGCAGGATTATGACCAAGCAAAGGCATTTTCATTTTGTGCTACCAACTAGCAAAATTTGTGCCACGAAAGTACAGACGTCTACGGTGATAGTTTCCCTCACTAGATGCCATACTTCTCCTAGGTTGTGAAACCAATGCAATGGAGACCAAACCTCTGATACACTTGTAGGATCGAAAGTAGGTCTAGAGGGGGATTAGACTACTTGAGCAAATAAAACTATGCTTTTTTCAATTCTATTTCTTGGCAAGTTGTAGCATTCATAGTATGTCAAGTACATCCTACACATGCATGTCTAAGAGTATAGCAGTGAAAAGTAAAGACATTGCACATGTAAGTAAAGAGAGGGTAAGGAAAGCAAACACAATTGATGACACGAAATTTTTTCCCGTGGTTCCAATAGGTGGTGCTATCGTACGTCCACGTTCATGGAGTCTCCAACCCACGAAGCGTAATGGTCGCGAGAGTCCACGGAGGGCTCTACCCACGGAGGGTTCCATGAAGAAGAAACCTTGACTATACCATGACGGCCTGCGTCCATGGAGGACTAGCCTTACTCGGGGTAGATCTTCATGAAGTAGGCGATCTCCTTGCCCTTACAAACTTCTTGGTTCACTCCACAACACGAAGTAGGAGGCTCCCAAGCAACACCGAACCACTCTAGGAGGCGCCACCCGCCAAAAGGTAATAGGATTGGTAATGTCGATGAACTCCTTGCTCTTGTGCTTCAAGATGATAGACTCCTCAACACACAATCACTCTCTCACATATATGGCTTGGTAGCAGAAATGGGATTGGTGGAAAGAAACTTGGGGAGGCTAGAAATCAAGATCCATATCGATGGAGTGGAAGATCTTGACCTCAACACAAGGGTAGGTGGTTCTCTCTCAGAAAATTGATAGGATAGGTATGGAATGGTTCTGAGTGCTTCTCTATCGAGTAGGTGGTGGTGGAGGGGTATATATTGGCATCCTCAAAAATCCAACCGTTACACACAAAATGACCAACTCGGTGACACCAATGTCTGAATCTTGGTGGTACTGAAGTGACCAAAAGGTGGCAACTTTCGAATCTCGGAGGGACCAATATAGAAATATCGGTTGCACCGACAAGGTGACCAATGGTCAGAATTGCCAAACTTGGTGACGCCGATTCAACATTCTCAGACTAACCTAAAATGAGAACTTGCATAACAAAAACTTGGCAACCCAACTCGGTGGCACCAAAACCAGTGTCGGCTGCACCGAAGGGTTAGGGTCTGGCTGAGTCTGTCTAGGGTTTGGAATTGGTGGCAGCGGGATCGGAATGTTGGTTGCACCGATTTGAGTGATTGGCTTACAACAAACTTTGGTGGGAGAGTTGTGGGTGTCTTTGGTGAGTATCACCTGTGCACATATGAGCTTTTTGTTCACCAACAAAACTTTACCCCCTTTTAATAGTATTGGCTTTCCTATGGACTCAAGGTGATTCCTCACAAATATAAAATGTAGAGTCCTCTTGCTTGAAGCTTTGCCAATCCATCTCCTTGCAACTTGGAGTGTTCCGCAATCTCTTTGCAAACCCATCATTGAACTTTTCCTGAAATATACTTGATGGAAACATTAGTTCAATGACTTATATGTTGTTATGAATTACCAAAACCACCAAGGGAGCATATGTGCTTTCAATCGGTCAGCGAGGCTTCGTTCCAACCTTCCAAGGACACCAGGCAGGTGCCGCTCGACCCGGCCAACCCCAAGCAGTGCGTCACCATCGGCTCCCACCTCGACAGAAAATAAGAAAGCGAGCTCATCGACTTCCTCCATGAGAAAAGGGACATCTTTGCATGGTCCCCCAAGGACATGTCGGGTGTTCCGAGGAAGTTTGGCGAGCACAACCTTCACGTCAGGCCAGACGCAAAACTGGTCAAGCAACCACTGCGCCATTTCTCCGAGGAGAAGTGGCGTACTATAGGAGAAGAGATCGCCCGACTGGTCGCAGCCAGCTACATCATGGAAGTTTTCGACTCGGACTGGCTGGCCAACCCAGTCATGGTGCTGAAGAAGAACAAGACCTGGCACATGTGCATCGATTACACCAGCCTGAACAAGGCGTGTCCCATGGACCCCTTCGCCCTGCCACGGATCGATCAAGTCATCGACTCCACCGCTGGCTGTGACCTGCTATCTTTCTTGGATGCCTATTCCGGCTACCACTAGATCAAGATGGATCCGGAAGACCGGCTTAAGATCTCCTTCATCACCCCCTTCGGGGCCTACTGCTACATCACCATGTCCTTCGTCCTGAAGAATGCAGGTGCAACCTTTCAGCACTGCGTGCAGAAGTGTCTCCTGCCTCAGAGAGTCAGGAATGGCCACGTCTATGTTGACGACATTGCCGTCAAGACCAAGAAGCACTTCGGCCTCCTCGACGATCTTCGGGAGACATTCACGAACCTCCGCGAGTACAAGATCAAGCTTAACCCAGAGAAGTGCGTCTTTGGCGTCCCTACCGTCTAGCTCCTAGGTTTCTTCGTGTCCGCTCGCGGTGATGAAGATAACCCCCAGAAGATCCGCGCGATCGAGCGAATGCCCAAGCTGACCCGGCTCCGCGATGTCCAGAAGTTCACCGGCTGCCTCGCCACACTTAGCCGGTTCATCAGCCGGCTGGAAGAGAAGGGCCTGCCCCTCTACGACTTCCTACGGAAGACGGCTCTAGCCAAGACGGACCATGACTCCTCAAAAAAGCTGGCCAAGTTTGACTGGCCCGATGAGGCGGACGAGGCCTTCCTTGGCCTTAGACGAGCCCTCACCAGCGCGCCCATCCTGGCCGCGCCAGCTGAGAAGGAGCCCTTGATCGCCTACATCGCGATGACCACACGCGTTATCAACATCGTGCTGGTGGTCGACCGACAAGAGGAGGGCAAGAGGCTTCCGGTCCAGCGCCCCGTCTACTACCTCAGCGAGGTCCTCTCCACCTCCAAGCAGAACTACCCCCACTACTAGAAGATGTGCTATGGCATATACTTCTCCACCAAGAAGGTCAAGCAATACTTCCAAGAGAACACAATTACCGTGGTGAGCACTGCCCTGCTTGGCGAGATCATGAGCGGCCAGGACTCCACCGGCCAGATCGCTAAATGGGTCATCGCCCTCGCCGACCATGAGTTTTGGTACGAGCCGCGCACCTCCATCAAGTCGCAGGCGATGGCCGACTTCCTCTTTGACTGGGCGGAGACCGAGTTCGTGTCGCCTCCCCCAGATTCCACACATTGGCGCATGCACTTCGACGGCTCGAAGATGAGGACCAACCTTGGAGCCGACATCGTCCTCTCTTCCGCGAAGGGAGACTAGCTCAAGTACGCTCTTCAGATCCACTTCGCCGCCTCCAACAATGTGGCCGAATCCGTGGCAATCGTCCATGGCCTCCAGCTAGCCAAGGAGATTGGCATCAGGCGCATCCTATGTTTTGGTGACTCCAACCTCATGGTGAAGAAGGTATCTGGCCAATGGGACGCCAGAGACGCCAACATGGCCAGCTATTGCTTCCTCGTCTAGCAGCTCACCGACTCCTTCAAGGGTTGTGAGTTCCACCACATCCCGTGGGTGGACAACGAGGTGGCTGGTATGCTGCCAAAAATTGGCTCCACCCTGCAGGCCATCCCAGTCGGCGTCTCCCTTGAACGACTGTTTTAGCCATCGATAAAGCCCTCCCCCAAATCAGAGTCTATCTTCATGTCAGCTGACGCTGGCGGCCCCCATCGGCTCTGGCTGCGCCACCGGCTCCATCAACTCCAGCCACCATGTCGGCACCTTCTGCATCGGCTTCTTAGCCGACATCGCCAGCTCCAACTATCGGGCCAGCCACATCCGAAGCAACCGGCCCCGACGCCGCAACCATCATTGTCATGCCCAAGGTGCGGTCATATCCTTATTTCGGCATGAGGACCTCGACAGGGATAGAAGCGCATCTCGTCGTGTTGCAAGAATGGATATCATTACAAGTACATGTATAAAAGAGATGAGTATATGGAATTGTCTTACACTGGCCACAAGCTACATCAATGCCACACCAATACAACAACATATGCAAACATCATACAGAAGAGCAAGATCCGACTACTGACGAAAACAAACGACAAATGACATCCATCCTTGCTATCCCAGGCTGCCGCATGGAACCCATCCTAGATCAATGAAGAAGAACTCCAACAAACAAGCAATGATCTCATGTTCAAGCATCACATTACCTGTACCTGCAACTGTTGTTGTAGTAATCTGTGAGCCATAGGGACTCACTAATCTCATTTCCAAGGGTATCAAGACTATTAAAGCTTAATAGGTGAGGTATGGTTAAGTGGTGAGGCCGCAGTAAGCGACTAAGCATTTATTTGAGTGGCTAACTTACGAATAAAAAAAATAAAGTATGGTGGTCTACACATAACGAACGTGAACTAGTAATGATCACTAAGTGATCCTGAACACCTACTTACGTCAATCATAACCCCACCATATTCTCTTTCGGATAAGAACTCACGAGAAGAGACAGTCACGGTTACGCACACAGTTGGTGTATTTTATTAGAGTTTACTTCAAGTTTTCTATGACCGGGTGTTAAACAAAGTATCCAAGTTTGCCACATAAGCACGGGCATGGATTCTAAAAAAGATTTAACCCTGCAGGGGTGCTCCAACTCGTCGATCACAAATTAACCACACGCAACGGGAATAACCTCGACCACGGATCTCGTGATCATCCTAGGCAATTCCAAAGGAAATCCGACACCTCGAGATATCCCAAAGAAGATCAGAGTTCCTCACTCAAAACGTTCGAGAAAGGTAAAACAAATCCAGCAAGGCCACCCGACGTGCCGACAATCTCGATAGGAGCCGCGTATCTCGTTCTCAGGGCACAACCGGTTGAGCAGTACGTACGGTGGCCGGATAGAAATCCCCCAAGTTGCCCTAGGTGGCCCCGCAAGTGGCTCTATTTTGGACCAACACTCATGAGGAGCACTGGCCCGGGTTGTTGATTAATACACGAGGTGATCATGCCCTATGCAAATTTTAGTTGTTATTAAGCAAATGTAGTACCAATGTTGGGCCTTGCCAAACAAGTTTTATCCCAAAACGAAAATCAAGGGGGTCCCCAAAACAACCCCGAGCATGTTAGGAGCGCTCAATTATGGAACATAACACCGGTTCACAAGTAACTAGGGCGGCAAAAGTGGAACAAAACACCAAGCAAAAGGCCAAGCCTTCCACCCTTTACCAAGTGTATAAGTGCATTAAATTATATAGCAATTCTATTGAGATAACAAAAGAATGTCCATGTTGTCACATGGAAGCAATTGCACCTGTATCTAGAAACGCTATAATAGGGGCTGAGCAAGCGGTAACATAGCCAAACAATGGTTTGCTAGGATGTGGAGGGGTTAGAGCTTCATCATGGCAATGTTGGGAGGCTTGACAAACAAGTGGCAGGTAGCAAGAATAATGATAAAAACGGGACAACTAGCATGGCAATGCTAGTAGTGGTATCTAGGGAAATGTGTCATCTTCCTTGAGATCCCACTCGGAAGAAGAACAAGTTCATGAAGAAGACGCGCCAACGTAGTCGAACGAATCCTTACACTCCAAACGCTTTCGGAACTCTATCGAGAAGGAACAATCTGAAAACAACAATCAACCCACGATACACCACAGCATATGCATGACATGATGCGCAATCAAATATGATGCATGTCCAATTTAATATGCAAGGCATGGCATGGCATGGCAAGAACAACAAACAACACTACACATTAAGTGAAGTTCAATATGCAACGAGTTGCATATTGACGAAACTCCACATTCGAATTATTTAGTTCACTCCCGTTTAGGTACTCATTAATATTAAATGTTTTTTAACATGGAAAATGGTGAAGCAATAACAAACTACAACATCTAGGCATTTTAAATGAGGCCGGAAGCAATATATATCCTTTCAGAAACAACCCCATATGCATATTACGAATTTGGTCCACATCTACACTAACCATATTTTAAAGTTGTTAAACAACAAAATAAATATCACCATGTAATTCTACACATTTTTCAAGTAAAGTTACATATGTGGAACATTTTTATTGGAGCTACGGTTTAAAAGTTATTAAATAATTCATATCGGCATGGAAATTATGCAAATTAAATGAAAACAGCAGGTTAAACATTTTTATCACATGTGAAAGTTGGATATTGTGAAACTACATAAAATTCTAGTCAAGTTTCATATATAATTTGTTTTAATCCGATGCACGGAAGTGGAGTTATTAAATGCATGATCATTAGGGACTTTTCAGCAATTCTGCAATTCTCTAGATAATTGGACAAATTCGCAGAACGGAAAAAAATCAATGGGCCGAATCTGGCTGGCCCAGCAGAACACAGGAGCGCAACAAAGCAATGCAGCGCCTCGGGCGCGGGATAGGGCGGCTCGGGGGGGGTAGCTCACCTAGTTGGCTGGCTGGGGCGGCAGCCCACGCACGTTGGCGAGCGACGCGCTGGGGCGCTCGTCCCCCGCAACAAAGTAGTGGCGGCGGCTCAACATGGCGGTGGTGGCTTCCGATAGGACTAGCGACGGCGAGGCCATGGGAGGGCGAGGCGGCGCGGATCTCGTCGGATCCGTCGAGGGCAGCTCCGTTCCTGGCGGCGGAGGCTCGGGGCGGTGCCGGGGCAAGGAGATCGGGCGACAGCTCCAACTTCTTGGCAACACAACGATGGAGAGGGATTATAGGAGGGAGAGGAGATGAAGGAGAGGGAGGAATAAGAGGGAAGGCCGCTGGGTCGAGGTCCGACCAGGGATGGTCGCCGGTGACGGCGGCAGCTCGTCGGAGGGCGCGGATCGGGCGACGGGATCGAGGGGAGGCTTGGGATAGCTGCAGTCGGGGCTTCTCGCTCGGGCGCCTGTGGGAAGCGGCGGCTGTGCTTCGGGCCCGGGGCGGGCCTGGATTTGGGCCTGGCGGGCCCTACACAGAGGAGGGTGAAGGCTGGCGGCTGAGGAGTGGGGGAGGCTGGCGGCGACACGGAAATCGAGGCAGGGCCTAGGGTTTCCATTAGGGATAGGTTAGGGGTGCTTAAATAGGAAAGGGGGGCTAGGGTAGCTGTTTTGGTCCATTTTCGGACCTTCGGATCTCGATGGGACGATCCGGAAGCGGAGGGGGGCTAGGTGGGTTGTGTGGTTGTGTAGATGGGCTAGGTTGGGATAAGAGGTAAGTTGTGGCCCGTGACACGAGGGTTTTAAAACACCGAATATGTTCGATAACAAACCGATGACTGCACTGCAATGACTGAACGATGGGGTAGCAAACGAACTTGGAATTCGACGAAATTCGACAGGCGGTCTACCTACAATATAACAAGATCGCACGCCAAGTTTCAACCCAATCCGAGAATATTTCTAGCGCACTTTAAAAAGAATTTTTTTAAATGATGTCGCGGGCACGTGCATGTGTGGTTGGTCTCGAAACGGTTAGCGACACGAACTGAGAGAACCGGCAACTATGAACGGGTGCAAGTTTTCGAAAACGTGTGACGAACGAGAAAAAACAAGAGGTAAACTTAGTTGCTTCTCAGACAAACGAGTGAAACCAATGAAATATGAAGGTTGGAAAGAGATGAAGAATGACGTGAGGAACCAGCAAGAATTCACAAGAAATTTCGGCAGCACTTCGGTAGGATAAAGAGGAAAAATTTGATAAGAAGGAAAAGAACTTGAAAGAGAGACACCAAACTTTGGTTGGATTAGAATTAAAACTTCATAAGATGGAAGGATCATGAAAAGATTTCATACCACTCAAGTTAAATGAATAAGCAAAGAAAGAACATGATCTTAATCAAGCTAGATGATGGATTGAAGAGAGCAACATGAAAACACATGTGGGAGACAAGAATATGAACTAGATCATTGGGGGGAGAACAGAGAAGAAAATAAAAACTTCTACCACAAATGAATTTGAAAAGCATAGGTTAATTGGAGTTGATGAAGAATCAACAATGAAAGAATAGCTTGTTATGGGCTTATGAAAAACATCTCGAAATTATGAGGTGACAATCTGCCACAATAGGAACAATTGATTGCTTGAGAGCAACAAGATATGCAAAAATTATTTCACCAAGAAGAGGAGGAGAAAACTTGGATCGTTTTTGACACCATGATAGCACCAATCCTTAGGAAATGCTTTGGGTGAAATCCAATCCAAGATAACTCCGAGAAAACAAGATGGGTTTACTTATCTTATTCTTGACAATTACCTTCAAGACTCCTCATGATCAAGAATTTAATAACACCATCTCAAAACAAAATGGAGAAGGAATTGAATTTAGACATCCAAGATAAAGAACACTTAAGCACCTCTAACAAGAATCTTGAAGAACACTTAACAATGAAATAAATCTTGACGAACTACCATGAAGAACCTCCGGAAGAACTCTGAAACGAAAGGATGATAGAAAGAATTGAAGGATGCAAAAGAACAAGATTGAGGCATTTCTATGAATTAGATGAAGCTTAGCAACAAGATACTTGAGAAAAACTAGGTACTTCGGAAAAGAAAGATGACCACTTGGGATAAGGAATTTGATATCATGAACAACTCCGAAAGAAGGATTGAGATCACTTGGGTGAAACAAGAATAAGAATTACGATATCCCTATCCTTCATCAAGTTAAATTGATGACAAACAACGGACTTCGCACACCACTTATTCTTTTGGAAAAGATAGGAAAGATAGATAGAGCACAAACTTGAAGATGTCTTGCATGAGAACACTGGTAAGAATTAGAAACTAAAGAGGATAATACAAATGAATGATATAACATGAGAAAGAAGAGATCATGATCCACCTAATAGAAAACTTGAACGAAGCATTGGAAAGAATAAGAAACTAAAGAGTACACATGAGAATGCAGAGATCATGATTTGCCTAATAGAAACTGAAAAAGGCACCGAAATAATTGATATATGAACGAAGGGACAACAATTGAGAAGAATTTGAGAACGAAAGTTGATAGCTGAGAACGAAGAAATTTTCAAAAATGATGGCCTCCGGAGGATCGAGGAATCAAAACAACTCTGAATGCACGGGATAGATATGGGAGGAATTACTCATGACCAAAACAATTTGAGATGATAGCAACAAGCTGAAACCATGAATGATGAAGAGAATGAGCAAAGATTTAAGAGAATTCTCCTTCGGTCTTCAATGCTGAGAATGATGACGAGAAACAACACCATGAATACTGAGATACTCCAGAAGAATGAATAAGGAAAGGTTGAGCCAACAATGAAAATAAATATGAAGCGATCATGGAGAAGGAATATGACTGATGAAAATCATTCTTACATCATATGGATAAGAACTTGAGGACATCTCTGGAAAGATTAGAAGAGCCAGGTAAGATCCTAGGTTAAAAAACTGTGGGTTATGGGCCCACTCAAAAGAAACCACCGTTTTAAAAATTGCGTAGAAAGAGAGATTGCACCGGTACACATTAAGAACTTGATGATATGAGACCCTTGAAATAATTTGAAAGGATTATTGACTGAAAACACGAAACTTCTGAGATATCTTCAGCACTACGGATAGAACATAGAGAGACGAACAAACAAGAGAGGCTTGGAAAGAAATTCCAACATGGAAACCACTGAACGAATGAGAAAGGATAAGATGAGCACCGAAACTTGAATTGAATCCACCGGAGAAGAATTACAATAAGAACAAAGAATATGAGGATAGATCTTGAAATTAAAACTCCTGAGAAAAATCTCCACAAGGAATCACCGGATACAAATGAAGAAATGATAGTGGAAGCATTGATGAAGAGAATGGAACTTGGAAGAGAATTTAAACATTGAAGAAAAAGGGCGGGAGGGTGGGGAAAAACAAAGACAACATGGACCAGATCAAATGAACTCCGGGAAAGAATAAGAGGATTGATCTTGCAAATATTGAATTATCTTGAAGAGAAGCACTCCGAATAAAAAAATCTTATGACAACTCCTGCTGAACAAAGGATTAGCATTCCCGTAAAATATTAGAACACTACTGAAAAAAGAAATGAAATCACCACTTGACATCGAAGCAACTCGAATTGCCATATTCAAAAACAAAACAAAGGATGAGGCTTACGAAACATGTGCATCACAGAGATTTCGCTTGATATTTTCGTGGTAAGGTTCGCACGGGCTCGATTGTACATTGGATTGTCATATTGAAATGACGCTCCAATATGCTCCCTAGTCATAGAGAACTAGAAGGCTTGATGAAGCATATCTGATGACAAAAATCGAGACTGTCCTCTGTAAGAAAGACTGTGAACGAATCCACTAGATATCGAACCCCAGCCTCACGTCATGATCTGTTGGAAGATAGCCTAGGTAACTACTTGAATTCCCACCTAAGAACTTCCGAAAACTTTCTTGGCTATGCAATCCAGTGTTGGGGATACAAGGAGGAAATATCTCACACAACAAACAAACCTACACCCCAACTGTATCCATCCTTCAACACATAACCAGAGGCTTTTGCAAGTCCATCTAACTCAGATCCTCGAAGGCACAACGATACTAACCATGGTGGTACCCCGAACGCTTCCCTAGTACTGGGTGACTCCGACCTTATCTCACCACGACAAGTATTGAAGCAATTTTGAACACCCTCCGTCCTGAGATACTAAGGAAGCTGAATGATAATGATGTGCCAAGTATTCCCTGGAGCTCAACTCCCCGGAAGAAATCAAGTCAGATAGGAGGCACCAAGACAGAACTCCATCACATCGGCATCATATAGTTTCCGAAATACCCCCGTGATCCTAAAAAAAATTTGAACGAGAAGAGGAGTAGAATCAAAATTCCTAAGTCGAATACCTCATCAGAGTACAGAAGAGGAGTAAAAAGAATCCTACTCTCCGATATAACTAGACTCAAAACAGTTTTTCACTAGACTCGACTCGGCCAAGTTCGATCAATCAAGGGGGCTCCTAGGTCGGTACAGGCTCTGATACCAACTTATCACGCCCAAGATGCAGTCCTATCCTTATTTCGGCATGAGGACCTCAACAGGGATAGAACGACATCTCGTCGTGTTGCGAGAATGGATATCATTACAAGTACATGTACAAAAGAGATGAGTATATGGAATTGGCTTACACTCGCCACAAGCTACATCAATGCCACATCAATACAACAACATATGCAAACATCATACAGAAGAGCAGGGTCCGACTACGGACGAAAACAAACGACAAATGACATCCATCCTTGCTATCCTAGGCTGCCGCCTGGAACCCATCCTGGATCGATGAAGAATAACTCCAACAAACAAGCAACACTCTCATGTTCAAGCATAACATTACATTTACCTACAACTGTTGTTGTAGTAATCTGTGAGCCATAGGGACTCAACAATCTCATTTCCAAGGGTATAAAGACTATTAAAGCTTAATAGGTGAGGTATGGTTAAGTGGTGAGGCTGCAGCAAGCGACTAAGTGTTTATTTGAGTGGCTCAATTACTAATACATAAAATAAAGTATGGTGGTCGAGGTGGCGCGCCAGCTCCGTCCAGGGCAGCTCCGTTCTCAGCGGCGGAGGCTCGGAGCGGCGCCGGGGCTAGGAGATCAGGTGGCAGCTCCAACTTCCTGGCAACACAACGAGGGAGAGAGAGATTAGAGGAGGGAGAGGAGATGAAGGAGAGGGAGGAAGAAGAGGGAAAGCCACGGGGTCGAGGTCCGGCCAGGGATGGTCGTCGGCGATGGCGGCGGCTTGCCGGAGGGCGCGGATCGGGCGAGGGGATCGAGGGGATGCTCGGGATAGCTGCGGTCGGGGCTGCTCGCTTGGGCGCATGCGGGAAGCGGCGGCGGTGCTCCGGGCCCGGGGCGAGCCTGGATCTGGGCCTGGCGGGCCCTGTATGGCGGCTGGGGAGTGAGGGAGGCTGGCGGCGGCACGGAAATCGAGGATGGGCCTAGGGTTTCCATTAGGGGCAAGTTAGGGGTGCTTAAATAGGAAAGGGGGGCTAGGTTAGCAGTTTTTGTCCATTTTTGGACCTTCGGATCTCGATCCGACGATCCGGAAGCGGAGGGGGGCTAGGTGAGCTGCGTAGCTGTGTAGATGGGCTAGGTGGGGATGAGAGGGAAGTTGCAGCCCGTGACACGAGGGTTTTGAAACACCGAGTACGTCCGATAACAAATCGATGACTGCACTGCAACGACTGACCGATGGGGTATCAAACGAACTCGGTATGCAACGAAATTTGATAGGCGGTCTACCTACAATATAACAAGATCACACGCCAAGTTTCAACCCAATCCGAGAATATTTTTAGCATGCTTTAACAAAAAAAAATTAAATGATACCGCAGGCTCGTGCGTGTGTGGTTGGTCTCGAAACGGTCAGCGACACGAACGGAGAGAACCGGCAACTACAAACGGATGCAAGTTTTCAAAAATGAGTGACTATGCTGTGCAGATGATGCGAATGATGCAATGATAAATGCAACAACCAAACGAAACACGAATGGGAAAGGAAATAAAAGGGGAATCTTCTCGAGCATCGGTCCCTGGCTGTTACAATCATGATGGTGATCAACGTCCCTCCTACCGCCTCGCTCCCGGGGGCTGACGAGCCGGTCCAGGGGACTGGTCTCCTGGGCCCGGGGGCTCCAGCCGCTTCCGACGCTCGGCTTGAGACCGAGTCGGTCACCGCCTCGGCTCCCTCATGGGCCCAACCCATCCTTGCTTTCCTCCTACGCAGAGAGCTCCCTCCTGACGAGGCCATGGCAAGGCAAATTCAATGCCGAGCTCCAGCCTATAGCATCATCAACCGCGACTTGGTTCATCGCAGCACCACTAGCGTTTTCCAACGATGCGTCGAGCTAGAGAAGGGGCAGGAGATCCTCCTCGACATCCACTAGGGAAAGTGCAGGCACAACGCCGCCTACAGGATCCTGGTGGCCAAGGCATTCCGCCATGGTTTCTACTGGCCTACTGCCTTGGAGGAGGCCAAGCGGCTGGTCAACAAGTGTGACGGTTGCCAGCGCTTCAGCATGTAGAGCCATCTGCTGGCTACGACCCTCCATACCATCCCCCTCTTGTGGCCCGTTGCCGTCTAGAGGCTGGACATGGTGGGCCCCTTCAAGACCGCACGAGGCATCATGACACATTTGATCGTGGCCGTCGACAAGTTCACCAAATGGATCGAGGCCAGGCCGATCAAGAAGCTGGACAGCCCCATGGCTGTCTGGTTCATCGACGCATCACGGTCCACTATGGCATCCCCCATAGTATCATCACCGACAACGGCACCAACTTCGCCAAGGGCGTGCTAGCACGCTTCTGCGGTAAGCAGGGCATCCGGCTCGACCTGGCATCCGTCGCTCATCCACAGTCGAACGGCCAGGTCAAGAGGGAAAACGGCCTGATCCTGGCCGGCATCAAGCCCCAGCTCATGGCGCCATGGTCAGGTCAGCCGACTGCTGGATCGAGGAGCTGCCGACTGTCCTTTGAATCCTCAGGACCACCGCTAACTGATCAACTGGCTACACCCCCTTGTTTCTCGTGTACGGATCATCCCCACCGACATCGAGCTCGACTCGCCACGGGTTGCCTTGTACACGGAGAAGGACGCGAAGGAGGTAAGAGAAGATGGTGTAGACTTTCTCGAGGAAGCACGCGAGCTGACCTTGAGCCAGACGGACATCTACCAGCAGAAGCTCCGGTACTACCACAACAAGCGGATCCAGCCACTCTCCTTCAGCGAAGAAGACTTGGTGCTTAGGCGGATCCAGCGAATAGCCTGCCAGCACAAGCTGTGCTCCCCATGGGAGGGCCCGTTCATCATTAGCAAGGCGCTGCACAATAAAGCGTACTACCTAATAGATGCCCAAAAGCCGTAAAAATGCAAGAGAGAAGCCTCCGGTGAGGAGACGAAGTGCTCGTGGAACGTGGCGCTCCTACGCCTGATTTACTGCTGAAAACCAGTGTATGTATGTATCCTCCCCCTTTTGGGCATATGACTGCAACGGGTTCCCCAACCCAGCTCTTGGGACACGCCCCCCTTCGTTTCCTTTCAAAGTTTGCTCGATTCACTGGCTCCCACTCCCGGGGGCTCGCCGGTTGGTCCTAGGCATCCTCCCCCGAAATAGGTCAAGTAATGTGAACTAAACAAGCCCTCCCACCCCTCCTAGCTACAGACCAGCTCCCGGCTGTCCGACTGACGGGTCCTCAAGAAAATCGATTGCAACGAGATCGCCAGCTAGGTCTAGCCGGATCACTTTCTCGCCTCTATCACTCACCTTACCCAAAAGACTCTCGCGGTTTCCAAACTCAGAACTGGCTCTTTCGAGGCGGACACGCCATCCTAGCTACAGACCGGCTCCCGGCTGTCAGGCTAGCGGGGGCGAAACTAAGTGGGATAAGGTTCTAAGAAGCTGGAACCAAGCGGGCGAAAAAGGGGTAAGGACGAGCCGACACGCATAAAACTACATTCCAACAACTTAAAGAACAAGGTAAAACGATAAAGGCCACCGGCTATTTGTTCATTACAATATACCCCCAGTGGGTGGAAACGTGTCTTAAAGCAATACTGCAGCGAAGAAAGAAACAAGCAAAATGCGCGGGCTGGCTCAAGCCGCCGGCGCGTCGCCAGCCAGCTCGACGTTTTGCCCAGAAGAAACTGCGGCCTTCGGGTCCGCCTATGTGGTTCCCTCTCACCATTGTCGTCGGTGCTGGTGGCGGTGCTCTCGTTGGCGCCTCCTTGTCTTACGGACCTTTGAGGTTGCCGAAGGAGTCCTCAGCAACCGGCTCACCATCCGCGCCAAGTGCCGGCAGAAGTTTGTCCGGGTCGACGTACAAGGCAAGCTCGTTGGCCCGGCGGATAGGGGTCCCTTCACGGGACACTCGCTCCACCTTCGGCATGTTACATATGGTGGCCAGCCGGTCCATGTCGACACTGTGATACCACGAAGTGACGAACCGGAGAGCCATTTGTGCATCGGCCCAAGCGGCCGATGCCTTCTAGACCTCAAGCCGGGCCATGCGGCTCTTCGGGGCCCCGCGAGCCGGCCACAAGGCGGCGATCACCTCCTTGCCGGCTTTCTTTAGCCACTCCATGCTGGTTCTCCATGGCAAGCCCATGCTCCGCCATGTCCGAGCCGGCGTTCTCTTCAAACTCACGCCCGCGCACAGTGCTCACTGGTTTTCTGCTATGTCCCGCTCAGTGCGGCACTGGGTTTCCGGGAAGAGCTCTGGAAAAGGGAAAGGGAAATCAGAAAAAACAACTCAAGGGCAAGGAAAGCGCAACCGGCCGAAAATAAAATCAAGACCCACGCTGGAAGGAATCGTCCAGTTCAAGGGCGAAGTGTAGCGACGAGTCCTTATCCCTCGCCAACGTTGCCTCCGCCTCAGCGAGGGCAGTCTTGCACTCCTCAAGGGCCTTCTCGAGCAAGGTCACTTCGTCTTGCAGGGCGGCGGTCCATTGGGCGGCATCAGCAGCCTCCTTGATGGCCTTTTCCTTGGCTGCCACCTCCCGCGCCACGTCTATGTGCAGGCTTGGGCTGCATGCCCACCACCAGCAGGGCGCCCAACTGGTCACGCTTTGAGGTGTTCGCCTTGACGCTCTGCGCCAACCAGTCCCACTCGGAGACCACCCCGTCCTTCTCCCCCCAGAAGACGTTCAAGTGCTCTACAAAATAAAGCCAAGAACGGTCACCAAATAAGCACAAAACTTGGTCCGACTGCCGAGCAGCCGACCCGATGCTCGAGGGCTACAACCCCAATGGATCAAACGTACCTTGGGTCCTCTTCAGCTTCTCCTCCAGGAAGCAGAAGTCGTGCTTGTCGCGGTTGTGGATGGCGGCTGCTTCATTAAAAATCTCCTGCCGTCAGCCGTTCCCTCCCTGCTCCAGGAGGCCACGGTTAAAAGCATGCAAAAGGAGATTCGACCCGATTGCCCGCCAGCAAGTCAGCCGGCTCGCATCTTGGGGTCTACACCTAGTGGGTGAGCTCACGCGCACCCACTAAAAAAGGGAAACAAGAAAAAGCATGCAAAAGGAGATCCGGCCCGGCTGCCCCGCAGCCGGTCAGCCGGCCCGCATCTCTGGGGCTAGACCTAGTGGGTGCGCTCGCGCGCCCCCACTAAAAAATTCGACAAAGACGAACAAGGATTACCTTGGCACACTGCAGGGCATTCTCGGTGGCCTCTGCGAACCTGGCCAACTCCTCGTGGCACCGCGCCAAGATGTTGCCTAGCTCCCCAAGTGACGGGACCGGGCCGCATACTGGTGGAGGCGGGATGGCGGGGACGCGAGCCATCGCCTCCCAATCTTGGATCAAGTCTAGCATGAACCTCTGGGAACGGCTCCCCTCGCCACTCGTTCCGGCATCCGCCGCGGTGCCGGCTGCCGAGGGGTGGTTAAGAACGACGTGGGCGCGAGAGTCGGGTCCTAGTAGTCCCGCATCTGGGGTCGTCGCTGCCTCCTCCCACAGCCAAATCCGCACGATGATCGAGGCGGCCGACAGTAGAGGTGTCGCCTCCGGTGCCATCGGGGCCTCCGGCGCGACGTCCTGGGCCGCCTCGATAACGGGCGGCGCCACCGCCGGCTCCACCTGCCGGGGCCCCTTAGGGGCCATCTCGGGGGCTGCTCCCCCGGGCCGGGCTGCCTCCGCCCCGGACATAGACACAACCGTCCCTGAGGCCGGACCTCGCGGCTCGCTCGACGAAGGCCTCGACATGCGACTTGACTCTACCACTGAGTCTGACGCCCGCGTAGGGTCCATGGACCTCCTCAGCTTCCAACCACTCAAAGCCAGAGCGTGAGGGTCCACCCTGGGCTACTGACTTTGAGGTCCGCAGTTCTGCGAGCCTCCTCTTCTCCTCACGTAGCGTGGCTGCGTGCTCTTGGGGGAGCCAGCTGGCGGCCTCTACCGGATCGGCTTCAATGCGGCTGCCTTTGCTCACCTACAAGCCGGCAGCAGGGCCTACGGCTCCTCCTAAGCCGGACTCTTCCTCCGACTAGAGGTCCAGGCCATTGGGGCGCGCCCCGGCTGCTCCTCGTTCCTCCTACGCGAACCTTGCTGAACTGTGGCGGGAGGCACGTTCCGAATCCGGACGTCGTCATCATCATCGTCATCGTCATCAGTCTAATCTTTGATCATGGGACCCATCGACTCCCGGGTCACCCGCCGCCTCGACCTCCCCCATGGAATCGACCACATCTTCGGGTCTGCCTCCCAGTTCGTAGTCCTCGGAGTCAGACTCAGCGCACTCTTCCTCGAAGATCTGGGGGTGCGAACCCTCTGACGTGTTCTGTCGAACGAAAAGCTGCGGTCAGCACGACAAGTGAGATAAGGAGCCGGCTGAAAGGTTTTAGAGAGAAAAGAAAAACACCTCGGCGGGGCGTACTAGGGTTCCTAGGCTATGCCGGTCATACGAGTCCTTACTAAAGGACCAAGTCCCCGGCACCAGCCTAAAGGTCGTGATGGCGTTTACCCCCACCGCCACTTGAGTCGGCGTCAGCTCGACAGTCGACAATCGCCAGGGGTCTTGAGGGCCAAAAATGTCATAGATCCAGTGCGGCCTCAGCTAGAGAGGTTGCACCCGACGCGCGATGAAGGCCGCCACCAGGTCGGATGTGACCAATCCCTCCCCGCACCTCATGGCCAACAGCCGGCCAAGCTCTTGAACCAATTTACCCTGGAAGACGGGACGTTGACGAATGTCGGCAGCTGGATGTAATCTTGCTACGGGTTGGCATTCCTCACGTAGAAGAAGGTCCGGTTGCATCCCTTGACGGACTCGATGAGGCTGAAGTGGGGGAAGCACGAGCCGCGACAGCACACCACTGCGCCCCTACAGGCTTACGTCTCCTCGCCGTTCTTCGAAGCCTTGAGGTAGAAGAGTTTCTTGAAGAGCTCCATCTAGGGGAGCATCCCAAGATAACCCTTGCACAAGGTCACGAAGCCTGCAATGTAGAGAATGGCATTGGGGCCGAGGTGATGCGGTTGGAGATCAAAGGTGTCCAAGAGGAGACAGAAGAACAGGCTGACTGGCAGGCCGAAGCCACGGGAGAAGTGGTAGACGAAGATGACGTATTACCCCGCTTGCGGCTCGGGCACCACCTCGTCGCCCCGTGTGGGGGCGACCATACGCTCCTCCAACGGCAGCATACGGGCATGGTGAAACTCCACAATGCTCTCCTCCGTGACGACGGAGCTAGCCCAACTTCCAGATGGGCCATCGGCCATCACTGTGTCGGGACAGCATGGGGTGACGAGCGGTCGAAGTGGCGAGCAAAACGAGGAGCGATGCGAGAAGGACTAGAGAAGGCAAAGAGGGAGAAGACGAGGCAAGAGAGTGGGGCATGGCTGTCTACACCCATCGCCCTTCCCCTTTAAATAAGGGGGCGTTGCCTGGGGGAGGTGGGGATTAACTGCGCCCACTCCCCAGGTATATCCACGCGTTCGTGGGCACCTCGGGTTGCAACCGCCGCGATTCGGGCGCAGAAGATCTCGGCCCACAGCACGAGGCCAACTGGGCTATGACCGCGGCCTAGCAGGCTAGGCCCAAGGTGACGTCTCGTCCGCCTACAGGTGCGGGCCCCATGGCATCAGTACACTCTATGTCGCATGTCGTGGGCCGGCATGGGACCCGGAGTGGCATGTCGGAACCCGAGGCATTAGGGGCGACCGCCGGCTCGATTGACCATTTGGCTACGTGCAAAAGGTGAGCGTCGCGTGAGGGAAACCGCCGGGCCACCTCCTCAGGTGGACGTGGGCCCCCGCCGGCTTCAGGGACTACTGACAGGGTTATTACCCTTAGGTAGGGCAAAGCTATGTGGTTCTCCCCCCCACCCGCTTCAAGAAAAATTGTGTCCCTGGCTCGTCCGCGGCTGGCGGACACGTTGCCAGCTGCGCAACGGCCGGCTGGCACGCGAACGTCGGGATCATGGCCGGCTGGCTCATAGCCGGCTGACCAAGGAGTCGGTTCGGCCCTGGCCGGCGGGGCCGCGGCCGGCTTCCCCTGGCCCGGCTCTTTCGTTGACCCTCGGGCGAGCAGGCCCTCGGCCCATTTCTATGTGGGCAGGTACGGCGACAAGACAAGACCCCCACGATTGACCCCGGCGTGGCCACAATGACCGTTGACGCATGGGTGTGCATGGCTACAGTCCAGCCGGTCGTACCGCTGACCATGGCTGACCACGACCGAGCGGGGCAACAGTGCTGGCACGCCTCGACCTACTCCATTACCTACCCCCATGTGGCTACAGTGTCGCCGGCCGTACCGGAGACCTCGACCGACTGGCGCTAGGCGATGCCACTTGGGGCGGCCTATGCCACGGCAGGTGAGCTCAGGCTATTAGGGAGGCGAGCCGGTGGGCCCCAGTGGGCGTAGGGACGGCGCGGCCGGCAGGACCTACCGGTGACAAGACGGCTCAATGGGGGGACCCCCAGCCAGCTGGAGAGGCTGCCAGCTGGGTCCCCGCAAACATCACTTTTTATATATTGTAAGCCGAGGGGTTGGCCTCTAAGACCCCCCGATCCCCCCCTGCCGGGAATGAAGATTTCACACACACAAAACCATGAGAACACTTCCTCTCATCCACCCACATAACAAGGGAAGATGAGCCTGCTACTCCTTCTTCCACCTCTACACACAGCTCAAGGAGCACCATTGTAACCCCTCCCACCGATCAACTAGATCAAGCAGGACTAGGGGTATTACCTCCCACGGAGGGCCCCAAACCTAGGTACATAGTGTGTCCCACACCGCTTGTGCCTAATCCCGCTCTCGTATCCCGTCGGCGTCCTCCAGCCCCAACCACCTTCAATAAGCCTAGCCATGGCATCTGTCGTGAGAGAATGACAACATAAGTCAAGACAGATATGCTCACGTTGACAGAACTGTTCCATTGTTCCCTTGGATAAGTTAGTTCCATTATCTGTGATGATGCTATGTAGATACCTAAAGTAAAAAAACTGCTTTTTCATAAACTTCACTGTTGTCTCATCATCACAATTAATGAATGGCTCTGCTTCAACCCACTTGGTGAACTTATCAACCGTCACCGGAAGGTGGGTCTTCTTATCCGATGATAGCTTGAACGGGCCAACCGTGTCTCATCCCTAGACAGCAAGTGACCAACTGATACGAATCATTCGTAATTCTTGAGCCAGCACATGAGCCTGCCAAGCAAATTTGTGACAACCATCGCACTTCCACACAATGTCCTCAACATCGGCGTGAGATGTAAGCCAGTAAAAACCATGGCGGAAAGCATGGACATGAGGGATCTTGATCTGGCGTGATGACCATAGTCACCTATGTGGAATTCATTGAGAATCTCACAGCCTTCCTGAGGGGAAACACAACGTTGAAACACATTAGTGATTCTCCTCCTGCGTAACTGGCCATTGACAATATTAATGGAGTTAGAACATTTGATAATCAATCAAGCGATGATTTCGTCATCTGGGAGCTCACCACGAGTGATATTAGCCAGATAGGGAATTGTACAATCAGGAATAGCTTGAATATCATAAGCAATATCTTCCTTTGATGGCAATTTGGCAGAGGAACTATGAAAGACATCAAGGAACACATTGGGGGAACCGGCTTACGCTAAGAGCCTAGGCATGACACAACATATGTAGCCTCGTTGAGCCGGCGATCAATACAATCAACCCGGTACCCCTGAAAATGACCTGCAATGACGGTGACTGCTTGCGTATAAGCCACCATGAGAGGGTCCTTTGTGGCAAACTGGCTCAGGGCAACTGGTTTACCTTGCACTGCCAGCCCATAGATCAAGTCTTCTGGCAGCACAAAATAACTTGGTACGGATAAAACCACTTTATTTCTCTCTTGTCGATACAAAGGTTCCACATTATATGATAAGCGAGGCCAATCGGCACACACGGTGCGACTGCACAACTCGAGGCCTCGATGATAACAAAGAAAACTACGTAGCAGTGGAACGACAAAGTATCGAACTCCACACCACAAGGACACTCCTAGGACATGATACTAGATAGAGCCAAAACGATCGACATCAACGCCTTGCATGACTTCTCTGCATTTGGCACAATAAACCACGTGAGTATTTTGAATGTACTCGCAATCTCACAACAAACAAAACAAATATCAAAAACAACATCAAGGCATTTAACGATTAATGCATGAACATGGACATGATGATATCATTATATGCAAGTGAACTAAATCTCATTCCCTCAAGCAATCTTACCATCTCTGGCCTACCTCATAACCACCGACAATAACTTACCACTGTGATCCTAAATGATCACCTTCTGCTATCTCATGAAGTTTCAGTGTGTCGGTTAATTTTGTGCTGTTGACCCATAGTGTTACCTACTATGAACTATATCCATGACCGAGGACACAACTATCGATAGATTACACACTCTGCAAAGGTTAGTACACTATACCCACACCATGGAGCTCTTTCTACATTAAGTACCTTGTTCACCAAAGTTTGGAAGTCAGGGAAGTCCAGCATGCTGACTGTGTATCGGAGGGTATGATTAAACCCTCCAAGGAAACGATCGACCTTCCTCTCTTTGGTGTCTACATCATGAGTGGAATAATGGGTCAAGTGATTGAACTTGTTCAGATACTCACTTAATGTAGATTTCCCTTGAGTACGAGAAAGGAACTCACATTGCTTGACCTTCATAATGTCGATTCGAATTTAATACTTAGAATTTATCCTAAAATTTGTCCCATGAAACTTCATCATCAGTAGGCTACATGATTTTTGATTGTCCCACCATATAGAAGCTGGCCCTTCCAAACAATGAGTCGTGAATGATACTTTGTCTATTTCTTCATTGCATGCAATTTCTAGTTTCTATTCAATGGTTCTTATCCAATTACCGGCTTCCATTGGATCGATTGCTTAACTGAAACTTGGTGGCTTGGCCCACCGTAGATCTGATAGCTTAGAGTGTGAACCATTGAGGTTATGATTGTTCTACCGAACCATGGTTTGAATACTTCTCAGAAATTCTAGTAGGTCTTGGTTTCTCTTTTCGTAAAAAAGACGCATAATCTGCTCGGTTGTGGGTGCTTGAGGTGAAGGAGGGGGTGGGTGATATGGTTCTTGGGAATGTCCTGCTTTCCGAGTGGAGCGACGAACTGGAGTGTCATCGCCACCATGACTGCTAATCCCACACCTGGTCATCCTATATTTGTTTCCCAATATGAAGCGTCGAGATGAGCAACATCCATAAGGTAAAGAAGGCAATTCAAGAAATCTAGAAAGAAAACAAGGAAGACAAAGTTAATGAAAGGTAGCAGCATAATTATACATAACATCAACTGACACACATGAAAGTACTACAACAAGGATAACACTACTCAACTACTTGCATACATCTATACATCAACGTCATACTCGTCTACTTGAGGTTGCAAGCATCACACTGAGTGTCTGGCGGCCCTGCTAGTATCTCTTCAGACTCTGACCCGGACACTGAACTAATGACGTTAACTGTGATCTCCGGGGCAAAGGAAATAGGACGACGCTGATGGGATGGCTTCCTCTCAGGGTCTTAAGTTGGATCACTATGAATCATAGGGGTAGCTGGGGTAGCAAGGAGTAAGGTACACTCGGCGACAGACTAGTGAGGAGTTACCGTCGAGCATTTTGAGTTACTATAGGTGGATGCGGTTGCAGTAGCTGTTGGCAAAGGAATTGTAACTGGGTAACGAGTGGTATATAGGAGAGATAAGGTTGAGCAAATGCGGATCGAGCGGCTGCAAGTGCCTCTCGAGTGCAGTTCAGCTTGCAGGACAGGTTGTGGATCAGAAGATATCCAGC
Source organism: Hordeum marinum (assembly GCA_022496015.1). Lineage (NCBI taxonomy): Eukaryota > Viridiplantae > Streptophyta > Magnoliopsida > Poales > Poaceae > Hordeum > Hordeum marinum. The sequence continues at coordinate 335,945,855 of CM039677.1, read as the reverse complement.
CGTTATATAGCAAGCCATATGACTAGATGAACAATCACACTCTGGATTAATAATAGGAAGGTGGACTCACCCTGTGTCATATAGGGACGGGTAGAAACACAAATTTGGTGACTCTGCATCTACATCTTGATGTAGCAGAAGTCGATGACTGCGTCGAATGCAACAAACTGGATCACCTATTGATACGTCCATTTTGTATCATGATTTCTTATTGATATTTGTGTTATTATCATCCATTATTCCCCCTAATCATACAATTCTTATGCCCTTTCTCTCTAAGATGCAAAGTACATCATAAAGAGGGGAATATCTGGAAACTAGAATTCTAGACCGGAAACACAAAAAAAGACAGAAAAATCACCAGTCTCCAAATGACTTGAAACTTCACGGAATTTTTTATGGAATATTTAAGAATTATTGGGCCACAAATATACCAGAGGGGGGCCGTCTGCTGACCCCAAGCCAACAGGGTGCGTGCACCCCCTAGGCGCGCTCTGATGGCTGGTGGGGCCCCAGCAGGCCTTCGGGCCCCCTCTTCTCCAATGTGGTGTGTTTCAATCTTGAAAAAAATCATAATCAATTTCTCATGATGAAGCACCGCAATCTCGAGGTAGAAACCTAGGCAGAGGCCCATTTGCACTCCGACAGTCAGTTTCTGCCACGGGAATTCCTCTCCGGGAGGGGGAGATAGAAGCCATCATCGTCACCAACGCTTCCTACTCCGTGGGAGTACCAATATTCATTAATGTATTCACCATAACCATCTCATATCCAACCCTAGTTCATCTCTTGTATTCAATCTTTGTCTCAAAACCTCAGATTGGTACATGTGGGTTACTATTTGTGTTGATTACATCTTGTAGTTGATGCTTGTTGGATCACTTGGTGGAAGATATTATGTTCATATCCATAATCATTATTATACCTATGATCTTGAATATGTTGAAGAGGTGTGAGTGGTTACTCTTTTTCCTAAGGACATGAGAAGTCTTGTTATAAGTAATCTTGTGAAGTTGGTATTCATTCGGTATTTTGATGATATGTATGTTGTTACTTCTCTTAGTGGTGTCATGCGAACGTCGACTACATGATACTTCACCATGTTATGGGCCTAAGGGGAGTCATTGTGGAGTACCAAGTTGGTGATGGGTTGCTAGAGTTGAAGAAGCTTAAACCCAGTTTATTAGCTTCTTCATAAGGGGCTGATTCGGATCCACACGTTTCATGATATGGTTAGATTTATCTTAATTCTTATTTCGCAGTTGCAAATGCTTGCGAATCATAAGTTGGGTGTTTGTTCAAGTCAAAACAGCATGATTCGCCGTGAAGTAAGAACGAAATGATTCGTGGGCCCTGGAAGGTACCCCGCCAGGCCTTAGGAACCAGGCTCTTGCTAGGACCACCTCCTGCGAGGTGGGCGCCGCAAATACCGTCAGGAGGCCAATGGAGCTCCCCCTCGAGGCCGCCTCCCAGAGCCCTCGTCATGGGGTCATCTCCCGAGATTTCTCCTGGGGAGCCGTGTAGGGCGGACTAGCCAAGGATGGCTCGGCGGGGTCGTGTAGCCCTGCTCCTTCATGTGGATGACGTGGGTCACGCAGGGCGGCACCAGGTGTCAGACCTGCAGGCGTGGACAGAGAGGCTTGCCGCTTTCGTGCTAAGGGAGCAAGGCCGGCTCGTGGGTCCGCAAAGCAATTCCCAAAGGTTTCCTATTTGGTGCAAGAGGACCAATGCCAGGGGCTCGGCAGGAGGAAGGTAACCCCCGAGCCCATCGACACGTCACGAGAGGGAGCTTTGGCACGTGAAGACTACTTTTATCAGGATAACCTACAGTCTTGTACTCCTTCAAACTGGTTGTTGTGGAAACCCTTCCCACCTTGTGTTTTCGAGGGAGGAGGACTAGGGTGAGTAAAAGAGGGGGAAACCAGCAACCATAGAGAGGGATCTACCCCAATAGGCAAGAACTCACCTTGTACTCACCCTCACCCTCAAGCAATCCAATCAAGCAGGAGTAGGACTTTACACCGCGAGGTGGCCCAAACCTGGGTAAACTATGGTGTCCTTGGTTCGACTTCCCTAGCTCGAGCCGCCGAAGTGTCGCCGTGAGGTTGTGAGGTAGAGCAGGGCAGGAGAGCGAGCGCACCCTAGAGTTTGAACCTTTCTGGGTCCTCGGAGCCCCGAATCTTACATTTGGCGCGCCAGCTAGGGGTGCACCGACGTTTTCGAGATCCATTCTAGCTTCAGCTTCACAAAACCCCTAGCCAATGCTCCTCATGTGTCAATCGTGTGCACGGAGGCCTGGGTCGTCCCGACCGCGCCTGTAGGTCGGGGCGACCGTCGTCACTCCACCGGTGCAGAAGCCGATGCATCCACTGACCCTGCTGCCCGCGACCAGCGTGAATCCTCTGGGCACCCTTGCAAGCAGCAAGAGGGAAGCACCACCACGACTTCCTAATTCCATGCCCCTCAAGCGGGTGAATGCGCAGGCGGGGCTACTCATGGCATGTGAGATTCTTCGCCACCAGCGACGGATGCTAGCTACGACTATGGAATTTCGGGCTCTACAAAACCCTTAAGATTCGAACACAGGGGCATGTCCTAAGATCCCCCTAAGCCTTGCCCGACCTAGATCGCTACTCGATGAACACAACAAGGAACTCGCACGACGACGAGGAAGAAGATGAACATGATAGTTTTCCCAGGTTCGGGCTGCTGTGAAGCTTAATACCCTACTCTTGCTTTTGGTGGACTGCCTATTGAGGAGGTGAGGTGGATGAACAAGTACAGTATTTTGGGGCCTCCTGAGGGATCTCAGTGGTGTTCGAGCCTCCTTGTGATTTGATGTCCGTTGAGTGGTGGAGTTGGTGGATTGGGTCCGCTCAGGGTCCTTCTCTTCAAAGCAGCCTACCCTCTATATATAACGGTGGCCCAGATCCTCTTCCCTGATCACAATGGCGCGAAGGTATCCCACAACGGCCAATTTTGAAGGGGAGCAGGGGTTCATGCTTTCCTTGCCAAAAGGCGGTCTTCGCCTACAAAGTAGCCATCGATGCCGCAGGGGCAGGCTCAACGATGACATCCACTCTGCAGAGCTAGTGGTTGCGGTCGTGTTGCACCAGCATGGAAACCTTTGGGGGTGCTTTGGAAACCCGCGTGCGTCCTTGCTCCCATTGCACGAAAGGGGAAACTGCGCCACCTAGCGCACTGATGCTCGCCTGTCCTTCCTTGTGTCATCTTTGACTCTTGAGGCCAAGCCTTGCATAGAGATCTCCACCGCTCCGAAGGGGGCCTGGGGAGGCCCATCCTTTTCGGGTCTTGTCGATGTTCTTCCTCGCGAGGCTAGGGCCCTCGTGAGGGCCTTGTCCTGAGTGGGGCCACACCTTGCTGCGTTTGGTCGATGAGGTGTGCCATGCCCTGGGCTGCAAGCTGGCAGGTCTGGGTAACCCCGTTCCCAAAACGCTGACAGTAGCCCCCGGGCCCAAGGCGCGCTCGAGCTAGCTTCTGGGCGAAGACTTGAGGACGGCCCGAAGCGCCTCGGGCCCCAATTGCCTGCGTTCCAAGTTTTATATGTGGTATCCCAAAGACATGACATCCCTTCTTCTCCGCATCGGACCTACCATAGCGGGGTTTGCCGATCCACCCGACTCTTGCCTCTGAGCCGTCTTTGTCTCCCGTCAACTCTGCCGTCTGCTCTCCCTTCTTGGGTGATCCCACCCCCTTCTATCGGGTTCCCATGTGTCGCATCGCTTCCCCCTTCGTTTTCCTTGCCATTTTGGAGGGGGTGAAAGCGGAGGCGTGAGGGGTCCGTCCGCCGCAGTGATGCCCCAGCCTGTGTTGGGCCGGTCATCGGTGGTGAACTTCGAGGGGTTGGAGAAAGTCCAACTGGTAGTCGCGGCCGGCTCCAATGAGTGGGGGGACACCAAGATCTGGTTAGGTTCGCAGCCTCGGGGCAAGATGGTGCCCTCCGCTATTCCCCTTCATATCGATGCTCTCCTCTCTAGCGTACTGCCGCCATTTTCGAGCTTTCTCACCACTGTGCTTTCGCATTACCAGATCTACGTGCTCCACCTTGACCCTGGTTCTCTTTTCTCCTCTCGGCCTTCGTGTTCCTGTGTGAGGCCTTTGTTGGTGTTTTCCCCTCCATGGCCATGTTACACCATTTCTTCTCCCTTGAGCTAGCTTCTGAGGAACAATGTTCCGGGTGCGTGTCCTTGAGAATGGTGGAGGCATCGACCCGGAGGGCCCTCGATGCCGAACTCTGCCTGGAGACAAAAGGGTTTCGGTGGCAATGGGCGTATGTTGAGACTGCCAAGGCTGAAGCTCTGTTTCAACCTCCGTCGACCCTCGAAACGCTGAATCGCGAGTGGGTGCGCGAGGAGCTTGCTGACCCTGGGCTTGCACCGGTCCTAGCAGGTTGGCGAGGCTAAAGCAGACGGGTGTGATGATGGCGATGGTGGAGCGGGAAGTCACTCGCCGAAGAATTGCTCCTCGTCAGTGCCACTCCCGTCCAATGTGGGCCTTTGCAGATTCCTGTGACCCAATGAGGATTTAGGTCCCGCCTCCTTACTAGCGGTGAACCTCACGAGCTCCCACGGGATGGTTTACCCTTGTATAACTTCAAGGCCTGAGAGGCCCGAGAGGCTCTCGTCGCGAAGATGCCACAGTTAGAGGAGTGAGGGTTCCTTCTTCGGGGGGAGGCATGCCCTCGGGGTGCCTCGCTCATGGGGGTTCCGGCCTCTAAGAACTCGGGTCACGCCGCCTTCCCCATGCCCGGGGTGGGCCATGTCTTGCTGCCTGCTCCCTCGGCTCTTGCCCCGGGTCGAACCGAGGTCGGGGGCGGCACCCAATCGTGTGTGGAAGTCGTCGTCCCTGCCATTGATCATCAATCGTGGGTCGCCAACCCTTCAACCCCGAGCCCTCGCGCCGGCTGGAAAAGGAAGACGCCCATGGGCGGCCGCTCTACGACGACGTGGGATCTAGTGAAGAGGAAGTGGGCCGCCATAGATGAGTAAGTGCATGTACCCTCCTTCATCCTTCTTTTCAGTGCCTTACTTCTAAAACTTGATTCCACAGGCTACCCACCGACGATGTGGAAGGTGGGTCGACGTTGCCCGCTCCTGCGACTGCCGAGCCTCTTGCGATTTCTTCTCTCGTACGCCGCGGGGTTCCATCCTCCAAGGCATCCGTGCTTGAGCCTGTTCTGACGCCTGGTGGCCTTGGGCGTGTGTCCCCTGCGGTCCTCTTTGCCTACGGCCTCGGGCTCCCTAGAATGGGTCCACTTCCCCTGCCCGCGGACCCTTCCAGGGTCATGTTGTGCCTCCCCCCCGAACCCCCTTTGCTCGGCGATGTGGGGCCCTCGGGGATGTTTCCTTCTTCTGGGACGCCTGTACATGAGCCCCCAGCCCCCGAGCATAGGTTCGGGCTAGGAGGCCCCTCGCGCACCTCCCCCATTTGCCATGGAAAAGGTGGGAGTTCTGGCTGGCCGCTTGAGCTTGCTGAAGATCTGAGCACCGCGCCATGGGGTTTCCTCCATACCGTGGTGGACGCGCTTCAGCACCTAGGGATGGGGCTTGCCAACAATGATGTCCGCTTGGAGGAGGATCGCCAGTGCCTTGCACTATGAGGACACCAGCTTGAGGTTGCCTTGAACCTCAGCTATCTGCAGCGCGAGTGTGACTGCACGAAGTTAGAAGGGTCCCTTGCCGTGATGGTGGAGGCCCGCGAGGGCACCCTTGCTGAGGCTGAGGAGGCCGATTGCCGGCAAAGGGCCTTCAAGGTTCGCCTCGAGGAGCTCAAGGCCCTCAACACCGACCTTGAAAGGAGGATCTAGCTGTGGAGGGCCGGCCATACTCGTGGGTCCGCTAGCCAAGTTTCTCCCTGCCGACGCGAGCCCCCTAACACTGTCGAGTCATTGGCGTTGGAACCGTTGGAGTAGAGCATGGAACAGGAGAGGCTGGAGGTGAGGGAGCACCAAGCATCGCTTGCCGAGGCGAGGTTCCAGGAAGAGGTCGACAACAAGGTGGTAGAGGTTTAGCGTTCCCTTCTTCAAGATTACCAGGCGAAGCTGGAGCTCGAGGAGTCCCAGTTTTGCAAGCGGCATGATTCCCTGAAAGGTGAGGTTAAGGACCTCAAGAAAAGGTTAGATCAAGAGGAAGGGCGCTAGCATGCACCGATGAATGCTCAAGACACCACCGAAATCGAGTTGGTTTTCCTTCATAAGCAAGTAAGTAGCGTGGCTTCCCTGGCGGAGAAGACTGCGGACGAGGCGGCCCGGATTCACGGCCTCCAGCATATGCGCTCCCAGATGTTCTAGTCCCTCGAAGGAAGGGCCAACCATGCTTTGGATGACATATGTGGTGCAAGCGTCCTGAGCCCTTGGTTCTGAACGATGCCGGGTAACTGGACTTCTTCTCCAAGGCCGTCGAGCACCTTGAAGGGGGCGTCAAGAAGACCCGCGCGCTAGTGAGGGAGAAGAGCCACGACTTCCTCGCTTAGGCGGCCTCACGCATCTTCAGTCACCTCCTTCGTCTCGACCTGCACTTCGATTTCGGTGTGGTGCTGGGTCTCGTGCCCGATGCAGCTCGTGCTGCCCTTGCCAAGCGGGTTGAGGGCCATGTGGATGATCTGATAGCAGAGCTTCTTTCCGACGAGGCCGAGGGCGGTGCCTGGGCCGGGACGCGCATGGCTGTCTTTGGGTGGTGGTGGCGAGAGTTTAGACGACGGTGTGTCCCGTTGAGCAGCCTTCTTGTTCTCCTGACAGGTTATGTGTGAGGCTTAATGGCAAATTTTATGTATTTCAACAGTAACTTTAAATATGTTCCCTGATGCCGAGGTGTGCAACGCCATGCTCCCATTGACCGTGGTCATTGCCAGTCTAGTTGTAACGCCTACGGGGTGGTGACGATTTAGCTCACGCTCGTGGTTCCGCCTGAGGTGCTTCTCCCTTGCTCGTGGAATAGTTTGGGGGCCCTTTTAGCACTTTGTGTCTGCAGGTCCCAGTCCCGCACTTTTCCTCACTTCCGTTAGGTATGACAGGAGGGGACGTACTTCACTAGGCAAGGCCCCGATACTCCTGATGCCGACCACAAACCATGGACTGCACCAGGAAATCAAGTGGCATTATGGCCGGTAAGGCTCCCAAGGCACGTTGCCCAGGAGCCCCCTTTTTCAATGCTCAAACCGCTCTACGTCGTTAGCTCGCAGTCCCGTGCATTTCCCCACCACCGTTAGGTATGACCGGAAGCCAAGGACACACTTCACGGGGCAAGGCCCCGACACCCCAGATGCCGACCGGAAACCAAGGACGACATCAGGGGGCGAGTGGCCTTATGACCGGTAAGGCTCCAGAGGCGTGGTGCTCAGGAGCCCCCTTTAACGCTCGAGCGATCCCCCATGCCGTCCCTCCATGTGCTGCCTCAGGAGGCCCAGGGGCCTCCCAAGGCTCCATGCTATGGTGCCACACTGTGGTCGGAGCCCACAGTTTCTCGTGAAACACCAATCCAGAAAGAGAGAGAGAACTCAAGATCGGTAAAACGAGAGAACAAAGAGAAAAAGTCCCCGCCCTTCTTTTCTTTTAAAAAATAGGATCACCAAATCTTCAAGCTTTTGGCAGGCTCAAGCATAAAAAGGGCCATCGAAGGCTACAACTTGAAATCCAAAAAAGAGCGAGAAAATGGTCGCGTCTGGCTTTTTAGGGTTGTCCCCGCCTTCATCTTCCCCCAACACTGAGCGTTGGGCATCCACGTTGCATGGGCATAGCCATTGATGGGCAGTGTTGACTTCTCCGGCAGCTCCGGGCTGTTCCTGCCACATTGCGTGGGAGGAACCCCTCTGCATCCTTGGGGGGCTGCGGGCGTACATAGCCCGCTCATTGTTATGTGAGAGTGTCACAGATTGATGTAGGTTCCGAGGGTGTATAGGGAGCCCCATGCCTCGTAGGCACGAGGCCCACTGGCTGCCCCTGGGCTCATCACGGCGAAGTGTGGTCTGCCCTAAGGGAGCCCTCGAGCGTAGGGGAAGCCCCCTGTGCTCTCTGACCGGAGAGCCCGCCTCTGCAAAAGGTCTTGAGTTCTCCAGGCGTTGCCCCAACGCGCCTCACTGGGCCCCTAGGGTTCCCATGATGGTACTCTAGGCCCGCCCCCCAGGCCAGGCAAGTCGGGCCCAGGGACATGGGCGAGTACATGTTTGCCTGCCGATGATCGAGCAAAACACGTCCTAGCGACATGGGTGTATGTTCCACCCTCCGTCCCCAATCGAGTGTCGCTCGCCCTGCAGACAAGGGCGCATGTTCCACCCTTGGCCTCCAGGTTGGGATCGTTTGGCCTAGGGACATGGGCGTGTGTCCCACCCTCCGTCCCCAAGCTGGGGCCTCTCGGTCCGGATACGAGGGTGCATGTTCCACCGTCCGTTCCCAGGCGAGTGACCCCGGTCCTGAGACCCAGACGTCTGCGTGAAGTAGCTCCCTGCCAGTGGGCGTGCCTCGTGAGGATGTCTGCACCGGGCATCCTTGCAAGGCCAACCACGCGAGCCGCCCCCGCGAGGTTGCACCTGCCTGTCCGTGCGGGGGCTCCTCACGAGGTCGCGGGTGTGTCTCCTGCTGGTGTTGCTCTCTTTGTGTCCCGGGCGCACGAAAACATGGTCGTTGTCGAGTTGCGTGGGCCCCCGGGTGCAGGCGTAATCGATCCTCCGGTCCTCCTCCCTGGTTTCTAAAAGCATGCTAGGGAGCGCAAAGCCATGTCCCCCTTGCGCGGTCGGGGCTTGCGCCCCTGGCGACTCGAGCCAAGTACCCGGAAAGTGCGGGCCGGCGTAGATATCTTGAATTCGCCCGCATGGTCCAGGCGTCGTGGCCTCCGGTTGTGTGGGTCCACTGGCGCGGGCCCCACGGTGGTGCGCCTAGCTTTGGTTGGCCGCGGTGTGGCAGTGGTGAGTGGGCTCGCAGGAGCACGCCTGGGCTCGCCGGTGTGGCGGTGGCGAGTGGCACATTGGCACCAAAGCTCGTGCACCACGAGGAGCGCGATATGTCTGTGTGTTGCGTCTTGGCAAACTTGGAAGAGTGGCGGCGTGTCCTGAACGCGAGGAAGGGCCGGGGCGACAGGGGCGTGCCATGCGGTTGGTGAAGGCGGTAGCCCCCAGCGCCTGTCGGGAACCCGACCGGTGTTGAAGCCCACTAACGGGGTGGCAGAGTGCCGCTGGGCGTTCCGGCCCACCTGCACCGGTCGCGCCATGCGGGCGGCTTGCCGCTCCGTGCAGACTCTTTGTCCTCCTGCGATGAGTACAATGAGCGTCGGCTGGTTGAGACCTGATGGAGATTTCGACGTGCCCCCTACTGGCGCGCCAAATGTCAGATTTCGAGCTCCGCAAAACCCTTAAGATTCGAACATAGGGGCATGTGCGAAGAACCCCTCAGCCTCGCTCAACCTAGCTCGCTACTCGATGAACACAACAAGGAACTCGCACGATGACGAGGAAGAAGATGAACACAATAGTTTACCCAGGTTCGGGCCGCTGCGAAGCGTAGTACCCTACTCCTTCTTTTGGTGGACTGCCTCTTGTGGAGGTGAGGTCGATGAACAAGTACAGTGTTTTGGGGCCTCCTGAGGGCTCTCGATGGTGTTTGTGTCTCCTTGTGATTTGATGGCCGGTGGATGGTGGAGTTGGTGAATTGGGTCGGCTCGGGGTCCTTCTCTACGGAGCAGCCTACCCTCTATATATAGCGATGGCCTAGGTCCTCTCCCCTTATCACAATGGCGGGAAGGGATCCCACAACGGCCAATTTTTAAGGGGGACAGGGGTTCGTGCTTGCTATGCCCAAAGGCGGTGTTCGCGTGCAAAGTAGTTGTCGACGCTGCAGGGGGCTCAGCGATGAAGTCCACTCTGCGGAGCTGGTGGTTGCGGTCTTGTTGCACCGGAATGGAAACCTTTGGGGGTGCTTTGGGAACCCGCATGTGTCCATTCTCCCTTTGCACCAAAGGGGAAACTTCGCCGCCTGGCGCATTGATGCTCGCATTTCCATCCTTGCATCATCGTTGACTCCTGAAGTCGGTGTTCTTCCTCGCGAGGCTAGGGCCCTCACGGGGTCCTTGTCCTAAGTGGGTCCACACCGTGCTATGTTTGGTCGATGAGGTGGGACATGCCCTCGGCCACAGGTAGGCAGGTCTAGGTACCCCTGTTCCTCGAATGCTGACAACGATGCATGTCTGGGCCGCATCACCGAGCTCGTCATCACCGTCGAGGAGGCCCCAGTGCCCTCTCCCTCGCTTCGTCCCCCCTCCCCCCCATCTTACGCTAGGGATGTGGCCCATGGATCAACACCACCGCCTCCCCTGCACGGCGACCCAGTCGAACCCCGACGGAACGCATGCCCGTGCAACCAGCCTCATGAAGCGCCCCCATGGGTCCAAGACGAGGCCAGCTACCAGATCATCCGTCGAGCTCTTCCCGATGCGCACGTGATCCTCAAGAAGCAGCGCTAGTGCCAGAACTGAGTCATCCAGGATGTTGCAGTGGACGGGCGCCGAACCGGGCCACCCTCGAGCACGACGGTCCTTCAAGCACCACGGGCTATCGGGCCTATACTCGTGAGCTATGCATGGTGGTTTGGCCTACCAATTTGAAGTCCGAAATGCCCCCGTGCTACAATGGCGCCCCCAACCCGACGGAGTTCCTCTAGCTCTAAGCACTAAGCATGGAGGCGGCAGGCGGCGACAAGAAGGTCATGGCAAACTGGCTCGTGATGGCCCTCAAGGATGGCGCGTAATCCTGGCTCATGAACCTTCCATAGTGTTCGGTATCTTCATGGAGCGACCTCGGTGACTTGTTCATCGCCAACTTTAAGGGAACACATGATCACCCCTTCTCCGTTAACGACCTGCGATGCGTGAAGTAGCGCGATGGGGAAACCCTGCACAAGTACATCCGGCGGTTCAGGCAAGTGCGCATCAAGACCCCGCGAACTTCGGATAAAGCTATCATCATGGCATTCACCAATGACATCAAGGACCTCGAGATGTGTGAAAAGCTCGTCATCAACGACAATCTAAGCATGGCTTTGGAGCTGTTCAACATAGTTCACCAATGCGCCACAACTGACGAGGGTCGCCTGTTCATCCACGATGACCCCGACGCTGCGCCTTGCGACAACAAGGACAAAGGCAAGGAGGTCAAACTCAAGGGCCATGCCATGCTCATAGTGGAGCCTTAGCAGAAGCATGGCCACGATCATGGTGCACCCGAGAAGGACTGCCGCCCATATTGCATCTACCACGACGTGCATACCCACAACCCTTAAGACTGCCAAGAACTCAAGGTCCTCCGGGATGAGTGTGTCGGCCGGCGTCCGGAATGCAACGACCATGGCACTGGCCATGGAGGCGGTCGCAACGGTGCTGAGTGGGATGGTCACAATGGCAACCCTCGCCAGGGCTGGCTCAAGTAGCCTCACAACAATGCCTAGCGTGATCAGCCTCGTGAGGTGCGCCCTCAGGATAATGTTGCGCTCCTGTCATCCAGGAGGAACAACGACAACATGTTTGATGAGGGGGTAGGTGCTATTAAGAGCCTCGTGCGGTATCCTGCATCCTTGGCGAAGCCCACGCCCATTCATCAAATCGCGTGTTCAAGCAATTCTCTCATGAGGTGAATGTCGCCATCACGAGGTTGGAGTCCGCGAGGCCCCTCAAGTGGTTCCAGTGTGCCATCTCCTTAGACGCTAGGGACAACCTCATGTCCACAACTACCATGGCACGCCCCCCAATGATGTGCACCCCCACCATCAGCAACATCCTGGTCACCAAGACCCTCATCGATGGAGGCACGGGCCTTAACGTGCTCTCCATGGAAATCTTCGAGACGCTTCAAGTGCCTTATCACCAGCAGATGCCAACCAGGCCATTCTCTGGGGTGACCGATAGCTCTTCAAGTCCCTCGGGTCAGATCCGCGTCCCGGTCACATTCGGCACGCGCGAAAACTACCACACCGAGTTCATCGACTTTGATGTGGTGCACATCGGCCTCCAGTACAACGCGATCCTGGGATTGTTGGAAATATGCCCTAGAGTCAATAATAAAATGGTTATTATTATATTTCCATGTTCATGATAATCGTTTATTATCCATGCTATAATTGTATTGATTTGAAACACATTGCATGTGTGGATACATAGACAACACTTTGTCCCTAGTATGCCTCTAGTAGACTAACTAGTTGATAGATGGTCAAGGTTTCCTAACCATTGACATGATATGTCATTTGATAACAGGATCACATCATTGGGAGAATGATGTGATGGACAAGACCCAAACTATAAGCATAGCATATGATCGTGTCAGTTTATTGCTATAGTTTTCTGCATGTCAAGTATTTGTTCCTATGACCATGAGATCATGAAAACCACAGACACTGTAGGAGTGCCTTGTGTGTATCAAACGTCACAACGTAACTGGATGACTGTAAAGGTACTCTAGAGGTATCTCCAAGAGTGTCTGTTGAGTGGGTATGGATCAAGACAGGGATTTGTTACTCCGTGTGACGGAGAGGTATCTCAGGGCCCACTCGATAATACAACATCACAAAAAGCCTTGCAAGCAATGTTACTAAAGTGTTAGCCACGGGATCTTGTATTACGGAATCAGTGAAGAGACTTGCCGGTAATGAGATTGAACTAGGTATAGAGATACCGACGATCGAATCTCGGGCAAGTAACATGCCGAAGAACAAAGGGAACTTCATACGGGATTAACTGAATCCTTGACATAGAGGTTCAACCGACAAAATATCTTCATAGAATATGTAGGAACCAATTTGGGCATCCAGGTCCCGCTATTGGTTATTGACCATAGAGGTGTCTCGGTAATGTCTACATAGTTCTCGAACCCGCAGGATCTGCACACTTAGGGTTAAGTGGCATCTCGGAATTATAGAATTATGTATGGTGGTGATCGAATGTTGTTCGGAGTCCCGGATGAGATCCCGGAGGTCACGAGGAGGTCTCGAATGGTCTGGAGGTAAAGATTAATATATAGGAAGTCCTGTTTTGGTTGCCGGAAAAGTTTTGGGCTCATTGGTAGTGTACCAGGAGTGCCGAGAGGGTACCGGGGGACCATTGGGAGGGGTATTTCGACCCAAGAGGCTACATGGGCTGTGGGAAGAGGTATATAATCCCTTAGTGGGCTGGACGAAGTCCCATAAGAGGCCCATGCAGCTGGGAGGAGAAACCTAAGGTGGAAAAAGAGTTTCCAAGTGGGAGAGAAAGAGTCCTAATCCTACTAGGATTGGAGGAGGACTCCTCCTCCTCCCATTTCGGCCAAAGCAAGGTCTGGACCCTTGGGGGCCAAGTCTCCTCCATCCATCCTCCTGTATATACTAGAGGTATTGAGGGTTTTTCACAATAGAAATCGGCCACGTGCTACCCTATCTTCTAGATCGTAGTTTCTCCTCTACATCGTTGCGGCGGTGTTTAGGCGAAGCCCTGCTGGAATTGTTCCACCACCATCGCCGCCACGCCGTCGCGCTTCCCGAGAACTCATCTACCTCTCCGCTGCCTCTTTCTGGATTTAGAAGGCGAAGATCGTCATCGAGTCGTATGTGTGCTGAACGCGGAGGTGTCGTCCGTTCGGCGCTAGATCAGGATGGATCGTGATTGGATCGCAGGATGCTCGGCGATTTGGATCACAAAGACGTTCGACTACATTAACCGCATTTCTTAATGCTTCCCGCTTAGCGATCTAAAAGGGTATGTATATCTACTCTCCCCCTCGTAAATTCTCATTACCATGGATAGATCTTGCGTGTGCGTAGGAATTTTTTTGTTTCCCATGCAACGTTCCCCAATAGTGGCATCATGAGCTAGGTCTATGTGTAGATAAGATCACGAGTAGAACAAAAAGGAGTTTGTGGGCGTTGATGCTTAGATTACTTCCTCCCTTGGTCGTGTTTTGGTTGATTGGTATTGTCGGATGCAGCGGCCTGGGCCAACCTTACTCGTACGCTTACGAGATAACGGTTCCATCGATTGACGTGTAACTTCGTTGCACAAAGATGGCTGGTGGATGATTGTTTCTCATAATTTAGTTGGATCAGATTCGACAAAGGCGGTCCTTGATAAGGTTGAAAAGAAATTTATGTATCACCGTTGTGGTTTTCGCGTAGGTGAGAATGTTGGAAATATTCCCTAGAGGCAATAAATAAAGTGTTTATTATTATATTTCCTTGTTCATGATAATCGTTTATTATCCATGCTATAATTGTATTGAATGGAAACACATTGCATGTGTGGGTAAATAGACAACACAATGTCCCTAGTATGCCTCTAGTGAACTAGCTCGTTGATCAAAGGATGGTTAAGGTTTCCTAGCCATGGACATGAGATGTCATTTGATAACGGGATCACATCATTGGGAGAATGATGTGATGGACAAGACCCAAACTACAAACGTAGCATATGATCGTGTCAGTTTATTGCTACTGTTTTCTGCATGTCAATGTATATGTTCCTATGACCATGAGATCATGCAACTCACTGTTATTGGAGGAGTGCCTTGTGTGTATCAAACGTCACAATGTAACTGGGTGACTATAAAGGTGCTCTACAGGTATCTCCAATGGTGTCTGTTGAGTTGGCATGGATCGAGACTGGGATTTGTTACTCCGTGTAACGGAGAGGTATCTTGGGGCCCACTCGGTAATGCAACATCACAATATGCCTTGCAAGCAATGTGACTAATTGTTAGTTGCGGGATCTTGTATTACGGAACGAGTAAAGAGACTTGCCAGTAACAAGGTTGAACTAGGTATGGAGATACCGACGATCGAATCTCGGGCAAGTAACATACCGAAGAACAAAGGGAACGTTATACGGGATTAACTAAATCCTTGACATAGAGGTTCGACCGATAAAGATCTTCGTAGAATATGTAGGAACCAATGTGGACGTCTAGGTCCCGCCATTGGTTATTGACCGTAGAGGTGTCTCGGTCATGTCTACATAGTTCTCGAACCCGCAGGGTCTGCACACTTAAGGTTTGGTGACGTTTCGGTAGTGTAGAGTTATGTATGGTGGTGACCGAAGTTTGTTCGGAGTCCCGGATGAGATCCCGGACGTCACGAGGAGCTCCGGAATGGTCTGGAGGTAAAGATTCATATATAGGAAGTCCCAGTTTGGTTTTCGGAAAAGTTTCGGACTCATCGGTAGTGTACCGGGAGTGCCGGTAGTGTACCGGGAGTGCCGGTAGTGTACCAGGAGACCTCCGGGAGGGGTACTTCGACAGAATTTCCGGCCACGTGCTACCCGTTCCACCGGTGCATAGTTTCTCCTCTAGATCGTAGTTCCGCAGTGCTTAGGCGAAGCCCTGCCGGAATTGCTCCACCACCATCACCGGAGCGCCGTCACGCTGCCGGTGAACTCTCTCTCCTCTCCACGTTCTCTTGCTGGATCAACACGGTGGAGATCGTCATCAAGCTGCACGTGTGCTGAACGCGGAGGTGCCGTCCGTTCGGTACTAGATCGGAAGGATCGTGATCAAGGCCACGGGACGTTCATGATCGGATCGCGGGACGGATCGTGACGAGATCACGGGACGGTTCATGATTAGATCGCGGGACGCTCGGCGATTTGGCTCACGAAGAAGTTCGACTACACCAACCGCGTTTCTTAACGCTTCCCGCTTAGCGATCTACAAGGGTATGTAGATCCACTCTCCCTCTCGTAGATGCTCATCACCATGGATAGTTTGCGTGTGCGTAGGAAAAATTTTGTTTCCCATGTGACGTTCCCCAACAGTGGCATCATGAGCTAGGTTGATGGTTCGATGAGATCTCAAGTAGAACACAAAAGGTTTGTGGCGTTGATGCTTAGATTGCTTTCTCCCTTGGTCGGATTTTGTTTCAGCGGGATTGTGAGATGAAGCGGCCCGGACCAACATTGCTCGTACGCTTACGAGAGACTGGTTCCCTCGACGCAACTTGTTGCTTAGATGGCTTGCGGGTGACAGTTTCTCTTACTTTAGTTGGATCGGATCCGACAAAGGCGGTCCTTGAGAAGGTTGAAAAGCAAACTACGTATCACCGTTGTGGCTTTGCGTAGGTGAGAATCGTTCTTGCTAGATACCCGTAGCTGCCACGTAAAACTTGCAACAAGAACTAGAGGACGTCTAACTTGTTTTTGCAGGGTATGTTGTGATATGATATGGCCAATTACATGATGAGATATATGTGATGTATGAGATGATCATGTGATGTATAGAATTTCACGACTTGCATGTCGATGAGTACGGCAACCGGCAGGAGCCATAGGGTTGTCTTTAATCATTGTATGACCTGCATGTCAATCATTAAGCACTATGTAATGCTTTACTTTATCGCTATGGTAGCAATAGTAGTAGAAGCTTGCAGGGCGTGACAACCCCGATGGCGACACGTTGATGGAGATCAATATGATGGATATCATGGTGTCGTGCCGGTGACGATGGAGATCATGCCGATGTTTTGAAGATGGAGATCTTAAACACAATTTCATGGCCATATCATGTCACTTATGAATTGCATGAGATGTTAATCCTTTTATGCACCTTGTTTTGCTTAGTACGACGGTAGCATTATAAGGTGATCCCTCACTTAAATTTCAAGATAAATTGTGTTCTCCCCGAGTGTGCACTGTTGCGAAAGTTCGTCGTGTCGAGACACCACGTGATGATCGGGTGTGATAGATTCTACGTTCACATACAACGGGTGCAAGCCAGATTTGCACGCGTAGAAAACTCGGGTTAAACTTGACGAGCCTAGCATGTACAGACATGGCCTCGGAACACAAGAGACCCAAAGGTCGAACATGAGTCATATAGTAGATATGATCAACATAATGATGTTCACCATTGAAGCCACCTTAACTCACGTGATGATCGGACTTGAGTTGGTGAATTTGGATCATGTGACACTCAGATGACCTGAGGGATGTCGATTTGAGTGGGAGCTTTAGTAATTTGATTAACTAAACTCATTATCTTGAACAATAGTCTAAGTAACCTTTTGCATATTTATGTTGTAGATGAATGGCTCGCGCAGTAGCACCCCTGAATTTTAATGCGTTCCTAGAGAAAGCTAAATTGAAAGATGATGGAAGTAACTTTGTTGACTGGGCCCGTAATCTGAGGATTATCCTCACGGCTTCCGAGAAGTCATATGTCCTTGATGCACCGCTTGGTGACCAGCCAGAAGACATGACCTCCGAAGACGTTAAGAACGCTTGGGAGGCTCATGCTGGAGACTACTCAATAGTTCCGTGTGGAATATTGTATGGCTTAGAACCGGGACTTCAAAGACCTTTTGAACGTCATGGAGCATATGAGATGTTCCAGGAGTTGAAGTTTATCTTTCAGAAGAATGCCCAGATCGAGAGGTATGAGACCTCCGATAAATTCTATGCTTGCAAGATGGAGGAGAATGGGTCTATTAGTGAGCACATACTCATAATGTCTGGGTACTCAAACCGTCTAGTGGAGTTGGGAATTACCCTTCCGCCGGAGGCGATCACTGATAGAGTTCTTCAATCGCTGCCACCTAGTTACAAGAGCTTTGTGATGAACTATAACATGCACGGGATGAACAAGTCAGTCGCCGAGCTGTTTGCGATGCTGAAAGTCGCTGAGTCTGAAATCCAGAAAGAACATCAAGTGTTGATGGTCAATAAAACCACTAGTTTCAAGAAAAACGGCAAAGGCAAAGGCAAGAAGGGTAAAACCAAGAAGGATGGCAAAGCAGTTGCTACTCCTACAAAGAAGCCTAAGCATGGACCTAAGCCAGCAACTGAGTGCTTTCATTGCAAAGGAACTGGTCACTGGAAGCGGAACTGCCCCAAGTACCTGGCTGGCAAGAAGGCGGCCAACGACAAACAAGGTATATATGATATACATGTTATTGATGTGTACCTTACTAGTTCTCGTAGTAGTGCCTGGGTATTTGATACCGGTTCGGTTGCTCACATTTGCAACTCAAAGCAGGAACTACGAAATAAACGAAGACTGGCAAAGGACGAAGTGACGATGCGCGTGGGAAATGGTTCCAAGGTTGATGTGATCGCCGTCGGCACGCTCTCTCTTCGATTACCATCGGGATTAGTGATGAACCTGAATAATTGTTATTTAGTGCCTGCGTTAAGCATGAACATTATATCTAGATCTTGTTTATAGGGTTACTCATTTAAATCAGAGAATAAAGGTTGTTCTATTTATATGAGTAATATCTTTTATGGTCATGCACCCAATGTTAGGGGTTTATTCATATTGAATCTTCATAGTGATGAGACACATGTTCATAACATTGATGCCAAAAGATGTAGAGTTGATAATGATAGTACCACTTTCTTGTGGCACTGCCGTTTAGGTCATATTGGTGTAAAACGCATGACGAAGCTCCATGCTGATGGACTTTTGGAGTCACTTGATTTTGAATCACTTGACACATGTGAACCATGCCTCATGGGAAAGATGACTAAAACGCCGTTCTCTGGAACAATGGAACGGGCAAGTGACTTGTTGGAAATCATACATACAGATGTGTGCGGTCCAATGAATGTCGAAGCGCGCGGTGGTTATCGTTACTTTCTCACCTTCGCTAATGACTTGAGTAGATATGGATATATTTACTTAATGAAACACAAGTCTGAAACGTTTGAAAAGTTCAAGCAATTTCAGAGTGAAGTTGAGAATCATCGTAACAAGAAGATTAAATTTCTGCGATCTGATCGAGGAGGTGAATATCTGAGTTATGAGTTTGGCAGTCACTGAAGACAATGTGGAATTGTTTCACAGTTGACACCGCCCGGAACACCACAGCGTAATGGTGTGTCTGAACGTCGTAATCGGACCATATTAGATATGGTGCGTTCTATGATGTCTCTTGCCGATTTGGCACTATCGTTTTGGGGTTATGCATTAGAGACAGCTGCATTCACTTTAAATAGGGCACCATCGAAATCCGTTGAGACGACGCCATATGAACTGTGGTTTGGAAAAAAGCCAAATCTGTCGTTTCTTAAAGTTTGGGGATGTGATGCTTATGTCAAAAAGCATCAGCCTGAAAAGCTGGAACCCAAAGCGGAGAAATGCGTCTTCATAGGATACCCGAAAGAGACAGTCGGGTATACCTTCTATCTCAGATCCGAGGGCAAAGTGTTTGTCGCTAAGAACGGAACATTTCTTGAGAAAGAGTTTCTCTCGAAAGAATTGAGTGGGAGGAAAATAGAGCTTGATGAGGTTGTTGAACCTTTGCTTCTACCAGAAAGTAGCGCAGCGCAGAAAGATGTTTCTGTGGAGCCTACGATGGTTGAAGAAGAAGTTAATGATGATGATCATGAAGCTTTGGATCAAGTTACTAATGAACCTCGTAGGTCGACAAGAACGCGTGCTACTCCTGAGTGGTACGGCAATCCTGTCTTAGAGGTCATGTTGTTGGACAACAACGAACCTACGAGCTATGAAGGAGCGGTGATGGGCCCGGATTCCGAGAAATGGTTAGAGGCCATGAAATCCGAGATGGGATCCATGGATGAAAACAAAGTATGGACTTTGGAAGTACTACCTGAAGGGCGAAAGGCCACTCAGAACAAATGGATTTTTAAGAAGAAGACGGACGCAGACGGTAATGTCACCGTCTATAAAGCTTGACTTGTGGCAAAGGGTTTTTCACAAGTTCAAGGAGTTGACTACGATGAGACTTTCTCACCCGTAGCGATGCTTAAGTCTATCAGAATCATGTTGGCAATAGCTGCTTATTTCGACTATGAAATTTGGCAGATGGATGCCAAAATGGCGTTGCTCAACGGTTTCCTTGAGGAAGAGTTGTATATGATGCAACCCGAAGGTTTTGTCGATCCAGAGAATGCTGACAAAGTTTGCAAACTCCAGCGATCCATTTATGGACTGGTGCAAGCATCTCGGAGTTGGAATAAGCGTTTTGATGAGGTGATCAAAGCGTTTGGGTTGATACAAGTTTCTGGAGAAGCTTGTATTTACAACAAAGTGAGTGGGTGCTTTGTAGCATTTCTAGTGTTATATGTGGATGACATATTGCTAATTGGAAACGATATAGAAATGCTGGAAAGCGTAAAGGAATATTTGAATAAGAGTTTTTCAATGAAGGACCTAGGAGAAGCTGCTTTCATATTAGGCATTAAGATCTATAGAGATAGGTCGAGACGCTTAATAGCACTTTCATAGAGCACATACCTTGATAAAGTTTTGAAAAGTTCAAAATGGAGCAGTCCAAGAAGGGGTTCTTGCCTGTGTTACAAGGTGTGAAGTTGAGTAAGACTCAATGCCCAGTGACCGCAGAAGATAAAGAAAAGATGAGCGTCATCCCCTATGCTTCAGCCATAGGCTCTATCATGTATGCAATGTTGTGCACAAGACCCGATGTTAGCCTTGCCATAAGTATGGCTGGAAGGTTTCAAAGTGATCCTGGAATGGAGCACTGGCAAGCGGTCAAGAATATCCTTAAGTACCTTAACAGGACTAAGGACATGTTTCTCGTTTATGGAGGTGATGAAGAGCTCGTCGTAAAGGGTTACGTCGATGCAAGCTTTGACACTGATCCGGACGATTCTAAATCGCAAACCGGATACGTATTTATTCTTAACGGGGGAGCGGTAAGCTGGTGCAGTTCCAAGCAAAGCGTGGTAGCTGATTCTACGTGCGAAGCATAGTACATCGCAGCCTCGGAGGCCGCTAAGGAAGGTGTCTGGATGAAGCAGTTCATGACAGATCTTGGAGTAGTGCCAAGTGCACTGAATCCAATAAACATGTTCTGTGACAACACTGGTGCCATTGCTCTAGCCAAGGAACCAAGGTTTCACAAGAGGACCAGACACATAAAGCGACGCTTCAACTCCATCCGGTTCTACATCGAGGAGAAGGACATAAATATTTGCAAAGTGCACACGGATCTGAATGTTGCAGACTTGTTGACTAAACCTCTTCTAAGGGCTAAACATGATCAACACCAGAACTGTATGGGTGTTCGATTCATTACCATGTAAATCACATAGTGATGTGAACTAGATTATTGACTCTAGTGCAAGTGGGAGACTATTGGAAATATGCCCTAGAGGCAATAAATAAAGTGTTTATTATTATATTTCCTTGTTCATGATAATCGTTTATTATCCATGCTATAATTGTATTGAATGGAAACACATTGCATGTGTGGGTAAATAGACAACATAATGTCCCTAGTATGCCTCTAGTGAACTAGCTCGTTGATCAAAGGATGGTTAAGGTTTCCTAGCCATGGACATGAGATGTTATTTGATAACAGGATCACATCATTGGGAGAATGATGTGATGGACAAGACCCAAGCTACAAACGTAGCATATGATCGTGTCAGTTTATTGCTACTGTTTTCTGCATGTCAATGTATATGTTACTATGACCATGCGATCATGCAACTCACAGATATCGGAGGAGTGCCTTGTGTGTATCAAACGTCACAACGTAACTGGGTGACTATAAAGGTGCTCTACAGGTATCTCCGATGGTGTCTGTTGAGTTGGCATGGATCGAGACTGGGATTTGTTACTCCGTGTAACGGAGAGGTGTCTCGGGGCCCACTCGGTAATGCAACATCACAATAAGCCTTGCAAGCAATGTGACTAATTGTTAGTTGCGGGATCTTGTATTACAGAACGAGTAAAGAGACTTTCCGGTAACGAGGTTGAACTAGGTATGGAGATACCGATGATCGAATCTCGGGCAAGTAACATACCGAAGAACAAAGGGAACGTTATACGGGATTAACTGAATCCTTGACATAGAGGTTCGACCGATAAAGATCTTCGTAGAATATGTAGGAACCAATGTGGACGTCCAGGTCCCGCCATTGGTTATTGACCGTAGAGGTGTCTCGGTCATGTCTACATAGTTCTCGAACCCGCAGGGTCTGCACACTTAAGGTTCGGTGACGTTTCGGTAATGTAGAGTTATGTATGGTGGTGACCGAAGTTTGTTCGGAGTCCCGGATGAGATCCCGGACATCACGAGGAGATCCGGAATGGTCCTTAGGTAAAGATTCATATATAGGAAGTCCGAGTTTGGTTTCCGGAAAATTTTCGGGCTCATCGGTAGTGTACCGGGAGTGCCGGTAGTGTACCGGGAGTGCCGGTAGTGTACCAGGAGACCTCCGTGAGGGGTACTTCGACCCCAAGAGGTCCATGGGCTGTGGGAGAGTATTAACCAGCCCTTAGTGGGCTGGGAAAACAGCCACAAAGGCCCATGGCGCAGGAGAGAAAGTCCTAAAGCAAAAAGTGGAAAATCAGCCAATAGGAGGCAATCCTACTCCAACTAGGATTGGAGGTGAAGTAGGATTGCTTCCCACCTCCTATTTCGTCTGACCCAAACGCCTTGGATGCCTCTCCTCTCCTCTACTCCTATATATACTAGTGGATTGGGTGGTTTTTGGACAGAATTTCTGGCCACGTGCTACCCGTTCCACCGGTGCATAGTTTCTCCTCTAGATCATAGTTCCATAGTGCTTAGGCGAAGCCCTGCCGGAATTGCTCCACCACCATCACCGGAGCGCCATCACGCTGCCGGTGAACTCTCTCTCCTCTCCACCTTCTCTTGCTGGATCAAGACGGTGGAGATCTTCATCAAGCTGCACGTGTGCTGAACGCGGAGGTGTCGTCCGTTCGGTACTAGATCGGAAGGATCGTGAGCAAGGCCACGGGACGTTCGTGATCGAATCGCGGGACGGATCGTGACGAGATCACGGGATGGTTCGTGATTAGATCGCGGGACGCTCGGCGATTTGGTTCACGAAGAAGTTCGACTACGCCAACCGTGTTTCTTAACGCTTCCCGCTTTGCGATCTACAAGGGTATGTAGATCCACTCTCCCTCTCGTAGATGCTCATCACCATGGATAGGTTTGCGTGTGCGTAGGAAATTTTTTGTTTCCCATGCGACGTTCCCCAACAGAGAATTGTTCTTGCTAGATACCTGTAGCAGCCACGTAAAACTTGCAATAACAATTAGAGGACGTCTAACTTGTTTTTGCAGGGTATGTTGTGATGTGATATGGCCAATTACATGATGAGATATATGTGATGTATGAGATGATCATGTATTGTATAGAATATCACGACTTGCATGTCGATGAGTATGGCAACCGGTAGGATCCATAGGGTTGTCTCTAACTATTTTGTCGTTTTGCTTTACTTTATCGCCATGAGTTAGCAATAGTCATGGAAGCAACAGTCGGCATGACAACCTTGATAGCGACACATTGAAGGAGATCAACATGATGGAGATCATGGTGTCATGCCGGTGACGATGGAGATCATGCCGGTGCTTTCAAGATGGAGATCAAAAGCACAAGTTCATGGCCATATCATGTCACTTATGATTTGCATGTGATGTTAATCCTTTTATGCACCTTGTTTTGCTTAGGATGACGATAGCATTATAAGTTGATACCTCACTTAAATTTTAAGATAAATTGTGTTCTCCCTGAGTGTGCATCGTTGTGAAAGTTCGTCGTGTCGAGACACCACGTGATGATCAGGTGTGATAGACTCTACGTTCACATACAATGGGTGCAAGCCAGTGTTGCACGTGTGGAACACTCGAGTTAAACTTGACAATCCTAGCATGTACAGACATGGCCTCGGAACACAAGAGAACAAAAGGCCGAGCATGAGTCATATAGTAGATATGATCAACATGATGATGTTCACCATTGAAACCAGCTCAACCCACATGATGATCGGACTTGAGTTGGTGAATTTGGATCATGTATTACTCAGATGACCTAAGGGATGTCAATTTGAGTGGGAGATTTCGTAATTTGATTAACTAAACTCATTATCTTGAACAATAGTCTTAGTAACCTTTGCATATTTATGTTGTAGATCAATGGCTCACGAAGTAGCACCCCTGAATTTTAATGTGTTCTTAAAGAAAGCTAAGTTGAAAGATGATGGAAGTAACTTTGTGCATTGGGCCCGTAATCTGAGGATTATCCTCATGGCTTCCCATAAGGCTTATGTCCTTGATGCACCGCTTGGTGATCCATCCGCTCCAGTGGAGTCTGCAGACATTGCGAATGCCTGATAGGCTTGTTCTGATGATTACTCAATGGTTCAATGTGCACTGTTCTATGGCTTAGAACCGGGACTTAAAAGATGTTTTGAACGTCATGGATCATATGATATGTTCCAAAAGGAGTTGAAATTTACCTTTCAGTAGAATGCCCGGATCGAGAGGTATGAGACCTCCAATAAGTTCTATGCTTGCAAAATGAAGGAGAACGGGTCTGTCAGTGAACACATACTCAGAATGTCTGAGTATTCTACTCGTTTGGCCGAATTGGGGATGCCCCTTCTGGCTCAGGCAATCACTGGTAGAGTTCTTCAATCGTTGCCACCTAGCTACAAGAACTTCGTGTTGAACTATAACATTCACAGGATGAACAAGTCAGTCGTTGAGCTATTTGTGATGTTAAAAGTCGCTGAGTCTGAGATTCAGAAGGAGCATCAAGTGTTGATGGTTAATAAAACCACTAGTTTCATGAAGAATTGCAAGGCAAGACGGGTAACTCTAAGAAGAGTGGCAAAGCAGTTGCCCCTCCCGTGAAGAAACCCAAGGCTGGACCCAAGCCACAAACTGAGTGCTTTCATTGCAAGGGAACTGGTCACTGGAAGCGGAACTGCCCCAAGTATCTGGCCGACAAGAAGGCGGCCAACAACAAACAAGGTATATATGGTATACATGTTGTTGATGTGTACCTTACCAACTCTCGTTGTAGTGCCTGGGTATTTGATACCGGTTTGGTTGCTCACATTTGCAACTCAAAACAGGAACCACGGAATAGATGAAGGCTGCCAAAGGAAGAATTGACGATGTGCATGGGAAATGGTTCGAAGGTTGTTATGATCGCCGTCGGCACACTCGCTCTTTGATTACCATCGAGATTAGTGATGAACCTGAGTAATTGTTATTTAGTTCCCGCGTTAAGCATGAACATTATATCTAAATCTTGTTTATTGCGAGACGGTTACTCATTTAAATTAGAAAATAATGGTTGTCCTATTTATATGCGTAATATCTTTTATGGTCATGCACCCAATTTGAGGGGTTTATTCATATTGAATCTCGATAGTGATGATACACATGTTCATAACATTGATGCCAAAAATGTAGAGTTGATAATGATAGTACCACTTTCTTGTGGTACTGTCGTGTAGGTCATATTGGTGTAAAACGCGTGAAGAAGCACCATGCTGATGGACTTTTGGAGTCACTTGATTTTGAATCACTTGACACATGTGAGCCATGCCTCATGGGCAAGATGACTAAAATGCCGTTCTCTGGAACAATGGAACGGACAAGTGACTTATTGGAGATCATACATACTGATGTGTGCGGTCCAATGAGCATTGAGGCGCACGGTGGATATCATTATTTCTCACCAGTATGGCCAGCAGTGTTGTAGCCATGCGGTGCAGGTAATGGAGTAGGTTGAGGCATTCCAGCACTATTGCCCCACTCGGTCGCGGTCAGCCGAGGTCAGCGGTATGACCGGTTGGACTATAGCCATGCGTGGCCGTGTGTCAGCGGTCACTGTGGCCATGTCGGGGCCTGCCGTGGGGGTCTTGTCTTGTCGCCATACTCGCGCACAGAAGGATGGGATGGGAGCTTGTCCGTCCGAAGGTGAACGGAAGTGCCGGCTTGGAGGCAGTCAGCCGTACTCCGGCCATCTCCTTGACCAGTTGGCCATGAGCCAACCGGCAAGAAGCCTGTCGGCCATGCGCCAGCCGACCGTGAGGCCGCCGGCAGCGTACCAGCCGGCCGTGGCCCAACCGGCCAAGGACGAGCCGGCGGTGTGGTTTTTCTCAATGTGGGGGGGACCCCTTAGCTTTGGCCTACCCAGGGGTAATAACCCCGTCAAGTGGCAACATCTCATCGCACGCCAACCCGCCTCCTTGGCCAGATCGGAAGCTTTTCCCTCGATCAAGGCATCAGATTCAGAACCCATGGGGAGAACTTGTCTTGGTAGACCCTGAACTCTTATGGAGGAGCCCACAGATCCCGACGCCTCGACGCCGGAAACATTGGGCCCCACCTCTGCAGAGGCCATCACCCTCAGGCTGTCTAGAACGCCAAATCCTACCGTTGCGACTGGATCCAGTATGGCCAAACAGGACCTGGATCCGCTTTCACGCAACTCCAGAACTGCAATGCCACATATCGACCCCACTCTCTTCAGTGACACGCATCCTACCATCGACTCGCTTCTAAACGAGCTATTTGATCGGATTGAGACCATGCGTATGACTGACAACCAGACCCCAGTCTGTGATCGGCTCGGGCTTAAACCCGATGATCATCGCCACGGTCAGCCACTTAGTCGCCAGCGTCGAGTGTTCGGCTGGGGGCTCTTCCCCCCAGTAACCAGAATTAAAAACAGTTTATACCCCAATCCCCGATCATCGAGACCTCACTTGCAACCCATACCCTGGAGTTCGCTCCGGAGACAGACCAGTATCATTGCATGATCTAGCACACAATTCGGAGCCCGTAATTCCGGACTCACATCATGGCGTGGAGTCAAAACTTTTCCAACCCACCACCGAAGCCGATCGCTTAAGCATCACAGCAGAGTCCAAATCTTTGGACTAGGAGAGTTGGTTCATCTTTTTTGGGCTAGACTCCTCCTCGCTAGAAACGAAGCATGAGGTCTTAGTGATCAGGAGATAATGGCAACCTTCAATCGCAATTGCCATAACGAAGGGGTTGTCAATGCCCTGGATCGTCGGCACATTCGTGACTTCACCGAGCTGTCAGACTTCTCCCGCCCCTAGAGCCTCGAGGATCGCCGCCCTTCAAAACAAAGAACGAGAGAGAAAGAACAAGGAAGAGATGTAAAAGCTAGGGTAAAATTAGTAGATTGATTTGTTCGATTGTGTGTTGTTCAATCAGGCGTCACCTCTCATCTATTTATTAGGCGGCTGGACTTGCCATACAAAAAAGGACTCCAAATCATGTCCCAATCTTCCCAAAATTAACCGAACTCGGATTTAGGTATGTTTGGGAGATTAGTTTGGTTTTTAGGTCCCATAAGCCACAAACAACCTCGGATTAAGATCATCCCAAAAGCATATTTGACCGCCTGGACGAGATGAACAACTTTCCTGCTGACCTTATTTGATTTGAAGCCATCTTGAAGGCTGAATCTCTTATGCAAAAGAGCTTATTGGTGGCACTACCCATCAGACACGTGTGTGGTGGGGCGCCCCATATTTTGACTCATGGCAGGGCTGTATTCTGATGTCTCTAACTTTTGCACACGAACTCGGATTGAGACAATTTTTATATTAAAATCGACCATTTTGATGAGGCAAAGACAATCCCTGTAGAAACGTTTCTCATATGAGGACGTCTTGGGGGCGTAATCCTCCGAATAGTGTTTTGCATACAAGGTATCAGTACTTCGAATGCAACTTCGGCCTTAGAGATGAG
Source organism: Hordeum marinum (assembly GCA_022496015.1). NCBI lineage: Eukaryota > Viridiplantae > Streptophyta > Magnoliopsida > Poales > Poaceae > Hordeum > Hordeum marinum. The sequence goes on along the minus strand of CM039677.1, from coordinate 335,918,354 downwards.
ATCGGATGGCTATGCCCCAAATATCAAACTTTCTCCTTTCGATGATAAGGAACTTTCTCACTTTGAGCACTTATCCATTTTAGGCCTTCTTAATTATGTTTTTGACCATGTCAAAATCGGGTGTCAACACATGGTCCCCCTGTTTTTCGGCGAAGTTTGCGTGCCGAAAGATAACTTGTTTAGAGTTTTTTCTAAGGACGATGTCAACACTCCATCGGCCATTTATATGCTTAGGGCAAGAATTCTATATCGTCCACTGACTTCAAATTTTTTTACATCATACCTTCGATCCGATACTACCAATCGACTTTAAAGAGATGGGAATGAACCCGTTCCTTGTAGCACTAAGGAAATCAAACTCTGAGAGGTCATGCCCTATTAAGAAGGTAACATCGAGATGATTTATGTCCACTGATGCATTGGCCAAAGCAACACAAGCCGAAATATCCGCGTGAACGACTTCTACTTCATCATTGACCCATTGTACTAAGACTTGATGCATGATAGATGGCACACACTGGTTAGCATGAACCCAACCACGACCTAATATAACATTATAGTTACCTTGCACCTTAGCGATGAAGAATGTTGTGGCCAAAGTTTTGCTTCCCACAATGAGTTCCATGCACATCACACCTTTGCCCTCTATCTTTTCTTTACCCTAAAATCCATTAAGTACCATATTGGTGTTCATCAATGCAACATCATGTGACCCCCACTTCTTGAAGACAGAATAGGGCATAAGATTTACCACAACACCACCATCTACTTGCATCCTAGCAACCGATGATCCTTTAATATGACCCTTGAGGTACAATGGCTCCAAGTGTTTCACTAGTTCTTTTGGCTTCTCGAAGGTAGCGTTATTAGTGTTGGGGAACGTCGCATGGGAAACAAAAAATTTCCTACGCACAGACAAACCTATCAATGGGGATGAGCATCTACGAGAGGGAGAGTGGATCTACGTACCCTTGTAGATCGCTAAGCGGGAAGCGTTAAGAAACGCGGTTGGTGTAGTCGAACTTCTTCGCGATCCAAATCGCCGAGCGTCCCGCGATCCAATCACGAACCGTCCCGTGAACACATCATGATCCATCCTGTGAACTCATCACGATCCATCTCACGATCTTGATCACGATCTGTCCCGCGAACTCATCACGATCCGTTCCGTGATCACATCACGAACCGTCTCGCGATCTCGATCACGGTCCTTCCGATCTAGCGCCGAACGGACGGCACCTCCGCGTTCAGCACACGTGCAGCTTGATGACGATCTCCACCGTCTTGATCCAGCAAGAGGAGGTGGAGAGGAGAGAGAGTTCACCGGCAGCATGAAGGCGCTCCGGTGATGGTGGTGGAGCAATTACGGCAGGGCTTCGCCTAAGCGCTACAGAAAACCGATCTAGAGGAGAAATTATGCACCGGTGGAACGGGTAGCACGTGGCCGGAAATTCTGTCCAAAAACCACCCAATCCACTAGTATATATAGGAGGAGAGGACAGGAGAGGCAGCCAAGGCCTTTGGGTCGGCCGAAATAGGAGGTGGGAGCAATCCTACTTCACCTCCAATCCTAGTTGGAGTAGGATTGCCTCCTATTGGCTGATTTTCCACTTTTTGCTTTAGGACTTTCTCTCCTGCGCCATGGGCCTTTGTGGCTGTTTTCTGTAACATCCCAAAATTTTATTTTGGAATGTTATGAATATAGCTATACATCTATCATCACCATTGCTTGATTGTATGTGTTAGTTGAAATGCCATTTCTGATTTGTCTGAAAGTCCTTTCTACCTTTTCCCATGTTGCTTTTACCTATTGGAAATTTTGGTTAAAAGTTCAAATAAGAGAGGAGGAACATGACACTCCACACCAGGGTCAAATTGGTGAATTATTTGAACAAAATAACCAGGGGTTATTTTTAAAATATTTGCAAAAAAGGATCTAAAAACAATTAGGCAATTTCTGAAAATAATATTTTTTCAAAGTGTTCAAATGACAGAATAGAAATGTTCATTAAATAGCATTTATTATTCTGTTAATTTTGATATATAATACCCCTATATTTAGAGACGATTTGAATGCTTTAAATGTTTTTGAATGTCTCTTTTCCCACCTGTTTTTTAAATGCTAAAAAATATTAAAGAAAAACGGTAACGGCTTTTCGATTAAACGGGCCGGCCCACCTGTTTATTTCGCGCATTTACTACAGACCGGTCACCCGCTGCGCCGTTACTTCTTTTCCCTCACCGACAGGCGGACCCCACCCCGACCGACCATTCCTCCCGCGCGGTCATCTCTTTCCCCTCTCTCCCACGACCGTCGCCGGCGATAAACACCCCCCCGAGAATCCCGCCTCCCCATCACTCCCCTCGCCCCCTCCCTGGACTATATAAGCGCGCCACTCCCCGCAATCCATTTCACCCCGAGCCCCTCGTCCCGTCACCAGACCGTCGCAGCATCACTCGCCGGAGTTGCCACCATCACCGGATCTTCCCATCACCGTTGCCGTCGATTTCGACTTTCCCTCCCCACTCCGACATCACCAATCGGTGCAGGACGACCACCGCCTCCGTTTGAACCTCTCCGCGCTCCATTTCGACCACCGGAGCCATCTCCGTCGACGACCTCAGCTTCCGGCCGCCGCCTCCATCGCCGGAGTTCCTCCTCCCCACCGGTAACTCGCCGTCGTGACACCTCCTCCCTCCGTTTCAGATCCAACGGTCCCGATTAGAAGTCGCTTAAAAAACCCGAATCGGTATTCTCCTTACATCGGTCGACCGCCCGTAACCAGCTAACGCTCACACCGACTAGCCAACCGGATAGTGCCACGTCACCCCTGACCGTCCGGTAGTATTTTTTTTTCCGGTTTAGTTTTAAATTAACAGAATGTTTTACAAATTTGTTTTAGCTATATCTTTTTATCTATTTAGTGTTTTGAGTTGATTCTTTTTGCAATAGCTCACAAATTTCATGTAGTTTCACCCTGTACTTTTAAATTTCAAATTTGAACTATAAACTTTGAATTTAATCAAATTTGCTAAAAATCTTCAAATCTGAATAACTAGAGTTTGAAAATAGATTTTTATATGATTCTTTTTGCTACTGTTTGGTATTAGTTAGGACTATCTCCATGTTTAGTTGAGGATTTTTTAGGATGATTTTTAATAGTGTTTTAGCTATAAACAGAATCTGCTTATTATTATAATATAGTTTTATAAACTTAATTTTGATTAGTTTGATTTAGAATTTGGTTTTATTTGTTTATTAGGTTCTGTTAGTAAACATTTAGTGTTTTCACTTACTGTTAATAAAAATATAAATTTGCCTAGTTTAATTTCATTTAACATAGGAATCACAATTTCTTTTCAAATAGGCATCATTTGATTAAAACAACTAACTAATGGTTTTGCTTCAAACAAAGTTTTATAATATTTAATTCTGTTTTCTAAGACAGATTTAATAGTAAATTCTTTTCTGTTAAGAACATGTTTTGCTAATAAATAATAAGTTTAGTTTTCATTTTTTTTTGTTAATATAACTATAGTTGATTCATATAGTGTTTATCACAAACTTGTATAAACTCTACTAAAGTTTTCCCAACAAACTTAAATTGATTATATTCTGTTTATTAATAAAATATTCTATTGTTTCCCTTGCTGTCAACAATTGTTTTGCTATGTAGTAGTGTTTTCATCATCCCCTTTGGAAAAACCAAACTTTGTGTGTTTTACTTGCTAGAGACTTTTGAGCATTGTTTGCATAGTTTGTTTAGTACTTCTTTGCTGAATGTTATGAGTACTTATTTTGGTTGTATGCTTATTTGAGTGCATTGTTTGTTTCGTAGATTATCCGGAGTGCGAAGCTTGTTACCTAGAGTCACTCACGTACGAAGATCATCAATCAGGCAAGTCACTTTGATCATGTTTTACCCATGTTTTATATGCATTAGTTCTACCATCTCCCTAGTTGCATGCAAGATAGGTTAGTTGGAAACTTGGTTACATTGTAGTAGTATCATGTGGTAGATACCTCTCTCAACCCCCTTTGACAACATTGGCCCCGGGAAACGTCGTTTTACCTTTTGCTATGCTATTAGTAGACGGGGTTGGTTGTGTGATTCATGAGAGTTGAGAGAGTTAATAATTTCAAGACCTACATAATGATCAAGATTTCAATACTCCAAGTTTTCAACATACCTCTGGGTGGATGATGGTTGAACGGCACCCTGGAGAAACCAGTGGTTAGCCTAGGTGATGCTGGAGATGGCCAGTATTCACGCGGAAAGGTCCACCCAGGCACAAAGAGATGGATGGATGCTTTAAAACCCAAGGCTTACCTGCACAGCCACAAGTCATTATGGGCTCTGGCTTGGTTGGATATCGTGGTGACCCTGGACAGGCGGTGCTACGAGAGGTAGAAGAACGGTAGGAAAGGATGGGCACCGTCAGAGTCGCAGGGAAACCCTTTGGAAGACCATGTTTTGGTCATCCGTTTCTCAAACACCCTGAAGTGCAAGAAATCAAACGGAGGCGACCAAATCTTGTGGGGAACGTGTGCAAAACTCTGCAGAGTACTTAAACCTAATCGATTAGCCGTGTCCACGGTTATGGACGACTTGAGCCAAAGGAATTGGAACTTCCGGAACTCTCAACACAAATAATATGATGATGTGGGAATTTAATAATTTTGGGTATGAGAATTGGTTGGTGGAACCATCTCATTAATCAACCAACTTAGTAATGTTTTGCTTAGCCCCTTTTCTTGATGTAGGAAAAATTGGCTTTACGCAAAACTTACCACCCCACCTGCCATATATGCATATAGACTAGCTGATTATTTTCACACCTCTACTGTGACTTTGCCGCCATATTCCATATGCTGACCTACACGGCTGCAACGTATCATGTTGCAGAGTATTTTTCCGACCAGGAGTGAGGACGCGTTCTATGCTCAGTGAGATGCCCTTGGAGTCGGATGGACTCATCTACCGTCGACGCTTCCGCAAGATTTAGATATTCTCATGAGTTGGCCTTTAGCCACTTTATTGTAATTTTTATTGTAATAAAGGACTCTATATGAGATTGCGATTAATATAATGCTGTGTGATTTCCCTTTGATATATACATTGATGTACCGTGTGTGTACCAGCATGATCTTGGGATGGTACGGAAAACACCGGAGACTTGGCCTTTCAGGTCGGGTCGCTACAGAAATGGTATCAGAGCACACGCTGACCGTAGGACGTAACCTCTAGGATTGGAAAGCCTTAGGATTGTTTCTCTTTGTCTTTAAATATCTTATACTCTCATCTATTCGTTTCTGACTCCTCTCCGATTATTTCAAAATTTATAGATGGCCACCTTCATCCCAGTGTTGATCACGGAGTTTTGCCAGCCTGACGCAACGATGCCCTTTGGTAAGGAGCTGATGAGGATCGTCAAGGACGTAAGGATTGCTTTGCCGAGCATCACCGGGACTCCTATCATGTCATTTCCCCAAGATGGACGCTACAGGATCGAGGTGCATATTCCAGGGAAGACCTTTGGGAATCGGAAGGAACCCATAGATCTCAAGTTCGTGGCACCCAGTTGGATACTTGGAAGAGACATGGCCATTCATCGTGCCCTTGGACGTATTCGGGAGGAATACAGAGGTGGAACCATTTCACCAGGACTCAGCATGGTTTGCCGCAGAGATGCCCATGGCAACATCATCACCAATCCCACTGCAGACACCACTATCTCCTATATCCAGACCTTGGAGACTCACATCAGGACTCTGGAGCTTCGAGTTCGTGCTGACACGAAGACTATCAAGAATCTGATGAATCGCGAGCTGGACCTTGAAGCTGATCTGCGAGAGGCCAACTATGAACACGAGCATGAAGTGAAGGACTTCCTAGAGAGGATTGATGAGCAGAATGCACGCATTGCAACTCTGGAGGAGCAGCTAGACATGAGGGAAAACCTTCACCCCAAAGGAGACATGGCACCCTTCATCAGCGACGATGAAGACTATGAGGAAAGCACCACCGGAGGACCTACGACTATGCACTTTTGAGGAGAACATTAGTTATGCCCTCCATGTATCTTTTATTCGTTAAAGCGTAGGTCGATGCTTAGTTGTCTGAGATTTGTATTTCCATTGTTTGACATTGATTGAATAAATGAATGAGTGTTTGGTGTGATATGTTTGTTGCATTGCATATGGGTAGTGAATTTCTTCTAGACCCTTGTTCTATTCTAATTCTCATCCCTCTGAAAACAGCAAGATGCCTCCACGACGTGAGACCGACTTCACTTTCCCACCAGAACTCACTCAACTCCTTCAGCAACAGAATGCACTGATGCAACTATTGATTCAGAATCAGACCAACAATCAGAACAACAATGATCATCACCATCCACCCCAGACTGACAATCTCACCCGTTTTCTGAGGTTGAACCCTCCAACTTTCTCTAGCAGTACTGAGCCCATTGTGGCAGATGACTGGCTCCGCAAGATGGAGAGAGAACTTGTCACCGCTGGATGCACTGACGCTGAGAAAGTGCGATTTGCCGCACATCAACTGGAAGGACCAGCAGCATCATGGTGGGAGAATTACACCACCACTTATCCTATTGCAGATGTGACTTGGGAGCAATTCAAGCTTGCTTTCCGCACAGCTCATGTTTCAGCTGGAGCCATGAGTCTAAAGAAGCGCGAGTTTCGCAACTTGCGCCAGGGTAATCGCTCTGTGGCCCAATATGTGGAAGAGTTTAACATGTTGGCCCGTTATGCCCCAGGAGATGTGGCCGATGATGCGGCCAAGCAAGAAAAGTTTCTGGAAGGACTCAATGATGAGTTGAGCATACAGCTGGTAGTGGCTAATTTCAACAACTACCAAGAGCTGGTGGATAAGGCACTTATTCTGGAAGGTAAACAGCAGCAGATTGAGAACCGCAAGCGGAAGTACACTCAGGGGAAGTTCAACTCTGGAGCTCATCAGAAGCCTCGTTACTCCCCGTACTCCGGGAATACCGGATCAGGAAACAGTAAGTTTGGAAAGCACACTCATACTGTGCATAACCATGGAGGCCACCATCATGGAGGAAATGGGAACAACCGTCTCAACCATGGTAACTTCAAGACTGACAATGGGAATGGGAACAACAACCAGCACCGTCAAGTTCCTGCTCAGAAGGATCTGAGTCACATTACCTATTTCAAGTGCCAGAAGACAGGGCACTATGCTACTGAGTGTCCCCAGAGCAAGCAAGGCAATGGAAACGGCACTAACAACGGCAACTCCGCAGCCAAGAAGCCCAATCCGTTTCCCCGTGCTCAAGTGAATCACATCGATGTGGAAGAAGTCTATGATCAGCCCGAGACTGTGGTTGGTAAGTTTTTATTGCATTCACGTCCTGTTACAGTACTTTTTGATTCGGGTGCAACTCATTCATTCATATCAAGGGTAGTTGTGGATAAGTATGGTTTGCCCACCAAAACCCTTAGTCATCCCATTAAGGTTAGTTCTCCAGGAGGTATGATGATGGCAGGGATAGGATGCCATGCCTTGAAACTCAATATAGGGAACCATGTTTTTCCCACCGACCTCATCGTCTTAGAGTCACAAGGATTGGATGTAATCCTAGGCATGGATTGGATGACCAAGTATGAAGGAAATCTTGATTGCCCTAGCAAGTCTGTTTCACTCACCACCCCGGAGAACAAGAGGATTAAGTATGTATCCCGACGCACACGTATGAGTGCTCGGTTAAATGCCCTCACGGGAGTTGTTCAGGAGGAAGTACCTGTGGTAAAAGACTTTCCGGATGTATTTCCGGAAGAATTACCAGGAATGCCACCAGATAGGGAAATTGAGTTCTTAATAGAGCTACAGCCAGGGACAGCTCCAATTTCCAAGAGACCCTATCGGATGCCCGCAAATGATCTGTCGGAAATCAAGAAGCAAATCAAGGAGTTATTGGACAAAGGTTATATTCGCCCAAGTTCTTCACCTTGGGGAGCCCCAGTACTTTTGGTGGAGAAGAAGGATAAATCTTTGAGAATGGTAGTGGACTATCGTGCCTTGAACGAGGTGACTATCAAGAACAAGTAGCCTCTACCGATGATTAATGATTTGTTTGATCAGCTCGTAGGAGCCAAAGTATTCTCCAAGATCGATCTTCGATCAGGGTATCACCAGTTGAAAATTCGTGAACAGGATATACCCAAAACAGCTTTCACCACGAGGTATGGCTTGTATGAGTATACGGTCATGTCTTTTGGATTGACTAATGCTCCTGCCTACTTCATGTATTTGATGAACAAAGTATTCATGGAATACCTAGACAAGTTTGTTGTGGTGTTCATCGATGACATTTTGATATTCTCCAAGAACGAGGAAGAGCATAAGGAACATTTGCGTTTAGTTCTAGAGAAGCTAAGAGAGCATCAGTTATATGCCAAGTTCAGCAAATGTGAATTTTGGTTGACGGAAGTCGGATTCCTTGGACATGTTATTTCCGGAGAAGGAATAGCCGTAGACCCCGCTAAGGTTGAAGCCGTCACCGAGTGGAAGTCACCCACCTCAGTTAAGGAGATCCGCAGTTTCCTTGGACTTGCCGGATATTACCAGAGATTCATTGAGAATTTCTCCAAGGTTGCCAAGCCCATGACTGAGTTGTTGAAGAAAGAATCCAAGTATGTTTGGACTGTGGAATGTGAAGCCAGTTTCCAGGAGTTAAAGGAACGTTTGGTCACAGCCCCAGTGTTGATCTTGCCCGATATTCGGAAGGATTTCCAGGTTTATTGTGATGCTTCACGTCAAGGACTTGGAGGAGTACTTATGCAGGATGGAAAAGTTGTAGCCTATGCTTCCAGACAGCTACGACCTCATGAGTTGAATTATGCCACTCATGATTTGGAACTAGCAGCCGTAGTGCACGCACTCAAGACCTGGAGACATTTCCTTATCGGAAATAGTTGTGATGTTTACACCGACCATAAGAGCCTGAAGTATATCTTCACGCAGAAAGAGTTGAACCTCAGACAGAGGAGATGGTTAGAGTTAATCAAGGACTATGACATGAGATTACACTACCATCCAGGTAAGGCTAATGTTGTAGCCGATGCTTTGAGTCGGAAAACTTATGTGAACACACTCACAGCTGGAGGATTACCTCAAGAGTTAGTCGATGATCTTAGAGAGCTCAAGCTAGAGATAGTTCCAAGAGGATATGTTGCTACACTGGAAATTCAGTCCACCTTGACCGAAAGAATTCGAGAAGCCCAGAAATCGGACAAGGAGATAGCTGAAATTAAACAGAGAATGAAAGATGGTAAAGCTAAAGGTTTTCGTGAGGATGAACACGGAACTTTGTGGTTTGAGAACCGAATCTATGTGCCCAATGAACCAGAGCTCAGGAAGTTGATACTTCAGGAAGCCCACGATTCACCTTACTCGATACACCCAGGCAACACCAAGATGTATCTGGATTTAAAGGAAAGTTATTGGTGGACAGGTATGAAGAAAGATATTGCAGAGCATGTTGCGATATGTGATGTTTGTCAGCGAGTAAAGGCAGAACATCAGAAACCAGCAGGGTTACTCCAACCTTTGCCGATACCCGAGTGGAAATGGGAAAAGCTTGGTATGGATTTCATCACAGGATTGCCCAGGACCCGTTCAGGTTATGATTCCATCTGGGTAGTGGTAGATCGCTTGACCAAGGTAGCTCACTTCATTCCAGTAAAGACCACCTATACCAGTGCTAAGCTAGCCAAGATATACATGACCAGGATCGTATGTCTGCATGGAGTTCCGAGGAGTATCGTGTCAGATAGAGGAACACAATTTACCTCAAAGTTTTGGCATCAGTTACATGAAACTTTGGGTACAAGGCTAGAGTTCAGTACAGCCTTTCATCCGCAGACAGATGGACAGACTGAGAGAGTCAATCAGATTCTGGAGGACATGTTGAGAGCTTGTGCACTAGACTATGGATCTAGTTGGGACGATAACTTGCCTTACGCAGAATTCTCGTACAACAACAGTTATCAGACCAGTCTAAAGATGGCCCCTTTCGAAGCTTTATACGGAAGAAGATGTAGAACACCACTCACGTGGGATGGTGTTGGAGACCGACAACTTTTTGGTCCCGACCTTATCCGAGATTCTGAAGAGAAAGTCAGGTTGATTCGTGACAGACTCAAGATAGCTCAATCTCGACAGAAGAGTTATGCTGACAGCAAGCGCAAAGAAGTGACATATGAAGTGGGAGACCGAGCATATCTTCGTGTATCCCCGCTTCGAGGAACCAAGAGATTTGGTGTTAAAGGAAAATTAGCACCCAGATTCATAGGCCCCTACAAAATTCTTGAACGTAGAGGTGAAGTTGCATACAAACTGGAATTGCCAGAAGGATTGTCCGAAGTTCATAATGTGTTCCATGTTTCCCAGCTGAAGAAATGTCATGCTGAGATGGTTGACATCCCTTTGCGAGACACCGTGCCCCTAGAGGCCATACAGCTTGAAAGTGATCTGACTTATGAGGAGAAGCCTGTCAAGATAATCGAGACATCCAACCGAGTTACCCGCAGCAAGATTATCAAGTTCTGTAAAGTTTTGTGGAGTCACCATACCGAAGAAGAAGCCACCTGGGAACGCGAAGAAGATCTTCGTAGAGACCATCCGCACCTATTTTCTAGCCAACCCGAATCTCGAGGGCGAGATTCATCTTAAGGTGGGTAGGTTTGTAACATCCCAAAATTTTATTTTGGAATGTTATGAATATAGCTATACATCTATCATCACCATTGCTTGATTGTATGTGTTAGTTGAAATGCCATTTCTGATTTGTCTGAAAGTCCTTTCTACCTTTTCCCATGTTGCTTTTACCTATTGGAAATTTTGGTTAAAAGTTCAAATAAGAGAGGAGGAACATGACACTCCACACCAGGGTCAAATTGGTGAATTATTTGAACAAAATAACCAGGGGTTATTTTTAAAATATTTGCAAAAAAGGATCTAAAAACAATTAGGCAATTTCTGAAAATAATATTTTTTCAAAGTGTTCAAATGACAGAATAGAAATGTTCATTAAATAGAATTTATTATTATGTTAATTTTGATATATAATACCCCTATATTTAGAGACGATTTGAATGCTTTAAATGTTTTTGAATGTCTCTGAAAAAAATATTAAAGAAAAACGGTAACGGCTTTTCGATTAAACGGGCCGGCCCACCTGTTTATTTCGCGCATTTACTACAGACCGGTCACCCGCTGCGCCGTTACTTCTTTTCCCTCACCGACAGGCGGACCCCACCCCGACCGACCATTCCTCCCGCGCGGTCATCTCTTTCCCCTCTCTCCCACGACCGTCGCCGGCGATAAACACCCCCCCGAGAATCCCGCCTCCCCATCACTCCCCTCGCCCCCTCCCTGGACTATATAAGCGCGCCACTCCCCGCAATCCATTTCACCCCGAGCCCCTCGTCCCGTCACCAGACCGTCGCAGCATCACTCGCCGGAGTTGCCACCATCACCGGATCTTCCCATCACCGTTGCCGTCGATTTCGACTTTCCCTCCCCACTCCGACATCACCAATCGGTGCAGGACGACCACCGCCTCCGTTTGAACCTCTCCGCGCTCCATTTCGACCACCGGAGCCATCTCCGTCGACGACCTCAGCTTCCGGCCGCCGCCTCCATCGCCGGAGTTCCTCCTCCCCACCGGTAACTCGCCGTCGTGACACCTCCTCCCTCCGTTTCAGATCCAACGGTCCCGATTAGAAGTCACTTAAAAAAACCGAATCGGTATTCTCCTTACATCGGTCGACCGCCCGTAACCAGCTAACGCTCACACCGACTAGCCAACCGGATAGTGCCACGTCACCCCTGACCGTCCGGTAGTATTTTTTTTTTCCGGTTTAGTTTTAAATTAACAGAATGTTTTACAAATTTGTTTTAGCTATATCTTTTTATCTATTTAGTGTTTTGAGTTGATTCTTTTTGCAATAGCTCACAAATTTCATGTAGTTTCACCCTGTACTTTTAAATTTCAAATTTGAACTATAAACTTTGAATTTAATCAAATTTGCTAAAAATCTTCAAATCTGAATAACTAGAGTTTCAAAATAGATTTTTATATGATTCTTTTTGCTACTGTTTGGTATTAGTTAGGACTATCTCCATGTTTAGTTGAGGATTTTTTAGGATGATTTTTAATAGTGTTTTAGCTATAAACAGAATCTGCTTATTATTATAATATAGTTTTATAAACTTAATTTTGATTAGTTTGATTTAGAATTTGGTTTTATTTGTTTATTAGGTTCTGTTAGTAAACATTTAGTGTTTTCACTTACTGTTAATAAAAATATAAATTTGCCTAGTTTAATTTCATTTAACATAGGAATCACAATTTCTTTTCAAATAGGCATCATTTGATTAAAACAACTAACTAATGGTTTTGCTTCAAACAAAGTTTTATAATATTTAATTCTGTTTTCTAAGACAGATTTAATAGTAAATTCTTTTCTGTTAAGAACATGTTTTGCTAATAAATAATAAGTTTAGTTTTCATTTTTTTTTGTTAATATAACTATAGTTGATTCATATAGTGTTTATCACAAACTTGTATAAACTCTACTAAAGTTTTCCCAACAAACTTAAATTGATTATATTCTGTTTATTAATAAAATATTCTATTGTTTCCCTTGCTGTCAACAATTGTTTTGCTATGTAGTAGTGTTTTCATCATCCCCTTTGGAAAAACCAAACTTTGTGTGTTTTACTTGCTAGAGACTTTTGAGCATTGTTTGCATAGTTTGTTTAGTACTTCTTTGCTGAATGTTATGAGTACTTATTTTGGTTGTATGCTTATTTGAGTGCATTGTTTGTTTCGTAGATTATCCGGAGTGCGAAGCTTGTTACCTAGAGTCACTCACGTACGAAGATCATCAATCAGGCAAGTCACTTTGATCATGTTTTACCCATGTTTTATATGCATTAGTTCTACCATCTCCCCAGTTGCATGCAAGATAGGTTAGTTGGAAACTTGGTTACATTGTAGTAGTATCATGTGGTAGATACCTCTCTCAACCCCCTTTGACAACATTGGCCCCGGGAAACGTCGTTTTACCTTTTGCTATGCTATTAGTAGACGGGGTTGGTTGTGTGATTCATGAGAGTTGAGAGAGTTAATAATTTCAAGACCTACATAATGATCAAGATTTCAATACTCCAAGTTTTCAACATACCTCTGGGTGGATGATGGTTGAACGGCACCCTGGAGAAACCAGTGGTTAGCCTAGGTGATGCTGGAGATGGCCAGTATTCACGCGGAAAGGTCCACCCAGGCACAAAGAGATGGATGGATGCTTTAAAACCCAAGGCTTACCTGCACAGCCACAAGTCATTATGGGCTCTGGCTTGGTTGGATATCGTGGTGACCCTGGACAGGCGGTGCTACGAGAGGTAGAAGAACGGTAGGAAAGGATGGGCACCGTCAGAGTCGCAGGGAAACCCTTTGGAAGACCATGTTTTGGTCATCCGTTTCTCAAACACCCTGAAGTGCGAGAAATCAAACGGAGGCGACCAAATCTTGTGGGGAACGTGTGCAAAACTCTGCAGAGTACTTAAACCTAATCGATTAGCCGTGTCGACGGTTATGGACGACTTGAGCCAAAGGAATTGGAACTTCCGGAACTCTCAACACAAATAATATGATGATGTGGGAATTTAATAATTTTGGGTATGAGAATTGGTTGGTGGAACCATCTCATTAATCAACCAACTTAGTAATGTTTTGCTTAGCCCCTTTTCTTGATGTAGGAAAAATTGGCTTTACGCAAAACTTACCACCCCACCTGCCATATATGCATATAGACTAGCTGATTATTTTCACACCTCTACTGTGACTTTGCCGGCATATTCCATATGCTGACCTACACGGCTGCAATGTATCATGTTGCAGAGTATTTTTCCGACCAGGAGTGAGGACGCGTTCTATGCTCAGTGAGATGCCCTTGGAGTCGGATGGACTCATCTACCGTCGACGCTTCCGCAAGATTTAGATATTCTCATGAGTTGGCCTTTAGCCACTTTATTGTAATTTTTATTGTAATAAAGGACTCTATATGAGATTGCGATTAATATAATGCTGTGTGATTTCCCTTTGATATATACATTGATGTACCGTGTGTGTACCAGCATGATCTTGGGATGGTACGGAAAACACCGGAGACTTGGCCTTTCAGGTCGCGTCGCTACATTTTCCCAGCCCACTAAGGGATGGTTATTATTCTCCCACAGCCCATGGACCTCTTGGGGTCGAAATACCCCTCCCGGAGGTCCTCCGATACACTACCGGCACTCCCGGTACAATACCGATACTCCCGATACACTACCGATGAGCCCAAAACTTTTCCGGCGACCAAACTGGGACTTCCTATATATGAATCTTTACCTCCGGACCATTACGGAGCTCCTCGTGATGTCCGGGATCTCATCCGGGACTCCGAACAACCTTCGGTCACCACCATACATAACTCTACACTACCGAAACGTCACCGAACCTTAAGTGTGCAGACCCTGCGGGTTCGAGAACTATGTAGACATGACTGAGACGCCTCTACGGTCAATAACCAATGGTGGGACCTGGACGTCCACATTGGTTCCTACATATTCTATGAAGATCTTTATCGGTCGAACCTCTATGTCAAGGATTCAGTTAATCCCGTATATCGTTCCCTTTGTTCTTCGGTATGTTACTTGCCCGAGATTCGATCGTCGGTATCTCCATACCTAGTTCAACCTCGTTACCGGCAAGTCTCTTTACTCGTTCCGTAATACAAGATCCCGCAAATAACAATTAGTCACATTGCTTGCAAGGCTTATTGTGATGTTGCATTACCGAGTGGGCCCCGAGATACCTCTCCGTTACACGGAGTAACAAATCCCAATCTCGATCCATGCCAACTCAACAGACACCATCGGAGATACCTGTAGAGCACCTTTATAGTCACCCAGTTACATTGCGATGTTTGATACACACAAGGCACTCCTCCGATATCCGTGAGTTGCATGATCTCATGGTCATAGGAACATATACTTGACATGCAGAAAACAGTAGCAATAAACTGACACGATCATATGCTATGTTTGTAGTTTGGGTCTTATCCATCACATCATTCTCCTAATGATGTGATCCCGTTATCAAATAACATCTCATGTCCATGGCTAGGAAACCTTAACCATCCTTTGATCAACGAGCTAGTCCATTAGAGGCATACTAGGGACATGGTTTTGTCTATGTATCCACACATGCATTTAAGTCTCCGATCAATACAATTATAGCATGGATAATAAACGATTATCATGAACAAGGAAATATGATAATAACTAATTTATTATTGCCTCTAGGGCTTATTTCCAACAGTCTCCCACTTGCACTAGAGTCAATAATCTAGTTCACATCACCATGTGATTCGCATTGTTATGAATCTAACACCCAATGAGTTCTGGGGCTCGATCATGCTTTGCATGTGAGAGAGGTCTTATAGTCAACGGGTCTGCGATATTCAGATCTGTGTGTACTTTGGATATCTCTATGTCAAACCGTAAACACTGCTACCACACTCCACTTGGTACTATTTCCAAATGGCTTCTCCACTATACGTATCCAGATTGCTACTACTAGTCATCCGGATAGGTGTTAAAGCTTGCATCGACGTAACTCTTTATCACCTCCATAATCAAGAAACATTTCCTTAGTCCTCTGGTTACTAAGGATAATTCCGACCGCTGTCCAGTGATCCACTCCTGGACCACTCTTGTACCCCTTGACAGACTCATGGCAAGGCACACATAGGTGCGGTACACAGCATGGCATAATATAGAGCCTATGGCTAAGGCATAGGGGACGACGTTCGTCCTTTCTCTTTCTTCTGCCGTTGTCGAGCTTTGAGTCTCACTCAACTTCACACCTTACAAATCAGACGAGAACTATTTCTCTGGCTGATCCATTTTGAACTCTTTCAAAATCTTGTGAAGGTATGCACTCATTGAAAGTCTCATCAAGCATCTTGATCTATCTCTATAGATTTTGATGCTCAACAATTAGGTAGCTTTATCCAGGTCTTCCTTTGAAAATCACTTTCCAAATAACTGTTTTATGCTTTCCAGAAACTCTACATTATTTCTGAACAACAATATGTCATCCAGATATACTTATCAGAAATTCTATAGTGCTCCCACTCACTTTATTGCAAATACAGGTTTCTCATAAACTTTGTATAAACATCAAAACTTTGATCACCTCATCAAAGCATATATTCCAACTCCGAGATGCTTGCTTCAGTCCATGGAAGGATCACCGAAGCTTGCACACCTGTTAGCATCCTTAGGCCTAACAAAACCTTCTGGTTGTATCACATACAACCTTTCCTCAAGTAAACCATTAAGGAAACGATGTTTTGACATCCATCTGCCAGATTTCATAATTGAAAACACAGCAACTGCTAACATAATTCCAACAGACTTTTAGCATCGCTACGAGTGAGAAAGTCTCATCGTAGTCAACTCCTTGAACTTGTCACAAACATCTTTGCAACAAGTCGAGCTTTACAAATAGTGACATTCACCATCAATGTCTGTCTTCATTTTAAAGATCCATTTGTACTCAACGACCTGCCGTCCAACGAGGAAGTCTACCAAAGTCTACACTTGGTTTTAATACATGGATCCTATCTCGGATTTCATGGCCTCCAACCATTTGTCGGAATCCGGGCCCATCATCGCTTCTCCATAGCTCGTAGGTTCATCGTTGTCCAACAACATGACCTCCAAGACAGAGTTGTCGTACCACTTAGGAGCAGTACACATCCTTGTCGACCTACGAAGTTTGATAGTAACTTGATCCTGAAGCTTCATGATCATCATCATTAACTTCCTCTTCAACTAACGTAGGCTTCACAGTAACATCTTTCTGTGCTGCGCTACTCTCTGGTTGAACAAAGGTTTAACAACCTCATCAAGTTCTATCTTCCTCCCACTCAATTCTTTCGAGAGAAACTTTTTCTCGAGAAAGGACCCAGTTCTAGCAACAAACACTTTGCACTCGGATCTGAGATAGAAGGTATACCCATCTGTTCTTAGGGTATTCTATGAAGATACATTTGTCCGCTTTGGGTTCTAGCTCATTATGTGAAAACATTTTCCACACAAGCATCGCAGCCCCAAACATTAAGAAATGACAGCTTAGGTTTCTATCAAACCATAATTCACACGGTGTCATCTCAACGGATTTAGATGATGCCCTATTTAAAGTGAATGTAGTTGTCTCTAATGCATAACCCCAAAAATTATAGTAGTAAAACGATAAGAGACATCACAGTATGCACTATATCAATAGAGCATGACTATGATGTTCGGACACACCATCACACCATGGTGTTCCAGGTGGCGTTAGTTGTGAAACAAATTTCACGTTGTCTTAAGTTGTATGCCAAACTCGTAACTCAGATATTCACCTCCACGATCATATCGCGGTCATTTTTATCTTCTTGTCACGATGATCTTTAAACTTCACTCTGAATTTGCTTGAACCTTTCAAACGATTCAGACTTGTGTTTCATTAAGTAAATATACACTATATCTACTCAAATCATCAGTGAAGGTAAGAAAATAACGATATCCACTGCACGCTACAAGACTCACTAGATTGCATACATGAACATGTATCATTTCCAATGAATCACTTGCCCGCTCCATCCAACGGGGTCTTTTAGTCATCTTGCCCAAGAGGCATGGTTCGCATGTCTCAACCGATTCGAAATCGAATGAGTCCAAAGATCCATCAGCATGGAGTTTCTTCATGCGCTTTATACCAATATGACATTTTGCGGTAGTGCCACAAGTATGTGGTACCATCATTATTAACTTTGTATCTTTTGACATCAATGTTATGAACATGTGTATTACTACGATCAAGATTTCAACAAACCATTCTCACTGGGTGCATGACCATTGAAGGCATTATTCATGTAAACAGAATAACCATTATTCTCTAACTTAAATGAATAACCGTATTGCAATAAACATGATCTAATCATGTTCATGCTCAACGCAAAACACCAAATAACATTTATTTAGGTTCGTCACTAATCCTGAAGGTAGAGAGAGTGTGCGATGTTGATCACATCAACCTCGGAAACAATTCCAACACACATCGTCACCTCACCCTTAGCTAGTTCTCCGTTTATTCCGTAGCTTTTATTTCGAGGTACTAACATTTAGCAACCAAACCGGTATCCAATACCCAGGTGCTACTAGGAGTACTAGCAAGGTACACATCAATAACTCGTATATCAAATATACTTCTGTCGATTTTGCCAGCCTTCTTATCTACCAAGTATCTAGGGTTGTTCCGCTTCAGCGACCGCTCACCTCATAACAGGAGCACTTAGTCTCGGGTTTGAGTTCAACTTCGGGTTGCTTCACTGGTGCAGCAACTGACTTGCTATCCATGAAGTTTCCCTCCTTGCTCTTGCCCTTCTCGAAACTAGTGGTTTGATTAACCATCAACACATGACGCTCCTTCTTGATTTCTACCTTCGCGGTGTCAAACATCGCGAACAGCTCAGGAATCATTATTTCTATCCCTGGCAATTTATAGTTCATCACCAAGTTCTAGTAGCTTAGTGACAGTGACTTTGGAGAACTATATCAATCACTATCTTATCTGGAAGATCAACTCCCACTTGATTCAAGCGATTGTAGTACCCAGACAATCTGAGTACATGCTCAACGGTTGAGCTATTCTCCTTCATCTTACAGGCAAAGAATCTTGTTGGAGATCTCATATCTCGCAACACGGGCACGAGCCTGAGATCACAATCTCAGCTCCTAGAACATCTCATATGTTCTGTGACGTTCAAAACGTTTTGGAGCCTCAATTCTAAGCCGTAATGCATGACGCACTAAACTATCAAGTAGTCATCGAAACGTGCCTGTTAGATGTTCACAACATCTATAGACGACGCTAGAGGGGGTGGCGCACCGAGCGGTGCATTAAGGACATAAGCCTTCTGTGCAGCAATGAGGACAATCCTCAGATCACGGACCCAGTCCGCAATTTTGCTACCAACATCTTTCAATTCTATTTCTCTAGGAACATATAAAAATACAAGGGAGCTACAGCGCGAGCTAGTAATCTACAACATAATTTGCAAAGACACTTTGACTATGTTCATGATAATGAGTTCAATTAATCATATTACTTAAGAACTCCCACTCAAATTGACATCCCTCTGATCATTCGAGTGATACATGATCCAAATTCACCAACTCAAGTCCGATCATCACATGAGTTGAGGTGGCTGCAATGGTGAACATCATTATGTTGATCATATCTACTATATGACTCATGTTCGACCTTTCGGTCTCTTGTGTTCCGAGGCCATGTCTGTACATGCTAGGCTCGTCAAGTTTAACCTGAGTGTTCTGCGCGTGCAAATCTGGCTTGCACCCGTTGTATGTGAACGTAGAGTCTATCACACCCGATCATCACGTGGTGTCTCAACACGACGAACTTTCGCAACGGTGCACACTCGGGGAGAACACAATTTATCTTGAAATTAAGTGAGGGATCACCTTATAATGCTACCGTCGTCCTAAGCAAAACAAGGTGCATAAAAGGATTAACATCACATGCAAATCATAAGTGACATGATATGGCCATGATCTTGTGCTTTTGATCTCCATCATGAAAGCACCGGCATGATCTCCATCGTCACCGGCATGACACCATGATCTCCATCATCTTGATCTCCATCAACGTGTCGCCATCGGGGTTGTCACGCCCTGCATGCTTCTACTACTATTGCTACCGTAGCGATAAAGTAAAGAATTACATAGCGCTTAATGATTAACACGCAGGTCATACAATAATTAAAGACAACCCTATGGCTCCTGCCGGTTGCCATATTCATCGACATGCAAGTCGTGATAATCTATACATCACATGATCATCTCATACATCACATATATCACATCATGTAATTGGCCATATCATATCACAAAATACCCTTCAAAAAATGGTTAGACGTCCTCTAATTGTTGTTGCATGTTTTACGTGGCTGCTACGGGTATCTAGCAAGAACAATTCTCACCTACGCATAAACCACAACGGTGATACACTAGTTTGCTTTTCAACCTTCTCAAGGACCGCCTTTGTCGAATCCGATCCAACTAAAGTGAGAGAAACTGTCACCCGCAAGCCATCTAGGCAACAAGTTGCGTCGAGGGAACCGGTCTCTCGTAAGCGTACGAGTAATGTTGGTCCGGGCCGCTTCATCTCACAATCCCGCTGAACAAAAATATGACCAAGGGAGGAAGCAATCTAAGCAATCTAAGCATCAACGCCCACAAACCTTTTGTGTTCTACTCGAGATCTCATCGAACCATCAACCTAGCTCATGATGCCACTGTTGGGGAACGTCGCATGGGAAACAAAAATTTTCCTACGCACACGCAAACCTATCCATGGTGATGAGCATCTACGAGAGGGAGAGTGGATCTACGTACCCTTGTAGATCGCTAAGCGGGAAGCGTTAAGAAACGCGGTTGGTGTAGTCGAACTTCTTCGCGATCCAAATCGCCGAGCGTCCCGCGATCCAATCACGAACCGTCCCGCGAACACATCATGATCCGTCCCGTGAACTCATCACGATCCATCTCACGATCTTGATCACGATCTGTCCCGCGAACTCATCACGATCCGTTCCGTGATCACATCACGAACCGTCTCGCGATCTCGATCACGGTCCTTACGATCTAGCGCCGAACGGACGGCACCTCTGCGCTCAGCACACGTGCAGCTTGATGACGATCTCCACCGTCTTGATCCAGCAAGAGGAGGTGGAGAGGAGAGAGAGTTCACCGGCAGCGTGACGGCGCTCCGGTGATGGTGGTGGAGCAATTCCGGCAGGGCTTCGCCTAAGCGCTGCAGAAAACCGATCTAGAGGAGAAATTATGCACCGGTGGAACGGGTAGCACGTGGCCGGAAATTCTGTCCAAAAACCACCCAATCCACTAGTATATATAGGAGGAGAGGAGAGGAGAGGCAGCCAAGGCCTTTGGGTCGGCCGAAATAGGAGGTGGGAGCAATCCTACTTCACCTCCAATCCTAGTTGGAGTAGGATTGCCTCCTATTGGCTGATTTTCCACTTTTTGCTTTAGGACTTTCTCTCCTGCGCCATGGGCCTTTGTGGATGTTTTCCCAGCCCACTAAGCGATGGTTATTATTCTCCCACAGCCCATGGACCTCTTGGGGTCGAAATACCCGTCCCGGAGGTCCTCCGGTACACTACCGGCACTCCCGGTACAATACCGATACTCCCGATACACTACCGATGAGCCCGAAACTTTTCCGGCGACCAAACTGGGACTTCCTATATATGAATCTTTACCTCCGGACCATTCCGGAGCTCCTCGTGACGTCCGGGATCTCATCCGGGACTCCGAACAACCTTCGGTCACCACCATACATAACTCTACACTACCGAAACGTCACCGAACCTTAAGTGTGCAGACCCTGCGGGTTCGAGAACTATGTAGACATGACCGAGACGCCTCTACGGTCAATAACCAATGGCGGGACCTAGACGTCCACATTGGTTCCTACATATTCTACGAAGATCTTTATCGGTCGAACCTCTATGTCAAGGATTCAGTTAATCCCGTATATCGTTCCCTTTGTTCTTCGGTATGTTACTTGCCCGAGATTCGATCGTCGGTATCTCCATACCTAGTTCAACCTCGTTACCGGCAAGTCTCTTTACTCGTTCCGTAATACAAGATCCCGCAACTAACAATTAGTCACATTGCTTGCAAGGCTTATTGTGATGTTGCATTACCGAGTGGGCCCCGAGATACCTCTCCGTTACACGGAGTAACAAATCCCAGTCTCGATCCATGCCAACTCAACAGACACCATCGGAGATACCTGTCGAGCACCTTTATAGTCACCCAGTTACGTTGCGACGTTTGATACACACAAGGCACTCCTCCGATATCCGTGAGTTGCATGATCTCATGGTCATAGGAACATATACTTGACATGCAGAAAACAGTAGCAATAAACTGACACGATCATATGCTATGTTTGTAGTTTGGGTCTTATCCATCACATCATTCTCCTAATGATGTGATCCCGTTATCAAATGAAATCTCATGTCCATGGCTAGGAAACCTTAACCATCCTTTGATCAACGAGCTAGTCCATTAGAGGCATACTAGGGACATGGTTTTGTCTATGTATCCACACATGCATTTAAGTCTCCGATCAATACAATTATAGCATGGATAATAAACGATTATCATGAACAAGGAAATATGATAATAACTAATTTATTATTGCCTCTAGGGCATATTTCCAACAATTAGGACCAAAATCTAGCTGGGCCACCTCCCCTTCTTCACCTATAGCATGAAACTCGGCAGGTAAGTAATACACCATATTAATATCCATACCTTCCCGAACCAGCGTAGATTCGTAATCCACCATCTCATCTTCATCTCCCAATGTGAATATTGGACTTGAAGTTTCCTCAATTGAAGGGGAAGCTTCTGGTGGTGCTGTGGTAAATCTGTTGGTGGTGTCGCATCATCCTCTGTTTAGGCTTTTTGGTGATGTAATAGGGGTCGCATCATCCTCTTTTGGTGGTGTATCTGTGGTTGTAGCTAATGTAGAAGCATCTACGTTTTGTTTCTGTTTAGGCTTCCACACTTGTTTTGTGAGTAGCATGGGCCGAATTTTATTAAACAATTCGTCCCTTTGCTTCTCTTCTTTACTCTCTACCTTCTCATGATTCCTCATGCATTGTAATCTTCTTTTCATGGTCTTAGTTAATCCCGGAGGACACTACCCAGGTTGACCATATTTGGGATCCCTATGTTTGGCCTTGCTTGTGCTAGCCTCCTGATCATTAGCCATGGAACCCTGCTGAACAATAACAATATGACCATTAGAACTAGCCAGATTACCAACAATCAGCTCTTTTATCTCCTTTTGTTTGTTGTATTCTGGAATTTCAGCATTAGATGACTTAATACGCCACACTTCTTTATTGACCTTGCTTGGAGAAATTTTCGTTGGACGATTAGCACCATAGCTCAAACGGCCTTTTGTGGGATAATAAAGCCTCTTGCGAGTAAGCCTTCTAGGCGCTGCCCACCTGATATGAAAAGTATAAGGAGGCATTGGGGGTTGCCCCCATCCTCCATTGAAGTCTCCTTTGTAATATGGCGCATAGGAGGGTGGTGACATCCACGGTGTTGCTGACCATGACCCATATGGTCTTGCATAGCGTCGAAATTCTTGCTTTAGAGGTGATATTTAATGCTTTACATGTCATGGACGATTAGAGCTAGAACCGACCGCTTGATTGGCATATTTGGATAGCAACATATCAAAAGTTGGCTTGACTCGCTTGCCCTCAGCTTCAATCTTTTTCCACTTTGCCAACTTCTGGATTCATGGGCTTGGTAGTTTTAGCATGAGTATCCTCTTGTACTTGCGGTTGCCCCCCAAGTGCAGGATTTTTCATGGTGATATTCAATACTTCCTTGCCATTGGGTTTCCAATCAAGAGCAACCTCTCTTCCCAAAACTTTGCCACCCTCCTTGCCTTTCCTAGGTTCACCAACAACAATATTATCTTTATTAGCAGATTCGGCCATGTTAGGCCGAATAAACATTTTCTTCCCTTCCAAGTCCATGGTGTTTATCATGAAGGGCTGTTTATCAACTTGCATCTCTGAAAAATCCAATCGTCCGTCATTAATGGCTGATTGTATCTGTCGTCAAAAAACGTTGCAATCGTTGGTAGCATGGGAAAATGATTTATGGTACTTGCAATAAGCACACCGTTTTAGCACCTCAAACGGTGGAATGGTGTGTGATATTCTGATCATCTTATCTTGACACAGAGCATCAAATATTTTATCACACTTAGACATATCAAAAGTAGACTTCATCTCCTCATCACGATTCTTGCGAATTGGCTTAAGAGCGTTGCAGGTATAGGGTTTGTCCTTTGAGGACCAAACAAATTCAGTAGTATAGACATCAACCTCATCGTCCGAGTTATCATCACCATACTCAACCGTATTTATTCTAGGATGAACAGTTGTAGACCTATGAACCTCTTTACTTCGACTCTCTTAAGCCAAAGCATTTTGTAGGACTTGGTTAATACTTAAATTAAAAATTCATAACTTTCTAGCCTCTATTTAATGTGAGTCTTGAAACCATTGAGAACAAGATCCGCCAAGTCTCTTTCGGTTATCACTAAGCTGTAACATCAGTTTTTTATATCTCTAAATCTCTTGAGATAATCGATGACCGATTCATCATTTTCTTGCCTAACCGATGTAAAATGTGACAACTTAAGCTCATTATTGCCTCTATAAAAGTGATCATGAAACTTTTGCTCTAATTATGACCATAAGAGAATTGAGCCATGCGGTAAAGCAGCGAACCATGAAAATGCGGTGCCGGTTAAAGATATGGGAAATAAACGCACTTTTAATTCCTCTATGGAACTTGCATCACCCAACTGTGCTAGATATTGACTAACATGCTCCCAAGTTATTTTCGTGCCCTCTCCACTAAATTTAACAAAATCAAGAGCCTTCTAACCTTGAGGCTACAATATTTGCAGCAAAGTGTTCAGGATAAGGCTTTTGGTACACACGACTCTTTACTTTCAGCTCGTTTCTGAAAGTTTCTTGAAACATCATATGAAAATCCACCCTCAATTTGGCTAACATTGGATCCGAGGTGGATGAAGATGCCTGTGGCAATGACATAGGAGAAACTTGGGTACTAGCTAGTGGTGCAACTTGTGGGATGGGTGCCGAACCATAATTCGGCAGAAGACCAAACATGCTTGTCGGTGTTCTGGGAACGGGGGTTTCTAGATCTGCCTACCCGCAGCCCAGGGCATGGCCCACTTCATCAACCAAATGGGACTAGGTGAGGCACCAGTCAAGACAAGGCCCTCGCAAGGGCCTTAGCCTCATGAGGAAGAACAACGACAAGACCTGCAAAGGATGGGCCTCTCTAGGACCCCTCCGGAGCAGCAAAGATTCCTATGCAAGGCCAGGCCCGAGGAGTCAAAGATGACGCAAGGAAGGACAAAAGAGCACCAGTGCGCCAGGCGGCACCGTTTCCCCTTTGGTGCAAAGGGAGCAAGGACGGACGCGGATTCCCAAAGCACCCCCCAAAGGTTGACATTCCGGTGCAACAAGGCCGCAACCACCAGCTCCGTAGGACGGACATCATCGCTGAGCCCTCCCGTGTGGCATCAATAGCTCCTTTGAAGGCAAAGACCGCCTTTGGGCAGGGCGAGCACCAACCCCTGTCCCCCTTCAAAGTTGGCTGTTGTGGGATCCCCTCTCACCATTGTGATTAGGGAAGAGGACCCGGGCCACCGCTATATATAGAGCATAGGTTGCACTGTAGAAAGGGATCTCCAACCCATACGATTGATTCGATCCAACACTTAGTTGCCCCACACACCACCACGAGATAGCCTGCCAACAACACATCTTGAGCGCCCTCATGAGGCTCAAGCTTATTGTACTAGTTCATCCTCCCAAACCTCCATGAGAGGTAATCCACCAAAGCAGAATAGGGTATTACCCTTCGCAGCTTCCCGAACCTAGGTAAACTGTCATGTTCGTCTTCTTCCTCGTCATCGTGTGACTTCATCGTTGTATCCATCGAGAGATCTTCGCACACGCCCCTATGTTCAAAACTTAAGGGTTTCATGGAGCCCGAAATCCAACATTTGGCATGCCAGGTAGGGGGCGTGTCGAAATCTCCATCAATTCTCGACCGACCGATGCTCGTAGCGCTCATGGCAGGAGGACGACGAGTCTACGCGAAGCGGCAAGCCGCACATGTGCCGCGGCTGGCGCAGGCGAGACGGAACGCACGGCGGAGCCTTGCCACCCTGTCAGTGGGCGCCAACATAGGTCGGGTCCCTGACAGGTGCTGGGGGCTTCCACCTTCACCGACCACATAGCACGCCCCCGTCGCCCCGGCCCTTCCTCGCGTGCAAGACGCACCGCCGCCCCTCCGAGTTTGCCAAGGCCCAACACACAAACATGTCGCGCTCCTCATGGCGCACGAGCTTCGACGCCAATGTGCCACCCGCCACCACCGCACCGGCGAGCCCAGGCGTGGTCCTAAGCACGACACCGCCGCAGACGAAACCCAGGTGCACCATCACAGGGCTTACCCCATGGACCAGCACAAACGGAGACCACGGCGCCCGGACTACGCAGGTGAATCCAAGACATCTACGCTAGTCCGCTCTTTACAGGCACTTGGTTCGATCCGCTGGGAGCACGGGCCCCGGCTGCACGAAGGGGGTGTGGCTTCACGCTTCCCGACATGTTTTCTAGAACCAAGGAGGAGGGCTGGATGCTCGACTACGCCTGCGCCCGGGGGCCACGCAACTCGACAATGACCATGTTGTCGTGCACCCAGGCCACGGGAAAAGCAGCATCGGCTACCACGATAGCAGGAGACACACATGCGACCTCGTGAGGAGCCCCCGCGTGGGCAGGTACGTGAAACCTCGCGGGGGAGGCTCGCGGGGCTAGCTTCGTGAGGATGCCCGGCGTGGGGATCCTTGCGAGGCACGCCCGCCGGCAAGGAGCTGCTTCGGGCAGTCGTCTGGGCCTGGGGACCGGGGCTCACTTGCCTGGGAATGAAGGGTGGAACATGCTCCCTCGTATCCGAACCGAGAGGCCCCAGCTTGGGGACGAAGGGTGGAACATACGCCCATCTCCCTGTGCCAGACGATCCCAACCTGGAGGCCAAGGCTGGAACATGCGCCCTTGTCTCTGGGGCGCGCAACACTCTCTTGGGAACGGGGGGGGGGGTGGAACATGCGCCCATGTCATCAGGGCGGGTTTCCTTCAATCGCCAGAGGGCGAACATGTACTCGCCCATGTCCCTAGGCCTAGCTCGCCCTCCTGGGGACAGGGCCCAGAGTACCGGCATGGGAAACCTGGGAGCCCCAGCGAGGCACGCTGGGGCAACAGCCGGGAAACTTAGGACCTTCTGCTGGGGCGGGCTCACCAGCCAGAGAGCACGTGGGGTTCCCCCTACGCTCGGGGGCTCGCCCAGGGCAGACCACACTTCGCCATGACGAGCCTGGGGGTTGCGAGAGGGCTCCTTGCCAGCGAGGCGTGGGGCTCCTGTAGGACCGAAAGTATGTCTAGAGGGGGGGTGATTAGACTACTTGACCAAACAAAATTTTGCCTATACCAAGTTTTAGGGTTGATAGTTTTTAGCATTTAATGGCAAGTCAAGTACACCCTACACATGCAAGTCTAAGTGTATATAGCTACGGAAAGTAACAACAAGCATGTATAGAAGGGATAGGGTAGGAAGATCAAACGGAATTGTATACACGATGATTTTTCCCGTGGTTCCAATAGGTGGCGCTATCGTACATCCATGTTTATGGAGTCTTCAACCCATGGAGGGTAGCGGTCGCGACAGTCCACGGAGGGCTCCACCCAAAAGGGTCCATGAAGTAGCAACCTTGACTATTCCATAACGGCTTCCGTGCATGAAGGACTAGCCTCACTATGGGTAGATCTTCATGAAGTAGGCAATCTCCTTGCCCTTACAAACTTCTTGGTTCACTCCACAACACGAAGTAGTAGGCTCCCAAGCGACACCTAACCAATCTAGGAGGCACCACCCTCTAAAAGGTAATAGGCTCGGATAATGATGATGAACTCCTTGATCTTGTGCTTCAAGATGATAGACTCCTCAGCACCCAATCACTCTCTCATAGATTTGGCATGGTGGAAGAGATGGGATGGTGGAAAGCTACTTGGGGAGGCTAAAGATCAAGATCCATATGATTGGAGTGGAATATCTTGACCTCAACACAAGGGTAGGTGGTTCTCTCTCAGACAACTAGATGGGGCAAGTGTGGAATAGTTCTAAGTGCTTCTCTTTCGAGTAGGTGGTGGTGAAGGGGTATATATAGGCATCCCCAAAAATCTAACCGTTACACACAAAATGACCAACTCGGTGACACTGATGTGTTAATCTTGGTGGTACCGAAGTGACCAAAAGGTGGCAACTTTTGAATCTCGGGGAGGCCGATATAGGAAACTTGGTTGCACCGATAAGGTGACCAACAGTTATATTTCCAATCTCAGTGACGCCGATCCAACATTCTTGGTCGGACCAAAAATGTGAATTTGCATAACAGAAAGTTGGTAACCTAAACTCGATGGCACCGGTATGGAATTGGTTGCACCAAAGTGGCTAGGGTTTGGCTGAGTCTGTCTAGGTTCTAGAATCGGTAGCACTGCTATGGGAAAGCTAGTTGCAGCGATTTTGAGTGTTAGGTATAGAAGAAACTTTGATGGGAGAGTTTGTGGATGTTTTTTTTTGCGACTATCACTTGTGCATGTTTGAGCATATTGTTCACTAATAAAACCTTACCTCCTTTTGATAGTATTGGCTTTCCTATGGACTCAAAGTGATTTCTCACAAATATAAAATGTAGAGTCCTCTTGCTTGAATCTTGGCCAACCTATTTCCTTGCATCTTGGGGTATGTCCACAATCTTCTTTTGCCAATCCTATCATTGAACATTTCCTGAAATATACTTGGTGGAAACATTAGTTCAATCACTTATATGTTGTTATTAATTACCAAACCCACCAAGGGAGCAAATGTGCTTTCAATCTCCCCCTTTTTGGTAATTGATGACAACATATCGATCAAATCTTTGACATATGATGAAATCTATGAATATAGTCATCGCTTTGAGAGGTATGTGATAAGCAAGAGCTCCCCTAAATTTATGCATTATTTTGAATTTGCATTTGAATGCAAATGCACAATCGATTAGGTATATGGGGCACTTCTTCCATGTCACATATATCTTGGTGGTGTGCGAGAATAATTAGAATGAATAACAAGGCACAACACAATCAAGCGAAGGTGAATGATCATCTCATAAGCATTAAGACGATAGGAAATAGTTGCATCACACATAAGGCGTAAAATAGTAGCATAACACACATGATCATATGCTCAACACAAGTAACCAAAAGACCAAATGTTTGAAAAGTAACAAACACCAAAACGCTCTCTCACTCGAAGCCTAAAGATCTATATGCACTTCTCCCCCTTTGCAAACAAGTTACCAAAAAGTTCAAAGGCATACATCTAATCGTTCTTGGGCTGATCTCCTCCGATTGTTGATGAAGGAGTCGAGAGAACAGCGTCGGCAAAGATCTCTGCAGATGTCATGGATGGAGTTGGACTAGTAGCTGGAGGAATGGGAACAGATGGAGTAGGAGCTGAGGTGACAGCAGCAGGAGCTGATGAAGAGGGCCTCAAGTCTGAAACTGGCATAGTGGCTGATCTGGCCTGGGTATGAAACTGTGTGCCTGTCGTGAGAGGCGATTCATCCTCATCATCATTTGAAGAAGTAGTTTGAGGAAGAGGCACTAAGTCAACTTCCTTTTTGAGCTCATTGACTGTCTTAGTCAGCCCATCCACCTTATCACTAAGGGTCTTGATCCTGTTTTAAAAGATCCTCACAACACTGTTCTGGTTGTCCAGAATCCCCTTAATGTCCTTCTGCATACCCTGAAGTGATGATATCAACAGATCCATTTTCTCATTTCTGGATCTAGGGACTTAAGCACTAGTGGCTCTCACTGCCTCTGCCTCTGCCTGAGCTATAGCAGATGTGGGATGTTCAGCATCCATGACCACAACATTGTCCTCGAGATCTGGCTGTAGGGGTAAATGTGGACGATCTAGAGCAAAAATGTGCTTCTCCAACTTTGAATTGATAAGCATCTGGATGTAGGGTGCATAACAGCAAGAGCGCTACTGTTCAGCAGCAACCCTCTTGATTGTCTCAACAATCAAATCCATGACTCCGATCCTGGTGCGTCTGTTAAGGTGGATCAACATATTGATGGAGTGGCCTTGGATCATCTTGTCATCTCCTGACTTGGGCATCAAAGTGTGCCTCGGGATGGTGTTCATTGTGCGGAGGTCAGCCTGAAGAAAGTAGATAGATCCTAGCATGTGAGACTTCACATTGGCAGCAGGGATCTCCTTGCACATATTTGCCATAGCATTGTGGCTCTCCTTGGATTCTGAGTATACATGCAAGTCACCATCCTGTGCTTCAGGAACTCCTAAGATAGCAGCCCATTCTTCAACGGTCGATTCACACCTTGCAACTTCAGTCATCCATACGATTCTACCATCTCCATAGAAATGTGTAGTGGAGTAGAATTGCATGATCATCTCATTGTTCCAAGAAGTGAATTATCTGCCAACAAACTCATCCAAACCTATGCAGTGGAAATTTTCTTGGACACTTGGAAAGTAGTCCTCATTCTCCTTAATGAATTTCCAGTCAACAACCGCATATCACTCACAGCTGGACTCTTGTCAAAAAGCACAGTCTCATAGAAATGTTGTTGCTCCTTGGTATAAAATATATAGTCCATAGTTGTCTTCTTCCTCTCGGCATATGGATCTATAGCTCTCCAAGCTCTCAATCCTGAATCCTTCCTCTTCTTGATATCTTCAGCTAGTGGGTAGCTAGCATTGTGTACCGGAAGGTGTGGTCTCAGCTTCATCAAAGTTGTCAAGTCATCATCATCTTCAACTCTGGAAGCAGTCCCTTTGTTCTTCTCAGAAGCTAGAATCTGCCTGGATGTCCTCTTAGGCTTCTCAGCAGCAGCCTTCTTGGATGTTTTAGTCTTTGGCATAGCATCAGCCATGAGCTTCTTTTGCTTTTTCTTGGGAGGGGCCTTCTCAACATGCTCTTCCTCCTCTTCAGCATCAGCACCGGCACCTTCTTCTGGATCCTCAAACATGGAGGTTCTTCTGCCAATAACATGAATAACCCTCTTTCTTGCTTTCTTCTCTCCTGCCTTCTTAGGCATAGCTTTCTAGGGGACCTCAACTGAAATAGTTGCTCTGGCATTCTCATGAGCCTTGAAGGTTGAAGCAGGTGCATAGATCTTGCTGATAACTCTCCTGGAAGAAGTGGCTACAGTAGCAGACTTCTTAGCAGCTTTCTCTTGCTTCTTAGCAAGAATCTCTTTTGGAACGAAGTCTGAATCTTCTTCATCAAAATTCAGCTTCTTTCTAGTCCTTGTAGCAGCTTTGGGCAACCCATGGGAGCTGGGGGTGCCTGGATCTGAAAATGAACTGGACTCTGGGCTTGTGCCTGAACTCATGTCAGCACCCTCCTCTGGCAAGTTCTGACTATCCTCAGCATCTGAGATACTGACCCTGTGAATGGAATATAGATGAGTAGAAGTAGATGAGTCATCAAAAAATTATCAGCTGGTTTTTGAAATTTTGAACGAAAGATTTTCAAAGTTTTGCATTCTGTCATAAACAAATCGGTAAGGCCGAAGCAAAAAATTTGGTGACACCAAGACTGACTGTCCCTTTAATAGAAACTTGGCACCCTTTTCGGTGAGACCGAAAAGGAGTGATCGGTTTCACCAAGACAGTTCTCAGCAACATAGAAACGAAAACCGGTGGTACCAATTTTGTTGATTCGGTTCTACCGAGTTGCGTCGGGCGGAAGGCAAAACCCTAGAAAATCAATGGTTTGCTAGCCTATGGGATTTTGTGTGGATAGGAATATGTGCAATGGGTGGCTTATAGATAAAATCAAATCCAATGCACAAGAATCAGAAGGGAGCGCAAAGGAGGTCGAATCCGTACCCTAACTTGGTGCAGATCCGTTATGGCGGCGACGATGGAGCAGATTTCATCGACGGCGCCGATTCCCAGTGGCGGAGGAGCGCAGGAAGACAAGGGCGACGACCAGGGGTCTCGAAGTGGTAGCTTAGGGTTCTGAGGCGCGACGGTTCCGAGGATGAATTTCAAAACATCGGGGACCACAGTATATATACCCTCCACTATCGGTGATACCGATTTTATGTTTTCGGTGTCACCGAGTTCCACAACCGTCAGCTGACAGGGAAACTCGATGTAACCGAGAATATGAAATCGGCAATACCAAGATTGAAAAACAGATCAACCCTAGGCATTCGATGGGACCGAGATTGAGGGGTTGGTTCCACCAAGATGCACTTGGGAGGTTTTAATGGTCAGTCCTGGTAGATACGAAACTCCGAGTGCTCCACACATAGAGGGATCGAAAATCACTTTTCAAATTTTGTGATGCAGCATGAATGGAATATGAGGTGAGAAAGCATAGATAGCTAAAGAGTGGTCCTGGGCATTCTTGTCCATCCAATTGGCAAAATATAAAATCAATAACCAAATAGCAACAATTGGATGTCCTTGAATGAGAAAATAAATGCAGACCAACATGCTCACACAATAAGATGTCAAAAGAAATCATGACAAACATGCACAAACACACTAGCATCTAACAAGCACTTGGGCGATGACGAAATCATCTATATATGAGTATTTGACTTAGGACCCAAGTAAGAGTACTTGATCCTAGGTCATACTCATCGTTTAAGCACAAGTGGGGTTACCACTTTTACATAAAGCATTTAATGTTGTCACATACTAAGAGATGCTTTGACTCAAGTTTTAGAGTAAAACTCCCCCTTAATGTGACAACCCCCCATAAGAGGGATAAAATAACCTTCAGTTTTGTCGATGAAGACTTCATGTTGGTGAGGTAGTTGTGGATGCTCAATGTTGATGAAGATCACCAAGGGTTGGGAGCATCCTTGTTGTTTCCTTACTCCTCTCACCTAGATGGGTTAGTCCCAACACACAAGAGACAAATAGAAGGATATCTATGTACATGGAGTGCAAAGCATATGTGATGATGTCCATTGATTAGTTGATTACCTTGTCCCTTGCTTACCTTTGAGGGAATATATGACTCCTTGGACTATTGCATTGAGTTGATGTTGAGTGCAAAAGTCCTTGCCAATAATGAATGTGAGTGAATTTCATTGGCAAAGTCACCCCTCAAGACCTTACTAGTTCTTCTTCTTGGGGACCCACATCAAGTTGATGGGGATCCTTGGTGTTGAAGTAGCCTTTGTAGTAGTTGAGCTTGAAGTAGCCTTGGGAACCCACTCCACCAAATCTAGGGGTTCATCTTCATATGAGTCAATGTCCTCTTGAAGCTTGTTCTTGCCTTTGACCTTGTGGTCTTGTGGTGGAAGGTCATCTTGAGTGTTTGTCCCCGTGGGCAGAGTATTTTCATACTTCTCCTTTTGTGGAACAAACTTGGGCTTGGGATATTGACCTTCTTCCCACTCAACTCCATTAGTGTTAAAGTAGCCAACACCACAATTCTTCCGGTATCCTCCGTGGGTGCGTTCAATTGCCTCAAATTGCTTACATCCTGCAAGACTCTTGTAGATACCTTTTTCTATAATTGCTTTCAATAAAGCATTTTCTTGCTCCAGCGTAACTTGGCTAAGAGCATCATCATTAGTCGAATCAATAGAACTACTAGAAACAACATCATTGGGTTTAGCATTTTTATTGTTGCTACTAGATGAAGAACCTTTCTTCCTTTGTTACTAGATTGCTTAGTTTTAACTTGAGGCATGAAAGTAGACAAGAGTAGTCATTTGGCTAGATAAGATGAAGTCTTCTTTCAGAGATCATCATTGATAGCTTTGAGAAACTCATGATCTTGCTCCAAGTTGAGCTTCTCGAAGCGTAGCTTCTCAAAAGTTGTCGGGACCCCGATCCTAAGGCATATGAATCCAGATTGTAACATATCACATCACTTTGCGGCCTCACGCGCGATAAGCTCCATGGCTGCAGCCCTACCTTGGCTGGGACCGTTTGCACCTTTTGTCTCACGTATGTGAACATGTCGCTGGCAATCAAAAGACAGAGAACCCGGAACGACATGGCTAGTCATAGAACCCAAGTGGCACATCCATACGGAAACAGGCATACGTAACCCAGCAATGCAGGTGTCGGCCTCAAGCATGTGTAGACGAGTCATAGCAAGCTACAAGGACTCCATTACACTGCGAGAAATTTCCCCCAAGGGACAGACACAACAGCAAACAAGGATACATGCCGGTCAATCAATGTGTCCGGAGCAGTAGCAAGCTACCAAGGCTCGGTGGAAGCACAAAGAGGCAGTTTCCCGTAAAGAGTACTACTAAAGGCACATGACTAGGTGTCGGATCCCATATATACCGTTACACGTCACACGTACGCACGACATGCCCGATATGCATAGATACAACTATGGCATCACAACATAACCATATATCAACACATGTTTTATTTAAGAGACTCAGACGAGCCTTGCATCATATGTTCTTATAGGTAGGGGTCACAAGACCCGACACTCAAGCCATACAAGCAAGTTCATACAAACCAAACGGAAGCATAAATCTGTCTGAGTACAGATAGTTGAAAGGGTGAAAAGGCACATGGCCTGACTATCTACAGCCCACCACAGGGCATAAGGTCGTAGCTGGGACACCAGCTATTCGGCATCATCGACATCTAGATAGAACCCACCTGATGGGTCCTGAGTCTCATATGCAACATTTATTAAGCAAACGTGAGTACAAACGTACTCAACAAGTCTTTATTGAAGACCTAGACTAATTATGCTCATGTATCAACAAGGGGAGTGGTGGAGTTTATGCAGCAATGCCAGCTTTGACTCATGGCTAACCTATACTACACAATTTTAACTCTTTTGTTAAATTTTAGATATCGCACATGAGTCCTCCAACTCCACAACAATACACCACCATGGATTCACTTCCGTCTCCTACGAGACTTCCATCCACGGTACTCACACATGTCTTGATCTTTTTATGAGTATCCATTTATTTATCTATGAACAACATAAGTTCTCCAAGTAGCCATATCCGAGGACGCGGCTATTCAAATAGTTTCATACCCTACAAGGGTGTACTTTTTTACACACGCTATCGCCACTTATCGCTGTGTGCTCATAAAACCATGCACCTCGGCAACCTTCAAGAGGAAGCCCAGCGAGGGAGTCGGCCACGACCGTCAATCACCGAAGACCTCTAGTCTAGGCTATCGCCTATTTGAGACTAAACCCGCACGGAAGTTCGGCCGAAGTTTCCGCTAAGGCCCCAAACGATGTGCGTAGGGTTCCTAAGCCCACCATCCGGGTGACCCTTGGTACACCGTGCCACTGCCTACTGCATCGTAACCCATCCCTAGGGTCAGTGCCATGCACGACCTCCAGCATGCTATAAACACGAGAAACTACTTGCTTCTCCTGGACCAAGGACTAATCGATTGATAAGTCGAGAGGGTCAATTAAGTATCCCAACATGTGGTAGTAACTAGTCTTCGATCACAAACATGGAACTCAGTTCCTAAGAACGGTTCCAATGAGACAACCTGCTATGTACTCCTACATAGCCTCTCATCGCTACCTTTACCAAATTGGGTTCATTATCAGCTTATCATATAAGAACAACACTATTTCACTCCAGTTCATCACCCAGATGAATCAGACTTGACTCAACTCTAAGCATAGCAAGCATAGCAGGCAAAGTAAGAAAAGCACATCATAGCACAAGCATCTACCAGGTATGCTAGGTTGCAAGATTTAGCTATTTACTGTGACAATGACAGGTCATGCAAAAGAATAGGTTCATCTACCGTGTATGACAGACAAGTGAACATTTGTCCTAATGCCATAAACAAGAGTAGGAGAGAGAGAGAGTGGGATGTTATCGGAATGATCAAAGGGGTTGCTTGCCTTGCTGGATAGCGGGAAGGTTTTTTCCATCGGTGGAATACTCAAAGGTATCCTCAGGAGCAGGGCCTACCGCAATGTACATAAATAGCAATCAATACACGCAAGTGCTACAATATGATTCATGATCATGACATGGCAGCATGTATGGATGAGCTACTGCAACTATTGTCCAAGTTAAATGAAGTGAATTTGAATATAGGTTCAAAGTCATACTCCATTTCATATTTCATATATTAACCTATTAGTAAATGTCAATGTTCAACTACATAAGTTGCTCTAACATGCATGATAACAGCACCATTGGATTCATTGGACTTTTCTGATAAACTTTCATATATAAATTATTTTCATCTGATTTAAGATTAATTTATATGAATTTTAGAAGTTTTAAACATTTTCTGGAATTTCTTGATTTGTTTTTATACTCAAAATTCAATTAATGCGTCAGGGGCTAACGTGACAGGGTGGGGCCCTCGTGGCCAGGTCTAACGTGACAGGGTGGGGCCCTCGTGTCAGCGTCAGGGGCTAATTCCCCGCGCTGACCAGAGGTTTGACCCTTTGCGGGGCCCGCTGTCAGCGGCTAATGGCTTAATTAGCCAGGCTGGTTAGCACTAACCGGCCGGCCACGTCGGCACCCACCGGAGCGGGGCCGGCGGCGAGCAAACCCGTGGCGGAGGACCGCCGGAGCTGGTAGGAAACGTGCCATAGGGCACGGTTTCACACGTCGGAAACAGCTACGGGACGCCCACGCTCGTCCGCGTCGATTGGGGCTAGTCTGGGGGCTCGGGGTCGCCGGAGACTACGGCCACGACGAGCTCGGTGGCAACGGTGACTCGGGAAGGTTTGGCTATGGCGCTAGAGGGCACGGCAAGAACGGGGAGGAGAAGGAGGAGCATCGAGGGCTCACGGGGAGGTCCAGCGGGCTCGGGGGCGCTCCGGCTGGGGCAAATCGACGACGATGCTCCGGCGGCCCGTGGGGAAGAATGGCAATGGCTCGGCATAGAGGGGCTCCCGGTGGTTTCTAGCTCCAAGGGGAGGACGAGGGGGTCGCGGTGGAGCTCTAGGGCGTGGCAGGGGGCTCTAGCTAGGCGGGCAGCGACCGTGAGCTCGAGCAGAGCTCGGCCATGGCGATCTGGTGGAGAGGGAGAAGCGAGGGAGAGGAATTGCGGGGAGGAGAGGGTCCAGGCGGAAGCTGGGGTCTATCGCCTCGCGAGTATGACGAGGAGGAGGCAAGGCAGGCAGGAGGTGGTTGGGTGTGTGGCCACGGCCGGCTGCGGTGGAGGCACGCAGGTGCTTCTCCTCCTGGAAGGAGGAAGAAGACGTTGCTGCCACCATGGGCTGGTCCTCTTCTTCACAGGTAAGGCCCAGGTGGGTTTTCTGTTTTTCCCTTTTTTTATTTGTTTCCCATTCTTCTAACATTTATTTTATTTTATTTTCAGGCACAATTGCTAAGTAATAAATATCCCAAATATTTTATAGCATTAAGTTTGAATATTTGAAACTTCTGTAAAAAGTTTCACGATATTTTGAAATTTGAAATAATGATAATGCTTTATTTGGCAATTTCGGAAGCTTTATTATTTATTTTTGAAATGCTATAACTGTTCAAATATGCTATATGACCCCTTGTATAATCATGTCCACATTTATCAGACATAGGGGACATTTTAGATGGGCATTTTGGATTTGTTGGTTTTTCAGAAACATTAAGTTGATTTGATTCAAATGAATTGTTTGGGGTTTCTTTTGATCCCCATTTCAAGTTGATGCAAAAATTGAAATATGATGCACACACATGCTGTCCTAACTAGGCTAGCTAGGGATGTGACAACTCACCCCCAGTCAAAAGAATCTCGTCTCGAGATTTTGAAGTCGTCGGGAAGAGCGTGGGGTACTCTAGTCGAAGACGATCTTGTCTTTCCCATGTGGCCTCCTTTTTAGAATGGTGTGACAACTGAACCTTGAGAAACTTGATGTTCCGACGCCAAGTGGTATGCTCAGCTTGATCAAGAATACAAATAGGGTATTCTCTATATGTAAGGTTATCTTGGAGATCAAGCGCTTTGTGGTCTACTTCACGGATAGGGTCCGAGAAGCAATGCCTGAGTTGCGAGACGTGGAAGACATCATGAACCTTGGAAAGATGCGGCGGAAGTTCCAATTGGTAGGCAACCTCTCGTCGTTTAGCTGGAATGTGAAAAGGTCCAACGTAACGATGAGCCAACTTGCCCTTGATACCGAATCGATGGGTACCCTTCAGAGGTGTAACCCGAAGATAAGCCTTCTCGTCAACTTCATAGGTCACAGCCTTATGATGACAATCATATTGGGTCTTTTGACGAGCTTGGGCTATTTTCAACTTTTCACGAATAATGCGAACTTGCTCCTCTGCATCCTGGATCATATACTGGCCAAAGAGTTGCCTCTCTCTGGTTTCTGACCAGTTAAGAGGTGTTCGACACCTTTGTCCATAGAGAACTTCAAAAGGGGCTTTGCCCAAGATTGATTGATAATTATTCTTATAGGCAAATTCGGCAAATGGAAGACATTTCTCCCAATTCATACCAAAGGATATAACACAAGCTCGGAGCATGTCTTCGTGGATTTGATTGAGTCGCTCAACTTGACCACTTGATTGTGGGTGGAAAGCAGTGCTAAAGGATAGATGAGTCCCCATAGCGGTTTGAAAACTTTCCAAGAATCGGGAAGTAAAGATACTTCCGCGGTCTGAGTTAATCTCCAATGTATCATCATGAAGAGAAACTATTCAAGAGACATATAACTCCACTAGCAGGCTAGCAGTTATACTCTCCCGAACAGGAAGAAAATGAACCACTTTGGAACGGCGGTCTATGACCACAAAGATAGCATTATTCCTTCTCTTAGTCCTGGGAAATCCGGTAATGAAATCCATACCGACCATATCCCATTTCCATGTAGGAATAGCTAAAGGTTGAAGGGTGCTAGCAGGCCTTTGATGTTCTGCCTTAACGCGACGACAAACATCACAGTTACCAACGAACTGTGCAATTTCTCTCTTCATCCTAGTCCACCAGAACCTCTGGCGTAGGTCCTGATACATCTTGGTACTACCTGTATGAATTGTGAGAGGAGAATCATGAGCCTCCCTAAGGATCAGCTGTCTTAAGCATGTGCTCTTAGGAACCACCAACCAGTTCTGAAAGAGCACAACACCCTCATCGTCCTTGGAGAAATCTTTAGCATTTTCGCTAGCAATATTCTCCTTGATCTGAGATATACCCTTATCATATCTCTGGATAGCTACTATTTGATCCTTAAGAGTAGGTTTCGCCACCAGGTTGGAAAGGAATCCTTGAGGAACAATGTGAAGGTTCAACTTCCAAAATTCCTCATAGAGAAGTGGTTGACCTTGTAGCAACATCAGATTGTTACAATAAGACTTACGACTTAGTGAATGAGCCATGACATTGGCTTTCCTCGGGGTGTTAGTTATCCCTAAATCATAATATGTAATCAACTCAACCCATCGTCTTTGACCAAGATTCAAATCCGGCTGGGTGAAAATATATTTCAGACTTTGGTGATCAGTGTAAATTTCGCAATGATTACCCAGAAGGTAATGTCGCCAAGTTTTTAGTGCATGGACCACAGCTGCAAGCTCAAGATCATGTGTTGGATAATTATCCTCATGTGGATGCAATTGTCGAGATGCATATGCAATCACATGACGATATTGCATGAGAATGCAACCTAATCCTTGTCGCGAGGTATCGCAATAGATAACAAAGTCCTTAGAGAAGTCTGGTGGCACCAGAACAGGAGCAGAGTTCAGGCATCTTTTCAACTCCTGAAAATAGTGCTTGCATTGTGGAGTCCACTCGAACTTCTTATATTTATTGAGGAGTTCAATTAGAGGTTTTGCAACCTTGGAGAAATTCTCGACAAAGCAGCGACAATAGCTCGCTAAGCCAAGGAAACTCCGAAGTTGCTTAACCGATTCAGGTTGAGTCCAATCAAGGGCGGCCTGAACTCTCTCGGGATTGACAACAATACCTTTACCAGAGATCACGTGGCCTAGGTAGGTCACTTCTAGCAACCAAAATTCACACTTGGAGAATTTGGAATAAAGATCATGTTGTCAAAGTTTCATCAACACAAGCCTTAGATGCTCGGCATGTTCCTCTTCGTTCTTCGAGTAGATGAGTATATAGTCGAGGTAAACCACGACGAATTTATCCAAATACTCCATGAAGATCGAATTCATCAAGCGAGAGAAGGTGGTTGGGGCATTGGTTAAACCAAAGGACATGACGGTATACTCGTATTAGCCATAACGAGTAACAAAAGACGTTTTTGAAATGTCCCCATTTCTAATTCTGTGTTGATGGTAACCCAACCTCAAATCCATTTTGGAAAAGACAGAGGATCCAGCGAGTTGATCGTACAAATCGTTGATCTTGGGAAGCGGATACTTGTTCTTTATGGTGACTAGATTCACTGGCCGATAATCCACAACCATCTGATCCAGTCCATCCTTCTTCTTGATGAAGAGGACAGGGCAAGCCCAAGGAGAAGAACTAGGACAGATAAAACCTTTCTTCAAAGCCTCATCTAATTTTATCTTAAATTTGGCTAGTTCTAAGGGTGCCATCTTATAGGGTCTTCTGGCTATTGGGACAGTCCCTGGGATGAGCTCTATCACAAACTCAACATCTCTGACAGATGGAATTCCTGACAGTTCTTCTGAAAAGACATCCGGAAAGTCAAGGACTACCGGAATATCTTCTAGTTCTGGAAGAGGGCTAGCATTGAGGGAATAGAGTTGGCGCTTGGCTGCTCGAGTGGAGACATTAACTATCTCACTCGAGGGATGTGTAAGTTGAACATTCATAGTATGAGTATCAATCTTAGCATGGTGGGCTTTCATCCAGTCCATGCCTAAGATGATATTGATGTCCGAAGACTTGAGGGCTATCAAATATTCTAGGAAAACTAGCCTATCCACAAGATTCTCATTATCATGGCTCACTCTAGAAGTTTGCCAGTTTGAACCATGAGTCTGAATTACTAAAGGATTAGGCATATCACAAAAAGACATGTTATGCAACTGTGCATATCTTTTTGAGATGAAAGAATGAGATGCCCCAGTATAAAATAGAACAGATGTTGGATGACTATTGACAAGGAGCGTACCTAGGATAACATCAGGGTCCTCAAGGGCTTCTTTAGCAGAAACATAATTTACTCGACCACGAGCTGGAGCTGGCTTCACATAGAAGGCTTTCCCGGCTTCCCACGTTCGGCTGACTTAGCATTGTTCTGAGGACACTCACCGGAGTAGTGTCCTGGTTCCCCACATTTGTAGCAGACAACGGTGGCACGGGGTGCAACGTTGATAGGAGGACCTCCAGATGTCCTGGCCAGAGGATTGGGCTAAGCTGGGCGAGGCGCCTGGAAGGATGGCCTTGTAGTGTATCTTGGCGGCAGAGCTGCATTGGGCACCGACACCCGGCGTTTGTTGGAGCCCGAGCCAGATGCCGGGCTGAAGTCACGGTTGTGCTTCCTGGTTGCCTCGTAGTCAGTCTATCTGGCCTCGGCATTGATAGCCTTAGTGACGAGAGCCTGGAAGGTTGTGCACTCATGCAGGCGCAGATCTCGACGGAGCTCAGAACTAAGTCCCTTGCGGAACCTGGCCTGTTTCTTGACATCAGTTGAGACTTCCTCCGGAGCATAGAGAGCAAGATTGCCGAACTCACGGATATAGGCATCCACTATCAATCTGCACTGGTTGAAAGCACAGAACCCCTCTCTCTTGCGATCCATCAGCCCTTCCGAAATGTGATGGGTACGGAATGCCGCGCTGAATTCAGCCCAAGTTGGTGCAGGGCCTGTGGGACGCATAGATTCATAATTTTCCCACCACAGATTGGCGGGTCCTTCTAGAAAGTAAGTAGCAAAGGTCACCTTGTTGGCCTCGTATACATTGGCAGCCCGGATTTTGCGAGACATGCTGGTCAGCCAGTCATCCGCCTCAAGCGGGTAGACCGAATGATGATACTTAGGGGGTCACAGCTTGACGAAAT
Organism: Hordeum marinum; assembly: GCA_022496015.1. Lineage (NCBI taxonomy): Eukaryota > Viridiplantae > Streptophyta > Magnoliopsida > Poales > Poaceae > Hordeum > Hordeum marinum. The sequence continues at coordinate 335,876,490 of CM039677.1, read as the reverse complement.
CACCAGGGGACACGCCATCATTGTGATCATTGCGGGGAGCACGCGCTGTGTTCTACTCAATACGTTCCAATAGCCTGTTGGTCTCCCTTTTGTTCCGTTCAGCCTCAAGCATCACTTCTGCCAAAGAGGGCACGTGTGGCAGGTTCTCTTGCCTTGGCTGACTTCCCTCGCCCTGCTCGGGGGCAGGCATGGGGTTATTCCTAGTTGCCACAATCCTAGGAAAACAAACCACAACTTAGACACGGAAGACACCAACTCTAAGGAATGAGATAAAGAATGTGCTGGACAACATGGCATGCATGGGTAAACACCCGATCAACATGGTAATAACAACTGCCATATGAACACCATGATTCATACACACCATGACATAGTTCAGTACAAGCCCAAGCTGAAATACAAACTATGGAGAGATGACACAACTCATCAAAGGCATTACAAGCTTCCTATACATTATCTATCTACACGTCCAGAACTCAACTCTCAACCTTAGTCATATCCCACAAGACACGTAGGACTGTGGCGATACGGCTACTACCATACTACTACTAACATCCACGTACTCAAGCATCACCGTAGAATGCCTCATATAGGTGACCCCCGTGGCCCGGGAGCTGAACCTAAGGATCTGGAAACACTCTAGCCTGTGATCCCTGGAAACCGTAAGGACACGGATGTGGCCTTGGTCCCCTTGTTGGTGGCAACAGCAGTCCTCGAAGAGGGGTGATGCCTCCAACATCGGGCCAGTCTACATGTGTTGGCAGATGAGTCTATGATGGGTTCAGCATCTCCAAATCTTCATAGCCTGTCCACACGACAGGTGCCAACTGCGTCAGGGCTCTCCAAAGAAATGCACGGGTAGCATAAAGCTCCATGCGAAGGGCACGTGCATCACGATCCCTGTTCTCCAACATCTGAGCGGTCACCTACAGCCTAGGGTCCTGATGAAAATGACCATAGTAGGTTGCACTAAGATAGCTATCCTCTCCTCCAACATCTGAGCGGTCACCTACATCCTAGGGTACCCAGAGAAGTAGGAACATAACAGAACTCTATGTTCTGAAGCAGACCATGGTGAAACCTCATGATAGTCAGCATGGTATAGGCGGCCTCCTGAACTGCCATGTCTATGGTGACACCTAATCGATAAGTCCAGTGAAGCGGCTCTGCAGCTCCAAGATATGAGGGATATATCTTAACAGTACACACATACTGACTCTGGTTGAAATCTCGATACTGTTCCTCCATTGTGTACTCTGGGTACCAACGGTAGCCATCCTTCATCATAACTCTAACCAACATGGCCGTGTGACCCGGTACATCGAGGCACCTGGTCAGACGGACCACCTAACAGGAAGGACGAGAGGGCATCTGTAACAAAGAATGATGCAAAGACATTAGAGACACTAGCAGAAATTGGACAGCATAACGGTTGTAATTGCTCAAAAAGGATTTTGAGACAACTACAAAAGATTGGAAAAGCATAACCACTCGACTATCTAGACTCAAATCTCTTATCCAACTATTTGTCACACCAACAATACTTGAGTACCGAATTCTCTTGCAAACAAGCTAGCTCATAGTCTAAGGTTAGTAACTCGTCATCCTAAGCAATAGGTGAGAAGCCTAGTTCTTATCCCCGTAGAAAAGATGAGAGTGACTTAGCATAGAATAACTTGGGAAGAGGAGTAAAAAGAGCCTTACATTCCTTTCCACTATAAATTACCCTACTTATCTATAGTGTTCCTAGACTCAACTTCGACCGGTTTGGCTTACTAGTCCTACAGTCAGTCAGGCTTTGATACCAATGTTGTCGGGGCCTCGATCCTAAGTCATATGAATCCAGACTGTAACATATCACATCACTTTGCGGCCTCACACATGGTAAGCTCCACAACTACAGCCTTACCTTGGACGGGACCGTTTGCGCCTTTTGGCTCACGTATGTGAACATGTCGCTGGCAATCAAACGATAGAGGACCCAGGCCGACATGGCTACTTTTAGAACCCAAGTGGCACATCCGTATGGAAACAGGCATATGTAACCCAGCAATGCAGGTGTCGGCCTCAAGCATGTGTAGACGAGTCATAGCAAGCTACAAGGACTCCATTACGCCGTGGGACATAAATGTCATCACTACACGTAGACAAGTCGTAGCAGGCTACAAGGACTCCATTACACTGCGAGAAATTTCCCCAAAGGGACAGACACAACAGCAAAGAAGGATACACGCCAGTCAATCAATGTGTCTAGAGCAGTAGCAAGCTACCAAGGCTCGGTGGAAGCACAAAGAGGCAGTTTCCCATAAAGAGTACTACTAAAGGCATATGACTAGGTGTCGGATCCCATACATACCGTTGCACGTCACACATACGCACGACATGCCCGATATGCATAGATACAACTATGGCATCACAACATAACCATACATCAACACAACTTTTATTTAAGAGGCTCAGACGAGCCTTGCATAATATGTTCTTACAGGTAGGGGTCACATGACCCGACACTTAAGTCATACAAGCAAGTTCATACAAACCAAGCGGAAGCATAAAGCTGTCTGAGTACAGACAGTTGAAAGGGTAAAAAGGCACATGGCCTGACTATCTACAGCCCGCCACAGGGCATAAGGACGTAGTTGGGACACCAGCTATTCGACGTCATCGACATCTAGATAGAACCCACTTGATGGGTCCTTAGTCTCATCTGCAAGATTTATTAAGCAAACGTGAGTAGAAACACACTCAGCAAGTCTTTAATGCAGACCTAGACTAATTATGCTCATGTATCAACAAGGGGAGTGGTATAGTTTGTGCAGCATTGCTAGCTTTGACTCATGGCTAACCTACACAATGTTAACTCTTTAGTTAAATTTTAGATATCCCACATGAGTCCTCTAACTCCACAACAATATGTCACAACCCTAGCAAGTTGTCCTAGGATAGCTTTTGCGTTTGCATCATCATCATCATCATTGCATTAATGTGAAATGGGGAGAAAGAAAAGAAACCCCAAGCACTTAATGAAATAAAGAAATTCAAGTTTAGTGAAATTTCAACAAATCCAAAATGCCCATCAAAAATGTTCCCTATGTCTGATAAATTTGGACAAAGTTATAACAGGGAACATTTAAAATATTTGAGCATCAGAAGCAATTTAAAAATAATGATTTAAGTCTCTGAAATTGATAACTAAATCATTATCATGACTATTGTTTTCATAATAATCTAAAACTTTTATTACAAGTTTGAAATATTCAAACTTTATTTTAGAAAATGGTTGGGATATTTTGTAAAGTCAAATGGACCTGCAACTAAAATAAAGAAAAGTCAGAAAACAGAAAACAAAAACAAATAAAACAGAAAAATCCTACCTGTGCCAGGGGAGAGAAGCCGGCCCAGGCCATAGGGGCGAACCGGTCATCTCCCACCTCTGGCCAGGAGGACGCCGGGCGTGAGGTCGCCATGCGCCGGACACCTCCTCCCTGCCTGGCTCCTTGCTGGAGGGCTAGGAGTGCGCCAGCGCGAAGCTCCACGCTGCCGTGCCCCTTCTCCTCTCTCTCTCTCCCGCGAGCGCTCTCTCTCTCTCTCTCGCATTCCCCTCTCTGCTGCCGCCATGGCCGACCTGCGCTTCTCCATCGTGCCGACATTCTAGCCACCCCCAAACCCATCTGAGCCTGCTAGAAGCTCCGCCCGGACCTCCTCTTCCTCCTAGCCAAGCTACGCATTGCCGGAAGCCCCTATCGATGTCGCGCCATCGTCTTCATCCTCGGGTCACCGAAAAGGGAATCGAAGCTCGCCGCCATTTCAGACTGTCCCCGAGCCTGCTTCCGACGCCCCTGCGACCGTTGTGAGCTCCTGCTCCTTCTCCCCTCCTTTTCCCCTTCGATAGAGCTCTCTAGCGCCGGATTCCTCCGAACCCAAAAGTTTCCCGCCGCCGGTGAGGTCGTGGTCGCCATTGTGGCGACCCAAGCTTGCATCTGAGCACGCGGTCGTGCTCAGAAGGCTTCCTGGTAGCTTCCGGAGGCCTCAACTGCCCCGTTTGAGCTCCGGCTCGACGAGCCCGTGCTCGCCCGAGTTCCGGCAGCCGCCGTGCTCGTCGCCGGCGTCAATTCCGACCACCCCAGCCCCTGGGAGGTATCGGGTTCGACGCGCGCAAGCAGTGCAAGCCGTCTGGTGCCCTCCGCCGTCTGTTTGGTCGCCGGAGACGCGTTTCCGGCGAGTTGCCGCCATGCGGATGGTCGCCGCCGGCCTCACTCTGGTGGGCGCCGACGTGGCAATCATTAGGGGGCTAATCCCCCTAATTAGTTCGGCCCCAGTCGCTGACAGTGGGACCCTAGAGGTGGGTCAAACCTCAGACAGCGCGGGATTAAGACCCCTGACGCTGACAGGGAGGTCCCACCTTGTCAGGTTTGACCTGGCAAGTCAGCCGACCAGCTGACGTCAGGTTGACGTCAGGCTGATGTCATAATCCATTTTCTAGTTTAAAAAATAATTCCAGAAAATGTTTAAAACTTTGAAAAATCATATAAAATAATTTTTAAGTCAAATGAAAATAATTTATATATGAAAATTGATCAGAAAAATCCAATGAATCCAATGGTGCTATCCTCATGCATGAAAGAGCAACCTATCTAGATGAACATTGACAAATGCTAATAGGTTGATATACGATATTTGAAATGAAGAACGATTTTGAACCTTTATTCCAATTCTTTTCAAATCAACATGAACATTAGTTGCATTAACTCATCCATACCTGCCATCATGCCATGATCATGCATCATATTGTTGCACTTGCGTGTATTGATTGTTTCTTATCCGCGTCGCGGTAGGCCCTAATCCGGAAGATACCACCCCGTATCCCGACGAAGGAGAGAACTCCTCCGCAACTCAGCAAGGCAAGCAACCCCTTTGATCATTCCGATAAGATCCCACTCTCTTGCTCCTGCTCTAGTTTATTGCATTAGGACAAATGATAACATGTCAGGCATACACGGTAGATGATCCTATTCTCATGCATGACCTAACCTTGTCACAGTAAATAGCTAAACCTTGCAACCTAGCATACATGGTAGATGCTTGTGACATGATGTGCTTAGCTTACTTTGCCTGCTATGCTTGCTATGCTTAGAGTTGAGTCAGGTCTGATTCATCTGGGTGATGAACTGAGTGAAACAGTGTTGTCCGATGTGATGAGCTCATACTGAATACGATTTGGTAAAGGTAGGAGTACATAGTGGGTTGTCTCATTGGGACCGTTCTTAGGAACTGGGTTCTGTGTTTGTGATCCAAGACTAGATACTACCGCATGCTGGGCCCTGAAATATGACCCTGCTCGACTCGTCAGTCGCTTAGTCCCTGGTCCAGGTATTGCAAGTAGTTTCTGGTGTTTATAGCATGCTGGAGGCTGTGTGTAGCACTGACCCTAGGGGTGGGTTACGACACGGTAGGTAGTGGCATGGTGTACCAAGGGTCATCCGAATGGTGGGCTTGGGAACCCTGCGCACATCGTTTGGGTCGTAGCAGAAACTTCGATCGGACTTCCGTGCGGGTTCAGTCTCAAATAGGCGATAGCCTGGACTAGAGGTCTTATGTGATTGACGGTCGTGGCCGACTCCCTCGCTGGGCATCCGCTTGAAGGTTGCCGAGGTGCATGGTTTATGGCACACAACGATAAGTGGCGAGAGCGTGTGTGAAGAAGTACACCCTTGCAGGGTATGAAACTATTCGAATAGCCGCGTCCTGGGATATGGACTACTTGGAGAACTTATGTTGTTCATAGATAAATTAATGGATACTCATAGAAATATCAAGACAAGTGTGAGTACCGTGGAAGGTGAATCCATGGTAGTGTATTGTGATGGAGATAGTGGACTCGTGTCTCCTATGAGAGTACCATCCACGGTACTCACACTTGTCTTGATATTTTTAGAAGTATCCATTTGATTATCTATGAACAACATAAGTTTTCCAAGTAGTCCATATCCGAGGACGCGGCTATTCGAATAGTTTCATACCCTGCAGGGGTGTACTTCTTCACACACGCTCTCGCCACTTATCGCTGTGTGCCATAAACCATGCACCTCGGCAACCTTCAAGCGGATGCCCAGCGAGGGAGTCGGCCACGATCGTCAATCACATAAGACCTCTAGTCAAGGCTATCGCCTATTTGAGACTGAACCCACACGGAAGTCCGGCCGAAGTTTCTGCTACGGCCCCAGACGATGTGCGCAGGGTTCCCAAGCCCACCATCCGGGTGACCCTTGGTACACCGTGCCACTACCTACCGCGTCATAACCCACCCCTAGTGTCAGTGCTACGCACGGCCTCCAGCATGCTATAAACACCAGAAAGTACTTGCAACTCCTGGACCAAGGACTAATCGATTGATAATTCGAGAGGGTTAATTAAGTATCCCAACATGTGGTAGTAACTAGTCTTGGATCACAAACACGGAACTCAGTTCCTAAGAATTGTTCCAATGAGACAACCTGCTATGTACTCCTGCATAGCCTCTCATCGCTACCTTTACCAAATCGGGAACCACATTATTTCACTCCAGTTCATCACCCAGATGAATCAGACTTGGCACAACTCTAAGCATAGCAGGCAAAGTAAGCAAAGCACATCATAGCACAAGCAACTACCAGTTATGCTAGGTGGCAAGGTTTAGCTATTTACTATGACAATGGCAGGTCATGCAAAAGAATAGGTTCATCTACCGTGTATGACAGACAAGTGAACATTTGTCCTAATGCAATAAACAAGAGCTAAAGCGAGAGAGTGGGATGTTATCGGAATGATCAAAGGGGTTGCTTGCCTTGCTGGATAGCGGGAACATTTTCTCCTTCGTTGGAATACTCAGAGGTATCCTGAGGAGCAGGGCCTACCACAATGCAGATAAATAGCAATCAATACACGCAAGTGCTACAATATGATGCATGATCATGACATGGCAACATGTATGGATGAGCTAATGCAACTATTGTCCAAGTTAAATGAAGTGAATTTGAATATAGGTTGAAAGTCATTCTCCATTTCATATTTCATATATTAACCTATTAGTAAATGTCAATGTTCAACTACATAGGTTGCTCTAACATGCATGATAACAACACCATTGGATACACTAGATTTTTTCTGATAAACTTTCATATATAAATTATTTTCATTTGATTTACATATTAATTTAAAGGAATTTTAGAAGTTTTAAACATTTTCTGGAATTTCCTCATTTGTTTTATACTAAAAATTCAATTAATGTGTCAGCTTGATGTCACTGTGACATCAGCAGGTCAATAGACCCGGCCAGGTCAAACCTGACAGGGTGGGGCCCTCTTGTCAGCGTCAGGGGCTAATTCCCCGTGCTGACCAGAGGTTTGATCCTCTACGGGGCCCGCTGTCAGTGGCTAATGGCTTAATTAGCCCGGCTGGTTAGCACTAACTGGCCGGCCATGTCGGCGCCCACCGGAGCGGGGCCGTCGGCGACCAAACCCGCGATGGAGGATTGCCGGAGTTGGCCAGAAATGTACAATAGGGCACGGTTTCGTGCGCCGGAAGTAGCTACGGGATGCCCACGCTCGTCTGCGTCGAGTGGAGCTTGTGTGGGGGCTCTGGGTCGCCGGAGACGATGGCCACGACGAGCTCGGCGGCGACAGCGGCTCGGGAAGGTTTGGCTACAACGCTAAAGGGCATAGGAAGACCGGGAAGGAGAAGGAGGAGCATCGGGGGCTCACAGGGAGGTCCAGCGGGCTCGGGGGCGCTCCGGCTGCGATGAATCGACGACGATGCTCCAGCGGCCGGCATGGAAGAACGGCGATGGCTCGGCGTAGAGGGGCTCCCGGCGGCTTCTAGCTCCACAAGGAGGACGTGGGGGGCGCGGTGGATCTCTGGGGCATGGCAGGGGGGCTCTAGCTAGGTGGGCAGCGACTGTGAGCTCAAGCAGAGCTCGGCCATGGCGAGGGGGGAGAGGGAGAAGCGAGGGAGAGGAATGGTGGGGAGGAGAGGGTCCAAGCGGCAGCTGGGGTCTATCCCCTCGCCAGTGTGACAAGGAGAAGGCCAGGCAGGCAGGAGGTGGCCGGGCGCGTGGCCACGGCCGGCTGCGGTGGAGGCACGCAGGTGCTTCTCCTCCTGGCAGGAGGAAGAAGACGCTGCTGCCCCTATGGGCTAGGCCTCTTCTTCACAGGAAAGGCCTAGGTGGGTTTTCTGTTTTTTAATTTCTTTATTTGTTTCCTATTGTTCTAACATTAGTTTTATTTTATTTTCAGGCACAATTGCTAAGTAATAAATATCCCAAATATTTATAGCATTAAGTTTGAATATTTCAAACTTCTATAAAAAGTTTCAGGATATTTTGAAATCTGAAATAATGATAATGCTTTATTTGGCAATTTGAGAAGCTTTATTATTTATTTTTGAAATGCTATATTTATTCAAATATTCTAAATGACCCCTTGTATAATCATGTCCACATTTATCAGACATAGGGGACATTTTAGATGGGCATTTTGGATTTGTTGGTTTTTTCACAAACATTAAGTTGGTTTGATTAAAATGAATTATTTGGGTTTTTTTATCCACATTTCAATTTGATGCAAAAATTGGAATGTGATGCACACACATGCTATCCTAACTAGGCTAGCTAGGGATGTGACATGAGTTCTCATAAGCTCTCTATGATCTTCAAGAGAAGATTCATGACCAAACTTAAGAGTGTTTAGTTCTTTAGTTAGTTGTTCTATTTTCATCTTATCATCATCAAATGACTCATCTTGACTAGAATGAGAATTATCAAGTTCATTTTGATCAACATCACTAGTTTTATCACAAAGCAAGTTATCATCACAAAGCAAATCATCTTCACAAAGCAAATCATCTTCATCACTATCAAAATAAAGATAGTCAGGGTGTGATACCTTGGGGCCTTTAGCCATGAAGCAACTTCCACTCCCTTCGTTTGGTGAATGAAATAGTTCGTAGGAGTTGGTACTCACTAGAGCAATTCTGGCAACACCATCATCTTGACTATAGTCGTAGTCGGAGTGATAGCTTCTCTTAGAGTTGTTGTGAGAGTCGGAGCCGGAAACCCATTCATGAACATGAGCTTGATGTTTTCTTCTTGTCCATCTCTTGTTGTACTTGTCCTTCTTCTCTGAATCTCTACTTCTCCTTGAGTGTCTTTGTTCATAACGTTCATATCTACTCCTTGTCTCTCTTTGTGGTGATTCATTCCTTGAGCTTTGTCTTTGAGGTGACTCTTCTCTTCTTTTGTAGGGAGTCGTGCAATCATTCGAGTAGTGTCCGGGATTCCCACAATTGTAGCCATTGCGATCATGACTTGACGGACACTTCTCTTCATATCTTGAGTTGGTGTTTCTTTCTTTGCCTCTATTCTTGTAGAACTTGTTGAATTTCTTGACCATGAGGCTTATCTCTTCATTGGTGACAAGATTGTTGCTTGAAGTTGCGGGAGCATCACTTGTGGCTTTGTAAGCACCGCTAGACTTGTGATGAAGTACTTCTTATCTTTGAGTGTCATCTCATGAGCAACAATCCTTCCAATGACTTTTGTAGGCTTGAGATCTTTGTACTTTGGCATCATTTTGGATCAATGTGCGCACGGTGTCGCATCTCTCATCCAAAGATCTAAGTATCTTCTTGATGATGAATTTGTCGGTCATTTCTTCGCTTCCTAAGTGGACAATCTCACTGGTGATGAGAGCTAGCCTAGAGTACATCTCTACGACATCTTCACCATCCTTCATCTTGAACTTGTCAACCTGAACTTGAAGAACATCTAACTTGGATTGTCTCACGGACTCGGTTCCTTCGTGCATATCAACCAAAGTATCCCAAATATCTTTTGCATTCTCAAGACGGCAAATTTTGTTGAATTCTTCGAGGCATAAGCAGTTGAAGAGAATGTCGCATGCTTCAGCATTGAGTTGCAACATCTTCAACTCATCCGTGGTCGCTTCACGATCCGGTTCCCGTCCATCCGCAAAGAACTCACCTTGCAAGCCAGCACGGACAACGGCCCAAATGGCGGGGTTATGACCAAAAATATGCATTTTCTTTGTTTGCTTCCAACTAGCAAAATTAGCGCCATCAAAGTACGGATATCTATGGTGATAACTTCCCTCACTACACGCCATACTCTCCTAGGTTGTGAGACCTAAGCAATGGAGACCAATGCTCTGATTCCACTTGTAGGATCGAAAGTATGTCTAGAGGGGGTGATTAGACTACTTGACCAAATAAAAGTTTTGCCTATACCAAGTTTTAGGCTTGACAGTTTTTAGCATTTCATGGCAAGTCAAGTACACCCTACACATGCAAGTCTAAGAGTATATAGCAACGGAAAGTAACAACAAGCATGTATAGAAGGGATAGGGTAGGAAGATCAAATGCAATTGTACACAAGATGATTTTCCCGTGGTTCCACTAGGTGGCGCTATCGTACATCCACGTTTATGGAGTCTTCAACCCACGAAGGGTAACAATCACGAGAATCCATGGAGGGCTCCACCCAAAAGGGTCCACGAAGTAGCAACCTTAATTATTCCATAACGGCTTCCGTCCACGAAGGACTAGCCTCACTATGGGTAGATCTTCACGAAGTAGGCGATCTCCTTGCCCTTACAAACTTCTTGGTTCACTCGACAACACGAAGTAGGAGGCTCCCAAGCGACACCTAACCAATCTAGGAGGTACCACCCTCGAAAAGGTAATAAGCTCGGTAGTGACGATGAACTCCTTGCTCTTGTGCTTCAAGATGATAGACTCCTTAGCACCCAATCACTCTCTCACGGATTTGGCTTGGTGGAAGAGATGGGATTGGTGGAAAGCTACTTGGGGAGGCTAGAGATCAAGATCCATATGATTGGAGTGGAATATATTGACCTCAACACGAGGGTAGGTGGTTCTCTCTCAGAAAACTAGATGGGCAAGTGTGGAATAGTTCTGAGTGCTTCTCTTTGGAGTAGGTGGTGGTGAAGGGGTATATATAGGCATCCCCAAAAATCCAACCGTTACACAAAAAATGACCAACTCGGTGACACCGATGTGTTAATCTCGATGGTAGCGAAGTGACCAAAAGGTGGCAACTTTTGAATCTCGGTGAGACCGATATAGCAAACTCGATTGCACCGATAAGGTGACCAACGGTCCGATTTACAATCTCGGTGACGCCGATCCAACATTCCCGGCGGGACAGAAAATGTGAATTTGCGTAACAGAAAGTGGACAACCTAAACTTGGTGGCACCAGTATGGAATCGGTTGCACCGAAGTGGCTAGGGTTTGGCTGAGTCTGTCTAGGTTCTGGAATCGGTGGCACCGGTATGGGAAAGTTGGTTGCACCGATTTTGAGTGTTAGGTATAGATCAAACTTTGGTGGGAGAGTTTGTGGATGTTTTTTTGTCGATTGTTACTTGTGCACGTTTGAGCATATTGTTCACCAACAAAACCTTACCCCCTTTTGATAGTATTCGCTTTCCTATGGACTGAAAGTGATTTCTCTCAAATATAAAATGTAGAGTCCTCTTGCTTCAAGCTTGGCCAACCTATTTCCTTGCATCTTGCAGTATGTCCACAATCTCCTTGTGCAAATCCTATCATTGAACATTTCCTAAAATATACTTATTAATTACCAAAACCACCAAGGGAACAAATCTGCTTTTAGCTCCCTTTATGCCCGTGGGACCTACATCAACCCGTGACACTCTCACATAACAATGAGCGGGCTGTACATACCCGGGGCCCCCGAGGATGCGGAGGGGTCCCTCCCATGCAATGTGGCAGCCATAGTCCGGAGCTGGTTGAGAAGACAATACTGCCCATCAATGGCTATGCCCATGCAACGTGGATGCCATACGCTGAGCACTGGGAGAAGACGGAGGCGGGGACGACCCCAAATAGCTGGATGCGACCGTTTTCTCGCTCTTTTGTGTATTTCAAGTTGCCGCCTTCAATGGTCTCTTTTTGAGCTTTAGCCTGCCAAAAGCTCGAAGATTTTGTGATCTTATGTTTTAACAGAAAAAGGGGCGGGAACTTTTTCTCGTTGTTCTCTTGTTTTACCGAGCTTGAGTTCTCTCTTTTCTTCTGAATCCACATTTTGCGAGGAGCTATGGGCTCCGACCACAACACAACATCACAGCATGGGGTCTTGGGGGGGCCCAAGGCTTCCTGAGGCGGCACATGGAGGGACGGAATGGGGGATCACTCGAGTGTCAAAGGGGGCTCCTGGGAAGCACACCTTTGGAGCCTACCGGTCATAAGGCCACTCGTCCCCTCTGATGTCGTCCTTGGTTTCCGGTCGGTATCAGGGGTGTGGGGGCCTCGCCTCGTGAAGTATGTCCTTGGTTTCCAGTCGTACCTAACGGTGGTGGGCAAATGCACGGGACTGGGACATGACGACGTAGAGCGGTTTGAGCGTCGAAAAAGGGGCCTCCTAGGCAACGCACCTCGGGAGCCTTACCGGTCATAATGCCACTCGACTTCCTAGTATCTCCGTGGTTTCCGATCGGCATCAGGAGTACCGGGGCCTAGCCTCGTGAGGTGAGTCCTCTCCCGTCATACCTAACGTTGGTGGGGAAATGTGTGGGACTGGGACCTACAGACGCGGAACGCCAAAAGGGCCCCCAAACCGTCCCACGACCAAGGGAGAAGCGCCTCAGGAGGAACCACGGTCATGAGCTAAATCGTCGCCAGCCCGCTGGCGTTACAACCGGACTGGCTATGACTCCGGCCAAAAGGAGCACGTCGTTACACACCTCGTCAACAGGGAACATATTTAAATGTACTTCCGGAATAGGCCACATGCATAACCCTATCAGGAACACAAGAAGGCTACTTGAGGGAAGCACGTCATTTCCAAACCTCTCGTCGCCGCCACCCGGCGACGGCCACGTGCGTCCCTGCTGAAGAACGGCCTTCCGCTTTGTTAGAAGAAAACTCCACGACCAGGTCGTTCACATGGTCCTGGACCTGATCGGCGATGGCAGCGCGGGTCACCTCAGGCAAGGGACCGAGCACCGCCTTAAAATAGAAGTGCAGGTCGAGAAGAAGGAGGTGACTGAAGCTGCGTGAGGCCGCCTGAGCAAGGAGGTCATGGCTCTTTTCCCTCACAAGCGCGCAGCTCTGCTCCGTGCCCCCTTCGAGGCGTTCCACGACCTTGGTCAAGAAATCTAGGTACCCAGCATCGCTCAGGACCAAGGGGCTTGGGACACTCACACCACATATGTCGTCCAAAGCATGCCTGGCCCTTCCTTCGAGGGACTGGAACATCTGGGAGCGCATATGCTGGAGGCCGCGAGCACGGTTTGCCTCGTCTGAAGTCTCCTTCGCCAGGGAAGCAACACCCTTCACTTGTTTATAAAGAAAAGCTAGCTCGGCCTCAGCAGCCGCTGGGCATCCATCGTGGCTCGTCGGCGCCCTTCCTCTTGGTCTAACTTTTTCTTGAGGTCATCAACCTCGCCTTTTAGGAGGTCACGTCGCTTGGAGAAATGGGACTCGTGGAGCTCAAGCTTCATGTGATAATCTTGGAGAAGGGAATGCCAAGCCTCATCCACCCTTTTGTCAACCTCTTCTTGTAACCTCGCCTCATGAGAGGCAAGGGACTCCTTAGCAAGCGATGCCTGGCTCTCCCTCACCTCCAGCATCTCCTGTTCTAGGCTCTGCTCCAACGCTTCCAATGCCAATGAATTGACACGCACTAGGGGGCTCGTGCCAGCATGGGGAAGCTCGGTCGATGGACCCGCGAGTGCGACCCTCCGTAACTGGATCTGCCTTTCAAGGTCGGCGTTGAGGGCACGACGTTCATGGAGGCGCTCCTCGGAGGCCCTACGCCGGCAATCGGCCTCCTGAGCCTCGGCAAGGGCGCACTCGCGGGCCTCCACTGCTGCGGCAAGGGACCCTTCTACCTCCGCGCGGGCGCGCTCGCGCTGTAGATGGCCAAGGTTCACGATAACCTCAAGCTAGTGCCACCCGAGTGCAAGGCATTGGTGCTCCTTCTCCAAGTGGGCGTCAATGTTGGCGAGCCCCACTCCTAGGCATTGAGGCGCATTCGCCACAGTGTGGAGCAAACCCCATGGAGCGGTGCTCAGGTCTTCAGCAAGCTCAAGCGGCCAGCCAGAGCTCCCACCTTCTCCATGGCAAATGGAGGAGGCGCACGAGGGGCCTCCCAGCCCAGACCTATGCTCGGGGGATGGGGTCTCATGATAGGCGTCCCGGAAGAAGGAAGCGTCCCTCGGGGCCCAACATTTCCGAGCAAAGGGGATCTAGGGGGCGGCGCAACACGACCCTAGAAGCGGCCATGGTTAGGGGAGGTGGTCCCATCCTGGGAAGCCCGAGGCAGTGAGCGAAGAGGACCACGGGGAACTCTCGCCCATGGCCACCAACCGTCAGAACAGGCTCTCGCACGGGCGCCACGGAGGATTGAACCACAAGAGGCTCGGCGGGTGCAGAGGTGGGCGACGCCGACCTGCCTACCCCATCGTCGGTGGGAGCCTATGGAATAAAGGCTCAAAGAGAAGGCGCTTAAGAGAAAGACAGAGGAGGGTACAGGCACCTACTCATCTATGGTAACCCAGTTCCTCTTCATCAAGGCCCACGACACCAAGGAGCAGCCGCCCCTCGGCGTCTTCCTTTTCCGACCAACGCGGGGGCCCGGGGCGAAGGGATGATGACTGACGATTGACGATCAGGGGCAAGGATGGCATCTTCCACAAACAACTGGGCATCGCCCCCGACCTCGTGTCGACCCGGGGCAAGAGCTGGGGGAGCGGGCGGCGAGATGCGGCCCATATGTTGGGGAACGTCGCATGGGAAACAAAAAATTTCCTACGCACACGCAAACCTATCCATGGTGATGAGCATCTACGAGAGGGAGAGTGGATCTACATACCCTTGTAGATCGCTAAGCGGGAAGCGTTAAGAAACGCGGTTGGTGTAGTCGAACATCTTCGCGATCCAAATCGCCGAGCGTCCCGCGATCTCATCACGATCCGTCCCGTGATCTCATCACGATCCGTCCCGTGAACTCACCATGATCCGTCCCGCGATCTCATCACGATCCGTCCCGTGATCACGTCACGATCCGTCACGTGCCCTTGATCACGGTCCTTCCGATCTAGTACCGAACGGACGGCACCTCCGCGTTCAGCACACGTGCAGCTTGATGACGATCTCCGCCGTCTTGATCCAGCAAGAGGAGGTGGAGAGGAGAGAGAGTTCACCAGCAGCGTGACGGCGCTCCGGTGATGGTGGTGGTGGAGCAATTCCGGCAGGGCTTCGCCTAAGCATTGTAGAAATCCGATCTAGAGGAGCACCGGTGAAACGGGAAGTACGTGGCCGTCAAATCTGTGCAAAAACCCTCTATTCCACCAATATATATAGAAGGAGAGGAGAGGCAGCCTTGGCGCAGGGCAAGGCCCTTGGAGTTGGCCGAAATAGAGAGGAGGTGGAGGAGGACTCTCGTCCTCCAATCCTAGTAGGACTAGGATTCCTCCTTTTTGCCCTTTTCCACCTTTTTCCTTTAGGATTTCTTCTCCTGGCGCCATGGGCCTTTTGTGGATGTTCCACAAGCCCACTAAGGGCTGATTATTACTCTCCCACAGCCCATGGACCCCTTGGGGTCGAAATACCCCTCCTGGAGGTCTCCCGGTACACTACCGGCACTCCCGGTACACTACCGATGAGCCCGAAACTTTTCCGGCGATCAAACTGGGACTTCCTATATATGAATCTTTACCTCCAGACTATTCCGGAGCTCCTCGTGATGTCCGGGATCTCATCCGGGACTCTGAACAACCTTCGGTCACCACCATACACAACTCTACACTACCGAAACGTCACCAAACCTTAAGTGTGCAGACCCTGCGGGTTCGAGAACTATGTAGACATGACCGAGACACCTCTACGGTCAATAACCAATGGCGGGACCTGGACGTCCACATTGGTTCCTACATATTCTACGAAGATCTTTATCGGTCGAACCTCTATGTCAAGGATTCAGTTAATCCCGTATAACGTTCCCTTTGTTCTTCGGTATGTTACTTGCCTGAGATTCGATCGTCGGTATCTCCATACCTAGTTCAACCTCGTTACTGGCAAGTCTCTTTACTCGTTCCGTAATACAAGATCCCGTGACTAACACTTAGACACATTGCTTTCAAGGCTTGTTGTGATGTTGTATTACCGAGTGGGCCCTGAGATACCTCTCCGTCACACGGAGTAACAAATCCCAGTCTCGATCCATGCCAACTCAACAGACACCGTCAGAGATACCTGTAGAGCACCTTTATAGTCACCCAGTTACGTTGCGACGTTTGATACACACAAGGCACTCCTCCGATATCCATGAGTTGCATGATCTCATGGTCATAGGAACATATACTTGAAATGCAGAAAATAGTAGCAATAAACTAACACGATCATATGCTATGTTTGTAGTTTGGGTCTTATCCATCACATCATTCTCCTAATGATGTGATCCCGTTATCAAATGACATCTCATGTCCATGGCTAGGAAACCTTAACCATCCATTGATCAACGAGCTAGTCCATTAGAGGCATACTAGGGACATGGTTTTGTCTATGTATCCACACATGCATTTAAGTCTCCGATCAATACAATCATAGCATGGATAATAAACAATTATCATGAACAAGGAAATATGATAATAACTAATTTATTATTGCCTCTAGGGCATATTTCCAATAGTCTCCCACTTGCACTAGATTCAATAATCTAGTTCACATCACCATGTGATTCACATTGTTATGAATCTAACACCCAATGAGTTCTGGGGCTCGATCATGCTTTGCATGTGAGAGAGGTCTTATAGTCAACGGGTCTGCGATATTCAGATCCGTGTGTATTTTGCAAATCTCTATGTCAAACCGTAAACACTGCTACCACTCTCCACTTGGTACTATTTCCAAATGGCTGCTCCACTATACGTATCTAGATTGCTACTACTAGTCATCCGGATAGGTGTTAAAGCTTGCATCGACGTAACTCTTTATGACGAACTCTTTATCACCTCCATAATCAAGAAACATTTCCTTAGTCGTCTGGTTACTAAGGATAATTCCGACCGCTGTCCAGTGATCCACTCCTGGACCACTCTTGTATCCCTTGACAGACTCATGGCAAGGCACACACAGGTGCGGTACACAGCATGGCATAATATAGAGCCTATGGCTAAGGCATAGGGGACGACGTTCGTCCTTTCTCTTTCTTCTGCCGTTGTCGAGCTTTGAGTCTCACTCAACTTCACACCTTACAAATCAGACGAGAACTATTTCTCTGGCTGATCCATTTTGAACTCTTTCAAAATCTTGTCAAGGTATGCACTCATTGAAAGTCTCATCAGGCATCTTGATCTATCTCTATAGATTTTGATGCTCAACAATTAGGTAGCTTTATCCAGGTCTTCCTTTGAAAAACACTTTTCAAACAACCTTTTATGCCTTCCAGAAATTCTACATTATTTCCGATCAACAATATGTCAACCACATATACTTATCAGAAACTCTATAGTGCTCCCACTCACTATATTGCAAATACAAGTTTCTCGTAAACTTTGTATAAACTACAAAAACTTTGATCACCTCATCAAAGTGTATATTCCAACTCCGAGATGCTTGCTTTAGTCCATAGAAGGATCACTGAAGCTTGCTCATCTTTTAGCATCCTTAGGACTGACAAAACCTTCTGGTTGTATCACATACAACATTTCCTTAAGTAAACCGTTAAGGAAACGATGTTTTGACATCCATCTGCTAGATTTCATAATTGAAAATGCAGCAACTGCTAACATAATTCCAACAGACTTTTAGCATCACTACGAGTGAGAAAGCCTCATCGCAGTCAGCTCCTTGAACTTGTCACAAACAACTTTGCAACAAGTCGAGCTTTACAAATGGTGACATTCACCATCAGTGTCTGTCTTCACTCTAAAGGTCCATTTGTACTCAACGACCTGCCGTCTAACGAGCAAGTCTACCAAAGTCTATACTTGGTTTTCATACATGGATCCTATCTCGGATTTCATGGCCTCTAACCATTTGTCAGAATCTGGGCCCATCATCGCTTCTCCATAGCTCGTAGGTTCATCGTTGTCCAAAAACATGATCTCCAAGATAGAGTTGTCGTACCACTTAGGAGCAGTACACATCCTTGTTGACCTACGAAGTTTGATAGTAATTTGATCCTGAAGCTTCATGATCATCATCATTAACTTCCTCTTCAACTAACGTAGGCTTCACAGAAACATCTTTCTGCGTTGCGCTACTCTCTGGTTGAACAAAGGTTTAACAACCTCATCAAGTTCTATCTTCCTCCCACTCAATTCTTTCGAGAGAAACATTTCCTCGAGAAAGGATCCGTTTAAGCAACAAACACTTTGCACTAGGATCTGAGATTGAAGGTTCACCCAACTGATCTTAGGGTATTCTATGAAGATGCATTTTTCCGCGTTGGGTTCGACCTCATTAGGTGAAATCATTTTCCACACAAGTGTCACAGCCCCAAATATTAAGAAATGACAGCTTAGGTTTCTATCAAACCATAATTCACACGGTGTCATCTCAACGAATTTGGATGATGCCCTATTTAAAGTGAATGTAGTTGTCTCTAATGCATAACCCCAAAAATTATAGTAGTAAAACGATAAGAGACATCACAGTATGCACTATATCAATAGGGCATGACTATGATGTTCGGACACACCATCACACCATGGTGTTCCAGGTGGCGTTAGTTGTGAAACAAATTTCACATTGTCTTAAGTTGTATGCCAAACTCGTAACTCAGATATTCACCTCCACGATCATATTGCGGTCATTTTTATCTTCTTGACACATTGATCTTTAAACTTCACTCTGAATTTGCTTGAACCTTTCAAACGATTCAGACTTGTGTTTCATTAAGTAAATATACACTATATCTACTCAAATCATCAGTGAAGGTAAGAAAATAACAATATCCACTGCACGCTACAAGACTCACTAGATTGCATACATCAACATGTATCATTTCCAATGAATCACTTGCCCGCTCCATCCAACGGGGTCCTTTAGTCATCTTGCCCAAGAGGCATGGTTCGCATGTCTCAGCCGATTCGAAATCGAATGAGTCCAAATATCCATCAGCATGGAGTTTCTTCATGCGCTTTATACCAATATGACATTTAGCGGTAGTGCCACAAGTATGTGGTACTGTCATTATTAACTTTGTATCTTTTGACATCAATGTTATGAACATGTGTACTACTACGATCAAGATTTCAACAAACCATTCTCACTGGGTGCATGACCATTGAAGGTATTATTCATGTAAACAGAATAACCATTATTCTCTAACTTAAATGAATAACCGTATTGCAATAAACATGATCTAATCATGTTCATGCTCAACGCAAAACACCAAATAATATTTATTTAGGTTCGTCACTAATCCTGAAGGTAGAGAGAGCGTGCGATGTTGATCACATCAACCTTGCAAACACTTCCAACACATATCGTCACCTCACCCTTAGCTAGTTCTCCGTTTATTCCGTAGCTTTTATTTCGAGTTACTAACATTTAGCAACCGAACCAGTATCCAATACCGAGGTGCTACTAAGAGTACTAGCAAGGTACACATTAATAACTCGTATATCAAATATACTTCTATCAACGTTGCCAGCCTTCTTATCTACCAAGTATCTAGGGTTGTTCCGCTTCAGCGACCGCTCACCTCATAATAGAAGCACTTAGTCTCGGGTTTGAGTTCAACTTTGGGTTGCTTCACTGGAGCAACGACTGACTTGCTATCCATGAAGTTTCCCTCCTTGCTCTTGCCCTTCTCGAAACTAGTGGTTTGATTAACCATCAACAATTGACGCTCCTTCTTGACTTCTACCTTCGCGGTGTCAAACATCGCGAACAACTCAGGGATCAACATTTCTTTCCCTGGCATTTTATAGTTCATCACCAAGTTCTAGTAGCTCAGTGACAGTGACTTGGAGAACTACATCAATCACTATCTTATCTGGAAGATCAAGTCCCACTCGATTCAAGCGATTGTAGTACCCAGACAGTCTGAGCACATGCTCAACGATTGAGCTATTCTCTTTCATCTTGCAGGCAAAGAATCTCGTTGGAGATCCTATATCTCGCAACTCGAGCACGACCCTGAGATCACAATCCCAGCTCTTTAGAACATCTCATATGTTCCGTGATGTTCAAAACATTTCAGAGCCTCAATTCTAAGCCATAATGCATGAAGCACTAAACTATCAAGTAGTCATCGAAACGTGCATGTCAGATGTTCACAACATCTACAGACGACGCTAGATGGGGTGGCGCACCGAGCGGTGCATTAAGGACATAAGCCTTCTGTGCAGCAATGAGGACAATCCTCAGATCACGGACCCAGTCCGCAATTTTGCTACCAACATCTTTCAATTCTATTTCTCTAGGAACATATAAAAATACAAGGGAGCTACAGCGCGAGCTAGTAACCTACAACATAATTTGCAAAGACACTTTGACTATCTTCATGATAATGAGTTCAATTAATCATATTACTTAAGAACTCCCACTCAAATTGACATCCCTCCGATTATTCGAGTGATACATGATCCAAATTCACCAACTCAAGTCCGATCATCATGTGAGTTGAGGTGGCTGCAATGGTGAACATCATCATGTTGATCATATCTACTATATGACTCATGTTCGACCTTTCGGTCTCTTGTGTTCCGAGGCCATGTCTGTACATGCTAGGATCGTCAAGTTTAACCCAAGTGTTCTGCATGTGCAAATCTGGCTTGCACCCGTTGTATGTGAACGTAGAGTCTATCACACCCGATCATCACGTGGTGTCTCAACACGACGAACTTTCGCAACGGTGCACACTCGGGGAGAACACGATTTATCTTGAAATTAAGTGAGGGATCACCTTATAATGCTACCGTCGTCCTAAGCAAAACAAGGTGCATAAAAAGGATTAACATCACATGCAAATCATAAGTGACATGATATGGCCATGAACTTGTGCTTTTGATCTCCATCTAGAAAGCACCGACATGATCTCCATCGTCACCGGCATGACACCATGATCTCCATCATCTTGATCTCCATCAACGTGTCGCCATCGGGGTTGTCACGCCCTGCATGCTTCTACTACTATTGCTACTATTTAGCGATAAAGTAAAGCATTACATAGCGCTTAATGATTGACACGCAGGTCATACAATAATTAAAGACAACCCTATGGCTCCTGCCGGTTGCCGTATTCATCGACATGCAAGTCGTGATAATCTATACATCACATGATCATCTCATACATCACATATATCACATCATGTAATTGGCCATATCATATCACAACATACCCTGCAAAAACAAGTTAGACGTCCTCTAATTGTTGTTGCATGTTTTACCTGGCTGCTACAGGTATCTAGCAAGAACAATTCTCACCTATGCATAAACCACAACGGTGATACACTAGTTTGCTTTTCAACCTTCTCAAGGACCGCCTTTGTCGAATCCGATCCAACTAAAGTGAGAGAAACTGTCACCCGCAAGCCATCTAGGCAACAAGTTGCGTCAAGGGAACCGGTCTCTCGTAAGCGTACGAGTAATGTTGGTCCGGGCCGCTTCATATCACAATCCCGCTGAACCAAAATACGACCAAGGGATGAAGCAATCTAAGCATCAACGCCCACAAACCTTTTGTGTTCTACTCGAGATCTCATCGAACCATCAACCTAGCTCACGATGCCACTGTTGGGGAACATCACATGGGAAACAAAAAATTTCCTACACACACGCAAACCTATCCATGGTGATGAGCATCTACGAGAGGGAGAGTGGATCTACATACCCTTGTAGATCGCTAAGCGGGAAGCGTTAAGAAACGCGGTTGGTGTAGTCGAACATCTTCGCGATCCAAATCGCCGAGCGTCCCGCGATCTCATCACGATCCGTCCCGCGATCTCATCACGATCCGCCCCATGAACTCACCACGATCCGTCCCGCGATCTCATCACGATCCATCCCACGATCACGTCACGATCCGTCTCGTGGCCTTGATCACGGTCCTTCCGATCTAGTACCGAACGGATGGCACCTCCGCGTTCAGCACACGTGCAGCTTGATGACGATCTCCGCCGTATTGATCCAGCAAGAGGAGGTGGAGAGGAAAGAGAGTTCAACGGCAGTGTGACGGCGCTCCGGTGATGGTGGTGGTGGAGCAATTCCGGCAGGGCTTCGCCTAAGCGCTGCAGAAATCCGATCTAGAGGAGCACCGGTGAAATGGGTAGCACGTGGCTGTCAAATCTATGCAAAAACCCTCTATTCCACAAATATATATAGAAGGAGAGGAGAGGAAGCCTTGGCGCAGGGCAAGGCCCTTGGAGTTGGCCGAAATAGAGAGGAGGTGGAGGAGGACTCTCCTCCTCCAATCCTAGTAGGACTAGGATTCCTCCTTTTTGCCTTTTTCCACCTTTTTCCTTTAGGATTTCTTCTCCTGGTGCCATGGACCTTTTGTGGCTGTTCCACCAGACCACTAAGGGCTGGTTATTACTATCCCACAGCCCATGGACCCCTTGGGGTCGAAATACCCCTCCCGGAGGTCTCCCGGTACACTACCGGCACTCCCGGTACACTACCGATGAGCCCGAAACTTTTCCGGTGACCAAACTGGGACTTCCTATATATGAATCTTTACCTCCGGACCATTCCGGAGCTCCTCGTGACGTCCGGGATCTCATACGGGACTCCGAACAACCTTCGGTCACCACCATACACAACTCTACACTACCGAAACGTCACCAAACCTTAAGTGTGCAGACCCTGCGGGTTCGAGAACTATGTAGACATGACCGAGACACCTCTACGGTCAATAACCAATGGCAGGACCTGGACGTCCACATTGGTTCCTACATATTCTACGAAGATCTTTATCGGTCGAACCTCTATGTCAAGGATTCAGTTAATCCCGTATAACGTTCCCTTTGTTCTTCGGTATGTTACTTGCCCGAGATTCGATCGTCGGTATCTCCATACCTAGTTCAACCTCGTTACTGGAAAGTCTCTTTACTCATTCCGTAATACAAGATCTCATGACTAACACTTAGCCACATTGCTTGCAAGGCTTGTTGTGATGTTGTATTACCGAGTGGGCCCTGAGATACCTCTCCGTCACACGGAGTAACAAATCCCAGTCTCGATCCATGCCAACTCAACAGACACCATCAGAGATACCTGTAGAGCACCTTTATAGTCACCCAGTTACGTTGCGACGTTTGATACACACAATGCACTCCTCTGATATCCGTGAGTTGCATGATCTCATGGTCATAGGAACATATACTTGACATGCAAAAAACAGTAGCAATAAACTGACACGACCATATGCTATGTTTGTAGTTTGGGTCTTATCCATCACATCATTCTCCTAATGATGTGATCCCGTTATCAAATGACATCTGATGTCCATGGCTAGGAAACCTTAACCATCCTTTGATCAACGAGCTAGTCCATTAGAGGCATACTAGGGACATGGTTTTGTCTATGTATCCACACATGCATTTAAGTCTCCGATCAATACAATTATAGCATGGATAATAAACAATTATCATGAACAAGGAAATATGATAATAACTTATTTATTATTGCCTCTAGGGCATATTTCCAACACCATCCCGGCTACAGGAGAGGCGGCATGGCCCGAGTTCTCAGAGGCCGGAAACCCTGGGAGTGAGGCACCCCAAGGTTGCGCCTCCCCCTAAGGAAGGAACCCCCACTCATTAAAGTACAAAATGTTCACAACAAGGGCCTCCTGGGACTTGCAGTTGCACAAGGGGAAGCCATCCGATGGGAGCTCGACAGTTCACCACGAGTGAGGCGGCAAAGAAGCTCACGCAAGACATCAGGGGAGAGAGGCAAGACCTGGATCTTGATTGGGTCACGGGGACCCGCGAAGGCCCACATCGGACGGGAGTGGCGCTGAAGTGGAGCAATTCATGGGCGAGTGAATTCCTGCACCACCATCGCCATCGTCACAGCCGCCTGCTTCAGCCTCGCCACCCTGGGCAGGACCGGTGCAAGCTCTGGGTCAGCACGCTCCTCGCGTGCCCACCCGCGATTTGGCATTGCGGGGGTCGGTGGGGGTTGAAACAGGGCTTCAGCCTCGGTAGTCTCAACATACACCCATTTCCGCTAGAACCCTTGTGCTTCCGGGGAGAGTTCGGTATCGAAGGCCCCCCGGGCTGATGCATCCACCATTCTCAAGGACACGCACCTGGAACATGGTTCCTCAGAGGCCAACTCAAAGAAGAAGAAATGGCGTAACAGGGCCACGGAGGGGGAAACACCAACAAAGGCCTTGCATAGGAACGCGAAGGCTGAGAGGAGAACGAGAGAACTAGGCTCAAGACGGGGCATGCGGATCTGATAATGCGAAAGAACAGCGGTGAGAAAGCTCGAAAATGGTGGCAGTACGCCGGAGAGGAGAGCATGGATATGAAGGGGAATAGCAGAGACCGCCAACTCGTCCCGAGGCCGCGAACCTGGCCGATCTTGGTGGCCCCTCACTCATTGGAGCCAGCTGCGACTACCAGCCGAATTTCTCCAACCCCTCGAGGTTCACCACCAACGACTGGCTCAGCGCGGGCTGGCGCGTTGCTATGGCGGTCGGGCCCCTCAACCCCCGCCTTTCACCCCCTCCGGAAACATGGCAAGGAAAACAAAGGGTGGAACGGAGTTGTGTATGGGGACCCGGCAGAAGGGGTTCGAGTCACACGGGAAGGGAGAGCAGACGACAGAGTTGACAGGAGACAAAGACGGCCCGGAGGAGAGAGTCGGGTGGCATGGCGAATCTCTCTATGGCCGGTCCGGTGTGGGGAAGAAGGGATGACAAGTCTTCGAGCTACCACATATAAAACCTAACAGCATGCAATTGGGACCCGCGACACTTCAGGCCATCTTCGAAGCTTCACCCCTAAGCCAGCCTGGGAGCGCCTTGGGCCTGAGGGCTACTGTCAGCGTTCTGGGAATGGGGGTACCTAGACCTCCCTGCCCGCGGCCCAGGGCAAGGCCCACTTCATCAACCAAATGGGACCAGGCGAGGCCCCACTCAAGACAAGGCCCTCGCGAGGGCCCTAGCTTCGCAAGGAAGAACAGCGACAAGACTCGCGAAGGATGTGCCTCTTTAGGACCCTTCCGTAGTAGCGGAGATTCCTATGCAAGGCCCGGCCTCAGGAGTCAAAGATGATGCAAGGAAGGACAGGCAAGAACCAGTGCACCATGCGGCCGAGTTTCCCCTTGGGTGCAAAGGGAGCAATGATGTACACGGATTCCCAAAGCACCCCCAAAGGATTTCATTCTGATGCAACAAGGGCGCAACCACCAGCTCCACAGGACTGACGTCATCGCCGAGCCCTCACCTGCGGCATCAATAGCTACGTTCCAGGCGAAGACCGCTTTTGGGTAGGGAGAGCACCAACCCCTGCCCTCCTTAAAAATTGGCCGTTGTGGGATCCCTTCCCGCCATTGTGATAAGGGAAGAGGACCTGAGCCACCGCTATATATAGAGCGTAGGTTGCACCACAGAGTGGGATCCCCAACCGAGATGATCGATCTGATCCAACACTTAGTCGCTCCACACACCACCACGAGACAACCTGCCAAGAACACATCTTGAGCACCCTCACGAGGTTCAAGCTCATTGTACTAGTTCATCCTCCCGAACCTCCATGGGAGGCAATCCACCAATGCAGGAGTAGGGTATTACACTTCGCAGAGGCCCAAACCTGGGTAAACTGTTTGCTTCATCTTCTTCCTCGTCATCGTGCGAGTTCATTGTTGTGTCCATCGAGTAGCAAGCTAGGTTGGGAAAGGTCGTGGGAGATCTTCGCACACGCCCCTATGTTCGAATCTTAAGGGTTTCGCGGAGCACGAAATCTGATAATGCTTGTACTTATGAGTGGTGACAAAGTGATTCGACATTGACGGGGAATTGGGCACACTCATAATAGGATTAGGATATGTAGGTGCAGCCACAAGCTGGTTTGTGTGACTAGGGTAAAAATTCAATGGCATATTATATTGTTGTTGCATAGGAGGTGCCGATGAAATAGGTAAAGTTGGACTAGGTTTTTCAGATATACTAATAGTAACAATAGATGATAGAGGCATATTTTTTGAGCTTTAGAACTTGCTATGAAAGAATTGTATGCCATCACATTACCCTTACAACAAGACTTTCAATCATAGCCACTTGCTCTGGAGAAAAAAACTTTACTCACAGTGATTTCATCTTGTTCTTCAATGAGAGGATGGAAATTAACATTTCCAATCGGAGTGATGTTGCCTTGACGGTCCTTGTTGAAACTTGCAAGAAACGCCTGAAAATCCTCCTCCTCACGCTTTCTCTTGAGCGCCTCAAAAGCCTCTTTGCGCTGTTTCTTGTGCGCTTCGTAGGCTTGAAGATGTTCCTCCGATAGTTCATCAAGACTAGGCTTAATGATGTTATTGGCGTTAACTTCTGATGGCTGGGGGAGATTAGACATGGTTGATGACGATTTCTTGATCTTTCGTCCCCAGCGGAGTCGTTAAAAAGTGTGTTGACACACGAACACGTCATGTGTACCCTTGATGCCAGGGGTGATGCACCGCAGCTCACGTCGAAGGACACCCGACCGACAACACGATACGTAAGGCAGTCGGCGGGCGCTTTTGAGGACCCGAAACACCACGTTCCCGAGAGGGACCCCGTCTGGACCCATGGCGGCTATGGTATTCCCTAGATCAGTTCTCCCACCCCTAGAGCCTCGAGGATCGCTGTCCTTCAACATGAAGAACGAGAGAGAAAGAACAAGGAAGAGATGTAAAAGCTAGGGTAAAAAGTAGTAGATTGATTTGTGCGATTGTGTGTTATTCAATCGGCCATCACTTCTCATCTATTTATGAGGCGGCTGTACTTCCCATAGTAGAAAAGGACTCCAAATCACTTCCAAATCTTTCCAGAATTAACCGAACTCGGATTTACGTATGTCTGGGACATTACTTCGGTTTTTAGGTCCCACAAGCCACAAACCACCTCGAATGGAGATGATACCAAAAGAAAATTTGACCACCTCGACGAGGCGAACAATTTTCATGTTCAACATTCTTCGATTCGAAGCCATCTTGAGGGCCGAATCTCTTCCACAAAACAGCTGATTGGTGGCGCTACCCATCAGACACTTGTGTGGTGGGGCGCGCCATATTTTGCCTGCTGGCAGGGTTGTATTCCGATGGCTCTAAATATTGCATACGAACTCGGATTGAGACAATTTTTATATCACAATTGACCATTTCGACGGGACAAAGACAATCCCTGTAGAGACGTTTCTCATATGCGGCCGTCTTGGGGGCGTATTCATCTGAACAGTATTCTGCATACAAAATCTCAGTACTTCGAACACAACTTCGGCCATAGAGATGAGATCGGATGGCTATGCCCTAAATATAAAAATTCTCCTTTTGACGAGACAAAACATTCTCACTTTGTGCAATTTTCCATTTGAGGCCTTCTTAATTATGTTTTCGACCATGTCAAAATTGTGTATCAACACAATGGATCCAACTTCACAGCCCAAGAGGTCAAAGACTGGTGCGCAAAAATGGGCATCAAGCTCGATTACACATCGACGTATCATCCGCAGACCAATGGACAAGTTGAACGAGCAAACAGACTCATCATGAGTGGCATTAAACCACATTTGGTCCGATCTCTTCATGAGCCCTACTGTCATTAGGTGGAGGAGCTTGATTCCGTTCTATGGGGCCTACGCTCCACCCCGACCAGATCAACGGGATACACACTGTTCTTCATGGTCTATGGGGCAGAAACAGTCCTCCCCTCCGACATTATTCACAACGCATCAAGGGTGCACATGTACGAGGAAAAGGAGGCCAGTTAGATTGGCAGGACGACCTGGACGCATTAGAAGGAGAGCGCGACATAGCTCAGGCTCGCTCTACTTTTTACCAATAGCAGGCCTAACGTTACTAGAGTAGGGAGGTCAGGGCAAAAGCGTATAACATGGCTGAACTCTTCTTATGGCTCCCGGAGGAGCAGAAGCGTAGACTCAACCCCAAATGGGAGGGGGCCTTCATAATCGACGAAGTACTGATGGGACGGGCTTACCGCCTTCGAAACCCGCCGGATAACCGCCTTGAACAAAACCCATGGAATGCAGCTCGTGTTCGGCAATTCTACGGATAAACTGGTGTCATCATACTCTTTATCGTTTACCTCCTTTTTCTTTCCTTTTTCTTTATTTTTTTCCTTTCCCTCCCACCTTGATTTTTACGAGGTTTGAATTTTTTCCTTTTCTTCCCAAATCTATGTTCGGTTCAACCGATCTTGTATTAATATTTTCATATTACACCCTTAATTGTTAAATCCGAACACAACACGTGGGGGCTTCTTCCCGAAGCCAATGCTTTTGTACTCTAAGCATCTCTTCACATTTATTGTGTACGGATGTTTCCCTTGTCGATTTTAAGCCATTATATGCATCAATTCGATTTAAGATATTTTGCCAAGCTGGATTGCCTCGCTCCTATACTTACCCTCTACGTTCCCGATTGTTCTGCTAGAGGGTAAAGGGAGCACCTCTGTGATTGTTACGACCAGGTCGTCTGTATACGTACCTCATATGGGTGAAGCCAATAGCTAGCTATCTATAGCAGACAATTGGTTGGCTATGAGGGAAGCAACAAATGAGACTTTGGTCGCTATTACCATTGCTCGGGCTTCTTTTCTCACAAAAGCCATTAGTCTCATACTAGCAGTATACGACCTTACTACCTACGATTTACGTAGCACCCTAAAGAAAGGTATTGATAGAGGTACTATTTTCTTTGGAAGATGTTTGTTACACTAAGCAGTAATATAACATATCACCCTATGTGCTTTCTGTCCATTCTCAAAAAATTGCCAGATTGCCTGGTTCCCTGGACACAATTCACTCTTCTAGAGTGGTATTTTATAAGGAAGACTCCCAAGCTCTTAGCACAAGACGTCGAAGCTGATGTACAGTTAAGACAAAGTTTACAACACGGACGGAGCAATTCTCGATTATTAGTACATACTCCCTCCGTCCCAAAATAAGTGACTCAAAAGCGACTTAACTTTGCACTAACTTTAGTAGAAAGTTGAGTCATTTTTAAGTCCCTTATTTTGGGATGGAGGGAGTAGTTACATATAATCATATATCGGACTGCTGATTGAGATTGTCTATTAAGGTGTCGAGGGAGCAATCTTGTTGTGAGAGATGGACGGTGGGCATCACTTGGTCGTACACCAAGTGAAGCGGGACTTCTTTGCCACCTGTCCCTACCGGACCAACCCAAGCTATATACTCGGGGTTAAGGGTGGTATAACGGGTCTTGATCATCGCCCGCGCCTCTCATGCTCCCTCTCTGCAGGCCGATGTCTTCCATAGCTCGAACCTACTTCGGGCACCCTTGAATCGATCAACCAGTTCGGTCATCTCCTCTGGAGGTTGCTCGGCATGCCATAGCGCTTTTATCATGCTCTTCATGGCCTTCCGAGCGCGCTCGTGAAGGGAGGATATCTCCATCCAAAGGCTTCCCCGGTAGGATCCGATCTCTTCTTTGGGCCGCCCGGATAGGAGACCTATACATGAGTAAAGGCATGCCCACTATACTTCATATATAAGAAGTATTGTCCCATGTTAGAATTGCACTTACTGAACATGCCCCTCTGTAATTTCTGGTTCACTTCTTGGGCCTGGGCCAATTGAGTCTTTAAGCTCTCAATTTCTTCGGTCTACTGTTTATTTTCCGCCTGGAGGCGTCTCTTGTCCTCAAGGTTTCATTGCAATGAACGACAACCGGCCTCATGTTGGGACTCGGCGTACCGCTGAGATGCTCGGGCTGCATCTAAATCTCTTTGCAATTTCCCTATTGATTCAACTGCTAACAATTACCCTTGCGTCAGCATGGGAATATATACTAAGATCAGCAGAACAGGTATACTCACCATGTGCCTCCTGGGTAAAACTCTCCACGTGCTCCAATTCGGCCTTCACGGTTTCCACCTGTGTTTGGTTTCCCTCCAGTTCCTTGGCCAGTTGGTCGCTCCGCTGCCTTGGGGCCTGCATTACTAGTAAAACAATATGAGGACCCTTAATTTGGTCATTCCGACCAATTTAAGGCTCGGCGGCTACTGGGTTTACATGGGTGTTCGGACTCTTATAGCCGATTACTCACGTGCACGATGGATGATATCAGTTTCATGGCCTCCCCAAACCCAGCTCGAGCAGCTCTGATGTGTCCGTCCGCTGATCGTAGAGCATTGAACTCTTCTTCGGAGAGTGCTGGCTGGCGCAGGGCTTCTCGTCGCCACCGATCATTCCTAGCGCTCTCTACCTCATATTTGGTGACTGACATCGCGTTCCTAGAGTCTTTAGGGGCCTGATTGACCATAGGGATCTCCACAATGGGTTCGGCATGAGCAGTACATCTTGAATTATTAGCACCGCCGGATACCTTGGCAACATCCTCGGTAGAAGCTGGCCGGACTCTTTGCCTGACTATTTCAACATAAGGTCTCTTGTGAGGCTCTATCGGTCGCGATAATAAATTAAATGAACAAAGTACCTTTGAGTTGAACGAGTGGGTGGGCTTGTCCCCACGGCCGCCTCATTTGATGGATCCCTATTGTTTTCCGGTCCAGGCATTTCTGCCGTAGCTGATGTATGTTGTGCGGACCGACGATGCTTTGGAGTAGGAGCCGCTGCGTTTGGGTTGTTGGAGGATACCTGCCTTTTGCGGGACGAGTTTTTCTTCTTCTTGCTTATCACATGGGAAGGGAATGATCCGGGGCAATCGGCTATATTACTCACCTTGGAGCGGTCGAGGCTCTCCTGGTAGAAAACCATGTCTTCAAGCTGAATTGACAAATCCGGGTCATCATGAAAGCCCGGATCGTCATCACAAGAATAGTCCTCGTGTTGGGGGCGAACAGTTAACTGTCTCGATGAAGCTCCTCCATTCCTGATCACATAAGTTAAAGGATTCGCTGAAAAAGGGACAAATTGAACACCCGAATTATGGTCATGGAGTTGAAATTCTCACCCATTCGATGGATTGTGACTTTAGTAGCCCTCCTTGGTCGACAGCCGCAAAAAATCTTCTTGATCCCCTTTGTATAGGTCGTAAATTCCGGCAGCCAATGTTGTTTGATCGGCAGGGCCCAGTCGTCGGGTGTCGGTGTCAAAACTGGCGAATCTTAGGTAGGGGGTCCCGAACTGTGAGACTAGGATCGATGGTAACAAGAGACGAAGGGGTCACAAATATACCCAGTTTCGGACCCTCCAATGGAGGTAATACCCTACGTCCTGCTTGATTGTAGTGATGGTGAAGGGGTTACAAAGTTGATCTACCTAGAGATCATATGTCTATCCCTAGATGATTTGTCCTGCCTCTATCCCTTAAAACCCTCCGGCTTATATAGATGCCAAGAAGGTCTTGGGTTTACACATGGACGGTTACATGCCAAAGAGATAAACATGCCTATTCACTAAATCAAACGTGGAGCACAAGTCGTGCTCTTCGAAGCTTCCATCCTGGAAACTGGGCCTTCAGATCATCCAGTGTTCGATAAGTAGTCCATACAGTCCGACCCATAAACAACAAACCGTCTATCCGAGGACCCCCTAATCCGGGACTCCCTCAGTAGCCCCCCAAACTTGCCTCCAATGCCAAAGGTCTTCAGCTCCAATTGCTTCGTGAACAGAGTCTTGAACTTGCGAGGTGAGTTCCTTCCCGCCGAACCATAGTTTGGCCTCCGATGATAAGTAATTTTCCACATAGTAGCACATCCGAATCCTGTGATTTAAGTTGGCTTTGAAGGCCAACTTTCGGGGAAAAAGATAAGGTTCCCTGATGACCTTCTTGACGAAAGGTCACAACCCTCCTCGATCGATAGGCCAGTTGTAAGTATTTGATGCACGGTTCGAGGCCGTTCCATCCACACGATCTATCAACATGTTGATTGTGTCCCATTTTATATGGGATATACTTAATCACGCGCTCGCAACGGCTCGTGCGTCTCGGCAAGTGGAGGGATTCACAGCGCAGCAGGGGGAGCCCGTATCTGCAAATCTCATAAAAGGATAAAGCAAACCTCAAAGGCTTTTCACGCTCTCCATTTGACTTCTCCGCCCCCTATTCCCTTGCCCCTCTAGATCTCGGATCTAGGTTTCTCCACCCTCGCTCTCGAGCTTAGTAATGGCAGGCTCCAATGGCCAGTGGGAAGCTTCCACGGTCACCAATCAAGACATAGTCGACCTCAAGAAGGTCAGTTACCTCCCCACCAACGTCCCTCATCGCACGATGGAGGAGGGCCAAGTGATCCCCACCCCCAAGCCAGGTGAGCGGGTGGTGTTCATCCCCCATTTCATTAGGGAGTTGAGCTTCCCCCTCCACCCCTTCATTAGGGGGTGAATGTTCTTCTACAACTTTGACTTCCATGACCTCCCGCCGAAATCCACCATGCACCTCTCAGCCTTCATCCTCGTCTATGAGGCCTTCCTGCATGTCGAGTCGCATTTCGGGATTTGGCTACAGATTTTCAACATCAAGCCGAAGTGCATCGACGGCAAGCACACCGACTGCGGCGGGCTGTCATCGGCAAAATCACATGCGTCGGGTGGCCGTCGGAGTGGTTCTATGTCACCAAACCACAAGAAGGAGGTCAACACCGCGCCAGCGCATTCAGATCCGGTCCCCCGACCTGATTGGCTTCCTGGCTCGAAAAGGGCCTCGCCTAGGGATCGAGCAAGGAGGTGACCGATCTGTAGAAGCACATTCGTTCCCTGATCAAGGATAGCAACATGCTGCCCGATGTGGTCCAGCTGATGCTCCGTAGATGCATCCTCCCATGCCAGCGCCGGGACACTCCCATGTGGGCTTGGAAACTCAAAGCCTAGCCCATAGTCCGGAACCTCTTCCGCACTATGCGGGAGAAGTTGTCGAAGGCGTTCTTCAAACCAATGAAGAGCTGGCCAGCCAAGGAGGAGGACATGGGCCTACACGCCACCAAGCCGGAATCCGAGGTACCATACACCCTAGCTTGTTCGGCCTTATTACATAAAAGATATATAATCCTGTGTCTGATCTGTTTATGCAGAGATGGCTGAAGAAAGCCATCAACATTAGTAGTAGGGCTCCTCAACCCGAAGACGAGAGGACCGGCTCTTAGCCAGTATGCTCGTGGATAAGCCTTATGAGGCTCCCACGAAGAAGGAGAAGAATAAGAAACCAGGTCAGGCTGGCCTTCACATCAAGGACCAACCTGATGTTGCATCCAAAGACACCCCCGCCTCCTCAAATCAGGAGGAGGCCAAAGAGGAGGAGGAAAAGGAGGAGGAGGTCGAGAGTCAGGGGGAGGCAACTTCCCTCGTGCCAAGAAGAGATCGGCGTCTTCGGGCGCCTCGGGGCAGGCAAGTTTTCCTCCTCCAAAGAGGGCATGACAAGTGCGGATGATCCTGTCCAACGATAGCTCGGACTCGAGCTCTGCGTCCGAAGACCCCAAGGAGGTTCCACGAAGGAGCCTAAGGGTCAAGCCCCCTCCATATAGGTTAGGATCCGAAGACCCTCCTTCCTATAACTAGTAAATTTAGAGTTGGCTAACACGCAGGTTATTGGTCCTACAACCCCCCGCTCGTCATCCCCACTGAGGTGGTATCTGATGGGAGACCCCGCCCACCGAACTGGCGGAGAGCGGGGACACCTCATACCCCACCACTCCAAGCGCTACGAAGGATGCCGTGGTGGTGTCGTCCCATCCTACTCCAATGGAGGGGGACACACGGGGCGAGGGAGATATCACCGTGGCCGAGGCTAACGCTTCAACCACCGAAGAATAGGGGACGATCCCCTACCCGGACACCGGGAAGGCCGGACAAACGGGCAATGAGTCGCCTCCGAGGACATCTCCGGAGTGCATTGTGCCTTTGGAGGCACCGGTACAATCCCCGGTGGGTGATTGGAAAATCCGATCATCACCGGCACCACCGACGAACAGGTGGTCGGCCATGGAGGAGGCTCTATCATGCGCCTCCATCCCTGAGGATCATGGCACCCTTATGGGTGCGGTACTACAAAGCGTCTAGTTGAAAGCACATTTGCTCCCTTGGTGGTTTGGTTAATTAACAACAACATATAAGTCATTGAACTAATGTTTCCACCAAGTAAATTTCAGGAAATGTTCAATGATAGGATTGGCAAAAGTAGATTGTGGACATAGCCCAAGATGCAAGGAAATAGGTTGGCCCAGCTTCAAGCAAGAGGACTCTACATTTTATATTTGTGAGAAATCACTTTGAGTCCATAGCAAAGCCAATACTATTAAAAGGGGGTAAGGTTTTGTTGGTGAACAATATGCTCAAACGTGCACAAGTGATAGTTGCCAAAAACATCCACAAACTCTCCCACCAAAGTCTGTTCTATACCTAACACTCAAAATCGGTGCAACCAACTTTCCCATACCAGTACCACCGATTCCAGAACCTAGACAGACTCTGCCAAACCCTAGCCACTTCGGTGCAACCGATTGCATACCGGTGACACCGAGTTCAGGTTGCCAACTTTCTGTTATGCAAATTTACATTTTCTATCCCACCGAGAATGTTGGATCGGCGTCACCAAGATTGGAAATCCGACCGTTCGTCACCTTATCAGAGCAACCGAGTTTCCTATATCGGTCTCACCGAGATTCAAAAGTTGCCACCTTTTTGTCACTTTGGTACCACCGAGATTAACACATCGGTGTCACCGAGGTTTTCATTTTGTGTGTAACGGTTGGATTTGTGGGGATTCCTATATATACCCCTTCACCACCACTTACTCGAGAGAGAAGCACTCAGAACTATTCCATACCTATCCTATCAGATTTTCTGAGAGAGAACGACCTACCCTTGTGTTGAGGTCAAGATCTTCCACTCCAATCATATGGATCTTGATCTCTAGCCTCCCCAAGTAGCTTTCCACCAATCCCATCTCATCCACCATGCCAAATCTGTGAGAGAGTGATTGGGTGCTGAGGAGTCTATCACCTTGAAGCACAAGAGAAAGGAGTTCGTTGTCATTATCGAGCCTATTATCTTTTGGAGGGTGGTGCCTCCTAGATTGGTTAGGTGTCGCTTGGGAGCCTCCTACTTCATGTTGTGGAGTGAACCAAGAAGTTTGTACGGGCAAGGAGATCACCTACTTTGTGAAGATCTACCCATAGTGAGGCTAGTCGTTCGTGGACGTAAGCCATTATGGAATAGTCAAGGTTGCTACTTCGTGGACCATTTTGGGTGGAGCCCTACATGGACTCTCGCGATCGTTACCCTCCGTGGGTTGAAGACTCCATAAACATGGATGTAAGATAACGCCACCTATCAGAACCACGGGAAAAATCATCGTGTCTACAACTGCGTTTGAAATTCCTACCCTCTCAGTTCTATACATGCTTGTTGTTACTTCCCGCTGCTATATACTCTTAGACTTGCATGTGTAGGAGTACTTTACCTGCCAAGAAATGCTAAAAACTTTCAACCCTAATACTTGGTGTAGGCAAAACTTTTATTTGGTCAAGTAGTCTAATCACCCCCCTCTAGACATACTTTTAGTCCTACAAGTGGTATCAGATCTTTGGTCTCCATTGCTTAGGTCTGACAACCTAGGAGAGTATGGCATCTAGTGAGGGAAGTTATCACCATAGAGGTCCGTACTTTGATTGCACTAATTTTTGCTAGTTGGAAGCACAAAATGAAAATGCATACTCTTGGTCATAACCTTGCCGTTTGGGTTGTTGTTAGTGTTGGCTTGCAAGGTGAGTTCTTTGCGGATGGACGGGAACCAGATCGTGAAGCGACCGCGGATGAGTTGAAGATGTTGCAACTCAATGCTCAAGCATGCGACATTCTCTTCAACTTCTTATGCCCCGAACAAAATCAGCCGTCTTGAGAGTGCAAAATAGATTTGGGATACTTTGGTTGATATGCACGAAGGAACCGAGTCCGTGAGAGAATCCAAGTTAGATGTTCTTCAAGGTTAGCTTGACAAGTTCAAGATGAAGGATGGTGAAGGAGTCACTCAGATGTACTCTAGGCTAGTTCTCATCACAAATGAGATTGCCGGCTTAGGAAGCGAAGAAATGACCAACAAATTCATCATCAAGAAGATACTTAGAGCCTTGTATGAGAGATACGACACCATGTGCACATTGATCCAAATGATGCCAAACTACAAAGATCTCAAGCCTACGGAAGTCATTGGAAGGATTGTTGCCCATGAGATGACACCCAAAGATAAGGAAGAAATTCATCACAAGTCTAGCGGTGCTTACAAAGCCACAAGTGATGCTCCCACAACTTCAAGCAACAACCTTGTCACCAATGAAGAGATAAGCCTCATGGTCAAGAAATTCAACAAGTTCTACAAGAATAGAGGCAAAGAAAGAAAATCCAACTGAAGATATGAAGATAAGCGTTCGTCAAGTCGTGACCGCAATTGCTACAATTGTGGGAAGCCCGGACACAACTCAAATGAGTGCACGGGTTCCTACAAAAGAAGAGAATAGTCACTTCAAAGACGAAGCTCAAGGAATGAATCACCACAAAGAGAGAGGAGTAGAGATGATCGTTATGAACGAAGACACTCAAGGAGAAGTAGAGATTCGGAGAAGAAGTACAAGTACACCAAGATCTGCACAATAAGAAAACATCAAGCTCATGTTGGTGAATGGGTCTCTGGCTCCGACTCCGACAACAACTCTGAAAGAAGCTATCACTCCGACTCCGACTATAGTCAAGATGATGGCGTTGCCGGAGTTACTCTAGTGACTACCAACTCCTACGATCTATTTGATTCACCAAATGAAGGGAGTGGAAGTTTCTTCATGGCTAAAGGCCCCAAGGTATCACACCCCGAGTATCTTGATTTTGATAGTGATGAAGATGACTTGCTTTGTGATGATGACTTGCTTAGTGATAAAACTAGTAATATTGATCAAAATGAACTTGATAATTCTCATGCTAGTCAAGATGAGTCATTTGATGATGATAAGATGAAAATAGAACAACTTGTTGGGGAATGTCGCATGGGAAACAAAAAAATTCATATGCACACACAAACCTATCCATGGTGATGAGCATCTACGAGAGGGAGAGTGGATCTACATACCCTTGTAGATCGCTAAGCGGGAAGCGTTAAGAAACGCGGTTGGTGTAGTCGAACATCTTTGCGATCCAAATCACCGAGCGTCCCGCGATCTCATCATGATCCGTCCCGCGATCCAATCACGATCCGTCCCGTGAACTCATCACGATTCGTCCCGCGATCTCATCACGAACCGTCTAGCGATCTTGATCACGGTCCTTCCGATCTAGCGCCGAACGGACGGCACCTCCGCGTTCAGCACACGTGCAGCTTGATGACGATCTCCACCGTCTTGATCCAGGAAGACGAGGTGGAGAGGAGAGAGAGTTCACCGGAAGCGTGATGGCGCTCCGATGATGGTGGTGGAGTGATTCCGGCAGGGCTTCGGCTAAGCGCTGTGGAAAACCGATCTAGAGGAGAAACTGTGCACCGGTGAAACGGGTAGCACGTGGCCGGAAATTCTGTCCAAAAACCACCCAATTCACTAGTATATATAGGAGGATAGGATAGGAGAGGCAGCCAAGGCCTTTGGGTCGGCCGAAATAGGAGGTGGGAAGCAATCCTACTTCACCTCCAATCCTAGTTGGAGTAGGATTGCCTCCTATTGGCTGATTTTCCACCTTTTGCTTTAGGACTTTATCTCCTGCGCTATGGGCCTTTTTGGATGTTTTCCCAGCACACTAAGGGCTAGTTAATACTCTCCCACAGCCCATGGACCTCTTGGGGTCGAAGTACCCCTCCCGGAGGTCTCCCGGTACACTACCGGCACTCCCGGTACACTACCGGCACTCCCGGTACACTACCGATGAGCCCGAAACTTTTCTGGAAACCAAACTGGGACTTCCTATATATGAATCTTTACCTCCGGTATGTTACTCCCGATTAGTTAATCCCGTATAACATTCCCTTTGTTCTTCGGTATGTTACTTGCCCGAGATTTGATCGTCGGTATCGCCATACCTAGTTCAACCCCGTTACCAGCAAGTCTCTTTACTCGTTCCGTAATACAAGATCCCGTGACTAACACTTAGCCACATGGCTTGCAAGGCTTGTTGTGATGTTGTATTACCGAGTGGGCCCTGAGATACCTCTCTGTCACACGGAGTAACAAATCCCAGTCTCGATCCATGCCAACTCGACAGACACCATCGGAGATACCTGTAGAGCACCTTTATAGTCACCCAGTTATGTTGCGACGTTTGATACACACAAGGCACTCCTCCGATATCCATGAGTTGCATGATCTCATGGTCATAGGAACATATACTTGACATGCAGAAAACAGTAGCAATAAACTGACACGATCATATGCTATGTTTGTAGTTTGGGTCTTATCCATCACATCATTCTCCTAATGATGTGATCCCGTTATCAAATGACATCTCATGTCCATGGCTAGGAAACCTTAACCATCCTTTGATCAACGAGCTAGTCCATTAGAGGCATACTAGGGACATGGTTTTGTCTATGTATCCACACATGCATTTAAGTCTCCGATCAATACAATTATAGCATGGATAATAAACGATTATCATGAACAAGGAAATATGATAATAACTAATTTATTATTGCCTCTAGGGCATATTTCCAACACAACTAACTAAAGAACTAAATACTCTTAAGTTAGCTCATGAATCTACTCTCGAATATCATAGAGAGCTTGTGAGAACTGATGAGAAGCTACGCTTCGACAAGCTGAACTTTGAGCAAGAGCCTGAGTTTCTGAAAGCTATCAATGAAGATCTCCAAAAGAAGACTTCATCTTATCTGGCCAAACGACTACTTTTGTCTACTTTCATGCCTCAAGTTAAAACTAAGAAATCTAGTAACAAAGGAAAGAAAGGTTCTTCATCTAGTAGCAACAATAAAAATGCTAAACCCAATGATGTTGCTTCTAGTAGTTCTATTGATTCCACTAATAATGATTCTCTTAGCCATGTTACACTTGAGAAAGAAAATGCTTTATTGAAAGGAATTATAGAAAAAGGTATCTACAAGAGCCTTGCTGGATGTAAGCAATTTGAGGAAATTGTACGCAAGCACGGAGGATACCGAAAGAATCGTGGTGTTGGCTACTTCAACGCTAATGGGGTTGAGTGGGAAGAAGGTCAATATCCCAAGCCCAAGTTTGTTCCTCAAAAGGAGAAGTATGAAAATACTCTTCCCAAGGGGACAAACACCCAAGATGACCTTCCACCACAAGACCAAAAGCTCAAGGGCAAGAATAAGCTTCAAGAGGACATTGACTCATATGAAGATGAACCCCTAGGTTTGGTGGAGTGAGTTCCCAAGGCTACTTCAATCTCAACTACTACAAAGGCTACTTCAACACCAAGGATCCCCATCAACTTGATGTGGGTCCCCAAGAAGAAGAACTAGTAAGTTCTTGAGGGGTGACTCCGCCAATAAAATTCACTCACATTCATTATTGGCAAGTACTTTTTGCACTCAACATCAACTCAATGCAATAGTTCAAGGAGTCACACATTCCCTCAAAGGTATGCAAGGGACAAGGTAATCAACTAATCAATGGACATCATAACGTATGATTTGCACTCCATGTCCATAGATATCCTTGTATTTGTATCTTGTGTGTTGGGACTAACCCATGCAGGTGAGAAGAGTAAGGAAACAACAAGGATGCTCCCAACTCTTGGTGATCTTCATCAACATTGAGGATCCACAACTACCTCACCAATATGAAGTCTTCATTGACAAAACCCAAGGTTAGTTCGTACTTCTTATGGGGGGGGGTGTCACATCAAGGGGGAGCTTTACTCAAAGACTTGAGTCAAAGCATCTCTTAGCATGTGACAACATTAAATGCTTTATGTAAAAGTGGTAACCCTACTTGTGCTTAAACGATGAGTATGACCTATGATCAAGTACTCTTACTTGGCTCCTAAGTCAAATACGCATATATAGATGACTTCTTCATCGCCCAAGTGCTTGTTAGGTGCTAGTGTGTTTGTGCATATTTGTCATGATTTCTTTTGACATTTTATTGTGTGAGCATGTTGGTATGCATTTATTTTCTCATTCGAGGACATCCAATTGTTTCTATTTGGTTAATGATTTTCTCTTTTGCCAATTGGATGGACAAGAATGCCTAGGATCACTCTCTAGCTATCTATGTTTTCTCACCTCATATTCCATTCATGTTGCATCACAAAATTTGAACAAGTGCTTTTTGATCCCTTTGTGTGGAGCACTCGGAGTTCCGTATCGACAAGGACTAACCATTAAAACATCCTAAGTTCATCTCGGTGGAACCAACCCAACAATCTCGGTCTCACCGAATGCCTAGGGTTGATCTGGTTTTCAATCTCAGTACTGCCGATTTCATATTCTCGGTTACACCAAGTTTCCCTATCAGCTGACAGTTGTGCAACTCAATGACACTAAAAACATAAAATCGGTATCACCAACAGTGGAGGGTATATGTGTTGTGGACCCCGACGCGTTGAAATTTCTATCTTAAAACTTTGTGCCTCAGAACCCTAAGCTACCGCCTCGAGACCCCTGGTCGTC
The DNA here is from genome assembly GCA_022496015.1 of Hordeum marinum. NCBI lineage: Eukaryota > Viridiplantae > Streptophyta > Magnoliopsida > Poales > Poaceae > Hordeum > Hordeum marinum. Next base: position 335,835,733 of record CM039677.1, on the reverse strand, counting down.
TCCCTTGTCTTCCTGCGCTCGTCCGTCGCTAGGAATCAGCGCCGTCGACGAAATCTGCTCCATTGTCGCCGCTGTAGCGGATCCGCACCAAGTTAGGGTACGGATTTGACCTCCCTTGAGCTCTCCCTTCCGATTCTTGCGCATTGGACTTAATTTTATCTACAAGCCACTCATTGCACTTATTCCTATCCACAAGAAATCCCCATAGGCTAGCGAAACATTGATTTCTAGGGTTTTGCCTTCCGCCCGATGCAACTCGGTAGAAACGAATCAAGAAAATCGGTACCACTGATTTTCGTTTCTCTGTGCTAAGAACTGTCTCGGTGAAACCGAGCACTCCTTTTAGGTCTCATCGATAAGGGTCCCAAGTTTCTGTTAGGAGGGACAGTCAGTCTTTGTGTCACCGAAACTTTTGCTTCGGCCTTACCGATTTGTTTTTGACAAAATGCGAAACTTTGAAAATCCTTTCTTCAAAATTTCAAAAACCAACTAATAATGTTCTGATGACTCACCTACTTCTGTTCAACTATATTCTATTCACAGGGTTAGTATGTCAAATGCAGAGGACAATCAGAACATGCCAGAGCAAGGTGTAGACATGAGTTCAGGCACAAGCCCAGAGTCCAGCTCATTTTCAGATCCAGGCACCCCCCAGCTCCCATGGGTTGCCCAAAGCTGCTAAAAGGACCAGAAAGAAGCTAAATTCAGATGAAGATGATTCAGACACCATCCCTGAGGAGATTTTGGCTAAGAAGCAAGAGAAAGCTGCCAAGAAGTCTGCTACTGAAGCCACTTCTTCCAGAAGAGTTGTTAGCAAGATCTATGCACCTGCCTCAACCTTCAAGGCTCATGAGACTGCAAGAGCGACTATTTCAGTTGAGGTCCCCAAGAAAGCTATGCCTAAGAAGGCAGGGGAGAAAAAGTCCAGGAAGAGGATTAGTCATGTGACTGACAGGCCTACTTCCATGTATGAAGATCCATAGGAAGCAACTAGTGGTGCTGCTAAGGAAGAGGAGGATGAGCCAGCTACAAAGGCTCCTCCCAAGAAGAAGGCTAAGAAGCTCATGGCTGATGCTATGCCAAAGTCTAGCACATCCTAGAAGCTAGCTGCTGAGAAGCCTAAGAGGACATCCAGGAAGATTCCAGCTTCTGAGAAGAACAAAGGGACTGCTTCTAGAGCTGAAGAGGATGATGGCTTGACAACTTTGATGAAGCTGACCACATCTTCCAGTACACAATGCCAACTACCCGCTAGCTGAGGATGTGAAGAAGAGGAAGGATTCATGATTGAGAGCTTGGAGAGCTATAGATCCATATGCCCAGAGGAAGAAGACATTTGTGGACTACATATTTTATACCAAGGAGCAACAGGATCTCTACGAGACTATGCTCTTTGACAAGAGTCCAGCTGTCAGTGATATGCCGTATGTTGACTAGAAATTCATCAAGGAGAATGAGGAATACTTTCCAAGTGTCCAAGACAATTTCCATTGCGTAGATTTGGATGAGTTTGTTGGCAGAGAATTCATAGCTCGAATGATGAGATGATCATGCAATTCTACTCCACTTCACATTTCTATGGAGATGGTAGAATTGTATGGATGACTGAAGGAGCAAGATATGAATCAACTATTGAAGAATGGGCTTCTATCTTAGGAGTTCCTGAAGCACATGATGGTGACTTGGATGTATACTCATAATCCAAGGCGAGCCACAATGCTACGGCAGATATGTACAAGGAGATCCCTGCTGCCAATGTGAAGTCTCACAGGCTAGGATCTATCTACTTTCTTTAGGCTAGCCACCGCACAATGAACACCATTCTGAGGCATACTTTGATGCCCAAGTCAGGAGATGACAAGATGATCCGAGGCCACTCCATAAATATGTTGATCCACATTGACAAACACACCAGGATCAGAGTCATGGATTTGATTGTTGAGACAATCAAGAGGGTTGCTGCTGACCAGAAGCGCTCTTGCTATTATGCACCCCACATCCAGATGCTTACCAATTCAATGTTGGAGAAGCACATTTTTGCTCTAGATCATTCACATTTACCCCTATAGCCATATCTCGAGGACAATGTTATGGTGATGGATGTTGATCATCCCACTTCAGCTGCAGCTCATGCAAAAGCAGAGGCAGTTAGAGCCACTAGTGCTCAAGTCCCTCGATCCAAGAATGAGTAAATGGATTTGTTGATATCATCAGTTCAGGGCATGCAGAAGGACGTTAAGGGGATTCTGGACAACTAGAATAGTCTTGTCAGGATCTTTGAAACTAGGATCAAGACCCTTAATGATAAGGTGGACAGTCTGACTAAGACAGTCATAGAGCTTCAGAAGGAAGTTGACTCCGTGCACATCCCTCGGATCTCTTCTACTTCAGATGATGACGATGATGAGGATGAGGATGAGGATGAGGATGAATCACCTCTAAGGTCGGGCACTCAGTTCACCACTCAGACTAGATGAGCCACAATGTCTGCACCAGACTTGAGGCCCTCTTCATCAGCTCCTGCTACTGTCAGCACAACTCCTCCTCCATCTGCTCCAGTTCCTCCAGCTGTCACTCCAACTCCATCTGCTGAGATCTTCGCCGACGCTGTTCTCTCGACTTCTTCATCAACAACCGGAGGAGATCACCCCAAGAGTGATTAGATGTATACCTTTGAATTATTTGGTAACTTGTTGCCAAAGGGGAAGAAGTGTATATAGATCTTTAGACTTTGAGCGAGAGAGCGTTTTGGTGTTTGTTGCTTTTCAAAACATTTGGTTCTTTTGGTTTGACGTGAGAGACCTTTATGTTTATGTGTGATCATACGTTGTTATGTGTGATACTACTATTTCCTATCATCTTAATGCTTATGAGATGATCATTCACCTTTGCTTGATTGTGTTGTGCGTTGTTATTCATTCTAATTATTCTCGCACCCCACCAAGTTGTATGTGATGGGGAAGAAGTGCCCCACATACCTAATCGTTTATGCATTTGCATTCAAACACAAATTAAAAATAATGCACAAATTTAGGGGGAGCTCTTGCTTATCACATACCTATCAAAGTGACGATTATATTCATTGATTTTATCATATGGCGAAGCTTTGATCTATATGTTGTCATCAATTACCATAAAGGGTGAGATTGAAAGCACATTTGCTCCCTTGGTGGTTTTGGTAATTAATAACAACATATAAGTCATTGAACTAATGTTTCCACCAAGTATATTTCAGGAAATGTTCAATGATAGGATTGGCAAAAGGAGATTGTGGACAACCGTAAGATGCAAGGAAATAGGTTGGCCAATCTTCGAGCAAGAGGACTCTACATTTTATATTTGTGAGAATTTACTTTGACTCCATATGAAAGCCAATACTATTAAAAGGGGGTAAGGTTTTGTTGGTGAACAATATGCTCAAACATGCACAAGTGATAGTCGCCAAAAACATCCACAAACTCTCCCACCAAAGTCTGTTCTATACCTAACACTCAAACTCGGTGCAACCAACTTTCCATACTGGTGCCACCGATTCCAGAACCTAGACAAACTCTGCCAAACCCTAGCCACTTCGGAGCAACCGATTCCATACCGATGCCACAGAGTTCAGGTTGCCAACTTTCTGTTACACAAATTCACATTTTTGGTCCCAACATGAATGTTGGATCGGTGCCACCGAGATTGGAAATCTAACGAGTTGGTTACCTTATCAGTGCAACCGAGTTTCCTATATCGTTCTCACCGAGATTCAAAAGTTGCCACCTTTTTGTCACTTTGGTACCACCGAGATTAACACATTGGTGTCACCGAGTTGGTCATTTCGTGTGTAACGGTTGGACTTTTGGGGATGCCTATATAACCCTTCACCACCACTTACTCGAGAGAGAAGCACTCAGAACTATTCCATACCTATCCTATCAGATTTTTTGAGAGAGAACCACCTACCCTTGTGCTGAGGTCAAGATCTTCCACTCCAATCATATGGATCTTGATCTCTAGCCTCCCCAAGTAGCTTTCCACCAATCACATCAATTCCACCATGCCAAATCTTTGAGAGACTGATTGGGTGCTAAGGAGTCTATCATCTTGAAGCACAAGAGCAAGGAGTTCATCGTCATTACCGAGCCTATTACCTTTTGGAGGGTGGTGCCTCCTAGATTGGTTAGGTGTCGCTTGGGAGCCTCCTACTTAATGTTGTGGAGTGAACCAAGGATTTCGTAAGGGCAAGGAGATCGCCTACTTCGTGAAGATCTACCCATAGTGAAGCCATAATTGAATAGTCAAGGTTGCTACTTCGTGGATCCTTTTGGGTGGAGCCCTCCGTGGACTCTCGTGACCGTTACCCTCCGTGGCTTGAAGACTCCATAAACGTGGATGTATGATATGGCCACCTATCGAAACCACGGGAAAAATCATCATGTCTACAACTGCGTTTGATCTTCCTACCCTGTCCCTTCTATACATGCTTGTTGTTACTTTCTCCTGCTATATACTTTTAGACTTGCATGTGTAGGGTGTACTTGACTTTCCATGAAATGCTAAAAACTGTCAACCCTTAAACTTCGTGTAGGCAAAACTTTCATTTAGTCAAGTAGTCTAATCACCCCCCTCTAGACATATTTTCGGTCCTACACCAGTCCATTGACAACAGACTGAAGGAGGCCTTCAAAGGTCTCCTTTCAGGCTTTCAAGTAAGTCACCCGATGTTTTGCTAAGATTTTCATTTATTCGTATTATATACATGGCAGCCCCTGAGCCCTAGGTAAGATGAACAAGCTCGTCTAGGGGTCATATCTATAATTTTGGGAAGTGAGTGCTGATGTGATGTGTGCACTGTGTGTGTAATGTAGGCTTCGTCATCAGCGGTAGCCAAAAACGGTGCCGAGATGGACGAGCTACATCAGAAGCTCAAGCGCTCCGAGGATGAGGTGGAAGCCCTCAACAAGAGGTTCGACGAAGCACAAAGTAAGTCCAAACTAAACCTGGATACTTTACCTCGAATACGTCAATGCAGATTCCTTTTAAATAAAGTTGCATCATGTTGCAACATCATCGAAACAGATCGAAAAGCTCTAGGCCAAGCTTCAATTTGCCAAAGATGAAGCAGAAGTGGAGAAGGTGGCGGCCGAAGTAGCGGCCACCGCGCTCTCCGCCCTACAAGCCACTAGTGATAAATACCAGGCTCGTGTGGCAGATATAGAGGATGAACTCAAGGACGCTAGAAACAAGTGCAAGGCCTTGGAGCAAAAGAATAAGGCAATCTCGGCCGAACTGTCGACCACGAAGTCCGATCTCCAAAAGGAGCGGGTGGACACATGGTTCTTCGAGGAACAAGTTTACCAGGCCAAGGAGATAGACGATGCTATGACGTACTCCCTAAAGTGTGTATTCGGGGATAGCAGATTCGAATTGCTGACCCAGATGTGGCGATCCTCAGGCGCAGCCGCCGATCTTCAGAAGAGCATGGCAGGCGCCAATCAACTACTTGCCTCGCAGGGAGAGGAAGACGAAGCTCGGACGTTCTGGGCATAGTTCGGAGCCCCTGAGCGACGTTCTCTTCTAGTGGAGCAGCTAAAACAGCTGATGGAGATGCACCATATGGTGGAGCCGGCCATCAAGGACCTCTGCATCTGGTTATAGTCCGGCGAGCCACCCACGTAGTTACTTCGGCCTGGTGCAACGACTGATTCCTGCCACGCCCCGCATCGACGCCGTCTAGCACTCCTCCTGCATCGAAGGGGTCCGGATGGACCTTGGCAAGGCCAAAGTGCACTGTTCGGGACTCAATCGTTTGAAGGTCGCCACCGACCCACCACCGCCCGAAAAGGGGCATCGACGCCCCGAGCTTTACTTCGATGGAGTGATGGAGAGTGCACGGGTGATAGCATCACAGTGTTTGGGCAACAAATTTTTTGAGTGAGCTTGTAATGTGTCCAAAAACTTTGTGATAACTTTTAATTATATTAGTCTCCGGTCTTATATGGTTTTCATTCCTTTATAACTCCTATACGGTTGTTTAATACTGAAAGATGCGAGTCATCGACTTCAGCCCCCACGTAGATACTACATGGTGTGTCTATGCGAGTGCATTGTGTCCCTTAGCCGTATTATCGGAACCCAAAGGCGGTTTAGTGTGGAAGACTAGGCAATCGGACTATTATGCTTTATTTATTTCACTTAACCAAAGGGGCGCAAAAAGGACTGCAGGAAGCGTGCGATTAGACACCAGAGTATTTGCGATGTTTGGATGAACCGGGGCCGAAGCCGACATCGTAATATTTGCACAAAGGGAAAATTCCTCATACAACACAGAATAATTGCTTACGAGGGTTGAAGTGTAATACATCTAGCTTGGGGTTCACAGATCGGATCACGCGTACTATGACAGTCCGTTTTTGGCTTTCTCCCCTGAGGTGCTTCACCGGACTATCCAGAAGCACAATTGTAGGGGTGCTCCCTATGCCCTTTTAGCCGAACGAGCGGAACATAAAGGGGCAAGCACAGGATCAGGGCAACCCAACTTAATGACCAAAGACATAGTTCGGAACTGATGCAGATAAAGCGAACGCCAAGACACCAAACACACAATGGTTAAGGCCATTTGTGTTTGGATCGACCCCCCGGTCTATTAGCCGGTGACCTCGAGTCATACTGAACAAGTTCACGAGAAGAGGGAGGGAAGAAAAAAGTATGCACCAAAAACATGACAAATGAGGCGTACTTGCGCCATGCAATTTCACATTTCCTCAACATCTCTTATAACTTGGATTGTCGAAGCAACTGTTTACAGGTATGCGAAAGAAAAATAAGAAATAAAGTCCTATAGGAGCTGTTGTACCAGGGGTCTTCGATTGGTGACCAAACGTCTTCGATATGCCCTGTTGCTAGCTGACTCCTGCTTTTAGATGCACCTTGATGGGTGTTAGTGCGGACGGACCTTGCGAACAAAATCTTGAGAGGGCGCAGTGTTAAAGGTGAGCTTTACGCCGTGGGCATGTTCTTTTTGCAGCGCCTGCATCTTGTCCGAAGACGTGTTGATGGTAACAGTTCGAGGCAACCGAACACCCATCATAAGTTCCCCACCGCCACCCATTGAATCTTAAGTGCGAAGTTGTGCCTCCTTGGCACGTACTTCGTTGGTCCTAAGGTCGTGCAGTGGGGGGCAAGACCCTACTGAGGGGGGGGAGGGTCGGAATTTTGGTCTGAATCCGAACTTGCTTCCCAGCTTTTCGTTCCTTTATGGCGAATGCCGAAACTTGTCGGTCATCTTTGTAGCTGAATTCGGCCGCCAATGCCAGTGCATGTTCCTCTGTTCTATGGGACCGCTCTGTATTGCCATGGCAGTAATGACCCCCTTGGGGCCCGACATCTTGAGCTTGAGGTATGCGTAATGTGGGATTGCGTTGAACCGAGCAAACATCGTCTGGCAAAGCAATGCATGATAGCCGTTGCGGAAGGGCACAATGTCAAAGATCAAGTCCTCGCTGCGGAAGTTATCAGGCGAGCCGAACACAACCTCCAGGGTTACAGAACCCGTACATCGGGCCTCAACGCTTGGGATTACTCCTTTGAAGGTAGTGCTGCTAGGTTTGATCCTTGACCAATCTATACCCATCTTTTTCACCATGAATGAGTAAATTAGATTGAGGCTACTTACTCCGTCCATTAGGACTTAAGTGAGGTGATGCCCATCTATAATGGGATCTAGAACGAGGGCAGCCGAGCCCCCATGATGGATACTAGTCGGGTGGTCGCGCCGGTCAAATGTGATCTGGTATACTGACCACGGGTTATACTTCGGAACTACGGGCTCCACAGTATAGACCTCCCGAAGGACCCGCTTCCTCTCCTTCTTAGGTATGTGGGTGGCATATATCATATTCGTTGTTTTGACTTCGGGAGGGAATTTCTTCTGACCGACACCCCTTGGACCCCGAGGCTCATCTTCGTCCTTGCTGCGTGAGTTTTTGTCCTGTTCTTCGGGTTGTATCTTGCCGGCCTATTTTAACACCCACTAGTTGCAGTGTGTTTGATTGGGGGGCTTTTCCGAATTTCCATGGATTTGGCAAGTCATGTCCATGATCTTCTTGAGCTGAGTGGTTCCATCACGATTGTATTTAGGGGGCTTCTTCCACTGCCTAGGTCGGGAGTTGCGGAATCCCGCATTAACCGCCGTGTCATCGGCATTGTTGCTATTCTGCCAGCGCTTGTTCTTATTGCGCTTTTGCTTTGAATTGCCATCCTAGGCTTCAGGTGCCGCTGGATCTTTAGAATTGTGGTTGCGTCTTGCCAGCCAGTTATCTTTGCCCGCACAAAAGCGGGTCATGAGGGAGGTAAGGGCAGACATAGTTCGAGGCTTGTCCTAGCCTAGAAGGCGGGCCAGCCGTTCGTCCCGAATATTGTGCTGGAAGGAGACTATGGCCTCAGCATCCGGACAGTCGATGATTTGGTTCTTCTTAGTCAAGAACCGATTCTAGAACTACCGGGCAGACTCGCCAGGCTTCTAGACGATGTTGCTGAGATTGGAGGAGTCCGGCGGGCGGACATAGGTCCCCTGGAAGTTAGAGCGAAACGCGTCTTCCATGTCTTCCCAGCATCCTATGGAGTTTTGGGGAGGATATTTAACCAGTGCCGAGCTGGCCCCTTAAGGTTAAGTGGTAGGTATTTGATGGCATGGAGATTATCTCCTCGTGCCATATGGATATGGAGGAGGAAGTCCTCGATCCATAAAGTTGGGTCAGTGGTCCTGTCATATTGTTCTATATTTACGGGTTTAAACCCTTCGGGGAACTGATGCCACATTACTTCATATGTGAAGCACAGTGGGTGAGCGGCGCCTCTTACCCGAGCTATGTCCCGCCTGTAATCGGCGTCTGTATGGGGCAGGTTGAGTTCCTGGGCTCTATGGTTTTGGTAGAACCATGCTCTATACTCACCCCATCTATCCGGTGAGTAATCTCTCGATCTCTAGATGGATCTTGTACAGCCTGCTCTGTGATCTAGTTCATTGCGCAGGTCGAACCTGTCATTGGGTTTGAATGGCTCCTTCCCCCTCTTCGGGGCATCGCTGGTACATAACCATTGTCATTGGCCACCCTGTCACTCCCACGAGGGGGGCGGTCCGGCTTGTCATATGGGGTATGGTGTGGATACGGAGTGTCAGTGAGCTCATCGTCGAATTGTGGCGGTAGCCTTCTCCGAGGGTAGCTTTTGGGCTGGTTTGACAGACCAGTGCCATATACTTCCTCGTCCGAGAGGATTTTCGTCCATCGAAAAGTGAGGTTAGCCTGTTCGGTTTTGAGTTGTCGCTCTTTGGCCTTTAGGCCGCGAGCCGTTGCTATGAGCCGCTGCCTGATTTCTTCCTAATCCTCGAGGTTATCAGGGATTTACAAGTCATCGGCTTCTGGTATGTTTTCCTCCTTGATGAGGGGTGGGGTGGGGTTAATCGTCCCCTTCGGGGTCATTGACGGTATCGGGGTCGTTTTGGTCCTCAGGCTCATCCGGACCCTCAAATGGGTGCTCGGGGACATCGGGATTGTCATGATTGGCGGGGGAATTACTGTCCCCACTGCTGATAATAGCTCTTCTTCCCTTTTTGCTTTTGGACCGCTTATGCGATTTCTGATGCCTTGATGGTGCATCGCCCGATTTGTGGCCATTGGTTGCAGGAGTATCCACCATATAGACATCATATGTAGAAGTGGCGGTCCAATTCCTGATGTTAATGGGAGTGGGAGCACGGTCCTCTTCATCCATGTATTCTGCCTCCTCGGAAGCATAATCTAGCACATCCCTTAAGTCTTCGATGGTGGCTATCAAGTGGGTGGTGGGTGAGCCAAAAAAGCCGTCCCTGCGCAAACTGTAACCGGGCCAGGCATAGATCGGGGCTGGATCGTCGGCGATCCTCATCGAACAGAGTTGCTACAAGGCCTTGTCGACCGTTGAGGGCCCGGTCTGATCCAGTTGTTCGGAACTCGTGGGTTCACCCCCATGAAGTCCACCCATGGAGATTTTTCGGAAGGAACGTATGTCCGGTCAAATGGTTTGATAGGTAGACCGAGATGAGAGATCAGATTGTCCCCATGGGTGACCCCATCGGCGTGTCCGAAAAAGGGGCTCAATGTTAAAGCCTGTGAGTCCTCGGGTGCTACGGGCAAAGCCGCGATCCTGGTTAGCGATAATCGTCCCGAGAGTCGACAAAAAACTCTAGGTTTCTAAATATGACCTCTTGATCGGGGGCGACGTTTTCCATGCGCCCTAGATGGCCGGCGGAGTCAGCATGCAGCACAAAGCTGAGGAGAAGATCTTACCAGGGAGGAAAACATCCATGTTGCGTACCTCTTCATTAATGACAAGGCGAGGCATCGATTCCATCTCGCTCACAGAGGAAATCTTAATGAAAGCACCAATGCCGGTGTGAAAACCGGCGGATGTCGGGTAAGGGGTCCCGAACTGTGAGACTAGGATCGACGGTAACAAGAGACGAAGGGGACATGAGTTTACCCAGGTTCGGGCCCTCCAATGGAGTAATACCCTATGTCCTTCTTGATTGTATTGATGGTGAAGGGGTTACAAAGTTTATCTACCTCGAGATCATATGTCTAACACTAGCGGAGTTGTCCTAAGTCTATCCCCTAAAACCCTCTGGCTTATATAGATGCCGAGGAGGCCTAGGGTTTACACATCGTCGGTTACATGCCTAAGAGATAAACATGCTTATTCACTACATCAAACATGGAGCGCAAGCCATGCTCTTTGAATCTACCATCCTAGAATCTGGGCCTTCAGATCATCCAGTGTTCGGTAAGTAGTCCATACAGTCTGGCCCATAAACAACAGGCCAGCTATCCAAGGACCCCCTAATCCGGGACTCCCTCATCGGGAGCGAGTGGTGTCGCTTGTCCCATTGTAACACCACAAAGAGTGTATTCTCTGCTGAAGAGGCTAAATGCACTAGGTGAGGGCAGTGACCATGAAGTCTATCATGGTCAACTTGTGATGGGCTAGTAACCTCACATGGGATGCCAAGAGTTGCACTTCAATGCCGTCCTCTTGGGATGAGCTCTTCGGTCGCCAGTTGTACCCTCTCTTCTAGGGGGTGTCAGAGTATTCAGGCAAACCCCTCCGAGATGGATCAAATAGGGGGACGTCCTCGATGTAGAACCATTCCGAAGACCATCCTTTGGACTCCTTCGGCGTTCCCACTGGGTACCCCATCCCCGCTATGCGGAATATTTTTGTTCCTCTGACCTCTAAAATTTTCTTGTCCCAAGTACGAGGGATGAGGCAGAAGTACTTCCTCCACAATTCAAAGTGTGCCTCGCAGCCCATGAACTCTCGCAAAGGGCAACGAACCTGAGACAAGCAAAATAGACCCTGGGGTGAGATGATGGACCTTGATCCCATAGAACTCCAATAACCCCCTCGGGAATGGATGAATGGGGAACCCGAGACCCCGCAAGAGGAAGGGCATGAAACATACACGCTCCCCCTTTTGTGGATTGGGGAAATTTTCCACGAAGGCTTCGCCATTGAATAAAGTCAAACAGGCACGGGTAACCGCCAGATCTGAGGAAGGAAGATAACCTTAGGTCTTGAGGTTGCATAGTCAAAGGAGGGATACGGAACAGCTTGTCTAATCCTCAGGAAAGGAGCCGTAAGGGCACGAGGAAGAGCTGGGGGCACTCGCCATGTTCTTGTGGTGATCTCTCGCTGAAGGTTTTTTCTGATGTGGAGGAATAAGAGGATGTGGCCTAGACCACGATTCATTTTTTTAAATGGGTGGTGCCTCCTTTGTGGGAGGGGCAGTCTTGTAAAAAGCCGCTGAGCCTCTTGTCTCCCCATGACGCGCAAAAATCGAGGAATGCTGATGGTTATTACAATGGATCCGGCAAGCTGGTGACGCTTGCGATTTTGCCGATGACAAGATGGTTGCCGAACAAGAAGGGATAGAGGGACTTGCCTCGCAAGCCCAAGACTTCGACGCACAAGATTGTTCAGATATACCTCGATGTTGGAGGCTAGTCCGGTGGCTACTGAGGGAGTCCTGGTTTAAGGGTTCCTCCGATAGCCGACCTATTTCTCATGGGCCGGACTATGTGGGCCACTTGACGAGCATTGGATGATCAAACGCCCCATCGCAAGGGTGGAAGCTTGAAGGAGCCATGGCGTGTCCTCCATGTTTTCGACAACACATAGGCATGTTTTTCCTTTCATGTGCAACCGACCATGTGTAAACCCTAGTAACCCCTAGCGCCTATATAAGCTGGAGGGTCTTAGATCAGAGGGCAACTCACCTAGGGTTTAGCTATTCGATGTCGAGGTAGATCAACTCTGTAACCTTCATATCATCAATATAATAAAGCAAGACATAGGGTTTTACCTCATAGGAGGGCCTGAACCTGGGTAAACATCGTCCTATGTGACAATCGATCCTAGTCTCACAGCTCGGGATCCCCTACCCTAGATCTGCCAGTTTTGACACCGACACCCACTTCACCGATTTGTCGTTTTATTCGCCTTTTTCATGCTGGATCTCTTTTTGTTTGTTTGTGTTGCCATGTGTAAGTGCATCTAGTGCCCCTTAGTGATTTTGGTATATTGAAGACTTATAAGTTAAGGAACTAATGTGTTTGTGAGTGTACACAGGCTCTATAAGTCGATGAGGAGTTTGATCTATTCGGAGATTACCGACCCCTAAAAATGTATGTCTTCAACTGAAGACTTTGGTGAAGACTTTGGTATTCCCTGAAGACTTTGAAAATGAAGAAGTTGGTGTGACCTTGAAGATATGAACGATGACTATGAAGTGTGAAGACTTTTGTTTTCATAGTTTCATTTCCTTTTCTTTGAGTCATAGGAAACACCGTACTATTAAAGGGGGCCACGGTAATACTAAGGAAAATTTCCAACTGACGCTCGAACTCAAAAACCTCAACCTATCCAATCCTTTGAGTGGAGCCTTTGGAAATCTCTTGGAGTTCAGTCAAGTTCTTTAGTGACAGAGACGAAGTTCTTCTGGTCTCTGATGAAATTGGTCTGACTGAGGAGTTAGGATTTCGCTAGTGCGAATTGCCTACAAGTGAGGAACATGATAAGCCTGAGGAGTTCCATAGTTCGAAATTCCGACCACTGATGTGCTTAGAGCCAGGTGTCCCCAATCATCTTATCCACATAACGGTCATATCATTGGGGGCATTTATGTATTATCATGTCAGGTTGCACCCTGGTTATAAATAGCCACCGCCACAACCACTAGTTGATTGGCTGCTCCGAGAGAGAATTGACACTTGTCATTTGAGAGCAACCCATCCTCCATAGACTTTGAGAGAAAATCATCAGTGAGGAAAAACCCAAATCGAACCAACCAATCCCAAAGTGATTGAGCATCACTGAAGTGATTGTTCCTGTGTGGAAACGATGCTTGTTACCTTCGAAGATTCTGTATCTTCCAGACGGTTAGGCATCGTGGTCTATTGCAGCCTGTAGCCAATTGGGGATCATGGAGTAACCTTGGTCTAGAGCATCCAATAGTCAATTGTGGATCGCCAGGTGACCATTTTGTGAGAGTTTTGGAAGTCTACCCTGAAGACTTACCACGAGTGTTGGGCGAGGACTTTGTTACCTTAGCTCAAGGAGAATACGATAAGGATTGTGTGTCCTAGGACTGAGTGTCCTCTGGTTTAAATACCAGGCCGCTCCAAACCACACGTATGACTATCATAGCAGTTGGAACGGGGTCATCAAGCCATTGTCTTCATCGATCTACCTGGTTCTATTTACTCAACCCGTCTTTTTCCTCGTATACTTGTTGATGAAATTGATTGTTACTATTTGAAGAATGTTGTCGTTTTCTCACGATAGATTCCATGGGTAGGCTTATCATAAGTGGTTGGGGACGGAGGACGCCGACGGGCTCCGGGAGCGATATTGGGCACATGCAGTGGTGAGACACGATGTACCCAGGTTCAGGGCCCTCCGTGGGAGGTAACACCCCTAGTCCTGCTTGGTCTAGTTGGATGGGTCGATGTGTTTACAAGGATGCTCCTAGAGCTGTGTCTAGAGGAGGAAGAAGGAGCAGCCGGTTGGTCTTCCTCCGTTGCTAAAGATGGTATGTAAGGAGAGTTTTTTGTGGGGTGTGTGCGTGAGAGTTGTTCATCCCCATTGCATACGGGGATCGGGTGGTTTTATAGGCCAACCCCCCGGCCTACAATATTCCTAAGGTACAAGGGTGGAGGGACCCGGCTAGCAGCCTCTCTAGCTGACCAGGGGGTCCCACTCTTCGAGCTGCCTTGTCGCCTGTGGGGTCCACCGGCTACGTGGTCCCGTCGCCTGTGGGGGACCCGCTAGCCGGCTATGCGATTGTCCCTCGCCCACCTACCGCGGCATGGGCTGCCTGGGAGGCATCGTCTAGTCCCAGCCGGCCAAAGTCTCCGGCACAGCCGGCTGCAGTGTAGTCATGCCAGGGGAGGTAATCGAGTGGGCAAGGGCGTGCCGACACTGTTTCCCACCCGGTCACGCTCGCCAAGGTCAGTGGCCTGGAAGGCCGGACTGTAGCCATGCCCTCCCGTGTGTCGGTGGCCACTGTGGCTATAGTGTCGCCAGTCGTGGCGATCGCGTCATGTCAATGTACCCGTGTGTAGAGGGACAGGACGTTGCATGTCCACTGTAGTGTCAACAGAGGAGGCGTCCTGGAGGCAACCGGCCACGCCAAGCTGGCCGGGGGTCAAGACGGCTCCTCGACCAGTTGTCTGTGTTGCCAGCCGGCGGTAGCTCGAGCCGGCCGTGCCCCAGCCGGTTGTGGGCTGCCGGTCGCATAATTTTTCTTCGGAGCGAAGGGGGAAGAACCCCGTTGCTTTGGCCTACAAGGGGGTAATAACCCCGTCAGCAGTCCCCGAAGCCGGCAGGGGGCCGCGTCCGGTAGACGGAGGGGAGCAGGCGGCTTCCCACCAGCGGTAGCCGCCACCGGCGCGAAACCGAAGAGCCAGCCGGGTCGGCAGTTGAACCCGACGCCTTGGGTTCTGATGCGTCGCCCCAGGTTCCGAGCCGGCCTGCCACGCGCCACATGGCGAGTAATGATGTGCGGGCCCCGCGCACGTGGGGAGATGGGATGTCACCCTAGGCCTAGCCCACTAGGCCTTGGGTGTAGCCTAGTAGACCTCGGGACGAAGGCCAGGATCCTTTGCGCCCTGAAGCGGCCGTTACGGCCCGAAACGCCCGTTCGTGCACGGAGTTTTCGAGGGGGTGGGCACAATAAATCCTCACGTCTCCCGGTCGTGGCCACCCCTTTAAAAGGGGAGGAAGGGCCAGGGCAGAGATACCCGCATCCCACTCACCCCCTTGTTGTCTTGTCTTCTTGCCTTCGTTGCTCTCCTCTCCCCCACGCGCAACTCCGCTCCCAAGCTCGCAAACGCGCCCGCACGCCACCGTTCTACCGCAATGGCCGACGGGCGCGGAGGAAGTTGGGATGGATCCATCATCACCGAGGGGGACATCGCGGACCTCATCCATGCGTGCATGCTACCGCCGACGGAGCACGTGGTTGTTCGAGCACCGGGCGACGAGGTGGTACCGGCGTTGCAGCCGGGGGAACATGTCCTCTTCCTCTGGCACTTCTCCCGCTGCTACTGGTCATGGCCGCCTTCGACCTCCAGCCGCGCCACCTCAGCCCCAACGTGATCCTCTATCTTGCCGGCTTCGTGATGTTGTGCGAGGGATACCCAGGGGTCCTCCCTTTTCTTGATTTCTTCAAAGCCCTCTACTACCTCAAGCGCTGAAGAGCAACGCCTGCGGGGGCACGGTGGTGTGCTGCCGCGACACCACACGCTTCCCGCCCTTTTCTCTTATCGAATCCGTCAAGGGGTGGCAACGTACGTTCTTCTATGTGAAGAATGCCGACCCAAACCTGGACTTCATCCGGCTACCGCCGTTCGTCAACGCGTAGTCCTCCGGGATGAACTGGCTGGGAGTCGCCCCGCATGGCGTGGTTCTGGCAGAGCTTGGCCGGCTCGAGCAACTGAAGAGCACTAAGGGGTTGGTCGTGGCCGACCTGGTGGCGGCCTTCATCTCACGCCGGGTGCTGCCTCTCCAGTTGAGGCTGCACCGGATCTACAACATGTCCGGTCGCCGAGACCCCTATCGGCTGACCACCGTCGACCTGATGCCGACTCAGGTGGTGACGCGGATGAATGCCCTCATGACGTTCAAGCTAAAGCCCGCGTCGTGGTCATTTGGCATGGAGCCATACGACCGCATAAACCGCCCCTGGGATGTCTTCAACGAGGCACCTTCTCTTTGTTCAATTCTCGCCAGCCGACAGCTGGCAACGGACATTACTTTGTCATGCTGACCGCAGCTGTTGTTGCAACAGAACACAATGGACGACCCGGACCCCCAAATATTCAAGGCAGAGCGCAAACACTCCGACTCTGAAGACTATGAGCGGGGAGGCCCGCCGGAGGAGGGGGTGGACTCCTCGAGAGGAGTCGAGGAGCCAGCAAACCCGCGAGACAGCGACACCAGCAGAGCCGGTGAGTTCCCTATTGCCCCCACGATCAGGGACTGGACGAACGATGACGATGATGATGACGATGTCGCACCCTGTGTTTATACAACATTGTTATGTTTGGGTTTATAAAATTTGGAGCCAACTAAAACTTTTTCAAAGTGCTTGTGCTTGTTTGCTATGATGTTTGCTTGCTTGATGATTGTGTTATGTGGCACTCCTAGATTCTATTCCACTTCATATTCATCTTCCTTGTTCCAAACCTCTTGCCTAATGATCATGCCATGTGAATAGTTCCCAACACTATTTTTATCAAAATTCGTTTTAACTAAAAATGATTTATTGAAATTAGGTTTTCAAAACCCCCTGAAATGAGGTTTGCACTGCAAGTCCTCAAATTAGGTGGACCCCTCTTTCCCAAAGGCTTTATTTCAAACCTACTATATATATGACTTCCCAAAACCACAGAATATTATTTTTAAAGATTATTTTCATATTTTATTTAAAGGCTTTTTCTTAAGGCCAGAAATAGTTTTTCCTAGGGAAGAATTATGTAAATGCTTTCCAAATATTTGAGAAAATTTAGAGAAACTCAGTGGACATATATTTCCCATATATATGAGTTTCAACACAAGGGCATGAGCAGATCATAGGCAAATCCCCTCAAAACCCTTTTTGTTCAAATTAAGCTTTTGGAATACTTCTATAAGAAATATTCTCAATAAATTCCAGGAAAATTCCAGAAAGTCAACACTATCATGAGTGATGGTCTTGCAAAGTTTCATCTCAATCCAAGTTGGTTTGATTCATCAAACCATCCCAAAACCATTCCTGTCCGGAATCAAATTTGAGAAACTTTACATTGTGAAGTGTCTCCCCTATTCCTCAAACTTTGTGGGCATGATCTAATGGCCAAATAGTGATGATACACTAAGTGGCGCATCAAGGGTAAAAGCCTAGCCTAAGTGGATTTGCAGAAACCTAATTCTACATATTTCTAGGGTTTAATAAATCTTCATTGTCAACTTTCTCTTCTTAAGCTCAAACTTAGTGAATGCTCTCATTTCTACCTAGCCTTTGACCCTGGTAAGTATCTCAGTAAGATGGTAATATCTTCTTGCCCAAAACACCACCCAACACCTTCTGGTGATTTAGTAAAACCCGTATTTTTACCTCTTATGCTTTTACCCTTGGCCCCAACTTTTTACCACAGCCTCTCGTAAGTGCCTTGCACCACCAGTAAAAGTCCCAAGCCATCCGGCCACTGTGAGGTGGGGTAAAACCCCTATTTTCACCACTGGATAGCATCTTTTTCTATCTTTCCCTTTCCCATTCTTTTCTACCTAGCCCTGCTTAGCCTCTAAGGCATCCAAAGAGCATCTCCAGGCCTTCCAACATTTACTGGACAAGGTGGGGCACCCCAGAGCGCGCAGGCAACAGCAATGCCGGCTATACGCATGCTCTGGAGCGCGCTACAGTGCGCTCCTGCACTGTAGCCGCCACCCAATGGCCGGCCCCGACCACCTTGCGCCTCCCCGCATGTCCCCCGAGGCGCCCTCATCGTCCGTGAAATGCCAAGCTGTCGGCCCCTCTCTCTCCTCTCTCCTCTGCCCTCCCACACGTGTGCCCGACGCCGCCCGGTTCAGTCAATCGGGAAGCTCACACGCGCGAGCATCTCTCCCTCTCTCTTTCTTCCCTCTGGCCTAGACCGACCCCAGGAATGCCCCTGGCTCACCATCCCTCTCTTGGCCTCGGGCCTCAGCCACAAGCTCGCCTGCGCACCATCGTTCGGTGGACACGCCCCCACCTATAAAAGGGCCTCCTGGGCAACTCTCTCCCCTCTGGCCCCCCTCTTCTCTCCCTAGAAGCTTCCGTGAGCTCCCCTGAGAGCCCCCGACTTCTATGTGCTCGGGATCGACACGAGGGCCACCGCGGCCATCTCCCTGTCGATCTCCGGGTACGGAGCCTCTCCGGCCCCATTTCTCTCCCGTTGGTCCTCCCTTGCCCTCCTGATGCGATCCCCCTCCTTCCCGTCCTCTTTGCAGGCTGAATCGGCCCCGACGACCACCTCCCAAAGCCACCTTCGCCGTGGGTGTTCGCCGCCGGAGAATCCGGCCACCTCCGACCTCCGTTCCACCTTTAGGAGACCAACGACTCTTCCCCGAGCCCGTTCTCACCATCGCCCGTCGCTCGCACTGCCTCGTGCCGCCACCGGTGAGCAGCTCCCCTCCCTATCCCGAGGTGGGAGAAGGACCCAACAGGTGGGGCCCACATGTTGGCCTCTCTTTCCCTCTCCCACGTGCTCTCTCTCCCCCCGAGTCGCTGACGACCTGGTCCCGTGCGTCAGGTTTGAAACTGACCGCGCAAAAGGCCGGCCGGCTGGCCAGCTGGGCCAGCCCAGCCTCTAGCCACCTCTGGCCCAGGTCCCCGTGGCTTTTCTTTTTGTTTTTCCTTTTCCTTTTTCTATGGACTTTGCAAAAATTCCCTAGAAATAAATATTAGTCCAATGCCAAGATTTCTTCCACCAAAAATCTTAGAATATTCCATAGAATTTATTAGTGCGATTTGTAAAAATGTTTGAAAAACTTTTTAGTACTGTTTTTAATTAAAAATCCCTATTTGGCATTTCTTGCCTCTGTTTAATAGTTTTTAAACATATTTTTCATAGTAACATATTAAACAAACATTTTTACGATAGTCCTTAGTATTTGTCAGAATAGTTTAGCATTTTATTAGTAGCTTGAGTGCTCTGTTTTTGTGTGTTGATTATTTTTATCGTTATTTTATCGTGACGATAGATCGATCTGTTGACGAAGAAGTTGGACCCGAAGACTTCGAAGACCCCATAGATTTTTTTGAGCCAGGCAAGCACCCCTTTGACCATGATGAAAACCATTTTTATTGCATGTCATATAGAACTTTACTTTCATCATATTTGATCATGTGATGTGATGATCCCGTTTCGGTGGGATGCCTCCATTACTTTCCCCTTGACACTTGCATCGTGCATGACCCTACCACCTTATGAGGGTTATGCGGGTGGGAGTAGATAGGATTCTAGTAGAGGCTACGCAATGGGATGGGATCTATGCATAGTGATGGAAAGAAAGAGATGATTTCAAAGAATTTTCGAAAACCCCGTCGGGTGCCACTAATGCCCGAGGGAGATGATGATGAGATGGGTAGCCACTTGAGAAAGAAGTGGTGTGATGGGGCAAGATGATGATGTGTTTTCAAAAACGGAGGGTTCAAGATTTGTCGATCGTCCCAACCTTACATGCGTAACCACGATACCCCTTATGGGATGGGGCTTTGTTGATTACCTTGGTGGGTACTGGCAACGAGCCTGCATTACTAGTGGCGGGAGTGGCGTGGTCACTCTTGATACGGGGTCATACCAGTATGTATGATCATGCGCTGTCTTCATAGGCACTGGGCACACCGTTGGTCCCCTCATGGATGGTACGATTAGAGCGAGGCTCGTGTGATGTACATCATGAGGGCTAGGTACCAATCGAGTGGACTCTTTGTTTAGTATCGCTGGGGGAAAGGCATTGTTCAGGTGCTTACCTAGGGTATGTTATATACCGCGAGTCATGGATGACACGGAAGTCCCCCGAGTCTTGTGGGTAAAGTGTGCAACCTCTGCAGAGTGTAAAACTATTTGAATAGCCATGTCCACGGTCAAGGACAGTTGGTTGGTGCTACGTATGCCACGTTCGGATGTTTTCATAAACCTTGGTGTGAGTATGGGTGTGATGGTGACGAGAGGTCACATGAGCTAAATCCGATGGCTTAGCATGAGGATTGAACTAAGTCCAATGACTTAGCATGAAGAGTGAACATGAGATGTTCAACCAATACTTATGATGATATCTGCAATTTGTTCACATGGATATCTGCTAGTTGTTGATGCACGCTCACTTGGTACTTGATCATGTCATTTGCATACAAAATTAGCTTCCCACAAATTTACCTACTTGGTGCTATATCATGCATCATTGTTACCTTGTTCCACAACTTTGGTTGCTTGCGAGTACATTGAAAGTACTCATTGGCTTGCCACTGGTTATTTAATTGTCCACACATGGAGGAACAGGAGTATGTTGAAGATTTCGTTGGAGACGAACATGCGAACTAGGACGCTTCCCAGTTAGAATGCCTGTAGGTTAAGGCAGATGACATGGGTTCATGCTTTCGATCAAGATTTCCTTTACTTGTTCTATTTTAAGTGTTTGACCCGTGTGGCCCTATATATGTAAGACTTGACCTTCATGGTCTTTATTTGTGTAAGACGTTAAGTGTGGATGTAAGACTCTTGTTATTCAGCTTCTGTGTGTTCAGTGAGCATTGATCTCTGGGATCATTGTAGACGTGCATTTGGTGATCATGACCTATGAGTCGGTGTCCCCACAGGCGACGATGATGATGCGATGATTCTAAATGAGCCTCCTCCCTCAGCTCAGCAGGGCCGGCATGGGCGGAGTGAGGAGCGGCCGGCTCAAGCCCCGGTAGCCAGAGCCGCCAACCGAGCGAAGAGGCCGACCCAGGAGGAGCCGGCGGCCCCGCCACCCGTCCATAAGCGGGTGAAGGTGGCCACGTGGAAGCAGCCAACACGCGCCAAGCAGGCCTTGCCCCTCGTCATCGGGTAAGTTTTTCTTTCTTTCCTTGCGTATGTTTTCCTTCTGGGTCACGAGCCGGTGGGTGATTGACCCTTGAGCACTGCAGGGACCCCATCAAGCTCCACGAATGGGAGACGGCAGGGGATCCGACGGATGCCGCCAGCCGGCTGGCCCGTGAGCATGCGACCACCCAGCAGGAGGAGAATAGCAGGCTCGCGGAGTTGCGAGCCTCAAAGTCCAGGATGCGAGTCGGGGTTCGCACTCCGGGACTTTGAGCGGCGGGAGACGGAGGAGGTCCATGGACCCCGCGCGTGCGTCGAACTGGGCGGCGGAGGTGCCGAAGGTGACACCGCCCGCGACCAAGCCGTCCTGGGTCAATGTGCTGGAGGCTCCGGTGGCCCCGGAGGCAGCACCGGAGGCTGCATCGGAGGCTGCGCCGGAGGCGGAGGTGATGGAGACAGAGGCGTCGTCCATCGCAGTTGTCACGTCGGAGCGGCAGGAGGAGGAGGCGGTGACGGCGCTGAGCGGGGGAGGAGGAGGTGACTCCTGGGCTCTTGCCATCATCAATCCACCCCCAGCGGTTGGCACCATGGCGAGCCCGAGCGACAACGATAGCCGGGCCCAGAGGACCCTGAGGACCATGGAGGAGGTGCTCCAAGACTGGGAGGCATTATCATGCGTCCCATCCCTTCCGGCTCCCGTGGTAGGTGCCTCGGTCCCCTCGTTCGGGGAGTTAGGGAGCGTTCTAGACCGGTGCCACCAGGAGCTGGCCCGGTTCACGGAGGCGGCTGACGCCACCATGCGGTGCGTGGAGGTAAGCGTGGTTGCTCTTGTTGAAATTTTCACTGTGGGCGCGCAAGTGCACCCATTGGGTGTAGCCCCCAAGTTGCGGGCCAGCTGACCGGCTGTCAGGCAGCCACGTTGGATCTCCTTGAGCGTCTCTTGACTTTCACTCCATGTGGTAGGAGGGGAACTCCCAGCAACAAAAGCTGTTCGAGGAGGCAGTCGCCATCCACGATCATGGCAAGCACGGCTTCTACCGGTTGGAGCAGGAGTTGACACGGGTGCAAGGTATGCCAAGTCTTGTGGGAGGGGCATGTAACCCCCGGGTGCCGGGCCGGCTGCCTGGTAGCCGGAGCGGACGTAGAAGGGCCGGCTGACGCCCGGTTTGTCTTTTGCAGACGAGCTAACCGCCCTCCGGGTAGAGAAGGCCAGGGTCGTCTCTGAGCGGGACCGGCTGGCGCAAAGTGTCCAGGCGGTCACGTAGGAGAAGGATCGGCTGGCCACACTGCTGGTTGACGGGGAGGCGGCCTAGTACCACGTCAAGGCCGATGTGGCGCGGGAGGTGGCGACCAAGAAGGCGGCCATTAAGGAGGCGCTGACGCCGCCCAGCGAACCGCCACCCTCCAAGGCGAAGTGACCCACCTCGAGAGGACGCTCGAGGGTCTTAAGGGTTCCCTTGTCGAGGCGGAGGTAGCATTGACGTTGGAGAAATACTCATCGCTCCACTTTGCCATCGAGGTGGATGACTCCCTTGAGCGTAAGTGTCTGCTTTTCCTTTTTCCAGCCGGTTGCTTTTTCCTTTGCTGGCTCTGGTATTTGATTTGCCCTTCTTTCCTCTTCTTCCCTTTCTTCTCTTAGGGCGCTTCTCGTAAACTCAGCGCCGCGCTAAGAGAGCCGTTAAGGAGCACCGGGAGTACCTCCGGGTGCCCGGCCGCTCCATCGAGGGGGACACCACGTGGGATGTGGCGGAGCATGGGCTCGTCATTGAAAACCGGCTGATCCACCTCGAGCGTAGCATGGAGCGGCTAAAGATGGACGGCAAGGAGGTCATCGCTACCTTGTGGCCGAGCCGTGGCGGGGCGCCGGAGAACCGCGTGTCCCTGTGAGTGGAGCAAGCCATGGCCCGGCTCGAGGCCAGGAAGGCGTAAGTGGCCCGGGCTGGCGCACAGATGGCGCTCCGGTTCGTCACGTCGTGGTATCGTGCCGTGGATTTGGGCTGGCTAGCCACTATACGGGACGAGTCGGCCGAGGAGCGGGAGGCCCGCGAGCTGGCCCTTGTCTGTCGGGCCAACGAACTCGCGTCGTACATCGACGCGGATGAGTTCCGGCCGGCCCTTGGCGAGGACGGCAAGCCGGTGCCTGAAGACTCCTTGAGCATCCCACAAGGTCCGGCGGACACGGAGGTTGTCGACGAGAGCACTGACTCGAGCGGCGAGATGGCTGAGACCGTGGAGGCCGCCTCAAAGGCCAAGGAGGCCAACCCGAAGGCCGTGACCACCTTCGGGACGGGAGTCGAGCCGCACAGCGACGTGCCGGCAGGAGGTGCGTCGGCTGGCAACGCGCCGGTGGCCTGAGCCCTCTGGCATTTTATCCTTCTTTCAGCATGTTGGGCTTAAGTCCACCCACTGGAGGTGTAATGTAATCAACCATGAGGGTCGTGGGCCTGTTTTGTCTTTAAAATTCGTATTGTGAATGTTTAATGTGTTTGACTCATCGCGCGTGCTTGCTCGTCCTTACCCTTTTTTGCCCCTTTTGGTTCCTTCTATTCCGCCCCTTTTCACCTTTGGTTTTGGCCCCGCGAGCCCGATAGCCGGGACCCGGTCTGTAGCAAGGTCGGGGCATCCGCCTCGAGGTAGCTGGTTCTGAACATAGGAACCGTGAGAGCTTTTTAGGATAAGTAGAGTGGCAGAGGCGAGTGTAGCGACCCGACTCAAAACGAGTCAAGCCTCTGTGTTTTCTGTGCCATCCCTGGATCAGTATGCTGGCACAAACAGTACCTCAATGTATATATCAAAGTGCAATCACATGTAATTAACGTAAAACTGATATATACCTTAAAATAGCAGCGGATACAGTCAACGGGAGTGGAGTCCCAATAACACCAACGACAGGTTGAGTGCGGACCGTAACCCTGAATCATACTCTTACCCGTCGTAGAAGAGTATCCGCAACATGAGACGTTGCAGCCATATAGGTCAGTACATTGAATGTACTGGCAAGATCACCATGGTAGAACAGAAGAATAAAAACTATTCTATATGCAAAGGCTTTGTGGCTCTGTGCCTGAGTTTTTGCGTAAAATCTGATTTTATTTTCCTACTACAAAAGGAATATCAGGAATTTCACTACGGAATTACCTATCATGACATGGTTCCGCCAACCAATGTCTCAATACCCTCAAGTATCTTAAGTTGCCCACAATTCAGTTATCAGTCCAGTGTTGAGAGTTCAGAGATAGATCCAAGTCCAGAGGCTCAAATTGTCCATAACCGGGGACACGGCTAATCGATTAGGTTTAACTCTGCGGAGTGTTGTATACTTTACCCACAAGATTCGTTCCCTCCTAATAAGTCCTCGCACTGCCTGGTGTTTGAGAACAGGATGAATGAAACATGGTTTTTCAAAGTGTTTCCCTGACTGTCCGACAGTGCCCATCCAATCCTAACGTCGACTACATCTCGTAGCACTGCCCAGCAGAGTCACAACAAAGATCAACCAAGCCAGAGCCCATAATGACTTGTGGCTACACAGGTAAGCTTCCGGGCATGAAGTATTCATCCTTCTCTTTGAGTCTGGGTGAGGCTTTCTGCAAGATGTCATGGCACTTCCCCATGCATCCCGGCCACTCACTTGTTTCTCCAGGGTGCCCATCAATTCCATCCCTCACCCAGTAGTGTGTATTGAAAACTTGCTTCTCGAGTCTCGAAGTCTGGAGGTCTTGAAGATGCAGGTCTTGAAGATGTCTTCATGAAGTCGTCGTTTTGACGTGGAGTCCTTCTTCACACCACTCACGAACACTCATACCAGACCCTATCTACTTTAGCATAGCATTGCACTAACTAGCATTCCCGGGGCTTTAGTAACAAGTGGTGGGTTCCTACCTCATGCATTCTACTCAACTACAAGAGTTTCAATAACACTACGGGAGGGATCTGTTGAATGATGTCACTACATGCAATAAAACAATAGGTATGAAATAGATGGTCAAAGTGAACTTGCCTGTACTGTTGACGAAGATAAAGATTGCTCTCAGAAATAACTTTATAGACTATACGTCACTCTCCGATGAAAATCTATATAACAAACATTGCATTCATAAGCAATCATACTAGCAATCAATTCTAACAATCACAAGGTAACACAAGAAACAAAATCAACAAGGTTGATGAAGGAAATACTTAAGACAAAACTCAAAGTCAAGAAAGTTTTCATAAAAGCAACTAAGGTAGTTTTCCCCTACAAACAATTATTTTCAAATAGTAACAAAAGAATAACAAAGTAAAATACAACAAAAGGATTTCTTGTAAATATTTTACTTGCAAAAATATTTACTTTTGAAGAACAAGTAAAACTATGAAAACAACATCCTAAACAACATAAGTGTTTGCCTAATGAACTTAACTACAAGCACAACCATAAACTAAGAGAAAACAAATTATGAAACAACTAAGTTAACAGAAAGTAATTAATAAAAATCTTTATTACAAAACAGAATTGATTCATCTAAAACTTTGTGAAAATAATCTCTACTAACACTAAGTTGTTTTATAAAACATTACCTAATGATAAAGAATATAGTTTCCTATAATAGAGTAAAACTAAACCATTTTTATTAACAAACACATCCTAAAAGAAAAGATTACTAAAAACTTTTTCTTAGAAAACAGAGTTTAATTATATAAAACTTTGTTGGAATAAACTATTACTAACTAGTTTGTTTTATAACAAATTAAACCTATTTGAAAAGGAGTTGGGATTCCTATAACCATAAAGATATAAACTAAGCAATTTTATATTTTTATTAACAGTAAGTAAAACACTAAATGTTTAAGCAACAGAACCTATTAAACAAATAAAACTAAATCTGATTTAAACTAACTAAAACTAAATAAATAAAACTATACTATAATACTAGACAGATTCTGTTTATAGCTAGAATACTAATCAAATTTTCCCAAAAAAATTCTCAAACTTTGCCTAATGATAACTAAGATCACTAGTGACAAGTAGCAAAAAGAATCAATCAAAAATACATTTTAGAACTCAAGATATTCAGAAAACAAAATTTAAATCAAATCTGTTTAAATTCAAATTTAAATGTTCAAACATGTTCATATTTGGTATCTACAGAAACTAGATAAAATTTGTGATCTAATGCAACAAGAATCAAGTTAAAATACTTAAAAACATAAAAGATATGCTAAAAACAAAAACAGGACTAAATCTGTTTTTAAAACAAAACAGAAAATAAAAAAATCCTAGCTAACGGTCAGGGGGTGACGTGTCGCTTCCTGATAGGCTACGGGGGGGCGTCCTGTGTTGACTAACTAGCGGATGGCCGAACCCTAAAGAAAAACGGTTCGGTTTCTAATCTGGGCCGTTAATTAAAATTGGACGGTGGGGAGAAGGTGGAGAGGCTCACCGTGGTCCTTCGGCAAAAGTGTGGCCTCCAATCGACGGAGGAGGGCACAGCGGCGAGGATGGTGGCGATGAGACGGCTTGGGGGTGACGGAGAGGACGGCAGGAGCTTGGGGGCGATTCGGGAAGTGGTGGAGCTCCGGCGAGGTTGCGGGTACGACGGCTCTGGTGGGTCTCCGGTGGAGGCGAGGGGATGGGGTGGTGCGCACGGGTGCGGGGAGGCCGTCGGAGGGCTCGGGAGAGGACGGGGAGGTCGGAATGGAGCAAGGCGATGGCAATGGCGCGGCGGCCGCTTCGGACTCCGGCGAATGATTCTGGCGAGAAGAGGCGGTGGGAGAGAGGGCAAAGCGGGGGAATGAATGCGGCGGCTATTTATAGGAGGGGTCGGAGCGTCCGCAAGGAAAGGGGAGGAGAGAAATCCGGCGAGGGTTCGCCGGCGTTGTTTCGGGAGGGGATGGAGGAGAGGGGTGAGCGCTGGGTTCTCGGGGTCGGACGGGGTCCCACATGCCAGAGAGAGAGAGGGAGGAGAGGCGCGTCGGTTGGCCGTTCGGAAGGAAGGTCGGGGTGGAGGGAAAGGAAAGTGGGCCGGTGGCTTTAAAAGCCTTTTAAACATTTCCCTTTTTCTATTTACCAGAGAAATCAAAACCATTTAATGACAATAATGGAATTCCTAAAAATAAAAGTTTCATACCAAAATTATCAGGAGAATAAATTCCATTTAATGGACATTTTTCCCCGGCCACATTAAACACTTTAAAAAAAATATTTTTCAGAAAATTGCCTAATTGGCTTTGATTTATTTTTGCAATTATTTTCATATAAACCTTGGGTTTTATGATTCAAAAACTTCACAAAATACCCCTGGTTTGGAGTGTCATATTTACTCCTCTCAAATTTTGACAAGGGGTTTGAATACTTTGAAACTTGAATAGGAACCAAATATGAAATGGATTCCAAAATAATTCAGAGGCACTTTCAAATTCTTTTAAACTCCCAACTCATATTTCATATAAATTGAAGAAGTCATATTATCCTCTCTCATGAAAATCATTCAGTTGCATAAAGTTTCTGAAGTTGAAATATTTTCAAATGGAAATTCAAACCATTTTCAAATCCCTTTTCATTTCTTTAAGTGGAGGAAGTCATGTCATATTCACTCTAAGGTTTTTGTGATGAAATGAATTTGAATTCCTGGTGATCAAAATGCAGAGTGAAAGTTTTGGGAAAGTCATTTCATTCCCTCTCATTAAACTTTCAAAAGTTTCAAAAAGTTTCAAATTTCACTCACTTTCAATCACTCAAGCAAACAAACAATCATTCGAAATATTATTATAGCATTACAAAGTTTGGGATGTTACAAACCTACCACACTTAAAATGAATCCCGTCCTCGAGATTTAGAAGGGCTAGAAATAAAAAGGTTAGGGTTTTGGGTCTTCTAACAAATCCACTGACCAAAAAGGTGTGGGGTGCTACCACACTTAAAATGAGAGTTACTGGTCCTTCAGAAATCATGACACACCATGTGGGCGCATCTGTCTGTTCACCTTCTTCACGATAGCTTCTTCGATGATGCTCTTCTGTTATTTCAAAATCTTGTGATCTCATAACAAAATTTATTTCCTCCGATATTGGGTCTTCTTAACTGACAGGTCTCGTGATCATTCTAAATAACTTATCGAAGATCTCATGGTGGTCTACCATTTGTGGTTATCCTACAGTGAAATGGGTCTTGGCTTCATTCCTCACCGTAAAATTCCCTCGTGTGACAGCAACTGTCATATACAAGGGTTCTCATCATACCTTTCTAAGGCTTAAACAAAAGCTTCAAAGAATGTCGTCTCTTTACTCTGGGTAAGTCACTCAGATTTACCAATCCGAATAGCAAGAGAATGATAAGAGTAAGTCGTCATGGTGGCCAAGCCATGTCGCACTGAAATCATTACCTTGTATAAGGTTTAGTGAATCCCGTATTCTAACACTTGGGCTTCCTCACAAGCGTTGCAGAAATTTCTCTTGTCAACGAACAAAGTTCGGATAAATCCATTGATTCTGCAAGCTATGCAAAAACATCTATCATTTCTTCACAACTCTCAGGTTATCGTATGCTCCTAAGTAAACGTTTGCTGATCAGTCGTAGCTTCTTCCAAGTTGCTTCCTTCACAAAGGTGGAGCTTGATCCTTATCAATCCTAAGGTCAGTGACATTGTGGGTTCACTTGAATACTTAAATAGCTTTTAACTCACTCTTGGGGTTACTATCGTTCCATATACCAACATTACCTTTAGTTCACTCCATTATACTCTTCACGGACTTATACTTGTTTAGATTCCACTCTGCGGAATCCATTTTCCTTTCCATTGGTCTGTTTAACCTTGGGTGTGGTTTTCAACATAATCATTCTTCTAGCTTCGAAGGCACATTGTCTCAAAGGTTATCATCCACATAGTTTGAGGTGGTTCCACATTCTCTACACCTGTATTCACTTATCCAAACTCCTAAATCCGGGAAAGGTACCTATGGTTACTACCACACTTAAATGAAATGCACTCATGTCTTGCGTAGACCATATTTTCTCATATCCTCGAAAATGATCGGAGATCTTGGGTCATAGAGTAACAACTCATGTAATGCAACATAAGATAAATCATGACACCATAAATTTCATTGATCTCATGAACTTATTACAAACTCTAAGGCTTCCATTACATAACTTCAAAATGATAAGGGTGCTACCTATTACATTTATTACCTCCAAAACTCAAACTACTCATGTTTAGCATTCTTCTCCGGACAGGTATAGGAGTAGTGTCCTGTCTTCTTGCACCGGTAACACATGATTTGACTCAGATCCTTCTTTGCCGAAATTGGGTTGTTCTGAGGACGTCTTCGGTTTCTCTTCTTGGGCTCCTTTGTTCCAATCAAATTTTCAATTTCCTATGGATCAAACTCCACTTCTTTTGTCGGGAAGTTTCCCAGATACTCTTTTCTTTCCTTTGTACAGTCCTGTGAGAAATGTCCTTCTTCTCTACATGAATAGCAGGCATTGGAGTAAAATCTGGTTAATCCTTCTCCATTAGGGTCTTCATCATCTTCCTTCTTCACAAGTTCTCCTGAATTTTCTTTGAAGGCTTCCTCCATGGCTTCCTTCTACTGCTTGATGACTTCTTGTACCTTTGGGTACACTTGGCATTGAGCAGGGTAATGATTGGTTCCTTCACACAGGAAACAAGTCACCTGCCCAGTTGGGCAGGCCTCAGCAGGGTGTTTCTCTTCACAGTAAGGGCATCCATCCTTGTGTTCTTCCTGGTTGTGTCCTATCTCTCCACATATCTTGCAGGGACAAATCTTCTTCACACCTTTGCAACGGGGCTTCTAGGTGTTGGTAACAACATGGGATCCTTGCAAAGTCATCTTGAATTCTTCCCAAGTGATTGATTCCTGTTTATCATGGATATCTTCATGCATCTTCCACCAATGTGCAGCACCTTCTGCAAAGTACCGTAGAGCATATTGGAGCATCTCGTTCCTTGCAACAAGGTTACTCCGTAGGTGATCCTCCATGTTCTGAATCCATTCTTCTGTCTCCAATCGAGTCATTGATCCAGAATACACAAGTCCAGCTTCAATCATCATCTATTGGGTCAAGGTTTTGGGATGAGATACGAGAGAGAAAAAAGGAGATACACACAATACAAACAATGGTTCTGAAAATAGATTTTAGTTGTGTTTGTCGAAAATTACACACAAATGACAACTCACAAATCATCGTATCTAACGTAAGTTCACATCAGGGGTTTAGTCTTCTAGGCCATAATATCTTGGAAATTCTTCATGGTCTTCAATTTCTTCAGATCTGTATAATCTTCAATCCTTGTGTAGCTCTTTCCATAATGGTCAAGGGACAAGGGTATTATCTAACCTTTTGATAAAACTCAGAAGGGATGAGAAGTAGAAGGTCTTTTGAAAACAAAGTTTTCGAGAAATCATTTCCTAAGGGCTTTCCAGTTTCTAGGGTCACGTCCTACAGTCAACATGTGCTCTGATACCATTTCCTGTAGCGACCCGACTCAAAACGAGTCAAGCCTCTGTGTTTTCTGTGCCATCCCTGGATCAGTATGCTCGCACACACAGTACATCAATGTATATATCAAAGTGCAATCAAATGTAATTAACGTAAAACTAATATATACCTTAAAATAGCAGCGGGTACAGTCAACGGGAGTGGAGTCCCAATAACACTAACGGCAGGTTGAGTGCGGATCGTAACCCTGAATCGTACACTTACCCGTCGTAGAAGAGTATCTGCAACATGAGACGTTGCAGCCATATAGGTTAGTACATTGAATGTACTGCAAGATCACCATGGTAGAACAGAAGAATAAAAACTATTCTATATGCAAAGGCTTTGTGGCTCTGTGTCTGAGTTTTTGCATAAAAGATGATTTTATTTTCCTACTACAAAAGGAATATCAGGAATTTCACTATGAAATTACCAATCATGACATGGTTCTGCCAACCAATGTCTCAATACCCTCAAGTATCTTAAGTTGCCCACAATTAAGTTATCAGTCCAGTGTTGAGAGTTCAGAGATAGATCCAAGTCCAGAGGCTCAAATTGTCCGTAACTAGGGACACGGCTAATCGATTAGGTTTAACTCTGCGGAGTGTTGTGTACTTTACCCACAAGATTCGTTCCCTCCTGATAAGTCCTCGCACTACCTGGTGTTTGAGAACAGGATGAATGAAACATGGTTTTTCAAAGTGTTTCCCTGACTGTCCGACAGTGCCCATCCAATCCTAACGTCGACTACATCTCATAGCACTGCCCAGCAGAGTCACAACAAAGATCAACCAAGCCAGAGCCCATAATGACTTGTGGCTACACAGGTAAGCTTCTGGGCATGAAGTATTCATCCTTGTCTTTGAGTCTGGGTGAGGCTTTCCGCAAGATGTCATGGCACTTCCCTATGCATCCCGGCCACTCACTGGTTTCTCCAGGGTGCCCATCAATTCCATCCCTCACCCAGTAGTGTGTATTGAAAACTTGCTTCTCGAGTCTCGAAGTTTGGAGGTCTTGAAGATGCAGGTCTTGAAGATGTCTTCATGAAGTCGTCGTTTTGACGTGGAGTCCTTCTTCACACCACTCACGAACACTCATACCAGACCCCGTCTACTTTAGCATAGCATTGCACTAACTAGCATTCCCGGGGCTTTAGTAACAAGTGGTGGGTTCCTACCTCATGCATTCTACTCAACTACAAGAGTTTCAATAGCACTACGGGAGGGATCTGTTGAATGATGTCACTACATGCAATAAAACAATAGGTATGAAATAGATGGCAAAGTGAACTTGCCTGTACTGTTGACGAAGACAAAGATTGCTCTCAGAAATAACTTGATAGACTATACGTCACTCTCCGATGAAAATCTATATAACAAACATTGCATTCATAAGCAATCATACTAGCAATTAATTCTAACAATCACAAGGTAACACAAGAAACAAAATCAACAAGGTTGATGAAGGAAATACTTAAGACAAAACTCAAAGTCAAGAAAGTTTTCATAAAAGCAACTAAGGTAGTTTTCCCCTACAAACAATTATTTTCAAATAGTAACAAAACAATAACAAAGTAAAATACAACAAAAGGATTTCTTGTAAATATTTTACTAGCAAAAAGATTTACTTTTGAAGAACAAGTAAAACTATGAAAACAACATCCTAAACAACATAAGAGTTTGCCTAATGAACTTAACTACAAGCACAACCATAAACTAAGAGAAAACAAATTATGAAACAACCAAGTTAACAGAAAGTAATTAATAAAAATCTTTATTACAAAACAGAATTGATTCATCTAAAACTTTGTGAAAATAATCTCTACTAACACTAAGTTGTTTTATAAAACATTACCCAATGATAAAGAATATAGTTTCCTATAATAGAGTAAAACTAAACCATTTTTATTAACAAACATATCTTAAAAGAAAAGATTACTAAAAACTTTTTCTTAGAAAACAGAGTTTAATTATATAAAACTTTGTTGGAATAAACTATTACTAACTAGTTTGTTTTATAACAAATTAAACCTATTTGAAAAGGAGTTGGGATTCCTATAACCATAAATAAATAAACTAAGCAATTTTATATATTTATTAACAGTAAGTAAAACACTAAATGTTTAAGCAACAGAACCTATTAAACAAATAAAATTGAATCTGATTTAAACTAACTAGAACTAAATAAATAAAAATACTAGACAGATTCTATTTATAGCTAGAATACTAATCAAATTTATCCAAAAAAATTCTCAAACTTTGCCTAATGATAACTAAGATCACTAGTGACAAGTAGCAAAAGGAATCAATCAAAAATGCATTTTAGAACTCAAGATATTCACAAAACAAAATTTAATTCAAATATGTTTAAATTCAAATTTAAATGTTCAAACATGGTCAAATTTGGTATCTACAGAAACTAGATAAAATTTGTGATCTAATACAAAAAGAATCAAGTTAAAATACTTAAAAACATAAAAGATATGCTAAAAACAAAATCAGGACTAAATCTGTTTTTAAAACAAAACAGAAAATAAAAAAAATCCTAGCTAACGGTCAGGGGGTGACGTGTCGCTTCCTGATAGGCTACGGGGGGGCGTCCTCTGGTGACTAACTAGCGGATGGCCGAACCCTAAAGAAAAACGGTTCGGTTTCTAATCTGGGCCGTTGATTAAAATTGGACGGTGGGGAGAAGGTGGAGAGGCTCACCGTGGTGGTTGCCGGCTCCGACGAACGTTCCGGCGATGGCAGGGGCGTCGAGGTCGTCGGGGACGGCGCTCCGGCGGTCCTTCGGCAAAAGTGTGGCCTCCAATCGACGGAGGAGGGCACAGCGGCGACGATGGTGGCGATGAGACGGCTTGGGGGCGACGGAGAGGACGGCAGGAGCTTGGGGGCGATTCGGGAAGTGGTGGAGCTCCGACGAGGTTGCGGGTACGGCGGCTCTGGTGGGTCTCCGGTGGAGGCGAGGGGATGGGGTGGTGCGCACGGGTGTGGGGAGGCCGTCGGAGGGCTCGGGAGAGGACGGGGAGGTCGGAATGGAGCAAGGCGATGGCAATGGCGCGGCGGCCGCTCCGGACTCCGGCGAAGGATTCTGGCGAGAAGAGGCGGTGGGAGAGAGGGCAAAGCGGGGGAATGGATGCGGCGGCTCTTTATAGGAGGGGTCGGAGCGTCCGCAAGGAAAGGGGAGGAGAGAAATCCGGCGAGGGTTCGCCGGCGTTGTTTTGGGAGGGGATGGAGGAGAGGGGTGAGCGCTGGGTTCTCGGGGTCGGACGGGGTCCCACATGCCAGAGAGAGAGAGGGAGGAGAGGCGCGTCGGTTGGCCGTTCGGAAGGAAGGTCGGGGTGGAGGGAAAGGAAAGTGGGCCGGTGGCTTTAAAAGCCTTTTAAACATTTCCCTTTTTCTATTTACCAGAGAAATCAAAACCATTTAATGACAATAATGGAATTCGTAAAAATAAAAGTTTCATACCAAAATTATCAGGAGAATAAATTCCATTTAATGGACATTTTTCCCCGGCCACATTAAACACTTTAAAAAAAATATTTTTCAGAAAATTGCCTAATTGGCTTTGATTTATTTTTGCAATTATTTTCATATAAACCTTGGGTTTTATGATTCAAAAACTTCACAAAATACCCCTGGTTTGGAGTGTCATATTTACTCCTCTCAAATTTTGACAAGGGGTTTGAATACTTTGAAACTTGAATAGGAACCAAATATGAAATGGATTCCAAAATAATTCAGAGGCACTTTCAAATTCTTTTAAACTCCCAACTCATATTTCATATAAATTGAAGAAGTCATATTATCCTCTCTCATGAAAATCATTGAGTTGCATAAAGTTTCTGAATTTGAAATATTTTCCAATGTAAATTCAAACCATTTTCAAATCCATTTTCATTTCTTTAAATGGAAGAAGTCATGTCATCTTCACTCTAAGGTTTTTGTGATGAAATGAATTTGAATTCCTGGTGATCAAAATGCAGAGTGAAAGTTTTGGGAAAGTCATTTCATTCCCTCTCATTAAACTTTCAAAAGTTTCAAAAAGTTTCAAATTTCACTCACTTTCAATCACTCAAGCAAACAAACAATCATTCTAAATATTCTTATAACATTCCAAAGTTTGGGATGTTGCAGCGAGGCAGTGATCCGACTGGGGCTAGCCAGCCTCTCCTTTGCGATCGATCTTTCGTGTGTGCTAAGCTTTGCCGCCCTGAGGCCTCGTCAACCGGACAGCCGGGAGCCGAATCTATAGCTGGGACGGGTGGGAGGGTTTGCTCGGCTCACACTACTTGGTCAATTTTCGAGAGAGGCAAACTAGGTCCAGCCGGCGAGCCCCCGGGCCCGGGAGCCGGGCCGGGGAGCTAGTGAGGGGAGAGACCTTGGATGTAAACGAAAAGGGCATGCCCCAAGAGTCGGCCTGGGGCAACCATTGCATTCATAAGCCCAAAAGGGAAGGGATACATACATACACTGGTATTTTCAGCAGTAAAAAGGATGGAGGAGCGCCGCGTTCCACGGGCGCTCGGTCTCCTTGCCGGAGGCGTCTCTTTTGCGCTTCTACGGCTTCTAGGCGTCTAGTAGACAATATGCATTGTTGTGCAACACCTTGCTGACGATGAACGGGCCCTCCCTTGGGGAAGACAGCTTGTGCTGTCCGGCTGTTCGCTAGATCCGCCTGAGAGCCAGGTCCCAAAAGGAGAGTGGCCGGAACCGCTTGCTGTGGTAGTGTTGGAGCTTCTGCTGGTAGATTGTCGTCCGGCTCAAGGCCAGTTCGCGGGCCTCCTTTACGTCCTTCTCCATGTATAGGGCGACCCGAGGAGAGTCGAACTCGATGTCGGTGGGGATGATCGCCTCGGACCCGTACATAAGGAAGAAGGGCGTGTAGCCGATTGATCAGTTGGGGGTGATCCTGAGACTCCAAAGGACAGCCGGCAGCTTGTTGACCCAACAGCTGGCTGACCTTACCAGTGGTGTCACGAGCCGGAGCATGATGCCGGACAGGATAAGGCCGTTTGCTTATGGAAGAGCGATGGAGGCTAGGTCGAGCCGGATTCCTTGCTTGGAGCAGAAACGTGCAAGCACGCCCTTGGCGAAGTTCGTGTCATTGTCGGTGATGATGCTATGGGGGACGCCGTAGCGAACCATGATGTCGTCGATGAACCGGACGACCATGGAGCCGTCCAACTTCTTGATTGGTCGTGCCTCGATCTACTTGGTGAATTTGTCGACAGCCACCAGCAAATGTGTCATGCCGCCTCGTGCGGTCTTGAAGGGAACCACCATGTCCAGCCCCCATACGGCGAAGGGCCACGAGAGGGGGATGGTCTAGAAGGCTAATGCCGGCAGGTGGCTCTGCGTGCTGAAGCGCTCACAACCCTCGCACTCATCGACCAATTTCTTGGCCGCCTCGAGAGCAATGGTCCAGTAGAAGCCATGGCGGAAGGCCTTGGCCACCAGGGTCCTGGAGGCGGCGTGATGCCCACACTCGCCCTGGTGGATGTCGAGGAGAATCTCCAGACCTTTTTCTGGCTCGATGCATCGTTCGAAGACGCTGGTGGTGCTGCGATGGACGAGCTCATTGTTGATGATGCTGTATGCCATGGCCCAACGCTGGATTTGCCTCACCATGGCCTCGTCCGAGGGGAGCTCGCCGCATAGAAGGAATGCCAAGATAGGCTAGGCCCACGAGGGAGCTGAGACGGGGGCCGGCTCGGGAGCCCCCGGGACCGGCTCGCCAGCCCCCGAGTCCGGCTGGTCGAGTGTCATCAGGATAGCCGCGTCGTTGGAGCTAGCGGCCTCGGACGCAGCTGGCTCAACTGGTGCCAGGAAGGCAGCCAAGGTTGTTTGAGCCGGTGGCGAAGATGCCGTAGAGGCAGCCAGAGCCGCCGATGGGCTGGCCGCGTCTGCCGGCACGAAGATTGATTCCGATTCTAGGGAAGGCTCGATCGACGGCTTGAGCAGCCGCTCGAGGGAGACGGCGGCTAGGATGGCCTGCTGGGTGGAGCCGATCTTTCCCAACGCGTCGGCCGCCTCGTTGTCCGCCTGTGGCATGTGATGAAACTCACAGCCTCGAAGGATCCGGTGAGCTATTGTCTGAGGAAGCGGTAGCTGGCCATGTTGGCGTCCCCGGCATCCCATTTGCCAAAGACCGGCTGCATCACGAGGTCGGAGTCACCGAAGCATAGGATGTGCCTGATGCCGATCTCCTTGGCGAGCCGGAGGCCATGGATGATGGCCTCGTACTTGGCCACGTTGTTGGAGGTGGCGAAGTGGATTTGGAGGGCGTATTTGAGCTGGTCACCTTTCGAGGAGGAGAGGACTATGCCGGCACCCAGGCCGGTCCTCATTTTCGAGATGTCGAAATGCATGCGCCAATGTGTGGAGTCCGGGGGGAGGCGGCACGAACTTGGTTTCCGCCCAGTCAATGAGGCAGTCGGCAAGCGCGTGTGACTTGATGGCGGTGCGAGGTTCGTACCGGATCTGGTGATCAGTGAGGGCGACGACCCATTTGGCAATCAGGCCGAAGGAGTCCCGTCCGCTCATGATCTCGCCGAGCGGGGCCGTGCTCACCACGGTGATGGTATGCTCTTGCAAGTACTGCCTGACCTTCTTGGCGGTGAAGTATATGACGTAGCACATCTTTTGGTAG
The DNA here is from genome assembly GCA_022496015.1 of Hordeum marinum. Classification (NCBI taxonomy): domain Eukaryota; kingdom Viridiplantae; phylum Streptophyta; class Magnoliopsida; order Poales; family Poaceae; genus Hordeum; species Hordeum marinum. Next base: position 335,798,473 of record CM039677.1, on the reverse strand, counting down.
TGAGGGTAGTTCTGCTTGGACGTGGAGAGGACCTCACTGAGGTAGTAGACGGGGCGTTGGACCGGCAGGGTCTGGCCCTCCTCCGGCCGCTCGACCACCTGGACGACGCTGGTGACGCGAGTGGTCGCCGTGATGTAGGCAAGCAAGGGTTCCTTCTCAGCCGGCATGGCTAGTATGGGCACGTGGGTGAGAGACTTCTTCAGGCCAATCGAATATGCCCGGCTTCTTGGTATGACCCGGATCGACCAAACCCGTCTTGCGAAGGAGCCCGTAGAGGGGCAGGGCCTTCTCCCCCAGCCGGCTGATGAACCGGCTGAGCGAGGCGAGGCAGCCGATGAACTTCTGGATGTCATGGATCCGGGTCGGCTTGGGCATGCGCTCGATTGCGCTGATCTTCTCAGGGTTAGCCTCGATGTCGCGGGTGGACATGAAGGAACCCAGGAGTTGGCCAGCTGGGATGCCGAAGATGCATTTCTCCAGATTGATCTTGATCTTGTATTCGTGTAGGTTCGCAAAGGTCTCTCCGAGGTCGTCGAGGAGGCTGAAGTGCTTCTCGGTTTTGATGACGATGTCATCAACGTAGACTTGGATGTTCTTGCCTATCTGAGGTAGGAGGCACTTCTGCATGCACCGCTGGAAGGTGGCGCATGCGTTCTTCAGGCCGAAGGACATGGTGATGTAGCAGTAGGCCCTAAAGGGCGTGATGAAGGAGGTCTTGAGCCGGTCCTCTGGATCCAGTTTGATCTGGTGGTAGCCGGAGTAGGCATCCAGGAAGGACAACAAGTCATAGCCGGCCGTGGAGTCCATGACTTGATCGATCCGCGGTAGGGCGAATGGGTCCTTCAGGCACGCCTTGTTCAGGCTAGTGTAGTGGATGCACATGCGCCAGGTCTTGTTTTTCTTCAGCACCAGGACTGGGTTGGCCAGCCAGTCTGGGTGGAACACTTCCATCATGAACCTGGCTATGAGAAGTCGGGCGATCTCTTCTCCTATAGTACGTCGCTTCTCCTCGAAGAAACAGCGTAGGGGTTGCTTGACCGACTTTACGTCCGGCCGGACGTGTAGTTTGTGCTCGGCGAACTTCATCGGAACACCCGGCATGTCCTTGGGGGACCATGCAAAGATATTTCGATTCTCACGAAGGAAGTCGATGAGCTTGCGTTCCTATTTGCTGTCGAGGCAGGAGCCGATGGTGATGCACTGAGCCGGGTTGGCCGGGGTGAGCGAGATTTGCTTGGTGTCCTCGGACGGCTGGAAGGAGGTCTCGCCGACGGATTGCGAGGGGGGAGCCAGCATGGCCAGCTGGCTGGTAGCAAGAGCCATGAGGCTGTCAAGCTGCCGCTTCTCCTCGGCGATTTCCAGGGCCTTGGCTAGCCGGCTGCTGTCTCGAGCGCACTCAATCGACATCTTGTAGTCGCCCATGATGGTGATGATTCCCTTGGGGCCCAGCATCTTGAGCTTGAGGTAGGCGTAATGGGGGACCGCCATGAATTTGACAAGGGCTGGCCGGCCCAACAGCGCGTGATAGGGACTTGCGAGGTCCATGACCTCGAACAACACTGGCTCACGCGGAAGTGGCCGAGTCCGCCGATGAGGACATCGAGCGTGACCTTGCCGGCAGGGGACCAGGACTTTCCAGACACAATGCCATGGAGGACCGTCCGGCTCGCCTGTAGGTCTTCTATCTTCAGCCCCAGCTTGCGCATCGTGTCGAGATAAAGAATGTTGATGTTGTTGCCACCATCTACCAGCACCCATGAAAAGCGGCAGGTGCTCTTCTTGGTGGTGATGGTGGGGTCGAGGAACAGAGCATAGCTGCCGGGACTTGGCATCATGGCGGCATGATCCGCCCGGCTCCAGGTGACCGGCCTCTCCGACCATTGCATAACCTGGGGAGTTGTCGGCATGGTGGCGTTCACCTCGAGATGGAGCTGGCGCTGAGCATGTTTGCTTGTTTCTTCACTGGTGAAGATGACGTAACAGCTCTCTTGGTTACGGAACTGCTCGATTAGATGGTCGTCATTCTGGGCTGGAGCCGGAGCCGACGCTGGGGCGGCAGCTAGGGCCAGGGCTGGCGCGTGGGCAGACGGCATGGGGGGATCTGGAAGGCCGTCCTCCCAGGCCAGTTGCTGTGAGAAGCTACACTGCCGGACCATGTGCGTAGAGGGTTTGGCCCCTAAGTGGTTCTTGCAGGGGAGGTCGAGCATCTGCTCGAAGGTAAGCTTTGGCTGCCAGGCAGCCTTGCTAATGGGCTGGCGCTAGCTGGAAGACTGGGCAGCCGGCTCCTGCTCCTCGATGGTGGCGACCTACCGGCTCCCATCGCGGGGATCCGGCTGGTTGTTCTTGCGTTTGTTATTCTGTGGCTGCCAGTTGTCGGCAGCCACCGGGACGTTGCCGGCATTGTCGTTGCCTTGGCAGGCGGTGTCGTCTTAACCCGGATGGCTGAATCAGCCATGGCGTACTTGTCCGCCTTGTTCATGAGCTCGACAAGAGTGGGCAACTTGGATCATAGAAGCTTGTGCTTGAGGGGCGTGTCGTCCCGACATCCTTCGATGAAGTACTGTATGGCTTGCACCTCGTGCCCGCCCTCGCAGGAGTTGCAGAGGTCGGTCCACTGAGTAAGGTAGTCGCGGAGGAACTCGTCCGGCTCCTGAACGCACATGGCGAGTTCACGGGGGCGGCCAGGCCGCTTGTAGGTAGCCGGTGAAGTTGCAGACGACGGCTTCTTCGAAGTCTGTCCAGGTGTTGACGCTGCCGGCTGCCAAGCTGTTGAGCCAGGTGCGGGCCGAGCCGATCAGCATGAGGGGAGCGTAGCGAACGGCTACACGCTTGTTTCCCCTAGCGATGCCGACCGCGATGGTGTAGTCGATCAGCCAGTCCTCGGGCTTGGCTACCCTGTTGTACTTCGGGGTGTCTCAGGGGAGTGTGAAACCCGTCGAGAATGGCTTGTTGTGGATCCGGAGGCCGAAACAGGCTGGGCCAATCAAGCCCTCCTCCTCGAGGAGGGCCGATTGTGCGAGCCGGTCGATGTGGAGGCAAGCATCGTTCTCGCTATGGGGGACGCATGGACCGAGCCGAGCCAAGAGCTCGGGGCGGATGGCGGGTGGAACCGATAATTCTGGCTGGCGCCGCGAGGGTGGAGTATGCCCGCGGCTGCGCCGACTGCCGGTTGTCGGTGCCTCGTGGTGGCGGCCACTGCGAGGTGGGTTGTTGGTGTGTCGGCTGTTTACAGCCGGCTGCTCGCTCCCCGGCAGCTGAAAGGGCCAGGCATGGCTAGCCTCGCCCCAGAAGTCAGATACACAAGGGGAGAAGGAGTGTTGGGCCGGCTGATGGTCAGTAGTCCTCGTGCCCTCGCGCTTGGGCCGGTGGCCTTCAGAGGCAGCGCTGCCAGCCGCGAGCAGATGTTGTTATTTGTCGGCGGTGTTCAATGAGGTCCTTGATGTGACGCTCACGGGCGGCATGTTCTTCGCCCTCCAAGGTAGCCAAGTTCTCGTAGGCTACCTTGAGGGCCCGCAGGTTGGCTGCAGGGGTGTTGTAGACGGGCATTTTGCCGCCCAGGATTTCGGCGACCACAAGACCGTGGTCACGCACAGCCACACGCCGGCAGGGCTCTGTGCCATGGGTAGGCTTATCGTAAGTGGTTGGGGCCGGAGGATGCCGACGGGCTTCAGGAGTGAGATTGGGCACAAGCGGTGGTGACACACGATGTACCCCGGTTCAGGGCTCTCTGTGGGAGGTAACACAAATAGTCCTGCTTAGTCTAGTTGGATGGGTCGATTTGTTTACAAGGATGCTCCTAGAGCTGTGTCTAGAGGTGGAAGAAGAAGCAGCCGGCTGGTCTTCCTCTGTTGCTAAAGATGGTATGTAAGGAGAGTTTCGTGTGGGGTGTGTGCGTGAGAGTTGTCCGTCCCCGTTGCAATGGGGCTCAAGGGGTTTTATAGGCCAACCCACCGGCCTACAATATTCCTACGGTACAAGGGTGGAGGGACCCGGCTGGCAGCCTCTCCATCTGACCAGGGGGTCCCGCTCTTCGAGCTGTCTTGTCGCCTGTAGCGTCCACCGGCTGCGCGGTCCCGTCGCCTACGGGGCCCGCCAGCCGGCTTTGCGATTGGCCCTCGCCCACCTACCATGACACGGGCCGCCCGGGAGGCGTCGTCTAGTGTCAACCGGCCGAAGTCTCTGGTATGGCCGGCTCCACTGTGGCCACGCCGGGGCAGGTAATCGAGTGGGCGAGAGCGTCCCGACACTGTTTCCCTGCCCAGCCGCGCTCTCCAAGGTGAGTGGCTATAGTGTCACCAGTTGTGGCGGTTGCATCGTGTCGTCGTACCAACGCGTAGAGGGACGGGACATTGCATGTACGCCCCAAGGTCAATGGAGGAGGCAGACCGGAGGCAGTCTGCCGCGCCTAGCCAGTCGGGGGTCAAGCCGGCTCCTCAACCAGCCGTCCGTGTTGCCATCCGGTGACAACTCGAGTCGGCCGTGGGCAGCCGGTCGCATAGTTTTCTTCGAAGCGGAAGGGGGAAGAACCCCGTTTCTTTGGCCTACCCAGGGGTAATCACCCCATCAAAGAATTTGGCTGAAGACTTTCACAATTTCCTCACCTCAAATTATTCAAGTTACCTTGTTCCTCACCTACTTATTTGTATCACGCTACATGTAATCTATGCATGTTTTATTTCATCATGATGACTATGCTATCGCTATGTTTCTCATGCACTTGAGTACTTATTTCGCTGCTAGTTATTCATCACATTTCAAATTCCTCAAGTTGAAATTCCTCAAATAATGAATTTGTAAAAATCGCCTATTCACCCCCCTCTAGTCGATATAACGCACTTTCAATTGGTATCAGAGCAACTTACTCCCTTGTTTTTGTGTGATTTTGGTTTAACCACCTAGAGTTTTAGTTATGTTGACTGCATGTATGATCAAGGTTTCCGCAGGATGCATACCTTCGATGGGACGGATTACCCCTACTGGAAGAACAATATGCGCATGCATCTTGAAGCTATTCACAACGATCTTTGGTACGTTGTGGAAAATGGTGTTCCCCACATTTCTCCGACTGTTACTGCTGTTGATATAAAAAATTCAAGCAACTCGATTCTCAAGCGAAGAATATCAACTGTGGCTATCTGAGCAAAGCTCAATATGGGAGAGTGAGCGCTTTGGTGTCTGCTAAGCTTATCTGGGATAGGATGTCGAAAGTCAATGAATGTGTTTCCACTCAACGTGACTCTCGTGTTGATGTTATTTGCAATCTCTTCAACTGCTTCAAGACCCTCGACAATGAGAATGTTCAGCAAACTTTTGATCGTCTCATTGATATCTCCAATGAGCTTCAAGCACGAGGTGCCACTAACATCACCGACCATGAAGTGGTGAATAAACTGCTAAGATCTCTTGATTCCTCATTCGATACTCTGGCTTTGATGATTCAAGAACATGGAGACTACAAGTCACTTGATCATGCTGATATTCTTGAGATACTCAATACTCATGAATTCCAACAAGCTGAGAAGAGAGACCTCTCCGGACCAAGCTATGAAAGATCTCGTGCTCTGAAGGCAAAATCAATTTCCTCATCCGAAGGCGGAGATTCTGATAGTAGCATTGGTGATCCTGAAGAACTGAGTCAGGAGCTAGCAATGCTCGTGAGGAAATTATATTAGATCTCAAGGAGAGGTAGACTTGGAAAGTCATCAAAAAGTGGCTTGAGGAAATCAGATTCCTCAGACGACTACAAGAAGAGAACTTGTCACAAATGCAAGAAATCTAGTCACTTCATCTCTGACTATCCTCTCTAGGAAAAAGATCAAAGAAGAAGAAGAATAAGAAGTACAAGGACGACAGTTCTAATGACTTGAAGAAAAAGAAGAAATCTTCAAAGTCCTCATCTGCAAAGTCCCCATCTTCAAAGTCCTCAATGCACACGAAGAATGGTTCAAGAAAGGCTCGGGCTTTCATTGGCAAGGAAATGGACTCAGAAGAAGAGTCTGAAGAATATGAAGAAGAGGAAGAATCTAAGGTGGAACCTGAATCTAGTGTCACTAGCCTTGCTCTCGCTACTGCTTTCGTCACCAAGTCCATCTTCAACGATGAAGAAAATGACTACTCCAACGACTCTGATGTCAGCAAAGACGATTACGCTCCCACCTTTTGCTTCATGGCTAAAGGTTCCAAGGTATATAAGCATCAATCCTCCTCTGAGTCAAGTGATGGTGAATCTAATGAATATGTGAAACCTAGCTATGCCAATCTTTCTAATATTCCTACTAGGTAACAAAGTGCACTTGAAAAGCTTCAGAAAAAGCTAGACAAAAGCAATGACTATTGAATGAGGAAGTGGATCGGACTCAAACTTTGTCTGATGATCTCAAAAGTCTTCAGACAAAGTATGATAACCTTCAAGGTCATCCTAATGCTCCCTTAGCCGATTATGAGAAGCTTTCTTATGAATTTATTCAAAGAAAGAAAGATCTTGAGAAACTAAGGGTGTGTCATGAGGATCTCCAAAGGGAAAATGATTCCTTACTGGCTCAGCAAATCAATACCGCTCAGGAAGAATTTGTTCCACCTTGTTTGAAATGCATCGAACGTGAAACTGCTAATTCTTCACCTGAATGTTCAAATGCTTCTATTGGTGCAAATTCTTCAACTATTCCCGTGGTCACAAATTCCTCATATGAGGATACCACAAGTATCACTGACAAAAATGCAGGGTTGAAGGAATTGTATGTGACAGGCATGTACAAAAGTCTCAAAGGGCATCAAACCCTTTGCGATGTCCTCAAAAAGTAGATTCTGAACAGGAACCTTAGGAAAGAGGGTATTGCATTTGAGAGGAAAATCAATGCTGATGGATCTTACTAGACACCTGAGCAGTACCCCAAAACCTTATGGGTTGCTACAAAAGGACCTCCTGTAGATCCATCCACTTTATCTGGCTTTAATTGTGAAACTTAATATTCCTCTAATGAGTCACGTGATTCCAACTACAAATTCTTCAAAAATTAGAAAGGTGAAGTATTTGCGAGATTTTTTTGAACTAACTACAAGAACGGTTCACCTATGAAGAAAATATGGGTTCCCAAGAGCTGCTTACAAAATCTTCAAGTGAATGTCCTCATGACACCACACATGAAGAACAGGAACCCTAGATCAAATTCCTCATATGGACCAAAGTCTTCACTTGGATCAAATTCCTCAAATGGTCAAAAATATCATTCTCATGCTAATGCATCTGTTTCGCAAGGAAAATCTAAGGGTTGTGAATATGTGCATTATTCTTCAAAGAATTATGTTCATAAGTCCTCAAAGAATTTCTCTGCTTATTCATATGAGTACTCTAACCCACGTCCTATAAAACAAAGCGCACTAGCTTCAATGCCTCCCTTCTCTTATGGTGCCTGCAGAATGATGAACTCTTTGCCACCCCTCCAGATGTGGGTGGTGAAGAAATTGAACTAATTTCTTATGTAGGTTCAGGTCTCCAGGTGAACTTGAACATCTGATGAATTTGCTGGAGACCTGAGGAAACGCTTGAATGGACGCAAGCTAATCATGTAGAAATGAATGTCTCATTTCTCACGTCCTCACACTGCTCTGCTTACTATGTTGTGTGATGAAATTATGTTTGATGATATTGATGTCATATTCTTCACACTGAAGCATATGAGTTCGTAAGTTGTACTAATTCATCTGCAGGATGAAACTCCAAAAGCTACTGAGTGGGTCCTCGATAGTGGATGCACAAACCACATGATTGGTGACAAGAATCTACTGATGAATTTACCACTTTCTCCTCTCATCTGAAGCATATCACCTACGCTAACAAAGGAAAAATCAAGGTTTTGGGTCTAGGTAAGGTTCCAATCTCAAAGGACCGAACCATCGATAAGGTGATGCTTGTTGAATCCCTCGAGTTCAACCTTATGTCTGTCCCAATGCTTTGTGATCTTGATATGATTGTCGTATTTGAAAAATATCGTTGTGTTGTCATCATGGAATCTGACAATTCAAAAGTCTTCGAAGGATTTAGGAGAGGAGACTTGTATATTGCTGATTTCTCTACAGGTCCTCAGCCTACCACATGCCTAATTGCAAAGTCCTCAGAAGGCTGGTTGTGGCATCGATGACTTGGACACGCTGGTATGAGGAACTTGCACACACTCGTGAAGAAAAAGCACGTCATTGGCATTAAAGGTGTCAAATTCCTCAAGGATCACCTCTGTGGTGCCTCTGAGTCTGGGAAGATGACCAGATCCAAGCATCCCTCAAAGACAATGATAACCACGACTCGACCCTTTGAATTGCTTCACATGGATCTCTTTGGCCCCACTCATTACTCCACACGAACAAATTCTTCAAGTTTGTATGGATTTGTCATTGTTGATGATTACTCTTGTTACACTTGGGTGCATATTATTCTATACAAATTTGAAGCGCAGAATGTCTTCAGACGATTTGTTTCAAGGGCCACAACAAACTTTGGTGTCAAGATCAAGCATATCAGGAGTGATAATGGGAATGAGTTCAAGAACACCAATCTTGATGAACTTGGTATTACTCATGAGTTATCTGGCACATATACTCCTCAACAAAATGGTGTCATGGAGCGCAAAAACTGGACTCTTGTTGAGATGGCTCACACCAAGCTTGATGAGTACAAGATTCCTTGTCGCTTCTGGCCTGAGGCAATTGATACAGCATGCCACATCATCAATAGGGTATATCTAAACAAATTCTTCAAGAGGACTTCATATGAACATATAACTGGCAAGAAACCATAGTTCTAAATTTGTACCGAATGCACATGAAGGTTTTATGCTTGGTTACGGAAAGGACTTGCACAACTACATTGTATTCAACACCTATCACCACAAGGTTGTTGAAACTGTGGAAGTGCGGTTCGATGAAACTGACAGCTCGCAAAGAGAGCACCTGCCTTTCGTGCTAGATGAACAGCCTCCTGGGGAATCCATTAAGCTGAAGGCTACTGAAGATATCATACCCACTGAGGAAGTCATTCCGATGAATGAAGACATTCATGCTGATACACCTGAAGAAAATGGTGCTGAAAAAAATCTTCAGCCACGTTAACCAGCTCATCCAAGAGTTGCAAATGAAGTGCAGATTGACAAAATCATCGATGACATCAATGCACCAGCTCCCCTCACTCTCTCAAGAGCTTCACATTTGACTAACTTTTGTGGGCACTTTGCTTTTTCTCTATCATAGAGCCCACCAAAGTTGATGAAGCATTCAAGGAGCCTGAGTGGATTCAAGCTATGCAAGAGGAATTGCATCAATTCAAGCTCAACAATGTGTGGGAACTTGTCAAGCGGCCAGATCCTCGGAAACACAACATCATAGGTACCAAGTGGATCTACCGCAACAAGCAAGATGAAAATGGCCTTGTGGTAAGAAATAAGACTCGTCTTGTAGCTCAAGGCTACACACAGGTTGAAGGAATTGACTTTGATGAAACTTTTGCACTTGTTTCTAGACTTGAAGCTATTCGCATATTGCTTGCTTATACTAACCATCGTGATATCATCTTATATCAAATGGATGTGAAAAGTGCATTCCTCAATGGTATGCTTGAGGAAGAAGTATATGTTGCTCAACCCCCAGGTTTTGAAGACCCTAAGCATCATGATAAAGTCTTCAGAATCAACAAGGCCCTCAATGGCCTCGTGCGTGGTACGACACTTCGAAGGAATTCCTCATGAAGAAAGGCTTCAAACCTAGTTCACTCGACCCAACTCTTTTCACAAAATCCTATGACAATGAACTGTTCATATGCCAAATATATGTAGACGATATTATCTTTGGTTGTACTGACAAACGTTACAGTGATGAATTTGCCTATATGATGAGTGAAGAATATCAAATGTCTATGATGGGAGAGTTGAAATTCTTCTTAGGTCTTCAAATTCGTCATCAAGACAATGGCATCTTAATCTCTCAAGAGAAATACCTCAAGGTCGTTGTGAGGAAATTTGACATCCAAGATTGCAAAGGCATCAAAACTCCAATGCCTTCAAAAGGCCACCTTTGCACTAACGAAAATGGTAAAGATTTCGATCGAAAGGTATATCGCTCCATGATTGGCTCTTTATTGTATCTATGTGCATCTAGTCCAGATATTATGCTGAGTGTTTGCATGTGTGCCCGATTCCAAGCAACACTGAAGGAATCACATCATAAGGTTGTGAAACATATTCTTCGATACTTATCTCCCACACCAACACTTGGATTATGGTATCCCAAGGGCTCAGATATTCACCAAGTCGGATACTCTGATGCTGACTTTGCTAGAGATCGTGTGGATCGCAAGTCAACCTCAGGCACATGTCATTTCCTCGGACGATCCTTAGACTCTTGGTCCTCGAAGAAGCAGAACTGCGTAACACTATCTACTGCTGAAGTCGAGTACATTGCTGTTGGTTCATGTTGCGCTCAGTTACTGTGGATGAAGCAAACACTCAAGGACTATGGCATCAAGGTGAAGAATGTGCCTCTCTACTGCGACAACGAGAGTGCTATCAAGATTTCTTACAACCCAGTTCAGCATTGCAAGACCAAGCACATCCAGATTCGTCATCACTTTCTTCGAGATCATGTACTCAAGGGCGAAATCTCCGTTGAACACATCCCTACTGAAGAACAACTGGCCGATATCTAAACAAAGCCCTTGGATGAAAACAGATTTTGCAAGTTGCGGTGTGAGCTAAATATCTTAGAATCTTCGAATGTTCTTTGAAAGAGGACACACATCCTAACATTTATGCAAAATCGATGACTTAGATGTGCAACACACAAAGTAACATTTTTCTTCAATCAATGAAGAATAAGCCTCTAAGTGTGAAGAAATTAATGAAGAATTTGATTCTCAGAACCCTATGACAATTGTACGCGGTGTCTAAAATCATCATTCTTATACGGTGGGTCATGCCACCAATCATAGTTGAAATTCTTCAAAGTTGAGTTTTTCGTCATTTTGCAAATTCTTCAAATTTTCAAATTCTTCAAATTTTCAAATTCCTCAAGTTTGCAAATTCCTCAACTTTTCAAATTCTTCAAACTATGAAACTCATGTTCTTCATTGACTATATATATATATGAGTTTTCTATGTCCTCAACGGCATTCACTTCTTGCTAAATTCTTCAAGTTGATTTTCATCTAAGTGAATGTGATTGGACCCTTTCCCCCTCCATGCTAAGCTCAACCTAGTCTGTTCACAAATTCTTCATATTTATTCTACTTTGAAACTCGTTCAAAGTCTTCATTGTGTCCTTGATAGATCAAGAATTTGCGAACGGAAACTTTAAAAATTTCACTATCTAAATTTTGGGCGCTTCCCGCTCAAACCGTTGCGATACCCACGACTAGATAACCCATGATCCCTCACTATCTCCACTACTCAGAACTTGGGTGACACATGTCGCGTGGAGAGCAAGGGTCAGGGGCAATCTGGTCCAAAATCTCAGGACAAATTGATTTTCACCTCCGCTATAAATACCCTGTTCCCTTTCACTGTGCTCGGTAACTCCTCACTCCTACTCTCTCCCGAGCTCAAACCTAGCGCCACCGCTAAAATCATCGCCGCCGGTGTGGAAAAGCTTCACTATGTCAACCTCGTCATTGCCGTACTCGCATCGAACGCGGAAATCTTCACTCTGCCGCCGATGTAGCTGTCTCCCTCTGCCAAACTAGGGCGTGGGAGATCTGGACGGACAAACTTCCTTGTTTTCTTCTCTCGATTCATCGTGTTCTTCATCAGGGTAAATAAAATCTGTTTTTACTGCCCTTGTTTGATCTTTAAGTTGTCAAAAATTTCCTCAAACGTGTTTATTCTTCAAGAATCTCATTCTAAAGCACTTTACATGTTCATACTCTTGATGTTTTATTCCTAAGTTATGTTCTTCTTCAAGATTCCTTAATTGTGTGAATCCTGAAAATTTGCACAACTCTGGAACCTAAGACAAAGAACACTTAGTGAAAATCTTCAAGACACCCATGGTCAAATTCCTCACACTTGAAGTTTTTTAAAAACTTCTGAGAATGGATATGACCTCTTCAAATTCCACGCACCTATACTCTGTTCACAGGTACAAACATGTCCGCTGATGAATCACTAGGTTCTCATCTACTTAACCCATTTGCAGCATTTCTTGAGGAAAAGCTATGCACATCTTCAGAATCCTCAAGAGTTTAAAATCCTCAGCCGAAGAAAATGGCTGATGGGAAGAAGCCACAGAAAGGTGGAAAGAAACCTGAAGTTCAGATTGTGTTTGAGATACCCGATGACTTGTATGAGGAATATTGCACTCCAGATGAAGAAACTCATGGCAAGGAAACAACAAAGCAGAGAAAGATTCTCATATAGAAAATTCAGAGTAGATGGGCAAAGGAGTGGAAAGAATATTGCTATGTCACTCCCAAGTATATGATGAAATTCGTATTTAAACCCCCTTGCAACAGGACACCCTTGGCTCCGAACCAAACTGCTGATCCCACAAGTCTCAAGATTGGTGATGACTTTCCTTATGAATGGGAAAGACAGCAAGCCAAGCTGGCGAAGAAGGCAAAAGAGGTTGTGAAGAAATTCAACGAAGATTCTGCTACTGATGCGACTACCGAAGCCACTGCTAGTGCTCCGAAGAAATCAATTGTGAAGAAATCTGCTGTGAAGTCGAAGTCTTCAACTTCAAAATCATCACTTCAGATTTATCAAGCAAAGCCTTCAAATGTCTCAGCCACTGGTTCAGTAGCTGATCAGTCCTCTACTATTGCCGCAAAGTCCTCAACACCTATGCACCTTGCATCATCAGAGGACAGAGGGATTCTTAATTGTTTCAAGGGTCTCTGCAAGTCCCTCTGCTCAAGCATTGTCTTCAACTAGTCCTACTATGTTAAAGCTAAAGAAAACTGCCAGACGAGGTAAAAGACCAAATCCTTACACTAGCAAAGCTATAGTGAATGTACCCTCAGGATCTGAGGATGATGATGAGGCTGATGTTGAAGAATTGGAGGAAATCATCAGAGAAAGTCAGCAAAGGGTTGCAATAGCCAAAGGCAGCTCTGTTCCTCTAATGCTGGATCCCAAGATGATTCTCAACTTCTTTGAGATATGGCATGAGGATCCCAGCACCCGACTTTCCTCACTGAACCTACCTCTTCCTCTGGACCATGTCCTCACTCACTTCATAGCTGAGGAAAAATGGAAAAGAGATCAAGCTCTAAGAGCTAAGAGGAGCAGGGCTCGAAAAGAAACATTTCTAAGGAACAATTTGGTGAATTTGACTCCAAATCAACTCATCATTGTTCAGTCTGAAATTCGCTACCTCTCTGAAGAACAAGAAAATATGATGCTGAATGGAAGGGCACCACAGTAAGTTTTTTCAAGGCAGCCCAAGCTGTCGTTAAGGATCATAACTCAAGGGTTGCAGCTCGATCGCAACCACAAAGTCCTCACGCTGAAGAATCTACTCAGCCTGCTAAAGAAATTGCTCCCATAGCTGAAGAAATTCAGGCTACTGAAGAATTTGCCAGGGCAAGCTCCACTACTGCACCTGATGAATTGCCACGCCGGCTGAAATTTTTGCTATGCCTGAGGAAATCGATACTGCAAGGGCGATTGCATCAATTGCACTTGAAGAAAATGCTCCTCCTTCACCCTCTGCAGAGACAGTAAAATCATCATGGGTGAAGATCGTCAACCTTCCGTCTGCATCAGAAGCAAAGAAAACAAAGGCTGCGGAGAACAAGGCACTGAAAATAAAAGCATCAACCTAAGATTCCTCAGCAGTGAAGAAATTGAAGACACTGCCAAGTCCTTCAACAGAACCGTTTGATGCAACTCCTATCAGCTCCATGCCAGCCTATGAAATTGTGCCATTTGGTGTTGACTATGTCATCCCAAATGATGATCAAGAAGATAAGGATCAATCTGCTGCTACCTCAGAGAAGATTGATGAAGAAATTGAAGTGGAAGCAAATGCTTCAACTCCAAAGGTATCATCGCCCTAGCCTTAGTTGACTGCTGAACATGCCGTTGTTGAAGAAATTGATGAGGACGTGGACATTGGAAACACAACCCCTGTCATTAATGATGAATATTGGGAAGCTGCACACCCAAATTCCCCAATGACCACTCCTCTGTCACAGATTCCTCAGTCTCCAGCACAGGCTGAAGAAATTCATACAGTATCTAATGACTTGGCCGCAACTGTCACTTAAGAAATTCCAGCTTCATCAGCTGAAGAAATTGTTGCTCCAACTACCATTGAGGAAACTGCTGTGCAAATTCCTCAGTCTAAAGGAATTCCTCCTATGCCTAAGGAGATTGTAGGCCCCTTCAAGCCAAACCTTTAGCCAAAGCCACGAATGCCATTCAAAGGCTCAAAGCGCCCCAAATTCATCAAGACAAATTTCTTTGATGAGCACATTTTCTTCACTGGACCCAATCCATATGACACAGCTAGGGCCAGTCGCATAAGATTCTGGACTCCTACACAGATGAAGTATTCTGCATCAGTGTTGCTTGACAAGAAGAATATGGAAAAAATCCTCATCCTTCACACCGGTGCTCGCAGTTCTTCACGATGTAGGAATTCTTCCATTCTGTGTGGATATCTGCGATTGGAACGAAGAGCTAATTCTTCAATTCTATGCCACTCTGCACATCATAGGTGATGCTTCTGACATCAACTCATGGGTCTTGGACTGAATGACTAGATCAACCCATTACACTGCACCAGCCTATGAATTACTTTGGTCAGTCCCAGTTCCAATTCCTTCAAAAGAAGCCCGCTGCATGTTTGATGAACTTGCTCTGCCCAACCATATGATGCAATTGCTGATGAACCCATTAGCTCCTGGAAAACCTCAAAGGACCACCTTCCTTGTGAAGGATTTGCTCTATGTGCCCAGGACGGCTTATCGCATCCTCACCAACACCCTTTGTCCTCAGAAGGGTCACAACTCTAAAGAAGAAGAAGTTGAGGGACTCGTGAAGAACATGCTATTCAACATCATTCATGGGATTCCCATCAACTACCATGACTTCTTCATGAGGACTTCGGCCAATGCAGCTTTATCCCCAGTTGAACTCAAGCCTTATGCTCCCTGGATCCTGAAATTCATTAGATCAAGGTCTTCAATTCCCTTCAAGGCTGACTTCCAAAATCACTTCGGCTTTCTACCTCCAATTGAAGTCCTCAAGAATACAATTGCTTCAGTTGAAGGAAAAGGCAAAGATGTCATTGATGAAGGTACTCGTCCATTGGATGGTTAGTTTCGCAAAGCTACATCTTACTCCACCAATGATGACACTGCTACCCAGGACTCTATTGCAAAAGCCTCAACGCAAAAGCCTCGAGAGTCTGTCCCTCGTGTGATGACTGATCGTGAGCGCCTCATAAGTCTTCATCAGAAGGTTGATCATATCATAGGTGGGTAAAGCACCAGTTTGCTTCAATTCTTCAAACCATGACTATGGCGCAGATCTCTTTGAGGAAAAATCACCACTATGTGCATGAAATCTTTGATTGCGCATGGCCCATTCTCACACATCTCAAGACTCTTGAGGAACTCAAGGACATGGACTTTCAGCAGAACTTTAACTGGTCTCATCCTCCTCAGAAGAATTTCAAGAAAGTTCAAGTTCCTCAGCTGGTTATAAGTTCATATTCTTCATCGCGTGAGACGGATGAAGCTGAGGATATTTATGACATTGCGGTAGGCCCTGCATCGACAAACGACCCCGACAACACTCGCGCTCCTTCCTCACAAACAAGATGAAATTCTTCAAGGGGCGTTAGTCCTCATTTTTCGTCCCTTTTGGTCTTCGATGACAAAGGGGGAGAAAAATTGAGTTAGTCTTCAAGTGGGTCTCTATATATGGGTTGTTTTTTGTTTAAGTTACAACTCTCGCTCTTCTAAAGCTTTTGTTGGTTGAGGTGTAAACTTAAGTCAGATTGTGGTCTGACTCTTTTGTACTGCTTTTCACATGCTTATTTCCTCAAGCACCTTAATGCATGCATGTTGAATTTCATCAGACGCCATTTTCATCATGCATTTCAAATTTTTCATATCATATGTTAAATGAATTACAAGATATATGGGGAGTTCTCCATGTTCTTTAACCTGCCATGTGCATTTGAAGTCCAAAGCAAATTCCTCAAATATGCACATCTTCAGGGGGAGTTCTTCTATATCTTCCAATACAATTCCTCAAACTCGGTACTTACACTTCATATGTTTATCCCCGTTGAAAACTTAACCTATTTTTCATCAATCACCAAAAAAGGGGACATTGTAACTGCATCTAGTGCCCCTTAGTGATTTTGGTGTATTGAAGACTTATTGGTTAAGGAACTAATGTGTTTGTGAGTGTACACAGGCTCTATAAGTCGATGAGGAGTTTGATATATTCGTAGATTACTGACCCCTAAAAATGTTTGTCTTCAACTGAAGACTTTGGTGAAGACTTTGGTATTCCCTAAAGACTTTGAAAATGAAGAAGTTGGTGTGACCTTGAAGATATGAATGAGGACTATGAAGCGTGAAGACTTTTGTTTTCGTAGTTTCATTTCCTTTTCTTTGAGTCATAGGAAACATCGTACTGTTAAAGGGGACTGAGGTAATACTAAGGAAAATTTCCAACTGATGCTCAAACTCAAAAACCTCAACCTATCCAATCCTTTGAGTGAAGCCTTTGGAAATCTCTTGTAGTTCAGTCAAGTTCTTCAGTGACAGAGACGAAATTCTTCTGGTCTCTGATGAAATTGGTCTGACTAAGGAGTTAGGATTTCGCCAGTGCGAATTGCCTACAAGTGACGAACATGCTAAGCCTGAGCACTTTCATAGTTTGAAATTCCAACTGTTGTTGTGCTTATCACCAGCTGTCCCCAATCATCTTATCCACATAACGTTCATATAATTGGGGGAATTTATGTCTTATCGTGTGAGGTTGCACCCTGGCTATAAATAGCCACCCCCCAGAACCACTAGTTGGTTGGCTGCTCCGAGAGAGAACTAACACTTGTCATTTGAGAGCAACCCATCCTCCGAAGACATTGAGAGAAAATCATTAGTGAGGAAAAACCCAAATCCAAACCACCAAATCCAAAGTGATTGAGCATCACTGAAGATATTGTTCCTGTGTGGAACCGACGCTTGTTACCTTTGAAGACTGTGTATCTTCCAGACAGTTAGGCGTCATGGTCTAGTGCATCCTGCATTCAATTGGGGATCACAGAGTGACCTTGGTCTAGAGCATCCGACAGTCAATTGTGGATCGCCGGGTGACCAGTTTGTGAGGGATTTGGAAGTCTACCTTAAAAACTTACCACGAGTGTTGGTCTAGGACTTTGTGACCTTAGATCAAGGAGAATACTATAAGGACTATGTGTCCTGGGACTGTGTGTCCTCTGGTTTAAATACCAGGCCGCTCCAAACCAGACGTACGGCTGTCACAGCAGTTGGAACTGGGTCATCAAACCATTGTCTTCATCGAGCTACATGGTTCTATTTCCTCAACCCCTCTATTTCCTCGTATACTTGTTAATGAAATTGATCATTACTATTTGAAGAATTTGGCTGAAGACTTTCAAATTTCCTCACCTCAAATTCTTCAAGTTACCTTGTTGCTCACCTACTTATCCTATATCATGCTACTTGTAATCTTTGCATGTTTTATTTCATCATGATGACTATGTTATCACTATGTTTCCCATGCACTTGAGTACTTATTCCACTGCTAGTTAATCATCACATTTCAAATTCCTCCAGCTGAAATTCCTCGTGTGATGAATTTGTAAAAATCGCCTATTCACCCCCACCCTCTAGTCGATATAACGCACTTTCACCATGTGCCTTCTATTTGCTTGCATCTTCACTTTCTAAAAATCTATTGATATGGATCCTCATTCACTTGCTAGTCTTTTCAAAAGGCCAAATTATGATGAACGAATTGCTAGTGACTTTAGTGCACTTGATTATCTCTATGTAGTTTTGTTTGAAAACATGAATTTGAAAATTTTGATGAAGTGTTGAAAGAAGAAATTTATAAGGTGATTCATGATAGTCCCTTGAATCATGAGCATGATTGGAATGTTGCTAGTATGAATTCTCTAAATATCCATGATGCTTATGATATGCAAAGCCACAAGCTTGGGGATGCTATGTTGGATGAAGATGATATTTTTTGTCCCCCAAGTTTTGATGAGAAAATTTATTATGATGATTGCATGCCTCCTATTTATGGTGATGGTGATGACACGTATGCTATAATGAGTAATGATAACCATGAAACTTATCGTCATGATTTTAATTTGTTGTGTCAACAAAGTGTCTCATGACAGTTACTTTGTTGAATTTGCTCCCACTACCATGGAAGATAAGGAATTTGCTTATGTGGAGAGTAATGAAAATTCTATGCTTGTGAAATATGAAAAGAATGATTTATGTGATATTTATATTGTTGAATTACTTCATGATTCTACTAAAATTAATTATGAGGAGGGAACATATGCTTGTAGGAATTGCAATAATATCAAGTTTCCTCTGTATGTGTCTAAACTTTTGAAGTTATGCTTGTTTTGCCTTCCTATGCTAGTTGATTTATGTTACCATAAATTGTTTGCTCACAAAATTCCTATGCATAGGAAGTGGGTTAGTCTTAAATATGTTTTCATGCTATTCATGAGGCTCCTTTGCATATTCAATTACTACTTTTTATGTGAGCATCATTGAAATCGTTATGCCTAACTAGGGACGTTAAACAATAGCGCTTGTTGGGAGGCAACCAAATTTTATTTTTATTTTTTTGTTTTTTGTTTCTATTATTGAGTGATTTACACATTATTACCTCTATAGTAATTTTTTTTAGTGTTTAATTAGTTTTTGAGCCAAGTAAGACCTTTGGGTTGGTCTACGGTGATTATTGAATTGATCTTGCTAAAAAACAGAAACTTGTGTGCTTAGTCCAGGAATATTATAAATTCACCAGATGGACGAATGAATATGAACTTCTTATACAAGATTTATATAAAATTTTCCCACATTGTCCAAATTTGTCAGAATTTTTGGAGTTACAGAAGTATTTGAAGTTTACAGATTGCTATAGGTTGTTCTGTTTTTGACAGTTTTTTGTTTTTCTTTGTGTTGTTTGCTTATTTTGATGTATCTATGGGTGGTATCGGGGGGTATGAAACATGGATAAGTTGGAATACAGTAGATATTACACCAATATAAATAAATAATGAGTTCACAACAGTACCTAAAGTGGTGATTTATTTTTCTTATACTAACGGATCTCCCGAGTTTTCTATTGAGTTTTGTGTTCTGAAGTTTTCAAGTTTTGGGTAAAGATTTAATGGACTATGGAATAAGGAGTCGCAAGAGCCTACACTTGGGGATGTACAAGGCACCCGACAGAATATTGAAGGATACCAAAGAGCCTAAACTTGGGTATGCCCCGTAAGGCATCCCCTCTTTCGTCTTCAATCCATTTGTAAATTTACTTGAGGCTATATTTTTATTCACCACAAGATATGGGTTTTGCTTGGAGAGTCTTGTATGACATGAGTCTTTGCCTTTTAGCTTGCCACAATCATCCTTGCTGCACACATCTTTTGAGAGAGACATGCATGAATCGTGAATTTATTAGAAAACTTTCATATAATGGGCATCCAAGAGGGATATAATAAAAACTTTCATATAAAGTGCATTGAATACTATGAGAAGTTTGATTCCTTGCATAAAGTTTTGAGATATAAAGATAGTGATATTAGAGTCATGCTAGTGAGTAATTGTGGATTGGTGAAATACTTTTGTTAAAGGTTTGTGATCGTCGTAGCATGCACGTTTGGTGAACCGTTATGTAACGAAGTCGGAGCATGATTTGTTTATTGATTGTCATCCTTTGCGTGAGGGTCGGGAGTGCGCGATGGTTAACTCCTACCAACCTCTCCCCTAGGAGCATGCGACTAATACTTTTGCTTTGATTACTAATAGACTTTTGCAATAAGTATGTGAGATCTTTATGACTAATCTTGAGTCCATGTATTACATGCACTCTCACCCTTCCACCTTTGCTAGCCTCTCTAGTACCCGCAACTTTCACCGGTCCATTAAACCTACCATATACCCTTGCTCAAAACAGCCACCATACCAACCTATTATGTTATTTCAATAGCTATTCCGAGATATATTTCCATGCAACTTCCACCGTTCCGTTTATTATGACATGCACTATCATTTTCATATTGCTTTGCATGATCATAAGATAGCTAGCATGATGTTTTTATGGCTTCTCCTTTTTTTGAGGTCATTCTCTATGCTAGATCATTGCACATCCTGGTACACTGCCGGAGGCATTCATATACAGTCATATTTTGTTCTAGGTATCGAGTTGTAATTCTTGAGTTGTAAGTAAATAAAAGTGTGATGATCATCATTATTATAGCATTGTCCCATGTGAGGAAAGGAAGATGGAAGCTATGATTCCCTCACAAGTTGGGAAGAGACTACGGATGTTAAAATCAATAAAAGAGGCCAATGAAGCCCAACTAAATAAATAAAAAGAGGACAAAGATGCCCACCAAAAAAGTAAAAAAATAGTGAAAAGATAGAAGGGACAATGCTACTATCTTTTTTTCCACACTTGTGCTTCAAAGTAGCACCATGATCTTCATGATAGAGAGCATCCTATTTTGTCACTTTCATATACTAGTGGGAATTTTTCATTATATAACTTGGCTTGTATATTCCAATGATGGGCTTCCTCAAATTTCCCTAGGTCTTATTGAGCAAGCGAGTTGGATGCACACCCACTTAGTTTCTATTTGAGCTTTCATACACTTATAGCTCTAGTGCATCCGTTGCATGGTAATCCCTACTCACTCACATTGATATCTATTAATGGGCATCACCATAGCCCGTTGATATGCCTAGTTG
The DNA here is from genome assembly GCA_022496015.1 of Hordeum marinum. NCBI lineage: Eukaryota > Viridiplantae > Streptophyta > Magnoliopsida > Poales > Poaceae > Hordeum > Hordeum marinum. Next base: position 335,777,502 of record CM039677.1, on the reverse strand, counting down.
ATGTGAGAGTATCTTCTCCTTTTCCTCACAACCTCCACCATATTCTATTCCACCTATAGTGCTATATACATGTCTCACGCTCATGTATTGCATGAGAGTTGAAAAGGATTGAGAACATAAAAGGTGTGAAACAATTTCTTGACTTGTCATCGGGGTTGTGCATGATCTAAATACTTTCTGTGGGGAAGTTGGAGCATAGCCAGACAATATGACTTTGTAGGGATAACTTTCTTTTCCCATGTTATTTTGAAGAGACACGATTGCTTTGTTAGTATGCTTGAAGTATTATTGTTTTTATGTCAACATTAAGCTTTTGTTTTGAGTCTTATGGATCAGAACATTCATGCCACGATAAAGAATATTATATGGATAAATGTGTTAGGTAGCATTCCACATCAAAAATTCTGTTTTTACCATTTACCTACTCGAGGACGAGCAGGAATTAAGCTTGGGGATGCTAATACGTCTACATATCTATAATTTTTGACTATTACATGCTATTATATTAGCTGTTTTTGACGTTTTATATGCATTTATATGCTATTTTATGTTATTTTTAGGACTAACCTATTAACCAAGTGTCCAGTGTCTATTTCTGTTTTTCCTTGTTTTTGAGTATTGCAGAAAAGGAATATCGAATGGAGTCCAAACGTTATAAAATTCTATGATGATTTTTCTTGAACCATAAGGAACCCAGTGGACTTGGAGAAGACGCCAGAAGATCTATGGGTGGGCCACAAGCCACCTGGGCGCGCCCTAGGGGGGGCTGGCTTATGGGGCCCCTGTAAATCCTCCAACCCTAATTATTCGACTATAAATTCAGGAATATTACCCCAATACGAAGGAGAGCCATGGTAATACTTTTCCGCCACCGCAAGCCTCTGTTCACATGAGATCCCATCTTGGAGCTTTTTTCGGTAATCTGCCGGAGGGGGATTCGATCACGGAGGGCATCTACATCAACTCCATTGCCCTTCCGATGACGAGTGAGTAGTTCACCAAAGACCTTAGGGTCCATAGCTAGTAGCTAGATGGCTAATTATCTCTCTATGTTCGTCAATACCATGTTCTCCATGATCTTCATGGAGGTCTATCTGATGTAATACTCTTTTGCGGTATGTTTGTTGAGATCCAATGAATTGTGGGTTTATGATCAGATTATCTATGAATATTATTTGAATCTTCTCTGAATTCTTATATGCATGATTTCTTATCTTTGCTAGTCTCTTCGAGTTATTGGTTTGGTTTGGGGAACTAGATTGGTAATTCTTGCAATGGGAGAAGTCCTTAGTTTTGGGTTCAATCTTGTGGTGTCCTCACCCATTGACAAAGTAGGGGTAGCGACGCACGTATTTGTATTGTTGCCATCAAGGATAAAAAGATGGTTTTTTTTATCATATTTCTTGAGTTTATCCCTCTACATCATGTCATCTTACTTAATGCATTACCCTGTTCTTCATGAACTTAATACTCTAGATGCAGGCAGGAGTGGTTGATGTGTGGAGTAATACTAGTAGATGGAGAATCTTTTCTGTCTACTTGACATGGACGTGATGCCTATATGCATAATCATTTCCTTAGATATCGTCATAACTATGCGCTTTTCTATCAATTTCTCAACAGTAATTTGTTCATGCATGTTTTATTTTAATTCAAGCGAGAAGCCTCTAGTCAAACCTATGCCCCCAGGTCTATTTTCCATATTAGATTTTCAGATCTATAAACCAAAAATACCAAAAACACCTCACTGCAATTTTATTTAGTTTTACTTCTAGCAACCTTTTATATCTACCTCTATCAGATCTCATCCTTGCAAGTAACCTGAAGGGATTGACAACCCCTTTATAGCGTTGGGTGCAAGTGTTTGATTGTTTGTGTAGGTACATAAACTGGGGCCTTGCTTGTACCTCCTACTAGATTGATACTTTGGTTATCAACAATTGAGGTAAATACTTATCTACTTTGCTGCATCACCCTTTCCCCTCCAAGGTAAAATCAACGCAAGCTCAAGAAGTAGCATCGTCCTCCTCCCGACATAGGAAGGCGCGCCCGGTGCCTCCCTTAGTCTGGGGTTGGGGGCTTCAACATGGAAAGCATTTGAATTGTCCAGTGTGACGAGGGAGGTGCTTGGGCACCTCTTGGAGGCGTGCCTCTATGCGCATCCCCGCAAGCAAGGAGCGCGACGCCAGATGCCAGGATCATAGGAGTTCATCACCCGAGAAATCGACAAGCTGCAAGAGGCATAGGACATGCGTGGCGAGCATCGATCGGAACGCCTCGTCTGCCAGGCTGTTGCCCCTTGGGAAAACAGCAAGGGGTGCATGTGTTTCAACATCGTGGGCCTCAACAGGGCCGGCTTCCAGGGAAACTTCTGGCCTAAACATGTTGGCCTAAGCAGGGGCGTCGCCACCAACTACGACCGCATGCCTTTCGGCTACAAGGATGGTGCAACTCACGATGCCGCCTCGCAAGCCTCCATGGCCCCATGAGCGCTCAAGGCCTTAGGATCCAGCCGACCCCTGAGGGGTGTACCTCTGCGACACACTTCATCGAGCGTCCTGACACTTCCGTAGCAGCACAATTGCTAGGTGACTTTTTGGTTTGGTCAGATTGAGGGCGCTCTTCACGCTGTGATATCCTCACACTGGCAATGGTTCATCCCTATAACATTCTTGCTTTTCTGGTTGTGTGGCAAACCCTGTTATCCCTTATGGAGTTTATGTCATTTTCTTATGCCTTGTGTTCGGTGCGCCGTCAACGTTTAAAATCGTCGCGCTCCTATGGCCCTCCTCTCGGCTATCCCATGGCCGGGGCTAGACACGACTTCTGTGCTCGGGCCCATCCCTGCAGCGTTGGTAAATCCAAGTGATCGTGTCGGGACCCTGATCCTAAGTCATACGAATCCAGACTGTAACATATCACATCACTTTGCGGCCTCACGCACGGTAAGCCCCACGGTTGCAGCCTTACCTTAGCCGGGACTGTTTGCGTCTTTTGGCTCATGTATGTGAACATGTTGCTGGCAATCAAACGACAGAGAACCCGAGCCAACATGACTAGTCATAGAACCCAAGTGGCACATCCGTACGGAAATAGGCATACGTAACCCAGCAATGTAGGTGTCGGCCTCGAGCCTGTGTAGACAAGTCATAACAAGCTACAAGGACTCCATTACGCCGTGAGACATAAATGCCATCACTATACGTAGACGAGTCGTAGCAGGCTACGGGGACTCCATTACACTGTGAGACATTTCCCCGAAGGGACAGACACAGCAGCAAAGAAGGATACATGTCGGTCAATCAATGTGTCCCGAGCAGTAGCAAGCTACCATGGCTCGGTGGAAGCACAAAGAGGCAGTTTTCCGTAAAGAGTACTACTAAAGGCACACAACTAGGTGTCGGATCCCATACACACCATTGCACGTCACACGTACGCACGACATGCCCGATATGCATAGATACAACCATGGCATCAAAACATAACCATACAACAACTTTTATTTAAGAGGCTCAGACGAGCCTTGCATAATATGTTCTTACAGATAGGGGTCACATGACCCGACACTCAAGTCATACAAACAAGTTCATACAAACCAGGCGGAAGCATAAGATGTCTGAGTATAGACAGATGAAAGGGTAAAAAGGCACATGGTCTGACTCTCTACAGCCCGCCACAGTGCATAGGTCATAGCTGGGACACCACTTTTTCTGCAGCGTCGACATCTAGAAAGAACCCACCCGATGGGTCCTGGGTCTCATCTGCAACATTTATTAAACAAACATGAGTACGAACATACTCAACAAGTCTTTAAAGAAGACCTAGACTATTCATGCTCATGTATCAATAAGGGGGGTGGTTGAGTTTATGCAGCAATGCCAGCTTTGACTCATGGCTAACCTACACTACACAATTTTAACTCTTTGTTTAAATTTTAGATATCGCACATGAGTCCGCTAACTCCATGACAATACACCACCATGGATTCACTTCCCTCTCCTGGGAGAGTGCCATCCACGATACTCACACTTGTCTTGATATTTTTATGAGTATCCATTTGATTATCTATGAACAGCATAAGTTTTCCAAGTAGTCCATATCCGAGGACGCGGCTATTCGAATAGTTTCATACCCTGCAGTGGTGTACTTCTTCACACACGCTCTCGCCGCTTATCGCTGTGTGCTCATAAAACCAAGCACCTCGGCAACCTTCAAGCAGAAGCCCAGCGAGGGAGTCGGCCACGACCGTCAATCACATAATACCTCTAGTCCAGGCTATCGCCTATTTGAGACTGAACCCACACGGAAGTCCGGCCGAAGTTTCCACTACGGCCCCAAACGATGTGCGCAGGGTTCCCAAGCCCACCATTCGGGTGACCCTTTGTACACCATGCCACTACCTACCTGTCATAACCCACCCCTAGGGTCGGCGCTACGCACGGCCTCCAGCATGCTATAAACACCAGAAACTACTTGCAACTCGTTGACCAAGGACTAAGCGACTGATAAGTCGAGAGGGTCAATTAAGTATCCCAACGTGTGGTAGTAACTAGTCTTGGATCACAAACACGGAACTCAGTTCCTAAGAACGGTACCAATGAGACAACCCGCTATGTACTCCTACATAGCTTCTCATCGCTACCTTTACCAAATCGGGTTCATTATAAGTTCATCACATCAGAACATCATTGTTTCACTCAGTTAATCACCTAGATGAATCAGACCTGACACAACTCTAAGCATAGCAAGCATAGCATGAAAAGTAAGCTAAGCACATCATGGCACAAGCATCTACCAGGTATGCTAGGTTGCAAGGTTTAGCTATTTACTGTGACAATGATAGGTCATGCATAAGAATAGTTTCATCTACTGTGTATGACAGACAAGTCAACATTGGCCCTAATGCAATAAACAAGAGCAAGAGCGAGAGAGTGGGATGTTATCGGAATGATCAAAGGGGTTGCTTGCCTCGCTAGGTAGCAGGAAGGTTCTCTTCTTCGTTGGAATACTCGGGGTTATCCTCAAAAGTAGGGCCTACCACAATGTAGATAAATAACAATCAATACACACAAATGCAACAATATGATGAATGATCATGACATGGTAACATGTATGCATGAGCTAATGCAACTAGTGTCCAAATTATTTGATGTGAGGTTGAACATAGTTTGAAAATCGTTCTTCATTTCGAATTCCATCTTTTAACCTATTTGTAAATGTCAATGTTCTTATACATAGGTTGCTCTAACATGCATGATAATAGCACCATTGGATTCATTGTATTTTTCTAATAAATTTTCATATATAAATTATTTTCATCTGATTTACAGATTAATTTATATGAATTTTTAAAGTTTTAAACAATTTCTGGAATTATTTTAAAACTGGAAATGGATTAATGGCATCAGCCTGACGTCACGACGACGTCAGCTGGTCGGCTGACCAGGCCAGGTCAAACCTGACGTGCGGGGCCCACACGTCAGTGACATAGGCTTAATTCCCACGTTGACCAGGGTTTGACCCACATTTGAGGCCCACTGGTTAGCGGCTGGAGCCTAATTAATCAGGGGGATTAGCCCCTGGTGATGGCCACGTCAGCGCCCACCGAAGCGGGGCCGGCGGCGACCATCCGCACGGCGACGACTCGCCGGAATCGCGCCTCCGGCGACCATTTGGCGAGCGGAGGGCACCGGGAGATAGCCCATGGACGCGCGCGTCTAGCAGGGCAACGGAGAGGGCTCAGGGTCACCGGAGATGATGGTCACGTCGTGCTGAGCAGCAGCGACGGCTCGGGCAGGAACGCCTACTGCGCTACAGGCCACAGGAGGAGGAGCTTAGGGCGGCTACGAGCTCCTGGAGGCGCTACGAGCATGAGCCCGTGGCCAGGAGCGAGCTTTGGCCGCTATGGCCACGGCTACGCCATGGCCGGCGGTGTGCTCTGCTCGGCTCTGGCTACCGACGGGGCTAGATAAGGGGAAAAGCATCAGGAATAGGGGGAAACGGTCTGAGGCCTCACCGAAGGGGCTTCTGGCACCAAAGCGTGCTCGCAGACGCAAGGAGGGCGGCGAATCACCGACGTCTTCAAACTGGCGAGAGGGGGAGCAGAGGAGAGTGAGAGGGGGAAATGGTGAGGGGGAAACGGCTCGGTGGCGGCTGACCCTATCCTCTCGCCAGCGCGACAAGGAGGCGGCCAGGCACGCAAGGAGGAGGTGGCCAGCGCGTAGCCATGGCCGGCTGTGGGGGCAGTACGCAGCTGCTTCTCCTCGTGGCAGGAGGAAGAAGACGCTACTGCCCCTGTGGGCTGGACCTCTTCTTCAGTTAAGCCTAGGTGGGCTTTCTTCCCCTTTTTTTATTTCAATTCTTTTATAACTTCTGACATTTTTTATCTTAATTTTAGGCAGATATGCTCTTTTAAAATATCCCAAATATTTTATATATTGAAGTTTGAATATTTCAAACTTATCCAAAAAGTTTTAGGATATTTTGAAACTAAACTAATGATAATGCTTTATTTGATATTTTCAATATCTTTATCATTTATTTTTAAATTGCTTCAATTGTTCAAATATTTAAAATGACCCATGTTATAGCCATGTCCATATTTATCACACATAGGGAACATTTTTAAAGGGCATTTTGGATTTGTTGAATTTTCACCAACTTTGAATTATTTTGATTCAATGTGAGCTTGGGGTTTCTTTTAGTCCCCATTTCATGTTGATGGAAAATTGAAACATGATGCAACACCCATGCTATCCTATGACAACTAGCTAGGGATGTGATAGATCGAGCTATGTCTTGCGGGCTTGTTCCAGTGCACATCACCTCCTAGCGTTCTTGGTGTCTCACCCTTTTACGGGATCACCCCAATATACGTGACTACCAGTTTGTTGTTTTGTCACCTCGGGTGCCATACACAAGGTGATTTTCCCTTGTTCGTTTCATGAAGGAACCCGACACATCATTTGTGCTTGGTTTTGTCCCTACAGTGTCGCTAAACCCTAGTGACCAAGCTTTGTCTGATGGGTAGCCCCATACATGTCACCTCTTGGGTTCCTCGGTGTCGAACCTATTCGTGCAATGGCATCGGGATGGCCACTCGACGCTTGTCGCCCCTATGTCACATGCTTCATGCGCACTTAGCTATGTAAAGAATGAGACGCAACCCACCTGAAGACTGAGGAAGGAGCTCCTAAGAGTTGTGCCTGGAGAATCTTACACCTAAACAATTGCCGCTCGTGACCCTCTAATGTAATAACGAGGTAAGGGTTGTACACACCCCGGAGCCTGCCATAGTGCCACCCCTTAGCCTTAGGAGGACTCCTGCCCATGCCCAAGTGGAAGCCCCAAGCTATGCGCTAGCAGAAACGATCGAATAGCGATCATGCCCACACCCAAGTGGAAGCCCCATGCTCCGCACTAGAGGATGATCGACTAAGCTCCACGCATGCCAGTTTCCCCTTGTACCTCGCACGGGAGGTATGTGGACACGACACCTATGCTCGTGTGAGTCCTAGCAATGCTGAAAAATCCAAGGGACCAGGCTCTGGCTCGCGGGGCTGCCCCTGTGTACGTCACCCCACCAGGGCCCTTGGTGTCTAGTCTCCTCGCATGACATCCAAGTGTAAGCCAACAAGGTCGCGATGCTCCAAATATAGTTTTCTGTGCGCAGGATTCTTTCTCAGGGTGACCCACTCAACAGACCTCACAAGGCGCGTGTCAGGACATCGATCCTAAGCCGTAAGAATCCACCCTGTAAGACATCACATGACTTTGTGGTCTCACGCACGGTTATCTCCACGGCTGCCACCTTACTTGGAATGGGACCGTTTGCGTCTTTTGACTCACGTATGTGAATGTGACGCTAGCATTCCAATGTCAAAGAACCCGGGCCAACATGACTAGTCGTAGAACCCAAGTGGCACATCCGTATAGCGAAAGCCAGACGTAACCCAGCAATGCAGGTGTCGATATCTAGCGTGTGTAGACGAGTCATAACAAGCTACAAGGACTCCATTACACCGTTGGACATAAATGTCATCACTGCACATAGACGAGTCGTAGCAGGCTACAGGGACTCCATTACACCGCGAGACATTTCCCCGAAGGGACAGACACAGCAGCAAAGAAGGATACATGTCGGCCAATCAATGTGTCCAGAGCAGTAGCAAGCTATCAAGGCTCGGTGTAAGCACAAAGAGGCATTTCCCCGTAAAGAGTACTACTAAAGGCACACAACTAGGTGTCAGATCCCATACATACCGTTGCACGTCACACGTACGCATGACATGCCCGATATGCATAGATACAACTATGGCATCACAACATAACCATACAACCTTACAACATTTACTTAGAAGGCTCGGAAGAGCCAATACAATAGGATGTTACAAACAGGGGTCACAAGACCCAACATTCAGAGCATTCAATCAAACAAGCGGAAGTTGAAATATGTTTGGGTACAGATATCTACAAAAGTGGCTAGAGGATCCTGAAAAGCTACAACGACCCTACCAAAGCAACGAGACCTCTGTCTGGGGTTCCCAAGCTAATCCGGTCAACATCGAACTTCACCTCATAAGTACCACTAATGAGACTGACGTCTCCTCTGCAAAAACATAAATTAAGCAAATGTGAGTACAAGGGTACTTAGCAAGACTTACATCAGAACTAACTACATATGCATTAGTATGAATGAAGGGGGTTGTGGAGTTTATTGCAGCAAGCCAGCTTTGTCTCTTGGCTAACCTGTACTACGACTACAATTGCTTTCTTTGAGATGGGATAGGGCACACGAGTCCACATATTCACCAATCGATACACCACTATTGATCCACTTTCTTCTCCCTACGAGAAGGCCATCCATATCACTCACGCTTATCTTGCGTATTTTAGAGTATCCACTTCAACTTATCTATGAACCACATAAGTTCTCCAAGTAGTCCATATTCGAGGATGCGGCTATTCAAACAGATTATTTCACCCTGTAGGGGTATACTTCTTCACACACGCTCTTGCCACTTATCACCATATGCACGTCATGCATCTCGGCAACCTTCAAGCGGAAGCACTGGCGAGGGCGTCGGCCACGACCATCAACCACACAAGACCCTAGTCCAGGTTTATCGCCTATTTGAGACTGAACCTGCATGAAAGTCGGGCCGAAGTTTCCGGTACGGCCTCACACGATGTGCGCAGGGTTCCCAAGCCCACCGTTCGGGCCACTGTGCATATACTGCATCACAGCCCACCCTGTCTGGCAGCGCTATGCATGACCGCCATCACTTTTACTACAAACACCAGAAACTAGTTGCGACTCCTGGACAGAGGTCTAGGCGATTAATAAGCCGAGAGGGGTCGAGTTATCGAAGCCCAATGTGTGGTAGTAACTGTCTTGGGTCAAAAACACAGAACTCAGTTCTTAAGGTTGATCCCAATGAGACAACTCGCCATGTACTCCTACATGGCCTCTCATCGCTACCTTTACCAAATCGTGTTCACACACTTAAGTCCAACACAGTAGGACATGAATACTTCCATTCTGATCCATCACCCAGATGTATCAAACCTGACACGACACGACTCTAAGCATCGCAGGCACAGTAAGTAAGCAAGCATGGATGAGTAAGCACAACAAGGCTCAAGCAGTTGCTACTCATGCTAAGTGGTTTCAACTATTTACTATGGCAAAGATAGGTCATGCAAAGGAATGGGTTTAACTACCGGGAACATGTAGAAGTTGAATCGTGATTGTCCTAATGCAATAAAAGACAGCAGGAGCGAGAGAGTAGGTTCATATCAGTATGCTCAAGGGGGTTTGCTTGCCTGACAGTCCTGAAGATAATAATTCTCTTCATTAGTGTCAACGTTCACATCGTCAGAACCATCGTCTACCGAAAGGGAACCAACACCGGCAAACAGGAAAGGAACACATTCAATACAATGCAATAAACATGATGCATGATATGAAAAGTTAAGGTACTGATTTGACCTACAGGAATAATTAGCTAGGTTAGTTGAAGTGGAATTCAAACAAGTTTGAATTCCAACTCCAAATGATATTTCCAATATTGCCCTAATCATGAAATGTCCTACTTGGTCATGTTAACTTGTTCAAACATGCATGATCATGGCACTAACAGACTCAATGGATTTTTCTGATCATTTTTCATATGTAAATTATTTTCATCTGACTTACGGATTTTTTTCTATGATTTTTAGAATTTTAAAACATTTTCCGAAATTTCCTGATTTATTTCTATTACCAGAAAATCAATTAATGCATCAGCATCACGTCAGGCTAACATGACAGGTCAACTGGCTGCCCAGGGTTAAATCTGACCAGTGGGGCCCACTGGTCAGTAACCCATTGAATAAAGAGGGGTTATTTTTTTCTAACTAAATCATTTCTGACTACCTAATCTTGCGGGGCCCACAGTCAGTGACTCCAGGGTTAGTTAGTGGCCTGATTAGCCACTAATGACCCTGCCACGTCACACCCATCGGCGGCTGAACCCCGGCGACCATTTGTCGCGACGGAGCACATCGAAAACGTGCTAGGGGCCTCGTATTTGAGTGCTTGGCCCTATGGGTAGCTAGAGCTGGCGCGCATCCGATGAGTCCAACACTGGAGGCATGGGTGGTCGGAGCGGTCGACGGTGACGACTTCCGTGGTGGATGAAGATTTTGGGTCCAGTGGGGATCGTGTTTAGAGCATGGAACGACCATGGGGAAGGGGGGAAATAGGGAGAGGCTCACGGCGGTTCGCTTGGTGCGGCCGGCAAGCTCGAGGGCCTTCAGGACGGAGCAAATCGACGGTGGCGGTCGACGGAGCCGGAGGTTGAAGACGAAGTTGAGGCGGCTCGGTAGGGCGTCTCCAGCAGGTTTTGTTCGTCGAAGAGGAGCAGGGCATCGTGGCGGAGCGGCTGGACTAACTAGGGGGTTGGAGCGGCAGAGGGAGAGGGAGAATGAGCTTGGGGGAAAGAGAGGGATCTCCACGGGGCCTCCGTGGCGCGGGTAAGGCAAGGGGAAGTAGCTCCATGGCAAGCAAGAGGTGGAAGCCGGCGCGCGCGCGGCCGACACCTCAGCTGCCTACTGGCCGGAGGTGGGAGATGACCACCCCACCCCTGGTGGGCTGGGATGGGCTTCCCACTTGGGCGAGTAAGGTTTGCCTCTTTTTATATTTCTTATTCTCTGTTTTTTTCTGACATTTGTTTTATTTTGTGAGGTCAAAGTATCTAGCACAATAATGCCCACAATTTTTATGAAATATAGTTTGATTATTTCAAACTTCGACAAAAAGGTTTGGGCATTTTTGGACATCTATCATATTTATAATGCTTTATTAGTGATTTTCAGAAACTTCCCTAATTTATTTAATCTGCCAAAATAGTTGCTAATATAAAATTCACCCTTGATATGTTATTGCCAGCATTTATCAAAGAGGGGGAACATTTTTGAAAAGCATTTTGGATTCACTAAATTATCTTAAAGTTTAACCTATTTGAATTTTATCTGTGCTAGGGTTTGATCACCCCCATTTCAAATTAATTTGGATTTAGATATGATGACATGATGTACATGCTGATGTTGATGCAAACAATTTCAAGCAAATTCTAGGGTTGTGACAACTCACCCCCACTAAACAAGAATCTCGTCCCGAGATTCAAGTGTAGGGTAAGAGGGCAAAGGGGACACTAACTACCGCAATCTTCACGATCCAATTGCTCTTCTCGAAGATGTTGATTCATTGCATCATGGTGATCTTGGCATCTTTGCCTTCGAGATCTTCATCCAACAAAAAGATAAAAGAAATAGAAAGCTCTACAATAATCGATCCTTAAGAAGATCGAACGACTCATGATCAACTCATGGAATGAGACGTAATAACATCTCTCAAGGTGGGACACAAATCACACGTCAAGAACAACGAATGAGGCAGATGACGAAGATCCAATTGGTAGGCAACAATTCCACGCTAAAACAGTTGGTGATGAGGTTTGAAAGTAGCAAGGAGTTAGATCCCCTTCATACCATAACGGGCAGCTTAGGGAAGGGGACTCGTAGGGTTATCCCTTCAGTGGCAAAAAGAATTACTTTTGATATAGAGATCATTGAAACTCTTCATAGCATCCTAAGGCAATTCGCAAACGATCATTGGAAGGAATTCAAAGAATGGCATACTCAGATCGGAGGGAAACTAGAGTTATAAAACAACTCGGCAACGGAAGGCACATCCCAATTAATACCGAGAGTATAACCCAGTGTCTGAGCATGCTCTCAAGAACTTGAGCATCTCCATATTCATCAAAGTTTTACCAACACCCATGCCAAGGATCCTGGCAACACCTCATACTACCATGATGAATAATGATGGAGGATGCAGATGCAAAGGAAGACAACACTTTCTCATATTTCACCTTAGCTATGCCAAGGGAGGGAAATCTGGATGATCGACTGAGAGACATTTAGCACTCCGCTTCTAATGTTCTCCTTGATGAAGTAGCATAACCCAATTATAGGTAAGGTTTGGTATCTAGAACATCAAGTAAAAGGTCGGACTTCGGAATCTCAAAGGGTCCATGAGAAACAACTTCCAAAAAGTCATATGAAAATCTCATGGGGAAGTGGCTAAGGTTATTGATTCAAGATATTATAGTAATAGGTCTTCAGGCTAGATGCGTTAGCCACAACATCACTTTGCCGGTTTTGGCGAGACCAATATTATAATTCTTGGGAAAAAATGCCAACCATCATATCTGCCCGAGATTCAGATATGGTTGGTGTTTGGATATTCCAGACTCAGCATGTCTAAAAGTGAAAGGTTGCAACACAAATCGACAAGATGGCGTTGCGAGATTCTTAAGAAATCATCCACGGAAGCCAACTACAAAACATGAGCTGGATTTCAAGATACATAACCTTACAACAAAACACTTCCGGGTTCTGGTTAGGAACCATCATTGAGGTAACGAAGTCCTTGCATAAGTCGTACAATTAGCTCTTAAGAAGGAACTTCTTTTCCTTAAACAAATCAATTGGTGGCTTCGTGTGCTAGGAAATTCATACGGAATGGAGGTAGCGAGCCTATCACGCCATAGAATACTTCGCACATGCATGATTGACTTGGGATGATTACAGAGGAGACAAAATAACTTTTCCCAAAGTTACGGCGGCAACTTGCACCAAATGCACATGAACTTTGAGTAAGAAACTTCTTACACCAAACATATACTCATGTATATGACATGAAGATATTACCGACAAAGTTTCCAACAGCAACTTAATGTCCATCATGAGTCATGGGATAGACGAGAATTTTGTCGATGAGCTCAACAACAATTCATCGAGGTATCCAAATGGATGGAATTACACAACTATGAGAACAAGGTGATAGCATTGGTCAGACCAAAAAATATAATGTTGTATGCTCGAGCATACATCCACGGGTAAAACAACATTAGGAAGATCTTTGGTTCTGATTTTGATTTGATGATAGCCCATACTCAAACAAAGGTTTAACAAGAAAATAGGTCCAACAATTGATCACAAGGATTGATTGATGAAGATATCATCTTTCTTCGACACCCACAAAAGATATCCATTTGGAAATAACTAAGTCGGGTAAAGCTTTTATCTTCCAACTCTCCAAGTTGTTGTTTAGCTTGACCAAGTAGTTCAGGGGTATCCAACAAAGATTCTTGGAGAAGGGATGGTTATAGGAAAACCAACTTGATCACGAACTCAACATAACGGTCAAGGAACACCCTAGTAATACTTCCGAGAAGATATTCGGAAAATCATGATCCCCCGATATGTTATCACGCTCAAGAACAATCTTGCTTTTCAAGGAAAGTTGATATGATCAACAGAGCAAAGGATTGTCACAATCCTAATGCATTGATCAAAAAGTGCACCATGGAAAATGGACTAGGTAGCACTGTCACTCCTAGAGTGGTGATTCAGTGACCAACACACTAAGGATGAAATTATTGTCCATTAACTACCAAGCAACAAAGTTGCTAGGGGTATTGGTTTCAACAACACTAAGACCGGGGAATGAATGATGATGGCTAGAAGTATCACTACATCAAGATTTCATAAGAGGGAGTACAGTTCTCATGATAATCTTGACATGAAGAGGGTAATACCTCAAGGTAGAACAGAGCAAAAGCAGAATTGGCATTTTGATCTGTGGAGTACAACTGCTTTGACCCAATCTGAGAAATGGATGAGGTACGGGAGTTTGCTTCTCCTAGTCATTCTAGAATAGAATGTCTTGACACACCATAAGAATAGTCGACACCGATAACACAATGCATGACATACTCTTGACTATCCATTGATAGATAAAGGTCAGAAGGCAATTGAAGAAGGGCAACTCAAGAGCACCTGATTTTTCCTGAGTTATAGATGCATGGATTGAATATGTCAAACAGAGTTCAACATGTCTCTTCCAGATAATCCGTGCAGAATGAGGGATTGGCAGAGTCACAACGATGGGATGGAGAACTCATCAAGAGCACTCATGTTGTGATCTTTCATTCACAAAGTACTTCTGCCATAACTAGTTCATGGTATTGGAAGAATGATACACTATGAACCTTGAAGGTTATAACAAGGTTACTAATATCCTAAAGGAATGAGCAAATACTATCAACGGAAATGAGCAGAATAATCCTTGGGTTCAAGACCCTAGATACAGAATACCTATTGACTAAGTAGCATCACAACATGCTTTTGATAATGATGGCCAGAATTATCACACTGGAAACAAAATACCACAACTAGACTATTGGGTGGTTCACTGAAACAACATGGTTTCCTAAAAAACGTTCATCAAACACGTCGAGGTAATGTAGTACCTCAACTCAAAAATTAGTGTGCTTTGTCCGGCCTGAAAGACATTAACTCAAGATGAAAGAGTTTTCCGATTGCATCAAATAATTTAGAAACCTTGGAAAACTCGGACAACATAACGGTTGTACGGGCAAGAAATATGAGGCAACCTGCACAAGAAAACTAACAACAGGATAATGAATTCTTATAGAGGCATCGATCTAGAAACACAACATATTTCCTATAGGTCTCTAGCATAATAACTCGTCATCCTAATAGATAGATAAGAATGCCTAGTTCTTAATCCCAATAGAAGAGAAGACGGTGACTCGGAATCAAAATGACACAAGGAAAGGAGTAAAAAGAGCCTTACGTTCCCTTCCACAATAAATTCCCTTATATAACTAAAGCAGTTATAGACTAAACATTGACTAGTTTGGCTTGGTAATCCTACAGGCAGTCAAGCTCTGATACCAAAGCTATCGGGACCCCAATCCTAGGCCATAAGAATCCAGCCCGTAACACATCACATCATTTTGCAGTCTCACACACGGTTATCTCCACGGCTGGCACCTACCTAGGTCGGGACCGTTTGCGTCTTTTGACTCACGTATGTGAATGTGACGCTAGCATTCCAATGTCAAAGAACCCGGGCCGATATGACTAGTCGTAGAACCCAAGTGGCACATCCGTACAGGGACAGGCATACGTGACCCAGCAATGCAGGTGTCGATCTCTCGCGTGCATAGACGAGTCACAGCAAGCTACAAGGACTCCATTACGTCGTGGGACATAAATGTCATCACTGCACATAGACGAGTCATAGCAGGCTACAGGGACTCCATTACACCGCGAGACATTTCCCCGAAGGGACAGACACAACAACAAACAAGGATACATGTCGGTCAATCAATGTGTCCGGAGCAGTAGCAAGCTACCAAGGCTCGGTGGAAGCACAAAGTGGCATTTCCCCGTAAAGAGTACTACTAAAGGCACACAACTAGGTGTCGGATCCCATACATACCGTTGCACGTCACACGTACGCACGACATGCCCAATATGCATAGATACAACTATGGCATCACAACATAACCATACAACCTTACAACATTTACTTAGAAGGCTTGGAAGGGCTAATACAATAAGATGTTACAAACAGGGGTCACCAGACCCAACATTCAGAGCATTGAATCAAACAAGTGGAAGTTTAAATATGTCTGGGTATAGACATCTACAAATGTAGCTAGAGGAGCCTGAAAAGCTACAACAACCCTACTAAAGGAACCAAACCTCTGTCTAGGGTTCCCAAGCTAATCCGGTCAACATCGAACTTCACGTCATAAGTACCACTAATGAGACTGACGTATTCTCTGCAAAAACATAAATTAAGCAAACGTGAGTACAAAGGTACTCAGCAAGACGTACATCGGAACTAACTACATATGCCTCAGTATGAATGAAGGGGTTTGTGGAGTTTATTGCAGCAAGCCAACTTTGACTCTTGGCTAACCTGTACTACAACGACAAGTGCTTTCTTTGAGATGGGATAGCACACACGAGTCCACATATTCACCAATCGATACACTACAGATTATTTCACCCTACAGAGGCATACTTCTTCACATACGCTCTCGCCACTTATCACCATATGCATGGCATGCATCTCGGCAACCATCAAGCGGAAGCACTGGTGGGGGCGTCGGCCACGACCGTTAACCTCACAAGACCCTAGTCTAGGTTTATCGCCTATTTGAGACTGAACCCGCATGGAAGTCCGGCCGAAGTTTCTGGTACAGCCTCAAACGATGTGCCCAGGGTTCCCAAGCCAACCGTTCGGGTGACACTTGATACACCGTGCCACTGTGCATCTACCGCATCACAGCCCACCCCGTCGGGCAGCGCTATGCATGGCCGCCATCACTTTTCATACAAACACCAGAAACTAGTTGCGACTCCTGGACAGAGGTCTAGGAGATTAATAAGCCAGGAGGGGTCGAGTTACTGGAGCCCAATGTGTGGTAGTAACTGTCTTGGATCACAAACAGAGAACTCAGTTCTTAAGGTCGGTCCCAATGAGACAACTCGCCATGTAATCCTACATGGCCTCTCATCGCTACCATTACCAAATTGTGTTCACACACTTAATTCCCACACAGTAGGACATGAATACTGCCATTCCAATCCATCACCTAGATGTATCAGACCCGACACGACATGACTCTAAGTATAGTTGGCACAGTAAGTAAGTAAGCATGGATGAGTAAGCACAACAAGGCTCAAGCATGTCCTACTCATGCTAAGTGGTTTCAACTATTTACTGTGGCAAAGACACGTCATGCAAAGGAATGGGTTTAACTACCGGGAACATGTAGCAGTTGAATAGTGATTGTCCTAATGCAATAAAGGAGAGCAAGAGCGAGAGAGTGGGTTCATATCAGTATCCTCAAGGGGGTTTGCTTGCCTGATAGTCCTGAAGATAATACTTCTCTTCATTAGTCTCAACGTTCACATCGTCAGCACCATCGTCTACCGAAAGTGAACAAACACCGGCAAATAAGAAAGGAACACATTCAATGCAATCCAACAAACAAAATGCATGATATGACAAGTTAAGGTACTGAATTGACCTAGAGGAATAATTAGCCAGGTGAGTTGAAGTGGAATGCAAACAAGTTTGAATTCCAACTCCAAATGATATTTCCAATATTGCCCTAATCATGAAATGTCCTACTTGGTGATGTTAACTTGTTCAAACATGTATGATCATGGCACTAACAGATTCATGGGATTTTTCCGATCATTTTTCAATTGTAAATTATTTTCATCTGACTTATAAATTATTTTCTATTATTTTTACAAATTTTAAAACATTTTCTAGAATTTCCTGATTTATTTGATTACTAGAAAATCAATTAATGCATCAGCATGACATCAAGGTGGCGTTAGAGGTTAACTGGCTGCCCAGGGTCAAATCTGACCAGTGGGGCCCACTGGTCAGTGACCCATTGAATAAACAGGGGTTATTTTTTCTAACTAAATCATTTCTGACTAACTAATCTTGCAGGGCCCACTGTCAGTGACTCCAGGGTTAGTTAGTGGCTTGATTAGCCACTAATGACCCTGCCACGTCACACCCACCGGCGACCATTTATCATGGCGGAGCACGTCAGAAACGCGCTAGGGGCCTTGGATTTGAGCGCCGCTTGGTCGTACGGGTAGCTAGAGCTGGCGCGCATCCGATAAGTCCAACACTGGAGGCAGGGGTGGTCGGAGCGGTCGACGGCGACGACTTCCGTGGCGGCTGAAGGTTTTAGGTCCGGTGGGGATCGGGTTTAGAGCACGGAATGACCATGGGGAAGGGGGGGACATAGGGAGAGGCTCACGGCGGTTTGCTTGGTGCGGCCAGCAAGCTCGGGGGCCTTCAGGACGGAGCGAATCGACGGTGGCGGTCGCAGATCGGGAGGTTGAAGACGAAGTCATGACGGCTCGGTAGGGCGTCTCCAGCAGGTTTTCTTCGTCGGAGAGGAGCACGGCATCGAGGCGGAGCGGCTGGACTCACTAGGGGGGTGGAGAAGGCCCGTGGCCGCGGTTGTCGCGAGCGGCGGCGACCTCTGCTCAGCTTCAAGGGAGAGGAAGCAGAGGGAGGGAGAATGAGCTCGGGTGGGAAAGAGAGGGAGCTCCACGAGGCCTCCATGGTGTGGGTAAGGCGAGGGGAAGTAGCTCCATGCCAAGCAGGAGGTGGAGGCCGGTGCACGCGCGGCCAACACCTCGGCTGTCTACTGGCCAGAGGTGGGAGATGACCTCCCCACCCGTGGTGGGCTGGGATGGGCTTCCCACTTGGGCCAGTAAGGAATTCCCCTTTTTTATTTTTATTCTGTTTTTTTCTAACGTTTGTTTTATTTTGTGATGTAAAAGTATCTAGCACAATAATGCCCACAATTTTTATGAAATATAGTTTGATTAATTCAAACTTCCACAAAAAGGTTTGGGCATTTTTGGACATCTATCATATTTAGAATGCTTTATTAGTGATTTTCACAAACTTCCCTAATTTATTTAATTTGCCAAAATAGTTGCTAAGGTAAAATTCACCCTTGATATGTTGTTGCCAGCATTTATCAAAGTGGGGGAACATTTTTGAAAAGCATTTTGGATTCACTAAATTATCTTAAAGTTTAACCTATTTGAATTTTATCTGTGCTAGGATTTGATCACCCCCATTTCAAATTAATTTGGATTTAGACATGATGACATGATGCACATGCTGATGTTGACGCAAAAAATTTCAAGCAAATTCTAGGGCGGTGACAGCGCGCTCCGCGAGCGGCAACCTACCGGAGTGGCAAAAAGATAAGTATGAGAGGCCCTCCATAGTAGCCTTGCCATCGCCAATTCCTCACATGGGCCGCTTGTGCGTCAAGGGGGGATCTTGAGCATCGTGCCTCAGGAACCTTCACTAGCTCCTATAGCCCCTCACCTCCTGGTTCTGTTTAGGAATTGTGACCTGTCTTTCTAGCGACGGCTGAGGTATGCCCGGGGCTGGGCCCTGCCGACAAAGAGGACAAAGGCTCTGGAGAGGGCCGCTTGCGTGTCAAGGGGGGCTCTTGATCATCGCGCCTCAAGGACCTTCACTAGGTCCCGTAGCCCCTCACCTCCTGGTTCTTTTCAGGCATCGCGACCTGGCGTACCAGCGACGACTAAGGTATCCATGGGTCTGGGCCCTGCCTACGCAGAGCACAAAGGCGAAAAAGAGAGAACCCAAGTGTGGGAAGGAAAATCACGGATCACAAATAGTTATCACAAAGTTTGAAGTGTTCCCCACATTAAAATTTTCATCTTACGCTTCCTCGAGGTAGAATAAATCTATTGCAGAACAACAAAATGAGGCTCGTTGCCGGGCTCTTCGCCACCACCATAGAAGAACTTCCCAAGCAATGTGTTCACGTGGCCTTCCACAGCTGCCGCCAGGTCGCCACAAGATTCTTTGGGCATGGGACATGTGACCTCGTCGAAGTTAAAGTCGGGATCACGGAGAAGGAGATGGCTGAAGACACGGGTTGCCACCATGGAGAAGAGATCATGACATTCCTCCTCCAAGATGCCATCCACCTTCCGGCCCGCGCCCTCGAGCTCCCTCGCAATCTAGGAGGAAAGCTCATCATAGCTTGTGCCCCATGGTACAAGAGGATCCTTCAACCTCAATCTACAAATAGAGCTCGGGGCTTTCCGGGCCCTGAGTTCGAGGGAAGAAAGTGCGGCGTGGTCCGTTGCCGCTCCTGCATCAGCAGCAGCATGAATCTCCCTCTCCTTGGCGTCCAGCTTGGCATTGGCCTCAGAGACTTGCTTAGCATGAGCCTCTAGGGCCTCGGCCACCTCTCTCTGCAGCGACTCCAGGTGCTCGTGCTCCTTGGCATGTTCGGTCGTCACCATTGCAAGCTCAGAGTCACGATATCTGAGCTTCGCCTCATGGGCCTTGACGTCTTATTCCCGTAGCTGTACCTGCTGCACCTGCACGGCCTGTTCCGGAAGTGCCCTTAGCCGGCTTCCGCTTCCTCACAGTGCTTGGCGAGCTCCACTTTCTCGATGAGAGTGCTCTTGCAAGCAACCTTCGCCTTGGTGGCATCCTTCGTGTCTTCCGCAAGGTCGGCCTCGGCCCTACCACGGGCCTCCTTGGCGGGGCAAGACGTGCCTCGACATCCCGCATGTACGCCTTGAGCCGATCAAGCACATCTCCAAAGCCTGCATCGAGCTACTCGAGCGCATATTGTGCGTCGGTCAAGGCCCCACGCATGAGCTAGGCATTGTGGTCAACAAGGGTGAGATCTTGTCGGGGGGCCGTCGTCCCCATGCTTACTGCTGTCATGACTAGAGGTGCCCCGGCGCCCCTCGCTTGAGACATAGGGGGCTCCGGGTTCTCCCCCATGCTTGGCTCCTGAGACATGCCAAGAAAAGTTGTCGCACCGACCGTTGGGGCCCGAGGGTGACCGCAGCTTGAGGTTGGCCCGAGTCGCTATTGGGGAACGTTGCATGGGAAACAAAATTTTCCTACGCACACACATACGATCTATCCATGGTGATGAGCATATACGAGAGGGAGAGTGGATCTACATACCCTTGTAGATTGCTAAGCGGGAAGCGTTAAGAAATGTGGTTGATGTACTCGAACGTCTTCGCGATCCAAATCACCGAGCGTCCCGCGATCCAATCACGATCCATCCCGATCTAGCGCTGAACGGATAACACCTCCGTGTTCATCACACGTATGGCTTGATGACGATCTCCACCTTCTTGATCCAGCAAGAGGGAGTGGAGATGTAGACGAGTTCTCCAATAGCACGACGGCGTTGTAGCGATGGTGGTGGAGAAATCCAGCACGCCTTCGCCTAAGCACTGCTGAAACCGATCTAGAGGAGAAACTACGGACTAGAGGAGAGGTTAGCACGTGGCTGGAAATCTATATGCAAAAACCCTAAAACCTCTAGTATATATAGGAGGAGGAGAGCAGGAGGCTTGGCCGCAAGGGAAATCCCTCTTGGCTTCGACCCAAGTGGAGGGAGGAGTCCTACTCCTCCACTCCTAGTCGGTTTAGGACTCCTTCCTTATTTAGCCTTTTTCCACCTTTGCCACTTTGGATTTCCTTCCCAGCCGCATGGGCCCTATGTGGGACTTCATCCAGCCCACTAACGGCTGGTAAATATCCTCCCACAGCCCATATAGCCTCTTGGGTCGAAATACCCCTCCCAATGGTCCCCCGGTACCCTACCGGCACTCCCGGTACACTACCGATTAGCCCGGAACTTTTCCGGTGACCAAAACAAGACTTCCTATATATCAATCTTTACCTCCGCACCATTTTGAAGCTCCTCATGACGTCCGGGATCTCATCCGGGACTCCTAACAACCTTCAGTCACCACCATGCATAACTTTATACTACCGAAACGTCACCAAACCGTAAGTGTGCAGACCCTGCGGGTTCGAGAACTATGTAGACATGACCGAGACACCTCTACGGTCAATAACCAATAGCGGGACCTGGATGCCCATATTGATTCCTACATATTATACAAAGATCTTTGTCGGTCGAACCTCTATGTCAAGGATTCAATTAATCCCGTATGATGTTCCCTTTGTTCTTCGGTATGTTACTTGCCCGAGATTCGATCGTCGGTATGTCCATACCTAGTTCAACCTTGTTACCGGCAAGTCTCTTTACTCGTTTCTGTAATACAAGATCCCCTGACTACCACTTAGTCACATTGCTTGCAACGCTTTGTTGTGATGTTGTATTACCGAGTGGTCCCCGAGATACCTCTGTGTCACACGGAGTAACAAATCCCAGTGTTGATCCATGCCAACCCGACAGATACCCTCGGAGATACCTGTAGAGCACCTTTATAGTCACCCAGTTATGTTGTGACATTTGATACACACAAGGAATTCCTCTGGTGTCCGTGAGTTGTGTGATCTCATGGTCGTAGGAACATGTACTTGACATGCAGAAAACTGTAGCAGTAAACTGACACGATCATATGCTACGTTTATAGTTTGGGTCTTGTCCATCCCATCATTCTCCTAGTGATGTGATCCCGTTATCAAATGACATCCCATGTCAATGGCTAGGAAACCTTGACCATCTTTGATCAATCACTACAGGAATCTGAGACTTTGGCGTCTGCCATGGCTGACGGCAAAGGGGGGAATACCGGACGGCAAAGGCTTTGTCGTCCGTCAGCTAATGGCAAACTAGACGGCAAAAAAATATCCGGTGAAGAGGTTATTTGCCGTCAGCTTTAGTAAGGCAGACGGCAAAGAATCTTTGCCATGGGTGGGCTGACGGTAAAAAAATGGGACGGCAGATCCGCAAATGCTCCCGTCAAGTGCTAACGGCAGGTTGCTGGGCCCACCTTATGTTTGCCGTCTGCCCTACCCCCTTTGCCGTCAGCCATGGGTGGGCCAACGACAAAGGGGCACTGACAGCCTCTCTCTCTCGACACCTTTGCCGTCAGCCCACACCCCCTTTGCCGTCAGCCCACCCCCCTTTGCCATCAGCCATGTTCTAGGCCGACGGCAAAGGGGCGCTCCCAGCGTGGTTTAGCCTGGCTGTTTTGAGCCTTTGCCATCTGCCCTAGGGCCTTTGCCGTCGGTGGGCGGACGGCAAAGACTCAAAAAGGCCCCTTTTATTTTACTTCCTATTATATCCAGCAATTTTCACAATAATTAGGATATATATATATTTGACAGAAATAATTTTGATTCCCTACTCATAACCATATTAAAATAATCAGGATATATATAATACATACATACTATGCAAGTTGCATCCATACCAAACCATATATTACACCAGTTTCATCCATGCATACAAAGTTTCATATATATCCATATACTACAATAGTTTCAATCAAAGCTTCCGTGAAGCCATGGTAGAAGAAACCATATTCAAGCATTCCATCAATATAATCCAAGCTTCCCGTGAAGTGAATGTAATCTGCACAATGGCAAACAAGAAAGTTAGAAGAAGAAGACTAGATGAAGAAGAGAAGTATATGTTATTTCAGAGATAACTTAGCTAAGTATAGGCCATTTAATAGCTAACTTAGGTGGAATAGGTCATCTTGGAGCTACATAGCCTTATTATGTCATTTAGGAGAGAACTTAGCTAAGTATAGGTCATTCTAGAGCTAGCTTGGATAAAATATGTCATTTTGTAGCGAACTATGATTATTAATCCATTTTGATATTATTATGTCATTTTGGATCTAAATTAGTCATTTCAATGCACTAACCAGGGTTCTTATTATGTTTAAATAACTAAGCTAATTATGTCATTTTGGAGGATAATTAGCTAACTATGTCTTTTTTGGGGAAAATAAGCTACGTAGAAGAAGAAAGACAAGAAGCAAGAAGAGAAGAAGAAGGAGAAGAAAAAGAAGAAGGAGGAGGAGGAGGTGGAGGAGGAGGAGAAGAAGGAGAAGGAGAAGGAAGAGGAGAAGAAGAAGAAAAGAAGAAGGAGAAGAAGAAGGAGAAGGAGCTTCTCTCTTCTTTCTTCTCCTTCTTCTCCTTCTTCTTCCTCCTTCTCCTTCTTCTTCTCTCTTCTTCATCCTTCTTTTTATTTTTCCTCTCTTTCTTCTCCTCTTGTCCTCTTTTTGGGCTAAATTAGCAAATTATGCCTTTTTGGAGCTAATTATATCATTTTGGAGGATAATTAGGTAAGTATAGGACATTTTTTATTAAATAGGCCATTTTGGAGCTAAATAACCTAATTATGTCATTTAGATGGAAGCCAAAGCTAAGTATAAGCCATTCTAGAGCTAACTTGGGTAAAATATGTCATTTTGGAGCCAACTATGATTATTAAGGCATTTTGGAGCTAAATTGGCTAATTATGTCAATTAGGTCGAAGCCAAGCTAAGTATAAGCCATTCTAGAGCTAACTTGGGTAAAATATTTCATTTTGGAGCCAACTATGATTATTAAGGCATTTTGGAGCTAAATTGGCTAATTATGTCATTTACGTGGAAGCCAAGCTAAGTATATAATATTCATGAGCTAACAAGGTTCTTATGCCATTTTGAGCTTATTATTTCATTTTCGATCTAAATTAGTCATTTTAATGAGCTAACCAAGGTTCTTATGATGTTTTCACCTAACTAAGCTAATTATGTCATTTTGTAGGATAATTATCCAATTTAGTGTTTGTTGGATGAGTGTAAGCTACGTAGAAGAAGAAAGAGAAGAAGCAAGAAGATAAGAAGAAGGAGAAGTAAAAAAAGAAGGAGGAGGAGGAGGAGGAGAAGGAGAAGGAGAAGGAGAAGGAGAAGGAACAGGAGAAGAAGAAGAAAAGAAGAAGGACAAGAACAAGGAGAAGAAGGAGGAGAAGAAGGAGAAGGAGCTTCTCTCCTCCTTCTTCTCCTTCTTCTGCCTCCTTCTCCTTCTTCTTCTCTTCTTCGCTTCTTCTTCTTCTTCCTTCTTTTCATTTTTCCTCTTTCTTCTCCTCTTGTCCTCTTGTTTGGGCTAAATTAGCTAGTTATGCCTTTTTGGAGCTAACTATGTCATTTTGGAGGAAAATTATGTAAGTATAGGTCATTTTTTATTAAATAGGCCATTTTGGATCTAACTAAGCTAATTATGTCATTTAGGTGGAAGAGAAGAAGAAGGAGAAGGAGAAGAAGAAGGAGAAGTAAAAGAAGAAGAAGGAGGAGGAGGAGGAGGAAAAGAAGAAGAAGAAGGAAAAGGAGCTTCTTCTCCTTCTTCTTCCTCCTTCTCCTTATTCTTCTCTTCTTCTTCTTCTTCTCACCAAACATACCATTATCGTCATCACGACGGTGAAGCACGGTGGCTCTAGCTTGTTTCACCTGGAGAAGGCTGCCTTAGAGAAGGCTCCACTGTAGAAGAGTCGTGCGATGCGTTTTGGGAGATATTCTGCACCAAACATCGTTTGCAATGTGTCGTTAGCATGATGACACTCTTAAGATCGCTGCATTGAAATGAAATTCACCGTCCCCGCCATGTTAATGACTGGCATCGCCAGAGGGACTTGGCCGGTCTTCTCGCACATAGACTGTACATTTGGTTTCGACAAGTCAAACTTTTTAGTAATTAATGAGACGGACATTAAAATGCAAGATTTGAAATAATATGAAGAAGAAACTCACCACGAAGAGCTCGTACATGGCCCTGTTAGACGCATCATTCTGTGCCCTCTCCGCCTCTAGCAATGCAGTCGTCCTCTCCTCCAGCTCCTTCATCTCCTTATCCTTCTCCACCAAAGCCGCCTGCATTGCATCTCTCTCTCTTTCAGAATAGCAGCCTGCAACAGAACTCATTGTTAGCATTGTAATCATATTGGTTACCACGCACAACATAATGCGGAAAGATAGTTGAGTCCATTAAAATAACCTCGATGGCGAGCTCGACTGGCCGTGGACGAGGTGTTATCTCAGGACAGGAGCTCGTTTGGCATGCCTTTATCTGCTAGAGAGTGCTAGGACAACGTATAAGGCCGTCTCCAATGGCGATCGAGCCATGGGGCCTCCCGTTGCCAGCTATCATCACCAGCTCTGGATCAATAGGCCCCTCGCTCGGGTTAAAGTCCTCCCCTTTCCTCGCCTTCCCGTGATCTCTGTACTTCACGAGCTTGTGGTAGGAGGAGATGTTGGTGAAGTTTTCTGGATGCTCGAGGTCAGACTCAGAGAATGGCTTCACCTTCTTGTACGAGGCAGTATGGGCCATCGCATACAGGTCGTACATCCGTGGCGCCTCCGTCTTATTGTGATACGTCTAAAAGAGAGAGAGAGGAAAATTGTATTAGTAAAGGGCTCAAGATAGCATTAAGAATGAATTCCATGAGGCATGAAGCAAACCACATACCCAGTTCTTGCCAAATTGGATTAAGTTGACGCTCCCTTGATGGTGTGTCACACCAACCATTTTTCCACGCCTCTCCTTGGCGTTGTTGTGGCTGGCCTCCCATGTTTTGGAGCACCACTGATCCACCAAGGCCTCCCAACAATCCATCTTATACACACACCATCTTGTGGGCACCTAAGTTAATAAAGAGAAATTTGAGCGTGTAAGAACCAAATCAAGGAAACTAACTACAAAGCCTTAATAATATGTAATTACCTTCATCTAATGCTCCTTCTCCATCTTAGAATCGCGGCACTTCGCCTTGTCCTTCCTAATACGCCGCAAGGCATAGTAGTCTCGAACAGCCTGCACCCGAACCTCGTGCCGAAAGTTTTGAAGTAGGCGGCGGCATTCGGTATCGATAACCTTTGCCGCGTCCTCCTCGTATCCCTCCTCACACCTGTAGTAGGTCTACAAACGAGACAACACCGATTAGTACAATAACTAGCTATGGTTCATTTATAATTGTGTAAAGGAGAAACTACCCAGAACTGTCGGATCACCATGTCGGCCCTCGTGTGGCACAAGACACCATCGATATCCACCTCCGGCGGGGCCGGGGCACCCAAGTAGTGCTCCTAGGTCTTTCCTACCTCTCGCTCCCGACCGGGTAATGTAACAAACCCTGGGAAGTTTTGACGGCAAAGCACACCAAGGACGCTGTTGGGCTTGCAGACACCCTTGGCAACAATCCAACCCCAGCAGTATGACAAATTAAAGCCAAAACAATAGATATTTGAGAAAACGTGAAGGCAAAAGGTTAAATAAGAGTAAATTAACTTAATTCTCCCCATTTGGCTTAATCAACCACCTCTGCTTGCAGGTCGCCGACATGAGCGGGAGCCCCAAACTACCACGCTGGTAGATGGTAGCCCCCTCACCCAGCTCCTCATCGCTATCAACATGGCCACTTGGCTCAGGCTGACCCTGATCAGCCCAGGTATCCCACTGGGTCTCTGGGGAAGTACCCTCATCCCTGCTTTGCTTTGGAGTCTCCTAGAACGAAGCCTCTGAGACACGAGTCTCGTGGGTCGAAGGCACATCGACCTGAGGCTCGTCGACTTGAGGCTCGTGAACCGGAGACTGTGTAGCCTCCACCTCAGACAAATCCACCCTAGAAGTCATGTGCTCAGGTGAATTACCTTGGGGTGGCGGCGAGGAAGGCGTGGCAGCCACCGCCCTACCTCTTCGGCGGCCACGTGTACCTTTAGTACAACATAAATACCAACATGAGTAATAAAATGTATATATATACCAACATGACTACAACATAAATACCAACATGAGTACAACATAAATACCAACATGAGTAATACCATTAGTACCTCTCAGCTTCGCAGGGGGTCGACCTCCTGACACGGGGGCCGCGAGAGTCGAAGAAGCGGCCACTCCATGCAGAGTAGAGAGCAACGCTCTCCGAAGAGGCGAGTCGGGAATGGAAGTACCCATCCCACGACCCGCCGACGAAGAAGGAGCCGCGGAGTGCTTTCGACCCTTTCCCACCATCTTTCAACACCTGTCATTACAAAGAGTAAATGAAATTAGTACAACATAAATACCAACATGAGTAATAAAATGTATATAATTTAAGTGTATCATCATCATAAATACCAACATGACTAATAAAAATTGAATACCTAACATGAACTCAAACTTTATATATAGTAATAGTTGAATACCTGATATGAACTAATCGTGCTCGTCTATATATGCTTCGGGGTCAATAAGTGCATCATGATCATCACTATCATCAATAAATGCATCATCATCATCACTATCAGGAAGAACATGTGGAAGGCCACCATTATGTAATCGGTCAAGAAGTGACAGGTCATCCGCAGCAGTAACCTCTTCTTCTTCCTGCTCTTCCTATTCAGGCTCAGGGGTTAAGACGGATTCACTGTCGCTGTCTACTTCAATGTTCTGGGGTGAAGTAGAGCGGTTCTTGAAACGTTTCTTGGACATACGTGTTTCTTGGAAGAATTCTCCTTCATATGTGTCTGGGTTAATGTGAGGTTCGTAATCCTCTTCATTGAGGGTAGGTGGTCTAAAATGTGGTGGCACTTCATAAACAACATCCCAACCTTTCAGATTTGGATTAGTTTGGCAGGCGCACGGTAGATAGAAAACTTGTGTCGCCTGTTGAGCCATAATATAGACATCGGGAACATCTAAGTGGGTGTTTTGGTTGATTTCGACTAGTCCTATATGTTCATCAGTCCTTCTCGGCTCAAACCAATAACATTTGAAGACTACGACGGTCGGTGTGTTTTCAACATAGAATAGAAGTTCATAAATTGCTTCAACTCTTGCATAATACTCGATGCCTCCTTCGCCGATAGCAGAGACAGAACAATCTGTAGTCTTTAGGTCGGTCATAGATAGCTCTTTGCCAAAGGTACGAAAGTGATACCCGTTGATGTTGTATTTGTCAAATGAACGGACCTTATAGTCAAAACCATTAGCGACTTGTCTCAACTCGGCGTCCATAGACTCTGCATCAGCCTACAAGTTTAATATGAAAGAATGGATGCATTAGCCGCAAATTAGACCAAGAAATCAAATGGACCATTAATGGTAATTAATTACCCTTTGTTTGAACCAAGAGATGAAACCGGGATAGTCGCCTCCATGCTTTGCGAGAAGCTCATACTCTTTGACGGAATCCTTTGCGATGACCGCTCCGTCCAAGAATTCGGCAATGTATCGACTATATCAAATATCCGGGAATAAGAGTAGTTGAAAGGAATTAGAAGTTGCGGAACAATAATTTACCGAGAACTTACTCGATGTACCGCCACACATCTGTTAGGTTGGTGAAGATATACAATGAAATGGTCCGCCATTCTTCGACATGCAACGATTTCCCTTTCGAAGCACCAGATGGTGCGAGCTTCCCTTTGAATAGGCTGAGGTTGGATCGACCTTTTTTTGGATCATCATCATTGTACCGAGGCTTCGGGTTATGCAAATGATGATTTTTGGCTTCGTAGTCTGCTGTCAAGATGTTTGCCGCCATCTCAGTAATGAATGCCTCGGCCATCGATGCTTCAATTCTACGTTTATTTTTACACTTAGCTCGAAGCGTCTTCTGCATCCTCTCAGTTAGAAGCACCATCGATTTTGAACGCCCCCCCCCAATCTTGCCTCGGTCGGGAGATGCAAAATGAAATGCTGCATTGGATTAAAGAAGCCCGGTGGAAAGATCTATTCTAATTTGCAGATCAACTCCGGCGCCAACTCTTCCATTTCATCTAGCATGCCACGCGATAGTTCTTTCGCACAAAGAGAACGGAAGAAATAGCTCAGCTCTGCTAGTACTAGCCATTCATCCTCAGGGATAAAGCCACGCAACATCACCGGCATTACCCGCTCAATCCATATGTGCCAATCATGACTCTTGAGACCAAATATTTTCAATTTCCCAAGACTCGCTCCCCTCTGTAGATTCGCAGCATACCCATCGGGGAACATCAACCACATTTTCACCCACAATAGCATTTCCCTCATAGCTGGCCTTTCAAGATTGAACCATGGCTTTAGCTTCGCTATGCTTTGCTTTCCTTTCCGTTGTCGCAAGTTTTGTAACGGTCTATCACATAGAGCCTCCAGGTCGATTCTAGCCTTAGGATTATCTTTTGACTTCCCCTCTATGCCGAACAATGTACCAAAAATGGCCTCTGCAATATTCTTTTCAGTGTGCATCACGTCGATGTTGTGTGGGCAAAGGAGGTCTATAAAGTAAGGCAGATCCCACAAACATATCTTGTGAGTCCAGGCGTGTTTCGTATTATACCCTTTGAAATACCCTGGACAATCTGGATCCAGCTCAAGAGCGTTTATCTGATCCAGGATCTGTTGGCCTATCAACGCAGCTGGTGCAGTGTTTTTGACAACTCTACCTTTGATGAAATTCTTCTTGTCTCTTCTGAACTTATCGTCAGGATCCAGGAATTGTCTATGCATGTCGAAGCAAGAATACTTGCGACCAGCCTGCAGCCAACGGAACTGAAGAGCTGCCTTGCATGTGGTGCACGGGATCCTTCCATGCACACACCAGCCAGAGAATAGCGCAAACGCCGGATAATCATGCGTCAAGTACATGTACCA
This sequence comes from Hordeum marinum, assembly GCA_022496015.1. Classification (NCBI taxonomy): domain Eukaryota; kingdom Viridiplantae; phylum Streptophyta; class Magnoliopsida; order Poales; family Poaceae; genus Hordeum; species Hordeum marinum. The sequence continues at coordinate 335,747,144 of CM039677.1, read as the reverse complement.
CACATGCATTTTGAAATTTGTTTTGGTAGTGGCGTCGTAGGTCTTGATCCCATTATCCCAGGCTTCTTGCAACTCATCCTTAAGCGGCTGCATGTACACATTCATATTCTTCCCCAGATAGTTGGGCCCTGGTATTATCAACGTCAGGAAAATGTTCTTTATTTTCATAATCTCTCTGGGTGGGAAATTGAGTGGGATGACAAATACAGGCCAACAACTGTATTGTGTTGTCATCATACCATACACATTCAACCCATCCGTGCTGATGGCAACTCTTGGATGCCTTGGATCTTCTGATTTATCCTTATGTAATGCATCGAAGTGCCTCCACGCAAAACCATGTGAAGTGTGTACCAGCATCTTGTTCCCATCCACATCTAGTTCGGTTCTTTTGGCCAATTTGTGCCATGTCATCTGTCTAGCCGTCTCTTCGACCATGAAAAGACATTGAAGTCTTGGTACGATTGGCAGATACCGAAGAAGAGTAATGGGGATTTTGGTCTGATTCTTCTCACCCAGACCGTTGTCTACCACAATATACCTGCATGAATTGCAAATGGGGCAATAGTTCAAGGCCGCATACTCAAGCCTAAATAAGGCACATCCATTCTCACAGGCATGTATCTTCTCATAGGGCATCTTAAGTACACGAAGGATTTTCTCTGATTGGTACAGGTTTGCAGGCATTACATGGCCTTTAGGTAGAAAGCATCCAAATATCGTCATCATCGCGTCGTAGCATTCTCTGCCTAGGTTGAATTGAGCCTTCAGATCCATTACTTGCGCGATGGCATCCAGCTAACAAAGCTCAGTTTGCTCGTGGAGAGGACGTTTTGAAGACTCCAACATTTCATAGAAGGCCTTTGCAGATTCCTCCATCTCATCGTCTGAATCTCGAGCATCATCAAAGTCTTGCACCATGTCTTCGATCCCGGTACCATGCTCGTCGGTGCGACGACGAATCACCACAGCTCTGGCACGTTGGTCAGACTCACCATGAAAACTCCACACTATATAATTAGGCACAAAACCCCACTTCTACAGGTGTTTACCCATTTCAAACTCTGTCTGCTTTTTCCAGTTGTCGTAGTTGGGACAGGGGCACCATGTTTTTTGCTGGCCATTTGCAAATGCAGCTCTCACAAACCCCCTGGTTTTTGTTAACCATTCATTGGTCATGTCTTGATGACTAGGGTGACCAGTGTACATCCAAGCACGATCACTCATGTTGCCTAGCTACCTATGGGCGCACAAGAAATAAATATATAATTCATCACCTATATTCATCCACTAATCAAGTTTGTCAGTTTTATTACGTTCATGCAACCTACACGCTAATAGGTAAAGATAGGTCCTAATCCCACCCGAGTATGTGTAGATTGGGTTCGTTTTCCCATGCTCTACTCCAGATGCGATGCAGAATTTTGGCAGCACATCCCCGCTGTTCTCTTGATACACGTCTCGGCAATAAGCAGAGAGGATGTGTACCCAGAGAACAACAGGGAGGCACTGACGAAATTACGCATCAGATCCGGAGCACAGCATATGGGAAAACGAACCAATCTACACATACTTAGGCTGTCCATGGATAACGTTGGACAATTCGAAAGGATGGTGGTTATAAATATGCAAAGACATGCATATTTCTAGATGTCGCCCTTTCGAACGGGAGACGCATACTGGTCACACATACTCATGATTGAAGAAACCTATAGATAGCAAGTTTCATCGGCACGAAGACCAGAACAGAGCAAATTAAGCGGGTAGGAGGAGAAGTCATTTGGGCTCACCAACAAACGCAGGGGTGGAGCTCGTCCAATGCACATGGAGGTCGTCGAACAACTCCACATTAAAATTCAGCCGATCAACACAAATATGATGTTTATAACAAAATCAGAAAATATGTGACCTAACTCATAATTTACAAAACTATGACCTCCTTGGCCTCTGGAAGGCCGAAGAGCAGCTTTTCGGTCAACAGGAGGCAGAATAGGTGTCGGGGGGCGGGGGTCAGTGGCATCGAGAGTTAGTGGCGTCAGGGATCAGTGGCGTCGGGAGTTAGTGGCGTCAGGGGTCAGTGGCGTCGGGGGTAAGGGTCGATGGTCGGTGGTGTCGGGGGTCGGGGGTCGGTGGCATCGGTGGTCGGGGGTCGATGGCATCGGGGGTCGGTGGCGTCACGGGGTCGGGGGTCGAGGGTCGGCGTTTGGTGGCGTCGGGGGTAGGGGGCAGTGGCGTTGGGGGTCGGTGGCGTTTGGGGTCGGTGGCATCGGGGGTCGGGGGTCCATAGCGTCGGGGAAGAAGAAGAAGAATAAAAAAACACCTCTTCTTCTTCTCCTCCTCTCCTCTTTTTTTCTTCTTCTTCTTCTTCCTCTTCTTTTTTCTTCTCCTCCTCTTCTTCTTCTTCCTTTCCTTTTTTCCTCTTCTTCTTCTCCTCCTCTCCTCTTTTCTTCTTCTTCTTCTTATTTTTTTCTTCTACTCCTCCTCTTCTTCTGATTCTTCTTCTTATTATTATTTTTTGTTCTTTTCCTTTTTTTATTTTTCCTTTTTTGCTTCTTCTTTTCTTTTTCTCCTTCTTCTTTTCTTCTCCTCCCCCTTTTCGTCTTCTCCTCCTCCTCGTCTTCTTCATCTTATTCTTCTTATTCTTCTTCTTTTCTTCTCCTAATAATTTTTTTTCAAGAACTAACCTAACTAACCTAGAACTAACCTAACTAACCTAGAACTAATCTAACTAACCTAACTAACAGTAGTAACTCACCTAACTAGCAGCAAAAACAGGAAAAAAACGGGGGGGAGAGCTCACCGGAGTGGGGCGGTGGGGCACCGGGACGGCGAGGGCGTCGGGGCGGCGAGGCGCTTGGTTGTCGAGGCGGCGGGGGCGGCGGGGTCGCGGGGCAGTGGGGCGCTAGGCCGCAGGGGCCGCGGGGCGCTGGGCGGCGGGGTGCGTCGGTGGCGACGCGCGGCGGGAGGTGGGCCGGGGTGGCGTGCGGTCGGGGCGGCGGCTGGGTGCGGTCGGGGGCGGGGGGCCGTCGATGGTGTGGGGCGGCAGAGGGGGAGGGGCGGGGGAGCGGAGGGCGGCGGCGTCAGGAGACGAAAATAGAAGAGAGAGAGAGGGAGAGAGAGAGAAGAGAGAGAGAGGAGGGGGTAACGGCCCGTTAGAGTTATTTTCTTTGCCGTCTGCTAGCAGACAGCAAAGTTTCTTTGCCATCCGCTAGCAGACGGCAAAGAGGTGGGGTGGGCCATTGCAGTTAACTGCCCTCCACTGGGCCCCACCCCACCACTTTGTCGTCTGCTAGCGAACGGCAAAGAAGCTTTGTCGTTCGCTAGCAGACGTCAAAGAGCTGGCTGATAGCAAATAGTGTCTTTGCCATCAGCCAGCTCTTTGCCGTCTGCTTTCCCAAAGCTGACGGCAAACAACCTCTTTGTCGTCTGCCAGCAGATGGCAAAGAGCTGGCAGATGGCAAATAACTTAATTCCAGTAGTGAATGAGCTAGTCTACTAGAGGCACACTAGGGACAAATTGTTGTCTATATATCCACACATGCAATGTGCTTCCAATCAATACAATTATAGCATGGATAATAAACAATTATCATGAGCAAGGAAATATAATAATAAACACTTTATTTATTCCCTCTAGGGCATATTTCCAACATTCTCCCACTTACACTAGAGTCAATAATCTAGTTCACATCACTATGTGATTTACATTGTAATGAATCGAACACCCATGTAGTTCTGGTGTTGATCATGTTTAGCCCTTGGAAGAGGTTTAGTCAATGGGTCTACAACATTCAGATCCGTGTGCACTTTGCAAATATTTATGTCCTTCTCCTCGATGTAATCGCAGATGGAATTGAAGCGTCGCTTTATGTGTCTGGTCCTCTTGTGAAACCTTGGTTCCTTGGCCAGAGCAATGGCACCAGTGTTGTCATAGAACAGAGTCATTGGATTCAGTGCACTCGGCACTAGTCGAAGATCTGTCATGAACTGCTTCATCCAGACACCTTCCTTTGCTGCCTCCGAGGCTGCGACATACTCTGTCGCGCATGTAGAATCGGCTACCATGCTTTACTTGGAACTGCACCAGTTTACCGCTCGCCCGTTGAGAATAAATATGTATCCGGTTTGCGACTAAGAGTCATCCGGATCAGTTTCAAAGCTTGCATCGACGTAACCCTTTACGGCGAGCTCTTCATCACCTCCATAAACAAGAAACATTTCCTTAGTCCTTTTCAGGTACTTAAGGATATTCTTGACCGCCGTCCAGTGCTCCATTCTAGGATCACTTTGAAACCTTCCAGCCATACTTATGGCAAGGCTGACATTGGGTCTTGTGCACAACAATGCATACATGATAGAGCCTATAGCTGAAGCATAGGGGATGACACTCATCTTGTCTCTATCTTCTTCAGTGACTGGGCATTGAGTCTTACTCAATTTCACACCTTGTAACACAGGGAAAACCCCCTTCTTGGACTGATCCATTTTGAACTTCTTCAAGACTTTATCAAGTTATGTGCTTTGTGAAAGTGCTATTAAGCGTCTCGATCTATCTCTATAGATCTTAATGCCTAATATGAAAGCAGCTTCTCCTAGGTCCTTCATTGAAAATATTTTGTTCAAATATTCCTTCATGCTTTCTAGCATTTCTATATTGTTTCCAATCAGCAATATGTCATCCACATATAATATTAGAAACGCTACAGAGCTCCCACTCACTTTCTTGTAAATACAAGCTTCTCCATAAAATTGCATAAACCCAAACGCTTTGATCACCTCATCAAAGCGCTTATTCCAACTCCGAGATACTTGCACAAGTCCATAAATGGATCGCTGGAGTTTGCAAACTTTGTCAGAATTCTCTGGATCGACAAAACCTTCTTGTTGCATCATATACAACTCTTCCTCAAGGAAACCGTTGAGGAACGCTGTTTTCACATCCATTTGCCAAATTTCATAGTCAAAATATGCAGCTATTGCTAACATGATTCTGACGGACTTAAGCATCGCAACAGGTGCGAAGGTCTCATCGTAGTAAACTCCTTGAACTTGTGAAAAACCCTTTGCCACAAGTCGAGCTTTATAGACGGTGACATTACCGTTTGAGTCCGTCTTCTTCTTAAAGATCCATTTGTTATGAATGGCCTTTCACCCTTCAGGTAATACTTCCGAAGTCCATACTTTTTTTTCATACATGGATCCCATCTCGGATTTCATAGCCTCTAACCATTTCTCGGAATCCGTGCCCATCATCGCTCCTACGTTCATTGTTATCCAACAACATGACCTCCAAGACAGGGTTGTCGTACCACTCAGGAGCAGTACACGCCCTTGTCGACCTACGAGGTTCAATAGTAACTTGATCCAAAGCTTCATGATCATCATCATTAACTTCCTCTTCAAATGTCGTAGGCTCCACAAAAATATCTTTCTGTGTTGCGCTACTCTCTCGTTGAAGTAAAGGTTCAACAACCTCATCAAGCTCTATTTTCCTCCCACTCAATTATTTCGAGAGAAACTCTTTCTCAAGAAATGTTCCGTTCTTAGAGACAAACACTTTGCCTTCGGATATGAGATAGAAGGTATACCCAACTGTCTCTTTTGGGTATCCTATGAAGAAGCATTTCTCCTCTTTGGGTTCCAGCTTTTCAGGCTAAAGCTTTTTGACATAAGCATCAAATACCCAAACTTTAAGAAATGACAACTTTGGCCTCTTACCAAACCACAGTTAATATGGCGTCGTCTCAACAGATTTCGATGGTGCCCTATTTAAAGTGAATGCAGCTGTCTCTAATGCATAAACCCAAAATGATAGTGGCAAATCGGCAAGAGACATCATAGAATGCACCATATCTAATAAGGTTCGATTACGATGTTCGTACACACCATTACGATGTGGTATTCCAGGCGGTGTCAACTTTGAAACAATTCCACACTGTCTTAAGTGACTGCCAAACTCATAACTCAGATATTCACCTCCTCAATCAGATCGTAGGAATTTAATCTTCTTGTTACGATGATTCTCAACTTCACACTAAAATTGCTTGAACTTTTCAAACATTTTAGACTTGTGTTTCATTAAGTAAATATACCCACATCTACTTAAGTCATCAGTGAAGGTGAGAAAATAACGATATCCACCGCGTGCTGCAACATTCATTGGACCACACACATCAGTATGTATGATTTCCAATAAGTCGCTTGCCTTTTCCATTGTGCCAGAGAATGGTGTTTTAGTCATCTTGCCCATGAGGCATGGTTCACATGTGTCAGGTGATTCAAAATCAAGCGACTCCAAAATTCCATTGACATGGAGCTTCCTCATGCGTTTTACACCAATCTGACCCAAACGGCAGTGCCACATGTATCATCACTATCGAGATTCAATATGAATAAACCCCTCACATTGGGTGCATGACCATAAAAGATATCACTCATATAAATAGAACAACCATTATTCTCTAATTTAAATGAGTAACCCTCTCGTAATAAACAAGATGCAGATATAATGTTCATGCTTAACGTAGGCACTAAATAACAATTATTCAGGTTCATCACTAATCCTGATGGTAATCGAAGAGAGAGCATGCCGACAGCGATCACATCAACCTTGGAACCATTTCCGATGCGCATCGTCACTTCGTCCTTCGCCAGCCTTCGTCTATTATGTAGTTCCTGTTTTGAGTTGCAAATGTGAGCAACCGAACCGGTATCAAATACCCAGGCACTACAACAAGAGCTAGTAAGGTACACATCAATAACATGTATATCATATATACCTTGTTTGTTGTTGGCCGCCTTCTTGTCAGCTAGATACTTGGGGCAGTTCTGCTTCTAGTGACCAGTTCTGTTGCAATGAAAGCACTCAGTTTCTGGCCTGGGTCCAGCCTTGGGTTTCTTCACGAGAGGAGCAACTACTTTGCCATACTTCTTGGATTTATCCTTCTTTCCCTTGCCATTTTCCTTGAAACTAGTGGTTTTATTGACCATCAACACTTCATGTTCTTTTTGGATTCCAGACTGAGTGACTTTCAGCATCGCAAACATCTCGGCAACTGAATTGTTCATCCTGTGCATGTTATAGTTCATCACAAAGCTCTTGTAGCTAGGTGACAGTGATTGAAGAACTCTATCAGTGATCGCCTCTGGCGGAAGGGGCATCCCCAACTCCGCCAGACGAGTCGAATACCAAGACATTCCGAGAATATGTTCACTGATAGACCCGCTTTCCTCCATTTTGCAAGCATAGAACTTATCGGAGGTCTCATACCTCTCGATCCGGGTGTTCTTCTTAAAGATAAACTCCAACTCCTGGAACATCTCATATGGTCCATGACGTTCAGAATGTCTTTGAAGTCCCGGTTCTAAGACATACAATATTGCACACTAAACTATTTAGTAATCTCCAGAACGTGCCTCCCAAGCGTTCTTAACGTCTTCGGACACTAGTGCAGAAGAGGCCTATAGTCCCAGGCCGGATGGACCTTTAGTACCGGTTCCCCAACCGGTACTAATAGGTCAGGACTAAAGGTCCAGAGCTTTAGTACCAGTTGGACCACGAACCGATACTAAAGGCCCTCCACGTGGCTGGCTGCATGGACTGGTGGTGGAAGACCTTTAGTACCGGTTGCTGATACCAACCGGTACTAAGCCTTCTATTTTTTTTGTTTTAGCTTTTAATTAGGTTTTAATTTTCCTCTCTATTTTTTGTGTTTTCCATTCATTTCAAATTTATTTTACGGTGCTACATACTATAAACAGTACACAAGTTCATGCATATATATATGTAATATAATATACAATATCTCATACACAGTATATATATATACAAATGGAATTACACATCCATATAAATTTGGGACTTATAATTAACTTAAGGCCCAAAACCCGGCCGGGACTAGCTAGCTAGGGTTCCGGATGAAATCTCAGTTCTCTACTACTAATTTGCTGGCATTATTGAGGTGGCGGTAAGGAATAGTGCTCTCCATTTACATGAATGACATGTTGAAGAAGAAATGCCGCAAATTCCTCTTGAAGTGCTACAAAGCGTTTCTCGGGTGAGAGCTTCGACATCATCTCCCAAACCTGGAGTTGTCTTTCACGTGCTGCTCTACGACGTATATGACTTTTGGTCTGGATGCGAATGTCCTCGCAGAGGAAATATCCACATAAATTTGTCCCCTGTGGCTGCTTCGCGCACTTTGCAAAAGAATAGAATTGAATAAGATAATTAATAATCGAGCATGATAAAGGTATTGAAAATAGAATTAATGAGATGCGCGGACCTAGTAGTACTACTAAATTACCTGCATCCTTTTCCACTGCAGCTTCAGTTTCCATTGACGACCGTGATGGTTTTTTCTATCATCTTTTTCGAAAAACTACCCGACAAAGGAAAAGAACGAAAGAGTTATTATAATTACTTTTGATATTAGGAAATAATGAAAGAAAGCGAGGTCGATAAAGATTGAAATTACCGTACTATCATAAAATACAAGTCCACGTATGATTGTTCTGGTGTATCTAGTGAGTCGTACACTTGAACAAGTCCATCCGCGAGGATAATATATAGGAGGATATAGTGGTCTCTACGCAGAAGTTTATATAACTAAGCAAGCATGTGCATATAACTCATCAACTACACTTGACAGCGAGCTAGTAAGCAAAAATAGAATTTGTAGTTTACAAGAGAGTAAACACTCACCCCATGTTGTAAGGAAATATTATAGTAGATTTGTTGGTATTCATTAGTGCCTCTAGAAATTTTTGCAAGAGATCTTCTGTGTGCTTCGCATAATGTTTTACCACATGACCATTAACGGTACTTGCGTCGATGAACCCAATGTCATCGATTCCCTCTTGTTTCAATTCCCACATCTTCAATTTGCATAATAGTGTAGAAAAGAACATATATAGTGAGGATAAGCCAATGAATGATATCTTAGCTAGAGACTTAAATTACTAAAGATATAAATCACTTACAGACAATAGCAACTGATGAGAGTTTTGTCGATAGAGTCCATGTGGTATAACTGGAAAAGTTCTGAGAATTCAAGACATATGTCACATGCATTGACGTAATGCTCTTTCCTTACTTTGACCATGACCGCCATCTCCCCTCGCTTTGCTTCACGCATGTACCCATCATGCAACCGCCGCATCGCAGTTGGTAGTTCCTTGTACTTCTCGGGTGTGACAAGTGGTTTTCCGACGGCATATTGCATTGCGTACTCAGTTGCATTATACCCGCGGATTTCCTCGGTGCCAAGGATTTGGTCAAGAGTGAGACCTGTAGCCTTTAGTACTTCGAGGTCGATTGGGTTGCCTTGCACGTCGACTAGTTGGATCGGTTGCTTGCTTGGATTGGTACTCACCTTGAGTAGAGAGATCGATTGCTTGGATTGTTCTCCGACCTAGGGAACTGTTTTCCCGCTAGTTGATGTCGTACTTCCTGACTTCTTCCTTGGGCTGGGCCGACTTCTCTGCTCACTTGCCTTCTGAATCTGTCGCTCATAGTATGTCCGCATACGCTCAATATATCCCGGGGGTCGATCAATAAAGTGTTCCATAAAGTGATCTTGGACTTCCCTGGGTATTACCTCCTTTGGCAGCACGGTCTTCTTCGCCAAAAAGGCTTTCACTTGGAGATCGCATTCAATTTTATTTTCCTTCGGTGTCATGCCATAAGGCAGCTTCCTTTTGGCCGGAGGCTCGGGTTTCTTCTTTGCTTTCTTCCGAAGAGGACTGCTGGTGGCCTTCCTCTTTTGGGAGCCCTGCTGGCGGGACCGCTGCAGGGGTGGAGTCGGCTCACGCGACGGAGATCGATATCGATGATCATATGGACTCGCGTCGTGCTCCGTCCCAAGGTTGGGAGGACTACTCATGGCGAGGTGGGGAGGACTGCTGGCGAGGTGGGACGCCTCTTGAGGTGGGGACGACTGTGGGGGAGCTCGATGTGCGGAGGACTACTGGCAAGGTGATTGCTGCCAAGGTGACTGCTGGCGAGGTGGGGAGGATTGCTAGCGCTACGATGCCTCTGGCTAGGATCCCTCTCGCTGGACATCGATACTCGGAGGAGCCGGTGGCCTTAGCACCGAGTGTGGAAAGACGATGGAGTCCTTACTCGATAGAATGAGACCACGGACGGCTTCTGCCAATGTGGACTCCCCCTCACCTCCAGGGATGTCAAGCGATAGTTCATCATATCCCGGCTCTATTGCGTCCACCACGACACAAGCATACCCATCTGGAACCGGATTGCAATGCCAGAGAACATCAGGTGTATTTGGTAAAGCATAGCCCGTTGCGACCCGCACGGGTATGTTCTTCATTTTCTGGATTAGCTCACAAGATGTCTTCTCGGTGATATCATCCACGGGGGTGTGACCCAGCGGTGCCCCTGTGGAACCCACGCTGCTTTTCTGCATTGTAGATGGGATGGGTTCTTCCCCTGCCTCCTGCTGCAGAGTTTCCCTTTGCTGGGTCAGTACCTGTATCTGCAGCTGCTGCTGCTCGTACTTCTGTTCCAACTTCGAAAGTCGGTCTGCTTCCACCTTCTTTTTTCTCGAATGGCTTTTATAACTGTCCTGCCATCCCGCAAACCCCTCGTACCATGGAACAACGCCCATGCCTTGTGTTCGTCCTCCGTGTTCGGCATTCCCGAGGGCGCGTGTAAGCTCGTCGTTCTCTCTATCGGGGTGAAACCGTCCTTCTTGGTCATCTTTTATTGCTTGAATCAACTCATGTGATGCATGCTTCAGACTGGCCAGTCCAATAATCTTCCCTATGGCTGGGTCCAACTTTCCCCCATGCGCAAAAAACAAATTCCTGCACCTCTTGGGCCAGTTGAAGGTTACTGGAGTGATCCCTTTAGCAAGCATCTTATTCTCTAATGCATCCCACTTAGGAATGGCTGACTTGTATCCACCTGTCCCTAGTTTATGGTGATACTTTTTTTCTCAGAATTTATCTTATTCTTTGCCGACTTCTCCATAGCAGCTATCGATGTCTTGTACTCGATAAATGCGTCCCAGTGATCCCTTACCTTCTCGTATATTCCTTTGAATTCGGGCGCCTTCTTGCCTCTAGCGTTGTACTCGGTCCATAATCTTTTCTTCCAAGTCTGGAACGCGCCGGCCATCTTATGGAGGGCAAACTCCTTGACTTTGTTCCTTTGACGCTCGGAGAGAGAATCTGGTAGGGTGAAATGCTCCATGAGCTCTCGCCAAAGGGCATCTTTAATTCTTGTATCGATATAATTCACTCCTGGTTTTGGTTCCTTTGGATGAATCCATTCATGCATTGTGATCGGGACTCCGTCCCTAACAACCACTCCGCATTGACGCACAAATGTCTTGGCATTGGCTTCACGGTGAGTCGGTTCGCCATTATGTTTGAAAGCATCAAGATTGAGCTTTACGTTGCCGTCCAATATTTTGGCAGCACCTCGTACATTTCTACTAGATTGGCTCGATCCGGAGGGATGATAATTAAAATAAGAATGATTTGTTAATATATATACATATATATACAAATCAATTAATACACATGTAATGATCACCAGAGGCTAATGGATGTGTATATACCTCGCCGAACATTCTTGGTTGTTCCGGATTTTGGAACATATGTTGTTCTTCCTCGGTCTCACATCCATCACAGTGATTGTTCAGATATTGTGAGCCATCATCATGATCATGTGATTCACCTCGAAGGTCCGCTGGGTTTTCGGAGGAGCGTATCATGACTGATAATTAATTAATAATGCATCATCCAATACATATATAGTATAGTTCTTAGAAAAGATTTCATCTGCATAATCTTGGATAATTTTCAATACATCGGCTAATCTCCATCGATCTAGCTAATACATCATAATAGTAGCTAGCTAATATATCGATCTAGCTAGAACCCTAGCGCCCGGTGGATATCGGGGCGGGCGGTGGACACCCAAAGAGAAGGAACCATCACGGGAACATAGCTGCAATGAGATCCCTGAAGAATCTGCCAGGTATTGTCGGACCTGGCCTCCAAAGCTGCCATGTACCGACGGACGTGCTCGTTCTCCTTGTTGACATGATACTGTACCACCTCCGCGGGGGACTCAAGCCTCTGAAAACTCTGTGGGCCATGCGGCCGCCACCACAGAACCTCCGGGTCAACGACGAGCTGGCTCCTCACCAAGTTGCACCGCCCGGAAGGCAGCACCTCCCAATACCAGCCCGGCGGAGCCCAGTCCCTGACAGGGCCCCTCGGCTCAAGCAAGTAACCTCCTCCGGTGACTCGACAACGAAGATGCGGGATCGGCATCGTCGACGTCGAGAAGAAACACTTAATTACGAAAACAAATTAAATAAAACTTTGCAAAATTAACACTTAACAAAATTAACACTTAGCAAAATTAACACTTAGCATCTAGCAAAATCAAGAATTACGGCACGTTTGGATCCTAATGCATGTGTGACTATCGGTTTGTCGAGACTTTCCTTAAATAACTCTCACATATCTCATGGTGTGTTGGTGCGCACTCTCTCACATTGATACGGGGGTGTATATATGTTGGTGGACACTCTCTCGCAGTAATAGGTTCGACCGGCGGTGATGGACGCTTCCCCTCTCCTATTCTTGCACAATATATCGATGAGTATATCACAAAGAAGAGGAGAAAGAGGAAGCGCCCCCCATGACAACAGTCGGGATTCCTCCATCAAGAACACACATGAAACCCTAAACTAAATTAGGATCGATGACAGACCGAAAGTCACACACGCATTAGGATCCAACTAAATTAAACCTAAAACTAAACTAAACATAAAATAAATTAAACCTAAACTAAACATAAACTAACACATATCCTAATAACCTGACAACCCAACTAACTAACTAATTAAATAGGGGTGTTGTGTCGTGGTCGGGGTCGGGTGTCGGGGGTGTCGTGTCGGGGTGTCGGGGTTCGACGTCGAGGGACCCTAGATACCCTAGCATCTACACACTAGTCTGGCGATCATCGGGGCGATCGTCGGGGAGAGGGGTAGGCCAGGAGATCTCACCTAGCCTCCTGACCCGGAGGTGGCATTGGCGACGGGCTCGGGGCGGCGGCAACGGGATCACGGAGCGGCAACCGTAGTGAGCGGGCCGGCAATGACGGGATCGATGACGAGGGGCGGCGTTCGGGTAGGCGAGGGCGACCGTGGCGAGGGTGACGGCGGCGAGGGTGACAGCAGCGGTGGGGAGGGCAACGGCGGCGAGGGGCGGCGTTCGGGTAGGCGAGGGCGACTGCGGCGAGGGTGACGGTGGCGAGGGCGACGGCGGCGAGGGCGACGGTGGCGAGGGCGACGGCGGAGGTGGTGAGGGCGACGGAGGCGCGACCGACGGTGGTGAGGGCGACGGCGGTGGTGGTGCGATGGCGGCGGTGGTGAGGGCGACGACAATGGCACGGTGGTGGTGCGACGGCGGCGAGGGTGACGACGGCGAGAGCGACGACAGCGAGGGTGACCGCGGCGAGGGCGACGGCGGCGAGGGCAACGGTGGCGAGGGTGACGGCAGCGGTGGTGAGGGCGACGGCGGCGCGACCGACGACGACGAGGGCGACGGCGGTGGTGGTGCGACGACGGCGGTGGTGAGGGCGATGGCAATGGCGCGGTGGTGGTGTGACGACGGCGAGGGCGACGACGGCGAGAGCAACGGCAGCGAGGGTGACGGCGGCGAGGGCGATTCCGACAGCCTGGTGGCGCAAGTTGGAGCTCTCCCGGTGCGTGGCTCGGCCCAGGACGACGAAGTGCTCAATTTATACCAGGCACCCCTTTAGTACCGGTGCGTGACTAGCGCCGGTACTAAAGACCCTTTAGTACCGGTGCGTGCCACGCACCGGTACTAAAGGTCCTCTCAACAGAACGCGGGGCGGTGGACCTTTAGTACCTGTGCGTGACTAGCACCGGTACTAAAGACCCTTTAGTACCGGTGCTAGCCAAGCACCGGTACTAAAGGTCCTGCCAATAGAGCGCGGGGGCGGTGGACCTTTAGTACCGGTGCATGGCACGCACCGGTACTAAAGGGTCTTTAGTACCGGTGCTAGTCACACACCGGTACTAAAGGTGTTTTTTAATTAAATATTAGTTATTATTTTTTTAAAACATAAACTTTAGAAAATCATAGAAAAAAACGTAGGACTCCAATGAAAATCAATAATATATGAAAAAATATCAGAAAAATATAAAGAATCTGTTTATGGCATTTCCATGCAGGTTTGAACAACTTCAACTGATGTATAAGATAATTTGATTAAATATGGCATTTGAAATATTCATATCTCGAGTTTGAAAAGGAGTACAAATGAACTCTGAAAAGGTTGTAACTTGGCATGACATCATAATTTCACCCGCATAGTAACTTCTAGAGAGTTGAGAGGGTTACGGCAAAAACTGGATGCACTTCGTGTACAAATTGGACAATCTCATAAGAAATATGAGCGTTTCGGACGAAAACTCATCTATTACAAAGGGATTTCATTTTTAATAACTTATTTTAACTCCATACTTTTTGTGTGTTCAATATGCACCATTCAAAGGCACATCATCAATTTTCAACCCTTTCTGACTTCATTTGATATTTTTCATGCATTTAATGATTTATTTTGAGCTAAATGACCCTGAATTTGAAAAGCGGTACAAATGAACTCTGAAAAGGTTGTAACTTGGCATGACATCATAATTTGACACACATAGCAACTTCTAGAGAGTTGAGAGGGTTACGGCAAAAACTGGATGCACTTCGTGTACAAACTGTTACAAAGATATACCATGCTAGCTAGCAAATGCATGCATGTCCTTCACATAAATATATAGAAAGTGATGACGGTGAAGCCGGTCACATCCCAGAGTGGGATCTCGCGGTGTAAGACTTTTTCTACGTGTTTGTCCCTTTCTTATGATTGCGCCGTAACCATGGATAATCTTCATCATTTAACAGGATGCTTGGGTCAGTCTTCACTCTGAAGAGACGGATTTCATGAAACTTTTCATAATCTTCGGACATGTCTGTCTTGTCCTCCACTCCCACAATGTTTCTTTTCCCTAAAAGAACTATGTAGCGCTTTGGCTCATCGTATGATGTATTCGCTTCCTTATCTTTTTCTCTCCTCGGTTTGCTAGACATGTCCTTCGAATAGAAAACCTGAGCCACATCATTGGCTAGGACGAATGAGTCGTGTGTGTATCCAAGATTGTTGAGATCCACTATTGTCATTCCGTACTGCGGGTCTACCTATACCCCGCCTCTAGTATATTTGACCCATTTGCACCGAAACAAAGGGACCTTATGATCAGGTCCATAGTCAAGTTCCCATATCTCCTCTATGTAACCATAATATGTGTCTTCAAAGTTTGTTGCATCATAGCGGACACCACTATTTTGGTTGGTGCTCTTCTTATCTTGGGCGATCGTGTAAAATGTATTCCCATTTATCTCGTACCCTTTGAAAGTCGTTACAGTCGAACTTGGTGTCTTGGCCAACCAGTACAGTTCATCTAGAACATCATTGTCATTGATGAGCTTTGTTTGCAACCAACTGGCAAATGTCTCCATGTGTTTACGTTCAATCCAGGGGTCAGACTGCTGCGGATTCTTGAGCCATACAATATCCTTAAGTTCCTCCATATATGGAGTCACCTAGGTGGAATTTTGTAGAACCGTGTAGTGTGCTTGAGTGAAAGAATGCCCGTCCATATTTATTGCTTCCTTCTTTCCTATTGTGCCTTCTCCACCCAGTCTCCCCTCATGCCGCGATTCAAGAAGACCAATTGGCTTAATTTCAGGAGAAAAGTCAACACAAAACTCAATAACCTCCTCTATTCCATATCCCTTGGCGATGCTTCCTTCTGGCCTAGCACGGTTATGAACATATTTCTTTAAGACTCCCATGAACCTCTCGAAGGGGAACATACTGTGTAGAAATACAGGACCCAGAATGTTAATCTCTTCGACTAGGTGCACTAGAACGTGCATCATAATATTGAAGAAGGATGGAGGTAACACCAACTCAAATCTGACAAGACATTGGACCAGGTCATTCTGTAACCTTGGTAGGATTTCTGGATTGATTACCTTCTGAGAAATTGCATTGAGGAATGCGCATAGCTTAACAATGGCTAATCGAACATTTTCCGGTAGAAGCCCCCTAAGTGCAACTGGAAGTAATTGCATCATAATCACGTGGCAGTCATGAGACTTTAGATTTCGAAATTTTTTCTCTGCCATATTAATTATTCCCTTTATATTCGACGAGAAGCCAGACGGGACATTGATACTGAGCAGGCATTCAAAAAAAATTTCCTTCTCTTCTTTCGTAAGAGCGTAGCTGGCAGGACCTTGATACTACTTTGGAGGCATGTCGTCTTTTTCATTAATTCTTTGCTTGTCCTCCCGTGCCTCTGGTGTATCTTTTGTCTTTCCATACACGCCCAAGAAGCCTAGCAGGTTAACACAAAGATTCTTCGTCACATGCATCATGTCGATTGCATTGCGGACCTCTAGGGCTTTCCAATATTCAAGTTCCCAAAATATAGATTTCTTCTTCCACATGGGTGCGTGTCCGTTGGCGTCATTCGGAATAGATTATCCGCCAGGACCCTTTCCAAAGATTACCTGTAAATCCTTGACCATATCAAATATATATTCACGAGTGGTATTATAGGAGCATACCACATCACCTTGGCAGGAACCCTCTTCCTGTGGCGTTCGCCCTCCACATCACCAGGGTCATCACGAGGGATCTTATAGCACAGTGCACCGCATACCGGGCATGCATCCAAATTCTGGTACTCCTCACCGCGGTAGAGGATGTATTCATTAGTACATGCATGTATCTTCTGCACCTCTAATCCTAGAGAGCAGACAACCTTATTTGCTTCGTACGTACTTTCAGGCAACTCGTTATCCTTTGGAAGCAGCTTCTTTATCATTATCAGCAATTCTTGAAATCCCTTGTCAGTTACACCATTCTTTACCTTCCATTGCAGCAATTCCAGCGTGGTACCCAGCTTTTTCTGGTCATCTTCACAATTTGGATACAATAATTTCTTATGATCCTCTAACATGTGTTTCAACTTCAACCTCTCCTTATCATTTTCACAGTTTCTCTTTGCATCAGCAATGACCTGACCCTAATCATCAGCGGGCTCATCTGATGCCTCTTCTTCAGCTTCCCCCATTGATGCCTCTTCTTTAGCTTCCCCCATTGTTGTATCAGCGAAAGGATAGTTGTCATCATCCTCTTCTTCTTCATTGTCTTCCATTATAACCCCTGTTTCTCCGTGCTTGGTCCAACGTTATAGTCGTACATGAAACCGGACTTCAGCAGGTGGTAGTGAAGGGTTTTTGAGTTAGAGTAATTCCTATCATTCTTACAGTCATGACATGGACAACACACGAAACCATTCTGCTTATTTGTCTCAGCCATGAGAATAAAATCATGCAGGCCATTAAGAAACCCTGGACTTAGTCGGTCATCGTACATCCATTGTCGGCTCATGTTCACTACACAACATCGAAGTGACCAAATTAATACAACTTCATCATCACATTACAACCAAAAGTAGAGCTAGCAGTGACGAAATGTTATTACTGCAAATAATGGATACTTATAGTTCATACATATACATCTCATAAAACAACACCAAATATCTAAAACATGTGAATACAACAACAAATGTGATCATAATCGCAACTAAAGTAACAATTGAGCCAACAGCATAATGATACCAAGCCTCTTTATCAATGGCATATTTTCTAATCTTTCTAAGCTTCAAGCACATTCCTACCATCTTGTTCTTGTGATCATCGACGATATCGGCAACATGCAACTCCAATCCCATATTCTCATCTTCAGTTCTTTTCAATTTTTCTTTCAAATGATCAATTTCTTTTTCAGCTTGTGTTAATTTCTCGAGCAGAATGGCATAGTCGGTTGGAATTTCTGGTTCAACTACTTCCTATAGATAAAAATATCTACGTCAATTTGGTGGCATAATTAATTGTCATAGACATTAGATGATGTGTGAAATAGTTATAAAAGATAATTAACGACATACCACATCTGAATTATAGACTGGACGAGGGCCGACGTGGGTGGATACCATAACCATTACACTATAGAATAACTAACAATAATACAAGTAAGTAAATCGTACACGCAGCTATCTAAATCATACACGTAAATTTTTTTAAAAAGATTTTAAGAAGAACAAGAGGCTCGCCAAGGTGGCCGGTGCCGCGATGAGACGGTGCGGACGATGGATGGTGGTTAGGACGGCCGGGGATGGTGGGAAGGCACACCAAATAAACCACACCTACACATATGCAACCTAACAAGTTAATTTGAGCTCAAATTGGATAAATCAAATAAACTCCCACAAATCACATATCACATATCTTTGAGCATACCACAAGCTAATCTAGCAAGAGATGAAGGAGCAAAGTTGCTAACCTTTATGAACACTTGGACAGATGAGGTGCCTTTAAATCTTGACAAATCCTTGGCAAAATGGAGGATGAGCTTTGAGCAAGAAGAAGAACATGGGAAGGCACACCAAATAAACCACACCTACACATATGCAACCTAACAAGTTAATTTGAGCTCAAATTGGATATAAATCAAATAAACTCCCACAAATCACATATCACATATAATTGAGCATACCACAAGCTAATCTAGCAAGAGATGAAGGACCAAAGTTGCTAACCTTTATGAACACTTGGATAGATGGGGTGCCTTTAAATCTTGACAAATCCTTGGCAAACTGGAGGATAAGCTTCGAGCAAGAAGAAGAACAGGGGAGAAAACAGAGCTCTTTCGATCGGCTGCGGACGGATGTATATGTAGGAAGTCTTTAGTACCGACTGGTGACACCAGCCGGTACTAAAGGTACAAGCAGGGCCCATGTCTGACCAAAACCCTGCCACACCCCCTTTAGTACCGGCTCGTGAGACGAGCCGGTACTAAAGGTCCCTGACGAGCCGGTACTAAAGGTCGCCCTGCTCCTAGCCGTTGTAGCCGGCACGAACCGGGACTAATACCATCTTTAGTACCGGTTCGTGACCAGACCGGGACTAAAGCTCGGGACGAAAGGTCTGTTTTCTACTAGTTGGATGACATGTCTTCGAGTTGGTTACCAAGTGGTGCATCAAGGACATATTAATTCTGGGAAGCCATGAGGATAATCCTCCAATTACGGGCCCAGTCCACAAAGTTACTTCCATCATCTTTCAACTTAGCTTTCCTAGGAACGCATTAAAATTCAGGGGTGCTACTCCGCGAGCCATTGATCTACAACAGAAATATGCAAAGGTTACTTAGACTATTGTTCAAGATAATGAGTTTAGGTAATCAAATTACTAAAGCTCCTACTCAAATTGACATCCATCAGGTCATCTGAGTGACACATGATCCAAAATTCACCAACTCAAGTCCAATCATCACGTGAGTTAAGGTGGTTTCAATGGTGAACATCAGCATGTTGATCATATCTACTATATGACTCATGTTCGACCTTTTGGTCTCTTGTGTTCCGAGGCCATGTATGTACATGCTAGGCTCGTCAAGTTTATCTTGAGTGTTCTGCATGTGCAACACTGGCTTCCACCCGTTGTATGTGAACGTACAGTCTATCACACCCGATCATCACATGGTGTCTCGACACGATGAACTTTCGCAATGGTGCACACTTGGGGAGAACAAATTCATCTTTAATGCTACCGTCGTCCTTAGCAAAACAAGGTGCATAAAAGGATTAACATCACATGCAAATCATAAGTGACATGATATGGCCATGAACTTGTGCTTTTGATCTCCATCTTCAAAAGCACCGGCATGAACTCCATCGTCACGAGCATGACACCATGATCTCCATCATCTTGATCTCCATCTATGTGTCTCCATCGGGGTTGTCACGCCCACCATGCTTCTACTACTATTGCTACCGTTTAGCGATAAAGTAAAGCATTACATAGCGATTACTGATTGACACGCAGCTCATAGAATTATTAAAGACAACCCTATGGCTCCTGCTGGTTGTCATACTCATAGACATGCAAGTCATGATATTTAATACAACACATGATCATCTCATACATCACATATATCTCATCATGTAATTGGCCATATCACATCACAACATACCCTGCAAAAACAAGTTAGATGTCCTCTAATTGTTGTTGCATGTTTTACGTGGCTGCTACGGGTATTTAGCAAGAACAATTCTCACCTACGCATAAACCACAATGGTGATACATAAGTTGCTTTTCAACCTTCTCAAGGAACGCCTTTGTCGAATCCGATCCAACTAAGTAGGACAAACAGACACCCGCCAGCCATCTTTCTGCAACGAAGTTACACGTCGGTCGATGGAACCGGTCTCTCGTAAGCATACGAGTAAGGTTGGTCTGGGCCGCTTCATCCCACAATACCGCTGAACCAAAACACAACCAAGGGAGGAAGCAATCTAAACATCATCGCCCACAAACTCTTTGTGTTCTACTCGAGATCTCATCTACACATAGACCTAGCTCATGATGCCATTGTTGGAGAACATTGCATGGGAAACAAAATTTTCCTACGCACACACAAGATCTATCCATGATGATGAGCATCTACAAGAGGGAGAGTGGATCTATGTACCCTTGTAGATCGCTAAGCGAGAAGCATTGAGAAACGCGGGTGATGTAGTCAAACGTCTTCGCGATCCAAATCGCCGAGCGTCCCGCGATCCAATCACGATCCGTCCCTGTCTAGCACCGAACGGACGACACCTCCGCATTCAGCACACGTATGGCTTAATGATGATCTCCGCCTTCCAGATGCAGCAAGAGGGAGAAGATAGGTAGACGAGTTCTCCGACAGCGTGACGGGATTGTAGAGATGGTGGTGGAGAAATCCAGCACGGCTTCACCTAAGCACTGCTGAAACCGATCTAGAGGAGAAAATACGGACTAGAGGAGAGGGTAGCACGTGGCTGGAAATCTATATGCAAAACCCCTAAAACCTCTAGTATATATAGGAGGAGATGAGGAGGAGGCTTGGCCACAAGGGCAAGCCCTCTTGGCTTCGGCCAAAGTGGAGGGAGGAGTCCTACTCCTCCACTCCTAGTCGGTTTAGGACTCCTTCCTTATTTAGCCTTTTTTCCACCTTTTCCACTTTGGATTTTCTTCCCAGCCGCATGGGCCCTATGTGGGGCTTCAGCCAGACCACTAAGGGCTGGTATTCATCCTCCCACAGCCCATGTATCCTCTTGGATCGAAATACCCCTCCCGATGGTCCCCCGGTACCCTCCCGGTACTCCCGGTACACTACTGATGAGCCCGGAACTTTTCCGGTGACCAAAATAGGACTTCCTATATATCAATCTTTACCTCCGGACCATTATGGAGCTCCTCGTGACGTCTGGGATCTTATTCGGGACTCCGAACAAGCTCAGGTCACCACCATGCATAACTCTATACTACCAAAACGTCACCAAACCTTAAGTGTGCAAACCCTGCGGGTTCGAGAACTATGTAGACATGGCCGAGACACCTCTATAGTCAATAACCAATAGATGGACCTGGATGCCCATATTGATTCCTACATATTCTACGAAGATCTTTATCGGTCAAACCTCTATGTCAATGCTTCAGTTAATCCCGTATGATGTTCCCTTTGTTCTTCGGTATGTTACTTGCCCGAGATTCGATCGTCGGTAGCTCCATACCTAGTTCAACCTTGTTACCGGCAAGTCTCTTTAATCATTTCTGTAATACAAGATCACGTGACTAACACTTAGTCACATTGCTTGCAAGGCTTTGTTGTGATGTTGTATTACGGAGTGGGCCCCAAGATACCTCTACGTCACACGGAGTAACAAATCCCAGTGTTGATCCATGTCAACCCAATAGACACCCTCGGAGATAACTGTAGAGCACCTTTATAGTCACCCAGTTACATTGTGACGTTTGATACACACAGGCATTCCTCCGGTGTCCGTGAGTTGCATGATCTCATGGTCGTAGGAACATTTACTTGACATGCAAAAAACTGTAGCAATAAACTGACATGATCCTATGCTACATTTATAGTTTGGGTTTTTTCCATCCCATCATTATCCTATTGATGTGATCCTGTTACAAATGACATCTCATGTCAATGGCTCGGAAACCTTGACCATCTTCGATCAACGAGCTAGTCTACTAGAGGCACACTAGGGACAAAGTGTTGTCTATATATCCACACATGCAATGTGTTTCCAATCAATACAATTCTAGCATGGATAATAAAAAATTATCACGAACAAGGAAATATAATAATAAACACTTTATTTATTGCCTCTTCGGCATATTTCCAACAGTCGCACCCCGCCTCATGGCTAGCTACGGGGGTCAGGATGGTTGGCGAAGGTTGAGACGCTCCTTCTTCCCCCGTAGGCTGAGAAGCCACCGCTTTGGCAGGTGGTGCCCGGGGCTGGACCGCCGCGGCCTTGGCAGCTGGCATTGGGGGTCGGACCGTCACAGCCTTGGCAACCGGGCCCTCTCGCCGTGCCGGGGAGGCGTTGGGCATCGCCGCAGCACTCGCACGCCCAAGCACAGTGTCGGGCTTTCGTAAAGCGCCCCCGAGCCCGCCAAGACTTTAGCCGAGGGCTGAGGTTTCCTTCAGGATAGGTGTTACCTTTGCCCCGGTGGTTACCCTCTTCTTCTTGTTCTTCCCTGTCAGTTGGGTGTCCCTATGTACGGTGATTCGCTCGAGGGCGGGCTCTGCCCTCGGGTCGGTGAGCTGCTCATGGCTGCATCCGGAGATTTGCTCAGGCTAGTCCGTGGGGGTCATTAGGAGGGGGTTGACCCGACGCACGTCCATGGAGACCAAGTGTTGCTGGTAGCCTTCCACCTTCTTCCTAGCCTTCAAACGGATACTCGTGCCTGTGACCTCGATGAAGGAGATGCACGCATAGCGCTGGTCTAGGGCGGTGAACCACAAGTTGAGAAATGGCGAAAGAGTGCCACCGAGTGCCTCACCCCACAAAATCCTCGCAATAGAAGGTGAAGATAGCCAAGAGGAGGACAGAGTTGGGCTGAAGGTCCAGAGCATGGATTTTGTAATGACAAATCATGGCATAGAAGAACTTGGAGAACTGTGGGACCAGCCCAGTGTAGATGTTTGGAAGAAGAATGAATAGGCGAATTTCACCAGGCCGCTCTGCGCTGCCGAGCCTAGCCATATTCCGGTCACCTGCCCCTCGTTCAGCTCACCGGCCACCAACGGAAGCACCGGGCTCAAGTCTTCCTTCGTGGAGACGGTGGAGGGCAGGAGAGCTGGCCCAACAGTGGAAGGACTCGTAGCATAGGCCATGGCCTTCCCCTTCTTGCCGACAAGCGCCATATGTGTGTCGAAGCCGCAGGTAGAGCAGAGGAGGTGCCTCGCGCGAGGTTGGATCTAGAGCGGTTTCGCGCAGCGGAGGAAGATGTATAGGGATGGATGCAATGTGGAGGGTAGAAATCATGGGTCCACCCCGAGTGCCAGCTTTATGTCAGCCCGAGAAGTTGCCGAGGAGTCATAGGGAAGCAGGGTGCTCCATCCCCCATCGCACGCAATACGTCGGGCCTGGCCCACAGGCGGTTGGAGCCCACGTCGCCCCCCCCCCCAATTGGCCGAGTCTTGCACATCGCAAGCTTGAGGGATACTATCGGGCCTGTGGGAGTGGGGGTACCAAGGCCCATCTACCTGTGACCCAAGGCGTGGCACGTGTTGTGGGCCGTGGAAGGTTCCCGCTAGGTCTCAGGAACCAGACCCTCGCGGGGACCCCCTCCTCGCGAGGTGCTCATCGGCAAATGCTGTCAGGAGGCCAGTGAGCCCCCCTCGAGGCCGTCTTCTAGAGCCCTCATCACGGGGTCGTCTCCCGAGGTTGCCCTGCCCCGTCACGTGGATGATGCGGGCCATGCAGGCGGGCGCCAAGAGCCGTACCAATAGGCACAGATAGAGAGGCTTAACGCTTTCATCGTAAGGGACCAAGATCGGCTCGCGGATTCTCAAGGAAATGCCCAAAGGTTTCCTATTTTCTACAAGAGGACTAAGGCCGGCGGCTCGGCAGGACAGAGGTCACCCCCGAGCCCACTGGCGCGTCATAATAGGGAGCTTTGGCAGGCGAAGCCTACTTTTGTGAAGATAAGCTGTTGTCTTGTCCCCCGCAAACTGGCCATTGTGGCAACCCTTCCCGCCTTGTATTTTCGGGGGAAGAGGACTAGGGTCAGTATAAGAGGGGGGAAACGGCCACCGTAGAGAGCGATCGATGCTAGTAGGCAAGAATTCACCTTGTACTCATCCTCACCCTCAAGTAATAGGAGTAGGGTTTTACACCGTGAGGTGGCCCGAACCTGGGTAGACTATGGTGTCCTTGGTTCGTCTTCCCTAGATCGAGACGCCGGAGAGTCGTCATGAGGTCGTGAGGTAGAGCAAGGAAGGAGAGCGAGTGCACCCCAGAGTTCGAACCTTTCTGGCTCCCCGGAGCCCCAATTTTGATAAGCACCTAGCACCGGTCTACCCACATATATTATTATCAAAGTAGCAAACGCAAATCAACTCAATATGATGAAGATGACTAAACAGAAATTCCCATGTGTCCTAGGGAGCACTTGCTTAATATAAGAGTACTTTCAGGCCTGTCCTTTGCAATAAAAAGGATTGGGTAACCTTGCACCTTTGTTAATGTTGTCACTTGCTACTCGTTACAGATTATCTTGCTACACAACTATCTACTATTTTTACTCACAGCACTTGTAGAGAATACCTTGCTGAAAAATGCTTATCATTTCCTTATGCTCCTCGTTCGGTTTGACACTCTCACTTATCGAAAGGACTAAGATTGATCCCCTAAAATTGTGGGTCATCAAGACTCTTTTCTGGCACTGTTGACAGGGAGTGAAGCGCCTTTGGTAAGTTGAAATTTGTAAGGAAACATTTTCGATACGTGCTGAAATTTACTGTTGCTTGTCAATATGAACAGTCACCTTTTGCGTGGCTTCTTCGGGGCATCTTCACCTCCAGCAGAAGTTGAATAAGTTGTTCCTCAACTTAGTCAACCTACTGAAAATATTTATTATGAGATTCCTTCGGGTATGGTAGAGAACCTGTTGGCTAATCCGTATGACGGTTCAACTCATCCTGATTACCATTTGATATATGTCGATGAGATTTTTGGATTGTTTAAGCTTTTAGGTCTACCCGAAGATAAAGTTAAGAAAAAGTTTTCCCTTTAACTTTGGAGGGAAAAGCATTAATGTGGTATAAGCTATTCGATGATATTGGATCATGGGACTAGAATCGCATGAAGCTGGAATTTCATTAGAATATTTATCCTGTGCATCTAGGTCATCATGATCGGAACTCTATTTATAATTGTTGGCCTCGCTCAAGCTTGGACAAGGCTTAAATCTATTATGCACACTTGTACCAACCATCAGTTCTCAAGAGAAATGATTATACAAAAATTTTATTCTCGGCTTTCTCATGATGATCAAGTATTTCTCGATTCTAGTGCTACTCATTCCTATATGAAGAGGACTATTGAATTCAATGGGATCTTCTAGATAGAATTAAATGCAACTCTGAAGTTCAGGAAATTGATGAAGGTAAAGGGTTAGGTTTGAAGCTTAATTTTGATTGTGTTAAATCTTTTACAGAAACTAATGCTTTCCATGAGTTTAGCAATAAAGATGTTCTTGACTCTGAGATAGTATCTACTTTTTGAGAATCATTTGCTACTCATTTTGATCTTCCCAAGGAGAAGTGATTTTAATATGACCCTCCCATTGAAAAACCATTAGAGTACACTGTTAAAATTAAGAAGGAAGAAGTAATTGTTATCCATGTTGATCCAGTTGTTCCTACTACTTACATTGAGAAACCTCCTTTTCCTGTTAGGATTAGGGAACATGCTAAGGCTACAACTATGGTTAATAAAAGTCATGTTAGGTCACCTAAACCACCTAAACAAATAAATGTTGATATGGTTAAACATCTCCTAGTTGACAATATTGATGGGAAGGTTATTTATTTCTATGATGAAGCATTCTAGAATTGCAAAACATGTTATAAACGAGCGGGATGAGCTCGATAAAAATAAACCAGTTCTAGGCATGCCTGATGTCTGAGTTAAAATTGCAGATCATTGTTACCATGGCTTGTGTGACATTGGTTATAGTGTTAGTGATATACCTTTTACATTATACCAAAAAAATTGCATGACATAGCACCCTCTGAGATTGAAGATATTGATATCACCATTAAAATTGCAAACAGTGATACTATTTCACCGATTGGGAATGTTAGAGATGCTGAAGTCTTGGGTGGAAAACTCAAGTACCCCACAGATTTCCTAAGAAGGTTGAAGTAAGCTTTGGTGATGTGTCTCATGAATTTAATTTCCCTAAGTTTAGTAGACAACCACATGCAAAAGAATTGCCTAATAAGGATGAAATAATTGGTCTTGCTCCTATTATCGTACCTTTGACTAATCCGTTAGCAAAATATTTGCTAGACCACAAAAATGATATGCATATGAATGAAACAAATGAAATAGTATATATTTCTTAGAGAAACAATTATTCTTAAACACAACCTACCATTTAATATTTTAGGGGATCCTCCTCCACCCAAGGGAGATCTCGTGTTTCAGCTAAAGACATTGCCTGATACTCTATAATATGTTTATCATGATGAAAATATGATATATCATGTTATTATCAGTGCCAACCTTTCAGAGCATTAAAAAAGAGATTACTTAAAACTCTAAAGAAGCACATGGCTACTATTGGATATACTCTTGATGATCTTAAGGGCAAAGCCACACTCTATGTTAGCACAAGATTAAAATGGAACCGGATGCTAAATCTATCGTTGATCATCAACACCCTCTCAATCCTAAGGTGAAGGAGGTGCTAAGAACTGAGATATTAAGACTTCTCGAAGCATGTGCAATTTATCCTATTGCTGATAGTAGATGGGTAAGTCATGTTCATTGTGTTCCTAAGAAAGGGTGTATAACTAATGTTCCTAATGATAAAAACGAGCTTATTCCACAAGGAATCATAACTGGTTATAGGATGGTGATTCATTTCAGAAAATTAAGTAAAGATACTAGGAAAGATCATTACCCCTTGCCCTTTTATTGAACAAATGTTAGAAAGACTGTCCAAGCACAAACACTTTTGTTTTCTTGATGAATACTCTGGTTTTCTCAAAGAAATGTGTCAAAAGAGGATCAAGAGAAAACTAGGTTTACTTGCCCTTCTAGAATTTATGCTTATAGGCGTATGCCTTTTGGTTTATGCAATGCACTTGCTACCTTTCAAAGATATATGACTGCTATATTCTCTAACTTTTGTGAAAAGATTGTTGAGGTTTTCATGGATTATTTTTCCATTTATGGGACTTCTTTTGATGATTGCTTGAGCAAACTTGATAAAGTTTTGCAGAGATGTGAAGAAAATAATATTGTCTTGGTTTGGAGAAGTACCACTTTATGGTGAATGAAGGTATAGCACTTGGGCATAAAATTTCTGAATGAGGCATTGAGGAGGACAAAGCCAAAGTTGATGCAATAGAGAAAATACCATGCCCAAAAGATATCAAAGGTATAAAAAGTTTCCTTGGTCATGCTAGTTTCTATAGGCGTTTTATTAAAGATTTCTCAAAGACTTCTAGGCCACTAGGTAATCTTGTTCAAAAAGATATTCCCTTTGTTTATATGATCATTTGTGTTGAAGCCTTTGAAAAACTTAAGAAACCTTGATTTCTTAACCTATTATCCAACCACCTGACTGGAACTTACCATTTGAAATTATAAGTAATGCTAGTGATTATGGAGTTGGTGTTGTTCTAGGGCAAAGAGTAGACAAGAAATTGAATGTTATTCATTATGCTAGTAAGACCCTAGACACTGCTCAAAGGAATTATGCTACTAATGAGAAGGAATTTTTACTAATTGTTTTTGCATGTGATAAGTTTAGACCTTACATCGTTGATTCCAAAGTAACTATTCACAGTGATGATACTGCTATTAAATACCTTATGGAAAAGAAAGATGCTAAACCTAGAATTATTAGGTGGGTGCTTTTAGTTCAAGAATTAGACTTTGCATATCGTTGATAGGAAGGGAGCTGAAAACCTTGTAGCAGATAACTTGTCTAGGATGGAAAATGTTCTTGATGACCCACTGCCTATTCATAAATGAGAAACTTGTTTTATAAATACTTCACATAGCACTCTTGGTATGCGGATTATGCTAATTACATTGTTGCTCAATATATTCTGCCTAGCTTCACCTATCAACAAATGAAAAAATGTTTTTATGATTTACGAAATTACTTTTGGGATGACCCACTTCTTTACAAAGGAGTAGGTGGTGTTATTAGACATTCTGTACCTGAGCATGAACATGGACATATTCTAAGGAAGTGCCTCTCTGAGGCCTATGGAGGACAACATGCTCGTGACAGAACTGCACACAAGGTATTTCAGTCCGGTTTCTATTGGCCTACTCTTTTAAAAGATGCTCATAAGTATGTCCTTCCATGTGATGAATGTCAAAGAATTGGTAACATTGGTAGACGCTAGGAAATTCCTCTGAATTATTCACTTGCTATTGAACCATTTGATGTTTGGGGCTTTGATTATATTGGACCTTCTCCTTCCTCTAATGGGTATACTCATATTCTAGTTGTCGATTACGTTACTAACTGGGTAGAAGCTATTCCAACTAGCAGTGCTGATCATAACACCTTTATTAAAATGCTTACAAACATCATTTTTGTGAGGTTTGGAGTCCCTAGATATTTAATGAGTAATGGTGGTTCACATTTTATTCATGGCGCTTTCTGTAAACTTCTAGCTAAATATGCTGTTCACCATAGAATTGCGTCACCATCATCCTCAATCTAGTGGCCAACTTGAATTATAAATAAAATTAATTTTGCAAAAAACCTGTCAATACATCTTGAAAGAATTGGTCTAAGAAACTACATGATGCTTTATGGGCTTATAGAACTGCTTATAAAAATACCATGGGGATGTCTCCATATAAAATGGTCTATGGAAAATCTTGTCATTTACCTCTTGAGTTAGAACATAAAGCTTATTGGACAATTAAAGAACTTAATTATGACTTTAAACTTGCAGGTAAAAAGTGGTTATTTGATATTAGCTCATTAGATGAATGGAGGTCACAAGCCTATGAAAATGCCAAGTTAGAAAAGGTTAAAAGATGGCATCACAATAGGATTCAAAAATGAGAATTCAATGTCGGAGACCTAGTGGTTCTGTACAATTCTTGTTTCAGAATTTTTGCAGGTAAACTCCTCTCCAAATGGGAAGGCCCGTATGTTGTCGAGGAGGTCTATCGCTCCAGTTCTATAAAAATTAATAACTTTGACGGCAAAAATCCGAGAGTGGTAAATAGGCAAATAATTAAGCATTACATCTCAGGTACGCCAATTAATGTTGAAACTAATATTATTCAACTGATCACACTGGAAGAGCACATAAGAGAGACCTTCCGGAACACTCCAGAAACCTGAAAAGGAGTAGGTATGTGTTACGGTAAGTAAACGACTTTAAAAATTCCAAAAAAATATGTTCTGATAGTTTTGGTATTTTGGAAAAAATCCAAAAAATAAAAAGGGGTCACGGGACCAGGGTGGGAGGCACAAGACAACAGGGCGTTCCCACCCCCCTAGCAGCACCCTGGTGGATTGTGGGGCCCTCGTGTGCCTCCTGGACTCTGTTTTCTTCACGAGCACAGATTTTAACCTGGAAAAAATCACTATATATACTCATGTATGTTTTGACTGTTGGGAGACGTAGTAGTAAATCAAAAAAATTCCTACGATCACCAAGATCTACCTATGGAGAAACCAGCAACGAGTGG
This sequence comes from Hordeum marinum, assembly GCA_022496015.1. NCBI lineage: Eukaryota > Viridiplantae > Streptophyta > Magnoliopsida > Poales > Poaceae > Hordeum > Hordeum marinum. The sequence goes on along the minus strand of CM039677.1, from coordinate 335,717,208 downwards.
GGAAAGATTGCATCTTCATACCTTTGAAGATCACTAAGCGGAAGTGTTACAAGAACGTGGTTGGTGGAGTCGTACTCGTAGCGATTCAGATTGCGGTGGACTCCGATCTTAGCGCCGAACAACGGCGCCTCCGCGTTCAACACACGTGCATCCCGATGACGTCTCCTACGCCTTGATCCAGCAAGGAGGAAGGAGAGGTTGAGGGAGAGCTCTGGCAGCACGACGGCATGGTGATGGTGGAGCTGCGTGGTCTCCGACAGGGCTTCGCCAAGCACTACGGAGAACGAGGAGAGGGAGGAGTAGGGCTGCACTGAGAGAGGAAGAAACTTGTGTTCTTGGCAACCTAAAAACCACGACTATAGATAGGAGGAGAGGGAGGAGGGTGCCCACCCCTGGGGTTCCCACCCTAGTGTGGTGCGGCAGCCCTAGATGGGTTCTGATTGGCTGCCAGAGAGGGGACAGGGGGAGGGCACAGCCCTAGTGGGCCTTAGGCCCATCTGGGTGTAGGGTTTACCCTCCCTCCCACCTTTCCTGCACCTTGGGCTAGGGTGGAGGGCGCACCAGCCCACTCTGGGGCTTTCCCCTTCCACTCTCGGCCCACGCAGCCCTCTGGGCTCGTGGCTCCACTTGGTGGACCCCCGAAACCCTTCCGGTGGTCCCGGTACGTTACGATAATTCCCGAAACACTTCCGGTGGCCAAATCCTCACTTCCTATATATCAATCTTTGTCTCTAGACTATTCCGGAACTCCTCGTGATGTTCGGGATCTCATCCGAGACTCCAAACAACCTTCGGTAACCACGTACACTATTTCCCTATAACCCTAGCGTTATCGAACCTTAAGTGTGTAGACCCTACGGGTTTGGGAGACATGTAGACACGACCGAGACACCTCTCCGGTCAATAACCAACAGAGAGATCTGGATACCCATGTTGTCTCCCACATGCTCCACGATGATCTCATCAGATGAACCACAATGTCGGGGATTCAATCAATCCCGTATTCAATTCCCTTTGTCTACTAGTATGATACTTGCCCGAGATTCGATCGTCGGTATCCCTATACCTTGTTCAATATCGTTACCGGCAAGTCTCTTTACTCATTCCGTAACACATCATCCCGTGGCTAACTCCTTAGTCACATTGAGCTCATTATGATGATGTCTTAGCGAGTGGGCCCAAAGATACCTCTCTGTCATACGGAGTGACAAATCCGAGTCTCGATTCGTGCCAACCCAACAGACACTTTCAGAGATACCCGTAGTGCACCTTTATAGCCACCTAGTTACGTTATGACGTTTCACACACCCAAAGCATTCCTATGGTATCCGGGAGTTGCCCAATCCCATTATCTAAGGAAACGATACTTGACATTGGAAAAGCTTTAGCAAACGAACTACACGATCTTGTGTTATGCTTAGGATTGGGTCTTGTCCATCACATCATTCTCCTAATGATGTGATCCCGTGATCAACGACATCCAATGTCCATGGTCATGAAACCGTGACCATCTATTGATCAACGAGCTAGCCAATTAGAGGCTCACTAGGGACATGTTGTGGTCTATGTATTCACACATGTATTATGGTTTCCGGTTAACACAATTATAGCATGAACAATAGACAATTAGCATGAACAAGGAAATACAATAATAACCATTTTATTATTGCCTCTAGGGAATATTTCCAACAGTCTCCCACTTGCACTAGAGTCAATAATCTAGTTACATTGTGATGAATCGAACACCCATGGCATTCTGGTGTTGATCATGTTTTGCTCGTGAGAGAGGTTTAGTCAACGGATCTGCGACATTCAGATCCATATGTACTTTACAAATATCTATATCTCCCTCCTGAATGTAATCACGGATGGAGTTGAAGCGGCGCTTGATGTGTCTTGTCTTCTTGTGAAACCTGGGCTCCTTCGCAAGGGCAATGGCTCCAGTGTTGTAACAGAAAAGAGTCATCGGGCCCGACGCACTTGGAGTCACTCCTAGGTCGATGATGAACTCCTTCATCTAGACTCCTTCCTTTGCTGCTTCCGAAGCAGCTATGTACTCCGCTTCACATGTAGATGCCGCCATGACGCTTTGCTTGCTGCTGCACCAGCTGACTGCCCCTCCGTTCAAAATATACATGTATCCGGTTTGCAACTTGGAGTCGTCCGGATCTGTGTCGAAGCTAGAATCCACGTAACCCTTTACGACGAGCTCTTCGGCACCTCCATATACGAGAAACATGTCCTTTGTCCTTTTCAGGTACTTCAGGATATTCTTGACCGCTGTCCAGTGTTTTGCTCCGGGATCACTTTGGTACCTCCCTACCAAACTTATGGCAAGGTTCACATCAGGTTTTGTACACAGCATGGCATACATAATAGAGCATATGGCTGAAGCATAGGGGATGACACTCATCTCTTCTCTATCTTTTGTCGTGGTCGGGCATTGAGTCGTACTCAATCTCACACCTTGTAACACAGGCAAGAACCCCTTCTTGGACTAATCCATATTGAACTTCTTCAATATCTTTTCACGGCATGTGCTTTGTGAAAGACCTATGAGGCGTCTCGGTCTATCTCTATATTTCTTGATGCCTAATATGTAAGCAGCTTCTCCAAGGTCCTTCATTGAAAAACATTTATTCAAGTAGGGCTTTACACTTTCCAAAAGTTCTATATCATTTCCCATTATCAGTATGTCATCCACATATAATATGAGAAATGTTACAGAGCTCCCACTCACTTTCTTGTAAATACAGGGTTCTCCATAAACCTGTACAAACCCAAATGCTTTAATCACCTCATTAAAGCGAATGTACCAACTCCGAGATGCTTGCACCAGCCCATAGATGGAGCGCTAGAGCTTGCATACTTTGTTAGCATCTTTAGGATCGACAAAACCTTCCGGCTGCATCATATATAGTTCTTCCTTAAGGAAGCCGTTAAGGATTGTTGTTTTGACGTCCATTTGCCAGATCTCATAATCGTAAAATGCGGCAATTGCTAACATGATTCGGACGGACTTCAGCATCGCTACGGGTGAGAAAGACTCATCATAGTCAACTCCTTGAACTTGTCGATAACCCTTAGCAACAAGTCGGGCATTATAGATGGTTACATTACCATCCGCGTCAGTCTTCTTCTTAAAGATCCATTTATTTTCAATGGCTCGCTTATCATCAGGCAAGTCCACCAAAGTCCACACTTTGTTCTCATACATGGATCCTATCTCGGATTTCATGGCTTCAAGCCATTTGTTGGAATCCAAGACCGCCATCACTTCTTCATAGTTCGAAGGTTCACCGTTGTCCAACAACATGATCTCCAGGACAGGGTTGTCGTACCACTCTGGTGCGGAATGTGTCCTAGTGGACCTTCGACGTTCAATAGTAACTTGATCTGAAGTTTCATGATCATCATCATTAACTTCATCTCCAACCGATGTAGGCTCCACAGAAACAATGTCCTGTGCCGCGCTACTCTCCGGTTCGAGTGTAGGTACAATTATCTCATCAAGTTCTATTTTCCTCCAACTTACTTCTTTCGAGAGAAACTCTTTCTTGAGAAAGGATCCATTCTTGGCAACGAAGACTTTGCCTTCGGATATGAGGTAGAAGGTATACCCTATAGTATCTTTGGGATATCCTATGAAGACGCACTTTTCCGCTTTGGGTTCGAGCTTCTCAGGTTGAAGTTTCTTCACATAAGCATCACATGCCCAAACTTTTAGAAACGACAACTTAGGTTTCTTTCCAAACCATAATTCATACGGTGTCGTCTCAACGGACTTTGACGGTGCCCTATTTAAAGTGAATACGGTAGTCTCTAATGCATATCCCCAAAATGGTAGCGGTAAGTCGGTAAGAGACATCATGGATCACACCATATCCAATAGAGTGCGATTACGACGTTCAGACACACCATTTCGCTGAGGTGTGCCATGCGGCATGAGTTTTGAAACAATTCCACATTTCCTTAGGTGCGTGCCAAACTCGTGACTTAAATATTCTCCGCCACGATCAGATCGTTGGCACTGTATTTTCCTGTCACGTTGATTCTCTACCTCACTCTGAAATTCCTTGAACCTTTCAAAGGTTTCAGACTTGTGTTTCATTAAGTAGACATACCCATATCTTCTCAAGTCATAAGTGAGGGTGAGAACATGACGGTAGCCACCGCAAGCCTCGACGCTCATTGGACCGCATACATCGGCATGTATTATCTCCAACATGTCAGTTGCTTGCTCCATTGTTCCAGAGAACGAAGTCTTGGTCATCTTGCCCATGAGGCATGGTTCGCACGTGTCAAATGATTCAAAATCAAGAGACTCCAAAAGTCCATCAGCATGGAGCTTCTTCATGCGTTTGACACCAATATGACCAAGGAGGCAGTGCCACATGTAAGTAGGACTATCGTTATCAACCTTACACCTTTTGGTACTCACACTATGGACATGTGTAACATCACGTTCGAGATTCATCAAAAACAAACCATTGACCAAAGGAGCATGACCATAAAACATTTCTCTCATATAAATAGAACAACCATTATTCTCAGATTTAAATGAGTAGCCATCTCGCATCAAGCGAGATCCAGATACAATGTTCATGCTCAAAGCTGGTACTAAATAACAATTATTGAGGTTTAAAACTAATCCCGAAGGTAGATGTAGAGGTAGTGTGCCAACGGCAATCACATCGACCTTGGAACCATTCCCGACGCGCATCGTCACCTCATCCTTTGCCAGCCTCCGCTTATTCTGCAGCTCCTGCTTGGAGTTACAAATGTGAGCAACTGCACCGGTATCAAATACCCAGGAGCTACTATGAGTGCTGGTTAGGTACAAAATAACAAGTATATCACATATACCTTTAATGTTGCCGGCCTTCTTATCCGCTAAGTACTTGGGGCAGTTCCGCTTCCAGTGATCGGTACCCTCGCAATAAAAGCACTCAGTCTCAGGCTTGGGTCAATCCTTGTTATTCTTCCCGGCAACTTGCTTACTGGGCGCGGCAACAGCTTTGCCGTCCTTCTTGAAGTTCTTCTTACCCTTTCCTTTCTTGAAACTAGTGGTCTTATTGACCATCAACACTTGATGCTCCTTTTTTATCTCGACCTCTGCTGATTTCAGCATCGAGTACAACTCGCGAATGGATTTCTCCATCCCCTGCAGGTTGTAGTTCATCATAAAGCTCTTGTATCTAGGTGGAAGCGACTAGAGGATTATGTCAATGACCGAGTCATCTGGGAGATTAACTCCCAGCTGAGTCAAGCGGTTGTGCAACCCAGACATTTTGACTATGTACTCACTGACAGAACTATTCTCCTCCATCTTACAACTGAAGAACTTGTCGGAGATGGCATACCTCTTGACCCGGGCATGAGCTTGGAAAACCAGTTTCAGCTCTTGGAACATCTCATATGCTCCGCGTTGTTCAAAACGCTTTTGGAGCCCCGGTTCTAAATTGTAAAGCATCCCGCACTGAACAAGGGAGTAATGATCGCAGCATGACTGTCAAGCATTTGTAATGTCTTGGTCCGCTGGGAAAATGGGTGGGTCACCTAGCGGTGCATCAAGGACACACAATCTTTTGGAAGCTATGAGGAAAATCCTCAAGTCACGGACCTAGTCCGCATAGTTGCTTCCATCATCTTTCAGCTTGGTTTTCTCTAGGAACGCGTTGAAGTTGAGGGTGACATTAGCGTTGGCCATCGGATCTACAATATAGATTGTTAAGAAAATTTTAGACTAAGTTCATGATAATTAAGTTCACATAATCAAATTATTTAATGAACTCCCAATTAGATAGACATCTCTCTAGTCATCTAAGTGATACATGATCCATGTCAACTAGCCCGTGTCCGATCATCACGTGAGACGGACTAGTCATCCATGGTGAACATCTCCATGTTGATCGCATCTTCTATACGACTCATGTTCGACCCGTTCGGTATTTTGTGTTCCAAGGCCATGTCTGTACATGCTAGGCTCGTCAAGTCAACCTAAGTGTTTCGCGTGTGTAAATCTGCCTTACACCTGTTGTATGCGAACGTTAGAACCTATCACACCCGATCATGACGTGGTGCTTTGGAACAATGATCCTTAGCAACGGTGCACAGTTAGGGTGAACACCTTTCTTGAAATTTTATTGAGAGATCATATTATTCACTTCCGTCGTTCTAAGCAAATAAGACGTAAACATGATAAACATCACATGCAATTAATATAGTGACATGATATGGCCAATATCATCTTGCTCCTTTGAGCTCCATCTTCGGGGCACCATGATCATCACTGTCACCAGCACGACACCATGATCTCCATCATTGTGTCGTCATGAAGTTGTCTCACCAACTATTACTTCTACTACTATGGCTAACGTTTAGTAATAAAGTACAGTAATTACATGGCATTTATGATTGACATGCAGGTCATACAATAAAATAAGACAACTCCTATGGCTCCTGTCGGTTGTCATACTCATCGACATGCAAGTCGTGAATCCTATTACAAGAACATGATCAATCCCATACATCACAATGCATCACATCACATCCTTTGGCCATATCACATCAGAAGGCATATGCTGCAAAAACAAGTTAGACGTCCTCTAATTTGTAGTTGAATGTTTTTACGTGGCTGCTATAGTTTTCTAGCAAGAACATTCTTACCTACGCCAAAACCACAACGTGATATGCCAATTGCTATTTACCGTTCATAAGGACCCTTTTCATCGAATCCAATCCGACTAAGGTGGGAGAGACAGAGACCCGCTAGCCACCTTATGCAACAAGTGCATGTCAGGCGGTGAACCGGTCTCACGTAAGCGTACGTGTAAAGTTGGTCTGGGCCGCTTCATCCCACAATACCTCCATATCAAGATAAGGCTAGTAATGGTAAGCAAATTAACAAGATCGATGCCCACAACAACTTTGTGTTCTACTCGTGCATAGATTCTACGCAAAGACCTAGCTCATGATGCCACTATTGGGAGACATAGTAGTAAATCAAAAAAAATCCTACGATCACCAAGATCTACCTATGGAGAAACCAGCAACAAGTGGGGAGAGATTTCATCTTCATTCCTTTGAAGATCGCTAAGCGGAAGCGTTACAAGAACGCAGTTGGTGGAGTCGTACTTGTAGCGATTCAGATCGTGGTGGACTCCGATCATAGCGCCGAACAATGGCGCCTCCGCGTTCAACACATGTGCAACCTGGTGACGTCTCCTACGCCTTGATCCAGCAAGGAGGAAGGAGAGACTGAGGGAGAGATCTGGTGGCATGACGACGTGGTGACGGTGGAGCAGTGTGGTCTCCGGCAGGGCTTCGCCAAGCACTACGGAGAACGAGGAGAGGGAGGAGTAGGGCTGCGGCGAGAGAGGAAGAAACTTGTGTTCTTGGCAGCACAAAAACGACCACTATATATAGGACGAAAGAGAGGAGGGTGCCCAGCCCTAGGGTGGTGCGGCAGCCCTAGATGGGTTCTGGCCGGCAGCCAGAGAGGGGAGAGGGGAGGGCGCAGCCCTAGTGGGCCTTAGGCCCATCTGGACCTAGGGTTTCCCCTCCCTCCCACCTTTCCTGCACCTTGGGCGATGGTGGAGGGTGCACCAGCTCACTCTAGGGCTGGTCCCTTCCACTCTTGGCCCACGCAGCCCTCTGGGGCTGGTGGCCCCACTTGGTGGACCCACGGAACCCTTCTGGTGGTCCCGGTACATTACCGGTAATTTCCGAAACACTTCCGCTGGCCAAATCCTCACTTCCTATATATCAATCTTTGTCTCCAGACCATTCCGCTACTCCTCGTGACATCCGGGATCTCATCCGGGACTCCGAACAACCTTCGGTAACCACGTACACTATTTCCCTATAACCCTAGCGTCATCGGACCATAAGTGTGTAGACCCTACGGGTTCGGGAGACACGTAGACATGACCGAGACACCTCTCCGGTCAATAACCAACAGCGGGATCTGGATACCCATGTTCGCTCCCACATGCTCCATGATGATCTCATCGGATGAATCATGATATCGGGGATTCAATCAATCCCGTATTCAATTCCCTTTGTCTATCGGTATGATACTTGCCCGAGATTTGATCATCAGTATCCCTATACCTTGTTCAATCTCGTTACCGGCAAGTCTCTTTACTCGTTCTGTAACACATCATCCCGTGGCTAAATCCTTAGTCACATTGCGCTCATTATGATGATGTCTTACCGAGTGGGCCAAGATATACTTCTCCGTCATAAGGAGTGACAAATCCCAGTCTCAATTTGTGCCAACCCAACAGACATTTTCGGAGATACCCGTAGTGCACCTTTATAGCCACCCAGTTACGTTGTGATGTTTGGCACACCCAAATAATTCCTACGATATCCAGGAGTTGCACAATCTCATGGTCTAAGGAAACGATACTTGACATTGGAAAAGCTTTAGCAAACGAACTACATGATCTTGTGCTATGCTTAGGATTGGGTCTTGTCCATCACATCATTCTCCTAATGATGTGATCCTGTTATCAATGACATCCAATGTCCATGGTCATGAAAATGTGACCATCTATTGATCAACGAGCTAGCCAATTAGAGGCTCACTAGGGACATGTTGTGGTCTATGTATTCATACATGTATTACGGTTTCCGGTTAACACAATTATAGCATGAACAATAGACAATTATCATGAACAAGGAAATACAATAATAACCATTTTATTATTGCCTCTAGGGCATATTTCCAACATTTACCACCACAATGCGAGTTTCTCCTTTGTTCTTGTATCGAGTTGTTTTTCTGACAGATTTCTAAAGGTGTGGGAGCTATCTATTCATCCTCCTCCAACAACATTGAGGACCAAGGATGGTTGTCAAAGATTTAACTTGAACAAGAATGATCTGAAGAAATTATATCAGGAGAAGAACCTGGAGACTCCATGCAGGTGCACCCCCGCACCTCAGAACGTGGTACACTAGCGGGCATCTCAACTTCTTCGAACCTCTGCCCACCAATGGAGAGGAAAGCTTAGTTAGCTTAGGAATCACAAGGTGAAGCTATCCCGAGGAGGCCCCTCGGTAGGTTAGATGCAAATAACTTTCACAATTTGATTCACAATTATGGAGTTGAGAATATTTCTCGCTCGTATATACCGTCCAATTGGGACATCTCTCATTCAAGTGAAAGTGAAGAGGGAAAAAGCTCTTGGTGTCCAGAGAAAAAACATATCATGCAGGAAGTACAAAAGAACACTCCGATGACTCAACAACTACTTCATGAGATAAAGGAGTTAAAGGTTGTCCTACTCACCATTGCCAAGGACAAGCCTATTACATCATCACGACCATCACCCAAGAAGCACACTTGAGTACATGGGTACGGGCACCACCCATAGTTTGTTCCAGGCATGGGGGAGGTTCCCTGGTTCGTATCACCATCACTTTTAACACTACTATCTATGTTAGTTCGATCCTTATTTATTTCATGATTTGGAGAAATAAAATTTCATATTTTCTTTGCTTGGATTTTTTCTTTGAGATCTGTCTATCATTGTAATCAGGTGTGAGAGTTATATATTAAATATTATTTGACTTTGTGTGCTTTACTTTCATGCACCCATCATCATAGCATGGCAATAAAACAAATAGAAGTATCATATACTTGTCTCATGGGGAGTAATGACTTCACATAGAAAAAGGTATAAGTGATAAAAGATGTTGAGAACTAGCAAATATTGCATTAGTTATTGATATAATATATGCAAGATTTATATAGAGAAGAGGAGATTCACATATAAATACAGTATATTGGACAACTTTTATGATTGTGAGCCCCCATCAAATATTATATAATAATCAAGTGTTGACGTCAGGTATGGAAGACAACATAATGATCATGATTGTTTACATTTGCATATAATTTATACTGTCATGGATCCCTTACCATGTGATGCTTGCTTTAGATCTTTTGCTATCCAAAATTTTCGACACTAAATAGAGATACTACTTGTGAATCCATAAGCCCTTAAACCCAGTTTCTTTCCATGAGAGTCCACCATACCTACTTATGGATTGAAAAGTTCCTTCCAGTAAGATATCATCGGTGCACAAATCAATAAAAATTGCCTGTATCATCTCTTATTGTAAAGGAAAATAAGCTTTGTATGATCTTGTGATAGCGATGAAATAAAAGTGACTGAGTGCATAATAAAGTTCAGTATCACAAGGAGCAATACAAAGGGACATTCCTTTGCATTAAGAGGTTGCACATTCAAAACAAACAAAGCGCATGACAATCTCTGCTTCCCTCTGCGAAGGGCGTATCTTTTATCTTCTTACAAGAATTTATTTTTGTGCAAGAGTCAATAATGTTTACCCTTGTTCCTAGATATTTAGATGACAAGCATGTGTCAAGGAACAATCTAGAAAAATATATCCAGTTGAATGTAGGTGATCATGATTCATTATTGTTGACATTATCCTTGTGATAAATAAGTTGGGTGGCAAAGATAATGAAGCCCCCATCTTCCTATCTATCCAACTGAAACAATAGCTCCAAAAATATGCAATGTGTGTCAACAATAATAGAAGGATAAATGATAGTTGAGTATGTGAACTTTCTAGAAATAAAAAGCCCTTACATAGACTCTTCTCTTGAATATGATGGATTACGATTATCTCAATGACTAATGGCATTTTTTGTTGGTTGTGAATAAAGTTTATGCTTCATACTACCTAAGTTTTGAATATATTGTTACTTGTGTATGAGAAGATATATGATGGAAAACTTGATACTATGATAATATTCATGATGCTCTTATGTCCATATTCTGTTTTTATCAACTTCTCCCTCTCAAATATCCACTATTCTCGAGCTCTACTTTCACTTGAGGACAAGCAAGGTCAAAGGTTGGGGGAGTTGATACATCCTTTTTGCATCATGATTTCTTATTTATATGTGTGTTATTCTTGTATATTGTTCCCTACTATCATACAATTCTTATGCCCTTTCTCTCTGAATATGCAGGGTATATCACAAAGAGGGAAATATCTGGAAACTAGGATTCAGGACCAGGAAACCAAGAAGAAGGTAGAAAAATCACCAGACTCCAAATGACCTAAAATTTCACAGCGAACATTTATGGAATATTAAAGAATTATTGGGCCACAAATATAGCAGAGGGGGCCAACTGCTAGCCACAAGCAAGCAGGGCACGGCCACCCCCCTGGGTGCGCCGTGATGGCTTGTGGGGCCCAGCAGGCCTCCTGACCCCCTCTTCTCCTATATGGTGTATTTTACCCTAGAAAAAATCATAAGCAATCTCTCGAGATGAAGTGCCGCCGTTACGTGGCGGAAACCTGTTCAGAGGCACTTTTGCACTCCGGTAGTCAGATTCTGCCGGGGGAATTCCTCTCCGGGAGGGGGAGATCGAAGCCATCGTCATCACCATCTCTTGATCCTGCGTGGGAGTACCAATCTTAATCAACATCTTCACTAGCACCATCTAATATCCAACTGTAGTTGATCTGTTGTATTCAATCTTTGTCCAAAACCTCACATTGGTAGTTGTGGGTTACTAGTTGTGTTGATTACATCTAGTAGTTGGTTCTTGTTGGATTACTTGGTGGTAGATATGATGTTCAGATACTTAATAATTATTATTATACCTCTTATCTTAAAAAGGTTGATGATGTGTGAGTAGGTACTATTGTTCCTAAGGACATGGGAGAAGTCTTGTTATAAGTAATCTTGTGAAGTTGGTATTCGTTCGATATGTTGATGATTTGTATGTTGTTACTTCTCTTAGTGGTGTCATGTGAACGTCGACTACATGACACTTCATCATGTTATGGGCCTAAGGGAAGCCACTGTGGAGTAACAAGTAGATGATGGGTTGCTAGAGTGACAGAATCTTAAACCCCAGTTTATGAGTTGCTTCATAAGGGCTGATTTGGATCCACACGTTTCATGCTATGGTTAGATTTATCTTAATTCTTATTTCAGAACTGCGTATGCTTGTGAGAGGGAGTAATCATAAGTAGGTTGTTTTTTCAAGTAAGAACAACACCTTAGCTCTGGTCCACATGTCTGTGTTAAAACCGGAAGATCTCCGGTAGGGGGTCCCGAACTGTGGGTGTTGGATCGATGGGTAATAGGAGACAAGGGAGATGGTGTTTACCCAGGTTCGGGACCTCTTACTGAAGCTAAAACCCTATGTACTTCTTTGTTTTGTATTTATGATGCAGCACCGAGTACATAGTTGACCTACCTCGAGATCGTACAATATGATCTAAAACCCTAGCAGTCATGAGCTTAACATGTCCTACTGACTAAGACCCCCTGGTACCTAGGGTTACACAATGTTAGTTATAGTAGAAGAAGAATATAACAAACTAATCATTGTTTTCTTGGAGTACACGTCACATCCTTGGGAGATTTCCATCTTGGTTGCGGCATCACAGTGTTCATGCCTTTATTGACAATGACAAGGCGGCCCACTGTCCGACCCATTAAATCAGGCTGGCAGCCCGAGGACCCCTTAATCCAGGACTCCCTCGGTAGCCCCCTAACTGGCCTCCAATACCGAAGTCTTGCTTCCCAATAACTTCTTATGTTTGCAGTCTCCGTCTTGCGGCGCGAGTTCTTCCCCTTATCTTATTCATCTGATGAAAGTTTGGCCACTGAAGACATCCTCGTTTTTGAGGCATACACATGACTTAGCCTCAAAGGCCAACCGCAAGAACATGAACAGTGTTATTTTTTCACAGATTTTAATGAGTGGTCGTGGCTGGTCATGAATATTGACCAGTTATCAAAACTTGATCCGCGGCTCGGGGCGGTTCTTATTTATCATCGTCATGCCCCATCAGTATGGATATTGTGCCCCGCGTTTCTGAGGATTTGGTTATGATTTTGGGTTACCCTATGCGTGCATAACTGCACGACTCAACAGGAAATGGTGAGGTTCATGGCACAGCAGAGGGACTCTTGGTATTTTCGCGGCATATAAAAAGGGAATAGCCACCGTAACCTATGTACACCTCTTAGATATGACATTTCTATTTCCTCCCTCGACCTTCCGCGCCCTAAGATTCCAAGATCTATTCTTCCTCTAAACTCCTCCAACCCCTTCTCCATGGCCAAAGCAGGATCTAAGGGAAAGTGGGAGGCCTCCTATGTAACTTAAAAGGACATCCTGGAGTTGAAGGGTGTTGGCTACTTGCTAGATAACATGGATTACCGCACCGCAAAGACGAACTAGGTAGTGCCCTCACGCAGAGAGGACAAAAGGGTGGTGTTCATCCCCCAGTTTCTTCGGGGTCTAGGTTTTTCGCTCCACCTTGTGAGGGGTGTGATGTTTTATCACGGGTTGGATTTTCATGATCTCCCTCCGGATTATTTTATGCATATTTCCTCCTTCATCACTCTCTATGAAGCCTTCCTTCGGGTCCAACCCTACTTTGGTCTATGGCTAAAAGTGTTCAACCTCAAGCCGAAGGTATTCAACAGTGAGTAGGCGTACTATGGGGGGTGATGATAAGAAAGCCTCCCCTAGATCAATGGCCAGACGGTTCATTTATTGACACCATCAAAGTCTGGTAGCGGGAATGGTTCTACATTACCGAACCACACGAAGAGGGAAGGGCAGCACCCCCCAGATTTAGATCCCCCCACCAGGATGGTATCATGGACCAAGAAAGGCCTCGATTGGGGGCATGCGGCGGAGGTGAAAATGCTACAAAACTGCATCTCCACCCTAGTGGAGAAGAAAATCGAGCTACCCAACATCATCTAGGTCATGCTCCGCTGCCGCCTTCTCCCCTGTCAGCGTCGGGCTGTGTCATGCCCAAGATGCGGTCCTATCCTTATTTCGACACGAGAGGTTTTTAACCACCAAAAATGTCCGATAATAAATCGACGACCGCACTGCTACGAATGACCGACGGGGTATCAAACGAACTTGGAATGCGACGAAATTCGACAAGCGGTTTACCTACTCTATAATAAGACTGCATGCCAGGTTTCAACCCAATCCAAGAATATTTCTGGGTGCACTATAAAAACAATATATTATTGATGCCGCGGGCGCGTGCATGTGTGGTTGGTCTCAAAATGGTCAGCGACGAGACCGGAGAGAACCGGCAACTATGAGCGGATGCAAGTTTGAAAACGAGTGACGATGCTATGCATATGATGCGAATGATGCGATGATGAATGCAATAACCAAACGAATCACAGACGAAAACGGAAAGGAAGGGGAATCTTGTGGAATCTTCTGGAGCGTCAGTCCCGGGCTGTTACAACTCTCCTCCACTACAGGAGGATCTCGTCACTAGATCTAGAATGAAAAGGGGAAGAGAAATAGCAAGAGGTAAACTTAGTTGCTTCTCTGACAAATGAGTGAAACTAATGAAGCATGAAGGTTGGAAAGAGATGAAGAACAACCCAAGGAACAAGCAAGAATTCATAAGAAATTTTGGCCGCACTTTGGTAGGATAGAGTGACAAAATTGATATGAAGGAAAGAAATTGAAAGAGAGACACCAAACTTTGGTTGGATTTGAATCAAAACTTCATAATACGGAAGGATCATGAAAACATTGCACTGCACTCCGGTCAAATGAATAAGCAAAGAAAGAACATGATCTTAATCAAACTAGATGAGAGTTGACAAGAGCAACACCACTATGCCTCCAGTACGAAAGAATATAAGCTAGATCTTTGGAGAGAAGAGAACGGAGAAGAAAATAACAACTTCTACCACCATTGAACTTGAGAAGCATCTTTCAAGAAGAGATTGAACGGGGTTGTTGAAAAAATCAACAACGAAAGAATAGCTTGTTATGGGCTTGTGGGAAACATCTCAAAATTATGAGGTGACAACCTACCACAATAGAAACAATTGATTGCTTGAGAGCAACAAGATATGCAAAACTTCTTTTGCCAAGAAGAGGAGGAGAAAACTTGGAACATTTATAACACCCTGATAGCAACAATCCTTAGGAAACACTTTAGGTGAAATCCAACCCAAGATAACTCCGAGAAGACAAGATGGGTTTACTTATCTTATTCTTGACAATTTTCCTTTGAGACTCCTCATAATCAAGAATTTAATAACACCACCTCAAAGACAATGGATAAGGAATTGAACTTAAAATCCAAGAGAAAGAACACTTGAGCACCTCCAACAAGAATCTTAAGAACACTTGAAAATGAAAGAAATCTTGATGAACCACCATGAAGAACCTCCAGAAGAACTCTTGAAACGAAAGGACGATAGAAAAGAATTCAAGGTTGAAAAAGAACAAGATTGGGGCCTTCCAATGAATTAGATGAGGCTTCAGGGTAAGATACTTGAGCAAAACTAGGAACTCTGGAAAAGAAAGATGGCCACTTGGGATAGGAATTTGATATCATGAACAACTTCGGAAGAAGGATTGAAATCACCTTGATGAAACTAGAATAAAAATTATGTTGTGCCTATCCTTCATCAAGTTAAATTGATGACAAGCAACGGACTCACACACCGCTTATTCTTCTTGAAAAAAGATTGAAGAGAGATGACACAAACTTGAAGAAGTCTTGCATGAAAACACTGGTAAGAATAGAAACTAAAGAGGATAATACAAATGAATGAGAACAAAGAGAGCATGATCCACCTAATGGAAAACTTGAATGAAGCACTAGAATAATTGATACGAATGAAGGAACAACAATTGAGAAGAATTTGAGAATGAAAGCTGAAAGATGAGAACGAAGAAATCTTCTAAAATGATGGCCTTCGGGAGGATCGAGAAAAGAAAACAACTCTGAATGCACCGGATAGATATGGGAGAGATTTCTCATGAATGGAAACAATTTGAGGTGATAACAACAAGCTGAAACCATGAATCTCTAGGAGAATGGATTAAGATTTAAGAGAACTCTCCTTTGGTCTTCATTGCAGAGAATGATGACGAGAAAAAACACCATGAATTACTGAGACACTCCGGCAGAATGAATAAATTAAAGGTTGAGCCAACAATGAAAATAATTTAGAAGCGATCTTGGAAGAGGAATATGACTGATGAAAATCATTCTTACATCAAATTGAAAAGAACTAGAGGACATCTCCGGAAAGATTAGAAGAGTTAGGTAGGATCCTGGGAAAACCATGTGGGTTATGGGCCCACTCAAAAGAAACCACCGTTGAGACAATTGATTAAAAGAGAGGTTGCATCAGTACAGTTAAGAACTTGATGATATGGGACCATTGAAATAATTTAAGAGGAAAATAATGAAAATGAATGTCTTCTGAGATATCTTCAACACTCTGGATAGAATAGAGAGGGATGAATAAACAAGAGAAGCTTGGATAAGAATTTCCAACATGGGAATGCATTGAACGATTGAGAAAGGATATGATGAGCACCGAAGCTTGAACTGAATCCACCGGAAAAGAAAACAAAGATGAATACTAATAAATGATAACTTGAGCACTGAGCATCTTCATAAAGAATCACTGGAGAAGAATAACAATGAGAACAAGGAATATTAGGATAGATCTTGAAATTGAAACTCCTGAGAATATTCACAAAGAATCACCGGAAACATGATAGAAGAAAAGATAGCGGAAGCATTACATTAATAGAAAAGACATTTGGATGAGAATTTAATCATTCAAGAAAAAGGGTGGGAGGGTGGGGAAAACAAAGACAACTTGAGGTAGATGAGACGAACTCCAGAATGAAATAGGAGGATTGATCTTGCAAATATTGGAGATGATAGAATTATCTTAAAGAGAAGCACACCGTTAGGAAAAGAATTTATATGATAACTTGATTGGGAAAAAGATTAGCATTCCCACAGAAATATGAGAAAACAACTTAGCAAGATATAAAATCACCACTCGACATCGAAGCAACTTGAATTACCATCTTCAAAACAAACGAAGGATGAGGCTTACGAAACAAGCTAGAACGAATACATACCCACTATGCACTTGTTGGAAAGATAATCCTAGGTAACTACTTGAATTCCCACCTAACAACTTCTGAAAACTTTCTGGTTATGCAATCTGGTGTGGGGGATACAAGGAGGAAATATCTCACATAACTAACAAACCTACACCCCAACTGTATCCATCCTTCAACACATAACCAGAGGCCTTCGCAAATCCATCTAACTCGAATCCTCGAACTCACAACGATACTAAACCATGGTGGTACCCTGGAGCCCTCCCCAGTACTGGGTGACTCCGATCTTATCTCACCATGATAAATATTGAAGCAATTTCGAACATACTCCATCCTAATATACTAAGAAAACTGAATGATAACGATGTGCCAAGAATCCCTCGGAGCTCAACTCCCCGGAAGAAATCAAGTCAGACAAGAGGCACGAAGACAGCACTCCATCACATTGGCATCATATAGTTTCCAAAATACCCGCGTGATCCTATAAAAATTGAGCCAGAAGAGAAGTAGAATCAAAATTCCTAAGTCGAATACCTCACCAGAGCATAGAAGAGGAGTAAAAAGAATCCTACTCGCCAAAATAACTAGACTCAAAATAGCTTTTTCACTAGACTCGACTCGGCCAAGTTCAATCAATCAAGGGGGCTCCTAGGTCGGTACAGGCTCTAATACCAACTTGTCATGCCCAAGATGTGGTCCTATCCTTATTTCGGCACGAGGGTTTTTTAAACACCGAAAACGTCTGAAAATAAATCGATGACCACACTGCTACGGATGACCGACGGGGTATCAAACGAACTCGAATGCGACGAAATTTGACAGGCGGTCTACCTACACTATAATAAGACCGCATGCCAGGTTTCGACCCAATCCAAGAATATTTTTGCGCGCACATTAAAAACAATATATTATCGATGTTGTGGGCGTGTGCGTGTGTGGTTGGTCTCAAAATGGTCAGCGACGAGAGCAGAGAGAACTGGCAACTATGAACGGATGCAAGTATGAAAACGAGTGACGATGCTATGCAGATCATGCGAATGATGCAATGATGAATGCAATAACCAAACGAATCACAGACAAAAACGGAAAGAAAGGGGAATCTTCTAGAATCTTCTGGAGCGTTGGTCCTGGGCTGTTACAGGCTGCCCGAACGTGGGCTCATAGTTTGGATGTCCCGGTCACAATGTGGCGGTTCTTTTGCACCACCCATGAGAAACTATGGAAGGTGTTATTCAAATCGCAGAAGTCCTGGACCATCGAAGAGGAGGACATCAGAATAGATGCCACAAATCCTCCTCGACTGGTAACAATTTTTGTTCGCATACACATTTTTCCCTCAATAAGGTTATCATTCCCTTTCTTCTCCGCATCCACAGGTTTGGGTGGAGAAATATCAGTGGATCAACTATCCGGCACCGTTGCCTGAATGCCCTAGGACGCACCTGCTGATGGCCATGCTGGTCGAGAAGTCGTATGTAGTGTCGAGGAGGAAGGAGGAGAAGAAAGAAGAGAAGAGGGAGACTCGAGAGGGTCTCCGCTCAAAGGGCCTCCCGGAGACTACATCTGAGGAGACTCATGCTCCTTCTACTCTCGAAGGAGATATGGAATAGGACATGAAGGAAAACGATTCCTCCCACATGAAGAAGAGGGTGGCGTCTGAAGAGAGGGAGGGGGTTTGGCTCCCCCCACCCCGAAGACACTATGTAGGCCCAAACTGGCCTTATTTGAAGACCATACGGACTCTGGTGAGGAGTCCCAAATTTTTGAAATGGTCCCTCGAAGGACCCTTAGAGTCAGGACCCACGCGCAAAGGTATGAATCCATAGACTACGACATTTCTTTCTCAAAGATTTTGTAACGAGTCGTATATATTCTTTTTGCACAGTCCCCCGTGCGATCTTCCCGCTGACCAAGACTCGGAAGGGGACTCTTTGCTAGCTGATCTAGTGGAAAGTGGGACCACATCCCACAGCTCCCTTCCCCCTGCTACCGAGGAGGTTGTGTCGCAAAGGATCCTCCCCGGTACGAACACAAGGGTAGAGAATGGTGATATTCTGGCCGATGCTAGCACCTGGCTGCTGAAAAGCAGGAGGGCGAATCCCTCCCGAAGAAAAAAGGATGAATGGATCGACCAACCCGGGCCTTCCTCGAAGTCAATTTTGGAGGCCTCCAAGCCTCTGGAGTCGTCTATTACGGCTTCTCCACGGAGAGAAACCGCAGTGCTCTGCCCAAAGCCGCATGTAATAGAGCGGCCTCACATCGGGTGGAAAACTATGATGGAGGAGAGTTGAAACGACTCCTCCATCACTGAAGAGCACCAAGCCCTGCTGGGTGCGGCATTGTAGGGCATCCAAGCCATTGACAGCGGATAGAAGGAAGCTTTCGGCAGCTTGCTAACTGGCTTTAAGGTAAACTACCCAAATGTTATTTTCATTTTACAAAGTGTTATTAATTGATGGTTTTACATGCAATCCCCATGCTTAGCAGCCCCCGAGCCCAGTGTGATTTTGAAAAACTCATGTAGGGGTCAAATAGTGTGGATAGAGCACATATTTTTTCTTCTTAATGTGAAGTAGCCCCCAAGACTTTGTGATGACGGAGAAAGCATCCGGACAGAGGGTTTGAAATTTGATAACTTAGGAACCTAACACATGTGAATTGTTTATGTAGGCCATGTCTTTGATGACAACCCTCCGTGTTGTGGATTTGGTGAAGATGAATCAGAAGCTTAAGTGCTCAGAGGACGAGTTCGACCGCCTGAACAAGCGGTTTGACAATGCCCAAGGTCAGTCCTAAACTGGATTATTATCACTATTGTCCTTTTTTAGGCAAGGATTTTTTGTGTATATCCTGATGTGCGGAATGTCTTGATGAACACTGTAGTTATTGTTGTGGTGGTCAAGAACCTTAAGGCCGAGTTGAGCAAGGCAAAGCAAGAGGCTACCGAACAGAGGGTGGTGGTCGAACAGGCTACGACCAATCTATTATCGGCCAGGTCTGTAAGTGATAAGCACGAGGCCGAGTTTGCCAAGGTGCAACCAGAGATCAAGGATGCCATCACTAATTCGTCTCCAACGTATCTATAACTTTTGATTGTTCCATGCTATTATATTATCTGTTTTGGATGTTTTATATGCATTAATATGCTATTTTATACTATTTTTGGGACTAACCTATTAATCTAGAGCCTAGTGTGAGTTTCTGTTTTTTTCCCTTGTTTTTGATTATTGCAGATAAGGAATATTAAATGGAGTCCAAACGGAATAAAAATCTTCGGAATAATTTTCTTGGACCAGAAGCAAACCAGGATACTTGGAGATGAAGTCGGGAGAGGTGTTGTGTGGCCAGAAGCCACAGGGACGCGCCCAGGGGGGTAAGGCGCGGCCGCCAGGCTTGTGGGCCCATGGAAGCTCCCCCAACCCTATTTATTGGCCTATAAATTCACAAATATTCCCTGTATATCAAACAAATCCACGAAAACATTGTTCCGCCACCGGAAGCCTCCGTCCCCGAGATATCCAATCTTGGAGCCTTTTCCGATAATCTGTCGGAGGGGGATTCGATGACAGAGGGCATCCACATCAACTCCATTTCCCCTCCGATGATGTGTGAGTAGTTCACCACAGACCTTCGGGTCCATAGCTAGTAGCTAAATGGCTTATTCTCTCTCTTTTCTCTCTAATACCATGTTCTTCATGATCTTCATGGAGATCTATCCGATGTTATACTCTTTTGTGGTGTGTTTGTTGAGATCCGATGAATTGTGGGTTTATGTTTAGATTATCTATGAATATTACTTGAGTCTTTTCTGAATTCTTATATGCATGATTTCATATCTTTGCAAGTCTCTTCGAGTTATTGGTTTGGTTTGGCCAACTAGATTGGTAATTCTTGCAATAGGAGAAGTGCTTAGTTTTGGGTTCAATCTTGCGGTGTCCTCACCCAGTGAAAAAGTAGGGGTAGCGATGCACGTATTGTATTGTTGCCATAGAGGATAAAAATATGTGGTTTTCATCATATTTCTTGAGTTTATCCCTCTACATAATGTCATCTTACCTAATGCGTTACTCTGTTCTTCATGAACTTAATACTCCAGATACAGGCAGGAGTCGGTCGATGTGTGGAGTAATAGTAGTAGATGCAGAGTCGTTTCGGTCTAGTTGAAATGGACGTGGTACCTATATTCATAATAATTGCCTTGGATATCTTCATAATTATTTGCTTTTCTATCAATTCCTCGACAGTAATTTGTTCACCCACCGTAATACTTGCCATCATGAGAGAAGCCTGTAGTGAAACCTATGGCCCCCGGGTCTACTTTCATAATTTATTTTCAGATCTATAAACCAAAAATACTTTTCTGCAATTTATTTACCTTTTGTTTTAGTTTCTGTTCAAGCAATCTATTTTATCTATCTCTATCAGATATCATCCTTGCACGTAACCATGAAGGGATTGACAACCCCGTTATAACATTGGGTGCAAGTGTTTGATTCTTTGTGTAGGTACATCTATTGGGGACTTGCTTGTATCTCCTACTAGATTGATACCTTGGTTCTCGACAACTGAGGGAAATACTTACCTACTTTGCTGCATCAACTGTTCCTCTTCATGGAAACCAATGCATGCTCGAGAAGTAGTAAGAAGGATTTCTGGCGCCGTTGCCGAGGAGATACATGGCAAGTTGGGATCAAGCCTACCAAGTACCCATCACAAACTCATCTCTTGCATTCACATTATTTGCCATTTTCCTCTCGTTTTCCTCTCCCCCACTTCTAAAACAATTTTCCAAAAAGATTTTCCTTTTTATTCGCCCTTTTTCGTTCGTCTTTTCATTTGCTTTTTTCTTGCTTGTAGATCGCTCAAACTCATGGCTAGCCTTGCTACTATCGCTATTACTCCCGAGAATGAAGTTCTTAATTTTAAGCAAAGGGAGGGAGAAAACTTAAAGGATGCTTGGTATAGAATTTGCAATGCTCAAAATAGATCTACTCGTAAGGAATCTACTACCGTTCTCCTTCGCAATTTTTATGTGGGCGTTTCTCCTTGGAATAGATATGTTTGGATACCATTACAGGAGGGAATTTCTAGGGAAGCAATACCTTTGATTTTTGTAATGCTATGATAAATTTGGTAGGTTCACCCCCTCTCATGGTTAATGAAACAATCTTAACTTTGGAATATGTTATGCGAACACTAGATATCATTGAAAATAAAGTTGCTACTATAGAGCTCACTAAAAACTTGGATAAAAAGATCCATAACCATATCACTCAATATGGATCTAAGGTATGAGTTACTCTAAAAAACCTAAAGGAAAAGGAACCCATAGTTAATAAAAAGTTGGACCAAGATTCCTCCAGAATAGGAAAGCTAGAGGACATTATTACCAACTTGGGTTCTGCTTTTGCCATGGTTCAAACCACTCAAAAATTTCCTATTCAAAGGCTTCCAAGTTTGTTTACATTCCCAAGAATAAGGGTGAATCCTGTAGTAAAGGGAACAAAGATCTTAAGATCATAAGTGTTTACCTTAACTTTATCAATATTGTTTGGGAACAGATTGCTACAAGAGAATTTCTTGACTTTTTGCCTAGGAGTATGATTAATGATAAAACCAAAGAATCTCCTAGGGTTCGCAAGCATGCAATTTAGGGATTGCATACCAAAGATGATAATACCTAGATCTATTGCGTTTTGCCTAGCTAGGGGCGTTAAACAATAACGCTTGTTGGGAGGCAACACAATTTTATTTTTATTTCTCTTTTTTGTTTCTGTTTTGGTGTATTTTGCACATTATTAATTCTGTAATAATTTTATTTTGGTATTTTAATTAGTGTATGAGCCAAGTAAAATCTTTGGGTGATCTATGGTAGTTATTGATTTGATCTTGCTGAAAAACAGAAACTATTGCGCTCAGTCCAATTGATATGAAATTTTGAAACAAGATTGATATACAAATTGCCCTTATTTAACTAATTATTCAGAATTTTTATAGTTTCGTAAGTATTCGAAGTCTACAGATTGCTACAGATTGTTCTATTTTTGACATATTCTGTTTTCTTTGTGTTGTTTGCTTATTTTGATGTACCTATGGGTTGTCGGGGGGTATGAACCATGGAGAAGTTAGAATACAGTAGTTATTACACAAATATAAATAAATAATGAGTTCACAAGAGTACCTAAAGTGGTGGTTTATTTTTCTTATACTAACGGATTTCATGAGTTTTCTGTTGAGTTTTGTGTTGTGAAGTTTTGAAGTTTTGGGTGAAGATTTGATGGACTATGGAATAAGTAGTGGCAAGAGCCTAAGATTTGGGATGCCCAAGGCACCCCAAGCCATATTCAAGGATACCAAAAATTCTAAGATTGGGATGCCCCGGAAGGCATCCCCTCTTTCGTCTTCAATCCATCAGTAAATTTACTTAAGCCTATATTTTTATTCACCACATGATATGTGTTTTGCTTGGAGCGTCTTGTATGATATGAGTCTTTGCTTTTTAGTTTCCCACAATCATACTTGATTCACACATCTTTTGACAGAGACACGCTGAATCATGAAATTATTAGAATACTCTATGTGCTTCACTTATATCTTTTGAGCTAGGCAATGTTGCTTTAGTATTTCATTTATATCTTTTTAGAGCATGGTGGTGTTATATTTTATAGAAATTACTGAACTCTCGTACCTCACTTTTATTATTTTTATAGTTTCTTAAAACATCATGGTAATTTGTTTAGATTATGAATTTACTCCTAATATAATGGGCATCCAAGTTGGATATAATAAAAACTTCCATATTTAGTGCATTGAATACTATGAGAAGTTTGATTCCTTGCATATCGTTTTGAGATAATAGAGATGGTAATATGAGAGTCATGCTAGTGAGTAGTTGTGAATTGGAAGAGATAATTGTGTTAAAGTTTGTGATTCCCGTAGCATGCACGTATGGTGAATCGTTATGTAACAAAGTCGGAGCATGATTTGTTTAATGATTGTCAACCTTTATGTGAGGGTCGGGAGCGCGCGATGGTTAACTCCTACCAACCTCTCCCCTAGGAGCATGTTTCTAATGCTTTGTTTTATAACTAATAGACTTTTGCAATAAGTATGTGAGTTCTTTATGACTAATGTTAAGTCCATGGATTATACGCACTTGCACCCTTCCACCTTTGCTAGCCTCTCTAACACAGCGCAACTTTTGCCGGTACATCAAACCCACCTTCCTCAAAACAGCCACCATATATTTTCCTCAAAACATCCACCATATCTACCTATTATGTCATTTCCATATCCATTCCGAGATATATTGCCATGCAACTTCCACCATTCAGTTTTTCATGACATGCACCATCACTACATCTTGCATATACGGTCATATTTTGTTTTAGGTATCGAGTTGTAAGTAAATTAAAGTGTGATGATTTTCATTAAAAGAGCATTGTCCCATGTGGGAAAAGGATGATGGAAGCCATGACTCCCTCACAAGTTGGGATGAGTATCCGGACTTTACAAAAAATAAAAGAGGCCAGCGAAGCCCAAATAAAAAAATAAAAGAGGCCAAAGATGCCCACCAAAATAAAAAAATAGAAAAAAAATGAGAGAAAGAGAGAAGGGACAATTGCTACTATCTTTTTCCACACTTGTGCTTGAAAGTAGCACCATGATCTTCATGATAGAGAGTCTCCTATCTTGTCACTTTCATATAACTAGTGGATATTCATCTTGGACGACCATTTAGTTTTCTTTTTGAGCTTTCATACACTTATAGCTCTAAGTGCATTTGTTGCATGGCAATCCCTACTCACTCACATTGATATCTATCGATGGGCATCTCCATAGCCCGTTGATATGCCTAGTTGATGTGAGACTATCTTCTCCCTTTTTCCTTGCACCTCCTCCATATTCTATTCCACCTATAGTGCTATATACATGTCTCACGCTCATGTATTGCATGAGAGTTGAAAAGGTTTGAGAACACCAAAAGTGTGAAACAATTGCTTGACTTGTTCATAGGGGTTGTGCATGATTTAGATACTTTGTGTGGGGAAGATGGAGCGTAGCCAGACCATATGATTTTGTAGGGATAACTTTCGAATGCCATGTTATTTCGAAAGGACACGATTGCCTTATTGGTGTGCTTGAAGTATTACTGTTGTTATATCAATATAGACTATTGTTTTGAATCTTACGGATCTGAATATTCATGCCACAATAAAGAATATTACATGTATAAATATGTTAGGTAGCATTCCACATCAAAAAGTCTATTTTTATCATTTACCTACTCGAGGACGAGCAGGAATTAAGCTTGGGGATGCTTGATATGTCTCCAATATATCTATAATTTTTGATTGTTCCATGCTATTATATTATCTGTTTTGGATGTTTTATATGCATTAATATGCTATTTTATACTATTTTTGGGACTAAACTATTAATCTAAAGCCTAGTGCCAGTTTCTGTTTTTTCCTTGTTTTTGAGTATTGTAGTTAAGGAATATTAAACGGAGTCCAAACAGAATAAAATCTTCAAAATAACTTTTCTTGGACCATAAGCAAACCAGGAGACTTGGAGATGAAGTCGGGAGAGCCGACGTGTGGCCACAAGCCACAGGGGCGCACCCAGGGGGATAGGGCGCCCCCGAGGCTTGTGGGCCCACGACAGCTCCCCTCACCCTATTTCTCAGCCTATAAATTCACAAATATTCCCTGTATATCAAAGAGAGCTATGAAAACACTTGTCCACCGCTAGAAGCCTCCGTCCCCGAGAGATCCAATCTTGGAGCCTTTTCGGTAATCTACCGCAACGGGATTCGATCACGGAGGGCATCTACATCAACTCCTTTGCCCCTCCGATGATGCATGAGTTGTTCACCAGAGACCTTCGGGTCCATAGCTAGTATCTAGATAGCTTCTTCTCTCTCTTTGCTCTTCCATACCATGTTCTTCATGATCTTCATGGAGATCTCTCCGATGTAATACTCTTTTGTGGTGTGTTTGTCGAGATCCGATGAATTGTGGGTTTATGTTTAGATTATCTATGAATATTATTTGAGTCTTTTCTAAATTATTTTATGCATGATTTCATATCTTTGCAAGTCTCTTCGAGTTATTGGTTTGGTTTGGCCAACTAGATTGGTAATTCTTGCAATAGGAGAAGTGCTTAGTTTTGGGTTCAATATTGCGGTGTCCTCGCCCAGTGACAAAGTAGGGGTAGCGAGGCACATATTGTATTGTTGCCATCGAGGATAAAAAGATGGGTTTTTAATCATATTTTTTGAGTTTATCCCTCTACATCATGTCATCTTACCTAATGCATTACGCTGTTATTCATGAACTTAATACTCTAGATGCAGGCAGGAGTCGGTCGATGTGTGGAGTAATAGTAGTAGATGCAGAATCGTTTTGGTCTACTTGACACGGACGTGATGCCTATATGCATAATCATTTACTTGGGTATATTCATAATTATTCGCTTTTCTATCAATTGCTCGACAGTAATTTGTTCACCCATCGTAATACTTGCCATCATGAGAGAAGCCTCTAGTGAAACCTATGGCCCCCGGGTCTACTTTCCATAATTTATTTTCAGATCTATAAACCAAAAATACCAAAAAATACTTTGCTGCAATTTATTTACCTTTTGGTTTACTTTCCGTTCATGCGATCTATTCTATCTATCTCTATGAGATCTCATCCTTGCAAGTAACCGTGAAGGGATTGACAACCCCTTTATAGCGGTGGGTGCAAGTGTTTGATTCTTTGTGTAGGCAAATCTATTGGGGACTAGCTTGTATCTCCTACTGGATTGATACCTTGGTTCTCAACAATTGAGGGAAATACTTATCTACTTTGCTGCATCATCCGTTCCTCTTCACGGAAACCAACGCATGCTCGAGAAGTCGCAATCACCAAACGTGAGGTCTTTGAGCAAAACAATGAGGATCAATCAACCATACTGTCATCGGTTGTCGCAATTATCCAAGAGGCATGCATGGAAGTGCAAGGTTACCAGAAGGCACTCCACTATATCAAGCGGATTGCATTCGGTAAGCGATACTTACTGCAATGCCCCTTTGGTGCAAAAAGTTCCATGTTACTTACCCGGCTGTGGCATTCTCCAGGCGTATTTGCGGATCTCCTGAAGAGTGTTGTGGATGCGGCACAACACTTTGCATCGCAGGAGGGATGCGCCGAGCAGTGACAGTTCTGGGCACAGCTTGACGCTCCTGAGCTGTCTTTCCTCATCTTTGGAGAGCTGACACAGCTGATGGATCTGCATTGAGTAGCCGAGCTAGCTATGAAGGACCTCGGCATCAGGCTATGGCCTATGGAGTCATCGCCTAGCAGTTATTTCGGCTTCGTGTAGAGGTTGACTATTGTTGTGCCTGAAGTTGACACCCTAGTCCGTTCTGCATGCATGGAGGGAGCCCGAATGTCTTTCACGAAGACCATGGTGCATTGGCCGAAAATAAAGCCGACCAAGATGGCTTCCAGCCCTCCGCCACCCGGTAAGGCACATATGCACCCCCAGTTGTATTTTTTCGCCGTTATGGATGGTGCCCGGGCGATAGAGGCCTTATGTCCGAAGGATGTAATTATTTGTTGAATTTACTGTTCTGCATGAATATTTTAAACCTTTGAATGCCTCGATTTTATGACTTGCATGATATATTTTATGTTGTGTTTTTAATTTTGACTCCCGTGTGGTTTTTGTAATCTGAAGTTACGAGTCGTTGGCTTCAACCCCCTTATAGATGCTAGAAGGGGTGTTTCCTACATCCGCACTGCTACCCTTAGCCAATGTCTTGGTGCCCGAAGGCGGTAGTATAGAAGAAAACTAGGCAATCAGACTATGCGGCTTCAATGCTTTCACTTAAGCGTAGGAGCTTGATTGTGGGGACTAATGTAACGCCCCGGACACACCCGCCGGTAGTTGTTACTCCTCGCGGGATCTAGAGTGGCCTCACAGACCAATACCAGTCTTTTCTGTGCACTTTGTCCTCAATCATGCGCACCCGGGACTAACTTCCCAGTTGGTCACCCATCCTAGAACTACTCCAAGCCAAGCACGCTTAACCTCGCGGGATCTAGAGTGGCCTCACAGACCAATACTAGTCTTTTCTATGCACTTTGTCCTCAATCATGCGCACCCGGGACTAACTTCCCACTTGGTCACCCATCCTAGAACTACTCCAAGCCAAGCACACTTAACCTGGGAGTTCTGTTCGAATGGGCTCCCGAAAAAGAAGGAATTCCTTATTGATATGAGTAGTCTATCATCCCTAATATGCTAGGCTATTACAACTAAGTACTAGTCCCATGTATATTTGAGGTGGTCGGATATACCAAAAGAGGAAACCGTTATCACCTGGTTCATATCACTCTGAACCCTTCGTGTAACACGGGTAACCTCCAACGGTTGGTTTAATTTAATACTTGTCATCAGATAGCAGATCGGTTCACGCTTATTATGACAGTCGGTTTTTGGCATTCTCTAATGAGGTACTTTACCAGATGAACTAGAAGTACAATTGTAGTAGTTCTCCCTTTACCTTTTTAGCTGAACTAGCGGAACGTAAAAAGGTAAACAAAGGAGCAGGGCAACCCAACTTTTTAACCAAGACATAATTTGGATCCAATGCATATAACACAATATCCAAGACGCTAGACAACTAATAAAGAATTGGTGTCGGGATGATGCTTGAGGCGAGATTTAAAGTTCAAGCCCCTGGTTAATTAGCCAGTCATAGTTAAAAAAGGCGTATCAAAATGGCTTGTTTTTGGTATGGGAAAGCTGATAGAGAAAGAAGGGAAAAGGGCTTCTACAATATGAATTTCTGCCACCGGACCGTAAGGTCGGTCTTTATTTCCAATTTACTCTTGACATATAGTATGTACATTCTTGTTTACCCAAGCAACTGTTACTGATACACAGAGATAAATTTACAGGGAAAAGTATGATCTTAAAAGAATGGTTTGGTGTCCTTTACTATGTCCTGCTGCACATCTGCGCATTTGTTCTCCTGTAGGGTACCCCGTTTAGAGGAGGTCATGGTCGGCAAGCAGTTTTTTTGAGAAAGAACCTTGAGAAGTCATCGGATTGTGTGAGCTTGATGCTGCTAAATAGGTCCTTGATGGTACCTCGTACTATATGAACACACGTGGGACCGTTGTTTGATTTAGCCGAACACTAAGTCTTTGGGTATAAGGTCCCCATAGCTGGCCATGGTATCTTGAACGCGATATAATACCTCCGAGGTGTGAACCTCATGGGTAGCTTGGACATGCTGTGGGGGCGTACTCCTATTTTTGCATAGCATGAGAGGGATCCGTGAACTTAAAGATAGCTTGGGTCTGCTTACTTGCCTTTTGCGTCTTTGTATAGACTGGGAGTTCGGCACCTCATCACCAAGATGGACCTCAGTTGCTAGAGCCGCGGTGTGTTCTTCTGTTCAGAGTGAACCATACTGCCATAGACTGTGATGACTCCCTTGGGTCCTGACATTTTATGCTTCATGTACACATAATGGGGGACAACGTTCAAATGGGCGAACAATGTTCCGCCAAGAAGTGTGTGATATCCGTTGCAAAAAGGGATGATGTCAAAGATCAGATCCTCGCTTCGGAAGTTATCGGGTGAGGCGAACACCACCTCTAGAGTTATGGAGCCCAAACAGTGGGCCTCAACGCCAGGTATTATTCCTTTAAAGGTAGTGTTACTGGGTTTGATCCTTGATGGACCGATGGACATTTTCTTCATAGTGCCTGCATAGATAAGATTGAGGTTGCTGCCTCCGTCCATGAGGACCCTTGTGAGGTGGTATGTCGGGACCCCGATCCTAAGTCATATGATTCCATACTGTAACAAGCCACATCACCTTGCGGCCTCACGCACGGTACTCCACGGCTGCCACCTTACCTTGGCCGGGACCATTTGCGTCTTTTGGCTCACGTATGTGAACATGTCGCTGGCAATCACACAACAAAGAACCCGGGCCGACATAACTAATCATAGAACCCAAGTGGCACATCCATACAGAAACAGGCATACATAACCCAGCAATGCAGGTGTCAGCCTCAAGCGTGTGTAGACGAGTCATAGCAAGTTACAAGGACTCCATTACGTCGCGAGACACGAATGTCATCACTGCACGTAGACGAGTCGTAACGGGCTACAGGGACTCCATTACACTGCGAGACATTTCCCCGAAGGGACAGACACAGCAGCAAAGAAGGATACATGCCGGTCAATCAATGTGTCCGAGCAGTAGCAAGCTACCATGGCTCGGTGGAAGCACAAAGAGGCAGCTTCCCGTAAGGAGTACTACTAAAGGCACACGACTAGGTGTCGGATCCCATACATACACGTTGCACGTCACACGTACGCACGACATGCCCGATATGCATAGATACAACCATGGCATCACAACATAACCATACAATAACATGACTTTTATTTAGGAGGCTCAGACGAGCCCTGCATAATATGTTCATATAGATAAGGTCACATGACCCGGCACTCAAGTCATACAAACATAGTATTACAAGCCAGCGGAAACTAAAGCGGTCTGAGTACAGACGGCAAAATATAAAAGAGGCATATGGCCTGACTATCTACAGCCCACCACACGGGCAAGATCGTAGCTGGGACACCAGCTATTCGGCATCGTCAATGTCTAGATAGAACCCACCTGATGGGTCCTGGTTTTCCTCTGCAACATTAATTAAGCAAGGATGAGTACAATCGTACTCAGCAAGTCTTTAAAACAGACCTAGTCTATTTATGCTCATGTATCAACAAGGGGGTGGTGGAGTTTATGCAGAAAGCCAGCTTTGACTCATGGCTAACCTACACTACTCAATTTTAAATTCTTTGTTACAATTTTAGTTATCGCACACGAGTCCACTACCTCCATCACAATACACTACCATGGATTCACCTTCCCCTTCCGGAAGAGTGCCATCCACGGTACTCACACTTGTCCTGAGAATTTTAGAAGTATCCATTTGATTATCTATGAACAGCATAAGTTCTCCAAGTAGTCCATATCCGCGGACGCGGCTATTCGAATAGTTTCATAACCCTGCAGGGGTGTACTTCTTCACACACGCTCTCGCCACTTATCACTGTGTGCCATAACCCATGCACCTCGGCAACCTTCAAGCGGATGCCCAGGGAAGGAGTCGGCCACGACCGTCAATCACATAAGACCTCTAGTCCAGGCTACCGCCTATTTGAGACTGAACCCGCACGAAAATCCGGCCGAAGTTTCCGCTACGGTCCCAAATGATGTGCGCAGGGTTCCCAAGCCCACCATTCGGGTGACCCTTGGTACACCGTGCCACTGCCTACCGCGTCGTAACCCACCCCGAGGGTCAGCACTACGCACGGCCTCCACCATGCTATAAACACCAGAAACTACTTGCAATACCTGGACCAAAGACTAAGCGACTGATGAGTCGAGAGGGTTAGTTAAGTATCCCAATGTGTGGTAGTATCTAGTCTTGGATCACAAACACGGAACCCAGTTCCTAAGAACGGTCCCAATGAGACAACCCACTATGTACTCCTACATAGCCTCTCATCGCTACCTTTACCAAATCGTATTCATTATAAGCTCATCCCATCGGACAACACTGTTTCACTCAGTTCATCACCCAGATGAATCCGACTTGACACAACTCTAAGCATAGCAAGCATAGCAGGCAAAGTAAGCTAAGCACATCATGGCACAAGCATCTACCAGGTATGCTAGGTTGCAAGGTTTAGCTATTTACTGTGACAAGATCAGGTCATGCATAAGAATAGGATCATCTACCGTGTATAACTGACATGTGATCGTTTGTCCTAATGCAATAAATGAGAGCAGGAGCGAGAGAGTGGGATGTTATCAGAATGATCAATGAGGTTGCTTGCCTTGCTGGGTTGCGAAAGAGTTCTCTCCTTCGTCAGGGTACGGAGTAGTATCCTCCGGATTAGGGCCTACCGCAACGCAGACAAACATTCAATACAAGCAGATGCAACAATATGATGCATGATCATGGCATAGTGATGTGCTTGGATGAGCTAATGTAACTACTGGTCATGTCAATTTGAAATGTATTTGAATATAGGTTCAAAGTTGTTCTCATTTCAAATTCCATATATTGACCTAATGTTAAAATGTCCATGTTCACCTATTTAGGTTGCTCTAACATGCATGAGAATAGTACCATTTGATTCATTGGATTTTTCTGATAACTTTTCATATATAAATTATTTTCATCTGAGTTACAGATTAATTTATATGATTTTTCAAAGTTTTAAATAATTTCTGGGATTATTTTTAAATAGGAAATTGACTTATTGCATCAGCATGATGTCATGATGACATCAGCTGGTCAGCTGACCCGGCCCAGTGTCAAACCTGACATGTGGGGTCCACATGTCAGTGACTAGTTAACTTAATTAACTAATTAAAACTAATTCTGTTTTAATTAACTAACTGGGCCCACCTGTCAGTGACACATTAACCTAATTAATAATTAAACTAATTACAAATTATCCTAAACTAATCAGGGTTAACCAGGGGGTGGCCCCACCTATCAGGGTCAACTCCCGTGGTCAAAACGACTAGAGCCACCGGCGACGAGCCGCCGGCGACTCCAGGAGCGGCGGAGGGGCTCGGGTTTCCTCCTCCGGCGACCAAATGGGCGGCGGAGGGCACCAATCTACTCTACACGCACGCGCGAGTTCATTCCGACCCCTCCCAGGAGCTGGGATGGCCGGAATCGTCGCCGGTGATGAGATGGGCGGCGGCCGGAACTCGAGCGAGCTCGGGAATGGCAGCTAAGGGCGAGGAGGGCCACGGGGAGAGAGGGGAAAGCACGGGGAGCTCACAGTGGGGCTCTTGGAGGAGATAGCGGAGCCGGAGAAGCTCGGTGGCCCACGAATTGATGCCGGCGATCGTCGGACCTGAAGACGAGGGCGAGGAAGATGGCGACGTTGCAGGGCCTCCGGGGTCCTTCTGGCACCACGGGCAGGTCGAGGGCGTCGCGGCGGGTCTGCTGATGGGTTCGCAAGGGAGAGGGGGTGGCCAGAACGATGGCAACGGCGAGCGGCGACTACGGCGGTGCTCGGCAGGGGAGGAGAAAGGGGAAGAAGCCGGGGAGAAGAGGGCGAGGCCAGCTCGATCTGGACGTCTCCTGCGAGGTCATCCTCGAGGCCTCGCTGGCCGGAGAGAGACGGGCAGGCAAAGAGGAGGTGGAGGCCTCCCGGCGCCGCGCGGCGCTTTGCCTCTGCCTACTGGCAAAGGTTGAAGATGACCGCTTGGCCCTGGTGGGCTGGGCCGTCTCCTTTTCTGGGCCAGGTAAGCCTCTTCTGGGTTTTTTTTTAATTCTGGCTTTCTGTTTTCTATCATTTGTTTTGTTTCTTTGCAGGTCCAAATAACTTTTCAAAATGACCCACATATTTTCTAAATTGAAGTTTGAATATTCCAAACTTATAATAACAGTTTCAGATTATTTTGAAAACAGTGATAATGATAATTGCTTTATTTATCATTTTCCAAGGACTTAAACCATTAATTCAAATTATTTTAAATGTTCAAATAATTCAAATGGCCCCTGGTATATCCATGTCCCTAATTATCAGACATAGGGGACATTTTTTATGGGCATTTTGGATTTGTGGAAATTTCATTTATCTGGAATTTCTTTAATTCATGAATGCTTGGGGTTTCTTTTCTTTCTCCCCATTTCATATTGATGCAATGATGATGATGATGATGCAAACACATTGCTAGCCTATGACACTTGCTAGGGTTGTGACATGGTACCTGTCCACTATGGGATCGAGTACCAAAGCCGTTGACCCACCATGTCGAATACTGGTCTGGTTGTCAGTGCGATCAAAGGTGATTGGGTATGCCGACCACGGGTTGAACTTTGGGGCTACAAGCTCTAAGGCGTAGACGTCCCAAAGTGCGCGCTTCCTCTCCCTCTTTGGTATGAGCATGACATAGATCATGTTCACATTTTTGACTTCGGGGGGACTGCTTTTGGCCTCCGCTATTCGGCATGCAAGGCTCTTAATTTTCCTTGTTGCAAGTGTCCTTGCCATGATCCTCAGCTGCAAGTTTGCTCGCCTTCTTGAACACCAAATAGTTACGGTTGGTGTGAGTGGCGGGCTTGTTTTGGTTGACGTGGATCTGGTAGGGCCTCTTCATGATTTTCTCTAACTGAGTAGGTACAGCCATGTTCCCTTTAAAGGGTTTCCTCCACTAGGGAGGTTTTCAATTATGAAACCAAACATTTACGGTTGTATCTTCAGTTTCGCCACCGCTGTGTCGATGATTATTCTTATTGCACCGTGGCTTCCCGTTATCGTCCCTTACTTTAGAGGTACCAGGGTTTCCGGGAGGGTTGTCGCGATGGGCTAACCAGTTGTCCCCGCCTGCAGAGATGAAGGTCATAAGCGAGGTAAGGGTTGCCATTGATCGTGGCTTATCCTCCCTGAGCTGGCAGGCTAGCCACTCGTTCCGGATATTGTTCCTAAAGGAGCCTAGTGCCTCAGCATCTGACAAATCGACGATTTGATTTTTCTTCATCAGGAATCAATCCCAGAATTG
This sequence comes from Hordeum marinum, assembly GCA_022496015.1. NCBI lineage: Eukaryota > Viridiplantae > Streptophyta > Magnoliopsida > Poales > Poaceae > Hordeum > Hordeum marinum. The sequence continues at coordinate 335,682,648 of CM039677.1, read as the reverse complement.
TCGGGATGACTCGTCGGGCTTTTGGACGATATGGCATAGGTCATCGGCACCTGGGCCAAACATAGGTGCCTTGAAAATTAGCTCGGAAGGCATCCTCGAGCTCGTCCCAACTCCCAGTGGACTTTTCTGGGAGGATGTTCAGCCAATGTCGTGCTGGTCCTTTGAGTTTCAATGGTAGGTACTTTATGGCGTGGAGGTCATCTCCGCAGGCCATGTGTATGTGGAGAAGAAAGTCTTCAATCCACACTGCCGGATCTGTTGTACCGTCGTATGGTTCAATGTTTACGGGATTAAACCCTTCGGGGAACTGATGCTGCATCACCTCATCTGTAAAATGCAGTGGGCGAGTGGCACCCCTCACTATGGCTATGTCGTGTTCGAGGTCGGTTGGCAACCTTACCCGGTGTTGTCTCCGAACGTTATCATTCTGGTCGAGCCAGGTTTGGTTCCCATCCCATCCAGCGGGAATGTGCCCTCAGGATCCATAGATGGGTCGTGTCTGACCCGCATCGGTGTTTAGAGTTTGTCACAGGTCGAATGGGTCTCCTGGCCATGATGGCTCCTTCCTTCCTCCGCAGAGGTGTTTGGGTTGCTCGCCAGCTTAGGCAACGGTCCTGTCCCGTCCTCGAGGGGGGCACTCCAACTGCTTGCTCTGGATATGTCTAGGGGTGTGGGCTTAACGGCCTCGTCGCCAAATTCTTGCAGTAGACGGCGACACGAGTAAAGTTTGTCCTGACATTTCCGTTCGTAGTAGTACCCTTCCTTGGCACCAAGGACTTGTGTCCATCGGTCGTTGAGGGAATCTTGCCCAGATTAAATTTGCTGATATTTTAATTTGAGGTTTCGGCCAATGGCTATGAGCTGCCGCTTGAATCGTTCTTGGTCCAACGGGTCTTTGGGGACGATAAAGTCCTTGTCGCCCAGACTAACCTCATCCTCGGAAAGAGGGAGGTAGTTTATGTCTTTGGAATCAGTCAGGTTACCAGGCTCTTAAGGGCCTATGTGCCCCTCCGGATTATCGTGGTGATGTTCAAGCGCAGCCGAGTCATTGGGATCTTTAGGGGTGTCCGATGTGACGTTTTTGGAGCCCATAGTGCCTTTCCTGCCCTTGCATCCCTTGGGTTTTTTGTGCTGACGCCAGCATTTGAGTGGCTCATCGCCACCTGTTTTCCATTGAGTTGTTGTCTCCACTCTTCTCGGGAGTGCCATCGCCCTTGTCGCCAGGGGTTCCTACCATATAGACATCATATGTGGAGGTGGCAGTCCATCGTCCTGTTATAGGAGGGGCAGTTGTGTCGACATCCCCGTATGTGTCCTCGGCATCATCTAAGCCGAAATCCAACACATGAGTCAAATCTTCGATGGTGGCTACCAAGTGGGTGGTGGGTGGGAAACAAAATTCCCTATGGCCGGCCTCGAGACCAATTTGACGATAGGTCGAGGTTGAGTTACCCGTGACTTCCAAGGTTTGGATCCAGGCCAGTGTCTCATTCGGCAGCGAGAGTTCGGCCGGACCCGCCTTTGATTTTCTGTAGGAATACTTCTTCGATGTGTTAACATAGGGAGCATGCTCGGCCAGGATTGTTACCTGGTCTTGGCATGCCTTGGCCAGATCCGTGCTCGAGGCCAGCTCCTAAGTGGGAATTATGGACATGACGTCGAGGAGAAAGTCCAAAGTCAAGGCTTCAAAGATCTCATGCTCATCGGATAAAGTCGAGAGCTCGGAGAGGACTAGATCGCCTTGGGCATTGGCAACGTAGCCTAGGTCACCAAACTTGATTCCCTCGCCCGGGACAAACCCGGTGATCTAGCCAAGGTTATCTACCACACTAGCATGTGGTGCGGGGACATCAAATGTGGAAAGCTAGCTCGTGATGAAGATATCTTCGGCACCGAAGTGGTCGCTAGTGACTAGGTGAGCCATTGATCCTTCTTGTGATCCCATGGTAGAACTCTCAATGAAAGCACCACTGTTGGAGTCAAAACCGGTTGATCTCCGGTAGGGGGTCCCGAACTATGGGTCTTGGATCAATGGGTAACGAAAGACAAGGGATTCGGAGTTTACCCAGGTTTGGGCCTTCTTAATGGAGGTAAAACTCTACGTCCTGCTTTGTTCTATATTGATGATGGAGTGTCGAGTATAGAGCTGATCTACCTTGAGATCATAAGATATGGTCTAAAACCCTAGGAGTAATGAGCTTACCCTGTCGGACTAAGACCCCCCAGTTTATATAGACACCAGGGGTACCTAGGGATACACAATGTCGGTTACACCAGAAGAAGAATATGACGAACTAATCATCTCATTCTTGGAGTATACATCACAGTCTTGGGAGATTTCCATCTTGGTTGTGGCATCACAATGTGCGGACTTTTATAGAAAATGATAAGGCGACAGCAGAACGAAGAAGTAGAAGAACTCCACTCCACAAGGACACTGCTGGGACATGATACTAGATAGCGCCAAACCAATCAACACGAACGCCTTGCATCACTTATCCTACATCTGGCATGATAAGCTAGGTGAGTACTTTGAACTTACTCGCAAGCTCACAGCAAATAAAGAAATATGACAAACAACATCAAGGCATTTAACTTGTTAATGTATGAACATGGACATGATGCTATCCTGATGTGCAAGTGAATTGTATCTCGGTCCCTCAGACCATCTTACCATCTCGGGGCTACCTCGTAACCACCGACAATAACTTACCATCGTGATCCTCAATGATCACCTTGTGTAGTTGATGTCTACTACACAACCTTCTTCCTATAGACTTGTGTTGGGCCTCGAAGCATAGAGTTTTGTAGGACAATAGCAACCTTCCCTCAAGTGGATGACCTAAGGTTTATCAGTCCGTGGGACGCATAGGTTGAAGATGGTCTCTCTCGACCAACCTTGCAACCAAATAACAAAGAGTCTCTTGTGTCCCCAACACACCCAATACAATGGTAAATTCTATAGGTGCATTAGTTCGGCGAAGAGATGGTGATACAAGTGTAATATGGATGGTAGATATAGGTTTTTGTAATCTGAAAATATAAGAACAGCAAGGTAACTAATGGTAAAATTGAGCACAAATGGTATTACAATGCTTGAAAACAAGGCCTACGGTTCATACTTTCACTAGTGCAAGTTCTCTCAACAATACTTACATAGTTAAATCATATGTAAATCCCTCATGTGCGACAAAGAGTTCACTCCAAAGTCACAAATAGAGGAGAACAAACGAAGAAATTATTGTAGGGTACGAAACCACCTCAAAGTTATGTTTTCCGATCAATATTATGACCTGTCCCTATAAGTGTCAGAAACATCCCTAGAGTTCGTACTAAAATAACACCTTAAGATACACATCAACCAAAACCCTAATGTCACCTAGATACCCCAATGTCACCTCGAGTACCCGCAGGTTTGATTATAGGATATTCATCACATAATTTCAGATTCATCATGTTCAATCCAACACAAAGAACTTCAAAGAGTGCCCCAAAGTTTCTATCGGAGAGTCAAGACAAAAATGTGTACCAACCCCTATGCATAGATTCCCAAGGTCACGGAACCCGCAAGTTTATCACCAAAACATACATCAAGTAGATAAATTGAACATCCCATTGTCACCACAGATATCCCATCGCAATACATACATCAAGTGTTCTAAAATCCTTAAAGATTCAATCTGATAAGAAAACTTCAAAGGGAAAACTCAATTCATCACAAGAAGATAGAGAGCGGAAACTCCATACGATTCATCTATATTAATAAAGATCGCGGTACATCAAGATCGTGCCATCTCAATAACATGAGAGAGTGGGAGAGATCAAACACATAGCTACTGGTACATACCCTCGGCCCCGAGGGTGAACTACTCCCTCCTCGTCATGGAGAGCGTCGGGATGATGAAGATGGCCTTCGTGCTGGAACAGGCTCCCGATTGGTTTTTTGTGGCTTTGGAGGCATGCGGCAGAGGAACTCCCGATCTAGGTTTCTTTCTAGGGGTTTTAGTATTTATAGGAATTTTTGGCGTCAGTCCCACATCTAGAAGGTTCTCGAGGAATTCACAAACCAGCAGGCGCGCCCTAGGGGGGCGCTCCTGTGGCTTGTGGCTTCCTCGGCCTTCCTCTCCGGTGACTCTTCGCTCCAGTATTTTTTATATTTTCCAAAAATATTCTCCATAAATTTTTAGCTCATTCCGAGAACTTTTATTTCTACACAAAACGAACACCATGGTAGTTCTGCTAAAAACAGCGTCTGTCTGTGTTAGTTCTAATAAAATCATACCAAAATCATATAGAATTATCATAAACATGGCATGAATATTCATAAATTATAGATACGTTGGAGACATATCAGCATCCCCAAGCTTAATTCCTTCTCGTCCTCGAGTAGGTAAATGATAAAAGAAATAAATTGTGAAGTGTGAATGCTACCTAACATATTTATCAATGCAATCTTCTTATTGTGGAAAGAATTTTCAGATCCATAAGGGTCAAAAGAAAAGCTTAATGTTGACGTAAAACCAGTAATTTCAAGCATTCTAACAAAGCAATTGTGTCTCTTCAAAATAACATGGCATAAGAAAGTTATCCCTACAAAATCATATGGTCTGGCTATGCTCCATCTTCCCCACACAAAGTATTTATATCATGCACAACTCCAATGACAAGTCAAGCAATTGTTTCACGCCTTTTTTGTTCTCAAACCTTTTCATCTCTTACGCAATACATGGGCTTGAGCCATGGATATAGCATTATAGGTGGAATAGAATATGGTGGAGGTAGTGAAGAAAAGGAGAAGAAAGTCTCACATCAACTAGGCATATCAATGGGCTATGGAGATGACCATTAATAGATATCAATGTGAGTGAGTAGGGATTGCCATGCAACGGATGCACTAGATCTATAAGTGTATGAAAGCTCAAAAATAAACTAAGCGGGTTTGCATCCAACTCGCTTCCTCACGAAGACCTAGGGAAATTTGAAGAAGCCCATCATTGGAATATACAAGCCAAGTTCTATAATGAAAAATTCCCACTAGTATATGAAAGTGACAATATAGGAGACTCTCTATATGAAAAACATGGTGCTACTCTGAAGCACGAATGTGGTAAAGGATAGTAGCATTGCCCCTTCTCTCTTTTTTCTCATCATTTTTTTATATTCCCCCCTTTTTCATTTTTTTGGTGGGCATCTTTGGCCTCTTTTTTTATTTGGGCTTCTCTAGCCTCTTTTATTTTTTTTGTAAAGTCCAGAGACTCATCCCAACTTGTGAGGGAATCCAAGCTTCCATCATCCATTCCTCACATGGGACAATGCTCTAATAATGATGATCATCACACTTTTATTTACTTACAACTCAAGAATTACAACCAGATACTCAAAATATGACTCTATATGAATGCCTCCGATGGTGTACCGGGATGTGCAATGATCAAGCATAGCAAATGACATCAAAAAACGGACAAGCCATGAAAACGTCATGCTAGCTATCTTACGATCATGCAAAGCAATATGACAATGATGATGCATGTCATGAACGGAATGGTGGAAGTTGCATGGCAATATATCTCGGAATGGCTATGGAAATGCCATAATAGGTAGGTATGGTGGCTATTTTGTGGAAGAATATATGGTGGGTTTATCACACCGGCGAAAGTTGCGCGGTACTAGAGAGGCCAGCAAAGGTGAAGGGTTAGAGTGCGTATAATCCATGGAATCACATTAATCATAAGAAACTCACATACTTATTGCAAAAGTCTATTAGTTATCAAAGCAAAGTATTAGACGCATGATCCTAGGGGAGAGGTTGGTAGGAGTTAACCATCACACGCTCCCGACCCTCACACAAAGGATGACAACCAATAAACAAATCATGCTCCGACTTCGTTACATAACGGTTCACCATACGTGCATGCTACGGGAATCACAAACCTTTGACACAAGTATTTCTACCAATTCAAAATTACTTACTAGCATGACTTTAATATCACCATCTATATATCTCAAAACTTTATGCAAGGAATCAAACTTCTCATAGTATTCAATGCACTTCATATGAAAGTTTTTATTATATCCCTCTAGGATGCCCATTATATTAGGACTATTCATAACCTAAGCAAATTACCATGTTGTTTTAGAGACTCTAAAAATAATATAAGTGAATCATGATAGTTCAACAATTTATATAAAATGAAACCACCGTCGTGCTCTACAAAGATATAAGTGAAGCACGAGAGCAAAAGACAAAACTACTCCAGAACATATAAGTGAAGATCAATGAGTAGTCAAACAAGTAAATAGCTATGCGAGGACTTTCTATCTATATCTAAATAAAGATTTTAAGATCTGAGTATTTTATTCCACATCAAGCAAAACATAGCATTCCAAGAATAGCACACATCATGTGAACGAATGAAAATTTAGGCTCAACATAGGCTAACCGATAATTGTCGATGAAGAGAGGTGGGATGCGTAACATCCCCAAGCTTAGATGCTTGATAATTCTTGAAATATTTACTTGGGGTGCCTTGGGCATCCCCAAGCTTGATCTTTTGTATCTCGTTTCAATCCTCTCATATCCCGGTTTCACCTATTCTCAAAAACATCTTCCACACAAAACTTGAAAAGAACTCGTGAGATAGGTTAGTACACATAAGAATAAATCAACACTTCATGTACTTCCAAGACAAGTTGCATAATAATTTTCAAGCATTAGGTACTTTATACTATCGTTTTCACAATTTATATCTACCAATATAGGCTATGAAAACTATAGGATAAGTATATAACAAAACTATGACAGCAATCTGCCCAAAGAGAACAGTCTGTAGCAATTTATGAAAACAGTTTACTTCTATAACCGAAAAATTATAAAATTTCAGGACATGCTATAAATATAAATGAAAACACTGTGTAAAAAGTTCAGAAACTTTCCACGTTCCAGTAAAATATGGAAATTCAAACACTACAGCCAAAGTTTCTGTTTTTACACAACACTCATCAAAACATGCAATGCGAGCATCCTAAGTCAATTCTTGGAAATTTTTACTGAAAAAATATTATAAATAAATCCTAAAATAAAAAAATAAAATTATGCTCCAAGAAAAACTCATATTATGTGACGAATAAAAATATAGCTCCATGTAAGATATACCGATATTGTTGAAGACGAAAGAGGGGATGCCTTCCGGGGCATCCCCAAGCTTAGGCACTTGAGTCTTCCTTGGATATAACCTTAGGTGTGACTTGGGAATCCCCAATATTAGGTTATTTTCACTTATTATTATTCTCATATAGGTGTCACACCCAAAACTTGAGAACTTCAATCACACAAAACTTAACGAAACTTCGTGAGAAGGGTTAGTGTAATAAAGATAGATCATTCAATTAGGTACTGTCAAGACAAGATTCAAAATTGTTCCCACATGATACCTACTGTATTCTATCATTCCCATAATTTATATCACTGAGTATAAGCTATGGGAACACAAAAACAAGCAAACTATGCATGCAGAACAGAATTTGTCTAAAACAGAACAATCTCTAAAGATCTGTAGTATAACCATACTTCCCTGCCTCTAATAATTCCGAAACATTCAGACAACCTGAACAAGTTTTATATAAATACTTTATAAAAATTTCAGATAATTATCACGCTCCATTAAAAAATGAAAATTCCTGTACTGGAGTCAAAAAATTCTGTTTGGGTTCAGCATCAATTATACTCATCTTGTGAGTCATCCCAAAGGTTTTACTTGGCACTTTATTGAAAAAATACCATAAAACATGAGTACTAAAGTGGATTAATTATGAGAACACACAAAAACATAAAGTAAAAGTTTTGGGTGTCTCCAAACAAATGCTTTTCTTGAATGCCTTTTAGCTAGGCATGACGATTTCAATGATGCTCGTATAGGAATAGTATTTGAAACATGCAAGAGAGCATCATGAATCTCAAGAAAAGCATATTTAAGTATAATCCACTTACTATGCATAGGTATTTTGTGAGCAAAGACTTTATGGCCACAAGAATACTCTACCATAGGAAGGCAAAACAAGCATAACTTCAAAACTTTGAACACATAGAGAGGAAACTTGATATTATTGCAATTCCTACAAGCATATGTTCCTCCCTCATAATAATTTTTAGTAGCATCACGAAGTAATTCCACAATATAACTATCACATACATAATTATTTTCATGATCTAGAAGCATAGAAAATTTGTCACTCCCCACATAAGCAATTTTCTTCTCATTCATAATAGTGGGAGCAAACTCAACAAAATAACTATCATGTGACACTTGATTGAGATAACCACATTGAATATTAAAATCATGATAATAGGTTTCATGGTTGTCATTACTCTTTATAGAATACCTGTCATCACAATAATCATCATAGATAGGAGGCATGCCATAATCATAATAGTTTTGCTCATCAAAACTTTGGGGACTAAAAATATCTTATTCATCAAACATAGCATCCCCAAGATTGTGGCTTTGCATATCATTAGCATCATGAATATTCAGATAATTCATACTAACAACATTGCAATCATGCTCATCACTCAAAGATTTAGTGCCAAACATTTTAATAACGTCTTCTTCTAACACTTGAGCACAATTTTCCTTTCCACCATTTTCACGAACGACATTAAAAAGATGAAGAATATGAGGCAACCTCAATTCCATTTTTTGTAGTTTTCTTTTATAAAACCAAACTAGTGAAAAACAATAAAATAAAATATTCAATTACAAGATCTAAAGATATACCTTCAATCACTCACCTCCTTCCTCTTGTAGACTCGTGTTGGGCCTCCAAGCGCAGAGTTTTGTAGGACAGGAGCAATTTTCCCTCAAGTGTATGACCTAAGGTTTATCAATCCGTGGGAGGCGTAGGTTGAAGATGGTCTCTCTCGAACAACCCTGCAACAAAATAACAAAGAGTCTCTTATGTCCCCAACACACCCAATACAATGGTAAATTCTATAGGTGCACTAGTTCGGCAAAGAGATGGTGATACAAGTGTAATATGGATGGTAGATATAGGTTTTGTAATCTGAAAAAATAAAAACAGCGAGGTAAATAATGGTAAAATTGAGCACAAAAGGTATTGCAATGCTTGAAAACAAGGCCTACGATTCATACTTTCACTAGTGCAAGTTCTCTCAGCAATACTTACATAGTTGAATCATATGTAAATCCCTCATGTGCAACAAAGAGTTCACTCCAAAGTCACAAATAGTGGAGAACAAACGAAGAAATTATTGTAGGGTACGAAACCACCTCAAAGTTATCTTTTCCAATCAATATTATGAGCTATCCCTGTAAGTGTCAGAAACAGCCCTAGAGTTCGTACTAAAATAACACCTTAAGATACACATCAACCAAAACCCTAATCTCACCTAGATACCCCAATGTCACCTCGAGTACCCGTGGGTTTGATTATAGGATATGCATCACATAATTTCAGATTCATCATGTTCAATCCAACACAAAGAACTTCAAAGAGTGCCCCAAAGTTTCCACCGGAGAGTCAAGATGAAAACCTGTGCCAACCCCTATGCATAGATTCCCAAGGTCACGAAACCCGCAAGTTGATCACCAAAACATACATCAAGTAGATCAATAGAACATCCCATTGTCACCAGAGATATCCCATCGCAAGACATACATCAAGTGTTCTCAAATCCTTAAAGATTCAATCCGATAAGAAAACTTCAAAGGGAAAACTCAATTCATCACAAGAAGATAGAGAGGGGAAACTCCATACGATTCATCTATATTAATAAAGCTCGCGGTACATCAAGATCATACCATTTCAAGAACACGAGAGAGAGACAGAGAGAGATCAAACACATAGCTACTAGTACATACCCTCAGCCCCAAGGGTGAATAGCTCCCTCCTCATCATGGAGAGCATCGGGATGATGAAGATGGCCTCTAGGGATGGTTTCCCCATCCGGCAGGGTGCCGAAACAGGCTCCCGATTGGTTTTTCATGGCTTTGGAGGCTTGTGGCGGTGGAACTCCCGATCTAGCTTTCTTTCTGGTGGTTTTAGTATTTATAGGAATATTTGGCGTCGGTCCCACGTCCATAAGATTCCCAAGGAAGTCACAATCCAGGGGGCTGCCCTAGGGGGGCGCCCGTGTGGCTTGTGACTTCCTCGGCCTTCCTCTTCGATGACTCTTCACTCCAGTGTTTTTTATATTTTCCAAAAATATTCTTTGTAAATTTTCAGCTCATTCCGAGAACATTTATTTCTGCACAAAAATAACACCATGGTAGTTCTGCTGAAAACAGCGTCAGTCTAGGTTAGTTCTAATAAAATCATACGAAAATCATATAAAATTATCATAAACATGGCATGAATACTTCATAAATTATACATACGTTGGATACGTATTAGTAATCTCATGAACTTTAAGTGTGCCGGTTTATTTGTTATTGTTGACCCACAATGTGACGTACTTCGAACTGTGTCCATGACCGAGGATGCGGCTATCGATAGATTATACACTCTGCAAAGGTTAGTACAATGTACCACACCGTGGAACTCTTGGCCTCGTGCTCCCATTCGGGTGGGCCGATGATGTTCTGACATAACCAATCTATTGCAAGGCACTCTCCCGACTACTCCGACAAACTTCCGTTTGGTCTATGTCATGGGTGACCCCGATATCAACTGATGACATATGTCACCTTTGTGGACGCCATCGTTGTGGCAAAACAAACTCATGCCAAATGGGGACATCGGTACCATACAACTATGGGTAGACAAGATTTTTCCTGCCTACCGGGCTAGGGTAGCGCAAGCGCCTAACCTTCCCTCGTTGGACGCACTAGCGAGAGGCATGACAATAGACCGCATTAGGGCCTCCCATCCAGGCACGTGTGGTTGCTCCAGTGAGCTCGATTCGGTGGCACCATGAATCGATCAACAGATTGTTCAAGTTAAATTAATATTATGTTTAACTTGAAAGTAAAATGATTCGAGTCATAGCATGAAGCGAGATGCACGGGTCATGATGAAAATGCAACTATATGAGCATTATGAAAAAATGAGCATAACCACTAGTGCATCAAAGTGGTCATAGCATGGATGAAGAATGATACAAAACTATCATAACAATGTGGCATGAAATGAATGAAACATATCTATCATAGTAAAATGAGTTGTTTAATATTTATGATTAGGAGAAGATCTTTAATTCAAATAAACCATTTCCATTGCAATGCCATCCTTGCAAATGAATATTGTGGCCTGCCTTAGTTCAGAGGCATGTCACAATAAAGCAATTTATTTCACTTGAAATTCTATAAAAAGAGAAAATTCTCACATTTTATAGGTAGAAAGGTGAGGTCAATACAAATCTAATGCAATAAGAATCAACTCAACTTGACTTATGGCTTAAAAGTTAGAACTGGTCAGAATTGAGTCAAAATATTTGAACTTAATAGAAAACAAAAATTCCTAGGGAAGGCCACCTCGAAGATGTATTTTTGCCAAGTGCTTCCACTTATACCGCTTTGGCGCGAGAAGGAGAGGCTGACAGTGGGGTCCCACACTCAGGACAGAAGGGAGAGAGGGAACAGAGCGCGGCGGCTGTGTCGCCGGTGGTGCTCCGGCAAGGAGGCCATGACAATCACCGGAGAGGGAGGGAATGAGTTCAGCCCATCACAACGGTCACACACATACTCAAAAGCTTGGCTGAGGAGGGCGGACGGCATCGGAGCAGAGCACTCTAGAGATGGACGATGGTGGGGCTCGCTAGAGTCGAAGAAGTAGCCACCAATCCGACGAGCTAGCGGTACCGTCGTGCTCAGGAGATCACCATGAGCTTGACTAAAGAGGAGGACAACAATGGAGAGCACCAGAGCGAGTAGATAGCCGTGGGGTATCCGCAACCAACTCCGGTGAGGTCTCGAGGCTAGAATCCCTCCCAGCCTTTCCCCGAGCTATGGAGGTCGATTTGAGGCCAGATGAGGAGTGGGGATGGATAGAAGAGCTCAAGAGCAGCCCTATTTATACGGGAGGGGGAGACAAAGATCGGGCTCCACCGAAGGTGACCTAGAGGAGGAGAGAATAGGAGAAGGGGTTCAGGCATGGCTTGGGGACGACGAGGACAATGCCAAGAACAGTGTCAGCACGCGGCAAGGCTGCAGCGCACTAGGGGAAGCAGGCGACGCGTGCATGCGTACTGTTCTACCCGGTAGCGCCTCGGCCACGTCCGACGTGTGGCCTGCCGATGGTGGAGGAGGTCAATAAGGAGCTAGGTAGACATAGGGGAGGGTGCTGAGTGGCATGGCCATGCTGCGGCGGCGCGAGGGGAGCGAATGGACGGTGGCACAGGGTCCTAGTGCCCAAAGCGCGCCATATGCATGTCGAACACCTTGCCACCATGTGGTCACCGTGTGCTCCGGCATACATGGGACTTTTTGCAATGCTGGGCCATGTCTAGCATGTTTTCGCTCCAAAGCCAATCTACTGGGTGCTCTCAGAATGACAGAAAGCTCAATGGAAAAGACATGAGCATGGGTGAAACTTTCTTGACAGAAACTTGCTGATCAAGCTGTGGAAAACTACCAAGAGTTAGATGGTGATATTTGGGGGTTAACCTTCTGCTAGGAAGGTAGCCATGTGGTAAGAATTTCATCTCAATCAGATCAAGGAAAATTGCACTTGCTTCACAAAGTGTCATTTCTGACCAGAAGCAAAAATAAGTTTCTTAGCTGAAACTTTCCAAATGAATAAGGGATATTTTTGTCTCGGAAGATGAGGCATGATCCAAAGAATGTTAGGGAAATTATTTGGAATTTCCTGAGCAAGATAAATGAAAGTTGCTTCATAGAATAAAGTGAAAATGCTCATTTTCAAAGGGAAAAGGAATATTTTCTATTATTAAAATTATGCTATGGCAAGGTATGAGAGAGAGATGAGCGTTAGGAAGGTTTTCATGAGGCTAGGGTTTACTTGTAAGAAAACCAAAACCAAGTGACAAGTCCAAAAGAGTTGATAGAAAACCCAATTTCCAAATAAAATCTTTTAATAAATCCCAACAAAATGAAAATGAAAAATAGGTTGTCACATCTTTCGAGTCCCAAGTCCCGGATACTTCCTGAGCAACCAAGTCTGAGTCGCCCAAACATCGGACCTGGCTTAAGTTCATTTCCTTATCCATGCAGAGCCCATGAAGGAGGGCCTCATATTCAGCTTCATTATTAGTATAGGGAAACACGAATCTTAAAACATAATAAAATATGTCACCTCATGGAGAATATAAGATAACACCAGCCCTAAGCCTTCCAATTGTCTAGAGCCATCGAAGTGTATAGTCCAGTACGTGTTATCTGGCTTCTCCTCTGAAAGTGCGTTATATTGACTAGAGGGGGTGAATAGGTGATTTTTACAAATTCATCACTTGAGTAATTTCAACTTTGAGGAATTTGAAATGTGATGAATAACTAGCAGCAGAATAAGTACTCAAGTGCATGAGGAACATAGTAACAACATAGTCTTCATGATGAAATGAAACATGTTGTCACAGCCCTGGAAGTTGATTGCATTAGTTGCATCATGTGCATCATGTCATCATGCTAGAATTTAAATGAAACTTGAAATGGGGATTTCCAAAGCCTAGCACCTCATTAATTAATCCAAATTCCAACAATTGAATTTTCAATGATTTCAAAATACTCTTAAAAAATGTTCACTGTTTCTGATAAATGTTGGCAATAACATATTAGGTGACATCTTAATTTTCAGAACAAATTTAGCATTTTAAAATACCCATTAATGCTACTGAAATCAATTAATAAAGCATTATAAATGTTCTAGTTGTCTAAAAATGTCCAAATCTTTTTGTGGAAATTTGAAATAATCAGACTATATTTTATAAAATATTGGGCATTTTGTACTAGGTATTTTGGCCTCACAAATAAAAGAAGAATGTCAGAATAAAGAAAACAGGAAATAAAAATAGAGAAAAGAAAGCATACCTGGCGCTTACCTGGCCCAGAGCCGGCCTAGCCCAGCTCCCTCTCCCCTGTCGTCTTCCTCCTCAGGACAGTAGGCAGAGCGCGTGCTCGCCGCGCGCGCACACGCGCCCGTGCCACCTCCTGCTTCCCCTCCACGTCGACGCGCGAGATAAGCTCGCGGGAGACATCCGGATCGGGACGACCCCCTCCCCTCTCTCTCCCTCACTCTCTTCCCTCTCCTCTGCTTCCTCTCCCGCGTCGGACCCGAAGGCCGCCGTCACCATTGCTCGCCCCACCGCGGCCACCGGCCTCCCCTCTCCTCCCCAGCTAGTCCAGAACCTCCGCCCCGTCCTGCTGCTGCTCCTCACCGAGGCACGCGACGCCAGAGATCGCCAGTCGCCGCCCCGAGCTCTTCTTCAAGCCCCGGCCACCAGAGACCGCCGTCGACGATTCGCGACGTCCAGAGCGCCCCCGAGCCCGCTGACCATGCCATTTGCCCCCCTGTGAGCTCCCCGTCCCTTTTCTCCCTCTTCCCGTGGTCCTCCTCGCCCCTAGCCGCTAGCCTCGCCATTGCCGAAGCTCCGGCCGCCGCCAAGTCGACGTAGCCACCGACTCCGGCGACCCCGTGTCCTCCCGTTGCCTTAGGTGGATGCGGCTCTTCCCTAGCTACCCGTAGGTGGTCTCCGCCGCTCAAATGGTCGTCGGAGGGCCATTTCCTGCGACCTCCACCGTCTCGGCTCGCCGCCGACGGCCTTCCTCCAGCGAGTGTGAGCGTGGCCAGGTTAATTAGCCACTAATCCCCCCCCTAGCCACTCACCAGAGGGCCCCATAGGGGGTCAAAGCCCCATCAGCCTCTGGTTTGACCGGAGATTAGCCCCGGGTCAATGACAGGTGGGGCCCAGCTCTGTTTAACTCTGGATTAGGTTAAAAACAAATAAATTACTTAATTAATTTAATTAGACACTGACTGGTGGGCCCTGCTGCATTAATTAGTATTAAGAAAAAAATTAAAACCTATTAGTGTTTGTGTCACTAACCAGTGGGTCCCACTGGTCAGGTTTGACCTGGACCTGGTCCAGTTGACCTGCTGACGTAGGCATGACCTCAGCATGACATAATAATAATTTTCTGTAATAAAATAATTCCAGAAAATGCTTAAACTTCTAAAAATCATAGAAAATAATCTACAGCTCAGATGAAAATAATTTATATATGAAAAATGATTAGAAAAATCCAATGAATCTGTTTATTCCATGATCATGCATGTTTGAATAAGTTAACATCACCAAGTAGGGCATTTTATGATTAGGCCAATATATGAAATATCATTTGGAGTTGGAAATTCAAACTTGTTTGAATTCCACTTCAACCAATTTGACTAACCACTCCTCTAGGTTAGTTAAGTACCTCAATATGCCATGTCATACATCATGATTGTTGCATTGCATTCAATATATTCTTTCTTTCTGTTTGCCGGTGGTTATTCCCTCTCGGTAGATGATGATTCCGACGATGTGAACGTTGACACTAATTAAGAGAAGTATATCTTCAGGATTGTCAGGCAAGCAAAAAACCCTTGAGCATACTGATATCAACCCACTCTCTCGCTCCTGCTCTCTTTTACTGCATTAGGACAACAGCGATTCAACTGTTACATGTCGACGGTAGTTGAACCCATTCCTTTGCATGAACTGTCTTTGCCACAGTAAACAGTTGAAACCACTTAGCATGAGTAGCAACTGTTTGAGCCTTGTTGTGCTTACTCATACATGCATGCTTAATTACTGCACCTGTTATGCTTAGAGTCGTGTCGTATCGGGTTTGATACATCTGGGTGATGGATCGGAATGGCAGTGTTCATGTTCTACGGTGTGAGAGCTAAGTGTGTGAACACAATTTGATAAAGGTAACGATGAGAGGTCATGTAGGAGTACATGGCGGGTTGTCTCATCGAGACCGTCCTTAAGAACTGAGTTCTGTGTATGTTATCCAAGACAAGATACTACCACACATTGGGTTCCGGCAACTCGACCCCGCTCGACTTATTAATCGCCTAGACCTCTGTCCAGGAGTTGCAACTAGTTTCTGGAGTTTGTAGGGAAAGTGTTGGCGACCGTGTATAGTGCTACCCGACGGGTGGACTATGATGCGGTACAGACACAGTGGCACGGTGTACCAAGTGGCACCCAAACGGCGGGCTTGGGAACCCTGCGCACATCGTTTGAGGCCGTAGCGGAAACTTTGGCGGGACTTCCGTGCGGGTTCAACCTCGGATAGGCGATAAACCTGGACTAGGGTCTTGTGTGGTTGACGGTCGTGGCCGACGCCCACGCCAGTGCTTTCGCTTGAAGGTTGCCGAGATGCATGACGTGCATATGGTGCTAAGTGGCGAGAGCATGTGTGAAGAAGTATACCCCTGCAGGGTGAAATAATCTATTCGAATAGACGCGTCCTCGGATATGGACTACTTGGAGAACTTATGTGGTTCATAGATAACTGAAAGTGGATACTCTAAAATATGCAAGATAAGCGTGAGTGTTATGGATGGCCTTCTCGTAGGGAAACGGAAGTGGATCCATAGTGGTGTATTGATTGGTGAATATGAGGACTCGTGTGTGCTATCCAACCTCAAAGAAAGCACTTGTAGTCGTAGTATAGGTTAGCCAAGAGTCAAAGCTGGCTTTCTGTAATGAACTCCACAACCCCCTTCATTGATACTTGTGCATATGTAGTTATTTCTGATGTAAGTCTTGCTGAGTACTCTTGTACTCACGTTTGCTTAATTTATGTTTTGCAGAGGAGACGTTGGTCTCATTAGTGATCGTTTCAACGTGAAGTTCGATGTTGACCGGGTTAGCTTGGGAATCCCAGACAGAGGTCTGGTTCCTTTGGTAGGGTCGTTGTAGCTTTTCAGGCTCCTCTAGCCACTTTTGTAGATGTCTGTACCCAGACATGTCTAACTTCTGCTTGCTTGTTTGAATGCTATGTATGTTGGGTCTTGTGACCCCTGCTTGTAACATCCTATTGTAATGGCTCTTCCGAGCCTTCTAAATAAATGTTGTAATGTTGTATGGTTATGTTGTGATGCCACAGTTGTATCTATGCATATCAGGCATGTCGTGCGTACGTGTGACGTGCAACGGTATGTATGGGATCCGACACCTAGTTGTGTGCCTTTAGTAGTACTCTTTACGGGGAACTGCCTCTTTGTGCTTCCACCGAGCTTGGTAGCTTGCTACTGCTCCGGACACATTGATTGACCGGCATGTATCCTTCTTTGCTGCTGTGTCTGTCCCGTCGGGGAAATGTCTCGCAGTGTAATGGAATCCCTGTTGCCTGCTACGACTCGTTTACGTGCAGTGATGACATTTATGTCCCACGGCGTAATGGAGTCCTTGTAGCTTGCTATGACTCGTCTACACATGCTAGAGATCGACACCTGCATTGCTGGGTTACGTATGCCTGTCCCTGTACGGATGTGCCACTTGGGTTCTACGACTAGTCATGTCGGCTCGGGTTCTTTGACATTTTAATGCTAGCGACACTTTCACATACGTGAGTCAAAAGTCGCAAACGGTACCGGCCCAGGTAAGGTGGCAGCCGTGGAGATAACCGTGCGTGAGACCACAAAGTGATGTGATGTGTTACTTGCTGGATTCTTATGGCTTAAAATCGGGGTCCCGACAGCTTTGGTATTAGAGCTTGACTGCCTGTAGGATTACCAAGCCAAACTGGTCGATGTTGAGTCTAGAACTGCTCTAGTTATATAAGGGAATTGATTGTGGAACGGAACGTAAGGCTCTTTTACTCCTTTCCTTATGTTATTCTAATTCTGAGTCACCCTCTTCTTTATTCTACGGGGATTAATAACTAGGCCTTCTTATCTATCTATTAGGAGGACGAGTTACTATGCTAGAGACCTGTAGGAAAGATGTTGTCTTTCTGGATCGATGCCTCTATAAGAATTCTTGTCATGTTGTCAGTTGTCTTGCAGGTTGCCTCATATTTCATGCCCGTATAGCCGTTATGCTGTCCGAGTTATCCAAGAATTCTAAATCATCTGATGCAATTGCAAAAACTCTTTCATCTCGAGTCAATGTCTTTCAGGCCAGACAAAGCACACTAATTGTTGAGTTGAGGTACTTTATTACCTCGACGTGTTTGATGAAGGTGTTTAGGAAACCTTATTGTTTTGGTGAACCACCCAATAGTCAAGTGGTGTCTTTTGTTTCCAGTGTGATAATTCTGGCCATCATTATCAAAAGCATGCTGTGATGCTACTTAGTCAATAGGTATTTTGTATCCGGGTTCTTGAACCCAAGGACCATTCTGCTCATTCCCGTTGATAGTATTTGCTCGTTCCTTTAGGATATTAGTAACCTTGTTATAGTCCTCAAGAATTGTGGTATATCATTCTTCCACTACCATGAATCAGTTATGGCAGAAGTTCTTTGTGAACGGAAGATCACGACATGAGTGCTCTTGATGAGTTCTCCATTCCCTAGTTGTGACTCTGCCAATCCTTCATTTCTGCATGGATTGTCTGGAAGAAACATGTTGAACTATGTTCGACATATTCAATCTATGCATCTACAACTCAAGAAAAATCATGTGCTCTTGAGTTACCCCTCTTCAATTGCATTCTGACCTTTATCTATCAATGGATAGTCAAGAGTATATCATGCATTGAGTTACCAATGTCATCTATTCTTGTGGTCTATCAAGCCATTCTGTTCTAGAATGACTAGGAGAAGCAAACTCCCGTACCTCATCCATTTCTTGGATTGGGTCAAAGCAGTTGTGTTCCGCAAATCAAAATGCTAATTCAGCTTTTGCTCTGTTCTACGTTGAGGTATTACCCTCTTCATGTCAGGAATATCATGAGAACTGCACTCGCTCTTATGAAATCTTGATGTAGTGATACTTCTCGCCATCAACATTCATCTCTTGGTCTCTGTGTTGTTGTGACCAGGATACGAACAAGGGAATCATGATGTGTGCAATCAATACTCCTAGCAACTTTGTTGCTTGGTAGTTAATGGACAATAATCTCACTCTTGGGGTGATGATCATTGAATTGTCATACTAAGAGATCGTGCCACCTAGTTCATTTTTCCATGGTGCACTTTTTGATCAATGAGTTATAGGATTGTATCAATCTTTTGCTCTGTTGATCATATTGTCTTGTCTTGAAAATCAAGATTGTTCTCGAGCTTGGTAACATATCGGTGGATCGTGATTTTCCGAATATCTTCTCGGAAGTATTACCAAGATGTTCCTGGACCGTTATGTTGAGTTCGTGATCAAGATGGTTTTTCCTACAAACCATCCCTTCTCCAAGAACCCGTGTTGGATATCCCAGAACTAGTTGGTTAAGCTAAACAACAACTTGGAGAGTTGGAAGATAGAAGCTTGATCTAACTTAGCTCATGACAAAGGGATATCTTGTGTCTTTGTGCTCGTATGTGTAGAAGAAAGGTCATATCTTCATCGATTGATCCTTGTGACCAATTGATGCACCTATCATCTTGTTCAGCCATTGATTTGAGTGTGGGCTATCGTCAGATCAAAATCAGAACCAAAGATTTCCCTAATGTTGTTTTACTCGTGGATGTATCCTCGAGCATACACCGTTATATCTTTCGGTCTGACCAATGCTATCACCCTGTTCTCATAGTTGTGAAGTTCCATCTATATGGGTATTTGATGAATTGTTGTTCATCCCATTGACAACATTTTCACCTCTTCCATGACTTATAATGAACATGAGGGTAGTGTTGGAAATTTGTATAGGCAATATCTTTGTGTTCCGTATATGTAGTATATGTTTGGTGTAAGAAGTGACTTACTCTTGATTCATGTGCATATGGTGCAAGTTGCCGCCATTAACTTGAGAAAGGTCATTTTGTTTTCATTGGAATCATCCCAAGTCAGTCATGCACGTGCGAAGTATTCTATGGTTGGTAGACTGATCATCTCCATTCCACATGCAACCCCTAGCACACTATGCCACTGTTTGAGTTGTTCAAGAAAAAGAAGTTCTTTCTTAAGAGCTAATCCAGACTTATGTAAGAACTTCGCTAATTCCTAATGATGGTTCCTAACCAGAACTCGGAGGTGTTTTGTTGTAAGGTTATGTATCTTGCAATCCAGCTCATGTTTTGGAGTTGGCTTCCGTAGTTCATCTCCTGAGAATCTCACAACATCATCTCTTCAATTTGTGTTGCAACCTTACACTTTCAGACATGCTGAGTCTGGAATATCCTGACACCAACCATATCTGAATCTCGGGCAGATATGATGGTTGGAACATTTTCCAAGAAGTATAATAATGGTCTCTCTGTAACCAGCAAAGGAAAGTTGTGGCTAACATACCTATCCGGAAGGCCTATTATTATAAATATCTTGAATCAGCAACCGTAGCCACTTCCCCATGAGGTTTTCATATGACTTTTTGAAAGTTGTTTCTCATGGACCCTTTGAGATCCCGAAGTCAGACCTTTACTTGATGTCCTAGATAGTAAACCTGACCCACGATTGGGGTTATGCTAGTACATCAAGGAGAACATTAGAAGCGGAGTGCTAAATGTCTCTCGGTCGATTATCCAGATTTCGCTCCCCTGGCATAGCTAAGGTGAAATCTGAGAAAGTGTTGTCTTCCTTTGCATCTGCATCCTCCGTCATTATTCATCATAGTAGTAAGATGTGTTGCCAGGATCCTTGGCACGGATGTTGGTAAAATTCTGATGAATATGGAGATTCTCAAGTTCTTGAGAGCACGCTCAAACACTAGGTTATACTCTCGGTATTACTTGGAATGTGCCTTCCATCACCGAGTTGTTTTATAGCTCTAGATTCCATTCCGTTATGAGTGTGCCATTCTTTGAATTCCTTCAAATGATCGTTGTGAATTGCCTTAGGATGGTATGAAGAGTTTCAATGATCTCTGGATCAAAAGTAATTCTTTTTGCCACCTAAGGGATAATCCTACGAGTCACCTTTTCTTAGGTGTCCGTAATGGTATTATGGCAGTTAACTCCTCGCTACTTTCAAAACCTCCTCACCATCTGTTTTAGCGTGGAATTGTTGCCTACCAATTGAACTTCCATCATCTGCTTCGTTCATTGTTCTTGATGTGTGTTATGTGTCTCAGCGCAAGAGATGTTATCACACCTCATTCTACGAGTTGATCATGAGTGCTCGATCTTCGAGAAGATCGAATCATGTAGAGCACTCTATTTCCGTTGTCTTTCTATGGGATGAATACTCCGAAGACAAAGATGTCAAGATCAGCAAGATGCCATAAATCAACATCTTCCAGGAGAGCAACTGGGTCGTGAAGATTGTGGTAGTGGTGCCCTTTTGTCCTCTTACCCTACGCTTGAATCTCGGGGCGAGATTCTTGTTTAGTGGAGGTCAGTTGTCACAGCCCTGGAAGTTGATTGCATTAGTTGCATCATGTGCATCATGTCATCATGCTAGAATTTAAATGAAACTTGAAATGGGGATTGCCAAACCCTAGCACCTCATTAATTAATCCAAATTCCAACAATTGAATATTTAGTGATTTCAAAATACTCTTCAAAAATGTTCACTGTTTCTGATAAATGTTGGCAATAACATATTAGGTGACATCTTAATTCTAAGAACAAATTTAGCATTTTAAAATACCCATTAATGCTACTAAAATCAATTAATAAAGCATTATAAATGTGATAGTTGTCTAAAAATGTCCAAATCTTTTTGTGGAAATTTGAAATAATCAGACTATATTTTATAAAATATTGGGCATTTTGTACTAGGTATTTTGGCCTCACAAATAAAAGAAGAATGTCAGAATAAAGAAAACAGGAAATAAAAATAGAGAAAAGAAAGCATACCTGGCGCTTACCTGGCCCAGAGCCGGCCCAACCTAGCTCCCTCTCCCCTGTCATCTTCCTCCTCAGGACAGTAGGCAGAGCGCGTGCTCGCCGCGCGCGCACACGCGCCCGTGCCACCTCCTGCTTCCCCTCCACGTCGACGCACGAGATAAGCTCGCGGGAGACGTCCGGATCGGGACGACCCCTCCCCTCTCTCTCCCTCGCTCTCTTCCCTCTCCCCTGCTTCCTCTCCCGCGTCGGACCCAAAGGCCGCCGTCGCCATTGCTCGCCCCACCGCGGCCATCGGCCTCCCCTCGCCTCCCCAGCTAGTCCGGAAGCTCTGACCCGTCCTGCTGCTGCTCCTCACCGAGGCACACGACGCCAGAGATCGCGAGTCGCCGCCCCGAGCTCTTCTTCAAGCCCCGGCCACCGAAGATCACCGTTGACGATTCGCGACGTCGAGAGCGCCCCCGAGCCCGCTGACAGTGCCATTTGCCTCCCTATGAGCTCCCCGTCCCTTTTCTCCCTCTTCCCGTGGTCCTCCTCGCCCTAGCCGCTAGCCTCGCCGTTACCGAAGCTCCGGCCGCCGCCAAGTCGACGTAGCCACCGACTCCGGCGACCCCGTGTCCTCCCGTTGCCTTAGATGGATGCGGCTCTTCCCTAGCTACCCGTAGGTGGTCTCCGCCGCTCAAATGGTCGTCGGAGGGCCATTTCCTGTGACATCCACCGTCTCGGCTCGCCACCGGCGGCCTTCCTTCGACGAGTGCCAGCGTGGCCAGGTTAATTAGCCACTAATCCCCCCTAGCCACTGACCAGAGGGCCCCACAGGGGGTCAAAGCCCCATCAGCCTCTGGTTTGACCGGAGATTAGCCCCGGGACAATGACAGGTGGGGCCCAGCTCTGTTTAACTATGGATTAGGTTAAAAACAAATAAATTACTTAATTAATTTAATTAGACACTGACTGGTAGGCCCTGCAGCATTAATTAGTATTAGGAAATAAATTAAAACCTATTAGTGTCTGTGTCACTGACCAGTGGATCCCATTGGTCAGGTTTGACCTGGACCTGGTCCAGTTGACCTGCTGACGTAGGCATGACCTTAGCATGACATAATAATAATTTTCTGTAATAAAATAATTCCAGAAAATGCTTAAAACTTCTAAAAATCATAGAAAATAATCTATAGCTCAGATGAAAATAATTTATATATGAAAAATGATCAGAAAAATCCAATGAACCTGTTTATGCCATGATCATGCATGTTTGAACAGGTTAACATCACCAAGTAGGACATTTTATGATTAGGCCAATATATGAAATATCATTTGGAGTTGGAAATTCAAACTTGTTTGAATTCCACTTCAACCAATTTGACTAACCACTCCTATAGGTTAGTTAAGAACCTCAATATGCCATGTCATACATCATGATTGTTGCATTGCAGTGAATATATTCTTTCTTTCTGTTTGTCGGTGGTTATTCCCTCTCGGTAGACAATGATTCCGACGATGTGAACTTTGACAGTAATGAAGAGAAGTATATCTTCAGGATTGTCAGGCAAGCAAAACCCCCTTGAGCATACTGATATCAACCCACTCTCTCGCTCCTGCTCTCTTTTACTGCATTAGGACAACAGCGATTCAACTGTTACATGTCGACGGTAGTTGAACCCATTCCTTTGCATGACCTGTCTTTGCCACAGTAAATAGTTGAAACCACTTAGCATGAGTAGCAACTGTTTGAGCCTTATTGTGCTTACTCATACATGCATGCTTAATTACTGCACCTGCTATGCTTAGAGTCATGTCGTATCGGGTTTGATACATCTGGGTGATGGATCGGAATGGTAGTGTTCATGTCCTACGGTGTGAGAGCTAAGTGTGTGAACATGATTTGGTAAAGGTAACGATGAGAGGTCATGTAGGAGTACATGGCGGGTTGTCTCATCGGGACCATCCTTAAGAACTGAGTTCTGTGTATGTTATCCAAGACAAGATACTACCACACATTGGGTTCCGGCAACTCGACCCCGCTCGACTTATTAATCGCCTAGACCTCTGTCCAGGAGTTGCAACTAGTTTCTGGAGTTTGTAGGGAAAGTGTTGGCGACCGTGTATAGTGCTGCCCGACGGGGTGGACTATGATGCGGTACAGACACAGTGGCACGGTGTACCAAGTGGCACCCGAACGGCGGGCTTGGGAACCCTGCGCACATCGTTTGAGGCCGTAGCGGAAACTTCGGCCGGACTTCCGTGCGGGTTCAACCTTGGATAGGCGATAAACCTGGACTAGGGTCTTGTGTGGTTGACGGTCGTGGCCGACGCCCATGCCAGTGCTTCCGCTTGAAGGTTGCCGAGATGCATGACGTGCATATGGTGCTAAGTGGCGAGAGCATGTGTGAAGAAGTATACCCCTGCAGGGTGAAATAATCTGTTCGACTAGCCGCGTCCTCGGATATGGACTACTTGGAGAACTTATGTGGTTCATAGATAACTGAAAGTGGATACTCTAAAATACGCAAGATAAGCGTGAGTGTTATGGATGGCCTTCTCGTAGGGAGACGGAAGTGGATCCATAGTGGTGTATTGATTGGTGAATATGTGGACTCGTGTGCGCTATCCAACCTCAAAGAAAGCACTTGTAGTCGTAGTATAGGTTAGCCAAGAGTCAAAGCTGGCTTGCTGCAATGAACTCCACAACCCCCTTCATTGATACTTGTGCATATGTAGTTAGTTCTGATGTAAGTCTTGCTGAGTACTCTTGTACTCACGTTTGCTTAATTTATGTTTTGCAAAGGAGACGTTGGTCTCATTAGTGATTGTTTCAACGTGAAGTTCGATGTTGACCGGGTTAGCTTGGGAATCCCAGACAGAGGTCTGGTTCCTTTTGTAGGGTCGTTGTAGCTTTTCAGGCTCCTCTAGCCACTTTTGTAGATGTCTGTACCCAGACATGTCTAACTTCCGCTTGCTTGTTTGAATGCTATGTATGTTGGGTCTTGTGACCCCTGCTTGTAACATCCTATTGTAATGGCTCTTCCGAGCCTTTTAAATAAATGTTGTAATGTTGTATGGTTATGTTGTGATGCCATAGTTGTATCTATGCATATCGGGCATGTCGTGCGTACGTGTGACGTGCAACGGTATGTATGGGATCCGACACCTAGTTGTGTGCCTTTAGTAGTACTCTTTACGGGGAACTGCCTCTTTGTGCTTCCATCGAGCTTGGTAGCTTGCTACTGCTCCGGACACATTGATTGACCGACATGTATCCTTCTTTGCTGCTGTGTCTGTCCCTTCGGGGAAATGTCTCGCAGTGTAATGGAGTCCCTGTAGCCTGCTACGACTCGTCTACGGGCAGTGATGACATTTATGTCCCACGGCGTAATGGAGTCCTTGTAGCTTGCTATGACTCGTCTACACACGCTAGAGATCGACACCTGCATTGCTGGGTTACGTATGCTTGTCCCTGTACGGATGTGCCACTTGGGTTCTACGACTAGTCATGTCGGCCCGGGTTCTTTGACATTTGAATGCTAGCGACACTTTCACATACGTGAGTCAAAAGACGCAAACGGTCCCGGCCCTGGTAAGGTGGCAACCGTGGAGATAACCGTGCGTGAGACCACAAAGTGATGTGATGTGTTACTTGCTGGATTCTTATGGCTTAAAATCGGGGTCCCGACACATGCACAAATAGAGAGTAGCGTGATACAGGATAAGCAGTGATGAACAAGGTAACTTGAAGAATTTGAGGTGAGGAATTTGTGAAAGTCTTCACTCAAGTTGTTCAATCAGTAACAGTCAATTTCATCAATTGGTATACGAGGAATAGAGGGATTGAGGAAATAGAACCAGATAGCTCGATGAAGACAATGGTTTGATGACCCAGTTCCAACTGATGTGACAGTCGTACGTCTGGTTTGGACTGGCCTTGTATTTAAACCAGAGGACACACAGTCCCAGGACACACAGTCCTTACTGTATTCGCCTTGAGATAAGGTCACACAGTCCTCGCCCGACACTCGTGGTAAGTCTTCAGGGTAGACTTCCAAAACCCTCACAAACTGGTCACCCGACGATCCACAATTTACTGCTGGATGCTCTAGACCAAGGTCACTTCATGGTCCCCAATTGACTGCAGGAGCACTAGACCATGACGCCTAACCATCTGGAGGATGCACAGTCTTCAAAGGTAACAAGCGTTGGTTCCACACAGGAATTTCTTCAGTGATGCTCAATCACTTTGGGTTTTGTGGTTTGATTGTAGGTTTTTCCTCACTGATGATTTTCTCTCAAAAGACCTCGGAGGATGGGTTGCTCTCAAATGACAAGTGTCAGTTCTCTCTCTCGGAGCAGCCAACCAGCTAGTGGTTGTGGGGGTGGCTATTTATAGCCAGGATGCAACCTGACATGATAAGACATAAATGCCCCCAATGATATGACCATTATGTGGATAAGAATGATTGGGGACAGCTGGCGCTAAGCACAGCAACGGTCGGAATTTCAAACTATGAAAGCCCTCAACTTATCATGTTCCTCACTTGTAGCCAATTCGCACTGGCGAAATCCTAACTCCTCAGTCAGATCAATTTCCTTAGAGACCAGAAGAACTTCGTCTCTGTCACTGAAGAACTTGTCTGAACCGTAAGAGATTTCCAAAGGCTTCACTCGAAGGATTGTATGGGTTGAGGATTTTGGAGTTGAGCATTAGTTGGAAATTTTCTTTAGTATTACCTCGTCCCCCTTTAACAGTATGGTGTTTCCTATGACTCAAATAAAGGAAATGAAACTACGAAAACAAAAGTCTTCACGCTTCATATTCCTCGTTCATATCTTCAAGGTCACACCAACTTCTTCATTTTCAAAGTCTTCACAAAGTCTTCACCAAAGTCTTCAGAAAGTCTTCAGCAAAGTCTTCAGTTGAAGACATAAATTTTAAGGGGTCGATTATCTCCGATTATATCAAACTCCTCATCGACTTATAGAGCATGTGTACGCTCACAAACGCATTAGTACCTTAACCTGTAAGTCTTCAATACACTAAAATCACTAAGGGGCACTAGATGAACTAACAATCTCCCCCTTTTTGGTGATTGATGACAAATAGGTTAAGTTTTCAACGGGGATAAACATATGAAGTGAAAGTACAGATTTTGAGGAATTTGATTGGAAGATATAGAAGAACTCCCCCTGAAGATGTGCATATTTAAGGAATTTGCTTTGGGCTGCAAATGCACATGGCAGGTTCAAACATGGAGAACTCCCCCTATATCTTGTAGTTCATACACGCATTTGAATATATGATATGAAGAATTTGAAATGCGTGAGGGAAATGGTGTCTCACGAAATTCAGCATGCATGCATTAAGGTATTTGAGGAAATAAACATGCGAGGAAATAGTTCAAAAGTGTCAGACCACCATCGGACTTAAGTGTACAACTCAATCAACAAAAGTTTCGGAAGAGCGAGAGTTGTAACTTAAACAAAAATAGCCCATTTATAGGGACCCGCTTGAAGACTAACTCAAATTTTCTCCCCCTTTGTCATCGAAGACCAAAAGGGAAGAAAAAGTGATGACTAACGCCCCTTTGAAGAATTTCATCGTATTGGTGAGGAAGGAGCGCCAGCGTTGTCGGGGTCGTTTGTCGATGCAGGGCCTGCAGCAGTGTCGTCAATGTCTTCGTTGTGATCACGCTCGCGAGATGATGAATATGAACTTGCTACCATCAGAGGAACTTGAACTTTCTTGAATTTCTTCTGAGGTCGCCGAGCCCAGTCGGGATGTTCCTCAATATCCAGCCCATCCAATTCTTCAGAAGGCATGATGTGAGACAGTACAGCCCAAGTGCGGTTGAGGGTTTCATGCGCATAGTAGTGATTTCTCTTCACTGTGTTCTGCGTCACAGTCATGTTCTGCATAATGTAACCAAGTTGACGCTTCACCCACTTGTGATTGCGATCGACCTTCTGATGAAGACTTATTAGAAGCTCGCGATCAGTCATCACACGAGGGGCAGTTGCTTGAGGTTGTTGAGCTGAGGCTTTTGCACCAGAGTCTTGAGTGGCAGTGTCATCATTGGTAGAGAAGGAAGCGTCTTTGCGGAACTGTCCATCCAAAGGACGAGTGTCTTCATCAATGACATATTTGCCTTTTCCTTCAACTGAGGCAATTGAGCTCTTGATGACTACTATTGGAGGCAGAAGGCCAAAGTGATTCTGAAAATCAGCCTTGAAAGGAACTGAGGACTTCTCCCTGATGAATTTCATGATCCATGGCGCATAGGGCTTCTGTTCAAATGGTGCTAAGGTAGCACTGGCCAATGTCCTCATGAAGAAATCATGCAAGTCAATGGGAATCCCATGAATGATGTTGAAGAGCATATTCTTCATGACTCCTTCCACTTCTTCTTCTTCAGAATCGTGGCCTTTCTAAGGACATAATATATTTGTGAGGATACGGTAAACAGTCCTGGGCACATATAGCAGATTCTTCACAAGGAAGGTGTTTGGTTGAGGCGTTCCAGGAGGCAAAGGCTTCATCAACACTTGCATCAGCTGATTTGGAAGTGCAGGCTCATTAAACAGTTTGCGGGCTTCATCTGAGGGAATTGGAACAGGGACACACTAAAGCAATTCAGAGGCTTCAGCAGTGAAGTGGTCGTGCCAGTCATCCAGTCCAATATCCATGAGTTGATATCTGAGGAATTTCCGCTAATATGCAGCGTGGCATAGAATTGAATGATGATTTCTTCATTCCAGTCGCAGATGTCGACATAGAATGGAAGAAGGCCTACATCGTAGAGAACTTGAAGCATTAGAGTGAATGATGGAAGACTTTCCATATCAGCATGAGGAATTTGATGGTGCTCCAAGACTTTCTTCTTCTCATATAGGACTGACGCATAGTAGTTGAGTTGAGAGGCAGTCTAGAATCTGTTGCGACCAGCCATTGCAAAGTCATAGGGGTTTGGTCCAGAGAAGAATGAGTGTTCATCGAAGAAATTATTCTTGAGGAATTTGGGACGAACAGTGCCTTTGAAGGGCAGTCTTGGCTTGGGTTGAAGATTTGTTCGTGTGCGCCCCTTGATCTCCGTTGGCATTGGAGGAACAGCAGACTGAATGATTTGAAGAGCTGGTTCCTCTGCAGTGGCCGGAGCATCATTTTCCTTAGTTGTTGCAGCTGGAATTTCTTCACTGTCTGGAAGGTATAGATGTTCAGAGTCTTCTGGGATTTCTTCAGTCTGTGCAGCTGACTGAGGAATCAACATCAGAGGAGTTGCCATTGGTGAATTGGGATGTGCAGATTCCCAATATTCATCATTGACAACTGGAGTAGTGCACCAATGTCAACTTCTTCATCAATTTCTTCTACGCCAGCTTCCTCAGTAGTTACCAGAAGCTGGGGCGATGATACCTTGAGGGTTGATGCAGTGTCATCAATGACAATTTCCTCATCAAGAGACTCTGTGGAAGCAGCCGAATGATTTTCTTCTTCTTCAGGGATGACATACTCCTCCTCGAATGGCACAATAGCATCGGCTGGTGCTGAGGAAATTGGAGTTGCATCAATTGGAGTAGCTGAGGAACTTGATGAAGTTTTCAACTTCTTCAACACAGGGGCATCAGAAGTTGACGCTTTTCTCTTGAGTGGATTTTCCTCAGCAGAAGCAGTTTCTTCAAGAACGACTGATGCAGCCGCCCTGGGTGGTTCGGTTTCTTCAGGCACAACAGATTCTTCAGCTGGCCTATCAGATTCTTCAGGTACAACAGAAGTACTTGTTGGCATAGCAGTTTCCTCATGCACAACATTGGAGGTTGCCCTGGCATGTTCATTAGTGGTCTGAGTTTCCTCAGCAGCACTGGCAGTTGCTTCTGGTGCAGAAGCATTTCCTTTAGCAGTTTCATCAGGCTAAGCATTTTCATCAGCTTCCTGGGGAGTTTCATCTGCAGTCTGAGAAATTTCTTCAAACTGAGGCTTTTGTGGTTGTGATCGAGCTACAACCCTGGTGTTGTGATCCTTTACAGCTGCTTGAGCAGCCCTGACGAGTCTGACCTTGGTGCCCTTCCATTCAGCATCATATCTCTGTTGATCCAAAGAGAGTGTACTAATTTCGGATTGAACTGTGACGAGTTGATTTGGGGTCAAATTCATCACATTTTCCTGCAGAAACTTTTCTTTGCGAGTCATGTTCCTCTTAGTACTCAGAGCTTGCTCTCTCTTCCATTGTTCTTCAGAGATGAAGTGGGTGAGGACATGATCCACTTCAGGAGGCAGATTTAGTGAAGAAAGTGGGGTGCTTGGGTCTTCATGCCATATATCGATGAAGTTGAGGATCATCTTGGGATCCAGGATGAGAGGAACAGAGCTACCCTTTGCTCTAGCAGCCCTGTGCTGACTTTGTCTGATGATTTCTACCAATTCCTCATCATCAGCTTCATCATCGTCACTATCATTATCCTCAGAACATGAGGGTATGGTCATCACAGCCTTGCTTGTGTGAGGACTAAGTCTTTGACCTCATCCAGCAGTTTTCTTCAGTTTCAACGCAGAGGGGCTGGTTGAAGACTTTGCTGTGTTGGAGGAGCTAGCAGTGATCTTTGGGACTGTGGTGAAACCCTCAGTCCTCTTACATGTAGCCAGATGCACTCGTGTTGAGGATTTTGTAACTGCTGCAGAAGACTGAGCAGCGACAGTTCCAGGTGCTGAGGACTTTGAAGGTAGAGGCCTTTGACCTTGAGGAATCTGCTGTGAAGGTCTTGATGTTGAAGAACCTATCTTCAAAGCAGATTTCTTCATGATTTTCTTCAGGGCACTTGCAGAAGCTCTGGCAGAGGCAGCAGCAGCAGAATCTTCATTGAATTTCTTCACTACTTCTTTGGCTTTCCTAGCCATCTTGGTTTGCTGCTTCTCCCATAGATGAGGAAAGTCCTCACCAGTCTTTAGGCTTGTGGGATCAGCAATTTGGTTCTGAGCTAGAGGAGGCCTGCTGCAAGGTGGTTTCACTGCAAATTTCATCATGTACTTTGGGGTTACATAATGATATTCTTTCCATTCTCTTGCCCATCTCCTCTCAATCTTTTGCACACGGCTCTTTCTCTGCTTGGTTGTCTCTTTTTCATGTGTTTCTTCATCTGGTGTGCAATATTCATCATACACATCCTCTGGAATCTCAAACACAGTGTGCACATCTGCCTTCTTTCCTCCTTTCTGAGGTTTCTTTCCGTCAGCCATTTTCTTCAATTGAGGAATATGAACTCTTGAATATTCTGAAGAGGTACACAATTTTTCTTCAAGAAGCGCTGCAAATGAGTTAAGTTGATGAGAACCTAGTGATTCATCAGCGGACATGTTGTACCTGTGAACAGAGTATAGGTGCGAGGAATTTAAAGAGGTCATATGCGTTCTTAGAAATTTTCAAGAAAAATTAGGTGTGAGGAATTT
The DNA here is from genome assembly GCA_022496015.1 of Hordeum marinum. Lineage (NCBI taxonomy): Eukaryota > Viridiplantae > Streptophyta > Magnoliopsida > Poales > Poaceae > Hordeum > Hordeum marinum. The sequence continues at coordinate 335,651,368 of CM039677.1, read as the reverse complement.
TACCATGGATGTCTTGAGGAATTTTACTAAGTGTTCTTTGTCTTAGGTTCCTGAGTTGTACAAATTTTGAGGATTTGCACAATTGAGGAATCTTGAAGAAAATCATTACTTAGAGAAAATCATCAAGTATGAGGAGATGTAAGGTGCTTTAAAGTAAGATTCATGAAGAACAAACACCTTTTGAGGAATATGAAGAGCATTTGAGGATCAAACAAGGGCAGTAAAAATAAATTTTATTTACCCTGGTGAAGAACACAACGAACTCTGAGATGAGATTGGGAAGTTCATGCGTTCAGATCTCCCACGCCCTAGCTTGGCAGAGGGAGACAGCTACAGAGGTGGCGGGATGAGGATTTCTGTGGCCGGTGAGAGTACGGCGACGACGAGGTTGAGGCAGTGAAGCTCTTCCTCACCGACGACGATGACTTTATCGGCAGCGCTAGGTTGGAGCTCGGGAGAGGGATGAGATGCGGAGTAACCGAGCACAATTGATGGGAAGGGGGTATTTATAGAGGAAGTGAAAATGGATCCGCCCGAGGATTTTGGACAGGATTGCCCTTGACCCTTGCTCTCCATGTGACAGGTGTCACCCACGAACTCAGCGGTGGCGATAGTGGGGGTCGTGGGTTATCCAAGCGCTGGAATAGGAATAGTTTGAGCAGGAACCGCCGAAAAGTTTGGTAGTGAAGATTTCAAAGTTTTCGTTCGCAAATTCTTCAGATATCAAGCACACAGTGAAGACTTTGAATGAGTTTCAAAGTAGAACGCATATAAAGAATTTGTGAACAGACTTGGTTGAGTTTAGCATAGAGGGGAAAAGGGGTCCGATCACATTCACTTAGATGAAAATCGACTTGAAAAATTAGCAATAAATGAATGCTGTTGAGGATATTGAAAACTCAAATAAATATATATGTATAGTCAATGAAGAACATGAGTTTCAAAGTTTGAAGAATTTGAAAAGTTGAGGAATTTGAAAAAGTTGTGGAATTTGCAAATATGAGGAATTTGATAGTTTGAAGAATTTGCAAAAACAACGAAATGCTCAATTTTGAAGAATTTCAACTTTTGGTTGGTGGCGTAACCCACCATATAAGAATGATGATTTCAGACACCGCATACAATTGTCGTAGGGTTCTGAGAATCAAATTCTTCGTTAATTTCTTCACACTTAGAGACTTATTCTTCATTGATTGAAGAAAAACGTTACTTCGTGTGTTGCACATCTAAGTCATCAATTTTGCATAAGTGTTAGGATGTGTGTTCTTCATCAAAGAACATTCGAAGATTCTAAGATATTTAGCTTACACCGCAACTTGCAAAATCTCTTTTCATCCAAGGGCTTTGTGAAGATATCAGCCAGTTGTTCTTCAGTAGGAATGTGGTCGATGGAGATGTCACCCTTGAGTACATGATCTCGAAGAAAGTGATGACGAATCTGGATGTGCTTGGTCTTGGAGTGCTAAACTGGGTTGTACGCAATCTTGATGGCACTCTCGTTGTCACAGTAGAGAGGCACATTCTTCAACTTGATGTCGTAGTCCTTGAGGGTTTGATTCATCCATAGTAACTGAGCACAACACGAGCCAGCAGCAATGTACTCAGCTTCTGTAGTAGAGTGTGAAACACAGTTCTGCTTCTTCGAGGACCAACAGACTAAGGATCGTCCGAGGAAATGACATGTGCCTGAGGTTGACTTGCGATCCACACGATCTCCAGCATAGTCAACATTAGAGTATCCGATGAGGTGAAGATTTGAGCCCTTGGGATACCACAATCCAAGTGTTGGTGTGTGAGCTAGGTATCGAAGAATATGTTTCATAGCCTTATGGTGTGATTCCTTCGGTGTTGCTTGGAATCGAGCACACATGCAAACACTTAGCATTATATCAGGCCTAGATGCACATAGGTACAATAAGGAGCCAATCATGGAGCGGTATACCTTCTGATTGAAATCTTTACCATTTTCATCAGTGCAGAGGTGTCCTTTTGAAGGCATTGGAGTTTTGACGCCTTTGCAATCTTGCATGTAGAATTTCCTCAGAACATCTTTGAGGTATTTCTCTTGTGAGATGAAGATGCCATTGTCTTGCTGACGAATTTGAAGACCTAGGAAGAATTTCAACTCTCCCATCATAGACATTTGATATTCTTCACTCATCATAGAGGCAAATTCATCACTGTAACGTTTGTCAGTACAGCCAAAGATAATATCGTCTATATATATCTGGCATATGAATAGTTCATTGTCATAAGATTTTGTGAAAAGGGTTGGGTCGAGTGAACCGGGTTTGAAGCCTTTCTTCATGAGGAATTCCTTCAGAGTGTCATACCACGCCCGAGGGGCCTGCTTGAGGCCATAGAGGGCCTTGTTTAGTCTGAAGACTTTGTTAGGATGCTTAGGGTCTTCAAAACCTGGGGGTTGAGCAACATATACTTCTTCCTCGATCTTACCATTGAGGAATGCACTTTTCACATCCATTTGATATAAGATGAAATTATGATGGTTAGCGTAAGCAGGTAATATGCGAATAGCCTGAAGTCTAGCAACAGGTGCAAACGTTTCATCAAAGTCAATTCCTTCAACCTGTGTATAGCCTTGGGCTATAAGGCGAGCCTTATTCCTCACCATGAGGCCATTTTCATCTTGCTTGTTGTGATAGATCCACTTCGTACCTATGCTGTTATGTTTGCGAGGATCTGGTTCCTTAGTGGGTATAACATCTTCAGTTGCCTTCAGCTTGATGGATTCTTCAGGAGACTGTTCATCTAACACAAAAGGCAGGAGCTCTCTTTGCGAGCCATTAGTTTCATCGAACCGCACGTCTACAGTTTCAACCACCTTGTGATGGTAGGTGTTGAAGACTTTGTAGGTGTGCGAGTCCTTTCCATAACCAAGCATAAAACCTTCATGTGCTTTCGATGCAAACTTAGAACTATGGTGAGGATCTCTGATCCAGCATTTTGCACCGAAGACTTTGAGATAACTTACATTGGGTTTCTTGCCTGTCATGAGCTCATATGAAGTCTTCTTGAAGAATTTGTGAAGATATACCATGTTGATGATGTGGCATGCAGTATCAATTGCTTCAGGCCAGAAGTGACGAGGGGTTTTGTATTCGTCAAGCATGGTGCGAGCCATCTCAACAAGTGTCCTGTTTTTGTGCTCAACGATGCCATTCTGCTGAAGAGTATAAGGGGCAGATAGCTCATGAGTAGTACCAAGTTCATCAAGATTAGTGTTCTTAAACTCAGTCCCATTATCACTCCTGATATGCTTGATCTTGATGCCGAAGTTGGTGGAGGCCCTTGATGCAAATCATCTGAAGACGTCATGCACTTCATTTTTGTACAGAATAATAAGCACCCATGTGTAACGAGAGTAATCATCAACAATGACAAAGCCATACAAACTTGATGCATTTGTTAGTACGGAGTAATGAGTGGGGCCAAATAGATCCATGTGAAGCAATTCAAAGGGTCGAGTCGTGGTCATGCTTGTCTTCGAGGGATGCTTGGATCTGGTCATCTTCCCAGATTCACATGCACCGCAGAGGTGGTCCTTGAGGAATTTGACACCCTCGATGCCAATGACGTGCTTTTTCTTCACGAGCGTGTGCAAGTTCCTCATGCTCGCATGTCCAAGTCATCGATGCCACAACCAGCCTTCTAAGGACTTAGCAAGTAAGCATGTGGCAGGCTGAGGACCTGTAGAGAAATCAACAATATACAAGTCTCCTCTCCTAAAGCCTTCGAAGACTTTGGAATTGTCAGATTCCATGATGACAATACAACGATATTTTCCAAATACGACAACCATATCAAGATCACAAAGCATTGAGACAGACATAAGGTTGAACCCGAGGGATTCAACAAGCATCACCTTATCCATGGTTAGGTCCTTTAAGATAGCAACCTTACCAAGTCCCAATACCTTGCTTTTTCCTTTGTCTGCGTAGGTGATATGCTTCAGAGGAGATGGAGTGAGTGGCAAATTCATCAGTAGATTCTTGTCACCCGTCATGTGGTTTGTGCATCCACTATCGAGAACCCACTCAGTAGCTTTTAGAGTATCATCCTACAGATGAATTGGTATAACTTAGGAACTCATATGCTTCAGAGTGAAGAATATCACATCAATTTCATCAGACAGAATTTCATCACACAAGATAGTAAGAAAGTAGAGTGAGGACGTGAGAAATGAAGAATTCATTTCATCATGGTTAGCTTGCGTCCTTTCAAGCATTTCCTCAGGTCTCCAGCAAATTCATCAGATGTTCAAATTCATCTGGAGACCTAACCCTGCATAAGATGTCAGTTTGATTTCTTCACCACCCACATTTGGAGGGGCGGCAAAGAATTCATCATTCTGCGAGTACCATATGAGAAGGGAGGCATAGAAGCAAGTGTGTTTCGTTTCACAGGGCGAGGATTAGAGTATTCAAATGAATAAGTAGAGAAATTCTTCGAGGACTTATGAACATAATGGTTTGAAGAATAATGCAGATATTCATAACTCTTAGGTTCTCCCTACAAAACAGAGGCATTAGCACGAGAATGATGATTTTGACCATTTGAGGAATTTGGTCCAAGTGAGGACTTTGGTCCATATGAGGAATTTGATCTGGGGTCCCCATTATTCATGAGTGGTGTTGTGAGGACATTCACTTGAAGATTTTGTAGGTAGCTCCTGGGAACCCAGATTTTCTTCATAGGAGAACTGTTCCTGCAGTTAGTTCCAACATATTTAGCAAATACTTCACTTTTCGATTTTTGAAGAATCTGTAATTGGAGTCAAGTGACTCATCAGAGGAATATGAAGTTTCACAAGTAAAGCCAGATAAAGTGGATGGATCTACAGGAGATCCTTTTGCAGCAACCCATGAGGTTTTGGGGTACTGCTCAGGTGTCCAGTAGGATCCATCAGCGTTGAGTTTCCTCACAAAGGATATACCCTCTTTCCTAGGGTTCCTGTTTAGAATCTGCTTTTTGGGAACATTACAAAATGTTTGATGCCCTTTGAGACTTTTGTACATGCCTGTCACATACAATTCCTTCAACCCTGCATTGTCATCAGTGATACTAGTGGTACCCTCAGATGAGAAATTTAAGACCACGGGAATATTTGAAGAAATTGCAGCACTAGAAGCATTTGAACATTCAGGTGAAGAATTAGCAGTTTCACATTCGACGCATTTCAAACAAGGTGGAATGAAATCTTCCTGAGCGGTACTGATCTGTTGAGCTAGTAGGGAATCATTTTCACTTTGGAGATCCTCATGTGACACCCCCAGTTTCTCAAGATCTTGCTTTCCTTGAAGAAATTCATAAGAAAGCTTCTCATGATTAGCTAAGAGGTTGTTATGATGACTCTGTAGGTTATAATACTTCGTTTGAAGACTTTTGAGATTGACAGACAGAGTTTGAGTCCGATCCAGTTCATGGTTCAATAGATCATCGCTTTTGTCTAGCATTTTCTGAAGCTTTTTAAGTGCACTTTGTTCCTTAGTGGCAATTTTAACAAGTTTAGCATAGCTAGGTTTCACATAATCATCAGATTCACCTTCACTTGATTCAGATGAGGAATGATGTTTGTGTACCTTTGAGCCTTTTGCCATGAAGCAATAGGTGGGAGCATGATCATCGTTGCTGACGTCAGAGTCATTGGAGTAGTCAAATTCTTCATCGTTGAAGATGGACTTGCTGACGAAAGAAGTAGCGAGAGCAAGGCTAGCGACACCAGATTCTGATTTCTCCTCAGATTCTTCCTCTTCTTCATATTCTTCAGATTCTTCCTCAGAATCCATTTCCTTGCCGATGAATGCTCGAGCCTTTCTGGAACCATTCTTCTTGTGCTTTGAGGACTTTGAAGATGAGGACTTTGAAGATTTCTTCTTTTTCTTCGAGTCATCAGAACTATCATCCTTGTATTTCTTCTTCTTCTTTGAGTCTTTTTCCTAGAGAGGACAGTCAGAGATAAAGTGATCAGGCTTCTTGCAACGATGACAGGTTCTTTTCTTGTAATCTTTCGAGGAATCTGATTTCCTCAAGCCACTTTTTGATGACTTTCCAAATCCACCTCTCCTTGATAACTTCTAGAATTTCCTCACAAGCATTGCTAGTTCCTGACTTAGTTCTTCAGGATCACCAAGGCTGCTGTCAGAATCTTCTTCTTCAGATGAGGAAATTTCTTTTGCCTTCAGTGCACGAGATCTTCCATAGCTTGGCCCGTAGAGGTCTCTCTTTTCAGCTTGTTGGAATTCATGAGTATTGAGTCTCTCAAGAATATCAGCGGGATCAAGAGCTTTATAATCTCCACGTTCTTGGATCATCAAAGCCAGAGTATCAAATGAGGAATCAAGAGATCGTAGCAGTTTCTTCACCACTTCATGGTCAGTGGTATCAGTGGCACCCAGTGCTTGAAGTTCATTGGATATATTAGTGAGGCGATCAAATTTTTGCTGAACATTTTCATTGTCAAGTCTCTTGAAGTGGTTGAAGAGATTGCGAAGAACATCAACACGAGAGTCACGTTGAGTGGAAACACCTTCGTTGACTTTGGACAGCCTATCCCAGATAAGCTTAGCAGACTCCAAAGCACTCACTCTGCCATACTGACCTTTGCTTAGATGGCCACAGATGATATTCTTTGCTTGGGAATCAAGTTGCTTGAATCTCTTCACATCAGTAGTAGTAACAGTGGGAGTGACAAAGGGCACACCATTTTCCACAACATACCAGAGATCGTTGTCAATAGCTTCAAGGTGCATATGCATCTTGTTCTTCTAGTAGGGATAGTCTATCCCATCGAAGGTAGGACACCTCGCGGAAACCTTGATCATACCTACAGTCAACATAACTAGACTCCAGGTGGTTAAACCAAAATCACACAGAGCAAGGGAGTACCTGCTCTGATACCAATTGAAAGTGTGTTATATCGACTAGAGAGGGGGTGAATAGGCGATTTTTACAAATTCATCACTTGAGGAATTTCAACTTTGAAAAATTTGAAATGTGATGAATAACTAGCAGCGGAATAAGTACTCAAGTGCATGAGGAACATAGTAACATCATAGTCTTCATGATGAAATGAAACATGCACAAATAGAGAGTAGCGTGATACTGGACAAGCAGTGACGAACAAGGTAACTTGAAGAATTTGAGGTGAGGAATTTGTGAAAGTCTTCACTCAAATTCTTCAATCAGTAACAGTCAATTTCATCAACTGGTATACGAGGAATAGAGGGGTTGAGGAAATAGAACCAGATAGCTCGATGAAGACAATGGTTTGATGACCCAGTTCCAACTGATGTGACAGTTGTACGTCTGGTTTGGAGCGGCCTCGTATTTAAACCAGAGGACACACAGTCCTTACCTTATTCTCCTTGAGTTTAGGTCACATAGTCCTCGCCCAACACTCGTGGTAAGTCTTCAGGGTAGACTTCCAAAACCCTCACAAACTGGTCACCCGGCGATCCACCATTTACTGCTGGATGCTCTAGACCAAGGTCACTTCGTGGTCCCCAATTGACTGCAGGAGCACTAGACCATGACGCCTAACCGTCTGGAGGATGCACAGTCCTCAAAGGTAACAAGCATCGGTTCCACACAGGAATTTCTTCAGTGATGCTCAATCACTTTGGGTTTTGTGGTTTGATTGTAGGTTTTTCCTCACTGATGATTTTCTCTCAAAAGACCTCGGAGGATGGGTTGCTCTCAAATGACAAGTGTCAGTTCTCTCTCTCGGATCAGCCAACCAGCTAGTGGTTGTGGGGGGTGGCTATTTATAGCCAGGATGCAACCTGACATGATAATACATAAATGCCCCCAATGATATGACCGTTATATGGATAAGAATGATTGGGGATAGCTGGCGCTAAGCACAACAATGGTCGGAATTTCGAACTATGAAAGTCCTCAGCTTATCATGTTCCCCACTTGTATGCAATTCGCACCGGCGAAATCCTAACTCCTCAGTCAGATTAATTTCCTCAGAGACCAGAAGAACTTCATCTCTGTCACTGAAGAACTTGTCTGAACTGTAAGAGATTTCCAAAGGCTTCACTCAAAGGATTGTATGGGTTGAGGATTTTGGAGTTGAGCATCAGTTGGAAATTTTCCTTAGTATTACCTCAGCCCCCTTTAAGAGTACGGTGTTTCCTATGACACAAATAAAGGAAACGAAACTACGAAAACAAAAGTCTTCACGCTTCATGTTCCTCGTTCATATCTTCAAGGTCACACCAACTTCTTCATTTTCAAAGTATTCACAAAGTCTTCACCAAAGTCTTTAGAAATTCTTCAGCAAAGTCTTCACTTGAAGACATACATTTTTAGGGGTCGATAATCTCCGATTATATCAAACTCCTCATCGACTTATAGAGCCTGTGTACACTCACAAACGCATTAGTACCTTAACCTGTAAGTCTTCAATACACCAAAATCACTAAGGGGCACTAGATGCACTAACATCCTCGAGCAATTGCAACTCAGTCCAATCGTTGATGAAATTCACCAATGCTTGAGATTTGATCGTTGTTCGCGGCACATACTTCATATGGTGTGGCCTAAGATCAATCGCCCATTGAGAAACTCGGATAGTACGCTCCCGATTTTGGATAACGTCTCCTAGAGGAGCTGAATTGACCAAGGTAATTGGGTGTTCCTAAAAATAGTGTGTTAACTTGCGATTAGCAAAAAGACACGAAATACCAGTTTTTGTGAGTGTGGACATCGTTGCTCGAACTCATTCAAAACATCGCTGATATAATAGACTGGCTTGTGGACAGGGTATTCCTTCCCGGACTCATTTTGCTCCAGGAAAACTGCTACACTCATCACTTTATTATGAACAACGATGTACAGGAGCATAGGCTCTTTATACATCGGGGCGCCGAGGACGGGTGGCTCAACCAATTTCTTTTTAAGAGCTTCGAAAGACTTGTCTGTAGCATCTGTCCAGACAAAATTGTTTATCTTTTTCAATAACTGGTACAGTGGAACCGCTTTCTCACCAAGGCGGCTTAATAACCGGCTCAAGGCTATAATTCAACCCACCATACGCTGGACGTCATTCATTTTAGTCGGCTTAGCGAGAGAGGTCACCGCTTTGATCTTGTCCGGGTTAGCCTCAATGCCCCGTTCTGACACTAGAAATTCTACTAACTTCCCTGTGAGAACGCCAAAAACGCATTTGGCTAGCTTAAGCTTCATCTTATAAAACCAAAGATTGTCAAAAGTCTCCTTGAGGTCATCCAAAAGAGTCTCCTTCTTCTAGGATTGGACCACAATATCATTAACATAAGCATGAACATTGCACCAAATCTATGTGTGTAGGCAATTCTGTATGCAGCGCTGATAAGTAGCCCCCGCGCTCTTAAGTCCAAAAGGCATAGTGACATAGCATAAAGCCCTAAAAGGTGTGATAAAGGTCGTCTTCTCATGATCCTCAACAACCATCTTGATCTGATGATATCCAGAGTAAGCATCCGAGAAGCACAAATGCTCACAACCAGCAGTGGAATCAATGATCTGGTCAATGTGGGGAAGAGCAAACGGGTCCTTAGGAAAAAATTGTTAAGATCTGTGTAAACAACGCACATGCGCCAAGTGCCGTTTTTCTTTAGAATTAGCACCAGGTTGGCTAACCACTGAGGGTGGAAAACTTCGATAATGAACCCGAAAGCTAGGATACGAGCCACTTCTTCACCAATAGCATTTCATCTCTCCTCATTAAAACAACGGAACTACTGTCGGACTGGTTTCATCTTTGGATCCAAATTTAGGTGGTGCTCAGTGAGTTCTCTCAATACACGAGGCATGTCAAAAGGCTTCCATGTAAAAAAATGTCTCGATTGTCACAGATGAGCTCGATAAGCGTGCTTTCCTATTTGGAATCCATGCATGTGCGAATAGTGAACTGTTGGGATGAATCTCCTAGCATAAAGTCAATCAGCTTCGTGTCTTCGGCCAGCTTGAATTTTAGCAAGGGGTCAGACTCCGTAGTTGGCTTTTTCAAGGAGGTCATGTCCGCCACGTCAACATTGGATGTGTAGAACTTCACCTCTTCCACTACACAGGTCGACTCAGCATAAGTGACATCTCCATCCTCACATTCTTGAGCAATTTTTCGGTTTCCATCAACAGTGATGGTTCCCCGGGGCTAAGGCATCTTGAGCTTGAGATAAACGTAACAAGGCTGCACCATAAAGTGGCCATAAACCGGTCGTCCGAGGAGGGCCTGATAAGGGTTCTTAATTTTTACCACCTTGAAGGACAAAGACTCACATATGTAATTGAGCTCCGTAAAAAAGGAACTTCTAGCTTGATTAAGCAATTTGGATATGCTGACTTCCCATGAACAATCCCATGAAAAACTGTGGAAGAAGGATGCATTTATTTCTCTGACAAATTCACCCGTGTGAATGTGTCATAGTATAAGATGTTGACGCTACTTACCCTGTCTATAAGTATCGTTGTGAGTTTATACCCGCTGACTTGAGGTACCACCACCAGAGCAAGACCACCTGGGTTATCAATCCGGGGCAGATGATCATTATCTGCTCCATGTTATAGGTTGTTTTGACTAGTTTAAATACGCAGGGACAACCGACTCAAGCATATTGATGGCTCTCCATTGAACCTTGTGATCTCGTTTGCAAGTGCTAATTGTGAACACATGATACTTCCCACTGTTCAACTACTTTGGGTTGCTCTGAAAACTGGCCTGATTACCCTACTACGAATTGCCTTGCCCAGAACATTCATTTCCACCGCCATTATTGCCAGAACTGTTGAAACCAGCCCCCAAGACGCCCGGTCCATGATAACCAGAATTGCGAAGCCACCAGATGAATTGGCTCCTTGGAAACCACCCCTAGACTCCCCGGCACCGGGTTGGCCCGGATGTCCACCGCCACCGCCTCCATGGTGATTCTGATAAGCTTGGTTATGAAATTCCTACATGATAAAGCAGTTTTCCCACAAGTGGTTGGCCGGTTTATCTTGGAAACTATGTTTGGGACAAGGACCTTTAAGTCCCCCTAATAGTTGGGAGGTTTGTTCCCATTGTAAGGCCTCTCGGAGTTGTTATTCTTTCTCTAACCCTTAAAGCCAGTATTTGTGTTAGCGGCAATGTCTGATCCTCCCTGTTGATGCTTGTGTTTCTTACTGGTGCCTTGACCTCCATGATTTCCGTTATGCCCTGGGGTGTTCTGTTGGTGAACCTTACCGCCATTGCTTTTCTTGCCTTTGTTGGACTTGTCATCGTCTGATGTAGGATACTTTGTGCTATCCGACTCAGCATACCTAGTCAAGACATCCACCATGAGGTCTCCCATGTCCTGAACCTTCCGCTTGAAGCGCCCAAGCTTCTAAACAAGAGGCTGGAAATGACAATTCTTCTCTAAAATTAAGATAGCTTGGGCAGCTATTATGTTGTCTGAAGAGTGAATAATCTTTGCGACCCGACGAGTCCAGTGATGGTAGACTCATCTGTGTGTTGGATATAATGATGTAAATCAACAACGGTCATTGGCCGTTTGTAGGTTCCTTGAATTTTTTTGAAAAAGCAATCCTTCAACTCTGCCCAAGTATTGATGGAATTGGGAGGCACGTTTTTCAACCATGTGCGAGCCGGTTCCTCCAACATCATAGTCAAGTACTTGGCGCAAACTGCATCATTGACATCCATCATGTTCATGGCTATCTCTTAGCTTTCTATCCATGCAGTCGGCTCAAGATCAACCGTGTAGTTGGGAATTTTGTGATGGCCTTTGAAATCTTTGGGCATACGCTCATTGCGTAGAGCCGGTGCAAGGCATGCTATTCCGATAGTCCTGGTTCTTAGACCCGCCGCGGAGTAAATGGGTTGGGGTGTGGAGGGGGCAATTGACCCCCCCCCCACTTGTGCCTCTCGCATGGCTCGAGCCGCATCGAAGACTGCATGTGCATCTGACACTGCCGTTCGAGATGGAGAATTCTGGGTGCGCTACCTGCGTCTGCTGCTAAAGACCGCAAGGGACTCTACACATCAACTACTGCTGCGACTCTGATATAGGGTAGAGTGAACTCGTTCTCAACTATACGAGTAGTGTGCCTATTAGGAGACCATGGGTTTCAACATCTCGATGGTGTTTCTGGCCTCATTCTCAAGTGGGGTTTCCTGTGATCGGAAGCGCTTCAAGACTGCGAGTCCCCGCCAGCATATTCTCCACGAGATTGGATAAGTGACCCGCCAGCGTCCGGAAACGTCAAGGCGGAAGTTGAGCCGGCTGATGAGGTTGAGTCGTCTTTGGCTGCACTTTCCGGGTCAACCGGGGCGTAACCTACGCCTCGGGCGTACTGGTCCCCACCCTTGATGTATCCTGCGGGGGTGTGGTAAATAGGCGTGGATGCTCAAAGTTAAGGGGCATGCAGGTTGAATGCCTCCTCTGATGAACTGCCTCTGAAGCGTCCCGATGAAGACTCGGATGCCAAGCTTCTACCTTCAGACATTCAGTTTTGTTGTGGATGTGAGCCTGCACCTCCCCCATGAGAATGTTCTCAGCATCGATTTCCTCCTAAACCATAGCCATCTGCTCGTGAAGCTTGGTCATCTCCGTGTTACGTTCCTCCCGATTCTCCGCGGTTACCAGTGCCTCCAAAAGTGTCGTCAGGGCAGTCATCAAGTCAACCATTGCTTGAGCTAGCATTTTTCTTGAGCCGGCCATGCCTGGAGATGGCACCAAAGTGCTGGTCTTGACGGTCGCACCAGCCGTCATGGAGTCAAGGGCCGCCGTTGTCCCCACCATAAAAACGACGGCTTATCGAGGCGGCTCGAAGGACTCTCGGGCAGTCTCATCAAGGGAGTAGCCCCCAAGCCCACCATCAAAGAGCGGGAGGATCTATTCAGTATCTCCAACCGAAGACTCATCATCAGAGTAGACGAGGGTGTATTCGCTAGCCATAGAGTTATTCGCGAGGTCAACTCCCCGAGTGAAGCCGACGAAGACGTGATTCAGACCGTCCTAAGCCTGGCTAGGTTGGGTGCGCCGAGCTGGCTCAACGATGTCGGTGCAAATGTTTGGCTCAGGTCCCGATTCACCGATTTTGTCAATGAAGACGTGGATCCTGTCGAAGGGGATCCAGTACCCGTACTCGATTGAGTTGGCCTCCGGACCCCATCCTGAATCGTCGAGGTAGAGCTAGCCACGACGACTCTTGGTCATCTAACCGATTGCCTAGACCTTGATCCCCAGGAGTGTTCCCTCCAACAACCAACACCAAAGTGCGCTGGCCTCATGGTGGGCGCCAACTGTCTAGGTTTTGTCACGATAGATGTCATAGCGAGAGGACTAAGTCTAGGAGCCATCACAACTAGATAGTTTCTTGGATGGGGTTGATCGGGAACAAGAGATGAGGGTTTACCCAGGTTTGGCCCTCCAATGGAGGTAAAAGCCTACGTCTTGCTTTGTGTGTTATTGATGATGATGATCTCGATTACAAGGGTGCAAAATCGCTAACATAGCTCTCGAGGATTTTGTACTTACTCTTTCTACCTTAGGGGATCCCCTTCATATATTGGTTGAGGCCCTGGGGTTACAATAGAGTCCGGGTGGTAGTACAACCAATGACCTAGTCTATTTCCTACTTATCTTATCTCTCAAGTAAGGGACATTCCTTATGATTTCCTCTATAAGCCGTCCCGCCAACTACTGGGCTTGAGCCGGCCTGCTCCTCTAAGTCGCCTTCTAGGCCTTGATCCTCCTGGTTAGCTACGACCTTCATAATGACTCCACTTATGAGCTGCCATGGACCGCCAGGTCTCATCTGGGCCGGGTGATACCGTCAGGTATATCCCCAACACTATCCTTTGAGCGTGATATGTTATCCTGAAGGTGCACTGTCCTGTGAAGTATGTGGGTGAGGTCGACCAAGAGGTTTGGATCTACTGGTGTTTTCTTTAGCTGATCAGCAACTGTTACCGCCGTCAGGAGGCCGTGCACCGGAGTTGGTGGTGTGGCGGCCTCATGGGCAGGTTCATGGAACCCTATTTCCTATTCCCGACCTATGTTGGCGTTGTCGTTGAGGAGGTTCCATGGTTGGCGACGTGCTCGGCGCATGCGTTCGCGCATCATCGTCTCATTTCATCATGCCTCCCAGACTAAGGCTTCCAGCGTCCTTTGCGGTAGCGCGAACTATGCATTTAGCTAGGATACCTGGATGGCCTCTAGTGTCCTCAATGATGGGTCGGTGCATGTGATGGACATTGTGAGTTAGTTTAGGATGAATCCTGCTATGGGGGTAGTGTGGACGTCGTGTTCCGGTAGGTCACCACCATCATTGGCAATCTCCGCACAGAACCCGTTGGGAGGCCCGTTCTGACCAGCTGCTGGGGTGTTGCCATTGTATCAATGAGCGGCCGCGTTATGGTCGAGACCGGCCTCGACGCAGGCATCCCTCAGGTGACAACCTCCATCATAGTTGTTGTTTGCGGTGCGATCATTTCCTGGTGGAGGAATATCACTCGCGGGGCCTCGGGTTGAGACTCTTCTTTGTTGGTGGAGTGTCCGATTTCCGAGCTTGGGGAGGTCTCTAATCCTCCCTAGAGACCGGAGTAGGTGACTTCGTGAGCGGTTTAGAGGTTTGCATTCTCATCCTCGTTAGTGAGGCGGAGTGGGCCCATGTCGCCTTCTCCCTCATCCAAGCCCGAGGAGATGCTGACTGCATCGGTGCCCTCGTGAGCACTAGGATCGATGACGAGGCAATCCTCCCATGTTTCATCGAGGTGGCATCGGTCGCAGACCATTGCGACACACTGGACGGTCGGCGTGGCCTCCATTTTCTACATGGGACAAAAACACCTTGCGAGTCTTTTCAGGTTTGACAGGGGCACATGCTCCCCTACTCAGGAGTGATCGGCATGGGGTTCGTTAAGAGAACCTTGGATGACGGGGCTGGCCGGTAGGTTTATGTTGACCGGGCCAGCCTTGTCGGCGGTGAACTTACAGGAGTCCATGGTCAGGCTCTCTGCTGGTGGAAGGTCGCCGCAAGCAGGGGAGGATATGATCCAGGACCGGTCTCCAGCTAGCGCAACCCATACCTGGTGCGCAACTCACAGTGCAAAACATTGTCACATCCCTCTATAAGGGTCCAAGCGTAGTTGGAAGTCTTGGATCGGAGGTCACACGAGGTCCCTACGTCTTGATGGTTATCATTATTTATGGTGGAGGAATACCTCATGCGAGGGGTTACAATGGTGTGTGAGATTTCTACTAAGAGTTGTTTATCTCTGGATAGATGATAATGGGAACCTAGACCTCTCTTTATATAAGAAGAGGAGGTGTAGGGTTTAACATTATAGCAGATGTGATCTGGGCATCATCGTCCACTCTCCTTGGAGTCCACGAAAACCTCCTAGCCACATAGGGTTTGTTCCTTGTCTTGGGCCTTACGGGGCCCGTGTAGCTGTGAGACCGGGCTCCCTAGCCTCAGCCACCCCAGATACAAGACCATGTTAGTAGTTTATCACACCTCTACGGTGGCCTGAACCTGGATAGCTCTGGTGTGATTTACTTCCAGATGTATCCTCCCCGGCGATTGATGCCCATGGTAACGTAGTGTGTTCAGTCCCTAGCCGAACTAACAAAGGGTTGTTTGCACACATCCCAATGTATGGTTCTTCGACACTGACATGTTGTCTCTTCTCAGAATATGTATTGTTACATGTTGAAGTGTCATCTACAATACCAAGAGTTTTTCAAATACATTTAAAATAAAACATAGAACACAAAGCAGTCTACAAAAAAAATTACCTGTTGAAACTGCATCAATAGTACCGATCGTGTGGGCATTTAGAACACCTTCTTTTGAAATACCATGTTTTCTTGTGAAACATGTTGGCTTATTGGCCAATTCATGCAGGCATTCAGAACACCTTCTTTCAGTGCAACGCATGCAAGATTTTTAGTTTAAGTTTCATCACATGTAACTTGCTTTTAAATCATCATAAAATCCAGTTTCAAGAGCTTTAAATCATCTGAACGCCTTTTACAAAGATATATGTAATGCCACTATTTTCAGAGCTGTCGTAAAATTCCAATTCATAGA
The DNA here is from genome assembly GCA_022496015.1 of Hordeum marinum. Taxonomy (NCBI): domain Eukaryota; kingdom Viridiplantae; phylum Streptophyta; class Magnoliopsida; order Poales; family Poaceae; genus Hordeum; species Hordeum marinum. Next base: position 335,635,279 of record CM039677.1, on the reverse strand, counting down.
ACTCGATATCCCGAACAGAAAAGTTCTTCCTGGATAAGTAGTGCGTACGACAAAGAAAAGGAAGCAAGGAAAAAATAAACATGAGATTAGACAACTATATACGAAACATTAAAAGTCGGGACTTGAAGAAGCATGATTGTAATCAAATACATAAGAAAATTAAATGTTTGTTGACCATCCGTACCTTTTTTGCACGAAATATACTTCTGTGAGTGTTGACAATCCAAAGGCCTTCAATATTTAAGGTCAGAAAATAATCTCATTGTTTCCCCCGATTGAAATGATGCTTAAAGGTCATTTTCATGTTTTCGAGGAACAACAAGATAAGAACAAATAGGAACTAAGAACAACAACACAACAATGGCATGTCAAATCATTTTTGCTTCTCCGTTTTGTAAGTGTATGTTCCTTCCCGTTTTGCGCTCTGGGACCCCATGGAACATGTATCGAACCCCACATCAACAGATATATCAACATGACATGGGAATGCATTACACACGAAAGCAAAATCGAACTTTGCCTACGCATAACCTAATTCACGAATCTTGGCGCAAATCAAGAGTACAGGATCCCTATGCTCCCGTAGTTGTGTGCCACAAATCCTCTCCCATCATGATGGCGGCAATTTGCCCATGTTTCACAAAATCTTAATGTCATCGGCATACCATAAGATGCAGTCTCTCCTTCACATGATGGGTGAGAAGATGATTGTCATGGATAACATCGGCATACTCGTCATCCAAATCGATAGAAGCAAAAGTATACATTGACCTTCGGAAATTTTCAAGGACACGTTGGTTGGTGCGGGGCACACACCTGCCAAGCCTTGTCAGGCCGCTCGATTGTCTCGCGATTCATAAAATAGTTGGATTCGGCATGAGGGTATAATAAGTTTTAAGTTTTCATCGTTGAAACTTATAATTTTGCATTTGAGAATTCTGACTTTTCGGTCGTCAGTATCAAGTTTCAGAGTTGAAGCTCTAACTTAATTTTGTTGTTGGTTGCTGGTACTAAAGTCATTATTTTATTGGTCCCTCAAACTAAGTTTTAAGAGTTAAATTTTAACAAAAAAAGCCAAAACATATTCAAAATGGATATTATTGAAAGCTCCCCTCTCAAAAACACGAATATAAAAACAAAAGTTAATTTGGGCATTTTATTAAAATAATAAAGTTTGAAAATCGAATGCCAAAACAAAAGGCTCGGACGTGGAAATCGATGCCCCTGTACCTACGTGCCCCAAATCGTTTCCCCATTGACCTTGGAGCGTCCGTAATAAGCCTGCTTAACTCCAAATGCCCGATTGCCGGAATAGAAGCATCCAACGCGCCCGCATTTCTACCCATCGAAATTCCTCGCCCGTTGGCCCATGACAAGCCACAAAAAATTCATGGTGTTTAATAAATACAGTACCCTAGAGGCAGACGAGGATCTTGTCATTCCACATCACGCAATTATTATCACAAAATCCCCCTTGATGGATCGACGGGTACGCGCCGGGAGGACCAGCCTAGGAACTTGCCTACACGAGCTACGCACAGTAGCTGCAGCTAAGCCGGCCGTAGGCAGGCGCGTGTGAGTGATATTTGATGTATACGTATACCCGTATGGTGGTGACAAGGACGAGCGCTCACGTGAGCCCAACCCAGCGCGATCCATGGGCCCCCACCCTCTCTGCCCTTTATAAAGCTACTACACACTACCCTGCACAGTACAGCCCACTTTTTCCAGCTCTTTCTCTAGCTCCATCTCTATGCTCGCAACGCTGCAAAAACCACACTCCTTCCCTTCTTTCACAAAGAGAAACAAAACAAAGTGCGTGCAAAAAAGAAAAAAAAATCAAGCTTGACGAAGCTCCTGGAAAGAAGCTATAGTACGGACAAGGGGAAAAACACAGCGAGATGACTCACTTCACTTCACTAAGCAGCCGCCACACCACCACTACCACTGGCTAGTCGAGCTCAAGGAGAAGGAATCTTGTAGCTAGGGCAGCTCAGTCGTCCCCTCTCCCCCTTGCGGGAGGATCGAACAGCAGCAGCGCCAGCGGCCTCCACAAATATTAGCCACGCGCGCCCACCCACCAACCTCCCCGGCCGTCTCCATCGATCCATATTGCCGGCCATCCCCGTCTCCATTCCATTCCATCCATCCCTGCCACATCCCGAAGCTAGGTAGCAGCTAGGCGTGCAGTGCGCGCGCGTCAATGCATGCCGGCCAAATTCCCCTCCCACAGCTCAAGATCGATATACAGAATTTCGTAGGAGAGAAAACAATACATACACGCATACATAGGTAGATCCCCTCTCTAGTAGTGCCCAACCTATAGGCTATACCTCTGCTGCGGCCGCAGTGTCTATTCTCGAGCACGCACCAGGCCAAGCTGTTGGTCTTGGCAGAAGCCAGCAAGGGGCAACAACAAGAAGGATCCAGGATTATTGTTGCTTTCTCGCTGCTCCGATCCGAAGAAGAAGCAGCGAAGCAAGGGAGCTATCTGCTCCTCTTTTGTAGTTGCTTGCTTCTTCTGAAGATCTGGCCATCCTCTCGTCTGGCTGCAGCGAATCGGGGATGCCACAATAATCCGCGGGAACAAGTATTCAAGTATACATCCATGGAGTTTACTGCGACAAGCAGTAGGTTTTCTAAAGGAGAGGAGGAAGTGGAGGAGGAGCAGGAAGAGGCGTCGATGCGCGAGATCCCTTTCATGACGGCCGCGGCCGGCACCAGCGCCGCGGCGCCTTCTGCTTCTGCTTCTGCGTCGGCCTCGACACCCGCATCAGCGTCCGGAAGTAGCCCTCCCTTTCGATCTGGGGATGACGCCGGGGCGTCGGGGAGCGGGGGCGGCGGCGGGAGCGGCAGCAACGTGTCGGAGGCCGTGGAGAAGGAGCACATGTTCGACAAGGTGGTGACGCCAAGCGACGTGGGGAAGCTGAACCGGCTGGTTATCCCCAAGCAGTACGCCGAGAAGTACTTCCCGCTGGACTCGGCGGCCAACGAGAAGGGCCTCCTGCTCAACTTCGAGGACAGCGCCGGGAAGCCATGGCGCTTCCGCTATTCCTACTGGAACAGCAGCCAGAGCTACGTCATGACCAAAGGGTGGAGCCGCTTCGTCAAGGAGAAGCGCCTCGACGCTGGGGACACCGTCTCCTTCTCCCGCGGCGCCGGTGAGGCCGCGCGCCACCGCCTCTTCATCGACTGGAAGCGCCGAGCCGATACCAGAGACCCGCTCCGCTTGCCCCGCCTCCCGCTTCCGATGCCGTTAACGTCGCACTACAGCCCGTGGGGCCTCGGCGCCGGCGGCAGAGGATTCTTCATGCCGCCCTCGCCGCCAGCCACGCTCTACGAGCACCGTCTCCGTCAAGGCTTCGACTTCCGCGGCATGAACCCCAGTTACCCCACAATGGGGAGGCAGGTCATCCTCTTCGGCTCGGCCGCCAGGATGCCTCCGCACGGACCAGCACCACTCCTCGTGCCGCGCCCGCCACCGCCACTGCACTTCACGGTGCAACAACAGGCCAGTGGCGCCGGCGTAAGTGTGACCGCAGGTTCCCCAGTGGTGCTCGACTCGGTGCCGGTAATCGAAAGCCCGACGACGGCAACCAAGAAGCGCGTGCGCTTGTTCGGCGTGAACCTGGACAACCCGCAGCATCCCGGCGATGGCGGGGGCGAGTCGAGTAATTATGGTAGTGCACTGCCATTGCAGATGCCCGCATCAGCATGGCGGCCAAGGGACCATACTCTGAGGCTGCTAGAGTTCCCGTCGCATGGTACCGGTGCCGAGGCATCGTCTCCGTCGTCGTCTTCTTCTTCCAAGCGGGAGGCGCATTCGGGCTTGGATCTCGATCTGTGACCTAAAGAGGGAAAAACAAAGGAAAGTTCTGCGATTCTTTCTTTCATCTGCCATTTGATTTTCGGTTCTTCTCGTCATCTCACTTCTCATGTGATTCAGTTATAACCTTTTGATGATAGCGGCAGCTAGGGATTTAACATTTGCCCCCTTTTCGGCACTTGAAATTTTTGTGTTGGTTTGAGAAGTTATAAAGAAATTAAGGTTAGCAAGATTAATGTTTTTCTCCCAAATCCGTGTCATGTCTTGTCCATCATTTTCCCTCTCCATTTGCTTGTGTGCTCTTTCTTCCCCATTATTCTTGTACTTCAATACTTACCCATGTTTAGTAAAATCTCATGCCCTCTTCATACATATGATAACATTTGTCAGTGTGCAAAATTTGGTTCATGGTCTTATAGTTCTTCCTTTGTCTCTATAAAATATGGTTAAAGTCAAATTCCTTACATTTGACCGATTTTTATAGAAAAACATATCAACATTCACAATACAAAACCAATATCATTAGATTCATTATGAAATCGATTTTCATACTATATAACTAAAGTATTGTAAATGTTGATATTCTTAAGATAATCTTGGTCAATCTTTATGTAGTTTAACATTCAACAAATCTTATATCTACACTTCTAAAAAAGAATGTAACGTTTCATGTTTCATTTTTCTTCCACCACCTTTGCCCAACCTTCCATGTACTATAATCAATCATCTTAATTACTTACCTTCTCAAACAATTCCAATTTAATTAACTTACCAAATTTCTTATCAAATACTTCCTCCGTTCCTCTATATAAGGTGTATTTGTTTTTTGATAAAATTTCAGAATATAAGGTGCATTTCTTTTGATTCTCCATAATTTCCTTGTTAGCCCTCCAAAAAAAGGAAAGAATCTATTTTCTGATTGTCTGTGTCTCTTTTTATAGCAAATGAAGGAAACTATCTCTTTGTCGATTGCATGTATCCTGAACTAATTGATTCACTTTCCACTAACCAATAAAATTTTCAAGGGTAATTTAGTCTTTACATGTCTATAATTATGTGTTTTGATCACCGTGATAAAAATAATACACCTTACATAAAGAAACGGAAGGAGTATAAGATAGTCACGAATATAATGTAATAAATGTTTAATTATTTACACAATCGCATTAATATAAACAATTAAAACATCAACTAATATACTATTAGAATATTTATATTCTATTGTAACGTATGCGCATTGTCATAGTAAGGAATAAAAAGAAGCGAAGGAAGTACCAGGGATTCGAGTTGAATCCATGGAAACGCATGCCGCCAAACCGGCACTACACATTAATTTCCCGTATCCATATCCATACTATTACTTGTGAACTGATATTCTGGTAGATCAAATATCCGCACCACTACTCGGCCAGGAACATGGTACTTGGATGGCGCGTTAACCTCTCAGGCAAGCAGCAGCAAGTCAGAAGAGACAAGCAAGTCGATCCGAACAGCAACACTATATTATTGCAGGTCAGATCTTAAAAACATATTCCGTTCTTTACTGCTCATCATCGATCTCAAATTTACGGCCAGAGGAAGTTCTGGACATTCCTTTTATTTCGCCTTTTTGCCGCCACCTTTTCTACTACTACTGTACCTCAGTGTATTCCCCTGTGTGGGACATCTGTAGCTGCATGTATCATACTCCTTCGTACAGTAATCATGTATCGCCATTGTAGAGAGTAGACGGCGTGCGTGCGTACGTACGTAGGAGTCGTACAATGTTTTTTTTTCCTCCCTTGTGAACGAGAGGGAACACGGAATTAAACCCATGGAGTGGGCCAAATCACGTATAGTTTGGATTGTCTGGGCCTTGAGGGATGCATGCATGCACACAGTCCAAGAGATCTTTATGGTCGTGGCAGTTGTGTAAAGAGGGGGCACTGGCTATAACTTCTTTGTACGATGGCTTGGAATTTATGGGGGACCTCGATCGGTACGTAGTACGAACACCCCTCACTGTTGCAGTTGGAGTAGCAACAGTGTGTAGCTGTGCGATTGTTGGCACTTGGCGGTGGCAGCAGCTCTCTCTCTCTCTCTCTCTTGGTCTTCCTCTTCGATCTTCCTGTGGCTTCTGCTGTTTTGTTTCCATCGATCTCAGCACGGAGCCCTTTATCTTTTTCACTGCGGTGAGTAGCTAGGACTGCATGCATGGTGTGCGGATGTGTGCAGAGCGTGATGGGAGCAAAGGCGACTAGGCCCCGGCCGGCCGGCCTGGCCTGGCCTGCTGCCATAACTAGCAATGTGTAGGAGGGGACGCAGCTCTTTTGCACAGGGAGGGTTGGGGAGCTCAGAATAGATGGATCGGTGCTCTGTTGAACCCCTCAAGAATTAAAGTACCTTTGGTTCATTGTAAGACGTGAAGGTGAAAAGGGAAAGAGGGTATGCTTGCTGGAGAGACTGACTGAGGCTTGGCTTGAAACACACCACTGGCTAGCACCACCACAAATAGAATGGATAAGTAGTACGGTATCTCCTCTATGTAAGTTTCTGCAACTTCTTTCATCTCTTTGTTGAAACTTTGCTTGGGTACACCCCCCATGGGAAATTTAGGGATTTCAATTTTCAGATTAAAGATGCATGGAGATTAGAAGGTAGGCACCCCTTCTGTCAAACATTATGATATATTCTTTTGTATCCAAATCAATCTATTCAATACGTTTGATCTGCCGGCTAATATAGCCATAGTCTTTTTAAGTAAGTTTAAGGTTCGTGCAAACTTTTAAGGGGGTGTACAGAAGCAAAACTCCTCTTTGTTTTATCTTAGTTTTTTCTTCCATGCTTAGTCCAAGCAGTGCAACCGTATCATCAATTTAAATATATATTGTGTGTGCTTGAGTAGTTGTTTCTCTACTCATGGCTGTCTCATAAGGTACGGCTAGTTGGTTAGCTGACATTCAGGGAAAGTGCCTTTTTTTATGATAGCAGAGCATCCCCATAGACTGAGACTGATCCTACATCAAACAGGAAATTGAAAAGGCTGATCCGGTATGCTTGACTAGGTACAGAAAAAAAAATATAGAATCCTAGTTCTATATGATTTACATGATTCTCTAAAAGGGGAAAGGGGAAAACAATTATAAGATATTGCATTGGCATGCTTTTTTAAAGACTATACAACAGCAAAGGAAATAGCATTAAAGTGTCTTTAGTTACACAATGAAAAAACATAAAAACCCATGAACCACTAGAGCTATCCCAAGAAGTTTGGACTCAATAAAAGGATATTACTTTAAACTTGAGTGCAAGGTGCCCATACAAAAAAAAATCTAACACACTGAACAAATAACGGATGTGTATAAAATTATATAAAGGATGAATCCTATCGATTTTTCTTATTTCCTGTTAACCCAAGAAGCCCTGAGAGTCCACCACTAAAGTTCTTGTTTTGCTTTCGCTTACCTCTATTTATACATAGGTGCATGCTAGCTAGCTAGCTATTTATGAGTGGATAAAAGAAGATCTGTTGCTGGTTGTCTTGAATGAAAATAAGTTGTATAAGTAGTAGGTTGAGATTAATTTAACCTCCAACAGTCTCCTATTAGCTGCGATGCAATATATGTACTTGTCCTTTTTATTCTGTCAGTCAATAACTCTATATGTTCTCCACTGTGAGAAAACAAAGGGTTTTGGATCTGAATATTTCTCTGTTAGCAAGGCACTACGACTAATTGTCATGTATAAAATTGACCTAACCCTATAGATACATATATATATTCTGGCTCGAGTGACACTATGCTTTGTAGCATTGTCCTTTGTTGGATGTCTTACACGGTGTATTTTAAGATGACCTTACCTTCAGCCAATCATCCAGATTAGAAAAGGTAGGTAGCTTTTGTGGTGAAAAGATGAAATGACAACACATGTGCTCTATTTCTGTCCATATCTACTTGGCATTATTAACCTATTTGATTATATTCTTGTGGCAACCAAATGAACAACATACATACTAGTTCATGTATACTAAAGGCCGCCAAGCTAATAAGCTTGATCCCACGGTGAAAAGGACAAGTACCTGTCTGGGGGCCGTTTCATGGGGTATGAGCCAACAAGATGAACTGAACCAGATATATAGCGCGCCTATAGATATATACTGTAAAATTCCCAGGTCCCTCTAGTATATTTGATGTCCAGGTATGTCGAATATGTAGTGTGTGTGTGCTTTTGTGGTGAAAAGATGAAATGACAACACATGTGTTGTATTTATGTCCATATCTACTTGGTATATTCGTTTCGTTTAGTACGATCATTTTGTTTGAGCTAAGTAGCGACTAAGAATAGGTGTTTATCTATTTTTATTATTGAAATATTAATTATGTATATAAATTTGAAGAAATGATGAAATTTCTATAGTTTATCCATTATTAAGATATAATGAGGCATGTGTCAAACATGTGTTGTACTCAATATCATTTTTATGTTGTTTTACATCAACACATAATACAGCTTACATATGAGTTGTATTATTATATAATATATGTACTTCAATTATAGCTAATTCGAAGGCTACTGAATCCTTCCCTAGTGTGTGGTACGGGCTGATAAGTTTATGTTAATGCACCTGTTTGTGTTAGAAAATTGTTGAAGACTGAAGTAACTATGAACCATGGATTTATCATATTTGTACCACAAATAATTAAGGGGTAACTACTCGTACTACGTAATGATCTATGCATCACAATAAAAAATGGCAGAATATGTGTACTTATGTCATGTGCTTAAATAATGTGCAGCTGGAAATGTAAATTAGGGCTCAAACTAAGTTAAAGTGCAACCTTTTTGCAATGGAGCCAGATTATGCGGGGTGGTAAATCAGTTCGCATGATCATTATTTTACAAATTGTTCTCCTAACTAGTCAATAAACAAAAGATCTATACTGAATGGTTCAGATCTCTTGATGTATGTCGTTGGCGCACTTATTATACGGTGTAGAGGCATATGGAACTAACGAGAAACTGAGCCATTTTGTTCGAAATTGCTTAAATTTGCATGTGCATTCATGTAAAAATAGATCCTTGATATCACATCATAGATTGATAGGTCAGTCAGGTTGTTTGAAACTAGTACGGTTATTTGCACATGAGTATATGACACATCACGCACCAGATTTGGTTTTAGTTAGTAAACATGATGTCCAATGTGTTGCGTTATCGATGAAAAATAGTTGAAAGAGAAGAAATATATAATATATGAATTATTTGTAATATGATATTCTGCTCTTAATGTTGTTTGAACATGTAGAAAAGTATGACTACCTCAAAAGGCCTAAGTGTGTTCAGTTCAGTCGAGAATTTCTAAATTTGACTTGTAATACAATTGTTTTGATTCATTATTTTTTGTGGGTAACTCTTTTGATTTGTCAAGTGAAAGTGATATAAATAGATTTATCATGAATAATATTTCCATATTATGACAGTTCATAATTTCTGCTAGCATGCATATTCCTTCGAAAATGATCGTCAAACTTGTGTATGTTAGACTCTAATATTACTAAAACCTCTCGCCAGCAAAACCGATCAGAAGCACGCCATTTGGGTCTGATTTTGAACTTGTATAGGAGGACATTTATAACTTGTATACGTAATCAGTATATAGTGCATGCTCGGTTTCAAGAAAAGTATATAGTGCATGCATGTGCTTGCTGGACAACGATCTGTGACTGCTCTTTCATATCGCTGTACAAATCGCACTTAAGAATATCGTAAACATGAATTGTACTGCAAACTGACATTTACTTCTTGTTGACCTTTGTCTGCATGTCTGTGAGAGGGAGGACCTTGTACTAGACCATATAGTACCATATACTACTTGTACATAAAAGCAGTATATATAACAAGTGGAAGTCAACATTTGACAAAAAAAAAAACAAGTGGAAATCCCTTATGGATCCCGGGCTAGCATTGCGAGATCGGGGAGCAAGAGAATTCATGATGAGCTATGTATGTTCTCCCTGGCTGGCGCTTGCAGTTCATCGATACCTTATGCTTGCATGTGATCGAGAACAAGAGAACGCATGATGAGCTTATGCATGGCCGCCCGCATGGCGGCCAGATTGCTTTCATCTGTGGCGCCTGTCTCACTGTGAGGCTAATAATGCCGACTAGGGCATTTGGCGCTGTGCCCCTGTGCGATTGCGCGCGGGCGTGCATGCGACGATATACGCGCGTCCCACGTCCCTGACGACTAGTCTCTTCCTGATGGGTGGCATGCATGGGATCCCTTTGCACAATGGCAGGTGCTGCGCCCCCTCAGCTGCGAGCCGTGTCTCTTGTGTTGTGTAACTTGTGTAGCAACTGTACCATCCGGCAGCTATCTTTTGAGCTCTTCATGTGATTCATGTTCCTGTGTCACAGTTTAGCAGGACATCATTGCAATCCAATCAGTTATCGTTAGAAACAACTTAAAGGAAGAAAATACTTTCATATATAAAAAATAAATAATAACATAGGATTTCGGGTCTTAGCGCATCTCCAGCGCTATACCACAATTCGGACACACCGCATGCAACTAACGTCCACCACGTTTTAAAACAAATTGAACAAAACGGACAAAAAATAATGAAGTTCAACATATTACATACGAAAACCGGACATGATTGGACAAGTTCAAACTAAATTTTAAAAAATAAACTAAAATGCATGAGTTACTGGGGTGACTTCGTACGCATGGACTCCCTGGCGGCGGAGCCTCCATCGTTGTCTTTTCCATCACCATCAACGTCGAAGTAGTCGTGGTGGTCCTTCCAGCACTAATCAACCGCGGCTTGCCGCTCGCCACCCAACCGATCGGCTTCTTCCTCCGCTTGGCACAAGACAATGTCGGTCATGGATGCCACCCCGGTCCGCCCGACCCTGCCCTTCTCCTTGCCTCGGAACAGACATGCGACACACAAGGATTTGGCTATCCCTGACAAGCTAGCCACTCAGGCAGTGTCAGCGCTAGGCGAAAGTTCCCATGGTGATCCTGGACCAATCCTCGCTTAGGCCAACGCGAGGTCCGGGTCCGCGAGGAACGACTCTGGCGCAACGTCCGTCGTGGCAAATGACACTTGTACGCCGCGTTTCATCGATCCGGGCGTGCCTGCGTTGCAACTGCACATGTGTATGTGCGGGAGGACGAGGAGTCACCGCCACGTCCGAGGTAGTGAAGCAGGCGGTCGTGCGCGTTGGCTACAGTGTTTTCGAACTCCCCTTGCTTCTTCACCGGGCACAAACTCATTATCGCACCGAAAACAGAGCGGCAAGGGCCCTGTCTAGAAGCGGTCGAACGTGCTACATGGTGTCGACCGCGGCTCCTCCTTGAAGCGGCGGCCATTCGAGCAGGACTTCTAGCAGCGCCCGGAACTCCTCCTCCGTCGTGGAGGCTCAACGAGGAGGGGCGACCGCTGCTGCTCCTTTGTTATCCGAGGAGAGCCCTGTCTGCCCAACAACATCTAGTCACGGAGCGACAGAGCAAGTGATACTCAAAAGACAACTTAATTAAAAGGCGATGGGTAGGAAGTTTGCGGTGCTGTTTTTGTGATCATGATGAAATAATACAACACTTATTTCTTGAATGTCCACTTGCCAAACTACTCTGAAGAACGATTCATATAGTTTTTAACATTAATCCTCCAGTCGATATTGCGTCGTTGTTTGGGACGTGGTTAGCTGGGGTTGAACAGATTACTGTGGCTCGTATTCGGATTGGAATATGCGCGCTATTATGGGCTATATGAAACTGCAGGAATGATATGATTTTTAACAGACAACACACTTTAACTTTCCTGCAGGTCATCTTCAGAGCTATAGCTTGGATCCGTACGTTGTCCTTACTCATTCCTATGGACTCCAGGGAGCCTTTGGTTACTGGGTGCAACCAATGGGAGATGGTAGCTCGGGTTATATTCAACCGGTTCGGATGGCGCTCGCATAACAGGATAGGAGTCTAGGAAGCTTATCCTTCATATTACCGTAGCAGTTGCTTTCGTCAGCATGTATTTTTGTTTTTTGCTTTGTTTCTGCTCCGTTTGCGAGTTGTAAGACCTTTATGACGTTACTTTGTGGATTTTTAATAAAATGGTTGTATGCATCTTCATAATGCAGAGGCCGGGGGATGCCTCCATTTCCAAAAAAAAGGAGCGACAGAGCGACATGAATGCGTGGAGAACTTCCGCGAGCGGGACCTATGGCGATGACTTTGGGTGGGACCACGCATTCGGCCGTGTAGGTGGCACGAGTTCAGATGCCCCACAAACCTCCGTCCGGTTTGATTCTGGTTTGCGAGAATTCAAATGAATGGGCGCGTCTGCAAACATTGTGGGGCGGCATTGGATGACAAATGAAGTCCAAGCAGGCCTATACAGATGGGTAGAAGCGTATTGGGTACGTCATTGGAGATGCCATTATTTTTGGGACGTCCGATATTCACCACACGTGTGGCACAATGGATCCCCGATCACATGACTCGTTTGATAGTATCCAGAAGTCATCCCATACGGTCTTGTGTGGGTGAATATTAAAACTGTCCTTGCGTGTGGGCAGAGCTACGACGGCCATACGAACTTGTGTGGCAACTACTCACCCCCACCCCGTGAGCTTGAACACGTGTGTAATTAACTTTAGTTGTCATGTCTAACTATTATAGTTGTCATGTCTAATTATTATAGTTGACATGTGTGATTAATTTTAGTTTCCATGTGTCATTAAATATAGTTGTTATGTGTAACTAATTGGAGCTGTCATGTTTGGTCAAACTATAGTTGCTATATATGGTCACCATAGTTGTCGTGTATGATTAACTAGTCGTTATATATGCATAACTGTAGTTACCATCTATTACCATGCGACCGTCGTGTGGGCGAAGAGCAGTTTCACCCACACGATGCTTGCACGGCGAGTGTGATGTATCCATTCAGGCGAGAAGCGCCCACATCTCTCGATGCGAGACATGAAAGTAATATGATACATTTCGATCTGTTGCTTACAATTAATTGTGAGAAAACCCTTACAAAGGTAGTTGTATATCACACGTGCCATCGTCGGGGTACAAATGAAATTTGTACACTTATTCCTTTATGAAGAAAAGAAATTTGTTTACAAACCACAATGGCACAAGGTGCATCAACATCCTATGTCAGAAAAGTCAAATAAAAACTTTCTATCCATTGAAAAATGAAAAGACAAATTATTCATCATATTTTGAAAATAGTATAATTGGCATTGTTTTTATTTTTATAGAGAGTTAGCACTTTTCACTCTAGTTTTATTTTTCAGTGCATGCACTGAATTTGGTTTCTAAATTATGGGACTTGGAGTGTTATCGTTCAGAACTTGTAACAATATTTGCGCGTTCAGCATAGACCAATAATGCAGCTGAAAAGAGCACAACACATAAAACCACACTAGCTATTTGTTCATATAAATACTGGTGAACAGAAAACTCATTGTTTGTGCCAACTTTGCCTTGGTTTGAAGGGATGGGCGCGCTTTGCTACACCGTTCGTGTTTTTGGGTTTCCCTAAAAACACTCTATTTTAAAACATAAAGTGCATTACTCTTTTGAAGAGTCAAACAATTTAAGTTTGATCATATTTTCAAAGAAATATATCAAAAGTTCATAGGATCTAATCCATATGATTATATTTGATCATGAAGTGAATTTCCATACATTTTTGTTTAATATTGTGGATGTCAATATTTTCTTTCTGAATTTGGTCAAAGTTTACGAAATTTGACTTCCCAAAAACTAATACCCTTATATTTTGAAACTGATGGAATATTTAGTTTGGCGGGTGTAGGTGGGGGATGATATACTGTGTTTTATTTTTATTTATAATGCGGTGATTTGGTGGCACTTTCATGATGTGATTTTGTATTATCCGCTAAACAACCTATATTTGTATAGGGAAATTTCTCCATCGTTCGTTGCATGTACTATATTGGTACTGCAATATTACATGGTGTCAGTTCTTTTTGTTAGATGATGGAAGGATGTGTGGGATTGGTATTTTTATAAGCTGGTTTTGCTGATTGATTTTAAAAACCGTTGGTCCTATCAAAATCGTAAATGAATGAGTCTCAAAATTAGGAAACACACTGAATGAAAAAAATTAAATGAAAAAGCTTGAGAAATTATTAACCAAGTAAAATTGGATGATCTAATTCTAATTGAAGAACTCAATTGAATGTGCGATTTTTAAAATTAGAAAGCCTAGTATTATAAAGGCAGGCACCCAAAGGAAACTTGTAACAATGTTATTCCAGATATCCTCTCCCGCTGCCCTACAAGGCGCGAGTGAGCCAACTGATAGCTACCTCTTGTTTTTCTAAAAGGAATTTACTTGAGTATGCATGTACATAGTATGAAGTGATAGTACATTCTTCTATGCGCAAAAAAAAAGGTGATACGTCTTCGGAAATAAACAATGAGCAGTCGCAGTTCGTGTCAACGACAAGTAGTCTTGAGCGCAGGGCTGCGTGTGCACCTTTTCAGCCCTCCTTTCAGGGCAAGTGCAATAGAGCTGATTCAACGGACTATAAAAAATAAATTAGTATATTTTTACTTAGTTGGAGGAGAGAGAAGAGAAGAGAGAAGGTAAGCGGGTTCTTCGTAAAGAGTCAGCTCTAGCACGTGCTCCTAGACACTTTGTGAGAGTTAAAAGTAAGCCACACAACAAAAAAAAAATAGTACACTTTATTATATATGTTGACTATAAGATGGACTATAGATGACATGACAATGGCTTATAGCCAGCAGCTGGCTATACTATTAACCATGCTCTCACCAGCCATTGTGGGCAGAAGTGCAGACCGATCGGCATGCATGCATGCCTGTACAGGCTTTTGTTCCCATGCATGAACATTAAAAATAGAAATAAATGTCGTCACTCATGTTCTTGTTCTTGCAGTAGTGTACTTACTATAAGGCCCCTTTCAATGCTTTACCTTGTACAGGTGCTAAGACTGTCACATAGGTAAAAACTTTGATGTGACATGCTATTTAAGAGAAGAGAGATGAGTGTGGTGACCCCAGGAAGAAACGATGCCCAGCGCATGAACCTAGACAAAATACTTAAAAGAAAGGAAGCCCACCAATGCATGAAGAACTTTAGTACCTAAATCATTAAATAGAGTGTGCTTAGCTACAACAAGTTAAACACCTATGCATTGTAGGCTTTGGTTGCTAAACTTTTAAATGTGCTTAGCACGTCATCTTAGCACCAATGCATTGAAAGTAGCCTAAGAAGCACCAAAACCTAGCTCGGTCGTGCACAATTAAGGCATCACCCGATCAACAATTCAGATTATGCCGTGGTTATTGCCGTGGTTATTACTAGCAGTACAATTGGAGGTGCAGTATATACATATAGAGTTGGACTGCAAATTCGTGGTGGACATGCTCAATGAATCGGGCAGGAATTTGTCAGCCAACGGCCCGGTCATAGAAGAAGTAAAGGACCTCCTGCGTACTAGTCAAGGCTTTAAGGTCAGCTGAATTAGACGCTCTGCAAAAATTATGCAGCGCATGTATTAGCTAAGAGGGAATTAGCATGGAACTCTTGTTGTTTTGGGCCGAGGTGCCCCAGACTGTAATTTGCGTCGTGTATTTGATGAGATGCTTGAACTCTATGAATAAATAGCATGTCAGGTATGTGTTGTTTAGTTTTAGCTACCCTTCTACTTTTTTTTCACATTTTGATTCATCAGTGTATATTGAAATTTGAGAATATTAAGAACCAAAAGATTTTTTAAAAATGAACTTTTCCATGTTCATTCATACTCATTATTAAATTCGTGGATATTTGTAAAGTTCATGATAATTTTGAAAGTTTGGGAAATTTTTCTAAATTTGAAAACTTATTTAAATTCACAATATTTTTTGAATACATGAACATATTTAATTAAACTAACCTTTTCAAATAAAGAAAGAAAGACAACTTTTTTGTGAGCTAGCACTGGGGCGGATGAAAAAAAATCTAAGCGGGCGAGAGGAGTAGAGAGCCAAGATGAGCGAGCGAGAGTTTCGTGGGCCGATCCATATGAGTGTTATAGCAGCAATTTTACGGTTTTCAGCATGTAATAGAGATCGCAAGAGACTCAAGCAACCCACACCGGCTCAAACCGAGGCCGAAATGTGTAATATACCACAACCACGCATCAAACAACTCCACTGTTCTCTCGAACAAATATTGTCTCCAAAAACAATCCAACATGATATATGAACATAGAAAAACATTGTCAGAACTTAACTAAAACACAAACAAACACAGATAAAATTCATACAAAACAACCAATCTAAATATCTACAAGATATAAACGAGTTAATCCAATGAGTAAAGAATAGCGCGGTGAAGCGCGCATTAGCCTCTAGTATAAACTATTCCACATATGATTTGAGATGAGATGGAAGGTCAAAAGCAAATGAAGAAATGTAAGATATATAACTATAGTGTAAAGTGAGATGACATCCCATGGTTCTCCTAGCATCACTTCGGCCTGGCATGAAGTATTAGCTAACACTAGTATTGAAAGGTCGGCAACGAAGGGTATGATTTGAGCACCGCTCTATATCTCGGGTGAAAACTCTTATTTTGATATTTTTTGTCGGGCTTTGAAACGACGAACTTGTGTCTTCACCTTGTTGATGGAGTTGTCTGCATGATGGTGTGATGATCTACACTAGTTGGACTAAGCAATCGGGATGAAAATCCTTGTCTTGGCCATTTTGGTCAGGCTTGGCCATGACGACACGAGGATGGTTATTCCTTTTTAAAGGACTTGTTGCGGAATGAGTAGACTTAGTCGTAGGTGTTTAACTCATGTCTTCTAATGGTTCTTCCATAGTCATTCATGCATTGTACTCCACTTATTAATATTATTAGCCACATTGCCTTTGGCATCAACTTTAATAAAAATGGATACGTGCATCATTTGAGGTAGAGTCCGGGGGTTAAACCTCCTTTTCGAAAAGAAAAAATTCCGATGCTCGTAGTTGTATAAAATGTGTCTTCTCCCAAACTATAACAATTTAAGAGAGAGAGAGAGAGAGAGAGAACAAAACTCGAGGTGAATTCGGTTAATCCGTAGAAAACCCCACAAAACTCCCTTACATCGCTCTCCCTTCGTGTCTTGAATGACAACTCAACCTCCCACCCCCCACATGCACACATACTCCCCAAACCCTTCACCTCATCTCCGTCCTTCACCGCTAAACAATGATCGTGCAGCGGACGGTCGTCGTATCCTTCCTGTATGTGCTCTCGTTGGACCCAATGTTAGGAACCGAAAAAATCTAACCAAGCTCCTGCTGCACCGCTACAGATAAGCTCTCTTTAGTTTTCGTCACGCCGCTAGAAGTTTACCACCCTACGGGGTGGTGGTTGCGGCCACTATGATTGTACGTTTCTTCCCATGACCATCTCCTTAGGTCTTGTGGACGCGGGTAAGGACAATTTCGTGGTCTAGTCCACAACAAGATATGACAAATGTTGTGGGGATGGGTTGTCGTTGCAGTTGTATGTGGACGCCTTGCCATTGTTCCTCTAGAAGGTGGAACCTATGAAGAGTGTTGATTGTGTGAGGATTCAGGCCTTGGAGGTTCAGCCGACAACTTTGGACAGTGAGGATTATGATGTAGCGAGGGTCACAACTCGGGGGCTGGTCGGTGACCACCATGGAGGTTCATGAGTGGGGTATGATGGTCGTGGTACGACTATCGGCCGTGCTTTGATATCGAGATAGGGATTTCCCGCTCGAGTGAAAGTCTAGGAGGCCTGCTACCAAGGCCGACGATGATAACCTTGGGCATCGTTATCCTTATTGAAGGCACCATATAGTTTACCCACCTCTTCCATGGCACTCCAAGTGAAAGCCCTAGCTATTTCCATTTTATCGAGTGGAGGGATCATTTCGATGGCATGCCCTTACTGAAGGCTCGCCCTTGGAGTGTTGCTTGGATGCTAATATTGGTTGGATGGAGTTTCATTAGCTCGGCGTTCGAGCTCTATGGCGAGCTCTTTCTAGCTGAGAATGATATTTCTCATAATGGGGTAATGGAAGATGGTTCCCCCTATTTTTGAAGGTAGATGGAGATGTCATTTCCATGTCGGTATTTTGATATTACTCTTCCTCGTTGGCATATTGACTCATCGAACATTGTTGTTGTTGGAGATATACCCTAGATACAATCATTTATGATGGTTGTTTCCTTATTTATTCAAGAATTATTTGTATTGTAGTTGAACATCATCACTGATATATACCAATATGTATCAATATGTATGATGATTATTTAATGGTCCCTAGTCGATAAGATTATGTGCACACATACCTTTTAACTAGTATACAATTTGGTTGATGACTATGTTTCACCGGTCATGGGCATAGAGATGATAAGCCGATAGTATGGACTCAGGGATGGAGATGATCGAGTTAGACAAACCCACTTTGAGACATAACGACATATTTCCATATCTTAGTATAAAGTATGATGTATATTGTATGTCCTAGACCTGAGGTCCTCACATGTTTTCCGGATGAGGATTGACTCACTTAGGGTCTATCAATTGCTACTCCACAACTGGGTAGTTATAAAGTTAGCTTTTGGGTCAGTATAACGTGTCATGAGATATGGTTGAACAGGATGGGATTTGCACCTCCAATATGGAGAGATATTCTCTGGGCCCTCTCGAGTGATCAGATTCAAAAAGCATGGCCATGCGACTTGGTGAAGTCTTAACCTAGTTCAAGAATCTGCATCACAATTTTAAGAAGAGAGGTCGAGATATCAAAAGGGTGACAATCATTTACCTTGAGCTTGACAACATATACAATGAGGCAAAAGGAATATTTCATATAATACATTTTTGAGGTTCATCAAACGACTTTACACACATGAGAGTTGGCACCCTCTACTAGGATCCACTACCAACTACCAACTTGTCCATGTGTACATGAACCTATAGGGTCACACAGTTAGGGAATATGAGACCATTTATATAGGACCCGAGAGGAAATTGGGTGTGGACTCCTAGTGTGCATCAAGTGTTGAGCCTAGATTGGAGACCCACACAAAGGGGATCCAATAGAGCATGACTACGACGTTCGGACACACCATCACACTATGGTGTTCCAGGTGGCGTGAGTTGTGAAACAACTTCCACATTGCCTCAAGTTTTATACCAAACTCCTAACTCAGATATTCACCTCCACGATCATATTGTAGACATTTTATCTTCTTGTCACGATGATCTCAAACTTCACTTTCAATTTGCTTGAACTATTCAAACGATTCAGACTTATGTTTCATTAAGTAAATATACTCATATCTACTTAAATCATTAGTAAAGGTAAGGAAATAACGATATCCACCGCACTCTACTACACTCATTGGACCGCATACATCAACACGTATCATTTCCAATAAGTCACTTTTGCGCTCCATCATACTGAAAAACGGGGTCTTAGTCATCTTGCCCAAGAGGCATGGTATGCATGTCTCAACCGATTAGAAATCGAGTGAGTCCAAAGTTCCATCAACATGGAGTATCTTCATGTGCTCTACACAAATATGACATTTAGCGACAGTGCCACAAGTATGTGGTACTATCATTATTAACTTTGTATCTTTTGGCATCAATATTATGAGCATGTGTGTTACTACGATCAAGATTCAATAAACCATTCTCATTAGGTGCATGACCATCAAAGGTATTATTCATGTAAACAGAATAACCATTATCCTCTAACTTAAATGAATAACCGTATTGCAATAAATATGATCTAATCACATTCATGCTCAACGCAAAACACCAATCTAACATTTAGGTTCATCACCAATCCCGAGGGTATAGAGAGCTTGTGATGGTGATCACATGAACCTTGGAAAACACTTCGAACACACATAGTCACCCCACCTTTAGCTAGTCTCAGTTTATTCTGTAACTTTTAATTCGAGTTACTAACATTAGCAATCGAACCGGTATCTAATACCCAGGTGCTACTAGGAGTACTAGCAATGTACACATCAATAATATGGATATCAAATATACTTCTGTCGACGTTGCCAACCTTCTTATCTACCAAGTATCCAGGGTTGTTCCGCTTCAGTGACCGCTCTCCTCATAATAGAAGCACTTAGTTCCAGGTTTGGGTTCAACTTTGGATTTCTTCACTTGAGCAGCAACTGG
Organism: Hordeum marinum; assembly: GCA_022496015.1. Taxonomy (NCBI): domain Eukaryota; kingdom Viridiplantae; phylum Streptophyta; class Magnoliopsida; order Poales; family Poaceae; genus Hordeum; species Hordeum marinum. Next base: position 335,615,242 of record CM039677.1, on the reverse strand, counting down.
CTTCCCATCCATGAAGTTTCCCTCATTGCCCTTGCCCCTATTGAAACCGGTGGTTTTACTAACCATCAACACTTGATGGTCCTTCTTGATTTCTACCTTTGCGATGTCGAACATCGCGAATGACTCAGGGATCATCATTTCCATCCCTGGTATGTTCATAGTTCATCACGAAGCTCTAGTAGCTTGGTGACAGTGACTTGGAGAAACATATCAATCACTGTCTTATCTGGAAGATCAACTCCCACTTGATTAAAGTGATTATAGCACCCAGACAATTTGAGTACATGCTCACCTATTGAGCTATTTGCCTTCATCTTGCATGCAAGGAATCTTGTTGGAGGTCTTATACCTCTAACACGGGCACGAGCCTGAAATCCAATTTCAGCTCTTGGAACATCACATATGCCCCGTGACGTTCAAAACGTATCTGAAGCCTGAATTCTAAGCCATAATGTAAGATGCACTGAACTATGAAATAGTCATCAAAACATGCATGTTAGGTGTTCACAACATCCACGGACGACGCTAGAGGGGGTGGCGCACCGAGAGGTGCATCAAGGACATAAGCCTTTTTGGCAGCAAATGAGGACAATCCTCTGATCATGGACCTAGTTCGCATAATTGTTATCATTATCTTTCAACTCTATTTTCTTTAGGAACGTATTAAAAACAAGGGAGCTACATCGCGAGCTATTGATCTACAACATAACTTTGCAAAGACAACTTTAGACTATGTTCATGAAAAATGAGTTCAATTAATCATATTACTTAAGAACTCCCACTCAAATTGATATCCCTCTGGTCATTCAAGTGATATATGATCCAAATTCACCAACACAAGTCTGATCATCATGTGAGTTGAGGTGGTTTCAATGGTGAACATCATCATGTTGATCATATCTACTATATGACTCATGTTCGACCTTTCGGTCTCTTGTGTTCCGAGGCCATGTCTGTACATGCTAGGCTCATCAAGTTTAACCTGAGTGTTCTGCACATGCAACACTCGCTTGCACCCATTGTATGTGAATGTAGAGTCTATCACACCTGATCATCACGTGGTGTCTCGACACGACAAACTTTTGCAATCGTGCACACTCGGGGAGAACACAATTTTATCTTGAAATTTCAGCGAGAGATCACCTTATAATGATACCGTCATCCTAAACAAAACAAGGTGCATAAAAGGATTAACATCACATGCAAATCATAAGTGACATGATATGGCCATGATCTTGTGCTTTTGATCTCCATATCCAAAGCACCGACATGATCTCCATCGTCACCGGCATGACACCATGATCTCCATCAACGTGTCGCCTTTGGGGTTGTCGCGCCCACCATGCCTCTACTAATATCGCTACCGCATAGCTATAAAGTAAAGCATTACATAGCGCTTAATGGTTGACACGCAAGTCATACAATAATTAAAGACAACCCTATGGCTCCTGCTGGTTACCATACTCAACGACATGCAAGTCCTGATACTCTATGCAAAACATGATCATCTCACACATCACGTATATTTCATCATGTAATTGGCCATATCGCATCACAACATACCATGCAAAAAGAAGTTAGACGTCCTCTAATTGTTGCTGCAAGTTTAACGTGGATGCTACGGGTATCTAGCAAGAACAATTCTCACCTACGCAAAAACCACAATGGTGATACATAAATTGCTATTCAACCTTCTCAAGGACCGCCTTTTTCGAATTCGATCCAGCTAGAGTAGGAGAGATAGACACCCGCCAGGCATCTTTATGCAACAAAGTTACATGTCAGTTGATGGAACCAGTCTCTCATAAGCGTACGAGTAAGGTTGATCCGGGCCGCTTCATCCCACAATACCGCTAAATCAAAAACCGACCAAGGGAGGAAGCAATCTGAGCATGAATGCCCACAAACTCCTTTGTGTTCTACTCATGATCTCATCTACACATAGACCTATCTCATGATGCCACCGTTGGGGAACGTTGCATGGGAAACAAAAAAATTCCTACGCACATGCAAGATCGATCTATGGTGATGATCATCTACGAGAGGGAGAGTGGATCTACATACCCTTGTAGATCGCTAAGCGGGAAGCGTTAACAAACGCGATTGATGTAGTCGAACGTCTTTGCAATCCAAATCACCAAGCATCCCGCGATCCCATCATGATCCATCTCGCGATCCAATCATGACCCGTCCCACGATCCCATCATGATCTGTCCTGCGATCAAATCACGAATCGTCTCATGATCCTGATCATGGTCCTTCCGATCTAGCGCTGAACGGACATCACCCCCGCGTTCAGCACACGTATGGCTCGATGAAAATTTCTGCCTTCTTCATCTAGCAGGAGGGAGCGGAGAGGTAGATGAGTTCTCCGGCAGCATAATGGCGTGGTGCCATTGGTGGTGACCTAATCTGGTAGGGCTTCGCCTAAGCACCGCCGAACTAATCTAGAGGAGAAACGATCTAGAGGAAGAAGAGGGTAGCACGTGGCAATTAGGTTTAGCTCTCCCTTCTAAATCCTCTAGTATATATAGGAGGAAGGGAGGGGAGGAGGCAGCCTCAAACCCTCAAGGATTGTCTGAAATAGGAGGTGGAGGATTCCTACTCCAATCCTACTAGGAATAGGATTCCTGCTCTCCACTAGGAAACCCTTTCCACCTTTCCTCCTTTGGGTTTTTCCCACCCCTAGCCGCATGGGACTTAGTGGGGGGGGGGTCGGCCATCCCACTAGGGGCTGGTTTAACTCCTCCCACAGCCCATGAGGTCCTTTGGGTCGAGACACCCCTCCCGATGGCCCCCGATACCCTCCCAGCACTCCCGGTACACTACCGAAGTACCCGAAATTTTTTTGGTGACCAAAACAAGACATCCTATATATCAATCTTTACCTCCGGACCATTGCGGATCTCCTCATGATGTCCAGGATCTCATTTGGGAATCCGAACAACCTTCGGTCACCACCATACATAACTCTACTATATTGAAACATCACCGAACCTTAAGTGTGCAGACCCTACGGGTTCGAGAACTATGCAGACATGATCGAGACACCTCCAAGGTCAATAACCAATAGCGGTACCTAGATGCCCATATTGGTTCCTACATATTCTACAAAGATCTTTATCGGTTGAACCTCTATGTCAAGGATTCAGTTAATCCCATATGTTGTTCCCTTTGTTCTTCGGTATGTTACTTGCCCGAGGTTCGATCGTCAGTATCTCTGTACCTAGTTCAATCTCGGTAATACAAGATATCATGGCTAACCCTTATTCACATTGCTTGAAAGGCTTATTGTGATTTTGTATTATCGAGTGGGCCCTGAGATACCTCTCCGTCACACGGAGTAACAAATCCCAGTCTTGATCCATGCCAACTCAACAGACACCCTCGGAGATACCTGTAGACCACCTTTATAGTCACCCAGTTACATTGCGATGTTTGATACACACAAGGTACTCCTCCGGTTTCAGTGAGTTGCATGAACTCATGGTCATAGGAACAGATACTTGACATGCAGAAAACTATAACAATAAACTGACACGATCATATGCTATGTTTATAGTTTGGGTCTTGTCCATCACATCATTTTCCTAATTGATGTGATCCCGTTATCAAATGACATCTCATGTACATGACTAGGAAACCTTGACCATATTTGATCAATGAGTTAGTCTATTAAAGGTGTACTAGAGACATGGTGTTGTCTATGTATCCACACATGTATCTGAGTTTCCGATCAATACAATTCTAGCATGAATAATAAACGATTATCATGAACAAGGAAATATGATAATAACTAATTTACTATTGCCTCTAAGGCATATTTCCAACAATTCCTTCATAGGCTTGCTGGTCGGTGAGGAGTCGGATGAGATTCATCATGTAATTAAGTTAGTTTTGTTAGGCTTGATCCCTAGTACCACTATGTTCTAAGATTGATGTTGCTATGACCTTGCCATGCTTAATGCTTGTCACTAGGGCTCGAGTGCCACGATTTTAGATCTGAACCGTTTATGTTATCATCATTATATCTATGTTCTTTATCCAATATTTCCTAGTCATATGCACCTATTACGTGTTATGATCCGTCAACCCCATAGTGACAATATTTGGGATACTTCGCGGTGATGATCGTAGTTTGAGGAGTTCATGTATTCACCATGTGTTAATGCTTTGTTCCGGTTCTCTATTAAAAGGAGGCCTTAATATCCCTTAGTTTCCTTATGGACCCCACTGCCACGTGAGGGTAGTGATAACCCACAAGTATAGGGGATCGCAACAATTTTCGAGGGTAGAGTATTCAACCCAAATTTATTGATTTGACACAAGGGGAGCCAAAGAATATTCTCGAATATTAGCAGCAGAGTTGTTAATTCAACCACACCTGAAAGACTTAATATCTGCAGCAAAGTATTCAGTAGCAAAGTAATATGGTAGTAATAGTAATGGTGGCAAAGTGATAGTAGGAGTTTGTAATGATTGTAACAGTAGCAACAAAAAAGTAACTCAACCAAGATCAATATATGAAAAGCTCGTAGGCAATGGATCAATTACGAATAATTATGTCAGATGGCATTCATCATCCAATAGTTATAACATAGGGTGACATAGAACTAGCTCCAATTCATCAATGTAATGTAGGCATGTATTCCATATATAGTCATACGTGCTTATGGAAAAGAACTTACATGACATCTTTTGTCCTACCCTCCCGTGGCAGCGGGGTCCTATTGGAAACTAAGGGATATTAAGGCCTCCTTTTAATAGAGAACCGGACCAAAGCATTAGCACTTAGTGAATACATGAACTCCTCAAACTACGGTAATCACCGGAAAGAATCCCAGTTATTGTCACCCTGGGGGATGCGGATCATAACTCGTAATAGGTGTCTACAACTTGCAAGATAGGATCAAGAACACACATATATTCATGAAAACATAATAGGTTCAGATCTGAAATCATGGCACTCGGGCCCTAGTGATAAGCATTAAGCATAGCAAAGTCATAGCAACATCAATCTCAGAACACACTGGATCCTAGGGATCAAACCCTAACCAAATTAACTCGATTACATGATAAACCTCATCCAACCCATCACCATCCAGGAAGCCTACGATGAGATTACTCATGAACTGTGGGGAGCATCATGGAATTGGTGATGAAGGATGGTTGGTGATGACGAAGGCGTCGATTTCCCCTCTCCGGAGCCCAAAACGGACTCCGGATTTGGTCTCCCGAGGAAGAACTGGCAATGGCGGCGGCTCCGTATCGTGAAACGCGATGAACTCTTCTCTCTAATTTTTTTCTCAACAAATAGGGTGATATGGAGCTGGAGAGGAGGTCGGAGGATCCACGAGGGCCCCACAAGCCTTCTCCACACGGCCAGGGGGGTGGCCACGACTATCAAGCTTGTGGCCTGCTGGTGGCCCCCCTCTGGTTAATTCTTGCACAAGTATTTTTTATTAATTCCAAAAATATTCTCCATAAATTTGCAGGACGATCTGAGAACTTTTTTTGTGCACAAAAATAACACCAAGGCAATTCTGTTGAAAACAACGCCATTCCGGGTTAGTTCCATTCAAATCATGCAAATTAGAGTCCAAAACAATGACAAAAGAGTTTGGAAAAGTAGATACGTTGGAGACGTATCAACTCCCCCAAGCTTAAACCTTTGATTGTCCTCAAGCAATTCAGTTGATAAACTGAAAGTGATAAAGAAAAACTTTTACAAACTCTGTTTGATCTTCTTGTTGTAAATATGTCTAACTTATGTTCATATTTTCATCAAAGATTATAAACTAACCACATTCACAATAACATTTAGGTCTCATATTTACTCATGTCAATGGCATAACCAACTAGCGAGCAATAATAACAAGTCTCGGATGACAAAAAAATATCAAAACAATCATGATACAATATGACCTAATGGCATCTCGCTCTCCCTTTCTGACACCACAAAACATAAATGCAGAGCACCTCTGGAGAACAAGGACTGAAAAAACATTGTAATTCACGGTGACAGAGATCCAGTCATGCTCATACTCAACATCAATTAATATCAAGGCATACAAATGACAATGGTGCTCCCTAACTGGTGCCTTTTATGAGAGGACGATGACTCAACAATAAAGTAAATAGATAAGCCCTTCGCAGAGGGAAGCATTGATTTGTAGAGGTGCTAGAGCTCAATCTTTTAAAACATTGATAGGTAATGATTTTGGACTGGTATGCTTTTTTTGCTTACATAACGACCAAGAGGTTTTCAATATCTTCCATGCTAGATACATTATAGGAGGTTCCCAAATGGTAAAGTTTTTACTCCCCCTCCACCAACCAGTCATACTCCATAGCGGGCCGAATTCACGGGTACCGTCCATACAAACACATTCCTAGGGGAGTTTTGTTTGATTATATTTTTCTTTTTATTTTGAGCATGGGATTGGCCATCCCGATTACCAGCCACTTTCTCGTGAATGATAGTGAATCAACACATATCGTGAGAATAACCCACCTAGCATGGAACATACTAACAGCCCCCAGTCGCCACATGAGCGATTTGGGCATGCAAAACAGAAGGTTTATTTGAAGGTTTAAAGTTTAGCACATGCAAATTTACTTGGAACGGCAGGTAAATACCCCATATTGGTAGATATGGTGGACTCATATGGAACAACTTTGGGTTTATTGAGATGGATGCACAAGAAGTATTCCCGCTTAGTACAAGTGAAGGCTAGCAAAAGACTGGGGAGCGACCAACTAGAGAGCGACACAGTCATCAATATGCCTTGAGATTAACCAACATTGAATGCAAGCATGAGTAGGATATAATTCACTATGAAGATAAATATCGTGGAGGCTATGTTGATTTGTTTCAACTACATGCATGAACATGTGCCAAGTCAAGCCACTTGAATCATCCATAGGAGGATAGCATTCTATCATACTACATCACAACCATTTTAATGTGCATGTTGGCACTCAAGACGAACCATTATCCACTCTTAGCTAATTAAGCATGGCATGAATAACTATAATCTCTAATTGTTATTGCAAACATGTTTAACCCATAACGTACTGAATTCGGAACGATGAGCTAATCATATTTACAAAAGCAAGATAGGTCGAGTTCATTCCAGCTTTTCTCCATCTCAATCTTTTCATCAAATATCGTCATTATTGCCTTTCACTTTCTCGACTGAACAATGTGAATAATAATAAGAGTGCTCATGCATTGGACTAAGCTGGAATCTGCAAACAATAAACCAAAGGAGAAGACAGGGCAATATGGGCTCTTTGTACGATAAACAATAATCCATATGAGAGCCACTCAACACATCATCGTGGTCTTCTCATTACGACCCAAAGAAAAGAAAGGAAATTATTTACACGGGAAAGCTCCCAACAAGCAAAAAGAAGAACAAGAAATCTTTTTGGGTTTTCTATTAAATGCTACAACTAAGCAACTAGGAAATAAAGCTAGAACTAATTTTTTTTTGAATTTTTCTCAAAGTTTATTGAACACACAAGAAGAAAGAAAAACAAGAATTAAACTACCATGGATAGTGCAATGAAATAGTATGAACACTGACAACTGAAATAAGTGTGTGAACATGAGTGTAATGTCGCGGAGAAATACGTACTCCCCCAAGCTTAGGCTTTTGGCCTAAGTTGGTCTAGGGCCATGGCTAGAAATAACTTTCTCCGGAGTACTCTGGAGGACACTGAGGGTTCCACTGATTGGCGATCTTTTGTGTCTCCCACTGAAAAACCGGGGTTTGATATGGATCCAGAGCCGGTGCTGGCTCAGGTGCTGGGGGTTGCTCCAAACCCCAATATTGGTAGATGTCATCGAGCATAATAGTGTACCTGCCTGAATGAATATTGAACAGAGAAGAAGCAGGTAGAGTAATAATCTCACAAGTACCCTGACTAAATACTAAATTGTAAAGCAGCCTCCTATCATCATTCTTTTTAATAAAATCATGGGCTACCATACGGTCATAATCTAAAAACTTTGCGGGTATCAGCGTCTCATCTTTCTCATGAAGCCTAATGGGTATCTCAATTTTTTTAGCTAAAGGAGATGCATAGATACCTCCGAATATGGGCCCCTTCGAATGGTTGGTGTTCAACCGTTGGACCACCATAGCGCCCAGACTACAAGTTCTATCAGCAAGTAAAGCATGGCACAAAATAGTGAGGTTAGGAGAACTAAGGCTACCACTCTCCCAGCGACCAACTAAACATCTTCCCGCAAATAATGAATAATAGTGTAGCACAGGAAAATGTAAACTAGCTGCTCTTTCCTTTGACACGCCTCTCTCTTCTCCTACAGTGACCGAGGCGATAAAATCTTCCATGTCTCGAGGACCGGTTTCCTGATGCTGCCCTCATAGGGTATCTTGCAAACTTTGCAAAAATCATAAAGATTCATTTTCTTAGGCACTTCATATAAATGGAATCCTACTTTAGGAGGGTCTTCCCTAGGATGAAAGTGAAAATTTTGCACAATGGTATTAGTGAGAAAGAGGTACTGGTCACACTTATCGTTGAGGAAGTCGGTGATGCCTGCATTCTCGACCAAATAATAGAAATCTTCATAAATTGTAGCCACCCTCAATAATGTGTCACATGGCCATTAACATGGTCGGATTTCTGCGACGCGAGGAAGATTGTATTTGGGTTTCTCCTTCATTTCATTTTCATCTTCCATAGAACCCCGGCTTGAAGAACCTCTTAGTAATCTTCTCAACATTTCCAAAAATTCTGAAATTTCTAGTGAGTGAAAATAAAGGTGCACAAAACTCAACAAAACTCATAGTAACTACTCCCTCAAGTGCCTAGAGACCATATCATGCATCAATGCTACTTGGGACCATAAAAAATTGACATGCAAGCTCAAGAACAAGGTCACCACAGCAATAAAAAATTGCAATATATAAGGCACTGGAACAAAAGCTAATTAGACCATTGGAGGAGTCACATACCGGTGAGCAATCCCCTAAAACAGTTTTGCAAATGGAGCTTTGAGCAAGAGATCAAAAATGACCGCAAGATGAGCTAGAAGACGGGTTTGAGCAATGGTGGGATTTTTTCCGGAGGAAGATGAAGTGAATGGGTGCTGGAATAAGTGGAGGGGGGCCACGTGGGACCCACAAGCTTGCTTGGCGCGGCCAAGGGGGGTGCCCGCGCCCTACAGGCTTATGGCCCACTAGTGCTGCCCCTGATGCATTGTCAGTGCCAAAAATTCTTAAATATTCCAAAAAAATCATACTAAATTTTCAGGGGATTCTGGGAAATTTTATTTTTACGACATTTTTCTATTGCATGGAAAACTCAAAAAACAGAAAAATAATAGCATTTTTCCTTAATTTCATCTAGGTAACATAAAGTAAAAGTTAGGTGCAAGAAGTTGTGCTCTCTAAATTCATCCATCTCATGCTCCTCAAAAGGAATCCATCAATAAGGTTGATCAATCTTATTAACGAACTTCTTTAGAATGACATGAAACCGATTTTTTTTGAATAACACTAAGTTACCTCAATGGGGATATGCATTTCCCCAAAAATAAGTATATCATATTTCTTCTTGGCAGTAGGAAGAGGGAACTCAAAGTCTCCAATAATAATTGTTGGAATTTTTTCAATAGAGTTGATACTATGAACTTGAGGTTGTTTCTTCGGAAAGTGTATCGTATGCTCATTACCATTAATATGAAAAGTGACATTGCTCTTGTTGAGATCAATAACAGCACCTGCAGTATTCAAAAAGGGTCTACCAAGGATGATCGACATACTGTCGTCCTTGGGAATATCAAGAATAACAAAGTCCGTCAAGATAGTAGCATTTGCAACTATGACAGGTACATCCTCACAAGTACCGATAGGTAGAGTAGTTCGTTTATCAGCCATTTGCAAAGAGATTTCAGTAGGTGTCAACTTATTCAAATCAAGTCTACGGTATAAACAGAAAGGCATAACACTAACACCAGCTCCAAGATCACATAATTTCCTTTAATAGAGCATGGTATAGTAGGTACTCCTCGATCTCCTAGTTTCTTAGGTATTCCACCTTTAAAAGTATAATTAGCAAGCATGGTGGAAATCTCAGCTTCCGGTATCTTTCTTTTATTTGTCACAATATCATTCATATACTTAGCATAAGGAGACATTTTCAAAATATCAGTCAAGCGCATACGTAAAAAGATAGGCCTAATCATTTCAACAAAGCGCTCAAAGTCCTCATCATCCTTTTCTTGGATGGTTTAGGAGGAAAGGGCATAAGTTTCTAAACCCATGGTTGTCTCTCTACCATGTTTCCTAGCAATAAGTCTCTTTTATCATATCTTTTATTCTTAGGTTGTGTGTTATCAAGATCATCAACAGGTTCAATCTCCACATCATTAAAATTACTAGGTTGAGCATCATCATGAACATCATTATTAATTTTATCACTAGGCTCATTTTCATCACCAGATTGTGTCTAAGCATTAGAAATACAAATATCATTTGGATTCTCAAATGTATGTATAACAGGTTCACTAGCAGCATGCAAAGTACTACCATCATTCTTTTTCCTACTCTTATTGGAAGGAATAGGTGCATCAGTATTAACTCTCTGAGAATCTTGCTCAATTCTCCTAGGATGGCCCTAAGGATACAAAGGTTCCTGAGTCATTCTACCACCTCTAGTCACAACTTTAACAAAATGATCATTGTCTTTAATATTCATCTCATTAAACAAATCATTTTGAGCATTAAGTACTTGTTCTACTTGAGTGGTTACCACAGAAGCTTGTTTACTAATAAGCCTAAGATCATTGACAGTTCTACTCAAATAATCACCCAAGCAATCAAGAGTGTAAGCATTATGTTTCAATTTTCTACTAACATAGGCATTGAAATTTTCTTGCTTCACAATAAAATTATCAAATTCATCCAAGCATTGGCTAGCAGGCTTATTATAAGGGATATATCTTTCATCAAATCTTCCGAGAGAATTTACCTCTACTACCTGTGTCGGGTTATCAAGACCATGTATTTCTTCAATAGGTGGTAGATTCTTAACATCTTCAGCTTTTATACCCTTTTCTTTCATAGATTTCTTTGCCTCTTGTATGTCTTTAGGACTGAGGAATAGAATACCTCTTTTCTTCGGAGTTGGCTTTGGAGGTGGTTCAGGAATAGTCCAATCATTATCATTGCTCAGTATATTATTCAATAGTAATTCAGCTTGTTCAATAGTTCGTTCCCTGAAAACACAACCAACACAACTATCTAGGTAGTCCCTAGAAGCATCAGTTAGTCCATTATAAAAGATATCAAGTATTTCATTTTTCTTGAGAGGATGATCAGGCAAAGCATTAAGTAATTGGAGAAGCCTCCCCAAGCTTGTGGGTGTCTCTCTTCTTAAATTTGCACAAAGTTAAATATTTCCTGCAAGGCAGCTTGTTTCTTATGGGCAGGAAAATATTTTTCAGAGAGTAATAAACCATGTCCTGGGGACTACGCACACAACTAGGATTAAGAGAATTAAACCATTTCTTAGCATCACCCTTTAATGAGAAAGGAAACAACTTAAGAATATAGTAATAGCGGATTTTTTCCTCATGAGTAAATAGGGTGGCTATATCATTCGGTTTGGTAAGATGTGCCACAACAGTTTCAGATTCATAACCCTGGAAAGGATCAGATTCAACCAAAGTAATTAATTCAGGATCGACCGAGAATTCATAATCCTTATCAGTAACAAATATAGGTGAAATAGCAAACTTAGGATCATATTGCATTCTAGCATTCGGAGATTTTTCCTTCCACTTGCAAAGCAATTTCTTCCATAACATAACATAACCTTCAGGTATACCAGGCAATTCATATCTAGGAGAGCTAGGTCTAGCAGGTGAATCATAGTGTTCAGTTTCAATAATTTCATCAGATTCAGAAATATTATCAATTTAGCATTGGCTCTAGCAATTTGTTCATCAAGAAATTCACCAAATGGTACATTATCATCAAACAAAGTATTATCATAAGCATCATGCATAGCGGAAGTAGCATCATCAATTACTTGCGACATATCAGAATTACTAGCAGGTGGTGGTGTCGCAAGCTTACTCATAAGAGAAGGTGAATCAAGTGCAGAGCTAGATGACAGTTCCTTACCTCCCCTCGTAGTAGAGGGATAGATCTTGGTTTTTGGATCTTTCAGATTCTTCATAGTGATCAGAAGATATATATCCCAAGTGACTCAGAGAATAAAGCTATGCTCCCCGACAATGACGCCAGAAAAAGGTCTTGATAACCCACAAGTATAGGGGATCACAACCGTTTTCGAGGGTAGAGTATTCAACCCAAATTTATTGATTCGACACAGGGGAGCCAAAGAATATTCTCGAGTATTAGCAGCTGAGTTGTCAATTCAACCAGAACTGAAAGACTATATTTGCAGCAAAGTATTCAGTAGCAAAGTAATATGGTAGTAATAGTAACGATGGCAAAGTGATAGCAGCAGTTTGTAGTGATTGTAACAGTAGCAACGGAAAAGTAACTCAGCGAAGATCAATATATGAAAAGATCGTAGGCAATGGATCAGTGATGGATAATTATGTCGGATGACATTCATCATGCAACATTTATAACATAGGATGACAGAGAACTAGCTCCAATTCATCAATGTAATGTAGGCATGTATTCCATATACAGTCATACATGCTTATGGAAAAGAACTTGCATGACATCTTTTGTCCTACCCTCCCGTGGCAGCGGGGTCCTAATGGAAACTAAGGGATATTAAGGCCTCCTTTTAATATAGAACCGGACCAAAGCATTAGCACTTAGTGAATACATGAACTCCTCAAACTATGGTAATCACCGGAAAGAATCCCAGTTATTGTCACCCTAGGGGATGCGGATCATAACTCATAATAGGTGTCTACAACTTGCAATATAGGATCAAGAACACACATATATTCATGAAAATATGATAGGTTCAGATCTGAAATCATGGCACTCGGGCCCTAGTGACAAGTATTAAGCATAGCAAAGTCATAGCAACATCAATCTCAGAACATAATGGATACTAGGGATCAAACCCTAACAAAATTAACTTGATTACATGATAAATCTCATCCAACCCATCACCATCCAGCAAGCCTACGATGAGATTACTCACGAACGGTGGGGAGCATCATGGAATTGGTGATAAAGGATGGTTGGTGATGACGAAGGCATCGATTTCCTCTCTCCGGAGCCCAAAACGGACTCCAGATCTGGTCTCCCGAGGAAGAACTGGCGATGGCGGCGGCTCCGTATCGTGAAACGTGATGAACTCTTCTCTCTGATTTTTTTCTCGACAAATAGGGTTATATGGAGATGGAGAGGAGGTCGGTGGAGCCATAATGGGCCCACAAGCCTGCTCCACACGGCTTGGGGGGTGGCCGCGGCTAGCAGGCTTGTGGCCTGCTGGTGGCCCCCTCTGGTTAATTCTTGCGCCAGTATTTTTTATTAATTCCAAAAATATTGTCCGTAAATTTTTAGGCTGATCCGAGAACTTTTATTTCTACACAAAAATAACACCAAGGCAATTCTGCTGAAAACAACGTCAGTCCCAGTTAGTTCCATTCAAATCATGCAAATTAGAGTCCAAAACAAGCATAAAAGAGTTTGGAAAAGTAGATACGTTGGAGACGTATTACGTAGGACAAAAGATGTCATGCAATTTCTTTTCCATAAGCACATATGACTATTTACGGAATACATGCCTACATTACATTGATGAACTGGAGCTAGTTATGTATCGCCCTAGGTTATGACTATTGCATGATGAATATCATCCGACGAGTTACCGATCCAGTGCCTATGACCTTTCCGTTCATTGTTCTTGCTAAGTTACTATTGTTGTTGCTACTATTCCAACTGGTACAAAAACAATGCTACTACTGTTACCGCTACTATCACTATTGCTACTACTATCAAACCTGCCATATTACTATGCTACTGAGCACTTTGCTGCAGATATTTATCTCCATAAGTGGTTGAATTGACAACTCAACTGCTAATACTCTCAAGTATTCTTTGGCTTCCCTTGTGTCTAATCTATAAATTTGGGTTGAATACTCTACCCTCGAAATCTGTTGCGATCCCCTATACTTGTGGATTATCAAGACCTTTTTTCTGGCGCCGTTGCCGGGGAGCATAGCAATATTTGTTGAGTCACTTGGGATATATATCAATTTATCACTATGAAGAATATGAAGGATAATAAGACCAAGATTTTCCCCTCTACTACGAGGGGAGGTAAGGAACTTCCATCTAGCTTTGTACTTGATTCACCTTCTATTATGAGTAAGTTTGCAACACCACTATCTGCCATTGATCCTGATATTGTTGATGCTACTTCTGCTATGAATGATGCTAGTACGATGCTTGATGAAACTGTGCTATTAGGTGAATTCCTTGATGAACAACTTGCTAGAGCTAGAGAGAATAAAATTATTGAAACTGTTGAATCTGCTAAAACCGATGATAACTTTGAAACTCATGATTATGAAACACCTAATAGGCCTAGCTCTCCTAGATTTGAAATGCCTAAGATACCTGAAGGTTATGCTTTGGATGGAGAAATAGCTAGATAGATTCTTGCTTGTAAGGATAGAGATGATGTTAAGAAACTACTATGCAAGTATAAGGAAAAGACTTTGAATGCTAGAATGAAATGTGATCCTAAGTTTGCTACTTCACCTATGTGTGTTACCGATAAGGATTGTGAATTCTCTGTCGACCCAGAGTTAATTACTTTGGTTGAATCTGATCTTTTCCATGGCTACGAAACTGAAACTGTAGTGGCACACCTTACTAAGCTGGATGATATAGCCGCCCTCTTTGCTCATGATGAGAAGATTCGCTACTATTATATCCTTAAGTTATTTACATTCTCATTAAAGGGTGATGCTAAGACATGGTACAGTACTCTTGCTCCTGGTTGTGTGCGTAGTCCCCATGATATGATCTACTACTTCTCTGAAAAATATTTTCCTGCTTACAAGAAACAAGCTACCTTACTGGAAATATGTAAATTTGTGCAAATTGAAGAAGAGAGTCTTCCACAAGCTTGGGGGAGGCTTCTCCAATTGCTTAATGCTTTGCCTGATCATCCTCTCAAGAAAAATGAAGTACTTGATATCTTTTATAATGGACTAACCGATGCTTCTATGGACTTCCCGAATAGTTGTGCTGGTTGTGTTTTCAGGCAATAAACTGTTAAACAAGCTGAGGAATTATTTAATAACATATTGAAGAACTATGATGATTGGACTCTTCCTAAATCACCGCCCAAACCCACTCCGAAGAAGAGAGGTATCCTATTTCTCAGTCCTAAAGATATGTAAGAGGCAAAGAAATCTATGAAGGAAAAACGTATTAAAGCTAAGGATGTTAAGAATTTGCCACCTATTGAAGAAATACATGGCCTTGACACACTAGCACCTGCACAGGTGGTAGAGGTAAATTCTTTATTAAAGTTTGATGAAGGTGATATACCTTACATTAAACCTCCTAGTCAATGCTTATATGAGTTTGACAACTATATTATAAATGAAGATCATTTCAATGCCCATGTTTTGAAACAACTGAAATACAATTCTGATATGATTGCTCCCTTGAGTTACTTGCTATTTAGAATCAGTAATGATGTTAGAGGTGTGATACGTCTCCAACATATCTATAATTTATGAAGTATTCATGCCATAATCACCTATGTTTACAATACTTTTATATGGTTTTGATGCACTTTATACGATTTATTTAGAACTAACCCGGACTAATGCTATTTTTAGCAGAATTGCCATGCTGTTGTTTTTGTGCAGAAAATGAAAATTCTCGGAATCGCCCGGAACTTTTTTATGATTTTTTCTGGAGGAAATAAGAAATGCTAGAGCGAAGAACCACTGGAGGAGGTGTGCCAGGAGGCCACCACACATCTGGCGGCTCCCCCTGTCGGGCCCAACCAGATAGCTTGTGGGGCCCACATAACTCCATTGCGTGTGATTCCAATGCTAAAAATCCTATAAATCCCAAAAAACCCAGAAATAAAGAGGGACCTTCCGCTCTGCCGCCGCAACTCTCTGTATCACCGAAAAACCAATCTAGAGAGATTCCAGTACCTTGCCAAAGAGGGAAAACAATCACCGATGGCCATCTTCATCATCCCTATGGTCTCCATGAGGAGGAGGGATTAGTTCACCCTCGGGGCCGAGGGTATGTACCAGTAGCTATGTGTTCAATCTCTCTCTCTCTCTCGTGTTCTTGAGATGACACAATCTTGATGTATCACAAGCTTGTTAATATAGTCAGATCATATGATGTATTTCCCTTACCATCTAGTTGTGATGAATTGAGTCTTTAACTTTATGATATTGTTATGTTGGATTGAGCATATTGGTATGACAACACTTGTTGTACGTCTTGCGTGGGATACCCATAGTGACATTGGGGTATTTTATTGATTCACTTGATACAAGTTGAGGCATCAACTTGCGGATTCCGGTGACCTTGGGGATCTATGCATAGGTATTGATTGCAAGTATTCATACGATATTCTCCGATAGAAATCTTGGGGTGCTCCTTGCAAGTTCTTTGCGATGGATTGAATATGATAGCTCTGAAATTGTTTGATGCATGTCATATAATTTGCCCACGGATATTTGAGATGACATTAGAGTATCTAGGTGACATTAGGGTCAACTGATATGTATCATTGGTGTTATTCTAGTATGAACTCTAGGGCTTTTTGTGGCAATTATAGGAATAGCTCAAAAGATCTAATGGAAGAGATAACTTGATGTTATCTTAGTACGAACTCTTGAATAGATTGATATGAAAGAATAACTTTCAGGTGGTTCTACCACCTACATCAATTTCATCTTATTGTTCTCCGCTAGATAGGAACTTTGGAGTGATTCTTTGTTGCACGTTAAGGGATGATCATATGATTCAACTATGTTAGCATTGTTGAGAGATTGCATTCGTGAAAGTATGTACCCTGGGACTTATTTCCAAGCATTAATACAATGTTTGCTTGCTGTTTGCCACTTGTTACCTTGCTATATTTGTATTTTCAGATTACAAAAATCCATATCTACCATCCATATTGCACTTGTATCACCATCTCTTCACCGAACTAGTGCACCTACACAATATACCATTGTATTGGGTGTGTTTGGGACACAAGAGATTTCTTGTATTTGATTGCAGGGTTGCTTGAGAGAGACCATCTTCATCCTACACCTCCCACGGATTGATAAACCTTAGGTCATCCACTTGAGGGAAAATTGCTACTATCCTACAAAACTCTGCGCTTGGAGGGCCAACACGAGTCTACAAGAATAAAGTTGTGTGGTAGACATCAAGCTATTTTCTGGCGCCGTTGCCGGGGAGGTGAGTGCTTGAAGGTATATTTTTAGATCTTGCAATTAAATCTTTTAGTTTGTTGTTTTTAACTAGTTTGGTTTTATAACAAAAGATAAATAGCTCCTCATCCACTTACTAATATTTTCACAAGACCCGATTATGTTGAACCAATTGCTAGTGAGAGTGCACTAGATTATCTTTATGAGGTCTTGCTTGAAAATCATGAATCTAAAAATTATGATGAAATGCTAGAAGAAATTTCCAAAGTGATTAATGAGAATTCCTTGAATGATAATCATGGTTGCAATGTTGTTAGTATGAATTCTTTGAATATCCATAATACTAATGATCATTACACTAGTCATGATAAACAAATTTCTTATAAGCATGTTGATTTTTGTGGAGTGCATAGAGTTTGCAAGTACATACCAAAAAGGGAAAAATATTTTGTACGAGGCATAACTATTTAGTAACTAAATGGTCATGTGAGATGTTGGATATTTGTGCTAAAAGGTTATGCATTCCTCTCATTACCTGTGAACTTTGCAATGAAAGTGGTCATTTTAATTTCCAATGTGAATTCTTTCATGATCGAATTTTCTGCAAAAATTGTGATAACCTGATTACCCTCGAGCATTATAATGAAATTATTCTTTTTCTGGGGTGTGAAGAAGTGAAACGTAAAAGTAAGGAGTTGCCAGATTGGGTTCCCTTGAAACTTCTTGGTTTTGATCTAAAAGGAATCTACATGTACTGTGAGGTCAATTGCATTGAGAATACTTACATTGCCAATTATACAAAGATGAGAAAACCAATGTAAGATGAAGAGAATACTAATGAAAAGGAAGAGATTTCCCAATATCCTCCTATTGTTTCTCATGATGAATCGGGTGACGAGGAGGAGCTTCTTATTCAACCAATATCTTCAATAAAGAGCTCAAAAAATTGATTAAACCCACACACAATGTGGTTAGGAAGAGGAAAAGAAGGAAAAGTAGAGGTAGAAAGGTATCTCTCCCAAGTAATGTTGTTACTATCATGGCTGTGCTTCGTGAGAATGAATTAAATAAAATTGATGAGTATGATACTATCGAGGATGATTTTGTGATGCCTATTACTTATTGTGATAATTATCATTGGGAAGATAATGATGTCTCTTATGATCTTGAAAATCTTTTTGGCACCAACTTGGAAAATTATAATGATAATAATTGTTACACTATTGGTGCTATTCATGCTATTGATGATTATGCTCATGATATGCAAACCAAAAAGCTTGGGGATGTTATGCATAATGAAGATGATCTTTTTAGTCCCCCTACTTCAGATGATCGAATTTGTTACGATCATTGCTTGCCTCCTATTTATGATGAGAACCAAGATACTATTTATGATGATTATTGTGATGATACTTACGCTATAAGAAATAGTGATGGTTATTATTATAAAAAAATTCAAAATTATGATTACCCTTTTTCTGAACACTATTCTTTTAATGTGGAAACAAATTATAGCATTACTCCCACTATTATGTATGAGAAGTTTTCTTGTGGGAAGAGTAATAAATTTTCTATGCATGTAGATCATGAAAATAATGCTTTATTATATAGTAATATTGTTGAATTCCTTCATGATGCCACTGAAAATTATTATGAGGGAGGAACATATGCTTGTAGGAATTTCAATAATATCAAGTTTCCTCCCTTTTTTTGAAAATCTTCAAGTTATGCTTGTCTTTCCTTCCTATGCTAGTCGATTCTTGCTCCGACAAATTATTTGCTAACAAAATAACTATGCATAGGAAGAGGGTTAGGCTTAAATATGCTTGTCATATGCTTCATGATGCTCCCATTGTGTTTCAATTCAATATTTTTATGTGAGCATCATTTAAATCATCATTCCTAGCTAGAAGGCATTACAGAAATCGCTTGTTGGAAGACAACCCAACAATTTTACTTTTTGTTTTTGTGTGTTCACATGATTAAGATATTGTAGTAATCATGTTTTATGTATTTTATTTCAACAAAGTGCCAAGTAAATCCTTTGGGATAGTGTGAGTACTTGTTTATTTGAATCTGTGCAAAAATAAAAACTTTTACGTGCAGTGCAGAATTTTTGTTATTTTACTGGAAAGCCAAAAATTCTGAAATTTTTACACAGTTTTGATATGCAAATTATCTGTGTTTTCCTAAATGTTCAGAATTTATAGAGATAGGGAAGTATAGTGTTCACTCAGATCTTCACAGGCTGTTCTATTTTTGACAGATTCTATTTTGCATGCATAGTTTACTTGTTTTAGTGTTTCTAGAGCTTATATTGAGTGATATAAATGATGGGAATGATAGAATATAGTAGGTATCATGTGGGAACAATTATGAATTTTATCTTGACAGTACCTAAGTGAATGATCTATTATACTAACCCATCTCACGAATTTCCGTTAAGTTTTGTGTGACTGAAGTTTTCTAGTTTTTGGTGAGATACCGATATGAGTAGATTTAGGAGTGGTGATCCCTAAGATTGGGGATTACCAAGGCACCCCTAAGGTAAAATTCCCGGAAGACTCAAGCGTCTAAGCTTGGGGATGCCCGGAAGGCATCCCCTCTTTCGTTTTCAACACTATCAGTATATCTTACTTAGAGCTATATTTTTATTCGTCACATAATTTGTGTTTTGCTTGGAGAGTCATTATAATTTGTTTTACTTTGTTATTTGTTATTTATAATCTTGTTTGCGAGAAAAAGTTCCAATAATTGCATTAGGATGCTCGCATTGCATGTTTTTGATATGTGGTGTGTAAAAACATAAACTTTTGTTAGAGTATTTGAATTATGTAATTTTACTGTAACGTGGAAAGTTTCTGAAATTTTTACATACTATTTTTATACAATTATTTTTCATTTCCTAAATTTTCATAAGTTTTGGAGATATAGAAGTATATTATTTTTATAAATTGCTAAAGACTATCCTGTTTATACAGATTGTTGTCATAGTTTTGTTATCTACTTCTCCTATAGTTTTCATGACTTATATTGGTAGATATAAATTGTGGAAATTATAGTATACAGTACCTAATGTTTTTAAAATATTATGAAACCTGTCTTTTCAGTACATAAAGTGTTGATTTATTCTTATGTGTACTAACCTATCTCACGAGTTCTTTTCATGTTTTGTGTGGATGAAGTTTTTGAGACATAGGTGAAACCAGGACATGAGAGAATTGAACAAGATACATAAGATCAAGCTTGGGGATTCCCAAGGCACCCCAAGAATATATTACAAGAAGTCTCAAGCATCTAAGCTTGGGGATGTTACGCATCCCACCTCTCTTCGTCAACTATCGGTTAGCCTATGTTGAGCCTAAATTTTTATTCGTTCACATGATATGTGTTATTCTTGGAGTGTCATTTTAGTTTTGTTTGCTGTAAGAATAAAGTATCAAGGTCTGAAAATTCTTTACTAAGAGAGAGTCCTCAAGATCTACTTAATTGTTTGACTACTCATTGATCTTCACTTATATATTTTGAGAGTACTTTGATGTTTACTCTTGTGCTTCACTTATATTCTAAGAGTAAATTTTTTAATGAATTGAATATCATAAATGTGAAATTATATATTTGCTTCATATGCTTATCCCATGTGGAGTAGTGACTTCACATACTAGGAGTATAAGCGGTAAAATTTATTGGAAGTTAGCAAACACAACATTGGTCATTTAAATGTTTCATGAAAGAACATTGAAGGCAGAGAGGTTTTAGATATAGATATAACATCTTGGACATCTTATATGATTGTGAGCCCCATTAGTTATTTTCAAACTTGATCAAGTAGTTGACGTTGCACAAGGAAGACAACTTAATAGTTATGATTGTTTATACTCACATAGCAGTTATATTGTCATGGATCCTCTAACATGTGGTGCTTGTTTAGAACCTTTTGCTAGCTAGAACTTCGCACTAACTAGAGATACTACTTGTGCATCCAAATCCTTGAAACAAGTTTTTTTTGCCATGAGAATCCACCATATCTACCTATGGATTGAATAAGATCCTTCAATTAAGTTGTCATCGGTGAAAAAAGAAAATAAAAATTGCTCCTAAATATGTACGATCTTTAATGGGAAGGGAAAATAAGCTTTGTACGAACTTGAGATGGTGAAGAAATAAAAGCGAAGGACTGCATAATAAAGGTTTCCATCACAAGGGGCAATATAAAGTGACGTTCCTTTTCATTAAGACATTACACATCCAAAAATAAAAAGCTCATGACAACCTCTGCTTCCCTCTGCGAAGGGCGTATCTTTTACTTTTCATCTCGAGTCAACTTCTTATTCCAATCTATTAATTCCTTAGATGGCAAGCACATTGTGGTGGGTAAATATCTAGACACACATATCCAATTGAATATAGGTGATCATGATTCATTATTTGTTGACATTATCCCCAAGATAAATGAGTTAGGAGGCGAAACTTTAAGCCCCTATCTTCCTTGTGTTTGACTGAAACTGTTTATTCTAAAAATATGCTTTGATTGGCAGCAATCATGGAAGACTAAATGACAGTTGAGTATGTGGAATTTGCAGAACCAAAGCTCTTTCATAGACCCTTCCTGAACATAAGACGAATTGCAATTGTTTGATGACTGAAAACATAGTTTGCTATTTTTCAAGAAAGTTTATGGTCCATACTTTTAACATGTGAATAACTTGGTACTTGATCATGAGAAGCTTTACGAGAAATACTTGGTGGTTATGATGCTAGAAAAATGGCTGAAAATATCCTTGATCAATATTATACATCATGCTAGCATTCATACTTCATAAATTATTTCTTTTATCATTTACCTACTCGAGGATGAGCAGGAATTAAGCTTGGGGATGCTGATACATCTCCAACGTATCTATAATTTACGAAGTATTCATGCCATATTCACCTATGTTTACAATACTTTTATATGGTTTTGATGCACTTTATATGATTTATTTAGAACTAACCTGGACTGATGCTGTTTTCAGTAGAATTACAGTGTTGTTTTTGTGCAGAAAATGAAAGTTCTCAGAATCGCCCGAAACTTTTGTATGACTTTTTCTCGAGGAAATATGAAATACTGGAGCGAAGAACCACCAGAGGGGTGTGCTAGGAGGCCACCACACATCTGGCCGCTCCCCTAGGGCACGGCCAGATAGCTTGTGGGCCCCACGTAGCTCCGTTGCGCGTGATTCCAACGCTGAAAAATCCTATAAATCCCAGAAACAATAGAAATAAAGAGGGACCTTACGCTCCGCTGCCGAAACTCTCTATATCGCCGAAAAACCAATCTGGAGCAATTCCAGTACCCTATTGGAGAGGGAAAACCATCACCGGTGTCCATCTTCATCATCCGTATGGTCTGCATGAGGAGGAGGGAGTAGTTCACTCTCGGGGCTGAGGGTATGTACCACTAGCTATGTGGCCAATCTCTCTCTCTCGTGTTCTTGAGATGACACGATCTTGATGTATCATGGGCTTGTTAATATAGTCGGATCATATGATGTATTTTCGTTACCATCTAGTTGTGATGAATTGAGTGTTTCACTTTAAGATCTCGTTATGTTGGATTGAGCATATTGGTATGACAACACTTGATGTACATCTTGCGTGGGATACCCTTAGTGACTTGGGGTATTCTATTGATTCACTTGATACATGTTGAGGCATCAACTTGCGGATTCCGGTGACCTTGGGGATCTATGCATAGGGGTTGATTGCAAGTTTTCATACCATGTTCTCCTATAGAAATCTTGGGGTGCTCATTGCAAATTCTTTGTGTTGGTTTGAATATGATAGCTCTAAAATTGTTTGATGCATGTCGCATAATATACCCACGGATACTTGAGGCCCAACATGAGTCTACAAGAATAAAGTTGTGTAGTAGACATCAAGGTGTAGGAAAGCATACCTCTATGGTTCAAACTCAGTTATAACAAGTTGCTAAGTCTCAAAAAGACTTGCTCGATGAAATGAATAATAATATGCATGATTTTGCTACTACAGTAGTAGCTAGAGGGGTTAGTATGAGCCAAGAACCACTCTATCCTGAGGGGCATCCTAAAAGAATGGAACAAGATTCTCAAAAAATTAATAGTGATGGATCTAGTCCTTCTAAGAAGAAAAAGAAAAAGAAAAATGATAGGACTTTGCATACCTCTAGTGAACCCGAGACACAAAAACTTCTTGATAGAAATGGTGTCTCTATTTTTGATGCTGAAACTCAGTCTGGTAATGAACATTCACCTAGTGATTATGAAAATGATGATAGTGATGTTCATGAGGATACTCAACCTAGTAATGTGGTACCAGATAATGATGTAGAAATAGAACTTGTTGTTGATCTTGATAACCCACAACCTAAAAATAAACGTTATGATAAAAAACACTTTGTGGCTAATAAACATGGTAAAGAAAGAGAGCCATGGGTTCAAAACCCCATGCCATTCCCACCTAAGCCATCTAAGAAAAAAGATGATGAATAATTTGAGTGCTTTGCTAAAATGATTAGGTGAGTCTTTTTGCATACCCTCTTAACTAATATCTTGAAGACGACCCCTTATGCTAAGTATATGAAAGACATCATCACTAATAAAAGAAAGATACCGGAAGCTGAAATCGCCACCATGCTTGCTAATTATTCCTTTAAGGATGGAGTACCTAAAAAACTTGGAGATTCGGGAATACCAACTATACCTTGCTCCATTAAGATAAACTATGTCAAAACTTCTTTGTGTGATTTGGGAGATGGTGTTAGTGTTATGCCTTTCTCCTTATATGAAAGACTTGATTTGAATAAACTCACACCTACTGAGATATCATTGCAAATGGCTGATAAATCAACGGCCATACCTATTGGATGAGGATGTTCCCATTGTTGTTGTTGCAAACATTACTATCTTAATGGACTTCGTTATTCTTAAGATGACCGAGGATGACAACATGTCGATTATCCTTGGTAGACCCTTTTTAAATACTGCGGGGGCTGTTATTGATTGCAATAAAAGCAAAGTCACTTTTCATATCAATGGTAATGAGCATACGATGCACTTTCCAAAGACGCAATTCCAAGGGAATGGTGTTAATGTTATTGAAAATTCTCCGACACTCACTATTGGAAGGTTTCAATTACCTCTACGTACTGTCAAAAAGAAATATGCTATTATTATGGTTGGGGATATGCCTATCCCCATTGAAGTAACCTAGTGTTTTACGAAAGCTCTTCGGTTTCATGCTAATCGGAAGTGGATGTTAATAAGACTTAATCAACCTTATTAATGAATCATTTTTGAGAGGTATGAAGTTGATGAATTAAGTAGACACAACTCTTTGTTTCCACTTTTAGTTTTCTGTTTTAACTAGTAGAATAAAATAAAAATGCCATGTTTATCATGTTTTTTGTTTTCACCATGCAATAAAAAATGTCCCAAAAATAAAAACTCTCAGGATGCCCTGAAAATTTAACAGGATTTTTCCAAAGATTTAAGATTTTCTGGTGCAAATAATACCTCAGAGGGGTGCCCCTGGTGCCCACAAGACACCAGGGCGCGCCACCACCCCCACGTCGCACCCTGGTGGGCTGTGGCCCTCATGTGGTCCCCCTCACTTATCTCTTTAGCCCACATTGTCACCTACCTCCAGCTAAAAATCACCATAGCCACCATTTTCGTGTTCTTGCTCTCAAACCCATGGATTTCGATCTATTTGCTCGAAGCTCCATTTCCAAAACAGTTTGGAGGGATTGCTTCTTGGTATGTGACTCCTCCATTGCTCCAATTAGATTTTTGTTTTAGTGGGTTATTTTTAGAGTAATTAGATACTCTTGGTGTTTCTATAGATAAGCTTGCATGTTGAAGTCTTAGAGTTCTAAGTAGTTTGAATGCTCAATATGGTGTATATGCATGCTTGGGAGTAGTTGCTAATAATCTTACAAAGTTTTGTTGACAAAATTTTTGTGGACTAAGAATTTTCAGAAAATTTATAAGAATAAAATGTAAATCGTTAGGAAGTTTTCCTCCAAGAAAAATGCCAAGGGAGTCCTTGGGAAATCATCGGACAGTGACCTTCGTATTCCAAGAAAGGTGCAGGTGTGGTCGTGTGAATGGACACATGATGCCTTCATGGAGGAGGCCGAGTTCCATCAAGAGTTTGCTCAGTTTGTTGCAAATGCTGGATTAACCGAGTTCCTAGCAGCTAAGTGTGATTAATATCACATCCTTACGAATTCCTTTGTGCAAAGATTTAATTATGTAGGGAGTAACAATCCTCCTGAAGTGGAATTTAATCTTTATGCTAAAACTCACAAAATGTCGCTAACCGACTTCTGTAATATATGCTTGATTCCTTCTAATGGGCATTTGAGGGAACCTAGGCCATCTTAATTTGAGGATTTTCTCCTCGCGTTAAAAGTGAGTGAGGATAGAGGCGTGTCGAGCGCCACTACTTTTAGTTTACACTTTCCCTTGGTGCATTACTTCCCTTTGGTCATCACTAAGTGTTTAACTGCTAGGGAGAAGGTTGGCGCACTCAGTGCAACTAACCTTGCTATTTTATGGCGTGCACTTTATGATGATCACACCTTTAGTATGGGAGCTAATATTTCTCAACGCTTACATCTTAACAAAAGAAAGGGAAAGATACATGGTGGTATTTATGCTACTCGGTTGGCGGACTACTTTGGAATCCCATTTCGCCCCCATGATTATCTTTTACCCCGAGTTTACCATGATCATAAGACATTGCAGGCTCACCAATTCCTTGACATAACTGAGTCTCCCCATGATATTCATTATAACTTAGCATTAAGTCAGGAGACACGTGATGTTATTTTGTTGCCTGCACCTACTTTGTCTCCAACGTATCTATAATTTATGAGTACTCATGCCATGTTTACAATAATTCTATATGATTTTGGTATGATTTTATTATAACTAACCTGGACTGATGTTGTTTTCAGCAGAACTACCGCGGTGTTGTTTTTGTGCAGAAATAAAAGTTCTCGGAATGAGCTGAAAATTTACGGAGAATATTTTTGGAAAATATAAAAAATAATAGAGAAAAAAGTCACCAGAGAGGAAGGCTGAGGAGGCCACAAGCCATAGGGCCTCCCCTAGGGCACACCCCTGGCTTGTGACTTCCTCAGGAACCTTCTGGACGTGGGACCGATGCCAAAAACTCCGATAAATATAGAAACCTCTGAAAAGAAACCTAGATCAGGAGTTTCGCCGCTGCAAGCCTCCAGAGCCACGAAAAACCAATCGGGAGTATGTTCTAGCACCCTGCCGGAGGGGGAAACCATCACCCGAGGCCATCTTTATCACCCCGTCGCTCTCCATGACAAGGAGGGAGTAGTTTACCCTCGGGGCTGAGGGTATGTACCAGTAGCTATGTGTTTGATCTCTCTCTCTCTCGTGTTCTTGAGATGGCATGATCTTGATGTACCGTGAGCTCTATTGATATAGATTGAATCATATGGAGTTTTGCGCTCTCTATCTTCTTATGATGAATTGAGTTTTCCCTTTGAAGTTTTCTTATCGGATTGAGTCTTTAGGGATTTGAGAACACTTGATGTATGTCTTGCGATGGGATATCCGTGGTGACAATGGGATGTTCTATTGATCCACTTGATGTTTGTTTTGGTGATCAACTTGCGGTTTCCATGACCTTGGGAATCTATGCATAAGGGTTGGCACACGTTTTTGTCTTGACTTTCCAGTAGAAACTTTGGGGCACTCTTTGAAGTTCTTTGTGTTGGATTGAACATGGTGAATACGAAATTATGTGATGCATATCATATAATCAAGCCCATGGGTACTTGTGGTGACATTGGAGTATCTAGGTGGCACTAGGGTTTTGGTTGATGTGTACCTTAAGGTGTTTTTTTAGTATGAACTCTAGGGCTGTACATGACACTTATAGGGATAGCTCATAAGATTGATCAGAAAAGATAACTTTGAGGTGGTTTCATACCCTATAATAATTTCTTCGTTAGTTCTCTGCTATTTGTGACTTTGGAATGAACTCTTTGTCGCACGAGAGGTATTTGCATATGATTCAACTATGTCAGTATTGTTGAGAGAAATTGCATTAGTGAAAGTATGGACCCTAGGCCTTGTTTCCAAGCATTTATACAACGTTTTGCTCACTGTTTACTATTTCTTACCTTGCTGTTTTTATATTTTCACATTACAAAAACCAATATTTACCATTGTATTGGGTGTGTTGGGGACACAAGAGACTCTTTGTTAGTTAGTTGCAGGGTTTTTCGAGAGAGACATCTTCAACCTATGCGTCCCATGTATTTATAAACCATAGGTCATCCACTTGAGGGAAAATTGCCGCTGTCCTACAAAACTCTACACTTGGAGGCCCAACATGAGTCTACAAGAAGAGGTTGTGTAGTAGACATCAAGCTCTTTTTTGGCGCCCTTGCCAGGGAGGCGAGTGCTTGAAGGTATATCTTTAGATCTTGCAATTGAATCTTTTAGTTTCTTGTTTTATCACTAGTTTAGTTTTATAAAAGAAAACTACAAAAAAATGGTATTGAGGTTGCCTCATATGCTTCATATTTTTAATGTCTTTTGTGAAAATGATGGAAAGGAAAATTGTGCTCAAGTGTTAGAAGAAGAAGTTATTAAAATGTTTGGCACTGAATCTGTGAGTGATGAGCATGATTGCAATATTGTTAGTATGAATTATCTGAATATTAATGATGCTAATGATATGCAAAGCTACAAGCTTGGGGATGCTATGTTGGATGGAAATGATATTTTTAGTCCCCCAAGTTTTGATGACCAAAACTATTATGATTATGACTTGCTTCCTATCTATGATGATTATTTTGATGGCATGTATGCTATAAAGAGTAATGACAAACATGCAACCTATTATCATGATTCTAATATACAATGTCGTTATGTCAATCAAGTGTCACATGATAGTTATTTTTTTGAGTTTGCTCCCACTACTTTGCATGAGAAGAAATTTTGTTGTGTGGAGAGTAGTAGAATTTCTATGCTTGTAGATCATGAAGAGAATGCATTGCGTGCTGGTTATATTGTGAAATTCTTTCATGATGCTATTGAAAATTATTACGAGGGAGGAACATATGCTTGTAGGAATTGCAATAATGTCAAGTTTCCTCTCTGTGTATTCAAAGTTTTGAAGTTATGCTTGTTTTGCCTTCCTATGCTAGATGATTTTTGTTCCCATAAATTGTTTGCTCACAAAATCCCTATGCATAGTAAGTGTGTTAGACTTAAATGTGCTTGTCATGTGATTGATGATGCTCTCTTGCATGTTTCAACTATTATTCCTATACGAGCATCATTGAAATCATCGTGCCTAGCTTGTTGGGAGATAACCCAACACCTTTTCCTTCTGTTTTTGTGTGTTAACATGATTAATATACTCTAGTAATTATGTTTTGTGTCTTTTATTTCAATAAAGTGCCAAGTAAAGCGTTTGGGATAGTATTGAAACTTTTTTGTTTGATTCTCTGCAAAAACAGAAAGTTTTGCGTCTAGTATATGAATTATCTGATTTTACTGGAGAGTCAAAAAATTCTGAATTTTTAAAAAAACATTTATATGAAAATTCCTTGAGTTGTACTATGTTTTCAGAATTTTTAGAGTCAGGAAAGTATGGTGATCATTCAGATCTTTACAGACTGTTCTGTTTTTGTCAGATTCTGTTTTGCATGCATAGTTTGCTTGTTTCAAGTGTTCCTATAGATTATATTGAGTAATATAAATTGTGGGAATTATAGAATACATTAGTTATCATGTGGGGACAATTATGAATCTTGTCTAGACAGTACCTAAGTGAATGATTTATCTTTACTACACTAACCCTTCTCACAAAGTTCTGTTAAGTTTTATGTGATTGAAGTTTTCAAGTTCTGGGTGGGACACCGATATGAGGAGATTAAGGAGTGACTAGAACCTAATATTGGGTATGTACAAGGCACCCCAAGGTAATATTAAAGGAAGACTTAAGATTCTAAGCTTGGGGATGCCCCGGAAGGCATCCCCTCTTTTTCGTCTTCAACACTATCGGTATATCTTACTTGGAGCTATATTTTTATTCATCACATAATATCAGTTTTGCTTGGAGAATCATTTTATTTTGTTGTTCTATGTTATTTGTTATTTATAATCTTGTTTTTCAGTTAAAAGTTCCAAGAATTTCCTTAGGATGCTTGCATTGCATGTTTTGATGAGTGCTGTGTAAAAACAGAAACTTTGGCTGTAGTGATTGAATTTTATTATTTTACTGGAACGCGAAAAGTTTCTGAAATTTTTACACAGTGTTTTCATATGAATTTTATAGCATGTCCTAATTTTTTATAATTGTTTCGTTAACATAAGTAAACTGTTTTCATAAATTTCTAGAGACTGTTCTGTTTGGGTAGATTGCTCTCATAGTTTTGTTATCAACTCATCCTATAGTTTCCATAGCCTTTATTGGTAGATATAAATTGTGAAAACGATAGTATATAGTACCTAATGTTTTAAAATTATTATGCAACTTGTATTGGCAGTACATGAAGTGTTGATTTATTCTTGTGTGTACTAACCTATCTCACGAGTTCTTTTCAAGTTTTGTGTGGAAGATGTTTCTGAGAATAGGTGAAACGGGATACGAGAGGATTGAATGAGATACAAAATCTGAAGCTTGGGGATACCCAAGGCACCCCAAGTAAATATTTCAAGAACTTTCAACATCTAAGCTGCGGGATGCTACGCATCACACATCTCTTCATCAACAATTTTTGGTTAGCCTATGTTGAGCCTAAATTTGTATTCGTTCACATGATATGTGCTATTCTTGGAGTGCTATTTTTGTTTTGCTTGATGTTTAAATAAAATAATAAGATATTAAAATATTTATTGAGATATAGAGAGAAATTCCTCACATAGCTCCTTAATTGTTTGGGAATCTATGCATAAGGGTTGGCACACGTTTTTGTCTTGACTTTCTGGTAGAAACTTTGGGGCACTCTTTGAAGTTCTTTGTGTTGGTTGAACATGATGAATCTGAAATTATGTGATGCATATCGTATAATCAAGACCATGGGTACTTGTGGTGACATTGGAGTATCTAGTTGACATTAGGGTTTTGGTTGATGTCTATCTTAAGGTGTTATTTTAGTACGAACTCTAGGGCTGTCTGTGACACTTATAGGGATTGCTCATAAGATTGATCAGAAAAGATAACATTGAGGTGGTTTCGTACCCTACAATAATTTCTTCATTAGTGCTCCACTATTTGTGACTATAGAGTGAACTCTTTGTCACGCGATAGGTATTTACATATGATTCAACTATGTCAGTATTGTTGAGAGAAATTGCACTAGTGAAAGTATGGACCCTAGGCCTTGTTTCCAAGCATTTATACAACGTTTTGCTCGCTGTTTACTATTTGTTACCTTGCTGTTTTTATATTTTCAGATTACAAAAACCTATATCTACCATCCCTATTACACTTGTATCACCATCTGTTCACCGAACTAGTGCACATATACAATTTACCATTGTATCGGGTGTGTTGGGGACACAAGAGACTCTTTGTTATTTGGTTGCAGGGTTGCTCGAGAGAGACCATCTTCAACCTACGCCTCCCATAGATTGATAAACCTTAGGTCATCGACTTGAGTGAAAATTGCCGTTGTCCTACAAAACTCTACACTTGGAGGCCCAACACAAGTCTACAAGAAGAAGGTTGTGTAGTAGACATTAGGGTCGTTCTCACTTCCCCGGTAGGAGACAAGCTTCGGTACACCGTACAACTCTATTTATAGCATGGGGAGAAGGTATCCAACAACATCGCGGAGTACGAGGGCCTCATCTCAGGCCTCAAGGCAGCGACAACCTTGGGGGTTTGATGCCTCTCTGTCATGGGCGAATCCTAGCTCCTCGTCAACTTCCCCAACAAAGCGTATACACACAAGGATGAGCATATGCAGGCATACTTGGAAGAGCTACGTAAGATTGAAAAATGTTTTCAGGGCTTGGAATTGTAGCATATCCCATGCGGCACAAGCAAGGAAGCCGATGACATGGCCAAGAGGGCGTCACGACGTGAGCACTAGGAGCCGGGAGTCTTCGAGGAGCGGCTCTTCAAACCCTCCACGACACCGCCCTTCGGGGACCCTACGCCGCGAAGTGAGGAGATCCCCCTGGCGCTGCCCCTGGGGGCTCTAGACTGTGGCCCGACCACAAGAGCCCGACTGCTCCTGCCACTCGAGCCTCAGGCCAATGACTAGATGCAGGAGCTCAAGGCGTACATGCTTCACGGCACGCTGTCAGAAAAGGAGGAAGACACGGAGCGTGTAGCCAGACAGGCCACGGCCTACTGCCTGTGAGACCACGACTTGTACCACAATCGCCCAAACGACGTCTCGTTGTGGTGCATATCGAAGGAGCAGGTTGCGAGCTGATGGCAGACATGCACGGAGGGGACTGCGGGCACTACTCCTCGTCGCGCATCCTTGCAGGGAAGGCATTCCGACCAGGCTTCTATTGGCCCTCAATGCTTAACGATGCCATCGAGCTGGTCCGGTCTTGCGAGGCGTGCCAATTCCATGCCAAGCAGATTCACCAGCCCGCCCAAGGCCTCTAGACCATCCCTCTCTCCTGGCTCTTTGCGGTCTGGGGGCTGGACATACTGAGGCCTTTCCCACAGGCAGTGGGCGGATACCGCTACCTCTACATCGCCATCGACAAGTTCACCAAGAGGGCCGAGGTGGAGCAAGTGTGCACCATCCCGGTTGGGTCAGCCGTCAAGTTTATCAAGGGAATCGTAAGATGATTCGGCATCCCCAACCGCATCATCACCGACAATGATTCAAAGTTCACAAGTAGCATTTTCAAGTCTTACGGCGCTAACCTTGGAACGCAGATTTTCTACGCCTCAGTAGCCCACCCCAGGAGTAACGGCCAGGCGGAGCGCACCAATGCGGAGGTCCTG
The DNA here is from genome assembly GCA_022496015.1 of Hordeum marinum. Classification (NCBI taxonomy): domain Eukaryota; kingdom Viridiplantae; phylum Streptophyta; class Magnoliopsida; order Poales; family Poaceae; genus Hordeum; species Hordeum marinum. The sequence continues at coordinate 335,582,838 of CM039677.1, read as the reverse complement.
CGAGGCCTCAAGACAAGGAGCTTCAAGAAGAAACTAGAGGCTTGTGGCAGGGGCTAGGTCCGTGTTGTGGTCCATCTGCACCACCGTAACCAAGCCCACTAGCGAGCCCCATTATTCCTCATCGACGGAGCCGAAGCCGTTCTCCTCCATGAGGTCAAGCACTGCTCCCCTCGGGTAATGGCATTCAACGAGGAGCGTTAGGACACCGCATGGGAAACGAACCTCGTGCTTGGCGAGGAATCTCGTTGCCAAGCCTCTCTTCGAGTTGCAAGGTATCGACAAGCGCTGTGGTACTACGCCTGCTCCATGACCCTCGAAGCCGATGACCTCGTCCGAAGGCGGGTTTTCTCCAAGGAGGGCTTGCACAAGCTCTCACCCATGTGGGAGGGCCCGTTCAAGGTCGCTCACATCTCCAGGCCAGGTGCAGTCTGCTTGGAGACTCAGGACGGGGTCCATATCCAGAACGCCTGGAAAATCCAGCACCTCCGGAGATTCTACCCGTGACACTCTCATGTAATAATGAGCGAACTGTATATGCCCGGAGCCCCCTAGGACGCGAAGGGGTTCCTCCCATGCAATGTGGCAGCCACAGCTCCGCGTTGGCGGAGAAGTCAACACTTCCCATCAATGGCTATGCCCATGCAACATGGATGCCCTACTCTCATCGTTGGGGGAAGACGAAGACTAGTCTAGGCACCGAACACAGCTGTTATTTGCTCTTCTCGCATTTGAATTTGCCTACTTTCCTAGAAAAAAACTCGGTTTTTTCAAATCATGTTTTCAAGAAACAGGTCAGGGATTCATGTTCATCGCCATTTCCCATCTTGGGTTTTCTCTCTTGAGGACAGGCACTCACCTACTCCCCTCCCCCTCACACCCTGCGAGCGGGGCCCGAGGGGCACGGTGCTCGCACCTCGCCACGGCCTTGGTGCCCGAATCCTCACGTGGTACTCCCGAGCGAGTTACTAGGCGCGAGATGCTTCATACTCTCTCGGGGGCTCCACTCATCGCCCGACTGTATGATCGAAAGTAGTGCTAGAGGGGGGATGATTAGACCACTTGACCAAATAAAGATCTAATTTTTCCCAATTTTAGTCTTGGCAGATTTTAGCATTCATAGCAAGTCAATTAACCCTACACATGCATGTCTACGAGTATTGCAACGGAAAGTAAAGACAAGCATTTAAGTTAAGAGGGGGTAGGAAGACCAAATGCAATTGGTGACATGATAATTTTCCCATGGTTCCGATAGGTGGTGCTATCGTACATCCACGTTCATGGAGTCTTCAACCCATGGAGGGTAACGGTCACGAGAGTCCATGGAGGGCTCTACCCACGGAGGGTTCCACGAAGAAGCAACCTTGACAATACCATGATGGCCTACGTCCATTGAGGACTAGCCTAGCTCGAGGTAGATCTTCACGTAGTAGGCAATCTCCTTGCCCTTAGAAACTTCTTGGTTCACTCCACAACACGAAGTAGGAGGCTCCCAAGCGACACCTTACCAATCTAGGAGGCACTACCCTCCAAAAGGTAATAGGATCGATAATGTCGATGAATTCCTTGCTCTTGTGCTACAAGATGATAGACTCAACACACAATCACACTCTCACAGATTTGTCTATGGTGGAAGAGGTTGATTGGGTGGAAAGCAAGTTGGGGAGCCTAGAGTTCAAGATTCATATGGTCAGAATGGAATGGCATGATCTCAACACATGAGTAGGTGGCTCTCTCTCAGAAAATCAATAGATATGAGTGGGGAACTGTTCTGAGTGCTTCTCTTGCGAGTGAGTGGTGGTGGAGGGGTATATATAGGCATCTCCAAAAATCCAACCGTTACACCTAATAAGTCAGACTCGGTGGAACCAATGTGTAAATCTCGGTCGTACCAAGGTGCCTCAAAGGTAGCAACTTTTGAATCTCGGTGAGATCGGTACATAAAACTCGGTTGCACCGATAAGGTGACCAACGGTCAGATTGCCAATCTCGGTGACGCCGATTTACAAAATCGGAGGGGCCGATTTTGTAAACTTGCGTAACACGAAGTTGGCAATCGAAACTCAATGGCACCAAAGTGGAATCGGTTGCATCAAAAAGCTAGGGTTTGGCTGAGTCTGTTTGAGGCTAGGAATCGGTGGCACCAAGTGGAAAGTGTTTTTTGCACCGATTTTGGATATTTGGCCTTGGACAGACTTTTGTGGAAGAGCTTATGGTTGTATGTGGTGACTATCACTTGTGCACGTATGAGCATTTTGTTCACCAACAAAACCTTACCCCCTTTTAATAGTACTGGCTTTCCTATGGACTCAAAGTGATTTCTCACAAAAGGTAAAATGTAGAGTCCTTGCTTGAGGCTTTGCCAATCTATTTCCTGGGATCTTGGGGTATTCCACAATCCTGTTGCCAACCCATCATTAAAGTTTTTCCGAAACATGCTTAGTGGAAACATTAGTTCAATGACATATATGTTGTTATTAATTACTAAAACCATCAAGGGAGCAAATGTGCTTTCAATCACCCCCTTTTTGGTAATTGATGACAACATATAGATCAAAGATTCGACATATGATATAATCAATGAATATAATCGTCGCTTTGAGAAGTATGTGATAAGTACGAGCTCCCCCTAAATTTGTGCATTATTTTAGATTTGTGTTTGAATGCAAATGCACAATCGATTAGGTGCATGGTGCACTTCTTCCATGTCACATACAACTTGGTGGTGTGTGAGAGTAATATGATTTAACAACATAGCACAACACTTCAAGTAAAGTGAATGATCATCACATAACTATAAAAAGAAAGGAAATAATAGCAACACACATTAAAGCGTATGATCAAACACATAACAAAAGTATCTCACATCCAAACCAAAAGATCAAATGTTTTGTAAAACAACAAATGAAAATAGATGCTCTCTCACTCGAAGCCTAAAGATCTATACACAACTTATCCCCCTTTGGCAACAAGTTACCAAAAAGTTTGAAGAGATATAGCTAATCGTTCTTCTGCGGCTGATATCCTCCGGTAGTCAATGTCGGTGTCGAGAGAACTGTGTCGGCGAAGACTTCTGCTGATGTCCTAGACAGAGTTGGTGTAGACACTAAAGGTGCTGATGGAGCTAATGTCACTGTGGCTGGAGCAGAAGATGAAGGTCTCGTCTCCGGAGCTGGCACTGTAGGTGTGCTGACATTAGTCGTGAACTTGGCAATCGTCCTGATAGGTGCACTGTCCTCATCATCATCAGAAGACTTAGACTCTGAAGAGGTGCGATGGATAGGAGCTTCATCAACTTCCTTCTGAAGCTCATTGACTGTCTTAGTCAGCCCATCAACCTTGTCATTGAGAGTTTTCATTCTATCTTCAAACATGTCCACAAGGCTCTCCTGGCTATCCATAATGGTTTTGATGTCCTTCTTCATGTCCATGATGGTGGAGATCAAGAGATCCATCTGCTCGTTCCTGGATCTAGGGACCTGAGCACTAGTGGCTTGACCTGCCTCTGCCTATGCCTATGCCTATACCTCAGCTGCAGCTGATGTGGGATGGTCTGGGTCCATCACCACAACATTTTCCTTGAAATCTGGCTGAAGTGGCAAGTGGGGTGTATCCAGAGCAAAGATGTTCTTCTCAAGTTTGGAGTTGATAAGCATCTGTATGTAGGGTGCATAACAGCATGAGCGCTTCTGGTCAGCAACAACCCTCTTCACAGTATCAACTATCAAACCCAACACTCGAATCTTGGTGTGACTGTCCAGATGGATAAGCATGTTGATGGAGTAGCCACAAATCATCTTCTCATCTCCATACTTAGGCATCAAGGTATGCCTCAAGATGGTGTTCATGGTACGGAGGCCTTCCTGGAGGTAGCAAATGGATCCTAACTTCTGAGATTGCAAGTTAGTAGATGGAATAGCAATGTACATATCCTTCATAGCATTGTGTCTCTCCTTGGATTTAGAGTAGACATCCAAGTCACCATCCTCAACCTCTGGTACTCCTAAGATAGTAGACAACTCATCAACTATAGAGTTGTATCTTGCTCCTTCTATCATCCAAACTATCCTGCCATCTCCATCAAAGTAAGCAGTGGATTAGAACTGCATAATCATCTCATCATTCCAAGCAGTAAACTCTTTGCCTACAAACTTGTCTAGGCCAATGAAGTGGAAGTTGTCTTGCACACATGGGAAATAGTCCTCATTTTCCTTGATATACGTCCAATCAACATATCTCATGTCACTGACTGCAGGACTCTTATGAAGTAAGATGGTTTCATAGAAGTCTTGGTGCTCTTTGGTATAGAACCTATAGTACACAACAGTCTTTCTCCTCTAGGCATATGGATCAATAGCTCCCCATGCCCTCAAACCTGAATCCTTCCTCTTCTTCATATCCTTAGCAACTGGCTGGCTGGCATTGTGTTCAGGAAGGTGAGGTCTAAGCTTCATCAAAACTGACATAGCATCATCATCTTCTTCTTCTTCTTCTTCTTCTCTGAAAGTGGATGTCTTGTTCTTCTCAGCAGCAGGTATATCTTTGGTAGTCCTCTTGGACTTCCCTGTAGCAACTTTCTTGGATGCAGCCTTGGTGCTCTTGGAGGGGCCAGGCTTAGGCATAGCATCTGCCATAAGATTCTTTTGCTTCTTCCTGGGAGGGGACTTGACAACAGGTTCCTCCTCCTCCTCCTCAGTAGCAGCACCAACAGCCTTCTCTGGATCCTCGAACATAGAGGTAGGCCTGCCAATCACATGGATGGTCCTGTTCCTGGCTGTCTTCTTCTCTCCTACCTTCTTAGGCAAAGATTTCTCAGGAATCTCAATAGAAATAGTTGCTCTAGCACTCTCATGTGCTCTGAAGGTCTCTAGAGGTGCATGAACTTTGCTGACTACCCTCCTAGATGAGGTAGCCTCAGTAGCAGACTTCTTTGCAGCCTTCTCTTGCTTCTTAGAAAGAACCTCGTCTGGCACAAAATCAGAATCTTCTTCATCAGAATTGAGTCTCTTCCTTGTCCTTGTTGCAGCTTTAGGCAACCCATGAGAACTGGGAGTGCCTGGATCTGAGGAAGAACTGGACTTAGGACTAGTGCCCAAATTCATATCAGCATTCTGCTCTTGCAGATTCTGGTTATCTTCAGCATCTGACATGTCTGAACCTGTGAATAGAGTTGAGAAGTGTGGAATAGGATAAGTCATCACAAAATGTTCAACTAATTTTTGAAAGTTTGAACTAAGAATTTCCAAAGTTATACATTATGTCACATGAAAATTGGTACAGCCGAAGCAAGAAAATCGGTACTACTGAGACTAACTTTCTCATTAGCTAAAACTTGGCACTCCTTTCGGTGAGACCGGAAAGAAGTACTCGGTTTCACCAAGAAAGTTCTCAGCAGCACAAATTTCAAATCGGTGACACCGATTTGTTCACTTCGGTTCCACCAAGTTTCATCGGGCGGAAGGTAAAACCCTAGATATTCGATCATTCACTACTCTATGGATTTTTGGTGTGGATAGGACGATGTGCAAACTGTGGCTTATAGAGAAAACAGTCTTCATTGCACAAGAATTGGACGAGAAGTGCAAGATGGGTTGAATCTATACCCTAGCTCGGTGATGGATCTGCTATGGCATGGACGGCGGTGAAGATTTCCGTCCACTATGAAGATCCAAGCGGAGGAGGAGCGCGGGGAGTCAAGGGCGAAGACCAGGGGGTCCTTTGTAGTTGCTTAGGGTTCTGAGGTGCAATGATTGAGATTGAATTTCAAAGTGTAGGGGTCCGCAACTTATATACCCTTGGCTGTCGGTGACACTGATTCTAAATTTTCGGTGTCACCAAGTTTCTCAACTGTCAGCTGACAGGGAAACTCTGTGTAACCAAGAATATGGAATCAACAGTACTGAGATTGAAAAACCAGATCAACCCTAGGCATTCAGTGAGACCGAGATTGTGGAGTTGGTTCCACCGAGATGCACTTGGGAGGTTTTAGTGGTCAGTCCTTTGTCGAATAAAGCATGAATAGAATATGAGGTGAGAAAGCATATACAACTGGAAAATAAAAAATTAAAATCCAAATAGCAATAATTGGATATCCTCAAATGAGAAAATAAATGTAGACCAACATGCTCACACAATAAGATGTCAAATGAAAACATGGCAAACATACACAAACACAATAGCATCTGACAAGCACTTTGGCGATGATGGAGTCATCTATATATGAGTATATTGACTTAGGAGCCAAGTAAGAATACTTGATCATAGGTCATACTCATCATTTAAGCAGAAGTGGGGTTACCGCTTTTACATGAAGCATTTAATGTTGTCACATACTATGAGATGCTTTGACACAAGTCTTAGAGTAAAGCTCCCCCTTGATGTGACATCCCCCCATAGGAGGGATAAACTAACCTTGGGTTTTGTCGACGAAGACTTCATGTAGGTGTCGGTGTCAAAACCGGCGGATCTTGGGTACGGGGTCACGAGCTGTAAGACTAGGATCGATGGTAACATGAGATGAAGGGGACACAAGTTTACCCAGGTTTGGGCCCTCTAATGGAGGTAATACCCTACTTCCTGCTTGATTGTATTAATGGTGTAGGGGTTACAGAGTTGATCTACCTCGAGATCGTATGTCTAACCCTAGATGAGTTGTTCCGTCTCTATACCCTAAAACCCTCCGGCTTATAGAGATGTCGAGGAGGCCTAGGGTTTACACATGGTCGGTTACATGCCAAAAGAAATAAACATGCGTATTTACTACATCAAACGTGGAGCGCAAACCATGCTCCTCGAAGCTTCCATCTTGGAAACTGGGCCTTCAAATCATCCAGTGTTTGGTAAGTAGCCCATATAGTCTGAGCCATAAACAACAGGTCGGCTATCCGAGGACCCCCTAATCCGGGACTCCCTCAGTAGCCCCTGAACTTGCCTCCAACGCCAAGGGTCTTCAGCTCCAATAGTTTTGCAAACAGAGTCTTCCGCTTGCAAGGTGAGTTCCTTCCCGTCGAACCGTAGTTCGGCCTCCGATGATAAGTAGTTTTCCACATAGTGGCACATCCGAATTCTGTGAAATAAGTTGGCTTTGAAGGCCAAGCGTCAGGAAAAAATGTAATGTTTCCTAATGACCTTTCTGACGAAAGGTCACAACCCTCCACGACTGATAGGCCGGTTGCAGGCATGCGATGCGCGGTTTGAGGCCGTTCCATCCACATGGTCTATCAACATGTCGATCGTGTCCTGTTTTATACGGGATACACATAATCATGTGCTCGCAATAGCTCGCGCACCTCAGGAAGTGGAAGGATTCATGGCGCAGCAGGGGAGAAAGAAAACCCCAAAGGCCCTTCACGCTTTCCATTTGACTTCTCCGCCTCCTATTCCCTTGCGCCTCTAGAGCACAGATCTTGGTTTCTTGACCCTCGCTCCCAAGCTCAGCAATGGCAGGCTCCAATGGCAAGTGGGAAGCTTCCATGGTCACCAATCAAGATGTAATCGACCTCAAGAAGGCTGGTTACCTCTCCACCAACATCCGTCATCGCATGGCGGAGGAGGGCCAAGTGATCCCCAGCCCCAAGCCAGGCGAGCGGGTGGTGCTCATCCCCCACTTCATCAGGGGGATGAGCTTCCCCCTCCACCCCTTCGCCAGGGGGTTAATGTTCTTCTACAACTTCAACTTCCACGACCTCCCGCCGAACTCCATCATCTACCTCTCAGCCTTCATCCTCGTCTGCGTGGCTTTCCTGCATGACGAGCCGCATTTTGGGCTCTGGCAGTAGGTATTCAACATCAAGCCGAAGTGCGTCGGAGGCAAGCACGTAGACTGCGGCGGGGCCATTATTGGCAAATTTACCCGTGACCGGTGGCCGTCGGGCACCCTCATCGACACCATCAAGGGGTGGCAAAAGGAGTGGTTCTATGTCAACGAACCACAAGAAGGAGGTCAGCACCCCGCCGTCGCATTCAGATCCGGTACCCCGACCCGATTGGCTTCCTGGCTTGAAAAGGGCCTCGCCTGGGGGTCAAGCAAGGAGGTGACTGATCTGCAGAAGCGCATCCGTTCCTTGGTCGAGGACAACACCACACTGCCTGATGTGGTCCAGGTGATGCTCCGAAAACGCATGCTCCCCTGCCAGCGTCGGGACACTCCCCTATGGGCTTGGAAACTCGAAGCCGAGCCCACAGCCCAGAACCTCATCCGCATTACGCGGGAGAAGTTGTGGAAGGAATTCTTCAAATCAATGAAGAGCTAGCCAGCCAAGGAGGAGCACAAGGGCCTGCACGCCACCAAGCCAGATTCCAAGGTACGATACACCCTAGCTTGGTCGGCCTTATAACATAGAAGATATATAACCCTGTGTCTAATCTGTTTATGTAGAGATGGCTAAAGAAAGCCATCAACATCAGCAGTCCGGCTCCCCAGCCCGAAGACGAGAGGACATGGATGCCAGCCAGGATGCTCGTGGAGAAGCCTTACGAGGCTCCCACGAAGAAGAAGAAGAACAAGAAACCAGGTCAGGCTGGCCTTCTCATCAAGGACCAGCCTGATGCTGCATCCGAAGACACCCCCGCCTCCTCAAATCAAGAGGAGGCTGAAGAGGAGGAAGAAGAGGAGGAGGAGGTCGAGAGCAAGGGGGGAGGCAATTTCCCCCGTGCCAAGAAGAGGGCAGCGTCTTCGGATGCCATGAGTCAGGCAGCTTCTCCTGCCCCGAAGAGGGTATGACAAGTGCGGATGATTCTGTCCGACAACAACTCGGACTCGAGCTCCGTCTTCGAAGACCCTGAGGAGGTTCCACGAAGGAGCCTAAGGGTCAAACTCCCTCCATCCAGGTTAGGATCCGATGACCCTCCCTCCCATAACTAGTAAGTTCAGAGTTTGCTAATACGCAGGTTATTGGTCCTACAGCCCCCTCGCGCACCATCCCCAGCGAGGTGGTATCTGATGGGGAGACCCCGCCCGCCGAACTGGCGGAGAGCGAGGACGCCTCGCACCCCACCACTCCAGGCGCTACGAAGGACGCCGTGGAGGTTTCATCCCAGCCTACTCTAATGTAGGCAGACACAGGGGCGAGAGAGATATCACCATGGTCGAGGCTAACACTTCGGCCACCAAAGACCAGGGGACAATCCCCCGCCTGGACACCGAGGAGGCCGGACGAACGGGCAATCAGTCCCCTTCGAGGATATCTCCGGAGCGCATTGTGCCTCCGGAGGCACTGGTCCAATCCCAGTGTGTAATCAGGAAATCCGATCATCCCCGGAACTGCCGACCAACAGGTGGTCGGCCATGGAGGAGGCTCTATCAAGCGCCTCCATCCCCGAGGATCATCGCACCCTTAAGGGTGCGGTACTATAAAGCATCTAGTCCGTTAACAACGGACTGAAGGAGGCCTTCAAAGGTCTCCTTGCGGGCTTTCAAGTAGGTTGCCCAATTTTTTTGCCAAGATTTTTATTTATTTGTATTATATACATGGCATCCCCCGAGCCCTAGGTGAGATGAACAAGCTCGCCTAGGGGTCATATCTATAATTAGGGAAGTGAGTGCCGATGTAAGGTATGCATTGTGTGTGTAATGTAGGCTTCGTCGTCAGCAGCGGCCAAAAATGGTGCCGAGCTAGATGAGCTGCATCGGAAGCTCAAACGCTCCGAGGATGAGGTGGAAACCCTCAACCAGAGGTTTGACGAGGCGCTGGGTAAGTCCAAACTAAATCTGGGTACTTTCCCCCGAATACTGTCAAAGGAGATTCCTTTTAAATAAAGTTGCATCGTGTTGCAGCTTCGTCGAAAGAGATCGAAAAGCTCAAGTCCGAGCTTCAACGTGCCAAACATGAAGCGTCCGTGGAAAAGGCGACGGCCAAAGAAGCGGCCGTGGAAAAGGCGGCGGCCAAAGAAGCGGCCACCAGACTCTCCGCCCTACGAGCCACCAGTGATAAACACCAGGCTCGTGTGGAGGACATACAGGATGAGCTCAAGGACGCTAGCAACAAGTGCAAAGCCTTGGAGCAACAGAATAAGGCGATCTCGGTCGAACTGTCCACCATAAAGTCTGATCTCCAGAAGGGGAGGGTGGACAGACGGTTCTTCGAGGAACAAGTTCGCCAAGCCAAGGAGATAGCCGATAGTAAGTCATACTCCCTAAAGTGCATATTCGGGGATAGCAGATTCAAATTTCTAACCCATGTGTGGTGGTCCTCAAGAGCATCCACCGATCTCCAGAAGAGCGTGGCGAACGTCAATCAGCTGCTCGCCTCGCAGGGAGAGTAAGATGAAGCTCGGACGTTCTAGGCACAGTTTGGAGCCCCTGAGCGTCCTCCTCTTCTAGTGTTGCAGCTGAAACAACTGATGGAAATGCACTAGATGGTGGAGCCGACCATCAATGACCTCTGCATCTGCTTATGGCCGGGCGAGCCACTCCCACTCAGCTACTTTGGCCTGGTGCAACGACTGATTGCTGCACCCCCGCCTCGACGCCGTCAAGCGCTCCTCCTGCATCGAAGGAGTCCAGGTGGCCCTTGCCAAGTCTAATGTGCACAGGTCGGGGCTCAATCCGATGAAGGTCGCCACCGACCCACCACCGCCCGGAAAAGGAGCACCGACGCCCCGAGCTTTATTTCGATGGAGTGATGGAGAGTGCGCGGGTGATAGCATCACAATGTTCGGGCAAAAAATTATTTGAATGAGCTTGTAATGTGTCCGAAGACTTGTGATAACTTCCAATGATATTAGTATTAGTATCCTCTTTTATATAGTTTTGTGTTCCTTTATAACTCTTATATGGTTGTTTAATACTGAAAGATGCGAGTCGTCGGCTTGAGCCCCCACGTAGATACTACATGAGGTGTCTATGCCAATGCACAGTGTCCCTTAGCCGAATGACAGGAACCCGAAGGCGGTTTAGTGCGACAGACTAGGCAATCAGACTATTGTGCTTTATTTCTTTCACTTAACCAAAGGGGCTCGAAAAGGACTGCGGGAAGCGCATGATTAGCCACTAGAGTATTTGCGATGTTCGGATGAACCGAGGCCGAAGCTGACATCATAGTGTTTGCACAAAGGGCAAATTCCTCGTATAACACGGAATAACCGCTTACGAGGGTTGAAGTATACTACTTCCAACTTGGGGTTCCCAGAGCGGATTGTGCATACTATGACATTACGTTTTCAGCATTCTCCCCTGAGGTGCTTGACCGGAGTATATGGAAGCACAATCGCAGGGGTACTCCCTTTGCCCTTTTAGCCGAACGAGCGCAACATAAAGGGGCAAGCACAGGAGCCGGGTAACCCAACTTAATGACCAAAGACATAGTTCGGAACTGATGCATATAAAGCGAACGCCAAGACGCCGAACACACAATGGCTAAGGCGATTTGTGTTTGAAATCGAGCCCCCAGCCTATTAGCCGGTGACCTCAAGTCATATCGAATAGGTTGATGAGAAGAGGGAGGTAAGAAAAAAGTATGCGTCAAAAATAGCACAAATGAGGCATACTTGCACCACACAATTTTGCATTTCCTCAACAACTCTTATAACTCGGATTGCCGAAGCAACTGTTTACAGATATGCGAAAGAAAATATGCAATAAAGTGCTACAGGAGCTGTTGTACCAGGGGTCTTGAATTGGTGAGCAGATGTCTTCGATATGCGCTGTTGCTAATTGACTCCTGCTTTTAGATGCAACTTGGTGGTTGTTAGGGCGGGCGGATCTTGCGAACGAAATCTTGAGGGGCCGCAGTGATAAAGGTGAGCTTTACGCCATGGGCAGGTTCTTTTAGGAGTGCCTGCGTCTTGTCCGAAGACGTGTTGATGGTAACAGTTTGGGGCAACCGAATGCCCATCATAAGTTCCCCATCGCTACCCATGGAATCTTAAGTGCAAAGTTGTGCCTTCTCGGCACATACTTCGCTGGTCCTGAGGTTGTGCGGTGGGGGCAAGTCCCTATTGAGGGGAGAAGGGAGGTTCAGAGCTTTCGGTTTGGATCCGAACTCACTTCCCTGCCTTTCGTGCCTTTACATCGAATGCCGAAGTTTGCTGGTCGTCTTTATAGCTGAATTCGGCCGCCAGTACCAGTGCATGTTCCTCTGTTCTAAGGGACCAATCTGTATTGCCATTGACAGTAATGACCCCCTTAGGGCACGACATCTTGAGCTTGAGATATACGTAATGCGGGACTGTGTTGAACCGAGCAAATGCCGTCTGGCCGAGCAGCGCGTGATAGCCGCTGTGGAAGGGTATAATGTCGAAGATCAAGTCCTCGTTGCGGAAGTTATCGGGCGAGCCGAACACAACCTCCAGGGTTACAGAGCCCGTACATCGGGCCTCAACACCTGGGATTACTCCCTTGAAGGTAGTGCTGCTGGGTTTAATCCTTGATGGATCTATACCCATCTTTTTCACCATGTCTGAGTAAATCAGATTGAGGCTACTTCCTCTGTCCGTTAGGACTTTAGTGAGGTGATACCCATCTATAATGGGATCTAGGACGAGGGTAGCTGAGCCCCCATGATGGATATTGGTCAGGTGGTCATGCCGGTCATAGGTGATCAGGTATGCTGACCATGGGTTATACTTCGGAGCGACGGGCTCCACAACATAGAACTCCGGAGGGCGTGCTTCCTCTCCTTCTTAGGTATGTGGGTGGCGCATATCATATTTATCGTTTTGACTTTGGGAGGGAATTTTTTCCGACCGCCACCCATTGGACCCCGAGGCTCATCTTCGTCCTCATTGCGCGAGCTTTTGCCTTGGTTTTCGAGTTGTATCTTGCTGGCTTGTTTAAACACCCAGCAGTTGCGGTGTGTGTGATTGGCACGCTTTTCTGAAGTTCCATGGATTTGGGAAGTCTTGTCCATGATCTTCTCGAGCTGAGTGGGTCCGTCACGATTTCCTTTAGTGGGCTTATTCCGCTGCCCAGGTCGGGAGTTGCAGAATCCGTCATTAACCGTCGTGTCATCGACGTCGTTGCTATTGTGCCAACGCTTGTTCTTATTGCGCTTTGGCTTTGAGTTGCCATCCTGGGCGTCAGATGCCACTGGATCTTTAGAATTGTGGCCGCGTCTTGCCAGCCAGTTATCTTCACCGACACAAAAGTGGGTCATGAGGGAGGTAAGGGCGGACATAGTTCGAGGCTTGTCCTAGCCTAGCTGGCGGGCCACCCATTCATCCCGAATATTGTGGCGGAAGGAGGCCATGGCCTCAGCATCCGGGCAGTCAATGATTTGGTTCTTCTGAGTCAATAACCGATTCCAGAACTGCCGGGCAGACTCGCCAGGCTTATGGACGACATTGCTAAGATCGGAAGAATCTGGCGGGCGGACATAGTTCCCCTGGAAGTTAGACCGAAACGCATCTTCCAAGTCTTCCCAACATCCTATGGAGTTTTCGGGGAGGCTGCTTAACAAGTGCCGAGCTGGCTCCTTGAGCTTAAGACGTAGGTATTTGATGGCATGGAGATCATCTCCTCGTGCCATATGGATATGGAGGAGGAAGTCCTCGATCTATACAGTTGGGTCATTGGTCCCGTTGTGCTGTTCTATGTTCACGGGTTTAAACACTTCAGGGAATTGATGCCAGATTACCTCATCCGTGAAGCACAATGGCTGAGCCGCGCCTCTGACCCATGCTATGTCGCGCCTATATTTGATGTCTGTATGGGACCGGTTCCGTTCCCGGACCCTGTTGATTTGTTCGAACCATAGTCTATACTCGCCACGTCTATCGGGCACGTACCCTCTGGATCCATAAATGGATCTTGTGCGGCCTGCTCTGTGATCTAGGTCAGCATGCAGGTCGAATCTATCAATGGGTTTGAATGGATCTTTACGCCGTCTTCGGGGCATCACTGATACATAACTGGTGTCATTGTCCGCTCTGTCACCCTCATGAGGAGGGTGGTTCGGCTTGTCATATGGTGTAGGATGCGGAGATGGAGTGTTAGCGAGCTAATCGTCGAATTGTGGCAGCACCCTTCTCCGAGGACAACTTTTGGGATAGTTTCACAGAGCAGTGCCGTATACTTCCTCGCCCTAGAGGACTTTATTCCATCGATCAGTAAGGTCAGCCTGTTCGGCTTTGAGTTGCCGCTCTTTGGCCTTTTGGCTGTGAGCCATTACTATGAGCCGCTGCCTGATTTCTTCCTGATCCTCGAGGTTATCAGGGATGTACAAGTCATCGGCTTCTGGCATGTCTTCCTCCCCAATGGGGGGGGAGGTGATCGTCGCCTTTGGGGTCATTGACGGTATCGGGGTTGTTTTGGTCCTCAGGTTCGTCCGGACCCTCAAACGGGTGCTCAGGGACATCGGGATTGTCATAATCGGCGAGGGCGTTTCCGTACCCTCTACTGACAATAGTTCTTATTCCCTTTTTTCTTTTGGACCACTTATGGGATTTTCGGCCCCTTCATGGCGCATCGCCCGATTTGTCGCCATCGTTGCGAGGCGTATTGTCGCCGTTGGTGGCAAGAGTATCCACCATGTAGACATCATATGTAGAAGTGGCCGTCCAATTCCTGGTGTTAACGGGAGTCGGAGCACGATCCTCTTCATCCATGTATTCTGCCTCTTCGGAGGAATAGTCCAGCACGTCGGTTATGTATTCGATGGTGGTTATCAAGTGGGTGGTGGTCGGGTCGAAAAATCTGCCCCTGCCCGAACTGTAACCGGGCCGGACGTAGATCGGGGCCGGATCATTGGTGATCCTCATCGACAAGAGTTGCTCCAAGGCCTCGTCGACCGATGGGGTCCCGGTCTGATCCAGCTGTTCGGAACTTGTGGGGTTCACCCCCATGGAGTCCACCCATGGAGATTGTTCGGAAGGAACGTATGTCCGGTCGTATGGTTTGATAGCCATACCGGGATGAGAGATCGGACTGTCGCCGTTGGTGACCCCATCAGCGTGTCTGAAGAAGGGGATCGAGGTTAAAGCCTTACAGTCCTTGGGGGCTACGGGCGCCGTGAGCCCGGTTACTGACAAGTCGCCTTGAGAGTCGACGAAAAACTCTATGTTTCCTAATCCGACCTCTTGATCGGGGGGGGGGGGATTTTTGATGCGGCTTAGATGGCCGGCGGAATCAGCATGCAACACAACGCTGCCGAAGGTTAAGATCTTCCCGAGGACGAAAACCTCCATGTTGCAGATCTCTTCATTGATGACAAGGCGAGGTGTTGATCCCATCTCGCTCACAGAGGAACTCTCAATGAAAGCACCAATGTCGTTGTCAAAACCGGCGGATCTCGGGTAGGGGGTCCCGAACTGTTAGACTAGGATCGATGGTAATAGGAGGCAAGAGGGGACACGAGTTTACCCAGGTTCGGGCCCTCCAATGGAGGTAATACCCTACGTCCTGCTTGCTTGTATTGGTGGTGTAAGGGGTTACAGAGTTGATCTACCTCGAGATCATATGTCTAACCCTAGATGAGTTGTTCTGTCTCTATACCCTAAAACCCTCCGTCTTATATAGATGCCGAGGAGGCCTAGGGTTTACACATGTCCGGTTACATGCCAAAACAAATAAACATGCATATTTACTACATCAAACGTGGAGCACAAGTCGTGCTCCTTGAAGCTTCCATCCTGGAAACTAGGCCTTCAAATCATCCGGTGTTTGGTAAGCAGCCCATACAGTCCGGCCCATAAACAACAGGTCAGCTATTTGAGGACACCCTAATCCGGGACTACCTCAGTAGGTGAAGTAGTGGTGGATGCTGAAAGTTGATGAAGATCACCAAGATTTGAGAGCATCCTTGTTGTTTCATTACTCTTCTCACCTACATGGGCTAGTCCCTACACACAAGTGACCAATACAAGGATACCTATGGACATGGGGTACAAAGCATATATGACGATGTCCATTTATTTGTTGATTACCTTGTCCTTTGCTTACCTTTGAGGGAATGTGTGACTCCTTGAACTATTGCATGATGTTGATGTTGATTGCAACTAGTTCTTTCCAATAATGAATATGAGTGGATTTAATTGGCGGAGTCACCCCTCAAGAACTTCCCTGGTTCTTCTTCTTGGGGACCCACATCAAGTTGATGGGGATCCTTGGTGTTGAAGTAGCACTTGTAGAACTTGAGCTTGTAGTACCCTTGGGAACCCACTTCACCAAAGCTTGGGATCCATCTTCATATGAGTCAATGTCCTCTTGAAGTTTGTTCTTGCCCTTGAGCTTTGGGTCTTGTGGTAGAAGGTCATCTTGAGCTTTTGTTCGCTTGGGGAGAGTATTTTGATACTTCTCCTTTTCAGGAACAAACTTGGGATTGGGGTATTGACCTTCTTCCCATTCAACTCCAATAGCGTTGAAGTACCCAACACAATGATTCTTCCGGTATCCTCCATGCTTGCGTACAATCTCCTCACATTGTTTGCACCCTTCAAGACTCTTCTAGATACCTTTCTCTATAATCCCTTTCAAAAGCTCATTTTCTTGATTAAGTGTAACTTGGCTAAGAGCAGAGTTAGTGGGATCAAGAGAACTACTAGAAGGAATATCATTGGATTTATCATTTTCATTGCTACTAGTTGACGAACCTTTCTTTCCTTTGTTACTAGCTTGCTTAGACTTAACCTGTGGCATGAATGTAGACAAGAGAAGTCGTTTGGCTAGACAAGAGGATGTCTTCTTTCGAATATCGTCATTGATAGCTTTAAGGAACTCATGCTATTGCTCTAAATTGATCTTCTCGAAGCGGAGCTTCTCATGTGTCCTTTCAATCTCTCTATGATCTCGTAGAGTAGACTCGTGAGCTATCTTAAGAGTGTTTAGTTCTTGAGTTAGTCATTGCATTTCCGATTTATCGTCATCGCATGAATTATCTAGACTAGAGTGAGTACTAGAAAATTCATTTTGACTAACATTACTAGATTTGTCAAATAGCAAGTCATCTTCAATTAACAAGTCATGTTCATCACTACTGAAATCAAGATACTTGGGGTGTGATACCTTGGGGCCTTTAGCCATGAAGCAATGTACACTCCCTTCATTTGGTGAATCAAATATGTCGTAGGAGTCGGTTGTCACTAGTGCAAGTGCGGCAACACCTTCATCTTGACTATAGTCGGAGTTGTAGTGATAGCTTCTCTTGGAGTGGTTGTCCGATTTGGAGACGGAAACCCATTCACCAACATGAGCTTGATTTCTTCTTCTTGAGGAGCTCTTGGCGTTCTTGTCTTTATTCTCCGAGTCCCTACTTCTCCTTGAGGGTCTTCATTCATAACGATCATCCCTACTCCTTCTTTCTTGTCGAGGTGAGTCGTCTCTTGAGATTCGTCTTCTCGGTGACTCTTCTTTCCATTTGTAAGGAGCCATGAACTCATTGGAGTAGTGTACGGGCTTCCCACAATTGTAGCAGTTTCGGTCACAACTTGACGAACGCTTCTCTTCATATCTTGAGTTGGATCTTCAATCTTTGTTTCTATATATTCATGTAGAACTTGTTGAATTTCTTGACCATGAGACTTATCTATTGATTTGTGACAAGGTTGTCGCTTGAGGTAGCGGGAGCATCACTTGTGGCTTTTTAAGCACCGCTAGACTTGTGGTGAAGCTCTTGCTTGTCTTTGAGTGTCATCTCATGAGCAACAATCCTACCAATCACTTCCATTGGCTTGAGATCTTTGTAGTTGGGCATCATTTGGATCAATGTGCATACGGTGTCATATCTATCCTCCAAAGCTCAAAGTATCTTCTTGATGATTAATTTTTCGGTCATCTCTTCGCTTCCTAAGCAGACAATCTCATTAGTGATGAGAGCTAGCCTAGAGTACATCTTAGCGACTCCTTCACCATCCTTCATCTTGAACTTGTCAAGCTGACTTTGAAGATATTCCAACTTGGATTCTCTCACAGATTTGGTACCTTCATGCATATCAACCAAAGTATCCCAAATCTCTTTTGCATTCTCAAGACGGCTGATTTTGTTGAATTCTGCAGGGCATAGGCAGTTGAAGAGAATGTCACATGCTTGTGCATTGAGTTGCAACATCTTCAATTCATCAACAGTCGCTTCGTGATCCAGTTCCCTTCCTCCTGCAAATAATTCACCTTGCATTCCAACATGAACAACAACCCAAACGGCGGGGTTATGACCAAGAAAATGCATTTTCATTTTGTGCTTCCAACTAGCAAAATTAGTGCCATCAAAGTATGGACCTCTACCGTGAGAATTTCCCTCACTATACGCCATACTCCCATAGGTTGTGAAACCCATGCAATGTAGACAATTATTCTGATACCACTTCTAGGATCAAAAGTAGTGCTAGAGGGGTGTGTGATTAGACTACTTGACCAAATAAAAATCTACCTTTTCCCAATTTTAAGTCTTGGCAGATATTAGCATCCATAGCAAGTCAAGTACACCCTACACGTGCATGTCTACGAGTATTGCAGCGGAAAGTAAAGACAAGTATGTAAGAAAAGAGGGGGTAGGAAGATCAAACGCAATTGGTGACACGATGATTTTTCCCATGGTTCCGACAGGTGGTGCTATCGTACGTCCACGTACATGGAGTCTTCAACCCACAGAGGGGTAACGGTCACGAGAGTCCATAGAGGACTCTACCCACGGAGGGTTCCACGAAGAAGCAACCTTGATTATACCATGATGGCCTATGCCCACGGAGGACTAGTCTAACTTGGGGTAGATCTTCACGAAGTAGGTAATCTCCTTGCCCTTACAAACTTCTTGGTTCACTCCACAACACGAAGTAGGAGGCTCCCAAGTGGCACCTAACAAATCTAGGAGGCACCACCCTCCAAACGGTAATAGGCTCTATAATGTCGATGAACTCCTTGCTCTTGTGCTTCAAGATGATAGATTCCTCAACACACAATCACTCTCTCATAGATTTGACTATGGTGGAAGAGGTTGATTGGGTGGAAAGCAAGTTGGGGAGGATAGAGATCAAGATTCGTATGGTAGGAATGGAATGGCATGATCTCAACACATGAGCAGGTGGCTCTCTCTCAGAAAATCAGTAGGTATGAGTGGGGAACTATTTTGAGTGCTTATATTGTGAATGAGTGGTGGTGGAGGGGTATATATAGGCATCTCCAAACATCCAACCATTATAGCTAATAAGTCAGACTCGATGGAACCAATGTGTAAATCTTGGTTGTACCGAGTTGCCTCAAAGGTAGCAACTTTTGAATCTTGGTAAGACTGATACATAAAACTCGGTTGCACCGATAAGGTGACCAATGGTCAGATTGCCAATCTCGGTGTCCCCGATTTACAAAACTCGGTGGGACCGATTTTGTAAACCTGCGTAACAGGAAGTTGGCAATCCAAACACAGTGGCACCAAAGTGGAATCGTTTGCACTGAAAAGCTAGGGTTTGGCTGAGTCTATCTGAGGCTGGGAATCGATGGCACAGAATGGAAAGTGTTGGTTGCACCAATTTTGGATATTTGGCATTGGACAGACTTTTGTGGAAGAGCTTGTGGGTGTATGTGGTGACTATCACTTCTGCACGTATGAGCATTTTGTTCACCAACAGAACCTTTCCCCCTTTTAATAGTATTGGTTTTCCTATGGACTCAAAGTGATTTATCACAAAAGGTAAAATGTAGAGTCCTTTGCTTGAGGCTTTGCCTATCTATTTCCTTGCATCTTGGGGTATTCCACAATCCTTTTGCCAACCCATCATTGAACTTTGCTTGAAACATGCTTAGTGGAAACATTAGTTCAATGACATATATGTTGTTATTAATTACCAAAACCACTAAGGGAGCAAATGTGATTTCACCAACGTGCCATCTTGAAGCCTCGGTAGGCCCACCCCTCCCGGGGCAGGAAACAAAATTTTCTTTGGGGAGCTCCTCGAGCGTCAAAGGGGGATCCTGAGCAGCACGCCTCAGGAGATAAACCGGTCATATAGCCACTTGGCATCCTCGATGCCGTCCTTGGTGATATGGTCGGCATCTGGCGTGTCAGGGCCTCACCTGGTGGTTGTGTCCTTGCTGATCCGGTCGTATACCACGATGGTAGGGAAATGTGCGGGACTGGGACTTGCCAATGTAGAGCTGCTTGAGCATCAAAGGGGGATCGTGAGCAGGGTGCCTCAGGTGCCTTATTGGTCATAAAGCCACATGCAACTTTGATGCCATCCTTGGTGATTTGGTCGGTATCGAGGGTGTTGAGGCCTCACCCTGCGGTTGCGTCCTTGGCCAGATGCAGCTGCGGTTGTAGGGAAATGTGCAGGACTGGGGCCTGTAGATACAGAGTGTTGAAAGGGCTCCCAACTTGCAACACCTATAAGAAGAAGAGGACCACAGGACGTCTGAACTTACCAAGCGCCATGGCCAGGCCTCCCCTGGAACCTACAACGAGCAAGCCAAGCTATGATCCTAATCACAATCGGAAGGCAGCCTCAATTCATGAAAACGCAAAAGTTAGGACTCATAACCGACGCACATACAAAATAGGCTAGCGCCAAAGTTCATTACACGCCCGCAGGGCCTTTCTTGGTTCTTTGATTACATGGACAGGAAAAGAAGGAAAAAGCCCCCACGGGGGCTACCGCTTCAGGAGCTCCGAGGCCAACGCAACAACGCTCAGTCGGTGTCCTCCTTGTCCTTCACGTGCCCATGGAGGCGCGGAGGCTTCAAGAGTGAAGGAGCGGTGCCGCCATGGCTAGCAACCCCCCGAGGTCCGGGTGCGATGGTGCAGTGGCGCATCATAGATGTTGTTTTTGTTGTCGCTGCTACAGCTCGGGCTCCCCTCGGAGGGGGTGTTGCTGTTGCTGGATGTATGACGCTTGTCACAAAGACCAAGCTCATCTTCAAGTTCGCCACAACCGACATCTTCCGGGCAGCACCCCAAGCGCTCACCCTCGCCACAGAAGACCTTGATGAAGAGTGTCGCCTCCCCATCATACTTGAAGTGGAGGGTGTGCCTCCTCACCAGGCCGTGGGCATGGGCAAACGTCTGCCACCCATGGACCAGATACACATAGCCCTTCGGGGTGACCTCAACCTACACCCACGATGCCGCATTGCAGTAGCTGTCGGCCTACAGCCATAGGCTGTCAGGCCCGCCGGCCGGTAGTGCCCCCATGAAGGAGTTCGGGAGTCGAAGGCAGGCGGCCTCCAACATCTCTGCCCACACCATGAACTCCCGGGACATGTCGGCCACATGGAGCTGTGGGCGTGGTGGCGGGGGCGCACCGCCACCCTCCCACCGAGGGACCATCTCTTCGACTACCACGGGCGCCCGTGCCGGTCAGTCCCGCACCACGGCCACTAATGACAACCCCAGACCGCCCTGGAGTATGGCCGCGCCCACAAGGAGCTACCCCCGGCGTCGTGGCATACTTCCGGGGACGGTCGCGGCCCCTCTTGGGCGGTGGCGAAGCAGGGCTCTCCTTAGGGGCCTTACCCTTCTGGGCGGTAGAGTGCTTCCTCACTAAAGCCATGATTGGGAGTGTGGCGGCTTGGAGGTTGGGAGGCTATGAAGATGAAGGTTTAGTGAGGGTTTTCTCGCCCATGCTTGCTTATGTACAACGGGGGGGGGGGGGGGCAACCGACGCCCCCTCGCATATCGGGTGGCGTGCAGCCTCTGAAGGGTCACATCCGCATGGACCTAGGAGAGAAGAACGAGGCGGCAGCAGCATTAAAGGAAAGGTAATGATGGCCGGCGCTATGCACATGCGTCAGATCGATTTGACTTGGGGCAGTTCCTGACACCTTCTGGGAGCGGGGGCGTCACCCCACAGGTATCTCATGTGTGTATAGCCTGGTGCGTAGGCATTAGGGACTCACGACGCTTTGGGCCATCCTCAAAGCTTCGCCCCGAAGCCGTCTCGAGCTCGCCTTGGGCCCGAGAGCTACTGTCGGCATTCTGGGAATGGGAGTACCCAGCCCTACCTACCTGAGGCCTAGGACATGGCCCACTCCGCCAGCCAGGCTTGGCCTAGCGTGACACTACTCAAGACAAGACCCTCGCAAGGACCCTGGGCTCGCTAGGAAGAATTACACCAAGGCCTGCAAGGACTGGCCTCCTCAGGCCCCCTCCTAAGCGGCGGAAATCTCTATGCAGAGCCCGGACTCGGGAGTCAAAGGTGACACAAGGAAGGATAGGCGGGCGCCAGTGCGCTAGGCGGCGTAGTGTCCCCTTTGGTGCAAAGGGAGCAAGGACATACGTGGGTTCCCAAAGCGCCGCCCAAAGTTTTCCATTCTGGTGCAACAAGACCACAACCACGGGCACCGCAGGACGGATGTCATCGCCGAGCCCACCACTGCATCACTGACAACCACTTTGTAGACGAAGACCACCTTTGGACAGGGGCGGATGTACCTCTGTCCACCTCCAAAATTGGCCATTGTGGGATCCCTTCCCGCCATTGTGATAAGGGTAGAGGACCCGGGCCACCGCTATATATAGAGGCTAGGCCACACCGTAGATTGGGGGGACACTTAGCCACTCAATGAACCACCATAGGGCAGAGAGCCAAGAACACCTCTTGAGCGCCCTTGCAAGGCTCGAGCCCAGTGTACTGGTTCATCCACCAAACCTTCATGAGTGGTAATCCACCAAAGCAGGAGTAGGGTATTACGCTTCACAACGGCCCGAACCTGGGTAAACTGCCATGTTCATCTTCTTCCTCGTCATCGTGCGAGTTCGCCGTAGTCACCATCGAGTAGCGAGCTAGGTTGGGAGAGGCCGCTGGAAACCTTCGCACACGCCCCTGTGCTCAAAACTTGATGGTTTTGCGGAGCCCGAAATCCGACACTGCCCCTCCACAACGGAGGCACCACCCATTTAAACAAACTGAATTGTGGTCTAAGACACATCCTCTTCCTCCTCCTCATTAGAAAAAACCCTCAATGAGAGATCACCACAAGAACATGGCGAGCGCCCCAGCTCTTCCTCGTGCCCTTACAGTTCCCGTCTCAGGGATTGGACAAGCTGTTCCATCTCCCTTCTTCGACTACGCAACCTCGACACCGAAGGGTACCTTCCCTCCTCGGATCTTGCGGTTACCCATGTTGGCTTGTCTTCATTCAACGGCGAAGCCTTTGCAGAAAATTTCCCCAATCCACAAAAGGGGGAGCATGTATGTTTCGTGCCTTTCCTTTTCCGGGGTCTCGGTTGCCCATTCATTCATTCTTGAGGGCGTTATTGGAGTTCTATGGGATACAGCTCCATCACCTCACCCCAGGGTCTATGCTGCACATCTCAGGCTTCTTCGCCCTTTGCGAGATGTTCCTGGGATGCGAGGCACACTATGAATTGTGCAGGAAGTACTTCTGCCTCATCCCTCGCACTCGGGACAAGACAATTTTGGAGGTCAGAGGAGCCGAAATATGTCGCATAGCGGGGATGGGGTATCCAGTAGGAACACTGAAGGAGTTTGAAGAATGATCTTCAGAATGGTTTTATATCGAGGACGACCCCTATTTGTTCTAGCTCGGAGAGGTTTGCCCAAATACTCCGACACCCCTTGAAGAAGATGTACAATTGGCGACCGAAGAGCTCGTCCGAAGACGACATCGTCGAAGTGCAATGCCTGGCGTCCCATGTGAGGGTATTAGCCATCACAAGTTGACCATGACAGATGTCATGGATGCCGCCATCACCCTGTGAGTTCAGCCACTTCAGCAGAGAATACACCCTTTGTGGTGTTACAACGGGACAAGCGACACCACTCCTCTCGACGACTGGGCCCTGCCGATCAAACATCATTAGCAGCTGCACTTGCCGACCTATCCAAAGGGGAGCAAGAAGATTTTATTCGACTGCTGCCCAAGGACGGTTACTCCAGTCACAATCCCATCGAATGGTTGAGCCTTTCAACTCAGGTTTTCAATTTTATCCCTTCTTGACCAAAGCCTTTAACTTATGTGAACAGGAATGGAGGAGCTTCATCGAGACAGTTAACTGTCCGGGCCCCCAACCCAAGGGCTATTCTCGTGATGACGATCCAGGCTTTCATGATGACCCACATCTGACAATTGAGCTTGTAGACGGGGTTTTCTACCAGGAGAGCCTCGATCGCTCCAAGGTAGCTATGATAGCAGATTATCCTGGATCATTCCCTTCCACTGCGATAAGCAAGAACAAGAAAAACTTGTCCCGCAAAAGGCAGGTATCCTCCAACAATCCAAACGAACCTCCTCCTCCTCCCGGGCATCGTCGGTCTACGCGACATGCATCGGCAATGGCGGCAATGCCTAGACCAGAAAGCAAAAGGGATCCGTCAAATGAGCCGGCCATAGGGACAAGCCCACCTACTTGTTCGACTCAAAGGTACGTTGTTCGATTGTTTTAATTTATTACCGTGACAGATAGAGCCTCAGAAGGGTCCTTATGTAGAAATACTCAGGCAAAGCATTCACACATCTTCTGTCGAGGATGTTGCCTGGGTGTCCGGCGGCGCTCAAAATTCCAGATCTTCATTTCATGCCGAACCCGGTACGGAGGTCCCTACGTTCAATCCGGCCTGTTAAGATTTCGGCGACGCGATGTCAGTTTCCAAATCGGAGGTAGAGAGCGCTATGAACCATCAGCAGTGATGAGAAGCCCTGCGCCACCCAGCGCTCTCCGAAGAAGAGTTTAATGCTCTATGCTCAGCGGAAGCGCACATCAGAGCTGCCCGAGCTGGGTTCGGGGAGGCCACGAAACTGATATAGTCTAGCCTGTCCGAACACCCATGTAAACCCAGTAACCCCCAAGCCTTAAATTGGTCAGAACGACTGAATTAAGGGTCCTCATATTGTCTTACTGCTATAGGAGGCCTCGAGGCAGTGAAGTGAGCAACTGGCCAAGGAACTGGAGGCAAGCCGAACACAGGTGGAAACCGTGAAGGCCGAATTGGATCACGTGAAAAGCTTTACCTGGGAGGCACATGGTGAGTATACGTGCTCTGCTGATCTTAGTATATAGTCTCATGCTGACGCACAGGTACTTTGTAGCAGTTGAATCAATAGGGAAATTGCAAAGAGAATTAGATGCACCCCGAGAATCTCAGCAGTACGCTGAATCCCAATATGAGGTTGGTTGTCGTATTTTACAACGAAATATTGAGGAGAAGAACCGCCTTCAGGCGGAAAACAAATAGTAGGCTGAAGAAATTGAGAGCTTAAAGACTCAATTGGCCTAGGCCCAAGAAGAGAACAAGAAATTACATAGGGGCATGTTCGGTAAGTGTGATTCAATATCGGACAATACTTCTTATATATGAAGTCTAATGGGCATGCCTTGGCACATGTATAGGCCTTCTGTCCAGGCGACCCGAAGAAGAGATCGGATCCTACCGAGGTAGCCTTCTGAAGGAGTTGTCCTCCCTTCATGAGTGGGCTCGGAAGGCCATGAAGAGCATGGTAAACGCGCTATGGCCTACCGAGCAACCTCCGGAGGAGATGATCGGACTGGTTGATCGATTCAAGGGAGCTTGACGTAGGTTCGAGCTACAGAAGACATCGGCTTGCCCAGAGGGAGCACGAGAGACGTGGGCGATGATCAAGACCTGTTATAACGGCCTTAAGCCTGAGCTCATGGCTCGGGTTGGGCCGGTTGGGTCGTATGGCAAGAAGTGTCGCTTCACTTGGTATACAACCACGCGATGCCCGCCACTCGTCTCTAACAAGAAGACTGATCCCTGGATACCTTAATAGAAAATCTTGATCAACATCCAGATGTATGATTATATGTAACTATCTACAAATAATCGAGAAAATTGCTCCATTTGTGTTGTAAACTTTGTCTTAACCGGCCATCGGCTTCGACCTCCTGTGCTAAGAGCTTGGGAGTGTTCCCTATAAAATATCGCTCTGGAAGGTTGAATTATGTTTGGGGAACCAGGCAATCCGGCCATTTGGTGCGAATGGACAGAAAGCACAGGGAGATATGTTATATTATTGCTTAGCATAATAAACATCGTCCAAAGAAAATAGTACCTCTATCGATACCTTTCTTCAGGGTGCTAAGTAAATCACAGGTAGTAAGGTCGTATACTTCTAGTATGTGACTAAGGGCACTGGTTCAAAAAGAATCCAAGTAATGGTGCTAACCACCATAGTCTTATTTGTTGCTTCCATCGTAGCCGACCAATTTTCTGCAAAAGATAGCTAGCTTTCGGCTTCACCTGTCTGAGGTAGATAGCGGGATGACCCGGTCATAACAATCGCAGAGGTGCTCCCTTTACCCTCTAGCCGAACAATCGGGAACATAGAGGGTAAGCACAGGAGCGAGGCAACCAAGCGTGGCTAAAATCTTAGTTCGAATTGATGCATATAATGGCTTAAAATTGACAATGGAAACATGCATACACAATAAATGTGAAAAATTGCTTAGAGCATAAAAGCATTGGCTTCGGTAAGAAACCCCTAGGTGTTGTGTTCGGATTCAACGATTAAGGTTGTAAGCCAAAAATCTTGATACAAGATCGATTGAGCCGAACATAGAGTTGGGGAAAAAAGGAAAAATTCAAGCGTGCCCAAAAACCAAGGTGGGATGGAAAGGACAAAGGAATAAAGAAAAAAGAAAAAAATGAGGTAAAAGGTACAGAGTATGATGACACCAGTTTATCCGTAGAATTGCCAAAGACGAGTTGTGTTCCATGTGTTTGGTTCAAGGCGGTTATCCGATTGCTTTCGAAGACAGTAAGCCCCTCATTGATTATGAAAGGGCCCTCCCATTTGGGGTCGAGTTTATTCTTCTGCTTCTTCGGGAGCTGTAAGACGTTTTCGCCTACATTATATGCTTTTGCCCTAACCTCCCTACTCTGGTAATGCCAGGCCTGCTGTTGATAAAAAGTAGAGCGTGCCAGAGCTATGTCGCACTCTCCTTCCAAGGTATCAAGGTCGTCAAGCCGATCTAACTCGGCTTCCTTCTCCTCATACATGCACACTCTTGGTGTATCATAAATAATGTCACAAGGGAGGACTGCTTCTGCCAAACAGACCATAAAGAATGGTGTGTACCCCATTGATCTGTTCGGGGTGGAGCACATGCCCCATAGAACAGAGTCAAGCTCCTCCACCCAATGGCAGTCAGACTCATGAAGAGATCGGATGAAGCATGGCTTGATGCGGCTCATGATGAGGACATTTGCTCATTCGACTTATCCATCAGTCTGTGGATGATATACCGATGCGTAATCGAGCTTGATGCCCATCTTTGCGCACCAGTATTTGACCTCTTGGTCCGTGAAGTTGGATCCATTGTCCGTTATTATACTGTGCGGGATGCCGTACCGGTGTACCATGCCGGATATAAAGTCAATTACTGGTTCAGACTTGGCTGATTTGATAGGTTTTGCCTCTATCCATTTGGTGAACTTGTCAACCATGACCAGTAGGTATTTATTCTTCTTGGTCCCCCCTTTAAGTGGTCTCACCATATCCAGCCCCCAGACCGCAAAAGGCCAAGTGATCGGAATAGACCGAAGTGCTGTTGGGGGCATGTGACTTTGATTTGCAAAAAGTTGACACCCCACACAATGTTTGACAAGTGACCGAGCGTCTTCTCGAGTAGTGGGCTAGAAGAAATCGGTGTGAAAGGCCTTGCTAACTATGGCTCTTGCTGCAGCGTGATAGCCACCCATCCCTGCATGGACTTCGGCTAAGAGTTGCCATCCTTCTTCCTCAGATATGCACCGTTGTAGTATTCCGATGGTGCTTTTCTTGTATAACTCGCCCTCATGGACTTTATTGGCTTTGGAACACCGAATTATGCGCCGCGCCTCCGTCTGATCATGGGGCAGTTTTTATGGAGAAGGTAGGCAAGGAAGGGATTGGTCCATGGCACGATTACTGCCATGACCTCATGAACCAAATTCGTCTCGTTCATTACGGAGCCGCCGATGATTTGGTCGTCTGGTTCATTTATAGGGGGAACAACTTCTTCCGCGCTGGTTAGACCGGCACCCTTATGATAGTCCTACCAACCAACTGATGGCTCAAAGATCCATTCAAAGAAAGTGTTTTTTGGGATGGGGTCGCATTTGGCCCCATGCGGGCCAATACGTTGGTTGCTTGGTTGTTGTCTCTAGCGACATGGTGAAATTCTAATCCCTCTAACCATGCAGATATCTTGAGGACGACGTTTCTATATGCCTTCATTTTTGGGTTCTTGGCATCGAATTCGCCGTTGATTTGGGAGATGGTCAAGTTGGAGTCTCCTCGTACCTCCAGTCGTCATATGCCCATTGATGCTGCCATCCGAAGACCGTATACGGAATCGGCATAGATGATCTGCAACACGTATCTAACGTTGTCGCTAGTGGGGGATGTGAGAATAACTCTAGCCCCCAGTCCGTCCAAAGTTTTAGATCCATCAAAGTACATTGTCCAATGGGAGTATGTACTATATTCCCTGGGGAGCTTGGCCTCTGTCCACTCGGCAAGGAAAGCTGCCAGCACTTTAGATTTACTAGCTCGTCGTGGCTTATAGACGATTTCAATGGGAAGGAGCTGAATAGACCACTTGGCTATGCGGCCTGTGGCTTCCCTGTTGTTGATTATATCGTTCAGGGGTACTTCGGAGGCCACCGTAACTGAACAGTCTTGAAAGTATTATCTGAGTTTCCGTGATGCCATAAATACTGTATATGCTATCTTTTGGTAGTGCGGGTATCTAGACTTACACTGCCTTAGTACTTCTGGCACGTAGTAGACCGGCTTATGCGTTTGGAATTTGTGTCCCTCCTCCTCTCGTTTGACGATGAGCACTGCGTTAACGACTTGGTTGGTAGCCTAAATGTATAGTAACATGGGTTCACCATCGCCTGGTGCTGTGAGTATGGCATTGCTTGCCAACAGTGTTTTAATTTCTTCTAACACAGCCGTTGCTTCATCGGTCCATCCGAAATTGTTAGTCCGTTTTAGCAGTCTGTGGAGCGGTAAAGCCTTTTTGCCGAGGCGGGAGATAAACGACTTAGTTCCGCCAAGCACCCAGCCAACCTCTGGACGTGCTTTAGCTCCGTGGGAATTGCAAGTTCTGATAGGGCACGGATCTTAGCCAGTTTCGCTTCTATTCCTCTATGGGAAACAATGAATCCAAGCAATTTACCATTGGGAACTCCAAATACACATTTGTCTAGATTGAGTCATATGTCGTACTCGCGTAGGCTGGCAAAGGTTTGCCCTATGTCGTCGATCAACTGGCTGACGTGTTTGGTTTTGATTACCATGTCGTCCACATATTCCTCGACTATTTTACCGACTTGTTTTGAGAGACAAATTTGGATCATGCGCTGGTATCTAGCCCCATCGTTTTTAGCCCAAAGGGCATTGTGTTGAAGTAGAATGGCCCATAAAGGCTGATGAATGTGGTTGCAGCTTGGTCGGATTCCTTCATTTTGATCTGATGGTATCCGGAATAAGCGTTGAGGAAACACAATGAGTCATGTCCGGCTGTGGCATCAATAATCTGGTCTATGCGTGGTAAAGGTAAAGGGTCCTTAGGGCATGCTTTGTTGAGGTCTTTAAAGTGGACAAACAGCCGCCAGGATTTGTCTTTCTTTGGTACCATGACCAGGGTTGCCAACCATTCGGGGTGCTTAATTTCTCGTATGAATCCGGCCTTTAGCAGTTTGGCTAATTCTTCACCTATAGCTTGTCATTTAGGCTCGGAAAAGCGGCACAGAGTCTGCTTAACAGGCTTAAAGCCTATGATGATGTTCAGACTGTGTCCTGCCAGCCGTCATGGGATTCCGGGCATATCGGAAGGATGACAGGCGAAGATGTCCTAGTTTTCTTGTAAGAATGTTCACAGTGCTTCGTCCACTATGGGGTCCAACCAAGCTCTGATGGACGCTGTCTTGTTGGGGTCCGTCGGATGTACCTGAAATTTGACGATCTCTTTTGCAGGCTTAAATGATGTGGGTTTGGGACTTTTTCTAAGGATCACATCGTCCTTATCTACTATTGACCGAAGTTAGGCCAGTTCCTCTACAGCGAAGGTCTCAGCTAGTGCCTCAAGGGAGAGCGCCGCTATTTTGTTTAGGGCTCGAAGGGCTATATTCGGATCACTGGAGATTGTAATTACCCCGTTTGGTCCTGGCATCTAGAGTTCCATATACCGGTAATGTGGTATAGCCTGGAATTTTGTGAAGGCGTCACATCCTAGCAGGGCATGGTAGCCGCTTGGGAAGGGCATGATGTGGAAGAGGAGTTCTTCGGATCGGTAGTTTTCGAGCATGCCGAACACTACGTCCAGGACGATGCATCTTGAACAATGCGCCTCTTTCCCCGGAATGATTCCCCGGAATGTCGTGCTGCTATGTTCGATGTGAGATCAGTCGAACTGTATTTTTTCCAGACTATCTTTGTAGACCAGGTTTAAACCACTGCTGCCATCCATTAACACTTTGTGTAACCTGAAGCCATCGATGGTGGGTGCAGAACTAGTGCGGTCGGTGAGTGACCGGGAAAGGTGGCTGGTTGGCTAGTATCTCCGAAGGTAATGGGTATGTCTACCCGTGCACTTGTTGCTACCACATGATAGACTTGTTCGAGTTCTCTAAGACCTCTTTTCCTCATGTTCCTTGAGTGGAACGTTTTGTAGATCATCACGACTTCAACGTTATAGTCTGGCGGCGATGTGGAGCGCCTATTTGGCGGTAATACCTCCATAATGGCTTCACCACTTTTTGCGACCTGGCTAACGACCCAACAAGCTCTAAGGCCGTGAGTCAGGATTGTGTTCAGCAATATGGAATGTATGGGGCATGGTTTATCCAATAGCTCGTCAAGGACACTACTGACCCCTGTAAGGGGCCTATTTCTCTTTTCGACGGGTTTGAGTCTGGCTGGCCGCTTTGGAGGTAGCCTCTTTTCTGATCTCCTCTAGGGTATTCGGTAAAGGTTGGTTCCGAAAATAGACGTTCAACTTGCTAGGCGCTTTCCATGGCACAATAGTTTTGTACCAAGTCTGACAGTTCGGTGAAGTCATGAATGTGCCGACGAGCGAGGGCGTTGAGAATCCCTTCATCATGGAAATTGGGATTGAAGGTCGCCATTATCTCCTGGTCACTAAGACCTCGTTCTTTGTTTCTAACGAGGAGGAGTCTAGCCCAAAAATGATGAAATAACTCTCGTGGTAATTGTTTAACATCTCATAAGTCCGCAGACTTGGACTCTGCTGTGATACTTGAGTGATCGACTTGGCTGGTGGGCGGGAAAAGTTTTGGCTCCGCGCCACGATGTGAGGCCGGGGTTACGAGCTCCGAATTATGTGCTAGATCAGGGTCCAATAAGGGTCTGTCTCCGGAGCGAACTCTAGGGTCTAGGTTGCAAGCGAGGACTTGATGATCGAAGATTGGGATATAAACAGTTTTTAATTTCGGTCACTTGGGGGACGAGCCCCAATCGGACACTCGACGGTGGTGACTAAGTGGGTGACCATGGTGATGAGAATCTCCCTATCACCGGGTTTAAGACCGAGAAGGTCATAGACTGGGGTCTGGTCGTCAGCCATGCGCAGGGCTTGAATATGATCAAATAGCTCATTTAGAAACGAGGCGACGGTAGGATGCGTGTCACTGAAGCAAGTGGGGTCGATATGCGAAGTCGCAGTTCCGGAGTCGCTCGAAAGCGGATCTGTGTCTTGTTTGCCCATAGTGGATCCAGTCACGACGGTCGGTTTGGGCGTTCCAGACAGCCCGGGGGTAACGGCCTCCTCAGAGGTAGGGCCCGATGTCCTCGGCGTCGAGACGTCGGGATCTGGGGGCTCCTCAATAAGAGTTGAGGGTTCTATCAAGACAGGTTCTCCCCATGAATCAGCGACGATCTCTAGGGTTCCGAATCTGAATCGTCGATCGGGGAAAAAGCTTCCGATCTGGCGAAGGTGGCCGGTCAGGTCTGTGTGCAACGAGGCGTTGCCTCTTGTGAAGATCTGATGAGGGATGAGGATATCCCGGATGCAGATCTCGTTGCTTGCGACAAGGCGAGCCATCGATTCTTTTGGCGATCACAACGGTACTCTCAATGAAAGCACCAATGTCGCTGTCAAAACCGGTAGATCTCGGGTAGGGGGTCTAGAGCTGTGAGACTAGGATCGATGGTAACAGGGGATGAAGGAGACGATGTTTACCTAGGTTCGGGACCTCCTATGGAGGTAAAACCCTACGTCCTGCTTGATTATATTGATGATATGTAGGTTACAGAGTTGATCTACCTCGAGATCGAATACCTAAACCCTAGATGAGTTGGCCTCTGTTCTACAACCTAAAACCCTTCAGCTTATGTAGACGCCAAGGGTACCTAGGGTTTACATATGGTCGGTTGCACATTGAAGGAAAAAGTCACGCCTATCTACTGTCGAGAACTTGGAGGACACACCACGGCTCCTTGAAGCTTCCACCCAGGCGATGGGACTTTTAATCATCTAATGCTCACCCAGCGGCCCACATAGTCCAGCCCATGAGAAATAGGTCGGCTATCCGAGGACCCTTAAACTAGGAGTCCCTCAGGATGCTTAGGTGCCTCCTCCGCCTCACTACAACTTGAAACCAGATGGCTACTATGGATGGTGATTACCAAGCTAGGCCAAAAGCCTAAGCTTGGGGGAGTACGTATTGTCACCGACAATACATTCATGTTCACACATTTCATTCCAGTTGTCGATCTTCTCACTTTTTCATTGTATTATACATGCTTGATTTCTTTTCTCTCTTTCTTCTTGCATGTTTGAAAAACTTTGAGAAAACCCAAAACTATTTCCTACTTCTTTTTAGCTTCTCTTTCTAGCTTAGTTTAATTCTAGTATCAAAAGAAAACCCAAAAAGATTTCTCGCTTCTTCTTTTACTTGTTGTGAGCTTTCCCGTGTAAATAGTTTTTCTCATTTTTGTTTTCTTTACATTCTTGGTTCATGAAAAATCAAAAACTCCAAAAATATTTCAGTATGTTTCTCTGAAATTCTTTTCTCTTTACTTGAGTTGTGCCGAGGAGAAGACCACGATGAAATTGTTGAGTTGCTCATATCTGCATTATTGTTTTTCTAACAAAGAGCCCATGTTACTTTGTCTTCTCCTCTTGAATAAAATGTTTGTAGATTCCATCTTAGTCCACAACACTCTTGCACTATTATTATCCTCTCATCATTCGGTCATGCAAGTGAAAGGCAATGATGACGACATTTGATGAATTGACTATGGTAGAGAAAAGCGGATATGAACTCAACTTGTTTTTGTTTTTGTAAATATATTTAACCTAGTATCCCTTGATTCAGCTCATTATGATCAAACATGTTTGCAATGACCATTAGAGATTATAGTTGTTCATGACATGCTTAAGTAGCTAGGAGTGGATAATGATTTATCTTGGGTGTCAACATGCATTAAAATAGTTGTGATGCAGTATATTAATATGGTATCCTCCTCTGAACGTTTCAAGTGGCTTGACTTGGAACATGTTCACGCATGTAGTTGAATCAAGACCAACATAGCCTTCATGATATTTATGTTCATGGTGTCCATAACCTACTCATGCTAGTATTCAATGTTGATTATATGTAATGGATGCTCATGAACGTCTTCGATGTCTAGCTGGCTGCGTCTCAATCTAATTGCTAGCCTTCTCCTGCACTAAGCGGGAATACTACTTGTGCATCAAAACCCTTAAACCAAGTTATGCCAGATGAGTCCACCATATCTACCTATATGCGGTATTACCCTGCTGTTCCAAAGTTAATTTTCATGTGCCACCTCTAAAAATTCAAATAAACATCTATTTTGTGTGTCTGGTTCGCTCATGAAGTGATAGGGGGCGGTAAATATCGTCCATGCTAAGATGGTTATTCTCATAACGAGTGTTTATTCACTTGTCCTTAAATGAGAGGGGCGGTAATAGGGATTTCCAGTCCCAAAATCAAAACTCAAATATAATTAAACAAAAACTCCCCAGGAATGTTGTTGGTTTGGACGGTACCCGTGGATATAGCTCGCAGTGGAGTGTGATTGTTGGTGGAGGGGGAGTAAACCTTTAGTTTTACCGCTTGGGAACCACCGCTAATTTGTTTAGTGTGGAAGATGTTGATAACTCTTGGTCGTGACGTTGCAAGAAGAGTGTACCTCTCAAAATTATATATCTGTTTGTTTTAAACTCCGAGCTGTGGCACCGCTGCAAATCCATGCTTCCCTCTGCGAAGGGACTATCTATTTACTTTTATGTTGATTCATCACCATTGAAATAAGCGCCAGACTTGAGAGCACTATTGTCGTCCTCATGCATTGTGTATAGTTGATGTTGGGTGCAGCATGAATGGATGTGGTCTACCATGAATTACAATGTTTAGTTGCTGCTTGAACTTCGGAGGTGCTGCGCATTTATGTTTTGCGGTCTCATAAAGGGCTAGCAAGATACCACTATTGTCATCTTGTATCATGATTGTTTTCAGAAAGTGTTGGCATTTAATATATATTATTATTGCTCGCTACTTTCTTATGTTATTGTTATGAATGAATATTATTACTAAGAGTTATTGTTGACATGGTTAGTCATAATCTTTGCTTAAAACCTGGGTGCTACTTAAGCATATATATGTAAACAAGAAAAAAAGAGTTTATAAAAGTTTTTCATTATCACTTTCAGTTTGTCAATCGAATTGCTTGAGGACAAGCAAAGGTTTAATCTTGGAGGAGTTGATATGTCTCCAACATATCTACTTTTACTCACTCTTTTGTCCTTGTTTTAGACTCTAATTTTCATGATTTGAATGGAACTAACCCGGACTGACGCTCTTTTCAGCAGAACTACCATGGTGGTGTTTCTATGTAGAAATAAATGTTTTCGGAACGCAACAAAATTTTTTGGAGATTTATTTTATAAAATATAAAAATACAAGAGCCAAAAACCATAGGAGATGGGGCCTAGGCTGGGCACAATACACCAGGGCATGCCAGGCACCCCTGGCCACGCCCTGGTGGGTTGTGCTCACCTCGGGGCCCCACTTGCCCTACCTCTGCCACTATAAATTATTAAATTTGGAGAAAGAAATCAAGGAGAAAGAATTATCGCGTTTCACGAGACGGAGCCGCCGCGACCTCCTGTTCTTCATCAGGAGGCCAGATCTGGAGTATGTCTGGGACTCCGGAGAGGGGAATCTTTGATCTTCGTCATCACCAACATTTCTCCATCACCAATTCCATGATGCTCCCCACCGGGAGTGAGTAATTCCTTCGTAGGCTTCCTTGTCGGTGAGGAGTTGGATGAGATTCATCATGTAATCGAGTTAGTTTTGTTAGGGCTTGATCCCTAGTATCCACTATGTTCTAAGATTGATGTTGCTATGACCTTGCCATGCTTAATGCTTGTCATCGGGGCCAAGTGCCATGATTTCAGATCTGAACCATTTATGTTATCATCATTATATCTATGTTCTCGATCCAATCTTGCCTAGTCATATGCACATATTACGTGTTATGACCCGTCAACCCCATAGTGACAATATTTGAGATACTTCACGGTGATGACCGTAGTTTGAGGAGTTCATATGTTCACCATGTGTTAATGCTTTGTTCCGGTTCTCTATTAAAAGGATGCCTTAATATCCCTTAGTTTCCTTATGGACCCCGCTGCCACGGGATGGTAGGACAAAAGATGTCATGCAATTCTTTTTCATAAGCATGTATGACTATTTACGGAATACATGACTACATTTCATTGATGAACCGGAGCTAGTTCTGTATGGCCCTAGGTTATGACTATCACATAATGAATATCATCCAACGAGTTACCGATCTAGTTCCTACGACATTTCCATTCATTATTCTTGCTAAGTTACTACTACTGTTGCTGTTGTTCCAACTGCTACAAAACCATTGCTACTACTGTTACCTCTATTGTTACTATTGCTAATACTACCAAACCTATCATATTACTGTGCTACTGATCACTTTGTTGCAGATATTTATCTCCATCTATTGTTGAATTGACAACTCAACTGCTAATACTCTCAAGTATTCTTTGTCTCCCCTTGTGTCGAATCTATAAATTTGGGTTGAGTACTCTACCCTCGAAAACTATTGCGATCCCCTATACTTGTGGGTTATCAGGCCCCACTTGGTGGACCCCCGAAACCCATTTGTCACTCCCGGTACACTACCGGAAGTGCCCGGAACTTTTTCGGAGCCCAAACACCACTTTCCTATATATCAATCTTTACCTCCAAACTATTCCAGAGCTCCTCGTGACGTTCGGGAAATCATCCGGTACTTCGAACAACCTTCGGGCACCAACATACATGAATCAATACTACCAAAACGTCACCGAGAGTTAAGTGTGCAGACCCTGCGGGTTCGAGAACTATGTAGATGTCACATCCCTAGTTACCATTGCTTGTGACAGCCCAAGACCGATGTTCCAGAAGATTCCAGAAGATTCCCCTTTTGTTTCCGTTCTCGCCATGTGTTTATCTGGTTGTCGCATTCATGATTGCATCATTCGCATCCGTTCGTAGTTGCCGGTTCTCTCCGTTCTGCCGTTGCCCGTTTCGAGACCAGCCACACACACGCGCCCACGGCACCGTTAAATAAAACCATTTTTAAGCGCGCGCGAAAATATTCTCGGATCGAGTTGAAACTTGTCGTGCGGTCTTGTTATAGCTTAGGTAGACCGCCTGTCGATTTTCGTCGCGATCCGAGTTCGTTAGATACCCCGTCGGTCAGTCGTAGCAGTGCGGTTTTCGGTAATCGTCGGACGTTATCGGCATTTTAAAACCCTGTGTCACAGGTCACCATTCTCTCTCTCTTCCCCACTTTGCCCCTCTACACAGTCCCCGTAACCCCCGAGTCTTCGCTTCCGGACGTCGGACCGTCACCCGACAGTCCGAAAAACGGACAGCGTCGTAAACCCTAGCCTCCCTTTCCTATTTAAGCCCCCCTTGTTCCCCCTCGTTCCGCGAGCTAACCCTAACCACAAACCCTAGCCAGCCCCTTCTCCCTCCTCCAGCCCCCAAGCCCTCCCAAGCCCATCTGGGCCCGTTCGAGCCATCCGGGCCCGGATCGGCGGTCCCGGAGCTCCTCGAGCTTCTCCCAAGCTCCCATGGAGGTCCTCCCGCAGCCTTGGCCGAGCCCTCGCCGGAATCCCCCTGGCCAGAACTGCCCCTGGCCAGAGCCGCCGCCGCTGGCCCTCGCCCGGACCACCGCCGGCTCCCTCTCCTTCCTTTCCTCCTCTTCCTCCTCCCTCTCTCATCTCTCCCTTCTCCTTCTGCTGAAGGAGCCCGAGCCGCCATGGATGTGTAGCTCCCCACTCCGCCGCCGGCCGCCGCCCTCGCCGCCGGGGACTGGTCACCCCCGGGCCGTCCCAGCCTTCCCTCGCCGGATCTGGCACCGGCAGGCCTCACCGCCCCTCGCCGATCGCCGCCGCCGCCGCTGTCCTGCTCGGGGTCGAGCACGGGGACGAGGCCGCTCCGCCCATTGACCCGCAGCGCCCCGCGTGGGTTGGATCTCCGCCGGCCCACCTCGCCTCCTAGCCGGCCCAATGGCCCAATGTGAGCAGCCCTGCGCATTTTTCTTTTTCTTTTAGGCCCATAAGTTTTTCTTTTCCATTTCAGAGTATTGTCTAAATTCATATTGCTAATAGATAATTATCCGTGCACCGTTTCGAAATATTTCGAACATGAAAAATGCTTAGAATATTATGTAGATTAATAAAATGTTATTTTCATCCATGCCTAAGTTGTCTAACATGTCATTTCCTGCATTATTGCATATATGGCATATTTTGCATTTTTGCATATTTAATAAATGTGCATCGGAATTAATTAAATCTCATAATAAAAATGTTCATGTCATCGGCATTGCATTTTCATGCATGATAAAAATGTTGGCATGTTGATTGCAATTATTTTGCATTAATGGATTGCTCTAACGTGATTAGGCCAAACACCCGCATATTTAATTGTGATTTATTTTCTACATGAACATATGCATATTATATATGTTTTCGGAGTAGAAAAACTCATAGGAATTATCTGTGCATTTAGTTTTGCCATGTGTGAATTTTGTGTGCATGTCATTTATGCCGTGATGCCCTTTTGTCATTTTCGTAGGAATTAATCCGTGCATGATATGAAATAATTTTCAACATGAAAGTTGCTCTTTGATATGTGTCCTAGCCCATCGACATTTTGTTTGTCATGGAAAAGCATGTTTAGGTGTTGTTTTGTTGTTTTCAACTTGCTATAAAAATCTATTATTTTGAGGGTCAAAAATATTTCTAAGTCGGGAATCTGTTATATTTTGTTGCTGTCTTGCCATGTGATTTGCTAGTGACCTAGAACTCTTTTGTGGTAGGTGTAATGGAGTTATTTGTTGTTGATTTTGTCCTCTAGCTTTCTGTCAAGTTTCATGACATAATATTACTTGTAGCATATAGTTTCACTTCTGTCAATATGCCTTCGTGATAAAAACTGCATTGTCTAAAACTGCTATTTCACTAAGTCTGAAACTGTTTTAAAGTAGCCTTCTTGTGAGCTTCCTACCTAGTGATCCATGCATGTTTTGATTATGATTTGTGAAGATGAAATGAAGTGTATGTGGTATGATATTGCCCCATGCTTATTTTGTGCATTTTAGATTATTGTAACTTGTTGTTTTCATATGTTCAAAATGCCATGTTGCTGTTTCTGGCAGATTTCATCAAAAACTTGCTTTGATGATTGTCGTTGAACCGTAGCTCCGTTTTGGACATTCCATATATGAAACTTGCTTAGAATCTCATGTAGTTTCAAAATAACTTGTTGCATTTATGATTTGAGGTGGTTGTGATTGTTTCCCCATGCATTTGCATTAATGTCATGTGCATCTTGTGTTGCTCATATCTTTTGAACCGTGGCTCCATTTGAGATGTTCTATATATGTAAATAGATTAGAATGACGTGTATAATAACATGGTAGGCTTTATTCTATGGTTTAACTATTATAAAACGTGTTTAGTTCAGATCTGGACTAATTTCTAAATTAACATATGAGGTCATTTCGAAAATGCTATAAGTTGTTTCCGGCCTCATTTAACATGCCTAGATAGATAGTTTACTTATGATTCACCTCTTGCCATGGTTAACAACATTTAAAATTGTCATGTACCTAACAGAATTTAACTAAATAATTTGAGTGTGAAGTTTCGTCAATATGCAACTCGTTGCATATTGAACTTCACTTAATGTGTAGAATTTGATTGTTGTGAATTGTCATGATTTGCATATTAAACCGGACATGCATCATATTTATTTGTGCATAATGTCTTGTATATGTTGTGGTGTATGTGTTGATTGTTGTTTCGGATTGTTTCTTCTCGATAGATTTCCGAAAGCATTCGGAGTGTGAGGATTCGTTCGACTACATTGGTTCGTCTTCTTCATGGACTCGTTCTTCTTCCGAGCAGGATCTCAGGCAAGATGACACATATCCCTGGATACCATTACTATCATTGCCATGCTAGTTGTCTCGTCTTTTACCATTACATCTCACTCCCTACCACTTGTTTGATAAGCCTCCCAACACTGCCATGATAAGCCTCTAAGCCCTCCACATCCCAGCAAAACATTGTTTGGCTATGTTACCGCTTGCTCAGACCTTCTTATAGCGTTGCTAGCTGCAGGTGCAATTGCTTCCATGTGTCAACATTGACCTTTTTTTGTTATATCACAATATTGATGCTATTTAATTTAATGCACATATACACTTGTTAAAGGGTGGAAGACTTGGCCTTTTGCTTGGTGTTTTGTTCCACTCTTGACGCCCCTAGTTACTTGTGAACCGTTGTTATGTTCCATAATTGAGCGCTCCTAACATGCTCGGGGTTGTTATGGGGACCCCCTTGATTTTCGGGTTAGAATAATGCTTGTCTGGCAAGGCCCAACATTGGTACTACATTTGCCTAATAATTAATGAACTTGCATAGGGGATTTTCCGGACCCCATGGATAATTAAGCAACCCCCAGGCCAGTGCTCCGCATGAGTGTTGGTCCAAAAAT
Organism: Hordeum marinum; assembly: GCA_022496015.1. Taxonomy (NCBI): domain Eukaryota; kingdom Viridiplantae; phylum Streptophyta; class Magnoliopsida; order Poales; family Poaceae; genus Hordeum; species Hordeum marinum. The sequence goes on along the minus strand of CM039677.1, from coordinate 335,542,923 downwards.
GTCAACAGCCGATGGCCACCAGGGGCAACTCAGTGTTTGGCCTACCGGAAGTTTGGACAATCCGCCGTGTCCTGAGAACGGGATACGTCGCTCCTATCGGGATCGTCGACACGTCGGGAGGCCTTGCTGGATTTGTTTTACCTTTCTCGAACGTCTTGAGTGAGGAACTCTGATTTTCTTTGGGCTATCTCGAGGTGTTGGATTTCCTTTGGAGTTGCCTAGGAAGATCACGAGATCCGTGGTTGAGGTTATTCCCACTACGTGTGGTTAATTTGTGATGGATGAGTTGGAGCACCCCTGTAGGGTTAAATCTTTTCGAGAAGCCGTGCCCGCGGTTATGTGGCAAACTTGGATACTTTTTTTAACACCCGGTCATAGCAAACTTGAAGTAAACTCTAATAAAATACACCAACTGTGTGCGTAACCGTGATTGTCTCTTCTTGTGAGTCTTTATCCGAAAGAGAACATGGTGGTGTTATGATTGACGTAAGTATGTGTTTAGGATCAGTTAGTGATCATTACTAGTTCACGTCCGTTATGCGTAGACCACCATACTTTACTTTATGTGCTCGTAAGTTAGCCACTCAAATATATGCTTAGTCGCTTGCCGCAGCCTCACCACTTAGCCATACCTTACCTATAAAGCTTTAATAGTTCTGATACCCTTGGAAATGAGATTGCTGAATCCCTGTGGCTCATAGATTACTAGAACACCAGTTGCAGGTTCAGGTAATGTGATAATTTGACGTGAGCGTGTTGCTTGATTTGATTTGGAGTTCGTCTTCAATCTTGGATGGGTTCCAGGCGGCAGCCTGGGATAGCAAGGGTGGATGTCATTTTATCGTTTGATTTCGTCCGTAGTCGGACCCTGCTCTTATGTATGATGTTTGAGATGTTATTTTATTGATGTGACTCTGATGTAGCTTGTGGCGAGTGTAAGCCAATTCCAGATACTCATCTCTTCTGTACATGCACTTGTAATGATACCCATTCTTGCGAACGCATCGAGATGCGCTTCTATCCCTGTCGAGGTCCTCGTGCCCAAATAAGGATAGGACGGCATCTTGGGCGTGACATTGCTCTGGTTAGCATGTGTGTGCATCATGTTTTGATTTTGCATCAGTATGAAATGGGGATCAACAGAAACCCTAGCACCTCACCTGAATTAAACTAATTTAAAGGTTGTGAAAAATCAACAAATCCAAAATGCCCATAAAAAATGCCTCCCATGTCTGCTAAATATTGACATCAATATATCAGGGGACATTTTAATATTTAGAACATATATGTAATTTTAAAAATAAATAATAAAGCTATTGAAAAGGCCAAATAAAGCATTATAAATATTTTAGCCATTAAAAAATGTTGAAACCTGTTGTGGAGGTTTGAAATATTCAAACTAAGCTCTCCAAAATATTTCAACAATTTTGTGCTAGGATTTGAGGCAAAAAAAAAATAAAACAAATAAAAAAATAGAAACAGAAACAGAAAGAAAAAAAGAAAAAGAATAACCTGCTCCGCCTGGCCCAGGAGGGAGAAGATCCATCCCAGCCCACCAGGGGCAGGGGGTCTTCTTCTACCTCCTGCCAGGAGGACCAGGCAGCTGCGTGGCGAGCTCACCGTCGCTCCTGGCCACCTCCTGACTGCCTGGCTCCCGTGGAGGCCTCCTGAAGCTCCTCGAGGCTGCCCTGACCACTCTCCTGTCCCTCAGTTCCCCTCTCCCTCGCTCTCCTCTCCCCTCTGTCGCCATGGCCGTCGAAGCTCCGCCGCCGTAAGGTCGTCGCTCTAGCCTCTCCCCTTGCCGCCGAGCCTCTCAATGGATCTTCCTCAATGCCGTCGTCCTCCTCGCCAAGCCAAGCGCCGTCGGAAGCCCTCCATCGCCGCCATCGAGATCGTCTTCAACATCCAGCCTCTGGCAAGGACATGAGGGTCGCCGCCGCTCCAGATCGTCCCCGAGACCGCTTTCAACAGCTACGTGATCGCAGTGAGCCCCCGGTCTCATTCCCCCTCTATCCTTGGGCAATCCTGCGCCGTAGCCCCCGATTCCATTTGCACCCGAGGAGCTCCGCCGCACGATTTCGACACCAGCGTCGCTCTGGTGACCAGGTGGTTCCTACAAGGCCACCATCGATCTCATGGGGTCCCGTAGAGGCCGTAGGAGCCAAGGCCCGGTCCTTTTGCACACTGGAGCGACGAGCCCGTGCTCACCCAAGCTCCGATAGCCGCCGAGCTCAATGCTATCGTCGGCTCCGGCTATCTCAGCCCCTGAGGTGTGTCGGGTTGGATGCGCGCGTGCACGTAGTGTAACGCCAAAGATGCGCGCCTATCCATATTTGGGCACGGGGGCCTTGACAGGGATAGAGGCACATCTAGTCGTTTCGCAAGTTCAGTATCATCAAATACATTTATGAAGAGAGGAGTATATGAGTTGGCTTACACTTGCCACATGCTAAATTACAATCCACACTGTTTATTCAAACATCATTCAGAAGACAAGGACCGACTACGGATGAAAACAAACGAGAAAAGTGCGATGAAACTGTCTTGCTAGCCTTGAAGATCACAACTGAGGCCGCTCTAATCGTTTGGATATGTGACGTACATCCTACCACATTCCTCATCATACTCCCACTAGAGCTGCATCACACCATCTGGCACGGTCTCATCTGCACCTGCACCTGTATTTGTTGTAGTAATCCGTGAGCCACGGGGACTCAACAATCTCGCAACCGGGTACCGAGACTATTCAAGCTTATTAGGTTGGATCGGGGATAAGTGGTGAGTCTGGAGCAGCACTAAGCATTGTATGGTGGCTAACTTACGAGAACATGATGTAAATATGAGGACTACGATAGACGATCGAGAACTAGCATGACCGCTAAGCGATCCTGAACACCTACTTACGTCAGACATGACCCCGTCGTGTTCTCCCTCGGTTCATGTTCACGAGCAGACACGATCACGGTTACTCACACAGTTAGTGTATTTTATTGGGGTTCACTTAAAGTTAACTATAACCGGGTGTTAAACAAAATATCCAAGTTGCCACATAACCACGAGCATGGCTTTCCAAAATATTTGACCCTGTAGGGGTGCTCCAACTAGTCCATCATAAATTAGCCACACTCCGCGGGAATAACCTCGACCACGGATCTCGTAATCTTCCTAGGCAGCTCCAAAGGGAAAACCGACACCGCGAGATAGCCAGAAGAAGATCAGAGTCCCTCACGCAAGCCATTCGAAAAAGGTAAAACAAGTCCAGCAAGACCTCCCGACGTGTTGACGAACCCGATAAGAGCCGTGTATCTCGTTCTTAGGACGCGACCATATGAGCGCAGCGTACGGTAGCCTGATAGAAATCTCCCGAGTTGCCCCGGGTTGGCCCCGCACATGACTCTAGTTTGGACCAACACTCATGAGGAGCACTAACCTGGGTTGTTGATTAATTATCCACGGGGTTGCAAAGCCCTATGCAATTTTATTAAGTTGTTTAAGAAAATAGTACCATTGTTAGGTCTTTCCACACAAGTTTTAATCTCAACCGAATAATCAAGGTGGTCCTCATAACAATCTCGAGCATGTTAGGAGCGCAAAGTATGGAAATATAACACCGGTAGCAAGTAACTATGGCATTAAAAGTGGAACAAAACACCGAGCAAAAGTCCAAGCCTTCCACCATACCAAGATATATATGTGCATTAAATTAAATAGCAGTAAATATTGTGATATCACCAGATATCCATGTTATCACATGGAAACAACCTGCACCTGCAACTAGGAACGCTATAAGAGGGGCTGAGCGGCGGTAACTTAGCCAAACAAGGTTTGCTAGGATGCGAAGGGGTTAGAGGCTATCATGGCAATGTAGGCGGCTTGACATTCAAGTGGTAGGTAATGCATATGTAACGATAAGAGCGAGACGTCTAGAAAAGAAAAAATAGTGTCGGGATCCGGGTACGATCATCTTGCATGTTGGTTCTTTAAAGGGACAAGGAGCGGGGTCCGCGTAGTGGTACTCTCCTAGATCCTCGTACTCAGGTTCAACACTTGCATCTATCCAAGAGAAACAACAATAATAAACAACCAACCAAGCGGCAATGCACAAACAAGATTATGCATGATTCAGTTGAAGTATTTAGCATGGCAATCCTAAGCTAGTCATGTTTCTCATGCAATAGTTAAGTTATTTACAATTCTTGATAGAACCTCATGTAAATTTTCTTGAACTTGTACGATCATAGAAAATATGGATGCTTCATGCAAAATCGATGCAAATGCATATGTAGAATATAGGAAACGGAGTAACGGATCTCATGCTATGCTCACCGCAAGTTACGAAGACAAAATACAAGACAATGAAGGCCATAGGCTATTCCTTGGTATTCCAAGGTAGCCACTGGTTAGGAAATGAAAAACCAACCACAGTAGAGCCAACGAAAAAGCAAAACAATGCAGCATAGCTCCCAGAAGTCACAAAACACTAACACACACAATATGTTTCAAAACAGCAACATAGCAACTCCCACAACATTTATCTAGAGCTACAGGATGTTTCCAACCTCAAACAAAACATTTACAGAAACTACATAACATGCTTATCAAATCATCCAACTACACAAACTGGAAAGGAAGCACACATCACTAGGCATGAAGGTCACAAGTTGGCATGATGAAACATATTCTAGGGACTTAGAAAATCATAGTTTTTTTGGAATCTGAGTTAAGCTGATAGCAAGTTGACAGCAGAAACTAATGGTGATACAGACCACCTCATGGCATGAAAATTAACATGATGGTAGAGGACAACATCTATTACAAAACACTAGCACTGAGCTTGAGCTAACACACAACATATCACTTGGTAGCATCCACTTAACATGGCATGAAAATAATAACAGATTCTCAGACTTAGAAATATTTAGCATGTTGAAAACAACATCATTTTAATAGTCACTTTGGAGCAAGATTCCCACTTATATGCAAGCTTATCATGTTAAAAGTAAATACCACGGCATACTACTCATGAAATACTACCACTTCCATGTTGACACAATTATCATAGCATGCATGGATTAATTATAAGTAAAATAACAAAATGACATATTGAGAGAAAATGCCATTTTGTCAAACCTGCTCAAATGACAAAACAGGTTGCACCAATGGATTCACTGGGAAATTCTACCCTAATTCCATATATCATACCCATATGTAAGCTTTTTTAAAACTCACAAAAACATGCTCGAAAAACAACATGTCACACTCATAAGTCAAAACTTACTATATAAGCTCATATCCAAATATGCTCATGGCCAGATTTACTAATTTACCCGAAAAGGAAATATCCCAAATAAACACAATAAAACACCAAAACAAATAAAAAACAAAGAGATAGGAGGCGCCCACCTAGCATAGACACGAGGGCCCCTCTGTGGATGACAAGTGGGCCATGGGCCCACTGTCATACACACACACTAGCACATACACATACACACACAAGCACACATGCTCACAGTCTGGATCTCCCTGCCACAGGGAATCCCACCATACTCATGCACACACGCTGGCACACGCACAACTCTCCACAACCGCACTAGATCCCACCACAACCACACTGGATCCGGTCCAACGCACACACAAAAAAATTGAAAAAGAAAAGGGAGCCGGGGGGTTCGAACCCGCGACCTCTTGGTCGATACCCACCGGCACGCACCATTGTGCTATGCCACGACTTCGGACTGAAGGAGGAACCTGCCCCTCTAATGCTAACTAACGAAGGCACATCTCTGATGAAACTAAAGAAATCGACAGCGGCGACAGACTGACGACGACGGCGAAATTCCGGCGACATAAGGGCTCTCCGGCGATGGGGAAACCCAGAGGGGGCATGGGATCCTCAGGAGGGTCCATTCCCGGGGCTAGGACGCGAGATGGCTGTGGCAGCAAGCACTAAATGCAGGCTAAGCTTGAAGCTTTCCAGCCATGGCAGCGGCAACGACAACGGCAAGCGAGCGGCGACAAGCAAGCGGGCCTACCTACAGGACAAGCAGCTAGATTGGGGAACGACATGGATGCTCACCGAAAGGAGGGTGGCAACAACGCTCGCACTCGGAGCAGAGGAAGAAGACGCGGCGATGCGGGGCTCGGAGCAGAGGAAGAAGACGTGGTGACAGTCGATGCTTGCGGAGGCTCTCCGGCCCCTCCTATCGCCGAGAACGAGCTGCAGGGAGAGTCCCCGACCCCAACGACATCCTGGACACTGAGGAGAGATGATGGAGAGGCGCGGATGACAGCAAGGAGGGCCGGCGGCTCTCTGAATTTAATCTCTCTCTCTCTCTCAGAACTTACCCGAGGAGAAAGGAAGGGAAAAGAAGGGAGAAGGAGGGAGAGAGGAGTGGCGGCAAGGAGGAAGAGGCAAAACCCTAGGGATTTGCACCCTTTTAAAGGGGCTGGCCTCGACGTCCGTGAGCTCCTCTCACGGCGTCACCGTCGAGCTCTCTCTTTGCGGCTCTCTTTGATCATGACGGAAACTGGCAACGAGAGCAGGTAGCCGCTAGCTTGGCCAGGCTGGGCTGCGCTAAGGAAGATGGCCCACGAGGGAGGGAAGGCCCAGGTGGGCAGCTCACACACACAGGAAAAAATAAGAAAGTTTTTATCTTTTTAAATACGCAGCAACCAGAAAAACTAACAAACATGACTGGCAATGATTTTAGAGAGAACAATTATATTTTATGAAACAGTAAATTGTACTCTTGTTTATAAAAATGACCCTGGCATTTTTAGAACAAGTAAATTTTACACATATTTGAAATAACATGAAATCTGTTGCCTTTTTTATTATATTTAAAAACCAGAAACCCAAAGAACAAACTTGTCGTAAAACAAAACATACACATCAAATTATTTAGATGAGTTGGAACATTTTTACAGAATTTTTAAACACAAGAATATCACACGTTGCAAATGAATTGAATAGGGAGGACTTCAAAGTTCAAATAGAGAGTGTTTGCAAAGAAGAAAGAAGGGGAAGTTAAACACACTCTTGCACGCTCACGACATGCTACATTAACACCACATCACATGATCTTACCAAACAACACATCACACCACAACACATCACAAGCAAGCAAAGAATAAGAGATTTGCAATTGATATAATGAGCATGATGGCATGATGCATGATTCATAAGATTGAAATGGCAATGAAGAAAAATCATAATTCATTCAATAACATGGCAAGCAAGAGGTTCATATGGGTACATGACCATAAATAGCAAGGGTATCACTTGGGCTGTTACAACTCTCCCACACTACAAGAGGATATCGACCCATGATCTAAGAACGAAAGAACTCTGGATATTCGGAACGGATAAGATCCTCACGTTCCCAAGTAGCTTCTTTATCGGAATGATGAGACCAATTCACCTTGAGAAACTTGATTGACTTGTTGCGAGTCTTATGCTCAGTTTCTTCGAGAATAGCAACTGGATGCTCACGATAAGATAGATCTTCTTGGAGCCCAATGTCTTGGAGGTCAATGGTATGCTCGGGAGTCTTGAAGCACCTCCAGACCTGAGAGACATGGAAGACATCATGCACATTTGCGAAATTCGGAGGAAGCTCTAGTTGATAGGCAAGTTCACCTCTCTTGCCAACAACTCTGAAAGGACCCGCCAAGCGAGGAGCTATCTTCCCTTTAATTCCAAAATGCTGAGTGCGCTTCATGGGAGAGACTTTGAGATATACTAGATCATCAACTTGAAAGGAGACATCCTGATGTTTGTTATCTTCATAACTCTTCTGTCCGGATTGAGATGCTTTGAGGTTCTCATGAATGACACATCACATTTCTTCTGCTTCGGTGATGATGTCTTTGCCCAAAATTTGATGCTCACCGGTTTCAGACCAATTGAGCGGGGTACGACACTTCCTGCCATAGAGAATCTCGAAAGGGACCTTGCCTGAGCTAGCCTGAAAGCTGTTGTTGTATGAAAATTCAGCGTATGGAAGGCAGTCTTCCCATTTCATGCCCAACAAAATGACAAAGGCTCTGAGCATGTATTCAAGGATTTGATTGACTCTCTCAACTTGACCACTTGTCTGCAGATAGAATGCAGTGCTAAAATGGATCTTGGTACCCATAGCAGTCTGGAAGGACTCCCAAAACATGGAAGTGAAGAGGCTTCCACGGTCAGATGAGATGAGCCGAGGAATACCGTGCAAAGAAACTATCCTTGACGTATACAACTCTACTAGCTGAGCTGCCGAGGTAGATTCTTTGACCGGAAGGAAATGAGCAACTTTGGTCAGCTTCTCGGTAACCACAAAGATGGCATCGTTGCCCCTATTGGACTTAGAAATATCAGTGACAAAATCCATCTCCACATGATCGAATTTCCACTCTCGAATAGGCAAAGGCTGAAGGAGACCTGCTGGACGTTGATGTTCCACCTTCACTCTGCGAGAAACATCACACTCGGTCATGAACTGAGCAATTTCATGTTTCGTGCGAGTCCACCAGAAGGTTTGCATGAGGTCCTGATACATCTTGGAACTGCCTGAATGAATGGATAGAATAGAATTGTGTGCTTCGTCCTTGATAACCTTCCTGAGATCACCTTTAGGGACCACCAAACGGTCCTCAAAGAACAAGGTATCTCTGTCATCAACGCGAAAGCACTTATACTTCGGAGTGCCCTTGGCCACACCTTTCTTCACTTTCTTCACCATTGCATCAAAAAGTTGAGCTTGGTGAACCTGATCTTCCAGAGTCAGAGAGACTTGAAGATTGGCAAGAAATCCTTGCGGAATCATTTGAAGATTGAGCTTGCGGAAGGCTTCACAAATCTCTGGTTGAAGAGGCTTAAGGATTAGACTGTTGCAGTACGCCTTTCTACTGAGTGCGTCTGCAATGACATTTGCTTTTCTAGGAGTATACTCAATGCTTGGATTGAAGTCCTCAAGAATTTCCACCCAACGAGTCTGCTGAAGATTGAGATTGGGTTGAGTGAAAATGTACTTCAAGCTCTTGTGATCGGTGTACACCTCAACTAGTCTACCCAACAACAAATACCTCCAAGTCATCAGAGCATGCACAACTGCCACCAACTCAAGATCATGAGTGGGGTAGTTCTTCTATGCAGGCTTCAACTGACGCAAGGTATAAGTAACTATCTTCTTATCTTGCATGAGAACACCACCAAGACCTTGGAGAGAAGCATCACAGAAAACTTGGAAAGGCTTTGATTGCTCAGGAGGAACAAGAACTGGAGCTGAAGTCGGTCTCTGCTTGAGTGTATTGAACGCCACATCACACTCAGGAGACCAAACATACTTGACATTCTTCTGGAGGAGATTAGACATAGGCTTAGCAATTTTAGAGAATTTCTCCATGAATCTTCGGCAATAACTAGCAAGCCTGAGGAAGCTACGAAGCTGCTTGACATTCTGAGGAGGCTCCCACTTCAAGATTGCCTCAACTTTCTCAGGGTGAACTTTAACCCTCGGTAGATATCACATGCCCATGGTACACCACTTCATTGAGCCAAAACTCACACTTGGAAAACTTAGCATAGAATCGATGCTCTGTTAACTTGTCAAGCACAAGCCGGAGATGCTCTGCATGCTCTTCTTCAGTCTCCGAGAACATGAGGATATCATCTAGATAGACCAAGACGAACTCATTCTTGAAAGGAGATAATGTGAAGTTAATCATTCTTGAGAAGGTTGGAGGAGCATTGGCGAGACCAAACGACATGACGGTGTACTCATAAGAGCCAAAACTCGACCTGAAAGCAGTGTTTGGAATATCTTCTTCACGAATGCGAATCTGATGATAGCCGATGCAAAGATCAAGCTTCAACAAAACCTTGGGACCTTTCAGTTGTTCAAACAACTCATTGATGTTGGGAAGTGGCTACTTGTTTCTGATTGTCTTTTTATTCAATGGACGGTAATCGACACAAAGTCGGTTCGTGCCATCCTTCTTCTTGACAAACAAAACACCACAACCCCATGGAGAAGAACTTGGTCTGATCAGACCTAGACGTTCTTGTTCAACTAGATGCTTCCTCAACTCTTTCAGCTCTTCGGGGCCAAGTTTATAAGGGCGCTTGCAAACCGGTTCAGTTCCAGGTTCAAAATCAATCACAAACTCGACTGGCCGGTGCAGAGGCATTCCTGGAAATTCTTCTGGAAAGACATCTTCATACTCACAAACCACCAGAATTTGAGAAATAGCCGAGATTTCACCCTTCTCATTAAGAGCAAAGAGACGGATTGTGTCATCGGGAGCTGCAAAAATAATCAGATCTTTTGAAGGATGAGTAAGCTTGACTTCTTTGGGTTGACAATCAACATGCGCCTTGTTCATAGCCAGGAAGTCCGTGCCAAGAATGAGATCAATATCGGAATTACCGAGAACAATTGGAGAGGCCGGAAAAGAATAATTGCCCATCTTGATAGAGACATCCGGAACAATGCGATTGGAATCAAACATCTTACCAGGCGAAACAACAGACAAGGACCTAGGCAACTCTTGATAATCAAACTCATGCTTGACAAAGAAGGAACGAGACATGAAACAATGTGATGCACCAGTATCAAACAGAACTTTTGCAGGAATAGAATTGACTGAGAGATTACCCATAATCACTTCATGAGACTGCTCTACTTCAGCTGCATTTACCATGTTCACCCTTGTTGACTTGGGATTATACTTCACCATAGCATTGCCTAGAGGTCTGATTTGAGGAGGAGGCAGAAGACGCCGCTGGTTGCACTTGTTTGAGTAGTGACCCTTCTGACCACACTTGTGAGAAGTAACCTCTGATAGCGGACGAAAGTTGCCTGGAGGAGGAACATTAGCTGACTTGGGTGCCTGGGGCCTCTGCTGATATCCTGGGTTGGGTGGGTGGGAAGAACCACGACCACCGAACTATCTCTGCTGCCAAGGAGGACGAAACAAAGGAGGATTAGGAACAAAATATTTCTGCTGCTTAGGGACCATCTAAGAGCTGGAAGAAGAAGAATAGGAATCCCTGGAACGCTTCCTTGAGTTCTCCAACTTGAGTTGCGTTGCCTCGACCTTCAAAGCCATGTTGTAGAACTGATCAAACTCACGAGGCTCTTGAAGGACCATACCCGGTAGAAGCTCATCCTTGAGACGACCTCTAAACTGATAAATCATGGACTTGTCATCTAGAACATCTTGCTTAGCATAGCGAGCCAGATTCTGGAACTCGATGTTGTACTGATAGACAGACTTGCTCCCCTGCTTTAGGTGCCTGAACTTCTCACGCACCTCCTCGACAAAGCTTGTTGGAATGTAATGGTCCCTGAAGTCACGATAGAAATCGTCCCAAGTGATAACACGATCGCCCCTGGAGTCCTTGTATTGCTGCCACCAATCTGCTGCCTGACCCTTGAGCTGGAACGACGCGAATCTGACAAAGTCCTCTGGTTTGACATTGCTGCACTCAAAATGCTTACTCAGGTCACGGAGCCAATCATCTGCATCAAAAGGCTGCTCACAACAGGTGAAAGACATGGGCTGGTTGGCAAGTAATTGGTTGAGCGTCGCGAACTGAGGTTGATTCTGAAAATTCCCGTGAAAACGTTGCTGACCCTGATCTCTTTCTTGCAACAGCCTGACCAACATCTATGTATTCGCATTGGTTGCTTCCATCATAGCTTGCCAAGCTTCTCGAGGAGGAGGCGGTGGTGGAGGTGGTGGGGGATCAGACTGGTCCCCATCATGACCCGAACTCCCGCGAGTTGTTGGAGCCATCTTGGAGATGGAGAAGAACATTATCACCTTATTAACAAAGATGATAGCAAACAGCTGAATCAAATGACTTGAAATAAATTGAACGAGTAACACAACAACATTCCTACTAAAAATTTAGTAAGAACGCCTTCTTCGGTTTTGCGATAATATCATGAGATATTAGAATCTACTAGCACTAACAAAAAAGTATTGAGCTAATGCTGCTCGGAACAAATGTATATGCCCTCGTACATCTGAAGAAGATGATCCTAGATATCTACATGAGTTGCCACCTAAGAACTTCCGAAAACTTTCTGGTTATGCAATCCGATGTTGGGGATACAAGGAGGAAATATCTCACACAACTAAAAAACCTACACCAAAACTATATCCATCCTTCAACACATAACCAGAGGCTTTCGCAAGTCCATCTAACTTGGGTCCTCGAAGGCACAACGATACTAACCATGGTGGTACCCCAGACGCCTCCCCAGTACTGGGTGACTTGGACCTTATCTCACCACGACAAGTACGGAAGCATTTCCGAACACCCTCCATCCTGAGATACTAAGGAAGCTCAATGATAACGATGTGCCAAGAATTCCCTGCAGCTCAACTCCCCGGAAGAAATCAAGTCACACAGGAGGCACCAAGATAGAACTCCGTCACATTGGAATCGTATAGTTTCTGAAATATCTGCGTGATCCTAAATTTTTTTGAGCGAGAAGAGGAGTAGAATCAAAAATTCCTAAATAGAATACCTCACTAGAGTATAGAAGAGGAGTAAAAGAAACCTACTCTCTGATATAACTAGACTCGAAATAGTTTTTATTAGACTCGACTCGGCCATGTTCGATCAAGCAAAGGGCTCCTATGGTCGTATGGCTCTGAATACCAACTTCTAACGAACAAGATGCATGCCTATCCATATTTGGGCACGGGGGCCTCGACAGGGATAGATGTGCATCTAGTCGTTTCGCAAGTTCAGTATCATCACATACATTTATGAAGAGAGGAGTATATGAGTTGGCTTACACTAGCCACATGCTAAACTACAATCCACATAGTTTATTCAAACATGAAACTTTCTTGCTAGCCCCGAAGATCATGACCAAGGCCTCTCTACTCGTCTGGATCTGTGACGTACATCCTGCCATGTTCCTTGTCATACTCCACTAGAGCTGCGTCACATCATCTGGCACGGTCTCATCTGCACTTGCACTTGTATTTGTTGTTGCAATCTGTGAGCCACGGGGACTCAGCAATCTCGCAAACGGGTACCAAGACTATTCAAGCTTATTAGGTTGGATGGGGGATAAGTGGTGAGTTTGTAGCGGCACTAACCATTGTATGGTGGCTAACTTATGAGAAAATGATGTAAATATGTGGACTACAATAGATGATCGAGAACTAGCATGACCGCTAAGCGATCTTGAACACCTACTTATGTTAAACATAACCCCACCATGTTCTCCCTCGGTTCCTGATCATGAGCAGACACGATCACGGTTACTCACATAGTTGGTGTATTTTATTGGAGTTTACTTCAAGTTAACTATAACCGGGTGTTAAACAAAATATCCAAGTTGCCACAGAACCGCGGGCACGGCTTTCCAAAAGATTTAACCGTGCAGGGGGTGCTCCAACTAGTCCATCATAAATTAGCCACACTCCATGGGAATAACCTCGACCACGGATCTCGTGATTATCCTAGGCAACTCCAAAGGGAAAATTGAGACCTTGAGATAACCCGAAGAATATATGAGTCCCTCACGCAAGCCATTCGAAAATGGTAAAACAAGTCCAGCAAGACCACCCAACGTGTGGACGAACCCGATAAGAGCCACGTATCTCATTCTCAGGACACGACCGGATGAGCACAATGTACGGTGGCCTGATAGAAATCTCCCGAGTTGCCCCGGGTTGGCCCCACACACAAAACTTGTTGGGACCAACACTCATGAGGAGCATTGGCATGGGTTGTTGATTAATTATCCACAGGGTTGCAAAGCCCTATGCAATTTTATTAAGTTGTCTAAGAAAATAGTACTAATCTTGGGTCTTGCCAAACAAGTTTTAATCTCAACTGAATAATCAAGGGGGTCCCCACAACAACCCCGAGCAGGTTAGGAGCGCAAAGTATGGAAACATTACACCAGTAGCAAGTAACTATCGCGGTAAAAGTGGAACAAATCACCGAGCCAAAGGCCAAGCCTTCCACCATACCAAGATATATACGTGCATTAAATTAAATAGCAGCTAATATTGTGATATCACCAGATATCCATGTTATCACATGAAAACAACCGGCACCTGCAACTAGGAATACTATAAGAGGGGCTGAGCAGTAGTAACTTAGCCAAACAAGGTTTGCTAGGATGTGGAGGGGTTAGACGCTATCATGGCAATGTAGGAGGCTTGACATTAAAGTGGTACGTAATGCATACATAACGATAAGAGCAAGACATCTAGCAAAGCAAAAATAGTGTCGGGATCCGGGTACGATCATCTTGCCTCTTGGTTCTTCAGAGGGACAAGGAGCGGGGTCCTCGTAGTGGTACTCTCCTGGATCCTCATACTCAGGTTCAACACTCGCATCTACCCAAGAGAAACAGCAACAATAAATAACCAACCAATGTGCAATGCACAAACAAGATGATGCATGATTCAGTTGAAGTATTTAGCATGGCAATCCTAAGCTAGTCATGTTTCTCATGCAATAGTTAAGTTATTTACAATTCTTGACAAAACCTCATGTTAATTACATGCATGATCATCGAAAATATGGATACTTCATGCAAAATCGATGCAAATGCATATGTAGAACGTAGGAAACAGAGTAACGGTTCTCACTCTATGCTCACGGCAAGTTACAAAGACAAAATACAAGACAATGAAGGCCATGGGCTATTTCTTGGTATTCCAAGGTAGCCACTGGTTAGGAAATGAAAAACAAACCACAGTAGAGCCAAATTTCAAGCAAAACAATGGAGCATAGCTCCCACAAGTCACAAAACACTAACACACAAAATCTGTTTCAAAACAACAACATAGCAACTCACAAATCAGTTATCTAGAGCTACAGGATGTTTCCAACCTCAAACAAAACATTTACAGAAACTACAGAACATGCTTATCAAATCATCCAACTACACGAACTGGAAAGGAAGCACACATCACTAGGCATGAAGCTCACAAGTTGGCATGATGAAACAGATTCTAGGGACTTAGAGAAAATCATAGTTTTTCTAGAATCTGAGTTAAGCCGATAGCAAGTTCACAACAGAAACTAGTGGTGATACACACCACCTCATGCCATGAAAATTAACAGGATGGTAGAGGACAACATCTACTACAAACCACTAGCACTGAGCTTGAGCTAACACACAGCATATCACTTGGTAGCATCCACTTAACATGGCATGAAAATAATAACAGATTCTCAGACTTAGAAATATTTAGCATGTTGAAAACAGCATCATTTTAATAGTCACTTTGGAGCAAGATTCCCACTTATATGCAAGCTTATCATGTTAAAAGTAAATACCATGGCATACTACTCATGAAATACTACCACTTCCATGTTGACACAATTATCATAGCATGCATGGATTAATTCTAACTAAAATAACAAAATGACATATTGAGACAAAATGCCATTTTCCAAACTTGCTCAAATGACAAAAAAAAATTGCACCAATGGATTCATTGGGAAATTCTACCCCAATTCCATATATTATACCCATATGTAAACTTTTGTAAAACTCACAAAACTATGCTCGAAAAACAACATGTCACACTCATAAGTCAAAACTTACTATATAAGCTCATATACAAATATGCTCATGTCCATATTTAGTAATTTACCCATAAAGGAAATATCCCAAATAAACACAATAAAACACCAAAACAAATAAAAAACAATATATAGGAGGGGCCACCTGGCATAGACACAAGGGCCCCTCTGTGGATGACAAGTGGGCCATGGGCCCACTGTCATACACACACTAGCACATACACATACACACACAAGCACACATGATCACACTCTGGATCTCCCCCCATATGGAATCCCACCACATTCACGCACACACGCTGGCACACACACAACTCTCCATAGCCGCACCAGATACCACCACAGCCACACTGGATCCGGCCCAACGTACACACAAACAGATCGAAAAAGAAAGGGAGCCCGGGGGTTCGCACCCGTGACCTCTCGGTCAATACCCACCGGCGCACACCACTGCACTACGCCACGCCTTCTGACTGAAGGAGGAACCTATCACTCTAATGCTAACTAACGAAGGCACATCTCTAACGAAAATGAAGAAATCGACAGCGGCGATAGACTGATGACGGCGGCGAAATTCCGGTGACATAAGGGCTCTCCGGCGAGGGGGAAACCCGGCGGGGGTGCAGATCCTCAGGAGATCCATTCCCAGGGCTAGGACGTGAGATGGTTGTGTCCGCAAGCACTAAACATGGGCTCAAGCTTGAAGCTTTCCGGCCATGGCAACGGGAATGACGCCGACAAGCGAGCGCCGACAAGCAAGCGGGCCTACCTACACGACAAGTAGCTAGATCGGGGGAACGACAAGGATGCTCACCGAAAGGAGGGGGTGACGACACCCGCGCTCGGAGGAGAGGAGGAAGACGCGGTGATGTGGGCTCAAAGCAAAGGAAGAAGAAGCGGCGATAGTCAACGCCTGCAGAGGCTCTCCGGCCCCTCCTAGCAATGGGAACGAGCTGCGGGGAGAGTCCCCAACCCCCACGACATCCTGGACACAAAGGAGGGACGACGGAGAGGCACGGACGATGGTGAGTAGGACAGACGGCTCTCTGAATTTAATCTCTCGCTCTTTCTCAGAACTTTCCTGAGGAGGAAGGAAGGGAGAAGAAGGGAGAATAAGGGAGAGAGGAATGGGAGCAGCGAGGAGGAAGAGGGGAAACCCTAGGGATCCACACCCTTTTAAAGGGCCTGGCCTCGACGTTCGTGAGATCCTCTCATGGCCTCATTGTCGAGCTCTCTCTCTACGGCTCTCTCTGAACCTGACGGAAACACGCAATGGGAGCAGGTAGCCGCTAGCTCGACCGGGCTAGGCCGCGCTAAGGAAGATGGGCCGCGAGGGAGGGAAGGCCCAGGTGGGCAGCTCACACACACATGAAAAAATAAGAAAGGTTTTTTTATCTTTTTAAATATGCAGCAACGAGAAAAACTAACAAGCATGACTGCCATTGACTTTAGAGAGAACAATTATATTTTATGAAATAGTAAATTGTACTCTTGTTTATAAAAATGACCCTAGCATTTTTAGAACAAGTAAATTTTACACATATTTGAAATAACATGAAATGTGTTGCCTTGTTTATTATATTTAAAAACCAGAAACCCAAAGAACAAACTTGTGGTAAAAAAACATACACATCTGGTTATTTAGATGAGTTGGAACATTTTTATAGAATTGTTAAACACAAAAATATCATAGGTTGCAAATGAATTGAATAGGGAGGATTTCAAATTTCAAATAGAGAGGGTTTGCAAAGAAGAAAGAAGGGGAGGTTAAACACACTCTTGCACACTCACATCATGCTAGATCAACACCACATCACAAGATCTTGTCAAACAACACATCACACCACAACACATCACAAGCAAGCAAAGCAATAAGAGATATGCAATTGATATAATGAGCATGATGGCATGATGCATGATGCATGAGATGGAAATGGCAATGAAGCAAAATCATAATTCACTCAAGCACATGGCAAGCAAGAGGTTCATATGGGTACATGACCATAAATGGCAAGGGTAGCCCTTCGGCTATTACACATAGGCCTGTACGGTGCCTACCGCCGGCGAAATGGTCGCCGGAGGAGGAATCCCGACCCCCTCCGCCGTCCCTCGCATCATCGGCGGCTCAACGCCGGCGAGTCAGCCCGGTTTGACCACGGGGTGGACCCCCCTAGTCAAGTGTCAAGTGGGGCTCAGCCTGTTAGTTTAGGATTAGATTAAAAATTAGTTAATTGATTTAATTAACTTCATGACCCATTGACACATGGGCCCATCCCTATTAATTAGTAATTAGCAAATTAAATAATTAATGTTAAAGCCCGAGTCACTGACAAGTGGACCCCACTTGTCATGTTTGACCTCGTAATGGCCATTTGACCTGCTGACATCATGCTGATGTCACATGCTGATGTCATACTGATGCAATAATGGAATTTCTAATTTAATTTAATTCCAAATAATGCTATAAACTTAGAAAAATCATAGAAATTAATCTGTAACTCAGATTGAAATAAATTATATATGAAAATTTATCAAAAAAATCCAATGAATCGAATGGTATTGTTATCATGCATGTTAGAGCAACCTATGTAGATGACCATTGACATTTACCAATAGGTAAATATATAGAATATTAAATGTAGCCTTGTCCTCGGATATGGACTACTTGGAGAACTTATGTTGTTCATACATAAGTTGATGGTTACTCATAAAAATATCAAGACAAGTGTGAGTACCATGGATGGCACTCTCGTAGGTGATGAAAGTGAATCCATGGTGGTGTATTGATGTGGTGTTAGTGGACTCGTGTGCAATTTCTAAAATTTGAACAAAGAATTAATATGTGTAGTATAGGTTAGCCAAGAGTCAAAGCTGGCATTGATGCATTAACTACACCACTCCCTTGTTGATACATGAGCATGAATAAACTAGTTCTGCTTTAAAGACTTGTTGAGTATGTCTGTACTCATGTTTGCTTATTAAATGTGTCTGTCCCTTTGGGGAAATGTCTCGCAATGTAATGAAGTCCCTGTAGCCTGCTACGACTCGTCTACATGTAGTGATGACATTTATGTACCACGGCGTAATGGAGTCCTTGTAGCTTGCTATGACCCGACTACACACTCTTGAGGCCGACACCTAATTTGTTGGGTTATGTATGTGTGTTCCCGTATGGATGTGCCACTTGGGTTCTATTACTAGTCATGTCGGCCCAGGTTCTCTGTCGTTTAATTGCTAGTGACATATTCACATACGTGAGCCAAAAGATGCAAACGGTCCCGGCCAAGGTAAGGCTGCAACCGTGGAGTTTACCGTGTCTGAGGCTGCAAAGTGATGTGATGTGTTACATGCTGGATTCCTATGACTTAGGATCGGGGTCCCGAAGGCGTTGGTATCAGAGCCTGACTGACTGTAGGAGTACCAAGCCAAACTGGTCGAAGTTGAGTCTAGAAACACTATAGAAATGTAAGGGAATTGATTGTGAAAGGGAACGTAAGGCTCTTTTTACTGCTCTTTGTTGGGGAACGTTGCATGGGAAACAAAAAATTTCCTACGCACATGCAAGATCTATCCATGGTGATGAGCATCTATGAGACGGAGAGTGGCTTTACATACCCTTGTAGATCGCTAGGCGGGAAGCATTAAGAAATGTTGTTGGTGTAGTCGAACGTCTCCGCGATCCAAATCGCCGAGCGTCTCATGATCTAATCACGATCCGTCCCGCTATCCGATCATGATCCGTCCCGCGAACTCATCACGATCTGTCTCGCGATCTCATCACGATCCGTCTCGCGATCTTGATCACGGTCCTTCCGATCTAGCGCCGAACGAACGACACCTCCACGTTCAGCACACGTACAGCTTGATGACGATCTCCGCCTTCTTAATCCAGCAAGAGGGAGCGGAGAGGTAGATGAGTTATCCGTCAGCGCGACGGTGTTGCGGCGATGGTGGTGGAGGAATTCTAGCAGGGCTTTGCCTAAGCACCGCCGAAAACCGATCTTGAGGAGAAAACGATCTAGAGGAAGAAGAGGGCATCACGTGGCAATTAGGGTTAGCTCTTCCCACTAAATCCTCTAGTATATATAGGAGGGAGGGAGGGGAGGAGGCAGCCACAAACCCTCAATATCTGGCCGAAATGGGAGGTGGAGGAGTCCTACTCCAATCCTATTAGGAGTAGGATTCCTCCTTTCCACTTGGAAACTCTTTCCACCTCTCCATCTTTGGAATTTTTTCCTTCTCAAACCTCATGGGCTTTAGTGGAGGCTTCGGCCAGCCCACCAGGGGCTGGTTTGTCTCCTCCCACAGCCCATGAGGCCCCTCGGGGCGTGACACCCCTCCTGATGGTCCCCCCGTACACTACCGACACTCCCGATACACTACCGATGAGCCCGAAACTTTTCCGGCGACCAGAACAGGACTTCCTATATATCAGTCTTTACCTCCGGACCATTCCGGAGCTCCTCGTGACATCCAGGATCTCATTCGGGGACACAAGATATTTATCGGTCGAACCTCCATGTTAAGGATTTAGTTAATCCCGTATGATGTTCCCTTTGTTCTTTGGTATGTTACTTGCCCGAGATTCGATCGTCGGTATCTCCATACCTAGTTCAACCTCATTACCGGCAAGTCTCTTTACTCGTTCCGTAATACAAGATCGCATGACTAACACTTAGTCACATTGCTTGCAAGGCTTGTTGTGATGTTGTATTACCTAGTGGGCCCTGAGATACCTCTCCGTCACATGGAGTTACAAATCCCAGTCTTGATCCATGCCAACCCAACAGACACCCTCGGACATACCTATAGAGGACCTTTATAGTTACCCAGTTACATTGCGACGTTTGATACACACAAGGTACTCCTCCGGTGTCAGTGAGTTGCATGATCTCATGGTCATAGGAACATATACTTGGCATGCAGAAAATAGTAGCAATAAACTGACACGATCATATGCTACGTTTGTAGTTGTGTTCCTGTCCATCTCATCATTCTCCTAATGATGTGTTCCCGTTACCAAATGACATCTCATGTCCATAACTAGGAAACCATAGCCATCTTTGATCAACGAGCTAGTCTATTAGAGGCATACTAGGGACATGGTGTTGTCTATGTATTCACACATGTATCTGAGTTTCCGATCAACACAATTATAGCATGGATAATAAACGATTATTATGAACAAGGAAATATGATAATAACCAATTTATTATTGCCTCTAGGGCATATTTCGAATAGTCTCCCACTTGCACTAGAGTCAATAATCTAGTTCACGTCACCATGTGATTCGCATTGTTATGAATCTAACACCCAATGAGTTCTGGGGTTCGATCATGCTTTGCATGTGAGAGAGGTCTTTTAGTCAACAGGTCTGTGGCATTTAGATCCGTGTGTACTTTGCAAATCTCTATGTCAAACTTTAAATACTACTACCACACTCCAGTTGGAACTATTCCAAATGGCTGCTCCACTATACGTATCCGGATTGCTACTAAGAGTCATCCAGATTGGTGTTAAAGCTTGCATCAACGTAACTCTTTATGGCGAACTCTTTATCACCTCCATGATCGAGAAACATTTCCTTAGTATTTTAGTTACTAAGGATGATCTTGACCGCTGTCTAGTGATCCACTCCCGGATCACTCTTGTACCCCTTGACGGACTCATGGCAAGGCACACACAGGTGCGGTACACAGCATGGCATACTATAGAGAGCCTATGGCTAAGGCATAGGGGACGACATTCATCCTTTTTGTGTTCTTCTGCCATGGTCGAGCTTTGAGTCGCACTCAACTTCACACCTTACAAAGCAGGCGAGAACACTTCTCTCTGACTGATCCATTTTGAACTCTTTCAAAATCTTGTCAAGGTATGTACTCATTCAAAGTCTCATCAAGCATCTTGATCTATCTCTATAGATCTTGATGCTCAACAATTAGGTAGCTTTATCCAGGTCTTCCTTTGAAAAACTCCTTTCAAAAAACCATTTATGCTTTCCAGAAATTCTACATCATTTCCGATCAACAATATGTCAACCACATATGCTTATCAGAAACTCTATAGTGCTCCCACTCACTTTATTGTAAATACAAGTTTCTCATAAACTTTGTATAGACTAAAAAACTTTGATCACCTCATCAAAGCGTATATTCCAACTCTGAGATGCTTGCTTCAGTCCATAAAAGGATCACTGAAGCTTGCTTACCTTTTAGCATCCTTAGGAGTGACAAAACCTTCTAGTTGTATCTCATACAACCTTTCCTTAAGGAAGGAAACAATGTTTTGACATCCATCAGCCAGATTTCATAATTGAAAAATGCAGCAACTGCTAACATAATTCCAACAGACTTTAGCATCACTACGAGTGAGAAAGTCTCATCACAGTCAACTCCTTGAACTTGTCAGAAACTTCTTTGCGACAAGTCGAGCTCTATAATTGGTGACATTTACATTAGCGTCTGTCATCATCTCAAAGGTCCATTTGTACTCGACGACCTGCTGTCCAACGAGCAAGTCTACCAAAGTCTATACTTGGTTTTCATACATGGATCCTTTCTCGGATTTCATGGCCTCTAACCATTTGTCGAAATCCGGGCCCATCATCGCTTCTCCACAGCTCGTAGGTTCATTGTTGTCCAACAACGTGATCTCCAAGACAGGGTTGTTGTACCGCTCAAGAGAAGTACACATCCTTGTCGACCTACGAGGTTCGATAGTAACTTGATCTGAAGCTTCATGTTCATCATCATTAACTTCCTCTTCAACTAACGTAGGCTTCACAGAAACATCTTCCTGCACTGCGCTACTCTCTGGTTGAACAAAGGTTCAACAACCTCATCAAGTTCTATCTTCCTCCCAATCAATTCTTTCGAGAAGAACTCTTTCTCGAGAAAGGACCCGTTTTAGCAATAAACACTTTATGCTCGGATCTGAGATAGAAGGTTTACCCAACTGTTCTTAGGGTATTCTATGAAGATGCATTTGTCTGCTTTGGGTTCGAGCTCATTAGGTGAAAACCTTTTTCACATAAGCATCGCATCCCCAAACACTAAGAAATGACAGCTTAGGTTTGTATCAAACCACAATTCATACAGTGTCATCTCAACGGATTTAGATGGTGCCCTATTTAAAGTGAATGTAGTTGTCTCAAATGCATAACCCCAAAACGATAGTGGCAAAACGATAAGAGATATCATAGTATGCACCATATCCAATAGAGCCCGATGACGTTCGAACACACCATCACACCATGGTGTTCCAGGTGGCTTGAGTTCTGAAACAACTTTCGCATTGTCTAAAGTTGTATGCCAAACTCGTAACTCAGATATTCACCTCCACGATCATATCGCGGACATATTATCTTATTGTCACGATGATCTTAAACTTCACTCTAAATTTGCTTGAACTTTTTCAAACGATTCAGACTTGCGTTTCATTAAGTAAATATACACTATTATCTACTCAAATCATCAGTGAAGGTGAAAAATAACGATATCCACCGCACGCTACAAGACTCATTGGATTGCATACATCAACATGTATCATTTCCAATAAATCACTTGTCCGCTCCATCAAACCAGAAAACGGGGTCCTTAGTCATCTTGCCCAAGAGGCATGGTTCGCATGTCTCAACCGGTTCGAAATCGAATGAGTCGAAAGGTCCATCAACATGGAGTTTCTTCATGCGATTTGTACTAATATGACATTTAGCGATAGTGCCACAAGTATGTGGTACTATAATTATTAACTTTGTATCCTTTGGCATCAATGTTATGAACATGTGTATTACTACGATCAAGATTCAACAAACCATTCTCACTGGGTGCATGACCATTGAAGGTATTATTCATGTAAACAGAATAACCATTATTCTCTAACTTAAATGAATAACCGTGTTGCAATAAACACGATCTAATCATGTTCATGCTTAACGCAAACACCACTAGCATTTAATTTTGTCACTAATACCGAAGGTAGAGAGAGCGTGCAATGTTGATCACATCAACCTTGCAAACATTTCCAGCACACATCGTGACCTCACACTTAGCTAGTCTCCGTTTATTCCGTAGCTTTTACTTCGAGTTACTAACATTTAGGAACCGAACCAGTATCCAATGCCGAGGTGCTACTAGGAGTATTAGCAAGGTACACATCAATAACACGTATATCAAATATACTTCTGTCGACGTTGCCAGCCTTCTTATCTACCAAGTATCTAGGGTTGTTCCGCTTCAGTGACCGCTCTCCTCATAATAGAAGCACTAAGTCTCGGGTTTGGGTTCAACTTTGGGTTGTTTCACTAGAGCAGCAACTGACTTGCCGTCCATGAAGTTTTCCTTCTTGCCCTTGCCCTTCTCGAAACTAGTGGTTTTACTAACCATCAACACTTGATGCTCCTTCTTGATTTCTACCTTTGTAGTGTCAAACATCGTGAACAGCTGAGGGATCATTATTTCTATCCCTGGCATTTTATAGTTCATCACCAAGTTCTAGTAGCTTAGTTACAGTGACTTGGAGAACTATATCAATCACTATCTTATCTGGAAGATCAACCCCCACTCGATTCAAGCGATTGTAGCACCCAAACAATCTAAGCACATGCTCAATAATTGACCTATTATCTTTCATTTTGCAGGCAAAGAATCTTGTTGGAGATCTCATATCTCGCAACACGGGCACGAGACTGAGATCCTAATTTCAGCTCTTGGAACATCTCATATGTTCCGTGACGTTCAAAATGTTTCGGAGCCTCAATTCTAAGCTATAATGCATGACGCACTAAACTATCAAGTAGTCATCAAAACGTGCCTATCAGATGTTCACAAGATCTACAGACAACGCTAGAGGGGTTGGCGCACCGAGCGGTGCATTAAGGACATAAGCCTTTTGTGCAGCAATGAGGACAATTCTCAGATCACGGACCAAGTCCGCAACATTGCTACCATCATCTTTCAACTCTATTTCTCTAGGAACATATAAAAATTCAAGGGAGCTACAGCATGAGCTAGTAATCTACAACATAGTTTGCAAAGACACTACTGACTATGTTCATGATAATGAGTTTAATTAATCATATTACTTAAGAAATCCCACTCAAATTGGCATCCCTCCGGTCATTCGAGTGATACATGATCCAAATTCACCAACTCAAGTCCAATCATCATGTGAGTTGAGGTGGTTTCAATGGTGAACATCATCATGTTGATCATATCTGCTATATGACTCATGTTCGGCCTTTCGGTCTCTTGTGTTCCGAGGCCATGTATGTACATGCTAGGCTCGGCAATTTTACCCCAAGTGTTCTGCATGTGCAACACTGGCTTGCACCTGTTTTATGTGAACGTAGAGTCTATCACACCCAATCATCACATGGTGTCTCGACACGACGAACTTTCGCAACGGTGCACACTCGGGGAAAACAGAATTCATCTTGAAATTTAAGTGAGGGATCACCTTATAATGCTACCGTCGTCCTAAGAAAAACAAGGTTCATAAAAGGATTAACATCACATGCAAATCATAAGTGACATGATATGGCCATGAACTTGTGCTTTTGATCTCCATCTTGGAAGCACCGGCATGATCTCCATCATCACCGGCATGAAATCATGATCTTCATCATCTTGATCTCCATCAACGTATCGCCATCAAGGTTGTCACGCCCACCATGCTTCTACTACTATTGCTACCGTTTAGCGATAAATTAAAGCATTACATAGCGCTTAATGATTGACACGCAGGTCATACAGTAATTAAATACAACCCTATGGCTCCTGCTGGTTGCCGTACTCATCGACATGCAAGTCGTGATATTCTATACAAAACATGATCATCTCATACATCACATATATCTCATCATGTAATTGGCCATATCACATCACAACATACCCTGCAAAAACAAGTTAGACGTCCTCTAATTGTTGTTGCATGTTTTACGTGGCTGCTATGGGTATCTAGCAAGAACAATTCTCACCTACGCAAAAACCACAATGGTGATACATAAGTTGCCTTTGTCGAATCCGATCCAACTAAAGTAGGAGAAACAGACACCCGCCAGCCATCTTTGTGCAACGAGTTTACACGTTAGTCGATGGAACCGTTCTCTTGTAAGCGTACAAGTAAGGTTGGTATGGGCCGCTTCATCCCACAATACCGCTGAACCAAAACACGACGAAGGGAGGAAGCAATCTAAGCATCAACGCCCACAAACCCTTTGTGTTCTACACAAGATCTCATCTACACACAGACCTAGCTGATGATACCACTGTTGGGAACGTTACATGCGAAACAAAAAATTCCTATGCACAAGCAAGATCTATCCATGGTGATGAGCATCTACGAGAGGGAGAGTGGATCTACATACCCTTGTAGATCGCTAATCGGGAAGCGTTAAGACACACGGTTGGTGTAGTCGAACGTCTTCGCGATCCAAATCGCCGAGCGTCCCGCGATCTCATCATGATCCGTCCCGCGATCCAATCACAATCCATCCTGCGAACTCATCATGATCTGTCTCGCGATCTCATCACGATCCGTCTCGTGATATTGATCACTGTCCTTCCGATCTAGCGCCGAACGAGCGACACCTCCGCATTCAGCACACGTACAACTTGATGACGACCTCTGCCTTCTTGATCCAGCAAGAGGGAGCAGAGAGGTAGATGAGTTCTCCGTCAGCGCCGCGGTGTTGCGGCGATGGTGGTGGAGAAATTCCAGCAGGGCTTCGGCTAAGCACCGCTAAAAACCGATCTAGAGGAGAAAACGATCTAGAGGAAGAAGAGGGCAGCATGTTCAATTAGGGTTAGCTCTCCCCTCTAAATACTCTTGTATATATAGGAGGGAGGGAGGGGAGGAAGCAGCCTCAAACCCTCAATATCTGGCCGAATTTGGAGGTGGAGGAGTCCTACTCCAATCCTATTAGGAGTAGGATTCCTGCTTTCCACTTGGAAACTCTTTCCACCTCTCCATCTTTGGATTTTTTTCCCTCTCAAACCTCATGGGCTTTAGTGGAGGCTTCAGCCATCCCACCAGGGGCTAGTTTGTCTCCTCCCACAGCCCATGAGGCCCCTCGGGGCATGACACCCCTCCCGATGGTCCCCCGATACACTACCGGCACTCCCGGTACACTACCGATGACCCCAAAACTTTTTCGGTGACCAAAACAGGACTTCCTATATATCAATCTTTACCTCCGGACCATTACGGAGCTCCTCGTGACGGCCGGGATCTCATCCGGGACACTAAATCTTTATCGGTTGAACCTCTATGTCAAGGATTCAGTTAATCCCATATGATGTTCCCTTTGTTCTTCGATATGTTACTTGCCCGAGATTCGATCGTCAATATCTCCATACCTAGTTCAACCTCGTTACCGGCAAGTATCTTTACTTATTCTGTAATACAAGATCCCATGACTAACACTTAGTCACATTTCTTGCAAGGCTTGTTGTGATGTTGTATTATCGAGTGGGCCCTGAGATACCTCTCTGTCACATGGAGTAACAAATCCCAGTCTTGATCCATGCCAACCCAACAGACACCCTCGGAGATACCTGTAGAGCACCTTTATAGTCACCCAGTTACGTTGTGATGTTTGATACACACAAGGTACTCCTCCGGTGTCACTGAGTTGCATGATCTCATGGTCATAGGAACATATACTTGACATGCAAAAAACAGTAGCAATAAACTTACATGATCATATGCTATGTTTGTAGTTTGGTTCTTGTCCATCACATCATTCTCCTAATGATGTGATCCCGTTACCAAATCACATCTCATGTCCATAACTAGGAAACCATAGCCATCTTGGATCAACGAGCTAGTCTATTAGAGGCATACTGGGGACATGGTGTTGTCTATGAATCCACACATGTATCTGAGTTTCAGATCAACAGTTATAACATGGATAATAAACGATTATTATGAACAAGGAAATATGATAATAACCAATTTATTATTACCTCTAGGGCATATTTCCAACACTCTTCCCAAGTCATTCTATTCCGAGTCACCCTCTTCTTTTTCTACGGGGTTAAGATCTAGGCTTCTGATCTTTTCTTAGGATGACGAGTTACTAACCATGGACTAGTAGCTAGCTTGATTAGAAGTGAACTCCAGTATTCAAGTCTTGTTTGGTATGAAATTCAGTTGGATTATAAACATGAGACTAGAAAGTTGAGTTGTTATGCTATCCAATCTTTTGCAGTTGCCTCAAAATCTTTTTTGAGCAATTGCAGTCATTATGCTGTCCAATTTCTGCTAGGATATCTAATGCCTTTGCATCATTCTCTATTTCAGATGCCCCCTCATCCTTCTCGTCAGGTGGTCCGTTTGACTAGGTGCATCGATGTACCGGGTCACATGGCCATGTTGGTTAGAGTTATGATGGAGACAAGTTACGTTTGGTACCCAGAGTATACAGTGGAGGAGCAATTTCGAGACTTCAACCAGACCCGGGAGTTTACCCATGCATGCCATGTTGTCCAGTACCATCCTCTCTCATATCTTAGAGTTGTTGTTAACAAGGAATAACCCCGCGCCTGCATTCGAGCAGGGCGATGGAAGATAGGCCAGACATTAGAACTTGCTGCAGCCTCCCTCTCTAGCGAAACTGATGCTCGAAGATGAGCAGAATAAAATGGAGACCAACAGGCTATTGGAACGTATTGAGCAAAATATAGCGCATCCTCCCCAGAATGAGCGCAATGATGGTGTGTCCCTCAATGACTTCGTCAAGTTGTGCCCACCTAAGTTTCATCACTCGGTCGACCCGCTGGACGCTGATGTCTGGCTGAGCAGGATGTCCCGCAAAATCCGAGCCGCTAATGTATCTGAGGCCAATAAGGTGACTTTTGCTGCATACTTTC
This sequence comes from Hordeum marinum, assembly GCA_022496015.1. Taxonomy (NCBI): domain Eukaryota; kingdom Viridiplantae; phylum Streptophyta; class Magnoliopsida; order Poales; family Poaceae; genus Hordeum; species Hordeum marinum. The sequence continues at coordinate 335,514,492 of CM039677.1, read as the reverse complement.
TGAAAGGACCCGCTAAACTGTGGTGGGAAAATTATGAAGCCATGCATCCCGCAGGCCCCGCAACAACCTGGGCAGATTTTAGTGAGGCGTTCCATACCCGTCACATCCCGGAAGGGCTGATGGATTGCAAAAGAGAGGAATTCTATGCCTTTACTCAGGGTAGGTTGACAGTGGATGCATATAACCATGAGTTCGGCAACCTTGATCGTTATGCACCAGAGGAAGTGTCGACCGACACCAAAATAGGCTGGGTTCCGTAAGGAACTAAATTCGGAGCTCCGTCGAGACCTGCGTCTGCATGAGTGCACTACCTTCTAGGCCCTCGTCAACAAGACTATCAACGCCAAACCGGACAGACCAACAACGAGGCAACTAAGAAGCACACCTATCGTTGTTTTTTCACGGGGGGTCATGCGAGACGGCAGATGCCACGGGGTGGCTTATCGAGGTGAGGGCAAGGCTGCTATGGATGATCTGGGATGGGTATGCAAATAGCACGTAGTGGTTTATCTAGGTTCGGGGCTCTCCGGAAAGATAATACCCCTACTCCTGTATGTTTGTATAACTGAGGTACCTTTGGTACATGGTTGCTCCTGGAGCTGTTTGGGAAGGAGAGCCATGAGGCTTCTTGCCTCATACATGAGTGTGAGAGTGGGGATGAGAGGATGTGAGGGAAGCTGGGAGATCAGCCGACCTCTTGCATGGGGGTGGCCCGAGGGGTTTTATAGGCCAACCCCCGGGATTACAACACAAATAGAAGGTCATGGGGGGACCCAGCCGGCAGCCTCTCTGGCCGGCTGTGGGGGCCGCCGGCTGTGGGGTCCTATCGCCGATAGGCCCCGCCGGCTGAAGGGTCCCATCAGGAGCCGGCGGGGGCCGCGCGGCGGGTCCCGACGCCGGTCATGTCACGGCACGGGCCGCCCCTTGTGGCTTCGTCTTGCGGCAACCGGCCGAGGTCAGCGGTGCGGCCGGCCGCCCTGTAGCCATGCCGAGGCAGGTAATGGAGTGGTTGGGACGTGCCGGCACTGTTGGAAGCCCGGTCACCGTCCCCCAGGGTTAGAGGCCCTGACACCTTCACTGTGCCCACTCCATCGCTGACCCCCATTGGGATGGGGATCACTGTCGCCACGCATGCCCTGACGATGGTATCTAATGCGTAGCCGGCTAGGGGGGCCAGGCGGCAACGCCCCCAGCTGGCTGGCACGCCGTAACCGGCGGGGCGTAGCCGGCGAGCTCTGGCCGGAGGGCCGCTATCGGCACGGCGTAGCCGGACCGCAGGGGGAGGCGGCCCGCCCTTTGATCGCGTTAGAAGTCCGGAGCAAGGGGGCGCTTGAGCCTACCCAGGGGTAATCCCCCCGACAGTAGCCTCCGAGCCTCCGGGCGACTTAGAGAGTCGGGCGGAGGGTTTATGCCGATGGAGTTATTGTTGCAGAAGTTGTCGATGACGGTTCATCACAGGTTGGGGACGACGCGACTTGCTTCCAGCGGGGGTGCACCAGCGCACCCGCTGGGTGTAGCCTCCGAGCCTCCGGGCGACTCGACGAGTCGGGCGGAGGGTCTTTGTTGTTGCTGAAGTAGACGGTGGCGTCGAGGATGCCGGGCGTGGACGCGGAGTCCGCCGGCTAGTGGTTTCCAGCGGGTGCGCGCCAGCGCACCTGCTGGGTGTATCATCCGAGCCTCCGAGCGACTCCATGAGTCGGGCGGAGGGTCTTTGCCGTTGTTGAAGTAGACGATGGCATCGAGGATGCCAGGCGTGGGTGCGGAGTTCGTCGGCTGGCGGTTTCTAGCGGGGGCACGCCAGCACACCCGCTGGGTGTAGCCTCCGATCCTCCGGGCGACTCGATGAGTCGGGCGGAGGGTCTTTGCCATTGCTGAAGTGGTGGTGTCGAAGATGTCGGGCGCGACCATAGGATCCGCTGATTGAAGGGTGCGAGGCGCAGCCAGGCGCAAATGGAGAGTCCGTCAGCTGTCGAGCGCGAGGTGCTACAGGGCGCGGATGGAGAGTCTGCTGGCTGATGGGCGCGGAACCCTCTCGAGGGCGGACTTGGGGTCCACCGGATGTCGAGCATGAGGCACCGCTAGGCGTGGACGGAGGGTCCTCCGGCTGATGGTCGTGGAGCCCTATCGAGGGCGGACACGGGGTTCGCCGGCTGTCGAGCGCGAGGCGCTGCCGGGCGTGGACGAAGGGTCCGTCGGCTGGTGGGCGTGGAGCCCTACCGAAGGCGGATGCGGGGTCTGCCTGCTGTCGAGCGCGAGGCGCTACCAGGCGCGGATGGAGGGTCCGGCGGCTGACAGGCATGGAGCCCTGCCGAAGGCGGACACGGGGTCGATCGGCTGTCGAGCATGAGGCGCTGCCGGGCGCGGACAGAGGGTCCATCGACTGACGGGCGTGGAGCCCTGCCGAAAGCGGACGAGGGGTCCACCGGCTGTCGAGCGCGAGGCACTGCCGGGGTGAGACGGAGAGTCCGTCGGCTGATGGGCGTGGAGCCCTATCAAAGGGTAGCCTCCGAACCTCTGGGTGAGGAGGTTCCTCATGGAAGATCGTGCAAAAGACAAGGTTAAGTCGGCGTAGATATATCAAATATTTGATTTTGGTAGTGCATGAGCTTTATGCAAAGGGTGCCGACTCGGTTTTGTCCGACCACCCCTAAGTCTTTTTCACGTTCTCTCTTCTCTTTGGCTTTTGCTCTTGGTAGCCAGACAGCCGGGAGCCGGTCTGTAGCTGAGACGAAGAGTGGGCCATGGAATGGAGCAGACAGTATTCGGACTCTGGGAGCAGACTCGACCGAGTAGATACTCATAAATGAAATGACCGGGTCGTCCAAGCTATTTTCTCCCTAGACGCTTTTCGTGTGTGGTGACCTCTAGCTTGTGCTCTCGCTAGCCGAACATTCGCGGTACGATCTGTAGCTGAGACAAAGAGTTGGCCTTTGGTACCGTATACGCTACTAAGCCATCTCGTGGGAACTAACGTATCGAGCCAAGCGGCTAGCACTAGGCCGGGACTAGTTGGCGCCAGGGTGAACAGCAGGGCAGCAGAATAAATGCCGAGATGGCCCCCGAGGGTCGCTCGGGGTTAGTTGTTTTGTGGGTACATGCGTGGAGATCTCACATTGCTTTTGGGCGTTGGCGAGGCGGTTTTGTCGTCGACATGGTCCTGCTGACACGCATGAAGCGCTGCCGGGTGCGGACACGGGGTCCACCGGTTGGTGAGCACAGGGTGCTACCGAGGGCGGACGCGGGGTCTGTCGGCAGATTCGTGCGAAACGCTGCCGAGGGCGGACGCGAGGTCCGCCGGCTGGTGTGCGCGAGTTGCTGCCGAGGGCGGACGCGGGGTCCGCCGGCTAGAGTGCACGAGGCGCTGCCGAGGGCGGACGTGGGGTCCGCCGGCTGGTGTGCACGAGGCGCTGCTGAGGGCGGACGCTGGGTCCTCTGGCTGGTGTGCGCGAGGCGCTGCCGAGGGCGGACGCGGGGTCCACCGGTTGGAGTGCGCGAGGTGTTGTCGAGGGTGGACGCAGGGTTCGCCAGCTGATGAGCGCGAGGGCGCTGCCGAGGGCGAACGCGAGGTCCACCCGCTGTTGTGCGTCAGGCGCAGCCGAGGGCGGACGCGGGGTCCACTGGCTGGATTGCGCGAGGCGCTGCCGAGGGCGGACGCGAGGTCCGTCGACTGGAGTGCGTGAGGCGCTACCGAGATCGGACACAGGGTCCGCCGGCTGGAGTGCGCGAGGCACTGCCGAGGGCAGACGCGGGGTCCACCCGCTGTTGAGCACGGGGCGCTGCCGAGAACGGACGGGGGGTCCGCCGGCTGGAGTGCGCGAGGCGCTGCCGAGGCCGGACGCGGGGTCCGCCGGCTAGAGTGCGCGAGGCGCTGCCGAGGGCGGACGCGGGGTCCGCCGGCTGGAGTGCGCGAGGCGCTACTGAGGGCGGACGCTGGGTCCACCCGCGTTGAGCATGGGGCGCTGCCAAGGGCGGACGCCGGGTCCGCCGGCTGAAGTGTGCGAGGCGCTGCCGAGGGAGGACGCGGGGTCTGCCGGCTGGTGTGCACGAGGCGCTGCCAAGGGGTAGCCTCTGAGCCTCCGGACAAGGAGGTTCATTGCTTTTTTGACGTTCCTGAGGTGGTTGTTGATGAAGACAGCCGGCATGGCTTGGCGCTTGCGGAGCACGCCGGCACACCTGCTGGAACACCCGCTGGGTGTAACCTTCGAGCCTCCGGGTGATCGAAAGGGGGCCTGGCAACAGTTAAGCGATAGGGTGGCTGCCGGCTAGGGGGCGGGAGCCGTCGTTGCCGAGGGTGGAGCCGAGGCCGGCGGGGTGAGGCATGGCACATGGGCTGGCGCGAGGTGGAGCCGTCGGCAGGGGCGGCGCCCGAGGCGTGCGTGTGATTGCGGTCGGCCAGAGGAGGCGGAGCCTGCAGCCGGCCAGGCGAGGCGGAGCCCGCAGCGGTAGCGGCGGAGCCGGCAGTAGCAGAGCCGGTAGCGCCGCGGGAGGAGGAGCCGGCTGGGGCTATGGCCGGCCGGGCAAGTGGCGGCCAGGAGTGCCGAGGGCCAAGGGAGGCGAGGTCGGCAGGGGCCGTGGCGGGAGCAGGCCGGGGCTGTGGCGGGAGCCGGCCGAGGCTATGGCCGGCCAGGTGAGGGGCGTCCAGCAGCGCCGAGGGCCGCGGGAGGCAAGGCCAGCAAGGGCAGCGGCAGGAGCCGGCCGGGGTTGTGGCGGGAGCCGACTGGGGCTGTGGTCGGTTGGGCGAGGGGACGCGGAGGGCCGGCTGGCGCTCCTAGCCGGCGACGGGACGCGGAGCGACGGGATGTGGAGGTCCGGCCAGCGCACCCAGCCGGCGACGGGACGCGGAGGGTGGACCCAGCAAGGGGGGGGCGAGCCGGCGCAGAAGCGGCCGGAGCGGCGAGCCGGCCCAGGCGCGCGGGCAGGAGGCCCAACCATCGGTCGCGGGAGTCGACCAGGCTTGGAGAAGCCGGCAGGGGCGGATGGAGGTAGCTAGGCATGGCCACCGGGCCGGCGTGGACACTCCAGGGTGCGGGGGACGTGGACGCCCGAGCCGGCGGGGGCCGCGCCGAGGCGCTGGCCGGCCGGGCGGCGACGAGGGCGCGAGTCGGCCGGTGAAGGGCGGAGCTGACCGCGGGCTGCAGCGGAACGAGGCCGAGGCGAGCTCGAGGAGGTCGGCCACAGCCCGGCGTGGGCGGAGCAGGGACGGAGCGAGGCGGAGCCGCGAGCGCGCGACCGCTAGAGCTGGTGGTGGAGACAACCGTGCATGGAGACGGCCCGGAGCGCGAAGACCCACCGCGTGCACACGAGCCATGCTAACCAGCAAAGTTAGCCTACACAGCCAAATCCATTGGCTACGCTAGCTAGCTAGCTAGCTAGGTGCAAACGCGTGTGGCCGGAGCGACCGTGGAGGGGCAACGTCGAGGCCTTCGGCATGGGGGAGCAACAAGCACCGAGCACGCACGACTGGGGCAATCGAGGCGACGCGCTAACGACCGCACCGGAGCAAGACGCAGCGCGGGGCGGCACCCGGCCCTGGCGATGAATGCAAGTGGAGGGATGGTGGCGACGCCACAATGGTGTCGAGGCCCATGCCGAAGGAACGACGTATCGCACGGTCGCCTCGGGGGTGAGTTGATGTCGAGCCCTTGAGTGCGGCCGGAGAGGCGACGGCGATGCCACGGCGGAGCTGGCGAAGATGGCGAGGCCGATGATGAAGGCGTGCCGCCTCGCGCATCCGCTCCGGGGGCGAGTTGATGTCGAGCCCTCGAGCGCGGTCGGAGAGGCGACGACAACGCCACGACGGAGTTAGCGAAGATGGTCCCGCCCGGACCGCGGAACCAGCAGTAGCTTGCCCCACGATGGGCGCCAACTTTCGTCGTTTTTTCACAGGGGGTCATGCAAGACGGCAGATGTCATGGGGTGGCTTTTCGAGGTGAGGGCAAGGCTCGTGTGGTTGATCCGAGACGGGTATGCGAATAACACGCAGTGGTTTACCCAGGTTCGGGGCTCTCTTGAGAGATAATACCCCTACTTCTGCATGTCTACATAACCGAGGTACCTTTGGTACATGGTTGCTCCTGGAGATGTTTGGGAAGGAGAGCCATGAGGCTTCTTGCCTCATACATGAGTGTGAGAGTGGGGATGAGAGGATGTGAGGGAAGCTGGGAGACCAGCCGACCTCTTGCATGGGGGTGGCCTGGGGGGTTTTATAGGCCAACCCCCTGGATTACAATACAAACAGAAGGTCATGGGGGGGCCCAGCCGGCAGCCTCTCTGGCCGGCTGTGGGGGCCGCCGGTTGTGGGGTGCTATTGCCGGTAGGCCCCGCCGACTGAAGGGTCCCGTCAGGAGCCGGCGCGGCCCCCGCGGCAGGTCCCGACACCGGTCACGTCATGGAATGGGCCGCCCCTTGTGGCGTCGTCTTGCGGCGACTGGCCGAGGTCAGCGGTGCGGCCGGTCGCCCTATAGCCATGCCGGGGCAGGTAATGGAGTGGTTGGGGCGTGCCGGCACTGTTGGAAGCCCGGTCACCATGCGCCAGGCTCAAAGGCCCTGACACCTTCACTGTGGCCACTCCGGTGCTGACCGCCGCTGGGATGGGGACAACTGTCGCCACACATACCCTGACGATGGTATCCAATGCGCATCCGGCTGGGGTCCAGGTGGCAACGCCCCTATCTGGCCGGCACGTTGTAACCGGCGGGGAGTAGCTGGCGGGCTCTGGCTGGAGGGCCGCTACCGGCAGGGCGTAGCCGGACCGTAGGGGAGGCGGCCCGCCCTTTGATCGCGTTAGAAGTCCGGAGCAAGGGGGAACTTGAGCCTTCCCGGAAGTAATCCCCCCGACAACACCAGTGACTTTAGCTCCTTATCCGGCTCAGGCTCCAACAAACGCCGGGTGTGGGTGCCCAACACACCTCTACCAGCAAGGTACACCGCGAGGCCATCCTATCAGGCGCCTCACCTAGCTCAGCCCAACCCTCCAACCAGGACATTTGGAGGTCCCATTGCTAACTTTGCTCCACGTTCCTCAATTGTTGTCTGCTACAAGTGTGAAGAACCAGGGCACTACTCCCGTGAGTGCCCCGAGAACAATACCAAGCCGGCTGGACGTAGGAAACCGGGAAAGGCCTTCTATGTGAAGCCAGCTCCTACTCGTTGACGTGTGAATCATGTCTCTGCTGAAGAAGCCCTTGAGTATCTCAATGTTATCCTAGGTACACTCCTTGTCAATAGTCATCCAACATCTACTCTGTTTGATACTGGAGCATCTCATTCGTTCATCTCAGAAAGTTATGCACAGTTGCATAACATGTCTTTTTGTGATATGCCTACTCCTTTAGTAGTTCCGACTCGTGATTCAAAATGGCAAACTTCTAGAGTGAGCCATCGCAATGAAATCCTTGTGGATAGGCTAGTCTTTCTAGCATCTTTGATAGCTCTCAAGTCCTCGGACATCAATATCATCTTAGGCATGGACTGGATGAAAGCCCATTATGCTAAGATTGATACTGATACTAGGAATGTTCAGCTTAAACATCCATCGGGTGAGATAGTCAATGTCTCAACTCAAGCGGCCAAGCACCAACTCTTATTTCTCAATGCTAGCCCTCTTCCTGAGCTAGAAGATATTCTGGTAGTCCGCGATTTGCTAGATGTCCTTCCAGAGGAACTGCCAGGAATTCCACCTGTTAGAGATGTAGAGTTTGTGATAGAACTCATTCCAGGGACTGTCCCAATAGCCAGAAGGCCCTATAAGATGGAACCCTTAGAACTAGCCAAGCTTAAGAAACAACCCGATGAGGCTTTGAAGAAAGGTTTAATCCGTCCTAGTGCTTCACCTTGGGATTTCCCCTTGCTCTTTGTCAAGAAGAAGGATGGATTGGACCGGATGGTTGTAGATTATCGGCGAGTGAACCTGGTCACCATAAAGAACAAGTATGCGCTCCCCAAGATCAAAGACTTGTATGATCAACTCGCTGGATTCTTAGTCTTTTCCAAAATGGTTTGAGGTTGGGATACCATCAAATCAGATGTAGAAACGGGGACATTCCAAAAACGGCTCTTGTTACTCGTTATGGCCAATATGAGTACACTTTCATGTCTTTCGGTTTAACCAATGCCCCAACCACTTTTTCTCGCTTGATGAATTCGATCTTCATGGAGTACCTAGAAAAATTTGTTGTGGTTTACCTCGACGATATACTCATCTACTCGAAGAATGAACGGGAACATCCGAGCATCTAAGGCTGGTATTGATGAAACTTCGAGAGCATCGTGTGTATGCCAAATTTCTCCAAGTGTGAATTTTGGTTACCAGAAGTGACCTATCTAGGCCACATGATCTCTGGTAATAGTATTGCTGTCAATCCCGAGAGAGTTCCGGCCGTCCTTGATTGGACTCAACCTGAATCGGTTAAGCAAGTTCAGAGTTTCCTTGGCTTAACGACCTAATATCGCTGCTTCGTCGAGAACTTCTCCAAGTTTGCGAAGCCTCTGATTGAACTCCTCAAGAAAGATAAAAAGTTTGAGTGGACTCCACAATGCGAGCACAGTTTTCAGGAGCTGAAAAGATGCCTGACCTCTGCTCCCATTCTAGTGCCACTAGATTTCTCAAAGGACCTTGTTATCTATTGCGATGCCTCGTGACAAGGATTAGGTTGCATTATCATGCAAGATTGTGATGTGATTGCATACGCATCTCGACAGTTGTGCCCACATGAGGATAATTATCCAACACATGATCTTGAGCTTGTAGTTGTAGTCCATGCACTAAAAACCTGGTGACATTACCTTCTGGGTTATCGTTGTGAAATATACACTCATCACCAAAGTCTAAAATATATTTTCACCCATCCGGATTTGAATCTCAGGCAAAGACGATGGGCCGAGTTGATTACAGATTACAACTTAGGGATAACTTACAGCCCGTGAAAGCTAATGTCATGGATGATGCACTAAGTCGTAAGTCTTATTGTAACAACCTGATGTTACAACAAAGTCAACCACTTCTCAATGAGGAATTTTGGAAGTTGAACCTTCACATTGTTCCTCAGGGATTCCTTTCAAACTTGGTGGCAAAACCTACTCTTAGGGATCAAATCGTAGCTATTCAAAGGTATTCTAAGGGTATATCTCGGATCAAGGAGAACATTGCTAGCGGAAATGCTAAAGATTTCTCCAAAGACGGTTTAGGCTGTTGTGTTCTTTCAGAACCAGTTGGTGGTTCCTTAGAGCAAATTCTTATGAGAGCTGATCCTGATGGAGGCTCTTGACTCTCCTCTCACGATTCATCCTGGTAGTACCAAGACGTATCAGGACCTACGCTAGAGGTTCTGGTGGACTAGGATGAAGAGAGAAATTGCTCAGTTTGTTGTTAACAGTGATGTTTGTCGTTGCGTTAAGGCAGAACATCAAATGCCTGCTAGGACCCTTCAACCCTTAGCTATTCCTAAGTGGAAATGGGAAAAGGTCGGTATGGATTTCAGCACCGGATTTCCCAGCACCAAGAAAGGGAATAATGCTATCTTTGTGGTCATTGACCGTCTTTCCAAAGTGGCTCATTTTCTTCCTGTTCGGGAGATTATAACTGCTAGCCAGCTAGCGGAGTTATATGTTTCTCGAATAGATTCTCTTCATGGTGTTCATTTGGAGATTAACTCAAACCGTGGAAGTATATTTACTTCCTGATTCTGGGAAAGTTTCCAAAATGCTATGGGGACTCGTTTATCCTTTAATACTGCTTTCCATCCTCACTCAAGTGGTCAAGTGGAGCGAATCAATCAAATTCTGGAAGACATGCTCAGAGCTTGTGTTATACCTTTCAGTATGAATTGGGAGAAATGTCTTCCATACATAGAATTCGCTTATAAAAATAGTTATCAGTCAAGCTTGGACAAATCCCCTTTTGAAGTTCTCTATCGACGAAGGTGTCGAACACCTCTTAATTGGTCAAAAACTGGAGAGACGCAACTCTTTGGTCTGGATATGATCCAGGATATAGAGGAGGAAGTTCGCATTATTGGTAAAAAGTTGAAAACAGCCCAATCTCGTCAAAAGAGCCAATATGATTGCCATCATAAGGCTGTGACCTATGAAGTTGACGAGAAGGCTTACCTTCGGGTTACACCTCTGAAGGTTACCCAATGATTCGGTATCAAGGGCAAGCTGGCTCCTCGTTACATTGGTCCTTTTCGCATTCTTGCCAAACGAGGGGAAGTTGCTTACCAATTGGTACTTCCACCGCATCTTTCCTAGGTTCATGATGTCTTCCACATCTCGCAACTCAGGTGTTGCTTGTCGAGCCCTGCCTGCGAAGTAGACAACGAAACGCTTGATATGCAAGATAACCTTACATATCGAGAATACCCTGTCTATATTCTTGAGAAAGTTGAGCATATCACTCGACGTCGAAACATCAAGTTTCTCAAGGTTCACTGGTCACACCATTCCGAGAAAGAAGCCACATGGGAAAGAGAGGGATCGTCTTCGACTAGAGTACCCCGTGCTCTTCCTGACGACTTCCAAATCTCGGGATGAGATTCTTTTGAGTGGGGGTGAATTGTCACATCCCTACTTAGCATTGCTCTGGTTAGCATGACTGTGCATCATGTTTTGATTTTGCATCAATATGAAATGGGGATCAACAGAAACCCTAGCACCTCACCTAAATTAAACCAATTGAAAGGTTGTCAAAAAGTAACAAATCCAAAATGCCCGTCAAAAATGCCACCCATGTCTCATAAATATTGACATCAATATATCAGAGGTGATTTCAATTTTCTGAACATATATGTCATTTTAAAAATAAATAATAAAGCTACTTAAAAGCCCAAATAAAGCATTATAAATATTTTAGCCAATCAAAAATGTTGAAACCTGTTGTGGAGGTTTGAAATATTGAAACTAAGCTCTCCAAAATATTTCAATAATTTTGTGCTAGGATTTGAGGCCAAACAAAAATAAAATAAAATAATAATAAATAGAAAACAGAAACAGAAATAACAAAAAGAAAAAGAATAACCTACTCCCCCCTGGCCCAGGAGGGAGAAAATCTAGCCCAACCCACGAGGGGCAGGGGGTCTTCTTCCACCTCTTGCCAGGAGGACCAGGCAACTGCGTGGCAAGGTTGTTGCCGCTCCCGGCCACCTCCTGCCTTCCTGGGTACCATGGAGGCCTCCTTAAGCTCCTCGAGGATGCCCCAACCGCTCTCCTGTACCTCAGTTCCCCCTCTCCCTTGCTCTCCTCTCCCCTCTGTCGCCATGGCCGCCGAAGCTCCGTCGTCGTAGCGCCATCACTCTAGCCTCTCCCCCTTGCCCCAAGCCTCTCAATCGCTCCGCCTCAACGACCACGTCCTCCTAGCAGAGCCAAGCATCGCCGGAAGCCCTCCATCACCGCCATCGACGTCGTCTTCAACCTCCGGCCGGTGGCACGGACTCGGAGGTCACCGCTGCTTCAGACCGTCCCCAAGCCCGCTTTCAACGACTACGTGATCGTAGTCAGCCCCTGGTCCCATTCCCGCCTCTTTCCCTAGTCGATCCCGCGCCATAGCCCCCGATTCCGTCTGCACCCGAAGAGCTCTACTGCACGAGCTCGACACTGGCGAGGCTACGGTGACCAGGTGGCTCCTTCAAGGCCACCATCGAGCTCGTGGGGTCCCGTAGAGGCCATAGGATCCAAGGCCCAGTCCTTTCACAACCTAGAGCGACGAGCCCGTGCTCGCCCGAGCTCCGGCAGCCGCCGAGCTCACCGCCCGCATTGACTCTGGCCATCTCAGCCCCTGAGGTGTGTCGGGTTAGACGTGCACATGCACGTAGGCCCGTCCGGTGCCTTCTGCCAGCGAAATGGTCACCGAAGGAGGAATCCCGACCCCGTCGGCCGTCCTTGACGTCGCCGGTGGCTCAATGCCGAGGAGTCAACCCGGTTTGACCACGGGGTTGACCCCCTGGTCAAGTGTCAAGTGGGGCTGAACCCTGATTAGTTTAGGATTAGATTAAAACTTAATTAATTAATTTAATTAACTTAATGACCCAATCACATGCGGGCCCATCCCTATTAATTAGTAATTAGCAAATTAAATAATTACCGTTAAAGCCTGGGTCACTAACTAGCAGACCCCACTTGTCAGGTTTGACTTGGCAACGGCCATTTGACCTGGTGACATGATGTTGATGTCATGCTGATGCAATAATGGAAATTATTATTTAATTTAGTTCCAGATAATGCTAAAAACTTAAAAAAATCATACAAATTAATCTCTAACTTAGATTGAAATAAATTATATATGAAAATTTATCAGAAAATCCAATGAATCCAATGGTGTTGTTATTATGCATGTTAGATCAACCTATGTAGATGAACATTGACATTTAGCAATAGGTCAATATATAGAATATTCAATGGAGAACGATTTTGTATCCATATTCCAATCCACTCCATCTAACCCTAATGATAGTTGCATTAGCTCATCCAATCATGTTGCCACGTCATGATCATGCATCATATTGCTGCACTGGCCGTGTATTGATTGTTACCTATCTCCATTCCGGTAGGTCCTGCTTCCGAGGATACCTTTGAGTGTCACATCGAAGGAGAGTACCTTTCCGCTCCCCAGCAAGGCAAGCAAACCCATTGATCATTCCGATATCATCCCATTCTCTCGCTCCTGCTCTTGTTTATTGCATTAGGACAAATGCTCAATTGTTTGTCATTTGCGGTACTTGAACTCATTCCTCTGCATGACCTGTCATTGTGATAGTAAATAGCTAAACCTTGCAACCTAGCATACCTGGTAGATGCTTGAGCCATGATGTGCTTTACTTGCTTTGCTTGCTATGCTTGCTATGCCTAGAGTTGTGTCAGGTATGATTCATCTTGGTGATGAACTGGAGTGAAACGGTATTGTTTTGATGTCATGAGCTAAATGATGAACCCGATTTGGTAAAGGTAGCGATGAGAGGCTATGTAGGTGTACATAATGGGTTGTCTCATTGGGACCATTCTTAGGAACTGAATTTCGTGTTTGTGATCCAAGACTAGTTACTACTACACATTGGGATACTTAATTGACCCTCTCGACTTATCAACCGTCTAGTCCTTAGTCCGGGTGTTGCAAGTAGTTTCTGGTGTTCATAGCAATGTTGGAGGCCATGCGTAGCGCTGACCCTAAGGGTGGGCTACGATGCAGTAGGCAGTGGAACGGTTTACCAAGGGTCACCCGAATGGTGGGCTTGGGAACCCTGCGCACATTGCTTGGGGCCGTAGCAGAAACTTCGGTCGGACTTCCATACGGGTTCAGTCTCAAATAGGTGATAGTCTGGACTAGAGGTCTTGTGTGATTGATGGTCATGGCCGACTCCCCTGCTGGGCTTCCGCTTGAAAGTTGCCAAGCTGCCTGGTTTTTATGAGCACACAGCGATAAGTGGCGAGAGCGCGTGTGAAGGAGTATACCCCTCCAAGGTATGAATCTGTTCGAATAGCCGCGTCCTCGGATATGGACTACTTGGAGAACTTATGTTGTTCATAGGTAACTTGATGGTTACTCATAAAACTATCAAGACAAGTGTGAGTACCGTGCATGGCACTCTCATCGGTGACGAAAGTGAATCCACGGTGGTGTATTGATGTGGTGTTAGTGGACTCGTGTGCGATATCTAAAATTTGAACAAATAATTAATATGTGTAGTATTGGTTAGCAAAGAGTCAAAGCTGATTGCTGCATTAACTACACCACTCCCTTGTTGATACATGATCATGAATAGACTAGTTCTTCTTTAAAGACTTGTTGAGAATGTTTGTACTGAGGTTTGCTTAATAAATGTTGCAGATGAGACTCAGGACCCATCAGGTGGGTTCTATCTAGATGTCGATGACGCCGAATAGTCGGTGTCCCAGCTACGACCCTATGCCCTATGGCAGGCTATAGATAGTCAGGCCATGTGCCTTTTTACCCTTTCATTTGTCTGTACTCAGACAACTTTATGCTTCCACTTCGTTTTTATGACTTGAGTGTCTGGTCATGTGACCCCTACCTGTAAGAACATATTATGCAAGGCTCCTCTCAGCCTCTTAAATAAAAGTTGTGTCGTTGTATGGTTATGTTTTTTTGCCATAGTTGTATCTATGCATATCGGGCATGTCGTGCGTACGTGTGATGTGCAATGGTATGTAAGGGATCCGACACCTAATCATGTGCCTTTAGTAGTAACCTTTAAGGGGAACTGCCTCTTTGTGCTTCCACCGAGCCTTGGTAGCTTGTTATTGCTCCGGAAAGATTGATTGACCGGCATGTATCCTTCTTTGCTAATGTGTTTGTCCCTTCGGGGAAATGTCTCACAGTGTAATGGAGTCCCTGTATCCTACTATGACTCATCTACATGCAGTGATGAAATTTATGTCCCACGGTCTAATGGAGTCCTTGTAGCTTGCAATGACTCGTTTACACACGCTTGAGGCCGATACCTGTATTGCTAGGTTATGTATGCATGTTCCCATATGGATGTGCCACTTGGGTTCTATGAATAGTCATGTCGGCCCGGGTTCTTTGTTGTTTGAATGCTAGCGACATATTCACATACGTGAGCCAAAAGACGCAAACGGTCCCGGCCAAGGTAAGGCTACAGCCGTGGACTTTACCGTGCGTGAGGCCGCAAAGTGATGTGATGTGTTACAGGCTGGATTCCTATGACTTAGGATCGGGGTCCCGATAGTAGACATGACCGAGACACCTCTACGGTCAATAACCAATAGCAGGACAGGGATGCCGATATAGGTTCCAATATATTCTATGAAGATTTTTATCGGTCGAACCTCTATGTCAAGTATTCAGTTAATCCCGTATGATGTTCCCTTTGTTCTTCGGTATGTTACTTGCCCGAGATTCGATCGTCGGTATCTCCATACCTAGTTCAACCTCGTTACCGGCAAGTCTCTTTACTCGTTCCATAATTAAGATCCCGTGACTAACACTTAGTCAGATTGCTTGCAAGACTTATTGTGATGTTGTATTACCGAGTGGGCCCTGAGATACCTCTCCGTCACACAGAGTAACACATCCTAGTCTTGACCCATGCCAACCCAACAGACACCCTCGGAGATACCTATAGAGAACCTTTATAGTCACCCAGTTACGTTGCGATGTTTGTACACACAAGGTACTCTTCCGATGTCAGTGAGTTGCATGATCTCATGGTCATAGGAACAGATACTTGACATGTAGAAAACTATAGCAATAAACTGACACGATCATATGCTATGCTCATAGTTTGGGTCTTGTCCATCACATCATTCTCCCAATGATGTGATCCCGTTATCAAATGACATCTCATATCTATGGCTAGGAAACCTTTACCATCTTTGATTAACGAGCTAGTCTATTAAGGCATACTAGGGACACTGTGTTATCTATGTACCCACACATGTATTTGAGTTTCCAATCAATACAATTATAGCATGGAAAATCAACATTTATCATGAACAAGAAAATATAATAACAACCATTTTATTATTGCCTCTAGGGCATATTGCCAACAATCTACGACTTGCACTGGAGTCAATAATCTAGTTCACATCGCAATGTGATTTACATTGTGATGAATCTAACACCCATACAGTTCTGGTGATGACCATGTTTAGCCCGTGGAACAGGTTTAGTCAATGGGTCTGTGACATTCAGATCTGTGTGCACTTTGAAAATATTTATGTCCTCCTCCTTGATGTAATCGCGGATGGAATTGAAGCATCACATTATGTGTCTGGTCCTCTTGTGAAACCTTGGTTCCTTTGCCAGAGCAATGGCGCGAGTGTTGTCATAGAACAGAGTCATTGGGTCCAGTGCATTGGGCACTACTCCAAGATTTGTCATGAAATCCTTCATCCAGGCCCCTTCCTTTGCTGCCTTCGAGGCAGCGATGTACTGCGCTTCGCATGTAGAATCAGCTACCACGCTCTGCTTGGAACTGCACCATCTTACCGCTCCCCCATTGAGAATGTATACGTATCTGGTTCGAGACTTAGATTCACTCGGATCAGTGTCAAAGCTTTCATCGACGTAACCCTTTACGAAGAGCTCCTGATCACCTCCATAAATCAGAAACATCTCCTTAGTCCTTTTCAGGTACTTAAGGATATTCTTGACTTGCGTCCAGTGTTCCATTCCTGGATCACTCTGAAACCTTCCCGCCATACTGATGGCAAGGCTGATATTGGGTCTTGTGCACAACATTGCATACATGACAGAGCCTATGGTAGAAGCATAGGGGATGACACTCATCTTTTCTCTATCATCTGCGGTTACTGGAAATTGAGTCTTACTCAACTTCACACCTTGCAATACAAGCAAGAACCCCTTCTTGGACAGATCCATTTTGAACTTCCTCAGAACTTTTTCAAGGTATGTGCTCTGTGAAAGTCCTATTAAGCGTCTTGATCTATCTCTATAGATCTTGATGCCTCATATGAAAGTAGCTTCTCCTAGGTCCTTCATTGAAAAAGTCTTGTTCAAATATTCCTTCACGCTTTCCAACATTGCTATATTGTGTCCAATCAGCAATATGTCATCTACATATAATATTAGAAATGCTATAGCGCTGCCACTTACTTTCTTATAAATACAAGCTTCTTCATAAACTTTTATAAACCTGAATGCTTTGATCACCTCATCAAAGCAAAGATTCCAACTCCGAGATGCTTGCACGAGCCCATAAATGGATCGCTAGAGTTTTCAAACTTTGCCAGCATTCTCTGGATTGACAAAACCTTCTGGTTGCATCATATACAACTCTTCCTTAAGTAAACCATTAAGGATCGCTGTTTTGACATCCATCTACCAAATTTCATAATCAAAAAATGCAGCTATTGCTAACATGATTCTGACAGACTTAAGCATCGCTACGGGTGAGAAGGTCTCATCTTAGTCAACTTGTTGAACTTGTGAAAAACCCTTTGCCACAAGTTGAGCTTTATAGACGGTGACATTACCGTCTGCGTTTGTATTCTTCTTAAAGATCCATTTGTTCTAAATGGCCTTTCGCCCTTTAGGTAATACTTCCAAAATCCATACTTTGTTTTGATACATGGATCCCATCTCGTTTTTCATGTCCTCTAAGCATTTGTCGGAATCTTGGCCCATCATTGCTTCTCCATAGCTCGTAGGTTAATAGTTGTCCAACAACATGACGTCTAAGACATGTTGTCGTACCACTCAGGACCAGTACACGTCCTGGTCGACCTACGAGGTTCCATAGTAACTTGATCTGAAGCCTCATGATCATCATCATTAACTTCCTCTTCAACTGATGTTGGCTCCACAGAAACATCTTTCTGTGTTGCGCTATTCTCCAGTTGAAATAAAGGTTGAACAACCTCATCAAGTTCTATTTTCCTCCCACTCAACTCTTTCGCGAGAAATCTTTCTCACGAAATGACAAGTTCTTAGCGAAAAACACTTTGCCTTCAGATCTAAGATAGAAAGTGATGTGGTTTTGTCACGGCAGATTTCCTAGTGAGAGGACGTAAGTTTGAGTCCATCGCGACGATGGTGAGCTCGAAGGGGTTGATCAGGACAAGAGACAAGGGTTACCCAGGTTCGGACCCTCGAGAAGAGGTAAAAGCCTACGTCCTGCTTTGTGTTGTATTGATTGGATATCGACTACATGGGAGCTAATTCGCTTGACCTAGTGCTCGACAGATTGATTCGTACCCTAAGCCGCCACAGGGGTTCTCCTTTATATAGATAGGTCAAGGCCTTGGGATTACAAGAGTTCAGACCGGCTTATACAAAGTATCTTATCTTGTCTCTAAGTCTCCTTGCCTTCCTGGGCAAGACATCTTCCGCGCGGCTCACGCGCCTGGGTCTCGCATCATCTTTTGGCTCTGGGCCTCCATCTAGGCCCACCTGGTGAGAAGCCTCTTAGGCTTGTCTTCGACCTTCAGGCCCACTTAATGCCTTAAGTATGAGCCGCCAGCCATGCCCTGGCCCCTCCTAGGTGGGTCATGCCACAGGGTTATATCCCCAACATTAGGCCCTCGATTGATTTGAACCATGTTCATCTGAATCTTCAAATCAATCTGGCGGTGAGTCTCATACCTTTGTTACCTAAAACTAAAACTTCGTAACCCGTCATATAAAAGGGATGACGTCATCTTGGATATATCCAAAAAATATTCCGTGACATCAGAACGGATCATCTGATTAAATGATTAACCCAAAAATTGAGGCGTCTTCCTTGGTTAATCATCATTCCGTCTCCTCGATGCTCACGTGGACTGCTGTTGTCCCATCTCCTCATAAATAGGAGGGGAGGGGTTCCCATTTCTTTTACTTTCCCCGTTGTCTCTGTCCATATTCTTCTTCTTCCTCTGACGCCGGCTCGAAGCTCCACCACATTGCCGGATTTCTCCGTCACCAACAGAGGACGCTGGATCAACCTGATTTGACCAGAGTTCACCGGCGTTCGGCCACCACTTCGGCAACTTTCAGGTTCTTTCTTATCCTCCTTGTAGATCTAAGCTAGCTCACGGGAGTTCTTCTGCGTCCGCTGCCGCTTGTCAGAGCATTCATCATATATCGATAAAGAGAGCATTTTGTAAGCCCCGAAACGCTAGCCATCTCATGCGATGCTCCGCTTAAGACGCACCCCCCACTGAACGTAGATCATTCTTGAATAGAACCTGCACATGAATTACTTGTTCTCCCACTGATGTTTTTAGATTTTATAATATATTTCCTTTTATCTTCGTCCATAGATCTTGTAGTTGCTGCCGTAGTTGTCGAAATATGTTTTTCCATACTTAGTAAAAATTTCCAACATTAGCTATCTTTTAAACCACCATTGCACCGCCGGCTCATCTTGTAACAAATCTAACTCATCTACATCTTAGAGTATACGGTGTTTCAGAATATAACCATAACCTGCGGAATGTCGTGATCGGCTCATCCTTAGTTTCCCTTGTTGCGAGGTTTTCTTAAACCGCCACATGTTTGCGTTTTTTCACAGAGTCTAACCCGCCACCATGGACAAAACCCCCGCCTCTTGCGACTGGGTTAATTCCTGGGTCACAAAGGCATGATTGAAAGAGTTTGTGACCATGGGAGCCTTGCTGACTCGGGAGATCATCCACTAGCGGGTCCCTGGTAAGGAGACCAGGCCCTTACGTTAGGAAGGGGAAGTGGTCGTGTTCACAGATCACCTTCTCCACGGCTTTCACCACCCGGGTCAAATTCTACCGTGACGCCTTGCACTTCTATAAAATCCACCCTCAAGATATTGTCCCCAAATCTGTTACCAACTTGTGCCAATTTCGAGTCCTCTACGAAGCTTATCTGCAGGAAGAACCCACTCTTGACCTCTTCCGAGACTTTTTCTACCTCAACCGCCAAACCGAGTTAGCGGCTGGGTCGAGTCTTGAGATTGGGGCCATCTCAATCTAGAGGCGAAGGGATATGTCCTTCCCCGCAGTCGTCCTGCCTAGCCATCCTAAGGATTGGAACCGGACTTGGTTCTACTGCAAAGACACCTCCCTGGCTGGAGAGAATCCGCTGCCGAGTTATCGTCCTATCTGGCTCTGCAACAACACTGAGATCCCTGAACGGATGAGTGGTGCGAAGCATGTCAAATATGCTCCGGCCTTTTTAAAGATCCAGGCCCTGGTAGCTAATGGATTAACAGGTGTGGATTTGATCCACTGCTGGGTCAGCTAGAGGATTATGCCACTGAGCCGGTGCTACCTCTTGAGCTTGCGTTGGTTTTCCCTTGAAGAGGAAAGGGTGATGGAGCGAAGTAGATAAATATTTCCCTTAGTTGATGAGAACCAAGGTATCATTCAAGTAGGAGGAACAAGCAAGTTTCCAATGGATGCACCTACACAAACAATCTAACTCATGCACCTAACAGTATAAAGGGGTTGTCAATCCCTTCATGGTTATTTTCAAGGATTAGATCTGACAGAGATAGATGTAAAAGATTGCAGAAAGTAAAATGTAAATAAATTGCAACAAGGTATTTTTTGGTATATAGATCTCAAAATATAATATGGAAAGTAGACCCAGGGGCCATAGGTTTCACTAGAGGCTTCTCTCTTGAAGGAATAACGCGATGGGTGAACAAATTACTATCGAGCGATTGATAGAAAACCGAATAATTATGACGATATCCAAGGCAATGATTATGCATATAGGCATCATATCCGTGTCAAGTAGACCGAAACGATTTTGCATCTACTACTATTACTCCACACATCGACCGACTCCTACGTGCATCTAGAGTATTAGCTTCATGAAGAACAAAGTAACACATTAAGTAAGATGACATGATGTAGAGGGATAAACTGAAGCAATATGATGAAATCCCCATCTTTTTACCCTTGATGGAAACAATACAATACGTGCCTCGCTACCCCTACTTTGTCACTATCTGAGGACACCGCAAGATTGAACCCAAAACTAAGCACTTCTACCACTTCAAGAGTTACCAATCTAGTTGGCCAAACCAAATCAATGACTCAAAGAGACTTACAAAGATAAGAAATCATGCATATAAGAATTTAGACAAGAACCAAATAATATTCATAGATAAGCTGATCATAAACCCACAATTCATCGGATCTAGACAAACACACCGCAAAAAGAGTATTACATCGAATAGATCTGCATGAAATCATGAAGAACATTGTATTGAAGCACAAAGAGAGAGACGAAGCCGTCTTGCTACTAGCTATGGACCCATAGGCCTATGGTGAACTACTCACGCATCATCGGAGGGGCAATGTAGTTGATGTAGATGCCCTTCGTGATCGAATCCCCCTTCGGTAGATTACAGGACAGGCTGCAAGATTGGATCTCTCGGGAACAGAGGCTTCTGGCGGCGAAAAAGTATTTGGGTGGCTATTTTTGGTATTGGGGGAATATTTGGGTATTTATAGGACGAACATTAGGGTTATGAGTCCTGCTGGGGAGTCACAAGCCAGGGGGCGCCCCTGGTCGCGCCAGGGTTGCTTTTGACCTCCAAGCAGGTTTCCTGGCCCCCTCTCCAAGTTTGGTAGGTGTCTTCTGGTCGAAGAAAAATCATCGCGAAGATTTTATTCTATTTGGACTCCATTTAATATTCCTTCTTTGCAATACTCAAAAACAAGGAAAAAACAAAAACTGGTACTAGGCTCAAGATTAATAGGTTATTCCCAAAAATAATATCAAATAACATATTAATGCATAGCAAACAGCCAAATAGATAATTTAATAGCATGGAACAATAAAAAATTATAGATATTTCGGAGATGTATCAAGCATCCCCAAGCTTAATTCCTGGTCGTCCTCGAGTAGGTAAATGATAAAAACAATTTTTTTGATGTGGAATGCTACCTAACATATTCATCCATGTAATATTCTTTATTGTGGCATGAATGTTCAGATCCGTAAGACTCGAAATAAAAGCTTAATGTTGACATAAAAACAATAATATTTCAAGCATACTAGCGAAGCAATTGTATCTCTTCAAAATATAATGGCAAAAGAAAGTTATCCCTACAATATCATATGGTATGGCTATGCTCCATCTTCCCAACACAAAGTATTTATATCATGCACAACCCCGTTGACAAGTCAAGCAATTGTTTCACACCTTTTATTTTCTCAAACCTTTTCAACTCTCACGCAATATGAGCGTGAGCCATGGATATATCACTATAGGTGGAATATAATATGGTGGAGGTTGTGAAGGAAAAGGAGAAGATAGTCTCACATCAACTAGCCGTACCAACGGGCTATGGAGATGCCCATAAATACATATCAATGTGAGAGAGTAAGGATTGCCATGCAATGGATGCACTAGAGCTATAAGTGTATGAAAGCTCAAAAGGAAACTAAGTGGGTGTGCAGCCAACTTGCTTGCTCATGAAGAACTAGGGCAATTTGAGGAAGCCCATCATTGGAATATACAAGCTAAGTTATAGACTGAAAAATTCCCACTAGTATATGAAAGTGACAAAATACGAGACTCTCTATCATGAAGATCATGGTGCTACTTCGAAGCACAAGTGTGGAAAAAAGATAGTAGCATTGTCCCTTCTCTCTTTCTCTCATGTCAAGGGGATTACCCCTAGGTAGGCATAAGGAGACGACTCAACATTTCAAAACATCAGAGGACCCACCCCCGGTATGCCAAGCCCCACCGATCAACAAGACAAACGAAGAAGTGAAGACATAAGACAAAGCTACTGGCTCCTCCCACTTGGCTCCTCCCGGCTGGATCCTCCTGTCTGGCTCCTCTTGTCCGGCTCCTCTGGCCTGTTGCGGCCCGACGAAGTCAGCTCCCAGCGTCCCGTCAGACATGAGCTGACGACACTATAGCTGACGGACTGCACAGCCTACCATCCCACTACAGTCCGGTACTGTTGGTGAATAGTGCCCCGTTGTGCAGCCGTCATGCGTCGCTTCACTGCGCTTCAATAGTGGCGCACTATAGCCTGCATCATGAGTCATATCACATGTCACCCCAAATAGTGTAATTAGGCCAGGTGGGCCACCCCTTGTACCCTGGGCCTCCCCACATGAGAGGCACCAGGGGAGCTCACCCATGGGCAAGCTCTCCCAACTCTCCCTCATTCCTCTCATTTCCCCTCTCACTCTCACATGTTGAGGGATCACTAGAAGAGTGTCTAGAGGGGGGGTGAATAGACAACTAGCAAAAAAATTAAAACCTAACCTTTTCCCAAGTTAACTGGCTGGCAGATTTTAACAGTTTTAGCAAGGCTGGCAAGTCTATATGCCCTACACATGCATGTTAACAAATATGGCAGCAGAAAGTAAAGACATTGCACATAAAGTAAAGAGTTGATATATGGAGTTCAAACGCTATGGGAGACGCAAGGATTTTTCCTGTGGTTCCGATAGGTGGTGCTATCATACGTCCACGTTCATGGAGTCTTCAACCCACGGAGGGTAACGGTCGCGAGAGTCCATGGAGGTCTCTACCCATAGAGGGTTCCACAAAGAAGCAACCTTGAGTATACCATGATGGCCTATGTCCACGGAGGACTAGCCTTACTCGGGGCAGATCTTCATGAAGTAGGCAATCTCCTTGCCCTTACGAACTTCTTGGTTCACTCCACAACACAAAATAGGAGGCTCCCAAGCGACACCTAACAAATCTAGGTGGCATTACTCTCCAAAAGGTAATAGGCTCGATAATGTCGATGAACTCCTTGCTCTTGTGCTTCAATATGGTAGACTCCTCAACACAAAATCACTCTCTCACAGATATGGCTTGGTAGAAGAGATGGGATTGGTGGAAAGTAACTTGGGGAGGCTAGAAATCAAGATCCATATGGTTGGAGTGGAAGATCATGACCCCAACACAAGGGTAGGTGGTTCTCCCTCAGAAAACTGATAGGATAGGTATGGAATGGTTCTGAGTGCTTCTCTCTTGAGTAGGTGGTGGTGAAGGGGTCTATATAGGCATCCCGAAAAATCTATCCGTTATGCACAATAAGTCAGACTCAGTGAGACCAATGTGTTAATCTCGGTGGTATCGAAGTGACCAAAAGGTGGCAACTTTTGAATCTCGGTGAGACCGATATAGGAATCTCGATTGCACCAATAAGGTGACCAACGGTCAGAATGCTCAATCTCGGTGATGCCGATTCGACAATCTCACAGGGACTGAAACTATGAACTTGCCTGACAGAAAGTAGGCAGCCCAACTTGGTGGCACCGAATGCAGTATCGGCTGCACCGAAAAGCTAGGGTTTGGCTGAGTTTGTCTAGGGTTTGGAATCGGTGGTACCGAATGTAGAATGTTGGTTGCTCCGATTTTGAGTATTTGGCTTTGGACACACTTTGGTGGGAGAGTTTGTGGGTGTCTTTTGTGACTATCACTTGTGCACGTATGATCATTTTGTTCACCCACAAAACCTTACCCCCTTTTAATAGTATTGGCTTTCCTATGGACTCGAAGTGATTTCTCACAAATATAAAATGTAGAGTCCTCTCGCTCGAAGTCTTGCCAACCTATTTCCTTGCATCTTGGGTATTCCACCATCTCTTTGCCAACCCATCTCTCCATGGACTCTTATGTGAAAGACACTAGATAAAGATATTAGTCCAAGAGACAATGTATATTTTCATGAATTATCAAAACCACCAAGGGAGCATGTTGTGCTTTCAATCTCCCCCTTTTATGTAATTGATGACAACATACAATCAAAGCTTAAAATAAAGATATGTGTGGATATAATGAAGACTTTGAGCGACACATGACTTAGATTTGCTTCCCCTAAATGTGTGCAGTCCTTTAAAGGATAACTGCTTTGGAATGCATGGGCACACATATGGATGAAGGGATATAAGGAGTCATGTGTATCTTGGCTATATGCATCAAAATATATATGAATGAGATGCGTCCTTGTTCAAGACTTCACTCTTGCAAACAATATGTGCAAGAATCAAGAGATCATCTTGATCAAAGATGTGATGCATATACTTACCTTGAGTTCTTGATCATTCTAGTAGTAGAAACACACTTGAGAAACAATGTTAGGAAACACAAGTGTATTCTACTAATATAAATACAATAAAACTCAGAAGTAAACACTATAGCTTGGTACTTTTAGATATGGAGAACATATAGAAAATAGTAATCCTTAAGATTAATATGTCTCCCCCTTTGGCATTAATCCTTTAGAGCTTTCTCACCTTAGATATGAAAGTAGTAGTTAATCCTCTCCCCTGAATCTCAGGATCTAGATATTGGGATTGGATAGGGTGAGAAGTGAAAAGTCTAAAGTGACTAGTCAAATAAAATAAGCAAGAATATTATTGAGCTTAGAATTTCACCCCCTTTCTTTGGTATTTGCCCCTTGTTTATATAAGTATGAACTTTTGATATCTTCCTCTCCCCCTAAATCATATCTCCCCCTTTGCATAAGCATGTAACTATCCCTTTAGCATGAAGCTTTGTAATGCTCCCCCTTTGGCATTAATTTCAAAAAGGTCAAATTTAGGAGTAGGTACAGGGATCATCTTGAGTTGGGAGCAATCCTTCTCAATCTAGTACACTTCTTACCTACAAGGGTTAGTCATGCAAGGAAGAACAATAGGTATATCCATTTGACATGATACCAACTGAGATTTTGCAATAATGATCAAGTATATGTCAAGGATATGTTTTTGTTGTCTTGTTCCTTCCATAATCAAGAGGGGTTGTGGATACTCGGTCAAGACAAGATTGCTTATAATTGGAGTTGGTTGCAATCTCATGGAATGAAGTTCTTCCAAGTACCTACAAATGGTTAGATGCAATGGTAGGGAGCATAGAATTGCATGGCATAATATAACATGTTAGCAATATCATGGAAGTATATGGATGGCTCATGCCCTTGCAACCATGCGAGTGAGTCTAGCTCAAGTTTGAAGAATCAACATGTCAATAAGCGTCCGGTTCTTCCTCTCAACAGCTCCATTTTGCTGAGGCGTGTACGTAGCCGAGAACTTATGTGAGACACCTTCTTCGTCAAGAAAGGTATCCACATGGGTGTTCTTGAACTCCGATCCATTATCGCTTTGAACCTTCTTGATTTTCACTTCAAACTGATTTTGCGCTTTGCGAACGAAGTTCTTGAAGATCTTTTGAACCCGCGACTTATCATCGAGGAAAAATACCCACGTAAATCTAGAAAAATCATCAACTATAACTAGTCCATAGGAATTTCCACCGAGACTCTTGTAAGCATTGGGACCGAAAAGATCCATGCGAAGTAACTCGAGTGGTCTCCTAGTAGTCATGATATTGTTAACAAGATGACTTCCGCCTAATTGCTTTCCAACTTGACAGGCACTACAAAGTCTATCTTTGTCAAAAATAACATCTTTAACACCAAGATTGTGATCGCCCTTGATTAGCTTACCTAGATTGCGCATGCCTCCATGTCCAAGCCTTCTATGCCATAGCCAACCTTTAGAATATTTTGCAATTAAACAAGTACGAGGTTGGGCCTTTTTATTGAAATCAGCAACGTATAGATCACCTCTACGAATACCGATGAAGACAATTTTATGATTATCAAATCGAAACACTTGACAATCTACTTTAGTAAATAACACATTGAAACCGAAGTCTGCTAGTCTAGATACAGAAAGGAGATTGTAGCCAAGGGATTTAACAAGAATCACATTTTGAATTGGGCTATCATGAGATAAGGCCACCTTACCAAGGCCAAGTACCTTACCCTTAGAGTTGTCTCCAAAGGTCACGTACCTTTGAGGACCTTGATTGGGCATGATCTCTTGGAACATGTCTTTATCACCAGTCATGTGATCAGTACATCCACTGTCGAGAATCCACACTTTTCCCCCGGACATATAATCCTTAAAGTTTACCATTAGACTTAGATTCTTCATGATCTTTTCATGCTCGATGTCGAACAACTCATCTTCACCAAGGTAGTCATGTTGCACATCGTCATGATCAAGTGGGAAATCCTTGTCATAAAGAACAAGAGATTCATTAGAATTGTGATCATGATAATGTTCAAGTTTATAAATGTGAATGGACTCAAATATAATGTTGTTGATAGTGGTGACATCTCCTTTAGCACACATAAGATCATGGAGCTCAAATAGGCATTTATCAAAGTTTGGATCACTAGGCTTCATTTTCTGAAAAGCATTAGTTTTATGAACAATTTCATCAAGATTTCCTAATGAAAGATTTGGATATCATTTCTCAAAATAAGTCCACAAGGTATAAGCACATGCAAAGTTCTTCAACTGAGAAAGCACGAATCTTGGTGGAGCTCTAATAATAAGATTGACAGTTCTTAGGTTACCAAGCATGTTAATTTCCTCTTCGTGTGTGGGATGCAATTCATCAATAGGGAGCACATAGGGGTTTTCAATATATTTTCTCAAATGGAATTCATCAAATATATCAATCATGCCATTCTTCCATTGACTATAGTACTCTCCATCAAGAATGGGCACTGTACAATACAAACTCTATATACTAGACACATCCATCTTCCTACTTGGTGATTAAACCGAAGCAATGGATACAAATGCCCTAATACCAATTGAGGGATCACTAGAAGAGTGTCTAGAGGGGGGTGAATAGACTGCTAGCAGAAAATTAAAAGCTAACCTTTTGCCAAGCTAATTGGTTGGCAGATTTTAACAGTTTTAGCAAGGCTAGCAAGTCTATAAACCCTACACATGCATGTCAACAAATATGGCAGGAAAAACTAAAGACATTGCACATAAAGTAAAGAGTTGACATGGGGATCAAACACAATTGGAGATGCAAGGATTCTTCCCATGGTTCCGATAGGTGGTGCTATCGTACGTCCATGTTCATGGAATCTTCAACCCACTGAGGGTAATGGTCACGAGAGTCCATGGAGGGCTCTACCCACGGAGGGTTCCACAAAGAAGCAACCTTGACTATACCATGACGACCTAAGTCCATGGAGGACTAGCCTTACTCGGGGTAGATCATCACGAAGTAGGCAATCTCCTTGCCCTTACAAACTTCTTGGTTCACTCCACAACACGAAGTAGGAGGCTCCCAAGCGACACCTAACCAATCTAGGAGGCACCACCCTCCAAAAGGTAATAGGCTCGATAATGTCGATGAACTCCTTGGTCTTGTGCTTCCAGATGATAGACTCCTCAACATACAATCACTCTCGCACAGATATGGCTTGGTAGAAGAGATGGGATTGGTTGAAAGCAACTTGGGGGGGCTCGAAATCAAGGTCCATATGGTTAGAGTGGAAGATCATGACCTCAACACAAGGGTATGTGGTTCTCTCTTAGAAAACTGATAGGATAGGTATGGAATGGTTCTGGGTGCTTCTCTCTCGAGTAGGTGGTGGTGAAGGTGTACATATAGGCTTCCCCAAAAATCCAACCATTACACACAATAAGTCAGACTCGGTGACACCGATGTGTTAATCTCGGTGGTACCGAAGTGACCAAAAGGTGGCAACTGTTGAATCTCGGTGAGACCGATATAGGAATCTCGGTTGCACCGATAAGGTGACCAACGGTCAGAATGCTCAATCTTGGTGATCCCGATCATACAATCTCGGAGGGACTGAAACCGTGAACTTGCGTAATAGAAATTTGGCAGCGCATCTCGGTGGCACCGAATGCAGTATTGGTTGCACCAAAAAGCTAGGGTTTGGCTGAGTCTGTCTAGGGTTTGCAATCAGTGGTACCGAATGTAGAATGTTGGTTGCATCGATTTTGAGTATTTAGCTTTGGACAAACTTTGGTGGGAGAGTTTGTGATTGTCTTTGGTGACTATCACTTGTGCACATATGAGCATTTTGTTCGCCAACAAAACCTTACCCCCTTTTAACAGTATTGGCTTTCCTATGGACTCAAAGTGATTTCTCACAAATATAAAATGTAGAGTCCTCTTGCTTGAAGTTTTTCGAACCTATTCTCTTGCATCTTGGGGTATTCCACAATCTCGTCGCCAACCCATTTCTCCATGGACTGTTATCTGAAACACACTGGATAATGATATTAGTCCAAGAGACAATGTATGTTGTCATGAATTATCAAAACCACCTAGGGACCATGTTGTGCTTTCACATGTGAGGCCATGGAAGGGAGCAGCCAGCTCCCTCTTCCTCCTCAAACGCAACTCCAGGAGCAACCCTGTACTGCAAATACATATCATATACAAACATGCAGGAGTAGGGGTCTTATCTCTCTGGAGAGCCGCAAACCTGGGTAAACCACCGCGTGTCGTTACCCTGTCCCATCCCGGATCTCCACGGCAGCCTGGCTCTCACCTCTTAAGCCATCCCATGGCATCTGCCGTCCTTGAGGCACTCCCCATGAGAAAACGACGACAGTTGGCGCCCACCATGGGGCTAGCCGCTATTGGAATCGTAGTCCGAGCGGGACCCTCTTCGTCATCACCACCGCGGCGTTGCTACCGTCTCTTTGATGACGCTCAGGGGCTCGACATCAACACGCCTTGGGGGAAAATGTGCACGACATCGCGTCCTTGTTGCGGGTCTCGTCATCACCACCATGCCGATGCTGCCATCTCTCCCACGACGCTTGGGGGCCCAACACCAACATGCGCCATGGGCGGCCGCACGGGACGGCGCGTGCCCGTCGTTGGCCTCGTCCACCTCCGGCCGTCCGCACGCCGCTCCAGCAGCGGGCCCTCGCACGTGCGGACTCCCTTCGCCACCATATAGGTTGTGCGCACGCGCCACCACAACCCTCCGTTCCCCTACGATGTCGCCCCCCGAGGGCCTCCGTAGTCTCGCACCGCTCTGCTGACTCCGTCTCGGCACCCCTGTGTTGCCTCACCACACCGGCTACTTGCACGCCGCGTTGCGCCTTGTGTCCAACTATCCACCACACGCCTTGGCCGCCATCGTAGCGATGCTGGAGTCCCTCCTTGCACCGCTGGTGCAGGCATCGCGGCTCCAAACGAGGCAGCATGTGTTGGTACTGCGTGCTTCCACGCAAGTGCCCATCCTTGCGCCGGTCTCAGCCTTGCACCTCTTCCCTGCCTAGGCATCTTCGCTGTTGCGGGCCGCCCTGCTCTGCACTGCTCGAGGCCTCCCCGTGACTGCTCCACCTCCAGCGCCTGGAGGGAGCTGCTCTCCACCAGGCGCACCAGCGCCGCGCCGGGCCGCCCACCACACCTGAGACGCCGACGTGGTCCTCCTCCTGCGGTCTGCTCTGCACCCGCTGGCTCCTGTGCCTGCCGGCTCCCGTGCCCGTCCGCCTCCGGCCATGACCGCCGCCTCCGCGCCCGTCGACTACCTCTCCCGGCGGATCCCGTGCCCGACTGCCTCCTCCCACGGCCGGCTCTTGTGCCCGGCCGCCTCCTCCCACAGCCGGCTCCCGCGCCCGGCTGCTTCCTCCCGCGGCTGGCTCCCACGATTGATGGCTCCCGCGCCCGGCAACTCTGGCGCACGGCCGCCTCCTCCTGTGGCCGGCTCCCACGACCGACGGCTCCCGCGCCCGGCTGCCTCCTCCCACGGCTGGCTCCCTCGCCCGGCTGCTTCCTCCCGCGGCTGGCTCCCATGGTCGACGGCTCCCGCGCCTGGTAGCTCTCGCGCCCGGCCGCCTCCTCCCATGGCCGGCCTGCACCCGATCGCTGCCCTCTACAGCCGTAGCGCCCGCGCGCCTCACCTATGCTCCGCCTCCCCGCAGGCCGGCTCGGCCCTCCGACCTTTCCTACTCTGCTGTCACGCGCCCTCGCTGCCGGCTGTGCCTCCCGACGCCCCTACCGGCAACTTCGGCTTCGCCTCTGGCCCTCGGCCTCGTGGGCTGGCTGCCCAGCCTAGAGGAGGAAAGGAGGAGGAGGGGCCGGCTAATAAGAAAGACACCGGGGGTCGGCTGCTTGAATAAGAAAAAGTGGAGCCGGTCATAAAAAAAGACATGTGCGTCCGTCTACCCGCATCCCCACTCGGACAACCGACCTGCGTCGACCGCCCGGCCGGCTAGCCTGCCCGTATACTTTGACACCAGGATGGCTCTAGCTGCCCACCCGTTTCCACGTCCGGTCCGTCAGGTCCGGCTGGCTGGCACACCCGCTGACTGCCAAGGGCTCGAGGACTACACCCAGCGGGTGCGCCGGCGCGCTCCACTAGCAAAAGGCCGTGCCGGCTGTCATCAACAACAACCGCCTCGCCGGCAAAAAAAACCAATGAGGAACCTCCTTGCCTGGAGACTCGGAGGCTACTCTCGGCAGCGCCCCGTGCCCAACAGACGGCGGACCCCGCGTCCGCCTTCAGCAGGGCTCCAGGCCCATCAGCCGACGGACCCCGTGTCTGCGCCCGGCAGCGCCTCGTGCTCGACAGCCTGCAGACCCCGTGTCCACCTTCGGCAGGGCTCCACGCCCATCAGCCGACGGACCCTGCGTCCCTGCTCGATAGTGCCTCGTGCTCGAAAGCTGACGGACCTCGTGTCTGCCATCGGCAGGGCTCCAGGCCCGTCAGCTGGCGGACCCCGTGTCCGCCCTCGGCAGCGCCTCACGCTCAACAACCGGCGGACCCCATGTCCGCCCTTGGCTGCTCCTCGTGCTAAACAGCCGGTAGACCCCACATTTGCCCTTGCAGGGTCATTGCGCCCATCAGCTGGCGGACCCCGCATCCACACCAGGTAGAACCCCACGCCCATCAGTCAGCGGATTCCTATCCCATGCGCGACATCCTCGACGCTATCATCTGCCTCGGCAAGGACTCCGCATCCGCATTCGGCAGTAGCTCGCGACCATTAGCCAGCGGACCATGCTTTCGTGCCTGGCAACACCTCACGCTCATCAGCCAACAGACTCCGCGTCCGCACCTAATAGCGCCACGGGCCCATCAGCCGGCGGACCCCAAATCCGCGCCCGGCAGCGCCTCGCGCACATCAACCGTACCACGTTGGCTACAAACCACGCTGACTGACATCAACAAAACTACCTCACCAGTGCCCAAAAGCAATGTGAGATCTCCACCCGCATATCCCTAAGCCTTACACACGAAACGAATAATCCCGAGCGACCCTCACTAGCTATCTCCGTATTTACTTCAGCAACTTTACTATTCACCCCGACGCCAGCTAGTCCCGGCCCGGGGCTGGCCGCTCGGCCCGTTACGTTAGTTCTCACGAGACGACTTAGTAGCATGTACGGTACCGAAGGCCCACTCTTTGTCTCAGCTATAGATCGCACCGCGACTGTCCGGCTAGCGAGAGCACAAGCTGGAGGTCACCCCACACGAAAAACATTCTGGGAGAAAATGGCTTGGGCAACCCGGCCATTTCATTTGTGAGTATCTACTCGGTTGAGTCTGCTCCCAGAGTCTGAGTACTGTACGCTCCACTCCGCGGTCCACTCTTCGCCTCAGCCACAGACCGGCTCCCGGCTATCCGGCTGGCAAGAGCAAAAACCAAAGAGTTTAGAGGACACGAAAAACTCTCAAGGGGGCTCACACAAAAATGAGTTGATACCCCCTGCATAAACTTGCACTACGAAAATCAAATATTTGATATATCTGCGCCGACTTAACCTTGTCTTCTGCACGATCGTTTTCATGAGGAACCTCCTCGCCCGGAGGATACTCCCGACAGCGCCCCACGCTCATCGGCCGGAAGACCATGCGTCCGCCCTCGGCAGAGCCTCGCTCTCATCAGCCGACGAACCTGCCTCTGCCCTCAGGAAAGCCTTGCGCTCATCGACCGGTGGACCCAGCATCCACCCTCGCCAGAGCCTCGCGCTCATCAGCCGGCGGACACCTCATCCGCCCTCGGCAGCGCCACGCGCTCATCAACCGGGGGACCCCACGTCCGTCCACGGCGGTGCCTCATGTACATCAGCCGATGGACCACGTGTCCGCCCCCGATAGAGCCTCACGCTCATCAGCGGACGGAACCCGGGTCAACGGGTGGACCCCGCATCTGCCCCCGGCAGTGCCTCATGCTCATCAGCTGGCGGACCCTGCCTCATCCCTCAGCAGAGCCTCGCGCTCATCAACCAGTGGACCATGCGTCCTCCGCCGGCAGCGCCTCGCGCTCATCAGTTGGCAGACTCCATGCCCGCCCTCGGCAGCGTCTCATGCTCATCAACTGGTGGACCCCGCGTCCGCCCTTGGTAGTGCCCCGCGCTCATCAGTCGGCAGACCTGCATCTACCCTCAGCAGCGCCTCGCGCCCATCAGTCGACAGACCACATGTCCACCCTGGGGGGCTGCACGCATCCTTCAGTCAGAGGACCTCCCGTCGGTGCTCGACATCTTCAACGCCACTGTCTACTTCAGAAATAGCAAAGACCCTCCGCCCGACATCTTTGAGTCGCCCGGAGGCTCGGAGACTACACCCAGCGGGTGCGCTAGCATGCCCTAGCTGGAAACCGCCAGCCGGTGGACTCCGTGTTCGCCCTGGCAGCGCCTCGTGCCCTTTAGCTGGCGGACTCCTCGTTTGCGCCCGACACGCTTGACGCCACCGTGTACTTCAGCAACAGCAAAGACCTTCTGCCCGACTCTTGAGTCGCCCGGAGGCTACACCCAGCGCGTGCGCTGATGCACCCCCGCTGGAAGCAAGCCGCGTCGTCCCTAACCCACAATCGACATCATCAACAACTTGTGCAACAACGACAACAACAGCGAACACCCTCCGTCCGACTCTTCAAGTCACCCGGAGGCTCCGAGCCTACTGTCGGGGGGATTAGCCCCAAGTAGGCTCAAGAAGACGAATCAACATTTCAAAACATTGGGGTTCCCACCCCCGGTATACCAAGCCCCACTGATCAACAAGACAAACGAATAAGTGAACACAGAAGACAAAGTTGCTAGCTCCTCCCAGCTGGCTCCTCCTGGCTGACTCCTCCTCTCCGGCTCCTCCATCCCGGATCCTCCTGGCCGGCTCCCAGCTGCGGCCCGACGAAGTCAGTCCCAGGCGTCCCGTCGAACACTAGCTAATGGGCTGCAGAGCCTGTCACCCCGCTACGGTCAAGAACTATTGGCAAATATTACCCCACTGTGCACCCGTCACACGTCACTTTACTACACTTCAATAATGACGCACTATAGCCTGCATCAAGAATCATATCACATGTCACCCCAAATAGTGTAATTAGGCCAGGTGGGACACCCCTTGTCCCCTGGGCCTCCCTATATAAGAGGCACCAGGGGAGCTCACCCACGAGCATGCTAGCTCTCCCAGCTCTCCCTCATTCCTCTCATTTCCCCTCTCACTCTTACATGTGATGCCATGGAAGGGAGCAGCCAGCTCCCTCTTCCTCCTAAAACACAGCTCCAGGAGCAACCCTGTACTGCAAATACACCTCATATACAAACATGTAGGAGTAGGGGTATTATCTCTTCGGAGAGCCCCGAACCTGGGTAAACCAGCACGTGCTATTACCCTATCATGTCCTGTATCTCCATGGCAGCCTTGCTCTCACCTCTTAAGCCATCACATGGCATCTTCCGTCCTTGTGGCACCCCCCATGAGAAAACGACGACATCTCATTTTTATATTTTTATATTTAGTGGGCATCTAAGACTTTTTTTGTTTGGGCTTCACTGGCCTCTTTTATTTTTCATAAAGTGGGGAGTCTGATTCCATAAAGTGTGGAATCATAGCTTCCATCATCCTTTCCTCACATGGGACAATGCTCTAATAATGATGGTCATCACACTTTTATTTACTTACAACTCAAGAATTACAACTCGATATCTAGAAAAAAATATGACTCTATATGAATGCTTCCGGTGGTGTATCAGGATATACAATGATCTAGTATAGCAAATGACATAAAAACGGACAAGCCATAAAAACATCATGCTAGCTATCTTAAGATCATGCAAAGCAATATGAAAATGATGGTGCGTGTCATAATAAACGGAATGGTGGAAGTTGCATGGCAATATATCTCGGAATAGCTATGGAAATGCCATAATATGTAGGTATGGTGGCTGCTTTGAGGAAATGTATATGCTGCGTGTTTTGAGGAAGGTGGGTTTATTAGACCGGCGAAAGTTGCATGGTACTAGAGAGGCTAGCAAAAGTGGAAGGGTGAGAGCGCACATAATCCATGAACTCACATTAGTCATAAAGAACTCAGATACTTATTGCGAAAGTCTATTAGTCATCTATGCAAAGTATTAGATGCATGCTCCTAGGGGAGAGGTTGGTAGGAGTAAACCATCATGCGCTCCCGACCCTCACACAAAGGTCGACAATCAATAAACAAATGATGCTCCAATTTCCTTACATAACGGTTCACCATACATGCATGCTACGGGAATCACAAACCTTTACACAAGTATTTTTACCAATTCACAATTACTTCCTAACATGACTCTTAATATTACCATCTTTATATCTTAAAACTTTATGCAAGGAATCAAACTTCTCATAACACTCAATGCACTTAATATGGAAGTTTTTATTATATCCCTCTTGGATGCCTATCATATTAGGAATAAATTCGTAACCTAAACCAATTATCATGTTGTTTAAGGACTCTCAAAAGAATATAAGTGAGGTATGAGAGTTCAATTATTTCTACAAAACCAAAGACCACCGTGCTCTAAACAGATATAAGTGAAGCACTAAAGAAAAATTGCCTATCTCAAAAGATATAAGTGAAGCACTAAAGAAAAATTGCCTATCTCAAAAGATATAAGTGAAGCAAAAAGAGTATTCTAATAAATTCACGATTCATGTGTGTCTCTCTCAACCTGCAGCAAGGATGATTGTGGCAAACTAAAAAAGCAAAGACTCATATCATGTAAGACGCTCTAAGCTAAACACATATCACATGGTGAATAAAAAAATAGCCTCAAGTAAATTTACCGATGGACAAAAGACGAAAGAGGGGATGCCTTCCGGGGCATCCCCAAGATTAGGCTCTTTGGCATCCTTGAATATGGCTTGGGGATCCTTGGGCATCCCCAAGCTTAGGCTCTTGCCACTCCTTATTCCATAGTCCATCAAATCTTTACCCAAAACTTGAAAACTTCACAACACAAAACTCAACACAAAACTCGTGAGATCCGTTAGTATAAGAAAAATAAATCACTACTTTAGGTACTGTAGTGAACTCATTCTTTATTTATATTGGTGTAATATCTACTGTATTCTAACTTCTCCATGGTTCATACCCCCCGATACGACCCATAGATACATCAAAATAGGTAAACAACACAAAGAAAACAGAATCTCTCAAAAACATAACAATCTTTAGAAATCTAAAAACTTTGTAAACTTCTATAACTCTAAAAATACTGAAAATTAGGAAAACCTGGAAAAATTGTCTATCAATCTTGTGTAAAATTTCAGAGTCATTAGACGCTCTGAGAAAGTTATAAAATTCCTGGACGGGGCGCAAAAGTTTATCTTGTTCAACAAGATCAAATCAACAACCACCATAGACCATCCCAAAGGTCTTACTTGGATCAAACACTAATTAAAACACCAAAACACAATTAGAAACTCTCAAAACAGAAGCAAAAAACAGAAACATACAAATAAAATTGGGTTGCCTCCCAACAAGCGCTATTGTTTAATGCCCCTAGCTAGGCATAACGCAATAGATCTAGGTATTGTCATCTTTGATATTAGTGACTTTTGTGAGGGCCTTCTTGAATCCAGGAGGCTCTTTCCCTTTCCCGGGTTTTCGGGTAAAGGAACCATCTTAAGATCCAAAATATCCAAATGCTTATTGCAAAGTGAAATCAAATTGTTCAAGCAACTGAGATTACCACTAATGCGTTTGAGGGGTTCGTGATTTTTTGTAATTCTACTAGGTGCTTATGTAAGTCACCCAATGCGTTAAGAATTTGAAGTCCCTCTTGTGAAAATGTAGGCTCCCTTTTTTGTGGGAAAACCCCTAAAATCCCTTCCGAAACTTTATAAGCAGCACTTGCATAAAGTTCGATAAAATGCCCATGTGAGGCAAGATCCAAAAGCTTTATATGATGCAAAGCCAATACAATGTAAAAAATTCTAAGCACAACTTTTGTATCTCCTTTTATATTGGAAATACGATAGGATTCCAGTAGCCTAAACCAGGCATATTTTAGATTTTCCCCTTGTTTTTGCTTGAAGTATAGAACTTCAAAGTCAGGTGACAAGGGGGAGGTGGTAATGCTAGTCATAGTAACAAGCAAAAGATACGGCAAGAAAAAGGGCAAACGGAAAAAGAGAAGGCGAGTAAAGCGGCAAATCTTTTTGGTGATTTCTAAAAATTGATTTAGAAGTGCGGGAGAGGAAAACGAGAGGCAAATGGCAAATAATGTAAATGCAAAAGATGAGTTTTTGATGGGTAGTTGGTAGGCTTGATGTGTATCCTCCCTGGCAACGGCGCCAGAAATCCTTCTTGCTACCTCTTGAGCTTGCGTTGCTTTTCCCTCGAAGAGGAAAGGGTGATGTAGATAAGTAGTTAAGTATTTCCCTTAGTTGATGAGAACCAAGGCATCATTCCAGTAGGAGGAACAAGCAAGTTACCAATGGATGCACCTACACAAACAATCAAACTCTTGCACCCAACACTATAAAGGGGTTGTCAATCCCTCCACGATTATTTGCAAGGATTTGATCCGATAGAGATAGATGTAAAAGATTGTGGTAAGTAAAAAGTAAATAAATTGCAGCAAGGTATTTTTGGTATATAGATCTGAAAATATAATATGCAAAGTAGACTAGGGGGCCATAGGTTTCACTAGAGGCTTCTCTCTTAAAGGAAAATAACACGGTGGGTGAACAAATTACTGTCAAGCAACTGATAGAAAAGCTAATAATTATGCTGATATCCAAGGCAATGATTATGCATATAGGCATCACGTCCGTGTCAAGTAGACCGAAATTATTCTGTATCTACTACTATTACTCCACACATCGACCGACTCCTTCCTGCATCTAGAGTATTAAGTTTGTGAGGAATAGAGTAACGCATTAAGTAAGATGACCTGATGTAGAGGGATAAACTCAAGCAATATGATGAAAACCCCATATTTTTCCCCTTGATGGAAACAATAGAATAGGTGCCTCGCTACCCCTACTTTGTCACTGGGTGAGGACACCGCAAGATTGAACCCAAAACTAAGCACTCCTCCCATTCTAAGAATTACCAATCTAGTTGGCCAAACCAAATCAATAACTCGAAGAGACTTAAAAAGATATGAAATCATGCATATAAGAATTCAGATAAGAACCAAATAATATTCATAGATAAGCTGATCATAAACCCACAATTCATAGGATCTCGACAAACATACCAAAAAAGAGCATTTCATCGGATAGATCTCCATGAAGATCATGAACAACATGGTATTGAAGCGCAAAGAGAGAAAATAATACATCTAGCTATCAGCTATGGACCCCTAAGTCTGTGGTGAACTACTCAAGCATCATTGGAGGGGCAGTGGAGTTGATGTATATGCCCTCCGTGATCGAATACCCCTTCGGCAAATTATTGGAAAAGGCTCTAAGACTGGATCTCTTGGGAACAGAGGCTTCTGGCGGCAGAAATGTTTTTGAGTGGATCTTTTTGGTATTGGGGGAATATTTGGGTATTTCTAGGATGAACATTAGAGTTAGGAGTCCTGCTGGGGAGTCACAAGCCAGGGGGCGCGAACCCCAGGCCCCGCTAGGGTGGCTTGGCTTGTGACCTCCTGGCAGGTCTCCCAGCCCCCTCTCCAAGTCTCGTAGGTGTCTTCTGGTCCAACAAAAATCATCATGAAGATTTTATTCCGTTTGGACTCCATTTAATATTTCTTATCTGCAATACTCAAAAACTCGGAAAAAACAGAAACTGGCACTAGGCTCTAGATTAGTAGGTTAGTCCCAAAACTAATATAAAATAGCATATTAATGCGTATAAAACATCCAAAACAGATAATATAATAGTATGGAACAATAAAAAATTGTAGATACGTTGGAGATGTATCACCCGGCATGACAAATTGATGTGTGAGTATCCGGTGAGGTGCACAATCCACTGCGCTTCAACCGGACACCTCTGATCGAAAAGGACCTCTACTCCATCGGCAAGCCGCTGCTCGGAGAGCCTCAAGCAGCATGCAACTAGACCAGGTTGAAGCCGTTCTGTATTATCAACCCGACTAGAGAGGTAAAAATCCTTTGGAACAAATTCCTTGTTATCTCTCAATTTCGTGTTTCATATTCTTCCTGGCCCTTTTATGGCTCATATGCAGGCCAAGTATTCCTTCTGGAAGAAAAAACTAACCATGGCCGCCAAGAAGAAAGTGAAGTCGACCAAGACCTTTGTTCCGGGTCGCAAGAAGAAACAATCCGCTGCTGAACTGCTTGAGTTTGACGACTCGAAGGTAGAACTTGACTCCCTTGTCCTTATCTTTATGCAACTCATTGACAACGATTACTCATAGGAGGAACCAGAAACAAGCTATGCTGATGTTGCAGAGGTAACCATTATCTCCTATGACTCGGAACCTTTACCAATAAAGAAAATACGGTGGGCTGTATAGAAGGTAAAATGTTCATGCCCTTTTTCTCACTGGGATCCCAACATTCTTTTGAAGAAGCAACAAGATGAGAACTAACGTCAAACCCAGAGCACTCGCTCTGGAAACCTTTTGGTCGGCTTACCAAATGATTCGGCTCCTCGGAAATGGCACACTGAGGTACTTTAACACCTTGAATTCATTTTCTTCTGTATGCTAATCTTGTGTTGCGGTTTACCTATATTTAACAATGTTAACTTTCCATGACTCACCTCCTTCCTCCGATGACTGAACCGCCATGAAGCTGCCTCCTCTTGTTATCAACGTCGGGTAAGTATCTTTATATCTCACACCATGTGTTAATATTCTACCATTGCTTATGAAATATAATGCCACCTCTAATCATAGGGCTCAAGCCAAATGAAGGAAGGTGAGCGGGTCAACTGTCACTCCTGATGTCCAAGAGCCAGAGAATCCAATGCCCAACACTGCTGAAGCTCACATTGATCCCTCTAACACCAACAAATATGCCCATGAAGAGGTTCCTCAGCAAAATGAGCCGGCTGATATGGATATTGAGGCTCCTGAGTCTCCTCCGGAAGCTGATCCTAAGCCACCCGCCATCAGCCGACAGCTAAAGACATAGCTTCTCATGAAGAAGTTACTGTTACTGGGTCGGCTTATAAATCTACAGCTCCCTCTAATGTGTTATTGAAACATACTAATGAAGACGAGGCAAATCCTCTTAAGGAAGAGAAGATTTAGTTTGATCTTCCTAACTCGGAAAAGCTATCTGCGGACGAGTTACACTCTGGCTATCTGAGCCGTCTCTCTACAAGCCGGAACATGGATCCAACTTGGTCGGCATGATGAAGAAGAATACGAGGCACTCTTCTTCATTTGTCTTTCCATATATACTTATGTAGCCCCCAAGAGCCGGCTTACCTTGCCAAAGGTCGGCTGGGTTTTCAATAACACTTAGATTTTTGATGAATCCCCTTCTAGCAACCAAAGGCCGGGTCATTATGTAAATAATGAGACGTCACTCAGAATAGAAGAAGAGCCAAGTGTAGCCCCCAAGGGTCGGGTCATTATGTAAATAATGAGCAGGCACTCAATATAGAATAAGAGCCAAGTGTACTCCCCAAGGGTCGGCTCATCTTCCAGAAGATGATCTGGGTCTTATCTAAATTGTAACCCTTGAAAGAACTAATATACATTAGCCCCCTAGTGTCAAGTATATTGCCTAAAATCTGCTTGAGACTTGTATGTCTTTCCTCATTGCCCCTAAGTGCTTATAATATATTGCTCTAGCGGCTTAAAATGAAAATAACCATGTTTTTTATTACTCTACATGAATCATTAAACGCAGTCGGGTCTAGCTTGGCTGACCTAAGAAAAGATCTGACTTCGCGACAAAATGCCTGGGCTGGAGCTGAGGAAAAATGGCGGCTCTTTTCCATCGAGCTCGAAAAGGTCAAGGCGGACTTTGAATCTTATAAGAAAACTAATGAAACTGAACAAGATGCCTTAACCAAATAGACAGAAGACGCCGAGGGTCAATTGCAACCCGTTGCTGAAGAGCTGATGACGGGGTTATTACCCCTAGGTAGGCCAAAGCACCAGGGTTCTTTCCCCGCTTCAAGAAATAAGTGTGTGGCCGGCTGCTTACGGATTGCAGGTGCACAACTAGCAGATGCGTTGCCGGCTAGGACAGGGCCGACTGGTCGAGGAGCCGGCCCGGCCCCCGGCCAACTAAGCATGGCTGGTTGTCTTCGAGCCGGTTTCCTCGTTGACCTTTGGGAAGACAATCACTTGTCCCATCCCTCTGTGCAAAGGTATGACGACACGACACGATAGCCACGACGGACGCCAATGTAGCCACAATGGCTGCTGACACACGGGTGCGTGTGGCTACAGTTCGGCCATTTGGGCCGGTGACCTTAAAGACCACGACCGGGCGGGAGAATAGTGTCGGCATGCCCCCGCCCACTCGATTATCTACTCTGGCATGGCTACAGTGTAGCCGGTCGTACCAGAGACTTCGGTCAGCTGGCACTAGATGACGCCACCCATGCGACCCGTGCCGTAGCAGGTGGGCGGGGGCCAATCACGGAGCCGCCTAGCGGGCCCCAGCGGGCCATGGGACCGCTCAGCCGGTGGACCCTATGGGCGACGAGACGGCTCGAGGGGCGGGACCCCCTGGTCAGCCGGAGAGGCTGCCAGCCGGGCCCCTGACTGTGTACCCCAGGAATATTGTAAGTTGGGGGGTTGGCCTATAAAACCCCCCGAGCCCTCCATGCAACGGGGATGACGAGTCTCACACACACACCTACGGGACACTTCCCTCACTCTCACACTTCATAGTGTAGGAAGGCGAGCCGAATGCTCCCTCTTCCTCCTCTAGAAACAGCTCCAAGAGCAGCCTTGTAGAACATACCCATCCATCAACTAGGCCAAGCAAGACTAGGGGTGTTACCTCCCACGTAGGGCCCTGAACCTTGGTACATCGTGTGTCTTCACTACTTGTACCTAATCCCGCTCCCGAAGCCCGTCGACATCCTCCGACCCCAACCACCTACGATAAGCCTCCTCATGGCATCTCTCGTGAGAAAACGACGAGAGTTGGTGTCCACCATGGGGCCCTACACGGCGCTGGCCGGATTCATGCTCCGGGCGGGACCCCTTGCCATTTCCTGGCGTCGCCACACGTCCATGCAAAACCACGGACTCGTGGGGCTTGCTCCGGCAGGCCCTACGGGCAGCTCCATTGACCTCATGCTCGAAATCGACACGCTCACTGAGCGCTTCGGCAGGCTAAGCCTCGCCGAAGCTCCGGTCGCCGATGAGTACCCTAGCCAGGTGCTTGTCTGCACCGATCCGCCCACGGTTGTGCGCACACTTGCTGCGACCTAGCCCAGCGGCTCCTACCTTCGCGTGGGAGCAATGGTTATCATCTCCAACACCTCCCCCGGACATGTGCGGGCCGAGTCTGATGCCGCCACGGCCCCGGTCGGCACATCCGACCCGCTTGGTGCGGCCCTCCGAGGCTTGAGCACTCCTATTGCCCCGATGGCAAACCCTGACGCCGCCACGGACGAGCTCGAGTTGGCTCGCCATCTCGTGTTCGAGGATGCCAGCGCCTTCGTGGTGATGCGGTGCCGCATGGAGGCCGCTCAGCGGGAATATGCTTCCGCCTACGGTCTGACCCCGGCTGGCACTGAGCCTAGCCGGCGTGGGGCTATGCTTGACCGCGGTCGTGTGGTCACCAAAATCTTGGGCGGCAACATGCCCATCTACAACACCCCCACAGCCAACCTGCGGGCCGCCAAGGTAGCGTAAGAGGAATTGGCTACCTTGGACGGAGAAGAACATGCCGCCCGCGAGCGTCACATCGAGGACCTCATCGACGTCGCCGACGCACAGCAACATCTGCTTGTGGCAGGCGGAGCCGCCTCCGAAGGCCTGGCTTGATCGTGAGGGCACGGGGACTGTTGGCCGTCAGCCGGCTCAGCACTCTTGCTCCCCTCGCATATCCGGACGCCAGGTCAGGGCAAGCAACCCCCGGCCTTCCCAGCTCCCGAGGAATGAGCAGCCGGCTGTAAACAACCGGCACACCAACGACCCACCTTGCAGCGGCCGCCACCACAAGGCACCGGCAGCTGGTAGCCGGCGCAGCCACGGGCATGCACCACCCCTGCGGCACGAGTCCGAACGGCCGGTTTCGATGGTCATCCGACCTCAGCTTTTGGACCGGCTCGGACCACGTGTCCTCCACAGCAAGAATGATGCCCGTCTCTGCATCGACCGGCTCACACAGTCGGCCCTCCTCAAGGAGGAGGGCTCGAGTGACCCAGCCTATTTCGGCCCTCCGATCCGTAATGAGCCATTCCCGACCGACTTCACGCTCCCAGAGAGACCCCAAAGTACAAGAGGCCCGCCAAGCCCGAAGACAGGCTGATCGACTACACCACCATGGTCGGCATCGCCAAGGGGAACAAACGCGTACCCGTTTGCTACGCTCCCCTCATGTTGATCAGCTCGGCATGCACCTGGCTCAATAGCGTGGCAGCCAGGAGAATCAACACCTGGAGGGACTTCGAGGAAGCCTTCGTCCGCAACTTCACCGATACCTACAAGCAGCCTGGCCGCCCCCATGAACTAGCCATGTGCATTCAGGGGCCGGATGAGTCCCTTCGTGACTACCTCACCCGGTGGACCAAGCTCCGCAACTCCTGTGAGGGCGTGCATGAGGTACAAGCCATACAGAACTTCGTCGAAGGCTGTCATGACGGCACCCCCCTCAAGCACAAGCTCCTGTGCTCTGAGCCGGCTACGCTCGCCGAGCTCAGGACCAAGGCGGACAAGTACGCCTGGCTAACTCCGCCATTCGGGTCAAGACGACCCCTCCCGCTAAGGCAACACCGACGCCGACGGCGTCCCGACCGGCTGCCGACAACACGAAGCCGTAGAACAAGAAGCGCAAGAAGGACCAGTCGGACTCCCGCTACGGGAGCCGGCAGGTCGCCACCATCGAGGAACAAGAGCCGTCTGCCCAGTCGTCCAACTAGCGCCAGCGCACTGGCAAGGATGCCTGGCAGCCCAAGCTCACCTTCGAGCAGATGCTCGACCTCCCCTGCAAGAACCACTCTAGGGCCAAGCCCTCTATGCACAGGCTCCAGCAGTACAGCTTCTCACAGCGGTTGGCCCGGGTGCATGGCCTTCCGGCTACTCCCGTGCCGCCTACCTGCACGCCGGTCTTGGCCCCAGCTACCGCCCCGGCGCCGGCTCCGGCCCTGGCCCAAAATGACGGTCGCCTGCAACACCAGTTCCCCAACCAGGACAGTTGCTACGTCATCTTCACCATTGAAGAGACGAGCAAACATGCTCAACGCCGGCTCCACCGTGAGGTGAACGCCACCATGCTGGCAACTCCCTAGTTCATGCACTGGTCGGAGAAGCCGGTCACCTAGAGCCGGGAAGATCACCCCGCTGTGATGCCGAGTCCCGGTAGCTACGCCCTGGTCCTCGACCTCACCATCTCCACTGAGAAGCGCACCTGCCAATTCTCATCGGTGCTGATTGATGGTGGCAATAACATCAACATCCTTTACTTCGACACGATGCGCAAGCTGGGGTTGAAAACAGAAGACCAGCAGGCGAGCCGAACGGTTTTCCATGGCATCGTGTCTGGAAAGTTTTACTCCCCTTTCGGCAAGATCACGCTTGACGTCCTCTTCGGTGGCCCCGGTCACTTCTACCATGAGTCGGTGCTGTTCCAGGTAGTGGACCTCGCGAGTCCCTACCGCATGCTGTTGGGCTGGCTATCTCTCGTCAAGTTCATGGCGGTCCCCCATTACGCCTACCTCAAGCTCAAAATGTCGGGCCCCAAGGGAATCATCACCATCACGGGGGACAACAAGATGTCGCTCGAGTGTGCTCGAGATGCTAGCCGGCTGGCCGAGGCCCTGGAGATAGCCGAGGAAAAGTGGTAGCTCGACCAACTCATGGCCCTTGATGCTAGCCAGCCGGCTGTGCTGGCTCCTCCCTCGCAGTCCGTCGGTGAGGCCTCCTTCCAGCCAACCAAGGACACCAAGCAGATTCCGCTTGACCCAGCCAACCCTGCCCAGTGTGTCACCATCGGCTCCTGCCTCGATAGCAAA
Organism: Hordeum marinum; assembly: GCA_022496015.1. Lineage (NCBI taxonomy): Eukaryota > Viridiplantae > Streptophyta > Magnoliopsida > Poales > Poaceae > Hordeum > Hordeum marinum. Next base: position 335,469,899 of record CM039677.1, on the reverse strand, counting down.
TAGGAAGGCAAGCTCGTCGACTTCCTCCGTACGAATCGGGACATCTTTGCATGGTCCCCAAGGACATGCTGGGTGTTCCGAGGAAGTTCACCGAGCACAAACTACACGTCCGGCAGGACGTCAAGCCGGTCAAGGAACCCCTACGTCATTTGTCTGAGGAGAAGCGGCATGGAAACCTTTCCCCTCTATGGGCTCCTTCGCAAGACGGCTCTGGTCGAGCCGGGTCACACCAAGAAGTTGGGCATGTTCGATTGGCCCGACGAGGTGGACGAGGCCTTCCGCAGCCTCAAGAAAGCTCTCACCCGCGCGCCCATCTTGGCCACGCCAGCTGAGAAGGAACCCTTGCTCGCCTACATCGCGGCGACCACTCGCGTCATTAGCATCGTCTTGGTGGTCGAGCAGCCGGAGGAGGGCAAATCCCTGCCGGTCCAGCGCCACGTCTACCACCACTACTAGAAGATGTGCTATGGCATATACTTCGCCGCCAAGAAGGTCAAGCAGTACTTCCAGGAGCACACCATCACTGTTGTAAGCACGGCCCTACTCGGCGAGATCATGAGCGGCCGGGACTCCACCGGCTGGATCGCCAAATGGGTTAGCACCCTCGCCGACCAGGAGATCTAGTACGAGCCGCGTACCGCGACCAAGTCACAGGCGTTGGCCGACTTCCTCGTCGATTGGGCGGAGACCGAGTTTATGCCACCTCCCCCAGACTCCACGCATTGGCGCATGCATGTCAACGGCTCGAAAATGAGGACCGGCCTAGGTGCTGGCATAGTCCTCTCTTCCCCAAAAGGTTACCAGCTCAAGTACGCCCTCTAGATCCACTTTGCTGCCTCCAACAATGTGGCCGAATACGAGGCCATCATCCACAGCCTCCGGCGTGCCAAGGAGATCGGCATCAGACACATCCTATGCTTCGGCGACTCCGAACTCGTGGTGCAGTAGGTCTCTAGCGAATGGGATGCTAGGGACGCCAACATGGCCAGCTACCGCTTCCTCGTACAGCAACTCATCGACTCCTTCGAGGGCTGTGAGTTCCACCACATCCCACGGGAAGACAACAAGGTGGCTGACACGCTGGCAAAGATCGGCTCCACCTGGTAGGCCATCCCAGCCGATGTCAACCTCGAGCGGCTGGTTAAACCATCAATCAGGCCTTCCCTAGAGTTGGAGTCCATCTTCTTGCCGGTAGACGCTGCCAGCCCATCTGTGGCTCCGTCTCCCCCCTTGGCATCTTTGCCACCGGCTCCATCGACCTTGGCTGTCTTGCCGGCACCAGAAGAGTCGGCTGCATTCGAGGCAGCCAGCTCCTATGCCGCGGCTATGATGATGACGGTCGACGCGCCACCGGCCGTCCCCGACCCGGCACCTGGCGAGCCGGTCCTGGGGACTGACCACCCAGGCTCGGAGGCTCCCGAGCCGGTCCCCGTCTCTGCTCCCTCATGGGCCTAGCCCATCCTGGCATTCCTACTGCATGGCGAGCTCACCCCGGACGAGGCCATGGCAAGGAATATTCAGTGCCACGCTTCGGCCTATAGCATCATCAATCATGAGCTCATTCACCGCAGCACCACCAGAGTTTTCCAAAGGTGCGTCGAGCCAGAAAGGGGTCATGAAATCCTCCTTGGCATCCACCAGGGCGAGTGCGGGCACCACGCCGCCTCTTGGACCCTGGTGGCCAAGGCTTTTCGCCACAGTTTCTACTGGCCGACCGCCTTGGAGGCGGACAAGAAATTGGTCGGCATCGGCCCTCCAGACCATCCCCCTCTTGTGGCCCTTTGCCGTCTGGGGGATGGACATGGTGGGTCCCTTCAAAACCGCACGATGCGGAATGACACATCTATTGGTGGTCGACGACAAATTTACCAAGTGGATCGAGGCCCGGCCAATCAAGAAGTTGGACGGTCCCGCAGTCGTCCGGTTCATTGACGATATCATGGTTCGCTACGGCATCCCCCACAGCATCATCACCGAGAACGACACGAACATTGCCAAGGGCGTGCTCGCATGTTTCTGTTCCAAGCAGGGCATCCGGCTCGACCTGGCCTCCGTCGCTCATCCACAGTCAACCGACCAGGTTGAGAGGGCAAACGGCCTAATCTTGTCCGGCATCAAGCCCCATCTCATAACGACGCTTGTGAGGTCAGCCGGCTGCTGGGTCGACGAGCTGCCGGTTGTCCTTTGGAGCCTCAGGACCACCCCAACTGATCAACCGACTACACGTCCTTTTTCCTTGTGTACGGGTTCGAGGCAATCATCCCCACCAATATCGAGTTCGACTCGCCTTGGGTCGCCCTATGCATGGAGAAGGACGCAAATGAGGGAAGAGAAGATTGCGTCGACCTACTCGAAGAAGCTCACGAACTGGCCTTGAGTCAGACAACAATCTATCAACAGAAGCTCCGGCATTATCATAGCAAGCGGATCCGGCCGCTCTCCGTCGGCGAAGGAGACCTGGTGCTCAGGCGGATCCAGTGGATAGCTGGACAGCTCAAGTTGTCCTCCCCATGGGAGGGCCCATTCATCGTCAGCAAGGCGCTACACAACAACACATATTACCTGATAGACACCCAAAAGCCACAGAAGCGCAAAAGAGACGCCTCCGGCAGGGAGATTGAGTGCCTGTGGAACGTGGCGCTCGTCCGTCCGTTTTACTTCTGAAAAAAACAGTGTATGTATGTATCCCTCCCCTTTTGGGCCTATGAATGCAATGGGTGCCCCAGACCGGCTCTTGGGGCACGCCCTTTCCGTTTCCCTCCAAGGTCTCCTCACTCACCGGCTCCCCGACCCGGCTCCCGGGTCTGGGGGATCTCTGGCTAGTCCTAGGTCGCCTCTCCCGAAATTGACCAAGTAGTGTGAGCTAAGCAAGCCCTCCCACCCCTCCCAGCTATAGACTGGCTCCCGGCTATCCGGCTGACGGGGCCTCAGGGCGGCGAAACTTAGCACACACGAAAAATCGACCGCACGGGGGTTGTCGGCTAGGTCTAGCTAGACCACCGCCTCGCCTTTGCCGCTCAACTTACCCAAAAAACTCTCGCGGTTCGTGAGTTCAGAACAGGCTCCCTCGAGGCGAACGCCCTGACCTAGCTATAGACCAGCTCCCAGCTATCGGGCTGGCGGAGCCGAAACCAAAGGGGAAAAGGGGCCGAGAAGATGGAACCAAAGGGGCAAAAAAGGACTAAGGACGAGCAGGCACAAATAATAGGCAAATACGTTAGGCATTTAGAACACAAGTTTAAAATAAGAAAGGCACACAGCCATTACCATTCATTACATTACACCCCAAGTGGGTGGACTTGGGTCTAACGTGCAGAGAAATAACAAAAGAAAAGATAAGATGCCCGGGGGCACAGGCGACTAGCGCGTCGCGAGCGGGCGCGTCTCCAGCCGGCACGTCGCTGGGCGGCTCAACTCTCGGCACAGAGGTAGTCACGGCCTTCGGGTCGGCTTTCTTGGCCTTCAGGGCAAACTCCGCGGTCCCAGGCGTCTCGGTGCTGGAGTCAGTGCTCTCATCGGTGACCTCCTCGTCCTCCGGGTCTTGGGGGTTGCCCAAGGAGTCCTCGGCCACCGGCTCGTCTTCCTTGCCAAGGGCCGGCAGGAGCTCATCCGGTTCGACGTACGACATGAGCTTGTTGGCCTGGCGTGCGAGGACCGGCACTCGGGCCGCCCGCTGCTTAGCCGACTCATCCTGCATAGTGGCCAGCAGGTCTAGGTCAACACCGTGGTACCACAAGGTGACAAACTAAAGCGCCATCTGCGCACCGACTCGAGCCGCCGCCACCTTCCAGACCTCAAGCCGGCCCATGGCGTGCTCAAGACACAAGGCCACGCGGTTCTCCGGAGCTCCACGGCCTGGCCACAAGGCGGTGATGAACTCCTTGCCCGCCGTCTTCAGACGCTCCATGCTTCGCTCGAGGTGGATCAGCCGGTTCTCTATGGTGAGCCCAAGCTCCGCCATGTCCGAAGCGGAGTCCTCCTCAATGGAGCGCCCACGTGACCTGAGACACTCCTATGCTCCTCGACAGCATGCTCAGCACGGCACTGGGTTTCCGGGAAGTGCCCTGAAGAAGAAAGTGAAGAAGGATAAGAAGGAAAATCAAGAACAAGAACTGGCAATAAGAATGCAGCCGTCCGAAAAAAGAAAAATGGGTCCTTATGCTCGAGGGAGTCATCCAGCTTGATGGTGAAGTGGAGCGACGAGTCCCGCTCCGACACCAGCGCCGCCTCTACCTTGACAAGAGCCACCCGTCGCTGCTCGAGCGTCCTGTTGACGCGGGTCACCTCGTTTTGGAGGGTGGCGGTTCATTGGGCGTCTTTGGCCGCCTCCTTGACGGCCTTCTTCTTGGCCGTCACCTCCCGTGCCACGTCGGCCTTCAAGCAGTCTTGGGCCGCCTGCCCATCCACCAGCTGGGTGCTGAGCTGGTCCCTCTCCTGGGTGATCATCTGGATGCTGTGTGCCAGCTAGTCCCACTCAGAGACTGTCCCGGTCATCTCCGCCCAGAGGGTGGTCAGCTCCTCTATAAAGCAAAACGGGCATCAGTCGGGCATCAGCCAGGCAGCAAGTCCGGCTCCCGGGAGCTATGCTCCCCCACAAGACCTGACATACCTCGCACCCACGCCAGCTCCTCTCCTAGTCAGTAGAAGCCGTGCTTGCCGCAGTTGTGGATGGAGACCGCCTCATCAAACAGCTTCTTCCGCTAGGAGTTCCCCTCCTGCCACGAGAAGTCAAAATTAGAAGACACGTGAGGAGATTTAGGGTTTAGGGTCAGTCGTCCTGCATCTCGGGGGCCAAACCTAGTGGGTGCGCTTTCACGCCCCCACTAAAAATTTCAACAAGGATAACGATGCTTACCTACGCACATCACAGGGTGGTGTCGTCCGCCTCCGCGGACCAGGCCAGCTCCGGGCGAAACCGATCCAGGACGCTCCCCAACTCCCTAAACGCGGGGACCGGGCCGCCTGCCGGGGGAGCCAGAAGGGTTGGGACGCGCGCCAGCGCCTCCCAGTCCCAGATGACGTCTTGCATGGATCTCTGGGCCTGGCTGGATCTTCTGCGCTAGTAGCCCTCGGGGCACAAGCAAGGATCTTCTGTGCCCCAGAGTGGAGGTTGCTTCCCAAGACGGCCGCGCGTGCGCGAAGATTCTAGGGGGAGTGGGCATAGTTAATCCCCACGTCCCCCGATCGTGGCCTCCCCATTTAAAAGGGGAGGGAGGGCAGAGAGCGGAGGCACCCGCACCCCATTTTCCCCCTCATTTCCTCTTATCTTTGTCTTCTTTGCTCCCTCGTGTGCCGCTGCTCTTCTAACACACAACCGCGCTCGGACGCTGTCCTGCATTGCAATGGCCGAAAGGCACGCATGAAGCTGGGCTGGGTCCATGTTCACGGAGGCCGCCATCGCGGATCTCTGCTGCACATGCATGCTACCGCCTGTGGAGCACGTGATTGGCCGCCCACGGGGTGACAAGGTGGTGCCCGTGCCGCAGCCTGGAGAGCTCGTTGTCTTCACCTGGCACTTCTCCCGCGGCTTCGGGCTCCCAGTAAGCCATTTCTTCTGTCCAATGATGGATACTTTCGACTTCCAACCGCACCACCTCGGCCCAATGCCATAATCTACATTGTGGGCTTCGTGACGCTATGCGAGGGTTACTTGGGGATTCTCCCCTTCATCGACTTCTTCAACGCGCTCTTCTACCTCAAGGCGTTGAAGAGCAATGCCTGTGGGGCGCGGCTGTGTGCTGCCGTGGCACGCGCTTCCCGCAATTCAGCCTCATCGATAACATCAAGGGCTGGCATCGGACATTCTTCTACGCGAAGAACGCCGGCCCATAGCGGGATTACATCCGGCTACCGGCCTTCGTCAACATGCACTCCTTCGGAGTAAACTGGTCGGGAGCCGCCTCGCGCAGACTGGGTCTTGCGGAGATCGGCCGGCTCGTGCAGCTGAGGACCAGGTAGGGGTTGGTCGCCTCCGATCTGGTGGCGGCCTTCATCACACGCCGGGTTCTACCTACCAGATGAGGCCGCACAGGATCTGTGATATGTCCGGCCGCTGGGACCCCAGTCGGCTGACGACCGTCGATCTGACGCCAACTCAGGTGGCGAAGTGGGTAAACACCATCACGACATTCAAGCTGGCGCCGGTGTCATGGACCTTCAGCAAGGAGCCGTACGGCCGCCTCAACCGACCTCCCCTGGTACATTTCGTCGAGGCGGCCCTTTTCATTTGAATCTCCCCAGCTGGCAGCTGGCATCCGACCTTACTTCTCCGTGCTAACTGCAATTGTTCGTGGGACAGAACACGTCGGATGGCCCACACCCCCAGATATTCGAGGCGGAGCACGACCACTCTGACTCTAAAGACTACGAGTAGGGAGGCCTGCCCGAAAAGGGGGTTGAGTCCTCGGGAGGGGTCAAGGGGGCGGCCGACCCGAGAGCCGGTAGGCCCAGTGAAGCCAGAGGGTCCGGCACAGCCGGAGAGCCCAACAGAGCCGGTGAGTACCCTACCGGTCCCACGATCAGGGAGTGGCCCGATGACGATGCTGATGATGACAATGATGATTTGATGATCCTGAACGCACCTCCCCCTCAGTTCAGCAGGGCCGGCGCGGGCGGAGCGAGCGGCGGCCGGCTTAGGCCCCGACGGCCAGAACCGCCAACCGGGGGAAGAGGCCGGCTTAGGTGGAGCCGGCGGCCCTGCCACTTGTGCGTAAGCGGGTGAAAGTGGCTGTGCAGAAGCCACTAGCACCCGCCATGTGGGTTCTGCCCGTCGTTACCGGGTACATGACCTTTCTTTTTTGCGTGTCTTCCTTTCCGAGTCGTGGGTCGGTGGGTGTTTGACCCTTATGCGTTTGAGGGACCCCATCAAGCTCCATGAAGCAGAGTTAGCGGTTGACCCGACGGACGCTGCCAGCAAGCTGGCCTGTGAACACGTGGCCACGTCGCTGGAGGAGAAGAGGAGGCTCGTGGAGCTGAGAGCCTCGAAGTCCAGAGCACGAGGCGGGGCTCGCATTCTGGGACTTCGAGTGATGGGAGGAAGAGGAGGTCCGTGGACGCCAAGTGGGCATACGACTTGGAGGCGGATTCGACCCGTTTGTCCAGGCGCCTGTCGAGCGAGCCGCAAGGGGCGGCTACAGAGCCGGCTGTGGCCCGCCTACGGAGGAGGTGGCCCAATCAGGGGCGGCGGCTACGGAGCCGATCGTGAGGCGACCCGGCCGATGGTGCCGGTCGTGATGCCACCCGTGGCCAAGCTGGCCCAGGTCGACATGCCGGAGGCTCCGGCGGCCCCGGAGGTGGCGCAGGAGGCGGCAGCTGTGGAGACGGCGGCCGTGGAGACGGAGGCACCATTCGTCACAGTCGCCGCGTCGGGCAGCAGGAGGAGGAGGCAGCGCTAGCGCCGAGTGAGGGGGCTACCGCCGATCAGCATGCCATGCGCCAGCAGCCGAGGCCGCGGGCGATTCAGAGGCCGGCCAGGACCCTACAAAGGAGCCGGACATGGGGACGAATCCACCCGTCCGTGTATCCCGAAGGTACATTGTTCGGATGTCCGTTTTATCATTGTACTCGACACAATATCATAGCCGCTCATTTTTATCTAGGTGAAACGCCCAATCTTAACCTACCGAGGGGGCTGCCCGGATGTTAGGAGACGCCCGAAGCTCTCGGGCCACGACCCATGCGGCTTCCGCTATGGAAGCCCCCATGGTCAGTCCGGCGCCCGTCGAATCTGGCGACAGGGTATCCGTCACCAAGTCAGAAGTGGAGAGCGCCATGCATCATCAGCACTGATGAGAGGCAATGCGGCACCTAGTTTTCTCCAATCAGGAGTTTGGTGCCCTACACTCAGTGGATGCACATATTGGGGCCACCCGAGCTGGCTTCAGCGAAGCTATGAAGCTGATAACAACCAATATTTATGTAAGTGGTCGGATTTTGTAGAATCTGCATACTTTTGTAAGCCTAGCAGCCCCAAAAATTTAATTTGAATTAAAAACAAATTAAGGATCTCCATCGTGTTTGACTGCTGACGCAGGCCTCAAAGCAATAGTCCCATCAATTGGACAAGGCCCTTGAGGAGAGTCGTATGGAAGTGCAGTCCGTGAAGGCCGAACTAGCACAAGTGAAGAGCTTCATGCGAGAGGCCCATGGTGAGTATGATTTTACTTCTAGTCTTGTGATATTATCATGCCTCACATATGGATTCCATGTAGCAGCCAAATCAATAGGACATATGGAAAGGTAGCTGGAAGAAGCCCGGGAACCCCAAAGGCATGCGGAATCACAGCAGCAAGCCGACTATCTTATTATACAAAAACAGGCTGAAGAAATAAAGAGTTTAAAGACTCGATTGGCCCAAACTCAAGAAGAGAATCAAAAGCTTCGGAGGGGCGTATTCGGTAAATAAAATTCCTCTATGAGTAAGTATGTTCGATGTACAGGATGATAATAATCGCGCTTTCTATCTAGTCTACAGGTGTCCTTACCGGACATCCTAAAGAGGAGATCGAATCGTACCAAGGGGACCTACTAAAGGATCTGACCTTTCTCCACAAGCGTGTGTAAAAGGCGATGAAAGGGATGTTGAAGGCGTTATGGCCCATTGAACAGCCACCGGAAGGGATAGCCGCACTTGTGGATCGACTTAGGGGAGCTCGGGATAGTTTCGAGCTGTGGAAGACTTCGGCTTGCCCCAAAGGACGACGGGAGGCGTGGGCAATGGTCAAAGACCCGTTTCACCGAACTTAACCCCGAGCATATGGCGCGGGTTGGTCCTGTGTTATATGACCAGGTGATGCTAGCCTCCCGTCTCTCACAAGCAGACTGCCCCCTCAACACAATAATCCATGATCTCGATTAGCAGCCGCATATGTAATTTACACGTACATGTGTGAAAATATCCGTGTTGTAAACTTTGTCTTAACCGGTCATCGGCTTCTCCCTCCCGTGCGAAGGGCTCGAGAGTGTTCCTTCTTATTATTCCTTCACCAAGGAGCGCATTTATATTCGAGGAACCTGGCAATCCGACCATGTGGTGCTAATAGACAGAAAGCACACATGAAGATATGTTATATTACGACATAGCGTAAGAAACATCTTTCAATGAAAATAGTACCTCTAACGATACCTTTCGTCGGGGTTCTATGAAGAGCATAGGTGGAAATCCGCATACCTGTAGTACGCGACTAGGTGTCCTTTGGGAATAAGAAACCGAAAAAACAGAAGTAGCAACCAGGGCCATATAAGGTGTTTCCGTCATAGCCGACCAATTGTCTACATAAGATAGATAGCTTTCGGCTTCACTTTTCTGAGGTACATGTCTGGATGACCTGGTCGTAACAATCACAGAGGTGCTCCCTTTACTCTCTAGACGAACAAGCGGGAACGTAGAGAGTAACCACAGGAGCGAGGCAACCCAGCTTGGCAAAGTCTTAGTTCGAATTGATGCATATGATGGATAGAACATGACAAAAGAAACATGCATGTCCGACAAGTATTAAAAACTGGCTATTTAAAGGAAGCACCCACGTGACGTCTTCGGATTTAACATTTATGGTGTGTGCCGACTATCCGTAATACAAGATTGGTTTAGTCGAACATATGGTAGGGAAAGAATTTATCCCAATCGAACAACAAAGTGGGAAAGTAAATGGAGAAAAAGGAAAAAATAATGTAGGGCGATATGGACGACACCGGTTTATTCGTAGAAGCACCGAAGACGAGCTGCGTTCCATGGGTTTGGTTCAAGGCGGTTATCAGACAAACTCTGCAAACGATAGGCCCCTCCTGCGAGCACTTTATCAATGATGAAATGACCCTCCCACTTGGGGTTGAGTTTTTGTTTTTGTTTCTCCGGGAGCCGTAGGACGAGTTCTCCCATGTTGTATGCTTTTGCCCGAACTTCCCTACTTTGGTACCGCCGAGCTTGTTGTTGGTAAAGAGTGGATCGAGCCAGAGCTATGTCCCGATCCCCCTCCAGGGCGTCTAAGTCGTCCTGCCGGTCAAACTCGGCCTCCTTTTCCTCGTACATGTGCACTCTTGGTGCGTCGTGGATAATATCGCAGGGGAGGACTACCTTTGCCCCATAGACCATAAAAAATGGTGTATAACATGTTGATCTATTCGGGGTAGTACGCAGGCCCCATAGAAAGGAGTCGAGTTCCTTCACCCAATGATAGCCGGACTCATGAAGAGATCAAACCAAATGTGGCTTGATGCCGCTCATAATGAGATCGTTTGCTCGCTCGACCTATCCATTGGTCTGCGGATGATAGACCGATGCATAATCAAGCTTTATGCCCATTTTTGTGCACCAGTCTTTGACCTCTTGGGCCATGAAGTTGGTTCTGTTGTCCATTATTATACTATAAAGGACACCATAATGGTGTACTATGCTAGATATAAATTCAATCACTGGCCCGGATTTAGCCGATTTAACAGGCTTGGCTTCTATCCATTGGGTGAACTTGTCAACCATGACCAGTAGGTATTTATTTTTCTTGGTTTCCCCTTTGAGGGGTCCAACCATGTCTAGCCCCGAGACCGCAAAAGGCCAGGTGATCGGAATAGTCCGAAGAGCCGTTGGGGGCATGTGACTTTGATTTGCGAATAGTTGACACCCGACGCAATGTTGAACGAGTGACTAGGCGTCGATCCGAGCTGTAGGGTAAAAGAAACCGGCTCGAAAGGCTTTGCCGACAAGAGATCTCATAGTGGCGTGGTGCCCGCACATGCCCGTGTGGATTTTGGCAAGGAGATCCCGCCCTTCCTCCTTGGATATACACCTCTTGAGTACTCAAGTGGTGCTTTTCTTGTATAACTCACCCTCGTGTACTTTGTAGGCCTTGGATCGCTGAACTATGCACCGCGCCTTAGTTTGATCGTCGGGGAGTTCCTTGTGAAGGAGGTAGGCGGGGAAGGGTTCTATCCATGGCACAATTACTTCCATTAGCTCATGAGCCGAGGGTGTCTCATTCATCGTTGAGCCGTCGATGATGCCATCATCTGGTTCGTCTATAGGGGGAACAACCTTGTCAGCTGTTTTTAGACCAGTGGCATTTGCATCGTCTTGCCACACTACCTAGAGATTGAAGAGCTACTCTAGGATGGTGTTTCACGGGACGAGGTCGCGCTACCCAAAGCTTGAAGAGCTACCCAGAGCTTGAAGAGCTACTCTAGGATTGGCGTCTTGGTTGTTGTCTCGAGCAACGTGGTGGAATTCCAACCCCTCGAACCAAGTAGATATCTTGAGGACAACGTCTCTATACGCCGCCATCTTCGTATTTTTGGCGTCGAATGCGCCGTTAATTTGAGATATGGCTAGGTTTGAGTTTCCCCGTACCTCTAGCCGTTGTATGCCCATCGATACCGCCATCCGAATACCATGAAGAAGAGCTTCGTACTCGGCAGCGTTGTTGGAATCGGCATACATGATTTGCAACACGTATCTTACGTTGTCGCCTATGGCGGATGTGAGGATAACTCCGGCCCCCAAACCGGCCAAGGTCTTGGATCCATCGAAGTACATTGTTCAATGGGAGTATGCACTATACTCCTTGGGGAGCTCGGCCTCTCTCCATTCAGCAAAAAAGTCCGCCAGTACCTGAGATTTAATGGTGTGATGTGGCTTGTAGTTTATTTCAAAGGGGAGGAGCTCAATGGCCCATTTGGCTATGCAACCGGTAGCGTCCCTCTTGTTGATTATATCATTCAAGGGGACTTCTGAAGCCACCGTTACCACACACTCCTGGAAGTAGTTACGAGTTTCCTCGATGCCATGAATATTGTGTAGGCTATTTTTTGATAATGTGTGTATCTGAACTTGCACTGTGTTAGTTCCCGTGACACAATATACCGGCTTCTGAGTTCGGAATTTATGTCCCTCCTCATCTTGTTCAACAACGAGCACCGCGTTGACTACCTTGTTGGTGGCCGATATGTATAAAAACATGGGATCACCGGTTCATGGTGCCATGAGTATGGAATTGGTTGCCAGTATTGTTTGATTTCTTCCAACACAGCAGCTGCCTCATCGGTCCATTCGAAATTGTTTGTCCGTTTCAGCAGCTTATAGAGCGGCAAAGCTTTATCTTCGAGGCAGGAAATAAAGCGGCTTAACATGGCTACGCACCTAGCTAGTCTCTAGACATGCTTTAGCTCTGTGGGGATTGCAAGTTCTGATAGAGCATGGATTTTAGCTGGATTTGCCTCTATTCCTCTATGGGAGATGATGAATCCAAGCAACTTGCCTGAGGGAACTCCGAATACACATTTCTCCGGATTGAGCCGTAAATTGTATTCGTGCAAATAAGCGAAAGATTGATGGAGGTCGTCGATCAACTGATCAATGTGTTTGGTATTGATTACCACATCATCCACGTATGCCTCAATAGTCTTTCCGACCTGTGGGGCGAGGGAGGTTTGAATCATGCGCTGGTATGTGGCCCCGACATTTTTTAGCCCGGAGCGCATCATGTTGAAGCAAAATGGCCCGTACGGGGTGATGAATGTGGCAGCCGACTGATAGGATTCCTTCATTTTAATTTGATGGTATCCGGAGTAGGCGTTGAGGAAACAAAAAAAATCGTGTCCGGCTGTGGCATCAATGATCTGGTATATGTGTGGTAAGGGAAATGGGTCCTTGGGGCATGCTTTGTTGAGGTCCTTAAAATGGACACACAACCTCCACGACTTGTCTTTCTTAGGTACCATTACCAGATTTGCTAGCCACTCGGGATGTTTGATGTCCCGAATAAATCCAGCCTCGAGCAATTTTGCTAATTCTTCACCCATGGCTTGCCATTTCGGTTTAGAGAAGCGGCGCAGAGTCTATTTCACGAGCTTAAAGCCTGGAATAATGTTCAAACTATGTTCGGCAAGCCGGCATGGGATACCGGGCATATCGGAAGGATGACAAGCGAAATTGTCCAATTTTCGCAGAGGAAATTCCGAAATGCTTCACCCATAAGGGGATCGAGCTGGCCACCAATGGACGTTGTCTTATTGGGGTATGTTGGATGCACCTGAAATTTGACGACTTTCTTGCGGGTTTAAAGGACCCGGATTTGGGCCTTTTACTGAGGATTACATCGTCCCTATTAACTGTCGACCGTAGAGCGGTCAATTCCTTAGTGGCAAAAGTTTCTGCTAATGCCTAGAGGGCGAGCGTTGCTGTTTTGTTTTCGGCCCGAAGGGTTTACTCGGATCACTGGCGAGCGTGACCACTCCACTTGGTCCTAGAATTTTGAGTTTCATGTACCCATAATGGGGTATGGCCTGGAAATTTGTAAAGGTGTAGCGCCCTAATAGGGCGTGATAGCCGCCGGGGAAGGGGACGATGTGGAAGATAATTCCCCGGAAGGTTGTGTTGCTATGTTCAATGTGAGACCGATCGAACAACATTTTATCCAGAGTTGCCTTGTAAATGAGATTTAGACCATTGTCGTCGTCCATGAGCACCTTATGTAGTCTGTATCCATCAATGATGGGATTCAAGACTAGAGTGGCCAGTGAATGACCTAGGAAGAATGGGTGGCTGGTCAGTGTCCCCGAAAGTAATCGGTACGTTTGCCCATGGGATAGTAGCTACCACGTGGTAGACTTGCTCGTGCTAACTAAGACCCCTTTTACGCCTTCTCCTCGAGGGGAAGATCTCATAGACTGTTAGGATTTCATCATCGAATCCGTTTGGCGAAGGAGGGCGCTAGTTCGATAGAGGTGTGTCGAGGATGGCCTCGCCACTTTTGCAACTTGCCTAATGACCCAGCAAGCTCGAAGGCTATGAGTAGGGTTTGTGTTCAACAACACAGAATGAATGGGGCAAGGTTTATCTAAAGTCCGTCAAGGATGGTGCCGGTCCTGGAAATGGACTTGTTTTATTTTTCAATGGGTTCATGCCTTGCTGGCTGATTTGGAGGTACCCTCTTTCTTCGAACTCCCCTGGGGTGTTTGGAGAATTTTGGTTCCAAGAACAACCGCTCGGATTGCCAGACGCTCTCCATGGCATAGTACTTCTGTACCAATTTGGATAATTCCAAAAAGTCGTTTATGTGTCGGCGGGCCAAAGCATTAAGAATCCCTTCATCCTGGCAATTGCTAATGAAAATTGCCTTTACGTCTCGGTCCTAGCGAGGAGGAGTCTTGCCCAAAAGTGGTGGACTGATTCTCCTTGTATTTGCTTGATATACTGAAAGTCGGAAGACATGGGCTTTGGCAAGGTACTTGGATAATCGTCATGGGAGGTGGGTGGGAAGAAATTTTGTTCCCTGTCACAATGAGTGTTTGGAAGTACGGTTTCTCAATCACGTGAGGGACCTTGGACCGGTGACGGTCTGGTTTAAAGCGATTCCCCGCCTCTGATTCTCCAACGGGTTCTTGGAGATCGTGGACGGGGGTATAAACGGTTTTCAATTCCGGCCATCAGGCAGAATCCGCGGATGGGTACTCGACGGTGGCGACGAGGTGGGTTACCGGGGGAACATGATCCTCCCTATCACCTGGTCTGATCCCGAGCCGATCATAGATCGGAATCTGGTCATACGACATACACATAGCTTCGAACTGCTTGAACAACTCATTTAAGAACGAGGCGATGGCAGGATGCGTGTCGCTAATATGGGTGGGTTCGTCAAGCGGTGTGACGGTTCCAGAGTTTTGCCAAAGCGGATCCATGTTCTGTTCCACCGCGGGACCTCAGGTGTTGGACGTCGAAGCATCCAAATTTATAGGTTTTCCTTCAAAGGTTGAGGGTTACATCGGAACAAGTGTTCCTTGTGAATCAGCCATGAACCCTAGGGTTCCGAACTTAATACACTGGTTGGGGGGAAACCTTCCGGTTTGACCATGATGGTCGACCGGGCTGGCGTGCGACAAGATGTCGTAGCCGGTGAAATTCTGATCGGGGGCGAGAGCCCCTTCGATACAGATCTTGCTACATGCGACGGAGCGAGCCATCGATCCCTTCGGCGCTCACAGAGGAACTCTCAATGATAGCACCAATGTCGGTGTCAAAACCGGAGAATCTTGGGTAGGGGGTCCCGAACTGTGAGACTAGGATCGACGGTAACAGGAGGTGAAGGGGACATGAGTTCAGCCAGGTTTGGACCCTCCTATGGAGGCAATACCCTACGTCCTGCTTGATTTTATTGATGGCGTATGGGAATACAGAGTTGATCTACCTCGAGATCATATGTCTAACCCTAGATGATTTATCTTCCCCCTATGCCCTAAAACCCTCTGGCTTATATAGATACCGGGGGTGTCCTTGGCTTACACATGGTTGGTTACATGCCGAAGAGATAACCTGCCTAACTACAGCTAATAACTTGGAGAACACGCTTGACTCCTTGAAGCCTCGATCCTGGTGCAGGTGGTCCTCGATCATCCAATGACTGCCTCGCGACCCGTACAGTCCGACCCATGAACAATGGGTCAGCTATCCGAGGACCCATTAATCCAGGACTCCCTAACCTGTTGAGCCACTAGGTCTGAGTCACCCAAACAACTAACCCGACTTAGATTCATCTCCTTAGCCACACAGAGACCTTGAAGCAAGGCCTTATATTCAGCTGCATTGTTAGTACAAGGAAACATTAGCCTTAACTCATAACAAAACTTGTCACCTCGAGGTGAAGTTAAAAACACTCCAGCCCCCGAGCCTTCCAATTGCCTGGATCCATCAAAGTGGATTGTCCAGTATTGCGGGATCACTAGAAGAGTATGTCTAGAGGGGGTGAATAGACTACTAACAGGAATTTAAAAATCTACACAAGGTGCAAAGTTGTGTGTTGGCAAATTTTAGCATATAGCAAGTCTAGCACACCTTACACATGCAAGTCATCAAGTATTGCAGCAAAATGTAAAGACATTGCACATGAAAGTAAGGAGTAGAGATAGGAAGATCAAACGCGTGAAAGAAACGAAGATTTTTCCCGTGGTTCCAATAGGTTGTGGTATCGTGTGTCCATTTTTATGGAGTCTTCAACCCACGGAGGGTAACGGTCGCGAGAGTCCACGGAGGACTATACCCACGGAGGACTAGCCTAACTCGGAGTAGATCTTCACGAAGTAGGCGATCTCCATGCCCTTACAGACTTCTTGGTTCACTCCACAACACGAAGTAGGAGGCTCCCAAGCGACACCTAACCAATCTAGGAGGCACCACCCTCCAAAAGGTAATAGACTCGATAATTTCGATGAACTCCTTGCTCTTGTGCTTCAATATGATAGACTCCTCAACACACAATCACTCTCTCATAGATTTGGCTTTGGTGGAAGAGATTGGTTGGGTGGAAAGCAACTTTGGGAGTGTCGAGATCAAGATTCATATGGTTGGAATGGAATGGCATGATCTCAACACATGAGTAGGTGGCTCTCTCTTAGAGAATCAGTTGGTATGAGTGGGGATATGTTTTGAGTGCTTCTCTTGCGAGTAGGTGGTAGTGAGGGGTATATATATATATATATGCATCTCCAAAAATCCAACCGTTACACCTGATAAGTCAGACTCGATGACACCGATGTATTAATCTTGGTGGTACCGAGTTGCCTCAAAGGTAGCAACTTTTGAATCTTAGTGAGACCGACACATAAAACTCGGTTGCACCGATAAGGTGACCCACGATCAGAGTTCCAAATTCGGCAATGCCGATTCAACAAACTCAGTGGGACTGATTTTGTGAATTTGCGTAACTGAAAGTTGGCAACCCAAACTCGGTGGCACCGAAGCAGAATCGGTTGGACCGAAGGGCTAGGGTTTCGCTGAGTCAGTCTGAGGCTGAGAATCAGCGGCACCGAGTAGGAAGTGTTGGTTGCACCGATTTTGGATATTTGGCTTTGAACAGGCTTTTGTGGAAGAGCTTGTGGGTGTATGTGGTGACTATCACTTGTGCACATATGAACATCTTGTTCACCAACAGTACCTTACCCCCTTTTGATAGTATTGGCTTTCCTATGGAATCAAAGTGATTTCTCACAAAGTAAAAAGTAGAGTGCTCTTGCTTGAAGCTTTTCCAATACTATCCTTCTCCTTCTTCTTCATGGGTATACTCTTCACACACCTTTTTTCCAACCCATCTCTCTATGGACTTTATCTGAAATACACTAGATGAAAGTATTAGTCCAAGAGACAATGTATGTTGTCATGAATTATGAAAACCACCAAGGGAGCATATTGTGCTTTCAATCACCCCCTTTTTGGTAATTGATGACAACATACAATCAAAGTTTCAAATAAAGATATGTATGTATGTGATGAACACGTTGAGAGACACATGACTTAGAATCGCCCCCCCTACATGTGTGCCATCCCTTTAAAGAGTAGTTGCTTTGGAATATATGGACACACATGTATCGGAAGGGATATAATAATTCATGTGTATCTTGGTCATATGCATCAAGTGTATATGAATGTTGTGTATCCTTGTTCAAGACTTCACTCTTGCAGACAATACGTGCAAGAAGCAAGAGATCATCTTGATTAAAGATATGATGCATATATTTACCTTGAGTTCTTGAGCATTCTAGTAGTAGAGATACACTTGAGAAAACAATGTTAGGAAACACAAGAGTATTCTACCAATAAAAAGCAATAGAACTCAAAAGTACCAAGATATGGAGAACATATAGAAGATAGTATTCCTTAAGATTCATATGTCTCCATAATCATTTTAAAAGTTTCTCCCCTAGATATGAAATGGTAGGACATCCTCTCCCCCTGAATCTTAGCATGTAGATACTGGGATTGCATAGGGTGAGAAAAGTCTTACTGAATAGTCACATGTAATAAACACATCCTTCTCCAAAACATATTTTTCTCCCCCTACTTTGGTATTATCCCCTTGTTTATGTAGGTGTAAACTTTTTGATATTCTCCTCTCCCCCTAAATTATATGTCCGCCTCTGCATAAGCATCATCTATCTCCCCCTTTAGCTTTGAAGGTTTGGTATTTCTCCCCTTTGGCATTAATTTCCAAAAATGTTAGATATATGGATCATTGATTGAGAAGGGACCCTTGAGGACAAGGGTCATGGAATGTAGGATTCATAGAATATGAAAATCATGAGCAAAATGAGGGAATCATTGAAAATAATTTCACTCGCTTTGGCTAAACTGAAAATTTGTAGAACTTCCCCTCCTTTGAGTTAGGGATCCTTGAATGTATTTCTCCTCCCTTTAAAATAAAATAAAATGGAACACTAAAGATATAAAAATATCATAGAAGGATTACAAAGATTTACAGATACAAAAAAAGACTGAAATATGATAGAAAGTCGGTGGCTCCGAGGCGAATTTTTCAGTGATACCGATATGATGTTATGCAATTAATCTGCTGAATCGATAGAACCGAGTCCTTTGTATCGGAGGCTTCGAGCCATAAAATGGAAACTTGGAGACCCCAAGTGAACCAAGCTTTGCCAATTAATTTGAACAAATGTAAAGTAGTGTCAATAGATTTGCACAAAGAGATATCAACTAGATAGGATTTGAATGGTTCCTGGAAATCTTGCAAAATATAGAATGAACCAACCAAGATCTTTAACTAGATGATGGGTGGTGACTAGGCCACCTATATTAGAGTATATTGACTTAGGAGCCACGCAAGAATACTTGATAATAGGTCATACTCATCGTTAAGCTCAAAATGGGGTTACCATTTTTCGATTAAGCATTTTAATGTCTTCATATCACTTGAGTTGCTTTATCTCATGACTTGGAGTAAAGCTATATCAAGGATATGAGTACATACCTTTGAGTGATGTCGATAACGTAGCTTGTAGGTGAACTTGATGAGGATGCTCGAGGTTTATGAGGATCATCTTGAGTTGGGAGCAATCCTTGTCGCTTCCGTTCACTTTTCACCTACATAGGTTAGTCGCGCAAGGAAAAACATGATATATCCAAATGACTTTATATCAATTGTGAGTTGATACCAACTGAGAAATATATGTCAAGGATATGTTTTTGTTTCTTCTCACTTTCATCATCAAAGCGAGGTTGTGGATACTTGGTTGTGACAAGATTGCTTAAGATATGAGTCGATGGCAATCTTGTGGAGTGTTGTTCTTCCAAGTACCTACAAAAGGGTTAGATGCAAGACAAGGTAGCATGGAATTCCAGGATATCGTATACAAGGTAACATTAGCATGGAGTAGACAATAAAGCTCATGCCCTGCAAGCATCCGAGTGAGCTTAGCTCAAGTTTGAAGCATCAACGATGTTCAACTCACTCCTGAAATGACAAAACACTAAAGATATCGGCCAATTGCTTATTAGCACGAACATGCTTAATATTAATATCTCCTTTGGCAACATGATCACGAATGAAATGATGTCGAACTTGAGTATGCTTGGTTCGAGAGTGTTGCACAGGATTATGACCTATCTTAATAGCACTTTCATTGTCACAAAGTAATGGCACATTTTTAACATAGATTCCATAATCTTTAAGCATTTGTTTCATCCATAACAATTGTGCACAACATGATCCAGCGGCAATGTATTCTGCTTCAGCTGTAGATAGAGATACCGAGTTTTTTTCGTGGAGGACCAAGACACGAGAGATCTACCAAGAAATTGACATGTACCCAAGGTGGATTTTCTATCAACCTTGTCACCGGAATAGTCGGAGTCAGAGTAGCCAACAATAGTAAAAGAAGATCCCTTCGAATACCAAATGCCAAAGTATGGTGTATGTATCAAGTATCTCACAATGTGTTTCATAGCCTTAAGATGTCATTCTTTGGGTGTTGCTTGATATCTAGCACACATGCAAACACTAAGAATAATATCTGTACTGGAGGCACATTGATATAGCAATGAACCAATCATTGATTGATAAACCTTTTGATCAACCGGGTCACCCTCCTTAGTGATATCATCATGTCCGCTAGAGGGCATGGGAGTTCTCATACCATTGCACTCCTGCATGCTGAACTTCTTGATCAAGTCCTTGGTGTACTTTGTTTGAGCGATGAATGTACCTTCTCTCGTTTGCTTGATTTGTAGACCAAGGAAGAATTTCAGCTCACACATCATAGACATCTCATACTTTTCTAACATCAACCTTCCAAATTTCTAACTAAATTGTGGTTTATAGATTCAAAGATAATATCATTCACATAGATTGGCACACAAATAATTCACTATTAACACTGTTTATGAATAAGGTTGCATCAATTTTACCAATTTCAAATCCTATTTTAATAATAAACTTCGTTAGGCATTTATACCAAGCATGAGGAGCTTGCTTAAGACCATATAAAGCTTTGCAAAGTTTGTAAATATTGTCAGGTTTCTTAGGATTTACAAAACCAGGTGGTTTCTTAACATAGACCTCTTCTTCAATCTCACCATTTAAAACTATACTTTCAATATCCATTTGGTAAAGTATCATATCATGGTGATTGGCATAAGCAAGAAAAATTCAAATAACTTCTAGTCTAGCAACGCGGGTGTAGGTCTCAGCATAGCCCATACCTTTGACTTGCTTGTATCCTTGCGCTACGAGGCGAGCCTTGTTGCGAACAACTTGACCATCTTCATCTTGCTTGTTCCGAAATACCCATTTCATGATGATGATGTTTTTATAGTCCTTGGGCTTCTCCACGAGTGTCCACACTTTGTTCCTTTCGAAGTTGTGAAGCTCTTCATGCATATCGTTCACCCAATGCACGTCTTCAAGAGCTTGTGCAACCTTCAGGGGTTCAATGCTAGAGATGAAAGAATAATGCTCACAAAAGTTAGCAAGCGAGTTTTAGAGAGAGTGATCCTCCCTATTTGTATATCACCAAAGATTTGGTTTAGGGGATGGTTCTTGGTCACTTGAGCTCAAACTCGGGGTAGCTTCGGCTTGTTGGTTGGAGGAGCTTCTTCTTCATCATCATCATCTCCTTCATCTCCGTTGTTGTCGAAGTGGTTATCTCCTTGAGGTGGTCGTGAATGAGGTTGTGGTGGATCTTAATAATGTACTTCCTCCTCCTCTTCTTCTTGTTGTGTACCACTTGTGTATGCTTCCATGTCGTTTTGTCGGTAGCCTTGATCCGAACTAGGAGCTTCCACTTGGGTTGATGAGCTACCTTCCATCACCTCCATGGGACGATTCTTGGCGATGGGCAAATCTTGGATAGCTTTCGAAGGATCTTTATCACCTGCATCATTTGGCAATTGTTCGACTTGTGAACCATTAGACTCATCAAACTTCACATCTACCATCACTTCAACTTTTCGAGTGAAGTTGTTGTAGACACAGTAGGTGTGAGAGTTTGATCCATAACCAAGTAGGAAACCCTCATGAGATATCCGAGCAAATTAATCATGGTAATGCTTATCAAGAATGTAACACTTAGAGACAAATACCCAAAAGTATCCAACTTGGGTTTTGTTACTGGTGAGAAGCTCGTCTGCCGTTTGAAACGCCCAAGATGCGACCCTATCCTTATTTTGGCACGGGGGCCTCGACAGGGATAGAGGCGCATCTCGTTGTTTCGCAAGTGCAGTAAACATCGCATACATGTACGAAGAGATGAGTATATGAGTTGGCTTACACTCGCCACAAGCTAAATTACAAGTCCACACAAATTATTCATACATCATCTAGAAAGCTAGGTTCGTCTACGGACGATATCAAATGATAAAAGAAACAATGTAAAACTGCCTTCATATGCCAGGATCACCACCAAGGAACTCCCTACTCGTCGGGATAGGTAATGTACATACGTCTACTCTCTTCATCATACTCCCACTGGAGTTGGGTCACATCTTCTGGCACGTTCTCATCAATACACGTACCTGTATTGTATTGTTGTAATCTGTGAGTCACAGGGGACTCATCAATTTCATAACGTGGGTACCGAAACTATGTAAGCTTTTGGTTGAGAAAGGGTAAGTGTTGAGGTTGCAGCAAGCACTAAGCATGTATTTGGTGGCTATCTTACGAGAACATGAATGTAAATATGGTGGTCTATGTAAGACGGTCGTGATATAACATGATCACTAAGTGATCCTGAACACCTACTTACGTCAAACATAACCCCACCGTGTTCTCTCTCAGTTCATGTTCATGAGTAGAGACAGTCACGGATACGCACACAATTGTTGTATTTTATTTGAGTTTACTTCAAGTTAACTATAATCGGGTGTTAAACAAATCTCCAAGTTGCCACATAACCGTGGGCACGGCTTTCCGAAAGATTTAACCTTGGAGGGGTGCTCCAACTAATCCATCACAAATTAACCACACGCCGCGAGAATAACCGCGACCACGAATCTTGTGATCATCCAGGGCAATTCCACTGGAAAACCACCACCTTGAGATAGCCCAAAGAAACATCGGAATTCCTCGTGCAAAACATTCGAGGAAGGTAAAACAAGTCCAGCAAGACAGCCTGACGTGTCGACGAACCCAATAAGAGCCGCGTATCTCGTTCTCAAGACACGACCGGATTGTCCAAAATTCGGTACGCCAAACATAGAGTTGCCCCCAGTGGCCACCGGCTGTTGACGTTTTTGGACCAACACCCATAAGGAGCACTGGCCCAGGTTGTTGATTAATAATCCACAGGGTTGCAAATCCCTATGCATTTTTATTAGGTTTTTAAGCAAATAGGACCAAAGTTGGGTTTTGCGAGACAAGCTTTAATCTCAAACTAATAATCAAGGGGGTCCACATAACAACCCTGAGCATGTTAGGAGCGCAAAATATGGAACATAACACCGGTAACATGTAATTATGGCGGCAAAAGTGGAACAAAACACCGAGCAAAAGGCCAAGCCTTCCACCTCTAACAAGATATATTGGTGCATTAAATTAAATAGCAATAATATTGTGATATCTCCAGATATCCATGTTAGCACATGGAAACAACCTCCACCTGCAGCTAAGAACGCTGTAAGAGGAGCTGAGCAACGGTAACATAGCCAAACAAGGTTTGCTAGGCAGGGGAGACTTAGAGGCTTTCAGGGCAATGTAGGAGGCTTGACATGTAATTGGTAGGTAACGAAAGTGTAATGATAAGAGAGAGACATCTAGCAAAGCAAAAATATTGTCGGGATCCGGTTACGATCATCTTGCCTATTGGTTCTTCAGAGGGACAAAGAGTTGGTTCCTCGTAGTTGTACTCTCCTGGATCCTCGTACTCAGGTTCAACACTCGTGTCTACCCAAAGAGAAACAACACCAAATAAACATTCAACAAAGGTGCAATGCGCAACCAAGAATATGCATGATCCATTTAAAGTAATTAACATGGCAACCCTAATCTAGTCATGTTTCACAAGCAATTGTTAAGTTATTAGAATTCTAGACAGAACCTCATGTTTAGTTTTTTGAACATGCATGATCATGGAAAATATGGATGTTTCATTCAAAATCAATGCGAATGCATATGAAGAATATCGCAAATGGAGTAACGTAGCTCACGGGACGATCACAGCAATGTACGAAGACAAAACACAAGACAAGGAAGGCCATGGTCTATTCCTTGGTATTCCAAGGATACCACTAGTTAGGAGAAGACAATATAGCAACAATGGAGCCAAATATCAAGCAAAACTATGGAGCATAGCTCCCACAAGTCACAAAACAAAACCACACACATTCGAACCAAAACAGCAACATAGCACCTTGCACAACACTTATCTAGAGCTACGGGATATTTCTAACTACAAACAAAGTATGTACAAAAACTAAATAACATACTTAACAAATCATCCAACTACACAAACTTGAACGGAAGCATGGATCGGTAGAAATGAAGCTCACAAGATGGCATGGTGAAGCAGAATCTAGGGACTTAGTGAAAATTCTAGTTGTCTGGAATCTGAGTTAACCTGATAGGAGTTTGATAGCAGAAAAAAACTAGGCTAGAGACCATCTCATGGAATGAAAATTAACAGGATGGTAGAGGGAAACATCTACTACAGAACACTAACACTGATCTCGAGCTAAAACACAAGAGAACACTTGGTAGGATCATATAAACATGGCATAAAAATAACTACAACATCTCAGACGTAAACAAAATTTCACCAAGAGAATAACAACAGTTTGTTTCAACATGGCATCTTTGACAGAATATGACTAGAAGAAGAATCAATCATATGTAAAAGTAATCACACCATGTGAAAGAGGGTGACAACCACAACATTTCATAGCATTGGACCAACTCCAAAGAATCACTACAACCATGGGAATCATCTTCTGAATATAGCAAGAAAATAACATCTTATAACACTTAGCAAAATTTGAGACATGAACCAGTGTTATTTTCTAAGCATGTGAACAGCAAGAAACCCACTTATCCACAAGTTTATCTTGCCAAACAGAATTACCAGGGCCTAGTGCCCACAAAACACTAGCATATTCATGTTGACAAGTTCATCATAGCATGCATGGATTTAATCATACAAAAATGACAAAATGGCATGTTGGAACAAAAATAAAATTTTGAAAAGTTGCTCAATTGACAAAAGAAATAGCACCACTACATTCCTTGGGAAATTCTACCCCAAAATCATATATCACAGTACTATGTTTGCCTCTATAAACCTCCCAAAACTCCACTCGAAAAGTCACTACATACTTCCATAAGTCAAAACTTGCCTTAAATGGCCACTGCCAAAAATGGCAATTCCATATCTGGACATGTTCCAAAAATGGAATCATTTAATAGCATAGAAGAAAAAAATACATAATAAAAATGAAAAAAACAAATAAAGGAGGGGACCCACCTGGCAGTGAGCCAGGGCCTCCTGTGAATATGACAAGGTGGCCCCACTGGCCCACCTGTCATACACACAGAGAGATAGGTGCACACACACACACATAGAGCCCATCCATGCTACAGAGATACACACACACGCACAAAATTTAAAGGGGGCGAGGGGGATTCGAACCCACGATCTGTCAGTCGCTTCCCTGGATCGCTACCACTACGCTAGCGAGCGGATGCTTGACAAAAGAGGGGGCTTGCATCAGTTAACATAGAGCAAAGTCCAACTTCCTATGTCCGAGATAGAGAAGCCCGAGATGGCACTGGCGATGCCTCCGGCGACCACCGGAACTGACAAACGGCGACGGAGCAGGCGGACCACTCGGGGAACTCATTCCCATCATCAACTAATGGCTACACGAGCGCCAGCGAGGAGCTCGAGCATGAGCTAATGCTCGGCTCGGGCATCACGCGGAAACAACGACTGGAGCACGAAGATGGTGAGGCTAGTGGGAAGAATGCTCGGAAAGGGACGGCGAAATGGCTGCTCACCGAGAGGGGGTCGAAGACGGGCTCGGCGCTGAGCGGGGCAAGGAAGAAGAGCCACGGTGGGGCTCTTGGAAGGACATCGGAGAGGAGGAAGAAGATGACGACATGGGGCCTCTCTCCATGCCCTAGCGCCGGGAATGGGGTGCGGGAGGCACCGTGGAGCTCCCCGGCATCCCAGACGAGGAGGAGGGGGCCATCAGAGACGACAAGGACAGCGAGAACTACCGGTGGTTCTGCTCTCTGAAGAAATATCTCCCTCTCTGAGCTTACCTGGCGATGAAGTAGGGAGGAAGGAGGAGGGACAAGGAGGAGCAGTGGCGGCTTGAGGGAAAGGTGGAAACCCTAGGGAAGGACACGCACACCGAGGGGGGTTAAGTAGGCCGGGGTTGACAGCGAGCACGACGTTAGTGTACCCACGCTCTCGCTCTGTTTGCAACTCTAACAGAGGAACAGGGGAAACAGAGCAAGTGACCATCAGGGTGAGGAGTTGGGCCACGGTATAGTTTGATGGGCCAGGAAGAGCCCATCGGCCTCCTCTCTCTCTCAATAGAAAAACAATACCTTTATTTAAAACTCAGAGAAATAATAAAATGCAGAGGTCAGAGAGAGAAGTCCTAAAAGAAAAGAAATACATTTTTGAGTTCACAAAAATGCATGCAATTTAATAAAAATGAAGTGCGCATTTTTAGAGCAAGCAAATAGTTTACCTAATTATATCAACTAGGCAGTGTTTGCAAAGTTTTTAAAAGGGAAAAACTCCAACCATGAAAGTGGAATATTTTATAGATCTTGGAAGATTATTTAGAAGGGGTTCAACAATTTTTAACAAGTGAAAACAACAAGTAAATATTATCAAGTGGAATATTTAGAAGGAGATAGAAAAGTTGATGGTTTGAAATGGGATGGATTTGAGCACCACTTCAAACAAAGCAACACATGCACTCGCCCCACAACACATACACTCATAACACCACCATGATCACAAGGCAACCATGGCAAGAAAATATTATGCATATATATGATGATCATGATCGCATGATGCATGATGCATGAAATGACAATGGCAAGTAGAACCCAAACTCATGATGGCATTACAAATATTAGGTCACACATGAGGAACATTACAAATATGGCAAGGGATGCACTTGGCCTGTTAGAACTCTCCTCCACTACATGAGGATCTCGTTCCAAGATCTAAGAACGAAAGAACTCTGGAAATTCGGAACGGAGAAGTTCCTCACGTTCCCAAGTAGCTTATTTGTTGGAGTGATGAGAGCACTTCACCTTGAGAAACTTGATTGACTTGTTGTGAGTCTTACGCTCAGTTTCTTCAAGAATAGCAACAGGATACTCACGATAGGATAGGTCTTCTTGGAGATCAATGTCTTGGAGGTCAACGGTACGCTCTGGAGTCTTGAAGCACCTCCTGAGCTTTGAGACGTGGAACACATCATGAACATTTGAGAAATTGGTAGGAAGCTCTAGCTGGTAGGCAAGGTCACCCCTCTTGCCACAATCTTGAAAAGACCCACAAAGCGAGGTGCGAGCATCCCTTTGATGCCAAAACGCTGAGTGTCCTTCATGGGAAAAACTCCGAGAGAGACAAAATCATTGAATTGAATGGAGACATCCCGATGTTTCTTATCATAATAGCTCTTCTGGCGGGATTGGGCTGCTTTGAGATTCTCACGACTGACACGACACATCTCTTCTGCTTCAATGATCATGTCATTTCAAAGAATTTGACGCTCATCGGTTTCAGACCAATAGAGTGGGGTGCGGCACTTCCTGCCATAGAGAATATCGAATGGAGCTTTTTCGAAACTAGCTTGGAAGCTGTTGTTGTAAGAAAACTCGGCATATGGAAGGTAATCTTCCCATTTCATGATGAAAGAGATCACACAGGCCATGAGCATGTCTTCGACGATTTGATTGACTCTCTCAAATTGGCCACTTGTCTGAGGATGGAAGGCAGTGCTAAAACGGATCTTGGTACCCATATTAGTCTGGAAGGAGTACCAGAACTTGGAAGTGAAGAGGCTTTACGATCTGCGGATATGAGCTGAGGAATACCATGCAAAGAAACTATCCATGACATGTACAACTTTGCCAGGTGAGCTGCCAAGATAGACTCTTTGACCGGAAGAAAATGGGCAACTTTGGTGAGCTTGTCGATAACCACAGAGATGACATCATTGCCTTTCTTAGACTTAGGAAAACCAATGATGAAATCCATCTCCACATGATCAAATTTCCATTCTAGAATAGGCAAAGTCTAAAGGAGACCTGTTGGACATTGATGTTCCGCCTTCACTCTGCGACAAACATCACACTCATTCACGAACTCAGCAATCTCATGATTCATGCGAGTCCAGCAGAAGGTTTGCTTGAGGTCCTGATACATCATGGAACTGCCTGGATGAATTGAGAGGAGATAATTATGTACTTCATCCATAATAAACTTTCTGAGATCACCTTTTGTAACCACCAGACAGTCCTCAAAGAACAAGGTATCTTTGTCATCAACACGGAAGCACTTGTACTTTGGAATGCTCTTGGCCACACCTTTCTGCACTTTCTTCACCATCGCATCAAGAAGTTGAGGTTGGTGAACCTGATCTTCCAGAGTCGTAGAGACTTGAAGATTGGCAAGAAATCCTTGTGGAACAATTTGAAGATTGAGCTTGTGGAAGGCTTCACAAAGCTCAGGTTGAAGAGGCTTGAGGATAAGATTGTTGCAGTATGCCTTTCGGCTAAGTGCTTCTGCAGTGACATTAGCTTTTCCAGGTGTATACTCAATTCTTGGATTGAAGTCTTTGATCATTTCCACCCAACGTGACTGCCTAAGATTGAGATTGGGTTCAGAGAAAATGTACTTCAAGATCTTGTGGTTGGTGTACACCTCAACTGGTCTACCCAACAACAAATGCCTCCAAGTCATCAGAACATGCACAACTGCCGCCAGCTCAAGATCATTAGTGGGTTAGTTCATCTCACTAGGCATCAGCAGACACGATTTATAAGCAAGAATCTTCTTATCTTGCATGAGAACGCCACCAAGACCTTGGAGGGAAGAATCACAGAACACTTGGAAAGGCTTTGATTGCTCGGGGGGAACAAGAACTGGAGCTAAAGTCAGCTTCTCCTTGAGTGTATTGAACCCCACATCACACTTAGGAGACCAAACAAACTTGACATTCTTCTGGAGGAGGTCGGACACAGGCTTAGCAATTTGAGAGAAGTTGTCCACGAATCTTCTGCAGTAACTTGCAAGCCCGGGGAAGCTACAAAGGTGCTTTACGTTCTGAGGAGGCTCCCACTTTAAGTTTGCCTCAACTTTCTCAGGGTGCACTTTAATGCCGTCGGCACATATCACATGCCCAAGGTACACCACTTCATTGAGCCAAAACTCACACTTGGAGAACTTAGCATAGAACCAATGCTCTCTTGGCTTGTCAAGTACAAGCTGGAGATGCTCTGCTTGTTCTTCTTCAGTCTTCGAGAAAACAAGACTGTCATCCAAGTACACCAGGACAAGCTCATTTTTGAAAGGAGAGAAAATGAAGTTCATCATTCTGGAGAAGGTCAGAGGAGCATTAGCTAGACCAAAGGACATGAAAGTGTACTCATAAGAGCAAAAACTCATCCTGAAAGCAGTGTTTGGAATATCTTCACGAATGCGAATCTGATGATAGCCCATGCGAAGATCTAGCTGTGAGAAAACCTTGGCACCTTTCAATTGTTCAAACAACTCATTGATGTTGGGAAGTGGATACTTGTTCCTGATTGTCTTCTTATTTAATGGACGGTAACCGACACAAGGTCGGTCCATGCCATTCTTCTTATTGACAAACTGAACACTACAACCCCACAGTGAAAAATTTGGTCTGATCAAACCTAGACGCTCTTTTTCATCTAGCTGTTTCCTCAATTCTTCAAGCTCTTCGGGGCAAGCTTATAAGCACGCTTGAATACCGGTTCGGTTCCATGCTCGAGATCAATTATGAACTCTACTGGCCGGTGTGGAGGCATTCCTGGCAATTCTTCTAGAAAGACATCTTCATACTCACAAACAACCGGGATTTGAGAAATGGTTGAGATCTCACTATTCTCATTGAGAGAAAAGAGACGAATCGTGTCATCGCGAGCAGCGAAAAAGATCACGTCTTTTAAAGGATGAGTCATCTTGACTTCTTTTGCTGCACAATCGATCTTGACCTGGTTCTTCCCGAGGAAATCCATGCCAAGAATGAGATCAATATCTAAATTCCCAAGAACAATTGGAGAGGCCAGAAAAGAATAGCTGCCCATATGGACGGAGGTATCCCGAACCATGAAACGAGAATTCATTTGCAAGCCTGGAGACACCACAGTTAATGATCTAGGAAATTCTTCGCAACACAAGTCATGCTTTGAAACGAATGGGATTGATATGAATTAATGTGATGCCCTAGAGTCAAACAAATCTTTTGCAGGAACAGAATTAACTGAGAGATTACCCGTGATCACTTGAGAAGAACCCTCTGCTTCAGCTGCATTCACATGGTTCACCCTTGCAAACATGGGGTTGTGCTTCACCATAGCATTGCCTAGAGGTCTGATAGGAGGAGGAGGCGGAAGACGCTGCTGGTGCACTTGTTTGAGTAGTGACCCTTCTGACCACACTTGTGAAAAGTAACCTTTGAGAGCGGACGGAAGTTGCCTAGAGGAGGAGCATTTGCTGACTTGGGTGCCTGGGGCCTCTACTGAAATCCTAGGTTGGGTGGGTGGGAAGGACCACAACCACCGTGTTGCCTCTGCTACTAAGGAGGATGAAATGGAGGTGGAGGAGGAACCCAATACTTCTACTGCTTAGGAACCATCTGAGAGCTGGAAGAAGAAGAGTAGGATTCCCTGGAATGCTAAATTGAGTTCTCTAACGTGAGTTGAGTTGCCTCCACCTTCAAAGCCATGTTGGAGAACTGTCCAAACTCACGAGGCTCTTGCAGGACTAGACCCGACAGAAGTTCATCCTCGAGACCACCTCTAAACTGAGAAATCATGGACTTCTCATCAGGAACATCTTGTTTAGCATAGCGGGCCAAATTCTAGAACGCAACGTTATACGTGTAGACAGACTTCCTCCCCTGCTTTAGATTCCTGAACTTCTCACGCATCTCCTTGACAAAACTTGCCGAAAGGTGATGAGCTCTGAAGTCACGGTAGAAATCATCCCAGCTAATAACACGATCACCCCTGGAGTCCTTGTATTGTTGCCACCAATATGCTGCCTGACCCTTGAGACGGAAAGTCACGAACTGACATAGTCATCTGGCCTGACATGGCTGCACTCAAAATGCTTGTTCATGTCGCGTAATCAATCATCCACATCTAGAGGCTTCTCACAATAGGTGAAATACTTGGGTTGGTTGGTGAGGAACTCATTGAGATTCATGAACTAAGGCTCATTTTGGAGATTCCCTTGATAACCTTGTTGACCTTGATTCCTTTCTTGCATCAGTTGAAGCATCATCTGAGTATTCGCGCTGGTCGGAACCATTAGAGCTTGCCAAGCTTCTGGAGGAGGCAGAGGTGGTGGGGGTGGATTAGACTGCTCCCCCTCACGACCTAGGTTCCCACGAGTTGGTGGAGCAATCCTGAAGACAGACAAAAGCATCAGCTAACCATTGACAAAGATGATAGCAATAAGCTGAATCAATGACTTGAAAGAAATTGCAATGAATCTAATCAAATGCATTCGAATTGAAATTTAGTAAGGATGCATGCTTCGGGTTCTGTCATTGTTTTGTCACGGAAGATGTCCGAGGAGTTAGATTTGAGGCCATCACTAAGGTGATGGACTCAAAAGCGTTGGTTAGGATGAAGGACACAAGTTTACCCAGGTTGGACCCCTCAAGAAGAGGTAAAAGCCTACGTCTTGCTTGTGTTGTATTGATTGGAGTATCGATTACAAGGGAGCAGATTCACTTGACCTAGTTCTTAACTTGTTGGTTTCTATCTAAGTCGCCCCGGGTCTCACCTTTATATAGGGGGTCAAGACCACGGGTTACACAAGTCTCGTACCGACTCTAACAATGTATCTGACTCTATCTCTATTGTTCTCTTGCCATCTTGGACAAGCTGTCTCCGGGCGGCTTAACCGCCCAGGTCTTCATACCTTCTTCCATTTGGGCCTTCATCTTGTCCCATCCTGGTAAGCCGCCATACGGGCGGACCTACATCTTTGGCCTGGTTCATCAGTCTGGCTTATGAGCCGCCAGGTATGACCCAGCCCAACCTGGGCGAGTCTTACCATGGGGTTATATCCCCAACATTAGGCCCCAGGTTGATTTGAGCCTACTCAGGTCAATCTTCAAGCTCACTTGGCGGCGAGTCTCACACTCCATCACCTGAAAGAAAATATGTAGCCCGCCGTGACATCAGACCAGATATGCCAAAAAGATTCCCTGACGTTCACAACGGATCTTTTCATTAAATTGTTGGCCCAAAAAGCAAGGCATCCGTCTCGGTCGGTCAGTTTTTGTCGCCTTGATTCCCGCGCCCGTCTCAACCTTTTGGCCTCTTAAATAGGACCGCAAAGGGTTCCATCTCATTTCCTCCGTCGCCTGTGCCTCTTCTTCCTCTCGATGCCATCGCCCCCGAACTCCCTCGCTCCGGTGAAGCTCCATCCTCGTTGTCACCCTAGGCCGCTGCATAAACCTGAACTGACCAAAACTCTGTCTGCGTCTGCCGTGTCACTTCTGGTAACTCTTTCTCCATCCCCTAGATCCGTAGCTTAGTGCGACAAATCCATGGAGTTCTTCGGCCCCGGTAGAGTGCAAGTTCTTCGTAATGCCAAATGGCACATAACTCAGTAAATCTTGTAGTGTTCACCTTCCTGTTGCGGTAGATCATGCGAAATAATCAATAACCTTGTGCAGATCTGTAGTTGTTTCCTTTTACTGCCTTTGAACCTGTCAGTTTTCCCTTAGTTCGTCACTAGGGTTGAAATAAATCTGCTTTTCCTCTGTTCCGTAAAGCTATAACTGTAAAGACAATATGTGAAACCTGTTTTCCACACTTAGTTGTATTTTGCTTCGTTGCTCTCCAAACTAAACCCACCATTAAACTTCCGGCTCTCACCATAAACTGCACAGACGGCTTAGCTTCGTAGTGCTTAGATTCATCAGCCACCCTTAGTTGTCTGTCACTTTCTAACTCACCGTGCACTGTTACTTTTCACAGTTCTAAGACGCCATTATGCCTCATGTGTCCTCTTCCTATAATTGGGTTGGCTCTATGGTCTCTGAGGCGTTTTTGCAAGATTTCGTAGACGCGGGGACCTTGCCAGCCAAAAATGTCATCCATTGGTGGGTTCTGGGCAAGGAGAAGAAACCCATCCCCCAAGAGGGCGAAGTAGTCATATATGCGTACCACCTTGCACGTAGTTTCAGCCTGCCCGGCTCTAAGTTTTTCCAAGACGTCCTTCATTTCTTCAAGTTGCATCCTCAGGACATCGCGCCCAACTCCATCTCAAATATGTGCAACTTCCAAATCCTTTGTGAACTTTCCTTACAAGAAGAGTCGTCAGTTGACCTCTTCCATGAGTATTTCTACGTAAACCGCCAAACAAAAGTGGCAGCTGGCCCAAGCTTAGAGCTCGACGGTGTCTCCATCCAAAGAAGACTGGATATGACCTTTCCGGCTGTGCGAACGCCAAGTCACCCCAAGGACTATAATAGAACCTGGTTTTATTGGAAAGACACTTCTCCTGAGGGAGAACGTCCACTGCCGGGTTATCGTCCCACTCGGCTCCGTACCACAACTGAACTCCCTGACCAGATGTCAGCCTCCGAATGGGCGAAGTATGCTCCAGCTTTCGCCAAAATTAGAGCCCTCATGGCCAATGGTCTGGCAGGGATTGATCTGACCCACAGCTGGATCTCTTGGAGAGTCATGCCTCTGAGCCGGACAAACCGTCTCATGTGTGAATATACGGCTGACGCCAATGACCCGCTCTACTTTAATCCTACAACTTTGTTAGAAGAAAACATCATTGCTGCCATCAAAGGACTTATCCATGAGTCCCAAGAATCATGCCGCACCATTGGATTACCACCATTCTGTGCCGCAAACCCGGCCCCAAATGTAAGGGCGACTCTCAATCTCCTTACTTCCGCGTTAGCTATCCATGTATGCTTGCAACTTTTAACCTCTTTTGGCGGCTTTTGCTTTCACGCTAACTCCAGCTTCTGGAAAAAGAAATATGTCCCCTCTCTGAAGAAGTCTAAGGAAAAGGCCGGCGGCCAAAAGAAGAAAACTATACCTCAAGAGCATCCTAAGGTTGACGACATAGAGGTAGAACTTGACTCTCTTGACCATCTTACTATGCACCTTACTGACAGTAATAACTTCACAGGACGAAACGGAGACAAGCCACACCAACGTTCCTGAGGTAACTTATGTTTCATCTGACTCAGAACATCTTCCACCAAAGAAGATACGGTGGGTCATCCAAAAAGTCCCATTTTCTCATCCTCTTGCTTATTTAGACCCTAACTTTCTTTCGAAAAAGCAACAACACCCCTCACGTCGCCAAACCCTCAGCTCCAGCTCTGAAGATCTTATGGTCGGGTTGTCTAACTCTCTGGCTCAACGGAAGCGGTCGGCTGAGGTACTTGTTTAACTTGGTTTAGATTTTTCAACCTTGCCTTATAACTTTATTCTGTCTTTATATTGCTTTCACTGCTTTCAGGAATCGCCCCCATCGTCAGGCGACTCCACGGCGACTAAGCTGCCACCCCTGAAGATCAACCCAGAGTACGTGTTTTCATGTTTGCATCATATCCTTTGTCATCTTTGAACTTTATACAATAATCTTCTATGCTTTCCAGGGCTCAAGCAAAACAAAGGAAGAGCGACGGGTCTACCTCTGCCCCCACTGCCCAAGAGCCAGAGCCTGCTAAGCCGGACTCTCCTGTGGCACGTACTGAGCCCTCTGCCGCTACAAAGGATGCGACTGACGATACTCGTCGGTCCCTGAGCTGGCAACCCATGAGACAGTGGTTGACAGTCCTTCAAGGATCAGCTCTAAACCGCCCAACCCTTCAACATCCGTTGAAGATCCTGTTCTTCCGGATGTCATCCTCACTGGGAGCGGCTTTCAAACTGCCCAACCCCATGTACTAACCAAGCACACTGATGTAGCTGAAGCTTCTAACAAGCTGGACTTGAGCTCCCCGTGCTGGAGAAGTTAACTACTGAGGAGTTACATGCTAGTTATCTAAACCGCCTCTCCACAAGCTGGAACATGGAGCACAAACTTGTCGGCTTAATGAAGAAAAAATATGAGGTACTTCTATCTTCCCATATACCCTTATGTAGCCCCCAAGAGCTGGTTTAATATTTGCAAATGGTAAACCTGGTCTTCCAATCCATGTCACAAGTAGATCAACTTAGCCTGCAGCCCCCAAGTATCGGCTGAATATGTATACGGTGAGCCGGTACTCAATGTTGATTATTTGATCAATGTAGCCCCCAAGTCCGTGTCAATATAGAATTAGTGGGCTGGAACTTCTCTGTAGATTGAGTGAAGAGCCACATATATCCCGCAAGCGCCAGCTTAACTTGTGGAAGATGAGCCAGAGCTTTATTGTAGATTGTTTGAAGAGCCATATGTAGACCCCAAGAGCCGGCTTAACTTGACGAAGATGAGCCAGAACTTACAATTCTTGGAGAGCAAACAGACATTAGCCCCCAAGTGTCGAGTATATTTCTTGCAATCTGCTTGAGAGTTGCATTATATTCCCTTAGCTATCCATCTGGCGACGTACCCCTCATTGCTTTTATATGTCACAGGAAGATTTAAGTAATGCCGAGTATGAACTAGCCGGCCTAAAGAGCAATCTTGCCTCCCAACAAGATGCCCGAAGAGAAGTAGAGTAGAAGTGCCGCCTTGCCGCCAAAGAGCTTAGAAAAACTAAGTCTAAATTTGTTGCTTTCAAAAAAGCTGCTGAAGCGGAGCAAACTACTCTGGCCAAACATGCGGATGAGCGACTCATGGTCGTATCAGATGAGTTGCACTCCCTGAAGCGCCATATCTCAAAGATGACGGCTGCTATCTTTGGTAAGTATTAAAAACTCAGCCGATATTCTTACTTAAAAACTGTGTCGGCGACTTATCACTCAAAACTCGTCCTTTGTAGGTCAAAGGAGTCGCGAGCTTGGTGCTAACAACTTGTTGCAGCTAAAAGCCGTCTACACCTCATCAGAACAACTATACTGCGAGACCCTTTGCACAATCAGGGCTATGCTGAAGAAAGAAAGCATCCCCAAGTTCATGAAAGGAGTCATAGAAGTGCTATCATGTGGGGACCCCGACTCATAAGTCGTGATCTCCGAATGCACATGTACAGTGATCCCAAAGATCAATGGTCACTGAACACACAGAAGCTAAAATACAAGAGTCTTACATCCACATTTAGCGTCTTACACAAATAAAGACCATGATGGTCTAGTCTTACATAGATAGGGCCACGAGGGCCAAACACTTGAATAGAACAAGCAGCGGAAATCTTGGTCAAAAGCGTGAACCCATGCCATCTGCCTTAAACCTATAGGCATTCTGACTAGGAAGCGTCCTAGTTTGCATGTTCGTCACCAACGAACTCTTTAACATAGTCCTGTTCTTCCATGCCTGCCCAATTAAATAACCAGTGGCAAGCCAATGAGTACTTGGAATGTACTCGCAAGCAACCCAAGTTGTGGAACAAGGTAATAATGATGCATGATATAGCACTAAGTAGGCAATTTGCAGAAAGCTAGTTTTAAATGCATTGACATGATAAAGTAACTAGAAGCATGCATCAATAATAGGCAGATATCCATATGAACAAGTTGCAGATATCATCATAAGTAGGGGTTGAACACCTCATGTTCATTCATCATGCCAAGTCATCGGACTTAGATCACTTCCCATACTAAGTCATCAGACTTAGCTCAAGTACCATCTTTGTCTTCAACACACTCACACACCCATTTGTGAAAACACTTGGAAGTAGCACAAGAGAGGTCATCCAACTATCCTTGACCATGGACATGGCTATTCGAATAGTTTTACACTTTGCAGAGGTTGCACACTTTACCCACAAGAGTCGGGGAACTTCCGTGTCATCCATGACTCGCAGTATTTAACATACCCGAGGTAAGCACCCGAACAATGTCTTTCCCATGGTGATACTAAATAAAGAGTCCACTCGTTGGTGCCATCCCTCATGATATACATCACTCGTATCACCCATGAGGGCATGCAACGGTGTGCCCGGTGCTTGTAAAGACAGTGCATGGCCTTCCACTTCTGGGACGACCCTGTCTCAAGAGTGACCACGTCACTCTTGCCACTACTAATGTGGGATCCTTGCTAGCACCAACCATAGTACTCAACAGAGCCCCGTCCCACAAGGGGTATCATGGTCGTACATGTAAGGTTGGAATAACGGTCGCAACTTACACCAATCTGATTTTGAAAACCACAACACTCACTTGTTTCGATACACCACTTCTTTCTCAAGTGGTCACCCATCTCATCATCATCTCCCTCGGGCATTAGTGGCACCCAACGGGTTTTTCGAAAAGTCTTTGAAAGAACCACTTCCTTTCCACCACTATGCATAAATCCCATCCCATTCGCATAGCATCTACTAGCAACCTAACTACTCCCACCCGCATAACCCTCATAAGGTGGTAGGGTCATGCTTGATGCAAGTGTCAATGGTAAAAGTATCGGAGGCAACCGACCGAAGGGGGAACACCTCATCATGATCAATCATCGAAACAACAAGTGCTATATGAAATGCATGAAAAAGTTTCTTAACATGGTCAAAAGGGCAGCTTGCCTCGCTCAACAAAGTCTCCGGAGTCTTCGAGTCCAATTCTTCGTCAACCGCGCAATCTATCGTAGCGAATAAAAGCGATAAAAATAAGCAAAACATAAAAGACAGAGCACACAGACAACTATCAAAAATGCTACCCTATTCTGATAAATACCACAAGCTATATTAAAAATATTTAGAACATGAGCTTATATTTCTAAATAGGGGTTTTTAATTAAAACAATATATAAAATGTTTTCAGACATTTTTACAAATGGCACTAATAAATTCTAGGGAATATTTCAAGATTTAAGGTGGAAGAATATTTGGATTTGAAATTAATTTGGGCTCTGGGGGATTTTTGGAAGTTGGAAAAAAAGAAAAAGGAAAAGAGCTATTGTGCCCTTCGGGCCAAAACACAACAACCGAACCGGCCCAGAGGGGGAAACCGGCTCAGGCGAGGCGCCGTGCGCGGCTGGTTTGTTTTTAAACCTGCCCGCGGGCCCTACCTGCCAGTGAGAGGGGAGGAGCACGAGGGGATGATAGGTGGGTGCCACCTGTCATCCCTCTCCTCGTGAAAGGAGCAGAGGGAGGCTCACCGGCGGCGTCTCCGGCTATGGCGGTCCAGCAAAGAGCACCGACGTGCTCAGGGGGCTCCTACCTGTCGGTGGGTGGTCGAGGGGGTCATTGGGGGAGAGGGAAATGCCGACGAGGGTTTGGTTTGGGAGAGAGCTCCCGACCACGGGGGAGAGTGGGCTGAGCATTGGGAGGAAGCGAAGGGGAGGAGGGATCAAGGAGAGAGGGGCAGAGGCTCGGGGAGGCCCTCTTTATAGGCAGGCACCGGCTCACCGTGGACGCGGTGCGCCTGTGAGCACGGGCTGCTCGCTACAGGCCGCGGGGGAGGAAAGGGGCATGTCCAGGGCACTCGTGGGCGAGGTCTAGGCCAGGGGAAAGAGAAGAGAGAGGCGGGGGGCGCGCGCATGCGAGCCCTCTGGTTGGCCGAGCTGTGCGGCATTGGGCACACGCGCGGGGGTCGCCGAAGAGAGAGGGAAGAGGGGGCTGACCACTTGGAGGGTTGCGAACATCGAGGGGGACAAGAGGGCAAGGTGGGGTGGCCCGAGGCTATCGGAAACGCTCGTTGGGCAGCGGCTACAGTGCGGGTGCGCACTTTAGCATGCTCCAGAGCGCGAGCCTTGCATGCCAAGGCATGCCCTTGGCATCTTCTGCGCGGACACCTATGCCCAGCGGATCCAGGGGAGATAGACAATGGAGAATCGGGCATTGGATTCTCTGGAGTGCCTTAGGATAGAAGAAAAAGGAGAGAGAGGGAGAGAAATGGTTGTGTACAGGGTTAAAATGGAGTTTTTCACCACATCACACTTGAGCTATGACCATGAGACTTTTACTAGAGGTGAAAGGTAACTACAAGAGATTGTGGTAAAAAGTTGGGGGCAAGGGTAAAAGGGTAAGGGGTGGAAATGGTGGTTTTACCATTTCATCAGAAGGTATTTGGTAGAGGTTTGGGCAAGATAAGTTTACCAACTTACTGAGATATTTACCAGGGTCAAATGATAGGTAAAAATGAGATGATTTACCAAGTTTGAGCTCAAGGGGGGAAATTT
The DNA here is from genome assembly GCA_022496015.1 of Hordeum marinum. Classification (NCBI taxonomy): domain Eukaryota; kingdom Viridiplantae; phylum Streptophyta; class Magnoliopsida; order Poales; family Poaceae; genus Hordeum; species Hordeum marinum. The sequence goes on along the minus strand of CM039677.1, from coordinate 335,431,175 downwards.
GACAATGGAAACTTGGCAAAACCTAGAAATTAACAGAATCAGGTTTCTGTAGATCTAGTGGTGCTAGGCTTTTACCCTTGATGCACCACTTAGTGTAGCATCACTATTTCGTCATTAGAGCATTCCCACAAAGTTTGGGCTCAAGGGGAGACACTTCCCAATGTAAAGTTGCTCAAATTTGAATCTGGACAGGAAGGGTCTTGGGATGGTTTGATGAGTCAATTCAACTTGGATTGAGATGAAACTTTGCAAGGTCATCACCTATGATAGTGTTGACTTGCTAGAATTTTCCTGGAATTTATTGAGAATATTTCTAACAAAAATATTCCAAAAGTTTTATTTGAACAGAAAGGGTTTTGAGGGGTTTTGCCCATGATTTGATCATGCTCATGAGTTGAAATTCACATATATGGAAAATATGTGTCCACTGAGTTTCCCTAAATTTTCTCAAGTATTTTAGAAGCATTTAAATATTTTTTCCCTAGGAGAAACCATTTCTGGCCTTAAGAAAAGCCTTTAAATCAAATATGAAAATAATCTTTAAAAACAATATTTTGTGGTTTTGGGAAGTCTTATATATATTAGGTTTGAAATAAAGCCTTTTGGGAAGAAGGATCCACCTAATTTGAGGACTTGGAGTGCAAACCTCATTTTAGGGGGTTTTGAAAACCTAATTTGAATAAATCATTTTTGGTTAAAACAAAATTTTATAAAATAGTTTTGGGTACTATTCACATGGCATGATAATTGGGCAAGAGGTTTGGGAAAAGGAAGTTGAATATGAAGTGGAATAGAATCTAGGAGTGCCATATAACACAATTATCAAGCAAGCGACCATCATTGCAAACAAGAACAAGCACTTAGAAAAAGTTTTAGTTTACTCCAAATTTTATAAACCCAAACATATCAAGGTGATACAAACATAGGGTGTGACATATCCACCCTACCAAAACAAATCGAATAGCTCAAAAAATCAGCCTCCCGAAAGGGAGCCGTTGCTGTGATAAGTCGGGTGTTGGGCTTTGCTCCAGAACTGATTGCTGAAGAAATGATGGACGACTTTCCATCCAAGAAGGACGACGGCTCAGAATTAACAGAAGCCGACTATGCTCGCTGTATGAAAGCCTCCAGAGTCCTTGCATCAGGGTTGGAGGAGGAAGAGAATCTTTCAACATACCAGGCGGCTTATAACTCTGAGAACAAGCGAGTGCCTGGTCCAACCTTCGAGGCGAGGGACTTAACTCCTACACATCGTAAGTATTGCTTTGCCCCTGATATTGACCCGTATCCCCTCTTTGAAGAGGCCAACTTTGAAGCTTTAACCAACTGCCACTAGGACGTTGACAATCTTCAGATCGAGGAGGTCGAAGACCCGCCATAGGATGACTTGCCGTCTAGCTGAACAAATTTGTACTGAACTGTGCCATCATGCACATATCGGATCGCACGGCTTAATATATTTTTATCTGCCTTGTGCTTCAATCGGATCGAATTTGATGACGACTTATCTTAAGAGACAACCTGCAATAATACATAACAGAATAATTTATGCATTGCTACGAGGGTGGCTTAGAAATGCACAACCCGGAGATATTAATTGTTTCCTTTTCAATGACTCATGTGCCGGTTCTTCTGAGTGGACTCTCTACTTACAACTCCTTATCAGTATAGGGTCTCTATCGAGATTTGTCGTCAACTTCTTTGAACGACTCAGGGTCTCTAAGCAAGATTGACTGGTAAGAGTTCGGCGGGTCACATAGCGGAGCAGCATCAGTTTACAGGCTAGTTTAGCTCGAGCTTGCGGTGGCTTAAGAGCCGATCAAGAGGGCATGTAAGCTAAACCCGGTGGGTTGGAAGCCCCCAAATGACCTTGTTGACGGAGTCAACTTTTTGGGTATATAACCAGCCTGACTTTGGCTTAAGAGCAGATCAATAGGGTCTGATAAGCTAAACACGGTGGGTTAGAAGCCCCCTACATGACCTTGTTGACGGTGTCAACTTTTGGGTATATAACCCGCCTGACTTTGGCTTAAGGGCCAATCAATAGGGTCTGATAAGCTAAACCCGGTGGGTTGGAAGCCCTTTAGATGACCTTGTTGACGATGTTAACTTTTGCGCAAACTGAGATATGCGAAACGGCAGAGGCCCCGGCTTGTAGGGATGCCAACTTTATTCATATATGTATATGTGATATATACAATGATGGTGTACAAGGTTTGAGTGTTGATGACTCAAGTATAATAAGGCCAAAGATGAGCTATATTCCATGGTCGGCGGGTCTCCTACCTAGAAGTGCTTGACTCGTCTCGTATATGAATGAGGTAATGCGACCCATTGTTGAGATTCCTGGTGACCACGAAAGGTCCTTCCCATTGAGGGGATAACTTGTGTGCATCTGTCTGATCTTGAATCAACCACAACACCAAGTCGCCTTCTTGAAACGTAAGTGTCTTAACTTTGTGGCTATGATAGCGACACAGGTCTTGTTGATAAATCACCGATCGAGCCGCCGCGAGATCACGCTCTTCATCCAAAGCATCCAACGCGTCTTGACGCGATGTTTCATTATCTGCCTCAACATAAGCCGCCACCCGTGGAGAGTCATGATGTATATCGCTCGGTAATACAACTTCCTCGCCATAAACCATGAAGAAAGGCGTATAGCCTATCACTCTATTTGGAGTTGTTCTGATGCTCCATAAGATTGATGGCAACTCCTCTACCCAACAACTCGGCGTTTGCTGCAAGGGAACCATAAGCTGGGGTTTGATGCCTCTCAAAATTTCCTAGTTAGCACGCTCTACCTGACCATTGGATTCTGGATGAGCAACCGCAGAAATGTCAAGTCGTATGTGCTCACTTTCACAGAATGCTTGCATAGCCCCCTTGGATAAGTTCGGACCATTATCTGTGATGATACTATGAGGGTAACCAAAGCGGTAGATCACCTTTTTAACAAACTGAACCACCGTAGCCGTGTCACACTTGCTGACCGACTTAGCTTCTACCTACTTGGTAAACTTGTCCACTGCCACCAAGAGGTGGGTCTTCTTGTCCTTGGATATCTTGAAAGGCCCGACCATATCAAGCCCCCTGACCGCAAATCGCCAGGTGATTGGAATCATACGCAACTCCTGAGCCGGCACGTGAGCACGCTGGGCAAACTTCGGAAATCCATCACACTTGTGAACCAAGTCCTCTGCATCCTTATGAGCCATCAGCCAGAAGAAACCATGTCGAAAAGACTTGGCCGCCAGAGATTTTGAGCCGACATGATGTCCACAATCGCTAGTGTGAATTTCATTCAAGATTTCTCTGCCTTCTTCAGGTGTGACACAATGTTGAAAAATGCCGGTAACGCTAACTTATGTAACTCACCATTGATGATTGTCATAGATTTAGATCACCTGATGCTCTGTCTTGCCAAGCTTTCATCCTCAGGTAACTCGCCGCGAGTCAATTACGCCAGGTAAGGCAGCGTCCAGTCAGGAATAGCATGCAGAGTCGCCACCAGCTGCCCCTCCGGGTCAAGTACCGCCAAGTCTTCCTCTGAAGGTAATTTAATTGATGGGTGATGTAGTACGTCTAAGAAAATGTTAGGCGGCACTGGCTTACTCTAAGAGTCTAGCCTTGACAGTGCGTCATCCGCCTCGTTCCAGCGACAATCAACATGATCCACCTGATAACCCTTGAAATGACTAGCAATGTCATCCACCACCTGACGATAAGCCGCCATCCGTGGGTCATTGGAATCCCATGTGCCTGAAACTTGCTGGGATACAAGATCTAAGTTGCCAAGACATCTAAACCGTCTCAGGTTCATCACCTTAGCCACCCGTAGGCCATGAAGTAAAGCTTCATACTCAGCTGCATTGTTAGTACAAGGAAACGTTAACCTTAGCACATAACAGAACTTGTCACCTTTAGGGGAAGTTAATACAACACCTGCCCCTGATCCTTCCAGTTGCCTGGATCCGCCAAAGTGAATCATCTAGTATGTGTTATCTGGCTTCTCCTCGGGCGCCTGACACTCGGTCCAGTCATTTATGAAATCCACCAAGGCATGAGACCTGACCACCGTGCGAGGCACGTACATTAGATTAAGAGGCCCAATCTCCAATGCCCACTTAGCAATCCTGCTTGTGGCTTTTCTGTTTTGAATTACATCTCCCAACGGGATAGAGCTAACCACTGTGATCTGATGTCCCAGAAAATAATGCTTTAGCTTACGATTCACCATGAACACCCCATATATCAGCTTCTGCCAATGTGGGTATCTCTGCTTGGACTCCGTCAGGACTTCACTGATGTAGTAAACCGGCCTTTGAACCGGATATTCTTTCCCTGCCTCCATACGCTCAACAATGATTGCGATGCCGACTGCCGTGCTATTAGCCGCCAGGTATAAGAGCAAAGGTTCCTTATCAGCCGGAGTAGCCAAGACCGGCGGCTCAGTAAGTTGCTTATTAAGCGCTTCATAAGCCTCACCCGCCGCCGTACTCCAAACAAAGTTGTCTGTCTTCTTCATCATCTAGTATAAAGGGATAGCCTTCTCACCAAGGCGGCTTATGAATCGTCTTAACGCAGTGATTCGAACCGCTAGGCGCTGAACATCATTGATGCATGCCGGCTTAGTCAGGGAAGTAATAGCCTTTATTTTGTTTGGATTAGCCTCAATGCCATGCTGGGAGACCAGAAAACCCAAGAGCTTTCCTACAGGAACTCCAAAAACACACTTAGCTCCGTTAAGCATCATCTTGTAGACCCACAAGTTATCGTGAGTTTCCTTCAGGTCGTCAAGTAGAGTCTCCTTCTTCCTTTACTTGACCACAATATCATCCACGTATGCATGAATGTTGCGTCCAATCTGACTGTGAAGATAGTTCTGCACACAACACTGGTAAATCGCCTGGGTACTCTTGAGCCCGAAAGGCATAGACACATACCAAAAAGCACCAAAAGGCATGATGAAAGCCGTCTTCTCTTGGTCATTGACCGCCATCTTGATCTGATGATAACCAGAGTAAGCATCCAGGAAACATAAGCTCTCGCAACCCGCCGTTGCATCAATAATCTGGTCGATACGGGGGAGAGCAAATAGGTCAACTGGGCAGGCCTTGTTAAGATCCGCGTAATCCACACACATACGCCACATGTCATTCTTTTTAAGAACGAGCACCGGGTTAGAAAGCCACTCTTGGTGAAACACTTCACCAATGAACCCTGCTGTCAGGAGCCAGGCCACCTCTTCCCCAATAGCCATGCGTATTTCCTCATTGAACTGCCGGAGGAACTGCTTAACCGGCTTAAACTTAGGATCCACATTAAGGTGGTGCTCGGCAAACTCTCTCGATACACCCGGCATGTGAGAAGGTTGGCAAGCGAAGATGTCCCCATTCTCACGGATGAATTCGATGAGCGCGCTTTCCGATTTGGGATCCATATTGGCCCCAATGGTGAACTGCTGTGATGAGTCGCCCGGAGTAAAATCCACCAGCTTGGTATCATCCGCCGCAAACTTGAGGGGCGGCTCAGATTTCGTGGTAGGATTTTTGAGAGGAGTCATATCCTCTGGGTCAACATTCTCCTTATAGAACTTGAGCTCTACCTCAGCACAACTTGACTTTGCGTAAGTTGCATCTCCTTCCTCACACTCCATGGCTGTCTTCTGATCACCATGCACAGTAATTGTTCCGTTTAACCCGGGCATCTTGAGCTATAAGTAGAAATAACAAGGCCTCGCCATGAACTTGGCATAAGCCGGACATCCAAACAAGGCATGATATGGACTTTTGATCTTGACCACCTCGAAACACAAGGCACTACACCGTGAAAGACTGTCGGAGAAGGCCTAAGATCCTTATCAAGAAACTTCATCCGGCGAAAGGTGTCATATTATAGGATCTTTATAATGCTGCCGCCGTCCATGAGCACCTTATAAATACGTATCCTCCCACATGGGGGCAACCTCCAAAGCCAGCCGCCCTGGATCGTCAACACGCGCCGGGTGATCTTCTCGTATCCAAGTTATGTCATACTCAGACCACTTTAGGTATTGTGGGAGAGTCGGTGTGACGGCACTAACCGTCCGCTTGCGCACCTTCTGGTCTCGCCTATCAAGGTAGGTTGTAAAAACATGATATTGACTTGAGCTGAACTGCTTCGGATTACTCTGATACCCAGATTGGTTATTCTGTTGTTGACCACTGTCGCTAGATTGTTGATGATGACCTCCCTGATAGCCAGATTCTAAGACGCCTGCACCAGGACCGGTTCCTGACCCGCCTAGCCCTGAGCCGCCTGGTGGGCCACCACCATTGTTATGATGCCGCCGCAAGCTATAATCCCGAAAATGCCGCATGATGTGGCAATTCCTTCATGTATGACCTGCCACCCTATCAGCCCGGCTGTGCTCCGGACAAGGTTTGTTAAGCATCTCCTCTAGGTTGAATGGATTTTACCCTTATTAAAGGGTTGTTTGAAGTTCCCGTTGCCCTTAGCACGGTTGTTCCCGGCGCTGGTGTTAGCCACCAATTCTGACCCGCCGTCTGGGTTTTTCCTCTTGCCATGGCTGCCACTGCCAGCCGTACCCTTACCATTGTTACTCTTCTTACCCTATCCCGTCTTCTCGTCATTAGAGCCGGGGTCTTTTGTATTGTCAGAGTTGGCGTACTTGGTGAGAGCCGCCATGAGTTCCTCCATATCTTGAAAAGTGCGCTTGAGCCGACCAAGCTTCTACTTTAGGGGAGTAAAGTGGCAATTCCCCTCCCAAATCAAAACCGTTTGAGCCATTGTAATCTGCTCAGACTAGTGGATGATAGTTGAGACCCGCCGGACCTAATGATGAGCCAACTCAGCCTCTTGCTGCACACAATGATCCAAATCCACAATCGTCATGGGCTACCTGCATGTTCCTTGGAAATTCTTGATGAACTTTACCTTCAACTCGGCCCAAGAATTAATGGTGTTGGGAGGCAAGCCCTTCAAGCATGTGCGAGCCGGCCCTTCCAGCATCATGATGAAATACTTGGCACACATTGTGTCGCTGACGTCTAGCATCTCCATGGCCATCTCATAGCTTTCAATCCAAGCCCCTGGATGTTAATCCTACTCCTACCGAGGTGGAAGGTGCGGGTTCTTGTTGAGCCACCGACGGCGCCTGAGCCACCGCCTCTTGCTGCTCTCTCGCCCGATCCACCAGCGCTTGAGCATCCAAAGCCGCCCGATCGTCTCGTAGCGGGTCCTGGTGCCGATCACTACTAGAAACCACTGGCGACTCATAGCACCGGCTATAGCTGCAGCTAGGGATAGGGGTTGAATGCATGTGACTCCGGCTGTAAGTGTACTTCTCTTGCTGGGCCATCGCCGTCTGAAGGTACCCGATAGCGTTCTGCACCTCCTCTATGAAGTGTGCCTTGTTCGGGATAGGGATTGTGCCAAGCAGGGTTGCCGTTGCAACTAAGTTCTCCGCCAGATTGGAATAATGACCCGCCGGTGTTGGGAAAGACATGGGTGAGGCCCAGTTCCGTCGGGGCAGGTTATGCTGCTGAATCGCCGGCCGACTTCTAGGTACTTCCGCGTTCCATCCTGTGTCGTGCATGTTGAAAATATTTCTAGCCTCGTACTGATCTGGCAAACGGAACTGATGCCTCATCCGATGAACCACCACTGCAGACTGCTGCTCCAGCTCCACGCAGAAAGCATCCACCCTAAGGCGCTCTCCCTCTGCCTCCATCTGATCCTTCATTGCATTGATTTCCTGTTGAACTTCGGTCATCTGATCCTTTAACCTTGCGATCTCTGCATTTCAGGCTGCTTGATTTTCATCTGTAACCTCGGTAGCCATCAAGGTTGTAATCTCATTCATCAGATCCAAGAGAACCTGAGCCGGCGGCCTACCAGCCCGCGATCCTTCTACATCGGTGGCCATACTGCTCGGGGCCGGACTGGACCCTGCCATGAATATGGCAGCATGGTTCGGCGGCTCATAATCCTCTGGCTCGTGATATTCTAACTCGGGGGAAGGCTTGACATAGCCCCTGAGCCTACCATTGTGTAGCTGATAAACTGATTTCGTCTCTCCACTCGAAGATCCATTCTCTGAACAGATGAGAGTTTCGTGCGACATAGACCCTTCCAGATCCGCACCCTGAGTAAAGCCGACGAAGACATGCTTCTCAGCCGGGTCAGCCCGGGCAGTTTGCACGTATCTGGTGGGTTGTGCACACTAGGTCGGCTCGACGATGTCGGTGCAGACGGCGGCCCGGGTTCATATCAACCGATCTTGCCGATGAAGATGTGAATTCTGCCAAAGGGGACACAGAAACAATATTCGATTGAGTCGGCCTCGGGGCCCCAGCCAGCGTCGTTGATGTAGAGCCGGCCATAGCGACACTTGTTCATCCTGCCAACAGCGTATCCCTTGATCCCTGGGAGAGATCCCTTTCAGAACTCAACACCACCGAGCGCTAGCCCTACGGTGGGCACGAACTGTCGTGGTTTTGTCACGGCAGATGTCCGAGGACTTAGGTTAGAGGCCATCACTAACGTGATGGACTCAAAGGGGTTGGTTGGGATGAAGGACATGAGTTTACCCAGGTTTGGCTCCTCAAGAAGAGGTAAAAACCTATGTCCTACTTGTGTTGTATTGATTGGAGTATCGATTACAAGGGAGCAGATTCGCTTGATATAGTTCTCGAGTTGTTGGTTTCTGTCTAAGTCGCCTCGGGTCTCGCCATTATATAGGAGGTCAAGATCAGGGGTTACACAAGTCTCATACCGACTCTTACAACATATCTGACTCTATCTCTATTGCCGTCTTGCCATCTTGGGCAAGCCATCTCCGAGCGACTTAACTGCCTGGCTCTTCATACCTTCTTCCGTCTGTGCCTTCATCTTGTCCCATCCTAGTAAGCCGCCATACGACTAGACCTACGTCTTTTTGCCTGGTTCATCAGTATGGATTATGAGCCACCAGGTATGACTCGGGCCCACCTGGGCGGGTCTTACCACGGGGTTATATCCCCAACAGATTCAGAATAACATCCACAGATCTTGAAGCCACTTGCAATAACACAAAAGTATTGAGCTAAGATGTGCTCGGAAGAAATGTATAGACCCTCATACATCTCAAGTAGATTATCCTAGGTAGCTACTTGAATTCCCAGCTAAGAACATCCGAAATATTCGGTTGTGCAATCGGGTGTTGGGGATACTAGGAAGCAAAATATCTCACACAACTAACAAGCCCTACACTCCAACTGTATCCATTTGTCAACACATAACCAAGAAACCTTGGAAATCGTGTACCTCAGACCTTCCACCTCTACCAAGATATATAGGTGCATTAAATTTAATTGAAATAATATTCTGATATCTCCAGATATCCATGTTATCATATGGAAACAACCTGCACCTGCAGCTAAGAACACTATAAGAGGGACTGAGCAGCGGTAACTTAGCCAAACAAGGTTTGCTAGGTAGTGGAGGGTTAGAGGCTTTCATGGCAATGTAGGAGGCTTCACATGTAAGTGGTAGGTAATGAAATTGTAATGATAAGAGCGAAACATCTAGCAAAGCAAAAATAGTGTCGGGATTCGGGTACGATCATCTTTCTTGTTGGTTCTTCAGAGGGAGAAAAAGCTGGGTCCTCATAGTTGTACTCTCCTGGATCCTCGTACTCAGGTTCAACACTCGCGTCTACCCAAAGATAAACAGCACCAAATAAACATTTAACCAAGGTGCAATGCCCAATCAAGATGACACATGATACATTTAATGTATTTAGCATGGCAACCCTAAGCTAGTCATGTTTCACAAGCAATTGTTAAGTTATTGGAATTCTGGATAGAACCTCATGTTTAGTTGTTTGAACATGCATGATCATGGAAAATATGGATGCTTCATGCAATATCGATGCGAATGCATATGAAGAATGTCACAAACGGAGTAAGGTAGCTCACGGGACGCTCACGGCAAGGTACGAAGACAAAACACAAGACAAGGAAGGCCATGGGCTACTCCTTGGTATTCCAAGGATGCCACTGGTTAGGAGAAGAAAATATAGCAACAATGGAACCAAAGATCAAGCAAAACTATGGAGCATGGCTCCCACAAGTCACAAAACAAAACAACACACATTCTGACCAAAACAATAACATAGCAACTTGCACAACACTTATCTAGAGCTACAGGATGTTTCCAACTATAAAGAAAGTATGTACAGAAACTACATAACATGCTTAACAAATCATCCAACTACAGAAACTTGAATAGAATCATGGATCGCTAGAAATGAAACTCACAAGATGGCATGGTGAAACAAAATCTAGGGACTTAGTGAAAATTCCAGTTTTCTGGAATCTGAGCAAACCTGATAGCAGTTTGATAGCAGAAAACAACTAGGCCAGAGACCATCTCATGGCATGAAAATTAACAGGATGGTAGAGGGAAACATCTACTACAAAACACTAACACTGAGCTTGATCTAAAACACAACAGAACACTTGGTAGGATCCTCTAAACATGGCATAAAAATAACTACAACATCTCAAACATCAACAAAATTTCACCAAGAGAATAACAACAATTTATTTCAACATGGCATCTTTGAAAGAATATACATAGAAGAAGAATCAATCATATATAAAAATAATTACACCACATGACAGAGGGTAACAAGCACAACATTTCATTGCATTGGACGAACTCGAAAAGATCACTACAACCATGGGAATCATCTTCTAATCATAGCAAGATAATAACATCTTATCACACTTAGAAAAATTTGAGACATGAACCAGGGTTATTTTCTAAGCATGTTAACAGCAACAAACCCACTTATCCACAAGTTTATCTTGCTATTTAACAAAATTACCATGGCCTAGTGCCCGCAAAACACTAGCATATTCATGTTGACAAGTTCATCATAGCATGCATGGATTTAATCATAAAAAATGAAAAAATGGTATGTTGGAACAAAAATAACATTTTGAAAGTTGCTCAAATGAAAAAACAAATAGCACCACTGGATTCCTTGGGAAATCCTACCCCAAAATCATATTTCATACTCCTATGTTTGCCTCTATAAATCTCCCAAAACTCCACTAGAAAAGTCCCTACATACTTCCATAACTCAAAACTTGACCTAAATGGTCATTGCCAAAAATGGCCATTCCAGATCTGGACATGTTCCAAAAATGGAATAATTTGATAGAACAGAAGAAAAACATAAAGAAAAAAGGAAAAAACAAATAAAGAAGGGGACCCAACTAGTAGCGAGCCAGGCCCCCCTGTGAATATGACAAGGTGGCCCCACTAGCCCCCCTATCACACACACGTACAAACAGGCACACACACACACAGAGCCACATACACACGCACATGCACAGGCACACGGGATCCCACCACGGTCACATGGGATCCCATACATGCTACAGATGTACATACACACACAAAATTTAAAGGCGGTGAGGTGGATTCGAACCCAGGACCTGCAGATCGCTTCCCTGGATTGCTACCACTATGCTAGCGAGCGGAAGCTTGACAAAATAGGGGGCTCGCATCAGTTAACATAGAGCAAGGCCCTGCTTCCTATGTTTGGAGACAGAGAAGCCTGTGATGGCGCCGGCAAGCCCTCCGACGACCACCGGAACTGACAAACGGCGGCAGAGCAGGCGGACCACTCGGGGAACTCATTCCAATCATCAACTAATGGCTATGCGAGCGACAGCGAGGAGCTCGAGCACGAGATCATGCTCGGCTCAGGCATGGCGTGACAACGACGACCTGAGCATGAAGATAGTGAGGCTAGCGGGGAGAACGCACGGAAAGGGAAGGCAGAATGGCTGCTCACTGAGAGGGGGTAGAAGACGGGCTTCGCGCTGAGCGGGGCGAGGAAGAAGATCCGTGGCGGGGCTCTCGGGAGCAATTTCAGAGACGAGGAAGAAGTTGACGACGCAGGGCCTCTCTCCGTGCCCTAGCATCGGGAACGGGGGAAACCCTAGGGAAGGGCACGCACGCCAAGGAGGGTTAAGTAGGCCAGGGTTGACGGTGACCTCGACGTCCGCATACCCATGCTCCCGCTCTCTCTGCAACTCTGATGGAGGAAGGGGAAACAGAGCAGGTGACTCTCAGGGCGAGGAGTTGGGCCATGGTCCTGTTAGATGGGCCAGGAAGAGCCCATCGGTCTCTTCTCTCTCTCTCTCTCAATAGAAAAACAATACCTTTATTTAAAACTCAGAGAAACAATAAAATTCAAGGGTCATAGATAGAAGTCCTAAAAGAAAATAAATACATTCATGAGCTCACAAAAATGCATGCAATTTAATAAAATGAAGTGGGCATTTTTAGAGCAAGCAAATATTTTACCTAATTATATCAACTAGGCACTGTTTGCAAAGTTGTTAAAAGGGAAAAACTCCAACCATGAAAGAGTAATATTCTATAGATCTTGGAAGGTTATTTATAAGGGATTCAACAACTTTTAGCAAGTGAAAATACCAAGTAAATATTAGCATGTGGAATATTTAGAAGGAGAGAGAAAAGGTGATGGTCTGAAATGGGATGGATTTGAGCACCACTTCAAACAAAGCAACACATGCACTCACCCCACAACACACACACTCATAACACCATCTCAATCACAAGGCAACCATGGCAATAAAATATTATGCATAGATATGATGATCATGATGGCATGATGCATTATGCATGAAATGACAATGGCAAGTAGAACCCAAACTCATGATGGCATTACAAATATGAGGTCACACATGAGGAACATTAAAAATATGGCAAGGGATGCACTTGGGCTGTTACATTATTTTACCGCGAAGCTTGTGCAAGTAGAGTCGGTCTATGGCATGACATGTTGTTTCCACGGCTTTTGCCGAAAAGTGTCTTGGCGTCTTGTATTCGTAAAGCATCATTCTTGCCATCTCAATGAGGGTTCGGTTCTTTCTCTCAACAACTCCATTTTGTTGAGGCGTGTATGTAGCTAAGAACTCGTGTGAAATACCCTCTTTGTCAAGAAGGGTATTCCCATGGGTGTTCTTGAACTGTGATCCGTTATCTCTTCGAACCTTCTTGATCTTCCCTTCAAATTGATTTTTCACATTGCGTGCAAAGTACTTGAAGATCTTTTTTACCTGCGACTTATCATCATGAAAGAATACCCACGTATATCTGGAAAAAATCATCAATGATAACTAGACCATAAGAGTTTCCACCAAGAATCTTGTAAGCATTGGTCTCCTATTGGTCATGATGTTCTCGAACGGATGACTTCCACCTACTCGTTTCCTGCTTGACAAGATCTACAAAGCCTATCTTTGTCAAAAATAACATATTTAACACCAAGAATGTCATCACCCTTGATAAGCTTATCTAGATTGTGCATGCCTACATGTCCTAGTCTTCTATGCCACAGCCAACCTTTAGATGATTTTGCAATGAGAAAATTAAGAGGTTGGACCTTTTTAGTGAAATCGACAAAGTAAATATCACCTCTACGAATACCGGTAAAGAATATTTTATGATTATCAAATCGAAACACTTGGCAATCTAGTTTAGTAAATAGCACATTGAAACCTAAGTTTGCTACTCTAGATACAGAAAGAAGATTGTAGCCAAGGTATTCAACAAGCATCACATTTTGAATGGAGCTATCATGAGGTATGGCCACCTTACCAAGGCCAAGTACCTTACCCTTAGAGTTGTCTCCAAAGGTTATGTACCTTTGAGGACCTTGATTAGGCGTGATTCCTAGGAACATGTCTTTATCACCAGTCATGTGATCCGTGCATCTACTATCAAGAATCCACTCTTTTCCACCAGACATGTAATCCTTGAAGTTTTCCATTAGACTTAGATTCTTCATGATCTTTTCATGCTCGATGTGGTTATTCATAGTAGCCATGTTCTTCATTGTCATCATTTGGTGGAATCTTCTCGTCATAGAAAACAAGAGATTCGTTAGAATCGTAACCATGACAATATTCAAGTTTATGAATGCCAATGGCTTCAATAACAATGTTGATGATAGTTGTGACATCTCCTTTAGCATGCATAAGATCACGAAGCTCAAATAGGCATTTATCAAAGTTTGGATCACTAGGCTTGATTTTGTGAAAAGCAACAGTTTTATGAAGAATTTCATCAAGATTACTTAATGAAAGATTTGGATATCGTTTCTCCAAATCAGTCCACAAAGTATAAGCACTGTGGTTCCGATAGCTGGTGCTATCGTGCATCCATGTTTATGGAGTCTTCAACCCACGGAGGGTAACGGTCGCGAGAGTCCATGGAGGAATCTACCCATGGGCGGCTCCACCAAGAAGCAACCAGGACTATACCATGATGGCCAACGTCCATGGAGGACAAGCCTAACTCGGGGTAGATCTTCACAAAGTAGGCGATCTCCTTGCCCTTACGAACTTCTTAGTTCACTCCACAACACGAAGTAGGAGGCTCCCAAGCGACACCTAACCAATCTACGAGGCACCACCCTCCCAAAGATAATAGGCTCGATAATGTCGATGAACTCCTTTCTCTTGTTCTTCAAGATGATAGACTCCTCAACACACAATCACTCTCTCACAGATTTGCCTTTGGTGGAAGAGATTGATTGGGTGGAAAGAAACTTGGGGAGGGTAGACATCAAGATTCATATGGTTGGATTGGAATGGCATGATCTCAACACATGACTAGATGGCTCTCTCTCAGAAAACCAGTTGGTATGAGTGGGGATCTGTTCTGAGTGCTTATCTTGCGAGTAGGTGGTGGTGGAGGGGTATATATAGGCATCTCCAAAAATCCAACCATTACACCTGATAAGTCAGACTCGGTGACACCAATGTCTTAATCTTGGTGGTACCGAGTTGCCTCAAAGGTAGCAACTTCTGAATCTCGATGAGACCAATACATAAAACTCGGTTGCACCGATAAGGTGACCAACAGTCAGATTGCCAAACTCGGTGACGCCGATTCAACAAACTCGGTGGGACCAATTTTCTGAATTTGCATAATAGAAAGTGGGCAACCTAAACTCGGTGGCACCGAAGCTGAATCGGTTGCACCGAAGGGCTAGGGTTTGGCTGAGTCTGTCTGAGGCTGAGAATAGGTGGCACCGAGTGGGAAGTGTTGGTTGCAATGATTTTGGATATTTGGCATTAGAAAAACTTTTGTGGAAGAGCTTGTGGGTGTATGCGGTGACTATCAATTGTGCACGTATGAGCATTTTGTTCACCAACAGTACCTTACCCCCTTTTGATAGGATTGGCTTTCCTAGGGAATCAAAGTGATTTCTCACAAAGTAAAAAGTAGAGTCCTCTTGCTTGCAACTTTGCCAATGCTATTCCTTCCCCTTCTTGTTCATGGGGATACTCTACACACATCTTTTTGCCAACCCATCTCTCTATGGACTTGTCGGGACCCTGATCCTAAGTCATATGATTCCATACTGTAAAAAGTCACATCACTTTGTGGCCTCATGCACGGTAAACTCCACGGCTGTAGTCTTACCTTGGGCGGGACCATTTGCGTCTTTTGGCTCACGTATGTGAACATGTCATTGGCAATCACGCAACAAAGAACCCGGGCCGACATGACTAGTCATAGAACCCAAGTGGCACATCCGTACGGAAACATGCATACATAACCCAGCAATGCAGGTGTCGGCCTCAAGCGTGTGTAGACGAGTCATAGAAAGCTACAAGGACTCCATTACTTCGCGAGACACGAATGTCATCACTGCACGTAGACGAGTCGTAGCAGGCTACAGGGACTCCATTACACTGCTAGACATGTCCCCGAAGGGACAGACATAGCAGCAAAGAAGGATACATGCCGGTCAATCAATGTGTCCGGAGCAGTAGCAAGCTACCATGGCTCGGTGGAAGCACAAAGAGGTAGTTTCCCGTAAAGAGTACTACTAAAGGCACACGACTAGGTGTCGGATCCCATACATACCGTTGCACGTTACACGTACGCACGACATGCCCGATATGCATAGATACAACTATGGCATCACAACATAACCATACAACAACATGACTTTTATTTAAGAGGCTCAGACGAGCCTTGCATAATATGTTCTTACAGATAGGGGTCACATGACCCGACACTCAAGTCATACAAACAAAGTCATACAAGCCAGCGGAAACTTAAGTTGTCTGAGTACAGACGGCGAAAATAGAAAAGAGGCACACGTCCTGACTATCTACAGCCCACCACACGGGAAAGATCGTAGCTGGGATACCAGCTATTCGGCATCGTCAACGTCTAGATAGAACCCACCTGATCGGTCCTGGCTCTCTTCTGCAACATTAATTAAGCAAGGATGAGTACAAACATACTCAGCAAGTCTTTAAAACAGACCTACTCTATTTATGCTCATGTATCAACAAGGGGGAGTGGTGGAGTTTAAGCAGCAATGCCAGCTTTGACTCATGGCTAACCTACACTACTCAGTTTTAAACTCTTTGTTACAATTTTAGTTATCGCACACGAGTCCACTATCTCCATCACAATACACTACCATGGATTCACCTTCCCCTTCCGGAAGAGTGCCATCCACGGTACTCACACTTGTCTTCATAATTTTAGAACTATCCATTTGATTATCTATGAACAACATAAGTTCTCCAAGTAGTCCATATCCGAGGACGTGGCCATTCGAATAGTTTCACACCCTACAGGGGTGTACTTCTTCACACACGCTCTCACCACTTATCGCTGTGTGCCATAAACCATGCACCTTGGCAACCTTCAAGCAGATGCCCAGCGAGGGAGTCGGCCACGACCGTCAATCACATAAGACCTCTAGTCTAGGCTATCGCCTATTTGAGACTGAACCCGCACGGAAGTCCGGCCGAAGTTTCCGCTACGGCCCCAAACAATGTGCGCAGGGTTCCCAAGCCCTCCATTGGGGTGACCCTTGGTACACCGTGCCACTGCCTACCGCGTCGTAACCCACCCCTAGGGTCAGCGCTACGCATGGCCTCCAGCATGCTATAAACACCAGAAACTACTTGCAATACCTGGACCAAGGACTAAGCGACTGATGAGTCGAGCGGGGTCATATTTCAGGGCCCAACATGTGGTAGTATCTAGTCTTGGAGCACAAACACGGAACCCAATTCCTAAGAACGGTCCCAATGAGACAACCCGCTATGTACTCCTACATAGCCTCTCATCGCTACCTTTACCAAATCTATTCAGTATGACCTCATCACATCGGACAACACTATTTCACTCAGTTCATCACCTAGATGAATCAGACCTGACTCAACTCTAAGCATAGCAAGCATAGCAGGCAAAGTAAGCTAAGCACATCACGGCACAAGCATCTACCAAGTATGCTAGGTTGCAAGGTTTAGCTATTTACTGTGACAAGATCAGGTCATGCATAGGAATAGGATCATCTATCGTGTATGACTGACATGTGACCGTTTGTCCTAATGCAATAAACAAGAGCAGCAGCGAGAGAGTGGGATGTTATCGGAATGATCAATGGGGTTGCTTGCCTTGCTGAGTTGTGGAGGAATTCTCTCCTTCGTCGGGATACGGGGTAGTATCTTTCGGATTAGTGCCTACCGCAACGCAGATAAGAGCATTCAATACACGCAAGTGCAACAATATGATGCATGATCATGGCATAGTAATATGCATGGGTGAGCTAATGCAACTGGTGATCATGTTAATTTGAGATGGATTTGAATATAGGTTCAAAGTTGTTCTTCTTTCAAATTCCATATATTAACCTGATGGCAAATGTTCATGTTCACCTGTTTAGAGTGCTCTAACATGCATGGGAACAGCACCATTGGATTCATTGGATTTTTCTGATCAATTTTCATATATAAATTATTTTCATTTGACTTACAGATTATTTTATATGATTTTTCAAAGTTTTAAACATTTTCTGGTATTATTCTTAAACTAGAAATTGTTTTGTTGCATCAGCATGACATCATGATGACGTCAGCTGGTCAGCTGACCTGGTCCAGAGTCAAACCTGACGTGTGGGGTCCACATGTCAGTGACTCATTCACTTAACTAATAAAATTAAGACTAATTCTAACTAATTATCAAAACTGGGCCCACATGTTAGTGACTAATTAACCTAATTAATTAAATTAATTAACTTATTACTAATCTGTGTTTAGTTAGAGGCAGGCCCCACCTGTCTGTGACCCAGGGGGTCAAACCCCGTGGTCAAACAGGCTAGGGTCACCGGCGACGAGCCGCCGGTGAGTCCAGGGACGGCGAAGGGCTTCGGGTTTCCTCCTTCGGCGGCCAAAAGGACGGCGGAGGGCACCAAACTACTCAGCACATACGCGCGCATCCATCCCGACCCCTCCCAGGAGCAGAGATGGTCGAAATCGACGCCGGCGATGAGCTGGGCGGCGGACGGAGCTCGGGCGAGCACGGGCTCATCAAACCAGGGCACGGCGCGACCTCTACTGGGCACCTACGATCTCTACACAACCCCACGAGCACGACGGAGGCCTCAGATGGACCAGCTGGTCACCGTAACATGGCCGGCGTCGAGGTCGAGCGGCAGAGGCATTCGGGCCTCGACGGAATCCGGGGCTAGGGCACGAGATCGAAGGGGGAAAGAGGGGGAAAAGCTTCAGGGGCTCACAGCGGTCGTAGGGGCGTCGAAAGCGGGCTCGGGGACGGTCTGAAACGGCGTCGAGCTTCGATTCCCTTTCCGGCGACCCGAGGAGGAAGACGATGGCGCGACGTCGACAGGGGGCTTCCGGCGATGCGTATCTTGGCTAGGAGGAAGAAGAGGTCACGGCGGAGCTTCTGGTTGGCTCAGATGGGTTCGGGGGTGGCTAGAACGTCGGCATGACGGAGAAGCGCAGGTCGGCCATGGCGGCAGCAGAGAGGGGAATGCGCGCGCGCGAGAGAGAGAGAGAGCGGGAGAGAAGGGAGAAGAGGAGGCCACAACTGCAAGGAGCTTCGCGCTGGCGCACGCGGAGGCCTCTACGGCAGCCAGGCAAGCAGGAGCTGTCGGCGTGCCGCGGGCACACGCCCACCTGCCTACTAGCAGGAGGTTGACGACGGTGGAAGCTGGCTGGGCCAGCTGGGCCAGCTCCACCTGGGCCTCAGGTGAGTTTTCCTCCCTTTTTTTTGTTTCTGTTTTTCTTTCTAACCTTCGTTTATTTTATTTGCAGGTCCAAATGATTTTATAAAATATCCCATATATTTTCTAAAATCAAGTTTGAATATTTCAAATTTATGTGAGAAGTTTCAGAATAATTGGAAAACAGAAATAATGATAGTGCTTTATTTATCAATTTTAGAGGCTTTAATCATTAATTTTAAATTGCTTCTGAGGTTCAAATATTTTAAATGATCCCTGTTATATACTTGTCCAAATTTATCAGACCTAGGGAACATTTTTAAGGGCATTTTGGATTTGTTGAAAATTTCATCAAACTTGGATTCACTTTATTTCAATGTGACTTAGGGTTTTATTTTCCTTCCCATTCATGTTGATGAAATGATGATGATGATGATGCAACAACCATGCTTAACCTAGGATAACTTGCTAGGGTTGTGACAACTCACCCCCACTCAAAAGAATCTCGTCCCGATATTTTGAAGTCGTCGGGAAGAGCACGGGGTACTCTAGTCGAAGTCGATCTTCTCTTTCCCATGTCGCCTCCTTTTCAGAATGATGCGACCACTGACCCTTGAGGAACTTGATGTTCCGACATCGAGTGGTACGCTCAGCTTGATCGAGAATACGAACAGGATATTCTCGGTATGTAAGGTTGTCTTGGAGATCAAGCGCTTCGTGGTCCACTTCTCGGACAGGGTCCGAAAAGCAACGCCTGAGTTGCGAGACATGGAAGACGTCATGAACTTTGGAAAGATGCGGTGGAAGTTCCAACTGGTAGGCAACCTCTCCTCATTTAGCAAGAATGCGAAAAGGTCCAATGTAACGAGGAGCCAACTTGCCTTTGATACCGAATCGATGGGTACCCTTCAGAGGTGTAACCCGAAGGTAAGCCTTCTCGTCAACTTCATAGGTCGCAGTCTTATGATGATGGTCATATTGACTCTTTTGACGAGATTGGGCTGTTTTCAACTTTTCACGAATAATGCGAACTTGCTCCTCTGCATCCTGGATCATGTCCGGATCAAAGAGTTGCCTCTCTCCGGTTTCTGACCAGTTAAGAGGTGTTCGACACCTTCGTCCATAGAGAACTTCAAAAGGGGCTTTGCCCAAGCTTTATTGATAACCGTTGTTATATGTGAATTCAGCAAATGGAAGACAGTTCTCCCAATTCATACTAAAAGATATAACACAAGCTCGGAGCATGTCTTCGAGAATTTGATTGACTCGCTCAACTTGACCACTTGATTGAGGGTGGAAAGCAGTGCTAAAGGATAGATGAGTCCCCATAGCAGTTTGAAAACTTTCCCAAAATCGAGAAATAAAAATACTTCCACGGTCTGAGTTAATCTCCGAAGGAACACCATGAAGAGAAACTATTCAAGATACATACAACTCTGCTAGTTGACTAGCAGTTATGCTCTCTCGAACAGGAAGAAAATGAGCCACTTTGGAAAGATAGTCAATGACTACGAATATAGCATTATTCCCTCTCTTGGTCCTAGGAAACCCGGTGATGAAATCCATACCGACCTTATCCAATTTCCATTCAGGTATAGCTAAAGGTTGAAGGGTGCCAGCAGGCCTTTGATGTTCTGCTTTCACATGACGACAAACGTCACAGTTAGCAACATACTGAGCAATTTCTCTCTTCATCCTAGTCCACCAAAACCTCTGGCGTAGATCCTGATACATTCTGTACTACTCGGATGAATTTTGAGAGGAGAATCATGAGCCTCCTTAAGAATCAGTTGCCTGAGATGTTGGCTCTTAGGAACCACCAAACGGCCCTGGAAGAGCACTACACCTTGATCATCTATAGAGAATTCCTTAGCGAGACCACTAACGAGGTTCTCTTTGATCCGGGAAATTCCCTTATCACGCCTTTGGCCAGCTATGATTTGATCGTTAAGAGTAGGTTTCGCCACCAGGTTGGATTGGAATCCTTGAGGAACAATGTGAAGGTTTAACTTCCGAAATTCCTCATAGAGAAGCGGTTGACCTTGTTGTAACATCAGATTGTTACAATAAGACTTACGACTTAGCGCATCAGCCATGACATTGGCTTTCCCCGGGGTGTAAGTTATCCCTAAGTCGTAATCTGTAATCAACTCTACCCACCGTATTTGCCTGAGATTCAAATCCGGCTGGGTGAAAATATATTTCAGACTTTGGTGATCAGTGTATATCTCGCAACGATTACCCAGAAGGTAATGTCGCCATGTTTTTAGTGCATGGACTACAGCTACAAGCTCAAGATCATGTGTTGGATAATTATCCTCATGTGGACACAACTATCGAGATGCGTATGCAATCACATGACAATCTTGCATGAGAATGCAACCTAATCCTTGTCGCGAGGCATCGCAGTAGATAATAAAGTCCTTAGAAAAATCTGGTGGCACCAGAACGGGAGCAGAGGTCAGTCATCTTTTCAACTCCTGAAAACTGTGCTCGCATTGTGGGGTCCACTCGAACTTTTTATCTTTCTTGAGAAGTTCAGTCAGAGGTTTCGCAACCTTGGAGAAGTTCTCAACAAAGCGGCGGGAATAGCTTGCTAAGCCAAGGAAACTCCGAACTTGCTTAACCGATTCAGGTTGAGTCCAATCAAGGACGGCCTGAACTCTCTCGGGATTGACAGCAATACCTTTGCCAGAGATCACGTGGCCTAGATAGGTCACTGCCGGCAACCAGAATTCACACTTGGAGAATTTGGCATACAAGCGGTGCTCTTGAAGTTTCATCAATACCAGCCTTAGATGCTCGGCATGTGCTTGTTCGTTCTTCGAGTAGATAAGTATGTCATCGAGGTAAACCACAACGAATTTATCCAAATACTCCATGAAGATCGAATTCATCAGCCGAGAGAAGGTGGCTGGGGCATTGGTTAAACCGAAGGACATAACGGTGTACTCGTATTGGTCATAACGAGTGACAAAAGCCGTTTTTGGAATGTCCCCGTTTTAATTCTGATTTGATGGTATCCCAACCTCAAATCCATTTTGGAGAAGACAGAGGATCCAGCGAGTTGATCGTACAAATCGTTGATCCTGGGGAGCGGATACTTGTTCTTGATAGTGACCAGATTCACTAGTCG
The DNA here is from genome assembly GCA_022496015.1 of Hordeum marinum. Taxonomy (NCBI): domain Eukaryota; kingdom Viridiplantae; phylum Streptophyta; class Magnoliopsida; order Poales; family Poaceae; genus Hordeum; species Hordeum marinum. Next base: position 335,408,946 of record CM039677.1, on the reverse strand, counting down.
ATAATTCACAACCATCCGATCCGATCCATCCTTCTTCTTAACAAAGAGGATGGGGCAAGCCCAGGGAGAAGAGCTAGGACGAATGAAACCTTTCTTCAAAGCTTCATCGAGTTGGGTTTTTAGCTCGGCTAGTTCTAAGGGTGCCATCTTATAGGGTCTTCTGGCTATTGGGACTGTCCCTGGAATAAGTTCTATCACAAACTCAACATCTCTGACAGGTGGAATACCTGGTAGTTCTTCTGGGAAGACATCCGGAAAATCATGGACTACCGGAATATCTTCTAACTCTGGAAGAGGGCTAGCATTTAGGGAATAGAGTTGGCGCTTAGTTGTTCGAGTACAGACATTAACTATCTCACCCGATGGATGTGTAAGTTGAACATTCCTAGAATGAGTATCAATCTTGGCATAGTGAGCTTTCATCCAATCCATACCTAGAATGATATTAATGTCCAAAGACTTAAGAACTATCAAGGATGCTAGGAATACTAGTCTATCCTCAAGAATTTCATTGTCATGGCTCACTCTAGAAGTTTGCCATTTTGAACCAGGAGTGTGAACTACTAAAGGAGTGGGCATGTCACAGAAGGACATGTTATGCAACTGTGCATAACTTTCTAAGATGAATGAATGAGATGCCCCAGTATCAAATAGAACAGATGCTGGATGGCTATTAACAAGAAGCGTACCTAGAATAACATCAGGATCTTCAAGGGCTTCTTCAGCAGACACATAACTCACTCGCCCACGGACAGGAGCTGGCTTCACATAGAAAGCTTTTCCCGATTTTCCGCGTCCAGCGGGCTTAGCATTGTTTTGGGGACACTCACGAGAATAGTGTCCTGGTTCTCCACATTTGTAGCATACCACTGTAGCATGAGGTGCAACATTTGTAGGCGGTCCTCCAAATGGTCTGGCTGGAGGGTTGAACTGAACTGGTCGAGGTGCCTGGAAGGATGGCCTCGCGGTGTATCTTGGCGGCAAAGCTGCATTGGGCACCCACACTCGGCGTTTGTTAGGGCCTGAACCCGATGCAAGGTTGAAGTCACGGTTATTCTTCCTCGTAGCCTCATAGTCAGTGTGTCCTGACTCCGCATTGATGGCCTTATTGACGAGAGCCTGGAAGGTGGTGCACTCGTGCAAGCGAAGATCTCGGACGAAGCTCAACATTAAGTCCCTTGCGGAACCTATCCTGCTTCTTAGCATTAGTTGAGACTTCCTCTGGAGCATAGCGAGCAAGATTACCAAACTCGCGACTGTATGCATCCACTGACAATCTGCCCTGGGTGAAGGCACATAATTCCTCTCTTTTGCGATCCATCAGCCCTTCCGGGATGTGATGGATACGAAATACGGCACTGAACTCTGCCCAGGTTGGTGCAGGTCCTTGGGGACGCATAGCTTCATAACTCTCCCACCACAGATTGGCAGGTCCCTCCAGAAAGTAGGTGGCAAAAGACACCCTGTTGGCCTCAGACATATTAGCAGCCCGTATCTTGCGGAACATACTAGTCAGCCAGTCATCCGCATCGAGGGGGTCGATCGAATGATGATACTTGGGCGAGCACAACTTGACAAAGTCACCAAGTGATACTCCATCGTTGTGGTCATTGCGGGGAGCACGAGCTGTGTTCTACTCAATTCTTTCCAGCAGCCTGTTGGTCTCCCTCTTATTCCTTTCAGCCTCTAGCCTCACCTCTGCCAGGGATGGTGCATGTGGCAGATCCTCTTGCCTTGGCTGGCTACTTTCGCCCTGCTCAGGAGCAGGAACGGGGTTGTTCCTAGTTGCCACCATCCTGGGGAAAACAAGCCACAGCTTAGACATAGAGAACATCAACTCTAAGACATGAATTAAGAAATGTACTGGTGAACATGGCATGTAGGATAAACACCAATCAACATGGTAAAGCAACTACCATATGAACATTAGGTCTCATACACACCATGACTTAGTTCAGTACAAGCCCAAGCTGAAAGCAACTATGGAGAGATGACAAAACTCATTGGAGGCATTACAAGCTTCCTATCCATTATCTATCTACACCTCCGGAATTCAACTCTCGACCTAGGTCATATCCCACAAGACACGTAGGACTATGGCGATACGACTACTACCATACTAGGACTAACATCGACGCACTCAAACATCACCGTAGAATGCCTCGTAAAGGTTACCCCCATGACCTGGGAGCTGAACCTGAGGATCTGGAAACACTCTAGCCTGGGATCCCTAGAAACCATAAGGACACAAATGTGGCCTTGGTCCTCTTGTCGGCGGCAACAGCGGTCCTCGAAGAGGGGTGATGCCTCCAACATCAGGCCAGTCTACATGTGCTGGCAAATGAGTCCGCGATGGGGTCAGCATCTCCAAATCCCCATAGCCTTGTCTGCACGACAGGTGCCAACTGCGTCAAAGCTATCCAAAGACGAGCACGGGTAGCATAGAGCTCCATGCGAAGAGGACGTGCATCACGATCCCTGTTCTCCAACATCTGAGCAGTCACCTGCAGCCTAGGGTCCTCATGAGAATAATCATAGTAGGCTGCACTAAGATATCCATCCTCTCCTCCCATGGAAGCAGGGACATAGCAGAACTCCGTGTTATCTAGCAAACCATGGTGAAACCTCATGATAGTTAGCATGGTGTATGCGGCGTCTTGAACTGCCATATCTATGGTAACTCCCAAACCATGAATACAGTGAAGCGGCTCTGCAGCTCCAGGATATGAAGGATATATCCTAACGGTACACAGATACTGACTCTGGTTGAAATCTCGATACTGCTCCTCCACTGTGTACTCTGGGTACCAGCGGTATCCAGCCTCCATCATAACTCTAACCAACATGGCCGTGTGACCTGGCACATCGATGCACCTGGTCAAACGGACCACCTGACAGAAAGGACGAGAGGGCATCTGAAAAAGAGAATGATGCAAAGACATTAGAGATCCAAGCAGAAATTGGACAAGATAACGGCTGTAATTGCTCAAGAAATTTTTTGAGACAATTGAAAAAGATTGGAAAGGCATAACCACTCGACTATCTAGACTCAAATCTCTTCTCCATCTGTTTCTCACACCAACAATACTTGAGTAACTAAGCTCGCTAGCAAACAAGTTAGCTATTGGTCCATGGTTAGTATCTCGTCATCCTAAGCAATAGATGAGAATCCTAGTTCCTATCCCCGTAGAAGAGATGAGAATGACCTAGCATGGAATACCTTGGGAACAGGAGTAAAAAAAGTAAAAAAAAACTTATGTTCCCTTCCACAATCAATTCCCCTACTTATCTATAGTGTTTCTAGACTCAACTTCGACCGGTTTGGCTTGGTAGTCCTACAGTCAGTCAGGCTCTGATACCAACGCTGTCGGGACCCCGATCCTAAGTCATATGATTCCATACTGTAACAAGTCACATCACTTTGCGGCCTCACGCACGGTAAACTCCACGGCTGCAGTCTTACCTTGGCCGGGACCGTTTGCGTCTTTTGGCTCACGTATGTGAACATGTCGCTGGCAATCACGCAACAAAGAACCCGGGCCGACATGACTAGTCATAGAACCCAAGTGGCACATCTGTATGGAAATAGGCATACATAACCCAGCAATGCAGGTGTCGGCCTCAAGCGTGTGTAGACGAGTCATAGCAAGCTACAAGGACTCCATTACGTCGTGAGACACGAATGTCATCACTGCACGTAGACAAGTCGTAGCAGGCTACAGGGACTCCATTACACCGCGAGACATTTCCCCGAAGGGACAGACACAGCAGCAAAGAAGGATACATGCTGGTCAATCAATGTGTCCGGAGTAGTAGCAAGCTACCATGTCTCGATGGAAGCACAAAGAGGCAGTTTCCCGTAAAGAGTACTACAAAAGGCACACGACTAGGTGTCGGATCCCATACATACCATTGCACGTCACACGTACGCACGACATGCCCAATATGCATAGATACAACTATGGCATCACAACATAACCATATAACAACATGACTTTTATTTAAGAGGCTCAGACGAGCCTTGCATAATATGTTCTTATAGATAGGGGTCACATGACCCGACACTCAAGTCATACAAACAAAGTCATACAAGCCAGGGGAAACTTAAGCTGTCTGAGTACAGACGGCGAAAATAGAAAAGAGGAACATGGCCTGACTATCTACAGCCCACCACATGGGCAAGATCGTAGCTGGGACACTAGCTATTCGGCATCGTCAACGTCTAGATAGAACCCACCTGATGGGTCCTGGCTCTCTTCTGCAACATTAATTAAGCAAGGATGAGTATAAATGTACTTAGCAAGTCTTTAAAACAGACCTACTCTATTTATGCTCATGTATCAACAAGGGGGAGTGGTGGAGTTTAAGCAGCAATGCCAGCTTTGACTCATGGCTAACCTACACTACTCAGTTTTAAACTCTTTGTTACAATTTTAGTTATCACACACGAGTCCACTATCTCCATCAAAATACACTACCATGGATTCACCTTCCCCTTCCGGAAGAGTGCCATCCACGGTACTCACACTTGTCTTGATAATTTTAAAAGTATCCATTTGATTATCTATGAACAACATAAGTTCTCCAAGTAGACCATATCCGAGGACGCGGCTATTCGAATTGTTTCATACCCTGCAGGGGTGTACTTCTTCACACACGCTCTCGCCACTTATCGCTGTGTGCCATAAACCATGCACCTCGGCAACCTTCAAGCGGATGCCCAGCGAGGGAGTCAGCCACGACCGTCAATCACATAAGACCTCTAGTCCAGGCTATCGCCTATTTGAGACTGAACCCGCACGGAAGTCCGGCCGAAGTTTCCGCTAAGGCCCCAAACGATGTGCGCGGGGTTCCCAAGCCCACCATTCGGGTGACCCTTGGTACACCGTGCCACTGCCTACCGCGTCATAACCCACCCCTAGGGTCAGAGCTACGCACGGCCTCCAGCATGCTATAAACACCAGAAACTACTTGCAGTACCTGGACCAAGGACTAAGCGACTGATGAGTCGAGCAGGGTCATATTTCAGGGCCCAGCATGTGGTAGTATCTAGTCTTGGATCACAAACATGGAACCCAGTTCCTAAGAACGGTCCCAATGAGAAAACCTGCTATGTACTCCTCCATAGCCTCTCATCCCTACCTTTACCAAATCGTATTCAGTATGAGCTCATCACATCGAACAACACTGTTTCACTCAGTTCATCACCCAGATGAATCAGACCTGACTCAACTCTAAGCATAGCAGGCAAAGTAAGCTAAGCACATCATGGCACAAGCATCTACCGGGTATGCTAGGTTGCAAGGTTTATATATTTACTGTGACAAGATCAGGTCATGCATAGGAATAGGATCATCTATCGTGTATGACTGACATGTGACCATTTGTCCTAATGCAATAAACAAGAGCAGGAGCGAGAGAGTGGGATGTTATCGGAATGATCAATGGGGTTGCTTGCCTTGCTGAGTTGCAGAGGAGTTCTCTCCTTCGTCGGGATACGGGGCAGTATCTTCCGGATTAGTGCCTACCGCAACGGAGATAAGAGCATTCAATACACACAAGTGCAACAATATGATGGATGATCATGGCATAGTAATATGCATGGGTGAGCTAATGCAACTGGTGATCATGTCAATTTGAGATGGATTTGAATATAGGTTCAAAGTTTATCTTCTTTCAAATTCCATATATTAACCTAATGGCAAATGTCCAGGTTCACCTATTTAGAGTGCTCTAAAATGCATGAGAATAGAACCATTGGATTCATTGGATTTTTCTGATCAATTTTCATATAGAAATTATTTTCATTTGACTTACAGATTATTCTATATGATTTTTCAAAGTTTTAAACATTTTCTGGAATTATTCTTAAACTAGAAATTGTTTTATTGCATCAGCATGACATCATGATGACATCAGCTGGTCAGCTGACCCGGCCCAGAGTCAAACGTGACATGTGGGGTCCACATGTCAGTGACTCATTCACTTAACTAATAAAATTAACACTAATTCTAACTAATTATCAGAACTGGGCCCACATGTCAATGACTAATTAACTTAATTAATTAAATTAATTAACTTATTACTAATCTGTGTTTAGTCAGAGGCTGGCCCCACCTGTGTGTGAGGCAGGGGGTCAAACCCCGTGGTCAAATAGGCCAGGGTCACCGGCGACGAGCCGCCGGCGACTCCAGGGATGGTGGAGGGCTTCGGGTTTCCTCCTTCGGCGGCCAAAAGGACGGCGGAGGGCACCAAACTACTCAGCACATACGGGCGCGTCCATCCCAACCCCTCCCAGGAGCTGAGATGGTCGGAATCGACACCGACGATGAGCTGGGCGGCGGCCGGAGCTCGGGCGAACACGTGCTCGTCGAACAAGGGCACGACGCGATCTCTACTAGGCACCTACGGTCTCTACTCAAACCCACGTGCACGATGGAGGCCTCAGATGGACCAGCTGGTCACCGTAACACGGCAGGCGTTGAGCTCGAGCGGCAGAGGCATTCAGGCCTCGACGGAATCCGGGGCTAGGGCGCGATATCGAAGGGGGAAAGAGGGGGAAAAGCTTCAGGGGCTCACAGCGGTCGCAGGGGCGTCGGAAGCGGGCTCGGGGACGGTCTGAAACGGCGGCGAGCTTCGATTCCCTTTCCGGCGACCCGAGGAGGAAGACGATGGCACGACGTCGACAGGGGGCTTCCGGCGATGTGTAGCTTGGCTAGGAGGAAGAAGAGGTCACGGCGGAGCTTCTGGTGGGCTCAGATGGGTTCGGGGGTGGCTAGAACATCGACACGACGGAGGAGCGCAGGTCGGCCATGGCTACAGCAGAGAGGGGAATGCGCGCGCGCGAGAGAGAGAGCGCGGGAGAGAAGGGAGAAGAGGAGGCCACGGCAGCGAGGAGCTTCACACTGGCGCACGCGGAGGCCTCTACGGCAGCCAGGAAAGCAGGAGCTGGCCGGCATGCCGCGGGCACACGCCCTCCTGCCTACTGGCAGGAGGTTGACGACGGTGGAAGCTGGCTGGGCCAGCTGGGCCAGCTCCACCTGGGCCTCAGGTGAGTTTTCCTCCCTTTTTTCTGTTTCTGTTTCCTTTTCTGACCTTTGTTTATTTTATTTGCAGGTCCAAATGATTTTTTAAAATATCCCGTATATTTTCCAAAATCAAGTTTGAATATTTCAAATTTATCTGAGAAGTTTCAGGATAATTTGAAAACAGAAATAATGATAGTGCTTTATTTATCAATTTCAGAGGCTTTAATCATTAATTTTAAATTGCTTGTGAGGTTCAAATATTTCAAATGATCCCTGTTATATACTTGTCCAAATTTATCAGACTTAGGGAACATTTTTAAGGGCATTTTGGATTTGTTGAAAATTTCATCAAACTTGGATTCACTTTATTTCAATGTGAGTTAGGGTTTTCTGTTCCTTCCCATTCATGTTGATGAAATGATGATGATGATGATGCAACAACCATGCTTAACCTAGGACAACTTGCTAGGGTTGTGACAGGACTTTATCTGAAATACCCTAGATGAATGTATTAGTCCGAGAGACAATGTATGTTGTCATGAATTATCAAAACCACGAAGGGAGCATATTGTGCTTTCAAGTAAGTATTATCCGGCTTCTCCTCAGGCGCCTGGCTCTCCGTCCAGTCATTTATGAAATCCACCAAGGCTTGAGATTTGACAGCCGTCCGAGGCACATACTTCAAATTAAGAGGTCCAAGCTCCAATGCCCACTTAGCATTCCTGCCGGTGGCCTCTCTATTTTGAATGATGTCGCCCAAAGGCACAGAACTAACCACCGTGATTGCATGTCCAAGGAAATGATGCTTCAGCTTGCGATTTGCCATGAACTCCCCATATATCAGCTTTTCCCAATGCGGGCACCTCTGCTTGGACTCTATCAACACCTCACTTACATAGTAAACCGCCTCTGGACTAGATATTCCTTCCCTGCTTCTTTGCACTCCATGACAACTGCAGCACCGACGACCCTGTTATTAGCTGCCACATATAAGAGTAGTGGCTCTTTCTCCACAGGGGCGGCCAAAACTGGCAGCTCAACTAATTGTGGTTTGAGCGCTTTAAACACCTCCTCGGCAACATCACTCGAGACAAAATCAACCGTCTTCTTCATCATCTGATATAAGGGGATAGCCTTCTCTCCAAGGCGGCTCATGAACCGGCATAAGGTGGCGATATGACCCGCCATGCGCTGGACATTATTAGTACATGCCGGTTTAGACAATGAGGTGATGACCTTGATTTTATTCGGGTTAGCTTTGATCATTCTTTCTGAGACCAGATAAACCAAGAGCTTGCCTGCAGGCACACCAAAAACACATTTGGCTGGGTTAAGCATCATCTTGTGAACCCACAAATTATCAAAACTCTCCTTCAAATTGTCAAGTAGAGTCTCATTCTTTCTTGACTTGACCACAATATCATCCACATAATGTCGTCATTTTCTCACGACAGATGCCATAGGGTGGCTTACCGTAGGTGGTTGTGGCCGGAGGACACCGACGGGCTTCGGGTGCGAGATTGGGCACAAACGATGGTGACACGCGATGTACCCAGGTTCAGGGCCCTCCGTGGGAGGTAACATGCCTAGTCCTGCTTGGTCTAGTTAGATAGATGGATATGTGTACAATGGTGCTCCTGGAGTTGTATCTAGAGGAGGAAGAAGGAGCAGCTGGCTCATTTTCCTCCACTGCTAGAGGGGGTTCAAGAGCTCTGTGGGTGTGTGGGAGTGATCGTTCGTTGTCTTTCCCCGTTGCATGAGGGGCTCGGGGGGTTTTATAGGCCAACCCCCTGGCTCTACAATATACCGAAAGGACAAGGGTTGGGGGACCCAGTTGGCAGCCTCTCCGGCTGACCAGGGTGCCCTGCTCTTTGTGTCGTCTCATCGCTGGTAGGGTCCACCGGCTGGGAGGTCTTCTCGCCTGCTAGGGCCCGCTAGTCGGCTTTGCGATTGGCCCTCGTTCACCTGCCGCGGCACGGGTCACCAGAGAGGCATCGTCTAGCGCCAGCCGACCAAGGTCTTCGGTATGGCGGGCTGCATTGTAGCCACGTCGGGGCAGGTAATCGAGTGGGCGAGGGCGTGCCGGCACTGTTCCCCACCCGGTCGCGCTCACCAAGGTCAGCGGTCCTGACGGCCGGACTATGGCCATGCGCTCTCGAGCGTCAGCGGCCACTGTGGCTATAGGGTTGCCTGTCGTGACGGTCCCATCGTGTCGTCATACCTACACGCAGTGTGATGGGACGTCGCCTGTCCGTCCCAAGGTCAACGGAGGAGCCGACCCAGAGGCAGCTGGCCGCACCCAGCCCCCCGAGGGTCAAGACGGCTTGTTGATCAGCCATCCGCCTCACCAGCCGGTGGCTGCTCGAGCCGGCCATAATCCAGCCAACCATGAGCAGTCGGTCGCGTGGTCTTCCTTCGAAGCGGCAAGGGGGAGAACCCCGTTGCTTTTTCCTACCCAGGGGTAATAACCCCGTCAATAGTCCCCGAAGCCGGCGGGGTCCTGCGTCCGGTAGACAGAGGGGAGCCGGTGGCTTCCCCCCAGTGGTACCCGCCTCCGGCGTGAAGCCGAAAGGGCAGCCGGGTCGACCGTTGGACCTGACGCCTCTGGTACCGATGCGTCGCCCCGGGACCCGCGCCGCCTCGCCGCGCACCACCCGGCGAGTAATGATGCGGAAGGCCTCGCACACGCGAGGAGACAGGACGTCAGCCTAGGCCTAGCCCGCTAGGTCCCGGGCATAGCCCAGTAGGCCTCGGGGCGCTGGCCGAGATCCTCTACGCCCCAAAGCGGCCGTTACGTCATGGGGCCACCCACGCGCGCATGGAGTTTCCGAGGGAGTGGGCGTAGTTAATCCCATGTCCACCGGTCGTGGCCTCCCCTATAAAAGGGGGAAGGGCAGGGGCGGATATACCCGCGTCCCGCTTGCTCCCTCGCTGCCCACTTTCTTGCTTTCTACGTCTTCTTCCCCCCTCGCATGACACCGTGCTCGAGCCCGCAACTCGCTCGCGCGCCGCCTCACCGCCAAGATGGCCGACGAATGCGGAGGGAGTTGGGCCGGCTCCGTCATCGTTGAGGCTAACATTGCGAAGCTCCGCCGCGCGCACATGCTGCCACCAGCGGAACGGGTGGTCGCGTGCGTCGGGCGACGAAGTGGCGATGACATCGTAGCCAGGGGAAGCATCTTCTTCTGCCTTTTCCTCGACCACTTCGACCTCCAACCGCATCATCTTGGCCCCAACGTGATCTTGTACCTCTCCGCATTTGTGGCGTTGTGTGAGGGGTACCTCGGAATCCTTCCTTTCATCGACTTCTTCAATGCTCTCTTCTATCTCAAGCCATTGAAAGTCAGTGCCTGTGGGTGCACGGTGGTGTGCTGCCGCGCCACTACGCGCTTCCCTGCTCTTTCTCTCAGCGATTCCGTCAAAGATTGGCATCGGACGTTCTTCTACGTGAAGAACGCTGACCCGCGTTTTGACTTCATCCGACTGCCTCCATTCATCAATGCACAATCTAGCCAGGTGAACTGGCTGGGGGCTGCCCCATGCGGCGTGGTCCTGACAGAGCTTGGTCGGCTCGCGACGCTAAAGAGCTCCGAGGGGTTGATCGCCTCCGACCTGGTGGCGGCCTTCATCACGCGCTGGGTGCTACCTCTCCAGGTGAGGCCGCACTGGATCTGCGATATGTGCGGCCGCCCGGACCCCTGCCGGATGTCCACGGTCAACCAGATGCCGGCTCAGGTGGCAAAGCGGGTGAATGCCCTTACGACGTTCAATATGAAGCCCGAGTCATGCTCGTTCGGCATGTAGCCGTATGACAGCATCAACCGTCCCCCTGGTAATCTTTCGTTGAGGTGACTTTTCTTCGTTTGATTCTTTCCACCCGGCAGCCAGCCATGGACCTCACTTTGCCATGCTGGCCGCAGTTGTTGGTGCGACGGAACACCCCAGATGGCACGCATCCCCAAATCTTCGAGGCGGAGCGTGCGAACTCCGACTCCGAAGACTACGAGCGGGGAGTCCCACCGGAGGAGGGGTTGGACTCCTCGGGAGAACCAACGAGCCGGTTGGCCCATGGGTCGGTGACACCAGCGGAGCCGGAGGATCCGACACAGCCGGGGAGCCCAACGGAGTGGCTGAGTTCCCTCTTGCCCCCTCGATCAGGGACTGGACTGACGACGATGATGATGATGACGATGACATAATGATTCTGAACGAGCCTCCTCCCTCGATGCGCCAGGGGCGGAGCAAGGAGTGGCCGGCTCAAGCCTCGACGGCTGAAGCAGCCGGTCGGGTGAAGAGGCCGGCCCAGGAGGGGCCGGCTGCCCCGTTGCCAGTCCAAAAGCGAGTTAAGGTGGCCGCGTGAAAGCCGCCACCGCGCGCCAAGCAGGCCCTGCCCCTCGTCATCAGGTGAGTCTTCTTTTCCGTGTTTTGTGTTTATTTTCTTCCATGGGTAATCCGGTCTTTGTGCGCGGTAGGGACCCCATCGAACACGAGGGGGAGACGGCGGGGGAACCAATGGATGTCGACAGTCAGCTGGCCTGCGAACCCGGGGCCACCCAGCGCGAGGAGAAGAGGAGCCTCACAGAGCTGCAAGCCCCTAGGTCCGGAATGCGATGCGGGGCCTCGCATTTCGAGACTTCGAGCGGTGGGCGGCGGAGGAGGGCCGCAGACCCCGCGCAGGCATCGAACTTGGCGGCGAAATCGACCCGCCAGTCGAGGCCTCCATCGAGCAAGCCATGGGGGGCGGCCATGGACCCGCCTGCGCCTCCACCCACGGAGGAGGCGGCTCGGGCGGGGTGGCGGCAGCGGAGCCAGCTCCGGAGGTGACCCGGCCGAAGGTGCCAGACTTGACACCGCCCGGGTTGATGTGCCGGAGGTCCCGATGGCCCCAGGGGCGGCAATAGAGACGACGCTAGAGGTGGCGGCCGCGGAGGTGGAGGTGCCCTCCATCACGATCGACGCACCGGAGCGGCAGGAAATGGAGACGGTGACGGCATCGGGTGAAGGGACGGCGAGGGGCGACACTCGGACCCTCACCATTGTTCACCCGCCGCCGACAGCCGGTACCGTGGCGAGCCCGGGCGGCAACAGCGGACGGGCCTGGAGGACCCTGCGGACCATGCAGGAGGTCCTCCGGGATTGGCAGGCGCTGGCGGGCGTGTCAGTCCTACCGGCTCCCCAAGCGGGTGGCCCGGTCCCTTCGTTCGGGGACTTGGGGAGCATCCTGGACCAGTGCCGACAGGAGCTGGCCCGGTTCGCAGAGGCGGCCGATGCCACCCTGCAGCGTGAGGAGGCAAGTACGGTTACTTTTTGTCTTATCAGTTTCAGTGAGGGCATGCAAGCGCACCCAGTGGGTGTATCCCCCGAGATGCGGGCTGGCTGACCGGCTAACGGGCAGCCGGGTCTGATCTCTTTGAGCGAGTCTTGATTTTCTGCTCCGCTTGACAGGAGGGAAACTCCTCACGACAGAAGCTGTTCGAGGAGGCGATCACCATCCACGACCGCAGCGAACGCGGCCTCCACCACCTGGAGGAGGAGCTGGCATGCGCGCTAGGTAAGTTGCGTTTCGTGGGAGGGGTATGCAGCCTCCGAGAGCCGGCTGACGCCTACCATGTCTTCCAGGTGACCAGACCGCCCTCCAGGAAGAGAAGACCGGGCTCGTCTACAAGCGGGGACGGCTGGCGCAGGATGTCCAGGCGGCCGCGCAGGAGAAAAACCGGCTGGCTGCACTGCTGGTGGACGGGGAGGCGGCCCAGGTGTCGCGACCACGATCCTAAGTCATATGAATCCAGACTGTAACATATCACATCCCTTTGCGGCCTCACGCACAGCCTTACCTTACCCGGGTCGACATGACTAGTCATAGAACCCAAGTGGCACATCCGTACAGAAACAGGCATACGTAACCCAGCAATGCAGGTGTCATCCTCAAGCGTGTGTAGACGAGTCGTAGCAGGCTACAGGGACTCCATTACACTGCAAGACATTTCCCCGAAGAGACAGACACAACAACAAAGAAGGATACATGCTGGTCAATCAATGTGTCTGGAGCAGTAGCAAGCTACCATGGCTCGGTGGAAACACAATGAGGCAATTTCCCGTAAAGAGTACTACTAAAGGCACACAACTAGGTGTCGGATCCCATACATACCGTTGCATGTCACACGTACGAACGACATGCCCGATATGCATAGATACAGCCATGGCATCACAACATAACCATAAAATAACATGACTTTTATTTAAAAGGCTCAAATGAGCCTTGCATAATATGTTCTTACAGATAGGGGTCACATGACCCGACACTCAAATCATACAAACATGTTCATACAAACCAAGCGGAAGCATAAAGCTGTCTGAGTACAGACAGATGAAAGGGGTAAAAAGGCACATGACCTGACTATCTACAGCCTGCCACAGGGCAAAGGTCGTAGCTGGGACACCAGCTATTCGGCATCGTTGACATCTAGAGAGAACCCACCCAAAGGGTCCTGGGTCTCATCTGCAGCATTAATTAAGCAAACATGAGTACAAATGTACTCCGGAAGTCTTTAAAGCAGACCTAGTCTATTCATGCTCATTTATCAACAAAGGGAGTGGTGGAGTTTATGCAGCAATGTCAGCTTTGACCCATGGCTAACCTACACTACTCAATTTTAACTCTTTGTTTACATTTTATAAATCGCACATGAGTCCACTAACTCCATAACAATACACCACCATCGATTCACTTCCTTCTCCTGGAAGAGTGCCATCTATGGTACTCACACTTGTCTTGATATTTTTATGAGTATCCATTTGATTACCTATGAACAGTATAAGTTCTCCAAGTAGTCCATACCTGAGGACGCGGCTATTCGAATAGTTTCTTAACCTGCAGGGGTGTACTTCTTCACACACGCTCTCGCCACTTATCGTTGTGTGCTCATAAAACCATGCACCTCGGCAACCTTCAAGTGGAAGCCCAGCGAGGGAGTTGGCCATGACCGTCAATCACATAAGACCTCTAGTCTAGGTTATCACCTATTTGAGACTGAACCCGCACGGAAGTCCGGCCGAAGTTTCCGCTATGGCCCCAAATGATGTGCGCAAGGTTCCCAAGCCCACCATTCGGGTGACCCTTGGTACACCGTGCCACTGCCTACCGCGTCATAACCCACCCCTAGGGTCAGCGCTATGCATGGCCTCCAGCATGCTATAAACACCAGAAACTACTTGCAACTCCTGGACTCAGGACTAAGCGAATGATAAGTCGAGAGGGGTCGAGTTACCGGAACCCAATGTGTGGTAGCAACTAGTCTTGGATCAAAAACATGGAACTCGGTTCCTAAGAACAGTCCCAATGAGACAACCCGCTATGTACTCCTACATAGCCTCTGATCGCTACCTTTACCAAATCGAGTTCATCATAACATCATCACATCAGGCAACATTGTTTCACTCAGTTCATCACCCAGATGAATCCGACCTGACACAACTCTAAGCATAGCAAGCATAGTAGGCAAAGTAAGCTAAGCACATCAGGACACAAGCATCTACCAGGTATGCTAGGTTGCAAGGTTTAGCTATTTATTGTGAGAATGTCAGGTTATGCAACAGAATAGGATCATCTACTGTGTATGACTGACATGTGATCGGTTGTCCTAATGCAATAAATGTGAGAAGGAGCGAGAGAGTGGGATATTATCGGAATGTTCAAATGGGTCGCTTGCCTTGCTGGGAAACGCGAAGGTTCTCTCCTTCGCCGGGATACTCAAGGGTATCCTCAGAAGTAGGTCCTACCGCAATGCAGATAAGAATCAATCAATACACGCAAGTGCAACAATATGATGCATGATCATGGCATGATAGCATGTATAGATGAGCTAATGCAACTAGTGTTCGTGTTGATTTGAAATTAATTTGAATATAGGTTCAAAATTGTTCTTCATTTCAAATTCCATTTACTAACCTATTAACAAATGTCAATGTTCACCTATTTAGATTGCTCTAACATGCAAGGCAATAGCCCCATTGGATTCACTGGATTTTTTTGATAAATTTTCATATATAAATTATTTTCATCTGACTTACAGATTAATTTATATGAATTTTTGAAGTTTTGAATAATTTTTGGAATTATTTGTAAACTAGAAAATGAAATATTGACATCAGCCTAACGTCACTGTGACGTTAGCTGGTCAGCTGACCGGGCCAGAGTCAAACCTGACATGTCGGGCCACATGTTAGTGACTCAGACACTTAACTAACTAATTAACCTAAATCCTAATTAATTCACTAAAAATGGGCACACTGTCAGTGACAAATTAGGTTTAATTGATCCAATTAATTAATTTCTTAATTAACCTAATTAACAGGGCCTGGCCCCACTTGCCAGCGACCCAGGGTCAAACTCCTGTCGGTCAGACAGGTTGACTTGCCGGCGTTGAGCCGCCGGCGACGTCAGGGACGGCAGAGGGAGTTGGAATCCCTCCTTCGGCGACCAAATGGACAGCAGAGAGCGCTGGGAGGGCCTACACTCGACCGCGCGTCGATCTAGCCCCAAACCAGAGGCTGGGGTGGTCGGGATCGACGCCGACTTTGAGGGCAGCGGCGGCCGCAGCTCGGGCAAGAAGGGCGCGACATCTACGGGGCACGGGAGAGAAGGGGGAGAAGGGTAGGAGCACCAACGGCTCATCGTGGTTCCAGCAGAGGCGACGGCATGGTCGGAGGAGGTCTGGACGGGGCAGAATGTTGCGGCGGGGCTTCGGTGGCCGGCGGGGAGGAACGGCGATGGCGCGGCGTAGAGAGGCTCCCGACGTCTTCTAGGGTCACGGGGAGGATGAGGGGGCCGTGGCGGTTCTCGTGGTGTACCTAGCGAGGCGAGGGGGCGGCTAGCGCGGCGGCGGCGAGCTCGAGTAGAGCTCGGATATGGCGGAGTAGGGGAAGAAAGGGAGCGAGAGGGGGAGCTCACAAGGCGAGAGGGAGAGAAGAAGAAGGCCATGGCGATGGCCTCGCGTTGGCGCCCTCCCAGCCCTCCAGGCCAGCAGCTAGGCAGGGAGGAGGTGGTCGGCGTGTGCCCGCACGCGGCGAATGCATGCCCCTGTCCTCCTGGCGAGAGGACAGGGATGACTGGCCATGGGCCAGGTGGGCTGGCCTAGCCTGGGCTTTTCTTCTTTTTCTTTTTAGTTCTTTCTGTTTTCCATTTTCTGACATTTTTTTATTTTCTTTTTAGGTACAAATGCTAATTTATAATATCCCAAAAAATTTATAAACGAAAGTTTGAATATTTCAAACTTATCTGAAAAGTTTCAGCATGTTTTGAAAACAAAAATAATGGTAGTGCTTTATTTAATGATTTCAGGAGCCTTATCCATTATTTTTGAATTACTTTGATTGTTCAAATAATTAGAATGCTCCATGTTATAATCATGCCCAAATTTACTAGACATAGGGAACATTAATAGTGAGCATTTTGGATTTGTTGAATTTTCACCAAATTTGAATTATTTTGATTCGAAGTTAGCTTGGGGTTTCTTTTTGTTCCCCAATTCATGTTAATGCAAAATGAAACATGATGCAAGCACAATACTATTCCTAGGAAATCTAGCTAGGGTTGTGACACCAGGACCGCCTCAAGGCCGCCGTGGCGAAGGAGGAGGAGGCCAAGGAGATGGCCGTCAAGGAGGCGGCTAACGCCGCCCGGAGGACCACCGATCTCCAAGGCGAGGTGACCTGCCTCAAAAGGTCGCTTGAGGAGGTTAGGGGCTCCCTTTCCGCATTGGAGGTGGCGCTGGCGTCGGAGCGGAAGTCGGAGCTCAACTGCGCCATCGGGGTGGACGACGCCATCGAAGGTAAGTAATTGTTGCTTTCTTCACCAGCCGGTTGCCTTTTTCTCTTGTTGGCTCTTGTGTTTGTTTTGCCTTTCCTTCCTTCTCTTCTCCTTGCTTCTAGGGCGCTTCCCGGAGACTCAGCGTCGTGCTGAGCGCGTCGTCGAGGAGTACCGGGAGTACCTTCGGGAGTGTGGGCGCTCCATCGAGGCGGATGCCGCATGGGACGTGAATGAGCTTGGGGTCGCCATCGAGTACCGGCTAACCCACCTCGAGCGGGGCGTGGAGGGGCTCAAGACGACCAGGAAAGAGATCATCGCTTCTCTTTGGCCGAACCGCGGAGGAGCTCCGGTGAACCGCGTGGCCTTGTGGCTGGAGCATGGTGTGGCCCGTCTCAAGGCCTGGAAGGCGTCCGCAGCCCGAGCCGGCACGTAGATGGCGCTCCGGTTCGTCACGTCGTGGTATTGCAGCGTGGACTTGGGCCGGATGGCCACCATGCGAGACGAGCCAACCGAGGAGCGGGAGGCCCGTGAGCCGGCCCTTGTCCGACAGGCCAACGAGCTTGCGTCATACATTGACGCGGAGGAGTTCCAGTCGGTGCTTGATGAGGACGGCGAGCCGGTGCCCGAAGACTCCTTCGGCATCCGCCAAAGCCTAGTGGACGAGGAAGTTGCCAACGAGAGCATCGACTCGAGCGGCGAGACAGCCGGAACCGCGGAGACCGCCTCGAAGGCCACGGGAGTCAACCCAAAGGCCGCGACCACCTCTGAGGCGAGAGTCGAGCCGCCCAGCGACACGCCGGCTGGCGATGCGCCGGTGGCCTGAGCCCCTGGGCGTCTTTATCTTTCCTTTTCTTTTCCTGCAAGCTAGGCTCAAGTCCACCCACCGGGGGTGTTTTATGTCACGAACAGTGCTGGCCATGGGCCTCTTTTGTCTTTAACACTTGTGCTGTGAATATTTAGCGTGTTTGCTTTATTGCTTGTGCCGGCTCATCCTTATCCTTTTTCGCCCTCCTGGTTCTTTTTGATAGCCCCCTTTTCCCCTTTGGTTTCGACCCTGCCAGCCCGACAGCCGAGAGCCGGTCTGTAGCTGGGTCGGGGTGTCCGACTCGAGGGAGCTGGTTCGGAACTTAGGAACCACGAGAACTTTTTGGGATAAGTAGAGTGACAGAGGCGAGGCGGAGGTCCGGCTGGGTCTAGCCGGTATCTCCTTTCGATTGAACTTCGTGTGAGCCAAGCCTTGCTGCCCCAAGGCGCCATCAGCCGGACAGCCGGGGGCGGGATCTGTAGCTGGTGCGGGCGCCGGTGATCGAGGAAAACCTTTGATGGAAGTGAAACAGGGCGTGCCCCAAGAGCCGGCCTGGGGCACCCATTGCATTAATAACCCAAAAGGGTGGGGATGCATACATACATTGGTTTTTTAGCAGTAAAACGGGTGGAGGAGCGTCGCATTGTTGTGCAGCGCCTTGCTGATGTTGAAAGGGCCCTACCATGGGGAGGACAGCTTGTGTTATCCGGTTGTCCGCTAGATCCGCCTGAGGACCAGGTCCCCTTCATGAAAGGAGAGCGGCCGTATCAGCTTGCTGTGGTAGCGCTAGAGCTTGTGCTGGTAGATCGCCGTCCCGCTCAAGGCCAGCTCGCAGGCTTGTTCGAGTAGGTCGACGCCGTCTTCTCTTGCCTCCTTAGCGTCCTTCTCCGTGTAAAGGGTGACCCGCGGCAAGTCGAACTTGATGTCGGTGGGGATGATCGCCTCGGATCCGCACACAAGGAAGAAGGGAGTGTAGCCGGTTGATCGGTTGGGGTGGTCCTGAGACTCCAAAGGACAGTCGGCAGCTCGTCGATCCAGCAGCCGATCGACCTCACGAGCAATGTCACGAGCCGGGGCTTGATGCCGGACAGGATGAGGCCATTGGCCCTCTTGACCTGGCCGTTTGACTGTGGATGAGCGACAGAGGCCAGGTCGAGGCGGATCCCTTGCTTGGAGCAGAAACGTGCGAGCGCGCCCTTGGCAATGTTTGTGTCGTTGTTGGTGATGAGGTTGTGGGGGACGCCGTAGAGAACCGTGATGTCATCAATGAACAGGACGGATGTGGGGCCATCCACCTTCTTTATCGGTCGTGCCTCTATCCACTTGGTGAATTTGTTGACAGCCACCAGCAAGTGTGTCATGCCGCCTCGTGCAGTCTTGAAGGGACCCACCATGTCCAGGCCCCAGACGGCGAAGGGCCACAAGAGGGGGATGGTTTGGAGGGCTGATGCCGGCAGGTGGCTCTGCGTGCTGAAGCATTGGTAGCTCTCGCACTCGTCGACCAATTTCTTGGCCGCCTCGAGAGCGGTGGGCCACAGGAAGCCGTGCCAGAAGGCCTTGGCCACCAGGGTCCTAGAGGTGGCGTGGTGCCCGCACTCGCCCTTGTGGATGTCTAGGAGGATCTCCAGAACCTTTTCCGGCTTGACGCACCACTGGAACACGCCGGTGGTACTGCGATGGACGAGCTCATTGTTGATGATGTTGTATGCCGAGGCCCTGCATTGAACTTGTCTTCCCAGGCCTCATCTAGAGGGAGCTCGCCGCATAGAAGGAACGCTTAGATAGGCTGGGCCCATGAGGGAGCTGAGATGGGGGCCGTCTCGGGAGCCCCCAGGCCAAGATGAACAGCACCCGAGACTGGCTCGCCAGTCCCTAAGACCGGTTCGCCAGCCCCCAGGTGTGGCTCGCCAGCCCCTATGACCGGTTGGTCAATTGTCATCATGACTGCCGCATCGTTGGATCCGGTAGCCGCGTGTACAACCGGCTCGACTAGTGCCGGCAGGGCGGCCGAAGTTGTGGGAGCCGGTGGCGAAGATGTCGAAGGGACGACAGGAGTCGTTGATGGGATGGCCGGCACGAAGATTTATTTTGACTCCGGGGAAGGCTTGATCGACGGCTTGAGCAGCCGCTCATGGGAGACGCCGGCTGGGATGGCCTGCCGAGTGGAGCCAATATTTGCCAACGCGTCGGCCGCCTCGTTGTCCGCCCGTGGGGTGTGATGAAACTCACAACCCTCGAAGGAGCCGGTGATCTGTTGTATGAGGAAGCGGTAGCTGGCCATGTTGGCGTCCCTGGCGTCCCATTCGCCAGAGACCTGCTACACCACGAGGTCGGAGTCGTCGAAGAAGAGGATGCGCCTGATGCCGATCTCCTTGGCAAGCCGGAGACCATGGACGATCGCCTCGTACTCAGTGTCACACCCTATGTTTGTAGCACATTGTTATGTTTGGGTTCATAAAATTTGGAACTAACTAAAACTTTTTCTATGTGCTTGTGCTTGCTTGCTATGTTGTTTGCTTGCTTGTTGATTTTGTTTTATGGCACTCCTAGATTCTATTCCACTTCATCCTCATCTTTCTTGTCCCAACCCTCTTGCCCAATGATCATGCCATGTGAATAGTGCCCAAAACTATTTTTATCCAATTTTGTTTAACCAAAAATAATTTGTTCAAATTAGGTTTTCAAAACCCCCTAAAATGAGGTTTCCACTCGAAGACTTCAAATAAGGTGGACCCTTATTTTCCAAAGGCTTTATTTCAAACCTACTATATATATTACTTCTCAAAACCACCAAATATTATTTTTAAATATTATTTTCATATTTTATTTAAAGGATTTTTCTTAAGGCCACAAATGGTTTTTCCAAGTGAAAAATTATCTAAATGCTTTAAAAATATTTGAGAAAATTTAGAGAAACTCAATGGACATATATTTTCCATATATATGAGTTTCAACACAAGGGCATGTAGCGACCCGACCTGAAAGGTCGAATCTCCGGTAATATCCGGCAAGTCCAAGGAAACTGCGGATTTCCTTAACTGAGGTGGGTGACTTCCACTTGGTGACGGCTTCAACCTTAGCGGGGTCTACGGCTATTCCTTCTCCGGAAATAACATGTCCAAGGAATCCGACTTCCGTCAGCCAAAATTCACATTTGCTGAACTTGGCATATAACTGATGCTCTCTTAGCTTTTCCAGAACTAAACGCAGATGTTCCTTGTGTTCTTCCTTGTTCTTGGAGAATATCAAAATATCATCGATGAACACCACGACAAACTTGTCCAAATATTCCATAAACACCTTGTTCATCAAATTCATGAAGTAGGTAGGAGCATTAGTCAAACCAAAGGACATGACAGTATACTCATACAAGCCATACCTTGTGGTGAAAGCTGTTTTGGGTATATCCTGTTCACGAATCTTCAGTTGGTGATACCCTGATCGAAGATCAATCTTAGAGAATACTTTGGCACCTACTAGCTGATCAAACAAATCATTAATCATCGGCAGAGGGTACTTGTTCTTTATAGTCACCTCGTTCAAGGCACGATAATCGACTACCATTCTCAAGGTTTTATCCTTCTTCTCCACCAAAAGAACTGGGGCTCCCCAAGATGATGAACTTGGGCGAATATATCCCTTGTCCAATAGCTCCTTAATCTGCTTCTTGATTTCCAACAGATCATTTGCGGGCATCCGATAGGGTCTCTTGGAAATTGGGGCTGTCCCTGGTTGTAGCTCTATTAGGAACTCAATCTCCCTATCTGGTGGCATGCCTGGTAATTCTTCCGGAAATACATCCAGAAAGTCTTTTACCACAGGTACTTCCTCCTGAACAACTCCTGTGAGGGAATTTAACCGTGCACTCATCTGGGTGCGTCGGGATACATACTTAATCCTCTTGTTTTCCGGGGTGGTGAGTGAAACAGACTTGCTGGGACAATCAAGATTTCCTTCATACTTGGTCATCCAATCCACGCCTAGGATTACATCCAATGCCTAGGATTCTAAGACGATGAGGTCGGTGGGAAAAACATGGTTTCCTATATTGAGTTTCAGGGCATGGCATCCTATTCCTGCCATCATCATACCTCCTGGGGAACTGACCTTAATGGGCTGTCTAAGGGTTTTCGTGGGCAAACCATACTTATCCACAACTACCCTTGATATGAATGAATGAGTTGCACCGGAACCAAAAAAGTACTGTAACTGGACGTGAATGCAATAAAAACTTACCAACCACAGTCTCGGGTTGATCATAGACTTCTTCCACGTCGAGGTGGTTCACCTGGGCACGAGGAAAAGGGCTTGGCTTTTTGGCTGCGGAGTTGCCGTTTCCATTTCCCTGCTTGCTCTGGGGACACTCAGTACCATAGTGCCCTGTCTTCTGGCACTTGAAACAGGTGATGTGGCTCAGATCCTTATGAGTAGGAACGTGACGGTGCTGGTTGTTGTTCCCATTCCCATTGTCAGTCTTGAAATTGCCATGGTTGGGACGGGCATTCCCATTTCCTCCATGGTTGTGCACAACATGAGTGTGCCTTCCAAACTTGCCGGTCCCTGATCTGGTATTCCCTGAGTACGGGGAGTAGCGGGGCTTCTGATGAGCTCCAGAGTTAAACTTCCCCTGAGTGTACTTCCGCTTGCGATTCTCAATCTGCTGCTGTTTACCTTCCAAAATGAGTGCCTTATCCACCAGCTCTTTGTAGTTGTTGAAAGTATCCACTACCAGCTATATGCTCAACTCGTCATTGAGTCCTTCCAAAAACTTTTCTTGCTTGGCCGCATCATCGGCCACGTCTCCTGGTGCATAACGTGCCAATGTGCTGAAGTCATCCACGTACTGGGCCACAGAGCGATTTCCCTGGCGCAAGTTGCGAAACTCGCGCTTCTTCAGACTCATGGCTCCAGTTGAAACATGTGCGGTGCGGAAAGCTTGCTGGAACTGCTCCCAAGTTACATCAGCAATAGGATATGTGGTGGTGTAGTTCTCCCACCATGAAGCTGCTGGTCCATCTAGTTGATGTGCGGCAAAACGCACCTTCTCAGCGTTAGTACATCCAACGGTGACGAGTTCTCTCTCCATCTTACGGAGCCAGTCATCTGCCACAATGGGCTCGGTGCTGCTGGAGAAAGTTGGAGGATTCAACCTCAGAAAACGGGTGAGATTGTCAGTCTGGGGTGGATGTTGGTGGTTGTTGTTGTTCTAGTTGTTGGTCTGATTCTGGACCAATAGCTGCATCAGTGCATTCTGCTGCTGAAGGAGTTGCGTGAGTTCTGGCGGGAAGGTGAAGTCGGACTCACGTCGTGGAGGCATCTTGCTGTTTTCAGAGGGGTGAGAATTAGAATAGAACAAGGGCCTAAAAGGAGAAATTCACTACCCATATGCAATGCAACAAACATATCACACCAAACACTCATTCATTTATTCAATCAATGTCAAACATCGGGAATACAAGTCTCAATCAAACTACACATCGACCTACGCTCTTAACGTTGAAAATAAAAGATACATGGAGGGCATAACTAAAGTTTTCCTCAGAAGTACATGGTGAGTGAGTCTCCTCCAGTGGTGCTCTCCTCATAGTCATCATCGTTGCTGATGAAAGGAGCCAAGTCACCCTCAGGATGAAGATTTTCACCCATGTCCATCTGTTCCTCCAGAGTGGCGATGCGAGTGTTCAGCTTGTCGATCCTCTCTAAGAAATCCTTCATCTCATACTCATGCTCGTACTCGGCTTCCCGTAAGTCAGCTTCAAGGTCAATCTCACGGTTCATCAGATTCTTGATTGTCTTCGTATCAGTACGAACTCGAAGCTCCAGAGTCCTGATGTGCGTCTCCAGGGTCTGGATATATGACATGGTGGAGTCTCAAGTGGGAGGGGTTATGATGTTGCCATGGGCATCTCTGCGGCAAACCATGCTGAGTCCTGGTGAAATGGTTCCACCTCTGTATTCCTCCTAAATACGTCCAAGGGCACGATGAATGGCCATGTCTCTTCCAAGTATCCAGCTGGGTGCCACAAACTTGAAATCGATGGGTTCCTTCCGATTCCCAAAGGTCTTCCCTGGGATGTGCACCTCTATCCTGTAGCGTCCATCTTGTGGAAATGACATGATAGGAGTCCCGGTGATGCTCGGCAAAGCAATCCTCACGTCCTTGACGATCCTCATCAGCTCCTTACCAAAAGGCATCGTTGCGTCAGGCTGACAAAACTCCGTGGTCAACACTGGGATGAAGATGGCCATCTATAAATTTTCAAATAATCGGAGAGAAATCAGAAATGAGTAGATGAGAGTATAAGAATTTTAAAGACAAAGAGATACAATCCTAAGGCTTTCCAATCCTAGAGGTTACGTCCTACGGTCAGCGTGTGCTCTGATACCATTTCTGGAGCGACCCGACCTGAAAGGTCGAATCTTCGGTGTTTCCGTACCATCCCAAGATCATGCTGGTACACACACGGTACATCAATGTATATATCAAAGGGAAATCACACAGCATTATATTAATTGAAATCTCATATCGATTCCTTTATTACAATAAAAATTATAATAAAGTGGCCGAAGGCCAACTCATGAGAATATCTAAATCTTGCGGAAGCGTCGAAGGTAGATGAGTCCATCTGACTCCAAGGGCATCTCACTGAGCATAGAACGTGTCCTCACTCCTGGTCGGAAAAGTAATCTGCAACATGATACGTTGCAGCCGTGTAGGTCAGCATATGGAATATGCCGGCAAAGTCACAAGAGAGGGGTGAAAAGATAATCATCTAATCTACATGCTTATATGGCAGGTGGGGTGGTAAGTTTTTGCGTAAAGCCAATTTTTTTCCTACATCAAGAGAGGGCTAAGCAAAAATATTACTAAGTTGGTTGATTAATGAGATGGTTCCACCAACCAATTCTCATACCCAATTGTTAAATACCCACATCATCATATTACTTGTGTTGAGAATTACGAATGTTTCAGTTCCTTTGGCTCAAGTCGTCCATGACCGTGGACACGGCTAATCGATTAGGTTTGAGTACTCTGCAGAGTTTTGCACACGTTCCCCACAAGATTTGGTCGCCTCCGTTTAATTTCTCGCACTTCAGGGTGTTTGAGAAACGGATGACCAAAACATGGTCTTCCAAAGGGTTTCCCTGCGACACTGACGGTGCCCATCCTTTCCTACCGTTCTTCTACATCTCGTAGCACCGCCTGTCCAGGGTCACCATGATATCCAACCAAGCCAGAGCCCATAATGACTTGTGGCTGTGCAGGTAAGCCTTGGGTCTTGAAGCACCCATCCATCTCTTTGTGCCTCGGTGGATCTTTCCGCGTGAATACTGGCCATCTCCAGCATCACCTAGGCAAATCCACTGGTTTCTCCAGGGTGCCGTTCAACCATCATCCACCCAGAGGTATGTTGAAAACTCGGAGTCTTGAAATCTTGATCATTATGTAGGTCTTGAAATTATTAACTCTCTCAACTCTCATGAATCACACAACCAACCCCGTCTACTAATAGCATAGCAAAAAGGAAAACAATGTTTCCCGGGGCCAATGTATCAAAGAGTTTGAGGGGGTACCTACCACATGATACTACTACAATGTAACCAAGTTTCCAACTAACCTATCTTGCATGCAATTGGGGAAGATGGTAGAACTAATGCATATAAAACATGCGTAAACATGGTCAAAGTGACTTGCCTGATTGATGATCTTCGTACTCGTGGGACTCTAAGTAACAAGCTTCGCACTCCGGATAACCTAACGAAGCAAACAAGCACTCAATAAGCATACAACAGAATATTGTAACCCACAAACATTAATCAAGAACTAGTAAACAGTCAAGACAAAACAATGCACAAATCACAAGTAAGGAAAACACACATAGTTTTGTTTACTAGGAGGTGATTGCTAAAACACTACTATCATAATAAAACTATTTTGCAATAACAAACAATTGTTGACAGCAAATTTTTTTATTAATAACAGAATTGAATTCAGTAAAGTTTGTTGAGAAAAACTTTAGTAAAGTTTTTTTGAAAGTTTTGATAAACACTATATGAAACAACTATAGTTTTACTAACAAAAGGGCAAAACAAAACTTATTACTTAATAGCAAAACATGTTCTTAACAGAAAAGAATTTACAAATAAACTTGTTTTAGAAAACAAAATTAAATCATATAAAACTTTGTTGAAAGAAAACTATTACTAACTAGTTGTTTTAATCAAAATAAACCTATTTGAAAAGAAATTGTGATTCCTATATTAACAAAGAAATAAACTAAACAATTTTATATTTTTATTAACAACAAGTAAAACACTAAATGTTTAAACAACAGAACCTACTAAACAAATTAAAACTAAATCTAAGTTGAACTAACTAAAACTAAGTAAATAAAACTATACTATAATCCTAAGCAGATTCTGTTTATAGCTAGAACACTAACCAAAATCATCCTAAAAATCCTCAAACTAAACATGGAGGTAGTCCTAACTAATACCAAACAGTAGCAAAAAGATTCATGTCAAAATCTATTTTCAAACTCTAGTTATTCAGATTTGAATGATTTGAGCAAATTTGATTCAATTCAAATATTATAGTTCAAATTTGAAATTTAAAAGTACAGTGTGAAACTACATGAAAAATGTGAGCTATTTCAAAAAGAATCAACTCAAAACATTAAATAGATTAAAAGTTATAAGCAAAACAAAATCATAACAGGTTCTGTTTTCTAAACAAATTCAGAAAAAGTGAAATATCTAATGGACGGCCAGGGGTGACGTGGCACTATCCTATTGGCTAAGGGGGGGTGTGCGAGCGGTGCTTCGGGTGGTCAACCGAACCTAAACAGAAAACAGTTCGGCAATAACCCGATCTAATCGTGGCCGTTGCGTCTGGATCGGAGGGAGGGGGTGAGCTCGAAGATTTTACCGGAGGGGGAGGTGGACTCCGGCGATGGTGATGGCGGCCGGTGGTCGAGGACGTCGCCGGAGGTAGCTTCGGTGATCGAGGGAGGCAGCAAAGAGGTCCAGGCGACAGCGGCGGTCGTCCGGCGTCGATTGGAGAGGTCGGAGGGGCGAGGGGAAGAGTGGAGCGACGGGCACGAGCAATGGGAGCTCCGGTGGTGGCAGGGGCTCCGGCGAGGAATTTGGCAGCGCCTCGACGAGGGAGAGAGGGGGCTCGGGGGGAATGGAGAGCGGGGACTGGCCGGCTTATATAGGGGCGCTGGGGAGTGCGGGGGAAGAGAGAGGAGAAAGATCCGCGGGGAAGAAGAAACTGTCGGCGATGGATCTCCGGCGCGCGCGGGGAAGAAGAAAGGCGACCGAGCAGAGCAACGGTCGGTCGACGTGGGGCCCGGTGTCAGTGAGAGGGAGGGCGACGTTTCCGCGTCGGTCGGCTGGCGCGTATTGAATTCGCGAAATAAAGCTTGTGGGCCGGCCCGTTTTAATTCTAAAACCGTTACCGTTTTCTGTTTAATGTTTTTCCAGAGCGTTTCAAAAACCTATAAAGCATTCAAATCATCTCTAAATATAGGAGTATTATATATCAAAATTAACAGAATAATAAATGCCATTTAATGAACATTTTTATTCTGTCATTTTAACACTTTAAAAAAATAATATTTTTAGAAATTGCCTATTTGTTTTTAAAACCTTTTTGCAAATATTTTCAAAATAACTCCTGGTTATTTTTGTTCAAATAGATCACCAAGATGACCCTGGTGTGGAGTGTCATGTTACTCCCCTCTTATTTTGAACATTTTACCAAGATTTCAAATAGGTGAAAGCAACACATTGAAAGTAGAAAGGGGTTTTAGAAATTTAGAGAAGGCATTTCAACTAACACATACATTCAAACAATGGTGATGATAGATGCATAGCTATAAATCATAACATTCCAAAATGAAATTTTGGGATGTTACAGGGCATGATCAGATCATAGGCAAAACCCCTCAAACCCTTTCTGTTCAGATCAAACTTTTGGAATATTTCTATAAGAAATAATCTCAATAAATTCCAGGAAAATTCCAGCAAGTCATCACTATCATGACTAATGATCTTGCAACCTTTCACCTCCAGTAGAAGCCTCATGGTCATAGCTCAAGTAAAATGTGGTGAAAACCCCCATTTACCTCCCTGGATAGGAGCATTCTCTCTCTCCCTCTCCATTTTTCTTCTCTCCTAGGGCATCCCAGGGCATCCAATGCCCTATCCATGTATTTTTCTCCCCCCTAGATCCTCTGGGTACAGGTGGCCACGAAGAAAGTGCCAAGGGCATGACTTGACATGCAAGTCTTGCGCTCGGGGGCGCGCTACAGTGCGCACCTGCACTGTAGCCGCTGCCCAACGAGCGTCCCCGACAACGTCGAGCTGCGCCACCTTGTCCCCCCGGTCAGCCTCGACGTCTGCGACGCGACAGGCGGTCGGCCCTCTCCCTCCCCTCTCTCTCCTCTCCTCCTTCGTGCGCGCACGGCACCTCCTGAACTGGCCAGTGGCCATGCTCGCACGCGCGCCCTTCCCCGCTCTCCCTCTCTCTTCTTTTGGGCACGGACTGAGTCCACAGAGCCCCCATACACACCCATTCTCTCCCCTATGGCCCGTGGCGAGCACCCCGTGCTCACCAGCGCACCGCGTCCACGGTGAGCCGGTGGCCCGCCTACTTAAGGCCTCCCTGCGCCTCCTGCTACCCCCTCCTCGCTTCCCCTCTTCCTCCGCATCCTCCCCGTGCCCAGCGCACTCTTCCCCGTGGTTGGGAGCCCTCTCCCGACCCAAACCCTCGCCACCGCCATCGGGCGTCCCCCTCGTCGGCGTTCCCCTCACCCCCCGGCAGCCCTACGACCTCCCACCGATGCGCGACAGCTCCAGGAGCACGCCGGTGCCCTTCATCCCTGCCACTGTGGCCTAGAGCCCTCTGGTGAACCCCTCCTCTGGCCTTGTCGTGAGGAGAGGGATGACAGGTGGGGGCCACCTGTCATCCCCTCACCCCACTCCTCTCTCCCTAGCAGGCTAGGCCCGCGGGCAGGTTTAAAACTAAACCTCTCTCGCGCGGCTCCTCGCTTGGGCAAGCTTCCCTCTTGGGCCGGTTTTGGCCGGGCACTTTTAGCCCGAGGGGCACAGTATCCCTTTTCTTTATCTTTTTTCTATGGATTTCCACAAATCCCAGAGATTTGAATATTTATCCAATGTGAATAATTCTTCCACCTAAATTCCTAGAATAATCTATAGAATTTATTTGTGCCAATTATAAAAATGTTTGAAAATATTTTTAGTACTGTTTTATTTTCAAACATATATTTGGGCACTCTTTTTGCCTCTGTCAATTTATTTCCAAAATGTTTTTCATCACAAAACTCTAGGAGAATATTTTTAGTATGACATTTAGTATTTATCACAGCAGGTTAACATTGTTGGTAGTAGATTGAGTGCTCTGTTTTATGTGATTGCTTATTTTTATTGCTTTATTTCGCGACGATAGATTGTGTGGTTGACGAAGAAGTTGGACCCGAAGACATCGAAGACCCTGGAGACTTGGTTGAGCTAGGCAAGCAGCCCTTTGACCATTATGAGAAACCATTTTGATTGCATGTCATATAGCACTTTACTTTCATCATATTTGATGATGTGATGTGGTGTTCCCCTTTCGGTGGGACGCCTGTGGTACTTCTCCATTGACACTTGCATCGTGCATGACCCTACCCTTATGAGGGTTTTGGGGGTGGGTGTAGTTAGGATGCCAGTAGATGCTACGCAAGTGGCGATGCGACTTATGCATGGTGATGGAAAGAAAAGAAATGATTTCCAAGACTCTTTCCAAAACCTCGTCGGGTGCCACTAATGCATGAGGGAGATGACGATGAGAAGGGTGACCACTTGAGAAAGAAGCAGTGTGCCGGAGCAAGTTGAGTATGTGTTTTTGAAAATGGATTAGATTTAAGGTCTCCTGACCGTCGCAACCTTACATGCACAACGAAGATACCCCTTATGGGACGGGGTTGTTGATTACTATGGTTGGTGCTAGCAAGGAGCCCGCATTACTAGTGGCAAGAGTGAAGTGGTCAGTCTTGAGACGGGGTCATCCCTGAGAGGAAGGTCATGCGCTGTCTTTACAGGCACCGGGCACACCGTTGCGTGCCCCCATGGATGATGCGAGTGATGTATATCATGAGGGATGGCACCAACGAGTGGACTCTCTGTTTAGTATCACCATGGGAAAGGCATTGGGTTGGGTGCTTACCTCGGGTATGTTAAATACCGCGAGTCATGGATGACACGGAAGTTCCCCGAGTCTTGTGGGTAAAGTGTGCAACCTCTGCAGAGTGTAAAACTATTCGAATACCCGTGTCCGCGTTTATGGACAGTTGGAGGTCCTTCTTAAACTACGTCCGGACGTTTTCATAAAACTTGGTGTGACTTGGGTAAGATGGTGACAAAGAGGTCACATGAACAATGAACTAAGTCTGATGACTTAGTATGATGACTGAATATGAGGTGCTCAACCTCTACTATGTTGATATTTGTATCTTGTTTGTATGGTTATCTGCCTATTGTTGATGCATGCTTACAGGATACTTGACCATGTCATTGCATTTCTAGGATCACTACGATACTTGATCTCTACGATACTTGATCTCTAGGATCACTGTACACGTGCATTCAGTGATCACGACTTATGAGTCGGGGTCCTCACAGAGCTGGCATCACAGCCTTCCTGACATCGGCTTTCCCTTACTCTTTGGGGATATCCTGGAGAAGTGCCAGTTTCACCAACCACCCATTTTCCTCTACCACGAGCACTAGGTCGATGTCGTCACAAAGGAGTAGCACGTAGATGTGGTCGTGAAGGCAAACGACTCCCCAACCAGTTGGTTCTTTGAAGGACCACGGATGGAGACCATGATGTTTGGCGTCGAGACAGCTGCACGCAAGGCACTCCTGCACCTTCGAGATATCATTCTAGAGATAGCTGACAAGCCAGCTACTCGCTACCTTCCCTTCAGGAAGGATGACTTTGCCGAGAGTTGGACACTGATTCCGACCAAGGAAGATGGCACGACACTCAGGTTCCAGACCTATTTCAGCTTCTCTGCCGATAGTCTTGTTCACAACGTGATGAAGGAGTCCGTGAAGCTCCGCAAGGAACTTAACCACACCCGAGAACTACTTCGGCAAGCCAAGATGAAGCCAGACAAGATCAAGAAGGATGGAGCCCCTAAGGGATGCCTAGCTGTCGCTTATCGACGGGGAGTACCCCCAGCTAGTGATGCACCCACACGTCATCATCGCATGAGTGCAAAGGAGTACGGTGAGCTCTTCACCGACCCGCCTGCAAAGCGTCGTCAGGATGGACCTCCCTGTTACCTGACCCCTTTGACCAGGAGCGATGCCCGCTCAGATGGTGAACAGGAGGAAGAAACAGAGGAGCGTGACTACGAGACCGAGCACTCCACCACCTGAGTCCGAGAACCCCTAGGGTAGGATCAGTCATGTATCCCTCATGCGAAGTCGAGTCCGTGTAATGGTTCTTATGAAACCATGTGTGTGTTGGGGAACGTTGCATGGGAAACAAAATTTTCCTACGCACACGCAGATCTATACATGGGGATGAGCATCTACGAGAGGGAGAGTGGATCTACATACCCTTGTAGATCGCTAAGCGGGAAGCGTTAAGAAACGTGGTTGGTGTAGTCGAACGTCTTCGCGATCCAAATAACCATGCATCCCGCGATCCAATCACGATCCATGCCACGAACTTGATCATGATCCATCCCACGAAATAGATCACGATCCGTCCCACGAACTTGATCATGATCTGTCCCACGAACTTGATCACGATCCGTCCCACGAACTTGATCACGATTCTTCCGATCTAGCGCCGAACGGACGGCACCTCCGCGTTCAACACACGTACAGCTTGATGACGATCTCCACCGTCTTGATCCAGCAAGAAGGAGTGGAGAGGAAGAAGAGTTCTCCGGCAGCGTGACGGCACTCCGGTGATGGTGGTGGAGCAATTCCGGCAGGGCTTTGCCTAAGCACTGCAGGAATCCGATCTATAGGAGAAACTATGCACTGGAGGAACGGGTAGCACGTGGCTGAAAAACTTGTGCAAAAAGCCTCAGTACAACCAGTATATATAGGAGGAAGAGAGGAGAGGCCTTGGCACAAGGTCCAAGTCCTCCTTGCTTCGGTCGAAGGAGAGAGGGAGAGGTGGAGTCCACCTCCAATCCTAGTAGGACTAGGATTCACCCTATTTTGCCTTTTTTACTTTTTCTCTTAGTTCTTTTTCCTCCAGCCGCATGGGCCTCTTGTGGATATTACACCAGCCCACTAAGGGCTGGTTTACACCCTCCTACAGCCCATGTAGCCTCTTGGGTCGAAATACCCCTCCCAGTGGCCTCCCGGTACACTACCGACACTCCCGGTACACTACCGATGAGCCCGAAACTTTTCCGGCGACCAAAATAGGACCTCCTATATATGAATATTTACCTCTGGACCATTCCGGAGCTCCTCGTGACGTCTGGGATCTCATACGGGACTCCGAACAAACTTTGATCACCGCCATACATAACTCTATACTACCGAAACGTCACCAAACCTTAAGTCTGCAGACCCTGCGGGTTCGAGAACTATGTAGATATGACCGAGACACCTCTACGGTCAATAACCAATGGCGGGACCTAGATGTCCACATTGGTTCCTACATATTCTACGAAGATCTTTATCGGTTGAACCTCTGTGTCAAGGATTCAGTTAATCCCGTATGATGTTCCCTTTGTTCTTCAGTATGTTACTTGCCTGAGATTCGATTGTCGGTATCTCCATACCTAGTTCAACTTCGTTACTCGCAAGTCTCTTTACTCGTTCCGTAATACAAGATCCCATAACTAACACTTAGTCACATTGCTTGCAAGCCTTATTGTGATGTTGTATTACCGAGTGGGCCCTGAGATACCTCTCCATCACATGCAGTAACAAATCCCAGTATTGATCCATGCCAACTCAACAGACACCCTCGGAGACACCTGTAGAGCACATTTATAGTCACCCAGTTAATTTGCGACATTTGTTACACACAAGGCACTCCTCCGATGTCCGTGAGTTACATGATCTCATGGTCATAGGAACATATACTTGACAATGCAGAAAACAGTAGCATTAAACTGACACGATCATAAGCTACGTTTGTAGTTTGGGTCTTGTCCATCACATCATTCTCCTAATGATGTGATCCCGTTATCAAATGACATCTCATGTCCATGGCTAGGAAACCTTAACCATCTTTCGATCAACGATCTAGTTCACTAGAGCCATACTAGGGACATTGTGTTTGTCTATGTATCCACACATGTATCCATGTTTCCAATTAATACAATTCTAGCATGGATAATAAATAATTATCATGAACAAGGAAATATAATAATAACCACTTTATTTATTGCCTCTAGGGCATATTTCCAACAGTCTCCCACTTGCACTAGAGTCAATAATCTAGCTCACATCACTATGTGATTTACATTGTAATGAATCGAACACCCATACAGTTCTGGTGTTGATCATGTTTAGTCAATGGGTCTGCAACATTCAGATCCGTGGGCACTTTGCAAATATTTATGTCCTTCTCCTCAATGTAATATCGGATGGAGTTGAAGCGTCGATTTATATGTCTGGTCCTCTTGTGAACCCTTGGTTCCTTGGCTAGAGCAATGGCACCAGTGTTGTCACAGAACCGGCTCATTGGATGCAGTGCACTGGGCACTACTCCAAGATCTATCATGAACTGCTTCATCCAGACACCTTCCTTCGCCACCTCCGAGGCTGCGATGTATTCCGCTTCGCACGTAGAATCAGCTACCACGCTTTGGTTGGAACTGCACCAGCATACCGCTTCCCCGTTAAGAATAAATACGTATTTGGTTTGTGACTTAGAGTCATCCGGATCAGTGTCAAAGATTGCATCGACGTAACCCTTTACGATGAGCTCTTCATCACCTCCATAAACAAGAAACATTTCCTTAGTCCTTTTCGGGTACTTAAGGATATTCTTGACCGCTTGCTAGTGCTCCATTCCAGGATCACTTTGAAACCATCCGGCCATACTTATGGCAAGGTTGACATTGGGTCTTGTGCATAGCATTGCATACATGATAGAGCCTATGGCTGAAGCATAGGGGATGACACTCATCTTTTCTCTATCTTCTGCAGTTACTGGGCATTGAGTCTTACTCAGCTTCACACCTTGTAACACAGGCAAGAACCCCTTCTTGGACTGATCCATTTTGAACTTCTTCAAAACTTTATCAAGGTATGTGCTCTGTGAAAGTGCTATTAAGCGTCTCGATCTATCTCTATACATCTTAATGCCTAATATGAAAGCAGCTTCTCCTAGGTCCTTCATTGAAAAACTATTGTTCAAATATTCCTTGACGCTTTCCAGCATTTCTATATTGTTTCCAATCAGCAATATGTCATCCACATATAATACTAGAAACGCTATAGAGCTCCCACTCACATTCTTGTAAATACAAGCTTCTCCGTAAACTTGTATAAACTCAAACGCTTTGATCACCTCATCAAAGCACTTATTCCAACTCCGAGATGCTTGCACTAGTCCATAAATGGATCGCTGGAGTTTGCAAACTTTGTCAGCATTCTCTGGATCGACAAAACCTTCGGGTTGCATCATATACAACTCTTCCTCAAGGAAACCGTTGAGGAACGCTGTTTTGACATCCATCTGCCAAATTTCATAGTCGAAATAAGCAGCTATTGCTAACATGATTCTGACACACTTAAGCATCGCTACGGGTGAGAAAGTCTCATCATAGCCAACTCTTTGAACTTGTGAAAAACCCTTTTCCACAAGTCGAGCTTTATAGACGGTGATATTACCGTCCGCGTCTGTCTTCTTCTTAAAGATCCATTTGTTCTGAATAGCCTTTCGCCCTTCAGGTAATACTTCCAAAGTCCATACTTTGTTTTCATACATGGATCCCATCTTGGATTTCATGGCTTCTAACCATTTCTCGGAATCCGGGCCCATCACTGCTCCTCCATAGCTCGTAGGTTCATTGTTGTCCAACAACATGACCTCTAAGACAGGGTTGCTGTACCACTCAGGGGTAGTACGCGGCCTTGTTGACCTACGAGGTTCAATAGCATCTTGATCCAAAGCTTCATGATCATCATCATTAACTTCCTCTTCTACCGTCGTAGGTTCCACAGAAACATCTTTCTGCACTGCGCTACTTTCTGGTTGAAGTAAAGATTCAATAACCTCATCAAGCTTTATTTCCCCCCACTCAATTATTTCGAGAGAAACTCTTTCTCAAGAAATGTTCCGTTCTTAGCGACAAAAACTTTGCCGTCAGATCAGAGTTACAAGGTATACCCGACTGTCTCTTTTGGGTATCCTATGAAGACGCATTTCTCCGCTCTGGGTTCCAGCTTTTCAGGCTGAAGCTTTTTGACATAAGCATCACATCCCCAAACTTTAAGAAATGACAACTTTGGCTTCTTGACAAACCACAATTCATATGGCATCGTCTCAACGAATTTTCATGGTGCCCTATTTAAAGTGAATGCAGCTGTCTCTAATGCATAACCCCAAAACGATAGTGGCAAATCAGCAAGAGACATCATAGAACGCACCATATATAATAAGGTTCGATTACGACATTCGGACACACCATTATGCTGTGGTGTTCTGGGCGGTGTCAACTGTGAAACAATTCCACATTGTCTTAAGGGACTGCCAAACTCATAACTCAGATATTCACCTTCTCGATCAGATCGCAGGAACTTAATCTTCTTGTTACGATGATTCTGAACTTCACTCTGAAATTGCTTGAACTTTTCAAACGTTTTAGACTTATGTTTCATTAAGTAAATATACCCATATCTACTTAAGTCATCAGTGAAGGTGAGAAAATAACGATATCCACCACGCGCTGGGACATTCATTGGACTGCACACATCAGTATGTATGATTTCCAATAACTCACTCGCCCATTCCATTGTTCCAGAGAACGGTGTTTTAGTCATCTTGCCCATGAGGCATGGTTCACATGTGTCAAGTGATTCAAAATCAAGTGACTCCAAAAGTCCATCAGCATGGAGCTTCCTCATGCATTTTACACCAATATGACCTAAATGGCAGTGCCACAAGAAAGTGGTACTATTATTATCAACTCTACATGTTTTGGCATCAATGTTATGAACATGTGTGTCATCACTATCAAGATTCAAATGAATAAACCCCTAACATTGGGTGCATGACCATAAAAGATATTACTCATATAAATAGAACAACCTTTATTCTCTGATTTAAATGAGTAACCGTCTTGCAATAAACAAGATCCAGATATAATGTTCATGCTTAACACAGGCACTAAATAACAATTATTCAGGTTCATCACTAATCCCGATGGTAATCGAATAGAGAGCATGCCGACGGCGATCACATCAACCTTGGAACCATTTCCCATGCGCATCGTCACTTCGTCCTTTGCCAGCCTTCGTTTATTCCGTAGTTCCTGCTTTGAGTTGCAGATGTGAGCAACCCAACTAGTATCAAATACCCAGGCACTACTACGAGAGCTAGTAAGGTACACATCAATAACATGTATATCATATATACCTTGTTTGTCGTTGGCCGCCTTCTTATCAGCCAGGTAATTGGGGCAGTTCTGCTTCCAGTGACCAGTTCCCTTGCAATGAAAGCACTTAGTTTCTGGCTTGGGTCCATGCTTGGACTTCTTTACAGGAGTAGCAACTGCTTTGCCATCCTTCTTGGTTTTACCCTTCTTGACCTTGCCCTTGAACTTGCCATTTTTCTTGAAACTAGTGGTTTTATTGACCATCAACACTTGATGTTCTTTCTGGATTTCAGACTCAGCGACTTTTAGCATAGCAAACAGCTCGGCGACTGACTTGTTCATCCCGTGCATGTTATAGTTCATCACAAAGCTCTTGTATCTAGGTGGCAGTGATTGAAGAACTCTATCAGTGATCGCCTCTAGCGGAAGGGCAATTCCCAACTCCGCTAGACGAGTTGAATACCCAGACATTCTGAGTATATGTTCACTGATAGACCTGTTCTCCTCCATCTTGGAAGCATAGAACCTATCGGAGGTTTCATACCTCTCGATCCGGGCGTTCTTCTGAAAGATAAACTACAACTACTAGGACATCTCATATGCTCCATGACGTTCAAAATGTCTTTGAAGTCCGGGTTCTAAGCCATACAATATCGCACACTGAACTATTGAGTAATCTCCAATACGTGCCTCCCAAGCGTTCTGAACGTCTTCGAAGGTCATGTCTTCTGGTTGGTCACGAAGCAGTGCATCAAGGACATATGTTTCTGGGAAGCCGTGAGGATAATCCTCAGATTACGGGCCCAGTCAACAAAGTTACTTCCATCATCTTTCAACTTAGCTTTCTCTAGGAACGCATTAAAATTCAGGGGTGTTACTCCGCGAGCCATTGATCTACAACATAAATATGCAAAGTTTACTTAGACTATTGTTCAAGATAATGAGTTTAGTTAATCAAATTACTAAAGCTCCCACTCAAATTGACATCCCTTAGGTCATCTGAGTGTCACATGATCCAAATCCACCAACTCAAGTCCGATCATCACGTGAGTTGAGGTGGCTTCAATGGTGAACATCATTATGTTGATCATATCTACTATATGACTCTTGTTCGACCTTTCGGTCTCTTGTGTTCCGAGGCCATGTCTGTACAAGCTAGGCTCGTCAAGTTTAACCCGAGTGTTCTGCGTGTGCAACACTGGCTTGCACCCGTTGTATGTGAACGTAGAGTCTATCACACCCGATCATCACGTGGTGTCTCAACACGATGAACTTTCACAACGGTGCACACTCGTGGAGAACACAATTTATCTTGAAATTTCAAGTGAGGGATCACCTTATAATGCTACCATCATACTAAGCAAAACAAGGAGGATAAAAGGATTAACATCACATGCAATTCATAAGTGACATGATATGGCCATGAACTTGTGATTTAGATCTCCATCTTGAAAGCACCGGCATGATCTCCATCGTCACCGGCACGACACCATGATCTCCATCATCTTGATCTCCATCAACGTGTCACCATCGGGGTTGTCACGCCCTACATGCTTCTACTACTATTGCTACCGTTTAGCAATAAAGTAAATCATTACATAGCACTTAATGATTGACACGCAGGTCATACAATAATTAAAGACAACCCTATGGCTCCTGCCGGTTGCCATACTCATCGATATGCAAGTCGTGAAATTCTATACATCACATGATCATCTCATACATCACATATATCACATCATGTAATTGGCCATATCACATCACAACATACCCTACAAAAACAAGTTAGACGTCCTTTAATTGTTGTTGCATGTTTTACGTGGCTGCTATGGGTTTCTAGCAAGAACGATTCTCACCTACACATAAACCGCAACGATGATACATAATTTTCTTTTCAACCTTCTCAAGGACCGCCTTTGTCGAATCCGATCCAACTAAAGTGAGAGAAACTGGCACCCGCAAGACATCTATGCAACAAGTTTTGGTCGAGGGAACCGGTCTCTCGTAAGCGTACGAGTAATGTTGGTCCGGGCCGCTTCATCTCACAATACCGGTGAACCAAAATCCGACCAAGAGAGGAAGCAATCTAAGCATCAACGCCCACAAACCTTTTGTGTTCTACTCAAGATCTCATCAACACATAGACCTAGCTCATGATGCCACTGTTGGGGAACATTGCATGGGAAACAAAATTTTCCTACGCACACGCAGATCTATCCATGGTGATGAGCATCTACGAGAGGGAGAGTGGATCTACACACCCTTGTAGATCGCTAAGCGGGAAGCGTTAAGAAACGCGGTTGGTGTAGTCGAACGCCTTCGCGATCCAAATCACCGTGCGTCCCGCGATCCACTCACGATCCGTCCCACGA
The DNA here is from genome assembly GCA_022496015.1 of Hordeum marinum. Classification (NCBI taxonomy): domain Eukaryota; kingdom Viridiplantae; phylum Streptophyta; class Magnoliopsida; order Poales; family Poaceae; genus Hordeum; species Hordeum marinum. Next base: position 335,370,337 of record CM039677.1, on the reverse strand, counting down.
ACTTGATCACGATCCATCCCACGAACTTGATCATGATCTGTCCCACGAACTTGATCACGATCTGTCCCACGAACTTGATCACGATCCGTCCCATGAACTTGATCACGATCCTTCCGATCAAGCGTCGAACGGACGGCACCTCCGCGTTCAGCACACGTCCAGCTTGCTGATGATCTCCACCCTCTTGATCCAGAAAGAAGGAGTGGAGAGGAAGAAGAGTTCTCCGGCAGCGTGACGGCGCTCCCGTGATGGTGGTGGAGCAATTCCGGCAGGGTTTCGCCTAAGCACTGTAGAAATCCGATCTAGAGGAGAAACTATGCATTGGAGGAACGGGTAGCACATGGCTGAAAAACTTGTGCAAAAACCCTCAATACAACCAGTATATATAGGAGGAAGAGAGGAGAGGCCTGCACAAGGGCCAAGTCCTCCTTGCTTCGGCCGAAGGAGAGAGGGAGAGGTGGAGTCCACCTCCAATCCTAGTAGGACTAGGATTCACCCTATTTTCCTTTTTTTCACTTTTTCTCTTAGGCCTTTTTCCTACACCCGCATGGGCCTCTTGTGGATATTCCACTAGCCCACTAAGGGCTGGTTTACACCCTCCTACAGCCCATGTAGCCTCTTGGGTCGAAATACCCCTCCCGGTGGCCTCCCAGTACACTACCGGCACTCCCGGTACACTACCGATGAGCCCGAAACTTTTCCGGCGACCAAAACAGGACTTCCTATATATGAATCTTTACCTCCGGACCATTCCAGAGCTCCTAGTGATGTCCGGGATCTCATCCGGGACTCCGAACAAACTTCGGTCACCACCATACATAACTCTATACTACCGAAACATCACCAAACCTTAAGTGTGCAGACCCTGCGGGTTCGAGAACTATGTAGACATGACCGAGACAACTCTACGGTGAGTAACCAATGGTGGGACCTGGATGTCCACATTGGTTCCTACATATTCTACGAATATCTTTATCGGTCGAACATCTATGTCAGGGATTCAGTTAATCCCGTATGCTGTTCCCTTTGTTCTTCGGTATGTTACTTGCCCGAGATTCGATCGTCGGTATCTCCATACCTAGTTCAACCTTGTTACTGGAAAGTCTCTTTACTCGTTCCGTAATACAAGATACCGTAACTAACACTTAGTCACATTGCTTGCAAGCCTTATTGAGATGTTGTATTACCGAGTGGGCCCTGAGATACCTCTCCATCACACGGAGTAACAAATCCGAGTATTGATCCATGCCAACTCAATAGACACCCTCGGAGACACCTATAGAGCACCTTTATAGTCACCCAGTTACATTGCGACGTTTGATACACACAAGGCACTCCTCCGATGTCTGTGAGTTACATGATCTCATGGTCATAGGAACATGTACTTGACATGCAGAAAACAGTACCATTAAACTGACACGATCATAAGCTATGTTTGTAGTTTGGGTCTTGTCCATTGTGTTTGTTTATGTATCCACACATGTATCCATGTTTCCAATTAATACAATTCTAGCATGGATAATAAACAATTATCATGAACAAGGAAATATAATAATAAACACTTTATTTATTGCCTCTAGGGCATATTTCCAACAGTGTGCTTGTTGTTTGCTTTGTTGTTTGTGTTCCGATGCAAGTCGCACTTTTGCCTTGGGAAACATGTACACGACCCATCGTCTATCTTAATATATGTTGTTGGTCTTTCAACCTTTGTTTCAAAACACATTCACTTGACCAACCTCCTTAGGCGCGCTTTTCCGTTATTGCTTATCCTCTTGTCAATCCCAGTTGTTTGACTTGGCTGCTCCAAACAGGATGGTGACTGCTACCCGCAACAGCTCCTTCACCAACCCTGAAGCCGGCAACTCGAGCCAGCAACAGGGAGCTTGTGGGGCTGCTCACGCTGGAGGACACCAGGAGCAGCCACAAGGCGACATTCCCCCGCCACCACCTCCACCAGAGAACATGACCATAGCTCAGTTTCTCCAAGTTTTCCGGGAGGAGCGCCAAGCCAACAATGTTTCTATCCAGCAGATGACTCCGGCCCTCGTGAACAACCAGCAGCAAGGCAGGAACGGAAATGGCCACTCCACGCTGTCTGAGTTCATGAGGAACTCGCCCCAACCTTCACCGAGACTGCTGAACCATTGGATGCTGACGAGTGGATCCGCACCATCAAGGACCTCCTTGTATTGGTCATGTGCAATGAGGATCGTGAGAAGGTGCTTTATGCCTCTCACTGCCTCAGAGGTATTGCCCGAGCTTGGTGGGATGGATTCAAGATCATGCAAGGAGAACGTGTGATCACGTGGAATGACTTCAAGGAAGGATTCCGCACTGCCCATATTCCTTCTGGGATCATGGCTATCAAGAAGAGAGCATTCCGAGCGCTGAATCAAGGAAGTGGCTCTGTCAAGGAGTACCTGCAGAAGTTCAACCTGCTGTCAAGGTATGCACCTGAAGATGTCAGCACGGAGGATGCCAAGAAGGAATGCTTCATGGAAGGACTTCAATGGGTCCTATAGTATCAGCTCATCATCTGCAACTGTCATACCTTCTTTGACCTGGTGAACAAGGCCCTCATGCTGGAAGACAAGCGTTGTACCATCGACGACACTCGTAAGCGCAAGATGATCAGCAAGGGAAGCTCAAGCAACTAGAAGCCTCGCCCCTGGCAGCCAGCCCCAGCGAAGCCAACCTATCACTCGCAGCAGGCTAGACCTCCTGCACCTCGTCCGAGCTACCAGCCTCAGCAGTATGCCAATCCTAGGCCAGCCTACAACAACAACCCCAATAACAACAACGGTGGCAGAAACTTCAACAACAATCCTGGACAAGTCGCTTGCTTTGGGTGTGGTCAGCCAGGACACATCTCTAGGCTGTGTCCCAACAAGAAGTCAGACGCCTCACGCCCCAATGTGCTAGCTCAAGGTCAAGACAGCTACGACCCCATGAAGAGAACTACGCAACTCATGATCTTGAGTTAGCAGTCGTGGTGCATGCCTTGAAAACATGGCGACATTAACTTTTGGGGAAGCAATGTGAAATATTCACATACCACAAGAGTTTGAAGTATATCTTCACTCAAAGGAGTTGAAAATGAGGCAGCGAAGATGGTTGGAATTGATCAAGGATTACGACCTCAGTGTTCAATACCACCCCGGAAAGGCCAATGTGGTAGCAGACGCCTTGAGCAAAAAGGCTTGTTCCTTGAATGCTATGATTAAGGAAAGGCTACCCACCCTGTATGAAGAACTTGAAAGCTTCGGCCTGGAACTGGTTGCACCCGGATTCCTTGCCAACCTGAAAGCAAAGCCTACCTTGACGAATGATATCAAGGAAGCCCAGAAGGGACATGAGAGCATTGAAGACATCAAGAGGAAGATCAAGGCAGGCAAGGCCCCAGGATTGTCGGTGGATGAACAAGGTGCTGTATGGTTCGGGACTCGCATTTGCGTACCCAAGAAGGAAGATCTCGAGAACCTGATCTTGCAAGAAGCCCACAACACTACCTATTCCATTCATCCTGGAGGAACCAAGATGTATCAAGACCTCAAGGCAAGATTCTGGTGGCATGGCATGAAGCGGGAGATAGGCACGTTCGTCGCCAAGTGTGACATATGCGAGAGATTAGCTGAGCATCAGTGACCCGCTGGGCTATTGCAACCTCTCAAAGTGCCTGAATGGAAATGGGATAAAGTTGTGATGGATTTCATCACCGGTTTACCAAGGTCAAGCAAGGGATATGATTCCATTTGGGTCATCGTCAACCACCTGACCAAGGTAGCCCACTTCATCCCTGTCAGAACCACCTATGATGGAAGCCAACTTGCAAACCTCTACATCAACTGCATCGTGAGTCTTCACGGAGTTCCAAAGGAGATCGTGTCAGAGTGAGGAACGCAGTTCACCTCAAGATTCTGGAAGATTTTTCAAGTATCTAAGGGAACCAAGCTCTCCTTCAACACTGCTTTTCACCCCAGACCGGTGGACAAACGGAATGAGGAAATCAGATACTCGAAGATATGCTCCGCGCTTCTGTTTTGGCATATGGAGCCAAGTGGGAAGATTGCCTACCATTCGTCGAGTTCTCCTACAACAACAACTAACAGTTGAGTCTTTAGATGGCACCATTTGAGGTGTTGTATGGGCGCAAGTGCCATACCCCCTCAACTAGTCGGAAACCGGAGAAGGATTTGTTTTTGGACTAGACATGCTCCACGAAGCCGAAGAGCAAGTTCAACTCATCCGGGAGCGCCTGGAGGCCGCCGAATCAAGATAGAAGAGCCACGCCGACTCGCACCACCGAGAAGCAAACTTCTGTGTCGGTGACCATGTCTACCTCCGGGTCAAACCTCTCAAAGGAACCAAGCATTTCCACGTTAAGGGAAAGCTTGCACCAAGATACATTGGTCCCTTCAAGATCACTACAATGCGAGGAGAAGTTGCCTACCAACTGGAACTACCTCCCGAACTGTCAGATGTGCACAATGTCTTCCATGTGTCTCAACTCCGGAAGTGTCTGCAAGTTCCCAACCGTCCCGACCTCTACAAGGACATCGATCTTCAGCCAGATCTCACTTATCGTGAGAGGCTAGTTCGCCTTTTGGATGAAGCCGAGCACTGCACCTGAAGCCGCACCATCAAGTACTTCAAGGTCTAGTGGAGCAACCACACTGAAGCAGAAGCAACCTGGGAGCGTGAAGATTATCTTAGATCGGAGTTCCCTTATCTTTTTAGCGCTTAGCCTAGGAATCTCGGGGACGAGGTTCTTGTAAGGGGGGAAGGTCTATCACACCCTGTGTTTGTAGCACATTGTTATGTTTGGGTTTATAAAATTTGGAGCCAACTAAAACTTTTTCGATGTGCTTGTGCTTGCTTGCTATGTTGTCTGCTTGCTTGATGATTGTGGTGTGGCACTACTAGGTTCTATTCCACTTGAAATTCATCTCCCATGTCCCCAAATCTCTTGCCCAATGATCAAGCCATGTGAATAGTGCCCAAAATTATTTTTATCAAATTTTGTCTTAACCGAAAAAGATTTCTTCAAATTAGGTTTTCAAAACCCCCTAGAATGAGGTTTGCATTGCAAGGCTTCAAATTAGGTGGACCCTTCTTTTCCAATGGCTTTATTTCAAACCTACTATATATGACTTCCAAAAACCACCAAATATTATTTTTTAAAGATTATTTTCATAAATTATTTAAAGGCTTTTTCTTAAGGCCAGAAATGGTTTTTCCTAGGGAAAAAATATTTAAATGCTTTGAAAATATTTGAGAAAATTTAGAGAAACTCGGTGGACATATATTTTCCATATATATGAGTTTCAACACAAGGGCATGATCAGATCATAGCAAAACCCCTCAAAACCCTTTCTGTTCAGATCAAACTTTTGAAATATTTCTCTAAGAAATATTCCCAATAAATTCCAAGAAAATTCTAGGAAGTCAACACCATCATGGGTGATGATCTTACAAAGTTTCATCTCAATCAAAGTCGGTTTGGTTCATCAAACCATCCCAAAACCATTTCTGTCCAGAATCAAATTTGAGCAACTTTACATTGTGAAGTGTTCCCCCTTGGCCTCAAACTTTGTGGGCAGGCTCTAATGGCCAAATAGTGATGATACACTAAGTGTTGCATCAAGGGTAAAAGCCTAGCATCATTAGATCTGCAGAAATCTGGTTCTGCTAATTTCTAGGGTTCATTAAAATTCCATTGACAAATTTCTTCCCTTGGGCTCAAACTTGGTGAAACCTTTCATCTCTACCTAACCATTGACCCTGGTAAGTATCTCAGTGAATTGGTAGAATCTTCTTGCCCAAAACACCACCAAACACCTTCTGGTGAATTGGTAAAACCATCTTTTCCCCACCTTATCCTTTTACCCTTGGACCCAGCTTTTTACCAGAGCCTCTGGTAAGTGCCTTGCACCTTCAGTAACTCTCCTTGGCCAAGGCACCTCAAGTAAGTGGGGTAATTTCCTCATTTTACCCCTTGGACAGGTGTTTTTCCTCTCCCTCTCACTTTTTCTTCTCTCGTAAGGCATTCGAGAGCACCCAATACCCTATTCTCCATTGTTAACTGCCCCAAGATCCCCTAGGCAGGAGCGGCCATGCAGAAGACGTTGTTGGCATGCCAAACGCGCGCTCTAGAGCGCGCTACAGTGCCAACAGGCACTGTAGCCGTTGGCCACTACATGGCCCCGACCACCTCGGGCTCCCCCTTCTGGCTAGATGGTTGGCCTCGGCGTCTGCGCCATGCCACCATGTTCGACCCTCCTCTGGCCCTCCTTGCATGTGCTGTGGCCGCCCGAGCCAGCCAACCGCGGGGCTCGCACGCGCCCTCCCCTGCCTCTCTCTCCTCCCCCTTCGGCCTAGACCAGTCCCAGGAGCGCCCCTGACTCGTCCCCTCTCTCTCCCATGGCCTCTAGCCCTGGCCACGAGCTCACGGGTGCACCCGAGCTTGGTGGACCGAGGGCCGCCTAGTTAAGGCCCTCCTTGAGATCTCTCCCCCTCCTCTGCCCCCCTCTCGTCCTCCATAGACCGCCCCGAGCCCCCTTTTGAGCCCCCCGAGCACCAATGCCTGAGATCGACCGAGGTGCCACCGCGGCGAAGCTCCATCGATATCGGGAAACAGGCCCGCTCCAACGCTCTCCTCTCCTCCTTTGAGCCTGCAGCTCATCCCTGACTCGTTTCCCCCTCTCCCCCTCTCATTTTGAGGTAGGAAACGTCGGCTTTGACCCTTGTCAGCCTCTCTTCCTCCGTCCCGCGCTCTCTCTCTTCCCTCTTGTGTCGCTGGCGACCGGGCCCCACACGTGAGGTTTGAACCTAACCGCGCGCGAGGCCGGCTGGCTAGCCAGCTCGGCCAGCCCAGCCTCTGGCCGCCTCTGGCCTAGGTCCTAGTGGCCTTTTTCTTTCTTTTTCTTTTTCTGTTTTCTATGGACTTTGCAAAAATCCCACAGACTTATATATTTATCCAATGCCAATAATTTTTGCACCTAAATTCCTAGAATAATCCCTAGAATTTAATAGTGCCATTTGTAAAAATGTTTGAAAATATTTTTAGTATTGTTTTATTTTAAAACTTATATTTGGGCACCTTTTTGCTTCTGTTAATTTATTTCCAAAATATTTTCAACAACCAAACCCTAGGGAAATATTTTAGTATGACATTTAGTATTTATCAGAGTAGGTTAACATTTTGGCTAGTAGTTTGTGTGCTCTGTTTTGGGTGTGTTGCCTATTTTTATCGCTTTATTTCATGACGATAGATTGCGCGGTTGACGAAGAAGTTGGACCCGAAGACTTCGAAGACCACAGAGACTTTCTTGAGCCAGGCAAGCAGCCCTTTGACCATGATGACAAACCATTTTTATTGCATGCCATCTAGCACTTTACTTTCATCATATTAGATCATGTGATGTGGTGATCACCTTTCGGTGGGATGCCTCCGTTACTTTTCCGTTGACACTTGCATCATGCATGACCCTACCACCTTATGAGGGTTATGCGGGTGGGAGTAGATAGGATGCTAGTAGATGCTACACAAAGGGATATCATCTATGCATAGTGATGGAAATAAGGAGATGATTTCAAATACTTTTCGAAAACCCCGTCGGGTGCCACTAATGCTCGAGGGAGCTGATGATGAGATGGGTGACCACTTGAGAAAGAAGTCGTGTGCCAGAGCAAGATGAGGATGTGTTTTCAAAAATGGAGGGTTTAAGATTTGTCGACCGTCCCGACCTTACATGTGCAACAACGATACCCCTTATGGGACGGGGCTTTGTTGATTACCTTGGTGGGTACTGGCAAGGAGCCCGCATTACTAGTGTCAGGAGTGGCGTGGTCACTCTTGATACGGGGTCGTACCGGTATGTATGATGATGTGCTTTCTTTATAGGCGCCGGGCACACCGTTGGTCCCCTCATGTGTGGTACGGTTAGAGCGAGGCTCGTGTGATGTACATCATGAGGGTTGGGTACCAATCGAGTGGACTCTTTGTTTAGTATCACTAGGGGAAAGGCATTGTTCGGGTGCTTACCTCGGATATGTTATATACCGCGAGTCGTGGATGACACGGAAGTTCCCCGAGTCTTGTGGGTAAAGTGTGCAACCTATGCAGAGTGTAAAACTATTCGAATAGCCGTGTCCATGGTCAAGTAGAGTTGGGTCGTTCTTCTTATGCCAAGTCCGAATGTTTTCGCAAAAACATGGTGTGAGTATGGGTGTGATGGTGACAAGAGGTCACATGAGCTATGACCGATGACTCAACGTGATGAGTAAACATGAGATGTTCGACCAATACTTATGATGATATCTGCAATTTGTTCAAATGGATACCTGCTAATTGTTGATGCATGCTCACTAGTTACTTGATCGTGTCATTTGCATTTAAAAATTAGCTTTCTGCAAACTTACCTATTAGTGCTATATCATGCATCATTATTGCCTTGTTCCACAACTTGGGTTGCTTGATGAAAGTGCGTTATATCGACTAGAGGGGGGGTGAATAGGCAATTTTTACAAATTCATCACTTGAGGAATTTCAACTTTGAGGAATTTGAAATGTGATGAATAACTAGCAACGGAATAAGTACTCAAGTGCATGAGGAACATAGTAACATCATAGTCTTCATGATGAAATGAAACATGCACAAATAGAGAGTAGCGTGATACAGGATAAGCAGTGATGAACAAGGTAACTTGAAGAATTTGAGGTGAGGAATTTGTGAAAGTCTTCACTCAAATTCTTCAAACAGTAACAATCAATTTCATCTACAGGTATATGAGGAATAGAGGGGTTGAGGAAATAGAACCAGATAGCTCGATGAAGACAATGGTTTGATGACCCTGTTCCAACTGCTGTGACAGTCGTACGTCTGGTTTGGAGCTGCCTGGTATTTAAACCATAGGACACACAGTCCCAGGACACACAATCCTTACCGTATTCTCCTTGAGATAAGGTCACACAGTCCTCGCCCAACACTCGTGGTAAGTCTTCAGGGTAGACTTCCAAAACCCTCACAAACTAGTCAGCCGGTGATCCACAATTTACTGCTGGATGCTCTAGACCAAGGTCACTTCGTGGTCCCCAATTGATTGTAGGAGCACTAGACCATGACGCCTAACCGTTTGGAGGATGCACAGTCCTCAAAGGTAACAAGCGTCGGTTCCACACAGGAATTTCTTCAGTGATGCTCAATTACTCTAGGTTTTGTGGTTTGATTGTAGGTTTTTCCTCACTGATGATTTTCTCTCAAAAGTCCTCGGAGGATGGGTTGCTCTCAAATTACAAGTGTCACTTTTTTCGAGTAGATGATTTTTCATATAAAAAACTTTTTCATCAGATGTCGTATGCAAAAGTTACGGCCATTTTACCGAAACACGGCAGCCTTTTGGAAAAAAACATGTTTGTTAATTTTCCTAACAACTAGAACACAACTAGAACACATAACACATGGGCATCTATTTTTGTAAAAAAAATTTGAATCTTTTATCGTTTTATTTTATTTTTTAAAAAACCTAAAAGGCGATCCACTAGGGGTGTTTGTGTGTGTGAGACGTTAGTAATGGCGCACCCTCCCTGGTGCGCCATTGCTAACCCAAGCAATGGCGCACCAGGGAGGGTGCGCCATTACTAACCTCACACACACACGCAGGCACACCTCCACCAGACATAGCAATGGCGCACCACACCTAGGTGCGCCACTACTATGTAGGATAGCACTGGCGCACCTAGGTGTGGTGCGCCATTGCTATGTCTGGTGGGGGATGGACCCAAAATAATAGCAATGGTGCACTGCTCATGTGGTGCGCCATTAGTGAAAAAATAGCAATGGTGCACCTGATTCTGGTGCGCCACTACTATATAGCTGTGGCGCACCACCATCATGGTGCGCCACTAGTAGAGATATTGGGGATAAGCCTTTTTCTAGTAGTGAACGCAGAGGGGCTGGTTGAAGACTTTGCTGTGTTGGAGGAGCTAGCAGTGATCTTTGGGACTCTGGTGAAACCCTCAATCCTCTTACATGTAGCCAGATGCACTGGTGTTGAGGACTTTGTAACTGCTGCAAAAGACTAAGCAGCAACAGTTCCAGGTGCTGAGGACTTTGTAGGCTGAGGCCTTTGACCTTGAGGAATCTGCTGTGAAGGTCTTGATGTTGAAGAACCTATCTTCAAAGCAGATTTCTTCACCATTTTCTTCGGAGCACTTGCAGGAGCTCCGGCAGAGGCAGCAGCAGCAGAATCTTGATTGAATTTCTTCACTGCTTCTTTGGCTTTCCTAGCCAGCTTGGTTTGCTGCTTCTCCCATAGATGAGGAAAGTCCTCACCAGTCTTTAGGCATGTGGGATCAGCGATTTGGTTCTGAGCTAGAGGAGGCCTGCTGCAAGGTGGTTTCACTGCCAATTTCATCATGTACTTTGGGGTTACATAACGATATTCTTTCCATTCCTTTGCCCATCTCCTCTCAATCTTTTGCAGACGGATCTTTCTCTGCTTGGTCGTCTCTTTTCCATGTGTTTCTTCATCAGGTGTGCAATATTCATCACACACATCCTCTGGAATCTCAAAGGCAGTGTGCACATCTGGCTTCTTTCCTCCTTTCCGAGGTTTCTTTCCGTTAGCCATTTTCTTCACTTGAGGAATATGAACTCTTGAAGATTCTGAAGAGGTACACAATTTTTCTTCAAGAAGCACTGCAAATGAGTTAAGTTGATGAGAACCTAGTGATTCATCAGCGAACATGTTGTACCTGTGAACAGAGTATAGGTGTGAGGAATTTGAAGAGGTCATATGCGTTCTTAGAAATTTTGAAGAAAAATTAGGTGTGAGAAATTTGACCATGGATGTCTTGAGGAATTTCACTAAGTGTTCTTTGTCTTAGGTTCTTGAGTTGTACAAATTTTGAGGATTTGCACAATTGAGGAATCTTGAAGAAAATCATTACTTAGAGAAAATCATCAATTATGAGGAGATGTAAGGTGCTTTAAAATAAGGTTAATGAAGAACAAACACCTTTTGAGGAATATGAAGAGCATTTGAGGATCAAACAAGGGCAGTAAAAATAAATTATATTTACCCTGGTGAAGAACATGAAGGACTCAGAGATGAGATTGGGAAGTTCGTGTGTTCAAATCTCCCACACCCTAGCTTGGCAGAGGGAGACAACTACAGTGGCAGTGGGATGAGGGTTTCCGTGGCCAGTGCGAGTACAACGAAGACGAGGTTGAGGCAGTGAAGCTCTTCCTCACTAGCGATGATGACTTTAGCGGCGGCGGTAGGTTGGAGCTCGGGAGAGGGATGAGATGCGGAGTAACCGAGCACAGTTGATGGGAAGGGGGTATTTATAGAGGAAGTGAAAACCGATCCGCTCGAAGATTTTGGACAGGATTGCCCCTGACCCTTGCTCTCCACGCGACCGGTGTCACCCACATACTCAGCGGTGGTGATCGTGGGTTATCCAGGCGCGGGAACCGGAACCGTTTGTGCGAGAACCGTTGAATATTTTGATAGTGTAAATTTCAAATCCTCCGTTCGCAAATTCTTCAGCTGTCAAGGACACAATGAAGACTTTGAACGAGTTTCAAAGTAGAACACATATGAAGAATTTGTGAACAGACTGTGTTGAGTTTAGCATAGAGGGGTAAAGGGTCCGATCACATTCACTTAGATGAAAATCAACTTGAAGAATTAGCAATAAGTGAATGTTGTTGAGGACATTAAAAACTCAAATATATATATATATATAGTCAATGAAGAACATGAGTTTCAAAGTTTGAAGAATTTGAAAAGTTGAGGAATTTGATGATTTGAAGAATTTGCACAAATGATGAAAAACTCAACTTAGAAGAATCTCAACTATTATTGGTGGCATGACGCACCGTATAAGAATGATGACTTCAGACACCGCATACAATTGTCGTAGGGTTCTGAGAATCAAATTCTTCATTAATTTCTTCACACTTCGGGGGTTATTCTTCATTGATTGAAGAAAAATGTTTCTTCGTGTGTTGCACATCAAGGTCATCAATTTTGCATAAGTGTTAGGATGTGTGTCTTTCTTCAAAGGACATTCACAGATTCTAAGATATTTAGCTCACACCGCAACTTGCAAAATCTCTTTTCATCCAAGGGCTTAATGAAGATATCGGCCAGCTGTTCTTCAGTGGGGATGTGGTGGATGGAGATGTTGCCCTTGAGTACATGATCTCGAAGAAAATGATGATGAATTTGGATGTGCTTGGTCTTGGAATGCTGAACTGGGTTATAAGCAATCTTGATGGCACTCTCGTTGTCGCAGTAAAGAGGCACATTCTTCAGCTTGATGTTGTAGTCCTTGAGGGCTTGCTTCATCCATAGTAGGTGAGCGCAACATGAACCGGCAGCAATGTACTCAGCTTCAGTAGTAGAGAGTGAAACACAGTTTTGCTTCTTCGAGGACCAACAGACTAAGGATCGTCCAAGGAAATGACATGTCCCTGAGGTTGACTTGCGATCCACACGATCTCCAGCATAGTCAGCATCAGTCGATCCGACGAGTTGAAGATTTGAGCCCTTGGGATACCACAATCCAGGTGTTGGTGTGTGAGCTAAGTATCGAAGAATATGTTTCACAGCCTTATGGTGTGATTCCTTCGGTGTTTCATGGAATCTGGCACACAAGCAAACACTTAGCATAATATCAGGCCTAGATGCACATAGATACAATAATGAACCAATCATGGAGCGGTATACCTTCTGATCGAAATCTTTACCATTTTCATCAGTGCAGAGGTGGCCTTTTGAAGGCATTGGAGTTTTGACGCCTTTGCAATCTTGCATGTCGAATTTCCTTAGAACATCTTTGAGGTATTTCTCTTGTGAGATGAAGATGCCATTGTCTTGCTGACGAATTTGAAGACCTAGGAAGAATTTCAACTCTCCCATCATAGACATTTGATATTCTTTACTCATCATATAGGCAAATTCATCACTGTAACGTTTGTCAGTACAACCAAAGATAATATCGTCTACATATATCTGGCATATGAATTGTTCATTGTCATAAGATTTTGTGAAAAGGGTTGGGTCGAGTGAACCGGGTTTGAAGCCTTTCTTCATGAGGAATTCCTTCAGGGTGTCGTACCACGCCCGAGGGGCCAGCTTGAGGCCATAGAGGGCCTCGTTTAGTCCGAAGACTTTGTCTGGATGCTTAGAGTCTTCAAAACCTGGGGGTTGAGCAACATACACTTCTTCCTCAAGCTTACCATTGAGGAATGCACTTCTCACATCCATTTGATATAAGACGATATTATGATGGCTAGCGTAAGCAAGTAAGGTGCAAACGTTTCATCAAAGTCAATTCCTTCAACCTATGTGTAGCCTTGGGCTACAAGATGAGCCTTATTCCTCACCAGAGGCCATTTTCATCTTGCTTGTTGCGATAGATCCACTTGGTACATATGATGTTATGTTTGCGAGTATCTGGTCGCATGACAAGTTCCCACACGTTTTTGAGCTTGAACTAATGCAATTCCTCTTGCATAGCTTGAATCCACTCGAGCTCCTTGAATGCTTCATCAACTTTGGTGGGTTCTATTATAGAGACAAAGGCAAAGTGCCCACAAAAGTTAGTTAGATGTGAAGCTTTGGAGCGTGTGAGAGGACCTGGTGTGTTGATGTCATCGATGATTTTGTCAATCTGCACTTCATTTGCTACTCTTGGATGAGCAGGTTGACGTGGCTGAGGATTTTCATCAGCACCAGTTTCTTTAGGTATATCAGTATGAGAGTCTTCATTTGTTGGAATGATTTCCTCAGTGGGTATGACATCTTCAGTTATCTTCAGCTTGATGGATTCTTCAGGAGACTGTTCATCTAACACATAAGGCAGGAGCTCTCTTTGCGAGCCATTAGTTTCATCGAATCGCACATCTACAGTTTCAACCACCTGGTGATGGTAGGTGTTGAAGACTTTGTAGGTGTGCGAGTCCTTTCCATAACCAAGCATAAAACCTTCATGTGCTTTCGGTGCAAACTTAGAACTGTGGTGAGGATCTCTGATCCAGCATTTTGCACCGAAGACTTTGAGATAACTTACATTGGGTTTCTTGCCTGTCATGAGCTCATATGAAGTCTTCTTGAAGAATTTGTGAAGACATACCCTGTTGATGATGTGGCATGCAGTATCAATTGCTTAAGGCCAGAAGCGACAAGGAGTTTTGTATTCGTCAAGCATGGTGCGAGCATCTCAACAAGTGTCCTGTTTTTGCGCTCCATGATGCCATTCTGCTGAGGAGTATAAGTGGCAGATAGCCCATGAGTAATACCAATTTCATCAAGATATTCAGCAAGTTTAGTGTTCTTGAACTCAGTCCCATTATCACTCCTGATATGCTTGATCTTGACGCCGAAGTTGGTGGAGGCCCTTGAAGCAAATCGTCTGAAGATGTTCTGCACTTCATTTTTGTACAGAATAATATGCACCCATGTGTAACAAGAGTAATCATCAACAATGACAAAGCCATGCAAACTTGATGCATTTGTTAGTACGGAGTAATGAGTGGGGCCAAATAGATCCATGTGAAGCAATTCAAAGGGTCGACTCGTGGTCATGATTGTCTTCGAGGGATGCTTGGATCTGGTCATCTTCCCAGATTCACATGCACCGCAGAGGTGGTCCTTGAGGAATTTGACACCCTCGATGCCAATGACATGCTTTTTCTTCACGAGTTTGTGCAGGTTCCTCATACCAGCATGTCCAAGTCGTTGATGCCACAACTAGCCTTTTGAAGACTTTGCAAGTAAGAAAGTGGCAGGTTGAGGACCTGTAGAGAAATCAACAATATACAAGTCTCCTCTCCTAAAGCCTTTGAAGACTTTGGAATTGTCAGATTCCATGATGACAACACAACAAAATTTTCCAAACACGACAACCATATCAAGATCACAAAGCATTGAGACAGACATAAGGTTGAACCCGAGGGATTCAACAGGCATCACCTTATCCATGGTTCGGTCCTTTGAGATAGCAACCTTACCAAGTCCCAATACCTTGCTTTTTCCTTTGTCTGCGTAGGTGATATGCTTCGAAGGAGATGGAGTAAGTGGCAAATTCATCAGTAGATTCTTGTCACCCGTCATGTGGTTTGTGCATCCACTATCGAGAACCCACTCAGTAGCTTTTAGAGTATCATCCTGCAGATGAATTAGTACAACTTACGAAGTCATATGCTTTAGAGTGAAGAATATAACATCAATTTCATAAGACAGAATTTCATCACACAAGATAGTAAGAAAGTAGTGGGAGGACGAGAGAAATGAGGAATTCATTTTTGCATAGTTAGCTTGCGTCCTTTCAAGCATTTCTTCAGGTCTCCAGCATGTTCGTCAGATGTTCAGTTTCATCTGGAAACCTGACCCTACATAAGAAATTAATTCAATTTCTTCACCACCCACATCTGGAGGGGTGGCAAAGAGTTCATCATTTTGCGAGCACCATGTGAGAAGGGAGGCATTGAAGCAAGTGTGTTTCGTTTCACAGGGCGAGGGTTAGAGTATTCAAATGAATAAGCAGAGAAATTCTTCGAGGACTTATGAACATAATGGTTTGAAGAATAATGCACATATTCATAACTCTTAGGTTTTCCTTGCGAAACAAAGGCATTAGCACGAGAATGATGATTTTGACCATTTGAGGAATTTGATCCAAGTGAGGACTTTGGTCCATATGAGGAATTTGATCTGTGGTTCCTATTCTTCATGAGTGGTGTCGTGAGGACATTCACTTGAAGATTTTGTAGGTAGCTCTTGGGAAACCAGATTTTCTTCATACGAAAACCGTTCCAGTAGTTAGTACCAACATATCTAGCAAATACTTCACTTTTCTAAATTTTGAAGAATCTGTAATTGGAGTCAAGTGACTCATCAGAGGAATATGAAGTTTCACAAGTAAAGCCAAATAAAGTGGATGGATCTACAAGAGATCCTTTTGGAGCAACCCATGAGGTTTTGGGGTACTGCTCAGATGTCAAGTAGGATCCATCAACATTGAGTTTCCTCACAAAGGCTCTACCCTCTTTCCTAGGGTTCCTATTCAGAATCTGCTTTTTGAGAACATCGCAAAGGGTTTGATGCCCTTTGAGACTTTTGTACATGCCTATCACATACAATTCCTTCAACCTTGCATTGTCATCAGTGATACTAGTGGTATCCTTAGATGAGAAATTTAAGACCACGGGAATAGTTGAAGAAATTGCAGCAATAGAAGCATTTGAACATTCAGGTGAAGAATTAGCAGTTTCACGTTTGATGCATTTCAAACAAGGTGGAACTAATTCTTCCTGAGCGGAACTGATCTGTTAGCTAGTAAGAAATCATTTTCCCTTTGGAGATCCTCATGTGACACCCTCAGTTTCTCAAGATCTTGCTTTCCTTGAAGAAATTCATAAGAAAGCTTCTCATGATCAACTAACAGGTCGTTATGATGACTCTATAGGGTATCATACTTCGTCTGAAGAATTTTGAGATCAACAAACAGAGTTTGAGTCCGATCCACTTCATGGTTCAACAGATCATCACTTTTGTCTAGCATTTTATGAAGCTTTTCAAGTGCACTTTGTTGCTTAGTGGCAATTTTAACAAGTTTAGCGTAGCTAGGTTTCACAAAATCATCAGATTCACCTTCACTTGATTCAGATGAGGAATGATGTTTGTGTACCTTTGAGCCTTATGCCATGAAGCAATAGGTGGGAGCATGATCATCGTTGCTGACGTTAGAGTCGCTGGAGTAGTCATATTCTTCATCGTTGAAGATGGACTTGCTGAGGAAAGCAGTAGAGAGAGAAAGGCTAGCGAGACCAGATTCTGATTCCTCCTCAGATTCTTCCTCTTCTGCATATTCTTCAGATTCTTCCTCATAATCCATTTCCTTGCCGATGAATGCTTGAGCCTTTCTAGAACCATTCTTCTTGTGCTTTGAGGTTGAAGATGAGGACTTTCCAGATGAGGACTTTGAAGATTTCTTCTTTTTCTTCGAGTCATCAGAACTATCATCCTTGTATTTGTTTGTCTTCTTTGAGTCTTTTTCCCACAGAGGACAGTCAGAGATAAAGTGACCAGGCTTCTTGCAACGATGACATGTTCTTTTCTTGTAATCTTCTGAGGAATCTGATTTCCTCAAGCCACTTTTTGATGACTTTACAAATCCACCTCTTCTTGAGAACTTTTGGAATTTCCTCACAAGCATTGCTAGTTCCTGACTTAGTTCTTCGGGATCACCAAGGCTGCTGTCAGAATCTTCTTCTCCAGATGAGGAAATTGCTTTTGCCTTCAGAGCACGAGATCTTCCATAGCTTGGCCCGTAGAGGTCTCTCTTTTCAGCTTGTTGGAATTCATGAGTATTGAGTCTCTCAAGAATATCAGCAGGATCAAGAGCTTTATAATCTTCACGTTCTTGGATCATCAAAGATAGAGTATCAAATGAGGAATCGAGAGATCGTAGCAGTTTCTTCACCACTTCATGGTCAGTGATATCAGTGGCACCCAGTGCTTGAAGTTCATTGGATATATCAGTGAGGCGATCAAATGTTTGTTGAACATTTTCATTGTCAAGTCTCTTGAAGCGGTGAGGAGATTGCGAAGGACATCAACACGAGAGTCACGTTGAGTGGAAACACCTTCGTTGACTTTGGACAACTTATCCTAGATAAGCTTAGCAGACTCCAAAGCACTCACTCTGCCACACTGACCTTTTCTCAGATGGCCACAGATGATATTCTTCGCTTGCGAATCAAGTTGCTTGAATCTCTTCACATCAGCAGTAGTAACAGTGGGAGTGACAGAGGGCACACCATTTTCCACAACATACCAGAGATCGTTGTCAATAGCTTCAAGGTGCATACGCATCTTGTTTTTCCAATAGGGGTAGTCTATCCCATCGAAGGTAGGACACCCCGCGGAAACCTTGATCATACCTATAATCGACATAACTAGACTCTAGGTGGTTAAACCAAAATTACACAGAGCGAGGGAGTACCTGCTTTGATACCAATTGAAAGTGTGTTATATCGACTAGAGGGGGGTGAATAGGCGATTTTTACAAATTCATCACTTGAGGAATTTCAACTTTGAGGAATTAGAAATGTGATGAATAACTAGCAGCGGAATAAGTACTCAAGTGCATGAGGAACATAGTAACAGCATAGTCTTCATGATGAAATGAAACATGCACAAATAGAGAGTAGCGTGATATAGGATAAGCAGTGATGAACAAGGTAACTTGAAGAATTTGAGGTGAGGAATTTGTGAAAGTCTTCGCTCAAATTCTCCAAACAGTAACAATCAATTTCATCAACAAGTATATGAGGTATAGAGGGGTTGAGGAAATAGAACCAGATAGCTCGATGAAGACAATGGTTTGATGACCCAGTTCCAACTGTTGTGACAGTCGTACGTCTGGTTTGGAGCGGCCTGTTATTTAAACCATAGGACACACAGTCCAGGACACACAATCCTTACCGTATTCTCCTTGAGATAAGGTCACACAGTCCTCGCCCAACACTCATGGTCAGTCTTCAGGGTAGACTTCCAAAACCCTCACAAATTAGTCACCCGGTGATCCACAATTTACTGCTGGATGCTCTAGACCAAGGTCACTTCGTGGTCCCCAATTGACTGTAGGAGCACTAGACCATGACGCCTAACCGTCTAGAGGATGCACAGTCCTCAAAGGTAACAAGCGTCGGTTCCACACAGGAATTTCTTCAGTGATGCTCAATCACTTTGGGTTTTGTGGTTTGATTGTAGGTTTTTCCTCACTGATGATTTTCTCTCAAAAGTCCTCGGAGGATGGGTTACTCTCAAATGACAAGTGTCAGTTTTTCCTCTCGGTGCAGCCGACCAGCTAGTGGTTGTGGGGGGTGGCTATTTATCGCCAAGACGCAACCTGACATGATAAGACATAAATGCCCCCAATGATATGACCGTTATGTGGATAAGAATGATTGGGGACAGCTGGCGCTAAGCACAGCAACGGTTGGAATTTCGAACTATGAAAGTCCTCAGCTTATCATGTTCCTCACTTGTAGGCAATTCGCACTGGTGAAATCATATCTCCTCAGTCAGATCAATTTCCTTAGAGACCAGAAAAACTTAGTCTCTGTCACTAAAGAACTTGTCTGGACCATAAGAGATTTCCTAAGGCTTCACTCGAATGATTGTATGGGTTGAGGATTTTGGAGTTGAGCATCAGTTGGAAATTTTCCTTAGTATTACCTCGGCCCCCTTTAATAGTATGGTGTTTCCTAGGACTCAAATAAAGGAAACGAAACTACGAAAACAAAAGTCTTCACGCTTCATATTCCTCATTCATATCTTCAAGGTCACACCAACTTCTTCATTTTCAAAGTCTTCACAAAATCTTCACCAAAGTCTTCAGAAAGTCTTCAGCAAAGTCTTCACTTGAAGACATACATTTTTAGGGGTCGATAATCTCCGATTATATCAAACTCCTCATCGACTTATAGAGCCTGTGTACACTCACAAACGCATTAGTACCTTAACCTATAAGTCTTCAATACACCAAAATCACTAAGGGGCACTAGATGCACTAACACTTGCGAGTACATTCAAAGTACTAATTGTCTTGCCACTAGTTATTTAATTGGCCAGGCATGGAAGAACAGGAGTATGTTGAAGAGTTCGTTGGAGACAAACATGCGAACTAGGACATTTCTTGGTCAGAATGCCTGTAGGTTAAGGCAGATGGCATGGGTTCACGCTTTCGACAAAGATTTCCGCTGCTTGTTCTATTTAAGTGTTTGGCCCGTGAGGCCCTATCTATGTAAGACTGAACCTTCATGGTCTTTATTTGTGTAAGACGTTGAGTGTGGATCTAAGACTCTTGTCATTCAGCTTCTGTGTGTTCAGTGAGCATTGATCTCTGGGATCATTGTACACGTACATTCAATGATCACGACTTATGAGTCGGGGTCCCCACAGGATGCTAGTAGATGCTACGCAAGTGGGGATGGGACCTATGCATGGTGATGGAAAGAAAAGAAATGATTTCAAAGACTCTTTCAAAACCCCATTGGGTGCCACTAGTGCCCAAGGGAGATGATGATGAGAAGGGTGACCACCTTAGAAATAAGTGGTGTGCCGGAGCAAGTTGAATATGTGTTTTCGAAAATGGATTAGATTTAAGGTCTACTGACCGTCCCAACCTTACATGCGCAACCACGATACCCCTTATGGGATGGGGCTTTGTTGATTACTATGGTTGGTGCTAGCAAGGAGCCCGCATTACTAGTGGCAAGAGTGAAGTGGTCACTCTTGAGACGGGGTCGTCCCTGAGAGCAAGGTCATGCGCTGTCTTTACAGGCACCGGGCACACCGTTGCGTGCCCCCATGGATGATGCGAGTGATGTATATCATGAGGGCTGGCACCAACGAGTGGACTCTTTGTTTAGTATCACCATGGGAAAGGCATTGTGTTGGGTGCTTACCTCGGGTATGTTAAATACCGCGAGTCGTGGATGACACGGAAGTTCCCCGAGTCTTGTGGGTAAAGTGTGCAACCTCTGCAGAGTGTAAAACTATTCGAATAGCCGTGTCCGCGGTCATGGACAGTTGGAGGTCCTTCTTAAACTATGTTTGGATGTTTTCATAAAACTTGGTGTGAGTTGGATAAGATAGTCACAAAGAGGTCACATGAACTAAGTCCGGTGACTTAGTATGATGACTGAATATGAGGTGCTCAACCTCTACTATGTTTATAACTGTATCTTGTTCGTATGGTTATCTGCCTATTGTTGATGCATGCTTACAGGGTACTTGAACATGTCATTGCATTTAAAATTAGCTTTCCACAAACTTACCTATTAGTGCTATATCATGCATCATTGTTACCTTGTTCCACAACTTGGGTTGCTTGCGAGTACATTCAAAGTACTCATTGGCTTGCAACTGGTTATTTCATTCGCCAGGCATGGAAGAATAGGAGTATGTTCAAGAGTTCGTTGGAGACGAACATGCGAACTAGGACGCTTCCCAGTCAGAATGCGTGTAGATTAAGGTAGATGGCATGGGTTCACGCGATCGACCAAGATTTTTGCTGCTTGTTCTATTTAAGTGTTTGGCCGTGTGGCCCTCTCTATGTAAGACTAAGACCTTCGTGGTCATTATTTGTGTAAGACGTTAAGTGTGGATGTAAGACTATTGTTATTCAGCTTCTATGTGTTTAGTGAGCATTGATCTCTAGGATCACTATACACGTGCATTCGGTGATCACGACTTATGAGTCGGGGTCCCCACATTCAGCCACGTTGTTGGAGCCGGCGAAGTGGATCTTGAGGGCTTACTTGAGCTGGTCATCTTTCAGGGAGGAGAGGACTATGTCGACACCCAGGCCGGTACTCATTTTTGAGCTGTCGAAATGAATGCACCAATGTGTGGAGTCTGGGGGAGGCGGGACGAACTCCGTCTCTGCCCAGTCGACGAAGAAGTCAGCCAGCGCCTGCGACTTGATGACAGTTCGTGGCTCGTACCGGATCTCGTGATCGGCGAGGGTGATGACCCATTTGCCAATCCGGCCGGTGGAGTCCCGGCCACTCATGATCTCGCCGAGTGGGGACGTTCTCACCATGGTGATGGTATGCTCCTAGAAGTACTGCTTGACCTTCTTTGCGAAGAAGTATATGCCGTAGCACATCTTCTGGTAGTGGGGGTAGTTCTGCTTCAACGCGGAGAGGACCTTGCTGAGGTAGTAGACGGGTCGCTAGACCGGCAGGGATTTTCCCTCCTCTAGCCGCTCGACCACTAGGACGACGCGGATGACATTTGTGGTTTCCGCGATGTAGGCAAGAAATGTTTCCTTCTCAGCCGGCATGGCCAGGATGGGTGCGCGGGTGAGAGCCTTCTTGAGGCTGCGGAAAGCCTCGTCCGGCTCGTTGGGCTAGTCAAACATGCCCGGCTTCTTGGTTTGACCCGGCTCGATTAGAGCCATCTTGCAAAGGAGCCCGTAGAGGGGCAAGGCCTTCTCCCCCAGCTTGCTGATGAAATGGCTGAGCCAGGCGAGGCAGCTGGTGAACTTCTGGATGTCGTGGAGCCGGGTTGGCTTGGGCATGTGCTTGATCGCGCTGATCTTCTCGGGGTTTGCTTCGATGCCACAAGCAGAGATGAAGAAACCCAGGAGTTGGCCGGCTGGAACGCCGAAGACACACTTTTCCGGGTTGTGCTTGATCTTGTATTCGCATAGGTTCACGAAAGTCTCCCGGAGGTCGTCGAGGAGGCTGAACTACTTCTTGGTTTTGACGACGATGTCGTCGACGTAGACGTGGATGTTCCTGCCTATCTAAGGCAGGAGGCACTTCTGCATGCACCGCTGGAAGGTGGCACCTACGTTCTTCAGGCCGAAGGACATGGTGATGTAGCACTAGGCCCCAAAGGGCGTGATGAAAGAGATATTGAGCCAGTCTTATGGGTCCAGCTTGATCTGGTGGTAGCCGGAGTAGGCGTCCAGGAAGGACAGCATGTCGCAGTCGGTCATGGAGTTGATGACTTGATCGACCCGCGGCAGGGCGAATGGGTCCTTGGGGCACGCCTTGTTTAGGCTAGTGTAGTCGATGCACATGCGCCAGGTCTTGTTCTTCTTCAGCACCAGGACTGGGTTGGCCAGCCAGTCCGGGTGGAATACTTCCATGATGAACCCGGCTACGAGCAGTCGGGCGATCTCTTCTCCTATGGTATGCCGCTTATCCTTGGAGAAACGGCGTAGGGGGTGCTTGATCGGCTTGACGTCTGGACGGACGTGTAGTTTGTGCTCGGCGAACTTCCTTGAAACACCGGCCATGTCCTTGGGGGACCATGCAAAGATGTCCCGATTCTCACAGAGGAAGTCAACAAGCTCGCCTTCCTATTTGCTGTCGGCGCGGGAGCCGATGGTGACGCAATGAGCGGGGTTGGCCGGGTCGAGCGGGATTTGCTTGGTGTCCTTGGATGGCTGGAAGGAGGCCTCGCCGACGGATTGCGAGGGGGGAGCCGGCACGGCTGGCTGACTGGCAGCAAGGGCCACGAGCCGGTCAAGCTGTCGTTTCTCCTTGGCGATTTCCAGGGCCTCAGCTAGTCGGTTGCCGTCTCGAGTGCACTCGAGCGACATCTTGTAGTCACCCATAATGGTGATTATTCCCTTGCGGCACGACATCTTGAGCTTGAGGTAGGCGTAATAGGGGACCGCCATGAAGCCAATGAGGGCCGGCCCGCCCAACAACGCGTGGTAGGGACTTGCGAGGTCCACGTCCTCGAACAGCACTGGCTCACGGTGAAAGTGGCCAGGTCCGCCGAAGAGGACGTCGAGCATGATCTTGTTGACAGGGGAGCAGGACTTTCCAGGCACGATGCCATGGAAGACCGTCCGGCTCACATGTAGGTCTTCTATCTTTAGCCCCAACTTGTGCATCATGTCGACGTAGAGGATGTTGATGCTGCTTCCACCATCTATCAGCACCCGTGAGAAGCGGCAAATTCATTCCTTGGTGGTGATGGTGGGGTCGAGGACCAGAGCGTAGCTGCCAGGGTTCGGCATCACAGGGGGTGGATCGGCCTGGCTCCAAGTGACCGGCTTCTCCGACCAGTGCATGAACTAGGGAGTTGCCGGCATGGTGGCGCTCACCTCGTGATAGAGGTGGCGTTGAGCATGTTTGCCCGTCTCTTCACTAGTGAAGACGATGTAAAACCCGTCTTGGTTGGGGAACTGGTCGATCAAACGACCGTCATTCTGGGCCGGAGCCGGATCCGGTGCCAGAGCGGCAGCTTGGGCCGGGGCCGGCGCACGGGCTGGCGGCACGGGAGTAGCCGAAAAGCCGTCCCCTTGGGCCAATCGCTGTGAAAAACTGAACTTCTGTAGCATGTGCGTAGAGGGTTTGGCCCCTAAGTGGTTCTTGCAAGGGAGGTCGAGCATTTGCTCGAAGGTGAGCTTCGGCTGCCAGGCAGCCTTGCTAGTGCGTTGGTGCTGGCTGGAAGGATGGGCAGCCGGCTCCTGATCCTCGATGGTGTTGACCTGCCGGCTCCCGTATCGGGGATCCAATTGTTCGTTCTTGCGCTTGTTGCTTTGCGGCTGCCGGTGGTTGGCAACCAGCTGGGACGTCACCGGTGTCGTCGCCGCCTTGGCAGGCGGGGTCGTCCTGACCCGGATGGCTGAATCAGCCGTGGCGTACTTGTCCGCCTTGGTCATGAGCTCAGCAAGCATGGTCGGCTCGGAGCACAGAAGCTTGTGCTTGAGGGGGTGCCGTCTCGGCAGCCTTCAATGAAGTAATGCACGACTTGTACCTCGTGCACCCCCTCGCAAGAGTTGTGAAGCTTGGTCCACCGAGTGAGGTAATCACAGAGGGATTCGTCTGACCCCGAAACGCACATGGCGAGTTCACGGGGGCAGCTAGGCCGCTTGTAGGTGCTGGTGAAGTTGTCGACGAAGGCCTCCTCGAAGTCCGTCCAAGTGTTGATGCTGCCGGCTGCCAGGCTGTTGAGCCACGTGCGGGCCGAGCCGATCAACATGAGGGGGGCGTCGTCGATCAGCCAGTCTTTGGGATTGGCAGGCCCGTTGTACTTCAGAGTGTCTCGGGGGAGCGTGAAGCCGGTCGGGAACGGCTCGTTACGGATCTAAGGGCCGAAACAGGCCGGACCAATCGAGCCCTCCTCCTCGAGCAGGGCTGTAGCGACCCGACCTGAAAGGTCGAATCTCCGGTGTTTCTGTACCATCCCAAGATCATGCTGGTACACACACGGTACGTCAATGTATATATCAAAGTGAAATCACACAGCTTTATTAATCGAAAAATCTCATATCGAGTTACAATAAGAATTACAATAAAGTGGTTGAAGGCCAATCTCATCAGAATAACTAATCTTGCGGAAGCTTCAAAGGTAGATGAGTCCATCTGACTCCAAGGGCATATCACCGAGCGTAGAGCGTATCCTCACTCCTGGTCGGAAAAGTACTTTGCAACATGATACATTGCAGCTGTGTAGGTCAGCATATTGAATATGCCGGCAATGTCACAAAAGAGGGGGTAAAGTAATCAACTATTCTATATGCATATATGGCAGGTGGGGTAGTAAGTTTTTGCATAAAGCCAATTTTTTCCTACAACAAGAGAGGGCTGAAAATTATTACTACAATGTTGGTTGATTAATGAGATGGTTCCACCAACCAATTCTCATACCCAAGTTGAAATTAATACCCACATCAATGTAATTATTTGTGTTGAGAGTTCCAGATAGTTTCAATTCCTTTAGCTCAAACTATCCATGACCGTGGACACGGCTAATCGATTAGGTTTGGGTACTCTGCAGAGTTTTGCACACGTTCCCCACAAGATTTGATCGCCTCCGTTGGATTTCTCACACTTCAGGGTGTTTGAGAAACGGATGACCAAAACATGGTCTTCTAAAGGGTTTCCCTGAGACTCTGTCGGTGCCCATCCTTTCCTACCATTCTTCTACATCTCATAGCACCACCTGTCCAGGGTCACCACGATATCCAACCAAGCCAGAGCCCATAATGGCTTGTGGCTGTGCAGGTAAGCCTTGGGTCTTGAAGCATCCATCCATCTCTTTGTGCCTGGGTGGACCTTTCCGCATGAATACTGACACTTCTCCAGCAACATCTAGGCTAACCACTGGTTTCTCTAGGGCACCGTTCAACCATCATCCACCCAGAGGTATGTTGAAAACTCGGAGTCTTGAAGACTTGATCATCTTGTAGGTCTTGAAATTATTAACTCACAACTCTCATGAATCACACAACCAACCCCGTCTACTAATAGCATAGCGAAATTTAAATCAACGTTTCCTGGGGCCAATGTGTCAAAGGGTTGAGGGGTGCCTACCACATGATACTACATCAAGTAACCAAGTTTCCAAATTACCTACTTTGCATGCAATTGGGGAGATGGTAGAACTAATGCAATAAAAACATAGGTATACATGGTCAAAGTGACCTTCCTTGCTGACGATCCTCGTATTCAAGTGACTCTAGATAACAAGCTTCGCACGCCGAATGATCTAACGAATCAAACAAGAGCACACCATAAGCATAAACACAAATAGAATTCATACAATAGCAAGGTAAACAATACTTCAACAAACAAAAGCACAATCAAAAGGAATAATCACTCAAAGTATAAGACTCTAAAAATTTTGGTGTCAAAAACTCTACTAAGACATAACAAGTCAAAAATTTGTTTTGAACAACAAGGCATTTAGATAATAGAAAAGTAAATACAAAATTTTATTTTAAAACAGAAAGTATTTCATTATAAAGATTTTGTGCAAAAAGAGTTACTACAAAACTTTTTCTAAACAATATTAAAGGTGAAAATAAGATGTACCTATTCAAACTAGAGCACAAAACAAATTGAAAAAATATATTTTATTAACAGAAAATAATACACCTAATGTTGAATCAACAGAACCTAATAAAATCGAAAACAAAAGTTAAACTAATTCAGGTTCAAACTAAATTAAAATTAAAATAACTAAACTACATTAAGAACCAAACAGATTCTGTTTTTGTTATAAACCCTAACCAATTTTATCCTAAAAGTCTTAAACTATGTAGGATGATAGGTCTAACTAATACAAATCAGTGGCAAAAAGAATCACTCAAAAAAATATTTTTAAACTCATGTTATACAGATTTTAGTGGTTTAAACAAATTTGATTAGATTCAAAATTTAAAGTTCAATTTTGAAATCTAATCATACAAACATAAACTACAACAAATTTTTGAACTAATGCAGAAAGAATAAACTAAAAACACCAAATATTTAAAAAGATATGATAAAAACAACAACAGAATACATTTTGTTTTCGAAAACAGAAAAGAAAAAGAAAAACGTTCTATCGATCGGATAGGGTCTACGTGGCATGCTGCGATTGGCCGCGAGGACGTGCGTGCGGGAGCTAGCGAGCGGTTGGCCGAGACTTAACGCGTACCAGTTCGTTTATTAAATAGAGCTAATCTAGATTGTTGACTACGGATCCGACAGCTACGGGAGGAGGTGGCGGCTTACAGAGAGGGGGTCGAGGTCTCCGGCGAGGTCGGCGGCGGCCGGTGGTCGGAGGTGCTCCGGGACGACGATGCGGTGGTCGGGGCGGCTTCCGAGAGCTTCAAACGGCGGCGGTCGATTGGTGGCGTCGGAGGGGGCTGGGGGTGAGTGTGGCGACGGGCACGAGCTCAGGGAGGTCCGATTCGGTGCCGAACTCCGGCGAGGTGTGGGGCAGCGTTCCGGCGAGGGAAGAGGGGGTTTCGGGGTGGAACGGAGAGAGGAGAGACGGGGCTTTATATCAGGGCGGTGCGGTGGTCGGGGAGGGCACGAGGAGCGAGATCCGCGGAGAGGGATCTCCGGCGACGGTCGTCGGGCGCGGGGAAGGGGATGAGCGCGCTGACACCGCGGTCGGACGGTGGGTCCCGCGCGTCAGTGAGGGTGGGACGCGTGGTTAGTGCGTCGGTGGCCAACCCGGAGTAATTTTGGTTCTTAAAAACTCTTTTAATGCATTCAAAATATTTTCAAACATAGGAAATATATATATATCAAAATGATCAGGAGAATTAATGCTATTTAATGAACATTTTTCCTCTATCATATTGAATATCTTTTTAAAATTTATTTTCAGAAAAAACGCCTAATTGATTTTAAATCCTCTTGAGATAAAATTTCAAATAACCCCATGGTTTTATTGCTCAAATATTTCACCAAGACACCCCTGGTGTGGAGTGTCATGTTACTCCCCTCTTTCTTTGAACATTACCAAAGGTTTTCAAATCGGTGAAACAATTACATGGGAAAAAATGGCCTTTCAGAATTTCAAAGGAAGCACTTCAACCATTCATTACATTCAAACAAAGTGATGATGATGCATAGCTATATTTCATAACATTCCAAATTGAAATTTTGGGATGTTACAAGGGCGGACTACGAGAGGTGGTCGATGCGGTTGCGGGCGTCGTTCTCGCTACGGGGGACACGTGGCCCGATCCAGGCCGAGACCTCGGGGTGGATGACGGGCGGAACCATCCGTTCCCGCTCGCGTCGCGGGGGTGGAGTGTGCCTGTGGTTGCGCCGGCTACCGGATGCTGGCGTGTCTTGATGGCAACCATTGCGAGGCGAGTCGTTGGTGTGCCGGTTGCTAATAGCCGGCTGCTCGCTCCCCGGCATTCTAGAGTGTCGAGGGTTGCTTGTTCTGGTTTGGCGGCCAGAGATGCGAGCGGAGCTGGAGTGCTGAGCCGGCTGACGGCCACCAGTCCTCGTGCCCTTGTGCTTGAGCCGAGGGCCTCCGGTGGTGGTGCCACACGACACAAGCAGGCACTGCTATGCGTCGGCAGCGTTAATGAGCTCCTCGATGTGGCGCTCGTTAGCGAAACTTTCTTCACCCTCCAAGGTGGCCAAATCTGCATAGGCCACCTTGAGGGCCCGCAAGTTGGCTGCGGGGGTGTCATAGACAGGCATCTTGCCGCGAAGGATCTTGGCGACCACGCGGCCGCGGTCACGCATGGCCCCACGCCGGCTGGGCCCGATGCTAGCCGGGGTGAGATTGTAGGCGAAAGCACATTCCCGCTGGGCGGCCTCCATGCGGCACCGCATGGCCGCGAGGGCGGTGGAGTCCTCGAACAAGACACGACGAGCTGCCTTGAGGTCAGCTACGGGGGCATCGGGGTTTGCCGTCAGGGCGATAGGGGTGCTCAGGCCCTAGAGGGCCGCACCAAGCGGGTCGGAGGTGCCGACGCGGGTGGCGGCAGCGTCTGCCCTGTCCAGCGCACGTCTGGAAGAGATGGAGGAGACGATGGCCATCACCCCCACGTGATCGTGGGAGCTGCTAGATTGGGTCGCAGCAAGTGCTCCCACGGCCGTGGGAGGGCCGGTGCAGACGAGCACCAGCCCGGGGTACTCGTCCGTGGCCGGAGCCTCATCAAGGCTGAGCCTACCAAAGCGCTCAGTGAGCGCGTCGATGTCGGCCGTGAGGTTGACGGAGTTCCCTGGAGGGCGTGCCGAAGCAAGCCCCCCGAGCCCACGGTTTCGCCTAGAGGTGCGACGGCGGCGGGGAATGGCGAGGGGTCCTGCCGGAGCATGAATCCATCCGGTGCCGCGTACGGCCCCACGGTGGGCACCAACTGTCGTCGTTTTCTCACGATAGATGCCATAGGGTGGCTTATCGTAGGTGGTTGGGCCCGAAGGACACCGATGGGCTCCGGGTGCGAGATTGGGCACAAACGGTGGTGACACGCGATGTACCCAGGTTCAGGGCCCTCCGTGGGAGGTAACACCCCTATTCCTGCTTGGTCTAGTTAGATGGATGGATATGTGTACAATGGTTCTCCTGGAGCTCTATCTAGGGAGTTCGAGAGCTTTGTGGGTGTGTGGGAGTGATCGTTCATTGTCTGTCCCCATTGCATGGGGGACTCAGGGGGTTTTATAGGCCAACCCTCCGGCTCTACAATATACCTAAAGTACAAGGGTGGGGGGACCCGGCTGGCAGCCTCTCCGGTTGACCAGGGGGGCCTGCTCTTAGTGTCGTCTCGTCACTGGTAGGGTCCACCGGCTGGGAGGTCATGTTGCCTACTGGGGCCAAATAGCGGGCTCTGCGATTGGCCCTCGTTCACCTACCGTGGCACGGGTCACCGAAGAGGCGTCGTCTAGCGCCTGCCGGCCGAGGTCTCCGGTATGGCCGGCTGCACTATAGCCACACCGGGGTAGGTAATCGAGTGGGCAAGGGCGTGCCAGCACTGTTCCCCCACCCGGTCGCACTCGCGAAGGTCAGCGGTCCTGACGGCCGGACTGTGGCCATGTGCTCTCGAGCGTCAGCGGCCACTGTGGATACAGGGTTGCCCGTCGTGACGGGCGCGTCGTGTCACCGTACCTGCCTCGCAGTGGGATGGGACGTCGCCTGTCCATCCCAAGGTCAACGGAGGAGATGGCCTGGAGGCAGCTGGCCGCACCCAGCCAACCGAGGGTCAAGCCGACTTGTTGATCAGCCGTCTGCCTCGCCAGCCAATGGCCGCTCGAGCCGGTTGTAATCCAGCCGGCCATGAGCATCCGGTCGTGTGGTCTTCCTTTGAAGTGGAAAGGGGAGAACCCCATAGCTTTGGCCTACCCAGGGGTAATAAGCCCATCACATAAGCATGAGCATTGCACCCGACCTGACTATGAAAGCAGTTCTGCACACAGCGTTGATAAGTCATCTGCGCACTCTTAAGTCCAAAAGGCATAGACACATAGCAGAAAGCCCCAAAAGGCGTGATAAAAGACGTCTTCTCTTGGTCATTAACTGCCATCTTGATCTGATGGCAACCCGAATAAGCATCCAGGAAACACGAACTCTCACAAACCGTCGTGGGGTTAATTGCCAAAGACCTAGCTTAGTCATCACTTGTCTTTATATAATCAACATCTCATCATGTTTATTTACCCTGAAAGTGAATTGAGGGAATTTTCAAATCCTCGGAATTCATTTAAAAGAATTGATCAAGTTCAAATCCTTCAAATGTGTCCAAGAAAATGTTCCTGTTAAACTCTGAAATTGTTTGCAAGGGTTAAATTTCAAACCAATAATTTTAGAATAATAGAAGCATTTAATGTGTGGCCTTTGATTTAAATCATAGCTATTTGAATTGGAATATTTTTGTGGGGCTTCGGAATAGTTCAGATTGCATCCACAATTGTTTTCAAAAGCAACAAAAATAACTTGGTTTGAAAACCAAATCCAAAACAAATCTGCAAAAATAGAAAATAGAAAGAATTTAAAAAAAGAGAGGAGACGCTTACCTGGGACACATACCTGGCAGGCAGGCGACCCAGCCCACGTTGCCAGTCGTCACCTAGCTCCTGCCAGGAGGACGACACTGTGGCAACTTGTGCGTAGCTGACACCCACCTCCTGCTTGCCCCCCCCCCCCCCCCCGAGCCTCCCCGTGCACATCCGAAGCGCCATGGAGAACTCCCTCCTCTTCCTATGCCATTCGCCTCTCTCTCTCTGGAGCCTCTCGCTTCCTCTGGTGCCTTGTCCCCTCCATGGCCTAGTGCCACCGTCGACACCGTTCGCCATAGCCATGGACTCTAACCTCCTAGAGCCCCGCAGACGTGTCCATCGGTTCCACCTTCGACCATTTCATCCATCCAGAAGAAGGGATCAAGCCGGGAAGCTACCCATCGTCGCCAACATCATCGACCCCATCGCCAGCCACCTTAGACCATCGCCGCCGATTCGCCTCGTCCAGGACGCCCCCGAGCCTACTGACCTCCCCCGTTGAATCCCAGTGAGCTCGTCCCCTTTCCCTTAACCCCACGCCCTTGCGCGCGTCCCCTAACCGTTGTGGCCACCGAGGCCGAGAGCTCCATGCCGTCGCCGTGAAGCTCGCCGTTGCTAGCGGCCCTCAGTAGCTAGGTGAGCGCAAGTATGGGTTCCTGCTGCTCCGTAGATGCCTTCTCTACCCCCGGCATGCTCGCTAGCACACTCCAACGCTGATGCCCGCAACCGCTGAATTCCGGCCGCCACATAGCACTCCGGCATCATCGCCACAGCCCATCCTCGATCGTCATGAGGCCACCGTTGGACGCGGCTGAGCACCAGCTCACCGATGAGCCCTTCTGCGCAGCAAACGGCACCTTGTGTCGTGTTTCCGCTGTGTTGCCATCTCGGGCCTCGCCGGCGGCTAAACGCCGGCGAGTTTGACCCCCCGGCTAGATTTCACCTCCCCTGGGTTAGTGGCAATTGGTGCCAGGCCCCTTCTAATTTAGATTAGTTTAAATTCAAACTAAATTAGCCCTTGAGCCGATGACATGCGGGTCCCGCTGGTCAGGTTTGCCAGGACCTGGGTCTGTTGACCACTGACATCACCAATGACCTCATGCTGACGCAATAGTTCAACTTTGGAATTTAAATAAATCTTAAATGATTTATTTATTTCATAAAATGTATAAAAGTTCTAAAAATCATAGAAAGTCAACCGTAACTCAGATGAAAATAATTTATATATGAAAAATGATCAGAAAATCCAATGAATCTGTTTATGCCATGATGCATGTTTGGGCAAGTTAACATCAACAATTAGGACATTTTATGATTAGGGCAATATATGAAACATCATTTGGACTTGGAATACAAACATGCATAAATTCAATACCTTAACTTGTCATATCATACATCATGATTATGCATTGCATAAGTTGAGTGCTGGTTCATTTTGTTTGCCTGTGTTTGTTCCTTCTCCATAGACGATGTTTTTGTTGATGTGATCATTAACACTAATGAAGAGAAGTAATATCTTCAAGACTGTCAGGCAAGCAACCCCCCTTGAGCATGCTGATATGAACCCACTGTCTTGCTCCTGCTCTCTTTTATTGCATTAGGACAATCAAGATTCAATTGTTCTCGGTAGTTGAACCCATTCCTTTGCATGACCTGTCTTTGCCACAGTAAATAGTTGAAACCACTTAGCATGTGTAGCAAGTGCTTGAGCCTTGTTGTGCTTACTCATCCATGCCTGCTTACTATGCCTGCTATGCTTAGAGTTGTGTCGGGTCTGATCCATCTGAGTGATGAATCGGAATGGATGTGTTCATGTTCTGCTGTGTGAGAGCTAATTGTGTGAACACGATTTGGTAAAGGTAGCGATGAGAGGCCATGTAAGCATACATGGAGGGTTGTCTCATTGGGACCATCCTTAGGAACTGAGTTCTGTGTATGTTATCCAAGACAAGATACTACCTTGCGTTGGGCCCGAAACAAATGGACCCTCTCGGCTTATTAATCGCCTTGATCTCTGTCTAGGAGTTGCAACTAGTTTCTAGTGTTTGTACGATGTGCTGGCGGCCATGCATAGCGCTGACCCGAGGGGTAGGCTATGGCGCAGTAGATGCACCAGTGGCCGGGTGTACCAAGCATAGAACCATCCGTCAAGGTGTGCTTGGGAACCCTATACACAGCGTCTAAGGCCGTAAAGGAAACTTCGGATGGACTTCCTTGCGGGTTCAGTCTCAAATAGGCAATAAACCTAGACTAGGGTCTTGTGTGATTGACGGTCGTGCCCGACTCCCTCGCTAGGCTTCTGCTTGAAGGCTGTTGTGGTGCCTTTTTACATGCACATGGCGGTAAGGGGCGGGAGTGTGTCTGAAGAGGTATACCCCTGCAGGGTTTATTAATCTGTTCGAATAGGCAAATCCTCAGATACGGACTACTTGGATTGCTTATGTGGTACATAGACAAGTGAAATGGATACTCTAAAATATGCAAGATAAGTGTGAGTGCTATGGATGGCCTTCTCGTAGAGAGATGAGAGTGGATCCATAGTGGTGTATTCATATGGTGAATATCTGGACTCGTGTGCGCTATCCCACCTCAAAAAAGTACTTGTAGTCATAGTGCAGGTTAGACAAGACTCAAAGATGGTTTGCTACAATAAACTCCACAAGCCCCTTCATTGATACTGATGCATATGTAGATAGTTCTGATGTATGTCTTGCTGAGTACTTTTGTACTCACGTTGCTTAATTTATGTTTTTGCAAAGGAGATGCCAGTCTCATTGGTGGTACTTATGACGTGAAGTTCGATGTTGCCTGGATTAGCTTGGGAATCCCACATAGAGGTCTGGCTCCTTTGGTAAGGTCGTTGTAGCTTTCCAGGCTCTTCCAAATGCTTTTTGTAGATGTCTGTACCCAGACATGTAACTTCCATTTGTTTGTTTAAATGCTCTGAATGTTGGGTCTTGTGACCCCTTCTTGTAGCATCTTACTATGTTGGCTCTTCCGAGCCTTCTAAATAAATGTTGTTTGTTTTATGGTTATGCTGTGATGCCATAGTTGTACCTATGCATATTGGGCATGTCGTGCATATGTGTGATATGCAACGGTATGTATGGGATTCGACACCTAGTTGTGTGATTTTAGTAGTACGCTTTATGGGGAAATGCCTCTTTGTGCTTCCATCGAGCCTGGTAGCTTGCTACTGCTCCGGCACATTGATTGATCGGCATGTATCCTTCTTTGTTGATGTGTCTGTCCCTTTGGGGAAATGTCTCGTAGTGTAATGGAGTCCTTGTATCTTGCTATGACTCGTCTACACACGCTAGAGATCGACACCTTCATTGCTAGGTTACGTATGCATGTCCCTGTACGGATGTGCCACTTGGGTTCTACGACTAGTCATGTCGACACGGGTTCTCTATCATTTCAATGCTAGCGACACATTCACATACGTGAGCCAAAAGACGCAAACAGTCCCGGCCCAGGTAAGGTGGCAGCCGTGGAGATAACCGTGTTCAGGCCACAAAGTGATGTGATGTGTCATAGGCTAGGTTCTTATTGCTTAGGATCGGGGTCCCAATATTGTTGGTATCAGAGCTTCACTTCCTGTAGGATTACCAAGCCAAATTGGCCGATGTTGAGTCTAGAACTACTTTATATAAGGGAATTGATTGTGGCAGGGAACGTAAGGTTATTTTTACTCCTTTCCTTGTGTCATTCTAATTCTAAATCACCCTCTTATTTTCTACGGGGATTAAGAACTAGGCTTTCTCATCTATGTATTAGGATGACGAGTTACTATGCTGGAGATCTATAGGAAAGTTGTTGTCTTCCTGGATCGATGTCTCCAAAAGAATTCACTGTTATGTTGTTAGTTGTCTTGAAGGTTGCCTAATATTTCATGCATGTATAGTCGTTATGCTGTCAAAGTTATCCAAGGTTTCTAAATTATCTGATGCAATTGCAAAACACTTTCATCTTGAGTCAATGTCTTTCACGCCAGACTAAGCACACTTACTCCATTACCTCGACGTGTCTTTTGAAGTGTTAGGAAACCATGTTGTTTTAGTGAACCACCCAATAGTCTAGTTGTGTTTGTGTTTTTAGTGTGATAATTCTAGCCATCATTATCGAAAGCATCCTCTGATGCCACTTAGTCAATAGGTACTCTATTTTTGGGTTCATGAACCCAAGGATCATTCTGCTCACTCCCGTTAATAGTATTTGCCTGTCCCTTTAGGACATTAGTGACCTTTTTGATATTCCTCAAGGTTTGTAGTACATCATTATTCCAATACCATGAACCAATTATGGCAGGAGTTCTTTGTGAACGAAATATCACAACACGAGTGTTCATGATGAGTTCTCCATTCCATAGTCATGACTCTGCCAATCCTACTCTTCTACATGGGTTATCCGGAAGAACTGTGTTGACCTATGTTCAACATGTTAACCTATGCATCCACATCTCAGGTAAAATCATGTGCTCTGGAGTTGCCCCTCTTCAATTGTATACTGACCTTCGGCTAACAGTGGATAGTCAATCGTATGTCATGCATTTGTGTTATCAATGTTGAGTACTCTTGTGGTCCATCAAGCCATTCTACTGCAGAATGACTAGGGGAAACAAACTCCAGTACCTTATCCATTTCTAGGATTGGGTCAAAGTAGTTGTATTCCGCAACTCAAAATGCCAATCTAGCTTTTGTTCTATTCTAATTTGAAGTATTACCCCCTTTAAGTCAGGGTTGTCATGGGAATTGCACCACCTCTTATGACTTCTTGGCACACTAATACTTCTTGCCGTCATCTTTCGTTCCTCGGCCTCTGTGTTGTTTGTAACCAGAATATTGACAAGTGATTCGTGATGTGTGCAATCAATACTCCTAGCAACTCTGTTGCTTGGTAGTTAATGGACAATAATTTCATTCTTGCTGTGTTGGTTATTGAATTACCACTCTAAAGATTGATCGTGCTACCTAATTCATTTTCCATGGTGTACTTTCCGATCAACGAGTTAGGATTGTGTCAATTCCTCGTTCTTTTGATCATATCCTTTTTGCCCTGAAAAGCAAGATTGTTCTCGAGCTTGATAACATATCGGTGGATCGTGATTTTCCGATTATCTTCTCGTAAGTATTACTAAGGTGTTCCTTGACAGTTGTGTTGAGTTCGTGATCAAGTTGGCTTTTATATAAACCACACCCATCTCCAAGACTCTGTGTTGGATACCCTAACTTAGTTGGTTAAGCTAAACAACAACTTGGAGCATTGAAAGATGAAACCTTGATCTAACTTAGCTCATGTCAAAGGGATATCTTGTGTTTTTGTGCTTGTGTGCGTTGAAGAAAAATGATATCTTCATCGATTGATCCTTGTGACTAATTGTGCCACCTATCATCTTGTACAACCATTGCTTTGAGTTGGGCTATCGTCAAATCAAAATCAGAACCGGAGATTTTCCTAATGTTGTTTTACTCGTGAATATTCCTCGAGCATACACCATTATATCTTTTGGCTAGACCACTGCTAGCACCTTGTTCTCATAGTTGTGGAATTTCATCAATAGGGATACCTTGATGAATTGTTGTTGAGCCCATCGACAACATTTTTGATGTGTTCCTTGATTCATGATGAGCATAAAGCTAGCATTGGAAACTTTGTAGGCATATTTTCATGTTCTGTTTGTGAAGTATATGTTAGGTGTAAGAAGTGACTTCCTCTAAGTTCATGTGCATTTGATGCAAGTTGCCGCCGTGAATTCAATCATCCCAAGTCATTCATGCATGTGCGAAGTATGCTATGGTGTGAGAGATTAGCTACCTCCATCCTATATGTATTATCTAGCATCCCAAGCCACTGATTAACTTGTTCAAGGAGAAGATGTTCCTTCTTAAGAGTTAGACTTATGTAAGGACTTCGATATCCTCGATGTTGGTTCCTAACTCGAACTCGGTGGTGTTTTGTTTTAAGACTTCTATGTGATCATACTTGTCTTTGACAGTGTGTTCACATGGGTCTTGCAATCCAGCGCATGTTTTAGAGTTGGCTTCCGTAGTTCATTTCCTAAGGATCTCGCAACATCATCTCATCGAATTGTGTTGCAAACTCTCCTTTCGGACATGCTGGGTCTGAAGTATCCTGCCACCAACCATATCTGAGTCTCGGGCAGATATAATGGTTGGAACGTTACCCAAGAATTATAATATTGGTCTCTCTATAACCCGGTGAAGTGATGTTGTGGCTAACATACCTAACCGGAAGACCTGTTATTGTAATATATTGTATCAGCAATATTAGCCACTTCCCCATGATTATTTTGTTTGACTTGTTCTAAAAGTTGTTCCTCATGGACCCCTTTGAGCCCCCGAAGTCTGACCTATACCTGATGCGCTAGATATCAAGCCCTATCTATAATTGGGTTATACTAGTACATCAAGGAGAACATCAGAAGCAGAGTGCTAAATGTCTCTCAGTCGATCATCCAGATTTCACTCCCTTGGCATAGCTAAGGTGGAAATCTGAGAAAATGTGGTCTTCCTTGCATCTGCATCCTCCATCATTATTCATCACAGTAGTATGATGTGTTGCTAGGATCCCTGGCATGGATGTTGGTAAACCCTGATGACTATGGAAATGCTCAAGTTCTTGAGAGCACGCTCAGACACTAGGTTATATCCTCGGTATCAATTGGAATGTACCTTCCGTTGCCGAGTTGTTCTATAACTCTAGTTCCTGTCCAAACTGGGTATGCTATTCGTTCGAATTCCTTCAAACGATCAATTGTGAATTGCCTTAACATGGTATGAAGAGTTTCAAAGATCTATGGATCAAAAGTAATTCGTTTTTCCACTTAAGGGAATACTTTACGAGTCACCTTACTAAGGTGCCCCGTTATGGTATCATGGCAATTATTTCCTCGCTACATTGAAACCCATCCACCATCTTATCTAAGGGTGGAATTGTTGCCTACCCCTTGCACCTCCGTCATGTGCCTCATTCCATCGGCCTCTATGTGTGTTTCGTGTCTCAGCTCAAGAGACATTCTTACATCTCATTCTACGAGTTGAGCCTGAGTTGCTCGATCGCTAAGAAGATCGATTCTTGTAGAGTTTTCGTTCCTTGTTGTCGTGTTGGGTGAAGAGCTCAAAGGAAAACATGTCAAGATTAGCATGATGTGATGAATCAACATCTTCAGGAAGGACAATTGGATCGTGAAGACTGTATGAGTTTGTGTCCCCTACGTCCTCTTACCCTACGCCTGAATCTCGGGACGAGATTCTTGTTAAGTGGGGGTGAGTTGTCACAGCCCTAGCTTAGTCATCGCTTGTTATTGCATAATCATCATCTCATCATGTTTGTTCACCCAGAAAGTGAATTGCAGGAATTTTCAAATCCTCAGAATTCATTTAAAAGAAATGATCAAGTTCAAATCCTTCAAATGTGTCCAAGAAAATGTTCCTGTTAAACTCTGAAATTATTGGCAAGGGTTAAATTTCAAACCAATAATTTTTGAATAATAGAAGCATTTAATCTGTGGCCTTTGATTTCAATCATAGATATTGGAATTATATTTATATTTACTATAAAATAAATATAAGTCCAATAGTTCTGAATATTTTTGTGGGGCTTTGGAATATTTCAGATTGCATCCACAATTGTCTTCAGAAGCAACAAAAATAATTTGGTTTGAAACCCAAATCCAATTTTTTTTGCGAAAATAGAAAACACAAACAATTTAAAAAAAAAGGAGACGCCTACCTGGGCCACTTACCTCATAGCCAAGCGACCCAGCCCACGTTGTCAGTCGTCACCTAGCTCCTGCCAAGAGGACGACGTCATGGCAACGTGTGCGCTGCCGACGTCCACCTCCTGCGTCCCACCCCCCAAGCCTCATGGCAACGTGTGCACATCCGAAGCGCCGTGGAGAACCCCCACTCCTCCTCTGCCATTCCCCTCTCTCTATCGAGCCTCTCCCCTCCTCTGGTTGGTTTTCCCCTCCATGGTCGAGCGCCACTGTCGACGCCGTTCGCCATAGTCGCGGCCTCTGACCTCCCCGAGCCCCGCAGACATGTCCATCTATTCCTCATTCGACCATTTCATCCATCCAAAAGAAGGGATCAACCCAGGAAGCTCCCCGTCATCGCCAACGTCATTGACCCCATCGACGGCTACCGAAGACCGCCGCTGTCGATTCACCCCGTCCAGGACGCCCCCGAGCCTGCTGACCTCCCCTGCTGCATCCCAGTGAGCTCCTCCCCTTGCACGCGTCCCTAACCGATGTGGGCACCAGGACCGATAGCTCCATGCCGCCGCCGCGAAGCTCGCCATTGCTAGCGGCACTTGGTAGCCAAGGTGAGCGCATGTATGGGTTCTTGCTACTCCGTAGATTCCGTTCGAACCCCAGTATGCTCGCTATCACACGCCAACACCGATGCCCACAACCACCTAATTCCGGCCGCCGCATAGCACTCTGGCATCATCGCCACAGCCCATCACCAGTCGTCTCGATGACCCCGTTGGACGCGGCTGAGCACCAGCTCCCCAACGAGCCCTTTCGTGCAGCCGCACCACCATCTCGGGCCTCGTCGGCGGCTAAACGTCGGTGGGTTTGATCCCCCCTAGGCTAGATTTGACCTCCCCTGGGTCAATGGCAACTGGGGCCACTCCCGTGCTAATTTAGATTAGTTTAAATTCAAACTTAATTAGCCCCACAGCCTATGACATGTCCGTCCCGTCGGTCAGGTTTGACCAGGACCTAGGTCTGTTGACTGCTGACGTCACCAATGACCTCATGCTGAAACAATAATTTAACTATGGAATTTAAATAAATCTTAAATGATTTATTTATTTCAAAAAATGTATAAAACTTCTAAAAATCATAGAAATTCAACCGCAACTCAGATGAAAATAATTTATATATGAAAAATGATCAGAAAAATCCAATGAATCAGTTTACGCCATGGTCATGCATGTTTGAACAACTTAACATCACAAAGTAAGAGATTTTATGATTAGGAAAATATATGAAATATCATTTGGAGTTGGAATTAAAACTTGTTTGAGTTCCACTTCAATTAATTTGGTAAATTATTCCTTTAGATCAATTCAGTACCTTAACTTGGCATATCATACATCATGATTGTGCATTGCATAAGTTGAGTGCTGGTTCTTCTTGTTTGCCAGTGTTTGTTCCTTCTCGATAGACAATGGTTTTGACAATGTGATCGTTGACACTAATGAAGAGAAGTAATATCTTCAGGGTTGTCAGGCAAGCAAACCCCCCCCCCTTGAGCATGCTGATATGAACCCACTCTCTCGCTCCTGCTCTCTTTTATTGGATTAGGACAATCAAGATTCAACTATTACATGTTCCCCGTAGTAGAACACATTCCTTTGCATGACCTGTCTTTGACACAGTAAATAGTTGAAACCACTTAGCATAAGTAGCAATTGCTTGAGCCTTGTTGTGCTTACTCATCCACGCCTGCTTACTATGCCTGCTATGCTTAGAGTTGTGTCGGATCTGATCTATCTGAGTGATGAATCGGAATGGATGTGTTCATGTTATGCTATGTGAGAGCTAAGTGTGTGAACACGATTTGGTAGAGGTAGCGATGAGAGGCCATGCAGGAGTACATGGAGGGTTGTATCATTGGGACCGTCTTAGGAACCGAGTTCTATGAATGTTATCCAAGACAAGATACTACCATGCATTGGGCCCGAAACCAATGGACCCTCTTGACTTAATAATCGCCTTGATCTCTGTCTAGTTGTTGCAGCTAGTTTTTGGTGTTTGTAGGATGTGTTGGCAGCCATGCATAGCGCTGATGGGAGGGGCACGCTATGGAGTGGTAGATGCACCAATGGCTAGGTGTACCAAGCGTAGAACCATCCGTCGAGGTGGGCTTGGGAACCCTATACATATTGTTTGGGGCCATAGTGGAAACTTTGGCCAGACTTCCTTGTGGGTTCAATCTCAAATAGGCGATAAACCTGGACTAGGGTCTTGTGTGATTGACGGTCATGCTCGACTCCCTTGCTGGGCATCCGCGTGAAGGTTGTCAAGGTGCCTTTTTACATGCACATGGCGGTAAGTGGCGGTAGTGTGTGTGAAGAAGTATACCCCTATAGGGTTTATTAATCTGTTTGAATAGTCGCATCCTCGGATATGGACTACTTGGATTGCTTATGTGGTACATAGACAAGTGAAATGCATACTCTAAAATATGCAAGATAAGTGTGAGTGCTATGGATGGCCTTCTCGTTGGGAGACGGGAGTGGATCCATAGTGGTGTATTGATATGGTGAATATGTGGACTCGTGTGCGCTATCGCACCTCAAAAGAAAGTACTTGTAGTCGTAATATAGGTTAGCCAAGAGTCAAAGTTGGCTTGCTGCAATAAACTCCACAACCCCCATCATTGACACTGATGCATATGTAGATAGTTCTGATGTAAGTCTTGCTGAGTACCTTTGTACTCACGTTGCTTAATTTATGTATTTGCACAGGAGACGCCAGTCTCATTAGTTGTAATTACGATGTGAAGTTTCATGTTGCCTGGATTAGCTTGGGAATCCTAGACAGAGGTCTGGCTCCTTTGGTAGGGTCATTGTAGCTTTTCTGGCTCTTCCAGCCGCTTTTAGTAAATGTCTGTACCCAGACATGTAACTTCTGCTTGTTTGTTTACATGCTCTGAATGTTGGGTCTTG
Source organism: Hordeum marinum (assembly GCA_022496015.1). Classification (NCBI taxonomy): domain Eukaryota; kingdom Viridiplantae; phylum Streptophyta; class Magnoliopsida; order Poales; family Poaceae; genus Hordeum; species Hordeum marinum. The sequence goes on along the minus strand of CM039677.1, from coordinate 335,328,842 downwards.
TGACCCCTGCTTGTAACATCTTACTATGTTGGTTCTTCCGAGAATTCTAAATAAATGTTGTTTGTTGTATGGTTCTGCTGTGATGCCATAATTGTATCGATGCATATCGGGCATGTCGTGCGTACGTGTGACGTGCAACGGTATGTATGGGATTCAACACCTGGTTGTGTGCTTTTAGTAGTACTCTTTATGGGGAAATGCCTCTTTGTGCTTCCACCGAGCCTTGGTAGCTTGCTACTGCTCCGGACACATTGATTAACCGACATGTATCCTTCTTTGCTGCTTTGTCTGTCCCATCGGGGAAATATCTCGCAGTGTAATGGAGTCCTTGTTGCTTGCTATGACTCGTCTAGAGACGCTGGAGATCAACACCTGCATTGCTGGGTTATGTATGTCTGTCCCTGTACGGATGTGCCACTTGGGTTCCATGACTAGGCATGTCAACCCGGGTTCTCTGTCATTTGAATGCTAGTGACACATTCACATACGTGAGCCAAAATATGCAAATGGTCCCGACCCAGGTAAGGTGGCAGACGTGGAGATAACCGTGTGTGAGGCCGCAAAGTGATGTGATGTGTTACAGGCTGGGTTCTTATCGCTTAGGATTGGGGTGCCGACATCAATGATCTGGGCAATGTGAGGAAGAGCAAATGGATCAACTGGACAAGCCTTATTAGGATCTATGTAATCCACACACATGCGCCACGTGTCGTTCTTCTTGAGTACGAGCACCGGATTGGCTAACTACCCTGGGTGAAAAACCTCATTGATGAACCCTGCTGCTAAGAGCCGGGCTATGTCTTCCCCAATAGATTTGCGTTGCTCCTCATTGAAACAACGAAGAAATTTCTTGACCGGTATAAATTTTGGATCCACACTAAGATGGTGCTTAGTGAATTCTCTCGGTACACCCGACATGTCAGAGGATTTCCATGCAAAGATGTCCAGATTCTCACGGATGAATTCGATGAGCGTGCTATATTATGCGGGGTCCATATTAACCCCAATAGTGAACTGCTTCGATGAGTCGCCGTCAGTGAAATCCACCAACTTGGTATCTTCCGCCACAAACTTCCGGGGCGGCTCAGATTCTATGCTGGGATTTTTCAAAGGAGTCATTTCCATCGTGTCAACATTATCCATATAAAACTTGAGCTCCGTCGCAGCACAACTTGACGCTGCATATGCAACATCGCCCTCCCCACACTGAAGAGCAATCTTCCGATCACCATGCACCGTGATCGTCCCCTTCAGCGTCGGCATCTTGAGCTGGAAGTAGACATAACAAGGCATGTCCATAAACTTAGCGAAAGCTGGTTGCCCAAACAAGGCATGATATAGGCTCTTAATTTTTACAACCTCGAACAACAAAGTTTCCACTCTGTAATTGTATTCATCACCAAACACTACTGCAAGAGCAATCTTTCCTACTGGATAGGCAGACTTACCAGACACAACACCATGGAAGACCATCGATGACAGCTTAAGAGCTTTGTCGATCAATTCCATCCGGCAAAAGGTGTCATAGTACAAGATGTTGATGTTGTTGCCACCATCCATTAGTACCTTGGTGAATTTATAGCCTCCCACCTGAGGTGCCACCACTAGTGCTAAGTGTCCCCGGTTATCAACCTATGGCGGGTGATCCTCCCTGCTCCATGATATCGTATGTTTAGACCACTTTAAATATCGTGGAAGAGACGGTGTGGCAGTGTGAACCACCCTCTTATGTAACTTTTGATCTCATTTATCCAAGCTTGTGGTTAAATTGTGATACTGGCCTCCACTAAGCTGCCTTGGGTTACTCTAATACCCTGACTGGTTGTTTTGCTGTTAACCACCATTGCTAGGCTGTTGATGGTGACCACCTTGATTGCCTTGCCCCTGATAACCTGGACTTGAGCCGCCTCCACTGAAACCTGGCCCATGAGAGCATATCCTAACCCGCCAAACCATTGACTATCGCTCCCATGATGCTGATTAAGGCTATAATCCCGGAACTCTCGCATGACATAACAATCCCTCCAAACATGATCGGATGGCTTGCCGGGTTGACTGTGCTCTGGGCAGGGCTTGTTGAGCATAGCCTAAAATATGAAAGGGGGTTTTAGCCTTATTGAAAGGAGGATTATCGTTGCCCTTAGCACGATTATTCCCAGTACTAGTGTTGGCTACCAGATCTGACCTGTCGTCCGGGTTCTTTCTCTTACCACCATTGCCAGGGTTGTTATTTCCTACCCTGTTCTGTTGCAGGCCCTTGTCACCACCATTCTTATTTCCCTTAGCTGATTTCTCCTTATCAGACCTTAGTATCTGAATTTGCATATTTGTGAGAGCCGACATGAGCTCACCCATGTCTTGACAGGAATGCTTCAGCTGCCCAAGTTTCTGCTTACGGGGTAAGAAGTAACAATTTTTCTCCAAAATCGGAATTACTTGAGACGCCGAGATATTGTCAGACGAGTGGATAACAGTCGAAACCCACCGGAGCCAATGATGGGCCAAATCATCTTCATGCTGCATACAATGATCGAGACCAACATTTTTCATAGGCTGCTTGCATGTTCCTCGGAAGTTCTTGGTAAAACGTGCTTTCAACTCGGCCCAAGATGCAATGGTATTGGGAGGCAGACCCTTTAACCATGTAGGAGCTAGTCCTTCCAACGTCATGATGAACTATTTTGCACAAACTGCCTCACTAACGTCCAACATCTTCATGGTGAGGTCATAGCTCTCGACCTAGGCCTCTAGGAGTAGATTTGTCATATAATTAGGCACCTTGCGTGGCCCTTTAAAGTCCTTAGGCAAGCACTCATTACGAAGTGCTGCTATTAAGCAAGGCACACCAACACCCCTAGATGAGACTCCTACTCCAACTGAGGTTGAAGGGGTTACCGGAGACGGCTCATGAATCTCTGGCTAATCTGTCATTGGCGTCCCTCCCCGATGGGCTCTGCCTCTGTCCACAATCTCTTGGGTGTTGGTATGGGGTGGCTCATCACAGGGGGGGTTGCGTCATCGCTCGCTGCTGTAGACTGCTGGCGACTCTATGCGTCGGCTGTAACTACGGTTTGGGATGGGGGTTGAATGCACACTGCTCCGGCTGTAGGTATACTTCTCCTGCTGAGCCACCGCTGTCTGTAACAACTCGATGGCGTTTTGTGCTTCTTCAGTGAACGGTGGCCCCTCCATAAGAAGGAGCGCGTTGAGCCTAGTAGTCGCCACTATCATGTTGTTCACCGGGCGAGAATAATGACCCGGTTGTGTCATAGGGTGCCGCGGCGGAGTCCGATCGCTCCAGGGAAGGTTTGGCTGCCGTGGTGCTTCCGTGGCCTGGATTATGGCCAGTGGCGCATTCAGTCCTGCCCCAGGGGTGCTAAAGGGGTTTCGGGGCTCAAGATGTATCGGGAGGCAGACTTGGGTCCTCCTCCATAGGACTGCTTCTCAAGCATGCTAGTCCAGATTAAAGCGGAGAGATTTTACCCTCAACCGCTCCAACTCAGCATTCATTTGATCTTGCAACGTGTTGATATCCTCTTGGGCGTTGGTCATCAGCGCTTTTATCTAGGTGATCTCTATGTTACGCTCTGCCTGATTTCCAGCTGTGACCTCGGTTCGCATCAAGGTTGTTAATTCCTCCATTAGGTCTAGCAAAACATGAGTCGGAGGCCTAGAAGATCCGGGACCCGGCGCCGCGCCTGCCGCCACTCCTGATATTGTGCTCTTGAGACGCGGTGTCGTGCCTGGCATGAAGATGGCGTCTCGGCTTGGCGGGTCGTAGGGCTCTGGAATACTATCTCCATGGGCATAGCCCCCAAGACCACCATCATGAAGCTGGTACATCGACTCTGCCTCTCTCCTCGAGGACCTGTTATCTGAGAGGATAAGGGTCTCCCCTCCTGACACAGAGTCTTCCACACCTTGTGTAAAGCCAAGGAAGACGCTCCCTGGCTTGGGTGGAAAACGAGCGGGTTGCGAACGTCGAGCCGACTCGACGAGGTTCGTGTAGACATTTGGCCCGGGTTCAGATCCGCCGAACTTTCCGATGATAACGTGAATTCCACCGAAGGGGACCCAGTGCCCATACTCGATTGAGTCGGTCTCGGGGCCCCAGCCAGCATCATCGATGTAAACCTTGCCGGGGCGAATCTTAGTCATCCTGTCTACAGCGTACAGCTCGATCCCTGGGAGAGAGCCCTTCAAGAACTCCACACCACCATGCGATGGCCCCATGATGGGTGCCAACTGTCGTGGTTTCGCCACAACTGACGTCCTAGTGAGAGAACTTAAGTTCGAGGCCATCGCTATGATGGTGATCCCGAAGGGGTTGATCGGGACGAGAGACAAGGGTTTACCCAGGTTCATCCCCTTGGGAATAAGTAAAAGCCCATGTCCCATTTTGTGTTGTATTGATTGGATATCTACTACAAGGGAGCGGATTTGCTTGACCTAGTGCTCGACAGATTGATCCATACCCTAAGCGGGCATAAGGGCTCGCCTTTATATAGATAGGTCGAGTCCCTGGGCTTACAAGAGTCCAGACCGAATTATACAAAGTATCCGATCTTGGCTCTAAGTCGCCTTGCCTTCCTAGGCAAGTCATCTTCCGAGCGGCTCACGTGCCCGGGTCTCACGCAGTCTTCCAGCTCTAGGCCTCCATCTAGGCTCACCTGGTGAGTCGCCTCTTAGGCTTGTCTTTGACCTTCAGGCCCACTTAAGGCCTTATGTATGAGCCGCCAACTATGACCCGACCCCTCCTGGGAGGGTCATACCATGGGGTTATATCCCCAATAGAAAGTATACCCAACCATCTCTTTTTTGGTATCCTATGAAGACACATTTCTCCACTTTTGGTTCCAGCTTTTTAGGCTGAAGCTTTTGACATAAGCATCACATCCCCAAACTTTAAGAAACGGCAACTTTGGTTTCTTTCCAAACCACAATTCATATGGTGTCGTCTCAACGGATTTTCATGGTACCCTATTTAAAGTAAAAGCAGCTGTCTCTAATGCATGACCCGAAAATGACAGCGGCAAATCGGCAACAGACATCATAGAACACACCATATCCAATAAGGTTCGATTATGACATTCGGACCCATCATTATGATGTGGTGTTCCTGGCGGTGTCAATTGCGAAGCAATTCCACATTGTCTTACGTGATTGCCAAACTCATAACTCAGATATTCTCCTCCTTGATCAGATCGTAGGAATTCAATCTTCTTGTTACGATAAATCTCAACTTCACTCTGAAATTGCTTGAACTTTTCAAACGTTTTAGACTTGTGTTTCATCAAGTAAATATACCCATATCTACTTAAGTCATCAGTGCAAGTGAGAAAGTAATGATATCCACTGCGCCCCTCAATTCTCATCGGACCGCACACATCAGTTTGTATGATTTCCAACAAGTCACTTGCCCGTTCCATTGTTCTAGAGAACGGGGTCTTAATCATCTTGCCCATGAGGCATGGTTCACATGTGTCAAGCAATTCAAAATCAAGTGACTCCAAAAGTCCATCAACATGGAGCTTCTTCATGTGTTTTACACCAATATGACATAAGCGACAGTGCCAGAAGAAAGTGGTCTATCATTATCAACTTTAGATCATTTGGCATCAATGTTATGAACATGTGTATCATTACTCTGGAGATTTAATAAGAACAAACCCCTCACATTGGGTGCATTACCATAAAATATATTACTCATATAAATAGAACAACCATTATTCTCTGATTTAAATGAGTAACCGTCTTGCATTAAACAAGATCTAGATATAATGTTCATGCTCAATGCAGGCACAAAATAAAAATTATTCAGGTTCATCACTAATCCCGATGGTAATCGAAGAGCGAGCGTGTCAATGGTGATCACATCAACCTTGGAACCATTTCCCACGCTTATTGTCACTTTGTCGTTTGCCAGCCTTCATCTATTTTGTAGCTCTTGCTTTGAGTTGCACATGTGAGCAAGCAAATCGGTATCAAATACCCAAACACTACAACGACATTTGGTAAGGTACACATCAATAACATGCAAATCATATATACCTTGTTTGGTGTTGGCTGCCTTCTTGTCGGCCACATACATGGGGTAGTTCCGCTTCCAGTGAATAGTTCCCATGCTATGAAAGCACTCAGTTTCTGGCTTGGGTCCAGCCTTGGGTTTCTTCATGGGAGAGGCAATTGCTTTGCCACTCTTCTTGGAGAGACCCTTCTTGCCCTTGCCATTTTTCTTGAAACTAGTGGTTTTATTGACCATTAACACTTGATGATCCTTATGGATATCAGACTCAGCAACTTTTAGCATCGCAAACACCTTGGTGATTGACTTGTTCATCCCTTGCATGTTATAGTTCAACACAAAGCTTTTGTAGCTAGGTGGCAGTGATTGAAGAACTCTGTCAGTAATCGCCTCTGGTGGGAGGGGCATCCCTAATTCAGCTAGACGATTCGAATACCCACACATTCTCAGTATGTGTTCACTAGCAGGCCCGTTCTCCTCCATCTTGCAAGTATAGAACTTATCGGAGGTCTCATACCTCTCGATCCGGGCATTCTTCTCAGAGATAAACTTCAGCTCCTAGAACATCTCATATGCTCCATGACGTTCAAAACGCCTTTGAAGTCCTGGTTCTAAGCCATACAACATTGCAGATTGAACTATTGAGTAATCATCAGAACGCGCCTGTCAGGCGTTCATAACGTCTGCAGACGACACTGGAGTGGGTGCTTCACCGAGCGGTGTATCAAGGACATAACCCTCTTGGGAAGTCGTGAGGATAATCCTCAGATTATGGGCCCAGTCTAGAAAGTAACTTCCATCATCTTTCAACTTGGCTTTCTCTAGGAACGCATTGAAATTCAGGGGAACTACTGCGCGAGCCATTGATCTACAACATAAATTTGCAAAGGTTAGTAAGACTATTGTTCAAGATAATGAGTTTAGCAAATCATATTACTTATAAAACTCCCACTCAAATTGACATCCCTCCAGTAATCCGAGTGCTACATAATCCAAATTCACCAACCCAAGTCCGATCATCACATGAGATGAAATAGTTTCAATGGTGAACATCTACATGTTTTTCATCTCTACTATATAACTCATGTTCAACCTTTCGGTCTCTTGTGTTCCGAGGCCATGTCTATACATGCTAGGCTCGTCAAGTTTAACCCGAGTGTTCCGCATGTGCAACACTGGCTTGCACCCGTTGTATGTGAACGTAGAGTCTATCACACCCGATCACCATGTGGTGCTTCGAAACGACGAACTTTCGCAACGGTGCACACTCAGGGAGAACACAATTTTATGTTGAAATTTTTGTGAGGGATCACCTTCTAATGCTACCATCGTCCTAAGGAAAATAAGATGCATAAAGGGATTAACATCACATGCAAATCATAAGTGACATGACATGGCCATGAACTAGTGCTTCTGATCTCCATCTCCAAAGCACCGACATGATCTCCATCACCATCGGCATAACACAATGATCTACATCATCATGATCTACATCATTATTTTGCCATGGGGGTTGTCGTGCCCACCATGATTCTAGTACTATTGCTACCGCTTAGCGATAAAGTAAAGCATTACATAGCGGTTAATGGTTGACACGTAGGTCATACAATAATTAGAGACAACCCTATGGCTCCTGTAGGTTGCCGTATGCATTGACATGCAAGTCAATATGAACTATTATAAATACGATCATCTCATACATCAAATATATCACATCATGTCTTTGGCCATATCATATCACAACATGCCCTGCAAAAAAAAGTTAGACGTCCTCTAATTGTTGTTGCATCTTTTACGTGGTTGCTATGGATATCTAGCAAGAACGATTCTTACCTACGCAAAACCACAACAGTGATAAACAAATTGCTATTCAGCCTTCTCAAGCACCGCCTGATCCAAGTAAGGTGGGAGAGACAGACACCCACCAGCCATCTTTATGCAACAAAGTCACATGTCAGTCGATGGAATCGGTCTCTCGTACGTGGACGAGTAAGGTTGGTCCAGGCCGCTTCATCCCACAATAGCATTGAATCAAGAAAATACCAAGGGAGGAAGCAATCTGAGCATCAACGCCCACAAACTCCTTTGTGTTATACTCACGATCTCATCTATGCATAGACCTACCTCATGATGCCACTGTCGGGGAACATTGCATGGGAAACAAAGAATTTCCTACACACATACAAGATCTATCCATGGTGATGAGCATCTATGAGAGGACAGATCGGATCCACATACCCTTGTAGACTGCTAAGCGAGAAGCATTAACAAAAGTGGTTTATGTAGTTGAACGTCTTTGCGATACAAATCGCAAGCAGTCCCGCAATCCAATCACGATCTAGCATCGAACGGACGACACCTCCGCGTTCAGTACACGTATAGCTCGATGACGATCTCCAGCTCCTTGATCTAGCAACTGAGGGTGGAGAGGTAGATTGGTTCTCTAGCAGCACTACGGCATGGCAGCGGTGGTGGTGGAGCTGATCCAGCAGAGATTTGCTAACCCGTACCGAATCGATCTAGAGGTGGAGGGAGAGGGTTGTGTCATGCCTAAGTTATTTCAGCCCTTCCTCCCATCACATATATATAGGAGGAAGGGGGCTAGGTATGGCGCCCTAGGGGAAACCCTAGGGACTCGGCTGGCGCAAGGGGGAGGAGTCCACCTCCCACAAGGGAGGTGGAGTCCTAGTAGGATTCCCACCCCACTTGGCCTTTTCCACCTCTTCCACATGGGCCTCCTACGGGTTGTCCGCCCAGCCCACCAGGGGATGGTGCGCAACCTCCTAGGCCGATGTGTCCCCTGGGGTGAGTGGGCCCCACTTGGTGGACCCCGGAACCCATTCGTCACTCCCCACACACTACCGAAATTGCCCGAAACTTTTCCGGAGCCCAAACACGACTTTCCTATATATCAATATTTACCTCCAGACTATTCCTGAGCTCCTCGTGATGTCTGACATCTCATTCGGGAATCCGAAAAACCTTCGGTCACCAACATACATAACTCAATACTATCAAAACGTCACCGACTTTAAGTGTGCAGACCCTGCGTGTTCGAGAACTATGTAGGCATGACCGAGACACCTCTACGTTCAATAACCAATAGCGGGACCTGGATGCCCATATCGGTTCCTATATATACTATGAATACCTTTATCGTTTGAACCTCTATGTGAAGGATTCAGTCAATCCCGTATACAATTCCCTTTGTTCTTCGGTATGTTACTTGCCCGATATTCGATCGTTGGAATCTCTATACCTAGTTCAATCTCAGTACCGACAAGTCTCTTTACTCGTTCCATAATAAATTGTCCCATGGATCACTCTTTAGTCACATTGCTTGCAAGGCTCATTATGATGTTGTATTATCAAGTGGGCCTGAGATACCTCTCCGTCACACAGAGTAACATATCCCAGTCTTGATCCATGCCAACTCAATGGACACCCTTCGAAGATACCTATAGAGCACCTTTATAGTCACAAGTTACATTGCGGCATTTGATACACACACGGTACTCCTCCAGCGTCTGTGAGTTGCATGATCTCATGGTCATAGGAACATATACTTGACATGCAGAAAACTATAGCAATAAACATACATGATCGTATGTTGCGATCATAGTTTGGGTCTTATCCATCACATCATCCTCCCAATGATGTGACCCTGTTATCAAATGACATCTCATGTCTATGGATAGGAAACCTTGACCATCTTTGATCAACGAGCTAGTCTATTAGAGGCATACTAGGGACACTGTGTTGTTTATGTACCCACACATGTATTTGAGTTCCAATCAATACAATTATGGCATGGATAATAAACATTTATCACGAACAAGGAAATATAATAATAACCATTTTATTATTGCCTCTAGGGCATATTTCCAACAATAATAAACTTAACAACTTCAACCAAATTAGGGCTGGTAGATTGTAGTGCCAAGATCTTCACTGTGCGTAGAAAAATTCGAGGCTCGTGGGAATCATTTTCTGGATGACAGATGAACATAGATCGACAAAAACTAGATAAAATGTAATGTACAATAATAAGAATGAAAAGAAGATTGTTGTACATGAACAGCTATGGATCCATCTATAACAAGTTCAGAGAATTCAACACACGAATAGCCCAGCACTGTCAATTTCGGTGCGCCAATGACCCTGATTCTTGTTCGACCTTCTTTATAAAGTATAAACAATCTATCTAGGAAAGGCACATTCTCAATGACCATATCTTGAAATTCCTAAACTGACAGCATGTTGCGGGACCAGCCATGCACGTAAATCGTACGGAGATTTTTCGTAGGGATGTGAAGGCTACCGAACCCAAACATCGTCTGAAGATGAAGGTACTCGAGCATTGTACAACCGCCGAGCAGGCGCTCCAAATCCGACTTCGAGATGCTGACGCCAATGAGCTCGAGGTGCTTGAGTTTATTGAGATTAAGAGTGTGCGCGACATTAATCTTGGGGAAAGGCACTACATGAACGTAGCGCGGCACGGTGTGGGCGAGGTCGGAGGATGGATGGAGGCAGCGAGCACCCATGTGTAGCATCAAATTTGAGCTCCTTGAGCTGATCTAGGGTGGGGGATAAGAACCACTCATGAAATTTGGGTTCGGCCTTGCATTTTGAATGGAAAGGATCACTGGGAAGGTGTCTGACGGGCGTAGTGTGCATGGCGAGGATGTGGGACAATGTGTCCAAGCATTTGCGATCCCTACTACAGACCTCGTCATCATCGAGGAGGTCAATGGGGATGGAGTGCCATCGGGAATGCCACCTAGAGAGGATGGTGGTCTGCATGGCAGATTTGATGATGGGGAGGGACATTATAGTTACCAAAATCTCATCAGGGATGCTGCTGGTGGAGTCCATGCTTGCCGGAGGCTCGTGTGATTCAACCTCCCCCTGGCCCCGCTTGTTGGCTACCTCGTCATCTATTGAAAAAGAGGCGATCCGTGGCGGCGGCCCAAATAGATAAGACCAGAGGAGAAGGTGTAGCACTAATGGAGAACCTGGGAGAGAATAGGGCTGCCGGTGGAAGTTTGAGGTCAAACGGCTTGATTCCCGGTGAGCCAGTTGCGCCTACGTGGTGGACTGCTCACACACATCCCTTTGAGCCTGCGTGGCGGACTCCTCGCACGTGTCCTGTCTAATCAAACCTGTACCCACAGCACAGGCAGGGCCCACCACTCATGGAGGCAGGGCCATGCGTCTGCTCGATGGGCCCATTCCCAAATGGTTTCTAAAAACCATAAAGCGTTCCGTGCTTGGGAACAAAAACCATCAATAAATATTGAGCTTGTTTCCTTTCGCATTCCAAATTATCACGTGCTAATTTTTCACAAATCAGTTCACACCTATCAAACCTAAATATTGTCTCACTTAGCAGTTGTTTACTATAGTAGGCTATAAAAACATAAACACGTACTCGAAAATTATTGTACATTCCTCACACCCGCCACCAAAAAACTAGGCCTTTCTTTGTTAGTCCTTCATTCCATCTACCTTGGCCTATAGGAGGGGGTTTCTGGTTCGAGATATAACCAGGGAAGAAAGACCAAAGCCATAGAAGCAACCAAGAGGTCCCTCCGCCGTGCCACGGAAGCGCCAGAGAGCTCCAGCCACATCGCTTTGGCCATAGGAGAGATATCCGGTGGGGCCACGGACGCTCGGGATGATCTTTCGTGGAGAGGTCACGGCTCTCACAGTCACAAGCGCATTCGGCTCGGAGGCGAACTAGAAAATTTGGCAGTCTTTGATTCACCAGCCAACGACGACATGCGCGCTGAGCTCGATAGGATGGATGACATGATCGATGACTTGGTGAAGCTGCTGCAGAAGAGCGACGCCTAAGTTAATAGGGCAAGTGGCCTTGTGGAGAAACATATGGAGGAGAACAACGCCTGGAAGAAACTACACGAGAAGAAAAGTGCCTCGGAGGGGAGGCTGAAAGGACTCGTCGAGTAACTTTTGCAAGACTTGGCGAAGCCCTACATCAATCGCGAGGGGCTGGTGAAGGAATATGTGGAGTGTGTCAAGGAACTTCATGCGTACGCGAAACAAGCCATCAACGCTCTCGAGCAAAGAGGCCGTGCCATGGATGCAATGCAAAAGATGTCAGATTAGTGGCGACAGGAGATGGAGGCGGTGGAGGCGATGAAGAAGGAGATTGTGGAACTCCGCGCCCAACAATCATTGAAGAATTAGGTAGCAGCGGGCCAGATTGTTTTCTTTGTCTTCCTACTTCAACCTTTTCCTTCTTCTTCTGCCCCTCTGTCTTTGGGGAGTTGCCACATGTGGCATTATTTGTAATCATGCATATGTAAGAGAATTATAATCTTTGCCGGTGCTAATTTGTTGTTATATTATTTCGTTCGTTTGTACATGTATAAGAGTCGAAAACAGACGAAACGTCAAAGTTCTCGTCCAGGCACAAACAAAACAGTGATCACAAGCAAACTAGTCCCTCAATCTAGGCACAATAACCACATGATAAACAGCGGGTAGGACACCATTAATTCAGAAGTTGGGAGCGAGGCGAGCGGGGGGGTGGAGAGATCAAAGTATCACTTCCCGATGAGCATGCGCAATAGACTCTCATGCATCCCATCGAGCATGCATGGCGGACAGCTCTCACACATCCGTTCAAGCCTGCGTGGAGGACAGCTCGCATGCATCTCGTCGAGCGTGCTTGGTGAAAAGCTCGCATGTGTCCTGTCATCAACCTGCAGCTACACGCACGACTCCCCCGTATCAAGTTCTCCCTCCGTTTCTTTTTTAGTTAGCATTCAAAATTCGGCCAAATTCAAAATTTGTAAAGTATGACTAGCTTTATAGAAAAATATATAAATATTTATAATTTAAAATTAATATTATTATATGCATCGATAAATTAACTTTCATACTATATAACCTTGGCATTGTAGACGTTGATATGTTTTTGTATAAATTTAGTCGAACTATGTTTAGCTTGACTTTGACCAAATCCTATATGAGAGGCAAAAAGAAACTAAGGGAGTAAAAAAATCCACGTGTGGCACCAAATGGTTATCATACAAGTTTTGTATGTACTGGAATTAAATAAACCAATGTTACTATCGGCGTTTTGGGAATGGGGGTACCAAGACCTGCCTGCCTGCGGCCCAGGGCATGGCCCACCTCATCGACCCAACGCAGCAAGGCGTGGCCCAATTCAGGACAAGGCCCTCGTGAGGGCCCTAGCCTCGCAAGGAAGAACAACGACTAGACCCACGAAGGATGGACCCCCTCAGGACCTCTCCAGAGCGGCGAAGCTTCCTATGCAAGGCCTGATCTCAGGAGTCAAGGATGACGCAAGGAAGGATAGGCAGGCGCAAGTGCGCCAAGCGGCGCAGTTGCCCCTTCGGTGCAAAGGAAGCAAGGACAGGCATGGGTTCCCAAAGCGCCCCAAAGGTTTCCATTCCGGTGCAAGAAGACCACAACCAGTCGCCCAGCAGGGCGGATGTCATCGCTGAGCCAGTCCCTGCGTTGTCGACAGCCACTTTGCACGCGAAGACCGCCTTTGAGCAGGGAGAGCACCAACCCCTCCTCCCCTTCAAAATTGGCCATTGTGGGATCCCTTCCCGCCATAGTGATAAGGGATGAGGACCCGGGCCACTGCTATATATAGAGGGTAGGCTGCTTCATAGAGGGGGAGACCGATCCAATCCAACACTTAGTGACTCCATACACCACCACGAGATACCCAGCCAAGAACACATCTTGAACGCCCTCATGAGGCTCAAGCACATTGTACTAGTTCATCCACCCAAACCTCCACAAGAGGCAATCCACCAATGCCGGAGTAGGGTATTACGCTTCATAGCGACCTAAACCTGGGTAAACTGTCGTGTCCATCTTCTTCCCCGTCATTGTGCGATTTCTTTGTTGTGTTCATCGAGTAGCGAGTTAGGGTGGGTGAGGCTGCAGGGGATCTTCGCACACGCCCCTCTTTTCGAATCTTATGGGTTTTGCGGAGCCCGAAATCTGACATTTGGTGCGCCAGGTAGGGGGCGTGTCGGAGTCTCCCTCAAGCCAAGATCTTCTCCCACCTCGCCTCTCCGATGTCTGACGCTCGCCGAGCCCACACCAAGCGCCGGGCCACCCGTGTCACCCAGACAGCACGGGGGCCACGCCACCGCGCGTAGGTCACCCTCGCCTGTGGAAAACATTGTCATGGGCCCCGACGCCCATGAGCAACAAGACTCCTCCCAGACAGTCACCGCGCAGCGCTGCGGCCACATCGCCACTCCGTCGATTGTCCCGGCCTCTGGTTCATTCTCTCATGTTCGCCCAGGGCCGGTGCATGGCCAAGGCGCACTCATCATGGCTAACGAATTGCTCCTCTACCACCCCACTCCCGACCACTAAGAAAGACTCGGCGCATCGCGGAGCTCGTCGGCACAGCCGGCGAAGCCTCGGGGCCCTCCTACTCGCTTCGACCCCAGCCGTCCCTAGCAAACGATGTGGTACAAGTTGCGCTGCCTCTGCCTACCCGACGCGACGCCGACCACAAGCCCAGGTGAGAAGCGCGCCCCCGTAACCGGCCTCACAACCGAGGGCGAGGCCGGGGGATGAAGTAAGCTACCAAGTAATTCCCTGGCCACAGACCGACGCACGTGCATTCCCTATGCTGCCGACCCAGCGTCGCGACCGAATAACACTCGAGGCGGCCCCGTAGGAGCATCAAGACCAGGTCACCCTCGTGCACATGGCGCCCGTCGAGCTGGTGGGGAGCCTCTCCATCGTCCAGAGCTCTACCCGACCGCATGGCCTTGCAAGTTCGAGCTTGACCTACCCCGCATTACGACGGCACAGCAAATCCAGCCGAGTTCTTATAGCTCTACTCGCTCAATATCCGGGTGGCAGGAGGAGACGACAAGGTCATGGCGTGTTGGTTCCCCATGGCGCTCAATGGCGGCTTACTCTCCTAGCTCTTCAACCTCTCGGGGGCATGCATCACCTCCTGGGATGGTCTGCGCAAACGGTTCATCGCCAACTTCCAAGGCACTCGCGACCGCGAGCCCACCGTGAACGACCCATGGCGTATCAAGCAGCAATATGGGGGGGGCTTGCACAAGTTCATATAATGCTTCATGACCAGATGCCTCAAGATCCCCAGGGCATCGGACGAGGCCATCATTTCGGCCTTCAACGACGGAGTCACTAACCTCAAGATGAAGGAAGAGCTCGCCATGAACAACGAACTGTACTCCGCCTTGGAGATTTTCAACCTGGCGAACAAGAGTGCCAAGGCAGAGGAAGGCTGCCTTTCACTCCTCGGGCCCCCAACGGCGGAGCCAGAAGAGAAGAAGACCAAGGCCAAGGAAGCAAAGCGCAAGGCCCTGGCGGTGCTTGCGGCCGAACCCGAGGCAAAGTACAGCCCGGGAGAAGAACACCCCTTGGAGGAAGGCCGACATGCATCTTCCATGGCACAAAATACCACAACACCGCCAACTGCCAGGAACTCCGACTGATCTGCGCCGAGCATTTCAGCAGGCGCCCCAGTAGAGGCGACCGAGACTTTGGGTGTGGCGGAGGCCACGACGGAGGCCACTGGGACAACCAAGACCCATGTTAGGGGTGGCGCGACTTGCCTCAGGAGGACCGTTGGTGCGATCAACCTCGGGAGGGCCGCTGGTGTGACCCGCCTTGTGAGGACCGCTGGCACGACGACCCTCCGGAGGACTCATGACGTGGTCCGCCTCGTGAGGATCACCCACGTAAGTTAGGACTACCTCCGTGGCTTCCGCCACCCAGAAGGAAAGAGGAAGATAGGCAGGACGATGGGGTTGGGGGCTTCCAAGAAGTCAAAGCGATGGCTTACATCTTGGGTGGTGCCCAAGCCCTAGCATGAAACCGTTCCTTCAAGAAATTTGCACAGGAGGTGAATGCGGCCCTCCCAAAGCCTAAAGCGACGCACCCCCTAAATTGGTCCCAGACTGCCATCACCTTCGACTCAAGCGATCAGCTCAGGTGTTCGTTCATGGCCGGCAAGCTCCCCATGCTATGTACCCCAACCATCAGCAATGTCCTTGTCACCAAGACCCTCATCGACAGTGGGGCGGGGCTCAACGTCCACTCCATCAAGACCTTGGAGACGCTCCAACTGCCGTATGAACAGCTAATGCCAACTAAGCCCTTCTCAAGGGTCACAAACGGGTCCCCCATACCCATTGGGTAGGTGCGTTTGCCTGTCACCTTCGGCGGGTGCAAGAACTACAACACCGAGATCATCGTCTTCGATGTCACGCACATCCACCTTCCGTACAACGCGATCCTTGGGTACCTGGCTCTCGTCAAGTTCATGGAAGTAACTCACCACTGCTACAACATCCTCAAGATGTCAGGGAGTGGCGGCGTCATCACCATTGCCTGCGATGAGAAGGACGCCGTCTGCACCCTCGAACATGCTTACCACGCTACGGCGGCTGATCACTCGAACGATGAGGAGGACACACAGCCTCGTGAGGACCCACACAAAAAGGAGAAGCAACTCCACCCTGCAGGGCATCCTACAACTTCAGCCTCTGCGCTCAGGGGTGGGGCCCTGCCTCCCATCGCATACTAAAGCACGCTTGGCACCACTCTTGGGCCGGGCCCAGGGGCTCCCACCGTGGAAGTTTTTGGCCTGGTCGGTGAGGCTAGAGAGGTGCTTGAGCACAACCTGGAAGCGTTCTTTGACGCACGTCAGCTCGAGTTGGGGTCGCGGCGCATGGGGCCCAGTTTGTGAGAGTCCGTCCTAAGACCTATTGAAGAGCTTCACGAAGCCCAGGCCATGTGAGGCTGGGACTGCACCGCACCACCAATCGCAGTTGCCATCCTCGGCACGGTCGATCAGCCGCGCGTCTGCGTCAACGCACTCGAGATAAATAGGGTTGCGGCTCAAGGCCCCTTCTGGCCAACGCGTGCCTATCATGGATGGGTCAACCCGAACACCTACGTCCGCATGCCCCTCGGGTTGGTGAACGCGGGCATCACCTTCCAGCACCTTCATCGAGCCATGCTTGTGCCTTGTCTGGTGGGGCACGGCAGGGAGCTGGAGGAGATGCTCGGACCAAGCGAAGGTTCCGAGCCTCGGGAGACGACGGACCCGTGAAGGTCGTGCTCGTGGAAGTGGGAGATCGGGCAACAACGACGACCTCGGCTCTTCAGCGGCATGGCCGCCAGGTGACTTTTTTTACTGTTGCCAGGCCATTTTTTGGTTCACTCTATCCAAGGGCGCCCACTGGGTCCCTTGATCTTCAGGTAATCAGGGCACGGCCCCACTGTCGCTTCGTTTATGCATATTTCAGTAGTTTCCTGTGCGTCTGTTCTATGCCTAATGTTCTACCTTACCTGCATTGTTGGGTGGTTGACCCCCCGCTTGGGGGCTCCAGCCACGGTGCGTCACATGGAGTCTTGGGAGGCTCTGCAGCCTCCCAAGGCAGTAGCCGACAGGATGGAATGGGGGCCGCTCGAGTGTCAAGGGCGACTCCTGAGCATTAAGCCTTAGGCACCTTACTGGTCATAATGCCACTCGGCCTCCTGATGTCGTCGTGGTTTCCGGTCGGCGTTAGGAGCGCCGGGGCCTCGCCCCGTGAAGTGCATCCTTGGTTTCCGGTCATACCTAACAAAGGGGGATCCTCATGAGGCTTACTGGTCATAATGCCACTCGGCCTCCTGGTGTCGTCTGGTTTCCGGTCGGCATCAGGGGTTTTGGGGCCTCGCCCCGTGAAGTGCGTCCTTGGTTTCCCGTCGTACCTAACGGTGGTGGGGAAATGTGCGGGACCAGGACCTGAGGATGTAGAGTGCCAAGAGGGCTCCCAAATTACCCCACTCAAGAACAACAAGAAGCAAGCAGGGTTTCGAATGACCCCATCTACAAGAAGTTTCAGGTGCAAACCGCCTTAGAGGTAGAGAAACTCGCGAGGCCAAAGCGTCCTCGTGACCTCCCAAATACACCTCCTAGTTCTACCGTGCGTGCCATGCATACGAACTCTATGGGTTGTAAATGCCCGGAGCCCCCCGAGGACGTGAAGGGGTCCCTTCCCATGCAATGTGGTAGCCACAGCCCAGCGCTGGCGGAGAAGTCAACATGGTCCACCAATGACTATGCCCACGCAATGTGGAAGCCACAGCTCCGTGCTGACGGTCGACCCGGTCCACCAATGACTATGCTCACACAAGGTGGAAGCCCCACACCCGGTGCGGGGGGATAAACAAGTGAGGGAGGCCCCCAATGGCTGCATCCAACCTCAGGAAGGTCCCTAGCAGCCCCTTTCTCGCTGCGTCCCCCAGGGATGCACGCATGAGGGGCCTGCATGGTGGCTGCTACCAGGCCGAGCCTGGTACACGTCGCCTTCCCAGGTCTGCTGAACCTGGTCTTCACACACCCATCTCTAGAGAAGTTGGCGAGGAAAGGTATGGGAGCCGCTCTTACATCAAGGGGGACTCCTAAGCATCGCGACTCAGGAGCCTAACTGGACCCGTAGCCCCCCACCCCTTGGGTCGTCCTTGGTTTCCAATCGGTTCAACAGCGGCTGAGGTATGCGCGGGCCGGGCCCTACTGATGTAGAGCCCAAACCGCTCAAAAAATAACTCAAAATCCCTAGGAAGGACGCTGGAGCTCGTACGTCAATGGGGACTCCTGAGCATCGCGACTCAGGAACCTACCTTGACTCGGAGCCCCTCACCCCTTGGGTCGTCCTTGGTTTCTGATCGGTTCAACGGCGGCTGAGGTATGCACGGGCCAGGCCCTGCTGATGCAGAGCGCTAAAGGTGTTAGAAAATTTCAAGTTATCTCAATCCCTAGGAAGGACACCGGAGCTCGCACGTCAAGGGGGACTCCTAAGCATCGCGACTCAAGAGCCTAACTGGACCCGTAGCCCCTCGCCCCTTGGGTCGTCCTTGGTTTCCGGTCGGTTCAATGGTGGTTGAGGTATGCGCGGGCTGGGCCCTACCGACGCAGAGTGCTAAAGGTGTTCGGAAGATTCAAGTTATCTCAATCCTCACCATGTCCCCTTCATGAGGGCTGCTCGCATGTCAAGGGGGGCTCCTGAGCATCGCGACTCAGGAGCCTAACTGGACCCGTTGCCTCTCGCCCCCTAGACCGTCCTTGGTTTCCCGTTGGCCCAACGATGGTTGAGGTATGCGCCGGCCGGGCCCTACCGATGCAGAGCATCACATCAAGCAAGAAGGAAACAAGGCAAAGAAAGCAATCATGCAGTCCAAATAGTTATTACAAGCATTAGAAGTTCTCGCAAATGCAAATGAGTTTAACACCTCCACGAGGCACGGTATGCATTGCAGGAAAGAAGTAGGAGCAAGGAATCGGGAGGAACCGTCACCGCCGTTCATCCCACCCTCGAGGGATTCATCGTCGACATCGCTGGCGTCATCTTCCCTGCCGCCAGCCTCAACAGCATCCATAGGAGGAGGAACCGTGACGCGGGTGAACCTCTTCACCAGCGCCTCCATGGAGCCCTTCATTGTTGCCGCGGCTCCAAAATGGACCTCAGGGGTGACCGGGAGGATCATGAAGTCAAAGTTGAACCCTGGCTCATGAAGATGAAGATGGTTGAAGATGCGTGTCGCGGCTTCAGAAAAGAGGTTGTGGCACTCAATGTCCAAGACCCTATCCACCTCGACGATGGCACCCCCCAGCGCCTCGACGAGCTTCAAAGCAAGCGTCGTGAAGCTGTCCTCCGGAGCGACCAGAGGCTCCATGAATCCATCACGGCAAAGGGTGTGGAGCATCTTGCGAAGCTTGAGCTCGACGATAGGGAAGGCGCTTATCTCTGCGACCTTTTTCTCCTCGGCCGTGGCAATAGCTTCCTCCTTGGTGTCAAGAAGGGTCTTCTTCGAAGCAATATCCTTCTCCTATGCGTCTAGGTGCGCCTGCTCCATGTCATGGCTGGCTGCTGCATGGGACAGCTCGGATTCCCAAGCGGCAACCTAGGCCTCACTTGCCTCGAGGTCCTCTGTCCGCTGGCGAAGTTGTGCTGCAAGCTTGTCCTACTCCTCTTGCAAAGTCTTCACAAGGGCCTCCACCTCTTCACACGCGGTGCGAGAAGTTGCGATTTCCTCTTTGCCCTTCGCCGCGGCAGCCGTGGCTTGACCCCACATCGCCACAACGGTGGCGGCAGCCCAGAGAAACCCTAAGAGGAGCTCTAGGCGTCCACCCACAAGGAGATCACCGGCACTCCCAAAGGCATCACGAACCTGACCCGGAGCAGCAAAGGCCCCGTCCAGGATGTCAAGGATGGGCACCGAAGGCATCACGGTCTCCTCTGAGTAGTCCCCAACGCGGCCACGAGGGGCGCCCCCGGGGGAACGGCGCCACGAAGGGCAGGGGGCTTTGGAGGCCGCTCGGCGACCGCCGACACGGACGAATCGGCAGGCAGCTTGCCCTTAGGGGTCGGCCCTCCGGACACCAGCGTCACCATGTCCCCAAGGGTAGGAGTGACCACGTCAAGGAGCATCGGGGGCTCGAGAGGGGGGGCTCGGTGATGGGGGTCTGAGGGGCCACCTCACGAGCCCTCTCTTCTTCAGAAGCAGGCGGAGGCGTGACGACCAGGTCAGGCAACGCGTCGAGAGTCGCCTTCGGCTTGACGCATGCCTTCTTCTTCCTCATCTTAAACACAGCGACGTTCCTGGTCACCAAGCATGGGGAGGTCAGCAATGCACATGCCATAGACATGTGAGCCAAACCAAGTCGAGTCACTTACTCCTCGACGTCGACCCACTTCCTCTTCCTTTCCATCTCGGCAATGACGGGGGTGCCCGAACTCCCCATGGAGAGGCCGCCGCGTAGAGGAGCAGAGTTGACAACAGCCGAGGCAGCCAAGGAGGAGATCGCCATGGCCCCATCCTTGCCCACCTTGCTGGCGAGTGGCGATTCAAGCAGGGCCGATGCCGACGCCTCGATCGTCCCGCTAGTGGAGGCAGGGCACGCCAGAGAAGATTCGGTGTCGCGCTTCTGGGGAGTCGACACGTATGCGGACCATGTGGCGCGAGGGGCTGGCCCCGACCCCCTAGAGGGCTTAGCAGCGCGCAAGGAGCCCACAGCAGAAGCTTCACCAACGTCGTCGTCATCTTCAAGCTCATGCAGAAGGGTGCCCTACGAGGGGGGACGCCCCCGTCGGGATGTCATCGGCGGTCCTCTCCGAGTCCTCCCTGCACGAGGTATCGCCGGAAGACACGACCACTGGACTAGGGCCATCGGCTAGGAAAAGCCCCAGCTCATTGAAGACACGCATCGCGGCAACTAGGTTGACCCCGTTGTCACGGTAGTATAGCAGATCGTGAGCCTCGGGAAGGTCGCCCAGGTCACCGTTTAGCAAGGTCGCCATAACCCGGCTCAGTTCCTTGGGAGATATGAGCGCGGACCGAAGCCTGAGGTTGTCACCGTTGCCCTGATAGTCCCACAAGGGCCTAGAATGGGCCTGAAGAGGCGCCAGGCGCTACACCAAGAACTCTTTCACTATCAACCTATCAGTCAGCTTCTTGGCACTGATATTACGGGTGAAGCGCTCCAGGACAGGCTTGGGCCAGGGATCGGAAAGATTTGCGGAGCTCCACGCAAGAGTCTTTTCTAGCAACCCCTCCAGCAGATCCAACCGACGGTTGGTGCCATTGAGATCCATAAGGACCCAGTGGTGCCTAAAGTTCTCCACCTTCTTCCCAGCCTTCAGAAGCATGTTGCCACTCTGGAACGCGACGAAAGAGACGCACGACGACCGTTGGGCACCATCGTGCAAGCGCAACCTGAAGAAATGATAGAATAGAGCTACCGAAGGCCGCACGCCCACGAAGGCCTCACAGTAGAAGCCAAAGATGTACAAGAGCAAAATGGAGTTGGGCTAGAGCTGAAGGGCCTAGATCCCTTAGTGGTCAAGGATGGCGGTGAAGAATGCAGAGAAGGGAGGACGAGCCCGGAGAAGATGCTATGAGGGAAGAAGGGGTATACCACCTTGGACGAGGGCCGCTTCACCGAGGAGCCACCCGAAAGCAGGGTCCGCCCTTTCTTGTTGGACCCATCCGCCGTCCATGGGAGCACGGGGCGGAGGTCCTCGTCCTTAGCGATGGTAGACCCCAGGAGCGCCGGCGAGACGGGAGCAGAGGCAGAGCCCTGCGCCTCTGGCTTTTGCTTGCTGGCGGGAGCCATCATAGAGCTAGCGGGGCCGGAGCAACAAGGAAGAAGACGGAGCGGTGACGGATCTGGAGAGGCACCTGCGAGAGTGGGAGACCAGGGAAGCAAGAGCAAGTGCGCATGAAGGGAAAGCAATAATGGTCAGAACACTAGAAGTTTGGCTCCTGGCAAGTCGAGCATAGGCTAAAGGGGCGAGGAGCACCCAACATCAGCCGCATGACACGCGCCAAGCCTGGCCCGTAGGCAAATTGGTCCCGTGGTGCTCCTGGACGTCCTCAGGGCTCCTCCCCGAGGACGTCCCGAGAACGTTGTGGGCCTGGGGGCTACTGTTGGCATTCTGGGAATGGGGGTACCCAGACCTGCCTGCGTGCAGCATAGGGCAGGGCCCACCTCATCGACCCAATGCAGCAAGGTGTGGCCCCATTGAGGGCAAGGCCCTCGCGAGGGCCCCAGCCTCGCGAGGAAGAACAGCGACTAGACCAGCGAAGGATGGGCCCCCTTAGGACCCCTCCGGAGCGGTGGATCTTCCTATGCAATACCCGGCGTCAGGAGTCAAGGATGACCCAAGGAAGGACAGGCGGGCGCCAGTGCGCCAGGCGTCGCAGTTCCCCCTTTGGTGCAAAGGAAGCAAGGACAGGCACGGGTTCCCAAAGCACCCCCAAAGGTTTCCATTCCGGTGCAAGAAAGCCACAACCACCCGTCCGGCAGGGCAGATGTCATTGCTGAGCCAGTTCCTACACTGTCGACAACCACTTTGCAGGCAAAGACTGCTTTTGGGCAGGGCGAGCACAAACCCATGTCCCCCTTCAAAATTGGCCGTTGTGGGGTCCCTTCCCCCCATAGTGATAAGGGAAGAGGACCCAGGTCGTGGCTATATATAGCAGGTAGGTTGCTTCATAGAGGGGCATACCGATCTGATCCAACACTTAGTGACTCCGTACACCACCACGAGATAGCCAGCCAAGAACACATCTTGAACGCCCTCACGAGGCTCAAGCACATTTGTACTGGTTCATCCACCCAAACCTCCACAAGAGGCAATCCACCAAAGCAGGAGTAGGGTATTATGCTTCATAGCGGCCTGAACCTGGGTAAACTATCATGTCTATCATCGTCCCCGTCATCGTGCGAGTTATTTGTTGTGTTCATCGAGTAGCGAGTTAGGGCGCGTGAAGCTGTAGGGGATTTTCGCACACGCCCCTATGTTCGAGTCTTATGGGTTTTGTGGAGCCCGAAATCCGACAGTTACCAATGATTGCGGCCGAGCTATCATGCCTAGATGTTTCTAATTCATTCACATTCGTATGAAAAGGGCCCTAGAAAACTCAATTGATGTATAAAAAGGGCCGAATTGGTTCACTAGAGGACACGCTGAATGTAGTTTCATCACAAAAGGTGGCATGTTGCCTATCGAAACCACGAGGTCACAACATGTGCCTCTAGTTCAAAATTTAAACTACGCATGTTAAATCCCTGGAAAAATCAATTAATGTATAAAAGGGGCCGAATCAATGGACTAATGACTCATTGAATGTAGTTTCACCAACAAAGGTGACATGTTCCCCATCGAAATCACAAGGCTTCTTGAATAAGCTTTGGCTTGTAAGATGCATGTCCCAATATTTATCCCAAATTCGTCAAAACCAAAATGCACACCGTAGATGTCCTGTGGCATGACACTGTGTAAGTTTCATGAATTCATGGCGAGCTTTGGGTTCTCTCAGACTTTGAAACCAAGATTATCAATGTTTGCGGTCTAGTCACGACACCAAGATGTTTGTAATTCGATGACCATCAGTGCATGACACAAAATGGTTTTTAATCCATTTTGGTGCTAGAGCCCGTGCTTGTAATTCAAACTTGATTTCTTCTCATTAAGTGCATGCCTAGAAAACTCAAATGACGTTTCTACCACAAAGGTAAAATCTTCCATATCGAAACCACCATGCTTCTCGTGGTAAGATACAATATGTAAGAGGTTTGTCCCAAAACTTATATATCATGTCCTCTAAGTGTCGTGTCGACACACTAGTTTCAATAATTTCACACGAGTTCCATATCTATGGGGATTTAAAAATAAATGTTTCTCAATGTTTGCATCCTAGTCACGATGCCAAGATGTTTATAATCATTGCATGAGACCTAAACAAGGACCCAAGGACATATAAATGAATTTGTAACCCATCTTGGTGCCCTGGAGAATGTGCTTGTAGTTCAAATTTGAATTATGCACATTGAATGGATATAGAAAAGCTCAATTAATGTATAAAGGGCCCCAAACGAGCCATGGATTATTCCACAATTTAGCACTGGCTTGTATTAGCCTATGTTGCATGTAGAAAAAATATCAACGCGAATGTCGTTCCCTCCACAGAGGTGGCATGCTCCATATCGAAACCACGATGGTTCTTGAGAGAAGTTCTGGTGTGCATGAGAGTTGTCCCACATTGGAAAAAAAATATCATGTCGTGTAAGTGTCGTGTCATGACACTAGGGTAAGTTTCAAGAATTTCACATAAGTTGTTGGTTTATGATGATTTAATAGCCAAGTTTCTCAATGTTTGTGACCTTGTCATGACTTCGAGATGTTTGCAATCCATTCATGTTCATTGTATGGGACCTAAACAAGGAACCCAAGGACACAAGTACATTTTTTGAACCATTTTAGTGACACAAAGCATGTTCTTTTAGCTCAAATTTGAATTATGCACATTACATGTCCAAAAACTTGATTAGTGTATTATACAAAAAGCTAAACGAACCATGAATAATTTAAACCATTTCTATACGGCCGCCGGAAGCTCATGCATGTGTAAGCACGGTGTGCGCGTGTCGTGCTAGCTCGAGCATCCTTCTTTCAGAAGTTATCCATTTTTTATTAAAATGACGTTCTATCCAAACACGCTTCTCCCACCATTCCCCCAATCGGTCTATCGCCTCTCCCCCAATTGGTCTCCCGCCATTCCCCCAATCGGTTTCCCGCCGTAGCATTGGCCCCATCATCAACCTCCTGGATGAGAAGGACGAGACGGAGTAGGACGGAGAGCAGGCAAAAGCGGCATCGTGCCATCGAGCATGAGCAAGACGTCATCATCAGATCCCGTGCCACCATCGCACACGGTTTCCTGTACTACCAGAAACGTCTATGATACGTATCTGGTCCCACGAGGTGCCAATCGGGGCACGCCTTGTATATGATAGGAGGCAGCCCTTACTAGCAAGACGAGACTTTACAGCATATAACGCATTCGAATGGAACTTGGAAGTTAAGTTTGCTTTCCGTGGAGTAGTCAAGGATGGGTGACCGATTGGGAAGTTTCTAGATTTCAAGGTTCATTTAGGCGGTGTGATACGATCACTATAGACATAAATAAAATGCATGTAGTGATATGTCATTCTGACTAAATAAATCTTGAGATCCTTGTTTTTAAAATATCCATGATTTTCTTTTGCTTCTTTTGTTGTTTTCAAAATGTCAAGGATCGAGTGTGTATGTGTGTATGTGTGTGTATATGTGTGTGTGTGTGTGCGAACCCATATGCTTGTGTGTGGACCAGGTCTCTACATTGTGCGGTTTTCGATGACAAACCTATCAGTGGGCCCTTAGGGTGTGTCATGCCTTTTATTGACAATGTTGGAAGGCAAAGGATGGGTGATGGTGTGTGTGTGTGTGTGAACCCATGCCTATGTGTGGATCATGTGCCTACATTGTGCGGTTTCCGATGACAAACCTATCGGCAGACCCTAAGGGTTTGTCATGCCTTTTACTGAGAACGCTGGAAGGCCAAGGATGTGTGACAGTTTGTGCGTGTATGTGTGTGCGTCTCTCTCTCTCTCTATGCCTGTGTGTGTGTGTGTGTGTGTGGACCACGCATGCGTCCATTGTGCGGTTTTCGACGACACACTTATATACCGATGGGCTGCTATATATCATCCATTTGAGTGACAACACCGCTTAAGAGTCTTATTCTGACATCAAAGCTGCTTATTCTGACAACACAAACAGACTGGCCCAGCGCACCAAACCGAACTCCAACCCTGATCGAAACTAAACCGCATCAAAAACAGCCCCCACCCCACCTTCAATCTCCTCCTCACAAACACACCTTGTTCCCTAAAAGTCCTCCCAGCCACGACCCACCTCCGGTGGCCAACCATCTCCAATCCCCGCCCACCTCCTCTGGTCCTCCCACATCTCCTCGTCCCCACCCACCACAGCACCACCTCCCTCCCTCCTTGCCCTCACCCCTGCAACCGGCACCGATCTCTACACCCCCGCCCCACCCACGCGACCTTCCTCCCCTCGCCGGTGAGCCCCCTCCCCCAGCCACCTCCTAGCATGGGTTGGCGCCAGTCCAAGCTGCAGAGACCACTCCCTCGCAACTCCCCAGCATCGGATCCAGGCTGCGATGCCTCACCCCTGGAGACATGTCGCGATGCCTCCCCATGCTACCACATCCAGTCGACGCAGCCTCGGCAGCCGACGACCACAACGACCACCCGCGACCTTCCTCCTACGAGAACCGTCGCTGGATCCATCATCGGGAGGCGCATTAGAACCTGTTGCCGGCCCGGATCCATCCCCAGGTCTTCTGCAGGCCGATTGGCCATCTCTTGCAAGCGAGGAGAGGAGGAGGACATCCACCCCTGCCTTCATGTAGTGCACTCGATGTGCGAGTGTGGTGCAGAGCACACCTGCATGCAGTTTGCCGCCATTGGTGCGGAGCGCCGGATCCTCCGATGGGGAGGGCTGTGGTGGGGAGGCAACGTCGACCTTGGTGGGTGAGCATGCGAGCGCCCCATCCCCGCATCCACGACTGTCAGATGTGACCCTCACAGCCAGCACCTTCGCTCTACGCCGCAGTCAGTTCTGGGCCGACCACTGACGGAGTTGGGCCCCTGCCTTCCCGCCCAGACCTCGTTCCTCTCCCCCGATGAGGATTCTGTGCTCCCTACCAGTACCACGCGTGTGAGTGCGCCCGTCCTACAACGCCCTGACAGGCTGCCCCTTTCCAGCTAGCCCAACGTGTAGTGCGGCCGAGCGCCACGTGCAGTGCAGTTCGTCCGGGGCGCGGGCACCTTCACCTGTAGCTCTCTTCTCACATTGTGTGCGGTTCACAAAAAACATTATATTGGGTGCATGTAATTTATTTTCAGAGATGATTTGTGTTTGTTTTCACGCACATGTATATGAACTTGTTTAAAAAGGAAGTACATCTAACATTGTGTTCCGGTTCATTTTTCTCGACCATGCGGTTTGCTTTCTTCACCGTGGAAACATCCCTTTCCAAGCAGTTCATTATCTTTAAGCATGCAGTAATAAAGAAAAAAATAAATAAAATAATGAAATCCACCCGCTCTGCCCATGTGGTCCACTTACTCCCAACATGAAGTGCGGAAAAATGTTACGAAAACGACAAAAAGACAACACGGTTCACTTTTCGATGGTGTTGCGGTTCTCGAACAACCGATTTGAAGTGCACACCAATTTGTCGTATGAGAAAATTTCAAGTGTGACAAGAGAAACAATGAAGTTCATTTTCCTGTCTGATGTAGTGCGCTTTTCAGTCCGAAGCAGTGTGTTCCTCTCTCTGATGCGGTTCCCGCGTCGATTTTGGTGTCGCCAAAAACAAAGTGTCCGTATTTCGGTAAAAGTAAAATTACTCTTAAACTATAATGAATTAGAGAAAGTGTTCTACATGAAAAACATGAAGCTCTTTGATATATTTCCAACGCCGTATCATTTGCTTAATTCCAACGAGCATTTTAGAAAAAAAATTGTGAAAATACGCTCGCTGCCACCTGTCAGGTGGCCACTATTTTCGGAACTGTTCCTAAACCGCGAGGAATCACGAAAAGTGTTCAACATGGAGAAGTTGTGTGTTTTCCATAGCTATCCAACGATATATTATACGCCTCATTCCGACAAACGGTTTAGAAACTGGAGTGAAAACAGTGCAGAAACAACGCATGTAGTTTTTTTTGTTGGCATTGCAGTAGTCGTGTGTGGAGATGGAGTGCACCCGCGTTAGCCTGAAAGTTCGGAAGTGTTGTCAGAATAATTATTCTGACATCGTTGTCAAAATCGACGGGTTGTATATATATAACAACTCTAGGTAGTGTAGGTAGTATATGTAACCACTCTTAAGGGGTATATATATATATATATATATATATATATATATATATATATATATATATATATATATATATATATATATATGTCCACTTATCTCAGCTAGGTGCATGCCACATCATAGATAGGGTACCATTGTGTATTAATTGTTGAAACAACGGCCACACCATTTTTCCATATACATTTGTCCGTATGTAGGGGTGGTGTTCTTCTATCCCCGCTCAACTGATCTTCGACGACGGGCCAACTCGTGGGACCATGTGATCTATATGTCCCTCTTGTCCGACAACAATATGTGACGGTTTGGCCAAATTAAGGTATTAATTAACTTGGTTGTCTTACGAAAATTCAAACATGGATAAATGTGTGACAAAGTTTGAACCAGGTCACGTGTTCATAGGACCCCATATATCGTCTGGTACATAGTGTAGGGGCAATAACCTATATTATGTTTGTCATGAAACCTTTTTTTTGTCACATTGAATACCTTTAGGCATGCACATATGCAGCATGTGCCACACATTAAAGTTGCGCATTGTGAATTTAGAAATGACAACACCATGTTCGTACATATATATACTTCATCCGAACCTAATTACAAGTCTTTTTTAGAGATTTCACTACAAACTACATATATGTTTAGGAACGGAGGGAGTATATATTTTGGCCACTAGCGAGCGTGGTTGTGTTTTGAACCTCTCTTGCGTTTTTTGTCGTTTATCCCAAATATGGTAGTATTATGTAAAATAGCAAACAAAACTGACGAAACAACCGTATGCGATTGTACCCCAAGCAGACATGAGTGTGCTACTCTAACCGTGTGCGATGCCCGTACACATAAAAATCGGCCTTGCCTAGTGGTGCCAACCGCAAGCGTTAGCCGGTGCAAAGGGGTAACGTGCATAGTACAAACCCAAACCCAACAGCGACCTATAAAAGATCTTGGCGGCGGTGGTTAAGAGCTAATTTTTCCGTCGATAGCTCGCCACCACCACAACACACACCAAATGCAACCATTGCTCAACCATGGGGATGTGCATGCCTCCGTCCTCATAGTGTTGGACGACGACGTGATAGAGGATTCCTATGTGTTGGCTTCCATGGTGGGCAATGACAAACAGCTAGCTTCCACGGCCGATGACGATGAGATAGAGGATTCCAATGTGTTGTCCTTCATGTCGGTCAACGGTCAACCGTCATCTGCCGCGACCACCGAAAATGATGACGACCCCGAGTTTCATCGTCGAATGCAGATGGTCATCACTCTACCCATCCAGGAATCGGGACTTGATGCGTTCCTGCATGACGAGGATGAGGGTTGTCTCAGTGTCGGAGTTGAACAATCTATTGCATCTGTGGATGCCATCCGCAATGCGGCTAGGGATTTGATGCAAAGAGGAAGCAGAACTCAAATGCAAAGGGCAAAAAGAGGCGAGAACAGGACCAGAAGGCAGTGGAGCAGACCACCACATGCCTCTCTGCCGCGTTAGAGGCCAGTACAGGCCTTGTAGTTGCGACGGCAGCCCTGGCAATAGTGGCCATGACGACCAGGGACGGAGCTCTAGCGAGATTTGCGCTTGTCTGTATCGATATGGCCCACCAGGACGCCACAACATCTTCATGCACAACGACAAACCTGGCGAGATGTGCCGTGGTTGCTCTGGCAAAGATAGCCATGCCGGTCTCCGTCGTGGAACGAGTGTAGCTCGTCCACTTGATGAGCTCCTGTTAATACTCGTTCTGAGGTGAGGAAGGTCATGATGATGATGGATGCATGGCGTTTGTATGGATCCATGGCATAGTGAATGTTTTGTGAAGTTCATCTTCATGTAAATCGACGAGTTGTTTGTAAATTACTTAGCTTATGAACTAGTGTCAACTAATCCGCTGCAATATAGGGCATTTTGTGTTGAAAATGTGCCAAATGTTTGTGTCATCTAGTTGTGGGCATGTGGAAATTTAGGATGAATATGACATCTGTGACTGAATTTGAGGATGAACCGTGTGAGATGAACCCGCCTTGAGAAATCTTAGAAAAAGCTACCCGCCTTGAGCGATGCAATAATTGGTGGTTTCGCGGCACGACATTTTGTTACAGCGTAGAGCGTACACACTTTATTATATTTGGACAGTGTGCGATCTTGGTTGCTCCTGCCCAGTTCGTTTGCCAGAATTTAATAGGAAGCGGTATTTCAACTGCATGCCTCCCTTCCTCGTCCACCGCACCAACCCTATAGTAAAATTTCAGTTGCCGAGGCATTTGAAATGTCGTCGTCCCTCGTCCACCATCACTGAAAGCACTTGGATGTCACCTAGACAGGGGTGAATAGGCGCTTTAAAATACTGACGGTTTAGGCTTCAACAAATGCAGACTAAAACTAATGTTTAATATGTAAAGCACAAAACCTAAAACAACGAGGCTCACCTATATGCACCGCAACTTATGCTAAGCAAGATGAACAACTAAGTGATAGAAAGATGTATAACATGAAACAATATGGCTATCAAAAGTAAAGTGCATAAGTAAAGGTCTCGGGTAAGAGATAACCGAGGCACGTGGAGACGATGATATGTCCCGAAGTTCGCACCCTTGCGGATGCTAATCTTTGTTTGGAGTGGTGTGGAGGCACAATGCTCCCCAATAAGACACTAGGGCCACTGTAATCTCCTCACGCCCACGCACAATGCAAGATGTCGTGATTCCACTAAGGGACCCTCACGCCCACTAGGTCACCGAACCCGTACAAACAAGGTTGGGGCAAACTCGACAACTTAATTGGAGGCTCCCAACAACACCACGAAGCGTCACCACAATGGATTGTGGCTCCGAGATGACCTCAAATGCTCAGGGCAATCTCCACAACCTAATTGGAGACCCTAAAGCTTGCCCGAAGCTTTGCACCATAATGATTGAGCTCCGAGGAACCACCAACCATCTAGGGCGCCAAAGCACCCAAGAGGAACAAGCTATAGGGTTCTCAAATACCCGAGAGTAATAAGCTTCTCAACTTCTCACTTCCACGTATCACCGTGGAGAACTCAAACCTATGCACCAAATGCAACGAGAAGGGCACACGGAGTGCCCAAGTCCTTCTCTCCCAAATCCCGCCACAACAACTAATGCTATGGAGGAAAGTGAGAGGAAGAACGAAGAAGAACGTGAAGAACTGCAAGATCTAGATCCAAGGGGTTCCCCTCACATAGAGGAGAAAGTGATTGGTGGAAATGTGGATCTACATCTCCTCTCTCTTTTCCCTCAAAAAGGAGCAAGAATCATTGAAGGAATTGAGAGTTAGCAGGCTCTAAGAAGGTCAACAACGGGGGGCAAAGACGACCTTAAAAGATGGGGACCATTGGGGAAGAAGACCCCCTTAAACAGGTCCCCATGAATCTAACCCTTATATGCAAAATAACATAGGAGCGGTACAACCTCTATGCTCACCAGTACAACCGGTAGTACCGATTATACTGGAACAACCTCCCAAGAACCGCTCCATAATAGAACCTAGTCCGGTGGGAGAGTAGAACATGGCCGATACAAGCTCCGGACCAATTCTCGACCGGTACAACCTCTATTAGAACTGGTACAACCTCTCAGTGTAAAACACGTAAGACAAAAACAACCATAACTTTCGCATACGAGCTCCGAATTGAGCAAACTCAAGCTTGTTGGATACAAAACGAGAAGTACTATCCAAACAACGAATGGTTATAACAAGAAGAGGTAGTATAAAAATGCCAATGGTATAGAGATGTTAAACCTCTATGAATGAATAACCAGTAAAAACTCCAACATTGAAAACATCATAGAACATGCATATGGACTCCGTTTTCAATGAACTCAAGCTTGTCATGAAGATGAACATAAGCTCTAAAACTCACAAAGAGAAAAGCCAACAAAGAACCAAGAAATATAATGATGCCAAGAATGCAATGATTTGAGCTCTCAATGGATGATATGATCAAGCTACTCACTTGAGAGCCCCCCTTGATAGTACGACTATCGATCATATAACCCAGGCTCCCAACTACCAACATGAGACCAGTAAAATAGAGACCCTATCAAAGTGAAATGTTTGCCTTGAGCATAGTAAACTTGAGCTAAATGATGACGATCTTGTTCTCCTCAAAATGGACCACCTTTCTTGATTGTCCTGGCTCGATGAAGACTAGTAGATTGCTCCCCCATACTCCATTATGGGCGAACCACTCTTCGACATAGCTTCACAAGTACATTGTCACCATAATGGATGGCAAGATTCAATCATGATCTCTCCATGATGCTTCACTTGAACTTACACACCACAACCTTGATGATGGTCACCATTTGATGTTATCCTCCATGGGAATATACCTAACCCCACAAAGAACTCTCACATAGACCACGGGTTAGTACGAAAAGCACAATGGACAATGCTTACCATACCATGGGATCATTTGATCCCTCTCGGTACATCTTGTACGCTTTGTGTGTTGATCAACTTGATTCACTCTTTGACTTAGTCTTGATCAACCTTGTATCATATCTTCTCTCTTCATAAAGATGATGTCTTGACGGTAAACATGAATGTTCACACAATATTGTTCTTCAAGACATGCTTCCGATAAGATCAACTCTCACATGACCAATCTTTGGATAAATCCTTGAATACCACCTTGGTCACCATATAAACTCCTTGAAACCAACACATGTACTTCAAGAAGTGCCTATGGACAAATTCTTCGAATATAACTCAAGGTAATCATTAGTGCATAGGGATTGTCAACAATTACCAAAACCACATATGGAGAAATATACTCCAACAACCATCTCCACCCACACCATTACTACTTTATTTTTCAGCAGCAGCGACACATCCGCAAACACCCCCCATCCGCACAACACCCCCTCCCTCTCCCCTCCCCTGCTTGAAACCTAGCTCGCCCCTACCGCTGCCTCCCACCATCAACCTCAGCCGGTCTGCCCGAGCCTCATAGCTAAACAAGTTCAGGGTCCCCACCGATCCACATACACCATCACCGCCCTAAGTTTCTAGATGAGGCCGATGGTGTCCCTTTCCCCCATATCCCCATCCTGTACTCCAAAGAGTCGTAGCCTAATCAGCCCGACGACATGTCCATTTGACCTTAGGAGTGTATGAGCAAAAAGAGGTCTATCATGGCCTGTCCACTATATGCTGGCAAGGTGGGCACCGTTCGCATCGACCCTTCGATACTGGACGAACGCCTCACCGCGGGAGCCAGTGAGCATGTTACCTACGTCGCCATGTCGTAGGCTTCAAGTCTGCAAGAACACGTGTTCCTATATCTTGGGAGAGCCGGCTATTACATCAAGCTCGTCAACATCACCGGCTTCACCCAGGCCATGTCACAAGTTAAGTGGTCCACTGGCAACGCGTCTGGTTCAACCACCATCGATATCTCCAAAGACCCCACCGGCGATCTCCTCTACCTCGCAGTCATGGATTTGCGATCCTTCTATGCCATCGAGCCCCTTTTGTCATTTTTGAAGGAAACGTTCTATGGAAGTGGCTTGGGATCCTTAGCTCCAAAGTCAGATCTCATCCACCAAGATAATGGCACACACTATGGTTGTTACAAGGGGAAACGTCCCGTCTATGACATCAGGGAGCGCACCCAGGGCACCTCATATCCCAAGTGGAAGGAGCCCATCCATGACAAGTGAGGCAACATTCTATGAGCAAATCATACCTTTTCTAGCTAGCCATCTCATACCCATTGTTGTATTAGCTTTTTCCATGCACTAATCATGTAGTGTTTAATTGAGCATTTGTCCAGTTATCAAGCAGATGCCTTGATTTTATGTATTTGGTTGTTAGGTTGGTTGCATTGAGTATTTTTCCAGTTTTCAATGGCTATAGTTGGTTGTTACAGTGAGCATGAATGCCTTGTTTCTTTCAATTATTCACAATGTGATGTTCATTATGTGCAAGTATCAACTGTGCAGTTCAGTTTCATCAATACCACCTTTTATGTTTGGTGTTGTTAACATGTGCCCTCAAATCCTGCTTTAAACATTTATGCCTTGCTTCTTTGTATTTGGTTGCCAGCTTGGTTGCAGTGAGCATTAGTCTCGTTTTCAAGCAGATGCCTTGCATTTTTGTATCTAGTTGTTAGGTTGATTGCAGTGAGCATTTGCCTAGTTTTCAAGCAAACGCCTTACTTTTCGTTATCTGGTTGTTAGGTTGGTTCCATTGAGCATTTGTCCAGTATCAAATGGCTATATTTCATTGCTATGGTGAGCATATATTCCTTGTTTATTTGAAGCAGATACCTTGTATAATTGGTTGATGTTAAGCCTAATGTACTGATCATGACTTTACACGTACTTGCACATGACAACAATGGGAGTGGCCAACGTTTTCGACCGAGATCCTTTTCATCCCTCCGCTTATACTCCATCCGTTCCATCATGTAGTGCATATATATTTTTGTGATGTATCTACATATACCATCTAAAATGTATACAATATGAAATTTTGTGATGTATCTAATGATATGGAATTGCAATTCTGGATGTAAATGTTTTTATCTACAAACTTGGTCAAAGTAAGTAAATGTTGACTATTCAAAATATTTATATGCAACACTTTGTGGAACTGATGGAGTAATATATTACACCATTCTGCAACTGCATTTTAGCTTCTAATATCGGCTTCTTTCTTGTAGGTACATATGTCTTAGGTGAAGATCCATTCCTGGACCCCTTTTGCGTGTGGGGTAATGAAATACTCATGAACCAGCATCAACTGAGGAAACTGAAAATAATTGTTAGGGAAAAGAAACGAACAATGCTAATCAAACTATTTGTTTACGCTCTATCAAACACAAGAGTGAGTTGTAGGATGGTAACTACGAACTCTGTAGGCTTCCACTAGTACTGCACATAATGTGTTGTCACACAACAATGTCTGAACAATGCTAATCAAACTATTTTTTTAGTGGTTCCCAAAGTAGTTTACTCAAGATTACCTCGCAAAGTGCATGATTGCTGGACATGCAATGAAGGTTAAAATATATCATCGAGACTACAATGAGCATCGAGAAGTCGTAATGAAGACGGTGAAGGGTGGGTGGGTGGCCATCACTAGGGGCTGACCTAGAGTCGTTCATGGGTTAGGGATGGAGGAGGGCACAATATGGGCATTCTGTTTCACCTTCTCCAGCATACAAAATGTCTTTCGTCTCTCTATTTACCGTCTTTAATGCAATCGTGCTTCCATCATTCTTTATTTGTCCCTTCTGTAGTTTTCCGGTTTTTTAGAATTGATGCTTATGTAGCTCTTGAGTATATGTACATGTGAATGGAATTACGCATTCTTTCTTAAACCTAAACATGATTTGATATGAAATATATGAATTCCTACTTTCAAATTTAAATTATGTGAATTATGAACAAAGGTATTTAATTAGAGGCAAATCCTGCTCTGTAGGCCATTACAATGCACACAGTTTGAGAAAGCAAAATGTTTGTGATCAACTCCAACATCACACATGTTTCTCCATTTGAGGGATGTGCGATGAATCTCGTCTTCGCGCATGGTCAGACAAGAAACAACGTGTGAGATTAACAACACAAGCGTTTGTGCTAGTCTCCTTATCACACACGATTTCGTATTTCGAACTATGTATGATAATGTGCCCATCTTAAACGTTGGTGAAAGAAGAACGCGTGCGATAGGCCTTCATCTGACACAATTATTCTAGCTGACACGTTTGGGAAGTATGGATCACACATTTGGGACGTTTTATAAATCACGAACGTTTATCAAAAAACCCACATGTGGGATATATTCAACCTTCACATATGGTTTTACAATGATAAATGTATGCACTCCTATATCATATCACAGACGGTCATAGTGGAACTAAATGTGTGTGATTGTCTCCTTATTGTACACTCTTTATAATCGTGGACTGTTTGCAATTCGGTGCACATCGTAAACGGCGTGCCACAGAATAGCGCATGCGATGT
This sequence comes from Hordeum marinum, assembly GCA_022496015.1. Lineage (NCBI taxonomy): Eukaryota > Viridiplantae > Streptophyta > Magnoliopsida > Poales > Poaceae > Hordeum > Hordeum marinum. The sequence continues at coordinate 335,292,529 of CM039677.1, read as the reverse complement.
TAGTGTGATCTCACACGAGTTGCAAGGATGAATCGTATGGGAAATACAGATATCTCAAACGATTATCCGATGACCCTCATTTGTGATAGATGCGGACATCCCAAACGCTTAGTTTTGCCAAACGTTTGCATTCGTTGGCCACCATCGCCGACGAGTTTGCCGTGTCGTGTGGGATGGACCCCCTATCGCCCAGACATGCAAGACAGCAGTTTAGAACTACGTCGCGGAAAGGTTTAAAACCCATTTGTATAGCACATCACTGCACTAGTGCTTGTTTTGTCACTTTCATATGCTAGTGGGAATATTTCATTACAGAACTTGGCATGTATATTCCAATGAATGGCTTCCTCAAATGCCCGAGGTCTTCATGAGCAAGCAAGTTGGATGCACACCCACTTAGCTTCAGTTGAGCTTACATACACTTATAGCTCTAGTGCATCCATGGCATGGTAATCCCCACTCCTCACATTGATATCTATCGATGGGCATCACCATAGCCCGTTGATACGCCTAGTTGATGCGAGAATTTCTTCTTCACTTTCACCCCTTTGAAATCTACCACGATATTCTATTCCACCTTCATGCTATATCCATGGTTCACGCTCATATATTGTGTAAGTAATAAAAAGCTGAAGTGCATTAAGAAGTACAATCCGATTGCTTGACTTGACACCGTGGTGCTTAACATTTGTATTTATGTGGTGAAGACAGAGCCATGCTATACTTATATGATAAAATGAATAGGTGGTTAACATTCTGCAAGGATCATATGATTTGAAACTTGACGATTATGTTACTTATATTATGAATATTACTATGGTGATGTTTATTAATTCATTGTTTCCCAAAGATCATACGTGCAATGATTACATGTTGGGTAGCATGTCACATCAAAAATTCTGTTTTTATCACTTACCTACTCGAGGACGGGCACGAATTAAGCTCGGGGATGTCGATATGTCTCCAACTATCTAGAATTTTTTATTGATCACTGCAATAATATTATCATTCTAGGATGCTTTTTTGCAAATTATACGACTATTAATATTACTTTTGAGCACTAATCTATTAACCCAGTGCCAAGTGCCAAATGATGTTTTCTGCGTGTTTTTAGCTTTTTAGGTTTACAGTACCAAAGGAAGTCTAGTTGCCGCGCAACTTTTTTATGATTTTTTTGGACCAAAAGAAGACCTGGGAGATTCGAGAGAAGACCGGAGGATGCATGAGGGAGCTAACACACATCATGGCACGCCCAGGGGAGTGGATGCGCCCGATGTGTGGTGGGCCCCTCAGCTGTTGAGGGAGTCTGGGACAAAGGATTCCTCGGGTTGCCGATCTATATCTTATGGGCCAGACTGGTGGGCCACTCTATGACTATTACTGGAAGGCTGAGCTATAAGGCAACGCCATGTTTAGGAAGGAAACCTCTGGAGCCTTGGTGTGTCCTCCAAGTCAAGATGGTACAATCGACATGTTTATTCTTTGATGGAAAACGACCATGTCTAACCCTAGCTACCCTTGGTGTCTATATAAACCAGAGGATTTAGTTCGTAGGGGAGAGGAACCGTCATCCTACTCATCTAGAGTTTTGTTCATCTGATCTCGTGGTAGATCGACTTTGTAATCGTGATACACAATAATACAATCAAGCAGGACGTAGGGTTTTACCTCCTCAAGAGGACCCAAACCTGGGTAAATAGTGTCCCTGTCTTTCCTGTTCCCCATTGATCCAAGACCCATGGCTCAGGACCCTCTACCCGAGATCCTCTAGTTTTGGCACTGATATTGGTGCTTTCATTGAGAGTTCTGCCGTGGGATCGCCAAAGGATCGATGGCTCGCCTAATCATTAGTAGTGATGCCTGCAACAAGGATGTTTTCATCCCTAGACAGTCCTTTGCATTCGGCGGCATTGTGTTGCATGCTGATCCGACTCGCCACCTTGGCTTGGTCGGAAGTTTCACCCCCGATGAGGAGAACAGGTTTGGAAACCTGGAGTTCTTCACCGACTCCCTCGAGATCTTACTCTGACGAAGCTTTCAGCTCACCTTGAGGATCTCGCAAGTCCACACGCCTTAACTTCGGGAACAGTGAACCCCGCCACTAGGGTGGCCTCCACCCGGGGTCCCGGCCTAAAGGTCGGTCCAGTTGATACACCCAGATCAACTTTGGTCGAATACTACCTAGGCATGACTTTAAACGTCCCTGGAGCAGCGATACTGCGGATCGACCCTATGTGCTCCAGGAGCATGGAATCCACAGACATATCGTCATTAAACGAGCTACTCGGTCGAATCCAAGCCATGAGGATAACCGACGGCCAACCATCGGTCTATGATCAGATTGGGCTTAAACCCGGCAGCAGGGAAATTCATGTCCCACCTGTCACACACTTGGTCGCTACAATCGAGGACTCGGTCGAAGGTTCTCCCTCTCAACCACCAAAGGTGAGAACGTTTTGTGTTCGGGTTTATCACCAATACGACCGTTCCTCCAGTTTAGAATCCGGACTTTGCCCCAGAAAAAGTTCAGGATCGAAACCCGATTCAATGCATGACCCGGAGTCCATGTTGTGGTGTCTAGTTGATAATCCAGACACGAACCCGGTGCTCTGGATTCCATGATGGTTCGGGACACGACAGCAAAACCTTCGGACTCACATCCTATTGGGATCCCAATTTTGCCCCACCCATCCCACACATTGAGTACTCTCCAAGTAATTTGAGGAAACCCGATGTACGATACCTATTGTACGTCAAACAACTACCAGGGAAAACAGTCTAGCACTTCTGGGCTAGATTCCTCCTTGTCAAAAACAAGATAGCAGACTGCAGCGGCCAGGAAATCCTAGCAACCTTCTAGCATAACTGTTGCGACAAAGGAATCCTAAATGCCCTCGCCCGTCTTCACATTCAAAACTTCACCGAGCTATCGAATCTAGTATGCAAATACTACGCCATGGAAAGTGCCTGGCAGACTCAACAGATGCGCACAGAGTCAATCCATGTCGGGGAACCCAAAAGAGCTCGGAGGAAGCATGAACCCCCATGACGATCGGTCGAACATGAGCCTGCCGAGAAAAAGAATAAACCCCTTGCAGGATGCAGAACTGTCCTCGACGAACTATTGCATAAGCCGTGCCCCTTACACTCCGTCTTGCTGAATATGAACCCGACTCACAGCCTTTGATCTTGCTGGGTCATTAGGCAAGTGGCAAAGAGCGAAGAGGCCATCGGGTCTCACCCTCAAGCAGATGTTCAACAACGCGGCCAGATAAAAACATCGAAATCCTAACAATCTACGAGATGTTTCCCTCAAAAAGTCAGAGGAAGAGAGCTCTTCGAGAACTCGACCAAATACCCAAGCTGGCAGTGATGAATTCATGCACAAACATACCCATCACCTTCGGCGAGGCAGACCAGTCAAGAATTTGCCCCAACCAAACACCTGCCGCCCTGGTCATCAATCCCATAGTAAAAGGCTTCAGACTCCACAAGGTGTTAATGGATGGCGACAACAATTTAAACCTCATTTATGAGGATACCCTGGAGAAAATGCAATTTGACAGATCTCGCGTCGAACAAAGTGATAACCCACAAGTATAGGGGTCGCAACAGGTTTCAAGGGTGGAGTATTCAACCCAAATTTATTGATTCGACACAAGGGGAGCCAAAGAATATTCTCGAGTATTTGCAACTGAATTGTCAATTCAACCACACCTGAAAGACTTAATATGTGCAGCAAAGTATCTACTAGCAAAGTAGTATGGAAGTAACGCTAACGATGGCAAAATTAATGGTAGCAGTTTTGCAGTGATTGTAATAGTAGCAATGGAGAAGTAACTTAGCAGAGATCAACATGTGGAAACACTACAGGAATCAGAAAATTTGCCATCTGCCATCCCGGACGGCAAAGGCATGAATCCCAGACAGCAAAGGCTTTGCCATCCACCAGCAGATGGCCAACCGTCCGGCTGAATAAGCCATGGTAAAGGGCGCTTTGCTGTCCGCTGGCGGATAGCAAAGACCTTTGAATCTTTGTTGTCTGCGAGCAGACGGCAAAGGGCCTGGACGGCACACGTGGATACTTAGTTGTGTTAGGGGGCTTAACGGTGTGCTTTGCCGTCCGCTGGCAGACGGCAAAGAACGCACCTTCTTTTTTGCTGGCCTAGGTTGGTTCTTTGCCGTCTGCTGGCAGACGGCAAAGACCTAAGGTTCTTTGTCGTCTGCCAGCTGACAGCAAAGAACCAACATAGGCCAGAACCAGGTTGCACAGGCACACGGCAAAGTTGCTATATAGCCCCTGTTTTTTCTGTTTTTTCTTAAAAGCATTCAATTTGAAACATATATATCCAACAATATCACATATATATCCAAGCATACCAACAATAAGTTGAAACAAGCATATACCAACAATAAGTTTCAACATACAAGTCCAACATATATAAAAGTTTCCAACAACACAAAATATGGTTTCCAACAACATATCCATACATACGTATCCAAAACAAGTTTTCCATAAACATAAAGGTAGCTGAAGTAGAAGAGTACAGTCCATCAATGCACTCTTCCTCATCTATAGCAAATCTGCAAAGTAGGAAAGATGATACTTAGAAGAAGAAGAAGACTAGCTAGAAGAAATAAGAAAAAGAAGAAGAAAAGGAAGAAGAAGAAGAAGAATTTACCTTCTCTTTCTTTTTATCCTCTCCTCTCATCTTCTCCAAGGTAGTAATGTCATTTTCTAGCTAACTAAGCATATCAAGTCATTTTGGAGGGAAAAAATGCTAAGTATAGGTCATTTTATAGCTATCCTAGGTAGAATATATCATTTCGGAGGTAAGTAAGGTTATTTTGTATTTTTGAGGAAAATAAGCTAAGTATAGGTCATTTTGGAGCTAAACCAAGGTTATGATGCCATTTTTTACCTAAGTGAGCATATTATGTCATAAATGAACTAGCTAAGCTAATTATAGATCATTATTGAGCTATCCTAGGTAGTTATGCCATTTTGTACCTAAGTGAGCTAATTATGCCATAAATGAACTAGCTAAGCTAGCTATAGATCATTATTGAGCTATAGTAGGTAGTAATGCCATTTTCTAGCTAACTAAGCATATCAAGTCATTTTGGAGGAAAAAATGCTAAGTATAGGTCATTTTATAGCTATCCTAGGTAGAATATACCATTTTCTAGCTAACTAAGCATATCAAGTCATTTTTGAGGAAAATAAGCTAAGTATAGGTCATTTTGGAGCTAAGTAGGTCATTTCTTAAGCTAAGTATGCATTTGTTAATGAAAACACTTGGAAAAACTTACCATCAACACGAAGGTGAAGGACCGGTAGGGTTTGGGCCAGGGTGAGACGTAGAAGGACCGGTCGATGTTGCGGCAGACGCAGTAGGATCGGTCGATGCTTGTCAGGAGGCATGCTGCACCAAAGATCATTTGCACTGTCTCCTTAGCACGATGCAACTCAAATGTGAATACTAGTAACTAATGACCATTTAAATGAAACTCACTGTGGGTGCTATAGCAATACAGGGCATCGACGGAGGGGTCTGACCATTGTTCTGGCACACGGTCTGCACATTTTGTTTTCACGAGTCATTCATATTAGTTAGTGATGAAACGAACATTACGTGCATGATTTGGCTAATATGCAGGAGAAACTTACCACGAGGAGCTCGTATAGGGCCCGGTGAGACGCGTCGTTCCGGTTCCTCTCCTCCTCCAACAGCCTAGCCGTCCTCTCCTCCATGTCCCTCTCCCTCTGTGCCGCCTGCCTGTTTGCCTCCGCCAAAAGCTCCTGGCCCCTAGCCTCAATGGCGAGCTCCATTGGCCGTGAACGAGGCGTTATCTCAGGATCAGAGCTCGTCTGGCGCTTCTTGATCTCTGGGAGAGTTCTAGAACAACGTATCAGTCCATCCCCAATGGCTATCGAGCCATGGGGCCTCCCACCACCAGATATCATCACGAGCTGTGGATCAAAAGGACTCTGGCTCGGGTTCAAGTCCTCCCCTTTCCTCGCCTTCCCAAAATCTCTGTACCTCACGAGCTTGTTGTGGGAGGAGATGTTGCTGAAGCTCTCTGGATCATCGAGGTCATCCTTAGAGAATGCCTTGGCCTTCTTGTACGAGGCAGTATGGGCCATGGCATAGAGGTTGAACAGAGGTGGCACCTCCTTCTTGTTTTCTCGCGCCTAAAAGAGGGGAACAAAATATTAGTTAAGGGCTCAAGCTAGCATGAAGAATGAAATTGCATGAATCATGAAGCAAACCACATACCCAGTTATCCCCGTACTCAAACAGGTTGGAGCTCCCTTGATGGTGTGGCACACCTCTCATTTGGGCACGCTTCTCCTTGGCCTTGTTGTGTTTGGCTAGCCATTCGGGAGAGCACCACTCATCCACCAATGCCTCTCAACAGTCCATCCTATCTGCACACCATCTCGGGGGCACCTAAGTTAGACAAGAGAAATTTCAGCGCTACGCCTACGAATCAAATCAAAGAAACTAAGTACAAGGCCTTAATAATAGATAATTACCTTCATAAACTTCTCCTTACTCAGATAATTTTTGCGGCACTTCTTCTTGGCCCTCTTAATGTTACTCGAGGCATAGTAGTCTCGAATAGCGTGCACCCGAGCCTCGTGCCATAAGTTCTGAAGTAGGTGCTTGCACTCGGCTTCGAGAACAACAGCCACTCTTGCCTAGTCTTCCTCAAGACACCTATAGAAGGTCTGCAATCAAACAAGACAACACACTAGACACTGATTAGTACAATCACTAGCTGTTGTTAATTTTTAATTCTGTAAAGGAGAAATTACCCAAAAGCAACGGATCACAATGTCAGCCACCGTCTCGCACAAGACACCTTCGACCATCTCCTCCAGCGGGGCCGGGGCAGCCTTGTACAGATCCCAGGTCAGTGCTACCTATGGAGCCTCACCCTCACCGGGCAACTGGACCTTCCCCGGGAAGTGGTGTCGGAGAAGCACACCAAGGACCTGGTTGGGCCTACGGACACCTTGCTCATATTTCCAACCCCTGCAGTATGACAAGGCCAACACATTAGATATTAATTTGAAGAAACATGAAGGAAAAAGGTTAAAAAAGAGTAAATACACTTACTTCTCCGCATTAGGCACAATCAACCACCTCTGCTCGCGGGTCGTCGGCACAGGAGGCAGCTTTGTACAACCACGCTGGTAGACCTTCTTGCCTTGCTCAACCAGTTCGCCCTCGCTATAGGTGTCCACAGACAAGTAATTGTCCTCGTCACCATTAACATGGCCACTAGCCTCCGGAGTCACGTGGGACGAAGACTTTGGGACCCGAGTCTCCTGGGACGAAGACTCTGGGACCGGAGTCTTTGGGACGAAGGTCAGTGACCCGAGCCTCGTCGACCCGAGCCTCGTGGACTGGAGTCCGAGACGGGTCGAAGTCAGACGGGTCCACCTGAGAAGGTGTAGTCCGGTGGTCGGGAGAATCAGCTGGAAGTGGCTGCAAGGAAGGCGCAATAGCCTTCCTACCTCTAGCACCTCTCTTTGTCTTCCCCCGACCTCTCCCGGTCGAAGAAGAAGCGCCCGTCGCTGTCTGCATGCTGTGCACCAGCACTCTCTGGAGTTGCTGGGGTGGAATAATAGCACCCCTTCCAGCACGCGCTGAGGAAGGAGGCTTAGAGCGCTCTCGACCCCCGCCCACCATCTGTCAACACCTGCAATGACAAAGAGTGAACGAAATTAGTTCAACATAAAAAAATTGAATACCTAATAACATGAACTAATTAATAATATATATGTACATAATAATAATTGAATACCTCACATTACTAATATTAATCTTCATCGTCTATATATGCTCTGGGATCAATAAATGCACAATCATCATCACTATCAGTAATGACGTGCTCATCAGCATCATCAATAAATGCATCAACATGTGGAAGGCCTCTATGTAATCGGTCAAGCATTGTCAGGTCATCCGCAGCAGTAACCTCTTCTTGTTCCTACTCAGGGGTGAAGTCGGGTTCACTGTCGCTGTCGACCTCAATGTTCTGGGGTGAAGTAGAGCGGTTCTTGAAGCGTTTTTTGGAAACACGTGTTTCTTGGAAGAATTCTCCTTCATATGTGTCTGGGTTAATGTGAGGTTCATAATCATCTTCATTGAGGGGAGGTGGTCTAAAATGTGGCGGCACATCATAAACGACATCCCAACCTTTCAAATTTGGATCTGTTTGGCAGGCCCACGGTAGATAGAAAACTTGGGTCGCCTGTTGAGCCGTAATATAGACATCGGGAACATCTAAATGGGTTCTTTGCTTGATTTTGACTAGACCTATATGTTCATGAGTCCTTCTAGTCTCCTTCGGCTGGAACCAATAACATTTGAAGACTACGATGTTTGGTGGGTTTTTACCAAAGAATGTAAGTTCATAAATTGCTTCAACTCTTCCATAATACTCGACCCCTCCTTCGCCGACAGTGGAGACACAACAATTTGTAGACTTTTGGTTGGCCATAGATAGCTCTTTGCCAAAAGTACGAAAGCGATACCCGTTGATGTCGTATTTGTCAAATGAACGGACCTTAAAGTCAAAACCATTAGCGACTTGTCTCAATTCGGAGTCCATAGACTCTGCATTAGCCTACAAGTTTAATACCAAAGGATTGTTGCATTAACCGCAAACTAGGCGAAGAAATGAAATCATCTAATTAATGGAAATTACCGTTTGCTTGAACCAAGAGATGAAACCGGGATATCCGCCTTCATGCTTTGCCAGAAGCTCATACTCTTCGATGGAATCCTTTTGGATCACCGCTCCATCCGAGAATTTGGCGACGTATCGACTGTATCACATATCCGGGAATAAGAGCATTTCAAAGGAATTATAAGTTGCAAAACAATGTACCGAGAACTTCCTCGATGTACGGCCACACTTCTGTTAGGTTGTTGAATATATACAACGAAATGGTCTGCCATTCTTCGACATCCAACCCTAATGATTTTGAAGCACCGGCTGGTGCGAGCTTCCCTTTGAATAGGCTAAGGTTGGATCGACCTTTTTCACGGTCGCCATCATTGTACCGAGGCTTCGGATTATGCAAATGACGATTGTGGGCTGTGTAGTGTGCTGTCACAAAGTTTGCCGCCTCCTCAGTAATGAATGCCTCGGCCATCGATGCTTCAACTCTACGTTTATTTTTACATTTTTCTCGAAGCGTCTTCTGCATCCTCTTAGTTGAGAAGCACCAACAATTTTGCACGCCCCCCCCCCCAATCTTGCCTCGGTCGGGAGATGCAAAATCAAATGCTGCATTTAATTAAAGAAGGCCAGTGGACAGATCTTTTCTAACTTGCACATCAACTTCGGCACCAACTCTTCCAGTTCGTCTAGCACATCAGGCGATAGTTCTTTCGCTCAAAGAGCATGGAAGAAATAGCTCAGCTCTGCCAGTACTAGCCATTCATCCTCAGGGATAAAGCCACGCAACATCACCGGCATTACCCGCTCAAGCCATATGTGCCAATCATGACTCTTGAGACCAAATGTTTTCAATTTGTCAAGACTTGCTCCCCTCTTTAGATTCGTTGCATACCCATCGGGGAACATCAACTGCATTTTTACCCACAAGATCATTTCCCTCATAGCTGGCCTTCCAAGATTGAACCATGCCTTTGGCTTCCTCCAGTTCTTCTTTCCTTTCGGTTGTCGAATGTTTTGTAATGGTCTATCACATAGAGCCTCCTGGTCAACTATAGACTTAGGATTATCCTTTGACTTCCCCTCTATGCCGAACAATGTACCAAAAAGGGCCTCCGCGATATTCTTTTCAGTGTGCATCATGTCAATGTTGTGTGGGCAAAGGAGGTCTTTAAAGTAAGGCAGATCCCACAAATATATCTTGTGAGTCCAGGCGTGTTCCATATTATACCCTTTGAAATACCCTGGACGATCTGGATCCGACTCGAGAGTGTTTATCTGATCCAGGATCTGCTGGCTTGTCAACACAGGTGGTGCAATGTTTTTGACAACTCTACCTTTGATGAAATTCTTCTTGTCTTTAAAGACCTGTCTATGCATGTCGAAGCAAGAAAACTTGCGACCCGCCTCCAGCCAACAGAACTGAAGAGCTGCCATGCATGTGGGGCACGGAAACCTTCCATGCACACACCAGCCAATGAATAGCACATACGCCGGCAAGTCATGCATCGAGTACATGTACCAGACATGCATTTTGAAGTTCTTTTTGTAGCGGCGTCGTATGTCTTGATTCCAGTATCCCGGGCTTCTTGCAATTCATCCTTAAGCGGGTGCATGTACACATTCATATTCTTCCATGGATATTTTGGCCCCGGAATTATCAATGTCAGGAAAATGTTCTTTCTTTTCATAATCTCTCTGGGGGGAGATTGTGTTGAATGACAAATACAGGCCAACAACTGTATTGTGATGCCGTCATACCATACACATAGAACCCATCCATGCTGATGGCAACTCGAGAATGCCTTGGATCTGCTGCGTTATCCTTATGTAACGCATCGAAGTGCTTCCACGCAAAAGCGTCTGAAGTGTGTCTCAACATCGGATTCCCATCTGCATCCAGTTCTGTTCTTTTGCCCAATTTATGCCACGTCATCTGTCTAGCCGTCTCTTCGACCATGAAAAGTCGTTGTAGTCTTGGTATGATTAGTAGATACCGAAGAACATTAATGGGGATTTTGGTCTGACTCTTCTCACCCATACCGTTGTCTACCAGAACATACCTAGAAGCATTGCAAATGGGGCAATAGTTCAAGCCCGCATACTCAAGCCTAAATAAGGCACATCCATTCTCACAGGCATCTATCTTCTCATAGGGCATCTTAAGCGCACGTAGGATTTTGTCCGACTAGTACAGGTTTGGTGGTAATACATGGCCTTTGGGTAGAAAGCGTCCGAATATTGTCATCATTGCGTTGTAGCATTCTCTGCCCAGGTTGAACTGAGCCTTTAGAGCCATTACTTGCGCGATGGCATCCAGCTGACAAAGCTCAGTGTGCTTGTGGAGAGGAAATTTTGAAGACTCCAACATTTCATAAAAGGCCTTTGCAGATTCCTCCATCTCATCGGCCGAATCCCAAGCATCATCAAAGTCTTGCACCATGTCTTCGATCCCGGTACCATGCTTGTCGGTGTGACGACGAACCACCTCAGCTCTGGCACATTGGGCAGACTCACCATGAAATGTCCAAACTGTATAATTAGGCGTAAAACCCCACTTCCGCAGGTGTTTGATCATTTCAAACTCTGACTTCTTTTTACAGTTGTCGCAATCGACACAAGGGCACCAGGTTGTTTTCTATCCATTTGCAAATGCGACTCTCACAAACTCCTTGGTTTTTGTTAACCATTCACGGGTCATGTCTTTCTGACTAGTGTGACCGGTGTACATCTACCCACGATCACTCATCCTGCCTAGCTACTGGACACACACAAAATATATACATAATTCAGCAAACCATATTCATCAGTTAATAGAGTTTGTCAGTTTCATTAAATCAATGCAACCTAGACGCTAGTAGGTAAAGATAGGTCCTAATCACACCCGAGTATGTGTAGATTGGGTTCGTTTTCCCATGCTCCGCTCCAGATTCGACGCACAATTTCGGCAGCACCTCCCCGCTATTCTCCTGATACACGTCTCGGCAATAAGCAGAGAGGATGTGTACCCGGAGAACAAGAGGGAGGCATAGACAAAATTCTGCATCGGATCCGGAGCAGAGCATATGGGAAAACAAACCCACTATACACATACTCGGGCTGTCCATGGATAACGTTGGACAATTCGAAAGAATCACGGTTATAAATATGCTAATGAATGCATATTTATAGATGTAATCCTTTCGAACAGGAGACACATAGTGGTCACGCATACTGATGATTGAAGACACCTATAGCTAGCAAGTTTCATCGGCATGAAGACCGGAACAAAGGAAATGAAGGGTGCAGGAGGAGATGTCATTTGTGCTCACCCACGAATGCAGGGGTGGGGCTCGTCGAACACACGGGGAAGTCGTTGAACATCAGACCATCGCAGTGACGAAACAACTACACATTTAAATCCACCTGATCAACATAAATATGATGTTCTGTACAAGAAAATCGAAAAATATATGACCTAACTCATAATTCACAAATATATGACCCGTGTCGTGTCGGGGTCGGGGTGTCGGGGGTGTCGTGTCAGGGTTGAGGTGTTGTGTCGTGGTCAGGGGTGCCGTGTCGGGGTGTCGGGGTGTCGAGTCGGGGTAGGGGTGTAGGGGGTGTCGTGTCATTGTCGAGGTGTTGTGTCGTGGTCGGGGGTGACGTGTTGGGGTGTCGGGGTCGGGGTGTTGTGCCGGGTCTCGGGGTCGGGGTGCCGTGTCGGGGTGTCGGGGTCGGAGTCAGGGTGTCGTGTCGGGGTTGGGGTGTCGGGGGTGTCGTGTCGTGGTCGGGGTGCTGTGTCGTGGTCAGGGGTGCCGTGCCGGGGTGTCAGGGTGTCGTGTTGGGGTCGGGGTGTAGGGGGTGTCATGTCGGGGTCAGGGTGACGGAGGTGCCGTGTCGGGGTCGGGGTGTCGGGGATGCCGTGTCGGGGTCGGGGTGTCGGGGGTGCCGTGTTGGGGTTGGGGTGTCGGGGTGTCGTGTTGGGGTCGGGGTGTGGGGGTGTCGTGTCGGGGTCCGGGGTGTCGTGTCGGGGTCCGGGGTGCCGTGTCGTGGTGTCGGGGTGTCGTGTTGGGGGTCGGGGTGTCGGTGGTGTCGTGTCGGCGATCCTCCCCTCCTCTTCTTCTTATTATTATTATTCTCCTTCTTTTTCTTCTTTTCTTCTCCTCCTCCTCCTCCTTTTCTTCTTCTTTTTCTTCTTCTCCTTCCTCTTCTTCTTCTTCTTCATCTCCTTCTCCGCCTCTTCTTCTTCTTCTTCTCTCTTCTTCTAATTACTAATAACTAAATTACAAGTAACTAACTAAGCTAATTAACTACAACTAACTACAACTAACTAAGCCAATTTACTAACTAAGCTAACTAAATTACAACTAACTAAATTACAACTAACTAACTACACCTAATTAACTAACCAAATTACTATAACTACACTATTAAAAAATGAAAAAAAAGTGGGGGAGGGGGCTCACCGGAGTGGGGCAGCGGCCGGCGGGGGGGGCGTCTGCGGCGGCCGACGGTGGGGGTGAGGGGCGCGGGCGGCGGTGGGGGTGAGTGGCGCGGGCGGCGGGCGGTGCTGGGGGTGAGGGGCGTGGGCGGCGGCCGTCGGGAGGGCGCATGCGGCGGCCGACGGGGGGGGCGCGCGGCGGCCGGCGGGGGGGCGCGGGCGGGGGCCAGCGGGGGGCGCAGGCGGCGGGGGTAGGGCTGGTGGAGGCGCGACTGGCACGTGCGGCAGGGGCGCGACAGGGGCCGGCGGGAGGGGTGCGACGGCGGGCGGCAGTAGCGGCCCGAAGGCGGGGCGGCGGCCGATGCGGGGGCGCGATGGGGGTGGCGGCTGGGGCGCGGCGGCGAGCGGGCGTGCAGCTGGTCGGGGGGGAGATACGATGGGAGATAGACGATGGGTGGGGCTGGGTTGCGCCGCTAGCTAATTAGGTATCACCTCTTTGCCGTCCGCTAGCGAGTCCATGAAGAAGAACGAGTCATCTTGCCTGACATCCCGCTTGGAAGAAGAACGAGTCCATGAAGAAGACGGCGAACGTAGTCGAACGAATCCTCACACTCCAAACGCTTTCGGAACTCTATCGAGAAGGAAACAATACAAAAACAACAATCAACACACAGAACACCACAATACATGCATGACACGATGCACAAACAAATATGATGCATGACCGGTTTAAATATGCAAGGCATGACAGTTCACATCAAACAATTACTACACATTAAAGTTAAGCTCAATATGCAACGAGTTGCATATTGACGAAACTCCACGTTCGAATTATTTAGTTCATTCCCGTTTAGGTACACATCAATGTTAAATGTTGTTAGGCATGGCAAGAGGTGAAGCATAAGTAAACTACACTATCTAGGCATCTTAAGTGAGGTCGAAAACAACTTATAGTGTTTCCGAAACGACCTCATATGTTAATTTCAAAATTGGTCCAGATCTGAACTAATCATATTTTATATTTGTTAAACAACATAATTAATTATATCATGCAATTCTACACGTCATTCTAGTCTATTTAAATATATAGAACATCTCAAACGGAGCTACGGTCTAAAAGATATGAGCAACACAAGATGTAGATGTCATGAATGCAAATGCATGGAAAATAGAATCACAAACATTTCAAATAATGAATGCAGCAAGTTATTATGAAACTAAATGAGATTCTAAGCAAGTTTCATATATGACATGTCCAAAACGGAGGTACGGTTCAACCACAACAACCAACACAAGTTTTATAAGAAATCTGTCCAAAACAGCAACATGGCATTTTGCACGCATGAAAACAATAAGCTACAAGATTCTGAAATGCACAAACTAAGCATGAGGCATTAGAATATAACACACACTTCACTTCATATTCACATATAATATTCAAAACATGCATGGATCACATGGTAGGAAGCTCACAAGGTAGCTACTTAAAAACAGTTTCAGACTTAGTGAAAATAGCAGTTTTTGACGGTGCAGTTTTTATCACAAAGACAGATTGACAGCAGTAAAACTATATGCTACAGGTCATATTATGGCATGAAACTTAACACCATACTAAAGGACATTATCTACTACAAATAACTCCATTACACCAACCACAAAAGGGTTCTAGATCACTAGCAAAACACATGGCAAGATAGCAACAAAATATTACAAATTCCAGACTTAGAAATAGTTTGGACCCTCAAAACAGCAGAATCTTTATAGAATGTTGTCAACAAGAAAATAACACCTATACATGCATTTCTATGGCAAGCAAAATGTCCAGGGGCTAGGACACATATCAAAGGGCATATCTCATGTTCAAAATTATTTCATATCATGCATCGACTAAATCACACGAAATAGACAAAAGGGCATCACAGCAAAAATGAAATGCACACAAAAATGATCAAATGACAAAATTAAATACGCAGATAAATTCTATGTATTTTTCTACCCCGAAATCATATATAATATGTTAGGTTCATGTAGAGAATTATGTCACCATTAATTACGCAAGTTTATGGCATAATTTATTAGCAAGTCATATATGCAATATAAATGCAAACACCATGCCGACATTCTTATCATGCATAAAAATGCGATATTATGAAACTACACCAAATTCTACACATTTATTTCATATAGGTTTGATTAATTTTGAGGCACAGTTAAACATATATGTGCAATGCAAAATATGGCATTTATGCGAATGATGCAAACAACAAGTTTAGTAATTTGACATGGATGAAAAGGCATATAATTAATCTACACAACTTTATAAGCATTTTACATATATAAAACATTTTTATACGACGTACGGTTAATTAAATATTAGCGATTTAAAATATGCCATTTACTGAAATTAAAGAAAATGCAATGGCCTAACAGAAAAAAAGAAATACGGTGCAGGGGGGCTGCTCACCTTGTGGGCTTCGGCCCAGCTGGAGGCGATTCGGGCCGACTTGGGCGCTGGGCCCATGAGGCGCTGGAGGCGGCCCAGCCGCTCGTCTCTCCCGTCCCGAGCGGGATTGAGGTCGCGGGTGCAGTGACCAGTGGCGCTACAGGGATCCAGCGGCGGGGACAAGGCTGGGTCGGCGTTGGCAGGGATGGCCGAAGCCGGTCGGGATCCGGGCGGCGATGAGGCCCCCAGGCCAGTGGCGAGGCAGAGCAGGAGCGGGCGAGCAGGGGCTCCGGGCGCGGTGGCCGGCACAGTGGAGCGGCAGCGGGGCGCGGAGCACACCGACGAGGCGGCGGGGTCCAGCCGGAGGTGAAGGCGGCGGCGGAGCGGCGGCAGCGGATCAGTCGGGGCTGCCATGGGAGCTCGGGGGCTTACACAAGGTGCAGCAGATCTGTGGTCGCCGAGCATGTCCGGGCGGCCAACCGGACGTGTCCGGTAGGTGGCATCTTGGGCGAATCTGAGCCTCTAGATCGCGATCCGAGGGCCGAAAACGGGCAAATGGTTGGGGCTGGGGGATCTGGAGGTGGAGGGCTAGCAGGTGGGATTAATTGCAGGGGGTGGCTGCAAAAATGGCAAGGGGGAAACTCTAGGAAGTGAGGGGATCTGTCCATGGGGTTTATATAGGGAAGGCACTAGAGTTGGGGGTTGGACCTCGTCCGTCCGATCGCGATCCGACGACCACGAACTGAGGAAGGGGCTAGATTGGGCTAGCGGGCTGTGTAGAGGGCCTTCGAAGAGATGAGAGGGAAGTTTGGTGGCCCGTGACACGAGGGTTTCTAAACACCGAAAACGTCCGACGAATAACCGATGACCGCACTGCTACGACTGACCGATGGGGTATCAAACGAACTCGGAATGCGACGAAATTCGACAGGCGGCCTACCTACACTATAATAAGACTGTACGCTAGGTTTCGACCCAATCTAAGAATATTTTTAGCGTGCCTTTTAAAACATTTCAAAACGATGCCGTGGGCGCATGCATGTGTGGTTGGTCTCAAAATGGTCAGCGACGAGAACGGAGAGAAACGGCAACTACGAACGGATGCAAGTTTTGAAAACGAGTGACGATGCTATGCAGATGATGTGAATGATGCGATGATGAATGTGACTATCAGACGAAATACAGACAAGAATGGAAATAGAAGGGGAATCTTCTAGAATCTTCTGGAGCGTCGGTCCCGGGCTGTTACAACTCTCCTCCACTACACAAGGATCTCGTCCCGAGATCTAGAATGAAAAGGAGAAGAGAAAGAGCAAGAGGTAAACTTTGTTGCTTCTCTGACAAACGAGTGAAACCAATGAAACATGAAATTTGGAAAGAGATGAAAAATGACACAAGGAACAAGCAAGAATTCACAAGAAATTTCGGCAGCACTTCGGCAGGATACAAAGGAAAAATTAGATATGATGGAAAGAAATTTAAAGAGATACACCAAGCTTTGGTTTGATTAGAATCAAAACTTCATACGACAGAATGATCATGAAAAATTTCACATCACTCTAGTTAAATGAATAAGCAAAGAAGAACATGATCTTGACAAAGCAAGATAATAGGTTGAAGAGAGCAACATCCCAAGGCCTCTAGAAGAAAAGAATAGAAACTAGATCTTTGGGGAGAAGAGAACGGAGCATAAAATAACAACTTCTACCACCATTGAACTTGAGAAGCATCTTACAAGAAGAGATTGAACGGGGTTGTTGAAAAAATCAACAACGAAAGTATAGCTTGTTATGGGCTTGTGGGAAACATGTCAAATTATGAGGTGACAACCTGCCACAACTAAAACAATTGATTGATTGAGAGCAACAAGATATGCAAAACTTCTTTCACCAAGAGGAGAAGGAGAAAACTTGGATCATTTATAACCCCATGATAGCAACAAACCTTAGGAAATTCTTTAGGTGAAATCCAACCCAAGATAACTCCGAGAAAACAAGATGGTTTACTTATCTTATTCTGGACAATTTTCCTTCGAGACTCCTCATAATCAAGAATTTAATAACACCACCTCAAAAGACAATGGAGAAGGAATTGAACTTAAAATCCAAGAGAAAGAACACTTGAGCACCTCCAACAAGAATCTTGAAGAACACTTGAAAATGAAAGAAATCTTGATGAACCACCATGAAGAACCTCCGGAAGAACCCTGAAACGAAAGGACGATAGAACAGAATTGAAGGTTGAAAAAGAACAAGATAGGGGCCTTCCAATGAATTAGATGAGGCTTCGAGACAAGATTCTTGAGCAAAACTAGGAACTCCGGAAAAGAAAGATGACCACTTGGGACAAGGAATTTGATATCATGAACAACTCCGGAAGAAGGATTGAGATCACTTGGATGAAACAAGAATAAGAATTATGATATGACCATCCTTCATCAAGTTAAATTGATGACAAACAATGGATTTCAAACACCACTTATTCTTTTGGAAAAGATAGGAAAGATAGATAGAGCACAAACTTGAAGAGGTCTTGAACGATACACCGGAAAGAATTCAAAACGAAAGAAGATAATGCAAATGGATGATATAACATCAGAACAAAGAGAGCATGATCCTCCTAATAGAAACTTGAACGAAGAACCAGAAAGAATTAGAAACTAAAGAGGACACATGAGAATGAAGAGATCAAGATTTTCCTAAAAGAAACTGAAAAAAAGGCACTCGAATAATTGAGATACGAACGAAGGAACAACAATTGAGAAGAATTTGAGAACGAAAGCTGAAAGCTGAGAATGAGGAATCTTCTTAACCGATGGCCTTCGGAGGATCAAGAAATGAAAACAATTATGAAATGTGCGGGATAGATACGGGAGAAATTACTCATGATTACACAATTCGAGATGATAGCAACAGCGTGAAATCATGAATCTTCAAGAGAATGAGCAAAGATTTAAGAGAACCACTCCTTTGGTCTTCAATGCAGAGAATGATGATGAGAAACAACACCATGAATTACTGAGACACTCTGGAATAATGAATTAAGAAAGGTTGAGCAAATGATGAAAATATGAAGCGATCATAGATAAGGAATAAGACTGATGAAAATCATTCTTACATCATATTGAGAAGAACTTGAGGACATCTCCAGAAATATTAGAAGAGTTAGGTAGGGTCCTGGGGAAAAACATGTGGGTTATGGGCCCACTCAAAAGAAACCACCATTGAAACAATTGCTTAGAAAGGGAGATTGCACCGGAAAAATTAAGAACTTGATGATAAGAGACCCTTGAAATAATTTAAGAGGACAATAATAAAAATGAATGTCTTTTGAGATATCTTCAACACTCTAGATAGAATAGAGAGGGATGAATAAACAACAGAGGCTTGATAAAGAATTCCAACATGGGAGAGAAAATAGAGAATGAAAATGATATGATGAACACTAAGAACTTGAATTGAATCCACCAGAAAAGAAAAACAAGATGAATACTAATAAATCATAACATGAACACTGAGCATCTTCATAAAGAATAACCGGAGAAGAATAACAACGAGAACAAGGAATATGAGGATAGAACTTGAAATGAAACTCTTGAGAATCTCCACAAGAAATCACCAGCTACAATATGAAGAAATGATAGCGGAAGCATTGATGAAGAGAAAGCACTTGGATGAGAATTTAATCATTGAAGAAAAAGGGCGGGAGGGTGGGAAAAACAAAGAAAACTTGGAACAGATGAGACAACTCCGGAAAGAAATGAGAATTGATCTTGCAATATTGAAGAGGATACAATTATCTTGAAGAGAAGCACACCGGATAAAAAGAATTTCATGACAACTTGATTGAGCACAAGAATTAGCCATCCCACAAAATATGAGAACACTACTTAGCAAGATATGAAATCACCACTTGACATCGAAGCAACACGAATTACCATCTTCGAAACAAACAAAGGATGACACTTACGAAACAAGCCAGAACAAATACATACCCACTATGCACTTGTTGGAAAGATAATCCTAGGTAACTACTTGAATTCCCACCTAAGAACTTCCGAAAACTTTCTGGTTATGCAATCCGGTGTGGGGGATACAAGGAGGAAATATCTCACAGAACTAGCAAACCTACACCCCAACTGTATCCATCCTTCAACACATAACCAGAGGCTTTAATTTCGCAAATCCATCTAACTCAGATCCTCGAAAGCACAACGATACTAACCATGGTGGTACCCCGGACGCCTCCCTAGTACTGGTTGACTCCGACCTTATCTCACCACGACAAGTATTGAAGCAATTCCAAAAACCCTCCGTCCTGAGATACTAATAAAACTGAATGATAATGATGTGCCAAGAATCCCTCGGAGCTCAACTCCCCAGAAGAAATCAAGTTAGAGAGGAGGCACCAAGACAGAACTCTGTCACATCGGCATCATATAGTTTCCAGAATACCCGTGTGATCCTAAAAAAATTGAGCGAGAAGAGGAGTAGAATCAAAATTCCTATGTTGAATACCTCACCAGAGCATAGATGAGGAGTAAAAAGAAACCTACTCTCCAATATAACTAGACTCAAAATAGTTTTTTCACTAGACTCGACTCGGCCAAGTTCGATCAATCAAGGGGGCTCCTAGGTCGGTACAGGCTCTGATACCAACTTGTCACACCCAAGATGTGGTCCTATCCTTATTTCGGCACGAGGGCCTCGACAGGGATAGAAGTGCATCTCGTCGTGTTGCAAAAATGGCTATCATTACAAGTACATGTACAGAAGAGATGAGTATATGGAATTGGCTTATGCTCGCCACAGGCTACATCAAAGTTACATCAATACAACAACATACTCAAACATCAGACAGAATAGTAGGGTCCAACTACGGAAGAAATCAAACGATAAAATGACATCCACCCTTGCTATCCCAAGCTGCCGCCTGGAACCCATCCTAGATTGATGAAGAAGAAGAACTCCAAATCAAACAAGCAACACGCTCATGTCAAATCACCGCATTACCTGTACCTGCAACTGTTGTTGTAGTAATCTGTGAGCCATAGGGACTCAGCAATCTCATTTCCAAGGGTATCAAGACTATTAAAGCTTAATGGGTGAGGTATGGTTAAGTGGTGAGGCTACAGCAAGCGACTAAGCATTTATTTGAGTGTCTAACTTACGAGTACAGAAATTAAATATGGTGGTCTACGCATAACGGACGTGAACTAGCAATGATCACTAACTGATCCTGAACACCTACTTACATCAAACATAACCCCACTGTGTTCTCTTTCGGATAAGAACTCACGAGAAGAGACAGTCACGGTTACGCACACAGTCCGTGTATTTTATTAGAGTTTACTTCAAGTTTGCTATGGCCGGGCGTTAACCAAAGTATCCAAGTTTGCCACATAATTGCGGGCGCGGCTTCTTGGAAAGATTTAACCCTGCAGGGATGCTCCAACTCATCCATCACAAATTAACCACACGCAGCGGGAATAACCTCAACCATGGATCTCGTGATCTTCCTAGGCAATTCCAAAGGAAATTTGACACATCGAGATAGCCTGAAGAAGATCAGAGTTCCTCACTCACAACATTCGAGAAAGGTAAAACAAGTCCAGCAAGGCCTCCCGACGTGCCGACAATCCCGATAGGAGCCGCGTATCTCATTCTCACGGCACGGCAGATAAGCGACACGTACAATGGCCTGATAGAAATCTCCCGAGTTGCCCCGAGTTGCCCCCGCACAATGCTCTATTTTGGACCAACACTCATGAGGAGCACTGACCCGAGGGTTGATTAAATTATCCGCGGGTGCCGGCAGGTCCCTATGCAATTTTATTAATTATTAGGCAAATCTAGTACCAATGTTGGGCCTTGCCAGTCAAGTTTTATCCCAAAACAAAAATCAAGGGGGTCCCCATAACAACCACGAGCATGTTAGGAGCGCTCAATTATGGAATATAACACCGGTTCACAAGTAACTAGGGCGGCAAGAGCGGAACAATACACCGAGCAAAAGGACAAGCCTTCCACCTTTACCAAGTATATATGTGCATTAAATTAAATAGCAGCAATATTGTGATAACAAAAATGTCCATGTTGACACATGGAAGCAATTGCACGTGCAGCTAGAAACGCTATAAGAAGGGCTGAGCAAGCGGTAACATAGCCAAACAACGGTTTGCTGGGATGTGGAAGGGTTAGAGGCTTTTCATGGCAATGTTGGGAGGCTTGACAAACAAGTGGTAGGTAGCGAGCATAGCGATAAAAACGAGACATCTAGCATGGCAATGATAGTAGTGGTATCCAGGGAAATGTGTTATCTTGCCTAAGATCCCGCTTGGAAGAAGAACGAGTCCATGAAGAAGACGGCCAACATAGTCGAACGAATCCTCACACTCCGAACGCTTTCGGAACTCTATCGAGAAGGAAACAATATGGAAACAACAATCAACACACAGAACACCACAAGACATGCATGACACGACGAACAAACAAATATGATGCATGACCGGTTTAAATATGCAAGGCATGACAGTTCACATCAAACAACTACTACACATTAAAGTGAAGCCCAATATGCAACGAGTTGCATATTGACGAAACTCCATGTTCGAATTATTTAGTTCATTCCCTATTAGGTACACATCAATTTTAAATGTTGTTAGGCATGGCAAGAGGTTAAGCATAAGTAAACTACACTATCTAGGCATCTTAAATGAGGTCGGAAACAACTTATAGTATTTCCGAAACGACCTCATATGTTAATTTCGAAATTGGTCCAGATCTGAACTAATCATATTTTATATTTGTTAAACAACATAATTAATTATACCATGCAATTCTACCCGTCATTCTAGTCGATTTACATAAATAGAACATCTCAAACGGAACTACGGTCTAAAAAATATGAGCAACACAAGATGCACATGTCATCAATGCAAATGCATGGAAAATACAATCACAAACATTTCAAATCATGAATGCAGCAAGTTATTATGAAACTACATGATATTCTAAGCAAGTTTCATATATGGCATGTCCAAAATGGAGCTACGGTTCAATCACAACAACCAACACAAGTTTTATAAGAAATCTGTCCAACACAGCAACATGGCATTTTGCACGCATGAAAACAACAAGCTACAAGATTCTGAAATGCACAAACTTATCATGGGGCAGTAGCATATAATACACACTTCATTTCATCTTCACATATCATATTCAAAACATGCATAGATCACATGCTAGGAAGCTCACAAGGTAGCTACTTGAAACCAGTTTCAGACTTAGTGAAAATAACAGTTTTTGACAGTGCAGTTTTTATCACGAAGGCAGATTGACAGTAGTAAAACTATATGATACAGGTCATATTATGGCATGAAACTTAACACCATACATAAGGACATTATCTACTACAAATAACTCCATTACACCAACCACAAAACGGTTCTAGATCACTAGCAAAACACATGGCAAGACAGCAACAAAATATTACAGATTCCAGACTTAGAAATATTTTGGACCCTCAAAACAGCAGAATTTTTATAGAATGTTGTCAACAAGAAAATAACACCTATACATGCATTTCTATGGCAAGCAAAATGTCCAGGGGCTAGGACTCATATCAAACGGCATATCTCATGTTCAAAATTATTTCATTTCATGGATCGATTAAATCACACGAAATAGACAAAAGAGCATCACAACAAAAATGACATGCACACAAAAATGATCAAATGACAAAACTAAATACGCAGATAAATTTTATGGATTTTTCTACCCCGAAATCATATATAATATGATAGCTTCATGTAGGGAATTATGTCACCATTAATTACGCAAGTTTATGGCATAATTTATTAGCAAGTCATATATGCAACATAAATGCAAACACCATGCCAACATTTTTATCATGCATGAAAATGCGATATTATGAAACTACACCAAATTCTACACATTTATTTCATATAGATTTGATTAATTCCGAGGCACAGTTAAACATATATGTGCAATGCAAAATATGGCATTTATGCGAATGATGCAAACAACAAGTTTAGTAATTTGACATGGATGAAAAGGCATATAATTAATCTACACAACTTTATAAGAATTTTACATATATAAAATATTTTTATACGACGTACGGTTAATTAAATATTAGCGATTTTACAATATGCCATTTATTGAAATTAAAGAAAATGCAACGGTCTAACAAAAAAAAGAAAAACGGCGCAGGGGGCTGCTCACCTCGTGGGCTTCGGCCTAGCTAGAGGCGATTCGGGCCGATCTGGGCGCTGGGCCCATGAGGCACTGGAGGCGGCCCAGCCGCTTCGTCTCTCCCATCCCGAGTGAGATCGATGTCGCGGGTGCAGCGACCGGCGGCGCTACAGGGATCCAGCGGCGGGGACAAGGCTGAGTCGGCGCTGGCGGGGATGGCCGAAGCCGGTCGGGATCCGGGCGGCGACGAGGCCCCCAGGCCAGTGGCAAGGCGGAGCAGGAGCGGGCGACCAGGGACTCCGGACATGGTGGCCGGCACAGTGGAGCGGCGGCGGGGCGCGGAGCACACCGGCGAGGCGGCGGGGTCCAGCCGGAGGTGAAGGCGGCGGCCGAGCGGCGGCAGCGGATCGGTCGGGGCTGCCATGGGAGCTCGGGGGCTTACACAACGTGCGGCGGATCTGTGGTCGCCGGACATGTCCGGGCGGCTAACCGGACGTGTCCGGTAGGTGGCATCTTGGGCGAATCTGAGCCTCTAGATCGCGATCCGAGGGCCGAAAACGGGTAGATGGTTGGGGCTGCGGGATGTGGAGGACGAGGGCTAGCAGGTGGGATTAATTGGAGGGGGTGGCTGCAAAAATGGCAAGGGGGGAAACCCTAGGAAGTGAGGGGATCTCTCCATGGGGGTTTATATAGGGAAGGCACTAGGGTTGGGGGTTGGACCTCGTCCGTCCGATCGCGATCCGATGACCACGAACGGAGGAAGGGGCTAGATTGGGCTAGCGGGCTATGTAGAGGGCCTTGGGGGAGATGAGAGGGAAGTTTGGTGGCCCGTGACACGAGGGTTTTTAGACACCGAAAAGGTCCGACGAATAACCGATGACCGCACTGCTACGACTGACCCATGGGGTATCAAACAAACTCGGAATGCGACCAAATTCGACAGGCGGCCTACCTACACTATAATAAGGCTGCATGCCAGGTTTCGACCCAATCCAAGAATATTTTTAGTGCGCCTTTTAAAACATTTTAAAACGGTGTCGCAGGCGCGTGCATGTGTGGTTGGTCTCAAAATGGTCAGCGATGAGAACGGAGAGAACCGGCAACTACGAACGGATGCAAGTTTTAAAAACGAGTGATGATGCTATGCAGATGATGCGAATGATGCGATGATGAATGTGACAATCAGACGAAGCATAGACAAGAATGGAAATAAAAGGGGAATCTTCTAGAATCTTCTGGAGCGTCGGTCCCGGGCTGTTACAACCTACCACTTGAATATCAGCCTCCTAATTGTCATGATAGCATCTGACCCTCCACATCCTAGCAAACCTTTGATTGGTTAAGTTACCGCTGCTCAGCCCCTTCTATAGCATTCTTAGTTGCAGGTTCAGGTTGTTCCATGTGATAACATGGATTTGGCATATCACAATATTGTATGTTATTTAATTTAATGCACATATATATATCTTTGTAATGGTGGAAGGCTTGGCCTTTTGCTAAGTGTTTTGTTCCACTATTACCACCATAGTTTCTTGTTACCGGTGTTATGTTTTCCATACTTTGCACTCCTAACATGCTCGGGGTTGTTGTGGGGACCCCCTTGTTTATTCGGTTGAGAATAAAACTTGTCTGGCAAGACCCAACATTGGTACTACATTTGCTTAATAACTTAATAAAATTTGCATAGGGCGTTGCAACCCCGTGGATAATTAATCAACCCCCAGGCCAGTGCTCCTCATGAGTGTTGGTCCAAACTAGAGTTGTGTGCGGGGCCAACCTAGGGCAACTCGGGAGATTTCAATCAGGCCACTGCACGTTGCGCTCATCCGGTCGTGTCCTGAGAACGAGATATGCGGCTCCTATGGGGTTCGTTGACATGTCGGGGGGTCTTGCTGGATTTTTTTTACCTTTATCGAATGTCTTGCATGTGGACTCTGAATTTCTTCGGGTTATCTATAGGTGTTGGAATTCCTTTGGAATTACCTATGATGATCACGAGATCCGTGGTCGAGGCTATTCCCGCGGAGTGTGGTCATTTGTGATGGACTAGTTGGAGCACCCCTGCAGGGTTAAATCTTTTCGAGAAGTCGTGCCCGCGGTTATGTGGCAACTTGGATATTTGTTTAACACCCGGTTATAGTAAACTCTAATAAAAATATGCCAACCGTGTGAGTTACCGTGATCGTCTCTGCTCGTGAACATGATCCTGGAGAGAACACGGTGGGGCTATGATTGACATAAGCAAGTGTTCAGGATCTCATAGACATCATTCTAGTTTCGATCGTTCATCGTAGGCCACTCATATTTAACTTCATGTTACATAAGTTTAGCCACCATAAAGGCTTAGTGCTGCTGCAAACTAAACACATACCCCATTCCTTCCTTTAAGCTTGAATAGTCTCGGTACCCGGGCGCTCTATTGCTGAGTCCTTGTGGCTCATGGATTACTACAACCCTCTAGGTATAGGTACAGATGAGTTCGTGCAGGATGATCTGACCCAGCTCCAGTAGGAATATGATGAGGAAAGAGGCAGGATGTACGTGACTTATCCAGATGAGTAGGGGTCCATGGTCGTGATCTTTGGGATAGCGAGATAGTGTCATTTGCATCTGTTTTATCGTTTGATTTTGTCCATAGTCAGACCCTGCTTTCATCTTGATGATTTGAACTCTATGTGGAATTGTAATTTAGTATGTGGCGAGTGTAAGCCAACTTGTATTCTCATCTCTTCTGTAATGTATGATGCAATGATACTATACTTGCGAACGGCAAGATGCGCCTCTATCCCTTGAGCGGCCCTCATGCCTTAAAATGGATAGGCGCGCATCTTGGGCATGACACAGCCGCATCTTTGGGGCTTGTGACCCACTGGTGCAGCCCCCTATAGTGTGCTCAGCGCCAGATATTTTTAAATATTCTAGAAAAAATCAGACTACATTTTCAGGGTATTTGAAGAACTTTTATTTTGAGGTCATTTTTTTATCGCACGGAAAACTCAGAAAATAGAAAAATAATAGCATTTTTAATTAATTCAATCTAACTAACAGAAAATAAAGGTTTGGTACAGAAAGTTGTGCTTTCTAAATTCAACCATCTCATGCTCTTCCAAAGGAATCCATCAATAAGGTTGATCAAGTCTTATTAACAAACTTCTTTTGAATAACATGAAACCGGAGAATTTTTTAATAACACTAAGTTACCTCAATGGGGATATGCATGTCCCCAACAATAAGTATATCATATTTCTTCTTGACAGTAGGAAGAGGGAATTCAATGTCTCCAAAAATAATCGTCGGAATTTTTTCAATGGAGTTGATACTATGAACTTGAGGTTGTTTCTTCGGAAAGTGTATCGTATGCTCATTACCATTAATATGAAAAGTGGCATTGCCCTTGTTGCAATCAATAATATCCCCTACAGTATTCAAAAAGGGTCTACCAAGGATGATAAACATACTGTCGTCCTTGGGAATATCAAGAATAACAAAGTCCATTAAGATAGTAGCATTTGCAACTACGACAGGTACATTCTCACAAATATCGATAGGTAGAGCAGTGGATTTATCACCCATTTGCAAACAGATTTCAGTAGGTGTCAACTTATTCAAATAAAGTCTACGATATAAACAGAAAGGCATAACACTAACACCAACTCCCAAATCACATAAAGCAATTTTAACATAATTCCCTTTAATAGAGCATGGTATAGTTGGTATGCCTGGATCTCCTAATTTCTTTGGTACTCCAACCTTAAAAGTATAATTAGCAAGCATGGTGGAAATATCAGCTTCCGATATCTTTCATATACTTAGCATAAGGAGACATTTTCAGAATATCAGTCAAGTACATATGCAAAAAGACAGGTCTAAGCATTTCAACAAAGCGCTCGAAATCCTCATCATCCTTTTTCTTGTATGAATTAGGAGGAAAGGGCATGGGTTTCTGAACCCATGGTTCTCTTTCTTTACCATGCTTCCTAGCAATAAAATATCTTTTGTCATATCATTTATTCTTAGGTTGTGGGTTATCAAGATCATCAGCAGGTTCAACCTCCACACCATTATCATTACTAGGTTGAGTATCAGCATGAACGTCATCATTAATATTATCACTAGGCTCATGTTCATCACCAGATTGTGTCTCAGCATCAGAAATAGAAATATCATTTGGGTTTTCAGGTGTATCTATAACAGGTTCACTAGCAGCATGCAAAGTTCTATCATCATCCTTGTTCCTCTAATTACTGGAGCGATTAGGTGCATAAATATTACTCGTTTGAGAATCTTGCTCAATTCTCTTAGGGTGGCCCTCAGGATACAAAGGTTCTTGAGTCATTCTTCCACCTCTAGTCACGATCTTAACAGAATGATCGTTGTTCTTACTATTCATTTCATTAAGAAAATCATTTTGTGCCTTAAGTACTTGTTCTACTTGAGTTGTTACCATGGAAGCATGTTTACTAATCAGTTTAAGATCATTGATAGTTCTACTCATATGATCACCTAAGCGATCAAGAATGAAAGCATTATGTTTCAATTTTCTACTAAAATAACCATTAAAACTTTCTTGCTTAACAAAAAAATTGTCCAACTCATCCAAGCATTGGCTAGCATACTTATTATAAGCAATATTGCTTTCATCAAATCTACAAAGAGAATTTACCTCTACTACCTATGTCGGGTTATCAAGACCATGTATTTCTTCAATAGGTGGTAGATTCTTAACATCTTCAAGTTTACTACCCTTTTCTTTCATAGATTTATTTGCCTCTTTCATATCTTCAGGACTTAAAAGTAGAATACCTTTTTTCTTCGGAGTTGGCTTCAGAGGTGGTTTGGAGGTAGTCCAATCATTATCATTGCTCAATATATTATTCAATAGTATTTCTGCTTGCTTAATAGTTCGTTCCCTGAAAACACAACCAGCACAACTATCTAGGTGGTCCCTAGAAGCATCTATTAGTCCATTATAAAAGATATCAAGTATTTCATTTTTCTTGAGAGGATGGTCAAGCAAAGCATTAAGTAATTGGAGAGGCCTCCACCAAGCTTGTGGGACACTCTCTTCTTCAATTTGCACAAAGTTAAATATTTCCTGTAAGGCGGCTTGTTTCTTATGCATAGGAAAATATTTTTCAGAGAAGTGATATATCATATCCTGGGAGCTACGCACATAACCAGGAGCAATAGAATTGAACCATATCTTAGCATCACCCTTTAGCGAGAAAGGAAACAACTTAAGGATATAGTAATAATGAATTTTTTTCTCATGAGTAAATAGGGTGGCTATATCATTCAATTTAGTGAGATGTGCCACAATAGTTTCAGATTCATAACCATGGAAAGGATCGGATTCAACCAAAGTAATTAACTTAGGATCGACAAAGAATTCCTAATCCTTATCAGTAACAAAGATAGGTGAAGTAGCAAACTAAAGATCATATTTCATTCTAGCATTCAAAGATTTTTCTTTCCACTTGCATAGCAATTTCTTAAGATCATCTCTATCCTTACAAGAAAGAAAGTCCCTAGCTATCTCTCCTTCCATAACATAACCCTCGGGAATATCAGGCAATTCATATCTAGGAGAACTAGGTCTAGCAGGTGTCTTAAAGTGTTCAGTTTCAATAATTTCATCAGTTTCAGAAGTATCATAGTTTTCAACATTGGCTCTAGCAATTTGTTCATCAAGAAATTCACTCAGTCGCAAACTTACTCATAACAGAAGGTGAATCAAGTGCAGAACTAGATGGCAGTTCCTTACCTCCCCTCATACTAGAGGGATAGATCTTGGTTTTTGGATCTTTCAAATTCTTCGTAGTGATCAATAGATATAAATCCCAAGTGACTCGGAGAATAGAGCTATGCTCCCCAACAACGGCGCCAGAAAAAGGTCTTGATAACCCACAATTATAGGGGGTCGCAACAGTTTTTGAGGGTAGAGTATTCAACCAAAATTTATTGATTAGACACAAGGGGAGCCAAAGAACATTCTCGAGTATTCACAGCTGAGTTGACAATTAAACCACACCTGAAAGACTTAATATCTGAAGCAAAGTATTTAGTAGCAAAATAGTATGGAAGTAACGGTAACAATGACTAAAGTAGTAGTAGCAGCAGTTTTGTAGTGATTGTAACAGTAGCAACGGAGAAGTAACTTAGCAGAGGTCAATATGTGGAAAGCTCATAGGCAATGGATCAATGATGGATAATTATGTCAGATGGCATTCATCATGCAACAGTTATAACATAGGGTAACACAGAACTAGCTCCAATTCATCAATGTAATGTAGGCATGTATTCCATATATAGTCATACGTGCTTATGGAAAAGAACTTGCATGACATCTTTTGTCCTACCCTTCCGTGGCAGCGGGGTCCTAATGGAAACTAAGGGATATTAAGGCCTCCTTTTAATAGAGAACCAGACCAAAGCATTAGCACTTAGTGAATACATGAACTCCTCAAACTACGGTAGTCACCGCAAAGAATCCCAGTTATTGTCACCCTCGGGGATGCGGATCATAACTCGTAATAGTGTCTACAACTTGCAAGATAGGATCAAGAACACATATATATTCATGGAAACATAATAGGTTCAGATCTGAAATCATGGCACTCAGGCCCTAGTGATAAGCATTTAGCATAGCGAAGTCATAGCAACATCAATCTCAGAACATAGTGGATACTATGGATCAAACCCTAACAAAACTATCTTGATTACATGATAAATCTCATCCAACCCATCACCGTCCAGCAAGCCTACAATGGGATGACTCATGAACGGCAGAGAGCATCACGGAATTGCTTATGAAGGATGGTTGGTGATGACAATGGCGTCGATTTCCCCTCTGTGGAGCCCAAAACGGACTCCATATCTGACCTCCTAAGAAAAAAAAGGAGGTGGCGGCGGCTCTGTATCGTGAAACGCGATGAACTCTTCTCCCTGATTTTTTCTCTGTGAATAGGAATAAATAGGAGTAGAATTGAGGTCGGTGGAGCAGAAGGGGCCCGACAAGCCTGCTAGGCATGGACAGGGGGTGGTCGTGCCTGGCAGGCTTGCCACCTGTGGGTGGCCCCCCTCCGGTTGATTCCTTCGCCGGTATTTTTTATTAATTCCAAAAATATTCTCCGTAAATTTTCAGGTCAATCCGAGAACTTTTATTTTTGCACAAAAAACAAAACCAAGGCAATTCTGCTGAAAACAATGTCAGTCCGGGTTAGTTCCATTCAAATCATGCAAATTAGAGTCCAAAACAAGGACAAAAGAGTTTGCAAAAGTAGATACGATGGAGACGTATCACAAAGCCACACCACGATTCGAGGGATCATCCCCGGAAAAGAGGCACGTTGCACCGAATGAGTTACTCTCGATGTGGTATTGGGGACCCCTAAGAACTATAGGTCTAAAGAACTTCTCTTCCATATTGTGCCCTTTCATAGAAGTTATCACACCCTATTTGGGTCTGATGCTTTCATAAGATTTCAGGCCATACCACACTATGGGTATATGAAGCTCAAGATGCCAGGGCTCAATAGTGTGATCCCCATTATAAGTGACCCGAATAGAGCTCTTTGGGGCAAAAACAAAACAGCATCTCGCGCCCTCGAGGTATAGCCCGAGACTCTCGCGGCAGAGGAATTAACCACACCCCGCTCAATGGTAGACAGGGATGACGTAATCCTCAGTAAGAGGCCAAAATCCCCATCCTTCAAACCAATAGATCAAATTGTCAAATTTCAGGTGCATCCAATACACCACAAATAAACAGCTTCCATTGGAGCTTGGCTGGACCCTGCGGTTGATCAAGCACGGTGCACATTCCTGCGTGAAAACTGGGACATGTTTGCCTGGCACCCCTCTGATATGCCAGGAATCACACGAAGACTAGCGGAGCATAGCCTGAACATAATCACAGGCTTCAAGCCAGTCAAATAGGCGCTACACCAGTTTTTCGAACCCAAGCGTCAGGCTATGGGTAAAGAACTAGAAAACTACTCGAAGCCAGATTCATCCGAGAAATCAAACACCCCGAGTGGTTGGCAAATCTGGTCATGGTGCCAAAGAAAGACAAATCCTGGCGGTTGTGCGTCGATTTCAAAGACCTGAATAAATTCTACCCTAAGGATCCCTTTCCCTTACCTCGCATTGACTAGATCATCGATGCCAATGCCGAAGACGACTCACTGTGCTTTCTCGATGCCTACTCCGGATTCCATCAAATAAAAATGAAGGAGTCCGATCAAGCCGTAAATGCCTTCATCACACCGTACGGGTTAAAAAAACATAGGCGCCACTAATACGTCTCCAACGTATCTATAATTTTTGCTTGTTCCATGCTGTTATATTATCAATCTTGGATGTTTTAAAATCATTTTATAGCAACTTTATATCATTTTTTGGGACTAACCTATTGACATAGTGCCAAAGTGCTAGTTGCTGTTTTTGCTTGTTTTTTACTTCATAGAAAATCAATACCAATAGGAGACCAAACACTATGGGAATTATTGGAGAATTTGATGGACCGGAATGGCCAGGATGGGCAAAAGAGCACCAGGAGAGGGTACCTAGGGTGGCCACCCGCCACCAAGGCGCGGCCTGGTGGAGGGTGCCCACCTCGGGACCCCCCTCAACCGGATATCAAGCCTATAAATTCCCATATTTTTGGAAAACCCTATAGGATTCGATGAAACACAATTCCAGCTACTGCAAGTTCCATAACCTCAAGATCCAATCTAATACCATCACGGAGGGGTTCATCTTCATCATAGGTGCCTCTCCGATGATGCATGAGTAGTCCACCATAGACCTATGGGTCCGTAGGCAGTATCTAGATGGCTTTCTCTCTCTCTATGATTCTCAATACAATGGTCTCTTAGAGATCTATTTGATGTAATGACTTTTGCGGTGTGTTTGTTGGGATCAGATGAATTTTGAGTTCATGGTCAGTTTCTATCCATGAAAATGATTTGAGTCTTCTTTGATCTCTTATTTTCATGATTACTTATAACATCGTATTTCTTCTTCGAATCTTCAGTTTATTTAGGCCAACTAGATCGATTTTTCTTGCCATTGTAAGAGGTGCTTTGGGATGGGTTCGATCTTGCGGTGTTCTTTCATCGTGACAGAAGGGACAGCAAGACACGCATGTATCGTTGCCATTAATGATAACAAGATGGGGTATATTCCTACATGAATAGATCTTGTCTACATCATGTCACCGTTCTTATTGCATTACTCCATTTTCCCATGAACTTGATACACTAGATGCATGCTAGATAGTGGTCGATGTGTGGAGTAATAGAAGTCGATGCATAATCGTTTCGGTCTACTTTTCTTGGACGTGATGCCTATATAATGATCATTGCTTGGATATCGTAATCATTATTTGATCTTCTATGAGTTGCCCAACAGTAATTTGCTCACCCGCCGTGTGCTATACTCATGAGAGAAGCCAATAGTGAAACCTACGGCCCTCGGGTCTACTTTTCCAATGTATTGCTTTCCGATCGACTATTTTGCCTTTTTGTTTTTAGATCTATTAAACCAAAAAAACAAAAATACCTTGTTGAATTTTTTTTACTTATTTTATTTTGTGTTCTTGCGAGATCTATTTGACAAAACTATCATTACCTAATCTTTCTTTTTACCGTAGAGAGCTTGACAACCTCTCTTTCGCGTCGAGTTGCAAGTATTTGTTACTTGTGTGAAGGTGATGTTTACGTGGGTGCATGATATTCCTCTATGGATTGATATCTTGGTTTCATAAGTGAGGGAAATACTTACCGTCGATATGCTACATCATCCCTTCCTCTTTGGGGAAATACCGACGCAGTCTCAAGCCACATCAAAGGAATTTCTGACGTCGTTGCCGGGGAGGAAGCAACCTGGTTCCTAATCATAAATCTCATGTCCTTGCAATTTAAATTATTTTCCATTTTCCTCTCGATTTCCTCTCCCCCACTTTACAAATTTGTTGTTTATTCGCCCTCGTTTTCATTGGCCAATTTTCCATCTGATTTTTTGCTTGTCACCATGAGTGATTTTGGTATGGTAGAAACAGATGATAGCACAACTCCTAAATTTGGACGTTTTGGTAATCTGGATTCTAAAACTTTTGTTTTGGGGCAAGGGAACATTATCAGAAAAGGAACTATCTAGGAATTTTTCAATTCTGCTGGAAACTTGACACTTTATGATGCTCCTATACTTAAAAGAACTAAAACTTATGCGGAAGCTATCTCAGCATTACTTCTAAAACTTGAAAATAGATTTATCCGCACACATCCTACCTTGCAAAGATTGTTTTATGAGATACACGTTTTAAAATATCCTAAAGCAAAAAAAGTTAGCTACCCCTGTTCTCATGCATAAATTTGATCACTTTGGTAAGAGCCATGAGAAACCGATAATAGATGAAATCCTTTATGAAAGCGATTACATGTTGAGACATTTGCTTGGGAATAATACATTTTTTGATGACAATATTAGAAGGAAGTGTTGGAAATATGCCCTAGAGGAAATAATAAATTAGTTATTATCACATTTCCTTGTTCATAATAATCACTTATTATCCATGCTCGAATTGTATTGATCGAAAACTCAGATACATGTGTGGATACATAGACAACACCATGTCCCTAGTATGCCTCTAATGGACTAGCTCGTTGATCAAAGATGGTTAAGGTTTCCTAGCCAGGGACATGAGATGTCATTTGATAACGGGATCACATCATTAGGAGAATGATGTGATGGACAAGACCCAAACTACAATCGTAGCATATGACCGTGTTAGTTTATTGCTACATCTGCATGTCAAGTATCTGTTCCTATGACCATGAGATCATGCAACTCACTAACACCAGAGGAGTACCTTGTGTGTATCAAATGTCGCAACATAACTGGGTGACTATAAAGGTTCTCTACAGGTATCTTCGAGGATATCTATTCAGTTGGCATGGATCAAGACATGGATAAAGGTACTCTGTGTGATGGAGAGGTATCTCAGGACCCACTCGGTAATACAACATCACAACAAGCCTTGCAAGCAATGTGAATAAAGTTTTAGCCATGGTATCTTGTATTACGTAACGAGTAAAGAGACTTGCCGGTAACGAGATTGAACTAGGTATGAAGATGCCGACGATCGAATCTCGGGCAAGTAACATACTGAAGAACAAAAGGAACAACATAGGGGATTAATTGAATCCTTCACATAGAGGTTCAACCGAAAAAGATATTCATAGAATATGTAGGAACCAATATGGGCATCCAGGTCCTACTATTGTTTATTGACCGCAGAGGTGTCTCGGTCATGTCTACATGGTTCTCAAACCCGCAGGGTGTGCACACTTAAGGTTCAGTGACGTTTCGGTAGTATAGAGTTATGTATGGTGGTGACCGAAGGTTGTTCGGAGTCCCAGATGAGATCCCGGACTTCACGTGTAGCTCCGGAATGGTCCGGAGGTAAAGATTGATATATAAGAAGTCATGTTTTGGTCGTCGGAAAAGTTTCGGGCTCATCGGTAGTGTATCTGGAGTGCCGGGAGGGTACCGGTGGACCATCAGGAGGGGTGTTTTGACCCAAGAGGCTACATGGGATGTGGGAGAAGGTAAACCAGACGCTGGTGGTCTAGCCGAATCCTGCCCTAAGGGCCCATGGGGATGGAGTGGTTTGAGAGGAAAACAACTCAAGGTGGAAAGAGTTTCCAATTGGGAAGGAGGAGTCCTAATCCTACTAGGATTGGAGGAGGACTCCTCCTCTCCTCCTTGCGTGAAGGCAAGGGCTGGCCCCTTGTTCTCCAAGACTCATCCCTCCCTCCTCCTATATATACTAGATGTTTTGAGGGTTTTGAGACACAGAAAAAAAGCCACATGCTACCTCTCCTCTAGATCGTAGTTTCTCCTCTAGATCGGTTTCAGCGGTGCTTAGGCAAAGCCCTGCTAGAATAGCTCCACCACCATTGCCGCAACGCCGTCGCGCTGCCAGAGAACTCGTCTACGTCTCTGCTCCCTCTTGCTGGATCAAGAAGCCAGAGATCGAAATCGAGTTGTACGTGTGCTGAACGCGGAGGTGTCGTCCGTTCGGCGCTAGATCGAAAGGACCATGATCAAGATCACGAGATGATTCGTGATTTGACCACGGTATGGATCATGATGGGATCGCGGGACGGATCGTGAGATGGATCGTGATGGGATCGTGGGACGCTCGGCGATTTGGATTGCGAAGACGTTCGACTACATCAACTACATTTCTTAACGCTTCCCGCTTAGCGATCTACAAGGGTATGTAGATCCACTCTCCCTCTCGTAGATGCTCATCACCATGGATAGATATTGTCTATGCGTAGGAAAAAATTTGTTTCCCATGTAATGTTCTCCAACAGTGGTATCAGAGCTAGGTCTATGTGTAGATGACATCTCGAGTAGAACACAAAGGAGTTTGTGGGCGTTGATGCTTAGATTGCTCTTCCCTTGGTAGTGTTTTGGTTCAGCAGTATTGTGGGATGAAGCAGCTCAGACCAACCTTACTCGTACGCTTACGAGAGACCGGTTCCATCGACTAACGTGTAACTTTGTTCCACAAAGATGGCTGGCGGGTGTCTGTTTCTCTTACTTTAGTTGGATCAGATTCGACAAAGGCGGCCCTTGAGAAGGTTGAAAAGCAACTTATGTATCACCGTTGTGGTTTTTGCATAGGTGATAATTGTTCTTGCAAGATACTCGTAACAGCCACGTAAAACTTGCAACAACAATTAGAGGATGTCTAACTTGTTTTTGCAGGGTATGTTGCGATGTGATATGGCCAATTACATGATGAGATATATGTGATGTATGAGATGATCATGTATTGTATAGAATATTACGACTTGCATGTCAATGAGTACGGCAACCGGTAGGAGCCATAGAGTTGTCTTTAAATATTGTATGACCAATGTGTCAATCATTAAGCGTTATGTAATGCTTTACTTTATCGCTAAGCGGTAGCAATAGTAGTAGAAGCATGGTGGGTGCGACAACCCCGATGGCGACACGTTGATGGAGATCATGGTGTCATGCCGGTGACGATGCAGATCTTGCCAGTGCTTTAAGGATGGAGATCAAAAGCACAAGTTCATGGCCATATCATGTCACTTATGATTCGCATGTGATGTTAATCCTTTTATGCACCTTTTTTTGCTTAGGACGATGGTAGCATTATAAGGTGATCCCTCACTTAAATTTCAATATAAATTGTGTTCTCCCCAATTGTGCACCATTGCGAAAGTTCGTCATGTTGAGACACCATGTGATGATCGGGTGTGATAGACTCTATGTTCACATACAACGGGTGCAAGCTAGTGTTGCACGTGCAGAACACTCGGCTTAAACTTGACGAGCCTAGCATGTATAGACATGGCCTCGGAACACAAGAGACCGAAAGGTTGAACATGAGTCATATAGTATAAATGATCAACATGATGATGTTCACCATTGAAACCACCTCAACTCACGTGATGATCGGACTTGAGTTGGTGAATTTGGATCATGTATCACTTGAATGACCGGAGGGATGTCAATTTGAGTGGGAGTTCTTAAGTAATTAATTGAACTCATTATCATGAACATAGTCAGTAGTGTCTTTGCAAATTATGTTGTAGATTACTAGATCACACTGTAGCTCCCTTGAATTTTATATGTTCCTAGAGAAATACAATTGAAAGATGTTGGTAGCAATATTGCGGATTGGGTCCATGATCTGAGGATTGTCCTCATTGCTGCATAAAAGGCTTATGTCCTTAATGCACCACTCGGTGCGCCAACCCCTCAAGCGTCGTCTGTAGATGTTGTGAACATCTGACAGGCACGTTCCGATGACTATTTGATAGTTTAGTGTGTCATGCATTACAGCTTAGAATTGAGGCTCCAAAACGTTTTGAACATCACGGAACATATGAGATGTTCTAAAGAGCTGAAATTGGGATCTCAGGCTCGTGCCCGTGGTTTGAGATATGAGATCTCCAACAAGATTATTTGCCTGTAAGATGAAGGAGAATAGCTCAAATGTTGAGCATGTGCTCAGATTATCTGGGTGCTACAATCGTTTGAATCGAGTGGGAGTTGATCTTCCAGATAGAAAGTGATTGATATAGTTTTCCAAGTCACTGTCACTAAGCTACTAGAGCTTCGTGATGAATTATAAAATGCCAGGGATGGAAATAGTGATCCCTGAGCTGTTCGTGATGTTTGACACTACGAAGGCAGAAATCAAGAAGGAGCATCAAGTGTTGATGGTTAGTAAAACCACTAGTTTCGAGAATGGCAAGGGCAAGGAGGAAAATTTCATGGATGGCAAGACGGTTGTTGCTCCAGTGAAGCAAACCAAAGTTTAACCCAAACCCGAGACTAAGTTCTTCTATTATGAGGAGAGCAGTCGCTGAAGCGGAACAACCCTAGATACTTGGTAGATGAGAAGGCTGGCAACATCGACAGAAGTATATTTGATATACGTGTTATTGAAGTGTACCTTGCTATTATTCCTAGTAGCACCTGGGTATTGGATACTGTTTCGGTTGCTAAATGTTAGTAACTTGAAATAAAAGCTACGGAATAAACAGAGACTAGCTAAGGGTGAGGTGACGATGTGTATTGGAAATGTCTCCAAGGTTGATGTGATCAACATCGCACGCACTCTCTACCTTCGGGATTTGTGACAAACCTGAATAAATGTTATTTGGTGTTTGCATTGAGCATGAACATGATTAGATCATGTTTATTGCAACACGGTTATTCATTTAAGTGAGAATAATGGTTATTCTGTTTACATGAATAATACCTTCAATGGTCATGCACCCAATGAGAATGGTTTGTTGAATCTTATTCGTAGTAATACACATGTTCATAACATTGATGCCGAAAGATGCAAAGTTATTAATGATAGTACCACATACATGTGGCACTACCGCTAAATTTCATATTGGTATAAATCACATGAAGAAACTCCATGCTGATGGACCTTTGGACTCATTCGGTTTCGAATCGGTTGAGACATGCGGACCATGCCTCTTGGGCAAGATGACTAAAGACTCCATTTTCAGTATGATGGAGGGGGCTAGTAACTTATTGGAAATAATACATGTTGATGTATGCGATCCAATGAGTGTTGTGGTGTGCAGTGGATATCGTTATTTTTCTTAACTTCACTGATGATTTGAGTATATATGAGTATATTTGCTTAATGAAACACAAGTCTGAAACATTTGAAAAGTTCAAACAAATTCAGAGTGAAGTTTAAGATCATCGTGACAAGAAATAAAAATGTCTATGATATGATCGTGGAGGTGAATATCTGACTTACGAGTTTGGCATACAACTTTAGACAATGTGAAAGTTGTTTCACAACTCACGCCACCTGGAACACCATAGTATGATGGTGTGTTCGAACATCATAGTCGTGCTCTATTGGATATGGTGCGTACTATGATGTCTCTTATCGTTTTGCCACTGTCATTTTGGGGTTATGCATTAGAGACAACTACATTCACTGTAAATAGGGCACCATCTAAACCCATTGAGATGGCATCATATGAATTATGGTTTGATAGAAACCTAAGCTGTCATTTCCTAATGTTTGGGGCTGCGATGCTTATGGGAAAAAAGGTTTTCACCTAATGAGCTCAAACCCAAAGCCGACAAATGCATCTTCATGGAATACCCTGAGAACAGTTGGGTATACCTTCTATCTCAGATCCGAGCACAAAATGTTTGTTGCTAAAACGGGTCCTTTATCAAGAAAGAGTTTCTCTAAAAAAATGAGTGGGAGGAACATAGAACTTGATGAGGTTGTTGAAAGTTTGATTCAGCCATAGAGTAGAGCAGCATAGAAAGATGTTCTATGGAGCCTACATCAGTTGAAGAGGAAGTTAATCATCATGATCATGAAGCTTCGGATCAAGTTACTATCGAACCTCGTAGGTCAACAAGGACGTGTACTACTCCTGAGTGGTACGACAACCTTGTCTCAGAGGTCATGTTGTTGGACAATGATGAACCTACGAACTATTGAGAAGCGATGATGGGCCCAGATTCCGACAAATGGTTAGATGCCATGAAATCCGAGAAAGGATCCATGTATGAAAACCAAGTATAGACTTTGGTAGACTTGCTCATTGGACGGCAGGTCATTGAGTACAAATGGACATTTAAGATCAAGACAGACACCGATGGTGAATGTCACCATTTATAAAGCTCGACTTGTCGCAAAGAAGTTTCTACCAAGTTGAAGGAGTTGACTACGATGAGACTTTCTCACTCATAGCAATGTTAAAGTCTGTTGGAATTATGTTAGCAGTTGCTGCATTTTTCAGTTGGGAAATCTGGCAGATGGATGTCAAAACATCGTTTCCTTCCTTGAGGAAAGGTTGAATGAGATGCAACCAAAAGGTTTTGTCAGTCCTAAGGATGCTAAAAGGTGCGCAAGCTTCAGTTATCCTTCTATGGACTGAAGCAAGCATCTCAGAGTTGGAATATACGCTTTGATGAGGCGGTCAAAATTATCCTTAGTAACCAGAGGACTAAGGAGATGTCTATAGATTATGGAGGTGATAAAGAGTTCGTCGTGAAGAGTTACATCAATGCAAGCTTTAACACCAATCCGGATGACTCTTAGTAGCAATCCGAATACATATAGTGGAGTAGCCATTTGGAATAGCTCCAAGTGGAGCGTGGTAGCAGTATTTATAGTATGACATAGAGATTTGCAAAGTACACACGGATCTGAATTTCCCACACCCGCTGACTAAAACTTGTTTCACATGCAAAACATGATCGAACCCCAGAACTCATTGGGTGTGAGATTCATAACAAATCACATGGCAATGTGACCTAGATTATTGACTCTAGTGCAAGTGGGACACTGTTGGAAATATGCCCTAGAGGCAATAATAAATTAGTTATTATCATATTTCCTTGTTCATAATAATCGTTTATTATCCATGCTAGAATTATATTGATCTAAAACTCAGATACATGTGTGGATACATAGACAACACCATGTCCCTGGTATGCCTCTGATGGACTAGCTCGTTGAGCACAGATGGTTATGGTTTCCTAGCCATGGACATGAGATGTCATTTGATAACGGGATCACATCATTAGGAGAATGATGTGATGGACAAGACCCAAACTATAAATGTAGTATATGATAGTGTCAGTTTATTGCTACAGTTTTCTACATGTCAAGTATCTGTTCCTATGACCATGAGATCATGCAACTCACTGACACGAGAGGAGTACCTTGTGTGTATCAAATGTCGCAATGTAACTGGGTGACTATAAAGGTACTCTACACGTAACGAGTAAAGATACTTGCCAGTAACAATATTGAACTAGGTACGAAGATGACGACGATCGAATCTTGGGCAAGTAACATACCCAAGAACAAAAGGAACAGCATACGGGATTAACTCAATCCTTGACATAGAGGTTCAACTGATAAAGATATTCGTAGAACATATAGGAACCAATATGGGCATCCAGGTCCCGCTATTGGTTATTGACCATAGAGGTGTCTCGATCATGTCTACATAGTTCTCAAACCCGCATGGTCTGCACACTTAAGGTTCGGTGACGTTTCGGTAGTACAGAGTTATGTATGGTGGTGAACGAAGGTTGTTCGGAGTCATGGATGAGATCCCGGACTTTACGAGGAGCTCCGAAATGGTCCGGAGGTAAATATTGATATATATGAAGTCCTGTTTTGGTCACCAAAAAAGTTTTGGGCTCATTGGTAGTGTACCGGGAGTGCTGGGAGGGTATGGGTGGACCATCGGGAGGGGTGTCTCGACCCAATCGGCTACATGGGTTGTGGGAGAAGGTAAACCAGCCCCTAGTGGTCTTGCCAAATCCTCCCATAAGGGCCCATGCGGCTGGAGTGGTTTGAGAGGAAAAAAAATCAAGGTGGAAAGAGTTTCCAATTGGGAAGGAGGAGTCCTAATCCTACAAGGATTGGAGGAGGACTCCTCTCCTCCTTGCGCCAAGCCAAGGGCTGGTGTCGTGGGAACGAGCCTAATAGTAGAAGGTAGGGGTACGAAAGGAGAGGGTAGAGTCCTAGCTACGGCGAGGATGTACACACGGATGTATGAGTTCAGGCCCCTCTCGTGGAGGTAACAGCCCTACCTCTCGGTGCTCGGGAGCTTTGTCGTATGGAATATTGAGATTACAGTGGTTGTGAACCCTTGTGCCAGAGAGGAGGTCGGCTTATATAGATTTTGCTTCCCCTTGTAATTGTCTGGCATCTAAGGGTCCGATCGTGGGTTTAAAGACTGGCATTACTAGTAACGTACATAATAAAAGCTACTAATGAAAAAAGGCCTAACGCCTGCCGTTGGCCTCCTGGAGGTGGCTTCTAGTCTTCTAGCGTCGAGTGGAAATGAGGTCTTCTGAGTAACAGTCGACCGTCGAGTGGAGGAAAAATTCTCTGAGCGGATTGCATGTCGAGTGACTTGACCGTGATCGAGAATCCAGTCGGAAGCTTATTTGTGATCTTCAAGTCCTCCAATGGCATGTCCTTAGGTAGGTCATGTAGGTCATGCGTAGGACCCTACCCAAGGTACATATCCTTGTCATTAGCCCCCAAATGGATCAGGGTTCAAGTGGTGAACGGGGGACATCGATGTCAGTTTAGAACAAGACACCAAATCTTCCGAATGATATTCGGGGCTTCAACGAAACTTTCGTCGATTGAACTCTTAATCATTTGCCCGGATCAATTCGGCCTTGAAAGTGCCCGAGTGAATCTTCAATGTCGATTTTGTTATGAGTTGTCTGAAGGAATCTTTTGAGGCGACGGGTCGGTCTGTCAGACACGGATTTCGCGAGATACGAAAATTTGGGAAGCGCCCGCGTGCGATGATGACGCCACGATCGAAGCGAGTGGGGGCATGACGCCTCGATCCATGCATCGGTCATTTTGCCACGTACAGGGCGCAGTCTGTGGTTGGCGTGTGCGGCGATCTCATAGGCCCATTAGTCAGCGAGGCACTCGGCGGGGTATAAACCCGAAGCGTCACGGATTGCACAGTACCTTTTCCCCAAACTTCCTATCCTCCACCACCTCCTTTGTCTCCAGCGCCACACTCCGTTCTTCTCCGACGAGAGCTGCCGCCATGATGGCAAAGGGCACCACGGAGAAACTGGAGCGTGCCAAGAAGGGGGCAATGAAAAGCAAAGGCAAGAAGCCCTCGACCGCTCGGTTCACCACGCTGACGGGATGGATGCAGGGAGATTTTCTCCCCTCTGTGGTCAATCGTGAGGACATGGACGGCTTGGTCACCGACGGTCTTGTGGCGGACGGCGCCTAGAGGTTGCCGAAGGGGGAGCACAAACCAAAGCCGCGCGACAGAGAGCGAGTCCTCCTTCTCTCCCACGTCGAAAGAGGTTTTTCTTTGCCTCCCCACCCATTCATTAGAGGATTTCTGAACTTCTTTGGCGCTCAGCTCCACCAGTTCCCGCCGAATGCAATCTCCTATTTGTATGCCTTCATTACCTTGTGCGAGTGCTTTCTGGGATGTCCCCCTCATTGGGGGGTGTTCAAACACATCTTTACGGTTAGATCTCACACTGTGAAGAAAGCTCTTCCTGCGGATGGGAAGAATCATGTGTTGTAGTTGTGTGGGGGTCTAGGACTTCAGAAAATAGCTCGTAGTTCTTTCCCTTCTATGACCTTTCCTGAATCTGTTAGAGGCTGGCAGTCGACTTGGTTCTATTGCG
This sequence comes from Hordeum marinum, assembly GCA_022496015.1. NCBI lineage: Eukaryota > Viridiplantae > Streptophyta > Magnoliopsida > Poales > Poaceae > Hordeum > Hordeum marinum. The sequence goes on along the minus strand of CM039677.1, from coordinate 335,248,998 downwards.
AAGATGTAGCTTCTCCCCAACATGTCGACTGGTCTTCCCCCTATACAACTGACCCTCTAGCTGTCCCCAAGTCTCTGAGGGTGACTGAAGAGGAACATGTCCAAGTGGGAATCTTGGTGGAGGCTGTGGTGCAACTGATTCGGGGTGGAGTGACTGGCATGTATCTATTGGAGACATTCCTCAGTTGACGGATTCAGGCACTTCAAGCCATGGATCACACCATGTGGCACTACACAGGCCCTAAGGACTCGACCAGGACGCACCCAGAAGAGGTTCCACAAAAAATTGTCGAGCAGTGGCTTCGTAGCATCACTGGGGCATGTGACAACCCATTGGGAGCCAAGAGGATCCCGCCTTAGTCGGCCGAAAACCCGCCGAAGAATCTGGTAAGTTGCACTTTGTCGACTGAATAGCTTGTACTATCGAGTGATAGATTGATTTATGGACTGACTTCTTTGTTTGAATCATGCAGGACTGGACGAGCATGTACTCGTCTGTTCCCAATGGGAACAAACCTGAAGATGGTGTGGTGAGCGAGGGCGGCAGTGTGGATGGAAACGGCTCAAAAGACTCCGAAGACAAGTACGAAAACTCGGATGATAACCAGGAAGAAGTCGAGTCGCCTCCTCGCTCCGAACATCGCTCCAAGTCCCGCCAAGACCCCGCGACTGCTGAAGACAAGGCCCCAGTTCCAAGCGAGAAGAACCTTAAGTGGAGCCGACCCTCGACTGTTGAGTCGAGTGAACGATCGGCGAAGCAACCCAAACCGAATGTGGCCAAACCTGGCAAAGCCCTGCCTCGCATGAATATGGACGTGCCTATTGTCTCCACGTGAGTGTTTACTTTTGAATTCTCATTGTCGATTGTGACTTTGAATCCTTGTTGATTGAATGTTATTCGACCCATCATAGATACTACTTCAGTGACGTCTCCTCAACATGATGGAGGGGATGCAATGGATGTAGACACTGCCGATGCAGCCACCTCTCACAGAGCTAATCAACTCTTTAGTTCTGCTTCTTGAATACGGTTTGTCGATCGCCAAAGCTAATTCTGTCGATTGATAATTGCAGAAATCATCCAGCTGGAAGATGATGAAGAACACCCTGGGGGTACGGGAGGCGGAGGCAAGACCTTAAGCATCCCGCGCATACGCATTCGAAGAACTTCATCTATGCAGACGCCTTATAGGTCGACTACGGAGTCCTCCCAGTGGATGAGCGACTCGACATAGATCAGAGCTGACCCAACAGTGCCTCTGATGAGTGCCCCTCCAATTGTTCCAACCATCGTGACGTCGACTCAAATCGGACCTACCCAGACTACCTCGACTGCTCCAACCATTACGCCACTCGCGCCGATGACGGCTTTTCCTTTGCACCGCATCTCGGAAGATCATACCAGAGCTGCAAAGGAGGCCATGATCCAGGCGGAGCAGATGATGCTGCGCACCAAGGAGGCATACAAGGCCAGCAAGTTGGCTTACGATGCCAGCACAACGCTTTGCACGAATGTCCGAGTAAGTTCGATTGTAAGTACATTTCCGATTGAATTCATGTCTTCTTTGACTAGACACCCACTGGGTGTTTATTTTCCACTCATAGAATGTTTGAAATCTCTCCACTCGAATAGATCAGGTCTTAGTCGAGTAGATTTTGGGCCACTCAACAGATCGAGTGACGGATGTTCGATAGGGCAGACCTTGTCGACTATTTTATAACCAATGGGGGCACGCTAAGTGCACCCACTGGGTGTAGTCCTCGAGACAGCTGGCGAGTGCTTGCATCGATAGGGGTCTTAGAGTCTGCCATATGCGGGATACGTTTGCCCTTGATCGTGCTACTCCGTAGCTACATTGTAGGTTTCATGGATATCATTGATAAACCATGATATGACACTACATAAGGATAGACTACACTTCACGGAGTGTAGGGGGCATGTCACTCGACAGATCGGGTGACGGATGTTCCATAGATGGATATTTCTGCCACTCGACAGGTCGAGAGTTGGCAGATCCAGTGAGGGCATGCTAAGTGCACCCACTGGGTGTAGTCCCCGAGACCACTGTCGTGGGCTTGCACTAGCAGGGGTCTTAGAGTTTGTCGTATGCGGGATACGTTTGCCTTTCATCGCACCACTCCAAGGCTACTTTGTAGGTTTCATGGATATCGATGATCAACCATGATATGATGCTACATAAGGATAGACTGCACTTCACGGAGTGGGGGGAGGCACGTCACTCGACAGATCGAGTGACGGATGTTTGACAATGCAGACCTTGTCGACTGTTTTATAACCAGTGGGGGCACGCTAAGTGCACCCACTGGGTGTAGTCCCCGAGGCTACTGTTGATCGAAGACGATAAGCAATAGTCTTGAAAACTTGAAATTGGAATTTCAGTCGTACGCGGAGTACGGTTGTTACTCGACATGTCGAGTTGTATATATATTTTTTTCTTGGCCGTCTCGCTCTGAAGCTACCTTGTAGGTTTTATGGACATCATTTGATCAACCATTACATGACGCTGCTTCAAAGGTGCGGAATGGGTTCGACGGAACACTCGACAGATCGAGTGTTAACCGTTCCAGTGAGGGCACTCTGAGTGCACCCACTGGGTGTAGTCCCCTAGACCGGCGTCGAGTTCTTGCACTAGCGGGGGTCTGATAGAGATTGTCTTGAACTTGTTTATGGTACGCGGAGTACACGAGCCACTCGACATGTCGAGTGTACTTTTGGTTGAATTCTCTTTCCCCAGGACGCCGATTTCATGGACATCATTGATCAACCATGATATGACGCTATTCCAGGATAGTGGGGAGGGGTGATGTGCGCCGCCCAGTCGACTGTTTTTGGTCTTCTACACTTCAGTGCTGATATTTCTTGTCGATTGAATTTCTTTCTTTCTTGATTTCAAAGGGCTTGTGAACTTGGAATGCAGTACAAGGATCTTGAAGATGAAAGGAACCGGTTGCGCGTGGACTTGGAAGCCTCCAACAATGCTTTGGAGAGAGTGCGGGCCAAGCTGAAAACTCTAGGAGGTAACCTTCGTCGACACCCTGCATTCTCATCTTCACTTTTCACGCTTTGAACCGAGTGCTTTCAATTGAACAAATGTACGCAATGAAAACTGTCAACTCCAAGCGCGACTCAATAATGCTATTTCTTTAGATTCCATGAAGAAAGCACTGGAGGACAAGGACAAAGCGCTCGCTAACGCCCAGCGCATGGCGAAGGAGAAAAGTGAAGCTACCGACCAGAAGCTGACTGCTACGAAGAGGATGGAGGAAGAGAACTCGAAGCTGAAGCAAGAGCATGTGGACATTATCAAGAAGACTAAGTAACTAACCAAGAGGAGCAACAGCTTGGAGAGGCACTTGGGAGAGTTCTCGAGGAAGATGTACGGTGAGTTTCTCTGTCGACTGAACTTTATGAAATTTTTGACGACTGTATCTCGTCAGTCCTCCTCCCAATCTCCCATTCTCCCTTCCTAGAATTCTGCCAAGACTTTGAGAAAGAGACTGAGGAGATCAAGCCAACTTGGATCCCACCAAATCACCTGTTGGAGACGCGGTGGCCATGAACATGCTCAGACTAAACTTCAGGCTTCAGGGTGTTCAAGCGTATGTCCTTCGATTGAAAACTGCAATGGAGAGGATCGACAAGGAGCTGTGGCCTGAAGACACTCTTCAGCTTCACCTCACATCCATTATGGCACGCCTGAACTACCTCCCCATTCGAGTGCAAGCCTGGAAGAAATCTGCTGCTCGCTGCGGTGCTGACGTGGTGCTCTCCCTTGTGAGGGTCCATTGCAAGGAGGTGAGGGAAGACAAGTTGAAGGAGCTCCGAGTGGTTCACATGAAGAAACTCTAGTTTGAAGATTTCATGGAGACCTTCATCGACGCAGCCACCAGGATCGCTGACGGCATCGACTTGGACACTTTCGTCGAGCCAGCCAGCCCATCGGGCGCTTGAAAACTTGATCTTTGAGGGGGAAAAATTATTTACCTCGGTATGCCGAGTGAAACTGTATCAGCTTAAAACTTCATTCAGGCCTTAGGCCTGAGCATGTTTGCTTTCTCGCGAAACTTTTATCTGCGATTAAACCTTTGGATTTATCCGTATTTGGCTTTTAATCATTTTCTTGACTGAGTTTGTTTTTAGGCTTAGGCGAAAACATGTTCGCAGCTAAGCCCCCGAGTGTGAGGATTTCTCAACACTCGGAATATATTTGACCCTAGGCGAAGATTCATTTGCAGCTAGGGTGTCGAGTGGATGTATTACTATCCACTCAACAGAGAGTTTAACTTAGGGGAAAACACGTTCGCAGCTAAGCCCCCGAGTGTGAGCATCACTCGTCACTCGGAGTATTTTTGAACCTAAGCGAAGACTAATTCGCACGTAGGTTGTCAAGTGAATGGACTACTATCCACTTGGCGGAGAGTTTAACTTAGGCGAAAGCATGTTCGCGGCTAAGCCCCTGAGTGTGAGGATTGCTCGACACTCAGAGTATTTTTGAACCTAAGCGAAGACTGATTAACAAATAGGTCGTTGAGTGAATGGACTGCTATCCACCGGATAGGGTTTTTAACGTAGGCGAAAGCATGTTCGCAGCTAAGCCCTTGAGTGTGAGGATTGCTCAACACTCGGACTATTTTTGAACCTAAGTGAAGACTGATTCGCAAATAGGTCATCAAGTGAATGGACTGCTATCTACCCGACAGTGTTTTTAACTTAGGCAAAAGCATGTTCACAGCTAAGCCCCCGAGTGTGAGGATTGCTCAACACTCGAAGTTTTCCCAAGAGCGAAACTATATGATCGGAATCGACAATATATTGAGGAAGTCTAATTTGCATAGATGAAGTATTCTTATTACATCAAAAACTCTTCTGGCTCTAAGTGTAAAAGCGTCGAAGCAGATCTGCATTCTAGGCCCGTGGCTCGTCCATCTGCTTCTTGAGATTGTACAGGTGATAAGCTCCGTTGTTCAGCACTTTGGTGACAATGAAAAGACCTTCCCATGTTGGAGCAAGCTTATGAGGCCGCTTTTGATCCACTCAGAGCACCAAGTCTCCCTCATGAAACGATCGACTCTTGACATTCTCCGCATGGAAGCGCCACAGATCCTGCTGATAAGTTGTAGTCCGGATCAAAGCCATCTCTCACTCTTCCTCCAGGAGATTGACACCATCCTGCCTAGCTTGTTCAGCTTCAACTTCATAGTAAATTTCCACTTGAGGAGAATTGTGAAACAATTCACTCGGCAAGACAGCTTCGGCATCGTAGACCAGGAAAAAGGAGTTCGTCCAGTCGACCAATTTGGCGTAGTTCTCAGGCCCAATAACACAGTGCTAAATAGATCACCGCCGCCAAACTTATGATCAAGGCCACTAGGCAGTACCTTGATGGCATTCTCTCTCTCTCTGTCTCTTGATCTTTAATACAATGTTCATCGCATATTTGCCTTGACCTATCCGATGTAATCCCTTTGTATGGTGTGTTTGTTAGGATCCGATGAATTGTTAGTTTATGTTTGGATTATTCAGGAAAATTAGTTGAGTCAAACTTTAATACTAAGATTCTTATTTGCATGATCATTATAGCTTCGTAATGCTCTCCGATATATTGAGATAGTTTGGCGAGCTAGATTGATATTTCTTCAGTGGGAGTGGTGTGTTGTAGTAGGTTCAACCTGGCAAGTTTCTTTATCCTAATGACAAAAGGGGAGAATTTGTGTCTTTGTGTTGCTTCTACTAAGGATAAAATGATGGGGTTTATTCATATTGATTGAGTTTACTTTTTCTACATCATGTCATCATTCTCCAAGAATTACTCTGTTTTACTTACTACTCTAGATGCATGCTGGATAGCGGTCGATGGGTGGAGTAATAGTAATAGGTGCAGGCAGGGGTTGGCCTATTTTCTTATGGACGTGACGCCTATATATACATGATCATTTCCGTGAAAATCGCATAACTATTCGCTTTTCTATCAATTGTCCAACGGTAATTTGTTTACCCACTGTATGCTATTTATAAGAGAGATGCCACTAGAGAACTCAATGCCCCTGGGTCTATTCACTTATATATTCACAAATGCTACTACTACCTTGATGTTATTTATTTTATTTTATTTTATTTTGCAATTTACAATTATCTACACAACTCACTTGCTTGCAAATAATGAGATCAAGGGGATTGACAACCCTCTTGTCGGTGTTGGGTGCAAGTTGTTTGTTCATTTGTGTGCAGCCGCTGAAGATGGTTGAGGATTGGTATTCCTATTGGTTTGATAAACCTTGGTTTCATAACTTAGGGAAATACTTACCCACATTGGTTTGATAACCCGTTCCTCTTCATGGAAAACCCAACGCAGATCACAAGTATCAGGAAGGATTTCTGGCGCCATTGTCGGGGAGTACCATCATCAACTATCAAGTAACTTCGCACAAATATGCATACACTTGTTCTTCTTTTCATTTGCTGTTATATTTGGTTTGTCTCATAGAAAAACAAAATACAAAAATATTTATCTTTGCTTGTTATTAGTTTTGTTGTTTGAAGTCATGGCTAGTTCTTTTGTTCGCGTTACTCTCAATAATGATATTGTCAACTTTAAACAAAGGGGAGGAGAAGGTTTGAAAGATGCCTGGTATAGAATTTTCCATGCTCAAAATAAAGCAACAAATAAGTTATCCACCATTACTTTGCTTCATAATTTTTATGTTGGTGTGACAACTTGGTTTAGGTTTGTCCTTGACACCATCACCGGTGGAAATTTCTTAATGTGTCACACCTTGGATGCTTACGATGCAATTGAAAATCTTGGTTGAATATCACCCATTATCATTTGAAACCAATTTAACCTTCGAACATGTTATGCAAAGGCTTGATGCTATTGAAAATAAAATGATCACTAGTGAACCAATTGATTGGTTAGATAAAAAACTTCATATTGATATCACGCAACTTGGGTCACAGGTAGGAAGAACTTTGAAAACTTTAAAGGAAAATGAGACTATTATTGATAAGAGGGTAGAACAAGGTTTGAGTAGAATTGATAAAATGGAGGACATCATTGACAAAGTGAGTTCCGCTTTCACACCATCTAAAACTAATGCTATTACCTCGCGAGACAAAAGTCCCAAGTTCATATACATTCCCAAGAGCATTAGTACACCTCCTTCTAAAAGAAACGAAGATCTCAAAATGATTAGTGTTCACCCCAATTTTGTGAACTTGATAAAGGATCCTATTTTCAAGCCTCGCATTGTTCTTATTAATCATAGTTGTGTTATTGAGGATCTTGATGTCAAAGATGACAACACTTGAAACTATGCATTATGCCTAGATAGGGGTATAAAACAATATCGCTTGTTGGGAGGCAACCCGATATTTATCCTAAATTTTGTTTTTACTATATGTCATTTTGTGATAACATGACTATTTCCTTTGTAATGATTATGTTTTCATGTTTTAGTTAGTGTTTGTGCCAAGTAAAGCCTTTGGGATAACTCACAAGATGAGTAGAATTTATGCTGAAACAAAACATAAACTTTTGACTCAAGTACAGGAATTTCATTTTTTACTGGAGCGTGATAATAATCTGAAACTTTTGCACGGTATTGCTATACAAATTCTCCACATTTTCCTAATTTTTCAGAATTTTTAGAGTTCATAAGTGTGGGCTCTTTACAGATTGCTATAGGTTGTTCTGTTTTAAACACATTATGTTTTGCTTGCATAGTTTGCTTGTTTTGATTATGCTATGGATTATATCGGGGTATAAGCCATGGGGAAGATAGAATAAATTAACTATTATGAAAAAATGGAATAATAATCAATTCATAATAGTACCTAAAGTGTTCAATATGTTGCTCATAATAACGGATCTCACTAAGTTTTGTTGAGTTTTGTGTGATTGAAGTTTTCAAGTTTTGGGTGTGATCACGATGGACCACAGAATAAGGAGTAGCAAGGGCCTAAGCTTGGGGATGCCCAAGGCACCCCAAGGTAATATCATAAGGAAGACTCAAGCGTCTAAGCTTGGGGATGCCCCATAAGGCATCCCCTCTTTCGTCTCAATCCCTCGGTATGTCACTTGGAGCTATATTTTTATTCATCACATGATATGTGTTTTGCTTGGAGCGTCGTTTGCTTTTGTTTAATTTTACTTTCATTTTGTCACAATCGTTGTTTTCTGGACACACATATTTGAGATAGACACATCTTCATCAAAATTTGCTAGAATACTGATACTTCTCCAATGTATCTATGATTTTTGATGATGGCATGCTATTATATTTTCTGTTTTGGATGTTTATATGCATTAATATGCTATTTTATATTATTTTGGGACCAACCTATTAATCTAGGGCCAAGTGCCAATTTCTGTTTTTTTCTTGTTTTTGAGTTTTGTAGATATGGAATATTAAACGGAGTCCAAACAGAATAAAACCTTCAGAAGGAACTTTTCTAGAAAGAAACAAGTCATCCAAGCTTGGAGAGCACGTCACAGGAGGTGCCACGGCGCCACAAGCCTGCTAGCCCCCCCCCCCCCCCCCCCCGTGCGCGCGTGCCTAGAAAGCTTGGTGTTCCCTAGCAGGTCTCCTAATCCTAATTCTTGGCCTATAAAAACCCAAATATTCCCCCAACATCATAACAAGCCACGAAAATAATTTTCCGCCGTCGGAAGCCTCCGTTCCCGAGAGATCCAATCTAGGAGCCTTCTCCGGTAATCTACCGGAGGGGGAAACAATCCGGAGGACATCTACATCAACTCTATTTCCCCTCCGATGATGCGTGAGTAGTCCACCATAGACCTACGGGTTCATAGCTAGTAGCTAGATGGCTTCTTATCTCGCTTTGATCTTCAATACCATGTTCTTCATGATCTTCATGGAGATCTATCTGATGTAATCTTCTTTTAGGGTATGTTTGTCAAGACCCGATGAATAGTGAGTTTATGTTCAGATTATCCATGAATCTTATCTGAATCTCCACTGATTTCTTATATGCATGATTTCATATCCTTGCAAGTCTCTTCGAGTTATTGGTTTGGTTTGGCCAACTAGATTGGTAATTCTTGCAATGGGAGAAGTGCTTGGTTTTGGGTTCAATCTTGCGGTGTCCTCACCCAGTGACAAAGTAGGGGTAGCGAGGCACGTATTGTATTGTTGCCATCAAGGGTAACACGATGGGGTTTTCATCATATTGCTTGATTTTATCCCTCTACATCATGTCATCTTTCTTAATGTCTTACTCTGTTCTTCATGAAATTAATACTCTAGATGCAGGTAGGAGTCGGTCGATGTGTGGAGTAATAGTAGTAGATGCAGAATCGTTTTGGTCTACTTGACATGAATGTGATGCCTATATGCATGATCATTTCCTTGGGTAACTACATGATTATTTGCTTTTCTATCAATTTCTTGACAGTAATTTGTTTACCCACAATGATATTTGCCTTCAAGAGAGAAGCCTCCTATGGCCCCCAGGTCTATTTTCCATCATATATTTTCAGATCTATACTTTATGCAATTTATTTACCTTTTACTTTCCGCACTCGTTACATCTATCTCTATCGGATCTAATCCTTGCAAATAACTATGAAGGGATTGACAACCCCTTTATAGCGTTGGTGCAAGAGTTTGATTATTTGTGTATGTGCATCCATGGGTGTCTTGATTGTTCCTCCTATTGGATTGATACCTTGGTTCTCAAAAACTGAGGGAAATACTTATCTACTTCGCTTCATCACCCGTTCCTCTTCAAGGGAAAATCAACGCATGCTCAAGAGGTAGCAAGAAGGATTTCTGGCGCCGTTGCCGGGGAGGATACACATCAAACCGACCAAGTACCCATCACAAACTCATCTATTACATTTACATTATTTTCCATTTGCCTCTCGTTTTCCTCTCACCCACTTCTAAAACTATTTTTAGAAAATACCAAAAATATTTGCCTTTTTATTCACCCTTCTTCCGTTCGCCTTTTCGTTGTTATGTTTGCTTGTGTTGCCATGTGCGTTCTATTTGCTTGCATCTTTGCTTGCTAAAAATCTATTGATATGGATCCTCATCCACTTGCTAATATTTTCAACACACCAAATTATGATAAACCAATTGCTAGTGAGTTGAGTGCACTTGATTATCTCTATGAAGTTTTGTTTGAAAATCATGAATCTAAAATTTTGATGAAGTGTTGAAAGAAGAAGTTTGGAAGGAGATTCATGATAGTTCCTTGAATGAAAAGCATGATTTCCATGTTTTTAGCATGAATTCTCTGAATATCCATGATACTAATGATATGCAAAACACAAACTTGGGGATGCTATGCTTGATGAATACGATATTCTTTGTTCCCCAAATTATGATGATGACACTTATGCTATAATGGATGATGGAAAAAATGCTTTATTTGATAGTTATATTGTGAAATTCCTTCATTATTCTACTGAAAATTATTATGAGTAGGAATATATGTTGGTGGAATTTCAATTATATCAAGTTTCCTCTCTATGTGTTCAAAGTTTCGAAGTTATGCTTGTTTTGCCTTCCTACGCTAGTTGATTCTTGCTCCCATAAATTGTTTGCTCACAAAACCCCTATGCATAAGAAGTGGGTTATACTTAACTGTGCTTGTCATAATGTTCAAGATTCTCTCTTGCATGTTTCAATTACTACTTTTTATGTGAGCATCATTGAAATCATTATGCCTAGCTTGGGGCGTTAAACAATAGCGCTTGTTGGGAGGCAACCCAATTTTATGTCTGTGTTCTGTTTTTGCTTATGTTTTTTGAGTGTTACCACATTATTACTTCTGTATTAATTGTGTTTTGGTGTTTTAATTAGTGTTTGAGCCAAGTAAAACCTTTGGGGTGATCTATGGTAGTTGTTGATTTGATCTTGCTGAAAAACAGAAACTTTTGCGCTCAGTCCAGGAATTTTATAATTTTTCGAGCGCGTCTAATTGATCTTAAATTTTGACACAATATTTATATATAAATTTCCCAGGTTTTAATAATTGTTCAGAATTTTTTGAGTTACGTAAGTATACGAAGTTTCCAGGTTGCTACAGACTGTTCTGTTTTTGACAGATTTTGTTTTCTTTGAGTTGTTTGCCTATTTTGACGAATCTATGTGTTGTATCATGTGGTATGATCCATGGATAATTTATATTACATTAGTTATAACACCAATATAAATAAATAATAAGTTCACAATAGTACCTAAAGTGGTGGTTTATTTTCTTATACTAACGCACCTCACGAGTTTTCTGCCAAGTTTTGTGTTGTGAAGTTTTCAAGTTTTGGGTAAAGATTGGATGGACTATGGAATAAGGAGTGGAAAGAGCCTAAGATTGGGGATGCCCAATACACCCCAAGTCATGTTCAAGGATGCCAAAAATCCTAATCTTGGGGATTCCCCGAAAGGCATCCCCTCTTTCGTCTCCAATCCATCGGTAAATTTACTTGAGGCTATATTTTTATTCACCACATGATATGTGTTTTGCTTGGAGCATCTTGTATGATATGAGTATTTGCTTGTTAGTTTGCCACAATCATCCTTTCTGCACACCTCTTTTGAGAGAGACACGTTGAATCATTAATTTGTTAGAATACTCTATGTGCATCACTTGTATCTTTTGAGTTGGGCAATTTTGCTCTATATGCTTCACTTATATCTTTTAGAGCACTGTGGTATTTTCATTTTATAGAAATACTTGAAATCTCGTACCTCACTTATACTATTTTGAGAGTTTCTAAAAACAGCATGGTAATTGGTCTAGGTTGTGAATTTAGTCCTAATATGATAAGCATCCAAAAGGGATATAATAAAAACTTCCATATTAAGTGCATTGAGTATTTATGAGAAGTTTGATAACTTGCATGAAGTTTTGAGATATAAAGATGGTAATGTTAAGAGACATGTTAGGAAGTAAATTGTGATTTGGTAAAAATACTTGTGTAAAGGTTTGTGATTCACGTAGCATGCATGTATGGACCGCTATGTAAGGAAGTCGGAGCATGACTTGTTTATAAATTTTCGACCTTTGTGTGAGGGTTGGGGGCGCGCGATGGTTATCTCCTACCAACCTCCCCCCTTGGAGCATGCTTTTAATGCTTTTCTTCAATGAATAATATACTTTTGCAATAAGTATGTGAGTTCTTTATGACTAATGCTGAGTCCATGGATTATACGCACTCTCACCCTTCCACTTTTGCTAGCCTCTCTAGTACCGCGCAACTTTCGCCGGTGCAACAAACACCTTCCTCAAAACAGCCACCATATATCTTTTCTCAAAACAGCCACAATACCTGCCTATTATGGCATTTCCATAGCCATTCTAGGATATATTTCCATGCAACTTCCACCATTTCCTTTTATGACATGCACACCATCACTTCCATATTGCATATAGAGTCTTATTTTGTCATAGGTATCGAGTTGTAATTTTTCTCTTGAGTTGTAAGTAAATAAAAGTGTTATGATTTTCATTATAGTGCATGTCCCATGTGAGGAAAGGATGATGGAAGCTATGATTCCCTTATTAGTAGGGATGAGAGTCCGGACTTTATGAAAAATAAAAGAGGCCAGCGAAGCCCAAATAAAAAAAATAGAAATGAATAAAAGAGGCCTTAGATGCCCAACAAAAAAAAATGAGAGAAATGAGAGAAGGGACATAGCTACTACCTTTTGCCACACTTGTGCTTCAAAGTAGCACCATGATCTTCATGTTAGAGAGTCTCCTACTTTGTCACTTTCATTTACTAGTGGGAATTTTTATTTATAGAACTTGGCTTGTATATTCCGATGATGGGCTTCCTCAAATTGCCCTAGGTCTTCATGAGCAAGCAAGTTGGATGCACCTCCACTTAGTTTCCATTTGAGCTTTCATACACTTATAGCTCTAGTGCATCCGTTGCATGGCAATCCCTACTCACTCACATTGATATCTATTGATGGGCATCTCCATAGCCTGTTGATATGCCTAGTTGATGTGAGACTATCTTCTCCCTTTTCCTTGACAACTCCCACCATATTCTATTCCACCTATAGTGTTATATCCATGGCTTGCGCTCATGTATTGCGTGAGAGTTGAAAAAGTTTGAGAAAATGGGTGTGAAAACAATTGCTTGACTTTTCATTGGGGTTGTGCATGATGTAAATACTTTGTGTGGGGAAGATGGAGCATAGCCAGACCATATGATATTATAGGGATAACTTTCTTTTGCCACTATATTTCAAAGAGATACAATTGCTTTGCTAGTATGCTTGAAATGTTATTGTTTCTATATCAATATTAAGCTTTTGTTTTGAGTCTTATGGATCTGAATATTTATGCCACAATAAAGAATACTACTTGGATAAATATGTTAGGTAGTTCTCCACATCAAAAATTCTGTTTTTATCATTTACCTACTCGAAGACGAGCAGGAATTAAGCTTGGGGATGCTGATACGTCTCCAACGTATCTATAATTTTTATGATGGCATGCTATTATATTATCTTTTTTGGATGTTTTATATGCATTAATATGCTATTTTATATTATTTTTGGAACTAACCTATTAATCTAGAGCCATGTGTTAGTTTCTGTTTTTTCCTTGATTTTGAGTTTTGCAGATATGGAATATTAAACGGAGTCCAAACGGAATAAAACCTTCAGAAGGAATTTTTCTGGAAGGAAACAAGTCATCCAATCTTGGAGTGCACATCGGGGGAGGTGCCAGGGCGCCACAATCCTGCTACGCACGGCCCCCCTGGTCACGCCTAACAGGCTTGTCGTTCCATAGCAGGTCTCCTAACCCTAATTATTGGCCTATAAACATCCAAATATTCCCCCAACATCAGAACAAGCCACGAAAATACCTTGCCGACGGGGGACCATCTACAGCTGTGTTCCAGCACCCTGCCGGAGGGGGATCGATCATGGAGGGCCTCTTCATCAAACTTGCTGCCCTCATGATGATGTGTGAGCACCACAGACCTACGGGTCCATAGGAAGTACCTAGATGGCAATATCTCTCTCTTGATCTTCAATACAATGTTCATCGCATCTTTTCATTGATCTATCCGATGTAATCCCTTTATATGGTGTGTTTGTCGGGATCCGATGAATTATGAGTTTATGTTCAAATTTTTCATGGAAAGTATTTGAGTCAAACCTGGATACTAAGATTCTTATTTGCATGATCATTATAGCTTTGTAATACTTTATGATATATTGAGATAGTTTGGCCAACTAGATTGATATTTCTTCGGTGGGAGTGGTGCGTTGTAGTAGGTTCAATCTGGCGAGTTTTTATATCCCAGTGACAGAAGGTGACAAGTTATGTCTTTGTGTTGCTGCTACTAATGATAAAACGATGGGGTTTATTCATATTGATTGAGTTTACATTGTCTACATCAGGTCATCGTTCTCCAAATATTACTTTGTTTTACTTGATACTCTAGATGCATGCTAGATAGCGGTCGATGGGTGGAGTGATAGTAATAGGTGCAGGAAGGAGTTGGCCTATTTGCTTATGGACGTGATGCCTATATATACATGATCATTGTGATGAAAATCACACAACTATTTGCTTTTCTATCAATTGCCCAACAGTAATTTGTTTTCCCATTGTATGCTATTTCTATGAGAGATGCCACTAGAGAACTCTACGCCGCCGGGTCTATTCAGTTATATATTCACAAATGCTACTACTACCTTGTTGTTACTTATTTTATTTTGCAATCTATAATTATCTACAATTATCTACACAACTCACTTGCTTGCAAACACTATTGTAGGATGGTCCAAACACGACACATTAATCAGAGACCCTTCAACGAAACTGTGTGCGATCCATCAATCGCAAATGGTATAGTTCAAGCTCCGCCTGCAATGATGAAAACCGTGCGCGATGAAGGAACCAGCAATTGTGGTTCAAAAAATGTTTCGTGTGTGATGCGTTGCATACAGTTTGTTCTTATGAACTGTCTGTGATTATGGAAGATAACAGAAATGGTTACCAAACTATATACATGTGCATAGTGTGACATACAATTCACTCGGACAAACTGTTTGCACTGATCCAGCAGAACACAAACAAGTTAGCCTAAGAAGGTTTGTGTGATACCCGAAAGACAGTTCATTCATCAGAATTGTGTGTGATGACCAATAATAACCCAAATGGTTCATCCTGACAACCATTTGTCTTGTGGGTACCTGGCAAACAGTTCATTCATCAGACATGTGTGGGAACACCAATAATAACCCAAATAATTCATCCTGACAAACTATGTGTGTTGTGGGCACACGATTGCTTCTAATAATTGTATGAGATGTGATTTGCTCTGCTTGCACAACATCTATATGCTTTGTCTACATAACACCAACAATATTGTTGCATAACCAACTTGAACATACAGTTCCATAAGTGACTACACAACACATGTACATTTCTCAATATAAATTTACAAGAATTAGACGATCGCCAAATCATATTGTTCTTCTGACGACGGTTTCTGACACTTCTCTGCTTGTGGTTCTTCCTCACCGTCTGCAGGAAGGAGGCACTTCCTCATGTCAATGATCCTCCTGTACATCACGTAGCTGGTGTACGCGTCCTAGGCTGCGTACTTGATGTGTCATTTATCCAGTTCGTCCAACCAGGCCGCATGCCAGGCAGTCTTGTCCTTGTGGCACTCAGCCTTCATGTCTCTATAGTAGGGGTCGATGATGGCAGCGCCGAGGTCAACCAGGGAGTCCTTATGCTTCTTCTTCTCACCCCCCCCCCAGACACCGTACTGACCTTGGATGTTGACAAGCTTCTGGCAGGATAAGCCCAAAGTCTTGAGCACCTTTAGATCGTTGGTGGTGTCCACCATTGTGAACTTGTAGTCGGGGTTGTTGACAAACCTAGCAAAACACTCACAAGGCCTTGTGGCCAGACACTAGTGGTAGATGAGCACGTGATGGCGCATGCACAACTGGGCACGGCAACCTTCTGATCATGCCCGTCACGACCGCCGGTATACTCGAGGTCGAAGCCAACCACTTCGTACTTGTCATCCTCAGCAAGCAGCTGCTCCAACGTGTTGATGGAGTTAACCACCATGATCGGGGCGTCGGTGTACACCACCGAGAGGTCCGTCTTCCTGTTGTGTGTTTCCACTTTTACAATAGTGGCAAATTGCTGCTCAGCACCGGCAGCCGCCATTGGAACCGCACGGGAAGGTTGAAGTGATGAAGAGATGTGCATCCTCTCTATATTATTTTCCATCGTGGGTGTGCTTCTTGGGTTGTGTGAGGCGGTCGGAAGGTGAAAGTCCCATCAACCACACGGCAGTTTTTGCAGCGCTTAACTGCATGGTGGCGCCGAGAGCGATGCAGATGCTTGGATATGGCTCCCCGAATGTGCCTGATTGTTCGCGTGTGGACGCCAGCAGAGAGGTTCGGTGCGCACGGACGCGAGCACAGCGCGCCGAGGCTGCATCAACCGCCTCATGTGTACATTCATTCGCGATAGTACATAAAGAATGACCATTTGCTTTGTAGAAAAACACAAATGGTTGTTTATTATTAACCATCTGCGTACTTGTCATTTCTCCCACCTCCATCCAGTCTTGTCACTGCGTTGCCGCACGAGGATTCCAGTGCACGCTTCGGGAGCGTGCAAGCTTCCCGCCCGGCTGGCCTTGGTCGCCTACTTTATAAACCCTCATGGTCGGCCTCTCCACATCGCATTCATCCCCTCCCTGACCGTAGCTTCCCAAGTTTTCT
Organism: Hordeum marinum; assembly: GCA_022496015.1. Lineage (NCBI taxonomy): Eukaryota > Viridiplantae > Streptophyta > Magnoliopsida > Poales > Poaceae > Hordeum > Hordeum marinum. The sequence goes on along the minus strand of CM039677.1, from coordinate 335,232,232 downwards.
TCTCCCCCAATCGCCAATGGCACATGTCCGTCGTCGTTGCTCCGCCACCCCGCCAGAGGGTAGCTACAACTGGGAGGCTGCCCACGTCGGTGGTGTTGTACCCGGAATCATGTAGTGTGTGTGGTGTCCTTTTGGCTATGCGCACAACACCCACCACACACCCCTCCACATTTTCCCGAAGACAGCTGCTGCCGACGACCGTCATCGCCCCCACCCCATCGTTTGTCGCCGTTTTATCCACCCCATCTCAATGGTTGCGGCCGAGCAAACAGTCAGTGAGATGTTAGAAATTCATTCCCATTTCTTGCGTGTGACCTAATTAAACATGCATCCATGGAAAGGCATATTTTTCCAACCTATTTTTCATGTGTTGGACCTTGTGATTGTAGTTCAAATTTGAATTATGCACATTACACGACTAGAAAACTCAATTAATGTGTTAAACAGGTATCACAAACCCTCAAAAAAATCCATAGATTAGCATAACTGTCCGAAAGTTGCTATGTGGGTGACTCTAGAAATAAATGCAGGAAACAAGAGACAACGAATGTTGTTTCGCACATAAAATGTGAACTTTCCCTATCAGAACACATGACTTTCTTGTGAGAACCTTCGTTTTGTAAGAGTCTTTGTGCCAAAACTTGTCCAAAATTGGGAGCTTTTTTTACCACAACACACACAACAGGGCAATTGATGGAACCGTGCCCAAATTTCATGAATTTCTGTCGAGGTTTGCATTTACATGAATTTAAAAATTAAGTTTACAGATGTTGGCGGTCAAGCCATGTGCCGTAGATATATATGTTCGAAATTCATTCCCATTTATTGTGTGGGACCTAAACTTGCAGCCAGTGAAACGTATATGGTTTTTCAACATATTTTCATGAGCTAGATCGTGCACTGATTGTAGTTCAAATTTGAATTATATATATGCACATTAATTGAATGCCTACAAAACTCAATTAATATACATAAAAGGCCAAACGAACTCTGTAAAACTCCATTGATACGCACGACACATTCATGTTACTCTATGGAGACTCTAGAAATAAATTCAAGGCGAGAAGCAACATCAGATGTTGTTCCGCACATAAAATGTGAATTGTCCCTACCGGAACCACATGACTTCTTGTGGGAATCTTTGGTTTGTAAGACGTTTGTGCCAAAACTTGTCCCGAACTAGGCATTGTTTTTACCACAACACACATGCGCCATGACATCACACCATGCCAAGTTTCATGAATTTCTCACGATATTTGGATTTACTAGAATTTGAAAACATGGCTTCTCAAAGTCTATGGACGAGCCAAAATACTGTGAGGTTTGGATTTCATTTAATTTCCATTTCTTGCATGGGACCAAAACATGTATCTAGTGACAAATAGTTTATTTTCAACCCATTCAGGTGCCCTTTAGTATGTGCTTAATAAAGTGCAGTTCAGATTTGAACTATGCACATGAAATGTCCAAAAAACTCTTTAATTGTTTTAAAGGGCCTAAACATCCCTGAATTATTCCATATTTAACACACTATCCAATAGTTGCAAGTTCACTAGAGATAAATGTTATTGCCATCCAAACACCTTCAGTTGCCAATGTAATTTCATTTTTAGTCTCAAAGCAGTTTCAAAATCAAATACATCGCAAACAGTTCTTGATCATGAAATGTGTGTGATGTGGTATCAAAATATCTTGGGCCAATCCTCATATATGGCTTAGGCCAAAAGCTTTAGTCCGCCGCCAGCACATCAACCACACAGTCCCACTTGTTCTCCAAGACCACTATACTGTTCAAGCGTCGTCGGTGAAAGATGGGGACGGGGATCCACGTCGTGAGGGCAACTTTGGCAACCCACTCCGGCCCGAGCACGGCTACATCATCAATGAACACGATCACGACATCCTTGAGCGCGGCCGCACTCTCCGACAAGGCGGTTGCTGCCGCCGAAAGGGCGGCTGCTGCATCTGAGATGGTGGCGGCAACGTCCGCGACCGGGATAGAAAATGGCGAGAATGAAAGAGCAGTTGTCCGTTCCTTGGCAGACATCGTAGCCCTAATGGCGGGTACCCACGCCTATGTCGATGCCGCCCCCGCCCAGCTTGTGGCGGTCACCGCACAAATAGGAGCAGCCTTCTCCGACAACGGTCGACAACCTACGTCCGGAGAGATGGAAATCGCCGAGAGCGCTCGGGCAGCCACTTGCTCGTCAGCAGCCTCCCTTGCCAAGATGGAGATCGTCAATGCCCGGACCATGACCGGACACGCCAAACTCGTGGAGGACTTTTCCAAAGAGATGGCAGACGCGGACGGCAAGACGCTTGTAGAGTATATGGTGATGGATGTCGTGGAGCCCCATCCCCTGGAGGTCGTCGAGCGCGAGCTCCTCATGGAGGATGCAGCAGATATCATCAAGCGTCAGGCAGAACAATAGTTGTTGTTTAGAGCGTTGGTCTTTTGTTAGAGTAATGTTTAGGTAAACCGGATCTATTTAATTGCTCGATTAAGTAAGGGCGGGCTATGTTGTAGGCTCTTTTGTGCAGTACCCAAATTAGCAATCAATGTTATATTACGTGATGACGTGGATGACCACTATAACCAGAGAAATTCGGACCAAAAATTTGTCTTCATATCCCCATTCCATCTTCCAATTGAAAATGAAACTTAATTTTATCACACACACTTTTTTGGAATGAACCATGTGCAATGTAGTACCCAATCTTACGTCCGAAGCTTGGAGACAAACATTTGCACATCCAAGTTCATGACACACGGGGTATGTCACTAGCTTTGTTTGTGATGTATTGGTATTGAAAACTATTCCAAAAAAATTGCACGTTCAAGTTCATCACACATCGTGTGTAAACCAGGCTTCATTTGTGATGTTTTGATATCGCACATGGTTCCTAATAAGGGATTGTGTCTGATGGTGCTTTCCGCGCCAGTTTTTCGCTGAGCCGAATGAAAATTTTGGGCTAACGCGGAAATATCTACCTCCCTCACCCCCCGTTACCAATCAAAAGCCACCTTTTCCTCTACCTTACCTAGTTCAAACTTTCATTACTTGCTTGCAGCGCCGCCTCCTCGCCGACAACACTCCTTCCTGCTGCTCGGCCTTGTCCATCTAGTCAGGTAATCCACACCTCCCCAATACACCCTCATCCCCTCCTCCTCCATCCCACATGGCCTGACCGTCGATGCGACACCTTCCAACAAATCACCACCCCATCCTCCAAATAATTGCCACCGAAAGCTGTCGGATTTTGGTCTCCTCAAAACCCTCAAGGTTTGAACATAGGGGCATGTACGAAGGTTCCCTGCAGCCTCGCCCAACCTAGCTCGCTACTTGATGGTTACTATGGCGAACTCCCTCGATGACGAGGAAGATGATGAACACGCTAGTTTACCCAGGTTCGGGCCACTATGAAGCGTAATACCCTACTCCTGCTTTGGTGGATTGCCTCTCGTGGAGGTTTGGTGGATGAACTAGTATAGTGGGCTTGGGCCTCGCGAGGGCGCTCAAGAGGTGTTCTTGGCTCTCTGCATTGTGGTGGTTCGTCGAGTGGCTAAGTGTTGGATCGGGGGGCCCTCTATGGTGTGGCCTTGCCTCTATATATAGCAGTGGCCCGGGTCGTCTTCCCTTATCACAATGGCAGGAAGGGATCGCATAATGGTCAATTTTGAAGGGGGCAGGAGTACATCCACCCCTGTCCAAAGGTGGTCTTTGTCTGCAAAGTGCTTGTCGATGATGCAGTGGTGGGCTTGGCGATGACATCCGTCCTGCCAAGCTCGTGGTCGTGGTCTTCTTGCACCAGAATGCAAACCTTTGGGCGGTGCTTTGGGAACCCGCATACGTCCTTGCTCCCTTTGTACCAAAGGGGAAACTGTGCCGCCTGGCGCATTGGTGCCCGCCTATCCTTCCTTCCGTCACCTTTGACTCCTGAGGCCGATCTCTGCCTAGAGATCTCCGCCGCTCTGGAGGAGGTCTGAGGAGGCCCATCCTTGCAGGCCTTGGTGTCATTCTTCCTCGCAAGCCCAGGGTCCTCGCAAGGGTCTTGTCTTGAGTAGAGCCATGCCTGGCTGACGAAGTGGGCCATGTACTGGGCCGCAGGCAGGCAGGGCTGGGTACCCCCGTTCCTAGAACACTGACAGTAGCCCTCGGGCCCAAGGCGTGCTTCAGTCGGCTTCGGAGAGAAGCTATGAGGATGGCTCAAAGCACCGCGGGCACCAAACGCCTACGAGCGAGGCTTTACACGTATTGGACGCCTATGCGGCAATGCCCCCGCTCCTCGAAAACGTCAGCAACTGCCCCAAGTCAAACCGATGTGATGCCTGCACACAGCGCTGGCCATCATTACCTTTATTTGAATGATGTCGCTTCCTTGGGCTTCGAGCCCTTGGGCCACATTGATGTGACCCGATAGTGCCAAGCGAGGCGACGTGAGGCAGGATCATGCACCGATCGAGCCAGCCCTTTCGGCTCCCAAGGGGCACACACTGCCTGCTCTCCCACGACGCCTCATGGCCTTGATCCCGCCTATAAATCTTCCTTCCCCGTGGAGGAGCCTAGCCATCTTGAAGTGCCCGCCTTCTCCCACGACTACAGAGAAACCTCTCTTCCTCTCCTTAGCTTCTCCCTTTCCTCATGGCGTCTGGAGGAACCTTCACCGGTGCAGGGGAGCACGCGGGGTCATCACCCCCCTTGCTCTCCTCCAGAGGCAGCGGTGGAGGGCCCTTGGGGTCGGCACAGATTCGTCGACACTGGCTGATGGTGGATGAGTGAGTGTTCCGCCACCTACCTCTTTCTTTGCCTGACTTGTCAAAAGTACCGGGCTTGATCGTCTCCTCCTTCCATGGCATCAGCGGCCAAGAAACGCAAGCGCAGCGAGTTCCAGGAGGAGGTGGATGCGCTGTGCGCCTAGTTGGCGATCGCCCACGCCACCTTCCAAGCCACCCTTAGGGGCGAAGCGGAGGCCAAGGCGGAACTGCCGTCTCTCCATACCCAGGTCCGGGAAGCGGCTGATGCCATGCAGGCCACGCAAGACGAGGCGGCTTACGTGAGGATGATGGAGTCACAGCGCGCCAAGCAGTACCTCGACATCGCCTACCGCATGACCGGCGCGGTGAGCCGGTTCGTCGAGGAAGCCTCCGCCCTCCCCAACGTGCAGGGCGACGGTGGCTACCTCGACATCTTCCATCGGGCGGTGGAGACGCTAGAGACCGGCGTCTCCCACGTGAACGCAGACTGTGAGGTCTACGCACGAGAGCTCCTGGAGCTTGCATCGATGCACATCTTCTTCAACCTGCGTCGCCTCGTCTCGGAGCTTGACCTCCAGCGCGTCGTGGAGCGGGTGCCCGAGGGGCTCCCTAGCCCTCTTCGGGACGAGCTGCGCCTGCACGTGGATGCCCTGGTCGCTCGGTTCATCGAGGTGCCCCCTCCCGGAGGAGAAGGCGGCCCCGGCACCATGGTGGTTGTCGACTCGGATAGCGACAGCGACTCCTCCACCTAGAATCCCCCTGCTTCTTCCTCCTGGTACATGTAACAGCTTAAAACGAACTTTGCCCCCATGGGTGTTAACCTTTTGCACATTACCTCTGTCCTTGTTTCTTGTCCTTGAATCACCGTCGGCCGCTTGTAGTTATGCAATTTAGTTTTCTCATGCAAGCTTGGCACCGCCGCCGATACGTCCTGATGGCGGTGGCTAGCCGGGTCCTCACGAGGTGCCCCCTCCTGAGGGGCAGCCCGTGGCCGCCAGCCCCGAGTTCGTGGCTTTGAAGCCTGTCACCGCTGGGCCTCTGTCCTCATGTTGTTTCCCCTGCCGCTCCAGGCCTCAAGGGTGTTAGTAATCGCGCGTAGTTGTCCCATAGTACCTGCATCCTCACATTAGTGCGCACAAACCTCGCCTCACCATTGGGGCGCTGTTAGATCAGGAAACTCATGCTTGATTCGGTAGTGTACTTAGCTTGTGGGTTGTGGATGATCTTGTGGCATGGCTGGGTTCTCCGGGTAATCTGTTATTCCGCGTGGGGTGCTTCTCCCTTGCTTACGAATGGGGCATGTTGGGGGCCCTTTCTACGCTCTGTGTCTGCAGGTCCCAGTCCCGCGCATTTCCCTACCATCGTAGTTTACGCCTAGCCAGCGTCGCAACCACGAGGTGAGGCCTCGATACCCTCGATGCTGACCAGATCACCAAGGATGGCATCGAGGGTGCCGAGTGGCTATTTAACCAGTAAGGCTCCTGAGGCGTGATGCTTAGGAGCCCCCTTTGACGCTCAAGCATCTCTACATCGACAAGTCCCAGTCCCACACATTTCCCTACCACCGTGGTATACGAACGGATCGCCAAGGACACAACCACGAGGTGAGGCCCCGATACCCTTGATGCCGACTGGATGACCAAGGAAGGCATCGAGGGTGCCGGGTGGCTATATGACCGGTAAGGCTGCTGAGGTGTGATCCTCAGGAGCCCCCTTTGACGCTCGAGCGGCCCCATCCCGCCCAGTCAAGTCCAGCCCCAGGAGGCCCAAGTACTGGGGCCTCCTGAGACGCCATGATGTGGCACCGCACCGTGGTCGGAGCCCCCGAGCGGGGGTCGGCTGCCAAAAGACGCAAGTCCCTGAGGCAACAAGGCCTCGCTATCTAGGTCCGCGGTGCCCTAGAGAGGGTAATAACATGTAGGCTCTTGCAAAACACCAATCCAGAAGAAAGAGAACTCAAGATTGGTAAAAGAGAATGTAATGAGAGAAAATTCCCCGGCCCTTTTTCTTTTAAATATTGAACTCCAAACTCTCCCACTTCATTCCAAAAAGCGGCAATTCAAACACAAAAAGAAGCAACCAAACACCGCGTCCGGCACCTGGGCTAGTCTTCGTCTTCCCACAGCATTGAGCATAGGGCATCCACGTTGCATGGGCATAGCCATTGATGGGCAGTGTTGACTTTTCCGCTAGTGCGGAGCATGGGGCTGCCACATTGCATGGGAGGAACCCCTCCGCGTCCTCGGGGGGCTCCGGGCGCATACAGCCCACTCATTAATATGTGAGAATGTCATGACTGTAGAAAGCTGGGCAAGCCCCCGGGCGCCAGGCCTAGTAGCTCCCAAGTCCGTCAAGAGCCATCCCGTGCATTTCTGCTCGGTTGCGCGCCCCTATGACCTAAATCCGAATGCATTGTTCCCTGCGTAGCCGCAGGATTACGCTCCCGCAGCCCTAACATGAATACAATGCATCCGGCGCAGCCATAAGGGTTTTTTGTCGTGGAAGCCGCCTCGTGAGGCGCTTGGGCGGTGACCGTGCATTGCCTCGAGGGCCTCGTGAGGTCCAGCCTCCCGAGGCTGCACCGATTTTCCGATTGCCGCATTACCTATGTCTTGCTACCCTTCCCCCCAGGGCATCATCCTTGAAACCCCGGGGTTTGGCTCAGTGATGCTTGCTTGGGGGCGACAGCTTGCACCGCGCCCTCATGGGCCCGGTGACATCCTCCCTCATTCTCCTCCTTGCGTTGTCCAAACTTGGCACTTCATCGGGGGAATCCCCCAAGCCCAGCTCAGGGAGGACGTTTGGGGCTTCCCCTATCATTGGGGAGCAATGGTGTCTGCGGCACGCGCCTGATTCGGCCAGTATCCCTGGGCACAACTTTACACGATACGTAGGGCTCCACATATGGGCTCGGTTCTCCTCCTGAGCCGCCTAGAGGGACATCGGGGATGGTCCCTCCATGCGGCGGTGGGGTGCCGCCCTGTGCGCGCAGCCCATAGACCCTCCTACGTCGAGCCTCAGAGCGAAGTTGCTTACCTCTGCCACCGCTGTTGGGCGGGCCGCGTGCCTTCTGACGTGGATTGCTTCCTCGACGATCTGATGCTCCTTCACCATTGTTGTTTGTTTACCCAGACGCATGTGCCATTTGCTCCCTGCACAGGATGGCACGCTCTCACCTGGTCAGTCTGGGTTGTTGAAGATGCACCAGGTCACGGGGGTGCATGTTGGCGCGTGCGTGTGGTGCCCCATTGTTTCCTTTGCGAGCTCGATCGTCATGGCAAGGTTGCACCCCAAAATCAGTTACCAGAATTCGGAGGAGGAGGAGAACTGCGTGTGGAGGGCCCCGCCCGGGCTCGCCTAGGGCTAAAGGTGGTGCGCCGTTGACGGGTTGGGGAACAGGCGCAATGGACAAACCCCCAGCGACCGAAGAAGAGTGAGGAGCCACGGCCCTCCGCGCCACGGTGACCAGCTCTGCGACGTGGTCGGCCCACACGTCAAAGCCCCCGTTCGTCGGGTGGTGGCAGAGCATATCGCTTGCCAGCAGCAATGCGTCGTGTGCATCGAGGTCCCCGACGTAGGTGTGGCGTGACATAGATGCTGAAGGTGCCGCCCGCCCGTCGTGTGCTTGGACAGCTGAGGGGCTGCGACGGCGGAGGCGACGTTGGCGGCCTGATATTGCCCGCCCAGCACCATGCCGCTGGGGAGTGGGTCTCCGGCGACAGCATGGGATCGACGGAGGTTGGTCCGTTGCGGCCGGGAGAAGCTTGTTGGGCGTCGGCCATTGGAGTGGTGGAGCAGGGAAGAGCGAGGCTTAAAGAAGACTCCGACATGCCCCCTACCTGGCGACCAAATGTCGGATTTAGGGCTCCGTAGAACCCTCAAGGTTCGAACACAGGGGCATGTGCGAAGGTTCCCTGCAGGCTCGCCCAACCTAGTTCGCTAGTCGATGGTTACTACGGCGAACTCGCTCGATGACGAGGAAGTAGATGAACACGGCGGTTTACCCAGGTTCGGGCCGCTGTGAAGCGTAATCCCTACTCCTACTTTGGTGGATTGCCTCTCGTGGAGGTTTGGTGGATGACCTAGTACAGTGGGCTCGGGCCTTGCGAGGGCGCTCAAGAGGTGTTCTTGGATCTTTGCCTTGTGGTGGTTTGTCGAGTGGCTAAGTGTTGGATCGGGGACCCTTCTCTGGTGTCCTAGGCCGCGCTTAGCAGGCTTGCCACTGCCTCATGGCACCCCTTGATGTGAGGTCAACACCAAAAATTTCTATAAATATAGAAACCTCCGAAAAGAAAACTAGATCTAGACTTCCGCCGCCGCAAGCCACCTGAGCCACGATAACCAATCAGGAGCCCGTTCTGGGACCCTGTCGGAGGGGAAAACCATCACCGGAGGCCATCTTCATCATCATGACGCTCTCCATGATGAGGAGGGAGTAGTTCACCCTCGTGGCTGAGGCTATGTACCCGTAGCTATGTGTTTGATCTCTCTCTCATGTTCTTGAGATGTCACGATCTTGATGTACCGCGAGCTTTATTGATATAGATGAATCAGATGAAGCTTTCCCCTCTCTATCTTGTTGTGATCAATTGAGTTTTCCCTTTGAAGTTTTCTTATCAGATTGAGTCTTTTAAGAACACTTGATGTATGTCTTGCGATGGGATATCCATGGTGACAATAGGATGTTCTATTGATCTACTTGATGTATGGTGGGCCTCAATCTCGGGACGAGATTCTTGTTTAGTGGGGGTGAGTTGTCACAGCCCTAGAAATTGCTTGTATTAGTTGCATCATGGCATCATGTTTATTTTCAAATGAACTTGAAATGGGGATTGTCAAACCCTAGCACCTCATTAAATAAACCAAATTCCAACAACTGAATTTACAATGATTTCAAAATGCTCCTCAGAAATGTTCCCCCTCTCTGATAAATGTTGGCAACAACATATTAGGGGTGAACTATAATTTAACAACTATTTCGATAAGTTAAATAAAATAAGAAAGCTCCTGAAATCAATTAATAAAGCATTATAAATATGTTAGTTGTCCAAAAATGCCCAAACTTTTTTGTGGAAATTTGATTATAATCTGACTATATTTAATAAAATATTGGGCATTAATGTGCTAGGTATCCTGGCCTCACAAAAATAAAAGAAGATTGTCAGAATAAAAGAAAACAGAAGCTAAAAAAGAGTAAAGGGAGCTTACCTGGCCAGCCCAGGAGAGGAGTTGGCCCAGCCCAGCCCCTCTCCCTGTCGTCTTCCCCCTCGCCAGTAGGCAGAGGCGTGGCAGCTCGCCGAGCGCCGGCCTCCACCTCCTGCCTCCCTGCCTGTCTCCCTCGTTCGCGCAGAGAGCGCCATGGCCACCTAGACCCCCTCCCGTGCACGCCTCTCTCCCTCGCTCTCTTCCCTCTCCCCTGCTCCTCTCCCTCCCTCTGCTCGCCATGGTGGCCGCCGGACCTCGCCGCGATTCTCTCCGCCCGATGCTTCCCCGAGCTCGTCGTGACCTCCAAGAGCCCCACAGTGAGCCCCGCTCCATTTTCCCCCTCTTCCCGTGCTTCCTCGCGCTCCGTAGCCCCGTGCCCACACGCGACCGAACCCCGGCCGCCGCAAAGCACGTCGCCGGCGTTGCTACCGGCGTCCCGTGACCAACGATGGGCACCAGTAGATAAGGCGCATCTCCAGCTCGCCGTAGGACCAAACCGCGTCTCAAACCGAGCCCCGTAGCAAAGTTCCGGCGAACTTCCGCCATGGTTCTGGTCGCCGCCGGCGAAGCTCCGGCTGGCGATGACGTGGCGAAGCCATTAGGGCTTAATTAACCCACTAACTAATCTCCTAGATGCTGACAGTGGGCCCTGGCCCGAGTCAAACCTCGGGTCAACTCAGGATTAATCCCTGAGTCGCTGACGGGTGGGCCCAGACCTGTTTAATTCTGGGTTAGATTAAAATAACTAATTTGCTTAATTAACTTAATTAGCCACTGACATATGGGCCCAACCCTTTTAATTTAACAGTTAGAATTAACTTAAAACTCTGTTTTAGACTGTGTCATTGACAGGTGGGGCCCAGCCATCAGGTTTGACCTGAGCTGCCACCTTTGACCTGCTGATGTCACAATGACATCATGATGACGCAGTAAATGCCTCTGGAATTAAAACAAATCAGTAAATGATTTAATATTTTCAGAAAATGCTTTAAACTTCTAAAAATCATAGAAAATAATCTATAGCTCAGATGAAAATAATTTATATATGAAAAATGATCAGAAAAATCCAATGAATCTGTTTATGCCATGATCATACATGTTTGAACAAGTTAACATCACCAAATAGGACATTTTATGATTAGGACAATATATGAAATATCATTTGGAGTAGGAATTTAAACTTGTTTGAATTCCACTTCAATTAACTTGAATAATTATTCCTCTAGATCAATTCAGTACCTTAATATGCCATGTCATACATCATGTTTGTTGCATTGCATTGAATATGTTCTTTCTTTCTGTTTGCCGGTGTTGTTCCCTTTCGGTAGAGGGTGATTCCAGCGATGTGAACGTTGACACTGATGAAGAGAAGTACACCTTCAGGACTATCAGGCAAGCAAAACCCCCTTGAGCATACTGATATCAACCCACTCTCTCGCTCCTGCTCTCTTTTACTGCATTAGGACAACAACGATTCAACTGTTACATGTCATCGGTAGTTGAACCCATTCCTTTGCATGACCTATCTTTGCCACAGTAAATAGTTGAAACCACTTAGCATGAGTAGCAATTGTTTGAGCCTTGTTGTGCTTACTCATACATGAATTCTTACTTACTGTGCCTGCTATGCTTAGAGTCGTGTCGTGTCGGGACTGATACATCTGGGTGATGGATCGGAATGGCAGTGTTCATGTCCTACGGTGTGAGAGCTAAGTGTGTGAACACGATTTGGTAAAGGTAATGATGAGAGGTCATGTAGGAGTACATGGCGGGTTGTCTCATCGGGACTGTCCTTAAGAACTGAGTTCTGTGTATGTTATTCAAGACAAGATACTACCACACATTGGGCTCCGGTAACTCGACCCCTCTCGACTTATTAATCGCCTAGACCTCTGTCCAGGAGTTGCAACTAGTTTCTGGCGTTTGTAGGGAAAGTGTTGGCGGCCGTGTATAGTGCTGCCCGACGGGGTGGACTATGATGCGGTACAGACACAGTGGTACGGTGTACCAAGTGGCACCCGAACGGTGGGCTTGGGAACCCTGCGCACATCGTTTGAGGCCGTAGCGGAAACTTCGGCCAGACTTCTGTGCGGGTTCAACCTCGGATAGGCGATAAACCTGGACTAGGGTCTTGTGCGGTTGACGATCGTGGCCGACGCCCATGCCAGTGCTTCCGCTTGAAGGTTGCCGAGATGCATGACGTGCATATGGTGCTAAGTGGCGAGAGCGTGTGTGAAGAAGTATACACCTGCAGGGTGAAATAATCTGTTCGAATAGCCGCGTCCTCGGATATGGACTACTTGGAGAACTTATGTGGTTCATAGACAATTTGAAGTGGATACTCTAAAATGCGCAAGATAAGCGTGAATGCTATGGATGGCCTTCTCGTAGGGAGACGGAAGTGGATCCATAGTGGTGTATTGATTGGTGAATATGTGGACTCGTGTGCGCTACCCCACCTCAGGGAAAGTACTAGTAGTCGTAGTACAGGTTAGCCAAGAGTCAAAGCTGGCTTGCTGCAAAGAACTCCACAACCCCCTTCATTGATACTTGTGCATATGTAGTTAGTTCTGATGTAAGTCTTGCTGAGTACTCTTGTACTCACGTTTGCTTAAATTTATGTTTTTGCAGAGGAGACGTCGGTCTCATTAGTGATATTACGACGTGAAGTTCGATGTTGACCGGGTTAGCTTGGGAATCCCAGACAGAGGTCTGGTTCTTTCGTAGGGTCGTTGTAGCTTTTCAGGCTCCTCTAGCCACTTTTGTAGATGTCTGTACCCAGACATGTTTAACTTTCGCTTGCTTGTTTGAATGCTCTGGATGTTGGGTCTTGTGACCCCTGTTTGTAACATCTTATTGTAATGGCTCTTCCGAGCCTTCTAAATAAATGTTGTAATGTTGTATGGTTATGTTGTGATGCCATAGTTGTATCTATGCATATCGGGCATGTCGTGCATACGTGTGACGTGCAACGGTATGTATGGGATTTGACACCTAGCTGTGTGCCTTTAGTAGTACTCTTTACGGGGAACTGCCTCTTTGTGCTTCCACCGAGCCTTGGTAGCTTGCTACTGCTCCAGACACATTGATTGACCGGCATGTATCCTTCTTTTCTGCTGTCTGTCCCTTCGGGGAAATGTCTCGCAGTGTAATGGAGTCCCTGTAGCCTGCTACGACTCGTCTACGTGCAGTGAAGACTTTTATGTCCCACGGCGTAATGGAGTCCTTGTAGCTTGCTATGACTCATCTACACACGCTAGAGATCGACACCTGCATTGCTGGGTTACGTATGCCTGTCCCTGTACGGATGTGCCACTTGGGTTCTACGACTGGTCATGTCGGCCCGGGTTCTTTGACATTTGAATGCTAGCGACATCTTCACATACGTGAGTCAAAAGACACAAACGGTCCCGTCCCAGGTAAGGTGGCAGCCGTGGAGATAATCGTGCGTGAGACCGCAAAGTGATGTGATGTGTTACAGGCTGGATTCTTATGGCTTAGCATCGGGGTCCCGACAGTGGATGTACGATAGTGCCACCTATGGGAACCACGAGAAAAATCATCGTGTCACCAATTGCGTTTGCTTTTCCTACCCTCTCTTTACTTACATGTACAATGTCTTTACTTTCTGCTGCTATACTCTTAGACATGCATGTGTAGGGTGTACTTGACAAACTATGAATGCGAAAATCTGCCAAGAATTAATATTGGGAAAAGGTAGATTTTATTTGGTCAAGTAGTCTAATCACGCCCCCCCCCCCCCTCTAGCACTACTTTCGATCCTACACCGGTGCCTCCAGAGGCATAGTGCTCTCCGGAGATGTTCTTGGAAGGGACTGAGCACCCGCTCGTCCGGCCTCCTCGTTATCGGGCAGGGTGCTGCCCCCCCCCCCCCCGGTCTTCAGTCGCTGAGGTGTTAGCCTCGGCCATGGTGCCATCTCCCTCGCCATCGGTGTTTGCCTCCATAGGAGTGGGCTGGGACAACACCTCCATGGCGTCCTTCATGGCGCCTGCAGTGGTGGGATGCGAGGCATCTTCGCTCTCAGCCAGTTCGGCAGGCGGGGTCTCCCCGTCCGATATCACCTCGGTGGGGATAACGCGTGGAGGGCTGCAAGGCCAATAACCTATGTGTTAGAAAACTCTAAATCTATTCATAATGAACAGGAGGGTCTTCGGATCCTAACCTTGATGGGGGGCTTGACCCGTAGGCTCCTTCATGGAACCTCCTTGAGGTCTTCGGATGCGGTGCCCGAGTCCGAACTATCGTTAGACAGAACCACCTGCGTCTGCCGCGCCCTCTTGTGGGCAGGAGAAGGGACCTGATTCAGGGCATCCAACGACACGGATCTCTTCCTAGCACAGGGGGAATCGCCTCCCCGCTCGCCTCGACTTCGGCCTCCTCCTCCTCTTCTTCTTCCTCTTCCTCCTCCTCAGCCTCCTCCTGATTTGAGGAGGCGGGGGTATCCTCGGATGCGGCATTAGGCTGGTTCCTGATGCGGATGTTAGCCTGGCCTGGTTTCTTCTTCTTCTCTTTCTTCGTGGGAGCCTCCTAAGGCTTTATCACGAGCATTTTGGCTAACATCCCGGTCCTCTTGTCTTTGGGCTGAGGCCTCGGACTGTTAATGTTGACGGCTTTCTTCAGCCATCTTTACAAAGACATGTCGGATAAGGGGTTATAAGAATCTTCTATGAAGTAAAGCCAGCCAAGCTTGGGTGTATTGTACCTTGGAATCGGGCTTGGTGGCGTGCAGACCCTTGTCCTCCTCCTCGGATGGCTAGCTCTTCTGTGATTTGAAGAGCGCCTTCCACAACTTCTCCTGCGTTGTGCGGAAGAGATTCCGGACTATGGGCTCGGCTTCGAGTTCATGAGCCCACAGGGGGGTGTCCCAGCACTGGCAGGGGAGGATGCGTCTTTGGAGCATCACCTGGACTACATCATTCAACTTGGTGCCCTCCTCGACCATGGAGCGGATGCACTTCTGTAGGTTGCTCACCTCCTTGCATGGTCCCCAGACAAGGCCCTTTTCAAGCCATGAAGCCAGTGTGGTGGGGGGACCGGATCTGAATGCGGCGGCAGGGTGCTGACCCTCTTCTTGTGGTTCGGTGACGTAGAACCACTCCTTTTGCCACCCCTCGATGGTGTTGATGAGGGTTCTCGATGGCCACCCAACGCGGGTGAGTTTGCCGATGACAGCCCTGCCGCAATCTGCATGCTTGCCACCGACGCACTTGGGCTTGATGTTGAACACCTGCAGCCAGAGCCCAAAGTGTGGCTCGATGCACAAGAAGGCCTCATAGATGAGGATGAATGCCGAGATGTGCATGATGGAGTTCGGCAGGAGGTCATGGAAGTCGAGGCCATAGAAGAACACCAACCCCCTGATGAAGAGGTGGAGAGGAAAGCTCAACCCCCAGATGAAGTGGGGGATGAACACCACCCTTTCGCCTGGCTTGGGGGTGGGGATCACTTGGCCCTCCTCCACTGTGCAGTGAGGGATGTTGGCGGGGAGGTAGCCGGCCTTCTTGAGGTCGAGAATGTCCCGGTCGGTGACCGTCGAAGCTTCCCATTGGTCATTGGAGCCCGCCATTGATGAGCTCAGAGGTGGGGTCGAAGAGACCTAGATCTATGCTTCGGAGGCGCAAGGGAATGGGAGGCGGAGAAGTCAAATGGAGAGCGTGAAAAAGCCTTTGGGGATTTCCTCCTCTTTTTATGAGGCCTATCGATTTGGACTCCCCTTGCTACGTCGTGAATCCGTACACTTCCTGAGAAGTGCAAGCCATTGTGTGCGCGTGATTAATTATATCCCGTATAAAACGGGACACGATCGGTATATTGATAGATCGTGATGATTAAAACGGCCTCGAACCGCGCATCAAGTCTATGCAACTAGCCTAGCCGGCATGGTGGGTCGTAGACTTTCGTCGGAGAGGTTGTCAAAGGAGCATTGTTCCCCCCTGACGTTTGGCCTTCAAAGCTAATTCATTTGCAGTATTCGGACGTGCCACTATGCGGAAAGCTGCTTGTCATCGAAGGCCGAACTATGGTTCGGCGGGAAGGAACTCACCTCGCAAGCCGAAGACTCTATTCGCGGAGCAATTGGAGCTGAAGACCCTTGGCGTTGGAGGCAAGTTCGGGGGCTACTGAGGGAGTCCTGTATTAAGGGGTCCTCGGATAGCCGACCTGTTGTTATAGGCCAGACTATGAGGGCAACTTACCGAACTGCGGAAGATTTCAAGGCCCAGTCTCCAGGATGGAAGCTTCGGGAAGCACGGCTTGCGCTCCATGTTTGATGTAGTAAATAGGCATGTTTATCTCTTTGGCATGTAATCGACCATGTGTAAAACCTAGGCATCCCCAACATCTATATAAGCCGGAGGGTTTTAAGGTATAGAGAGAACAACTCATCTAGGGTTAGCTATTCGATCTCGAGGTAGATCAACTCTGTAACCCCCCATATCATCAATACAACCAAGCAGGACATAGGGTATTACCTCCATAGGAGGGCCCGAACCTGGGTAAATCCTTGTCCCCTTCGTCCCCTGTTACCGTTGATTCTAGTCTCACAGTTCAGGACCCCCTACCCGAGATCCGCCGGTTTTGACACCGACAGTCATTGACTGTCTTCAGCTTGATGTTGAAAATCTTAAGCCATAGGCCAAAGTGCAGCTGGACCCACAGGAAGGCCTCGCTAACGATGATGAAGGTCGTGATATGCATGAAGGAGCTTGGGGGAGTTAGAAGGAGAGATTGAATCTGAGACGCGTGTGGAGGCATTGGTGATTTTTCTCCCTTTTATGGGATGTTGTAATATCGAGGGGCCCTTTACTACTCCGTAGGCCTTGTCACTTCCCGAAATGATCGTGCCATTATGCGCGCACAGGATAACCAAGATCATTAATCGTATCCCATAGAAAACGGAGCATGATCTTCACACTGCTAAGATGTGCCAATGGAAAAGCGGCCTCGAACCGCGAATCGAGTTTTTCATAAATGGCTGAATGGTCGTCGCCTGTCGTGACCTTTCGTTAAAAAGGTTGTAAAATAAGGCATTGTTCACACTCAAGCGTTTGGCCTTCGAAGCTAAGCAACGTATGTTGTTCCGAAAACAGGGCATCATCAGCAACCAAGCTGGAACCAGCCGAACATAAGGGGGGAGAAAAGAACTCACCCTGCAAGCCGGAGACTTTGGATGCGGGAAGCTGCTAGATGTCATGAACCCCGTCGTTGGAGGCTAGTTCGGGGGCTACTGAGGGAGTCCGGGACTAAGGGTTCCTCGGGCTGTCGGCTCATCTCTCATGGGCCGGCTTGGTGGGCTGCTCTGTGGATATTGCAGGAAGGCCGGACTATGAGGCGACCTCATATTTAAGAAGGAAAGATCCGAAGACTTGGCATGTCTTCCAAGTCTTGAAGATAAGATCGACGTATCTATCACCGGTTTGAAGCTGGTCATGTGTAACCCTAGATACCCTTGGTGTATATATAAGCCATGGGGTTTAGTTCATAGTGGCAGGTTAACTTATCTAGGGTTTTAGCTCATTCGATCTCGAGATAGATCAACTCTGTAATCTGTTGGGGAACGTTGCATGGGAAACAAAAAATTCCCTACGCACATGCAAGGTCTATCCATGGTGATGAGCATCTACGAGAGGGGGAGTGGATCTACATACCCTTGTAGATCGCTAAGCGGGAAGCGTTAAGAAACGTGGTTGATGTAGTCGAACGTCTTCGCGATCCAAATCGCCGAGCGTCCCACGATCCCATCACGATTTGTCTCGCGATCCAATCACGATCCATCCCGCGATCTCATCACGATCCGTCCCGCGATCCATTCACGAATCGTCTCGCGATCTTGATCACGGTCCTTCCGATCTAGCGCCGAACGGACGGCACCTCCGCGTTCAGCACACGTACACCTTGATGACGATCTCCGCCTTCTTGATCCAGCAAGAGGGAGCAGAGAGGTATACGAGTTCTCCGGGAGCGCGATGGCGTTGTGGCGATGGTGGTGTCACTATTCCAGCAGGCTTCGCCTAAGCATCGCTAAAACCGATCTAGAGCAGAAACTATGAACTAGAGGAGAGGCAGCACGTGCCTTAGGGTTTCTTGATGTGTTCCAAGTGCTAGCGTTTCCCCTTTATTTATATGTTGAGCCTTGGGGTCGAAACTTGGAGAAAAATCCTCCTCAAGGTCGGTTTGCCCGCAAGGCAAGAGTCCTCCTCGGACTCCAGCACCAGACGCCAAGGTCCTCGGCGTCTAGCCCCAGACGCCAGGGTCCCTGGCGTCTAGCCCCTGGCCTCCGCAAAACAACTTTTGCACCTTCCTAAAGCCTCATGGGCTTTACCCCTTGGCCCAAATAAAGTGTCATTGTACCCCGAACATTTCGGGAAACATCCGAAACTATTCCGGCGAATTCCGGAACCCTTCCGGAGACCAAACACTATTATCCCATATATCAATCTTTACCTCCGAACCATTCCAGAGCTCCTCGTGATGTCCGGGATCTCATCCGGGACTCCGAACAACCTTCGGTCACCACCATACATAGCTCTATACTACCGAAACATCACCGAACCTTAAGTTTGCAGACCCTGTGGGTTCGAGAACTATGTAGACATGATCGAGACACCTCTAAGGTCAATAACCAATAGAGGGACCTGGATGCCCATATTGGTTCCTACATATTCTACGAAGATCTTTATCGGTCGAACCTCGATGTCAAGGATTCAGTTAATCCCGTATGATGTTCCCTTTGTTCTTCGGTATGTTACTTGCCCGAGATTCGATCGTCGGTATCTCCATACCTAGTTCAATCTCGTTACCGGCAAGTCTCTTTACTCGTTCTGTAATACAAGATCCCGTGGCTAACTCTTTAGTCACATTGCTTGCAAGGCTTATAGTGATGTTGTATTACCGAGTGGGCCCTGAGATACCTCTCCGTCACACGGAGTAACAAATCTCAGTCTTAATCCATGCCAACCCAACAGACACCCTCGAAGATACCTGTAGAGCACCTTTATAGTCACCGAGTTATGTTGCGACGTTTGATACACACAAGGTACTCCTCCGATGTCAGTGAGTTGCATGATCTCATGGTCATAGGAACAGATACTTGACATGCAGAAAACTGTAGCAATAAACTGACACGATCATATGCTACGTTTATAGTTTGGGTCTTGTCCATCACATCATTCTCCTAATGATGTGATCCCATTATCAAATGACATATCATGTCCATGACTAGGAAACCATAGCCATCTTTGATCAATGAGCTAGTCTTTTAGGGGCATACTAGGGATATGGTGTTGTCTATGTATCCACACATGTATCTGAGTTTTCGATCAATACAATTATAGCATGGATAATAAACGATTATCATGAACAAGGAAATATGATAATAACCAATTTATTATTGCCTCTAGGGCATATTTTCAACATAATCCTCATTCACATCAATACAATCAAGCAGGCCGTAGGGTTTTACCTCCTCAAGAGGGCCCGAACCTAGGTAAACATCGTCTCCTTCGTCCCCCATTACCCATCGATCCCAGGTCCACAGCTCGGGACCCCCTACCTGAGATCCACCGGTTTTGACATCGACACTCACCACTTCCCGCTATAATCGTGTCGTTATGCGTGTGTGGGATAACCTGAATCATGGATCATATCCCTTGAACAACGGGGCACGATCTACATATTGATGGAACGTGCCAATAGAGGGACTTCCTCGAACCGTTAATCGAGTTTTCATAACTGGTTAGTGTGGTGACCAACCGTGACCTTTCGCTAAAGTTGTTAGAAAAAGGCATTGTTCACACTCAAGCGGTTGGACTTCGAGGCTAAGTCACACATATTGTTCGAAAATTGGGAAGTCATCGGTGGCCAAACTAGTATCGGTCGAACATAGAAGGGGAGAAGAACTCGCCCTATAAGCCGGAGACTTTGGGCGCGTGAAGATGCTCGGGATCATGAACCCCGGCATTGGAGGTTAGTTCGGGGGCTACTGAGGGAGTCCGGGACTAAGGGGTCCTCGGGCCGCCGGCCTATCTCTTATGGACCGAACAGGTGGGCCGCTCTATGGCTATTGCTTAAAGACCGAGCTATGAGGCGACTTCGTATTCGGGAAGGAAACCTTCGGTGCCTTGGTGTGTTCTCCAAGTCAAGATAGCAGGATCAACACGTTTATTCCCTGATGGCAACCGACCATATGTAACCCTAGGTATCCCTGGTGTCTATATAAACCAGAGGGTTTAGTTCCTAGAGGGGGAGAACCGTCGTCCTACTCATCTAGGATTTAGTCCATCCGATCTTGTGGTAGATCAACTTTGCAATTGTCATACACATCAATATAATCAAACAAGACGTAGGGATTTACCTTTTTTATAGGGCCCGGACCTGGGTAAATATTGTCCATGTGTTCCATCTTCCCCATTGATATGAAGATCCACAGCTCGGGACCCCCTATCCGAGATCGGCTGGTTTTGACACCGACATCAGTTGCGATGGGGTATCATTCGAAACTCTGCATTGACATGGAGCACTCAGAACCTTTGAGAGGTGATGGTTGCTTGTATGATCATGCACAACATGATTGTTAAGGATGAGCATGATGGCAGCATCTACGACCAAGGGTTTGATTTCCAGGGTGAGAATGTTAAGCTTGAGCACCCATCTCCTACAACCTTTCAATAGTTTGTCCAATTTCGTCGTGAGATGCGTGATCGGAAGACTCATACGCAGTTGCAAGATGACTTAGTTGAGCACATATGGGATCACATTGGCAATCAATAGATCTATCGGTTTAATCTATTTCGTGTGCACAAACTTTGAGTAGTTTTGTAAGACTATTTGATATTTCTAAAATTTTGATTGGATTGTAACAAAAGACTATTTCGAATATGAAACTATTTGTTATGTTTGATTTGAACTATTTTTGCTATGCTTGATTTTATTGTACTTGGCCTACGGCGGACGAGATGGGGTCGAAGATACGGCCGTTTGTTGGGCGCATGACCGGCGCAAACGCGTATCCGGATAGACACGATCTCATTCTTATCCCAAACGGACGAAATCCAAACAAAACGAACATCCGTTTAAGGTCATGCGTTGGAGTTGCCTTTATGAATTGTTTGCCGAAAGGCGTCGTGTCAAATCGCTTGGCTTTTCTTCTATGATGGTGTATCTTTGAAAGAAAGAAATGTACATATTCAGGTGTCCCTGAAGGGCGAAGAAACGTACATATGATCTTGGCATGAGTGCAGGAATGCAAGCATGCATATGCGTGTACGCACGATCGAACGATATGATGGCGCCCCCTCGTCACGCTTTGCGCGGAAAGACGAAAAGCGAACGGAAGGCTCCGAGCAGGCGCCCAGTCCGCGCGCGAGCGGATGGATGGGTTTCTGAAGGCCCTCGCGCTGAACGTCTTGGTCGCTTTCGGAATTGGAAAACGACGGCTCGGTGGATCGAGCGAATGGACGGGGCCAGTCCGGAGAGGGCCCCGGTGCCCATGAGCCCATCTAGTAGTCAAGGCGCCCGACGTGGCAATGGCCTGGCCATCTAAACAGATGATGACCCAGATCGACACAGGGAGTTGGAGCCCACCAACATCAGCTCTAGTGCAGAATTTCTCAAACAAAAAGAAACCCATGCAGAAGCGAGTGGTGTCCCTGAGAGGAAGAAACGCCGAGGGGCACATGCATACAGCGATCTGTTAGCCGTTAGGTGTGGAAGCGATGGCGCAGTGGCAGTGCGCGCAGCCCAGGCGGGCGAGGTTGTGAAGCGTGGAACCACATGCATGTGGCTGGCCTGGGGATGGGCGCAGGCCCTGCATGGCCATGCACGGGTGGGCGCACCGCGGAGTTGGCGTTGCTCGCTTCCATGGCCTGCCCGGCAGACGACGTCGCCCCCATGCCTGCGCTACCTACAACTCCTTTGAACTTTGCGCTTGGACTGTTCAGGAAGGGAAGGGCCCGGCCGGCCTTGTCCGGACAAGTCCGCAGGCTTTGCATGCCGCGTCGAAGGCGCAGGCGCAGGCGGGGACACACGGAGTAATGCAGCGGTGGAGCCGTCGTCCATCTGGCTGGGACCTTGCAGGCGGTAAACCCACACCACCTACAGTGTAGCACGCGCGCGGTTAATTTTGACTTGTTTTTTACCCAAAATTCGCAGGAGTGCGAGGGCACACACCTGCCAAACGTCTCCTGCCGTCCATCAACACTGTGGTTCGTACACATGTTTAGAGACAAAATGATTAAAAAATGAATGAAAAATGAATGAAAAATGTTAACTTTTTTAATATGAAAAATGATCAACGCTGTGGTTCGTACACATGTTCTTATGTTATTTCAATTTTATTTTCTCCTCTTTTTCTATCTTTCTTTTCTTTCTGTCAAATGCTTTCGTTGATGTCATCTCTGTTCATCCATTTGTGGTGTCCTATGTGTTTGTTTCGGTCATCATTCTTTCTGTGCAAAATCGCTATACTTATTTTCCCAACTTTTTCGGTTGTCTTGCTTCAAAATGGTACAACAATATGCATACTTGTATTCTTCAATACTTGCATGTGTATATTGTCAAATACTTCCTGAATAATCTAAACGCTTTAATATTAGTTGACAGAGGAAGTATTAATTTGTGACAACACTTTGATGCCATAGTTGTTATTTCTGGCCTACATATATGATTCCAATTGTGTTCTTCAAAGTGAATTGTCTTTTCTATGAATTCATTTCATTTTCATCGCTGACATCTTTTCTTTCGTATGACAGTGATGTCTTTATTGATGAAACTTACTTTGTGTAGTATCCCTCAGAACTTGCGCCTATCCTGCTAGATCATTTTCTGGTAATTTATTGTAGCATGCATGCAACAATTCAAAAAGCCCCTTCATTGCCCCTTCGGTGTTAGACGTTGAGCATATGATCTTTCAGTGCCCCCTTCAGTGTTAGATCTTGGGGCCCTCAAGATTCCGGGCTTCTTTGGTTGAAGTATGCAAAGACTGCATGGGGAAGACCAATGTTCATGGAAATCTTCCTACAAGCATCCTGGAGCATATGGAAGGAAAGAATAAATTCTTCATAGGGTTCGTGCCCACTTATCAATTGATGGTCAGGTTTAAGGTGGTCTTTGGGTTTCTCAATATAGAGTGCAAGAGAATAAGAGAGGGTTTATTACTTCTTTTCTTGGCTCATTTCAATTAGTTCCACCCTATCCCCCCAGACCATTACCCACAAAATGCGGGGTCTGATTGTGTAATTATGGACTGTACATTGCAAGTTTGCTTTCATATTAATATGTACACAGTGCGAGCCTCTCCCAATGTATTGACCGCAAAAAAAAAACAAATTGAAAAGCCAACTTACCTAACATTAATATTTCTGTTGAGCCCACCGTAGATGCCTCATCTTAACTTTCCCTTCTATTTCTCCATCGCATGCTTCCTTTGTACTCCCATCATCCAGATCTGCTTTTTTCGTAGTTCTAGCTTGCCTAATGTCTATAGCAAAACCATGGACGAGGACTACGCCGTCATGACATGGTTGTGGTCCACACTGCCGCGGCAAGAAGAGTCAGAAAAAAACCAACAGTCGATTCAGATGCAGCTCATGTCAAGGTAAATCACCATGTATTCTTCTTAATCTCCTGCGAAGTAGGTCCTATTTCTTTTTTCCTCTCTAAATTATCTGTTTCCATTGTAGTGCCATGTTTCTAATGACGGCAGATGATTGTGCCACCAGAAGATGATTCTGAATAACAAATGCTTCCCTCTCATTTTGCAATATGGCTCCAAGGAAAGAACGACATGTCCTAACAAAATGTTTGATTTCAGATTTTATTGGTTAGTAAGTTGATTATAGGTTCCATTATTGTTTGAACAAAATGTAGATCCGATAGTCTCTCAATCGCATGTTTTTATTTGATGACCTTTGCAAAATTTAACTTACCTGACACATTTTTAAATGTACCCATATTTCATACAACTTCAAACCTAGACACTTGTACCAATCTTTTACGTACTGAAATATATTCTTTAAATAAAATAATATCAGGAACAAACAATCTTCTTTTCTCAACTGCAGTTCTTTATTTACTTGCATTTTTCTGTATAGTTTCAAGTTTTCCAGCAAATGATTTATTGTGTTTCTGTCACATACTCCCTCCTTTAGTAAATATAACATTGTTTAGATCACTAAAATAGTGATCTAAATGCTCTTATATTTCTTTGCAGGGGAACTACATTTCTGTCACAAATCCTTTTTCATGACACTAATCTCACATAACTGTTTTAAAATTCTTGAATATTACTTGAAAGAGAGAATAGTTAAAATTCCTGAATATTAATTATTTAGCACATTTTATCAAATTAGCGAGCATTTTCTAAAATAGTTGAACATTTCCATGGACATTTTTCAAGTTCATGATTTTGTTTCATAAGAGCGAACATCTTCCCAAATGCATGAATATATTTTTAATATCTGAATATGTAATAAACTGAAGAACATTTTTCAAATGTTTTCATTTTCCTGTTTGGGTACATTTTTCCGAAATTCTTGAACTTTTTTTTTGCAAAATCATGGAAATTATTTAAATATTGCAAACACATGCACCATCAGGAATATTTTTTGCTACCTATGAAAATATTATTAATTTTAGCTGTTTTTTCAAAAATCAAGATTTTTTTGAAATTCATAAAATCTTTTTAAATTCCTAAAATATTTGACCGGCGCCAGAGGGATTTTTTACAACACAACTTTTTTGCTATATAATCTCAGAACCAATGGAGAAACTGTCAGGCGGCACCGCCAGCTAGCGGGAGCTTGGTAAGAGGTATATGGGCCAACCCAGATGACCAAGAGTTCCTTTCAATGGGTCCGCCTATGTATCTCCCTCCAACAAGTTTTGGAAGCTTCCAAAAGCTTCTGGCTTTTTTTATATGCGATGTGTCCATTTTTGTTTTTAATTGTTTCTGAAAATAAATTGTAAATAATTTAAAAATTGGTTAGCATTATTTATTTTTATTTTTTTATTTTTCAGGCATTATTTGGATTCAGGGAGGTTTCCTAAACTTGTGGAAATCTTTAAATTACACTAAAAATTATAATGAAAAAAATGTCACAACTTTTTTAGAAAGAAAGTGAAGCTTTTTTTATTCCAGATAACATTTTAAATATATAAAAAACCTGATAGTCAATTTTTGTAAAATCATAAGTTACTGTTTTTTATAAAAACAGAAAAATGAGGAAAGCCTACTATCATGCATAAACGAGTTAGTCGTAAACTGGGTCATCAAATGAGAAGATGCACTCGTGAGCACTCCAGCCTGAACCCGGTGCAGCTACCAGATTACTCCTATTTGATATGCATTAGCCTGAAACCCGCGGAATCACTAATTAAAACAAAGAGCACTCTTTATAAAGGTCAATCTCACTATTCGAGATTGCGACAAGTGTCACATTGCATATGCGTCACTTGTCATGAGTTTTTCTTTTTTTCATAGATTCGTTTATTCAAAATATTTATCTCATAAACCGTACGTTCAAATTCCGAATCATTTTCATCGCTGGATTCATCGCGTTAAGATCTTTAAAACTAGATCCCGCTTTAATAGGTTTCGATGAACTTTTTTCACAAACAGAACCAAGCAGAAAAACACGAACCGGGAGCACGTTATTTCCACTTTTCGAGAGGCACGATCGTGTCTCTTGCGAAAGCAAATCCATGCCTACACGAGAAGCAAATCCGCGCCCCCTGCAAAAGAAAGAAAAAAAACATGTTTTTCTCTTTTGCGAGAAGCACAAACATGCCTCTCGCAGTAGCAAATCTATGCCTCCACGAGAAGCAAATTCGTGCCTCTCGCAAAAGAAAAAAAACATAATTTTTTTATTTTCAGATTGCTTTCGTTCCAAATCCTAGGAAAAACCCGGGGAAAACCAAAAAACAGCAAAAACAAGTAAAGAAACTTCTTAAAGCCGAAAAAATAAAAAATAAAATCCAAAGGAAGTGGTCAGAACGACACGTGGCGGACACTAAAAACGCAACACATGGCGTGATGCGCTCTCAACGTGGCTCTTGGGAGGCTTCTGAACAAGTGCTCCTCCATTAGTTGCTCTTGGGAACCTGACGTTGGGAGCGAGGCGCATATGGGCCGGCTCACGTTGGCGAGCTCATTTGAGCGGGTTTTGTTTGCTTTTTCTGTAAGGTTTTCATGGATACCGAAATAAATGAGCAGTCTTGCCATTTTGACTGAGGGAGGTGTGCAGGAACTATATCTTGCTTCATGCGAGATGGTAGCTTCTCTCGCTTGAAGGGCGAGACTGAGCAGGTCCTTTACTGTAGAAGCGTGTTCGTAATTTTTGCTCTACGTATGTTTTTTTGTTCAATTTTACACTGTTTGGGCTGTTTCTGTGTAATTTTTGTGTCCGTTTTTTCACGGTTTCGAGTTGGCTTTTGTTATTTTTCTCTTATGGTTTTTCTTTAATTTATCTGTTTCTTCATCAGTTTTCTTTCGTTTAAATTTTACATTTTCGATATACATTTATTTTTTTGTTTTCCTTTTCTCTTCTTTATAAGTTGATTTTTTCTTCAGTTTTTTCTGGGCTTTTTTGCAATGAAGTAAGGAGCTTTATTAGACAAGTATCATATGGTTACAACCCGCCCGAAGGCACGAAACAAGAAAAGCCGGGCATACATCGAGCCAGCTTTCTGTAACATTTGATGAACAGGCTAGCCGAACACACAAATGTGCCGGAACGTTAGCATCCCTGCCAACGTGAGTAATCGAGATAGAAGCGAAACTAGCACTGATCTCCTCTAGTTCCATGAAGGTAGGCGCTGCAATCGAACATGAATTGACGCGCGATTTCCATTGATGGACTAACTCCAAGCAGTCAATCTCCATCATCACATGTGAGAAACCACAGCAAAAATCATCCCTTCGCGAAGAGCAAGAAGTTCAGAATGAAAGGATCAGTAACACCTTCCAAAGGTTTGCTCCAAGCCCTGAGGAACAATAAGTGTGATTTGGCCTGTTCTTCGCCCTTCTTTTTGTTTCTCTGTCTGATTTACTTTTTTTTCTTCGTATTTCTTCATTTTCCTTTGTTTATTTCTCAGTTGTACATTTTATCTAGAAACAAAAGTTTTCCACACAGTTTTGAATACATGCTCAACATTTTTCAGATACATAGTGAAATATTTATTTAATGAGAACAAAGAAAATTCAAATACAATGTACATTTCTTGTATACGTCAAAGACATTTTTGTATATATGTTTAATATTTTTAAATACATAACTATAATTCTAAAATACATATTTTTATGCCTATTTTATTCAACTTAATTTGTAAAAAAATACATTAGGAACATTTTTAATACACATTAAATATTAAGTACATGATCAACACTTTTTATTATATGTTTTTTTATCCATTGTTTGTATACATGAGAACCATTTTTTCTACACAGATATAAAATTTTCAAATGTTTAATTAGCATATTTTAAATACATGGTCTACATTTTTTCATACACATTATATGTACTTTATAAAAAAACTGTGTACGTGAGAAGCATTTTTGTATATATATATATATAACATTTTTTAAATGCTTGATTAACTCTTTTAAATACTTAAGTACCATTTAAAAATAATTCATTATCATTACTAAATACATGAGCAACTTTTTTTCATATACATAACAAATAGTTTTATACACATTTAATTTTTTTCAAATGATTTATGAGAAGTGTTTTGTGTAATATATTTAGATTATTTTGAAATGTAAACAAAAATAAAAATAGTAAAAAACAAAGGAAAACAATAAAATAAACAGAAAAATGAGATTGTAGCCTCGCGCCTGGCCGACCCAGTTTCGCGCCCACCTTCATTGATGCTTCCCTAAGAGTGCCCAACAAGAGGGAGGTGTGCGTGGGTTCGGCCGCCAAAGGGCCCTCTGCCACATGGACCTCGAGTTAGCAGCACGACCACATGGAAAACCCTATTCGTCACTCGCTGCGGTGAATTGTCGAGGATTCGCACCGGAGCAAGGATGCGAGCGACGCGACATGGGCCAGCCCACTTCCATCTTATATATAGTGGGGCCAATGGTTTCCTGAATCGGGTTTTTTCCTATGCTGACTCTTTTTTGGTTATTTCAATATTCACTGACACATATGCCCGTGCGTTGCAACGGGAGAAGAAAAATGATGTGCCTTGTTGTAAAGTCAACGCCAATTGTCATGAATCATGTTAGTCGGCAAACATATATTTAGATCATTTGTTTGTACATATTACACCTACAGTCGTATGTGCTAATAAAATTCGAAGCCGTATACAAAAGCAATTGTGTTCATAGAATGGCAATCTCGCGGCTACATCGAAGAACCTAGAAATTATTTTTTATTGTAGTCCATAATTTGAAAATCCTTCCTTTTAACAATACCTCATGAAATCGGGTGTCATATCCTTCCTTCTTTTAATAATATCTCATGAAATCCAGTGGCATAGGCCTCCTAACATCCATTCATGCATGTCTTTCCTTCTCCTTTATTGAGCCACGATTTGTGGAGCTAATTCATTCTTTCCCTCTATGTCTTAGTTCTTTTGGTGACTTGCTGATATTTCAAAACTTATAAACGTATATACTCTTTTTGTAAAGAAATATAAGAGTGTTTAGATCACTAAGGGAGTAAAATGATATAATTTGATGACATGAAGCGAGGGTGGACTATTTGGCAAAGAACCTGTAATTTCACACAATAGCATGTTATCTTAGTTGGTTGTTGCCTTCTGTCCTGAAGCGAAGCTTGCGAGTTTGAATCCCACACGAGACTCTTTTCGCTTTGTTGCTCCGCAATCGTCAGGAAAAGAAAAAAAGGCCACATAGATGGACCAATTCAGCCCACACATTACAAAGAAAAAAATGCGAGCAGGAGGTTCTTACGGGTAATTATATAAAATACCAGGGCTTTTTTTTACGAAATAGTACGATAGTGAACGGGCAGAAGCAATAGCCCTTTATTTATTATTAGGTAAAGATAGAGATATTATTTTAGTTTTCTTTTTTCTGTTTCTCCTTTTCTTTTCTTTACAAACTATTTTACTCTTTTCTTTTAATTTTTTAAATTATTTCTTTTCCCAAAATTCAGATATTTAAAAAATGTTAGAATTTTATAAAATTTCTTCCAATTTTTTTAAAAAGTTCTATTTTCAAATTTTGTTCGGAAATATAAAAAGTGTTCAAAATTCAAATAACCTTTAGGACTTCAAAAATACTTCACGTATTTCAAAAATGTTCAAAACATTCAGAAAAGATTATAATTTCAATTTTTTTCAACATTTATGAAACTATTCGTTTTTTCCAATTTTGATCATAATTTAAAAAATATTAAAGAATTTACAAAAAAATTCTTGTTCCAAATTTTGTTTACAAATTCAAAAATTATTCTATAATGTCAAAAAAATTCTCCTTTTCGATGTTTGTTCATTTTTTTTAATTTTGTTCACAAATTCAAAATGCATTTGGGAAATTTCAAAAAATGTTCACATTTTACAAGAAATGCTTGAAATTTCTGGAAGTGTTCTTCTTTTCAAAATTTGTTAGTTTTTTTGAAAAAAATGTTCGTAATATTCATAAATATTTGGGGTTATACAAAAAATATATTTAAAAACTTCGAATATCGTTCCTGTTTTCTTTCTTCATAGACATGTATTTGATTTCCATAATATTTTCAAATAATTTAGAAATCTATACAGTACAACAAACAAGGCACTACAGTGAATGCACCGTTATACTCACTTCTTATACGTTTTGCGATGCCATATGTCGCTAATATCTGTTGGCTGTAGCCTGTAGTGGCTAGCAGCGTAGCATCACTGACGGTCTGGTAGTCGCAAGTTCGATTTCTTCCTCCAGCTCCTTATTTTCGGATTATTTTTTTAGCTTAGCTTCTGTGCCTTTGAGTGGGCCGGCCCACCACATGAACCTTGTCGCCCAAGAAAGAATATGGGCTCATATGTTTGCTGCTAAAAATGGACCGGCCCTTTCCCAGTCCGACTAGGGTTTACCCTGCCTATGCGCCGCCCCCCGACCTTGGTATAACCCGTCGTCCCCAGAAACCTTGGGCGCAGAACGCACACTAACCACCGAGCACCAGCGAATACTTGTAAGGCAAGCAAGGCGAATTCGGCATGGACTCCTTCTCGTCGCCGTCGATGTCGTCGGGGTCGCCCCCCAACCCGGAGGCGCTCATGGAACAGATCAAGGCGCAGCTCGCGCAGGCCTATGCCCAGGAGCTTCTTGAGGTGGAATCTCTCCCCTAATGTTTTCATATCTCTATTACTTTCCTTGATCTGCATCTACTTGGACGTCCAGGCTTCTAGTTAACAGGCATAGATGATTCTTGATTCGCCAATAGCTGATTTGCTATGGACGGTAATATTTGGCTTTGTTTCGTTGGGGAGATAATGCTAATTTGTACTTAATTTGGGGCCTTGCTGATTCTACTTGAACGAGCAGCAACTACATTATTTTGGTTGTGGGGTTTAGAGCTCTGTTAGTTTAGAGAGAAATTCAGTTTAAAGACATCTATTAAATGTATATTTTTCTAATTGAAACCCAGACCGAATCTTTTTGCAATGCCAATTGCTGTAATTAATACAGTTAAATTAACTAAAATTTAGACTTAGACTACTAATTTATATTGTTCTATTTTCTTGCCCTATTGAGCAACGGCCGTTGGAAACCAAGAATATAGAGTTGTGATGCGCATTTTCAGTAGCAATAGGTCAGTTTGCTGATCCTGGTGCATAACGATCTCTTAACATTCTAATTTATACCAGAGTTTGGTATGTCCAGATGTTTCCATGAGGTGACCTATGTACAGGTGCATCAATATGGGTATGACAATACAACATTTATGAAATTCCAATATCACCTATTTGTGATTGTTTGTTTATTTTCAAAAGGAGAAGGTACAAAAAGTCCATAAGTAGGCCAATAGGAATAATTGAAGTCTGTAAGACAATATTATACAGTACCGATTATTTTCAACCAAAGTAATAATACTTCCTAGTACACTCTTGAGCAATATAGGTGCTCCTAATTCTACCTGTTATACCTAGTGTAATGGTATATGGTCTGGCAGAGCTGTCAGTCACCACAAATCTCTTATTCTCTTGTAAGATTGTTAATTTGAGTCTGTATGGATTGTTTGAAAGATATTTCCAGGGTACGAGTAATCTGTGATTTCATCAATAATTCCTTTTTTGTTACTGTGTATGTGTGTGTGGAGGGGGGGGATGTTTGGGTTCTTCTCTTGTGGTTGATGGTGACAAGTACTAAATCATTATTTGATTCATACTTAATTTCCATAGAGCTATATCTTACTTCTTAAAAAGGACATCATCAAGGATCTGTTTGGTGATTTACCTGTTGTTTAGGGGCTTACAGCTTCTAATTTTGAACACAAGAAACTTATTTTGGTAGAAAAATGATTAGGTCTTCTACATTGTCCCCTCTAATTTGCATTGCCAAACACCTAATTATTTACATAGATTAGTTTGGGATAAAGAAGGCATGTTTAATTTTGTAAGCTGTGTTGATGGTATTCTCTGGTTCTATTATTCTGATATGAACTATTATTACTTTGCACTGGATTCAATTGCTCTTTTTTCTTGGAGATATGTGGTAGCCTCTAGTGAATGGTGATGTAGCATGTTATTCAATTTTCCTGTCCTATAACTATTGAAGGGGTGCCTGTAATTGGCACTCGTGTGCGATTTCCCACCACAAGTTTCCGACAGGCCAACCCGGGCGTTTTTCTCCCCTTTGCTCTAATAGGTTGCACAATAAGATGCAGTCTGTTTATTTGGTTTTCCTTCAGTTTTGTACTTGGTCTTCAGACTATAAGCTACTTGTTTGTCTTGATGAATTTTCTGTTTGCCATGTTACTTTGTGCAATCTATTTTCAATGGCAAAAATGTCATTATACAATCTTTTTTCATGAATACATAAACTTTCCACTTGAATAGTATGAACTTTCTACTTAAATTCTGTTAAAAGAAACACTTTCTATGTATACAGTACAGACTTTTTACTCTTAAACCAAACTTCCTATCTGAATAGTAAAACTTTCTACAGGTAAGGCAAAACTTTCTACTCTGATAATACAAGCTTTCTACTTGTAAACAAAGCTTTATTTGAACAGTAACTTTTACTCGAACAGTATTGAACTTTAAAGAACAGAACTTCCTATTTAAATAGTACTCCCTCTGTTTCATAATGTAGTGCATATAGATAAAAATATTTACATCTAGAATGCTAAAGATATACCATTACATTCATCATAAGATGTAGTTTCATACTTTATATGTTTGGTATTGTAGATATATTTATAAACCTTACCAAATTTCGCAAAAATCTATACGCACTATATTATGCAACAGAGGGAGTACAAACTCTCCATTAACAAAACAGAACTTTCTACTCAAACAATACTAGCTTCACTGAAACAAAGCATCCTACTTAAGTTATGCAAGCTATCTACTTGAACAATATGAACTCTCCATCTGAAAGCAACATTTGTTTAGTGTTAGTATAAAGGAGAAATAACCATAGTACAAAGCTGGACTGCTTTCCCACATGAAAAGCTTTGGCCTGTGTAGCTGCGTTCTTGTCTGGAATGTGAGAAAGCGCAAGCTACGGGCGGTTGAGCTTTTCAGCATTAAAAGTGATGGTGTGGCTGCTAGTTGTACGAATCTTTTGGGAAGGGGTAAGTGAGTGCACAGTTGGAATTTGATTGCTGCGGCCTTTGATGACCTCTAGCCTTGTAATAAGCCATCCAGTGTTCAGTTGGATATTCAGTACATTATATGCACACAACACAAGTTAAAGATATTAGAAAGCTGGTTTATTTGGCTGGACTAGGTGCATCAGTTCACTTGAGTTCTATATAATCAAAATTTTGAGGTCCATGCTTGAAATGTTGTTGAGCTTCCCTCAAACATTGTCATTGTGGACTTCTTTAGGTTTGCTGCTGTTCCATTATTACTAATTTTCACCTTTGCATCATCTGTTCCATTTGGACTGGTTGGTGGTCAGTCATTGATGTCACATGATGGACTTTCGAAACTCTCTTGTTGCCTTGGCAATGGATATTTGTAAACTCTTTTTGTTGCTTGAGAATATGCACAACTTTTTAAAACATCATAATGGCCATCATTTCGAAAATATTATAGGAAGGCGTGTTTTCAGTAAATTGCCTGTCTAGACACATTTCCCTTGTTAAGTGCAACAACACAGAGCTAATTATCTCTTCTAATTTTGCAGACCGTTGGGAACAAGTGCTTTGCAAAGTGTGTGACCAAGCCAGGATCAAGCATGAGCGGAAGCGAGAGCAGCTGTGTATCACGCTGTGTTGATCGTTACATTGAGGCAACTGGTATCGTCGGACGAGCTTTGTTCAGTCACCGTTAAGAAGCTGGGTAGTAATGTGATGAGGTGAACTGGTAATATGAGGGGAGCTTTTGTCTAGAGTCTTGTGTCGTCAGAATACAGTAACAGTTGCTACTCAGATCGTCATGCAGTGTTGGTTCCGTCCGGACGCTCCATGTTTCGTTGTGCCATTCTAGGTTTGCGGAAGAAACAGGATGTATTGAGTGGTGAAGGTCTTTTGGTCAGACTCGTAAATTTCCATTTTGGAGGAACAAACTCATAATAACCTCGTGCAGTTCTTCTCGAAGTTGTGTTTTTCTGTTGTTGCCCAGATGTTTGCACCGCCTATGTCAAAGCATTCTAAGCGCTCCTTCGATTGAAAGGATTTTCATAGGAGTCTTAGAGGATTATAATTCTTAAAAAAAATTCTTATGTTGATTGTTTGATTACATTACATAGGAATTTTATGATGCAAAAAAAATAAAAAATCATGCAGAATTGGCCACTTCCTAGCTTATTCTAAAAGTCGCCTCCTATTTTTTTTCGGGCTTTTAGACTAGTTAACTGCTAAGCGGGAAAGGGGGGCAACTTATTTTGACAGACACTAAAGAAGCTAGGCCTAAATCAACAGCATCCCGATCGCATTGCCAGGGTGATTAGTCGGGGAGATATGATCTTTTGCCATGATTTACATTTACATTGACAATTTGCCACTTCTTACTTCCTAATTGTTTTTTTCTTGCCACTCTTAGTTGGGACTTGGATTTGCCCCTGCCCACAAGCAAACCCGAGATTGCCCCTGTCCCCGACTAAGCACTACACCATAGACCATCGGCGGCACACTGGTCCACTCTCACCTCCTACGGTCCTACCCCATCCTCTCCAAACCCTCTGCCTGCCCTCCTGTGTGTGCTTGCCTGATTGACGTGTGTGTCTTACGTGACGGCGGCGAGCTGAAGCAACGCTGGCGGCGGGGAGAAGCTG
This sequence comes from Hordeum marinum, assembly GCA_022496015.1. NCBI lineage: Eukaryota > Viridiplantae > Streptophyta > Magnoliopsida > Poales > Poaceae > Hordeum > Hordeum marinum. Next base: position 335,197,858 of record CM039677.1, on the reverse strand, counting down.
CAGAAGGGAGCTGCAAAGGGGCGTTGTGCAGCTAGCAGCATGGGCCGCGGGGGGGGACGGCGCTGACAGCACAGGGCGGCGGCGGGATGGCTAGCCGCCGGGAAGCTGTGGTTCATCTGCACATTGGTAAATTCTAATGTGAAACATTATTAATAAGAGGCCTATTAAAAAGACTAAATTTCACAATCTCATGCTTCATATTGGCCTTCCTTCCTGCCTATCTTGGTGATTTTCAAATTCCTCATTATTTTGGAGACACTCAACGCTCCCTTCTTCAAATCTACAAGGTTTGACCTGTCCAGATTATCATTTGCAAAATAAGAAAACCACAAAAGAACATTATGAACTTGTAAAGAGTGATACCAATATTAAGGTCTGAGATGGTCACTCGAAGTTTTGCTTCCTCAACATTAAAACAATCATCAATATAATCCCAAGAGGAGATAAGAACTTTTACGGTACGATTTCTGACAACCAATCCTACGCTCACAGCGCTAATGACCTCCACGAAGCTTGCATCAGCATTAATCTTGAATAATTCTGAGGTGGGAGGCAACCAAGGAACACAATTCCTCTCCATATTATTAATGGATTGTAATCCATTGACAACCCCTTACCTTTGTTACTTACCTCTACCTTCATGTTTGAATGACAAAACGAGAAGGATGCCTAGTAATTTTGAATAAAACTCACTGAGGTCGAGATAGATTCCTTTCTTTTACCAAAGATCAAATAAATCCTCAAGTGTCAAGCTTCCAGAACATGAATATTGTTTGCTCACACATGTGCGAACTTAACTGATCCAACGAAATAAGAAACAAGTCCGGCACAGAGAAATTTAAAATATCTTCAATCGGGAAATTTCACACCTCCCTCAACGCCATACGAAGCGCATGAGCCTTGGGACAACATACCAAAGCATGAAAAATTCATTCATTTTCAACACAATAGATCGAGCACGTGACTAGGGTAGCTTGATGGTGTTTTACTTTGTTACTTGTACGACCAGGCTATTAGAGGCAGCCTGTCAAGCAAAGATTCTTATCTTCTGAGGAACATTAACCTTCCAAATATTATTCCTGGGCCTCTTTTCGCCATTTATGGCCACACTGAAATCCCCACTACAATGTCCGAGTCCTTAATATCGAGGGCCAACCTATATGCACTCTTCATCGAAAACAATCCATTTTTCTCATGGTCCCACGCGATGATATTTCCCTCACCCAAATTCAGAATACACAACTTTAAAATTTCATCATCATCATAAGGATAAAATAGATACCTGATTGGATTCTCATCCCATCTCCTTGAGCCACTCATGAATAAATAGCCACTAATTTTATCTTGGTTTTGGTCCTCTTAGCGGAGATTTATAGGCCAAACTCTCTCTGAAGCAAATTATCCCTCCAAATATTTATACTAGCACCATCGACAACTCTCCACATGATACCCTTTTTTAGCAACTCGAACCCATGCATAATACCTTGTAAGCAACATCGCTTGAGGGAAGACAATACCAATAAGATGCCCATGAGGATAATATTTAGCTTTCATCACCTTATCTCACAAAGAGTCCGGAAATACCAATAATGGCCAAGCTTGTTTTGGCCAAAAGTGCTTGATTGAATAGCCTTAGATCACGAAAGCCCATACCTCCTTCGCCTTTTGGTCTCGTCATTTTGTCCCAAGCCAATCAATGAGTTCTTCTCCTATCTGCTCATCGCCCCATCAAAAATTCCTGATAATTTGGATAGCTCATCACAAAGAGACACGAGAAATTTAAAATACACATGGCATAGACTGGAATGACTTGAGTAATAGACTTAATCTGGATTTCCTTCGCCCCGCTAGAAGCATATTTTTCAATCCAGTCTGAAACCAGGTTAAGAACTTTATCTTTGGCATATTGAAATTTGCCAGCCTTCATACGACCTTCTGGAAACTAGCAAGCCAAGATCTTTATCCTCAAACTCATCACTCGTGATTTTAAGGATAACCAAGATAGACACCTGGTTCTCGATAGAACACTTTTTGCCAAATAAAACGGAACACTTATCTAGACTTAATAATTGGCTTGTACCCTCCTCATAAGTCGTCAAAAATATCTTTAATGGCCAAAACTTGCTTCAGAGAACCCTTAATAAATAGGAGACTGTCATAAAAAATAATAAATTAGAGATACTTGGTGCATGTGTGTTCGACCAGAAATCTTGGATAACCCATCTTGTTGATGCATCATTAAGTACCAACGAGAGGGCCTCAGCCACAAAGAGGAATAAGTATAATGGATCCCCTTGCCTCACACCACGTGAAGGATGAAAAGACTCTAGCATCTAGCCATTAAAATCCACATAGAGTTTCACCGAGGTAATATAAGCCATAATCCACTTAATCCAGATTGGATCAGAACCATATGCTCGAAACATACATTTCGAGAATTTCCAGTCAACAGGTCATATGCTTTAGCTAGGTCCAGCTTACATGCACAATATTCACCACGAGAATCTTTTAGTGTATCCAGCGAGCGCATACATTCAAAGGCAATAAGAGCATTATCTGAAATTAATCATCCGGGGATAAAAGCACTTTGGGTAGGAGAGATCATACATCTAGCAGAGGTCTTAGTCTATTGACAAGGCACTTGGAGATATATATGACATTACATAGGCTAATAGGTCAAAATTCCTTTATCAACTGGGGATTCTTAACTTCAGGAATAAGAACAATAATTGTATCATTTATCCCCTATGGCATACTTCCAGAAATAAAGAACTACTATACAACACGAACAATATCCTCCTTGAGCAAATCCCAATTTCTTTGGAAAAAACCTGGTTGGAAACCCATCTGGCCCCAAGGCATTCAACGACCCAATTTGAAAGAGAGCATCGCTGGTTTCTTGTTCAGAAAAAGGTTTGCAGAGATCTTTATTCATTTCCTCATTCACCACGGGTTTCACAAGTGAAATCATATGAGACGGGTTGACTATAGTGTCGCAAGAATAAAGGTCCGTAAAGAACGAATTTTTGATACCCTTAGTTTCCTCCAAATCCTTTGAAAGAGACCCATCACTTTTTCTAATAGCAGAAATATTGTTATTCTTAGCTCACCATGTGGACTTTCTATGAATTTTGTATGTGTTCCTCGCCCCATTTCATTTTGTCCAAACATGATCTCTGCTTCCACATGATTTCTTCCTTAATCAGAAGTCCATCCTTCTCTGCGATGATTTTCTTCCGCTCCACACTTGTACTATGACCATTTCTTTTGAATAACACATTTAATATTTTAAGAGCATATTCAAGATTTTTAGGAAGATATCCAATATGAACCTTACTCCAGCCATGAAGAGACTTCATCATCTTGGTCAATTTTTTTGCCACATCTCACAGATCATTGATGAATGAACTATTATTCCAACACAATGCAGCCTGATCTTTCAGCGATGCATCCTCTTTTTCCTAGTACACCTCACATTTCAAATGTTTAACAAACTTTTCGAAGCGAGTATCCCGAACATTTCAATAAGAATAGGGCAATGATCTAACCTAGAACTAATAATATCTAAGACCTTACAGTCAGGAAATAGAGGACCATTACGGGCATGCTACTACTTGTGAGTTGCGTTGGGATTTTAACCAAAAGAGGAGGGGAGGTGTCGTATAGTAGAGAAGTATTTTCCTCAATGAGAACCAAAGTTATCAAACCAATAGGAGAATCAATGCAAATTCCCTTAAACAACACCTACACACAAAACCAAACACTTGCACCCAACGCGGGCAAGAGGGTTGTCAAGCCCCTTGAACTCGACACTTCCAAGTATTAAATCTTGATAGAGTAGATATTGCAAAAGCAAAATAAAATAAAAGTAAATAATATGCAACAAGATAATTTAGATGTTTTCGTTTTTATGCTTAAGTAGACACGGGGGACATAATGTTCGCTAGAGGCTTCGCTCTCAAAATTAGCATAGGGTGGGTAGACAAATTATTGTTGGGCAATTGATAGAAAACTCATAGTTATGACATGTTATTCACAGCAATGATCATGTATATAGGCATCAGGTCCATAAAAAAATAGACCAAAAAGATTCTGCATGTACTACTATTACTTCACCGATCGACAACTCTTGAGCATGTATCTATGCTATTAAGTTCATGACAAACGAAGTAGTGCTTGGAGCAAGATGACATGATGCAGACAAAGTAAGACAAGCAATATGTTCGGATTTCATCGTTTTATCCTTAATGGCAAAAATACAAATACGTGTCTTGACCCCTTCTATCACGAGGATAGAGTGCCGCAAGATTGAACCCACTACAACACACAACTCCCACTGAAGATAAACCAATCTAGTTGGCCAAACCAAATCGATAGATCAAAGAGAAATACGAAACTATAAGATCATGCATATTGAAATTCAGAGGAGACTGAATAACTTTTCATTAATAATCTGATCATAAACCCACAACTCGTCGGTTCACAATAAACACATCGCAAAATAAGATTACATCGAATAGATCACCGCAAAGATGGCGATGAACTTTGTATTGAAGATCAAAGAGAGAGAAGAAGACATCTAGGCAATAGCTATGGACCCGTAGGTATATGGTGGACTACTCACGCATCATCACGAAGGCAACAAGGTTGATGTAGATGGACTCTATGATCAATTCACCCTCCAGCAAATCACCAGAAAAGGTCTCCAGATGCCCCCGATCGGAACAGAGGCTTGCGGCAGCGAAAAAGTGTTTCGGGTGGCTCTCTGTTGGTTTCCTGATATTTGAGAATTATAGAAGTGGAATTAGGTCAGGAGGAGCCACGAGGGGCCAACAAGGCACATGAGCGCGGCTACCACCTTGGGCGCTCCGACCTGCCTTGTGGCTTCCTTGTGAGGCTTCTTTACACCTCCCAAAGCTTCCTAGGTCTATTTTGTCTAGAAAAAAATCGTCAAAAAATTTCGTAGTGTTTGGACTATGTTTGGTACAGATTTCCTGGAAAAAACAAGCAAAAGACAATGATACGTCTCCAACGTATCTATAATTTATGAAGTATTCATGCCATGTTTACAATAATTCTACATGATTTTGGTATGATTTTATTAGAACTAACCCGGACTGACGCTGTTTTCAACAGAACTACCGTGGTGTTGTTTTTGTGCAGATATAAAAGTTCTCGGAATGAGCTGAAAATTTACGGAGAATATTGGAAAATATAAAAAATACTGGAGCGAAGAGCTGGGCCATAAGGTTCCTAAGGAGGCCACAAGCCTCAGGGGCACGACCACCCCCTGGCCACGGCCACCAGGCTTGTGGGCCCCTCAGGAGTCCACCGACCTCCCTCTCAGTTCTATAAAGCGTCAAATATTCTAGAAACCCCAACGCAGAACCTGGATCGGGAGTTCCGCCGCCGCAAACCTCTAGAGCCACAAAAAACTAATCGGGAGCTTGTTCCGGCACCCTGCCGAAGGGGGAAACCATCATCGGAGGCCATCTTCATCATCCCGACGCTCTCCATGACGAGAAGGGAGTAGTTCACCCTCGGGGCTGAGGCTATGTACCAGTAGCTATGTGTTTTATCTCTCTCTCTCTCTCGTGTTCTTGAGATGGCACGATCTTGATGTACCACGAGCTTTGTTGATATAGATTGAATCATATGGAGTGTTTCCCCTCTCTATCTAGCTGTGATGAATTGAGTTTTCTCTTTGAAGTTTACTTATCAGATTGAGTCTTTAAGGATTTAAGAACACTTGATGTATGTATTGCGATGGGATATCTGTGGTGACAATGGGATGTTCTATTGATCCACTTGATGTATGTTTTGGTGATCAACTTGCGGGTTCCATGACCTTGGGAATCTATGCATAGGGGTTGGCACACGTTCTTATCTTGACGTTTCGGTAGAAACTTTGGGGCACTCTTTGAAGTTCTTTGTGTTGGATGAATAAATCTGAAATTGTGTGATGCATATCGTATAATCAAGCCCACGAATACTTGTGGTGACATTGGAGTATCTAGGTGACATTAGGGTTTTGGTTGATATGTATCTTAAGGTGTTATCTTAGTACGAACTCTAGGGCTGTTCATGACACTTATAGGGATAGCTCATAAGATTGATCAGAAATGATAACTTTGAGGTGGTTTCATACCGTACAATAATTTCTACGTTTGTTCTCCGCTATTTGTAAATTTGGAGTGAACTTTTTGTCGCACATGAGGGATTTACTTATGATTCAACTATGCCAATATTGTTGAGAGAAATTGCGCTAGTGAAAGTATGGACCCTAGGCCTTGTTTCCAAGCATTTATACAACGTTTGGCTCGCCGTTTACTATTTGTTACATTGCTGTTTTATATTTTCAGATTACAAAAAACTATATCAACCATCCATATTACACTTGTATCACCATCTCTTCGCCGAACTAGTGCACCTATACAATTTACAATTGTATTGGGTGTGTTGGGGACACAAGAGACTCTTTGTTATTTGGTTGCAGGGTTGTTCGAGAGAGACCATCTTCATCCTATGCCTCCTGCGGATTGATAAACCTTAGGTCATCCACTTGAGGGGAAATTGCCATTGTCCTACAGAACTCTACGCTTGGAGGCCCAACATGAGTCTACAAGAAGAAGGTTGTGTAGTAGATATCAAGCTCCTTTCTGGCGCCGTTACCGGGGAGGTGAGTGCTTGAAGGTATATCTTTAGATCTTGCAATCAAATCTTTTAGTTTCTTGTTTTTCACTAGTTTGGTTTTATAAAATAAAACTACAAAAAAATGGAATTGAGGTTGCCTCATATGCTTCATCTTTTTAATGTCTTTCGTGAAAATGATGGAAAGGAAAATTGTGCTCTAGTGTTAGAAGAATAAGTTATTAAAATGTTTGGCACTAAACCTTTGAGTGATGAGCATGAGTGCAATGTTGTTAGTATGAATTCTTTGAGTATCCATAGTACTAATGATGAGTGCACTAGTCATGATAAAAATATTTCTTATAAGCATGTCAATTTTTGTGGAGTGCATAGAGTTTTTCAAGACATGCCTAAAAGGGAATATAGATTTTGTAAGAGACATAAGTATTTAGAAACTAAATGGTTGCAAGAGAGGCTATATGTTTGTGCTGAAAGACTTCATATTTCTCGCCATCCTTGTGAACTTTGCAATGAACGTGGTCATTATAATTTCCAATGTGAATTATTTCATGATTGAATTGTGTCCAAAAATTGTGATAACCTCATTACCCTTGAGAATCATAATGAACTTAGTATATTTTGGGGGTATGAAGAAATGAAACATGAAACTAAGGATGTTCCAGCATGGGCTCTCATGAAAGTGATTGATTTTGATCTAAATGAAATCTATATGTATTGCGTGGTAAATTGCATTGAGAATCCTTATATTGCCAATTACTTAAAGACAAGAAAACAAGTAGAAGAGGAAGAGAATACTAATGAAGGGGAAGAGGTTTCCCAATGTCCTCCTATTTTTGCTTATGATAAATCAAGTAACAAGGAGAAGCTTTTTATTCAACCGACCTCTTCAAAAAGAAGTTGGGAGGAATTAAATAAAGCCACACATAATTTGGTGAAGAAGAAGAATAAAAGAAGGAAAAGTAAAGGTAAAGAGGTATCTCTCCCAAATAATGTTGCTCCCATTATTGATAGACCTCATGAGAATGAATCAAAAATAGTTGTGGAATATGATACACTTGAGGATGATTTGGTTATGCCTATTGCTTGCTGTGATAATTATGATTGGGAAGATAATGATACGTCTTATAATATTGAAAATATTTATGGCACCAACTTGGAGAATGATGATAATAGTTGCTATACTATTGGTGCTATTCACACCATTAATGATGAGAGTGATTATGTTTATGATATACAAAGCCGCAAGCTTGGGGATGCTATGTTTGATGAAAATAAAATGTTTGAGAATTTATTTGTTGCAATTAATGTTTGTCCCAAGCTTGGGGATGCTATGCTTAATGAATATGATCTTTTTATCCCCCCTACTTTGAATGATCAAATTTGTTATAATAATTGCATGCCCCCTACTTATGATGATTATTGTGATGATACTTATGCAATGAAAAAGAGTGATGATTGCTATTATGATACTTGTCATAATTATGAATATCCTTTTACTAAATATTACACTTTTAGTGTGGAACCAATTTGTATTATTCAAGTCTTTTATGATACTCCCACTATTAGTCATGAGAAGAAATTTGCTTATGAGGAGAGTAGTAAAATTTCTATGCTTGTAGATCATGAAAAAATGCTTTATGTGATGGTTATATTGTGGAATTACTTAATGATGCTACTGAAAATTATTACGAGAGAGGAACATATGCTTATAGGAATTGCAATAATATCAAGTTTCTTCTCTATGTGTTCAAATTCTTGAAGATATGCTTGTTTTCCCTTCCTATCCTAGATGATCTTTGATCCCATAAATTGTTTGATCACAAAACCCCTATGCATAGGAAGTGTGTTAGACTTAAATGTGCTTGTCATGAGATTCATGATGCTCTTTTGCATGTTTCAATTATTATTCCTTTACGAGCATCATTGAAATTATCATGCCTAGCTAAAAGGCATTAAAGAAAAGCGCTTGTTGAGAGGGAACCCAACACTTTTACTTTATGTTTTGATGTGTTAACATTATTAATATGATGTATTAATCATGTTTTTCTCCTTTTATTTCAATAAAGTGCCAAGTAAAACCTTTGGGATAGTGTGGATACTTGCTTGTTTGATTCTGTGCAAAAACAGAAAGTTTTGCGTCCAGTATATGAATTATCTGATTTTACTGGAGAGTAAAAAAAATCTGCAATTTTTTAAAAAACTTTATATGCAAATCCCTTGAGTTTTCCTATTTTTTTTCAGAATTTTTAGAGTCAGGGAAGTTTGGTGATCATTCAGATCTTTACAGACTGTTCTGTTTTTGACAGATTCTGTTTTGCATGCATAGTTTGCTTGTTTCAAGTGTTCCTATAGCTTATATTGAGTAATATAAATTGTGGTAATGATTTAATACAGTAGGTATCATGTGGGAACAATTATTAATCTTGTCTTGAAAGTACCTAAGTGAATGATCTATATTTACTACACTAAGCCATCTCACGAAGTTCCGTTAAGTTTTGTGTGATTGAAGTTTTCAAGTTTTGGGTGAGACACCGATATGAGGAGAATAAGGAGTGACAATAAAATAAGATTGGGGATTAAAAAGGCACCCCAAGGTAATATTAAATGAAGACTCAAGCGTCTAAGCTTGGGGATGCCCCGGAAGGCATCCCCTCTTTCGTCTTCAACACTATCGGTATATCTTACTTGGAGCTATATTTTTATTTGCCACACAATATGTGCTTTTCTTGGGTCGTCATTATATTTTGTTAATTTCTGTTAGATGTTATTTATAATCTTTTTTTCAATAAAAATTTTCAAGAATTGCCTTTAGGATGTTTGCATTGCATGTTTGATGTGTGCTGTGTAAAAATAGAAACTTCTGCTGTAGTATTTGAATTTTCATATTTTACTGGTACGTGGAAAGTTTCTGAAATTTTTACACAGTATGTTCATATAAATATTATAGAATTTACTAAATTTTAATAATTGTTTGAGTTACATAATTACACAGTTTTCGTAAATTTCTACAGACTGTTCTGTTTAGACAGATTGCTGTCATAGTTTCGTTATCTACTTATCCTATACTTTTCATAGACTATCTTGGTAGATATAAATTGTTGAAATGATAGTATACAGTACCTAATGTTTAAAAATTATTATGCAACTTGTCTTGGCAGTACATAAAGAGTTGATTTATTATTATGTGTACTAACCTATCTCACAAGTTTTTTTTGAGTTTTGTGTGGATGAAGTTTTTGAGAATAGGTGAAACCATGGTATGAGAGGATTGAACGAGATAAAAAATCTCAAGCTTGAGGATTACCAAGGCACCCCAAGTAAATATTTCAAGAACTCTCAAGCATCTAATTTTGGGTATGCTATGCATCCCACCTCTCTTCATCAACAATTATCGGTTAGCTTATGTTGAGCCTAAATTTTTATTCGTTCACATGATGCGTGCTATTCTTGAAGTGATATTTTCCTTTTGCTTGCTGTTTGAATAAAGTACTTAAGATATGAAAATATTTATTGAGGGAGATATAGTCCTCACATAGCTACTTAATTGTTTGACTACTCATTGATCTTCACATATGTTTTGGAGTAGTTTTGTCATTTACTCTCGTGCTTCACTTATATCCTATAAGTAAATGGTTGAATGAATCGAATATCATAAATATGAAATTATACATGTTTTATATGCTTATCCCATTGGTAGTAATGACTTCACATATAAGAAGTATAGGTGGTAAAATTTATTGAAAGTTAGCAAACATCGCATTGGTCACTTGAACCATTCATGAAATAATATTGAAGAGAGATTTCACATATAAATATGCTATCTTGGACTTCTTCTATGATTGTGAATACCCATTAATTATTTTAAAACTTTAGAAAATTAGTTGAAGTTGGACAAGGAAGACAACGTAATGAGCTATGCTTGGGTATATTTGTATAGAAATTATATTGTTATGGATCCTCCAACATGTGGTGCTTGCTTCCACCTCATACTAGCCAAAACTTCCGCACCAAGTAGAAATACTACTTGTGCATCCAAACACCCTTAAACCCAAAGTTGTTCCATATGAGTCCACCATACCTACCTATATGCGGTATATACCTACCGTTCCAAGTAAATTTTCATGTGCCAAACTCTAAACCTTCAAATTAATATTCTGTTTTGTATGCCCGATCGCTCATATAGTAACTAGGGGCTGTCAGTATCTTCCATGCTAGGTGGGTTATTCTCACTATATGTGTTGATTCACTATCATTCACGAGAAAGTTGGCTGGTAATAGGGATTCCCAGTCCCAAAATTAAAGAAAAATGCAAATAATTAAACAAAACTCGCCCAGGAATGTTGTCGGTATGGACGGTACCCGTGGATTCGTCTCACCGTGGAGTGTGATTGATTGGTGGAGGGGGAGTAAAAGCTTTACCATTCTGTTTGGGAACTGCCTATAATGTATTTAGCATGGAGGATACCGAGATCTCTCAGTTATTATGGTGACAATGAAAGCATACCGCCCGAAATTATTATTCATCTCTGTTTTAAAAGCTCGAGCTCTGCCACCTATGCAAATCAATGCTTCCCTCTACGAAGGGCCTATCCTTTACTTTCTAGTACTTACCTTTATGCAAGAGTCATGGTGATCTTCACCACTTCCTATACTTTGCCTTTTTCTCTTGGCAAGCATCATGTGTTGGGGAAAGATCCAAGCATATATGGCCATTCAAATATATTTGTTCATGAATTATTATTGTTGACAATTATCTATAAGATAAATAAGTTTGGAGGCGAAATTTTAAGCCCCTGTCTTTTTCTGTGTTCGATGGATGCTATTTGTTCTAAAAATATGCTTTGAGTACTAGCAATCATGGAAGACTATATGATAGTTGAGTATGTGGAAGTTGCTAAATCAAAGCTCTTACATAGACCCTTCCTGAAAATAAGATGAATTGCAATTGTTTGGTAACTAAAAGCATAGTTTGTTAGTCTATACTTTAAACATGTGGATAGCTTGTTATTTCATCATGATAAGTTTTATGAGATGATCTACTATTTATGATATATAATGATGCTAGAAAAAATTATCGGAATTACCATTGATCAAATTTATGCACTATGCTAGCATTCACACTTCATAAATTATTTCTTTTATCATTTACCTACTTGAGGACGAGCATGAATTAAGCTTGGGGATGCTGATACGTCTCCAACGTATCTATAATTTATGAAGTATTCATGCCATGTTTACAATAATTCTACATGATTTTAGTATGATTTTATTAGAACTAACCCGGACTAACGCTGTTTTCAGCAGAACTACCATGGTGTTGTTTTTGTGTAGAAATAAAAGTTCTCAGAATGAGCTAAAAATTTATGGAGAATATATTTGGAAAATATAAAAAATACTGGAGCGGAGAGTTGGGGGCCAGAAGGTTCTCGAGGAGGCCACAAGCCTCGGGGGCACGGTCACCCCCCTAATCGCGGCCACCAGGCTTGTGGGTCCCTCGGGAGTCCACCGACCTCCCTCTTAGCTCTATAAATCGTCAAATATTCCAGAAACCCCAACGCAGAACCTAGATCGGGAGTTCCGACACTGCAAACATCTAGAGCCACGAAAAACCAATTGGGAGCCCATTCCGGCACCCTCCCGGAGGGGGAAACCATCACCGGAGGCCATCTTTATCATCCCGACGCTCTCCATGACGAGAAGGGAGTAGTTCACCCTCAGGGCTGAGGGTATGTACCAGTAGCTATGTGTTCGATCTCTCTCTCTCTCTCTCTCTCGTGTTCTTGAGATGGCACGATCTTGATGTACCACGAGCTTTGTTGATATAGATTGAATCGTATGGAGTGTTTCACCTCTCTATCTAGCTGTGATGAATTGAGTTTTCCCTTTGAAGTTTACTTATCGGATTGAGTCTTTAAGGATTTAAGAACACTTGATGTATGTCTTGCGATGGGATATCTGTGGTGACAATAGGATTTTCTATTTATCCACTTGATGTATGTTTTGGTGATCAACTTGCGGGTTCCGTGACCTTGGGAATCTATGCATAGGTGTTGGCACATGTTCTTATCTTGACGTTCCGATAGAAACTTTGGGGCACTCTTTGAAGTTCTTTGTGTTGGATGAATAAATCTGAAATTGTGTGATGCATATCGTATAATCAAGCCCAGGGGTACTTGTGGTGACATTGGAGTATCTAGGTGACATTAGGGTTTTGGTTGATATGTATCTTACGGTGTTATCTTAGTACGAACTCTAGGGCTATTCATGACACTTATAGGGATAGCTCATAAGATTGATCAGAAAAGATAACTTCGAGGTGGTTTCATACCCTAGAATAATTTCTATGTTTGTTCTCCGCTATTTGTAAATTTGGAGTGAACTTTTTGTCGCACATGAGGGATTTACTTATGATTCAACTATGCCAATATTGCTGAGAGAAATTGCACTAGTGAAAGTATGAACCCTAGGCCTTGTTTCCAAGCATTTATACAATGTTTTGCTCACTGTTTACTATTTTTTAATTTGTTACCTTGATTTTTTTATATTTTCATATTACAAAAAACTATAGCAACCATCCATATTGCACTTGTATCACCATCTCTTTGCTGAACTAGTGCACCTATACAATTTACCATTGTATTGGGTGTGTTGGGGACACAAGAGACTCTTTGTTATTTGGTTGCAGGGTTGTTCGAGAGAGACCATCTTCATCCTACGCCCCCCTGCGCTGATTGATAAACCTTAGGTCATCCACTTGAGGGAAAATTGCCATTGTCCTACAAAACTCTGCGCTTGGAGGCCCAACACGAGTCTACAAGAAGAAGGTTGTGTAGTAGACATCAGACAACAGCTAGCACTTGGCACCGAGTTAATAGGTTGGTTCCCTAAAATGATATAAGATAGCATATAATTGCATATAAAGTATCCTAGATTGATAATATAATAGCATGGAACAATTAAAAATTATAGATACATTGGATACGTATCACCATCCCCAAGCTTAATTCCTGTAGGTAAATGATAAAAAGTTAAAAACATCATTTTTGATGTGACATGCTACCCAACATGTAATATCTTTTTAGTATGATCATTGAGAAATGATGAACTAATTTATATCAACATAATAATATCCATAAAAATAAAAAAACATAATCATCACTCTTCAAAATATATGATCCCTAAAGAATGCTATTACCTACTCACATTATCATATCAAGCATGGCATGACTCCATCTTCACCGCATAAGTATAAATCATGAGCACCCATGATACGTCCATTTTGCATCATGATTTAATACTATTATTTATAATGTTTTTATGCATAATAATGCTTTATGGGGGTAATTCTAATACCTTTTCTCTCATAATTTGCAAGGTTTGCCCTAAGAGGGAGAATACCGCAGCTGGAATTCGGGTCCTGAAAAAGCATACCAGAGATACCTATTCTGCACATCTTCAAATGAGATAAAAATTTACAGAGATTTTTTATGGAATATATAATGAATATTGGAGCAAATAACTACCAAAGGGGGCCACCCTAGTGAGCACAAGACATCAGGGCGTGCTAGGCCCCCCAAGCGCGCCCTGGTGGGTTGTGCTCAGCACGGCCCACCTCTGAAGCCCATATTCTAGTATATAAGGTGTTTGGACCTAGAAAAATCAGGAGAGGACTTTTGGGATGGAACTCCACGGTATCGAGGCAGAACTTGGGCAGGAGCACTTTTGCCCTCCAGTGGAGCGATTCCGCCGGGGGAACTTCCCTCTCGGAGGGGGAAATCGAAGCCATTGTCATCACCAAACACCCTCTCATCTTTGAGAGGCTGTTCTTCATCAACATTTTCAACAACACCATCTCCTCTCAAATCCTAGTTCATCTCTTGTGTTCAATCTTTGTACCAGAAACTCAGATTGGTACCTATGGGTGACTAATAGTGTTGATTACCTTGTGTAGTTGATTACTATATGGTTTACTTGGTGGAAGATTATATGTTCAGATACATTATGCTATTCAATACCCCCTGATCTTGAGCATGCATATTATTTGTGAGTAGTTACCTTTGTTCTTGAAGTCACGGTAGAAGTCATGTTGCAAGTAATCATGTGAATTTGATATGTGTTCGATATTTTGATGATATGTATGTTGTGATTCCCTTAGTGGTGCCGTGTGAACGTCGACTACATGATAATTCACCATCCTTGGGGCTAAGGGAGTGCATTATGGAGTAGTTATTATATTATGGGTTGCTAGAGTGACAGAAGCTTAAACCCTAGTTTATGCGCTACTTCGTAAGGGGCTGATTTGGATCCACATGTTTAATGCTATTGTTAGATGTTATCTTAATACTTTTCTCGTTGTTGCGGATGCTTGAGAGGGGGTTAACCATAAGTGGGAGGTTTTTTCAAGTAAGAACAACACCCAAGCACCGGTCCACCCACATATCAATTTATCAAAGTAGCGAACGCGAGTCAAACCAACATGATGAAAGTGACTAGATGAAATTCATGTGTACCCTCAAGAACACTTTGCTTATTATAAGAGATTGTTTTGGTCTATCCTTTGCCACAAAATGATTGGGCTACCTTGCTGCACTTTATTTACCGTTATTGTTACTTGCTTGTTACCAATTATCTTGCTATCAAACTACCTATTACCTACAATTTCAGTGCTTGAAGAAACTACCTTGCTGAAAACCGCTTGTCATTTCCTTCTACTTCTCATTGGGTTAGACACTCTTACTTATCAAAAGGACTATGATTGACCCCCTACACTTTTGGGTCATCAAGACTCTTTTCTAGCACCGTTGCAGGGGAATGAAGCGCTCTTGGTAAGTGGAAATCGGTAAGGAAGAACTTATACCACGCGTTGGAATTTATTGTCACTTGCTACTATGGAGAACAATCCTTTGAGGGGTTTGCTCGGGGTATCTTCACCTCGACCGGAACCAAAATTAGTTGCCCCTTAACCTACTGCGCCTACTGAAAATATTTTTTATGAAATTTCTCCGGGTATGATAGAACAACTGCTAGCTAATCCTTATGCAGGAGACGAAGCTAAACATCCCGGTATGCACCTAATACACATGGATGAAATTTGTGGATTATTTAAGCTTGCAGGTTTATCCGGAGATGAAGTTAAAAAGAAGGTTTTCCCTTTATCTTTGAAGGTAAAAGCATTGACATGGTATAGGCTATGTGATGATATTGGATCATGGATCTGGAATCGATTGAAATTGGAATTCCACCAAAAGTTTTATCCTATGCATCTAGTCCATCGTGATCGGAATTACATATATAATTTTTGGCCTCATGAAGGAGAAAGCATTGCTATAGCATGTGGGAGGCTTAATTCAATGTTATATTCATGCCCCAATCATGATCGCTCGAGAGAAATTATTATTCAAAAAAATTATGCTCAGCTTTCTCATAATGATCGATCCATGCTCGATACTTCTTGTACTGGTTCCTTTATGAACAAGACTATTGAATTCAAGTGGGATCTCTTAGAAAGAATTAAACGCAACTTTGAATATTGGGAACTCGATGAAGGTAATGAGTCAGTTATTAAACTTGAGTTTGATTATGTTAAATCTTTTATGAATACTAATGCTTTTCACAAGTTCGACACTAAATATGGACTTGACTCTGAGATAGTAGCCTCCTTTTGTGAATCATTTGCTACTCATGTTGGTCTCCCTAAGGAGAAGTGGTTTAAATATCATCCTATTAGTGCATCTAGTGCCCCTTAGTGATTTTGGTGTATTGAAGACTTATAGGTTAAGGCACTAATGTGTTTGTGAGTGTACACAGGCTCTATAAGTCGATGAGGAGTTTGATATATTGGGAGATTATCGACCCCTAAAAATGTATGTCTTCAAGTGAAGACTTTCTCAAGACTTTGGTGAAGACTTTTGTGAAGACTTTGAAAATGAATAAGTTGGTGTGACCTTGACGATATGAACGAAGAATATGAAGCGTGAAGACTTTTGTTTTCGTAGTTTCATTTCCTTTATTTGAGTCATAGGAAACACCGTAATGTTAAAGGGGGCCAAGGTAATACTAAGGAAAATTTCCAACTGATGCTCAACTCCAATATCCTCAACCCATACAATCCTTCGAGTGAAGCTTTTGCAAATCTCTTACGGTTCGGACAAGTTCTTCGGTGACAGAGACGAAGTTCTTCTGGTCTCTGAGGAAACTGATCTGACTAAGGAGTTAGCATTTCGCTAGTGCAAATTGCCTACAGGTGAGGAACATGATAAGATGAGGACTTTCATAGTTCGAAATTCCAACCGTTGTTGTGCTTAGCGCCAGCTGTCTCCAATCATTCTTATCCACATAACGGTCATATCATTGGGGGCATTTATGTCTTATCATGTAAGGTTGCATCCTGGCTATAAATAGCCACCCCTCACAACCACTAGTTGGTTGGCTACTCCGAGAGAGAACGGACACTTGTCATTTGAGAGCAACCCATCCTCTGAGGACTTTGAGAGAAAATCATCAGTGAGGAAAAACCCACAACCAAACCACAAAACCCATAGTGATTGAGCATCACTGAAGAAATTCCTGTGTGGAACCGATGCTTGTTACCTTTGAGGACTGTGCATCCTCCAGACGGTTAGGCGTCATGGTCTAGTGATCCTATAGTCAATTGGGGACCATGAAGTGACCTTGGTCTAGAGCATCCAGCATTAAATTGTGGATCGCCGGGTGACCAGTTTGTGAGGGTTTTGGAAGTCTACCCTGAAGACTTACCACGAGTGTTGGGCGAGGACTGTGTGACCTTAGCTCAAGGAGAATACGGTAAGGACTGTGTGTCCTGGGACTGTGTGACCTCTGGTTTAAATACCGGGCCGCTCCAAACCAGACGTACGACTGTCATAGCAGTTGGAACTGGGTCATCACACCATTGTCTTCATCGAGCTACCTGGTTCTATTTCCTCAACCTCCTTATTCCTCATAAACCTGTCGATGAAATTGATTGTTACTGTTTGAAGAATTTAACTGAAGACTTTCGCAAATTCCTCACCTCAAATTCTTCAAGTTGCCTTGTTCATCACTGCTTATCCTTTATCACGCTACTCACTATTCGTGCATGTTTCATTTCATCATGATGACTAAGCTGATACTATGCTCCTCATGCACCTGAGTACTTATTCCACTGCTAGTTATTCATCACATTTCAAATTCCTCAAAATTGAAATTCCTCAAGTGATGAATTTGTAAAAATCGCCTATTCACCCCCCTCTAGTCGATATAACGCACTTTCAATTGGTATCAGAGCAGGTACTCCCTTCAAAGTCCAAAGTCAACGAAGGTGTTTCCACTCAACGTGACTCTCGTGTTAATGTTCTTCACAATCTGTTCAGCCGCTTCAAGAGACTTGACAATGAAAACGTTCAGCAAACATTTGATCGCCTCACTGATATATCAAATGAACTTCAAGCACTGGGTGCCACTGATATCACTGACCATGAAGTGGTGAAGAAACTGCTATGATCTCTCGATTCCTCATTTGATACTCTGGTTTTGATGATCCAAGAACGTGGAGATTATAAAGCTCTTGATCCTGCTGATATTCTTGAGAGACTCAATACTCATGAATTCCAACAAGCTGAAAAAAGAGACCTCTGTGGGCCAAGCTATGGAAGATCTCGTGCTCTGAAGGAAAAAGCAATTTCCTCATCTGAAGAAGAAGATTCTGACAGCAGCCTTGGTGATCCTGAAGAACTAAGTCAAGAACTATCAATGCTTGTGAGGAAATTCTAGAAGTTCTCAAGAAGATGTGGATTTGGAAGGTCATCAAAAAGTGGCTTAAGGAAATCAGATTCCTCAAAAGATTAGAAGAAAAGAACTTGTCATCGTTGCAAGAAGCCTGGTCACTTCATCTCCGACTGTCCTCTCTGGGAAAAAGACTCAAAGAAGAAGAAGAAATACAAGGATGATAGTTCTTATGACTCGAAGAAAAGGAGAAATCTTCAAAGTCCTCATCTGCAAAGTCCTCAAAGCACAAGAAGAATGGTTCCAGAAAGGCTCGAGCATTCATCGACAAGGAAATGGATTCTGAGGAAGAATCTAAAGAATATGAAGAAGAGGAAGAATCTGAGGAGGAATCAGAATTTGGTGTCGCTAGCCTTGCTCTCGCTACTGCTTTCGTCAGCAAGTCCATCTTCAACAATGAATAATATGACTACTCCAACGACTCTGACGTTAGCAATGATGATTATGCTCCCACTTATTGATTCATGGCAAAAGGCTCAAAGGATGATACTCTAAAAGCTACTGAGTGGGTTCTCGATAGTGGATGCACAAACCACATGACGGGTGACAAGAATCTACTGATGAATTTGCCACTCACTCCATCTCCTCTGAAGCATATCACCTATGCAGACAAAGGAAAAAAGCAAGGTATTGGGACTTGGTAAGGTTGCTATCTCAAAGGACCGAACCATGGATAAGGTGATGCTTGTTGAATCCCTCGGGTTCAACCTTATGTCTGTCTCAATGATTTGTGATCTTGATATGGTTGTCATATTTGGAAAATAACATTGTGTTGTCATCATGGAATCTGAGAATTCCAACGTCTTCGAAGGCTTTAGGAGAGGAGACTTGTATATTGTTGATTTCTCTACAGGTCCTCAACCTGCCACTTGCTTACTTGCAAAGTCTTCAGAAGGCTAGCTATGGCATCGACGACTTGGACATGTTGGTATGAGGAACCTGCACACACTCATGAAGAAAAAGCACGTCATTGGCATTGAGGGTGTCAAATTCCTCAAGGACCACCTCTGCGGTGCATGTGAATCTGGGAAGATGACCAGATCCAAGCATCCCTCGAAGACAATCATGACCACGACTCGACCCTTTGAATTGCTTCACATGGATCTATTTGGCCCCACTCATTACTCCGTACTAACAAATGCATCAATTTTGTATGGCTTTGTCATTGTTGATGATTACTCTCGTTACACATGGGTGCATGTTATTCTGTACAAAAATGAAGTGCAGGACGTCTTCAGACGATTTGCTTCAAGGGCCTCCACCAACTTCGGCGTCAAGATCAAGCATATCAGGAGTGATAGTGAGACTGAGTTCAAGAACACTAATCTTGATGAATATCTTGATGAACTTGGTATTACTCATGAGTTATCTGCCCCTTATACTCCTCATCAGAATGGTATCGTGGAACGCAAAAACAGGACATTTGTTGAGATGGCCCGCACCATGCTTGACGAATACAAAACCCCTCGTCGCTTCTGGCCTGAAGCAATTGATACTGCATGCCACATCATCAACAGGGTATATCTTCACAAATTCCTCAAGAAGACTTCATATGAGCTCATGACAGGCAAGAAACCCAATGTAAGTTATCTCAAAGTCTTCGGTGCAAAATGCTGGATCAGAGATCCTCACCACAGTTCTAAGTTTGCACCGAAAGCACATGAAGGTTTTATGCTTGGTTATGGAAAGGACTCGCACACCTACAAAGTCTTCAACACCTACCATCACAAGGTGGTTGAAACTGTAGATGTGCGGTTCGATGAAACTAATGGCTCGTAAAGAGAGCACGTGCCTTCCGTGTTAGATGAACAATCTCCTAAGGAATCCATCAAGCTGAAGGCAACAGAAGATGTCATACCCACCGAGGAAATCATTCCAACAAATGAAGAATCTCATGCTGATATACTTGAAGAAAATGGTGCTGATGAAAATCCTCAGCCTCGTCAACCTGGTCATCCAAGAGTAGTAAATGAAGTGCAGATTGACAAAATCATCGATGACATCAATGCGCTAGGTCCTCTCACACGCTCAAAAGCTTCACATTTAACTAACTTTTGTGGGCACTTTGCCTTTGTCTCTATCATAGAGCCCACCAAAGTTGATGAAGCATTCAAGGAGCCTGAGTGGATTCAAGCTATGCAAGAGGAATTGCATCAATTCAAGCTCAACAATGTGTGGGAACTTGTCAAGCGGCCAGATCCTCGCAAGCATAACATGATAGATACCAAGCGGATCTACCACAACAAGCAAGATGAAAATGGCCGTGTGGTGAGGAATAAGGCTCGACTTGTAGCTCAAGGCTACACACAGGTTGAGGGAAATGATTTTGATGAAACTTTTGCACCTGTTGCTAGACTTGAAGCTATTCGCATATTAGTGGCTTACGCTAACCATCATAATATCATCTTATATCAAATGGATGTGAAAAGTGCTTTCCTCAATGGTAAGCTTGAGGAAGAAGTATATGTTGCTCAACCCCCAGGTTTTGAAGACCCTAAGCATCCTGACAAAGTCTTCAGACTAAACAAGGCCCTCTATGGCCTCAAGCAGGCCCCTTGGGCGTGGTACGACACTCTGAAGGAATTCCTCATGAAGAAAGGCTTCAAACCCGGTTCACTTGACCCTACTCTTTTCACAAAATCCTATGACAATGAACTGCTCATATGCCAAATATATGTTGATGATATTATCTTTGGCAGTACTGGCAAACGTTACAGTGATGAATTTGCCTATATGATGCGTGAAGAATATCAAATGTCTATGATGGGAGAGTTGAAATTCTTCCTAGGTCTTCAAATTCATCAGCAAGACAATGGCATCTTCATCTCACAAGAGAAATACCTCAAAGATGTTTCGAGGAAATTCGACATGCAAGATTGCAAAGGCGTTAAAACTCCAATGCCTTCAAAAGGCCACCTCTGCACTGATGAAAATGGTAAAGATTTCGATCAGAAGGTATACCGCTCCATGATTGGCTCCTTATTGTACCTATGTGCATCTAGGCTTGATATAATGCTAAGTGTTTGCATGTGTGCTCGATTCCAAGCAACACCGAAGGAATCACACCATAAGGCTATCAAACATATTCTTCGATACTTAGCTCACACACCAACACTTGGATTGTGGTATCCCAAGGGCTCAAATCTTCACCTCGTCGGATACTCTGATGCTGACTATGCTGGAGATCGCGTGGATTGCAAGTCAACATCAGGCACATGTCATTTCCTCGGACGATCCTTAGTCTGTTGGTCCTCGAAGAAGCAGAACTGCATTTCACTCTCTACTGCAGAAGTTGAGTACATTGCTGCTGGCTCGTGTTGTGCTCAGTTACTATGGATGAAGCAAACCCTCAAGGACTACGGAATCAAGTTGAAGAATGTGCCTCTCTACTGTGACAACGAGAGTGCCATCAAGATTGCGTACAACCCAGTTCAGCACTCCAAGACCAAGCACATCCAGATTCGTCATCACTTTCTTCGAGATCATGTACTCAAGGGCGACATCTCCATCAACCACATTCCCACTGAAGAACAGCTGGCCGATATCTTCACAAAGCCCTTGGATGAAAAGAGATTTTGCAAGTTGTCGTGTGAGCTAAATATCTTAGAATCTTCGAATGTTCTTTGATGAAGAACACACATCCTAACACTTATGCAAAATTGATGACTTAGATGTGCAACACACGAAGTAACATTTTTCTTCAATCAATGAAGAATAACTCTCTAAGTGTGGAGAAATTAACGACGGATTTGATTCTCAGAACTCTACGACAATTGTACACGGTGTCTGAAATCATCATTCTTGTACGATGGGTTACGCCACCAACCAAAAGTTGAAATTCTTCAAAGTGAGCATTTTGTTGTTTTTGCAAATTCTTCAAACTATCAAATTCCTCAAATTTGCAAATTCCTCAACTTTTTCAAATTCCTCAACTTTTCAAATTCCTCAAACTTTGAAACTCATGTTCTTCATTGACTATACATATATATATATATATTTATATTTGAGTTTTCAATGTCCTCAACAGCATTCACTTATTGCTAATTCTTCAAGTTGATTTTCATCTAAGTGAATGTGATCGGACCCTTTTTCCCCCTCTATGCTAAACTCAACCAAGTCTGTTCACAAATTCTTCATATGCTTCTACTTTGAAACTCGTTCAAAGTCTTCACTCTATCCTTCACAGCTGAAGAATTTGCAAACGAAAACTTTGAAATCTTCTCTACCAAAATTTTCGGCAATTCCCGCTCAAATTGTTCCTATTCCCGCGCCTAGATAACCCACGACCCCCCACTATCGCCACCGCTAAGTACGTGGGTGACACCTATCGCGTGGAGAGCAAGGGTCAGGGGCAATCCTGTCCAAAATCTTCGGGCGGATCGGTTTTCACTTCCTCTATAAATGCCCCCTTCCCATCAACTATGCTCGGTTACTCCGCATCTCATCCCTCTCCCAATCTCCAACCTAGCGCCGCCGCTGAAGTCATCGTCACCGGTGAGGAAGAGCTTCACTGCCTCAACCTCGTCGTCGCCGTACTCGCACCGGCTGTGGAAATCCTCATCCCGCCACCGCTATAGCTGTCTCCCTCTGCCAAGCTAGGGCGTGGGAGATCTGAACGCACGAACTTCCCAATCTCATCTCCGAGTTCGTCGTGTTCTTCACCAGGGTAAATAAAATTTACTTTTACTGCCCTTGTTTGATCCTCAAATGCTCTTTATATTCCTCAAAAGGTGTTTGTTCTTCATGAACCTTATTTTAAAGCACCTTACATCTCCTCATACTTGATGATTTTCTCTAAGTAATGATTTTCTTCAAGATTCCTCAATTGTGCAAATCCTCAAAATTTGCACAACTCAGGAACCTAAGACAAAGAACACTTAGTAAAATTCCTCAAGACATCCATGGTCAAATTCCTCACACCTAATGTTTCTTCAAAATTTCTGAGAACGCATATGACCTCTTCAAATTACTCGCACCTATACTCTGTTCACAGGTACAACATGTCCGCTGATGAATCACTAGGTTCTCATCAACTTAACTCATTTGCAGTGCTACTTGAAGAAAAACTATGTACCTCTTCAGAATCTTCAAGAGTTCATATTCCTCAAGTGAAGAAAATGTCTGATGGAAAGAAACCTCAGAAAGGAGGGAAGAAGCTAGATGTGCACACTGCATTTGAGATCCCTGAGGATCTGTATGATGAATATTGCATACCTGACGAAGAAACACATGGAAAGGAGACGACCAAGCAAAGGAAGATCCGTCTGCAAAAGATTGAGAGGAGATGGGCCAAAGAATGGAGAGAATATCGTTATGTAACTCCAAAATACATGATGAAATTCGCTGTAAAACCACCTTGCAGCAGGCCTCCTCTTGCTCCAAACCAAATTGCTGATCCTACTAGCCTCAAAACTGGTGAGGACTTTCCTGACATGTGGGAGAAGCAACAAGCCAAGTTGGCGAGGAAAGCCAAAGAGGCAGTGAAGAAATTCAATGAGGATTCTGCTGCTGCTGCCTCTGCCGGAGCTTCTGCTAGTGCTCCGAAGAAAATGGTAAAGAAACCTGCTCTAAAGATTGGTTCTTCAACATCAAAATCCTTAGTACAAATTCCTCAAGGTCAAAGGCCTCAGCCCAGAAAACCTTCTGCACGTGGAACTATTGCTGCTCAGTCATCTGCAACAGCTACAAAGTCCTCAACCCCAGTGCATCTGTCAACATGCAAAAGGACTGAGGGTTTCACCAAAGTTCCGAAGCTCACAGCAAGCCCCTCCACAACTGCAAAGTCTTCAACCAGCCCCTCTGCGTTGAAGCTAAAGAAAACTGCTAGATGAGGTCAATGACCAAGTCCTCACACAAGTAAGGCTGTGATGACCATACCCTCACATTCTGAGGATAATGATAGTGATGATGATGAAGCTGATGATGAGGAATTGGTAGAAATCATCAGACAAAGTCAGCACAGGGCTGCTAGAGCAAAGGGCAACTCTGTTCCTCTCATGTTGGATCCCAAGATGATCCTCAACTTCATCGATATATGGCATGAAGACCCAAGCACCCCATTTTCTTCACTGAATCTGCCTCCTGAAGTGGATCATGTCCTCACCCACTTCATCTCTGAAGAACAATGGAAGAGAGAGCAAGCTCAGAGAGCTAAGAGGAACAAGACTCGCAAAGAAAAGTTTTTGCGCCAAAATGTGATGAATTTGACCCCAAATCAACTCTTCACAGTTCAGTCCGAGATTCGCTCTCTCTCTCTTTGGATCAACAGAAATATGATGTTGAATGGAAGGGCACCAAGGTCAGACTCGTCAGGGATGCTCAAACAGCTGTAAAGGATCACAACACCAGGGTTGCAACTCGATCGCAACCACAAATGCCTCAGTTTGAAGAAATTGCTCGGACTGCAGATGAAACTCCTCAGGTAGCCGATGAAAATGCTCAGCCTGATGAAATTGCTGTAGGAAATGCTTCTGCACCAGAAGCAACTGCCAGTGCTGCTGAGGAAACTCAGACCGCTGATGAACATGCCAGGGCAACCTCCAATGTTGTGCCTGAGGAAACTGCTATGCCAACATTTACTTCTGATGTACCTGAAGAATCTGATAGTCCAGCTGAAGAATCTGTTGTGCCTGAAGAAACTGAACCACCCAGGGCGGCTGCATCAGTCGTTCCTAAAGAAACTGCTACGGCTGAGGAAAATCTCCTCAAAAGAAAAGCATCAACTTCTGAAGCCCTGTGTTGAAGAAGTTGAAAACTTTGACAAGTTCCTCAACAACACCAATTGATGCAACTCCAATTTCCTCGGCACCAGCCTATGCTATTGTGCCAATCGGGGAAGCATATGACATTCCTCAAGAAGAAGAGAATCATTCGGCTGCTTCCTCAGTGCCTCTTGATGAGGAAATTGTCATCGATGACACTACATCAACCCCCAAGGTATCATCGCTCCAGCTTCTGGTAACTGCTGAGAAAGCTGGCGAAGACATTGATGAAGACGTTGACATTGGTGACACCACTCCAGTCGTCAATGATGAATATTGGGAATCTTCACATCCCAATTCACCAATGACAACTCCTCTGATGTTGATTCCTTAGTCACCTGCACAGACTGAAGAAATCCCAGAAGATCTGAACATCTGTACCTTCCAGACAGTGAAGAAATTCCAGCTGCAACAGCTGAGGAAATTGATGCTCCGACCACTGCTGAGGAACCAGCTCTTCAAATTACTCAGTCTGTTGTTCCTTCCATGCCAACGGAGATCAAGGGGCGTACACGAACAAATCTTCAACCCAAGCCAAGACTGCCTCTCAAAGGCTCTGTTCGTCCCAAATTCCTCAAGACCAATTTCTTCGATGAACACATGTTCTTCTCTGGACCAAACCCCTATGACTCTGCAAGGGCTGGTCGCAACAGGTTCTGGACTGCCACTCAACTGAATTACTATGCCTTAGTCCTCTATGAGAAGAAGAAAGTCTTCGAGCACCATCAGATTCCTCACGCTGACATGGAAAGTCTTCCATCATTTACTCCTGTGCTCCAAGTTTTATATGATGCTGGACTTCTTCCATTTTGTGTTGACATCTGCGATTGGAATGAGGAAATCATCCTTCAATTCTATGCCATGTTGCATATCAGCGGAGATTCCTCAGACATCAACTCTTGGATATTGGACTAGATGACTGGCACAACACACTTCACTGCTCAAGCCTCTGAATTGCTTTAGTGTGTCCCAGTCCAAATTCCCTTAGATGAAGCCCGCAAGTTGTTTGATGAATCTCCTCTACCCAATCAACTGATGAATGTGTTGATGAAGACATTGCCACCTGGAAAGCCTCAATGCCAAGTCTTCTTAGTGAAGGATCTGCTCTATGTGCCTCGCACAGTCTATCGCATCCTGACAAAAACACTGTGTCCTCAGAAAGGCCATAACTCTGAGGAAGAAGAAGTTGAAGGAATCATGAAGAATGTGCTCGTCAATATCATACATGGTATTCCCATTAACTTACATGACTTCTTCATGAGGACTTTGGCCAGTGCAGTTGTCGCTCCATTTGAGCAGAAGCCATATGCACCATGGATTATGAAATTCATCAGGGATAAGTCCTTAGTGCACTACAAAGCTGATTTCCAGAATAACTTCAGTTTCCTGCAACCAGTTGAAGTCATCAAGAGTACAATTTCATCAGTTGAAGGGAAAGGCGAGTCTGTTATTGATGAAGGAACACGTCCCCTGGATGGACAGTTTCACAAAGCCGCTTCCTTCTCCACAAACGATGACACTGCCACACAAGACTCTGATGCAAAGGCCTCAGCTTCCAAAGAGTGTGCCCCTTGATTGATGACTGATCGCGACCTTCTTATAAGTCTTCATTAGAAGGTCGATCACAATCATAAGTGGGTAAAGCGTCAACTGGGTATATTGTGCAGAATATGACCGTGATGCAGAACATTGTCAAGAGGAACCACTACTATGCTCATGAAAATCTCAAGCGCTCTTGGGTTGTGCTAACTCACCTCATGCCTTTTGAAGAATTGGATGAGATGAACTTTGAAGAATATCCTGACTTCGCTCGCTGTCCTCAGAAGAAGTTCAAGAAAGTCCAACTTCCTCTGATGGTCACCAGTTCATATTCTTCATCTCGTGAGCGCGATGAAGATGAAGACATTGAAGATACTGCTGCTGGCCCTGCATCAACAATCGACCCCGACAACGTTGGCGCTCCTTATTCACCAACAAGATGAAATTCCTCATGGGGCGTTAGTCATCACTTTTTCTTCCCTTTTGGTCTTCGATGACAAAGGGGGAGAAAATTTGAGTTAGTCTTCAAGCGGGTCTATATATATATGGGCTATTTTGTTTAAGTTACAACTCTCGCTCTTCTGAAGTTTTTGGTTATTGAGTTGTAAACTTAAGTCCGATGGTGGTCTGACACTTTTGAACTATTTCCTCGCATGTTTATTTCCTCAAATACCTTAATGCATGCATGCTGAATTTCGTCATACACCATTTTCCTCACGCATTTCAAATTCTTCATTTCATATATTCAAATGCGTGTATGAATTACAAGATATAGGGGGAGTTCTCCATGTTTTGAACCTGCCATGTGCATTTGCAGTCCAAAGTAAATTCCTCAAATATGCACATCTTCAGGGGGAGTTTTTCTATATCTTGCAATCAAATTCCTCAAAATCTGTACTTTCACTTCATATGTTTATCCCTGTTGAAAACTTAACCTATTTGTCATCAATCACCAAAAGGGGGAGATTGTTAGTGCATCTAGTGCCCCTTAGTGATTTTGGTGTATTGAAGACTTATAGGTTAAGGCACTAATGCATTTGTGAGTGTACACAGGCTCTATAAGTTGATGAGGAGTTTGATATATTGGGAGATTATCGACCCCTAAAAATGTATGTCTTCAAGTGAAGACTTTGCTGAAGACTTTCTAAAGACTTTGGTGAATACTTTGTGAAGACTTTGAAAATGAAGAAGTTGGTGTGACCTTGAAGATATGAATGAGGAATATGAAGCGTGAAGACTTTTGTTTTCGTAGTTTCATTTCCTTTATTTGAGTCATAGGAAACACCGTACTGTTAAAGGGGGCCGAGGTAATACTAAGGAAAATTTCCAACTGATGCTCAACTCCAATATCCTTAACCCATACAATCCTTCGAGTGAAGCTTTTGGAAATCTCTTACGGTTCAGACAAGTTCTTCGGTGACAGAGACGAAGTTCTTCTGGTCTTTAAGGAAACTGATCTGACTGAGGAGTTAGGATTTCGCCAGTGCGAATTGCCTACAAGTGAGGAACATGATAAGCTGAGGACTTTCATAGTTCGAAATTCCGACCGTTGCTGTGCTTAGCGCCAGCTGTCCCCAATCATTCTTATCCACATAACGGTCATATCATTGGGGGCATTTATGTCTTATCATGTCAGGTTGCATCCTGGCTATAAATAGCCACACCCCACAACCACTAGTTGGTTGGCTGCTCCGAGAGAGAACTCACACTTGTCATTTGAGAGCAACCCATCCTTTGAGGACTTTGAGAGAAAATCATCAGTGAGGAAAAACCCACAACCAAACCACAAAACCCATAGTGATTGAGCATCACTGAAGAAATTCCTGTGTGGAACTGACACTTGTTACCTTTGAGGATTGTGCATCCTCCAGACGGTTAGGCGTCATGGTCTAGTGCTCCTGCAGTCAATTGGGGACCATTAAGTGACCTTGGTCTAGAGCATCCAGCAGTAAATTGTGGATCGCCGGGTGACCAGTTTGTGAGGGTTTTGGAAGTCTACCCTGAAGACTTACCACGAGTGTTGGGCGAGGACTATGTGACCTTAGCTCAAGGAGAATACGGTAAGGACTGTGTGTCCTGGGACTGGGTGTCCTCTGGTTTAAATACCAGGCCGCTCCAAACCAGACGTACGACTGTCATAGCAGTTGGAACTGGGTCATCAAACCATTGTATTCATCGAGATATCTGGTTCTATTTCCTCAACCTCCTTATTCCTCATAAACCTGTTGATGAAATTGATTGTTACTGTTTGAAGAATTTGACTGAAGACTTTCACAAATTCCTCACCTCAAATTCTTCAAGTTGCCTTGTTCATCACTGCTTATGCTTTATCACACTACTCACTGTTCGTGCATGTTTCATTTCATCATGATGACTAAGCTGATACTATGCTCCTCATGCACCTTAGTACTTATTCCGCTGCTAGTTATTCATCACATTTCAAATTCCTCAAAATTGAAATTCCTCAAGTGATGAATTTGTAAAAATCGCCTATTCACCCCCCCTCTAGTTGATATAACGCACTTTCACATCCCCCTATTAAAAAAGAAATCAAAGAACCGATCATAGCTAAAGAAGAAACTATCATTTACAATGTTGATCCAGTTGTGCCTACTACTTATATTGAGAAACCAGTTTTCCCTGTTAGGATAAAGGAACATGCTAAGGTATCAACTTTGGTTCACAAAATTAATATTAAAGTACCTAAGCCCTCTTAACAAATTAAAGTAGAACCTAGTGTTGCTATGTTTAAAGATCTCTTGGTAGAAAATATTGATGGGCATGTTGTTTACTTCTGTGATGAAGCTGCTAGAATGGCTAAACCAGATGAAAAAGATAAACATAGACCCGTAGTTGGCATGCGTGTTGTCTTGGTTAAAATAGGATATCATTGCTATCATGGCTTATGTGATTTGGGTGCTAGTGTGAGTGCTATTACTTTTACTTTATACCAAGAAATAACGAATGACATAGCACCTGCTGAAATAGAAGACATTGATGTTACTATTAAACTTGCTAATGGAGACACCATCACACCACTTGGGATTGTTAGAGATGTTGAAGTCTTGTGTGGGAAAATAAAATATCCTACTTATTTTCTAGTTCTTGGTTCCCCACAAGATGACTTTTGTCCCATTATCTTTGGTAGACCTTTCTTGAACACTGTTAATGCTAAGATAGATTGTCAAAAAGAATCCGTCAGTGTTGAGTTTGGTGATGTGTCTCATGAGTTTAACTTTTCCAAGTTTAGTAGACAACCTCGTGACAAAGAATTATCTAGTAAGGATGAAATAATTGGTCTTGCGTCTATTGCCGTTCCTCCTACTAATCGACTACAACAATATTTGCTAAATCATGAAAATGATATGCACTCGCGTGAAAGAAATGAAATAGATAAAAATTTCTTTGAACAACAACCTCTACTAAGACACAATTTGCCTATTGAAACTCTAGGAGGTCCTCCTAAACCTAAAGGTGATCCTGTGTTTGAATTAAAACAATTATGTGACACTTTGAAGTATGCTTATCTTGATGAGAAAAAGATACATCATGTTATTATTAGTGCTAAGCTTTCAAAACACGAAGAATAAAAAATATTAAAAATTCCAAGGAACCACCGGGATGCTATTGGATATACTCTTGATGATATTAAGGGCATTAGTCCCACTCTATGTCAGCACAAGATTAATAAGGAACCGGATGCTAAACCCGTTGTTGATCACCAATGATGGTTGAATCCTAAGATCAAAGAAGTGGTAACAACTAAAATATTAAAGCTCCGGGAAGCAGGTCTAATCTATCCAATAGCTAATAGTAGATGGGTAAGTCTCGTTCATTATGCCCCTAAGAAAGGAGGTATTACTGTTGTTTGTAATGATAAAAATGAACTTATCTGAGGGATCACTAGAAGAGTGTCTAGAGGGGGGTGAATAGACTACTAGCAGAAATTTAAAACCCAACCTTTTCCCAAGTTAATTAGTTGGCAGATTTTAACAGTTTTAGCAAAGCTAGCAAGTCTAACAGCCCCACACATGCATGTCAATAAATATGGCAGCGGAAAGTAAAGACATTGCATATGAAGTAAAGAGTTGGGATAAGTAGATCAAACGCAGTTGAAGACACGATGATTTTTCCCATGGTTCCGATAGGTGGCGCTATCGTACATCCATGTTTATGGAGTCTTCAACCCACGGAGGGTAACGGTCGCGAGAGTCCATGGAGGGCTCCAACCAAAAGGGTCCACGAAGTAGCAACCTTGACTATTCCATACGGCTTCCGTCCACAAAGGACTAGCCTCACTATGGGGTAGATCTTCACGAAGTAGGCAATCTCCTTGCCCTTACAAACTTCTTGGCTCACTGCACAACATGAAGTAGGAGGCTCCCAAGCGACACCTAACCAATCTAGGAGGCACCACCCTCCAAAAGGTAATAGGCTCGGTAATGATGATGAACTCCTTGCTCTTGTGCTTCAAGATGATAGACTCCTCAACACACAATCTCTCTCTCACAGGTTTGGCTTTGTAGAAGATATGGGATTGGTGGAAAGCAACTTGGGGAGGCTAGAAATCAAGATCCATATGATTGGAGTGGAAGATCTTGACCTCAACACAAGGATAGGTGGTTCTCTCTCAGAAAATCTGATAGGATAGGTATGGAATAGTTCTGAGTTCTTCTCTTTTGAGTGAGTGGTGGTGAAGGGTATATATAGGCATCCCCAAAAATCCAACCGTTACACACAAAATGACCAACTCAGTGACACTGATGTGTTAATCTTGGTGGTACCGAAGTGACCAAAAGGTGGCAACTTTTGAATCTCGGTGAGACCGATATAGGAAACTTGGTTGCACCGATAAGGTGACCAACAGTCAGATTTCCAATCTCGATGACGTCGATCCAGCATTCTCGGTGGGACCGAAAATGTGAATTTGCGTAACAGAAAGTTGGCAACCTAAACTCGGTGGCACCGGTATGGAATCGGTTGCACCGAAGTGGCTAGGGTTTGGCAGAGTCTGTCTAGGTACTGGAATCGGTGGCACCGAAGTGGGATAGTTGGTTGCATCGCTTTTGAGTGTTGGGTATAGAACAGACTTTGGTGGGAGAGTTTTGTGGATGTTTTGGGCGACTATCACTTGTGCACGTTTGAGCATATTGTTCACCAACAAAACTTTACCCCCTTTTAATAGTATTGGCTTTCCTATGGACTCAAAGTGATTTCTCACAAATATAAAATGTAGAGTCCTCTTGCTTGAAGCTTGGCCAACCTATTTCCTTGCTTCTTGGGGTTTCTCCACAATCTCCTTTTTGCCAATCCTCTCATAGAACATTTCCTGAAATATACTTAGTGGAAACATTAGTTCGAGAGACAATGTATGTTGTCATGAATTATAAAAACCACCAAGGGAGCAGGTTGTGCTTTCAATCTCCCCCTTTTTGGTAATTGATGAAAACATACAATCAAAGCTTCAAATAAAGATATGCATGGTTATACTGAAGACTTTGAGAGACACATGACTTAGACTTGATCCCCCTAAATGTGTGTAGTTCTTTAAAGGATAGTTGCTTTTGAATGGATGAACACACATAAGGTAGAAGGGATATAACAGGCCATGTGTATCTTGGCTATATGCATCAAATATATATGAATGAGATGTATCTTTGTTCAAGACATCACTCTTGCAAACAATATGTGCAAGAAGCAAGAGATTATCTTGACCAAGGATATGATGCATATACTTACCTTGAGTTCTTGAGCATCTTGGTAATAGAAACACACTTGAGAAAATAATGTTAGGAAACACAAGAGTATTCTACCAAACAACAAGATAATAGAACTCAAAAATTCCAAGATACGGAGGACATAAGAAATAGTATTCCTTAGAACTGATATGTCTCCAAAATCATTGACAATTTTCTCACATAGATATGAAAATGGATTATCCTCTCCCCCTGAAACTTAGCATGTAGATATTAGGATTGGATAAGGTGAGAAAGGTCAACAATTTTTTTCTCCCCCTACTTTGATATTCTCCCCCTGTTTATAAAGGTATGAGTATTGACATTGGCTCTCCCCCTTGATCATATCTCCCCCTTTGCATAAGCATGTATCTCCCCTTTAGCATGAAGCTTTGGTCTTCTCCCAAAATGGTTGAAGCTTTGATCTTCTCCCCCTTTGGCATTAATTTCCAAAAAGCAAGGGCGGAGAACAAAAACAGGGATAGATACAGGGATCATAAACTGAGAAGGGATCCTTGAGAACAAGGGTCATCAAAATGTAGGATTCATAGAAATGAAAACTGACAGTGTCATGAAAAATGATTTGTTCTTCTCCTCCTTTCTTCATTGAAGATAGGGATCCTTGAAGAGAGAAATTTTGTCCTCAAGACTAACTCTAGTTCTTCTCCCCCTAAGCAATACAAGTTTTTTTTATGAGGGATCATCGAAGTAATAGAAGTATTACAAGACAGTTTACTGAGAAAACACAGAATTGCAAAAATGAATTCAAATGAACCAGAATGAAAATCGGTGACTCCGAGATAGATAGATCGGTGGTACCGAGATGTTGTAGTGCAGCTTGTCTGCAATTTCGGTAGAACCGAGATATCTGGGTCGGCAGCTCCGAAAGAGAAACCAAGTATCTGTTTTCACAGAATCAAGAGAAACATTTGCAATGAAATATACAAGGAATATCAAATAGAGAAGATTTGAGTGGTTATGAAAAATCATGCAATAGAGAGCAAACCACACCATATTCTTAACTAGATGTCGGGGATTTAATCAATCCCGTATACAATTCCCTTTGTCTATCGGTATGATACTTGCCCGAGATTCGATCGTCGGTATCTCTATACCTTGTTCAATCTCGTTACCGGCAAGTCTCTTTACTCGTTCCATAATACATCATCCCGTGACTAACTCCTTAGTCACATTGAGCTCATTATGATGATGTCTTACCGAGTGGGCCCAGAGATACCTCTTCGTCACACGGAGTGACAAATCCCAGTCTCGATTCATGCCAACCCAACAGACACTTTCGGAGATACCCATAATGCACCTTTATAGCCACCCAGTTACGTTGTGACGTTTGGCACACCCAAAGCATTCCTACGATATTTGGGAGTTGCACAATCTCATGGTCTAAGGAAACGATACTTGACATTGAAAAGCTTTAGCAAACGAACTACACGATCTTGTGCTATGCTTAGGATTGGGTCTTGTCCATCACATCATTCTCCTAATGATGTGATCCCGTTATCAACGACATCCAATGTCCATGGTCATGAAACCGTGACCATCTATTGATCAACGAGCTAATCAACTAGAGGCTCACTAGGGACATGTTGTGGTCTATGTATTCACACATGTATTACGGTTTCCGGTTAACACAATTATAGCGTGAACAATAGACAATTATCATGAACTAGGAAATACAATAATAACCATTTTATTATTGCCTCTAGGGCATATTTCCAACAGTCTCCCACTTGTACTAGAGTCAATAATCTAGTTACATTGTGATGAATCGAACACCCATAGCAATCTGGTGTTGATCATGTTTTGCTCGTGAGAGAGGTTTAGTCAATGGATCTGCGACATTCAGATCCGTATGCACTTTACAAATATCTATATCTCCCTCCTGAATGTAATCACGGATGGAGTTGAAGCGGTACTTGATGTGTCTTGTCTTCTTGTGAAACTTGGGCTCCTTCGCAAGGGCAATAGCTCCAGTGTTGTCACAGAATAGAGTCATCGGGTCCGACACACTTGGAATTACTCCTAGGTCGGTGATGAACTCCTTCATCCGGACTCCTTGCTTTGCTGCTTTCGAAGCAGCTATGTACTCCGCTTCACATGTAGATGCCGCCATGACGCTTTGCTTGCTACTGCACCAGCTGACTGCCCCTCCGTTCAAAACATACACGTATCCGGTTTGCGACTTGGAGTCGTCCGGATCTGTGTCAAAGCTAGCATTGACGTAACCCTTTACGACGAGCTCTTCGGCACCTCCATATACGACAAACATGTCCTTTGTCCTTTTCAGGTACTTCAGGATATTCTTGACCGCTGTCCAGTGTTCCGCTCCGGGATCACTTTGGTACCTCCCTACCAAACTTATGGCAAGGTTCACATCAGGTCTGGTACACAACATGGCATACATAATAGAGCCTATGGCAGAAGCATAGGGGATGCCACTCATCTCTTCTCTATCCTTTGTCGTGGTCGGGCATTGAGTCGTACTCAATCTCACACCTTGTAACATAGGTAAGAACCCCTTCTTGGACTGATCCATATTAAACTTCTTCAATATCTTGTCAAGGTATGTGCTTTGTGAAAGACCTATGAGGCGTCTCGATCTATCTCTATAGATCTTAATACCTAATATGTAAGCAGCTTCTCCAAGGTCCTTCATTGAAAAACACTTATTCAAGTAGGCCTTTACACTTTCCAAAAGTTCTATATCATTTCCCATTATCAGTATGTCATCCACATATAATATGAGAAATGCTACAGAGCTCCCACTCACTTTCTTGTAAATACAGGGTTCTCCATAAACCTGTATAAACCCAAACGCTTTAATCACCTCATTAAAGCGAATGTTCCAACTCCGAGATGCTTGCACCAGCCCATAGATGGAGCGCTGGAGCTTGCATACTTGGTTAGCATCTTTAGGATCGACAAAACCTTCCGGCTACATCATATACAATTCTTCCTTAAGGAAACCATTAAGGAATGCCGTTTTGACGTCCATTTGCCAGATCTCATAATCATAAAATGCGGCAATTGCTAACATGATTCGGGCAGACTTCAGCATCGCTACGGGTGAGAAAGTCTCATCATAGTCAATTCCTTGAACTTGCCGATAACCCTTAGCGACAAGCCGAGCCTTATAGACGGTTACATTACCATCCGCGTCAGTCTTCTTCTTAAAGATCCATTTATTTTCAATGGCTCGCTTATCATCAGGCAAGTCCACCAAAGTCCATACTTTGTTCTCATACATGGATCCTATCTCGGATATCATGGCCTCAAGCCATTTGTTGGAATCCAGGCCCGCCATTGCTTCTCATAGTTCAAAGGTTCACCGTTGTCCAACAACATGATCTCCAGGACAGGGTCGCCGTACCACTCTGGTGCGGAACGTGTCCCAGTGGACCTTCGACATTCAACAGTAACTTGATCTGAAGTTTCATGATCATCATCATTAACTTCCTCTCCAGCCGGTGTAGGCTCCACAGAAACAACTTCCTGTGCTGTGCTACTCTCCGGTTCGAGTGGAGGTACAATTACCTTATCAAGTTCTATTTTCCTCCCACTTACTTCTTTCGAGAGAAACTCTTTCTCGAGAAAGTATCCATTCTTGGCAACAAAGACTTTGCCCTCGGATCGTAGGTAGAAGGTATACCCAATAGTCTCTTTGGGATATCCTATGAAGACGCATTTTTTCGCTTTGGGTTCGAGCTTCTCAGGTTGAAGTTTCTTCACATAAGCATCGCATCCCCAAACTTTTAGAAACGACATCTTAGGTTTCTTTCCAAACCATAATTCATATGGTGCCGTCTCAACGGATTTTGACGGTGCCCTATTTAAAGTGGATGCGGTAATCTCTAATGCATATCCCCAAAATGATAGCGGTAAGTCGGTAAGAGACATCATAGATCGTACCATATCCAATAGAGTGTGATTACGATGTTGAGACACACCATTTCGTTGAGGTGTGCCAGGCGGCGTGAGTTGTGAAACAATTCCACATTTCCTAAGGTGCGTGCCAAACTCGTGACTTAAATATTCTCCGCCACGATCAGATCATGGGCAGTTTATTTTCTTGTCATGTTGATTCTCTACCTCACTCTGAAATTCCTTGAACCTTTCAAAAGTTTCAGACTTATGTTTCATTAAGTAGACATGCCCATATCTACTCAAGTCATTAGTGAGGGTGAGAGCATAACGGTAGCCACCACGAGCCTCGACACTCATTGGACCGCATACATCGGTATGTATTATTTCCAACAAGTCAGTTGCTCGCTCCATTGTTCTGGAGAACGGAGTCTTGGTCATCTTGCCCATGAGGCATGGTTCGCACGTGTCAAATGATTCGAAATCAAGAGACTCCAAAAGTCCATCAGTATGGAGCTTCTTCATGCGTTTGACACCAATATGACCAAGGCGGCAGTGCCACATGTAAGTGGGACTATCGTTATCAACCTTAAACTTTTTGGTACTCACACTATGGACATGTGTAACATCACGTTCGAGATTCATCAAAAATAAACCATTGACCAGCGGGGCATGACCATAAAACATTTCTCTCATATAAATAGAACAACCATTATTCTCAGATTTAAATGAGTAGCCATCTCGCATCAAGCGAGATCCAGATACAATGTTCATGATCAAAGCTGGTACTAAATAACAATTATTAAGGTTTAACACTAATCCCGAAGGTAGATGTAGAGGTAGTGTGCCGACAGCGATCACATCGACCTTGGAACCATTCTCGACGCGCATCGTCACCTCGTCCTTTGCCAGCCTCAGCTTATTCCGCAGCTCCTGCTTGGAGTTACAAATGTGAGCAACTGCACCGGTATCAAATACCCAGGAGCTACTACGAGTGTTGGTTAGGTACACATAAATAACAAGTATATCACATATACCTTTAACGTTGCCGTCCTTCTTATCCACTAAGTACTTGGGGCAGTTCCGCTTCCAGTGACCGGTACCCTTGCAATAAAAACACTTAGTCTCAGGCTTGGGTCAATGCTTGTTCTTCTTCTTCCCGGTAACTTGCTTACCGGGCGCGGCAACAGCTTTGCCGTCCTTCTTGAAGTTCTTCTTACCCTTGCCTTTCTTGGAACTAGTGGTCTTATTCACCATCAACACTTGATGCTCCTTTTTGATCTCGACCTCTGCTGATTTCAGCATCGAGTACAACTCAGGAATGGACTTCTCCATCCCTTGCATGTTGTAGTTCATCACAAATCTCTTGTATCTAGGTGGAAGGGACTGGAGGATTCTGTCAATGACCGAGTCATCCGAGAGATTAACTCCCAGCTGAGTCAAGCGGTTGTGTAGCCCAGACATCTTGAGGATGTGCTCACTGACAGAACTATTCTCCTCCATCTTACAGCTGAAGAACTTGTCGGAGACGTCATATCTCTCGACCCGGGCATGAGATTGGAAAACCAGTTTCAGCTCTTGGAACATCTCATATGCTCCGTGTTGCTCAAAACGCTTTTGGAGCCCCGGTTCTAAACTGTAAAGCATGCCACACTGAACAAGGGAGTAATCATCGCAGCGAGAATGCCAAGCGTTCGCAACGTCTTGCTCTGCTGGGAGAAGGGGTGGGTCACCTAGTGGTGCATCCAGGACATACAATTTCTTGGAAGCTATGAGGATGATCCTCAAGCCACGGACCCAGTCCGCATAGTTGCTTCTATCATCTTTCAGCTTGGTTTTCTCTAGGAACGCGTTGAAGTTTAGGGTGACATTCGCATTGGCCATTGGATCTACAATATAGATTGTAAAGACAATTTTAGACTAAGTTCATGATAATTAAGTTCACATAATCAAATTATTTAATGAACTCCCACTCAGATAGACATCTCTCTAGTCATCCAAGTGACACATGATCCATGTCAACTAGCCCGTGTCCGATCATCACGTGAGACGGACTAGTCATCCATGGTGAACATCTCCATGTTGATCGTATCTTCTATACGACTCATGTTCGACCTTTTGGTCTTCCGTGTTCCGAGGCCATGTTTATACATGCTAGGCTCGTCAAGTCAACCTAAGTGTTCCGCGTGTGTAAATCTGGCTTACACCTATTGTATGCGAACGTTAGAACCTATCACACCCGATCATCACGTGGTGCTTCGAAATGACGATCCTTAGCAACGGTGCACAGTTAGGGTGAACACTTCTCTTGAAATTTTATTGAGAGATCATCTTATTTACTACTGTCGTTCTAAGCAAATAAGATGTAAACATGATTAACATCACATGCAATCAATATAGTGACATGATATGGCCAATATCATCTTGCTCCTTTGATCTCCATCTTCGGGGCACCATGATCATCATTGTCACCGGCACGACACCATGATCTCCATCATCATGATCTCCATCATTGTGCCTTCATGAAGTTGTCTCGCCAACTATTACTTCTACTACTATGGCTAACGTTTAGCAATAAAGTAAAGTAATTACATGGTGTTTATGATTGACACGCAGGTCATACAATAAAATAAGACAACTCCTATGGCTCCTGCCAGTTTTCATACTCATCGACATGCAAGTCGTGAATCCTATTACAAGAACATGATCAATCTCATACATCACAATGCATCACATCACATTCTTTGGCCATATCACATCACAAGGCATATGCTGCAAAAACAAGTTAGACGTCCTCTAATTTGCAGTTGCAAGTTTTTACATGGTTGCTATAGGTTTCTAGCAAGAACGTTTCTTACCTATGCCAAAACCACAACGTGATATGCCAATTGCTATTTACCCTTCATAAGGACCCTTTTCATCAAATCCAATCCGACTAAGGTGGGAGAGACAGACACCCGCTAGCCACCTTATGCAACAAGTGCATGTCAGGCGGTGGAACCAGTCTCACGTAAGCAGACGTGTAAAGTCGGTCTGTGCCGCTTCATCCCACAATACCGCCGTATCAAGATAAGACTAGTAGTGGTAAGCATATTAACAAAATCGACGCCCACAACAACTTGTTTTCTACTCGTGCATAGATTCTACGCATAGACCTAGCTCATGATGCCACTGTTGGGAGATGTAGTTGTAAATCAAAAATTATCCTACGATCACCAAGATCTATCCATGGAGAAACCAGCAACAAGTGGGGAGAGATTGCATCTTCATACCTTTGAAGATCGCTAAGCGGAAGCGTTACAAGAATGCGGTTGGTGGAGTCGTACTCGTAGCGATTCAGATCGCGGTGGACTCCGATCTTAGCGCCGAACAACGGTGCCTCCACGTTCAACACACGTGCAGCCTGGTGACGTCTCCTACGCCTTGATCCAGCAAGGAGGAAGGAGAGGTTGACGGAGGGCTCCGGCAGCACGACGGCATGGTGACGATGGAGCTACATGGACTCTGGCAGGGCTTCGCCAAGCGCTACGGAGAACGAGGAAGAGGAAGGGTAGGGCTACGCTGAGAGAGAGAGAGAGAAGTCGTGTCTCAAATCAGCCCAAATCCTTGCATATATATAGGAGGAGGGAGAGGGAGGTATGCCTTGGCCCCTCCTCCAAGGAGGAGAGGTTCGGCCGAACTAGGGGGAGAGTCCACCTCCCACAAGGGAGGTGGATCTCCTCTTTTAAAACCCTTTTGCCCTTTATCTCTTGATCCCAGCCACACGGGTCTTTCTAGAACGTATTGGCCAGCCCAACAAGGGCTGGCACACCTCCTCTAAGGGCCCAAAAATTCCTATGGTCGTCACACCCCTCCTGGGGTTCCTCCGGCACCCTCCCGGCACTCCCGGTACACTACCGATGAGCCCGAAAACTTTCCGGTGACCAAAACTGGACTTCCTATATATCAATCTTTACCTCCAGACCATTTTGGAGCTCCTCGTGACCTCCGGGATCTCATCCGGGACTCCGAACAACCTTCAGTAATCACGTATACCATTTACCTATCACCCTAGCGTCATCGAACCTTAAGTGTGTAGACCCTACGGGTTCGGGAGACATGTAGACATGACCGAGACACCTCTCCGGTCAATAACCAACAGCGGGATCTGGATACCCATGTTGGCTCCCACATGCTCCACGATGATCTCATCGGACGAACCACAATGTCAGGGATTCAATCAATCTCGTATACAATTCCCTTTGTCTATCGGTATGATACTTGCCCAAGATTCGATCGTCGGTATCTCTATACCTTGTTCAATCTCATTACCGGTAAGTCTCTTTACTCGTTTCGTAATACATCATCCCGTGACTAACTCCTTAGTCACATTGAGCTCATTATGATGATGTCTTACCGAGTGGGCCCAGAGATACCTCTTCGTCACACGGAGTGACAAATCCCAGTCTCGATTCGTGCCAACCCAACAGACACTTTTGGAGATACCCGTAGTGCACCTTTATAGCCACCTAGTTATGTTGTGACGTTTGGCACACCCAAATCATTCCTACGGTATTCGGGAATTGCACAATCTCATGGTCTAAGGAAACGATACTTGATATTGAAAAGCTTTAGCAAACGAACTACACGATCTTGTGTTATGCTTAGGATTGGGTCTTGTCCATCACATCATTCTCCTAATGATGTGATCCCGTTATCAACGACATCCAATGTCCATGGTCATGAAACCGTGACCATCTATTGATCAACGAGCTAGTAAACTAGAGGTTCACTAGGGACATGTTGTGGTCTATGTATTCACACATGTATTACGGTTTCCGGTTAACACAATTATAGCATGAACAATAGATAATTATCATGAACTAGGAAATACAATAATAACCATTTTATTATTGCCTCTAGGGCATATTTCCCACATGATGATGTTCAACTCACTCCTCAAGTGACAAAATGTCTTCTCATCAAGTGGCTTAGTAAAGATATCGGCCACTTGCTTGTTAGTGCGAACATGCTTAAGATTAATATCTCCTTTTGCAACATGGTCATGAATGAAATGATGTCAAACTTGAATATGCTTAGTTCGAGAATGTTGCACAGGATTATGACCAATTTTAATAGCACTTTCATTGTCATAAATAATGGAACATTTTTAACATGAATTCCATAATCCTTAAGTGTTTGTGTCATCCAAAGAAGTTGCGCACAACAAGATCCAGTAGCAATATACTCAGCTTCGGCACTCGATAGAGATACCGAGTTTTGTTTCTTAGAGGACCAGGATACAAGAGATCTGCCCAAAAATTGACAAGTACCCGAGGTGGATTTTCTATCAACCTTGTCACTGGCATAGTCCGAATCATAATAGCCAACAAGGTCAAAAGAAGATCCCTTGGGATACCAAATGCCAAAATTTGACGTTTGTATCAAGTATCTCACAATGGGTTTAATAGCTGAAAGATGACATTCTTTTGGTGCAGCTTGATATTTAGCACACATGCAGCATAATATCGAGACGAGATGCACATAGATATAAAAGTGAACCAATCATAGATCGATAAACATTCTGATCAACTGGCTCATCCTCTTTGGTAAGATCAACATGTCCACTAGTAGGCATAGGGGTTTTCATACCTTTGCATTCCTGCATGTTGAACTTTTTGATCAAGTCCTTGGTATACTTAGTTTGAGAGATGAAAGTTCCTTATTTCGATTGTTTGATTTGCAACCCAAGAAAGAATTTCAGCTCACACGTCATAGACATCTCATACTTCTCAGACATCAACCTTCCAAACCTTTCACTAAACTGAGGGTTAGTGGAACCAAAGATAATATGATCCACATAAATTTGGCACACAAATAGTTCACCATTAACTCTCTTAGTGAATAAGGTTGCATCAATTTTACCAATTTCAAAACCTTTTTCGATAAGAAACTTTGTTAAACATTTGTACCAAGCACGAGGGGCTTGCTTAAGTCCATAAAGAGCTTTACGAAGCTTGTAAACATGATTAGGTTTCTTAGGATTAACAAAGTCGGGTGGTTGCTTAACATAAACCTCTTCTTCAATCTCACCATTTAAAAATGCACTTTTAATATCCATTTGATAAAGCGTGATATCATGGTGGTTGGCATAAGCAAGAAGAATGTGAATAGCTTCAAGTCTAGCGACAGGGGCATAGGTCTCACCGTAGTCCATACCTTCGACTTGCGTATATCCTTGAGCTACGAGGCAAGCCTTGTTGCGCACGACTTAACCGTCTTCATCTTGCTTGTTTCGAAAAACCCATTTGGTTCCGATGATGTTGTGTTCATCCTCGTGCGTCTCCACGAGTGTCCACACTTCATTCCTTTCGAAGTTGTGAAGCTCTTCATGCATAACATTCACCAAATCCGCATCTTCAAGAGCTTGTTCTACCTTCAAAGGCTCAATGCTAGAAATTAAAGAATAATGCTCATAGAATTTTGCTAGACGAGTTTTAGAGCGAGTGATTCTCCCTGTTTGTATATCACCAAAGATTTGATTTAGGGGATGGTTCTTGGTCACTTGTGCTCGAACTCGGGTCAGCTTCCGATTGTTGGTTGATGGAGATTCTTCTTCATCATCATCTCCTTCATCTTCGTTGTTGTTGAAGGTGTCGTTCCCTTGAGGTGGTGGTGAAGGAGTTTGTGGTGGATCTTCATGATGTACTTCCTCCTCTTCAT
The DNA here is from genome assembly GCA_022496015.1 of Hordeum marinum. NCBI lineage: Eukaryota > Viridiplantae > Streptophyta > Magnoliopsida > Poales > Poaceae > Hordeum > Hordeum marinum. Next base: position 335,154,810 of record CM039677.1, on the reverse strand, counting down.
CATCTTGCCGTGTACCGCTTGTGGATGCCTCCATGTCATGTTGTGGTTCACCTTCTCATGAGGTAGGGGCTTCCACTTGAGTTGATGAAGTACTTTCCTTCACCTCCATGGGATGAATCTTGCCGATGGGTAAATCTAGGATAGCTTCCGAAGGGTTCTTATCACCTACATCATTTGGCAATTGTTCTACTTGCGAACCATTAGATCATCGAACTTCACATCTACCGTCTCTTCAACTTTTCGAGTGAAGTTTTTGTAGACACGGTAAGTGTGAGAGTTCGATCCATAACCAAGTAGGAAACCTTCATGAGATTTAGGAGCAAATTTAGTATGACGATGCTTATCAAGAATGTAGCACTTAGAGCCAAATACCCGAAAGTATCCAACTTGGGGTTTGTTACTAGTGAGTAGCTCGTATGTCATTTTACTGAGAAGCTTGTGCAAGTAGAGTCGGTTTGTGGCATGACATGTTGTTTCCATGGCTTCTGCCCAAAAGTGCTCTGGCATCTTGTATTTGTCAAGCATCGTTCTTGCCATCTCAATGAGTGTCCGGTTCTTCCTCTCAACAACTCCATTTTGTTGAGGTGTGTACATAGCTGAGAACTCATGTGAGACACCTTCTTCGTCAAGAAAGGTATCCACATGGGTGTTCTTGAACTCAGATCCGTTATCGCTTCGAACCTTCTTGACCTTCACTTCAAACTGATTTTGCACTTTGCGAGCGAAGTTCTTGAAGATCTTTTGAACCTGTGACTTATCATCAAGAAAGAATACCCATGTAAATCTTGAAAAATCATCAACTATAACTAGACCATAGGAATTTCCACCGAGACTCTTGTAAGCATTGGGACCGAAGAGATCCATGTGAAGTAACTTGAGTGGTCTTGTAGCAGTCATGATATTCTTAACAGTATGACTTCCACCTACTTGCTTTCTAGCTTGACAAGCACTACAAAGTCTATCTTTGTCAAAGATAACATCTTTAACACCAAGTATATGATCACCTTTGATAAGTTTGTCTAAATTATGCATACCAACATGTCCTAATCTTATATGCCAAAGCCACCTTTTAGAAGATTTAGCAATTAAACAAGTGCGAGGTTTGGATCTTTTAGTCAAATCGACAATGTATAGATCACCTCTACGGATACCGGTAAAGACAATTTTATGATTATCTTGACGAAACACTTGGCAATCTACTTTTCTGAATAGAACATTGAAACTGAAATTAGCAAGTCTAGACATAGAAAGAAGATTGTAACCAAGAGATTCGACAAGCATAACATTTTGAATAGAACTATCATGGGATATGGCCACCTTACCAAGGCCAAGCACCTTACCCTTACAGTTGTCTCCAAAAGTCACGTACCGTCGAGGACCTTGATTAGGCGTGATCTCTTGGAACATGTCTTTATCACCAGTCATATGATCCATACATCCGCTGTCGAGAATCCACTCTTTTCCTCCGGACATGTAATCCTTAAGGTTTTCCATAAGACTCAGATTCTTCATGATCTTCCCATACTCGATGTCAAACAACTCATCTTATTCATAATAGCTATGTTCCACATTGTCATTATCAAGTGGGAAATCCTCGTCATAAAGAACAAGAGATTCGTTAGAATAGTTATCATGACAATGTTCAAGTTTATGAGTGTGAATGGCTTCAAAGATAATGTTGTTGATAATGGTGACATCTCCTTTAGCACGCATAAGATCACGGAGTTCAAATAGGCATTTATCAAAGTTTGGATCACTAGGCTTCATTTTGTGAAAAGCAATGGCTTTATGAAGAATTTCATCTAGATTCCCTAAGGAAAGATTTGGATATCATTTCTCCAAATCAGTCCATAAGGTATATGCACATACAAAGTTCCTCATTTGAGAAAGCACGAAGCTTGGTAAACCTCTAACGATAAGATTGACCGTTCTTAGGTTACCAAGCATGTTGATTTCCTCTTCGTGTGTGGGATGCAATTCATCAATAGGAGGCTCATAGGGGTGCATAACATATTTGCTCAATTGAAATTCATTAAACAGCTCAAGCATCAAAGACTTCCATTGACTATAGTATTCTCCATCAAGAATGGGCACTCTACAAATCAAACTCCCTATACTAGACACATCCATCTTCCTCCTCGGTGATTAATCCGAAGCAATGGAGACCACTGCTCTGATACCAATTGAGGGATCACTAGAAGAGTGTCTACAGGGGTTGGTGGGGTGAATAGACTACTAGCAGAAATTTAAAACCTAACCTTTTCCCAAGTTAATTGGTTGGCAGATTTTAACAGTTTTAGCAAAGCTAGCAAGTCTAACAGCCCTACACATGCATGTCAATAAATATGGCAGCGGAAAGTAAAGACATTGCATATGAATTAAAGAGTTGAGATAGGTAGATAAAACGCAGTTGAAGACACGATGATTTTTCCCGTGGTTCTGATAGGTGGCGCTATCGTACATCCACATTTATGGAGTCTTCAACCCACGGAGGGTAACGGTCACGAGAGTCCATGGAGGGCTCCACCCAAAAGGGTCCACGAAGTAGCAACCTTGACTATTCCATATGGCTTTCGTCCACGAAGGACTAGCCTCACTATGGGGTAGATCTTCACGAAGTAGGCGATCTCCTTTCCCTTACAAACTTCTTGGTTCACTCCACAAAAGTAAGTAGGAGGCTCCCAAGCGACACCTAACCAATCTAGGAGGCACCACCCTCCAAAAGGTAATAGGCTCGGTAATGATGATGAACTCCTTGCTCTTGTGCTTCAAGATGATAGACTCCTCAACACACAATCTCTCTCACACAGGTTTGGCTTGGTAGAAGAGATGGGATTGGTGGAAAGAAACTTGGGGAGGCTAGAAATCAAAATCCATATGATTGGAGTGGAAGATCTTGACCTCAACACAAGCGTAGGTGGTTCTCTCTCAGAAAATCTAATAGGATGGGTATGGAATAGTTCTGAGTGCTTCTCTTTCGAGTGAGTGGTGGTGAAGGGGTATATATAGGCATCCCCAAAAATCCAACCGTTACACACAAAATGACCAACTCGGTGACACTGATGTGTTAATCTCGGTGGTACCGAAGTGACCAAAAGGTGGCAACTTTTGAATCTCGGTGAGACCGATATAGGAAACTCGGTTGCACCGATAAGGTGACCAATGGTCAGATTTCCAATCTCGGTGACATCGATCCAACATTCTCGATGGGACCGAAAATGTAAATTTGCATAACAAAAAGTTGGCAACCTAAACTCGGTGGCACCGGTATGGAATCGGTTGCACCGAAGTGGCTAGGGTTTGGCAGAGTCTGTCTAGGTACTGGAATTGGTGGCACTGAAGTGGGATAGTTAGTTGCATCGATATTGAGTGTGGGGTATAGAACAGACTTTGGTGGGAGAGTTTTGTGGATGTTTTGGGCGACTATCACTTGTGCACGTTTGAGCATATTGTTCACCAACAAAACTTTACCCCTTCTAATAGTATTGGCTTTCCTATGGACTCAAAGTGATTTCTCACTAATATAAAATGTAGAGTCCTCTTGCTTGAAGCTTGGCCAACCTATTTCCTTGCATCTTGGGGTTTCTCCACAATCTCCTTTTTGCCAATCCTCTCATAGAACATTTCCTGAAATATACTTAGTGGAAACATTAGTTCGAGAGACAATGTATGTTGTCATGAATTATCAAAACCACCAAGGGAGCATGTTGTGCTTTCATTATCCCATAGAGAATTGTTACTGGCTACAGAATGGTAAGTGATTTTAGAAAACTAAATAAAGCTACTAGAAAAGATCATTACCCTCTGCCTCTCATTGATCAAATGCTAGAAAGATTACCTAAGCACACACACTTTTGTTTCCTGGATGGATATTCCGGTTTCTCTCAAATACATGTGTCACAATCTGATGAAGAGAAAATCACCTTTACTTGCCCTTTTGGAACCTATACTTATAGACGTATGCCTTTTGGTTTATGCAATAAACCTGCTACCTTTCAAAGATGTATGACTGCTATATTCTTTGATTTTTGTGAAAAGATTGTGGAAGTTTTCGTGGATGATTTTTCCATTTACAGAACTTCTTTTGATGATTGCTTAAGCAACCTTGATCGAGTTTTGCAAAGATGTGAACAAACTAATCTCGTCTTGAATTGGGAGAAGTGCCACTTTATGGTTAATGAGGGTATTGTCTTGGGGCATAAAAATATCTGAACGAGGTATTGAGGTGGATCAAGCTTGATGGGGTTTATACCCCTAGGAAGGCCAAAGCAATGGGGTCTTCCCCCTTTCGCTTCGAAGAAAAACAACGCGGCCGGCTGGAGGACGTGCAGTGCAAGCCAGTGTCGGCTGGCGACCCGGCCGGCTGGTCAAGGAGCCGGTTGGGCCCTCGGCCGGTTGGGCACGGCCGGCCGCCCACGGGCCGACTCTTCCGTTGACATTGGGACGAACATGCCCCATCCCGTCCCTCTGCGCATGGGTACGACGACGCAACGTGACCGGCACGACAGGCGGCCTTGTGGCTACAGTAGCCGCATACGCACTACAGTTCATGGCTACAATCCAACCGTCCCGGGCGCTGACCTTGGTGAGCGTGACCGGGCGGGGGAACAGTGACAGCGCACCCTCGCCACTCAATTACCTGCCCCAGCGTGGCTATAGTACCGCCGGCCGTACCGGAGACTTCGGCGGGCTGGCGCTAGACGACGCCCCCCGGGCGGCCCGTGCCGCGGTAGGTGGGCGAGGGCCAATCACAGAGCCGGTTAGCAGGCCCCAATGAGTGATGGGACTGCTCGGCCGGTGGTCCCCACCAGCGACGAGACGCCACGAGTGACGGGACCCTCTGGCCAGCCGAAGAGACTGCCAGCCGGGTCCCCCACCTTTGTACTTATGACATATTGTAAGAGCCGGGGGGTTGGCCTATAAAAACCCTCGAGCCCCCCATGCAACGGGGACGGACGGATGGTCGCTCACACCCACCCACGGAACTCTCATTCCCTTCTCTAGTGGCAGAGCAAGACGAGCCGGCTGCTCCTTCTTCCTCCTCTAGACACAGCTCCAGGAGCATCCTTGTACACATACCCATCCATCCAACTAGACCAAGTAGGACTAGGGGTGTTACCTCCCACGGAGGGCCCTGAACCTGGGTACATCATGTGTCACCACCGCTTGTGCCCAATCTCGCACCCGGAGCCCGTCGGCGTCCTCCGGCCCCAACCAATTACGATAAGCCACCCTATGGCATCTGTCATGAGAAAATGATGACAGTTGGCGCCCACCGTGGGGCCATATGCGGCGCCAGCTGGATTCATGCTCCGAGCGGGACCCCTCGCCATTCCCTGCCGCCGCCGTTCATCCCGACGAAACCCTGGGGAGCTTGTGAGGCTTGCCCCGGCACGCCCTGTGGGCAACTCAGTCGGCCTCACGACCGACATCAACACGCTCACCGAGCGCTTCAGTAGGCTCAGCCTTGCTAAGGCTCTGGCCGCTAATGAGTACCCCACGGGGGTGCTCGTCTGCGTTGGTCCACCCACATCAGTGGGCGCACTCGCTGCGGCTCAGCCGAGTGGGTCCCATGATCGCATGGGGGTGATGGCCATCACTTCCTCCACCGCATCCGGATGGGCGCGCGTCACGGCTACTGCTGCCACCGCCCACGTCGGCACATCCGACCCGCTCGATGCGGCCCTCCGGGGCTTGAGCACTCTGATCGCCCCGACGGCAAACTCCGACACTGCCGTGACCGATCTCGAGGCAGCTTGCCGCATCCTGTTCGAGGATGCCACCGCCCTCGCCGCCACGTGGCGCCGCATGGAGGCGGCACAGTGGGAGTACGCTTCCGCCTACGGACTCACTCCGGCTGGCACCGAGCCTAGCCGGCGTGGGGCTGTGCGCGACCACGGCCGCGTGGTCGCCGAAATCCTCGGTGGCAAAATGCCCGTCTACGACACCCCCGCGGCTAACCAGTGGGCTCTCAAGGTGGCCTACGAGGAATTGGCCACCTTGGAGGGCGAAGAGCATGCCGCCCACGAGCGCCACATCAAGGAGCTCATCGATGTTGCTGATGCGTAGCAACATCTGCTCGCAACGGGCAGCGCCGCCACTGAAGGCCCCTGGCCCGAGCGCGAGGGCACGGGAGCTGTCGGCCGCCAGGCGGCCCAGTACTCCTGCTCCCCTCGCGTTTCTGGCCGCCGGGACAAAGCGAACAACCCCCGGCCCTCTCACACGTCGGGGGTGAGCAGCTGGCTGTTAGCAGCCGGCACACCAACGAGCCACCTCGGAGCGGCCGCCACCATGAAGCACCGGCATCCGGCAGCCGGCGCAGCCAGGGACACATGCCGCCTCCATGGCGCGAGTCACGACAGTCAGCGCCACCCACCGTCCGCCTCGAACTCTCGGCTCGGCTCGGACCACGCGTCCCTCGCAGCGAGAACGACGCCCGCAACCGCATCGACAAACTCGCGCAATCCGCCCTCCTCAAGGAGGAGGGCTCGATTGGTCTGGCCTGCTTCGGCCCCCGGATTCGCACCGAGCTGTTCCCAACCGGCTTCACGCTCCCTAGGGACACCCCGAAATACAACGGGGCCGCCAAACCCTAAGACCGGCTGATCGACTACACCACTGCGGTGGGCATCGCCAAGGGGAATAAGCGCGTAGCCGTTCGCTACGCCCCCTTATGTTGATCGGCTCGGCCCGCACCTGTCTCATTAGCCTGGCCGCTGGCAGCATCAACACTTGGACGGACTTCGAGGAGGCCTTCGTCCGCAACTTCACTGGCACCTACAAGCGGCCTGGCTGTCCCCGTGAACTCGCCATGTGCGTTCAGGGCCCGGACAAATCCCTCCGCGACTACCTCACCCGGTGGACCGAGCTCCACAACTCCTACGAGGGGGTGCACGAGGTCCAAGCCGTGCAGTTCTTCATCAAGGGCTGCCGGGACGACACCCCTCTCAAGAACAAGCTCCTGTGCTCCAAGCCAGCGTGACTCATGACCAAGGCGGACAAATACGCCACGGCCGATTCGGCCATCCGGGTCAAGACGACCCCGCCCGCCAAGGCAACGACGACGCCGGCCACGACCCTGCCGGCTGCCGACAACCGGCAGCCGCAAAACGACAAGCGCAAGAACGACCAACCGGATCCTCGCTACGGGAGCTGGCAGGTCAATACCGTCGAGGATCAGGAGCCAGCTGCCCAGTCTTCCGGCCAGCGCCAGCGCACCCCTGCAAGAACCATTCAGGGGCCAAGCCCTCTACATGCATGCTCTGGCAGTGCAGCTTCTCATAATGATTGGCCTGGAGGCACAGCCTTCCGGCTCCTCCCGTGCCGCCAGCCCGCACGCCGGCCCCGGCCCAAGCAGCCGCCCCAGCACCGGCAACGGCTCCGAACGACGGTCGTCTGATCGACCAGTTCCCTAACCAGGACGGTTGCTATGTCGTCTTCACCAGTGAAGAGATGGGCAAACACGCTCAGCGCCGGCTCCGCCGTGAGGTGAACGCCACCATGCCGGCAACTCCCCGGTTCATGCACTGGTCGAAGAAGCCGGTCACTTGGAGCCAGGCCGATCACCCTGCCGTGATGCCGAATCCCGACAGCTATGCCTTGGTCCTCGACCCCACCATCACCACCAAGGAGCGAGCCTCCCTCTTCTCGCGGGTGCTGATAGATGGCGGCAGCAGCATCAACATTCTCTACCTCGACATGATGCATAAGCTGGGGCTGAAGATAGAAGACCTGCAGGCGAGCCAGACGGTTTTCCATGGCATTGTGCCTGGGAAGTCCTGCTCCCCTGTCGGCAAGATCACGCTCGACGTCCTCTTCGGCGGACCCGGCCATTTCTGCCGCGAGCCAATGCTGTTCGATGCTGTGGACCTCCCGAGCCCCTACCATGCGTTGTTGGGTCGGCTCGCTCTTGTCAGCTTCATGGTGGTCCCCCACTATGCTTACCTCAAGCTCAAGATGTCGGGCCAAAAGGGATCATCACCATCAAGGGCGACTACAAGATGTCGCTCGAGTGCGCTCGAGACGGCAGCTGGCTGGCCGAGGCCCTAGAGATCGCCGAGGAGAAACGGTAGCTCGACCGGCTCGTGGCCCTTGCTGCCAGCCAGCCGGCCGTGTCGGCTCCACCCTTGAAATCCACTGGCGAGGCCTCCCTCCAGCCATCCAAAGACACCAAGCAAATCCCGCTCGACCCGGCCAACCCGGCTCAGTGTGTCACCATTGGCTCCCGCCTCAACAGCAAATAGGAAGGCGAGCTCGTCGACTTCCTCCGTGAGAATCGGGACATCTTTGCATGGTCCCCCAAGGACATGCCGGGTGTTCCGAGGAAGTTCGCCGAGCACAAACTCCATGTCTGGCTAGACGTCAAGCCAGTCAAGCAACCCCTACGCCGCTTCTTCGAGGAGAAGCGGCGTACTATAGGCGAAGAGATCGCCCGACTGCTCGCAGCCGGGTTCATCATGGAAGTATTCCACCCGGATTGGCTGGCCAACCCAGTCCTGGTAATGAAGAAGAAAAAGACTTGGTGCATGTGCATCGACTACACTAGCCTGAACAAGGCATGTCCCAAGGACCCGTTCGCCCTGCCGCGGATCGATCAAGTCATCGACTCCATGGCCGGCTGCGATTTGCTGTCCTTCCTGGACGCCTACTCAGGCTACCACCAGATCAAGCTGGATTCGAAAGACCGGCTCAAGACCTCCTTCATCACGCCCTTTAGGGCCTACTGCTACATCACCATGTCCTTCGGCCTGAAGAATGTTGGCGCCACCTTCCAACGATGCATGCAGAAGTGCCTCCCGCCTTAGATAGGCAGGAACATCCACGTCTACATCGATGACATTGTCGTCAAAACCAAGAAGCACTTCAGCCTCCTCGACGACCTTCGGGAGACCTTCGCGAACTTACGCGAGTACAAGATCAAGCTCAACCCGGAGAAGTGTGTCCCATCGGACAACTCTTGGGTTTCTTCGTGTCCGCCCGCGGCATCGAAGCTAACCCCGAGAAGATTAGCGCGATCAAGCGCATGCCGAAACCGACCCGGCTCCTCGACGTCCAGAAGTTCACCGGCTGCCTTGCCTCGCTTAGCCGGTTCATCAGCCGGCTAGGAGAGAAGCCCCTGCCCCTCTATGGGCTCCTTCGCAAGATGGCTCTGATCGAGCCGGGTCAAACCAAGAGGCCGGGCGCCTTCGACTGGCCTGACGAGGTGGACGAGGCCTTTCGCGGCCTCAAGAAGGCTCTCACCCACGCGCCCATCCTAGCTGCGCCGGCTGAGAAGGAACCGTTGCTCGCCTACATCACGGCGACCACCCGCGTCATCAGCTTCATTCTGGTGGTCGAGCGGCCGGAGGAGGGCAAGTCCTTGCCGGTCCAACGACCCATCTACCACCTCAGCAAGGTCCTCTCCGCGTCCAAGTAGAACTACCCTCACTATCAAAAGATGTGCTACGGCATATACTTTGCCGCCAAGAAGGTCAAGCAATACTTCCAAGAGCATACCATTACCGTGGTGAGAACGGCCCTACTTGGCGAGTTCATGAGCCGCCGGGACTCCACCGACCGGATCGCCAAGTGGGTCATCACCCTCGCCAATCATGAGATCCGGTACGAGCCAAGAACCGCCATCAAGTCGTAGGCGTTGGCGTCGACTGGGCGGAGACAGAGTTCGTCCTGCCTCCCCTAGACTCCACGCATTGGCACATGCACTTCGACGGCTCAAAAATAAGGACCGGCCTTGGCGCCGGCATAGTCCTCTCCTCCCCGAAAGGTGATCAGCTCAAATACGTCCTACAGATCCACTTCACCGCCTCCAACAATGTGGCTGAGTGCGAGGCCATCGTCCATGGCCTCCGGCTCGCCAAGGAGATCAGCATCAGGTGCATCCTCTGCTTCGGCGACTCCGACCTCGTGGTGCAGCAAGTCTCTGGTGAATGGGATGCCAGGGACGCCAACATGGCCAGCTATCGCTTCCTCATACAACAGCTCACTGGCTCCTTCGAGGGCCGTGAGTTTCATCACGTCCCACGGACGGACAACGAGGCGGCGGATGCGCTGGCGAATATAGGCTCCACCCGGCAGGCTATCCCAGCCAGTGTCTCCCTCGAACGGCTTCTCAAGCCGTCGATCAAGCCTTCCCCAGAATCGGAGTCAATCTTGCTGCTATAAAATACCTTATGGAAAAGGAAGATTCTAAACCTAGACTTATTAGGCGGGTTCTCTTGCTTCAAGAATTCGATTTACATATCACTTATAGGAAAGGAGCTGAGAACCCCATAGCTGATAACTTGTCTAGGTTAGAAAATATTCTTGATGACCCACTACCTATTGATGATAGTTTTCCTAATGAACAGTTAGCTGCAATAAATATTTCTCAAAACACTCCTTGGTATGCTGATTATGCTAACTAGATTTTTGCTAAATATATACCACCTAGTTTCACATACCAACAAAACAAAAAAGTCTTCTATGATTTAAGACATTACTTTTGGGATGACTCACATCTTTATAAATGAGGAGTAGATGGTATTATTAGACGTTATGTACCTGAGAATGAACAGGAACAAATCCAACGGAAATGACATTCCGAAGGTTATGGAGTACATCATGTGGGAGATAGAACTTCTCATAAGGTATTGCAATCTGGTTTTTATTAGCCTACTCTCTTCAAGGATGCCCATATGTTTGTCTTGTCTTGTGATGAATGTCAAAGAATTGGTAATAACGATAAGCGTCACGAAATGCCTATGAATTATTCACTTGTTGTTGAACCATTTGATGTTTCGGGTTTCGATTATATGGGACCTTTTCCTTCCTCTAATGGGTATACTCATATTTTGGTTGCTGTCGATTATGTCACTAAGTGGGTAGAAGTTATTCCAACTAGTAGTGTTGATCATAACACCTCCATTAAAATGCTTAAAGAAGCTATCCTTCCGAGGTTTGGAGTCCCTAGATATTTAATGATTGATGGTGGCTCACACTTTATTCATGGTGCTTTTCGTAAAATGCTTGCTAAATATGTTGTTAACCATAGAATTGCATCACCCTATCATCCTCAATCTTGTGGTCAAGTTGAACTTAGAAATAGAGAAATAAAATTGATATTACAAAAAACTGTCAATAGGTCTCAGAAGAATTGGTCTAAGAAATTAGATGATGCACTTTGGGCCTACAGAACAGCTTATAAAACCCTATGGGTATGTCTCCTTACAAAATTGTATATGGGAAAGCTTGTCATTTGCCTCTAAAGTTAGAACACAAAGCATTTTGGACAATTAGAGAACTCAACTATGACTTCAAACTTGCCGGTGAAAAGAGGTTATTTGATATTAGCTCACTAGATGAATGGAGAACCCAAACTTATGAAAATGCCAAATTATTCAAAGCAAAGTTAAAATATGGCATGACAAAAGAATCCAAAAGCGAGAATTCAAAGTTGGAGTATATGTTCTTTTGTAGAACTCTCATTTCAGATTTTTTGCAGGAAAACTTCTTTCCAAATGGGAAGGACCATATGTTATTGAAGAGGTTTATCACTCTAGAGCTATTAAGATCAATAATGCCGAAGGTACTAACCCGAAGGTGGTCAATGGAGAAAGAATTAAACACTATATCTCAGGTACGCCTATTAATGTTGAAAGTAATGTTATCCAAACCATGACACCAGAGGAACACATAAGAGAAACCTTCTGGAACACTCGAGAATCATGAAAAAGAAGAGGTACATGATACCGTAAGTAAATGGACTCCAAAAAATCCGCAAAAATATTTTTTGTCAGTTTTGGAATATTTAGAAAATTAGGAAAATAAGAAATAAACAGGAAAGCAACCGAGGTGAGCATGATACACCAGGGTGTGTCTGCCCTTCCTGGCACGCCCTGGTGTGTTGTGCCCACCTCGGGGACCTTCCCGACTCCGTTTTATTCTAATTGCTTGCTTTCCAAGAATAAAATTTCTCTATATATACCCCCAATTGTTTTGACCACCGTATCATCGAAATATTCTCTGTTCTTGTTTCGTGTTGTTTTCTTGTCAGATCTAAATCTCCATGGCTCCACCAAGTTCCCCCAAGGACAAGTTCTTCGAGAAGGTTATCAATCCATACTTGTCAGAGATGATGAAGCACCCTAAAACCATTGGGATGTGTGAGGGGGTGCTCCACATCTGGGATGTTCAAGGGACTAAGAATATGGGAAGCATGGAGGCCAGGCTTGAAGGAGTGGAACAAGATATCTTCAAGTGCAAAGCGATGGTGGAGCATGGACTTAGTGCCAATCACTCCATGATCACGGAATTCACCCGTCATCACATGGTGGATGGCCAGTCCATGAAGGACATTGTCTTCATCTTCAACGAGAAAATCAACTTTTTGCAAACTCAAATTTATGATTTTGAAAATCAAGTTTTTGAATATGAAGCAAGATTTAAAGGTATGAGTTTAGCTACCAGTTGGAGGACTCAAGGGACTCGTGCATCAACTTTTGATGGTGAACCCTTGCCCTGGAAGCCGGAGGACAAACCTACTGCTTCTTCATCACCACCTCCTTAATCATCACCACCACCAAAGGACACTTGAGTACACGGGTATGGGCACTCCCCTTGGCTTGAGCCAAGCTTGGGGGAGATGCCCCGATATCATATCACCATTACTTTTAACCTTTACCTTTTATTTCGATCTTTAGCCTTTTTCATGTTTTAGTTGAATAAAAGTTTAGAATGATCAATTTCCGAGTGCTAGTTTCGTGATCTATCTATCTATGTAATCGAGTGAGAGTTATATAATAAAGTTTAGTTTGAGCTTCTGCTTCTTTACTTTTTTGTTGCAATCATAATAAAAGAAAATAAATAAAAGGATCATATGCTAGTCTCATGGTGAGTAATGACATCACATAAGAAAAAGTATAAGTGGTAAAATTTATTGGAGATTGACAAACATACCATTATTCAATGATGCAACTCATGAAAGAACTAACTAGGGAAGAGAAGATTCACATGCAAATACACTAGCTTGGACATCTTTTGTGATTGTGATCCCCCATTAAATATTATATGCCAAAAAATTGACGTTGGACAAGGAAGCCAACATGATGATTTATGTTTGTTCATATTCACATAGAAGTTATATTGTCATATATCCTTCAATATGTGGTGCTTGCTCAATATCTTTGCTAGCCAAAAAATCCGCACTAAGTAGAGATACTACTTGTGCATCCAAAATCCCAAACCCAAACTCATGTTTGAGAGTCCACCATACGTACCTATGGATTGAATAAGATCCTTCAAGTAAGTTTTCATCGGTGAACTAAGGCAATAAAAATTGCTTCTAAAAGTGTTGGATCAATTAGTGTAAGGGAAAATTGAGCGTTGCACAAACTTGTCATGGCAAAGTAATAAAAGCGACAGACTGCATAATAAAGGTTGCTATCACAAGGACCAATACAACATGACATTCTTTTGCACTAAGGTATTTGGCATACAAACTAAGAGAGCATGACAACCTCTGCTTCCCTCCACGAAGGGCCTATCTTGTACCTTTATGTATTTACTTTTATGCAAGAGTCAAAGTATTCTTCCCTATTCCTTTTTATTTTTCTCTTTTGCAAGCATCATGTGGTGAGGAAATATCTAGGCACATATGCCCAGTTGGATATGAGTGAGCATGAGTTATTAATGTTGACATCACCCATGAGGTGAATACGTTGGGAGGCGAAACTATAAGCCCCTATCTTTCTATGTGTCCGGTTGAAATATTTTGCTCATGAGTATGTTGTGAGTGTTAGCAATCATAGAAGACTAAATGATGGTTGAGTGTGTTAGAAATCACGAGACCCTTCCTGAACATATGATGAATTGTAGTTGCAAAGTTGACTGAGAACATAGTTTGTTGGTTTCCAATAAGGTGTATACTTCATATTTCTATGTTGTGATGAATTGTTACTTGTTCATGAGAAGTAATATGATGTTGTTATGAAATAAAAGTTATATGAAAGAGTTCTATGATAAAGTTTGTTGCTATTATGATAATAAGCATGATGCCACCATGTTTGTATTTTGTTTTTATCGACACCTCTCTCTCAAACCACGTGGACATGTTTTTCGATATCGGCTTTCGCTTCAAGACAAGCGAGGTCTAAGCTTTGGTGAGTTGATACGTCCATTTTTCATCATGATTTCCTACCGTTATTTATAATGTTTTTATGCATAATAATACTTTATGGGGGGGGTAATTCTAATGCCTTTTCTATCATAATTTGCAAGGTTTGCACTAAGAGGGAGAATACCGACAGCTGGAATTTTGGACCTGAAAAAGCATACTAGAGTTACCTATTCTGCACATCTTCAAATGAGCTAAAACTTTATGGAGTTTTTTATGGAATATATAATGAATATTGGAGAAAATAACTTCCAGAGGGTCCCACCTTGATGAGCACAAGACACCAGGGCGCGCTAGGCCCCCAAGGCGCACCCTGGTGGGTTGTGCTCAGCACGGCCCACCTCCGGAGCCCATCTTCTGGTATATAAGGTGTTTTGACCTAGAAAAAATTAGGAGAGGACTTTTGGGATGGGACGCCGCCATCACTAGGTGGAACTTGGGCAGGAGCACTTTTGCCCTCCGACAAAGTGATTCCGCTAGGGGAACTTCCCTCTCGGAGGGGGAAATCGAACCCATCGTCATCACCAACAACCCTATCATCTTTTGGGAGGTTGTTCTTCATCAACATATTCAACAACACCATCTCCTCTCAAACCCTATTTCATCTCTTGTGTTCAATGTTTGTACAGGAACCTCAGATTGGTATCTGTGGGTGACTAGTAGTGTTGATTACATTACGTAGTTGGTTACTATATGGTTTATTTGGTGGAAGATTATATGTTCAGATACATTATGCTATTCAATACTCCTCTTATCTTGAGCATGCATATTATTTGTGAGTAGTTACCTTTGTTCTTGAGGTCATGTGAGAGGTCATGTTGCAAGTAATCATGTGAATTTGATATGTGTTCGATATTTTGATGATATGTATGTTGTGATTCCCTTAGTGGTGTCATGTGAACATTGACTACATGACACTTCACCATCCTTGGTCCTAAGGGAATGCATTGTGGAGTAGTTATTAGATGATGGGTTGCTAGAGTGACAGAAGCTTAAACCCTAGTTTGTGCGCTACTTTGTAAGGGGTTGATTTGTATCCACATGTTTAATGCTATGGTTAGATGTTATATTAATACTTTTCTCATAGTTTCGGATGCTTGCGAGGGGGTTAATCATAAGTGGGAGGTTTTTTCAAGTAAGAACAGCACCCAAGCACTAGCCCACCCACATATCAAATTATCAAAGTAGCGAACATGAATCAAACGAACACGATGAAAGGGACTAGATGAAATTCCCGTGTACCCTCAAGAACACTTTTCTTATTATAAGTGATCGTTTTGGCTTGTCCTTTGCCATGAAAGGATTTGGCTACCTTGCTGCACTTTATTTACTGTTACCGTTACTTGCTCATTACCCATTATCTTGCTATCAAACTACATGTTACCTACAATTTCAGTGCTTGCAGAAACTACCTTGCTGAAAACCGCTTGTCATTTCCTTCTGCTCCTCGTTGGGTTCAACACTCTTACTTATTGAAAGGACTACGATTGACCCCCTAAAATTGTGGGTCATCAACCCCGGTGTCAAACCATGCAATTGGATCGTACTTCTAACGCGCTTCAGCATTTTTGAACTCCACCCAATACATGAGCCTGAACCATGGATATAGCATATGGGTGGAATATAATGTGGTGGTAGATATCAAAAGAGTCAAAAATGGAAAAGAAAGTCTTGCATCAACTAGGCGTATCAATGGACTATGGAGATGCACATCAATAGATATCAATGTGAGGAGTAGGGATTGCCATGCAAAGGATGCACTAGAGTTATAAGTGTATGAAATCTCAACGGAAGCTAAGTGGGTGTGTATCCAACTTGCTTGCTCAAGAAGACCTCGGGCATTTGAGGAAGCCCGTCATTGGAAATATACAAGCCAAGTTATATAACAAAAAATTCCCACTAGCATATAAAATGACAAGTTAGGAGACTCTTTATATGAAGAACATGGTGCCACTTTAAGGCACAAGTGTTGCAAAGGGTAGTAACACTGCCTGTTCTCTCCTTTTCTCTCTTTTTTCTTTATTTTCTTTTTTCTTTTTTCTTTTCTCTTTTTTTATGGTGGGCACATTTGGCCTCCCCATTTTTTTATTTTTCATCCGGAGCTCATACCAACTTGTGGGGGAATCATTTACTCCACCATCCTTTCCTCACGACTACGGTAAACGGTGACCGCGCCGCCACGTCCGACACAACGAGCACGGAGTCTCGAGCAAGCATTCCTACCGGCGCCACGACGAACTAGTTGCTAGCTTTGCTGCCGTAGAGAAAGTTCGTGAGGAGGGGCGTCGATGCAGAGGATGAGGGAGGAGAAATGCAGTGCTTGTCATACCATGTCGACTGTGGTGGATGGTGGTCATGGTACCACGTCCAACACGACGTGCACAAAGTCGTGCGTGAGCGACCTTGTCGGCGGCATGGCTAACTAGTTGCTAGTCTCGTCATCACAGAGAAAGTCCGCACGGAGACAGTGGACAGAGGAGGAGAAATGCAGTGCTCGTGCCATGGCAGCGTGTAGGATTGAAAGTAGGTCTAGAGGGGGTAATTAGACTACTTGACCAAATAAAAACCTAACCTTTTCCCAGGTTAATTGGTTGGCAGATTTTAGATATTGTTGCAAATCAAGTTCACCCTGCACATGCATGTCTACGAGTATTGCAGCGGTAAGTAAAGAGAAGCATATGTAAATGGGATAGGGGTAAGGAGATCAAATGCAATTGGAGACACGAAGATTTTTTCCTGTGGTTCTGGTAGGTGGTGCTATCGTACATCGACGTTTATGGAGACTTCAACACATGGAGGGTAATGGTGAAAGAGTCCAGGGAGGGCTCCACCCAAAAGGGGTCCACTAAGTAGCAACCTTGTCTACTCCATGATGGCCTACGTCCACTGAGGACTAGCCTTACTCGGGGTAGATCTTCACGAAGTAGGTGATCACCTTGCCCTTACAAACTTCTTGGTTCAACTCCACAATCATGAATAAGGAGGCTCCCAAGTGACACCTAACCAATCTAGGAGGCACCATCCTCCAAAAGGTAATAGATGTGGTAGTATGATGAACTCCTTGCTCTTGTGCTTCAAAAGATAATCTCCTCAACACTCAATCACTCTCTCACAGGTTTGGCATGTGTAGAATAGATTGATTGGATGGAAAGCAACTGGGGAGTCTAGAAATCAAGATCCAT
Source organism: Hordeum marinum (assembly GCA_022496015.1). Classification (NCBI taxonomy): domain Eukaryota; kingdom Viridiplantae; phylum Streptophyta; class Magnoliopsida; order Poales; family Poaceae; genus Hordeum; species Hordeum marinum. The sequence goes on along the minus strand of CM039677.1, from coordinate 335,137,479 downwards.
ATGGTTGGAGTGGAGGATCTTGATATCAACACAAGGGTAGGTAGATCTCTCTCAGAAAATTGGATATGGGAAGTGGGTGTGTGTTCTGATTGCTTCTCTTGCGAGTGAGAGATGATAGAGAGGTATATATAGGCATCTCCAAAAATCCAACCGTTACAACATTATTGCCCAACTTGGTGAAACCGGAGTAAAAAGTCGGTTGCACCGACTAGTGCAAAATGTGACAACTTTGGCCTTTTCGGTGAGACCGATATATAAATCTCGGTGGTACCGATATGGGTGACCTAGGTAGTTACCAAGTCTCGGTGTCACCGATTCCTTAAACTTGGTGGGACCGGTTTTAAGAAATTGGTTAACAGAAAGTTGGTCATTGGTTTTCAGTTGTACCAACTGGAAACTAGGTAGTACCGAGATGCTAGGGTTTGGCTGAGATTCTGTCTAGGGTAAACCTCAGTGGATCCGAATGGGAAATATTGGTGTCACCGAATTTTCACTTTTGGCTTTGGACAAAAGATTTTTGTGGGAAAGTGAGTGAGTATTTTTGGTGGCTAATCTCTAACCACTTGAGCAACCAGATCATCATAATTCCTCATCCCCTTTTAACAGTATTGGCTTTCCTATGGACTCAAAAGTGATTTCTCACAAAATGTAAAATGTAGAGTCCTCAATCTTGAAGCATGGCCAATTCTATTCCTTCCTTTTCTTGGGGAGGTTCTCCACATAGTCCTTTAGCCAACCCATCATTGAACATTTTCCTGAAATAAACTTGGTGGAAACATTAGTCCAACGAAATATATGTTGTTATTAATTACCTAAACCAACTAGGGATAAGTTGTGATATAAATCTCCCCCTTTTTGGTAATTGATGACAACATATAGATCAAAGCTTCGATAAAAGATACTATCAGTGAATAGCATCATCGCTTTGAGAGGTATATGATAAGCAAGAGCTCCCCCTAAATTCGTGCATTATTTTGAATTTGCATTTGAATGCAAATGCACAATTGATTAGGATCATGGGTCACTCTTCCATGTCACATACAACTTGGTGGTGCACAAAAAATGAGTGAATTACATAAGCACATCACACCAAACATTAAGTGAATGATCATCATATAGACATCTCAAGGATAGCAAAGTAGTAGCATCACACAAAAGTATATGATCAAATACCGACAAAGTTTTCAAATGAACAATAAACCAAATGTTTTTAAACTGAAGAGAGAAACCAAAATGCAACACATACTCTCTCGAAGCCCTATGATTTATAACCTCTCCCCATTTGGCAACAAGTTACCAAAAGTTCAAAGCTATAGAGCTAATCGTCGTTGTGGGCATGGTATCCTCCATGAGATGATGAAGTTGCTCCTGTAGCTGTTGAAGGAGTTGAGAGAAGAGCATTCGCAAATGCTTCGTCTAAAGTCCTCTGAGGTGGTGGAGTAGACACTAGAGGTGCAGGAGGAACTGATGGTTTTGTGGCAGGTGCTCATGAAGTAGGCCTTGTTTTTGGAGCTGGCACAGTAGAAGTCCTGGACTGGGTCTTGAACTGAGTGTTGGTCCTGAGAGGTGGACTGTTTTCATCATCATCATTAGTGGAATGAGGGCTAGGCACTGCATCCACTTCCTTCTTGAGCTCATCCATAGTCTTCGTCGCCTCATCCACCTTGTTGTTTAGTGTAGTGAACCTATATTCCACAATCCTCTCAAGGATTTCTTGATTGAGCAAGATGTTCTTAATGTCCTTCTACATACCCTGGATGGTGCTAATCATAAGATCCATTTTCTCACCCTTAGTCCTTGGAACCTGAGCACTAGTGGCTCAACCTACCTCAGCCTCTGCCTGTGCAGTAGATGAAGTGGGATGACTGGAATCCATCACCACAACATTATCCTCAAAGTCTGGCTGAAGTGGCATATGAGGACGATCAAGTGCATATACATTCTTCTCCATCTTGGAGTTCATGAGCACCTGAATGTAAGGAGCATATCCACAAGATCTCTTCTGGTCAGCAGATGTCCTCTTGATTGTCTCAACTATCAAGTCCATCACTCTAAATCTGATGTGATTGTCTATGTGGTGCAGCATATTGATGGAATACCCCCTAATCATCTTGTCATCTCCAGACTTAGGCATCAAGGTATACCTTAAGATGGTGTTGGTGGTGGGTAGTCCAGCTTGCATATGATAGACATAGCCAAGCTTATGTGAATGCACATGAGTGACAGGAATAGCTTTGTACATATTGGTCATTGAGTTGTGACTCATCTTTGCCTCAACATAGACATCCAAGTCTCCTTCCTCAACCTGTGAGGCTCCTAAGATGGTACCCACTCCTCCACTGTAGACTGGTATCTAACTCCCCCAGTCATCCATATGATGTGGCCATCTGGATAGAAATGAGTAGTGGAGTAGAACTGCATGATCATCTCATCATTCCGGGCAGTGAACTCTCCCCCAACAAAGTTCTCTATATCAATGCATCTGAAGTTGTCTTGCACACTGGGAAAGAAGTTCTCATTCTCAACATACCTCATATCACTGATAGCTGGGCACTTGTCCAAAAGGACAGTCTCATAGAAATTATGTTGTTCCTTGGTGTAGAATCTGTCATCCACAGCAGTCTTCCTCCTAGAGGCATAGGGATCACTAGCTCTCCACTTCCCCAGTCATGAATCCCTTCTCTTCTTCATGTCCTAAGCAATGGTACGAGCATCATTATGCTCTGGCATGTGTTGCCTCAGTTTCCTCAAAACTGACATGTTCTCTCCCTCATCATCTCTGGAAGTAGGACCCTTGTTCTTTGCAACAATAGGTATATCTCTGGTGGTCCTCTTGGGTTCTGCAAGCTTGGGGTGCATACTGCTTGCTCTTGGATGGAGCTTGCTTGGGCATAGCATCTGCAAGCAGTTTCTTCTTCTTGGAAGGAGGAGCTTTGGCAGCTGGCTCTTCATCCACTTCCTCTTCCTTAGCTCCTGCTAGGTCTTCAAACATGGAATTGGGCCTGCCAATGACACATACAATCCTCTTCCTAGCTCTCTTCTTCTCACCTGCCTTCTTAGGCATAGAGCTCTTTGAAGGCTCAATAGATAGTGATATGTTTGCTCTAGCACTCTCAGGTGCCCTCATAGCCTCAGAGCTAGCATAGTCTTTCCTGACTGGCCTCTTAGCTAAAGTGGCTTTTGTAATAGATTTCTTGGCAGCTCTCTCTTTCTTTTCTTGCTGCTTTTTGGCTAGCACTTCCTCTGGCACAAAATCTGAGTCCTTCTCACTAGAATTCAACTTTCTCCTTGCCCTGGTGGCAGCCTTGGGCAGCCAATGAGAACTTGGGGTGCCTAGATCTTCTGAAGAAGAAGAACTGGCATCTCCGCTTGTGCCTGAAATCATGTCAACTTCCCTATCCCTGAAGTCATTCTGGCTATCATTAGACCCTGGCATGCTGACCCTATGAATGGAGTATAGAAGAGCAGAGGGGTTGAGCATCACAAAAATTCAGAAAGTTTTCTCAAATTTGAACTCAGAATCTTAAGTTTAATTTTCTACAAAAAGGATTTCGGTTCCACCGAGTCAAAAAATTCTGAGCCACCGAGACATACATCCTCAATAGAAACTTGGCAGCCTCTTTGATTTCACCAGAAATGGCCACTTTGTTTCATCGAGACTATTCTCTGTAGCCCTAAAACCAAAATTGGTATAACCGAATTTTCTGACTCGGTGACACTGAGATTTGATTTGCGGACGGCTAAACCTAAAAATTCACCGTTCTCTAATCTAATGGAATTTCTCGAGGATGGAACTTGTTCACACTGTGAGAAGAAGATGGAAATTAATCTATTGCACAAGAGTCAGACGGGGAGTGCAATGATTCGAGGCGTTACCCTAACTCGGCGACCTCCTCCTATGACGGCGATGGTGGGTGCGATTGCTATCGACGGCGAGGACCTCCTATGGTGCAAACGCGCTGGAGCGAAGGAGAAGTCCGAAGACGTTGGAGAAGCAGCTAGGGTTTTGCGGGGACCACGGGTTTGAAGAAGTAATTTCAAAATCGGTTCCACTGGGTACATATATCCCATAGATGTCGATGACACCGGTTCTAAAATATCGGTGCCACCAAGTTTCTCTTGTATTAGTTGACATGGAAACTCGGTGAAGCCGAGATTATGGAATCAGTGCTACCGAGATTCATAAAACCAGATCAACCCTTGGCTTCGGTGGAACCGGGATTTTGAGGTTGTTTACGCCAAGATTACACTAGGGAGATTTTGGAAGTCATCTATTAACGAAACGGAACTCCGAATGCTCCTCACGGTGAGGGTCCGAGAAGTGTTTGCTCAATTTTTTGTGATGAAGCATGAATAGAATTAGAGAGGATAAAGCATATATAGCTAGAGGGGTGTACTTAGGCATTCTTCTATATCCAATTGGCCAAAAATAAATAAAATCCAAGTAACAACAATTGGATATCCTCGAATGAGAAAAGATATGCATACCAACATCCTCACAAAATAAAATATCAAATGAAATCCAGGTAAAAAATATCAAATGAAATATGGCAGACATGCAAATCCACTCTAGTATCTACCAAGCACTTTGGCAATGACGGAGTCATCTATATATGAGTATATTGACTTAGGAGCCAAATAAGAATACTTGATCAGAGGTCAGACTCATCGTTTAAGCACAAGTGGGGTTACCACTTTTACATAAAGCATTTAATCTGTTCACATCTTTAAGAGATGATTTAACTCAAGTCTTAGAGTAAAGCCCCCCCCTTGATGTGACCCCCCCTAAGAGGGATAAACTAACCTTGGGTTTTGTCGTAGAAGACATCATGTGGCTGATGTAGTGGTGGATGCTCATAGTTGATGAATATCATCTTGAGTTGGGAGCAATCCTCGTTGTTTCTTACTCTTCTCACCTAAATGGGTTAGTCCCACACAAGAGACAAATACAAGGATATTTATGGACATGGAGTGCAATGCATAGATGATGATGTGCATGGATTCATTAATTACCTTGTCCCCTTGCTTACCTATGAGGGAATGTGTGACTCCTTGAACTATTGCGTAAGGTTGATGTTAATTGCAAATAGTCCTTGCCAAAAATGAGTGTGAGTGAATTTTGTTGGCGGAGTCACCCCTCAAGAACTTCTCTAGTTCTTCTTCTTTGGGACCCACATCAACTTGATGGTGATCCTTGGAGTTGAAGTAGCACTAGATGATGTATAGCTAGTAGTGGCATTGGGAACCCACTTGACCATGGCTTGGGATTCATCTTCATATGTGTCAATCTCTCCTTGGAGCTTGTCCTTTCCCTTGAGCTCGTGATCTTATGGTGGAAGGTCATCTTGAGATTTTGTTCCCTTGGGAAGAGTATGTTCACACTTCTCCTTTTGAGGAACAAACTTCGGCTTGGGGTATTGACCTTCTTCCCATTCAACTCCATTTGCGTTAAAGTAGCCAATGCCATGGTTCTTTCGCTATCCTCCATGCTTGCATACAATTTCCTCAAATTTCTTACATCCGACAAGACTTTTGTAGACACCTTTTCTATAATCCCTTTCAATACACCATTTTCTTGCTCAAGTGTAACTTGGCTAAGAGAATCATTAGTGGAATCAATAGAACTACTAGAAGCAATATCATTGGATTTATCATTTTTATTGCTACTAGTTGAAGAACATTTCCTGCCTTTGTTACTAGTTTGTTTAGTCTTAACTTTTGGAATGAATGTAGAAAAGAGTAGTCCTTTGGCTACATAAGAGGAAGTCTTCTTTCGAATATCGTCATTGATAGCTTTAAGAAATTCATGTTCTTGCTCCAAATTGATCTTCTCGAAGCGTAGCTTCTCATGAGTTCTTACAATCTCTCTATGATCTTCTAGAGTAGATTCATGGGCTAACTTAAGAGTGTTCAATTCTTTAGTTAGATGCTCTATTTCCTTCTTATCATCATCACACGACTTATCTTGACTAAAGTGATAACTATCACATTCATTTTGACTAATATCACTAGTTTTGTCAAATAGCAAGTCATCATCTCCAAGTAAGTCATCCTCATCACTATTAAAGTCAATGTATTCGGAGTGTGATACCTTGGGGCCTTTAGCCATGAAGCAACTTCCACTCGCTTCATTTGGTGAATCAAATATGTCATAGGAGTTGGAGGAAACGAGTGCAAGTCCAGCGACACCTTCATCTTGACTATAGTCGGAGTCAGAGTGATAGCTTCTCTCGGAGTGGGTTGTCGGATTTGGAGCTGGAAACCCATTCACCAACATGATCTTAATGTGTTCTTCTTGTGCAGCTCTTGGTGTAATTGTCCTTCTTCTCCGAGACTTTACTTCTCCAAGAGGGTCTTCGTTCATAACAATCATCTCTACTCCTTCTCTCTCTTTGAGGTGACTCATCTCTTGAGATCTTTCTTATAGGTGAATCTTCCCTTCTTTTGTGGGGGGCTATGCACTCCTTGGAGTAGTGTCTGGGCCTTCCACAATTGTAACAATGCCGGTAATGACTAGATGAATGCTTCTCTACGTATCTTGAGTTGGAGCTTCTTTCGTTGCCTCTACTCTTGTAGAACTTGTTGAATTTCTTGACCATGAGAGTTATCTTTTCATTCCTTACAAGGTTCTCACTTGATGTAGCGGGAGGGTAACTTGAAGCTTTGTAAGCACCGCTTGACTTGTTGTCGAGTTCTTCCTTGTCTTTGAGTGACATCTCATGAGCAACAATCCTTCCAATGACTTCCGTGGGCTTGAGATCCTTGTAGTTTGGAATCATTTGGATTAATGTGCACATGGTGTCGTACTTCCCATGCAAGGCTCTAAGTATCTTCTTGATGATGAATTTTCTGGTCATGTCTTTGCTTCCTAAGCCGACAATCTCATTTGTGATGAGAGCAAGCCTAGAGTACATTTTCGCGACTCCTTCATCGTCCCTCATCTTGAACTTATCAAGTTGACTTTGAAGCACATCCAACTTAGATTCCCTGACGGATTCGGTACCTTCGTGCATATCAACTAAAGTATCCCAAATTTCCTTTGCATTCTCAAGACGGCTAATCATGTTGAATTCTTCGGGGGCATAGGCAGTTGAATAGAATGTCACATGCTTGAGCATTGTATTGCAACATCTTCAATTCTTCCGCAGTCGCTTCACGATCCGGTTCCTTTCCATCACCAAAGAATTCACCTTGCAAGCCAACACAAACAACAACCCATTCAGTGGGTTATGACCAAGAATATGCATTTTCATTTTATGCTTCCAACCAGCAAAGTTTGTACCATCAAAATATGGACATCTACGGTGATGATTTCCCTCACTAGACAACATACTCTTCTAGGTTGTGAGACCAATGCACTAGAGACTAATGCTCTGATACCACTTGTAGAATCGAAAGTAGGTCTAGAGGGGGTAATTAGACTACTTGACCAAATAAAAACCTAACATTTTCCCAAGTTAATTGGTTGGAAGATTTTGGAGATTATTGCAAATAAGGTTCATCCTACACATGCATGTCTACGAGTATTGCAGTGGAAAGTAAATACAAGCATATGTAAACAGGATATGGGTAAGGAGATCAAACGCAATTGGAGACACAAAGATTTTTCCTGTGGTTCCGATAGGTGGTGCTATCGTACATCCACATTTATGGAGACTTCAACCTACGAAGGGTAACGATCGCGAGAGTCCACGGAGGGCTCCACCCACAAGGGGTCCACGAAGTAGCAACCTTTTCTATTCCGTGATGGCTAACGTCCACGGAGGACTAGCCTTACTCGAGGTAGATATTCACTAAGTAGGCGATCTCCTTGCCCTTACAAACTTCTTGGTTCAACTCCACAATCACAAAGAAGGAGGCTCCCAAGTGACACCTAACCAATCTAGGAGGTACCACCCTCCAAAAGGTAATAGATGTGGTAGTATGATGAACTCCTTGCTCTTGTGCTTCAAAAGATAGTCTCCTCAACACTTAATCACCCTCTCACAGGTTTGGCATGGGTAGAAGAGATTGATTGCATGGAAAGCAACTTGGGGAGGTTAGAAATCAAGATCCATATGGTTGGAGTGGATGATCTTGATCTCAACACAAGGGTAGGTAGCTCTCTCTCGAAAAATTGGATATGGCAAGTGGGTGGGTGTTCTAAGTGCTTCTCTTGCGAGTGAGAGATGGTGGAGGGGGTATATATAAGCATATCCAAAAATCTAACCATTACAACATTATTTCCCAACTCGGTGAAATCGGAGTAACAACTCGGTTGCACCGACTAGTGCAAAATGTGGAAACTTTGGCCTTTTCGGTGAGACCGATATATAAATCTCGATGGTACCGATATGGGTGACCTAGGTAGTTACCAAGTCTTGGTTTCACCGATTCCTTAAACTCGGTGGGATCAAATTTAAGAAATTGGTTAATAGAAAGTTGGTCAATGGTTTTTGGTTGCACCGAATGGAAACTTGGTAGTACCGAGATGCTAGGGTTTGGCCGGGCTTCTGTCTAGGGTAAAACTTGGTGGATCCGAATGGGAAATATTGGTGTCATCGAATTTTAACTTTTGGCTTTGGACAAATCAATTTTGTGGGTAAGTGATTGGGTATTTTTGGTGGCTAATCTCTAAGCACTTGAGCAACCAGATCCTCATAATTCTTCATCCCCTTTTAATAGTATTTGCTTTCCAATGGACTCAAAAGTGATTTCTCACAAAATGTAAAATGTACAGTCCTCAATCTTGAAGCATGGTCAATCCTATTCCTTCCTTTTCTTGGGAAGGTTCTCCACATAGTCATTTAGCCAACCCATCATTGAACATTTTCCTGAAATACACTCGGTGGAAATATTAGTCCAATAAAATATATGTTGTTATTAATTATCAAAACCACCTAGGAAGAAGTTGTGCTTTCACAACATCAGTGCAGTTGGACGAGAGAGAGGAGGCCAACATAAACTACGCGGAAAATGACTCCAATGTAGTAGTATGCGGGCAAGGAGGTCAAGAGGAACGACACAGACGTTGAAAGGAGCGAATAGGAGGGCTCTCAAACATAAGACAGAGGATAAGATGAAATAGAGTAGCGTGTGCGTAATTGCGACGTCAGTGTAGTAGGACCACCTAAACAAAAAACTTACAACACGAATGTTCTGTGAATCTGTGTGATGAGCTGCCGGTCAAAGGAAATTTCAAACGACCGACCGTACATGATGAATTTGACAAAATTTGTCCACAATAACTCCAAACATGAACACAAAATTGAGCATATACGGTTGACAAAAGTACAAACCGATTGCAAAAATGGAAACGTAACATTTCTCTCTCTCGAATACGCATGAGTGTGCGTACTATATTATAAAGAAGAGGATGGGGTAGAAAGATCCCCCCCCGTGTTAGTGTTACAACTTACATGTACACCAACTCTGCATCCACCCTACCTATGCCTAACTCGTTACTCTAGCCCACATTTCCATTGCTCTAAAGAACTCCTCCGTGCTTCCTTTGAACAGGACTGCTTCCTTCCACGCTCGTCCCTCCTTCCCTATCTTGAGGATGACATGCTTATTCGATGGTGTAACTCCGTCAAACACTATATCATTGCGATGCTTCCAAAGCTCTCACATGACTAGAACGAGTAGTGCTCGGATCACTTTCTTGTGTTGTCCTGTTGCTCCCTTGTCCATACACCACTCCGATAACAGTTGCCCGGCCATTAGCATCCAATCCTGCTTCCCCAAGGAGTGTAGGATGGCAGTCCACACCTCCTGAACGCGCATTGGAGCAAAATATGCTCTATGGTTTCCTCCTCTTGGTCATAGAGGGGGCATCTGTCTTGATGGTCCAGACCATGCCTTGCTAGCCAGTCAAACGTCCAACATCCATTTTGGATGGCAATGTTGGGGAACGTCGCATGGGAAACAAAAAATTTCCTACGTTCACGCAAGACCTATCCATGGTGATGAGCATCTACGAGAGGGAGAGTGGATCTACCTACCCTTGTAGACCGCTAAGAGGGAAGCGTTAAGAAACACGGTTGGTGTAGTCGAACGTCTTCGCGATCCAAATCGCCGAGCGCCCCGCGATCCAATCACGAGCCGTCCCGATCAAGCACCGAACGGACGGCACCTCCGCGTTCAGCACACATACAACTTGATGACGTTCTCCGCCTTCTTGATCCAGCAAGAGGGAGCGGAGAGGTAGACGAGTTCTCCGGTAGCGTGATGGCGCTCTGGCGATGGTGGTGGAGCTATTCCGGTAAGGCTTCGCCTAAGCACTGCAGAAATCCGATCTAGAGGAGAAACTATGCACTGGAGGAACAGGTAGCACGTGGCTGAAAATCTAGTGCCAAAACCCTAAAACTCTCTAGTATATATAGGAGGAGATGAGGAGGACACTTGGCTCCCAAGGAGCCAGCCCTTGGGTCGGCCGAACCAGGAGGGAGTCCTCCTCCTCCTCCACTCCTAGTAGGATTAGGACTCCTTCCTAATTTAGCCCTTTGGCCTTTTTCCATCTTTTTCCTTTTGGGCTTTTTATTCCCAGCCGCATGGGACCTTTGTGGGACTTCCTCCAGCCCACTAAGGGCTGGTATTCATCCTCCCACAGCCCATGTAGCCTCTTGGGTCGAAATACCCCTCCCGATGGTCTCCCGGTACACTACCGGCACTCCCGGTACACTATCGATGAGCCCGAAACTTTTCCGGCGACCAAAATAGGACTTCCTATATATCAATATTTACCTCCGGACCATTATAGAGCTCCTCGTGACGTCCGGGATCTCATTCGGGACTCCGTACAACCTTTGGTCACCACCATACATAACTCTATACTACCGAAACGTCACCAAACCTTAAGTGTGCAGACCCTGCAGGTTCGAGAACTATGTAGACATGATCGAGACACCTCTACGGTCAATAACCAATAGCGGGACCTAGATGTACATATTGGTTCCTACATATTCTACGAAGATCTTTATCGGTCGAACCTCTATGTCAAGGATTCAGTTAATCCCGTATGATGTTCCCTTTGTTCTTCGGTATGTTACTTGCCTGAGATTCGATTGTCGGTATCTCCATACCTAGTTCAACCTCGTTACCGGCAAGTCTCTTTACTCGTTCTGTAATACAAGATCCCGTGACTAATACTTAGTCACATTGCTTGCAAGGCTTATTGTGATGTTGTATTACCGAGTGGGCCCTGAGATACCTCTCCGTCACACGGAGTAACAAATCCCAGTCTTGATCCATGCCAACCCAACAGACACCCTCGGGGATACCTATAGAGCACCTTTATAGTCACCCATTTACGTTGTGACGTTTGATACACACAAGGCACTCTTCCGGTGTCCGTGAGTTGCATGATCTCATGGTCATAGAAACATATACTTGACATGCAGAAAACAATAGCAATAAACTGACACGATCATATGCTATGTTTGTAGTTTGGGTCTTCTCCATCACATCATTCTCCTAATGATGATCCCGTTATCAAATGACATCACATGTCAATGGCCTAGGAAACCTTGACCATCTTTGACCAACGAGCTAGTTCACTAGAGGCATACTAGGGACAAAGTGTTGTCTATTTACCCACACATGTAATGTGTTTCCAATCAATACAATATATCATGGATAATAAACGATTATCATGAACAAGGAAATATAATAATAAACACTTTATTTATTGCCTCTAGGGCATATTTCCAACAGTCTCCCACTTGCACTAGAGTCAATAATCTAGTTCACATCACTATGTGATTTACATTGTAATGAATCGAACACCCATGCAGTTCTGGTGTTAATCATGTTTAGCCCTTGGAAGAGGTTTAGTCAACGGGTCTGCAACATTCAGATCTGTGTGCACTTTGCAAATATTTATGTCCTTTTCCTCGATGTAATCGCGGATGGAGTTGAAGCGTTGCTTTATGTGTCTGGTCCTCTTGTGAAACCTTGGTTCCTTGGCCAGAGCAATGGCACCAGTGTTGTCACAGAACAGGTTCATTGGATTCAGTGCACTGGGCACTACTCCAAGATCTATCACGAACTACTTCATCCAGACACCTTCCTTCGCTGCCTCCGAGGCTGCGATGTACTCTGCTTCGCACGTAGAATCGGCTACCACGCTTTGCTTGGAACTGCACCAGCTTACCGCTCCCTCGTTGAGAATAAATACGTATCCGGTTTGTGACTTAGAGTCATCCGGATCAGTGTCAAAGCTTGCATCTACGTAACCCTTTACGACAAGCTCTTCATCACTTCCATAAACGAGAAACATTTCCTTAGTCCTTTTCAGGTACTTAAGGATATTCTTGACCGCTGCCCAGTGCTCCATTCCAGGATCACTTTAAAACCTTCCGGCCATACTTATGGCAAGTCTGACATCGGGTCTTGTGGACAACATTGCATACATGATAGAGCCTATGGATGAAGCATAGGGGATGGCACTCATCTTTTCTCTATCTTCTGCAGTCACTGGGCATTGAGTCTTACTCAACTTCACACCTTGTAACACAGGCAAGAACCCCTTCTTGGACTGATCCATTTTGAACTTCTTCAAAACTTTATCAAGGTATGTGCTCTATGAAAGTGCTATTAAGCGTCTCGATCTATCTCTATAGATCTTAATGCCTAATATGAAAGCAGCCTCTCCTAGGTCCTTCATTGAAAAACTCTTGTTCAAATATTCCTTCATGCTTTCCAGCATTTCTATATTGTTTCCAATCAGCAATATGTCATCCACATATAATATTAGAAATGCTATAGAGCTCCCACTCACTTTCTTGTAAATACAAGCTTCTCCATAAACTTGTATAAACTCAAATGCTTTGATCACCTCATCAAAACGCTTATTCCAACTCCGAGATGCTTGCACCAGCCCATAAATGGATCGCTAGAGTTTGCAAACTTTGTCAGCATTCTCTGGATCGACAAAACCTTCTGGTTGCATCATATACAACTCTTCCTCAAGGAAATCGTTGAGGAACGCTGTTTTGACATCCATCTGCCAAATTTCATAGTCAAAATAAGCAACTATTGCCAACATGATTCTGACAAACTTAAGCATCGCTACGGGTGAGAAGGTCTCATCGTAGTCAACTCCTTGAACTTGTGAAAAACCCTTTACCACAAGTCGAGCTTTATAGACGGTGACATTACCGTCCGCGTCTGTTTTCTTCTTAAAGATCCATTTGTTCTGAATGGCCTTTCGCCCTTTAGGTAATACTTTCAAAGTCCATATTTGTTTTCGTACATGGATCCCATCTCGGATTTCATGGACTCTAACCATTTCTCAGAATCCGGGCCCATCACCGCTCATCCATAGCTCGTAGGTTCATTGTTGTCCAACAACATGACCTCCAAGACAGGGTTGCCGTACCACTCAGGAGTAGTACGCGGCCTTGTCGACCTACGAGGTTCAATAGCAGCTTGATCCGAAGCTTCATGATCATCATCATTAACTTCCTCTTCAACCGTTGTAGGTTCCACAGAAACATCTTTCTGCGCTGCGCTACTTTTTGGTTGAAGTAAAGGTTCAATAACCTCATCAAGCTCTATTTTCCTCCCACTCAATTCTTTAGAGAGAAACTCTTTCTCAAGAAATGTTCCGTTCTTAGCGACAAACACTTTGCCTTCGGATCTGAGATAGAAGGTATACCCGACTGTCTCTTTTGGGTATCATATGAAGACGCATTTCTCCGCTTTGGGTTCCAGCTTTTCAGGCTGAAGCTTTTTGACATAAGCATCACATCCCCAAACTTTAAGAAACGACAACTTTGGCCTCTTGCCAAACCATAGCTCATATGGCGGCGTCTCAATGGATTTTGATGGTGCCCTATTCAAAGTGAATGCAGCTGTCTCTAATGCATAACCCCAAAACGATAATGGCAAATCAGCAAGATACATCATAGAACGCACCATATCTAATAAGGTTCGATTACGACGTTCGGACACACCATTACGATGTGGTGTTCCAGGCGGTGTCAACTGTGAAACAATTCCACACTGTCTTAAATGGCTACCAAAATCATAACTCACATATTCACCTCCTCGATCACATCGCAGGAATTTAATCTTCTTGTTACGATGATTCTCAACTTCACTCTGAAATTGCTTAAACTTTTCAAACGTTTCAGACTTGTGTTCCATTAAGTAAATATACCCATATCTACTTAAGTCATCAGTGAAGGTGAGAAAATAACGATATCCACCACGCGCTGTAACATTCATTGAACCGCACACATCAGTATGTATGATTTCCAATAAGTCACTTGCCCGTTCCGTTGTTCCAGAGAACGGCGTTTTAGTCATCTTGCCCATGAGGCATGGTTCACATGTGTCAAGTGATTCAAAACCAAGTGACTCCAAAAGTCCATCGGCATGGAGCTTCCTCATGCGTTTTACACCAATATGACCTAAACGGCAGTGCCACAAGAAAGTGGTACTATCATTATCAACTCTACATCTTTTGGCATCAATGTTATGAACATGTGTGTCATCACTATCAAGATTCAATATGAATAAACCCCTCACATTGGGTGCATGACCATAAAAGATATTACTCATCTAAATAGAACAACCTTTATTCTCTGATTTAAATGAGTAACCGTCTCGCAATAGACAAGATCCAGATATAATGTGCATGCTTAACACAGGCACTAAATAACAATTATTCAGGTTCATCACTAATCCCGATGGTAATCGAAGAGAGAGCGTGCCGACGGCGATCACATCAACCTTGGAACCATTTCCCACACGCATCGTCACTTCGTGCTTTGCCAGCCTTCGTCTATTCCGTAGTTCCTGTTTTGAGTTGCAAATGTGAGCAACCGAACCGGTATCAAATACCCAGGCACTACAATGAGAGCTAGTAAGATACACATCAATAACATGTATATCATATATACCTTGTTTGTCGTTGGCCGCCTTCTTGTCAGCCAGGTACTTGGGGCAGTTCCACTTGACCAGTTCCCTTGCAATGAAAGCACTCAGTTTCTGGCTTGGGTCCACGCTTGGGCTTCTTTACAGGAGTAGCAACTGCTTTGCCATCCTTCTTGGTTTTACCCTTCTTGTCCTTGCCCTTGCCATTCTTCTTGAAACTAGTGGTTTTATTGACCATCAACACTTGATGTTCTTTCTGGATTTTAGATTCAATGACTTTTAGCATCGCAAACAGCTCGGCGACTAACTTGTTCATCCCGTGCATGTTATAGTTCATCACAAAGCTCTTGTAACTAGGTGGCAGTGATTGAAGAACTCTGTCAGTGATCGCCTCTGGCGGAAGGGCAATTCCCAACTCCGCTAGACGAGTCGAATACCCAGACATTCTGAGTATATGTTCACTAACAGACCCGTTCTCCTCCATCTTGCAAGCATAGAACTTATCGGAGGTCTCATACCTCTCGATTAGGGCATTCTTCTGAAAGATAAACTTCAACTCCTGGAACATCTCATATGCTCCATGACGTTCAAAACGTCTTTGAAGTCCTAGTTCTAAGCCATACAATATTGCACACTGAACTATTGAGTAATCTCCAAAATGTGCCTCCCAAGCGTTCTTAATGTCTTCGGATGACATGCCTTCTGGTTGGTCACCAAGCGGTGCATCAAGGACATGTGATTTCTGGGAAGCCGTGAGGATAATCCTTAGATTACAGGCCCAATCAACAAAGTTACTTCCATCATCTTTCAACTTAGCTTTCTCTGGAAACACATTAAAATTCAAGGGTGCTACTGCGCGAGCCATTGATCTACAACATAAATATGCAAAGGTTACTTAGACTATTGTTCAAGATAATGAGTTTAGTTAATCAAATTACTAAATCTCCCACTCAAATTGACATCCCTCAGGTCATCTGAGAGTCACATGATCCAAATTCACCAACTCAAGTCCGATCATCACGTGAGTTGAGGTGGTTTCAATGGTGAACATCATCATGTTGATCATATCTACTATATGACTCATGTTCGACCTTTCGGTCTCTTGTGTTCCGAGGCCATGTCTGTACATGCTAGGCTCGTCAAGTTTAACCCGAGTGTTCTGCATGTGCAACACTGGCTTGCACCCGTTGTATGTGAACGTAGAGTCTATCACACCCGATCATCACGTGGTGTCTCGACATGACGAACTTTCGCAACGGTGCACACTCGGGGAGAACACAATTCATCTTGAAATTTAAGTGAGGGGTCACCTTATAATGCTATCATCGTCCTAAGCAAAACAAGGTCCATAAAAGGATTAACATCACATGCAAATCAGAAGTGACATGATATGTCCATGAACTTGTGCTTTTGATCTCCATCTTGAAAGCACCGGCATGGTCTCCATCGTCACCGGCACGACACCGTGATCTCCATCATCTTGATCTCCATCAACGTGTCACCATCGGGGTTGTCGCGCCCATCATGCTTGTACTACTATTGCTACCGTTTAGCGATAAAGTAAAGCATTACATAGCGCTTAATGATTGACACGCGGGTCATACAATAATTAAAGACAACCCTATGCCTCCTGCCGGTTGCCGTACTCATCGACATGCAAGTCGTGATATTCTATACAACACATGATCATATCATACATCACATATATCACATCATGTAATTGGCCATATCACATCACAACATACCCTGCAAAATCAAGATAGACGTCCTCTAATTGTTGTTGCATGTTTTACGTGGCTGCTACGGGTATCTAGCAAGAACAATTCTCACATACGCATAAAACCACAACGGTGATACATAAGTTGCTTTTCAACCTTCTCAAGGACCGCCTTTGTCAAATCCGATCCAACTAAAGTAGGAGAAACAGACACCCTCCAGCCATCTTTGTGCAACGAAGTTACACGTCAGTCGATGGAACCGGTCTCTCGTAAGCGTACGAGTAAGGTTGGTCCGGGCCGCTTCATCCCACAATACTGCTGAACCAAAACACGACCAAGGGAGGAAGCAATCTAAGCATCAACGCCCACAAACTCTTTGTGTTCTACTCCAGATCTCATCTATACATAGACCTAGCTCATGATGCCACTGTTGGGGAACATCGCATGGGAAACAAATTTTTTCCTACGTTCACGCAAGACATATCCATGGTGATGAGCATCTACGAGAGGGAGAGTGGATCTACATACCCTTGTAGATCGCTAAGCGGGAAGCATTAATAAACGCGGTTGGTGTAGTCGAACATCTTCGTGATCCAAATCGCCGAGCGTCCCGCGATCCAATCACGATCCGTCCCGATCAAGCACCGAACGGACGACACCTCCGCGTTCAGCACACGTACAACTTGATGACGATCTCCGCCTTCTTGATCCAGCAAGAGGGAGCAGAGAGGTTGATGAGTTCTCCGGAAGCGTGACGACACTCCGGTGATCGTGGTGGAGCTATTCCGGCAGGGCTTAGCCTAAGCACTGCAGAAATCCGATCTAGAGGAGAGACTATGCACTGGAGGAATGGGTAGCACGTGGCTGAAAATCTAGTGTAAAAACCCTAAAACCCTCTAGTATATATAGGAGGAGAGGAGGAGGAGGCTTGGCTCCCAAGGAGCTAGACCTTGGGTCGGCCGAACCAGGAGGGAGGAGTCCTCCTCCTCCACTCCTAGTAGGATTAGGACTCATTCCTAATTTAGCCCTTTGGCCTTTTTTCATCTTTTTTCCTTTTGGGATTTTTCTTCCCAGCTGCATGGGCCCTTTGTGGGACTTCCCCCAGCCCACTAAGGGCTGGTATTCATCCTCCCACAGCCTATGTAGCCTCTTGGGTCGAAATACCCCTCCCGATGGTCTCCCGGTACACTACCGATGAGCCTGAAACTTTTCCGGCGACCAAAATAGGACTTCCTATATATCAATCTTTACCTCCGGACCATTCCGGAGCTCCTCGTGATGTTCGGGATCTCATCCGGGACTCCGAACAACCTTACGCCACCACCATACATAACTCTATACTACCGAAACATCACCAAACCTTAAGTGTGCAGACCCTGCGGGTTCGATAACTATGTAGACATAACCGAGACACCTCTACGGTCAATAACCAATAGCGGGACCTGGATGTCCATATTGGTTCCTACATATTCTACAAAGATCTTTATCGGTCGAACCTCTATGTCAAGGATTCAGTTAATCCCGTATGATGTTCCCTTTGTTCTTCGGTATGTTACTTGCCCGAGATTCGATCGTCGGTATCTTCATACCTAGTTCAACATCGTTACTGGCAAGTCTCTTTACTCGTTACGTAATACAAGATCCCGTGACTAACACTTAGTCACATTGCTTGCAAGGCTTATTGTGATGTTGTATTACCGAGTGGACCCTGAGATACCTCTCCCTCACACGGAGTAACAAATCCCA
Source organism: Hordeum marinum (assembly GCA_022496015.1). Lineage (NCBI taxonomy): Eukaryota > Viridiplantae > Streptophyta > Magnoliopsida > Poales > Poaceae > Hordeum > Hordeum marinum. The sequence goes on along the minus strand of CM039677.1, from coordinate 335,119,153 downwards.
GTCTTGATCCATTCCAACCCAACAGACACCCTCGGGAATACATGTAGATCACCTTTATAGTCACCCAGTTACGTTTGCGACGTTTGATACACACAAGGCACTCTTCCGGTGTCCGTGAGTTGCATGATCTCATGGTCATAGAAACATATACTTGACATGCAGAAAACAGTAGCAATAAACTAACACGATCATATGCTACGTGTGTAGTTTGGGTCTTGTCCATCACATCATTCTCCTAATGATGTGATCTTGTTATCAAATGACATCACATGTCAATGGCTAGGAAACCTTGACCATCTTTGACCAACGAGCTAGTTCACTAGAGGCATACTAGGGACAAAGTGTTGTCTATTTACCCACACATGTAATGTGTTTCCAATCAATACAATTATAGCATGGATAATAAACGATTATCATGAACAAGGAAATATAATAATAAACACTTTATTTATTGCCTCTAGGGCATATTTCCAACAGGCAAGCCACGCAAAGAACCTGCATTATAGTGGCGCCTTGGAGTGCCAAGTGAACTCTGCCATGGGAACTACCTGTCTACCCCAGAATTTTGCTTCATATACGGACTTGACCGAGTACTCTCCATTCGTTCCCCAGGACCAAGTAACCGAGTCCCGCTCATTTTGGTCTAGCTCCACCTCCACAGTCCTCACCCACAAAGTTAAGTATTCGTTCAATACGTCTGATGTTACCTCAGGCCCAATGTCTCCGGCCCACACAGCGCCATGCATGGCCTGAGCCACCATGCGGGGTGAGTCTTATCCTGTTCCCAACCCGGGCATACACTGCGGGAGCAATATCCCGCACCCTCTCCCCATTGATCCACTTGTCTTCCGAGAATAGCGTGTCATGTCCATCTCCAATCCTCGATCTGATGGCCGCTCTATAGATTTGTGCTGCTGATTCCGAAACCTAAATCTGAAATTCTGCCCAAGGCCTTGAGCGGTCCGATTTCTGCATCCAAGTCCACCGGGCCTGTATTGCGATGTTGAGCCACTTGAGGTTCGGCAGGCCCAGCCCTCCAACCCACTTTGGCATGCACACTTGGTCCCATGGCACCGCACAATGGCCCCCACTAGCCTGTGCATCGATGTGCATCTTTTTTTATATAGAGCTTATCTCGAACCGAAACTTCGTTGTGTAGATTAGAAGGGAGAAGAAAGAAAAGAGATTAGGGAGGAGTTTAGTGGAGGTAGAAGAAGAGCACATACACAGCTCACATCCCTCGAGTATGCGCACGCTGTGGCTCAGATGGGCCTGACTCTGAAAAAACTGTCGATTCGAACATAGCTCGCGGGTCTAACTCAGAGTGTTGTAAATTTCGTACCGTGCATGCCGAGCAGTATATACGGCGTAACCAAACAACCGACTCCTTTCAACGCGGCGTAACCAAACAACCGACTTCTTTCAACGCAGGCCTAATTGAGTCTTATGCGGGCAACCAAACACATTCAAAATGACAAAATATCATCAAATGCAAAGTAATCAATGATAAATTGTCAAAGTGCAAAATAAAAAGTGGCAAATAATCAAACCCCCCGATTATTCGGTCCTCCTCCCGTGCGCCGCGCACTGCACCCAGAGACCGGCGCCATCGATTTCAACCCTCGTGCTCACTGCCAGGTCGCCGTTCACCTGCCGCAGCCGCTGGAGTGCACGAGGCGGCAGCCGTTGAAACTTCCTTCCACACTGCCCCACCGGCTCTTCCTCCTTTTAACTCGTCGCGTCCGTAAAACAAAACAAATCACCCAGCCCTGCCCAGCAGCCAGCGGCGCAAGTCCACCCCCAAATCCACACGGAACAGGGCAAACCCTCCATCCATGGACCAGCCCAAGCCGACGCCGTCGGCGGCCGCCTCGCCGGCGGGGCCGGACGCGGCGTCCAACCCGTACGCCTTCACGTGCGAGCTCCCTCACTCGATCTACGCGCTGGCCTTCTCCCCCTCCGCGCCCGTCCTCGCCGCCGGGAGCTTCCTCGAGGACCTCCACAACCGCGTCTCCCTCCTCTGCTTCGACTCCGTCCACCCCACCGCCGCCTCCTTCCGCGCCGTCCCCTCCCTCTCCTTCGACCACCCGTACCCGCCCACCAAGCTCCAGTTCAACCCGCGCGCCGCCTCCACGCCCCTCCTCGCCTCCTCCTCCGACGCCCTCCGCCTCTGGCACGCCCCCCTCGACGACCTCTCCGCCTCCGCCCCCGCCCCCGAGCTCCGCTCCGTCCTCGACAACCGCAAGGCCTCCGCCTCCGAGTTCTGCGCGCCCCTCACCTCCTTCGACTGGAACGAGATCGAGCCCCGCCGCATCGGGACTGCCTCCATCGACACCACCTGCACCGTCTGGGACATCGAGCGCGGCGTCGTCGAGACGCAGCTCATAGCGCACGACAAGGCCGTGCACGACATCGCCTGGGGGGAGGCCGGCGTCTTTGCCTCCGTCTCCGCCGATGGCTCCGTCCGCGTCTTTGATCTCCGGGACAAGGAGCACTCCACCATCGTCTACGAGAGCCCCCGCCCGGACACGCCGCTCCTCAGGCTAGCCTGGAACCGCTATGACCTAAGATACATGGCCGCCCTGCTCATGGACAGCAGCGCCGTCGTTGTGCTCGACATACGCGCACCCGGCGTGCCTGTGGCCGAGCTACATCGGCATGGGGGATGCGTGAACGCTGTTGCGTGGGCACCGCAGGCTACAAGACACCTCTGCTCGGCAGGGGACGACGGGCAGGCGCTCATCTGGGAGCTGCCTGAGGCACCGGCAGCAGTGCCTCCCGAAGGGATTGATCCAGTGCTTGTTTATGATGCGGGCGCCGAGATAAACCAGCTGCAGTGGGTGGCCGGACACCCGGACTGGATGGGCATTTCCATTGAGAACAAGGTCCAGCTTCTCCGGGTCTGACAAGGTTTGGTTCCATCCTAATTGTAATTTATGATTTCACCGTTCTACAATTTCGATTGATGTCTTGCAGTTGCAGTAGGTTCCTCTAAGAAACAATTTCTGTTGATTCATAGCAACATATTTAGTGTTCTCTATATCTAGCGTGCGGAATTCAGTGCTTGACGTGACGGTGCGAATTTGAGTCAAAACCTCTCACTAAAGTTTACTCTAAGAATCTCGAGTCAAATTTAACTTCAAATTTTACAAGTCCTGAAATTTTACAATGTAACTGATAGAACCATTCTCGAGGTCTCCATGGCCAGCGTCTACTCGGTCACCAGGGCCTTGGGTGTCCACCGGCATGTCAATCATGGTTTTCGAGTCGTGATTCATCCGAGTCGCTCTGGGGTAGCGACTCGGAAAAGTCGAGCCTGCAGTTGCGACTAGTCGCGATTCGCAACTTGAGTCGACATTTTTTTTGCAACTCATTGACTAGTCGACGACTAGTCTCGCAACTCGAAATCCATGGTATCAATCCAGCATTGGATGAGGACTACAGGGAGGAATTCGATCTTGGATGAGGACATGACAGCATTGGATGAGGACTACAGGGAGGAATTCGACTTGGATGAGGACATGACGCATAGTATTCAACTATATTTTACTAGCTTTTAAATTCTTAGTTCCAGGAATGGTCATGCTATGGTAGTATAGTAATGTATCGTGAAGCCCTTTGTACATTAAGCACTTCACAACTGTAATATCACTAAACTCATCAGAACTCATTTCGGTTACAAACCTGTCATGCGGGGCCAGCACTTCAGGCGCAGGGACAGGGAGGGTCCCAAATCGTCTTACAGATAGGCTATATCTTTAGTTTGCTTGCATGTCACGTTAGTTAATTACTTAATTATTTCCATAGATAAAGTTGCGTCAGTTGGAAAGTAAAGTTGAGTTTGTATCAGCCGGCCCTATATATATATATAAAGGGACTTAGGCCTAGTATGTGGACATCAGAGAATAAATAAAGAAGGAAAGAGGAGGGAGGCTTGCCTCTGGTTATCCCCAAACCCTAACCCCCCTGCGCCCACGGCGCACAAGGGCATGTCACGGCCCAAGCTCTAGAAATAGGCTTTATCTTTAGTTTGCTTGCATATCAAGTTGGTCATTTATTTCCATACATAAATATTGTGTTAGTTGGAAAGCCTGCTAAAGGGACCTAGGCCTAGTACGTGTACATCAGAGAGTCAATAAAGAAGAAAAGAGGAGGCTCACCTCCGGTAATCCCCAAACCCTAACCTCCTTGCGCCCATGGTGCACAAGAATCTGCATGGCTACCCTCTCTGGACCCTGGGTCGTGACAAAGCTAAATTTTATTTATCTGGCCAAACATTTTTTGTGGATGCAGTTTACTGCTAGTGTGCCCTAGTTTTGTCAATTTTCACTACTATAATACGGCCAAATGACCATTGGCAGTTGTTTTATTTCGGTGACATGAAGCAAACATGACTTGACCTTGCTCTTCCAGCTGCTAATCATTTTCTGTGTACTGAATAATGTTGTTCTTGCATATCGTGTTAACATCGATATCCAATATATCTGATGCGAAAATTTTGCTTGCAATGCAGAACATTTCTGAAGAACGAATGATTCAAGGGAACATTTCTGAAGAACGAATGATTCAAGGGAACATTTCTGAAGAACGCTGGTTCAAACTATCTGACTTATTCGATACACCATTGACACCGAAAAGGTCATGCTTCTTCTTCTTACGGGACACATTTCGTTACCAAGGAATGATTTATTGTCAGCATCAGCCTCGCCGTCTGAGCCTAGTGCGAGTTGATTGATCTCACTGCGAACATGGAGATGTAGTCTATAGCAACTGTTAGTGTTAGTAAAGGGATTTGGAGGTTGGCTCCAGTCAAAGTGGTACTCATTGCTCTGGGCTTCCTAGTATTTTCCGTTACTCTGTGATTTCTCTTTCTGTCGGGTGGGCACAGTTTCCTGTAGTCCCTTTGGTCCTCTGTTTACTGGGGCTGTATATTGTGATATTTGTTTTCCAGCCGAATTTGCACATATCATTTGCAAGCATCTATAGGACATGATCTAAATAATTTTGGAGCCTCAGCTTATGCTGTAATGTCAAGATGTTCTCGTAGCAATGGGCGAAGGAACCAGCGAGTTAAGGCCTACTGTTCTTCTCCAGTTGAGTTGAGATGGGTGGTGGCCAGTCTTGTAGGAGTACTTGGTTGCCTCTAGTCAGTCCTCTACCGCCAGTGTGCATTATTGTTTGCCAGCGTCGCGTACACGTTTGCTTCCAGTGGCGACCCGCTCCGGCCGAGTCATGTCGATCCATTCCTGGGACATTCGGCATCACTCGTCATCCGCATTGAATGCACATCTTGTACTCTGCTGTCGATCTCCCCAACTCCGTTCCCGTAGCTATCACGGGCAGGCCCAACGCCGCAACCAGACCGATCGAGCCTCCGCACCATCACCCAGACTCGTACGAGCACACGTGGCTGCGCCCGTAGCGTCGGATCGGATAGATTGTCCGCCGCCGAACGCGCGCGGGCGAGATGAGATGAGACAGAGACCGCGCACCCAACAGATTCACTCATTCATGTGCGCAGGCGTGTGGCATGGCACCGGAGGACGCGCCCCACCGTGACGGCCGACGGCTGGCTTGCCGAATCCGCTCGGTCTGGTACACGCAGGCCCAATCAATGGCAGCTTGCAGCATCGATCGTGTCGGCGTGTACGTGGCGCGCCGGTCGACGCGAGAGCCGCCATGACCAGCCCATGATGCTTCGTTCTAGCACTAATTACACTGCTATTCACATCATGTGGAGTACCATCACGGTTGGCGATGTATGATCTAGTACGACGCAAGCAAGCGCGATGCTGACCCCGATCCCATTCAAACCTACTGCCTCCTTTTCAGTTTACAAGGCTTGTACATATATCTAGGTTGATAAATACACTAACATAATACAACTTATATGTCACAAAGAATATATCATTAGAAACTTTAAATCATCTACTTTCTAATGATATAATTTTTAGATTATACTACTCATTTTATGTTGATCAAATTATAGACCTAGAAATACGCGCAAGCTTTATAAACCGAAAAGGAGGTAGTAGTTTCATCTATGATGAAGCGAGTTCGATGCTGACCCGACCCCGACCCCGACAAGTCCTACGGCTGGGGTAAAGACGAAAACGGAACATTCCTACAGTCCTTATTGCAATCTCTATCACTCCATTAGTTATCTGTATACTTATGATCTCCTATGTCCCGAGTCTTTCTCTGAAACGTTGAAAGTTCATGTACCATCGTCCTTTGGCACACAAGGGTTTGTCTGGGCCTCCCAACTAAATAAAGGGGTCTTATCAATCTTTCGGACAATTCGCAGAAGAATCGTGGAAATTGTGCCGTGCCGCACTTCCGGTGTACGTACGAGACAAGCGGGGTCAATCAGCCTCCGGCTTTGTTAAGATTTCCCCAGACTAACATATAGGCGAAGCCGGTCCGCGTCAACACCCTATGAAATGCCGCCTCAGTCTTGTTGTGGCATGCGTGCCAGGTCCATGCCAATGTGCCACGGTACAGCCCAAGGATGGACCATTCGTCCCTGCCACCAGGCGGGCGTTCAACCATTGGCGCGGTTATTACCACCGCGTCGCGTCACTCGTCCCTGCCGCTTTAACGACCTGGGCCGGGCAGCTTCCGCGCACGAGCCGAGCACGCACGCACGCGCGCACGCCGGCCGGTCATTTCCCATGCCGAGAGACGTACGGCGAGCCCGTTCCCCGTCCGTCCACCCCTCCCCAACGCTTCCCGGTCCGCGTTATCCTCCACCAAAACCACGTGAAACTCTCCAAACTCTGCCTTCGCTCTCTCCATGCCGCTCTATATAACCTGCGAGCGCGCGCGCTTTCCTCCTGACTCGCACAGCTCCATCATCCAAGCACATAGGGGTATATATACATCATCTCCTCCTCCTCGCCCGCTGCAAACGACAGGCCTGGCCGGCGGTGCGAGTGCAGAGTTCGGATTCCGCGCGTGATCGAAGACCATGGGGTTTCCCCTGGTGTGCTACTGCGACGTCATCCCGAAGCCGGTCATCGCCTTCTGCAAGCTCGTCGCCGCCGTCAGGGACGCCCTCCTCCTGCTGCTCTCCCTCGTCGGCCTCTGCCGCTCCCCGCGCCGCTCCGTCGACGACGCCCCGCTTCCCGAGGAGGTCAAGGCGCGGCTCCCGGCCGTCGAGTTCGCCTGGCTGCCGCGCCCGGAGCAGCACGCCGCCGCGACCTGCATCGTGTGCCTGGAGAGGCTGGAGGCGACGGACGAGGTGCGGCGGCTGGGCAACTGCGCGCACGCCTTCCACCGCGGCTGCATCGACGGGTGGATCGACCTCGGCCGGACCACGTGCCCGCTCTGCCGGTCCCATCTACTGCCGCGCGCGCGGAGGGCCAGCCTCCTCACGCGCGTTTGGTGAGCACCAACCGCGCGCCCGCCCGATCGTTGGCTCGGAGTCGGAGGCCACGTCTTTCGTTTTCCCAGCGCGGTGGCGGCCGGCAGCAAAGATTCGCGATCTGGACCGGCTACGTGTATATTTATCGTGGGGTTTACATTACTTATTTTCTCAAAATTGAGATTATTTAGCCTTAGGGTTTGCATATATAGCCACCTAATCACGAGTTCACCAATAGGTGCATACGCATAGTTTTTTCTTCTTCTTTCCGTAGGGAACGATTAATTGGTCAAATATGTATATGTAGTCGTGCTTGGTTAGTGGATATTGAAATGTCAACGGCTAGAAGAAAACGCATGTGGTGTTGGACCTGTACAATCCCAGTCGTGGGACTACGACCTACACTTGTACTATAACTCAAACTACTTGATGCTTCACACGTATCAAACTTACGATTGTTTGCTGACTGAGTTTTATTTTCTTGGTTTCGTCTACTTCAATTTGGAGTGCTAATAATGCGCGCGGGAGATTCTGGACACGAACATGTGCACATTCCGCACCTTAATTAAGTATACACAGTTCCGAAAAGACAGATCGCCATATAAAACCCCAACATAGTCACGTATGGCTCCACGGTGTTAAGACCGAACATATAGAACTATCAACGAATTATTCAGTTCCTCTGTTTCTCTGCTCTAATGACAGGCACCACACAATTGGAACAGGACCCTATATATAGGGTGTTTTGCCTCGTTTCAAAAATAAATAAATATAGGGTGTAAGAGCATCTACATCCGGATATGACAAATTCGGTCCCTCAAACGCCCGCGGACACGTCTGGACGCGTTCACGGGCACTGACCGGGCACGCATCAAATTATTCAATCTGCATCTGCATCTTTCATATTTTCTCCCGTATATCCATACAACAGCATGCAAAGTAAATCATGCGTACTATCCTAGCTATCTTTCATATTTCATCCTGTACATCCATACAACATCATGCAAAGTAAATCATGCGTACTACCCTAGCTACTCTTCGTCGTCGGTGATGTCCACGACGACAGGGCTGGGCGCCGGCTGGACGGGCGGGGAGGAGGGCTCCGGTTCATCCTCCTCCTGCTCCATCGCATCAATGTAGGCCAAGCGCTCCGCCTGTTCCGCGGCTTCTTGCGCCTCCATCTCCTACCGGCGACTGCGTCTTGCATCCGCATCCGAATCCAACCGGAGGGAATCGAGGATGGCCCGCTGCTCCACCCGGAGATCCCCGTCGCCAGCGTCCCTCACATCCTCCTCCTTCACCACCTCCTCCACCTCCAACTCCTCCTCCGACTCCAGATCCCAAACATCCGGAGGTAGCCCCGCGGCGATCCGGGCTTCGCGCCTATTGAGGATCCGCTCAAGGAGCTGGAGCCGGCGCTCCGGCGTCAGGAACTGGCGGCGGCGGCGTGGGGGCATAGCTGCGGATGGGTGGAGTGGAAACTGGCGGCGGTGGCGAACATGATGAGGAGGAAGATGTGGATGTAGGGTTTCGAGGTCCGTCGGTGCACTTAAATAGCCGGGCAATGCACTGCGCGGCCCGCCGAAGCTGCGACACGCAGCACGACTGGTCTGATGGAGGAGACGACCTTCGGACCGCCAGGTTGGCGGGCGTTTCCGGCTGAGCCCCGTTCGTCAGTCTGACGTGGCGGGCGTGCCCAGGCGCACCCGGGCGCCCCCATGTCCGCCCCATATTTGGGCTGGATATGCGGGGTGCCGGTCAACCCGGGCGTTTGAGGGTCGTTTGAGAGGCCCGTCTGAGTCAAAAAAAGTGACCGGGCCACCAGCCCGGGTGTTTGAGGCCGGTTTGAGAGGTCCGGTTGTAGATGCTCTAAGGCCATCTCTAATCCGCATCCGCCTGTGAATAAGGGACCAGTCGACAGACATGAAAATTATCAACCTTGACATAATTCGACAAAGTTCGGATAAAAAATAATATAAATATCCCATACATGTCCTGCAAAAAACTCTAGTGCAACAATAGTTCAAATTCAACGAGATTAACCGAACGTTCAACAATTTTTTCATGAACGGATTATGTCGTCTCACACATACCATGTCTTCACTTTCATCCAATATTGTATATACGTAAATGGCCGTTCTTCTATCCTATGGTAGATCCTAACAGCACGTACAGGCTACACAATATGTAGAGCAATATTAAGTGAATGGATGATTCATTCAAGAAGTTGAGCAAGAATAAGCAAAACTAACGATCTCCTCCGCTGCCGTGCGCAATGGCCACATTGCCTCTAGCCGAGCAATCAAGTCACAAAATTTGGTGACAGTGGTCTGGATAGCGTATCAACGATGCGATAACAACTTCACATTGTGTTGTTGGATGATGTGCATGTCGTAGGGCACAATGTGCTTTCACGCGTGAAAAGAGTCATGCACGCGCTGCCAGAAGAGCACCCTTCTGCTTCGGCCTACGAAGTTCGAGGATGCAGCTAACCACACATCACACAATAACTCATCTTTCATGGTCGAGTACCCCGCTATTCTTCGTAGTCTAAACAAACAAACATGGCATTCGAAAATAAGCTAAATGGCATCTGACCGAACACCTCTCGGGCATGGTGTCGACCATGGACGCCATCGATAGAGGGGAAGGGGGAGTGTACCTGGCTATGGACGGGTCTTGGGTGGACTGCGCCGTCATAAAAGGCGAGCGAGCGAGTCGGTGCTTGTTGTGGACGTCCTACAATGCATGTGTGGCGGCCGAAGAGATACAACGGTGGATGAAGCAAGGGGGAGAATGGGTGGATTGGAAGAAAAGAGGACCGGGAGGGGGATTTTAGCGGGCCAGGTGTTTAAAGTCCTATGTGGCTACTGTCCGGACTCCCGCAAAGCCCCCCATTTTGCTTTCAATTTACGGGAAAAAGTGTGCCCAGACCGGTCGGCGGATCTATACAACACTGTGTTGGATGAAAAAAATAAGTCCGAACCATGCGGTATGGGCATATGTGGGTGGTTTGAGGGTAGACATTGGAGATGCCCTAACCTACAAATAATTCAATGCCATGGATTACTGCTTTACATGGGAAGACAAACAGATGAAAGGAAATTATGATCACTTTTTTAGTGAGTGCAATCTCACCAAAATGTGTTTATGAGTTATTAGTGTACCATTCATGTGTTTATGAGCACCAAGTTCTTCAACCAACACGCGAACCACTGGAGGAAAGTGTTGGAAATATGCCCTAGAGGTAATAATAAATTAGTTATTATCATATTTCCTTGTTCATGATAATCGTTTATTATCCATGCTATAATTGTATTGATCGGAGACTTAAATGCATGTGTGGATACATAGACAAAACCATGTCCCTAGTATGCCTCTAATGGACTAGCTCGTTGATCAAAGGATGGTTAAGGTTTCCTAGCCATGGACATGAGATGTCATTTGATAACGGGATCACATCATTAGGAGAATGATGTGATGGATAAGACCCAAACTACAAACATAGCATATGATCGTGTCAGTTTATTGCTACTGTTTTCTGCATGTCAAGTATATGTTCCTATGACCATGAAATCATGCAACTCACAGATATCGGAGGAGTACCTTGTGTGTATCAAACGTCGCAACGTAACTGGGTGACTATAAAGGTGCTCTACAGGTATCTCCGATGGTGTTTGTTGAGTTGGCATGGATCGAGACTGGGATTTGTTACTCCGTGTGACGGAGAGGTATCTCAGGGCCCACTCGGTAATACAACATCACAACAAGCCTTGCAAGCAATGTGGCTAAGTGTTAGTCATGGGATCTTGTATTACGGAACGAGTAAAGAGACTTGCCAGTAACGAGGTTGAATTAGGTATGGAGATACTGACGATCGAATCTCGGGCAAGTAACATACCGAAGAACAAAGGGAACGTTATACGGGATTAACCGAATCCTTGACATAGAGGTTTGACCGATAAAGATCTTCGTAGAATATGTAGGAACCAATGTGGACGTCCAGGTCCCGCCATTGGTTATTGACCGTAGAGGTGTCTCGGTCATGTCTACATAGTTCTCGAACCCGCAGGGTCTGCACACTTAAGGTTCGGTGACGTTTCGGTAGTGTAGAGTTATGTATGGTGGTGACCGAAGGTTGTTCGGAGTCCCGGATGAGATCTCGGACGTCACAAGGAGCTCCGGAATGGTCCGGAGGTAAAGATTCATATATAGGATGTCCCAGTTTGGTCGCCGGAAAAGTTTCGGGCTCATCGGTAGTGTACCGGGAGTATCGGTAGTGTACCGGGAGTGCCGGTAGTGTACCAGGGGACCTCCGGGAGGGGTATTTCGACCCCAAGAGGTCCATGGGCTGTGGGAGAATAATAACCAGCCCTTAGTGGGCTGGGAAAACAGCCACAAAGGCCCATGGCGCAGGAGAGAAAGTCCTAAAGCAAAAAGTGGAAAATCAGCCAATAGGAGGCAATCCTACTCCAACTAGGATTGGAGGTGAAGTAGGATTGCTCCCACCTCCTATTTCGGCCGACCCAAAGGCCTTGGCTGCCTCTCCTCTCCTCTCCTCCTATATATACTAGTGTATTGGGTGGTTTTTGGACAGAATTTCCGGCCACGTGCTACCCGTTCCACCGGTGCATAGTTTCTCCTCTAGATCGTAGTTCCGCAGCGCTTAGGCGAAGCCCTGACGGAATTGCTCCACCACCATCACCGGAGCGCCGTCATGCTGCCGATGAACTCTCTATCCTCTCCACCTCCTCTCGCTGGATCGAGACGGTGGAGATCGTGATCAAGCTGCACGTGTGCTGAACGCGGAGGTGCCGTCCGTTCGGCGCTAGATCGGAAGGACCGTGATCGAGATCGCGAGACGGTTCGTGATGTGATCACGGAACGGATCGTGATGAGTTCGCGGGACAGATCGTGATCAAGATCGTGAGACGGATCGTGGTGAGTTCATGGGACGGATCATGATGTGTTCGCGGGACGGTTCGTGATTGGATCGCGGGACGCTCGGCGATTTGGATCGCGAAGAAGTTCGACTACACCAACCGCGTTTCTTAACGCTTCCCGCTTAGCGATCTACAAGGGTACGTAGATCCACTCTCCCTCTCGTAGATGCTCATCACCATGGATAGGTTTGCGTGTGCGTAGGAAATTTTTTGTTTCCCATGCGATGTTCCCCAACAGAAAGGTAATAGGTTCAGATATGAAATCATGGCACTCGGGACCTAGTGACAATCATTAAGCATAGCAAAGTCATAACAACATCAATCTCAGCACATAGTGGATACTAGGGATCAAGTCCTAACAAATTGACTTGATTACATGATAAATCTCATTCAACTCCATCACAATCTAGCAAGCCTATGACACAATTACCCACTACCTGTGGTGAGCATCATGGAGTTGTCAATGGAGAAGGGTTGATGATGATGATGATGGCGATGAATCTCCCTCTCCGGAGCCCAAAATTGGCTCCAGACCAACCTCATGAGGAAGAACAGGAGGTGGTGGCGGCTTCGTATCGTAATACACGATGAAATTTTCTCTCATTTTTTATCTGGAAAACCGAATTTATAGGCTTGGAATTAGGTCGGGGTGGCCACGCCTTGTTTCCCTGTGGGTAACATATGGCTCCTCTCTAGTTGATCTCCGTTCCAGTATTTTTGATTTATTAAATAAAAAATCTTTGCAATTTTTCGTCTGATTTCTAAAACTTTTATCTGTGCACAAAAGTAACACCATGGCAATTTTGATGAAAACAATGTCAGTCCGGGTTAGTTCGATTCAAACTGTGCAAATTAGAGTCCAAAACAAGAGCAAAACTGTTTTGAAAAGTAGATACATTGGAGATGTATCAAATCTCAAGGGATAAGATCAATGGTACCGTACTAAACCTTTTTGTCACCGGTGTTCAGAATACCACTTCATGGTCTCCCTGCCCTTAGCCTCTTCGTCGCTCGTTCTCCATGATCATGGTTACCTACAGGGATGAAGAACACGAAGGAGACAAGAGATGGGAAATGTGATGAATGGTTTCCATGATGCTCCTCCAACTCTCTTCTGTTATCCATTTGGCGTCGACCCCACTATAAAGTATGTTTAGGTGGACAAGGATCCACGCTATCCATGCCATAAGACCGCCCATATGAGCGGGCGCGATTGCATGGTACATCATCTTTTGATCTATTTCCTATGGTGCACCTCCCACTTGATCTCTTTTATCTCCTCTTTACTCCGTTCCATGTATTGGCTTGATGTCGTCCATAAATAGTTCATTTCCAGTGGAAACAAAATAAAGAAAGGATATTTGGAATGCATTCATTCATTAGTCATTAGTGGAAAAATTGGAGCGAGTATCTCAGTTTTATTGAAATAAATCGGTTTAAACACAGGTTAGGGGAGTGTAAAAATAAACACTCATTGATAGCTCGGGCCGGTGAAATCTAGGTCGGGAAAGTGTTGCCCGGGAAGCTAAGACATGGTGGAGCGACTTCAAGAAGGGCGACTTTTACTTGACAAGGCTTTGGACCCGTCAAGCAATCCCAGGGGCGTGTACGGGAAGTACAAACTCTCAAGAAGCACTTTCTTCTCCACGAAGGAACTATTGACCCCTCTTGTCTTAAGAATATTGAGCTTGGTACCCATGCATTCCTGTCATTGGTGTAAGACGCTAGATGGGATGAGACGCTCCCATGTCATGACTCGTCAGCCCGACAAGGTCACCTACCCCACGCGGTCATCTACAAGGGTCCGAGAGGCATCACCCAACTGGTACGTGGCCAAAGGAGCGTCCTGTAGCCACCTACCCGATACGGGCGAGGACATCAGGACTGGTCACATGAGGGTGGACAAACACCCCCTTTTCAATTGTGTTTATAGTACCTATATGTGGCTATGATACTTGTGATATGTGTTGGGCTTTCCGTGAAGAGGAACGAGTTATCACAGCACAATGTGGGTAAGTATTTCCCTCAATTACGAAACCAAGGTTTATCAAAGCAATAGGAATACCAATCCTCAAGTGTCTTCAGCGTCTGCACACAAAATAACAAACAACTTGGACCCAACGCCAGTAAGAGGGTTGTCAATCCCCTTGATCTCGTTATTTGCAAGCAAGTGAGTTGTGTAGATAATTTTAAATTACAAAAAAAATAAAAGAAAATAAATAATAGCAAGGTAGTAATAGCATTTGTGAATATATAAGTGAATAGACTCGGGGGTCGTTGAGTTCTCTAATGGCATCTCTCATAGAAATAGCATACGACGGGTAGACAAATTACTGTTGGGCAATTGATAGAAAACCGAACAGTTATGCGATTTTCACGGCAATGATCATGTATATATAGGCATCATATCCATAAGCAAATAGGCTGACTCCTGCCTGCACCTATTACTATTACTCCACTCATCGACCGCTATCCAACATGCATCTAGAGTATTAAGTAAAACAGAGTAATGCTTGGAGAACTATGACATTATGTAGACAAAGTAAACTCAATCAATATGAATAAACCCCATAGTTTTATCCTTAGTAGCAGCAACACAAAGACGCAACTTGTCCCCTTCTGTCATTGAGATATAGAAACTCGCCAGGTTGAACGTACTACAACACATCACTCCCACCTAAGAAATATCAATCTAGTTGGCCAAACTATCTCAATAGATCGGTGAGCATTACAAAGTTATAGTGATCATGCAAATAAGAATCTTAGTATTCAGGTTTGACTCAAATACTTTTCATGAATAATCTGAGCATAAACTCACAATTCATCGGATCCCAACAAAGCACGATGCAAAGGGATTGCATCAGATAGATCAAGGCAAAGATACGATGAACATTGTATTGAAGATCAAGAGAGAGAGAGATTGCCATCTAGGTACTACCTACATACCCGTAGGTCTGTGGTGAACCACACACACATCATCATGAGGGCAGCAAGGTTGATGAAGAGGCCCTTTATGATCGACCCCCCCTCCGACAGGGTACCGAAACGGAGCTGTAGATGGGCTCCCATCAGAACAGAGACTTGCGGCGGCGAAAAAATGTTTTGGGAGCTCCCTTAGGGGTTTTGGGACATTAGAGAATTTATAGGCCAAAAAGGAACGTCGGGGGATGCCCTAGGGGGCCACCACATATCAGGGCGCCCCCCAGGGTGCGCCCTAATGTGTGGTGGGGCCCTCGTGCTCCTTTCGGCCTCCCCCCGAAGCTTCCAGGTCTTCTTTTGGTCCCGAAAAAATCATCAAAAAGTTTTGTGGCAATTGGACTTCATTTGGTACTATAAACCTAAAAAGTCAAAAACATGCAGAAAACAATAACTGGCACTAGGAACTCGGTCAATAGGTTAGTGTTCAAGAATATTATAAATTGGTAAACAAATGCCAAGAAAGTATCCTAGAATGATAATATGTCATCATGGAACAATAAAAATATATAGATACGTTGGATACGTATCAACATCCCCAAGCTTAATTCTTGCTCATTCTCGAGTAGGTAAATGATAAAACAATTTTTTTGATTTGACATGCTACCCATTATTTAATACTTTATATGTATGCTCAATGAGAAATGATGAATTAACAAACAACAACATAGCAATATTTATAAGTATAAGAAACAAAATCATTGATTTTCAAAGTATACGATCCTAAAAGAATCTTTACCCCCATTCATCTTATTATATTATCAAGGCATGATTCCGCCTTCACCACATCAATAAAAATGTTAAGCACCACGGTGTCCAAGTGAGGCAATTGGATCGTACTTTTCAATATGCATCCACTTTTTATTCTTCACGCAATACATGAGCATGGACCATTGGACATAGCATATGGGTGGAATAGAATATGATGGTAGATATCAAAGGGGTAAAAGGTGAATACGATGGACTTGCATCAACTAGGTGTACCAACGAGCTATGGATATGCTCATCGACAGATGTCAATGCAAGGAGTAGGGATTGCCATGCAAATGATGCACTAGAGCTATAAGTGTATGAAAGCTCAACTGAAGCAAGTGGGTGTGCATCCAACTTGCTTGCTCATGAAGACCTCGGGCATTTGAGAAAGCCCATCATCGGAATATACAAGCCAAGTTTATAATATGAAAAGGGAATTCCCACTAGCATATGGAAGTGACAAAACATGAGACTCTCTATATGAAGAACATGGTGCCACTTTGAGGTACAAGTGTGGTAAAGAATAGTAGCAAAGTCCCTTCTCTCTTTTTCTCTCATTTATTTTTTCACTTTATTTTTCCATGGTGGGATTTCTTTTGCCTCCCCCATTTATATTTTTTATATGGTGGGATCATTTGGCCTACCCCATTTTTATTTTATATTTTGTCCAGAGTCTCATCCTGACTTATGGGGGAATCATAGTCTCCATCATACTTTATTCACTAGGACAATGCTTTAATAAGTACGATCATCACACTTTTGTTCACCTACAACTCAATATGAAAAACTGATAGGAAGATATGACTCTATATGAATGCCTCTAGCAGTGTACCAGGATGTGCAAGATCTGGGGTGACACGTATCAAAAATGTAATGAACGGTGTCTTTTCCACAAATACTATGTGAACTATATATGATCATGCAAAGCAATATGATGATGAACGAACTAGTCATGTGAAGTGACGATGGAATTTGCATGGCAATATATCTCGGAATGGCTATGGAAATGCTATGATAGGTAGGTATGGTGGTTGTTTTGAGGAATATATAATGAGGCTTATGTGCAACAGAGCGTATCATGTCACGTGGTTTGGTGCACCGGCGAAAGTTGCACCAATCCTCGAGGTGAGAATGGGCTATGCACGATACCGAAGAGGCTAGCAAATATGAGATGGTGAGGATGCGTATGTCCATTGTATCACATTAGTCATAAAGAACTCATATACTTATTGCAAAGTTTTATTATTTTTTGTTGGAAATATGCCCTAGAGGCAATAATAAATGGTTATTATTATATTTACTTGTTCATTATAATCGTTTATTATCCATGCTATAATTGTATTGACTCGAAACACATTGCATGTGTGGATACATTGACAACACTTTGTCCCTAGTATGCCTCTAGTAGACTAGCTCATTGATCAAAGATGGTATAGGTTTCCTAGATATTGACATGATATGTCATTTGATAACGAGTTCACATCATTGGGAGTATGATGTGATGGACAAGACCCAGACTATAAACATAGCATATGATTGTGTCAGTTTATTGCTATAGTTTTCTGCATGTCAAGTATCTATTCCTATGACCATGATATCATACAACTCACTGACACTGGAGGAGTACCTTGTGTGTATCAAACGTCGCAACGTAACTGGGTGACTATAAAGGTGCTCTACAGATATCTCCGAGGGTGTGTGTTGAGTGGGTATGGATCAAGACTGGGATTTGTTACTCCGTGTGATGGAGAGGTATCTCAGGACCCACTCGGTAATACAACATCACAAACAAGCCTTGCAAGCAATGTGACTAAAGTGTTAGCCACGATATCTTGTATTACGGAACATGTAAAGAGACTTGCCGGTAACGGGATTGAACTAGGTATACAGATACCGACGATCAAATCTCGGGCAAGTAACATACCGATAAACAAAGGGAACATCATACGGGATTAATTGAATCCTTGACATAGAGGTTCAACCGATAAAGATCTTCGTAGAATATGTAGGAACCAATATGGGTATCTAGGTTCCGCTATTGGTTATTGACCGTAGAGGTGTCTTGGTCATGTCTACATAGTTCTCGAACCCGCAGGGTCTGCGCACTTAAGGTTCAGTGACATTTCAATAGTATAAAGTTATGTATGGTGGTGACCTAAGGTTGTTCGGAGTCCTGGATGAGACCCCAGACATCACGAGGAGCTCTGGAATGGTCCGTAGGTAAAGATTGATATATAGGAAGTCCTGTTTTGGTCACCGGAAAAGTTTTGGGCTCATCGATAGTGTACCGGGAGGGTACCGGGGGACCATCGGGAGGGGTGTCTCGACCCAATGGGCCACATGGGATGTGGGAGGAGGCAAACAATCCCCTAGTGGGCTGGCCGAATCCCCCACTAAAGGCCCATGAGGTTGGGGTGGAGAAACCCAAAGGTGGGAGAGGTGGAAAGGGTTTCCAAAGTGGGGGAAGGAATCCTACTCCTAGTAGGATTGGAGTAGGACTCCTCCTTTCCCCACTTCGGCCAAAGGCCTCCTTGAAGGAGGGGCCAAGGCAGCCTCCCCTCCCCCTCCTCCTATATATAATGGAGTTTTTAGGGCAGCCAACATACGAAAAAGCCACACGCTACCATATTCCCTCTAGATCGTAGTTTCTCCTCTAGATCGTTCCGACGGTGCTTGGCGAAGCCCTGCCGGAATAGTTCCACCACCATCGCCTCCACACCGTCGCGCTGCCGGAGGACTCATCTACCTCTCCGCTCCCTCTTGCTGGATCAAGAAGGCGGAGATCGTCATCGAGTTATACGTTTGCTGAACGCGGAGGTGCCATTTGTTTGGCGCTAGATCGGGACGGATCGTGATTGGATCACGGGATGCTCGGATCGCGAAGACGTTCGACTACATCAACCGCGTTTCTTAATGCTTCCCATTTAGCAATCTACAAGGGTATGTAGACCCACTCCCCCCCTCATAAATGCTCATCACCATGGACAGATCTTGCGTGTGCGTAGGAATTTTTTGTTTCCCATGCAACGTTCCCCAACAGTGGCATCATGAGCTAGGTCTATGTGTAGATGAGATCACGAGTAGAACACAAAGGAGTTTGTGGGCGTTGATGCTCAGATTGTTTCCTCCCTTGGTCGTTTTTGATTCAGCGGTATTGTGGGATGAAGCGAGCCGGACCAACCTTACTCGTAGGCTTACGAGAGACCGGTTCCATCAACTGACGTGTAACTTTGTTGCACAAAGATGTCTAGCGGGTGTCTGTCTCTCCTACTCTAGTTGGATCGGATTTGACAACGGCGGTCCTTGAGAAGGTTGAATAGAAATTTGTGTATCACCATTGTGGTTTTGCGACTTGCATGTCAATGAGTACGGCAACCGGCAGGAGCCATATGGTTGTCTTTAATTATTTTTGTCATTTTGCTTTACTTTATCGCTATGAGTTAGCAATAGTCGTTGAAGCAACAGTCGGCACAGCAACCCCGATGGCAACACATTGATGGAGATCAAGGTGATGGAGATCATGGTTTCATGCCGATGACGATGGATATCATACGTGTGCTTTGGAGATGGAGATCAAAAGCACAAGTTCATGGCCATATCATGTCACTTATGATTTGCATGTGATGTTAATCCTTTTATGCATCTTATTTTCTTAGGACGACGGTATCATTATAAGGTGATCCCTCACTTAAATTTCAAGATAAATTGTGTTCTCCCCAAGTGTGCACCATTGCGAAAGTTCGTTGTGTCGAGACACCACGTGATGATTGGGTGTGATAGACTCTACGTTCACATACAACTGGCGCAAGCCAGTGTTGCACATGCAAAACACTCGGATTAAAATTGACGAGCCTAGCATGTACAGACATGGCCTCGAAACATAAGAGACCAAAAGGTTGAACATGAGTCGTATAGTAGATATGATCAACATGATGATGTTCACCATTGAAACCACCTCAACTCACGTGATGATTGGACTTGAGTTGGTGAATTTGGATCATGTATCAATCAAATGACTAGAGGGATGTCAATTTGAGTGGGAGTTTTAGTAATTTGATGAACTAAACTCATTATCTTGAACAATAGTCTTAGTAACCTTTGCATCTTTATGTTGTAGATCAATGGCTCGCGCAGTAGTTCCCTTGAATTTTAATGCGTTCCTTGAGAAAGCCAAGTTGAAAGATGATGGAAGTAACTTTGTTGACTGGGCCCGTAATCTGAGGATTATCCTCACAGCTTCCTAGAAACCTTATGTCCTTGATGCACCTCTTGGTGACCCACCCGCTCCCGTGTCATCCGAAGACTTTAAGAACGCTTGGGAGACACGTTTTGGAGATCACTCAATAGTTCAATGTGCAATGTTGTATGGCTTCGAACCGGGAATTCAACGATGTTTTGAACGTCATGGAGCATATGAGATGTTCCAGGAGTTGAAGTTTATCTTTGAGAAGAATGCCCGGATCGAGAGGTATGAGACCTCCAATAAGTTCTATGCTTGTAAGATGGAGGAGAACGGGTCTATAAGTGAACATATACTCAGAATGTTTGGGTATTCAAACCGTGTGGCTGAGTTAGGGATGCCCCTTCATCCGGAGGCGATCACTGGCAGAGTTCTTCAATCATTGCTGTCGGATTTCGGGCTCCTCAAAACCCTCAAGGTTCGGACACAGGGGCGTGTGTGAAGATCCCCTGCAGCCTCGTCCTACCTAGCTCACTACACGATGGACACAATGACAAACTCGCACGATGACGAGGAAGAAGGTGAACATGGCAGTTTACCCAGGTTCGAGCCGCTATGAAGCGTAATGAAAGCGCATTTGCTCCCTTGGTGGTTTTGGTAATTAATAACAACATATAAGTCATTTAACTAATGTTTCCACCAAGTATATTTCGGGAAATGTTCAATGATAGGATCGGCAAAGGGTTTGTGGAATACCCCAAGATGCAAGGAAATAGGTTGGCAAAGCTTCAAGCAAGAGGACTCTACATTTTACATTTGTGAGAAATCACTTTGAGTCCATAGGAAAGCCAATACTATTAAAAGGGGGTAAGGTTTTGTTGGTGAACAAAATGCTCATACGTGCACAAGTGATAGTAATCACCAAAGACACCCAGAAACTCTCCCACCAAAGTCTGTCCAAAGCAAAATACTCAAAATTGGTGCAACCAACATTCCACACTCGGTGCCACCGATTCCAAAACCTAGATAGACTCAGCCAAAACCTACCTTTTCGGTACAAGCGATACTGCATTCGGTCCGAGTTGGGCTGCCAACTTTCTACTACGCAAGTTCACAGTTTCTGTCCCTTCGAGATTGTTGGACCGGCATCACCGAGATTGGACATTCTAACCGTCGCTCACCTTATCGGTGCAACCGATATTCCTATATCGGTCTCATCGAGATTCAGAAGTTGTTAACTTTAGGTCACTTCGATACAACCGAGATTCAGATATCGGTTCCACCGAGTCTGACTTATTGTGTGTAACGGTTGGATTTTTGGACATGCCTATATATACCCCTCCACCACCACCTACTCGGAAGGGAAGCACTCAGAACCATTCCATACCTATCCTATCAGTTTTCTGAGAGAGAACCACCCATCCTTGTGTTGAGATCAAGATCTTCCACTCCAACCATATGGATCTTTATTTCTAGCCTCTCCAACTTGCTTTCCACCCAATGAATCTCTTCTACCAAGCCATATCTGTGAGAGAGTGATTGTGTGTTGAGGAGTCTATCATCTTGAAGCACAAGAGCAAGGAGTTCATCGCATTACCGAGCCTATTACCTTTTGGATGGTGGTGCCTCCTAGATTGGTCAGGTGTCGCTTGGGAGCCTCCTACTTCATGTTGTGGAGTGAACCAAGAAGTTTGTAAGGGCAAGGAGATTTCCTACTTCGTGAAGATCTACCCCAAGTAAGGCTAGTCCTCCGTGTACGTAGGCTGTCATGGTATAGTCAAGGTTGCTTCTTCATGGAACCCTCCATGGGTAGATCCCTCCATGGACTCTCGCGACCGTTACCCTCTGTGGGTTGAAAACTCCATGAACATGGATGTACGATAGCACCACCTATCGGAACCACGGGAAAATCATCGTGTCACCAATTGCATTTGATCTTCCTACCCTCTCTTTACTTTCATGTGCTGTGTCTTTACTTTCTGCTGCTATACTCTTAGACATGCATGTGTAGGGTGTACTTGATATACTATGAATGCTAAAATCTGCCAAGAATTAAAATTGGGAAAAAGTAGATTTTTATTTGGTCAAGTAGTCTAATCAACCCCCTCTAGCACTACTTTCGATCCTACAAGTGGTATCAGAGCACTGGTCTCCATTGCATTGGTCTCACAACCTAGGAAAAGTATGGCATCTAGTGAGGGAAATTATCACCATAGAGGTCCGTACTTGATGGCACTAATTTTGCTAGTTGGAAGCAGAAAATGAAAATGCATTTGCTTGGTCATAACCCCGCCATTTGGGCTGTTGTTTGTGTTGGCTGGCAAGCTGAATTCTTTGCGGAAGGAAAGGAACCCGATCGTGAAGCGACCGTGGATGAGTTGAAGATGTTGCAACTAAATGCTCAAGCATGTGACATTCTCTTCAACTGTATATGCCCCGAAGAATTCAACAAAATCAGCCGTCTTGAACATGCAAAAGAGATTTGGGATACTTTGGTTGATATGCATGAAGGAATTGAGTCTATGAGAGAATCCAAGTTGGATGTTCTTCAAGGTCAGCTTGACAAGTTCAAGATGAAGGATGGTGAAGGAGTCGCTGAGATGTACTCTAGGCTAGCTCTCATCACCAATGAGAATGCCGACTTAGGAAGCAAAGAAATGACAGACAAATTCATCATCAAGAAGATACTTCGAACTTTGGATGATCGATATGACACCGTTTGCACATTGATCCAAATGATGCCCAACTACAAAGATCTCAAGCCAACAGAAGTGATTGGTAGAATTGTTGCTCATGAGATGACACTCAAAGACAAGGAAGAGCTTCACCACAAGTCTAGAGGTGCTTACAAAGCCACAAGTGATGCTCCTGCTACCTCAAGTGATAACCTTGTCACAAATGAAGAGATAATACTCATGGCCAAGAAATTCAGCAAGTTCTACAAGAAAAGAAGCAAAGATCGAAGCTCCAACTCAAGATATGAAGAGAAGCGTTCGTCAAGTCATGACCGAAATTGCTACAATTGTGGGAAGCCCAGACACTACTCCAGTGAGTGCACGGCTCCCTACAAACGAAGAGAAGAGTCACCAAGAAGACGCAGCTCAAGATACGAGTCACCTCAAAGAGAGAGAAGGAGTAGAGATGATCATTATGAATGAAGACCCTCAAGGAGAAGTAGGGACTTGGAGAAGAAGGACAAGTACACCAAGAGCTACTCAATAAGGAAACATCAAGCTCATGTTGGTGAATGGGTTTCCAGCTCCGAATCCGACAACCACTCCGAGAGAAGCTATCACTCCAACTCCGACTATAGTCAAGAGGAAGGTGTTGCCGGACTTGCACTAGTGACTACCAACTCCTATGATCTATTTGATTCACCAAACGATGGAGTGGAAGTTGCTTCATGGCTAAAGGCCCCAATGTATCACACCCCGAGTATCTTGATTTCAATAGTGATGAAGATGACTTGTTAATTGAAGATGACTTGCTATTTGACAAATCTAGTAATGATAGTCAAAATGAACTTGCTAGTACTCACTCTAGTGTAGATAAGTCATGTGATGATGATAAGTTGGAAATAGAATGACTAACTCAAGAACTAAAAACTCTTAGCTCACGAGTCTACTCTACGAGATCATAGAGAGCTTGAAAGGGCACATGAGAAGCTGCGCTTCGAGAAGCTCAACTTAGAGCAAGAGCATGAGTTCCTTAAAGCTATCAATGACGATCTTCAAAAGAAAACTTCCTCTTATCTAGCCAAGCGACTTCTCTTATCTACATTCATGCCACAAGTTAAGTCTAAGCAAGCTAGTAACAAAGGAAAGAAAGGTTCTTCAACTAGTAGCAATAAAAATGATAAAACCAATGATATTGCTTCTAGTAGTTCTCTTGATCCCACTAACTCTTCTCTTAGCCAAGTTACACTTGAGCAAGAAAATGAAATCTTGAAAGGGATTATAGAGAAAGGTATCTACAAGAGTCTTGAAGGGTGCAAACAATTCTAGGAGATTGTACGCAAGCACGGAGGATACCGGAAGAATCGTGGTGTTGGCTACTTCAACGCTAATGGAGTTGAATGGGAAGAAGGTCAATACCCCAATCCCAAGTTTGTTCCTCAAAAGGATAAGTATGAAAATACACTTCCCAAGGGAATAAAGGCTCAAGATGACCTTCCACCACAAGATACCATGCTCAAGGGCAAGAACAAGCTTCAAGAGGACATTGACTCTTATGATGATGAATCCCAAGCTTTGGTGAAGTGGGTTCCCAAGGCTACTACAATCTCAACTTCTACAAGTGCTACTTCAACACCAAGGATCCCCATCAACTCGATGTGGGTCCCCAAGAAGAAGAACTAGAGAAGTTCTTGAGGGGGACTCCGCCAATGAAATTCACCCACATTCATTATTGGCAATAACTATTTGCAATCAACATCAACTTCATGCAATAGTTCAAGGAGTCACACATTCCCTCAAAGGTAAGCAAGGGACAAGGTAATCAACAAATCAATGGACATCATAACATATTATTTGCACTCCATGTCGATAGATATTCTTGTATTTTTCTCTTGTATGTTGGGACTAACCCATGTAGGTGAGAAGAGTAATGAAACAACACGGATGCTCCCAACTCTTGGTGATCTTCATCAACCTTGAGCATCCACCACTATCTCACCAACTCGAAGTCTTCATCGACAAAACCCAAGGTTAGTTTGTCCCTCCTATGGGGGGATGTCACATCAAGGGGGAGCTTTGCTCTAAGACTTGAGTTAAAGCATCTCTTAGAATGTGACAACATTAAATACTTTATGTAAAAGTGGTAACCCCACTTGTGCTTAAACGATGAGTATGACCTATGATCAAGTATTCTTACTTGGCTCCTAAGTCAATATACTCATATATAGATGACTCTGTCATCGCCCAAGTGCTTGTTAGATGCTATTGTGTTTGTGCATCTTTGCCATGATTTCATTTGACATCTTATTGTGTGAGCATGTTGGTCTGCATTTATTTACTCATTCAAGGATATCCAATTGTTGCTATTTGGCTTTTCATATTTTCTTGCCAATTGTATATACAAGAATGCCTAGGACCACCCCTTTAGCTATCTATGCTTCTCACCTCATACTCTATTCATGCTGCATCACAAAATTTTAACAAGTAATTTTCGATCTCTATGTGTGAGGAGCACTCGGAGTTCCGTATCATCAAGGACTGACCATTAAAACCTCCCAAGTGCATCTCGGTGGAACCAATCCCAAATTCTCGGTCTCACCGAATGCCTAGGGTTGATCTGGTTTTCTTACCTCGATAAGACTGATTCCATATTCTTGGTTACACCGAGTTTCCCTGTCAGCTGACAGTGTGAAACTCGGTGACACCAAAAATTTAGAACTGGTGTCACCGACAGCGATGGGTATATAATCGGTGGACCCCGACGCTTTGAAATTCACTCATCAAATGTCGTGCCTAGACAACCCTAGCTACCGCTCAAAGACCCTGGTCATCGCCTTGCCTCCCCGAGCGCCTCCGCCGTTGGGAATCGCCACCGTCGGCGTTTTCTTCACCAACGTCGCTGCCGTAGCGGATCCATTTCCACATTAGGGTATGGATTCGGCCCCCTCTCATGCCCCTCTATCCAAATCTTGTGCATTAGGACATATTTCCCATCTGAATACAGTTTGAGAATGTTCCATCCACAAGAAAATCCCATAGAGTAGAGAACCATGGATTTTTTGGGTTTTGCCGTCCGCCCGATGAAACTCGGTGGATCCGAAGCAAGCAAATTGGTGTCACCGATTTGTATGTCTGTGTTGCTGAGAACTTTATCGGTGAAACCAAGTGCACCTTTTGGTCTCATCGAAAGGGGTGCCAAGTTTCGGCTAAGGAGAAAGTCTGTCTCGGTAGCGTCGGTATTTTTTGCTTCGGCTGTACCAATTTTCATTTGACAGAATGTAAAATTTGAAAATCTTTTGTTCGAACTTTAAAAAATCAGCCTCATTTTGTGATGACTTATCCTATTATACTCTTCTATACTCTATTCACAGGGTCAGCATGTCAAGATCAGACAGTTAGAATTTGCCAGAGCAGAACGTCGAGATGAGTTCAAACATGAGTCCTGAGTCCAGTTCTTCCATAGACCCAGGCACTCCCAGTTCTCATGGGTTGCCTAAGGCTGCCACTAGGACAAGGAAGATACTCAACTAAGAGGAACAAGACTCTGATTTTGTCCCGGAAGAGATTCTTGCTAAGAAGCAAGAGAAGGCTGCTAGGAAGGCTGCCACTGAGGCCACCTCATCTAGGAGGGTGGTCATCAAAGTTTATGCTCCTGCAAAAACCTTCAAAGCACATGAGAGTGCTAGGGCTACAATGTCTGTTGAGGTCCCCAAGAAGTCTATGCCTAAGAAGGTAGGGGAGAAGAAAACTGCCAGGAAGAGGATCATCTGTGTGCAGGGCAGGCCTACCTCAATGTATGAGGATCCAGAGGAGGCTGCTGCTACTGGTGCTGCTGCAGAGGGGGAAGAGGAGGAACCTGCAACTCAGGCCCCTCCTAAGAACAAAGCCAAGAAACTTTTGGCTGATGCTATGCCCAAGCCAGGCCCCTCCAAGAGCACCAAGGAAACTTCAAAGAAGCTGCTGCACAGAAGTCCAAGAGGACTACTAGAGACATACCTGCTGTTAAGAAGAACAAGAAGTCCACTTTCAGAGAAGCAGCTGATGATGATGATGCTATGACTATACTGATGAAGCTCAGACCTCAGCTTCAAGTTCATGATGCCAACCACCCAGTAGCCGAGGATATGAAGAAGAGGAAGGATTCAGGCTTAAGGGCATGGAGAGCTATTGATCCATATGCCCAGAGGAGAAATACTGTTGTAGACTACAAGTTTTACACCAAAGCGCAGCAAGACTTCTATGAGACAGTTTTGCTAGACAAGAGCCATGCAGTCAGTGACATGAGATATGTTGACTGGAAGTACATCAAAGATAATGAGAATTACTTTCCATGTGTCCAAGAAAACTTCCACTACATTGGACTTGATCAATTTGTTGGGAAGGAATTCATTGCTTGGAACGATGAGATGATCATGCAATTCTACTCCACTGCACATTTCTACGGAGATGGTAGGATTGTCTGGATGATTGAAGGAGCAAGATATGAATCTTCTATTGATGAGTGGACTACCATCTTAGGAGTCCCAAAGGTTTAGGATGGAGATTTGGATGTCTACACAGAATCCAAGGATAGGCACAATACTATGAAGGATATGTATAATCCTATCCATGCAGATAAAGTGCAATCCCATAAGCTTGTTTCTATCTACTTTCTCTAGCCAGGCCTCCATACCACGAACACTATCCTGAGGCATACCTTGATGCCCAAGTCTAGAGATGAGAAGATGATTCGTGGATACTCCATCAACATGCTCATCCATCTTGATCGTCACACCAGGATTTGAGTAATGGACTTGATAGTAGAGACTGTGAAGAGGGTTGCTGTTGATCAGAAGTGCTCATGCTGCTACGCACCCTATATCCAGATGCTCATCAATTCTCATCTTGAGAAGCACATCTTTGCTCTGGACAGTCCCCATTTGCCACTTCAGCCAGACTTTGAGGATAACGTTGTGGTGATGGACCCAGACTATCCCACATTAGCTGCAGCTCAGGCACATGCAAAGGCAGAAGCAGAGGCATCTCGAGCCACTAGTGCTTAGGTTCCCAGGTCCAGGAACAAGCAGATGGATCTTCTGATCACTACTGTCATGGACATGAAGAAGGATATCAAAGGTATACTGGACAATCAAAACAATCTTGTGAGGATATTTGAGGATAGAGTGAATACTCTCAATGACATGGTTGATGGGCTGATTAAGACACCTATGAGCTCAAGAAGGAGGTTGATGAAGCCCCAATCTATCACAACTCTTTAGAGTCCGAGTCTTCTGATGATGAGGAGGATAGCGCACCTGTCAGGACAACTGCCCAGTTCACAACTAAGGCCAGGACTCCTACAGTACCAGCTCCAGAGATGAGGCCTTCATCTTCAACTGCAGCCACAATATCTTCAGCTCCATCAGCTCCAATGCCTCTAGTATCTACTCCAGCTCCATCCAGGATTTTAGCAGTAATCTTCACCAACGCAGTTCTCTCAACTCCGGCATCGATGACCGGAGGAGATCGGCCACGAAACGATTAGCTATATCTCTTTGACCTTTTTGGTAACTTGTTGCCAAAGGGGGAGAAGTTGTATATAGATCTTAGGCTTCGAGTGAGAGAGCGTCTGTTTTTATTTGCTGGTTTTACAAAACATTTTGTTCGTTTGGTTTGACATGAGATACTTTTGTGTTTGTGTGTGATCATACACTGTTATGTGTGTTGCTACTATTTCCTATCATTTGATGATTATGTGATGATCACTCACTTTGCTTTTTGTGTTGTGCTATGTTGTTAACTCTAATTACTCTCACACACCACCAAGTTGTATGTGACATGGAAGAAGTGCCCCATGTACCTAATCGATTATGCATTTGCATTCAAACGCAAGTTTAAAATAATGCACAAATTTAGGGGGAGCTCTTGCTTATCACATACTTCTCAAAGCAACGATTATATTCATTGATTATATCATATGTCTAAGATTTGATCTATACATTGTCATCAATTACCAAAAAGGGGGAGATTGAAAGCACATTTGCTCCCTTGGTGGTTTTGGTAATTAATAACAACATATAAGTCATCGAACTAATGTTTCCACCAAGTATATTTCAGGAAATGTTCAATGATAGGATTGGCAAAGGGATTGTGGAATACCCCAAGATGCAAGGAAATAGGTTGGCAAAGCTTCAAGCAAGAGGACTCTACATTTTACATTTGTGAGAAATCACTTTGAGTCCATAGGAAAGCCAATATTATTAAAAGGGGTAAGGTTTTGTTGGTGAATAAAATGCTCATACGTGAACAAGTGCTAGTCACCAAATACACCCACAAACTCTCCCACCCAAGTCTGTCCAAACCCGAATACTCAAAATCGGTGCAACCAACATTCCACACTTGGTGCCACCGATTCCAAACCCTAGACAGACTCAGCCAAACCCTACCTTTTCGGTACAACCGATACTGCATTCGGTGCCATCGAGTTGGGCTGCCAACTTTCTGCTACGCAAGTTCACCGTTTCGGTCCCTCCGAGATTGTTGGATCGGCGCCACCGAGACATTCTGACCGTTGGTCACCTTATCGGTGCAACCGAGAGTCCTATATCGGTCTCACCGAGATTCAAAGTTGCTAACTTTAGGTCACTTCGGTACAACCGAGATTCACATATCAGTTCCATCGAGTCTGACTTATTGTGTGTAACGGTTGGATTTTTGGAGATGCCTATATATACCCCTCCACCACCACCTACTCGAAAGAGAAGCACTCAGAACCATTCCATACCTATCCTATCAGTTTTTTGAGAGAGAACTACCTATCCTTGTGTTGAGATCAAGATCTTCCACTCCAACCATATGGATCTTGATTTCTAGCCTCCCCAACTTGCTTTCCATCCAATCAATCTCTTCTACCAAACCATATCTTTGAGAGAGTGATTGTGTGTTGAGGAGTCTATCATCTTGAAGCACAAGAGCAAGGAATTCATCGCATTACCGAGCCTATTACCTTTTGGAGGGTGGTGCCTCCTAGATTGGTTAGGTGTCGCTTGGGAGCCTCCTACTTCGTGTTGTGGAGTGAACCAATAAGTTTGTAAGGGCATGAAGATCGCCTACTTCGTGAAGATCTACCCCGAGTAAGGCTAGTCCTCCGTGGAATCTCACGACCGTTACCCTCCGTGGGTTGAAGACTCCATGAACATGGATGTACGATATGTTGGGTTCTACCGTAGATGCATCGCATGCAAATTAAAATATTCCTACACGCAGAACATCCAAGAACGTGCTACGGAGATGGATCACAGATTGTTACCACTAGACGTGCAGTGTCGTGCAACAGAGGTAGAGTTGGGGCCACGCGTTCGTGTGGTCCGTCTCCTCCTCGTCCGAGCTCCCTCGAACAGCCGTTCCGATCTCCCTCAAACAGCCGGCCATCGGATCCCACGTACAGGTTCGCCGAAGCGGCGCAAGTGCACCACCTCTAACGGTATCCACGCGTGCAGGAGGAACACCTGTGCGGCGGACTGCTAGGTCCGATCACACGGTCGGTTGTGGTGAGTGGAGATGGCTAGTTGCAAATCATGCAAAGCCCTAATGACGGCGCCGAAGCGATCAATCAGATGGGTATGCCGCACCTCCACTATATATAGGCATCCGGTGCGGGCTCAACTCTTGGGACTCGCATGGATCCTAAAGCCCACGTGTTCCTTCCCTTAAGCACGCGACCCTTTATGTTCTTGTCCACTTGGTCGCGAGTCAAATGACATCCGACTCGATCGGTCGGTAGCGGCCTCTAGCAAGACGTGCCGACTCCAAGTGTCCGATGAAGTGGTTAGGCGAACCTGTACTTCACACTTCTGTTCCCTTTGGCACACGATATATGTTGTCATGCACAAGGCGACATGGTCATCCTTGTTGCAGGATGACCTCTTTCTCATTCCGGTGAATCCAACCAACACTTCAGGTTATCTCATAATCCTCATCGCATGGCCATGCTTATCCAGGTCGGATCACCCGAGGGGGCCCAAAGTATATCTCTCCTGGTAGGAGGGGGAAATTCCATCTTGCTCGACCATGTCTCGCAGCATGGGTTTGGACAAGCCCGAAACCTACCTTTGTTACTACCCAGTCACGGAGTAGCGTTTGGTCGGCCCAAAGCAAGTCTGTCACCATCCCGAGTACATGCGCCAGCTCAGGTCTTAGGACATAGAACGTATGTTGTACTAGAGACTCACAGATGACCTATTGCCGCGTCTCATAGTTGGGTCTGTCCAACTTAGACCTTATCTCGACTCGGATCCGACTATGTCGAATCCGACCAGACCTTTCTAAGTCCATACTATCCGGTTAGCATCCAATGCTACATGGTCAGTGAGACCAAACCATCCACCGTTTCATATGCTAGTCTGATTAGTTGCGCGTCCACACAAGCCTTTTGACTAGGGACCATTTAGGACAGTTATCATACAATGCATAGTCTCACAAACAAGTCATCTACTTATTAATACACATCACTCATAATGTCCAAGGACTATCTTTATGAATAAACACATAGGAAATATCATCATACATGATTGCCTTTAGGGCATATCTCCAAAATTCTCCCACTTGTACTAGAGTCAATCAAATAGACATTGAATGCCCATAGCTCTAATGTGCCCCTCATGCTTGGGTTGTGGAAGTGGCTTAGTCAACGGATCTGCAATATTTGCATCCATATGAATCTTGCACAAATTGGTATCACCTTTCTGTACGAGCTTTCATATCAAGTGATATTTTCGGTCTATGTGCCTGGTCTTGTGGTGTTGTCTCGGCTCCTTGGCCTGTGCGATGGCACCTGAATTATCGCAATAAAGGTCCAACGGTTTTGACCAGCCCGGGAACACACCAACATCTTGCAGGAACTTTCGAATGCAAACACCTTCCTTTGCGGCTTCACAAGCCGCAATGTATTCGGCCTCTGTTGTGTCGTCGGCCACTGTATGTTGCTTGGAACTCGTCCAGCTCACTGCTCCTCCATTCATGACATACACGAATCCAATTTGCGATCGACAATCATCCCTGTCGGTTTGGAAACTAGCATCAACGTAACCCTTTACGCAGAGCTCCTCCTCACCTCCATAAACTAGGAACATCTCTTTATCCCTTTTCATGTACTTCAAGATAGTTTTCACCGCTGCCCAGTGACTCTCACCTGGGTCGGCCTGGTATATGCTTGTTAAGCTTATTTCATAGGCAACATCAGGCCGTGTACATAGCATGGAATACATGATGGATCCAATTGCCGAGGCATATGGAATCCTACTCATCTGGTTTTGCTCATCAAAAGTCGTAGGGCTCTAAGTCTTGCTTAGCCTTATACCATGTGAGATGGGCAAGAACCCTTTCTTGGCCTCACTCATGTTGAACCTCTTCAACACTTTGTCTATGTACGTGCTCTAGCTTAAGCCGAGCAGCCTCCTCGATCTATCTCTATAGATCTTGATGCCTAAAATGTACACTGCCTCTCCAAAGTCTTTCATCGAAAAACTTGCCATTCAATGATTCCTTGACTGAGTTCAGCATCGAAACATCATTTCCAATCAGCAGTATGTCATCCACATACAAGATCAAAAATACTACCGAGCTCCCACTACACTTCTTGTATAAACAATAGTCCTCTTCGTTCTTGATGAAACCAAGGTCAATGATGACTTCATCAAAACGAATGTTCCAACTCCGAGCTGCTTGCCTCAATCCATAAATAGATCTCTTGAGCTTGCATATTTTACCAGCGTTAGTTGGATCGAAAAAACCTTCTGGCTGTATCATGTATACATCCTCTTTTAAATTTCCATGAAGGAAAGCCATTTTGACATCCATCTGCCATATCTCATAATCAAAATATGCAGCTATAGCTAGTATGATCCTCATCGACTTTAGCATCGCTACTGGTGAGTAGGTCTCGTCATAGTCAATTCCTTGAGCTTGTCCATAACCTTTAGCGACAAGCCAAGCTTTGTGGATCTGAACATTTCCATCCACATCGGTTTTCTTCTTAAAGACCCATTTGCAACCAATGGCAACTACGCCAGGTGGCGGATCAACCAAGTCCCAGACTTGATTCTCATCCTTGGACTTTAACTCAGATCTCATGGCCTCTAGTCATGCCTCGGAATCTGGGCTCACCATCGCTTCCACATACGTGGCCGGCTCATCGCTTTCTAGCAACAAAATGTCGCACACTCTACGCAATCTTTCCGACCTCCATGGCTCCGGTGCCGACTCCACTATGGGTTCTTTGACCGACTCCGGTGTGATCTCATCACCAACCGAGTTGTCCCCGAGTGGCTCTTGAATTTCTTCGAGTCGCACCGTTCTCCCACTGGCCTCCCAACTGAGAAACTCTTTCTCTAGGAAAACCCTGTTCCGAGCAACAAACACTTTGTTCTCTTCTCAATTGTAGAAGTTGTATCCCAAGGTTTCCCTCAGATATCCCACGAATATGCATTTATCCGACTTGGGTGTAAGCTTGTCCGACATGAGTCGCTTGACAAATGCTTCACAACCCCCAATCTTTAGAAAAGACAAACTAGGAGTCTTCCTAGTCCACATCTCATGTGGTGTCTTGTCTACGGATTTAGATGGTACCCTATTAAGTGTGAAAGCTGCAGTTTCTAGAGCATATCCCCAAAATTACAAGGGTAAATCCGATTTGCTCATCATCGACCGGACCATGTCCAACAAGGTTCGATTTCTCCATTCTGACACACCGTTTCTCTACGGTGTACGCGGAGGTGTGATCTGAGGTACTATACCTCGGCTTTTCAGATGATTATCAAACTCCTGGCTCATGTACTCACCTCCATGATATGATCATAGAAGTTTTATCATCTTGCCGAGCTGATTTTCAACCTCGTTCTGAAACTCTTTGAACTTTTCAAAAGTTTTCGACTTGTGCCTCATCAAATAGATATATCCATATCTACTCAAGTCGTCGGTAAAAGTCACAAAGTACTGATAGCCACCTCTGGCCATTGTGCTCATTGGACCACACACATCACTGTGTATAAGCTCCAACAACTCGGATACCCTCTCGCAACTCTTTGCAAAAGGAGACTTAGTCATCTTGCCTAGCAAGCATGATTCGCATGTCTCGAATGACCCGAAGTCGGACGAAGTTAGAAGTCCATCATCATGGAGCTTCTTCATGCGTTTCAGACTAATGTGTCCAAGCCGGCAATGCCAGAAGTATGTCGGATTTATCTCATTAGGCTTATGCCTGTTGACATTCACGTTATAGACTGGTTCCGTTTCTAGATTTAAAATAAATAGCCCATCTACTATGGGTGCAGAGCCATGGAGCATTCCATTCAAATAAAATGAGCAACCATTGTCATTTATATTGAATTCATAACCTTGACTCATCAAACATGAGGCAGAAATAATGTTCCGACTAAGTGTGGGAATGTAATAACAATTATTCAATTCCAAAATAAATCTAGAAGGAAGCTTGAGCTGCATCGTGCCGACCTCCAACGCAGCAACTCTTGCTTTGTTGCCGGCCCTGATGTCAATCTCCCCTTGTGCCACACGCCTAGTTCTTACCAGCCCCTGCATCGAGTTGCAAATATGAACAACCGATCCGGTATCAAATACCCAAGAGCTACAAGGTATGTCAGCAAGGTAAATGTCTATAACATATGTAAAAAGTGTACCTTTGCCTGAAGAAGCATCTCCGGCCTTCTTGCCGTGCTCAGCAAGCCACTTGCCACAATTCCTCTTCCAGTGACCAGCTTCCTTGCAGTGAAAGCAAATGGTCTTTGAGTTCAGTCCAGACTTTGGCTCAGCGGCGGAGATAGCCTTCTCCGTGCCCTTTGCCTTACCCTTTTTCTTGGACCAACTCTTCTTGAACTTTTCCGAGTTCTGCACCATCAACACTTGATGCGTGCCTTTCTTAATATCTTGCTCTACCACCTTGAGCATCCCATGCAATTCAGTGAGCTTCTTATCCATGCCGTGCATATGATAGTATGAGACGAACGTCCCATAACTAGGTGGAAGAGAACCCAAAATTGCATCCGTGGACAGCTCGTCCCCAAGTGGGAAGCCTAACCAATCGAAAGCTTGCACATACCCGATCATCTTGATCACATGTGGGCTCAGTGGATCACCATCCTTCAGCTTATAATCCGTCAAGGACTGCCAGACGTTGAACCTTTTGGTCCTAGCCTGCACCTGAAACATGCTCTTTAAACTCTCGATCATATCGAAAGCCTGAATGTTTTTGAAATGCTATTGCAAATCGGGCTCCATACAAGCCAGCATGAGGGAGCTGATCTCGTTTGATTCATCAACGAGTTTCTGGTGGGTATTCTCAGTTGTGGCGTTAGCATTCTCAGCAGGTTCCTCTGGAAGTGGATCCTCTAGAACATGTTCCTTTTTATCGTCCTTGAGAACAATTCTCAGATTTCTATACCAGGTGGTAAAGTTTGTTCCATTCAGTTTATCCTTTTCCAGAAGTGATTTAAATGCAAAGTTGGGTTGAGCAGGTGGTGCCATTGATCTACAACAGAAAAATATGCAATCACTAAGCAATGTGTTTATGTAGAGTAATTCAAGCCTTAAACAAAACTACTCCCACTGAAGTCAGCATCCCTCCGCAAACTCTCAGTGATTCAGGACCCGTCTAGCGTGAGTGACTAGTGAGCTTTAGCATCACTGCTAGCTAACTTGCTTATTCGGTAAGCAACTCCTTGCTAATCGTATCTCTATACAACTCCTATTGGTTGGGTAGGTATCTTATACCCCGGCTCCCAACCTTATTTGCCACAAGGCCCAAAACCGTTTTGATAGCCTTGTCAAGTTAACTTGATGCAGTGCATGTACGTGTCCGACACGAAAGCTCCAGTTCAAGGACACCCAGTAGCACCTCAATTTTATGAGCCCACCACTAGACGTGCGAAGGTGCAACATCCGGAATGGCAATGTCCTTGATATTAATGAGGGATCTTTCTACCATACTAACATGCATAGAAACAAGAAGTAATATCAATCACATATAAACATAAATATGTGAAATAGTATGGCTCCTTCATGGACATCCTTCCAGATCGGCTCCAACTCCGATGACCAAGGCGGAACTCCATCTTGTCCGTCTCGCCAGGACGCCAAAGCCTCGAACTTGATCTCTGTCCTCCAACTACTACAACTAGTAATAAATTTACAGAGAATCACAAGTCGACACACAGGTCGTTATAGAATATAATGAAAGCACTTTGGCCCCTGCTGGCTGACAATCATGACACGCAGGTCATGTTAAATTACACACATGCATCACATACATATGATCCATACTATTCACATCAAACCTATAAAACAAACTTATGCATAGAATCACATTCTACCGTTTTGTATGATCGTGTACGAAATACAAGGCGCTACGCACAAGGCCGCCACATATCACATATGCTACCGATCTGAATCCAAAACCTATAGTACAGGCTCTGATACCATTGTTGGGTTCTACCGTAGGTGCATCGCATGCAAATTAAAACTTTCCTATGCGCAGAACATCCAAGAACATGCTACAGAGATGGATCATAGATTGTTACCACTAGACACGCAGTGCCGTGCAGCGGAAGTAGAGTTGGGGCAGCGCATTCGTGTGGTCTGTCTCCTCCTTGTTTGAGCTCCTTCGAACAGCCGTTCCGATCTCCCTCGAACAGCGCAAGTGCACCGCCTCTAATAGTATCCGCGCGTGCAGGAGGAACACTCGTGCATCGGACTGCTAGCTCCGATCAGACGGTCAGCGGCCGCGAGTGGAGGTGGCTAGTTGAAACTCATGCAAAGCCCTAATGACGGCGCCAAAGCGATCAACCAGATGGGTGTGCCGCACCTCCACTATATATAGGCATCCGGCACAGGCTCAACTCTTGGGCCTCGCACGGATCCTAAAGCCCACGTGTTCCTTTCCTTAAGTGCGTGACCCTTTAGGTTCTCGTCCACTTGGTCGCGAGTCAGATGACATCCGACTCGACTGGTCGGTAGCGGCCTCTAGCAAGACGTACCGATCCAAGTGCCCCATGAAGCTGGTTAGGCGAACCTATACTTCACACTTCTGTTCCCTTTGCCACACGATATATGTTGTCGTGCACAAGGCGACATGGTCATCCTTATTGCAGCACTACCTCTTTCTCGTTCCGGTGAATCCAACCAACACTTCGGATTATCTCAGAATCCTCATCGCATGGCCATGCTTATCCAGGTTAGATCACCCGAGGGGCCCGAGAGTATATCTCTCCTGGTAGGAGGGGCAAATTCCATCTTGCTCGACCATGTCTCGCAACATGGGTCAGGACAAGCCCGAAACCTACCTTCGTAACTACCCAGTGATGGAGTAGTGTTTGGTCGGCCCAAAGCAAGTCTGTCATCATCCCGAGTACATGCGCCAGCTTAGGTCTTAGGACATAGAACGTATGTTGTACTAGACAATCACAGATGACCTATCGCTGCGTCTCATAGTTGGGTCTGTCCAACTCAGACCTTATCTCGACTCGGATCCGACTATGTCGAATCCGACCAGACCCTACCGAGTCCATATTATACGGTTAGCATCCAATGCTACATGGTCAGTGAGAGAAAACCATCCACTGTGTCATATGCTAGTCTGATTAGTTGCACGTCCACACAACCCTTTCGACTAGGGACCATTTAGGACAGTTATCATACAATGCATAGTCTCACAAATAAGTCATGTACTTATTAATACACATCACTGATAATGTCCAAGGACTATCGTTATGAATAAACACATATGAAATATCATCATACATGATTGCCTCTAGGGCATATCTCCAACACGATAGCACCACCTATCGGAATCATGGGAAAAATCATCGTGTCACCAATTGCGTTTGATCTTCCTACCCTCTCTTTACTTTCATGTGCAATGTCTTTACTTTCTGCTGCTATACTCTTAGACATGCATGTGTAGGGTGTACTTGATATACTATGAATGCTAAAATCTGCCAAGAATTAAAATTAGGAAAAAGTAGATTTTTATTTGGTCAAGTAGTCTAATCACCCCCCTCTAGCACTACTTTTGATCCTACACGTAATACCCTAATCTTTCTTTGGTGGATTGCCTCTCGGGGAGGTGTGGTGGATGAACTAGTACAGTGGGGGCGAGCCTCGCGAGGGAGATCAAGCAGTGTTCTTGGCTTCCTGCCCTGTCTTGTGGTTTGGGTGGCTAAGTCATGGATCGGATCGGGGTGCCTCTACGATGTGGCCTAGTCTCTATATATAGGGGTGGCCCGGGTCCTCTTTCCTTATCACAATGGAGGGAAGGGATCCTACAACGACCAAATTCGAAGGGGGACATGAGTACATCTGTGCCCTGCCCAAAGGCAGTCTTCGCCTGCAAAGTGGATGTTGATGATGCAGTGGTGGGCTCGACGATGACATCCGCCCTACAGGGCTCGTGGTCGTGGTCTTGTTGGATTGGAATGGAAACCTTTGGACGGCGCTTTGGGAACCTGCATACGTCCTTGCCCCCTTTGCACCAAAGGGGAAACTGCACCACCTGGCGCACTGGCGCCCGCCTGTCCTTCCTTGCGTCATGTTTGACTCCTGAGGCTGGGTTCAGCATAGAGATCTCCGCTGCTCCGGAGGGGGCCTGAGGAGGCCCATCCTTGATGGTCTTGGTGTCGTTCTTCCTCGCGAGCCCAGGGACCTCACGAGGGTCTTGTCTTGAGCGAAGCCATGCCAGGCCGAGCCTGGCTGACGAGGTGGGCCATGTCCTGCCCTGCAGGCAGGCAGGTCTGGGTACCCCCATTCCCAGAACACCAACAGTAGCCCCCGGGCCCAAGGCATGCTCGAGCTGGCTTTAGGGCGAAGCCTTGGGGATGGATCGAAGTGCCGTGGGCCTCAAACACCTGAGGGGCTAGGACTGGCGCGCGTCGTGCGGCTGACGTGGCGTGCCCTTTCAACCACCATTCGAATTAACACAAGCCTGACTTCCAGCACAGAGCCATTACTGCTTTCCTCTTCCGTGCGCCTTCTCGTGGTCCCATATCTCGGCCTTAGTTGAGACCTCTCCAGATCTAGCATTGCTCCATCTTCCTTCCGAATGGCTCCCGCCGGCAAGTCGAAGCCTGAGGCCTAGGGCTTAGCCTCTGCCCCCATCTCACCGACGCTTTCCGAGTCCACCATCGCAAAGGATGGAGACCTCGTCCCGGTGCTCCCATTAAATGTGGATGGGACCAACGAGTGCGGGCAGACCTTGATATGGGGCGGCTCCTTGGACAGGTGGCCCTCGTCCAGGTCAGCTTATCCCTTCTTCCTTCACATTGTCTTTGCCGGGCTCGTCCCGCCCTTCTTTGCGTTCTTCACTGCCATCCTCGACCACTACGGGATTCACGCCCTTCACCTTCAACCCAAATCCATCCCGCTCTTGTCCGTCTTCGCCTTCTACTGCGCGGCTTTCGTGGGCTTGAAGCCCTCGGTATCCCTCTTCCGACATTTCTTCAGCTTGCGCATGCATGACGGTGATCAGCGGTCAGCATGCGTCTCCTTCGTCACGGTCCAGAGCGGTAACATGCTCCTGAAGGCCGGGAAGAAGGTGGAGAACTTCCAGCACCGTTGGGTCTTCATGGATCTCGGCAGTCT
Organism: Hordeum marinum; assembly: GCA_022496015.1. Lineage (NCBI taxonomy): Eukaryota > Viridiplantae > Streptophyta > Magnoliopsida > Poales > Poaceae > Hordeum > Hordeum marinum. Next base: position 335,079,637 of record CM039677.1, on the reverse strand, counting down.
CGACCCCTGCTTGGAGCTGCCGGAGAAAACCTCCATGTGGAGTTCCGCAAAGCTTTCTGACCCTTTGGCCAAGCCCGTCCTGGAGCGTATTTCCCGCGACATCAACGCCAGGAAGGTGACTGGGGGGATGATAGTGAAGGAGTTCTTGATGGAGCGCCCGGCGCCCCTCCAGTCTCACTCTAGGCCCCTGTGGGACTACCAGGGCAGCATTGATAGCCTCAGGCTTCAGTCCGCGTGCATACCCTCCAAGGAATTGAGTAGGACCGTGGCGACCCTGCTCAACGGCGACCTTGGATATCTCACCGAGGCCTGCGCCCACTGTAATGCCACGATGACGCGGCCTCGTTGGCCGCCAAGATGCCTGTCTTCAACGAGCTGGGGCTCTTCCCAGCCGAGGGCCTTGGCTCCCTGGTGAGTGTCCTCCAGTGGCACCATGGATGGGGACGACTTGGCGTAGGCATCTCCCCTATGGCATTGTGTGCTCTTGCGCGAGCTAGTGGATGGCGTCGATGCTAGCGAAGATCCTGTTGCGGGCTCTCCGCGTCCTGCTAAGGTCCGTAGGGGGATCTTGCCGGCACCTCGTGTCGTGCGGTTCGCCTTCTTGGCAACCCCCAGGAAGTGCGGAGCTGAGTCTCCTTCGGTGTGCCCTACGTCTGCAGGCACAGTAGTTGAGGCACCGGGCTTGCCCTTGCCCGGAGCGTAGCCCACGGGCCAAGTGGACAAGGCTGGGGCCGGGGAGCTTCCTCCAGCGGCTGCTTTGATGTACAATGTCCCTGTCCCCTAGCGTGGTGGTGCCCTCATCGAGAGGGGCGAGGGCATCGCCATTGTCCTTGGAGCGGAGGGGAAAAGGAGGTGGGTCAACGTTGAGGACTAACTATCCATTTTAGCTTTGCTTGTCAGCCGATAGCTTGCATGCTGATGATTCTTCCTTTGACTGGTAACTAGGAGCGCTGCGTTGCTGAAGATGAGGAAGAAGGCTGGCGTTAAGCCGAAGACGTCCTCCAGTGCTTCGCCCACTAATGTCTACTATGCAACCTTCTTCTTGTAGACTCGTGTTGGGCCTCCAAGCATAGAGTTTTGTAGGACAGTGACAATTTTCTCTCAAGTGGATGACCTAAGGTTTATCAATCTGTGGGAGGTGTAGGATGAAGATGGTCTCTCTCAAACAACCCCGCAATCAAATACAAGAAATCTCTTGTGTCCCCAAGACACCCAATACAATGGAAAATTGTATGGGTGCATTAGTACGGCAAAGCGATGGTGATACAAGTGCAAGATGTATGGTAGATATAGGTTTTTGTAATCTGAAAATATAAAAATAGCAAGGTAACAAGTAACAAAAGTGAGCACAAATGGTATTGAAATGCTTGAAAACAAGGCCTAGGATTCATACATTCACTAGTGCAATCTCTCAACAATACTAAAATGGTTGAATCATATGTAAATCTCTCACATGCGACAAAGAGTTCACTCCAAAGTCACAAATAGCGGAGAACAAACGAATTTTTTTTATTTTAGGGTATGAAACCACCTCAAAGTTATCTTTTCGGATCAATCTTATGAGCTATCCCTATAAGTGTCATGAACAGCCCTAGAGTTCGTACTAAAATAACACCTTACGATACACATCAACCAAAACCCTAATGTCACCTAGATACTCCAATATCACGACGAGTACCCATGGGATTGATTATACGGTATGCATCACACAATTTTAGATTCATCATGTTCAATCCAACACAAAGAACTTCAAAGAGTGCCCCAAAGTTTCTATCAGAGAGTCAAGACAAAAATGTGTGCCAACCCCTATGCATAGATTCCCAAGGTCATGAAACCCGCAAGTTGATCACCAAAACATACATCAAGTGGATGAATAGAACATCCTATTGTCACCACGGGTATCCCATCACAAGACATACATCAAGTGTTCTCAAATCCTTAAAGACTCAATCCAATAAGAAAACTTCAAAGGGAAAACTCAATTCATCACAAGAAGATAGAGAGGGGAAAACTCCATATGATTCATCTATATCAATAAAGCTCGCGGTACATCAAAATCGTGTCATCTCAAGAACACGAGAGAGATAGATATCAAACACATAGCTACTGGTACATACCATCAGCCTCGAGGGTGAACTACTCCCTCCTCGTCATGGAAACCGCCGGGATGATGAAGATGGCCTCCGTTGATGGTTTCCCCCTCCGATAGGGTGCCAGAACGGGCCCCCGATTGGTTTTTCATGGCTCTGGAGGCTTGCGGCAATGGAACTCCTGATCTAGGTTTGTTTTCGGACATTTCTATATTTATAGGAATTTTGGGCGTCGGTCTCACGTCAAGGGGGGCCACGAGGCGATGACAAGCCACCCAGGCGCGACTAGGGGGGTGGCCCTCCTAGCTTGTGGCCTCCTCGTGGCTCTTTTGGCCCAACTCCAATGTTTCGGGGGTCTCTTTTGGTCCATAAAAATCATACTAAATTTCCAGCCCATTCCGAGAACTTTTATTTCTGCACAAAAAACGACACCATGGTAGTTCTGCTGAAAACAGCATCAATACGGGTTAGTTCTAATAAAATTATACCAAAATCATATAGAATTATTGTAAACATGGCATGAATACTTCATAAATGATAGATACGTTGGAGACGTATCAGCATCCCCAAGCTTAATTCCTGCTCGTCCTCGAGTAGGTAAATGATAAAAGAAATAATTTATGAAGTGTGAATGCTAGCATAGTGCATAAATTTGATCAATGATAGTTCCAAACACTTTTTCTAGCATTATTATATATCATAAACAGTAGCTCATCTCATAAAACTTCTCATGATGAAGTAAATGCTATTCACATGTTAAAGTATAGACCATAAAGGTTCTTGAAAACTAACAAACTATGCTTCCAGTCACCAAACAATTGCAATTCATCTTATTTTTAGGAAAGGTCTATGTAAGATCTTCGATTTAGCAAATTCCACATACTCAACCATCATATAGTCTTCCATGATTGCTAAGACTCAAAGCATATTTTTAGAGCAAATGGCATCCTTCGAACACAGGGAAAGACAGGGGCTTAAAGTTTCGCCTCCCAACTTATTTATCATATAGATAATTGTCAACAATAATAATTCATGATCAAATATATTTGAATGACCATATATGCTTGGATCTTTCCCCACCATATGATGCTTTTCAAGATAAAAAGGCAAAATATAGGAAGTGGTGAAGATCACCATGACTCTTGTATAAAGGTAAGTACTAGAATGTAAAAGATAGGCCCTTCGCAGAGGGAAGGATTGATTTGCAGAGGTGCCAGAGATCGAGCTTTTAAAACAAAGATGAATAATAATTTTGAGCGGTATGATGGAAATATGCCCTAGATGCAATAATAAAATGGTTATTATTGTATTTCCTTGTTCATGATAATTGTCTATTTTTCATGCTACAATTGTATTAACCAGAAACCGTAATGCATATGTGCATACATAGACCACAATATGTCCCTAGTGAGCCTCTAGTTGGCTAGCTCGTTGATCAATAGATGATCACGGTTTCATGACCATGGACAATGGATGTCGTTGACAATGGGATCACATCATTAGGAGAATGATGTGATGGACAAGACCCAATCCTAAGCATAGCACAAGATCGTGTAGTTCGTCTGCTGAAGATTTTCTAATGTCAAGTATTGTTTCCTTAGATCATGATATTGTGCAACTCCCGGATAATGTAGGAATACTTTGGGTGTGTCAAACGTCACAATGTAACTGGGTGGCTATAAAGGTACACTACGGGTATCTCCGAAAGTGTCTATTGGGTTGGCATGAATCGAGACTGTGATTTGTCACTCTGTGTGACGGAGAGGTATCTCTGGGCCCACTCGATAAGACATCATCATAATGAGCTAAGTGTGACTAAGGAGTTAGCCATGGGATGATGTGCTATAGAACGAGTAAAGATACTTGCAGGTAACGAGATTGAACAAGGTATAGGCATACCGACGATCGAATCTCGGGCAAGTATGATAGCGGTAGACAAAGGGAATTGTATACGAGATTGATTGAATCCCCGACATTGTGGTTCATCCGATGATTTCATCGTGGAGCATGTGGGAGCGAACAAGGGCATCCAGATCCCGCTGTTGGTTATTTATCGGAGCGGTGTCTCGGTCATGTCTACGTGCCTCCCGAACCCGTAGGGTCTACACACTTAAGGTTCGATGACGCTAAGGTTATAGGGAAATAGTGTACGTGGCTACCGAAGGTTGTTCGGAGTCCCGGATGATATCTTGGACGTCACGAGGAGTTCCGGAATGGTCCGGAGGTAAAGAATAATATATAGGAAGTGAGGCTTTCGTCACCGGAAGTGTTGTGGGCATCACCGGTAACGTACCGGGACCACCGGAAGGGTTCCGGGGGTCCACCAAGTGGGGCCACATGCACCAGATGGCTGCATGGGACGCAAGTGGGAGACAACCAGCCCCTAGGTGGGCTGGTGCGCCCCCCACAAGGGCCCAAGGCACAACATAGGTGGGAGGGGGGCAAACCCTAGGGGCAGATGGGCCCTTGGCCCACCTAGGGCGTCGCCCCTCCCACTCCCTCTCCTGGCCGCCACACCAGATGCCATCTGGACTGCCGCCGGCTCCTAGGGTGGGAACCCTAGGGATATGCCCTCCCTCCCTCCTCCTCCTATAAATAGTGGGGTGTTTTGGGCTGCCAAGAACACAAGTTTCTTCCTCCCTCGGCGCAGCCCTACCCCTTCTCTTCCTCGTTCTCCGTAGCGCTTGTGAAGCCATGCCGGAGTACCACATAGCTCCACCGTCTCCATGCTGTCATGCTGTCGGAGCTCTCCCTCAACCTCTCCTTCCTCCTTGCTGGATCAAGGCGCAGGAGACGTCATCGGGCTGCACGTGTGTTGAACACGGAGGCGTCGTTCTTCGACGCTAAGATCGGAATCCACTGCGACCTGAATCGCTGCAAGTACGACTCCACCAACCACGTTCTTGTAACGCTTCCGCTTAGCGATCTTCAAAGGTATGAAGATGCACTCTCCCCTTACTCATTGCTGGTTTCTCCATAGATGGATCTTGGTGAACACGTAGGAATTTTTTTGATTTACTACTACGTCTCCAGACAGTGGCATCAGAGCCAGGTTTATGCGTAGAATCTATGCACGAGTAGAACACAAGTTGTTGTGGGCGTCGATTTTGTTAAATTTCTTATCGTTACTAGTATTATCTTGATTTGGTGGTATTGTGGGATGAAGCGGCCTGGACCAACTTTACACGTATGCTTACGTGAGACCGGTTCCACCGCCTGACATGCACTTGTTGCATAAGGTGGCTAGCGGGTGTCTGTCTCTCCCATCTTTGTCGGATTGGATTTGATGAAAAGGGTCATTATGAAGGGTAAATAGCAATTGTCATATCACGTTGTGGTTTTGGCGTAGGTAAGAAACGTTCTTGCTAGAAACCTATAGCAGCCACGTAAAAAACTTGCAACTACAAATTAGAGGACGTCTAACTTGTTTTTGCAGCATATGCCTTGTGATGTGATATGGCCAAAGGATGTGATGTGATGCATTGTGATGTATGAGATTGATCATGTTCTTGTAATAGGATTCACGACTTGCATGTTGATGACTATGACAACCAACATGAGCCATAGGAGTTGTCTTATTTTATTGTATGACCTGTCTGTCAATCATAAACGCCATGTAATTACTTTACTTTATTGCTAATCATTAGCCATAGTAGTAGAAGTAATAGTTGGCGAGACAACTTCATGAAGACATGATGATGGAGATCATGATGATGGATATCATGGTGTCGTGTCGGTGACATTGATGATCATGGTGCCCCGAAGATGGAGATAAAAGGAGCAAGATGATATTGGCCATATCATGTGACTATATTGATTGCATGTGATGTTTATCATGTTTACATCTTATTTTCTTAGAACGATGGCAGCTAAATAAGATGATCTCTCACTAAATTTTCAAGAAATGTGTTCACCCTACCTGTGCACGGTTGCTAAGGATCGTTGTTCCGAAGCACCACGTAATGATAGGGTGTGATATGTTCTAACATTCGCATACAACGGGTGTAAGCCAGATTTACACACGCGATACACTTAGGTTGACTTGACGAGCCTAGCATGTATAGACATGGCCTCGGAACACGGGAGACCGAAAGGTCGAACATGAGTCATATAGAAGATACGATCAACATGAAGATGTTCACCATGGATGACTAGTGATGATTGGACACGGGCTAGTTGACATGGATCATGTGTCACTTGGATGACTAGAGAGATGTCTATCTAAGTGGGAGTTCATTATATAATTTGATTATGTGAACTTAATTATCATGAACTTAGTCTAAAATTTGTCTTTACAATCTATACTGTAGATCCAATGGCCAACGCTAATGTTGCCCTCAACTTCAACACATTCCTAGAGAAAACCAAGCTGAAAGATGATGGAAGCAACTATGCAGACTGGGTCCATGGCTTGAGGATCATCCTCATAGCTTCCAAAAGTTTATATGTCCTTGATGCACCGCTAGGTGACGCACCCATTTTCCCAGTAGCTCAAGACGTTATGAACGTCTAGCAATCGCACTATGATGATTACTCCCTGGTTCAGTGCGACATGCTTTATAGTTTAGAACCGGGGCTCCGAAAGCGTTTTGAGCAGCACGGAGCATATGAGATGTGCCAAGAGTTGAAATCGGTTTTCCAAGCTCATGCCTGGGTCGAGATATATGTGTTCTCCGACAAGTTCTTCAGTTGTAAGATGGAGGAGAATAGTTCTGTCAGTGAGCACATACTCAAAATGTCTGGGTTGCACAACCGCTTGACTCAGCTGGGAGTTAATCTTCCAGATGACTCGGTTATTGACAGAATCCTCCAGTCGCTCCCACCTAGCTACAAGAGCTTTGTGATGAACTACAACATGCAGGGTATGGAGAAGTCCATTCCTGAGTTGTACTCGATGCTGAAATCAGCGGAGGTCGAGATCAAAAAGGAGCATCAAGTGTTGATGGTGAATAAGACCACTAGTTTAAAGAAAGGCAAGGGTAAGAAGAACTTCAAGAAGGACGTGAAAGCAATTGCCGCGCCCGGTAAACAAGTTGCCGGGAAGAAGAACAAGAATGGACCCAAGCCTGACACTGAGTGTTTTTATTGCAAGGGTAGAGGTCACTAGAAGCGGAACTGCCCCAAGTACTTAGCGTATAAGAAGGCCGGAAACGTTAAAGGTATATGTGTTATACTTGTTATTGATGTGTACCTTACCAACGCTCGTAGTAGCTCCTGGGTGTTTGATACCGGTGCAGTTGCTCACATTTGTAACTCCAAGTAGGAGTTGCGGAATAAGCAAAGGCTGGCAAAGGACGAGGTGACGATGCACGTGAGGAATGGTTCCAAGGTCGATGTGATCGCCGTCGGCACGCTACCTCTACATCTACCTTCGTGATTAGTTTTAAACCTTAATAATTGTTATTTAGTACCAGCTTTGAGCATGAACATTGTATCTGGATCTTGCTTGATGCAAGATAGCTACTCATTTAAATTTGAGAATAATGGTTGTTCTATTTATATGAGAGAAATGTTTTATGGTCATGCCCCGCTGGTCAATGGTTTATTTTTGATGAATCTCGAACGTGATGTTACACATGTCCATAGTGTGAGTACCAAAAGATGTAAGGTTGATAACGATAGTCCCACTTACATGTGGCACTGCTGCCTTGGTCATATTGGTGTTAAACGCATGAAGAAGCTCCATACTGATGGACTTTTGGAGTCTCTTGATTTTGAATCATTTGACACGTGCGAACCATGCCTCATGGGAAAGACGACCAAGACCCCGTTCTCTAGAACAATGGAGCGAGCAACTGACTTGTTGGAGATAATACATACCAATGTATGCGGTCCAATGAGTGTCAAGGCTCGCAGTGGCTACCGTTATGTTCTCACCCTCACTGATGACTTGAGCAGATATGGGTATGTCTACTTAATGAAACACAAGTCTGAAACCTTTGAAAAGTTCATGGAATTTCGGAGTGAGGTAGAGAATCAACATGATAGGAAAATAAAGTGCCTACGATCTGATCGTGGCAGAGAATATTTAAGTCACGAGTTTGGCACACACCTAAGGAAATGTGGAATTGTTTCACAACTCACGCCGCCTGGCACACCTCAGCGAAATGGTGTGTTTGAATGTCGTAATCGCACTCTAATGGATATGGTGCGATCTATGATGTCTCCTACCGACTTACAACTATCATTTTGGGGATATGCATTAGAGACTGTCGCATTCACTTTAAATAGGGCTCCGGCTAAATCCGTTGAGACGACACCCTATGAATTATGGTTTGGAAAGAAACCTAAGCTGTCGTTTCTGAAAGTTTGGGGATGCGATGCTTATGTGAAGAAACTTCAACCTGAGAAGCTCGAACCCAAAGCAAAAAAGTGCGTCTTCATAGGATACCCAAAAGAAACTATTGGGTATACCTTCTACCTCAGATCCAAAGGCAAAGTCTTTGTTGCCAAGAATGGATCCTTTCTAGAGAAAGAGTTTCTCTAGAAACAGTTTCTCTCGAAAGAAGTAAGTGGGAGGAAAATAGAACTTGATGAGGTAATTGTACCTCCACTCGAACCGGAGAGTAGCGTAGCACAGGAACTGTGGAGCCTGCACCGGCTGGAGAGGAAGTTAATGATAATGATCATGAAACTTCAGATCAAGTTGCTATTTGAAGGTCCACTAGGACACGTTCCACACCAAAGTGGTACGACAACTGTTTCCTGGAGATCATGTTGTTGGACAAAGGTGAACCTTCAAACTATGAAGAAGCGATGGCGGGCCCAGATTCCAACAAATGGCTTGAAGCCATGAAATCCGAGATAGGATCCATGTATGAGAACAAAGTATGGACTTTGATGGACTTGCCTGATGATAAGCGAGCCATAGAAAATAAATGGATCTTTAAGAAGAAGACTAACGCAGATGGTAATGTGACCGTCTATAAGGCTCGGCTTGTCGCTAAGGGTTATCGACAAGTTCAAGGAGTTGATTACGATGAGACTTTCTCACCCGTAGTGATGTTGAAGTCCGTCTGAATCATGTTAGCAATTGCCGCATTTTATGATTATGAGATCTGGCAAATGGACGTCAAAACGGCATTCCTCAGTGGCTACCTTAAGGAAGAACTTTATATGATGCAGCCGGAAGGTTTGTCGATCCTAAGAATGCTAACAAGGTATGCAAGCTCTAGCGCTCCATCTATGGGCTGGTGCAAGCATCTCGGAGTTGGAGCATTCGCTTTAATGAGGTGATTAAAGCGTTTGGGTTTATACAGGTTTATGGAGAACCCTGTATTTACAAGAAAGTGAGTGGCAGCTCTGTAGCATTTCTCATATTATATGTGGATGACATATTGTTGATGGGAAATGATATAGAACTTTTGGAAAGCGTAAAGGCCTTCTTGAATAAGTGTTTTTCAATGAAGGACCTTGGAGAAGCTGCTTACATATTAGGCCTCAAGATCTATAGAGATAGATCGAGACGCCTCATAGGTCTTTCACAGAGCACATACCTTGACAAGATATTGAAGAAGTTCAATATGGATCAGTCCAAGAAGGGGTTCTTGCCTGTGTTACAGGGTGTGAGATTGAGTATGACTCGATGCACGACCACGACAAAGGATAGAGAAGAGATGAGTGTCATCCCCTATGCTTCAGCCATAGGATCTATTATGTATGCCATGCTGTGTACCAAACCTGATGTGAACCTTGCCATAAGTATGGTAGGGAGGCACCAGAGTGATCCCAGAGCGGAACACTGTACAACGGTCAAGAATATCCTGAAGTACCTGAAAAGGACGAAGGACATGTTTCTCGTTTATGGAGGTGCCGAAGAGCTCGTCGTAAAGGGTTACGTCGATGATAGCTTCGACATAGATCCAGATGACTCGAAGTCACAAACCGGATATGTGTATATTTTGAACAGAGGGGCATTCAGCTGGTACAACAGCAAGCAAAGCGTCGTGGCGGCATCTACATGTGAAGCAGAGTACATAGCTGCTTCGGAAGAAGCAAAGGAAGGAGTCTGGATGAAGGAGTTCATCACCGACCTTGGAATGATTCCCAATGCGTCCGGTCTGATGACTCTATTCTATGATAACACTGGAGCTATTGCCCTTGCCAAGGAGCCCAAGTTTCACAAGAAGACAAGACACATCAAACGCCGCTTCAACTCCATTTGTGATTACATTCAGGAAGGAGATATAGATATTTATAAAGTACATACATATCTGAATGTCGCAGATCCGTTGACTAAACCTCTCTCGCGAGCGAAACATGATCAACACCAGAACGCTATGGGTGTTCGATTCATCACAATGTAACTAGATTATTGACTCTAGTGCAAGTGGGAGACTGTTGGAAATATGCCCTAGAGGCAATAATAAAATGGTTATTATTGTAGTTCCTTGTTCTTGATAATTGTCTATTGTTCATGCTACAATTGTATTAACCAGAAACCGTAATGCATGTGTGAATACATAGACCACAATATGTCCCTAGGGAGCCTCTAGTTGGCTAGTGCGTTGATCAATAGATGGTCACGGTTTCATGACCACGGACATTGGATGTCGTTGATAACGGGATCACATCATTAGGAGAATGATGTGATGGACAAGACCCAATCCTAAGCATAGCACAAGATCGTGTATTCGTCTGCTAAAGCTTTTCTAATGTCAAGTATCGTTTCCTTAGACCATGAGATTGTGCAACTCACGGATACCATAGGAATACTTTGGGTGTGCCAAATGTCACAACGTAACTGGGTGGCTATAAAGGTACACTACGGGTATCTCCGAAAGTGTCTGTTGGGTTGGCACGAATCGAGACTGGGATTTGTCACTCCGTGTGATGGAGAGGTATCTTTGGGCCCACTCGGTAAGACATCATCATAATGAGCTCAGTGTGACTAAGGAGTTAGCCACGGGATGATGTGTTATGAAAGAGACTTGCCAGTAACGAGATTGAACAAGGTATAGGGATACCGACGATCAAATCTCGGGCAAGTATCATACCGGTAGACAAAGGGAATTGTATACGGGATTGATTGAAACAACATCCAATGTCCATGACAAAGGGAATTGTATACGGGATTAATTGTGATGTGATCCCGTTATCAACGACATCCAATGTCCATGGTCATGAAACCGTGACCATCTATTGATCAACGAGCTAGTCAACTAGAGGCTCACTAGGGACATGTTGTTGTCTATGTATTCACACATGTATTATGGTTTCCGGTTAACACAATTATAGCATGAACAATAGACAATTATCATGAACAAGGAAATATAATAATAACCATTTTATTATTGCCTCTAGGGCATATTTCCAAGAGTCTCCCACTTGCACTAGAGTCAATAATCTAGTTACATTGTGATGAATCGTACACCCATAGCATTCTGGTGTTGATCATGTTTTGCTCGTGAGAGAGGTTTAGTCAACGGATCTGTGACATTTAGATCCGTATGCACTTTACAAATATCTATATCTCCCTCCTGAATGTAATCACAGATGGAGTTGAAGTGGCGCTTGATGTGTCTTGTCTTCTTGTGAAACCTAGGCTCCTTCGCAAGGGCAATAGCTCCAGTGTTGTCATAGAATAGAGTCATCAGGCCCGACGCACTTGGAATTACTCCTAGGTCGGTGATGAACTCCTTCATCCAGACTCCTTCCTTTGCTGCTTCCGAAGCAGCTATGTACTCCGCTTCACATGTAGATGCCACCACGACGCTTTGCTTGCTGCTGCACCAGCTGACTGCCCCTCCGTTCAAAATATACACGTATCCAGTTTGCAAGTTGGAGCCGTCCGGATCTGTGTCGAAGCTAGCATCGACGTAACCCTTTACGACGAGCTCTTCGGCACCTCTATATACAAGAAACATGTCCTTTGTCCTTTTCAGGTACTTCAGGATATTCTTGACCGCTGTCCAGTGTTCCGCTCCGGGATCACTTTGGTACCTCCCTATAGAACTTATGGCAAGGTTTACATCAAGTCTGGTACACAGCATGTCATACATAATAGAGCCTATGGCTGAAACATAGGGGATGACACTCATCTCTTCTCTATCCTTTGCCGTGGTCGGGCATTGAGTCGTACTCAATCTCACACCTTGTAACACAGGCAAGAACCCCTTCTTGGACTGATCCATATTGAACTTCTTCAATATCTTGTCAAGGTATGTGCTTTGTGAAAGACCTATGAGGCGTCTCGATCTATCTCTATAGATCTTAATACCTAATATGTAAGCAGCTTCTCCAAGGTCCTTCATTGAAAAACACTTATTCAAGTAGGCCTTTACACTTTCCAAGAGTTCTATATCATTTCCCATTATCAGTATGTCATCCACATATAATACGAGAAATGCTACAGAGCTCCCACTCACTTTCTTGTAAATACAGGGTTCTCCATAAACCTGTACAAATCCAAACACTTTAATCACTTCATTAAAGCGAATGTTGCAACTCTGAGATGCTTGCACCAGCCCATAGATGGAGCGCTAGAGCTTGCATACCTTGTTAGCATCTTTAGGATCGACAAAACCTTCTGGCTGCATCATATACAGTTCTTCCTTGAGGAAGCCATTAAGGAATGCTGTTTTGATGTCCATTTGCCAGATCTCATAATCATAAAATGCGGCAATTGCTAACATGATTCAGACAGACTTCAACATCGCTACGGGTGAGAAAGTCTCATCATAGTCAACTCCTTGAACTTGTCGATAACCCTTAGCGACAAGCCGAGCTTTATAGACGGTCACATTACCATCCGCGTCAGTCTTCTTCTTAAAGATCCATTTATTTTCAATGGCTCGCTTATCATCAGGAAAGTCCACCAAAGTCCATACTTTGTTCTCATACATGGATCCTATCTCGGATTTCATGTCTTCAAACCATTTGTTGGAATCTGGGCCCGCCATCGCTTCTTCATAGTTCGAAGGTTCACCGTTGTCTAACAACATGATCTCTAGGACAGGGTTTCCGTACCACTCTGGTGCGGAACGTGTCCTAGTGGACCTTCGACGTTCAATAGTAACTTGATCTAACGTTTCATGATCATCATCATTAACTTCCTCTCCAGCCGGTGTAGGCTCCACAGAAACAACTTCCTGTGCTGCGCTACTCTCCAGTTCGAGTGGAGGTACAATTACCTCATAAAGTTCTATTTTCCTCCCACTTACTTATTTCGAGAGAAAGTCTTTCTCGAGAAAGGATCCATTCTTAGCAACAAAGACTTTGCCCTCGGATCGTAGGTAGAAGGTATACCCAATAGTCTCTTTGGGATATCCTATGAAGACGCACTTTTCCGCTTTGGGTTCGAGCTTCTCAGGTTGAAGTTTCTTCACATAAGCATCGCATCCCCCAACTTTTAGAAACAACAGCTTAGGTTTCTTTCCAAACCATAATTCATACAGTGCCGTCTCAACGGATTTTGACGGTGCCCTATTTAAAGTGAATGCGACAGTCTCTAATGCATATCCCCAAAATGATAGCGGTAAGTCGGTAAGAGACATCATAGATCGTACCATATCTAATAGAGTGCGATTACGATGTTTAGACACACCATTTTGCTGAGGTGTGCCAGGCGGCGTGAGTTGTGAAACAATTCCACATTTCCTTAGGTGCGTGCCAAACTTGTGACTTAAATATTCTCTGCCACAATCAGATCATAGGCACTTTATTTTCCTGTCACGTTGATTCTCTACCTCACTCAGAAATTCCTTGAACCTTTCAAAAGTTTCAGACTTATGTTTCATTATGTAGACATACCCATATCTACTCAAGTCATTAGTGAGGGTGAGAACATAACGGTAGCCACCACGAGCCTCGACACTCATTGGACCGCATACATTGGTATGTATTATTTCCAACAAGTCAGTTGTTCGCTCCATTGTTCCGGAGAACGGAGTCTTGGTCATCTTGCCCATGAGGCATGGTTTGCATGTGTCAAATGATTCGAAATCAAGAGACTCCAAAAGTCCATCAGTATGGAGCTTCTTCATGCATTTGACACCAATATGACCAAGGCGGCAGTGCCACATGTAAGTGGGACTATCGTTATCAACCTTACACTTTTTGGTACTCACACTATGGACATGTGTAACATCACGTTCGAGATTCATCAAAAATAAACCATTGACCAGCGGGGCATGACCATAAAACATCCCTCATATAAATAGAACAACCATTATTCTCAGATTTAAATGAGTAGCCATCTCGCATCAAGCGAGATCCAGACACAATGTTCATTCTCAAAGCTGGTACTAAATAACAATTATTAAGGTTTAACACTAATCCCGAAGGTAGATGTAGAGGTAGCATGCCGACGGCGATCACATCAACCTTGGAACCATTCTCGACGCACATCGTCACCTCGTCCTTTCCCAGCCTCCGCTTATTCCGCAACTCCTGCTTGGAGTTACAAATGTGAGCAACTGCACCGGTATCAAATACCCAGGAGCTACTACGAGCGCTGGTTAGGTACACATCAATAACAAGTATATCACATATACCTTTAATGTTGCCGTCCTTCTTATCCGCTAAGTACTTGGGGCAGTTCCGCTTCCAATGACCGGTACCCTTGCAATAAAAACACTCAGTCTCAGGCTTGGGTCCATGCTTGTTCTTCTTCTTCCCGGCAACTTGCTTACCGGGCGCGGCAACAGCTTTGCCGTCCTTCTTGAAGTTCTTCTTACCCTTGCCTTTCTTGAAACTAGTGGTCTTATTCACCATCAACACTTGATGCTCCTTTTTGATCTCGACCTTTGTTGATTTCAGCATCGAGTACAACTCAAGAATGGACTTCTCCATCCCTTGCATGTTGTAGTTCATCACAAAGCTCTTGTAGCTAGGTGGAAGCGACTGGAGGATTCTATCAATGACCGAGTCATCCGGGAGATTAACTCCCAGGTGAGTCAAGCGGTTGTGTAGCCCAGACATCTTGAGGATGTGCTCACTGACAGAACTATTCTCCTCCATCTTACAGCTGAAGAACTTTTCGGAGACGTCATATCTCTCGACCCGGGCATGAGCTTGGAAAACCAGTTTCAGCTCTTGGAACATCTCATATGCTCCATGTTGCTCAAAACGCTTTTGGAGCCCCGGTTCTAAACTGTAAAGCATGCCGCACTGAACAAGGGAGTAATCATCGCAGTGAGAATGCCAAGCGTTCGCAACGTGTTGCTCTGCTGGGAGAAGGGGTGGGTCACCTAGCGGTGCATCAAGGACATATAATTTCTTGGAAGCTATGAGGATGATCCTCAAGCCATGGACCTAGTCCGCATAGTTGCTTCCATCATCTTTCATCTTGGTTTTCTCTAGGAACGCGTTGAAATTGAGGGTGACATTCACGTTGGCCATTGGATCTACAATATAGATTGTAAAGGCAATTTTAGACTAAGTTCATGATAATTAAGTTCACATAATCAAATTATTTAATGAACTCCCACTTAGATAGACATCTCCCTAGTCATCCAAGTGACACATGATCCATGTCAACTAGCCCGTGTCCGATCATCATATGAGACGGACTAGTCATCCATGGTGAACATCTCCATGTTGATCGTATCTTCTATACGACTCATGTTCGACCTTTCGGTCTTCCGTGTTCCGAGGCCATGTCTGTACATGCTAGGCTCGTCAAGTCAACCTAAGTGTTTCGCGTGTGTAAATCTGGCTTACACCCGTTGTATGCGAACGTTAGAACCTATCACACCCGATCATCACGTGGTGCTTCGGAACAACGATCCTTAGCAACGGTGCACAGTTAGGGTGAACACTTTTCTTGAAATTTTAGTGAGAGATCATCTTATTTACTACTGTCGTTCTAAGCAAATAAGATGTAAACATGATAAACATCACATGCAATCAATATAGTGACATGATATGACCAATATCATCTTGCTCCTTTGATCTCCATCTTCGGGGCACCATGATCATCACTGTCACCGGCACGACACCGTGATCTCCATCATCATGATCTCCATCATTGTGTCTTCATGAAGTTGTCTCGCCAACTATTACTTCTACTACTATGGATAACGTTTAGCAATAAAGTAAAGTAATTACATGGCGTTTATGATTGACACGCATGTCATACAATAAAATAAGACAACTCCTATGGCTCCTGCCGGTTGTCATACTCATCGACATGCAAGTCGTGAATCCTATTACAAGAACATGATCAATTCATACATCACAATGCATCACATCACATCCTTTGGCCATATCACATCACAAGGCATATGCTGCAAAAACAAGTTAGACATCCTCTAATTTGTAGTTGCAAGTTTTTACGTGGCTGCTATAGGTTACTAGCAAGAACGTTTCTTACCTATGCCAAAACCACAACATGATATGACAATAGCTATTTATCCTTCATAGGGACCCTTTTCATCGAATCCAATCCGACTAAGGTGGGAGAGACAGACACCCGCTAGCCACCTTATGCAACAAGTGCATGTCAGGCGGTGGAACCAGTCTCACGTAAGCGTATGTGTAAAGTCATTCTGGGCCGCTTCATCCCACAATACCACCTATAAGAGCACATTTCTCCATGTGTGGTTTTGGTAATTTATTACACCCCTATGGACTAATGGTTGCCTTGAGTTATATTCGAAGGATTTGTCCATAGGCACTTCTTGAAGTCCATCTGTGGGGTTTCTAGGAGTTTATATGATGACCAAGGTGGTATTCAAGGTTTATCCAAAGATTGGTCATGTGAGAGTTGAGCTTATTGCAAGCATGTCTTGAAGAAGGAGATGGTGTGAGCATTCATGATTACCCTCAAGACATCATCTTTATGAAGAAAGAAGATAAGATACATGGTTGATCAAGACTAAGTCAAAGAGTGAATCAAGTGATCAACACACAAAGCGTACAAGATGTACCGAGAGGGATCAAGTGATCCCATGGTATGGTAAGCATTGTCCATTACGCTTTGTGTACTAACCCATGTTCCTTGTGAGAGTTCTTTGTGGGGTTGGGCATATTTCCATGGGATTGCATCAATAGGAAGTTCCCATACAACCCATGTAAGATGACATCAAGTGGTGATCATTATCAAGGTTGAGGTGTGCAAGTTCCAGTGAAGCATCACGGAGAGATCTGGCTTGAAGCTTGCCGTCCATTGTGGTGTCAATGGACTTGTGAAGATGTGCCGAAGAGTAGCTCACCCATAGTGAAGTATGGGGGAGCAATCATCTAGTCTTCATCAAGCCAACAGATTCAAGAAAGGTGGTCCATCTTGAGGAAGTCAAGATCGTCATCATCTAGCTCAAGTGGACTTTGCGCAAGGCTAAGGTTTGACCGTGATAGGTTTTTCTATTTTACCGGTCTCATAGTGGTAGTTGGGAGACTGGGTTATAGGGTAGGTAACCGTGCTATCAAGGGGGCTCTCAAGTGAGTAGCTTGATCGCATCGTTTGTTGAGAGCTCAAACCATTGCATTCTTTGCATCATCATCTTTCTTGGTTCTTGGTTGGTTTTTCTCGTTGAGGTTTGTTGAGATTATGGTCAACTTCATGACAAGCTCAAGTTCATCGAAAATGGAGTCCATATGCATCTTCAATGATGTTTTCTATGTTGGGATTATTGCCGATTGTTCATTGAAAGAGGTTTCTCATCTCTTTACCTTTAGCATTTTGTATACTATCTCTTCTTAAGAATACTAGTCTCTGTTGGATAGCTCTTGTCATCCTGAATCCAACAAGCTTGAGTTTGCTCAATTCGGAGCTCATTTGCAGAAGTTGTGGCAGTTTTGGTGTTGCAGTTCAGTGGGTTGCGGTAGTACCGCTCCTCAGAGCGGTAGTACCGCAAGTGGCACGGAAGTAATTTTTTACTTCCGCCCCAGGGTGCGGTAGTACCGCAGGTCACCGCGGTAGTACCGCTCCAAAGGAGCGGTAGTACCGCTTGCCCCTGGCCTGACCTCTACCTCTGCGGTAGTAGGCTCGGATGTAATTTCTTACATCCGCCCTACTGCGGTAGTACCGTGATTCCTGCACGGTACTACCGTGCGGACATTTTTCGCTCAGTTTCCTATGCGGAGGTTGGCACGGAAGTAATTTTTTTACTTCCGTGCGCCTCCAGTACCTGCCTCTGCCGAGTCGTGCGGTAGTACCGCACCAGCTCGCGGTAGTACCGCTGTGGCGGTCCTACCGCTAGCGTCGTAGTGCTATTTGGCCAGAGCCAGGTACTTCCGCTCAAGCGGTCGTACCGCACTACCCTGCGGTAGTACCGTAAGCCATCACGGTAGTACCATGGGTTCTGCGGTACTATCGTAATGTGCGGGGCTGGAAGTGGATAACGGTTGGATCTTTTCTCCCCTATAAAAGGGGGTCTTCTTCCCCAATGGATCTTATCTTTTGAGCTCGAGTTTGCCCCCCATTGTTGACCTTCTTTGAGCTTGCTATCTCTCAATCCCTCCAATGATTCTTGCTCCTTTTTGAGGGAAAAGAGAGAGGAGATCTAGATCCACATTTCCACCAATCACTTTCTCCTCTAAGTGAGGGGAACCCCTTGGATCTAGATCTTGGAGTTCTTCGTGTTCTTCTTTGTTCTTCCTCTCATTTCCTCCCTAGCATTAGTTGCTTTGTTAGGATTTGGGAGAGAAGGACTTGGGCACTCCGTGTTCCCTTGCCATTGCATTTGGTGCATAGGATTGAGTTCTCCACGGTGATACGTGGAAGTGAGAAGTTGAGAAGCTATTACTCTTGGGTGTTTGTGCACCCTAGAGCTTGTTCCTCTTGGGTGCTTTGGCGCCCTAGACGGTTGGTGGTGCCTCGGAGCTCAATCATTGTGGTGCAAAGCTCCGGGCAAGCTTTGGGGTCTCCAATTAGGTTGTGGAGATTGCCCCGAGCATTTGAGGTCTCCTCTGAGCCACATTCCATTGTGGTGAAGCTTCGTGGTGTCGTTGGGAGCCTCCAATCAAGTTGTGGAGATTGCCCCAACCTTGTTTGTACGGGTTCGGTGACCACCCTCAAGGGTCCCTTAGTGGAATCACGACATCTTGCATTGTGCGAGGGCGTGAGGAGATTACGATGGCCCTAGTGGCTTTTTGGGGAGCATTGTGCCTCCACATCGCGCCGAACGGAGATTAGCATCCGCAAGGGTGTGAACTTCGGGATACATCGTCGTCTCCGTGTGCCTCGGTTATCTCTTACCCGAGCCCCTTTACTTATGCACTTTACTTTGTGATAGCCACATTGTTTATGTTATATATCTTGCTATCACCTAGTTGATACCTTGCTTAGCATAAGTTGTTGGTGCACATAGGTGAGCCTAGTTGTTTTAGGTTTTGTGCTTGTCTAATTAGACGAAAGTTTTATTCCGCATTTGTTCAAGCCTAAACCGTAATTATTTTAAAGCGCCTATTCACCCCCCTCTAGGTGACATCCACGTCCTTTCACCGCCGAATCAAGATAAGACTAGTAGTGGTAAGAAAATTAACAAAATCGACGCCCACAACTGCTTTGTGTTCTACTCGTGCATAGATTCTACGCATAGACCTAGCTCATGATGCCACTGTTGGGAGACGTAGTAGTAAATCAAAATTTTCCTACGTGTCACCAAGATATATCTATGGAGAAACCAGCAACGAGTGGGAGAGATTGCATCTTCATACCTTTGAAGATCGCTAAGCGGAAGCGTTACAAGAACGCGGTTGATGGAGTCGTACTCGCAACGATTCAGATCGCGGTGGATTCCGATCTAAGCGCCGAACAACGGCGCCTCCACGTTCAACACACGTGCAGCCCGGTGACGTCTCCTATGCCTTGATCCATCAAGGAGGAATGAGAGGTTGGGCAAGGGCTCCAACAGCAGCATGAAGACATGGTGGTGGTGGAGTAGCAAGGTATTCCGGCAGGGCTTCGCCTAAGCGCTGCGGAGGAGGAAGAAGAGAGGTAGGGTTTGCCGTGAGAGAGAGAGTTCAGAACTGTTCTCAAAAGGCCAAAACCTCAAGTATATATAGGAGGAGGGAGAGGGAGGGCTGGCTTGGACTCTCCTCCAAGGAGGAGAGCATCGGCCGAATCAAAGGGAGAGTCCACCTCCCACAAGGGAGGTGGATCTCCTCCTTTTCAAACTCCTTTGCCCTTATCTCTACTCCTCCAGCCGCATGGGACTTTCTAGAAGGTCTTGTCCAGCCCAATAAGGGCTGGCACACATCCTCTAAGGGCCCACAAAGTCCTATGGTCGTCACACCCCTCCCGGGGGTCCTCCGGCACCCTCTCGGCACTCTCGGTACAATACCGATGAGCCCAAAAACTTTCCGGTGACCAAAACTGGACTTCCTATATATCACTCTTTTCCTCCGGACCATTCAGGAGCTCCTCGTGACGTCCGGGATCTCATCCGGGACTCCGAACAACTTTCGGTAATCACGTATACCATTTCCCCATAACACTAGTGTCATCGAACCTTAAGTGTGTAGACCCTACGGGTTCGGGAGACACGTGGACATGACCGAGACACTTCTCCGGCCAATAACCAACATCGGGATCTGGATACCCATGTTGGCTCCCACATGCTCCACGATGATCTCATCGGATGAACCACGATGTTGGGGATTCAATCAATCCTGTATACAATTCCCTTTGTCTATCGGTATGATACTTGCCCAAGATTCGATCGCCGGTATCTCTATACCTTGTTCAATCTCGTTACCGGCAAGTCTCTTTACTCGTTCCGTAATACATCATCCCGTGGCTAATTCCTTAGTCACATTGAGCTCATTATGATGATGTCTTACCGAGTGGGCCCAGGGATACCTCTCCGTCACACGGAGTGACAAATCCCAGTCTCGATTCGTGCCAACCGAACAGACACTTTTGGATATACCCGTAGTGCACCTTTATAGCCACCCAGTTACGTTGTGATGTTTGGCACACCCAAAGCATTCCTATGGTATCCAGGAGTTGCACAATCTCATGGTCTAAGGAAACGATACTTGACAGTGAAAAGCTTTAGCAAACGAACTACACAATCTTGTGCTATGCTTAGGATTGGGTCTTGTCCATCACATCATTCTCCTAATGATGTGATCCCGTTATCAACGACATCCAATGTCCATTGTCGTGAAACCGTGACCATCTATTGATCAACGAGCTAGTCAACTAGAGGCTCACTAGGGACATGTTGTGGTCTATGTATTCACACATGTATTACGGTTTCCGGTTAACACAATTATAGCATGAACAATAGACAATTATCATGAACAAGGAAATACAATAATAACCATTTTATTATTGCTTCTAGGGCATATTTCCAACATCCCCGACATCGTGGTTCATCCGATGAGATCATCGTGGAGCATGTGGGAGCCAACATGGGTATCCAAATCCTGCTGTTGGTTATTGACCGGAGAGGTGTCTCGGTCATGTCGACGTGCCTCCCGAACCCGTAGGGTCTACACACTTAAGGTTTGATGACGCTAGGGTTATAGGGAAATAGTGTACGTGGTGACCAAAGGTTGTTCGGAATCCCGGATGAGATCCCGGACGTCATGAGGAGTTCCGTAATGGTCCGGAGGTAAAGATTCATATGTAGGAAGTGAGGCTTTAGTCACCGGAAGTGTTCCGGGCATCACCGGTAACGTATCGGGACCATCGGAAGGGTTCCGGGGGTCCACCAAGTGGGGCCACAGGCACCGGAGGGCTGCATGGCCGCAAGTGGTAGAGAACCAGCTCCTAGGTGGGCTGGTGCTCCCCCACAAGGGCCCAAGGCACAACACAGGTGGGAGGGGGGCAAACCCTAGGGGCAGATGGGCCCTAGGCCCACCTAGGGCGCCGCTCCTCCCACTCCCTCTCCTGACCGTCGCACCAGATGCCACCTGGGCTGCCGCCGGCTCCTAGGGTGGGAACCCTAGGGCTGTGCCCTCCCTCCTCCTCCTCATCCTATAAATAGTGGGGGTTTTGGGGCTGCCAAGAACACAAGTTTCTTCCTCCCTCGGCGCAGCCATACCCCTTCTCTTCCTCGTTCTTCATAGCGCTTGGCGAAGCCCTGCCGGAGTACCACGCAGCTCCATCATCGCCACGCCGTCGTGCTGCCAGAGCTCTCCCTCAACCTCTCCTTCCTCCTTTCTGGATCAAGGCGTAGACGTCATCGGGCTGCACGTGTGTTGAACGCGGAGGCACCGTTGTTCGGCGCTAAGATTGGAATCCACCGCGATATGAATCGCTGCGAGTACGACTCCACCAACCACGTTCTTGTAACGCTTTTGCTTAGCAATCTTCAAAGGTATGAAGATGCACTCTCCCCTTACTCGTTTCTGGTTTCTCCATAGATGGATCTTGGTGAACACGTAGGAATTTTTTTGATTTACTACTACGTCTCCCAACACGGTATGCTATCATTGTCACCCTACCAACCGAGAGATCTCGGTATCTTCCATGCTAGATACATTATAGGCGGTTCCCAAACAGAATGGTAAAGTTTTTTTACTCCCCCTCCACCAATCAATCACACTCCATGGCGAGCCGAATCCACGGGTACCGTCCATACAAACAATAATCCTGGGGGAGTTTTGTTTCATTATATTTTGAGTTGATTTTTGAGCAAGGAACTGGGCATCCCGAATACCAACCACTTTCTTGTGAATGATAGTGAATCAACACATATCATGAGAATAACCCACCTAGCATGGAAAATACTGACAGCCCCTGGTCACTATATTAGCGATTCGGGCATACAAAATAGAATATTATTTGAAGGTTTAGAGTTTCGCACATGCAAATTTGCTTGGAACGCAGGTAAATACCACATATAGGTAGTATGGTGGAATCATATGGAAAAACTTTGGGTTTGAGGGTGTTTGGATGAACAAGTAGTATTTCTACTTGGTGCGGAAGTTTTGGCTAGTATGAGGTGGAAGCAAGCACCACATGTTGGAGGATCCATAACAATATAACTTATATACAAATATACCCAGACATAACTCATTACGTTGTCTTGCTTGTCCAACTTCAACTAATTTGCTCAAGTTTGAAAATAATTAATGGGTATTGACAATCACATAATATGTCCAAGATAGTATATTTATATGTGAAATCTCTCTTCTTTCAATATTCTTTCATGAATTGTTCAAGTGACCAATGCGGTGTTTGCTAACTTTCATTAAATTTTAGCACCTATACTTCTTATATGTAAAGTCATTACTCCCCATGGGATAAGCATATAAAACATATATAATTTGATATTTATGATATTCAATTCATTCAACCATTTACTCATAGGATATAAGTGAAACACGAGAGTAAATGACAAAACTACTCCAAAACATATAAGTGAAGATCAATGAGTAGTCAAAGAATTAAGTAGCTATGTGAGGACTTTATCTCTTTCTCAATAAATATTTCCAAATCTTAGTATTTTATTCAACAGCATGCAAAAGAAAAACAGCACTCCAAGAATAGCATGCATCATGTGAACGAATTAAAATTTAGGCTCAACATAGGCTAACCGATAATTGTTGATGAAGAGAGATGGGATGCGTAGCATCCCCAAGCTTAGATGCTTGAGACTTCTTGAAATATTTACTTGGGGTGCCTTGTGCATACCCAATCTTGAGCATTTGTATCTTGTTCAATCCTGCCATATCATGGTTTCACCTATTCTCAAAAACTTCATCCACACAAAACTCAAAAAGAACTCGTGAGATAGGTTAGTACACATAAGAACATATCAACACCTCATGTACTGCCAAGACAAGTTTAACAATAATTTTCAAACATAAGGTACTGTATACTATCATTTCCACAATTTATATCTACCAATATAGGCTATGGAAACTATAGGATAAGTAGATAACAATACGATGACAGCAATCTGTCCAAACAGAACAGTCTGTAGCAATTAATGAAAACAGTGTACTTATGTAACTCAACGAATTATGAAAATTTAGTAAATTCTAAATAATTTATATGAAAATACTGTGTAAAAATTTAAGAAACTTTCCACGTTCCAGTAAAATATGAAAATTCAAACACTACAGCATAAGTTTCTGTTTTTACCCAGCACATATCAAAACATGCAATGCAAGTATCCTAAGGCAATTCTTGGAAATTTTATTGAGAAACAATCTTATAAATAACACCAAACAGATAAAAACAAAATAAAATGACGCTCCAAGCAAACCTCATATTATGTGACGAATAAAAATATAGCTCCAAGAGTGTTCAAGAGGAAAGAGGGGATGCCTTCCGGGGCATCCCCAAGCTTAGACGCTTGGGTGTGCCTTGGGCATCCCCAATGTTAGGTTCTTGTCACTCCTTATTCTCCTCATATCGATGTCTCACCCAAAACTTGAAAACTTCAATCACACAAAACTTAATGGAACTTCGTAACAAGGATTAGTGTAGTAAATATAGATCATTCACTTAGGTACTGTCAAGACAAGATTCATAATTGTTATCACATAATACCTACTGTATTCTATCATTCCCATAATTTATATCACTGACTATAATCTGTGGGAACACTAAAACAAGCAAACTATGCATGCAAAACAGAATCTGTCAAAAACAGAACAGTCTGTAAAGATCTGAATGATAACCATACTTTCCTGACTCAACAAATTTTGAAACATTAGGAAAACTCAAGAAATTTGCATATAAATGTTTTCTAAAAATTTCATAATTTTTTGACGCTCCAGTAAAATCAGGTAATTCATATAGTGGATGCAAAACTTTCTGATTTTGCACATTATGAAACAAACAAGTTTCCACACTATCCCAAATGCTTTACTTGGAACTTTATTGAAATAAAAGACACAAACATGATTACTATAGTAGCTTAATCATGTGAACACATAAAAACAGAAGGTAAAATTGTTGGTTTGTATCCCAACAAGCGCTTTTCTTTAATGCCTTTTAGCTAGGCATGATGATTTCAATGATGCTCGTATAGGAATAATAATTGAAACATGCAAAAGACCATCATGAATCTCATGACAAGCACATTTAAGTCTAACCCACTTCCTATGCATAGGACTTTTGTGAGCAAACAATTTATGGGAACAAGAATCATCTAGCATAGGAAGGCAAAACAAGCATAACTTCAAAACTTTCAACACATAGAGAGGAAGCTTGATATTATTGCAATTCCTACAAGCATATGTTCCCCCCTCATATTAATTTTCAGTATCATCATGAAGGAATTCCACAATATAACCAGCACATAAATCATCCTTTTCATGACCTACAAGCATAGAAATTTTACTACTCTCCACACAAGAAAATTTCTTCTCATTACTAGTAGTGGGAGTATCATAAAAGAGTTGAATACTACAAATTGGTTCCACACTAAAAGTGTAATATTCAGTAAAAGGATATTCATAATTATGACAAGTATCATAATAGTAATCATCACTCTTTTCCATTGCATAAGTATAATCACAATAATCATCAAAAGTAGGAGGCATGTGATAACCAACAAGTGTAGGGGATCAATTGTAGCCTTTCTCGATAAGTAAGAGTGTCGTACTGACGGGGTTATTACCCCTGGGTAGGCCAAAGCACCATGGTTCTCTCCCCCGCTTTAATAAATTAGCGCGTGGCCGGCTGCTTACGGCTGGCTGGTGCGCAGCCGGTAGCCGCGTTGCCGGCTGGGTCGAGGCCGGCTGGTCGAGGAGCCGGACCGGCCCTCGGCCGGCTGAGCATGGCCGGTTGGCTTCGAGCCGGCTCCCCGTTTGACCCTTGGGCGGACAGGCTTCTATCCCATCCCTCTACATGCAAGTACGGCGACACGACAGGACGCCCACGATGGACGCTAGTGTAGCCAAAGTGGCCGCTGACGCATGGGCGCGTGTGGCTACAGTTTGGTCGTCTGGGCCGCTGACCTGGGCGACTGCGATCGGGGGGGGGGAATAGTGCCGGCATGCCCCCGCCCACTCTATTACCTGCCCCGGCATGGCTACAGTGCAGCCAGTCGTACCAGAGACTTCGGCTAGCTGGCACTAGACGCCCCCCGGGCGACCCGTGCCGTAGCAGGTTGTCGGGGGCCAATCATGGAGCCGGTTGGCGGGCTCCAGCGGGTGATGGGATCGCTTAGCCGGTGGACCCTACGGGCAACGAGACGGCTCGAGGGGCAGGACCCCCTAGTCAGCCGGAGAGGCTGCCAGCCAGGCCCCTCACTTTTGTACATCAGGAATATTGTAAGCCCCGGGGGGGGGGGGGGTTGACCTATAAACCCCCCCGAGCCCCCCATGCAACGGGGACGACGAGTCTCTCACACACACACTTACGGGACATTTCCCTCACGCTCACACTTCATAGCATAGGAAGGCGAGCCGGATGCTCCTTCTTCCTCCTCTAGACAAAGCTCCAGGAGCAACCTTGTAAACATACCCATCCATCAACTAGACCAAGCAGGACTAGGGGTGTTACCTCCCATAGAGGGCCCTGAACCTTGGTACATCGCGTGCCACCACCGCTTGTACCTAATCTCGCAGCTGGAGCCTGCCGGCATCCTCCGGGCCCAACCACCTTCGATAAGCCTTCCCATGGCAATTGTCGTGAGAAAATGATGACAGTTGGCGCCCACCATGGGGCCGTACGTGGCGTCGGCTGGATTCATGCTCCGGGCGGGAGCCCTCACCATTCCCCGCCGTCGCCGCACATCCAGGCAAAACCGCAGGCTCATGGGGCTTGCTCTGGCAGGCCCTACGGGCAGCTCCGTTGACCTCATTCTTGACCGCATGATTCGGCAGGCTAAGCCTCGCCGAAGCTCCAGTCATCGACGAGTACCCTAGCCAGGTGCTTGTCTATGCTGATCCGCCCACGGCTGTGCGCGCACTCGCTGCGACCTAGTCCAGTGGCTCCCACGATCGCGTGGGAGCAATGGTCATCATCTCCTCCACCTCCTTCGGACACACGCAGGCCGAGGCCGCCGCCGCCACGGCCCGTGTCGGCACCTCCGACCCACTAGGTGCGGCCCTTCGGGGCCTGAGCACTCCCATTGCCCCGACGGCAAATCCCGCCGCCGCCATGGCCAAGCTCGAGGTGGCTCGCCGTCTCCTGTTCGAGGACGTCAGCGCCCTCGTGGCCACGCGGCGCTGCATGGAGGCCGCTTAGCAGGAATACGCTTCCGCCTACGGTCTCACCCTGGATGGCACTGAGCCCAACCGGCATGGGGCTGTGCGCGACCACGGTCGCGTGGTCGCCAAAATCTTGGGCGGCAACATGCTCGTCTACGACACCCCCATAGCCAACCTGCGGGCCGCCAAGGTAGCCTACAAGGATTTGGCTACCTTGGAGGGTGAAGAACGTGCCGCCCGCGAGCATCACATCAAGGACCTCATTGACGTCGCCGACGCGTAGCAACATCTGCTCGCGGCAGGCAGTGCTGCCTCCGAAGACCTTCGGCTCGAGTGCGAGGGCACGGGGACTGCTGGCCGTCAGCTGGCTCAGCACTCCTGCTCCCCTTGCATCTCTGGCCACCGGGTCGGGGCAAGCAACCCTCGGCCCTCTCAGCCGCCAGGGAACGAGTAGCCGACTGTAAACAGCCGGCACACTAACGACCCACTGTTAGAAATATGCACTAGAGGCAAAAATAAATTAGTTATTATCATATTTCCTTGTTCATGATAATCGTTTAATATCCATGCTGTAATTGTATTGATCGGAAACTCAGATACATGTGTGGATACATAGACAACACCATGTCCCTAGTATACCTCTAATAGACTAGCTCGTTGATCAAAGATGGCTAAGGTTTCCTAGCCATTGACATGAGATGTCATTTGATAATGGGATCACACCATTAGGAGAATGATGAGATGGACAAGACCCAAACTACAAACATAGCATATGATCGTGTCAGTTTATTGCTACTGTTTTCTGCATGTCAAGTATCTGTTCCTATGACCATGAGATCATGCAACTCACTGACATTGAAGGAGTGCCTTGTGTGTATCAAACGTCGCAACGTAACTAGGTGACTATAAAGGTACTCTACAGGTATCTCCGAGGGTGTCTGTTGGGTTGGCACGGATCAAGACTGGGATTTGTTACTCCGTGTGACGGAGACGTATCTCAGGGCCCACTCGGTAATACAACATCACAACAAGCCTTGCAAGCAATGTGACTAAGTGTTAGTCACGGGATCTTGTATTACGGAATGAGTAAAGAGACTTTCCAGTAACGAGGTTGAACTAGGTATGGAGATACCGATGATCGAATCTCGGGCAAGTAACATACCGAAGAACAAAAGGAACATCATACGGGATTTACTAAATCCTTGACATAGAGGTTCGACCGATAAAGATCTTCGTAGAATATGTAGAAACCAATATGGGCATCCAAGTCCCGCTAATGGTTATTGACTATAGAGGTGTCTCGGTCATGTCTACATAATTCTCGAACCCGCACGGTCTACACACTTAAGGTTCGGTGACATTTCGGTAGTATAGAGTTATGTATGGTGGTTACCGAAGGTTGTTAGGAGTCCTGGATGAGATCCCGGACGTCAGGAAGAGCTCCAGAATGGTCCGGAGGTAAATATTGATATATAGGAAGTCCTATTTTGTTCACCGGAAATGTTTCGGTCTCATCGGTAGTGTATAGGGAGTGCCGGTAGTGTACCCGGAGACCATCGGGAGGGGTATTTCGACCCAAGAGGCTACATGGGCTGTGGGAGAGTGAATACCAGCCCTTAGTGGGCTGGTGGACGTCCCACACAAGGCCCATGTGGCTGGGAGAGAAAAGCCCAAAGCGAAAAGGTGGAAAAAGGCAAAAAAAGGCAAAGAAGGAAGGAGTCCTAGTCCTACTAGGATTGGAGGAGGATTCCTCCTCTCCTCCTTGGTTCGGCCGAAGCCTAGGGCTGGCTCCTTGAGGGCCAAGCCTCCTCCTCTCTTGCTCTTATATATACTAGAGGTTTTAGGGTTTTTGCACTAGATTTCTGCCACGTGCTACCCTCTCCTCTAGTGCATAGTTTCTCCTCTAGATCGGTTTTCTGCAGTGACTAGGCGAAGCCCTGCCGGAATAGCTCCACCACCATCACCGTAGCGCCGTCGCGCTGCCGAAGAACTCTTCTACCTCTCTGCTCCCTCTTGCTGGATCAAGAAGGCGGAGATCGTCATCGAGCTATACGTGTGCGGAACGCGGAGGTGCCGTCCGTTCGGCGCTAGATCGGAAGGACCGTGATCAAGATGAGATCACGGGACGGATCATGATGAGTTCGCGGGACGGATCATGATGAGTTCGCGGGACGGATCATGATTGGATCGCGGTACAGATCGTGATGAGATTGCAGGACGCTCGGCAATTTGGATCGTGAAGACGTTCAACTACACCAACCGCGTTTCTTAATGCTTCCCGCTTAGCGATCTACAAGGGTATGTAGATCCACTCTCCCTCTCGTAGATGCTCATCACCATGGATAGATCTTGCGTGTGCATAGGAAATTTCTTGTTTCCCATGCAACGTTCCCCAACAGTGGTATTAGAGCCAGGTTTATGTGTAGATGAGATCTCGAGTAGAACACAAAGAGTTTGTGGGCGTTGATGCTTAGATTGCTTCCTCCCTTGGTCGTGTTTTGGTTCAGCGGTATTGTGGGATGAAGTGGCCCGGACCAACCTTACTCGTACGCTTACGAGAGACCGGTTCCATCAACTAACGTGTAACCTCGTTGCACAAAGATGGCTGGCGGGTGCCTGTTTCTCTTACTTTAGTTGGATCGGATTCGACAAAGGCGGTCCTTGAGAAGGTTGAAAAGCAACTTATGTATCACCGTTGTGGTTTATGCGTAGGTGAGAATTGTTCTTGCTAGATACCAGTAGCAGCCACGTAAAACATGCAACAACAACTAGAGGATGTCTAACTTGTTTTAGCAGGGTATGTTGTGATGTGATATGGCCAATTACATGATGTGATATATGTGATGTATGAGATGATCATGTGTTGTATAGAATATCATGACTTGCATGTCGATGAGTACGACAACCGGCAGGAGCCATAGGGTTGTCTTTAATTATTGTATGACCTGCGTGTCAATCATTAAGCGTTATGTAATGCTTTACTTTATCGCTAAACGGTAGCAATAATAGTAGAAGCATGATCGACGCGATAACCCCGATGGCGACACGTTGATGGAGATTAAGATGATGGAGATCATGGTGTCGTGCCAGTGATGATGGAGATCATGCCAGTGCTTTCAAGATGGAAATCAAAAGCACAAGTTCATGTCCATATCATGTCACTTATGATTTGCATGTGGTGTTAATCATTTTATGCACCTTGTTTTGCTTAGGACGACGGTAGCATTATAAGGTGATCCCTCACTTAATTTCAAGATAAATTGTGTTCTCCCCGAGTGTGCACCGTTGCGAAAGTTCATCGTGTCAAGACACCACGTGATGATCGGGTGTGATAGACTCTACGTTCACATACAATGGGTGCAAGCCAGTGTTGCACATGCAGAACACTCGGGTTAAACTTGACGAGCCTAGCATGTACAAACATGGCCTCGGAGCACAAGAGACCAAATGGTCGAACATGAGTCATATAGTAGATATGATCAACATGATGATGTTCACCATTGAAACCACCTCAACTCACGTGATGATCGGACTTGAGTTGGTGAATTTGGATCATGTATCACTCGAATGACCGGAGGGATGTCAATTTGAGTGGGAGTTCTTTAGTAATATGATTAATTGAACTCATTATCAGGAACAGTCAGTAGTGTCTTTGCAAATTAGGTTGTAGATTACTTTCTCGCCCTGTAGCTCCCTTGAATTTTTTATATGTTCCTAGAGAAATAGAGTTGAAAGATGATGGTAGCAATATTGCGGACTGGGTCCGTGATCTGAGGATTGTCCTTATTGCTGCACAGAAGGCTTATGTCCTTAGTGCACTGCTCGGTGCGCCAACACCTCTAGCGTCGCGTGTAGATGTTGTGAACATCTGACAGGCACGTTCTGATTACTACTTGATAGTTTAGTGCGTCATGCATTACAACTTAGAATTGAGGCTCCGAAACGTTTTGAACGTCACAGAACATATGAGATGTTCTAAGAGCTGAAATTAGGATCTTAGGCTCATGCCCGTGTTGTGAGATATGAGATCTCCAACAAGATTCTTTGCTTGCAATATGAAAGAGAATAGCTCAATCATTGAGCATGTGCTCAGATTGTCTGGGTGCTAGTATCGCTTGAATCGAGTGGGAGTTGATCTTCCAGATAAGATAGTGATTGATATAGTTTTCCAAGTCACCGTCACTAAGATACTAGAACTTGGTGATGAACTATAAAATGCCAGGGATAGAAATAATTATCCCTAAGGTGTTCGCAATGTTTGACACCGCGAAGGTAGAAATCAAGAAGGAGCGTCAAGTGTTGATGGTTAGTAAAATCACTAGTTTCAAGAAGGGCAAGGGCAAGGAGGGAAACTTCATGGATGGTAAGTCAGTTGCTGCTCCAGTGAAGCAACCCAAAGATGAACCCAAACCGGAGACTAAGTGCTTCGATTATGAGGAGAGCGGTCGCAGAAGCGGAACAACCCTATATACTTGGTAGATGAGAAGGCTGGCAATGTCGACAGAAGTATATTTGATATACATGTTAATGATGTGTACCTTGCGAGTACTCCTAGTAGCACCTGGGTATTGGATACTGATTCGGTTGCTAAATGTAAGTAACTCGAAATAAAAGCTACAGAATAAACAGAGAACTAGCTAAGGGTGAGGTGACGATGTGTGTTGGAAATGTTTTCCAAGGTTGATGTGATCAACATTGCACGCTCTCTCTACCTTCGGGATTAGTGACCAACCTAAATAAATGTTATTTGGTGTTTTGCGTTGAGCATGAACGTGATTAGATGTTGTTTATTGCAACACGGTTATTCATTTAAGTTAGAGAATAATGGTTATTCTGTTTACATGAATAATATCTTCAATGGTCATGCACCAAGTGAGAATGGTTTGTTGAATCTTGATCGTAGTAATACATATGTTCATAACATTGATGCAAAA
Source organism: Hordeum marinum (assembly GCA_022496015.1). Lineage (NCBI taxonomy): Eukaryota > Viridiplantae > Streptophyta > Magnoliopsida > Poales > Poaceae > Hordeum > Hordeum marinum. The sequence goes on along the minus strand of CM039677.1, from coordinate 335,047,605 downwards.
AGATACAAAGTTAATAATGATAGTACCACATACTTGTGGCACTGCCGCTAAATGTCATATTAGTATAAAGCGCATGAAGAAACTCCATGATGAGGGATCTTTGGACTCATTCGATTTCGAATTGGTTGAGACATGCGAACCATGCCTCTTAGGCAAGATGACTAAGGACCCCGTTTTCCGGATTGATGGAGCGGGCAAGTGATTTATTGGAAATGATACATGTTGATGTATGCAATCCAATGAGTCTTGTAGCGTGCGGTGGATATCGTTATTTTCTTACCTTCACTTATGATTTGAGTAGATATAGTGTATCTTTACTTAATGAAACACAATTCTGAATCGTTTGAAAGGTTTAAGAAAATTCAGAGTGAAATTTAAAGATCATCGTGACAAGAAGATAAAAATGTCTGCGATATGATCGTGGAGGTGAATATCTGAGTTACGAGTTTGGCATACAACTTTAGACAATGTGAAAGTTGTTTCACAACTCACGCCACCTGGAACACCATAGTGTAATGGTGTGTCCGAACGTCATAGTCGTGCTCTATTGCATATGGTGTGTGCTATGATGTCTCTTATTGTTTCGCTACTATAATTTTGGGGTTATGCATTGGAAACAACTAAATTCACTTTAAATAGGGCACCATCTAAATCCGTTGAGATGACACCATATGGTTTGATAGAAACCTAAGCTATCATTTCTTAATGTTTGTGGCTGCAACACTTATGTGAAAAAGGTTTTCACCTAATGAGCTTGAACCTAAAGCGGACAAATACGTCTTCATAGAATACCCTAAGAACAGTTGGGTAAACCTTCTATCTCACATCCAAGCATAAATTATTTGTTGCTAAAACTGGGTCCTTTCTCCAAAAAGAGTTTCTCTCGAAAGAATTGAGTGGGAGGAAGATAGAACTTGATGAGGTTGTTGAACCTTTGTTTCAACGTGAGAGTAGCGCAGCGTAGGAAGATGTTCCTGTGAAGCCTACGTTAGTTAAGAGGAAGTTAATGATGATGATGATGAAGCTTCAGATCAAGTTACTATCAAACCTCATAGGTCGACAAGGACGTGTACTACTCCATAGTGGTACGACAACCCTATCTTAGAGGTCATGTTGTTGGACAATGATGAACCTACAGACTATGGAGAAGCGATGATGGGCCCGGATTCTAACAAATGGTTAGAGGCCATGAAATCCGAGATAGGATCAATGTATGAAAACCAAGTATAGACTTTGGTAGACTTGCTCGTTGGACGGTAGGTCGTCGAGTACAAATGGACCTTTGAGATGAAGACAGACGCTGATGATAAATGTTACCATTTATAAATCTCGACTTGTCACAAAGAAGTTTCCAACAAGTTCAAAGAGTTGACTGCGATGAGACTTTCTCACTCGTAGCGATGCTAAAGTCTGTTGGAATTATGTTAGTAGTTCCTGCATTTTTCAATTATGAAATCTGGCAGATGGATGACAAAACATTGTTTCCTTAACAGTTTACTTTAGGAAAGGTTGTGTGTGATACAACTAGAAGGTTTTGTCAGTCCTAAGGATGCTAAAAGGTGTGCGAACTCCAAAAATCCATCTAAGGGCTGGAGTAAGCATCTCCGAGTTGGAATACACACTTTGATAAGGTGATCAATGTTTTTTTAGTTTATACAAAGTTTACGAGAAACTTGTATTTACAATAAAGTGAGTGGGAGCACTATAGAATTTCTGATAAGTATATGTGGATGACATATTTTTGATCGGAAATAATGTAGAATTTCTGGAAAGCATGAACGGTTGTTTGAAAAGTGATTTTCAAAGGAAGACCTGGATAAAGCTACCTAATTGTTGAGCATCAAGATCTATAGAGATAGATCAAAATGCTTGATGAGTCTTTCAATGAGTACATACCTTGACAAGATTTTGAAAGAGTTCAAAATGGATCAGTCAGAGAAAGAGTTCTCACGTGATTTGTAAGGTGTGAAGTTGAGTGAGACTAAAAGCTCGACAACAGCAGAAGAAAGAGAAAGGACGAATGTCGTCCCCTATGCCTTAGCCATAGGCTCTGTATAGTATGCCATGCTATGTACCACACCTGTGTGTGCCTTGCCATGAGTCCGTCAAGGGGTACAAGAGTGATCCAGGAGTGGATCACTGGACAACGGTCAATATTATCCTTAGTGACTAGAAGACTAAGGAAATGTTTCTCGATTATGGAGGTGATAAAGGGTTCATCGTAAAGAGTTACGTCGATGCAAGCTTTAACACTAATCCGGATGACTCTTAGTAGCAATCCGGATACGTATAGTGGATCAGCCATTTGGAATAGTACCAAGTGGAGTGTGGTAGCAGTGCTTATAGTTTGACATAGAGATTTGCAAAGTACACACAGATTGGAATGTCACAGACCCGTTGACTATAAGACCTCTCTCACATGCAAAGCATGATCGAGCCCCAGAACTCATTGGGTGTTAGATTCATAACAATGTGAATCACATGGTGATGTGAACTAGATTATTGACTCCAGTGCAAGTGGGAGACTATTGGAAATATGCCCTAGAGGCAAAAATAAATTATTTATTATCATATTTCCTTTCTGATGATAATCGTTTATTATCCATGCTGCAATTGTATTGATCGGAAACTCAGATACATGTGTGGATACATAGACAACACCATGTCCCTAGTATGCCTCTAATAGACTAGCTCGTTGATCCAAGATGGTAAGGTTTCCTAGCCATTGAGATGAGATGTCATTTGATAACGGGATCACATCATTAGGAGAATGATGGGATGGACAAGACCCAAACTAGAAATGTAGCATATGATCGTGTCAGTTTATTGCTACTGTTTTCTGCATGTCAAGTATCTATTCCTGTGACCATGAGATCATGCAACTCACTGACACCGGAGGAGTGCCTTGTGTGTATCAATCATCACAACGTAACTGGGCGACTATAAAGGTACTCTACAGGTATCTTCGAGAGTGTCTGTTGGGTTGGCATGGATAAAGACCGGGATTTGTTACTCCGTGTGATGGAGAGGTATTTGAGGGCCCACTCGGTAATACAACATCACGTCAAACCTTGCAAGCAATGTGACTAAGTTTTAGTCACAGGGTCTTGTATTACGGAATGAGTAAGAGACTTTACGGTAACGAGGTTGAACCAGGTATGGAGATATCGACGATCGAATCTCGGGCAAGTAACATACCGAAGAAGAAAAGGAACATCATACGGGATTAACTGAATCCTTGACACAGAGGTTCGACTGATAAAGATCTTCATAGGATATGTAGGAACCAATATGGGCATCCAAGTCCCGCTATTGGTTATTAACCATAGAGGTGTCTCGGTCATGTCTACATAGTTCTCAAACCCGCAGGGTCTGCACACTTAAGGTTCGATGACATTTCGGTAGTATAGAGTTATGTATGGTGGTTACCGAAGATTGTTCGGAGTCCCGGATGAGATCCCGGACATCATGAGGAGCTCCGGATTGGTCCGGAGGTAAATATTGATATATAGGAAGTCCTATTTTGGTCGCCGGAAAAGTTTTGGGCTCATCGGTAGTGTACCGGGAGTGCCGGTAGTGTACCGGGAGACCATCGGGAGGGGTATTTCGACCCAAGAGGCTACATGGGCTGTGGGAGAGTGAATACCAGCCCTTAGTGGGCTGGTGGAAGTCTTACATAAGGCCCATGTGGCTGGGAGAGAAAAGCCCAAAGAGAAAAGGTGGAAAAAGGCAAAAAAGGCAAAAAAGGAAGGAGTCCTCGTCCTACTAGGATTGGAGGAGGATTCCTCCTCTCCTCCTTGGTTCAGCCGAAGCCTAGGGCTGGAACCTTGAGGGCCAAGCCTCCTCCTCTCTTCCTCTTATATATAGTAGAGGTTTTAGGGTTTTTGCACTAGATTTTCTGCCACGTGCTACCCTCTCCTCTAGTGCATAGTTTCTCCTCTAGATCGGTTCTCTGCAGTGCTTAGGCGAAGCCCTGCCGGAATAGCTCCACCACCATCGCCACTGTGCCGTCGCGCTACCGGAGAACTCTTATACCTCTCCGCTTCCTCTTGCTGGATCAAGAAGGCGAAGATCATCATCGAGCTGTACGTGTGTTGAACGCGAAGGTATCGTCCGTTCGGCGCTAGATCAGAAGGACCGTGATCAAGATCGCGGGATGGATCATGATGAGATCGCGGGACGGATCGTGATGAGTTCACGGGACAGATCGTGATTGGATTGCGGGATGGATCGTGATGAGATCATGGGACGCTCGGCGATGATCGCGAAGACGTTCAACTACACCAACCGCGTTTCTTAACGCTTCCCGCTTAGCGATCTACAAGGGTATGTAGATCCACTCTCCCTCTCGTAGATGCTCATCACCATGGATAGATATTGCGTGTGCGTAGGAAATTTTTTGTTTCCCATGCAACGTTCCCCAACACCCACCTCGCAGCGGCCGCCACCACGAGGCGCCGACAGCCAGCCGGCGTAGCCGCGGGCATACGCCACCCTAGCGGCGCTAGCCGTAACAGTTTGTTCTGCCCATCATCCACCCTGAGCTCTCGGCCCGGCTCGGACCACGTGTCCCCCACAACGATAATGATGCCTGTCTCCGCATCGACCGACTCGCGCGGTCGGCCCTCCTCGAGGAGGAGGGCTCGATTAGCCAGGCGTTTTTTTGGCCCTCAGATCCGCAACGAGCCGTTCTCAACCGACTTCATGCTCCCTTGACACACCCCAAAGTACAACGGGGCCGCCAAGCCGAAAGACTGGCTGATCGACTACACCACCACAGTCGGCATCGCCAAGGGGAACAAACGCGTAGGCGTTCGCTACTCTCCCCTCATGTTGATTGGCTCGGCCCGCACCTGGCTCAACAGCCTGGTGGCCGACAACATCAACACTTGGACGGACTTCGAGGAAGCCTTCGTCTGCAACTTCACCATCATCTACAAGCAGCTTGGCCACCCCCGTGAACTAGCCATGTGCATTCGGGGGCCGGACGAGTCCCTCCGTGACTAACTCACCTAGTGGACCGCGCTTCGCAACTCCTGTGAGGGGGTGCCTGAAGTGCAAGCCATACAATACTTCATCAAAGGCTGTCATGACGGCACCCCCCTCAAGCACAAGCTCCTGTGCTCTGAGCCGGCTACGCACGCCGAGCTCATGACCAAGGCGGACAAGTACGCCACAGCTTACTCCGCCATTCGGGTCAAGACAACCCTGCCTGCCAAGGTAGCACCGACGCCGATGGCGTCCCGACCGGCTGCCGACAACCAGCAGCCGCAGAACAACAAGCGCAAGAACGATCAGCCAGACTCCCGCTACGGGAGCCGGTAGGTCACCACCATCGAGGAACACAAGCCGGCTGCCCAGTCTTCCAGTCAGCGCCAGCGCACTAGCAAGGCTGCCTGGCAGCCCAAGCTCATGTTCAAGCAGATGCTCGACCTCCCCTGCAAGAACCACTCTGGGGCCAAGCCCTCCACGCACACGCTCTGGCAGTGCAGCTTCTCACAGCGATTGGCCCGGGGGACGGCTTTCCGGCTCCTCCCGTGCTGCCTGCCCGCGGAGCGGCCCCAGCCGTAGCTACTGCCCTGGCGCCGGCTCCGGCTCTAGCCCAAAACGACGGTCGCCTGCACGACCAGTTCCCCAACCTGGATGGTTTCTACATCATCTTCACCAGTGAGGAGACAAGCAAACATGCTCAACGCCGGCCCCACCGTGAGGTGAACGCCACCATGCCGGCAACCCCCCAGTTCATGCACTTGTAGGAGAAGCCGGTCACCTGGAGCTGGGCAGATCACCCGGCCGTGATGCCAAGTCCCGGCAGCTATGCCCTGGTCCTCGACCCCACCATCGCCACCGAGAAGCACACTTGTCACTTCTCATGGGTGCCGATTGATGGTGGCAGCAGCATCAACATCCTTTACCTCGACACGATGCGCAAGTTGGGGCTAAAAATAGAAGACCTGCAGGCGAGCCGGATGGTTTTCCATGGCATCGTGCCTGGAAAGTCCTGCTCCCCTATCGGCAAGATCACACTCGACGTGCTCTTCGGCGGCCCCGATCACTTCTGCCATGAGCCGGTGCTGTTCGAGGTAGTGAACCTCGCGAGTCCCTACCACGCATTGTTGGGCCGTTCAGCTCTCGTCAAGTTCATGGCGGTCCTCCATTAAGCCTACCTCAAGCTCAAGATGATGGGCCCCAAGGGAATCATCACCATCGCGGGAGACTACAAGATGTCGCTCGAGTGCGCTCGAGATGGCAGCCAGTTGGCCGAGGCCCTAGAGATAGATGAGGAAAAGCGGTAGCTCGACCGGCTCATGGCCCTCGCTGCCAGCCAGCCGGCCGTGCCGGATCCTCCCTCGCAGTCTGTCGGCGAGGCCTCCTTCCAGCCGTCCAAGGACACCAAGGAGATCCCGCTTGACCCGGCAACCCCGCTCAGTGCGTCACCATCGGCTCCCGCCTTGATAGCAAATAGGAAGGTGAGCTCGTCGACTTCCTCCGTGAGAATTGAGACATCTTTGCATGATCTCCCAAAGACATGCCGGGTGTTCCGAGGAAGTTCGCCGAGCACAGACTACATACCCGGCCGGACGTTAAGCCGGTCAAGCAACCCCCACGCCATTTCTCTGAGGAGAAGCGGCATACTATAGGAGAAGAGATCGCCCGGCTGCTCGTAGCCAGCTTCATCATGGAAGTTTTGCTCCCAGACTGGCTAGCCAACCCAGTCCTGGTGCTGAAGAAGAACAAGACCTGGCACATGTGCATCAACTACACCAGCCTGAACAAGGCGTGCCGTAAGGACCCATTCGCCCTGCCGTGGATCGATCAAGTTATCGACTCCATAGGCAGCTGTGATTTGCTGTCCTTCCTGGACGCCTACTCCGGCTACCACAAGATCAACCTAGATCCGGAGGACCGACTCAAGACCTCCTTCATCATGCCCTTCGGGTCCTACTGCTATATCACCATGTCCTTCGGCCTGAAGAACGCATGCGCCACCTTCCAGCGGTGCATGCAGAAGTGCCTCCTGCCTCAGATAGGCAGGAACGTCCATGTCTACGTTGACGACATCATCGTCAAAACCTAGAAGCACTTCAGCCTCCTCAACGATCTCTGGGGGACCTTCGCGAACCTACGCGAGTAGAAGATCAAGCTCAACCCGGAGAAGTGCATCTTCGGTGTCCCAGCCGGCCAGCTGCTGGGTTTCTTCGTGTCCGCCCGCGGCATCGAAGCTAGCCCAGAGAAGATCAGCACGATCATGCACATGCCCAAGCCGACCCGCCTCCGCGACGTCCAGAAGTTCACCGGCTACCTCGCCTCGCTCAGCCGGTTCATCACCGGCTGGGGGAGAAAGCCTTGCCCCTCTATGGGCTCCTTCGCAAGACGGCTCTAGTCGAGCCGGGTCACACCAAGAAGTCGGGCATGTTCGATTGGCCCGATGAGGCGGACGAGGCCTTCTGTGGCCTCAATAAAGCTCTCATCCGCGCGCCCATCCCGGCCGTGCCGGCTGAGAAGGAGCCCTTGCTCGGCTACATTGCGGCGACCACTCGCGTCATAAGCGTCGTCTTGGTGGTCGATCGGCCGGAGGAGGGCAAGTCCCTGCCGGTCTAGCGCCCCCTCTACTACCTCAGCGAGGTCCTCTCCGCCTCCAAGCAAAACTACCCTCACTACTAGAAGAGGTGCTATGGCATATACTTTGCCGCCAAGAAGGTCAAGCAGTACTTCCAAGAGCATACCATCGCTATGGTGAGCACGGCCCCGCTCGGCGAGATCATGAGCGGTTGGGACTCCACCGACCGGATTGCCAAATGGGTCATCACCCTCGCCGACCACGAAATCCAGTACGAGCCGCGTACCGCCATCAAGTCGCAGGCGCTGGACGACTTCCTCGTTGACTGGGCGAACACCGAGTTCGTGCTGCCTCCCCCAGACTGCATGCATTGGCGCATGCATTTCGATGTCTCAAAAATAAGGACCGACCTAGGTGCCGGCGAAGTCCTCTCTCCTATCACGCCCAAGATGTGCTCTTATCCTTATTTCAGCACGAGGGCCTCGACAGGGATAGAAGCATATCTCGTCGTGTTGCAAGAATGGATATCATTACAAGTACATGTACAAAAGAGATGAGTATATGGAATTGGCTTACACTCGCCACAAGCTACATCAGAGTCACATCAATACAACAACATACTAAAACATCATATAGAAGAGCAGGGTCCGACTATGGACGAAATCAAACGACAAAATGACATCCATCCTTGCTATCCTAGGCTGCCGCCGGGAACCCATCCTAGATCGATAAAGAAGAAGAACTCCAAATCAAACAAGCAACGCGCTCACATCAAATCATCGCATTACCTATACCTGCAACTGTTGTTGTAGTAATCTTTGAGCCATAGGGACTCAACAATCTCATTTCCAAAGTTATCAAGACTATTAAAGCTTAATGGGTGAGGTATGGTTAAGTAGTGAGGCTGCAGCAAGCGACTAAGCATTTATTTGAGTGGCTATCTTACGAGTACAGAAAGTAAAGTACGGGGTCTACGCACAACGGACGTGAACTAAGAATGATCACTAACTAATCCTGAACACCTACTTACGTCAAACATAACCCCACCGTGTTCTCTCTCGGATAAGAACTCACAAGAACAGACAGTCACGGTTACACACACAGTTGGTGTATTTTATTTGAGTTTACTTCAAGTTTGCTATGACCGGGTGTTAAACAAAGTATCCAAGTTTGCCACTTAGCCACAGGCACGGCTTTCCGAAAGATTTAACCCTACAGGGGTGCTCCAACTCATTCATCACAAATTAACCACACGCCGCGGGAATAACCTCGACCACGGATCTCCTGATCATCTTAGGAAATTCCAAAGGAAATCCAACACCTCGAGATAGCCCGAAGAAAATCAGAGTTCCTCAGGCAAGACGTTCGAGAAAGGTAAAACAAATCCAGCAAGTCCTCCCGATGTGTCGACGATCCCGATAGGAGCTGCGTATCACGTTCTCAGGACACGACAGATAAGATAGTGTAAAGTGGCCTGATAGAAATATCCCGAGTTGCCCCGAGGTGGCCCTGCACAGTGCTCTATTTTGGACCAGCACCAGCAGCACTGGCCCCCTGTATTATGTTAAATTAATCCACGAGAGGGCGACCCTCTATGCTTTAATAAGGTGATCAGTATTATTATGATGGGCAAACGTAGTACCAAAGTTGGGCCTTGCCGGACAAGTTTTATCCTAAAACGAAAATCAAGGGGGTCCCCAGAACAACCCCGAGCATGTTAGTAGTGCTCAATTATGGAACATAACACCGGTTCACAAGTAACTAGGGCAGCAAGAGTGGAAGGTGGAGGGTTAGATGCTTTCATGGCACTGTTGGGAGGCTTGTCAAACAAGTGGTTGGTAGCAAGACATAGTGATAGAAAATGAGATATCTAGCATGGCAATGATAGTAATGGTATCCAAGGAAATGTGTCATCTTGCCTGAGATCCCACTCGGAAGAAGAACGAGTCCATGAAGAAGACGAGCCAACATAGTCGAACGAATCCTCACACTCCGAACGCATTCGGAACTCTATCGAGAAGAAGCAATCCAAAACAAACAATCAACACAAGATACACCACAACATATGCATGACATGATGCGCGAACAATATGATGCATGTCCGGTTTAATATGCAACGCATGGCATGACATGGCAAGAACAACAAACAACCTCTACATATTAAGTGAAGTTCAATATGCAACAAGTTGCATATTGACGATACTCCATTTTGAATTACTTAGTTCACTCTCGTTCAGGTACTCATCAATATTAAATGTTGTTAAACATGGCAAGGGGCGAACCATGAACAACTATATGATCTAGGCCTTTTAAATGAGGCTGGAAGCAATATATAGCATTTCCGAAAGAACTCCATATGCATATTATGAAATTGGTCCAGATCCGTCCTAACACAATTTTAGAGTTGTTAAACAACAACAGAAATGTCACCTTGTGATTCTACATATTTTTCTGGTCAAGTTACATATGTGGAACATTTTTATCGGAGCTACGGTTTAAAAGTTATTAATAAATCATTTTAACATGGCATATGTGCAAATTAATGTAAACAACAAGTTTAAATATTTTTATCACATGTGAAAGTTGTAAATTATTAATATACACCAAATTTTAGTCAAGTTTCATATATAAATCATTTTAGTCCGATGCACGATTAATTAGATAGTAACATATTTAAAACAATCACTACTCGAATCAGAAATTTTGCCGTCTGCCAGCGCTTTGTCGTCTGCTAGTAGACGACAAAGAGTCTGTTTGCCGTCTATCTTCCCAAAGCAGACATCATAGAACCAGCTGATGGCAAAGACCCTCTTTGTCGTCTACAATTCTTTGCCGTCCGTTGGCGGACGGCAAAGAATTCTTTGCCGTCAGCCAGCGGACGACAAAGACCAGAGTGGGCCCCACGGGGCACGACACTGGCTAGGTCAACCACCCCACTTCTTTGCCGTCTGCTGGCGGACGACAAAGAATTCTTTGGCGTCCGCCAGCGGATGGCAAAGAAGTGAGGAGGTCCCACAAACTGGGCAGGCTAACTGCAAGGACCCACCCCACCTCTTTGCCGTCTGCTAGCGGACGACAAAGAAACTTTAAGGTCCGCTGGCAGACGACAAAGAGAATAACTCCTATAACGGGCCGTTAACCCCCCTCCTCTCTCTCTTCTCTCTCCCTCTCTCTCTCCCGCTGCTGCCGCTGCACTCTGCTCCCCCGCCCCTCCCCCTTCACCGCCCCGCGCTGCCCCCTCCGCCGTCCCGCACTGCCCCCGACGCCCGCCCCGTCGCCGGCCGCCCTGCACCGCCCCCCGCCCCCAAAGCCTGCCCCGTCAACCGACCCTTCCCCACGCGGCCCCGACCCGCCTCCCGCCGTGCGCCGCCACCGACGCCCCCCTGACCACCAGCCGACTGTCACAACCCTAGTAAGAGTCATAGGCTAGTAATGTGTTTGCATCATCATCATCATCATCTATGCATCAATATGAAATGGGGAGAAGAAGAAAACCCCACCCACTTAATGAATTATAGGATTTCTAGATAAATGAAATTTCAACAAGTCCAAAATGCCCATAAAAAATGTCCCCTATGTCTGATAAATAGGGACATGGATATACCAGGGGACATTTGTATTATTTGAACATTTAAAATAATTTGAATTAATGGTTTACATCCCTGGAAAATGAAAAATAAAGCAAATATCATTATCACTGTTTTCAAATTAACCTGAAATTTTTTATACAAGTTGGTAGTATTCAAACTTGAATATATAAAAGTTTTGGAATGGTTTTGAAAAGTTATATGGACCTGCAAAGGAATAAAAAATATTAGAAAGGAAACAGAAAATAGAAATAAAAATAAAAAAAAGAAGAGGCTTACTTGGCCCAGGTAGGAGATGGCCCAGCCCACCAGGGCAAGCGGTCATCTTCAACCTCTGCCAGTAGGCAGAGGCGAAGTGACGTGCGCGCCGGGAGGCCTCCACCTCCTCCCTGCCTGCCCCTCTCTCTCCGGCCAGCGAGGCCTCGAGGATGACCTCGTAGGAGACGTCCAGATCGAGCTGGCCTCGCCCATTCTCTCCCTCGCTCTCTCCTCTATCTCTCTCTCCCGATCCCCCTGCCGAAGGCTGCCGTCGCCGGACGTCGATTCGCCGCCCGTGACGCCTCCCCGACCCTCTCGTCACCGCCAGATGCACCGGGGTGAGCTTTCGGTTCATCTCCCCCTCTCCCCGCCGCTCCTCCCCTTCTCTAGCCCTGCTAGCTGTCGACGCCCGAGAGGACCTCGCCGCCGGCCATGGCGCAGCCGTGACCACAGCAGCCGCAGCCCACACCCGAGCATGTGCCCGTGCTCAGTGCGTCCCCAGGAGCCCGTAGCTGCCTCCAGATTTCCTCCCCGTGCCGTGGCTGCCATTTCCCCGTCGTGCCGACCTCCGGCCGTCGCCAAAATGGACGTGGCCGTCAACTCCGGTCACCCCAGCCCCTCCTGACCCCCTAGATGGATGCGGACGTGTGCGGGCTACCTCCAGGTGGTCTCCGCACGCTCTGCCGCCGTGTCTACGCGATTCCGGCGAGTTGCCGTCATCGTTTTGGTCGTCGCCGGCGAGTCTCTGGCGCCGCTAACGTGGCCTAGTGATTAGGCTAACCCCCGCGCTAGTTAATCCCCCTCCAGCCACTGACAGTGGGCCCCGTAGCGGGGTCAACACCCAGTCAGCGCGGGATTAGCCCCTGTGTCTATGACATGTGGGTCCCGCGTGTCATTTTGACTCTGGGCCGAGTCAGCTGACCAGCTGATGTCATCATGACATCATGCTTATGTCATAACTCATTTTCTTATTTTAAAATAATTCCAGAAAATGTTTAAAACTTTGAAAAATCATATAAATTAATCTGTAAGTCAGATGAAAATAATTTATATATGAAAATTTATCATAAAAATCCAATGAATGCAATGGTGCTACTCTCATGCATGATAGAGCAACCCAAATAGGTGAACTTGGACATTTTAGCATTAGGTCATTATATGGAATTTGAAATGAGGACAACTTGGAACCTATATTCAAATCTGAATTAAATAGACATGATCACCATTCACATTAGCTCACCCATGTATACCACTATGCCATGATCATGCATCATATTGTCACATTTGCTTGTATTGATTGTTCTTATCTACATTGCGGTAGGTCCGAATCCAGACGATACTACTCCGTACCCCGACGAAGGAGAGAACTCTTCCGCAACTCAGCAAGGCAAGCAACCCCATTGATCATTCCGATAACATCCCATTCTCTCGCTCCTGCTCTCATTATTGCATTAGGACAAACGATCACATGTCAGTTATACCCGGTAGATGATCCTATTCTTATGCATGACCTGATCTTGTCACAGTAAATAGCTACACCTTGCAACCTAGCATACCTGGTAGATGCTTGTGCCGTGATGTGCTTAGCTTATCTTCATGCCATGCTGCTATGCTTAGAGTTGTGTCAGGTCTGATTCATCTGGGTGATGAGTTAGAGTGAAACTGTGATGTTCCGATGTGTTGAGCTCATAACGAATCCGTTTTGGTAAAAGGTGGCGATGAGAGGCTATGTAGGAGTACATAGTGGGTTGTCTCATTGAGACCGCTCTTAGGAACTGGGTTCCGTGTTTGAGATCCAAGACGAGATACTACCACATGCTGGGCCCTGAAATTTGACCCCGCTCGACTTATCAGTCGCTTAGTCTTTGGTCGAGGTATTGCAAGTAGTTTCTGGTGTTTATAGCTTGCTGGAGGCCGTGCATAGCGCTGACCCTCGGGGTGGGTTACGACGTGGTAGGCAGTGGCACGGTGTACCAAGGGTCACCCGAATGGTGGGCTTGGGAACCCTGCGCACATCGTTCGGGACCGTAGTGGAAACTTCGGCCGGACTTCCATGCGGGTCAGTCTCAAATAGGCGGTAGCCTGGACTAGAGGTCTTATGTGATTGACGGTCGTGGCCGACTCCCTCGCTGGGCATCCGCTTGAAGGTTGCCGAGGTGCATGGTTTATGGCACACAGCGATAAGTGGCGAGAGCGTGTGTGAAGAAGTACACCCCTGCAGGGTTATGAAACTATTCGAATAGCCGCGTCCGCGGATATGGACTACTTGGAGAACTTATGCTGTTCATAGATAATCAAATGGATACTTCTAAAAATCTCAAGACCAGTGTGAGTACCATGGATGGCACTCTTCCGGGAGGGGAAGGTGAGTCCATGGTGGTGTATTAAGATGGAGTTAGTGGACTCGTGTGCGATAAGTAAAATTGTAACAAAGAGTGTAAAACTGAGTAGTGTAGGTTACCCATGAGTCAAATCTGGCTTTCTGCATAAACTCCTCCACCCCTTTGTTGATACATGAGCATAACTAGACTAGGTCTGTTTTAAAGACTTGCTGAGTACGATTGTACTCATCCTTGCTTAATTAATGTTGCAGAGGAAAACCAGGACCCATCAGGTGGGTTCTATCTTGACGTTGACGATGCCGAATAGCTGGTGTCCCAGCTACGACCCTGTGCCGTGTGGCGTGCTGTAGATAGTCAGGCCATGTGCCCTCTTTTCATTTCACCGTCCGTACTCGGATAGTTCTATGTTTCCGCTGGCTTGTATGAACTTGTTTGTATAACTTGAGTGCCGGGTCATGTGACCCCTATCTGTAAGAACATATTATGCAAGGCTCTTCTGAGCCTTTTAAATAAAAGTCATGTTGTTGTATGGTTATGTTGTGATGCCATAGTTGTATCTATGCATAACGGGCATGTCGTGCGTACGTGCGGCGTGCAACGGTATGTATGGGATCCGACACCTAGTTGTGTGCCTTTAGCAGTACTCCTTACGGGAAACTGTCTTTTTGTGCTTCCACCGAGCCTTGGTAGCTTGCTACTGCTCCGGACACATTGATTGACCGGCATGTATCCTTCTTTGCTGCTGTGTCTGTCCCTTTGGGGAAATGTCTCGCAGTGTAATGGAGTCCCTGTAGCCTGTTACGACTCGTCTACGTGCAGCGATGACATTCGTGTCTCGCGACGTAATGGAGTCCTTGTAACTTGCTATGACTCGTCTACACACGCTTGAGACCGACACCTGCATTGCTGGGTTATGTATGCCTGTTTCCGTACGGATGTGCCACTTGGGTTCTATGACTAGTTATGTCGGCCCGGGTTCTTTGTTGTGTGATTGCCAGCGACATGTTCACATACGTGAGCCAAAAGACGCAAACGGTCCCGGCCAAGGTAAGGCTGTAGCCGTGGAGTACCGTGCGTGAGGCCGCAAAGTGATGTGGCTTGTTACAGTATGGAATCATATGACTTAGGATCGGGGTCCCGACAACGACCCACGGCCCAGCGGCCCGCCGCCCCCGCCGCCCAGCCGCCCTCGCCGCCCCGCCGCCCCGGTGCCCCGCCGCCCCACTCCGGTGAGCTCTCCTGGCCCCTGTTTTTTTGCTGTTAGTTAGGTTAGTTGCTACTGTTATTTAGGTTAGTTAGATTAGTTCTAGGTTTGTTAGGTTAGTTCTAGGTTAGGTAGGTTAGTTTCTACGTTAGTTAGTTTAGTTCTTGAAAAAAATTTATTAGGAGAAGAAAAGAAGAAGAATAAGAAGAATAAGATGAAGAAGAGGAGGAGGAGGAGAAGAAGAAAAGGGGGAGGAGAAGAAAAGAAGAAGGAGAAGAAGAAGAAGAAGAAGAAGAGGAGGAGGAGGAGGAGGAGGAGGAGAAGAAAAGGGGGAGGAGAAGAAAAGAAGAATAAAAAGAAGAAGAAAAAAAGAGGAACCCTTGGGGTAGAAAAGAAGACGTAAAAAAGAAAGAAGCAGAAGGGAGGAGGCAGGAGAATAAGAAAAAAGGGTCAAAACCCCGAAGCCACAAAGAAGCCCTTCGCCCGGCCCTCACCAGCCTCCTTCCACCCCCCCCGTCCTCCCAGCACGCGGGATCTCCCCACCCCGGACGCCTCGCTCTTAGAGATAAACGCAAACAAACGCACGATCATCAAAGAATAACAAATATGATCGTACTCCTAACGTGAAAGGCAAAAGGAAAGGAGGAAGAGAGGAAGACCCCGACCCCGACATGATTGCCCCGGACCCCGACCCCGACCCCGACACCGACACCCCGACCCCGACCCCGACATGACGCCCCGACCCCGACCCCGACCCCGACCCCAACACCCCGACCCCGACCCCGACACCCCGACACGACACCCCCGACACTCCGACACGGCACACCGACCTCGACACCCCGAGACCCCGACATAGCACCCCGACCCCGACACCCCGACACGGCACCCCCGACCACGACACAACACCCCGACCCCGACACCCCGACATGGCACCCCCGACCACGACACAACACCCCAACCCCAACACGACACCCCTGACACCCCGACCCCGACACGCCGACCCCGACACGACACCCGACACCCTGACACGGCACCCCCGACCACGACACAACACCCCGACCCCGACACGGCACCCCCGACACCCCGACCCCGACACGACACCCCCGACATGCCGACCCCGACACGACACCCGACACCCTGACACGGCACCCCCGATGCCACTAACCCCAACCTCCGACGCCACCGATCCTCAACCCCCGACGTCACCGACCCCAACCCCCGTCATGACACCACGACACCCCGACACCATGACACGCCGACACGCCGACACCCCGACACAACACCCTGACACGGCACCCCGACCCCGACAGGACACCCCCCACACCCCGACCCCGACACGACACCCCCCACACCCCGACGCGACACCCCTCACACCCCGACTTGACACCCTCGACACCCCGACCCCGACACGACACCCCTGACGTCGATGGAACCCTAAATAGCAAGTGTCGTTGGTGCGAGATACATGTGGCCGTCGGTGTCGAACACTGCATCCATGTCCCACAAGTTACGCCGGCGACCGTCGTCCCGCAGCAACAGTTCTCGGGGTCGATGGCGGTTAAACACCTATGTGAATTTGTCTTGCAGCCTCTGCGATGACGATTAAAAGCCAAGTGTTGAAACTTGAAACACCCTAACTGACTCAAGTCGGTTTGGTTGTTTGAAGTTTCAAAACTTGGCTTTGATCCTCATCGCAGAGGCTGCCAGACAAATTCGCATAGGTGTTCGACTGTCATCGGCCCCCAGAACTATGGCTGCGCGCGGGACACCGGGCGCCGACGTCACTTGTGGGATGTGGATCTAGTGTTCAACGCCGAGCGCCACATGTATCTTGCACCGATGATACTTGCTATTTAGGGTTTCATCGACGTCGAGGAACCCCCTAACCCGACACCACAACACGACACCCCCGACCTGCGACCCCGACACGACATCTTGACCCCGACATGACACCCCGACACCCCGACACGACACCTCGACCCCCAACACCTCTTCGGCCTCCTGTTGACCGAAAGGGTGCTCTTCGGCCTTCTAGAGGCCGACGGGTCATATATGTGTGAATTATGAGTTAGGTCATATAATTTCTGATTTTGTTATGAAAAACATCATATATATATATATTTGTGTTCATCGGGTGGATTTAAATGTGCAGTTGTTTCGTCGCTGCGAGACCCCGACACAGCACCCCGACCCCGACACCCCGACATGACACCCCGACCCCGACACGACACTCCCTACACCCCGACCCCGACACGACACCCCGAGACCCCGACACGGCACCCCCGACCATGACATAGCACCTCGACCCTGACACGACACCCCGACCCCGACACGAGGTTTTATCGACATCGAGGAACCCCCTAACCCAGACACAGCACCCCTACCCCGACATGACATCCCCGACACCCAGACCCCGACATGACACCCCGACACCCCGACCCCGACACATGTCTAGTAGCTAGGCAAGATGAGTGATCGTGGGTCGATGTACATCGGTATAATGCGTGTGTGACTTTTGGTCCGTAGAGGCTTTCCTTTAATAACTTTCATGTGTGTTCTTGACGGAGGAATCCCGACTGTTGTCGTGGGGGGCGCCTCATCATTCTTCTCTTCTTTGTGATATACTCGTCGATATATTGCGCAAGAAGAGAAGAGGTGAGGCGTCCATCACCGGCGGTCGAACTATTACTGTGAGAGAGTGCCCACCAACATATATACACCATCATATCAGTGTGAGAGAGAGCGCACCACCACACCGTGAGATATGAGAGTTACTTAAGGAAAGCCTCGACGAACCGAAAGTCACACGCATTATACCAATGTACATTGACCCAAAACTATTGCTGCGCGCGGGACATCGGGCGCCGGCGTCACTTGTGGGATGTGGATCTAGTGTTCAATGCCGAGCGCCACATGTATCTCGCACCGATGATACTTGCTATTTAGGGTTTCATCGACGTCGAGGAACCCCCTAACCCGACACCACGACACGACACCCCCGACCTGCGACCCCGACACGACATCTTGACCCCGACATGACACCCCGACACCCCGACACGACACCCCGACCCGACACCTCTTTGGCCTCCTGCTGACCGAAAGGGTGCTCTTCGGCCTTCTAGAGGCCGATGGGTCATATATGTGTGAATTATGAGTTAGGTCATATAATTTCCGATTTTGTTATGAAAAACATCATATATATATATATTTGCGTTCATCGGGTGGATTTAAATGTGTAGTTGTTTCGTCGCTGCAAGGGTTTGGTGTTCGACGACCTCCCCGTGCATTCGACGAGCTCCGCCCCTGCGTTCGTGGGTGAGCACAAATGACATCCCCTCCTCCCCCTCCATTTTCTCTGTTCCGGTCTTCGTGCCGATGAAACTTGCTAGCTGTAGGTAGATTGAATCATCAGTATGCATGAACACTATGCGTCTCCCGTTCAAAAGGGTTACATCTATAAATATGCATACATTTGCATATTTGTAACCTTGATTCTTTCGAATTGTCCAACGTTATCCATGGATAGCCCGAGTATGTGTAGATTGGGTTCATATTGCCACCAAACCTGTACCAGTCGGACAAAATCCTGTGTGCGCTTAAGATGCCCAATGAAAAGATAGATGCCTTTGAGAATGGATGGCCTTATTTAGTCTTCAGTATGCAGGCTTGAACTATTTCCCCATTTGCAATGCTTCCAGATATGTTGTGGAAGACAACGGTATGGATGAGAAGAGTCATACCAAAATCCCCATTAATGTTCTTCGGTATCTGCCAATCATACCAAGACTTCAACGGCTTTTCATGGTTGAAGAGACGGCTAGACAGATGACGTGGCATAAATTGGGCAAAAGAACAGAACTGGATGCAGATGGGAATCCGATGTTGGGACACACTTCGGACGCTTTTGCGTGGAAGCATTTCGATGCATTACATAAGGCTAAAGCGGCAGAACCAAGGCATCCTCGAGTTGCCATAAGCACGGATGGGTGTATTTGTCATTCCACTCAATCTCTCCCCCGGAGAGATTATGAAAAGAAAGAACATTTTCCTGACCCTGATAATTCTAGGGCCCAAATATCCGGGGAAGAATATGAATGTGTACATGAAACCGCTTAAGGATGAATTACAAGAAGCCTGGGATAATGGGATCAAGACATACGACGCCGCTACAAAAAAGAACTTCAAAATGCATGTGTGGTACATGTACTCGATGCATGACTTGCCGGCGTATGCACTATTCGTTGGCTGGTGTGTGCATGGAAGGTTTCCGTGCCCCACATGCAAGGCAGCTCTTCAGTTCCGTTGGCTGGAGGCGGGTCACAAGTTTTCTTGCTTCGACATGCATAGACAGTTCCTGGATCCTGACCATAAGTTCAGAAAAGACAAGAATAATTTCATCAAAGGTAGAGTTGTCAAAAATATTGCACCACCTGCGTTGACAGGCCAACAGATCTTGGATCAGATAAACGCTCTCGAGCCAGATCCAAATCGTCCAGGGTATTTCAAAGGGTATAATATGGAACACGCCTGGACTCACAAGATATGTTTGTGGGATCTGCCTTACTTCAAAGACCTCCTTTCCCCACACAACATTGACGTGATGCACACTGAAAAGAATGTCGCGGAGGCCCTTTTTGGTACATTGTTCGGCATAGAGGGGAAGTCGAAGGATAATCCTACGGCTAGAGTCGACCAGGAGGCTCTATGTGATAGA
Organism: Hordeum marinum; assembly: GCA_022496015.1. Lineage (NCBI taxonomy): Eukaryota > Viridiplantae > Streptophyta > Magnoliopsida > Poales > Poaceae > Hordeum > Hordeum marinum. The sequence continues at coordinate 335,027,939 of CM039677.1, read as the reverse complement.
CCGTTACAAAACATTCGAGAACCGAAAGAAAAGAAGTAATGGAGGTAGCCAAAGGCATGGTTCAATCTTGGAAGGCCAGCTATGAGGGAAATGATCTTGTGGGTGCAAATGCAGTTGATGTTCCCCGATGGGTATGCTGCGAATCTAAAGAGGGGAGCGAGTCTTGAAAAATTGAAAATATTTGGTCTCAAGAGTCATGATTGGCACATATGGCTTGAGCAGGTAATGCCGGTGATGCTGCGTGGCTTTATCCCTGAGGATTAATGGCTAGTACTGGCAGAGCTGAGCTATTTCTTCTGTGCTCTTTGTGCGAAAGAACTATCGCCTGACGTGCTAGACGAACTGGAAGAGTTGGCGCCGGAGTTGATCTGCAAGTTAGAAAAGATCTTTCCACCGGGATTCTTTAATCCAATGCAGCATTTGATTTTGCATCTCCCGACCGAGGCAAGATTGCGGGGCCCGTGCAAAATCGTTGGTGCTTCTCAACTGAGAGGATGCAGAAGTCGCTTCGAGCAAAATGTAAAAATAAACGTAGAGTTGAAGCATCGATGGCCGAGTCATTCATTACCGAGGAGCCGGCAAACTTTGTGCAGCACACTGCACAGCCCAGAATCGTCATTTGCATAATCCGAAGCCTCGGTACAGTGATGGCGACCGTGAAAAAGGTCGATCCAACCTCAGCCTATTCAAAGGGAAGCTCGCACCAGCCGGTGCTTCGAAATCATTAGGGTTGGATGTCGAAGAATGGCAAACCATTTCATTGTATATCCTCAACAACCTAACATAAGTGCGGCCGTACATCGAGTAAGTTCTCGGTACATTGTTTCGCAACTTCTAATTCCTTTGAAATGGTCTTATTCCCGAATATGTGATACAGTCGATATGTCGCCAAATTCTCGGCTGGAGCGGTGATCCAAAAGGATTCCATCGAAGAGTATGAGCTTCTGGCAAAGCATGGAGGCGGCTATCCCGGTTTCATCTCTTGGTTCAAGCAAACGGTAATTTCCATTAATTAGACGATTTCATTTCTTCGCCTAGTTTGCGGCTAATGCAACAATCCTTTGGTATTAAACTTGTGGGCTAATGCAGAGTCTATGGACTCCGAATTGAGACAAGTCGCTAATGGTTTTGACTTTAAGGTCCGTTCATTTGACAAATATGACATCAATGGGTATCGCTTTCATACTTTTGGCAAAGAGCTATCTATGGCCGACCGAAAGATTACAAATTGTTGTGTCTTCGCTGTCGGCGAAGGAGGGGTCGAGTATTATGGAAGAGTTGAAGTAGTTTATGAACTTACATTCTTTGGTGAAAACCCACCAAACGTCGTAGTCTTCAAATGTTATTGGTTCCAACTGAAGGAGACTAGGACTCATGAACATATAGGGCTAGTTGAAATCAAACAAAGCACCCATTTGGATGTTCCCGATGTCTATATTACGGCTCAACAGGCGACCCAAGTTTTCTATCTACCATGGTCCTGCCAAACGGATCCAAATTTGAAAGGTTGGGATGTCGTTTATGATGTGCCGCCACATTTTAGACCACCTCCCCTCAATGAAGATGATTATGAACCTCACATTAACCCAGACACATATGAAGGAGAATTCTTCCAAGAAACACGTGTTTCCAAAAAACGTTTCAAGAACCGCTCTACTTCGCCCCAGAACATTGAGGTCGACGGCGACAGTGGACCCGACTTCACCCCTGAGCAGGAACAAGAAGAGACGGAAGAAGAAGAGGTTACTGCCGCGGATGACCTGACAATGCTTGACCGATTACATAGAGGCCTTCCACATGTTGATGCATTTATTGATGATGCTGATGAGCACGTCATTACTGATAGTGATGATGATTATGCATTTATTGATCCCGGAGCATATATAGACGATGAAGATTAATATTAGTAATGTGAGGTATTCAATTATTATTATGTACATATATATTATTAATTAGTTCATGTTATTAGGTATTCAGTTTTTTTATGTTGAACTAATTTCGTTCACTCTTTGTCATTGCAGGTGTTGACAGATGGTGGGCGGGGGTCGAGAGCGCTCTGAGCCTCCTTCCTCGGCGCGTGCTGGGAGGGGTGCTATTATTCCACCCCAGCAGCTCTGGAGAGCGCTGGTACATAGCATGCAGACACCGGCGGGCACTTCTTCTTCGACCGGGAGAGGTCGGGGGAAGACGAAGAGAGGTGCTAGAGGTAGGAAGGCTGCTACACCTTCCTCGCCGCCACCCCCAGCTGATTCTCCCGATCACAGGAGTGCTCCGTCTCGGGTGGACCCGTCTGACTTGGACCCGTCTCGGACTCCGGTCCACGAGCCTCAGGTCGACGAGCCTCGGTTCACCGAGCCTTCGTCCCAGGAGAGTCGGGTCCCAGAGTCTTCGTCCCAGGAGACTCGGGTCCCAAAGTCTTCGTCCCACGTGACTCCGGAGGCTAGTGGCCATGCTGATGGTGGCGAGGACAATTAATTGTCTGAGGACACCTATAGCGAGAGCGAGCTAGTTGAGGAGGGCAAGAAGGTCTACCAGCATGGTTGTACAAAGCTGCCTCCCGTGCCGACGACCCGCGAGCAGAGGTGGTTGATTGCGCCTAATGTGGAGAAGTAAGTGCATTTACTCTTTTTTAACCTTTTGCCTTCATGTTTCTTCAAATTAATAGCTAATGTGTTGGCCTTGTCCTACTGCAGGGGTTGGAAATACGAGCGTGGTGGTGTCCGTAGGCCCAACCAGGTCCTTGGTGTGCTTCTCCGGCACCACTTCCTGTGGAAGGTCCAGTTGCCCGGTGAGGGTGAGTCTCCACAGGTAGCACTGACCTGGGAGCTGTACAAGGCTGCCCTGGCCCCGCCAGAGGAGATGGTCGATGGTGTCTTATGCGAGACGGTGGCTGACATTGTGATCCGTCGCTTTTGGGTAATTTCTCCTTTACAGAATTAAAAATCAACAACACCTAGTAATTGTACTAATCAGTGTCTAATGTGTTGTCTTGTTTAATTGTAGACCTTCTATAGGTGTCTTGAGGAAGAAGAGGCGATAGCGACTGTTGTTCTCGAAGCCGAGTGCAAGCGCCTACTTTAGAACTTACGGCACGAGGCTCGGGTGCAGGCTATTCGAGACTACTACGCCTCGAGTAACATTAAGAGGGCCAAGAAGAAGTGCCGCGGAAATTATCTGAGTAAGGAGAAGTTTATGAAGGTAATTATCTATTCTTAAGGCCTTGTACTTAGTTTCTTTGATTTGATTCGTAGGCGTAGCGCTGAAATTTCTCTTGTTTAACTTAGGTGCCCCCGAGATGGTGTGCGGATAGGATGGATTGTTGGGAGGCATTGGTGGATGTGTGGTGCTCTCCCGAATGGCTAGCCGAACACAACAATACCAAGGAGAAGCGTGCCCAAATGAGAGGTGTGCCACACCATCAAGGGAGCTCCAACCTATTTGAGTATGGGGATAACTGGGTATGTGGTTTGCTTCATGATTCATGCAATTTCATTCTTCATGCTAGCTTGAGCCCTTAACTAATATTTTGTTCACCTCTTTGAGGAGTGAGAAAACAAGAAGGAGGTGCCAGCTCTGTTCGACCTCTATGCCATGGCCCATACCGCCTCGTACAAGAAGGCCAAGGCATTCTCTGAGGATGATCTCGATCATCCAGAGAGCTTCAGCAACATCTCCTCCCACAACAAGCTCCTGAGGTACAGAGATGAGGGGAAGGTGAGGAAAGGGGAGGACTTCAACTCGAGCCAGAGTCCTTTTGATCCAGAGCTCGTGATGATATCTGGTGGTGGGAGGCCCCATGGCTCGATAGCCATTGGGGATGGACTGATACGTTGTCCTAGAACTCTCCCAGAGATCAAGAAGCGCCAGACGAGGTCTAATCCTGGGATAAGGCCTCGTGCATGGCCAATGGAGCTCGCCATTGAGGCTAGGGCCCAGGAGCTTCTAGCGAAGGCAAATAGGCAGGCAGCGCAGAGGGAGAGGGAGATGGAGGAGAGGACGACTAGGCAGTTGGAGGAGGAGAGGAACCAGAACGACGCGTCTCACCGGGCCCTATACGAGCTCCTCATGGTAAGTTTCTCCTACATATTGGGCAAATCATGCATGTAATGTTCGTTTCATCACTAACTAATATGAATGACTCGTGAAAACAAAATGTGCAGACCGTGTGCCAGAACACTGGTCAGACCCCTCCGTCGATGCCCCATATTGCTATAGCACCCACGGTGAGTTTCATTTAAATGGTCATTAGTGACTAGTATTCACATTTGAGTTGCATCATGATAAGGAGACATTGCAAATGATCTTTGGTGCAGCGTGCCTCCCGACAAGCTTCGACCGATCCTTCTGCGTTTGCCGCAACCCCGACCGGTCCTTCTACGTCTCCCCCTGGCCCAAACCCTACCGGTCCTTCACCTCCATATTGATGGTAAGTTTTCCCAAGTGTTTTCATTAACAAATGCATACTTATCTTAAGAAATGAACTACTTAGCTCCAAAATGACCTATACTTAGCTTATTTTCATCAAAAATGACTTGATATGCTTAGTTAGCTAGAAATTGGTATATTCTACATAGGATAGCTATAAAATGACGTATACTTAGCATTTTTTCATCCAAAATGATTTGATATGCTTAGTTAGCTAGAAAATGGCATTAGTAGCTAGTATAGCTCAATAATGATCTATAGCTAGTTCATTTATGACATAATTAGCTCACTTAGGTACAAAATGGCATAACTACCTATGATAGCTTAATAATGATCTATAATTAGTTTAGTTAGTTCATTTATGACATAATAGACTCACTTAGGTAAAAAATGGCATAATAACCTCGGTTTATCTCCAAAATGACCTATATTTACCTTATTTTCCTCAAAAATACATAATAACCTTACTTACCTCCAAAATGATAAATTCTACCTAGGATAGCTATAAAATGACCTATACTTAGCTTATTTTCATCAAAAATGACTTGATACGCTTAGTTAGCTAGAAAATGGTATATTCACCTAGGATAGCTATAAAATGACCTATACTTCGCATTTTTTTCTTCCAAAATGACTTGATATGCTTAGTTAGCTAGAAAATGGCATTAGTAGCTAGTATAGCTCAATAATGATCTATAGCTAGTTCATTTATGATATAATTAGCTCACTTAGGTACAAAATTGCATAACTACCTAGGATAGCTCAATATTGATCTATAATTAGCATAGCTAATTCATTTATGACATAATATGCTCACTTAGGTAAAAAATGGCATAATAACCTTGGTTTACCTCCAAAATGACCTATAGTTACCTTATTTTCCTCAAAAATACATAATAACCATACTTACCTCCAAAATGATATATTCTACCTAGGATACTATAAAATGACCTATACTTAGCTTATTTTCATCAAAAATGACTTGATATGCTTAGTTAGCTAGAAAATGGTATATTCACCTAGGATAGCTATAAATGACCTATACTTAGCATTTTTTCTCCAAAATGACTTGATATGCTTAGTTAGCTAGAAAATGGCATTAGTAGCAGTATAGCTCAATAATGATCTATAGCTAGTTCATCTATGACATAATTAGGTCACTTAGGTACAAAATGGCATAATAACCTTAGTTTACCTCCTAAATATCCTATAAATTCTTCTTCTTCTTTTTTTCTTCATTTTCTTCTTCTTCTTCTAGTTAGTCTTCTTCTTCTTCTAACTATATCTTTCCTACTTTGCAGATTTGCTATAGATGAGGAAGAGTGCATTGATGGACTATACTCTTCTACTTCTGCTACCTTCATGTTTATGGAACACTTGTTTTGGATACATATGTATGGATATGTTGTTGGAAACCATATTGTGTGTTGTTGGAAACTTGTATATATGTTGGACTTGTATGTTGGAACTTAATTATTGGTCCACCTATGCTTGTTTCAACTTATTTGGTATGCTTGTTGGAACTTGTTGAATGATATGTATGTTCTGGATATGTATATGTTGGATATCTATGAATTTTCTGTAAAATTGAATGACTTTAAGAAAAAACAAAAAAAAGGGGCTATATAGCCACTTTGCTGTCTGTTGGAAGACGGCAAAGAGCTTTGCCGTCCGCCAGCAGACGGCAAAGTGGCCACATGGCAGCTACGTGTGCAAACTAGGGCTGGCCTAGGTGGGATCTTTGCCGTCTGCTGGCAGACGGCAAAGAACCAACCTAGGCCAGCCCCAGCTATAAAAAAAGGTGCTTTGCCGTTCGCTGGCAGACGACAAAGAACCTAAGGTCTTTGCTGTCTGCCAGCGGACGACAAAGAACATAAGGTCTTTGCCGTCTGCCAGCGGACGGCAAAGCACGCCGTTAAGCCCCCTAACGGAGCTAACTGTCCACGTTTGCCATCTGCTGGCATACGGCAAAGAACCTAAGGTCTTTGCCATCAGCCAGCGGACGACAAAGCGGCCTTTACCGTGGATTATTCAGCTGGATGGTTTACCGTCCGCTGGCGGACGGCAAAGCCTTTGCCGTCCGTGTTTCATGCCTTTGCCATCCGGGATGGCGGACGGCAAAGTACCTGCTTCCGGTAGTGAATGCCTTTTTTCTGAAATTATGCATGTCCATTAATAAATGTTAAATCACAGAACTAAAAAAATACGCATACATGCAATATGTTGGGTCGCTGGGGACTTGAACCCAGGACCTCCCAATGAAAATGAACTTGCTGACACGCTGCGCTGCGAAGAGCTTTTGGAGGAAATAGAGTGGCCATCCTAATTAACCCCTAGACAGCAGAATGCATCTAGGAAAAAAATACTAAGGTTTCAGTTACGAAGCTCACGAAGATATAGAGACCAGCGGCCATGGTAGGGGAACAGCAAAGGCTTGCCATCCCGACGCGGGTAGGAGAGGCCGGCGATGGCTGGGATGGCCGGATCAAGGGAAGAGTTCTGGCGGAGCTCGGGCATCGAGATGGTGCATGCCATGGTGACAGCTTCTCCCTGTCCATGGCACACACACAACAAGAGAGAGAGAGGTCAGAGGAGAGGAGAAGGAGAAGAGCGTGAGGAAGGAGAACCAGGGAAAGGAAAATGGCACGAGAAGGGGACCTACTGGTCCGTCGACCAGACGGCGGCGCAGATGAAGCTCCTGAAGGACACTGGCTATGGCCATGGCAACCTCCCTGAAACAAAGAAGCAAGAGGGATAGAGGGAGATGTGAGAGGAGGAAAAGGAAGCAAAGGAAGACATGGAGAGAAGAATGACACCATTGCTCACTAGCGAGGTCCGACAGCGATAACAAGGCCTTGAGGTGGACCGGAGGAGAGCTTGGGGGATTGATCCCGTCGTGTTGTTGACGACCTGCAGAATGACCACCATGACAGAAAAATATTCAGAGAGGAGCAGCAGAGAAAGAGAGAAACACGGGAAAGGAGGATGAGCGACTCGGGGCTTGGGCACGCTGTTGCTGGCCCTGGCGTGTCCATGACTGGGCGAGGAGGCTGGCTCACCTCACTGGCGACGAGAGGTCGGGCGGGAGCGGGGCAGGAGGAGGCCGGACCTCGGTTTGCATGGGGAAGCTTTGTCTCTAATGCTCCGGCGAGGGTCGTTGTTGGAGGAGCTACCGCCGCAGAGCAGGTGGCTGGCCAGGGGAGCTCAGGCACGAGAGGATGAGGGCGACAGTGAGCAGTTTCCTCGATCCAGATCGGATCAAGCGCTGCAGTGACTGCGGAGGATGGATGCGTCTGGTTGGTCCAGAGCAGAAATTGAGGAGGAATAGAGGGTTGGCTAGATCAGAAAAATGAGGAGGATGGGATAGATCTTGTATCGAGACGATCCCGAGGGAGAGGATGGCGATGGGGATGGATGGGACAAGGTCCCTAGATTTTAGGGTTGACACATATATACAGTAGGTGGGTTAGAAGGGAAAGATTTAGACAAAAATTGAACGTTGGATTGCGATCGGACGGCTCCAAACAAATGAGGAGGGGTTAGCTAGACCTAGGTGGGCTAGTGGGCTTTGTAGAGGGGCTTGGTGAGGATGAGAGCGAATGGAGGGCGGCCCGTGACAGAGGTTTTAAAACACCGAAACGTCCGATAAATAAACCGATGACCGCACTGTTACGACTGACCGTTGGGGTATCAAACGAACTCGGAATGCGACGAAAGTTGGCAGGCGGTCTACCTACAATAAAACGAGAACGAACGCCAAGTCTCGACCCAATCCAAGAATATTTTTAGCACGCCTTTTAAAACATTTTTTAAACGATGCCGCGGGCGTGTGCATGTGTGGTTGGTCTTGAAATGGGCAACGACAAGAACGGAGAGAACCGGCGACTACGAACATATGCCAGTTTTCAAAACCGAGTGACGGTGCTATGCCGATGATGCGGATGATGCGATGACGAATGCGACAACCAAATGAAACACATGACAAGAATGGAATAAAAGGGGAATCTTCTGGAGCATCGGTCCCGGGCTGTTACAACTCTCCTCCACTACACGAGGATCTCGTCCCGAGATCTAGAAAGAAAGGGGAAGAGAAAGAGCAAGAGGAAGAGGTAAAAATTTATTGCTTCTTTGACAAACGAGTGAAATCCACAAACGTTGAAGGTTATAAGGAGATGAAGAATGAAAAATGAACAAGCAAGAATTCACAAGAAATTTCGGCAGCACTTCGGTAGTATAGAGGGAAGAATTTGATATGATGGAAAGAAATTAAAAGAGAGACCCCAAACTTCGGTGGATTAGAATCAAAACTTTATAAGATGGAAGGATCATGAAAAGATTTCACAGCACTCCGGTTACATGAATAAGCAAGAAAGAACATGATCTTGATAAAACAAGATGATGGTTGAAAGAGAGCAACATGACAACGCCTCCGGAAGAAAAGAATAGAAACTAGATAATTGGAAAGGAAGCAATGTAGAAGAACATGACAACTTCTCTCACCATTGAATTGAAAAGATTGCTTGAACAGAGTTGATGAAAAATCAACAACGAAAAGAACAAGCTTGTTGTGGACTTATGGAAAACATCTCAAAATTATGCGGTGACAACTAGCCACTGATAAAACAAGGATTGCTTGGAAGCAACAAACATGGAATACTTCTTTCACGAAGAAGAGGAGGAGAAAAATTGGATCATTTATGACACCATGATAGAAACAACCCTTAGGAAATGCTTTAGGTGAAATCCAATCCAAGATATCTCCGAGAAAAGAAGATGGATTTACTTATCTGATACTTGACAATTTTCGTACGAGACTCTTCATAAACAAGAATTTAATAATACCATCTCAAAAGACAGTGGAGAAGGAATTGAACTTAGACATCCAAGATAAATAACACTTAAGCACCTCCAACAAGAATCTTGAAGAACACTTGAAAATGAAAGAAATCTTGATGAACCACCATGAAGAACCTCCGGAAGAACTTTGAAATGAATCCATGACAGAAAGAATTGAAGGATGCAAAAAGCACAAGATTGAGGCCTTGCTATGAATTAGGTGAAGCTTAGCGACAAGTTACTTGAGAAAAACTAGGAACTCTGGAAAAGAAATATGACCACTTGGGATAAGGAATTTGATATCATGAATAACTCCGGAAGAAGGATTGAAATCACTTGGATGAAACAAGAATAAGAATTATGATATGCCTATCCTTCATCAAGCTAAATTGATGACAAACAATGGATTTTGCACACCACTTATTCTTTTGGAAAATATAGGAAAGATAGATAGGGCACAAACTTGAAGAGGTCTTGAACGATACACCGGAAAGAATTAGAAACTAAAGAGGACACATGAGAATGAAGAGATCAAGATTTGCCTAATAGAAACTGAACAAGGCACCGGAGTAATTGAGATGCGAACAAAGGAACAACAATTGAGAGGATTTTGAGAACGAAAGCTGAAAGCTGAGAATAAAGAAATCTTCTGAAATGATGGCCTTCGGGAGGATCGAGAAATGAAAACAACTCCGAATGCATCGGATTGATATGGAAGAAATTTCTTATGAATGGAAACAATTTGAGAGGATAGCACGAAGCTGAGACCATGAAACTTCAAGAGAATGAGCAAAGATTTAAGAGCAGCACTCCTTTGGTCTTCAACGTAGAGAATGATGATGAGAAACACCATCATGAATTACTGAGACACTCGGGAACAATGAATAAGAAAAGGTTGAGCCCATGCCAAAAATAATTAGGAGCGATCTTGGATAATGAATGTGACTGATGAAAATCATTCATATGTCATATTTAAAAAGAACTTGAGGACATCTCCAGAAAGGATTAGAAGAGCCAGGTAAGATCCTGGGAAAAAATCCTGTGGGTTATGGGCCCACTCAAAGAAACCCCCGTTGAAATGATTGCTTAGAAAGAGAGATTGCACCAGTACAAATGAAAACTTAAAGAGGTGAGAACCTGAAAACAATTGAAAACATTTTGGACAAAAACACGAATCTTCTAAGATATCTTCAAAACTCCGAGTAGAAAAGAGAGGCGAATAAACAAGAGAGGCTTTGGAAAGAAATTCCAACATGGAAACCATTGAGCGAATAAGACAGGATAAGATGAGCACCAAAGCTTGAATTGAATCCATCGGAGAAGAATAAGAAAAAGAACAACGAATATGTGGATAGACCTTGAAATTGAAACTCTTGAGAATCTCCACAAGGAATCACTGGAAACAAAACTGAAGAAATGATAGCGGAAGCATTGATGAAGAGAAAGGCACTTGAATGAGAATCAATCATTGAAGAAGAAGGGCGGGACAGTGGAAAAAACAAAGAAAACTTGAGATAGATGAGACGAAATGCGGAGAAGAATAAGAAGATTAATTTTGCAATATTGAGGAGGATAGAATTCACTTGAGGAGAGCACACCGGATGGAGAAGAATTGATATGATAACTTGATTGGGCAAAAGAATTATCATTCCCACAGAAATATGAGAACACTTCTTAGGGAAGATATGAAATCACCACTTGACATCGATGCAACTTGAATTACCATATTCAAAACAGAACAAAGGACGAGGCGTATGGAACAAGCCAGAACAAATGCATAACAGAGATATCGCTCGATATTTTTGTGGTAAGGTTCGCATGACCTCGATCGTACATTGGATTGTCATATTGAAATGATGCTCGAATATGCTCCCTAGGCGTAGCGAACTACAAGGCTTGACAAAGCATAAATCAAGACTGTCCTCTGTAAGAAAGACCGTCAACAAACAAATTCACTAGATGTCGAACCCCAACCTCACATCATGATCTGTTGGAAGATAGCCTAGGTAACCACTTGAATTCCTACCTAAGAACTTCCGAAAACTTCTTGGTTATGCAATCTTGTGTTCGGGATACAAGGAGGAAATATCTCACACAACTAAAAAACCTACACCCCAACTGTATCCATCCTTCAACACATAACCAGAGGCTTTCGCAAGTCCATCTAGCTCAGATCCTCGAAAGCACAACGATACTAACGATGGTGGTACCCCGGATGCCTCCCCAGTACTGGGTGACTCCGACCCTTATCTCACCACGACAGGTATTGAAGCAATTCCAAACACCCCCCATCCTGAGATACTAAGGAAGCTGAATGATAACGATGTGCCAAGAATTCTCTTGAGATCAACTCCCCGGAAGAAATCAAGTTAGGTAGGAGGCACCAAGACAGAACTCCGTCACATCGACATCATATAGTTTCCAAAATACCCGCGTGATCCTAATTTTTTTTGAGCAAGAAGAGGAGTAAAATCAAAATTCCTAAGTCGAATACCTCACCAGAGCATAGAGAGGAGTAAAAAGAATCCTACTCTTCGATATAACTAGACTCTAATAGATTTTCTCTAGACTCGACTCGGCCAAGTTCGATCAATCAAGGGGGCTCCTAGGTCGGTACAGGCTCTGATACCAACTTGTCACGCCAAAATGCGATCCCATCCTTATTTCGGCACGAGGGCCTCGACAGGGATAGAAGGGCATATCGTCGTGTTGCAAGAATGGATATCATTACAAGTACATGTACAGAAGAGATGAGTATATGGAATTGGCTTACACTCGCCACAAGCTACATCAGTGCCACATCAATACAACAACATACTCAAGAGCAGGGTCCGACTACGGGCAAAATCAAATGACAAAATGACATCCATCCTTGCTATCCCGGGCTACCGCCTGGAACCCATCCTAGATCGATGAAGAAGAAGAACTCGAAATCAAACAAGCAACATGCTCACGTCAAATCATCACATTACCTGTACCTGCAACTGTTGTTGTAGTAATCTATGAGCCACAGGGACTCAACAATCTCATTTCCAAGGGTATCAAGACTATTAAAGCTTAATGGGTGGGGTATGGTTAAGTGGTGAGGCTGCAGCAAGCGACTAAGCATTTATTTGAGTGGCTAACTTACGAGTACAGAAAGTAAAGTATGGTGGTCTACGCATAACGGACGTGATCTAGGAATGATCACTAACTAATCCTGAACACCTCCTTACATCAAACATAACCCCACTGTGTTCTCTCTTGGATAAGAAGTCACGATAAGAGACAGTCATGGTTACACATACAGTTGGTGTATTTTATTTGAGTTTACTTCAAGTTTGCTATGACCGGGTGTTAAACAAAGTATCCAAGTTTGCCACATAACCGTGGGCACGCCTTTCCAAAAGATTTAATGCTGCCGGGGTGCTCCAACTCATCCCTCACAAATTAACCAAACGCCGCGGGAATAACCTCGACCACGGATCTCGTGATCATCCTAGGAAATTCCAAAGGAAATCCGATACCTTGAGATAGCCCAAAGAAAATCAGAGCTCCTCACGCAAGACTTTCGAGAAAAGTAAAACAAATCTAGCAAGGCCTCCCGACGTGTCGACGATCTCGATAGGAGCCGTGTATCTCGTTCTTACGACATGACGGATAAGCTAGTGTACGGTGGCCTGATAGAAATCTCCCGAGTTGCCCCGGGTTCGCCCTGCACAGTGCTCTTTTTTGGACTAGCACCAACAACATTGGCCTCCCTTTATTATGTTAAATTAATCCACAAGAGGGCGACCCTCTATGCTTTAATAAGGTGATCAATATTATTATGATGGGAAAATGTAGTACCAAAGTTGGGCCTTACCGGACAAGTTTTATCCTAAAACGAAAATCAAGGGGGTCGCCATAACAACCCCGAGCATGTTAGGAGCGCTCAATTATGGAACATAACACCAGTTCACAAGTAATTAGGGCGGTAAGAGTGGAACAAAACACCGAGCAAAAGGCCAAGCCTTCCACCCTTTACCAAGTGTATAAGTGCATTGAATTAAATAGCAATGATATTGTGATAACAAAAGAATGTCCTTGTTGACACATGGAAGCAATGGCACCTGCAGCTAGAAACGCTATAAGGGCTGAGCAAGCGGTAACATAGCCAAACAAAGGTTTGCTGGGAAGGTGGAGGGTTAGAGGCTTTCATGGCAATGTTGGGAGGCTTGTCAAACAAGTGGTAGGTAGCGAGACATAACTATAGAAAACGAGACATCTAGCATTGCAATGATAGTAATGGTATCCAAGGAAATGTGTCATCTTCCCTGAGATCCCGCTCGGAAGAAGAACAAGTCCATGAAGAAGACGAGCCAACGTAGTCGAACGAATCCTCACACTCCGAACGCTATCGAGAAGAAGCAATCCGAAACAAACAATCAACACAAGATACACCACAACAGATGCATGGCATGATTCGCAAACAATATGATGCATGTCCGGTTTAATATGCAACACATGGCATGACATGGCAAGAACAACAAACAACCACTACATATTAAGTGAAGTTCAATATGCAAAGAGTTTCATATTGATGAAACTCCATGTTGAATTACTTAGTTCACTCTCGTTTAGGTACTCATCAATATTAAATGTTGTTAAACATGGCAAGAGTTGAAGCATGAACAACTATATCATCTAGGCCTTTTAAATGAGGCCAAAAGCAATATATAGCATTTCCGAAACAACCCCATATGCATATTATGAAATTGGTCCAGATCTGTCCTAACACAATTTTTGAGTTGTTAAATAGCAAAATAAATGTCACCATGTGTTCTACATATTTTTCTGGTCAAGTTACATATGTGGAACATTTTTATCGGAGCTACGGTTTAAAAGTTATTAATAAATCATTTTAACATGGCATATGTGCAAATTAATGTAAACAACAAGTTTACATATTTTTATCACATGTGAAAGTTGAAAATTTTCAATCTACACCAAATTTTAGTCAAGTTTCATATATAAATCATTTTATTCCGATGCACGACTAATTAGATATTAACATAATTAAAACAGTGCCTTTTTTCTGAAATTATGCATGTCCATTAATAAATGTTAAATCGCAGAAGTGAAAAAAATACACATACGTGCAATATGTTTGTTCGCTGGGGACTTGAAACCAGGACCTCCCGATTCAAATGAACGTGCTGACAAGCTGAGCTGCAAAGAGGTTTTGGAGGAAATAAAGTGGCCATCCTAATTAACCCCTAAACAGCAAAACGGATCTAGGAAAAAATACTGAGGTTTCAGTTACGGAGCTCACAAAGATACAGAGACCAATGGCCATGGCAGGGGAACAACGAAGGCTTGCCATCCCGATGCTTGGTAGGAGAGGCCGACGATGGCTGGGATGGCCGGATCAAGGGCAGAGGACTCCATTCCCGACGGATCTGGCAAGTTTTGGCGGAGCTCGAGCATCAAGATGGTGCAGGCCATGGTGACAGCTTCTCCCTGTCCATGGCGCGCACACAACAAGAAAGAGATAGGTCAGAGGAGAGGAGAAGGAGAAGAGCGGGAGGAAGGAGAACCAGGGAAAGGAAAATGGCGCGAGAAGGGGACCTGCTGGTCCCGCGATTAGACGGCAGCGCGGATGAAGCTCCTGAAGGACATCGACTATGGCCATGGCAACCTCCCTGAAATAGAGAAGCAAGAGGGATAGAGGGAGATGTGAGAGGAGGAGAAGGAAGCGAAGGAAGACATGGAGAGAAGAATGGCACCACTGCTCACCGGCGAGGTCCGGCAGCGATAACAGGGCCTTGAGGTGGAGCGGAGGAGAGCTTGGGGGATTGATCCCGTCGTTTTGTTGACGACCTGCACAAAGACCACCATGACAGGAAAATATTCATAGAGGAGCAGCAAAGAAAGAGAGAAACACAGGAAAGGAGGATGAGCAGCTCGGGGCTTGGACACGCTGCTGCTAGCCCTGGCGCGTCCATGACTGGGCAAGGAGGCTGGCTCACCTCATTGGCGATGAGAGGTTGGGCGGGAGCGGGGCAGGAGGAGGCCAGACATCGGTCTGCATGGGGAAGCTCGGTCTCTAATGCTCCGGAGAGGTTCGTTGTTGGAGGAGCTGCCGCCATGAGAGGATGAGGGTGACGGCTAGCAGTTTCCTCGATCCAGATCAGATCAAGCACTGCAGTGACTACGGAGGATGGATGTGTCTGGTTGGTCCTAGGCAGAAATTGAGGAGGAACATAGGGTTGGCTGGATCAGAAACACGAGGAGGATGGGATGGATCTTGTATTGAGATGATCCCGAGGGAGAGAGTGGCGGCGGAGCTGGATGGGACAAGGTCCCTAGATTTGAGGGTTGACACATATATACATTAGGTGGGTTAGAAGGGAAAGATTTAGACAAAATTTGGACGTTGGATTGCGATAAGATGACTCTAGAAAAATGAGGAGGAGTTAGCTAGACCTAGGTGGGCTAGTGGGCTATGTAGAGGGGCTTGGTGAGGATGAGAGGGAATGGAGGGCGGCCCATGACAGAGGTTTTGAATCACCGAAATGTCCGATAAATAAACCGACGATCGCACTGCTACGACTGACCGTTGGGGTATCAAATTAACTCAAAATGCGACGAAACTTGGCATGCGGTCTACCTACAATAAAACAAGACCGCACGCCAATTCTCGACCCAATCTGAGAATATTTTTAGCGTGCCTTTTAAAATATTTTTTAAACGATGTCACGGGCGCGTGCGTGTGTGGTTGGTCTCGAGACGGGCAACGACAAGAACGGAGAGAACCGACGACTATGAGCGGATGCCAGTTTTCGAAAACGAGTGATGGTGCTATGCCGAGGATGTGAATGATGCGATGATGAAAGCGACAACCAGACGAAACACATGACGAGAATGGAATAAAATGGGAATCTTCTGGAGCATCGGTCCTGGGCTGTTACACCTGCCCAAAAGGTGACCAGCTCAAGTAGGCCCTCCAGATCCACTTAGACACCTCCAACAACGTGACCGAATACGAGGCCATTGTCCATGGCCTCTAGCTCGCCAAGGAGATCGGCATCAGGAGCATCCTATGCTTCGGCGACTCTAACATCGTGGTGCAGCAGGTCTCTGACGAATGGGACGCCAGGGACGCCAACATGGCCAGCTACCTCTTCCTCCTACAACAACTCACCGGCTCTTTTGAAGGCTATGATTTCCACCACGTCCCACGAGCGGACAACGAGGCGGCCGACACGCTGGCAAAGATCGGCTCCACCCGGCAAGCCATCCTAGTCAGTGTCTCCCTCGAGCGGCTGCTCAAACGATCAATCAATACTTCCCCAGAGTCAGAGTCCATCTTCATACCAGCCGACGCCGCAGGCCCATCGACGCCGCCGGCCGCCCCCATGGCATCTTCGCCATCGGTCTCCTGTCCCGGCTGCCCTGTCGGAGCTGGCTCAGCTAGCGCAGCCGGCTGCGTCCGAAGAAGCCGGCTCGGATGCCGCGGTTGTCATGATGGCGATCGATGCCTCTCCTGTCATCCCCGATCCGGGGGCTGGCAAGCCGGCCTCGGGGGCTGGCGAGCCGGTCTCGGAGATTGATCAACCAGGCCCGGGGGCTCCCGAGCCGGCCCCCATCTCGGCTCTCTCGTGGGCCTAGCCCGTCTTGGCATTCCTTCTTCGTGGGGATCTCCCCCCCGGACGAGGCCACGGCAAGACAAATCCAGTGCCGGGTCTCGGCTTATAGCATCATCAATCACGAGCTCGTCCACTGCAGCACCACTGGCATCTTCCAACGGTGTGTCGAGCCGGAAAAGGGCATGGAGATCCTCCTCGATATCCACCAGGGCGAGTGCGGGCAACATGCTGCCTCCACGACTCTGGTGGCCAAGGCTTTTAGTCACAGTTTCTACTGGCCCACCGCTTTGGAGGCGGCCAAGAAGCTAGTAGACGAGTGTGAGGGCTGCTAGCACTTCAGCACGCAGAGTCACCTACTGGCGTCACCCCCCAGACCATCCCCCTCTCATGGCCCTTCACCATCTAGGGGCTAGACATGGTGGGCCCCTTCAGGACCACACGAGGCGGCATGACACATCTACTGGTGGCCATCGACAAATTCACCGAGTGGATCGAGACCTAACCAATCAAGAAGCTAGATGGTCCACGACCGTTCGGTTCATCGATGCCATCATAGTTTGCTATGGCGTTCCCCACAGCATCATCATCAACAACGACACGAACTTCGCCAAGGGCGCGCTCACACGTTTCTACTCCAAGCAGGGCATCCGGATCGACATGCCCTCCGTCGCTCATCCACAGTCAAACAGCCAGGTCGAGGGGGTAAACGACCTAATCTTGCCTGACATCAATCCCCGCCTCGTAACACCGCTAGTGAGGTCAGCCGGCTGCCGGGTCGACGAGCTGCTGTCTATCGTTTGGAGCCTTAGGACCACTCCCAACCAATCAACCAGCTACACGCCCTTCTTCCTTGTGTACGGGTCCGAGGCGATCATCCCCACCAATATCAAGTTCGACTCACCTCGGGTCGCCCTATACACAGAGAAGGACGCAAAGGAGGCAAGAGAAGACGACATCGACCTACTCGAAGAAGCCCGCGAACTGGCCTTGAGCCGGACGACAATCTACTAGCAGAAGCTTCGGCACTACCACAACAAATGGATCCGACCACTCTCCTTCCGTGAAGGGGAGCTAGTGCTCAGGCGGATCCAGCGGACAGCCGGCCAGCACAAGCTGTCCTTCCCACGGGAGGGCCCGTTCATCATCAGCAAGGCGCTTCACAACAACACATACTACCTAATAGATGCTAGAAGCCGCAGAAGCGCAAGAGAGATGCCTCCGGTAGGGAGACCGAGGGCCTATGGAATGCGGCGCTCCTCCGTCTGTTTTACTCCTGAAAAAACCAGTGTATGTATGTATGTATCCCTCCCCTTTTGGGCTTATGAATGCAATGGGTGCCCCAGGCCGGCTCTTGGGGCACGCCATTTTCCTTTCCCTCCAAGTTTTTCTCCCGACCGGCTCCCCGATCCAGCTGGTCCTAGGTTGCCTCTCCCGAAATCGACCAAGTAGTGTGAGCTAAGAAAACCCTCCCACCCCTCCCAGCTACAGACTGGCTCCCGGCTGTCCGGCTGACGGGGCCCCAGGGCGGTAAAACTTAGCGCAGACGAAAATTTGATCGCAAGGGGGGTACCGGCTAGGTCTAGCCGGACTACCGCCTAGCCTCTACCACTCAAATTACCCCAAAAAAGGCTCTCGCGGTTCCTAAGCTCAAAACTGGCTCTCTTGAGGCGGACGCCCCGACCCAGCTGCAGACCGGCCCCTGGCTGTTGGGCTGGCGGGGCCGAAACCAAAGGAGAAAAGGGGTCGAGCAGACAGAACCAAGGGAGCAAAAAAGGGTAAGGACGAACCGGCACGCATGATAGGCAAACACATTAAGCATTGAACACACAAACTTAAAATAAAGAAGGCCCACGGCCATTACGATTCATTACATTACACCCCGAGTGGGTGTACTTGAGTCTAATGTATAGGATAAATAACAAAAGAAAAGATAAGATGCCCAGGGGCTTAGGCCACGGGCGCGTCGCCAGCCGGCGCGTCTCCAGCCGGTGCATCGCTGGACGGCTCGACTCTCGGCCCGGAGGTAGTCACAGCCTTCGGGTTGGCTTGCTTGGCCTTCAGGGCAATCTCCGTGGTCCCAGCCGTCTCAGTGCTGGAGTCGGTGCTCTCATTGGCGACCTCCTCATCCTCCGGACCTTGGGGGTTGCCGAAGGAGTCCTCAGCCACCCTCTCGCCGTCCTCGCCAAGGGCTGGCAGGAGCTCGTCCGGGCCGATGTACGAAGCGAGCTCGTTGGCCCGGAGGACGACGACCGGCTCTCAGGCCGCCCGCTCCTGAGCCGGCTTGTCCTACATAGTGGCCAGCCAGTCTAGGTCAATGCTGCGGTACCACGAGGTGACAAACCGAAGCGCCATCTGCGCGCCGGCTCGAGCCGCCGATGCCTTCCAGACCTCGAGCCGGGCCACGATGTGCTCCGGCCACAAGGCCACGTGGTTCTCCATATCTCCACGGCCCAGCCACAAGGCAGCGATGACCTCCTTGCCGGCCATCTTCAGCAGCTCCACGCTCCGCTCGAGGTGGATCAGCCGGTTCTGTATGGCGAGCCCAAGCTCCGCCATATCCCAAGAAGAGTCCTCCTAGATGGAGCGCCCGCGTGCCCGGAGACACTCCCGGTGCTCCTTGACAGCACGCTCAGTGCAGTGCTGGGTTTCCGGGAAGCGCCCTGAAGAAGAAAGGGAAGAAGGAGAAGAAGGCAAATCAAGGACAAGAACTGTCAAGAAGAAAGCAGCAGACAGAAAAAAGAAAAACGGGTACTTACGCTCGAGGGAGTCGTCCAACTCGATGGCGAAGTGGAGTGACGAGTCCCGCTCCGACACCAGCGCTGCCTCCACCTCGGCAAGAGCCACCCTGCACTCCTCGAGCATGCTCTCGAGACGGGTCACCTTGTTTTGGAGGGCGGCAGTGCATTGGGTGGCTTCGGCCAATTCCTTGACGGCTTCTCCTTGGTCGTCACCTCCCGCACCACGTCGGCCTTCAGGCAGTCTTGGGCCACCTGCCCATCCGCCAGCTGGGCGCTGACCCGGTCCCTCTCCTGGGTGACTGCCTGGATGCTCGGCGCCAGCTGGTCCCGCTCGGACAGCGTCCCGATCTTCTCCACACGGAGGGTGGTCAGCTCCTCTGCAAAGCAAAACGGGCATCAGCCGGACATTCCAGGCCCGTTCCTGCTGCAAGGCCACCGGCCCGGCTCCCGGGGGTTACGTGCCCCCCCACAAGACGTGACATACCTCGCACCCGTGCTAGCTCCTCCTCTAACCGGTAGAAGCCATGCTTGCCGCGGTTGTGGATGGATACCGCCTCATCAAACAACTTCTGTTGCTGGGAGTTCCCCTCCTGCCACAGGAAGTAAAAATCAAAAGACGGACAAGGAGATCTGGCCCGGCTACCCTACAGCCCGTCAGCCAGCCCGTATCTCGGGGGCTACATCCAGAGGGTGCGCTTGCACGCCCCACTAAAAATTTCAACAAGGATAACAACGCTTACCTCCGCGCGCTGCAGGGTGGTGTCGTCCGCCTCCGTGAACCAGGCCAGCTCCCAGCGGCACCGATCCAGGACGCTCCCCAACTCCCCGAACGTAGGGACCGGGCTGCCAGCTAGGGGAGCTGGAAGGGTTGGGACGCGCGCCAGCACCTCCCAGTCCCGGATTACATCCTGCATGGACCGCCGAGCCTAGCTATCATTGCCGCCCGTCCCGACGTTCGCCACGGTGCCGGACGTCGGGGGAGGGTTGATGACGGCAAGGGCACGGGAATCGATCCCCAGTTGCCCATCGCTCGGTGCTACCGCAGCCTCCTTCTCCTGCCGGCCCGATGATCGCGATGGACGGTGCCTCCGTTTTCATGGCCGGGGCGTCAGGCGACGCCTTTGGGGCCACCGGGACCTCCGGCACGTCGTCCCGGGCCGGCTCATAGGATAATTCCGCACAACGACCCATCATTATTCCACATTCGCTATTTGTAATATATTGTAATATTATGTTAACAACAACTATTTTAATATTTTGGTTCTCTTATTTCATGTAAGGCTATCCTCTTCATACCCACAATGTAGTTTTATATCTTGTTTCTAGATGGAAGCAAACATTCGGTGAACGTAGAGTCGTATCGATGGCAGATAGGACTTGAGGGAATATTGATCTTACCTTTGGCTCCTTGAGGGTTCGACACTCCATACTTATCACTTCCACCTTTGGAAATTGCTATGATGATCCCTTTCACTTGGGGATTATCAAGCTCTTTTCTGGCGCCGTTGCCGGGGAGCAATAGCGTGGGGTTGATATTCTCATGTATGCTTATTTGCTTTCTTCACTAAATAGATTTTGTTTTCCCTTTTTACTTTATGTAGTTGTGGGTGAAACAAACAAAAATATTAAATAATGAAAAATACAAAAACAGTTACTTGCCCCTTTTTCCTAAGAATTTTTTCAAAAAGAGAAGTGCTTGGAAGGTTGTGCATTGGAGAAGTGAGGGTCGACCTTGAGCACTTGTTTTCATGCTCATGGAAACAATGTAGATTTTTTCATGCAAGCCCCTGAAAAATAATTATCACCTTGTATATATCCATTGTATTATAAAAATAATGTGCCAACATTTACTCTTAGGATGATTAGATTGCTTGTTTGGTGTGTATAGTGCAAAAACAGAAACTTTGGTTGTAGTGCGTGAATTTACATTTTTTATTGGAACGCAAACGTTTTTGAAGGTTTTACACAGTAGTCAGTACGACTATGCAAGTTTTTTATTTTTTCCTAAATTTTTGAGAATTGTTTGAGTTATAGAAGTATACAAAGTTTTCAGATTACTACAGACTGTCGTGTTTTTGACACATTCTGTTTTCTATGCATTGTTATCTTATTTTGATGAATCTATGGCTTGTATCGGGGGTATGAACCATGGTGAAGTTGGACTATAGTAAGATATAATGCTAATATGAATTTGTAATGAGTTAACAACAGTACTTAAAGTAGTAATTTGCTTTATTATACTAACGGATCTCATGAGGGTTTTCTTATGTTTTGTGTGAATGAAGTGTTCGAAGATCGAGGAGGTATCGATATAAGAAGAATATGGAGAGACAAGAGTTCTAGCTTTGGGTGCCCAAGGCACCCCAAGTAAATATTTCAAGGAGACTGTCACACCCTTTGTTTTGATCACTTTTTATGCTTGGATTTTGTAAAATTTGGAGCCAATTAAAACTTTTCCAATACTTTTGCTTGTTTGAATTGTTGCTTGTTTGCTTGTTGATTGTGGTATGTGGCACTCTCAGATTCTATCCCTCATCATGCTCATTTCCCTTGACCCAAACTTCTTGCGCAATGATCATGCCATGTGAATCGTGCCCAAAACCATTTTTATCAAATTTTATTTTGACCAAAAGGTATTTATTCAAATTAGGTTTTCAAAAAAACCACGAGTTGAGGTCTGCACTGCAAGTCCTCAAATTGGATAGATCCTTCTTCCCCAAAGGCTTTACTTCAAACCTACTATGTTTAATACTTCCCAAAACCACCAAATATTAATTTGAAAGATTATTTTAATATTTTATTTAAAGGGTTTTTCTTAAGACCGGAAATGGTTTTTCAGCGGGAAAAATTATTTAAATGCTTTCAAAATATTTGAGAAAATTTAGGGAAACTCAGTGGACATATATTTTCCATATATATGAGTTTAAACACATGGACATGTTCAAATCATTGGCAAAACCCCCCTAAAACCTTTCTGTCCAAATCAAGCTTTTGAAATATTTCTATAATAAATATTCTCAATAAATTACAGGAAAATTACAGCAAGTCAACACTATCATAGGTGATGATCTTGCAAAGTTGCATTTCAATCCAGGTTGATTTGGTTCATCAAACTGTTCCAAACCCCTTCCTGTCCAGATTCAAATTGGAACAACTTTACATTGTGAAGTTTCTCTCCTTGACCCCAAACTTTGTGGACATGCTCTAATCAGCAAATCATGATGCTACACTAAGTGGTGCATCAAGGGTAATATCTTAGCATAACTAGATCTACAGAAACCTGATACTGTTAGTTTCTAGGGTTCACAAAGTTTCTATTGTCAACTTTGCTCACTGGAGCTCAAACTTGGTGACCAGGCTTATTTTCAACCACCATTTAATCCTGTCAAATCTCATGGCAAGCAAAGTCCATTTGCTTGCCCTAATCCCCATCAAACACCTTCTGCAGGTTTGGAAAAATCTTGTTTTGACCACCTTTTACTTTTCCCCTTGCATCCAAATTTTTACCACACTTTCTCCCTCAACTCTTACCCCTCCAGTAAAAATCTCAAGTCCATAGGCCACTGGAAGATGGGGCAAATCCCCCATTTTCACCTTTGGACAGCCCTGGCAAGAGCTCTCTCTCCCCACCCCTCTTACTCTATTCCTATCCTGGGGCATCCTATGCATTTTCTCTTAAACTAGATGCCCCTAGATTCCCCAAGACAGATTTGGCCGCGCACAAAACGCAGTTGGCATGCCATGGCATGCCAAACACGCGCTCTGGAGCAAGCTACAGTGCCGACAGGCACTGTAGCCATTGCCCACAGCATGGTTCGGGTGGCCTCGGGTCTCCCCTCGAGCCACTTGCCCCCCTCGGCATCCACGGCATGCCACCATGTCGGCCCCCTCCTCTCTCCCGCTCCTTCTCCCTCCTCCCACACGTGCCGAGTGCTGCCCGACTCGGCTAGTGAGCAGGCTCACACGTGTGCCTCCTCTCTCTCCCTTGCTCCTGCTCGTCATGGACCAACCCCAGGTACACCCCCGAGCAGCCCCGCGAGCTCTCTCTACCTCTGCCCTCGGCCACGTCCTCGCTGGCGCACGGTTCATCAGTGGACTCGCGCCCCGGCTATAAAAAGCTCCTGGAGCCCCCCTCTCTCCTCCTCTGGCCCCCTTCCACTTCCAATCACCCCCTTGGCCACCCTAGTGACCGTTTGGAGCACCAGTCCTCGGGATTGAACGAGGCACCGCCTCGTCAGGGCTTCATCGATCTTGGGCTACCGGCCCGCTCCGGCCTCCCTTCCTCCTCCGTTGAGACCCTAGAGAGCCCCCGCATCGCTCCCCCTTCCTCCCTGACCGTTTTGCTGCAAGAAACAACCCTAGAGACCTCCTCCCAAAGCTTCCTCTATCGTGGGTGCTTGCCGCCGGTGACTCCGTCCACCTACGGTGCTCCCTTCACCTCCAGGGAATCGGCGACTCGACCCCGAGTCCATTCCCACTCTCTCCTGCCACCGCCATGCCCTCCACCGCCACCGGTGAGCCTCTCCCCTCTCTGCCCCGAGGTGGGAGAAGGATCCGATAGTGGGGCCCCACCTGTCAGCCTCTCACCTCCCCCTCCCGCGCTCTCTCTCCCCTAGCAGTCGCCGACGGCTGGGCCCCGTGCCTCAGGTTTGAACCTGGACACGCGCATGGCTGGCTAGCTGGGCCGACCCAGCTGCTGGCCGCCTCTGGCCCAAGGTCAGAGGCCTCCCTCTCTCCTTTTCTTTTGCCCTTCTGTGGTTTTTTTATAAAAATCCCACGGGATTAAGTAAAAATCCAAATCCAATTATTTTTCCACCTAAATTCCTAGAATATTCTGTAGAATTTATTAATGCGACTTGTAAAAAATTTGAAAACATTTTATGTACAGTTTAATTTTAAAACCCCTTTTTGGCATTTTTAGACACTGTTAAAAATAGATTTGAAAACCTTTTTCACGACAAAACCTTAGGAGAATATTTTTAGTATTTAATAGAATAGGGTAGAATTTTATTATTAGCTTTGTGTGCTCTGTTTTTGTATGATGCTTATTTTTACCGCTATTTATCATGATGGTAGATTGCGCTATTGACGAGGGAGTTGGACCCGAAGACATTGAAGATCCCGAAGACTTTGTTGAGCCAGGCAAGCAGCCCTTTGACCATGTTAAGAAACTATTTTATTACACATCATATAGCACTTTACTTTTGTTATATTTAAGCATGTGGAGTAGTGACCACTTCGGCGGGTTGCTTCCGATACTTTTGCCATTGACACTTGCATCGTGCATGACCCTACCACCTTAGGAGGGTTATGCAAGTGGGTGTAGATAGGATGCTAGTAGATGCTACACAAGTGGGTTTGGGATTATGCATGGTGTTGGAAAGAAAGGAATGATTTCAAAGACTTTTCGAAAACCCCGTCGGGTGCCACTAATGCCCGAGGGAGAAGATGATGAGTTGGGTAACCACTTTAGAAAGAAGTGGTGTACCGGAACAAGTGAGTGTGTGTTTTCAAAAATGGAGTGTTTTAAGGTCTGCTGACCGTCCCAACCTTACATTCGCAACCACGATACCCCTTATGGGACGGGGCTTTGTTGATTACTATGGTGGGTACTGGCAAGGAGCATTACTAGTGGCGAGAGTGGCATGGTCACTCTCGATACGGGGTCGTCCCGGAAGTGGAAGGCCATGCACTGTCTTTACATGCACCGGGCACACCATTGCGTGCCCTCATGGATGATACGTATGATGTATATCATGAGGGATGGCACCAATGAGTGGACTCTTTGTTTAGTATCACCATGGGAAAGGCAATGTTCGGGTGCTTACCTCGGGTATGTTATATACCGCGAGTCGTGGATGACACGGAAGTTGCATGAGTCTTGTGGGTAAAGTGTGGAACCTCTGCAGAGTGTAAAACTATTCGAATAGCCGTGTCCGCAGTCATGGACAGTTGGAGGTCCTTCTTAAACTACCTCCGGATGTTTTCGCAAACTTGGTGTGAGTGTGTGTGTGTTGGTGAAAAAGAGGTCACTTGAGCTATGTCCGATGACTTAGCTTGATGATTGACTAAACCCGATGACTTAGCATAATGAATGAACATGATATGTTCAACCCCTGCTTATGATGATATCTATAACTTGTTCATATGGATATCTGCCAACTGATGATGCATGCTTTCCTAGTTACTTAATCATGTTATTGCATTCAAAAATTGGCTTTCCGCAAATTACCTACTTAGTGCTATATCATGCATTACTATTATCTTGTTCCACAACTTGGGTTGCTTGCGAGTACATTCAAAGTACTCATTGGCTTGCCACTGGTTATTTAATTGGCCAGGCATGAAAGAACAGGAATTCGTTGAAGAGTTCGTTGGTGATGAACATGCAAACTAGGACGCTTCCTAGTCAAAATTCCTGTAGGTTAAGGCAGATGGCAATGGGTTCACGCTTTCGATCAAGATTTCTGTTGTTGGTTCTGTCTGTGTGTGTGGCCAATGTGGCCCTATCTATGTAATACTAGACCTTCATGGTCTTTATTTGTGTAAGACGCTAAATGTGGATGTAAAACCCTATTATTCAGCTTCTGTGTGTACAGTGAGCATTGATCTCTGGGATCACTGTACACGTACATTCGGTGATCACGACTTATGAGTCGGGGTCCCCATAGAGCTAGTATCAGAGCCATCCTGACTTTAGTAAGCCCTTAGTTAGCATGGACGTTAGTTAGGAAAAATCGTTTTTCAAAACTACACCTAGCACCTATACTTAGGAATTCTATACTATTTACCTCTTCTATACTTCACACAACACTCTGCTGACTCTCCTCCCTTCAAACCTTTGTAGATGGCCGTCGTACCCGAAGCCTTCCTCACATCCGGCTTTCCCTTACTCCTTGGAGATAGCCTGGAGAAGTGCCAGTTTCGTCAACCACCCGTTTTCCTCTACCACGAGCACTGGGACGATGCCTTCACAAGGGAGTACCACGTGAATGTGGTCGTGAAGGAAAACGACTCCCCGACCAGTTGTTTCTTTGAAGGACCATGGATGGTGACCCTCGTACTCGTAGTCCAGTCAGCTACACGCAAGGCACTTCTGCACCTATGAGACATGATTCCAAAGATGGCGGATGAGCGGGCTACTCGCTACCTTCCCTTCAGGAAGGATGATCTTGGCAAGAGTTGGACACTGGTCCCGACCTAGGAGGACGGCACACCACTTAGGTTCCAGACCTACTTTAGCCTCTCCACCGATAGTCTGGTTCAGTGCTTGATTAAGGAGTCCGTGAAGCTCCGCGAGGAACTTCACCACACCTGAGAGCTACTTCGACAAGCCAAGACGAAGCTAGACAAGATCAAGAAGGATGGAGCCCCTGAAGGACGACCAGCTATCGCTTACAAAGGAGGAGTACCCCCAGCTAGAGATGCACCCACACGTCATCATCGCATAAGTGCAAAGGAGTACCATGAGCTCTTCACCGATCCGCCAGCAAAGCATCGTCGGGATGGACCTCCTCTCTCCCCGGCCTCTTCGACCGGGAATGATGCCCGTTCAAATGATGAGCAGGAGGAAGACCCAGAGGAGTCTGACTACAAGACCGAGCACTCCACCACCTTTGTCCGAGAACCCCTAGGGTAGGATCAGTCATGTATCCCTCATGTGAAGTCGAGTCTGTGTAATGGTTCATATGAAACCATGTGTGCTTGTTGTTTGTTTTGTTGTTTGTATTCCGATTCAAGTTGCACTTTTGCCTAAGGCAAAATGTAAGCGACTCCATCGTCTATCTTAATATATGTTGGTCTTTCAACCTTTGTTTTACCACACTTGCACTCAACCAACCCCCTTAGGCGTGCTTTTCCATTGTTGCTTTTCATCTCGTCTGTCCCAGTTGTTTGACTTGGCTGCTCCAAACAGGATGGTGACTACTACCCGCAATAGCTCCTTCACCAACCCTGAAACCGGCAACTCAAGCCAACAATAGGGAGCTGGTGGGGCTGCTCACGCTGGAGGACACCAGGAGCAGCCACAAGGCGACATTCCCCCGCCACCACCTCCATCCGAGAACATGACCATAGCTCAGTTTCTCCAAGTTCTCCGAGAGGAATGCCAAACCAACAATGCTGCTATTCAGCAGATGGCTCAGGCCCTTGTGAACAACCAGCTGCAAGGCAGGAACGGCAATAGCCGCTCCACTCTGTCTGAGTTCATGAGGAATTCGCCCCCAACCTTCACCGAGACTGGTGAACCCTTGGATGCTGACGACTGGATCTGCACCATCGAGGACCTCCTTGCACTGGTCAATTGCAATGAGGACCGTGAGAAGGTGTTGTATGCCTCTCCCTGCCTTGGAGGTACCACCCGAGCTTGGTGGGATGGGTTCAAGGTCATGCAAGGTGAGCCTGTGATCACTTGGAATGACTTCAAGGAAGGATTCCGCACTGCCCACATTCCTTCTGGGATCATGGCTATCAAGAAGAGAGAATGCCGAGCGCTGAAGCAAGGAAGTGGCCTCTGTCAAGGAGTACCTGCAGAAGTTCAACATGCTGTCAAGGTATGCACCTGAAGATGTCAACACGGAGGCTGTCAAGAAGGAACGCTTCATGGAAGGACTTCAACAGACCCTGCATTATCAGCTCATCGCTTGCGACTTTCATACCTTCTTCGACCTGGTGAACAAGGCCCTCATGCTGGAAGACAAGCGTAGTGCCATAGACGACACTCGCAAGCGCAAAATGATCAGCAAGCGTAGCTCGAGCAACCAGAAGCCTCGCCCCTAGGAGCCAGCCCCGGCCAAGCCAACCTATTAGCCACAGCAGGCTAGACTTCATGCGCCTCGTCCGAGCTACCAGCGTCAGTAATATGCCAATCCTAAGCCATCTTAGAACAACCCCAATAACAACAACGGTGGAAAAAGCTACAACAACAACCCTGGGCAAGTCACTTGCTTTGGGTGTGGTCAGTCTGGACACATCTCTAAGCTATGCCCCAACAAGAAGCCAGATGCCCCGCGCCCCAATGCACCAAACCAAGGTCAAGGCCGTGGAGCACCACCAAGGAACCCAGCTCCCCGCAACCAGCCCAACAATGGCAAGGGTTGTGTGAATCACGTCACCGCTGAGGAAGCCCAGGAAGACCCAAACTTCATATTGGGTACGTTCCTCGTCAACTCAACCCCAGCAACAGTACTGTTTGATTGTGGAGCTTCGCATTCTTTTGTCACCCAAAAGTTTGCATTAGAGAGTGGCATGAAACGTACACCCCTAGGTAGTCGTATGTTGATACAAACCCCGGGATAAGTTATGAAGTCTTGGATAGGTTGTAAAGGAGTGGAGATTAACATCAACGAGGTGGACTTCCTAGTAGATCTTATAGTTCTAGATTCACGAGGCTTGGACGTCATGCTTGGCATGAATTGGTTGACCAAGCACCAAGGTTTGTTAGACTGTGCCAAGAGGAGAGTTACCACGACCAATAGCCAAGGAGTGGAATTCAAGTATGTTCCCAACCCTTCCTACACTCAAGCCCCTCAGGCTAGCTATCTATTGGGAATTGAGTTGGATCAAGTGCCAGTGGTATGTGAATACCCGGATGTGTTTCCAGTCGAGCTGCCTGAAATGCCTCCTGACCGCGACATTGAGTTCATCATTGAGATTATGCCCGGATCAAGGCCCATCTATAAGAAGGCCTAAAGGATGGGATCCGAAGAGTTTGCTAAATTGAAGAATCAACTGGCAAAGCAGCTCAGGAAAAGATTCATTCACCCTAGTGCCTCTCCATGGGGATCACCTGTTCTATTTGTGTCAAAGAGGGACAGAACTATCATGCTCTGTGTCCATTACCGTTCTCTCAATGAGGTCACAATAAAGAACAAGTACCCCTTCCCCAAGATTGAAGACCAGTTTGATCAGTTGAATGGAGCCAAGGTGTTTTCCAAGATCGACCTCAGGTCTGGGTACTATCAGCTGAAGATCAGACCCCAAGACATTCCAAAGACGACATTTGTAACCCCGTATGGCCTGTATGAATACACGGTCATGTCATTTGGGTTAACCAACGCCCCTGCCTACTTCATGTACCTCATGAATAAGGTCTTCATGGAGTACTTGGACAAGTTCATTGTCATCTTCATTGATGACATACTCGTCTTCTCCAAGTCTGAAGAAGAGCATGAGGAACACTTGAGATTGGTCCTTGAGAAGCTTAGAGAGCACCATCTTTATGCCAAGTTTAGCAAGAGTGAATTCTGGCTGCATGAAGTTGGATTCTGGGGTCATGTGTTGACTATAGAAGGATTATCAGTGGATCCTGGAAAGATTGAAGCCGTGACTGAATGGCAAACCCCAACCACTGTGAAGTCAGGAGCTGCCTCAGACTCGTGGGATATTACCGCAAGTTTGTAGAAGGGTTCTCGAGCATTGCCCGACCCATGACCCAGCTTTTGAAGAAGGAAAAGAAGTTCGAATGGACAACTAAGTGCGAGGAAAGCTTCCAGGAGCTCAAGAAGAGATTGACTAAAGCTCTAGTTCTGGCCACCCCCGATATTCAGGAGTTTGTGATATACTGTGCTACATTGAGAACCGGTCTTGGAGGTGTTCTGATGCAAGAAGGCGGAGCCATAGCATATCTATCCAGATAGCTACGTCCTCATGAAGAGAAATATGCTACTCATGATCTTGAGTTGGCAGCCGTGGTTCATGTCTTGAAGACGTGGCGATATTACCTTCTAGGGAAGCGATGTGATATATATACATACCACAAGAGTTTGAAGTATATTTTCACTCAGAGGGAATTGAACATGAGGCAGCGAAGATGGTTGGAGTTGATCAAGGATTATGACCTCACTGTTCAATACCACCCTAGAAAGGCCAACGTGGTAGCATACGCCTTAAGCAGAAAGGCTTGTTCCTTGAATGCCATGATTAAGGAAAGGCTACCAGTCCTATATGAAGAGCTTGAAAGCTTCGGCTTGGAACTAGTTGCACCTGGATTCCTCGCCAACCTCGAAGCAAGGCCTACCTTGATGGATGATATCAAAGAAGCTCAGAAGGGACACGAGAGCATCAAAGGCATCAAGAGGAAGATCAAGGCAGGCAAGGCCCCAGGATTCTCAGTGGATGAACAAGGAGTTGTATGGTTCGGGAATAGCATCTGCGTACCCAACAAAGAGGATCTCAAGAACTTGATCTTGCGAGAAGCTCATGACACTCCATACTCCATCCATCCTGGAGGGACCAAGATCTGTCAAGACCTCAAAGCAAGGTTCTGGTGGCATGGCATGAAACGGGAGATAGGCACCTTTGTCACCAAGTGTGATATATGCCAGAGAGTCAAAGCTGAGCACCAGCGACCTGCTCAGTATTGCAACCTCTCAAAGTGCCTGAATGGAAGTGGGACAAAGTCGGGATGGATTTCATCACCGGATTACCAAGGTCAAGCAAAGGACATGACTCTATTTGGGTCATTGTCGACCACCTGACTAAGGTAGTCCATTTCATTCCCGTTAAGACCATCTATGACGGGAACAAGCTAGACAGCCTCTACATCGAGCGTATCGTGAGCCTTCATAGAGTTCCTAAGGAGATCGTGTCGGATCGAGGAACCTAGTTCACCTCGAGGTTCCGGAAGATGTTTCAAGGAGCCATGGGAACCAAGCTATCCTTGAGCACTGCTTTTCACCCCCAGGCCGGTGGGCAAACAGAACGAGTAAATCAGATACTCGGAGATATGCTCCACGCTTGTGTTTTGGCAGATGGAACCAAGTGGGAAGATTGCCTACCGTTTGCCGAATTCTCCTACAACAATAGCTATCAGTCGAGTCTTGAGATGGCACCATTTGAGGTGTTGTATGGACGCAAGTGCCGTACTCCCCTCAATTGGTTAGAGACCGAAGAAGGATTAGTTTTTGGACCAAATATCCTTAGCGAGGCAAAAGATCAAGTTCAACTCATCCGAGAACGTCTGGAGGCCGCCAAATCAAGATAGAAGAGTTGTGCAGACTCCCACCACCGAGAAGTGACCTTCTGTGTCGGAGACCATGTCTACCTCCAAGTCATGCCTCTCAAGGGAACCAAGCATTTCCATGTCAAAGGGAAGCTCGCACGAAGATATATCGGCCCCTTCAAGATCACTGCTACGCGTGGAGAAGTTGCCTATCAACTAGAGCTACCTTCCGAACTATCGAATGTGCACAACGTGTTTCATGTGTCAGAACTCTGGAAGTGTCTGCAAGTTCCCAACTGCCCCGACCTCTATAAGGACATCGACTATCAAGCCATCGATCTTTAGCCAGACCTCACTTATAGTGAGATGCCAGTTCGCATTCTGGATGAGGCAGAGCATTGCACCCGAAGCCGCACCATCAAGTACTTCAAGGTCCAATGGAGCAACCACACTGAAGCTGAAGCAACCTGGGAGCATTTAGACTATCTTAGATCTGAGTTCCCTTATCTTTTTAGTGCTTAGCCTAGGAATCTTGGGGACGAGATTCATGTAAGGGGGGTAGGTCTATCACACCCTGTGTTTGTATCACTTGTTATGCTTGGATTTATAAAATTTGGAGCCAATTAAAACTTTTCCAATGCTTGTGCTTTGTTTGAATTGTTGCTTGTTTGCTTGTTGATTGTGGTATGTGGTACTCTTAGATTCTATCCCTCTTCATGCTCATTTCCCATGACCCAAACTGCTTGCCCAATGATCATGCCATGTGAATAGTGCCCAAAACCATATTTATCAAATTTTATTTTGAACAAAAAGGATTTATTCAAATTAGGTTTTCAAAACCCCCTGAGTTGAGGTTTGCACTACAAGTCCTCAAATTGGGTAGATCCTTCTTCCCCAAAGGCTTTACTTCAAACCTAGTATGTTTAAGACTTCCCAAAACCACCAAATATTAATTTTAAAGATTATTTTATTGTTTTATTTAAAGGCTTTTTCTTAAGACCAGAAATGGTTTTTCATAGGGAAAACAATATTTAAATGCTTTCAAAATATTTGAGAAAATTTAGGGAAACTCAGTGGACATATATTTTCCATATATATGAGTTTCAACACATGGTCATGTTCAAATCATGGGCAAAACCCATCTAAACCCTTTCTGTATAAATCAAGATTTTGAAATATTTATATAAGAAATATTCGCAATAAATACCATGAAAATTCCAGCAAGTCAACACTATCATAGGTGATGATCTTGCAAAGTTGCATCTCAATCTAGGTTGATTTGGTTCATCAAACTGTTCCAAACCCCTTCATATCCAGATTCAAATTTGAACAACATTACATTGTGAAGTTTCTCCCCTTGACACCAGCTTTGTGCCCATGCTCTAATCAACAAATCATGATGCTACACTAAGTGGTGCATCAAGGGTAATAGCTTAGCATAACTAGATCTATAAAAACTTGATTCTGTTAGTTTCTAGGGTTCACAAAGTTTCTATTGTCAACTTTGCTCATTTGAGCTCAAACTTGGTGATAAGGCTTATTTTCAACCACCATTTAATCCTGTCAAATCTCACGGGAAGCAAAGTCCATTTGCTTGCCCTAATCCCCATCAAACACCTTTTGCATGTTTGGAAAAATCTTGTTTTGACCACCTTTTACTTTTCCCCTTGCCTCCAAAATTTTACCACACTTGCTCCCTCACCTCTTACCCCTCCAGTAAAAATATCAAGTCCATAGGCCACTGGGAGATGGGGTAAATCCCCCATTTTCACCTCTGGACAGCCCTGGCAGGAGCTCTCTGTAACAGCCCGGGACCGATGCTCCAGAAGATTCCCCTTTATTTCCATTCCCGTCCGTGTTTCGTTTGGTTGTGGCATTCATCATTGCATCATTCATATCATCTGCATGGCATCATCACTCGTTTTTGGAAACTTGCATCAGTCGTAGTTGCCGGTTCTCTTCGTTTGTATTTTTGACCTTTCGAGGCCAACCACACGCACGCGCGCGCGGCATCGTTAAAAAACCCGTTTTTAAAGCACGCAAAAAATATTCCCGGATTGGGTCGAAACCTGGCGTGGAGTCTTATTATAGTGTACGTAGGACGCCTACCATATTTCGTCGCAATCAGAGGTTGTTTGATACCCGAACGGTCAACCATAGCAGTGTGGTCATCGATTTAATTATCAGTCGTTTCTGGTGTTTTAAAAACTCAATGCTGGGCCACTATCTTCCCTCTCATCTCAGCCCAACCAACTCTCCTAGCAACCCCCTCCTCTTCCGAGCTGTCCGATCAAGATCGAACAGCTCGAAAACGGGTGAAACCCCTCAAACCCTAGCTATTTTGCTATATATGGACCTCCTCCTTGCCCAAATATGGCCTTCTCCCACCTCTTGCCTTGTTTTCCATGCCTGGCCAGCACCCGCCACCACTTGTCATGCCGCCGCTCGCCAGCCGCCACTTGAGATGGTGCCCCGGCCAACCGGGAGCCGCCACGTCGCCCGCAAGCCTCCAACCAGCCGCCACACAGTCTGTGAGCCCGCGAGAACCCAGATCGGGCCCTAGGAGCCCATCTAGTGCCCGACGCAGCTGGGGGTTGCCCTCCCTGCCGTCTCCCTCAAGCGAGAGCTCACGCCCGAGCTTGTGGCCAGCTGCTCGACCTTGCCGCCTCTGCATGCCAGCGCCGTCCGACGACCCAGCCGATGAGAACTCGCCGTCGCTCGAACCGGGCCCCCTCTCTCTCTAGCGCTTTCACATTTCTTCCCTCACCTCATTGCTTGTTCTCTTCTTCATGGCCATGGAGCTCGTGCTCGCAGCACCATGAACGTGCAGTTGAGCCACCGTCTGAGCTCCGCCCGCCGTCGTTGATGCCCGGATCTGGTTTCGGATGACCGGATCCACCCATTCCCCGTCGCCTGCCGGCGCCCTACGGTATGACCGCCAGCCCCAACGGCGTTGACCTTCGTTTTCCCTGCCATGGCCACGGGAGCTCATGGTGCTCGATCTGCCCGAGTGCTCGGCCGTCGCCCTATCGCCCGCATGGGCCGGCCCAGCAGCGCCTCGAGCCAGTCCGCTCCTCTGCCACCTGCTCTACCGCATGGGCCGAGGCCCACTAGGTGAGCACCCCCCGTTCACCTATCCAGTGCCTGGGGCACCATATTCTATAAAGCGCTCGCCCACTGTTTAGGCCAACAGACAGTTTTGGCCCATGAATGTTTTTTCCGATCTTGCGAATTTGCTAATTAACCTGTGAATTTAAATTTTTCAGAAAAACCCCTAAACTTCATGCATTAATAACTTTTCAACCGTGCATCATATTTAAAAACTTTAGATATGTAATATGACCAGAATTTTGTGTAGATTCACAATATTCAGCTCTCACATGCGAGAAAAATGTTTAACCTGCTGTTTTCATTTAATTTTCATAAATGCCATGTTATAATGAATTATTTAATAACTTTTAAACCGTAGCTCCCTTGAGAATGGATTACATATGTAACTTGGCTAGAAAAATGTGTAGAATCTCATGGTGTCATTTATTTTGGTATTTAACAACTCTAAAGTTGTGTTAGGACAGATCTGGACCTAAATCATAATATGCATATGGGGACGTTTCGGATATGCTATATGTTGCATCCGGCCCCATTTAAAATGCCTAGACGATATAGTTGTTCGTGCTTCACCTCTTGCCATGATAAACAACATTAACCACTTTCTCATAATATGGAGATCTATTATTTTGTTATATGTATGTTGTCCCTCTCCATTTAAAAATTGCTTAATTCCATCTTCGCCTTATGCCATGACCACCCATGTTAAAAATAACATTTAATATTGATGAGTACCTAAACGAGAGTGAACTAAATAATTCGAACGTGGAGTTTCGTCAATATGCAACTCGTTGCATATTGAGCTTCACTTAATGTGTAGGAGTTGTTTGATGTGCTTTGCGATGCCTTGCATAATAAAATCGGACATGCATCATATTTGTTTGCGCATCGTGTCATGCATATGTTGTGGTGTATCTTGTGTTGATTGTTGTTTCCGAATTGCTTCTTCTCGATAGAGTTCCAAAAGCATTTGGAGTGTGAGGATTCGATTGACTACGTTGGCTCGTCTTCTTCATGGACTCGTTCTTCTTCTGAGTGGGATCTCAGGCAAGATGAAACATTTCCCTGGATACCACTACTATCATTGCTATGCTAGGTGTTTCACTTTTATCGTTATGTCACGCTAGCTACCACTTGTTTGTCAAGCCTCCCAACATTGCCATGAAAGCCTCTAACCCGCCACCTTCCTAGCAAACCTTTGTTTGGCTATGTTATCGCTTGCTCAACCCCTCTTATAGAGTTACTAGTTGTAGGTGCAATTGCTTCCATGTGACAACATGGACATTCTTTTGTTAGCACAATATTATTGCTATTTAATTTAATGCACTAATACACTTGGTAAAGGGTGGAAGGCTTGGCCTTTTCTCAGTGTTTTGTTCCACTCTTGCCACCCTAGTTTCTTGTGAACCGGTGTTATGTTCCATAATTTAGCGCTCCTAACATGCTCGGGGTTGTTATGGGACCCCCTTGATTTTTGTTTTGGGATAAAACTCTTCTGTCAAGGCCCAACTTGGGTTTTACCATTCTCCAACCTAATTAAACTTGCATAGGGATTTCCCGAACCCCGTGGATAATTAATCAACAACCCGGGCCAGTGCTCCTCATGAGTGTTGGTCCAAAATGGCAGTCGCTGGGGCCAGCAACGGGTGTGCAAGCCGGAAACTTTGCCAATCTGGTCGTGTCCTGAGAATGAGATACGCGACTCTTATCGGGTTCGTCGACACGTCAAGCGGCCTTGCTAGATTTGTTGTGCCTTTCTCGAATGCCTTGCGTGAGGAACTCTGATCTTCTTTGGGCTATCTCGAGGTGTCGGATTTCCTTTGGAATTGCCTAGGATGATCACGAGATCCATGGTCGATGTTGTTCCCACGGCGTGTGGTTAATTTGTGGTGGATGAGTTGGAGCATCCTTACAGGGTTAAATCTTTTCAAGAAGCCGTGCCCGCGGTTATGTGGATAACTTGGATACTTTGTTTAACACCCAGTCATAGCAAACTTGAAGTAAACTCAAATAAAATACACCAACCGTGTGCGTAACCGTGACTATCTCTTCTCATGAGTCCTTATCCGAGAGAGAACACGGTGGGGTTATGATTGCCGTAAGTAGGTGTTCATGATCAGTTAGCGATCATTACTAGTTCATGTCCGTTATGCGTAGACCACCATACTTTACTTTCTTTATTTGTAAGTTAGCCACTCAAATAAATGCTTAGTCGCTTGCTGGAGCCTCACCACTTAACCATACCTCACCCATTAAGCTTTAATAGTCTTGATACCCTTGGAAATGAGATTGCTGAGTCACTATGGCTCATAGATTACTACAACAACAGTTGCAGGTACAGGTAATGTGATGATTGAACGTGAGCGCATTGCTTGGTTGATTTGGAGTTCTTCTTCTTCATCATCAATCTAGGATGGGTTCCAGGCGGCAGCCTGGGATAGCAAGGATGGGTGTCATTTTATCGGTTGATTTCGTCCGTGGTCGGACCCTGCTCTTCTGTATGATGTTTGAGTATGTTGTTGTATTTATGTGATATTGATGTAGATTGTGGCGAGTGTAAGCCAATTCCATATACTCATCTCTTCTATAAATGTACTTGTAATGATATCCATTCTTGCAACACGATGAGATGCGCTTCTATCCCTGTCGAGGACCTCGTGCCAAAAATAAGGATAGGACCGCATCTTGTGCGTGACAAGTTGGTATCAGAGCCTGTACCGACCTAGGATCCCCCTTGATTGATCGAACTTGGCCGAGTTGTGTCTAGTGAAAAACTATTTTGAGTCTAGTTATATCGAAGTGTAGGATTCTTTTTACTCCTCTTCTATGCTCTGGTGAGGAATTACGACGTAGGAATTTTGATTCTACCCTCTTCTCACTCAATTTTTTTAGGATCACGTGGGTATTTTGGAAACTGTATGATACCGATGTGACAGAGTTCTGTCTTGGTGCCTCCTGTCTGACTTGATTTCTTCCGGGGAGTTGAGCTCTAGGGAATTCTTGGCACATCGTTATCATTCAGCTTCCTTAGTATCTCGGGACGGTGGGTGTTCGGAATTGCTTCAATACTTGTTGTGGTGAGATAAGGTCGAAGTCACCCAGTACTTGGGAGGCGTCCAGGGTACCACCATGGTTAGTATCGTTGTGCTTTCGAGGATCCGAGTTCGATGGACTTGCGAAAGCCTCTGGTTATGTGTTAAAGGATGGATACAGTTGGGGTGTAGGTTTGCTAGTTGTGTGAGATATTTCCTCCTTCTATTTCCCACACCGGATTGCATAACCAGAAAGTTTTCAGAAGTTCTTAGGTGGGAATTCAAGCAGGTACCTAGGATTATCTTTCCAACAAGTGCATAGTGGGTATGTATTTGTTCTGGCTTTTTTCATAAGCCTCATCCTTTGTTTTGTTTTCGGAAATGGTAATTCGAGTTGCTTAGATGTCAAGTGGTGATTTGATATCTTGCTAAGTAGTATTCTCATATTTCTGTGGGAATGCTAATTCTTTTGCCCAATCAAGTTATCATATCAATTCTTTTCAACCGGCGCGCTTCTATTCAAGATAATTCAATCATCTCCAAGATTTGGAAGATCAACCCTCATATTTCATTCTGGAGTTTGTCTCATCTGTTCCAAGTTTTCTTTGTTTTACCTACCCTCCCGCCCTTTTTCTTCAATGGTTAAATTCTGATCCAAGTGCCTTTCCCTTCATTGATGCTTCCATTATGTTTTCTTTTGTATCATACCCGGTGATCCATTGTGAAGATCCTCAAGTGAGTCGAATTCATCATTTCCTTATTCTTTTTTTTGTTTCCGATGACTTCAATTCAAATTCTCGATGTTCATCATATCATTTCCATTCTCTAATTACTCTCCCATGTTGGAATTCTTATCCAAGCGTCTCTTGCTTATTCATCCCTCTCTATTCTATCCGGAGTGCTGAAGATATCTCAGAAGACTTTCATTTCCATTCATATCCTCTTAAATTATTTTGAGATTCTCACCTTATCAAGTTCGAAATTTGTACCAGTGCAATCTCTCTTTTAAGAAATTGTTTCAATGGTGGTTTCTTTTGAGTGGGCCCATAACCCGCAGGTCTTTTCCTAGGATCCTACCTGACTCTTCTAATCTTTCCGGAGATGCCCTCAAGTTCTTTTCAATATGATGTAAGAATGAATTCCATCAGTCATATTCCTTCTCCAAGAACACTTCTAAATCATTTTCATCATTGGCTCAACCTTTGTTTATTCATTCTTTCGGAGTGTCTTAGTAATTCATGGTGTTGTTTCTAGTCATCATTCTCAGCATTGAAGACCGAAGGAGAGTTTCTCTTAAATTGTTGTTCATTCTTCCAAAGATTCATGGTTTCAGCATGTTGCTATCATCTGAAATTGTGTTTGATCATGAGTAATTCCATCCTTTTCTATCCGGTGCATTTCAGAGTTGTTCTCATTTCTTGATCCTTCGAAGGCCGTCGTTTCAGAAGATTTCTTGGTTTCCAGCTTTCAGCTTTCGTTCTCAAATTCTTGTCAAGTGTTGTTCCGTCGTTCATATCTCAATTATTCCGATGTTTCGTTCAAGTTCTCTATTAGGTGGATCATGCTCTCTTCGCTCTCATGTTATATCATTCATTTGTATTATCCTGTTTCGTTTCAATTCTTACCGGTGTTCTCGTGCAAGACTTCTTCAAGTTTGTGACCTATCCTCTATTTCTCTTTAATTCTTTGCAAGAAGAATAAGTGGTGTGTGAAATACGTTGCTTGTCATCAATTTGACTTGATGAATGATAGGCATATCATAATTCTTATTCTTGTTTGATCCAAGTGATTTCAATCCTTCTTCCGGAGTTGTTCATGATATCAAATTCCTTATCCCAAGTGGTCACTTTCTTTTCCGGACTTCCTAGTTTTTCTCAAGTATCTTGTCGCTAAGCTTCATCTAATTCATAGCAAGGCCCCAATCTTGTTCTTTTTCAACCTTCAATTCTTTTCTATCATCCTTTTAGTCCGGAGTTCATCCCAATGGTTCTTCATAGTGGTTCGTCAAGGTGTTCTTCAAGATTCTTGTGGAGGTGCTCAAGTGTTATTTATCTTGGATTTCTAAGTTAAATTCCTTATCCATTGTCTTTTGAGATGGTGTTATTAATTTCTTGATTAGGAGGAGTCTCGAAGGAAAGTTGTCAAGTATAAGATAAGTAGACCCATCTTGTTTTCTCGGCGTTATCTTGGGTTGGATTTCACCTAAAGCATTTCCTATGGATTGTTGCTATCATGGTGTCATAAAAGATCCAAGTTTTCTCCTCCTCCTTTTGTTGAAAGAAGTTTTGCATATATTGTTGCTCTCAAGAAAAAAATTGTTTTTGTTGTGGCAGATTGTCACCTCATAATTTTGAGATGTTTTTTATAAGCCCATAGCAAGCTACATCTTTTCGTTGTTGATTCTCCATTAACTCCGTTCAACCATGTTTTTCAAGTTCAATGGTGGTAGAAGTTGTATTTTCTTCTCCGTTCTATTCTCTCCAAAGATCTAGCTTCTATTCTTTTGTTCTGGAGGCATAGTGGTGTTGCTCTTTTCAACTCTCATCTACTATGATTAAGATCATGTTCTTTCTTTGCTTATCCATTTTACCAGAGTGCTGTGAAATATTATCATGATCCTTCTGTCTTATGAAGTTTTGATTCTAATCCAACCAAAGTTTGGTGCATCTCTTTCAATTTATTTCCATCATATCTAATTTTTCCTCTCTATCCTACTGAAGTGCTGCCGAAATTTCTTGTGAATTCTTGCTTGTTCCTCATGTCATTCTTCAGCTTTCCAACTTTCAATGATCATTGATTTCACTCATTTGTTAGAGAAGCAACTAAGGTTTACCTTTTGCTCTTTCTCTCCCCTTCTCATTCTAGATCTTGGAACGAGATCGTCGTGTAGTGGAGGAGAGTTGTAATAGCCCGGGACCGACGCTCCAAAAGATTCCCCTTTGTTTCCATTCCCGTCTGTGTTTCGTTTGATTGTGGCATTCTTGCATCATTCGCATCATTTGCATGGCATCATCACTCATTTTCGAAACTTGCATCCGTTGTAGTTGCCGGTTCTCTTCGTCTGTATTGTCGACCTTTCGAGACCAACCACACACACGCACGCGCCCGCGGCATCGTTAAAAAATCCGTTTTTAAAGCCCGCGAAAAATATTTCCGGCTTGGGTCAAAACCCGGCGTGCGGTCTTATTATAGTGTAGGTAGGCTGTCTGTCAAATTTCGTCACAATCAGAGGCTGTTTGGTACCCGAAAGGTCAACGTAGCAGTGCGAACATCGATTTAATTATCAGTCGTTTCCGGTGTTTGAAAAACTCGATGCTGGGCCACTATCTTCCCTCTCATCTCAGCCCAACCAACTCTCCACAGCCCAACAACCCACCTAGCAACCCCTTCTGCTTCCGAGCCGTCCGATCGAGATCGAACGGCTAGAAAACGAGTCAAACCCCTCAAACCCTAGCTGTTTTGCTATATATAGACCTCCTCCTTGCCCAAATATGGCCTTCTCCCACCACTTGCCTCATTTTCTGCACTTGGCCAGCACCCCGCTACCACTTGTCGTGCCGCTGCTCGCCAAGCGCCGCTTGAGCCAGCGCCTTGGCCAACCGGGAGCCGCCACGTCGCCCGCAAGCCTCCCACCAGCCACCGCACAGTTCGTGAGCCCGCGAGAACCCAGATCGGGCCCTGGGAGCCCATCTGGTGCCCGATGCAGCTGGGGGTTGCCCTTCCCACCATCTTCCTCGAGAGAGAGCTCACGCCCGAGCTTGCGGCCAGCAGCCCGACCGCGCCGCCTCCGTATGGCGACGCCGCCCGGCGACCCGGCCGGTGAGAACTCGCCGCCGCTCGAACCGGACCCCCCCTCTCTCGTTTTTCCATTTCCTCCCTCACCTCATTGCTTGTTCACTTCTTCATGGCCATGGACCTCCTACCCGCAACACCATGAACGCATAGCCGAGCTGCCGTCCGAGCTCCGCTCGCCGCCATTGATGCCCGGATCTGGTTCAGGATGATCGGATCCACCCATTCCCTATCGCCTGCCGGCGCCCTGCGGTCCGACCGCTGGCCCCAACGGCATTGACCTGCATCGGCCCTGCCATGGACACAAGAGCTCGGGTTGCTCGATCTGCCCGAGCGCTCAGCCGTCGCCCAGTCGCCCACGTGGGCCGGCCCAGCAGTGCCCTGAGCCAGCCCGCTCCTCTGCCAGCTGCTCTACCGCATGGGCCGAGGCCCACTAGGTGAGCGCCCCCTGTTCGCCTATCCAGCGCTTGGGGCACCGTATTCTATAAAGCGCTCACCCTCTGTTTAGTCCAGAAGACAGTTTTGGCCCATGAATGTTTTTTTCGATCCTGCAAATTTGCTAATTAACCTGTGAATTTCAAATTTTCAGAAAACCCCCTAAACTTCATGCATTAATAACTTTTCACCCGTGCATCATATGTAAAAACTTTAGATATGTAATATGACCAGAATTAAGTGTGGATTCACAATATTCAACTCTAACATGTGATAAAAATGTTTAACCTGCTGTTTTCATTTAATTTCCGTAAATGTCATGTTATAAGGAATTATTTAATAACTTTTAAACCGTAGCTCCGTTGAGAATGTTTAACATATGTAACTTGGCTAGAAAATGTGTAGAATCTCATGGTGTTATTTATTTTGCTATTTAACAACTCTAAAATTGTGTTAGGACATATCTGTACCTAAATCATAATATGCATATGGGGACGTTTCGTATATGCTATATGTTACATCCGACCCCATTTAAAATGCCTAGACGATATAGTTGTTCGTGCTTCACCTCTTGCCATGAGAAACAACATTAACCACTTTCTCATAATATGGAGAGCTATTATTTTGTTATATGTATGTTGTCCCTCTCCATTTAAAAATTGCTTAATTCCATCTTCGCCTTATGCCATGACCACCCATGTTAAAAAATAACATTTAAAATTTATGAGTACCTAAACGAGAGTGAACTAAATAATTCGAATGTGGAGTTTCGTCAATATGCAACTCATTGCATATTGAGCTTCACTTAATGTGTAGGAGTTGTTTGATGTGCTTTGCCATGCCTTGCATAATAAAACTGGACGTGCATCATATTTGTTTACGCATCGTTTCATGCATATGTTGTGGTGTATCTTGTGTTGATTGTTGTTTCCAGATTGCTTCTTCTCGATAGAGTTCCGAAAGCGTACGGAGTGTGAGGATTCGATCGACTATGTTGGCTCGTCTTCTTCATGGACTCGTTCTTCTTCCGAGCGGGATCTCAGGCAAGATGACACATTTCCCTCGATACCACTACTATCATTTCTATGCTAGTTGTTCCGCTTTTATCATTATGTCACGCTACCTACCACTTGTTTGTCAAGCCTCCCAACATTGCCATGAAAGCCTCTAACCCTCTACCTTCCCAGCAAACCTTTGTTTGGCTATGTTACCGCTTGCTCAGCCCTTCTTATACCGTTTCTAGCTACAGGTGCAATTGCTTCCATGTGACAACATGGACATTTTTTTGTTAGCACAATATTATTGCTATTTAATTTAATGCACCTATACACTTGGTACATGTTGGAAGGCTTGGCCTTTTGCTCGGTGATTTGTTCCACTCTTGCCACCCTAGTTTCTTGTGAACCGGTGTTATGTTCCATAATTGAGCGCTCCTAACATGCTCGGGGTTATTATGGGGACCCCCTTGATTTTTGTTTTGGGATAAAACTCTTCTGGCAAGGCCCAACTTTGGTTTTACCATTCTCCAAGCTAATAAAACTTGCATAGGGATTTTCTGGACGCCGTGGATAATTAATCAACAACCCGGGCCAGTGCTCCTCATGAGTGTTGGTCCAAAATGGCAGTAGCTGGGGCCACCAACGGGTGTGCCAGCCGGAAACTTAGCCAATCTGGTCGTGTCCTGAGAACGAGATACATGGATCTTATCGGGTTCATCGACACATCGGGTGGCCTAGCTGGATTTGTTTTACCTTTCTCGAACGTCTTGTGTGATGAACTCTGATCTTCTTTGGGCTATCTCAAGGTGTCGTATTTCCTTTGGAATTGCCTAGGATGATCACGAGATCTGTGGTCGAGGTTGTTCCCGTGGCGTGTGGTTAATTTGTGATGGATGAGTTGGAGCACCCCTGTAGGGTTAAATCTTTCCGAGAATCCGTGCCCGTGGTTATGTGGAAAACTTGGATACTTTGTTTAACACCCGGTCATAGCAAACTTGAAGTAAAGTAAAATAAAATACACCAACCATGTGTGTAACCGTGACTGTCTCTTCTCGTGAGTCCTTATCCGAGAGAGAACATGGTGGGGTTATGATTGCCATAAGTAGGTGCTCAGGATTAGTTAGTGATCATTACTAGTTCACGTCCGTTATGCGTAGACCACGATACTTTACTTTCTGTATTCGTAAGTTAGCCACTCAAATAAATGCTTAGTCGCTTGCTGCAGCCTCACCACTTA
This sequence comes from Hordeum marinum, assembly GCA_022496015.1. Lineage (NCBI taxonomy): Eukaryota > Viridiplantae > Streptophyta > Magnoliopsida > Poales > Poaceae > Hordeum > Hordeum marinum. The sequence continues at coordinate 334,983,787 of CM039677.1, read as the reverse complement.
ACCATACCTCACCCATTAAGCTTTAATAGTATTGATACCCTTGGAAATGAGATTGCTGAGTCCCTGTGGCTCACAGATTACTACAACAACAGTTGCAGGTACAGGTAATGCGATGATTGAACGTGAGCGCGTTGCTTGTTTGATTTGGAGTTCTTCTTCTTCATCATCAATCTTGGATGGGTTCCAGGTGGCAGCCTGGGATAGAAAGGATGGGTGTCATTTTATCGTTTGATTTCGTCCATAGTCGGACCCTGCTCTTCTGTATGATGTTTGAGTATGTGGTTGTATTGATGTGGTATTGATGTAGCTTGTGGCGAGTGTAAGCCAATTCCATATACTCATCTCTTCTGTAAATGACCTTGTAATGATATCCATTCTTGCAACACGACGAGATGCGCTTCTATCCCTGTCGAGGCCCTCGTGCCAAAAATAAGGATAGGACCACATCTTGGGCGTGACACTCTCTCTCCCCTCCCCTCTTACTCTATTCCTATCCTGGGGCATCCTATGCCTTTTCTCTTAAACTAGATGCCCCTAGATTCCCCTAGACAGCTTTGGCCGCCCACAAAATGTCGTTGGCATGCCGTGGAATGCCAAAGATGCGCTCTGGAGCACGCTATAGTGTCGGGCCTGCCCTCGTGCCACTTGGCCCCCCTCGGCGTCCGCGCCACGCCACCATATCGGCCCCCTCCTCTCTCCCCCTCCTTCTCCCTTCTCATGCGCGTGCCGAGCGCCGCCACCTCGGCCAGTGAGCAGGCTCACACGCACACCCTCCTCTCTCTCCCTTTCTCCCGCTTGCCGTGGACCAACCCCAGGTACACCCCCGAGCAACCCCGCGAGCTCTCTCTCCCTATGGTCTCGGCCACATCCTCACTGGCGCACGGTTCATCGATGGACTCGCGCCCCGGCTATAAACTGGTCCCTGAGCCCCCTCTCTCCTCCTCTGGCCCCCTTCCAACTCCAATCACCCCCTTAGCCAACCTAGTGACTGCCCGGAGCACCAGTGCTCGGGATCGACCGAGGCACCGCCGCGTTAGGGCTTCATCGATATCGGGCTACCGGCCCGCTCCGGCCTCCCTTCCTCCCCCGTTGAGACCCCAGAGAGCCCCCGCATCGCTGCCCCTTCCTCCCCGGCCGTTTTGCTACAAGAAACAGCCCTGGCGACCTCCTCCCGAAGCTTCCTCGGCCGTGGGTGCTCGCCGCCGGCGACTTCGGCCACTTCCAATGCTCCCTACACCTCTAGGGGACCAGCGACTCAACCTCGAGTCCATTCCCACTTTCTCCTACCACTGCCGTGCCCTTGACCACCGCCGACGAGCTTCTGCCCGCTCTGCCCTGAGGTGGGAGAACAATTTGACAGGGGGTCCCACTTTTCGGCCTCTCACCTCCCCCTCTCGTGCTCTCTCTCCCCTCGCAGTCGCCGATAGCTAGGCCGCTTGCTTCAGGTTTGAACTTGGCTGCGCGCGTGGCTGGCTGGCTGGCCAGCTGGGCTGGCCCAACTGCTGGCCGCCTTGGGCCCATTCTCAGAGGCCCCCCTCTCTCTTTTTCTTTTTCTTTTCTGTGGGGTTTTTCTAAAGATCCCACGGGATTAAATAAAAATCCAAATCCAATTATTTTTTCACCTAAATTCCTAGAATAATCCGTAGAATTTATTAGTGCCACATGTAAAAATATTTGAAAACATTTTATTTATAGTTGTATTTTATAACCCCCTTTTGGCATTTTTATCCACTGTTAAAAATAGATTTGAAAACCTTTTTCATGACAAATACTTAGGAGAATATTTTTAGTATTTAACAGAATAGGGTAGAATTTTTCTATTAGCTTTGTGTGCTCTGTTTCTGTATGATACTTATTTTTACCGGTATTTATCGCAATGATAGATTGCGCTATAGACGAGGGAGTTGGACCTAAAGACTTTGTTGAGCCAGGCAAGTAGCCCTTTGACCATGTTAAGAAACCATTTTATTGCATGCCATATAGCACTTTACTTTCATTATATTTGAGCATGTGGTGCAGTGACCACTTCGATGGGTTGCTTCCGATACTTTTGCCATTAACACTTGCATCGTGCATGACCCTACCACCTCATGAGAGTTATGCAAGTGGGTGTAGATAGGATGCTAGTAAATGCTACGCAAGTGGGTTCGGGATTATGCATGGTGACAGAAAGAAAGGAATGATTTCAACTACTTTTTGAAAACCCCGTCGGGTGCCAGTAATGCCCGAGGGATAAGATGATGAGTTGGGTAACCACTTGAGAAAGAAGTGGTGTACCGGAACAAGTGAGTATGTGTTTTAGAAAACAGAGAGTTTTAAGGTCTGCTGGCCGTCCCAACCTTACATGCGCAACCATGATACCCCTTATGGGACGGGGCTTTGTTGATTACTATGGTGGGTACTGGCAAGGAGCCCACATTACTAGTGGCGGGAGTGGCGTGGTCACTCTCGATACGGGGTCGTCCCGGAAGTGGAAGGCCATGCGTTGTCTTTACAGGCACCGGGCACACCGTTGCGTGCCCTCGTGGATGATACGTGTGGTGCATATCATGAGGGATGGCACCAACGAGTGGACTCTTTGTTTAGTATCACCAAGGGAAAGGTAATGTTCGGGTGCTTACCTCGGGTATGTTATATACCGCGAGTCGTGGATGACTCAGAAGTTCCGCGAGTCTTGTGGGTAAAGTGTGCAACCTCTGAAGAGTGTAAAACTATTCGAATAGCCGTGTCCGCGGTCATGGACAGTTGGAGGTCCTTCTTAAACTACGTCCGGATGTTTTCACAAACTTGGTGTGAGTGTGTGTGTGTGTTGCTGAAAAAGAGGTCACTTGAGCTAAGTCCGATGACTTAGCTTGATGGTTGACTAAGCCCGATGACTTAGCATAATGAATGAACATGATATGTTCAACCCCTGCTTATGATGATATCTGTAACTTGTCCATATGGATATCTGGCAACTCATGATGCATGCTTTCCTAGTTACTTAATCATGTTATTGCATTCAAAATTGGCTTTTCGCAAATTACCTACTAAGTGCTATATCATGCATCACTATTATCTTGTTCCACAACTTGGGTTGCTAGGGAGTACATTCAAAGTACTCATGGGCTTGCCACTGGTTATTTAATTGGCTAGGCATGGAAGAACATGAATTTGTTGAAGAGTTCGTTGGTGACGAACATGCGAACTAGGACACTTCCTAGTCAAAATTCCTATAGGTTAAGGCAGATGGCAATGGGTTCATGCTTTCGATCAAGATTTCTGTCGTTGGTTCCGTTTAAGTGTTTTGCCAATGTGGCCCTATCTATGTAAGACTAGACCTTCATGATCTTTATTTGTGTAAGACGCTAAATGTGGATGTAAGACTCTTGTTATTCAGCTTATGTGTGTTCAGTGAGCATTGATCTCTGGGATCGCTATACACGTGCTTTCAGTGATCACGACTTATGAGTCGGGGTCCCCATAGAGACTCAAGCACCTAAGCTTGGCGATGCCCCGGAAGGCATCCCATCTTTATTCTTCAACAATTATAGGTGTACCTCAGTTTTTGTTTTGTTCACATGATAAGTGTATTTAATGTTTGTCTTTTCCTTTATGCTCCCTTCTAGTATGAGATAGTCCCTGTTGGATTTGTAGAATGCTCTTTCTGCTCTAGTTAAATCTTTTGAGTATGGCTTTGTAGAATGCTCTTAGTGCTTCACTTAAACCTTTTGAGTATGGCTTTATAGAATGCTTCGTGTGCTTCACTTATATATTTTGAGCTTGGATGTTGGTTTATATATATTAATTGTATAATGCTCCATGAACTTCACTTATATCTTTTAGAGTATTAATAAAATGACCATCAAAATTTGGCTTGGAAGAGTATCATTGAAATATCATGCCTAGCTAAAAAGGCATTAAAGAAAAGCGCTTGTTGGGAGACAATCCAACACATTTACTTTATGTTTTTATGTGTTCACATGATTAATCTAATTTAGTAATCATGTTTCGTGCCTTTTATTTCAATATTAAAAAAAGTGCCAAGTAAAGCCTTTGGGATAGTGTGGATACTTGCTTCTTTGATTCTGTTCAAAAACAGAAAGTTTTGCGTCCAGTATTTGAATTATATTATTTTACTGGAGATTCAAAACATTCTGAAAATTTTACACAATATTTCCATTTAAATTCGGTGATATTTACTAATTTTTCAGAATTTTTAGAGTCAGGGAATTATGGTGATCATTCAGATCTTTACAGACTATTCTGTTTTTGACAGATTTTGTTTTGCATGCATAGTTTGCTTGTTTCAAGTGTTCCTATAGCTTATATTGAATAATATAAATTATGGGAATGATGGATTACATTAGTTATCATGTGTTAGTAATTGTGAGTCTTGTCTTGGCAGTACCTAAGTGAATGATCTATATTTATTACACTAACCCTTCTCACAAAGTTCTGTTAAGCTTTGTGCGATTGAAGTTTTCAAGTTTTGGGTGAAACACCGATATGAGGAGAATAAGGAGTGACAAGAACCTAAGCTTTGGGATGGAAAATGCACCCAAAGGTAATATTAAAGGACGACTCATGCGTCTAAGCTTGGGATGCCTCGGAAGGCATCCCCTCTTTCGTCTTCAACACTATCGGTATATCTTACTTGGAGCTATATTTTTATTCGTCACATAATATGAGTTTTGCTTGGATCATCATTTTATTTTGTTGTTCCCTGTTACGTGTTATTTATAATATTTTTTTCAATAAAAAATTCCAAGAATTTCCTTAGGATGCTTGCTTTGCATGTTTGATGTGTGCTGTGTAAAAAACAAAAACTTTTGCTGTACTATTTGAATTTTCATATTTTACTGGAACTTGGAAAGTTTCTGAAATTTTTAAACAATGTTGTCACATAAATTCCTTAGCATGTCGTACATCTTAATAATTTGTAGAGTTATAGAGGTACTCTGGTTTAATAAATTGCTGTCATAGTTTGGTTATCTAATTATCCTATAGTTTCCATAGCTTATATTGGTAGATATAAATTGTGGAAATGATAGTATACATTACCTAATGTTTGAAAATTATTATGCAACTTGTCTTGGCAGTACATGAAGTGTTGATTTGTTCTTACGTGTACGAACCTATCTCACGAGTTCTTTTTGACTTTTGTGTGGATGAAGTTTTTGAGAATAGGTGAAACCGGGATATGAGAGGATTGAACAAGATAGAAAAGGTCAATCTTGGGTATTACCAAGGCACCCCAAGAAAATATTTCAAGAACAATCAAGTATCTAAGCTTGGGGATGCTACGCATCCCACCTCTCTTCATCAATAGTTATCAGTTAGCCTATGGTGAGCCTAAATTTTTATTCATTCACATGATGCATTGTATTCTTGGAGTGTCATTTTTATTTTGTTTTGTTGTTTCACTAAAATCATTGGATCTGAAATTTTGAATAAGAGAGAGTCCTCACATGGCTATTTAACTAATTGACTACGCATTGATCTTCACTTATATCTTTTTGGAGTAGTTTGTCATTCACTCTCGTGCTTCACTTATATCCTATGAGTAAATGGTTGAATGAATTGAATATCATAAATATGAAATTAAAAATGCTTCATATGCTTATCCCGTGGGGAGTAATGACTTCACACATAATAAGTGTAGGTGTTGAAATTTATTAAAAGTTAGCAAACACTGCATTGGTCACTTGAACATTCCATGAAAGCATATTGAAGGAATAGAGATTTCACATATAAATATACTATCTTGGACATCTTCTATGATTGTGAATACCCATTAATTATTTTCAAACTTGAGAAAATTAGTTGAATTTGGACAAGGAAGACAACGTAATGAGTTATGCTTGGGTATATTTGTATAGAAGTTATATTGTAATGGATCCTCCAGAGCCACGAAAAACCAGTCTTGGCTCTCTCCGGCACCCTGCCGGAAGGGGTCACCATCACCGGAGGCCATCTTCATCGTCCCAGAGGGGCCATCAACACCATGGATGCCAAGGACTAGAGGGAGAACCTCTCCCCATAGAGATCGGAGGCCATGGAGGAGGAAGCACAAGGGGGAGAACCTCTCCCCTTCTCTCCCGGTGGTGCCGGGGTGCCATCGAGGGAACCATCGCCGTGGTGATCGTCTTCATCAACATCACCTTCTTCATTACCATCCTCATCTCCTTTTAGCGGTCCACTCTCCCGCACCCCGCTATAATCACCTACTTGAACATGGTGATTTATGCTGCATATTATGATCCAATGATGTGTTGCCGTCCTATGATGTTTTGAGTATACTACTTTTGTCCTTTGGGCTGATTAAGGATCTAGATTGGTATGAGTTGTATGTTTATTTTGATACTGTCCTATGGTACCTTCCGTGCCGTTCACACGTGAAGGATTCCTGTTGTAGGGTGTTGCAATACGTTCATGATTCTCTTATAGTGGGATGCTTGAGTGACAGAAGCATAAACCCGAGTAAGGGGGTTGTTGCGTATGGGATAAAGGGGACTTGATGCTTTAATGCTATGGTTGGGTTTTACCTTAATGATCTTTAGTAGTTGCGGATGCTTGCTAGTGTTCCAATCGTAAGTGCATATGATCCAAGTAGAGAAAGTATGTTAGCTTATTCCACTCCCTCATATAAAATTGCAATGATGATTTCCAATCTTGTTAACAATTGCCTAGGATAATTCCGCACACTGACCCATCATTATTCCACACTCTCTATTTGTAATATATTGTAATATTATTTTAATAGCAACTATTTTAATATTTTGGTTCTCTTATTTCATGCAAGTCTATCCTCTTCATACCCACAACATAGTTTTATTTCTTGTTTCTACATGGAAGCAAACGTTCGATGAACGTATTGTCATATCGGTGGCAGATAGGACTTGAGAGAATATTGATCTTACCTTGCGATCCTTCTGGGTTTGACACTCCATACTTAACACTTCCATCTTTGGAAAATAGCTACAATGATTCCTTGCACTTGGGGATTATCAAGCTCTTTTCTGGCACCGTTGCCGGGGAGCAATAGCATGGGGTTGATATTATCATGTATGCTTATTTTCTTTCTTCACTAAATAGATTTTGTTTTCCCTTTCTACTTTCTATAGTTATGGGTGAAACAAACAAAAAATTTAAATAATGAAAAATACAAAAAGAGTTACTTGCCCCTTTTGCCTAAGAAGTTTTTCAAAAAGAGAAGTGATTGGAAGGTTGTGCATTGGAGAAGTGAGGGTCGACCTTGAACACTTGTGTTCATACTCATGGAAGTATTGTTGAATTTTTCATGGAAGCTCCTGAAAAATAATTATAAATTTGTATATATCCATTGTATTATAAAAATAATGTGCCAAAATTTACTTTTAGGATGATTAGATTGCTTGTTTGGTGTGTGAAGTGGACAACCAAAAACTTTGGCTATAGTTCGTGAATTTACGTTTTTTACTGGAACGTCAAACGTTTCTGAAATTTTTACAGAGTACTGCTATGAATTTTTTTATTTTCCCCTAAATTTTTAGAATTGTTTGAGTTATGAGTTGGTCGAAGGTGACATGCAGTCGCACTTGCCCAATGGGAAGGATGGACCCATTATTGACTCCCGAGAAGGGCTTGGTTGGCATGAGCTGGTCGTACGGTACTTGGAGCATCTCGAAGGTCTCGATGGAGAGGACATTGAGCCCCGCCCCACTGTCGACAAGGGTCTTGGTGACAAGGATGTTGCTGATGGTCGGGGTGCATAGCATGGGGAGTTTGCCGACCATGGTCGAGCACCTGAGCTGATCCCTCAAGTGGAATGTGATGGCAGTCTGGGACCACCTGAGGGGGCACATGGCCTCAAGCTTTGGGATAGCTGCGTTCACCTCCCAAATGAACCGCTTGAAGATGTAGTTTGTGGCTGGGGCATGGGCGCCGCCCAGGATGCAGGCTGCGACCCTGATCTCCTGGAAGCCCCCAGCCCCGTCGTCTTGCCCGTCCTCTTCCTTCCTTCTGGGTGGAGGTGGTAGAGGTGGTAGGCCGGCCTCATAAGAGCAACCCTCATGAGGCGGGCCTTGGTGCAAACCCTCCGGAGGGTCATCACGCTAGCGGTCCTCCTGAGCCTGATCGTGCCAGCGGTCCTCCTAAGGCTGATCGCGCTAGCGGTCCTCCCGAGGCTGGTTGCGCCACCCTTGACGTGTATCCCTGCTATCGCAGCGGCCCCCACCGCGGCCTCTGCTGCATCCAAAGCCAAGGTCGGTGCGCCCGTGACGCCGGTCGAAGTGTTCAGTACGGACAAGCCTAAGCTCCTAGCAGTCTACGGTGTCGTGGTTGTTGGTGCCGTAGAAGACGCAGGTTGGTCTCCCCCTTGTGGGGTGCTCCTCACCTTGGCTGCACTTTTCCTCGGGCTCGGCTACGAGTACCGCTAGGGCCTTGCGCTCCGCCTCCTTGGCCTTGGTCTACTTTTCCTCTAGCTGTGCCGCCGGAGGCTCACGGAGTGACAGGCGGCCCTCTTCAGCCTTGGCACTCTTGTTGACCCGGTTGAACATCTCCAGGGCGGAGCATTGTTCATCTTTCATGGCGAACTCTTCCTTCATCTTGAGATTTGTGATGCCATCGATGAAAGCGGACATGATAGCCTCATCCGACGCATTTGGGACATTGAGGCGCGTAGTCGTGAAGCGCTGTATGAACTTGTGCATGGTCTCTCCATCTTGCAGCTTCACGCGTCACAGGTCGTTCACGATAAGCCGCAGTCGCGGGTACCTCGGAAGTTGGCGATGAAGTGTTTGCGCAAGTCGTCCCAGGAGGTGATGGACCCTGCCGGGAGGTGGTGGAGCTAGGAGAGCGTGCCGCCCTTGAGCGCCATGGGGAACCAGCACACCATGACCTTGTCGTCTCCACCGGCCGCCCGGATGCTAAGCGAGTAGAGCTGTAGGACCTCGGTAGGGTCCGGGGTGCCATCATCGCGAGGGTCTAAATCGGGTTTGAACTTGTAAGGCCATGTGGTTGGATGGAGCTCTGGGGTGATGGCGAGGAAGCCCACTGGCTCGACGGGTGTTGCTACGTGTGCGGGCGGGGCCCAGTGTTGACGCTCTTGAGGGGCCACCTCAAGTGGTGCCCAGTCGCGATACTGGTTTGGCAGCATGGGGAGCGCACACTTGCGTCGTCGTGCGGCCGGGGGACCACCTGGCAGCTTACCTCGTCTCTTGCCCTCGCTTGCTGCCCGCGGGACTGGTCACGCGGGCGTGACTCATGCTTAGGCTCGGGGTCGACATCGCGTTGCGGAGGAGGTGGTGGTGCATCATGGTCCGCATCATATGCTAGGGAAGGTCGGGGTCGAAATGAGTTGGAGGACACAGAGGCATCGCCAGCAGCACAGATGAGCTACGCGATGTGCCGAAGCCAGGCGTCGTAGCGGTCGGGGGCAGGGCAGTACTGGAGCAGCTCGTTCGCCCTGGTGATCGCGCTCGAACCATGTGCCGGCTCGGGCCTGACGTGGGAGGATGACTCGGTAGCTAGGACGGTCGATGGAGTGATGGTGCGGCCACCGCTCTATGTTGTGTCCGACTGGGAGGAGAATTTTTGTTCGTGTGCGTCCGGGTAGATGGTGGTGTTGGCCGCAGGCGAGGGGGGCCGACGCATGCCGATGCGGCCCACGAGCACTGTCTAGGCGACGCGGGCAACATGGCACTCGACGCGGGCTGGCGGGCGTCAGGCATCAGAGTGGCGAGGTGGAAGGAGAGCTTAGCTTGAGGAAGACTTCAACACGCCCCCTACCTAGTGCATTAAATGTCGGATTTCGGGCTCTGCAAAACCCTCAAGGTTCGAACACAGAGGTGTATGCGAAGATCCCCCGCAGCCTCATCCTACCTAGCTCACTACACGATGTACACAACGGCAAACTCGCACGATGACGAGGAAGATGATGAACACGACAGTTTACCCAGGTTCGGGCCGCTGTGAAGCATAATACCCTACTCCTTCTTTGGTGGATGAACTAGTACAATGGGGGCAAGCCTTGCGAGGGAGCTCAAGCATTGTTCTTGGCTTCCTGCCCTGTCTTGTGGTTTGGGTGGCTAAGTCGTCGATCGGATCGGGGTGTCTCTATGATCTGGCCTAGTCTCTCTATATAGCGGTGGCCTGGGTTCTCTTCCCTTATCACAATGGCGGGAAGGGATCCCACAACCACCAAATTCGAAGGGAGACAGGAGTACATTTGTGCCCTGCCCAAAGGCGGTCTTCGCCTGCAAAGTGGCTGTCAATGACGCAGTGGTGGACTCGGCGATGACATCCGCCCTGCAGGGCTCGTGGTCGTGGTCTTGTTGCACTGGAATTGAAACCTTTGGGCGACACTTTGGGAACCCGCATACGTCCTTGGCCCCTTTGCACCAAAGGGGAAATTGCATCGCCTGGCGCGCCGGTGCCCGCCTATCCTTCCTTGCGTCATCGTTGACTCCTGAGGCTGGGTTATACATAGAGATCTCCACTGCTCCGGAGGGGGCCTGAGGAGGCCCATCCATGCTGGTCTTGGTGACGTTCTTCCTCGCAAGCCTAGGGACCTCACAAGGGCCTTGTCGTGAGCGAAGCCACACCTGGTCGAGCCTGGATAACAAGGTGGGCCATGTCCTTCCCTGCAGACAGGCAGGTCTAGGTACCCAGTTACCAGAATGCTAACAATTGCCACCTAGCTACAAGAGCTTCGTGGTGAACTATAACATGCACGGGATGAACAAGTCAGTCGCCGAGCTGTTTGTGATGCTGAAAATGGCTGAGTCTGAAATCCAGAAAGAGCAACAAGTGTTGATGGTTAATAAAACGACTAGTTTCAAGAATAACGGCAAGGGCAAGAAGGGTAACTCCAAGAAGAGTGGCAAAACAGTTGCGCCTCCCGTGAAGAAACCCAAGGCTGGACCCAAGCCAGAAACTGTGTGCTTTGATTGCTAGGGAACTGGTCACTGGAAGCGGAACTGCCCCAAGTATCTGGCCGAGAAGAAGACGGCCAACACCAAACAAGGTATATATGATATCCATGTTATTAATGTGTACCTTACCAACTGTCATTGTAGTGCCTGGGTATTTGATACCGGTTCGATTGATCACATTTGCAACTCAAAACAAGAGCTACGAAGTGACGATGAGTGAGGTAAATGGTTCCAAGGTTGATGTGATCACCATCGGCACACTCGCTCTTCGATTACCATCAGGATTAGTGATTGAACCTAAATAATTGTCATTTAGTGCCTGCGTTAAGCATGAAAATTATATCTGGATCTTGTTTATTGCGGGATGGTTACTCATTTAAATCAAAGAATAATGGTTGTTCTATTTATATGAGTAATATCTTTTATGGTGAGGCACCCAATGTGAGGGGTTTATTCATATCGAATCTCGATAGTGATGATACACATGTTTATAACATTGATACCAAAATATGTAGAGTTAATAATGATAGTACCACTTTCTTGTGGCACTGTCGTTTAGGTCATATTGGTGTAAACTGCATGAAGAAACTCCATGATGATGGACTTTTGGAGTCACTTGATTTTGAATCACTTAACACATGTGAACCATGCCTCATGGGCAAGATGACGAAAACCCCGTTCTCTAGAACAATGGAACAAGCGAGTGACTTGTTGGAAATCATACATACTGATGTGTGTGGTCCGATGAGCGCTGAGGCGTGTGGTGGATATCGTTACTTTCTTACCTTCACTGATGACTTAAGTAGACATGGGTATATTTACTTAATGAAGCACAAGTCTGAAACGTTTGAAAAGTTCAAGCAATTTCAGAGTGAATTTGAGAATCATCGTAAAAAGAAGATTAAATTCCTACGATCTTATCGAGGAGGTGAATATCTGAGTTATGAGTTTGGCAGTCACTTAAGACAGTGTGGAATTGTTTAACAATTGACACCGCCTCGAACACCATAGCATAATGGTGTGTCTAAATGTCGTAATCGAACCTTATTAGATATGGTGCATTCTATGATGTCTCTTGCCGATTTGCCATTATTGTTTTGTGGTTATGCATTAGAGACAGTTGCATTAACTTTAAATAGGGCACCATCGAAATCCATTGAGACGACGCCATATGAACTGTGGTTTGGCAAGAAGCCAAAGTTGTCATTTCTGAAAGTTTGGGGATGTGATGCTTATGTCAAAAAGCTTCAGCCTGAAAAGCTAGAACCCAAAGCGGAAAAATGCATCTTCATAGGATATCCAAAAGAGACAGTTGGGTATACCTTTTATCTCAGATCTGAAGGCAAAGTCTTTGTTGCTAAAAACAGAACTTTTCTTGAGAAATAGTTTCTCTCGAAAGAATTGAGTGGGAGGAAGATAGAACTTGATGAGGTTATTGAACCTTTGATTCAACCAAAGAGTAGCGCAACGCAAAAAGATGTTTTTGTAGAGCCTACGGCAGTTGAAGAGGAAGTTAATGGTGATCGTCATAAAGCTTCGGATCAAGTTGCTATTGAACCTCGCAGGTCGACAAGGGCACATACATCTCCTGAGTGGTATGACAACCTTGTCTTAGAGGTCATGTTGTTAGACAATGATGAACCTACGAGCTATGGAGAAGTGATGATGGGCCTAGATTATGAGAAATGGTTAGAGGCCATGAAATCTGAGATGGGATCCATGTATGAAAATAAAGTGTGGACTTTGGAAGTATTACCTGAAGGGCGAAAGGCCATTCAGAACAAATGGATCTTTAAGCGGAAGACGGACACAGATGGTAATTTCACCGTCTATAAAGCTCGACTTGTGGCAGAGGGTTTTTCACAAGTTCAAGGAGTTGACTACGGTGAGACCTTCTCACCTGTAGTGATGCTTAGGTCCGTCAGAATCATGTTCTCAATAGCTGCATATTTCGACTATGAAATTTGGCAGATGGATGTCAAAATATCCTTCCGTAACGATTTCCTTAAGGAAGAGTTGTATATGATACAACCAGAAGGTTTTTTCGATCCGGAGAATGCTAACAAAGTTTGCAAACTCCAGCGAACCATTTATTGACTGGTGCTAGCATCTCGGAGTTGGAATCTGTGCTTTGATGAGGTGATCAAAGCGTTCAGGTTTATACAAGTTTACGGAGAAGCTTGTATTTACAAGAAAGTGAGTGGGAGCTCTATAGCATTTATAATATTATATGTTGATGACATATTGCTGATTGGAAACAATATAGAAGTGCTGGAAAGCATGAAGGAATATTTGAACAAAAGTTTTCCAATGAAGGACCTAGGAGAAACTGCTTTCATATTAGGAATTAAGATCTATAGAGATAGATCGAGACGTTCAATAGGACTTTCACAAAGCACATACCTTGAAAGTCTTGAAGAAGTTCAAAACGGATCAGTCCAAGAAGGGGTTCTTGCTTGTGTTACAAGGTGTGAAGTTGAGTAAGACTTAATGCCCAGTGACTGCAGAAGATAGAGAAAATATGAGTGTCATCCCCTATGCTTTGGCCATAGGCTCTATCATGTATGCAATGCTGTGCACAAGACCCGATGTCAGCCTTGCCATAAGTATGACCGAAAGGTTTCAAAGTGATCCAGGAATGGAGCACTGGACGGCAGTCAACAATATCCTTAAGTACCCAAATACGACTAAGGAAATGTTTGTCGTTTATGGAGGTCATCAAGAGCTCTTCGTAAAGGGTTATGTCGATGCAAGCTTTGACACTGATCCGAATGACTCTAAGTCGCAAACCGGATACATATTTATTCTCAATGGGGGAGCGGTAAGCTCGTGCAGTTCCAGGCAAAGCGTGGTAGCCGATTCTACATGCTAAGTTGAGTACATCGCAACCTCAGAGGTAGAGAAAGAAGGTGTCTGGATGAAGGATTTCATGACAGATCTTGGAGTAGTGCCTAGTTTACTGAATCCAGTGGATCTGTTCTGTGACAACACTGGTGCCATTGCTCTGGCCAAGGAACCAAGGTTTCACAAGAGGACCAGACACATAAAGTGACGCATCAATTCCATCCGCGTGTACATCAAGGAGGAGGACATAAATATTTGCAAAGTGCGTACGGATCTAAATGTCGTAGACTGGTTGATTAACCTCTTCGACGAGCTAAACATGATCAACACCAGAACTATATGGGTGTCAGGTTCATTACAATGTAAATCACATAATGATGTGAGCTAGTTTATCGACTCTAGTGCAAGTGGGAGACTGTGGTAAATATGGCCTAGAGGCAATAATAAATGGTTATTATTATATTTCCTTGTTCATGATAATCATTTATTATCCATGCTATAATTGTATCGACTAGAAACACATTGCATGTGTGGATACATAGACAACACTTTGTCCCTAGTATGCCTCTAGTAGACTAGCTCATTGATCAAAGATGGTCTAGGTTTCCTAGGCATTGACATGATATGTCATTTGATAACGAGATCACATCATTGGGAGAATGATGTGATGGACAAGACCCAAACTATAAACAGAGCATATGATCGTGTCAGTTTATTTCTATTGTTTTCTGCATGTCAAGTATCTGTTCCTATGACCATGAGATCGTACAACTCACTGACATCGGAGGAGTACCTTGTGTGTATCAAACATCGCAATGTAACTGGGTGACTCTAAAGGTGCTCTACAGATATCTTCGAGGGTGTCTGTTGAGTGGGTATGGATCAAGATGGTGATTTGTTACTCCGTGTGATGGAGAGGTATCTTCGGGCTCACTCGGTAATACAACATCACAAACAGGCCTTGCAAGCAATGTGACTAAAATGGTAGCCACGAGATCTTGTATTACGGAACGAGTAAAGAGACTTGCCGGTAACGGGATTGAACTAGGTATACGAATACCGACGATCAAATCTGGGGCAACTAACATACTGATAAACAAAGGGAACATCATACGTGATTAACTGAATCGTTGACATAGAGGTTCAACCGATAAAGATCTTCGTAGTATATGTGGGAACCAATATGGTCATCCAGGTCCAGCTATTGGTTATTGACCGTAGAGGTGTCTGGGTCATGTTTACATAGTTCTCGAACCTGTAGGGTCTGCATACTTAAAGTTCGGTGACGTTTCGGTAGTATAGAGTTTTGTATGGTGTTGACCGAAGGTTGTCCGGAGTCCTTGATGAGATCTCGGATGTCATGAGGAGCTCCAGAATGGTCAGAGGTAAAGATTGATATATAGGAAGTCCTGTTTTGGTCACCGAAAAAGTTTTGTTCTCATCGGTAGTGTACCCAGAGTGCCGGGAGGGTACCGAGGGACCATCAAGAGGGGTGTCTCAACCCAAAGGGACACATGGGCTGTGGGAGGAGGTAAACCAGGCCCTGGTGGTCTGTCCGAAGCCCCCACTAAAGGCCCATGCGGCTGGGGTGGAGAAACCCAAAGATGGAAGAGGTGGAAAGGGTTTCCAAAGTGGGGGAAGGAATCCTACTCCTAGTAGGATTGGAGTAGGACTCCTCCCTTCCCCACTTCGGTCGAAGGCCTCTTTCAAGGAGGGGCCAAGGCAGCCTCCCCTCCCCCTCCTCCTATATATACTGGAGGTTTTAGGGCAGCCAACATACAAAAAAGCCACATGCTGCCCTATACCCACTAGATCGTAGGTTCTCCTCTAGATCGTTACGACGGTGCTTGGCGAAGCCCTGTCGGAATAATTCACCACCATAGTTACCATGCCGTCGCGCTGCCAGAGAACTCATCTACCTCTCCGCTCCCTCTTGCTGGATGAACAAGGCAGAGATCATCATCGAGCTATATGTGTGCTGAACACGGAGATGCCGTCCATTCGGCGCTAGACCGGGACGGATCATGATTGGAGCGCGGGATGCTTGGCGATTTGGATCGCAAAGACGTTCGAATATGTCAACCGCATTTATTAATGCTTCCCGCTTAGCAATCTACAAGGGTATGTAGATCCACTCCCCCTTCGTAGATGCTCATCACCATGGGAAGATCTTGCAAGTGCGTAGGATTTTTTTGCTTCCCATGCAACGTTCCCAGACAGTTTTATCACAAATCAAATTACTACTCGCATGCCCTAAGGGAGAATGTTGGTAGTCGTTATCCATCGCGCTCCCCTGACTCGGAACAACACTAGGATTTCAACAAGGAATAGAAATGCTCACACATAATCACCATGCCTCTTTTATTTTTAGATGAATAACAAGTAAACACCTCTTAATCTCAACACTTCTACGAATCAATAATTGTGGACTCACACCTTTTTCATATTGCCATTAATGTCATTAACACAAAATTTATCTATATGTCCTACATGATGGTTTTGATTATCACCCATTGAATACCTAATATTTTTGGACTAGTCTTATGAACCATGGAAACTACCGTCCCTATTTTCCAGCTCTCAAACAACTATAAGTGAAGTACGAGAGCATAATATTTCTATAAAATCTACATGCCATAGTACTCAAAAAGATATGAGTGAAGTACTAGAGCAACTGCCAAGCTCAAAAGATATAAGTGAATCATATAGAGTATTCTGACAAATTATGATGAAAGTGTGTCTCTCTCAAATAGGTGTGTCCATCAAATGATGATTGTGAAAAACTGAAAGTAAAAGCAAACAAAAGCAAACGACGCTCCAAGCAAAACACATATCATGTGATGAATAAAAATGTAGCTTCAAGTGACATACCGATGGATTTAAATGAAAGAGGGGATGCCTTCCAGGGCATCCCCAATCTTAGACGCTTGAGTCTTCCATAGAATATTATTTGGGGTGCTTTGGGCATCCCCAAGATTATGCTCTTGCTACTTCTTATTCCTTGGTCCATCATTATCACACCCAAAACTCGAAAACTTCAATCACACAAAACTCAACAAAACTTCGTGAGATCCGTTAATATAAGCAACATATTGAATACTTTAGGTACTGTTATAAATTGATTCTTAATTTATTTTTGCATAATAGTTACTATATTCTAACTTCTCCATTGCTTATACCCCCCAATACAATCCATAGCATAATCAAAACAAGCAAACTATGCAAGCAAAACAGAATTTGTTTCAAACAACACAGTCTGTAGCAATCTGTAAGGAATACATAATTTTATAACTATACAAATTGTGAAAAAAAATTAAACTTGGATAATATGTATATAAATAATTGTAAAAATTTCATATCATTATCACGGTCCAGTAAAAAATGAAAATCCCTATCCTAGAATAGAGCTTTTTGTTTTGTTTTAGCATCGATTCTACTCATCTTGTGAGTTATCAGAAAGGCTTACTTGGAAGAAACACTAATTGAAATATAAAAACATAATCATTACATAGGAAATAATCATGTTATCACACAATAACATAAATTAAAAACAAAATTTATGATCAATATTGGGTTGCCTCCCGACAAGCGCTATTGTTTTATGCCCCTAGCTAGGCAAAATACATAGTTTCAAGTGTTGTCATGTTTGACATTAGGCTCCTCAATAACAAAACTACAAATATTAGGATCAATGGAAGGCTTGAAAATAGGGTCCTCTATCAAGTTCACAAAATTGGGGTGAACACTAATCATTTTAAGATCTTCATTTCTTTTGGAAGGAGGTGTACTAATGCTCTTAGGGATGTATATGAACTTGGGACTTTTGTTTCATGAGGTACTAGCACTAGTATTAGATGGTGTGAAAGCAGAACTCATATTGTTAATGAACTCCTCCATTTTATAAATTATACTCAAACCTTATTCCACCCTCTTATCAATAATAGTGTCCTTTTCCTTTAATTTTTTTTCAAAGTTGTTCCTACCCATGACCCAAATTGTGTGATATGATTATGATGTTGTTTTTATCTAACTCTTCAATTTGTTCACTAGTGATCATTTTCTTTTCAATATAATCAAGCCTTTGCATAGCATCTTCCATGGTTAAATTGGTTTCATTAATCATAATGAGTGGTGTTCCAACAAGTTTTTCAATAGCATTATAAGCATTCGAGGTCCGACACATTAAGAAATTTCCACCGACGGTGGTGTCAAGGACAAACCTATTCCAAGCTGGCACACCAACATAAAAATTATTAAGCAAAGTAGTGGTGGATAACTTATTACTTGATTTATTTTGACCGTGGAAAATCATATACCATGCATCTCTCAAACTTTCTCCTCCCCTTTGTTTAAAGTTGCCAACATCATTATTGGGAGTAACGCGAACAAAATAAGGACTAGCCATGACGTCAAACAAGAAAACTAGTAACAAGCAATGATATTTCCTTTGTATTTTTTATTTTTATGAGACAAAAGAAATATAATAGTAAATAGAAAGAAGAACAAGTGAATAAAAATTTGTGCAAAGTTACTTGATAGTTAGTGAGGGTGTTCCCTGGCAACGACGCCACAAATCCTTCCTGATACTTGTGATGTGCGTTGGGTGTTCCGTGAAGAGGAACCGATTATCATAGCACAATGTGGGTAAGTATTTCCATCTGTTATAAAGCCAAGGTTATCTGACCAAAGGAATACCAATCATCAACCGTCTTCAGCGGCTGCACACAAAAGAACAAACAACTTGCACCAAATGCCGACAAGAGGGTTGCCAATCCACTCGATCTCGTTATTTGCAAGCAAGTGAGTTGTGTAGATACTTTTTATAATTGTAAATTGCAAAATAAAATAAAATAAATAACAACAAAAAGGTAGTAATAGCTTTTGTGAATGTATAAGTGAATAGACCCGGGGGGCGTTGAGTTCTCTAGTGAGATCTGTCATAGTAATACCATATCGTGAGTAGACAAATTACTGTTGGGGAATTGATAGAAAAGAGACTAGTTATGCGATTTTTACGGCAATGATAATGTGTATATAGGCATCATGTCCATAAGCAAATAGGCCGACTCCTGCCTACGCCTATTACTATTACTCCATTCATCGACCACTATCTAGCATGCATCTAGATTATTAACTAAAACAAAGCAATGCTTGGAGAACGATGACATGATGTAGACAAAGTAAACTCAATCAATATGAATAAACCCCATTGTTTTATCCTTAGTATCAGCAACACAAAGAAGAAACTTGTCCTCTTCTGTCACTGGGATATAGACATTCGTGAGGTTGAACCTACTACAACACACCACTCCCACCGAAGAAATATCAATCTAGTTAGCCAAACTATCTCAATAGATCGGAGAGCATTACGAAGCTATAATGATCATGCAAAGAAGAATCTTAGTATTAAGGTTTGACTCAAATAATTTTCATGACTAATGTGAACGTAAACTCACAATTCATCGGATCCCAACAAACGCACCATACAAAGGGATTGCATCGGATAGATTAAGGCAAAGATGCGATGAACATTGTATTGAAGATGAAGAGAGAGAGATTGCCATATAGGTACTACCTACGGACCCGTAGGTCTATGGTGAACTACCCACACATCATGAGGGCAACAAGGTTGATGAAGAGGCCCTCCGTGATCAATCCCCCTCCGGTAAGGTGCCAGAACGGAGCTGTAGATGGGCTCCCGTTGGAATAGAGACTTGCGGCAGCAGAAAAAAAAATTTGGGAGCTACCTTAGTTTTTTGGCGATATTAGAGAATTTATAGGACAGAGAGGAATGTCGGGGTACATCCGAGGGGGCCACCACATATCAGGGCACGGTGGGACCCTTATGCGCCTCCCAGCCTCCTCCCGAAGCTTCCAGGTCTTCTTGTAGTCCACAAAAATCATCAAAAAGTATCGTTGCAATTGGACTTCGTTTGGTACTCTAACCTGAAAAGTCAAAAACATGCATAAAATGGCAACTTGCACTGGGCACTGGGTTAGTAGGTTAGTGCTCAAAAATATTATAAATTGGTAAAAAAATGCCCAAAAAGTATCCTAGAATGATAATATATCAGCATGGAACAATCAAAAATTATAAATACATTGGAGACATATCAAGCTACTGTTCGAAATATGCCCTGGAGGTAATAATATTGTATTATTACATTTCCATATACATAATTAAGAGTTTATACTCTATGCTATAACTGCTATCACTAGTGGAGAAATGTCTAGCCACAACTCTTGTTCGTGGCGCACCATTTCTCACCAACGCCGGCACTAATATATTCAAATAGTGTTATCGTTGGCCAAATTCGTATGCCATAGCTATTCGATTAGTGATGGCATTGCACATTAGGCCCATTAGGCCCATGCCAGCACTAATCTGCCTAATCCTCGCACTGCGCCCCTACTCCCCATTCTCTCGAGCCTCAACTCCCTCGTCCTCTTCTCGATCCCCGTCGTCGCCCCCGACGCCGCCTATTGTTGCCCCGTCTGATGCCGCTCGTCGCTGTCCCGCCTGATGCCGCGCATCGCCGCCTCACCCGCCGTCCCGCCCAACCCTACGCCCGACGCACCCCGTCGCCGCCCCTCCAGCACCGGGGCCGATGCCACCCGACCCGGCGCCGGCCCTCCAGCGCCGCGCCCGACACCGCCCGAACCGACATCGCACCCGATGCCACCCGTCCAATGCTTTTATGTATTTTAGATGTAGATTCGTCCATTTTTCTTTGAATGTAGATTCATGCATGTATTGTTAAATTGGTTCGTCCATTTTTTACGTGGTTCATGCATGTATTGTTAAATTGGTTCATGGATTTTGCTTCGTATATAGATTCATCCATTATTGTTCATTCATTTTGCTGTTTGGATGTATATAGACATATTTTATATGTAGGATTGTTTGGATTGTGACTATGGTTGCCATATACTGCCATAGTTGCCATACTTGCCTTACATGAGTCTAAGGGAATTTTGTCACACTTTTGTGTCTATGGGGATATTTGGTTCTACGCTTAGCAGTGCCATACTTTGCCACACGATGTTACCACACAATGTTACCAAACACCCAACTAAGTTGGTCAAACTTGTCTAACCTTAGTTGTGGAAACCTTTGGCAAACTTAGTAACAAACCAAACAGCCCCTACAACATGTGGGGTTTACTACTCATTAAACAATTCTTGTCTGTTTCTATCAAACTCGACCTAAGTATATACGCAACCCGTTTCTATTCAACACAACCTATGTAATTGATTTATCATGTATGATAAAACATGTTTCTATTATTTATTCATTAAACACACTCTTTTCACTCTTTATCCAAATAGCATGGCCGACTCTAGCCTCTGGGTAGGCTCCTCTGATCATTGGTCAGGGTCTTCTGAAGATAGATGTGACATGAGCACCAACAAGGTATTACCATTGGCATTGCAAACATCCATATATATACACGGATCTAACCACTAATTAATTGTTCATGATTTGAAACCCTTGGCAGTCGTACGTAGGAGGTCCGTCTTCGCCAGTTGTCGTTGTGCAGTCTTCAGGTGACATGGACGAGCTAAGTCATGAGCTAATCACGTAACATGAGAGTACCCTCAAGGCCCTACATTAGTTGAATGACTCCCTGATGAAGGTGAAGGACAAAATTATCGATAACAATGCTATTGCCTATGATAAGATTCACAGTCTCGAAGGTCAGATAACTTTGCTGAACCTCGAGATAGCTGAGATAAGTAAGGTTATACAAGTCCCGAAGGACCAGAGGACTAAACTGAAAATCGAGAAGGCGCATTACCTCAGGGAGGGGGAGACGAATAGGATTAAGCTTCCTCATCTTAAGAAAGTCCTTATGAAAAACTAGCTAGGTAGTGTCGATGAAGAGAGGGGAAGATCGATATATACATTGTGAGAAGTAATTGGTACATTCCTTTTGTGAATGAAATATTTAGTATCTTTTTTGAATGAAATATTTAGCATCTTTTGTTAATCTGATATTTTTTATTAGCTAAAGACAGTTCTGGCGTGCAACTCTATCCAATGCCAGTACGTATTCAAATTACTCTTGGCGTCATCTCCGATGCCACCACTAAATTTTAACTGTGGCACCTTATTGGTGGAATCATGTGTCCACGCACGCAGGTCCCTTTTTGCCACCCCATAGCTAGGATTTTCTGCACTAGTGTATGATTTTGGAATATGTCATTCAACGGAAAACTCATATGCACTTGTAGAATGATAAATGGTAAAAGAAATTCTCCTAGTCGTGTCTCTAAGACTAGACCGAGTGTTGGTAATGTTCATAGTTTTTGGATATTAGGATATAGTCAAGTGTAACGATGGTCCTAAAAGAACATCGAGAGTATGACATCCGAAGAATGCTCATATTGAATGGACCCAAACTTGTTTTTATACTTTGACATAATATCGTCTAAAATAAATTGTTATAACATAGAGTGTGATGACCCATAAGTATAGGGGATCAATCATAGTCCTTTTGATAAGTAAGAGTGTCGAACCCAACGAGGAGCAGAAGGATATGATAAGCGATTTTCAGCAAGGTAATTTTTGCACGCACTGAAATTGTATGTAGCAACTAGTTTGATAGCAAGGAAATTTATAAAGAGCAAGTAATTGTAACAATAAGTAAGGTGCAGCAAGGTAGCCCAATCCTTTTGCGAAAAAGGACAGGCCAAGAGTATCTCTTATGATGAGCAAAGCGTTATTGAGGGTACACTAGAATTTCATCTAGCCACTTACATCATGTTGGTTTGATTTGTGTTTGCTACTTTGATAATGTGATATGTAGTTGTACCGGTGCTAAGGTGCTGTTCTTACTTGAACTAACCACCTACTTATGATTAACCCCCCTCGCAAGCATCCGCAACTACGAGAAAATTATTACGAAAAAGTCTAACCATAGCATTAAACACGTGGACCCAAATCAACCCCTTACGGAGTAACGCATAAACTAGGGTTTAAGTTTCTGTCACTCTCGCAACCCATCATCTAATAACAACTCCACAATGCATTCCCTTAGGCCCAGGTATGGTGAAGTTTCATGTAGTCGACGTTCACATGACACCACTAAGGGAATCACAACATACATATCATCAAAATATCGAACACATATCAAATTCACATGAGTACTTGCAACATGACTTCTCCCGTGACCTCAAGAACAAAAGTAACTGCTCACAAGTAATATGCATGCTCAAGATCAGAGGTGTATTGAATAGCATAATGGATCTGAACATATAATCTTCCACCAAATAAACCATCTAGTAATCAACTACACAAGGTAATCAACACTACTAGTCACCCACAGGTACCAATCTGAGGTTCCGATACAAAGATTGAACACAAGAGATGAACTAGGGTTTGAGAGGAGATGGTTCTATTAAAGATGTTGATGAAGAATGGCCTCCCCAAGATGAGAGGGTTGTTGGCTTCAATTTCCCCCTTCGGGATGGAAGTTCGCGGAATCGCTCCGCCGGAGGGCAAAAGTGCTCCTGCCCAGGTTCCGCCTCGAGGCGGCGGCGCTTCGTCCTAAAAGATCTCCTATGATTTTTAAAGTTTTTTTGGGATTAAGTACCAGAAGATGGGCTCCGGAGGTGGGCCTGGGTGCCCACCCTGCACCAGGGAGTGGGCAGGGGGGTAGGCGCGCCTCGGTGGATTGTGGCCACCTGGTGGCCCTTCTCTGGTAGTTCTTTGCTCCAGAAATTCTTATGTAATATAAAAATATTCCCTGAAATTTTTTAGCTTCATTGGAGTTGTGCAGAATAGGTATCTCTGGCATGCTTTTTGGGGGTTCTGAATTCCAGTTGCCGGCATTCTTCCTCTTGATGTAAACCTTGCAAATTACGAGAGAAAAGGCATTAGAATTACTCCCAGAGCATTATCATGCATAAAAACATTATAACTAAGAGTAGTAAAACATGATGCAAAATGTATGTATCAACTCCCCCAAGCCTAGGCCTCGCTTGTCCTCACACGAAAGCCGATATCGAAGAAGATGCCCACATGGTTTGAGAGGGAGGTGTCGGTAAAATCAAAATACGGACATAGAAGCATCATGCTTATTATTATAACAACAACAAAACTAACAAAAAACTTTCTCATAAACTTCTATTTCATAGCAACATCATATTACTTCCTATGAGCAAGTAACCATGTGGAAGTATAAATCATAAACCTTATTGGAAACCAACAAACTATGTTCTCAGTCAACTCTTGCAACTACAATTCATCATACTTTCAGGAAGGGTATCATTAGGAGCCTTTTGGCAAGTACACATACTCAATCCTCATTTGGTCCTCTATGATTGGTAACGCTCACAACATACCCATGGACAAAAAGTTTCAACCAGATACAAAGAAAGATAGGGGCTTATAGTTTGCCTCCCAACATATTCACCTCAAGGGTCGTGTCAACAATAATAATCATGCTCAATTATTGTTGGGGAATGTTGCATGGGAAAAAATTCCTACGCTTCACCAAGATCAATCTAGGAGATGAGCATCTACGAGAGGAGATATTGGATCCACATACCCTTGTAGATTTCTAAGCCAAACCATTAAAGAACGCGGTTGATGTAGTCGTACATCTCCGCGATCCAAACCGCAAGTCGTCCCACGAACTCCCGATCAAGTGTTGAACGGATGGCACCTCTGCGTTCAGCACACGTGCAGATCGATGACGATCTGAGCTTTCTTGAGATAGCAACAGGTAGCAGAGAGGTAGATGGGTTCACCGGTAGCGCGACGGCGTGGCGGCAGCGGTGGTGGAGCTAGAGGAGAAGCTTTCGGGGAGGGAGGAAGGTCTGCGCCGTGGATTGTGATCCGGCTAACCTCCTCCCTCTCTCATATATATAGAGGGAAGGGGGAAAGGGTCTGCACCCTAGGGTTCCCACCCCTAGGGGCGGCGTCCAAGAGGAGGGGCGGCGGCCAAGGGGTGGCTTGGCCCCCAAGGCAGGGTGCCGGCACCCTTAGGGTTTCCCCCCTCCACCCTTCGGCTGCATGGGCCCTTGTGGGAGGGGCGGCCAGCACACAAGGGGCTGGTGTGCCTTCTCGCATAGCCCATGTGGCCCTTCGAGGCTGGTGGACCCCCGAAACCCTTCTAGTACCCCCGGTACGCTACCAGTGACGCCCAAACTTTTCCCGGTGACGAACACGGAACTTCATATATATGAATCTTTACCTCCTAGACATTCTAGAGTTCCTTGTCACGTCCAGATCTCATATGGCACTCTGAACAACCTTTGGTCACCAACACACATAACTCATCTATATCAAAACGTCAACGAACCATAAGTGTGTAGACCCTGCGGGTTCGAGAACCATGTAGACATGACTGCTACACCTCTATGGTCAATAACGAATAGCGGGACCTGGATGCCCATATTGGTTCGAGAACCATGTAGACATGATTGAGACACCTCTACGAAGATCTTTATCGGCTGAACCTCTATGTCAAGGATTCAGACAATCTCGTATGTTGTTCCCTTTGTTCTTTGGTATGTCACTTGCCCGAGACTCGATCGTCAGTATCTTCATACCTAGTTCAGTCTCATTATCGGCAAGTCTCTTTTAATCGTTCTATAAAACAAGATCCTGTGGCTAACACTTAGTCACATTGCTTGCAAGGCTCATTGTGATGTTGTATTACTGAGTGGGCCTTGAGATACCTCTCCGTCACACGAAGCAACAAATCCCAGTATTGATCCATGCCAACTCAACAAACATCCTCGGTGTCGTCGTTTTCTCCCGACAGATGCCATGGGTAGGCTTATCGATGGTAGTTCGGGCTGGAGGACGCCAACGGGCTCCAGGTGCGGGATTAGGCAGAGGCGATGGAGACACACGATGTACCCAGGTTCAAGGCCCTCTGTGGGAGGTAACACCCCTAGTCTTGCTTGGTCTAGTTGATGGATCGGTATGTTTACAAGGTTGCTCCTAGAGTTATCGTCTAGAGGAGGATGAGGGAGTAGCCAGCTCGCCATCCTCTTCTACGACAGTTAATGTGTAGAAAGTGTACGGTGGGTGTGTATGCGTGAGACTCATCATCCCCGTCGCATGGGGGGCTCGGGGTTTTTATAGGACAACCCCCGGCTTACAATACTATTAGGGTATAGAATGTGGGGACCCGGATGGCAGCCTCTCTAGCTGGCCAGGGGGTCCTGCCTCTTGAACCGTCTCGTCACCCATAGGGTCCACCAGTTACGCAGTCCCATCGCCCGCTAGGGCCCGCCAACCGGCTTGGCGATTGGCTCGCGCGCACTTGCTACGACACGGGCCGCCCGAGCAGCGTCGTCTTGCGCCAGCTAGCCGAAGTCTCCGGTATGACCGGCAGCACTATAGCCATGCCAGAGTAGGTAATCAAGTGGGCGGAGGCATGCTGACACTATTGCCCTGCCCGGTCATGGTCGGCCAAGCTCAGTGGTATGACCGGCCGAACTGTAGCCATGTGCACCTGCGCGTCAGCGGTCAGTGTGGCTACATTGGCGCCCGTCGTGGGGGCCTCGTCTTGTCACCGTACCCGTGTGCAGAGGGATGGGACGGGAGCTTGTCTACCGCAAGTGTCAACAGAGGAGGCAGCCCGAAGGCAGCCGGCTACGCCCAACCGACCGGGGGCCGAGCCGGCTCCTTGGACAGCTATCCTCGATCCAGCCGGCAACATGCCTTTTGATCACGCGCCAGCCGGCCGGGAAGCATCCGTCCATGTATTTATCTTGAAGCGGAGGAGAGAACCCCGTTACGTTGTCCTACCTAGGGGTAATAACCTTGTAAGTAGTCCCAAAAGCTGGTGGGGGCCCGCATCCATCAGACGGAGGGGAGCCGACGGCTTCCCCCTCGTGGTACCTGCCTTCGGCACGAAGCCAAATAGCCAGCCTGGTCGGCGGCCGCTCCCGACGACTCTTGTTCCGACACGCCGCCCCGGGACCCGGGTTGGCCTACAGCGCACCACGCGGTGAGCAATGATGTCGTGGGTCCTGCTATGCCTTGGGCGTAGCCAAGTAGGCATCGGGACGCAGGCCGAGATCTTCTATGCCCCGACGCGATGGTTATAGCCCAGGTTGCCCCACGCGCCCGCGGAGATTCCCGGGGAGTGTGCGCAGTTAATCCCCATGTCCCCTGGCCGTGGCTTCCCCATTTAAAACAGTAGGAAGGGCAAAGGGCGGAAGCACACGCACCCCATTTTCCCACTTGTCTTCCTTTCCTTTGTCTTCTCCGCTCCCTCTCGCATGGTCGTTCTTCTTGCTCGCGACCCCGCTCGCACGCCCTCCCATGCAGCCCCGCCATCGCGATGGCCGAAGGACGCTCGGGGAGCTGTGTCGGCTCCGTGGTCATGGAGGCCACCATCACGGAACTCCGCCACATGGGCATGCTGCCGTCGGCGGAGCGCGTGACTGCTCGTGCGCCGGGCGACGAGGTGGTGCCCGCGGCAAAGGAGAGGGAGTTCATCGTCTTCTCCTGTCACTTCTCCCGTGGCTTCGGGCTTCCCGTGAGCCACTTCTTCCGTCTCATGATGGACACCTTCGTCCTCCAACCACACAACCTCGGCCCTAATGCCATTCTCTACATTGCGGGCTTAGTGACGTTGTGCGAGGGCTACTTGGGGATGCTCCCCTTCGTGGACTTCTTCAAGGTGATGTTCTACCTCAAGGCGATGAAAAGCGCCAAGGAGCCGTTCACCTACAGGGGCACGACGGTGTGTTGCCGCGGTTCACGCTTCCCGCACTTCAGCCTCATCGACTCCATCAAGGGATGGAACCGGACATTCTTCTACATGAAGAACATGGACCCGCAGCGGGATTACATTCGGCCGCTGGAGTATGTCAACACCCCGTCCTCCGAGGTGAACCGGTCGGGGACCGCCCCGCGTGGAACCGCACTCAAAGAGCTCGACCAGCTCATGGAGATGAAGAGCGGGGAAGTGCTGGTCGCCTCCGATTTGGTGGCGGCCTTCATCGCACACCGGCTGCTGCCTCTCCAGATGAGGCCGCACCGGATCTACGATATGTTCGGCCACCGAGACCCCTGCTGGCTGACGACCGTCGACCTGATGCTGGCTCAAGTGGCGAAGCTGGTGAATGCCATCACGACCTTCAAGATGGTGTCGGTGACATGGACCTTTGGCAAGGCTCCATATGACTGGCACCACCGAGCACCCCTGGTATGTTCCGTCGAGGCGGCCCTTCTTGTTCGAACCCATCCAGCCGGCGCCCGTTCTCACTTTTCCGTGCTAACCGTAGTTGTTCATGTGATAGAACACGCCGGATGGCCCGCTCCCCTAGATGTTCGAGGCGGAGTGCGACAATTCAGACTCCAAGGACTTCGAGCAGGGAGGCCTGCCCAAAGAGGGGGTCAATTCCTCAGGAGAGGCCGAGGAGGCGGCCGACCTGGGAGCCGGCGGGCCCAGTGCAGCTGGAGAGCCTAGCGCAACCGGAGGGCCCAGTGCAGCCGGTGAGTACTTTCCCGGCCCCACGGTTAGGGACTGGACCGATGATGATGATGACGATGATGATGATGATGTTCAGATCTTGAACGCGCCTCCCCCTCAGTTTAGCAGGGCCGGCGCGGGCGGAGCAAGGAGTGGCCAGCTCGTGCCTCGACGGTCGGGGCCACCAGCCGGAGGAAGAGGCTGGCTCACGAGGAGCCAACAGTCCTGCCTCCTGCCCACAAGCGGGTGAAGGCTGCCGTCGGCTCGTGCTAGGCAGGCCCTGCCTATCGTCATCGGGTAAGTAACCTTCTTCTTGCGTGGGTTCCTTTCCGAGTTGTGTGTTGGCGGGTGTTTGACCCCTATGTGCTTGAGGGACCCCATCGAACTCTACGACGTGGAGTCAATAGTTGACGCGACGGAGGCCGCCAGCCGGCTGGCCCACGAGCACGCGGCCATGTAGCACGAGGAAAAGAGGAGGCTCGCAGAGCTGCGGGCCTCGAAGTCCGGAGCCCAAGGCGGGGCCTCACGCTCCGGGAGCTCAAGCGGCGGGAGGCAAAGGAGGTTCACAGACCCCACGCGAGCGTCCGATTCGGCGGCAGAATCGACTCGCATGTCGAGGCCCCCGTCGAGCAAGCCACGAGGGGCGGCCACGGAGCCTACTATGCGCCCACCTACGGAAGACGCGACCTGACCGGGGGTGGCTGGAATGGAGCCGGCCCTCGAGGAGACCCAGCCGGTGGTACTGGACGTGACGCTGCCCTCGGCCAAGCCGTCCTGGGTCGATGTGCCAGAGTTCTCGATAGCTCCGGAGGCGACGTCGGAGGCGCCAACCATGGAGACGGAGGCACCGTCCGTCACAATCGTCACACCGAGCTGGCAGGAACAAGCGGCGGCACTAGCGCCGAGTGAGGGGCAACCGTGGACCGATTACCGTGCCCTCGCCG
This sequence comes from Hordeum marinum, assembly GCA_022496015.1. Taxonomy (NCBI): domain Eukaryota; kingdom Viridiplantae; phylum Streptophyta; class Magnoliopsida; order Poales; family Poaceae; genus Hordeum; species Hordeum marinum. The sequence goes on along the minus strand of CM039677.1, from coordinate 334,954,660 downwards.
TTATCAACCCTCCCCCGGCAGCCGTCACCGTGACGAACGTTGAGACGGGTGGTGAGGATAGCCGGAGCCAGAGGTCCAGGCTGGACATGATCGGGGACTAGGAGGCGTTGGCACGCGTCCCTACCCTCCCGGCTCCCCCGGCATGTGGCCCGGTCCCCGCGCTCAGGGAGCTAGGGAGCGTCCTAGAGCGGTGCCGCCAGGAGCTGGCCCGGTTCATGGAGGTGGACGACAACACCCTGCAGCGTGTGGAGGTAAGCTTCACATGTCTTTGTTATAATTCTCAGCGGGGGCGCACGATCGCACCCACTTGGTGTAGCCCCCGAGATGAGGGCCGGCTGACCGGCTGTGGGGCAGCCGGGCCGGATCTCCTTGTGCGCATTCTGATTTTGGCCTCTTGCTGCAGGTGGGGAACGCCCGGTGGCAGGAGCTATTTAACGAGGCAGTCGCCTTCCACAACCGTGGCAAGCATGGCTTCTACCGGTTGGAGGAGGAGCTGGCGATGGTGCGAGGTATGTTTGGTCTTGTGGGGGTGCATAGCCCCCGGGAGCCGGGCCGGCTGCTCGGCAGCCAGGCCGGGTCTAGAATGTCTTGCTGACGCTAGTTTTGCTTCACAGGGGAGCTGACCACACTCTGGGAGGAGAAAGCTGGGGCAGTCTCCAAGCGGGATCGGCTGGCGCAGAGAGTCCAAGTGGTAATCTAGGAGAGGGACCGGCCGGGCGCCCTGCTGGTGGATGGGCAGGCGGCTCAAGACCGCCTAAGAGCTGACATGGAGCGGGAGGTGACGGTCAAGGAGAAGGCCGTCAAGGAAACGGCTGACGCCACCCAATGGACCGCCACCCTCCAAAACAAGGTGACCACCTCGAGAGGATGCTCGAGAAGTGCAGGGTCTCCATCACCGAGGCAAAGGCGGCACTGGTGTCAGAGCGGAACTCGTCGCTCCACTTCGCCATCGAGCTGGACAACTCCTTCGAGCGTAAGTATTAGTTTTTCTTTTTCAGCCGGCTGCTTTCTTCTTGTCCTGGAGTTACCTTCTTCTTATTCTTCCCTGTCTTCTTTAGGATGCTTCCCGGAAACCCAGTGCCGCGCTGAGCGTGCCATCGAGGAGCATCGGGAATATCTCCGGGGGCATGCGCACAACATCGATGGGGATGCCGCTTGGGACATGGCGGAGCTTGGGCTAGCCATAGAAAACCGGCTGATCCACCTTGAGCGGAGTGTGGAGCGACTAAAGACGGCCGGCATGGTCATCCCCGCCTTGTGACCAGGTCGTGGGGCTTTAGAGAGGTGCGTGGCCTTGTGGCTGGAGAACGACGTGGCCCGACTCGAGGTCTGGAAGGCATCATCGGCTCGAGCCGGCGCGCAGATGGCCCTCCGGTTCATCACATCGTGGTACAACGTTGACCTGGACGGGTTGGCCACCATCTGGGATGAGTCGACCGAGGAGCAAGTGGCATGCGAGCCCATCCTCATCTGCCTGGCCAACGAGCTCGCCACATTCGTCAACCCGGATGAGCTCCTGCCGGCCCTTGGTGAGGATGGCGAGCCTGTAGCCGAGGATTCCTTTGGCAACCCCCAAGGTTCGGAGGACGAGGAGGTCGCCTATGAGAGCACCAACTCTAGCACTGATAGTGGTGGCAAGACGGCTGGGACCACGGAGGCTGCCCCGAAGGCCACGGAGGCCGACCCGAAGGCCATGACCACCTCTGGGCCGAACGTCGAGCCGGCTAGCGGCGTGCCGGCTGGTGACGAGCCGGTGAGTGATGAAACCTTGAATTAAAATGGAAAGGCCAACAGAGGGGGCTTGTACTCTGTTTTGAGGAGTTTGCCCCCCATTCACCGCCGTCCGGACGAAGATACTCTAGGATGGATCGAGGTTTATGCCAACAGAGGGGGCTTGCTCCCTTTCTTCTAGAGCTAAGGAAGGACCTGCGGGTGGTGTTTCCAGTAAAGGGGGGATCTCAAGGAGGGTCTCAAGACCTTCGAAGTGCCCCACCACCAGGGTTGGCATTGTGTCGACGACCCCCTCTGGCTTCGGGCTAGAGGTAATTTCGATGATCTCCCCGACCCTTTGTTCCTCGTCACCATCACAATAACAATAAGGAGACGCAGTGACGTTGTCATCCAGAAGGAAAAAGAAAACCCCAAAGGTACCGAATGGAATTCTACTTGTGCCCCAAGAGCCGACCTGGGGCACTCATGGCATTCATATGCTCCGAAGAGGGGAAGATACATACATACATTGGTTTTTTCAGCAGTAAAATGGACGGAGGAGCACCGTGTTCCATGAGTGCTCGGTCTCCTCGCCAGAGGCGTCTCACTTGCGCTTCTGCGGCTTTTGGGCATCTATCAGGTAGTACGTGTTGTTGTGCGGCGCCTTGCTGATGATGAACGGGTCCTCCCATGGGGAGGACAACTTGTGCTGGCCGGCTATCCGCCGGATCCGCCTGAGCACTAGGTCCCCTTTGCGGAAGGAGAGTGGCTAGATCCGCTTGATGTGGTAGTGCCGGAGCTTCTGCTGATAGATGGCCATCCGACTCAAGGCCAGTTCGCGGGCTTCTTCGAGTAGGTCGACACCGTCTTCTCTCGCCTCCTTTGCATCCTTCTCTGTGTATAGGGTGACCCGAAGAAAGTCAAACTCAATGTTGGTGGCAATGATCGCCTTGGACCCGTACACGAGGAAGAAGGGTGTGTAGCCGGTCGATCGGTTGGGAGTGGTCCTGAGGCTCCAAAGGACAGCCGACAACTCGTCGACCCAGCAGCCGTCTGACCTCACCAGCGGTGTTATGAGTCGAGGCTTGATGTTGGATTGTATTAGGCCGTTCGCACTCACGACCTGTCCGTTTGACTGTGGATGAGCGATAGACGCCAGGTCGAGCTGGATGCCCTACTTGGAGCAGAAATGTGCGAGCGCGCCCTTGGCGAAGTTCGTGCTGTTGTCGGTGATGATGCTATGGGGGATGCCGTAGCAAACCGTGATGTCATCGATGAACCGGATGGCTGACGGGCCGTCTAGCTTCTGATCAGCCTGGCCTCGATCCACTTGGTGAATTTGTCGATGGCCACAAGCAGATGTGTCATGCCGCCTCGTGCGATTTTGAAGGGTCTCACCATGTCCAGCCCCCAAACGGCGAAGGGCCACAAGAGGGGGGTGGTTTGGAGGGCCAAAGCCGGCAAGTGGCTTTGCATGCTGAAGCGCTGGTAGCCTTCGCACTCGTCGACCAACTTCTTGGCCTCCTCCAAGGCAGTTAGCCAGTAGAAATCGTGGCGGAAAGCCTTGGCCACCAGGGTTCTAGAGGCGGCGTGATGCCCGCACTCGCCCTGGTGGATGTCGAGGAGGATCTCCTAGGCCTTTTCCGACTCGACAAACCGTTGAAAGACGTTGGTGGTGCTGCGGTAGACGAGCTCGCTGTTGATGATGCTGTAGGCCGAGGCTCGGTGCTGGATTTGTCTCGCTGTGGCCTCGTCCGGAGGGAGCTCGCCGCATAGAAGGAAAGCCAGGATGGGCTAGGCCCACAAGGGAGCCAAGACGGGGGCTGGCTCGGGAGCCCCCGGGCCTGGGTGATCAGCCCCCGGGGCTAGCTCACCAGCCCCCGAGTTTGGGACGACAGGAGGGACGTTGACCTCCATCATGACAGTCGTGGCATCGGAGCCGGCTGCCTCGGATGTAGCCGGCTAGAGTGGCTGAGCCGACGCCAGCAAGGAAGCCAGGGTGGGAGGAGCCGGTGGTGAAGATGTCGAGGGAGTAGCCGGAGCCACCGATGGGACGACAGCGTCGGCCGGTACAAAGATGGACTCCGACTCTGGGGAAGGCTTGATTGATTGTTTGGTCAGCCGCTCGAGGGAGACGCCGACTAGGATGGCCTGCTGGGTGGAGCCGATCTTTGCCAGCGTGTCGGCTGCCTCGTTGTCCGCCTGCCCTCGAAGGAGCCGTTGAGTTGTTGTACAAGGAAATGGTAGATGGCCATGTTGGATTCCTTGGCATCCCATTCGCCAAAGACCTGCTGCACCACGAAGTCGGAGTCGCCAAAGCATAGGATGCGCCTGATGCCGATCTCCTTGGCGAGCCGGAGACCGTGGACGATGGCCTCATACTCGGCCACATAGTTGGAGGCGGCAAAGTGGATCTGTAGGGTGTACTTGAGTTGGTCTCCTTTTGGGGAGGAGAGGACTATGTCGGCACATAGGCTGGTCCTCATTTTGAGCCGTCAAAATGCATGCGCCAATGCGTGGAGTCTGGGGGAGGCGGCACGAACTCGGTCTCCGCCAGGTTGACGAGGAAGTCGGCTAACGCCTGCGAGTTGATGGCGGTACGAGGATCGTACCAGATTTCATGGTTGGCAAGGGTGATGACCCTTTTGGCGATCCGGCCGCTCATGATCTCGCCGAGCGGAGCCGTGATCACCATGGTGATGGTGTGCTCTTGGAAGTACTACTTGAACCTCTTGGTGGCGAAGTAGATGCCGTAGCACCTCTTCTGGTAGTGGGGATAGTTCTGCTTCAAGGCGGAGAGGACCTCGTTGAGGTAGTAGACGGGGCGTTGGATCGGCAGGGATTTGCCCTCCTCCGGCCGCTCGACCACCAAGACTGCTGATGATGCGGGTGGTCACAACATTATAGGCGAGCAAGGGCTCCATCTCAGCCGGCACGGCCAGGATGGGCGCGTGGGTGAGAGCCTCCTTGAGGCCGCGGAAGGCCTCGTCCGCCTCGTCAGGCCAGTCGAACATGCCCGGCTTCTTTGTGTGGCCCGGCTCGACCAGAGCCATCTTGCGAAGGAGCCCGTAGAGGGGCAAGGCCCTCTCCCCCAGCCGGCTGATGAACCGGCTGAGCGAGACGAGGCAACCGGTGAACTTCTAGACGTCGCGGAGCCGGGTCGGCTTGGGCATGCACTCGATCGCGCCGATCTTCTTCGATTTAGCTTGGATGCCGCGGGCGGACACGAAGAAACCCAGGAGCTGGCCAGATGGGACGCGGAAGACACAGTTCTCCGGGTTGAGATTGATCTTGTACTCGCGCAGGTTCGCGAATGTCTCCCGGAGATCGTCGAGGAGGCTGAAGTGCTTCTTGGTCTTGACGGCGATGTCATTGACATAGACATGGACGTTCCTACCTATCTGAGGTAGGAGGCACTTCTACATGCATCGCTGGAAGGTGGTGTCTGCGTTCTTCAGGCCGAAGGACATGGTGATGTAGCAGTAGGCCCCAAAAGGCGTGATGAAGGACGTCTTGAGCCGGTCCTCCGGGTCCAGCTTGATCTGGTGGTATACGGAATAGGCTTCCAAGAAGGACAGCAAATCGCAACCGGCCGTGGAGTCAATGACTTGATCGATCCGCGGCAGGGCAAATGGGTCCTTTGGACAGGCCTTGTTCAGGTTGGCGTAGTCGATGCACATGCGCCAGGTCTTGTTCTTCTTCAGCACCAGGACTGGCTCGCCCAGCCGGTCCGGGTGGAAAACCTCCATGATGAAGCCGGCTGCGAGTAGCCGGGCGATCTCTTCTCCTATAGTGTGCCGCTTCGCCTCAGAGAAACGACATAGGGGTTGCTTGAGCGGTTTAGCATCCGGCCGGACGTGTAGTTTTTGCTCGGCATACTTCCTCACGGCATGTCTTTGGGGTACCATGCAAAGATGTCCCGATTCTGATGGAGGAAGTCGACGAGCTCGCCTTCCTATTCGTTATCCAAGTGGGAGTCGATGGTGACGCGCTGCGCGGGGTTGGCCGGGTCGAGCAGGATCTGCTTGGTGTCCTTGGACAGCTGGAAGGAGGCCTCACAGACCAACTGCAAGGGAGGAGCCGGCACGGCCGGCTGCCTGGCAGCAATGGCGATGAGCCGGTCGTGCTGCCGCTTTTCCTTGGCTATCTCTAGGGCCTCAGCCAACCGGCTTCCGTCTCGAGCGCACTCGAGCGACATCTTGTAGTCTCCCGTGATGGTGATGATTGCCTTGGGGCCCGACATCTTAAGCTTGAGGTAGGCATAGTGGGGGATCGGCATGTATTTGACGAGAGCCGGTCGGCCCAATAGCGCATGGTAGGGACTCACAAGGTCCACTACCTCGAACAACACCGGCTCATGGAGGAAGTGTCCGGGGCTGCCAAAGAGGACGTCAAGCTTGATCTTGTAGACAGGGGAGTAGGACTTTCCTGGCACGATGCCGTGGAAAACGATCTGGATCGCCTGCAGGTCTTCTATTTTCAACTCCAGCTTGCGCATCATATCGAGGTAGAGGATGTTGATGCTGCTGCCACCATCAATCAACACCCGCGAGAAGCGGCAGGTGTGCTTCTTGCTGGCGATGGTGGGGTTGAGGACCAGGGCATAGCTGTCGGGACTTGGCATCACAGCCGGGTGATCTACCCGACTCCATGTGACCGTCTTCTCCAACCAGTGCATGAACTGGGGATTTGCCGGCATGGTGGCGTTCACCTCACGATGGAGCTGGAGTTGAGCATGTTTGCTCGTCTATTCACTGGTGAAGACGACATAGCAACCTTCCTGGTTGGGGAACTGGTCCTGTAGGCGACCATCGTTCTGGGCCAGCGGCGGAGCCGGCGTCGGGGCAACAGCTGGTGCTGGAGCCGGCACATGGGCGGGCGGCGCGGGGGGATCCGGAAGGCCGCCCCCGGGCCAATCGCTGTGAGAAGCTGCACTGCCGGAGCGTGTGCATGGAGGGCTTGGCCCCAAAGTGGTTCTTGCAGGGGAGGTCGAGCATCTGCTCGGATGTGAGCTTGGGCTGCCAGGCAGCCTTGCCAGTGCGCTGGCGCTGGCTGGAAGACTAGGCAGCCGGCTCCTGTTCTTCGATGGTGGCAACCTGCCGGCTCCCATAGCGGGAGTCGGGCTGATCATTCTTGCACTTGTTCTGCGGTTGCCGGTTGTCGGTAGCCGGTCGGGACGCCGCTGGCATTGGCATTGCCTTGGACGGTGGGGTCGTCTTGACCTAAATGTCGGAGTCGGTCGTGGCATATTTGTCCGCCTTGCTCATGAGCTCAGCTAGCGTAGCCGGCTCGGAGCATAGGATCTTGTGCTTAAGGGGAGTGCTGTCACGACATCCCTCGATGAGGTACTATATGGCTTGCACCTCGTGCACCCCCTCACAGGAGTTGCAGAGCTCGATCCACCGGGTGAGGTAGTCGTGGAGGGACTCGTCAAGCCCCTGAACGCACATGGCCAGTTCAAGGGGGCGGCCGGGCTACTTGTAGGTGCCGGTGAAGTTGCGGACACAGGCTTCCTCGAAGTCCGTCTAGGTGTTGATGCTGCCGGCCGCCAGGCTATTGAGCCAGGTGCAGGCCGAGCCGATCAGCATGAGGGGAGCGTAGGGGACAGCTACGCGCTTGTTCCCCCTGGCGATACCGACCGCGGTGGTGTAGTCGATCAGCCAGTCTTCGGGTTTTGACGGCCCGTTGTACTTCAGGGTGTCCCCGGGGAACGGGTAGCCGGTCGGGAACGGTTTGGTGCAGATCTGGGGGCCGAAGCACGCCGGGCCGATCGAGCCCTCCTCGAGGATGGCCGCCTGTGCGACTGGTCGATGCGGAGGCCGGCGTCATTCACGCTGTGGGAGACCCGCGGCCCTAGCCGGGCCGAGAGTTCGGGGCAGATAGCAGGCGGAACCGACCATTCCGGCTTGTGCCGCGGGGGCGGCGTGTGCCCGCGGCTGCGCCGGCTGCTGGCAGCCGACGCCTCGTGGTGGCGGCCGGTGTGAGGCGGGTTGTTGGTGTGCCGATTGTTTACATCTGGCTGCTCATTTCTCGGTAGCTGAGAGTGCCAGGGGTTGCTTGCCTCGACCAGGCGGCAGAGGCGCGAGGGGAACATGAGTGCTGAGTGGGCTGATGGCCAATGGTCCCCGTGCCCTTGTGCTCGGGCCATTGGCCTTCAGAGGCGGCGCCGCCCGCAGCGAGCTGGTGCTGCTACGCGTCGGCCGCGTCAATAAGGTCCTTGATGTGACGCTCGTGGGCGGCACGTTCTGCGCTGTCCAAGGTAGCCAAATCCTCGTAGGCTACCTTGGCGGCCCAGAGGTTGGCCACGGGGGTGTTGTAGACGGGCATGTTGTCGTCCAAGATTTCGGCGACCACGCGACCGCGGTCACGCACAGCCCCACGTCGTCTAGGCTCGGTGCTAGCCGGGGTGAGATCATGTCGGAGGCGTACTCCCGCTGAGCAGCCTCCATGCGACGTCGTGTGGCCATGAGAGTGCTGGCATCCTTGATCAGGAGGTGGCGAAATCAGGGTTCGCCGTTAGGGTGATGGGGGTGCTCAAGCCCCGAAGGGCCGCGCCGAGCGGATCGGAGGTGCCGACGCGGGCCGTGGTGGGTCGGCTTCGGCCCATGTGCAGCCAGAGGAGGTGGAGGAGATGATCGCCATTGCTCCCACGCGGACATGAAAGCTGCTGGACCGGGTCGCAGCAAGTGCGCCCACAGCTGTGGGCGGGTCGGAGCAGTTGAGCACCCGTCTCGGGTACTCGTCGACGACCGATGCTTCGGCAAGGCTCAGCTTGCCAAAGCGCTCGGTGAGCGCGGCGATGTCGAGCGTGAGGTCGATGATGTTGCCCTAGGGCCTACCGGAGCAAGCCCCACGAGCCGGCAGTTTTTCCTGGACGTGCGGCAGCGGCGGGGAATGGCGAGGGGTCCGCCCAGAGCATGAATCCGGCTGGCGCCCCGTATGGCCCCACAGTTCGCGCCAACTGTCGTCGTTTTCTCACGACAGATGCCATGGGTAGGCTTATCGAAGGTAGTTTGGGCCGGAGGATGCTGACAGGCACCGGGTGCATGATTAGGCACAAGCGGTGGAGACACATGATGTACCCAGGTTCAGGGCCCTCCGTGCGAGGTAACACCCCTAGTCCTGCTTGGTTTAGTTGATGGATGGGTATGTTTACAAGTGCTCCTAGATCTGCCGTCTAGAGGAGGAAGAGGGAGCAGCCAACCCGCCTTTCTCTGCTACGAGGGTGAATGTGTAGGAAATGTCCCGTGGGTGTGTGTGCGTGATACTCGTCGTCCCCGTCGCATGGGGGGCTCGGGGGTTTTTATAGGCCAACCCCCTCGGCTTACAATATTCTTAGGGTACATAATGGGGGGACCTGGCTGGCAGCCTCTCTGGCTGGCCAGGGGGTCCTGCCTCTTGAACCGTCACGTCGCACGTAGGGTCCACCCACTGCGTGGTCTCATCGCCTGCTGGGGCCTGCCAACCGGCTCCGTGATTGACCCATGCCCACCTGGTACGGCACGGGCCGCCAGGGCGGCCTCATCTTGCGCCAGCCGGACGAAGTCTCTGGTACAGCCAGCAGCACTATAGCCATGCTGGAGCAGGTAATCGAGTGGGTGGAGGCATGCCGGCACTGTTTCCCTGCCCGGTCCCGGTCGGCCAAGGTCAGCGGTACGACTAGCCAAACTGTAGCCATGCGCACCCGCGCATCAGCGGGCACTGTGACTACATTGGCACCCATCGTGGGGGTCCCCTCCGCCCCAAGGGTCAACGGAGGAGGCGGTCTAAAGGCAGCCGGCCACGCCCATCCGGCCAGGGGCGAGCCGGCTCCTTGGACAGCCGTCCTCGATCCAGCCGGCAATGTGCTAGCCGGTCGCATGCCAGCTGGTCGCGTGCCAGCAGGCCGGGACGCAGCCGGCCACATATTTTTTCTTAAAGCGTGCGAGAGAACCCTGTTGCTTTGTCCTACCTAGGGGTAATAACTCCGTCACTCGGAGATACTTGTAGAGCATCTTTATAGTCACCCAGTTACGTTGCGACATTTGATACACACAAGGTACTCCTCCGGTGTCAGTGAGTTGCATGATCTCACGGTCATAGGAACAGATACTTGACACGCAGAAAACCAAAGCAATAAACTGACATGATCATATGCTACATTTGTAGTTTGGGTATTGTCCATCACATCATTCTCCCAATCATGTGATCCCATTATCAAATGACATCTCATGTCCATTTCCAGGAAACCTTAACCATCTTTCACCAATGAGCTAGCCTGCTAGAGGCATACTAGGGACACAATGTTGTCTATATGCCCACACATGTATTTAGTTTCCAATCAACACAATTATAGCATGAACAATAAACGATTATCACGAACAAGGAAATATAATAATAAAAACTTTATTTATTCCCTCTATGGCATATTTCCAAAAGTCCCCCACTTGCACTAGAGTCAATAATCTAGCTCAGATCACTATGTGATTTACAATGTGATGAATCGAACACCCATGCAGCTCCGGTGTTGATCAGGTTTAGCCCTTGGAAGAGGTTTAGTCAACGGGTCTGCAACATTCAGATCCGTGTGCACTTTGCAAATATCTATGTCCTCCTCCATAATGTGATCGCAGATGGAATTGACGTGTCGCTTTATGTATCTGGTCCTCTTGTGAAACCTTGGTTCATTAGCTAGACCAATGGCACCAGTGCTATCACAGAACATAGCCATTGGATCCAGTGCACTGGGCACTACTCCAAGATCTGTCGTGAACTCCTTCATCCAGACACCTTCCTTCGCTACCTCCGAGGCTGCGATGTACTATGCTTCGCATGTAGAATCGACTACCACGCTTTGCTTGGAACTACACCAGCTTACTGCTCCCCCATTGAGAATAAATACGTATCTGATTTGCGACTTAGAGTCATCCGGATCAGTGTCAAAGCTTTCATCGACATAACCCTTTACGACGAGCTCTTGATCACCTCCCTAAACGAGAAACATTTCCTTAGTCCTTTTCAAGTACTTAAGGATATCCTTGACCGCCGTCCAGTGCTCCATTCCTGGATCACCTTGAAACCTTCCGGTCATACTTATCGCGAGGCGGACATCGGGTCTTGTGCACAGCATTGCATACATGATAGAGCCTATGGCTGAAGCATCGGGGATGAAACTCATCTTTTCTCTATCTTCTGCAGTCACTAGGCATTGAGTCTTACTCAACTTCACACCTTGTAACACAGGCAAGAACCCCTTCTTGGATTGATCCATTTTGAACTTCTTCAAAACTTTCTCAAGGTATGTGCTTTGTGAAAGTCCTATTAAGCGCCTCGATCTATCTCTATAGATCTTAATGCCTAATATGAAAGCAGCTTCTCCTAGGTCCTTCCTTGAAAAATTCTTTTTGAAATATTCCTTCATGCTTTCCAGCATTTCTATATTGTTTTTAGTCAGCAATATGTCATCCACATATAATATTAGAAACGCTACAAAGCTCCCACTTACTTTCTTGTAAATACAAGCTTCTCCATAAACTTGTATAAACCCGAACGCTTTGATCACCTCATTAAAACGCAGATTCCAACTCTGAGATGCTTGCACCAGTCCATAAATGGATCACTGGAGTTTGCAAACCTTGTTAGCATTCTTTGGATCGTCAAAACCTTCCGGTTGTATAATATACAACTCTTCGTTAAGGAACGCTGTTTTAACATCCATCTGCCAAATTTCATAGTCGAAATATGCAGCTAATCCTAACATGATTCTGACGGACTTAAGCATCGCTACGAGTGAGAAGGTCTCATCGTAGTCAACTCCTTGAACTTGTGAAAAATCCTTTGCCACAAGTCGAGCTTTATAGACGGCGACATTACCGTCTGTGTCCGTCTTCGTCTTAAAGATCCATTTGTTCTGAATGGCCTTTCACCCTTCAGGTAATACTTCCAAAGTCCACACTTTGTTTTCATACATGGATCCCATCTCGGATTTCATGGCCTCTAACCATTTCTCAGAATCCGGGCCCATCATCACTTCTCCATAGCTCATAGGTTCATCGCTGTCTAACAACATGACCTCTAAGACAGGGTTGCCATACCACTCATGAGATGTACATGCCCTTGTCGACCTGCAAGGTTCAATAGCAACTTGATCCGAAGCTTTATGGTCATGATCATTAACTTCCTCTTCAACTGCATAGGCTCTACAAAAACATCTTTTTGCGTTGCGCTACTCTCTGGTTGAATCAAAGGTTCAATAACCTCATCAAGTTCTATCTTCCTCCCACTGAATTCTTTTGAGAGAAACTCTTTCTCAAGAAAAGTTCTGTTTTTAGCGACAAAGACTTTGCCTTCGGATCTGAGATAAAAGGTATACCCAACTGTCTCTTTTGGATATCCTATGAAGATGCATTTTTCCGCTTTGGGTTCTAGCTTTTCAGGCTGAAGCTTTTTGACATAAGCATCACATCCCCAAACTTTCAGAAATGACAACATGACCTCTAAGACAGGGTTGCCATACCACTCAGGAGCAGTACGTGCCCTTGTCGACCTGTGAGCACTAGTGCAGAACCGGCCTATTGTCGCGGTTGGTAAGGGCCTTTAGTGCTAGTTCTCGAACCGACACTAAAGGGTGGGAACTAAAGTCTCCCCCCTTTAGTGTCGGTTCCACACGGCCCGACACCAAAGGCCCTCCACATGGCGTTAACAGCGCCGTGGGCTAGGGGGGCCTTTAGTCCCGGTTGGTAACACCAACTGGGACTAAAAGTGATTATTTTTTTGTTTTGTTCTATTTTTCCTTAGGGGTTTATGAATTAATTATGGTTTAATTTTCCTTTTAATTTTGTGTTTCCATTTAATTAATTTTAATTTCAAACATATATTACGCTACTACATACATAATGTACACACATTGTGCATGCACATATATATAAATATAAATAGAATTTCTCATAGAACCGCGATCATATATATATATATATATCTCATCGAATTGCTAGTACGACAACTATATATATACAATTTCTCCTACAATTTGAGGATCATTACATATATATATGCAGGCCCTGCAGAAATCCACCTAATCGTCATCCCTATGGATCTTGTAATGGTATTCTCCATTGGGATTTATGACCTGGTCGAGTAGAAATCCAGATAATTCCTCTTGAATTGCTCGTACCCGAGCCTCTGTTATGAGCTGGCCCCACACCTCCGTCAGCTACAAGATGGAGATCAAGAAGAATATATTAGTTGTGTGTGTATATATATATATATTAGCTAGATCATGATAAAAAAAATTATGGATAGTGTTCTGGCAAACGTACCCAAAGATTTCTTTCATTGCTGCTCCTTTCAGACATGATCATGTGAATGTACTTGCAAACGTAGTATCTGCATAAACTGGTCCCTTGCTCTTGCACCATGCACTTTATGAGAATAAAATTCAATTAGGTAATAATTAATCAAGCATGATAATGGTATTGAAACTACAATTAAAGAGATGCACAGACGTAGCTAGCTAGCTAGTAGTACTTAATTACCTTGGATCGCGTCCATTTCAGTTGTGGTGCCCAGTCGCCTAGGACCTGTTTGATAAACTTGGCCCAAGCCCTGCCCGCCGACAAAGAAAATGAATAAATGAGTTATTAACTAGTTGTTATCAGGAAATGAAGTAATTATAGAGGCCGACATAGTGCGATAATGATTGAAATTACCCGTCAACCATCCCCCTCATGATTACGTATTCGGATGCATCCTTTAATAGCGAGTCGAGTACTTCAACTTGTCCCTTGTCAACTTCAATGATTAACAAGATCTAGTGGTAACTCCATAACTCATCAACAACACTTGTTAACTTCTAGTAAGCAAAAAATAGAATTTGTAGTACAAGATATATATATATATATATAGTAACACTCACCCGAAGTTGTAAGGAAGTAGTATTTTTAGTTGGGTGTTTAGATGGATCAAAAATTCTAGCATTTTTTTCTTTGTGTCTTTTCTCGTATATGAAGTTTCCCATATCTTTTGATTAATCGTATTTGGGTCAATGAACCCAATGCCATAGCGTCTAGCTTGTTTCATTTCTTACATCTTCATTCTGCACAATACCACATAAACGAATATAGTGAGAATAATTCTAGGTAATGAACGAGAGCACAACTAGCTAGAGACTTTTAGTTTATAGAAAGAAATCACTTATAGACAATAGCAACTGACTAAAGATTTGTCGAGTGCATCTTGATTGAATATCTGGAACAACTCTGCATAATGAATCCACACATCCATTTTACAGAAGTAATGCCTGTCTTCGACTTTCACCATGAGGGACTCTTCATTGGTATTTGTTGTTATTTGCATGTACCACGTATTCAATTCATGCATTCTCATTGGTATAAGCTTGACATCTTCAGGCTTGACCAGAGGTTTGCCACGGGCATATTGATATTTTACTTCTGTCTCTTTAAGCACGGGCATTTCCTCAAGGCCTAGGAGTTGTTCAACAGTGACACCGGCCTCTTTAGCCATCCTAGCGGTACTCACAGGTGTTTGTACAATGAGCGGGGGGGAGGGGGTCGATTGCATTTCCTGTTCTCCTAGCCGGGGGATAGTTTTCCCGCTTTTTTGCCAACTCCTTGGCTCGAGCTCGAGCTCGACAGCTTTTTTCCTGCAAGCAAAGACTTCTTGATAGACCGCACATAGTCACTGTCCCTCTGAGCTGGTTGAGCCATATCAATGAAGTGTTGTGAGACATGCTCAGGTACTTTCTCCTTTGGCGGCTAGGGCGGTTTCGATCCGAAATGGGCCTTCAATTTGGCATCCAGTGCGCTGTCGAGTTCCTCGTCGGTCAGGTGGTAAGGCAACTTCGGAAGAGGCTTCAGGCTACTTGGACCATATTTGAATTTCTTGCCCGTTGTGTTGCTAGTCCTCGAGGCTGCGGCCTATCTCTTCTGTTGTTGCTTCGGCGATGTAGCACGCTAAGTCGACGGAGCACGCTGACGCCATGCTGGACCTAGAGGAGGAGTCGGCTGACGCGGTGCCGGACTTGGAGGAGGAGGAGTAGGTTGATGCGTTGCCGTACCTAGAGGAGGAGTCTGCTAACGCGGTGCCGGACTTGGAGGGGAGGAGTTGGCTAACATCATGCCGGACTTGGAGGAGGAGTCGGAGTCGGAGTCGACTGACGCGGCGGCGGACTTGGAGGAGGAGGATTCGGTGGGTGGGGAAAGACGATGCAATCCCTTTTCCATAGCATGATACGATGTATGGCCTCTCCTAGTGTTCTCTCCTTTTCACCTCTAGGAATGTCAAATTGTAGCTCGTGATATGCTGACATCACTTCATCATCCCCGACACGAGTATAGCCAGCTAGAATGGGATTGCAATGGAAGGTTGCTTTTGGGGGATTTGCTAAAGCATAGCCGTCCGCCACCTTCATGGATAAGTTCTTCACTTTCATGTGTAGCTCACAGTTAGTTGAGTCTTTGATATCACCCACACGTTACCTAGCTAGCAGTGCATCGTCATTGATATCGACCGAGGCGGAACCCACACTGTTTCTCGGCATAGATGGCTTGGTGGTATCCAGTGCTAGATCGATCTACTCATGCTGCCGCTGAGTGAAAGCACATTTGCTCCCTTGGTGATTTTGGTAATTAATAACAACATATAGGTCATTGAACTAATGTTTCCACCAAGTATATTTTAGGAAATGTTCAATGATAGGATTGGCAAAAGGAGATTGTGGACATACCCCAAGATGCAAGGAAATAGGTTGGCCAAGCTTCAAGCAAGAGGACTCTACATTTTTATATTTGTGAGAAATCACTTTGAGTCCATAGGAAATCCAATACTATTAAAGGGGGTAAGGTTTTGTTGGTGAACAATATGCTCAAACGTGCACAAGTGATTGTCGCCAAAAACATCCACAAACTCTCCCACCAAAGTCTGTTCTATACCTAACACTCAAAATCGGTGCAACCAACTTTCCCATACCGATGCCACCGATTCCAGAACCTAGACAGACTCAACCAAACCCTAGACACTTCGGTGCAACCGATTCCATAACGGCGCCACCGAGTTTAGGTTGCCAACTTTCTGTTATGCAGATTCACATTATCGGTACCGTTGATTGGAAATCTGACCGTTGGTCACCTTATCGGTGCAACCGAGTTTCCTATATCGATCTCACCGAGATTCAAAAGTTGCCACCTTTTGGTCACTTCGGTTCCACCGAGATTAACACGTCGGTGTCACCGAGTTGGTCATTTTGTGTGTAACGGTTTGATTTTTGGGGATGCCTATATATACCCCTTCACGACCACCTACTCGAAAGAGAAGCACTCAGAACTATTTCATACCTATCCTATCAGATTTTCTGAGAGAGAACCACCTACCCTTGTGTTGAGGTCAAGATATTCCACTCAAATCATATGAATCTTGATCTCTAGCCTCACCAAGAAGCTTTCCACCAATCCCGTATCTTCCACCATGCGAAATCTGTGAGAGAGTGATTGGGTGCTAAGGAGTCTATCATCTTGAAGTACAAGAGCAAGGAGTTCATCATCATTACCGATCCTATTACCTTTTGGAGGGTGGTGCCACCAAGATTGGTTAGGTGTCGCTTGGGAGCCTTGTACTTCATGTTGTGGAGTGAACCAAGAAGTTTGTAAGGGCAAGGAGATTGCCTACTTCGTGAAGATCTACCCATAGTGAGGTTAGTCCTTCGTGGACGGAAGGCATTATGGAATAGTCAAGGTTGCTACTTCGTGGACGCTTTTGGGTGGAGCCCTCCGTGGACTCTCGTGAACGTTACTCTCTGTGGGTTGAAGACTCCATAAACGTGGATGTACGATAGCACCACCTATCAGAACCACGGGAAAAATCATCGTGTCTACAACTGCGTTTGATCTTCCTACCCTATCCCTTCTATACATGCTTGTTGTTACTTTCCGCTGCTATATACTCTTAGACTTGCATGTGTAGGGTGTACTTGACTTGCCATGAAATGCTAAAAACTATCAACCCTAAAAATTGGTATCGGCAAAACTTTTATTTGGTCAAGTAGTCTAATCACCCCCCTCTGGACATACTTTGGGTCCTACAAGTGGTATCAGAGCTTTGGTCTCCATTGCTTAGATCTCACAACCTAGGTGAGTATGGCCTCTAGTGAGGGAATTTATCACCATAGAGGTCCGTACTTTGATGGCACTAATTTTGCTAGTCGGAAGCACAAAATGAAAATGCATATTGTTGGTCATAACCCCACCATTTGGACTGTTGTTCTTGTTGGCTTCCAAGCTGAGTTCTTTGCGGATGGATGGGAACCAGATCATGAAGCGACCGCGGATTAGTTGAAGATGTTGCAACTCAATGTTCAAGCATGCGACATTCTTTTCAATTGCTTATGCCCCGAAGAATTGAACAAAATCAGCCGTCTTGAGAATACATAAGAGATTTGGGATACTTTGGTTGATATGCACGAAGGAACCGAGTCCGTGAGAGAATCCAAGTTAGATGTTGTTCAAGGTCATCTTGACAAGTTCAAGATGAAGGATGGTGAAGGATTCACAGAGATGTACTCTAGGCTAGCTCTCATCACCAATGAGATTGCCAGCTTATGAAGCGAACAAATTACCGACAAATTCATCATCAAGAAGATACTTAGAGCTTTGGATGAGAGATACGACACTGTGTGCACGTTGATCCAAATGATGCCAAACTACAAAGATCTCAAGCCTATGGAAGTTATTGGAAGGATTGTTTCTCATGAGATGACACTCAAAGATAAGGATGAACTTCATCACAAGTCTAGCAGTTCTTACAAAGCCACAAGTGATGCTCCCGCAACTTCAAGCAACAACCTTATCACCAATCAAGAGATAAGCCTCATGGTTAAGAAATTCAACAATTTCTACAAGAATAGAGGCAAAGAAAGAAACTCCAACTCAATATATGAAGAGAAGCGTTCGTCAAGTCGTGACCGCAATTGCTACAATTGTGGGAATCCCGAACACTACTCAAATGAGTGCACGGCTCCCTACGAAAGAATAGAAGAGTCACCTCGAAGACGAAGCTCAAGGAATGAATCACCACAAAGAGAGAGAAGGAGCAGATATGATCGTTATGAATGAAGACACTCAAGGAGAAGTAGAGATTAGTAGAAGAAGGACAAGTACACCAAGAGCTACACAAGAAGAAAACATCAAGCTCATGTTGGTGAATGGGTTTCCGGCTCCGACTCCAACAACAACTCTGAGAGAAGCTATCACTCCCACTCTGACTATAGTCAAGATGATGGTGTTGCCGGAATTGCTCTAGCGACTACCAACTCCTACAATCCATTTGATTCACCAAACAAAGACAGTGGAAGTTGCTTCATGGCTAAAGGCCTTAAGGTATCACACCCCGATTATCTTGATTTTGATAGTGATGAAGATGATTTGCTTTGTGATGATGACTTGCTTTGTGATAAAACTAGTGATGTTGATCAAAATGAACTAGATAATTCTCATGCTAGTCAAGATGAGTCATTTGATGATGATAGGATGAAAATAGAACAACTAACTAAAGAACTAAACACTCTTAAGTTAGCTCATGAATCTACTCTCAAAGATCATAGAGAGCTTGTGAGAACTCATGAGAAGCTACGCTTCGAGAATCTCAACTTGGAGCAAGAGTATGAGTTTCTCAAAGCTATCAATGACGATCTTCGAAAGAAGACTTCATCTTATCTAGCCAAACGACTACTCTTGTCTACTTTCATGCCTTAAGATAAAAGTAAGCAATCTAGTAACAAAGGCAAGAAAGGTTCTTCATCTAGTAGCAACAATAAAAATACTAAACCCAATGATGTTGCTTCTAGTAGTTCTATTGATTCCACTAATGATGATTCTATTAGCCAAGTTACACTTGAGCAAGAAAATGCTGTATTGAAAGGAATTATACAGAAAGGTATTGCCAGATGTAAGCAATTTGAGGAAATTGTACGCAAGCATGGAGGATACCGGTAGAATCGTGGTGTTGGCTACTTCAACGCTAATGGAGTTGAGTGGGAACAAGGTCAATATCCCAAGCCCAAGTTTGTTCCTCAAAAGGAGAAGTATGAAAATACTCTTCCCAAGGGGACATACACTCAATATGACCTTCCACCGCAAGACCACAAGCTCAAGGGCAAGAACAAGCTTCAAGAGGACATAGACTCATATGAAGATGAATCCCTAGCTTTGGTGGAGTGGGTTACCAAGGCTACTTCAAGCTCAACTACTACAAAGGCTACTTCAACACCAAGGATCCCCATCAACTTGGTGTGGGTCCCCAAGAAGAAGAACTAGTAAGTTCTTGAGGCGTGACTCCGCCAATGAAATTCACTCACATTCATTATTGGCAAGGACTTTTTCACTCAACATCAACTCAATGCAATAGTTCAAGGAGTCGTACATTCCCACAAATGTAAACAACGGAGAAGGTAATCAACTAATCAATGGACATCATAACATATGCTTTGCACTCCATGTACATAGATATCCTTGTATTTGTCTCTTGTGTGTTCGGACTAACCCATGTAGGTGAGAGGAGTAAGGAAACAACAAGGATGCTCCCAACTCTTGGTGATCTTCATCAACATTGAGCATCCACAACTACCTCACCAACATGAAGTCTTCATTGACAAAACCCAAGGTTAGTTTATCCCTCTTATGGGGGGATGTCACATTAAGGGGGAGCTCTACTCTAAGACTTGAGTAAAAGCATATCTTAGTATGTGACAACATTAAATGCTGTATTTAAAAGTGGTAACCCCACTTGTGCTTAAACGATGAGTATGTCCTATGATGAAGTACTCTTACTTCGCTCCTAAGTTAAATACTCATATATAGATGACTTCGTCATCGCCCAAGTGCTTGTTAGATGCTAGTGTGTTTGTGCATGTTTGTCATGATTTCTTTTGACATCTTATTGTGTGAGCATGTTGGTCTGCATTTATTTTCTCATTCAAGGACATCCAATTGTTGCTATTTGGTTATTCCTTTTCTCTTTTTCCAATTGGATGGACAAGAATGCCTAGGACCACTCTTTATCTATCTATGCTTTCTCACCTCATATTCCATTCATGCTGCATCACAAAATTTGAACAAGTGCTTTTCGATCCCTCTGTGTGTGGAGCACTCGGAGGTCCGTATCGACAAGGACTGACCATTAAAACCTCCCAGGTGCATCTCGGTGGAACCAGCCCCACAATCTCGGTCTCACCGAATGCCTAGGGTTGATCTGTTTTTTAATCTTGGTACTGCCAATTTGATATTCTCAGTTACACTAAGCTTCCCTGTCAGCTGACAGTTGTGGAACTCGGTGACACCGAAAACATAAAGTCGGTATCACCGACAGTGGAGGGTATATATAATGTGGTCCCCAATGTTTTGAAATTCATCCTCGGAACTGTCGCGCCTCAGAACCCTAAGGTGCCGCTTCGAGACCCCTGGTCGTCGCCCTTGTCTTCTTGCGCTCCTTCGCCGCTAGGAATCACCGGTGTCGACAAAATCTGCTCCATCGTCGCCGTCATAGCGGATCCGCACCAAGTTAGGGAACAGATTTGATCTCCTTTGGGCCCCTTCCGATTCTTACGCATTGGATTTGATTTTATCTATAAGCAACTCATTGCATGTATTCCTATCCACACAAAATGCCAAAGGTGAGTGAACCATTGATTTTCTAGGGTTTTGCCTTCCGCCCGACGCAACTCGGTAGAACCGAATCAAGAAAATCGGTACCACCGATTTGCATTTCTGTGTTGTTGAGAACTGTCTCGGTGAAACCGAGCACTCCTTTTCAGTCTCACTAAAAAGGGTGCCATGTTTCTGTTAAAAGGGACAGTCAGTGTCGGTGTCACAAAAAGTTTTGCTTCGGCCCTACCGATTTGTTTCTGACTGAATGCAAAACTTTGAAAACCTTTGTTCAAAATTTCAAAAACCAGCTAATAATTTTGTGATGACTCATCTACTTCTGATCATCTATATTCCATTCACAGGGTCAGTATGCCAGATGCCGAGGACAGTCAGAACTTGCCAGAGTAGGGTGCTGACATGAGTTCAGGCACAAGCCTAGAGTCCAGTTCATTTTCAGACCCGGGCACTTCCAGTTCCCATGGGTTTCCCAAAGCTGCTCTAAGGACCAGGAAGAAGCTGAATTCTGATGAAGAGGATTCAGACTTCATTTCAGAAGAGATTCTTGCTAAGAAGCAAGAGAAAGCTTCTAAGAAGTCTGCTACTTAAGCCACTTCTTCCAGGAGAGTTGTCAGCAAGATCTATGCACCTGCTTCAACCTTCAAGGCTCATGAGACTGCTAGAGCAACTATTTCAGTTGAGGTCCCCAAGAAAGCTATGCCTAAGAAGGCAGGAGAGAAGAAAGCAAGAAAGAGGGTTATTCATGTTATTGCAGAAGAACCTCCATGTATGAGGATCCAGAAGAAGCTGCTGGTGCTGATGCTAAAGAGGAGGAAGAGCATGTTGAGCAGGCCCCTCCCAAGAAAAAGTAAAAGAAGCTTATGGCTGATGCTATGCCAAAGACTAGCACATCCAAGAAGGTTGCTGCTGAGAAGCCTAAGAGGACATCCAGGCAGATTCCAGCTTCTGAGTAAAACAAAGGGACTGCTTCCAGAGTTGAAGATGATGATGACTTGACAACTTTAATGAAGCTCAGACCACACCTTCCGGTACACAATGCCAGCTACCCACTCGCTGAGGATATGAAGAAGAGGGAGCATTCAGGATTGAGAGCTTGGAGAGCTATAGATCCATATGCCCAGAGGAAGAAAACAGCTGTGGACTACAGATTTTATACCAAAGAGCAACAAGATTTCTATGAGACTGTGCTTTTTGACAAGAGTCAGGATGTTAGTGATATGCGGTATATTGACTGGAAATTCATCGAGGAAAACAAGGACTACTTTCCAAGTGTCCAAGACAATTTCCACTACATAGGTTTGGATGAGTTTGTTGCCAGAGAATTCACTGCTTGGAACAATGAGATGATCATGCAATTCTACTCGACTGCACATTTCTTTGGAGATGGTAGAATTGTATGGATGACTGAAGGTTCAAGTTATGAATCGACTGTTGAAGAATGGGCTGCTATCTTAGGAGTTCCTGAGGCACAGGATAGTGACTTGGATGTATACTGAGAATCCAAGGAGAGCCACAATGCTATGGCAAATATGTGCAAGGAGATCCCAGCTGCCAATGTGAAGTCTCACAGGCTAGGATCTATCTACTTTCTTCAAGCTCGCCTCCGCACAATGAACACCATTCTGAGGCATAATTTGATGCCCAAGTCAGGAGATGACAAGATGATCCAAGGCCACTCCATCAATATGTTGATCCACCTTGACAGACACACCAGGATCAGAGTCATGGATTTGATTGTTGAGACAATCAAGAGGGTTGCTGCTGACCAGAAGCGCTCTTGCTGTTATGCACCCTACATCCAGATGCTTATCAATTCAAAGTTGGAGAAGCACATTTTTGCTCCAGATCATCCACATTTTCCCCTACAACTAGATCTCGAGGACAATGTTGTGGTGATGGATGTTTAACATCCCACATCTGCTATAGCTCAGGCAAAGGCAGAGGCAGTTAGAGCCACTAGTGCTCAAGTCCCTAGATCCAGAGATGAGCAAATGGATCTGTTGATATCATCAGTTCAGGGTATGCAGAAGGACATTAAGGGGATTCTGGACAACCAGAACAGTCTTGTGAGGATCTTTGTAAACATGATGAAGACCCTTAATGATAAGGTGGATGGGCTGACTAAGACAGTCAATGAGCTCAAGAAGGAAGTTGACTCAGTGCCTCTTCCTCAGACTACTTCAGATGATGATGATGATGATGAGGATGAATCACCTCTCAGGACAGGCACACAGTTTCATACCCAGGCCAGATTAGCCACTGTGCCAACTCCAGACTTGAGGCCCTCTTCATCAGCTCATGCTCCTGTCACCTCAGCTCCTGCTCCATCTGCTCCAGTTCCTCCAGTTGCCATTCCAACTCCATCCACGACATCTGAAGAGATCTTCGCCAACGCTGTTCTCTTGACTCCTTCATCAACAACCGGAGGAGATCAACCCAAGAACGATTAGATGTATGCCTTTGAACTTTTTGGTAACTTGTTGCCAAAGGAGGAGAAGTGTATATAGATCCTTAGGCTTCGATCGAGATAGCATTTTGGTGTTTGTTGCTTTTCAAAACATGGTCTTTTGGTTGCTTGTGTTGCGCATATGATCATGTGTGTTATGCTACTATTTTACGCTTTATGTGTAATGCAACTATTTCCTATCATCTTAATGCTTATGAAATGATCATTCACCTTTGCTTGATTGTGCTGTGCTTTGTTATTCATTCTAATTATTCTCGCACACCACCAAGTTGTATGTGACATGGAAGAAGTGCCCCATATACCTAATCGATTGTGCATTTGTATTCAAACGCAAATTCAAAATAATGCACAAATTTAGGGGGAGCTCTTGCTTATCACATACCTCTCAAAGCAACGATTATATTCATTGATTTTATCATATGTCGAAGCTTTGATCTACATGTTGTCATCAATTACCAAAAAGGGGGAGATTGAAAGCACATTAGCTCCCTTGGTGGGTTTGGTAATTAATAACAACACATAAGTCATTGAACTAATGTTTCCACCAAGTATATTTTAGGAAATGTTTAATGATAGGATTGGCGAAAGGACATTGTGGACATACCCCAAGATGCAAGGAAATAGGTTGGCCAAGCTTCAAGCAAGAGGACTTTACATTTTATATTTTTGATAAATCACTTTAAGTCCATAGGAAAGCCAATACTATTAAAAGGGGGTAAGGTTTTGTTGGTGAACAATATGCTCAAACATGCACAAGTGATAGTCACCAAAAACATCCACAAACTCTCCCACCAAAGTTTGTTCTATACCTAACACACAAAATCGGTGCAACCAACTTTCCCATACCGGTGCCACCGATTCCAGAACCTAGACAGACTCAGCCAAACCCTAGCCACTTCGGTGCAACCAATTCCATACCGGTGCCACCGAGTTTAGGTTGCCAACTTTCTATTATGCAAATTCACATTATCGGTACCACCAAGAATGTTGGATCAGCGTCATCGAGATTGGAAATCTGACTGTTGGTCACCTTATAAGTGCAACCGAGTTTCCTATATCGGTCTCACCGAGATTCAAAAGTTGCCACCTTTTGGTCACTTCGGTACCACCAAGATTAACACATCGGTGTCACTGAGTTGGTCATTTTGTGTGTAACAGTTGGATTTTTGGGGATTCGTATATATACACCTTCACCACCACATACTCGAAAGAGAAGCACTCAGAACTATTCCATACGCATCCTATCAGATTTTCTGAGAGAGAACCACCTACCCTTGTCTTGAGGTCAAGATATTCCACTCAAATCATATGGATCTTGATCTCTAGCCTCCACAAGTAGCTTTCCGCCAATCCCATCTCTTCCACCATGCCAAATCTATGAGAGATTTATTGGGTGCTGAGGAGTCTATCGTCTTGAAGCGCAAAAGCAAGGAGTTCATCGTCATTATCGAGCCTATTACCTTTTGGAGGGTGGTGACTCCTAGATTGGTTAGGTGTTGCTTGAGAGCCTCCTACTTCATGTTGTGGAGTGAACCAAGAAGTTTGTAAGGGCAAGGATATCGCCTACTTCGTGAAGATCTACCCATAGCGAGGCTAGTCCTTCGTGGATGAAAGCCGTTATGGAATAGTCAAGGTTGCTACTTCGTGGACCCTTTTGGGTGGAGCCCTCCATGGATTCTCGCGACCGTTACCCTCCGTGGGTTGAAGACTCCATAAATGTGGATGTACGATAGCACCACCTATCAGAACCACGGGAAAAATCATCGTGTCTACAACTGCATTTGATCTTCCTACCCTATCCCTTCTATGCATGCTTGTTGTTACTTTTCGCTACTATATACTCTTGGACTTGCATGTGTAGGGTGTACTTGACTTTCCATGAAATGCTAAAAACTGTCAACCCTAAAAATTGGTATAGGCAAAACTTTTATTTGGTCAGGTAGTCTAATCACCCCCCTCTAGACATACTTTCGGTCCAACACTGAGACGCCCTATCCTGGCTGAGTGAGTCAATCTGCTCCTGCTAC
The DNA here is from genome assembly GCA_022496015.1 of Hordeum marinum. Taxonomy (NCBI): domain Eukaryota; kingdom Viridiplantae; phylum Streptophyta; class Magnoliopsida; order Poales; family Poaceae; genus Hordeum; species Hordeum marinum. Next base: position 334,929,806 of record CM039677.1, on the reverse strand, counting down.
CGCCTGAGTCTGTCTTACAACTCCAGGTGCTTTGATTCGAGGCATTCAAGGCGGAGTGCTTCCTCCTTCTTCTTCCGCTCCTCCTGCATCTTCTTTCTCGCATGGCTTCTATAGTCATCATTCCAACCCGCAAACCCCTCAAACCACAGAACAACGCCCATGCCTCGTGTTGTTCCCGGGTGTTCAGGATTCTTCAGGGCGTCGTCCTCTCTGTGGGGCGTGAACACCCCCGCTCGAGATTCTTCTATTTTCATCAGAATTTCATCTGTCACATTTTGAAGCCTTGCCTTCACCATAATATCCCCTATCTTTCGGTCCAACTTCCCCCCATGCGCATAAAACCATGTCCTGCACCTCGGGGACCAGGTCACTGTAACTGGAGTGAACTCTACACTAATCATATCTTTTTCGGATTTATCCCACTTAGGCAAGGCCGTTCGGTAGCCACCTGCCCCCAGGGTATGGTGCCACTCCTTTTCGTATCATTAATATTGTTCTTTCACGACCGTTCCTTATCTACTTATGATTCCTTGAACTTCATGAAATCGTCCCAGTGATCTTTTGCTTTCACCAGTGCTCCCTCGAATTTTGGATTCGTCTTGTTTCCTTTGACGTACGTAGCCCATGCATTTTTCTTGAAGATGTTGAATGCAATCGCCATCTTTATAAGAGCATAGTTTCTGACTTTATTCAGATCTGCATCTGTCAAGTTTTCTGGTAGTGTGAAATGTGACAAGAACTCGGTCCAAAGCACATCTTTTGCTCTTTCATCGACAAAAGTAACTCCTTGTTGATCTCCCTTTACTGGCTTTTTCCATTCTTGTGTGGAGATCGGGATTACGTCCCTGACAATAACTCCGCATTGATTCTTGAACTTGGTCGCATTTTTCTTAGGTTCAAGCGGTTCGCCAGTTGATGTATTGATGGAATCAATGCTGAACTTTACGCCAGCGTCCAACTTTCTGGCTGGGCCTCGCTTTACCCTGTCGCTTGTAGAAGATTTGCTAGATCCAGAGGCCTAAAAGAAGAAAGATCGATTCGTTAATACATATACAACTCAATTAAGACATGTAACTGTCACCGGATGGCTTATATAATAAATATACCTCGCCGGTCTTTGTTATTTCAAGAACATTTTCTTCGTCAACATCGTTGTCGAATTCATCTATTCTTTCGTCTACATCAAACATACAACCCTCACCAGAATTGTTCAGATATTGCGAGCCTTCATCATCTTCATGTTCATGCTCTGGGCTCGTGGAGCGTATGATGTTGAACAGAGCCTCTTCTCCTTCTCTGTCGATGTTGTCCATAGCTTATATTTAACTAACACAGAAGAAAGATAAAACATTTTAGTATTCAAATTAGAAAACTGAATCATAGTACATAATATGCATCATTGAATATAATCTCGAATAAAACGTCTCGAATATTATCGAATATAATCTCGAATACATCTCGAATATTATTACTAATACATCTTGAATATTATTGATTATATAATATCACTACTATAGATCCATTTGACGTCTCGGGCAGCAGGCGGTGGACACCCAAAGAGAAGGAACTATGATAGGATCATAGCTCGGGTGAGATCCCTGAAGAACCTGCCAGGTATTGGAGAACCTGAGTTCCAGCGCATCCATGTACCGACGGACGTGCTCGTTCTCCTCCCTAACATGGTGATGTACCACCTCCGGTGGGGCTGGCTACCTCCGCACCGAAGCTGGCCCACGCGAACGCCACCAAAGAAGCTCCGGGTCGACGACAAGGCCCGGGTTCCTCACCAAGTTGTGCGCTCTTGAAGGTAGACCTCCTAGTGCCAGCCAGGCGGGGCCTAGTACGAACGTTGCTCCTCTGAAGATGGACGTCGTCACAAATGAGTCGGCGACGAGGATGGTGGCCAGGCACCGTTGACTCGGAGAAGAAATTCTATGCAAATTAAAAAAATGCTTGATTGTGATTTTCGTAATTCTTTTTAACTTGATTTTGCAAATACATAAAAACTTTTTTCTATGCTTTGTCAGAATTCCTCAAATGTTTTCTATACATTATACATACATATACTAATTGCTATACATATATTGGCTCAAATGTCAAATTCCTAAACCCTAAATTTCAAAATTTCTACATTGTATAAAACTTACATCCTAAATTTCTACATTGTATCAAAATGTCAAAATTCCTCAATATTTCTATACATACATTATACTAATTAATTCCTCAAATGTCAAAAATGTCAAAAATTCTTCCAAAAATGTCAAAATTCTTCTAAAAATGTCAAAATTCTTCTAAAAATGTCATAATTCATCTAATTATAAAAATTGTGTGTGTGTGTGTTCATCAAAATTAGGGGGGGTTCGGGCCGGGGAGGGGCCAGCGGCCGCCATGGCGGCACAGGAGGCGAGGGAGAGGGGGAGAGGGGGAGAGGGGGAGCTCACAACCGGGCGATGGGCCGGCGTCGAGGCGAGGCAATGGTGATGCGTGGGCAGGCCGGGCTCGCCGAGGCGAGGCGATGGCGAGGCGAGGTCAGGCCGAGCTCGGGGAGGAACGGGCGCGGGCGGCATCGGAGATCGGCGCGAGGAGGCGATACGGCAACGGCGCGGCGACACGGCGACGGCACGGGCGACGTCGGGGAGGCGAGATGGCGACGGTAACGTTGTCGTGAATAGGAGAAGATGCAGAGTACCTGATTTTTTTGAAGTGTTGTATATATAGATGACCCTTTAGTCGCGATTGGTAACTCCAACTGCGACTAAAGACCCCTGGTCTGGCTTCCCGCCACCTGGGCTGGCTGAAATTGACCTTTAGTCGCGGTTGGTGGCTCCAACCGCGACTAAAGGGGGGGTTTAGTCGCGGTTGGAACCACCAACCGCGACTAAAGGTGGTGCTCCCGCAGGCGCGCTACAGGGAAAGTTTAGTCCCACCTCGCCAAGCGAGGGGCAGCCGCACAGGTTTATATATAAGCCCCGATGCGGCTTCTGCCTCGAGCTCCTCTCAAAGCAGGCCTACGTGGGCCTATCGAACCTCTATGGACCTGTTGGGCCTACTAGACCTTGCGGGCCTGCATCCTGGCCCTGTTGGGTTGCTAGTCGTATGCAGGCCGTGGAGGCCTAGTAGGCGGCCTATTTTTTTAATTATTTTTCATATTTTTTATTTTTTGCTTTATTTATTTTGTGTTCTTTCTAAGTTTTTTGTGTGCTTTATTGGCAGTTAATGAATGAATCTTTTTGCCTTAGGTCATAAAAATTATGAACTTTCTGTTAGTGGCAGTAGTTTTCAAGGTCGAATAGTTTAAATTTGAATTATTTGAAATATGTGTGAACCAATAGTTTGTGAATAACTTTACTTCAAAAATAGTTTGTCCAGTGGTTCTTTTTTTCTACTGTTTAATATTATGGTGTTTTATCATTATATCCAATTTGGTAATTCTTAGGTTATTTAAAAAATGAAATGCCTTTGTAACAGGCGAGTTTTCGTCCGAAACCCTGATACATCGAAAGAGATTGTCCATTTTGTATACAAAGTGCATCCAATTTTTGTCGTAATCCTCTCAACTTTTTATAACATGCTATGTGGGTGAAATTATGATACCATGCCAACTTTCAACCTTTTCAGAGTTCATTTGAGTTGCTTTTCAATTTCAGGGTTATTTTGCTGAAAGAAAATCAGTAAGTGCATGAAAAATAGCAAATGAGGTCAGAAAGTGTTGAAAATTGATGATGTGGCTTTGGATGTTGCATTTTGAACACACAAAAAGTATGGAGTTCAAATAATTTAAAAAAGAATGAAATGCCTTTGTAACAGGCGAGTTTTCGTGCGAAACCCTCATACTTCGAAAGAGATTGTCCATTTTGTACACGAAGTGCATCCAGTTTTTGCCGTAACCCTCTCATCTTTTTATAACATGATATGTGGGTGAAATGATGATACCATGCCAACTTTCAACCTTTTTAGAGTTCATTTGAAGTGCTTTTCAATTTCAGGGTTATTTTGCTGAAATAAAATCAGTAAGTGCATGAAAAATAGCAAATGAGGTCAGAAAGTGTTGAAAATTGATGATGTGGCCTTGAATCCTGAATTTTGAACACACAAAAATCATGGAGTTCAAATAAGTTAAAAAGAATGAAATGCCTTTGTAACAGGCGAGTTTTCGTCCAAAACCCTAATACTTCGAAAGAGATTGTCCATTTTGTACACGAAGTGCATCCAGTTTTTGCCGCAACCCTCTCTTCTTTTTATAACATGCTATGTGGGTGAAATGATGATCCATGCCAACTTTCAACCTTTTCAGAGTTAAAATATGTTTAAAAATAGCAAAAAGGAACATAGATGCGCTTACGTAGGGAAAATTTGACCAGAAATCAGAGTGGAATTCAGTTTGATTTGAGGTCAAATTTCCCCATATAAGGGCATCTATTTTAAATTTGGGAGGAACTCAACAAGGCAGAGTGGGGTGGGCTTATAAACTGGTCCGAGCGCCCCTCGCTTGGCGTGGTGGGACTAAACTCCCACGACAGCCATGACCAACCTTTAGTCCCGGTTTGTGGCTCCAACCGTGACTAACGGTTAGCCTATAGTCGCGGTTGGAGCCACCAACCGGGACTAAAGGTTCCCGTTGTTGGGGAACGTCGCATGGGAAACAAAAATTTTCCTACGCACACGCAAACCTATCCATGGTGATGAGCATCTACGAGAGGGAGAGTGGATCTACGTACCCTTGTAGATCGCTAAGCGGGAAGCGTTAAGAAACGCGGTTGGTGTAGTCGAACATCTTCGCGATCCAAATCGCCGAGCGTCCCGCGATCTCATCACGATCCGTCCCGCGATCCAATCACGATCCGTCCCATGAACTCATCACGATCCGTCCCGCGATCTCATCACGATCCGTCTCACGATCTTGATCACGATCTGTCCTACGAACTCATCATGATCCGTTCCGCGATCTCATCACGAACCGTCTCGCGATCTCGATCACGGTCCTTCCGATCTAGCGCCGAACGGACGGCACCTCCGCGTTCAGCACACGTGCAGCTTGATGACGATCTCCACCATCTTGATCCAGCAAGAGGAGGTGGAGAGGAGAGAGAGTTCACCGGCAGCGTGACGGCGCTCCGGTGATGGTGGTGGAGTGATTCCGGCAGGGCTTCGCCTAAGCGCTGCGGAAAACCGATCTAGAGGAGAAACTGTGCACCGGTGAAACGGGTAGCACGTGGCCGGAAATTCTGTCCAAAAACCACCCAATCCACTAGTATATATAGGAGGAGAGGAGAGGAGAGGCAGCCAAGGCCTTTGGGTCGGCCGAAATAGGAGGTGGGAGCAATCCTACTTCACCTCCAATCCTAGTTGGAGTAGGATTGCCTCCTATTGGCTGATTTTCCACTTTTTGCTTTAGGACTTTCTCTCCTGCGCCATGGGCCTTTGTGGCTGTTTTCCCAGCCCACTAAGGGCTGGTTATTATTCTCCCACAGCCCATGGACCTCTTGGGGTCGAAATACCCCTCCCGGAGGCCTCCCGGTACACTACCGGCACTCCCGGTACACTACCGGCACTCCCGGTACACTACCGATGAGCCCGAAACTTTTCCGGAAACCAAACTGGGACTTCCTATATATGAATCTTTACCTCCGGACCATTCCGGAGCTCCTCGTGATGTCCGGGATCTCATCCGGGACTCCGAACAAACTTCGGTCACCACCATACATAACTCTACACTACCGAAACGTCACCGAACCTTAAGTGTGCAGACCCTGCGGGTTCGAGAACTATGTAGACATGACCGAGACACCTCTACGGTCAATAACCAATGGAGGGACCTGGACATCCACATTGGTTCCTACATATTCTACGAAGATCTTTTTCGGTCGAACCTCTATGTCAAGGATTTAGTTAATCCCGTATAACGTCCCCTTTGTTCTTCGGTATGTTACTTGCCCGAGATTCGATCGTCGGTATCTCCATACCTAGTTCAACCTCGTTACTGGCAAGTCTCTTTACTCGTTCCGTAATACAAGATCCCGTGACTAACACTTAGCCACATTGCTTGCAAGGCTTGTTGTGATGTTGTATTACCGAGTGGGCCCTGAGATACCTCTCCGTCACACGGAGTAACAAATCCCAGTCTCGATCCATGCCAACTCAACAAACACCATCGGAGATACCTGTAGAGCACCTTTATAGTCACCCAGTTACGTTGCGATGTTTGATACACACAAGGCACTCCTCCGATATCCGTGAGTTGCATGATCTCATGGTCATAGGAACATATACTTGACATGCAGAAAACAGTAGCAATAAACTGACACGATCATATGCTATGTTTGTAGTTTGGGTCTTATCCATCACATCATTCTCCTAATGATGTGATCCCGTTATCAAATGACATCTCATGTCCATGGCTAGGAAACCTTAACCATCCTTTGATCAACGAGCTAGTCCATTAGAGGCATACTAGGGACATGGTTTTGTCTATGTATCCACACATGCATTTAAGTCTCCGATCAATACAATTATAGCATGGATAATAAACGATTATCATGAACAAGGAAATATGATAATAACTAATTTATTATTGCCTCTAGGGCATATTTCCAACAGTCTCCCACTTGCACTAGAGTCAATAATCTAGTTCACATCACCATGTGATTCGCATTGTTATGAATCTAACACCCAATGAGTTTTGGGGCTCGATCATGCTTTGCATGTGAGAGAGGTCTTATAGTCAACGGGTCTGCGATATTCAGATCCGTGTGTACTTTGCAAATCTCTATGTCAAACCGTAAACACTGCTACCACACTCCACTTGGTACTATTTCCAAATGGCTGCTCCACTATACGTATCCAGATTGCTACTACTAGTCATCTGGATAGGTGTTAAAGCTTGCATCGACGTAACTCTTTACGACGAACTCTTTATCACCTCCATAATCAAGAAACATTTCCTTAGTCCTCTGGTTACTAAGGATAATTCCGACCGCTGTCCAGTGATCCACTCCTGGACCACTCTTGTACCCCCTGACAGACTCGTGGCAAGGCACACATAGGTGCGGTACACAGCATGGCATAATATAGAGCCTATGGCTAAGGCATAGGGGACGACATTCATCCTTTCTCTTTCTTCTGCCGTTGTCGAGCTTTGAGTCTCACTCAACTTCACACCTTACAAATCAGACGAGAACTATTTCTCTGGCTGATCCATTTTGAACTCTTTCAAAATCTTGTCAAGGTATGCACTCATTGAAAGTCTCATCAAGCATCTTGATCTATCTCTATAGATTTTGATGCTCAACAATTAGGTAGCTTTATCCAGGTCTTCATTTGAAAAACACTTTTCAAACAACCTTTTATGCCTTCCAGAAATTCTACATTATTTCCGATCAACAATATGTCAACCACATATACTTATCAGAAACTCTATAGTGCTCCCATTCACTATATTGCAAATACAAGTTTCTCGTAAACTTTGTATAAACTACAAAAACTTTGATCACCTCATCAAAGTGTATATTCCAACTCCGAGATGCTTGCTTCAGTCCATAGAAGGATCACTGAAGCTCTCTCATCTTTTAGCATCCTTAGGACTGACAAAACCTTCTGGTTGTATCACATACAACCTTTCCTTAAGTAAACCGTTAAGGAAACGACGTTTTGACATCCATCTGCCAGATTTCGTAATTGAAAATGCAGCAACTGCTAACATAATTCCAACAGACTTTTAGCATCGCTACGAGTGAGAAAGCCTCCTCGCAGTCAACTCCTTGAACTTGTCACAAACAACTTTGCAACAAGTCGAGCTTTACAAATGGTGACATTCACCATCAGTGTCTGTCTTCATTCTAAAGGTCCATTTGTACTCAACGACCTGCCGTCTAACGAGCAAGTCTACCAAAGTCTATACTTGGTTTTCATAAATGGATCCTATCTCGGATTTCATGGTCTCTAACCATTTGTCGGAATCCGGGCCCATCATCGCTTCTCCATAGCTCGTAGGTTCATCGCTGTCCAACAACATGACCTCGAAGACAGGGTTGTCGTACCGCTTAGGAGCAGTACACATCCTTGTCGACCCACGAAGTTCGATAGTAACTTGATCCTGAAGCTTCATGATCATCATCATTAACTTCCTCTTCAACTAACGTAGGCTTCACAGAAACATCTTTCTGCGCTGCGCTACTCTCTGGTTGAACAAAGGTTTAACAACCTCATCAAGTTCTATCTTCCTCCCACTCAATTCTTTCGAGAGAAACCTTTCCTCGAGAAAGGATCCGTTTTAGATCTGAGATAGAAGGTTCACCCAACTGATCTTAGGGTATTCTATGAAGATGCATTTGTCCGCCTTGGGTTCGACCTCATTAGGTGAAAACATTTTTCACACAAGTGCCGCAGCCCCAAGTATTAAGAAACGACAGCTTAGGTTTCTATCAAACCATAATTCATATGGTGTCATCTCAACGGATTTAGATGGTGCCCTATTTAAAGTGAATGTAGTTGTCTCTAATGCATAACCCCAAAATTATAGTAGTAAAACGACAAGAGACATCATAGCACGCACCATGTCCAATAGAGCATAACTATGATGTTCGGACACACCATCACACTATGGTGTTCCAGGTGGCGTTTAGTTGTGAAACAACTTTCACATTGTCTTAAGTTGTATGCCAAACTCGTGACTCAGATATTCACCTCCACGATCATATCGCAGTCATTTTTATCTTCTTGTCACGATGATCTTTAAACTTCACTCTGAATTTGCTTGAACCTTTCAAACGATTCAGACTTGTGTTTCATTAAGTAAATATACACTATATCTACTCAAATCATCAGTGAAGGTAAGAAAATAACGATATCCACTGCACACTACAAGACTCACTAGATTGCATACATCAACATGTATCATTTCCAATGAATCACTTGCCCGCTCCATCCAACGGGGTCCTTTAGTCATCTTGCCCAAGAGACATGGTTCGCATGTCTCAACCGATTCGAAATCGAATGAGTCCAAATATCCATCAGCATGGAGTTTCTACATGCGCTTTATACCAATATGACATTTAGCGGCAGTGCCACAAGTATGTGGTACTATCATTATTAACTTTGTATCTTTTGACATCAATGTTATGAACATGTGTAATACTACGATCAAGATTTCAACAAACCATTCTCACTGGGTGCATGACCATTGAAGGTATTATTCATGTAAACAGAATAACCATTATTCTCTAACTTAAATGAATAACCGTATTGCAATAAACATGATCTAATCATGTTCATGCTCAACGCAAAACACCAAATAACATTTATTTAGGTTCGTCACTAATCCTGAAGGTAGAGAGAGCGTGCGATGTTGATCACATCAACCTTGGAAACACTTCCAACACATATCGTCACCTCACCCTTAGCTAGTTCTCCGTTTATTCCGTAGCTTTTATTTCGAGTTACTAACATTTAGCAACCGAACCGGTATCCAATACCCAGGTGCTACTAAGAGTACTAGCAAGGTACACATTAGTAACTCGTATATCAAATATACTTCTATCAATGTTGCCAGCCTTCTTATCTACCAAGTATCTAGGGTTGTTCCGCTTCAGCGACCTCTCACCTCATAATAGAAGCACTTAGTCTCGGGTTTGAGTTCAACTTTGGGTTGCTTCACTGGAGCAGCAACTGACTTGCTATCCATGAAGTTTCCCTCCTTGATCTTGCCCTTTTCGAAACTAGTGGTTTGATTAACCATCAACACTTGACGCTCCTTCTTGATTTCTACCTTCGCGGTGTCAAACATCGCGAACAGCTCAGGGATCAATACTTCTATCCCTGGTGTATTATAGTTCATCACTTAAGTTCTAGTAGCTTTAGTGACAGTGACTTGGAGAACTATATCAATCACTATCTTATCTGGAAGATCAACTCCCACTTGATTCAAGCGATTGTAGTACCCAGACAATCTGAGTACATGCTCAACGATTGAGCTATTCTCCTTCATCTTACAGGCAAAGAATCTTGTTGGAGATCTCATATCTCGCAACACAGGCACGAGCCTGAGATCACAATCTCTGCCCCTAGAACATCTCATATGTTCCGTGACGTTCAAAACGTTTCGGAGCCTCAATTCTAAGCCGTAATGCATGACGCACAAAACTATCAAGTAGTCATCGAAACGTGCCTGTCAGATGTTCACAACATCTATAGACGACGCTAGAGGGGGTGGCGCACCGAGCGGTGCATTAAGGACATAAGCCTTCTGTGCAGCAATGAGGACAATCCTCATATCACGGACCCAGTCCGCAATATTGCTACCATCATCTTTCAACTCTATTTCTCTAGGAACATATAAAAACACACGGGAGCTACAGTGCGAGCTAGTAATCTACAACATAATTTGCAAAGACACTACTGACTATGTTCATGATAATGAGTTCAATTAATCATATTACTTAAGAACTCCCACTCAAATTGACATCCCTCAGGTCATCTGAGTGTCACATGATCCAAATTCACCAACTCGAGTCCGATCATCACGTGAGTTGAGGTGGCTTCAATGGTGAACATCATTATGTTGATCATATCTACTATATGACTCATGCTCGACCTTTCGGTCTCTTGTGTTCCGAGGCCATGTCTGTACATGCTAGGCTCGTCAAGTTTAACCCGAGTGTTCCGCATGTGCAAATCTGTCTTGCACCCGTTGTATGTGAACGTAGAGTCTATCACACCCGATCATCACGTGGTGTCTCAACACGACGAACTTTCGCAACGGTGCACACTTGGGGAGAACACAATTTATCTTGAAATTAAGTGAGGGATCACCTTATAATGCTACCGTCGTCCTAAGCAAAACAAGGTGCATAAAAGGATTAACATCTCATGCAATTCATAAGTGACATGATATGGCCATCAACTTGTGTTTAAGATCTCCATCTTCGAAACACCGGCATGATCTCCATCGTCACCGGCACGACACCATGATCTCCATCAACGTGTCGCCATCGGGGTTGTCACGCCCTGCATGCTTCTACTACTATTGCTACCGTAGCGATAAAGTAAAGCATTACATAGCGCTTTAATGATTGACACGCAGGTCATACAATAATTAAAGACAACCCTATGGCTCCTGCCGGTTGCCGTAATCACCGACATGCAAGTCGTGATAATCTATACATCACATGATCATCTCATACATCACATATATTTCATCATGTAATTGGCCATATCATATCACAACATACCCTGCAAAAACAAGTTAGACGTCCTCTAATTGTTGTTGCATGTTTTACGTGGCTGCTACGGGTATCTAGCAAGAACAATTCTCACCTACGCATAAACCACAACGGTGATACACTAGTTTGCTTTTCAACCTTCTCAAGGACCGCCTTTGTCGAATCCGATCCAACTAAAGTGAGAGAAACTGTCACCCGCAAGCCATCTAGGCAACAAGTTGCGTCGAGGGAACCGGTCTCTCGTAAGCGTACGAGTAATGTTGGTCTGGGCCGCTTCATCTCACAATCCCGCTGAACCAAAATACGACCAAGGGAGGAAGCAATCTAAGCATCAACGCCCACAAACCTTTTGTGTTCTACTCGAGATCTCATCGAACCATCAACCTAGCTCATGATGCCACTGTTGGGGAACGTCGCATGGGAAACAAAAATTTTCCTACGCACACGCAAACCTATCCATGGTGATGAGCATCTACGAGAGGGAGAGTGGATCTACGTACCCTTGTAGATCGCTAAGCGGGAAGCGTTAAGAAACGCGGTTGGTGTAGTCGAACATCTTCGCGATCCAAATCGCCGAGCGTCCCGCGATCTCATCACGATCCGTCCCGCGATCCAATCACGATCCGTCCCATGAACTCATCACGATCCGTCCCGCGATCTCATCACGATCCGTCTCACGATCTTGATCACGATCTGTCCTACGAACTCATCATGATCCGTTCCGCGATCTCATCACGAACCGTCTCGCGATCTCGATCACGGTCCTTCCGATCTAGCGCCGAACGGACGGCACCTCCGCGTTCAGCACACGTGCAGCTTGATGACGATCTCCACCATCTTGATCCAGCAAGAGGAGGTGGAGAGGAGAGAGAGTTCACCGGCAGCGTGACGGCGCTCCGGTGATGGTGGTGGAGTGATTCCGGCAGGGCTTCGCCTAAGCGCTGCGGAAAACCGATCTAGAGGAGAAACTGTGCACCGGTGAAACGGGTAGCACGTGGCCGGAAATTCTGTCCAAAAACCACCCAATCCACTAGTATATATAGGAGGAGAGGAGAGGAGAGGCAGCCAAGGCCTTTGGGTCGGCCGAAATAGGAGGTGCGAGCAATCCTACTTCACCTCCAATCCTAGTTGGAGTAGGATTGCCTCCTATTGGCTGATTTTCCACTTTTTGCTTTAGGACTTTCTCTCCTGCGCCATGGGCCTTTGTGGCTGTTTTCCCAGCCCACTAAGGGCTGGTTATTATTCTCCCACAGCCCATGGACCTCTTGGGGTCGAAATACCCCTCCCGGAGGCCTCCCGGTACACTACCGGCACTCCCGGTACACTACCGGCACTCCCGGTACACTACCGATGAGCCCGAAACTTTTCCGGAAACCAAACTGGGACTTCCTATATATGAATCTTTACCTCCGGACCATTCCGGAGCTCCTCGTGATGTCCGGGATCTCATCCGGGACTCCGAACAAACTTCGGTCACCACCATACATAACTCTACACTACCGAAACGTCACCGAACCTTAAGTGTGCAGACCCTGCGGGTTCGAGAACTATGTAGACATGACCGAGACACCTCTACGGTCAATAACCAATGGAGGGACCTGGACATCCACATTGGTTCCTACATATTCTACGAAGATCTTTTTCGGTCGAACCTCTATGTCAAGGATTTAGTTAATCCCGTATAACGTCCCCTTTGTTCTTCGGTATGTTACTTGCCCGAGATTCGATCGTCGGTATCTCCATACCTAGTTCAACCTCGTTACTGGCAAGTCTCTTTACTCGTTCCGTAATACAAGATCCCGTGACTAACACTTAGCCACATTGCTTGCAAGGCTTGTTGTGATGTTGTATTACCGAGTGGGCCCTGAGATACCTCTCCGTCACACGGAGTAACAAATCCCAGTCTCGATCCATGCCAACTCAACAAACACCATCGGAGATACCTGTAGAGCACCTTTATAGTCACCCAGTTACGTTGCGATGTTTGATACACACAAGGCACTCCTCCGATATCCGTGAGTTGCATGATCTCATGGTCATAGGAACATATACTTGACATGCAGAAAACAGTAGCAATAAACTGACACGATCATATGCTATGTTTGTAGTTTGGGTCTTATCCATCACATCATTCTCCTAATGATGTGATCCCGTTATCAAATGACATCTCATGTCCATGGCTAGGAAACCTTAACCATCCTTTGATCAACGAGCTAGTCCATTAGAGGCATACTAGGGACATGGTTTTGTCTATGTATCCACACATGCATTTAAGTCTCCGATCAATACAATTATAGCATGGATAATAAACGATTATCATGAACAAGGAAATATGATAATAACTAATTTATTATTGCCTCTAGGGCATATTTCCAACACCCGTGGGGCCCCAGGCTGACGCCAGCCTGCCACCACACCTTTAGTGTCGGCTGGAGATGCCAACTAGGACTAAAGGTCCGTAACAAACCGGCACGAATGATCCCCATCATGAACCGGCACTAATGATCACATTAGTGCCGGCTCAAAAGCCAACCGAGACTAATGATGTGGACAAAAGGTTGGTTTTCTACAAGTGGAGGTTCAATAGCAACTTGATCCGAAGATTTATGATCATCATCATTAACTTCCTCTTCAACTATTGTAGGCTCGAAAAAACATCTTTCTAAGCTACACTACTCTCTGGTTAAATCAAAGGTTCAACAACCTCATCAAGTTCTATCTTCCTCCCACTCAATTCTTTCGAGAGAAACTCTTTCTCAAGAAAAGTTCCCATTTTTAGCGACAAAGACTTTGCCATAGGATCTGAGATAGAAGGTATACCCAACTGTCTCTTTTGGGTATCCTATGAAGACGCATTTTTTCGCTTTGGGTTACAGCTTTTCAGGCTGAAGTTTTTTTTACGTAAGCAACACATCCCCAAACTTTCAGAAACGACAACTTTGGCTTCTTGCCAAACCAAAGTTCATATGGCGTCGTCTCAACAGATTTCGTGGTGACCTATTTAAAGTGAAGGCAAGTGTCTCTAATGCATAACCCCAAAATGATAGAGGCAAATCGGCAAGAGACATGATAGAACGCATGTCGGGACCCCGATCCTAAGTCATATGATTCCATACTGTAACAAGCCACATCACTTTGCGGCCTCACGCACGGTACTCCACGGCTGCAGCCTTACCTTGGCTGGGACCGTTTGCGTCTTTTGGCTCACGTATGTGAACGTGTCGCTGGCAATCACACAACAAAGAACCCGGGCCGACATGACTAGTCATAGAACCCAAGTGGCACATCCGTACGAAAACAGGCATACATAACCCAGCAATGCAGGTGTCGGACTCAAGCGTGTGTAGACGAGTCATAGGAAGCTACAAGGACTGCATTACATCGCGAGACACGAATGTCATCACTTCACGTAGACGAGAAGTAGCAGGCTACAGGGACTCCATTACACTGCGAGACATTTCCCCGAACGAACAGACACAGCAACAAAGAAGGATACATGTCGGTCAACCAATGTGTCCGGAGCAGTCGCAAGCTACCATGGCTCGATGGAACCACAAAGAGGCGGTTTCCCGTAAAGAGTACTACTACAGGCACACGACTAGGTGTCGGATCCCATACATACCGTTGCACGTCACACGTACGCACGACATGCCCGATATGCATAGATACAACTATGGCATCACAACATAACCATACAACAACATGACTTTTATTTAAGAGGCTCAGACGAGCCTTGCATAATATGTTCTTACAGATAGGGGTCACATGACCCGACACTCAAGCCATACAAACAAAGTCATACAAGCCAGCGGAAACTTAAGCTGTCTGAGTACAGACGGCGAAATAGAAAAGAGGCACACGGCCTGACTATCTATAGCCCACCACACGGGCGAGATCGTAGCTGGGACACCAGCTATTCGGCATCGTCAACGTCTAGATAGAACCCACATGATGGGTCCTGGTTCTCTTCTGCAACATTAATTAAGCAAGGATGAGTACAATCGTACTCAGCAAGTCTTTAAAACAGACCTAGTCTATTTATGCTCATGTATCAATAAAGGGGGTGGTGGAGTTCATGCAGGAATGCCAGCTTTGACTCATGGCTAACCTACACTACTCAATTTTAAACTCTTTGTTACAATTTTAGTTATCGCACACGAGTCCACTATCTCCATCACAATACACCATCATGGATTCACCTTCCCCTTCTGGAAGAAAGGCATCCACGGTACTCACACTTGTCTTGATATTTTTAGGAGTATCCATTTGATTATCTATGAACAACATAAGTTCTCCAAGTAGTCCATATCTGAGGACGCGGCTATTCGAATTGTTTCAGACCCTACAGGGGTGTACTTCTTCACACACGCTGTCGCCACTTATCGTTGTGTGCCGTAAACCATGCAGCTCGGCAACCTTCAAGCGGATGCCCAGCAAGGAAGTCGGCCACGACCGTCAAGCACATAAGACCTCTAGTCCAGCCTATCGCCTATTTGATACTGAAACCCGCACGGAAGTCCGACCGAAGTTTCCGCTACGGTCCCAAACGATGTGCGCAGGGTTCCCAAGCCCACCATTCGGGTGACCCTTGGTACACCGTGCCATTGCCTACCGCGTCGTAACCCACCCCGAGGGTCAGCGCTACGCACGGCCTCCAGCATGCTATAAACACCAGAAACTACTTGCAACTCCTGGACTAAGGACTAAGCGACTGATAAGTCGAGAGGGGTCAAGTTACCGGAACCCAATGTGTGGTAGTAACTAGTCTTGGATCACAAACACGGAACGCAGTTCCTAAGAACGGTCCCAATGAGACAACCAACTATGTACTCCTACATAGCCTCTCATCGCTACCTGTACCAAATCGTATTCATTATGAGCTCATCACATCGGACAACACTGTTTCACTCAGTTCATCACCCAGATGAAACAGACCTGACACAACTCTACGCATAGCAAGCATAGAAAGCAAAGTAAGCTAAGCACATCATGGCACAAGCATCTACCAGGTATGCTAGGTTGCAAGGTTTAGCTATTTACCGTGACAAGATTAGGTCATGCATAAGAATAGCATCATCTATCTTGTATGACCAACATATGACTGTTTGTCCTAATGCAATAAATGAGAGCAGGAGCGAGAGAGTGGGGTGTTATAGGAATGATCAATGGGGTTTCTTGCCTTGCTGAGCTGCGGAGGAGTTCTCTCCTTCGTCGGAATACGGGGTGGTACCTTCTGGATTAGGGCCTACCGCAACGCAGATAAAAGCATTCAATACAAGAAAATGCAACAA
The DNA here is from genome assembly GCA_022496015.1 of Hordeum marinum. Taxonomy (NCBI): domain Eukaryota; kingdom Viridiplantae; phylum Streptophyta; class Magnoliopsida; order Poales; family Poaceae; genus Hordeum; species Hordeum marinum. The sequence continues at coordinate 334,913,299 of CM039677.1, read as the reverse complement.
TATGATGTATGATCATGGCATAGTAATATGCATGGGTGAGCTAATGTAACTAGTGATCATGTCAATTTAAAATAGATTTCAATATAGGTTCAAAGTTGTTCTCATTTCAAATTCCATATATTAACCTAATGATAATTGTCCATGTTCACCTATTTATGTTGCTCTAGCATGCATGAGAATAGCACCATTGGATTCATTGGATTTTTCTGATAAATTTTCATATATAAATTATTTTCATCTGACTTAGAAATTATTTTATATGATTTTTCAGAATTTTAAACATTTTTTGGAATTGTTTTTAAACTAGAAATTGTTTTATTGCATCACCATGATGTCATGATGACATCAGCTGGTTAGCTGACTGGGCTAGAGTCAAACCTGACATGTGGGGTCCACATGGCAGTGTCTGGTTAACTTAATTAACTGATTAAAACTAATTCTGATTAAGTAAAAGATCTGGCCCACATGTCAGTGACTAATTAACTTAATTAATTAAATTAATTAACTTATTACCAATCTGTGATTAGTCAGAGGATGGCCCCACCTGTCTGTGACCCAGGGGGTCAAACCCCGTGGTCAAACAGGCCAGGGTCACCGGCGACAAGCCGTCGGCGTCTCCAGGGACGGCGGAGGGCTTCGGGTTTTCTCCTCCGGCGACCAAATGGACGACAGAGGGCACCAAACTACTCTACATGCACGCGCGCGTCCATCCTGACCCTTCCCAGGAGTAGAGGTGGTCAGAATCGGCGCCGACGATGAGCTGGGCCGCGGCCGGAGCTCGGGCGAGCACGGACTCGTCGAGCCAGAGCTCGAACGGGGCAGCTGAGGCCTCCAGAGGCTACCTGGGAGCCTCCTGAGCATGACCGCGTGCTCAGAAGCAAGCTTGGGTCGCCACAACGGGGACCACGACCTCGCCGGTGGCGGGGTGCTTTTGGGCTCGGGGAGAATCAGCGCTACGAGGCTCTATTCGAGGGGGAAAAGGGGGGGAAGACCAGGGGCTCACGGCGGATGCAGCGGCGTCGACAGCTGACTCGGGGAGGGCCTGGAACGACGGCAAGTTTCGGTTCCTTCTCCGGCGACCCGAGGAAGAAGACGATGGCTCTACGGCGATAGGAGGCTTCCGGCGATGCGTAGCTTGGCTAGGAGGAAGAAGAGGTCACGGCGGAACTTCTGGCGGGCTCAGATGGGTTCGGGGGTGGCTAGAACGTCGGCACGACGGAGAAGCGCAGGTCGGCCATGGCGGCAGTAGAGAGGGGAATGCGCGCGAGAGAGAGAGAGCACTCGCGGGAGAGAGAGAGGAGAAGGGCATGGCGGCGAGGAGCTTTGCGCTGGCGCACTCCCAGCCCTCCAGCAAGGAGCCACGCAGGGAGGAGGTAGCTAGCGCGCGGCGACCACACGCCCGCGTCCTCCTGGCCAGAGGTGGGAGATGACCGGTTCGCCCCTGTGGGCTGGGCCGGCTTCTCTCCCCTGGCCCAGGTAGCTTCTTCTTTCTTTTTGGTTTCTGTTTTCTGTTTTCTGACTTTTCTTTATTTTATTTGCAGGTCCAATTGACTTTTCAAAATGATCCAAATATTTCCTGAAATGAAGTTTGAATATTTCAAACTTGTAACAAAAGTTTCAGGTTATTTTGGAAATAATAGTAATGATAATGATTTATTTATCAATTTCAGAGGCTTAAATCTTTAATTTAAATTATTTGAAATGTTCAAATAATTAGAACGATCCCTGGTATATCCATGCCCTTAATTATCAGATCTAAGGAACATTTTTGATGGGCATTTTGGATTTGTTGAAATTTCATTTATCTTGAATTTCTTTAATTCATTAAGTGCTTGGGGTTTCTTTTCTTTCTCCCCATTTCACATTGATGCAATGATGATAATGATGATGCAATCACAATGCTAACCTAGGACACTTGCTAGGGTTGTGACAACTCACCCCCACTCAAAAGAATCTCGTCCCGAGATTTTGAAGTCATCGGAAAGAGCGCGGGGTACTCTAGGCGAAGATGATCTTCTCTTTCCCATGTCGCCTCCTTTTCAGAATGATTCGACCACTGAACCTTGAGAAACTTGATGTTCCGACGCCGAGTGGTACGCTCAGCTTGGTCGAGAATACGAACAGGGTATTCTCGGTATGTAAGGTTATCTTGGAGATCAAGCGCTTCGTGGTCTACTTCGCGGACAGGGTCCGAAAAGCAATGCCTGAGTTGCGAAACATGGAAGACATTATGAACCTTGGAAAGATGCGGCGGAAGTTCCAATTGGTAGGCAACCTCTCCTCGTTTAGCAAGAATGCGAAAAGGTCCAGTGTAACGAGGAGCCAACTTGCCTTTGATACTGAATCGATGGGTACCCTTCAGAGGTGTAACCCGAAGGTAAGCCTTCTCGTCAACCTCATAGGTCACAGACTTATGATGATGATCATATTGACTCTTTTGACGGGATTGGGCTGTTTTCAACTTTTCACGAATAACGCGAACTTGCTCCTCTACATCCTGGATCATGTCCGGGCCAAAGAGTTGCCTCTCTCCGGTTTCTGACCAGTTAAGAGGTGTTCGACATTTTCATCCATAGAGAACTTCAAAAGGGGCTTTGCCCAAGCTCGACTGATAACTGTTGTTATATGTGAATTCAGCAAATGAAAGGCAGTTCTCCCAATTCATACCGAAAGATATAACACAAGCTCGAAGCATGTCTTCGAGAGTTTGATTGACTCGCTCTACTTGACCACTTCATTGAGGGTGGAAAGCAGTGCTAAAGGATAGATGAGTCCCCATAGCGGTTTGAAAACTTTCCCAAAATCGAGAAGTAAAGATACTTCCGCGGTCTGAGTTAATCTCCAAAGGAACACCATGAAGAGAAACTATTAGAGAAAGATATAACTCCTCTAGCTGGCTAGCAGTAATGCTTTCACGAACAGGAAGAAAATGAGCCACTTTGGTGAGGCGATCAATAACTACAAATATAGCATTGTTCCCTCTCTTGGTCCTGGGAAAATCGGTGATGAAATCCATACCGACATTATCCCATTTCCACTCAGGAATAGCTAAAGGTTGAAGGGTGCCAGCAGGCCTTTGATGTTCTGCTTTCACACGACGACAAACGTCGTAGTTAGCAACATACTGAGCAATTTCTCTCTTCATCCTAGTCCACCAGAACCTCTGGCATAGGTCCTGATACATTTTGGTACTACCCGGATGAATTGTGAGAGGAGAATCATGAGCCTCCTTAAGGATCAATTGTCGCAGATGTTGTTTCTTTGGGATCACCAAGCGATTCTCAAACAAGACAACTCCCCGATCATCTTCCAAGAAGCATCTAACATTACCCTTCTTAATGGTTTTCTTGATCCGAGATATCCCGGCATCATCCTTCTGGGCTTCTATGATTTGATCCAAAAGAGTAGGTTTTGCCACCAGGTTGGATAGGAATCCTTCAGGAACAATGTGAAGATTTAACTTCCTGAATTCCTCGTAGAGAAGCGGTTGACCTTGTTGTAACATCATATTGTTACAATAAGACTTACGACTTAGTGCATCAGCCATGACATTGGCTTTCCCCAGGGTGTAAGTTATCCCTAAGTCGTAATCTGTAATCAACTCTACCCATCGTCTTTGCCTGAGATTCAAATCCGGCTGGGTGAAAATATATTTCAGACTTTGGTGATCAGTGTATATCTCGCAACGATTACCCAGAAGGTAATGTCGCCATGTCTTTAGTGCATGAACTACAGATGCAATCTCAAGATCATGTGTTGGATAATTATCCTCATGTGGACGCAACTGTCGAGATGCGTATGCAATCACATGACGATCTTGCATGAGAATGCAACCTAATCCTTGTCGCGAGGCGTCGCAGTAGATAATAAAGTCCTTAGAAAAATCTGGTGGCACCAGAACGGGAGCAGAGGTCAGTCGTCTTTTCAACTCCTAAAAACTATGCTCGCATTGTGGGGTCCACTCGAACCTTTTATCTTTCTTAAGGAGTTTAGTGAGAGGTTTCGGAACCTTGGAGAAGTTCTCAACAAAGCGGCAACAATAGCTCGCTAAGCCAAGGAAACTCCAAACTTGCTTAACCGATTCAGGTTGAGTCCAATCAAGGACGGCCTAAACTCTCTCGGGATTGACAGCTATACCTTTGCCAGAGATCACATGGCCCAGATAGGTCACTTCTGGCAACCAAAATTCACACTTGGAGAATTTGGCATATAAACGGTGCTCCCGAAGTTTCATCAATACCAGCCTTAGATGCTCGGCATGTTCTTGTTCGGTCTTCGAGTAGATGAGTATGTCGTCGAGGTAAACCATGACGAATTTATCCAAATACTCCATGAAGATCGAATTCATCAGACGAGAGAAGGTGGCTGGGGCATTGGTTAAACCGAAGGACATGATGGTGTACTCGTATTGGCCATAACGAGTGACAAAAGCCGTTTTTGGAATGTCCCCGTTTCTAATTCTGATTTGATGGTATCCTAACCTCAAATCCATTTTGGAAAAGACAGAGGATCCAGCGAGTTGATCATACAAATCGTTGATCCTGGGGAGCGGATACTTGTTCTTGATAGTGACCAAATTCACTAGTCGGTAATCCACAACCATCCGGTCCGATCCATCCTTCTTCTTAACGAAGAGGACGGGGCAAGCCCAAGGACAAGAGCTAGGACGAATGAAACCTTTCTTCAAAGCTTCATCGAGTTGGGTTTTTAGCTCGGCTAGTTCTAAGGGTGCCGTCTTATAGGGTCTTATGGCTATTGGGACTGTCCCTGGAATAAGCTCTATCACGAACTCAACATCTCTGACAGGTGGAATACCTGGCAGTTCTTGTGGGAAGATGTCCGGAAAATCACGGACTACCGGAATATCCTCTAACTCAGGAAGAGGGCTAGCATTTAGGGAATAGAGTTGGCGCTTGGTTGTTCGAGTGGAGACATTAACTATCTCTCCCGAGGGATGTGTAAGTTGAACATTCCTAGAATGAGTATCAATCTTGGCATAGTGGGCTTTCATCCAATCCATACCTAGAATGATATTGATGTCCGAAGACTTAAGAGCTATCAAGGATGCTAGGATTACTAGTCTATCCACCAGAATTTCATTGTCATGACTCACTCTAGAAGTTTGCCATTTTGAACCAGGAGTCTAAACTACTAAGGGAGTGGGCATGTCACAGAAGGACATGTTATGCAACTGTGCATAACTTTCTGAGATGAATGAATGAGATGCCCCAGTATCAAATAGAACAGATGCTGGATGGCTATTAACAAGAAGCGTACCTAGAATGACATCAGGATCTTCAAGGGATTCTTCAGCAGACACATAATTCACTCGCCCACGGGCAGGAGTTGGCTTCACATAGTAAGCTTTTCCTGGTTTCCCACGTCCAGCGGGCTTAGCATTGTTCTGGGGACACTCACGAGAATAGTGACCCAGTTCTCCAGTGGCACGAGGTGCAACATTTGTAGGTGGTCCTCCAAACGGTCTAGGTGGAGGGTTGGACTGAACTGGACGAGGTGCCTGGAAGGATGGCCTCGCGGTGTATCTTGCCGGCAAAGCTGCATTGGGCACCCAAACTCGGCGTTTGTTAGGGCCTAAACCCGATGCAGGGTTGAAGTCACGGTTATGCTTCCTCGTACCTCGTAGTCAGTTTGTCCGGACACAGCATTGATGGCCTTATTGACGAGATCCTGGAAGGTGGTGCACTTGTGCAGACGAAGATCTCGGCGAAGCTCAGCATTAAGTCCCTTGCGGAACCTAGCCTGCTTCTTGGCATCAGTTGAGACTTCCTCTGGAGCATAACGAGCAAGATTACCAAACTCGCGACTGTATGCATCCACTGACAATCTGCCCTGGGTGAAGGCACATAATTCCTCTCTTTTGCGATTCATCAGCCCTTCCGGGATGTGACGGAGACGGAATGCGGCGCTGAACTCTGCCCAGGTTGGTGCAGGTCCCTGGGGACGCATAGCCTCATAGCTTTCCCACCACAGGTTGGCAGGTCCCACCAGAAAGTATGTCACAAAGGTCACCTTGTTGGCTTCTGAAACATTTGCAGATCAGATCTTGCGTGACATACTAGTCAGCCAATCATCTGCATCGAGGGGGTCGATCGAATGATGGTACTTGGGCGGACACAGCTTGATAAAGTCACCAAGTGATACTCCATCGTGGTGATCATTGCAGGGAGCATGAGCTGTGTTTTGTTCAATTCTTTCCAACAGCCTATTGGTCTCCCTCTTATTCCTTTCAGCCTCTAGCATCACCTCCGCCAGGGATGGTGCATGTGGCACCTCCTCTTGCCTTGGCTGGCTACTCTCGCCCTGCTCAGGAGCAGACACGGGATTGTTCCTAGTTGCCACCATCCTGGGGAAAACAATCCACAGCTTAGACATAGAGAACATCAACTCTAAGACATGAATTATGGAATGTGCTGATCAACATGGCATGTAGGATAAACACCAATCAACATGGTAAAGCAACTACCATATGAACATTAGGTTTCATACACACCATGACTTAGTTCAGTACAAACCCAAGCTGAAAACAACCACGGAGAGATGACACAACTCATCGGAGGCATTACAAGCTTCCTATACATCATCTATCTATACCTCCGGAACTCAACTCTCGACCTTAGTCATATCCCACAAGACACACAAGACTGTGGCGATACGACTACTACCATACTAGGACTAACATCCACGCACTCAAACATCACCATAGAATGCCTCGTATAGGTTACCTTCGTGACCTGGGAACTAAACCTGAGGATCTGGAAACACTCTAGCCTGGGATCCCTGGAAACCATAAGGACACGGATATGGCCTTGGTCCCCTTGTCGGCGGCAACAGCGGTCCTCGAAGAGGGGTGATGCCTCCAACATCAGGCCAGTCTACGTGTGCTAGAAAATGAGTCTGCAATGGGGTCAGCATCTCCAAATCTCCATAACCTGTCTGCACGACAGGTGCCAACTGCGTCAAGGCTGTCCAAAGATGGGCACGGGTAGCATAGAGCTCCATGAGAAGGGCACGTGCATCACGATCCCTGTTCTCCAACATCTGAGCGGTCACCTGCAGCCTAGGGTCCTCATGAGAATGATTAAAGTAGGTTGCACTAAGATATCCATCCTCTCCTCCCATGGAAGCAGGAACATAGCAGAACTCTATGTTCTGTAGCAGACCATGGTGAAACCTCATAATAGTCAGCATAGTGTAGGCGGCTTCCTGAACGGCCATATCTATGGTAACTCCCAATCCATGAGTCCAGTGAAGCGGCTCTGCAGCTCCAGGATATGAAGGATATATCCTAACGGTACACAAATACTGACTCTGGTTGAAATCTCGATACTGCTCCTCCACTGTATACTCTGGGTACCAACGGTATCCAGCCTCCATCATGACTCTAACCAACATGGTCGTGTGACCCGGCACATCGATGCACCTGGCCAGATGGATCACCTGCTGGAAAGGATGAGAGGGCATCTGAAACAGAGAATGATGCAAAGACATTAGAGATCCTAGCAGAAATTGGACAGCATAACGGCTGTAATTGCTCAAGAATTTTTTTGAGACAATTGAAAAAAATTGGAAAGGCATAACCACTCGACTATCTAGACTCAAATCTCTTCTCCATCTGTTTGTCACACCAATAATACTTAAATAACTGCACTCACTTACAAGCAAGCTAGCTATTGGTCCATGGCTAGTAACTCGTCATCCTAAGCAATAGATGAGAATTCCTAGTTCCTATCCCCGTAGAAAAGACGAGAATGACCCAGCATAGAATAACTTGGAAAGAGGAGTAAAAAGAGCCTTACGTTCCCTTCCACAATCAATTCCCCTACTTATCTATAGTGTTTCTAGACTCAACTTTGACCGGTTTCGCTTGGTAGTCCTACAGTCAGTCAGGCTCTGAAACCAACGCTGTCGGGACCCCGATCCTAAGTCATATGATTCCATACTGTAACAAGCTACATCACTTTGCGGCCTCACGCACGGTACTCCACGGCTGCAACCTTACCTTGGTCGGGACCGTTTGCGTCTTTTGGATCACGTATGTGAACATGTCGCTGGCAATCACACAACAAAGAACCCGGGCCGACATGACTAGTCATAGAACCCAAGTGGCACATCCGTACGAAAACAGGCATACATAACCCAGCAATGCAGGTGTCGGCCTCAAGCGTGTGTAGACGAGTCATAGCAAGCTACAAGGACTCCATTACGTCGCGAGACACAAATGTCATCACTGCACGTAGACGAGTCGTAGCAGGCTACAGGGACTCCATTACACTGCGAGACATTTCCCTGAAGGAATAGACACAGCAGCAAAGAAGGATACATGTTGGTCAGTCAATGTGTCCGGAGCAGTAGCAAGCTACCATGGCTCGGTGGAAGCACAAAGAGGCAGTTTCCCGTAAAGAGTACTACTAAAGGCACACGACTAGGTGTCGGATCCCATACATACCGTTGCACGTCACACGTACGCATGACATGCCCAATATGCATAGATACAACTATGGCATCACAACATAACCATACAACAACATGACTTTTATTTAAGTGGCTCAGATGAGCCTTGCATAATATGTTCTTACAGATAGGGGTCACATGACCCGACACTCAAGCCATACAAACAAAGTCATACAAGCCAGCGGAAACTTAAGCTGTCTGAGTACAAACGGCGTAATAGAAAAGAGGCACACGGCCTAACTATCTACAGCCCACCACACGGGCAAGATCGTAGCTGGGACACCAGCTATTCGGCATCGTCAACGTCTAGATAGAACCCACCTGATGGGTCCTGGTTCTCTTCTGCAACATTAATTAAGCAAGGATGAGTACAATCGTACTCAGCAAGTCTTTAAAACAGACCTAGTCTATTTATGCTCATGTATCAATAAAGGGGGTGGTGGAGTTCATGCAGGAATGCTAGCTTTGACTCATGGCTAACCTACACTACTCAATTTTAAACTCTTTGTAACAATTTTAGTTATTGCACACGAGTCCACTATCTCCATCACAATACACCACCATGGATTCACCTTCCCCTTCCGGAAGAGTGGCATCCACGGTACTCACACTTGTCTTGATATTTTTAGGAGTATCCATTTGATTATCTATGAACAGCATAAGTTCTCCAAGTAGTCCATATCCGAGGATGCGGCTATTCGAATAGTTTCTACCCCTGCAGGGGTGTACTTCTTCACACACGCTGGCGCCACTTATCGCTGTGTGCCATAAACCATGCACCTCGGCAACCTTCAAGCGGATGCCCAGCGAGGAAGTCGGCCACGACCGTCAAGCACATAAGACCTCTAGTCCAGTCTATCGCCTATTTGAGACTGAAAGCGGCACGGAAGTCCGGCCGAAGTTTCCGCTACGGTCCCAAACGATGTGCGCAGGGTTCCCAAGACCACAATTCGGGTGACCCTTGGTACACCGTGCCATTGCCTACCGCGTCGTAACCCACCCCGAGGGTCAGCGCTACGCACGGCCTCCAGCATGCTATAAACAATAGAAATTACTTGCAACTCCTGCACTAAGGACTAAGCGACTGATAAGTCGAGAGGGGTCGAGTTATCGGAACCCAATGTGTGGTAGTAACTAGTCTTGGATCACAAACACGGAACCCAGTTCCTAAGAACGGTCCCAATGAGACAACCAACTATGTACTCCTACATAGTCTATCATTGCTACCTTTACCAAATCGTATTCATTATGAGCTCATCACATCGGACAACACTGTTTCACTCAGTTCATCACCCAGATGAAATAGACCTGACACAACTCTACGCATAGCAAGCATAGCAAGCAAAGTAAGCTAAGCACATCATGGCACAAGCATCTACCAGGTATGCTAGGTTGCAAGGTTTAGCTATTTACTGTGACAAGATCAGGTCATGCATAAGAATAGGATCATCTATCATGTATGACCGACATATGACTGTTTGTCCTAATGCCATAAACGAGAGCAGGAGCAAGAGAGTGGGATGTTATAGGAATGATCAATGGGGTTGCTTGCCTTGCTGAGCTGCGGAGGAGTTCTCTCCTTCGTCGGAATACGGGGTGGTATCTTCCGCATTAGGGCCTACCGCAACGCAGATAAAAGCATTCAATACAAGCAAATGCAAAAATATGATGTATGATCATGGCATAGTAATACGCATGGGTGAGCTAATGTAACTAGTGATCATGTCAATTTAAAATAGATTTGAATATAGGTTCAAAGTTGTTCTCATTTCAAATTCCATATATTAACCGAATGATAATTGTCCATGTTCACCTATTTATGTTGCACTACCATGCATGATAATAGCACCATTGGATTCATTAGATTTTTCTCATAAATTTTCATATATAAATTATTTTCATCTGACTTACAGATTATTTTATATGATTTTTCAATGTTTTAAACATTTTTTGGAATTATTTTTAAACTAGAAATTGTTTTATTGCATCAGCATGATGTCATGATGACATCAGCTGGTCAGCTGACCGGGCCAGAGTCAAACCTGACATGTGGGGTCCACATGTCAGTGTCTGGTTAACTTAATTAACTAATTAAAACTAATTCTGATTAATTAAAAGATCTGTCCCACATGTCAGTGACTAATTAAATTAATTAACTTATTACTAATCTATGATTAGTCAGAGGCTGGCCCCACCTGTCTGTGACCCAGGGGGTCAAACCCGTGGTCAAACAGGCCAGGGTCACCGGCGACGACCCGCCGGCGTCTCCAGGGACGGCGGAGGGCTTTGGATTTTCTCCTCCGGCGACCAAATGGACGGCGGAGGGCACCAAAATACTCTACATGCACGCGTGCGTCCATCCCGACCCTTCCCAGGAGCGGAGGTGGTCGGAATCAGCGTCGGCGATGAGCTGGGCGGCGGCCGGAGCTCGGGCGAGCACGGGCTCGTCAAGCCGGAGCTCGAACGGGGCAGCTGAGGCCTCGAGAGGCTATCTGGGAGCCTCCTGAACACGACCGCGTGCTCAAAAGCAAGCTTGGGTCGCCACAACGGCGACCACGACCTCGCCGGCGGCGGGGAGCTTTCGGGCTCGTGGAGAATCAGCGCTACGAGGCTCTATTCGAGGGGGGAGACCAGGGGCTCACGGCGGATGCAGCGGCGTCGACTGCTCACTCGAGGAGGGCTTGGAACGGCGGCAATCTTCGGTTCCTTCTCTGGCGACCCGAGGAAGAAGACGATGGCTCGACGGCGACAGGAGGCTTCCGGTGATGCGTAGCTTGGCTAGGAGGAAGAAGAGGTCACGGCGGAACTTCTGGCGGGCTCAGATGGGTTCGGGGGTGGCTAGAATGTCAGCACGACGGAGAAGCGCAGTTCGGCCATGGCGGCAGCAGAGAGGGGAATGCACGCGAGAGAGAGAGAGAGAGCGCTCGCGGGAGAGAGAGAGAGAGAGAGGAGAAGGGCACGGCGGCAAGGAGCTTCGCGCTGGCGCACTCCCAGCCCTCCAACAAGGAGCCAGGCAGGGAGGAGGTGGCCGGCTCGCGGCGACCACACGCCCGCGTCCTCCTGCCAGAGGTGGGAGATGACCGGTTCGCCCCTATGGGCTCGGCTGGCTTCTGTCCCCTGGCCCAGGTAGGTTCTTCTTTTTTTTGTTTCTGTTTTCTGTTTTCTGAATTTTCTTTATTTTATTTGCAGGTCCAATTGACTTTTCAAAATGATCCAAATATTTCCTGAAATGAAGTTTGAATATTTCAAACTTGTAACAAAAGTTTCAGGTTATTTTGGAAATAATAGTAATGATAATGATTTATTTCTCAATTTCAGAGGCTTAAATCTTTAATTTAAATTATTTGAAATGTTCAAATAATTAGAATGATCCCTGGTATATCCATGCCCTCAATTATCAAACATAGGGAACATTTTTGATGGGCATTTTGGATTTGTTGAAATTTCATTTATCTTGAATTTCTTTAATTCATTAAGTGCTTGGGGTTTCTTTTCTTTCTCCCCATTTCACATTGATGCAATGATGATAATGATGATGCAATCACAATTCTAACCTAGGACACTTGCTAGGGTTGTGACAACGCACCATATCTAATAAGGTTCGATTATGACGTTCGGACACACCATTATGCTGTGGTATTCCAGGCAGTGTCAATTGTGAAGCAATTCCACATTGTCTTAAGTGACTGCCATACTCATAACTCAGATATTCTCTTGCTCAATCAAACCGTAGGAATTTAATCTTCTTGTTACGATGATTCTCAACTTCACTCTGAAATTGTTTGAACTTTTCAAACGTTTCACACTTGTGTTTCATTAGGTAAATACACCCATATCTACTTAAGTCATATGTGAAGATGAGAATATAACGATATCCACCTTGCGCCTCAATGCTCATCGGACCGCACACATCAGTATGTATGATTTTCAACAAGTCACTTGCCCGTTCCATTGTTCCAGAGAACGAGGTTTTAGTCATCTTGCCCAAGAGGCATGGTTCACATGTGTCAAGTGATTCAAAATCAAGTGACTCCAAAAGTACATCAGCATGGAGCTTCTTCATGCGTTTTACACCAATATGACCTAAGCAGCAGTGCCACAAGAAAGTGGTACTATCATTATCAACTCTACGTCTTTTGGCATCAATGTTATGAACATGTGTGCCATCACTATCGAGATTCATTATGAATAAACCCCTCACATTGGGTGCATGACCATAAAAGATATTACTCATATAAATAGAACAACCATTATTCTTTGATTTAAATGAGTAACCGTCTTGCAATAAACAAGATCCAGATATAATGTTCATGCTTAACGCAGGCACTAAATAACAATTATTCAGGTTCATCACTAATCCCGATGGTAATGGAAGAGTGAGCGTGCCGACGGCGATCACATCAACCTTCGAACCATTTCCCACGCGCATTGTCACTTTATCCTTTGCTAGCCTTCGTCTATTCCACAGTTCCTGTTTTGAGTTGCAAATATGAGCAACCGAACTGGTATCAAATACCCAGGTACTACAATGAGAGTTGGTAAGGTACACATCAATAACATGTAATATCACATATAGCTTGTTTGGTGTTGGCCGCCTTCTTGCCGGCCAGGTACTTGGGGCAGTTCCGCTTCTAGTGACCAGTTCCCTTGCAATGAAAGCACACAGATTCTGGCTTGGGTCTAGCCTTGGGTTTCTTCACGGGAGGGCCAACTGCTTTGCCACCCTTCTTGCCCTTGCCATTATTCTTGAAACTAGTGGTTTTATTGACCATCAGACTCAGCGACTTTTAGCATCGCAAACAGCCTGGCGACTGACTTGTTCATACTGTGCATGTTATATTTTAGCACGAAGCTCTTGTAGCTAGGTGGCAATGATTGAAGAACTCTATCAGTGATCGCCTCTGGCGAAATGGGCATCCCTAACTCCGCCAAACGGGTCGAATACCCAGACATTGTGAGTATATGTTCACTAATAGACCCGTTCTCCTCCATCTTGCAAGCATATAACTTATTGGAGGTCTCATACCTCTCGATCCGGCATTCTTCTTAAAGATAAACTCCAACTCCTGGAACATCTCATATGCTCCATGACGTTCAAAACGTCTTTGAAGTCCCGGTTCTAAGCCATACACCATTGCATACTGAACTATTGAGTAATATCCAGAACGTGCCTCCCAAGCGTTCTTAACGTCTTCGGAGGACACGGGAGCGGGTGGGTCACCAAGCGGTGCATCAAGGACATAAGCCTTCTAGGAAGCCATGAGGATAATCCTCAGATTATGGGCCCAATCCACAAAGTTACTTCCATCATCTTTTAACTTAGCTTTCTCTAGGAACGCATTAAAATTAAGGGGTGCTACTACACGAGCCATTGATCTACAACATAAATAAGCAAAGGTTACTAAGACTATTGTTGAAGATAATGAGTTTAGTTAATCAAATTACTAAAGCTCCCACTCAAATTGACAACCCTTAGGTCATCTGAGTGATACATGATCCAGACTCACCAACTCAAGTCCGATCATCACGTGAGTTAAGGTGGTTTCAATGGTGAACATCATCATGTTGATCATATCCACTATATGACTCATGTTCGACCTTTCGGTCTCTTGTGTTCTGAGGCCATGTTTGTGCATGCTAGGCTCGTCAATTTTAACCAGAGTGTTCCGCATGTGCAACACTAGCTTGCACCCGTTGTATGCGAACGTAGAGTCTATCACACCCAATCATCACGTGGTGTCTCGACACGTTGAACTTTCGCAACCATGCACTCTCGGGGAGAACACAATTTATCTTGAAATTTAAGTGAGGGATCACCTTATAATGCTACCATTATTCTAAGCAAAACAAGGTGCATAAAAGGATTAACATCACATGCAAATCATAAGTGACATGCTATGGCCATGAACTTGTGCTTTTGATCTCCATCTCCAAAGCACCGGCATGATCACCATCATCACCGGCATAACACCATGATCTCCATCATCATGATCTCCAACATTGTGTTGCCATCGGGGTTGTCGCGCCCACCATGCTCATACTACGCTACCACTTAGTGATAAAGTAAAGTACTACATAGCACTTAATGATTGACACACATGTCATACAATAATTTGAGAGAACCATATGGTTCCTATCAGTTCTCGTACTCGTCGACATGCAAGTCGTGATATTCTATACAAAACACGATCATCTCATATATCACATATATCTCATCAAGTGTTTGGCCATATCATATCACAACATACCCTGCAAAAACAAGTTAGACGTCCTCTAATTGTTGTTGCATGTTTTGCGTGGCTGCTATGGGTATCTAGCAAGAACAATTCTCACCTACATATAAACCACAATGGTGATACTCAAATTGCTTTTCAACCATCTCGAGGACCGCCTTTGTCGAATCCAATCCAACTAAAGTGGGAGAGACAAACACCCGCTAGCCATCTTTGTGCAACAGAGTTACACATCAGTCGATGGAACCGGTCTCTCGTAAGTGTACGAGTAAGGTTGGTCCAGGCCACTTCATCCCACAATACCGCTGAATCAAAACGAGACCAAGGGAGGAAGCAATCTAAGCATCAACTCCCACAAACTCTTTGTGTTCTACTCGTGATCTCATCTACACATAGACCTAGCTCATGATGCCACTGTTGGGGAACGTTGCATGGCAAACAAAAAATTTCCTACGCTTCACCTAGATCAATCTAGGAGATGAGCATCTATGAGAGGACATATTGGATCCACATACCCTTGTCTATCGCTAAGCGGAAGTGTTAAAGAATGCAGTTGATGTAGTTGTACGTCTCTGCGATCCAAACCGCAAGCCATCCCACGAACTCCCGATCAAGTGCCGAACAAACGGAACCTCCGCGTTCAGCACATGTGCAGCTCGATGACGATCTCCGCCTTCTTGATCCAGCAAGAGGGAGCGGAGAGGTAGATGGGTTCGCCGGCAGCACGACGGCGTGGCGGCGGCGGTGGTGGAGCTGATCTGGCAGAGCTTCACTAAGCGTCACCAAATCAATCTACTGGAGGAGAAGCTTTCAGGGAGGGAGGAAGGTTTGTGTCGTGGCTTGTGGTCCGGCTGCCCTCTATCGATGTCAAAACCGGCGGATCTCAGGTAGGGGGTCCCGAACTGTAAGACTAGGATTGACGGTAACAGGAGACGAAGGCGAAACGAGTTTACCCAGGTTCGGGCCCTCCTATGGAGGTGATACCGTACGTCATTCTTGGTTGTATTGATGTTGTGAGGGGTTACAGAGTTGATCTACCTCAAGATCGTATAGCTAACCCTAGATGAGTTGTTCTATATCTATACCCCAAAACCCTCCGGCTTATATAGGTGCCGAGGATGCCTAGAGTTTACACATGGTTGGTTACATGCCGAAGAGATAAACATGCCTATTTACTAGACCAAATGTGAAGCGCAAGCCGTGCTTCCCGAAGCTTCCATCCTGGAGACTGTGCTTCAAATCTTCTAGTGTTCGTTAAGTAGCCCTCCTAGTCCGGCCCATAACAATAGGTCAGCTATCTGAGGACCCCCTAATCTAGGACTCCCGCACGCTCCTCCCTCTCTAATATATATAGGGGGAAGGGGTAGGGGGCTGCACCCTTGGGTTCCCACCCCTAGGGGCGGCGACCAAGAGGAGGGGGCGGCGGCCAAGGGCTGTCTTGGCCCCCAAGGCAGGGTGGCCGGCCCCCTTAGCGTTTCCCCCTCCACCCTTCGGCCGCATGGGCTCTTGTGAGAGGGGCGGCCAGCCCACCAGGGGCTCGTGCACCTTCTCTCATAGCCCATTGTGGCCATTCGGGGCTAGTGGCCCCTTCCGGTGGACCCTCGGAACCATTCCGACACCACCCGTATGCTACCGGTGACGCCCGAACTTTTCCTGGTGACTAACACGGAGCTTCCTATATATGATTCTTTACCTCTAGGACATTCCGGAGTTCCTCGCCACGTCCGGGACTCCGAACAACCTTCGATCACCAACACACATAAATCATCTATACCGAAACGTCACCGAACCTTAAGTGTGCAGACCCTTTAGGTTCGAGAACCATGTAGACATGACCGAGACACCTCTACGGTCAATAACCAATAGCGGGACCTGGATGCCCATATTGGTTCCTACATGTTCTATGAAGATCTTTATCGGTCAAACCTCTATGTCAAGGATTCATGCAATCCCGTATGTTGTTCCCTTTGTTCTTCAGTATGTTACTTGCCCGAGACTCGATCGTTGGTATCTTCATAATTAGTTATGTCTTGTTAGCGTCAAGTCTCTTTTACTCGTTCTGTAATACAAGATCTCGTGGATAACACTTAGTCACATTGCTTGCAAGGCTCATTGTGATGTTGTACTATCGAGTGGGCCCTGAGATACCACTCCATCACACGGAGCAACAAATCCCAGTGTTGATCCATGCCAACTCGATAGACTCCCTCGGAGATACCTGTAGAGCATCTTTATAGTCACCCAGTTACGTTGCGACGTTTTATACAAACAAGGTACTCTTCCGGTGTCAGTGAGTTGCATGATCTTATGGTCATAGGAACAGATACTTGACACGCAGAAAACCATAACAATAAACTGAAACGATCATATGATACATTTGTAGTTTGGGTCTTGTCCATCACATCATTCTCCCAATGATGTGATCCTGTTATCAAATGACAACTCATTTCCATGGCTAGGAAACCTTAACCATCTTTGATCATTGAGCTTGCCTACTAGAGGCATACTAGGGACACAGTGTTGTCTATATGCCCACACATGTATTTAGTTTCCAATCAACACAATTATGGCATGGACAATAAACAATTATCATGAACAAGGAAATATAACAATAAACATTTTATTTGTTGCCTCTAGGGCATATTTCCAACACTTATATCCAACTGGTCATGTGTGCCTAGATCTTTCCTCACCACATGATGCTTGCCAAAAGAGAAAAATACAAAGGAATAGGGAATAATACTTTGACTCTTGCATAAAAGTAAGTAGATAAAAGTAAAAGATAGGCCCTTCATAGAGGGAAGCGAGAGGTTGTCATGCGCATTTTAGTTTCTAGGCCAAATCCCTTAGCGCAAAAGAACATAACGTTGCATTGCCTCTCATGGTAGCAACCTTTATTATGAAGTCCGTGTCTTTTATTACTTTGCCATCACAAGTTCGTGGAACGCTCAATTTTCTCTTACACTAATTGATCCAACACTTTTCAGAAGCATTTTTTACTGCCTTAATGCACTGATGACAACTTACTTGAAGGATCTTATTCAATCCATAGGTAGGTATGGTGGACTCTCAATCAAAAGTTAGGGTTTTGGGTTTTAGGATGCACAAGTAGTATCTCTACTTAGTGCCGAGTTTTTGGCTAGCAAAGATATTGGGAAAGCACCACATGTTAAAGGATCTATGACAATATAACTTCTATGTGGATATGAAGTAGCATAAATCATTACGTTGTCTTCATTGTCCAACCTCAATAATTTTGGCATATAATATTTAATGGGGGATCACAATCACAAAAGATGTCCATGATAGTATATTTGCATGTGAATCTTCTCTTCCCTAATTAATTCTTTCATGCGTTGCATCATTGATTAATTTTACCACTTATACCTTTCTTTATTGTGATGTCATTACTCACCATAAGATAAGAATATGATCTTTTTCATGTATTTTCTTTTATCTTTCTTACAACAAGAAAGAAAAAGGGCGAAGGCTCAAACTAACTTTATTATATAACTCTCACTCGATTACATTAATAGTTAGATCACGAAACTAGAACTCGAAGATAGATCAAACTAAACTTTTATTCAACTAAAACATGAAAAAGCTAAGGATTCAAATAAAAAGCAAAGGGTGAAAGTGATGGTGATACGATACCGAGGAACCTTCCCCAAGCTTGGCTATAGCCAAGGGGATTGCCCATACCCGTGTACTCAGATCTCCTTTGGTGATGGTGATGATGAAGGTGGTGGTGATGAGGCGTCACACTTTAGCTCCAATAGGCACCTCAATTTGCGGATGATACTCCTAAGGGTGGTGATATGCTCTTCTAGCAAAAGATTTTCAGGGGTGAGGAATTTCTTCTGAACCCGAACCTCCTCAAAAGCCCTGGAAGCTTCAATTTCAAGAGGGGTAAGATGAGGATAGTAAGGCCATAGGATATCTTGTTCTTCCTTTTCCACCATGCCCATGGGTTTCCCTCCTTCTTGAACTTGATTTTGCGTAGCCTCCTTACCCTTGTTCTCCTTATTGGCTTCTTTTGGCTCTTCTCTTTTTAGCTCCATCTTCATCAACCAAGCATGTTCTTCTACGTTATTGGGATAGGAATAAGACATGATGCTTGGCTTGACAGATGTGCTAGAAAAATAGCACGAAAGAAGAGCAGAAGAAAATCTCTCGATGTGGTGGTCAAAATAGTCAAGGGTATATATAGAGAATTTTTGTTCTTAGAAACCAAGCAAACGAAAGGAAAAATGAGTCGGGAAGGTTCCTGAGGTGGTCACGCTCCACCAGGGCACGCTAGGGATGGCAACTGCGCCTTGGTACTCCGTGCCCTCCTTGGTTACCTTCCGGTTTATTTTTTATTTCCAAAATTCTTAAATATTCCAAAACTGCTAAAAAATGTGGATTTTTCGGGCACTGTTTACTCACCATATCACGTACCTCTTTATTTTCTCGATTCTAGAGTGTTCTAGGGGGTTTCTTTTATGTGTTCCTCCAGTGTCATGGTTTGGATAACATTGCTTTCAGCATTAATAGGCATACCTGAGATATAGTGTTTAATTGTTTGTCCATTGACCACCTTCATGTTGGTACCTTCGACATTATTAATGTTAATAGCTCGAGAGCAATAAACTTCTTTAGTGACATAGGGTCCTTCCCATTTGGGGAGAAGTTTTCCTGCAAAAATTCTGAAACGAGAATTGTACAATAGAACATATTATCCAACTTTGAATTCTGGCTTTTGGATTCTTTTGTCAGGCCATCTTTTAATTTTTTCTTGAAATAACCTGGCATTTTCATAAGCTTGGGTTCTCCATTTATCTAATGAGCTAATATCAGATAACCTCTTTTCACCGGCAAGTTTGAAATCATAGTTTAGTTCTTTGATTGCCCAGAATGCTTTATGTTCTAATTCTAGAGTCAAATGGCAATATTTCCCATAGACCATCTTATATGGAGACATACCCATAGGATTTTTATACGCTGTTCTATAGGCCCAAATTGCATCATCTATTTTCTTAAACCAATTCTTTCGAGACCTATTAACAACTTTTCATAATATCAATTTTATTTCCCTATTCCTAAGTTCAACTTGACCACTAGATTGAGGATGATAGGGTGATGCAATTCTATGGTTAACATCATATTTAGCAAGCATCTTACGGAAAGAACCATGAATAAAGTGTGAACCACCATCAATCATTAGGTATCTAGGGACTCCGAACCTCAGGAAAATAACTTCTTTAAGCATTTCAATGGAAGTATGATGATTAACACTACTAGTTGGAATATCTTCTACCCACTTAGTTGTTGGAAATATGCCCTAGAGGCAATACTAAATTAGTTATTATCATATTTCCTTGTTCATGATAATCGATTATTATCCATGCTATAATTGTATTGATTGGGGACTTAGATACATGTGTGGATACATAGACAAAACCATGTCCCTAGTATGCCTCTACTAGACTAGCTCGTTGATCAAAGATGGTTAAGGTTTCCTAGCCATGGACATGAGATGTCATTTGATAAACAGGATCACATCATTAGGAGAATGGTGTGATGGACAAGACCCAAACTACAAACGTAGCATATAATCGTGTCAGTTTATTGCTACTGTTTTCTACATGTCAAGTATATGTTCCTATGACCATGAGATCATGCAACTCATGGATACCGGAGGAGTGCCTTGTGTGTATCAAATGTCGCAACGTAACTGGGTGACTATACAGGTACTCTACAGGTATCTCCGAGGGTGTTTGTTGAGTTTGCAAGGATCAAGACTGGGATTTGTTACTCTGTGTGACGGAGAGGTATCTCAGGGCCCACTCGGTAATACAACATCACAACAAGCCTTGCAACCAATGTGACTAAGTGTTAGTCATGGGATCTTGTATTACGAAACGAGTAAAGAGACTTGCCGATAACAAGGTTGAACTAGGTATGGAGATACCGACGATCGAATTTCGGGCAAGTAACATACAGAAGAACAAAGGGAACATCTTATGGGATTAACTGAATCCTTGACATGGAGATTCGACCGGTAAAGATCTTCGTAGAATATGTAGGAAACAATATGGGCATCCAGGTCCCGCTATTTTTTATTGGCCGTAGAGGTGTCTCGGTCATGTCTACATACTTCTCGAACCCGGAGGGTCTGCAGACTTAAGGTTTGGTGACATTTCGGTAGTATAGAGTTATGTATGGTGGTGACCGAAGGTTGTTAGGAGTCCCAGATGAGATCCTGGACGTCACGAGGAGCTCCGAAATTGTACGGAGGTGAAGATTGATATATAGGAAGTCCTATTTTGTTTGCCGAAAAAGTCTCGGGCTCATCGGTAGTGTACCGGGAGTGCTGGTAGTGTACCGGGAGATCATTGGGAGGGGTATTTCGACCCAAGAGGCTACATGGGCTGTGGGAGAGTGAATACCAGCCCTTAGTGGGCTGGTGAAAGTCCCACACAAGGCCCATGCTGCTGGGAGAGGAAACCCAAAGAGAAAAAGGTGGAAAAAGGCAAAAAAGTCAAAAATAAGGAGGAGTCGTAGTCCTACTAGGATTGGAGGAGGAGTCCTCCAATCCCACTAGGTTCGGCCGACCCAAGGGCTGCCTCTTTGGTAGACAAGCCTCCTCCTCTGCTCCTCCTATATATACTAGAGGATTGTAGGATTTTGGCACAGTTTTTTTAGCCACGTGTTGCCCGTTCCTCTAGTGCATAGTTTCTCCTCTAGATCGGATTTCTGCAGAGCTTAGGCGAAGCCCTGCCGGAATAGGTCCACCACCATCTCCGGAGCACCGTCACGCTGCCGGAGAACTCTTCTACCTCTCTGATCCCTCTTGCTGGATCAAGAAGGCGGAGATCGTCATCGAGCTGTACGTGTGCTAAACACGGAGGTGCCGTCTGTTCGGCGCTAGATCGGAAGGACCGTGATCAAGATCGTGAGACAGATCGTGATGAGTTCGCGGGACGGATCGTGATGAGTTCGTGGGACGGATCTTGACGAGATCGGAGGACGGATCCTGATAGGTTCGTGGGATGGATCGTGATTGGATCGTGGGATGGATCATGATGAGATCGCGTTTTCCACTACACCAACGTTCGACTACACCAACCACGTTTCTTAACGCTTCCCGCTTAGCGATGTACAAGGGTACATAGATCCACTCTCCATCTCGTAGATGCTCATCACCATGGATAGATCTTGCGTGTGCGTAGGAAATATTTTGTTTCCCATGCAACATTCCCCAACAGTGGCATCATGAGCTAGGTCTATGTGTAGATGAGATCTTGAGTAGAACACAAAGAGTGTGTGGGTGTTGATGCTTAGATTGCTTCCTCCCTTGTTCGTGTTTTGGTTCAGTGGTATTGTGAGATGAAGTGGCCCGGACCAACATTACTCGTATGCTTACGAGAGACCGGTTCCCTCGACCGCAACTTGTTGCATAGATGGCTTGCGGGTGCCAGTTTCTCTCACTTTAGTTGGATCGGATTCGACAAAGGCGGTCCTTGAGAAGGTTGAAAAGAAACTAGTGTATCACCATTGTGGTTTATGCGTAGATGAGAAGTGTTCTTGCTAGACACCCATAGCAGCCACGTAAAATATGCAACAACAATTAGAGGACGTCTAACTTGTTTTTGCGGGGTATGTTGTGATGTGATATGGCCAATTACATGATGTGATATATGTGATGTATGAGATGATCATGTGATGTATAGATTATCACGACTTGCATGTCGATGAGTATGGCAACCGGCAGGAGCCATAGGGTTGTCTTTAATTATTGTATGACCTGCGTGTCAATCATTAAGCGCTATGTAATGCTTTACTTTATCACTAAACGGTAGCAATAGTAGTAGAAGCTTGGTGGGCGCGAAAACCTCGATGGCGACACGTTGAGGGAGATCATGGTGTCATGCCGGTGACGATGGAGATCATGCCGGTGCTTTCATGATGGAGATCAAAAGAACAAATTCATGGCCATATCATGTCACTTATGATTCGCATGTGATGTTAATACTCTTATGCACTTTGTTTTGCTTAGGACGACGGTAGCATTATAAGGTCATGCCTCACTTAAATTTCAAGATGAATTGTGTTCTCCCCGAGTATGCACCGTTACGAAAGTTCGTCGTGTTGAGACACCACGTGATGAACGGGTGTGATAGACTCTATGTTCACATACAACGGGTGCAAGCCAGTGTTGCACATGCAGAACACTCGGGTTAAACTTGACGAGCCTAGCATGTACAGACATGGCCTCGGAACACAAGATACCGAAAGGTCAAACATGAGTCATATAGTAGATATGATCAACATAATGATGTTCACCATTGAAACCACCTCAACTCACGTGATGATCGTACTTGATTTGGTGAATTTGGATCATGTATCACTCGAATGAACGGAGGGATGTAAGTTTGAGTGGGAGTTCTGAAGTAATATGATTAATTGAACTCATTATCATGAACATAGTCAGTAGTGTCTTTGCAAATTATGTTGTAGATTACTTGCTCGCGCTATAGCTCCCTTGAATTTTTATATGTTCCTAGAGAAATAGAATTGAAAGACAATGGTAGCAATATTCCGGACTGGCTCCATGATCTGAGGATTGTCCTCGTTGCTGCATAGAAGGCTTATGTCCTTAATGCACTGCTCGGTGTGCCAACCCCTCTAGCGTCGCCTGTAGATGTTGTCAACATCTGACAGGCACATTCTAATGACTAGTTGATAGTTTAGTGTGTCATGCATTACGGCTTAGAATTGGGGCTCCGAAACATTTTGAACATCATGGAACATATGAGATGTTCTAAGAGATGAAATTAGGATCTCAGGCGCGTGCCCGTGTTGCGAGATATGAGATCTCCAACAAGATTCTTTGCCTGTAATATGAAAGAGAATAGCTCAATCGTTGAGCATGTGCTCAAATTTTCTGGGTGCTACAATTGCTTGAATCGAGTGGGAGTTGATCTTCCAGATAAGATAGTGATTGATATAGTTCTCCAAGTCACTGTCACTAAGCTACTAGAACTTGGTGATGACCTATAAAATGCCAGGGATAGAAATAATGATCCCTGAGCTTTTTGCGATGTTTGACACTACGAAGGTAGAAATCAAGAAGGAGCGTCAAGTGTTGATGGTTAGTCAAACCACTAGTTTAGAGAAGGGCAGGAGCAAGGAGGGAAAACTTCATGGATAGCAAGTAAGTTGTTGCTCCGGTGAAGCAACCCAAAGTTGAACCCAAACCCGAGACTAAGTGCTTCGATTATGAGGAGAGCGGTCGCTGAAGCGGAACAACCCTAGATACTTGGTAGATAACAAGGCTGGCAACGTCGACAGAAGTATATTTGATGTACGTGTTATTTATGTGTACCTTGCTAGTACTCCTAGTAGCACCTGGGTATTGGATACAGGTTCGGTTGCTAAATGTTAGTAACTCGAAATAAAAGCTACGGAATAAACGGAGCACTAGCTAAGGGTGAGGTGATGATGTGTATTGGAAATGTTTCCAAGGTTGATGTGATCAACTTCGCATGCTCTCTCTACCTTCGGGATTAGTGATGAACCTAAATAAATGTTATTTGGTGTTTTGCGTTGAGCATGAACGTGATTAGATCGTGTTTGTTGCAACACGGTTATTCATTTAAGTTAAAGAATAATGGTTATTCTGTTTACATGAATAATACCTTCAATGATCATCCACCCAGTGAGAATGGTTTGCTGAATCTTGATCATAGTAATACACATATTCATAACATTGATGCCAAAAGATACAAAGTTAATAATGATAGTACCACATACTTGTGGCACTGCCGCTAAATGTCATATTGGTATAAAGTGCATGAAGAAACTCCATGCTGATGGATCTTTGGACTCATTCGATTTCGAATCGGTTGAGACACGCGAACCATGCCTCTTGGGCAAGATGACTAAGGACCCCGTTTTCTGGTTTGATGGAGCGGGCGAGTGATTTATTGGAAAGGATACATGTTGATGTATGCAATCCAATGAGTCTTGTAGCATGCGGAGGATATCGTTGTTTTCTTACCTTCACTTATGATTTGAGTAGATAATAGTGTATATTTACTTAATGATACGAAAGTCTGAATCATTTGAAAAAGTTCAAGCAAATTCAGAGTGAAGTTTAAGATCATCGTGACAAGATGATAAAATGTCCACGATATGATCGTGGAGGTGAATATTTGAGTTGCGAGTTTGGTATATAACTTAAGACAATGTGAAAGTTGTTTCACAACTCACGCCACCTGGAACACCATAGTGTGATGGTGTGTCCGAATGTCATAGTCGTGCTCTATTGGATATGGTGCGAATTATGATGTATCTTATCCTTTTACCACTATCGTTTTGGGGTTATGCATTAGAGACAACTACATTCACTTTAGATAGGGCACCATCTAAATCTGTTGAGATGACACCGTGTGAATTATGGTTTGATAGAAACCTAAGCTGTCCTTTCTTAATGTTTGGGGCTGCAACACTTATGTGAAAAAGGGCTTTTCACCTAATGAGCTCGAACCCAAAGCGGACAAATGCATCTTCATAGAATACCCTAAAGACAATTGGGTAAACCTTCTATCTCAGATCTAAGCATAAAATGTTTGTGCTAAAACTGGGTCCTTTCTCAAGAAAAAGTTTCTCTCGAAAAAATTGAGTGGGAGGAAGATAGAACTTGATGAGGTTGTTGAACCTTTGTTCAACCAGAGAGTAGTGCTGTGCAGGAAGATGTTTCTGTGAAGACTACGTTAGTTGAAGAGGAAGTTAATGATGATGATCATGAAGCTTCAGATCAAGTTACTATCGAACCTCGTAGGTCGACAAGGATGTGTACTGCTCCTGAGCGGTACGACAACCCTGTCTTGGAGGTGATGTTGTTGGACAACGATGAACCTACGAGCTATGAAGAAGCGATGATGGGCCCAGATTCCGACAAATGGTTAGAGGCCATGAAATCCGAGAAAGGATCCATGTATGAAAACCAAGTATAGACTTTGGTAGACTTGCTCGTTGGACGGCAGGTCATTGAGTACAAATGGATGTTTAAAATGAAGACATACACTCATGGTAAATGTCACCATTTGTAAAGCTCGACTTGCTGCAAAGAAGTTTACGACAAGTTCAAGGAGTTGACTATGATGAGACTTTGTCACTCGTAGCGATGCTAAAGTCTGTTGGGATTATGTTAGCAGTTGCTGCATTTTTCAATTATGAAATCTGGTAGATGGATGCCAGAACATTGTTTCCTTCCTTAAGGAAAGGTTGTATGAGATGCAACCAGAAGATTTTGTCAGTCCTAAGGATTCTAAAAGGTGTGCAAGCTTCAGTGATTCTTCTATGAACTGAAGCAAGCATCTCGGAGTTGGAATATACACTTTGATGAGGTGATCAAAGTTTTTGAGTCTATACAAAGTTTACGAGAAACTAGTATTTGCAATAAAGTGAGTGGGAGCACTATAGAGTTTCTGATAAGTATATGTGGATGACATATTGCTATTCGGAAACGATGTAGAATTTCTGGAGAGCATAAACGGTTGTTTGAAAAGAGTTTTTCAAAGGAAGACCTAGATAAAGCCACCTAATTGTTGAGCATCAAGATCTATAAAGATAGATCAAGATGTTTGATAAGATTTTCAATGAGTACATACCTTGACAAGATTTTGAAAGAGTTCAAAATGGATTAGTCAGAGAGAAGTGTTCTCGCCTGCTTTGTAAGGTGTGAAGTTGAGTGAGACTCAAATCTCGACAACAACAGAAGAAAGAGAAAGGACGAATGTTGTCCCCTATGCCTTAGCCATAGGCTCTGTATAGTATGCCATGATGTGTACTGCACCTGTGTGTGCCTTGCCATGAGTCCGTCAAGGGGTACAAGAGTGATCCAGGAGTGGATCACTGGACAGCGGTCAAGATTATCCTTAGTAACTAAAAGACTAAGGAGATGTTTCTCAATTATGGAGGTGATAAAGAGTTTGTCGTAAAGAGTTACGTTGATGCAAGCTTTAACACCAATCCGGATGACTCGTATTAGCAATCTGGATACGTATAGTGGGGTAGCCATATGGAATAGTACCAAGTGGAGTGTGGTAACAGTGTTTACAGTTTGACATAGAGATTTGCAAAGTATACACGGATATGAATGTCGCAGACCCGTTGACTATAAGACCTCTCTCACATGCAAAGCATGATCGAGCCCTAGAACCCATTGGGTGTTAGATTCATAACAATGCGAATCACATGCTGATGTGAACTAGATTATTGACTCTAGTGCAAGTGGGAGACTGTTGGAAATATTCCTAGAGGCAATAATAAATTATTTATTATCATATTTCCTTGTTCATGATAATCGTTTATTATCCATGCTATAATTGTATTGATCGAAGACTTAGATACATGTGTGGATACATAGACAAAACCATGTCCCTAGTATGCCTCTACTAGACTAGCTCGTTGATCAAAGATGGTTAAGGTTTCCTAGCCATGGACATGAGATGTCATTTGATAAACGGGATCACATCATTAGGACAATGGTTTGATGGACAAGACTCAAACTACAAACGTAGCATATGATCGTGTCAGTTTATTGCTATTGTTTTCTCGATGTCAAGTATATGTTCCTATGACCATGAGATCATGCAACTCACGGATACCGGAGGAGTGCCTTGTGTGTATCAAATGTCGCAACATAACTGGGTGACTATAGAGGTACTCTACAGGTATCTTCGAGGGTGTCTGTTGAGTTGGCATGGATCAAGACTGGGATTTGTTACTCCGTGTGACGGAGAGGTATCTCTTGGCCCACTCGGTAATACAACATGACAACAAGCCTTGCAAGCAATGTCACTAAATGTTAGTGACGGCATCTTATATGACGGAACGAGTAAAGAGACTTGCCTGTAACGAGGTTGAACTAGGTATGGAGATACCGACGATCGAATCTCGAGCAAGTAACATACAAAAGAACAAAGGGAACATCTTACGGGATTAACTGAATCCTTGACATAGTGGTTTGACCGATAAATATCTTCATAGAATATGTAGGAACCAATATGGGCATCTAGGTCCCGCTATTGGTTATTGACCGTAGAGGTGTCTCGGTCATGTCTACATAGTTCTCGAACCCGCAGGGTCTGCAGACTTAAGGTTTGGTGACATTTCAGTAGTATAGAGTTATGTATGGTGCTTACTAAAGGTTGTTAGGAGTCCCAAATGAGATCCTGCACATCACGAGGAGATCTGTAATGGTCCGGACGTGAAGATTGATATATAGGAAGTCCTATTTTGGTCACCGGAAAAGTCTCGGGCTCATTGGTAGTGTACCGAGAGTGCCGGTAGGGTATCGGGAGATCATTGGGAGGGATATTTCGACCCAAGAGGCTGGATGGGCTATGGGAGAGTGAATACCAGCCCTTAGTGGGCTGGTGGAAGTCCCACACAAGGCCCACGCGGCTGGTATAGAAAGCCGAAAGAGAAAAAGGTGGAAAAAGGCAAAAAAGGCAAAAATAAGGAGTCCTAGTCCTACTAGGATTGGAGGAGGAATCCTCCAATCCCACTAGGTTCGGCCGACCCAAGGGCTGCCTCTTTGGCAGCCAAGCCTCCTCCTCCTCTCCTCCTATATATACTAGAGGAATTTAGGGTTTTGGCACAGATTTTTTAGCCACGTGCTGCCCGTTCCTCTAGTGCATAGTTTCTCCTCTAGATCGGATTTCTGCAGTGCTTAGGCGAAGCCCTGCCGGAATAGCTCCACCACCATCTCCGGCGCGCCGTCACGCTGCCATAGAACTCTTCTACCACTCTGCTCCGTCTTGCTGGATCAAGAAGGCAGAGATCGTCATTGAGCTGTACGTGTGCTGAACGCGAAGGTGCCGTCCGTTTGGCGCTAGATCGGAAGGACCGTGATCAAGACCGCGAGACGGATCGTGATGAATTCACGGGACAGATCGTGATGAGTTCGTGGGACGGATCATGACGAGATCGCGGGATGGATCGTGATAGGTTCGCAGGACGGATCGTGATGAGATCGTGTTTTCCACTACACAAACGTTCGACTACACCAACCGCGTTTCTTAACGCTTCCCGCTTAGCGATCTACAAGGGTACTTAGATCCACTCTCCCTCTCGTAGATGCTCATCACCATGGATAGATCTTGCGTGTGCGTAGGAAATTTTTTGTTTCCCATGCAACATTCCCCAACATTAGTGACATAATCAACATCAACCAAAATATGAGTGTACCCATTAGAGGAAGGAAAAGGTCCCATACAATCAAAACCCCAAACATCAAATGGTTCAATAACAAGTGAATAGTTCATAGGAATTTCTTGACGCTTACCAATATTACCAATTCTTTGACATTCATCACAAGATGATACAAACTTACGAGCATCCTTGAAGAGAGTAGGGCAATAAAAGCCAGATTGTAATACCTTATGAGCAGTTCTATCTCTAGCATGATGTCCTCCATAAGTTTCGGAATGACATTTCTGTAAGATTTGTTCCTGTTCATGCTTAGGTACACAACATCTAATAATACCATGTACTCATTCTTTATAATGATGCGGGTTATCCAAAAGTAATGTCTTCAGTCATAGAAGAATTTTCTTTTCTTTTGTTGGTATGTGAAACTAGGTGCAATATATTTAGCAACAATGTAATTAGCATAGTCAACATACCATGGAGTGTTTGGAGAGACATTTATTGCAGCTAATTGTTCATCATGAAAACTATCATCAATAGGTAGTGGGTCATCACGAATATTTTCTAACCTGGACAACTTTTCAGCTACGGGGTTCTCAGCTCCCTTCCTCTTAATGATATGTAAATCAAATTCCTGAAGCAAGAGAACCCACCTAATAAGTCTAGGTTTATCATCTTTCTTTTCCATGAGATATTTTATAGCAGCATGATCAGTGTGGACAGTAACTTTGGAATACACAATGTAAGGTATGAATATAGCATAAGTAAACACGACTACTAAATATTCTTTTTTAGTAGTGGCATAATTTCTTTGGGCACTGTCTAGAGTTTTTCTAGCATAATAGATAACATTTAATTTCTTATCAACTCTTTGTCCTAGAACAGCACCAACAACATAATCACTAGCATCACACATAATTTCAAAAGGCAAGTTCCAATCAGGTGGTTGAGCAATTGGTGAAGTGGTTAAGGCTTTCTTTAGTGTTTCAAAGGCTTCCATGCAATCATCGTCAAAAACAAAGGGAATATCCTTTTGTAAAAGATTAGTAAGAGGCCTAGAAATCTTTGAGAAGTCTTGAATAGACCTCCTATAGGAACCAGCGTGTCCAAGGAAACTTCGAATATCTATGATATCTTTAGGACACAACATTTTCTTAATTGCATCAACTTTAGCTTGATCCACCTCAATACCTCGTTTGGAGATCTTATGCCCCAGGACAATACCTTCATTAACCATAAAGTGGCACTTCACCCAATTCAAGACAAGATTAGTTTGTTCACATCTCTAAACTCGATCAAGGTTGCTTAAGCAATCATCAGAAGAAGTTCCGTAAACGGAAAAATCATCCATGAAAACCTCCACAATCTTTTTTAAAAAATCAGAGAATATAATAGTCATACATCTTTGAAAGGTAGCAGGTGCATTTCAAAAACCAAAAGGCCTACGTCTATAAGCATAGGTTCCAAAAGTACAAGTAAAGGTGGTTTTCTCTTGATCAGATTGTGACACACGTATTTGAGAGAAACCAGAATATCCATCTAGGAAGCAAAAGTGTGTGTGCTTAGATAATCTTTCAAGCATTTGATAAATAAAAGGCAAGGGGTAATGATCCTTTGTAGTAGCTTTATTTAATTTTCTAAAATCAATTACCATCCTATTGAGAGTAACAATTGTTTGCGGAATAAGCTCATTTTTATCATTAGGAACAACGGTGACACCTCCTTTCTTAGGGATACAATGAAGGGGACTCAACCATCTACTATCAGCTAAAGGATAGATTATACCTGCTTCCAGAAGCTTTCATATTTTAGTTCTTACCACTTCTTTCATCTTGGGATTCAATCGTCGTTGATGATCAACAATGGGTTTAGCATCAGGTTCCATATTAATCTTGTGCTGATATAGTGTGGGAATAATGCTCTTAAAATCATCAAGAGTATATTCAATAGCAGCTAGTTTCTTCCATAGAATTTTCAATAGTCTTTCTTCTTCATGTTCTGAAAGGTTAGCACTAATAATAATAGGATATATCTTTTTCTCGTCAAGGTAAGCATATTTTGGAGTGTCAGGCAATTGTTTTAGTTCAAAAACAGGATCACCATTAGGTGGAGGAGGACCTCCAAGAGTTTCAATAGGTAAATTGTGTTTCAGTAGAGGTTGTCGTTCAAAGAAAATTTTATTATTTCATTTCTTTCTCGAAAATGCAAATCATTTTCATGGTCTAGCAAATATTGTTCTAGTGGATCGGTAGGAGGAAAGGCAATAGAATTAAGACCAATTATTTCATCCTTATTAAGTAATTCTCTATCACAAGGTTGTCTACTAATCTTGGAAAAATTAAAGTCATGAGACACATCACCAAACTCAACACTGAGAGTTTCCTTTTTGCAATCTATCTTAGCATTAACAGTGTTCAAGAAAGGTCTACCAAAGATAATGGGACAAAAGTCATCTGATGTGGAACTAAGAACTAGAAAATCGGTAGGATATTTTAGTTTCCCACACAAGACTTCAACATCTTTAATAATCCCAAGTGGTGTGATGGTGTCTCTATTAGTCCTAAACTTGTGAAAAGCATCGGTATTCACGAAAGATTTAACACAATCAAATTCAAGCTTAATACCCAACTCATTACCTTCGTCGAGTTACCAATCTTCACAGTTGCATTTAATTCTTTCCAAGAGATCCCACTTGAATTCAATAGTCTTCTTCATAAAAGAACTAGTACATGAAATACCTAGCATGGTTTGATCATTATGAGAAAGCCGAGCATAAAAATTCTGAATGATAACTTCTCTTGCGATGTCATGATTGGGGCATGAGTATGACATTGACTTAATCCTCCCCCAAGTTATATCTATTCTTTATCCTTCATGAGTCAACAATTATATAGATAATTCCGATCACGATGAACTGGATGCATAGGATAAAACTTTTGGTGGAATTCCAGTTTCAAACGATTCCAGTTCCATGATCCAATATCATCACATAGCCTATACCATGTGAATGTTTTTCCCTTCAAAGATAAAGGTAAAACCTTATTCTTAACTTCATCTCCGGATAAACTTGCAAGCTTAAATAATCCACAAATGTCTTCCACATGGATTAGGTGCACATCAGGATCCATCTCCTGCATAAGAACTAGCCAGCAATTGTCCTAACATACCTGAAGGAATATACTAACCAATATTTTCAGTAGGTGTTGTAGGTTGAGGGGAAACTGATTGTGTTTCCGGTCGAGGTGAAGATACCCCGAACAAACCCCTCAAAGGATTACTTTCCATAGTAACAAGTGACAGTAAATTTCAGCACGTAGTATAAGATTTTCCTTACCGATTTCCACTTACCAAGAGCGCTTCACTCCCTGGAAATGGTGCCAGAAATGAGTCTTGATGACCCACAAGTATAGGGGATCAATCATAGTCCGTTAGTTAAGTAAGAGTGTCGAACCCAACGAGGAGCGGAAGGATATCATAAGCGTTTTTCAGCAAGGTAACTTTGGCAGGCACTAAAATTGTAAGTAGCAAGTAGTTTGATAGCAAGGAAATTTCTAACGACCAACTAATGGTAACAATAAGTAACGTGCAGAAAGGTAGCCAAATCCTTTCGTGGAAAAGGACATGCCAATTGTATCTCTGATGATGAGCAAAGTGTTCTTGAGGGTACACGGGAATTTCATCTAGCCACTTTCATCATGTTGGTTTGATTTGTGTTCGCTACTTTGATAATTTGATATGTGGGTGGACCGGAGCTAAGGTGCTGTTCTTATTTGAACTAACCACCTACTTATGATTAACCCCTCGCAAGCATCCGCAACTACGAGAAAAGTATTAAGACAAAGTATAACCATAGCATTAAACATGTGGACCCAAATCAGCCCCTTACGGAGTAGCGCATAAACTAGGGTTTAAGTTTTTGTCACTCTCGCAACCCATCATCTAATAACTAATCCACAGTGCATTCCCTTAGGTCCAAGGATTTTGAAGTGTCATGTAGTCGATGTTCATATGACACCACTAAGGGAGTCACAACATACATATCATCAAAATATCGAACACATATCAAATTCACATGACTACTTGCAACATGACTTCTCCCATGACCTCAAGAACAAAAGTAACTACTCACAAATAATATGTATGTTGAAGATCAGAGGTGTATTGAATAGCATAATGGATATGAACATAAAATCTTCCACCAAATAAACTATATAGTAATCAACTACACAAGTTAATCAACACTACTAGTCACTCAGAAGTACAAATCTAAGGTTCCGGTACAAAGATTGAACATAAGAGAAGAAATAGGGTTTGAGAGGAGATGGAGCTGCTGAATATGTTGATGAAGAATAGGTATCTCTGGCGTGCTTTTTCGTGTTGTGCAGAATAGGTATCTCTGGCGTGCTTTTTCGTGGTGTTGAATTCAAATTGTCGACATTCTCCCTCTTGATGTAAGCCTTGCAAATTATGACAGAAAAGGCATTAGATTTACTCCCCAAAGAATTATTAAGCATAAAACATTATAAATAATAGTAGTAAAACCTAATGCAAAATGGACGTATTAGAGTGTTAACATGTGGTTTATGTTCCTTAGACCATGAGAGTATCATAGGGACTTCTTACTGTACGGTGAGATTTGGGGTAGCTCAAACGTCATTTGTAACTAGGTGATCATAACGACAACTTACAGGTTGATCAGGAAATGTGAGAAGAGACTAGATAGCTCGAGAGTGGGATTTTCTCCTCCAGTGATGGGGAAATATTCTTAGGGCCCTATCGGTGTGACGACATCCATCATATTCTAGCCACATAGAGGTGACTTTGTCATGGGAATGCGAGAACGCATCAACGAGAAACAAGGCAAAACCGAGAACGAGAATAATGGTATAATGAGTGTGTGAATGACTCAAGAGGATACCTATAATTCTTGGGTCTTGCAAAGTATCGTGTATTAAAGGGAGTGTCACATAGTAACCAATGGTTAACTTGAATATCATTTGTATACTCATAGGGGTCGATATAGACATCCATGGTTCCGCTATCGGTCATGGGGAAAGGAGTTTTGTTCCTGTCTATGAGTTATCGAGCATGCGGGCTCACACGATTAAGGTAATCATGGTCTGCTTATTGTTAGTAGGATGAGAGTATCGAGTGTTTATTTGTGAAATTTTTTCATCTGTGTTCGGAATAGTTTCGAGAGTATTCTAAAGCGTTCCGGGGTCACCGGAAGGGTTTCGGAGAGTATCCAGTAATAACGAAAATATATTGTCGGGGGGATAACCCCGGGGTAGCCTCAAAACAACCCTCATTGCCAACCTTCCAAAACGACTACAGGGTGAGCTGCCTCCCCCTATAGTCCAGCTCTGTGCTGCCGGCTACGAAGAGCCGGCCTACTAGGAGCGAAGACCCTCGGCTCCCTAGCCGGCCATGCATTGGATGCCATGGTCAAGGTATGCATGGAAATAGTGGCCCCCGTCCCATCGGGGGTCAGCGCCCGCATGGCCATAGTGGAGGCAACAGTGCCTCTGACTCTGGCCGACTACGACCGGGCGCCAGAACAATGCCGGCACGCCCTCAACCACTCCATTACCTACCCCGGCCAGCATCGCTGGTCATATC
This sequence comes from Hordeum marinum, assembly GCA_022496015.1. NCBI lineage: Eukaryota > Viridiplantae > Streptophyta > Magnoliopsida > Poales > Poaceae > Hordeum > Hordeum marinum. The sequence goes on along the minus strand of CM039677.1, from coordinate 334,878,770 downwards.
GCTAACCGTGGCAGGCTGCTGCTAGGCGACACCTCAAAGGATGACCCGTGTCGCGAAGTGACCGGCACGGGGACCACCTAGCAGGGCCCTCCGGCTCCTGACGGGACCCCGCAGCCGGTGGGTCCTACTAGCAAAAAGACCCGTCAGCCGGGGGCCCCACGGCCGGCTAGAGAGGCTGCTAGCTGGGGCCCTCCCGAAGCCTTCTATTCATATTGTAATTCGGAGGTTGGCCTATAAAACCCTCCGGAGCCCCCCATACACGGGGCGATTGATCAACTCACCAAAACCAGGCACACCACACTCATGTAAGGAAGCACCGAAGGCTGTCTAGCTCCTTCTTCCTCCTCTAGGCATATAGCTCCAGGAGCGCCATTGTAACCTCACCACCGTCTAAAGTAGACCAAGAAGGACTAGGGGTGTTACCTACCACTAAGGGCCCCGAACCTGGGTATGTCACGTGTCCGTCACCGCTTGTGCCTAATCCCACTCCCGGAGCCCGTCGGCGTCCTTTCGGCCCCAGCAACTCTCGATAAGCGTACCCATGGCATCTGTCGTGAGAAAACGATGACAGTTGGCACCCACCACGAGGCCGTCCGTGGCGCCAGCTAGAGTCACGCTGCAGGTGGGACCCTTCACCACTTCCCCGGGCTACCCCGCGAACGGGTGGAACTGCTTGCCCATGGGACTTGCTCCCGTAGGCCCTACAGGCGACACTGCCGGCCTCTCCGATGAGTGTCTCGGTAGTGACCCCTTGCTCGACATCGCCGCACTCATCGAGCGTGTCGGCAGGCTAAGCCTCGCCAACAAACATGCGGCCGATGCATACCCTAGCCGGGTACTCGACTGCATCGAACCGCCCTCGTCCGTGCGTGCTCTCGCCTCGGGGGAGGCCAACGGCTCCCGCGTCCGCACGGGGTTGATGACCACCGCCTCCTCCACCTCTTCTGACCGCGCGTGGGTCGAGGCCGATGCGGCCACCACTCGCGCCGGCACATCCGACCCGCTCAATGCCACCCTTCGGGGTTTGAGCACCCCCATCACTCCAACAGCAAACCCGGCCATCGTCACAGCTGAGCTCGAGGTGGCCCACCGTCTCTTGTTCGAGGACACCAGCGCCCTCGCGTCCGAGCAACACTGGATGGAAGTCGCACAGCAGGAGTACATTTCCGCTTACGGTCTCACCCCGGCTGGCATCGAGCCCAGCCGGCAGGGAGCCGTGCGTGACCGCGGCCGCGAGGGCGCCAAGATCCTTGGCGGCAATATGCCCATCTATGACACCCCTACGACCAACCTGCAGGCCACCAAGGTAACCTGCGAGCGCGCCTCGCGCGAGCAGCACATCAAGGACCTCAGCGACACTGCCAACGGGCAGCAAGCCGGGCTCGTCCCCGGTGGGGCCATCTACGAGGCTCACCGTTGTGAGGGCGAGGGCACTTGGGCTGCTGGCCGTCAGTCGGCTCTGCACTCCATCTCCCCTCGCCCCTCTAGTCAGCGGGCCGAGGGAACCAATGCTCGGCTCTCCCAGCTGCACGGAAATGAGCAGCCGACCGTCGATAGCCGGCACAATGACATCCTAGCTGGCGGCAGCAACCGCAACGAGGCGCCGGCTGGTGGTAGCCAATGCAGCCGCGGGCACACCTCGCATCCACGATGGGAACCGGCGCGGTCCGTCCCGCTGACCGTCCGCGCAAATCTCGTGGCCCGGCTCGGGATGTAGGTCCCCCACAGCGAGAACGACCCACGCCTCCGCCTAGACTAGCTAGCATAGTCGGCCCTACTCAAGGAGGAGGGCTCAATCGGTCCGACATGCTTCGGCCCCTGGTTCCGCAACGAGCCGTTCCTGACGGGCTTCATGCTCCCCGCAACACCCCGAAGTACAACGGGGCCGCCAAGCCAGAGGGCTGACTGATCGACTACACCATGGTGGTTGGCATAGAGAGGGGAAACAAGCGCGTAGCCGTCCGCTACTCCCCCCTCATGCTGAACGATTCAGCTCGCATCTAGCTGAACAGCCTGGCAGCCGACAGCATCAACAACTGGACAGACTTTGAAGAGGCATTCGTCCGCAACTTCACCAACACCTACAAGTGGCTCGGCCGCCCCGTGAACTGGCCATGTGCATCCAGGGCCCGGCAGCGGCCCTCCGCGACTACCTCACCCGATGGACCGAGCTCCGCAACTCCTGCGAAGGGGTGCACGTGGTCCAAGCCATCCAGTACTTTTCATTGAGCGTCCCATTGTTGGGCCCCGACTCATAAGTTGTGATGACCGAATGCACGTGTAAAGTGATCCCAGAGATGAATGCTCACTGAACACATAGAAGCCGAATAACAGGAGTCCTACGTCCACATTTAGCGTCTTACACAAATAAAGACCATGGAGGTCCAGTCTTGCATAGATGGGGCCGCAAGGGCCAATCACATAAATAGAATAAGCACCAGAAATCTTGATCTAAAGCGTGAAGCCATGCCATCTGCCTTAACCTAGAGGCATTGTGACTGGGAAGCGTCCTAGTTAGCATGTTCATCACCAACGAACTCTTCAACATACACCTGTTCTTCCATGCCTGGCCAATTAAATAACCAGTAGCAAGCCAATGAGTACTTTGAATGTACTCGCAAGCAACCCAAGTTGTGGAACAAGATAATAATGATGCATGATATAGCACTAAGTATCTAATTTGTGGAAAGCCAGTTTTAAATGCAATGACATCATAGAGTAACGAGTAGGCATGCATCAACAATAGGCAGATATCCATATGATCAAGATACAGATATCATCATAAGTTGGGGTTGAACACCTCGTGTTCATTCATCATGTTATGTCATCAGACTTAGATCCCTTCCCATTCTAGGTCATCGGACTTAGCTCAAGTACCGTCTTTCTCTCCAACTGAAAATGCGTTATATCGACTAGAGGGGGGTGAATAGGCGATTTTTACAAATTCATCCCTTATGGAATTCCAACTTTGAGGAATTTGAAATGTGATGAATAACTAGCACTAGAATAAGTACTCAAGTGCATGAGGAACATAGTAACAGCATAGTCTTCATGATGAAATGAAACATGCACAAATAGAGAGTAGCGTGATATAGGATAAGAAGTGATGAACAAAGTAACTTGAAGAATTTGAGGTGCGGAATTTGTGAAAGTCTTCACTCAAATTCTTCAAACAGTAACAATCAATTTCATCAACAGGTATATGAGGAATAGAGGGGTTGAGGAAATAGAACCAGATAGCTCAATGAAGACAATGGTTTGATGACCCAGTTCCAACTGCTGTGACAGTCGTACGTTTGGTTTGGAGCAGCCTGGTATTTAAACCAGAGGACACACAGTCCTTAACGTATTCTCCTTGAGCTAAGGTCACACAGTCCTCACCCAACACTCGTGGTAAGTCTTGAGGGTAGACTTCCAAAACGTCACAAACTGGTGACCCGGCGATCCACAATTTACTGTTGGATGCTCTAGACCAAGGTCACTTCGTGGTCCCCAATTGACTGCAGGAGCACTAGACCATGACGCCTAACCGTCTAGAGGATGAACAGTCATCAAAGGTAACAAGCGTTGGTTCCACACAGGAATTTCTTCAGTGATGCTCAATCACTTTGGGTTTTGTGGTTTGATTGTAGGTTTTTCCTCACTGATTATTTTCTCTCAAAAGTCCTCGGAGGATGGGTTGCTCTCAAATGACAAGTGTCAGTTCTCTCTCTCAGAGCAGCCAACCAGCTAGTGGTTGTGGGGGGTGGCTATTTATAGCCAGGATGCAGCCTGACATGATAAGACATAAATGCCCCCAATGATATGACCGTTATGTGGATAAGAACAATTGGGGACAGCTGGCGCTAAGCACATCAATGGTCGGAATTTCGAACTATGAAAGTCCTCAGCTTATCATGTTCCTCACTTGTAGGCAATTCGCACTGGCGAAATCCTAACTCCTCAGTCAGATCAATTTCCTCAGAGACCAGAAGAACTTTGTCTCTGTCACTGAAGAACTTGTCTGAACCGTAAGAGATTTCCAAAGGCTTCACTCGAAGGATTGTATGGGTTGATGATTTTGGAGTTGAGCATCAGTTGGAAATTTTCCTTAGTATTACCTCGGCCCCATTTAACAGTACGGTGTTTCCTATGACTCAAATAAAGGAAACAAAACTACGAAAACAAAAGTCTTCACGCTTCATATTCCTCGTTCATATCTTCAAGGTCACGCCAACTTCTTCATTTTCAAAGTCTTCACAAAGTCTTCACCAAAGTCTTCAGAGAGTCTTGAGCAAAGTCTTCACTTGAAGACATACATTTTTAGGGGTCGATAATCTCCGAATATATCAAACTCCTCATTGACTTATAGAGCTTGTGTACACTCACAAACGCATTAGTACCTTAACCTGTAACTCTTCAATACACAAAAATCACTAAGGGGCACTAGATGCACTAACAATCTCCCCCTTTTTGGTGATTGGTGACAAATAGGTTAAGTTTTCAACGGGGATAAACATATGAAGTGAAAGTACAGATTTTGAGGAATTTGATTGCAAGATATAGAAGAACTCCCCCTGAAGATTTGCATATTTGAGGAATTTGCTTTGGACTGCAAATGCACATGGCAGGTTCAAACATGGAGAACTCCCCCTATATCTTGTAATTCATACACGCATTTGAATATGTGATATGATGAATTTGAAATGCGTGAGGAAAATGGTGTCTGACGAAATTCAGCATGCATGCATTAAGGTATTTGAGGAAATAAACATGCGAGGAAATAGTTCAAAAGTGTTAGATCACCATCAGACTTAAGTGTACAACTCAATCAACAAAAGTTTCGGAAGAGCGAGAGTTGTAACTTAAACAAAAATAGCCCATTTATAGAGACCTGCTTGAAGACTAACTCAAATTTTCTCCCCCTTTGTCATCGAAGACCAAAAGGGAAGAAAAAGTGATGACTAACCCCCCTTTGAAGAATTTCATCGTGTTGGTGAGGAAGGAGTGCCAGCATTGTCAGGGTCATTTGTCGATGCAAGGCCTGCATTAGTGTCGTCAATGTCTTCATTGTCATCATGCTCGCGAGATGAAGAATATGAACTTGCTACCATTAGAGGAACTTGAACTTTCTTGAATTTCTTCTGAGGTCGCCGAGCCCAGTCGGGATGTTCCTCAATATCGAGCTCATCCAGTTCTTCAGAAGGCATGATGTGAGACAGTACGGCCCAAGTGCGGTTGAGGGTTTCATGCGCATAGTAGTGATTTCTCTACACTATGTTCTGCGTCACAGTCATGTTCTGCACAATGTAACCAAGTTTACGCTTCACCCACTTGTGATTGCGATCGACCTTCTGATGAAGACTTATTAGAAGCTCGCGATCAGTAATCACACAAGGGGCAGTCGCTTGAGGTTGTTGAGCTGAGGCTTTTGCATCGGAGTCTTGAGTGGCAGTGTCATCATTGGTAGAGAAGGAAGCGGCTTTGCGGAACTGTCCATCCAAAGGACGAGTGCCTTCATCAATGATAGATTTGCCTCTTCCTTCAACTGAGACAATTGAGCTCTTGATGACTTCTATTGGAGGCAGAAAGCCAAAGTGATTCTGAAAATCAGACTTGAAGGGAACTAAGCACTTTGCCCTGATGAATTTCATGATCCATGGCGCATAGGGCATCTGTTCAAATGGAGCTAAGGCAACACTGGCCAATGTCCTCATGAAGAAATCATGCAAGTCGATGGGAATCCCATGAATGATGTTGAAGAGCATATTCTTCATGACTTCGTCCACTTCTTCTTCTTCAGAATCGTGGCCTTTCTAAGGACATAGTGTATTTGTGAGGATATGGTAAACAGTCCTGGGCACATATAGCAGATTCTTCACAAGGAAGGTGTTTGGTAGAGGCGTTCCAGGAGGCAAAGGCTTCATCAACACTTGCATCAGCTGATTTGGAAGTCTAGGCTCATTAAACAGTTTGCGGGCTTCATCTGAGGGAATTGGAACAGGGACACACTAAAGCAATTTAGAGGCTTGAGAAGTGAAGTGGGTCGTGCCAGTCATCTAGTCCAATATCCATGAGTTGATATCTGAGGAATTTCCGCTAATATGCAGTGTGGCATAGAATTGAATGATCATTACTTCATTCCAGTCGCAGATGTCGACACAGAATGGAAGAAGGCCTGCATCATAGAGAACTTGGAGCACTGGAGTGAATGATGGAAGACTTTCCATATCAGGATGAGGAATCTGATGTTGCTCGAAGACTTTCTTCTTCTCATATAGGACTGACACATAGTAGTTGAGTTGAGACGCAGTCCAGAATCTGTTGCGACCAGCCCTTGCAGAGTCACAAGGGTTTGGTCTAGAGAAGAATGAGTGTTCATCAAAGAAATTATTCTTGAGGAATTTGGGATGAACAGTGCCTTTGAAGGGCAGTCTTGACTTGGGTTGAAGATTTGTTTAGGTGCGCCCCTTGATCTACGTTGGCATTGGAGGAACAGCAGACTGAGTGATTTGAAGAACTAGTTCCTCGGCAGTGGCCGGAGCATCATTTTCCTCAACTGTTGTAGCTGGAATTTCTTCACTGTCTGGAAGGTACAGATGTTCAGAGTCTTCTGGGATTTCTTCAGCATGTGCAGGTGACTGAGGAATCAACATCAGAGGAGTTGCCATTGGTGAATTGGGATGTGCAGATTCCCAATATTCATCATTGACGACTGGAGTAGTGTCACCAATGTCAACTTCTTCATCAATTTCTTCTACGCCAGCTTCCTCAGCAGTTACCAGAAGCTGTGGCGATGATACCTTGAGGGTTGATGCAGTGTTATCAATGAAAATTTCCTCATCAAGAGGCTCTATGGAAGCAGCAGAATGATTTTCTTCTTCTTCAGGGATGACATACTCCTCCCCGAATGGCACAATAGCATAGGCTGGTGCTGAGGAAATTGGAGGTGCAGCAATTGGAGTTGCTGAGGAACACGATGAAGTTTTCAACTTCTTCAACACAGGGGCATCAAAAGTTAACGCTTCTCTCTTGAGTGGATTTTCCTCAGCAGTAGCAGTTTCTTCAGGAACGACTGATGCAGCCGCCCTGGGTGGTTCAGTTTCTTCAGGCACAGCAGATTCTTCAGCTGGCCTATTAGATTCTTTAGGTACAACAAAAGTACCTATTGGCATAGCCGTTTCCTCAGGCACAACATTGGAGGTTGCCCTGGCATGTTCATCAGTGGTCTGAGTTTCCTCAGCAGCACTGGCAGTTGCTTCTGGTGCAGAAGCATTTCCTTCAGCAGTTTCATCAGGCTGAGCATTTTCATCAGTTGCCTGAGGAGTTTCATCTGCAGTCTAAGCAATTTCTTCAGACTGAGGCTTTTGTGGTTGCGATCGAGCTGCAACCCTGGTGTTGTGATCCTTTATAGCTGCTTGACCAGCCCTGACGAGTCTGACCTTGGTGCCCTTCCATTCAACATCATATCTCTATTGATCCACAGAGTGTGCGAATTTCGGACTGAACTGTGATGAGTTGATTTGGGGTCAAATTCATCACATTTTCGCGTAGAAACTTTTCTTTTCGAGTCTTGTTCCTCTTAGTTCTCAAAGCTTGTTCTCTCTTCCATTTATCTTTAGAGATGAAGTGGGTGAGGACATGGCTACCCATTGCTCTAGCAGCCCTGTGCTGACTTTGTCTGATGATTTCTTCCAATTCCTCATCATCAGCTTCATCATCATCACCATCATTATCCTCAGAACGTGAGGGTATGGTCATCAAAGCCTTGCTTGTGTGAGGACTTGCTCTTTGACCTCGTCCAGCAGTTTTCTTCAGCTTCAACGCAGAGGGGCTGGTTGAAGACTTTGCTGTGTTGAAGGAGCTAGCAGTGATCTTTGTGAATTTGTTGAAACCCTCAGTCCTCTTGCATGTAGCTAGATGCACTGGTGTTGAGGACTTTGTAACTGCTGCACAAGACTGAGCAGCGACAGTTCCAGGTGCTGAGGACTTTGTAGGCTGAGGCCTTTGACCTTGAGGAATCTGCTGTGAAGGTCTTGATGTTGAAGAATCTATCTTCAAAGCATATTTCTTCATGATTTTCTTTGGAACATTTGTAGAAGCTCCGACAGAGGCAGTAGCAGCAGAATCTTCATTGAATTTCTTCACTGCTTCTTTGGCTTTCCTAGCAAGCTTGGTTTGCTGCTTCTCCCATAGATGAGCAAAGTCCTCACCAGTCTTTAGGCTTGTGGGATCAGTGATTTGGTTCTGAGCTAGAGGAGGCCTGCTGCAAGGTGGTTTCACTGCAAATTTCATCATGTACTTTGGGGTTACATAACAATATTCTTTCCATTCCTTTGCCAATCTCCTCACAATCTTTTGCAGACGAATCTGTCTCTGCTTGGTCATCTCTTTTCCATGTGTTTCTTCATCAGGTGTGCAATATTCATCATACACATCCTATGGAATCTCAAAGGCAGTGTGCACATCTGGCTTCTTTCCTCCTTTGTGAGGTTTCTTTCCATCAGCCATTTTCTTCACTTGAGGAATATGAACTCTTGAATATTCTGAAGAGGTAGACAATTTTTCTTCAAGAAGCACTGCAAATGAGTTAAGTTGATGAGAACCTAGTGATTCATCAGCGGACATGTTTTACCTGTGAACAGAGTATAGGTGCGAGGAATTTGAAGAGGTCATATGCGTTCTCTGAAATTTTGAAGAAAAATTAGGTGTGAGGAATTTGACCATGGATGTCTTGAGGAATTTCACTAAGTGTTCTTTGTCTCAGGTTCCTGAATTGTACAAATTTTGAGGATTTGCACAATTGAGGAATCTTAAAGAATATCATTACTTACAGAAAATCATCAAGTATCAGGAGATGTAAGGTGCTTTAAAATAAGGTTCATTAAGAACAAACACCTTTTGAGGAATATGAAGAGCATTTGAGGATCAAACAAGGGCAGTAAAAATAAATTTTATTTACCGTGGTGAAGATCACGACGAACTCAGAGATGAGAGTGGAAGTTCGTGTGTACAGATCTCCCACGCCCTAGCTTGGCAGAGGGAGACAGCTACAGCGGCGGCGGGATGAGGATTTCTGTGGCCGGTGCGAGTACGGCAATGACGAGGTTGAGGCAGTGAAGCTCTTCCTCACCGACGACGATGACTTTAGCGGCGGCGCTAGTTTGGAGCTCGGGAGAGGGATGAGATGCGGAGTAACCTAGCACAGTTGATGGGAAGGGGGTATTTATATAGGAGGTGAAAACCAATCCGCCCGAAGATTTTGGACATGATTTCCCCTGACCCTTGCTCTCCACGTGACAGGTGCCACCCACGTACTTAGCGGTGGTGATCGTGAGTTATCCAGGTGCGGGAACTGGAACCGTTTGTGCAAAAACCGCTGAATATTTTGATAGTGTAAATTTCAAATCTTCCTTTCGCAAATTCTTAAGCTATCAAGGACACAGTGAAGACTTTGAACGAGTTTCAAACTAGAACACATATGCAGAATTTGTGAACGGACTGGGTTGAGTTTAGCATAGAGGGGTAAAGGGTCCGATCACATTCACTTATATGAAAATCAACTTGAAGAATTAGTAATAAGTGAATGCTGTTGAGGACATTAAAAAGTCATATATATATATAGTCAATGAAGAACATGAGTTTCAAAGTTTGAAGAATTTGAAAAATTGAGGAATTTGAAAAATTTGAGGAATTTGATAGCTTGAAGAATTTGAAAAAACAACAAAATGCTCAATTTTGAAGAATTTCAACTTTTGGTTGGTGGCGTAACCCACCATATAAGAATTATGATTTCAAACACCGCGTACAATTGTCGCAGGGTTCTGAGAATCAAATTGTTCGTTAATTTCTTCACACTTAGAGAGTTATTCTTCATTGATTGAAGAAAAACGTTACTTCGTGTGTTGCACATCTAAGTCATCAATTTTTCACAAGTGTTAGTGTTAGTGCATCTAGTGCCCCTTAGTGATTTTGGTGTATTGAAGACTTACAGGTTAATGTACTAATGCGTTTGTGAGTGTACACAGGCTCTATAAGTCAATAAGGAGTTTGATATAATCGGCGATTATCGACCCCTAAAATTGTATGTCTTCAAGTGAAGACTTTGCGGAAGACTTTCTGACGACTTTGGTGAAGACTTTGAAAATGAAGAAGTTGGTGTGACCTTGAGGATATGAACAAGGAATATGAAGCATGAAGACTTTTGTTTTCGTAGTTTCATTTCCTTTATTTGAGTCATAGGAAAATATATACTGTTAAAAGGGGCCGAGGTAATACTAAGGAAAATTTCCAACTGATGCTCACCTCCAAAATCCTCAACCCATACAATCCTTCGAGTGAAGCCTTTGGAAATCTCTTATGGTTCAGACAAGTTCTTTAGTGACAGAGATGAAGTTCTTCTGGTCTCCGAGGAAATTGATCTGACTGAGGAGTTAGGATTTCGCCAGTGCGAATTGGCTACAAGTGAGGAACATGATAAGTTGAGGACTTTCATAGTTCGAAATTCCGACCGTTGCTGTGCTTAGCTCCAGTTGTTCCCAATCATTCTTATCCACATAATGGTCATATCATTGGGGGCATTTATGTCTTATCATGTTAGGTTGCATCCCGGCTATAAATAGTCATCCCCACAACCACTAGCTGGTTGGTTGCTCCGAGAGAGAGAACTGACACTTGTCATTTGAGAGCAACCCATCCTCCGAGGAATTTTGAGAGAAAATCATCAGTGAGGAAAAACCTACAATCAAACCACAAAACCCAAAGTGATTGAGCATCACTGAAGAAATTTCTGTGTGGAACCGACACTTGTTACCTTTGAGGACTGTGCATCCTCCAAACGGTTAGGCGTCATGGTCTAGTGCTGCTCCAGTCAATTGGGGATCACGAAGTGACCTTGGTCTAGAGCATCCAATAGTAAATTGTGGATCACCGGGTCACCAGTTTGTGAGGGTTTTGGAAGTCTACCCTGAAGACTTACCACGAGTGTTGGGCGAGGACTGTGTGACCTTAGCTCAAGGAGAATACGATAAGGACTGTGTGTCCTGGGACTGTGTGTCCTCTGGTTTTAAATACCAGGCCGCTCCAAACCAGACATACGACTGTGTGTCCTAAGACTGTGTGTCCTCTGTTTTTGAAATTGATTGTTACTGTTTGAAGAATGTGAGTGAATATTTTCACAAATTCCTCACCTCAAATTCTTCAAGTTACCTTGTTCATCACTGCTTATCCTGTATCTTGCTACTCTCTATTTATGCATGTTTCATTTCATGATGAAGACTATGTTGTTACTATGTTCCTCATGCACTTGAGTACTTATTCCGCTGCCAGTAATTCATCACATTTCAAATTCCTCAAAGTTGAAATTCCTCAAGTGATGAATTTGTAAAAATTGCCTATTCACCCCCCTCTAGTCGATAGAATGCACTTTCAATTGGTATCAGAGAAGGTACTCCCTCGCTCTGTGTGATTTTGGTTTAACCACCTAGAGTCTAGTTATGTCGACTACAGGTATGATCAAGGTTTCCGCGGGGTGTCCTACGTTCGATGGGACAAACTACCCCTATTGGGAGAACAAGATGCGTATGCACCTTGAAGCTATTGACAACGATCTCTGGTATGTTGTGGAAAATGGTGTGCCCTTTGTCACTCCCACTGTTACTACTGCTAATGTGAAGAGATTCAAGCAACTTGACTCTCAAGCGAAGAATATCATATGTGGCCATCTGAGCAAAGGTTAGTATGGCAGAGTGAGTGCTTTGGAGTCTGCTAAGCTTATCTAGGATAGGCTGTCCAAAGTCAACGAAGGTGTTTCCACTCAACATGACTCTCGTGTTGATGTTCTTCACAATCTCTTCAACCGCTTCGAGAGACTTGACAATGAAAATGTTCAGCAAACATTTGATCGCCTCACTGATATATCCAATGATCTTCAAGCACTTGGTGCCACTGATATCACTAACCATGAAGTGGTGAAGAAACTGCTATGATCTCTTGATTCCTAATTTGATACTCTGGTTTTGATGATTCAAGAACGTGTAGATTATAAAGCTCTTGAGCCTGCTGATTTTCTTGAGAGACTCAATACTCATGAATTCCAACAACCTGAAAAGAGAGACCTCTACGGGCCAAGCTATGGAAGATCTCGTGCTCCGAAGGCAAAAGCAATTTCCTCATCTGAAGAAGAAGATTCGGATAGCAGCCTTGGTGATCCTGAAGAACTAAGTCAGGAACTAGCAATGCTTGTGAGGAAATTCCAGAAGTTCTCAAGAAGAGGTGGATTCAGAAAGTCATCAAAAAGTGGCTTGAGGAATTCAGATTCCTCAAAAGATTACAAGAAAAGAACCTGTCATCGTTGCAAGAAACCGGGTCACTTTATTTCTGACTATCCTCTCTAGGAGAAAGACTCAAAGAAGAAGAAGAAATACAAGGATGATAGTTCTGATGACTCGAAGAAAAAGAAGAAATCTTCAAAGTCCTCATCTGCAAAGTCCTCATCTTCAAAGTCCTCAAAGCACAAAAAGAATTGTTCCAGAAAGGCTCGAGCATTCATCGGCAAGGAAATGGATTCTGAGGAAGAATCTAAATAATATGAAGAAGAGGAAGAATCTGAGGAGGAATCAGAATCTGGTTTTGCTAGCCTCGCTCTCGCTACTGCATTCGTCAGCAAGTCCATATTTAACGATGAAGAGTTTGACTACTCCAACGACTCTGACGTCAGCAACGATGATCATGCTCCCACTTATTGCTTCATGTCAAAAGGCTCAAAGGTAGACAAACATCATTCCTCATCTGAATCAAGTGAAGGTGAATCTGATGAATATGTGAAACCTAGCTATGCTAAACTTGTTAAAATTGCCACTAAGTGCACTTGAAAAGCTTCATAAAATGCTAGACAAAAGCGATGATCTATTGAACCATGAAGTGGATCGGACTCAAACTCTGTCTGTCGATCTCAAAAGTCTTCAGACGAAGTATGATAACCTATAGAGTCATCATAACAACCTCTTAGCTGATCATGAGAAGCTTTGTTATGAATTTCTTCAAGGAAAGCAAGATCTTGAGAAACTGAGGGTGTCACATGAGGATCTCCCAAGGGAAAATGATTCCTTGCTAGCTCAACAGATCAGTACCGCTCAGGAAGATTTCATTCCACCTTGTTTGAAATGCATCGAACGTGAAACTGCTAATTCTTCACCCAAATGTTCAAATGCTTCAAGTGCTGCAGTTTCTTCAACTGTTCCCGTGGTCTTAATTCCTCATCTTAGGATACCACTAGTATCACTGATGACAATGCAGGGTTGAAGGAATAGTATGGAACAGGCATGTACAAAATTCTCAAAGGGTATCAAACCCTTTGCGATGTTCTCAAAAAGCAGATTCTGAATAGGAACCCTAGAAAAGAGGGTATAGCCTTTGTGAGGAAACTCAACGCTGATGGATCCTACTGGACATCTGAGCAGTATCCCAAAACCTCATGGGTTGCTGCAAAAGGATCTCCTGTAGATCCATCCACTTTATCTGGCTTTACTTGTGAAACTTCATATTCCTCTGATGAATCACTTGACTCAAACTACAAATTCTTCAAAAATCAGAAAAGTGAAGTATTTGCTAGATATGTTCGAACTAACTGCAGGAACGGTTCTCCTATGAAGAAAATCTGGGTTCCCAAGAGCTACCTACAAAACCTTCAAGTGAATGTACTGACGACACCACTCATGAAGAATAGGAACCCCAGATCAAATTCCTCATATGGACCAAAGTCCTCACTTGGACCAAATTCCTCAAATGGTCAAAATCATCATTCTCGTGCTAATACCTCTGTTTCGCAGGGAAAACCTAAGAGTTATGAATATGTGCATTATTCTTCAAACCATTATGTTCATAAGTCCTCGAAGAATTTCTCTACTTATTCATTTGAATACTCTAACCCTCGCCCTTTGAAATGAAACGCACTTGCTTCTATGCCTCCCTTCTCATATGGTACTCATAGAATGATGAATTCTTTGCCACCCCTCCAAATGTGGGTGGTGAAGAAATCAAACTGACATCTTATGCAGGGTCAGGTCTCCAGATGAATTTGAACATCTGATGAATTTGCTGGAGACCTGAGGAAATGCTTGAATGGACGCAAGCTAACCACGATGAAATGAATTCTTCATTTCTCACGTCCTCACTCTACTTGCTTACTATCTTGTGTGTTGAAACTCTACCTGGTGAAATTGATGTCATATTCTTCACTCTGAAGCATATCAGTTCATAAGTTGTACTAATTCATCTGCAGGATGATACTTTAAAAGCTACTGAGTGGGTTCTCGATAGTGGATGCACAAACCACATGACGGGTGACAAGAATCTACTAATGAATTTGCCACTCACTCCCCTCTGAAGCATATCACTTACGCAGACAAAGGAAAAAGCAAGGTATTGGGACTTGGTAAGGTTGCTATCTCAAAGGACTAGACCATGGATAAGGTGATGCTTGTTGATTCCCTCGGGTTCAACCTTATGTCCGTCTCAATGCTTTGTGATCTTGATATGGTTGTCGTATTTGGAAAATATCATTGTGTTGTCATCATGGAATCTGACAATTCCAAAGTATTCAAAGGATTTAGGAGAGGAGACTTGTATATTGTTGATTTCACTACAGGTCCTCAACCTGCCACTTGCTTACTTGCAAAGTCTTCCGAAGGCTGGCTGTGGCATCGATGACTTGGACATGCTGGTATGAGGAACCTGCGCACACTTGTGAAGAAAAAGCACATCATTGGCATCGAGGGTGTTAAATTCCTCAAGGACCACCTCTGTGGTGCATGTGAATCTGGGAAGATGACCAGATCCAAGCATCCCGCGAAGACAATCATGACCCCAACTCGACCCTTTGAATTGCTTCACATGGATCTATTTGGCCCCACTCATTACTCCGTACTAAAAAATACATCAAGTTTGTATGGCTTTGTCATTGTTGATGATTACTCTCGTTACACATGGGTGCATATTATTCTGTACAAAATGAAGTGCAGGATGTCTTCAGACGATTTGCTTCAAGGTCCTCCACCAACTTTGGCGTCAAGATCAAGCATATCAGGAGTGATAATGGGACTGAGTTCAAGAACACTAATCTTGATGAATATCTTGATGAACTTGGTATTACTCATGAGTTATCTGCCCCTTATACTCCTCAGCAGAATGGCATCATGTAGCGCAAAAACAGGATACTTGTTGAGATAGCTCGCATCATGCTTGACAAATACAAAACTCCTCGTCGCTTCTGGCCTGAAGCAATTGATATTGCATGCTACATCATCAACAGGGCATATCTTCACAAATTCTTCAAGAAGACTTCATATAAGCTCATGACAGGCAAGAAACCCAATGTAAGTTATCTCAAAGTCTTCGGTGCAAAATGCTGGATTAGAGATCCTCACCACAGTTCTAAGTTTGCACCGAAAGCACATGAAGGTTTTATGCTTGGTTACGGAAAGGACTCACACACCTACAAGGTCTTCAACACCTACCATCACAAGGTGGTTGAAACTGTAGATGTGCGATTTGATGAAACTAATGGCTTGCAAAGAGAGATCCTTCTATCTGTGTTAGATGAACAGTCTCCTGAAGGATCCATCAAGCTCAAGGCAACTGAAGACTCTCATACTGATATACCTGAATAAACTGGTGCTGATGAAAATCCTTATCCACGTCAACCTGCTTATCCAAGAGTAGCAACTGAAGTGCAGATTGACCAAATCATCAATGACATCAACACACTAGGTCCTCTCACACGCTCAAAAGCTTCACATCTAATAAACTTTTGTGGGCACTTTGCCTTTTTCTCCATAATAGAACCCACCAAAGTTGATGAAGCATTCAAGGAGCCCGATTGGATTCAAGCTATGCAAGAGGAATTGCATCAGTTCAAACTCAACAACGTGTGGGAACTTGTCAAGCGACCAGATCCTCGCAAACATAACATCATAGGTACCAAGTGGATCTATCGCAACAAGCAAGATGAAAATGGCCTCGTGGTGAGGAATAAGGCTCGCCTTGTAGCCCAAGGCTATACACAGGTTGAAGGAATTGACCTTGATGAAACGTTTGCACCAGTTGCTAGACTTGAGGCTATTCGCATATTACTTGCTTATGCTAACCATCATATTATCATCTTATATCAAATGGATGTGCAAAGTGCATTCCTCAATCGTAAGCTTGAGGAAGAAGTATATGTTGCTCAACCCCTAGGTTTTGAAGACCCTAAGCATCCTGACAAAGTCTTCAAACTAAACAAGGCCCTCTATTGACTCAAGCAGGCCCCTCGGGCGTGGTACGACACTCTGAAGGAATTCCTCATCAAGAAAGGCTTCAAACCCAGTTCACTCGACCCAACCTTTTCACAAAATCCTATGACAATGAACTATTCATATGCCAGATATATGTAGGCGATATTATCTTTGGCTGTACTAACAAACGTTAGAGCGATGAATTTTCCTATATGATGAGTGAAGAATATCAAATGTCTATGATGGGAGAGTTAAAATTCTTCCTAGGTCTTCAAATTCGTCAGCAAGACAATGGCATCTTCATCTCACAAGAGAAATACCTCAAATATGTTCTGAGGAAATTCGACATGCAAGATTGCAAAGGTGTCAAAACTCCAATGCCTTCAAAAGGACACCTCTACACTGATGAAAATGGGAAAGATTTCGATCAGAACGTATACCGCTCCATGATTGGCTCCTTATTGTACCTATGTGCATCTAGGCCTGATATAATGCTAAGTGTTTGCATGTGTGCTCGATTCCAAGCAACACCGAAGGAGTCACACCATAAGGCTGTGAAACATATTCTTCGATACTTAGCTCACACACCAACACTTGGATTGTGGTATCCCAAGGGGTCAAATCTTCACCTCGTCAGATACTCTGATGCTGACTATGCTGGAGATCGCGTGGATTGCAAGTCAACCTCAGGCATATGTCATTTCCTAGGACGATCCTTAGTCTGTTGGTCCTCGAAGAAGCAGAACTGCGTTTCACTCTCTACTGCAGAAGTTGAGTACATTGCTGCTAGCTCGCGTTGTGCTCAGTTACTATGGATGAAGCAAACCCTCAAGGACTACGACATCAAGTTGAAGAATGTGCCTCTCTACTATGACAACAAGAGTGCCATCAAGATTGCGTACAACCCAGTTCAGCACTCCAAGACCAAGCACATCCAGAGTCGTCATCACTTTGTTCGAGATAATGTACTCAAGGGCGACATCTCCAACGACCACATTCCCACTGAAGAACAGCTGGCCGATATCTTCACAAAGCCCTTGGATGAAAAGAGATTTTGCAAGTTGTGGTGTGAGCTAAATATCTTAGAATCTTCGAATGTTCTTTGATGAAGAACACACATCCTAAGACTTATGGAAAATTGATGACTTAGGTGTGCAACACACGAAGTAACGTTTTTCTTCAATCAATGAAGATAACTCTCTAAGTGTGAAGAAATCAACGAAGAATTTGATTCTCAAAACCCTATGACAATTGTATGCGGTGTCTGAAATCATCATTCTTATATGGTGGGTTACGCCACCAACCAAAAGTTGAAATTCTTCAAAATTGAGCATTTAGTTGTTTTTGCAAATTCTTGAAACTATCAAATTCCTCAACTTTTCAAATTCCTCAACTTTTCAAATTCTTCAAACTTTGAATTCTTCATTGACTAAACATATATATATATATATATTTATAATTGAGTTTTTAATGTCCTCAACAACATTCACTTATTGCTAATTCTTCAAGTTGATTTTCATCTAAGTGAATGTGATCGGACCCCTTTCCCCTCTATGCTAAAGTCAACCTAGTCTGTTCACAAATTCTTCATATGCATTCTACTTTGAAACTTGTTCAAAGTCTTCACTGTGTCCTTGACAGCTGAAGAATTTGTGAATGAAAACTTTGAAATCTTCACTACCAAAATTTTCGGCGGTTCCAGCTCAAACTGTCCCTATTCTCGTGCCTGGATAACCCACGACCCCCACTATCGCCATCGCTGAGTTCGTGGGTGATACCTGTCGCATGGAGATCAAGGGTCAGGGGCAATCCTGTCCAAAATCTTCGGGCAGATCAGTTTTCACTTCCTCTATAAATGCCCCCTTCCCATCAACTGTGCTCGGTTACTCTGCATCTCATCCCTCTCCCGAGCTCCAACTAGCACCGCCGCTAAAGTCATCGTCGCCGGTGAGGAAAAGCTTCACTACCTCAACCTCGTTGTCCCCGTACTCGCACCGACCGCAGAAATCCTCATCCCGCCGCCGCTATAGCTGTCTCCCTTTGCCAAGCTAGGGCATGGGAGATCTGAACGCACGAACTTCCCAATCTTATCTCTGAGTTTGCCGTGTTCTTCACTAGGGTAAATAAAATTTACTTTTACTGCCCTTGTTTGATCCTCAAATACTCTTCATATTCCTCAAAAGGTGTTTGTTCTTCATGAACCTTATTTTAAAGCACCTTACATCTTCTCATACTTGATGATTTTCTCTAAGTAATGATTTTCTTCAAGATTCCTCAATTGTGCAAATCCTCAAAATTTATACAACTCAGGAACCTGCGACAAAGAACACTTAGTAAAATTCCTCAAGACATCCATGGTCAAATTCCTCACACCTAATTCTTCTTCAAAATTTCTGAGAACGCATATGACCTCTTCAAATTCCTCGCACCTATACTCTGTTCATAGGTACAACATGTCCGCTGATGAATCACTAGGTTCTCATCAACTTAACTCATTTGCAACGCTTCTTGAAGAAATATTGTGTACCTCTTCAGAATCTTCAAGAGTTCATATTCCTCAAATGAAGAAAATGGCTGATGGAAAGAAACCTCAGAAAGGAGGAAAGAAGCCAGATGTGCACACTACCTTTGAGATTCCAGAGGATGTGTATGATGAATATTGCACACCTGATGAAGAAACACATGGAAAAGAGACGACCAAGCAGAGAAAGATCCGTCTGCAAAAGATTGAGAGGAGATGGGCAAAGGAATGGAAAGAACATCGTTATGTAACCCCAAAGTACATGATGAAATTTGAAGTGAAACCACCTTGCAGCAGGCCTCCTCTAGCTTAGAACCAAATCGCTGATATCACAAGCCTAAAGACTGGTGAGGATTTTCCTCATCTATGGGAGACGCAGCAAACCAAGATGGCTAGGAAAGCCAAAGAAGCAGTGAAGAAATTCAATGAAGATTCTGCTACTCCTCCCTCTACCGGAGCTTCTGCAAGTGCTCCAAAGAAAATCATGAAGATATCTTCTTTGAAGATAGGTTCTTCAACATCAAGACCTTCACAACAGATTCCTCAAGGTCAAAGGACTCAGCCTTCAAAGTCCTCAGCACGAGGAACTGTTGCTGCTCAGACTTCTGCAGTAGTTACAAAGTTCTCAAGACGAGTGCATCTGGCTACATGCAAGAGGACTGAGAGTTTCACCACAGTCCCAAAGATCACTGCTAGTTCCTCCAACACAGCAAAGTCTTCAACCAGCCCCTCTGCGTTGAAGCTGAAGAAAACTACTGGACGAGGTCAAAGACCAAGTCCTCACACAAGCAAGGCTGTGATGACCATGCCCTCACGTTCTCAGGATAATGATAGTGATGATGATGAAGCTGATGATGAGGAATTGGTAGAAATCATCAGACAAAGTCAGCACAGGGCTACTAGAGCAAAGGATAGCTATGTTCCTCTCATGCTGGATCCCAAGATGATCCTCAACTTCATCGATATATGGCATGAAGACCCAAGCACCCCACTTTCTTCACCCACTTCATCTATGAAGAACAATGGAAGAGAGAGCAAGCTTTGAGAGCTAAGAGGAACAGGACTAGCAAAGAAAAGTTTCTGCACGAAAATGTGATGAATTTGACCCCAAATCAACTCGTCATAATTCAGTCTGAAATTCGCACACTCTCTTTGGATCAACAGAGATTTGATGTTGAATGGAAGGGCACCAAGATCAGACTCGTCAGGGCTGGTCAAGCAGCTGTAAAGGATCACAACACCAGGGTTGCAGCTCGATCGCAATGACAAAAGCCTCAGTCTGAAGAAATTGCTCTGACTGAAGATGAAACTCCTCAGGCAGCTGATGAAAATGTTCAGCCTGATGAAACTGCTAAAGGAAATGCTTCTGCACCAGAAGCAACTGTCAGTGCTGCTGTGGAAACTTAGACCACTGATGAACATGCCAGGGCAACCTCCAATGTTGTGCCTGAAGAAACGACTATGCCAACAGGTACTTCTATTGTACCTGAAGAATCTGATAGGCCAGCTAAAGAATTTGCTATGCCTGAAGAAACTGAACTACCCAGGGCAGCTGCATCAGTCGTTCCTGAAGAAACTGCTACTGCCGAGGAAAATCCAATCAAGAGAAAAGAGTCAACCTCTGATGCCCATGTGCTGAAGAAGTTGAAAACTTCATCAAGTTCCTCAGCAACTCCAATTGATGCAACTCCAATTTCCTCAGCACCAGCGTATGCTATCGTGCCGTTCGGGGAGGAGTATGCATCCCTGAAGAAGAAGAAAATCATTCGGCTGCTTCCACAGAGCCTCTTGACGAGGAAATTGTCATTGATGACACTGCATCAACCCTCAAGGTATCATCGCCCCAGCTTCTCGTAACTACTGAGGAAGCTGGCATAGAAGAAAATGATGAAGAAGTTGACATTGGTGACACTACTCCAGTCGTCAAGGATGAATATTGGGAATCTGCACATCCCAATTGACCAATGGCAACTCCTCTGATGTTGATTCCTCAGTCACCTGCACACACTGAAGAAAACCCAGAAGACTGTGAACATCTGTACCTTCCAGACAGTGAAGAAATTCCAACTGCAACAGCTGAGGAAAATGATGCTCCGGCCACTGCAGAGGAACCAGTTCTTCAAATCACTCAGTCTGTTGTTCCTCCAATGCCAACGAAGATCAAGGGGCGCACACGAACAAATCTTCAACCCAAGCCAAGACTACCCTTCAAAGGCACTGTTCATCCCAAATTCCTCAAGAGTAATTTCTTCAATGAACACTCATTCTTCTCTGGACCAAACCCCTTTGACTCAGCAAGGGCTGGTCGCAACAGATTCTGGACTGCCTCTCAACTCAACTACTATGCGTCAGTCCTATATGAGAAGTAGAAAGTTTTCGAGCACCATCAGATTCCTCATGCTGATATGGAAAGTCTTCCATCATTCACTCCAGTGCTCCAAGTTCTCTATGAAGCAGGTCTTCTTCCATTATGTGTCGACATCTGCAACTAGAATTAAGAAATCATCATTCAGTTCTATGCCATGCTATATATTAGCGGAAATTCCTCAGATATCAACTCATGGATATTGGACTGGATGACTGGCACGACCCACTTCACTGCTCAAGCCTCTGAATTCCTTCAGTGTGTTCCTGTTCCAATTCCCTCAGATGAAGCCCGCAAACTGTTTAATGAGCCTGCACTTCCAAATCAGTTGATGCAAGTATTGATGAAGCCTTTGCCTCCGGGAACGCCTCAACCAAACACCTTCCTTGTGAAGAATTTGCTATATGTGCCCAGGACTGTTTACCGTATCCTCACAAATACATTATGTCCTTAGAAAGGCCACGATTCTGAAGAAGAAGAAGTGGAAGGAATCATGAAGAATATGCTCTTCAACATCATTCATGGGATTCCCATCGACTTGCATGATTTCTTCATGAGAACATTGGCCAGTGCTGCCTTAGCTCCATTTGAACAGAAGCCCTATGCGCCATGGATCATGAAATTCATCACGGCAAAGACCTCAGTTCCTTTCAAGGCTGATTTTCATAATCACTTTAGCTTTCTGCCTCCAATAGAAGTCATCAAGAGCTCAATTGCCTCAGTTGAAGGAAAAGGCAAATCTGTCATTGATGAAGGCACTCGTCCTTTGGATGGACAGTTTCGCAAAGTCGCTTCCTTCTCCACTAATGATGACATAGCCACTCAAGACTCCGGTGCAAAAGCCTTAGCTCAACAACCTCATGAGTCTGCCCCTCGTGTGATGACTAATCGCGAGCCTCTAATAAGTCTCCATCAGAAGGTCGATCACAATCACAAGTGGGTAAAGCGTCAACTTGGATACATTGTGCAGAATATGACTGTGACGCATAACATAGTGAAGAGAAATCACTACTATGCGCATGAAACCCTCAACCGCACTTGGGCCGTACTGTCTCACATCATGCCTTCTGAAGAGGAACCACTATTATGCACATGAAAACCTCAGACGCTCTTGGGTTGTACTGTCTCACATCATGCCTTTTGAAGAACTCGATGAGCTGGATATTGAGGAACATCCCGACTGGGCTCGGCGACCTCAGAAGAAAATCAAGAAAGTTCAAGTTCCTCTGATCGTAGCAAGTTCATATTCTTCATCTCGCGAGCATGATGACGATGAAGACATTGACAACACCGCTGCAGGCCTTGCATCGACAAATGACACCGACAACGCTGGCGCTCCTTCCTCACCAACACGATGAAATTCTTCAAAGGGGCGTTAGTCATCACTTTTTCTTCCCTTTTGGTCTTCGATGACAAAGGGGGAGAAAATTTGAGTTAGTCTTCAAGCGGGTCTATATAAATGGGCTATTTTTGTTTAAGTTACAACTCTCGCTCTTCTGAAACTTTTGTTGATTGAGTCATAAACTTAAGTCCGATAGTGGTCTGACACTTTTGAACTATTTCCTCGCATGTTTATTTCCTCAAATACCTAAATGCATGCATGCTGAATTTTGTCACACCATTTTCCTCACGCATTTCAAATTCTTCATATCATATATTCAAATGTGTGTATGAATTACAAGATATAGGGGGAGTTCTCCATGTTTGAACCTGCCATGTGCATTTGCAGTCCAAAGCAAATTCCTCAAATATGCACATCTTCAGGGGGAGTTCTTCTATATCTTGCAATCAAATTCCTCAAAATCTGTACTTTCACTTCATATGTTTATCCCCGTTGAAAACTTAACCTATTTGTCATCAATCACGAAAAAGGGGAAGATTGTTAGTGCATCTAGTGCCCCTTAGTGATTTTGGTGTATTGAAGAGTTACAGGTTAAGGTACTAATGCGTTCGTGAGTGTCCACAGGCTCCATAAGTCAATAAGGAGTTTGATATAATCAGAGATTATCGACCCTAAAAATGTATGTCTTCAAGTGAAGACTTTGCTGAAAACTTTCTGAAGACTTTCGTGAAGACTTTGTGCAGACTTTGAAAATGAAGAAGTTGGTGTGACCTTGAAGATATGAACGAGGAATATGAAGCGTGAAGACTTTTGTTTTCGTAATTTCGTTTCCTTTATTTGAGTCATAGGAAACACCGTACTATTAAAGGGGGCCGGGGTAATACTAAGGAAAATCTCCAACTGATGCTCACCTCCAAAATCCTCAACCCATACAATCCTTCGACTGAAGCCTTTGGAAATCTCTTACGGTTCACACAAGTTCTTCAGTGACAGAGACGAAGTTCTTTTGGTCTCTAAGGAAATTGATCTGATTGAGGAGTTAAGATTTCGCCAGTCCGAATTGCCTACAAGTGAGGAGCATGATAAGCTGGGGACTTTCATATTTCGAAATTCCGACCGTTGTTGTGCTTAGCGCCAGCTGTCCCTAATCATTCTTATCCATATAACGGTCATATCATTGGGGGCATTTATGTCTTATCATGTCAGGTTCCATCCTGGCTATAAATAGCCACCCCCACAA
Source organism: Hordeum marinum (assembly GCA_022496015.1). Classification (NCBI taxonomy): domain Eukaryota; kingdom Viridiplantae; phylum Streptophyta; class Magnoliopsida; order Poales; family Poaceae; genus Hordeum; species Hordeum marinum. The sequence goes on along the minus strand of CM039677.1, from coordinate 334,855,049 downwards.
GCACTAGCTGGTTCGCTGCTCCGAGAGAGAGAACTGACACTTATCATTTGAGAGCAACCCATCCTCAAAGGACTTTTGAGAGATAATCATCAGTGAGGAAAAACCTACAATCAAACCACAAAACCCAAAGTGCTTGAGCATCATTGAAGAAATTCCTGTGTGGAACCGATGCTTGTTACCTTTGCGGACTGTGCATCCTCCAAACGGTTAGGCGTTAGGGTCTAGTTCTCCTATAGTCAATTGGGGACCACGAAGTGAACTTGGTCTAGAGCATCCAGCAGTAAATTGTGGATCGTCGAGTGACCAGTTTGTGAGGGTTTTGGAAGTCTACCCTGAAGACTTACCACGAGTGTTGGGCGAGGACTGCGTGACCTTAGCTCAAGGAGAAAACGGTAAGGACTGTGTGTCATCTGGTTTAAATACCTGGCCGCTCCAAACCAGACATACGACTGTCACAACAATTGGAACTGGGTCATCAAACCATTGTCTTCATCGAGCTATCTGGTTCTATTTCCTCAACCCCTCTATTCCTCATATACCTGTTGATGAAATTGATTGTTACTGTTTGAAGAATCTGAGTGAAGACTTTCACAAATTCCTCACCTCAAATTCTTCAAGTTACCTTGTTCATCACTTCTTATCCTGTATCACGCTACTCTCTATTTGTGCATGTTTCATTTCATCATGAAGACTATGATGTTACTATGTTCCTCATGCACTTGAGTACTTATTCTGCTTCCAGTCATTCATCACATTTAAAATTCCTCAAAGTTGAAATTCCTCAAGTGATAAATTTGTAAAAATCACCTATTCACCCCCCGTCTAGTCGATATAACACACTTTCAGTTAGGATGTGTGTTCTTCATCAAAGAACGTTCGAAGATTATGAGATATTTAGCTCACATCGCAACTTGCAAAAAATCTTTTCATCCAAGGGCTTTGTGAAGATATCGGCCAGTTGTTCTTCAGTGGGAATGTGGTCGACGGAGATGTCACCCTTGAGTACATGATCTCGAAGAAAGTGATGACGAATCTGGATGTGCTTGGTCTTGGAGTGCTGAACTGGGTTGTACGCAATCTTGATGGCACTCTCGTTGTCACAGTAGAGAGGCACATTCTTCAACTTGATGCCGTAGTCCTTGAGGGTTTGCTTCATCCATAGTAACTGAGCACAACACGAGCCAGCAGCAATGTACTCAGCTTCTGCAGTAGAGAGTGAAACGCAGTTCTGCTTCTTCGAGGACCAACAGACTAAGGATCGTCCGAGGAAATGACATGTTCCTGAGGTTGACTTGTGATCCACACGATCTTTAGCATAGTGAGCATCAGAGTATCCGGCGATGTGAAGATTTGAGCCCTTGGGATACCACAATCCAAGTGTTGGTGTGTGAGCTAAGTATCGAACAATATGTTTCACAGCCTTATGGTGTGATTCCTTCGGTGTTGCTTGGACTGAAGTACACATGCAAACACTTAGCATTATATCAGGCCTAGATGCACATAGGTACAATAAGGAGCCAATCATGGAGCGGTATACCTTCTGATCGAAATCTTTACCATTTTCATCAGTGCAGAGGTGTCCTTTTGAAGGCATTGGAGTTTTGACGCCTTTGCAATCTTGCATGTCGAATTTCCTCAGAACATCTTTAAGGTATTTCTCTTGTGAGATGAAGATGTCATTGTCTTGCTGACGAATTTGAGGACCTTGGAATAATTTCAACTCTCCCATCATAGACATTTGATATTCTTCACTCATCATATAGGCAAATTCATCACTCTAACGTTTGTTAGTACAACCAAAGATAATATCCTCTACATATATCTGGCATATGAATAGTTCATTGTCATAAGATTTTGTGAAAAGGGTTGGGTCGAGTGAACCGGGTTTGAAGCCTTTCTTCATGAGGAATTCCTTAAGAGTGTCGTACCATGCCCGAGGGGCTTGCTTGAGGCCATAGAGGGCCTTGTTTAGTCTGAAGACTTTGTCAGGATGCTTAGGGTCTTCAAAGCCTGGGGGTTGAGCAACATATACTTCTTCCTCAAGCTTACCATTGAGGAATGCACTTTTCACATCCATTTGATATAAGATGATATTATGATGGTTAGCATAAGCAAGTAATATGCGAATAGCCTCAAGTCTAGCAACAGGTGCAAACGTTTCATCAAAGTTAATTCCCTCAACCTATGTGTAGCCTTGAGCTACAAGACAAGCCTTATTCCTCACCACGAGGCCATTTTCATCTTGCTTGTTGCGATAGATCCACTTGGTACCTATGATGTTATGTTTGCGAGGATCTGGTCGCTTGACAAATTCCCACACGTTGTTGAGCTTGAACAGATGCAATTCCTCTTGCATAGCTTGAATCCACTCGGGCTCCTTGAATGCTTCATCAACTTTGGTGGGTTCTATTATAGAGACAAAGGCAAAGTGCCCACAAAAGTTAGTTAGATGTGAAGCTTTTGAGCGTGTGAGAGGACCTGGTGCGTTGATGTCATCGATGATTTTGTCAATCTGCACTTCATTTGCTACTCTTAGATGAGCAGTTTGACGTGGCTGAGGATTTTCATCAGCACCAATTTCTTAATGTATATCAGTATGAGAGTCTTAATTTGTTGGAATGATTTCCTCAGTGGGTATGACATCTTCTGTTGCCTTCAGCTTAATGGATTCTTTAGGAGACTGTTCATCTAACACACAAGGTAGGAGCTCTCTTTGCGAGCCATTAGTTTCATCGAACCGCACATCCATAGTTTCAACCACCTTGTTATGGTAGGTGTTGAAGACTTTGTAGGTGTGCGAGTCCTTTCCATAACCAAGCATAAAACCTTCATGTGCTTTCGATGCAAACTTAGAACTATGGTGAGGATCTCTGATCCAGCATTTTGCATCGAAGACTTTGAGGTAACTTACATTGGGTTTCTTTCCTGTCATGAGCTCATCTGAAGTCTTCTTGAAGAATTTGTGAAGATATACCCTGTTGATGATGTGGCATGCAGTATCAATTGCTTCAGGCTAGAAGCGACGAGGAGTTTTGTGTTCGTCAAGCATGGTGCGAGCCATCTAAACAAGTGTCCTGTTTTTGTGCTCCACGATGCCATTCTGCTGAGTAGTATAAGGGGCAGATAGCTCATGAGTAATACCAAGTTCATCAAGATATTCATCAAGATTAGTGTTCTTGAATTCAGGCCCATTATCACTCCTGATATGCTTGATTTTGACTCCTAAGTTCGTGGAGGCCCTTGAAGCAAATCGTCTGAAGACGTCCTGCACTTCATTTTTGTACAGAATAATATGCACCCATGTGTAACGAGAGTAATCATCAACAATGACAAAGCCATATAAACTTGATGCATTTGTTAGTACGGAGTAATGAGTGGGGCCAAATAGATCCATGTGAAGCAATTCAAAGGGTCGAGTCATGGTCATGATTGTCTTCGAGGGATGCTTGGATCTGGTCATCTTCCCAGATTCACATGCACCGAAGAGGTGGTCCTTGAGGAATTTGACACCCACGATGCCAATGACGTGCTTTTTCTTCACGAGTGTGTGCAGGTTCCTCATACCAGCATGTCCAAGTCGTCGATGCCACAGCCAACCTTCTGAAGACTTTGGAAGAAAGCAAGTGGCAGGTTGAGGACCTGTAGAGAAATCAACAATATACAAGTCTCCTCTCCTAAAGCCTTCGAAGACTTTGGAATTTTCAGATTCCATGATGACAACACAATGAAATTTTCCGAACACGACAACCATATCAAGATCACAAAGCATTGAGACAGACATAAGGTTGAACCCGAGGGATTCAACAAGCGTCACCTTATCCATGGTTCAGTCCTTTGAGATAGCAACCTTACCAAGTCCCAATACCTTGCTTTTTTCCTCTGTCTGCGTAGGTGATATGCTTCAGAAGAGATGTAGTGAGTGGAAAATATATCAGTAGATTCTTGTCACCCGTCATGTGGTTTGTGCATCTACTATCGAGAACCCACTCAGTACCTTTTAGAGTATCATCCTGCAGATGAATTAGTACAACTTACGAACTCATATGCTTCAGAGTGAAGAATATGATATCAATTTCATCAGACAGAATTTCATCACATAAGATAGTAAGCAAGTAGAGTGAGGACGTGAGAAATGAAGAATTCATTTCATCATGGTTAGCTTGCGTCCTTTCAAGCATTTCCTCAGGTCTCCAGCAAATTCATCAGATGTTCAAATTCATCTAGAGACCTGACCCTACATAAGATGTCAGTTTGATTTCTTCACCACCCACATTTGGAGGGGTGGCAAAGAATTCATCAGTCTGTGAGTACCATATGAGAAGGGAGGCATAGAAGCAAGTGCGTTTCATTTCAAAGGGCGAGGGTTAGAGTATTCAAATGAATAAGCAGAGAAATTCTTCGAGGACTTATGAACATAATGGTTTGAAGAATAATGCACATATTCATAACTCTTAGGTTTTCCCTGCGAAACAGAGGCATTAGCAAGAGAATGATGATTTTGACCATTTGAGGAATTTGGTCCAAGTGAGGACTTTGGTCCAGATGAGGAATTTGATCTGGGGTTCCTATTCTTCATGAGTGATGTCGTGAGGACATTCACTTGAAGATTTTGTAGGTAGCTCTTGGGAACCCAGATTTTCTTCATAGGAGAACCGTTCCTGTAGTTAGTTCCAACATATCTAGCAAATACTTCACTTTTCTGATTTTTGAAGAATCTGTAATTGGAGTCAAGTGACTCATCAGAAGAATATGAAGTTTCACAAGTAAAGCCGGATAAAGTGGACGGATCTATAGGAGATCCTTTTGCAGCAACCCATGAGGTTTTGGGGTACTGCTCAGGTGTCCAGTAGGATCCATCAGCTTTGTGTTTCCTCACAAAGGCTATACCCTCTTTCCTAGGGTTCCTATTCAGTATCTGCTTTTTGAGTACATTGCAAAGGGTTTGATGCCCTTTGAGACTTTTGTACATGCCTGTCACATAAATTCCTTCAACCCTGCATTTTCATCAGTGATCTAGTGGTATCCTCAGATGAGGAATTTAAGACCACGGGAATAGTTGAAGAAATTGCAGCAATAGAAGCATTTGAACATTCAGGTGAAGAAATTGAAGTTTCACGTTTGATGCATTTCAAACAAGGTGGAACAAATTCTTCCTGAGCGGTACTGATCTATTGAGCCAGTAAGGAATCGTTTTCCCTTTGGAGATGCTCATGTGACACCCTCAGTTTCTCAAGATCTTGCTTTCTTTGAAGAAATTCATAAGAAAGCTTCTCATGATCAGCTAAGAGGTCGTTATGATGACTTTGTAGGTTATCATACTTTGTCTGAAGACTTTTGAGATCGACAGACAGAGTGTGAATCCAATCCACTTCATGGTTCAACAGATCATCGCTTTTGTCTAGCATTTTCTGAAGCTTTTCAAGTGCACTTTGTTTCTTAGTGGCAATTTTAACAAGTTTAGCATAGCTAGGTTTCACATACTCATCAGATTCACCTTCACTTGATTCAGATGAGGAATGATGTTTGTGTACCTTTGAGCCTTTTGCCATGAAGCAATAAGTGGGAGCATAATCGTCATTGTTGACGTCAGAGTTGTTAGAGTAGTCATATTCTTCATCGTTGAAGATGGACTTGCTGGCGAAAGCAGTAGCGAGAGCAAGGCTAGCGACACTAGATTCTGATTCCCCCTCAGATTCTTGCTCTTCTTCATATTCTTCAGATTCTTCCTTAGAATCCATTTCCTTGCCAATGAATGCTTCAGCCTTTTTGGAACAATTCTTCTTGTGCTTTGAGGACTTTGAAGATGAGGACTTTGCAGATGAAGACTTTGAAGATTTCTTCTTTTTCTTCGATTCATCAGAACTATCATCCTTGTATTTATTCTTCTTCTTTGAGTCTTTTTCCCAGAGAGGACAGTCAGAGATAAAGTGACTAGGCTTCTTGCAACGATGACAAGTTCTTTTCTTGTAATCTTCTGAGGAATCTGATTTCCTCAAGCCACTTTTTGAAGACTTTCCAAATCCACCTCTTCTTGAGAACTTCTGGAATTTCCTCACAAGCATTGCTAGTTCCTTACTTAATTCTTCAAGATCACCAAGGCTGCTGACAGAATCTTCTTCTTCAGATGAGGAAATTGCTTTTGCCTTTAGAGCACGAGATCTTCCATAGCTTGGCCCATAGAGTTCTCTCTTTTCAGCTTGTTGGAATTCATGAGTATTGAGTCTCTCAAGAATATCAGCAGGATCAAGAGCTTTATAATCTCCACGTTCTTGGATCATCAAAGCCAGAGTATCAAATGAGGAATCGAGAGATCGTAGAAGTTTCTTCACCACTTCATGGTCAGTGATATCAGTGGCACCCAGTGATTGAAGTTCATTGGATATATCAGTGAGGTGGTCAAATGTTTGCTGAAAATTTTCATTGTCAAGTCTCTTCAAGCGGTTGAAGAGATTGTGAAGAACATCAACACGAGAGTCACGTTGAGTGGAAACACCTTCGTTGACTTTGGACAGCCTATCCTAGATAAGCTTAGCAGACTCCCAAGCAGTCACTCTGCCATACTGACCTTTGCTCAGATGGCCACAAATGATATTCTTCGCTTGAGAGTCAAGTTTCTTGAATCCCTTCACATCAACAGTAATAACAGTGGGAGTGACAGAGGGCTCACCATTTTCCACAACATACCAAAGATCGTTGTCAATAGCTTCAAGGTGCATACGCATCTTGTTCTTCCAGTAGGGGTAGTCTGTCCCATCGAAGGTAGGACACCCCGTGGAAACCTTGATCATACCTGCAGTCGACATAACTAGACTCTAGGTGGTTAAACCAAAATCAAATAGAGCAAGGGAGTACCTGCTCTGATACCAATTGAAAGTGCGTTATATCGACTAGAGGGGGGTGAATAGGCAATTTTTACAAAGACATCCTTCAGGAATTTCAACTTTGAGGAATTTGAAATGTGATGAATAACTAGTAGCAGAATAAGTACTCAAGTGCATGAGGAACATAGTAACAACATAGTCTTCATGATGAAATGAAACATACGCAAATAGAGAGTAGCATGATACAGGATAAGCAGTGATGAACAAAATAACTTGAAGAATTTGAGGTGAGGAATTTGTGAAAGTCTTCACTCAAATTCTTCAAATAGTAACAATCAATTTCATCAACAGGTATATGAGGAAAAGAGGGGTTGAGGAAATAGAACCAGATAGCTCGATGAAGACAATGGTTTGATGACCCGGTTCCAACTGTTGTGAAAGTCGTACGTCTAATTTGGAGCGGCTTGGTATTTAAACCAGAGGACACACAGTCCCAGGACACACAGTCCTTACCGTATTCTCCATGAGCTAAGGTCACACAGTCCTCGCCCAACACTCGTGGTAAGTCTTTCAGGGTAGACTTCCAAAACCCTCACAAACTGGTCACCCGGCGATCCACAATTTACTACTGGATGCTCTAGACCAAGGTCACTTCGTGGTCCCCAATTGACTACAGGAGCACTAGACCATGATGCCTAACCGTTTGGACGATGCACAGTCCTCAAAGGTAACAAGCATTAGTTCCACACAGGAATTTCTTCAGTGATGCTCAATCGCTTTGGGTTTTGTGGTTTGATTGTAGGTTTTTCCTCACTGATGATTTTCTCTCAAAAGTCCGCGGAGGATGGGTTGCTCTCAAATGACAAGTGTCAGTTCTCTCTATCAGAGCAGCCAACCAGCTAGTGGTTGTGGGGGGTGGCTATTTATAGCCAGGATGCAACCTGACATGATAAGACATAAATGCCCCCAATGATATGACCGTTATGTGGATAAGAACGATTGGGGAGAGCTGGCGCTAAGCACAACAACGGTCGGAATTTCGAACTATGAAAGTCCTGAGCTTATCATGTTCCTCACTTGTAGGCAATTCGCACTCGCGAAATCCTAACTCCTCAGTCAGATCAATTTCCTCAGAGACCAGAAGAACTTCGTCTCTGTTACTGAAGAACTTGTCTGAACCGTAAGAGATTTCCAAAGGCTTCACTCGAAGGATTGTATGGGTTGAGGATTTTGGAGGTGAGCATCAGTTGGAAATTTTCCTTAGTATTACCTCGGCCCCCTTTAATTGTACGGTGTTTCCTATGACTCAAATAAAGCAAACAAAACTACGAAAATAAAAGTCTTCACTCTTCATATTCCTCGTTCATATCTTCAAGGTCACACCAACTTCTTCATTTTCAAAGTCTTCACAAAGTATTCACCAAAGTCTTTAGAGAGTCTTCAGCAAAGTCTTCACTTGAAGAAATACATTTTTAGGGGTCGATAATCTCCGAATATATCAAACACCTCATTGACTTATAGAGCCTGTGTACACTCACAAACTGCATTAGTACCTTAACCTGTAAGTCTTCAATACACCAAAATCACTAAGGGGCACTAGATGCATTAACATCAACAAACTCACACACCAGTTTGTGATAACACTTGGACGTAGCACAAGATCAGTCATCCAACTGTCCTTGACCGTGGACACGGCTATTCGAATAGTTTTACACTCTGTAGAGGTTGCACACTTTACCCACAAGACTCGGGGAACTTCCATCTCATCCATGACTCGCGGTATATAACATACCCGAGGTAAGCACCTGAACAATGCCTTTCCCATGGTGATACTAAACAAAGAGTCCACTCATTGGTGCTATCCCTCATGATATACATCCCTCGTACCATGCATGAGGGCACACAATGGTGTGCCCGTTGCCTGTAAAGACAACGCATGAACTTCCACTCTGGGATGACCCCGTCTCAACAGTGACCACTTCACTCTTGCCACTAGTAATGCGAGCTCCTTGCTAGCACCAATTGTAGTAATCAACAAAGCTCCATACCATAAGGGGTATCATAGTCATGCATGTAAAGTTGGAATAATGGTCGCAACTTACACCAATCTGTTTTTCAAAAACCACAACACTCACTTTTTCTGGTACACCACTTCTTTCTCAAGTGGTCACCCATCTCATCATCATCTCCCTCGGGCATTAGTGGCACCCGACGGGTTTTTCAAAATGTCTTTGAATGAACCATTTCCTTTCCATCACTATGCATAAATCCCATCCCACTCGCGTAGCATCTACTAGCATCATATCTACACCCACCCGCACAACCCTCATAAGGTGGTAGGGTCATGCACGATGCAAGTGTCAATGGTAAGGGTATCGGAGGCAACCCACTTAAGGGGGGATACCACATTATGATCAAACATTAAAAACAACAAGTACCATATGTCATGCATAAAAAGTTTCTTAACATGGTAAAAGGGATGCTTGCCTGGCTTAGCAATGCCTTCGAGGTTTTCACATGCTTCTCGTCCACTCCGAGCACTTCGTCTACCTCGTCAACTATTGTCGGAAACAACCACGACAAGCAACAAAACAAACAGATAATAAAAGTTCTCTATAAATAGGAAATATTTTTTCTTAGACCTCTCTGGTAATGGGAAATATATATAAAATGGTTGAACTAGAGTTAGATCAATGATGATTTTGGAATGGAGGAATGGAGGAATTGATGTCCCGATAAGATATCTATAGAAAAGATGTTTACAAATATGGGTGAATTCACGCATTTAATAGGGCATGATTTTAGAAACATTTAGGAAGTTGTTTTTCTGGTTTTGGAGTTGGTAATAATATCCTAGGGATTTTCAAAGTGGGTCACATATGAGTAAATGGCCCAATAAATTACATAGCGGAATAAGGGTAAGGAAAAATGTTCACCACTTAGTGTATGAATCTAGATGTGCCTAGGAGTTTGAATCACTGCAATTGGAGCTAAGGTGAGTGTCCTAAGAATTTAACAATGTGGACCTATAATAAAAGATATTACCAAAATATTTGGTGGAGGGGAAATTGTCATATGGCAAAAATGTGCACTGCACACCATTGGACAGATCTTGATTGTAGGAACATCCAGGACTTTGAATCATCCAATTTGGAATTCAAATGAATTTTATACACATTTTGAACTACTCTGATAAAAGAAAAAGGAAAATCTCTCACCTAAATGGGCTCAAAGGTGCACAAGGCGAGGAATGGCTACCGGGCCGGCCCAGTAGCACAGTTGCACACGTGCAGCGGCCACGAAGAAAGCAGATTCCGAGGAATGCGCTTTTGCCTGCCAAAGACAACTTCTGCGCAGACCATCTCCACTTACTCTGCGTGGGCCTGCCCAGAAAGCTTCGCAGAGGGTGACCAGTGGGGTTGCCTGTCCAATTGGCAGGGTCTTCTGCCTCCTTGCGGGTGCGTTTCCTGGAGGACGAGGGAGGCTAGGCCGAGTGCATGCCGGCGCTCTCCCCGGCAGCACCGGCCACCTCCGGTGACGATTGGCACACCGGCGAGCGTAGGAGGATTTGCCGCATACGGACATGGGCTGCTCTCTTGAGGGGGAGGGCTACAATGGCGACAGCATTGGCGGCGGGGGAGGAGACCGTCGGTCGTTGCTGGTCTTGGGCGCCCGGTGACTTGAGGGTGGATGGAGGCGACGGGTGAGGGAGGGTGGTGGTGGCGCTAGTTGTAGTCTGGAGAGGTTCAAGGGGAAGGAGAGGCACGAGGGAGCCCTAATTCGAGCGGCGGCCGTGGCGGGCATGGCGGCAATGATAGGAGGAGAAGGCCACGGGACCACGGGGGGCTTAGTCTGGGGAGGTCCAATGGGGCGAGGGAGAGCCAAGAGGGGTTAGAGAGGGCTTGGGAGCGGGTAGAAAAAAGTGAGGGCAACCGAGAGGGGTTCGGGTGGCCGCCGAAGGGCCTCGGGCATGGAGAGAATGCAAGCCAGAGCCTCCTTGGAGCCTTGCGAGCGTAAGGGAGAGGCGTGGGATGCTAGCGGGAGATGCTTGGCGTGCGTAGACACCCTTCCGCAGCCGGCCACGAGCTACAGGACAGCTCCTGTCGGCAGAGCACCGGTTTTGCATGTCGGATGCGTGGTCACCACACCAACTCATGTCTAAAGGAATATTTTGGTCGGGTAACTATATCTGGAATTCAAGGAATGCATGGTATAGGTCACTGGTAAATTTCCAGGGTAAATGGAGTTGGTTACATGGGCTATCCACAGGGGGTAAGTTTGAAGCAGCAAACTTGGGCATGATCTAGAGGGTTTCTACTATAGGGCACTATTGATAGAATTATGTCTAGTAGCCCTAGGTATGGGAGGACTATACTCCCACCAATATTTAGCTCAGGAAGATGATTCTACGGAGTACTTGCAGTACAAAGGCACCATTGCTGCCATAAGGTAGGTTTAGATGAACTTCTCATATTTTCCACATGGGTCTACAATATTTGGGTTCGGTTTGATGCAAATGATGCCTTGGAAAGGTTTGGGGTATTTTTAGGAACAGAATAATGGGAGAGCAGAAAGAAGAGGTCTTTCCATGGTAAAAGAGAGGGAGAATGAGGGAATTACCCCACAAATAATTGACCAGAGGCCATGGCAAAGTTACTCGAGGTAGAAGAGGGTTATGAAATGTTGTGTTAAAAAGTTGTGGGCAAGGGGAATCTTTTTGGGCCCACTTTGCTTGTCCACAAGTTTATGGCTGAAGGTGCTTGTGCTATTATTCGGCTAGGCAGAGGAATCCAATGACCTTGAGATTTAACAGGGGTAAATGGTAAGTCCATTTGGTCCTGATCACAAGTTTTCAGATCAAATGAAGAGAGTTGATAATGCAATCTTGGTAAACCCTAGAAATGGACAAAAATGGATTTCTATAGATCTGATCATGCAATTATATTCCCCTTGATGCACCGCTTGATGTAGCATCATCATTTGGGTAATAGAGAATGCCCACAAAGTTTGGGATCAATAGGAGATACTTCACAATGTAAAGTTGATCAAAATTGGCTCTAGACAGGAATGGTTTTAGGATATTTTGGTGAATCAAAACAATTGGGACTGAGATGAAACTTGGCAAGATGAACACATATATCATATGTGACATGCTAGAAGTTTCCTGGATTTATTTGACAATATTTCTTATAGAAATATTTCAAATCCTTGAAATAGGCAGAAATGGTTTTGAAGGGTTTTATCCAATATTTTGAACATGACCATGCCTTGAAACTCTTATACATGGACAATACATGTCCACTGATCTTTCATAAATTTTGTGAAATATGTTTGAAGCATTTAAATAATTTTCCCCTATAAAATACCATTTATGGCCTTAATAAAATAGCCTTGGAATAAAATATGAAAATAATGTTTTAAAATAATATTTTGTGGTTTTGGGAAGTTATGTATATAGTAGTTTCCAAATAAAGCATTTGGGGAAAAAGGATCCACCCAGTTTGGGGACTTGTAGTGTAAATCTTAAATCATGGGGTTTTGAAAATCTAATTTGAATAAAACCTTTTTGGCCAAAATAATATTTTGTAAAAATATAATTTAAGTCCTATTCATATGTCATGATCATTGGATAAGATTGGGGACTAATTAAAAGAGTTTTGAGTGTAGGAGGGAGTTTATGAATATAGAGCACTAGCAAGCAATCAGCCAATCAACAATCAAATCAAGCATATCAAGCACACAAAAGTTTTAATTGGCCCTGATTTTTGAGTCATTATAACTTAGTCATGAGGCAAATCACAGGGTGTGACACCCTCGATGGCACCTACCTCAAGCACAAGCTCCTGTGCTCCGAGCCGGCAATGTTGGCAGACCTCATGGACCAGGCGGACAAGTATGCCACGGCCGACTCCGCAATATGGGTCAAGGTCAGCAAGCCCGTCAAGGTGGCTCTGCTACCGGCTGCATCACAACCGTCTGCTGATAACTGACAGCTGTAGAACAACAAGCGCAAGGCGGACTATCCGGCTCCCGCTACGGGAGCGAGCAGGTCGCTACAGTCAGTGTCAAAACAGGTGGATCTCGGGTAGGGGGTCCCGAACTATGAGACTGGAGTCGATGGTAACAGGAGACAAAGGGGGCACAGATCTACCCAGGTTCGGGCCCTCCTATGGAGGTAATATCCTACGTACTGCTTGGTTGTATTGATGATGTGGGGGGTTACAGAGTTGATCTACCTCGAGATCGAATACCTAACCCTAGATGAGTTGTTCTGTCCCTATACACTAAAACCCTCCAGCTTATATAGATGCCGAGGATGCCTAGGGTTCACACAAGGTCAGTTACATGCCGAAGAGATAAACATGCCTATTTGCTACATCAAACATGGAGCACAAGCCGTGCTTCCCAAATCTTCCATCTTGGAGACTGGGCCTTCAAATCTTCTAGTGTTTGGTAAGTAGCCCATATAATCCAGTCCATAAGAATAGGCCGGATCCCTGAGGACCCCTTAATCTAGGACTCCCTCAGTATCCCTCGAACTTGCCTCCAACGCCAAGGCTCTTCAGCTCCAATTGCTTCACGAACAAAGTCTTTGACTTGCGAGGTAAGTTCCTTACGCGGAACAGAATTCGGCATCCGATGACAAATAGCTTCCGAATAGTGGCGCTTCCAAATACTATGAAATAAGTTGGCATTGAAGGCCAAACGTCAGGGAAGAAAAGATAACGTTCCCTAATGACCTCTCCGACAAAAGGTCACGGCCCACCACGACCGCTAGGATAGTTGTAGGGACTCGATGCACGGTTCGAGGCCGTTCCATCAATGTGATCCAACACACAGATCGTGTTCCGTTTGACATGGGATATGTTTAATCACACATGCCCAACTGTGTACTCGTCTCGAGAAGTGGAGGGATCCGTGGCATAGCAGAGGGGGTTCAAACAATAAGCCTCATAAAAGGGAAAGAAAACCCCTGCGACCATTCATGCTCTCCCTTTGCTTCCGCTGCCTCCCATTCCTTTGAGCCTCCGACACCCAGATCTAAATCATCCACCTCCCCTTCCGAGCTCACCAATGGTGGGCTCCGGCTCTAATGTCAAGTGGGAAGCCTCCATGGTAACCGACGAGGACATCCAGGACATCAAGAAGGCCAGATACCTCCCTGCCGTCATCCCTCACCATGCAGTGGAGGAGGGACAAGTGATCCCCGCTCCCAAGCCTAGCGAAAGGGTGGTGTTCATCCTCCACTTCATCAGGGGGCTGAGCTTTCCCCTCCACCCCTTTGTCAGGGGGCTGATGTTCTTCTACGGCCTCCTGCCGAACTCCATGATGCACATCTTGGCGTTCATCCTCGTCTGTGAGGCCTTCCTGGGCATCGAGATGCACTTTGGGCTCTGGCTTCAGGTGTTCAACATCAAGCCCAATTGCGTCGGCGGCAAGTATGCAGATTGCAGCAGGGCCGTCATCGGCAAGCTCACCCACGTCGGGTGGCCGTCGGGCACCCTTATTGACACCATCAAGGGGTGGCATAAGGAGTGGTTCTACATCACCGAACCATAAGAAGAAGGTCAATATCCCTGCGCCGCATTCAGGTCCGGTCCCCCACCAAACTGGCTTCATGGCTTGCCAAGTGTCTCATCTGGGGACTGGGCAAGGAGGTGAGCGACCTGCAGAAGCGCATCCGCTCCATGGTTGAGGAGGGCACCAAGTTGACCGATGTGGTCCAGGTGATGCTCCGAAGACGCATCCTCCCCTGCCAGCACCGGGACACTCCCCTGTGGGTTTGTAAACTTGACACCGCCCCCACAGTCCGGAATCTCTTTCGCACTACGCGGGCGAAGTTGTGGAAGGCACTCTTCAAATCGCAGAAGAGCAGGCCATCCGAGGAGGAGTACAATGGTTTGCATGGCACCAAGCCTGAATCCGAGGTACGATACACCCTAGCTTGGCAGGCTTCATTAAATAAGGAGATCTCATAACCCCTTATCCGATCTATCTCTGTAGAGATGGCTGAAGATAGCTGTCAACATAAATAGTCTGGCGCCTCAGCCCGAATATGAGAGGACCGGGATGTTAGCGAAAATGCTCCTCGTAAAGCCCTACGAGGCTCCCATGAAGAAAGAGAAGAAGAAGAAACCAGGCTAGGATGGCATCTGCATCAGGGACTAGACTGAGGCTGCATCCTAGGATACCCCGCCTCCTCGAATCTGGAGGAGGTTGAGGAGGAGGAAGAGGAGGAAGAGGAGGAGGAGGAGGCCAAGGTCGAGGGCGAGGGGGGAGGTAATTCCCCCCAACGCCTCGAAGAGAGTGGCGTCTTCAGACGCTCCGGAGCAGGTCCCTCCTCCTTCCCAGAAGAGCGCACATCCGACGCGGGTGATTTGTTTGACGTGAGTATAGAGTCACACACCATGTCCAAAGACCACGAGCAGGTTCCGCGAAGGATCCTACAGGTTAAGCACCCCCCGAAAAGTTCAGGATATGAAGACCCTCCCATTCATTACGAATAGATTTACAGCTTCCTAACATGTAGGTTTTTGGCTTTGCAGCCCCCCGTGCATTATCCCCACCGAGGTGATATTGTACAGGGAGACCCCGCCTGCCGAACTGGCGGAGAGCAGGGACGCCTCATATCCCACCACACCGGGTGCCAGCAGGGACGCTGTGGAGGTGTCATCCCAGCATGCTCCTATGGAGGCGGACACTGGTGGCGAGGAAGACCGTATCGTGGCCGAGGCTAACGCCTCGGCCACTGAAGACCGGGGTCGACACCCCTCCTAGACACCAAGGAGGCCGGACGAGCGGGCGCTCAGTCCCCTCCAAGAACATCTCCGTAGCGCACTATGCCTCTGGAGGCACCGGTTTAATCCCCAGTAGGTAATCGGGGAATACGATCATCACCAGCACCACCGACCAATAGGTGGTCGGTCATGGAGGAGGCTCTATCGAGCGCCTCCATCCCCGAGGATCACCGCACCCATATGGGTGCGGTATTATAGAGCATCCAATCCGTTGATAGCGGACTGAAGTTGGCCTTTAAAGGTCTCCTTATGGGTTTTCAAGTAAGTCACCCGATGTTCTTTTTTGCAGAGTTTTAAATTATTCGTATTATATACACGGCAGCCCCCGAGCCCTAGGTGTCACTTCTGTATCCGATATCAAACTAGATACACTTTAGGTGTCCATCATATTAGAATAACTCAACATATGATCATATTGTCTACAAATCGGGAATTGAGAACCCATGTAATATACCAACTATGTGTGTAATGCAGGCTTCGTCATCGGCGGTGGCAATAAATGGCGCCGAGCTAGAAGAGCTAAATCGGAAGATTAAGCGCTCCGAAGACGAAGTTGAGGCCCTTAACCGAAGGTTCGACGAGGCTCAAGGTATGTCAAAACAGAATCCGAATGCCTTTTTCTGAACTCTATCGTCCGAATACTGTCAATGCAGTTTTTTCACATTGTATAATGTACGCGCAACCTCGACGAAGTAGATGGAGGAGGCTCAAGGCCGAGATCCAGCGCATGAAGGATGACACATCCACCGAGAGGGCGGCTGCTAAAGAAACGATTGTCGCCCTTTCCGCCATGCGGGCCACCAGTGGCAAGCATGAAGCTCGCATGGCAGAGGTCTAGCAGGAGATCAAGGATGCTAGCAAAAGATGCGAGGCCTTGGAGCAGAAGCTTAAAGCGAGCTTCACCAAACTATTCACTTTAAAAACCAAACTCCAAAAGGAGCGGATGGACAGACGGTTCTACGAGGAGCAAGTGCGCCAGGCCAAGGACATACTAGATGGTAAGCCATACTCACTAAAGTGCGTATTCGGGGATAGCAAATTCACATTTCTTACCATGGTGTGGCGATCCTCACGCGCATCTTCCGATCTCCAGAAGAGTGTGGTGGACGCCAATCAGCTGTTTGCCCCGCGAGGAGAAGGAGATGAAGCTCGGCTGTTCTAGGCATAGTTTGGATCCCCCGAGCATCCTCCTCTTCTACTGGAGCTGCTGAAACAACTGGTGGAGCTCCATCAGATGGTGGAAGCGGCCATGAAGGACCTCTGCATCTGCTTATGGCCCGGCGAGCCTCTGCCAGGCAACTAATTTGGCCTGGTGCAGAGGTTGATTGCTGCTTCGCCTCACCTCGAGGCCATCAAATGCTCCTCCTGTATCGAGGGAGTTCGGATGGCCCTTGCCAAGGCCAAGGTGCATTGGCCGAGACTGAATCCGATGAAGGTAGCCACCAACCCTCCACCACCCGGGAAGGAGCATCGACGCCCCGAGCTATACTTGGATGGAGTGATGGAGAGTGCTCGGGTGATATCATCACAGTGTTCGGATGATAACATGTTTGAATGATTTGTAACACGTCCGAAGACTTGTCCAAACTTTTGATGATACTAGTATTTGTTCTTATATGGTTTTGCATTCCTTTATAACTCCTATGTGGCTGTTTAATACTAAAATATGCGAGTCATCAGCTTTAGCCCCCATGTAGATACTACATGGGGTGTCTCTGCCAATGCACTATGTCCCTTAGCCGAATTACCGAAATCCGAGGGCGGGATGGTGCGGCAGACTAGGCAATTAGACTATAGTGCTTTATTTCTTTCACTTAGCCGTAGGGGCACGAAAAGGACTACAGGAAGGGTACGACTAGCCACCAAAGTGTTTTGATGTTTGGACGAACCGTGGCCAAAGCCGGTATCACAATGTTTGCACAAAGGGCAAGTTACTCGTATAACACAGAATAACCGCTTATGAGGATTGAAGTATAAAACTTCCAACTGGGGATTCACAGACCGGATCTCGCATACTATGAAAGTCTGTTTTCGGCTTTCCCCCATGAGTGGTTGACCAGACTATCTGGAAGCACAATCGCAGGGTGCTCCCTTTGGCCTTTTAGCCAAACGAGCGGAACGTAAAGGGGCAAGCACAAGAGCCAGGCAACCCAACCTATTGACCAAAGACATAGTTCAGAACCGATGCATATAAAGCAAACACGAAGACGCCGAACACATGATAGATAAGGCGATTTGTTTTTAAACTCGAGCCCCCGGTCTATTAGCCGGCTACCTCGCATCATACTGAACAAGTCCATGAGAATAGGGAGAGAGGAACAAATATGTGCCAAAAGAGGGCATATGAGGCTAACTTGTGCCACGCAATTTACATTTTTCTCGGCAACTCTTATAGCTCGGACTGCTGAGGCAACTGTTTACAGGTATGTGAAAGAAATAAAAATATACAGAAGTTGTTGTACGAGGGGTCTTCGATTCATAACTTGACATCATCGATATACCCCGTTGCTAGTTGACTCCTACTCTTAGATGCACCTTGATGGGTGTTAGTGTCCGGCGAACGGATTTTGGAAACAAAGTCTTGATAGGCCACTAAATAGTTGGTGAGATTTATGCCATAAGCAGGCTCTTTAGGAGCACCTACATTTTGTCTGAAGACGTATTGATGGTAGAGGTTCGGGCCAGCCGAACACCCATCTTTATCTGCCCACCGCTACACATGGAATTTTAAGTGCGAAGTTGTGCCTCTTTGGCACGTACTTTGCTGGTCTTAGGGTTGTGAAGTGGGGCCGAGTTCCTATTGAAGGGAGGAGTAAGGATCTGGGTTTTCGGTCTGAAGCTGAACTCGCTTCCCAGCCTTGTGTGCCTTTATGCGGGATGTCGGAACTTGCCGATCTTCTTTGTAGTTGAATTCGGCCGGTAGGGCCAATGCATGTTCCTCAGTCCTAAGGGAGCGCTCTATATTGCCGTTAACAGTAATGACCCCCTTGGGGCCTGGCATCTTGAGATTGAGGTATGCATAGTGTGGGGCTGCGTTGAAACAAGCAGAAGATGTCCGTCCAAGCAGCGCGTGATAGCCGTTGTGGAAGGGTACACTATCGAAGATCAAGTCTTCGCTACGAAAATTATCGGGCAAGCCAAACACAACTTCTAGGGTTACGGAACCCGTACATCAGGCCTCAACGCGTGGGATCACTCCTTTGAAGGTAGTGCTGCTGGGTTTGATCCTTGACGGATCTATGCCCATCTTTTCCACCATATCTGAGTAAATCAGGTTGAGACTACTTCGTGTGTCCATTAGGAGGTTTGTGAGGTGATACCCATCTACAATGGGGTTTAGGACGAGGGCCGCCGAACCCCCATGACGGATACTGGTCGGGTGATCGCGCCGATCAAAGGTGATTGGGTATGCCGACCATGGGTTCTATTTTGGGGCTATGGATTCCACATCATAGACCTCCCGAAGGGTACACTTACTCTCCTTCTATGGTATATGGGTGGCATATATCATGTTCATTGTTTTCACTATAGGAGGGAATTTCTTCTGTCCGCCACCAATTGGACCCCGAGGCTCATCCTCGTCTTCGTTGCGAGAGGTTTTGCCTTGGTCCTCGGGTGGTATCTTGCCGGCCTGTTTAAACACCCAGCTGTTCCGGTGTGTGTGGTTGGTGGACTTCTCCGAATTCCCATGGATTTGGCAAGACCTTTCCATGATCTTCTCCAGCTGAGTGGGTCCGTCGCTGTGGGGACCCCGACTCATGAGTCGTGATCGCCGAATGAACGTGTACAGAGATCCCAGAGATTAATGCTCATTGAAGACACAGAAGCTGAATAACAAGAGTCTTACATCCATACTTATCGCCTTACAAAAATACTGACCACGAAGGTCTTAGTCTTACATAGATAGGGCCACATGGGCCAAACACTTAAGTAGAGCAAGCAGCGGAAATCTTGGCTGAAAGCGTGAACCCATGCCATCTGCCTTAACCTACAGGCATTCTGACTGGGAAGCGTCCTAGTTTGCATGTTCGTCTCCGACGAACTCTTCAACATACTCCTATTCTTCCATGCCTGGCCAATTAAATAACCAGTGGCAAGCCAATGAGTACTTTGAATGTACTCGCAAGCAACGCAAGTGTGGAACGAGGTAACAATGATGCATGATATAGCACTAATAGGTAAGTTTGCAGAAAGCTAATTTTTAAATGCAAATGACATGATCAAGTAATAGTGAGCATGCATCAACAACTAGCAGGTATCCATGTGAATAAATTGCAGGTATCATCCTAAGTATTGGTTGAACATCTCATGTTCACTCATCACGCTAAGTCATCTGTCTTAGCTCATGTGACCTATTGTCACCATCACACCCATACTCACACCAAGTTTCATGAAAACCTCTGGACGTGGCATAAGCAGCACCACCCAACTGTCCTTGACCGTGGACATGGCTATTCAAATAGTTTTACACTCTGTAGAGGTTGCACACTTTACCCACAAGACTCGGGGAACTTCCGTGCATCCACGATTCGCGATATGTAATATACTCGAGATAAGCACCCAAACAATGCCTTTCCCCTAGTGATACTAAACAAAGAGTCCACTCGATTTGTACCCAGCCCTCATGATGTACATCACACGAGCCTTGCTCTAACCGTACCATCCATGAGGGGACCAATGGTGTGCCCGGTGCCTGTGAAGATAGCGCATGATCTTACATACCGGTATGACCTCGTATCGAGAGTGACCACGCCACTCCTGCCACTAGTAATGCGGGCTCCTTGCCAGTACCCACCAAGGTAATCAACAAAGCCCTATCCCATAAGGGGTATCGTGGTTGCGCATGTAAGGTTGGGACGGTCGACAAATCTTAAACCCTCCGTTTTCGAAAACACATTCTCATCTTGTCCAGGCACACCACTTCTTTCTCAAGTTGCCACCCATCTCATCATCATCTCCCTCAGGCATTAGTGGCACCCGGTGGGGTTTTTGAAAGGTCTTTGAAATCATCTCTTTCTTTCCATCACTAAGCATAGATCCCATCCCATTTGCGTAGCATCTATTAGCAACCTACTACTCCCACCCGCATAACCCTCATAAGGGGGAAGGGTAATGCACAATGTAAGTCTCAAATGTAAAAGTAACAGAGGTATCCCACCGAAGGTGGAGGGGACACCTTATCATGATCATTCATCGAATCAACAAGTGCTATGTGACATGCATAAAAAAAGTTTCTTAACATGGTCAAAGGGCTTCTTGCCTGGCACAACAAAGTCTCCCGGGTCTTCGAAGTCTTTGGGGCCAACTTCTTCGTCAACAGCGCAATCTATCATCGCAATAAAATAACGATAAAAATAAGCAATCACACAAAATAGATCACCGAATCTACTACCAAAAATGTTAACCTACTCTGATAAATACTAAATATCATACTAAAAATATTCTCCAAGGGTTTTGTTGCGAGAAACATTTTAGAAATTAATTAAAAGAGGCAAAAAGGTGCCTAAATATAGGTTTTATAATAAACTAGTACTAAAAATATTTTTCAACATTTTTATAAATGGCACTATTAAATTCTATAGAATATCCTAAGATTTTTGGTGGAAGAAATATTGTTATAGGATAAATATTTATTTCTATGGGATTTTTGCAAAGTCCCACAGAAAAGAAAAAGGGGAGAAGAAAAAGAAAAGGCCACGGGGACTTGGGCCAGAGGCGGCTAAAGGCCGGGCCGGCCTGGCTGGCGAGTCAGTCGGCCTTGCACGCGGTCAGGTTCACACCTGACACGCGGGGGCCGGTCGTCAGCGAGTCGAGGGGGGAGAGAGAGCGTAGTAGAGGGGAAGAGAGACCGACAGGTGGGTCCCATCTATCGGATCCTTCTCCCACCTCATGGCAGAGAGGGGAAGGCTCACCGGCGACGGCACGGGGCACGGCGATGGCGAACAATGTGGGGACGGGCTTGGGGTCGAGCCGCCGGTCTCCTGGAGGTTGAATGGAGGCCGGAGGTGGCCGGAGACGCCGGGGGCGAGCACCCATGGTGGAGGGCGCTTCGGGAAGGGGTCACCGGGGCCGTTCCGGGCTGCAAAGAGGATGGGGAAGAAGGGGAAACGCGTCAGCGTGATGAGGTAGGACCAACGGGAGAAGAAAAAGGGCCAGAGGATGCCGTTACCAGGAGATCAATGGTGGCGACGTGGCGGCGATCTCTGGCCAATTCCGAGCGCCTTGAACATGGGGAGGAGCGGGGGACTTGCGGGCCGTCAATGGAGGAGGAGAGAGGTCCAGAGAGGAGGGGAGAGCTCGGGGGAGGCCCTTTTTATAGGCGTCCCTTGTTCCACCGAGCTCGGGTGCACCCGCAAGCTCGTGGCCGGGGCCAGAGGCCATGGGAGGGAAAGGGGATGAGCCAGGGGGACTCATGGGACTGGTCTAGGCCGAACAGGGAGGAGAGAGAGGCAGGGGAGCGAGCGCGTGCGAGCCCCGTGGTTGGCCGGCTCGGGTAGACATGGCGCGTGCGAGGAGGGCCAGAGGAGGGGAAGAGAGGAGGGGCCCGACATGGTGGCATGGCATGGACGCCAAGGACGACCATCTAGTGAGAGGGGGAAGCCCGAGGTGGTTGGGGCCATGAAGTGGCCAACAGCTACAATGCCTATCGGCACTGTAGCGCACTCCAAAGCGCACGTCTGTCATGCCACGGCATGCCAAAGGCATCTTCTGTGTGGCTTCTCATGCCTAGGGGATCTAGCAGGAGTTAACAATGGAGAAAAGGGCATGGGATGCTCTGGTGATGCCTTAGGAGAGAAGGGAAGCTAAGAGAGAGGGAGAAAACTGCTGTCCAGAGGTGTAAAATGAGGGTTTTACCAACTTACCCATGGAGCTTTGGCTAGGAAGAGTTACTAGATGTAGCTAGTAACTCAGAGGGGCTGTGGTAAGAAGCCAGGACCAAGATTAAAAGGATAAAGTGGGGGAAAAGAGGGTTTTACCAACTCACCAGAAGGTGTTTGGTAGTGATTTGGGCAAGGGAACTTTACCACCTTACTAAGATACTTACCAGGATGAAAGGCTAGGTAAAAATGATAGGATTCTCCAAGTTTGAGCACAAGGGGAAAAAGTTGACAATGGAGATTTGATGAACCCTAGAAATTGGTAGAATCAGATTTCTGTAGATCCAATGATGCTAGGCTTTAACCCTTGATGCACTACTTAGTGTATCATCACTATTTGGCCATTAAAGCATGCCCACAAAGTTTGGGACCAAGGGGGAACACTTCACAATGTAAACTTGGTCAAATTTGATTCTAGACAGGAATGGTTTTGGGATGGTTTGATGAACAAAACCAACTTGGATTGAGATGAAACTCTGCAAGATCATTAGCCATGATAGTGTTGACTTGCTAGAATTTTGTTGTAATTTATTGAGAATATTTCTTATAGAAATATTCCAAAAGCTTGATTTGAACAGAAAGGGTTTTGAGGTTTTTTCCTCTGATCTGATCATGCCCTTGTGTTGAAACTCATATATATGGAAAATATATGTCCACTGAGTTTTTCTAAATTTTCTGAAATATATTCAAAGCATTTAAATAATTTTTCCCTAGGGAAAACCATTTCTGGCCTTAAGAAAAATCCTTTAAATAAATTATGAAAATAATCTTTAAAAATAATATTTGGTGGTTTTGGGAAGTCATACATATAGTAGGTTTTAAATAAAGCCTTTGGGAAAGAGGGGTCCACCTGATTTGAGGACTTGAAGTGCAAACCTCATTTTAGGGGGTTTTGGAAACTTAAATTAAATAAATAATCTTTAGTTAAAACGAAATTTGATAGAAATAGTTTTGGGCACTAATCACATGGCATGATCATTGGGCAACAAGTTTGGAACAAGGAAGATGAATATGAAGTGGAATAGATTCTAGGAGTGCCATAAAGCACAATTAGCAAGGAAGCAAACAACATAGCAAGCAAGCACAAGCACATAGAAAAAAATTTAGTTGGCTCCAATTTTCATAAAACCAAACATAACAATGTGCTACAATCATAGGGTGTGACAGTCGCGATTGCCTTTAGGAGGCTTCTTCCACTGCCCAGGTCGGGAGTTACCGAATCCGGCGTTTACAACTGTGTCATCGGCATCGCTATTATTGTGCCGGAGCTTATTCTTATTGTGCTTTGGTTTTGTGTTGCCATCCCGGGCTTCAAAGGCTACGGGATCTTTGGAATTGTGGTCGCATCTTGCGAGCCAATTGTCTTTGCCCGCGCAAAAGCTGGTCATGAGGGAGGCAAGGGCGGACATGGTCCGAGGTTTATCCTGGCCTAGCTGGAGGGCTAGCCAGTCATCCCGAATATTGTGTCAGAAGGAGGATATGGCCTCGGCATCCGGATAGTCGAAAATTTGCTTCTTCTTAGTCAAGAACCAATTCTAGCATTGTCGAGCAGATTCGTTGGGCTTCTGGACGACATTGTTGAGTTCGGAAGAGTCCGGCGGGTAGACATAGGTTCCCTGGAAGTTAGAGCGGAACGCATCTTCCAGGTCTTCCCAGCATCCAATGGAGTTTTTGGGGAGGCGATTTAACCAGTGCCGAGCTGGCCCCTTAAGATGAAGAAGTAGATATTTGATGGCATGGAGATCGTCTCCTCGCGCCATTTGGATATGGAGGAGGAAGTCCTCAATCCAGACAGTTGGGTCAGTAGTCCCATCATACTGTTCTATATTCATGGGATTAAACCCTTCAGGGAACTGATGTCGCATTACCTCATGTGTGAAGCATAGTGGGTGAGCGACACCTTTGACCCGTTCTATCTCGCGCCTGTATTCGGCGTTTTTGTGGGTTTGGTTGCGCTCCCGGACCCTATTGTTTTGGTCAAACCATGGTCTATACCTGCCCCGTCTATCGGGTGAGTACTCACTAGATCCATAGATGAATCTTGTACGGCCTGCTGTGTGATCCAGGTCATCTTGCAGGTCGAACCTGTCATTGGGCTCTAATGGCTCCTTACCCCATCTTCGGGACATTGCCGGTATATAACCGGTGTCGTTAGCCATCGTGTCCCGACCACGAGGGGGGCGGTCCGACTTGTCGTATGGAGTACAGTTTAGAGACGGAGTATCGGTGAGTTCATCATCAAATTGTCGCAACAGCCTCCTCCGAGGGTAGTTCTTGGGTTGGTTCGACAGACCAGTGTCGTATACTTCCTTGGCTAAGAGGACTTTCGTCCATCGATCATTGAGGTCATCCTATTCGTCTATGAGTTGTCGTTCTTTAGCCTTTAGGCTGTGATCCATTGCTACGAATCGTTGCCTGATTTCTTCCTGATCTTTGAGGTTATCAGGGATGTACAAGTCATCGGCTTCCGATATATCTTCCTCCTCGGCGGGAGGAAGGTAATTACCGTCTTCGGAGTTGTTGACGTTATCGGGGTTGTTTTGGTCCTCAAGCCCTTCTGAACCCTCTAATAGGTGTTCGAGGATATCAGGATTGCCATGGTTAGTGGGGGTATTACCGTCACCATTGTTAATAATAGCTTTCCTTCCATTTCTGCCTTTGGACCACTTATGCGGTTTCCAGCGCCTTGACGATGCATCGCTCAATTTGTCACCATCATTGTTAGGCGTGTTGTCGCCGTTAGTGGCAGGAGTATCTACCATGTAGACATCGTCCGTCGAAGTGGTGGCCCACCTCCCGGTGTTAATAGAGGTGGGAGAACGGTCTTCTTCATCCATGTATTCTGCCTCCTCGGAGGCATAGTCCAGCATGTCGGTTAAATCTTCAACAGTGGCTATCAAGTGGGTGGTGGGTGGGTTGAAAAATTCGTCCTGATCCACACTGTAACCGGACTGAGCGTAGATCGGTGCTGGACCGTCAGTGATCTTCATCGAAAAGATCCGATCTAGGGCTTCATCAACCGCTATGGGCCCGATCGGATCCAGTAGTTCGGAACTTGCGGAGTTAACCTCCAAGGCGTACGGACATGGGGGGTGTTCGGCAAGAACAACTGTCCGGTCATCTGGTTCAATGGCTGGACCGGGATAAGAGATCGGATCATCTCCATGGGTGACCCCATGGGCTTGTTCAAAGAAGGGGCTCGAGGTTAAAGCCTCAGAGTCCTCGGGGGCTACAGGAAAAGCTGCGAGCCTGTTAGCGACAGGTCACCCCAAGAGTCAACAGAGAACTCTAAGTTTCCAAATCTAACCTCTCGATTTGGGGCGAAGCTCTCAACGCAGCCTAGATGGCCAGTGGTATCAGCATGCAGCACAACGCTGCTGCAGGCAAAGATCTGTCTAGGGACAAAAATGTCCATGTTACGGACCTCTTCGTTGATGACAAGGAGAGACGTCGATTCCATCTTGCTCACAAAGGAACTCTCAATGAAAGCACCAATGTCGATGTCAAAACCGGCGGATCTCAGGTAGGGGGTCCCGAACTGTGAGACTCGAGTCGACGGTAACAGGAGACGAAGGGGACACATATTTACCCAGGTTCGGGCCCTCCTATGGAGGTAATACCCTACGTCCATCTTGGTTGTATTGATGATGTGGGGGGTTATAGAGTTGATCTACCTCGAGATGGAATCGGTAACCCTAGATGATTTGTTCTGTGACTATAACCTAAAACCCTCTGGCTTATATAGATGCCGAAGATGCCCAGGGTTCACACTAGGTCAATTACATACCGAAGAGATAAACATGCCTATCTGCTACATCAAACGTGGAGCGCAAGCCGTGCTTCCCGAAGCTTCCATCTTGGAGACTGGGCCTGCAAATCTTCACGTGTTTGGTAAGTAGCCCAAATAGTCTGGCCCATATGAATAGGCTGGCTCCCCGAGGACCCCTTAATCCGGGACTACCTCAGCTACCATCGAGGAAGAGCAGCCGGCTGTCAGGCATCCGGCCAGCGGTAGCGCCCCGGCAAGGCCGCCTGGAAGCCCAAGCTCACCTTCGAGGAGATGCTCGACCTCCCCTACAAACATCATTCCGTGGCCAAGCCCTCCACGCACACGCTCTGGCAGTGCAGCTTCTCGTAGCAGTTGGGCCGGGGGAAGGCCTTCTGGCTCCCCCCATGCCGCCTCTCCGCGCACCGGCGCCAACTTTGGGTCCCGTGCCGGCCCCGGCTTTCGCTCCAGCCTAACGCGACGGCCACCTGTTCGACTATTTCCCCAACCAGGACGGCTCCTACGTCGTCGTCACCAGTGAGGAGACGGACAAGCACTCCTAGCGCCGCCTACACCGCGAGGTGAACGCCACCGTGCCCGTGACTCTCCAGGTCAAGCACTGGTCCGAGAAGCCAGTTACCTAGAGCTAGGCTGACCAACCAGCCATGATGCCAAGCCTTGGCAGCTAGGCCCTCGTCCTCGACCCCACCATCGTCTCCGGGAGATGCACCTGCTGCTTCTCGCGGGTGCTGATCAATGGGAGCAGCAGCATCAACATCCTCTATCGCGACACCATGCTCAAGTTTCGGATCAAGGAGGAGGGCCTGCAAGCGAGCCGGACAGTTTTTCGCGGCATCGTGCCAGGAAAGTTCTGCACCCCCATTGGCAGGATCAAGCTCGACGTTCTCTTTGGCGGACAGATCCACTTCCGCCATGAACCGATATGCTTCGAGGTAGTGGACCTCGATAGTCCCTACCACGTGCGGCTGGGATGGCCGGCTCTTGTCAAGTTCATGGCGGTCCCCCATTATGCCTACCTCAAGCTCAAGATGCTGGGTCCCAAGGGCATCATCATAGTCGGTGGGGACTACAAGATGTCGATCGTGCGCACACGAGATGGCACTCGGCTGGCCGAGGCCCTGGAGATTATAGAGGAGAAGCGACAGCTTGACTGGCTTGTGTCCCATACCTCTGGCCAGCTGCCCATGCCGGCTCCTCCATCCTCGTCAGCCGGTGAGGCCTCGTTCCAGCCGTCCAAGAACACCAGGCAGGTGTCGCTCGACCCGCCCAACCCCAAGCAGTGCGTCACCATAGACGCCCACGTCAATAGGAAATAGGAAGGCAAGCTCGTCAACTTCCTTCGTGAGAATCGGGATATGTTTGCATGGTCTCCGAAAGACATGTCGGGTGTTCCAAGGAAGTTCGCCGAGCATAAGCTTCATCTGCGGCTGGATGCAAAGCCGGTCAAGCAACCCCTGTGCCATTTCTCCGAGGAGAAGCGACGTACTATAGGAGAAGAAATCGCCCGGCTGCTTGCAGCCGACTTCATCATGGAAGTGTTCCACCCAAACTAGCTGGCCAACCCAGTCCTGGTGCTAAACAAAAACAAGACTTCGCGCAGATGTATCAACTACACGAGCCTGAACAAGACATGTCCCAAGGCCCCGTTCGCCCTGTCGCGGATCAATCAAGTCATCGACTCTATGGACGGCTACGACCTGCTGTCCTTCCTGGACGCCTACTCCGGCTACCACCAGATGAAGATGGGTCGGCCGACCGGCTGAAGACCTCATTCATCACCCCTTTCAGGGCCTAGTGCTACATCACCATGTCCTTTGGCCTGAAGAACACGGGCACTACCTTCCAGCGCTGCATGTAGAAGTGCCTCCTGCCTCCTCGACGATCTTGTTGAAGACATCATCGTCAAGACCAATCAGCACATCAGCCTCCTCGCGATCTCCGGGAGACATTCACCAACCTACGCGAATACAAGATCACTCAAGCCGAAGAAGTGTGTCTTCGACGTGCCAGTCGGCCAACTCCTGGGTTTCTTCGTGTCCGCGCACGGCATCGAGGCTAACCCAGAGAAGATCAGGACGATCGAGCGCATGCCCAAGCCGACCCGCTCCTCAACATTCAGAAGTTCACCCTCTGCCTCGCCTCGCTCAGCTGGTTCGGTAGCCCGCTGGGGGAGAAGGCCCTGCCCCTCTACGGGCTCCTGTGGAAGATGGCTCTGGTCAAGCCGGACCGTGACTCCACCAAGAAGCCGACCATGTTCGATTGGCCTGACAAGGCGGGCAAGGCCTTCCGTGGCCTCAAGGCTCTCACCAGTGCACCCATCCTGGCTGCATCGGCTGAGAAGGAGCCTTTGCTGGCCTACATCATGGAGACCACGCGCATCATCAGCGTCGTCCTAGTGGTGGAGCGGCCAGAGGAGGGCAAGACACTGCCGATCCAGCGGCCATCTACTACCTCAGCGAGGTCCTCTCCGCCTCCAAGAAGAACTACCCCCACTACTAGAGGATGTGCTACGGCATACACTTCGCTGCCCGGAAGATCAAGCAGTACTTCTAGGAGCAAGTCATCACCGGCTGGGACGCCACCGGCTGGATAGCCAAGTGGGCCATCATCCTCGCCGACTACGAGATTCGGTACGAGCCATGCACCGCCATCAAGTCATAGGCAATGGCCGATTTCCTCGTCGACTAGGCCGAAACCCAGTTCGTGCCGCCTCCACCCGACTCCATGCACTAGCGCATGCACTTTGACGGCTCGACGATGCGAGCCGTCCTGGGAGCCGGCATCGTATTATCGTCTCTCAAGGGAGACCAACTCAATTACACGTGCCAGATCCGCTTCACCGCCTCCAACAACGTAGCCGAGTACGAGGCCCTCGTCCACGGCCTCCGGCTCGCCAGGGAAATCAGCATCAGGCCCATCCTATGCTTCGGTGACTCAGACCTCGTGGTGTAGCAGGTCTCTAGCGAATGGGATGCTAGAGACACCAACATGGCCAGCTATCACTTCCATGTCTAGCAGCTCACCTGCTCCGTCGAGGGATGTGAGTTCCATCACGTCCCCCGGGCCGACAACAAGGCGGCCGATACACTGGCCAAGATCGGCTCCACCCGGCAGGCCATCCTAGCAGGCATCTCCCTCGAGCGGCTGCTCATGCCATACATCAAGCCCTACCCTAAATCAGATTCCATCTTTGTGCCGGCTAACACAATCAGCCCATCGTCAGATCTAGCCGCCCAGCCGGCACCATCACCATCGGCCGCTCTACCGGCACCATCAACTACATCTGCCCGGCCGAGGGCTATCGAGCCAGCCACCTCCGCGGCGTCCGGCTCCAAGCCTGTGGCCGTCATGATGGCGATCGACGCCCCTCCTGCTGCCTCGGTCCCGGGGGCTAGTGAGCCGGTCCGGGGGGCTGGCGAGCCAGCCTGGGGGCTGGTCAGCCGGCTACGGGGGCCTCGGCTGTCTCCGACGTCCCACTCGAGCCCGAGCCGGCTCCCGTCTCGGCACCTTCATCGGCTCAGCCCATTCTGGTGTTCCTCTTGCGCGACGAGATCCCTCCCAACAAAGACGAGTCCCAACGGATCCAACGTCGTGGCCCCGCCTACAACATCATCAACAACGAGCTGGTCCACCGCAACACAACCTGCGTGTATCAGCGCCGCGTCAAGCCGGAGGAAGGGCAAGAAATCCTCCTCGACATCCACCAGGGCGAGTGCGGGCACCATGCCGCCTCCAAGACCCTGGTGCCCAAGGCGTTCCACTAAGGCTTCTACTGGACAACCGCCTTGGAGGAGGCCAAGCGGCTGGTCGACAAGTGCGAAGGATGCCAACGCTTCAGCACGAAAAGCCACATGTCAGGTACATCCCTCCAGACTATCCCCCTCTCGTGGACTTTCGCCGTTTGGGGGCTGGACATGGTGGGACCCTTCAAGACCGCACGAGGCGGCATTACACATTTGCTGGTAGCTGTCGACAAATTCACCAAGTGGATCGAGGCCCGGGACAATCAAGAAGCTGAATGGCCCCATAGCCATCTGGTTCATCAAGGATATCACAGTCCGCTATGGCGTCCCCCACAGCTTCATCACCAACAATGACACGAACTTCGCCAAGGGCGCGCTAGCGCCTTTCTGCGCCAAGCAAGGTATCCGTCTTGACTTGGCGTCCGTCGCCCACCCGTAGTCATATGGCCAGGTTGTGAAGGCAAATGTCCTGATCCTGGCCGGCATCAAGCCCCGGCTCGTTGCACCGCTGGTCCGGTCAGCCGGCTGCTGGATCGATGAGCTGCGGGCTGTCCTCTGGAGCCTCAGGACCATGCCCAAATGGTCAACCGGCTACACCCCTTTATTTCTCCTATACCGGTCCAAGGCAATCATCCGCACTGACATCAAATTTGATTCTCCTCGGGTTGCCTTTTATACGGAGAAGGACGTGAATGAGGCAAGAGAAGACGTTGTCGACCTCCTCAAGGAAGCCCGTGAGCTGGCACTGAGCTGAATGTCTATCAACCAGCAGAAGGTTCGGCACTACCATAGCAAGCGGATCTGGCCCCTCCCCTTTTGGGATGGAGACCTGGTCCTTAGGTGGATCCACCGTACAGCTGGCCAGCACAAGCTGTCCTCCCCATGGGAGCGCCTGTTCATCATCAGCAAGGCGCTGTACAACAACACGTACGATGTCATAGACGCCCAGAAGCCGCAGAAGCGCAAGAGAGACGCCTCAGCCGAGGAGACAGAGCGCCCGTGGAACGCGGCACTCCTCCATTCGTTTTACAGCTAAAAACTAGTGTATGTATGTATCCCTCCTCTTTTGGGCTTATGAATGCAGTGGGCGCCCCAAGCCTGCTCTTGGGGCACGCCCTTTTCGTTTCTTTTTGAACTCTTTTTTCGCCTCACCGGCTCCCAGTCCCGAGGGCTCGCCGGCTAGCCCTATCACCCTCCCCCGAAGTCGATCAAGTAATGTGAACTCAAGTAAGACCTACAACCCCTAACAGCTACAGACAAGCTCCCGGCTGTCCGGCTGAAGGGTCCTCAGGACGTCAAAACTTAGAGCACACGAAAATCGATCACAAGGGGATCGCCGGCTAGGGCTAGCCGAAACGCTATTTTTTATACTCTGCCACTCACCTTACACGAAACACTCTTGCGGTTCCCAAACTTACAACCGGCTCTCCCGAGGCGAACGCCCTGTCCCAGCTACTGGTCGGCTCCCAGCTTTCTGGCTGGCGGGGCCGAAACTAAGGGGGACAAGGTTTTGAGCAAAAAAACAAAAAGGGCAAAAAAGGGTAAGGCCGAGCCGGCACGCATAAAACAACATTTTAGCAACCAAAAGCTTCACAAAAACTTAAAAGGCCGACGACCACGAGCTCATTACATCTACACTCCGAATTGAGGTCTAACAAAATGTAGAAAAGTAAAGGGACCTACGTGGCTGTAGCGCTGTCTTCTCCTCCGGCATCCCCCGCGGCACATGACGTAGAGGCCCCACCCATGGCTCCGGCACGGTCAGCATCGGCTCCTGTCTCCGGGTGCCGAGCCGTCTTGGAGTCGGCATAGTCGTCGGTGCTAGAGTCAGCCTCTTCACCATCTGTTTCGGCGGTGCTCCCCTCCGGGTCCTCCAGTGCGAGCGCGTACTGGTCCTCGAGAAGCGCCTCGCCGTCTGCCCTGCACTCAGGGACGTACTCGTCCCACGCGGCAAAGGAGGTGAGGTCGCTCGCCCTCACCGCGAGCACGTCTGCAACCACGTCCAACTCCGCGTCAGTGCCGGCATTCGCGGTAGTGAGCAGCCCCAGATCCAGCTCGGGGTACCAGGACCTTGAAATGTGAAGCGCCATGCTCGCACCGGCCCGCGTGGTGGAAGCCCTCTAGGCGTTCACCCGCGCGGTCGTGAACTCCAGCCATCTCGACTGCCGGCTCATGGAGGTCGTTTCCACCGTGCCTGACCAGAGGGTGCGAACCAGCGCCTCACTAGCCGCCTGGAGCCACTTCAAGGACCTAACAACCCCCGTCCGCTGCACCCTGGCGGTGAGCCCCACCTCGTTCAAGGTTCGGGCGGCAAGCTGCCCAACGGAGACCCCCTGCGCGCGCTGGTCCTCACGGTAGGCCTCCACGGCCGCCTCTGCGGCCTCCTTTGTACCAGGGAAAAGCCCTAAGAAGAGAAGAAGACACGGGATGAGCAAAGAAGAAAATCAAAAACCAAGAAGCAACGCGAGGAAAGAATGAGACGACGAAGGCTTACCGCGCAGCATCCGGTCCACCTCGTTCGCTTGCTCCTGTAGTGCCGCCTCCCTAGCCGACCACTCTTGGAGCCGAGGCTCGTCCTCATCCCGAGCCGCCTGCACCTCCTCGGCCTCCTTCTCCAGCTTGGCGTCCTTGGCCTCCAGCTCTTGGGGGAGGACCCTCTCCCGCTCCTCTGCCTTTCGACGGAGAGCTACCTTGCGGTCCGCCAGCTCTTGGAAGTGGGCCACCTCGTGCTCGGCCGCCTCCTCCTGCACCTGGCTTGCCTCCTGGTGAAGACAAGAAAAAAAGGGGATTCGGCCCGCCTCCGCACCAGCCGGCTCGAATCTCGGGGACTACACCCTCACTCGAAAGTTGCAAGGATCTTACCTTGCAGGTCCGTGGACAGAGTGGTCAGCCGGCCCTCGACTTCCATGTACAGGCCCCAATAGGGTATTGTACGCGGCCACCCGGAGGTCGTGCGCTGCCTGCAAACAACGAAGATACAAAGATGCATTTTTACTCGACCCGACTACACCCCAGCCAACTCGAGTCTCGAGGGCTACATCCAATGGGTGCGCTCGCGCGCCCCCACTGGAAAAAACAACAAGGCAAAAAGAAAAGGCGAGAACTTATCGCGACAGCCTGCTCCTGGTTCACCAGTCGATTGTTGGCGGCCCGGGAATCTTGTGTCATTTGGGCGCGACAAGCGGCAAACATGTCTATAACAGCAGTCACTCCCGCCCCGAGGGTGCTTGGCGCCCCGCCAATAGCCCGGCCACCGGCTACAGCCCAGTTTTGCTACGGCCGCCCCCATCTCTGGGCCCAGTCGCCCCCTTGCTCGAGGTCACCACCGCGCTAGAGGCCCAAATGACGGGACCACACAGGACGTCCCTCCGGACGTCACGATTGACCTCGGCGGCCGCCCGCCTCCGGCTGCGCCCCGCGGTTCTCCTCCGGTGTCGAAACCTCGGTGATCGGCATGTGTGGAACCAGTGCGTCTAGAAATGACAAGGCCAGAACCGGCGCCTCCGATGGCGGCACCTCCGGAGGCTCCTCTACCTAAGGCAGCACACCCCCCTCTCCCGACGGGGCCGCGTTGCGTCCTGCCTCCTCTCCTGTCACGACACTGGCCGCGTCAGCACCGGTCGCCGCACGCGTGTCCTCCACGGCCTTCGCATCCGCCTCTGCCCAACGCTCGAGGTCATGATGATCCTTGAACCTCCTTTCCCAGCTGTGGGGAACAGCTCCCATGGCTGGTCGGTTGCTTCCCTGCTGGCTCTGCCGCCTCCTCCCACGAGCGGCGCTCCTTGTCGTGCCGCTCCCGCTCGGCCGCCTTGAGGTCGCGCCATGCTTCACGCTCCCTCTCCTCGGTGGTGCTCGGTGGCAACGCCCCCACGGCCTCGTTGGTCGGGGTCCTTCCCAGGGCGCAAGCTTTCTTGATCAGGCAAGATAAGAAGAGGCAGGCGGGGGAGAAGCAAACAGGCATGGCAATAAGGAGTCAGGCTTACCCGATAACGACGGGGACCGTCCTCCTCTCGGGGCCCATCTAGGCAACCCGTCTCTTCTTCCCATCGCCTCCGGGGCTGCCGCCCGGCTGCCCGGCGGCCGTCCGTTTGGGTGCCGGCTTGGAGGCGGCCAGCAGTTTCCCTTTGCCGCCTACGGACGCGTCGCCCTGACTGGGCTTGTGTCTAGCTCGGTGAAGATATCTCCTCTTTCCGTAACGTCGTCCTCCGAGGACTCGGGGTCCTCTGGAGCCTCTGCATCACGTGTCTCCTCTGACTCAGCATCATCGCCGGTCCAATCCCGCAAATACAAGTAGGGATGGAAATCACCCGTCGACGCGGTCTCCTCCGTCTTCGTCTTTGCCCCGTTGGCTATGGATGCGCCGGCTCGCTCCAAGTCCACTGGTTCCATGTCATCGGCGTCCTCGATCCCCCTCGGGGTCAGAGTCCACCACGTCGGCGCCCGTCTCCCCGTAGTTCTGCATCTGTGGGAAAACCTGCAAGTGGGAGAAGCTCCTCATTGTCAGGATAAGGGAAGACACCATCTTGGGAAGAAGAGAGGACGGGGACCGCAGCGCCGAATGGCTTCGGCTATACGGGGTCTTCTCCCATTGCCACCCCTCCTCGCTCAACTTCGCTGACGAGATGGCGTTCACCCTCCTCGCCACTCGAATCAGCTTCAACTCCTTGGTGGAGAGCCAGTAGGAGTCGTGCCACCCTCCCATCTGGCAGATAAGGTGTAGCCTGCTATGCAGCGGCTGCACCCAGCATGCCACCATCACGGCCAACAGGTCGGAGGCCTTCAACCCCTCTGTCCTGGTTATCACCAGCAAGCGCTCATAGAGCCAGTCCGCCGTCTCGGTCACCTGGGGCAGAGCCGTCCGCCAGTTCAGCATCGCAGCCGGCGGCTGGTTGACGAAGTCGTGGAGGTTGATGTAGTCCTCCTATGGCTTCATGTCCTTCACATAGAAGAACCCCCGCTGCCAATTCTTCACCGAGTCTTGCAACGGGAGCTTCGGGAAGCTGGTTCCGTTGCGGATGTGGATCAGGGCTCCTCCGTAGGCGGTCATGACCTTCTCCTTGGTCACCGGATCCTTCATCATGTGCCGCTTGAGGAAGAACAGGCAGAACCAATGGAAAAGCCACGGCTCCACCCGCAAGAATCCATCGCAGAGGGTGATGAACATCGCCAACTGCAGGACGATGTTGGCAGCGAGGTGGTGCGGTTGCAGGCCGAACCGCGTCAAGAATCGCCAAAAGAAGGTACTCGCCGGCAGACCGAGCCCGCGGAGTAAATGCTCAGCAAAGACGACCACCTCGCCCTCCTGTGTGGCCGGAGAGTTCTCCACCCTGGCGATGCACCCCTCCAAGTGCTCCTCTGATGGGAGCTTGTAGTGGTGGCGGAGGTGCTAGATGAACTGCTCATCGACATCATTGTCGTCCAACGCGCCCTTGCTCTCCATTGGCTCGAGAGGTGGCTTCCGGTCGCGGTGATGGGGGCAGATGCACGCTTGTGGTGGCCCTCGACAGTTGGCTGGTGGTGGCGCGGAGAGTGCATGGGTTTCGTGCTCTCTTTCTTTCTCTCAAAGCGTGTAGGAAGAGAGCAACGAAGATGATGCGACAGGGATGGGGGGAGCAAATGTGTGGTTCTGTCCTTCTCCCCTCGCCATTTAAAACCCCGTGTGGTTGGTCGTGGGGAGCTGATTCGTTGCAAGCGACCCCCACGATCCACGCCACTCGCAGGAGGGGAGTTATTGCATTTGGGAACGCCAACCAACGGCCCAAGCCGCAGAACATCCGTGCTCGTGAGCCGAGGCCACGGTCGTGGAGGGCCCAGCCCCACGGCCCGGTCTTGTCTGCCGCGTGGCACGTCAGGCTACAGCCCATCGTGCCCCCACGTGGTGTAGTTTCTCCGCCCGTTGGAGCGCTCGAGGCAGCACACAAAGCATCGACCGACTGCGGAGGCAGCTGTTGCGTGCCAGTGCCTTCCGGCTCCTGAATCGTGTCGCGGAACGAGAACGCAGAACTCAAGTTGGCGAGGTCCACCATGGCTTGCCGGCAGGTCTCCCCTACTTCGGGGACTACTGTCGGGGGGATAAACCCAGGGTAGGTTCATATCAAACCCTCAACGCCAACCTTCTAAAACGACTACAGGGCGAGTCACCTCCCCATGCAGTCCGGCTTCGCACTGCTGGCTACGACGATCCGGCCGTCTAGGAGCAAAGAGCCCCGGCTTCCTAGCCATCCACGCATTGGATGCCACAGTAGATGAGGATATGTACCTAGGGTATGGTCCTAGGCCTGACCTACATAACCTACCTAAGGACACTATATTGGAGGACTTGAAGATTACAAGAGAGATTCCGACTGGATTCACCATGGCGCTCAAGCCACTCGACAATAAATCCACTCGGAGGCTTCTCCCACCACTTGTCAGTCTCCTGTCACTCAGAAGGCCTCGCTACTAGTAGACGCTAGAGGACAAGAAGCCACCCCAGGGAGGCCAACAGATAGGCGTTCGGCCATTCGTCATTAGTAGCATTTATTGTGCACGTTGCCAGTAACGCACGTCTTTATTCCCATGATCGAACCCTTGGATGCCGGGCACTTATGAGGTTATCATACTCTATATAAGCCGCCCCTCCCCTCTGGCACAAGGGCTCGCACCTCCTATAACTCATACTATCCACATGACAAGAGCTCTCGAGCACTGAGACATAGGGTTGTTACCTCCACCAGAGGGGCCTAAACTCATACATACGTGTGTACACCCTCACCGTAGCTTGGACTCCGCCCTCTCCTTTCATACCCCTATCTTCTACTGTGAGACTCGTTCCCACGACAGTTGGCACCCACCATGGGGTAGGCGTCCAAGCGACTTCCGTTGAGGTTGCATTTTTTCTCCTTCGTCATGTCTTCCGGTGGTGGTTTGTTCCTAGGCCACGAGATCCGTCTCGGAGCTCTCACCTTCATTGCCGACGATTCGGCATGGCTTCTAGAGGCGCCTCTAGATGTTAAG
Source organism: Hordeum marinum (assembly GCA_022496015.1). Classification (NCBI taxonomy): domain Eukaryota; kingdom Viridiplantae; phylum Streptophyta; class Magnoliopsida; order Poales; family Poaceae; genus Hordeum; species Hordeum marinum. The sequence continues at coordinate 334,818,026 of CM039677.1, read as the reverse complement.
GCACTCCCGATCTGCGGGGCGGCGCACTTCTGCGCAAGCTCCTGTGGTATTCTTCTGTGACAACTGTCGACTTTGTATTCTTCGGCCCTCCCCGTTGTTCGCCGCTGCAAGGGATCCGGTCGCTCATGGCTCCAGCACTGGGTGAGGCATGTGGTGGCTCGCCAAGTATCATCTCCACAGATTGCGGCAATCGATCCCGCCGCGTCACTTCAAGGTGTGTTTGACTTGGAGTTAGGTTAGTCTGACGTTCCCTTCGAATGTGAGAGCTGTGATCCCATAGCGGAGGTTCTTATGGATGGTTCACATCAGAGCCTGCCGCCTGGCTTTGCCCATGGCAGGGGCAAGGCTGGTGGGGCATCGAATGGCCAGCCGCACCGGGATGATGGGGTCCTCCATACGCCCATCGTCGGTGCGACCGCTGAGGCCCAGGCCTTGGAGGCCACGCGCATTCGACTCGAAGAGCTTCAGAAGGAACTTGACGAGCGCACTCGCCAGCGTCCACCACCTCCTAGTCGATATGAGTGACAGCTATTTCCAAGTGGTTCCCAGAACAACATTGAGGTACACCGCACTCCAGTCTTAAATGTTACACCAGCGGCTAGGATCGCAGATTCCATTCAACTGTCACACTCAGAGGCTTCAAATTTGAGCATTGCTTGATGCAGCGCAACGCTAGAACTCAATCATTTCTCAATCGTGCAATAGAATACACAGCAATTCACCAAAGGCCGACACATTCCAGTCGGCTCATAGTCCAGGTTCACCTCTGTGTCATAGGGGAGGAGGTTTCCTTGAGGATCAGCACTAGGATCAGGGACGAGATCAGTTTCACCCTGGCGACCACCATCGAGTTCCCACCCCTTCGCGGAGTGGTCCATATGTGTCCCTGCACCAGGATGATAGGAGCCCGTTTGGTGAGGAACGGAACCCCGGGTTTGATGCAAGAGACGTCCTCCCTCAGAGGCGGATCGACAGAGGTGGAGCCCATAGAGATAGTTATGACAGAGATCACCTGAGTGGTAGCAGTGCTGTTATTTCTGGTCCTGAGTGTTTCAGTATCCGTTCTGCAGAGATTGCCCCCAACTTCAGGTTAGCAACGGGGATAAGCAAGTTTTCTGGCGAGTCAAAGCCGGAGACGTGGTTGGATGATTACCGAGTGGCTGTCAGATCGATGGGGGTAATGACAACATTGCAATGAAGCATTTCTCCTTAATATTGGATGGTTCGACCCAAGCTTGGCTGAATCGTATGGCTCCTTCTAGCATCTACTGTTGGGAGGATCTGGCTCGAGTGTTCATCAGAACTTTCGAGGGCACCTGCAAGCGTCCTGCTGGTCTGATTGATTTGCAGCATTGTGTTTAGAAGACCAACGAGTCATTGAGAGATTACAATCAGCGCTGGTCCACTTTGTATCATATAGTGGAGAATGTTTCCGAGCATCACGGTGTTTGTGCTTTCAAGGATGGAGTGAAGTACAGAGAGCTTTACCTAAAGTTTTGGCGAACAGGTGATATTCCACTGAGTAAGATGATGGAAATTTCCACTCGATACGCAACGGCGAAGAAGAAGACCGCCTCCACAACAGCAAAGGAAAAGGAGTCGACAATGACGCCTACGGGAATTCCAGTCGGAAGCAGAAGCGGAAGGCTAATGGCCCTGTTTAGGCAGAGGGAGCCGTTGTGGTGGCGCAAGGAAAACATAAGGGGAAGTCCAAGGGACAGTTCGCCCCAAAGAAAGGAAAAAAATTGTCGGGAATTGATGTTCTAGATTTGTCATGTGCAACCCACACGAGGAAAGACGAAGATGGTAATTTGATATTACCCAAACATACCACTCGATAGTGTCGTCTACTGATCCAGCAGTTCAAGGAAGGTCAGTCGAGTGAGAAAAGTCCTGAGAAAGAGGATGATGAAGACAAATAAACTTTTCCTGATGTCAACGCCACTCCGATGATTTTTGCTGATGTTGAAAGAAAGAGTCGATTGAAAGTTATCAACATTGAAGCCAACATGGTTTTTCATACAACTCCTACATACCTCAAGTGGTCTCAGACTGCTATCACGTTTGATCAGTCAGATCACCCTGCTCATGTGTTGCTACTTCCGGTTGGCAGGCTTTGGTTGTGGATCCCATTGTGGGGGCACTCGACTCCGCAAGGTCCTCATGGATGGAGGTACTAGATTGAACATTCTATATGCTGATACCCGCAAGGGAATGATAATCCCAATGTCCCGGCTCAGTGAGAGCAATATGCAGTTCCACAGAGTCATCCCAGGGAAGGAGGCCAGATTGCATTGGAGGTGGTGTTCGGCACCGATAAGAATTTTCATAAGGAGAAATTGACGTTTGAAGTCATGGACTTTTAGAGTGCATACCACCCCATCCTTGGTCGGCCAGCTTATGCCCGTTTCTTGACCCGTCCGTGTTATATGTATCTCAAGTTGAAGATGCCTGGTCCCAGGGGTGTGATCACAGTCACTAGCAATCGATAGAGGCCTGAGGAGTGCCTCCAGCGGGGCTCCAAAATTGCCGATCATTAGATGGCTATGGTCGAGTTGGAAGAGTACAAGAAGAGCGCTGACCCTGCTGAGTTGCTGCGTGCTAAGAAGCCTGCTTCAGAGTCAGCTTTTTAGTATTCAGGTGAAGTGAAGAAAGTACACATTCACCCGACAGACCCCAATGCTGCCCCGACTAACATCTCGACGACACTCGATGGCAAATAGGAAGCCGAGCTCATCCAGTCCTCCGTGAGAACTGGGACATTTTCACATGGAAGCCAGCTAACATGCTGGGGGTTCCTAGGGAACTGGCTGAGCGCTGAATGAGAGTCGATCCGAAGGCCAAGCCTGTCAAAGAGCACTTGCGTCGGTCGGCAGCAGAAAAGAGGAAGGCAATTGGCAAAGAGGTGACTGGTCTCTTGGCAGTTAAGTTCATTCGAGAGATTTACCACTCCGAGTGGCTCTCGAATGTCGTCGTGGTCCCCAAGAAGGACAAGTCACTCCACATGTGTATTGACTTCAAATATATGAATCAGGTCTGACCGAAAGATCATTTCCCGCTCCCTCGCATCGATCAGATTGTTGACTCGACTACGGAGTGTGAGCGTTTATTGTTTCTATATGCATACTTCGGTTACCATCAGATCCATTTGTTTTGTCCGAATGAAATAACAATAGCCTTCATCACCCCATTCAGGTGTTTATGCTATATCACCATGCCTTTTGGTTTGAAGAATGAAGGCGTTACTTTCATGTGCATGATTCAGAATGTTTACTCGACCAGATCCCTCAAAATGTCAAAGCTTACATGAATGATATTGTCATCAAGTTCCTCAAAGGTTCCAACCTGCTAGCTGACTAGGCTGAGACATTCTCGAATCTGAGGAAGTATGATATCAAGTTGAATCCGGCTAAGTGCACTTTTGGTTTTCAGGTGGCAAGTTACTCGGTTCTCTCGTTTCCAAATGAGGAATCGACGTCAATCCTGAGAAGATCAGTGCCATTACCCGAATGAAAAGCCCTATGCGAGTACACGATGTGCAGAAGCTCACAGGTTGTCTGGCGGCATTGAGTCGATTCATTTCTCGTCTCGGGGAGAAGGCATTGGCTTTGTACCAACTGATGAAGAAGTCTGATACGTTCGAGTGGACTCCAGAAGCCGAAGCAGCATTTGTCCAACTTCAAAGCCCTACTTTCCACCTAGCCAGTGCTTGCTGCTCCGCACAGCAAACAACCCTTGATCATGTACATTGCGACCACTAATCAGGTCATCAGTACAGTTCTCACTATCGGGAGGGAAGAAGGCAAGGCTTACAAGGTCCAACGCCCAGTCTACTACATTTCTGAAGTACTGACCCCTTCGAAGGCTTACAAGGGTTGAACAACAACAGCCAATCCAAATCCACTCGACGCACTGGACCATGTTCTTTGATGGCACGAAAATGTTGAACGGGTCTGGTGCTGGCATAGTTTTGGTATCCCCTAAAGGCAACAAGCTCATTTATGTCCTATAGATTCACTTTGATTCCTCCAACAACGAAGCAGAATACGAAGCACTCCTGTATGGGTTGTTGGGAGATGTAGTAGTAAATCAAAAAAACTCCTATGTGTCACCAAGATCTATCTATGAAGAAACCAACAGCGAGTGGGGAGAGATTGCATCTTCATACCTTTGAAGATCACAAAGCGGAAGCATTCACAAGAACGCGGTTGGTGGACACATACTCATAGCGATTCAGCTCGCGGTGGACTCCGATCTCAGCGCCGAACAATGGCGCATCCGCGTTCAACACACGTGTAGCCCACTGACGTCTCCTACGCCTTGATCCAGCAAGGAGAGAAGAAGAGGTTGGGGAAGATCTCCGACAGCACGACAACGTGGTGACGGTGGAGCTGCGTGGTCTTCGGCAGGGCTTCGCCAAGCACTATGGAGAATGAGGAGAGGGAGGAGTAGGGCTGCTCCGAGAGGAGAGGAACTTGTGTGTTGGGCAGCCCTAAAACCTCACATATATATAGGGGAGAGGGAGGAGGTGGCACCACATCTAGGGTTCCCACCCTAGATGGTGCGGCAGCCCTAGATGGGGCTTGGCCGGCGGCCAGAGAGGGAGGAGAGGAGGACGCAGCCCTAGGTGGGCCTTAGACCCATCTGGACCTAGGGTTTCCCCTCCCTCCAACTCTCATGTGCCTTGGGCCTGGTGGGAGTGGTGTACCAGCCCACCTAGGGGATGGTTCCCTCTGCCTTCATCCCATGGAGCCCTCCGGGGCTTGTTGCCCCACTTGGTGGACCCTTGGTGGACCCCCGGAACACTTCCGGTGCACCCGGTACGTTACCGGTAATTCCCAAAACACTTCCGGTGGCAAATCCTCACTTCCTATATATCAATCTTTGTCTCCAGACCATTCTGGAACTCCTCGTGACTTCCGGGATCTCATTCGGGACTCCGAACAACCTTCGGTAACCACGTACACTACTTCCCTATAACCCTAGCATTATCGAACATTAAGTGTGTAGACCCTACGGGTTTGGGAGACACGTAGACATGACCGAGACACCTCTCCAGTCAATAACCAACAACGGGATCTGGATACCCATGTTGGCTTCCACATGCTCCATGATGATCTCATCGATGAACCACGATGTCAGGATTCAATCAATCCCGTATGCAATTACCTTTGTCTATCAATATGATACTTGCCCGAGATTCGATCGTCGGTACCCCTATAACTTGTTCAATCTCGTTACCGGCAAGTCTCTTTACTCATTCCGTAATACATCATCTCATGGCTAACTCCTTAGTCACATTGAGCTCATTATGATGATGTCTTATCGAGTGGGCCCAGAGATACCTCTCCATCACACGGAGTGACAAATCCCGGTCTTGATTCGTGCCAACCCAACAGACACTTTCGGAGATACCCATAGTGCACATTTATAGCCACCCAGTAACGTTGTGACGTTTGGCACAACCAAAGTATTCCTACGGTATCGGGGAGTTGCACAACCTCTGGTCTAAGGAACCGATACTTGACATCAGAAAAGCGTTAGCAGACGAACTACACGATCTTGTGCTATGCTTAGGATTGGGTCTAGTCCATCACATCATTCTCCTAATGATGTGATCCCATGATCAACGACATCCAATGTCCATGGTCATAAAACTATGACCATCTATTGATCAACGAGCTAGCCAACTAGAGGTTCACTAGGGAGATGTTGTGGTCTATGTATTCACACATCTATTACAGTTTCAGGTTAACACAATTATAGCATGAACAATAGACAATTATAATGAATAAGGAAATACAATAATAACCATTTTATTATTGCCTTGAGGGCATATTTCCAAGAGTCTCCCACTTGCACTAGAGTCAATAATCTAGTTACATTGTGATGAATCGAACACCCATATCATTCTGGTGTTGATCATGTTTAGTCAATGGATCTATGACATTCAGATCCGTATGTACTTTACAAATATCTATATCTCCCTCCTGAATGTAATCACGGATGGAGTTGAAGCGGCGCTTGATGTGTCTTGTCTTCTTGTGAAACCTGGGCTCCTTCGCAAGGGCAATAGCTCCAGTCTTGTCACAGAATAGAGTCATCGGGCCCGACGCATTGGGAATCACTCCTAGATCAGTGATGAACTCCTTCATCCAGACTCCTTCCTTTGCTGCTTCCGACGTAGCTATGTACTCCAGTTCACATGTAGATGCCGCCATGATGCTTTGCTTGTTGCTGCACCAGCTGATTGCCCCTCCGTTCAAAATATACACGTATCCGGTTTGCGACTTGGAGTCGTCCGGATCTGTGTAGAAGCTAGCATCGATGTGACCCTTTACGATGAGCTTTCGGCACCTCCATATACGAGAAACATGTCCTTTGTCCTTTTTAGGTACTTCAGGATATTCTTGACCGCTGTCCAGTGTTTCGCTCCGGGATCACTTTGGTACCTCCCTACCAAACTTATGGCAAGGTTCACATCAGGTCTGGTACACAGCATGGCATACATAATAGAGCCTATAGCTGAAGCATAGGGGATGACACTAATCTCTTCTCTCTATTTTGCCGTGGTCGGGCATTGAGTCGTACTCAATCTCAAAGTCTGTAGCATAGGCAAGAACCCCTTCTTGGACTGATCCATATTGAACTTCGTCAATATCTTTTCAAGGTATGTGCTTTGTGCAAGACCTATGAGGCGTCTCGATCTATCGCTATAGATCTTAATACCTAATATGTAAGCAGCTTCTCCAAGGTCCTTCATTGAAAAACACTTATTCAAGTTGGCCTTTATACTTTCCAAGATTTCTATATCATTTCCCATTATCAGTATGTCATCCACATATAATATGAGAATTGCTATAGAGCTCCCACTCACTTTCTTGTAAATACAAGGTTCTCCATAAACCTGTACAAACCCAAACACTTTAATCACCTCATTAAAGCGAATGTTCCAACTCCGAGATGCTTGTACCAGCCCATAAATGGAGCGCTGGAGCTTGCATACTTTGTTAGCATCTTTAGGGTCGACAAAACCTTCCGGCTGCATCATATACAATTCTTCCTTCAGGAAGCCATTAAGGAATGTCGTTTTGACGTCCATTTGCCAGATCTCATAATCATAAAATGCGACAATTGCTAACATGATTCGGATAGACTTCAGCATCGCTACGGGTGAGAAAGCCTCATCGTAGTCAACTCCTTGAACTTGTCGATAACCCTTAGCAACAAGCCGAGCCTTATAGACGGTCACATTACCATCCGTGTCAGTCTTCTTCTTAAAGATCCATGTATTTTCAATGGCTCGCTTATCATCAGGCAAGTCCTTCAAAGTCCATACTTTGTTCTCATACATGGATCCTATCTCGGATTTCATGGCCTCAAGCCATTTGTTGGAATCGGGGCCCGCCATCGCTTCTTCATAGTTTGAAGGTTCACCGTTGTCCAACAACATGATCTCCAGGACAGGGTTGCCGTACCACTCTGGTGCGTAACATGTCCTAGTGCACCTTCAATGTTCAATAGTAACTTGATCTGAAGTTTCATGATCATCATCATTAACTTCCTCTCCAGCCGTTGTAGGCTCCATAGAAACAACTTCCTGTGCTGCGCTACTCTCCGGTTCGAGTGGAGGTACAATTACCTCATCAAGTTCTATTTTCCTCCCACTTCTTTTGAGAGAAACTCTTTCTCGAGAAAGGATCCATTCTGGGCAACAAAGAATTTGCCTTCATATCTGAGGTAGAAGGTATACCCAATAGTCTCTTCGGGATAACCTATGAAGACGCACTTTTCCGCTTTGGGTTCGAGCTTCTCAGGTTGAAGTTTCTTCACATAAGCATTGCATCCCCAAACTTTTAGAAATGACAGCATAGGTTTCTTTCCAAACCATAATTCATACGGCATCATCTCAACGGACTTTGATGGTGCCCTATTTAAAGTGAATGTGGCAGTCTCTAATGCATATCCCCAAAATGATAGCGGTAAGTCGGTAAGAGACATCATAGATCACACCATATCCAATAGAGTGCGATTATGATTTTCAGACACACCATTTCGCGGAGGTGTGCCAGGTGGCGTGAGTTGTGAAACATTTCCACATTTCCTTAGGTGCGTGCCAAACTAGTGACTTAAATATTCTCCACCACGATATGATCGTATGCACTTTATTTTCCTGTCATGTTGATTCTTTACCTCACTCTGAAATTCCTTGAACCTTTCAAAGGTTTCAGACTTATGTTTCATTAAGTAGACATACCCATATCTGCTCACGTCATCAGTGAGGGTGAGAACATAACGGTAGCCACTGCGAGCCTCAACGCTCATTGGACCGCATACATCGGTATGTATTATCTCCAACAAGTCAGTTGCTCGCTCCATTGATCTGCAGAACAGAGTCTTGGTCATCTTGCCCATGAGACATGGTTCACATGTGTCAAATGATTCAAAATCAAGAGACTCCAAAAGTCCATCATCATGGAGCTTCTTCATGCGTTTGACACCAATATGACCAAGGCGGCAGTGCCACATGTAAGTGGGACTATCGTTATCAACCTTACACCTTTTGGTACAAACACTATGGACATGTGTAACATCACGTTCGAGATTCATCAAAAATAAACCATTGACCAGTGGGGCATCACCATAAAACATTTCTCTCATATAAATAGAACAACCATTATTCTCAGATTTAAATGAGTAGCCATCTCGTATCAAGCGAGATCCAGATACAATGTTCATGCTCAAAGCTGGTACTAAATAACAATTATTAAGGTTTAAAGCTAATCCCGAAGGTAGATGTACAGGTAGCGTGCCGACGGCGATCACATCGACTTTGGAACTATTCCCGACGCGCATTGTCACCTCGTCCTTTGCCAGCCTTCGCTTATTCCGCAGCTCTTGCTTGGAGTTACAAATGTGAGCAACTGCACCGGTATCAAATACCCAGGAGCTACTACGAGCGCTGGTTAGGTACACATCAATAACAAGTATATCAAATATACCTTTAACGGTGTCGGTCTTCTTATCCGCTAAGTACTTAGGGCAGTTCTGCTTCCAGTGACTGGTACCCTTGCAATAAAATCACTCAGTCACAGGCTTGGGTCCATTCTTGTTTTTCTTCCTGACAACTTGCTTACCGGGCGCAGCAACAGCTTTGCCGTCCTTCTTGAAGTTCTTCTTACCCATGCCTTTCTTGAAACTAGTGGTCTTATTCACCATCAACACTTGATGCTCCTTTTTGATCTCGACATCTGCTGATTTCAGCATCGAGTACAACTCAGGAATGGTCTTCTCCATGCCCTGCATGTTGTAGTTCATCACAAAGTTCTTGTAGCTAGGAGGATTCTGTCAATGACCGAGTCATCCGGGAGATTAACTCCCAGCTGAGTCAAGGGGTTGTGCAACCCAGACAACCGGTTTCAGCTCTTGGAACATCTCATATGCTCTGTGTTTCTCAAAATGCTTTTGGAGCCCCGGTTCTAAACTGTAAAGCATGCTGCACTGAACAAGGGAGTAATCATCACAGCGCGACTGCCAAGCGGTCGTAACGTCTTGGTGTGCTGGGAAAATGGGTGAGTCACCTAGCGGTGCATCAAGGACATACAATCTCTTGGAAGCTATGAGGATGATCCTCAAACTATGGACCCAGTCTGCATAGTTGCTTCCGTCATCCGTCAGCTTGGTTTTCTCTAGGAACGCGTTGAAGTTGAGGGTGACATTCGCGTTGGCCATTGGATCTACAACATAGATTGTAAAGACAATTTTGGACTAAGTCCATGATAATTAAGTTCACATAATCAAATTATTTAATAAACTCCCACTTAGATAGACATCTCTCTAGTCATCCAAGTGATACATGATCCATGTCAACTAGCTCGTATCCGATCATCACGTGAGACGGACTAGTTATCCATGGTGAACACCTCCATGTTGATCGCATCTCCTATACAACTCATGTTCGACCTTTCGGTCTTCCGTGTTCTGAGGCCATGTCTGTACATGCTAGGCTCGTCAAGTCAACCAAAGTGTTTCGCATGTGTGAATCTGGATTACACCCATTGTATGCAAACGTTAGAACCTATCACACCCGATCATCACGTGGTGCTTCGGAACAACGATCCTTAGCAACGATGCACAGTTAGGGTGAACACATCTCTTGAAATTTTATTGAGAGATCATCTTATTTACTACTGTCCTTCTAAGCAAATAAGATGTAAACATGATAAACATCACATGCAATCAATATAGTGACATGACATGGCCAATATCATGTTGCTCCTTTGATCTCCATCTTCGGGGCACCATGATCATCACTGTCACCGGCACGGCACCATGATCTCCATCATCATGCCTTCATAAAGTTGTCTCGCCAACTATTACTTCTACTACTATGGCTAACGTTTAGCAATAAAGTAAAGTAATTACATGGCATTTATGATTGACACACAGGTCATACAATAAAATAAGACAACTACTATGGCTCCTGCCGGTTGTCATACTCATTGACATGCAAGTCGTGAATCCTATTACAAGAACATGATCAAACTCATACATCACAATGCATCACATCACATCCTTTTGTTCATAACACATCACAAGGCATATGCTACAAAAACAAGTTAGACGTCCTCTAATATGTAGTTGCAAGTTTTACGTGGCTGCTATAGGTTTCTAGCAAGAACGTTTCTTACCTACGCCAAAACCACAACGTGATATGCCAATTGCTATTTACCCTTCATAAGGACCCTTTTCATAAAATCCAATCCAACTAAGGTGGGAGAGACACACACCCGCTAGCCACCTTATGCAACAAGTGCGTGTCAGGCGGTGGAACCGGTCTCACGTAAGCGTACGTGTAAAGTTGGTCCGGGTCGCTTCATCCCACAATACCTCCGAATCAAGATAAGACTAGTGGTGGTAGCAAAATTAACAAGATTGAGACCCACAATTGCTTTGTGTTCTACTCGTGCATAGATTCTATGCATAGACCTAGCTCATGATGCCACTGTTGGGAGACGTAGTAGTAAATCAAAGAATTCCTACGTGTCACCAAGATCTATCTATGAAGAAACTAGCAACGAGTGGGGAGAGATTGCATATTCATACCTTTGAAGATCGCAAAGCGGAAGCATTCACAAGAACGCGGTTGGTGGAGTCATACTCGTAGCGATTTAGATCGCGGTGGACTCCGATCTCAGCGCCGAACAACGGCGCCACCGCGTTCAACACACGTGCAGCCCGGTGACGTATCCTACGCCTTGATCCAGCAAGGAGAGAAGAAGAGGTTGGGGAAGATCTCTGGCATCACCACGGCATGGTGACAGTGGAGCTGCGTGGTCTCCGGCAGGGCTTCGCCTAGCACTACAGAGAACGAGGAGAGGGAGGAGTAGGGCTGCGCTGAGACGAGAGGAACTCGTGTGTTGGGCAGCCCTAAAACCTCACATATATATAGGGGAGAGGCAGGAGGAGGCACCCCATCTAGGGTTCCCACCCTAGAGGGTGCGGCAGCCCTAGATGGGGCTTGGCCGGCGGCTAGAGAGTGAGGAGAGGAGGGCGCAGCCCTAGGTGGGCCTTAGGCCCATCTGGACCTAGGGTTTCCCCTCCCTCCACCTCTCCTGCGCCTTGGGCCTAGTGAGAGTGGTGCACCAGCCCACCTAGTGCTGGTTCCCTCCACCTTCGGCCCATGGAGCCCTCCGGGGCTGGTGGCCCCACTTGGTGGACCTTTGGTGGACCCCCGGAACCCTTCCGATGGTCCCGGTATGTTATCAGTAATTCCCGAAACACTTCTGGTGCCAAATCCTCACTTCATATATATCAATCTTTGTCTCCGGACCATTCCGGAACTCCTTGTGACGTCCGGGTTCTCATCTGGGACTCCGAACAACCTTCAGTAACCACGTACACTATTTCCCTATAATCCTAGCGTCATCAAACCTTAAGTGTGTAGACCCTACGGGTTCGGGAGACACGTAGACATGATTGAGACACCTCTCCGGTCAATAACCAACAGCGGGATCTGGATACCCATGTTGGCTTCCACATGCTCCACGATGATCTCATCGGATGAACCGCGATGTTGGGATTCAATCAATCTGTATGCAATTCCCTTTGTCTATCGGTATGATACATGCCAGAGATTCGATTGTCGGTATCCCTATACCTTGTTCAATCTTGTTACCGGCAAGTCTGCTTACTCGTTCCATAATACATCATCCCGTGGCTAACTCCTTAGTCACATTGAGCTCATTATGATGATGTCTTACCGAGTGGGCCCAGAGATACCTCTCCATCACACGGAGTGACAAATCCCAGTCTTGATTCGTGCCAACCCAACAGACACTTTCGGAGATACCCGTAGTGCACCTTTATAGCCACCCAGTTACGTTGTGACGTTTGGCAGACCCAAAGTATTCCTACGGTATTCGGGAGTTGCACAACCTCATGGTCTAAGGAAACGATACTTGACATTAGAAAAGCTTTAGCAGACGAACTACACGATCTTGTGCTATGCTTAGGATTGGGTCTTGTCCATCACATCATTCTCCTAATGATGTGATCCCGTTATCAATGACATCCAATGTCCATGGTCATGAAACCGTGACCATCTATTGATCAACGAGCTAGAGAACTAGAGGCTCACTAGGGACATGTTGTGGTCTATGTATTCACACATGTATTATGGTTTCCGGTTAACACAGTTATAGCATGAACAATAAACAATTATCATGAACAAGGAAATACAATAATAATCATTTTATTATTGCCTCTCGGGCATATTTCCAATATGGGTTGCATATGGCCATCTCACTCGTCGTCAATCACTTGATGGTTTACGGTGACTCTGATTTGGTGGTCAATTAAGTGATGAAACAATGGGATGTCAGGAACCCCGCTATAATCGGATACTGCAATGCTGCGAGAAAGCTTGAGAAGAAGTTTGAAGGCTTGGAACTCGATCATGTTCCCCTAGTGAAGAATCAGATAGCTGATGAGATTGCAAAGATTGGATCCTCTCGGAGGCCTGTCCCTAGCAATGTGTTTCTCGAACACCTGCATACCCCTTCGGTGTAGGAGGACCCCTTCACTAAAGAGCCCCCGCAAGCTATAAGTGCCACTTATCCGACTGAAGTTGATATCCCTATGGTCATAGATCTTGTCATGGAGATTCTGGTCATCACGCTCGACTGGACTGTGCCTTATATTGCATATATCCCGATGCAAGAACTCTCGGAGGACGAAGCTGAAGCTCGGCAGATTGTTCATAGATCCAAGAATTTCACTGTCATGAACGATCAGCTCTACGGAGAAAGTGTAACTGGTGTGACACAGCGGTGCATTTCCCTTGAAGAAGGTCGAATGATCCTAGAAGAGATTCACTTGGGGACTTGCGGTCATCATACTAAGTTGGTTTCTTCTGGCCGCGTGCCAATGAGATGCTAAGGACATTGTTGATCACTGCAAAGGGTGCCAATTCTATGCAAACTTGTCACACAAGCCTGCTTCTGCCTTGAAGACTATTCCACTCGTCTGGCCGTTTGCTGTCTGGGGTTTGGATATGGTTGGTCCCTTTCGGACAAGATAGAGTGGATTTACTCATTTTCTTGTTGTAGTCGACAAGTTTACGAAGTGGATTGAGGCCAAGCCTATAAAGAAACTGAACTCTCGCACCGCGATCAAATTCATGAGAGAGGCAATCTTCCGGTATGGATATCCCCATAGTATTATCGCAGATAATGGCTCAAACTTCAACTCGGAAGAATTCAGACACTTCTGCTTATCCCGAGGCACTCGGGTTGATTACGCATCCATTGCACACCCTCAAATTAACGCTTAAGCTGAGCGACCCAATGGCCTTATCCTTCAAGGGGCGAAGCCTCGACTCACGCGAGACTTAGATCATGCAGCTGGAGGTTGGGTGTTAGAGTTGCCATCTGTTCGCTGGGGCTCGACAACAACTCCCAATCGGTCAACTAGACGCATGCCTTTCTTCTTGGTATATGGAACGAAAGCCATTTTGTTGAGTGATCTCCTTCACAATTTCCCTCGTGTAGATCTTTACTCCGAGGCTGAAATGGAACAAGCATGTCAGGACGGCGTGGAATTCTTAGAAGAGGATCATGAGATGGCTTTGATTCAGTCGACTGTATATCAGCATGACTTGCGTCGCTTTCATGCAAAACATGTCAAGAATCGGTCATTTCAGGAGGGAGATCTGGTGCTAAGAGTGGATTAGCAGCGACCTCACAAGCTCGCACCTGCATGGGAAGGTCCCTTCGTCGTCACCAAAGTACTAAAGAACGGATTCTACCACCTCTACAACCTCAAGAAGAAAATCGATGAGCCTCAGGCCTGGAACGCAGATCTACTTCGACACTTCTATAGCTGAAGGCTGAGCTGTTTTGATGTAATAAAAGTATTCCAAGCTATGTCATTTATGCAAGTTTTGACTTCTGGAGTCTTTGGTCGATTCCGATCGCACAATCCAACATTTGGGAGTACTACGAGTGACGAGCAATCCTCTCACTCGGGGGGCTTAGCTGCGAACCAATTTTCGCGTAAGTTAAAACCTTTCTGTGTGGATAGCAGTCCAATTACTCAGAAACTTAGCTATGAACCACTCTTCGGCTAAGTTCAAAGCTTCTCCGAGTGTTGAGCGATCCTCACACTTGGGGTCTTAGCTGTGAATCCGTTATCGCCTAAGGATAACTTCATGTTCACTCGGAAACTTAGCTACGAATCAGTCTTCGTCTAAGCTCAAAACTTCTTCTTGTGTCGAGAGATCCTCACACTCGCCGGCTTAGCTGCAAACCATCTTTCGCCTAAGTAAAATACCCTTCCGAGTGGATAACATCGTGTTCACTCAGAAACTTAGCTACAAATCAGTCTTCGTCTAAGTTCAAAGCTTCCCCGAGTGTCGAGCGATCCTCACACTCGGCGGCTTAGCTGCGAACCAGCTTTCGCCTAAGTAAAAAACCTTCCGATCGGATAACATCATGTTCACTCGAAAACTTAGCTACGAGTCAGTCTTCATCTAGTTTCAAAACTTCTTTGAGTGTCAAGCGATCCTCACACTCGGGGGCTTAGCTGTGAACCAGCTTCTCCTAAGTAAAAACCCGTTCCGAGTGGATAACATCATGTTCACTCGGAAACTTAGCTACGAATCAGTCTTCGTCTAAGTTCAAAACTTCTCCGAGTGTCGAGCTACCCTCACACTCAGTGGCTTAGCTGTGAACCAGCTTTTTCCTAAGTTAAAAATTGCAGCCAAGTGAAGAATATACTTCTCACTCGGGGACTTGGAAAAATGAATTCGGTCAAACAAATGATTGAAAGCAAAATGC
This sequence comes from Hordeum marinum, assembly GCA_022496015.1. Classification (NCBI taxonomy): domain Eukaryota; kingdom Viridiplantae; phylum Streptophyta; class Magnoliopsida; order Poales; family Poaceae; genus Hordeum; species Hordeum marinum. The sequence goes on along the minus strand of CM039677.1, from coordinate 334,802,688 downwards.
AGATAAATCCAAAGGTTCTAGTGCGAGTAAAAGTTGTGCACGCAAGCGAAGGTACTAAGGCTTAAGGCCTGAATGATGTTCTAAGGTGGTTACATCTCCACTCGGCATACCGAGGCGAATAAAGATTTGACTATAAATGAAGTTGTTTAAACACTAGTAGGACTTGTTGGCTTGACAAAGGTGTCCAAATTAAACCCATCTATGATCCGAGTGGCTGATTCAATGAAGGTCTCCATGAAGCCCTCGAACTACAGTTTTTTCGTGTTGATCATCCAAAGATCCTTCAGCTTGTTCTCTCTTGCCTCCTTGCAATGGACTCAGATGAGAAAGAGCACCACATCGGCTTTGCAGCGAGCAGTTGATTTCTTCCAAACTTGCACTCGATTGGGGATCTCATTGAGGCTAGTCATCATTGATTCAACGTTGGTCTGGAGGGTGTCTTCAGGCCATAGTTCCTTGTCAATCTTCTCCAGTGCAGCCTTCAGTCGAATGACGTATGCTTGAACATCCTGGAGACAGACGTTGAGGCGGAACATGCTCATGGACACAACATCTCCAACGGGCGACTTAGTGGGATCCATATTCGGCTCGATCTCTTTGGTCTCTTTCTCAAAGTCCTGGCATAATTCTATATGGAGGAAGGAATAGAAAGATGGTTACATTACTAGCCAATGGGGATTAAGGAAGTTCACTCGACAAGGAAAGTTACCATCAAGCATGATGAACATCTTCTTTGTGAAATCTCCCAAATGCTTCTCCACACCATTGCTCCTCCAGGTCAGCTGTTTGGTCTTCTTGATAATTTCAGCCCATTCCAGTTTCAGCCTGGAGTGTTCTTCCTCTATCTTCTCGGCGGCTTCAGTCTTCTCCCTCGCCACCTTTTGAGCATCAGCGAGTGCCTTGTACTTCTCCTCTAGTGCTTTCTTCATGGTATCTAAAAAATAGCATTGTTGAGTCACACTTGGAGTCGACGATTTTCATCATGTACGTCTGTTCGAGTGAGAGCACTCGGTTCAAAGGATGAAAGGTGAAAGGAAAAGTGCATTGGGTGGACAAGAATTACCTCCCAAGGTCTTCAACTCAGTCTGTGCATATTCTAGGTTCTTCTTAGAGACTTCCAGATCTAATTGCAATTGGTTCTTCTCCTTCTCCAGGTCTTTGTACTGGGTGCCAAGTTCGCAAGCTCTCCGAAATCAACAAAAAAATAGTTCAGTCGACATGAAAATTTATCCACTCCCGAGTGGAAAGGATCAAGAACAATCGACTGGATGGTGGCTCGCCACCCCACCCCACACCCGTGAATAGCGTCATATCATGGTTGATGGAAATGATGTCCATGAAACCTGCGTCATATAATGGTTGATGGAAATGGTATCCATGAAACCTGCAAGGTAGCTTCGGACCTTTCCATTCCTAAGGCAAACATTTAGAAGTGTTAACACTAAGGCAAAGAGTTCACTCGGCACATCGAGTGGCAAAAGTACTCCATGTACGATAAAGGACCCTGAGTCCAAGTTCTTAAGACCACTGCTCATCGTCAATGATCAATAGTAGTCTCGAGGACTACACCCAGTGGGTGCACTCAGTGTGCCCCCACTGGTTTCTAAATCACTCGACCAGGTCCGACCTATCCAAGAAGAAAATGGTCTCTATCAGACCCCCACCGATGTTAGCACTCGACGGCGGTCTCGGGGACTACACCCAGTGGATGCACTTAGTGTGCCCCCGCTTGATCTGCTAACACTCGATCTGTCGAGTGGCAAGCAAATAAAAAAATGTGCGCAAGCATGTGAACATCGTGTCTATTAAGACCCCCGCCGGTGCAAGCACTCGACGACGGTCTCGGGGACTACACCCAGTGGGTGCACTCAGCATGCCCCCACTGGACCTTCTATCACTCGGTCTGTCGAGCGGTTACCAAAACAATTCTAGGACCCCTGCCGATGTCATCACCATTTGACAGCGATCTCAGGGACTACACCTAGTGGGTGCACTCAGCGTGCCCCCACTGGACCGAAACCCACTCGACTAAGACGTGATCTACTCGAGAGGAGAACATACAATTATGCTACAAAAGTAAAACCACTCAGTGGGTGTAGAATCAAGAAAGACAAGAATTCAATCGGTAATGCACTTACAATCGCACTTACTCAGACATTGGTGCAAAGCGCCGTGCTGGCATCGTAAGCCAACTTGCTTGCTTCGTACGCCTCTTCTGTGCACAGCATCATCTGCTTTGCTTGAATCATGACCTCCTTGGAAGCTCCAGTTTGGTGTTCCGGGACATGATGCAGAGGAAAGACAGTCGCCGGCTGAATCGATGCTACAGCTGGAGTTGCTGAGGTGGCCTGGGGTTGTCTGATTGGTGTTGAGGCCACAATGGTTGAAACAGCTGGTGGGGCACTCGACAACGGAGCCGCGAGCTCGGTTCTAGCTCGGGACGAGTCACCTATCCCTTGAGACGACGCAACAGCCGACCTTTGAGGCATTTGCGCCGATGATGTTCTTCGGGCGCGTACTCGCGGGGTGTTTGAGGTCACACCTTCACCCCTCGTACCCCGAGGTTGCTCTTCATTGTCCTCCAATTGAATGATCTCTACAAACACCAATCGACAACATTAGCTTATTCAATCTGCAAATCAATTAAAAAAACAGAGCCGAGTCAAGATTTGTTATACCTCGTTGGGAAGTGGCCGCGTCAGCAGTATCCACATCCATTTGCTCCTTTCCGTCTCATGGAGGCGACATTACTGAGGTAGCGAGTCTGGTAGACCAAATTCCACTCGGTCAACAAGAATACGAAGTCCTATACAACAGCGAAAGAAGAAAACGAACACTTACGTTGAGACAACGGGTACACCGATCTTCATTCGGGGCAAAGCCTTCCGAGGTTTCGGCACGTCCAACCTGGGCTGCTTTGCGGCTCGTTCACTCGACTCAACCGTCAAGGTTCGGTCCCTCTTAGGGTTCCTGCCAGTCGACGCTAAGGTCCTGTTTGGGGCGGTCGTGGGGTCCTGATGCTTCTTGGAGCGATTCTTAGTGCGTGGAGGACACTCGACTTCTTCTTCGTCCTCGTCCGAGCCCTCGTATTCGTCCTGGGTTTTGTCAGCATAATCAAAATCGATATTGCCGCCCTCGCTCTCCCCTCCGTAATCGGGATAGGTGAATACATGTTCATCAGTTCCTGCAAAATTCAAACAATAAAGTTAGTCGACCGAACACTCAGTCACTCGACGGAACAATACGACAGTCGACAAAGATATAATTTACCAGATTCGTTGGTGAATTCTCAGCACAGAACGGCTTGATCCACTGTCGGGACCCCGATCCTAAGTCATATGAATCCACACTGTAACATATCACATCACTTTGCGGCCTCACGCACGGTAAGCTCCACAGCTATAGCCTTACCTTAGTCGGGACCGTTTGTGTCTTTTGGCTCACGTATGTGAACATGTCGCTGGCAATCAAACGATAGAGAACCCAGGCCAACATGACTAGTCATAGGACCCAAGTGGCACATCCATACGGAAATAGGCATACGTAACCCAGCAATGTAGGTGTCGGCCTCGAGCATGTCTAGACGAGTCATAGCAAGCTACAAGGACTCCATTACGTCGTGAGACATAAATGCCATCACTGCGCGTAGACGAGTCATAGTAGGGTACAGGGACTCCATTACACTGCGAGACATTCCCCGAAGGGACAGACACAATAGCAAACAAGGATACATGTCGGTCAATCAATGTGTCTGGAGTAGTAGCAAGCTACCATGGCTCAGTGGAAGCACAAAGAGGCAGTTTCCCATAAAGAGTACTACTAAAAGGCACACGACTAGGTGTCGGACCCCATAGATACGGTTGCACGTCACACGTATGCACGACATGCCCAATATGCATAGATACAACCATGGCATCACAACATAACCATACAACAACTTTTATTTAAGGGGCTCAGACGAGCCTTGCATAACATGTTCTTGTAGATAGGGGTCACATGACTCGACACTCAAGTCATACAAACAAGTTCATACAAACCAAGCGAAAGCATAAGCTGTCTGAGTACAGAAAGATGAAAGGGTAAAAAGGCACATGGCCTGACTATCTACAGCCCGCCACAGGGCATAGGGTCGTAGCTGGGACACCAGCTATTCGGCATCGTCGACATCTAGAAAGAACCCTCTTGATGGGTCCTGGGTCTCATCTGCAACATTTATTAAGCAAACATGAGTACAAACGTACTTAGCAAGTCTTTAAAGCAGACCTAGACTATTCATGCTCATGTATCAACAAGGGGGTGGTGGAGTTTATTCAGCAATGCCATCTTTGACTCATGACTAACCTACATTACACAATTTTAACTCTTTGTTTAAATTTTAGACATCGCACACGAGTCCACTAACTCCATGACAATACACCGCCATGGATTCACTTCCCTCTCCTAGGAGAGTGCCATCCACGATACCCACACTTGTCTTGATATTTTTATGAGTATACATTTGATTATCTATGAACATCATAAGTTATCCAAGTAGTCCATATCCGAGGACACAGCTATTCGAATAGTTTCATACCCTACAGGGGTGTACTTCTTCAGACATGCTCTCGCCACTTATCGTTGTGTGCTCATAAAACCATGCACCTCGGCAACCTTCAAGCGGAAGCCCAGCGAGGGATTCGGCCACGACTGTCAATCACATAAGACCTCTAGTCCTGGCTATCGCCTATTTGAGACTGAACCCGCATGGAAGTCCGGCCGAAGTTTCCACTACGGCCCCAAACAATGTGCGCAGGGTTCCCAAGCCCACCATTCGGGTGACCATTGGTACACCGTGCCACTGCCTACCGCGTCGTAACCTACCCCTAGGGTCAGCGCTACGCACGTCCTGCAGCATGCTATAAACACCAGAAACTACTTGCAACTCCTGGACTAAGGACTAAGCGATTGATAAATGGAGCGGGGTCATATTTCCGGGCCCAGCATGTGGTAGTATCTAGTCTTGGATCACAAACACGGAACTCAGTTCCTAAGAACGGTCCCAATGAGACAGCCCGCTATGTACTCCTACATAACCTCTCATCGCTACCTTTACCAAATCGAGTTCATCAAAAGCTTATCACATCAGAACAACATGGTTTCACTCCTGTTCATCACCCAGATGAAACAGACCTGACACAACTCTAAGCACAACAAACATAGCAGGCAAAGTAAGCTAAACACATCATGGCACAAGCATCTACCAGGTATGGTAGGTTGCAAGGTTTAGCTATTTACTGGGACAATGACAGGTCATGCAAAAGAATAGGTTCATCTACCATGTATGACAGACATGTGAACGTCTGTCCTAATGCAATAAACGAGAGTGGGATGTTATCGAAATGATCAAAGGGGTTGCTTGCCTTGCTGGGTAGCGGGAAGGTTTTCTCCTTCGTTGGAATACTCGGGGGTATCCTCAGAACTAGGGCCTACCGCACTGCAGATAAATAGCAATTAATACACTTAAGTGCAACAATATTATGCATGATCATGGCATGGCAGCATGTATGGATGAGCTAATGCAGCTATTGTCCAAGTTAATTTGAAGTGAGTTTGAATATAGGTTCAAAATTGTTCTTCATTTCAAATTCCATATTTTTACCTATTAGCAAATTTCAATGTTCTTCTACATAGGTTTCTCTACCATGCCTGATAATAGAACCATTAGATTCCTTGGATTTTTCTGATAAATTTTCATATATAAATTATTTTCATCTGAGTTACAGATTAATTTATATGAATTTTTGAAGTTTTAAACATTTTCTGGAATTATTTTAAAACTAGAATTCCTTTTATTGCATCAGCCTGACGTCATCATGGCGTCAGCAGGTTAGCTGACCAGGCCAGGTCAATCCTGACAGGGTGGGGCCCTCATGTCAGTGACTCAATCGCTTAACTAGAGAATTAAAACTAATCCTAATTACTTAATCAACACTAGGCCCACTAGTCAGCCACTAATTAGTTAATTAATTTTATTAATTAATTTCTCTCTTAATCTAATTATAATAAAACGGTCGGGCCCACTTGCCAGTTAACCTGGGGGTCAAATCCTGTGGTCAGCGTCGGTTGACTCGCCGGCGTTGAGCCGCCGGCGATGTCAGGGACGGCGGAGGGGGTCAGGATTCCTCCTCCGGCGACCAAACGGACGGTGGAGGGCACCAAACTACTCTGCTTGCTCGCGCGCGTCGAGCCCGACTCTTCCTAGGGGCTGGGATGGCCGGAATCAACACCGGCGATGAGCACGACGGCTGCTGGAGCTCGAACGAGCACGGGCTTGTCGAACCAGGGTGTGACACGGTTGGAACTTCGCACCTACAAGCACTATGCAGCCTCACGAGTTTGATGGTGGTCTCTAATGGACCAACTGGTGACCGGAGCATCGCCGGCGACGAGCTCGTGCGGCGGGTCATTCGGGAGCCGGCGCAATCGGGGCCTAGAAAGGGGGAAAGGTCGGGGAAGAGAGTGGAAAGAGCCCGAAGCTCACTGCAGGGTCGAAGCCGACGAAAGCTTGCTCGGGGACGGTTCGGAGATGACGATTCAACGGTGGCGAAGGTCGGGTCCGAGGAGGAAGACGAGCTCAGGGATGATGCTTCGGGGCTCCTCGCGATGCATGGCTCGGCGAGAAAGGAGAAGGCGATGAGGCGGAGCGATTGGAGGGCACAAAAGCGAGGGGGTGCGCCTAGAACTACGGCGGCGAGCTAACGGCACCGTCGTCCATGGCGGAGTAGAGGAGGAAGAGAGCAGAGGGGGCAAATGCGAGGGGAAGAGAGGGATGGGGATGCAACATCGTCCTCATCCTCTCGCCAACGTGACAGGGGGACACAGGAACGCACAGAGGTGCTTGGCAATTCCGGCGTGCATGCGCAGTGAGCACACGCGCGTCCTCCTGGCCGCCAGGAGGACGACGATGGAGCTGGGCCAGCTAGGTCGGCCAAGGTTCTGCCTTCCTTATCTTTCTATTTTATTTCCTTCTTTATATTAATTTCTGACATTTCTTTTATTTTCTTTTCAGGTACAAATGCTTTGATAAAATATCGCCAAATATTTTATAATATCAAGTTTCAATATTTCAAACTCCAATAAAAAGTTTTAGGATAGTTTGAAACATAAAATAATGATAACACTTTATTTGGAATTTTCAGAGGCTTTATCATTTATTTTTAAATTCCTATAGTTGTTCAAATATTTCAAATGGCCCCTGTTATAACCATGTCCATATTTATCAGACATAGGGAAAATTTTGTAAGGGCATTTTGGATTTGTTGAGTTTTCACAATTTTGAATTATTTAGATTCAAATATGAGCTTGGGGTTTCTTTTAGTCCCCATTTCATGTTGATGCAAAATTGAAACATGATGCACACACATGCTGTCCTATGACATCTAGCTAGGGATGTGACAACTCGCCCCCACTCAAAAGATTCTCGTCCTGAGATTTGGAGGTCGTCGGGAAGAGTGCGGGGTACTCTAGTCGAAGATGATCTTCTCTTTCCCATGTGGCCTCCTTTTCAGAATGGTGTGTCCACTGAACCTTGAGAAACTTGATGTTCCGACGCCGAGTGGTACGCTCAGCTTGATTAAAAATACGAACAGGGTATTCTCAATATGTAAGGTTATCTTGGAGATTAAGCGCGTCGTGGTCTACTTCACGGACAGGGTCTGAGAAGCAACGCCTGAGTTGCGAGACGTGGAAGACATCATGAACCTTGGAAAGATGCGGCGGAAGTTCCAATTGGTAGGCAACCTCCCCTCGTTTAGCAAGAATGCGAAAAGGTCCAATGTAACGAGGAGCCAACTTGCCCTTGATACCGAATCAATGGGTACCCTTGAGAGGTGTAACCTGAAGGTAAGCCTTCCCATCAACTTCATAGGTCATAGCCTTATGATGATGATCATATTGGCTCTTTTGACGAGATTGGGTTGTTTTCAACTTTTCATGAATAATGCGAACAGTCTCCTCTGCATCCTGGATCATATCCAGGCCAAAGAGTTGCCTCTCTCTGGTTTCTGACCAGTTAAGAGGTGTTCGACACCTTCGTCCATAGAGAACTTCAAAAGCGGCTTTGCCCAAGCTTGATTGATAACTATTGTTATATGCAAATTCGGCAAATGGAAGACATTTCCACCAATTCATACCAAAAGGATATAACACAAGCTCGGAGCATGTCTTCGAGAATTTGATTGACTCGCTCAACTTGACCACTTGATTGTGGGTGGAAAGCAGTGCTAAAGGATAGATGAGTCCCCATAGTGGTTTGGAAACTTTCCCAGAATCGGGAAGTAAAGATACTTCCACGATCCGAGTTAATCTCCAAAGGAACACCATGAAGAGAAACTATTCGAGAAACATATAACTCCGCTAGCTGGCTAGCAGTTATACTCTCCCGAACAGGAACAAAATGAGCCACTTTGGAAAGGCGGTCAATGACCACAAAGATAGCATTATCCCTCTCTTGGTCCCGGGAAATACGGTAATGAAATCCATACCGACCTTATTGCATTTCCATTCGAGAGTAGCTAAAGGTTGAAGGGTGCCAGCAAGCCTTTTGATGTTTTGCTTTCACGCGACGACAAACGTCGCAATTAGCAACGAACTAGGAAATTTCTCTCTTCATGCTAGTCCACCAGAACCTCTGGCGTAGGTCCTGATACATCTTGGTACTACCCGAATGAATTGTGAGAGGAGAATCATGAGCCTCCTTAAGAATCAGCTGCCGAAGATGTTAGTTCTTGGGAACCACCAAACGGTTCTGAAAGAACACCACACCTTGATCATCAATAGAGAAATCCTTAGCGATACCACTAACGAGGTTCTCTTTGATCCGGGAAATACCCTTATCACGCTTCTGGCCAGCTATAATTTGATCATTAAGAGTAGGTTTCTCAACCAAGTCGGATAGGAATCCTTGAGGAACAATGTGAAGGTTTATCTTCCGAAATTCCTCATGGAGAAGTGGTTGACCTTGTTGTAACATCAGGTTGTTACAATAAGACTTACGACTTAGTGCATCAGCAATGACATTGGCTTTCCCCGAGGTATAAGTTATCCCTAAGTCGTAGTCTGTAATCAACTCAACCCACCGTCTTTTCCTGAGATTCAAATCCGGCTGGGTGAAAATATATTTCAGACTTTGGTGATCAGAGTAAATTTCACAACGATTACCTAGAAGGTAATGTCGCCAGGTTTTCAGTGCATGGACCACAGCTGGAAGCTCAAGATCATGTGTTGGATAATTATCCTCATGTGGACGCAACTCTCGAGATGCGTATGCAATCACATGACGATCTTGCATGAGAATGCAACCTAATCCTTGTCGCGAGGCGTCGCAATAGATAACAAAGTCCTTAGAGAAGTCTGGTGGCACCAGAACGGGAGCAGAGGTCAGTCGTCTTTTCAACTCCTAAAAACTGTGCTTGCATTGTGGAGTCCACTCGAACCTTTTATCTTTCTTGAGGAGTTCAGTCAGAGGTTTCGCAACCTTGGAGAAATTCTCGACAAAGCAGCGACAATAGCTTGCTAAGCTAAGGAAACTCTGAACTTGCTTAACCGATTCAGGTTGAGTCCAATAAAGGACGGCCTAAACTCTCTCGGGATTGACAACAATACCTTTACCAGAGATCACGTGGCCTAGATAGGTCACTTCTCGCAACCAAAATTCACACTTGGAGAATTTGGCGTACAGACGGTGCTCTCGAAGTTTCATCAATACCAGCCTTAGATGCTCGGCATGTTCCTGTTCGTTCTTTGAGTAGATGAGTATGTCGTCGAGGTAAACCACGATGAATTTATCCAAATACTCCATGAAGATCGAATTCATCAAGCGACAGAAGGTGGCTGGGGCATTGGCTAAACCGAAGGACATAATGGTGTACTCGTATTGGCCATAACTAGTAACAAAAGCCGTTTTTGGAATGTCCCCATTCCTAATTCTGATTTGATGGTATCCCAACCTCAAATCCATTTTGGAAAAGACAGAGGATCCAGCGAGTTGACCATACAAATCATTGATCCTGAGGAGCGGATACTTGTTCTTAATGGTGACCAGATTCATTGGCCGATAATCCACAACCATCCGATCCGATCCATCCTTATTCTTGAAGAAGAGAACGAGACAAGCCCAAGGAGAAGAACTAGGATGGATGAAACCTTTCTTGAAAGCCTCATCGAGTTGGATCTTAAGTTCGGCTAGTTCTAAGGGTGCCATCTTATAGGGTCTTCTGGCTATTGGGGCAGTCCCTGGAATGAGCTCTTTCACAAACTCAACATCTCTGATAGGAGGAATTCCTGGCAGTTCTTCTGGAAAGACATCCGGAAAGTCACGGACTACCGGAATATCTTCTAGTTCTGGTAGAGGGCTAGCATTGAGGGAATAGAGTTGGCGCTTAGCTGTTCGAGTAGAGACATTAACTATCTCACCCGATGGATGTGTAAGTTGAACATTCCTGGTATGAGTATCAACCTTAGCATAGTGGGCTTTCATCCAATCCATGCCTAAGATGATATTGATGTCCGAAGACTTGAGGGCTATGAAGGATGCTAGAAAGACTAGACTATCCACCAGAATCTCATTATCATGGCTCACTCTAGAAGTTTGCCACTTTGAACCAGGAGTCTGAACTACTAAAGGAGTAGGCATATCACAAAAAGACATGTTATACAACTGTGCATAACTTTCTGATATGAAAGAATGAGATGCCCCAGTATCAAATAGAACAGAAGCTGGATGACTATTGATAAGGAGGGTACCTAGGATATCATCAGGATCCTCAATGGCCTCCTTAGCAGAAACATAGTTCACTCATCCATGAGTCGAAGCTGGCTTCACATAGAAAGCTTTTCCCGGCTTAACATTGCTCTAAGGACAATCACGAGAGTAGTGTCCTGGTTCTCCACATTTGTAGCAAATCACGGTGGCACGGGGAGCAACATTGGCAGGCGGACCTCCAAATGGCCTGACTGGAGGGTTGGGCTGAGCTGGGCGAGGCGCCTAGAAGGATGGCCTCGCGGTGTATCTTGGCGGCAGAGCTGCATTGGGAACCCACACCCGGCGTTTGTTGGAGCCTGAGCTAGATGCGGGGCTGAAGTCACGGTTGTGCTTTCTCGTGGCCTCATAGTCAGTCTGTCCAGACTCGGCATTGATAGCCTTGTTGACGAGAGCCTGGAAGGTTGTGCACTCATGCAGGCACAGATCTCGACGGAGCTCAGGATTAAGTACCTTGCGGAACCTAGCCTGCTTCTTAGCATCAGTTGAAACTTCCTTCGGAGCATAAGGAGCAAGATTGCCGAACTCATGGCTATAGACATCCACGGACAGTCTGCCCTAGGTGAAAGCACAAAATTCCTCCCTCTTGCGATCCATCAGCCCTTCTGAGATGTGATGGGTATGAAATGTTGCACTAAATTCTGCCCAAGTTGGTGCGGGGCCTGCGGGACGCATGGCTTCATAATTTTCCCACCACAGATTGGTAGGTCCTTCCAGAAAGTAGGTAGCAAAGGTCACCTTGTTGGCCTCGGATACATTGGCAGCTCGGATCTTACGGAACATGCTGGTCAGCTAATCATCCGCATCGAGTGGGTCGATCGAATGATGATACTTGGGTGGGCACAGCTTGACGAAGTCACCGAGGGACACACCATCATTGCGATCATTGCAGGGAGCACGCGCTGTGTTCTGCTCAATTCGTTCCAGCAGCCTATTGGTCTCCCTTTTGTTCTTCTCAACTTCAAGCATCACTTCGCCCAAAGAAGGCGCATGTGGCATGTCCTCTTGCCTTGGCTGGCTTCCCTCGCTCTTCTCGGGGGCAGGCACGGGGTTATTCCTAGTGGCCACCATCTTGGGGAAAACAACCCACAGCTTAAACATAGAGGACAACAACTCTAAGACATGAGATAAGGAATGTGCTGGACAACATGCCATGCAGGGTAAACACCCAAACAACATGGTAATAACAACTTCCATATGAACACCATGATTCATACACACCATGACATAGTTCAGTAAAAGCCCAAGCTGAAAACAAACTACTAAGAAATGACACAACTCATCGGAGGCATTACAAGCTTCCTATACATTATCTATCTACACCTCCGGAACTCACCTCTCAACCCCAATCATATCCCACAAGACACGCAGGACTGTGGTGATACGACTACTAACATACTAGTACTAACATCCATGTACTCAAGCATCACCATATAATGCCTCATACAGGTTACCCCCATGACCCAGGAGCTGAACCTGAGGATCAGAAACACTCTAGCCTGTGATCCCTGGAAACCGTAAGGACACGGATGTGGCCTTGGTCCCATTGTTGGCGGCAACAGCGGTCCTCGAAGAGGGGTGATGCCTCCAACATCGCGCCAGTCTACGTGTGCTGGCAGATGAGTCCGCGATGGGGTCAGCATCTCCAAATCTCCATAGCATGTCTGCACGACAAGTGCCAACTGCGTCATGGCTGTCCAAAGACGTGCACGGGTGGAATAAAGCTCCATGCGAAGGGCACGTGCATCATGATCCCTGTTCTCCAACATCTGAGCGGCCACCTGCAACCTAGGATCCTCATGAGAATGATCATAGTAGGTTGTGCCAAGATAACCATCCTCTCCTCCCATGGAAGCAAGAACATAACAGAACTCTGTGTTCTGAAGCAGACCATGGTGAAACCTCATGATAGTCAGCATGGTGTAGGCGGCCTCCTGAACTGCCATATATGGTGACACCTGATCCATAAGTCTAGTGAAGCGGCTCTGCAGCTCCAGAATATGAAGGATATATCTTAACAGTACACATATATTGACTCTGGTTGAAATCTCGATGCTGTTCCACCACTGTGTACTCTGGGTACCAACGGTAGCTAGCCTCCATCATAACTCTAACCAACATGGCCGTGTGACCCAGTACATCGATGTACCTGGTCAGACGGACCACCTGATGGGAAGGATGAGGGGGCATCTAAAACAGAGAATGATGCAAAGACATTAGAGACTCTAGCAGAAATTGGACAGCATAACGACTGTAATTGCTCAAAAGGATTTTGAGGCAACTGCAAAAGATTGGAAAAGCATAACGACTCGACTTTCTAGACTCAAATCTCTTCTCCATCTGTTTGTCACACCAACAATACTTGAGTACCGACATTCTCCATAAAACAAGCTAGCTATTAGTCAATGGTTAGTAACTCGTCATCCTAAGAAATAGATGAGAAGCCTAGTTCTTATCCCCGTAGAAAAGATGAGAAAGACTCAACATAGAATAACTTGGGAAGAGGAGTAAAGAGAGCCTTACGTTCCCTTCCACAATCAATTCCCCTACTTTTCTATAGTGTTTCTAGACTCAACTTCGACCGGTTTGGCTTGGTAGTCCTACAGTCAGTCGGGCTCTGATACCAATGCTGTCGGGACCCTGATCCTAAGTCATATGAATCTAGACTATAACATCTCACATCACTTTGCGGCCTCACGCGCGATAAGCTCCACGGCTGCAGCCTTACCTTAGCCGGGACCATTTGCGTCTTTTGGCTCACGTATGTGAACATGTCACTGGCAATCAAATGATAGAGAACCCAGGCTGACATGACTAGTCATAGCACCCAAGTGGCACATCCGTACGGAAACAGGCATACGTAACCCAACAATGCAGGTGTTGGCCTCAAGCGTGTGTAGACGAGTCATACCAAGCTACAAGGACTCCATTACGCCGTGAAACATAAATGCCATCACTGCATGTAGACGAGTCGTAGCAGGCTATAGGGACTCCATTACACTGCGAGACATTTCCCTGAAGGGACAGACACATCAGCAAAGAAGGATACATGTCGGTCAATCAATGTGTCTGGAGCAGTAGCAAGCTACCATGGCTCGGTGGAAGCAGAAAGAGGCAGTTTCCCGTAAAGAGTACTACTAAAAGGCACACGACTTGGTGTCGGATCCCATACATACCATTGCACGTCACACGTACGCACGACATGCCCGATATGCATAGATACAACCATGGCATCACAACATAACCATACAACAACTTTTATTTAAGGGGCTCAGACGAGCCTTGCATAACATGTTCTTACAGATAGGGGTCACATGACCCGACACTCAAGTCATACAAACAAGTTCATACAAACCAAGTGAAAGCATAAGCTCTGTGAGTACAGACAGATGAACGGGTAAAAAGGCACATGTCCTGACTATCTACAGCCCGCCACAGGTCATAGGGTCGTAGCTGGGACACCAGCTATTCGGCATCGTCGACATCTAGAAAGAACCCACCTGATGGGTCCTGGGTCTCATCTTCAACATTTATTTAGCAAACATGACTACAAATGTACTCGACAAGTCTTTAAAGCAGACCTAGACTATTGGTGCTCATGTATCAACAAGGGGGTGGTGGAGTTTATGCAGCAATGCTAGCTTTGACTCATGGCTAACCTACATTACACAATTTTAACTCTTAGTTTAAATTTTAGACATCGCACACGAGTCCACTAACTCCATGACAATAAACCACCATGGATTCACTTCCCTCTCCTGGGAGAGTGCCATCCACGATACCCACACTTGTCTTGATATTTTTATGAGTATCCATTTGATTATCTATGAACAACATAAGTTATCCAAGTAGTCCATATCCGAGGACACGGCTATTCAAATAGTTTCATACCCTGCAGGGGTGTACTTCTTCACACACGCTCTCGCCACTTATCGTTGTGTGCTCATAAAACCATGCACCTCGGCAACCTTCAAGCGGAAGCCTAGCGAGGGAGTCGGCCACGACTGTCAATCACATAAGACCTCTAGTCCAGGCTATCGCCTATTTGAGACTGAACCCGCACGGAAGTCTGGCCAAAGTTTCCGGTACGGCCCCAAATGATGTGCGCAGGGTTCCCAAGCCCACCATTCGGGTGACCCTTCGTACACCATGCCACTGCCTACCGCGTCGTAACCTACCCCTAGGGTCAGCGCTACGCATGGCCTCCACATGCTATAAACACCAGAAACTAGTTGCAACACCTAGACTAAGGACTAAGTGACTGATAAGTCGAGCGGGGTCATATTTCAGGGCCCAGCATGTGGTAGTATCTAGTCTTGGATCACAAACACGGAACTCTGTTCCTAAGAACGGTCCCAATGAGACAACCCGCTATGTACTCCTACATAGCCTCTCATCGCTACCTTTACCAAATCGAGTTCATCAAAAGCTTATCACATCAGAACAACATGCTTTTACTCCATTTCATCACCCAGATGAAACAGACCTGACACAATTCTAAGCATAGCAAGCATAGCAGGCAAAGTAAGCTAAGCGCATCATGGCACAAGCATCTACCAGGTATGCTAGGTTGCAAGGTTTAGCTATTTACTGTGACAACGACAGGTCATGCAAAAGAATAGGTTCATCTACCATGTATGGCAGACATGTGAACGTTTGTCCTAATGCAATAAACAAGAGCAAGAGCGAGAGAGTGGGATGTTATCAGAATGATCAAAGGGGTTGCTTGCCTTGCTGGGTAGCGGGAAGGTTTTCTCCTTCGTTGGAATACTCGGGGTATCCTTAGAAGCAGGGCCTACCGCAATGCAGATAAATAGCAATCAATACACGCAATTGCAACAATATGATGCATGATCATGGCATGGCAGCATGCATGGATGAGCTAATGCAGCTATTGTCCAAGTTAATTTGAAGTGAGTTTGAATATAGGTTCCAAATCGTTCTTCATTTCAGATTCCATATTTTAACCGATTAGCAAATGTCAATGTTCTTCTACATAGGTTGCCCTAACGTGCATGATAATAGCACCATTAGATTCATTGGATTTTTCTAATAAATTTTCATATATAAATCATTTTCATCTGAGTTATAGATTAATTTATATGAATTTTTGAAGTTTTAAACATTTTCTATAATTATTTTAAAACTAGAAATTCCTTTTATTGCATTAGCCTGACGCCATTATGGCGTCAGCAGGTCAGCTGACCAGGACAGGTCAATCCTGACAAGGTGGGGCCCTCATGTTAGTGACTCAATCACTTAACCAGAGAACTAAAACTAATCCTAATTACTTAATCTACACTGGGCCCACTGGTCAGGGACTAATTAGTTAATTAATTTTGTTAATTAATTTCTTTCTTAATCTGATTATAATTAAACAGTTGGGCCCACTTGCCACTTGACCTAGGGGTCAAACCTTGTGGTTAGCGCCGGTTGAGTCGCCGGTGTTGAGCCGCCGGTGACATCAGGGACGACAGAGGGGGTCGGGATTCCTCCTCCGGCGACCAAATGGACGGCGGAGGGCACCAAACTACTCCGCATGCTCGCGCGCGTCAAGCCCGACACTTCCTAGGGGATGGGATGGCCGGAATCGGTGCCCGCGATGAGCACGACGGTTGTCGGAGCTTAGACGAGCACGGGCTTGTCGAACTAGGGCGCGACATGGCCAGAACTTGGCACCTACAAGCACTATGCAGCCTCACGAGTTCGATGGTGGTCTCTAATGGACCAACTAGTCACCGGAGCATCACCGGCGACGAGCTCGTGCGGCGGGTCATTCGGGAGCCGGCGCAATCGGGGCCTACAGAGGGGGAAAAGGCCGGGGAAGAGAGGGGAAAGAGCTGGAAGCTCACTATGGGGTCGAAGCCAACAAAATCTTGCTTGGGGACAGCTCGGAGACGACGATTCAACGGCGGCAAAGATCGGGTCCGAGGAGGAAGACGAGCTCGAGGATGATGCTTCGGGGCTCCTGGCGATGCGTGCCTCGGCGAGAAGGGAGAAGGCGATGAGGCGGAGCGATTGGAGGGCTCAAAAGCGAGGGGGAGTGGCTAGAACTACGGTGGCGAGCTAACGACACCGTCGGCCATGCGGAGGAGAGGAGGAAGAGAGTAGAGGGGGCGAATGCGAGGGGAAGAGAGGGATGGGGACGCAACGTCGTCCTCATCCTCTCGCCAACGCGGCAGGTGGGATGCAGGCACACAGAGAGGTGTGTGGCATCTCTGGTGTGCGCGCACAGCGAGCACACACACGCGTCCTCCTAGCCGCCAGGAGGACGACGATGGAGTTGGGCCAGCTAGCCCGGCCCACGTTCTGCCTCCCTTTTCTTTCTGTTTTATTTCCTTCTTTATATTAATTTCTGACATTTGTTTTCTTTTCTTTTCAGGTACAAATGCTTTGATAAAATATCCCAATTTTTTTATAATATCAAGTTTGAATATTTCAAACTCCAATAAAAAGTTTCAGGATATTTTGAAACATAAAATAATGATAATGCTTTATTTGGCATTTTCAGAGGCTTTATCATTTTTTTTGAATTCCTATAGTTGTTCAAATATTTCAAATGGCCCCTCTTATAACCATGTCCATATTTATCAGACATAGGGAACATTTTGTAAGGGCATTTTGGATTTGTTGAGTTTTCACAATTTTGAATTATTTAGATTCAAATATGAGCTTGGGGTTTGTTTTAGTCCCCATTTCATGTTGATGCAAAATTGAAACATGATGCACACACCAGCTGTCCTATGACATCTAGCTAGGGATGTGACATCCGCTTGGCTCCCACGGGATTTTGATGTCTACTACACATACCTCTTCTTGTTGACTCGTGTTGGGCCTCCAAGCGCAGAGTTTTGTAGGACAACGGCAATTTTCCCTCAAGTGGATGACCTAAGGTTTATCAATCTGTGGGAGGTGTAGGATGAAGATGGTCTCTATCAATCAACCCCGCAACCAAATAACAAAGAGTCTCTTGTGTCCCGAACACACCGAATACAATGGTAAATTGTATAGGTGCACTAGTTCGGGGAAGAGATGGTGATACAAGTGCAATATGGATCGTAGATACTGTTAGTGCATCTAGTGCCCCTTAGTGATTTTGGTGTATTGAAGACTTTTGATAAAGGTTAAGGTACTAATGCGTTTGTGAGTGTACACAGGCTCTATAAGTCGAGGAGGAGTTTGATATATTCGGAGATTATCGACCCCTAAAAATGTATGTCTTCAAGTGAAGACTTTGCTGAAGACTTTCTGAAGACTTTGGTGAAGACTTTGTGCAGACTTTAAAAATGAACAAGTTGGTGTGACCTTGAAGATATGAACGAGTAATATGAAGCGTGAAGACTTTTGTTTTCGTAGTTTTGTTTCCTTTATTTGAGGCATAGGAAACACCGTACTGTTAAAGGGGGCCGAGGTAATACTAAGGAAAATTTCCTACTAATGCTCAACTCCAAAATCCTCAACCCATACAATCCTTCGAGTGAAGCCTTTGGAAATCTCTTACGGTTTAGACAAATTCTTCAGTGACAGAGACGAAGTTCTTCTGGTCTCTGAGGAGATTGATCTGACTGAGGAGTTAGGATTTCGCCAGTGCGAATTGCCTACAAGTGAGGAACATGATAAGCTAAGGATTTTCATAGTTCGAAATTCCAACCGTTGCTGTGATTAGCGCCAGCTGTCCCCAATCATTCTTATCCACATAACGGTCGTATCATTGGGGGCATTTATCTCTTATCATGTCAGGTTGCATCCTAGCTATAAATAGCCACCCCCCACAACCACTAGCTGGTTGGCTGCTCCGAGAGAGAGAACTGACACTTGGCATTTGAGAGCAGCCCATCCTCCAAGGACTGTTGAGAGAAAATCATCAGTGAGGAAAAACCTACAATCAACCCACAAAACCCAAAGTGATTGAGCATCATCGAAGAAATTCATGTGTGGAACCGATGCTTGTTACCTTTGAGGACTGTGCATCCTCCATACGGTTAGGCGTCATGGTCTAGTGCTCCTGCAGTCAATTGGGGAGCACGAAGTGACCTTGGTCTAGAGCATCCAGCAGTAAATTGTGGATTGCCGGGTGACCAGTTTGTGAGGGTTTTGGAAGTCTACCCTGAAGACTTACCATGAGTGTTGGGTGAGGACTGTGTGACCTTAGCTCAAGGAGAATACGGTAAGGACTGTGTGTCCTGGGACTGTGTGTCCTCTGGTTTAAATACCAGGCCGCTCCAAACCAGACGTACGACTGTCACAGCAGTTGGAACTGGGTCATCAAACCATTGTCTTCATCGAGCTATCTGGTTCTATTTCCTCAACCCCTCTATTCCTCATATACCTGTTGATGAAATTGATTGTTACTGTTTGAAGGATTTGAGTGAAGACTTTCACAAATTCCTCACCTCAAATTCTTCAAGTTACCTTGTTCATCACTGCTTATCATGTATCACGCTACTCTCTATTTGTGCATGTTTCATTTCATCATGAAGACTATGATGTTACTATGTTCCTCATGCACTTGAGTACTTATTCCGCTGCTAGTTATTCATCACATTTCAAATTCCTCGAAGTTGAAATTCCTCAAGTGATGTATTTGTAAAAATTGCCTATGAACCCCCTCTAGTCAATATAACGCACTTTCAATTGGTATCAGAGAAGGTACTCTCTCGCTCTGTGTGATTTTGGTTTAACCACCTGGAGTCTAGTTATGTCGACTGCGGGTATGATCAAGGTTTCCATGGGGTGTCCTACCTTTGATGGGACAGACTACCCCTACTGGAAGAACAAGATGCGTATGCACCTTGAAGCTATTGACAACTATCTCTGGTATGTTGTGGAAAATGGTGTGCCCTTTGTCACTCCCACTGTTACTACTGCTGATGTGAAGAGATTCAAGCAACTTGACTCTCAAGCGAAGAATATCATCTGTGGCCATCTGAGCAAAGGTCAGTATGGCAGAGTGACTACTTTGGATTCTGCTAAGCTTATCTGGGATAAGCTGTCCAAAGTCAACGAAGATGTTTCCACTCAACGTGACTCTCGTCTTGATGTTCTTCGCAATCTCTTCAACCGCTTCAAGAGACTTGACAATGAAAATGTTAAGCAAACATTTGATTGCCTCACTGATATATCCAATGAACTTCAAGCACTGGGTGCCACTGATATCACTGACCATGAAGTGGTGAAGAAACTGTTACGATCTCTCGATTCCTCATTTGATACTCTGGCTTTGATGATCAAAGAACGTGGAGATTATAAAGCTCTTGATCCTGCTGATATTCTTGAGAGACTCAATACTCATGAATTCCAACAAGCTGAAAAGAGAGAACTCTACGGGCCAAGCTATGGAAGATCTCGTGCTCTGAAGGCAAAAGCAATTTCCTCATATGAAGAAGAAGATTCTGACAGCAGCCTTGGTGATCCCGAAGAACTAAGTCAGGAACTAGCACTGCTTGTGAGGAAATTCCAG
This sequence comes from Hordeum marinum, assembly GCA_022496015.1. Lineage (NCBI taxonomy): Eukaryota > Viridiplantae > Streptophyta > Magnoliopsida > Poales > Poaceae > Hordeum > Hordeum marinum. The sequence continues at coordinate 334,782,430 of CM039677.1, read as the reverse complement.
AAGTTCTCAAGAAGAGGTAGATTTGGAAATTCATCAAAAAGTGGCTTGAGGAAATCAGATTCCTCAGAAGATTACAAGAAAAGAACCTGTCATCGTTGCAAAAAGCCTGGTCACTTTATCTCTGACTATCCTCTCTTGGAAAAAGACTCAAAGAAGAAGAAGAAATACAAGGATGATAGTTGTCATGACTCGAAGAAAAAGAAGAAATCTTCAAAGTCCTCATCTGCAAAGTCCTTATCTTCAAAGTCCTCAAAGCACAAGAAGAATGGTTCCAGAAAGGCTCGAGCATTCATCAGCAAGGAAATGGATTCTGAGGAAGAATCTGAAGAATATGAAGAAGAGGAAGAATCTAAGGGGGAATCAGAATCTGGTGTCGCTAGCCTTGCTCTTGCTACTTCTTTCGTTAGCAAGTCCATCTTCAACAATGAAGAATATGACTACTCCAACAACTCTGACGTCAGCAATGACGATTATGCTCCCACTTATTGCTTCATGGCAAAAGGCTCAAAGGTACACAAACATCATTCCTCATCTGAATCAAGTGAAGGTGAATCTGACGAATATGTGAAACCTAGCTATGCTAAACTTGTTAAAATTGCCACTAAGCAACAAAGTGCACTTGAAAAGCTTCAGAAAATACTAGACAAAAGCGATGATCTGTTGAACCATGAAGTGGATTGGACTCAAACTCTGTCTGTCGATCTCAAAAGTCTTCAGACGAAGTATGATAACCTACAGAGTCATCATAACGAGCTCTTAGATGATCATGAGAAGCTTTCTTATGAATTTCTTCAAGGAAAGCAAGATCTTCAGAAACTGAGGGTGTCACATGAGGATCTCCAAAGGGAAAATGATTCCTTACTGGCTCAACAGATCAGTACCGCTCACGAAGATTTCATTCCACCTTGTTTGAAATCCATCGAACATGAAACTGCTAATTCTTCACCTGAATGTTCAAATGCTTCTCTTGCTACAATTTCTTCAACTATTCCCGTGGTCTTAAATTCCTCATTTGAGGATACCACTAGCATCACTAATGAAAATGCAGGGTTGAAGGAATTGTATGCGACAGGCATCTACAAAAGTCTCAAAGGGCATCAAACCCTTTGCGATGTCCTCAAAAAGTAAATACTGAATAGGAACCCTAGGAAAGAGGGTATAGCCTTTGTGAAGAAACTCGATGGTGATGGATCCTACTGGACACCTGAGCAGTACCCCAAAACCTCATGGGTTGCTGCAAAAGGATCTCCCGTAGATCCATCCACTTTATCTGGCTTTACTTGTGAAACTTCATATTCCTCTGATGAGTCACTTGACTCCAATTACAGATTCTTCAAAAGTCAAAAAAGTGAAGTATTTGCTAGATATCTTGGAACTAACTACAGGAACAGTTCTCCTATGAAGAAAATCTGGGTTCCCAAGAGCTACCTACAAAATCTTCAAGTGAATGTCCTCACGACATCACTCATGAAGAATAGGAACCCCAGATCAAATTCCTCATATGGACCAAAGTCCTCACTCTGACCAAATTCCTCAAATGGTCAAAATCATCATTCTCGTGCTAATGCCTCTATTTCGCAGGGAAAACCTAAGAGTTATGAATATGTGCATTATTCTTCAAACCATTATGTTAATAAGTCCTCAAAGAATTTCTCTGCTTACTCATTTGAATACTCTAACCCTCGCCCTGTGAAACGAAACACACTTGCTTCTATGCCTCCCTTCTCATATGGTACTCGCAGAATGATGAATTCTTTGCCACCCCTCCAGATGTGGGTGGTGAAGAAATCAAACTGACATCTTATGCAGGGTCAGGTCTCCAGATGAATTTGAACATCTGATGAATTTGCTGGAGACCTGAGGAAATGCTTGAAAGGATGCAAGCTAACCATGATGAAATGAATTCTTCATTTCTCGCATCCTCACTCTAGTTGCTTACTATCTTATCTGATGAAATTTTGTCTAATGAAATTGATATCATATTCTTCACTCTAAAGAATATGAGTTCGTAAGTTGTACTAATTCATCTGCAGGATGATACTCTAAAAGCTACTGAGTGGGTTCTCGATAGTGGATGCACAAACCACATGACGGGTGACAAGAATCTACTAATGAATTTGCCACTCACTACATCTCCTCTGAAGCATATCACCTACGCAGACAAAGGAAAAAGCAAGGTATTAGGACTTGGTAAGGTTGCTATCTCAAAGGACCAAACCATGGATAAGGTGATGCTTCTTGAATCCCTCGGGTTCAACCTTATGTCTGTCTCAATGCTTTGTGATCTTGATATGGTTGTCGTGTTCGGAAAATTTCGTTGTGGTGTCATCATGGAATCTAACAAATCCAAAGTTTTCGAAGGCTTTAGGAGAGGAGACTTGTATATTGTTGATTTCTCTACGGGTCCTCAACCTGCCACTTGCTTACATGCAAAGTCTTCAGAAGGCTGGCTATGGCATCGACGACTTGGACATGCTGGTATGAGGAACCTGCACACACTCGTGAAGAAAAAGCACGTCATTGGCATCGAGGGTGTCAAATTCCTCAAGGACCACCTCTGCGGTGCATGTGAATCTAGGAAGATGACCAGATCCAAGCATCCCTCGAAGACAATCATGACCCAAGTTTATATGGCTTTTTCATTGTTGATGATTACTCTCGCTACACACGGGTGCATATTATTCTGTACAAAAATGAAGTGCAGGACGTCTTCAGACGATTTGCTTCAAGGGCCTCCACCAACTTCGGAGTCAAGATCAAGCATATCAGGAGTGATAATGGGACTAAGTTCAATAACACTAATCTTGATGAATATCTTGATGAACTAGGTATTACTCATGAGCTATCTGCCCCTTATACTCCTCAGCAGAATGGCATCGTGGAGTGCAAAAACAGGACTTTTGTTGAGATGGCTCGCACCATGCTTGACGAATACAAAACTCCTTGTCGCTTCTGGCCTGAAGCAATTGATACTGCATGCCACATCATCAACAGGGTATATCTTCACAAATTCTTCAAGGGAGCTCATGACAGGCAAGAAACCCAATGTAAGTTATCTCAAAGTCTTCGGTGCAAAATGCTGGATCAGAGATCCTCACCACAGTTCTAAGTTTGCACCGAAAGCACATGAAGGTTTTATGCTTGGTTATGGAAAGGATTCGCACACCTGCAAAGTCTTCAAGACCTACCATCACAAGAGAGCTCCTGCCTTCTGTGTTAGATGAACAGTCTCCTGAAGAATCCATCAAGCTGAAGGCAACTGAAGATGTCATACCCACTGAGGAAATCATTCCAACAAATGAAGACTCTCATACTGATATACCTAAAGAAACTAGTGCTGATGAAAATCCTCAGCCACGTCAACCTGCTCATCCAAGAGTAGCAAATGAAGTGTAGATTAACAAAATCATCGATGACATCAACGCACCTGGTCCTCTCACATGCTCAAAAGCTTCACATCTAACTAACTTTTGTGGGCACTTTGCCTTTGTCTCTATAATATAACCCACCAAAGTTGATGAAGCATTCAAGGAGCCCGAGTGGATTCAAGCTATGCAAGAGGAATTTCATCAGGTCAAGCTCAACAACATGTGGGAACTTGTCAAGCGAACAGATCCTCGCAAACATAACATCATAGGTACCAAGTGGATCTATCGCAACAAGCAAGATGAAAATGGCCTCGTGGTGAGGAATAAGGCTCGTCTTGTAGCCCAAGGCTATTCACAGGTTGAAGGAATTGACTTTGACGAAACGTTTCTACCTGTTGCTAGACTTGAGGCTATTCGCATATTACTTGCTTATGCTAACCATCATAATATCATCTTATATCAAATGGATGTGAAAAGTGCATTCCTCAATGGTAAGCTTGAGGAAGAAGTATATGTTGCTCAACCCCCTGGTTTTGAAGACCCTGAGCATCCTGACAAAGTCTTCAGACTAAACAAGGCCCTCTATGGCCTCAAGCAGGCCCCTCGGGCATGGTACGACACTCTGAAGGAATTCCTCATGAAGAAAGGCTTCAAACCCGGTTCACTCGACCCAACCCTGTTCAAAAAATCTTATGACAATGAACTATTCATAAGCCAGATATATGTAGACGATATTATCTTTGGCTGTACTGACAAACGTTACAGTGATGAATTTGCCTATATGATGAGTGAAGAATATCAAATGTCTATGATGGGAGAGTTGAAATTCTTCCTAGGTCTTCAAATTCATCAGCAAGACATTGGCATCTTCATCTCACAAGAGAAATACGTCAAAGATGTTCTAAGGAAATTCGACATGCAAGATTGGAAAGGCGTCAAAACTCCAATGCCTTCAAAAGGCCACCTCTGCCCTGATGAGAATGGTAAAGATTTCGATCAGAAGATATACTGCTCCATGATTGGTTCATTATTGTTTCTATGTGCATCTAGGCCTAATATTATGCTAAGTGTTTGCATGTGTGCCCGATTCCAAGCAATATCGAAGGAATCACACCATAAGGCTGTAAAACATATTCTTCGATACTTAGCTCACACACCAACACTTGGATTGTGGTATCCCAAGGGCTCAAATCTTCACCTCGTCGGATACATTGATGCTGACTATGCTGAAAATCGTGTGGATCACAAGTCAACCGCAGGCACATGTCATTTCCTCGGACGATCCTTAGTCTGTTGGTCCTCGAAGAAGCAGAACTGCATTTCACTCTCTACTACTCAAGTTGAGTACATTGCTGCCGGTTCATGTTGCGCTCAGCTACTATGGATGAAGCAAACCCTCAAGGACTACGGCATCAAGCTGAAGAATGTGCCTCTTTACTGCGACAACGAGAGATCCATCAAGATTGCTTATAACCCAGTTCAGCATTCCAAGACCAAGCACATCCAAATTCGTCATCACTTTCTTCGAGATCATGTACTCAAGGGCGACATCTCCATCGACCACATCCCCACTGAAGAACATATTGCCAATATCTTCACTAAGCCCTTGAATGAAAAGAGATTTTGCAAGTTTGCGGTGTGAGCTAAATATCTTAGAATCTTCGAATGTCCTTTCAAGAAAGGCACACATCCTAACACTTATGCAAAATTGATGACCTTGATGTGCAACACACGAAGAAACATTTTTCTTCAATCAATGAAGAATAACCCTGTAAGTGTGAAGAAATTAATGAAGAATTTGATTCTCAGAACCCTACGACAATTGTACGCAGTGTCTAAAGTCATCATTCTTATACGGTGGGTCACGCCACCAACAATAGTTGAAATTCTTCTAAGTTGAGTTTTTCATCATATGTGCAAATTCTTCAAATCATCAAATTCAACAAAAAATTTAAATTCCTCAACTTTTCAAATTCTTCAAACTTTGAAACTCATATTATTCATTGAATATATATATATATATATGAGTTTTTAATGTCCTCAACAGCATTCACTTATTGCTAATTCTTCAAGTTGATTTTCATCTAAGTGAATGTGATCGGACCCTTTACCCCTCTATGCTAAACTCAACCTAGTTTGTTCACAAATTCTTCATATGCGTTCTACTTTGAAACTCGTTCAAAGTCTTCACTGTGTCCTTGACAGCTGAAGAATTTGTGAACGGAAGATGCGTATTGTGTTCATGTGTGCAAAATGCTAAGTTGCTGCTTTGGGCAGATTTCAACTAAAACTTGTGCTGGTTGTAATTGTGCAACCGTAGCTCCGTTGTGAACATGCTGCGTATGAAACTTTCTTAGAATCTCATGTAGTTTCATAATAACTTGCTGCATTCATGATTTGAAATGTTTGTGATGGTATTTTCCATGCATTTGCATTCATGACATGTGCATCTTGCGTTGCTCATATCTTTTAGACCGTAGCTCCGTTTGCGGTGTTTCATATATGTAAATCGAGTAGAATGACGTGTAGAATTGCATGGTATACTTTATTCTCTTGTTTAACAAATATAAAATAAGATTAGTTCAGATCTGGACCAATTTCGAAATTAACATATGAGGTCGTTTCGGAAATACTATAAGTTGTTTCCTGCCTCATTTAAAATGCCTAGATAGTTAGTTTACTTATGCTTCACCTCTTGCCATGTTTAACAACATTTAATATTGTCGTGTACCTAACAATAGTGAACTAAATAATTCGAACCTGGAGTTCCGTCAATATGCAACTCGTTGCATATTGAGCTTCACTTTAATGTGTAGAAGTTGTTTGATGTGTATTGTCATGCCTTGCATATTTAAATTGGACATGTATCATATTGTTTGTACATCGTGTCATGCATATGTTGTGGTGTATCTTGTGTTTATTGTTTGTTTCGGATTGCTTCTTCTCGATAGAGTTCCGAAAGTGTTCGGAGTGTGAGGATTCGTTCGACTACGTTAGCTCGTCTTCTTCATGGACTCGTTCTTCTTTCGAGCGGGATCTCAGGCAAGATGACTCATTTCCTTGGATACCATTACTTTCATTGCCATGCTAGTTGTCTTGTATTTATATCACTATGTCGCGCTACCTACCACTTGTTTGATAAGCCTCCCAACATTGCCATGATAAGCCTCTAACCCCTCCACGTCCCAGCAACCATTGTGTGGCTATGTTACCGCTTGCTCAGCCCTTCTTATAGCATTTCTAGTTGCAGGTGCAATTGCTTCCATGTGTCAACATGGACATTCTTTTGCTATCACAATATGATTGCCATTTAATTTAATGCACATATACACTTGGTAAAGGGTGGAAGGCTTGGCCTTTTGCTTGGTGTTTTGTTCCACTCTTGCCGCCCCTAGTTACTTGTGAACCGGTGTTATGTTCCATAATTGAGCGCTCCTAACATGCTCGGGGTTGTTATGGGACCCCCTTGATTTTCGTTTGGGTATAAAACTTGTCTGGCAAGGCCCAACATTGGTACTACATTTGCCTAATAACTAATGAATTGCATACGGACCCGTCGGCACCCGCGGATAATTTAATCAACCCTCGGGACAGTGCTCCTCATGAGTGTTGGTCCAAACTAGAGTCGTGTGCGAGGACAACCCGGGGCAACTTGGGAGATTTCTATCAGGCCACTGTACGCTGTGCTCATCTGGTCATGTCCTTAGAACGAGATACGCGGCTCCTATCGGGTTCGTCGACACGCTGGGCGGCCTTGCTAGATTTGTTTTACCTTTCTCGATTGTCTTGAGTGAGGAACTCTGATCTTCTTCGGGATATCTCGAGCTGTCGGATTTCCTTTGGAATTGCCTAGAAAGATCACGAGATCCGTCGTTGAGGTTATTCCCGCTGAGTGTGGTTGTGATGGATGAGTTGGAGCACCCCTGCAGGGTTAAATCTTTTCGAGAAGCTGTGCCCGCGGTTATGTGGCAAACTTGGATAATTTGTTTAACACCCGGTCATAGCAAACTTGAAGTAAACTCTAATAAAAAACACCAACTGTGTGCGTAACCATGACTGTCTCTTTTCGTGAGTTCTTATCCGAAAGAGAACACGATGGGGTTATGTTTGACGTAAGTAGGTGTTCAGGATCATTAGTGATCACAACTAGTACACGTCGTTATGCGTAGACCACCATACTTTACTTTCTGTACTCGTAAGTTAGCCACTCGAATAAATGCTTAGTCGCTTGTTGTGGCCTCACCACTTAACCATGCCTCACCTATTAACCTTTAATAGTCTTGATACCCTTGGAAATGGGATTGCTGAGTCCCTGTGGCTCACAGATTACTACAACAATAGTTGCAGGTTTAGGTAATGCGATGATTTTACGTGAGCGCGTTGCATGTTTGATTTGGAGTTATTCTTCTTCTTCGTCGTCAATCTAGGATGGGTTCCAGGCGGCAGCCTGGGATAGCAAGGGTGGATGTCATTTTATCATTTGATTTCGTCCGTAGTCGGACCCTGCTCTTCTGTATGATGTTTGAGTATGTTGTTGTATTGACGTGACTTTGATGTAGCTTGTGGCGAGTGTAAGCCAATTCCATATACTCATCTCTTCTATACATGTACTTGTAATGATATCCATTCTTGCAATACGATGAGATGCGCATCTATCCCTTGCAAGGCCCTCATGCCTTAATATGGATAGGCGCGCATCTTGGGCGTGACAAAACCTTCATATGATTCATGTATATCAATAAAGCTCGTGGTACATCAAGATCGTGTCATCTCAAGAACACGAGAGAGAGAGAGAGAGATCAAACACATAGCTACTAGTACATACCCTCAGCCCGAAGGGTGAACTACTCCCTCATTGTCATGGAGACCGTCGGGATGATTAAGATGGCCTCGGGTGATGGTTTCCCTATCCGGCAGGGTGCCGAAACGAGCTCCCGATTGGTTTTTCGTGGCCCTGGAGGCTTGCCGCGGCGGAAATCCCGATCTAGATTTCTTTTCAGAGGTTTATGTATTTATAGGACTTTTTGGCGTTGGAATCACGTCAAGGAGGTGCTCGAGGGGCCGACAAGCTTGCCAGGCGGGACCAGGGGGGTGGCCGTGCCTAGGAGTCTTGTGGCCTCCTCATCCACTTCCTGGCCCACCTCTTCGCTGCAGTATTTTGTATATTTTCCAAAAATATTCTCCATAAATTTTCAGCCCATTCCGAGAACTTTTATTTCTGCACAAAAACAACACCACGGTAGTTCTGCTGACAATAGCGTCAGTCTGGGTTAGTTCTAATAAAATAATACCAAAATCATATAGAATTATTGTAAACATGGCATGAATACTTCATAAAGTATAGATACATTGGAGGCGTACGAGATTGTCACAGGCTCTAGTGATGCTCCAAAGCCACTGCTCGACAGTTTTCTCTGGGACTTCCTCTGGGTGTGTCCGAGTCGTGTCCTCGGGGCCTGAGTAGTGCCACATGGCGTGGTCCCTTTCTTGGAGGGGCAGGATCCGTTGACTGAGGAATGTCTCCAATAGATCCATGCTAGAGGTGACTTTGTCATGGGAATGTGAGAACACATCAACGAGAAAGAAGGCAAAACCGACAACGAGAATAACGGTATAATGAGCGTGTGAATGACTCAAGAGGATACCTATAATTCTTGGGCCTTGCAAATTATCATGTCTTAAAGGGAATGTCACATAGTAACTAATGGTTAAATTGAATATCATTTGTGTACTCATAGGGGTCTATATAGACATCCACGGTTCCTCTATCGGTCATTGGGAAAGGAGTTTCGTTCCTATCTATGAGTTACCGAGCCTACGGGGTCACACGCTTAAGGTAATCATGATCTGCTTAGTGTTAGTAGAATGAGACTGTCGAATATTTTCTTGTGGAATTTTTTCATCTGTATTCGGAATAGTTTTGAGAGTATACTAAAGCATTCCGGGGTCTCCAGAAGGGTTTAGGAGAGTATCCGGTAATAACGAAAAATATATTGTCGAGGGGATAACCCTAGGGTAGCCTCAAAACAACCCTCAACGCCAACCTTTTGAAACAACTACAGGGAGAGCTGCCTCCCCCTATGACGAGCCGGCCGACTAGGAGCGAAGACCCCCGGCTCCCTAGCCGACCACGCATTGGATGCCACGGTCAAGGTACGCATGGCAATAGTGGCCCCCGTCCCATCGGGGGTCAGCACCCGCATGGCCATAGTGGAGGCAACAGTGCCTCTGACTCTGGCCTACTACGACCGGGCGCCGGAACAATGCTGGCATGCCCTCAACCACTCCATTACCTGCCCTGGTCAGCACCGCTGGTTGTACCGCTGACCGCACCTGGCTGCTACTAGGCGACACCTCGAAGGATGACTCGTGCCACGAAGTGACCGGCACGGGGACCACCTAGCGGGCCCCTCCGGCTCCCGACAGGACCCTGCAGCTAGTGGGTCCTACTAGCGACAAGACCCGTCAGCCGGGGGCCCATGGCTGGCTAGAGAGGCTGCTAGCTGGGGCCCTCCCGAAGCCTTCTATTCGTATTGTAATCCGGGGGTTGGCCTATAAAACCTCCCGGAGCCCCCCCATACACGGGGCGATCGAAAAACTCACCAAAACCAGGCACACCACACTCACGTAAGGAAGCACCAAAGGCTGTCTAGCTCCTTCTTCGTCCTCTAGCCATACAGCTCTAGGAGCGGCATTGTAACATCACCACCGTCTAAACTAGACCAAGTAGGACTAGGGGTGTTTCCTACCACGGAGGGCCCCGAACCTGGATACATCGCATGTCCCTAATCCCGCTCGCGGAGCCCAGCGGCGTCCTTTCGGCCCCAACCACTCTCGATAAGCCTACCCATGGCATCTGTCGTGAGAAAACGATGACAGTTGGCACCCACTATGGGGCCGTACGCGGCACTAGCCGGAGTCTACGGGCGGGACCCTTCACCACTTCCTCGGTCTGCCCCGTGTACGGGTCGAACTGCTTGCCCGTTGGACTTGCTCCCGTAGGCCCTATGGGCGACACTACCGACCTCTCTGATGAGTGTCTCAGCAGTGACCCCTCGCTCAACATCGCCGCACTCATCGAGCGTGTTGGCAGGCTAAGCCTCGCCGACGAACCTGCGGCCGATGCATACCCTTGCCGGGTACTCGACTGCACCAAACCACCCTTGTCAGGTACTCGACTCGCAAATGGCTCCCGTGTCCGCACGGGGTTGATGACCACCACCTCCTCCACCTCTAATGACCACGCGCAGGCCGAGGCCTACGCGGCCATCGCCCGCACCGGCACATCCGACCGGCTCAACGCCACCCTTCAGGGTATGAACACCCCCATCGCCCCGACAGCGAACCCGGCCACCATCACGGCCGAGCTGGAGGTGGCCCACCATCTCATGCTCGAGGACACCAGCGCACTCGCGTCCGAGCGTGACCGGATGGAAGTATCGCAGTAGGAATACATCTCCGCTTACGGTCTCACCCCGGCTGGCATCGAGCCTAGCCGGCAGGGATCCGTGCGCGACCACGGCCGCGTGGTCGCCGAGATCCTGGGTGGCAACATGCCCGTCTACGACACACCTATGTCCAACCTGCGGGCCACCAAGGTAGACTACACGCGTGCCTCGCACGAGCGGCACATAAAGGACCTCATCGACAAAGCCAACGCGTAGCAAGCCGGGATCATCCCCGGTGGAGCCATCTCTAAGGCTCACCGTCGCGAGGGCGAGGGCACTGGGGCTGCTGTCCGTCAGCCGGCTCTACACTCCAGCCCCCCTCATCCCTCCGGCCAGCGGGCCAAGGGAAGCAACGCTTGGCTCTCCTAGCTGCACGAAAATGAGCAACCGACCGTCGACAGCCGGCACAATGACATCCCAGCTGGCGGCAGCAACCGCAACAAGGCGCCGGCTGGCGGTAGCCGGTGCAGCCGTGGGCACACCCCGCATCCATGACGGGAGCCGGCGCGGTCCGTCCCGTTGACCGTCCGTGCAAATCTCGTGGCCCGGCTCGGCCCGCGGGTCCCCCATAGCGAGAACGATACCTACTTCCACCTAGACTGGCTGGCGTAGTCAGCCCTCCTCGAGGAGGAGGGCTCAATCGGTCCGGCATGCTTTGGCCCCCGGATCCACAACGAGCCATTCCCAACCTGCTTCATGCTCCCTGTGACACCCTGAAGTACAACGGGGCCGCCAAGCCAAAGGGCTGGCTGATCGACTACACCACGGCGGTTGGCATAGAGAGGGGGAAGAAGCGCGTACCCGTCCTCTACTCCCCCCTCATGCTGATCGGTTCGGCCCGCATGTGACTGAATAGCCTGGGAGCCCACAACATCAACACTTGAATGGACTTTGAAGAGGCATTCGTCCGTAACTTCACCAACACCTACAAGCTGCCTGGCCGCCGCCGTGAACTGGCCATGTGCATCTAGGGCCCGGACGAGGCCCTCCGCGACTACCTTACCCAATGGACCGAGCTCTACAACTCCTGTGAAGGGGTGCACGAGGTGTAGGCCATCCAGTACTTCATTGAGGGTTCCTGCTGTTGGGACCCTGACTCATAAGTCGTGATCACCGAATGCACGTGTATAGTGGTCCCAGAGATCAGTGCTCACTGAACATACGGAAGCTGAATAACAAGAGTCTTACATCCACATTTAGCGTCTTACACAAATAAAGACCATGGAGGTCTAGTATTACATAGAAGGGGCCACAAGGGTCAATCACTTAAATAGAACAAGCAGCACAACTCTTGATCAAAAGCGTGAACCCATGCCATCTGCCTTAACCTATAGGCATTCTGACTAGGAAGTGCCCTAGTTCGCATGTTCGTCACCAATGAACTCTTCAACAACACCTGTTCTTCCATGCCTGGCCAATTAAATAACTAGTAGCAAGTCAATGAGTACTTTGAATGTACTCGCAAGCAACTCAAGTTGTGGAACAAGATAATAATGATGCAAGATATAGCACTAAGTAGGTAATTTGCAGAAAGCCAATTATAAATGCAATGACATGATCGAGTAACGAGTAAGCATGCATCAACAATAGGCAGATATCCATATGATCAAGATACAGATATCATCATAAGTTGGGGTTGAACACCTCGTGTTCATTCATCATGCTAAGTCATCAGACTTTTATCCCTTCCCATGCTAAGTCATCGGACTCAGCTCGAGTACTATCTTTGTCTCCAACACACTCACACACCAGTTTGTGGTAACACTTGGACATAGCACAAGAGCGGTCATCCAACTGTCCTTGACCGTGGACACGGATATTTCAAATAGTTTTACACTCTATAGAGGTTGCACACTTTACCCACAAGACTTGGGGAACTTCCGTGTCATCCACGACTCGCGGTATATAACATACCCAAGGTAAGCACCCGAACAATGCCTTTCCCACGGTGATACTAAACAAAGAGTCCACTCATTGGTGCTATCCATCATGATATACATCCCTCGTATCATCCATGAGGATACGTAATGGTCTGCCTGGTGCCTGTAAAGACAGCGCATGCCTTCCACTATGGGATGACCCCGTCTCAAGAGTGACCACTTCACTCTTGCCACTAGTAATGCGGGCTCCTTGCTAGCACCAACCATAGTAATCAACAAAGCCCCGTCCCATAAGGGGTATTGTGGTCATGCATGTAAGGTTGGAATAACGGTCGCAACTTACACCAATCCGTTTTTCGAAAACCACAACACTCACTTTTTCTGGTACACCACTTCTTTCTCAAGTGGTCACCCATCTCATCATCATCGCCCTCGGGCATTAGTGGCACCTGATAGGTTTTTCGAAATGTCTTTGAAAGAACCATTTCCTTTCCATCACTATGCATAAATCCCATCCCACTCGTGTAGCATCTACTAGCATCCTATCTACACTCACCCGCACAACCCTCATAAGGTGGTAGGGTCATGCACGATGCAAGTGTCAATGGTCATGGTATCGGAGGCAACCCACCGAAGGGGGGATACCACATCATGACCAAACATTAAAAACAACAAGTGCCATATGTCATGCATAAAAAGTTTCTTAACATGGTCAAAGGGCTGCTTGCCTGGCTTAGCAATGCCTTCGAGGTCTTCACACGCTTCTCGTCCACTCTAAGCACTTCGTCTACCTTGTCAACTATCATCGGAAACAACCACGATAAGCAACACAACAAACAGATAATAAAAGTGCTCTATAAATAGGAAACATATTTTTCTTAGACCTCTCTGGTCATGAGAAATATATATAAAATGGTTGAACTAGAGTTGGATCAACGATGATTTTGGAATGGTGGAATGGAGGAATTCATGTCTTGATAAGATGTCTACAGAAAAGATGTTTACAAATATGGGTGAAGGCACCCATTTAATAGGGCATGATTTTAGAAACATTTAGGAAGTGGTTTTTCTGGTTTTGGAGTTGGTAAGAATATCCTAGGGATTTTCAAAGTGGGTCACATATGAGTAAATGGCCCAATAAATTACATAGGAGAATAAGGATAAGGAAAAATGTTCACCACTTAGTGTATGAATGTAGATGTGCCTAGGAGTTTAAATCACTGCAATTGGAGCTAAGGTGAGTGTCCTAAGAATTTTACAATGTGGACCTATAATAAAAGATATTACCAAAATATTTGGTGGAGGGGAAATTGTCATATGGCAAAAATGTGCATTGCACACCATTGGACAGATCTTGATATTAGGAACATCCCGGACTTTGAATAATCCAATTTGGAATTCAAATGAATTTTCTACACATTTTTGAACTACTCTGATAAAAGAAAAAGGGAAATCTCTCACCTAAATGGGCTCGCAGGTGCACAAGGCGAGGAATGGCTACTGGGCCGGCCCAGTAGCATAGTGGCGCATGTGCAGCGACCACCAAGAAAGCGGATTCTGCGGAATGCGCCTTCGCCTTCCGAAGATGACTTCTGTGCAGACCGTGTACACTTACTCTACGCTGGCCCAGCCGGATAGCTTGGCAAAGGCTGACCAGTGGGGTTGTCGATCCCACTGGCAGGGTCGTCTGCCTCCTTGTGCGCACGTTTGCTGGAGGACGGGGGAGGCTAGGCCGAGCACACACCGACGCTCCCCTCGGCAACACCGGCGAGCGCAGGACGCTTTGATGCATCCGGACAGGGGCTGCTCTGCTGAGGGGGAGGGCTACAATGGCGACAACATCGGCGGCTTCGGAGGAGACCATCGGTCGTTGCTGGTCTTGGGCGCCCGGTGACTTGAGGGCGGATGGAGGCGGCGGATTAGTGAGGGTGGTGGTGGCGCTAGTGGTATTCCGGAGGGGTTTAAGGGAAAGGAGAGGCACGGGGGAGCCCCAATCCGAGCGGCGGCCATGGCGGGCATGGCGGCCATGGGAGGAGGAGAAGGCCACAGGAGTACGGGGGCTCGGTCTTGGGAGGTCCAATGGGGCGAGGGAGAGCCAAGAGGGGCGAGAGGGGCTCGGAAGAGGTTAGAAAAATGGGGGGGTGACCGAGAGGGGTTCGGGTGGCCGCTGGAGGGCCTCGGGCGCGGAGAGTACGCGAGTCAGAGCCTCCTTGGAGCCTTGCAATCGTCGAGGAGGGGCATGGGATGCCGAGGGGAGATGCCTGGCATGCGTAGACACCCTTCCGCAGCCGGCCACGAGCTACAGGACAGCTCCTGTCGGCAGAGCGCTGGTTTTGCATGTTGGATGCATGGTCACCACGCCAACTCATGTCTAGAGGAATCTTTTGGTAGGGTAACTATATCTGGAATGCAAGGCATGCATGGTATAGGTCACTGGTAAATTTCCAGGGTAAATGGAGCTGGTTACATGGACTATCCACAGGGGGTAAGTTTGAAGCAGCAAACTTGGGCCTGATCTATAGGGTTTTTACTATAGGGCACTATTGATAAAATTAGGTCTAGTAGCCTTAGGTATGGGAGGACTATACTCCCACCAATTTTCAGCTCAGAAAGATGATTCTACAGAGTACTTGTAGTACAAAGGCACCATTGCTTCCATAAGGTAGGTTTAGATGAACTGGTCATATTTTCCACATGAGCCAGCAATATTTGGGTTTGATTTGATGTAAATGATGCCTTGGAAAGGTTTGGGGCATTTTTAGGAACAGAATAATGGGAGAGTGGAAATAAGAGGTCTTGCCATGGTAAAAGAGAGGGAGAATGAGGGAGTTACCCCACAAAGAATTGACCAGAGGCCATGGCAAAGTTACTCGAGGTAGAAGAGGGTTATAAAATGCTGTGGTAAAAAGTTGGGTGCAAGGGGAATCTTGTTGGGCCCACTTTGCTTGTCCACAAGTTTATGGCTAAAGGTCTTTGTGCTGTGATTGGGCTAGTTAGAGGAATGCAATGACCTTGAGATTTAACAGGGGTAAATGGTAAGTCCATTTGGTCCTGATTACATGTTTTCAGATCAAATGAAGAGAGTTGATAATGCAATCTTGGTAAAGCTTAGAAATGGACAGAAATGGTTTCTATAGATCTGATCATGCAACTCTATTCCCCTTTATGCACCACTTGATATAGCATCATCATTTTGGTAATAGAGAATGCCTACAAAGTTTGGGATCAATAGGAGATACTTCACAATGTAAAGTTGATCAAAATTGACTCTCCACAAGAATGGTTCTAGGATATTTTGGTGAATCAAAACAATTAGGATTGATATGAAACTTGGCAAGATAAACTTATATATCATATGTGACATGCTCGAATTTTCCTGGATTTATTTGAGAATATTTCTTATAGAAATATTTCAAATCCTTGGAATAGGCAGAAATGGTTTTGAAGGGTTTTGTCCAATATTTTAAACATGATCATGCCTTGAAACTCTTATATATGGACAATACATGTCCAATGAGCTTTCCTAAATTTTCCCAAATATGTTTAAAGCATTTAAATAATTTTTCCCTATAAAAGACCATTTCTCGCCTTAAGAAAAAGCCTTTAAATAAAATATGAAACGAATCTTTTAAAATAATATTTTGTGGTTTTGGGAAGTTATGTATATTTAGGTTCCAAATAAAGCATTTGGGTAAAAAGGATCCACCCAATTTGGGGACTTGCAGTGTAAATCTTAAATCAGGGGGTTTTGAAAAACCTAATTTGAATAAAACCTTTTTGGCCAAAATAATATTTTGTAAAAATATAATTTAAGTCCTATTCACCTGGCATGATCATCGGACAAGATTGGGGACTAAGAAAAAGAGTTTTTAGAGTAGGAGGGATTTTATGAATATAGAGCACTAGCAAGCAATCGGACAATCAGCAATCAAGTCAAGCATATCAAGCACACAAAAGTTTTAATTGGCCCTGATTGTTGAGTCATGATAACTTTGTCACGAGGCAAATCACAGGGTGTGACAGACCTACCCCCCTACAAGAATCTCGTCCCCGACATTCCTAGGCTAGGCATGGGAAGGATGCAGAAATTTAGAGGTGAGGTAGTCTTCACGTTCCATGTTGCTTCTGCTCCGGCATGGTTGTCCTTCTAGGTCTTGAAGTGCTTGATGATATGTCTTCAAGTGCACTGTTGACTTCTTCTAAGGGTGAACGGGGTTCTCGTAGAATACTAGGCTCGACTAATGGTCAAGGGTTTGGTGGACGAGGTTCTCGCAGTTCCTGGCTTGCGTGTGTATGCCAAAGTCGGAATACCTGGCCAAGGGGTGTGTCTGTGTGCTGGTCCTGGGACTGCTGACGTTGGTTAATGACATCTAGATGTCTCGCATTAGAATAGAAGGGTTGAGTCTTGGCAAGCGAGGTGAACTACCTTTGACAGGTGGCTTACCATGATTGAGTGAGGGTTTACACCCTAGATTGGACCGACAAGGGGCTGGTAACGAAGTCATGATAGTCGTCCACTCCATTCCAAGCATTTGAAGGGAGTAGGGATGTCATGCTTATCGTATGCCATCAAAGTGGTGGATTGAGGGGTGTTATTACCTCCTCAGTTCCTTCCTAGTTAGGAACTAATAGGCGACTGGTTAAATCAAGGGGCTCTTAATCCTCTTGGTGTGCAAGGGCTTCATCATGCTTGGACGTCAGTGCTTCTTGATATAGTTTATTTGATGTAGCCGACAGAGGACTGGTGGTTGACTTCTTCTTCGTCGTTGTCGTGGCTCCGCAATCGCAGTGGTTCTTCATCTTGCTTGGGCTAGAAAGTCTTCTTTTGTAGGGAGGGTGCTTCGCGGAACTCAACTCCTTCTTGGTGAGACCTTATACCCGAGAGGCATGGTAATGGGTGTTCCTGGGGCTGGTCCAAATAGGACTAAGGTGTTCCTCCTATCATTGGGTAAATAAGTATGTTATCCCAGAGGACAAGAACCTATTTCCCGAAGTATCACATAAACATATTGCTCATGGGATATGTGAGTGGAGCAGGCATTTGTCCCGGATGGTCACTAGTATCAAGGGTTGTGGTCCAACCTAATAGAGGTCTTCGTGGCAACCTTTCTTATGGAAAGGGTGGGTGGTGGTCACGATGGAGTATCGACCATGGTCCTTTGACTTAGAGCTAGAGCCTATGGTCTTAGCCCGACCGCGTCATGGTCCGGTAAAGCTTCGGGTTTCAAGGAGCTTAGGATGTGGGTGAACGTCTAACACCTTATCCCGAGCACAACTATTAGATGCGAACAATAGTGCCTATTACTCCAAAAAAAATCACCCTATATCCTCGAAGGTATCATCTCATATAAATCAACTCCAATACTACACATGCTACTCATATCTACAGGGCTTGAGGGAAGGACTATGCTAAAAATCTCATATGCATACTATAGTTGAATCACATATATCCCTATATAGAAAATCCTTCGGATAATTTACAAGCCGCTAAGCATGATCAAGACATTACCAATCCAAGATCTTGTTTCCTTCCTACGAATCCAATTAACCCATCCTCGAATATCATCCACTATTACATGATTCATTACTGCGACAAATCCAGCGTCGATGGTGTCCAACATAATCTCCTCGAGTTCATATAATCCACATAAAATTTCAAGGACTATCATCATGAACTTCCAATCTCATGGCCAACTACACTCCAAGGTCGAGCTTATATAGATCCCTGAATTATCCCTAACATCATTCGATTCCTCCTACTATCATCCATCGAGAAACATGGTATCATTATCAAGATCATTGGACTAAACCCAAATTACTCCGAACCATGTGGTTTAATTGATCTTGAGCACCTATTAGGATCACCTACTTAAATCCAAGTTTTACATCTAGTAAGAATTCCCTACGAGTTACTCCCGTCACTACCGTAACACCATCAATCCATTATCAATATCACTTGCCACAGTCAAGTCATTTATCAATAATTTTAGCTCGTGATCATATTTGTCCTATTAATCCAATTTGCTCAAGGGATAAGTAAGTTATGCTACTCTATCAATCTTAATCGACCAAGTTCATCCACCAACATTAAGCCTTGTAATCCACCAAAGGGTCTGAACTGCTTGCTCAAGATATCTATTATGCCTAAGTCAAATCATTGCCCACAAATAGTACATCCTCGGAAAGATCCTTCCTTGTGGCATCAAGGTTCTAGTGCTAGTCATAAGAATGAAGCATGTTTGTTCACTATGATCACTAGCTCCATAATGAACCCAGTGCAAGGAAGGGGTTATTGAAGCTCAATAAGTGCTCTGGAAAACCCATGTATTAAACACGTGATCAGAGGCTTGTGCTAGGGAAGCTTGTGAGGTCTAGGTTGGGCTAGGGAGGGGTTCCCAATCTTCTGGAAAAGCATACTCTACGGGTTTGCGTCTAGTTGAGTACGTTGTAGTCATAGTCTTTGGTTTCAGTTGTTTGTCGAGGTGGATCCTTGGTGCATCTTGTCTTGTCGGTCTTCAGTTGACGAGATTGGGGAGGGGGGAAAGTAGCATAGAGGCAAGTGCCTAATGGGTGGTATAGTGCAAGTGCAATCAAGCAATTGCCAGAAAGGCCAAACACAAGCATCAAGGTAAGGTAGGTGATATAGTCGCGCACTTGTTGCCTAGGGAAAAAGTGTGACTCACACCAAAGCACAAACAGGAAAATCAAGCAACACACATCATGGTTCCATTCGAACCATCATATGGACTCGACTTCACATAGGGGACACACGACTTATCCTACCTGTCGTGGGAACGAGCCTGACAATAGATGGTAGGGGTACGTAAGGAGAGGGTAGATTCCTAGCTACGATGAGGGTGTACACACAGATGTATGAGTTCAGGCCCCTCTCATGGACGTAACAGCCCTATGTCTCAGTGCTCAGGAGCTTATGTCGTGTGGAATATACAGATTACAATGGTCACGAACCCTTGTGCAGGAGGGGAGGGGAGGCTTATATATAGTTCGATGCCCCTCATAATTACCCAGCATCTAAGGGTCCGATCGTGGGGTTAAAGTCTGACATTACTGGTAACATAAATAATAAAAGCTATTAATGATGATTGGACTAATGTCTACCCGTTGGGCTCTTGATGGTGACTCCTGGTCTTCTGGCATCGAGTGAGGACGAGGTCTTCTGAGTTACACGCGACTGCCGAGTGGAGGAAGGAGTCTCCGAGTGGATATCATGTCGAGTGACCTTAACGTCTCATGGAATCCAGCCGGAAGTTTATGGTTGATCTTCAAGTCCTCCAATGTAGAGTCCTTAGGTAGGGTATGTAGGCCTTGCCTAGGACCCTACCCTAGGTACATATCCTCGTCATTAGCCCCCGAATGGATCGGGGTTCGAGTGGTGAAATGGGGGTATCAATGCCAATCTCGAATTAGGGCATCAAATCTACCGAATGATATTTGGGGTTTCAATGTAACTTGCGTCGACTGAACTCTGAGTATTGACGTCAATTCAGGATCAAGGCGCCGAATCTTCCGATTGATATTCGGGGCTTCAATGAAACTTGCGTCGATTGAATTCTTCTCCATTCGCCCAGATCCATTCAGCCTTAAAAGTGCCCGAGTGGATGTTCAATGCCTATTTTGCTCCGAGTGAACTGAAAGCATCTTAGGAGGTGACGGGTCGGTCTGTCAGACCCGGATTTTGTGGGATATGAAAATTTGGGAAGCGCGCGTGCGTGCAATGATGACGCCACGATCAGGTCAAGTGGGAACATGATGCCTCGATCTTCACGCCGGTCATTTCGCCACGTACTAGACGTAGACTACGGCTGGCGTGCACGGTGATCTCGTGGGTCCAGCAGTCAGCGAGGCACTCGGCGGGATATAAATCTCAGAGCGTCCCCTGTCTCCAGCACGTCATCTTGTTCTTCTCCGACGAGGGGCGCCGCGGCGATGACGAAGGGTACCACGGAGAAGCTAGAGCGAGCTAAGAAGGGGGCGATGAAGCTCAAGGGCAAGAAGCCCTCGACCGCTCGGTTCACCGCGCTAGCGAGATGGATGCAGGCGAACTTTCTCCCCTCCGTAGTCACTCGCGAGGACATGGGGGGCCTTGTCGCCGACGGGCTTGTGGCGGACGGCGCCTAGAGGCTGCCGGAGGGAGAGCACGAGCCGGAGCCGCGCGACGGGGAGCGGGTCCTCCTTCTCTCTCACGTTGAAAGAGGTTTCTCTATGCCACCCCACCCGTTCTTTAGAGGGTTCCTGAATTTCTTCGGCGCCCAACTGCATCATCTCCCACCGAAAACTGGTGCATACTTGTCCGCCTTCATTACTTTGTGCGAGTGTTTTATGGGCTGCTCTCCCCATTGGGGGCTGTTCAAGCACATCTTTACAATTAGATCCTAGACCGTGAAGAAAGCTCTCCCTGCTGATCGGAAGACTAATGTGCTTCAGTTGTGTGCAGGTTTAGGACTTCACAAAAGAGCCCGTAGTTCCTTCCCTGCCATGACTTTTCCTGAGTCTGTTAGAGGCTAGAAGTCGACTTGGGTCTACTACAAAGATGTAGCATCACCCAAAATGTCGACTGGCCTTCCCCCCTATACACCTGACCATCCAGCTGTCCCCAAGTCTCTAAGGGTGACCAAAGAGGAGCATGTCCAAGTGGGAATCTTGGTTAAAGTTGTGGTGCAGTTGATCCGGGGTGGAGTGACTGGCATGGATCTGTTGGAGACGTTTCTCAGTCAACATATTCAGCCGCTCCAAGCCAAAGATCACACGATGTGGCATTACTTGGGCCCTGAGGACTCGACCAAGGCGAACCTAGAAGAGGTTCCACAAAAAACTGTCGAGCAGTGGCTTCGCAACATCACTGAAGTATGCGACAACCCTTTGGGAGCCAAGAGGATTCGACCTTACGCGGACGAAAAACCGCCGAAGAATCTGGTGAGTTGCACGGTGTTGACTGATGAACTTGTACTATCGAGTCATAAATTGACTTATGAACTGACTTCTTTACTTGAATCATGTAGGAGTGGACGCACATGCACTCGCCCGTTTCCAATGGGAACCATGTTGAAGATGGCATAGTGAGCGAGGGTGGCAGCATGGACGGTGATGGTCCCTCTGACTCTGAGGATGAATACGAGGACTCTGGCAAAGAGGAAGATGTCGAGTCACCTCCGTGGCATGAAGGCTGCACAAGGTCCTGCCAGGATCCGGCAGCTGTTGAGGACAGGGCTCCGGGCCCTAGTGAGAAGAACCTGAAGCGGAGTCTCCCTTCAATCGTTGAGTCGAGTGAGAGGCTGGCCAGGCAGCCCAAGGAAATCACGATCAAACCTCACAAGGCTCTGCCTCACATGAGGATGGTTGTACCTGCCATCTCCACGTAAGTATTTATTTTCGAATTCTTTTTGTCAACTGTGACCTTGAGTTGTAGCTAACCGAGTGTTATTCGATCCGTCAGAGCTGCTACGTCTGTAACCTTGCCTTATCGAGACGGAGGGGAGGCGATGGACATTGACACTGCTGACGCTGCCACTTCTCATAGAGGTTAATAAGTTCTTGATTCGTCCGAATGGGATTCGTCCCTTGCAAAAGTTAACATTGTCGGTTGATGTTGCAGAGATCATCCAGCTGGAAGACGACAAGGAACACCTAGACACTTTGCACACCTGCACCCGAAGAGCTTCATCAGTGCAGACGCTTCAGCGTTTGACTGCAGAGTACTCCCAGGGGATAGGTGACTCGACACAAATCAGAGTTGAACCTGCAATACCTCTATCGAATGCCCCTCCAGCTGTCTCGACCATCGTGACATTGACTCAAGGCGGACCTGCTGAGACTGCACATGCTGCCCCAGCAACTACACCGATCCCATCTATGACGGCTTTCTCTCTCAATCGCGTCCCGGAAGATTATACCGGAGCTGCGAAGGAGGCTATGATCCAGGCAAAGCAGATAATGATACGAACCAAGGAGGCGTGCGAGGCCAGCAAGCTGGCTTACGATGTCAGCGTAGCCCTCCGTACCAATGTCCGAGTAAGTTCGATTGTAGGTACATTTCTGATTGAATTCCTGTCTTTTCTTAACTGTACACCCACTGGGTGCTTATTGTCCACTCGTAGAATGATTGAAATTTCTCCACTCGAATAGATCGGGTCGTAGTCTAGTAGGATTTGGGTCGATAGTACGTGTGGTACTGGAGTCACTCGACATGTCAAGTGCATTTTTTTTTGACGATTCACTCGACGGATCGAGAGTTAACCGTCTCAGTGAGGGCACTCTGAGTGCACCCACTAGGTGTAGTCCCCGAGACCACTGTCGAGTGCTTGCATCGGCAGGGGTCTTAGAGCTTGTCGTATGCTTGATACGTTTACCTTTGGTCACACCACTCTGCAGTTACGCTGTAGGTTTCATGGACATCATTAATAAACCATGATATGATGATACATAAGGATAGACTACACTTCTGAGAGTGATGGATATTCTAACGATAGATGTTTCTGCCACTTGACTGATCAAGAATTGACAGATCCAGTGGGGGCATGCTAAGTGCACCCACTGGGTGTAGTCCCCAAGACCGCTGTCGAGTGCTTGCACCGGTAGGGGTCTTAGAGTTTATTGTATACGAGATACATTTCGCCTTGGATCACACCACTCTGAAGCTACCTTGTATGTTTCATGGATATTATTGACAAACTATGATATGACGCTACATAAGGATAGATTGAACTTCACAGAGCAGGGAGGTGCGTCACTCGACCGGTCGAGTGACGGGTGGATGTTCTGACAGGGCTGACCTTCTTGAATGTTTTAATAACCAGTGGGAGCACGCTAAGTGCACCCACTGGGTGTAGTCCCCGAGGCTACTGTTAATCGTAGATAATAAGCAGTAGTCTTGAAAACTTGTCGTACGCGGAGTACTAGAGTCACTCGACATGTCAAATGCATTTTTTATGACGAGTTACTCAACGGATCGAGAGTTAACTGTCTCAGTGGGGGCACTCTAAGTGCACCCACTGGGTGTACTCCCCGAGACCGCTGTCGAGTGCTTGCACTAGCAGGGGTCTTAATAGAGACAGCTTTGAATTTTTTTACGGCGCGCGGAGAGCTTGGGCCGCTCAACATGTCGAGTGGACTTTTTTGCTTGAATTCTTCTTCCCCTAGACATGGGCTTCATCGATATCATAGGTTCACCAATATCGACGTTGTTCCAAGGTTGTAAGACAGTCATTTGACGGTGTTCATAGACCAATCGACCGTCCTTGGCATTACTTGCTAATTGAATCTCTTTCTTTTGTTGGTTTCAAAGGGCATGTGAACTTGGGATGCAGTATAGGGACCTGGAGGATGAAAGGAACCAGCTATGTGTGGATTTGGAAGCCTCCAACAATGCTCTAGAGCGAGCGCGTGCTGAGCTGACGTCTTTGGGAGGTACTTACTGTTGACTTTCTGCATTCCCATCTTCACTTCTCATGTTTTCAACCGAGCGCTCTCACTCGAACAGACATGCGCAATGAAAACTGTCGACTCCAAGCGTGACTCAACAATGTTGTTTCTTTAGATTCCATGAAGAAGGCAGTGGAGGAGAAGGACAAAACACTCGCCGATGTCCAATGGGTGGCCAGGGACAAGACCGAAGCTGCAGATCGGAAGCTGGCGGCCGCCAAGAAGCTGGAGGAGGAGAACACAAATCTGAAGCAGGAGCGCGTGGACCTCATCAAAAGGCCGAGCAGCTGAACAAAAGGAGCAACGACCTGGATAAGCACTTGGGCGAATTCTCGAGGAAGATGTATATCCTGCTCGATAGTGAGTGTTTCTTGTCTACTGAAGTTTGCAAAATCTCTGAAGGTCGTATCTCACCAATTCCCCTCCCATTCCAACTCTTCAACAGAATTCTGTCAAGACTTCGAGAAGGAGACAGAGGAGGTTGAGCCCAATCTGGATCCCACTAAGTCACCTGTCGCAGACAAAGTGGCTATGAACATGCTCAGACTCAATTTCTGGCTCCAGGGCATCTAGAC
Source organism: Hordeum marinum (assembly GCA_022496015.1). Classification (NCBI taxonomy): domain Eukaryota; kingdom Viridiplantae; phylum Streptophyta; class Magnoliopsida; order Poales; family Poaceae; genus Hordeum; species Hordeum marinum. Next base: position 334,757,720 of record CM039677.1, on the reverse strand, counting down.
ATATATTGTCCGACTGAAATCTGCATTGGAGAAAATTGAGAAGGAGCTATGGCCTGAGGACAGCCTTCAGCTCGACCTCAACTTGATGATGGCTCTCCTGAACGAACTTCCAAGTCAAGTGTAGGCCTGAAAGAAATCTGCTACTCGTTGTGAGGCCGACGTGGCGTTATCACTCGTCAGGGTCCATTGGACGGACGTGAGGAAGAGAAGTTGAAGGAGCTCCGGGTGGTCAACATGAAGAAACTCCAGTTTGAGGACATCATGGAAACCTTCATTGAAACAGCCACCAGAATCACTGACGGTATCGACTTGGACACTTTTGTCGAGTTAGCCAGCCCGTCAGATGCTTAAGAAACTTTGTCTTTGGAAGAAAAACTTTTATTCGCCTTGGTATGTTGAGTACAATTGTATCCCTTAAAACTTCATTCAAGCCTTAGGCCTGAGCACATTTGCTTCTTTACGAAACATTTATCCACGATTTAACCTTTGGATTTTATTCGTATTTGGCTTTCAATCGTCTGTTTGACTGAGTTTGTTTTCAGGCTTAGGGGAAACATGTTTGCAGCTAAGCCCCTGAATATGAGGATTGCTCACCACTCGACAGGGTTTTTAACTTAGGCGAAACGTGTTCGCAGGTAAGCCCCCGAGTGTGAGGATTGCTCATCACTCGGATAGTTTAGAACTTAGGCGAATATTGATTCGCAGCTAAGTCGTTGAGTGAAATTCAGCTATTCACCCGAGAAGGTTTTTAACTTAGGGGAAACGTGTTCGCAGCTAAGCCCCCGAATGTGAGGATTGCTCATCACTCGGAGTAGTTTAGAACTTAGACGAATGTTGATTCGCAGCTAAGTTGTCAAGTGAATGGACTTCTATCCACCTGATAAGGTTTTTAACTTAGGCAAAACATGTTCGCAACTAAGCCCCCGAGTGTGAGGATTGCTCATCACTCGAAGTAGTTTAGAACTTAGGCGAATGTCGATTCACAATTAAGTTGTCGAGTGAATGGACTGCTATCCACCCGACAAGGTTTTTAACTTAGGCGAAGCGTGTTCGCAGCTAAGCCCCCAAGTGTGAGGATTGCTCATCACTCGGAGTATCTTTGAACCTAAGCAAAGATGGATTCGCAAATAGGCCGTCGAATGAATGGACTGCTATCCAGCCGACAGGGTTTTTAACGTAGGCGAAGGCATGTTCGCAGCTAAGCCCCCGAGTGTGAGGATTGCTCATCACTCGGAGTATTCCCAAGAATGTAACCATACGGTTGGACCTGACAATATATATTGCAGAAATGTGAATTGCATTGATGAAGTATTCTTATTACATCGGAGGATTCTTCTGTCTCAAGTATAAAAGCACCACAGCAGATCTGCATTCTAGGCTCGTGGCTCGTCCATCCGCTTCCTGAGATTGTACAAATGATAGGCTCCGTTGGTTAGCACCTTAGTGATGACGAAAGGACCTTCCCATGCAGGAGCAACCTTGTGAGGTCAGTGTTGATTCACTCGAAGCACCAGGTCTCCCTCGTGAAACGACCGACTCTTGACATTCTTCGCATGGAAGCGCTGCAGGTCCTGCTGATAGGCAGTAGTCCGGATTAGAGCCATCTCTCGTTCCTCCTCTACAAGATCTACACCGTCCTATCTGGCCAGTTCAACTTCAGCCTCAGAATACAGCTCCACTCGAGGAGAATTGTGTAACAAGTCACTCGGCAATACGGCTTCAACACCATAGACCAGGAAGAAAGGAGTACATCAAGTCGACCGATTTGGAGTAGTTCTCAGGCCCCATAACACAGATGGCAGCTCAGTTACCCAGGCACCAGCAGCATGATCCAGGACGCGCATGGGACGAGGCTTAAGACCTTGCAAGATGAGGCCATTGGTTCGCTTGACTTGCCCATTGGTTTGTGGGTGAGCGACAGATGCATAATCTACCCGAGTGCCCTGGGAGTTGCAGAAGTTCGTGAATTCTTCTGAGTCAAAATTAGTGCCATTGTCTGTGATAATGCTGTGTGGGATGACGTATCGATAAATTATCTCCCTCATGAATGTGACCGCCATGCGGGAGTTCAGCTTCTTGATTGGCTTGGCTTCTATCCACTTGGTGAATTTTTTTACTGCTACCAGTAAGTGAGTGAATCCTCCTTTTCTGGGTCGAAAGGGGCCAACCAGGTCGAGTCCCCAAACAGCAAACGGCCAGGCAAGAGGAATTGTCTTCAGAGCAGATGCCGGCTTGTGCGACAAGTTTGCATACAACTGGCAACAATCACAATGATCAACAATGTCTTTAGCCATCTGACTAGATCGTGGCTAGTAAAAACCAGCTCGGTATGCTTTAGTGACAATCTTCCTTGAGAAAGCATGGTGGCCGCATGTTCCCGAGTGAATCTCATCTAGAATTATTCGACCTTCCTCAGGGGAAATGCAGCACTGTGTAACACCAGTCGCACTCTCTCTGAACAGCTGATCTCCCATCACAGTGAAAGTCCTATACCTGTGCACAATCTGTCGAGCCTCTATTTCATCTTCAGGGAGCTCTTGTCTGAGGATATAAGCAATGTAAGGCACAGTCCAATCGGGAGTGATAACCAGAATCTCCATGACCAGGTCAATCACTGCAGGGACATCGAGTTTTGTCGGGTCAGTGGAACTCAAAGCTTGTGGGGGCTCTTCGGTGAAAGGATCTTCTTGAACCGAAGGAGTGTGAAAGTGCTCCAAGAACACACCACTGGGGACAGGCCGTCGAGTGGAACCAATCTGGGATAGCTCATCGGCTGCCTGATTTTTCAGTCGAGGAACATGATGAACTTCCAGGCCTTCAAATTTCTTCTCCAACTTTCAAACCGCATTGCAGTATCCGGTCATAGCGGGGTTTCGAATATCCCACTCTTTCATCACTTGATTCACCACCAGATCTGAGTCGCCATAAACCATCAGGCGCTTGATGCCGAGTGAGATAGCCATGCGCAACCCATACGAAAGTGCTTCATACTGTGCCTCATTGTTGGAGGAATCGAAGTGAATTTGCAAGACATAGCTGAGCTTGTCGCCCCTGGGAGATATCAAGACAACACCAGCACCGGACCCATTCAACATTTTGGAGCCATCAAAGAACATTGTCCAATGCGCTGAGTGATGTTGGATAGGCTGTTGCTGTTCAATCCACTCGGCCATGAAGTTTGCCAATGCTTGGGACTTGATTGCCTTTTTGGCATCGAATCTGATGTCAAAGTGTCCAAGCTCGATTGCGCATTTAGCCACTCGACCTGATGCATCTCGATTATTGAAATTTCGGACAAAGGAGAATCACTGACGACTGAAATCAAGTGATCCTGGAAATAATGCGCCACCTTCTTCGTAGATAGGTAAATACCATAAACCAGCTTCTGATACTGTGGATATCTTTGCTTTGAGGGGGACAATACTTGCGAGACAAAATAAACTGGCCGCTGGACTTTATAAGCTTTACCCTCCTCTTCCCGCTCGATAGTTAGTACTGTACTGATGACCTGATTTGTGGCTGCAATGTACAGGAGCAAGGGCTCTTTGCTGGCAGGAGCAGCAAGCACCGGCTGGGCGGAGAGCAGGGCTTTGAGATCAACAAACGCTGCTTCGGCTATGGGAGTCCAGTCGAACGTGTCGGACCTCTTCATCAATTGATATAAGGGCAGAGCCTTCGCACCAAGACGATAAATGAATCGACTCAATGCTGCCAACCAACCTGTGAGGTTCTGAACGTCGTGCACTCGCACGGGAGTCTTCATATGGGTAATGGCGCTGATTTTCTCAGGGTTGACATCAATTCCTCGCTTGGAAACGAGAAAACCGAGTAACTTGCCGCCAGGGATGCCGAAAGTACATTTGGTCAGATTCATCTTTATGTCGAATCGCCTCACATTGGCGAATGTCTCGGCCAAGTCAGCCAGCAGGTCAGAACCTTTGGGGGACTTGACCACTATATCGTCCATGTACGCCTCAACATTCCGAGGGATCTGGTCGAGTAAACATTTCTGAATCATGCGCATAAAAGTAGCACCGGCATTCTTTAGACCAAAATGCATAGTGATGTAACAAAAACACCGAAATAGGGTGATGAAGGTTGTCTTTATTTCGTCTGGGACATACAGACGGATCTGATGGTACCCAGAGTAAGCAACCAAAAACGATAAACGCTCACACCCAGCGGTCGAGTCAATAATTTGATCTATGTGTGGGAGTGGAAAATGATCTTTTGGGCACACCTTGTTGAGATGTTTGAAGTCAATGCACATGCGCAACGACTTGTCTTTCTTTGGCACCATCACAACATTCAAGAGCTACTCGGAGTGGTAAATCTCCCGAATGAACTTGGTGTTGGGGAACGTTGCATGGGAAACAAAAAAATTCCTATGCACACGCAAGATCTATCCATGGTGATGAGTATCTACGAGAGGGGAAGTGGATCTACATACCCTTGTAGATCGCTAAGCAGGAAACGTTAAGAAACGGGATTCATGTAGTCGAACGTCTTCGCGATCCAGATCGCCGAGCTTCCCGCGATCCCATCACGATTTGTCCTGCGATCTGATCACGATACATCCCGCGATCTGATCATGATCCGTCCCGCGATCTCATCATGATCCGTCCCGCAATCCAATCACGAATCGTCTCGCGATCTTGATCACGGTTCTTCCGATCTAGCGTCAAACAGATGACACCTCCACGTTCAGCAGACATACAGCTCGATGACGATCTCCACCTTCTTGGTCCAGCAAGAGGGAGCAGAGAGGTAGATGAGTTCTCCGGCATCACAACATCATGGTGGCGGTGGTGGTGAACTAATCCTGCAGGGCTTTGCCTAAGCACCCCAGAACTAATCTAGAGGAGAAACTGATCTAGAGGAAGAAGAGGACACCATGTGGCAATTAGGGTTAGCTCTTCCCTCCAAATCCTCAAGTATTTATAGGAGGGAGGGAGGGTAGGAGGCAGCCTCAAACGCTCAAGATCTGGCTGAAATTGGAGGTGGAGGAGTCCTACTCCAATCCTATTAGGAGTAGGATTCCTCCTTTCCACTTGGAAACTCTTTCCACCTCTCCACCTTTGGAGTTTTTCCTTCTCAAACCTCACGGGCTTTAGTGGAGGCTTCGTCCAGCCCACCAGGGGCTGCTTTGTCTCCTCCCACAGCCCATGAGGCCTCTCAGGGCGTGACAACCCTCCCAATGGTCCTCCGGTACCCTCCCGACACTCTCGATACACTACCGATGGGCCCAAAACTTTTCCGGCGACCAAAACAGGACTTCCTATATATCAATATTTACCTCCGGACCATTCCAGAGCTCCTCGTGACGTCCAGGATCTCATCCGGGACTCCGAACCACCTTCGGTCACCACCATACATAACTCTATACTACCGACACATCACCGAACCTAAAGTGTGCAGACCCAACACTTTATGCTTGGGTCTAAGATAGAAGGTTCACCCAATTGTTCTTAGGGTATTCTATGAAGATGCATTTGTCCGCTTTGGGTTCGAGCTTATTAGGTGAAAAAAAATTCCACACAAGCGTCGCAGCCCCAAACATTAAGAAATGACAACTTAGGTTTCTATCAAACCATAATTCACACGGTGTCATCTCAACGGATTTAGATGGTGCCCTATTTAAAGTGAATGTAGTTGTCTCTAATGCATAACCCCAAAACTATAGTAGCAAAATGATAAGAGACATCATAGCCCATACCATATCCAATAGAGCACGACTATGACGTTCGGACACACCATCACACTATGGTGTTCCAGGTGGTGTGAGTTGTGAAACGACTTTCACACTGTCTAAAGTTGTATGCCAAACTCGTAACTCAGATATTTACCTCGACGATCATATCGCAGACATTTCTATCTTCTTGTCACGATGATCTTAAACTTCACTCTGAATTTGCTTGAACTTTTCAAACGATTCAGACTTGTGTTTCATTAAGTAAACATACACTATATCTACTCAAATCATGAGTGAAGGTAAGAAAATAACGATATCCACCGCACGCTACAAGACTCATTGGATTGCATACATCACTCATGTATCATTTCCAATAAATCACTTGCCCGCTCCATTAAATCGGAAAACAGGGTCCATAGTCATCTTTCCCAACAGGCATGGTTCGCATGTCTCAACCGATTCAAAATTGAATGAGTCCAAAGATCCATCATCATGGAGTTTCTTCCTACGATTTATACCAATATGACATTTTAGCGGCAGTGCCACAAGTATGTGGTACTATCACTATTAACTTTGTATCTTTTGACATCAATGTTATGAACATGTGTATTACTACGGTGAAGATTCAACAAACCATTCTCACTGGGTGCATGACCATTGAAGGTATTATCCATGTAAACAGAATAACCATTATTCTCTAATTTAAATGAATAACCGTGTTGCAATAAATACGAGATAATCATGTTCATGCTTAACGCAAACACCAAACAACATTTAGGTTTGTCACTAATCCCGAAGGTAGAGAGAGCGTGCGATGTTGATCACATCAACCTTGGAAACATTTCCAACACATATCATCACCTCACCCTTAGCTAGTCTCTGTTTATTCCGTAGCTTTTATTTCGAGTTACTAACATTTAGCAACTGAACCGGTATCCTATACCCAGGTGCTACTAGGAGTACTAGCAAGGTACACATCAATAACACGTATATCAAATATACTTTTGTTGACGTTGCCAGCCTTCTTATCTACCAAGTATCTAGGGTTGTTCCGCTTTAGTGATCGCTCTCCTCATAATAGAAGCACTTAGTCATAGGTTTGGGTTCAACTTTGGGTTGCTTCACTGGAGCAGCAACTGACTTGCTATCCATGAAGTTTCCCTCCTTGCTCTTGCCCTTCTTGAAACTAGTGGTTCTACTAACCATCAACACTTGATGCTCCTTCTTGATTTCTACCTTCACGGTGTCAAACATCGCGAACAGCTCAGGGATCATTATTTATAACCCTGGCATTTTATAGTTCATCACCAAGTTCTAGTAGCTTAGTGACAGTGACTTGGAGAACTATATCAATCACTATCTTATCTGGAAGATCAACTCCCACTCGATTCAAGCGACTGTAGCACCCAGACAATCTGAGCACGTGCTCAACGATGGAGATATTCTCCTTCATCTTGCAGGCAAAGAATTTGTTGGAGATCTCATATCTCACAACACGGGCACGAGCCTGAGATCCCAATTTCAGCTCTTAGAACATCTCATATGTTCCATGACATTCAAAACGTTTCGGAGCCTCAATTTTAAGCAGTAATGCATGACGCACTGAACTACCAAGTAGTCATCGGAACGTGCCTATCAAATGTTTCACAACATCTACAGACGACGCTAGAGGGGGTGGTGCAGCGAGCGGTGCATTAAGGACATAAGCCTTCTGTGCAGCAATGAGGACAATCCTGAGATCATGGACCCAATCTGCAATATTGCTACCATCATCTTTCAACTCTATTTCTCTAGGAAAATATAAATATTCAAGGGAGCTACAGCGTGAGCTAGTAATCCACAACATAATTTGCAAAGACACTATTGACTATGTTCATGATAATGAGTTTAATTAATCATATTACTTAAGAACTCCCACTCAAATTGACATCCCTCCGGTCATTCGAGTGATACATGATCCAAATTCACCAACTCAAGTCCAATCATCACGTGAGTTGAGGTGGTTTCAATGGTGAACATCATCATGTTGATCATATCTACTATATGACTCATGTTTGACCTTTCGGTCGCTTGTGTTCCGACGCCATGTCTGTACATGCTAGGCTCGTCAAGTTTAACCCGAGTGTTCTGCATGTGCAACACTGGCTTGCACCCATTGGATGTGAACGTAGAGTCTATCACACTCGATCATCATGTGGTGTCTCGACACAACAAACTTTTGCAATGGTGCACACTCGGGGAGAACATTATTTATCTTGAAATTAAGTGAGGGGTCACCTTATAATGCTACCATCGTCCTAAGCAAAACAAGGTGCATAAAAGGATTAACATCACATGCAAATCATACGTGACATGTTATGGCCATGAACTTGTGCTTTTGATCTCCATCTTGAAAGCACCGACATGATCTCCATCGTCATCGACATGACACCATGATCTCCATCATCTTGATCTCCATCAACGTGTCGCCATCGGGGTTGTCGCGTCCACCATGCTTATACTACTATTGCTACCGTTTAGCGATAAAGTAAAGCATTACATAGCCCTTAATGATTAACATGCAGGTCATACAATAAATAAATACAACCCTATGGCTCTTGCCGGTGGCCGTACTCATCGACATGCAAGTCGTGATATTCTATACAACACATGATCATCTCATACATCACATATATCTCATCATGTAATTGGCCATATCACATCACAACATACCCTGCAAAAACAAGTTAGACGTCCTCTAGTTGTTGTTGCATGTTTTATGTGGCTGCTACGGGTATCTAGCAAGAACAGTTCTCACCTATGCAAAAACCACAACGGTGATATATAAATTGATTTTCAACCTTCTCAAGGACCACCTTTGTCGAATCCGATCCAACTTAAGTAGGAGAAACAAACACCCACCAGCCATCTTTGTTCAAAGAAGTTACATGTCAGTCGATGGAACCGGTCTCTCGTAAGCATACGAGTAAGGTTGGTCCGGGCCGCTTCATCCCACAATACCGCTGAACCAAAACACGACCAAGGGAGGAAGCAATCTAAGCATCAACGCCCACAAACTCTTTGTGTTCTACTCGAGATCTCATCTACACATAGACCTAGCTCATGATGCCACTGTTGGGGAACGTTGCATGGGAAACAAAAAATTTCCTACACACACGCAAGATCTATCCATGGTGATGAGCATCTACGAGAGGGAGAGTGGATCTACATACCCTTGTAGATCGCTAAGCAAGAAGCGTTAAGAAACGCGGTTGATGTAGTCGAACGTCTTCGCGATCAAAATCGGCGAGCATCCCGCGATCCCATCACGATCCGCCCCATGATCCGATCACGATCTGTCCCACGATTTGATCACGATCCGTCCTGCGATCTCATTATGATCTGTCCCGCGATCCAATCACGAATCGTCTTGCGATCTTGATCACGGTCCTTCCGATCTAGCGCTGAACAAACGGCACCTTCGCGTTCAGCACACGTACAGCTCGATGACGATCTCTGCCTTCTTGATCTAGCAAGAGGGAGCAGAGAGGTAGATGAGTTCTCCTGCAGTACAACGGCATGGTGTCGGTGGTGGTGAACTAATCCTCTAGGGCTTCGCCTAAGCACCCCAGAACTAATCTAGAAGAGAAATAGATCTAGAGGAAGAAGAGGGCAGCACATGGCAATTAGAGTTAGCTCTTCCCTCTAAATCCTCTAGTATATATAGGAGCGATGGAGGGAAGGAGGCAGCCTCAAAACCTCAAGATCTAGCCGAAATTGGAGGAGGAGGAGTCCTACTCCAGGCCTATTAGGAGTAGGATTCCTCTTTCCACTTGGAAACTCTTTCCACCTCTCCACCTTTGGATTTTTTCCTTCTCAAAACTCATGGGCTTTAGTGGAGGCTTCGGCCAGCCCACCAGGGGCTGGTTTGTTCGCTCCCACAGCCCATGAGGCCCCTCAGGGCGTGAGACACCTCCCGATGGTCCTCCGGTACCCTCCCGGCACTCTCGATACACTACCGATAAGCCCGAAACTTTTCCGGTGACCAAAAAAGGACTTCCTCTATATCAATATTTACCTCCGGACCATTCCGGAGCTCCTCGTGATGTCCAGGATCTCATCCGGGACTCTGAACAACCTTCCGTCACCACCATACATAACTCTATACTACCGTAACATCACTGAACCTAAAGTGTGCAGACTCTGTGGGTTCGAGAACTATGTAGACATGACCGAGACACCTCTACGGTCAAGAACCAATAGAGGTACCTGGATGCCCATATTGATTCCTACATATTCTATGAAGATCTGTATCGATCGAATCTCTGTGTCAAGGATTGAGTTAATCCCGTATGATGTTCCCTTTGTACTTTGGTATGTTACTTGCCCGAGATTCGATCCTCGGTATCTCCATACCTAGTTCAACCTCGTTATCGGCAAGTCTCTTTATTCGTTTCATAATACAAGATCACGTCGCTAACACTTAGTCACATTGCTTGCAAGGCTTATTGTGTTGTTGTATTACCGAGTGGGCCCTGAGATACCTCTCCCTCACATGGATTAACAAATCCCAGTCTTGATCCATGCCAACCCAGCAGACACCCTCGGAGATACTTGTAGAGCACCTTTATAGTCACCCAGTTATGTCGCAATGTTTGATACACACAAGGTACTCCTCCGGTGTCAGTGAGTTGCATGATCTCATGGTCATGGGAATATATACTTGACATGCAGAAAACAGTAGCAATAAACTAACACGATCATATGCTACATTTGTAGTTTGGCTCTTGTCCATCCCATCATTCTCTTACATCAAGTGACATCTCATATCAATGGCTAGGAAACCTTAGCCATCTTTGATCAACGAGCTAGTTTATTAGAGGCATATTAGGGACATGGTGTTGTCTATGTATCCACACATGTATCTGAGTTTCTAATCAACACAATTATAACATGGATAATAAACGATTATCATGAACAAGGAAATGTGATAATAAGAAATTTATTATTGCCTCTAGGGCATATTTCCAACACTTGGCTTGCGAGAGACGGGCCACTTCTTCTCCGATTGCCTTGCGCTTCTCCGCCGCTGAGCGACGCAAATGCCCCCTAACGGGTTTGGCCTTCGATCCACTCACAGACAGTGCTCAACCAGCTCCCTGGGAATCCCCGGCATGTTAGCGGGCTTCCATGTGAAGATATCCCAGTTCTCACGGAGGAACTGGATGAGCTCGGCTTCCTATTTGCTGTCGAGTGTTGATGAGATATTCGTCGGGGCAGCAGTAGGATTCGTCGGATGGATGTGTACCTTCTTCCCTTCCCCTGTCGACTGAAATGCCGACTCGGAAGCCGGCTTTTTTGCACGGAGAGAATCAGCAGGGTCGGCAGTTTTTTGTACTCCTCCAACTCAACCATGTCCATCTAGTGATCGGCGATCTTGGAGTCTTGCTCGAGGCATTCTACAACCTGTTGTCGATTGCCTGTGACCGTGATCACACCCTTAGGGCCTGGCATCTTCAACTTGAGATACATGTAACATGGTCAGGCCATGAAACGTGCATACACGGTTCGACCTAGAATGGCGTGGTAAGCACTCTTGAAATTCACGACTTCAAATGTCAACTTTTCTTTTCGGAAATTTTTGTCGTTCCCGAATGCCACATCCAATGCTATCTGGCCGAGTGATTTGGCCTTCTTTCCTGGGATGACCCCGTGAAATTGCATGTTGCTTTCACTCAGACAGGACATCGGAATGCCCATCCCTTTCAGGGTATCTACATAGAGAATGTTTAGGCCGCTACCGCCGTCCACGAGGACCTTTCCAAGTTGAGTCCCCCCACCATCGGATCAACTACTAGAGCCTATCGACCGGGAGTGGCCACATGAGCAGGATGGTCTGTCTGGTCGAATGTGATAGCATATTGGGGCCACATAAGGTAGGTGGGAGTATCAGGTACAGCCATGTTGATTTCTCTGTTGATGACTTCCAAACGACTCTTGCTCTCGACATCAGCAAAGATCGCCAGTGTAGTAGTGACATCCGGGAATGTTTCTTTATATTCATCTTCATCTCCCTTCTCAGGAGTTTAATCACTCGGCGGGTCCCCCTTGAATTGCTGGATAAGGGTTCGACACTGTCGAGTGGTGTGCTTGGGCAAAATCAGATTGCCTTCCGCATCTTTCCTCGTGTGAATTACACACGGCTGATCCATGATATCAGTTCGTGACTGATTTTTCCCTTTCTTGGGAGCATATTGTGCTTTAGCTTTGCCCTTGTTCTTTGACTGAGTCGCTAGTGCTGCCACTTCTGCTTGAACCGAATCTTCAGCTTTTCGCTTCTGTTTCAGATTATTACTACCACCAACCTCATTGACGACTGTCTTTCCTTTGCTGCTATGGAGGTGGTATTCTTCCTTGCCATTGGCGTATCAAGTGGCAATTTCCATCATCTTGCCGAGTGAAATATCACCCGTTCACCCAAACTTCAGATATAGCTCTCTATATCTCACACCAGCCTTGAACGCACAAACAACCTGGTGTTCCGACACATCCTCCACTTTATGATGTAGAGTGGACCATCGCTGAATATAATCTCTCAAAGTTTCATTGGGCTTCTGGACACAGTGATGTAAGTCGACTAGACCTGCCGGATGCTTGCAGGTGCCCTCAAAGGTTTGGACAAACAATCTGTCAAGATCCTCCCAGCAATGTATACTGGAAGGAGCCAAACGATTTAGCAAAGCTCGAGCTGGACCATCTAACATCAGGGACAGGTGCTTCATTACAACATTGTCATTTCCGCCACCAATTTGCACAACCACTCGGTAATCATCTATCCAAGTCTTTAGCTTTGTTTTTCTAGTAAACTTCCCGATCCCCGCCGCCAACCTGAAGTTGGGGGATCTCTGCAGAACGTATGGCTCTGCTGAAACACTCAGGACCAGAAACCACAGCTGAGCTACCACTCGGAAAATCTCTATCGTGTCCTTCCCTGTGGGCTCTGCCCCTATCAATCCACTTCTGAATGAGGAGGTCGTGGGCGTCAAAGCCCGCATTATGCTCATCACCGAAGGAGCGCCTATCGTCCTGGCGTAGGGGCACGTATAGACCACTTCGCGAAGGAGTGGGCACTCGACGGTGGTCTTCGCGGTGAAACTGATCTCTAACCTGCTCTTCACGTAAACCTCCGCCCCGATGGCACAAGGGCGATCCAGGGCGGTGTGCCAACTGAACGGTCTCTGCCCTGGGTGAATTTCTATGTATCCTATTGCGGGACTGAGAAACTACTGAATTCTGACGCTGTGCTGCATCTAACAGTGCTCTGATCTGCATCAACCCTCTTCCAGCCTCTGACCGGGATGGCTGAATGGAACCTGCTATCCTAGCAGCAACAACAACATTTAACACAGGTGTTCAATATACCTCAACATCGTCATGAGATCCAGTTGGAAACAGTTGTCGCTCGTCAAGTTCTTCTTGGAGTTCTTGCAGACGAATGCGTGCAGCCTCCAATGCTTGAGCCTCGGTAGTCACGCCAACGATGGGAGTATGAAGAACCTCCTCCTCGCGGCGCGGCTGCTCATTCGACGGACCGCCAACCTCGCACCAGCCACGGCCAAAGCCAGGCGGTGAACTCTGATGAGAGCCCGCCATCAAGACCTCCGATGCGGGATCATAGCTTTCACACTCGAAAGGCACGTCGGACGGATCGAAATCCGACTCGAACACGTTGTGAAGGGACTCGGCGGGCTCGAGCACTGCAATCTGCGGAGAAGTTTGATGTGCCATTGCGTGTTTGACCCAACGTTGAAGTCGTGAGCGGCCGGACTGCTTGCAACCGCGAACAGCGAGGGGAGCCAATCTGTAAGGAGTCGAAGGCTGACACAGCAACACACCGCAGGAACTCGAGCCGAAGTGCACGGCCCCGCGGATCGGGAGTGCCTCGACATCGAGAGGCGCTTCCTGGAGCCATGCCCAATTGTTGGCAATGAAGGTGAGCGCTCTGAAACGGATCTCGTGGCCTAGAGCAAAAACACCATCGGAAGACATGTCAAAGGATGGAAAATGCAACCTCGCCGGAAGTCGCTTAGATGCCTGCTCACGGTGGGCGCCAACTGTTGTGGGAACGAGCCTGACAGTAGATGGTAGGTGTACATAAGGAGAGGGCAGAGTCCTAGCTATGGCAAGGGTGTACACATGGATGTATGAGTTCAGGAGCCTCTCCTGGAGGTAACAACCCTACGTCTCAGTGCACAGGAGCTTATGTCGTGTGGAATATAGGATTACAATGGTCGCAAACCCTTGTGCAGGAGGGGAGGGGTGGCTTATATAAAGCTTCCTGCCCCTCATAATTACCCAACATCTAAGGGTCCGATCATGGGGTTAAAGTCTGTCGTTACTGGTAACGTACGTAATAGAAGCTATTAATGATGATTGGACTAACGTCTTCCCGTTGGTCTCTTGATGGTGACTCGTGGTCTTCTGGCATCGAGTGAGGACGAGGTCTTCCGAGTGACACGTGACTGCCGAGTGGAGGAAGGAGTCTACGAGTGGATAGCCTGTCGAGTGACTTGAACGTCTCATGGAATCCAGCCGGATGTTTATGCTTGATCTTCAAGTCCTCCAATGTAGTGTCCTTAGGTAGGGTATGTAGGCCTTGCCTACGACCCTACCTAGGTACATATCCTCCTCACTACCCTAGGGGTTCTCGGACTCATTAGTCGTGCTTGCTTCATGCCTTCGAGAGGAGTCTGCTTAGTCTTCTGGGCCTTCTTCAGGTGTCGCCATGTCTCTGGTTATTGTTCATCAAAACGATCCTGGTTGCGCCCAAAGAGTCCTTGATGACTTTGGGTCTGTTGAGATGACGACGAAGGTGATTCTTCACGACTGTTGTTGACAGTGCCTTCTGGTGTCCTTGTGTTGGTAACGATGCCTTCTTGTCTTCTGAGGCGTCGAGCATTCCAGGTAGGCGATATTTTATGCAATGACATTAACATGGCATGGTAGAGTTGTATCATATCGGTCACGTTGACAATATCATCGGCACCAAGAGCGGGGGAATGATAAGAACCATTTTCCTGCTCACTGTAGTGAGGTGGACCAAATGCCAAGGTTCTGATACACCAGTGGTTACGGATATAACAACGAAAAGGACATGGTTGCTCTATTAGCGATGCATTATCATGACATTGCATGTCTTGTGCCCATGTCATCGAAGGCCAGGGTGGCTTCATCCTGGGGCTGCGTCGAGAGTGACACTATCATCAAAGTCTTTTCATCCTCATCCTTCGAGAAGGTGTCTTCTGTTGGTAGCTCCTTGTCTTGGGTCGCCAACTTGGATCCAAGATATGTTGGGAATCGCCTCGCAAGGTCGCTTCCTTCCAGGTTACCCACAAGGATTTCAATGAATCACGTGGTCAGGGGCACAAGGGTAGCAGCGACCATTTGCAAAGTTTTGTAAAAACAGACAAGGAGAGCTAAGACAAAAATGGTGGAAGTGCTAAGGCAAAAACATTTGCTTCCCTTGGAATTTTAGGAGAGTTGAAAATAGAGGCTTTATAGGTGATTTTGAAGGGTTTGGAAAAACAGTTTTGAACTAACTAACGTCCATGCTAACTAAGGGCTTCCTAGAGTTAGGATGGCTCTGATACCAGCTCTGTTGGGACCCCAACTCATAAGTCATGATCACCGAATGCACATGTATAGTGATCCCAGAGATCAATGCTCACTAAACACACAGAAGCTGAATAACAAAAGTCTTACATCCACATTTAGTGTCTTACACAAATAAAGACCATGGAGGTCTAGTCTTACATAGATGGGGCCACAAGGGCCAATCACTTAAATAGGACAAGCAACGGAAATCTTGATCGAAAGCGTGAACCCATGCCATCTGCCTTAACCTACAGGCATTCTGACTGGGAAGCGTCCTACTTCGCATGTTTGTCACCAATGAAATCTTCAACATACTCCTGTTCTTCCATGCCTGGCCAATTAAATAACTAGTGGCAAGCAAATGAGTACTTTGAATGTACTCGCAAGCAACCCAAGTTGTGGAACAAGATAATAATGATGCAGGATATCGCACTAAGTAGGTAATTTGCGGAAAGCCAATTTGAATTGTAATGACATGATCGAGTAATGAGTAAGCATGCATAAACAATAGGCACATATCCATATGATCAAGATACAAATATCATCATAAGTTCGGGTTGAACACCTTGTTTTCATTCATCATGCTAAGTCATCGGATTTGATCACTTCCCATGCTAAGTCATCGGACATAGATCAAGTACCATATTTGTCTCCAAAACACTCACACACCAGTTTGTGATAACACTTGGACGTAGCACAGAAGTGGTCATCCAACTGTACTTGACCGTGGACATGGCTATTCGAATAGTTTTACACTCTGCAGAGGTTGCACACTTTACCCACAAGACTCGGGGAACTTCTGTGTCATCCATGACTTGCGGTATATAACATACCCAAGGTAAGCACCCGAACAATGCCTTTCACATGGTGATACTGAATAAAGAATCCACTCGTTGGTGCCATGCCTCATGATATACATCCCTCGTATCATCCATGAGGGCACGCAATGGTGTGCCCGGTGCCTGTAAAGACAACGCATGACCTTCCACTCTGGGACGACCCCATCTCAAGAGTGACCACTTCACTGTTGCCACTAGTAATGCGGGCTCCTTGCTAGCACCAACCATAGTAATCAACAAAGCCCCATCCCATAAGGGGTATCGTGGTCGTGCATGTAAGGTTAGAATAACTCTCGCAACTTACACCAATCCATTTTTTGAAAACCACGACACTCACGTGTTCTAGTACACCACTTCTTTCTCAAGTGGTCACCCATCTCATCATCATCTCCCTCGGGCATTAGTGGCACCCGACAGGTTTTTCGAAATGTCTTTGAAAGAACCATTTCCTTTCCATCAGTATGCATAAATCCCATCCCACTCGCGTAGCATCTACTAGCATCCTATCTACACCCACCCGCACAACCCTCATAAGGTGGTAGGGTCATGCATGATGCAAGTGTCAATGGTAAGGGTATCGGAGGCAACCCACCGAAGGGGGAATACCACATCATGATCAAACATTAAAAACGACAAGTGCCATATGTCATGCATAAAAAGTTTCTTAACATGGTCAAAGGGTTGCATGCCTGGCTTAGCAATGCCTTCGAGGTCTTCACACACTTCTCGTCCACTCCGAGCACTTCGTCTACCTCGTCAACTATCATCGGAAACAACCACGATAAGAAAAACAACAAATAGATAATAAAAGTGCTCTATAATAGGAAATATATTTTTCTTAGACCTCTTTGTTCATAAGAAAGATATATAAAATGGTTGAACTAGACTTGGATCAACGATGATTTTGGAATGGAGGAATGGAGGAATTGATGTCCCGATAAGATGTCTATTGAAAAGATGTTTACAAATATGGGTGAAGGCACCCATTTAATTGGGCGTGATTTTAGAAACATTTAGGAAGTGATTTTTCTGGTTTGGGAGTTCGTAAGAATATCCTAGAGATTTTCAAAGTGGTTCACATATGAGTAAATTGGCTAATAAATTACATAGCAGAATAAGGGTAAGGCAAAATGTTCACCACTTAGTGTATGAATCTAGATGTGGCTAGGAGTTTGAATCAGTCCAATAGGACCTAAGGTGAGTGTCCTAAGAATTTTATAATGTGGCCCTATAATAAAAGATATTACCAAAATATTTGGTGGAGGGGAAATTGTCATATGGCAAAAATGTGCACTACACACCATTGGACAGATCTTGATTTTAGGAAAATCCAGGACTTTGAATCATCCAATTTGGAATTCAAATGAATTTTCTACACATGTTTGAACTACTCCAATAAAAGGGAAAGGAAAATCTCTCACCTAAATGGGCTCAGAGGTGCACAAGGCGAGGAATGGCTACTGGGCCGGCCCAGTAGCACAGTTGTGCATGTGTGGCGGCCACGAAGAAAGCGGATTCTGCGGAATGCGCTTTCGCGTGCTGAAAACGACTTCTGCGCAGACCGTCTCCACTTACTACGCGCGGGCCCGGCCGGACAGCTTGGCAGAGGCTGACCAGTGGGGTTGCCGGTCCGAATGGTAGGGTCGTCAGCCTCCTGGCGCATGCGTTTGCTGGAGTACGGGGAGGCTAGGCCGAGCGCATGCTGGCGCTCTCCCCGGCGGCACCGGACACCTCCGGTGATGCCTGGCACACCGGCGATCGCAGGAGGCTTTGCCGCATCCGGACAGGGGCTGCTCTCCTGAGGGGGAGGGATACAATGGCGGCAACATCGGTGGTGGCGGAGGAGACTGTCAGTCATTACTGGTCTTTGGCGCCTGGTGACTCGAGGGCGGATGCAGGCGACGGGTGAGTGAGGGTGGTGGTGGCGCTAGTGGTGGTCTGGAGAGGTTCAAGGGGAAGGAAAGGCATAGGGGAGGCTGAATGCGAGCGGCAGCCATGGCGGGCATGGCGGCCATGGGAGGAGGAGAAGTCCATGGGAGCATGGGGGGCTCGATCTGGGGAGGTCCAATGGGGCGAGGGAGAGCCAAGAGGGGCGAGAGGGGGCTCAGGAGAGGGTAGAAAAAAGGGGGCAACCAAGAGGGGTTCAGGTGGCCGCCGGAGGACCTCGGGCACGGAGAGCATGTGAGCCAGAGCCTCCTGGGAGCCTTGTGAGCATTGGGGAGGGTCATGGGATGCCGAGGGGAGATGCCTGGCATGCGTAGACACCCTTTCGCAGCCGACCACGAGCTACAGGACAGCTCCTGTCGGCAAAGCGCCGGTTTTGCATGCCAGATGCGTGGTCACCATGCCAGCTCATGTCTACAGGAATCTTTTGGTCGAGTAACTATGCCTGGAATGCAAGGCATGCATGGTATATGTCACTGGTAAATTTCCAGGGTAAATGAAGCTGGTTACATGGGCTATCCACAGGGGGTATGTTTGAAGCAACAAACTTGGGCCTGATCTAGTTTTTTTTACTATAGGGCACTATTGATAGAATTATGTCTAGTAGCCCTAGGTATGGGAGGACTATACTCCCACCAATTTTTAGCTCAGGAAGATGATTCTACAGAGTACTTGTAGTACAAAGCCACCATTGCTGCCATAAGGTAGGTTTAGATGAACTTCTCATATCTTCCACATGGGCCTTGACGGGGGGATGACCTCGGGGTAGCCTCAAGCGCCCCCTTGCTCCGGCCTTCTAACGCAATCAAAGGGCGGGCCGCCTCCACCTGCGGTCCGGCTACGCCCTACCGGTAGTGGCCCTCCGGCCAGAGCCCGCCAGCTACGCCCCGACGGTTACGACTCGCCGGCCAGCTGGGGGCGTTGCCGCCTGGCCCCCCCAGCTGGCTACGTATTGGATACCGTCGTCAAGGCATGCGTGGCGACAGTGGCCCGCACCGGGCTGAACAACCTGGCTGTCGGCAGCATCAACACCTGGACGGACCTCGAGGTGGCCTACGTCCGGAACTTCACCGGCACCTACAAACGGCCTGGCCGGCCCCGCGAGCTGGCCATGTGCGTCCAGGGGCCGGAAGAGCCCCTCCGCGACTACCTCACACGCTGGACCGAGCTCTGCAACTCCTATGAGGGAGTGCACGAGGTACAGGCCATCCAGTACTTCATCGAAGGCTGCTGCGATGGCACCCCCCTCAAGCACAAGCTCTTGTGCTCCGAGCCAACCTCCCTGGCGGACCTGATGTCCAAAGCGGACAAATATCCCACGACCGATTCCTCGATGAGGATGAAGGCTAAGGCACCAGCCAAGCTGGCTACGCCCCCCGCGGCACCGTGGGCGGCGGCCGACAACCGGCAGCAGCAGAACGGCAAGCACAAGAACGACCAGCCTAACTCCTGCTATGGGAGCCGGCAGGTCGCCTCCATCGAGGAGGAGCAGCCGGCTGGCCAGGCCTCCGGTCAGCATCAGCGCACCGGCAAGGCCGCCTGGCAGCCCAAGCTGACTTTCGAGCAAATGCTTGACCTCCCCTGCAAAAACCACTCCGGTGCCAAGCCAGCCACGCACACGCTCCGACAGTGCAGCTTCTCACAGCGATTGGCCCGGGGGGCGGCCTCTCGGCTCCCCCCATGCAGCCAGCCCGCGATCCGGCACCAGCTCCGGCTCCGGCTCCGGCTCCCGGCCCAGTCTAGGCGGACCCGGCCCCGGCTCGGAACGACGGCCGGCTGCATGACCGGTACCCCGAACATGACGACTGCTATGTCGTCTTCACCAGTGAAGAGACAAACAAGCATGCCCAGCACCGGCTCCACCGCGAGGTGAATGCCACCATGCCCGCAACTCCTCAGTTCATGCATTGGTCCGAGAAGCCGGTCACCTGGAGCCGGGCGGACCACCCGGCCATGATGCCGAACCCTGGCAGCTACGCCGTCGTCCTCGATCCTACCATCGCCTCCGAGAGACGCTCGTGCCGCTTCTCACGGGTGTTGATCGATGGAGGTAGCAACATCAACATCCTCTACCTTGACACCCTACTCAAGCTGGGGCTCAAGGTGGAGGATCTGAAAACAAGTCGGACCGTCTTCCACGGCTCGTGTCGGAAAGTCCGGCACCCCTGTCGGCAAGATCAAGATCGATGTCCTCTTCAGCGACGCCGGTCACTTCCGCCATGAGCCAGTCTTGTTTGAGGTAGTGGACCTCGACAGTCCTAGTCCCTACCACACATTGCTGGGTCGGCCGGCTCTTGTCAACTTCATGGCGATCCCCCACTACGCCGACCTCAAGCTCAAGATGTCGGGTCCCAGGGGCATCATCACCATCGCCAGCAAAATACTAGATGTCAATGGCGTGCGTGCGAGACGGCAGCCGGCTAGCCGAGGCCCTGGAGATAGCGGAGGAGAAGAGGCAGCTCGACCGGCTGGTGGCCCTCACCTCTGCCCAGCCGGCCGTGCCGGCCCCTCTATCTCAGTCAGTCGGCGAAGCCTCGTTCCATTCGTCCAAGGACAGCAGGCAGGTGCCACTCGATCCGGCCAACCCCACCCAGTGCGTGACCATCGGCTCCCGCCTCGACAGGAAATAGGAAAGCGAGCTCGTGGACTTCCTCTGTGAGAATCGGGACATCTTTGCATGGTCCCCCACGGACATGCCGGGTGTTCTGAGGAAGTTCGCCGAGCACAAGGTACACGTACGGTCGGATGCGAAGCCGGTCAAGCAACCCCTGCGCCGTTTCTCCGAGGAGAAGCGACGTACTATAGGAGAAGAGATCGCCCGACTGCCCGCAGCCGGCTTCATCATGGAAGTTTTCCACCCGGACTGGCTGGCCAACCCAGTCCAAGTGCTGAAGAAAAACAAGACCTGGTGCATGTGTATCGACTACAAAAGCCTGAACAAGGCGTGCCCCAAGGACCTGTTCGCCCTACCGCAGATCGATCAAGTCATCGACTCCACGGCCGGCTGCGATCTGCTATCTTTCCTGGACGCCTACTCCGGCTACCACAAGATAAAGTTGGACCCGGCCGACCGGCTCAAGAAGTGCTTCATCACCCCCTTCAAGGCCTACTGCTACATCACCATGTCCTTTGGCCTAAAGAATGCAGGTGCTACCTTCCCGCGTTGCATGTAGAAGTCCCTCCATCCTCAGATAGGCAGGAATGTCCATGTCTACGTGGACGACATCGTCGTCAAATCCAAGAAGCATAACAGCCTCCTTGACGACCTCCGGGAGACGTTCGCCAACTTGCGCGAATACAAGATCAAGATCAACCTGGAGAAGTGTGTCTTTGGCATCCCAGCCGGCCAGCTCCTGGGTTTCTTTGTGTCTTCCCGTGGCATCGAAGCTAACCTCGAGAAGATCCGGGCGATCGAGCGCATGCCCAAGCCGGTCTGGTTCCGCGACGTCTAGAAGTTCACCGGCTGCCTTGCCTCCCTCAGCCGGTTCATCAGCCGGCTGGGCAAGAAGGCCTTGCCCCTCTACGGGCTCCTACGCAAGTCGGCCCTGATCGAGTCGGGTCGGGACCTCTCGAAGAAGCCGGCCCTTTTCGACTGGTCCAACGAGGCGGATGCGGCGTTCCGCGGCCTCAAGCGGGCTCTCACCAGCGCGCCCATCTTGGCCGCGCCGGCTGACAAGGAGCCTTTGCTCGCCTACATTGCAGCGACCACATGCATCATCAACGTCGTCCTAGTGGTGGAGCAGCCGGAGGAAGGCAAGGCGCTGTCGATGCAACGTCACGTCTACAACCTCAGCGAGGTCCTCTCCACCTCCAAGCAAAACTACCCCCACTACCAAAAGATGTGCTACGGCATATACTTCGCCACCCAGAAGATCAAGCAGTACTTCCAGGATCACGTCATCACCGTCGTGAGCACAGCGCCGCTGGACGAAATCATGGCCGGCCGAGACGCCACCAGCTAGATCGCCAAATGGGCCATCGCCCTGGCTGACTACAAAATACGGTACAAGCCGCGCACCACCATCAAATCCCCGGCAATGGCTGACTTCCTCATCGACTGGGCTGAAACCCAGTTAGAGCCACCTCCGCCCGACTCCATGCACTAGCGCATGCACTTCAACGGCTCGAAGATGTGAGCCGGCCTGGGAGCCGACATCGTCTTGTCGTCTCCCAGAGGAGACCAACTCCGCTATGTCCTCCAGATCCACTTCGCCGCCTCCAACAACATGGCCGAATACGAGGCCCTCGTCCATGGCCTCCGGCTCGCCAAGGAGATTAGCATCCGGCGCATCATTTGCTTCGGCGACTCCGACCTCATGGTGCAACGGGTCTCTCGCGAATGGAACGCCAGGGATGCCAACATGGCCAGCTACTGCTTCCTCGTCCAGCAGCTCACTGGCTCCTTCAAGGGCTGTGAGTTCCACCACGTTCCCCATGTGGACAATGAGGTGGCCAACGCGCTGGCCAAGATTGGCTCCACCCGGCAGGGCATCACAGCTGGCATCTACCTCGAGCAGCTGTTGAAGCCTTCGATCAAGCCTTGTCCCGAATGGGAGTCCATCTTCGTACCGGCAAACGCAGCTAGCACCTCGGCGGACCCAGCTGCCCAACCGGCCCCGTCGGCGGCGGCAGCTCTGCCGGCTCCATCACCACCAGCCGCCGGGCTGGCGCCGTCCGCCACGGCAATTGAGCCGGCCACGTCTGCGCATGCTGGCATTGGGCCTGACG
The DNA here is from genome assembly GCA_022496015.1 of Hordeum marinum. Taxonomy (NCBI): domain Eukaryota; kingdom Viridiplantae; phylum Streptophyta; class Magnoliopsida; order Poales; family Poaceae; genus Hordeum; species Hordeum marinum. The sequence goes on along the minus strand of CM039677.1, from coordinate 334,734,884 downwards.
CCATCTTGATGACGGTCAACACTCCTGCCACCGCCTCGCTCTTGGGGGCTGGCGAGCCGGTCCCGGGGGTTGACGAGCCGGTCCCGGGGGCTGAGCCGGCCCCTGTCTCGGCTCCCTCATGGGCCCAGCCCATCCTGGCATTCCTCCAACGTGGCGAGCTCCCCTTCGATGAGGCCACTGCAAGGCAAATTCAGCACCGGGCCCCGGCCTATAGCATCATCAACCATGAGTTAGTTCATCGCAGCACCACCGGCGTCTTCCAACGCTGCGTCGAGCCGGAGAAAGGGCAAGAAATCCTCCTCGACATCCACCAGGGCGAGTGCGGGCATCATGTCGCCTCTAGGACCCTGGTGGCCCAAGCATTCCGTCACGGTTTCTACTGGCTAACTGCTCTAGACGCGGGCAAGAAACTAGTTGACAAGTGTGAGGGCTGCCAGCGCTTCAGCACGCAGAGCCATCTTCTAGCTAGCGCCCTCCAGACCATCCCCCTTTCGTGGCCCTACGCCGTCTGGGGGCTGGACATGGTGGGACCCTTCAAGACCGCACGAGGCGGCATGACACACTTGTTGGTAGCCGTCGACAAATTCACCAAGTGAATTGAGGCCCGGCCAATCAAGAAACTGGACGGCCCCACGACCGTCCGGTTCATCGAAGACATCACAGTTCGCTACGGCGTCCCCCACAGCATCATCACCGACAATGGCACGAACTTCACCAAGGGCGCGCTAGCACGTTTCTGCTCGAGGCAGGGCATCCGCCTCGACCTGGCGTCCGTCGCCCACCCGCATTCAAACGGCCAGGTTGAGAAGGCAAACGGCCTGCTCCTGTCCGGCATCAAGCCCCGGCTCGTGACACCACTTGTCCGGTCGGCCGGCTATTGGGTCGAGGAGCTGTCGGTTGTCCTTTGGAACCTTCAGACCACGCCCAACCGGTCGACCGGCTACACTCCGTTCTTTCTCATTTACAGGTCCGAGGCGATCATCCCCACCGACATCAAGTTCGATTCGCCTTGGGTTACCCTGTACACTGTGAAGGATGCAAGGGAGGCAAGGGAAGACTGCGTCGACCTCCTCGAGGAGGCATGCGAGCTGGCCTTGAGCCAGATAGCCATCTACCAGCAGAACCTCTGGCATTACCAAAGCAAGCGGATCCGGCCACTCTCCTTCCGTGAAGGAGACTTGGTGCTCAAGCGGATCCAGCGAAGCGCCGGCCAGCACAAGCTATCCTCCCCATGGGAGGGCCCGTTCATCGTCAGCCGGGCACTGCACAACAACGCACACTATCTAATAGATGCCTAGAAGCCGTAGAAGCGCAAGAGAGACGCATCCGGCGAGGAGACGGAGCGTCCATGGAATGTGGCGCTCCTCCATCCATTTTATTGCTGAAAACCAATGTATGTATCCTTCCCCTTTTGGGCTTATGAATGCAACGGGGGACCCAAGCCGGCACTTGGGGCACGCCCCTTTTCGATTCCTCCAAAGTTTTCCTGTTATTTAAGGCACATCAACCGGGTCCGGCTCCCCCCGAGGCGGACAAGTAGTGTGAGAAAGCAACCCTTCGCCTCCCCTCCCTAACCAGCTACAGACCGGCTCCTGACTGTCCGGCTGAAGGGACCCCGGGGTGCGAAGGAACTTCTCACACTAAGGTCAGCCGACGCGCGGCAGCCAGACCGGCCCAGCCGAGCTTTGTTACTCCTAGTAACCGGCCTTTGCCGGCTCAACCTAGCCCTAGACGGTTGACTCTAAGAGCCCGCTGGTTTTCCCCAAGGGTGAAGCCCCGTCCCTATCCCAGACTGGCTCCCGGGTGGCTGGCAGGCGAGGCAGAAGCCGGAAGGAATCCCGTCGCACGAACACAAGTCAAAAGGCAAAAGGCGAAAGAAGAGCCGGCACGCACATTCTTTTTATGAAAAACGACATAAGTCATAACGATAATAGGCCCACATCCATGAGTTCATTACATATACACACCCAATGGGTGGAATTCCAGTCTAAAAGAAAATACAGGATAGAAAAGTCCTAAGTGGTGGCAGCTTTGGGTCGGACCTCCTCCGGTGCTGACGCCTCTGGAGCCGACGGTGCTCACGCCTCAAGAGCCGGCGGTGCTGGCGCCTCCGAGGCCGGCGCCTCCGGGGCGGCTGAGGTAGAAGCCCCCGCCCCCGTGTTCGGAGCCGGCTCGGACTCGGCATAGTCGTTGGTGTCGGACTCTCCATCGGTCGTCTCGGTGGCGCTCCCCTCCGGGTCGTCCAGGGCAAGCCCTCCCCGGTCCTCCGGGACCACCACGTCGTCCGCCCCATGCTCCGGGACGTACTTGTCCCACGCAGCAAAGGACGCGAGGTCACTCGCCCTCACCAACAGCTCGTCGGCCGCCGCCTCCAACTCCGTGTCGGTGCCGGCACGCTAGGCCGTGAGCAAACCCAAGTCTAGCTCGGGGTACCACGACCTAGCGACATGGAGCGCCATGTCCGCACCGGCGCGTGCCGCGGAGGCCCTCCAGGCGTTCACCCGCGTAGTCCCAAACTCTAGCCACCTCGACAGCCGGTTCATGGAGCCTGGGTCCGCCGCGCCGGGCCAAAGGGTGCGATCCAGCGCCAAGCCGACCGCTTGGAGCCGCCTTAGGGAGCGGAGCACCTCCGACAGATGCGCCTCGGCGGCGATCCGCATCTCGTCCAGGGTCCAGGGGGAAAGCGGCCCAACGGCCTCTCCTTGTGCCCGCCGGGCCTCATGGTCGGCCTCCATGGCCGCCTCTGCGACCTCCTACGTGCCGGGGAAAAGCCCTAAGAAGAAGACAACGGATGAGCGGGGAGGCAAGCCAGAAAACCCAGAAGGAAGGCACGAGAAGAACAAGGCAATCAAAGCTTACTGTGCAGCATCTGATCCACCTCATGCCCTTGCTCTTGCAGCTACACCTCCCTGGCTGACCACTCCTGGTGCTGGCGCTCGTCCTCGTCCCGAGCCGCGTGCGTGTCCTCGGCCGCCTTGGCTTGCGCGGCATCTTTGGCCTCCAGCCTCTCGCGAAGAACTTTCTCCCGCTCCTCCGCCTCCCGACGAAGGGCCGCCCCTTGGTCAACCAACGCTTGGCGGTGGGCCGCCTTGCGCCCCTCCCGCTCCGCCTTCACCTGGTCCGCCTCCCCACGAAACCGGTCGCGCTCCGTCATCAGGAGCTCTCACTCCTCGTAAAGACGCACCACCTGGCGTCGGAGGCTGACCGTCTCGGCGTGGGTAGCTTCACGAGAAGAAGTCGCCGTTGTTAGAAAGGATTCAGCCCGCCTCCGGGGCAGCCGGCCTGATTCCCGGGGGCTACAGCCAGTGGGTGCGCTTGCGCGCCCCCATTAAAAGATCGCAAGAGCACATACCTCGCAAATCCGCGGACACAACGGCGAGCCGGTTTTCGGCTCCTCGGTACAACCCCAGCAGGGTGTTGCACGCGGCCTCCCGACGGTCATACGCCGCCTGCAAAACAACAATAGTACACAGCTTTAGGCTTGACCCACCTGCGCCACCAGCCGGCCCGAGCCTCGGGGGCTACACCCAGTGGGTGCGCTGGCGCGCCCCCACTGGAAAAGACAGAAAACGCCAAGTCAAGAGAAGAAGGAAAGAAGAAAGCTCACCGCAACCGCCTGCTCCAAGTTCACCAGCCGGTCGTTGGTGGCTCGAGCATCCTGCGACGTCTGGGCGCGGCAAGCAGGGAACACATCCACAATGGCGGGCACCGCCGCCCCGAGGGCGCTCGACGGTTCGCCAGGGGTCGGGCTCCCGGCCTCCGCCTAGGTCTGCTGCGGCCGGCCCCCATCCGCAGGTCCTCCCTTGTCGAAGACCGCGATGGAACCGGCCCCTCCTGTCGCCGTCGTGCTGGGGGCTGCCGTCGACGCGCCTGCGGCGACCATTTCCCCGGCCGTCGCAGCCCTCACCTCCGGTGTTCCGCCTCTGGCGGCTCCGGGCCGACTCGCCTCCGGTGCCGGCGCCTCTGGAACCGGCGCCTCTGGAGCCGGCACTTCCGAGGACGGCGCTTCCGGGGCCGGCACCTCCGCCCTCTACGGCACGTCATTCGCCACCGGCTGGGTGGCGTCACAGTCCATCTCCGCCACGTCCTCCGCAGCCTTTGCGCCCGCCTCCGTCCGTCGCCCGGGACCGTGGTGCTCCTTCGACCTCTTCTCCCGGCCACGGGGGAATGGCTCCCACGCTCCACCAGCGGCCTCCCTGCTAGTTCCTCGGAGGCGGGGGAACGACTCCCACACTCCGCCAGCGGCCTCCCAGCTGGTTCCTCCCCGCTTCTTCGCCGCCTCTTCCCATGGGCGGAGCTCCTCGACGCGCCGCTCCTGCTCGGCCGCCTCGAGGTCGAGCCACGCCTAGCGCTCCCTCTCCTCGGCATCCGTCGGCAGCGCCGCCCTCTCCATCCTACCACCTAGGGTCCTCCCCAGAGCGTGCGCCTCCCTGGTAACGACGAAATAAGGGACTGGGGGGAAGACGGAACGGACCAAGCTGGAGGAGGAGATGGACTTACCTGGTGACGACGGGGACCACCCTCCTCGTGGGTCCTGCCTGGGTGACCCTTTGTTTCTTGCCCCCGCCTCCGCGGCTGCCGCCCGGCTATGCAGTCGCCGCGCGCTTGGGTGCCGGCTTGGTGGCAGCCGGCCGTTTCCCCTTGTCATCCGCGTCCGGGCCTTCCCGGCTGGAGCCGCCGCCGGCTCGAGGTTGGCGCCTCCATGGCGCCATGACCTCGTCCTCTGAAATTTTGAGCTTCTCCGGAGCCTCTTCAACATGCGACGTCTCCGCCTCAGCGTCATCATCGGTCCAGTCCCGTAGGTGCATTTGGGGAGGAGACTCACCCGTCGATTCGGCCTCTTCGCCCCCCTCCGTCTCCGCCTCCGCGTCGCCAGCTTCGGACACGTCGGCTTGTTGGAAATATGCCCTAGAGGCAATAATAAATTAGTTATTATCATATTTCATTGTTCATGACAATCATTTATTATCCATGCTATAACTGTATTGATCGGAGACTTAGATGAATGTGTGGATACATAAACAAAACCATGTCCCTAGTATGCCTCTAATAGACTACCTCGTTGATAAAAGATGGTTAAGGTTTCCTAGACATTGACATGAGATGTCATTTGATAACGGGATCACATCATTAGGAGAATGATGGGATGGACAAGACCCAAACTACAAACTTAGCATATGATCGTGTCAGTTTAATGCTACCGTTTTCTGCATGTCAAGTATCTGTTCCTATGACCATGAGATCATGCAACTCACTGACACCAAAGGAGTGCCTTGTGTGTATCAAATGTCGCAACATAACTAGGTGACTATAAAGGTACTCTACAGGTATCTTCGAGGGTGTTTGTTGGGTTGGCATGGATCAAGACTGGGATTTGTTACTCCGTGTGACGGAGAGGTATCTCAGGGCCCACTCGGTAATACAACATCACAACAAGCCTTGCAAGCAATGTGACTAAGTGTTAGTCATGGGATCTTGTATTACGAAATGAGCAAAGAGACTTGTCGGTAACGAGGTTGAGCTAGGTATGGAGATACCGACGATCGAATCTCAGGCAAGTAACATACCGAAGAACAAAGGGAACATCATACGGGATTAACTGAATCCTTGACATAGAGGTTCGACCGATAAAGATCTTCGTAGAATATGTAGGAACCAATATGGGCATCCAGGTCCCTCTATTGGTTATTGACCGTAGAGGTGTCTCGGTCATGTCTACATAGTTCTCGAACCCGCAGGGTCTGCACACTTAAGTTTTGGTAGTATAGAGTTATGTATGGTTGTTAGGAGTCCTGGATGAGATCCCAAACGTCACGAGGAGCTCCGGAATGGTCCGGAGGTAAAGATTGATATATAGGAAGTCCCATTTTGGTCGCCGGAAAAGTTTCAGGCTAATCGGTAATGTACCGGGAGTGCCGGTAGTGTACCGAGAGACCACCGGGAGGTGTATTTCTACCCAAGAGGCTTCATGGGCTGTGGGAGAGTAAATAGCAGACTTTTGTGGGCTGGTGGAAGTCCCACACAAGGGCCATGCAGCTTGGAGAAAAAGCCCAAAGGGAAAAAGGTGGGAAAAGGCCAAAAAGGAGGAATCCTAGTCCTACTAGGATTGGAGGAGTCCTCCTCTCCTCCCCACTTTGGCCGACCCAAGGGCTGGATTTTTGGCAGCCAAGCCTCCTCCTCCTCTCCTCCTATATATACTAGAGAATTTTAGGGTTTTGGCACAGAATTTTCAGCCACGTGCTACCCGTTCCTCTAGTGCATAGTTTCTCCTCTAGATCGGTTTTTTGCAATGCTTAGGCGAAGCCCTGCCGGAATAGCTCCACCACCATCGCCGAAGCACCGTCACGCTGCCGGAGAACTCTTCTACCTCTCCGCTTCCTCTTGCTGGGTCAAGAAGGCGGCGATCGTCATCAAGCTGTACGTGTGCTGAACGCGGAGGTGTCGTCCGTTCGGCGCTAGATCGGAAGGACCGTGACGAGATCGTGGGACGGATCGTGATGAGATCGCGGGATGAATCATGATGAGTTCGTGGGACGGATCGTGATGAGATTGCGGGACGGATTGTGATGAGTTCGTGGGACGGATCGTGATTGGATCACGGGACGGATCATGATGAGATTGCGGGACGCTCGGCGATTTGGATCGCGAAGACGTTCGACTACACCAACCGCGTTTCTTAACGCTTCCCGCTTAGCGATCTACAAGGGTATGTAGATCCACTCTCCCTCTCGTAGATGCTCATCACCATGGATAGATCTTGCGTGTGCGTAGGAAATTTTTTGTTTCCCATGCAACGTTCCCCAACACGGCTCGCTCGGAGTCAGCCGGCTCCACGTTGTCGGCATCCTTGACCTCCTTGGGGTCCGACTCCACCTGTCGGGGGCCGGCTCCCCGTAGTTCTACAACAGCGGGAAAATCTGCGGGCAGGCCGGGCGGTGCGCCATCAGGCCAAAGGGGGGAGGGGCGCTGCCTCTAAAAAAAGATGGAGGGAACGAGGTGGCCAGGCACCGCGGTGCCGGGCGGCTCCGGCTGTATGGGATTTTCCCCCATTGTCACTCGCCCTCCACCATCTTCGTCATCGAGATGGCGTTCACCATCCTCGCCACGTGGGCCGGTTTCATCTCCTTGGTGGAGAGCCGGCAGGGGTCATGGCGTCCTCCCATCTGGCAAATGAGGTGTGGCCGGCGCTGAAACGGCTGCACCCGGCGCGCCACCATCGCGGCGAGCAGATCAGTGTCCTTCAGCCCCTCCGTCCCGGTCATCACAAACTAGTGCTCGTAGAGCCGGTCCACCGTCTCGGGCGCCGGAGGCGGAACCGCCCGCCAGTTCAACATCGCGGTCGGTGGGTGGTTGGTGAAGTCGGGGAGGTTGATATAATCCACCTCTGGCTTCGTGTTCTTCACATAGAAGAACCCCCGCTGCCAGCGCTTCACCGACTCGTGTAGCGGGAGTTTCGGGAAGCTGATCCCCTTGCGGATATGGATCATGGCGCCTCCGCAGGCGGTCATCACCACTGCTTCGTCATCGGATCCATCGTCGTCTGTCGCTTGAGGAAGAAGAGCTGGCTCCAGAGGTCAAGCCTCAGCTCAACCCCCAAGTACCTCTCGCAAAGGGTGTTGAACGCCGCCAGCTGCAAGACGGCGTTGGGGGGGAGGTGGTGCGGCTGCAGACCGAACCGCATCAGGAAACGGCGAAAAAAGGCGCTTGCCGGCAGCCCAAGCCCACGGAGGAAATGGTCGGCAAAGACGACCACCTCGCCTTGCCGCGGTGCTGGGGAGTTCTCCGGCCTCACTGGGCATGCCTCCAAGTGTGCCTCCGCCGGGAGCTTGCGGTGATGGCGGAGGTGCTTGATGAAGGTATCATCCACGTCGCTGCCGTCCCATGCACCCTTGCCCGACATGGTCGCCAAGGGGGCGTGCGGTCACGACAACGGGCGCGGGTGCTCGGCGGCGTCCCGGGCTTTCTTCGGTGGCGGACGGCAGTGCAGCCTGCCCGCGTGCTTTGACCTCCTACTCTCTCTCTCTCTCTTGTGGCGGGGGGAGGAAGACAACGACGACGATGCGACGATAGTGGGGGGAGCGAACGGGCCGTTCTACCCCCCTCCTCTCACTGTGCGGGTGATCGTGGGGGCCGGATTCATTGCGCACGACCCCCGCGATTCCCGTGGCCTGCGGGGCAGATATTATGGTGCTCGGGAACGCCAAACGTCCGCTCGCGCTGTAAAAGATCCTCGCGCGTGGGCCGAGGCCGCGGTCGTGAAGGGCCTCGCCCCGCAGCCCGTCATTTTCCGCCGCATGGCACGTCTTCTCTACCCGGTGGAGAACCCGAGGCAGCGCGCGAGGCATCGGCTGGCTGTGGAGCCGGCCGTTGTTTGCTGGCGTCGCTCGACTCTCAAAGTGCCCTGCGGCGCAAGGACGATCTTCAAGCCGGCGAGGACCGCCATGGTTCGTCGGCGGGCCTCCCCGGCTTCGAGGACTACTGACGGGGGGATGGCCCCGGGGTAGCCTCAAGTGCCCCCCTTGCTCCGGCCTTCTAATGCAATCAAAGGGCGGGCCGCCTCCCCTATGTCCGGCTACGCCCTGCCGGTAGCGGCCTCCAGCTAGAGCCCGCCGGCTACGCCCTACCGGTTACGACGCGCCGGCCAGCTTGGGGCATTGCCGCCTTGCCCCCCCAGCCGGCTGCGCATTGGATACCGTCGTCAGGGCATGCGTGGCGACAGTGGCCCCCATCCCATCGGTGGTCAGCGCCGAAGTGGCCATAGTGAAGGTGTCAGGGTCTTTGACCCTGGCGGACGGTGACCGGGCTTCCAACAGTGTCGGCACGCCCCAACCACTCCATTACCTGCCCCGGCATGGCTACAGGGCGGCCGGCTGCACCGCTGTCCTCGGTCGGTCTCCGCAAGATGACGCCACAAGGGGTGGCCCGTGCCGTGACGTGACCGGCGTCGGGACCCACCGCGCGGGCCCTGCCGGTTCTTGATGGGACCGTTCAGTCGGCGGGGCCTACCAGCGACAGGACCCCACAGCCGGCGGCCCCCACAGCCGGCCAGAGAGACTGCCGGCTGGGCCCCCCATGACCTTCTATTTTTATTGTAATCCGGGGGGTTGGCCTATAAAAAACCCCGGGCCACCCCCATGCAAGAGGTCGGCTGATCTCCCAGTTCTCTTCACATCCACTCCACACACACGCGTAGAGAGGCAGAAGAGCGGGCTAGCTCCTTCTTCCTCCACGATCCATACAGCTCAAGGACGGCCATTGTAATCTAACCATTGTCTCAACTAGACCAAGCAGGACTAGGGGTGTTACCTCCCACGGAGGGCCCTAAACCTAGGTACATCGTGTGTCCACCACCCCTTGTGCCTAACCCCGCTCCCGGAGCCCACCGGCATCCTTCGTCCCCTCTCGCTAAGCCTACCCATGGCATCTGCCGTGATGAAACCACGACAGGCCTGCAATATTTGGGTTTGGTTTGATACAAATGATGCCTTGGCAAGGTTTGGGGGCATTTTTAGGAACAGAATAATGGTAGAGGGGAAAGAAGAGGTCTTGCCATGGTAAAAGAGAGGGAGAATGAGGGAGTTACCCCACAAATAATTGACCAGAGGCCATGGCAAAGTTACTGAAGGTAGAAGAGAGTTATAAAAGGCTGTGTAAAAAGTTGGGGGCAAGGGGAATCTTTTTAGGCCCACTTTGCTTGTCCACAAGTTTATGGCTGAAGGTGTTTGTGCTGTGATTGGGATAGGCAGAGGAATCCAATGACCTTGAGATTTAACAGGGGTAAATGGTAAGTCCATTTGGTCCTGATCACAAGTTTTCATATCAAATGAAGAGAGTTGATAATGCAATCTTGGTAAACCCAAGAAATGGATAGAAATGGATTTCTATAGATCTGATCATCCAATTCTATTCCCCTTGATGCACCACTTGATGCAGCATCATCATTTGGGTAATAGAGAATGCCCACAAAGTTTGGGATCAATAGGAGATACTTCACAATGTAAAGTTGATCAAAATTAGCTCTGGACAGGAATGGTTTTAGGATATTTTGGTGAATCTAAACAATTGGAATTGAGATGAAACTTGGCAAGATGAACAGATAAATCATATGTGACATGGTAAAATTTTCCTGGATTTATTTGAGAATATTTCTTATAGAAATATTTCAAATCCTTGAAATAGGCAGAAATGGTTTTGAAGGGTTTTGTCCAATATTTTGAACATGACCATGCCTTGAAACTCTAATATATTGACAATACATGTCCACTAATCTTTCCTAAATTTTCCCAAATATGTTTAAAGCATTTAAATAATTTGTCCCTATAAAAGACCATTTCTGGCCTTAAGAAAAAAGCCTTTAAATTAAATATGAAAATAATCTTGTAAAATAATATTTTGTGGTTTTGGGAAGTTATGTATATAGTAGGTTCCAAATAAAGCATTTGGGGAAAAAGGATCCACCCAATTTGGGGACTTGTAGTGTAAATCTTAAATCAGGAGGTTTTGAAAAACCTAATTTGAATAAAACCTTTTTGGCCAAAATAATATTTTGTTAAAATATAATTTAAGTCCTATTCACATGGCATGATCATTAGACAAGATTGGGGACTAAGTAAAAGAGTTTTGAGAGTAGGAGGGATTTTATGAATATAGAGCACTAGCAAGCAATTAGACAATCAACAATCAAGTCAAGCATATCAAGCACACACAAGTTTTAATTGGCCCTGATTTTTGAGTCGTGATAACTTAGTCATGAGGCAAATCACAGGGTGTGACACCCGCGATGGCACCTACCTCAAGCACAAGAATGCTAGCAGACCTCATGGACTAGGCGAACAAGTACGCCATGGCTGACTCCGCAATACGGGTCAAGGTCAGCAAGCCTGGCAAGGCGGATCTGCTACCGGCTGCCGATAACTGACATCCCTAGAACAACAAGCTCAAGGCGGACTAGCCAGACTCCCGCTACTGGAGCCAGCAGGTCGCTACAGTCGGTGTTAAAACCGGTGGATCTCGGGTAGGGGGTCCCGAACTGTGAGACTAGAGTCAACAGTAACAGGAGACAAAGGGGGCACAGATTTAACCAGGTTCGGGTCCTCCTATGGAGGTAATACCCTACGTCCTGCTTGGTTGTATTGATGATGTGGGGGGTTACAGAGTTGATCTACCTCGAGATCAAATAGCTAACCCTAGATGAGTTGTTCTGTCCCTATAAACAAAAACCCTCCGGCTTATATAGATGTAGAGGATGCCTAGGGTTCACACAAGGTCGGTTGCATGCCTAAGAGATAAACATGCTTATTTGCTACATCAAACATGGAGCACAAGTCGTGCTGCTCGAAGCTTCCATCTTGGAGACCGAGCCTTCAAATCTGCTAGTGCTTGGTAAGTAGCCCATATAATCCGGCCCGTAAGAATAGGCTGGAATCCCTCAGTATCCCCTTAATCCAGGAATCCCTTAGTATCCCCCAAACTTGCCTCCAATGCCAAGGGTCTTCAGCTCCAATTGCTTCACGAACAAAGTCTTTGGCTTGCGAGGTAAGTTCCTTACGCGGAACAGAATTGGGCCTCCGATGACAAATAGCTTCCGAATAGTGGCGCGTCCAAATACTGTGAAATAAGTAGGCTTTGAAGGCCAAACGTCAGGGAAGAAAAGATAACATTCCCTAATGACCTCTCGGATGAAAGGTCACGGCCCACCATGACTGCTAGGCTAGTTATAGGGACTCGATGCACGGTTCGAGGCCGTTCCATCAGCGCGATCTATCAACATGCAGATCGTGCTCCGTTTCACATGGGATATGTTTAATCATGCATGCACAACTGTGCACTCGTCTCAGGAAGTGGAGGGATCTTCGGCACAATGGAGGGGGTTCAAACAATAAGCCTCATAAAAGGGAAAGAAAACCCCCGTGACCATTCACACCCTCCCTCTGCTTCCGCTGCCTCCCATTCCTCCGAGCCTTCGACACCCAGATCTAAATCTTCCGCCTCCCCTTCTGAGCTCACCAATGGTGGGCTCCGGCTCTAATGGTAAGTCGGAAGCCTCCACAGTAACCGACGAGGACATCCAGGACCTCAAGAAGGCCGGATACCTCCCTGTTGACATCCCTCACCGTGCAGTAGAGGAAGGCCAAGTGATCCCAACCCCCAAGCCTGGAGAAAGGGTGGTGTTAATCCCCCACTTCATCAGGGGGCTGAGCTTTCACCTCCACCCCTTTGTCAGGGGGCTGATGTTCTTCTACGGCCTCCCACCAAACTCCATCATGCACATCTCGGCGTTCATCCTCGTCTATGAGGCCTTCCTGCGCATCGAGCCGCACTTCGGGGTCTGGCTTCAGGTGTTCAACATCAAGCCCAAGTGCGTCAACGGCAAGCATGCAGATTGCGGCGGGGCCGTCATTGGCAAGCTCACTCGTGTCAGGTGGCCGTCGGGCACCCTTATTGACACCATCAAGCGGTGGCAAAAGGAGTGGTTCTACATCACCAAACCACAAGAAGAAGGTCAATATCCCTATGCCACATTCAGGTCCGGCCCCCCACCAGACTAGCTTCATGGCTCAAAAAGGGCCTCGTCTGGGGACCGGGCTAGGAGGTGAGCGACCTACAGAAGCAAATCCGCTCCATGGTCGAGGAGGGCACCAAGTTGACCCATGTGGTCCAGGTGATGCTCCGAAGATGCATCCTCCCTTGCCAGCATCGGGACACTCCCCTGTGGGTTTGTAAACTTGACACCGACCCCACAGTCCAGAATATCTTCCGCACTACGCGAGAGAAGTTGTGGAAGGCGCTCTTCGAATCGCAGAAGAGCAGGTCATCCGAGGAGGAGGACAATGGTTTGCATTGCGTAAAGCCCGAATCTGAGGTACGATACACCCTAGCTTGGTAGGCTTCATTAAATAAGGAGATCTCATAACCCCTTATCCGATCTATCTCTACAGAGATGGCTGAAGAAAGTTGTCAACATTAACAGTTTGGCGCCTCATCCCAAAGACGAGAGGACCGGGCTGTTAGCGAATATGCTCATCTTAAAGCCCTACGAGGCTCCCATGAAGAAAGATAAGAAGAAGAAACCAGGCCAAGCTGGCATCCGCATCAGGGACCAGCCTGAGGCTGCATCCTAGGATACCCCGCCTCCTCGAATTAGGAGGAGGCTGAGGAGGAGGAAGAGGAAGAAGAAGAGGAGGAGGAGGACAAGGTCGAGGGCGAGGGGGTAGGTAATTCCCCCCATGCCAGGAAGAGAGAAGCGTCTTCGGACGCTCCGGAGAAGGTCCCTCCTCGTGCCCAGAAGAGGGCGCATTGGACACGGGTGATTCGGTCCGGCATTAGTTCAGAGTCACACACCATGCCTAAAGACCTCGAGGAGGTTCCGCGAAGGATCCAACAGGTCAAGCACCCCCCGGAAACTTCAGGATCCAAAGACCCTCCCATTCATTACGAATAGATTTAGAGCTTTCTAACATGCGGGTTTTTGGCTTTGCAGCCCCCGCATGTTATCCCCATCGAGGTGATATTGTACGGGGAGACCCCGCCTGCTGAACTGGCAGAGAGCGGGGAGGCCTCATATCCCACCACACCGGGCGCCAGCAAGGACGCTGTGAAGGTGTCGTTCCAGCATGCTCCTATGGAGGTGGACACCGGTGGCGAGGGAGACCGTACCGTGGCCAGGGCTAATGCCTCAGCCACTGAAGAACGGGGGACGACACCCCTCCTAGACACCAAGGAGGCCGGATGAGCGGGCGCTCAGTCCCCTCCGAGAACATCTCCGTAGTGCACTATGCCTCCGGAGGCACTGGTTTAATCCCCGGTAGGTGATCGGGGAATCCGATCATCACCGGCACCACCGACAAATAGTTGGTCGGTCATGGAGGAGGCTCTATCGAGCGCCTCCATCCCCGAGGATCACCACACCCATATTGGTGCGGTATTACAGAGCATCCAGTCCGTTGATAGCAGACTGAAGCAGGCCTTCAAAGGTCTCCTTACGGGTTTTCAAGTAAGTCACCCGATATTCTTTTTTGCAGAGTTTTTTAATTATTCGTATTATATACATGGCAGCCCCCGAGCCCTAGGTGTCACTTTTGTATCCGATATCGAACTAGATACACTTTAGGTGTCCAGCATATTAGAATAACTCAACATGTGATCGGATTGTCTACAAATCGGGAATTGAGAACCCATGTATTATACCAACTGTGTGTCTAATGTAGGCTTCGTCATCTGCGGCGGCAATAAATTCCATCGAGCGGGAAGAGCTAAATCGGAAGCTTAAGTGCACCGAAGACGAAGTTGATGCCCTTAACCGAAGGTTCGACGAGGCTCAAGGTATGTCAAAACAGAATCCGAATGCCTCTGTCTAAACTCTATTGTCCGAATACTGTCAATGCAGTTTTTTCACATTGTATAATGTACACGCAACCTTGACGAAGGAGATGGAGAGGCTCAGGACCGAGATCCAGCGCGTGAAGGATGAAACGGCCGCCAAGAGGGTGGCAGCTAAAGAAACGGTTGTCACCCTTTCCGCCATGCGGGCCACCAGTGGCAAGCATGAAGCTCGCATGGCAGAGGTCCAGCAGGAGCTCAAGGACGCCAGCAAAAGATGCGAGGACTTGGAGTAGAAGCTTAAGGCGAGCTCGGCCGAACTGTTCACTTTAAAAACCAAACTCCAAAAGGAGCAGATGGACAGACGGTTCTACGTGGAGCAAGTGCGTCGGGCCAAGGACATACCAGATGGTAAGCCATACTCACTAAAGTGCGTATTCGGGGATAGCAAATTCACATTGCTTACCCGGGTGTGGCGGTCCTCAGGCACATCTTCTGATCCCCAGAAGAGTGTGGCGGATGCCAATCAGCTATTCGCCTTGCGAGAATATGGAGATGAAGCTCGGCTGTTCTGGGCACAGTTTGGATGCCCCGAGCGTCCTCCTCTTCTAGTGGAGCAGCTGAAACAGCTGATGGAGCTCCATCAGATGGCGGAGCCGGCCACGAAGGACCTCTGTTTTTCCGCTTATGGCCCATCGAGCCACTACCAGGCAACTACTTTGGCCTAGTGCAGAGGTTGATTGCTGCTTCGCCCCACCTCGAGGCCGTCAAACACTCCTCCTGTATCGAGGGAGCCCAGATGTGACACACCCAATTTCATCCGTACGCTAAACATGGACGCAATGCGTACGACCAGGATTAGGGACTCACTGGTCAATATCACAACACAACTCTAGACACAAATTAAAGTCATCCAGCTTCATATTACAAGCCAGGGGCCTCGAGGGCTCGAATACAAAGCTTGACAAACACGAGTCAGCGGAAGCCAAATAATATCTGAGTACACACATAAGTTAACCAAGTTTTGCCTTCAGAAGGCTAGCACAAACATAACAACGGATCGAAAGAGGTGAGGCCTCCTGCCTGGGAACCTCCTATCCTACTGCTGGTCGGGGGCTGCCTCCACGTAGTAGTAGGCTCCTGCGGTGGTGTAGTAGTCGTCTCCGACGTACTCCATCTCCTGGGCTCCACCATCTGAATGTAGAATCGTATCGAGGGGGGGAAGAGAAAGTAAAGCAGCGGTGAGTACTCATCCAAAGTACTCGCAAGACTGACATCAGAACTATGCTAAGTATGCATCATTATCAAGGGGTGGGGGTTATATCTGGACTAACTGCAAAAAGCAAGAATAGGAGGAAGGCCTAGTCCTATCGAAGACTAGCATCTTCAACATCTTGCAGCATGAGAAGAGAGTAGACTGGTAACTCACATATGTCATATTATTGTAGCAATTTTATTAAGTAACCACGCCCAGAGATTCTTCCTCGACTCCCTGCGAGGAAGCAATCCTGGAGACACAGTTCAGTTCAATTCAAATCACATTTATAGTTGTATAAGGTCAAGGTACAACTCCAAGTCGTCCTGTTACCATGGACACGGCTATTCAAATAGATAAGTTCTTCCCTGGAGGGGTGCACCGCATTTCCAACACACTTGATCACCTATGGCCGGACACACTTTCCAGGGTAAAGCCCGGCCTCGGGATCCAAAACGTCGTCGCCCCACCTAGGCTCAACGAAGAGGCCAGCCCACCGGTCTACTCCTAAGCGCACAGGTTCGTGGGCACACTTGCCCTTGCACTCCTGCATGATGCGTACGCGGCAGAAAGCAGACCTAGTACACTCAGTCCGGGAGCTGTACCTTCCAGCCCAATCCGACGTGCGCCGCTCCATTACTGACGTCCGAAGAGCTTCGGCTGATACAACGATGCTGAGCACCCATAACTTCTCCCACGTGAAGGTTTAGTGCGTAAAAAGGTCAGCGACCAACTAGGATCAAATACCCAACCCATTAGCATTTTATCAGTGCGGGGCAAGCTCGAACCATATTGCAGGCCGTCGCCTTGCCAATAACACTCGGGTGCCTTACCGGCGCACCCCACCAAGTCTTTGGATGCCTTACGGTGCATCCCACCAAATCTTTCTCACACGTGTACCCTTCGGGCCGACCCTTCTCAGAACTGTTGGGAACTCAGGTCCACCTCAACAGAGTGGTACCGCGTGTCCCTTCAGTCCCGTCATGTTAGTACAGTGCCAAGTCAATAGTAACTGTGTGGTTATAACATCAAGACGTGAACTGAGGAATCGCCCTCAATGGTCCCCGCTCGATGTAACCATCAAGGTGGACTTTAGAGGAATCACCCTCGAGGATCCCACACTTGAGGGGCTGCACGACAAAGACATCGCCGGGAATGGTGAAGGAGGAATCACCCTCGATAACCATGACCGACTAAGCTGCACTATAGGGCTAACATCATGAGTACTTCGCGAGGTGTCACCCTCGATACTCGATAGTATCACTATAGAGTCATACAATTTAGGGGAGTGCGGTGATGTGAGCAGCCTGGCTTGTCCGTCAGTTGACCGAGTCTTCGGGTCTTCGAGTCATCGAGTCGTCGGGTCGTCGATTAAGAAGCAAGGGCAACTGGGACTAAGGGGCTTACTGGGGGTTCTCTAACCAACCTATACTAAGCAGTTGGTATGATTGCAGGAATAGTAGCAGTTCATCAAAATCGGGCTATGCATCAGAATAGGAGTTAACTAAAACAGTAGCAAAATTCTGGTCATAAGAGGGAGAGAGGTGGGTGATATCGGAATGGTGAAGGGGGGTTTTGCTTGCCTTGCTGCTCTGCTGAAAAATTCTGGTCGTCAGGGGCGTAGTTGTACTCGGCAACAATGTTAGTCTCGGGGCCTACCGGAGAGAAGAGGGGGAAGAAACAATAAATATAAAGCAAAGATGCAATCACAATGCATGACATGGCAATATGCAGGGCTAGGCATGCACTAATGCGGTAGTATACGTCGCAGACGGTTCGGAAGAATATCTGACGATATTTTCCGAGTCTCGGGCTACGACCGGACAGATAAAACGGATGGGAAAGTTCCATGTTTGCTATGCTAGGAGCACGCAGCGAACGAACGGACTACGTAATCAGATTCGTAGGAATTTTATGAACAACTTTCATGTTCAAAACTTTTTAATCCGGATTACGGTTTATTTTATATTAATTTTTAAAGATTAAACAATATTCTAAAATTAAACAGATTATTTAATTCAAAATTAGAATTATGACATCGGCATGACATCATGCTGATTTCAGCAGTCAAAAGTGCTGTTGACAGATCAAACTGACCTGTGGGTCCCACTGTCATAGATTGTTTAGTTAATTTATAAATTAGTTTTAATTAACAGGTTAATTAAGTTTAATTAAACTAGATTAATTAAGTTAATTAATTGTTTAACTAATTTATTAATTAATTAACTCGTTATCTTTTTGTTTATTCTTATTATTTATTATTTTCCATTTTCGTTTAAATCAGGGGCGTGGGCCCCTAATGTCATAGACAGTGGGGGGGCCTGGCCCCACTAGTCAGTGGCCCATGGCCACACGCAGGGCGGCTAGGGCCGACGGCCCTGGCCAGCCACATGGGCTCGCCGGCGGCCAGGGCACGGCAGTGGGGGTGGCCAGCGGCGACGGGAAGGCGACTAGCAGGCGCGTGGCGAGGGGTGCCATGGGTCGGCGAGCGGCGCGGGAGCACACGGGCTCGGGTGTGCACGCGCTCGAAGCGAGTAGGAGGGGCAGGTGCGGGTGTGGGCCGGCGCGTGGCCCGGTCGGGGTATGGCTGCGGTGGCGTCGGCGACCACGGCGCCTGGGGGAGACAAAGAAGGGGAGGAGGCATCCCGAGGGCTCACCGGCGGCGCTGAGAAGGGGGGCGGTGAGGCTCGAGGGGGCGACTCGGGGAGGAACCCGAGAGGCATGGCCGTCGGCGATGGCGCCGACGTCGGGGGCGTCCAGGCGGGGACACGCGGTGGCTCGAGGTGCGGGCGACGGCGCGGGCGTTGCTAGGGAGGAGGATGAGCGGCAAGGCGGCGTCAACGGTGAGGAGGGGGGCGTCCAATGGGGGAGAGGTGCGGCGGTGTCGGTTCCCCCACGATCCAGATTGAGGGAGGGAGAGGAGGAGAGAGTGAGGGGGCGAGTGGGGGTCGGGCGCCCTAGGGTTTGGCTCGGGGGGTTATCGGGGCTGGGTGGGCCGGTCTGCTGGGCCTCGGCCCAGTTAGGCCGGGGGGTTTCTTTTACTTTTACTCTTTTTTCTTTCTATTTTTCTTATTTATAATTTTGTTGTTTTAGTTTTATTTTTAATTTAGTGTATTTAAACATTCTCAAAAATATTGATTTCTACCTCGCAATTACCTATGTAATATTCGACACATCCCGAACATTTTAGTTTTGATATTTGAAAACTTTTATCGTTTGACTTTATTTTAAAAATTGAATTTGAACGGGGTTTGAACCAACGCGAGTTTAACAAAAGTAATTTTGGTGACGTGGCAACATTAGCATGGGATTACTGTAGCTTAAATGCATGATCACTGTAGCACTGACACCAGGGTGTTACAACTCTCCCCTACTAACAAGGATTCTCGTCACGAGAATTAAGAAGTAGAAGGAAAGAGCCCGGGGTATTATGCACGAAAATGATCTTCGCGTTCCCAGGTGGCCTCATCTTCAGAATGATTTTTCCACTACACTTTGAAGAACTTGGTAACCTTCTGACGAGTCTGACGTTCGGTTTCATCCAGAATGCGGACTGGATGTTCTTCGTAAGAAAGGTCTTGTTGCAGTTCAAGCATATCATGGTCCACTGCTCGGATAGGATCCTTGAAGCGGCGACGAAGCTGTGACACATGAAACACATCGTGAACCTGAGAAAGGTTTGGCGGTAGTTCCAGTTGATATGCCACTTTTCCACGCCTTTCGAGAACAGTGAAAGGACCAATATATTGAGGAGCCAGCTTGCCCTTGATCCCGAAACGGTATGTACCTCTCATTGGCATGACTCGAAGATAAGCCTTTTCGCCAGGTTGATAGACCATATCCTTGTGATGACGGTCATGCTAACTCTTCTGACGAGACTAAGCAGCCTTCAGAGTTTCCTGAATAATGCGGACTTGATCTTCGGCATGTTGGATAATATGCGGACCGATAAGTGTACGTTCCCCAGTTTCTGACCAATTCAGAGGAGTCCGACACCTATGTCCATACAATACTTAAAAAGGAGCCATCTTCAGACTAGATTGGTAGCTATTGTTGTAGGAGAACTCAACATATGGTACAGATTCCTCCTATTTCTTGCCAAAAGAAATGACACAAGCTCGAAGCATGTCTTCGAGAATCTGATTGACTCTTTCAACTTGTCCCTAGGATTGAGGGTGAAAGGCAGTGCTGAAAGACAAATGAGTTCCCATAGCTTCTTGGAAACTTTCCCAGAATCTTGAAGTGAATAAGCTGCCACGGTCCGAACTAATCACCAATGGAATACCGTGGAGGGAAACAACTCTGGACATGTAAAGACCTGCCAAGCTGACTAGCAGTAATAGTTTCCTTGACAGCCAGAAAATGTGCAACCTTGGACAACCGGTCAATGACGACAAGAATAGCATCATTACCCTTCTATGACTTGGGAAATCCAGTGACGAATTCCATTTCAACATGATCCCATTTCCATTCAGGGATAGAAATAGGTTGCAGAGTTCCAGCAGGCTTCTGATGTTCCGCTTTGATACAACGGCAAGTGTTGCATTCTGAAACATAGCGAGCAATGTCTTGTTTCATATTTGACCACCAGAACCTTTAACGGATGTCTCGATACATCTTGGTACCACCCGGATAAATAGACAACGGAGTATCATGAGCTTCTTGCAGTATTCTATCAGTCATATTCAGGTTTTCCCTTTTTGTTGGAATGAATAAGCGTCCCTTGAAGTACACAACACCATCATCAGCAACGATGAAACATGAGGGTTTACCTTCCGACAGATAGTATTTAATCCTTTCGACTTCACTATCATAACCCTGCATTCTTTTTATACAACCCATAATATCTGGTTCAACGACCAGGTTACTCAAAGAACCCTGGTTAACAACACAAAGGTTCATCTTGCGGTTCTCCGATGGAGGGGGAACGAGATAACCCTGAGGAACAATATGGAGGTTCAGCTTGCGGAATTCTTCTTGAAGAAGGGGGTGAACCTTGTGAACCTGGAGGTGGTTGCAGTAAGACTCGTGGATCAAAGCATCAGCCATTACATTAGCCTTGCCAGGTGTATAAGAAATTCCCACATTGTAATCGGCTATGCGCTCCATCCATCTCTGTTGACGGAGATTCAAATCTGGCTGAGTAAACAAATACTTTAAACTCTGGTGATCGGTGTAGATTCCGCATCGATTACCAACAAGGTATTGCCGCCACTCTTTGAGAGCATGAATTACTGCAGCAAGTTCAAGGTCATGAACTGGGTAGTTCTCCTCATGAGGACGCAATTGACGAGATGCATAAGCAACCACTTAGCGTTCTTGCATTAGGACACAACCTATTCCCTGATGCGAAGCCTCACAATAAATGACAAAGTCCTTACGGGTATCCAGAGGAGCAAATGTCAACTTGTCCTTAAGTGCCTGGAAGCTCTCCTAACATTTTCATGTCCACTCATATTTATCACCTTTGTGAAGCAGATTGGTTAAGGGCTTTGCAATCTTAGAGAAGTTCTCAACAAATCGACGGCAATAGCTGGCAAGTCCGAGAAAACTTCTGACTTGCTTGACATTCTTTGGGGGAGTCCAGTCAAGAATAGCCTGAACTCGTTCAGGGTTGACCGCAACACCATCCTTGGAGATCACATGACCAAGGTAGGTGACTTCGTCCATCAAGAACTCACACTTGGAATACTTGGCATATAGCTGATGTTCCCAAAGTCTTTCCAGTAAAAGACGAAGATGTTCAGCATGCTCCTCTTTATTCCTAGAAAATACCAGAATATCATCCAGATAAACCACGATGAATTTGTCGAGGTAGTCCATGAAGATATAGTTCATTAAACGAGAGAATGTTGCTGGAGCATTGGTTAGACCGAAGGACATGACGGTGTACTCGTATGAACCATAGTGAGTACCAAATGTGGTCTTCGGAAGATCCTCTTCACGAACACGGATCTGATGGTAGCCCAACCTCAAGTCGAGCTTAGAGAAAATTGAGGCACCAGCAAGCTGATCATACAAATCATTGATCCGAGGTAGCGGATATTTGTTCTGAATTGTAGCTTGGTTTATTGGTCGATAATCCTGGACCAGACGATTTTTCCCATCCTTCTTCTTAACAAAGAGAGAAGGTGCTCCCCAAGCAGAGGAACTTGGATGAATGAAACCCAGCCGTAGCAAATTGTCAATTTCTTGCTTAAGTTCAAGTTGTTCATGTGGTGGCATCTTATACGGACGCTTGGCTATAGGAGTGGTACCAGGTACCAAGTCGATGACAAACTCGACAGCTCTAGCAGGGGGAATCCCTGGAAGTTCTTCCGGGAAAACATCTTGGAAATCCCAGACAACTGGAATGTTTTCAATCCCTTCAAGAGGTGACTCATTTAAAGCGTTCATGGCATATAGCCAGGCTTCAGCATCTCGAACAAGATGAGCATGGTAGCTGACTATCTCATTAGAAGGATGCAAGAGGTGGACAGTTTTGGTGGCACAAATGACTGAAGCAGTATGTGCTTTCAACCAATCCATTCCGAGAATGAGGTATATCTTGGAAGACTTCAATATGATGGGGGAAACATGGAATTCCAACCCTTCTATTTCAATGGGGACGTCATGACTGACCATGGAGGTCTGACATTGGCCAGCGGGGGTGTTTACCACTATTGGGACGTTCATCTTATCACACTTAATGTCATGCATGTATGCGAAATCTTCAGACATAAAAGAATGTGATGCTCCTGTATCAAACAATACGGAAGCTGGTACTGAGTTGATGAGAAGGGTACCCATCACAGTAGCAGGCTGGTCTTGAGCTTCATTCAGATCGACGTTGTTAACTTGAGCACGTCCCTGAGCATGCCTGGCATTGTTGTTGCGGGGCTGGTTGGAAGGCAGTGCAAGCTGACTCTGATTCTGCATGCATTCTCTAGCATGGTGTCCTGGACGGCCACACTTGAAGCACAACCCATCCTCAGGACGAGAAGGGGGAGCAAGAGCTCGTGGTGGCGGAGCTAGGAGCCTCGGCTGCCTAGGTGGTGGAGGCAGACGAGGTGCAACATAATACGGCCTTGGAGCAGGAGCAGGTGCATGGTACATGTTGTGGGGAATCCAGATCTTGCGCTTCTAACTTGCTGAACCCGAAGATGAGCCCACGTCATGGTTGCGCTTGCTGCTGTCCTTGTAGTCCTGCAGACCTGTTTCCACTATTATGGACTTGTTCACGAAGGTGGCGAAGTTGTCGAAGTCTTGAACAAGGAGTGCCAGTTTGATATCAGGGTGGAGGCCTTCATGGAACTTCTCCTGCCTACGAGCATCAGTTGCAACGTCTTCTTTAGCATAGCGAGATAAGTCCAAAAATTCCCGCTGATAAGCATCCATAGTCTTGTTGCCCTGGACGAGATTGCGAAATTCACGCTTCTTCTTGTCCATCATTCCCTAAGGAATATGGCGAGCACGGAATGCAGCTTGGAACTCTGGCCAGGTGATGATAGTTCCAACAGGCTGTGAGCGCCTGTGACTGTCCCACCATTGAGTAGCAGGACCCTTCATAAAGTACGAGGCAAAGGTGACATAGCTAGCTTCTGGGGCGCCTGAAGATTCTAGCTCATAAGTGATGTCACGGAGCCAGTCATCTGCGTCAAGCGGCTGAGTTGAGCTATGGTAGATCGCAGGGTTGAGGCGCATGAAGTCTTGCAGAGTCATCGGGGCTGGCTGTTGATTCATGTTCGGCCTTGGGAACTGGTCCATAAGCCCTTGCATAAACTGATGATTTAGTTCAAACTTCTGCATCATACCAGCCATGTATTCAGGCGGCGGTGGGTGGTCAGCCGCACCACAACCACGACTAGCTGGCCTAACCATTCTGTCAAAACAATTAACAGTGGTATTTTAGCATTTGGCATTGCAAACACAATGATTTATCTATGAAGTAAATTGTTCAATGAAGGAAGTGCAATAGATATGACATAGCAGTTCGAATTCAACATACAGAACCATACATAGGTCTATCTCAAACCATAAGTCTGTTACAACATAGACTATAGGTCCGGCATGAAATTAACCTAAACAACTAGGCGTCACGTAGGCACACGGTAGAGGGATACAACAACGGATATAGCGAAAACCTACATCAATGTCGGGGACAACGAAAGAACCCACGGAATTGCAGATGACCCTGAATGTTGAACCTGGTGGCAGGGTCTTGCATCCCGTGCGAACTCTGATGAATACGCTGCATACTGAGCGGGACGCAGGTCCACGTGCCGGAACACGACCTTGAACTTCAGGCCACTCAAGAACTGGCGGAAACGCAGTTCGAGACGGGTAAAGGATGTTCTCCGGATGTATCTCTGTGGTGACTGCTGGGAACAAATGCGCCAAAGCCCGATAAAGATGATAATGGGTGGCGTACAACTCGATGTCAAGAGCCCTGACAGTGCGATCCAATGCCTCAGTGTACTGAACCAGAACCTGTGGGTCGTAACGACGACTCACGTAGGGGGTGCAGACAGCGGTGTAGGATCGGTCGTTGCGCTGTCCTGCAAAAGGGGCCAAGACCTCAGTGTTGGCGGCAATATCAACTCCAGCAGGAACGTATGAAATGTATCTGTATGCCGTCTCCTCCAAACAAGAGTTCGCTGGACGGCGTCGAACAATAGCAGCATAAGCAGCATCCTATACGGCCATCTCGACAGTCACTCCAATGCCACGGAAGGTGTGCAGCTCAGTGATGGAGAGGTCCCGTCGATCCCTGATAACCATCACAGCCTCATAATGTTCCTGGTTGAACTCGCGGTAGTCCTCCTAAACAATGTACTCGGGGTACCAGCGATATCCCAGCTTCTTCAAGAGGTCGACCAGGATGGCCGGGAACCCAGTCATATCGTGTGCGTAGGTCAGAAGGACGATCTGTTTACCGAGACGCATCTGTAACAGGAAGATTTAAGATGTCAAAGGACAGTGTGTGCATTATAACTTCAAAGGAATCAATTGTCGACGAAACAAATCTCCGATGGATGTGAAAACAAGAACCTAATTTTAGAGTTAGCAAATTCTTTAACCCGAAAGAGGAGAGAGATCAGAACCCAGAGTATAGGCGAGGAATATAAGATCCTAATACCACCCGACTGAGATGTGGGCCCATAACTCACACAACAATGTTATTAAAAGTTTTGCAAGTACTAGACTCAACTTCGGCCAAGGAGTTGGAAAGGGGGATACCTACAGGCAGTCGGCTCTCGTACCAACTTGTGACGCCCCCAATTTCGTCCGTATGCTAAACATACACGCAATGTGTACGACCAAGATTAGGGACTCACTGATCAATATCACAACACAACTCTAGACACAAATTAAAGTCAAACAGCTTCATATTACAAGCCAGGGGCCTCATCGGCTCGAATACAAAGCTCGACAAACACGAGTCAGAGGAAGCCAAATAATATCTCAGTATAGACATAAGTTCACCAAGTTTTACCTTAAGAAGGCTAGCACAAACATACCAACAGATCGAAAGAGGCGAGGCCTCCGGCTTGGGAACCTCCTATCCTACTGCTAGTCGAGGGCTGCCTCTACGTAGTAGTAGGCTCCTGTGATGGTGAAGTAGTCGTCTCCAGCGTACTACGTCTCCTAGGCTCCACCGTTTGAACGCAGAATCGTATCGAGGGGGGAAGAGATAGCAAAGCAGCGGTGAGTACTCATCCAAAGTACTCGCAAGACTGACATCAGAACTATGCTAAGTATGCATCATTATCAAGGGGTGGGGGTTATATCTGGACTAACTGCAGAAAGCAAGAATAGGAGGAAGGCCTAGTCCTATCGACGACTAGCATCTTCAACATCTTGCAGGATGAGAAGAGAGTAGACTGGTAACTCACATATAGTCATATTATTGTAGCAATTTTATTAAGTAACCATGCCCATACATTCTTCCTCAACTCCCTATGAGGAAGCAATCCCGGAGCGACAATTCAGTTCAATTCAAATCACATTTATAGTTGTATAAGGTCAAGGTACAACTCCAAGTCGTCCTGTTACCGTCGACACGTCTATTCGAATAGATAAGTTCTTCCCTGCAGGGGTGCACTGCATTTCCAACATGCTTGATCACCTCTGGCCGGACACACTTTCCGGGGTAATGCCCGGCCTCGGGATCCAAAACATCGTCGCCCCACCTAGGCTCAACGAAGAGGCTAGCCCGCCGGTCTACTCCTAAGCGCGCAGGTTCGTCGGCCCACTTGCCCTTGCACTCCTGCACGATGCGTACGCGGCCGGAAGCAGACCTAGTACACTTAGTGTGGGAGCTGTACCTTCGAGCACAATCCGGCATGCGCTGCTCCATTGCTGACGTCCGAAGAGCTTCGGCTGATACAACGATGCTGAGCACTCATAACTTCTCCTACGTGAAGGTTTAGTGCATAAAAAGGTCAACGACCAACTCGGATCAAATACCAAATCCATTAGCATTTTATTAGTGCGGGGCAAGCTTGAACCATATTGCAGGCCGTCGCCCTGCCAATAACAGTCGGGTGCCTTACCAGCGCACCCCACCAAGTCTTTGGATACCTTACGGTGCATCCCACCAAATTTTTCTCACACGTGTACCCTTCGGGCCGACCCTTCTCAGAACTGTTGGGAACTCAGGTCCACCTCAACAGAGTGGTACCGCATGTCCCTTCAGTCCCGTCATGTTAGTACAGTGCCAAGTCAATAGTAACTGTGTGGTTATAACATCAAGACGGGAACTGAGGAATCACCCTCAATAGTACCCGCTCGATGTAACCGTCAAGGTGGACTTTAGAGCAATCACCCACGAGGGTCCCACACTTGAGGGGCTGCATGATAGAGACATCGCCGGGAATGGTGAAGGAGGAATCACCCTCGATAACCACGACCGACTAGATGCACTACAGGGCTTACATCATGAGTACTTTGCGAGGTGTCACCCTCGATACTCGATAGTAGCACTGCAGAGTCATACAATTTAGGGGAGTGCGGTGATGTGAGCGGCCTGGCTTGTCAGACAGTTAACCGAGTCTTCGGGTCTTCGAGTCGTCGAGTCATCGGGTCGTCGATGAAGAAGCAAGGGCAACTGGGACTAAGGGGCTTAATGGGGGTTCTCTAACCAACCTATACTAAGCAGTTGGTATGATTGCAGGAATCATAACAGTTCATCAAAATCAGGCTATGCATCATAATAGGAGTTAACTAAAACAGTACCAAAATTCTAACACAAGAATAAGAGGGAGAGAGGTGGGTGATATCGGAATGGTCAAGGGGTTTTTCGCTTGCCTTGCTGCTCTGCTGAAAAAGTCTGGTCGTCAGGGGCGTAGTCGTACTCGGTAGCAACGTCAGTCTCGGGGCCTACCGGAGATAAGAGGGGGAATAAACAATAAATATAAAGCAAAGATGCGATTACAATGCATGACATGGCAATATGAAGGGCTAGGCATGCACTAACGCAGTATTATATGTCGCAGACGGTTCAAAAGAGTATCTGACGATATTTTCCGGGTCTTGGTCTTGGGCTACTACCGGACCGGCGAAATGGATGAAAAAGTTCCATGTTAGCTCGGACAGACGAAGCGGACAAACGGACTGCGTAATCGGATTCGTGTGAATTTTCTAAACAGCTTTCATGTTAAAAACTTTTTAATTCGGATGTTTAAGGATTAAACAATATTCTAAAATTAAACATATTATTTAATTTGAAATTAGAATTATGACATCAACATGACATCATGCTAATGTCAGCAGTCAACAGTGTTGTTGAGAGGTCAAACTGACCTATGGGTCCCAGTGTCATAGACTGTTTAGTTAATTTATAGATTAGTTTTAATTAACAGGTTAATTATGTTTAATTAAACTAGATTAATAAAGTTAATTAATTTTTAACTAATTTATTAATTAATTAACTCATTATCTTTTTATTTATTCTAATTATTTATTATTTTCCATTTTCGTTTAAATCATGGGCGTGGGCCCCTGATGTCATAGACAGTGGGGGGGCTA
The DNA here is from genome assembly GCA_022496015.1 of Hordeum marinum. Taxonomy (NCBI): domain Eukaryota; kingdom Viridiplantae; phylum Streptophyta; class Magnoliopsida; order Poales; family Poaceae; genus Hordeum; species Hordeum marinum. The sequence goes on along the minus strand of CM039677.1, from coordinate 334,707,301 downwards.
GCCCCACTAGTCAGTGGCCCATGGCCACACACAGGGGGGCTAGGGCCGACGGCCCTGGCCAGTCACAGGGGCTCGCCGGCGGCCAGGGCACGATGGTGGGGGTGGCCAGCGGCGACAGGAAGGCCGATAGCGGGCGCGCGGCGAGGGGGGCCATGGGGGGGCGAGCAGGGGACGGCGAGCGGCGCGAGAGCGCACGAGCTCGGGCGTGCGCGCACTCGAAGCGAGGAGGGGGGTGCATGCGGGTGCGGGCCGGCGCGAGAGCGCACGGGCTCCGGCGTGCGCGTGCTCGAAGCAAGGAGGGGGGCGCGTGCGGGTGCGGGCCGGCGCGTGGCCCGGCCGGGGCGTGACCACGGTGGCGTCAGCGACTACGGCGTCGGGGTGGGGACAAAGAAGGGGAGGAGGCGTCCTGAGGGCTCACCGGCGACGCTAAGAAGTGGCGGCGAGTTTCGAGAGGGCGACTCGGGGAGAAGGCCGAGAGGCACGGCCATCGGCGATGGCGCCGGCGTCGTGGGCGTCCAGGCGGGGACGCGCGGTGGCTCGAGGTGCGGGCAACGGCGTAGGCGTTGCTAGGGAGGAGGATGAGCGGCAAGGCGGCGTCGATGGTGAGGAGGGGGGCGTCCAGTGGGGGAGAGGTGCGGCGGCATCGGTTCCCCCCTGATCCAGATCGAGGAAGGGAGAGGAGGAGAGAGCGAAGGGGGGGCGAGTGGGGGTCGGGCGCCCTAGGGTTTGGCCGGGGGGGTTATGGGGGCTTGTTGCGCCGGTCTGCTAGGCCTCGGCCTAGTTAGGCTGGGGGTTTCTTTTACTGTTACTCTTTTTTGTTTCTGTTTTTCTTACTTATAATTTTTTTGTATTTGTTTTATTTTTAATTTAGTGTATTTAAACATTCTCAAAAATGTTGATTTCTACCTCGCAATTACCTACATAATATTCGACACATCCCGAACATTTTAGTTTCGATATTTGAAAACTTCTATCGTTTGACTTTATTTAAAAAATTGAATTTGAATGGGGTTTGAACCAACGTGTGTTTAACAACAGTAATTTTGGTGACGTGGCAACATTAGCATGGGATTATTGTAGCTTAATTGCATGATAACTGTAGCACTGACACCAGGGTGTTACACCAGATGGCCCTTGCCAAGGCGAAGGTGCATTGGCCAGGACTGAATCCAATGAAAGTAGCCACCGACCCTCCGCCACCCGGGAAGGAGCATCGATGCCCCGAGCTATACTTGGATGAAGTGATGGAGAGTGCTCGGGTGATAGCATCACATTTTTTGGGTGATAACATGTTTGAATGAGTTGTAACACGTCCGAAGACTTGTCCAAACATTTGATGATATTAGTATTTGTTCTTATATGGTTTTGCATTCCTTTATAACTCCTATGTGGCTGTTTAATACTGAAATATTCGAGTCATCAGCTTCAGCCCCCATGTAGATACTACATGGGTTGTCTATGCCAATGCAGTATGTTCCTTAGCCGAATTATCAGAATCCGAGGGCTGTCTGATGCGGCAGACTAGGCAATCAGACTATAGTGCTTTATTTCTTTCACTTAGCCGTAGGGGTGCGAAAAGGACTACAGGAAGCGTACGACTAGCTATCGAAGTGTTGTGATGTTTGGACGAACCGTGTCCAAAGCCGGTATCACAATGTTTGCACAAAGGGCAAGTTACTCATATAACACGGAATAACCGCTTACGAGGATTGAAGTATAAAACTTCCAGCTAGGGATTCACAGACCGGATCTCGCATACTATAAAAGTCCGTTTTCGGCTTTCCCCCATGAGGTGCTTGACCAAACTATCCGGAAGCACAATCGCAAGGGTGCTCCCTTTGGCCTTTTAGCTAAATGAGCGGAACGTAAAGGGGCAAGCACAGGAGACGGGCAGCCCTACTTATTTACCAAAGACATAGTTCGGAACCGATGCATATAAAGCGAACATGAAGACGCTATACACATGATAGATAAGGTGGTTTGTTTTTAAACTCGAGCCCCCGGTCTATTAGTCGTTTACCTTGCATCATACTGAACAAGTCCATGAGAAGAGGGAGAGAGGAAAAAATATGTGCCAAAAAGGGCATATGAGGCAAACTTGTGCCACACAATTTACATTTTTCTCCGCAACTCTTATAGCTCGGACTGCCGAGGCAACTATTTACAAGTATGTGAAAGAAATAAAAATATACAGGAGTTGTTGTACGAGGGGTCTTCAATTGATAACTTGACGTCCTCGATATGCCCCATTGCTAGTTGACTCCTGCTCTTAGATGCACCTTGATGGGTGTTAGTGTTCAGCGAACGGATTTTGCAAACAAAGTCTTGAGAGGCCACCGAATAGTAGGTGAGATTTACACCATAGGCAGGCTCTTTAGGAGAACCTGCATTTTGTCCGAAGACGTGTTGATGGTAGAGGTTCGGGCCAGCCAAACACCCATCTTTATCTGCCCACTGCTACCCATGGAATTTTAAGTGCAAAGTTGTGCCTCCTTGGCACGTACTTTGCTGGTCTTAGGGTTGTGCAGTGGGGGGCGAGTCCCTATTGAAGGGAGGAGTAAGGATCTAGGTTTTCGGTCTGAAGCCAAACTCGCTTCCCAGCCTTGGGTGCCTTTATGACGGATGACGGAACTTGTTGATCTTCTTTGTAGTTGAATTCGGCCGCTAGGGCCAATGCATGTTCCTCAGTTCTAAGGGAGCACTCTATATTGCCGTTAATAGTAATGACCCCCTTGGGGCCTGGCATCTTGAGCTGGAGGTATGCATAGTGTGGGACTGCGTTGAAACGAACAAAAGATGTCCATCCAAGCAGCGCATGATAGCCGTTGCGGAAGGGTAGAATGTTGAAGATCAAGTCTTCGCTATGAAAATTATCGGGCAAGCCAAACACAACTTCTAGGGTAACAGAACCCATACATCGGGCCTCAACGCGTGGGATCACTCCTTTGAAGGTAGTGCTGCTAGGTTTGATCCTTGATGGATCTATGCCCATCTTTTTCATCGTATCTGAGTAAATCAGGTTGAGACTACTTCCTCTATCCATTAGGAGGTTTGTGAGGTGATACCCATCTATAGTGGGGTCTAGGACGAGGGCCGCCGAACCCCCATGATGGATACTGGTCGGGTGATCGCGCCGATCAAAGGTGATTGGGTATGCCGACCATGGGTTGTATTTCGGGGCTACGGGTTCCACAGCATAGACCTACCGAAGGTCGCGCTTCCTCTCCTTCTGGGGTATATGGGTGGCATATATCATCTTCATCGTTTTCGCTATAGGAGGGAATTTCTTCTGTCCGCCACCAATTGGACCCCGAGGCTCATCCTCGTCCTCATTGTGAGAGCTTTTGCCTTGGTCCTCGGGTGGTATCTTGCCGGTCTGTTTAAACACCCAGCTGTTCCGGTGTGTGTGGTTGGCGGACTTCTCCGAATTCCCATGGATTTGGCAAGGCCTTTCCATGATCTTCTCCAGCTGAGTGGGTCCATCGCAATTGCCTTTAGGAGGCTTCTTCCACTGCCCAGGTCGGGAGTTGTCAAATCTAGCATTTATAGTCGTGTCATAGGCATCGCTATTATTGTGTCGGAGATTATTCTTATTGTGATTTGGTTTTCCATTGCCATCCCGGGCTTCAGAGGCTACGGGATCTTCGGAATTGTGGTTGCATCTTGCCAGCCAATTGTCTTTGCCCGCGCAAAAGCTGGTCATGAGGGAGGCAAGGGCGGACATGGTCCGAGGTTTATCTTGGCCTAGCTGGAGGGCTAGCCATTCGTCTCGAATATTGTGCCAGAAGGAGGCTATGGCCTTGGGATCCGGACAGTCAACAATTTGGTTCTTCTTAGTCAAGAACCGATTCCAGCATTGCCAAGCAGATTCACCGGGCTTCTGGACTACGTTGTTGAGATCGGAAGACTCCAGCGGGCAGACATAGGTTCCCTGGAAGTTAGAGCGGAATGCATCTTCCAGGTCTTCCCAGCATCCAATGGGGGTTCTGGGGAGGTTGTTTAACCAGTGCCGAGATGGCCCCTTAAGCTGAAGATGTAGATATTTGATGGCATGGAGAGCGTCTCCTCGCGCCATGTGGATATGGAGGAGGAAGTCCTCAATCCAGACAGTTGGGTCAGTAGTCCCGTCATACTGTTCTATATTCATGGGATTCAACCCTTCGGGGAACTGATGTCGCATTACCTCATCTGTGAAGCATAGTGGGTGAGCGGCGCCTTTGACCCGTGCTATCTTGCACATGTATTTGGCGTCTGTGTGGGTTCAGTTGCACTCCCGGACCCTGTTATTTTGGTCAAACCATGGTCTGTACCTGCCCCGTCTATCGGGTGAGTACTCACTGGATCCACAGATGGATCTTGTACGGCCTGCTTTGTGATCCAGGTCATCTTGCAGGTCGAACCTATCATTGGGCTCTAATGGCTCCTTACCCCATCTTCGGGACACTGCCTGTATATAACCGGTGTCGTCAGCCATCCTGTCCCGACCACGAGGGGGGTGGTCCGGCTTGTCGTATGGAGTACGGTTTGGAGACGGAGTATCAGTGAGTTCATCATCGAATTGTCGCAACAACCTCCTCCGAGGGTAGTTCTTGGGCTGGTTTGACAGACCGGTGCCATATACTTCCTCAGCTAAGAGGACTTTTGTCCATCGATCATTGAGGTCGTCCTATTCGGCTTTGAGTTGTCGTTCTTTAGCCTTTAGGCTGTGATCCATTTCTATGAGTTGTTGCCTGATTTCTTCCTGATCTTCGAGGTTATCAGGGATGTACAAGTCATCGGCTTCCGGTATATCTTCCTCCTCGACGGGAGGAAGGTAATTACCGTCTTCGGAGTTATTCACGTTATCGGGGTTGTTTTGGTCTTCAGGCCCTTCCGGACCCTCTAATAGGTGTTTGGGGATATCAGGATTGCCATGGTCAGTGGGGGTATTACCGTCACCATTGTTAATAATAGATTTCCTTCCCTTTTGGCCTTTGGACCACTTATGCGGTTTCCAGCGCCTTGACGGTGCATCACCCGCTTTGTCGCCATCATTGTTAGGCATGTCGTCGCCGTTAGTGGCAGGAGTATCTACCATGTAGACATCATCTGTGGAAGTGGCGGTCCACCTCCCGGTGTTAACGGGGGTGGGAGCACGGTCTTCTTCATCCATGTATTATGCCTCCTCGGAGGCATAGTCCAGCATGTCGGTTAAATCTTCAACAGTAGCTATAAAGTGGGTGGTGGGTTGAAAGCACAACATGCTCCCTTGGTGGTTTTGATAATACATGACAACATACATTGTCTCTTGGACTAATACCTTTACCTAGTGTATTTCAGATACAGTCTATAGAGAAGGATTGGCAAAAGAAGATTGTGGACATACCCCAAGATGCAAGGAAATAGGTTGGCAAAGCTTCAAGCAAGAGGACTCTACATTTTATATTTGTCAGAAATCACTTAGAGTCATAGGAAAGACAATACTATTAAAAGGGGGTAAGGTTTTGTTGGTGAACAATATGCTCAAACATGCACAAGTGATAGTCACCAAAAACATCCACATACTCTCCCACCAAAGTCTGTTCTATACCCAACACTCAAAATCGGTGCAACCAACTTTCCCACTTTGGTGCCACCGATTCCAGAACCTAGACAGACTCTGCCAAACCCTAGCCACTTCGGTGCAACCGATTCCATACCGGTGCCACCGAGTTTAGGTTGCCAACTTTCTGTTACGCAAATTCACATTTTCGATCCCACCGAGAATGTTGGATCGGCGTCACCGAGATTGGAAATCTGACCGTTGGTCACCTTATCGGTGCAATCGAGAATTGTATATCGGTCCCTCTGAGATTCAAAAGTTGCCACCTTTTGGTCACTTTGGTACCACCGAGATTAACACATCGGTGTCACCAAGTTGCGTCATTTTGTGTGTAATGGTTGGATTTTTAGTGATGCCTATATATACCCCTTCACCACCACTTGCTCGACAGAGAAGCACTGAGGACTATTCCACACCTATCCTATCAGATTTTCTGAGAGAGAACTAGCTACCCTTGTGTTGACGTCAAGATCTTCCACTCAAATCATATGGATCTACCAAGCCAAACCTGTGAGAGATAGATTGTGTGTTGAGGAGTCTATCATCTTGAAGCACAAGAGCAAGGAGTTCATCGTCATTATCGAGCCTATTACCTTTTGGAGGGTGGTGCATCCTAGATTGGTTAGGTGTCGCTTGGGAGCCTCCTACTTCGTGTTGTGCAGTGAACAAAGAAGTTTGTAAGGGCAAGGAGATCGCCTACTTCGTGAAGATCTACCCATAGTGAGGCTAGTCCTTCGTGGACGTAAGCCATTATGGAATAGTCAAGGTTGCTACTTCGTGGACCCTCTTGGGTGGAGCCGTCCGTGGACTCTCGCGATCGTTACCCTCCGTGGGTTGAAGACTCCATAAACATGGATGTACGATAGTGCCACCTATCGGAACCACGAGAAAAATCTTTGCGTCTACATCTGTGTTTGATCTACCTATCTCAACTCTTTACTTCATATGCAATGTCTTTACTTTCTGCTGCCATATTTGTTGACATGCATATGTAGGGCTGTTAGACTTGCTAGCTTTGCTAAAATCTGTTAAAATCTGCGAACCAATTAACTTGGGAAAAGGTTAGGTTTTAAATTACTGTTAGTAGTCTATTCACCCCCCCCCCTCTAGACACTCTTCTAGCGATCCTTCAATTGGTATTAGAGCATTGGTCTCCATTGGTTCGGTTTAATCACCGAGGAGGAAGATGGATGTGTCTAGTATAGGGAGTTCGAGTTGTAGAGTGCCCATTCTTGATGGAGAGTACTATAGTCAATGGAAATCTTTGATGCTTGAGTTGTTTAATGAATTTCAATTGAGCAAATATGGTATGCGCCCCTATGAGCCTCCTATTAATGAATTGCATCCCACACACGAAGAGGAAATTAACATGCTTGGTAACCTAAGAACTGTCAATCTTATCGTTAGAGGTTTAGCAAGATTCGTGCTTTCTCAAATGAAGAACTTTGCATGTGGATATACCTTATGGACTGATTTGGAGAAACGATATCCAAACCTTTCCCTAGGGAATCTAGATGAAATTCTTCATAAAGTCATTGCTTTTCACAAAATGAAGCCTAGTGATCCAAACTTTGATAAATGCCTATTTGAACTTCGTGATCTTATGCGTGCTAAAGGAGATGTCACCACTATCAACAACATTATCTTTCAAGCCATTCGCACTCATAAACTTGAACATTGTCATGATCACTATTCTAACAAATCTCTTGTTCTTTATGACGAGGATTTCCCACATGATGATGACACTGTGGAACATGGCTATTATGAAGAAGATGAGTTGTTTGACATCGAGTATGAGAAGATCATGAAGAATCTAAGTCTTATGGCAAACCTTAAGGATTACATGTCCGAAGGAAAAGAGTGGATTCTCAACAACGGATGTACGGATCATATGACTGGTGATAGAGACATGTTCCAAGAAATCACGCCTAATCAAGGTCCTCGACGGTACATGACCTTTGGAGACAACTCTAAGGGTAAAGTACTTGGCCTTGGTAAGGTGGCCATATCCCATGATAGCTCTATTCAAAATGTTATGCTTGTTGAATCCCTTGGTTACAATCTTCTTTCCGTATCCAGACTTGCAGATTTCGGTTTCAATGTTTTATTCAGGAAAGTGGATTTCCAAGTGCTTCGTCAAGATAATCATAAAAGTGTCTTTACCGATATCCGTAAAGGTGATCTATACATTGTCAATTTCACGAAAAGATCCAAACCTCGCACTTGTTTAATTGCTAAATCTTCTAAAGGTTGGCTTTGGCATAGAAGATTAGGACATGTTGGCATGCGCAACTTAGACAAATTTATCAAAGGTGATCACATTCTTTGTGTTAAAGATGTTATCTTTGACAAATATAGACTTTGTAGTGCTTGTCAATTTCATGACTACTAGGTGGAAGTCATCCTGTTGAGAATATCATGATTACTAGGAGACCACTCGAGTTACTTCACATGGATCTTTTCGGTCAGATTGCTTATAAGAGTCTTGGTGGAAATTCCTATGGTCTAGTTATAGTTAATGATTTTTCCAGATTTACGTGGGTATTCTTCGTTGATGATAAGTCGCAGGTTCAAAAGATCTTCAAGAACTTCGCTCGCAAAGCACAAAATCTGTTTGAAGTGAAGTTCAAGAAGGTTCGGAGCGATAACAGATATGAGTTCAAGAACACCCATGTGGATACCTTTCTTGAAGAAGAAGTTGTCTCACATGAGTTCTCGGCCACGTACACACCTCAGCAAAATGGAGTTGTTGAGAGGAAGAACCGTACACTCGTTGAGATGGCAAGAACGATGCTTGACGAATACAAGACACCAAAACACTTTTGGGCAGAAGCCGTGGAAACAGCATGTCATGCCACAAACCGACTTTACTTGCACAAGCTTCTCGGTAAAACGGCATACGAGCTCCTCATCGGTAACAAACCCCAAGTTGGATTTTTGGGTATTCGACTCTAACTGCTACATTCTTGATAAGCATCGTCATACCAAATTTTCTCCTAAATCTCATGAAGGATTCCTACTTGGTTATGGATCGAACTCTCACACCTATTGTGTCTACAACAACTTCTCTCGAAAAGTTGAAGAGACGGTAGATGTGAAGTTTGATGAATCTAATGGTTCGCAAGTCGAACAATTGCCAAATGATGTAGGTGATAAGAACCCTTCGGGAGCTATCCTAGATTTACCCATCGGCAAGATTCGTCCCATGGAGGTGAAGGAAAGTACTTAGTCAACTCAAGTGGATGCCCCTACTTCATGACAAGGTGAACCACAACATGATATGGAGGCATCCAAAAGCGGTACACGGCAAGATGATGAAGGGGAGGAAGTGCATCATGAAGATCCACCACAACCTCCTTCACCACCACCTCAAGGGAATGACACCTTCAACAACAATGAAGATGAAGAAGATGATGATGAAGAAGAAGCTCCACCAACCAACAATCGGAAGCTGACCCGAGTTCGAGCACAAGTGACCAAGAACCATCCCCTAAATCAAATATTTGGTGATATACAAACAAGGAGTATCACTCGCTCTAAAACTCGTCTAGCAAATTTCTGTGAGCATTATTCTTTCATCTCTAGCATTGAGCCCTTGAAGGTAGAACAAGCTCTTGAAGACGCGGATTGGGTGAACGCTATGCATGAAGAGATTCACAACTTCGAAAGGAACGAAGTGTGGACACTCGTGGAGAAGCCCGAGGATGAACATAACATCATCGGAACCAAATGGGTATTTCGGAACAAGCAAGACAAAGATGGTCAAGTCATGCGCAACAAGGCTCGTCTCGTAGCTCAAGGATACACGCAAGTCGAAGGTATGGACTATGGTGAGACCTACGCCCCTGTCGCTAGACTTGAAGCTATTTCATTCTTCTTGATTATGCCAATCACCATGATATCACGCTTTATCAAAGGGATATTAAAAGTGCATTTTTAAATGGTGAGATGGAAGAAGAGGTTTATGTTAAGAAACCACCTGGTTTTGTAAATTCTAAGAAACCTAATCATGTTTACAAGCTTCGTAAAGCTCTTTATGGTCTTAAGCAAGCCCCTCGTGCTTGGTACAAATGTTTAACGAAGTTTCTCATTGAAAAAGGTTTTGAAATTGGTAAAATTGATGCAACCTTATTCACTAAAAGAGTTAATGGTGAAGTATTTGTGTGAAAAATTTATGTGGATGATATTACCTTTCGTTCCACTAACCCTCAATTTAGTGAAAGATTTGGAAGGTTGATGTCCGAGAAGTATGAGATGTCTATGATGTGTGAGCTGAAATTCTTTCTTGGCTTGCAAATCAAACAATCAAGAGAAGGAACTTTCATCTCTCAAACTAAGTATACCAAGGACTTGATCAAAAAGTTCAACATGCAGGAATGCAATGGTATGAAAACTCCTATGCCTACTAGTGGACATGTTGATCTTACCAGAGAGGATGAACCGGTTGATCAGAAAGTTTATCGATCAATGATTGGTTCACTTTTATATCTATGTGCATCTCGTCCCGATATTATGCTGAGTGTTTGCATGTGTGCTAGATATCAAGCTGCACCAAAAGAATTTCATCTTTCAGCTGTTATACGCATTGTGAGATACTTGATACAAACGCCAAATTTTGGAATTTGGTATCCCAAGGGATCTTCCTTTGACCTTGTCGGATATTCTGCTTCGGACTATGCCCGTGACAAGGTTTATAGAAAATCCACCTCGGGTACTTGTCAATTTTTGGGCAGATCTCTTGTATCTTGGTCCTCTAAGAAACAAAACTCGGTATCTCTATCGACTGCCGAAGCTGAGTATATTGTTGTTGGATCTTGTTGTGCGCAATTACTTTGGATGACACAAACACTTAAGGATTACGGAATTCATGTTAAAAACGTTCCATTACTTTGTGACAATGAAAGTGCTATTAAAATTGGTCATAATCCTATGCAACATTCTCGAACTAAGCATATTCAAGTTCGACATCATTTCATTCGTGATCATGTTGCCAAAGGAGATATTAATCTTAAGCATGTTCATACTAACAAGCAATTGGCAGATATCTTTACTAAGCCACTTGATGAGAATACTTTTAGTCACTTGAGGAGTGAGTTGAACATCATCGATGCTTGAAACTTGAGCTAGACTCACTCGATTGCATGCAAGGGCATGAGCTTTCTTATTATTTCCATGTATCTTAACATTTCATCTTATGCCATGGAATTCTATGTTCCCTTGTATTGCATCTAATCTCTTGTAGGAACTTGAAAAACTTCATTCCACAAGATTGCCATCAACTCCAATCATAAGCAATCTTGTCATTACCAAGTATCCACAACCCCTCTTGATGATGGAAGGAAGAAGGCCACTCAACCATATACTTGACATATACTTGATCAAGTTGCACACTCTAAATTGGTATCATGTCAATAAGATATATCTATTGTTCTTCCTTGCATGACTAATCTTTGTAGGTAACTAGAACAACAAGGATTGCTCAAAACTCAACATGATCTTCATCAACCTCGGGCATCCTCAACAAGTTCATCTACAAGCTAAGTTGCCAACATCACTCAAAGGTATGTACTCATGTCCTTGAAAAGGCTTTACTCCAAGAAATGAGCTAAAGCAACTCAAGTGATATGAAGACATTAAGATTCTTTATCGAAAAATGGTAACCCCATTTGAGCTTAAAGTAGAGTATGACCTATGATCAAGTATTCTTGCTTGGCTCCTAAGTCGATATACTCAAATATAGGTGACCTAGTCACCGCCCATCATCTAGTTAAGAATCTGGTGTGGTTAACTCTAAATTGCATGATTTCTCACAACTACTCCAACCTTATCTAATTGATGTCCTTTGTAAAAACTTCATATTTCGCTGAAAATATTTCTATAGATTTTGTCAAAACAGAAACTTGGTTTCTCTTTCGGAGCCACCGACTCAGATATCTCGGTTCTACCGAAATTCCTTACAAGCTACACTGTAACATCTCGGTACCACCGATTTATCTATCTCGGAGTCACCAATTTTCTTTCTATTTCATTTGAATTTGCTTTTACAAATTCTGTGTTCCCTCAGTAATCTTTAATACTTCCATTACTTCGATGATCCCTTCTCAAAAAACACTTAGGGGGGAGAAGAACTAAAAGTAATCTTGCGGAGAGAATTTCTTTATTCAAGGATATCTACATTTTGATGACCCTTGCTATCCCTCCTCAGTCAATGATCCCTGTATCTATCCCTGTTATTAGCCTTTTTTGAAATTAATGCCAAAGGGGGAGAAGACCAAAGCTTCAACCATTTTGGGAGAAGACCAAAGCTTCATGCTAAAGGGGAGATACATGCTTATGCAAAGGGGATATATGATCAAGATGGAGATGATAACCTATTTTCATATCTATGTGAGAAAATTCTAAATGATATCGGAGACACATCAATTATAAGGAATATTATTTTCTATATCTCCTCCATATCTGGGCAATTTTGAGTTCTATTGCTCTACGGTTTGGTAGAATACTCTTGTGTTTCCAAACATTGTTTTCTCAAGTGTGTTTCTATTACCAGGATGCTCAAGAACTCAAGGTAAGTATATGCATCATATCCTTGATCAATATGATATCTTGCTTCTTGCACATATTGTTTGCAAGAGTGATGTATTGAACAAAGATACCTCCCATTCATATATATATTTGATGCATATAGCCAAGATACACATGACCTGTTATAGCCATTCTACCTTTTGTGTGTTCATGCATTCAAAAGAAACTATCCTTTAAAGGACTGCACCATTTAGGGGGAGCAAGCCTAAGTCATGTGTCTTTCAAAGTCTTCAGCATAACCATACATATCCTTATTTGAAGTTCTGATTGTATGTTGTCATCAATTACCAAAAAGTGGGAGATTGAAAGCACAACATGCTCCCTTGGTGGTTTTGATAATTCATGACAACATACATTGTCTCTTGGACCGATACCTTTACCTAGTGTATTTCAGATACAGTCTATAGAGAAGGATTGGCAAAACGAGATTGTGGACATACCCCAAGATGCAAGGAAATAGGTTGGCAAAGCTTCAAGCAAGAGGACTCTACATTTTATATTTGTGAGAAATCACTTTGAGTCGTAGGAAGTTAATACTATTAAAAGGGGGTAAGGTTTTGTTGGTGAACAATATGCTCAAACGTGCACAAGTGATAGTCACCAAAAACATCCACATACTCTCCCACCAAACTTTGTTCTATACCCAACACTCAAAATCAGTGCAACCAACTTTCCCACTTCGGTGCCACCGATTCCAGAACCTAGACAGACTCTACCAAACCCTAGACACTTCGGTGCAACCGATTCCATACCGGTGCCACCGAGTTTAGGTTGCCAACTTTCTATTACGCAAATTCACATTTTCGATCCCACCGAGAATGTTGGATCGGCATCACTGAGATTGGAAATCTGACCGTTGGTCACCTTATTGGTGCAACTGAGAATTGTATATCGGTCCCTCAGAGATTCAAAAGTTGCCACCTTTTGGTCACTTTGGTACCACCGAGATTAACACATCGGTGTCACTGAGTTGGTAATTTTGCGTGTAACGGTTGTATTTTTGGGGATGCCTATATATACCCCTTCACCACCACTTGCTCGACAGAGAAACACTCTGGACTATTCCATACCTATCATATCATATTTTTTGAGAGAGAACCACCTACCCTTGTGTTGAGGTCAAGATCTTCCACTCAAATCATATGGATCTTGATTTCTATCCTCCCCAAGTTGCTTTCCACCAATCCCATCTCTTCTACCAAGCCAAACCTATGAGAGAGACATTGTGTGTTGAGGAGTCTATCATCTTGAAGCACAAGAGCAAGGAGTTCATCGTCATTACCGAGCCTATTACCTTTTGGAGGGTGGTGCCTCCTAGATTGGTTAGGTGTCGCTTGGGAGCCTCCTACTTCGTGTTATGGAGTGAACGAAGAATTTTGTAAGGGCAAGGAGATCGCCTTCTTCGTGAAGATCTACCCATAGTGAGGCTAGTCCTTCGTGGACGAAAGCCGTTATGGAATAGTCAAGGTTGCTACTTCGGGGACCCTCTTGGGTAGAGCCCTCCATGGACTCTCTTGTCTTTTACCTTTCGTGGGTTGAAGACTCCAGAAACGTGGATGTACGATAGCGCCACCTATCAAAACCACGGGAAAAATCTTTGCGTCTACAACTGCATTTGATCTACCTATCTCAACTCTTTACTTCATATGCAATGTCTTTACTTTGTGCTGCCATATTTGTGACATGCATGTGTAGGGCTGTTAGACTTGCTAGCTTTGCTAAAAACTGTTAAAATCTGCCAACCAATTAACTTGGGAAAAGGTTAGGTTTAAAATTACTGCTAGTAGTCTATTCACCCCCCCCTCTACACACTCTTCTAGTGATCCTTCATGGGTGGGTCAAAAAATTCGTCCTGACCCACACTGTAACCGAACTGCGCGTAGATCGGTGCTGGATCGTCGGTGATCTTCATCGACAAGATCCAATCTAGGGCCTCATCAACCGCTGAGGGCCCGATCGGATCCAGTTGTTCGGAACATGCGGAGTTAACCTCCAAGGCATCCGGACATGGGGGGTGTTCAGCAAGAACAAGTGTCCGGTCATTTGGCTCAATGGCTGGACCGGGATAAGAGATCGGATCATCGCCATGGGTGACCCCATGGGCATGTCTGAAGAAGGGGCTCGAGGTTAAAGCCTCAGAGTCCTCGGAGGCTACACGCAAAGCTGCGACCCGATTAGCGACAGGTCACCCCAAGAGTCAGCGGAGGACTCTAAGTTTCTGAATCTGACCTCTTGATCAGGGGCGAAGCTCTCAACGCGGCCTAGATGGCCAGTGGGATCAGCATGCGGCACAACGCTACCGAAGGCAAAGATCTGTCTGGGGACAAAAATGTCCATGTTGCGGACCTCTTCGTTTATGACAAGGCGAGATGTCGATTCCATCTTGCTCATAGAGGAACTCTCAAGAAAGCACCAATGTCGATGTCAAAACCGGCAGATCTCGGGTAGGGGGTCCCAAACTGTGAGACTCGAGTCGACGGTAACAGGAGACAAAGGGGACACATATTTACCGAGGTTTGGGCACTCCTATGGAGGTAATACCCTACATCCATCTTGGTTGTATTGATGATGTGGGGGTTATAGAGTTGATCTACCTCGAGATCGAATAGGTAACCCTACATGAGTTTTTCTGTCCCTATACCCTAAAACCCTCTGGCTTATATAGATGCCGAAGATGCCTAGGGTTCACACTAGGTCAATTACATGCCAAAGAGATAAACATGCCTATCTTTTACATCAAATGTGGAGCGCAAGCCATGCTTCCCGAAGCTTCCATCTTGGAGACTGGGCCTTAAAATCTTCCAGTGTTCGGTAAGTAGCCCATATAGTCTGGCCCATATGAATAGGCTGGCTCCCCAAGGACCCCTTAATCCAGGACTACCTCAGCTACCATCGAGAAGAGTAGCCGGCTGCCAGGCGTCCGGCCAGTGGCAGCGCCACGGCAAGGCTGCCTGGCAGCCCAAGCTCACCTTCGAGTAGATGCTTGACCTCCCTTAATTACATCATTCTGGGGCCAAGCCCTCCACGCACACGCTCCGGCAGTGCAGCTTCTCGCAGCGGTTGGCCCGGGGGAAGGCCTTCTGCCTCCCCTCACGCCGCCTCTCCGCACACCGGCGCCGACTTCAGGTCCCGCGCCGGCCCCAGCTTCGGCTCCGGCCTAGCGCGACGGCCACCTGCTCGACCAGTTCCCCAACAAGGACGGCTCCTATGTCGTCTTCACCAGTGAGGAGACGGACAAGCACTCCCAGCGCCGCCTACACCGCTAGGTGAATGCCACCGTGCCTGTGACTCCCCAGGTCATGCACTGGTCCGAGAAGCCAGTTACCTATAGCTAGGCTGACCACCCAGCTATGATGCCAAGCCCTGGCAGCTACGCCCTTGTCCTCGACCCTACTATCGTCTCCGGGAGATGCATCTGCTGCTTCTCGCGGGTGCTGATCAATGGGGGCAGCAGCATCAACATCCTCTATCGCGACACCATGCTCAAGTTGGGGATCAAGGAGGAGGGCCTGCAAGCGAGCCGGACAGTTTTCCACGGCATCGTGCTAGGAAAGTCCTGCACCCCCATCGGCAGGATCAAGCTTGACGTTCACTTTGGCGGCTAGAGCCACTTCCGCCGCGAACCAATATGGTTCGAGGTAATGGACCTCGATAGTCCCTACCACGCGCGGCTGGAACAGCCGGCTCTCATCAAGTTTATGGCAGTACCCCATTACGCCTACCTCAAGCTCAAGATGCCAGGTCCCAAGGGCATCATCACAGTCATTGGCGACTACAAGATGTCGATCGTGCATGCATGAGATGGCAGTCGGCTAGCCGAGGCCCTGGAGATTATAGAGGAGAAGCGACAGCAAGACTGGCTTGTGGCCCATACCTCTGGCCAGCCGCCCATGTCGGCTCCTCCGTCCTCATCAGCCGGTGAGGCCTCGTTCCAGCCATCCAAGGACATCAGGTAGGTGTTGCTCGACCCGCCCAACCCCAAGCAGTGCGTCACCATCGGCGCCCGCGTCAACAGGAAATAGGAAGGCAAGTTCGTCGACTTCCTCCGTGAGAATCGGGACATGTTTGCATGGTCTCCAAAAGACATGTCGGGTGTTCCAAGGAAGTTCGCCGAGCACAAGCTTCATGTGCGGCTGGATGTGAAGCCGGTCAAGCAACCCCTGTGCCATTTCTCCGAGGAGAAGTGACGTACTATAGGAGAAGAAATCGCCCGGTTGCTCGTAGCCTGCTTCATCATGGAAGTGTTCCACCTGGACTGGCTGGCCAACCCAGTCCTGGTGCTGAAGAAAAACAAGACTTGGCGCATGTGTATCGACTACACGAGCCTGAACAAGGCATGTCCCAAGGCCCCATTCGCCCAGCCACGGATCGATCAAGTCATCGACTCCACGGCCGGTTGCGACCTGCTATCCTTCCTGGACGCCTACTCCGGCTACCACCAGATGAAGTTGGGTCGGCCGACCGGATGAAGACCTCCTTCATCACCCCTTCCGGGGCCTACTACTACATCACCATCTCCTTCGGCCTGAAGAACACGGGCGCTACCTTCCAATGTTGCATGTAGAAGTGCCTCCTGCCTCCTCGACGATCTTGTTGAAGACATCATCGTCAAGACCAATCAGCACATCAGCCTCCTCGACGATCTCCGGGAGACATTCGCCAACCTACGCGAATACAAGATCAACCTCAACCCAGAGAAGTGTGTCTTCAGCGTCCCATTCGGCCAACTCCTGGGTTTCTTCATGTCCGTTCACGGCATAGAGGCTAACCCAAAGAAGATCAGGACGACCGAGCGCATGCCCAAGGCGACCCGCTCCATGACATTCAGAAGTTCACTGGCTGCCTCGCCTCGCTTGGCCGGTTCGTTAGCCGACTGGGGGAGAAGGCCCTACCCCTCTACGGGCTCCTGCGGAAGACGGCTCTGGTCAAGCTGGGCTGCGACTCCACCAAGAAGCCAACCATGTTCGACTGGCCCGACAAGGCGGACGAGGCCTTTCGTGGCCTCAAATAGGCTCTCACCAGTGCGCCCATCCTGGCCACGTCAGCTGAGAAGGAGCCTTTGCTGGCCTACATCATAGAGACCATGCGCGTCATCAGTGTCGTCCTGGTGGTGGAGCGGCCGGAGGAGGGCAAGACACTGTCGATCCTGCGCCCCATCTCCTACCTTGGCGAGGTCCTCTCCGCCTCCAAGTAGAACTACCCCCACTACCAAAATATGTGCTACGGAAGATCAAATAGTACTTCTAGGAGCATGTCATCACCGTGGTGAGCACGGCGTTGCTGGGAAAAATCATGAGTGCCCGAGATGCCACCGGTTGGATAGCCAAGTGGGCCATCGCCCTCGCCGACTATGAGATCTGGTACGAGCCATGCACCGCCATCAAGTCATAGGTGATGGCGGATTTCCTCGTCGACTGGGCCCAAACCTAGTTCGTGCCTCCTTCACCCGACTCCATGCACTGGCGCATGCACTTCGATGGCTCGAAGATGCGAGCCTAAATGGGAGCAGGCATCGTCTTATCGTCTCTAAAGGGAGACCAACTCAAGTACGTGTTCCAGATCCACTTTGCTGCCTCCAACAACGTAGCCGAGTACGAGGCCCTCGTCCACAGCCTCCGGCTCGCCAGGGAAATCAGCATCAGGCGCATCCTATGCTTCGGCGACTCCGACCTCGTGGTGCAGCAGGTCTCTGGCGAATGGGATGCCAGAGACACCAACATGGCCAGCTATAGCTTCCTTGTCCAGCAGCTCACCGACTCCTTCGAGGGCTGTGAGTTCCATCACGTCCCCCGGGCGAACAACGAGGCGGTCGATACACTGGCCAAGATCGGCTCCACCTGGCAGGCCATCCCAGCAGGCATCTCCCTCGAGTGGCTACCCAAGCTGTACATCAAGCACTACCCTGAATCAGAGTCCATCTTGGTGTCGGCTAACACAACCAGCCCATCGTCAGATCGAGCTGCCAAGCCGGCACCATCAGCACCGGCCGCTCTGCCAGCACCATCAACTACATCTGCTCGGCCGGGGGCTGTCGAGCCAGCCACCTCCGCGGCGGCCAGCTCAGAGCCTGCGGCCGTCATGATGGCCATCGATGCCCCTCCCGCTGCCTCGGTCCCGGGGGCTAGTGAGCCGGTCCCAGGGACTGATCAGCCAGCCCCAGGGGCTGGCGAGCCGGCTCGGGGGCCTCGGCCGTCTCCGATGTCCCACTCGAGCCCGAGGGGGCTCCCGTCTCGGCACCTTCATCGGCTCAGCCCATTCTAGCGTTCCTCTTGCGCGGCGAGCTCCCTCCCAACAAAGACGAGGCCCAACGGATCCAATGTTGTGCCCCTGCCTACAACATCATCAACCACGAGCTGGTCCATCGCAGCACAACCTGTGTGTATCAGCGCCGCGTCGAGCCGGAGTAAGGGCAAGAAATCCTCCTCGACATCCACCAGGGCGAGTGCGGGCACCATGCCGCCTCCAGGACCCTGGTGCCGAAGGTGTTCCACCATGGCTTCTGCTGGACGACCGCCTTGGAGGAGGCCAAGCGGCTGGTCGACAAGTGCGAAGGATGCCAGCGCTTCAGCATGAAAAGCCACCTGTTGGCTACATCCCTCTAGACCATCCCCCTCGTGGACTTTCGCCGTTTGGGGGCTGGACATGGTGGGGCCCTTCAAGACCACACATGGCGGCATTACACATTTGCTGGTAGCTGTGACAAATTCACAAAGTGGATCAAGGTCAGGCCAATCAAGAAGCTGAATGGCCCCATAGCCGTCCGGTTCATCGAGGATATCACAGTCTGCTATGGCACCCCCCAGAGCTTCATCACCGACAATGACACGAACTTCACCAAGGGCGTGCTAGCGCCATTCTGCGCCAAGCAATGTATCCGTCTCGACTTGGCGTCTGTCGCACACCCAAAATCCAATGGACAGGTTGTGAGGGCAAACGGCCTAATCCTGGCCGGTGTCAAGCCCCGGCTCGTGGCACCGATGGTCAAGTCAGCCGGCTGTTGGATCGATGAGCTGCGGGCTGTCCTCTAGAGCCTCGGGACCACGCCCAACCGGTCAACCGGCTACACCCCTTTATTTCTCCTATACAGGTCCAAGGCAATCATCCCCACTGACACCGAATTCGATTCGCCTCGGGTTTCCCAATATACGGAGAAGGACGTGAAGGAGGCAAGAGAAGATGGCATCAACCTCCTCGAGGAAGCCCGTGAGTTAGCACTAAGCTGAACGTCTATCTACCAGCAGAAGCTCCGGCACTACCACAGCAAGCGGATCTGGCCCCTCCCCTTTCGGGAGGGGGACCTGGTCCTTAGGCGGATCCAGCATACAGCTGGCCAGCACAAGCTGTCCTCCCCATGGGAGCACCTGCTCATCGTCAGCAAGGCGCTGCACAACAACACGTACGATCTGATAGACGCCCAAAAGCCGCAAAAGTGCAAGAGAGATGCCTCAGGCGAGGAGACGGAGCGCCCGTGGAACGCGGCGCTCCTCCATTCGTTTTACTGCTAAAAACTAGTGTATGTATGTATCCCTCCTCTTTTGGGCTTATGAATGCAATGGGTGCCCCAAGCCTGCTCTTGGGACATGCCCTTTTCGTTTCTATTCGAACTCTTTTTTCACCTCACCAGCTCCCAGACCCAACTCCCGGTCCCGGGGGCTCGCCGGCTAACCCTGGCACCCTCCCCCGATGCCGGTCAAGTAATGCGAACTCAAGTAAGCCCTACCACCCATCCCAGCTATAGACAGGCTCTCGGCTATCCGACTGAAGGGTCCTCGGGACGTCAACACTTAGCGCACACATAAATCGATCACAAGGGGATCGCCGGTTAGGGCTAGCCGAAACGCTATTTTTTAGCCTCTGCCACTCAACTTACACGAAACACTCTTGCGGTTCCCAAACTTACGATCGGCTCTCCCAAGGCGAACGCCCCGTCCTAGCTACAGGTCGGCTCCCAGCTTTCTGGCTGGCGGGGCCGAAACCAAGGGGGACAAGGCTTTGAGAAAACAAAACGAAAAGGGCAAAAAAGGGTAAGACCAAGCCAGCACGCATGAAACAAAATTTTAGCAACCAAAAGCTTCATAAAAACTTAAAAGGCCGACGACCACGAGCTCATTACATCTACACCCCGAGTGGGTAGAATTGAGGTCTAATGAAATGCAGAAACGTAAAGGGACCTACGTGGCTGGAGCACCGTCTTCTCCTCTGGCGTACCTCATGGCGCGTGACGTAGAGGCCCTGTCCTTGGCTCCGGCACGGTCAGCGTCGGCTCCTGTCTCCAGGTGCCGAGCCGTCTCGGAGTCGGCATAGTCGTTGGTGCTGGAGTCAGCGCCTTCATCGTCCGTTTTGGCGGTGATCCCCTCCGGGTTGTCCAGTGCGAGTGCGTACTAGTCCTCCAGAAGCGCCTTGCTGTCTGCCCTATGCTCGGGGACGTACTCGTCCCATGCGAAAAAGGAGGTGAGGTCGCTCTCCCTCACCGCCAGCACGTCTGCAACCGCCTCCAACTCCACATCGGTGCTGGCACGCTCGGCCGTGAGCAGCCCCAGATCCAGCTCGGGGTACCAGGACCTTGCAATGCGACGCGCCATGCTCACACAGGACCGCGTGGCGGAAGCCCTCTAGGCGTTCACCCACGCGGTCTTGAACTCCAGCCACCTCGACAGGCAGCTCATGGAGGTCGGTTCCACCACGCCCGGCCAGATGGTTCGAACTAGTGCCTCGCCAGCCGCCTGGAGCCACTTCAAGGCCCTAACCACCTCCGTCCGCTGCACCCTGGCGGTGAGCCCCACCTCGTTCAAGGTCCAGGCGGCAAGCTGCCCAACGGCGACTAATGGGGTTTATACCCCTAGGTAGGCCAAAGCAGCGAGGTCTTCCCCCTTTCCACTTCGAAGAAAAACTACGCGGTCGGCTGGCCGTGGCCGGCTGAAGGACATTCAGCGGAAGCCATTGCCGGCCAGCTCCCTGGCCGTCTGATCAAGGAACCGGTTGGCCCCTCGGCCGGCTGGGCGCGGTCGGCCGCCCGCGGGCCGGCTCTTCCATTGAAATCGAGGCGGACTTGCCCCGTCCCGTCCCCCTGCGCGCGGGTACGATGACGATGTGCCCGGCACGACGGGCGGCCCTGTGGCTACAGTGGCCGCTTACGCACCACTGCGCATGGCTACAGTCCATCGTCCCGACCGCTAACCTCGGTGAGAGCAACCGGGCGGGGGAACAGTGTCGGCATGCCCTCGCCACTCGATTACGTGCCCTGGCGTGGCTACAGTGTCGTCGGCCGTACCGGTGACTTCAGTCGGCTGGCACTAGGCGACGCCCCCGGGCGGCCCGTGCGGCGGCAAGTGGGTGACGACCAATCACAAAGCCGGCTAGCGGGCCCCAACGGGAGATGGGACCGCTTGGCCGGCAGGCCCCGCCCACGAGAAGATGACGCAAGCGGCGGGACCCCCTGGCCAGCCACAGAGACTGCCAGCCGGGTCACCCCACCATTGTACTTATGACATATTGTAAGAGCCGGGGGATTGGCCTATAAAACCATCTGAGCCCGCCATGCAACGAGGACAGACGGACGGATGGTCTCAGACACGCATCCACAAAACTCTCATCCCTCCTGTGGTAGCAGTAGAAGACGAGCCGACTGCTCCTTCTTCCTCCTCTAGACACAGCTCCAGGAGCATCCTTGTACACCTACCTATCCATCCAACTAGACCAAGCATGACTAGGGGTGTTACCTCCCATGGAGGTCCCTGAACCTGGGTACATCATGTTTCACCACCGCTTGTGCCCAATCTCGCACCCGGAGCCCATCGGCGTCCTCTGGCCCCAACCACTCACGATAAGCTACCCCATGGCATCCGTCATGAGAAAACGATGACAGTTGGCGCCCACTGTGGCGCCCTACGCGGTGCCGGTCGGATTCATGCTCCGGGCAGGACTCCTCGCCATTCCCCGCCGTCGCCGCTCGTCCCGGCGAAACCGTGGGGAGCTCATGGGGCTTGCCTTAGCATGCCCTACAGGCAACTCCGTCGGCCTCACTGAGCGCTTCGGTAGGCTCAGCCTGAGGCTCCAGCCGCTGACGAGTATTCCGCGGGGGTGCTTGTCTGCGCTGGCCCACCCACAGCAGTGTGCGCACTTGCTGCAGCTCAGCCCAGCGGATCCCATGATCGCATGGGGGTGATGGCCATCACCTCCTCCACCACGTCCGGACGGGCGCGGGTCGTGGCTAGCGTTGCCGCCGCCCGTGTCGGCACGTCTGACCCACTCGGTGCAGCCCTCCGGGGCCTGAGCACTCCGATCGCCCCGACGGGGAACCCCGACACCGCCATGGCCAATCTCGAGGTGGCTCGCCGCATCCTGTTCGAGGATGCCACCGCCCTCGCGGCCAAGCGGCGCCACATGGAGGCGGCACAGTGGGAGTATGCTTCCGCCTAAGGACTCACCCCAGCTGGCACCGAGCCCAGCCGGCATGGGGCTATGCACGACCGTGGCACGTGGTCGCCGAAATCCTCGGTGGCAAAATTCCCGTCTACGACACCCCCGCGGCTAACTTGCGGGCTTTAAAGGTGGCCTACGAGGAGTTGGCTACCTTGGAGGGTGAAGAGCGTGTCACCCACAAGCGCCACATCAAGGAGCTCATCGATACTGCTGACGCACAGCAGCATCTGCTCGCAACGGGTGGCGCCGCCACCGAAGGCCCTCGGTCCGAATGCGAGGGCACGGGAACTGCCAGCCGCCAGGCGGCCTAGTACTCCTGCTCCCCTCGCGTTTCCGACCGCCGAGCCAAAGCGAACAACACCCAGCACTCTCAGATGTCGGGGAGTGAGGAGCCGGCTATTAGCAGTCGGCACACCAACGAGTAGCCCCAGAGCAGCCGCCACCACAAAGCGCCGGCATCCGACAGTCGGCGCAGCCAGGGGCATATACCACCACCACGGCGCGAGTCGCAGTAGTCACCACCGCCCACCATCCGCCCCAAGCTCTCGGCTCGGCTCGGACCGCGCGTCCCCCGCAACGAGAATGCCGCCCGCGACCGCATCGACAAACTCGCGCAATCCGCCCTTCTCGAGGAGGAGGGCTCGATTGGTCCGGCTTGCTTCGGCCCCCGGATTCGCATCGAGCCGTTCCCAACCGGATTCATGCTCCCTAGGGACACCCTGAAATACAACGGGGCCGCAAAACCCGAAGAATGGCTGATCGACTACACCACCGCGGTGGGTATCGCCAGGGGGAATAAGCACGTAGCCGTTTGCTACGCCCCCCTTATGCTGATCGGCTCGGCCCACACCTAGCTTAACAGCCTGGTGGCCGACAGCATCAACACTTGGACGGACTTCGAAGAGGCCTTCGTC
The DNA here is from genome assembly GCA_022496015.1 of Hordeum marinum. Classification (NCBI taxonomy): domain Eukaryota; kingdom Viridiplantae; phylum Streptophyta; class Magnoliopsida; order Poales; family Poaceae; genus Hordeum; species Hordeum marinum. The sequence goes on along the minus strand of CM039677.1, from coordinate 334,683,799 downwards.
CACAACTTCACCGGCACCTACAAGCAGCCCGGCCGTCCCTATCAACTCGCCATGTGCGTTCAGGGGCCGGACGAGTCCCTCCGCGACTACCTCACCCGGTGGAACGAGCTCCGCAACTCCTATGAGGGGGTGCATGAGGTCCAAGACATGTAGTACTTTATTGAGGGCTGCCAGGATGGCACCCCTCTGAAGCACAAGCTCCTGTGCTCCGAGCCGGTCATGCTTGCCGAGCTCATGACCAAGGCGGACAAATACGCCACGGCCGATTCGGCATCCGGGTCAAAACGACCCCACCCCCCAAGGCAACATCAACGCCGGCCATGACCCGGCCGGCTGCCGACAACCGGCAGCCGTAGAACAACAAGCGCAAGAACAACCAGCCGGATCCCCGCTATGGGAGCCGGCAGGTCAATACCGTCAAGGATCCCCGCTACTGGCGGACCCGCAAGGCTGCGTGGCAGCCGAAGCTCACCTTTGAGCAAATGCTTGATCTCCCCTGCAAGAACCACTCAGGGGCCAAGCCCTCTATGCACACGCTTCGGTAGTGCAGCTTCTCACAGCGATTGGCCCGGGAGGATGGCCTTCCGGTTGCTCCTACGTCGCCAGCCCGCGCGCCGGCCACGGCCCAAGCAGCCGCCCCGGCACCGGCAACAGCTCTGAACGACGGTCGCCTGATCGACTAGTTCCCCAACCAGGACGGTTGCTACGTCGTCTTCACCAGCTCAGCGCCAGCTCCGTCGTGAGGTGAACGCCACCATGCCGGCAACTCCCCAGTTCATGCACTAGTCAGAGAAGCCGGTCACTTGGAGCCAGGCCGAGCACCCTGCCGTGATGCCAAATCCAGGCAGTTACGCCTTGGTCCTCGACCCCACCATCGCCACCAAAGAATGAGACTGCCGCTTCTCGCAGGTGCTGATAGATGGCGGCAGCAGCATCAACATTCTCTACCTCGACATGATGCATAAGTTGGGGCTGAAGATAGAAGACCTATAGGCGAGTCAGATGGTTTTCCATGGCGTCGTGCCTAGGAAGTCCTGCTCCCCTGTCGGCAAGATCGCGCTCGACGTCCTCTTCGGCGGACCCGATCATTTCCGCCGCGAGCCGGTGCCGTTCGAGGTCGTTGACCTCGCAAGCCCCTACCACGCGTTGTTGGGTCGGCTGGCTCTCGTCAGCTTCATGGCAGTCCCCCATTATGCTTACCCCAAGCTCAAGATGCCGGGCCAAAAGGGGATCATCACCATCAAGGGAGACTACAAGATGTCACTCGAATGCACTCGAGACGGCAGCCGGCTGGCCGAGGCCCTAGAGATCGCCGAGGAGAAGCGGTAGCTCGACCGGCTCGTGGCCCTTGCTACCAGCCAGTCGGCCGTGCCAGCTCCACCCTCGCAATCCACCGGCGAGGCCTCCTTCCAGCCATCCAAGGATACCAAGCAGATCCCGCTCGACCCCGCCAACCCGGCTCAGTGTGTCACCATCGGCTCCCGCCTCGATAGCAAATAGGAAGGCGAGCTCATTAACTTCCTCCATGAGAATCGGGATATCTTTGCATGGTCCCCCAAGGACATGCCGGGTATTCCGAGGAAGTTCGCGGAGCACAAACTCCACGTCCGGCCGGACGTCAAACCGGTCAAGCAACCCATGTGCCGCTTCTCCGAGGTCAAGCAAACCGGTCAAGCAACCGGGACACTAGCCTAAACAAGGCATGTCCCAAAGACCCGTTCGCCCTACCACGGATCGATCAAGTCATCGACTCCACGGCCGGCTGTGACTTGCTATCTTTCCTGGACACCTACTCAGGCTACCACGAGATCAAGATGGATCCTGAAGACCGGCTCAAGACCTCCTTCATCACGCCCTTCGGGGCCTACTGCTACATCACCATGTGCTTCGGCCTGAAGAATTTCGGCGCTACCTTCCAATGATGCATGCAAGAGTGCCTCCTGCCTCAGATAGGTAGGAACGTCCACATCTACGTCGATGACATTGTTGTCAAAACCAAGAAGCATTTCAGCCTCCTCGATGATCTTCGGGAGACCTTCGCGAACCTACGCGAGTACAAGATCAAGCTCAACCCGGAGAAGTGTGTTTTTGGCGTCCCCACCGAGCAAATCTTGGGTTTCTTTGTGTCTGCCCGCGGCATCGAAGCTAACCCTGAGAAGATCAGCACGATCGAGCGCATGCCGAAGCCGACCCGGCTCCGCGACGTCCAGAAGTTCACCGGTTGCCTCGCCTCGCTCAGCCGGTTCATCAACCGGCTGGGAGAGAAGGCCCTGCCCCTCTACGGGCTCCTTCGCAAGATGTCTCTAATCGAGCTAGATCAAACTAAGAGACCGGGCACCTTCGACTGGTCTGACGAGGAGGACGAGGCCTTCCGTGGCCTTAAGAAGGCTCTCACCCGCGCACCCATCCTGGCCGCGCCGGTTGAGAAGGAACCCTTGCTTGCCTACATCGCGGCGACCACCCACGTCATCAGCATTGTTCTGGTGGTCGAGCGACCAGAGGAGGGCAAGTCCCTGCTGGTCCAGTGGCCCATCAACTACCTCAGCGAAGTCCTCTCTGCGTCCAAGTAGAACTACCCCCACTATCAAAAGAGGTGCTACGGCGTGTACTTTGCCGCCAAGAAGGTCAAGCAATACTTCCAAGAGCATACCATTACCGTGGTGAGCACGACCCCGCTTGGCGAGATCATGAGCGGCCGGGACTCCACCGGCCGGATCGCCAAGTGGCTCATCGCCCTCGCCGACCATGAGATCTTGTACGAGCCAAGAACCGCCATCAAGTCGCAGGTGTTGGCAGATTTTCTCGTCGACTAGGTAGAGACAGAGTTCCTCCCGCCTCCCCCAAACTCCACGCATTGGCGCATGCACTTCGACGGCTCAAAAATGAGGACCGGCCTAGGTGCCGGCATTGTGCTCTCCTCCCCGAAAGGTGATCAGCTCAAATATGCCCTACAGATCCACTTCGTCGCCTCCAACAACGTGGCTGAGTACGAGGCCATCGTCCACGGCGTCTGACTCGCCAAGGAGATCGGCATCAGGCGCATCCTCTGCTTCGTTGACTCCGACCTCATGGTGCAGCAAGTCCGTGGTGAATGGGACGCCCGGGACGCAACATGGCCAGCTACCGCTTCCTCATACAATAGCTCACCGGCTCCTTCGAGGGTTGTGAGTTTCATCACGCCTCGCGGGCGGACAACGAGGCGGCAGATCCACTGGCAAAGATTGGCTCCACCCGGCAGGCCATCCCAGCCGGCGTCTCCCTCGAACGGCTGCTCGAGCCATCGATCAAGCCTTCCCCAGAATCAGAGTCAATCTTCATGCCGGCGGGTGTCGTCAGCCCATCGACGGCCCCGGCCGCCTCTCCGACAGCTTCACCACCGGCCCTCGAATCGTCGGCCACCCAGCCGGTCCCAATCCAAGTCGGCGGCGCCTACGGCAGCTAGCCTCGGCAGCATGGCCGTCATGGCGACCACCAGCCAGCCGGCCCTGGGGGCTGGCGAGCCAAACCCGGGGGCTAGCCAACCAGCCTCGGGGGCTCCCGATCCGGCCCCGAGGGCCGGCGAACCGGTCGTAGGAACTGATCAACTAGTCTCGAGGGCTCCCGAGCCGGCCGCCGTCGCGCCCCCCTCATGGGCCCAACCCATCTTGGCTTTCCTTCGGTGGGGCGAGCTGCCTCCTGACGAGGCTCTGGCTAGGCAAATCCAGCGTCAGGCCACGGTCTACGGCATCATCAACAACGAGCTCATCCACCGTAGCACCACCGACGTCTTCCAGCGATGCGTCAAGCCGGCAAAGGGTCTAGAGATCCTCCTCAACATTCATCAGGGCGAGTGCGGGCATCATGCCGCCTCCCGAATCCTAGTGGCCAAGGCTTTCCTCCACGGTTTCTTCTGGCCGACGGCTCTCGACATGGCCAAGAAATTGGTCGACGGGTGTGAGGGTTGCGAACGCTTCAGCGCGCAAAGCCACCTACCGGCGTCGGCCCTCCAAACCATCCCCCTCTCTTGGACATGGTGGGCCGATTCAAGACCGCTCGAGGCGGCATGACACACTTACTGGTGGCCATCGACAAGTTCACCAAGTGGATCGAGGCATGACCAATCGAGAAGCTGGACGGACGCACGACCGTCTGATTCAGAGACGACATTACGGTATGCTATGGCGTTGCCCACAGGATCATCACCGACAACGGCACCAACTTCGCCAAGGGCGAACTCATGTGTTTCTGCTCCAAGCAAGGAATCCGTCTCGATCTAGCCTCCGTTGCTCATCCGCAGTCCAACGGCCAGGTCAAGAGGGTGAAGGGCCTCATCCTATCCGGCATCAAGCCCCGGCTCGTGACGCCGCTGGTAAGGTCGGCCAGCTGCTGGATCGATGAGCTACCGGCCGTCCTTTGGAGTCTCAGGACCACCCTGAACCGGTCAATCGGCTACACTCCCTTCTTCCTCGTGTATGGGTCCGTGGCAATCATCCCCACCGACATCGAGTTCGATTCGCCTCGGGTCACCCTGTACATGGAGAAGGACGCAAAGGAGGCAAGAGAAGACGGCGTCGATCTACTCGAGGAAGCTCGTGAACTGGCCTTGAGCCGGACGGTGATCTACCAACAGAAGCTCCAGCACTACCACAACAAGTGGATCCGGCCACTCTCGTTCCGCGAGGGGGGCCTGGTCCTCAAACGAATTCAGCGAACTGCTAGACAGCACAAGCTGTCCTCCCCATGGGAGGGCCCGTTCATCATCAGCAAGGCGCTACGCAACAACGCGTACTACCTGATAGACACCCAGAAGCCGTAGAAGCGCAAAAGAGATGCCTCCGGCGAAGAAATGGAGTGCCCGTGGAATGCAACGCTCTTGCGCCCGTTTTACTGCTGAGGAAAATCAATGTATGTATGTATCCCCGTCCCTTTTGGGGTCATGAATGCAATGGGCACCCCAAGCCAGCTCTTGGGGCGCGCCTCATTCCGTTCCTTTCGAAAGTGTTCCCCACTCACTAGCTCCCCGGCCTGGCTCCTAGGTCCGGGGGCTAGCCGGCTGGGCCTAGAAGCACCTCTTTGAAAAATGGCTAAGTAGCGTGATCCGGCCAAACTTCCCCACCCTTACCAGCTACAGAACCGGCCCCGGCTGTCCGGCTGATGGAGCCCCGGGGCGGCAAGGTTTGGCTCACGCGAAAGGTCGAAACAAAGGGAGACCCCTTCAGGGCCCAACTGGACCCTCGCCGCGTCTCTACCCCTCTACTTATCCCAAAAAAACTTGCAATTCCTAAGTTTTGAACCAGCTCCCCTGAGGCGGACGCCCCGACCCAGCTACAGACCGGCTCCCGGATCTCGGGCTGGCGGGGCCAAAACCAAGGGGGAAAAGGAGTAGAAACAAAAAGAGTCGAGGCGGACGAAAAGGGATAAGGACGAGCGGCATGATTCACAAGGCAAACACAATAAAATGTTCATGACAGACACATTAAAGGCAAAGATGGCCCACGGCCGGCATTCGTTCATTACACAAACACCCCGAGTGGGTGGATTCAAGTTTTTACACGCAGGGAAAAAAGAAGATAAAAAGATGCCCAGGGGATTAGGCCATCGGCGCGTCGCCAGCCGGCGTGCCCCCAACCGGCGTGTCGCGAGGCGGCTCGGTCCTCGCCCCGGAGGTGGTCACAGTCTTGGGGTCAGCCTCAATGGCCTTCGAGGCGGGCACCTCGGTTTCGGCCGTCTCGCCGCTCAAGTCGGTGCTCTCGCCGGTGACTTCATCATCCACCAGGCCATGAGGGATGTCGAAGGAGTCCTCGGGTAGCGGCTCGCCATCCTCGCGAAGGGGCGGCAGTAACTCGTCTATGTTAATGTATGCCGCGAGCTCGTTGGCCCGCTGAACAAGGGCCGGCCGCGGGCCTCCCTTTCTACGGCCGGCACATCCCGCATGGTCGCTTGCCGGCCTAGGTCCACGCCATGGTACCAAGACGTCATGAACCGGAGCGCCATCTGCGCCCCGGCTTGGGCGGCCGATGCCTTCCAGGCCTCGAAGCGGGAGACGGAGTGCACCAGCCACTGGACCACGCGGTGTGTCAGAGCTCCCCCGCGGTCCGACCACAGCGCGGCGATGACCTCCTTGCCGGCAGTCTTGAGCCGCTCCATGCTCCGCTCGAGATGGGTCATCCACATCTCGATGGCGATCCCAATCTCGTCCATGTCCCACGCGGCATGCTCCTCAATGGAGCGACCGCACTCTCGAAGGTATTTCCGGTGCTCCTCAACGGAGCGCAGCGCGGCGATGAGTTTCTAGGAAACGCACTTGAAGGAAGGAGAAGAGAAGGAAAAAGGCAAGATGAAGCACGAAAAACGGCAAAGGGGAGAGCAACCGGCTGTGGAAAGAGAGAGATTGGCACTTACCTTCGATCGCGTCGTCCACCCCAATGGCAAAGTGGACTGCTACCTCGTGCTCCGCTTTCCGGGACGCCTCCGAGGTGGCGAGGGAGACCTTGACCTCCTCGAGCGTGTTCTCAAGGCGGGTCACCTCGCCTTGAAGGGCGGAGGTCCTCAGGGCAGCATCATCCGCCTCCTTGACGGCCGCCTCCCGGGCCGCCACCTCCTTTGCAGCCTCGGCCTTGAGCCGGTCCCGAGCCGCCTCCCCGTCAACCAGCGGCGCGGCCAGCTGGTCCGTCTCCTGTGCGGCCGCCTGTACGTCCCGCGCCAACCGGTCCCGTTCGGCGACGAGCCCGGTCTTCTCCCCCCGGAAGGTGGCCAGCTCGCCTACAAAACGCAACCAACGTCAGCTGATTCCCGGGGGCTACATGCCGCTCCTACAAAGCGCAACCTACCTTGCACACGCGCCAGCTCCTCCTCCAGGCGGTAGAACGCATGTTTGCCACGGTCATGGATGGCGACCGCTTCCGCAAACAGCTTCTGCCACAGAGAAGCTCCCGCCTATCGCAACAAAGGAGGGCAAGGGTCAAGACATGATCAAAGGAGATCCGGCCCGGGTGCCCGTCAGCTGGTCAGCCGGTCCGCATCTCGGGGGCTACACCCAGTGGGTGCACTCGCGCGCCCCCACTAAAAACTCTAAGGCAAAAAGTGTCAGCTTACCTCTGCACGCTGAAGGGTAGCATCAGGCGCCTCCCCGAACCGGGCCAGCTCCTGCCGGCACCGGTCCAGGACACTGCCCAAGTCCGGGAAGGATGGGACCGGGCCGCCTTCCTGGGGGGGGCGGTAGAGCCGGCGCGCTCGCCAGTGCATCCCAGTCCCGAATGACCTCCTGCATCGACCGCAGGGCCCTCCGGGCCCGATCTCCACTGCCTCCTGGGCTCGTCGCGGCTCCAGCCGCCAGGGGCGGGTTGATGATGGCATGGGGCCGGGAGTCGCCTCCCGTCGGGCCCCCGCCCGGTGCTGCAGCCGCCTCCTCTTCCGGCCGCTCCGGCACGTCGATCGTGCCAGAAGGTACCTCCGCCTCCATGGCCACCGTCTCCGGCGGCGCCTCCGACGCCGTCTCCGGGACCACTGGAGCTTCTGGCGTCACGACTCGGGTCGGCTCGGCCGCATGAGGGGTCACCTCCGGCACCTCAGGCCGGGTCGCCTCGGGGGCCGGCTCTATCATCGCCCACCTCGTCGGGGTCGTTTCTTGCGCGGGCGGAGGCACTAGCGAGTCCATGGCCGCCCACCATGGCTCGCTTGACGGTGGCCTCGACATGCGGGCGGACTTCACAGCCGAGTCCATCGCCCGTGGGGGGTCCGCTGACCCCCTCCGCTTCCGGCCGCTTAAGGTCCCGGAGTGCGTGGCCCCTCCTCGCGTGCTGGACCGGGAGGCTTGCAGCTCCACGAGCCTCCTCTTTTCCTCCTACTGGGTGATCGCATGCTCGCGGGCCAGCCGGCCGGCGGCATCCGTGGTCTCCCCCGCCGGCTCCTCATCTTGGAGCTCGATGGGGTCACTGCAGCGTCCAAAAACGGGTCGTCAGACGACTCGCAAGGCGAAAGCAAAAACTTGCACAATGAAGAACTTACGCGATAACCAAGGGTAGGGCCCGCTTGGCGCTTGGTGGTGGCTTCCGCGCGGCCACCTTCGCCCGCTTCGGGCCAGGCAGCAAGGCCGCCGGCCCCCCGTGAGCCAGCCTCTTCCCCCGGCCGGCCGCTTCGGCCGCCGGGCCCCAAGCCGGCTGCTCCTCGCTCCTCCGGTCCTAGCGCGTCGCGGGAGGGGGTCCGTCTAGAATCATCAAATCATCATCGTCGTCGTCGTCGTCTGTCCAGTCCCGGATGGAGGGGGCAAGAGGGAACTCACTCTCTCTGATGGGTTCCTCAGTTGCGCCAGACCCTCCGGCCCCGCTAGGAGCGCCACCTCGCGGATTTTCCGGCTCGTCGCCCCCCCCCTCCCCCTGAGGAGTCCACTCCTTCCTCCGGGGGGGCTCCCGTTTGGAAGTCTCGAGAGTCGGAGTCCTCGCGCTCCACCTCGAAGATCTGCGGGTGCGGGCCGTCCGACATGTTCTGTCGCACCAGCAGCTGTAGTCAGCACTTCAACGTAAGATCTCCAGCCGGCCGCCGGCTGGGGAATACCGAACGAAAAAGGGCCGCCCCGACGAGAAAACTCACCAGGGAAGGCCGGTTGATGCGGTCGAACGGCTCCATGCCGAAGGACCACGAGGCGGGCTTCAGCTTGAACGTCGTCAGGGCGTTCACCCGCTTTGCCACCTAGGCTGGCGGTAGCTCGACGGTGGACTGCCGGCAGGGGTCGTGCCAGCCGGACATGTCACAGATCCGGTGTGGCCTCATCTGGAGGGGCTACACCCGACGCGAGAGAAAGGCCGCCACCAGGTTGGCGGCGACCATCCCCTTGGCGCTCTTCAGCTGCGAGAGCCAGGAGAGCTCATCCAAGGCCACGCCACGCGGGGTGGGTCCCTGCCAGTTCTCCTAGGAGGACTGCCGGTCCTCGAACGGTGGCAGCCGGAATGTAATCCGTCCTCGAGTCGACCGGTGCCACCCCTTGACAGACTCGATCAGAGAGAGAGGGGGGGAAAGCTAGCGATGCCACGGCAGCACACCATCGTGCCCCCACACACATCGCTCTTCAAAGACTTGAGATAGAAGAGAGCGTTGAAGAACTCGAGGAAGGGGAGGATGCTGAGGTACCCCTGGCACAATGTCACGAAGGCGGAGAGGTACAAGATTGAGTTCGGCCTGAGGTTATGCGGCTGGAGGTCGAAAGTGTCAAGAAGAAGGCGGAAAAAGAGACTCACCGGGAGCCCAAAGCCTCGAGAGAAGTGCCAGAGGAACACGATGTGTTCCCCTGGACGCGGTGTCAGCGCTATCTCGTCGCCCGGTGTGAGGGCGGCCACCCGCTCCGCCGACGGCAACATACGTGTGCAGCGCAGCTCGGTGATGTCCGCCTCAACCACAAAGGAGCCAGCCCAACTGCCTCCGTGTCCATCGGCCATCGCGGCGGCGGTGCGGTGTGCGGGCGCAGGCGCGGGCTCGGGTGAGACGGCGTGCAAAGGAAGGGAAGAAAGGGACGACGAAGCAGGGCAACAAGGAGGCAAGTGGGGCACGGGTACCTCCGCCTCCTGTGCTTCCTCCCCTTTTATAGGGGAGGCCACGACCGAGGGACGTGGTATCGTATGCACCCACTCCTCCTGGAAAGTCCGCGCGCGTGTGTGGCCCAGGGCCATAACGGCCGCTTCAAGGCGCAGAGGATCCTGTCCTGTGCCCCGAGGCCTACGACGGCTACACCTGGGTCCTACCGGGCTAGGCCTGGGCAACGTCCCGTCTCCCCGCGTGTGTGGGACCCGCGACATCATTACTCACCGCGTGGCGTGCCGTGTGCTGGCGCAGGACCCGGAGCGGCATGCCGGAACCCGAGGCGTCGGATCCAACGGCCGACCCGGCTGCCCCATCTCCATCAAGCCGGGGGCAGCTGGTGCTGAGGGGAAGCCGCCAGCTCCCCACCGTTCGCCGGACGTGAGCCCCCGCTAGCTTCGAGGGCTACTTACGAGGTTTATACGCCTAGGTAGGCCAAAGCAGAGGGGTCTTCCCCCTTTCCACTTCGAAGAAAAACTACGCGGCCGGCTGGTCGTGGCCGGCTAAAGGACGTTTAGCGCAAGCCAGTGCCGGCCGACGCCCCGACCGTCTGATCAAGGAACCGGTTGGGCCCTCGGTCGGCTGGACACGGCCGGCCACCCACGGGCCAGCTCTTCCATTGACATCGGGGCGGACATGCCCCGTCCCGTCCCCCTGCGCGGGGTACGATGACACGACGTGACCAGCACGACGGGCAGCCCTATGGCTACAATGGCCGCTTACGCACCGCTATGCATGGCTACAGTCCACCGTCCCGATCGCTGACCTCGGTGAGCGCGACCGGGCGGGGGAACAGTGCCGACACGCCCTCGCCACTCGATTACCTACCCTGGCATGGCTACAGTGTCGTGGGCCGTATCGGAGACTTTGGCCGGCTGGCGCTAGGCGACGCCCCCAGGGAGGCCCATGTCGCGGCAGGTGGGCGAGGACCAATCACAAAGCCGGCTAGCGGGCCCCAACGGGATATGGGACCGCTTGGCCGGTGGGCCCCGCCCACAACAAGACGACGCAAGCAGCGGGACCCCCTGGCCAACCGGAGAGACTGCCAGCCGGGTCCCCCCACCATTGTACTTATGACATATTGTAAGAGCCGGGGGGTTGGCCTATAAAATCCCTCGAGCCCCCCATGCAATGGGGACGGACGGATGGATGGTCTCAGACACACACCCACAGAACTCTCATTCCCTCCTCTAGTAGCAGAGGAAGATGAGTCGGCTGCTCCTTCTTCCTCCTCTAGACACAACTCCAGGAGCATCCTTGTACACCTACCTATCCATCCAACTAGACCAAGCACGACTAGGGGTGTTACCTCCCACGGAGGGCCCTGAACCTGGGTACATCGTGTGTCACCACCGCTTGTGCCCTACCTCGCACCCGGAGCCCGTCGGCGTCCTCCGGCCCCAACCCTCACGATAAGCCACCCCATGGCATCTGTCTTGAGAAAACGACGACAGCGACCCCCTGTGCCCGCTGGTCCGCACGGTAGGCTTCCACGGCCACCTCCACAGCCTTCTTTGTACTAGGGAAAATCCCTAAGAAGAGAAGAAGATGCCGGATGAGCAAAGAAGAAAACCAAAAACCAAGAAGCAACGCGTGGAAAGAACGAGACGACAAAGACTTACCGCGCAACATCCGGTCCACCTCGTTCCCTTGCTCCTGTAGCGCCGCCTTCCTGGCCGACCACTACTGGAGCCGGTGCTCGTGCTCATCTCGAGCCGCCTGCGCCTCCTCGGCTCCTTCACCAGCATGGCGTCCTTGGCCTCCAGCTCTTGGCGGAGGACCCTCTCCCGCTCCTCGGCCTCTCGATGGAGAGTCGGCTTGCGGTCTGCCAGCTCTTGGCAGTGGGCCGCCTCGTGCTCGGCCGTCTCCTCCTGCACCTGGCTCACCTCCTGGTGGAGTTGTTCACACTCCGTGGTCAGGAGCCTCCACTGGTCACCGAGCTCCACCACCTGGCGACGGAGGTTGACTGTCTCCGCATGGGTGGCTGCCCAGAACAAAGAATTTTGGTTAGAAGACAAGAAAAGAAATGGGATTCGGCCCGCCTTTGCAGTAGCCGGCTTGAATCTCGCGGGCTACACCCCCACTCGAAAGTTGCAAGGATCTTACCTTGTCGGTCCATGAACAGAGTGGTCAACCAGCCCTCGGCTTCCAGGTACAGGCCCCAGCAGGGTATTGTACGCGGCCACCCGGCGTTCGTGTGCTTCCTGCAAACAACGAAGATACAAAGATGCATTTAGACTCGACCCGCCTACGCCCTAGCCGGCTCGAGTCTCGAGTGCTACACCCAGTGGGTGCGATCAAATTCTTGAGAGAGATAATCTACCGGTATGGAGTTCCCCATAGTATTATCATAAATAATGGCTCAAACTTCGACTCGGAAGAATTCAGACACTTCTGCTTCTCCCAAGGCACTCGGGTGGATTACGCATCCATTGCACACCCTCCAACTAACGGTCAAGCTGAGCGAGCCAATGGCCTTATCCTTCAAGGGCCGAAGCCTTGACTCATGCGAGACTTAGATCATGCAGCTGGAGGCTAGGTGTTAGAGTTGCCATCTATTCGGTGGGGCTTGAGAACAACTCCCAATAACTCGACTGGACGCACGGCTTTCTTCTTGGTATATGGAACAGAAGCCATTTTGCCGAGTGATCTCCTTCACAATTTCCCTCGTGTAGATCTTTACTCTGAGGCTGAAGCAGAACAAGCACGTCAAGATGGCGTGGATCTCTTAGAAGAGGAGTGTGAGATGGCTTTGATTCGGTCGACTGTATATCAACAGGACTTGCATCGCTTTCATGCAAAACATGTCAAGAGTCGGTCATTTCATGAGGGAGATATGGTGCTAAGAGTGGATCAGCGATGACCTCACATGCTCGCACCTGCATGGGAAGGTCCCTTTGTTGTCACCAGAGTACTAAAGAACGGAGCCTACCACCTCTACAACCTCAAGAAGAAAATCGATGAGCCTCAGGCCTGGAACGTAGATCTACTTCGACGCTTCTATAGCTGAAGGCTGAGTTGTTTTGATGTGATAAAAGTATTCTAGACTATGTCATTTATGCAAGTTTTGACTTCTGGAGTCTTTTGTTGATTCCGATCGCACAATCCAACATTTGGGAATACTATGAGTGACGAGCAATCCTCTCACTCGGGGGGGCTTAGCTACGAACCAGTTTTCGTGTAAGTTAAAACCTTTCCATGTGGATAGCAGTCCATTCACTCGGAAAACTTAGCTACGAACCAGTCTTCATCTAAGTTCAAAACTTCTCCAAGTGTTGAGCGATCCTCACACTTGGGATCTTAGCTACAAATCCATTATTGCCTAAGGTAAAAACCCTTCCGAGTGGATAACTTCATGTTCACTCGGAAACCTAGCTACAAATCAGTCTTCTTCTAAGCTCAAAACTTCTCCGAGTGTCGAGAGATCCTCACACTCGCCGGCTTAGCTGCAAACCATCTTTCGCCTAAGTAAAATACCCTTCCGAGTGGATAACATCGTGTTCACTCGGAAACTTAGCTACAAATCAGTCTTCGTCTAAGTTCAAAGCTTCTCCGAGTGTCGAGCAATCCTCACACTCAGGTGGCTTAGCTGCGAACCAGCTTTCGCCTAAGTAAAAAAACCTTTCGAGTGAATAACATCATGTTGACTCTAAAACTTAGCTACGAATCGGTCTTCGTCTAAGTTCAAAACTTCTCTGAGTGTCAAGCGATCCTCACACTCGGGGGCTTAGCAGTGAACCAGCTTTCGCCTATGTAAAAAACCCTTCCGAGTGGATAACATCATGTTCACTCAGAAACTTAGCTACGAACCATTCTTCGTCTAAGTTCAAAATTTCTTCGAGTGTCGAGCTACCCTCACACTCGGTGGCTTAGCTGTAAACCAGCTTTCGCCTAAGTTAAAAACTCTACCCAAGTGATGAATATACTTCTCACTCGGGGACTCGGCAAAACGAATTCAGTCAAACAAATGATTGAAAGCAAAATGCAGATAAATCCAAAGGTTCCAGCGCGAGTAAAAGTTGTGCACGCAAGCGAAGGTACTCAGGCTTAAGGCCTGAATGAAGTTTTAAGGCGGTTACATCTCCACTCGGCATACCGAGGCGAATAAAGTATTAACTAGAAATGAAGTTTTTTAAGCACTAGTAGGACTTGTTGGCTCGACAAAGGTGTCCAAATTGATCCCGTTTGTGATCCAAATGGCTGCTTTAATGAAGGTCTCCATGAAGCCCTCAAACTACAGTTTTTTCGTGTTGATCACCCAGAGATCCTTCAGCTTGTTCTCTCTCGCCTCCTTGCAATGGACTCTGAAGAGCGAGAGCGCCACGTTGGCTCCGCAGCGAGCAGCTGATTTCTTCCAAGCTTGCACTCAACTGGGGATCTCATTGAGGCTAGTCATCATTGATTCAACATTGGTCTGGAGGGTGTCTTCGGGCCATAGTTCCCTGTCAATATTCTCCAGTGCAGCCTTCAATCGAATGATGTAAGCTTGAACATCCTGGAGACAGACGTTGAGGCGGAACATGCTCATGGCCACAACATCTCCAATGGGCGACCTAGTGGGATCCAAATTCGGCTCGATCTCTTTGGTCTCTTTCTCAATGTCCTGGCATAATTCTATATGGAGGAAGGAATAGAAAGATGGTTACATTACTAGCCTACCACTACAGGAATCAGGCCGTTTGCCGTCAGCCAGCAGACGGCAAAGTGGCTATATAGCCCCTGTTTTTTCTGTTTTTTCTTAAAATCATTCAATTTGACAGAATATCACATATATATCCAACATATCAACAATACAAGTTTTCAACAAGCATACCAACAATAACTCCTCATCATCATCATCATAACTCCTCCTCCTCATCATCATCATCAACTCTAACACATTCTAGCACATAATAACACATTGTACCTAGTACCTACGTACTCCTGTCTCGTAGGACCTACTCTACCCTCTCTTAGGTACAATATCATAAAACAAGATAGGCCCTGACTCTCCATTATGGAGAACGGAGATCATCCTGTCTCCCATTCTTGGTCTACGCACAATGTTGCTTCCAAATAGCTCTCTACTATTGAGCATACATTTTTTCCAATCTTTGATTGTCATGAGTCCATCGGTTTTAGAAATCCCATATGGATAGGAGTGATGCGTAGGCTGACCTGGCCGTGGTGGCGCGACCTCTCGGAAACATCAGATGAGGCACACAATCCTCTTGGATTTTCTGTTGAAAAACATAGTAATAACTTTGTAGTTAGAAATGTAGTTTAGCTTTGGAAGAATTTATGCAAAAGATGCACGGCTGTCGTAATAGTAGAATTAAAATCTTACCATGCAATCTCCATGGATGTTACCATAGTTCACCATGTGCACTAGTGTTACGTATTGACCATAATGTGCAGGAGTTTCATAATAGCTATTGTAATTCTCAAGATGACTAAGAAATGCGGTAAGATGATCTTTCTCCTTATAAGTTAATTCTGCTTCATCACTGTAGTAATAGGTTCTGTCTACCATCTTCCGTACATTTTTTGAAGAATGAAAATAAGCTATAAATGCAAATAAGTTGTCAACTATTTTTAAATAAACAATATAAATCACTTACTAAATATGGTTGAGAAACTCACATAATGGTAGAACTGGAGGCGTCTGCACATCGACCCAGATGTCGATATTACCTTCAATTTCATCTTCCGGACGAATATCAAAGGTGATAAGCATATTAGGTTCAAATGCATAAGCCTTGCATAGTGCTTGCCAATTTTTGCATTCAAAATAGCAATAGGTGTCTGCATGGTACAATTTTACCGCAAAAGTGAAATCATGCTCGGTCCTCAAGTGAACTATCTTTACCTCCATATCTTTTTTAGTATTGAAACCAATCTTATCCAAGACAGGAATTCTTGCATGGAAGGGGATACGCTAGTAGAACAGTTAAAAATTAAAATTAATTATAAGTTGAAGCAAAAGAGGCAGAAGTCATGCTTAATTACAAAAAAATACTTGTCATTCTGACTTACTGTATCCACTTCGAAGGTCTCATCCAGCATGATGTTGAAGCGCCTACCATCAACTAGGAAAGTCTTGTCACACAGGCCGCACTCATCTTCGCAGTATTCGCACATACCGAATTCACTTTCGTCGTCAGACATTTCCTATGTTCATAGTTGAAACCTTTAAAATTGATCGTAGGAAACTACGAGAAAACTGATCGACACATAGATCACTATTACTCAATATGCAATGGGTTGACTTTAGGTCTGTTGAGTCTATCCTTCCTAAACTCACATCTCACGTATATGGTGGGCACTCCCTCTGATATTGAGACCGTCGGTGATGGTGGCTCCTCCATTCGTACCCGAGTGCATTACACCAAAATGTCTAGCACGGGAACGAAGGAGAAGCGACCCCCACGACAACAGTCGGGATTCTTCCTCTCTCTCTCTCATATATATATATATATATGGTGGACACTCTCCCTCATTGAAAGACACAATGAGCCGAAACAGACCTAAAGTCAACCCGTTTCATATATCGAGCAATGACATAGAAAAAATACCGGAGTTACGGCACTCTTTGGATCCTAATGCGTGTGTGACTTTCGGTCCGTCGAGGCTTTCCTTAAGTAACTCTCATATCTCATGGTGTGTTGGTGCGCTCTCTCTCACACTGATATGGTGGTGTATATATGTTGTTGGACACTCTCTCACAGTAATAGTTCGACTGTCGATGATGGACGCCCCACCTCTTCTCTTCTTGCGCAATATATCGACGAGTATATCGCAAAGAAGAGAAGAATGATGAGGCACCCCCCACGACAACAGTTGGGATTCCTCCATCAAGAACACACATGAAAGTCACACAAGGAGCAATGACAGACCAAAAGTCACACACGCATTATACCGATAAAATATCACAAATACATTAATATTTATAATGAACTCGAATATAATATCACTAATACATCATCCCGAATAATCCAGTTAATGCATCATCAAATATTAACTAATAAATCTCGAATATTATCATATAAGATCACTAATACAAATCGAATATCCTAGAATCCAAAGTGGAGGACGTGAACTCGGTTCACTAGCGGTCTCTGAGTCGCCGACGGTGGACACCCAAAGATAAGGAACCATCACAAGATCATAACTCAAGTGAGATCCCTGAAGGACCTGCCAGGTATTGTCGAACCGGGCGTCCAACACCGCCATGTAGAGATGGACGTGCTCGTCCTCCTCCCTGACACGGCGACGTACCACCTCCGCGGGTGCCCGCTCCCTCCGCACCGAAAGTGGCCCGCGTGACCGCCGCCATAGAAGGTCTGGGTCGACGACGAGACCTGGATTCCTCACCAACCTCGGAGCCCAGGAAGGTAGCACCTCCTAGTGCCAGCCCGGTGGAGCCCAGTCCCGGACATGGCGCCTATCAAGCAGGCTCTCGCGGACTACTCGACGACGAGGATGCGGGCTGGGCATCGTCGACAAATTCCTATGAGAACGTTTTCTTATCATTTAACCACTAATTTTTCATAAAACCCAAAAAATTTCATCATTAACATACTAATCTAACATAAACATTCATCATAAACATACTAATCTAACATAAACATTCGGCATAAACATACTAATCTAACATAAACATTCATCATTAACATTCATCATAAAAAAATTATGTAATCTAACATACACATACTTCACAAATATATGACCCATGTCGTGTCGGGGTCGGGGTGTCGGGGGTGTCGTGTCGGGGTCGGGGTGTCAGGGGTGTCGTGTCGGGGTCGGGGTGTCGGGGGTGTCATGTCGGGTTGGGGTGTCGTGTCGGGGTCGGGGTGTCGGGGGTGTCGTGTCGGGGTAGGTGTGTCGGGGTGTCGTGTCGGGGTAGGGGTGCTGTGTCGTGGTCGGGGGTGCCATGTCAGGGTGTCGGGGTGTCGTGTCGGGGTCGGGGTGTAGGGGGTGTCGTGTCGGGGTCGGGGTGTCGGGGGTGCCGTGTCAGGGTCGGGGTGTCGGGGGTGTCTTGTCGGGGGTGTCGTGTCGGGGTAGGGGTGCTGTGTTGTGGTCGGGGGTCCCGTGTGGGGGTGTTGGGGTGTCGTATAGGGGTCAGGGTGTCAGGGGGTGTCGTGTCGGGGTCGGGGTGTCGGGAGTATCGTGTCGGGGGTCGGGGTGTCGGTGGTGTTGTGTCGGGGTCAATCCTCAACTCCTATTCCCCTCGATCCTCGACACCACAAAATCTAAATAAACCTATACCAAATCTAGGGGTGTCGGGGTCTCGGGGATGTCGGCGGTGTGGGCAGTGTCGTGTGGCGACGATGCTAAACCTAGCTAAACCTAAAGTAAACCTAGCTAAACCTAAATAAACCTAGCTAAACTAAATCTAAATAAACAGAAAAATAGAAAAATAAGGGGAAAAATCACCTTAGGGTGGCGCGGCGGGGCGGGGCGGCTCCGGTGGTGGGGCGTGGCGTGGCTCCGGCGGTTGGGCGTGGCAGAGCGGTGGCGGGGGCGGGGGCGCGCGGCGGCGCGGGCACGCTGGGGCGGGGGCGCAGGGGCACGCGGCGGGGGGCAACGCGGCGGCAGGGGCGGTGGCGATGGGTAGGAGAGAGGGATCGAGAGAAAGAGAGATAGAGGCGGGCCGGTGGGCATTAGCCGTTAGCTACCCCCCCCCCCCTCTTTGTCGTCCGCTAGCAAACGGCATAGAGGGGGGCGTTAGGTCAACTTGCGGGCTGGGTTTAGGGTGGGCCCCTTCCCTCTTTGCCATCCTCTAGCGGACGACAAACCTCCTTTGCCGTCCGCTAGCAGACGGCAAAGTAGTGGCTGATGGAAAGCCACCCTTTGCCGTCTGCCACTACTTTGTCGTCTGCTTTTTGCTAGCTGATGGCAAAGCCACTCTTTGCCGTCCGCTAGCAGATGGCAAAGAATTGGCAGACGGCAAATCTTCTGATTCTAGTAGTGTATGGCGATTAAGGAAGTTCACTCGACAAGGAAAGTTACCATCAAGCATGATGAACATCTTCTATGCAAAATCTCCCAAATGCTTCTCCAGACCATGGCTCCTCCTGGTCAGTTGTTTGGTCTTCTTGATAATTTCAGCCCGTTCCAGTTTCAGCCTGGAGTGTTCTTCCTCTATCTTCTTGACTACGGCAAGCTTCTTCTCGGCGGCTTCAGTATTCTCCCTCGCCACCTTTTGAGCATCAGCGAGCGCCTTGTCCTTCTCCTCTGGTGCTTTCTTCATGGTATCTAAAGAAATAGCATTGTTGAGTCACACTTGGAGTCGACGATTTTCATCATGCACATCTATTCGAGTGAGAGCACTCGGATCAAAGGATGGAAGGTGAAAAGAAGAGTGCATTGGGTCGACAAGAATTACCTCACAGGGTCTTCAACTTAGTTTGTGCATGTTCCAGGTTGTTCTTAGAGACTTTCAGATCTAATTGCAGTTGGTTCTTCTCCTTCTCCAAGTCTTTGTACTGGGTGCCAAGTTAGTAAGCTCTCTGAAATCAACAAAAAAACAGTTCAGTCGACATGAAAATTTCTCCACTCCCGAGTGGAAAGGATCAAGAACAGTTGATTTGATGGTAGCCTGCCACCCCACCCCACACCCCTAAATAGTGTCATATCATGGTTGATGGAAATGATGTCCATGAAACCTGCATCATATCAAGGTTGATGGAAATGGTATCCATGAAACCTGCAAGGTAGCTTCAGACCTTTCCGTTCCTAAGGCAAACATTCAGAAGTGTTAACACTAAGGCAAAGAGTTCACTCGGCACATCGAGTGGCAAGCGTACTACGTGTATGATAAAGGACCCTGAGTCCAAGTTCTTAAGACTACTGCTCATCGTTAACGATCAACAGTAGTCTCGAGGACTACACCCAGTGGGTGAACTCAGCGTGCCCCCACTGGTTTCTAAATCACTCGACCAGGTCCAACCTGTCCGAGTAGAAAATGGTCTCTATCAAACCACCGTCGATGCTAGCACTCGACGGCGATCTCAGGGACTACACCCAGTGGATGCACTCAGTGTGCCCCCATTGGATCTGCTAACACTCGATCTATCGAGTGGCAAGCAAATAAAAAAAATGTGTGCAAGCATGTGAACATCATCTCTATTAAGACCCCCACCGGTGCGAGCACTCGATGACGGTCTCGGGGACTACACCCAGTGGGTGCACTTAGCGTGCCCCCACTGGACCTTCTATCACTCGATCTGTCGAGCGGTTACCAAAACAATTCTAAGACCCCTACCGATGTCATCACCATTTGACAGCGGTCTCAGGGACTACACCTAGTGGGTGCACTCAGCGTGCCCCCATTGGACCGAAACCCACTCGACTAAGACGTGATCTACTCGAGAGGAGAACATACAAGTATGCTAAAAAAAGCAAAACCACTCAGTGGGTCTACAATCAAGAAAGACAAGAATTCAATGGGTAATGCACTTACAATCGCACTTACTCGGACATTGGTGTGAAGCGTCGTGCTGGCATCGTAAGCCAGCTTGCGTGCTTTGTACACCTCTTCTATGCACAGAATCATCTACTCCGCTTGAATCATGGCCTCCTTGGAAGCTCCAGTTTGGTGCTCCAGGACGTGATGTAGAGGAAAGACAGTCGCCGGCTGAATCGATGTTGCAGCTGGAGTAGCTGAGGTGGCCTGGGGTTGTTCGATTGGTGTTTAGGCCACAATGGTTGAAACAGCTCGTGGGGCACTCGTCAACGGAGCCGCAAGCTCGGTTCTAGCTCAAGACGAGTCGCCTATCCCTTGAGACGATGCAGCAGTCGACCTTTGAGGCGTTTGCGTTGATGACATTCTTCGAGCGCGTACGCGCAGGGTGTTTGAGGTCACCTTCACCCCCCCTACCCCGAGGTTGCTCTTCATCGTCCTCTAGTTGAATGATCTCTGCACACACCAATCGACAGCATTAGCTTATTCAATCTGCAAATCATTTTAAAAAATAGAGCCGAGTCAAGATTTGTTATACCTCGTTGGGAAGTGGTCGCGTCAGCAGTATCCACATCCATTTGCTCCTTTCCGTCCCTTGGAGGTGACATTACTGAGGTAGCAACTCTGGTAGACCAAATTCCACTCGGTCAACAAGAATACAAAGTCCTATACAATGGCGAAAGAAGAAAACGAACACTTACGTTCGGACAACGGGTACACCGATCTTCATTCGGCGCAAAGCCTTCTGAGGTTTCGGCACGTCCGACCTGGGCTGCTTTGCGGCTCGTTCACTCGACTCAACCGTCAAGGTTCGGTCCTGCTTAGGGTTCCTGCCAGTCGACACCAAGGTCCAGCTTGGGGTAGTCGTGGGGTCCTGATGCTTCTTGGAGCGATGCTTAATGCGCGGAGGAGACTCGACTTCTTCTTCATCCTCGTTCGAGCCCTCGTATTCGTCCTTGTTTTTGTCAGCATACTCAAAATCCATGCTTCCGCCCTCGCTCTCCCCTCCATCTTCGGGCTGATTTCCATTCGGCACTGGTGAATACATGTCCGTCCACTCCTGCAAAATTTAAACAATAAAGTTAGTCGACCGAAGACTCAGTCACTGGCCGGAACAATATGACACTCGACAAAGATATAATTTACCAGATTTGTTGGTGGATTCTCAGCAGAGAAGGCCTTGATCTGCTTGGCTCCCACGGGATTGTGATGTCTACTACACAACCTTCTTATTGTAGACTTGTGTTGGGCCTCCAAGCGCAGAGTTTTGTGGGACAACGGCAATTTTCCCTCAAGTGGATGACCTAAGGTTTATCAATCAGTGGGAGGTGTATGATGAATATGGTCTCTCTCAATCAACCCTGCAACCAAATAACAAAGAGTCTCTTGTGTCCCCAACACACCCAATACAATGGTAAATTGTATAGGTGCACTAGTTCGGCGAAGAGATGGTGATACAAGTGCAATGTGGATGGTAGATATATGTTTTTGTAATCTGAAAATATAAAACAGCTAGGTAAAAAATAGTAAACAACGAGCAAAACATTGCATAAATGCTTGGAAACAAGGCCTAGGGTCCATACTTTCACTACTGCAATTTCTCTCAACAATATTGACATAGTTGAATCATATGTAAGTCCCCTCTCGTGCGAAAAAGAGTTCACTCCAAAGTCAAAAATAGCGGAGAACTAACGAAAAATTATTGTAGGGTACGAAACCACCTCAAGGTTATCTTTTCAGATCAATCTTATGAGCAATCCCTATAAGTGTCACGGACAGCCCTAGAGTTCGTACTAAAATAACACCTTAAGATACACATCAACCAAAACCCTAATGTCACCTAGATACTCCAATGTCACCATGAGTACCCACGGGCTAGATTATACGATATGCATCACAAAATTTCAGATTCATCATGTTCAATCCAACACAAAGAACTTCAAAGAGTGCCCCAAAGTTTCTATCAGAGAGTCGAGACAAAAACGTGTGCCAACCCCTATGCATAGATTCCCAAGGTCACGGAACCCGCAAGTTGATCACCAAAACATACATCAAGTGGATCAATAGAACATCCCATTGTCACCACGGATATCCCATCGCAAGACATACATCAAGTGTTCTCAAATCCTTAAAGACTCAATCCGATAAGAAAACTTCATAGGGAAAACTCAATTCATCACAACAAGATAGAGAGGGGAAACCTCCATATGATTCATCTATATCAATAAAGCTCACGGTACACCAAGATCGTGTCATCTCAAGAATATGAGAGAGAGAGAGAGATCAAACACATAGCTACTGGTACATACCCTCAGCCCCGAGGGTGAACTACTCCCTCCTTGTCATGGAGACCGTTGGGATGATGAAGATGGCCTCGGGTGATGGTTTCCCCCTCCGCCAAGGTGCCGAAACGGGCTCCCAATTGGTTTTTCGTGGCTCTGGAGGCTTGCCACGGCGAAACTCTCGATCTAGGTTTCTTTTCGGAGGTTTCTATATTTATAGGACTTTTTGGCATTGGAATCATGTCAAGGAGGTGCTCGAGGGGCCCACAAGCTTGCTAGGCGTGACCAGGGGTGGCCGCGCCTAGCAGGCTTGTGGCCTCCTCGTCCACTTCCTGGCCCAGCTCTTCGCTCCAGTATTTTTTATATTTTCCAACAATATTCTTCATAAATTTTCAGTCCATTCCGAGAATTTTTATTTTTTGCACAAAAAGAACACCACGATAGTTCTGCTGAAAACAGCGTCAGTCTGGGTTAGTTCTAATAAAACCATACCAAAATCATAAAGAATTATTGTAAACATGGCATGAATACTTCATAAATTATAGATACGTTGGAGACGTATCTGCATCCCCAAGATTAATTCCTTCTCGTCCTCGAGTAGGTAAATGATAAAAGAAATAATTGATGAAGTGTGAATGCTAGCATAGTGCATAAATTTGATCAATGATAGTTCCAATCACTTTTTCACCATCATTATGTATCATAAACAGTAGCTCATCTCGTAAAACTTATCATGATTAAATAACAAGCTATCCACATGTTAAAGTATAGACTAACAAACTATGCTTTCAGTCACCAAACAATTGCAATTCATCTTATTTTTAGGAAGGGTCTATGTAAGAGCTTTGATTTAGCACATTCCACATACTCAACTATCATATAGTCTTGCATGATTGCTAGCACTCAAAGCATATTTTTAGAACAAATAGCATCCATCGAACACAGAGAAATATAGGGACTTAATGTTTCGCCTCCCAACTTATTTATCATATAGATAATTGTCAACAATAATAATTCATGATCAAATATATTTGAATGGCCATATATGCTTGGATCTTTCCCCAACACATGATGCTTGCCAAGATAAAATGGAAAAATATAGGAAGTGGTGAAGATCACCATAACTCTTGCATAAAAGTAAATACATGAAAGTAAAAGATAGGCCCTTCGCAGAGGGAAGCATTCATTTACAGAGGTGCCAGAGCTCAAGCTTTTAAAACAGAGATGAATAATAATTTTGGGCGGTATGCTTTCATTGTCACCATAACAACCGAGATATCTCGGTATCTTCCATGCTAGATACATTATAGGCGGTTCCCAAACATAATGGTAAAGTTTTTACTCCCCCTCCGCCAATCAATCACACTCCACGGTGAGCCAAATCCACGGGTACCATCCAGACCAACAACATTCCTGGGGGAGTTTTGTTCAATTATTTGCATTTTATTCTTTGATTTCGGGACTGGGAATCCCTATTACCAGCCACTTTCTCGTGTATGATAGTGAATCAACACATATCCTGAGAATAACCCACCTAGCATGGAAGATACTAACAGCCCCTAGTTATTATATGAGCGACTCGGGCATACAAAACAAAATATTATTTGAAGGTTTAGAGTTTGGCACATGCAAATTTACTTGTAACGGTAGGTAAATACTGCATATAGGTAGGTATGGTGGACTCATATGGAACAACTTTGTGTTTAAGGGTGTTTGGATGCACAAGTAGTATTTCTACTTGGTCCGGAAGTTTTGGCTAGTATGAGGTGGAAGCAAGCACCACATGTTGGAGGATCCATAACCATATAACTTCTATACAAATATACCCAAGCATAACTCATTACATTATCTTCCTTGTCCAACTTCAACTAATTTGCTCAAGTTTGAAAATAATTAATGGGTATTCACAATCATAGAATATGTCCAAGATAGTATATTTATATGTTAAATCTCTCTTCCTTCAATATTCTTTCATGAATGGTTCAAGTGACTTTTGCGGTGTTTGCTAACTTTTAATAAATTTTACCACCTATATTTATTATATGTGAAATAATTACTCCCCATGGGATAAGCATATAAAAAATATATAATTTCAGGTTTATTATACTCAATTCATTAAACCATTTACTCATAAGATCTAAGTGAAGCACGAGAGTAAATGACAAAACTACTCCAAAACATATAAGTGAAGATCAATGAGTAGTCAAACAATTAAGTAGATATGTGAGGACTTTATCTCCCTCTCTCAATAAAGATTTTTATATTTGATTATTTTATTTAATCATCAAGCAAAATAAAAACATCACTCCAAGAATAGCATGCATCATGTGAACGAACTAAAATTTAGGCTCAACATAGGCTAATAGATAATTGTTAATGAAGAGAGATGGGGTGCGTAGCATCCCCAAGCTTAGATGCTTGAGACTTATTGAAATATTTACTTGGGGTTCCTTGGGAATCCCCAATAATGAGCTTTTGTATCTCGTTCAATCCTCTCATATCATGGTTTCACCTATTCTCGAAAACTTCATCCACACAAAACTCGAAAAGAACTCGTGAGATAGGTTAGTACACATAATAATAAATAAACTCTTTATGTACTGCCAAGACAAGTTTCACAATAATTTTAAAACATTAGGTACTGTATAATATCATTTCTACAATTTATATTTACTAATATAGGCTATGGAAACTATAGGATAAGTAGATAACAAAACTATGACACCAATCTATCCAAACAGAACAGTCTGTAGGAATTTATGAAAACAGTGTACTTATGTAACTCAAAAAATTATTGCAATCTATGAAATGATATAAAATTTGTATGAAAATACTTTTTAAAAAATTCAGAAACTTTCCGTGTTCCAGTAAAATATGAAAATTCAAACACTGCAGCAGAAGTTTTTGTTTCTACACAGCACACATCAAAACATGCAATGCAAGCATCCTAAGGAAATTCTTGGAAATTTTTATTGAAAAACAAGATTATAAATAACACCTAAAGGATAAAAAAATGATTCTTCAAGCAAAACCCATATTATGTGATGAAAAAAATATAGCTCCAAGTAAGATATACTAATAGTGTGGAACACGAAAGAGGGGATGCCTTCCGGAGCATCCCCAAGCTTAGGCGCTTGAGTCTTCCTTGGATATTACCTTGGGGGTGCCTTGGGCATCCCAAAGCTTAGGTTCTTGTAACTCCTTATTCTCCTCATATCGGTGTCTCACCCAAAACTTGAAAACTTCAATCACACGAAACATAACGGAACTTCGTGAGAAGGGTTAGTGTAGTAAAGATAAATCATTCACTTAGGTACTGTCAAGACAAGATTAATAATTATTCCCACATGATACCTACTGTATTCCTTCATTCCGACAATTTATATTACTCAATATAAGCTATAGGAATACTGGAAACAAGCAAATTATGCATGAAAAACAGAATCTATCAAAAACAGAACTGTTTGTAAAGATATGAATGATCGCCATAAAATTCTGAAAAATAGGAAAAATCAAGGAATTTGGATATAAATATTGTGTAAAAATTTCAGAATTGTTTGACACTCTAGTAAAATCAGATAATTCATACACTAGACGCAAAACTTTCTGTTTTTGCACAGAATCAAACAAACAAGTTTCCACACTATCCCAAAGGCTTTACTTGGCACTTTATTGAAATAAAAGAAAAAACATGATTACTACAATAGCTTAATCATGTGAACACACAAAAACATAAGGTAAAATTTTGGGGTTGTCTCCCAACAAGCACTTTTATTTAATGCCTTTTAGCTAGGCATGATGATTTCAATGATGCTCACATACGAATAGTATTGAAACATGCTAAAGAGCATCATGAATCTCATGACAAGAACATTTAAGTATAACCCACTTACTATGCATAGGGATTTTGTGAGAAAACAATTTATGGGAGCAATAATCAACTAGCATAGGAAGGCAAAACAAGCATAACTTCAAAACTTTGAACATATAGAGAGGAAACTTGATATTATTGCAATTCCTACAAGCATATGTTCCTCCCTCATAATAATTTTCAGTAGCATCATGAAGTAATTCCACAATATAACCAACACATAAATCATTCTTTTCATGATCTACAAGCATAGAAAATGTATCACTCTCCACATAAGCAAACTTCTTCTCATTCATAGTAGTGGGAGAAAACTCAAGAAAATAACTATCATATGACACTTGAGTGACATAACCACTTTGAATATTAAAATCATGATGACAACTTTCATGGTTGTCATTACTCTTTATAGCATATGTGTCATCACAATAATAATCATAGATAGGAGGCATGTCATAATCATAATAGTTTTGCTCATCAAAACTTGGGGGACTAAAAATATCTTCTTCATAAAACATAGCATCCCCAAGCTTGTGGCTTTGCATATCATTAGCATCATGAATATTCAGAGAATTCATGCTAAAAATATCAATATCATGCTCGTATCAAATATTTAGTGCCAAATATTTTAATAACTTCTTCTTCTAACACTTGAGCACAATTTTCCTTTCCATCATTTTAACGAAAGACATTAAAAAGATGAAACATATGAGGCAACCTAAATTCCATTTTTTGTAGTTTTCTTTTATAAAATCAAACTAGTGATAAAACAAGAAACTAAAAGATTTGATTGCAAAATCTAAATATATACCTTCAAGCACTCACCTCCCCGACAACGGCGCCAGAAAAGAGCTTGATGTCTATTACAAAACCTTCTTCTTGTAGACTCGTGTTGGGCCTCCAAGCGCAGAGTTTTTGTAGGACAACGGAAATTTTCCCTCAAGTGGATGACCTAAGGTTTATCAATCCGTGGGAGGTGTAGGATGAAAATGGTCTCTCTCAAACAACCCTTCAACCAAATAACAAAGAGTCTCTTGTGTCCCCAACACACCCAATACAATGGTAAATTGTATAGGTGCACTAGTTCAACGAAGAGATGGTGATACAAGTGTAGATATAGGTTTTTTTAATCAGAAACTATAAAAACAGCAAGGTAACAAATAGTAAACAGGGAGCAAAACATTGTATAAATGCTTGAAAACAAGGCCTAGGGTTCATACTTTCACTAGTGCAATCTCTCAACAATACTAACATAGTTGAATCATATGTATATCTCTCACGTGCGACAAAGAGTTCACTCCAAAGTCACAAATAGTGGAGAACAAACGAAAAAATTATTGTAGGGTACGAAACCACCTCAAAGTTATCTTTTCCGATCAATCTTATGAGCTATCCCTATAAGTGTCACGAACAGCCCCGGAGTTCGTACTAAAATAACACCTTAAGATACACATCAACCAAAACCCTAATGTCACCTAGATACTCCAATGTCACCATGAGTACCCACGGGCTAGATTATACGATATGCATCACAAAATTTCAGATTCATCATGTTCAATCCAACACAAAGAACTTCAAAGAGTGCCCCAAAGTTTCTATCAGAGAGTCGAGACAAAAACGTGTGCCAACCCCTATGCATAGATTCCCAAGGTCACGGAACCCGCAAGTTGATCACCAAAACATACATCAAGTGGATCAATAGAACATCCCATTGTCACCACGGATATCCCATCGCAAGACATACATCAAGTGTTCTCAAATCCTTAAAGACTCAATCCGATAAGAAAACTTCAAAGGGAAAACTCAATTCATCACAACAAGATAGAGAGGGGAAACCTCCATATGATTCATCTATATCAATAAAGCTCGCGGTACATCAAGATCGTGTCATCTCAAGAACACGAGAGAGAGAGAGATCAAAGACATAGCTCCTAGTACATACCCTCAGCCCCGAGGGTGAACTACTCCCTCCTCGTCATGGAGACCGTTAGGATGATGAAGATGGCCTCCGGTGATGGTTTCCCACTCCGGCAGGGTGGCGAAACAGGCTCCCGATTGGGTTTTCGTGGCTCTAGAGGCTTTCGGTAGCGGAACTTGTGATCTAGATTTCTTTTCAGAGGTTTCTGTATTTATGGAACTTTTTGCCGTTGGAATCACGTCAAGGAGGTGCTCGAGGGGCACACAAGCTTGCTAGGCGCGACCAGGGGGTTGGTCGCGCCTGCAGGCTTGTGGCCTGCTCATCTACTTCCTGGCCCACCTCTTTGCTGCAGTATTTTTTATATTTTCCAAAAATATTCTCCATAAATTTTCAGCCCATTCCGAGAACTTTTATTTCTGCACAAAAACAACACCACAGTAGTTTGGCTGAAATTTGCGTCAGTCCGGGTTAGTTCTAATAAAATCATACCAAAATCATATAGACTTATTGTAAACATGGCATGAATACTTCATAAATTATAGATACGTTGGAGGCATACGAGATTGTCGCAGGCTCCAGTGATGCTCCAAAGCCACTACTCGACAGTTTTCTCTAGGACTTCCTCTGGGTATGTCCGAGTCGTGTCCTCACGGCCTGAGTAATGCCACATGGCATGGTCCCTTGCTTTGAGGGGCTGGATCCGTTGACTAAGGAATGTCTCTAGTAGATCCATGCCAGTCACTCTGCCACGAACAAGACCCACTACAACATCTACCAAGATCCCCACTTGGACTTTTTCCCCTTCTAACATTGGTAAAGATTTGGGGGTGGTGGGTCGATCTAGCGTGAAAGGGGAATGACCAGTTGACATGTTTGGGAGATGCTACATCTTTGAAGTAGAACCAAGTCAACTGCCAACCCCTAACAGATTCTGGAAAGGTCATAAATAGAAAAGAACTCCTAGCCCTCTTTTGAATCCCCAAGCCACCACATAACTGGATGACATGGGTCTTATCATCCTCGGGGTTGGCCTTTTTGACCAATTGGGATCTAATGGTGAAGATATGTTTGAACAAGCCCCAATGGGGAGGACAACCCAAGAAGCATTCGCACATTGTGATGAAAGCAAAGGGATAAGAAATGGCATTCGGAGGAAAGTGATGGAGTTGAACTCCGAAGAAATTCGGAAACCCTCGGAAGAAAGGATGGGGGCATGGAAAAACCTCGCTTGACGTGGGTGATGAGAAGGACTCGCTCCCCCTCGTGCGGCTCTGGCTCGATCTCCCCCTCCGACAGCCTCCACGAGCCTTCAGCCACGAGCCCGTCAATGACGAGATTGTCGACGTCCCCCGCCATGACTGTCAACGGGAGGAAATCCCCTTGGATCCACCCCGCCGACACTATGAACCGGGCGCCGGATGGCTTCTTGCCCTTGCCCTTGGCAGCTCCCTTCTTGGCACGCTCAAGCTTCTCGGTCTTGTTCTTCGTCATCACGGCGGCGGTCATCGGTACGGAGCTCAGCGGCGCATGTGGAGAGGCGGAGGCGATGCAGAAGAGTGGATTTGGGGGAAGAGTATTGTGCTGTCCGCAGTGTAGCAAAATATATATCACCCGAGTGAGTCACTGACCTACGGGCCCGCTAAATCTTCGGGTATCTCCGTCGCAGGTCTCGCGTTGTACATGGCGTAATGGGCAAAGCGGTAATCGAGGCTTTGCACCCGCACTTGCACCAGACGTTGTGATATCTCCACGTGGCGCGCGCTTCCCAAAATTTTTGAATCTCGTGAAATTCGGGACTGGCAGAGCGACCCGTCGCATCAGAAGATCCTGATAGTTCACTGGGAGCATATTTGAAGCTTAAAATCATTCCGACATTTATCTAGGCAGAATCGATCAGGGTGAATGACAAAGATTTCAATCGACATAGATTTCCTTGAAGCCCCAAAGTACATTCAGAATTTCAGTGCCTTATCTGAGCTGGCATCGATTCCCTTTCTCACTCGAACCCCGATCCATTCGGGGGCTAATGACGAGGATATGTACCTAGGGTTGGGTCCTAGGTCTGACCTACATACCCTACCTAAGGACAATATATTGGAGGACTTGAAGATTACAAGAGAGATTCCGACTGGATTCACCATGGCGCTCAAGTCACTCGACAATAAATCCACTCGGAGGCTTCTCCCACCACTCGATAGTCTCTTGTCACTCGGAAGGCCTCGCTACCAGTCAACGCTAGAAGACGAGAAGCCACCCCAAGAAGGCCAACAGGCAGACGTTCGGCCAGTCGTCATTAGTAGCATTTATTGTGTACGTTACCAGTAACGCACGTCTTTATTCCCACGATCGAACCCTTGGACGTCGGGCACTTATGAGGGGCAGCGCACTCTATATAAGACACCCCTCCCCTCTGGCACAAGGGTTCGCACCTCCTATAACTCATACTATCCACACGACAAGAGCTCCCAAGCACTGAGACGTAGGTTACCTCCACGAGAGGGGCCTAAACTCATACATGCGTGTGTACATCCTCGCCGTGGCTAGGACTCTGTCCTCTCCTTTTGTGCCCCTACCTTTTACTGCCAGACTCGTTCCCACGACAATGGTCAAGGTACGTGTGGCAACAGTGCCCCTGTCCCATCGGGGGTTAGCGCCTGCATGGCCATAGTGGGGGCAACAGTGCCTCTAACTCTGGCCGACTTCGACCGGGCACCGGAACAATGCCGGCACGACCTCAACCACTCCATTACCTGCCCCAGCGTGGCTAAAGCACCATTGGTCATACTGCTGACCGCGGCCGGCTGCCGCTAGGCGACACCTCGAAGGATGACCCGTGCCGTGAAGTGACCGGCACGAGGACCCACTAGCGGGCCCCTCTGGCTCCCGACGGGACCCTACAGCCGGTGGGTCCTACCAGCGACAAGACCCCTCAACCGGGGGCCCCCATAGTCGGCTAGAGAGGTTGCCAGCTGGGGCCCTCCCGAAGCCTTCTATTCATATTGTAATCCGGGGGGTTGGCCTATAAAACCCCCCGGAGCCTCCCATGCACGGGGTGATCGATCAACTCACCAAAATCACGCACACCACACTCATGTAAGGAAGCACCAAAGGCAGTCTAGCTCCTTCTTCCTCCTCTAGCCATACAGCTCTAGGAGCGCCATTGTAAACTCACCACCGTCTAAACTTAGGGATGGCAATGGGTTCCCATCACCCACTTACCCTGCGGGTAAAAACCCTATTAGGGTAAGGGTATGGGACAAAAAATTACCCATGGGTATATAAATAGGAAAATATGAAACCCATCGGGTAAAGCGAGTATGGGTATGGAATCATATAACCCATACCCACATATCCATGCACCCATATAAATCTACGCAAACTCAAAATTATCTCTATAATCTACACTGTGTCAAGAATTTATGAACCGAATGTGTATGCCTGTGTGTTGTTGTTTACGTCTATATGATGTTGTTTATAAGTAGTTGTTGTTGATATTATTTATTTTTGTAAACTATGTTATTTGATATAGTTTATGAATATAAGTTGTTCAAATTGATGCTTTACAAACATGGGTAATTTTACCCGCGGGTATCCGTCTACCCTGTCGGGTAACGGGTATGAGAAAAAATTGTACCCATTGACGGGTATGGGTAAGGGTGATGGGTAAGCTCGGATGGGACAGGTAAGGGTATGGGGAGGCTACACCCATACCCATACCCTGCGGGTGCCATCCCTATCTAAACTAGACCAAGCAAGACTAGGGGTGTTACCTCCCACGAAGGGCCCTGAACCTGGGTACATCACGTGTCCATCACCGCTTGTGCCTAATCCCGCTCCCGGAGCCCATCGGCGTCCTTTCGGCCCCAACCACTCTCGATAAGCCTACCCATGGCATTTGTCGTGAGAAAACAACGACACACACACACACACACATATATAGGTGGAAAATGTTTCCAGGGATGTTAAATTATATACAAAATGGTCTAAAAATATCTAGAACAGTTTTATATTTAATTAAATATCAATGGGCCTAAAAGGCCAACTACAGGAGGGCAACTTGGGCCACACAGGTCCAAGTGTGGAGGCGCCAAACTGGGGAAGCTCCCCTTCCCTCATTGGCCGGCACAAGGGGAGGGGAGTCCTTTTCCTCCTCTTGGCTTCCCCTCTCCCCTCCCTCCTCTCTCTCTCTCTCTCTCTCTCTCTCTCTCTATATATATATATATATATATATATATATATATATATATACACACACACACACGTACGCAAACACACTAGGAAATATGCCCATGCATTGCAACGGGAAAAAAGATCACACGCCACTTAGCCTAATAACCATGATCTAAAATAGAAATGATTATATGATTTACTCCCCCACATTAATTATTTTCAACATGAAAAGAAATTGTGCTTTTAGCCTAAAATGTGTGTTTTGTTACATAGCAAACAGAATTGACATGTGTAACATCCCAAAACTCTAAGTTTTGGAATGTTATATCAAATTAACTATATTGACTGATTGAGTGAATGATTGATTGAAAGTGAGTGGTATTTGAAACTTTTTGAAAATTAAATGAGGGGGAATGAAAGGACATTCCAAAAAAAATCCATTTTTGAGTCCCTATTCAATTTGGAGTCTAAATCTTTTCAAAATCCTGTGATAAAAGCAATATTGAGTGAAGGGAACATGACCCTGCAAAATTGAGAGAATGGTTTGAAAAAGACACTCAAATTCAAATTCAATGCCTTTTGGAAGTTATTTTTAAATTATTTTTTTCCTAAAATAAATATATGGAAATTAGGATAAATTGATTCCCTTCAACAGAAGAATGGAAAAAATAGAATTTGAAATCATTTTGGTATTTTAAAAATATTTTTATTTGGTTTTTATTGCAAAAGTAGCATTGTTTGACTTTTGAGAATTTTTTGTGGACTTTGTTTGACTTTGAAAAAATGTTCATCTTGTAGGAAAAAAAATTCTAAAATTTTTGGTATATGATATGTCTATATAAAACTTTTTTTTATATTTTTCTTAATTCCTTTCTCTATCTTTATTTTCAAAAAATGGCCGAAATCCACTTTCCATCCCAAGGCCGAACAAGCTAGCCGACCCAGAGCCCCAACGCCCTCACCCGAATCGTTTTCGCGTTGGCCATCTGCGCGTTCCTTTCCTCTCGCTTCCTCACTGACGCTGGGAACCACTGGCCGATCCTTTCCCTCACACAATCTTTTTCTTCCTCGAGATCCCCTTCCTTCTCTATTCGCACCGCCGCCGGTCTTTCCTTTTCGACACGGATCTGCGATCTCCCCTACCAAACCTCGCCTCTGACCCCGACTATAAACAGAGGACAATCCCTGCATCTCGTTTTTGCAAATACCATCGCCTCTCCCCTTACCAGAGCACCCGTGCAACCTCGCAGGAGTTCCTTATGCCACCATCGTCTTTTGGCTCGCCGCTCTCAACCCCGTCACCCGCGACGCCGTATGACGCCACCTTCACCCTCGCCATACTCCACTGCACCACCTGGTAACCTTGCCCTCGCTGGATACGTGAGATGCCGCACACTCTCTTCGGGCCTCGCCGGAGTTGTAGCTTGCTCGAGCATCACCGTTGTCATCTCGCTCGGTCCTGGCACCCTCGAGCACCATTGTAAACACCATCAAGACACCCTCGGAGCGTCGTATCCCCGCAAGGACACACCCGATGCCTCTGACCACCGAAGCACTGCCGCCGTCCACGCCCGAGCCACCTCACCGTCGTCCACCCCGCTGTAAGCTGCCGACCCTTTTCCTCAGATAGGTCACCGCTCAACGACTTATATTAAATCTAATCTAAATACAAATTGGTACGAGTTTTAATTACGATTTTCTCCGGTTTAGTTACTCGAACCGGAGGTTTACTAAAACCCGTACGATTTATTTTTTTATATAGCCGCAAACACTGAATTCCTTAGGCATAGGGTGTCCGTTCGCTAGCACCGCAGCGAACGCCACGTTGCCAATCAGGTCGCGCCACATAGCCCTGGCCGACCTATAGCTTTTAGTTCTTTTCTGTTTTTGTTTTCTTTTTCAGAAATAGTTTCTGTTTTAGATACTTAATATCTTTTAGGTTATTTAGTGTTTTGAGTGATTCTTTTAACATTTGTTTTACAGTTTTGTGTAGTTTCTGTTTCTGCAATTAGTTTTCAAATTTGAATTGGTTCAAATTTGCTCAAATCATTAATTTGTGAATAACTTGAGCTTAAAAATAGATGTTGATTTGATTCTTTTTGCTCCTATGTTCTTATTGTTTTGTTTATCCAGAGGAGCAATAAAATATATTTTATTTTATATTTCAATTTCTATTTAGATTAGATTCAAATCTGATTTGTTTAGTTAGTTTTATTCAAATAGAAAAGTATTTCTTTTATTTCTTAGTATTTATCTTTTTTAAATTTATGACAAGTTATTTTATGTTTCTTTTAGTCAACAATAGCCATTTTTATTTTGTAGTTAAAATAAAATTTTATTATTTTGTCTCTGTAGTTTTGTAGGAAAACTTGTTTCAGACATAAGTAGAGTTTTATAAAAGCTTTTAATTAATTATTTTTGCTACTAAAGCATTAAATTAAATAATTTCTGTTAACTTAGTTGTTATATAATTTTATTTTCTGTTAATTTATTATTTTATTGTTTTTGTTGCTATTGAGTGTAATTTGGACAAAAACTACTTTGTGTTGTTGTAGTAGAAAACTCCATAGTTTTCTTTCAAGTTTCTTTTTGGATTCTTATTTGATTTTTCTTATTGATTTTTTGGATCTATTTTAATTGTTGTTTGTTTTATTAATTGATAGATGTATGGCAAGTGTGATTGCTTATGTGAGTGCAATGTTTGACTATATAGATTTCATTGAAGAATGACGAGTAGTTCTAACAAGTTTTTTGAGAGCAATATTATCTTCATCAACTTTACCAGGAAAGTTCACTTTGACCATTTGTTTACCTATGTTTTACTTGCATTTAGTGTCACCCTTTCAACAACCCCTCCAGTAGTGATATTGAATCTTGTAGTTGAGTAGTATGCATGAGGTAGGAACCCACTACCCTCTTATCAAGCCTCGGGACGCTATTTATTTTAATTTTATACTATGGTAGATGAGGATTGGTATGAGTGTTCGGGAGTGGTGTGACACGAAGGACTCTACGTCAAAGACGAGTACTCCATGATGGCATCTTCAAGGCCTGCATCTTCAAGACCTCAAGACTTCAAGACTCGAGACAAGATTTCAATACACACTACTGGGTGGACTGGTTGTGAGCCCCCCTGGAGTACCTAGTGGATGCCTAGTGAGATGGAGTAGGCCAGTACTCATGAGGAAAGTTCCACCCAGCCTCAAAGAGAAGGAAGAATACTTCATGCCCGGATGCTTATGTTTTAGTGAGCTCGAGTAGGCCTAGGTGGATGCCTAGTGAGTTGGAGTAGCTTTCGCCAGGCGATAACTATGCGGTGTTTAAATATTTTAGTTATGCAAAAAATTATTGTTCAATAGGGCTATCTGATGCTTAAGTATGAATTGACTAGTTCAATTTCACGAATGGCTATATTTGGTTGTTTATAGTGAGCATATGCCTTGTTTATCTGTATTTGGTTCTTAGGTTGGTTGTAGTGAGTATTGGTCCAATTTTCAAGCAGACGCCTTACTTTTTTGTATATGGTTGTTATGTTGGTTGAAGTGAGCATCTATCAAGTTTTCAATGGCTATATGTGGTTGTTATAGTGAGCATGTATGCCTAGTTTATTTCAGTTATTCACAATGTGATGTTCATTATGTGCAAGTATGAACTATGCAGTTCAGTTTCATCAACACCACCTGTTATGCCCCACGTAGTTAACACGTGCCCTTTACTCCTATTTTAAACATTTACCCAGCGTGATGTTTAAGCATGAGCGAAATTCTGTTCATTTTCAACAATACCTATTTAAATTACAACATTTGGTCGCTCATAAGCTTGTTGTAGCTAAAACCCCTGCCATTTTTTATCTACTTTAATAGCATGCTGAAACAAACATATTCAAGCTATCATTTGGAGATGAAGTTGTTTACCTTGGCTATATTTGGTCGATGTAAGACGGTTGTACTTATTATAACTTCACATGTACATACACGGGACAACAATCGAAGTGGCCAATATTTCCCATCGAAGTTAGTTTCATCCCTTGGCTTATACTCCCTCGGTTGCATGATCTAGTGGATACATATTTTTTGAATATTCAAACTTTGCAAACTATGAACAAATTTATAGAGAATACAATTTATATCTACCACACCAAAATGTATACAATATGAAAGTAAATTTTGTGAAGTATCTAATGAAATGTATTTGCAATTCTAGATGTATATGTTTTTCTCTACACACTTGGTCAAAGTTAGTAAATTTTGACTTCTCAAAATATTTATACGTAACACATTGTGGAAGTGAGGGAGTATTATATCATACCATACTTACATTGCATTTTAGCTTCAAATATTCACTTGTTGCTTGTAGGTACATATGTCCTTGGTAAAGATCCATGCCTAGACCCTTTTTGCGTGTGGGACAATGATACTTGTAAACTGTGTTGGTATTTCCCCCCAAAGAGTAGGGGATGATGAAGAACAGTAGAGGTAAGTATTTACCTCAGTGATAACCAAGGTTTTCAAAGAAATAGGAGAACCACACAAACTCCCGTCTTCAGCGCCTACACACAAAAGAGCAAACACTTGCACCCAACGCGCGCAAGTGGGTTGTCAATCCCCTTGAACTCGTTACTTGCAAATGATAAATAGTGATAGACATATAGTTTGGTAAATATAAATTCAAAATAGAAATGAAGTAAATAATGGTAGCAAGGTATTTAGAGTTTTTGTAAATATATTTGTGAAGAGACCCCAGGGGGGATAGTCTTCGCTAGAGGCTTCTCTCTCAAAGAAAGCATACAATGGGTAAACAAATTACTGTTGGGCAATTGATAGAAAAGTGAATAGTTATGTAATAT
This sequence comes from Hordeum marinum, assembly GCA_022496015.1. NCBI lineage: Eukaryota > Viridiplantae > Streptophyta > Magnoliopsida > Poales > Poaceae > Hordeum > Hordeum marinum. The sequence continues at coordinate 334,646,722 of CM039677.1, read as the reverse complement.
TTATTCAAGGCAATGATCATTTATATATACATCATGTCCATAAGCAAGTAGACCGACTCATGCCTGCATCTACTACTATTACTCCACCCATCGACCGCTATCCAGCATGCATCTAGAGTATTAAGTAAAAAGAGAGTAATTATTGGAGGAGGATGACATGATGTAGACAAAGTAAATCCAATTAATATGAAAGAATCCCATCATTTTACCCTTAGCGGCAGCAATACAATACGTGTCACGTCCCTTTCAATCACTAGGATTGAGCACCGCAAGATTAAACCCATTGCAACACACCGCTCCCACTTGAAGATAAATCAATCTAGTTGGCCAAACCAAACTAATAGATCTGAGAGAATTACAAAGCTATACCAATCATGCATATAAATAACCAGAAAGGATTTAATATATTTTAATGAATAATAGGAACATAAATCCATAATTCATCGGATCCTAACAAACACACCCCAAAGATGATTTCATAGGATAGATCACTGGGGGAATCGTGGTGATCTTTGCATTGAAGAATATATATAGAGAGATAGCCATCTAGGTACTAAATACGAACATGTAGGTCTGCGCTGAACTACTCACACATCACCATGGGAGTAGCAAGGTGGATGTAGAGGTCCTCCATGATCGATCCCTCCTCCAGCAGGGCACCAAAACAGGGCTCTAGATGGGCACATGGCGGAATAGAGACTAACGGTGACGAAAAAAGTGTTTCAAGAGGCTCTCTAGTTTTTTGGTATATTGGAGAATTTATAGGCCAGAGAATAGGCCAGGAGGCCTAGGGTGGCCCCAATCCATCAGGTCACAGCCACATGCCCTGGGTGCACCCTGTTTGCTTGGCGCCACCCCATCTGGCCTCCGGTCTCCCTCCGAAGCTTCCAGGTCTTATTTTTGTCCATAACAAACATCAAAAAGTTTCGGGGTATTTGGATTTCGTTTGGTACAGTATTCCTGAAAGGTAAAAGAACAAGCAGAAAACAACAATTGACACTATGCACTGAGTTAATAGGTTAGTGCTCAAAAATAATATAAATTAGCAAGTAAATGCCTAAAAAGTATCCTAGAATGATAATATAATAACATGGAACAATAAAAAATAATAGATACGCTGGATTCGTATCAGCATCCCGAAGCTTAATTACTTCTCATTCTCGAGTAGGTAAATGATAAAAACAGATTTTTTATGTGACATGCTACCCAATATGTAAGCTCTTTTAGTTAAGATAATTGATATATGATGAACTAATAAACATTAACATAGTAATATTCATAAACATAAGTAACACAATCATTAACTTTGAAAATATACAATCCTTAAAGAATGTTTACTCCCCATTCATTTTATCATATTAGTATGATATGGCTCCATCTTCACCACATAAATAGAAATGTCTAGCACCACAGAGTTAAACCAAGCAATTTGATAGTACTTTTTAACGCGCTTAAGCTTTTTATACCTCACTCAATACATGAGCATGAACCATGGACAAGCATATACGTGGAATAGAATATGGTGATAGATATCAGAGGAGTAAAAGTGGAGAGGAAAGTCTCGCATCAACTAGGCAACGAGCTATGTAGATGCTCATCAATCGACATCAATGCAAGGAGTAGGGATTGCCATGCAACAGATGCGGTAGAGCTATAAGTGTATGAAAGCTCAACGGAAGCTAAGTGGGTGTGCATCCAACTTGGTTGCTCACGAAGACTTCCGACATTTGAGGAAGCCCGTCATCAGAATATACAAGTCAAGTTCTATAATGAAAAATTCCCACTAGCATATGAAAATGACAAAACATGAGACTCTTTATATGGACAACATGACGCTTTCTCTAAGCACAATTGTGGAAATAGAGGTAGTGGCACTGTCCCTTCTCTCGTTTGTTTTTTCTTTTCTTCCCTTTCTTTCCCTTTTTATTTCTTTTATTTCTTTTTCTCTTTTTTCCATTTCTTTCCTTTTTTTAATTTTTTGTCCAGAGTCTCATCCCGACTAGTGGGCAATAATTGTCTCAATCATCCTTTCCTGACTGAGACAATTCCCTAATAATGATAATCATCATACTTTTATTTACTTACAACTCGATATGAAAAACTGCTAAACAAGCTGACTGTATATGAATGCCTCTAGCAGTGTACTAGGATGTGCAATGATCTAGCATAACATCTAAACAATGATGAATGGTGGCTTTGCCACAAATACTATGTCAGTTATATGATCATGCAAAGCAATATGATGATGAACACACAAGTCATATAACGTAACTGTGGAAGTTTCATCGCAATATAGCTGGGAATGACTATGGAAATGCCATGATATGTAGGTATGGTGGTTGTTTTGAGGAAGATATAAGGAGGCTTATGTGCAATAGAGCGTATCATGTCGCGGGGTTTGGATGCACCGGCAAATACTGCACCGATCCTCGAGGTGAGAATGGGCAATGCACGGTACCGAAGAGGCTAGCAAATGTATGGAAAGGTGAGTTTGCGTAAATCCATGGATTCACATTAGTCATAAAGAACTCATATATTTATTGCAAAGGTTTATTATCTCTCTCGAAGCAAAGTACTACTCGCATTCCCCTAGGGAGGAGGTTGGTAGGAGTTAACCATCATGCACCCTCGACCTAAACAACACTAGGATTTCAATGAGGAATAAGAATGTTCACACATCATCATCATTCCATAACAAATATTTAGATGAACAACAAATTAACACCCTTTAACTATCGATACTTATACTAACCAACAACCATGAACTCACGCCCTTTCATATTACCGCATCAATATGATTAACCCACAATTTCTCTTTTATGTGCTACATGAAGGTTTTGATTATGCACTCCTTGAATACCTATTATTTTTGGACTAGTCTTATTACCCATGAAAATTACCGTCACTATTTATTAGAATCTCAAACAAATTTAAGTGACCAACGAGAGTTCAATTAGTTCTATAAAATCTATACGCCATCATGCTCTATTAGTTATAAGTGAAGCACTACAACAACTACTTAGCTCAAAAGATATAAGTGAAGCACATAGAGTATACTAACAAATCATGGTGAACACATGTCTCTCTCAAGTATGTGTGTCTAGCAAACAATGATTGTGGAAAACTAAAACAAAAGATAACTATAACACATGACGCTCCAAGCAAAACATGTATCTTGTGATGAATAAAAATATAGCTCCAAGTGACATACCGATGGACTGAGACGAAAGAAGAGATGCCTTCTAGGGAATCCCCAAACTTAGACGCTTGTGCCTTCCTAGAATTTTACCTTGGGGTGCCTTGAGCATCCCCATTCTTAGGCTCTTGCCTCTCGTTATTCCTTCATACATCGTGATCGCACCCAAAACTTGAAAACTTCAGCACAAAAAATACAACAGAAAACTCATGAGATCCGTTAGTATGATAGGTAAATAAAACAATTTAGGTATTGTTATAAATTAGTCATATTTATTAGTGCATAAGGTACTGTATACAAACTTCTCCATGGCTTATATACCCCGATAAAATCCATGGCATCATCAAAGCAAGCATACCATGCAAGAAAAACCATAATTTGTCTAAAACAGAACAATCTGTAATGACGTGTTGACGTTCTCGGAACGGGGGTATCCAGACCTGTCTGCGTGCAGGATAGGACATGGCCCACTTCATCAGCCAGGCTTGGCCTGGCGTGGCTCTACTCAAGACGAGGCCCCCGCAAGGACCTCGGGCTCGCAAGGAAGGATGTCACCAAAGCCATCAAGGATGGGCCTCCTCAGGGCCCTCCCGAGTGGCAGAGATCTACATGCAGAGCCCGGCCTCAGGAGTCAAAGGTGACGCTAGGAAGGACAAGCGGGCGCCAGCGCGCCAGGCGGCGCAATTTCCCCTTTGGTGCAAAGGGAGCAAGGACGTACGCTGGTTCCCAAAGCGCCGCCCAAAGGTTTCCATTCTGTTGCAACAAGACCACGACCATGAGCCCCGCAGGCCGGATATCATCACCGAGCCCACCACTGCACCATCGACAACCACTTTGCAGGCGAAGACCACCTTTGGACACTGGCAGATGTACTCCCGCCCCTCTTCAAAATTGGCCTTTGTGGGATCCCTTCCCGCCATTGTGATAAGGGAAGAGGACCCGGGCCATCGCTATATATAGAGGCTAGGCCACACCATAGAGGGGACGGGAGATCCAACACTTAGCCACTTGACGAACCACCACAAGGCAGGCTGCCAATAACACCTCTTCAGCGCCCTCATGAGGCTCAAGCCCACTGTAGGATCGAAAGTAGGTCTAGAGGGGGGATGATTAGACTACTTGACCAAATAAAACTATGCTTTTTCCCAATTTTAATTCTTGGAAAGTTTTAGCATTCATAACATATCAAGTACACCCTACACATGCAAGTCTAAGAGTATAGCAGCGGAAAGTAACAACAAGCATGAGTAAAAGGATAGTGTAGGAAGATCAAACGCAATTGTAGACACGATGTTTTTTCCCGTGGTTCCGATAGGTGGTGCTATCGTACATCCATGTTCATGGATTCTTCAACCCATGGAGGGTAACGGTCGCGAGAGTCCACGGAGGGCTCTACCCACGGAAGGTTCCACGAAGAAGCAACCTTGACTATTCCATGATAACCTACGCCCACGAAGGACTAGCCTTACTCGGGGTAGATCTTCACGAAGTAGGGGATCTCCTTGCCCTTACAAACTTCTAGGTTCACTCCACAACATGAAGTAGGAGGCTACCAAGCGACACCTAACCAATCTAGGAGGCACCACCCGCCAAAAGGTAATAGGCTCGGTAATGACGATGAACTCCTTGCTCTTGTGCTTCAAGATGATAGACTCCTCAATAGACAATCACTCTCTCACAGATTTGGCTTAGTGGAAGAGATGAGATTGGTGGAAAACAACTTGGCGAGGCTAGAAATCAAGATCCATATGGTTGGAGTGGAAGATCTTCATCTCAACACAAGGGTACATGGTTCTCTCTCAGAAAACTGAGTAGGATAGGTATGGAATAGTTTTGAGTGCTTCTCTTTCGAGTGGGTGGTGGTGAAGGGGTATATATAGGCAACCCCAAAAATCCAACCGTTACACACAAAATGACCAACTTGGTGACACCGATGTGTTAATCTCGGTGGTACCAAAGTGACCAAAAGGTGGCAACTTTTGAATCTCGGTAAGACCGATATAGGAATCTCGGTTGCACTGACAAGGTGACCAACGGTCAGAATTGACAGACTTGGTGACGCCAATTCAACATTCTCAGAAGGATCGAAAGTGTGAACTTGCATAACAAAAAGTTGGCAACCCAACTCGGTGGCACCGAAAGCAGTGTCGACTGCACCAAAGTGGCTAGGGTTTGGCTGAGTCTGTCTAGGGTTTGGAATCGGTGGCACCGGGATAGGAATGTTGGTTGCACCAATTTTGAATGTTTGCGTATAGACAGACTTTGTTGGGAGAGCTTGTGGATGTTTTTGGTGACTATCACTTGCGCACGTATGAGCATTTTGTTCACCAAGAAAACCTTACCCCCTTTTAATAGTATTGGCTTTCCTATGGACTCAAAGTGATTTCTCACAAATGTAAAATGTAGAGTCCTCTTGCTGGAAGCTTGGCCAACCTATTTCCTTGCATCTTGGGGTAATTCCACATTCTGCTCAATCCTTTTGCCATCCCTATCATTGAACTTTTCCCGAAATATACTTGGTGGAAACATTAGTTCAATGATTTATATGTTGTTATTAATTACCAAAACCACGAAGGGACCAAATGTTCTTTCAATCTCCCCCTTTTTGGTAATTGATGACAACATATAGATCAAAGCTTCGACAAAGATATAATCAATGAATATAATCGTCGCTTTGAGAAGTATGTGATAAGCAAGAGCCCCCCCCCCCAAAAAAAATTTGTGCATTATTTTAAATTTGGATTTGAATGCAAATGCACAATTGATTAGGTACATGGGTCACTTCTTACATGTCACATACCACTTGGTGGTGTGCGAAAGTAATTAGAATGAACATCATAGCACAACACAATCAACCAAACATGAATGATCATCACATAAGCATTAAGATGACATGAAATAGTAGCATCACACATTCAAGCGTATGATCAAACATCATCAAGCGTGTATCACAGGCAACCAAAAGTGTGTCACAGCAACCAAAAGCAATTGTTTTTGTTGTTTTTGAAAACAAGCAACAAACACCAAACACTCTCTCACTCGAAGCCTAACGATCTATATATACTTCTCCCCCTTTGGCAACAAGTTACCAAAAAGTTCAAACACATATATCTAAGTGTTCTTGGGCTGATCTCCTCCGGTTGATGATGAAGGAGTCGAGAGAACAGCGTCGGCGAAGATTTCTGTAGATGTCGTGGATGGAGCTGGAGTGGACATTGGAGGTACTGGAGCTGATGGAGAAGGAGCTGTGATGACAGTAGCAAGAGCTGATGAAGAGGGCCTCAAGTCTAGTGCAGGCACTATGGCTGATCTAGCCTGAGTTGTGAACTGTGTGCTCGGCCTGAGAGGTGATCCATCCTCATCATCATCATCATCATCAAAAGAAGAAGTAGAAGAGACCCTAGGAATGTGCACTGAGTCAACTTCCTTTTGAAGATCTATAACTATCTTAGTCACCTTGTCCACCTTATCACCAAGAGTCTTGATCCTTGTTTCAAAGATCCTCACAAGACTGTCCTGGTTGTCCAGAATCCCCTTAATATCCTTCAGCATGCCCTGAACTGCTGAGATCAAAAGATCCATTTGATCGTTTGTAGATATGGGGGCTTGAGTGCTAGCGGCTCGAACTGCCTCTGCCTCTGCCTAGGCTATAGCAGATGTGGGATGATCTGGGTCCATCACCACAATGTTATCCTCAAGTTCTTGCTGTAGGGGCAAATGTGGACGAGCTAGAGCAAATATGTGCTTCTCCAACTCAGAGTTGAAAGCATCTTGATGTAGGGTGCATAGCAGCAAGAGCGCTTTTGATCAGCAGCAACCCTCTTAATTGTCTCAATAATTAAGTCCATAACTCTAATCTGGTGTGTCCGTCAAGGTGGATCAACATGTTGATGGAGTAGGCTCGGATCATCTTGTCATCTCCTGACTTGGGCATCAAGGTATGCCTCAGAATAGTGTTCATGGTATGGAGGCCTGCTTGCAGATAGTACATGGATCCTAGCTTGTGAGATTGCACTTTGTCTGTGGGGATAGGAGTATACATATCCTTCATGGCATTGTGGCTCGCCTTGGATTCTGAGTATACATCCAGATCACCATCCTAAACCTCTGGAACTACTAGAAGTGCAGCCCACTCATCATCAGTGGATTCATACCTTGCTCCTTCAGTCATCCATACAATTCTACCATCTCCGTAGAAATGTGCAGTGGAGTACAATTGCATGATCATCTCATCGTTCCATGTAGTAAGCTCTCTGCCAATGAACTCATCTAGACCAATGCAGTGGAAATTATCTTGGACACTTGGAAAGTATTCCTCATTCTCCTTAATGAATTTCCAATCAACATATCTCATATCACTAACAGCTGGGCTCTTGTCCAGCAGCATTGTCTCATAGAAGTCATGTTGCTCTCTGTTATAGAACCTATAGTCAACATCAGTTTTCTTCCTCTGGGCATAAGGATCTATAGCTCTCCAAGTCCCCAATCCTGAGTCTTTCCTCTTCTTCATATCATCAGCAACTAACTGGCTGGCATCATGTACTGGAAGATGTGGTCTGAGCTTTATCAATGTTGTCAAGTCATCATCATCTTCAAATCTGGAGGCAGTTCCTTTGTTTTTCTCAGAAGCTGGAATCTGCCTGGATGTCCTCTTTGGCTTCTCAGCAGCAGCCTTCTTGGATGTAGTCTTGCTGCTCATGGATGTGCCAGTCTTTGGCATAGCATCAGCCATAAGTTTCTTAGCCTTCTTCTTAGGAGGAGCCTTTACAGTTGGCTCATCCTCCTCTTCCTTAGCAGCAGCACCAGCAGCCTCCTCTAGATTTTCATACATGGAGGTAGGCCTGCCAATCACATGAATAATCCTCTTTATGGCTCTCTTCTCCCGTGCCTTCTTAGGCATAGACTTCCTTGGGGGATCAATAGACATTATGGCCCTAGAACTCTCATGTGCTTTGATAGTTTCAGAGCTAGCATAGACCTTGCTGACAACTCTCCTGGAAGAAGTAGCTTCAGTAGAAGACTTTTTAGCAGCCTTTTCTTGCTTCTTGGCAAGAATCTCCTTAGCTTCTTCCTGGTCCTTGTGGCAGCCTTGGGCAACCCATGGGAGCTGGGGGTGCCTGGGTCTGAAAATGAACTGGACTCTGGGCTTGTGCCTGGACTCATGTCAACTCCCTACCCTCGCAAATTCTGACTGTCCTCAACATTTGACATACTAACCCTGTGAATAGAGTATAAAAGAGCAGAAGTAGATGAGTCATCACAAAATGAGGCTGGTTTTTGGAAGTTTGAACAATAGATTTTCAAAGTTTTTTGCATTCTGTCAAATGAATATCGGTACACCCAAAGCAAGATTTTCGATGCCACCGAGACTGACTGTCTCTCTTAACAGAACCTTGGCACTCTTTTCGGTGAGACCGGAAAGAAGTACTTGGTTCCACCGAGACCGTTCTCAGCTACATAGAAAGACAAATCGGTGAGACCGATTTGTTTGCTTCGGTTCCACCGAGTTCCATCAGGCGACCGGCAAAACCCTAGAAAATCTAACATTCGCTAGACTATTGGAATTTTGAGTGGATAGGAGTGCGTGCAATGAGTGTCTTATAGATAAACTTAAATCCATTGTGCGAGAATCGGACGAGGAGCGCAAAGGAGGTTGAATCTGTACCCTAACTTGGCGCGATCCACTACGGCAGCGACGATGGAGAGGATTTCGTCGGCAGTGGCGATTCCCAGCGGCGAAGGAGCGCAGGGAGACAAGGATGACGACTAGGGGTCTTGAAGGCGGAAGCTTAGGGTTCTGAGGCGCGACGGTTTGAGGGTGAAATTCAAAGCGTCGGGGTCCACAATATATACCCACCATAGTCGGTGTCACTGATTCTAACTTTTTGGTGTCACCGAGTTCCTCAAATGTCAGCTGACATGGAAACTCGGTGCAACCGAGAAGATGGAATTGGTGGTACCGAGATTGAAAACCAAATCAACCCTAGGCATTCGGTAAGACCAAGATTTTGTGGTTGGTTCCACCAAGATGTACTTGGGAGGTTTTAATGGTCAGTCCTTATCGATACAGAACTCCGAGTGCTCCACACACAGAGGGATCGAAAATCACTTGTTCAAATTTTGTGATGCATCATGAATAGAGTATGAGGTGAGAAATCATAGATAGCTAAAGAAGTGGTCCTAGGAATTCTTGTATATCCAATTGGCAAAAGATAAATCAAAAGCCAAATAGCAACAATTGGATATCCTCGAATGAGTAATTAAATGCAGACCAACAAGCTCACAGATTAAGATGTCAAATGAAATCATGGCAAACATGCACAAACACTCTAGCATCTAAGAAGCACTTGGGTGATGACGAAGTCATCTATATATGAGTATTTTGACTTAGGAGCCAAGTAAGAGTACTTGATCATAGGTCATACTCATCGTTTAAGCACAAGTGGGGTTACCACTTTAACATAAAGCATTTAATGTTGTCACATACTAAGAGATGGTTTGACTCAAGTCTTAGAGTAAAGCTCCCCCATGATGTGACTCCCTGCCATAAGAGGAATAAACTAACCTTGGGTTTTGTCGATGAAGACTTCATGTTGGTGAGGTAGTGGTGGATGCTCAAAGTTGATGAAGATCACCAAGAGTTGGGAGCATCATTGTTGTTTCCTTACTCTTCTCACCAACATGGGTTAGTCCCAACACACAAGAGACAAATACAAGGATATCTATGGACATGGAGTGCAAAGCATATGTGATGATTTCCATTGATTTTTTGATTACCTTGTCCCTTTCTTACCTATGAGGGAATGTGTTACTCCTTGATATCGCATAGGGTTGATGTTGATTGCAAATAGATCTTGCCAAAAATGAATGTGAGTGAATTTCATTGGCAGAGTCACCCCTCAAGAACTTTCTAGTTCTTCTTCTTTGCGACCCACATCAAGTTGATGGGCATCCTTGGTGTTGAAGTAGCACTTGTAGAAGTTTAGCTTGTAGTAGCCTTGGGAACTTACTTCACCAAAGCTTGGGATTCATCTTCATAAGAGTCAAAGTCCTCTTGGAGCTTGTTCTTGCCCTTAAGCTTGGTGTCTTGTGGTGGAAGGTCATCTTGAGTGTTTGCCCCCTTGGGAAGAGTATTTTCATACTTCTCCTTTTGAGGAACAAACTTGGGCTCGGGATATTGACCTTCTTCCCATTCAACTCCATTAGCGTTGAAGTAGCCAACACCACGATTCTTCCGGTATCCTCCATGCTTGTGTACAATCTCATCAAATTGTTTGCACCCGGCAAGACTCTTGTAGATACATTTCTCTATAATTCCTTTCAATAAAGCATTTTCTTGCTCAAGTGTAACTTGGCTAAGAGAATCATCATTAGTGGAATCAATAGAACTACTAGGAGCAACATTATTGGATTTAGCATTTTTATTGTTGTTACTAGATGAAGAACCTTTCTTGCCTTTGTTACTAGTTTGCTTAGATTTGACTTGTGGCATGAATATATACAAGAGTAGTCGTTTGGCAAGATAAGATGAAGTCTTGTTTCGGAGATCATCATTGATAGCTTTAAGAAATTCATGTTCTTGCTCCAAAATGAGCTTCTCAAAGCGTAGCTTCTCATGAGTTCTTATAAGCTTTCTATGAACTTCAAGAGTAGATTCATGGGCTAACTTAAGAGTGTTGAGTTCTTTAGTTAGTTCTTCTATTTTCATCTTATCATCGTCAATTGACCTATCTTGACTAGCATGAGAAATATCAATTCATTATGATCAACATCACTAGTTTTATCACATAGCAAGTAATCATCATAAAGCAAATCATCTTCATCACTATCGAAATCAAGATATTCAGGGTGTGATACCTTAGAGCCTTTAGCCTTGAAGCAACTTCCACTCCCTTCATTTGGTGAATCAAATAGATCATAGGAGTTGGTTGTCACTAGTGCAATTGCGGCAACACCATCATCTTGACTATAGTCGGAGTTGGAGTGATAGCTTCTCTCGGAGTGGTTATCGCAGTCAGAGCCGGAAACCCATTCACCAACACGAGCTTGATGTTTCCTTCTTGAGTAGATCTTGGTGTACTTGTCGTTTTTATCCGAGTCCCTACTTCTCCTTGAGGGTCTTCGTTCATAACGATCATCTCTACTCCTTCTCTCTCTTCGAGGTTATTCATCTCTTGAGCTTCGTCTTCTAGGTGACTCTTCTCTTTGTTTGTAGGGAGCCGTGCACTCATTGGAATAGTGTCCGGGCTTCTCACAATTGTAGCAGTTTTAGTCACGACTTGACGAATGCTTCTCTTCATGTCTTGAGTTGGATCTACGATCTTTGCTTCTATTCTTGTAGAACTTGTTGAATTTCTTGACCATGAGGCTTATCTCTTCATTTGTAACAAGGTTTTCGCTTGAGGTAGCGGGAGCATCACTTGTGGCTTTGTAAGCACCGCTAGACTTGTGGGGATGCACTTCCTTGTCTTTGAGTGTCATCTCATCAGCAACAATTCTACCAATCACTTCCATTGGTTTGAGATCTTTGTAGTTGGGCATCATTTGGATCAAAGTGCACACGGTGTCATATCTCTCATCCAAGGATCGAAGTATCTTCTGGTGTAGCAACCCGACCTAAAACGGTCAAATCTCCGGTGTTTCCGTACCATCCCAAGATCATGATGGTACACACACGGTACATCAATGTATATATCAAAGGGAAAATCACACTGCTTTATTAATCGAAATCTCATATCGAGTCCTTTATTACAATAAAGATTACAATAAAGTGGCTGAAGGCTAACTCATGAGATAAGACTAATCCAAAACTTGTGGAAGCTTCAAAGGTAGTTGAGTCCATCTGACTCCAAGGGCATCTCACTGAGCGTAGAGCGTATCCTCACTCCTGGTCACAAAAGTACTCTGCAACATGATACGTTGCAGCCGTGTAGGTCAGCATATTGAATATGCCGGCAAGTCACAAAAGAGAGGGTGAAAATAATCATCTACTCTACATGCATATATGGCAGGTGGGGCTGTAAGTATAAGTTTAGCGTAAAGCAATTTTTTTGTACAACAAGAGAGGGGCAAAGCAAATATTATTACTACAATGTTGGTTGTTCAATGAGATGGTTCCACCAACCAATTCTCATACCCAAGTTAACAATAATACCCTCATCATTATAATTATTTGTGTTGAGAGTTCCAGATAGTTTCAGTTCCTTTGGCTCAAATTGACCATGACCATGGACACAGCTAATCAATTAGGTTTTGGGTACTTTGTAGAGTTTTGCACACGTTCCCCACAAGATTTGATCGCCTCCGTTGAAGTCCTCGCACTTCAGGGTGTTTGAGAACCGGATGATCAAAACGTGGTCTTACAAAGGGTTCCTCTGAGCCATTGTTGGTGCCCATCCATTCCTACCGTTCTTTTACATCTCGTAGCACCGCCCGTCCAGAGTCACCACGATGTCCAACCTAGCCAGAGCCCATAATGGCTTGTGGCTGTGCAAGTAAGCCTCGGGTCTTGAAGTATCCATCCATCTCTTCGTGTTTGAGTGGACCTTTCCGCGTGAATACTAGCACTTCTCTGTTTCTTTCGTGAGGAAGAGGAAGGATGGGTGGGTCCCATGTGTCGTTGTGAGAGAGAGATACGAGGGAGAGAGAGATTGATTGGGAGAGCACACGTGCGAGCTACGGACTCCTGGCGGCGGCTGGGGAGGAAAACGAGTGCTAGGGCTCATTCCCTCGTGCGCATGGCTGCTACGTGTACTTGGCTGGGCCGGCCTGGCCTGGCCAACGTGCGTAGCACTTTGGTTTCGTTTTTTACAGATCTGGACAAAGAAAAACATATATCAAATATTAAAAAATAATGGTGTTATATACCAGAACGATCGGAAAAAGAAATCCACTATTGTGAACATTTTTCTAGACGCAAAAGAAAAACTTTATGAAAACTTTATTTTTTGAAAATAAAAATAATAATTCAAATAAAACCAAAATTTGACTTTGAAATAAATTGGCACTATTTTCCTCTGACTTTAGGGGTGTCACGTTACCTCCTCTCATACTCTTTTCATAAAGTATTCTGTCAGGAATTTGTAAATAGAAATCAAGTGCCAATTGAAATGAAATCAAAATTCAAAATAAAATTCAATTGTCACATCCATTTCACTCAAAATGCATAGATGCATAAGTATAATTGTAAAAAATTCCAAATTGAAAATTTGGGATGTTACATCTTGATGATGAATTTGTCTGTCATTTCTTCGCTTCCTAAGTCGGCAATCTCATTGGTGATGAGAGCTAGCCTAGAGTACATTTCAGCGACTCCTTCACCATCTTCATCTTGAACTTGTCAAGTTGACCTTGAAGAACATCTAACTTGGATTCTCTCACAGACTCAGTTCCTTCATGCATATCAACCAAAGTATCCCAAATCTCTTTTGCCTGTTCAAGATGGCCGATTTTGTTGAATTTTTTGGGGCATAGGCAGTTGAAGATAATGTCACATGCTTGAGCATTAAGTTGCAACATCTTCAACTCTTTCGCGTTCTCTTCACGATCCGGTTCTCTTCCATCACCAAAGAATCACCTTGCAAGCCAACACGAACAACAGCCCAAACGGGAGGATTATGACCAAGCAAATGCATTTTCATTTTATCCTTCCAACTAGCAAAATTATTGCCATCAAAGTACAGACCTCTACGGTGATAATTTCCCTCACTAGATGCCGTAATTCTCCTAGGTTTTGAAACCAATGCAATGGATACCAATGCTCTAATACCACTTGTAGGATCGAAAGTAGGTCTAGAGGGGGGGGTGATTAGACTAGTTGACCAAATAAAACTATGCTTTTTCCCAATTTTAATTCTTGGCAAGTTTTAGCATTCATAACATATCAAGTACACCCAACACATGCAAGTCTAAGAGTATAGCAGTGAAAAGTAACAACAAGCATGAGTAAAAGCATAGGGTAGGAAGATCAAACACAATTGTAGACACGATGTTTTTTTCCCGTGGTTCCGATAGGTGGTGCTATCGTACATCCACGTTCATGGATTCTTCAACCCACGGAGGGTAACAGTCGCGAGAGTCCACGGAGGGCTCTACCCATGGAGGGTTCCACAAAGAAGCAACCTTGACTATACCATGATGGCCTGCGTCCACGGAGGACTAGCCTTACTCGAGGTAGATCTTCACGAAGTAGGCGATCTCCTTGCCCTTACAAACTTCTTGGTTCACTCCACAACATGAAGTAGGAGGCTACCAAGCGACACCTAACCAATCTAGGAGGCACCACCCTCCAAAAGGTAATAGGCTCGGTAATGACGATGAACTCCTTGCTCTTGCGCTTCAAGATGATAGCCTCCTCAACACACAATCACTCTCTCACAAATTTGGCTTGGTAGAAGAGATGGGATTGGTGGAAAACAACTTGGGGAGGATAGAAATCAATATCCATATGGTTGGAGTGGAAGATCTTCATCTCAACACAAGGGTAGGTGGTTCTCTCTCAGAAAACTAAGTAGGATAGGTATGGAATAGTTTTGAGTGCTTCTCTTTCGAGTGGGTGGTGGTGAAGGGGTATATATAGGCAACCCCAAAAATCCACCCATTACACACAAAATGACCAACTTGGTGACACCGATGTGTTAATCTCGGTGGTACCGAAGTGACCAAAAGGTGGCAACTTTTGAATCTCGGTGAGACCGATATAGGAATCTCGGTTGCACCGACAAGGTGACCAATGGTCAGAATTGACAGACTCGGTGACGCCAATTCAACATTCTCGGAAGGACCGAAAGTGTGAACATGCTTAATAGAAAGTTGGCAACCCAACTCGATGGCACCGAAAGTAGTGTCGACTGCACCGAAGTGGCTAGGGTTTGGCTGAGTCTGTCTAGGGGTTGGAACCGGTGGCACAGGGATAGGAAAGTTGGTTGCACCGATTTTGCATGTTTGGCTAGGTACAGACTTTGGTGGGAGAGCTTTTGAATGTTTTTGGTAACTATCACTTGTGCACGTATGAGCATTTTGTTCACCATCAAAACCTTACCCCCTTATTTTAATAGTATTGGCTTTCCTATGGACTCAAAATGATTTCTCACAAATGTAAAATGTAGAGTCCTCTTGCTTGAAGCTTGGCCAACCTATTTCCTTGAATCTTGGGGTACTTACACAATCTCCACAATCCTTTTGCCATCCCTATCATTGAACTTTTCCTGAAATATACTTGGTGGAAACATTAGTTCAATGATTCATATTTTGTTATTAATTAACAAAACCACCAAGGGAACAAATGTGCTTTCAATCTCCCCCTTTTTGGTGATTGATGACAACATATAGATCAAATCTTCGACAAAGATATAATCAATGAATCTAATTGTCGCTTTGATAAGTATGTGATAAGAAAGAGCTCCCCCTAAATTTGTGCATTATTTTAAATTTACGTTTGAATGCAAATGCACAATCGATTAGGTACATGGGTCACTTCTTACATGTCACATACCACTTGGTGGTGTGCGAGAATAATTTAGTATGAACATCATAGCACAACACAATCAACCAAAGATGAATGATCATCACATAAGCATTAAGATGATAGGAAATAGTAGCATCACGCATTCAAGCATATGATCAAACATCATCAAGCGTGTATCACAAGCAACCAAAAGAAATTGTATTTTTAAAACAAGCAACAAACACCAAACGCGCTCTTACTCGAAGCCTAAAGATCTATATACACTTATCCCCTTTGGAAACAAGTTACCTAAAAGTTAAAAGGCATATATCTAAGCGTTCTTGGGATGATCTCCTCCGGTTGTTGACGAAGGAGTCTAGAGAACGACGTCGATGAAGATCTCTGCAGATGTCGTGGATGGAGCTGGAGTGGACACTGGAGGTACTGGAGCTGATGGAGCAGGAGTTGTGCTGACAGTAGCAGGAGCTGATGAAGAGGGCCTCAAGTTTGGTGCAGGCATTGTGACTGTTCTAGCCTGAGTAGTGAACTGTGTGCTCAGCCTGAGTGGTGATCCATCCTCCCCCTCATCATCATCATCATCAGAAGAAGAAGAAGTAGAAGAGACCCGAGGAATGTGCACCGAGTCAACTTCCTTCTAAAGCTCCATAACTGTCTTAGACACCTTATCCACCTTATCACCAAGAACCTTGATCCTTGTCTCAAAGATCCTCACAAGACTGTTCTCGTTATCTAGAATCCCCTTGATATCCTTCTGCATGCCCTGAACTGCTGAGATCAAAAGATCCATTTGCTCATTTTTGGATCTGGGGGCTTGAGCACTAGCGGCTCGAACTACTTCTGCTTCTGCCTGTGCTGTAGCAGTTGTGTGATGATCTGGGTCCATCACCACAACATTATCCTCGAGATTTGGCTATAGGGGCAGATGTGGATGATCTAGAGCAAATATGTGCTTCTCCAACTGAGAGTTGATAAGCATCTAGATGTAGGTTGCATACCAGCAAGAGCGCTTTTGATCAGCAGCAACCCTCTTGATTGTCTCAACAATCAAATCCATAACTCTAATCTTGGTATGTCTGTCAAGGTGGATCAACATGTTAATCGAGTAGCCTCGGATCATCTTGTCATCTCCTGACTTGGACATCAAGGTATGCCTCAGAATAGTGTTCATGGTATGGAGGCCTGCTTGTAGATAGTAGATGGATCCTAGCTTGTGAGATTGCACTTTGTCTACGGGAATAGGAGTATACATATCCTTCATGGCATTGTAGCTTGCCTTGGATTTTGAGTACGTCCAGATCACTATTCTGAACATCTGGAACTCCTAGAAGTGCAGCCCACTCCTCAACAGTAAATTCATACCTTGCTCCTTCAGTCATCAATACAATTCTACCATCTCCGTAGAAATGTGCAGTGGAGTAGAATTGCATGATCATCTCATCATTCCATGCAGTAAGCTCTCTACCAATGAACTCATCCAGACCAATGCAGTGGAAATTATCTTTGACACTTGGAAAGTAGTCCTCATTCTCCTTAATGAATTTCCAATCAACATATCTCATATCGCTAACAGCTGGGCTCTTGTCTAGCATCACTCTCTCATAAAATTCATGTTGCTCTCTGGTGTAGAACCTGTAGTCAACAACACTTTTCTTCCTCTAGGCATAAGGATCTATATCTCTCCAAGCTCTCAATCCCGAGTCATTCCTCTTCTTCATGTCTGGAGGCAGCTCCCTTGTTCTTAGGGGGGGGGGTGATTAGACTACTTGACCAAATAAAACTATGCTTTTTCCCAATTTTAATTCTTGGCAAGTTTTAGCATTCATAACATATCAAGTACACCCTACACATGCAAGTCTAAGAGTATAGCGGCAGAAAGTAACAAAAAACACGAGTAAAAGGATAGGGTAGGAAGATCAAATGCAATTGTAGACATGATGATTTTTCCCGTGGTTCCGATAGGTGGTGCTATCGTACATCCACGTTCATGGAGTCTTCAACCCATGGAGGGTAATGGTCGCAATAGTCCATGGAGGGCTCTACCCACGAGGGTTCCACGAAGAAGCAACCTTGACTATACCATGACGGCCTACGTCCACGGCGGATTAGCCTTACTCGGGGTAGATCTTCACGAAGTAGGCGATCTCCTTTCCCTTACAAACTTCTTTGTTCACTCCACAACACGAAGTAGGAGTCTCCCAAGCGACACCTAACCAATCTAGGAGGCACCACCCTCCAAAACGTAATAGGATTGGTAATGACGATGAACTCCTTGCTCTTGTGCTTCAAGATGATAGACTCCTCAACACACAATCTCTATCTCATATATTTGATTTTGTAGAAGAGATGGGATTGGTGGAAAGCAACTTGGGGAGGCTAGAAATCAAGATCCATATGGTTGGAGTGGAAGATCTTGATCACAACACAACGGTAGGTGGTTCTCTCTCAGAAAACTGAGTAGGATAGGTATGGAATAGTTTTCAGTGCTTCTCTTTCGAGTGGGTGGTGGTGAAGGGGTATATATAGGCATACCCAAAAATCCAACCGTTACACACAAAATGACCAACTCGGTGACACCGATGTGTTAATCTCGCTGGTACCCAAGTGACCAAAAGGTGGCAATTTTTGAATCTCGGTGAGACCGATATAGGAATCTCGGTTGCACCGACAAGGTGACCAATGGTCAGAATTGCCAGACTCGATGACGCCGATTCAACATTCTCGAACAAACCGAAGGTGTGAACTTGCGTAACAGAAAGTTGGCAACCCAACTCGGTGGCACCAAAAGCAGTGTAGGCTACACCAAAGTGGCTAGGGTTTGGCTGAGTCTGTCTAGGGTTTGGAATCGGTGGCACCAGGATAGGAAAGTTGGTTGCACAAGTTTTGCATGTTTGGCTAGGTACAGACTTTGGTGGGAGAGCTTGTGGATGTTTTTGGTGACTATCACTTGTGCATGTATGAGCATTTTGTTCACCATAAAAAACTTACCCCCTTTTAATAGTATTGGTTGCACAACTATGGACTCAAAATGATTTCTCACAAATGTAAAATGTAGAGTCCTCTTGCTTGAAGTATGGCCAACCTATTTCCTTGAATCTTGGAGTACTTCCACAATCTCCACAATCCTTTCGCCATCCCTATCATTGAACTTTTCCTGAAATATACTTGGTGGAAGCATTAGTTTAATGAATCATATGTTGTTATTAATTACCAAAACCACCAATGGAGAAAATGTGCTTTCAGCTGCGAGCAAGGGTAGGAGTTGAAGTAAGCTGCCAGGTGGTGCCCCGACCGCGCGTCGACGCGTGCGCTCCCCGTGCTGCCGAACCAGCACCGTGACCGGGCGCCACTCGAGGCGGCCCCTCGGGAGCGTCAAGACCAGGCGCCGCCCACCTGTGCAGCAGCACCCGTCGAGGCAGTGGGTTGCCTCACCAAGCGCCAAAGCTCCATCCAACTACATGTCCCTGCAAGTTCAAACACGATCTTCGGCCTCTCTACGATGGCACCATGGATCCTGCCGAGTTCCTACAACTCTACTCGTTGAGCGTTCGAGCTGCCGTCAGGGACAAGAAGGTCATCGCGTGCTGTTTCCCATGGCGCTCAAGGGCGGTGTGCTCTCGTGGTTCCTTAACCTCCCGGTGGGATCCATCACCTCCTGGGAAGACCTGCGCAAGCGCTTTGTTGCCAACTTCCAAAGTACCCGCGACTGTGTGCTCACTGTGAATGACTTGCGGCGTGTGAAGCAACATGATTGGGAGACCCTGCACAAGTACATACAATGCTTCGCCACCATGCACCTCAAGATCCCGAAGGCGTCGGATGAGGCCATGATCTCCACTTTCGCCGACAGCGTCGAAGACCTCAACATTAAGGAAGAGTTCGCCATGAACGACGAAATGTGCTCTGCCGTGGAGATGTTCAACCTGGCCAACAAGTGCGCCAAGGCGGAAGAGGGCCTCCTGTCTCTCCGTGAGCTTCTGACGGCGGAGCTAGAGGAGAACAAGACCAAGGCCAAGGAGGCGAAGCGCAAGGTCCTGGCGGTACTCGCAGCAGAGCCTGAGGCAAAGCGCAACCAAGGCGAGGAGCACCCCGCAGGGGGAGACCGGCCTGCATCTTCCATGGCACCAACAACCATGACACCACCAACTGTTAGGAGCTCAAGATAGTCCGTGACGAACACTTTGGCCGACGCGCCAGAAGCACCAACTATGGCTTTGGGCGTGGTGGAGGCCGCGACAGAGGCCGCTGGGACAACAGGGACCAGCACCAGGGGTGGCACGACTAGCCTCGGGAGGACCGCTGGCGCGACTTACCGCAGGAGGACCGCTGGCGCGATCAGGCTCGGGAGGACCACTGGCGCGATGACCCTCTGGAGGGGTCGCGACGTGGTCAGCTTCATGAGGTCTGCCCTCATGAGGCCAGCCTACCAGCACTACCACCTCCACCCAGAAGGAAGGAAGAGGATAGGCAGGATGACGGGCCTGGGGGTTTCCAAGAGATCAGGGTCGTGGCCTGTATCCTGGGCGGCGCTCAGGGCCCAGCCTCCAACCGCATCTTCAAGAAGTTCGCGCGGGAAGTGAACGTATCACTCCCAAGGCCCTAGGCCATGCACCCCCTCAAGTGGTCCCAGACTGCCATCACCTTCGACTGGAGGGATCAGCTCAGGTGCTCAGCCATGGCCGGCAAGCTACCCATGTTGTGCACTCCGACCATCAGCAACGTCCTCATCACCAAGACCCTCATCGATAGTGGAGCCAGGGTTAATGTCCTCACCATCGAGACTTTCAAGACACTCCAAGTACCGTACGACCAACTTATGCCAACCAAGCCCTTCTCAGGAGTCATTGATGGTTCCACAGTTCCCATCGGGCAAGTACGTCTGCCCGTCACTTTCGGTGGACGCAAGAACTACCGCACCGAGACCATCGTCTTTGACGTCACCCACATCCCTCCCATACAATGCCATCCTCAGATACCTGGCCCTCTCCAAGTTCATGGAGACGACTCATCATGGCTACAACGTCCTCAAGATGTCGGGGAGTGGCGGTGTCATCACCGTCGCCTGCAATGAAAAGGACGTCGTCTGCTCCTCGATCATGCCTATCGCACGGCTGCGGCCGAATGCTCAGATGACGAGGAGAATGCCCCGCCACACGAGGATGAATGCAGGGCAAAGAAGCAGCTCACCCTTGCGGAGCGCCGGGGGGCTAGAACCTCCTAAGGCGGAGCCTCGCGCTCTGCATTCGGGAACGGGCCACCCCTTCCATCGCATAGGAAGGCGCGCTCGGCGCCCCCCTTGGGTCAGGCTCGGGGGCTTCTACCAAGGAGGCCCCAGCTTGGCCGGTGAGACAAGCAAGGCGTTCGGGCACAACCTCGAAGAGCGTCCCAACGCGCGACTTCCAAAACCAGGGGCTCGGCGCGAGGCGCCAAGCTTGCATGAGTCGGTCATCAAGGCGACCAAGGAACTTCAAGAAGCACAGGACGCGCAAGAAAGGGCCTGCCCTGCACCACTAATCGCAGCCTCCATTGTTGGCCTGGTCGACCAGCCGTGCGCCTGTGTCAACACACTCGCCATCAACGAGGCCTCGTCCCAGGGTTGGTTCTGGCCGGCGCGCACCGACCACGGGTGGGCCCATCTGAACAACTACGTTTGCATGCCCTCCCGCCTGGCAAACGTCGGTGTCATGTTCCAGCGTCTCGCTCGGGCCATGCTCGCGCCTTGCCTACCAAGATGTGATGAGAAGTTGGAGGAGATGACCGGACCGAGCATGGATCCCAGGCCTCAGGAGACGACGGGCCCATGAGGGTCGCGCTCGTGGAGGTACAGGATCGGGCCACAACGGCAGCTTTGGCTCTTCAGCGGCATGGCCGCCAGGTGACTTTTTGTTGATCTGTGCCAGGTAATTTTTTTGCTTGTCTCGTTTAAGGGTGCCCTCTAGGCCGTGTCCTCCCCAGGTGATCAGGGCGTACCCCTACAGCCATCGTGTTTCCAATATTTCAGCAGTTTTTCATCTATTCAACATGTTTCCTAATGTTTCCCACCTTGCATGCTCAGCCTTTTGTCTGCATGAATGTCGTCACTCTTGAGCGAGCCCACCTTCGGCTGCCTCAGCAGGAGGACCAGGCATGGCGACTGTGCTTGGGTGCATCCCTGCAGCGTCGAAAAATCCAGTGACTAAGCTGTTGGGGAACGTTGCATGGGAAACAAAAAATTCCCTATGCACACGCAAGATCTATCCATGGTGATGAGCATCTACGAGAGGGAGAGTGGATCTACATACCCTTGTAGATCGCTAAGCGGGAAGCGTTAAGAAACGCGGTTGATGTAGCCGAACGTCTTCGCGATCCAAATCGCCGAGCGTCCCGCGATCCAATCACGATCCGTCCCACTCTAGCACCGAACGGACGACACCTCCGCATTCAGCACACGTACGGCTTGATGACGATCTCTGCCTTCTTGATCCAGCAAGAGGGAGTGGAGAGGTAGACGAGTTCTCCGGTAGCACAACAGTGTTGTCGCGATGGTGGTGGAGTAATTCCAGCAGGGCTTCGCCTAAGCATTGCTGAAACCGATCTAGAGGAGAAACTACGAACTAGAGGGTAGGGTTGCACATGGCTGAAAATCTGTAGCAAAAACCCTAAAACCTCTAGTATATATAGGAGGAGGAGATGAGGAGGCTTGGCGCAAGGTCCAGCCCTAAGAGGCTTCGGCCAAAGTGGAGAGGAGGAGTCCTCCTCCTCCACTCCTAGTAGGATTAGCACTCCTTCCTTATTTCAACTTTTTTGCCTTTTCCACCTTTTTCTCTTTGGAATTTCTTCCCAGCCGCATGGACCTTCTATGGGACTTCGGCCAGCCCACTAAGTGCTGGTATTCATCCTCCCAAAGACCATGTAGCCTCTTGGGTCTAAATACACCTCCCAATGGTCCCCGCTACCCTCCCGGTACACTACTGATGAGCCCGGAACTTTTCCAGTGACCAAAACAGGACTTTGTATATATCAATCTTTACCTCTGGACCATTTCGGAGCTCCTCGTGACGTCCGGGATCTCATCTGGGACTCCTAAAAACCTTCGGTTACCACCATGCATAACTCTATACTACCAAAACAGCACCAATCCTTAAGTGTGCAGACATTGCTGGTTCGAGAACTATGTAGACATGACCGAGACACCTCTACGATCAATAACCAATAGCGGGACCTGGTTGCCCATATTGATTCCTATGTATTCTACGAAGATCTTTATCGATCAAACCTCTATGTCAAGGATTCAGTTAATCCTGTATGATGTTCCCTTTGTTCTTCGCTATGTTACTTGCCCGAGATTCGATCGACGGTATCTCCTTACCTAGTTCAACCTCGTTATCGGCAAGTCTCCTTACTCATTTCCATAATACAAGATCCTGTGACTAACACTTTGTCACATTGCTTGCAAGGCTTGTTGTGATGTTGTATTACCGAGTGGGCCCTGAGATACCTCTCCGTCACGCGGAGTAGCAAATCCCAGTCTTGATCCATGACAACCCAATAGACACCCTTGGAGATACCTGTAAAACACCTATATAGTCACCCAGTTACGGTGTGACGTTTGATACACACAAGGCACTCCTCCGGTGTCCGTGAGTTGCATGATATCATGGTCGTAGGAACATATACTTGACATGCAGAAAATTGTAGCAATAAACTGACACGATCATATGCTACGTTTATAGTTTGGGTCTCGTCCATCCCATCATTCTCCTAATGATGTGATCCCATTATCAAATGACATCACATGTCAATGGCTAGGAAACGTTGACCATCTTTGATCAACGAGCTAGTTCACTAGAGGCATACTAGGGACAAAGTGTTGTCTATTCATCCACACATGCAATGTGTTTCCAATCAGTACAATTATAGCATGGATAATACAAAATTATCATGAACAAGGAAATATAATAATAATAAATTTATTTATTGCCTCTAGGGCATATTTCCAACAGTCTCCCACTTGCACAAGAGTCAATAATCTAGTTCACATCACTATGTGATTTACATTGTAATGAATCGAACACCCATGCAGTTCTGGTGTTGATCATGTTTACCCCTTGGAAGAGGTTTAGTCAACGGATCTTCAACATTCAGATCTGTGTGCACTTTGCAAATATTTATGTCCTTCTCCTGGATATAATCGCCGATGGAATTGAAGCATTGCTTTACGTGTCTGGTCCTCTTGTGAAACCTTGGTTCCTTGGCCAGAGCAATGGCACCAGTGTTGTCACAGAACAGAGTCATTGGATTCAGTGCACTAGGCACTACTACAAGATCTGTCATGAAAAGCTTCATCCAGACACCTTCCTTCGCTGCCTCCGAGGCTGCGATACTCTGCCTTGCATGTAGAATCGGCTACCACGCTTTGCATGGAACTACACCAGCTTACCGCTCCCCCGTTGAGAATAAATACGTATCCGGTTTGCGAATTTGAGTCATCCGGATCAGTGTCAAAGGTTTCATCGACGTAACCCTTTACGACGACCTCGACTTAAGGATATTCTTGACCGCCGTCCAGTGCTCCATTCCAGGATCACTTTGAAACCTTCCGGCCATACTTATGGCAAGGCTGACATCGGGTCTTGTGCACAACATTGCATAAATGATAGAGCCTATGGATGAAGCATAGATGACGACACTCATCTTCTCTCTATCTTCTGCAGTCACTAGGCATTGAGTCTTACTCAACTTCACACCTTGTAACACAGGCAAGAACCCCTTCTTGGACTAATCCATTTTGAACTTCTTCAAAACTTTATCAAGGTATGTGCTCTGTGAAAGTGCTATTAAGCGTCTTGATCTATCTCTATAGATCTTAATGCCTAATATGAAAGCAACTTCTCCTAGGTCCTTCATTGAAAAACTCTTGTTCAAATAATCCTTCACGCTTTCCAGCATTTCTATACTGTTTCCAATCAGCAATATGTCATCCACATATAATATTAGAAACACTATAGAGCTCCCACTCACTTTCTTGTAATACAAGCTTCTCCATAAACTTGTATAAACCCAAACGCGTTGATCACCTCATCAAAACGCTTATTCCAACTCTGAGATGCTTGCACCAGTCCATACATGGATCGTTGGAGTTTGCAAACTTTGTCAGCATTCTCTGGATCGACAAAACCTTCTGGTTGCATCATATACAACTCTTCCTCAAGGAAACCGTTGAGGAATGCTGCTTTGGCATCCATCTGCCAAATTTCATAGTCGAAATAGGCAGCTATTGCTAACATGATTCTGATGGACTTAAGCATCGCTACGGGTGAGAAGGTCTCATCGTGGTCAACTGCTTGAAGTTGTGAAAAACCCTTTGCCACTGTAACATCCCAAAATTTCATTTTGGAATCTTATGAAATATAGCTATGCATCCATCATCATCATTTCTTGAATACATGTATTGTTGAAATGTTCTTTCTAAATTTCTGAAAGCCCTTTCTACTTTCCCTAAGTTGCTTTCACCTATTTGAAATCTTGGTAAAAAGTTCAAATAAGAGAGGAGGAACATGACACTCCACACCAGGACCCATTTGGTGATCTATTTGAACAAAAAAAATAACCAGGGATTATTTTGAAAATATTTGTAAAAAGGATTTAAAAACAATTAGGCAATTTCTGAAAATATTATTTTTTTCAAATTGTTCAAATGACAGAATAAAAATGTTCATTAAATGTAATTTATTATTATGCTAATTTTGATATATAATACTCCTATTTCTTAAAATGCTTTGAATGCTTTTAAAGACGTTTTACTACTTAGTTTAATAAAAAGAGTAACGGTTTTAGTATTAAACGGGCCGGCCCACGGCAGTTACTCGCGAAGTTAATACCGACTGGCCGACCGACGCGGAAACCTCACTCCCCTCTCTCTGACACCGGGTCCCACCCTGACCGACCGTTAGCCCGCGCGGTCGTCTTCTTCCCCGCACGCGACGCCGGACCTCGCCGGCAGTTACTCCCTTCCCCCCGGATCTCTCTCCTCTCTCCTCCCCCGCACCACCCGAGCACCCTATATAAGAGCCCCGACCTCCTCTCTCCATTCCCCCCGAATCCCTCTCTCCCTCGCCGAGGCGTTGCAGAATTCCTCGCCGGAGCTGCTCTGACCACCGAAGCTCCCTCCCCACGTGCCCGTCGCCTCGTACGTCTCCTCGCATCTCCGACCCCTCCGTTCGATGCCGGACCTCGCCCGCCGTCGCCTGAACCCCTTCGCTGCCTATCTTGACCACCGAGGACCCCTCCGGCAACGTCCTCGACCACCGGCCGCCGTCACCACTTGCCGGAGATCCTCTCTCTCTCCGGTAAGTCATCGGATCTATCCTCACCCTTCGGATCTACAATCCACGGCTAGGATTAGAACCCTTTAAACCCGAATCATTTTCCTCTTCGGTTCGGTCGCCCGCCCGCAAGCACTCGCGCGCACACGCCCCCAACCAATAGGAAAGCGCCACGTAGCCCCCTGGCCGTCGCATATCTAGTTTTCTTTTCTGTTTTTGTTTTAGTTAACAGAGTGAGTTCAAATTTTGTTTTGCTTATATCTTTTAATCTGTTTAATGTTTTGAGTTGATTCTTTTTGCAATAGCTCACATTTTTCATGTAGTTTCACCCTGTACTTTTAAATTTTAAATTTCAACTATAAAATTTGAAGTGAATCAAATTTTCTTAAAACCTTCAAATCTGAATAAATAGAGTTTGAAAATAGATTTTGACATGAATCTTTTTGCTACTGTTTGGTCTTAGTTAGGACTACCTTTATGCTTAGTTTGAAAATTTTTAGGATGATTTTGATTAGTGTTCTAGCTATAAACAGAATCTGCCTAGTATTATAGTATATTTTTTTATTTACTTAGTTTTAGTTAGTTTAACTTAGATTTAGTTTAAATTTGTTTAGTAGGTTCTGTTGATTTAAACATTTAGTGTTTTACTTATTGTTAATAAAAATATAAATTGTTTAGTTTATTTCTTTGTTAATATAGGAATCACAATTTCTTTTCAAATAGGTTTATTTTGATTAAAACAACTAGTTAGTAATAGTTTTGCTTTCAAACAAAGTTTTATATAATAAATTCTGTTTTCTAAGACAAGTTTATTTGTAAATTCTTTTCTGTTAAAAATATGTTTTACTAATAAATAATAAGTTTTGTTTTGCTCTTTTATTAGTAGAACTATATTTGTTCCATATAGTGTTTACCAAAACTTTTAAAAACTTTACTAAAGTTTTCCCAACAAACTTAAATTGATTTTCTTCTGTTTATTAATAAAATATTTTATTCTTTCCTTGCTGTCAACAATTGTTTTGTTATTACAAAATAGTTTTATTATGTTAGTAGTATTTTATCAATCATCTCCTAGTAAACAAAACTTTGTGTGCTTTCCTTGCTTGTGATTTGTGCATGGTTTTGTCTTGATTGTTTACTAGTTCTTTGTTGATGTGTGTATTAGCTACATTATTTTGTTGTATACTTATTGAGTGCTTGTTTGCTTCGTTAGATTATCCGGAGTGCGAAGCTTGTTACTTAGAGTCACTCACGTACGAAGATCATCAATCAGGCAAGTCACTTTGATCATGTTTACCCATGTTTTATATGCATTAGTTCTACCATCTTCCCCAATTGCATGCAAGATAGGTTAGTTGGAAACTTGGTTACATTGTTGTAGTATCATGTGGTAGGTACCTCCTCAACCCCTTTGACAACGTTGGCCCCGGGAAACATTGTTTTACTTTTTGCTATGCTATTAGTAGACGGGGTTGGTTGTGTGATTCATGAGAGTTGAGAGAGTTAATAATTTCAAGACCTACATAATGATCAAGACTTCAAGACTCCGAATTTTCAACTTACCTCTGGGTGGATGATGGTTGAACGGCACCCTGGAGAAACCAGTGGATTTGCCTAGGTGTTGCTGGAGATGGCCAGTATTCACGCGGAAAGGTCCACCCAGGCACAAAGAGATGGAAGGATGCTTCAAGACCCAAGGCTTACCTGCACAGCCACAAGTCATTATGGGCTCTGGCTTGGTTGGATATCGTGGTGACCCTGGACAGGCGGTGCTACGAGATGTAGAAGAACGGTAGGAAAGGATGGGCACCGTCAGAGTCGCAGGGAAACCCTTTGGAAGACCATGTTTTGGTCATTCGTTTCTCAAACACCCTGAAGTGCGAGAAATCAAACGAAGGCAACCAAATCTTGTGGGGAACGTGTGCAAAAACTCTGCAGAGTACTCAAACCTAATCGATTAGCCGTGTCCACGGTCATGGACGACTTGAGCCAAAGGAACTGAAACTTCAGGAACTCTCAACACAATTAAGATGATTGATGTGGGTATTAATAATTTGGGTATGAGAATTGGTTGGTGGAACCATCTCATTAATCAATCAACTTAGTAATATTTTTTTTGCTTAGCCCTCTCTTGATGAAGGAAAAATTTGCTTTTCGCAAAAACTTACCACCCCACCTGCCAAATATGCATATAGAAATAGATGATTATCTTTTCACCCCTCTCTTGTGATTTTGCCAGCATATTCCATATGCTGACCTACACGGCTACAACATATCATGTTGCAGAGTACTTTTCCGACCAGGAGTGAGGACACGTTCTACGCTCGGTGAGATGCCCTTGGAGTCAGATGGACTCATCTACCTTCGACGCTTCCGCAAGATTTAGATATTCTCATGAGTTGGCCTTCAGCCACTTTATTGTAACGTTTATTGTAATAAAGGACTCGATATGAGATTTCGATTAATATAATGCTGTGTGATTTCCCTTTGATATATACATTGATGTACCGTGTGTGTACCAGCATGATCTTGGGATGGTATGGAAACACCGGAGATTCGACCTTTCAGGTCGGGTCGCTACAGCCACAAGTTGAGCTTTATAGATGGTGACATTACCGTCCGTGTCCGTCTTCTTCTTCAAGATCCATTTATTCTGAATGGCCTTTCGCCCTTCAGGTAATACTTCCAAAGTCCATACTTTGTTTTCATATATGGATCCCATCTTGGATTTCATGGCCTCTAACCATTTCTCGGAATCCGGGCCCATCATCACTCCTCCATAGCTCGTAGGTTCATTGTTGTCCAACAACATGACCTCCAAGACAGGGTTGCTGTACCACTCAGGAGTAGTACGCGCCCTTGTCGACCTACGAGGTTCAATAGTAACTTGATCCGAAGCTTCATGATCATCATCATTAACTTCCTCTTCAACAATCGTAGGCTCCATAGAAACATCTTTCTGCGTTGCGCTACTCTCTGGTTGAAGTAAAGGTTCAATAACGTCATCAAGTTATATTTTCCTCCCTCTCAATTCTTTCGAGAGAAACTCTTTCTCAAGAAATGGTATGTTCTTAGCGACAAACACTTTGCCTTCGGATCTGAGATAGAAGGTATACCCAACTATCTCTTTCGGGTATCCTATGAAGACACATTTATTTGCTTTGGGTTCCAACTTTTTAGGCTGAAGCTTTTTGACATAAGCATCACATCCCCAAACTTTAAGAAACGACAACTTTGGCCTCTTGCCAAACCACAGTTCATATGGCATCATCTCAACGGATTTCGATGGTGCCCTATTTAAAGTGAATGCAGCTGTCTCTAATGCATATCCCCAAAACGATAGTGGCAAATCGGCAACAGACATCATAGAACGCACCATATCCAATAAGGTTTGATTACGACGTTCAGACACACCATTACGCTGTGGTGTTCCAAGTAGTGTTAACTATGAAACAATTCCACACTGTCTTAAGTGACTGCCAAATTCATAACTCAGATATTCACCTCCTCGATCAGATCGTAGGAATTTGATCTTCTTGTTATGATGATTCTCAACTTCACTCTGAAATTGCTTGAACTTTTCAAATGTTTAAGACTTATGTTTCATTAAGTAAATATACCCATATCTACTTAAGTCATCAGGTAAGGTGAGAAAATAATAATATCCACCACGCGCTGCAACATTCATTGGACCACACACATCAGTATGTATGATTTCCAACAAGTCACTTGCCCGTTCCATTGTTCCAGAGAACGGCGTTTTAGTCATCTTGCCCATGAGGCATGGTTCACATGTGTCAAGTGATTCAAAATCAAGTGACTCCAAAAGTCCATCAGCATGGAGCTTCCTCATGCGTTTTACACCAATATGACCCAAACGGTAGTGCCACAAGAAAGTGGTACTATCATTATCAACTCTACATCTTTTGGCATCAATGTTATGAACATGTGTATCATCACTATCAAGATTCAATATGAATAAACCCCTCACAATGGGTGCATGACCATAAAAGATATCACTCATATAAATAGAACAACCATTATTCTCTAATTTAAATGAGTAACCATCTCGCAATAAACAAGATCTAGATATAATGTTAATGCTTAACGCAGACACTAAATAACAATTATTCAGGTTCATCACTAATCCTGATGGTAATCGAAAAGAGAGCATGCCGACGGCGATCACATCAACCTTGGAACCATTTCCCACGTGCATCGTCACTTCGTCCTTAGGCAGCCTCCGTCTATTCCGTAGGTCCTGCTTTGAGTTGCAAATGTGAGCAACCGAACCGGTATCAAATACCTAGGCCCTACAACGAGAGATAGTAAGGTACACATCAATAACATGTATATCATATATACCTTGTTTATTGTTGGCCGCCTTCTTGTCAGCCAGGTACTTGGGGCAGTTCTGCTTCCAGTGACCAGTTCCCTTGCAATGAAAGCACTCAGTTTCTGGCTTGGGTCTAGCCTTGGGTTTCTTTACAGGAGGACCAATTGCTTTGCCATCCTTCGTGGAATTACCCTTCTTGCCTTTGCCCTTGCCATTCTTCTTGAAACTAGTGGTTTTATTGACCATCATCACTTGATGTTCTTTTTGGATTTCAGACTCAGCGACTTTCAACATCGCAAACAACTCGGCGGCTAACTTTGTCCATCCTGTGCATGTTATAGTTCATCACAAAGATCTTGTAGCTAGGTGGCAGTGATTGAAGAACTCTGTCAGTGATTGCCTCTGGCAGAAGGGCAATTCCCAACTCTGCTAGACGAGTCGAATACCCAGACATTCTGAGTATATGTTCACTGATAGACCCGTCCTCCTCCATTTTGCGAGGATAGAACGTATCGGCGGTCTCATACCTCTCGATCCGGGCATTATTCTGAAAGATAAACTTCAACTCCTGGAACATCTCATATGCTCCATGACATTGAAAACATCTTTGAAGTCCTAGTTCTAAACCATACAATGTTGCACATTGAACTATTGAGTAATCTCTAGAACGTGCCTCCCAAGTGTTCTTAACGTCTTCAGATGACATATCTTCGGGTTGGTCACCAAGCGGTGCATCATGGACATATGATTTCTGGGAAGCCGTGAGGATAATCCTCAGATTACGGGCCCAATCCACAAAGTTACTTCCATCATCTTTCAACTTAGCTTTCTCTAGGAACGCATTTAAAATTAAGGGGTGCTACTGCACGAGCCATTGATCTACAACATAAATATGCAAAGGTTACTTAGACTATTATTCAAGATAATGAGTTTAGTTAATCAAATTACTACCGCTCCCACTCAAATTGACATCCCTCAGGTCATCTGAGTGTCACATGATCCAAATTCACCAACTCAAGTCCGATCATCACGTGAGTTGAGGTGGTTTCAATGGTGAACATCATCATGTTGATCATATCTACTATATGACTCATGTTCGACCTTTCGCTCTCTTGAGTTCCGAGGCCATGTTTGTACATGCTAGGCTCGTCAAGTTTAACCCAAGTGTTCTACATATGCAACACTGGCTTGCACCCGTTGTATGTGAACATAGAATCTATCACACCCGATCATCATGTGGTGTCTCGACAGAACGAACTTTCGTAACGGTGCACACTCGGGGAGAACACAATTCATCTTGAAATTTAAGTGAGGGATCACCTTATAATGCTACCGTCGTCCTAAGCAAAACAAGGTGCATAAAAAGATTAACATCACATGCAAATCATAAGTGACATGATATGGCCATGAACTTGTGCTTTTGATCTCCATCATCACCGGCACGACACCATGATCTCTATCATCTTGATCTCCATCAACGTGTTGCCATCGCGATTATCGCGCCCACCATGCTTCTACTACTATTGCTACCGTTTAGCGATAAAGTAAAGCATTACATAGCGCTTAAAGATTGACATGCAGGTCATACAATAATTAAAGACAACCCTATGGCTCCTGCCGGTTGCCGTACTCATCGACATGCAAGTCGTGATATTCTATACAATACATGATCATCTCATACATCACATATATCTCATCATGTAATTGGCCCTATCACATCACAACATACCCTGCAAAAACAAGTTAGACGTCCTCTAATTGTTGTTGCATGTTTTACGTGGCTGCTACGGGTATCTTGCAAGAACAATTATCACCTACGCATAAACCACAACGGTGATACGTAAGTTCCTTTTCAACCTTCTCAAGGACTGCCTTAGTCGAATCCGATCCAACTAAAGTAGGAGAAACAGCCACCCACCAACCATCTTTGTGCAACGAAGTTACATGACAGTCGATGGAACCGGTCTCTCGTAAGCGTACGAGTAAGGTTGGTCTAGGCCACTTCATCCCACAATACCGCTGAACCAAAACACAACCAAGAGAGGAAGAAATCTAAGAATCAACGCCCACAAACTCTTTGTGTTCTACTCGAGATCTCATCTACACATAGACCTAGCTCATGATGCCACTGTTGGGGAACGTTGCATATGAAACAAAAAATTTCCTACGCACACGCAAGATCTATCCATGGTGATGAGCATCTACGAGAGGGAGAGTGGATCTACATACCCTTGTAGATCGCTAAACGGGAAGCGTTAAGAAACATGGTTGATGTAGTCGAACGTCTTCCCGATCCAAATCACCGAGCGTCCCGCGATCCAATCACGATCCGTCCCGATCTAGCACCGAACGGACGGCACCTCCACGTTCAGCACACGTACGGCTTGATGACGATCTCCGCCTTCTTGATCCAGCAAGAGGGACTAGAGAGGTAGATGAGTTCTCCAGAAGCGCGACGGTGTTGCGGCAATGGTGGTGGAGTAATTCCAGCAGGGCTTCCCCTAAGCATTGCTGAAACCGATCTAGAGGAGAAACTACAGACTAGAGGGTAGGGTTGCACGTGGCTGAAAATCTATAGCAAAAACCCTAAAACCTCTAGTATATATATAGGAGGAGGAGAGGAGGAGGATTGGAGCAAGGTCCAGCCCTAGGAAGCTTCGTCCGAAGTGGAGAGGAGGAGTCCTCCTCCACACCTAGTAGATTAGCACTCCTTCCTTATTTCAACCTTTATGCCTTTTTCCACCTTTTTCTCTTTGGAATTTCTTCCCAGCCGCATGGGCCTTCTGTGGGACTTTGGCCAGCCCACTATGTGCTGGTATTCATCCTCCCACAGCCCATGTGTAGCCTCTTGGGTCGAAATACACCTCCCGATGGTCCCCCGATACCCTCCCGACACTCCCGGTACACTACTGATGAGCCTGGAACTTTTCCGGTGACCAAAAAAGGACTTCCTATATATCAATCTTTACCTCCAAACCATTCCAGAGCTCCCCATGACGTCCGGGATCTCATCCGGGACTCCGAACAACCTTCGGTTACCACCATGCATAACTTTATACTACCAAAACATCACCAAACCTTAAGTGTGCAGACCCTGCGGGTTCGAGAACTATGTAGACATGACCGAGACACCTCTACTGTCAATAACCAACAGCAGGACCTGGATGCCTATATTTATTCCTACATATTCTACGAAGATCTTTATCGGTCGAACATCTATGTCAAGGATTCAATTAATCCCGTATGATGTTCCCTTTGTTCTTCGGTATGTTACTTGCCCGAGATTCGATCGTCGGTATCTCCATACCTAGTTCAACCTCATTACCGGCTAGTCTCTTTACTCATTTTTGTAATACAAGATCCCGTGACTAAAACTTAGTCACATTGCTTGCAAGGCTTGTTGTGATGTTATATTACCGAGTGGGCCCTGAGATACCTCTCCGTCACACGGAGTAACAAATCCCAGTCTTGATCCATGCCAACCCAACAGACACCCTCGGAGATACTTGTAGAGCACCTTTATAGTCAATCAGTTACGTTGTGATGTTTGATACACACAAGGCAGTCCTCCGGTGTCCGTGAGTTGCATGGTCTCATGGTCGTAGGAACATATACTTTACATGCAGTAATCTGTAGCAATAAACTGATACGATCATATGCTATGTTTATAGTTTGGGTCTCGTCCATCCCATCATTCTCCTAATGATGTGATCCTGTTATCAAATGACATCACATGTCAATGGCTAGGAAACCTTGACCATCTTTGATCAACGAGGTAGTTCACTAGAGGCATACTAGGTACCAAGTGTTGTCTATTCATCCACACATGCAATGTGTTTCCAGTCAATACAATTATAGCATGGATAATAAAAAATTATCATGAACAAGGAAATATAATAATAAACACTTTATTTATTGACTCTAGGTACTTTTGAGACTTTCATTAAGGCTTAATGTCCTCACCATCGAGACTTTCGAGACACTCCAAGTACCGAATGACCAACTTATGCCAACCAAGCCCTTCTCAAGAGTCACTAATGGTTCCGCAGTTCCCATCGGGCAAGTATGTCTGCCCGTCACTTTTGGTGGATGCAAGAACTACCGCACCGAGACGATCGTCTTTAACATCACCCAAACCCACCTCCCATACAATGCCATCCTTGGATACCCGACCCTCGTCAAGTTCATGGCGGCGACTCATCATGGCTACAACGTCCTCAAGATGCTAGGGAGTGGCGGTGTCATCACCGTTGCCTGCGATGAAAAGGATGTTATCTGCTCCTCGACCGTGCCTATCGCACGTTTGCGGCCGAACGCTCGGATGACAAGGAGAAGGCCCCGCCACATGAGGATGAACGTAGGGCGAAGAAGCGGCTCACCCTCGCGGAGCGCTAGGGGGTTGGAACCTCCTAGGGCGGAGTCTCGTGTTCTACATTCGGGAATGGGGCCACCCCTTCCGTCGCATAGGAAGGCCCGCTCGGCGCCCCCTTGGGTCAGGCTTGGGGGCTTTTGCCAAGGAGGCCCCCAGCTTGTCTGATGAGACAAGGGAGGCATTCAGGCACAACCTCGAAGCGCGTCCCAATGCGCAACTTCCAGAACCAGGGGCTCGACACGAGGCACCAAGCTCGCATGAGTCGGTCATCGAGGCGATCAAGGAACTTTAGGAAGCACAGGTCGGGCAAGAAAGGGCCTGCCCTATACCACTAATCGCAGCCTCCATCGTCGGCCCGATCAACCAGCCGCGCGCCTGCGTTAACACACTTGCCATCAACGAGGCCTCGTCCCAGGGTCAGTTCTGGCTGACGCGCGCCGACCATGGGTGGGCCCATCCGAACAACTACGTCTGCATGCCCTCCGGCCTGGCAAACGCCGGAGTCACGTTCCAGCGTCTCACTCGGGCCATGCTCGCGCCTTGCCTGCCAAGACGAGATGAGAAGTTGGAGGAGATGCCCGGACCGAGCATGGATCCCGGGCCCCGGGAGATGACGGGCCCTAGAGGGTCGCCCTCGTGGAGGTACAGGATCGAGCCACAACGGTAGCTTCGGCTCTTGAGCGGCATGGGCGCCAGGTGACTTTTTGTTGATCTGTGCGAGGTAACTTTTTGGCTTGTCTCATTTAAGGGTGCCCGCTAGGCTGCCTCCTCCCCAGGTGATCAGGGCGTACCCCTGCAGCCACCATGTTTCCCATATTTCAGCAGTTTTTCATCTATGCAACATGTTTCCTAACATTTTCCACCTTGCCTGCTCGTCTTTTTGTCGGCGTGAATGTCGTCATTCCCGAGCGGGCTCACCTTCGGCTGCCTCAGCGGGAGGACCAGGCATGGCGACTGTGCTCAGGTGCGTCCTTGCAATGTTGAAAAATCTAGTGACTAAGCTCTGCTTGGCGGGCCAGCCCCGTTCACTTCATCTCCTGGGGTCACTGGTGCTTGGCCCTCCCATGGCCTTAGGCAGGACGCTCGGTGTAGGCTGCAATGAAAATTCCAGTACTTCATATAGCGCCATCTATGTGAAGACCCAAGCACAACCCGTCTTGAGGTAGGGATCTCACGAGGCCAAAGCGCCCTCATGAGCTCCAAGATACACCTCCTAGTTCTACCGTGCCAGCCACGCGTATGA
This sequence comes from Hordeum marinum, assembly GCA_022496015.1. Classification (NCBI taxonomy): domain Eukaryota; kingdom Viridiplantae; phylum Streptophyta; class Magnoliopsida; order Poales; family Poaceae; genus Hordeum; species Hordeum marinum. The sequence goes on along the minus strand of CM039677.1, from coordinate 334,610,808 downwards.
ACTCAACGTATTGTACACGCCCGGAGCCCCCTTACCCGGAGGGTTCCCTCCCATGCAATGTGGCAGCCATAGCTCCGTGCTGGCGGGGAAGTCAACACTGCCCACCAATGGCTATGCCCACGCAATGTGGATGCCACAACTCCGTGCTCGCGGTCAACATGGTCCACAAATGACTATGCCCATGCAATGTGGAAGCCCTACACCCAGTGATGGGGATAAAAAACTGAGGGCGCCCTAGCGGTTGCATTCAACCTCAGGAAAGCTCCTTGCGGCCCTGCCTCGCTGCATTCCCTGGGATGTACACTTGAGGGGGCTGCATGGGGCCGCTACTGGGCCGGGCCCGATACTCGCCACCTTGCCAGGTCTGCTAAACCTCATCTTCACGTGCCCCTCTTAGGAGAAGCCGGCGTGGGAAGGTATGGGAGCCACTCGTACGTCAAGGGGGGCTCCTGAGCATTGCGACTCAGGAGCCTCACTGGCTTCGTAGCCCCTTACTCCTTGGGGCCATCCTTGGTGATCCGGTCGGTCCCAATAACGGCTGAGGTATGTGTGGGGCCAGGCCCTGCCGACGCAGAGCTCAACATGCTCAAACTCAAAACATTAAGGAGGATGCTGGAGCTCGTGCTTCAAGGGGGACTCCTAAGCATCACGACTCAGGAGCCTCACTAGCTCTATAGCCCCTCACTCCTTGGGGTCGTCCTTGGTGATCCGGTCGGTCCCAATGGTGGCTGAGGTATGCGCGGGGCTGGGCCCTACCGATGCAGAGGGCAAGGTGTTCGAATTCTCCAAGTTAAGCCTATCTTCATCATGTTCCCTTCATGAGGGCTGCTCACACGTCTAGGGGGACTCCTGAGCATCGTGACACAGGAGCCTCACTGACCCCGTAGCCCCTCACCCCTTGGGAACGTCCTTGGTGATCCGATCGGCTCCAACGGTGGCTGAGGTATGCGCGGGGCCGGGCCCTGTCGACGCAGAGCAAGACATCAAGCAAGAAGGAAACAAGGCGAAGAGTGCAATCATGTAGTTCGACAGTTATTACAAGCATTAAAAAGTTTCTGTGAATACAAACAAGTTTAACGCCTCCACGAGGCACGTCTAATGATGCAGGAAAGAAAACAATGAAGAGGATTCAGGAGGACCCTTCGCCGCCGCTCGCCCCGTCCGTAGAGAACTCGTCATTGACATTACCCGCATCGTCCTCCTCACCACTAACTTCTACAGTTTTAGGAGGCGGTTGAATGGTGATGCGGGTGAACCTCTTCACCAGCGCCTCCACGGCAACCTTCACTGATTCCGCAGTGCTGCTATGGACCTTGGGGGCGACTGGCCGGACCACGAAGTCAAAGTCGAACCCTGGCTCGTGGAGCTGTAGATGGCTGAAGACACGCATTACGGCTTCAGAAAAGAGGTCATGGTACTCGTTGTCCAAGACCCCCTCAACCTTGAGAATGGCACCCTTCAGTGCCTCCCAAACTTCGAGGCGAGCTCCATGAAGCTCCTCTCCGGAGCCACCAAGGGTTCCTCAAACCCATCCCGACAGAGGGAGTGGAGCGCTCGGAGAAGCCTGAGCTCGATCCGGGGAAGGGTGCTGAGTTCCGCGACCTTTCTCTTCCCGGCCTCAGCTAGAGCCATTTCCGCGGTCTCGAGACGGGCCTTCTCCAGGGCTGCCTCTCCTGCGCTTCCAGGCGCCCTCGCGCCGCGATACCATCAGCCTTTGCCTGGGACAAATCAGAGTCCCGGCCGGCAAGCTGGGGCTTGCAAGTCTTGAGGGTGTCCCGCTGCTCACATAGTTCTTCCTCGAGCGCGAACTTCTCTTCCTGAAGGACCTTCAAGAAGGACTCCGCCTCAGCGCGGCACCACTTAGCATACGCTGCACCGGCTAGTGCCGCCTCGAGGGATGCATTCGCCGACGTGGCCTCCTTCTCACTCCTCGCCACGACGACGTTGGCTTGGCCACAGGACGCCACGACAGAGGCGTTGGTCTGGAGTCACACGGAGAGGAGCCCCACACGATCGTCAGCGCCCGTGAGGGCATCCCGAACTTGGTCTAGGACGTCGAGACCACGCGGCGGGGGCACCAGGGCCTCCTCCGGAGGAGTCTCCTGCACAGTCGTAAGCGGTGCCTCCTGGGAGACTGCAACACGAGGAGCAGGAGGCTCCGGAGGCTACACAACAACCAAGGGCAAGACAGTCACAGACGGATCGATGGGCGGCTAGCCCTGGGGGTTGGCCCTCCGGACAGCAGCACCGGCACGCCATCAAGAACAGGAGCGACCAAACCAACAGGCATCGGGGGCTCTAGAGGCTTCACAATGGTGGCCAGGAGGGTTGCCTCGCGAACCTTCAGCCCCTCGCCCGTAGGCTCCTCATCATGCGACGGCGGCACGACGGGAGTAGACAGAGCGTTGGAAGACGCCTTCGGCTTGACGCCTGCCATCTTCTTCCTCATCTTTAGCGTGGGGACGTTCCTAGTTGCCAAGCAAAGGAAGAATCATTAGCACCCAAGCTATTGGAGTGCAGGAAAGGCCAAGCCAGGTACTTAGTCCTCAATGTCAACCCACTTCCTCTTCCTCTCCACTCCGATGAAAGCGACGCCCTCGCCTCTCTCAATGGGGGGACCGTCACGGCAGGGGACAGGGGGCACCATGCACCAGAGCTACCGCCGGAGGGATCGTTGAGGCCGCAGCCTCACCCACCTGGCCCGTAGGCTGCGACACGGGTGGGGGCGAGGCCGGCACCTCAACCACCATGCCAATAGAAGCAGGGTGCAATGAATGAGACTCGGCCCCACGCTTCCTGGGGTCGTCAGGCAGGCGGAGCGCGTGGCACGAGGGGTCGGCACGAGCCCCTTGGGAACCTTGGCAAGACGCGGAGAGCCCGCAGCAGAAACTTCACTAGCATCATTGTCATCCTCAAGGTGGCACAGGGGCACACTCTCTGATGGGGGAGACGCCCTCGCCGAATCGTCATCCGACGTCTTCTCCGAATCCTCTCCGCCTGAGGTGTCACTGGAGGACACCGTCACCAGGGAGCCAAGGCCCTCGACTGGGGAGAGCCTCAGTTGTTCGAAGGCAGGCATCTTGGCTACCAAAGCAGCCACGTCGTTGCAGCAGTACAGCGGGGTGCAGGCCTTGGGGAGATCTCCGGGGTCACCATTGAGCAGGGTCACCATGGTCCTGCTTAATTCTTTAGGGGTTATGCATGCAGACCAAAGCCTGAGGTTGTCGCCGCTGCCTTGATAGTCCCACACGGGCCTAGAGTGGGACTGGATGGGCGCCACGCATTCCGTCAAGAATTCCTCACTATCATCCCCCGAGTCATCTTCCTGGCGCTAATGTCGCGGGAAATCCACTCCAGGACGGGCTTGGCCCGGGGGTCAGAAAGCTTCGCGGAGCTCCACGCAGGGGTCTTCTCCAGCAGACCCTTCGGCAGCTCGAAGCGGGGGTTGGGACTGTCGGGATCCATGAAGACCCAGCGGTGTCGGAAGTTCTCCACCTTCTTCTCGGCCTTTAAGATCATGTTACCGCTTTGGACTGCAACGAAGGAGACGTGTGCCAACCATTGAGTGCCGTCGTGCACGCGCACACTAAAGAAATGTTGGAAGAGGACCACCTAAGGCTTCATGCACATGAAGGCCTCGCAGTAAAAGGCGAAGACGGACAAGAGCAAGATGGAGTTGGGCTCAAAGTCAAGGGCCTAGATCCCGTAGTGGTTGAGGATGGCGGTGAAGAACGATGATAAAGGCGGGACGAGCCCGGTGAAGACGCTATGGAGGAAGAAGGGATAGGCTGACATCAGCAAGGGCCGCCTCTCGAAGGAGCCGCCCCATATCAAGGTCTGCCCATGCTCGTTGGTCCCGTCCACGGTCAACAGGAGCACCGAGACTAGGTCGCCATCCTTGGCAATGGAAGACTCGGAGAGCCCCTACGAGATAAGAGCGGAGGCCGAGCTCTAGGCCTCTTGCTTCGACTTGCCAGCGAGGGCCATTTAGAGGAAGGACGGAGTGACGCCAGATCTGGAGGGTCTCAACTAAGGCTGAGATCTGGGAGCAATAGCAAGTGTGCAGAAGAGGAAAGTAGTAATGGCTCGGCGCTAGAAGTCAAGCTTTTGTCGATTCGGGCGATGGCCATGAGGACGTCTAACGTCAGCCGCACGATGCGCGCCAATCCTGGCCCGGCGGGCATTTGGGGCCCGCGGCACTTCGGGCCATCCTCAAGGCTTCACCCTGAAGCCGGCTCGAGTGCACCTTGGGCCCGAGGGCTACAGTCAGAGTTCTGGGAACGGGGGTACCGAGACTTGCCTGCCTGCGGGGCAGGACATGGCCCACTTCATCAGCCAGGCTTGGCCTGGCATGGCTCTACTCACGATGAGGCCCTCGTGAGGACCCCAGGCTCGCGAGGAAGGATGACACAAAAGCCAGCAAGGATGGGCCTCCTCAGGCCCCCTCCCGAGTGGTAGAGATCTCAATGCAGAGCCTGGCCTTAGGAGTCAAAGGTGACGCAAGGAAGGACAGGCAGGCGCCAGCACGCCAGGTGGCGCAGTTTCCCCTTTGGTGCAAAGGGAGCAAGTACATACACCGGTTTCCAAAGCGCCGCCCAAAGGTTTCCATTCTGGTGCAACAAGACCATGACCACGAGCCCCGCCGGACAGATTTCATCGCCGAGCCCACCACTGCACCACCGACAACCACTTTGTAGGCGAAGACCACCTTTGGACAGGGGCGGATGTACTCCTACCCCCCTTCAAAATTGGCCGTTGTGGGATCCCTTCCCGCCATTGTGATAAGGAAGAGGACCCAGGCCACCGCTATATATAGAGGCTAGGACACACCATAGAAGGGACAGGAGATCCAACACTTAGCCCCTTGATGAACCACCACAAGGCAGAGAGCCAAGAACACATCTTGAGCGCCCCTCGTGAGGCTCAAGCCCACCGTACTAGTTCATCCACCAAACCTCCACGAGAGGCAATCCACCAAAGCAAGACTAGGGTATTAGGCTTCACAACGGCCCAAACCTTGGTAAACTGTCGTGCTCACCTTCTTCCTCTTTATTGTGCGAGTTCGCCGTAGTAACCATCGAGTAGCAAGCTAGGTTGGGCGAGGCTACGAGGAACTTTCGCACACGCCCCTGTGTTAGAACCTTGAGGGTTTTGCGGAGCCTGAGATCCGACATGATCTGTGCAAACACCACACTTCTGTAACTCCAAATATTCTGAAACATTAGGACAATATGATGTATTTTTATACCAATACTATGTAAAAAATCAGATCAAAAATACGTTCCACTAAAATCTGAGAAATTCTTCACTGGACACAAAAGTTTCTGTTTTTGCACCGTATCAATTATACTTATCATAAACGTCATCCCAAGGCATTACATGGCACAAATACGAATTTAAATATAAAAACACAATCATTACAATAGCAATAATCATGTTATCACACCAATACATAAAGTAAAAGAGCAAAAAATTAAGATAACTATTGGGTTCCTAACAAGCGCTGTCATTTTATGCCCCTAGCTAGGCATACTGCATAGTATCAACTGTTGTCATCTATGAAGGCAAGGGGTCTAATTCCTTTAGCTATTTTCCTCTCTTTTAGGCATCAATGATATGGACAAATTGATAAATTTTAGCGTTGATAGTTTTTATGTCAGCTTTGAAAGTGCAAAGAGCATCAATTCTTTTTTCCAATGCATCAAATCTCTTATTATCTCACACCACATTGCCACTGATTTTAGTAGACAAATTGGATAACATTCCAAAGTTAGAATCCATAGTAGCTTTAGTTGCTTTTATTAGCTCAGTTTGACTATAACTCACAAGTATGGTAGGTTCAATAGTTTCTATCTTTGGTTTGCCAAATATGTTTTTCATCCTTTCATAGGTGTCAAACGAATTATTCCCAAGGAAATCATTTTCAAACATAGAATCCAAGACACTTCTATGAAAAAAGATAGACCCACATAAAAATATCTAAGGAGTAGTTTAATATGATTCTTCTAATTAGGTCTCATTTGTAACTCTAATAATCTATCCCAAGCTTCTTTCAAAGATTCATCACCCAAATGCTTACAGTCTAAGATTCGTGAACCTTCTCCTAAATAAGGATGAACAGGATTATCCAGAGGAGAACTAGCAAGTATGGCAAGCAAGAAAACAAGTAAAGTAGCAAAGATAAATATTTTGCTATTTTTGATTAGAAATAGAAAAATATAAAAACAAATAAAAAGTATAGCAAGTGAAAGATAATTTGTGAGAAGGTACTTGATAGGAAATTGATGATACCTCCCTGGCAACGGCACCATAAACCCTTCTTGATACTGGTGATATGCGTTGGGTTTTTCTTTGAAGAAGGAGGGACGATGCAGTACAGTAGAGGTAAGTATTTCCCTTAGTGAGAACCAAGTTTATCAAACCAATAGGAGAAACACGCAAACTCCCGTCTTCACTACCTACATACAAAAGAGCACACACTTGCACCCAACACGGGCAAGAGGGTTGTCAATCCCCTTGAACTAGTTAATTGCAAGCAATTAGTAGTGTAGATGATAGTTTGATAAATATAAAATAGAAAATAAATTAAAATTAAATAATGGCAACAAGGTATTGAGAGCATTTGTAAATATATTTGTGAATAGACCTGGGGGCCATTGTTTTCCTTAGAAGCATCCCTCTTGTAGAAAGCATACAGTGGGTAAACAAATTAGTGTTGGGTAACTGATAAAAAGCGCATAGTTATGCAATATTTATGCATGACAGTGATCATTACATATAGGCATAACATTCGTAAGCAAGTAGACCGACTCCTTCCTGCATCTACTACTTTTACTTCATCAATCGACCTCTATCCAGCTTGCATCTATAGTATTATGTGAAACAGAGTAATTCTTGGAGAATAATGACATGATGTAGACAAAGTAAATCAAATTAATATGAATAGTCCCCATCATTTTATCATTAGTGGCAGCAATACAAATACGTGTCTTGTCCCCTACTTTGTCACTGGGATATAGAGGACCGCAAGATTGAACCCACTACAACGCACCTCCCTCGCTGAAGATAAATCAATCTAGTTGGCCAAACTACACCCATAGATCAAAGAGAACTACGAACCTATCATATAATCATGCATATATGTGAAAAGACCAGCAATGAACTCAATATAATCTCATGAATAATCTGAACATAAACCCACAATTCATCGGATCCCAACAAACGCACTGCACAAAGTGATTACATCGAATAGATCATCGCGAAGATGCGATGAACTTTGTATTTAAGAACATAGAGATAGATAGCCATATAGGTACTAACTACGGACCTGTAGATCTATGGTGAACTACTCACACATCACCATGGGTGCAGCAAGGTTGATGTAGAGGCCCTCCGTGATCGACCCCCCATCCACCGGGCACCGGAACAGGGCTCTAGATGGGCACATGGCGGGACAAATACTTGCGGTGGCGGAAAAAGTGTTTCGGGTGTCTCTCTAAGGTTTTGGGGATTAAAGAGAATTTATAGGCCAGAGAACAACAATAGAGGGCGAGGGAGGTGGCCCCTTGGGCGCGCCCTCTTGGCTTGGCGTCACCTCGTACGCCCTACGGTCTTCCTCTGAAGCTTCCAGGTCCTTATTTTGCCTAGAAAAAATCATCAAAAAGTTTTAGGGTATTTGGAATTTGTTTGGTAAAGTATTCATGAAAAGCCAAAAACATGCAGAAAAGAAGACACTAGGTTAATAGATAGTTCTCCAAAATAATATAAATCAACATGTAATTTCCTAAAAATCATCCTAGAATGATAATATAATAGCATGGAACAATCATAAATTATAGGTACGTTGGTGACGTATCACACACTACCAGATTAAATCCTTGGAATCTGCGGGAAAAGGGGGATTGACGACCCTCTTTCCTTTGTTGGGTACGAGCATTTGCTTTGTGTGTGTGTGTGGAGGTGATGTTGACGTTATCTATTGTTGGGGAACGTCGCATGGGAAACAAAAATTTACCTACGCACACGCAAACCTATCCATGGTGATGAGCATCTACGAGAGGGAGAGTGGATCTACGTACCCTTGTAGATCGCTAAGCGGGAAGCGTTAAGAAACACGGTTGGTGTAGTCGAACATCTTCGCGATCCAAATCGCCGAGCATCCCGCGATCTCATCACGATCCGTCCCGCGATCCAATCATGATCCGTCCCGCGAACACATCACGAACCATCCCGCGGTCTCGTCACGATCCGTCCCGCGATCCAATCACGAACGTCTCGTGGCCTTGATCACGATCCTTCCGATCTAGTACCGAACGGACGGCACCTCCGCGTTCAGCACACGTGCAGCTTGATGACGATCTCCACCGTCTTGATACAGCAAGAGGAGGTGGAGAGGAGAAAGAGTTCACCGGCAGCGTGACGGCGCTCCGGTGATGGTGGTGGTGGAGCAATTCCGGCAGGGCTTCGCCTAAGCGCTGCAGAAATCCGATCTAGAGGAGCACCGGTGAAACGGGTAGCACGTGGCGTAAGTTGTGTCCCGTGTGCTAGCCCTGCCCCTCTATTTATATGTTGAGCCTTGGGGTCTAAACTTGGAGCAAAAACCTCTACAAGGTCGATTTTGCCCGCACAAGGTCAGTTTGGCCCGCAAGAAAAGAGTCCAACTCGGATCCCTGCAGTCCCGCGCACAAGCAGTAGTACCGTTTCACGAGCGGTAGTACCGCTTGAGCGGTAGTACCGCTTCACCAGCGGTAGTACCGCTTCACAAGCGGTAGTACTGCCTTACTACTTAAGGCAGCGGCAAAACTTCCTTTTGCCCTTTCCAATACCTCGTGGGTTTTACGCCATTGGTCCATATAAAGTGTTGCTGTACCCGAAAACTTCGGTAAACATCCGGAACCCCTTCCGGTTAATTCCGGAACTCTTCCAGAGATCAAAACACTATTATCACATATATCAATCTTTATCTCCAGACTCTTCCGGAGATCCTTTTCATGTCCGGGATCGTATCCGAGACTCCGAACATCCTTCGGTCACCACCATACATAAGTCTATACTACCGAAACATCACCAAACCTTAAGTGTGCAGACCCTGCGGGTTCGAGAACTATGTAGACATGACCGAGACACCTCTACGGCCAATAACCAATGGCAGGACCTGGACGTCCACATTGGTTCCTACATATTCTACGAAGATCTATCGGTCGAACCTCTATGTCAAGGATTCAGTTAATCCCGTATAACGTTCCCTTTGTTCTTCGGTATGTTACTTGCCCGAGATTCGATCGTCGGTATCTCCATACCTAGTTCAATCTCGTTACCGGCAAGTCTCTTTACTCGTTCCGTAATACAAGATCCCGCAACTAACAATTAGTCACATTGCTTGCAAGGCTTATTGTGATGTTGCATTACCGAGTGGGCCCCAAGATACCTCTCCGTCACACGGAGTAACAAATCCCAGTCTTGATCCATGCCAACTCAACAGACACCATCGGAGATACCTGTAGAGCACCTTTATAGTCACCCAGTTACGTTGCGACGTTGGATACACTCTAGGCACTCCTCCGATATCTGTGAGTTGCATGATCTCATGGTCATAGGAACATATACTTGACATGCAGAAAATAGTAGCAGTAAACTGACACGATCATATGCTACGTTTGTAGTTTGGGTCTTGTCCATCACATCATTCTCCTAATGTTGTGATCCCGTTATCAAATGACATCTTATGTCCATGGCTAGGAAACCTTAACCATCCTTTGATCAACGAGCTAGTCCATTAGAGGCATACCAGGGACATGGTTTTGTCTATGTATCTACACATGCATTTAAGTCTCCGATCAATGCAATTATAGCATGGATAATAAACGATTATCATGAATAAGGAAATATGATAATAAATAATTTATTATTGCCTCTAGGGCATATTTCTAACAGTCTCCCACTTGCACTAGAGTCAATAATCTAGTTCACATCACCATGTGATTCGCATTGTTATGAATCTAACACCCAATGAGTTTTGGGGTTCGATCATGCTTTGCATGTGAGAGAGGTCTTATAGTCAACGGGTCTGTAACATTCAGATCCGTGTGCACTTTTCAAATCCCTATGTCAAACCGTAAACACTGCTACCACACTCCACTTGGTACTATTCCAAATGGCTGCTCCACTATACGTATCCAGATTGCTACTACGAGTCATCCGGATTAGTGTTAAAGCTTGTATCGACGTAACTCCTTACGACGAACTCTTTATCACCTCCATAATCGAGAAACATCTCCTCAGTCTCTTAGTTACTGAGGATAACCTTGACCACTGTCCAGTGATCCACTCCTGGTTCACTCTTGTACCCCCTGATGGACTCATGGCAAGGCACACACAGGTGCGGTACACAACATGGCATAATATAGAGCCTATGGCTAAGGCATAGGGGACGACGTTCGTCCTTTCTCTTTCTTCTGCCATTGTCGAGCTTTGAGTCTCACTCAACTTTCACACCTTACAAATCAGGCGAGAACTCTTTCTCTGACCGATCCATTTTGAACTCTTTCAAAATCTTGTCAAGGTATGCACTCATTGAAAGTCTCATCGAGCATCTTGATCTATCTCCATAGATTTTGATGCTCAACAATTAGGTAGCTCCATCCAGGTCTTCCTTTGAAAATCACTTTCCAAATAACCGTTTTATGCTTTCTAGAAATTCTACATTATTTCTGATCAACAATATGTCATCCACATATACTTATCAGAAATTCTATAGTGCTCCCACTCACTTTATTGTAAACACAAGTTTCTCGTAAACTTTGTATAAACATTAAAACTTTGATCACCTCATCAAAGCATATATTCCAACTCCGAGATGCTTGCTTCAGTCCATAGAAGGATCACTAAAGCTTGCACACCTTTTAGCATCCTTAGGACTGATAAAACCATCTGGTTGTATCACATACAACCTTTCCTCAAGTAAAACCGTTAAGGAAACGATGTTTTGACATCCATCTGCCAGATTTCATAATTGAAAAGTGCAGAAACTGCTAACATATTTCCAACAGACTTTAGCATCGCTATGAGTAAGAAAGTCTCATCGTAGTCAACTCCTTGAACTTGTCACAAACATCTTTGCAACAAGTCGAGCTTTTACAAATGGTGACAATTACCATCAGCGTCTGTCTTTATTTTAAAGATCCATTTGTACTCAACAACCTGCCGTCCAACGAGCAAGTCTACCAAAGTCTATACTTGGGTTTCATACATGGATCCTTTTCTCGGATTTCATGGCCTCTAACCATTTGTCGGAATCCGGGCCCATCATCGCTTCTCCATAGCTCGTAGGTTCATCGTTGTCCAACAACATGATCTCCAAGAAAGAGTTGTCGTACCACTTAGGAGCAGTACACATCCTTGTCGACCTACGAAGTACGATAGTAACTTGATCCTAAAGCTTCATGATCATCATCATTAACTTCCTCTTCAACTAACATAGGCTTTACAAAAACATCTTTCTGCGCTGCGCTACTCTCTAGTTGAACAAAGGTTTAACAACCTCATCAAGTTCTATCTTCCTCCCACTCAATTCTTTCGAGAGAAACATTTCCTCGAGAAAGGATCCGTTTAAGCAACAAACACTTTGCACTAGGATCTGAGATTGAAGGTTCACCCAACTGATCTTAGGGTATTCTATGAAGATGCATTTGTCCGCCTTGGGTTCGACCTCATTAGGTGAAAACATTTTCCACACAAGTGTCACAGCCCCAAATATTAAGAAATGACAGCTTAGGTTTCTATCAAACCATAATTCACACGGTGTCATCTCAACGGATTTAGATGATGCCCTGTTTAAAGTGAATGTAGTTGTCTCTAATGCATAACCCCAAAAATTATAGTAGTAAAACGATAAGATACATCACAGTATGCACTATATCAATAGAGCATGACTATGATGTTCGGACACACCATCACACTATGGTGTTCCAGGTGGCGTTAGTTGTGAAACAAATTTCACATTGTCTTAAGTTGTATGCCAAAACTCGTAACTCAGATATTCACCTCCACGATCATATCGCGGTCATTTTTATCTTCTTGTCACGATGATCTTTAAATTTCACTCTGAATTTGCTTGAACCTTTCAAACGATTCAGACTTGTGTTTCATTAAGTAAATATACACTATATCTACTCAAATCATCAGTGAAGGTAAGAAAATAACGATATCCATTGCACGCTACAAGACTCACTAGATTGCATACATCAACATGTATCATTTCCAATGAATCACTTGCCTGCTCCGAAATCGAAATCGAATGTCTCAACCGATTCGAAATCGAATGAGTGCAAGTATCCATCAGCATGGAGTTTCTTCATGCGCTTTATACCAATATGACATTTAGCGGCAGTGCCACAAGTATGTGGTACTATCATTATTAACTTTGTATCTTTTGACATCAATGTTATGAACATGTGTACTACTACGATCAAGATTTCAACAAACCATTCTCACTGGGTGCATGACCATCGAAGGTATTATTCATGTAAACAGAATAACCATTATTCTCTAACTTAAATGAACAACCGTATTGCAATAAACATGATCTAATCATGTTCATGCTCAACGCAAAACACCAAATAACATTTATTTAGGTTCGTCACTAATCCTGAAGGTAGAGTGAGCGTGCGATGTTGATCACATCAACCTTGGAAACCTTTCCAACATATATCGTCACCTCACCCTCAGCTAGTTCTTCGTTTATTCCGTAGCTTTTATTTCGAGTTACTAACATTTAGCAACCGAACCGGTATCCAATACCCAGGTGCTACTAGGAGTACTAGCAAGGTACACATCAATAACTCGTATATCAAATATACTTCTGTCGATGTTGCCAGCCTTCTTATCTACCAAGTATCTAGGGTTGTTCCGCTTTAGTGACTGCTCACCTCATAACAGAAGCACTTAGTCTCGGGTTTGAGTTCAACTTTGGGTTGCTTCACTGGAGCAGCAACTGACTTGCTATCCATGAAGTTTCCCTCCTTGCTCTTGCCCTTCTCAAAACTAGTGGTTTTGATTAACCATCAACACTTGACACTCCTTCTTGATTTCTACCTTCACGGTGTCAAACATCGCGAACAGCTCAGGAATCATTATTTCTATCCCTGGCAATTTATAGTTCATCACCAAGTTCTAGTAGCTTAGTGACAGTGACTTGGAGAACTATATCAATCACTATCTTATCTAGAAGATCAACTCCCACTTGATTCAAGCGATTGTAGTACCCAGACAATCTGAGTACATGCTCAACGATTGAGCTATTCTCCTTCATCTTACAGGCAAAGAATCTTGTTGGAGATCTCATATCTCGCAACATGGGCACGAGCCTGAGATCACAATCTCAGCTCCTAGAACATCTCATATGTTCCGTGACGTTCAAAACGTTTCGAAGCCTCAATTCTAAGTCTTAATGCATGACGCACTAAACTATCAAGTAGTCATTAAAACGTGTCTGTCAGATATTCACAACATCTACAGACGACGCTAGAGGGGGTGGTGCACCGAGCGGTGCATTAAGGACATAAGCCTTCTGTGCAGCATAGAGGACAATCCTCAGATCATGGACCTAGTCTGCAATATTGCTACCATCATCTTTCAACTCTATTTCTCTAGGAACATATAAAATTAAGGGAGCTACAGCGCGAGCTAGTAATCTACAACATAATTTGCAAAGACACTATTGACTATGTTCATGATAATGAGTTCAATTAATCATATTACTTAAGAACTCCCACTCAAATTGACATCCCTCCGATCATTCGAGTGATACATGATCCAAATTCACCAACTCAAGTCCGATCATCACGTGAGTTGAGGTGGCTGCAATGGTGAACATCATTATGTTGATCATATCTACTATATGACTCATGTTCGACCTTTCGGTCTCTTGTGTTCCGAGGCCATGTCTGTACATGCTAGGCTCATCAAGTTTAACCCGAGTGTTCTGCACGTGCAAATCTGGCTTGCACCCGTTGTATGTGAACGTAGAGTCTATCACACCCGATCATCACGTGGTGTCTCAACACGACGAACTTTCGCAATGGTGCACACTCGGGGAGAACACAATTTATCTTGAAATTAAGTGAGGGATCACCTTATAATGCTACCGTCGTCCTAAGCAAAACAAGCTGCATAAAAAGGATTAACATCACATGCAAATCATAAGTGACATGATATGGCCATGAACTTGTGCTTTTGATCTCCATCTAGAAAGCACCGGCATGATATCCATCGTCACCGGCATGACACCATGATCTCCATCATCTTGATCTCCATCAACGTGTCGCCATCAGGGTTGTCACGCCCTGCATGCTTCTACTACTATTGCTACCATTTAGCGATAAAGTAAAGCATTACATAGCGCTTAATGATTGACATGGAGGTCATACAATAATTAAAGACAACCCTATGGCTCCTGCCGGTTGCCGTACTCATCGACATGCAAGTCGTGATAATCTATACATCAGATGATCATCTCATACATCACATATATCACATCATGCAATTTGCCATATCATATCACAACATACCCTGCAAAAACAAGTTAGACGTCCTCTAATTGTTGTTGCATGTTTTACGTAGATGCTATGGGTATCTAGCAAGAACAATTCTCACCTACGCAAAAACCACAACGGTGATACACTAGTTGCTTTTCAACCTTCCCAAGGACCGCCTTTGTCGGATCCGATCCAACTAAAGTGAGAGAAACTGTCACCCGCCAGCCATCTAGGCAACAAGTTGCGTCGAGGGAACCGGTCTCTCGTAAGCATACGAGTAATGTTGGTCCGGGCCCTTCATCTCACAATCCCGCTGAACCAAAATATGACCAAGGGAGGAAGCAATCTAAGCATCAACGCCCACAAACCTTTTGTGTTCTACTCGAGATCTCATCGAACCATCAACCTAGCTCTGATACCACTGTTGGGGAACGTCGCATGGGAAACAAAAAATTTCCTACGCACACGCAAACCTATCCATGGTGATGAGAATCTACGAGAGGGAGAGTGGATCTACGTACCCTTGTAGATCGCTAAGCGGGAAGCGTTAAGAAACGCGGTTGGTGTAGTCGAACATCTTCGCGATCCAAATCGCCGAGCGTCCCGCGATATCATCACGATCCGTCCCGCGATCCAATCACGATCCGTCCCGCGAACACATCACGAACCGTCCCGCGGTCTCATCACGATCCGTCCCGCGATCAAATCACGAACGTCTCGTGGCCTTGATCACGATCCTTCCGATCTAGTACCGAACGGACGACACCTCCGCGTTCAGCACACGTGCAGCTTGATGACGATCTCCACCGTCTTGATCCAGCAAGAGGAGGTGGAGAGGAGAAAGAGTTCACCGGCAGCGTGACGGCGCTCCGGTGAAGGTGGTGGTGGAGCAATTCCGGCAGGGCTTCGCCTAAGCGCTGCAGAAATCCGATCTAGAGGAGCACCGGTGAAACGGGTAGCACGTGGCCGTAAGTTGTGTCCCGTGTGCTAGCCCTGCCCCTCTATTTATATGTTGAGCCCTGGGGTCTAAACTTGGAGCAAAAACCTCTACAAGGTCGATTTTTCCCGCACAAGGTCGGTTTGGCCCGCAAGAAAAGAGTCCAACTCGGATCCCTGCATTCCCGCGCACAAGCGGTAGTACCGCTTCACGAGCGGTAGTACCGCTTCACAAGCAGTAGTACTGCCTTACTGCTTAAGGCAGCAGCAAAACGTCCTTTTGCCCTTTCCAATACCTCGTGGGTTTTACCCCATTGGTCCATATAAAGTGTTGTTGTACCCGAACACTTCGGGAAACATCCGGAACCCCTTCCGGTTAATTCTGGAACTCTTCCAGAGATCAAAACACTATTATCACATATATCAATCTTTATCTCCAGACTCTTCCGGAGATCCTTGTCATGTCCGGGATCGTATCCGAGACTCCGAACATCCTTCGGTCGCCACCATACATAAGTCTATACTACCAAAACGTCACCAAACCTTAAGTGTGCAGACCCTGCGGGTTCAAGAACTATGTAGACATGACCGAGAGACCTCTACGGCCAATAACCAATGGCAGGACCTGGACGTCCACATTGGTTCCTACATATTCTACGAAGATCTATCGGTCGAACCTCTATGTCAAGGATTCAGTTAATCCCGTATAACGTTCCCTTTGTTCTTCGGTATGTTACTTGCCCG
This sequence comes from Hordeum marinum, assembly GCA_022496015.1. NCBI lineage: Eukaryota > Viridiplantae > Streptophyta > Magnoliopsida > Poales > Poaceae > Hordeum > Hordeum marinum. The sequence goes on along the minus strand of CM039677.1, from coordinate 334,594,594 downwards.
AGATTCGATCGTCGGTATCTCCATACCTAGTTCAATCTCGTTACCGGCAAGTCTCTTTACTCGTTCCGTAATACAAGATCCCGCAACTAACAATTAGTCACATTGCTTGCAAGGCTTATTGTGATGTTGCATTACCGAGTGGGCCCTGAGATACCTCTCCGTCACACGGAGTAACAAATCCCAGTCTCGATCCATGCCAACTCAACAGACACCATAGGAGATACCTGTAGAGCACCTTTATAGTCACCCAGTTACGTTGCGACGTTTGATACACACTAGGCACTCCTCCGATATCTGTGAGTTGCATGATCTCATGGTCATAGGAACATATACTTGACATGCAGAAAACAGTAGCAGTAAACTGACACGATCATATGCTATGTTTGTAGTTTGGGTCTTGTCCATCACATCATTCTCGTAATGATGTGATCCCGTTATCAAATGACATCTTATGTCCATGGCTAGGAAACCTTAACCATCCTTTGATCAACGAGCTAGTCCATTAGAGGCATACCAGGGACATGGTTTTGTCTATATATCCACACATGCATTTAAGTCTCCGATCAATACAATTATAGCATGGATAATAAAAGATTATCATGAACAAGGAAATATGATAATAACTAATTTATTATTGCCTCTAGGGCATATTTCCAACATCTATGTGGTGTCTCCTATTGGTTCGATAACCTTGGTTCTTAACTAAGAGAAATACTATATGCTACTATAATGCTTCATCCTTTGCTCTTCAGGGAAAACCTAATACCTACACCAAATAGCAGTGGCACATTAATGTTGAACGGTTCTATAGAAATGTAAAGCAGGAGATTCTTGGCAAGCTGGATGAGTGAGATAAAATGAGTGAGGTGAAATTGTACCCTCGGAAAAAGAGCTTAAATTGGTTCCAGATACCAATTCGTAAAAACGCTTGAAGGATGAAGAGATGAAATGGATACAAAGAGCTAGTGAGAAGGATTTGTTGTAAGGAGATGGGAATACTAGGTCGTTCTAGATACCAAGTGGTAGGAGGAAGAAAAATAATATTGCCATCTTGTTGATATATGGTTTAGAAATTGTAGGAGATGATGAGTTGGTTAAACACAGTAATAATTTTTATAAAGACTTCTTTGGACCTCTTGATGTGACATCTAGTAGGTTGGATGGTATGTAATCTATCATTTGTGTGGTGAAGATAGAGATTTCCTCACTAAATATTTTGGTTTAGAAGAGATTAAGGAGGCTGTGTTTGGCATGAAGCACCATAAAGATGATGTACCTCATGGTCTACCCATTGAGTTTTACCAAAAATTATCAGAAGATGTTAAGTACTACATGAAAGAATTTTTTGATGATTTTCATAAGGGTGAGTTGGATGAGAAGAGATTGAATCATGGAGTGATTTCTCTCATTCCTAAGATGAAAAATGATGATGTTATTCAAAATTTTTTGCCTATTTTCCCGCTTAATGTCGGTTATAAAATACTAACCAAGATATTAGCATTTTGATTTGGGCTTGTAAATGGTTGTCTGATTTCTATTACTCATCTGCTTTTATAAAAGACATTTTTATGATGGAGGAGCTACTACTCTTACATGAGACTATCCATGAAATTCAATCCAAGAAAAAACGGTGTATTATGTTCAAGATTGATTTTGAGAAGGCTTATGGTCAGGTGAAATGGACTTTATTGTATTAGATGATGCATGCAAAAGGGTTCGATGACTTGTGGCTTGACTAGATTATGAGGTCGGGTAGGACAAGAAGGGTTGCAATTAAGGTCAATGGTCATATTGGTGCTTACTTCCCAACTTTTAAAGGCATGAGACATGGGGATCCTATGTCCCTCTCCTTTCCAATACCATTGTTGATGGGATAGCACTAATGGTAAAAAGGCACAACAATAGGGTTTGATATCCAGTCTGGTGCCTAATTGATGAATGGAGCGTTATCTCTGCCTCAATATGAAGATGATACCATGTCTTATTGGAGTATAATATTTGTAAATGCTAGAGATCTCAAATTCATCCTTTTGTATTTGAAAAAGTTGGTGGATTCAAGATCAATTTTCACAAGAGTGAGATTTTCAGTTTGGGAGGAGCTCTTGAGAGACAAGACAAGTATTGTTATATTTTCACTTGTAAAGCTGAGGAGCTGCCTATGAAATATCTTGGTGTTCCCGTGGATTCAAGAAGACATAGTAATGCTCAATAGGATCTAGTGGATGAGAATATTTGCAAAAAATGGCTGGATGGTAAGTAGTCTTTTGTCAATTGGCTAGGATAGTCTTGCAGGAATTCAGAGATAAGAAAAAATATCACATGGTGAATTTCCCTATTATCTGTATGCCCAAGAGCTGTGGTGGTCTTGGTATTTTAGATCTTGGTGACATGAAGTAATGCTTATTGATCAAATGGCTATGGAAAGTGAAGAACACTAATGGTTTGTGGCGGGAGATGATGCTGACTAGAAAGTATCTGAGCACACAAGCTCTGTCCTTTTGAAAAGCTAGAGATGCTGGGTCTATTTTTGCCAATGGCTGATAAATATTAATCGTACATTTTAGAGGCTTCCAAGAGGGTAGTTGCTGATGGTGCTAAAAACTTTTTCTTGGAAGACAAATGGGTTTGGGATCAATTATCAGCTGAAATCTTTCCTACGTTTTATAATCGAACTTCTAGTAAATTTGTTACTGTCGAATTTGTGAATAAATACTTGTTTTGGTACTTTAGAATTTAGAAGATCGTTGCATGATGAGGCTGCTGATTAGTGAGAGGAAATGAAAAATTTGGTGAATGAGGAGAATTTGAGTAATTGCCAATATAGAGTGTAGTGGCCTTTGAATTGCAGGAAGAAATTCGTTGCGAGAGAACCATACTTGCATCTAAAAGGTAGGAGACTGGTTGGTAATAGATCTATCTCGAAAATGAAAATTCCACACCAGATAAAGGTGTTTCTTTGGATCATACTTAGAAAGAGCATCCTAACCTTTGGTAACCTGTTGAAGAGAGGCTAGACATGAAATGACCAGACCATCAATGTAGTTGCTCAGAAAGTATTGATCGTTTATTTATTGAATTTGCTCTACCAAAATTGGTCTGGCAAGTGATGATTTGTGCTTTTTAACTCAAAAATCCTTAGCTAAGCTTTATGAGTTGGTTGGTGGGTGGATCAAGACTTCTCTCATAGGTCATAGAAAACTTGTGTTGTGGAGGGGTCACCATTTGCTGGACTATTTGGAGGACTAGGAATAATTGATTCATTGATAGGAAATTTACTAATGATCCTACTTCTTTGGTGTATCACCTATGCTACTATCTAAATGTCACCTTGGCTTGATGATCATTATGTTGATCCTGGGTGATCATGTCTTTCTTCTCCCTCATTTTGGTGCTAGGTTTGTTGGGCCTTTGGCCTTTGTCATGCCTACGAAACTAGACTGTTGTTGGTTTCCTGGCTCTATTCCTTCCTTAATCTTTGTTTCTATTTCTATAAAACTTTGTGGTGGTTTATTTAATGGAAATTGATGAGGAGGCTCATTGTTTTTAAAAAAACATCTAGTCAGAGAAGGTGCAATTGAAAGCAAATAGTTTCAGTTCTGTTGGAACCTACATGCAACCTCTGATTAATCTCTCTCAATTGGGCACTATCAGCACGAATTAATTGTGGATATGATCAAGATGGGCATACATGTCTGCGAATACCTTTCGTGTGCTCTCATGCCATAAAGAAAACAAGTTGATGAATCTGAATAATTGAAAGAAAAAATGTCTTTGAACATAGACACAGACACACACCAAACAACGGATAAGTGATGAGTGCACATGACATTCTACCTGACACTTAATTGCGGCAAGTTTTGATTCCAATTGTGCAACAGTACAATAATTCACACGTATTCTCGAAAGGAATAGTAATCGGCCTTTGGTATGTCCTTGTCACCGCATTGAAGAGCTCAACGTCACATTCTGGATGTGATTCAAAAGGAACATGTAGTCGGCCTTTGGTATGTCCTTGTTCCCTTGCAAGAAAGATGCACAAGCGAGCACACGTATAGCAATTGTTTTTCAACTTTTTTTTAGGTGGGGGTGGGGGTCACTATTTATTGAGTCCCATGCTCAACTGCTAGTCCACTTAGTTCAAGCAAATGATGAAACATGAATGAGCAATAATTGTCCACAAACTACGGTTTTTACTACTAGTAGATAACTTGGCATGCATGCATGGACAGCTTAGAGCTTGTAAGAGTTTTATAAGAAACATGTAGTTCAAATACTCAAAATATAGAAGTAGTTCTTGCATTGGTTCTTACTTCTTACACACAAACAAGGAGTAAAAATAAAGAAAGGGGCACGCGCCACGCAGGGTACTTCTCGCGTAGAGCATGGGAGCAGCACACGCATTTTATTGGTTTCTTGGCTGATGGACAGACAAGCTAACCAGCTGCTGCTAGAGCAGCTAGCCAGCTCAAAGAACCCACCCCAGCATGAAGTTGTTCTCCCCTCCGGGGGCGCTGCTCCGTGGAATATTATTGGCTGCCTGATCAGGAGCCGCGAACTGATGATGAGGGTACCTGGCATACATATACGCAGCAGCATAATCAGTTCAGTTCCATGCATGGAAGATGGAACTGCTGGATGCAAGGTGTTCGTAGGTACCCCATTTGCAGAGTGGGTTCACAGTCCATAGCAGCGGAATGATTAGGGTGCTGCTGCTGCTGCTGCATGTGATATGCGGCGGCGCCTTCATCGACGACGGTGCCGGCAGCCCAGGTGATCTGCTGCATGGCCCTGTAGTTGTTGCTGTTGCTGCCTTCAGCGTCCAGCTGCAGACTCGGCAAGAAGCAGTCCAACAGTCAAAAAGGAAATAAAAATGCGAATGAAGTTCTTAGTGTTGTGCGTGTATAGAGTACAAATAGGAATAATAGGTGTGACCAATTTTCTAACCTTGTGCTTGAGTTGCCTGTTGATGTCCCCCAGCTGACGCTCCTGCATGTGGCAAGGAGTACATACGGTGAATTGTACTTCCTCCGTCTCATAATATAAAAACGTTTTTTATACTATACTAACAGTCAACTGATTCTCGGGTGCAATAAACGATAATATCAACAAGAGGATGAACGTGCAAGCTGCTGGCCCATACATGCATAGATATGCGGTCAAAGGTTCTGCCAAATGTCTATTTTTTTGCAATACGTCCCTAGGTAGCTACATTGACAAACCTACGGCAATGCAAAGTCATTCGTAGTAGAAGCGAAGCAGCAGATAACTAGCGCACACACAAACATGTACGTACAGGTAACGCTCGGCCATGCTGCTATGCTACATGCATACCTTCCTGCGAAGTTCCTCCACCTGCTCCATCATAAGTTGCGTCTGCGAACCGATAACTTGGTGAGTTTTTGACGGGAATAACTATTTTTCTTCGACCAGTAAGTTAATTAAAGCAATAAAGATGTCTTACAGTATTCGAAAAATATATCTTATCCTATAAATCCATATGAACATATCATAGAACAATACACTCGTGAAATTTAAATGGATTCTGACATAGAATATGTGCACATGGACACAATATGCGTAGAATGATGTATTCTAAAGCATACACTATATGCAAATTTAATGCATAAACTACAGGAAATTCTGTCAGGCAACTATGCAAAAATAATGTACAGTGTGCATTTGCACCAAACGGCACCAGGTCCGTTTCTTGGCTCTTGTTTCGAGCGACGAAATTTATACCGTTCATGTATAATAATATCAATGATTTGTTTAGGAACATTTAGAAGTATTTGGGCGTGCCTATTTCTCAGGAGACTATTAGGTAGTCATTTCTAAGTCTACATTCTTGAACGTTGGTTCTTTATCTAATGATTAACTAAGTGGTTGACATTTTTAGAAATAATGTGCAACTGATTATAGAGAAGTTCAAAATGCAGTTGCACGTTTCTAAGACCTAAAATCACAATGTCTTTTTCGTGCATAGCAGAACCGTTGACTCAATGATGTTCAACCTAGCTTTCTTTTTTCTTTTGCGGGGGATGTGGAACATAGCTGACATAGAAAAACTTATTTCCTCCGTCCCAAAATAAGTGTAGCTGATTTAGTACCAAATGTGTATGTGTCGTTGATTTATTAAACGGTTAGTACTAAATAGTAAATACGCAACCCTTATTTTCGGACGGAGGAAGTATTTCTATACATTGAAGTATTTTTCAAAAAATACGTGTAAAGCTAGCTCCCTTGGCATAAATTCCTGCTCTAAAATATTATTTATACTAGTGAATAGTAGTCATGAAATATATGGCAAATATGTTACCTCTTTCCATTGAAAAGATCCATATCATCCCTTGAGGTGTGAACTAGACTAGGTAATTCCCTTTGCCTAATTAATGTTTCTAAACTGAGCACCGCTAGATGTTTTGGAGGGTGGTTTCTCCACCATAGCCCTAATTAACATGTTGTATTTGCTCTAAGATGGGACTATTTTAAGCTTTGAGTGTTGTGTACAGCCTCCAAACCTCAGGGGCGATGTGGACGCTTTCTATTTCTAAAAGAAAACAGCAGAACAGGATCTGCTACTAATTTATTACCTTGTTTATAGCCGTTGAACCATACCATCAGAAACCACAGGTGGATTGGAATCACCAGGTGCAGTGTAGATTACTAGACACTGTTTTTTGCGACAAAACATACAATCTTTTACATCCCAATGCACATAGATTGAAATGAGAGCAAGTCTAAGAGGGTAATGTAGTTCTTTGAAAAATTTAGAACAAACATTTATGTGTTATATTAGCTTTTAACATATGTTAGTCATTCTCTACCCATATTCCATATTTCCAGTACGGCATGCCTCAGTTGTTATCCCAGTGCCATTAATGGATCCAAGAATGACTTCATTAATTGTGATACAACTGTTACGGTGATTGGCATATAACACATGAATAAATATGTGAGTTGAATATATTTGAACCTTTCGCTGTCTAGCCTGTGAAAGTGAACATTCTAGCTGTTTCTCCAGCTGCTGCAGTTCTTTCACACTTAGTGGTCCAAGGTCCTCCCCAAGCAAGTGTCTGTTCAAAATAAGCACACGAAGAGTATGTAATCCAAATATCTTAGTCACTTAATTTGAATCTACAGTCTGTGAATGAGACGTGTAGCTAGAGCCTAGAAAGTGGAATGAAACCTCTGAGTTCGCTGCAAAGCTTCAAATTTTGCCTTTAGCTTTGACATTTCCTGGTACCAGCTCTGCAGAGCAGACATATACAGCCAAATTAGTTAGATAACCAGAATATTTAACAGGGTTTAACTACATGAAATAATGCATCACAAGATAGTGTTTGTCGAGCCTCTTAAGTTTGTTTAACATGTAATATACACACAAAAAAAATTGATACACAAATAACTCTATGGTATTGATATTCATTCTCCAAAGTTTCAATTCCTAAACTATTTAGGGATGAATATTGGTTTACCAGAAGTTCAGTTAAAACGTTTTTTTTTAATATGCGCTGAGCCACTGAAATTTGTTCCTTGGTATATATATGTTGGGTTTGGGTTCTGAAAATAATTTAGAGAGTAGATAGATGGTGGACTGCATAGTGAATAATTTAAAACATGACTGCTGTTTCCAGTCATGGATTAAGCTCAACAATTAAACAACTTCAATTTTACAAGAAACTTATTATGCATCGTTTATTCGGGATAAGGGACGACCATAACACGACATTTCTCTTATGTCACCACATAAATAACATAGCCTTTTATTGTTTTTACTGCTTTTCTCACTTCGTTGACTTCTAGTATGGATGTATAAAAGGATGATTATTTTGGCATGTGTCATATATGTTTTGTTTAGAAAATAGTTACAAGACATGATGACCAAACAAGTAATGTCCAATGCCTCAGCCTAGTGGTCTAAAAGACAAATCTCCTTATATTATCGGGTCACATATACTAAGGAATATTATTATTTCTCTTTGATTTTAAATAGCAAATATCTAAGACAGTTATGAACTTGGATATCAGATATACATGACCTAGTACTACTATATTTAAATAAAATTTTGAAAAGAGTCAGGATATATGAAAATCATGTGGTGGTACAACGACCAATTGATGGATGTATATATACCTGAGTTTCAGATAGTGCGCCATTGGAATCTTGAGCATTATAGCAGCAGTGTTGGTATCTTTCCAATGTTTTTGTTGTGCTGCACAAGAAATTTATTTTACATATAAATTTCTAGCTCTTTGGAATTTCAAACATTGGTACTTGAAGAATCTCACAAAAAGATATGCTGGGTAAATAAACCATATGGGTGGAGTATATATAGAGAATCTTGCTTTCAATAGGTTATTAGCTAATATTAATTACAGTACTGTTTTCAATAACAAGTTAACTAGATATGGCTGCAGAACGATGCACGTGTATAGTCACTTTTCATATATATATGGTTTGCAAGAAGACATTGTATATACTTCTTTTTAAATTGGTAGTATACATGTTTCTAGTGAGTCTGCTCGCATATGGCACTTCCCCACATGTGGCACGAAATCCCTCTAGGATGCCCCGATACTCCAAAATGAAAAGAAGTTCTATATACAGATTAGCAGATTTATTCACAATCTTCGGTCATATGATAGGAAAAACATTTTTACTATGGAATATCAAATAAATCTTGAAATGTGCCGCGTGAGAAAAGAAATTTTTTCTTGAAACAATACGGTTAATCTGGCAAAGTGTGAACTTGGATTTCGTAAATGCTTAGTGCTTCTCTTATAACAAAAATATTTATTGTAGATTAGCTGCACACATTAAGGCGCCATCGATTTTGGAAGAAGGGGGGGGGGGGGGATATCTGTTAACAATGAGCACTATAAAACGAAGCCATCCTAACTTTTTTTTAGGGGAAGGTACCCTAAATTTGAGGGTCTAAGCACATGATAATGAACTATAACACATTGGCAAAATGAAGAAAGAAGTGGAGTGAAAGGTCTACCGGGATAGACACACATCGACATACAAAATATCAATTAACACACGTGCATGCCTGATCTACCGGGACTTTTAGCCTTTAGGCCTATATCTTCGATGAGTGCCATGAGTAAAGCTCAAATGCTTGGTGACAGTAGCTTCATCTTATGATGAAATAAACAGATATGTGCTCAGTTTCTTGAGACTGCACATGCTTTTGTAAAATTTCAAACCATCTTGAGGAATACTAGTATACATACTTTTCCAAAGAATAGTTGTCCACTAAGACATACCAGCCTCACAAAAAAAAGAACAGACAGTGTGAAAGTACAAGAACAAAAGGAAAGATCCAAAAGGTGAATGCTCGTAACTAAGAACCACCGCAACTAAGAAGCAAAAAGTAAATCAAATACTAGTTACAGTTGACCGTAGTCCTACATCTAGTTTGGACGATTACCATCATCTCGGAAGACTTAGTATGAATTAATTAGCTGCTACTAGGTAAGATGCTCAGCATATGACTTGCTACCACATACACACACTACATATATGCAAATGAGAATATTAGTGCCAAACATCAATCCTGCCCGAAGGGAAGATCCAAATAGTTTCCTCAATTAAAGAGATATAGCACGGGAAAATAAACTGCTTTGGTACATAAAGAAGAGGCAAACAGAACTAGATCTGCTACATTAGTAAAAGAAAAATTCCAATACAAAAATAACATGGGACAGCAAGCAATTTCCAGGATCAGTAAACACCAAAGAAGGATTAATAATTGTACTACGGTAGCACTCATCAGCATAAAATGAGGAAAGAAACAAGAAGAGAAAAGCAAAATGCACTGTCTTCCGACATCTTTTGACCACACTACCATAAGAGGAAACTGATGCGTGCTTGGGAATAAGATCAATTATGGGAAGGAAAGATGGTGAAGTTACTTTTGCTTGAACTTCACATAGCCAGACTGAGGATACATGAAGAGAACCTTAGAGAAAATGAACCAAAACAAGGAAAAGAGACAACGAAGGAGATTGAACAAGAAAAAGGGGGAAAAGGGAGGAAAGATCTCGATTTCAGCACTGAAACTGTTAATTTAAAGATTCCCCCAATAGACAAACTCTAAATCTCTCTTAGGACAAAAAATAAATCATAGTACAAGAATCTCTAAAAAAAACATAACATAAAATCAAAAGAAAACGAAAATTTCCTTAGTGAGGAACATGTCATGAGATTGGATGGAAAGATGATGCAGAAGGGTGAAGAACAAGCAACCAACTCATGACACATGTACACTCAAATCGGGCCAGATCGGCTGGCGCTGCCTCAAGCCCTGGGTAAAACAAGTACCAAATCGAACGTTTACACTGCAGTATTTTAATACCCCGGATCAAAATGGAAAGGGCATGGCTTCCCTTTCCCCTCGCTGTCCCTTGACTTCTCTATTGTTCCACACAAAAACAATCCCAGCTCTACGAGCTGACCAATTAACTAAGGTGTTCTCTGACACACAGCAGCTCGGAGGATGGCCGCTCCGGAGAAGCTGGAAGAAAGAGGTAAAGGGTGTAGGGTTTGTAGATCTGCGGAAAAGATGCTTCATGCTAGATAGGGATCCACCTCTCCGGGTTATAAGAACACCGCCATGCCCCTATAGTGGTATACGTAGCAGGAATAAAATAGCTTTGCGTAGCCAAAGCGCAGGAACTAGAAAGCGTATTCGCGTAGCTCGGCTACGACGTGCTATACAGAAAACAACGAAACAGCGGAGAAGCTAGCTAGGCAACCACGGCAAAGGAAAGAATCGGGAAGAGAAGCAATTGTGCAAGATGGAACAGCAGATCTGCATGCAAGAAGAGGCGAATTAGTCGATGATTGTATGTATGTATGTGAATACCCGGCGCTGCCGAACTCGTAGAGCTTGCCGCGGCTGGAGAAGATGATGAGGGCGACCTCGGCGTCGCAGAGCACGGAGAGCTCGTACGCCTTCTTGAGCAGGCCGTTGCGGCGCTTGGAGAAGGTGACCTGCCGGTTGATCTTGTTCTCGATGCGCTTCAGCTCGACCCTTCCCCTCCCCATGATCTCCTCCTCCTTCCAAGCAAAGCTCTACCGATCAGCAAGCTAGCTCTGCGCTCTTGCTCCTGCGCCACCTACTAATACATAGGGCTTGGGTTGGGAAGCGACGATGCCGCAGCATATAATGGGGCGCGGGACATTAGTTGAGGCAGGGGGAAAAAAGGAGAGCAAGGGGGGGTACAGTTACTGTAGCTCGGTGCTGGTTTCTTGCGTCAATCTCGCTTGACACATCCCTGTCGCGCGCCCTCTCTCACAACTTTAAAGAAGGGTAACTTTGGGGCGGGACGGGGCAGTTACCACGGGTTTACCCTAACTGGAAGCACGGGCCGGAATGAGGGCGATCCAATGCTGAGCCCCCCACGCCACAAATACACACGTCCCTCTGCCGGGGTGATGGATGCATGTGCGATATACACGAGGGAGGGGGAGGGGAGCCGCGCCATCCTACGCCCGCCCTCCTAGACTTAACCCCAACTATGTATGTTGCCACCTACTGGTCCATTTGGACCACCTCCTCGGCCGGTGGAGGATGCCCCCGAAATAAAGAGGCAGGAACTTCCCGGCTTAAGCCGTGGGGAGAAGACCTGTTTGATCTAGTATAAACCCTAAAAGCAGTTCGGTGCTAGCTAGCTTGCAGTACTTGTGCCTCGCGTACTTCTCCCCAAACCAAGTTCTTTTGGGACGGCTTTGCTAATGCTAGCTGCTGGTCGTTGCCTTCAAGAGGTTTTGGTAGCCTCAGCTAATTAATTAACCACCTTACATCGTACATGCTAGTACTTTCTAGATATCTTCTACTGTTGTGCTTTGGCTTTCTGTCAAGGTCAACTGATTTCTCTGATTCCATCTTTACAAATGGTCTGGTGTTGATCCAACTTCGAATGAATATGACTGATATTTGAGGATCTGAATCGAACAAGACATAGAGATTCTCACTTCTCACAACTATCACTTGGAACGTTGCATTGGAGAAGTGCGTACACGTTCATGATTGTGGTTGCTAATGTAATATATATTTGTTCGGCGCCTGTGTTTCTCTTATAGTTCAAAATGATGTATTGTTATGTAAATCAATGAATATTAACACAAGATACATCGTAAGAATCCAACCCGTCCAGAAACATGGTGTGAAAACGAACACATATGAACTGATGGTTTTATGCACAACTACATGGGACCTTTTTAGTTGATCGAACCATACTTGATTATTGGTTAGGAAGTTCTTATCCATTTATGTCGGTTCCTTCATATAGATGACAAAGTCTAAGATTGAAAGTCATATATGTATGTCAAAGTTCACAAACATCATAATATATGAATATCATGAAGCATGGATTAAAATTTTGCTAGGAGAAAAAATGTAGTCTAGTTTTCTTGGCTACGTTGTTACCTTTTGGAATAATGAGATGCAGGAAAGCAAATGCCTCATGCATGATTTTCCATGCATCTCAATTAAACGGGGGCCTCATGGCATCTCCAAGAAACAGGCCATCACGGCATCTCCAAGAAACAGGCCATCACGGCATCTCCAAGAAGTGGGTCTCTATCTTCATGATCAACTTCTTCTCGCATTTGACAAGAAGGTAGCACCACTAGTACAAAACAGGGCTTTGGTTAAGGCTATGATAAGGGTAACAATCTCGGTTCACTTAAGAACCGGGACTAGATGGGCCATCGGTCCCGGTTCGTGAGGCCAGGACGCCGGCAGGGCCTCGGAGGTCTTTGGTCTCGGTTTTTCTGACACTGTTGGCCTCGGTTTCAGCCAAGAACCGGGACCAATGGGCCTTGTTCCTAGACCAGCACCTTTAGTCCCGGTTAGTATTCGGAACAGGGAACAAAATTCTATCTTGTGTCCCGGTTCTAGCCACCAACCGGGACAAAAGGTTTAAGCCTATATATACCCCCGCCCCGCCCCTGCGCACTCACTCTGTTTTTTTGGACGCCGGCGTGTGGGTGTGTGTTGCTCTAGCTCTCACCTCCTATGCATATGAGGTGTTCGATGAAATGTCCGAGCCACACTTAAGCTTTCTCCTCTCCAAGCTCAACCTCCAAGCTCCATTTTCCCCAAGATTTTTCTAGGTTTGGCGGCCCGTCCTGTCTCATCTCCGTCCTCACCTCCGTCGATCGTCCGTGTCGATCTCATCGCCGACACCAGCGTGGTGAGCCTCTTCTTCTTATCTTCTTTGTAAAAGAAAAAAAGTTCTTACTTGTATGATTTAGATAGATGCTTGTACAATTTTCTTACTTCTATTATTGTTTGTTATTATATAGTGCCATGGTTTTGGTATCTGCCACCGTCGGCCCTCGTCCTGTCTATAATTCGGATGTGGTATATTATCTTTTATAACTATTTATTTCATTTAGTGTTTATGAAAATTATGCCGACCAACATGACATAGATGTTTTTATCTAGGAGTTATGTAAACCGGAAATTCCAATCGACATAGAAATTCTTATCGAGAAGTTAAATTTGATTGAAAAAGAAAGCATTTACTTGAAAGAAAAATTTAAAAGATTTGAAGAGGAGAAGACGAAATTGGAGTTGCATGTTGTCGATGTCATCGATGATCACAAGATCAAGATGGATGCAATGCGCTTGAAGATTAGAAAGATTAGAAAATACACCATTTAAACTGAGGCTTGGTATCATTATGCCGTTGGATCAATTGGTACCTTAATTGCGGTTATGATCGCATTTATTGTTGCATTTATTTATTTTACATAGTTTCAATGTATGTTTTAATTAGATGCTCTAGAGAGCTATATGTTGTTCAATGAGAACTATGTATGAACTTTATGTATTTATTTTGGTCACTAGTGTACTTTGGCTTTAATGTGATGATGAATTTTTATTAATTTGGTCACTTCTCTATTCATGATGTACTGTATTGGTTTTTGATACACTTAATTATATAATGCACACAAATAAACCGGCGATGGATGTACGGTGACCGATCCACCTCCGAGTATATTAAGGGTCTGCATAATTTTCTCGAAGCGGCTCAGGCAAACAAGTAGAATGGTTTTATGCATTGTCCATGTACTGTCTGTGGGAATACGGAGGATTACTCCAACTCTAAAACTCTTCACTTCCACCTGCTTTGAGAAGGGTTTTATGCCACACTATAATGTTTGGATCAAGTACGGAGAAAGATGAGGTTATGATGGAAGACAACGAAGAAGAAGAGGATGATGACAACTAACCGCCCCCTGAATATGGTGATGCTGCAATGAGGGAAGCTGGAGATCAAGAGGAACCAAACGATGTGCCCGATGATGATCTTCGTCGGGTCATTGTTGATGCATAGAGAGAATGCGAAAGTGAAAGGGAGAAATTAAAGTTCGATCGCATGTTAGAGGATCACAAAAAAGAGTTGTACCCAAATTGCGAAGATGACAACACAAAGCTCGGTACCGCACTGGAATTGCTGCAATGGAAGGCAGACAATGGTGTATTTGACAAGGGATTTGGTTCGCTACTGAAAATAATGAAGAAGAAGCTTCCAAAGGATACAGAATTACCCGACAGTACGTACGAAGCAAAGAAGGTTATATGCCCTCTAGTATTGGAGGTGCAGAAGATACATGCATGCCCTAATAACTGCATCCTCTACCGTGGTGTGTACGAGGATTTGAACGCATGCCTGGTATGCGATGCATTGCAATATAAGATCAGACGAGATGACCCTGGTGATGTTGAGGGCCAGCGCACCAGGAAGAGGGTTCCTGCTAAGGTGATGTGGTATGCTCCTATAATACCACGATTGAAACGTCTGTTCAGAAACAAAAAGCATGCCGAGTTGATGCGATGGCACATAAAAGACCATAAGAAAGACAGGAAGTTGAGAGCACCCGCTGACGGGTCGTAGTGAAGAAAGATCGAGAGAAAGCGAAGGGACTTTACAGGTGACCCAAGGAATGTATGCTTTGGTTTAAGTGTAGATGGTGTTAATCCTTTTGGGGAGCAGAGCAGCAAGCATAGCACATGTCGTGTGACTCTATATATGTATAACCTTCCTCTTTGGTTGTGCATGAAGCGGAAGTTCATTATGATGCCAGTGCTCATCCAAGGCCCTAAGCAACCCGACAATGACATTGATGTGTACCTAGGGCCATTAGTTGATGAACTTTTACATCTATAGAATGGAAGAGGTGTACGTGTGTGGGATGAGAACGAACAGGAGGAATTTGACCTACATGCGTTGTTGTTTGTAACCATCAACGATTGACCTGCTCTCAGTCACCTTTCAGGACAGACAAACAATGGATACTAGGCATGCACACACTAGTTAGATGACACCGAAAGTATATATTTGGACAAATGCAGGAAGAATGTGTACCTAGGGCATCGTCGATTTCTTTCGGCCAACCATCAATGTCAAAAGAAAGGAAATCATTTCAAAGGTGAGGTAGATCACTAGAAGAAGCCTGACCTCCGTACTGGTGATCACATACTTGATATGGTCAATGATTTACAAGTAATCTTTGGAAAGGGTCATGGCGGACTATCTGTCCCGACTGACGATGAGGGACACACACCCATGTGGAAGAAGAAATCTATATTTTGGGACCTAACCTATTGGAAAGACCTAGAGGTCCGCTCTACAATCGACGTGATGCACGTGATGAAGAATCTTTGCGTGAACCTGCTAGGCTTCTTGGGAGTGTATGGGAAGACAAAAGATACATCAGAGGCACGGGAGGACCAGCAACGTGTGCATGAAAAAGACGGCATGCATCCAAAGCAGTATGAAGGTCCTGCCAGCTACAGTCTTACCAAAGAAGAGAAGGAAATCTTCTTTGAATGCCTTCTCAGTATGAAGGCCCCGTCTCGCTTCTTGTCGAATATAAAGGGAATAATAAATATGGCAAAGAAAAAGTTCCAGAACCTAAAGTCTCATGACTGCCACGTGATTATGACGCAACTACTTCTGGTTTCATTGAGAGGGCTTCTACCGGAAAACGTTCGATTAGCCATTGTGAAGATATGTGCATTCCTCAATGCAACCTCTCAGAAGGTAATCGATCCAGAAATCCTACCAAGGTTAAAGATTGATTTGGTGCAATGTCTCGTTAGTTTCGAGCTGGTGTTCCCACCATCGTTCTTCAATATCATGACACACGTCCTAGTTCATCTAGTCAACATGATTGGCATTCTAGGCCGTGTATTTCTACACAATATGTTCCCCTTTGAGAGGTTCATGGGAATCTTAAAGAAATATGTTCGTAACCGTGCTAGGCCAGAAGGAAGCATCTCCACGGGCCATCAAACAGAGGAGGTCATTGGGTTTTGTGTTGACTTCTTTCCTGACCTGAAGCCCATTGGTCTCCCTCAATCATGGTATGAGGGGAGACTGACTCGAAAAGGCACGCTAGGACCGGACTCAA
Source organism: Hordeum marinum (assembly GCA_022496015.1). NCBI lineage: Eukaryota > Viridiplantae > Streptophyta > Magnoliopsida > Poales > Poaceae > Hordeum > Hordeum marinum. The sequence continues at coordinate 334,578,159 of CM039677.1, read as the reverse complement.
TAATATGTAGGGACAGGCATTCTTGGTCTCAAGCACAATACACAGTTCTACAGAATTCTACCTTAGTGACCCCGTATGTCAATGAACACAAGAATATTCTGCGCTCCAAACACCGAGAGCAGTGGAAACACTGGATTACATGTGAACACATCAGGACTTTTGGCACTTGGTTGCAAACAAATCTCATGGGTAACACCACTGTTGCAGATGAGTTGCACTCATTGGCTAGGGGACCATCTTCGACTGTATTTACAAACAAAGGGTACAAGATAAATGGGAATACATTTTACGCGATCGCCCAAGATCAAAAGAGCACCAACCAAAACAGCGGTGTCCGCTTTGTTGCAGCAACCAATAGGGGAAAGGACACATATTATGGTTACATAGTGGACATATGGGAACTTGACTATGGAGATGATTTTAAGGTCCCTTTTTTCGGTGCAAATGGGTCAATCTGTCAGTGCGGAATCACAACAGTGGATTTAAACAATCTAGGGTACACAGACGAACCATTCGTCCTAGCCAATGATGTGGCGCATGTTTTCTATGTGAAGGATATGTCTACCAAACCGAGAAAAAGAAAAGATAAGGAAGCGAATACATCATACGATGAGCCAAAGCGCCACATAGTTCTTTTAGGGAAAAGAGACATCGTGGGAGTAGAGGGCAAGACAGACATGTCCGTGGATTACGAAAAGTTTCATGAAATTCCTCCCTTCAAAGTGAAGGCTGACCCAAGCACCCTGTTGAACGATGAAGATTATCCATGGTTACGGCGCAATAAGCAAGGGACACACACGGAGAAAAAGTGAAGACTTTCTCTCCACAACTATTCTGATGATGGATTTGATCTAGAATATCACTGCAGTTACATGTCAAGAAATGAAATGCCTTTTGTAACAGACGTGTTTTCGTCCGAAACCCTGATACTTTAAAAAAATCCATTTTGTACACGAAGTGCATTCAGTTTTTGCCGTAACACTCTCAACTTTCTAGCACATTCTATGTGGGTGAAATGATGGTACCAAGCCAAGTTTCAACCATTTCAGAGTTCATTTGTAGTGCTTTTCAATTTAGGGTAATTTTATCTTAAAATAAATAATGATGAAATGCATGAAAAATAGCAAATGAAGTCATGAAAGGGTTGAAAAGGGATGATGTGGCTTCAAGTGGTGCATATTGAATGCAGAAAAAATCTTGAGTTCAAATATGTTTAAAAATTGAAATGCCTTTTGTAACAGACGTGTTTTCGTCTGAAACCCTGATACTTCGAAAGAGATTGCCCATTTTGTACGCAAAGTGCATCCAGTTTTTGCCGTAATCCTCTCAACTTTTTAGCACATGCTATGTGGGTGAAATGATGGTACCAGGCCAAGTTTCAACCATTTCAGATCTCATTTCTAGTGCTTTTCAATTTAGGGTCATTTTAGCTTAAAATAAATGATGAAATGCATGAAAAATAGCAAATGAAGTCGGAAAAGGGTTGAAAAGGGATGATGTGGCTTCAAATGGTGCATATTGAATGCAGAGAAATTCTTGAGTTCAAATATGTTTAAAAAATTGAAATCCTTTTGTAACAGACATGTTTTTGTCCGATAAAAGTTATATAGCTAAACTTCATATTATATAAAATTTATGCAACTAAAATTATCAAAGTTTTTTTTGTTAAAAACTTTAATAGAAAAAGGAATATTCATAAAGTAGTTTTCGTTAAGAACTTTTAATATGCAAAAAATAACATAAAAATGGCAAAAGTGAAAATAGATGCGCTTATAGAGGAAATTCGACTTAAATTCAAAGTGCTAGTTAGGCGCCTAACTAGCATTTTAAATTTAGGTCAAATTTGTTGTATAAGGGCATCTATTTTCAATTTGAGAGGAGCTCAACGTAGGAGCCGCGGCGGGGCTTATAAACAGGTTCGGGCACCCTTTGCTTGGCGAGGTGGAACTAAACTCCCACCACACCACTGCGCCACCCTTTAGTCCGAGTTGGTGGCACCAACCGGGACTAAAAAGATTTAATAGCAAACAAAAATAACATAAAAATGCCTCCTAGTAGATACCACGGCCTGCATACGACTAGAAACCCATCTCAACATGGGCTAGGACATGGGCCCAACAGGCCCAACATGGTAGAGGCAGAGTTTAGGCATATACATAGCCTCCTTTGGAGAGGAGATCGACAAGTCATGTGCAACGGAGCTTATAAACTGGTGCGGTCGCCCCTCGACTACCAAGGTGGGACTAAACTTTCGACACCGCCGTGCCAGGCCTTTGGTCCTGGTTGGTGGCAGCAACCGGGACTAAAGGCCCCCCTTTGGACCAAAGGCCTCTACTTCCCGCCCTTTGCGCTGTCGAAATTGGCCTTTTAGTCCCGGTTGGTGGATCCAACCGTGACTAATGCACCCCTTTAGTACCGGTTTCAGCCACCAACCGGGACTAAAGGTCTCAGTATATAAGCGGGAGTTGGGAAAATTTATAGATTTTACCTACAGTTGCCCAGACGACGCCGAGCACATTGACGCTGCTAGGCTTTCTGAGCTCGCCGTCGATGCCCCGCCGCCCTCTAGCCGACGCCTCGACCTGACGTCGTCGCCCTTGCCGGAGTCGCCGCTCTCCGTTGCACCGCTCTCGTCGCGCGCCCTCTACCCCATCGACGCCCCACGACCCGATTGTCGTCGCCCTCGCCGTCGTCGCCGCCCTCGACGCTGTCGTCATCTCCCTAGATGCCCTGCGACCCAACGTCGTCGCCCTCACCGCCGTCGCTGCCATCGCTGCCCTCGACGCTCTCCCCATCTTGCCGCCCTCGCCACCCTCATACCATCGTTGCCCTCTGCCCCGTCGCTGCCCTGACCCGATTCCGTCGCCTCTCGTCGCCATCGCTGCTCTCCCCATCATCGTCGCCGCTCTTCCTGTTTCCGCTCTCCTCTCGTCGAGCCCCGGTGAATACGATCGTATTAGTTGTTTCATGTTTTAGTTAATTTAGTTTTTTATGTTTTAGTTAATTTAGTTGTTTGAGTTGTTTTGTGTTTTAGTTGTTTAGTTTTTTATATTTTTTATTTGTTTTAGTTAATTAAGTGTTCATATTGTTTTAGTTAGTTTAGTTGTTTTATGTTTTAGTTGTTTTAGTTGTTTTATCAGTGACGCGATATCGAGGAGTCCCCGACGATCGTCGGTGAGGGAGAGTCCCCAATGATCGATGGTGAGGGAGCGAGAGTCCCCGACGATATCGACGATTTTATATTAGGCAGTTATCGATGTTTTGTATTTTAGTTGTTTTATCGGCGACGCGATATCAAGGAGTCCCCGACGATCATCGGTAAGGGAGAGTCCCTGAAGATTGACGGTGAGGGAGCGAGAGTCCCCGACGAATATCGACAATTTTATATTAGGCAGATATCACGTTTTGTGTTTTAGTTGTTTTATCGGTGACGCGATATCGAGGAGTCCACGACGATCGTCGGTAAGGGAGAGTCCCGGCAATCGACAGAGAGGGAGCGAGAGTCCCTGACGAGATCGACGATTTTATATTAGGCAGATATATGATGTTTACATGTTTAAATGTTTAGTTGCATAGCTTAGCCATTGAGTCGACGATGCCCGGCCAGCATCCTTGTCATTGACTCGGTGGCAACCACCTGCTTGAGACTATTAATTAATGCCTTGTATTGATTTCCATATCTCACGTTTGTATATTGCCATGTCGTAATATTTGCAGAAACTATGGATCACAGAGACATAGAACAAGAAGACTTGTTGGGAGATATAATTCGTGCCGGGTATAATCCATTGGCGTATCTCAACCACACCGATGGTCAGGAAGGAGAGGACGGCTCCGGTGATCCAACAATGGAGGAGGCAAGAGATAATGACGGCTCCGGTGACTGAAAGGCGGAGGAAGGAGATCATGATCATGGCTTTGGTGACTGAATGACACAAGAAAGAGATCATGATCACGGCTCCGGTGACCGAATGGAGGAGGGATCCTCAACTGTTGCAAAGTCTAGCGAGGTAAGGAGACGAGGCCCGAAGAAAAGGCTGCGCTAGGATGAAAGGTTCATGATCACAGAAGTCGCGAACGATGGCCAACGGATTGCTCCCAAGAGGACCAAGGACACATTTGTACATCAGTGTGGAGTTGTTGTTTGGGACTACGTCTCGATCAACACCCAGCAATGGAATAAGAATAATAAGGAACCAAAAGTTTCTTATGTCCAGGATAGACTGAAAGATGATCTTTGGACCGAGCTGATGGGAAATTTCAGCCTACCGCAAGAGGAGGATCCGAATAACCCAGTTATAGAGCGAAAGGTCAAGTCATGGGCTCTTAAGAAGATGGCAGAACTATTCAGGAACTGGAAGAAAGAGTTGAACACAAAGTTTGTCGAGAAAGATCAGACTCCATAGTTCATAGGTCGATATGAGAAGATAAGAGATCAATGGCCCGAATTTGTGGCCAGCAAGAAATCGTAGAAGAGTAAAAAAATGTCACTTACAAACAAGAAAAATGTTGCAACGAAGCAGTATCACCATCACACGGGGTCAGGTGGATACTACAAAGCCCGACCGTTGTGGGACAAAGTTGAGCCAGACCTGCTTGCTAAGAATGTCCACCCAGAGACATTGCACTGGCCAGATTGTTCAAGGACTTGGTTCTTCCTGGTTGGGGGAACTTTGGATCCAGAAACAAGGAAGTGTGTCTAGACGAAGGCTCAAATTTCAATACCCATCACAAAGCTTCAGGCAGCAATCAAGGCAGCTCAGGAAGGGACATTCATTCCCGACGGAGATAAGGACGAGCTGACAGAGGCCCTCGGGAATCCTGAACACCCTGGACGAACACGAGGTACATCAGGCTCCATTCCGTGGAAGCATGAGTTTGTCAACAACGGTGGTTACAGAAGCCAAGAGAGAAAGAGGAAACTGGAAGGAAGTGAAATGCAGAAGCTCAGTGCAAGATTAGCAAAAATAGAGGAACTTGAGAGCCAGCGAGCTACCGGCCAACCATCTGAGCGGCACGAAGATCCTTCCTTTGACTCCGCCCTAGAAGCTACCCCACCATCCCAGCAGAGAAGTAGTGTGGCTTCCACGAAGCTCGTTCAACTTGATTTCATGGCTCCTTGCTACCCCATGGATAGTATCAAGGAGGCCCAACATTGCGAGCTAGTGACAAGATGCCAGAACCTGACCTTCAAGGCGGCGATCGACTCTATTCTACCTCCTCGAGTCAAGGAAACTTTCCATTGCCGTTCGATTCCACATGGCTATGCTGTTGTGACGGTGGATGAAATAATGGATGGATATGAGGGGCTGGAGCTTGATAACCCTACACATGAAGAGGATATTGTTCTTCTGGAAAATGCTCAGAGGAGTACCTATCTTGTAACATCCCAAAATTTCATTTTGGAATGTTATGATATATAGCTATGCATCATCATCATTTTGTTGGAATGTAATGAATTTGTTGAAGTGCTTCTTTTGAAATTGTGAAAGGCCATTTCTATTTTTCCATGTATCTCTTTCATCTATTTTAAAACCTTTGGAAATGTTCAAAGAAAGAGAGGAGTAACATGACACTCCACACCAGGGGCATCTTGGTGAAATATTTGAGCAATTAAACCAGGGGGTTATTTGAAAATTTATCTCAAAAGGATTTAAAATCAATTAGGCATTTTCTAAAAATAAATTTTAAAAAAGATATTCAATATGACAGAGGAAAAATGTTCATTAAATAGCATTAATTCTCCTGATCATTTTGATATATATATATTTCTAAGTTTGGAATTGTATTGAATGCATTAAAAGAGTTTTTACTGCGCTAGAAATAGAAAAGGAAAGATTTTAAACCGAATCGGGCCGGCCCACAGTCTTTAACTCCCGAATTCATTTCGGATCGGTCAACCGATGCGCTAACCTCGCCTTTTCTCTCACAAGCACGCGGGACCCACTGACCGACGGCGTCATCCACGCACCCGTCTCCTTCCTCGCACGCGCCACCGTCGCCGGAGATCCCTCTCTCTGGATCTCCCTCCTCTTTCCCTCTCCCGACCCTGCACCTGGCCTATAAAAGCCCCAGCCCTCGCTGCGCTCCATTCCACCCCGAGCCCTCCTCTACCTTGCCAGAACGCCACCGCACCACCTCGCCGGAGTTCGGACTCCAACCGAACCTTGCCAAGCACGAGGCCATCGCCTCCGTCGTCCCCAGCCCCGTCCAACGCCGCCAATCGACGCCCGAGCTTCGCCGCCGTCGCTTGAGCACTTCAAACGTCGCCCCCGACCACCGCACCATTGCCCTGACCACGTCCGACCTCCGGCCGCCGTCGACCTCGTCGGAGAAAGGAGTACATCAAGCTTCCAAACTGGAAGCCTTAGTAGATTCATCCTCCTACAAAGTGTCAGGGCACTCTGCCTCCTCCTTCGCCACCTCCGGCGCATGAGGCCACTCCGCCTCCTCCTCCTCCTTTGCCTCCTCTGACGCATGAGGCCACTCCACCTCCTCCTTCGCCTCCTCCGGCGCGTGAGGCCACTCCGCCTCCTCCTCCTCCTCCGGCGCATCAGGCTACTCAGCCTCCTCCGGCACATCAGGCCACTCCGCCTCCTCCTCCTCCTCCAGCGCATTAGGCCACTATGCCTCGTACGACACGTCAGCCATGATGGAAGAGAGATGCCACCGCTCCGGCGGCTAGTAGTACAATAGGCGGGAAGAAATTCAAATTTGGTCCAAGCCTCAAGCCTCTTCCAAAGTTACCATACGAGAGGACTGACAAAGAAAACGATGACATCAGTAAAGCCGAAGTGAAGGCCCATTTTGCATGGAAACATCCACCTCCGAAGGAAATGGTAGATCCGGTGAAAGCGAAGCGTACTGTGGATGCCCTGAAGTGACCATCACCACCTCCGCTGCCATCAAACTATGACCGTTGTATTGTAAAGACATATAATGAAGCGCAGCGGTCAGGAAGTACTTCCAGTGCTGCAAGAGTCAAAGAACGAAGAAGTAGGAAAACAATTCCCCAGCTTGGCGAACAGGAAAAGCAATCGTGCCCCCTAGTCAAGGTGTCTAGCGATATCGCTAATCATCCGGTGTTGCTGCCTGATACCAAACCTGGTGATTACTTGGGGGATGATGTGCTTTTTGAAACGATTGAGGTAACAGTACAAGAATTTAGATACGTGCACGAGAAGCCTCTCGTCAAACCTGATCATCCACATCTAACAACGATGATGTACAAATTGCATGAGTGGTACATGAAAACCTGTAGGGAGTCTGGGAAAGACACTATGTATGTGAAAGTTAAAAAAGAGCACGAATTCATTGGACTCAACATGATGCCTATTGAATTTGCGGAGTTATTTCAGCTATACAATCAAGAGGCCCTCGACAAACATCTCATGACTTGCTACTATCTGTAAGTATTACTTCTATAGTTAAGTCTCTAGCTCAGCTCATTCATTGCATGTATATATCATTATCCTCACTATATTATGCTGACTAAAGATCGTCGAATGCAAAAAACAGGAATCTTTGACGTTGGGTTCATTAGGCTAGATGCCGTAAATGAATAAATGGTATGAAGCAGTGTCAAAGAGACCGAGGAGAACTTGCTAAAGTCGTTCCTTATACATCAAAACAAAAGGGGAATACTCTTTCCTTACAACTTCAAGTGAGTGTTGATATCTTATGTATATTCAGTTTCTCTTACTCGAGGTTAAGTAATGTAATTGATGAGTTATATATGCGTGCACAATTACCACTTTATTCTGCTATCCATTAAGCTTGACGGGGCATTAGTAAATGTCTTAGACTCGAGATGTAAAGATCCCGAGGATTATGCGGACATGACTGCAATGCTCAAGAAGTAAGTTCAATCAATACCGGGACCATATCGGCATGCAACTTTCGTTCATTGCTTGATATCAAGTAATCATTTTCTTTGCCTAGCAGGGTTTGGAAAAAGTTCACCCGAAAGGTTCCCGGTCTAAACAAAGAGTTGCGATTTACACACCCCAAAGTAAGTAGTACTAGCTAGTTCCGCGCATCTCTAATTGATTCAAATTTTCATCAATATATCATTACCATGCTTGCTTATCAGTTTGATTGAACTCTATTCTCGTAAAGTGCTTGTACCAGGAAGCCAGGACTGTTTTATGTGGATATTGCGTATGCAAGTTCATTCGCCACTCGACCTCTGAGCGGGGATTCTCTCACAAACAATTTGAAGTACGTAAATAATATTCAAAATTTTATTTTGTATATTACCATCAATTATGTTGAGTTTCATTCATATATATTCATGTATTGACCCCCTTCTTTAAATTAGATCTGGCAGATGCGGGATGAACTCCTACCACATGATCGCATATGAGCAATTCAAGAGGAATTGGCGGAATTCTTTCTTGACGACGTCATACCTGAAGACGGAGAATACTATGTAAATTTTTATTGGATCTTAGGTAGATGATGTTAGGGATTGGAAAAGATGTTATATTGTATATATGTAGAAGCGTCACATAGATATACGAAAACTTGTTGTTCGACCAAGCATGGAGAAAGAGATATCACTTCTCTCTATATATGTTCAGCATGACGATCTTGTGTAATTAATGGTTTCCTTCATTTCCTTATTTGCTCGCGTCGAGTTCTCTCTATATGTATAGTAGCTAGCGTCGACCAAGCACGAAGAAAGAGAGGTCACTTCTCTCTATTAGCTATCTAACACAATATGAAACCCCTAAATTTACTCTCCAAAACCTCTAAACCCCCTTCCAAATAAAAAAGAATAACCCCAGCGCCTGACGCGTGGCAGCCTTTTGGTCCCGGTTGGTGTTACCAACCAGGACTAAACGTACTCCTGCCTGGGCGCCTCGCAGCGGCCACGTGGAGCCCCTTTGGTCCCGGTTCGTTAGTGAACCGGGACTAAATGTTTTGGGTATTAGTCCCGCTTGTTTTGTCTCGGTTCCAAAACCGAGACTAAAGGCCCTTTGGAACTGGGACTAGCTCCCTGTTTTCTACTAGAGCACCCACTTATTCATACAAACCTGATCAAAAGTCGAACAAGCATGGAAATGGGTCAATCTCCACTATATGTGAGCTCCATTTTTTGGTATTGTTTCTTTCCATATTAGCCATGTGGGCAAGGATCATCCCACCCATTTTGGTGGCATGTGCATGGTGATACGTCTCCAACGTATCTATAATTTTTGCTTTATTCATGCTGCTATATTATCATTCTTGGATGTTTTACAATCATTTTACCACAACTTTATATTATTTTTGGGACTAACCTATTAACCTAGAGGCCCGTGCCAGTTCCTGTTTTTTCCTTGTTTTTGAGTTTTCAAAAAAGGAATATCAAATGGAGTCTAAACGGAATAAAAATTTACGGTGATTTTTTTGGGACCAAAAGAGACCCGCGGAGCATCGGAGTTGGGCCACAAGACCCACGAGGCAGTCACAAGACTCAGGGCCACGGTCACCCCCTGGCCGCGCCCTGCAGGCTTGTGACTGCCTTGTGGACCATCCAAACTTATTCCACCGCCATAATTTCCTATAAATACCAAAAACCCCAACGCAGAACCTAGATCAGGAGTTCTGCCGCCGCAAACCTCCACAGCCAGAAAAAACTAATTGGGAACCCGTTCCGGCACCCTGTCGGAGGGGGAAACCATCACCGGAGGCCATGTTCATCATCTCGATGCTCTCCATGACGAGGAGGGAGTAGTTCACCCTCGGGGCTGAGGGTATGTACCAGTAGCTATGTGTTTGATCTCTCTCTCTCTCTCATGTTCTTGAGATGGCATGATCTTGATGTACCGCAAGCTTTGTTGATATAGATTGAATCATATGGAGTTTTCCCCTCTCTATCTTGTTGTGATGAATTGAGTTTTCCCTTTGAAGTTTTCTTATCAGATTGAGTCTTTAAGGATTTGAGAACACTTGGTGTATGGCTTGCAATGGGATATCCGTGGTGACAATGGGATGTTCTATTGATCCACTTGATGTATGTTTTCGTGATCAACTTGCGGGTTCCGTGACCTTGGGAATCTATGCATAGGGGTTGGCACACGTTCTTGTCTTGACTTTCTGGTAGAAACATTGGGGCACTCTTTGAAGTTCTTTGTGTTGGATTGAACATGATGAATATGAAATTATATGATGCATATCGTATAATCAAGCCCATGGGTACTCGAGGTGACATTGGCGTATCTAGGTGACATTAGGGTTTTGGTTGATATGTGTCTTAAGGTGTTATTTTAGTATGAACTCTAGGGTTGTTCGTGACACTTATAGGGATAGATCATAAGATTGATCAGAAAAGATAACTTTGAGGTGGTTTCGTACCCTACAATAATTTATTTGTTTGTTCTCTGCTATTTGTGACTTTGGAGTGAACTCTTTGTCGCACGAGAGGTATTTACATATGATTCAACTATGCCAATATTGTTGAGAGAAATTGCACTAGTGAAAGTATGAACCCTAGGCCTTGTTTTCAAGCATTGCAATACCGTTTGTGCTCACTTTTACCATTAGTTACCTTGCTTTTTTTATATTTCATATTGAAAAAAACTATATCTACCATCCATATTGCACTTGTATCCCCATCCCTTTGCTGCACTAGTGCACCTATACAATTTACCATTGTATTGGGTGTGTTGGGGACACAAGAGAGTCTTTGCTATCTGATTGCAGGGTTGCTTGAGAGAGACCATCTTCATCCTACAACTCTCACGGATTGATAAACCTTAGGTCATACACTTGAAGGAAAATTTCCATTGTCCTACAAAACTCCGCGCTTGGAGGCCCAACACGAGTCTACAAGAGGAAGGTTGTGTAGTAGACATCAAGCTCTTTTCTGGCGCCGTTGCCAGGGAGGTTAGTGCTTGAAGTTATATCTTTAGATCTTGCAATCAAATCTTTTAGTTTTTTTATTTTCACTAGTTTGGTTTTATAAAATAAAACCACAAAAAATGGAATTGAGGTTGCCTCATATGCTTCATCTTTTTAATGTCTTTCGTGAAAATGATGGGAAGGAAAATTTTGCTCAAGTGTTAGAAGAAGAAGTTATTAAAATGTTTGGCACTACATTTTTGAGTGATGAGCATGATATTGATATTGTTAGTATGAATTCTCTAAATATTCATGATGCTAATGATATGCAAAGCCACAAGCTTGGGTATGCTATGTTTGATGAAGATGATATTTTTAGCCCCCCAAGTTTTGATGAGAAAAACTATTATGATTATGACATGCCTCCTATCTATGATGGTAACCATGAAACTTGTCATCATGATTTTAATATTCAATTTGGTTATGTCAATCAAGTATGTCAGGATAGTTATTTTGTTGAGTTTGCTCCCACTATTTTGAATGAGAAGAAAATTGCTTATGTGGAAAGTGACAAATTTTCTATGCTTGTGCATCATAAAAATAATGATTTATTTGCTGGTTATATTGTGGAATTTCTTTATGATGCTACTGAATATTATTATGAGGGAGGAACATATGCTTGTAGGAATTGCAATAATATCAAGTTTCCTCTCTATGTGTTCAAAATTTTGAAGTTATGCTTGTTTTGCCTTCCTATGATAGATGATTCTCGTTCCCATAAATTGTTTGCTCACAAAATACCTATGCATAGGAAGTGGGTTAAACTTAAATGTGATTGTCATGAGATTCATGATGCCCTTTTGCATGTCTCAATTACTATTCCTATGTGAGCATCATTGAAATGATCATGCCTAGCTAAAAGACATCAAAGAAAATCGCTTGTTGGGAGACAACCCAACACTTTTACTTTATGTTTTTGTGTGTTCACATGATTAATATAATGTATTAATCATGTTTTGTGTCTTTTATTTCAATAAATTGCCAAGTAAATCCTTTGAGATCGCGTGGATACTTGCTTGTTTGATTCTGTGCAAAAACACAAAGTTTTGTGTCCAGTATATGAATTATCTGATTTTACTGGAGCATAAAAATATTCTGAAATTTTAAAAAAAATCTTTATATGCAAATTACATGAGTTTTCATAAATATTCAGAATTGTTAGAGTCAGGGAAGTTTGTTGATCATTCAGATCTTTATAGACAGTTCTGTTCATGACAGATTCTGTTTTGCATGCATAGTTTGCTTGTTTCAAGTGTTCCTATAGCTTATATTGAGTAATATAAATTTTGGTAATGATTTAATACAGTAGTTATCATGTGGGAACAATTATTAATGTTGTATTGATAGTACCTAAGTGAATGATCTATATTTACTACACTAACCGATCTCACGAAGTTCCGTTAAGTTTTGTGTGAATGAAGTTTTCAAGTTTTGGGTGAGACCGATATGAGGAGAATAAGGAGTGACAAGAACCTAAGATTGGGGATTCCCAAGGCACCCCCAAGGTAATATTCAAGTAATACTCAAGCGTCTAAGCTTGGGGATGCCCTGGAAGGCATCCCCTCTTTCATCTTCAACACTATCGGTATATCTTACTTGGAGCTATATTTTTATTCATCACATAATATGAGTTTTTCTTGGAGAATCATTATATTTTGTTAAATTATGTTAGTTGTTATTTATAATCTGCTTTTTCAATAAAAATCTCCAAGAATTGCCTCAGGATGCTTGCATTGCATGTTTTTATGAGTGCTCTGTAAAACCAGAAACTTTGGCTGTAGTGTTTCAATTTTCATATTTTACTGGAATGTGGAAAGTTTCTGAAAGTTTTACACAGTATGTTCATATAAATTTGATAGAATTTCCTAAATTTGTATAATTCTTTGAGTTACAAAAGTACATTGTTTTCATAAAATGCTACAGACTGTTCTGTTTAGACAGATTGCTGTCATAGTTTCGTTATCTACTTATCCTATAGTTTCCATAGCCTATATTGGTTGGTACAAATTGTGGAAATGATAGTATACAGTAACTAATGTTTTAAAATTATTATGCAACTTGTCTTGACAGTACATAAAGAGTTGATTTATTATTATGTGTCCTAACCTATCTCACGCGTTCTTTTTGAGTTTTGTGTGGATGAAGGTTTTGAGAATAGGTGAAACCGCGGAATGAGAGGATTGAACGAGATAGAAAAGCTCAAGCTTGGGTATCCCCAAGGCAACCCAAGTAAATATTTCAAGAACTCTCAAGCATATAAGCTTGGGGATGCTACGCATCCCACCTCTCTTCATCAACGATTATCAGTTAGCCTCTGTTGAGCCTAAATTTTTATTCGTTCACATGATGCATGCTATTTTGGAGTGATATTTTTATTTTGCTTTCTTTTTGAATAAAGTACTTAATATCTGAAAATATTTATTGAGGGAGAGAGAGTCTTCACATGACTACTTAATTGTTTGACTACTCATTGATCTTCACTTATATCTTTTGAGCTAGGCAATGTTGCTCTAGTACTTCATTTATATGTTTGTAGAGCATGGTAATTTGTTTAGGGTATGAATTTAGTCCTAATATAATGGGCATCCAAGAGGGATATAATAAAAAAATCATATTAAGTGCATTAAAAACTATGAGTAGTTTGATTCCTTGCATATAGTTTTGAGATAATACAGATGGTAATATGAGAGTCATGCTAGTGAGTAGTTGTGAATTGGAAGAGATACTTGTGTTAAAGCTTGTGATTCTCGTAGCATGCACGTATGGTGAACTGTTATGTAACAAAGTCGGGGCATGATTTATTTAATGATTGTCGACCTTTGTGTGAGGGTCGGGAGCGCGTGATGGTTAACTCCTACCAACCTCTCCCCTAGGAGCATGCGTCTAATGCTTTGTTTGATAACTAATAGACTTTTGCAATAAGTATGTGAGTTCTTTATGACTAATGTTGAGTCCATGGATTATGCGCACTCTCACCCTTCCACCTTTGCTAGCCTCTCTGGTACCACGCAACTTTCGCCGGTACACCAAATCCTCCTTCCTCAAAACAGCCACCATACCTACCTATTATGGCATTTCTATAGCCATTCCGAGATATATTGCCATGCAACTTCCACCATGTAGTTTTTCTATGACTTGCATCATCACTTCATATTGCATATAGAGTCATACTTTGTCATAGGTATCGACTTGTAATTTTCCTTTTTGAGTTATAAGTAAATAAATGTGTGATGATTTTTCATTAATAGATCATTGTCCCGTGAGAGAAAAGGATGATGGAGGCTATGACTCCCACACAAGTTGGGATGAGTATCCGGACTTTACAAAAAAATAAAAGAGGCCAGCGAAACCCAAACAAAATAATAATAATAATAAAATAGGCCAAAGAATCCCACCAAAAAAATAAAAAAATAAAAAAAATGAGAGAAAGAGAGAAGGGACAATTGCTACTACCTTTTTACACACTTGTGCTTCAAAGTAGCACCATGATCTTCATAATAGAGAGTCTCATATTTTGTCACTTTCATATAACTAGTGGATATTCATTATGCATGACCACTTAGTTTACTTTTTGAGCTTTCATACACTTATAGCTCTAAGTGCATTTGTTGCATGGCAATCCCTACTCACTCACATTGATATCTATTGACGGGCATCTCCATAACCCATTGATACGCCTAGTTGATGTGAGACTATCTTCTCCTTTTTTCCCTTGCACCTCCTTCATATTATATTCCACCTATAATGCTATATCCATGGCTCACGCTCATGTATTGCGTGAGAGTTGAAAAGGTTTGAGAACACCAAAAGTGTGAAACAATTGCTTGACTTGTCCATCGGGGTTGTGCATGATTTAGATACTTTGTGTGGGGAAGATGGAGCATAGCCAGTCCATATTATTTTGTAGGTATAACCTTCTAAGGCCATGTTCTTTCGAAAGGACACGACTACCTTGTTGGTGTGCTTGAAGTATTACTGTTTTTATGTCAATTATTAGACTATTGTTTTGAATATTACGGATCTGAATATTCATCCCACAATAAAGAATATTACATGGAAAAATATGTTAGGCAGCATTCCACATCAAAAATTCTGTTTTCATCATTTACCTACTCGAGGACGAGCATGATTTAAGCTTGAGGATGCTGATACGTCTCCAATGTATCTATAATTTTTGCTTGTTTCATGCTGCTATATTATCATTCTTGGATGTTTTACAATCATTTTACCACAACTTTATATTAGTTTTGGGACTAACCTACTGACCTAGAGCCCGGTGCTAGTTCCTATTTTTTCCTTGTTTTTGTGTTTTACAGAAAAGGAATATCAAACGGAGTCCAAACGTTGATTTTTTTGGACCAAAGGAGACCCACGGAGCATCGGAGTTGGGCCAGAAGACGCACGAGGCACTCACAAGCCTTACGGGCGCGCCCACCCCCTAGCCACGCCCTACAGGCTTGTGACTCCCTCGCGGCCCATCCGGACTTATTTCCACCGCCATAATTTCCTATAAATACCAAAACCCCAACGCAGATCCTAGATCGGGAGTTCTGCCACCGCAAACCTCCAGAGCCACGAAAAACCTATCGAGAGCCCGTTCTGGCACCCTGCCAGAGGGGGAAACCATCATTGGAGGCCATCTTCATCATCCCGGTGCTCTCCATGACGAGGAGGGAGTAGTTCACCCTCGGGGCTAAGGGTATGTACCAATAGCTATGTGTTTGATCACTCTCTCTCATGTTCTTGAGATGGCATGATCTTGATGTATCGCGAGCTTTGTTGATATAGATTGAATCATATGGAGTTTTCCCCTCTCTATCTTGTTGTTATGAATTGAGTTTTCCCTTTGAAGTTTTCTTATGGGATTGAGTCTTTAAGGATTTGAGAACACTTGATGTATGTCTTGCAATGGGATATCCGTGGTGACAATGGGATGTTCTATTGATCCACTTGATGTATGTTTTGATGATCAACTTGTGGGTTCTGTGACCTTGGGAATCTATGCATAGGGGTTGGCACACGTTCTTGTCTTGACTTTCCCGTAGAAACTTTGGGGCACTCTTTGAAGTTCTTTGTGTTGGATTGAACATGATGAATCTGAAATTATGTGATGCATATCGTATAATCAAGCCCATGGGTACTCGAGGTGACATTGGGGTATCTAGGCGACATTAGGGTTTTGGTTGATATGTGTCTTAAGGTGTTATTTTAGTATGAACTCTTGGGTTGTTCATGACAATTATAGGGACAGCTCATAAGATTGATCAGAAAAGATAACTTTGAGGTGGTTTCGTACCCTACAATAATTTGTTCATTAGTTCTCCTCTATTTGTGACTTTGGAGTTAACTCTTTGTCGCACAAGAGGTATTTACATATGATTCAACTATGCCAATATTGTTGAGAGAAATTGCACTAGTGAAAGTATGAACCCTAGGCCTTGTTTTCAAACATTGCAATACCGTTTGTGCTCACTTTTACCATTAGTTACCTTGCTGTTTTTATATTTTCACATTACAAAAAACTATATCTACCATCCATATTGCAGTTGTATCCCATCTCTTCGCCGAACTAGTGCACCTATACAATTTACCATTGTATTGGGTGTGTTGGGGACACAAGAGACTCTTTGCTATTTGATTGCAGGGTTTCTTGAGAGAGACCATATTCATCCTACACCTCTCACGGATTGATAAACCTTAGGTCATCAAATTGAGGGAAAATTGCCATTGTCCTTCAAAACTCTGAGCTTGGAGGCCCAACACGAGTCTACAAGAAGAAGGTTGTGTAGTAGACATCACACGACAAGAGAGGTTAAGATCAAGGGAGGATGAGACCCATGCTAGGGTATTTTATGTATTAAATGCAATGCAATTAAGGAGGAAAAATATTTCCAAGATATCAAGACAACTGCAAAGTTATGTCTTTAATGTAGTGTTCGAGATATTCACCACTAGCTCGTTGAAGTTGTTGCCTGAATTAATTCGACTGATTAATTCTCAACTTCAATCGAAAAGACATGGGTGAGATTTTCTCTGATTCGAAATTGTATCTTTAAGGAATAATGTGGAGAACTCGAATGGACACATTAACACTAGCTACCTAGAGCTAGAGGATATAAGCGTCAAATAAGGGCAATCTCACCATCTTGCTTAGCTGCTTGTACAACGGCTTTGAGGCAAGGTTAGCATTTGTACCATGTTGATGTGGACTCAGTTCTCTCAAAATTGTTTTATTGTTGCATTTATTTGCATGGTAGAAAACTTTGAAGCATGATGGATTTATTGTTAACTACTATATGTTGCTTTCCGCCGTCCGCTGGTGGACAAAACATACCATTGGTTGTTAACGAGACGGAATAACCATGGGCCAAAAATGGGCTGAAAGCTCATCAGGGCACGAATGGACTGAAACACCACGTGCCATATATGGACCCAAACACATGATGAGTCATCAAGGGGCCAAATGACGTCACAAACGAAAATGGTCCCACAGACATGACATGATGTAATGGGTCAAAAGACATGGCATGACTTTATGGGCAAAAGAGATGATGGATCCTTAACGAGCCAAAAGACATCACAGACTAGAAATGTCTCAAAGGCACCATGGGCGGTTAATGGGCCAAAAGACATTGTGGGCCTAAGTTAGCCGAGAAGCACCATAGGTCATTAACGAGCCAAAAGATAGCACAAACCAGAAATTTCCCAGAGACACCACAAGCTAGGAATGGCTTGAAAGACACCACCGGAAGTAAATTGGCCCACAAGCAACACATGGATTTAATGGACCAAAATACACCAAGGGTCACAAATGATCTAAAAGGCACCATGGGCCACATAGAGTTTTAAGAACCAACGGAATGTACTCATGCCAAATGACCCACATGCAGTAATGCTCTGAATTCACACAGTCCTGGTGTGCCTTATGGACCCGAGTCGAAAATGGACTATCTGCAAGCAGGCCCTTATTCAGCCTTCAATGGGCAAGATCATCTAAATTTTGACTATTTCCCGTGGGGGTTTAAATGAGCATTTGAGTGGGCCACCCTTTTAACTTACGGGAAATCAATCGGTGTCACTGCCGAAGTTGGATATTTTAAACCTGACACTCAAACTTCGTCCTTGACTTCTGAGTAAAAACACAACACATGATGACATTTCTTGGGGATTGGTTCATGGTTAAATATTAGCAAAGACCTAAGTATCAAATAACTTTGATCCCCTGAATAGTACGTTGCTCTATGACTCAAATGAAAAAAAAATGATACTAAGAAAAATAATTACGTGTTCACGCCATCTTTATTCTTCTTCTCTATAGTCAATTGTCCTCAAACATCACATTGAACCAATTTCTTTAACACAACAGTTTTCAGGAGTCATCTCCCACACACGATCTTCTCAAAATCATGATCCTCAAGAGCTTAGCCATCTTCTCTGCATCATAGATTATCTTGCCAAAAAATTAGCAAACTTCTTGATAACCCGAGGGACCACTTTACTCTCTGTGCACTAACACACACACATTAGTCCAACAATCTCAAAAACACTTAAGGGACACTAGATTGCACCAACAATGCTTTAAATATGTTGACTGGAAATATATTGATAAGCATGCAGAAAACTTTGATTGTGTATCATGGAGCTTCATAGCACGCGTCCTTGACAAGTTTGTAAGTAATATGAAGTATCCATGGTGTGGGTAACTTATCATGTTGTTCTATGAAAAAGTTCACTTTTACCCAGATGGTACTCTTAAGTGGATGAGAAATGAAGTCTGACTCTAAGCTACCATGGAAGAGTGGGCTAAACTTCTAGGTATATATCCCACCCCATGTTGATGATACACTAGTGCGGAATGGACCCAAGACGACATATCTATCACACACCCTTGGACCAAACTGTGTGCGATGCATGCATCACAAAGGCTAGTAAAATAACTCATGTGTCAGAATACAAAATGTATGTGATGGCCCATCCATAGGATCCATACGTGTGTGACATGTCGCACATATTAAGGTGTAATGTTACGCGTGCGATATGTCATTTGTAATGTGCATGATTGAAATATTGTAATTGTATGTGTTGACTGGAAAATGCTTTACAAAAATGAATTTTTTGTGATAGCTTGGAGCATCGCACATGATGCACGATCTGGGTACTCATATGTGATGATTGGAAATTTATGCACATGGTTTGTAAAGGCTACTCATATGATATAACTCGTGATTACGCATATGTTTATGTGGTGTGAATTTTATGCTCTATCGGGCACACGGTAGAATTAAAGGAATGTCGTGCGATAACACGTAGTGGCGTGATAGTTTTGTTTCAAGAGATGTGTGCTCACTTGTTAAGTTCGGCACATGTTTTTCTTTGACCTACTATGTGTGTTGTATAACACACACGTGGTAAGAACTATGTGTGCATGCGTTGCTGTGTCATGGTACGTCATGCTTCCTTCTTTTCTAAATTCTTTGTTAATGACGTTATCTTTACACGTCACCGATTCCCGCCACCCCCATCTCTGCCCTCGGTTTCTCGTCACCAGAGAGAGTGGATGTCATGGTTTTGTCACGGCAGATGTCCTAGCAAGAGGACTAAGTCTAGTAGCCATCTCAACTAGGTGGTTGATTGGATGGGGTTGGCCGGTAACGAGACACGAGGGTTTACCTAGGTTCGCTCCCTCTGATGGAGGTAAAAGCGTACGTCCTGCTTTGTGTGTCATTGATGATGATGATCTCGATTACAAGGGTGCGTAATCGCTAACCTAGATCTCGAGGATTTTTAACCTGGTGTTTTTGCCTCTGGGGCTCGCCTTTATATATAGGTTGAGGCCCTGAGGTCACAATAGAATCTGAGTCGTAATACACCCCGTGTCTTAGTCTACTTCCTACTTATCGTGTCTCTCAAGTAAGGAAAATACCACATGACTTCCTCATTAAGCCTGCCTGCCTGATACTGGTCCATGAGCCGGCCTTCCCTTCAAGCCACCTCTTGGGCCTCGAACCACCTGGTCTACCACGGTCCACACAATGAGCCCATTGGTCGAGCCGCCACTAGGTAACCAGGTCATAGCTTGACAAGGTCAAACTATGGGGGTATATCCCCAATATTAGCTTGTAATTTAACTTGGATTATCCATGTTAAATTCCATTCTGAAACAAAGAAAGCTAAAACATGAAAAATATGAGCCAACATTTTCTCTTCTCTCTAGGCGTCATTTTTTGTAAGTCCCTAACATGGTTTTGTCATGGCAGATGTCCTCATGCAAGGACTTAGGTGTGAGGCCATCGCCGCTGGGTGGCGACTCAAAGGGATCGAACAAGAACGGGAGGTGGGTTTATCTAGGTTTGGCCCCTCCAATGGAGGTAATAGCCTACGTCCTGCTTTGCATCTATATTAATGGAGATCTCGATTAGAAGTATGTAGAATCGCTAATCTAGCCTTCGAGGGTGTCTAAGTTGAGTATTCCTTTCCTAGGGTCCCGCCTTTATATATAGGTTGGGAGCCTAGGGTTTACAACAGTGTCTGAATCATATCGTGACTCATAACCTATCATGTCTCTAACACATCCTGCCTCCCAATCAAGGAATCTTCTGGCGTCTTCTACCTCATGGGCCTTGAGTCTCCTTCTCTCTGTGCGTGGGCCACCTGGCGGCTTACTCAGTAACCACATTGTTCGTCTCATCTTCACGACACGACCCATCTTTAATATAATTCCAGATCCGCCATTAGATTGACCCGGTCCATTAAGATGGGTTAAACGGCGAGGCTATATCCCCGACGTTAGACCCAGATTGATTTGAATTCATTCATGTCAATTTCTCTTCTTGTCTTGTCTTGGCGGCTCACCTTCTGCCTCTATCTGTTCTCCATGATCCTCAAAATATTGACTCGCAGAACGTCCAGACTTTTCATTTTTTCCACGCCTTCCATTTCATGACGTCACTTGCGAGAAATTTAGGAAATTAATGATGACATCAAGGCAAATCTAAATGCATCCACATAACCCAAAAACCGAGGCGTCTTTGTTTCTCAAGATTTACAGCGTCTCCTTGATTTTCTAGCCTGCTGGTTGCTCCTTCAGGTTTTCCTTTGTTAAATACTAACCGAAGGTCCCCCTTCTTTTACTTTCACCTCATCTTCCTTGCTTCTTCTTCCTCGCGCCCAAAAGTCTCGCCACAACAGTGCCACTTCTCAACTCATTGCTGGTGGCCGTCCTAGGAGCTATAGCGACACCATGCATTCAACTGCCCGATTGATCATCTTCGTAGCTCTTAGCTTCTCTTTTGGTAAACCGCTCTCTCCTAGATCTATAGTAGTTTGTCGGAGCTCTTGTGTACTCGATAGTTCCTCTCCGTTCATTGCTGTTGTCCGTTCTCATACGGACTTTCACAAGTTTTTACCACAAGAATAGAATGAATTTTATCGGATAGATTAGTTTCTTGCATAATACTTGTGTGTCTTCCTAAATAATCCGTGCATTACATTGTCACAGTTTCCATGCTTCACGGTTTAGGGTTAACAAAATATTTTTCCCTTTCCGAATCATTTGTAGATCTGTAACTTCCACCAGTTTGGTAGAAACCTATTTAGTCCACACTTAGCAGAAATCAGAAGTTATTTGAGCTAGTATGAGTTGCCCATATTTTGTTGGCTTCCATAATTGTGATCTCCACATGAAGCAGCTTTAGCTATTCCACACGACCATACTGCCTTGTTTTGAACATTTGTCTAACTGCCCCCTCTCTGTTTTTATCCAAAACGACTCATTATGTCAGATTCCAAAGACTGCAACTGGGCACCTTCCCAAGTTTCCGAAATCGTACTTCAAGATTATCAGAATCATGGTATTCTGCCATCCAAGGAAATAGTTGGCTGTTAGATTGCTCTTGGAGAGGAAATTTTCAAACCTGGTGAGGGAGAGGTGGTGATATTCCTTGACCATCTTTTTAGAGGCTTCTCTCCTCCCAAGTCAAAATTCTTTCAAGACGTCTTGCTTTTCTTCAACTTTCACCCTCAAGACCTTGCCCCCAACTCCATTTCCAATCTCCGTCAATTCCAAGTACTTTGCGAGGCGTATCTACAGATAGAGCCTTCTGATTCTCTCTTTAGAGAATTCTTTTATTTCAATCGCCAAACCGAATGTGGCGATGGCCCCTTCTTGGAACTTGGCGAATTCTACAAATAATTTATTTACCGGTTATTCTCAATCAAGTAAGGATCCTAGATAACTCTATGTTTGAATTCTAAAAATAATTTATTTTCTTAAATTCTCAATCCTTACCTGTTATTCTCATCCTCAAGTTTGTAGGCCAAGCAAGGATCCTAGAGAATAACAAGTAAGGATCCTAGATAACTCTATGTTTGAATTCTACAAATAATTTCTTTCCTTAAATTCTCAATCCTTACCTGTTATTCTCATCCTCAAGTTTGTAGGCCAAGTCTTCATTTCGGGGCAAGAAACGAGCAAAGACCGCCACCAAGAAAACAAAAAATCCCTCCAAGTTCATGGAAAGACAAGGCTGTCATTGGAGAGCCATCACTCATGGGCGAGTCAGAGGTGGCCGATGTTCGCTCAAAGGTCGAATTCAATTTCTTTTAAACGTACTTTACTAAATTCAGCAGACGCCTCCTTTTCCTAGGGTGATGTTGATACAAGCTGGGCTGAAGATATTTGTCACAACCCTAGCAAGTGTCCTAGGTTAGCATTGTGATTGCATCATCATCATCATCATTGCATCAATGTGAAATGGGGAGAAAGAAAAGAAACCCCATGCACTTAATGAATTAAAGAAATTCAAGATAAATGAAATTTCAACAAATCCACAATGCCCATCAAAAATGTTCCCTATGTCTGATAATTGAGGGCATGGATATACCAGGGATCATTCTAATTATTTGAACATTTCAAATAATTTAAATTAAAGATTTAAGCCTCTGAAATTGATAAATAAATCATTATCATTACTATTATTTCCAAAATAACCTGAAACTTTTGTTACAAGTTTGAAATATTCAAACTTCATTTCAGGAAATATTTGGATCATTTTGAAAAGTCAGTTGGACCTGCAAATAAAATAAAGAAAAGTCAGAAAACAAAAAATAGAAACAAAAAAAAGAACCTACCTGGGCCAGGGGAGAGAAGCCGGCCCAGCCCACAGGGGTGAACCGGTCATCTCCCACCTCTGGCCAGGAGGACGCGGGCGTGTGGTCGCCGCGCGCCGGCCACCTCCTCCCTGCCTGGCTCCTTGCTGGAGGGCTGGGAGTGCGCCAGCGTGAAGCTCCTCGCCGCCGCGCCCTTCTCCTCTCTCTCTCTCTCCCGCGAGCGCTCTCTCTCTCTCGCGCGCATTCCCCTCTCTGCTGCCGCCATGGCCGACCTGCGCTTCTCCGTCGTGCCGACGTTCTAGCCACCCCCGAACCCATCTGAGCCCGCCAGAAGTTCCACCGTGACCTCTTCTTCCTCCTAGCCAAGCTACGCATCGCCGGAAGCCTCCTGTCGCCGTCGAGCCATCGTCTTCTTCCTCGGGTCACCGGAGAAGGAACCGAAGCTTGCCACCGTTCGAGGCCCTCCCCGAGTCAGCTGTCAACGCTGCTGCATCCGCCGTGAGCCCCTGGTCTTTCCCTCCCTTTTCCCCCTCGAATAGAGCCTCGTAGCTCTGATTCTCCCTGAGCCCGAAAGCTCCCCGCCGCCGGCGAGGTCGTGGTCGCCGTTGTGGCGACCCAAGCTTGCTTCTGAGCACGCGGTCGTGCTCAGGAAGCCGCCGCCCAGCTCATCGCCGACGCTGATTCCGACCACCTCTGCTCCTAGGAAGGGTCGGGATGGACGCGCGTGTGTATGTAGAGTAGTTTGGTGCCCTCCGCCGTCCATTTGGTCACCGGAGGAGAAAACCCGAAGCCCTCCGCCGTCCCTGGAGACGCCGACGGTCGTCGCCGGTGACCCGGGCCTGTTTGACCATGGGGTTTGACCCCCTGGGTCACAGACAGGTGGGGCCAGCCTCGGACTAATCACATATTAGTAATAAGTTAATTAATTTAATTAATTAAGTTAATTAGTCACTGACATGTGGGCCAGATCTGTTAATTAATCAGAATTAGTTTTAATTAGTTAATTAAGTTAACCAGACACCTACATGTGGATCCCACATGTCAGGTTTGACTCTAGCCCGGTCAGCTGACCAGCTGATGTCATCATGACATCTTGCTGATGCAATAAAACAATTTCTAGTTTAAAAATAATTCCAGAAAATGTTTAAAACTTTGAAAAATCATATAAAATAATCTGTAAGTTAGATGAAAATAATTTATATATGAAAATTTATCAGAAAAATCCAATGAATCCAATGGTGTTATTCTCATGCATACCAGAGCAACATAAATAGGTGAACATGGACAATTATCATTAGGTTAATATATGGAATTTGAAATGAGAACAACTTTGAACCTATATTCAAATCTATTTTAAATTGACATGATCACTAGTTACATTTGCTCACCCATGCATATTACTATGCCATGATCATACATCATATTGTTGCATTTGCTTGTATTGAATGCTTTTATCTGCGTTGCGGTAGGCCCTAATCTGGAAGATACCACCCCGTATTCCGACGAAGGAGAGAACTCCTCCGCAGCTCAGCAAGGCAAGCAACCCCATTGATCATTCCTATAACATCCCACTCTCTCGCTCCTGCTCTCGTTTATTGCATTAGGACAAACAGTCATATGTCGGTCATACATGATAGATGATCCTATTCTTATGCATGACCTGATCTTTTCATAGTAAATAGCTAAACCTTGCAACCTAGCATACCTGCTAGATGCTTGTGCCATGATGTGCTTAGCTTACTTTGCTTGCTATGCTTGCTATGCGTAGAGTTGTGTCAGGTCTGTTTCATCTGGGTGATGAACTGAGTGAAACAATGTTGTCCGATGTGATGAGCTCATAATGAATACGATTTGGTAAAGGTAGCGATGAGAGGCTATGTAGGAGTACATAGTGGGTTGTCTCATTGGGACCGTTCTTAGGAACTGGGTTCTATGTTTGTGATCCAAGACTAGTTACTACCACACATTGGGTTCCGGTAACTCGACTCCTCTCGACTTATCAGTCGCTTAGTCCTTAGTACAGGAGTTGCAAGTAGTTTCTGGTGTTTATAGCATGTTGGAGGCCATGCGTAGCGCTGACCCTCGGGGTGGGTTACGATGCGGTAGGCAGTGGCACGGTGTACCAAGGGTCACCCGAATGGTGGGCTTGGGAACCCTGCGCACATCGTTTGGGACCGTAGCGGAAACTTCGGCCAGACTTCCGTACGGGTTTCAGTCTCAAATTGGCGATAGCCTGGACTAGAGGTCTTATGTGCTTCACGGTCGTGGCCAACTTCCTCGCTAGGCATCCGCTTGAAGGTTGCCGAGGTGCATGGTTTATGGCACACAGCGATAAGTGGCAAGAGCGTGTGTGAAGAAGTACACCCCTGCAGGGTATGAAACTATTCGAATAGCCGCGTCCTCGGATATGGACTACTTGGAGAACTTATGCTGTTCATAGATAATCAAATGGATACTCCTAAAAATATCAAGACAAGTGTGAGTACCGTGGATGGCACTCTTCCGGAAGGGGAAGGTGAATCCATGGTGGTGTATTGTGATGGAGATAGTGGACTCGTGTGCGATAACTAAAATTGTAACAAAGAGTTTAAAATTGAGTAGTGTAGGTTAGCCATGAGTCAAAGCTGGCATTCCTGCATGAACTCCACCACCCCCTTTATTGATACATGAGCATAAATAGACTAGGTCTATTTTAAAGACTTGATTAGTACGATTGTACTCATCCTTGCTTAATTAATGTTGCAGAAGAGAACCAGGACCCATCAGGTGGGTTCTATCTAGACGTTGACGTCGCCGAATAGCTCGTGTCCCAGCTATGATCTTGCCCGTGTGGTGGGCTGTAGATAGTCAGGCCGTGTGCCTCTTTTCTATTTCGCCGTCTGTACTCAGACAGCTTAAGTTTCCGCTGGCTTGTATGACTTTGTTTGTATGGCTTGAGTGTCGGGTCATGTGACCCCTATCTGTAAGAACATATTATGCAAGGCTCGTCTGAGCCTCTTAAATAAAATTCATGTTGTTGTATGGTTATGTTGTGATGCCATAGTTGTATCTATGCATATCGGGCATGTCGTGCGTACGTGTGACGTGCAACGGTATGTATGGGATCCGACAGCTAGTCGTGTGCCTTTAGTAGTACTCTTTACGGGAAACTGCCTCTTTGTGCTTCCACCGAGCCATGGTAGCTTGCTACTGCTCCGGACACATTGATTGACCGGCATGTATCCTTCTTTGCTGCTGTGTCTGTTCCTTCGGGGAAATGTCTCGCAGTGTAATGGAGTCCCTGTAGCCTGCTACGACTCGTCTACGTGCAGTGATGACATTCGTGTCTCGCGATGTAATGGAGTCCTTGTAGCTTGCTATGACTCGTCTACACACGCTTGAGGCTGACACCTGCATTGCTGGGTTATGTATGTCTGTTTTCGTACGGATGTGCCACTTGGGTTCTATGACTAGTCATGTCGGCTCGGGTTCTTTGTTGTGTGATTGCCAGCGACACGTTCACATACGTGAGCCAAAAGACGCAAACGGTCCCGGCCAAGGTAAGGCTGCAGTCATGGAGTACCGTGCGTGAGGCCGCAAAGTGATGTGGCTTGTTACAGTATGGAATCATATGATTTAGGATCGGGGTCCCGACAATATTGAGGTAATTCTCATTTCTCCCGGCTCAGAATCCTTGGTTCCAACAAGGACAAGGCGGGTTATCCGGAAAGTAGGCTTCTCTCGTCTAGATGCTTCTTTGGATCCCAATTTTGTTTCGAAGAAAAATCAACATCAATCAAAATGCAAGACCCGAAGTGGTAATGGTGATCTTGCAGACGGCTTACCCAATAAGCCGGCTGCCCGTAAGCGCCTAACTCATGTGCCTTTTAATCCACCTTTTCTTTCTTCTAAGGCTGATTTAAATTATGAACTATTTGATTCTTCTAATTCCGTTATTAGGAGTCACCACCTTCGTCGGTGATTCTACCACCTCCAAGCTACCACCGCTCGTGATGAACCCTGAGTAAATTTTCTCCTTTGCTAAATGCTTGCATTTACCAGCCTTTTGGCACATTGTTGACAATGTCTTCTTGTTTTCTAGGGCTCAGGACAAGGACAAGAAGAGGAAAGTTGGTGATCCGTCCATTGACCCTGAGGCCCCTAAGCCGGGAAACCCTGATTCGGCTACCCCTGAAGTTTACACGAGTCATACTGAAGATCATCAGGAGGTCCAAACTGATGTACCCCTTTAACCTGAGCCAGCGAGTGCCAATGTTGTGGATATTGAAGTTGAGCCGGCGATGAATCTTGACCCGCCCAGTCCTCCCAAGACAATTGAGGATGATCCTTGTGACAAAAAACGAGGAAGTTGTCATTACTGGGTTGGGTTATACCATTCCTGAGGTCTCCAAAGTGTTGACAAAGCTTGTTGCTAAGGATGAAACAATACTGCCAGAGAAAACCAAAGCCAAGTTGGAGCTTCCAAATTATGAGAGCATGAGTGCTGAAGAACTACATGCTGGTTACTTGGACCATCTTGCCACGAGCAGAGAGATGGAAGTCGGCCTCGTTAGCATGATGAAAAACAAATATGAGGTATGCTCCTTTTTATTGTGTACTTCGCATATCCATATCTAGCACCCGAAGAACCAGCTCATTTTCTTGATATGAGTCGGGTATTTAATAATAAGTAATTAAGAATTCAATCTATGGCCCCCAAGGGCCGGCTCATCTTTTTGAGATGAATCGGATCTTTGTAAATGATTGAAGAATTCGACATGTATATCCTAAGGGCCGGTTCATCTTCTGGAGATGAGTCGAGTCTTTGGAAACGATTGAAGAATTCGACCTGTATCCCCCAAGGGCCAGCTCATCTTCTTGAGATGAGTCGGGTCTTTGTAAATGATTAAAGAATCCGACCTGTAGCCCCAAGGGCCAGCTCATCTTCTTGAGATGAGCCAGGTCTCTTTAAATGATTGAAGAATTCTACCTATAGCTCACACAGGCCGACTTATCTTCTTGAGACGAGTCGGTTCTTCTTCGTACCCTTGCTTGGAAAAGAAACAAAACTTTCATAAATTAGCCCCCAAGTGTCAGATATATTATTTTGCAATCTGTTTGAGACTTGTTTTAATATTTATTCATCATATGATATTGCATCCTGAAACCGGCTTATAACCGTTGAGTATATCACTCTTATAACGCGGAAAGCTCTTCATGCAACCGAGTCAAGCTTGACCGGCTTGAAGTAAGATTTGGAAGTACGGCAAAGCACCCAAGTTGCTGCTGAGGAGAAACTTCGTCTCACTTTGGAGGAGTTGGATAAAACCAAGGCACTTCTTGCAGAGCAAAAGAAGTCCTTCGAGGCTGATAAAACCGCCTTATTGGAGCGTGTACAAAATGCCGAGGGTCAGTTGAAGCCCATCATAGAGGAGCTATCCATGTTAAAGCGGCAGATCGCCCTCATGACCCAGTCTATCTTTGGTGAGTATATGTCTTTGTAAGAACTTGCAAAAAACCTATGTTATTGGATGGGAAGTGTGTTGCTTCACATTCCTAAATCTGTTTTGTAGGCTCAAAACATGATACCTTTCGGACAATGGCTTGCTCATGCTGAAGGC
The DNA here is from genome assembly GCA_022496015.1 of Hordeum marinum. Taxonomy (NCBI): domain Eukaryota; kingdom Viridiplantae; phylum Streptophyta; class Magnoliopsida; order Poales; family Poaceae; genus Hordeum; species Hordeum marinum. The sequence goes on along the minus strand of CM039677.1, from coordinate 334,549,564 downwards.
AATATACACATTGACCATGAAACTTTACACCGGAAGCTATCTTGCAATTAAGGATGTCATGGGAGAGAAAGAGCCGCTGAAGCTTATCAAGGATGTACTGAGTTTTCTCTCAACGATCCCCCAACAAGTTGAAGAATTGAAAAGATGGCCCAAGCTGGTGCTACTTGTTCTTTGAGCCGAGCCTTTGCTTATTCAGAAGAGCTTGATTCGACAGAAATGGCCAGAGGTTTCCCCAAGCTCAAGGATGACGGCTTAGTTTTCGGTGATGTTGACTATCATGAATGTGTCAAAACATCTTGAGTGTTGGCGACATAACTGTTTGCAGGGATGGAGCTGAAAGGCTATCAGGCGGCTTATGATGAGAATAACTCACGAATTCGGCCACCCTCCCTCGTGCCGGTTGATTTGAGCCCTCAACGCCATAAGCATGTTTTTGCTCCTAAAGTTGACTTGTCCCCCATCCTAAATGAAGAGGCTGAATTCCACACCCTAACTCATTACAACTAGGACGTGGATAATCCTCAGGTCAAAGAGCTAGAAGATTCATCGACGGATGACCCAGAGGCGACTCAAGCGAGGGATCAGCCGGAGGTCAACCTGGGCGACACAGAAAACGAACCACATAAGTGACATGTGAGATGACTTCAAATCGCCCAGTGGTGATAGCCCCCCAAGTATTTGAGCAAAACATAAATATTTTGTGACTCCTGGGATGATTCCGTAATAGGAGTAGTTTAAAAAACTTCTCTGAAATTTTTTGCCATGCCTTGCACATGTTTACATCTGTGTAACTTTCCAAGAAACTCCAATTACTTTGCTCTTTTTTAATGATTACCGATTGCACTGCTCTTTACTGCTTTGTCTTTGAACATCTCTGCTATACTTGTTGGAAAGAAAGAAGTTAGATCAAATAATGAGCCGACAAGAAAACTTGGTATTTCGAAGCTCAAAACTTATTTGAAGGATGCTTATGTATGAGTCGGTAACAAGGCAATGTTGTACCTACAGAATTTATGTGGTAACAATTGTTAACAATATCAAGATTTTTTTTATAAGCCGACTCAATGAGTCTCGACAATAAAAGGACTAGCTTTCGAGGCTCATTTAAACGGACCAGCTTTCCTAAGTTGGTTTGGAAATTTTAATCATTTAATCTTGGTTATAAGAAACCAGAATGGGAAATAGACCCAAACACTTGTTTCTCTGGGAGAATTTATGGTGCAACTTAGTTCCAAAGACCAGCCTTTCACAACATAGACAAGTGTAAACATGTATGATGCCTTATGCCAAGATGCTATGCCAAAATGATGCACACGTGTAAAAGGGTGCCGGATTGCGAAGCTCGACAAAAAGACCGGCTTTTGAAGATCGAGTCTTGCTTCCATGAAGCTGGTATGATAGTCCATGGTTTATCCTAGCTCTTTGCATGTTGGCTCTCTCGTGACTCAAGCCGATATTTTCACCTTAAGAGTTTAGGGTCCCAAAAAGGATTGACTTTTTTAGAGTACATGGGGTCGCCCGATCGGAGTCGCATCAAGCATACACGCAGGTTTAATCTTATGTGGTGTTTTCCTTTCTGCCGGGTCAAGAGGGTGAGAAAGCCGAACTCGATGAGTTGGAAGCCCCCAAATGCCCAATATTTTGTGGCATCTTTCTCGGGTCGCAAGGGTGAGAAAGCTAAACTCAATGACTTGAAAGCCCGCAAGTGCCCAATGTCTCAGAAAAGAAAGACTCATGCTATGTTTGTGGGCCGAAACAATAAAAACTCCGAATTTTGGGTATACCAGCTTTATTATATATGAAACATAAAAAAGTGTTTACAGAAATTTCAAGAGGGGAGGAATTACAAAAGGTAAAGGAGTCAACGGTTGTAAGTATAATATGACCATAGATAAGCAGTGCTCTAAGGCTGGGTTATTTTCTCCTCGGAGTTTCTATGATCCTTCTTGTAGGTCTTTCCATAAAATATGTGTTTTTTCAGGTGCTAGTGGTACTAGCCGCTATTGAGCTACTTGGGATTACTCTAGAAACCACCTTGGCTATTATGTTGATTACTTGGGCCAGGATATGTTGTCCATTGCCATTATACACCTGATGTTGAAAACCAGCTCCTGGGCCGCCATGTGACCCGCCATGACCATGTTGACCTGGGTGTCCACAACCATTACCCCCTTAATGATCTTGAAAGGCTTGATTGCGAAACTCCTGCATGATATAATAGTTTTCCCACGAGTGGGTAGCCGACTTGTCCTGGGGATTGTATTTGGGGCATGGTCCCTTGAGTGCTTCCTCGTAGTTTTGACACTTATTCCCATTATAAGTTCCTCCAGGGAGGCCATTATAGCATTGCTTTTTGAAGTTAACATTGGTGTTGGCCACGAAGTCTGACCCGTTATTTCGCTGCCTCCGCTTGCCAGTGTTATTCTTGGTTCCCTGGTTACCACTATGATTGTGCTGGCCTTTACCACCTTCACCTTTCTTCCCCTTGCCTGTCTTATCCTTGTATAAGCAGGGATCTTTCGTGCTATCTGACTCAGTGTATCTAGTGAGGACATCCATTAAGTCGCCCATGTCCTATACCTTTCGTTTGAGCCGCCCGAGCTTCTGGACCAGTGGCTGGAGGTGACAATTCTTTTCCAGGATCACGACGTCTTGAGCTTGTGTAATGTTGTCCGATGAGTGTATGATTTCCATGACCCGACGAGTCCACTGATGAGCCAACTCATCGACACGCTCGACACAATGTTGAAGGTCCACTATCATCATTGGATTCTTGCATGTTCCTTGGAAATTCTTGATGAAGCGCTCTTTAAGCTCTGCCCAAATATTGATAGAGTTTGGCGGCAAATTTTTCAACCACGTCCTGGCCGGTCCTTCTTGCATCGTAGTTAAGTATTTGGCGCAAACAACATCGCTAACATCCAAGATATCCATTAGCAACTCATAACTTTGGATCTAGGCCGTTGACTCAAGATCCACCGTGTAGTTCGGCACCTTGCATGGTCCCTTTAAGTCTTTGGGCATACTCTCGGTACGGAGAGCCGGTGATAGGCAAGGTATCCCAATCGTCCTACTGTTGGTCCATGTATATGTTTGAGGAGATGGCTGCTGGACCATCCGCGTTGCTGCTTCCGCCTCTGGTTGCCTTGCTCCCCTAGCCACATCAACAATCTCATTTGCTCCTGGTGGAACAGGCTGGGTCGGGGGAGTCTAAAGCTGTTGCTTGCACCCACTCCTAGAAACAGTTGGACATTTTAAGTGTCGACTCTTGCTACGGCTGGCATATGGGGTGGAGTGCATCCGATCGCGATTGTAGGAATACCATGCTTGCTGCACCACTGCTGTTTTCAGCATCTCTATGGCGTTCCTTGCCTCAACCTCAACAGGGGTATTCCCTAGTATGAGCAATGATTCCAAGTGCCGGGTTGCAGCCAGTAAATTGTCAACAAGGTTATGAAAATGACCCCGTGGCATATGAAAATAGGGTGGTGGTGATCGGGTACGCCGACCATGGGTTATACTTCGGGGCTACAGGCTCTATGGCTTAGACCTCTCGAAGGGCGCGCTTCCTCTCCTTTTTGGGTATGTGAGTGGCGTATATCATATTCACAGTTTTTACCTATGGGGGGAACTCCTTTTGTCCGCCATTGATCGAACCGCAGGGCTCATCATCGTCCTTGCTACGTGGGCATTTGCCTTACTCCTCGGCTGCGAGTTTGTCGGCTTGTTTGAACACCCAACAGTTATGGTTGGTGTGGTTGTCGTGCTTGTCTTGAGTGCCATGGATCCGGCAAGGCCTCTCCATGATTTTATCCAACAGGGTAGGTCCGTCACGATTGCCTTTAAGGCTTCTTCCGTTGCACGGCTCGGGGATTGTGGAAACCAGCGTAAACGGTAGTGTCATCGGCATCACAACTGATGTGCCGGCTTTTATTTTTTTGCGTCTTGGTTTCCTGTTTTCGTCCCGAACTTCTGAGGTTCTGAGGTCTTCGGGGTTGTGGCTCCTTCTGTCTAGCCAGTTATCCTCGCCCACACAAAAGTGAATCATGAGTGATGTAAGGGCGGTCATTGTCCTAGGTTTGTCCTGAATGAGCTGACGAGCTAGCCAGTCATCCTGAATATTGTGCCTGAAAGAAGCTATTGCTTCGGCATCCGGGGAATCAATGATCTGGTTTTTCTTGGTCAAGAATCGATTCCGGAATTGCTGTGCAGATTCTCCTGCCTTCTGGATGATGTTGCTTAGGTCGGAGGAGTCTGGCGGCCGTACATAGGTGCCTTGGAAATTATATCGGAATGCATCCTCTAGATCCTCCTAGCACCCGATGGAACTTTTGGGGAGGCTGTTTAACTAGTGCCGAGCTGGCCCCTTAAGTTTTAGGGGTAGATACTTGATGGCATAGAGACCATCTCCTCGTGCCGTGTGGATATGGAGGAGGAAATCCTCGATCCACACTGTTGGTTCAGTTGTTCCGTCGTATTGTTCTATGTTCACGGGTTTAAACCCTTCCGGGAACTGATGTTGCATCACCTTGTCGGTGAAGCACAACGGGTTAGCGGCGCCTCTAACCCTGGGTATGTTGTGCCAGTAGTCAGCGTCTGCTCTGGCTCGGTTTCGTTCCCGACCTCTATTATTGCAGTTGAGCCGAGGCCGGTACCCATCCCGTCTATCGGGAGAGTACCCTCTGCATCCGTAGATAGATCTTGTATGACCTGTTCTACGGTCCAGGTCGTGTCGCAGGTCAAACCTGTCATCGGGCTCTATTGGCTCTTTTCCCCATTTGCGGGGTATTGTCGGCCTATAACCGGTATCGTCAGCCGTCCTATATCGTCCTCGAGAAGGCCGGTTCGGCCTGTCATATGGAGCATGCTTGGGAGACGGCATATTAGTAAGCTCGTCATCGAATTGTGGCACCAGCCGTCGGCATGGATAGCTCTTGGGTTGGTACAATAGACCGGTACCGTATCCTTCCTCAGCTGAGTGGACCCTCGCCCATCTATCATTGAGGTTATCTTGTTCGGCCTTAAGCTGTCGTTCTTTTCCCTTTAGGCTTCGGGCAGTGGCTATAAGTTATTGCCTAAACCGTTCCTAATCATTAAGGTTTTCAGGGATGGTGAAGTTTTCGGCTTCCGGCCTATCCTCCTACTCTAGAAGGGGAGGTAGTTGTCAACCTCGGAGTCGTTTGGATCCTCAGGGTCGCGCTGATCCTCCGGTCTCTCCTCATCGTCCAGCGGCTACTCGGTGATATCAGGATCACCGAGGTCTTCTGGAGTATCGCTTTCACCAGTGCCAACAATAGCTTCCCTTCCCTCTTTCCCCTTTGATCGTTTGCGCGGTTTTCGGCGCCTTGACGGTGCCGCGCCCGACTTATCGCTATTGTTTGTGGGTGTGTGCTTGCCGTTAGCGGCTGGAGTATCCACCATGTAGATGTCGTAGGTGGAGGTGGCAGTCCATCACCCGATGTTGACGGCGGTCGGAGCGCAATCCTCTTCATCCATGTTTTCGGCCTCATCGGTGGCGTAGTCCAACATGTCGGCGAAGTCTTCGACAGTTGCTACCTAGTTGGTGGTGGGTGGGGTGAAAAATTCCTCTTGACTCGCCTCAAGGCTGATCTGAATGCGGATCGGGGTTGGGTCGTTAGTAATTTTCATGGATAAGATCCGACTAGAGCCTCGTTGAGTGTCGAGAGCTCGACCGGGTCAACCTGCTCAAAGCTTTCGGAGTTAACCTCCGATGCATCCGTGCAAGGAGAGTGTTCGACAAGAACTGGTCCCTAGCCATCTGGCGCTCTGGTCGGGTCCGGACTAAAATCCCGGTCATCACCGGGGTTGATCCCGTGGACGTGACCGAAAGCAGAATCCGAGGTTAAGGCCTCGGAGTCTTCGGGCACGACAAGTGAGATTGCGAGCCCGGTTAGCGAAAGATCGCCCCGAGGGTGTACGGAGAACTCTAGGTTCCCGAATCTGACCTCTTGATCAGGGGCGAAACTCTCGACCCGACCAAGATGGCCCGTTGGGTGAGCATGCAGGACAATGCTGCCGAAAGCGAAGATCTGTCCAGGGACAAAGGAGTCCATGTTACGGACTTCTTCATTGATGATAACGCGAGCCATCGATTCCTTTGTCGATCATAGCAGAACTCTCAATTAAAGCACCAATGTTGGTGTCAAAAGCGGTGGATGTCGGGTAGGGGTCCCGAGCTGTGAGACTAGGATCGATGGTAGCAAGGGATGAAGGAGACGATGTTTACCCAGGTTCGGGGCCTCCTATGGAGATAAAACCCTATATCCTACTCGATTATATTGATGGTATAAAAGTTATAGAGTTGATCTACCTTGAGATCTAATATCTAGAACCTTAGATGAGTTCCTATGCCCTCCAACCTAAAATCCTCCCAGTTTATAAAGACACCGGGGGTATCTAGGGTTTACACATGGTAAGTCTCTTGCCGAGGACGAAGATGTTGATTTTCTCATCTTGACTTGAAGTGCACGACGCTCCTTCGGGACTTCCTTGTAGAATGAGGGCCCTCAATGTATCTTGCCGCTCTTACAATAATCAGAATGCGGCCCACCAAACCGGCCTATTAGGAAATAGGCCAATGACCCGAGGACCCCTTAATCCAGGACTCCCTCACCATGCATGCCATAGTGTACACGCATTGTCGGTTCGCGGGGCTCTCTGTGGTGTACACCAATCATCCGAGCTGGGTGGAGAACTGCAATGTCATGGACCTATTACTTGATATGGACAAGTACAAAGTGGTATGGTTCAACCTTGCGTCCCATCGCAGGCTCTGCTCTTGCTTCCCTGTGCGTGCTCTGCTCTAGTGCCCCTCCACGCGCGCTCTGCCAATGGTTGGGGCCGGCCCACGATGACATTCGGGGATCCATATGCATGTGGTGGCACCACGCGCATCACCGCATGCAGTTACGTGCTCCACTAATGAATCACGCGTTGCAAAAACTGCCATCCGGACGTGCTGATTTTCCAGGACGTCCGGCCCCAATTTATACCCATGGCCATTAACCATAGTCTCTTTGTGCTTTCGATCGCGCCCCACAACAAGCACACCCTGGACGATACATACAAATAATAAATCCAGCAGCTCTCCATTGGAGTTGGGCATGCATCATGTGGAGACCCACATGAGGAAGACATACCTCACGGTGGTGTACACCAACGACCTGGGCATGGTGGAGGACTCCATTGATACAATAGAGCGGTTTCTTCATGCGGATGACAAGTAGAAAGTTGTCAGCTTTGATCTTGCGTACACCGGCAGTTGTACGTGGGCCATCTTGTCCTCCTCTACCACTACTGCCTAGCCAAAGTGCCTTGCGAGCGTTTCACCAGGTTTGTCAACAGCCCCGACTACAGGTTCGCTACGATGGACACCACCAACTATCCAAAGGTGCTCAAGACTTAGGGCTGGCCTTCCAGAAACTTGTTGACATCTGCAGCCACTACAAGGTCTGGGGCAGCAAGAAGAACATGGACTCCCATGTTGAACTGGTCGAGGCCATCATTGACTCCTACTACACTAACATGAAGGCTGAGTGTGACAGGAACAAGCCTGTCTGGCATACGGTCTGGGTGAAGAACTAGATGAATATCACCTCCAGACCGTGGCCAAGGAAGCGTGGACATGCTATGAGATGTTCAAGCGAATCGTTGACATGAGGAAGTGCCTCCTACCTGAAGACAACGAGGGATCGAGCCACAACCAGAGCGGTGGCAGCAGGCATCACATGAAGTAGATGATTTGCTGATCATTTCTCATACTCCCTCTATGCTGCAATATTTTTAGTTTTGCAGGGATAAGTTTATTATGCATGTAATAGTTTATTGAGATGTGCGCCAATGTTATGTGAGTATTTGGATGATTAATTTGGTTATGCCATCATGTTCTTATAAACAGAGCATATATATGTTTGTGGGTAGATTGAGCAAATGATATCACATACAGAATAAACAACCAAATCTATCAGTGATGATTCCATCAGTCCCTGACAGTTCTTTATCCGAAACCGTTTGCCCACAACACATCCGACTAGCCTGTGTACATCACACACATCTTGATCTGAGAAACGGTTTGTGTTATTTTTGCTTATCGCACACAGTTCATCCCAGTGGCCTATATGTTGTCTATCACACACATCTTGATATATGTAACCGTTTATGTTATTTTATCTCATTAGAAATAGTTCATCTGAGTGACTTGTATGTCGTCTATCGCACACGTGATCATCTGGACAATTGTTTGTGCTTTGTTTGATCAACGCAAACAGTTTGTCGCGGTGAACTGTATGTCATACATCGCAAACACTTGTATTTTTATAAGCGTTTGTGTTATATTATCCAATCGGAAATAGTTTATCTAGGACAACTGTTTGCCAAACAACACACACGAAACTATTTTTGAGATTGTATTTGATGGACACGCCATCGCACACAGTTAACGTTATTTGCGATAGAGCTATAACTATACCGTTTGTGATTTGGTCATCATACATAGTTTTGTCGAAGGGTCTCTGATTGATGTGTCGTCTTTTGATACAGACTATTGGGGAACACATGTGAGATGAGCTTAGCATCCCACACAGGGAATCCGAAGCCTACGTTTCCATTCGTATTGCAGATCATACACAATTTTCTGCCTAACATCGTTTGTCATAGGGGTGGTCATCACAAGGGATAGTTATAATTTTGTCGTTTGCGTTATTCAAAACATCACTCATAGTGTCTAGAAGAAACTGTTTGGCATTGGGCTGCCCATCACACACACTAGATATGTGAAAACGTTTGTGATTGGGTGTCCTAATGCACACAGTTGTAAACCAGATTTCGTGTGTGATTGCTCATAGATCCAACACGCCAACTTTATAGAAACCGTGTGGGTTTGTTCAGGTCATCACCCACCGGTGTTGTCTTAGAAACCATCTGCAATGGAAACTCCAATAATTAGCCTGATTGATCTATTATTTATAATCTATTTAGTAATCAAATTAACATTTCGTCTAAACCATAGAATATATTTCTTATTTGTAGTACGACGGCTAGGATTTCATATTTGAATTACATCAGGGTACAACATCATATAGGAACATACTACCTAGCTACCCAATTGCACAATAGGACAAAGTTTCAAATGCAACATCTAAAACCTTTGGAAATTAAGTATCATCATAGACGGTAAATAGACATATGAGTGTCATCTAGAAAACTGTTAAAGCGGAAGGCTAATATTGAGCCTTCAATGATGTTGAAGGTCCTCACAATTTTAGGCCAGTGCATGTGGATGATTGCCCGCCCATCCTTCGTCCTTTTAAGGAAGACATCAAGATTATAATGTGGGTGTTGTACGAAAACCTCTGTCGCCTCTTGATCATGAAGGTGGTGTGAGACGTAATCATTGACGGACTGCCTTGAGAAGGACTGAAAACAAACATACGCATCTTTTCTAAAATTTGAATTTGGTGCAAAGGGAAAAGGACAAGGTCAAAGAGATGGTACTATCTGATAGTTGATTGATGTCTTCTTCATTGTGCAGACAAACATCTTCTTGTTTTTCGTAGCTTATGTTAACAATTTTTCTGATTTTCTTGATTTGACTAATATTCAAGGACACCTCATTTCCCCACATGCAAAAAGAGTCGAACAGTGGGTCTAAACCTCTTATAGCAGGACCTACATGTGCAAGAACAAATTATTAAAAAAATTAATATTACAATGGTATCTGAAGTTGCACAATAATGTGCTATTAGCCAAACGACCATGGATGTGCAAACTCGATGGTGAATTTCAGTGTCCCCCATTGTTTCCCCAGCAACATATTTAAGACAAATATTGACCAGGTTACAAGTGATATTTGGCATACTATTAGTGAAATATGTTTATGGAAAATAAACACATTGCAGATCAAACAAATTAGTTCGAGCCACATGGAAAATCCAGTTATCTAAACCAAGCATGCTAAGAACTAGGAAATATAGTAATTCTATATGTTTCACATAATTTAGTAGATCTAAATTCGATTTATTCATCACATGCATAATAATACAAAATATTACCAACAAAAATCGTACATAAAATTTCATAATTGAAATAAATAGTTAAATGATCACCACAATAAATGAACGAAACAGTTAACTAAGCACCACATTGCACAATAGAACATAATAGAAAGTCAGGTTGTAGTAGCATTACATTGGACATTTCACTAGAATTTCTAAATGGAAGTCAGTAGCGGCACACGTAATAGGTAAACGAAACATGCTTAACTAGCATAGCTAGGTGAACATAGTCCCTTAGTGATAAAGCTAAGGAAATCGAGCTATTCCTCATCGTCGGAGATATCGATGATGATGGGCTCCTTCAATTTCGAAGTGGGAGAGGCCTGCACACCGTGGGTGCACCCCTCGTAGTGGTGGGTGGCCTGATCTTGCCCCAACACCAACATGCCGACTCTGGAGTTGAGGTAAGCACGGGCACGCAGAGAAAACACAACGAAGTCTTCGTCGAACACACCGACAGTGCCCTCGAGAAAAGACCATGAGCTGTCATTTATAATAGCCAACCGCGTGGCAGCGTCAACACATGAGGCATTGACAATGGCCTCTATGGTGAGGTGATCCTCCAAGATCTGGGGATCGACACACATGGAATAAAAAGCTGCCTCATCTGCATGCGCAGCCGCGATTTGCTTCTCCGTAGCCAAATGCTTTTGAGAACTTGGTTATACTAAGTGCACCATGGCTTTTGGCGGTGATTATTTGAAGGATGGGGCGGTGATTTGGGTGGAAGGTGTCGCGCCGGTCGGGCCATGTGGTATGGAGGAGGAGGGGTTGAGGGTGTATTGGGGAGGTGTGGATTACCTGACTAGATGGAGGAGGGTGAGCAACAGGAAGGAGCATCGCATGCGAGGAGGCGGTGCTGCAAGAAATCAATGAAGGCTTGAACTAGGAAATGTAGAGGAAAAGGGTGAAATGTGGCTTGTTATTGGTACTGGGTCACGAGGGAGGTAGATATTTCCGTGGCAGCCCAAAATTTTCATTTGGTGTAGAATAGTTCTCGATATCAACACGGCTGGGTGAACGAACTGGATGAAGAACACATCAAGTACGCAGCCAAGGACGTGAACACCAGCTATGAGGTGTACAGGAGGATCATTGACATGAGGAAGTGCCTCCTTCCTGAAGACGGCGAGGGATAGCCACAAGCAGAGCAGTGCCAGCAACCATCATCAAAAGAACACTAAGATTTGGTGATCGTCTACTTCTTCTAAATTTATATTGGGGAATGAACATGTGTTGTGTAGTCACTTATGTAACTGTATGTTCAAGTTGGTTATGCAACAAAAATGTTGGTGTTCTGTCGACAGAGAATATAGATGTTGTGCAAATAGATCTAATCACATTTCATACAATTATTAGCAGCAACAGTGTGCCAAAAACACACAGAGGTTGTCAGGATGAATCGTTTGGGTTATTATTGGTCTTCCCACACAATTATCATGAATGAACTTTTTTCTGGGTACCCACAACACAAAAGGTTGTCAGGATGAATCACTTGGGTTATTATTTGTCTTTCAACACAATTCTCAAGAATGAACTGTTTATCGGGTATCAGGCATGCCTTCCTAGGCTAACTCATTTGTGTTCTATTGGATCAGTGCAAATAGTTATTTTGAGTGAATTGTATGCCACACTATGCACACATATATAGTTTGTTAACCGTTTATGTTATCGTCAAAATCACAAACAGTTCATGAGAACAAACTATATGTGATGCATCACACACAAAACTTGTTTTGAACCATATTTGTTGGTTCCTCCACTGCACACAGTTTTCGTCATTGGGAGCGGAGCATGAACTATACCGTTTGCGATTGATGAATCACACACAGTTTGGTCGAAGGGTCTCTGATTGATGTGTTGTCTTTGGACCATGCTACAGTAGTGCCCTGATGTGGTCTATTGGCATGCCTCTCGTCAGTGCCCCAATTAGGGAAGTTTATGATCTTGTGCTACCCTAGGCCGGTGGGCAGACATAACCTCGTGTGCTCGTACTTGTACGATATCGATGTCCCCATTTGGGATGAGTTTGTTTTGCATCAATGATGGTGTCCATGAAGGTCATGGGTGTCACAAGTTGGCATGGGGGCCACCCATGGCATATCCCAAAGGGGAATTTGTTGGAATGGCTGGGAGAGTGTCATGCAATAGATTGGTTTTTGTCAGAATGTCGTTAGTCCACCCGAATGGGAGCATGAGGCCATGAGTAGTGTGGTGTGGGTAAAGAGTACTAACCTCTACAAAGTGTATAATCTATCGATAGCCACGTGCTCGAATATGGACACAGATCATGGTAGGTGAACGTGATATGCGAACAAGAGATCTCATGAGAAGAAGGCAAACAAAAAAGAAGGCGAATAAAACGGCAAATTTGTGAACTAGGGGAGAGGAAAACAAGACGCAAATGGAAAATAATGTAAATAGTAAGGAGATGAAATTTTTGATTAGGAACATGATGGTTGTTGATGATGTCTGGTCGACGCCAGAGATTGGCACAAGAAGAGATTGTTTCCTCCCCAACAATGGTGCCAGAAATTCCCTTGGCGTGAATTGAGACTACGTCTGTATTTACCCAAATAGGAAGGGATGATGCAACACATCAACGGTAAGTATTTCCCTCAGTTAATAAACCAAGGTATCAATCCATAGAGGAAGATCAAGCAACTATGTAAACGGCACCTGCACACAAACACAAGTAACCCGACGCATAAGAGAGGTTGTCAAGCTCTCAACAATGATAAGATAGATTAGATTGCAATATGTATGGAAAATAGATCTCTCAAGAACACAAAATAACATAAGTAAATAAAAAGTGCAGCAAGGTATTTTTGGTTTTTTGGATTAATAGATCTGAAAACAAAAGGGCAAAAAGATAGGTCGAAAAGCAATATGTTGGAAAAATAGACCGGGGGCGTAGGTTTCACTTGTGGCTTCTCTCATGAGTATAGCACACGGTCGGTGAACAAATTACTATTGGGAAATTGATAGAAGATCAAATAATCATGTCAATATCCATGCAATGATCATTATATAGGCATCATGTCTAAGATAAGTAGACCGAAATGACTCTGCATCAACTTCTATTACTCCACACATCGACCGCTATCCATGATGCATCTAGTGTATTAAGTTCATGAAAAAACGGAGTAATGCAATAAGAACGCTGACATGATGTAGACAAGATCTATTCATATAGGAGACCCCATCGTTGTTATCTTTAATAGCATTGATACATGTGCGCCTTGCTGCCCCTTCTGTCACTGGGAAAGAACACCGCAAGATCAAACCCATCACAAAGCACCTCTTCCCATGGCAAGAAAAATCGATCTAGTTGGCCTAACTAAACCAAAGATTCGAATAAGAAATGTGAGGCTCTAAGTAATCAAGCAAATAAGAGATCAAAGAAGACTCAAATCATATTCAAGGATAGAAACTGATCATGAACTCAAAATTCATCGGATCCCAAAACACACACCGCAAAAATCATTACATGAAATAGATCTCACAGAGACCACTGTGTTAGAATCATAAGAGAGAGAGAGAGGAAGCCATCTAGCTACTGCCTACAAACTCGTAGGTTTATGGCGGACTACTCGCAGATCATTAGAGGGGCACCTATGAGGAAGATGAACCCCTCCATGATGGTGCTAGATTGGATCTCGAGGTTCTGGAACTTGTGGCGGCTGGAATTGTGTTTCGTAGACTCCCCTAGGGTTTTCCGTATGTTTGAGAATTTATAGAACTAATTTTAGGTGGAGGGGCTCCCAAGGTGGGCACCACCCACCAGGTCCCACGAGGGGCCTCTGGCGTGCCCTGGTGCGTGTTCCCCACCTTGGCATATTCTTCAGCACTTCTCTGGCCCACTGGGTGTCTTTTGGCCGAAAAAATTATACAAAAAGTTTCACGGTGTTTGGGCTTCGTTTGGTACTGATTTTTTGCAAAGTAGAAAACAAGCAAAAAAACAACAACTAGTACTTGGCACTATGTAAATAGGTTAGTCCCAAAAATGATATAAAGTTATAAAATGAATATTAAACGTCCAAGATTGATAATATAACAACATGGAACAGTCAACAATTATAGATACGTTGGAGACGTATCAGTAAGTCACACTATGGGTCAATAGTAATAAATTACCGGCACACTTAATAACTCTAAGATGGCACATGTAGAAGATGGTGATCATATGTGGATCACAATGGTAAGATGTTGAGGGTGGTTACGAGGTAACCCCGAGATGGTAAGTGGTTCGAGGGACCGCGATCAAGTCCACATACACATCATGAAAGTATCATGTTCATACTCATGCATTAACCTTTTAAATGTCCTGTTATTGTTTATCGTGTTTGCTTTGCCTGCTCATTAGTAGAAAACATGCCTTTGGATCGGAGCATTAGTCCCGATCGGGTTTTGGACCGGGACTAATGTGTCCACTAGTTCGGTTCATGAGGCTAGGCTTTAGTCCCGGTTCATGAGGACCCTCTAGTCCCGGTTGGTGTTACCAATCGGGACTAAATGGGTGGTGGCAGGATGGCGTCAGGATGGGGCCCCTACGAGCCCCTTTAGTCCTGGTTGGTAACACCAACCAGGACTAGAGATGGACCTTTAGTGCCGGTTGGTAATACCAACCGGGACTAAAGGTATCACTATAATTAGTGCTTTGTCTAGCCCGAGCCCAAGCTCTCTGTTTTCTCCTTTCTCTCCTATGTTATAGCTTCGTGCTCGAGCTCATCCTCCATTTTTACCAAGATTTGTCAAGATTTAAGGCACCCCATCCATCCAAGTGTTCACAAAGGTTAGCAACTTTGTCCTTTCATTACACATTGCTAGATCAGCTCGTGCAATGCTCTATAAGCATAGTGATTTGTGGGTTTTAGTTTGGGTGTAATTATGTGGGATTTTATTTGATTTATATGCAATTTGAGCTCAAATTAACTTCTTAGTTTGCATATGTGTAGGTGTGGTTTACTTAGTGCCTTCCCGTCCCCGTCCTAACCACCGTCGTTCTCCCGCACCGTCCTGTCGCTGGCACCACCTTGGTGAGCCTATTGTTCTTATACTTTTTATAAAAAAGAACTTATTTGCATGATTTAGATAGTCTATTGTATAATTTTCTTACTTGTATGATTGTTTGTTTCACATAGTGCCATGGTTTTGATATCCGTGCCCGTCGGCCCTCATCAGGTTTATGATTCGGATGTGGTATATTATCTTTTATAACCATTTGTTGCATTTCGTGTTAATGACAATTATGACCTTCAAGTTGACATACATAATGTTATCTAGGAGGTGTGCGAACTGGAAATTCCAATCGACCCTATTGTCGAGAAGTTAAATTTAGTTGAAAAAGATAATGATTATTTGAAATGAAAACTGAAAAGAGTTGAAGAAGAGAAGATGCAATTGGAGTTGTACGTTGCCGATTGTCAATGATCACAAGATCAAGATGGATGCAGAGCACTCGAATATTAGAAATATTAGCGAATATGCCATTAATAAAGAGGCTTGATATCATTATGTTGTTGGATCAATTGTTACCTTAGTTGCGATTTTGATCGCATTTGTTGTTGCATTTAAATGCTTTAGCTACATAGTTGTATGTTGTTTTATGAGAATAATTGTGTATGAACTGTATGTATGAATATGTATTAATTTGGTCACTTTGATGTTATGTCATGAAGATTAGTCGGCAATGGATGTACGATGACCGGCGGTCTCCCCAGTTCATGAATGGTTTACATAGTTTTCTGCATTTGGCTGAGGAAAACAAGCGGAATGGTTTTACGTGTTGTTCATGTGCTTTCTGTAAGAATTACAGGAATTACTCTAGCTCAAAATACATTCACGTCCACATGTTTAGGTCCGGTTTCATGTCCGGCTATAACTGTTGGAGCAAGCACGTAGAAAGAGGGGTTCTAATGAAAGAGAATGAAGAAGAAGAGGATGATGACAACTATCCTAGTTTCCCTAAATATGATGGTACTACAAGGGGAAGAGAATGAAGAATAAGAAGTTGAAGAAAAGGCATCAGATGAGCTCGCTGATGATATTGGTCGGGCCATTGCTTATGCAAAGAGAAACTATGAAGGTGAAAAGGAGAAGTTGAAGTTGTAGTGCATGTTAGAGGATCACAAAAAAATGTTGTACCCAAATTGCGAAGATGACAAAAAAACTGGGTACTATGCTAGAATTGCTGCAATAGAAGGAAGAGAATGGTGTATCTTACAAGGGATTTGAAAAGTTGTTGAAAATAATGAAGAATAAGCTTCCAAAGGACAACGAATTGCCCGACAGTATGTACAAAGCAAAGAAGGGTGTATGCCCTATAGGATTAGAGGTGCAGAAGATACATACATGCCCTAATGAGTGCATCCTCTACCGCGGTTAGGAGTACGAGAATTTCAATGGATGCCCGGTATGCGGTGCATTGCGCTATGAGGTCAGGGGCGATGACCCTAGTGATGATGTTGAGGGCGAGCGCCCTAGGAAGAGGATTCCTGCCAAGGTTATGTGGTATGCTCCTATAATACCACAGTTGAAACGTTTGTTATAGAATAAAGAGCATGCCAAGTTGTTGTGATAGCACAAAGATGACCGTAATAAAGACGGGAAGTTGAGAGTACCCGCTGATTGGTCGTAGTGGAGAAAACTCATGAGAAAGTGGTCGGACTTTGAAGATGATGCAAAGAACGTATGGTTTGGTTTAAATGCAGATGTCATCAACCCTTTTGGGGAGCAGAGCATCAACCATAGCACCTGGCATGTGACTCTATGTATCTGTAACCTTCCTCCTTGGTTGTGCATGCAGCGGAAGTTCATCATGATGCCAGTGCTTATCCAAGACCCTAAGCAACCAGGAAACAACATTGATCTGTACCTAAGGCCATTAGTTGATGGACTTTTATAGTTGTGGGATTTAAAAGGTGTATGTGTATGGGATGAGAACGAACATGAGGAATTTGACCTACGAGCATTGCTGTTTGTAGCCAGCAATGATTAGCCTGCTCTTAGTAACCTTTCAGGACAGACAGACAAGGGATACAATGCATGCATGCACTGTTTAGATGAGAGTGAAGGTATATATTTGGATAAATGTAAGAAGGTTGTGTACCTAGGACATTGTCGGTTTCATCCGATCAAGCATGCCTTAAGAAAGAAAGGCAAGAATTTCAAAGATGAGACAGATAACCGGAAGAAGCCTGGCCCCGTACTGGTGACGATATACTTGATATGTTTAAGGATTTAAAGGTAATCTTTGGAAAGGCTCCTGGCAGTCAATCTATTCCGAATGATGCTCACAGGGACGCACCCATGTGGAAGGAAAAAATCTGTATTTTGGGAGCTAGCGTATTGGAAAGTCCTAGAGGTCCGCTCTGCAATCGACATGATGCAAGTGACGAAGAATCTTTGCGTGAACCTACTTGGCTTCCTGGGCATGTATGGGAAGACAATAGATACATCGGAGGCACGGGAGGGCCAAGAACATATGCACGAAAAAGACGGCACACATCCAGAGCAGTATGAAGGTCCTGCCAGCTATGCTCTTACGAAAGAAGAGAAGGAATTTTTTTGAATGCCTGCTCAGTATGAATGTCCCGTCTGGCTTCTCTTCGAATATAAAGTGAATAATAAATATGACAGAGAAAAAATTCCAAAACTTAAAGTCTCATGACTTCCACGTGATTATGACGCAATTACTTCCGGTTGCATTGAGGGGCTTTTACCGGAAAATGTCCAATTAGACATTGTAAAGCTAAGTGCATTCCTCAATGCAATTTCTCAGAAGGCAATCGATCCAGAAATCCTACCAAGGTTACAAAATGATGTGGTGCAATGCCTTGTCAGTTTCGAGTTGGTGTTTCCACCATCCTTCTTCAATATCATGACGCACGTCCTAGTTATCCTCGTCATAGAGATTGCCATTCTGGGTCCTGTATTTCTACACAATATGTTCCCCTTTGAGAGGTTCATGGAAGTCATATAGAAATATGTTCATAACTGTGCTAGGCCAGAAGGAAGGCATCTCAAAGGGCCATGAAATAGAGGAGGTTATTGTGTTTTGTGTTAACTTTATTCCTGACCGTGAGCCGATTGGTGTTCCTGAATGGCAGCATGAGGGGAGACTAAGTGGAAAAGGCACACTAGGAAAGAGATTAGTAATATGTCAAGATGAGCATTCTTGGGCTCAAGGACACTACACAATTCTCTAAAATTCCACCTAGGTGGCCCCGTATACCAATGAACACAAGAATATTCTATGCTCCGAACACCCGGAGCAGTCTGATGACTGGATTATAGGTGAACACATGGGGACTTTTGGTGGTTCGTAGAAAACACATCTCATGAATAATGACGGTGTTGGAGATGAGTTGTACTTGTTTTCCAGGTCACCATCTTCAACTATATTGACTTCCAAAGGGTACGGGATTAATGATATTACATTTTACAGGATCGCCCAAGATAAAAAGAGCACCAACCAGAACAGTGGTGTCCACTTTGATGCACCAAACAACAATAGGGAAAAGGACACATATTATGTTTACATAGCGGAGATATGGGAACTTCACTATGTACGTGATTTACAGATCCCTTTCTTTCGGTGCAAATGGGTATATCTGACAGGGGTTAAGGTAGACCCGAAGTACGAAATGACAACATTGGATCTCAACAATCTTGGGTATGCAGAGGAACCATTCGTCCTAGCCAATGATGTGGTGCAAGTTTTCTATGTTAAGGACATGTCTACCAAATCGAGAAAAAGGAAAGATAAGGAAGTGAATACATCATACGGTGAGCCAAAGCGCCACATAGTTCTTTTTGGGAAAAGAAACATCGTGAGAGTGGAGGAGAAGACAGACCGGTCAGAAGATTATGAAAATTTTCATGAAATTCCTCCCTTCATAGTGAATACTGGCCCAAGCGTCTTGTTAAATGATGAAGATTGTCCATGGTTATGGCTCAAAGGGACACACGCGAAGAAAAGGAGATAGTCTAGTTTGTACATGAAGTTCATCCAGTTTTTGTTGTAACCCTCTAAATTTTTTAGCTATGTGGGTGAAATGATGATACCATACCAAGTTTCGACCCTTTTCAGAGTTCATGTGTATTGTTTTTCAATTTCAGGGTCATTCAGCTAAAAAAATCATTAAATGCATGAAAATAGCAAATGAAGATAGAAATGGTTGACATTTGAGGATGTGCCTTTGAAATGTGCATATTGAATGCACAAAAAGTGTGGAGTTGAAATAAGTTTAAAAAATGAAATGCCTTTGTAAGATATGAGTTTTCGTCTGAAACCCTCATACTTCGGAGGACATAGTCCAGTTTGTACAGGAAGTGCATCCAGTTTTTGTCGTAACCCTCTCAACTTTTTAGCACATGCTATCTGGTTAAATGATGATACCATGCCAAGTTTCAACCTTTGCAGAGTTCATTTGTACTGCTTTTCAATTTCAGGGTCATTGAGCTAAAAAAATCTTTAAATGCATGAAAAATAACAAATGTAGTTAGAAATAGTTGAAATTTGAGGATGCGGCTTTGAATGGTGAATATTGAATGCAAAAAAGTCTGGAGTTGAAATAAGTTTTAAAAAATGAAGTGCCTTTGTAACAGATGAGTTTTCGTTCGAAACACTCATACTTCGAAGGAGATGGTCCAGTTTGTAGACGAAGTGCATCCATCTTTTGCCGTAACCCTCTAAACTTTTTAACACATGCTATTTGGGGCAAATGATGTTACCATGCAAAGTTTCAACCCTTTTCAGAGTTCATTTGTACTGCTTTTGATTAAACAAATGAAGGTATATAAAACTATAAAAGATTTAAACATTATCTGGTATTGATTACAACACCTATTTACAATGTCCTAAAAATTCCCACATTGAACGTAATGATAAAACATACTAATATTAAACAACATGAAAAACAATCCCTCAAAATATATTTTTAAACTAAAGTTATTCACAAACTAGTGATTCACACAAATTTCAAAAGAATTCAAATTTAAACTTATTAAATTTGAAAACTACTAGCACTAATAGAAAGTTAATAATTTTTTTTGACCTAAAATAAAAAGATTCATTCAAAAACTATAAATATTCTAACAGTTATTCCAAATCTAAAAACAGAAATTGTTGTGTTTAGAAAAACAAAACAAACAAAAAATTGAAAAAAGACCTTTAGTCCCGGTTGGAGCCCACAACCGGGACTAAAGGTCCGCCCCCATGCGGAATTTGGGCCGCAGAAAATGACCTTTAATCGCGGTTGATGATACCAATCGGGACTAAAGGGGGGAACTTTAGTCCCGGATGGTGATACCAATCGAAACTACATGGTCTTTAGTCCAGGTTGTAGCGAGCAACCGGGATTAAAGGCCCTTGGGTGTTTAAACTGCGGCTTCCCCTTCCTCCCCAAATTTTCCTCATTTTCTCCCTCGCAACGCCGACGACACCGCAAGGCTACCAGAGATCACCATCATCGTCGTATCCTTGCCGTCTCTAAGCCTCGCCGCCTCTACAACTGATCGTCGCCGGAGTTCCTCCTCCCTGAGACTCGCCGCCCCTGAAGCTTCGAGTATGTGAGATCTCCTGCCTCTGTTCGCCTCCTCATCCTCCTGCTCCGCGGCCACGCGCCATGATGCACGTACAATCCGCAAAGCCACCGCGGCCGCGTGCGTCAGTGCCGCTGCCCTGGCCGCCCCCTCACCCATGAATGCATACAACTAGGAGTACATATGCATGGATTTGGTTTCCTCCATACTCTCATGAAAACGCTAACTCAATTAGTAGCTAGGCATGTCTTATTCAGAATTTGAGACCATTGATGTGATATTCTGAAGGAAAACATGTGAGCAAATTGGTTACTTGCTTGCAACCTCGGGATTAGCATGAGCACAATTTTCTTGGTGCTCAATGAGTAAATTGTGAGGAGATTGTTGTTTTAAGATATATGGAATATGATATCTCAATGGGAATACGACTACAAGATAAATCCATTAATATAAACACAGTCGTATGCGACTAAGCAATATAATCAGGGTTTAAGACAAGATTAGCAAATATGGTAACATATGGTAGGCTGGCAGGTGCAATGAGAGAATGAGTAACACAACTTTGGTGATAAAGGGGTCTTTCGCATGCTTTGTACGTGCTTGATAAATTGTAAGTTGAATCGATAGCATGATAGCTCACAACAGTTTAACTTGCTTCCTTGCATGGAACCACTGTACTGGTGAGCAAAACTTTGTTGCTACAAAATGGTTCATGAGATAAGATTGTTTAAAGAGATGTTTGCTAGAAGTAGCCAAACGATGTCTCCATGCTAGCATAATCTTGTTAATTAAGTGTTCATATTGTTAGCATAATCTTGATGGTTAGATTCAACATATTAGTTGTGATCGATCATGTGGGCCGAGTTCCAAATTTAGAGTCAACATATAAGTTATAAATGTTTATTCTCGCATAGGAATTTGTTCTCGACGTTGATGATGCCCGGCCTGCATCCTCGTCATCCACAACCTTCTGGAGAGGCGCCATATCCATGACACTGGGAGGTGCAACCTTCCAGGCCATGCAGCTTGGTGAGGAATCAGGCTCCCATCGTCGACCCGGAGGTTCTTTGGTGGCGGTCGCATGGACCACTATCGGTGCAGAGGGAGTCGGCTCCCGCAGAGGATGTACGTCGCCATGTCATAGAGGAGGATGAGCATGTCCGACGCCACATGGATGCGTTGGACACCAGGTTCTGCAATACCTAGCAGGTTCTTTAGGGATCTTACCCGAGCTCGGATCCCGTGATGGTTCCTTCTCTTTGGGTGTCGACCGCCCGCCCGCATTGCGTTCGATCTATAATATTCGAGCTGTAGTACTGATTTATATGATAATATTAGAGGTGTGTATTAGTGATAATATTTGATGATGCATTAACTGGATTATCCAAGATGTATTAGTGATATTTTATATGATGATGTTGCTAAAAAAGGTAATGCATTATAATTTGAATACTAAATTATATATATATCTTTCTTATGGATTAGTTAAATCTATGGATGGTAGCGGTAGAGACAATGAAGAGGATCTCTTCGAGATGATACGACACTCTGAAAACCAAGAGATTGAACTAGATTATACGATCCAATATCTGATCGAGTCCGATGATGGAATTTAGGAAGAACCAAGAGAGGAAGGGCACACAAACAATGATGGCTAAGAAAATGTTCTTCAGTTAACAATGTTCGATGAGGTATATAGATATAAAAATATATATAAGGCCTCTGGTGATCATTACATGTATTAACTGATTTGTATGTATATATATATATATATATTAATGAATCTATCTTCTTTTAGCCCTCCGGATCGACCAAATCTTCTACAAGGGTATTACGAGGTCCGACCAAAAAGTTGGACGGTACCATAAAGTTCAACATCGATGTAATCAGATAAGATGGCGAACCAATTGCTCCTAAAAAGAATCCAGACAAATGGAAATCTCAATGCAGAGTTATTGTTAGGGAACAAATCCCGATTACCATTCAAGAATGGAATAAGCCAAGGGAAGGTCGACGAGTTAGTTTTGTCGACGAAAGAGCAAAGATACACTTTGGGAGACGCTCATGTCCCATTTCACCCTACCTGAGAGTTTCACAGATCTCCAATGGGACAAAGTCAGGAATGTGCTCTTAAGAAGATGGCCACACAATTCCAAATTTGGAAGAAAATATTATGGTCCAAATACGTGAAAGGAGGAAAGAAGACTCCAGAATTCACTTGAGAACTAGAGAAGTTAACAAATTAGTGGGACAAATTTGTAGAGTTCAAGGAATCATAAGAAGCTAAGGAACGGTCGAGAATAAACAAAATAAATACTGACAACAAATAGCATCACCATGTTTTGGGGACAGGTGGCTACAAGGCTGGGTTGCCTAAGTGGGATGAATCTGAGGCAAAGATGATTGCCACAAGGGTCACTCCAAAAATAGTGTATTGACCCGAAAGGTGCAGGACTTGGTTTTATGCGCATGGGGGAAAGTTGGACCCAAAGATACGGGAGAGTATTGAACTGGCAAGTCTTAAAGAAGCCACAACCAATTTACTTGAAGTAATAGAAGTTGTTCCAAAGCGGGTGTTCCAGCCCGAGAGAGAGAGAGAGAACGATGAGCTTACATGCACCCTCAAGAATGCTGAACACCCGGGACGAACACGAGGCAATGGCCTTTTTTCATGGATTGAGGGATTTGCAGAGTGGAACGAGACTTACAGAAGCCTTGCGAGAAATAAGAAGCAGCAACAAGACTAGATTCAAATAGTAGAACCAAAGAGCACGGACATGGAACGCAAATACTTGTTGCAGGAGGAGCAGATCAACAAACTTAGCCAGCAAAGTGCGTCTCAGCGGTAGGAGCAACTAGATCCTACGTTGGATGATACCGTTCCATCTATGCCAAGAAGTAGCATGGGTTCCACGATGGTCCCGGCCTATGATGCACTGCTGGCTTGCTACCCTGTGGATGATATCCAAGAGATGACACCTTGTGAGCTACACATCAAATTGAAGAACTTATCCATGAAGCTAGCGGAGGTCTTTGCTTTACGGAATGCACCTGAAGCAACATTCCACAACAATCTGATTCCACCGGGCTGTGCTCGCGTTAGGGTGGATGAAGTTGTGTCGGTATATGACTCACTAGATCTTGACTTTGTTAGAGGTGAAGGGGAGCATACACTAGGAGAAGCCATACGTTGTGTCATTTTATGGAGGAAGGAATGCAGCGTGTTTCCAAACTCGGTGCCAAGGCCACTG
Source organism: Hordeum marinum (assembly GCA_022496015.1). Lineage (NCBI taxonomy): Eukaryota > Viridiplantae > Streptophyta > Magnoliopsida > Poales > Poaceae > Hordeum > Hordeum marinum. The sequence continues at coordinate 334,525,692 of CM039677.1, read as the reverse complement.
ACTCCTCCTCCAAGTCTGACGCGTTAGCCGACTCCACCCCACCTCGAGATGGAGTGCAACATGAGTCCGCAGCGTCAGCCGACTCGACCCCACCTTGAGACGGAGCGCAACGTGACTCCTCGCGTCAACCGACTCCATCCCACCGCAAGACGGAGCATAATGCAAGTCTGACGCGTCAACCGAATCCACCCCACCCCAAGACAGAGCCTAGCGCGAGTCCGTCACGACCGCCGAATCTGGCCCATCCCGAGAAGGAGCCTAGCGCGATTCCTCGATATCGATCTGCGCCGCATCAGCCGACTCCAAAGCGAAAAAAGCACCAAATAATAAACCCGATCCTCCTGCCAAAAAGAATTTAGCTTGCGACATGAGTGTGGATGAAAACAATGCCAAAGTGGCTCGCCAATGCGCTCCTATTTTGCACTGAGATGGCCCCCAACAAAGGAGAAAATACCTGAGAAAGTCATACAACACTTTGTGGATTGTGCTAAACCAGATGTGGAGAAAAAGCAATCAGACTATGATCGTTGTATGAGCAAGTCATATCACGAACAAAAAAGCAGCAGTCGCATATTACAACTAGTAATAAATGCAGCAAAACTGTTCCCTGGCTTGGAGAACAGGAAGTGCAGTTGATCCCCCGCTCAAGGTGAGTACCTATAAGGCGATAACCGACGCTGATAGAGAGATGTCTAGAGCGATCAGTATCATTGGAGAACAAATGCTAGGCATGGAGGAAGTCCCCACGATAGATGAGAAGTACCTAGCAGGGAAATATGTCCAAGGGAAGCCTCTAGTCAGTCCTGAGGTGGAGAAGCTTCTATCAACGCAAATACGCAACTTTCGTGAGTGGTACCTAAGAGCAATAAGGGTCCGGCGAGAGAGCCTCATGGTGAACGTCAAGCCAGGGCATTACTACCATGGAAATAATGTGTGGATTGAAAATGAAGAACATTTTTAGTTATTCAATCAATACACACTCGACAAATATCTTGTCAGTTGCTATTGTATGTAAGTGATCTGTTTCTATAATTTAAGTCTCTAGCTCATCTCATTCATTGCCTATAATTATCCTCACTATATTCTTTTGTGTGGTATTAATTATGTAGAATGAAGATTTTTGAATTGATGTGTGAATTGCCAATGATGTGTGAATTGAATAGAGATTGAGTCCATGTCATTGGGTTCAATGACCCAAATACCATTAATGAAGAGGTGTTAACTTAGTTCAAACAGACATAGAGCAAAGCTTGCTAATGTTTTTGAAGAGCCTATATACCAATCCAGAAATACTAATTCCTTACAACTCCACATGAGTGTTAGTGCCTTGTACTACAAATTCTATTTTTTCTTCCTCGATTGTTAAGTGTGTAGTTGAATGTATAATGCATGCCCTCTTATACAAACCTATGCGCAGTTACCACTGGATCCTTCTAATCATTAGAGTTAACGAGGTAACTGTTGAAGTATCAGACTCAATAAATAAAGCTATAATGAATAGAGAAACATGTATTTGACCCTCGACAGGTAATTTCAATCATTATCGCACTATGTCGGCCTTTTTAGTTCATTTTCTAATATCAATTAATTAATAAATCATTTATTCATTTTCTTTGCGGGACAGTGTTTGGAAAAAGTTCACCAAAGAGGTTATTGGTCAATGGAACCAAGAGCTGAGATGGCGATGGTCCAAGGTAATTAAGTAGTACTAGCTACGTATGCTCATCTCTTTAATTCTAGTTTCAATACCATTATCATGCTTTATTATTATCCGATTGAATTCTATTCTCGTAAAGTGTATAAATCAGAGACAGGGGACTAATTTATGTGCATCGTACATTTGCGAGAACATTCGCTTTATGACTAAAAGGAGCAGAGATACAAGACATCTTTGGGTACGTAAACACTTTTCACAATTTATTTTATCATGATCTAATATATATATATACAAAACTAATATATTCATATATATTGATGTCCTTGTTTAAAGATGGTGGAGATGCGGGAAAGGCTCCTACAAACAAACCGCATACGAGCACCTCAAGAGGAAATGGTGGGAGGTTTTCTTCAGTAGGTCATATCTCCCGACGGAGAATACCATTTCAGGATGTAATGATCTGCAAATTGTAGGAGAAATTGTATATACCAAACTTTATATATATATATATATATATGTGTGTGTGTGTGTGTGTGTGTATGCATGGTTGTACGAGAAATTTTATGATATATGATTGGTTCCCCGAGAAATTATATTGTATATGCATAACGAGTACTGTATGTAGTAGCGTAAAATATGTTTGAAGTGAAAAAGAATTAAATGGAAAATACAAAATGAAAGGAAAAATAAACAATAAACAATAAACCCTAAACCCCCAAACCTTTAGTCTCGGTTGGTGTCACCAACTGGGACTAAAGGCCCCCAGCCCCCAACGGGTGTTGCCGCCCACATGGCGGGGCTTTAGTCCCGGTTCATGACCAAACAAGGACTAAAGGGTAGGAACCTTTAGTCCCTATTTATTAGTCCCGGTTGGTGAACCGGGACTAAATGCCTTCCCAACCGGGACAAATGGTCGTTTCTGCACTAGTGGTTGTGAGCTTGCGAGTACATTCAGAGTACTCACCTCGCTTATCATGCTAGATACGAGAGAAGCCATGCAAGGCGTTGATGTCGATTGGTATGACGCAATCTAGGCCGTGTCCCAGTAGTGTCACGGTGGAGTGGAGTTCCACCACTTCGTTGTTCCGTTGTCGTTTAGTAGTTTCCTTTATCATCGAGGGCCCTAAGTTGTCTACTAAATCATGTACATAAGTGCACTTGCACTGTTTGTGCTGCTTAGCCTCGGTTATCATGTAATGTTCGAATGTTTATATCCGCAAGAGATCAAGAAAGTGGTTGTTTTTTGTTCCAAGTTGTTGTGTGTTGCAGAAGGCTTGACCTCTAGGCTGGCAATGCAACGTAAACATGTTGCTATTAGTCGGGGTGTCATACAGGGCGCGCATAGGGTGGTGACCACGCCATGACGGCTTGGGCCACCTTCGACGGCATATGGCCATGATATCTTCCCTATAAATTCACATATATTGGACAAACCCTAGAGATCCTCCCGAAACACTTTTTCCGCCGCTGCAAGTCTCTGTTTCGTTGTGTGCCGATGTGGAGCCCTGTTCAGGTGCCCTGCCAGAGGGGGATCGATCATGGAGGGCCTCCACATCAACCTTGCTGCTCTCATGGTGATATGTGAGTAGTTCACCGTAGCCTTATGGGTCTATAGTTAGTACCTAGATGGCGCTCTCTCTCTCTCTATGTTCTCCAATGCAAAGAACACCACGATTCTTGCGGTGATCTATCCTATGTAATAATCTTTGTGGTGGTTTCATGGGATCCGATGAATTGTGGGTTTATATTCAGATTATTCATGAAAATATATTGAATCCTATTGCTGGTTATTTATATGGATGATTTTTATAGTTTCATAATACTCTCTGATCTATCGGTTTTGTTTGGCCAACTAGATTGATTTATCTTCAGTGGAAATGGTGCGTTGTATTGGGTTTAATCTTGCGGTGCTCAATCCTAACGACAGAAAGGGAAATGATAAATATTGTATTGTTGCCACTAAGGGTAAGGCGATGGGGTTCATTCATAGTCATTGGATTTTACTTTGTCTACATCATGTCATCATCCTCCAAGCATTACTCTATTTTTAGTTAATACTCTAGATGCATGCTGGATAGAGGTCGATCGGTGAGTAATTGTAGTAGATGCAGGTAGGAGTCATTTTACTTGCTTATGGACATGATGCCTATATACATGATCATTGACGTGAATAAATATTACATAACTATGCGCTCTTCTATCAATTTCCCAACAGTAATTTGTCTACTCACCATATGCGTTCTTCAAGAGAGAAACCTCTAGCAAATACTATGGCCACCGGGTCTCTTCAAAAATATTATTACAAAAACTCCTAAAATATTTATTCCATTATTTACTTCCTTTTTATTTAAATTATTTATTTATCAATTTATCTATGTATCATTACTTATCCCTTGCAAACCCTCTTGCCCGCGTCGGGTCCAAGTGTGTGCTCTTTTGTGTCTAGGCGCTGAAGCTGGGAATTTGCATGGTTCTGCTATTGGTTCGAGAAATTTGGTTCTCAGTGAGGGAAATATTTTTCTCTACTATGCTGCATCTCCCCTCCTCTTCAGGGGAAAACCCACCGCAATTTTACAAGTAGCACCCTCATGTGAGGCACTTGTTGGGGAACGTTGCATGGTAAATAAAAAATTCATACGCACATGCAAGATCTATCCATGGTGATGAGCATCTAAGAGAGGGAGAGTGGATCTACATACCCTTGTAGATCTCTAAGCGGTAAGCGTTAAGAAATGCGGTTGATGTAGTCGAACGTCTTTGCGATCCAAATCGCAAGCCGTCCCACGATCCCATCATGATTCGTCCTGCGATCCAGTCGCAGTCCTTCCGATCTAGCGCCGAACGGACACCACCTCTATGTTCAGCAAACCTACTTCTCCATGATGATATCCGCCTTCTTTATCGATCAAGAGGGAGCGGAGAGGTAGATGAGTTCTCCGGCAACGCGACGATATGGCGGCGATGGTGGTGATGCTATCCCGGCAGGGCTACACCTAGCGCTACCGAAACCGTGAACGGAGGAGAAAACAATCTAGGGAGAGAGAGGGGCGCCAAGGGCTTCATGTGTGCTCTTGGGGCACCCTCTCCCCTGTATATATGGGTGGAGGGGCATGTGAGGGAGTCTCGTACTAAGGGGTCCTCAGATAGCCGACCTATTTCTTATGGGCCGGACTATATGGGCTGCAAGGTGAATATTGGATGATCGAGGACCCCATCGCCAAGATGAAGGTTGTCAGGAGCCATGGTGTGTCTTACAAGGTGTCGACCGTAGATAGGCATGTTTATCTCTTCGGCATGTAACCGACCATGTGTAAAGCCTAGGTACCCTCGGTGTCTATATAAGTTGGAGGGTTTTAGGCTGTAGGAGGACAACTCATCTAGGGTTTAGCTCTTTGATTTCGAGGTAGATCGACTCTATAACGAATACATCATCAATACAATCACGTAGGACGTAGGGTATTACCTCCATAGGAGGGCCCGAACCTGGGGAAAACCTCGTCCCCTTCATCTCCTGTTACCATCGATTCTAGCCTCACAGCTTAGGACCCCCTACCCAAGATCCGCCGGTTTTGGCACCGACATTCATGCTTTCATTGAGAGTTCCGCTGTGATCAACGAAGGAACCGATGGATTGACTCGTCACGAGCAATGAGATCTGTACCCAGGGGATTCTTACCCCCGATCAAACTCTCACAGGTGTTGACATCTTGTCGCATGCCGACCCGATCAGCCACCATGGCCAGATCGGAAACTTTATGTCACACCCTATGTTGTAGCACATTGATATGTTTGGGTTTATAAAATTTGGAGCCAACTCTAACTTTTTCATAGTGCTTGTGCTTGTTTGCAATGATGTTTTCTTGCTTGATGATTGAGATATGGCACTCCTAGATTCTATTCCCCTTCACATTCATCTTCCTTGCCCCAAACCTCTTGCCCAATGATCATGCCATGTGAATAGTGCCCAAAACTATTTTTTATCAAAAAAATTTTAACCAAAAATGATTTATTCAAATTAGGTTTTCAAACCCCCTGAAATGAGGTTTGCACTTCAAGTCCTCAAATTGGTTGGATTCTTCTTCCCCAAAGACTTTAATTCAAACCTACTATATATAAGACTTCCCAAAACCAGAAAATATTATTGTTCAACATTATTTTCATATTTTACTTAAAGGCTTTTTATTAAGAATAGAAATGGTTTTTCTTTGGGAAAAATTATTTAAATGCTTTAAAAATATTTGAGAAAATTTAGGGAAACTCAATGGACATATATTTTCCATATATATGAGTTCCAACACAAGGCCATGTTCAAATCATGGGCAAAACCACTCAAAACCCTTTCTGTTCAAATCAAAATTTTGGAATATTTCTATAAGAAATATTCTCAATAAATTCCACGAAAAATCCAGCAAGTCAACACTATCATAAGTGATGATCTTGAAAAGTTTCACCTCAATCCAAGTTGATTTGGTTCATCAAACCATCCCAAAACCCCTTCATATCCAGATTCAAATTTGAGCAACTTTACATTGTGAAGTGTCTCCCCTTGACCCCAAACTTTGTGGGCATGCTCCAATGACCAAATAGTGATGCTACACTAAGTGGTGCACCAAGGGTAAAATCCTAGCATCACTGGATCTGCAGAAACCTAATTCTGTTAATATCTAGGGTCTACCAAGACTTCATTGTCAACTTCTCTCATTTGAGCTCAAACTTGGTGAATCATTCCATCTTTACCGACCCTTTGACCCTGTTAATTTTCAAGTCATGTAGGATTCATATTCTAGGCCAAATCACCATCAAACACCTTCTGGTGAAATGGTAAGTCCCTATTTTCACCTCCTTCCTCTTTTACCCTTGCCACCAAACTTCTACCACAACCTCTAGTAAGTGTCTTGCACCTCCTGTAAGTTCCCCTGGCCAAGACTCCTCGGGTAAGTGGGGTAAAATCCTCATTTTACCTCCTGGACATGAGTTTTCCCTCTCTCTCCCATCTTTCCTTCTCTCGTAAGGCATCCCAGGGCATCCAAGGCCACTTTCCTCTATTCTGTTCCCTCCTCTATCCCCTAGACGTAGGTGGCCGCATAGAAGATGCCATGGACAATGTCATGGCATGCAAATGCCATGCTCCAGAGCGTGCTATAGTGCCGACTGCACTGTAGGCGCTGCCCAATAGTCGTTCGTGACCACCTTGGGCCTCCCCCGCGTGTCCCCCGAGGAGCCCTTGGCATCCGTGACACGCTATGTGGTCGGGCCCCTTCTATCTCTTCTCCTCCTTTGCCCTCCCGCACGCGTGCCGAGCGCCGCCCAGCTCGGCCAACCCGCGGCCTCACACGTGCGTGCTTCTGTCTCTATCCCTTCCTCCCGCTCGTCGTGGACCAGTCCCAGGAACACCCCCGAGCAGTCCCGCAAGCCCCCTCTCTCTCTGGCCATGACCACGTCCTGTACGGCCTACGGCTCGTCGGTGCACTCGTGCCCCAGCTATAAAAGGGCCTCCCGGACCCCTCTCTTCCCTTTGGTCTCTCTTTCCTCTCCCAGTAGCCCCCATGTGCACTTTGAAGACCTCTTGAGGCCCGTGCGCTCGGGATCGAGCTAAGGACCGCTGCGGTGACCTCGTTGTCGATCTCCTGGTAGCGGCCCCCTTCGGTCCCCATTTCTCTCCCGTTGGTCCTCCCTAGCCCTCCTAACACGTTTCCCCCTCGCCCCGTCCTCTTTGCAGCATGAAACGGCCCCGACGACCACCTCCCAAAGCCTCCCCCGTCGTGGGTGCTCGCCGCCGGCGACTCCGACCACCTCCGACCTCCCTCCGACCTCCCCTGGAATGGTGACTCCTCCCCGAGCCCGTTCCCGCCGTTGCCTGTCGTCGCCGTGCCCCGTGCCGCCGCTGGTGAGCCTCTCCCCTCTCCGCCCCGAGGTGGGTGAAGGATCCGACAGGTGGGACCCACCTGTCGGCCTCTCTTTCTCTCTCCCGTGCTCTCTCTCTTCCCCCTCGCGTCGCTGACGACCGGACCCCATGCGTCAGGTTTGAACCTGACTACGCGCGAGGCCGGCTCGCTAGCCAGCTAGGCGGGCCTAGCCTCTAGCAGCCTTTGGCCCGGGTCCCAGTGGTCGTTCCTTTTCTTTTTCTTTTTTTGTGGGACTTTGCAAAAATCCCATAGAGCCCAAATTAATTCCAAACAAAAATATTTTTGCACCTAAATTCCTAGAATAATCCATAGAATTTATTAGTGCCATTTGTAAAAATGTTTGAAAATATTTTATGTACTGTTTTAATATAAAACCCAATTTGGGCAATATCAGCCCCTCTTTTAAATGTTTTTTGAAAATCTTTCTAAGCTCAAAACCAGAAACAAACAGTTTAGTATATCTTGTAGTATTTATCAGAGTAGGGTAGCATTTTTTATAGTGGTTGAGTGCTCTATTTTTGGCGTGTTCCTTATTTTTATTGCCTTTATTCACGGCGATAGATTGCACGGTTGACGAAGAAGTTGGACCCGAAGACCCCGGAGACTTTGTTGAGCCAGGCAAGCAGCCCTTTGACCATGATAAGAAACCATTTTTATTGCATGTCATATAGCACCTTACTTTATTCATATTTGATCATGTGGAGTAGTGACCCCTCCAGTGGGTTGTTTTCGACACTCTTATCATTGACACTTGCATCGTGCATGACCCTACCACCATATGAGGGTTATGCGGGTGGGAGTAGTTAGGATGCTAATAGATCCTACGCAAGTGGGTTGGGTTTTTATGCATGGTGATGGAAAGTAAAACAATGATTTCAAAGACTTTTCGAAAACCCCGTCGGGTGCCACTAATGCCCGAGGGAGATGATGAGAAGATGGGTAACCACTTGAGAAAGAAGTGGTGTGCCGGAGCAAGTTGAGTACTTGTTTTTGAAAACAGATTAGATTTAAGATTTGTCGACCATCCCAACCTTACATGCGCAACCATGATACCCCTTATGGGACAGGGCTTTGTTGATTACTATGGTTGGTGCTAGCAAGGAGCCCGCATTACAAGTGGCAAGGGTGAAGTGGTCACTCTTGAGAAGGGGTTGTCCGAGAGTGGAAGGTCATGCGCTGTCTTTACAGGCATCGGGCACACCGTTGCGTGCCCTCATGGATGATACGAGTGATGTCCATCATGAGGGATGGTACCAACGAGTGGAATCTTTGTTTAGTATCACCAAGGCAAAGGCATTGTTGGGGTGCTTACCGCGGGTATGTTATGTACTGCGAGTCATGGAAGACACGGAAGTTCCCCGAGTCTCGTGGGTAAAGTGTGCAACCTCTGCAGAGTGTAAAACTATTTGAATAGCCATGTCCACGGTCAAGGACAGTTGGGTGGTGCTGCTTAGACTATGTCCAGACGTTTTCGTAAAACTTGGTGTGAGTATGGATGTGATGGTGACAAAGAGGTCACATGAGCTAAGTCCGATGACTTAGCATGGGAATTGAACTAAGTCCGATGACTTAGTATGATGAATGAACATGAGGTGTTCAACCCCTACTTATGATGATATCTGTAACTTGTTCATATGGATATCTGCTAAATGTTGATGCATGCTTGCTAGTTACTTGATCATGTCATTTGCACTCCAAATTAGCTTTCCGCAAAATTACCTACTTAGTGCTATATCATGCATCATTGTTACCTTGTTGCACCACTTGGGTTGCTTGCGAGTACATTCAAAGTACTCATTAGCTTGCCACTGGTTATTTAATTGGCCAGGCATGGAAGAACATGAGTATGTTGAAGAGTTCGTTGGTGACGAAGATGTGAACTAGGACACTTCCCAGTCAGAATGCCTGTAGGTTAAGGCAGATGGCATGGGTTCACGCTTTCGACCAATATTTCCATTGCTTGATCTATTTAAGTGTTTGGCCCTCGTGGCCCTATCTATGTAAGACTTGACCTTCATGGTATTTATTTGTGTAAGACGCTAAATGTGGATGTAAGACACTTGTTATTCAGCTTTTGTGTGTTTAGTGGGCATTGATCTCTGGGATCACTGTACACGTGCAATCGGTGATCACGACTTATGAGTCGGGGTCCCCATAGAGCTGGTATCAGAGCCATCCTGATTGTAGGAAGCCCTTAGTTAGCATGGACGTTAGTTAGGATGAAACCACTTTCACACTACACCTAGCACTGATACTTAGGAATTCTAGACTCTTTACCTCTTATATTCTTCACACAACACTCTGCTGACTCTCCTCCTTTCACACCTTTGTAGATGGCCAGCGTACCCGAAGCCTTCCTCACATCCGGCTTTCCCATACTCCTTGGGGATAGCCTAGAGAAGTGCCAGTTTCGCCAACCACCCATTTTCCTCTACCACGAGCACTAGGTCGATGCTATCATGAAGGAGTACCACGTAGATGTGGTTGTGAAGGCAAACGACTCCCCAACCAGTTGGTTCTTTCAAGGACCCCGGATGGAGACCATGGTGCTTGTAGTAGAGACAGCTGCACGCAAGGCACTCCTACACCTTCGAAACATCATTCTAGAGATGACTGACGAGCCGGCTAATCGCTATCTTCCTTTTAGAAAGTATGATCTTGGCAAGAATTGGACGCTGATTCCGACCAAGGAAGATGGCACCCCACTCAGGTTCAAAACCTACTTCAGCCTCTCTGCCGATAGCCTGGTTCAAACCTGATGAAGGAGTTCGTGAAGCTCTGCAAGGAACTTCACCACACCCAGGAGCTACTTTGGCAAGCCAAGACGAAGCTAGACAAGATCAAGAAGGACAGAGCTCCTGATGGATGACCAGCTGTCGCTTAGCGAGGAGGAGTAACCCAAACTAGTGATGCACCTACATGTCGTCATCGCATGAGTGGGAAGGAGTACTGTGAGCTCTCCACCGACCCGCCTACAAAGTGTCGTCGGGATGGACCTCCTCGTTCCCCGACCCCTTCGACCGGGAATGATGCCCGTTCAGATGATGAACAGGAGGAAGACCCACAGGAGCATGACTACGAGACCGAGCACTCCACCACCTGAGTCCGAGAACCCCTAGGGTAGGATCAGTCATGTACCCCTCATGCGATGTCGAGTCCGTGTAATGGTTCATATGAAACCATGTGTGCTTGTTGTTTGTTTTGTTGTGTGTGTTCTGATGAAAGTCGCGCTTTTGCATTAGGAAACATGTAAGCGACTACATCGTCTATCTTAATATATGTTGGTCCTTCGACCTTTGTTTTAACAGACTTGCACTTGACCAACCCCCTTAGGTGCGCTTTTTTGTTATTGCTTTTCCTCTTGTCTATCCCAATTGTTTGACTTGGCTGCTCCAAACAGGATGATGACTGCTATCGGCAACAGCTCCTTCACCAACACTGAACCGGCAACTCAAGCCAGCAACAGGGAGCTGGTGGGGCTGCTCATGCTGGAGGACACCAAGAGCAGCCACAAGGCGACAGCCCCCCGCCACCACCTCCACCAGAGAACATGACCATAGCTCAGTTTCTCCAAGTTCTCCGGGAGGAGCGCCAAGCCAACAATGCTGCTATCCAGCAGATGGCTCACGCCCTTGTGAACAACCAGCAGCAAGGCAGGAACGGCAATGGCCACTCCATGCTGTCTGAATTCATGAGGTTTTCGCCCCCAACCTTCACCGAGACTGCTAAACCATTGGATGTTGATGACTAGATCCACACCATCGAGGACCTCCTTGCATTGGTCAATTGCAATGAGGACCGTGAGAAGGTGTTGTATGCCTCTCACTCCCTTGGAGGTACCGCCCGAGCTTGGTGGGATGGATTCAACATCATTTAAGGAAAAGGTGTGATCACTTGGAATGACTTCAAGGAAGGATTCCGCACCGCCCACATTCCTTCTGGGATCATGGCTATCAAGAAGAGAGATTTCTGAGCGCTGAAGAAAGGAAGTGGCTCTGTCAAGGAGTACCAGCAAAAGTTCAACCTACTGTCAAGGTATGCACCTGAAGATGTCGACACGGAGGCCGCCAAGAAGGAACACTTCATGGAAGGACTTCAACAGGTCCTACAGTATCAGCTCATCGTCTGGGACTGTCGTAACTTCTTCGACTTGGTGAACAAGGCACTCATGCTGGAAGACAAGCGGCATGCCATAGAAGACACTCGCAAGCGCAAGATGATCAGAAAGGGTAGCTCAAGCAACCAGAAGCCTCGCCCCTGGCAGCCAGCCCCAGTCAAGCCGACCTATTAGCCGTAGCAGGCTAGACCTGCTGCACCTCGTCCAAGCTACCAGCCTTAGCAGTATGTCAATCCCAGGCCAGCTTACAACAACAACCCCAATAACTGTGGTAGAAACTTCAACAACAACCCTGGACAAGTCACTTGCTTTGGATGTGGTCAGCCCGGACACATCTCTAAGCTTTGCCGCAACAAGAATCCAGATGCCCCGCACCCCAATGCGCCAAACAATGTCAAGCCCGTGGAGTACCACCAAGGAACCCAGCTCCCCGCAACCAACCCAACAATGGCAAGGGTTATGTGAATCACGTCGCCGCAGAGGAAGCTCAGGAAGACCCGACGTCATACTGGGTATGTTCCTCGTCAACTCAACCCCATCAACAGTACTTTTTGATTCTGGAGCTTTCCGTTCTTTTTTCGCCCAAAAGTTTGCATTAGAGAGTGCCATGAAATATACACCCCTGGGTAGTCGTATGTTGATAGAAACCCTGGCTTCAGTTATGAAGTCCGGCATAGGGTGCAAAGGAGTGAAGATTGACATCAACGGGGTAGACTTCCTAGCGGACCTTATAGTTCTAGATTCACCCAGCTTGGATGTCATCCTTGGAATGAATTGGTTGACTAAGCACCAAGGCATGTTACTCTATGCCAAGAGTATTGTCACCATGACCAATAGCCAAGGAGTGGAAGTCAAGTATGTCCCCCACCCCACCTCCACTCAAGCCCCTCAGGCTAACTATCTATCGGGAGTTGAGTTGGATCAAGTGCCAGTGGTATGTGAGTACCCGGATGTGTTTCCCGATGAGCTGCTCGGAATGCCTCCTAACCTCGACATTGAGTTCATCATTGAGATTATGCCCAGGTCAAGGCCCATCTATAAGAAGGCCTACAGGATGGGATCCGAAGAGTTGGCTGAGTTGAAGAAGCAATTGGCAGAGTAGCTCAGAAAAGGATTTATTCGTCATAGTTCCTCTCCTTGGGGATCGCCTATTCTATTTGTGTTAAAGAGGCACGCAACTATCAGACTCTGTGTCGATTACCGTTCTCTCAATGTAGTCACGATAAAGAACAAGTACCCACTCCCCAAGATTGAAGACCTGTTTGATCAGTTGAATGGAGCCAAGGTGTTTTCCAAGATCGACCTCAGGTCTGGGTACTATCAACTGAAGATCAGACCCCAAGACATTCTAAAGACGGTGTTTGTAACCCGGTATGGCCTGTATGAATACACAGTCATGTCGTTCGGGTTAACTAATGCCCTTGCCTACTTCATGTACCTCATGAACAAGGTCTTCATGGAGTACTTGGACAAGCTCGTTGTCGTCTTCATTGATGACATACTTGTCTTCTCCAAGTCTGAAGAAGAGCATGAGGAACACTTGAGATTGGTCCTAGACAAGCTTTGAGAGCACCAGCTTTATGCCAAGTTCAGCAAGTGTGAATTTTGGCTGTATGAAGTTGGATTCTTGGGTCATGTGTTGATTGCAGAAGGATTATCAGTGGATCCTGCCAAGATTGAAGCCGTGACTGAATGGCAAACCCCAACAACCGTGAAGGAAGTCAGGAGCTTCCTCGGACTCGCGGGATATTACCGCAAGTTCGTGGAAGGGTTCTCAAGCATCGCCCAACCCATGACCCAGCTTTTGAAGAAGGACAAGAAGTTCGAATGGACTGCTAAGTGTGAGGAAAGCTTCCAGGAACTCAAGAAGAGATTGACCACAGCCCCAGTTTTGGTCATCCCCGATATACACAAGGAGTTTGTGATATATTGCCATGCATCAAGAACTGGTCTTGGAGGTGTTCTGATGCAAGAAGACAGAGTTGTAGCATATCTATCCAGACAGCTACGACCTCATGAACAGAACTACGCAACTCATGATCTCGAGTTGGCAGTCGTGGTTCACGTCTTGAAGACATGGTGACATTACCTTCTAGGGAAACGATGTGAGATATTCACGGACCACAAGAGTTTGAAGTAATCTTCACTCAAAGGGAATTGAACATGAGGTAGCAAAGATGGTTGGAAATGATCAAGGATTACAACCTCAGTGTTCAGTACCACCCTAGAAAGGCTAACGTGGTAGTAGACACCTTAATCAAAAAGGCTTGTTCCTTGAATGCTATGATTAAGGAAAGGCTACCCGCCGTGTATGAAGAACTTGAAAGCTTCGGCTTGGAACTGGTTGCACCCAGATTCCTTGCCAACCTCGAAGCAAGGCCTACCTTGATGGATGATATCAAAGAAGCTCAGAAGGGACACGAGAGCATTGAAGGCATCAAGAGGAAAATCAAGGCAGGCAAGGCCCCAGGATTCTCGGTGGATGAACAAGGAGTTGTATTGTTTGGGACTCGCATTTGCGTACCCAACAAGCAGGAGATCAAGAACATGATCTTGCAAGAAGCTCACGACACTCCATACTCCATTCACGCTGGTGGAACCAAGATGTATCAAAACCTCAAGGTTAGATTCTGGTGGCATGGCATGAACCGGGAGATAGGCACATTCGTCGCCAAGTGCGATGTATGCCAGAGAGTCAAAGCTGAGGATCAGCAACCCGCTAGGCTATTGCAACCTCTCAAAGTGCCTGAATGGAAGTGGGATACAGTCGGGATGGATTTGTTCACCGGATTACCCAGGTCAAGTAAAGGACATGATTCAATTTGCGTCATCATGGACCACCTAACCAAGGTAGCCCACTTCATTCCCGTCAGGACCACCTATGATGGAAGCCAGCTCGCGAACCTCTACATCAACCGCATTGCGAGTCTTCACGTAGTTCCAAAGGAGATTGTGTCTGATCGAGGAACCCAATTCACCTCAAGATTCTGGAAGAAGTTTCAACAAGCTATGGGAACCAAGCTCTCCTTCAGCACTGGTTTTCAGCCCCAGACCAGTGGTCAAACAGAGCGAGTAAATTAGATACTCGAAGATATGCTCCGCGCTTGTGTTTTGGCGTATGGAGCCAAGTGGGACCTACCATTCGCCGAGTTCTCCTACAACTAGAGCTATCAGTCGAGTCTTCAGATGGCACCATTTGAGGTGTTGTATGGATGCAAGTGTCGTACTCCCTTCAACTGGTCAGAGACATGAGAACGATTAGTTTTCAAACAAGACATCCTCCGCGAGGCAGAAGAGCAAGTACAACTCGTCTGAGAACGCCTAGAGACTGCCAAGTCAAGGCAGAAGAGTTGCACCGACTCTTACCGCCGATATCTAAGATTCAACAATGGAGATCACGTCTCTTAAAGGAACCAAGCGATTTCACGTCAAAGGGAAGCTCGCACCCAGATACATCGGCCCCTTCGAGATCATCGCAAGATGAGGAGAAGTTGCCTACCAGCTAGAGCTACCTCTCGAGCAATCGGATGTGCACAACGTCTTTCATGTATCACACCTCTAGAGGTGTCTCCAAGTTCCCATCCACCCCGACCTTTACAAGGACATCGACCATCAAGCCATCGATCTTCAGCCAGACCTCACTTATCGTGAGAGGCCAGATTGCATTTTGGATGAAGCCGGGCGCTACACCCAAAGCCGCACTATCAAGTACTTCAAGGTCGAGTGGAGCAACCACACTAAAGCTGAAGCAACCTGGGAGCATGAAGATTATCTTAGATCTGAGTTCCTTTATCTTTTTAGCGCTTAACCTAGGAATCTCGGGGACGAGATTCTTGTATGCGGGGAAGGTCTGTCACACCATGTGTTGTAGCACATTTATATGTTTGGGTTTATAAAATTTGGAGCCAACTAAACTTTTTCATAGTGCTTGTGCTTGTTTGCAATGATGTTTGCTTGCTTGATGATTGAGCTATGGCACTCCTAGATTCTATTCCCCTTCATATTCATCTTCCTTGTCCCAAACATCTTGCCCAATGATCATGCCATGTGAATAGCGCCCAAAACTATTTTTATCAAATTTTGTTTTAACCAAAAATGATTTATGTAAATTAGGTTTTCAAAACCCCCTGAAATGAGGTTTGCATTGGAAGTCCTCAAATTGGGTGGATTCTTCTCCCCAAAGACTTTCAATCAAACCTACTATATATAAGACTTCCCAAAACCGCAAAATATTATTTTTAAAGATTATTTTCATATTTTACTTAAAGGTTTTTTCTTAAGACCAGAAATGATTTTTTTAGGGAACAATTATTTAAATGCTTTAAAAATATTTGAGAAAATTTAGGGAAACTCAGTGGACATATATTTTCCATATATATGAGTTGCAACACAAGGGCATGTTCAAATCATGGGCAAAACCCCTCAAAACCCTTTATGTTCAAATCAAACTTTTGGAATATTTCTATAAGAAATATTCTCAATAAATTCCGGGAAAATTCCAGCAAGTCAACACTATCATAACTGATGATCTTGCAATGTTTCACCTCAATCCAAGTTGATTTGGTTCATCAAACCATCCCAAAACCCTTCCTATCCAAATTCAAATTTGAGCAACTTTACATTGTGAAGTGTCTCCCCTTGACAAATTTGTGGGCAAGCTCCAATGACCAAATAGTGATGCTACACTAAGTGGTGCACCAAGGGTAAAAGCCTAGCATCACTAGATCTGTGGAAACCTGATTGTGTTAATTTCTAGGGTTTACCAACACTTCATTGTCAACTTCCCTCATTTGAGCTCAAACTTGGTGAATCATTCCATCTTTACCTACCCTTTGACCCTGTTAATTATCAATTCATGTAGGATTCATCTTCTAGGCCAAATCACCATCAAACACCTTTTGGTGAAATGGTAAGTCCCTGCTTTCACCTCCTTCCTCTTTTACCCTTGCCCCCAAACTTCTACCACAATCTTTGGTAAGTGCCTTGCACCTCCAGTAACTTCCCCTGGCCAAGACTCCTCTGGTAAGTTGGGTAAAATCCTCATTTTACCCCCTGGACAGGAGTTTGCCCTCTCTCTCTCTCAATTTTCCTTCTCTCATAAGGCATCCCAGGGCATCCAAGGCCACTTTCCTCCATTCTATTGCCTCCTCTATACCCTAGACGTAGGTGGCCGCGTAGAAGATGCCATGGACAATGCCATGGCATGCAAAGGCCGCGCTCCAGAGCATGCTACAGTGCCGACCGCACTGTAGCCGCTGCCCAAAGGCCGTGCCCGACCACCTGGGGCCTCCCCGGCATGTCCCCCTAGGAGGCCTCGGCGTCCGTGACATGCTACGCGGTCGGGCCCCTCCTCTCTCCTCCCCCTTCGCCCTCCCCTACGCGTGCCGAGCGTCGCCCGGCTCGGCCAACCCGCGGCCTTACACGTGCGTGCTTCTTTCTCTCCCATGCTCCCGCTCGCCGTGGACCAGCCCCAGGAACACCCCCGAGCAGTCCCGCAAGACCCCTCTCTCTGGCCTCGGCCACGTCCCCTCCCGTGCACGACTCGTCGGTGGACTCGCGCCCCAGCTATAAAAGGGCCTCCCGGACCCCTCTCTCCCCTCTTGTCACTCTCTCCTCTTCCCAGTAGCCCCCCTGCATGCTCGAAAGACCTCCCGAGGCCCCTGTGCTCGGGATCGAGCCGAGGACCGCCGTGGCGACCTCATCGCCGATCTCTTGGTAGCGGCACCCTCCGGTCCCATTTCTCTCCCGTTGGTCCTCCCTTGCCCTCCTGACAAGTTTCTCCCCTGTTCCCGCCTCTTTGCAGCCTGAAACAGCCTCAACAACCACCTCCCGAAGCCTCCTCCGCAATGGGTGCTCGCCGCCGGCGACTCTGGACACCTCCGGCCTCCCTTCGACCTCCCTTGGAACGACGACTCCTCCCCGAGCCCGTTCCCACCGTCACCTGCCATTGCTGTGCCCTGTGCTACCACCGGTGAGCCTCTCCCCTCTCTGCCTCGAGGTGGGAGAAGGATCCAACAGGTGGGACCCACCTGTCGGCCTCTCTTTCCCTCTCCCGTGCTCTCTCTTTCTCCCCTCGCGTCGCTGATGACCGGGCCCAACGGGTCAGGTTTGAACCTGACTGCGCGTGAGGCCGGCTGGCTGGCCAGCTGGGATGGTCCAGCCTCTAGCCGCCTCTAGCCCAGGTCCCAGTGACCTTTCCTTTCCTTTTCCTTTTTCTATTCCATGGGAGTTTGCAAAAATCCCATAGAGCCCAAATTAATTCCAAACCCAAATATTTTTGCACCTAAATTCCTAGAATAATCCATAGAATTTATTAGCGCCATTTCTAAAAATGTTTGAAAACATTTTATGTACTGTTTTAATTTAAAACCCTATTTGGGCAATATCAGCCCCTCTTTTAAAAGTTTTTTGAAAATCTTTCTAAGCTCAAAACCATATACAAACATTTTTAGTATATCTTGTAGTATTTATAAGAGTAGGGTAGCATATTTGATAGTGGTTTGAGTGCTCTATTTTTGGTGTGTTACTTATTTTTATCGCCTCTATTTGCGATGATAGATTGCGCGGTTGACGAAGAAGTTGGACCCGAAGACTTCGAAGACCCCGGAGACTTTGTTGAGCTAGGTTAGCAGCCCTTTGACCATGATAAGAAACCATTTTTATTGCATGTCATATAGAACCATACCTTCTTCATATGTGATCATGTGGAGTAGTGACCCCTCCGGTGGGTTGTTTCCGACACGCTTACCATTGACACTTGCATCGTGCATGACCCTACTACCTTATGAGGGTTATGCGGGTGGGAGTAGTTAGGATGCTAATAGATGCTACACAAGTGGGTTCGGTTTTTATGCATGGTGATGGAAAGGAAAACAATGATTTCAAAGACTTTTGGAAAACCCCGTCGGGTGCCACTAATGCCCGAGGGAGATGATGA
Source organism: Hordeum marinum (assembly GCA_022496015.1). Taxonomy (NCBI): domain Eukaryota; kingdom Viridiplantae; phylum Streptophyta; class Magnoliopsida; order Poales; family Poaceae; genus Hordeum; species Hordeum marinum. Next base: position 334,507,075 of record CM039677.1, on the reverse strand, counting down.
GAAGATGGGTGACCACTTGAGAAAGAAGTGGTGTGCCGGAGCAAGTTGAGTATGTGTTTTCAAAAACGGATTAGATTTAAGATTTGTCGACCGTCCCAACGTTACTAGCGCAACCACGATACCTCTTATGGGACGGGGCTTTGTTGATTACTATGGTTGGTGCTAGCAAGGAGCCCGCATTACTAGTGGCAAGAGTGAAGTGGTCAGTCTTGAGACGGGGTTGTCCAAGAGTGGAAGGTCATGCATTGTCTATATAGGCACTGGGCACACCGTTGCGTGCCCTCAAGGATGATACGAGTGATGTACATCATGAGGGATGTCACCGACGAGTGGACTCTTTCTTTAGTATCACCATGGGAAAGGCATTGTTCGGGTGCTTACATGGGGTATGTTATGTACCGTGAGTCGTGGATGACACGTAAGTTCCCCGACTCTCGTGGGTAAAGTGTGCAACCTCTGCAGAGTGTAAAACTATTCGAATAGCCATGTCCAGGGTCAAGGATAGTCGAATGGTGCTGCTTAAACTATGTCCAGAAGTTTTCGTGAAACTTCGTGTGAGTATGGATGTGATGGTGACAAAGAGGTCACATGAGCTACGTCCGATGACTTAGCATGGGAATTGAACTAAGTCCGATGACTTAGTACGATGAATGAACATGAGGTGTTCAACCCCTACTTATGATAACATATGTAACTTTTTCATACGGATATCTGCTAAATGTTGATGCATGCTTGCTACTTACTTGATCATGTCATTTGCACTCAAAATTAGCTTTCCGCAGAAATTACATACTTAGTGCTATATGTTGCATCATTCTTACCTTGTTCCACCACTTGGGTTGCTTGCGAGTACATTCAAAGTACTAATTGGCTTGCCACTGGTTATTGAATTGGCCATGCATGGAAGAACATGAGTATGTTGAAGAGTTCGTTGGTGACGAACACGCGAACTAGGACGCTTCCCAGTCAGAATGCCTATAGGTTAAGGCAGATGGCATGGGTTCACGCTTTCGACCAAGATTTCCGCTGCTTGATTTTTTTCAAATTTTTGGCCCTTGTGGCCCTATCTATGTAAGACTTGACCTTCATGGTCTTTATTTTTGTAAGACGCTCAATGTACATGTAAGACTCTTGTTATTTAGCTTATGTGTGTTCAGTGAGCATTGATCTCTGGGATAACTATACACATGCAATCGGTGATCATGACTTATGAGTCAGGGTCCATACACTTTCCCCCCGATCAGAGAATCAAGTTCGAAACCTTATAGTTCATCACTGATTCACAGGGAGAACTCATCCTGATGGAACCTTCGACCCTTGAGGAGGAGCTCGTAAGTCTCAATGCCGGAGACATTGAGCCTCACCCCCAACGGAGTCCTCACACCCGGGCGATCTAGAACACCCAATCTGGCCGATGTGACTGAATCCACCATGGCTAGACGGAACGCGGAGCCGCTTTCGTGCAACTCCGGAACCGCCATGCTGCATAGTGACTCTACTCGGCTTAGCGACACGCATCCTACCATCTCCTCGTTCTTAAACGAGTTGTTCGATCGGATTGAAACCATGTGTATGTCGGATGACCAGGTTCCGGTCTATGACCGGCTCGGGATTAAGCCCAATGATAGCGAGATTCATGTTCCCATGGTCACCCACCTTGTCTCTACCATCGAATGTCCGGTGGGGGTCTTGTCCCAACAACCGGAATCGAAAACAGTCTACACCCCGGTCTCTGATCACCGAGACTTCATCGGAGAACCAGATGCTGGAATTCATTCTAATACTGGACCATCATCGGTCCAAGATCTATCACACAGTTCGGAATCTGTGATTCCAGACACCTAACATTGCGTGGAGACAAATTTTTCCCACCCACCAACCAAGACGATCATCCCAATATTGCGCCAAAGCCCGCAGCTTCAGACTTTCGGGATATCAAACAACTACCAGGAGAATCCGTCCATCACTTTTGGGCCAGACTCCTACTCGCTAGAAGCAAAGAAAAAGGTCTTAGTAACCAAGAGATAATGGCAACTTTTAGTAGCAATTTCCATGATGAAGGGATTCTTAATGCCCTGGCTCGCCGATGCATTCGTGACTTTTCCGAGCTATCCGATTTGGTACAAAAATATCATTCCATGGAATGTTCCTGGCAAACCAAGCAGTTATTTTTGGAACCAAGTTTCCCTGAACACCCTAGTGGAGATCGGAAATAGAGGATACCTCCAAAGCGGCCAGCCAGATTCGAACCCGACAAAAAAACAAAAAGGCCCGTTACAAGGGTCAATACTATCCTTGACGGTCTATTGGATAAACCTTGCCCTATACATTCTGTATTACTGAACAAATGCCCGACTCATAGACTTAGAGCCTGCTGGGTCGTTAGGCAGGTCACAAAAAGCGGTGAGGCCATCCTTGAGGCGCTTCCACCGAATAGGTGCCCCCCTTCCTCGCCCGAATACAACGTTGAAGTCCTGACAGTCTACGAAACGTTCCCCTTGAGGAACAGGAGGAAAAGAGCTCTTAGAGAACTCGAATAGTTCTTCCATGTGGCAGCAACAAGTGCATGGGCGGACTTACCAATCTCCTTTAGAGACACTGACCGACTAGCTATCCTTTCCGGTCATTCACCGACCGCACTAGTCCTGAACCCCATCATTGATGTCTACATGTTACATAAGGTGCTTACGGACGGTGGCAGTGGTTTAAACGTAATCTATGAAGGCACCCTGGAAAAAATGCAGTTCGACCGATGTCGCATCGAGCATAGCAACACAACTTTGCGAGGAATCATTCCAGGGAAGGATGCGCATTGTTCAAGATGTATCATCCTAGATGTAGTGTTTGGCACGCCCGAGAACTACCGATCGGAAGAACTCCTCTTCCACATCGTGCCTTTCCCAAGCGGCTACCACGCCCTATTGGGATGTGACGCCTTCACAAAATTCCAGGCTATTCCCCATTATTGGAAAATGAAACTTAAAATGCCAGGACCAAACAGAGTGATCACAATCGCCAGTGATCCAAACATAGCCCTTAGTGCCGAAACAAAACGACAGCGCTCACCCTCGAGGCATTGGCTGAGACCTTTGCTGCCAAGCAAACTCTACGCCGCTTCTCCGAAGCCAAACGACAAACTATGGATGAAGAATTAGTCAAACTACTAGAGGCCGGATTCATTCGGGAGATTAAGCACCCAGAATGGTTGGCAAACCTAGTGATGGTACCAAAGAAAGATAAGTCCTAGCGGTTGTGAGTCAATTTTAAAGACCTTATCAAAGCCTGTCCTGCGGACCCTTTCCCCTTACCACGCATAGAACAGATCATTGATGCCACAGCCGTACATGATTTGTTGTGTTTCATCGATGCTTATTCCGGATTCCATCAAATCAAAACGAAGGAATCCGACCGAGCGACAACCACATTCATCACCCCCTACGGGCCATTCTGCTTCAACATAATGCCTTTCGGGCTAAAAAAGGCTCGGACCACATACCAACGCATGATCCAGACTTGTCTCACAACATAGGTCAGTAAGATAGTCGAGGCATACGTGGACGACATGGTAATCAAAACCAAAAATGCCTGCTAGTTGATCGACGACCTACGGCAAACCTTTGCCAGCATATGCGAGTATGACATATGACTCAATCCGGAGAAATGTGTATTCGAAGTTCCTTCTGGTAAACTGCTTGGATTCATCGTCTCACATAGAGGAATAGAAGCGAATCCAGCTAAGATCCGCGTTCTATCAGAACTTGCAATCCCCACAGAGCTAAAGCTTGTCCAGAGGCTGGCTGGGTGTGTAGCAGCTTTCAGCCGCTTTATCCCCCGCCTTGGAGAGAAAGCTTTACCGCTCTATGAGCTGCTGAAATCGACCAACAATTTTGTGTGGACCAACAAAGCAAAGGCCACGTTAGAGAAAATCAAAACACTGCTGGCAACCAATCCCATACTCACAACACAAGGCGTTGGTGAGCCCATGTTATTATACATATTAGCTACCAACCAAGTCGTTAGCACGGTGATCATCGTTCAACGAGATGAGGAGGGACACAAATTCCGGACTCAGAAGCCGGTCTATTACGTGTTGGAAGTACTAACGCAGTGCAAGTCTAGATACCCGCACTACAAAAGATAGCCTACACAGTGTTTATGGCATCACGAAAACTCTGACACTACTTCCAAAAGTGTGTGGCAACGGTAGCATCCGATGTACCTCTGAACGATATACTCAACAATAGGGATGCCACCGGCCTCATAGCCAAGTGGGCCATTGAGCTCCTTCCCTTTGAAATAACCTACAAGCCAAGTCATGCCATAAAATCCTAGGTAGAGGCCCAACTCCCCAAGGAATATAGTGCATACACCCATTGGACAATGTACTTTGATGGATCCAAAACCATGGACAGACTGGGGGCTCGAGTTATCCTCACATCCCCCACAGGCGACAACGTGCAATACGTCTTGCAGATTATGTATGCCGACTCCAGCAATGCAGCCGAATACGAAGCTCTCTTACATGGTATTCAGATGATAGTATCAACGGGCATAGGACAGCTAGAGGTACAGGGAGACTCCAACTTGGCCATCCCCCAAATCAATGGCGAATTCGACGCCAAAAACCCTAAGATGGCAGCATACAGAAACACCATCTTAAAGATATCCGCATGGTTCGAGGGGTTGGAATTTCACCACGTCGCTCACGTCAATAACCAAACCACCGATATACTAGCCCGTATGGGGGCCAAACGCAACCCTATCCCGAGAAACACATTCCTAGAGCGGCTCTTTCAGCCATCCATGGTGTGGAAGGATGATCACAAGGGTGTCGGTCCGAATACGCCGGAAGAGGTTGTTCCTCCTACAAACAAAGCAAACGATGAAATCATCGGTGGATCCGTAATGGATGAAACGCCCTCTGCCAATGAGGTAATGGCAATAATTGCGCCATGGACGGAGCCCTTCCTTGCCTACCTCCTTCGCAAGGAACTCCCGGACAACCAGACTGAGGCGCGGCGCATAGTTCGGCGATCCAAGGCCTACAAAGTACACGAGGGTGAGTTATACAAGAAAAGCACCACTAGAATATTACAACGGTGAATATCTGAGGAAGAAGGACGAGAGCTCCTCGCCAAGGTCCATGCTGGCATGGGCAACCACCACGCCACGGCACGAGCCTTAGTTAGCAAGGCCTTTTGAGCTGGTTTCTTTTGGCCCACAGCTCGAGCGGACGCCCAGTCACTTGTCAAACACTACGTGGGGTGCCAACTTTTTGCGCATCAAAGTCACATAACCCCAACAGCTCCTCGCACTATTCTAATAACCTGGCCTTTCGGAGTCTAGGGCCTAGACATGGTCAGGCCCCTTTAAGGGGGGACCAAGAAGAATAAATACCCACTGGTCATGGCCAACAAGTTCACCAATTGGATAGAGGCAAAGCGTGTCAAATCGACCAAGTCCGGACCAGTAATCGACTTTATCTCCAGCGTGGTACACCATTACGGTGTCCCGCACAGTATAATAACGGACAATGGATCCAACTTCACGGCCCAAGAGGTTAAAGGCTCGTGCGCAAAAACAGGCATAAAGCTCGACTATGCATCACTCTATCATCCACAAACCAATGGACAAGACGAACGAGCAAACGACCTCATTATGAGCAGCATTAAGCCACGTTTGGTGTGATCTCATCATGAGTCCGACTGTCATTGGGTGGAGGAGCTTAACCCCTTTTTATGAGGCCTGCACACCACCCTGAATAGATCAATGGGATTCACACCGTTCTTCATGGTCTATAGGGCAGAGGCAATCCTCCCCTGCGACATTATTCATGACGCACCAAGGGTGCGCATCTACGAGGAAAAGGAACCGAGTTAGATCGGCAGGATGACCTGGACGCCTTAGACGGAGAGCGTGACATAGGTCAGGCTCGCTCTGCTTTCTACCAATAGTAGGCATGACATTACCAGAGTAGGGAGGTTAGGGCAAAAGCATACAACATAGGCGAACTCGTCTTACAGCTCCCAAAGAAGCACAAGCATAATCTCAACCCCAAATGGGAGGGGCCCTTCATAATTGACGAAGTACACACGGGAGGAGCTTACTGTCTTCGGAGCCCGTCGGACAACCGCCTTGAACATAACCCATGGATCGCAGCTCGTCTTCGACGCTTCTATGGATAAACCGGTGTCATCAAATTCTCTAGCACTTTTCTTGTTCCCTTTTTTTCCTTCTCTTTTCCCTTCCCCGCCCACTTTGCTGTTCGGTAGGCTTGAATCCTTTCCATTTATTCCCATTTTCTTCTCAATAGGTCTTGTACTAAGGTTATTGGCTTACACATTTAAGTGTTAAAAACCGAATACAGCACCTGGGGGCTTCTCGCTGAAGCATATGTTTTTATTTACCCACACTTATTGTATACATATGTTTCATTTGTCATGTTCAAGCCATTACATGTATCAATTCGAACTAAGAATTTGCCAAGTTGGATTGCCTTGCTCCCGTGTTTACTCTCTATGTTCCCGATTGTTCGGCTAGAGGGTAAAGGGAGCACCTCTGCGATTGTTACGACCGGGTCATCCAGATACGTACCTCAGACGGGTGAAGCCAAAAGCTAGCTATCTTATGTAGACAATTGGTCGGCCATGACGGAAGCACTTAAAATGGCTATGGTTATTATCACCATTGCTTGGACCTTTTGCTTGCTAAACACACCCTTAGCCGCATACTAGTAGTATGCAGACTTCTGCCTACGATCTTCGTAGAGCCCCGAATAAAGGTATCAATAGGGGTACTATTTTCCACGGAAGATGTTTCTTACGCTAAGCAGTAATATAACATATCTCCCTTTGTGCTTTCTGCCTTTTCGCACCAAATGGATGGATTGCCTGGTTCCCCGAACACAATTCGCTCTTTTAGGGTGACAAATTACAAGGAACACTCCCGAGCTCTTTGCATGGGAGGGAGATGCCGATGGCCGGTCAAGACAAAGTTTATAACACAGATAGAGTAACAACTCGATTGTTCGTACGAAAGAATGCATAATTAAACATTCAGCTGGTGGTCGAGATTATCGATTATAGCGACTAGGGAGCAGTCTTCTTGTGAAAGACGGGCGACAAGCATCACCTGGTCATACACCAGGTGGAGTGGCACTCTTGTCCATCCGATCCCACTAGACCAACTCGAGCCATATGCACGGGATTTAGTCCAGTGTAGCAGGTCTTGATCATTGCCAACGCTTCCCGTGCTCCCTCCCAGCAAACCGATATCTTCCAAAGCTCGAACCTACTCCGAGCTCCCTTGAATCGATTGACTAGTTCAATCATTCTTTCCGGAGGTTGTTCAGCCGGCCATAGCGCCTTTACCATGCTTTTCATCACTTTCTGAGCGCACTCATGAAGATCAGAAAGCTCTTTCAGTAGGTTCCATCGGTAGGATCTGATCTCTTCTTCAGGATGCCCAGACAGGAGTCCTATACATGAGGCAAAGGCATGCTTATTTTACTTCCTCTATAAGAAGTACTTACTGATGTTAGAATCACACTTACCGAACGTGCCCCTCTGTAGTTTCTGGTTTTCCTCTTGGGCCTCAGCCAACTGAGCTTTTAAATTCTCAATTTCTTTGGCCTATTGTTTATTCTCCGCCTGGAGACGGTTCAAAATATGCCAGCCAGCTTGTGCTGGGACTCGGCGTATCGCTGAGATTCTCGGGCTTCATCCAACTCCTTTTGCATGTACCCTATTGATTTAGCTCCTAAAAAGAATCCATGCGTTAGCATGGAAATAATATAAGATTAGCAGCACAAATTTACTCACCATGGGCCTCTCGAGTGAAGCTCTTCACTTGTTCCAGCCCGGCCTTCACAGATTGAACCTGTGATCGGTTGTCTTCCAACTCCTTGGCCAACCGCTCGTTATGTTGCTTTGAAGCCTGCATTAGCAGTAAAACAGCATAAGGACTCTTAATTCAGTCGTCTCGAAGAAATTTAAGGCTCAGGGGCTACTGTGTTTACATGAGTGTTCAGACTCTTTAAAACCGATTACTTACCTGCAAACTGGCCAATATCAACTTCATGGCCTCGCCAAACCCAGCTCGGGCAGCACCAAGGTGCGCATCCACCGTGCATAAGACTCCGAACTCTTGTTCAGAGAATGCTTGGTGGCGTAGGGCCTCCCATCATCACCGATGATTCATGATGCTTCCCACTTCCTATTTGGTGACCGACACGACATCACCGCAATCGGCGGGAGCCGGATTGGACATGGGGGCCTCAGTGGCAGGTTCGGCATGTGCTGTAGCCCTGGAATTTTGAGCATCATCGGGCACCTTGGCAACCTCTTTAGTAGGAGAAGGCTGGGCATTTCGCCTGAGTATGTAATAATTGTCATAAGGCTCTATTGATTGTGATAGTAATCACACAAGCAAACAAAATACCTTTGGGTTGAGAGAGCGGGCGAATTTGTCCTCGCGGCCGGCTCATTGGTTGGGTCATTGTTGTCTTCGGATTCGGTCATTGTCTCGGTTGCCGGTGCATGATACACGGATAGACGACGCTTGGGAACAGGAGCCGACGCATTCGAGGCCCTACTGGATGCTTGCCTCTTATAGGACGAGTTCTCCTTCTTCTTGTTGTTTGTTGCAGGAATGGAGAATGATCCAAGGCAATCGGCTATGATGGCCACCTGAGATCGGTCGATGCTCTCCTGATAGAAGACTCCGTCTTCAAACTCAATTAGAAGCTTTGGGTCCTCGTGAAAACACGGATCAACATCATGCAAATAGCCTTCGGGCTGGGGAGCCGGACAGTTGACTGTCTCGATGAAGCTCCTCCATTCCTATTTACATAAGGATAAAAGGCTTCGGTCAAATAAAGGACGAAATGGAAATCCCGAATTATGTGCACAAAGGATAAAGGCTTACCCACTCGATGGGATTATGGCTTGAATACCGTTCCTTGGTTGACCGCCGAACAAAATCTTCTTGCTCTCCTTTATACAGGTCGGCAAGTGCGGCGGCCATCGTTGTCTGATTGGTGGGTCCCAGTCTTTGGGAGCGTGTGGTGCTGCTTGTCCCGTTGTAGCGCCACAAGGGATGTATTCTCTGTTGGAGAGGCTGCATGCACTAGGTGATGGCGGCAGCCATGACATCAATCATGGTCAGGCTATGGTTGGTAAGTATCTGCACCTGGGCCGCCAAGCGTTGCACTTCAATGCTGTCCTCTTGGGACGAACTCTTTGGCCGCCAGTTGTACCATTTCTTCCAAGGGGCGTCGGAGTATTCGAGCAGACCTCTCCGAGCTGGCTCTAAAAATGGGACGTCTTCAATGGAAAACCATTTCGAAGTCCACTCTTCGGATTGCTTTGGTGTACCCACTGGATACCCCGTCTCTGCTATGTGCCAAACTTTGGCTCCGCCGACCTCCAGGATTGTCTTGTCTCGAGTTCGGGGGACAAGGCAAAAATATTTCCTCCATAGTTCCAAGTGCGCCTCGCAAACCAAGAACATCTCGTAGAGGGCTATGAAGCCTGAGATGTGCAAGATAGACCCCGGGGTGAGGCGGTGAAGCTGGATTCCACAAAATTCCAGCAATCCCCTCAAGAATGGATGGATTCGGAAACTGAGGCCCCGCAAGAGAAAGTGTACAATGCATACACGTTCACCCTTTGAGGATTGGGGAAATTCTCCGTGAAAACTACATGGTCGTAGCAGGATAATCCAGCGCGTGTCACCGCCAGATCCGAACAAGGGAGGTACCCCGGGGTCTCAAAGTTGCACAGTTGCTGGAGCGACATAGAGAAACTAGTCTAGTTCCCAGGACAAGAGCCATAGGGGCATGTGGAAGAGCTGGGAGCGCTCGCCATGTTTTTCATGGTGACCTTCCACTAGGAGTTTTTTCCTTTGATGGGGAAATGGAGGATGTGGTCTAAAACCACAGTTCTATTTGCTTAAAAGGGTGGTGCCTCCTTTGCGGAGGGGTGGTATTGTAAAAGATTACTGAACAACTCATCTCCCAACGATGCGTGGAAATCGAGGAACGCGAGCGGTTATTATAATGGACCTATAAAACTTGCGACGCTTGGGATTTCACCGATGACTGATCAGTTGCCAAATGAGGAGTAAGGGACTCGCCTCGCAAGCCGAAGATTATGACGTGTGAAGATTAGTCGGACACTCATCGACATTGAAGGCTAGTCCCGAGGCTACCGAGGGAGTCCCAGATTAAGGGGTCCTCGGATAGCCGACCTATTTCTTATGGGCCGGACTATATAGGCTGCAAGGTGAATATTGGATGATCAAGGGTCCCATCGCCAGGATGAAGGCTGTAAGGAGCCATGGCATGTTGTCCAAGGTGTCGACCGTAGATAGGCATGTTTATCTCTTCGGCATGTAGCCGACCATGTGTAAACCCTAGGTACCCTCGGCGTCTATATAAGTCGGAGGGTTTTAGGTTGTTGGAGAACAACTCACCTAGGGTTTAGCTCTTTGATCTCGAGGTAGATCGACACTGTAACGTATACATCATCAATACAATAAAGCATGACGTAGGGTATTACCTCTATAGGAGGGCCCAAACCTGGGTAAAACCTTGTCCCCTTCGTCTCCTGTTACCATCGATTCTAGCCTCATAGCTCGAGACCCCCTACCCGAGATTGGCCGGTTTTGACACCGACAGCATGGAGATCAGCCCCTCCAAACCCTAGGGCTCATCCAAGGGGGAGGAGTTGGACTGCTAGTCCAATTCCCTCCCTTTCCGAAACTAGGTGGAATTTCCACCTCTCCCAAGCCACATGGCCCTTGAGGGACTTGTGCGCCTGGACCAATAAGGCCAGGGGGCCTCCCCTCAGCCCATCCAAACCCTTGGGATGCAGTGGAACCCTTGGTGGACTTCCGGACTCCTCCAGAAGTTTCCGGAACCTTCTAGAAGCTTCCCGGTACAATACTGGAAAACCCCGAAACTTTTCCGGTAGCAAAAATATGACTTCCCATATATAAATCCTTACCTTTGAAACATTTCGGAGCTCCTCGTGATGTCTAGGATCTCATTAGGGACTCCAAACAACCTTCGGGCACCACCATGCATAACTCAATACTACCGAAACATCACCGAACGTTAAGTGTACAGACCTTGCGGGTTCGAGAACTATGTAGACATGACCAAGACACGTCTACGGTTAATAACCAATAGCGGGACCTAGATGCCCATATTGGTTCTGACATATTATATGAATATCTTTATAGGTTGAACCTCTATGTCAAGGATTCAGTTAATCCGGTATGTTGTTCCCTTTGTTCTTCGGTATGTTACTTGCCCGAGATTAGATCGTTGGTATCTCTCTACCTAGTTCAATCTCGTTACCGACAAGTCTCTTTACTCGTTCCGTAATACAAGATCCCGTGGATAAATCTTTAGTTAGTTTGCTTGCAAGGTTCATTATGATGTTGTATTATCGAGTGGGGCGTGAGATACCTCATCGTCACACGAAGTACCAAATCCCAGTCTTGATCCATGCCAACCCAACAGACACCCTCCAAGATACCTGTAGAGAACCTTTATAGTGACTCAGTTACGTTGTGACGTTTGATACACACAAGGTAATCCTCCGGTGTCAGTGAGTTGCATGATCTGATGGTCATAGGAGCAGATACTTGACATGTAGAAAACTACAGCACTAAACTGACACGATCATATGCTATGTTTGTAGTTTGGGTCTTGTCCATCACATCATTCTCCTAATAATGTGATCCCGTTATCAAATTATATCTCATGTCCATGGCTAGTAAACCTTGACCATCTTTGATCAATGAGCTAGTCTATTAGAGGGATACTAGGGACATGGTGTTGTCTATGTATCCACACATGTATGTGAGTTTCCGATCAATACAATTCTGGCATGGATAATAAACGATTATCATGAACAAGGAAATATGCTAATAACTAATTTATTATTGCCTCTAGGGCATATTTCCAACAGTCTCCCACTTGCACAAGAGTTAATAATCTAGCTCACATTGCTATGTGATTTACATTGTTATGAATCTCACACCCAATGAGTTTTGGGGTTCGACCATGTTTTGCATGTGAAAGAGGTTTTAGTCAATGGGTCTGCGACATTTAGATCTGTGTGTACTTTGCAAATCTCTATGGAATACTGTAGATACTCCTACCATGCTACACTTGGAGCTATTCCAAATGGCTTCTCCACTATATGTATCCGGATTGCTACTAAGAGTCATCCAGATTGGTGTTAAAGCTTGCATCAACATAACCCTTTATGAGGAACACTTTATCACCTCCATAATCAAGAAATATTTCCTTAGTCCTCTAGTTACTAAGGATAATTTTGACCGTTGTATAGTGATTCCACTCCTAGATCATTATTGTACCCCTTGATAGCCTCATGGCAAGGCACACACCAGGTGCGGTACACACCATGTCATACTATATAGAGCCTATGTCTAGGGCATAGGGGACGACCTTCGTCCATTCTCTTTCCTCTGCCATGGTCGTGCTTTGAGTGTAACTCAACTTATCACCTTACAAATCAGGCTAGAACTCCTTCTTGGACTAATCCATTTTGAACTCTTTGAAAATCTTGTCAAGGTATGTGCTCATTGAAAAATCTTATCAGGCGTCCTGATCTATCTCTATATATCTTGGTGCTCAATATTCAAGTAGCTTTATCCAGGTCTTCCTTTGAAAAACTCCTTTCAAACAACTCTTTATGCTTTCGAGAAATTCTACATCATTTTCGATCAACAATATGTCATCCACATATACTTATCAGAAATTCTATAGTGCTCCCACTCAGTTTCTTGTAAATACAAGTTTCATAAACTTTGTATAAACCCAAAAAATTTGATCACCTTATCAAAGCGTATATTCCAATTCTGAGAAGCTTGCTCCAGCCCATAGAAGGATCGTTGGAGCTTGCATACCTTTTAGCATCCTTAGGACTGACAAAACCTTCTGGTTGTATCGCATACAACCTTTCCTGAAGGAAACCGTTAAGGAAACGATGTCTTGACATCCATCTACCAGATTTTATAACTGAAAATGCAGCAACTTCTAACATAATTCCAATAGACTTTAGCATTGCTATGGGTGTGAAAGTCTCATCATAGTCAACTCTTTGAACTTGTTGAAAACTTCTTTGCAACAAGTCGAGCTTCATAACTGGTGGCATTCACCATCAGCGTGTGTCTTATTTTTAAAGGTCCACTTGTACTCAATGACCAGCCGTTCAACGGGCAAGTCTACCAAAGTCCATACTCGGTTTTTCATACATGGATCCTTTCTCGGATTTCATGGTTCCTAGCCATTTGTTGGAATCTGGGTCCACCATCGCTTCTTCATAGCTCGTAGGTTCATTGTGGTCTAACAACATGACCTCCAAGACAACATTCACGCACCACTAAGGGGCTGTACGAGTCCTTGTAGACCCACGAGGTTCGGTAGTAACTTGTTCCGAAGCTTCATGATCATCATCATTTGCTTCCTCTTCACTTGGTGCAGGCGTCGCAGAAACAATTTTCTGCATCGTGCTACTATCCAATTGAAGTGACGGTTCAACAACCTCATCAAGTTATACTTTCCTCCCACTCAATTCTTTCGAAAGAAACTCTTTATCGGGAAAGGACCCATTTTTAGCAACAAACACTTTGCCCTAGGATATGAGATAGAAAGCATACCCAACTGTTTTCGTTAGGGTATCCTGTGAAGATGCATTATTCCGCTTTTGGGTTCGAGCTTATCATACTAGGTTTCTGCCAAACCATAATTCATACGGTATCATATTAATGGATTTAGATGGTTCCTGATTTAAAGTGAATGTAGGTTTCTCTAATGCGTAACCCCAAAACGATAGTGGAAAACGATGAGTGACATCATAGTACGCACCATATCCGATAGAGCACGACTATGACGTTCGGACACACCATCACACTATGGTGTTCCAGGTGGCGTGAGTTGTGAAACAACTTCCGCATTGTCTTAAGTTGTACACCAAACTCGTAACTCAGATATTCACGTCCACGAGCATATCGTAGACATTTTATATTCTTGTCACGAGGATCTCAAACTTCACTCTGAATTTGCTTGAACTTGTCAAAGGTTTCAGACTTGTGTTTCATTAAGTAAATACACCCATATCTACTCAAATCATCAGTGAAGGTAAGAAAAATAACGATACCCACCGCATGCTACAACACTCATTGGACCGCATACATCAACATATATCATTTCCAATTAGTCACTTGCCCGCTCCATCATACCGGAAAACAAGGTCTTATTCATCTTGCCCATGAGGCATGGTCCGCATGTCTCAACCAATTCGAAATCTTATGATTCCAAAGGTCCATCAGCATGGAGGTTCTTCACGCGCTTTACACCAATATGACATTTAGCGGCAGTGCCACAAGTATGGGATACTATCATTATTAACTTTGCATCTTCTGGCATCAATATTATGAGCATGTGTATCACTACGATCGAAATTCAATAAACCATTCACATTGGGTGCATGACCATTGAAGGTATTATTCATGTAAACAGAATAACCATTATTCTCTAACTTAAATGAATAACCATATTCCAATAAACATGATCTAATCACGTTCATGCTCGAAGCAAACACCAAATAACATGTATTTAGGTTCATCAGTTAATCCCGAAGGTAGAGAGAGCATGCGTTGGTGATCACACCAACCTTGGGAACACTTCCAATATTCATACTCACCTCACCCTTAGCTAGCCTTCATTTATTCCGTAGCTTTTATTTCAAGTTACTAACATTCAACAACCGAACCAGTATCTAATACCCAGGTACTACTAGGAGTACTAGTAAGGCACACATGAATAACACGTATATCAAAGATACTTCTATTGACGTTGCCTAGCCTTCTTATCTACCAACTATGTAGGGTTGTTTTGCTTCACCGACCGTTCTCCTCATAATAGAAGCACTTAGTCTCAGGTTTGGGTTCAACCTTGGGTTTCTTCACTCGAGCAGCAACTAGCTTGGCATTCAAGAAGGTTCCCTTCTTACCCTTGCCCTTCTCGAAACTAGTGGTTTTACTAACCATCAACACTTGATGCTCCTTCTTGATTTCTACCTTCGTGGTGTCAAACATCACAAATATCTCAGGGATCCTTATTTCCATCCCTGGCATGTTTATAGTTCATCACGAAGCTCTGGTAGCTTTGTGACAATGACTTGGAGAACTATATCAATCGCTATCTTATCTGAAAGCTCAACTCCCACTTGATTCAAGCAATTGTAGTACCCAGACAATATGAGCACATACTCACCTGTCGGGGATATACCCCGCGGTATGACCCGGCCTGGCGACTCATAGGAGACCCGGAAAGGACATGACATTTTATTAATGACCCGGCAGGCGGATCACAGGATGACCAGGCCCAAGACTTGACGTGTAAGCCGGCGCCAGGCGGCTCACAAGATAAGGCTCAAAGAGAGAAAGACTCCCTGCCGAAGGTTACAAGACTTGGAATAGGATTCTAGAGAGACTAGTCCTAATCCTACTCCTAGTAGGACTCTATTTGTAAACCTACCCTCTCCACTTATATAACGAGGGGTAGAGCACCCCTAGAGGGGAAGGGAGACAAGTCCACAAGTTTAGACAACACAAGAGATTAGAGATAGATAGATTAGAGGCTCTCATGATTAGAGGTAGCAAACGGCACCCCTGTAACCGAGAGATATTCTTCATCATCAATACCAACCAAGTAGGACATAGGCTTTTACCTCCATCGGAGGGGCCGAACCTAGGTAAACTCCGTGTCTCTCGATTCCGATCAACCCCTTCAAGCCGCTACGAAGTTCATCTTCGCCCCAAACCTAAGTCCGTTCACCCGAACATCTGCCGTGACAAATCCACGACAGTTGGCGCCCACCGTGGGGCCCAACGCGGTGGTATTGTGTTCCTCGAGGGATTTCTTCAAGGATCGAGAATCTCATAGTATACTGGATGAAGAAAAGATGACACTAAGCAATCACGCAGGATAAACCGACATAGAACAACCTCTGGCAGAGCCAGTGAGTTCATATTTTGGTGATCAGAATTGCAAATCGCCAAGTTCTTCAAAAATTACATCACCTGCCGGTCGTACGCTGTGGCAGTACAAACCAAGCTAAAGTATTGGATCAAAATCCCGAGGACCGATCCGGGTCGCTAGTGGTTACAATTTTACAATGCTACAGTTTTACGAGGAGATTGAGTAAATATCAAATTGTTGTGCAAGTACTACATCACGTGGATACCTTTTTAAGAGGATTTGTCTCGAGTTGTTACAGTATTTTTTGGCTTACAGAGATTGATGGAAGTACTTAGCTTATACATGGATCGAGGAAAGAACCGGAATCAGGTCTGGTAAGGAATTTTTGGGCGACAATGACGACGGACAGAACTACAACGATTTCGATGAGGAGGACCAGGCCGTACCCGATTCGGACGACGACATGGCGGCAGTGCTGGCAGGGAGAAAGCAGAAGCATAAAATCATGTGCATGCTTCAGGCTGACTACATCGTCGGGTCGCCAATCTCATGCAGAACCTGCTGGAGCTGCCTCGCCTCGCCGTCGCCACCTCACCTCCGAGCTGGCTCTCTCGACGCCGCTTTTGCCGCACAATCAGCGGCTCGCCGTACCTCGTGCGCCCACCACTCGCCGCGTCGCCACGCCCGCGCACACGTATGAGGCGCCACAACCAAGGAGGAGCAAGCCACGGCTCGGGCCGCCGCAGCGTCACCCTCGCCGCACCTCGTCTTAAGTCGTCATTGTTGCGCATCGAGCCGCCGTGCCTTGAGCCGTCGGGGAGTCGGCCTTTGCTGCACCTACTACGGCTGTCATAGCTCGGCCTCGCCTCTATTCGCTGCAAGCTGCCTTGCCTCCGCAATGGCGCACCTACTGTAGTCATGCCTCGCTGCCTCGCCCCTGCTGCTCAGCTGTTGAGCCTACCACCGCGAGCCGCCTGTGTCACCGCTCGTATCTAAGCTCTCGCCATGGTTCGTCTCTGCTGCTGCTGCAGCACGACCGGCCCTGAGCCGCCTCTGCTCCGACTACGTCTCGGTTGTGCCCCGTTTGACTGACGCTGCCGCCGTGGCGTCAACCGTCGTCCACACATCATTCCCACCTCGCCTCGGCCATCCACAAGCACCGCAACTGCTGCGCCCTGCCATAGTGCCGCCCCCATGGTCTAGCTCTCCCATGCCTCCAGCACCGCCTAGGTCAGCGCCGGCCCACGTCCGTGCCTCCACCCACCGTGACTGCACCTCGCGCCTCTACCTCACATGCCGGCACCTCGCCTCACCTCCGCACCTGCTGGCGCACATCCGAGCCGCCCCGGTTCCTCTTTCTCATGCGTGGGCGCTTCCCCATGTGACCCGCTGTTGGGAGATAAGAACGAGTGGTGGGAGTTCGGTTGTTGAGAGGATAAGGTGGATGCTGAAAAGAAACTGGTGCCATCACTATCTGTATTTATCCGATGAAAAATTCAGGTGTTATTAATCCTATTTATTTTTTCCATACATGTTAACCCGTTCGACAACAATTACTCCGTCTCTTGCAATATTTTATGCAGGACAATTATTGATGTGGCATGATACCGCTGAGTCAAAGCGCACACCAACATGTCATGTTGCTTGACAGACACGCGTGAATCGCCGCCCCCGTGGACGGTCTACATCAACTCGCTGGTACCACGCGCGCTCACCCAATGGTATGAGCCGGCCAATGGACGCTGCAAGCGGCCACACCCGCGGTATGGTTTTCACCAAAAATGCCACGACCGACTTATCGACTGCGCCGTCTTAACAACGCCACGATGACTTGCCGTCCATGCTGGTTTTCAAATTTCACGGGTGACTCGCCGTTAGCACCGGCTTACAACGCTGCGGCCGTCTCTTGCCATCTGCGCCGGCTTACAACACCGCGGCTATCTCTCACCATCCGGATCGGTTTACAATGTCGTGGCCGTCTCTCGCCTTCCGCATCGGCTTACAACGCTGTAACGTCTTTGACAACAGTGCCGGCTTACAATGTCGCGGGTGTTTGCTATGTCTACATCAACCCAACAATAGCTGCATACAACAGTTCAAGTCGCCCAACTGACGGTTCTGAATCGCCGTCCCGCAGTCCAATCTACATTGGCATAATAGTACCGGGCTCGTCGATATGAGCCGCCCAACGGATAGGCGCAAAGTCGGCACCGCTATAGTTTGGTTACCTTCAACAACCACCCGGGACGAACCATCGACCGGATTATTCAAACAATTCATACGGGATCATCTATAACCCACCACGGTCAACCTCAACCATCGGTGGAGACTCTCAAAGCTGCCTCTTCGAGTCAACTTAAGACTCGGGGGCTACAGACATGGTGAGACATTTTTCAACGACGACCCCAGGTCTTTGCAAGAGAAAACCCAATCCTGCGGGCTATTACATTATTGGCGGATGATTAAAAGTTTCCCAAGAGGACGAACTGCCGTGATGCACCATTAAAACATAGGTGCCTGAATTTATTTGGAGCTTCTACCGTTCCTTCATGCAAGATGGCAGCTTACAAGATGGCGACTTACAAGAAAAATTCACAAATATTCCAGTTGACATGTCAACTACGACTGCTGAGGGCGGCGTCTTACCTTCGGGTATCGCTTCTAATTCCTTATCGGCCGGCTTTATGCCAAATCTTCCGGCTAACACGATTAGCTGCTAGCTGAGGGTGGCTTCTTACCTTCAGGTATCACTTATAACGCCTTATCGGTCGACTTTACGCCAAATATTCTGGCTAACATGATTAGCCGTAGGCTGAGGGCGGCTTCTTACGTTCGGGTATCGCTTCTAATGCCTTATCAGCTGGCTTTATGCCAAATTTCCGTCTAACATGATTGGCCGCGGCGGAGGGCGGCTTCTTACCTTCGGGTATCGCTTCTAATGCCTTATCGGCTGGCGTTTATGCCAAATTGCTGAAGGGGGCTTCTTACCGACGGGTATCGCTTCTAACACCCTATCGGCCGGCTTTATGCCAAATCTCCGGCTAACAGGATTAGCCGCGATTGTAGGGGGTTCTTACCGACGGGTATCTAACACCCAAACAACCGGCGGAGGGCGGCCTCTTACCTTCGGGTATCACTTCTAATGCCTTATTGGCCAGGCTTTATGCCATCTCCGGCTAACACGATTAGCCATGGTTGTCAAAGGGGGCTTCCCACCTCCGGGTGTATCTTATCTAACCCTAACAATTGGCGTTCACGCCATAGTACTAAGGATGGCTACTTACCTCCGGGTATCACTTGTAATGCCTTATCGGCCAGGCTTTATGCCATCTCTAGCTAACACGATTAGCCATGGTTGTCAAAGGGGGCTTCCCACCTCCGGGTGTAGCTTATCTAACTCTAACAACCGGCGTTTGCGCCAAAAATCTTGACAAGTCAAACATTGCATCATACTTTGCATCATACATTGCATCATATTCACATGACATATCATGACCGGCTTATCCAGCCGGGTCAGTGCAAGATTATGAAAGAAGGAGCAATGTTATAATATCTCCGGGTTGTGCTTTTTCAAGCCGCCCTTACAAGAATGCAGAATATATTTTGTCTTGTTTATTTTTGCAGGTTTTGTCTCTTAAGATGAGTCGCCGTAAGTATGATGAAAAACTTCCGCAAGAGCAAATGGATCTTTAATAGCCAACATGGCTGGATCTTCATGGTTTACCATAACCAGTACTAAATGATTGGGGTTTTCAAGCTAGCTCGGAGAATTCATTATTTTTCAAGAGCCGCCCTATCAGATATAATGTCGTGTCCTCTAATTAACCGGTTCTCGGATTTCTTCAATTGTGCTCTATGGTAATCTACAACACTCATGGATTTCTCCAATATACAGTTGCCGGGTTACATCATAACCACGAGCAGGGATTTCATGTCAAAGACGAAGGAATTATTCTAGGATATTCATGACGGATTCTATTACAACCACGGTCAGGGATTCATTCAACAAATTGTGGGGAGTCATATTATAGTCCCAAGTCGCCGCAAGCAGACGACCCGGCACTTGGGGGCTACATTATTCAAGTTCAGATTATATCAAATATGCAAGTCCCATGTCGCTGCAAGCATGCACCACGGCACTTGGGGGCTAATGCAAGCCGGTTTTTCAAATCATTACATTGCCAGCAAGACCCTATTATCTTAAGGAGATGAGCCGGTGTTTCTATATTTTCCTAAAGTCCCAGCCCAGTAATTCTTACTGACCCGGCACTTAAGGGCTACACCACTTAGAACAAATTTTCTAAAGTCCCAAGTCGCCGCAGGCGTGTGACACGGCACTTGGGGTCTATAGTATTTAGTTGTTCCAACAAATTAAGAGATTCAAATTGAAGACCCGACGCATCATGTTCTAATGAGTCGGCCCTTAGGGGCTACACCCGCTGAAGCTTTATAAAGGTTTAAGGCAGTTATAAGTCCCAGGTTGTTGCAGGCAGGACAACCCGGCACTTGGGGGCTACATAGTCCAAAATAAAATTGCAAAGCACCAAGTTATCATGGATAATCTCGGAGCTTGGGGCTACAGGTAATCTGGACATATCAAAAACTTTGAGGAGAATTTTCAAGATGTTAATTATGGAGTTCAGTTGTTAGACCCGACGTCACCAAACATTTATGACCCGGCATTATCAAAAGATCATAACCCAACGGATTTTATATAAGCCGCCCTGCTTCACAACAATGGAAGTCCGGTTTTACATCACATGCATTTTCATCCCAATATTTTTATCAAGTCAGCTGGATTCTAGTTATTTGACCCGACGTCACCAACGATAATGACCCGGCATCATCAATGATTATGACCCGGTGGAAATGACCCGCCAAGAGTATTGGAAGCCGACTTAATGGCATATGGGTGTTCTATTATCAATATTTTTCAAAGGACATTGACAAGCAAGATGATTATCAAAGACGACTATTTCATATGCAGAAAAGACCCGGATTTCTGAGGAGCCATTTCATAAGCCGGCCAAAGGAGCAAGCCGGCTACTTAACATATTTATTATTCTTATTTAGGGAGCTTAGCATGAACAAACTGAAACTAATCTGGGGGCAAATGTCGGGGATATACCCCGCGGTATGACCCGGCCTGGCGACTCACAGGAGACCCGGAAAGGACATGACATTTTATTAATGACCCGACAGGCGGATCATAGGACGACTAGGCCCAAGACCCGGCGTGTAAGCCGGCACCAGGCAGCTCACAAGAGAAGCCTCAAAGAGAGAAAGACTCCCTAACGAAGGTTACAAGACCCGGACTAGGATTCTAGAGAGACTAGTCCTAATCCTACTACTAGTAGGACTCTATTTGTAAACGTACCCTCTCCAGTTATATACGGAGGGGTAGAGCACCCCTAGAGGGGAAGAGAGACAAGTCCACAAGTTTAGACAACACAAGAGATTAGAGATAGACAGATTAGAGGCTCTCATGATTAGAGGTAGCAAACGACACCCCTGTAACCGAGAGATCTTCTTCATCATCAATACCAGACAAGCAGGACGTAGGCTTTTACCTCCATTGGAGGGGACGAACCTAGGTAAACTCCATGTCTCTCGATTCTGATCAACCCCTTCAAGCTGCCACGTAGTTGCGCCTTCACCCAAAACCTAAGTCCGTTCACCCGGACATCTGCCGTGACAAATCCACGACATCACCGATTGAGCTATTCTCCTTCATCTTGCAGGAAAAGAATCTTTGTTGGAGGTCTCATACCTCTCAACACGGGCGCAAACCTGAGATCCCAATTTCAGCTCTTAGAACATCTCATATATTCCATGGCGTTCAAAATGTTTTGGAGCCTCAATTCTAAGCCGTACTGCATGACGCACTGAACTAACAAGTAGTCATCAGAACGTGCCTGCCAGATGTTCACAACATCCATAGATAACGCTTGAGGGGGTGGCGCACCGAGCGTTGCATTAAGGACACAAGCCTTCTATGCAGCAATGAAGACAATCCTCATATCACAGACCTAGTCCGCATTATTGCTACCATCATCTCTCAACCCTATTTTCTCTAGGAACGGATAAAAAACACAGGGGAGCTACAACGTGAGCAATTGATCTACAACATAATTTTGCAAACATAACTTTAGACTATGGTCATGATAATCAGTTCAATTAATCATATTACTTAAGAACTCCCACTCGAATTGACATCCCTCAGGTCAGCTGAGTGCTACATGGTCCAAATTCACCAACCCAAGTCCGATCATCACGTGAGATGAGGTGGTGTCAATGGTGAACATCTCCATGTTGATCATATCTACTATATGACTCACGTTCGACCTTTCGGTCTCCTTTGTTCCGAGGCCATGTCTGTACATGCTAGGCTCATCAAGTTTAGCCCGAGTGTTCCGCTTGTGCAACACTGACTTGCACCCGTTTTATGTGGACGTAGAGTCTATCACACCCGATAATCACGTGGTGCTTCGAAACGAAGAATTTTCGCAATGGTGCACGCTCGGGGAGAACACAATTTTATCCTAAAATTTTAGTGAGGGATCACCTTATAATGCTATCATCGTCCTAAGAATAATAAGATGCATAAAAGGATTAACATCACATGCAAATCATAGGTGTCATGGTATGGCCACAATCTTGTGCTTTTGATCTCCATCTTTAAAGCACCAGCATGATCTCCATCGTCACCGGCATGACACCATGATCTCCAGCATCTTGATCTGCATCAACGTGTCACCATCGGCCTTGTCGCGCCCACCATGCTTCCACTACTATTGCTACCGCTTAGCGATAAAGTAAAGCATTACATAGTGCTTAAAGATTGACACGAAGGTCATACAATAATTAAAGACAACCCCATGGCCTGTGTCGGTTTCCGTACTCATCGACATGCAAGTCTTGATATTCTACAAAAAACATGATCATCTCATACATCATATATATCTCATCATTTAATTGGCCATATCACATCACAACATACCCTCCACACACAAGTTATACGTCATCTAGTTGGTGTTGCAAGTTTTACGTGGCTGCTACGGGTATCTAGCAAAAACAATTATAACCTGCAAAAAAACCACAACGGTGATACACAAATTGTCATTCAACCTTCTCAAGGACCGTCTTTGTCGAATCCGATCCAACTAGAGTAGGGGACACAGACACCCGCCAGCCATCTTTATGCAACAAAGTTACAAGTCAGTCGATGGAACCGGTCTCTCGTAAGCATACGAGTAAGGTTGGTCCGGGCCACTACATCCCACAATACCGCTGAATCACAAACCTACCAAGGGAGGAAGCAATCTGAGCATCAACATCACTATTGTGTATCACCTTCACATAGACCTAGCTCATGATGCCACTGTTGGGGAACATTGCATGGTTAACAAAAACTTTCGTACGCACAGGCAAGATCTATCCACGGTGATGAGCATCTATGAGAGGGAGAGTGGATCTACATACCCTTGTAGATCACAAAGAGCGAAGCATTAAGAAACGTGGTTGATGTAGTCAAACGTCTTCGCGATCAAAATTGCAAGCCGTCTCGCGATCCAATCTCGATCCGTCCTGCGATCCAGTCGCGTTCCTTCCAATCTAGCGCCGAACCGATGGCACCTTTGCGTTCAGCACACGTACAACTCGAAGATGATCTCTGCCTTCTTGATCTAGCAAGAGGGAGTAGAGAGGTAGATGTGTCCTCCAACAACGCGATAGCGTGGCGACAATGGTGGTGGTGCTATCCTGGTAGGGCTACGCCTAGCGCTACCGAAACTGCGAAAGAAGGAGAAAACGGTCTAGGGAGAGAGAGGGGCCATGAGCTTCGTGTGTGCTCTTGGGGCGCCCATCCCCTCTATATATAGGTGGAGGGGCTTGGAGATTGGCCCCTCTAAGCCCTCGGGAGCAGCCAAGGGGGAGGATTTGGACTCCTAGTCCAATTCCCTCCCTTTCCAAAATCAAGTGGACTTTCAACCTCTCCCAAGCCACATGGGCCTTGAGGGACTTGTGCGTCTGGACCAATGAGGCCAAGGCGCCTCCCCTAAGCTCATGCAAACCCTTGGGACGCAGTGGGACCCTTGGTGGACTTCCGGACTCCTCCAGAAGTTTCTGGAACCTTCTAGAAGCTTCCCGGTACAATACCGAAAAAACCAGAAACTTTTCTGGTAGCCAAAATATGGCTTCCCATCTATAAATGTTTACCTCGGGACCATTCCAGAGCTCCTCGTGATGTATGATATCGCATCCGGGACACCAAACAACCTTCTCTCACCACCATGCATAACTCAATACTACCGAAACATCACCGAATGTTAAGTGTGCAAACCCTGTGGGTTCGAGAACTATGTAGACATGACCGAGAGACCTTAACGGTCAATAACCAATAGCGGGATCTGGATGCCCATATTGTTTCCTACATATTCTACGAAGATCTTTATCGGTTGAACCTCTATGTCAAGGATTCAGTTAATCCCGTATGCTCTTCCGTTTGTTCTTCGGTATGTTACTTGCCCGAGATCTGATTGTCGGTATCTCTATACCTAGTTCAATTTTGTTACCGACAAGTCTCTTTACTCGTTCTCTAATACAAGATCCCATGGCTAACTCTTTAGTCACTTTGCTTGCAAGGCTCATTATGATGTTGTATTACCGAGTGGGCCCTTAGATACCTCTCCGTCACACAGACTAACAAATCGTAGTCTTTATCCATGCCAACCCAACAGACACCCTCGGAGATACCTGTAGAGAACCTTTATAGTCACCCAGTTACATTTCAACATTTGATACACACAAGGTACTCCTCCGGGGTCAGTGAGTTGCATGATCTCATGGTCATAGGAACATATACTTGACATGTAGAAAACTCTAGCAATAAACTAACACGATCATATGCTATGTTTATAGTTTGGGTCTTGTCCGTCACATCTTTCTCCTAACGATGTGATCCCTTTATGAAATGACATCTCATGTCCATGGCTAGGAAACCTTGACCATCTTTCGTCAACGAGCTAGTCCACTAGAGGCATACTAGGGACATGGTGTTGTCTATATAACCACACATGTATCTGAGTTTCAGATCAATAGAATGCTAGCATGGATAATTAACGATTAGCATGAACAAGGAAATATGATAATAACTAATTTATTATTGCCTCTAGGGCATATTTCCAATAGCACTCAGCCATCCAAGGTCATCCATGGAGCCGACCACTTCAGCAAGCAACAGTGTAGGAGTGAAAGGGGCGGAAGGACTAATGCCAGCGGCCTGAACAGTCAACCCCACAGACCTCTTGGAGGTGGGCACGACCTCCAAGTTAAGGGTACTGATACTTGTGATCTCTGTTGGGTTTTCCATGAAGAGGAATGGGTAAGTATTTCCCTTAGTTATGAAAGCTCAAGTGAAGCTCAGTGGGGTGTGCATCCAACTTTCTTGCTCATGAATACCTCGGGC
Source organism: Hordeum marinum (assembly GCA_022496015.1). NCBI lineage: Eukaryota > Viridiplantae > Streptophyta > Magnoliopsida > Poales > Poaceae > Hordeum > Hordeum marinum. Next base: position 334,481,588 of record CM039677.1, on the reverse strand, counting down.
ATTTGAGGAAGCCCGTCATCAGAATATACAAGCCAAGTTTATAATGAAAAGGTAATTCCCACAAGCATATGGAAGTGACAAAACAATAGACTCTCTATAAGAAGAACATGGTGCCACTTTGAGGCACAAGTGTGGTAAAGATAGTAGCAAATTCCCTTGTGTCTTTTTCTCTCATTTATTCTCTCTCTTTTTTCAATGGTGGGCTTTTTCCTCTTTTTTCTTTTTCTTTTTTTGCCTCCCCATTTTTATAAAGAAATTGGTGGGCTCATTTGGCCTCCCCCATTTTTCATTTTTCGTCCGGAGCCTCATCCCGACTTGTGGGGGAATCATAGTCTCCATCATTCTTTCCTCACTAGGACAATGCTCTAATAAGGATGATCATCACACTTTTATTTATTTACAACTCAATATAAAAAACTGATAGGACGATATGACTCTATATGAATGCCTCTGGCAGTGTACTAGGATGTGCAAGATCTAGCGTGAAATGTAACAAAAATATGATGAACTGTGGCTTTCCAAAAATACTATGTCAACTCTATATGATCATGCAAAGAAATATGATGATGAAGAACTAGTCATGTGAAGTGATGATGGAATTTGCATGGCAATATATCTCAGAATGGCTATAAAAATTCCATGATAGGTTATGTGAAATAGAGAATATCATGTCATGGTGTTTGGATGTACCAACAAAAGTTGCACCGATCCTTAAGGTGAGGATGGGCTATATACGGTACCCAAGAGGCTAGCAAATATGAGAAGGTGAAAAATGCGTATGTCCATGGTTATCACATTAGTCATGAAGAACTCATATACTTATTGCAAAGTTTTATTAGTTTTGTCATAAATCAAAGTACAACTTGCATGCCCTAAGGGAGGAGGTTGGGAGGAGTTAACCATCGCATGCCCCCGACTCGAAACAACACTAGGATTTTAACGAGGAATAGAAATGCTCACACATCATCATCATGCCTCTTTAATTTTTAGATAAACAACAAGTTAACACCTCTTAATATTGACACTTCTAGAAATCAATAATTAAGAACTCATATTTTTTCCATATTACCACATTAATGTCATTAACCCACATTTCTCTATATATGCTACATGATGGTTTTGATTATCACTCATTGAATACCTATTATTTTTGGACTAGTCCTAGTGCCCATGAAAATTACCATCACTATTCATTAACACTCAAATAGATATAAGTGAAGAACAAGAGCATATTATTTCTATAAAATCTACATGCCACCGGTCTCTAAAAGATATAAATGAAGTACTAGAGCAACTGTTAAGCTCAAAAAATATAAGTGAAGCACATAGAGTATTCCAACAAATTATGATGAGGTGTGTCTCTCTCAAATAGGTGGTCCAGTAAAAAAATTATTTAGGAAAACTTAAAGTAAAATAAAACAAAAGCAAATGACGCTCCAAGCAAAACTCATATCATGTGATGAATAAAAATGTAGCTCCAAGTGACAAACCGATGGATTGAGACGAAAGAGGGGATGCTTATCGAGGCATCCCCAAGCTTAGACGCTGGAGTATTCCTTAGAATATTACCTTGGGTGGCTTGGGAATCCCCAAGGTTAGGCTCTTGCTATTCCTTATTTCGTGGTCCATCATGATAACACCCAAAACATGAAAACTCCGATCACACAAAACTCAACAAAACTTCGTGAGATCCGTTAGTATAAGCAATATATTGAATAATTTATATACTTTCATAAATTGAGTCTTTTTTAATATTTTCATAGTAGGTACTTTATTATAACTTCTCATGTCTTATACTCCCTAATACAATCCATAGCATAATCAGAACAAGCAAACTATGCAAGCAAAACACAATCTGTCTAAAACAGAACAGTCTGTAGCAATTTGTAGAGAGCCTATACTTCCGCAACTCTAAAAATCCTGAAAACTTAGTAAAATGTGGATAATTTATAAATAAATACTATGTAAAAATTTCATATAATTATCACGCTCTAGTAAAAAGTGAAAATTCTTGTACTGGAGTGCAAAATGTCTGCTTTGTTTCAGCATCGTTTCTACACATCTTGTGAGTCATCCCAAAGGCTTTACTTGGCACAAACACTAATTAAAACGTAAAAACAGAATCATTACATAGGAAATAATCATGTTATCACAAACTAATAGAAAGTAAAAAGAAAATAAAGATAACTATTGGGTTGTCTCGCAACAAGCGCTATTAATTGTTTTATGCCCCTAGCTAGGCATAATGATTTCAATGATGCTCACGTAGAAGTAAGGAGTTGAAACAAAATGGGAGCATCATGAAGCATATGATAAGCACATTTAATCCTAACCCACTTACTATGCATAGAAATTTTGTTATCAAACAATTTCTGGGAGCAATAATCAACTAGCATAGAAGGCAAAACAAGCATAACTTCGAAACTTTGAATGCATAGGGAGGAAACTTGATATTATTGGAAGTCCTACATGCATATGTTCCCCCCTCGTAATAATATTCAATAGCATCATGAAGGAATTCCAACATATAACTATCACATGAATCATTCTTTTCATGATCCTCAAGTATAGAAAATTTATTACTCTTCACATAAGCAATTTTCTTTTCATTCATGGTAGTGGGAGCAAACTCAACAAAATGACTATCATGTGACACTTGATTGTCATCACCAAATTGAAAATTTAAATCATGATGACAATTTTCATGGTTATAATTACTAATTATAGCATACGTATCATAACCACAATGATCATAATAAATTTATTCATCAAAACTTGGGGGACAAAAAATATCATCTTCATCAAACATAGCATCCCCAAGCTTGTGGTTTTGCATATTGTTAGCATCATGGATATTTAGAGAATTTATACTAACAATATTTATATAAATCACATAATCAAAGGAATTCACATTAAGCATTTTTATAAATTCTTCCTCTAACAATTGAGCACAATTTCTCGAATCCTTATTTTCACAAAAACACATTATAATGACGAAGCATATAACGGAGCCAAAACTCCATTTTTTATAATTTTTTATGAGAAAAAATAAATACAACAACAAATAAAAGTAAAAACAAGTGAATGATAATTTGTGTGATGTTACTTGATAGTTGATGATGATATTCCCCGACAATGGCGGATGAAATCCTTACTGATACTTGTGATCTGCGTTAGGTTTTCCATGAAGAGGAACGGGTTATCGCAGCACAATGTGGGTATGTATTTCCCTCAATTATGAAACCAAGGTTTGTCGAACCAATAGGAATACCAGTCGTCAACTGTCTTTAGCGGCTGCACACAAAAGAGCAAACAACTTGCACCCAACGTTGGCATGAGGGTTTTCAATCCCCTTGATCTCGTTATTTGCAAGAAAGTCAGTTGTGTAGATAATTGAAGATAATTTTAAAGGAATAATTGCATTTTTGCCCCTAGTTGGAACCTACCCAAGGTTTTTGCCCTTACTTTTCGACTCTGCTCAGTTTTGCCCTTAGATTTATCTCCGAGGTCGCATAAATGTCCTCTGACCGTTTGGCCAATACTTTGAAAATTCATAACAAATTCATACGAACTTAAAAAAACATTATGTTTATGTACATGTCATTTTCATCCATGAAAAAGTACCATTTAAATTACCCATGGTTATCAATGTTATCAACATTATGAAAATAAAAAGGTATAAACAATAGTGTTTTCATGAATAAAAATTACATGCAAATGTAGGTGATGTTCTCCGAACATCCTGTTATCTTATTTGCATTTTCTTGAGTTCATATCAACTTGATATGAAGTTTCAAAATAATGGTCAAAGTCAACTGAAACTTCATAAAAAGTTCATATGAACTCAGAAAAATGCAAATAAGATATCAGATGTCCACAAAACATAACCTACATTTGCATGTAATTTTTATTCACGAAAAATTATTGTTTATAAGTTTTTATTTTAAAATTTTTAATAACATTAATAACCATGGGTAGTTTGAATGGTACTTTTTTCCTAAACGAAAATGACATGTACATAAAGGTAATGTTTTTCTGAACATTTTGATATCTTGTTTGCATTTTTTGTTGAGTTCATATGAATTTGTTATGAATTTTCAAAGTATTGGTCAAACGGTCACAGGGCATTTGGGAGACCTCGGAGGCAAATTTAAGGGCAAAACTGAGGAGAGTCGAAAAGTAAGGGCAAAACCCATGGGTAGGTTCCAACTAGGGGCAATAATGTATTTGTCCCAATTTTAAATTGCAAAATAAAATAAAATAAAGTAAATGGCAGCACGGTAATAGTAGTGTTTGTAAATATATAAGTGAATAGACCCGGGGCCATAGTGTTCTCTAGTGGCATCTCTCATAGAAATAGCATACGGTGGGTAAACAAATTAGTGTTGGGCAATTGATAGGAAAGCGGATAGTTATGTTATTTTCACAGAAATGATTATGTGTATATAGGCATCACATCCAAAAGAAAATAGACCGACTCCTGCCTGCACCTACTATTATTACTCCACTTGTCGACCGCTATCCAACATGCATCTAGAGTATTAAGTAAAATGGAGTAATGCTTGGAGAATGATGACAAGATGTAGAGAAAGTAAACTCAATAAATACGAATTAACCCCATCGTTTTATCCTTAGTAGTAGCAAAACAAAGACTTATCTTGTCCCCTACTTTGTCACTCAAATATAGAAACTTGCGAGGTTGAACCTACCACAATGCACCAATTCCAACGATGAAATATCAATCTAGTTGGCCAAACTATCTCAATAGATCGTAGAGCATCACGAAGCTATAATGATCATGCAAAAAAGAATCATACACTTAGGTTTGACTCAAATACTTTTCATGAATAATTTGAACATAAACCCAAAATTCATCAGATCCCAACAAACGCACCATACAAAGGGATTACATCAGATAGATCAAGGCAAAGATGTGATTAACATTGTATTTAAGATCAAGAGGTAGAGAGATATTGCCATCTAGGTACAACCTACGGCCCCGTAGGTATATGGTGAACTACTCACACATCATCATGCGGGCAGCAATGTTGATGAAGAGGCCCTCCTGATTGATCCCCCCTCCAGTAGGGTGCCAGAACGGAGATCTAGATGGGCTCCCATCGGAACAGAGACTTGCGACACCGTAAAAAGTGATTCGGGACCTTCTCTAGGGTTTTTGGAATATTAGTTAATTCATAGGCAAGAGAGGGGTGTTGGGAGAGCCACGATGGGGGCACCACACATCAGGGCACCCTCCCATCCCCAAGGTGCACCATGTTGTGTGGTGGAGACCTCGTGCGGCGTTCGTCCTCCTTCCGAAGCTTCCAGGTCTTCTTTTGGTTCCGAAAAAATCATAAAAAAATTAATAATAAAACATGTAGAAAACATCAGCTGGCACTGGGCACTGGGTGAATACGTTAGTGCTCAAAATATTATAAATTGGTAAACAAATGCCCAAAAAGTGTCCTAGAATGATAATATATTAACATGGAACAATAAAAAATTATAGATACATTGGAGATGTATCAGGTACTGCCGACTCCACCACAAGATGAACCTGGCTAGTGCCCGCCGAAAGGGACAGTCACTGACTAGCTAGAACCGACCCTGGATAAGGAACCCGCGACAACCTATTGGGGACCGCTGCATGGGAAACAAAAAAATCCTATAAGAGGGTGGTGTATCTACATACCCTTGAATATCGCTAAGCGGAAGTGTATATAACGTGGTTGACGTAGTCGTACTCTTCACGATCTAGTCATGGTCAAATCCGATCTAGCGCTGAACGAACTACACTTCCGCGTTCAGCACACATACGGCTTGATGACGTCTCCTCCTTTTTGATCTAGCAATCGAGGGAGGAGAAGTAGATGGTATGTCAACCAACACGATGGCATGGTGGTTATGGGGGTGTCGCAGTGCCGGCATGGCTTCGCCAAGCTCCTCCGAAACAACATACGAGAAAGGAATGGGAGAGACGGGAGGAGGGCCGCGGCCGTGGGAGGGTGTGCAACCCCCTTGCACCTCCTCACCTTTATATAGGCGTGGCAGGGGCTGATGGCTTGCGCTCCAAGCCCCTAGGGTCGTAGGTCAAGGGGGGCGGAAGGAAATCCCTCCTTTCCTTCCCCACCAATCGCTATCCCCTTTTTAGGGATCTAGACCTTATCCTTTCGGCATATGATCTTATTCCTTTTAAGGGGGGATGTTGATGCGCGTTGACCAGGGTTGTGGGGACTTCCCCCACTACCCACTTCCATGTGGGTCCCCATGCAGGTGGGCCCACTTCAGAACCTTCTAGAATGTTCCCGGTACAATACCGAAAAAGCCCAAAGATTTTCAGAAACCCTGAATATGACTTCCCATATATAATTATTTGCCTCCAGACCATTCTGGAGCTCCTCATGACGTCCGTGATCTCATCCGGGACTCCGAACAACATTTTGTCACCAATATACACATCCCAATACTACTCTAGCGTCACCAAATGTTAGGCGTACGGACCCTATGGATTCAAGAATCATTCAGACATGACCGAGACACGTCTCTGATCAAGCACCAATAGCGGGACATGGATGCCCATATTGGTTCCTACATATTTCACAAATATCTTTATCGGTCGAAACACGATGCCGAGGATTCAATCAATCCCATATGCAGTTTCCTTTGTCCAGTTGTATGTTACTTGCCCGAGATTCGATCGTCGGTATCTTCATACCTAGTTCAATCTTGCTACCGACAAGTCTCTCTACTCGTTTTGTAATAAAACATCCTGTGACTAACTCCTTAGTCACATTGCTTGCAAGATTCTTGTGATGATGTATTACCGAGTGGGACTAGAGATACCTCTCCGTCACATAGACTAACAAGTTCCAGTATCGATCCACGCCAACCCAACAGATACCCTGGGAGATACCTATAGAGCACCTTTATAGTCACTCAGTTTTGTTGTGACGTTTTGTACACACAAGGCATTCGTCCGGTGTCAGGGAGTTGCATGATCTCATTGTCATAGGAACGGATACTTGACACGAAGAAAGCAATAGTAATAAACTAATACGAGCAAACACTATGCTTATGGTTGCGTATTGTCCATCACATCATTCTCCTAATGATGTGATCCCGTTATCAAATGACAACTCAATTCTATGGCTAGATAACCTTAACCATCTTTGATCAACGAGCTAGTTAGTAGAGACTTACTAGAGATACTTTCTTGTTTATGTATCCAATCAATACAATTATAGCATGGATAGTAAACGATTATCATGAACAAGGAAATATGATAGTAACTAATTTATTATTGCCTCTAGGGCATATTTTTTGGAAATATGCCCTAGAGGCAATAAATAAAGTGTTTATTATTATATTTCCTTGTTCATGATAATTTTTTATTATCCATGCTATAATTGTATTGATTGGAAGCACATTACATGTGGGGGTAAATAGACAACACTTTGTCCCTAGTATGCCTCTAGTGAACTAGCTCGTTGATCAAAGATGGTCAAGGTTTCTTAGCGATTGACATGTGATGTCATTTGATAACGGGATCACATCATTAGGAGAATGATGTGATGGACAAGACCCAAACTACAAACGTAGCATATGATCGTGTCAGTTTATTGATACTATTTTCTGCATGTCAAGTATATGTTCCTATGACCATGAGAACATGCAACTCACGGACAACAGAGGAGTTCCTTGTGTGTGTCAAACATCGCAACATAACTGGGTGACTATAAAGGTGCTCTACAGGTATCTCCGAGGGTTTCTATTGGGTTGGCATTGATCAAGACTGGGATTTGTTACTCCGTGTGACGGAGAGGTATCTCAGGGCCCACTCGGTAATACAACATCACAATAAGCCTTGCAAGCAATTTGACTAAGTGTTGGTCACGGAAACTTGTATTACGGAATGAGTAAAGAGACTTGCCGATAATGAGGTTGAACTAGGTATGGAGATACCGACAATCGAATCTCGGGCAAGTAACATACCAAAGAACAAAGGGAATATCATACGGGATTAACTGAATCCTTGACATAGAGGTTCGACCAATAAAGATCTTCGTAGAATATGTAGGAACCAATATGGATATCCAGGTCCCGCTATTGGATATTGACCTTAGAGGTGTCTCGGTCATGTCTACATAGTTCTCGAACCCGCAGGGTCTTCACACTTAAGGTTTGGTGACGTTTCGGTAGTATAGAGTTATGTATGGTGGTGACCTAAGGTTGTTCGGAGTCCCGGATGATATCTCAGACATCGCGAGGATCTTCGGAATGGTCCGGAGGTAAATATTGATATATAGGAAGTCCTATTTTGGTCGCCGGAAAAGTTTCGGGCTCATCGGTAGTGTACCGGGAGTGCCAGTAGTGTACCGGGAGACCATCGGGAGGGGTATTTCGGCCCAAGAGGATACATGGGCTGTGGCAGAGTGAATACGAGTCCTTAGTGGGATGGTGGAAGTCCCACACAAGGCCCATGCGGCTGGGAGAGAAAACCCAAAGAGATAAGGTGGAAAAAAGGCAAAATAGGGAGGAATCCTAGTCCTACTAGGATTGGAGGAGGAGTCCTCATCTCCTCCTTGATTCGGCCGAACCAAGGGATGGTCCCTTGAGGTACAAGCCTCCTCCTCTATTCCTCCTATATATATTGGAGGTTTTAGGGTTTTTGGCACTTGATTTTTAGCCACGTGCTAACCGTTCCTCCAGTGCATAGTTTCTCCTCTAGATCGGATTTTTGGTGCGCTTAGGCGAAGCCCTGCCGGAATAGCTCCACCACCATCGCCAGAGCACCGTCATGCTGCCGGAGAACTCTTCTACCTCTCCACTCCCTCTTGCTGGATCAAGAAGGTGGAGATCTTCATGAAGTTGTACGTGTGCTGAACGCGGGGCTGAAGTCCAATTGGTGCTTGATCGGGACGGATCGTGATTGGATCGCGGGACGCTCGGCGATTTGGATCGCGAAGACGTTTGACTACACCAACCGCATTTCTTAACGCTTCCTGCTTAGTGATCTACAAGGGTACATAGATCCACTCGCCCTCTCGTAGATGCTCATCACCATGGCTAGATCTTGCGTGTGCGTGGGAAACATGCAACATTCCCCAACAATATTTTCAACAGTCTCACACTTGCACTAGAGTCAATAATCTAGTTCACATCACCATGTAATGTAAACCCAATGAGTTTTAGGGTTTGATCATGTCTTGCTTGTGAGAGAGGTTTCAGTCAACGGATCTACAACATTCAAATCCCTGTGTAGTTTGCAAATCTCTAAGTCATACTATAGATGCTACTACCACGCTCCACTTGGAGCTATTCCAAATGACTGCTCCACTATATGTATCTGGATTGCTACTCAGATTCATACAGATTGATGTCAAGGCTCGCATCAACGTAACCCTTTATGATGAACTATTTATCACCTCCATAATCAAGAAACGTTACCTTAGTCCTTGATTTACTAAGGATAATTTTTCCTGTTGTCCAGTGATCCACTCCTAGACCACTCTTGTACGTCTTGACAGACTCATGGCAAGGCACAGACATGGTGCAGTGCATAGCATGGCATACTATATAGAGCCTACGGCTAAGGCATAGGGGACGACCTTCTTCCTTTCTCTTTATTCTGCCTTGGTCGAGCTTTTAGTCTTACTCAAATTCATACCTTACAATACAGGCAAGAAGTCCATCTTTGTCTGATCTACTTTGAACTCCTTCAAAAACTTTTTAAGGTATGTATTCGTTGAAAGTTTTATCAAGCGTATTGATCTATCTCTATACATCTTGATGCCCAGTATTTAAGTAGCTTCATTCCAGGTGTTCCTATGAAAACTCCTTTCAAACAACCATTATGCTTTCCGAGAATTCTACATTATTTCGATCAACAATATGTCAACCACATATAATTATGAGAAATTCTATAGTGCTCCCACTCACTTTCTTGTAACTACAAGTTTCTTATAAACTTTGCATAACCCCAAAAGCTTTGATCACCTCATCAAAGCGTATATTCCAACTCCAAGATGCTTGCTCTAGTCCATAGAAGGATTGGTGGAGATTGCATACATTTTACACTACTAGAGAATGGTCCAAACATGACACATCAGTTAGAGACCCTTCGATGAAATTGTGTGCATTGCATGAATCACAAACGGTATAGTGCAAGCTCTGTTGCTAACGACATAAACTGTGTGCGATGGCGTATCCTTCAAATACGATCTAAAAAATAGTTGCGTGTGCGATGTTTGGCAAACATATAGCCTAGATAAATTGTTTGTGATTGGATATTATAACGCAAACGCTTATAAAATACAAGTGCGAGCGATGCACGACATACAATTCACCCCGATAAACTATTTGGCTAATCAAGCAGAACACAAACGATTGTCCATATGATTACGTGTGCGATAGACGGCATACAGGTCACTCGGATGAACTGTTTGTGATCAGGTAAAATAACATAAATGGCTACATAGATCAAGATGTGTGTGATAGAAAGCATGCAGTTCACTGGGATGAACTGTCTACAATATGTAAAAATAACACAACCTATTTCTCAGATCAAGATGTGTGTGATGTACACATGCCACTTGGATGTGTTGTGGGCAAACGGTTCCGGATAAAGAACTGCCAGGGACTGATGAAATTATCATCGACGGTTTTGGTTTTTTATTCCATATCTGATGTGATTTGCTCAGTCTGCCCACAAACATCTATGCTCTGTTTAGAAGAACATGATTGCATAACCAAATTAAGCATCCAATACACACATAACATTAGCACACACCTTAATAAACTATTACATGCATATTAAACTTATCCCTCTAAAACTACGAACATTTCTGCATACAGGGGGTATGAGAATTGAGAAACGGTCATAAAATCATCTACTTCTTTTGACGCTTGCCGCCAGCGCTCTGCTTGTGGCTTGATCCCTCGTTGTCTTTAGGTAGGAGGCACTTCCTCATGTCAACGATCCGCCTGAACATCTCTTAGCATGTGCATGCCTCCTTGGCCACGGTCGGGAGGTGATATTCATCCAGTTTCTTCACCCAGCCCTGTGCCAGACATGCTTGTTATTGTTGCACTCAGCCTTCATCTCAGCATCGTAGGGGTCGATGATCGCCTCTGTGAGGTCAACATGGGAGTCTATGTTCTTATTGCTGCCCCAGAGCCTATGGTGGCCGCGGATGTCGACAAGCTTCTGGCAGGCCAATACCAAAGTCTTGAGAACCTTTGGATCGTTGGCGCTGTCCACCGTAACGAACCTGTAGTCAGGGCTATTGACAAACCTGCTGAAACGATCGCAAGGCACTATGGCCAAGCAGTAGTGGTAGAGGAGGACGTGATGGCCCATGCACAAATGGGTAATGGCAACCTTCTGATCATACCTGCCACGACTACCGGTGTAAGTGAGGTCAAAGTCGGCCACTTTGTACTTGTCATCCGCATCAAGCAACCACTCCATGGTGTTGATGGATTCCTCCATCATGCCCGAGTTGTTGGTTTACACCACCGTGAGGTCCGTATTGCTCATGTGGGTCTCCACATGATGCATGTCGAACTCTATTGGAGCGACGCTAGACATCCTCTCTGTATGCGTCATCCAGGGTGTGCTTATTGTGTTGTGGGGCGCGATCAAAAGCATGAAGAGACTATGGTTTATAGCCTTGGTTATAAATGGGGGCCGGATGTCCTGGAAAACCAACACGTCCAGATTACAGTTTTTGCAACGCATGATTCAGTCGTGGAGCACGTAACTGCATGGGGCGACGTGCATGGAGCAACCACATGCATATGGATCCAGGAATGTGATCGTGGGTTGCCCCAACCACTCGCAGAGCGCGCGTGGAGGGGCGCGAGAGTAGAGAACTCATAGGGATGCGAGAGCGGAGCACGCAATGGGATGCGAGGTCAAACAAGACCACTCTATACTTGTCCTTGTCAAGTAACAGGTCCATGACGTTAGAGTTCTCCATCCAGATCGGATGTTTGGTGTACACCACGAACCGATAGGCCGTGTCCACTACGGCATGCATGGTGAACTAGTGCTCATCATGAGCAGCCACTGGGAGCGCCATTGGAGCCACACATGATACCCACGGTTGTGGTTCTGCTTCTTAAGGTGCGGATATTAATCATCAATTGCATATTGATGTCCGGATATTAATAGGCCATTGCATACTAAGGAAAACATTATACTACCAAAATAAGAGTCTCCTTGATAAGTTGTCATTTGCATGATTGTATGTGATACCCGCCAAACATGTCGTTTGGACGAATTATTTGTGTTGATCAAAAGACAAACGATTTCTGCATAACAAGATGTGTGTGATAGTGATACCTGGTAAACAGGTCGTTTTGACGAACTTTTTTGTGTTGATCAAAAGCAACACAAACAATTCTCCGTACCAAGATGTGTGTGATAGTGATACCCAGCATACAGATCATTTGGACGAATTGTCTTTGTTGATCAAAAGTAACACAAAAGATTCCGCGTAACAAGATGTGTGTGATAGTGATACCCTGCAAACAGGTGAATATTTGTAATTGTGTGGGAAGACCGATAAAAAGACAAACGAATCCTGATAATAAGTTGTGTGTTATGTGTCCTATGGGCAAACACTTGCTCGCACCCAATTGTCTATGATTGTTGAAATAATCACCGACGTGTTCCATTCTATAATCGTAAGCTAGGTGATCGGCTATGTCTGCATATAGCATCTATGCTATGTCCACAGAACAACATCATGATTGCATAACCTAAAAAACATCCAATTACATTACTGACTAAAGATAATAGTTGCACACATCAATTAACAAGTACATGCATACTAAACTAGTAGTGACAATCATTAAATCATTCATCTATACTTCTTGTGATGAGGGGTGCCGATCAGCGCAAGACGGAGGCACTTCCTCATGTCAACAATGCGCGTGCACATCTCGTAGCTTACGTACGTGTCCTTGGCCCCGTAGTTGACGTGATCTTCATCCAGTCTTCAAACCCAGGTGCGGTGCCAAGCAATCTTCTTCTTCTTGTAGACATCCTTCATGCCTCATAGTAGGGGTCGATGATGGTCATGGCGAGGTTAACCAGGGAGTCCTTATACTTCTCCTCGCCGCCCAAGATCTTGTACAAGTATTGGACGTCCACAAGATTTCGGTAGGCCAAGCCTGTCGTCTTGAGCACCTTTTCATCGTTGGTGGTTTCCATCGTACCGAATATGTAGTTGAGGTTGTTAACAAACCTAGCAAATTGATCGCAAGGCCTTGTGGCAAGGCAGTAGTGGTAGACGAGAATGTAATGGTCCACGCATACTTGGGCGACCACACCCTTATGATAATGCCCATCACGACCGTCGGTGTACGCGAGGTCGAAGCCGACCACTTTGTACTTTTCATAGACAAGTAACTAATCCATGGTGTGGATGGAGTTCTCCACTTAGATCGGGTCGTTGGTGTACACCACCATGAGGTTTTTGAACCTTACATGGGTGTCCACATAGGCACGAATGGTGAACTACCACTCGTTGTCCGTAGCCGCTGGGAGCTCCGCCATTGGAGCCAAGCAGGATATCCTCTCTATACTTGGAGTGTGGGTGTTCCTCTTGCATTGTGGGGAAAGGTTGAAGAGAGACAATGTTAAATGAGCGGTGGAGTAAATGGGGGCTGGATGGGCTGTAATTGGCATGTCTTGTCACTGCCTTTCCGGCGAAAGTTGATATGCAAGATTGACCAGCGCACGAACAAAGCGTTCCCGGTGGTTGGTTTGGTCACGTGGTGGCTTGATGTGCCGCCAATGTATCATTAGTGAGCCCGTTCCCGCGCACAAATGCGCACAACCTCCCGCCCAGCTCGGTGGGCCACACGTCATCTGAAAAGAAGCTCTCATTATTGGGGGCATTAAATGGAAAATGGTTAGCAAAAACGATGCGTGTGCAATGACTTAAAGCAGCATACAAGTTCAACACTAAGTAGCCGTGTGAAATATGTAGTGCGGGTACAACGGGGAAGGACGATGCGGGTTTTGTTAAGCGGGGACGATGGTGAGAGTTTTCTAGGCTAGAATAATAATGTGCTTCAGAGCCGACGGTTCAGTAGACACATCTGTTTGCGATAAGTGTCACTACGGTGTAAATGGACTGCCATGGTCCGTGTAAATCCTACTGCCGTAGACGCTCGATGCGCGGGAATGCGTTCTGGACAATCAGGACACATGCGTGTCGCGGCACAATGTCAGTCCTCACACCCGGTTACAGTGCGGGAAAATAACCAAGTTTTGGGGTTCCAAACTTTCATCTTTTTGTGTGACACCTGATTTTTTTTACCGCGTTCAACAAGTTTGCAGGTAAATCAAGCATCTTTTATCGTAATACGCATCATGTAAAAAAACTGCCAACTATAAAACGTAGTTGTGTGTGCTGAGGGAAAACAATTGCTAGTAGTAAATTGTGTGGGGAGAGTTGCTAGTAGTAAAAGATAAGCATAAATATTCCATCAACCAATCTGTTTGTAGCTCAAGACTGCAATTACATTGCTCTACATATTAGTACATAATAAAACAGAGTCTCACCGACATCTAGATCGACACATAGTAAACACTCAATCAGAGATATAAGATGCACAAACTATAGATAGCTAGGGTAGTGCTGGCATGAGGACATGTATATATAACTCAATCCAAATCGTACCCACCAACAACGTAAAATTTCTCCAGGTACTCCGCCTACGCTGCGTGCGCCACCCTCCGAGAATACTTTTGCTTGAAAGAGCCAACGACTCGTCCTCTAGCATGTGCCAGAACACTTGCAAACACGGGGTTAAGCCTTTGGGCACAGAACGGGCATCTGAAGCCCCCATTCCGGGTCCTGATACGACGGTTATGCGTTCCAGCATAGAGCTCCCTGAGCTTTTGTTTCTTGTACCTTCTCTGGTCGTACCTATGGCTGCCAACGTCGTCAGATACCACCTATACATATAATAAAAACTAATAACATTGATGAATAATATGCATAAAATGATATCACAAACAACTTAGTGCAACACAATTATTAACTAATGACTTTGAATGCATGAACCGGTTATTTTCAAACAAACACGAAACTTTGAAGTAAGTACTACTCCACATTGTCACTAAAGTAGTGATCTACATGCTCTTTTACATTGTTTATGTACAAATGGGTACATGTACAATCATATACGTAGACGGATTATTAGCAAAATGATCATTTGTAGAGGTCAACCATTAAATCACTTTAAAACCTTAGACATAGTACTAGCATAATCGTATGTATGGTTGTTACTTATCCAAGTCACTCATCATTTACCTACCAAACAATTAGTACGTACACACGACCACGGATCAATCAAATCATACTCTGATTACATGGATTGAAATAACATGAACCCCAGACGAATTCCAAAAAAGGTGGAAAACAGAACTAATCATAGATACCCTACTCCAAAATAGTGAGGGGTTCTAACCTGTTCTCCGTCGTTGTTGGAGATGTCGCCGTTGCCGTCGGAGTCGTTGGAGTTGGTGGAGTGGTCATCATAGAGGTTGTAGTAGTCTCTATGCAGCACCGCCTCCTGCTGGGGATGCACTGCAACTCTTACGACGTCATTGCCATGCTTCTGTCCGCGCAAGACCTCATTGGCAGGGAGAGCAACCTCGTCGCCCTGCATCAATAGATGCTTAGTTGCTTCCCCAGCCCCGGCTTCTACCCCCGCGTCACCACGCCCTCCGATGGTGCACTTTGTCGCCATCAGATACACTTCCGAGAGCGTTTACAACTAGGAATGGTGGCAAGGATGCATGCGTAGTGTGTGAAGAGAGGGGAGTGTGACCGCCTGCTATAACTAGTGGCACATGCGCGATTAATATAGAGTGGTTGGGAGCTAGGCGGGAGGCGTGTAAACGGCTCGCTTCCCAGTGAGCCCATGCAGTGGTCATCTCGCATGCCTCACCCCTGCTTGCGCGTCTCCCGTCTAGACTGCCCAGAGGACTTCTCACACGTCTCCCGGTTAGCCTGGACAAAGGACTCCTCACACACGTCCCGTCAATTGACACCCCAGGTAGCACGTCTCCAAGTGAGCCAGAGCGGCCTGCTCACATGCGTCTCGTCAATTCACACACCTGCTTGCATGCCTCACGATCAGCCTGAGCCGCGGACTGCTCCCATCATGCGTCTCGTCGACTCACGTCCGCTCGGACGGCATATGGGGCTCGTGGTGGTACGTAATATTTTGTTGGGACCAACGCACACGGTTGAATACTGTAATCGTTCGTGATGGTAACGTGAAAAGTGCGTGTACCAAGCACCAACCTTTAATAGCTCCCGTTTGTGAGAACGGTGTATCAAAAAATTGTCTCTAATTAGGCCCGAAATTAGCACACTATGTGACCAGTTATTATGTGTCGGGGCTATTATGTGACTGGTCATGAACATCGGGGGATATTATGTGACCAGTTATAGAATAATATTCTGTAACTAGTGCCCCCTATATAGGCACGCGCCCCCGACGACACGCAACAAACCTGACCCAACTCGACCTCGCCGGAGGCAGACGACGCGGGCGAGTGAGCAACGGCGTTAGCCGAAGCGAGGGAGCATCCGGAGCCATGATGGATCGCCGGAGCTGCTCGACGAATCCGCCCTTACGCCACAAGGCATCGTCTACCTCTCTCTTAGCCGGAGCGGCTCGCCGGATCCGCCCCCTAGGCCACGAGACGCCATCTTCCTACCTCCTGGCCAGAGCGGCTCGCCGGATCCGCCCTAGTATGCCACAAGATACCGTCTGCCTACCTCCTGTCCAGAGGGGATCGTCGGATCTACACCCCTCCGCCATGAGCTGACGTCTACCACTCTCCTGGCCGAAGAGGGTCATCGGATCCACACCAGCAGCCAATGGCGCCACCATCCAAGCTTATCCCAATTCGGGCCACCGTGATCAACATCATGTTAGAGACAACAACCTTCCTATATAGGTGATGCACACTATCCATTTGATTCTCAGTTCATCAGTACATCTTCATAAACATCGGTACTTTCATTTGCCTGTTTTAGTACTACTTAGAAAATCAAGGTTAAATTTGTTCATTTCCCCCAGGCCACTTTGTACACAAGTCAAGGTTGCTTCAGTACTTACTGTGTGCATGGCCCAGTTCAGACATAAAATATGCATGTTTACTTGAATTTTCCATGTATTAGTTCTAGTGAAAAATCACAGACAATACTTACTGTGTGCATGATTCAGTTCGAACATAAAATGTGCATGTTTACCTGAATTGTCAATGAATCAGTTCTAGTGAAAAATCACAGATAGTACTTACTGTGTGCATGACCTAGTTCGAACATAAAATATGAATGTTTACTTGAATTGTCCATGTATTAGTTCTAGTGAAAAATCACAAACAGTACTTACTGTGTGCATGACTCAGTTCGAACATAAAATGTGCATGTTTACCTGAATTGTCAATGAATTAGTTCTAGTGAAAAATCACAGATAGTACTTACTGTGTGCATGACTCAGTTCGAACATAAAATATGCATGTTTACCTGAATTGTCCATGTATGAGTTCTAGTGAAAAACCACACACAGTACTTACTGTGCGCATGACTCAGTTCAAACATAAAATGTGCATGTTTATAAGAATTGTCAATGAATCATTTCTAGTGAAAAATCACAGACAGTACTTACTGTGTGCTGACCGAGTTCAAACATAAAATATGCATGCTTACCTGAATTGTCAATGAATCAGTTCTAGTGAAAAAACACAGACATTACTTACTGTATGCATGGCTCAGTTCAAGATTAAAATGTGCACATCAGTCATGCTATCACCTAAAACTACTATAAGTTTTATGTTCATGTTATCATCAGTTCATGTACATGACATGCATCTGTTGTGCTGGACACCAAAAAGATTAATCCTCGAGTTTGTGACATTTAAAAACAAATGTTGAATAGCAATGCAGAAACATGCAAGGCAGCACGACAACGAGGATTTGATGAGCCAAGAACATATGGGGCGCCACCTGGTTGGGTAACGCCAGATGTACCCCTAGGATACTTCAACTCTACAGGTAGATTTCAAGTTACACCAGAATCAATAGATGCACGGTCTAGATCTTCTCAGCAGCATACGCTGCTGATGGCAGATCCTTGTTGTCCATTACAATCAAGATTTTACTTCCCCGATGCAAGCACAAAGCCAAGGACACCTAGGCGTCCACCGGTCGCTCCATCGACTTCAATTGTCCGTGCTACAAAAGCGGTTGCGATAAGAAGAGATCACCAAATAGAAAATGATTTTCACCAATCTAGGAGGCTGGAAAGGACGAGATATGAGTCTTATAGACACGAGCAAGCTGACAACATAGCTACAGAACGAAGGTCGTACAATGAGAGGCGGAGTGCATCATCGACATTGCTCCCACAAAGAGATGTGCTCCTGCACGTGCCAAGGGTGATACCACCAGCACCCATACTCCAAGGAGAACAGCAAAAACCGGAAGCTGCACAAACCTATACACATGTACGTAGACCTCTTAGAATGTCCATATAAATAAACATACATGTTCAAAAAGCAGAATATTTGCTCACCATCTTTTCTTTGTTCTATGTTGCGTGCAGCATCCAACAATTGACGCCTACATCCTGCCAAGGCTAGAACAGTGGTTTGAAACATACAAAGAAGCAAATGACTTCTACAACGTGTATTCAAGGCATGCGGGATTTCCTGTCAGGAAAGGTTCTAAGAATAAAATGAGGGTGTACTTTTTATGCACGTGCCATGGAAAGTATGAAACCAAGGTTTCAGAGGCCAACAGAAAAAGGAACAAGTACTCTAGTAGGACTGATTGCCAAGCTAGAATGAGGCTGAAGCAGGAAAAGGACGGGACACTTGTCGTCAAGGACATACAATGGGAACACAACCACAGGCTCGTGGTCAGCCCAGATATGCTCGTGTTCTTGCACTCACACAAAAACATCGACAACACAATCCTCGAGTATGTAAAGTTCCTACAGTTCAAAGGCATCTGCCACTCTCAAATCATGAGCATACTAGGCGGTGATGACCCAGGCGCCTACTTCCCTGAAATTATCGCACGAGACCTCATTAATGTGTAAGTACAAACCTTATTTTCACTTCAGCCCTCTTATAACAGCAGTTCAAACATACTATGCAACGCATGACCTGATAACAGTTCAACGTGAGCTTTTTGCACTGATCTTTCGTGTTTATAATCTGTAGGAAAGCAAAAAATTCAAGGATGGATGATGTGGACGATGTACTCAAGACGGTCAACTTCTTTAGGGAGATTAAAGCTATAAACAAGGAATTGTTCTGTGACATGCAGCTCGATGAGTTAGGCAGCGTCAAGAACATTTTCTGGGCGAACGCAAGCTGCCGCGGGACGTACCAAGATTTTGGTGACTGCGTGATGTTTGACACAACATATAAGACTAACAACTACCATATGCCACTTGGGGTGTTTGTTGGTACCAACAACCATTTGCAGACAACTTTCTTTGCTTTAGCCCTAATAAGAAATGGGGATGCAGATTCATTTAGGTGGCTATTCAGAACATTTTTAAGGTGCATGAGAGGCAAGGCTCCAACATGCATCCTTACAGGTACCATATGCCACCTAAAAAATATCACCCCATATTGCTTCTTCTAATATCACCCGAGTCACTCACTGACTTCTCTCATTTACAGACCAGTGTCGGACGATGCGTTTGGCGATGGATGTTTTCCCAAACACACTACACAAGCTATGCCGCTCGCACATCATGAAGAAGTACAAGGAGCACTTGGCATACCTGTACAACCTCTACAAAACCTTGAAGGATGAGTTGATAGAAACCCTAAACCCTAAACCCTCATGACAACTGAGTTTGAGACTGCCTGGAAAGCGCTCATGGACAAGTACAACCTACATGACGATGCAACGATGGTGGCCATGTGGAATGAAGGGCACATATGGATATCGGCTTACTTCAAAGAAATTTTCTGTGCGAGGATGACATCCACACAACGTAGTGATATCATGAACTATGTCCTCAAGAAAAACTACATAAATGAGAGACATAACACTCACCAGTTTGTATCACAAGTAAACAAATGCGTAAAAACGAGGAGGCACAAAGAGAATTCAGAGACAATGGCTAACCGGGTATAACACTATGACCTACCGCAAGAAAAAAACATGCTCACTACAAATAATGCTTTCTTATTGAAATATGTTTTTGCTGCGAGAAAAACTAATTGTTTGTTCATCACTCCTGCTTGTCCAGATAGAACAGAGCACACTGACTCTCTACGGTTTTGAGACTCGGATGGCAAAAGTTTACATGTGAGGCATGTACAACGAGCTAAGAAAGAGGCTCAAACTGAGCACATTATTCACGACGATGGAGATGGATGAGCCTACAAAGTATCTTGTGCGCTACACCAACCTGAAAAAAGAGTTTTCATGGTCACAAGACGCATTCTAGGTGGTTGCAGACCCCGAGGGAGGAATATACGACCGCGAATGCAAGCTCTAAGACCACACAAGTGAGAACAAAAAAATTCAAAGTTCGAGAGTAATTTTTCTTGTCAGTTTTGTTCGATTGAAATGACTGAAACCATTAACCTCTCCCCCTAAAATAGGTATTTTCTGCTTGCATGCCATGTGCATATTGGAGACCAAAAAGGCTAAAATCATTCCAGAGAGATACATCCTCAGGAGATACACCAAACGCTCAAACATCCAGCCAACCTACAACAGGAATGACTTGAGAACAGCTTCATCAAACAAAGCCTCCATGTACTGCATTGAAAGCACAGTGCTATAGGTGAACATGAAGGTGCACAGAAAATGCTTGAGAAGCCAAGAACAAATGGCAAGGGCACGGGTCATTTTGGAATCTTTGGAACAATAGCTTGACGCCATGCAGTCTGATGCAATCGGAGATGATGCAGAGAATGGAGCAGAACAAATTGAGAATGATGTCACTTCAATACTGTCTGAAATGAACCATGTGGGAGATACTGGCCTCTACGATGAGGAGGAGGAGGAGCAGCAACAAGATCAAGCGCACGGGGATGTATAGAGGCAAGAACAGCAACATGAGAAAATGCAGGATTATGAGCTTGATTGTGTTCTAGGAGAAGAGCCTGACAACAGGAGATCCTACCACCACCACCAAAAGAAGCAAAGGGTAATGAAGCCGCCCATATTCTCATGCACAAAGGGGAGGAAGAGTAAGATGCAAGCAGTGAAAGCAACATCGACCATGCTGAAGAAACCTGTGAGACATGTAGAATTCGGGCCGGGCGGCAAAACTCTTGGGATAAGGGCATGCAATTTTTGCAACATCATGACAAACCATAATGCACGCACATGCCCGCACCACCCAGATGCGATCGTTGACAAGCAAAAGGTGTAGAAGCAGGCTGGCGGTGCTAGGATTCTATCATTGAAGACCACACGTGTAAAAGTTATGCTTGTGGCAAGAGTGGGGGGACTAATGGACATAATGCCCGCACATGCATAATGTAGAAGGGCAGTGGCACTGAACAGCGACAGGGCAAGGTTAAGAGTTCGAAACAAGTAAGAGAATAAGAGGATGAGGAAGAAGAGTTTGACGAGAATGACGTGGAGTCAGACGAAGATAACAAGATTGGCAACATGGAACATCAAATGACGATGAAGCCGCAGATGCTCAAGCAGCAAAGGTCACCAAAAAAGGACACCATTCACAGACTATGAGAAGGAGCTCAAGACTGAAGAATCAATAGTGGTTGTGATGCATAATTACGATCTTAAGCGATCTTGGTCCCATAGCTCGACACTGAAGAATGATATCAAAAATACTGTCATTATCAAAGCCATACTTATTTAATATTTTATTTGCGATTTCCGTGTCAGTACTACAATTAAGAAGCCATTTGTGTGTTGATGTTGTTTGGATCAGTGACATTACTAAGCAAACTATTTCATTGAGCTTTTTGCAGTGCACTATGGCACTGAATATTTCAGCTGATTTGGATTTGCGTATAGTCACTGCTAGTGTTGACATGCACCAAGAATGTTGGAAATTTCAAGTTGGGATAATTTATCATCACCAGCTAAACTGAGACGACATTACTACACAACCCAAGCAAGCTCACTGGCGTACATCTGAAAAAAAGGAAGTCACAACAACTATGATTGCTCTATCAGTCCTATTACACAAGGCCTATGAGTGGAAAAATAGTGAGGGGAAATAGAAAGAGAACTTACAAGTTCTAAAGGAATGCACTTGTACGGATGATGAACCCCCGTCGAGCACATGCCCTAAAAAATATCAGTCCTAGTACAACATGCCTATTAGTGCAAAAAAAAGGAGGGAAAATGTGTAAAAAAATTACAAGTACAAACTGAATACACTAGTGCTATTTATGAACCAAACCCACCCGACCAAAAAAAAGTTGACTGCCCAAGGAACAGCCAGGCCAACGCTAGCCTAGTAAGCAAGGACACATCCATACAAGCGGGTCAACTGTGCTAACATAGGTTTTGCATTGGGCTGGCCGCCCAGGGCCCATAGGTTAGAGGAATGACATAGTAAGCACGGTGTGTAAGCGCCTACCAAGGGTACAGAGGAGTTCGATGGCTACGCGACACCAGCGTTTATAAACAGGTCGAGCTCATCTCCCGCTAGCGAGGTGGGAGTAAACAGATAAGCCTACACACTCAGCGCACGTCCGACTGTGCGGAATTTGCACGTATGGGCCGGTAGAATACGGACTCAATTACGCCACAACATGCAAGAGGGATGGAAAAACTAGAACTTACCAGGTCGTGAATGGCCCATTTAATTATAAAACAGTTCAAGTACTATTTAAAAGAAAGTTCTAATAATATTGGTTTTACATCGCAAATAGAAATAAATTGCAATACATCACTAAAAAAATAAAGAAAATATGTTTTTAAAAAAGGAAGTTAGCTAAATCTTCTATTTTAAAATTTCATCAATACTTATCACTGCGGTACAAATAAAAATATTAACTACACGTTGCACGAGTGAAATTTTAAAAATACTACCTACTCTCAAATAAATGCAATCTCCACAAAGAAAAGTTCAACTATTAAAAAGTTCGATAAAAATTTGTTTTTCATATGTACTTGTGAATCATTGGATTAGTAAAAAAGTGGGAAAAATAAATAGTATAGTTCTTAAGATATTTTGAAATTAAAATGAATTATTTTGGCAGCACACAACGCCACACATTAAGATAACCCACCAAAACAGATGCACACGGACAAGTTCAACAAGATTTGAACAGTGAGTCCACATTAAGATAACCCACATGTTCGTAGGCCATCATTACTGACCTAGCTAAGTGCTAGCGGGACGAGGGTTAAGTACACCTTGACAAGACTGGTTAGTGCTACCAGAAGTTACTTCCCGGGAAAGCAAAGAGGCGACGCCCGTTCATTTCCTCACGCCACCGCAGGAAGAGCCATGCAGCGGTTGCCACGTGGAACTGCCACCCGACTACCACAGCAAGCCCTCTTCAGAACCGCCACACCCATGACCGAAAACACTCCACAAAAATCCCTCTTCCTCCCCGCCTTCAACCAACAACTCCATTTCCGCTCCATCTCCATGCTCAAATCCAACACAAACCTCTCTGTCTCCAACCAAGCAATATCTTAAGAAGGGCAATGGAGGGAGAGCCGTCTTCCAAGCGTGCCCGTGCAGAAGACCCTTCTCCAAAGCCTGCCATTGGAGTGCCGATGGACTACGTCAGGAAGCTCGAAGTTGAAACCCACGACAAGGATAAACTGGACGTCGTCTGCACCAACAATCCTGCAGATTCAGAGGACATGCTCTGGAAACCGAGGAACAAGCTCGATGGCATGTTCGAGAGTATTGTTGGCATGGATTTGGAGTTTACCCAGGGTTTGAACTCTGAGAAGGCAGCAGTTTTCCAAGTGTGCGTTGAGGAGATGTGCCTGGTATACCACACCACAACGGCCACAAAAAGGTAAGTCGGTAAACTAGTTTTTCTGAATTTGGATCACTAGATTAGTTATCTCAAATCCATGCAGTAGATTAGTTTTCTTATTTTGTGCATGTGTAGTTCCTAAAAATGATATACTAGAGTCGTTTCCTGATCTTGATGTACTAGTGTAGTGTAGTATTGGAAAAATATGCAGTATTCTAGTTTCTGATCTTGATGAACCAGTGAAGTTTCTGAAGTTGCTGCACTAGTATTGTTCATGAACTTGATGTAGTAGAGAAGTTTGTAAACTTGATCTGATAGTATTGGTATATGTTGTTTTTTGACCAATCAAAAAATAAACATAAACTAGTACTGACCAACAGATAGATCAATCCATCAACTAAAAGGTACCAACATGAAAATTAAATTGGTGAGGTAGTTTAGTTTCTCAAATTCTTGTACTACTTTCTGAACTGTATTAAAATATATATATCACCCCTACTTCATCCCATGTATTCTAGTGGTACTTCATGGATGAATCAATCACTTTGTGTTGGGTGCATCTTGTTACAAGAATTGTGTGCCATGCTTTACTCAGATGATTAGTGCAAAAACTTATCATTCTAAATGTACAAAGTTATCGAGCACAAATACTCCAAACTACTAGACACACTATACATATATTTTCAGTACCAAAAATATAGGACTAGTAAACCAGAGTACATAATTAAACAAATGAAAAAAACATTAACCATGTTACAGACTATGTACAATAGTAAAGAAACTAACAGTACTCGTTAAGTAGGTGCATCAATACAAAGATGATACCAAACTATGGAATTAAACCGTGGAAAAATCACTCATGATCAATCTGTTCTCCCACATTGCAGGCCCAATATACTTGAAGAATTCCCGGTGGAGAAGATGTACACCTTTGTTGGATTCTGCATTGAGGGCGACAAACAGATGCTAAAGAACTACGGTTTTGAGGTCAACCCCAGTGGCGGGTAGACTAACCTGCAACGCAAATTCAGAGATCCATACAGACGCAAGTACCGAGACAATAAGAGACGCCAGTTCTATTACAAACATGCTAACAGAAAATCAGTAAAAAAAGTACTAACACAAAAGGACAAAGAAGCACTAGTACAACAACCAAGGGCTACATCAGTTCATGAATTTACAAAAAAGGTCAGTACAGGTTGATAGGTCAGCTAAGTACTGTCACACTCACGAGCATCACAATGTTGTACTAACTACAACAGAAAGGGTTTACTAGCAGCCCGAAAAACTTCAAGTTGTACTACTCAAACGCAAAAAGTTCAAATTCATTGGGTGCTAAGTATGCCAACAAAAAATAAAGCTATTTTTATATCAGAACACAAAATAGCCTGTCTAGAAGTCAACTAACAACTTTTTCGTTTCTAATTTGCATCAGCACTAAATAACTGTCATTCTTTCAATCATATTAGTTCAAACATATAAAACTAAACAGTACAAACAAAGTAAGAAGGATCAGTCCATGGACATAGTATACGTTCATTACAAAAAACAAATCATATGTATGAACTCAAGCAAAATTAAGAGGAGTAACAAAGCCAGTTCATACGGTACAAAACCATCAGTACAGAACCATTATTACAGAAAACATCAACAGATAAGACTGAAACGCATTTTCAAACAAAATAGCATCACGAAAAAGAAATTATGCATTGCTCTGCCACACTGACAGAACTTCACAAGTCATCCTGGTCATTACATAGTTGATAAAGAGATCCAAATCTTTCAATTAAAAATAAGGCTAGAATGTTCTTGATAGATGAATCACACAAATGTCCTATGACTAACACAATGATGATCAAATCTAATCTGCATTCGGGGCCAAAGGTTGAATCTCTGCTGGAAGCTCCGCAACCATAACCACGTTCTTCGGGTTGAACACAATTGTATACAGACCTTGAGACTACCAATTTACAATACGGGGCTGCAAGCAAAACACAAAAATTGTAAATGATGATAGAGAAAAGGAAAACAAGGTTAGACAAAGACACAAAGCGAAAGCTGAACTATAACTCAAATCTTGATCCTGAATATCCTCAATGAGGTTTCACCGTCATAGGTGGCCGCATACTTCAGTGCGTAATTTCGACACACGTTTTCCCCTTGGAGGGGAAGAGCGGTGTATCTTGGCCTCTTTGCAATAACGGCACAGTTAGGTTGCTTGCTTGAATTATACTAAGCCTGGCCATACACAGCCTTCAACACTTGCACCAATATGGTGATCTGTAAGTAAAAAATCCAACAAACAAGAACAAAACAACAGAAATTTCAGATCCAGAAAAAGTAGAAAACGAATTGACAAAATTGATCTAGTAGACATAAAGGAAGCAGCTAGGGAAAATCAAAGGACACTCACAATCAACTCGTAGTGTTTGTGGTACGTGCTCTTTGATGAAGCTCTACGTTTCTTCTGGTATGGTAATGAGTCCAGGATGTCAATGGTGTTTAGGTACCGATTCCTGACAAACAAAGAGTTGTGTGGCACGGTCTTGTCCTTTGCTAAAATCACCGGTTTGAACAAAGGCATCATGACCTAAATCAATGACCAAAAAAGATAGTCAATATCAAAAATGAAAACCAGCATTACAGCAAAGAAATAAACCAAAAGCAAAAACTACAATTCACTAATTTGGAGTGAGAAAATCTTCCACGTCTCGAATATAAGACTTGAAGTCTTTCACTACCATTTCCACATTAAACACAATACTTTCTTCGCCATAAAAAGTTAAGTCAAGCACAACCTGATAGAGTCAAAAAATAACCACAGAGGGAGGAAGGATTCAATAAAAGAAAGTATTAAAAAACTCATAAAACTATGGACAGATTTACTTCGCAAAAAGAAGCGTTCTCATTCATTACTGTGATGAAATATGGACTGAGCAAGAATCTATCTCCCGATCTAAAAAAATCGATTTATCTCAGGATCATCCTTACAATCTTGGATCAAGAAGTCCATTACATCCCCTTCCATCAGTTGTCCACGCGCAAACACTGCCCAAATGCGTTTCCCAGTAAAGTCTGTTACGCTGCCATCCGACTGAGGTATTAGTGTGAAGCAATTCTGGCAGTACATAAAAAAGAAGCATGGGAAGAAAATATAAGCCATTCAGAGCAGTTGAAGTTCTATCTAGTTATCAGTCAAGAACCCAGAGAATATAAAAAGAGGAAACATAATGAGAGATACTTACCCAGCATACATCTCGCGTGTTTCATCCATAAACATGATATCGTACAACCTCCGAGCCTTGTCAAGGTGAGGGAATATATAAGGGTGCACCTCCAGCACGGGGGAGCTAAACTTGAGAGGGGCTCTAGGTGCACGCTTCGTGCTTGTAACATTCCTAGACTCCAACGCCACATCCTCCCTAGCTACACCGGCTCTACGATGAACAACTCCAGAAGAGGAGGAACGCCCTTGACAGCAGCAATCCTGGTGACTCTTCTCACGACAGGAATCTTCTCAAACACATCATCGCTTTCTTCACTGTCTATCAATTGGATAATGCGGTCCTTCGATGTAACGGGAGTCTTTGCATCAGTAGCTGTAGAACCTTTCAGATCTCCCAAGCAATCCTTCTGAACACCAGATCTAGTATTTTGTGGAGAACACTCCCGGTCCAAATCAACAAGCACACGCTCTAGATCCAAGAACTGACTACGAAAAATTCTATAGTCATTCTCCCTAAGATCCAACCATTCACATGGAACAAGAAAGGAGCAAGAGGAAAATAAATTAAAAAAAGGTAAGTACAACTACATAACTCATAAGAGTACTAGTTATGATGGAAAGCTGTAAATAAAAGGGGAAAAACTCATGCATACGTACAAGCTTCAATACCAAAGAGACCCTCGAAATCCACTTTAAACAGCTCGCTAGTAGCGCAAGTATACAATAGAGTCTTTCTAATGGCAAGAATGTCAACGTGTGTGTAATACAGCAATTCAATCACACCATCATCCCGACAATGATAAGACATGTAGTTTTGTAGCATAAAGAAACCACAATCATGCCTGTTAACAAGGAAAAAGTAAGGGCACATTACAAGAATATACATGCAGTAACAGAAAACTACGAAAGCACACACTAGAGTAACAGAAAATAAATGATAAATTTTATTAAAGGGGATACTCACATGTTTTACTGTAGTGACACACGAACAAACACTATAGAGAAATCATCAATACGAGCCAGCGTCAACAGTCTCAACCTATCTATGTTGCATTCCCTCCACAACCTCTTTATGTTGTCTGTCATCGTCCTGAAAAAACTAACCGTGGCATCCCATCTTTCGTCACGCAGCAAATCAAGACACACGAAATGATGAAACATGAAAACAACCAGGCACCAGTGGCCAACTGCTTCACCAGATTTCATGTCACGATCTTGGAGCGGCGGATCAAAAGTAGGGAAATGAAACTGACAAAAACAAGCATAGAAGAAAATGAACTCAATAATTCTAAAATAAACTATCACTCAACCTTCAAACAATAAACAAAATATGCAACATGAAACCAATCAATGCTAACATTTACAAAATCACAAGTCCTAAATGAACAAACACACGAGTGCTAACATTATTTTCACCATGTAAAATTTTAAAAAATCGTTTTAGTTCCAGTTCATTAGTACAATAATTACACATTTAAATAATAAGAGCACATTTGATTTCATGAGTACAGTAAGATTATGGAAAGGATGAGTCACATACAATGTCAACCCATCAGACACTGACTTTAAGAACCACTACCGCACATTGCCACCACTATCTCCAATAAGGATCTTGGTCTGTTGCACAAATCACAAATATCTATTAATAAATTGACAAGAAACCAATCAAATCTAAAACCAACATAGTACATGAAAAAATTAAAAAAGTAAATAGATAAATATCGCAATACTCACTCTTACCCATCTGGGAACAATCAACCTGTCGGTGCCCCGATACTTTTCACCTAGAGAATATAGAACAACATCATCAACATTAGAGTTGAGCATGCCTTCAAGTTTCAAAGCTTCAGCAACATTTTCCATTTTAGCATCACATTTTTCATTTCTAAACATTGGAAGTTCACTGCACCAAACAGATGGTGCAAGGAATTAAAACTACTGCAATGACAACAAGAATACAAGGAGAAAATCAAAAGTAAAATATTAAAATGATACAGCCACAGTCATGACAAAAAAGCCACACTAACCATTTCTTACGGTTCGTGTGCAACCTCGTAACAGTGAAGAAAAAAGCATCAACCTTAGCAACATTAGCACCGTTTGATTACACATAAAAGGAAAATGAACAATCAGTTCAAACACTACAAGGACACAAGGCCACACAACCAAAGATGAGCGGTATAATAAAAAGAAATGACCAACAAATCCTTTGCTATCACAGTTTCTTGCATGCACTCTTAGTATTAGACGACCGAGAAACATCTGAAGACGCCAACTTGCTTGAAATTTCAGGGTTTGACGACACAAAATCCTATGACGACAAAATCTTGCCTGCTCTTTCAGGGTTTGACGATAAAAAATCCTGAGACATCAGAATCGCCTTATCAGTCAAGGGGTCGGAAGAAATAGACAGAATCATCTCATCATCTTCAGAAAATACATAGTCTATGCTAGACACCCCGACAACTTCCCATGCGTCACTATAGTCAAGCCCTCCATGCAGAAAATTCTTAGGATGCAACTCCTCAGAATCAGATACATTGTCATTTGCATCACTACCAATACCAGAATATTTACAACCAAGCACACTGGCAGCAGCAACGTCCTCGTTAGCAACCTTGCCATTGACACCAGCAACATTAACGTCTTGTACAACATCAGGCATCTGAGTGGAAAATTTTAGATACCGTAGTTAGCATGCAAAACTAACAACCATAAAAGGACACAAAGGAAAACCCGCATAAAACATGCAAGTACATAAAATGAACTTGCACATCAACCGATGCCATGTCACCATTGACAGGATCCTTATTCATAGGAACATCAACGGTGGGAGAATGAGCCTCACCACTATCAACAAGATCCTTATTCACAAGAACATCAACAATGGGCGAATGAGCCTTACCAGCATCAACAGGATCCTGATTGATAAATAATAAAGAAAAAAACAACGGTGCTATTAACAACCAACCCAAAAGTATGGCACGGAGGCACGCATGGAACAATTAGAAAGCCGTTTTTAAACAGTAAAAAGAACAACCAACCTTGCTCTTATCAGCAGATACATTGTTGAGTCCTCTCTCATCAGCACAAGCATCAGCACCACCAGTTGTCTCCTGCATGAGAGAAATAATAATAATAGAGCACAAAACATTCGTGAGCTACTTCAAGAAAAAAGGACAAACTTTGAAACAAGCAAAATCAAAGCAGGTTGACAAAGTTCAACTACAGTATGCATATCAGAACAACATATTAAAAAAATAAAAAATAAACTGAGTCACCTCAAGAACAGGGGCCTCCAAATCAACACAATTCCTATTATCTCTATACAGATTATTAGCCTCAGTATCAACTTCTGTCCTGTGGGCAGCAGCCTCATTCTCCACCATCTGTTTCAGCACAAGATCAACATCTTTTTCATATGTGTTCCAGTGAGAGTCTTGCATGGTTTCGAAACGCTTGACAGTGTTCAACAAGCGCGCCGAGCTCTCGACTAGTTGAGCAGCACCATCACACATTTCACTAATTAAAAGTCTATCCATCTCAATATAATCCATTTATTTGTCAGCATTAAATTGACGACCCTTAGGAACGATGCAATCAATACAACTCAGACAATCAGCTATAGTTGGCACTTTATCCAGTGCAGAAGTCACATTAAGAAAAATGTGATCAACATGCTGCAGTGCAGAAACTGCCACATCAATACCAAAAACAGGCTTGTAGGAGGTAGTAGATTTACTAGGGACAAGAGGAAGATCAAAAGCACCATCAATACGGCGACCATCTATCAACTCATTCTGGAAAGATGAAATCCTGGGAGCTTGAGAAGGCATCTCCAGGACTGGGCGGTTATAAACACACAAAAAATCCACTTCATCCTGGGTTTTCCACTGTGAAACAAGAAAAAAAAGGTAAGAAATGAATCCAATTCGCATTAAAAAAACATGATTCAAGATAAAAATTTAATTGAGTCAGTACTAACAAAATATGACTGCCAATACAAACGTAATAGGTGCACAAATTAACAATGAATACAAAAACATCAGTACAACCACAAATGACCCATCAGTACTGAAAAATGATTCAAGATAAACATTTAATTGAGTCAGTACTAAAAAAATATGACTGCCAGTCAAAACTTAATAGGTGTACAAATTAATACAATCAAAAGAAAAACATCAGTACAACCACAAATGACCCATCAGTACGGAGAAAACATGATTCAAGATAAACTTTTAATTGAGTGAGTACTAACAAAATATCACTGCCAGTAACTTAATAGGTTCACAAATTAATACAATGAAATAAAACATTAGTACAACCACAAATGACCCATCGGTACCAAAAAAAAAAGAAAACTAAGATCCAAATCAACTCAAAAGATTACTATAAACTCAGGATAGAAACATAGATCACTCGAAGCTTCCCGTACGACCAAGTCCGAGGGTCTGCATTGTCTTTTTTATAAGATCTGCGTCTGCAAGATCAGAGAGCTTCTACTGATCCATGAAACATAGATGGGGAACTCGCATATCCACTTCCGCTACCTTGCCACGGATGAGGCAGTCAAGATACATTAGTACATGCCCTATAGCACAGCCCGTGATTGCCTTCCCAAGGGTAATACCATTTTGGTATCTAACGATAGCCTTCCTAAGCTCATCAACCATCAGCTAGCAGTAATCCATATTATCCATGCCCTCGATGACGAGGTGCTCAAACATTGTTGCTTCCCTCGAAACACGAGTGGCCGCACTAGGCAAAACAACTTTCATGAATACAATAATGAAGAAAACCAACAGAGCTAAATAATCTTTAGCAGGATCATTGACAAGGACCCTAAGCTTATCCCTCAAATCCTTGGTCTTGATATCCTCGCTCCTGCTGATGCCAAGCTCTGACCTTAACCTCATTAGAGCATCGTCGTAGCCATCCTCAGACTGCCTTGGTGCAAAACGATTGCCACGAGGGAACCCAAAGAGCTGTTATATGCCATCGGTAGTGATGCGTAGCCTCTTATTTGCCTCACCCATTTCAAGAGTCATGGTACATGATCTATCTTCAGATACAAAACTCCCATTAGAGGACGTGAAATTTTAGCCTCCACATTCCAATCGAAGATAGAACCAAAACTAGCCCGATGAACTATGGCGACATGACGTTCCTTCAGAATTCGAGAACAGGTAACTATCTCCTTCAGCGAACATCGCACAATTATATTCATTTTTTGTGAATCTCCTTCACCAATTGGAATGCTATCCTTTTTACCTCTTTCCAACTTCACTGGACTCCTAACATTAATAGGCTAAAAAGGAAAGAAAACAAGGAAACATTTAGGTAACTAAATATAAAAAGCAATAACCAAAACAATACTATAAGTTCAACTAATAAACCACATAAAGTACACAACACATCTACCAAACCAGAATCATGTGAGTAACATAAGAAGAGCCAAACCAAATGCTAATAGACATATATAACCAGAAAGCACAACCACTAATAAACAAACTAGTTCCAAACATTAACACATTTACTAGCTAAACTAGTTCAGGCATATAGAAAAGTGATACTAACTAGCAAAGTAAAAAAACTACACAAAGGAAAAGAACATATACCATCGCCTCTTCATCTTCAGAATTAACTTCAAGCTCCTCTACATCAAATTCAGGATCCTCAACCTCAACGCGGGCACGCTTCTTCACACCTTGGTTCACCTTTGCAGGAGGAACTTTGCGCTTCTTATTTTCCTTCAGTGAGAAATGCTCGGGGAGAGGAGATGCATAAGGCTCGTTATATACCAAAACTCGCAGGCTACGGCGAACAGGAGAACCACTGAGTGTGGTTGCACCAATATTGATAGCATCACTAACAACATCAACTTTGTTAGTAGCAGTATCCAGAGCAGATTTCATGCGTGGGCTACGCCTCTGCATGCCAACAACATTACAACTTTCATCTTCCTCTTCAAAATAGTTTTTCTGACCTTGAGAGCCACTATCTCAGGTCCAGGTAGCACAACATCGTCAGCACGGGGATGCGCCAAAGCTGCCTTTTGACGTCGTAACAACTCATGTTTCCTTGAATAATCATTCAACTTGTTTCTTTTCCTTTCATCCTCCAACCAAAGTTGCAGTTCAACATCCTCAGCCTGTATAACAGGCTCAGTACCATCAACACTGTAAGACTGATTCTCAGACAACTGCAAGTGTTCAACACCATCTTCAAAATTCATAACATTAATGTCTTTGATAACATCATTAATTGCCTCATCGACTGCTTGGCTATCATTAACTTCATAGAACAAAAACACAAGCACACACAAAATAATACAATAAACAACAAAGAAGCAACAAAGTAAAATGCACAGATAATGATAAACTAAGCTAATTCAAAATCATTTATGAAAAAACAGACCACTAATATAGAGCAATCAAAAGAGAAACACCAAAAACACTCGCAAGATCTCCTAGAGCATTGGGTTTCTCAAAAATAGCATTCACAAAATCTTGCAGGGGTCTAATTTGTCAGATTCAGGAGGTGTTGGCACTCCAACATCTGCAACAACATAATAGTCAGCAAAAAAACACCATTTAACAATAAGGAAGAAGAAGCACTCAGTTCAAATACACTAGCCCTTTCACTGCACAAACATGACATAATGTCAGTTCATGTACAAGACCAAGACAACAAAAAGAACTATGACAAAACAACTGCCACTTCAATATGTACAACTAACAGTTCAAAGACTAGATGGTAGTCAGTACTAAAACTTCTCATAGAAGTACTGAATAAGATCCACACCATCAAAACACATCTAAATAATCAGTACAATATGTTCAAGATGTTCAGTAGTAGAAAATTCATACCAGTAGTAACTACCAACAAGACATAACCAGTTCAACCAGCAGATGGAAGTCAGTACTAAAGCACTCACTTCAAATACACCAGCCCTTTCAGTGCACAAACATGACATAATGCTAGTTCAGGTACAAGAATAGGACCATACAAAAAACTATGACAAAACAACTACCACTTCAATATGTATAATTGATAACCCACAAGTATAGGGGATCGCAACAATTTTTGAGGGTTGAGTATTCAACCCAAATTTATTGATTCGACACAAGGGGAGCCAAAGAATATTCTCGAGTATTCATAGCTGAATTGTCAATTCAACCACACCTGTAAGACTTAATATCTACAGTACAGTATTGAGTAGCAAAGTAGTATGGAAGTAACGGTAAAGGTAGCAAAAGTAATAGTAGCAGTTTTGTAGTGATGGTAACAGTAGCAACGGAGAAGTAACTTAGCAAGGATCAATATGTGGAAAGCTCGTAGGCATTGGATCAGTGATGGATAATTATGTCGGATGTAATTCATCATGCAACAGTGATAACATAGGGTGACACAGAACTAGCTCCAATTCATCAATGTAATGTAGGCATGTATTCCATATATAGTCATGCGTGCTTATGGAAAAGAACTTGCATGACATCTTTTGTCCTACCCTCCCGTGGTAGCAGGGTCCTAATGGAAACTAAGGGATATTAAGGCCTCCTTTTAATAGAGAACCGGACCAAAGCATTAGCACTTAGTGAATACATGAACTCCTCAAACTACGGTAATCACCGGAAAGAATCCTAGTTATTGTCACCCTGGGGGATGCGGATAATAACTCGTAATAGGTGTCTAGAACTTGCAAGATAGGTCAAGAACACATATATATTCATGCAAACATAATAGGTTCATATCTGAAATCATGGCACTCAGGCCCTAGTGGAAAGCATTGAGCATAGCAAAGTCATAGCAACATCAATCTTAGAACATGGTGGATACTAGGGATCAAACCCTAAGAAAACTAACCTTATTACATGATAAATCTCATCCAACCCATCACCATCCAGCAAGCCTATGATGGGGTTACTCACGAACGGCGGAGAGCATCATCGAATTGGCGATGGAGGATGCTTGGTGATGACGCTGGCGTCGATTTTCCCTCTCCGGAGCCCAAAACGGACTCCAGATCCGGTCTCCCGAGGAAGAACGGGTGGTGGCGGCAGCTCTGTATTGTGAAACCCGATGAACTCTTCTCTCTGATTTTTTTCTTCACGAATAGGCTTATATGGAGTTGGAGAGGAGGTCGGAGGAGCCACGAGGGCCCCACAAGCCTGCTAGGCGCGGCCAGGGGGTGGCTGCGCCTAGCAGGCTTCTGGCCTGCAGGTGGCCCCCTCTGGTTACTTCTTGCGACAATATTTTTTATTAATTCCAAAAATATTCTTCGTACATTTTCAGGACGATCCGAGAACTTTTATTTCTGCACAAAAATAACACCAAGGCAATTCTGTTGGAAACAGCGTCAGGCCGGGTTAGTTCCATTCAAATCATGCAAATTAGAGTCCAAAACTAGGGCAAAAGGGTTTGGAAAAGTGGATACGATGGAGACGTATCAACTCCCCCAAGCTTAACCCATTGCTTGTCCTCAAGCAATTCAGTTCATAAACTGAAAGTGATAAAGAAAAACTATTACAAACTCTGTTTGATCTTGTTGTTGTAAATACGTCTAACTACTGTTCAGATTTTCAGCAAAGATCATGAACTAACCATGTTCACAATAACATTTAGGTCTCACATTTACTCATATCAATGACATAATCACCTAGCAAGCAATAATAATAACTTTCGGATGACAACACTTTTTCAAAACAATCATGATACAAGATGACAAAATGGTATCTCGCTAGCCCTTTCTGAGACCGCAAAACATAAATGCAGAGCACCTGTAAAGAACAAGGGCTAACTAAACATTGTAATTCATGGTGAGAGAGATCTAGTCATGCTCATACTCAATATCAATTAACAGCAAGCATACAAATGACGGTGGTGATCTCTCACTAGTGCCTTTTATAAGAAGATGATGACTCAACAATAAAGTAAATGGAAAGTGTGGGGACCCCGACTCATAAGTCGTGATCACTGAATGCACGTGTACAGTGATCCCAGAGATCAATGCTCACTAAACACACAGAAACTGAACAACAAGAGTCTTACATCCTCATTTAACGTCTTACACAAATAAGGACCATGAAGGTCAAGTCTTACATAGATAGTGCCACACGGGCCAAACACTTAAAATAGAACAAGCATCAGAAATCTTGGTCGAAAGCGTGAACCCATGCTATCTGCCTTAACCTACACGCATTCTGACTTGGAAGCGTCCTAGTTCGCATGTTCGTCACCCACGAACTCTTCGACATACTCCTATTTTCCATACATGGCCAATTAAATAACCAGCGGCAAGACAATGAGTACTTTGAATGTACTCGCAAGCAACCCAAGTGGTGGAACAAGGTAACGAAGATGCATTGTATAGCACTAAGTAGGTAATTTTGTCGAAAGCTAACTTTTGTATGCAAATGACATGATCAAGTAACTAGTAAGCATGCATCAACAATTAGCAGATATCCATTTGAACAAGTTACAGATATCATCTTAAGTAGGCGTTGAACATCTCATCTTCTTCCCTCATGCTAAGTCATCGGACTTAGCTCAATACTCATGCTAAGTCATCGGACTTAGCTCATGTGACCTCCTTGTCACCAACACATCCACACCAGTTTGTGAAAACATTTGGACGTAGCACAAGAGAGGTCATCCAACTGTCCTTGACTATGGACATGGCTATTTGAATAGTTTTACACTCTGCAGCGGTTGCACACTTTACCCACAAGACTCGGGGAACTTCCGTGTCATCCACGACTCGCGGTATTTAACATACCCGAGGTAAGCACCCGAACATTGCCTTTCCCATGGTGATACTAAACAAAGAGTCCACTCATTGGTGCCATCCCCCATGATATACATCACTCGTATCATCCATGAGGGCACGCAACGGTGACCTTCCACTCAGGGACGACCCCATCTCAAGAGTGACCACTTCACTCTTGCCACTAGTAATGCGGGCTCCTTGCTAGCACTAACCATAGTAATCAACAAAGCCCCATCCCATAAGGGGTATCGTGGTCGTAAATGTAAGGTTGGAATAACGGTCGCAACTTACACCAATCTGTTTTCAAAAACCACAACACTCACTTGTTTCGGTACACCACTTCTTTCTCAAGTGGTCACCCATCTCATCATCATCTCCCTCGGGCATTAGTGGCTCCCGACGGGGTTTTCGAGAAGTCTTTCAAATCATTTCCTTTCTTGCCATCACCATGCATAAGTCCCATCCCATTTGCATGGCATCTATTAACAGTCTAACTACACCCACCCGCACAACCCTCATAAGGTGGTAGGGTCATGCATGATGCAAGTCTCAATCGTAAAGGTACGGAGGCATCCCACCGAAGGGGGGAACACCTCATCATGATCATTTCATCGAATCAACAAGTACTATATGACAGGCATGAAAAAATTCTTAACATGGTCAAAGGGCTGCTTGCCTGGCTCAACAAAGTCTCTGGGGTCTTCGAAGTCTTCGGGTCCAACTTCTTCGTCAACCGCGCAATCTATCGTCGCGAAAATCAGCGATAAAAATAAGCAACACACAAAACAGAGCACTCAAACTACTACCAAAAATGTTAACCTACTCTGATAAATACTAAATGTCATACTAAAAATATTCTCCTAGGTTTTGCTGTGAAAAACATTTTGGAAATTAAATAACAGAGGCAAAAAGGTGCCTGACTATAGGTTTTAAAATAAAATAGTACTAAAAATATGTTTAAACATTTATACAAATGGCACTATTAAATTCTAGGGATTATTTCAAGAATTTAGGTGAAAGAATTATGGACATTGGATTAATATTTAAATCTGGGGGAGTTTTAAAACTTTAAACAAAAAGGAAAAGGGGAAGGGGTACTGCGCTCCCCAGGCCAAAAATGCTCGGTCGAAACCGGCCTAAGAGGGAAGCTGTACCAAGTGAGGAGCCGCGCACGGCAGGTTTGTTTTAAACCTTCCCGCGGGCCCGGCTTGCCAGTGAGAGAGGAGGGGGCGAGGGGATGACAGGTGGGCCCCACCTATCATCCCTCTCCCCGTGATAGGGGCAGAGAAGGAGTTCACCGGAGGGCTCCTGGCCACGGCGGCAGGAGCGAAGGGCACCTACATGCTCCTAGGGTCTTCGCGCGTTGGGGGGAGGTCGCGGGATTGCCGGGGGGAGAGAGGAACGCCGGCGAGGGGGAAGCCTGACGACGGCGGTGAGGGTTTGGGTCGGGAGAGGGCTCCCGACCACGGGGAGGAGTG
The DNA here is from genome assembly GCA_022496015.1 of Hordeum marinum. Lineage (NCBI taxonomy): Eukaryota > Viridiplantae > Streptophyta > Magnoliopsida > Poales > Poaceae > Hordeum > Hordeum marinum. The sequence goes on along the minus strand of CM039677.1, from coordinate 334,443,120 downwards.
CGCTAGGAACGAGGAGGATGCGAAGGAAGGGGGAGAGCGAGGAGGGGGAGCAGGAGGCGCGGGGAGGCCTTAAATAGGCGGTGCGCCGGTGAGCACGGGGTGCTCACCACAGGCCACGGGGGAGGGAATGGGCGTGTCCAGGGTGCTCGTGGGTGAGGTCTAGGCCGGGGGAGAGAGGAGAGAGAGGCGGGAGCACGTGCGCATGCGAGACCATTGGTTGGCCAAGCCGCGCGGTGCCGGGAACGCACGCGGGAGTCATCGAAGAGAGAGGGATGAAGGGGCAAACCACGTGGCGTGTTGCGGATGCTGAGGGGGAAGGGGGGACAAGGCGGGGTGGCCCGAGGTGGTTGGGGGCAGCCATTGGGCCACGGCTATAGTGCGGGTGCGCATTGTAGCATGCCCCAGAGCGCGAGCCTTATATGCCAAGGCATGCCCTTGGCATTTCCTGTGTGGCCACGTGTGCCTAAAGGATCTAGGGGAGGTTTAACAATGGGGAATAGGTCATGGATGCTCTGGTGAAGCCTTAGGGTAGAAGGAAAAGGGGAGAGGGGTAGAAATGGTGCTGTCCAGGGGTAGAAATAGGGTTTTACCCCTCAAATCATTGAGCTATGGCCATGAGACTTTTACTGGCAGTGAAATGTATCTATATGAGACTGTGGTAGAAAGTTGGGGGCAAAGGTAAAAGGGAAAGAGGTGGAAATGTTGGTTTAACCATTTCACCAGCACGTGTTTGATGGTGTTTTGGGCAAGAAGATTTTACCAACTCATTGAGATACTTACTAGGGTCAAAGGCTAGGTAGAAATGAGAGGATTCACCAAGTTTGAGCTCAAGAGGAAAAAGTTGACAATGGAAATTTGTTAAACCCTAGAAATTTGCAGAATCAGGTTTCTCTAGATCCATTGATGCTACGCTTTTACCCTTGATGCACCACTTAGTGTATCATCACTATTTGGCCATTAGAGCATTCCCACAAAGTTTGAGGCCAAGGGGAGACACTTCACAATGTAAAGTTGCTCAAATCTGATTCTGGACAAGGATGGTTTTGGGATGGTTTGATAAACAAATCAACTTGGATTGAGATGAAACGTTGCAAGATCATTACTCATGATAGTGTTGACTTGCTGAAATTTTCCTGGAATTTATTGAGAATATTTATTATAGAAATATTCCAAAAGTTTGATTTGAACAGAAAGGATTTTGAGGGGTTTTGCCCATGATCTGATCATGCCCTTGGGTTGAAACTCATATATATGGAAAATATATGTCCACTGAGTTTCTCCAAATTTTCTCAAATATTTTTAAAGCATTTAAATAATTTTTCCCTAAGAAAAGCCATTTATGACCTTAAGAAAAAGCCTTTAAATAAAATGTGAAAATAATCTTTTAAAAATAATATTTTGTGGTTTTGGGAAGTCTTATATATAGTGGGTTTGAAATAAAACTTTTGGTAAGGAAGGATCCACATAATTTGAGGACTTGCAGTGCAACCCTTATTTTAGGGGGTTTTGAAAACCGGATTTGAATAAATCATTTTTCGTTAAAACAATATTTGATAAAAATAGTTTTGGGCACTATTCACATGGCATGATCATTGGTCAAGAGGTTTGGGGCATGGAAGATGAATATGAAGTGGAATGGAACCTGTTAGTGCCACAACACAATCAACAAGCAAGCAAACAACATAGAAAAGAAGCACAAGCACCTTGAAAAAGTTTTAGTTGGCTCCAAATTTTATAAACCCAAACATAACAATGTGATACAAACACAGGGTGTGACAGACCTTCCCCCCTTACAAGAATCTCATCCCCGAGACTCCTAGGCTAAGCGCTAAAAAGATAAGGGAACTGAGATCTAAGATAATATTCACGCTCCCAGGTTGCTTCTGCTTCAGTGTGGTTGCTCCACTAGACCTTGAAGTACTTGATGGTGCGGCTTCGGTGCAGTGCTCGGCTTCATCCAAAATGTGAATTGGCCTCTCACGATAAGTGAGGTCTGGCTAAAGATCGATGGCTTGATGGTAGATGTCCTTGTAGAGGTCGGGGCGGTTGGGAACTTTTAGACACTTCTAGAGCTGTGACACGTGAAAGACGTTGTGCACATCCGACAGCTCAGAAGGTAACTCTAGCTGATATGCAACTTCTCCTCGCCTGTCGGTGATCTTGAAGGTGCCGATGAATCTTGGTGCGAGCTTCCCTTTTACGTGCAAACACTTGTTCACTTTGAGAGGCTTGACTCGGGGTTAAACATTGTGCCCAACACGGAAACCCATGTCTCAATGGTGAGAGTCGGCATAGCTCTTCTGCCTAGTCTTGGCGGTCTCAAGGCGTTCTCAAACAAGTTGAACTGGCTCTTCGGTTTCACGGAGGATGTCTGGTCCAAAAACTAATCCTTCTCGTGTCTCTGGCCAGTTGAGGGGAGTACGACACTTGCGTCCATGCAACCTCAAATGGTGCCATCTGATGACTCGACTGATAGTTGTTGCTGTAGGAGAACTCGGCGAATGGTAGGCAATATTCCCACTTGGCTCCATATGCTAAAACACAAGCTCGGAGCATGTCTTCGAGTATCTGATTTACTCGCTCTGTTTGCCCACCAGTATGAGGGTGGAATGCAGTGCTAAAGGAGAGCTTGGTTCCCAACGCTTCTTGGAACCTATTCCAGAATCTTGAGGTAAACCAGGTTCCTCAGTCCAACACAATCTCCTTATGAACCCCATGGAGGCCAACAATCCGGTTAATGTAGAGGTTGGCCAACTGGTTCCCATTGTAGGTCATCTTGACAGGAATGAAGTGCGCTACCTTGGTTAGGTGGTCGACAATGACCCAAATGGAATCATGGCCTTTGCTTGACCTTGGCAAACCGGTGATGAAATACATCTCTACTTTATCCCACTTCCATTCAGGCACTTTGAGGGGTTGCAGTAGTCCAGCGGGTCGTTGATGCTCATCCTTGACCCTCTGGCATATGTCACACTTAGCCACGAACGTACCTATCTCCCGTTTCATGTCGTGCCACCAGAATCTTGCCTTGAGGTCTTGATGCATCTTGGTTCCTCTAGGATGGATGGAGTATGGAGTGTCATGAGCTTCTTTCAAGATCAGAATCTCGAGATCTTCCTTGTTGGGTACAAATGCGAGCCCCGAACCATACAACTCCTTGTTCATCCACCGAGAATCCTGGGGCCTTGCCTGCCTTGATCTTCCTCTTGATGCCTTCAATGCTCTCGTGTCCCTTCTAGGCTTCCTTGATATCATCCATCAAGGTAGGCTTTGCTTCGAGGTTAGCAAGGAATCCTGGTGCAACCAGTTCCAAGCCGAAGCTCTCAAGCTCTTCATACAGGGAGGGTAGCCTTTCCTTAATCATAGCATTCAAGGAACAAGCCTTTCTGCTTAATGCGTCTGCTACCACGTTGGCCTTTCTGGGGTGGTACTGAACACTGAAGCCGTAGTCCTTGATCAATTCCAACCATCTTCGCTGCCTCATGTTCAATTCCCTTGAGTGAAAATATACTTCAAACTCTTGTGGTCTGTGAATATCTCACATCGCTTCCCCAGAAGGTAGTGTCGCCATGTTCTCAAGGCATGAACCACGGCTGCCAGCTCGAGGTCATGAGTTGCATAGTTCTCTTCATGAGGACATAGCTGTCTCGATAGATATGCTACGACTCTGCTTTCTTGCATGAGAACACCTCCAAGCCCGGTTCTTGATGCATCACAATAAATGACAAACTCCTTGTGAATATCGAGGGTGGACAAAATGGGGGCTATGGTCAATCTCTTCTTGAGCTCCTAGAAGCTTTCCTCGCACTTAGCTGTCCATTCGAACTTCTTGTCCTTCTTCAAAAGCTGGGCCATGGGTCGGGCAATGCTTGAGAACCCTTCCACGAACTTGCGATAATATCCTATGAGTCCGAGGAAGCTTCTGACTTCCTTCACGGTGGTTGGGGTTTGCCATTCCGTCATGGCTTCAATCTTGGCAGGATCCAGTGATAATTCTTCTGCAGTCAACACATGACCCAAGAATCCAACTTCATGCAGCCAGAATTCACACTTGCTGAACTTGGCATAAAGCTGGTGCTCCTGAAGCTTCTCTAGGACCAATCTCAAGTGTTCCTCATGTTCTTCCTCAGACTTGGAGAAGACGAGTATGTCATCAATGAAGACAACAATGAACTTGTCCAAGTACTCCATGAAGACCTTATTCATGAGGTACATGAAGTAGGCAGGGGCATTAATTAACCCGAATGACATGATCGTGTATTCATACAGGCCATACCGGGTTACGAATGCCATCTTCGGAATGTCTTGGGGTCTGATCTTCAGCTGGTAGTACCCAGACCTGAGGTCGATCTTGGAGAACATCTTGGCTCCATTCAACTAATCAATCAGGTCTTCAATCTTGGGGAGTGGGTACTTGCTCTTTATTGTGACTTCATTGAGAGAACGGTAATCGACACATAGTCTGATAGTTTCGTCCCTCTTTGACGCAAATAGAATAGGCTCCCCAAGTAGAGGCACTAGGGCGAATAAATCCCTTTCTGAGCTGCTTTGCCAGTTGCTTCTTCAACTCAGCCAACTCTTCGGATCCCATCCGGAAGGCCTTCTTATAGATGGGCCTTGATCTGGGCATAAACTCAATGATGAACTCAATGTCGCGGTCAAGAGGCATTCCGGGCAGCTCATCAGGAAACACATCCGGGTACTCACATACCATTGGCACTTGATCCTACTTAACTCCTGATAGGCAGTTAGCCTGAGGGGCTTGAGTGGAGGCAGGTTGGGGACATACTTGACTTCCACTCCTTGGCTATTAGTCATGGTGACAATCCTCTTGGCACAGTCTAACATGCCGTGGTGCTTGGTTAACCAATTCATGCCAAGGATGACGTCCAAGCCTGACGAATCCAGAACTATAAGGTCTGCTAGGAAGTGTACCCCGTTGATGTCAATCTTCACTCCCTTACACCCTATCCTAGACTTCATAACTGAACCGGGGGTTTGTATCAACATACGGCTACCCAGGGGTGTAGGTTTAATGCCACTCTCTAGTGCAAACTTTTGGGTGACAAAAGAATGTGAAGCTCCACAATCAAACAGTACTGTTGCTAGGGTTGAGTTGACGAGGAACGTACCCAGTATGACGTTCGGGTCTTCCTGGGCTTCCTCTGTGGTGACGTGATTCACACGACCCTTCCCATTGTTGGGATGGTTGCGGGGAGCTGGGTTCCTTGGTGGTGCTCCATGGGCTTGGCCTTGGTTTGTCGCATTGGGGCACGGTGCATCTTGTTTCCTGTTGGGGCAAAGCTTAGAGATGTGTCCGGACTGGCCACATCCAAAGCAAGTGACATGCCCAGGGTTGTTGTTGAAGTTTCTGCCACCGTTGTTATTGGGGTTGTTGATGTAGGCTGACCTGGGATTGGCATACTACTGAGGCTGGTAGCTTGGACGAGGCGCAGGAGGTCTAGCCTGTTGTAGCTGATAGGTCGGCTTGGCTGGGGCTGGCTGCCAGGGGCGAGGCTTCTGGTTGTTGGGGCTACCCTTGCTGATCATATTGCGCTTGCGAGTATCGTCGATGGCACGTTGCTTATCTTCCAGCATGAGGGCCTTGTTCACCAGGTCGAAGAAGGTACGACAGTCGCAGATGATGAGCTGATACTGCAGGACCTGTTGATGTCCTTCCATGAAGCGTTCTTTCTTGGCAGTCTCCGTGTTGACATCTTCAGGTGCATACCTTGACAGCAGGTTGAACTTCTGCAGGTACTCCTTGACAGAGCCACTTCCTTGCTTCAGTGCTCGGAACTCTCTCTTCTTGATAGCCATGATCCCAGAAGGAATATGGGCAGTGCGGAATCCTTCCTTGAAGTCATTCCACGTGATCACACGTTCTCCTTGCGTGACCTCGAATCCATCCCGCCAAGCTCGGGCAGTACCTCCGCGGCAGTGAGAGGCATAAAGCACCTTCTCACGATCCTCATTGTAATTGACTAGTGCAAGGAGGTCCTCGATGGTGCGGATCCAGTCATCAGCATCCAATTGTTCAGCAGTCTCGGTGAAGCTTGGGGGCGAGTTCCTCATGAACTCAGACAGCATTGAGCGGCCATTGCCGTTCTTGGTGGCGGGGGAATGTCGCCTTGTGGCTGCTCCTGGTGTCCTCCAACGTGAGAAGCCCCACCAGCTCCCTGTTGCTGGCTTGAGTTGCCGGCTTCAGGGTTGGTGAAGCAGATATTGCGGGTAGCAGTCACCATCCTGTTTGGAGCAGCCAAGTCAAACAACTAGATTGACAAGAGGATAAGCAATAACGGAAAAGCGCGCCTAAGGGGTCGGTCAAGTGCCAGTGTGGTAAAACAAAGGTCGAAAGACCAACAACATATATTAAGATAGATGATGGGGTCACTTACATGTTGCCTGAGGCAAAAGCGCGACTTGCATCGGAACACAAGCAACAAAACAAACAACTAACACACATGGTTCCATATGAACCATTACACGGACTTGACTTCGCATGAGGGATACATGACTGATCCTACCCTAGGGGTTCTCGGACTCAGGTGGTGGAGTGCTCGGTCTCGTAGTCACGCTCCGCATGGTCTTCCTCCTGTTCATCATCTGAACGGGCGTCGTTCCTGGTCAAAGGGGTCAGGGAATGAGGAGGTCCATCTCGACGGGGCTTTGCTGGCGTGTCGGTGAAGAGCTCACGGTACTCCTTCGCACTCATGCGACGATGATGTGTAGGTGCATCACTAGTTGGGGGTACTCCTCCTCTGTAAGCAACAGCTGGTCGTCCCATGGGGTTCCATCCTTCTTGATCTTGTGTGGCTTCGTCTTGTCTTGTCGAAGTAGCTCTCAGGTGTGGTGAAGTTCCTCGTGGAGCTTCACAAACTCCTTCATCAGGTTATGAACCAGGCTATCGGAATCAGCGTCCAACTCTTGCCAAGATCATCCTTCCTGAAGGGAAGGTAGCGAGTAGCCGGCTCGTCATCCATCTCTGGAATGATGTCTCAAGGGTGTAGGAGTGCCTTGCGTGCAACTGTCTCGACTGCGAGTACCATGGTCTCCATCTGTGGTCCTTCAAAGAACGTACTAGTCGGGGAGTCATTTGCCTTCACGACCACATCCACATGGTACTCCTTCGTGACGGCATCGACCATTTGGGATAGTTAGAGATGTTGATGTTACTATTAAACTTGCTAATAGAGACATCATCCACCATTTGGGATTGTTAGAGATGTTGAAGTCTTGTGTGGGAAAACAAAATATCCTACGGATTTTATGGTTCTTGGTTCCCCACAAGATGACTTATGTCCCATTATCTTTGGTAGACCTTTCTTGAGCACCGTCAATGCTAAGATAGATTGTCAAAAACAAACTGTCGATATCAAAAGTTTTGGTGATGTGTCTCATGGGTTTAATTTTTCCAAGTTTAATAGAAAAACTCATGATATAGAATTACCTAATAAGGATGAAATAATTGGTATTGCTTCTATTGTTGTGCCACCTACCGATCCATTAGAACAGTATTTGCTAGACCATGAAAATGATATTCACTTGCGTGAAAGAAATGAAATAGATCAAATTTTCTTTGAATAACAACCTCTCTTGAAACACAATTTTCCTATTGAACCCCTTGGAGGACCTCCTCCACCTAAAGGTGATCCTGTGTTTGAATTGAAACAATTGCCTGATACTCTGAAATATGCTTATCTTGATGAGAAAATGATATATCTATTATTAGTAGTGCTAACATTTCAGAACATGAAGAATAAAGATTATTGAAAGCTCTAAGGAAGCACTGGTCTTTTATTGGATATACTCTTGATGATCTTAAGGGCATTAGTCCCACTCTATGTCACCACAAGATCAATATGTAACCAGATACTAAACCCGTTATTGATCACCAACGATGATTGAATCCTAAGATGAAGGAAGTGGTAAGAACTGAAATATTAACGCTTCTGGAAGTAGGTATAATCTATCCCATAGCTGATAGTAGATGGGTAAGTCCCGTTCACTGTGTCCCTAAGAAAGGAGTTATTACCGTTGTTCCAAATGATAAGAATGAACTCGTTCCACAAAGAATTGTCACTGGCTATAGAATGTTAATTGATTTTAGATAGTTAAATAAGATGCTAGGAAAGATCATTACCCATTGCCTTTTGTTTATCAAATGCTAGAGAGATTATCTAAGCATACACACACTTTTGTTTCCTAGACAGATATTCTGGTTTCTCTCAAATACCCGTGTCACAATCCAATCAAGGGAAAACCACCTTTACTTGCCCTTTTGGAACCTATGCTTATAGACCTATGCCTTTTGATTTATGCAATGCACCTGCTACCTTTCAAAGATGTCTGACTGCTATATTCTCTGATTTTTGTGAACAGATTGTAGAGTTTTTCATGGATGATTTTTCCGTTTACAGAACTTCTTTTGATGATTGCTTAAGCAACCTTGATTGAGTTTTGCAGAGATGTGAACAAACTAATCTTGTCTTGAATTGGGAGAAGTGTCACTTTACAGTTAATGAAGGAATTGTCTTGGGGTATAAGATCTCTGAACGAGGTATTGAGGTGGATCAAGCTAAAGTTGATGCAATTGAGATAATGCCATGTCCTAAAGATATCAAATGTATTCGAAGTTTCCTTGGTCATGCTGGTTTTTATAGGAGGTTCATTAAAGACTTCTCTAAAATTTCTAGGCCTCTTACTAATCTTTTGCAAAAGGATATTCCCTTTGTTTTTTATGTTGATTGCATGGAAGCCTTTGAAACACTCAAGAAAGCCTTAACCTCTGCACCTATCGTTCAACCATCTGATTGGAACTTGCCTTTTGAAATTATGTGTGATGCTAGTGATTATGCTGTTGGTGCTGTCCTAGGATAAAGAGTTGATAAGAAATTGAATGTTATCCATTATGCTGGTAAAACTCTAGAGAGTGCCCAACGAGATTATGCTACTACTGAAAAGGAATTTTTAGCAGTTGTGTTTGCTTGTGATAAATTTAGACCTTGCATTGTTGACTCCAAAGTTATAGTTCACATCGATCATACTGCTATAAAATACCTTATGTAAAAGAAAGATGCTAAACCTAGACTTATTAGGTGGGTTCTTTTGCTTCAAGAATTTGACTTGCATATCATTTATAGGAAAGGAGCTGAGAACCCCGTAGCTGATAACTTGTCTAGGTTAGAAAATATTCTTGATGACCCACTTGGTATTGATGATAGTTCCCCTAACGAACAGCTAGCTGCAATAAGTGTCTCACACAATGCACCTTGGTATGCTGATTATACTAATTACATTGTCACTAAATATATACCACCTAGCCTTACATATCAACAAAGGAAGAAATTCTTCTATCACTTGAGACATTACTTTCGGTAGGAGTAGATGGTATTATTAGGTGTGGTGTAGCTGAGCATGAACAGGAATAGATCCTACGGAAATGTCATTTCGAAGCTTATGGAGGACATCATGCGGGAGATAGAACTGCTCATAAGGTTTTGCAATCCGGATTTTATTGTCCTACTCTCTTCAAGGATGCTCGTAAGTTTGTCTTGTCTTGTGATGAATGTCAAAGAATTGGTAATATCGGTAAGAGTCAAGAAATGCCTATGAATTATTCACTTGTTGTCGAACCATTTGACGTATGGGGTTTTGATAATCTGGGACATTTTCCTTCCACTAACAGATACACTCATATTTTAGTTGCGGTTGATTATGTCACTAAGTGGGTAGAAGCTATTGCAACTAGTATTGCTGATCACCACACTTCCATTAAAAATGCTTAAAGAGGTTATCTTCCAGAGGTTTGGAGCCCCTCAATATTTAATAACCGATGGTGGTTCACAATTTATTCATGGTGCTTTTCGTAAGATTCTTGCTAAATAGGATGTTAACCATAGAATTGCATCACCCTATCATCCTCAATCTAGTTGTCAAGTTGAACTTAGCAATAGAGAAATAAAATTATTATTACAATAAACTATCAATAGGTCTTGTGAGAATTGGTCTAGGAAATTGGATGATGCACTTTGGGCCTATAGAACAGCTTATAAAAATTATATGGGTATGTCTCCATATAAAATGGTATATGGGAAAACTTGTCATTTTCCTCTAGAATTAGAACACAAAGCATTTTGGGCAATTAAAGAGCTCAACTATGATTTCAAACTAGTCGGTGAGAAGAGGCTATTTGATATTAGCTCATTAGATGAATGGAGAACCCAAGCGTATGAAAATGCCAAGTTATTCAAAGAAAAAGTAAAAAGATGGCATGACAAAAGAATCCAAAAGCGGGAATTCAAAATAGGAGACATGTTCTTTTGTTAAACTTTCGTTTATGATGTTTTGCAAGAACGCTTCTCTCCAAATGGGAAGGTCCATATAATATTGAAGAGGTCTACCGTTCTGGAGCTATCAAGATTAATAATGTCGAAGGTACTAACCCGAAGGTGGTCAATGGACAAAGAATTAAGCATTATATCTCAGGTACGCCTATTAACGTTGAAAGCAATGTTATCCAAACTATGACACCAGAGGAACACATAAAAGAAACCTTCCGGAACACTCTAGAATATTTAAAAATAGGAGGTATGTGATACTATGAGTAATCGGACTCCGAAAAATCAGCAAAAATATTTTCTGTCAGTTTTGGAATATTTTAGGATTTGGGAAATAAAAAATAAACCGGAAGGTGATCGAGGTGAGCACGATACACCAGGGTGCGCCAGGCCCCCTGGTCACACCCTCGTGGGCGCTGCCCACCTCAGATGCCTTCCCGACTCCGTTTGCCTTCCAAATACTTGTTTCCCAAGAATAAAAATTCTCTATATATACCCCCCGACTGTTTTGACGAGCGCATCATAGAAAAATCTTCTGTTCTTGTTTCTTGTTGTTTTCTCGTCACGTCTAGATCTGCATGGCTCCACCAAGCTCCTCCGAGGACAAGTTCTTCGAGAAGGTCATCAACCCGTACCTGCTGAAGGTGATGAAGCACCCTCAAGCCATTGAGATGTGTGGGGGGTGCTCCACATCGGTGATGCTCAGGGACCCAAGAGGACCGGAAGCACGGAGACTAGGCTCGAGGCGGTGGAACATGAAATCTTCAAGTGCCAGAAGATGGTGGAGCACGGACTTAGTGCCAATCACTCCATGATCATAGAATTCACCCATGATCGAACAATAGATGGTCGGTCCATGAATGACACCATATTCACCCTCAACGAGAAAATTAATTTTCTGTAGAGCCAAGTTTATGATCTTCAAAACTAAGTCTTCGAATATGAAGTGAGATTTAAAGGTATGAGTTTAGCTGCCAGTTGCAGGACTCGAGGGACTCTCGCGTCAACCTTTGATGGGGAACCCTTGCCATGGAAGCTGGAGAACAAGCTTGCTGCATCATCACCACCACCTACATAAACTCCTCCACCTTCTTCATCATCACCACAAAAGGAGACCCGAGCACACACGTATGGGCTCTCCCCTTGGCTTGTGCCAAGCTTGGGGGAGGTGCCTCAGTATCATATCACCATCACTTTTATTCACCTTTACCTATTCTAGTTTTATCTTTAGTTTCCCTTTGCCTTAGTCGAATAAAAGTTTAGCGAGATCTATTTTCGTGTGTTGATTTTGTGGTCTACCTATCTATGTAATCGTGTGAAAGTTATATAATAAACTTTAGTTTGAGTTTTTGCTTCTCTACTTTCTTGCTGCAATCTAATAAAAAAAGAACAAATAAATGAAAAGAATCATATGCTAATCATATGGTGAATAATGACATCACATAAGCAAAAGTATAAGTAGTAAAATTCATTGGAGATTGACAAACATAACATTGGTCAATGATGCAATTCATGAAAGAATTAATTAGGGAAGATAAGATTCACATGCAAACACACTATCTTGGACATCTTTTATGATTGTGAGCCCCCATCAAATATTATATGTCAAAATTGTTGACGTTGGACAACAAAGACAACGTAATGATTTATGTTTGTTCGTATCCACATAGAAAATATATTGTCATAGATCCTTTAACATGTGGTGCTTTCTCAATATCTTTGCTAGCCAAAAATTCCGCACTAAGTAGAGATACTACTTGTGCATCCAAAAACCCAAACCCAAACTCTTTCCTTGAGTGTCCACCATACCTACCTATGGATTGAGAAAGATCCTTCAAGTAAGTTGTCATCGGTGCAATAAGGCAATAAAAATTGCTTCTAAAAGTGTTTTGATCAATTAGGTAAGAGAAAATTAAGCGTTATACGAACTTATGATGGCAAAGTAATAAAAGTGACAGACTGCATAATAAATGTTGCTATCATAGGGGGGCAATATAGTGTGACATTTTTTTACATTAAGGGATTGGGCATAAAAACCAATAAGCGCATGAAAACCTCTGCTTCCCTATGCGAAGGGTATATCTTTTACTCTTATGCACTTACTTTTATGCAAGAGTCAAAGTATTCTTCCCTAATCCTTTTTACTTTTTTCTTTTGCAAGCAACATGTGGTGAGGAAAGATCTAGGCTCATATCCAGTTGGATATGGGTGGGCATGAGTTATTATTGTTGACATCACCCTTGAGGTGAATACGTTGGGAGGCAAAACTATAAGCCCCTATCTTCCTATGTGTCTGGTTGAAACTTTTTGTTCATGGGTATGCCGTGAGTGTTAGCAATCATAGAAGACTAAATGATGGTTGAGTATGTGGACTTGCCAAAAGGCTCTGACATGAGACCCTTCTTGAAAATATGATGAATTGTAGTTGCAAAGTTTACTGGGAACATTGTTTGTTGGTTCCTAATAAGGTTTATGCTTCATACTTCTATGAAGTGATGAATTGTTACTTGTTCATGAGAAGCTTTATGATAAAAAAATATTGAAATAAGTTCTTATGTTAGAGTTTGTTGCTATCATGTTAATAAGAATGATACTTCTATGTCCATATTTTGTTTTTATCAACACCTCTCTCTCAAACCATGTGGACATGCTTTTCAATATCGGCTTTCGCTTGAGGACAAGTGAGGTCTAAGCTTGTGGGAGTTGATACGTCCATTTTGCAACGTGATTTCCTATTGTTATTTAGTTTGTTTTGCTGAATAATAATGCTTTGGGGAGTGATTCTAATGTTGGTTCTCTCATAATATGCAAGGTTTACACAAAGAGGGAGAATGCCGGCAACTGGAATTCTGGACCCAAGAAAAGCACATCAGAGATACCTATTCTGCACAAATCCAATGAAGCTGAAAATTTATGGAGATTATTTTTTGAATTAATAAAAAATACTAGAGAAAAAATATGCCGGAGGGGGGCCACCTGGTGAGGAGCACCCACCAGGCAGCGCCAGGCACCCCCTAGCGCGACCTCGTGGGTGGTGCTCACCCAGGCCCACCTCCAGAGTCCATATTCTCGTATAAATTCCCAAAAAACCTAGAAAAATCAGGAGGAGGACTTTCGGGATGAAGCGCCGCCGCCTCGAGGCGGAACTTGGGAAGGAGCACTTTTGCCCTCCGCGGAGCGATTCCGCGGAGGGAACTTCCCTCTCGGAGGGGCAAATTGAAGCCATCGTCGTCACCAACACCCTTCTCATCTTTGGGAGGCCAATCTTCATCAGCATCTTCAACATCCCCATCTCCTCTCAAACCCTAGTTCATCTCTTGTGTTCAATCTTTGTACTGGAACCTTAGATGGGTAGTTGTGGGTGACTAGTAGTGTTGATTACCTTGCGTAGTTGATTACTATATGGTTTATTTGGTGGAAGATTATATGTTCAGATCCATTATGATATTCATTACCCCTCTGATCTTGAGCATGATTATTATTTGTGAGTAATTACCTTTATTCTTGAGGTCATGGGAGAAGACATGTTGCGAGTAATCTTGTCAATTTGATATGTGTTCGATATTTTGATGATATGTATGTTGTGATTCCCTTATTGGTGTCATGTGAACGTCAACTACATGACACTTCACCATTCATGAGCCTAAGGGAATGCATTGTGCAATAGTTATTAGATGATGGGTTGCTAGAGTGATACAAGCTTAAACCCTAGTTTATGCGCTACTTCGTAAGAGACTGAATTGGATCCATATGTTTAATTCTACGGTTAGACTTTGTCTTAATACTTTTCTCGTAGTTGCGGATGCTTGCGAGGGGGTTAATCATAAGTAGGTTGTTAGTTCAAGTAAAAAACAACACCTTAGCACTGGTCCACCCACATATCAAATTATCAAAGTAGCGAACACGAATCAAACCAACATGATAAAAGTGACTAGACAAAATTACCGTGTACCCTCAAGAACACTTTGCCTATTACTAGTGATTGTTTTGGCCTGTCCTTTGCCACAATAGGATTGGGCTACCTTGCTGCACATCACCTATTGTTGCCTTTACTTTCTTGATACAAATTGCCTTGCTATCAAACAATTTGCTACTTACAGTTTCAGTGCTTGCAGATATTACCTTGCTAAAAACCTCTTATCATATCCTTCTGCTCCTCGTTGGGTTCGACAAGCTTACTTATTGAAAGATGATTGATCCCCTATACTCGTGGGTCATCAAGCACACATTGTATGAAAGTCGTGAAGTTGGCATTTTGAATCAAAAATACATACCCATGCATATGCTTGTGTCACATATAATCTATGGTGGTCCTAAGTGTGGCTCCCACACATGGTAATCGGTGAGGTGTCACTCTATGGGGGACATGTGTGGCAGCTATATTGTATATTGTTTTGACCAATGTGGATCCTTTTTGGTATGCTTGTGTGTGGCCCTGTTTTGGATACTCTAACTTTTGCTAGAGATTGGAGCTAGTTTCTAGCTCATGACTAACCCTAAACTAACTCTAGCCAAAGAGGTGTTTGGATGATAGGGTTAGATTAACAATAGATGCACTTGATGGAGAGAGAAAATTGATTTTTCAGTGAGCCCCACGAGTACTAGCTCCAATTAGCACCTCTTCGTTGGTGGGATAGAGAGGGGCCCATGAGAACTAGCTCTTGGGTGCGATAGTTTTGTGTGTGTGGGTTAGATGCAACTAGCTACAATCTAACCCTCATGTTTGAATATTTTAGGACTATTTGAGCCCCAACTAGCTCAAACTAACTCTAACCAATGAATCCAAAGAGGGCCTATGTGCATTGTTATCAATCCTCTTCATAAGTCGACTTATAGTTTCTAAGGCAAGTGAAATTAAAGTTCCAATGCTTACTAACTAACCAGACAATTAATTATATATATATACATATATGTGTGGGCCTCATGCAGTGGACGTTTGTTTTGTTAAACACTCTCTCACGTGGTCATCGGCATCATCACACCGACAAAACAATGTCCATGTGGGTCGTCACTTTGACAGGTGTCTGTAGAGATGTTTATTTGACCACGGTGGATTTTTCTTGCTCGTATGTGTGTATATATTATACGTAGTTTATATATGCATCGACATTTCAATTATAACAAAAAGTCAAATGCATCATACACATTGAATCCCTACTATATGATCGAACTGTGGGTGTGCTTGGGGCTATATATGCATGGGTCGCTAACCTCGGTACGTGCCCATTCTGGTTTGAGAGATGCAGATGTGGCGGGGAAAGTTGTGCGTTAGTATTTGAAAACACCGCACAACGCTTTCATACATATGTGCATGGGGCCATGCATGTGCGTTGGTGTTGTTGACAGACACTCCCTCACGTGGTTATGGACGACATGACAAATTTGTGGACCCATGTGGTATATCACTTGAACCAGCCCATATATACTACATGTTAATTTGACAATGTAGATATAGTCCTCTCATTATTTGTTGCGATATAGTTCATGGTGAGATACGAGACATAAGTTTGAGCGCCTACATGTATATAGATCGTGGTGTTTGTTCTAAGCATGTGTGTGCGTGGGGCGGTGCAGAGTCGTGGGAGGGGCATCACAATAGTACTAGGTATGTATCGCGAAACCTATTTATGAGGTCAGATACTACATACCGTTTAACTTTTGAGCCATGTCAAAAGGTTTTGCACGCACGAAATATCACAACACCTTAAGTAATTAGTTGATTCACACATACATGTGGTTGCGCTCTCACCCATCTTGTGAAGTAGACGCGCCCATCAATGAGACGGCACAATCTACCCTCAGAACTAAAACATGGGGGAGGGGATGAGCATGATGGATTTCTATTGGTTTTATGTTACGGTAGGGTGAATTTGTAGTTGTAGTATAAGTTTGTAAGTTCGTATATGTACTGAGCTACCATCCCCTCGCTGGCTCGAAGGCGGGGGGGGGACAGGGGCATAATCCAACAATGTCGTGTGCTCTGCAGGACATTGTGTGTCACATGAATGTTGTGCATTCCGTATTTGAACACCACAACAACCTTTCCATACATACATTGGGTCCACAAGCAGGTCTAGTTGTGCGATGACCCTTGATTTATCGTGTTTAATTTCCAATGTTGTTATGTATATGGAAGGGTAGTCTTTTTTGAAACTTAAATAGCAGACGAGTCGAAGGAGACAATTATGTGCGATTGTGTACGCAGTAGAGTAGTAGATACGGTTCATGTATGTTAACTGTGTGCCATGCCCGACCCGTGGTTGTCGCATAACTATAGACCACCTTGCACCAACCCACATAGAGAAATCTTAAAAATAGTTACCCGCCTTGATCAATTTAAATATTGATGGTTCTGCGGGTTCATCTCTCTAAATTGCACACAGGTATTATGTTCGGGCCGTGTGTGATGTTTGTTCCTCCGGCGCCACATCAAACCCTTCATAAAAATTACAGTTTGTCTCGGCTTTTCATTCCCTCCAAGTAATATTTAAAGTAGCCGCGACAATTCCTCAAATACCCCCTAGGCCCCTCCCACCCCAACCCCACACAACTCCCTCGCTTGAACCCTAGCGACCTCGCCATCATCGTCGTCCCCGCCGCCGCCGACCCCGCTCGATGTTCCACAGTCAACCTCTCCTGCTCTCCCCGTCCAGTTTACGAACCCGTCATCGTACCCTCGCTGCCCTGAATTTCTTAGATGGAGCCTGCTAAACACACCCTTCCTCATAGATCCGCACTGATCCCCACCGCAGACCGTCGCAGCCTTATCCCAGCTACAGTTGCAGGGGAGATCAAGGAGCGAATGGCCATTCTGTTGGACAATGCCGAGGTGGCCGCCGAGGCTACCGGGGAAGCTGACTATGATGATGAGGTGCCTGCCGAGATTGCCAGGGAAGCTGACTATGATGACAAGGTGCCCGCCGAGGCTGCAGAGGCCGTCAGGGAAGCTGACTATGATGATGAGGTGGCCGCCGAGGCTGCCGAGGCCGCCGGGGAAGCTGTCCACGATGATGAGGTGGCCGCTGAGGCCGCTGGGGAAGCTGATTACAATGACAAGGTGGCCTCCAAAGCCATCGGGAAATCTAATGAGTACGAGGCTGTAAAACAACGGGTTCCCATATGAATGCATATCGACGTAGCCAGCTATGACGTCGAGCTCGTCGACAATGACGGCTTGTCTCGGGCTATGTCACACATAAAGTAGCCCTACCCCGACCCCTCGGGTTTGACCCCCCGTCAACCTCATGCAAGGCCCAACTGCTGATCTACTCTGCTTCTCTCTCAAGAATTTGCCTTCCTTCATCTCCATGGAACCTCTTTTGTTATTTATGAAGGACATGTTCTATGGCGGTGGCTCGACATCTTCAGCTACCAAGTCAGACCTCATCGACGACGCCAACAACGGCACCCTATCCGTCTCTTCCAAGGGGAAAGAGCACGTCCATGACATTAGGGAGGGCACCCTACATCCCAGCTCATCCAAGGGGAAGGATCCCATCTGCGAAAACAGGGAGCACACCTATAATCCGCACTCTTCTAATGGGAATGAGCCCATCTGTGATAGGTGAGGAAACCCATCTCATGTTAAATTACTTCACTCATGCTAAATGTATGGACTCTCTAGTGGAATTTCATCAATACCGGTCTCAATACCCATATATGGTTCATGTTAAACCTGGTGCAGTTAACACGTTCACTATTTATTTTAGTTCTTTGGCATGTGATGTTCAATTATACAATTTCATGTTTAAGCACCTGGTATGTTCTATCCAATTTCGACAGTACAGTTCAAATGACTATTTTTGGTTGCTATCAAGCCTGTTGTAGTGAGCATATGCCTTGTTTAACTGTTTTTCCTAGATCGGTTGTTTGTACTGGCCATATGTCCTTGTTCAATTGCTATATAGTATGTCTTGTTTATTTCACTTATTCACGTTGTGAAGTTCTAAAAATGCAAGTATGCACTTTCCAGTTCAATTTCATCATACCAGTTTCAATGGCCATATGTAGTTCCGTTTAAGCCTGGTGCAGTTAACACACCCACTGTTTATTTTTGTTTTTTCACAATGTGATGTTCAGTTATACAATTTGATGTGTAAACACGAGCTACATTCTATGCAATTTCAAAATTACCACTATGAATGACTATATTTGGTTGTTGTTAAGCTTGTTGTAGTGAGCACATGCCTTTCCATTTTATGTAACTATAACCAGTGTGCTTAAATGTGCACAATATCAGTTAGAATGACTATATTTTGTTGTTGTTAAATGCTAAGCCTATTGCAGTTAACACGTATCTCCACTTATTATTAGCTTAGCTAGTGTGCTTAAACCTACACATTGAAGCTATCATTTTATGATCAATTTATTTACCATGCATATATTTGGATGATGTTTAGCCTGTTAGTACTTAACATGCCTTTCGGTGTACTTACCCAAGACAATGTCAGGAACAACTGTTGTTTTTCATCGAGGTTAGTTTCATCACATGGCTTATATATATACTCCATCCGCCCCAAAGTATAAGATGTTAATACATCAAATATGTCAGTATTTTGGATGTAATAAGATCTTATATACTGGGACAAGGAATATTGTACTACGTCATTGTGCAATTTATGTTCAGCTTCTCATACTAACTTGTTGCTTGAAGGTACATATGTCACTGGTAAAGATCCGCGTGTCGACCCTTTTGCATATAGGACAATGAGATATTCATGAACCAACATCAAGTGAGGAAACTTATAAAGGTTGTTAATAAAATGGGACAAAATATGGCAATTAAACTATTTCTTTACACCTTATCCAAGATAACAGTGAACTCCAGGATGGTAACTACGAACTCGGTACCCTTCTTTTTACTGTCCATAATGAGTTATTAGCTTACCAATTTGCAATGTCTGAATCTATTTTGTTTGTAGTGGTTCTCAAAGCAGTTTACTCGGGATTACCTTTCAAACTACATGATTGGTGGACCTGCAAACGTTAAAGTATATCTACCAGGCCCCGATGACTACCTAGATGTCCTCATCAACACAGAGAAGGATGGGTCGTCCTCCATCACAAGGGGCTGGCCTAGAGTCGTTCGTGCATTTTGCATGGAGGAGGACACAATATGGGCATTCCGCTTCACCTTCTATAACTGCCAAAGTGTCTTGTGCCTCTTCCTTTACCATATTTAATACAAGTATGCAACCGTGGTTCATCACTATTTATCTGGTCCTCATGTAATTATTATTTCTTGATGTAATTCTTGAACATATGTATCTGTGAACGGAATAATGCATTGGTTGTTTAACCTATGTCTATATAAGATGGATATGAAAAATGCAATAGCCTACTATCGAATTCAAAATCAGTAGAATTTTAAATTGTCGCGATTAAAATTGCCGAAAAATATGCTCTGTAGGTCATTACATCGCACTAGGTTTGCAAAGAAGAACGTGTGTGATATACCTCATGATTCGATACGTTTCAAAGAGAGAAACCGTGTGCCACAATGCACACAATTGCCGTCTGCAAACCATGTGTGATGTTAGACAATATCAGAAACGGTTAAGCAAACCTAAATATTTTGTGACAGTCTCCTTATCATACACGATTTCTAATGTTTATCTATTTTTTTATGTCATATGCATTCGACACGGGTATGACAGTTGGAGAGTTTGCGAATATTCATATATCGCAAACGACTCTGGAGGACAAAATGTGTGTGATTGTCTCCCTACCATATTCATATACGCGCTTTACTATTATGAATTGTTTATGATTTGGCACACATCATAAATGGTGTGCTATTGAATTCCGCGTGCGATGTTAGTGTGATCTAACACAAGTTGCAAGGATGGACCGTATGGGAAGGGTGCCATATCTCAAACGATTGACAGGTGACTCTCGTTTGTGATAGATACAGAAATCCCATGTGCTTCATTTTGCCAAACCTTTGTGTTTGTTGGCCTCCATCACCGACGATTTTGCCGTGTTTTGTGGTATGGACCCCCCCTATCGCCGACACAGACAACGCGGCGGTTTACAACTACGTCGCGGAAAGGGGTTAAAACCGTCTGTATAGCACGTCGTTGCACCAGTGTTAGCATCCTTAGGGTCAACATAACATTCCGGTTATACCACATACGACCCTTCCTCAAGGAAACCATTGAGGAACCGATGTTTTGAAATCCATCTGCCAGATTTCATAATCGAAAAATGCAGCAACTGCGAACGTAATTCCAACAAACTTTAGCATCTCTACGGGTGAGAAAGTCTCATTGTCGTCAACTCCTTGAACTTGTCAGAAACTTCTTTGTGGCAAGTCCAGCTTTATAAATGGTGACATTTACCATCAGCGCATGTCTTCTTCTTAAAGGTCCATTTGTACTTAGCGGCCTGCCATTCATCGGTCAAGTCTACCAAAGTACATACTTGGTTTTAATACATGGATCCTTTCTCGAATTTCATGTCTCCTAGCCGTTTGTTTGAATCCGGGCTCATCATTTCTTATTCATAGCTCATAGGCTCACTCATGTCAAACAATATGACCTCCAAGACAGGATTTTCATACCACTCAGGGGCGGTATGAGTCCTTGTTGACCTATGAGGTTTGGTCGTGACTTGAGCTGAAGCTTCATGATCATCATCATTTGCTTCCTCTTCACTTGTTTTAGGCACCGCAGAAACATCTTTATGCGTCATGCTACTATCCAACTAAAGTGACGGTTCAACGACCTCATCAAGTTCTACTTTCCTCCCACTCAATTCTTTCGAGAGAAACTCTTTCTCGAGAAAGGTCCCGTTTTTCGCAACACACATTTTCCCGGATCTAAGATAGAAGGTATACCCAAAATTTTCCTTAGGGTATCCTATGAAGATGCATTTTTCCGCTTTGGGTTCGAGCTTACCAGATATAAGTGTCGCATTCCCAAACTCTAAGAAATGATAGTTATGGTTTCTACACAACCATAAATCATAAGGTGTCATGTCAACGAATTTAGACAGTGCCCTATTCAATGTGAATGTTGTTGTCTCTAATGCATAACCCCAAAATAATAGTGGCAAATCGGTAAGAGACATCATAGTATGCACCATATCCAATATAGCACGACTACGACGTTCGGACACATCATGACACCATGGTGTTCCAGGCCGCGTGAGTTGTGAAACAATTTCCACAATGTCTTAAATGTATACCAAACTCGTAACTCGGATAATCACCTCCATGATCACATCGAACACATTTTATATTCTTGTCACGATGATCTTCAACTTCACTCTGAAATTTCTTGAACTTTTGAAACACTTTAGACTTGTGTTTCACTTAGTAAATATACCCATATCTACTCAAATTCTCAGTGAAGGTAAGAAAATTAGGATGTCCACCGCATGCTTCAACACTCATTGGACCGCATACATCAACATTTATCATTTCCAATAGGGATAAATGTATGTGTGCTCTTAGTTGTGTCCCCCTCGACTGATTTGCCCCTAATTTATCAAAACATGCGGTTTTGCACAGCTCGTGTCCCTCTTCTTGCATTTTTGCCCTTCTGGCACGGTTTCGTCCAGTCAGCGCCGTTTGACCACAAACGACGGGTTACTTTGGACACCGCTTGCGCCCGTACTCACTCACACTCTCTAATTCCCCACTCTTGCTCTCTCTCTTTCCCTCTCACGAACCCTAAATTGCGGCGCCAAGCGGCAGCGGCCAGATCCACTCCAAGGTGATGGGGGAGAGTGGAGAGAGCGTCGGTGGTGGTGGCGGTGGTGGTAGGGACAACACTCCTCCACTGCGGCGCGGAGAAGGCGGTTGCAGCAGCACCAACGGCGACAAGGGCATTCCTTGTGGCAGATCTGCACCAACGGCGAGGAGCGGTGGTGGATCTGCACCAACGGCGATAAGTGGGGGCGGATCTGCACAGCAAATTCCCCCAATGTTAGTTTCTACACAGGAGATTTGCTTGGATTTAGGGTTTAGGCTAGAGTTTGTGCATTCTCTCACTGGAGATTTTGTGTTATATGATAGGATGGATCCAGCTACAACTTTCTTTCTTTCAGTTAGAATGGAAACCACTGTTCTAGTTTCTAGTGGTACAAAAGGAAAAGATTGTGGATTCTCATTTCCTTTAGTTTGGACTACACTAGTTCATATACTAATTTTAGGGCTGCCATTTGTGCCAAGTATCCATGGGGATTGTTTGATGTCGTGGAGATCAGATACTGGGATAGTTCCAAACTTTGTTGAGTCCCTGTGCAGTGTGATGAAGAGTTAGGTTTGATGTTTGCAAGTAATGCAGCAACTATGTCATGCAATATGGAAATCACAGTTACAATGAACTACAGGACAGAGATGTGTGAAACCATCTAGTTCCAGGTCATCTGCGTCTAGAGCTAGGGCTAGCAGTAGAACACCAAGTGCTCCTAGAACACCAAGTGCTAATGCAACTGCAAGTGTCAATGAAAGCCAAGAACACCAAAATAAGACACTTGATCCTATTGTGGAGGAGGCATTGCCTGAGGCACCTGGTGTAGAGGATGAGGTTCTATATCTTGGATATGTCTAGCACAATAATGATGAAGAAAATGCAGAGATAAAGAGTACATTCCTGCAGAATTTTCAGATGCAGATGATGATGAGAAGCAAGAGGATGTTGAGATGGGAGTTTTTGAAGATGCAAAAGAGGATAGAGCTGTAAAGATGTATGACAGGAAAAATCCATGTATATATGAAGGTGTGGTCTTTCCTAGGGCAGTTCACTGCAGAAATGCAGTTTCAAGCTTCTCAATCAAGTCTGAAACCGAGTTCCTTACTCTGAAAAGTGATCCAACAAGGTTTACTATCGAGGTGTGTCAAGCAGAATAAAGTTGTGGAACAGGAGCTTCAAAGTAAAGGTTTCTCTCCAAAAAGAGCAGCAACAACTATCGAAGCTCCAAACCCATCAAAGAACACTAGAAGCAAGGCAATGCAAGCTCCAAACCCAGCCAAGAACACCAGGAGCAAGAAACTTAAGTTCTAGTACTATGTTATATTTGGCAGTGATGTTATCTTGTTAGTGTGTGTTGGTACAATGAACTGATGTATTTGGTACTATGTTATATTTGGCAATGCACTATGAAGTGATGTATTTCGTACAATGTCAGCTTGCTGAATTTGGTACAATATGTGCTCTATCAGGTTGATATATAAGGTTGCTCTATTTGGTACAATATGTGCTCTATTTGGTACAATTGGTTGCTCTATCAGTTTGATATATTTGGAACAATGTGTGCTCTATCAGTTTGCTGAATTTGGTACTATCATATGGACGAAATCTGTATTTCATACAATGTCACAAGCATCAGCAGAGAATAATGATCTTGAAATTTAGCATTCAATAGTGCATCATAAACAACATTCAGGTCATCTCTCTCACACACTTTCTTCAGCAACCGCTACAAACTACAACACAAAAAACACAACAACACACATTCCAACAAACAACAATGCCAGAACTAGCAGCATCTCATCTCTCTCTCTCACTGTCTTCTTCAAAGCAAGATTTTTCTTTGACAACTCCATGTTTTGCTTCTGCATTTTGTGGCTTCTGATCCAGCTTTGCTCTACCTCTGCGTGCAGGTCTTCAAAAGCAAGGGTAGCATGCAATGGAGGAGGAGGATCAACCCAAACCACCCAGTGACACTCATGTGGTAACTTCCCATCACATTATCAAAACATTAGAGCATAAACACCATCTAAAACATGGTATAATTCACAAGATCTTACATCTATAGGGCACCCTAAAAAATGGCGGCCAGTGTTAGCTCCTCCCCACGCAACACGCCGGGCAGGAACAAGGCCATGACCAGGGCGGCGATGCTTTGATAAATGCTTCAATCCACAATAACTTCCATTTGGAAGATAGAACTAAGAGACATGCTCCACAATCCCGACCCCATCAACCTAAATCAGAAATTTCCCCAGTTATCACTAACCCTATAACGCATTGGGGAGGAAGAAGCATCGTCGGAGTTTTACTTACCTCTCCGATCACCGGTGAGAAGATGAAAGAGCCCGAGCCCTCCATGCGCCGCCGCTCCTTGCTCTACCACGCCATGCCTTGCCTCCCAATCCTTTTTCCTCACTGGCTTCCTCGTTCTGCTCTATTTCCTTGCGCTAGCACATTGAGGACGAAGGTGTATTAGGTATAGCACCCACAGGGGCAAAAATGTACAAAGTAATGCGTCGTTTGCGGTCAAACAGTGCTGACTGGACGGAGACGTGTCGGAAGGGCAAAAACGCAAGAAGGACGTGAGTTGGGCAAGACCACGTGTTTTGATAAATTAGGGGCAAATCAATCAAGGGGGACACAACTAAGGGTATAAGTACAAAAATCCCTGTCCAATAAGTCACTTGCCTGCTCAATCGTATCGCAAATGGGGTCTAAGTCATCTTGCCCATGAGGCATGGTCTACATGTCTCAACCAGTTCAAAATTGAGCGAGTCCAAAGATCCATCAACATGGAGTTTCTTCATGCCCTTTATACAAATATGGCCTTAGCGGCAGTGCCACAAGTATGTGGTACTATCATTATTAACTTCTACATCTTTTTTCGTCAGTATTATGAACATGTGTATCACTATGATTGAGATTCAATAAACCATTCACAATGGGTGCATGACCATTGAAGGTATTATTCATGTAAACAGAATAACCATTATTCTATAACTTAAATGAATAACCGTATTGCAATAAACACGATCTAATCATGTTCATGCTCAAGGCAAACACCAAATAACATTTATTTAGGTTCAACACTAATCTCGAAGGTAGAGGGAGCATACGATGGTGATCACATGAACCTTGGAAACACTTCCAACACACATCGTCACCTCACCCTTAGCTAGTCTTCGTTTATTCCGTAGCTTTTATTTCGAGTTACTAACATTAGCAACTGAACTGATATCTAAGACCCAGGTGCTACTACGAGTATTAGTAAGGTACACATGATAACACGTATATCAAATATACTTTGGTTGACGTTGCCAACCTTCTTATCTGCCAAGTATCTAGGGCAGTTACGCTTCAGCGACTGTTCTCCTCATAATGGAAGCACTTAGTTGCGGTTTTGGATTCAACCTTGGGTTTCTTCACTGGAGCGGCAACTGGCTTGCCATTCATGAAGTTTCCCTTCTTGCCCTTGCCCTTCTCGAAACTAGTGGTTTTACTAACCATCAATATTTGATGCTGCTTCTTTATTTCTACCTTGGCGGTGTCAAACATCGCGAATAGCTCAGGGATCATATTTTCCATCTCTAGAGTGTTTATAGTTCATCACGAAGCTCTAGTAGCTTTGTGGCAGTAACTTGAAGAACTATATCAATCACTATCTTATATGGAAGATCAACTCCCACTTTATTCCAGCGATTGTAGCACCCAGACAATCGGAGCACATGCTCACCGATTGAGCTATTATCCTTCATCTTGCAGGCAAAGAATATTGTTGAATGTCTCATACCTCTCAACACGGGCACGAGCCTGAAATCCCAATTTCAGCTCTTGGAACATCTCATATGCTCCGTGACAGTCAAAACGTCTTTGGAGCCTCAATTCTAAGTCGTAAAGCATGACGCTCTGAACCATCAAGTAGTAATCAAAAGTGCATGTATAATGTTCTCAACACCCACAGATTACGCTTGAGGGGGTGGCGCACCGAGCGTTGCTTAAAATACATAAGCCTACTATGCAACAATGAAGACAATCCTCAGTTCACGGACCCAGTCCGCATAATTGCTACTACCATCTTTAAACTTAGTTTTCTCTAGGAACATATCAAAATACACGGGAGCTACAACACGAGTTGCTTCGAAACAATGATCCTTCACAACGGTGCACACTTGGGGAGAACACAATTTTATCTTGAAATTTTGGAGAGTGATCATCTTATAATGCTATAGTCGTTCTAAGAAAAATAAGATGCATAAAAGGATTAACATCACATGCAAATCATATAAGTGACATTATATGGCCATCATCGTCTTGTGCTTTTCATCTCCATCTCCAAATCACTAGCATGATCTCCATCATCACCGGCATGACACCGTGATCTCCATCATCGTGTCGTCACGTGGTTGTCGCGCCAACTATTGCTTGTACAACAAATCCTAACGCATAGCGATAAAATAAAAGCAATTACATGGTGTTTAGTGATTGACACACAGGTCATACAATAAATTAAAGACAAACCTATGGCTCCTGCCGGTTGTCGTACTCATCGACATGCAAGTCTTGATAACTATTACAAAACATGATCATCTCATACATCAACATATATCAAATCACGTCTTGGCCATATCACATCACAACATGCCCTGCAAAAACAAGTTAGATGTCCTCTACTTTGTTGTTGCAAGTTTTACGTGGCTGCTATGGGCAACTAGTAAGAATCGTTCTTACCTACATAAAGCCACAACGGTGATAATAAATTTGACTTTTAACATTCTACAAGGATAGCCTGTGTCGAATCCGATTCAACTAAAGTGGGAGACACACACACCCGTCAGCCATCTTTATGCAACAAGTGAATTTCAATCGATGGAACCGGTCTCTCGTACATGGACGGGTAAGGTTGGTCCAGGCCGCTTAATCCCACAATACCGCCGAATCAAGATAAGACTAAGGAGGTAAGCAATCTGAACATCAACACCCACAAACTCTTTTGTGTTCTACTCGTGCATATCATCTACACATAGACCTAGATCATGATGCCACGGTTGGGGAACATTGCATGAGAAACAAAAAAATTCCTACGTACACCCAAGATCTATCTATGGAGATGCATAGCTATGAGAGGGCGAGTGTATCTACATATCCTTGTACATCGCTAAGCGGAAGCGTATATAATGCGGTTGATGTTGTCGTACTCTTCAGATCCAATCGCGATCCAATCCGATCTAGCGCCGAATGAACGACACCTCTGCCTTCAGCACACGTGCAACTCGATGACGTCTCCTCCTTCTTGATCCAGGAAGTGAGCAAGGAGAAGTATATGGGATCTCAACTACCACGACGGCATGATGATGATGGTGGTATCGCAACTCTGGCAAGGCTTCGCTAAACGCCTTCGGAATGACGTACGAGGAAGAAACGGGAGAGACGGGAGGAAGGTCGCGGCCGTGGGAGGGTGTGCAGCCCCCTTGCGCCTCCCCAACTTTATATAGGTGTTGGAGGGTGTGGTGGCTTGCCCTCCAATCCCCTAGGGTCATTGGTCAAGCGGGAGGAAGGAAATGCCTCCGTTCCTTCCCCACCAATCACTATCCCCTTTTAGGGATCTCAATCTTATCCTTTTTGGATATGATCCTATTCCTTTTAAGGGGGAATCTTGATGATCCTAGACTAGGGGTGTGGAGACTTTCCCCACTACACACATTTGTGTGGTCCCCATGCAGGTGGGCCCCACTCAGGAACCTTCTACAGCCTTTCCGGTACAATACCAAAAAAGCCCGAACATTTTCTAGAACCCTGAATATGACTTCACATATATAAATCTTTACCTCCAAACCATTTTAGAGCTCCTCGTGACGTGTGGGATTTCATCCGTAACTCCGAAAAACATTTGGTCACCAATGTACAATCCCAATACTACTCTTGCATCATCGAACGTTAAGCGTGCGGACCCTACGGGTTCAAGGATCATGTAGACATGACCGAGACACCTCTTCGGTCAATAACTAATAGCAGGACCTGGATGCCCGTGTTGGTTCCTACATATTCCACGAAGATTGTTATCGATCGAACCACGATGCCAAGGATTAAATCAATCTCGCATGCAGTTCCGTTTGTCGAGCGGTATGTTACTTGCTCGAGATTCGATCGTCGGTATCTCCATACCATGTTCAATCTCCTTACTAGCAAGTCTCTTTACCCGTTCTGTAATACAACATCATGTGACTAACTCCTTAGTCACATTGCTTGCAAGCTTCTTGTGATGTTGTATTACCGAGTGGGCCTAGAGATACCTCTCCGTCATACGGAGTGACAAATCCCAGTCTCAATCCACGCCAACCCAACAGACACCCTCGGAGATACCTGTAGAGCACCTTTATATTCACCCAGTTACGTTGTGATGTTTTATACACACAAGGCATTTCTCCGGTGTCAGGGAGTTGCATGATCTCATGGTCATAGGAACAAATACTTGAAATGAAGAAAGTAGTAGCAATAAACTAATACGATCAAACCCTATGCTTATGGTTGGGTCTTGTCCATCACATCATTCTCCTAATGGTGTGATCCCATTATCAAATGACAACTCATGTCTATGGCTAGCAAACCTTAACCATCTTTGATAAAAAAAACTAGTCTAGTAGAGGCTTACTAGGGACACTTTGGTGTCTATATTCCCACACATGTATTTGAGTTTCCAGTCAATAAAATTATAGCATGGATAATAAACGATTATCATGAACAATAAAATATGATAATAACTAATTTATTATTGCCTCTAGTGCATATTTCCAATAAAACCTCCACAGCTGAAAAATCAACCATGGAATAAGATTAGAACGCATCCCGGTACAAGGATGAAGGTCGGCGACAACATGAAGCCCTTACCACTATTAAGTGGGGCGATCTCCTCAAGAATCACTCCCGGGCTGCCATGCGGCTCCAACTGATCTGCCTCCGGCCGCTCTACGGTAGAAGGCAAGCTCTCGAATCCACTCCCTACAAAGGTGGAATCGAATGTCAACAAAGGCTTATCCACAACCACCTCTAAAAACAACGGAAACCGACCGAGCATGCTCAATAAGTTCTCTTCTCTTTGACACTGGCACCACCAGTGACATCATGAGTTTTGGAGGAGGTTGGGTCAACCCGGGGCTGGCGTAATAACGGCACCTTTGATGCCTAACTCAAAAGGCTGCCCCTAGAGCCTGTAAAGTTGTTTGCCTCCTCGTGACGGGCCGGATCAAGGGGTCCCCCGTGGACCATAGGTTTAGGCTCGTCCTCGCCTTCACTAAGAGGGCCGGAGGAGCAATCATCCCCAGGGGTGTCATCATTAGCCACCTCGTTGGTCGTTCCACCACTGACGGAGGTAGCGACCTTCCCCTTCTTTGAACGAGGGGATCTGTCGGTGCGTCCTGCGGGAGGTCATGCTTCTCCGGGCGCAATGCCTGGCCCTGTAGTGGGGTTTGCGACTCAATGCAAGCAAAATCCACGAGCTCCTACATGGCCAATAGTCTGGAAGTTACAACACAACCAAAAAAGGGATTCGCCATCATTCAAAATGGAATCAGTCAAAGGAGCCTATCTCTGTAGGCAGAGCATTCTGATAGAAGGCCCCCACCATGACCTCCATCGAGATCTTGGCAGCCTCTAGCCCATCAACAAGGCAAGCCGACGATAGATATCCTTCTCCTCGAGCTCGTCCGAGGAGACCCGGCGCGGGTTGTACGGGTCGCGGTAGTAGCACATTAGTGTTCCCCGGGCCTAAAGAGGGAGCGCATTGCGCTCCCTTTAGGCCTCTCTCCTTCAGGCCGGCAGTTACAGACATCAGCAGATCGGCATCCTTCGGGAAATCGACTAGAGAATCCCAACAGTTCATACGCGTCGGGGGCTGCCGAAGAAGGTCGTTAGGCTTCCCTCCAGCCCGAAGACATAAAACTATTTCTTGTGCCAGGACCCCATCGATTTGGGAGGTCCATTAGAAAGAAGGGAGACTGAGGTAGCAGCTGGTGACTTGCCCCGGCAGTGTCACGAATTGTTTTCATCTTATCTCTAGTAGGTGTTTGCCTTCCAATTCTTATATTCAAATATATACTCGCCCTCGGAGCTCAATAACAGTTCCATCACATTATATCAATCTCCCTCTTTATTTCTTTTACATGGTACCATCTTAACCCCGATCCAAACCCAAGCCATCGCCGCCGCTCTCGGACTGTGCAATCCCCGAAACGATCAATCTCCATGATCGTCACCAAGGACCACGCATCCGCGCCACCCGTACTTAGACTTCGTTCGTCGGTCATGTTGACCGGCTGTTCTATATAGTCTTTTTTTCCAATCCGTGATTGAGATTTTTCTTTTTCTCTTGCCGATCTATAGATCGGTGTTATTTTTCTTTGATTTTTCGATCTAAGATCTCATCTCATGGAGTCGCCCACTCCTTCCCTCGTCTGCGACGGTACTTCAACCCGGCAGCGACTCCCGCCTCCAACTGGATCGATCTCCATGACATTGGCGCCTGTACTTCAAAATCGGCCATCTCGGACTCTGCGGCAGCTCGCTCCTGCACTAACCCCCGCCTCCAACTGGATCGGTATCCATGACTGCTCGCGCAGTCTTGGGTTGGCTTGTCGTCCCACACTGTGTGGCCTGCTCATCCGTCCCACGTGGCTGATGTTGATTGCTCACGCGCCTGCGCCGGTATGATTCTGCGCCCAGGTCTCGGCTGCTCACGCTGTCACGCATGATGCGCTCAGCTGATTGCATGCATACGCGTGTATGGATTAGCCTCCCAACACAATGCATGTGTACGGATCAGCCTACATACACAAACGTGTCTCGATCTGGTTGCGCCCTCCTGGCAGGCTTGCGGCAAGTCGTGAGTCGTCCGCATTTTCTCGGATTTCGGTCTGATCACACGCATACGCCTACCTAAAAGCAACTCCAACCAACCGATTCAAATCGTTCGGGACCTTTGTTTGCTTTTTGTTTATTTAGGTTGGCGAAGCGGATGTCCGTATCCGCTTTGCGAAATTGGTCGGAGCGTGGGCTCAATGGAAGCCGACCCAAATTTGCCATCGACAAAATAAATAAAGAACACGTGATATAAAATAAAAGTTATAAAACATTAATTAAACATAAATGGCCGGTCAACCGCCGGCCAAATTCCACTTAAAACATAATTAAACATAAAAAAAACTACGCACCTATTGCCCCCTAGTCATCCACCTCGCCCTTGCCCTTGTTGTCGTCATCGCCATCGCCGTCGCGGCCGGTGAGGTTGACGAAGACAAGAGGTGGCCCAGCCCAACCGAGCGCCGCTTGGTAGGCTGCCAAGGCAGCGTACTTCGGCGTGTGCTGCTGCGGCAACATTGCGGCAAGCCGGGCGCACTCCTTCTCCTCCTCCTCCAGGCGCAGCGCTTCCTCGTCTTTCTCTCACTCGATCTGTCGCTGGCCGTCCTCCGCCTCCTAGGCGAGCCAGTGCGTCTTCCAATGCTCAAGGTGGGCCAGCTCCTTCTCCGGCGTCGAGGCGTACCAGACCGGAGGCGCACTGACCCACTCGCGAACCATGTTGGTCCACGTGTATGACTCCTCCGTCCAAGTGGGAGGAGGCGGCGAGCGCTTCCGCATCGGCATGGGCTCCGGCTCCGCCTCGACTTTTGGCTCGGACACGGGCGATAGCGGCATCGGCTACGGACGAGGAGGCGATGGCGGCGGGACAAAGATCGGGCTGTGGACGGAGTCCCCCACAGTTGAGAGGGTGAGGGCCTGGTCCAGGGCATCCCAGTGAGCGTCCTCCTTGATACGGCTAGCCTCCAGCGCGTTCTTGAGGGCTAGCTCGACGGCGGCCTGGTACATCTGCTCCGCCTCCTCCTCCTCCGCAGCACCTCGGGTGGCGGCGGAGGGACGGCATGGTCGACATGCACGCCCCGACATTGCTCCTAGTTGGGGGAGTCCGAAGCATAGCCACGAATGGCGCGCTGCTCCGGCGTGAGGGCCTCATGCCGTCGGTGAACCTCCTCGGCGTGCGCTCGTGGCGTGCACGGCACCGCCGGAATGGGGATCCGCTACGGATCCACATGCCAACCGTGTGGCAGGTTGATATCTGGATATTGCAACGGCCGGCGGTACTGCCATTGCCACCGCGCCTGGTGGACTGGGATGTACAGCCGGTCCCATTTCGGCGGCGCGCTGCGACGTGGCAGCAGCGGCGGCAGCACAGCGGGCCCACGCGAAGAGCTCACGCTGGCACTCAACTTGCCCTTCCCTCCCTTCCGGCCGAAATACCACATGGCGAACTGGCTGGCTAGGGTTTTGGCTGGCTAGGGGTTTGCTGGTCGCCGGCATGGGAGCAATCATGGCCTAATGGGAGCAATCGCCGCACGCTTCCATTAAAAACACGACCCGTGCCCACCTTACACCCACAGCCAGGCGAGCCTCGGAGGTAGTTGGCCACATTTAATACGACCGGGGGGCGGTTGGCCGACAGACAAGTGGGGCCGAGGCGGACATGAGGGCATGCGCGGCGCGTCCGCTTGGCGTCCACACCGACTTAAATCCCGCCCAAATTCGGGCCTGAAATGGGTCGACGTGGACGCGAAGCGGACGCGATTTGGGACTGGGTCGGTGTGTTGGGCGCCTGTTTTCATCCACGGCGACACAAACAGACACGGGCGGATGAAATGGGTTGGCGCGTTGGAGTTGCTCTTAGGTAAGTTCCGTGAAGATTATCCCGAGTAGAGATTGTTTTTCCACTAATTGAGCAACGGACTATCACTTGGTCATCCAGTCGGACCACGGCGTCGCCATTCATGTTCCTTTTTTCGGCTGCATCGACCTGCTTGTCATTGCTGCGTTGTCCCTGTGGGCCGTAGTGTCGTGGCCCACGGTCAACCGTTGCCTTAGGTCATCCATTCAAGACCGTCTCCATCGCTTCACCGACTCTCGCGTTGCCGCTGCATCGTCCCATAGGGTCGTAGCAACCGTGGCACGTGGTCCCTGTCGTCGCCCTATGGTTTTCCTCATCGCCACTAATTCGGGTCGTCGCGTTGCGGCACGCGGTTCACTTCACCGTCCATGCCCATCGAATTTTGTGTGGTATGCATCACGCCGCCTTCCTAGGCATAGAAATGCCACCGTCTGCGCTGGTCTTTGTCACACTATCGGGTTCTTCCTTGTCTACTCAAGCACCGCCTTCGTGCTCCTAACCTAGCCGGCGCTACCGCTCTTCTTCCTGGTCCATGGTGACTATGTCACCGTCAGCCAACCGACTCGACATCGACCAGGACGTCCCTCTCATGGCTCCCCCCACCACAGCTACACCTAGTGGCGGATCCAACTCAACATGACAAGATGGTCCAACAGTGTAATTCTTCATAGAAATATATTATTTTTAATTTTTTTCTATGATATATAGGCTATGTGGAAATCCTAGCATGGCCATGGACTACCCCACAGCCCAAGAGCAACATTCCAATTCTTGTAACCATTTCCATAAGATCAATCTTATATGAATTTCCATGTGTGAGTTGATTTCATGAATATTGTCTCATGCCATCCATTTTGTATCATGGCATTCATTTCATAATGTGCATCATGGTATTTTAAGTGTGTGTGTTTGATGTGATGAGTAATGTCACTTTCTGATTTGATCATATTTGCAAACCCTCTATGACTTCAACCAAAAAACCATTCTCTTCCTATTCTTTCTTATTTGGAGAAGTATGCCTCCCTGCCTCACTTTTATGTCCACTATTTTTTCTAAATTCTTGATACTTGTAATATGTGTTGGGTTTTTCCGTGACGAGGAACGGATGATGCAGCACATTATAGATAAGAATTTCTCTTAGTGAGAATCAAGGTTATTGAACCAATAGAAGGACCAGGCAACCCCCGTTGGCGGTGCCTACACATAAAATAGCAAATACTTGCTCCCAACGCGAGCAAGAGGGTTGTCAAGCCCCTTAAACTCGTTACATGCAAGTAGGTAAGTAGTGTAGTTGATAGTTGGATAAATATAAATTGCAAAATAAATAAAAAGTAAATAATGGAAGCAAGGAAATAATACGTTCGTAAGTATATATATAAGTGAATAGGCCCGGGGCATAGTGTTCTCTAGTGGCACCTCTCTCGAAGTAGGCATAGAGTGGGTAAACAAATTACTGTTGGGCAATCGATATTCACGGCAATGATCATATGTATATTCACGACAATAATCATATGTATATAGGCATCACATCCATAAGCAAATATGATGATTCTTGTGTGCAGCTATTACTATTACTCCACGTCGAGAGTTCTTCCATGCTTGCCTCTCTAAGTATTAAGTTCATGACAAATAGAGTAATGCTTGGAGAACGATGACATGATGTAGACAAAGAGAATCCAGTCAACATAAATATACCCCATCATTTTATCCTTAGTGGCAATAATACAAATATGTGTCTTTCTCTTTCTGTCGCTAGGATATAAAGCACTGCAAGATTAAACCCACTTCAACACGCCCCTCTCACGGAAGATAGATCAATCTAGTTGGCCAAACCAAATCAATAGATTATAGAGATTTTTGAAGCTAATAAGAAAATAAGAATCTTATAATTCA
This sequence comes from Hordeum marinum, assembly GCA_022496015.1. Lineage (NCBI taxonomy): Eukaryota > Viridiplantae > Streptophyta > Magnoliopsida > Poales > Poaceae > Hordeum > Hordeum marinum. Next base: position 334,408,483 of record CM039677.1, on the reverse strand, counting down.
GAGAAGACTCAAAACATTTTATTCATAATCTGAACATATACCCACAATTCATCGCATACCAACAAACGCACTGCACAAAATGATTACATAGATCATCGCAAAGATGTGATGAACTTTGTATTGAAGAGCGGAGAGAGAGAGACATCTGTTTACTGGCTATGGATCTGTATGTCTTTGGTAGACTACTCACACATCATCATGTGAGCGGCAAGGTTGATGTAAAGCCCTCCATGGTCGATCCCCCTCTGGCAAGGCACCGGAAAAGGGCTCTAGATGGGCACACAACGGAACAGAGACTTGCGGCAGTGGAAAAAGTGTTTTGGGAGCTCTCCTGGAGTTTTCAGAATATCTGTGAATTTATAGGCCAAACAAGGACGTTGGGAGACGAGAGGAAGGCCCACGAGGTAACAGGGCACGTCGACCCCATGGGCACGCTTGTTTGTCTCATGGCTCCCTCGTACGACCTCCGGTCTTCTCCCAAAACTTCAAGGTATTATTTTTGTCCAGAAAAATCATAAAAAATTGTGAGAATTGAACTTCATTTGGTACCAGGCACTAGGTTAATAGGTTAGTGTTAAAAATCTGAAAAAGCCAAAAACATGCAGAAAACAGAAACTAGCACCACGCACTAGGTTAATAGGTTAGTGCTAAAAATTATATTAATTGGCAAATAAATGCCTAAGAAGCATCCTAGAATGATATTATTATAGCATGGAACAATCATAAAATATAGATACGTTGGAGACGCTCCATCCCCAAGCTTAATTCCTGCTCGTCCTGAAGTAGGTAAATGATAAAAACAGAATTTTTTAAGTGACATGCTAGCCAACATGTAATCTATTGCAGGTGTGATCATTGAGAAACGATGAAATAAAAAACATTAACATTATAATATCCATAAATATAAGTAGCATAATCATCAATATTCAAAATATATGATCATTAAAGAATGTTTACCCCCTCATTCATTTTATCACACTAGTAGAAAACCGGGCTTTAGTCTAGGCCTGAAATGCCATTAATCCCGGTCCACTCACGAACCGGGACCCATGGTGGCATCGGTCCCGGTTCATGAGGCCAGGGCGCCTGTGGCGCCTCGTGGGCCATTAGTCCCGGTTCGTCTGACCCCTTTATATTACCATGGCATGACTCCTTCTTCACCACGTAAATACAAATGTCAAGCACAACGGTGTTAAGTCAGGCAGTTGGATCCTACTTTTTAACGTGCTTCAGCTTTTTATCACTCACACAATACATGAGCGTGAACCATGGATATAGCGTATGGGTGGAATAGAATATGATGGTAGGTATCAAAGGGGTAAAAGGTGGAGAAGAAAGTCTTGCATCAACTCGGCGTATCAACAGGCTATGGAGATGCCCATCAATAGATATTAATGCGAGGAGTAGGGATAGCCATGCAATGAATGCACTAGAGCTATAAGTGTATGAAAGCTCGAATGAGGCTAAGTGTGTGTGCATCAAACTTGCTTGCTCATGAAGACCTCGGGCATTTGAGGAAGCCCGTCATCGGAAAATACAAGCCAAGTTCAATAATGAAAAAATCCTACTAGCATATGGAAGTGACAAAACATGATACTCTCTATATGAAAACATGGTGCCACTTTGGGGCACAAGTGTGGATAAAGAGGTAGTAGCACTGTCCCTTCTCTCTTTTCTCTCATTTACTTATTTTTCCCCTTTTTCATTTTTTCCTTTTCTCTTGTTTTTATTTTTCTTTCTTTTCCTCTCCCCCCTTTTTAATTTTTTAATTTTTCGTCTGGAGTCTCATCCCGACTTGTGGGGGAATCATTGTATCCATCATTCTTTCCTCACTGAGAAAGTGCCCTAATAACGATAAACATCACACTTTTATTTACTTACAACTCGATATGAAAAACTACTAAACAATATGACTCTATATGAATGCCCCTGGCAGTGTACCAGGATGTTCAATGATCTACCGTAACATGTATGATAATGATGAATGGTGGCTTTGCCACTAACTATGTGAGCTACTTGATCATGAAAAGCACTATGACAATGGGTGTACAAGTCATATGATATGACGATGTAAGTTTCATGGCAATATATCTCGGATTGGCTATGGAAATGCCATAATAGGTAGGTATGGTGGCTGTTTTGAGGAAGATATAATGAGGCTTTTGTGCAACAGAGTGTATCATGTCTCGGGTTTTGGATGCACCAGCAAAGTTTGCATTGATCCTCGAGCTGAAAAAGGACAATGCACGGTACCGAAGAGGCTAGCAAATATGGAAAGGTGAGAGTGCGTAGATCCATGGATTCACATTAGTCATAAAGAACTCACATACTTATTGCAAGGTTTTATTAGCTCTCACGAAGCAAAGTACTAATCGCATGCCCCTACGGAGAAGGTTGGGAGGAGTTGACCATTGCACGCCTCCGACCTAAACAACACTAGGATTTAAACAAGAAATAAGAATGCTCGTACATCAACGCCATGCCATAACCAATATTTAGATCAACAGAAAATATACACCCTTTAAATCTCGATATTTCTACTAACCGACAACCATGCACTAACGTCCTTTCATATTAACACATCAATATAATTAACCCCCAATTTCTCTTTTATGTGCTACTTGTGGCTTTGATTATGCATTCATTGAATACCTATTATTTTTTGACTAGTCTCATAACTAATTGACATTAACGTCCCTATTTATTACCTCTCAAACAAATATAAGTGAAGAAAGAGAGTGCAATTATTTCTATAAAATCTATACGCCAATGTGCTAAAAAAGATATAAGTGAAGTACTAGAGAAACTACTAAGCTCAAAAGATATAACTGAAGCACATAGAGTATTCTAACAAATCATGGTGAAACTGTTTCTGTCTCAAGTAGATGGCGGCAAACCATGATTATGGAAAATTAAAACAAAATAAAACCAAAGCAAACGACACTCCAAGCAAAACTTGTATCATGTGATGAATAAAAATATAGCTCCAAGTGACATACCGATGGATTGAGATGAAAAAGGGGATGCATTCCGGGGCATCCCCAAGCTTAGATGTTTGAGTCTTAATAGAATTTGACTTGGTGTTCCTTTAGATATCCAATCTTAGGCTCTTTGCCCTCCTTATTCCTTCATCCATCGTGATAACACCCAAAACTTGAAAACTTCAGCACGCAAAACTCAATAGAAACCTTTGTGAGATCCGTCAGTATAATAAACATATCAAATACTATAAGTATAGTTATAAATTTATTCATATTTTAATATTGCATAAGGTACTATATTCTAAATTCTCCATGAATTATACCCCCTGATATAATCCATAGAATCATCGAAACAAGCAAACTGTGCAAGCAAAAAACAGAATCTGTCTAAAATAGAACATTTTGTACTAATATAAAGAGAAACTACACTTATGTAACTCCAAGAATTCTAAGAAATTAGGAAACCCTGGGAAATTTGTATAGCAATACATTGTAAAATTTCAGATCAAAAAGATGTTCCAGTTAAACCGGAGAAATTCTAAATTTGACACAAAAATTTCTATTTTTGCAACGTATCAATTCTACTCATCGTGCAAGTCATCCCAAAAGTTGTACTTGGCACAAACACTAATTAAAACATAAAAGCACAATCATTACAAAGGAAAAATCATGTTATCAAACCAGAACATAAAGTAAAACAAGAAAAATAATATAACTATTGTGTTGCCTCCCAACTAGCGCTATTGTTTTTACGCCCCTAGCTAGGCATAATGAAAATGATCAAGTGTTGTCATCTTTAGTAGTCAATCCATAATTGTCCCTCAAGACATATCCATAAGGTTCTTTAATTTTATTCTTATTTAATTGTTCCATCTTGTTCTTTAATTGGAATTGGAATTTTATGTTTCCCTCTTTCATATCAATAATTGCACCTAAAGTTTGTAAGAAAGGTCTTCCAAATTTAATTGGACAAGTAGGTTTGCATTCGATATCAAGCATAATGAAATCTGCAGGCACATAATTTTTATTTTCAAGGATAAGCATATCATTTATTCTATCCAAAGGTTTTTTAAAGGTAGAATCGGCAATATTTAAGTTTAGGGAACAATCTTGAATATCGGTGAGATCTAGCACATCACAAAGAGATTCGGGTATAGTTCAAACACTAGCAACAAGGTCACACAATGCTTTGCATTCACATTTTTTCAGTTTTATTTTGATAGTAGGTTCTCATTCATCATGCAATTTGCTAGGTATAGAAACTCCTAGCTCATGTTTCATCATAAGCTTCTACTATATGTTTAGTAAAAGCCTTGTTTTTTTCATAAGCATTGAGTGAGATAATAATGGATTGCAACAAGCAAATACATTCTAGTATAGAGCAACTTTCGTAATTAAAGTCGTTGTAATCGAACATAGTGGGCACATCACCAGTTAAAGTTTTGACCTCTCCAAGCCCACTTTTTCAATTTCATCATTAGAATCATCACCCTCCAAACAAATGGGACACCTTCTAGACAATGTTGACTCATGTCTAGTCCGTTTATCATATATTGGAGTATTAGTAAACAAAGATTCAATAGGTTAAGTACCAATCATTTTAAGGTCTACATCATGATTACGGTAAAAACCGGGTGGAAGAGCCTTTTCTAAGAGTTCCCGCTTGGCTCTCAACCTCGCAATCCTCCCCTTATTATCATTAATAGATGTTTGGATTGATTTAATAGCTTCATTAAGATCAAGCTTGGGTGGCAAAAAAAATTAAGAGTTTTCACATCAAGAGCAATCCTATCAATATTGCTAGCCAAATCATCAACTTTATGCAACTTTTCTTCTACCAGACTATTAAAAATATTTTGAGAACTAATGAATTCGTTATTGGTATTCTCAAGATCAGAGGGTATCCTATTATTATTAGTAGTATAATAACTTCCGTAAGAATTTCCATAAGAGTTTCCATAATTATTAGAGGAATTACTGGGATATGGTCTAGCATTTAAATTTCCTCTATAATCATTGTTGAAATTGTTTTGAGAGATAAAGTTCACATCAATAGCAAAATATTTTTTTCAATCAAGGTAGAAACATGCATATCATTGGGATCAACATGAGTATTTTTACTAGCAATCATATTCATAAGAGCACCAAATTTTTCACTCAAATTGTTGATTTTTCAATAGAATTTACGTTCTTACTAGTTGGAACTCTTTTAGTATGGCATTGAGAATAATTTTCCATAATGTTATCTAGAAATTTGGTGGCCTCTCCTAATGTCACCTCCATGAAGGTACCACCTGCAGCAGCATCTAGAAGATTTCTAGACACAAATTTTAGTCCAACATAGAAATTTTGTATAATCATCCCACTGGTACCGTTACGTGCCATACAAACGGTTTTTAAACCCTTTCTTCGACATAGTTTAAAACTGTCGCATTGCATGTGTGGGCGATAGGGGGGTCCATCACACACGACACGGAAACATCGTCTGCGATGGTGCGAGCGCCTGCTGACGATTCGCCTAACGTAAACGTATGCGAAGTCGTAGCCTATCCCACACGACACACTTTGATGCTACGTTTGTGGTCAAGCACACATCCAAGACGATGGCATAGATATATTCATGTGTGATACTTTTTTGGATCGCACATGTGAAACGTATGTCAACCGTCTCTTGATCGTCCTACATTACACAGCCACGCAGGTTCACAACCGTTTGCGCTATTAACGGCAAGCGCACACAGTTACGGTGTACAAACGCTTGTGTGATAGTGCGCGCATCCCACATGTGCAAAATATGCGACCGTGTGTTGTAAAGTTGATAATCACAGACACTATTATTCAAACAATCGTGTGTGACATATGACACCATCACACACGGTTTAATCGTTCTAACTGTGTGCACTGTAATTTAGTACCTAATAGCTTATTTTTGTTAATTTATTATTAGATTTGGAAATTTCAATTTTTTAATCATCAAACGTGGATTTCAATGGTTCAACAACCAATGCATAAATCAAAAGATCAGTACATGTTCCATGGCTACATAGTTCGGTAGAACATTAAAAATGATGAACCCCAATATATAGTACTAGAGGCGGTAAAGGTGAAGAGAGAATTGTAAATGCTTTTGGTTGTCGATGGTGTTGAAGAAGCAGAATAGCCATATTGCTCCCTCCATCATGCCAAAGGTGCGCACAACTTTTGTCCAACCACTTGTGATGATCGCTCGTTCATCCTTCACCGCCTTCAGGAAGACTTCTAGACCGTTATCATGGTAGCATGAATTATATACTATAACCTTCGTTGAATCCACATTCGTCTGGTAGTTTGCTAGGTAATCTTGAGTAAATTTCTTTAGAAACCACTGAAAAGAGACAACTTTTAGGTATTGATGTCTAATAGAGTAATTTTTTATGGGCTGGAAAAGCAGGCAATAAATTACTTACCATCCTAAGGCTCGCTTATGACATGGATAAAGTATAAATAAAAAGTTTAATTCCAATCAGATGTCTCTTCTGCCTAACAATTTTTCTTAGTTTCCTCACTTGATGCTTGTTCAGGGTTATCTCATTGCCGCATATGCAAAGGGGATCAAAGCACGAATTAGTATCACTGATATATGTACCTACAAGCAACAAATCAATTTTAGAACACAAGCTAAAATTGCACAGATGATGTAAAATATTATAAGAAAGTGGAAGGTGACTAACCTCGATGGTAAACAACAACATCGCGCATCGTAGCCCTACATAAGCACATAGAAAAGCGTGTTAAATCGACGGGGTTAACATCCACCAAAAATAGCAAATGTTGACTAAATGACAATATCTCCGATGATATTTTCATTGCTAGGAGTAGCGCGATAACAAAGGGATAGGTATTGATTAAATTATACTCGATGTGTTAACTTCACAGTTCAGACAACCTTACATAGTCAGTAAAACTTGTACGAGTGAAACAAAAATCGACACATTTAAACATCACGAGCCAGTTCATACTTGGTAAATCCTGATGGGTAATTGCTAGAGTACTTCAACTCGGATCAGTACTGCTAACGTATGTACCTACAAGCAACAAGTAAATGTTAGAAGCTAAACTGCAACTAAGCAAATGATGTAAAGTACTATAAGATATTGGGATGTGACTAACCTCGATGGTAAACAACATCATCGTGCATTATGGAACTGCGTAGGTACAAGTAAAGGCATGTCAACTACAACAGGGTTAACATGCACCAAAAATACATAATGGTAATTGAAGGACATCATATCCAGTGATATCTTCTTCGCGAAGAGTAGCACGGTACCGAATGGACAGCGTAAATGATGGATATAATTGTTCGCTACAACAGGCTTAATAGCAACCTAGCATAGGCATTGTAAGTTTGTAACTGGTATTGGTAAAATTGAACTGGATAGTTCATACTTGAACAACACACTAGGCATAACTGAAATGAACAACGGAAACCTAACATGGCAATCTAAACTTGTACTGTTGAAACTGAAATTGACACGGTTAAACATTGCTATACTGATATTCATAAAAATGAACTCGACAGTTCATACTTGGTAGGTCCCGAGGGGTAGTTGCTTGGGGATTTCATCAAGCCCAGAGCCCGCACCATGTTGGCGGCGGCGACGGTGATGTGTTCCTTCGGGGTCGACACACATAGTATTCACCGCGTCATGGACCGCCATGACCAGCTCGTCAACCTCCGCGTGATATGCGGTTGGGCTTACGTGGGGATTCTCGTCGATAGGTGGTGGGGATGTCGAGGCATGAGGGTGGTTCGCATGCTCCATCTGAGCTATTGGGCCGGGGCCGAGATGGAGATCGGAGGTTACCTCACTAGATCGACGAGTTTGACTGGTGCAGAACATAGATTTGGTTGTGGTGGCGGCGGTGGTTTGGGCTGCGGTTAGAGCGGGGAGAGAGGGGTGGTGAGGATAATCGGAATGTGGGATGGGAGGAATAACTACTGAAATCGCACGCCTAGTGAAAATTTGGCGACAAAACTCGAACCATATAGGCGGAACACGGAACACAGACGAAGCGCATCAAATACCCGTGTGCAATAAAAGAGAAAATTGGTGATCCCGCATCAGAAAAAATTCAAGTCTTCTCTCTCTCTCTCTCTCGTGCCATCGGACACTTTGCAAACGGTTTGTTGTAAGAAAGTTTGCCATTAAAGATTTATTAAAAACATAAAAGGCCTAGAAAATACACAAAAAAGGATTAACTACGAGAAACGAGCCTGAAAATTGTGAAATTTTGACATGGTGCATTCTAGTGGGTATGTTGATCATAGAAAATAAATCAAGTTGAATGGACCAAGCAAATATGGGTTCCCCTTGAAAAATGACGATTTTCGCTCCCGGAACCATGAAACTCCGTCGGTGATGGTCCGGTTTATGAACAGTATCTATCACGACATTATCCATACCTCCACAATTTTATACTGAATCATATTGAGGTCATGCTCGGGCACCACACGAGATAACATGTTCTTCAAGTATATTTTCCATTTTTCGAGAGACACAAAATAGATAAACGACACATCTCTAGTTGCCTCTTCCCACACATATCCTTTAAAATTGTATTAGTTTCCTACAAAATACATGGAAACTTATCCAACGACATAATTACCAATTTTGGAGTCTATTTCTGAATGCACTTTCATGTACAGAATGTTCTAACCTGAATTATAAGCACAAATGACCTACAAAGTACACAAAAGGGAGCAAATACGATGAATGAGCATGAATATTGTGAAAATTGGACATGGTGCATTCTAGTGGGCATGTTGATCGTATAAAATAAATCTAGTTGAAAGGACCAAGGAAAAAAATATGGGTTGCCCTTCAAAACATGGCAATTTTTGCTCTCGGACCATGAAACTCCATAGGTGATGGTCTAGTTAATGAAGAGTGTCTATTACAAAATTATCTGTACCTCATCAAAATTTTACCGAATCATATTGAGGTCATGCTCGGGCACCACACGAGATAACATGCTCTTCAAGCACGTTTTCTATTTTTCTAGAGTTACAAAATAAATAAACGACACATCTATGGTTGCCTCTTCCCACACATATATATCCTTTAAAACTGTATTAGTTTCCTATTAAATACAAGAAAACTTATTCAATGACATAATTACAAATTTTCTAGTCCTTTTGAACAGCTTTTCATGTGCGAAACGTTCTAACATGAATTATAAGCACAAAGGACCTGGAAAGTACACAAAAGGGACCAAACACGAGAAACGAGCATGGACAATGTGAAATTTGGACATGATGCATTCTAGCGGGCATGTTGATCGTATAAAATAAATCTAGTTCAAAGGATCAAGGAAAATATGGTTTCCCCTTGAAAACATGGCGATTTTCGCTCCCAAACCATGAAACTCCATAGGTGATGGTCCGGTTTATGAAGAGTGTCTATCACGACATTATCCATACCTCCTCAATTTTTTACTGAATCATATTGAGGTCATCATGCCTGGCACCACACGAGATTACATGTTTTTCACGCATGTTTTCCATTTTTCTAGAGTTGCAAAATAAATAATGACACATCTCTTGTTGCCCCTTCCCACATATATCCTTTAAAATTGTATTAATTTCCTATAAAATACATGAAAACTTATTCAACGAGACAATTATGAATTTTCGAGTCCTTTTTGAACGCCTTTTCATGTACAAAACGTTCTAACCTGAATTATAAGCACACATGAACTACAAAGTACTTAAAATGGGTCCAAATACGATAAACAGGCCTGAAAATTATGAAATTTGGATATGGTGCATTCTAGTGCATATGTTGATCGTATAAAATAAATCTAGTTGAAAGGACCAAGGAAAAAATATGGGGTCCCCTTGAAAACATGGCAATTTTCACTCCCCGAACCATGAAACTCCATAGGTGATGGTCTGGTTTATGAAGAGTCTCTATCACGATATTATCCATACCTCCTCAAATTTCTATCGAAACATATTGAGGTCATGCCCAGGAACCACACGAGATAACATGTGCTTCAGGCATGTTTTCCATTTTTTATATAGTTCCAAAAATAATTAAACGACACATCTCTGGTTGCCTCTCCACACACATATCCTCTAAAATTGTGTAGTTTCCTATAAATACATGAAAACTTATCCAAGGACACAATTACAAATTATCGAGTCCTTTTTTAATGTGTTTTCATGTATAGAACGTTCTAACCTGAATTATAAACACAAATGACCTAGAGAGTGCACAAAAGGGACCAAATACGATAAATGAGCATGGAAATTGTGAAATCTGGATATGGTGCATTCTAGTAGGTATGCTGATCGTATAATATAAATCTAGTTGAAAGGACTAAGGAACTATGGGTTCCCCTTGAAAACATGGTGATTTCGCTCCCCGGACCATGAAACTCCATAGGTGATGGTCCGGTTTATGAAGATTCTATGACGACATTATCCGTACCTCCTCAATTTCTACTGAATCATATTGAGGTCATGCCTGGGCACCACACAAGATAACATGTTTTGAACACCTTTTTCATGTATAAAACGATCGAACTTAAATAATAAGCCGTAAATGCCTAGAAAAGCACACAAAAAAAGACTAAATATGGTAAACGAGCCTGAAAGAATGTGATTTTTGGACACGTTGAATTGTAGTGGGTATGTTGATAGTAGAAAAATAATAATGGAGAAATGACCAAGGAAATATGGGTTTCCATTGAAACATTGTGATTTGTTTGCGAATGTTGTGTGCGTTCACCCCATTCTGCGTGTGTTCTGATTGGCCAAAACACCAGCCACATGGATCGCGCATGCGCGTCGTAGGATGCACCGCGATCGAACGGCAATCCAAAGTTCTCCTGTCACACCCATGTACTGTAGTTGCGATTTTAGTTCGTACATGCACTAGATTCTTTAACGACAGTAATCACACACGGTTCATGTTTACGAACTGTTTCCTATGAGGACCCTGTACCGCGAGTCCCCGGCCCTCTCACCCTTATTACTTATTCACATTGTTGTACACTTGCTCGTTCTTGACCTCGGCCCGACCAAATCATCAAGCTCGACGAGCGCCTGTGGCAGCCGGTTGCCACCGACGAACGCAACCATAGTGTCCACGGTGCAAGCACAAATAAGGCATTAGCAATTCAATCGATCATTTACATGCTCAAATTGGTACAATGCATAGTTGGCGGAGTAATTTACAAAACATTAGCTCTCTATTAATTTTATATCAATATAATACATATGAACTACGCGCTCACAAAAGTGCTACTAATCCTAACGCCGACCCAACACGCATAGCTGCCATTGTCCATTGATATCGTGTCGTTCCTTGGCTCGGGAGGACAGGAGGTCACCAAGTCGATCACCTACACCTTGATCGATCGAGGAAGGGTCAGCCTCGACGACGTCGGCCGACGAGACCCTGACCATCGCCAATTCTATAGCAACGACCGCTTGTCCTCCCCCAGGGTCCGGAACTTCGTCCTCCTCCATATGGGACATAAGCCTGCGCCTCATGCGATGGCCACTGACACAGTTGTGCTTGCAGCGTTGCGGTTCCTGCTCCGTCTCCTGCACCATCCGACGCAGTCTACACCGAGCCCGCAATATTACCCGCTGGCAATCGCTAGCTGCTTTCAAGACGACCCTAGCTAACTTATTGGCTTGCTCATGTCCTGATTCCTGCCTCCTCTGGCTATCATCGGGAGAGGTAGCGGCATGGCCATCGATCCTCAAGCGGACCATCGAGCATGCAACCTCGATTCCGCTGTCGCCCAACACCATCCTATCCTCGGCTATTGGGGGTTTGATGGTGTATGTGGCAACTGGCCAGGGGATCATTGACTCCCTGCCGCCGGACATCGTTGTGGTTATTTATAGCTAGCCATAGCCAAGGGGGTTGGGGATTGTATAATTTACCATTGTGGATGGCGAGTGCCCTTGCGTGGGAAGCATATTCACAGTTTTTAGTTCTTTTCCGTGCACACATAATCGCATACGGAACACATATAACAATTGTATGCAATCGTGTATAGGGTCATAAATTAATATCACCACTCTTTGTTCTCCACCGTCTCTTTTCCCTCTTGCACCCCCCAAATCTATCTCTTTTTCTCCCCATTGTCGTCGCCTCCACAAAATCCTCAAAATTACACATGTCATCTACGCGCGGGACCCCCCCTCGAAGGAGCGCGCGGTAGGTATGTGCGGCTGAGAGTCCGGAGGCCTTGGCGGCGATACGCGCTGCTGAGACCCCGCTGCGGAGGAGCGCACAATTTAGGTAGGTACGCGCTGCTGAGGGTCCAGAGGCCTTGGTGGCAACACGTGCTGCTGAGGGTCCGGAGGCCTTGGTGGATAAATAGAAGGAGCTAGATGTTATATCAGATCAGTTGCTGGCAAGCGCGGTTATCTACGTGGAACGCGCGGCTGTGACCTTCGAAAGAGCATCATGTGCCGACCAGTCCGCCGTTGCCTTGCCACCTCGCATAGATTTGGCCTCAGTAAGGGCAGCAGCCACATTACTGTAGTCTCCTACTGTTCTAGCACAACGCGTAGCTCTTGACTATGTTGTTTACGACCGCTTTGAATATCTTTGTTGTAAGAGGGTCATATGCATGAAGTTCGTTGTGGACGGGATTTTCCATGATACCGGAGCTACCGTGATGGGGTATGAGCAGAGGAAAGTCTGGGCCTATGAAGTGTTCAAGACCATGGTAATGCCAACCCGAAAACGGATCCTACTTCCATAGAGAGGATGTTGCATGAGTGCAGAAGATATTTACACTAAGGCGAACCAACAGGCTAGCCCCGCAACAACGACAATGAGTAGTTGTTTCCATTTTGTTGTTTTCTGAACCTTACTGATATGTAATGTCGCTATTATGTTCTTTAGTCGATTATGTGGGAGTACGAATGATAATTCATGCTATCACTTTCTGAATCAGGTGCTTATTACCACAAATCATTTGTGTTGTTATCTCTTTGTGTCATTTTCTGTCTTTCCACATAATTTAGATTACTGACCTATTTGTTGGGCATCACACACATCTTGTTATGCCCAATTGTTTGTGTTATTTTGGCTCGCACATTTCATCCGAGCGCATGGTATGTCGTATGACGCACACATCTTGATCTGTGCAACTCTTTGTGTAGGTAGTATAGATGTTGTGCAGATAGAGCAAATCACAGTATACACTGACAAAACTACGAAACCCGTCGGTGATGATTTCATCAATCGTTGATAGTTGTATACCAGCAAACGTTTCCCCGCAACACACACTGATTATTCGCACCAATTGTCTGTGTGATATCTGGTATTGCCACATGATTCTCATTACTCACTTGTTTGTTGTATATTGCACACATCTTGTTATGTCAAATCGTTTGTGTTCTGCTATATCAACGCACACAGTTTATCCGACTGAACTGTATGTCGTACTTCGCATACATCTTGTTATACTGAATCGTCTGTGTTCTGCTATATTATCGTAAATAGTTTGTAGTTATGAACTGTGTGTCCACTATCACACACATCTGAATCTATGTAACCGTTTCTGTTATCTTATCTAATCATAAACGGTCCATAAGAACAAGCTATCTCCCATAGATCGCACACACAACGACTTTCTGAATCGTATTTCATGGATCCGCCTTCGCACACAGTTCATGCCATTAGCTATGGAGCTTGAACTATAACGTTTGTTATTCATGCATTGCACGCAGTTTCGTCGAAGGGTCTCTTATTGCAATGTCTCGTTAGCAGCATCCTGGACCAGTATCCATCAGTTCAAGCCATGTGTTGGGAAATTTTTAATCATCATTTTTATCCTTGCCCAAGCTTGTGCAACATGTTCTTGGTCATATTGCTTAAAATTCATAATTTGGATTCTAAGGGAGATGATCTTAGCAGGAGGAAAATACTTGGTGATAAAACCAACTTTAGATTTATCCCATGTTCCAATACTATTACGTGGTAAATATGAAAACCAAGTGTGGGTGTACTAAACTTTGGGTCTTTTAGTACTCCTTACTTGTGCATGGCCAGTTGTAGCCACACCCGTGGCAAGGCCCACCAGGGGACACCTGGAGGCAAATTCAAAGAAGTCAAGAAAACATTCAACTCAACAATCAAGACCGGAGGCCGAAGGCTGTGCCCCCGGCAAGATCTTGCCGGGAATGGCCTATGGAGCCCCAACAAGGTGTGCACCCGGCAAGACCCCGCCAGTGCAGAGACCAGGTGTCATCCCACCAGGGTACGTGTCAAGACGCTGGCGATGGAGGAGGCTAAGCGGTGCCGATGGGACAGGCTCCCGTCCCATCCCGTAGAAGGCCAGGTACGCCTGACGGAGCTTTAATGCATTTGTCCTACACCATCCGTGTTAGGTATGATAGCACTATAGTACTATACACCTCATGTATGTACTATACGCTACTGTTGGGAACCCCTTAGTCATTTAAAAGGAGGCCCAAGGCGTTATAGTATAGGATCTTTTTTCCAAACTTCCGTCTCACACACGTAGCAGCGGTGCATCGCCGTTCGCACAACGCTCCTGTAGATGGAACCCTAACATCCGTAATACAAAAAAGCAGGAGTAGGGTTTTACGCTTCTCAGCGGCCCGAACCTAGGTAAAAATTCCTCATGTTGCCCATTTGATCTGCTCTTTGCGCATACCTTCTCCCTGCCAACCCGAAAGGGACTCTCGTGATCCCATAGGTGTCGTCCCCCGACATCTTTGGCGCGCCAGGGAGGGGGACAGGTTGCGTGAACCTGATATAACAATCAGCGTGTCAGTTTCTTCATCATCTTCATCGCCATGGCGCCCAAGAAGAAGGGTTTAATGGCGGTCGACCCATCCACGTCCAGCGTGCGTGTCGCTACTCGCACGGGCGGCGATGTAGATGCGGGCGGAGGAGGTGGAGATCTCGAGCTTCTGCGACACTTTGGCAATCAAGGCCAAGCGTGTGGCATCGTTCGCAACGGCAATGGCGACCCATGCGCCGTTGAATCTTAGGACGGAGCTGCACCGCCTCCAGGCGGCACGGTGAACTCCAGGAACTGGAAGGCGCCTTCCAAGACACCCACACCGGCGCTTGCACTGCGGCCTTCTCAGGTCTCGCGCCATGAGCAACACTGTGGCATCGACGATTCCAAGCATCCACATGGAAAGGCTCCTGAGCATCACCCCCAAGATACGCTGGGCTAGCATGCACGCCAAAGTGCTGATGGAAGTGGTGCGTAGTTGCGGGGCCGTGGTGGAGCTCCTTATAACACGATTAGGAGTCGAAGCACCTCACGTTCTTTGCACCTCGTGTTGCCAACTACGACAGCGGAAGCATTGGCACGAGAAAAGCTACTCCTGAGCTTTCCTCCTACTGCGGAGAAGCTTGATGAGTGGAGAGCTACCATCCAGAGCCTCGTCAACTTCGATGATAGAGATGGGCTGCAGTGGGCGGAGCTTTCGCTGCGACAGTCCATCGAGTTAGCGCGCACCAATGGCGACAAGGCTGGAGGCGGCACGACCACGGTGCACTCTCCTCCGTGGCAACAACGGCGGCCACCGACTCGATAGGTTGGCACCGACCGTGGGGATGATTCAACGGTGTCGTCTGATCCACGGACACGCCGTGATCAGCGTCAAGTTCTTCGGGAGCGAAGCAAGGAAGACGCTCGGACTACCATCGAGCGGCGGCGGGAAACATGCTATCAATTTGGTAAACGCAGCGGGGCACTGTAGACAAGCCAGCGCATGGGTATTCTGTCGACCTACCTTATGAGGTGGGTTGTCCAGTGTTAACCCGTGAGTTGTGGCAAGTCCAGTGTCCCAATTCCCGGACGTTCAAACCGGAGGTCCCGGAGAAATACGACGGCAAGACTCACCAGTCGAAGTTGTTGAGCATCTACACCATTGCGATGCAGGCTGCCGGGGCTCGCGATGACAAGATACTCACCAACTACTTCCCATTGGTGCTCAAGCCCAACGTCAGGTCATGGTCAATGAATATGTCAGAGAATTCCATTTCTTCCTGGGCAGATCTATGCCATGAGTTTATTGGCGCCTTTACTAGAGGCCATCAAACTTTTGGCCAAGCCAGTGATTTGCATCTCATCCCTCAGAAGGAAGGCGAGACCTTGAGCAATTACATCCCGAGAATCAGCCGTATACATCACAACATCCCCGACGTTCATCCTGCTGCCATTATCAGCGCGTTTCATCAGAACGTGTGCATCCGCAGGATGCGCGAAGAGCTAGCGATGAAAAAGGTCAGAGATATTGCCGAACTCTACGCTCTGGCTAATATATGTGCTCGAGCTGAAGAAGGGAGGAGACTCCTCGGCAAGGATTCCGGCACTGGAGTTGACTCAAAAGACGAAGACACCGCTGCCCCTGCAAGAAAAGGCCGATGGAGGAACAAGAAACACAAGGACAAGGTCGTGCTTGCCGTCGAGGAATCTGGCAACCTCAACACCGCCAAGAAGACTAAGATTGATGGCCCCGACACGGAGGTTGTCGGGTGCATCTCTTGTCAGGCCTTGGAAGCTGCCGACAAGCCGGAGGGCTCCGACAAGGAGTACTGCAAGATTCATCATACTAAGGGCCATGATCACCAAAACTGCCGACAAGTTGAGCAGCTTGCCGAGAGGTAGAGAGCCGAGTATGTAAGGCGAGATAAGGAGAAGGCCCAAGATGGTGCAGAAGGATCTATCAGGAAGCGCATCGGGACGAGGAGGTCGCTGTGGCAAGGCAAAATAGCAAGAGAGGCCCCCTCGAGGCCGCGACAAGGAAGAGGGGGATGACGATGGCAACGAGGAGGACGAGAAGTCCAGCGAACATGAATTTCAGAAAGCTAGAGACGTCATGTGCGTCGATGGAGGCGCCTCGTTGCATTCTTCTTGTCGCCAACTTCAACAGTGAGTGCGCGAGATTAATGCGACAGAGCCATCAATCGAAGCTCAGAAGCCATTGAGATGGTCCCACACGCCTATCATTTTTTACGCCGAGGATCACCTTGATCGCACAAGTGTTGTCGGGTGCCTGCCATTCTTGGTTTTGCCAACAATTCGCAACCTCAAGGTGATGAAAATGTTAGTTGACGGTGGGGCCGGTCTGAACTTGGTCTCGCCTGATGTGATCAAAGGGTTGTAAATTCCTGATGAAGATCTCAAGGAGACGTTCACGTTTCAGGGGATCAATCCAGGAATAAGCCAGCCGAAGGGCAAGATGACACTACCGGTAACATTTGGTAGTGACAAGAACTTCAGAACAGAGAAGATTGTTTTCGATGTCGCCAAGATTCCATTGCCATATAACAGGATCCTTGGCCGTCCAGGACTGACCAAGTTCATGGTGGCATCTCACTATGCCTATAATGTGTTGAAGATGCCCTGGCCGGTTAGCTTCATCACGATCAACTCTAACAAGAAGGATGCGCTTATCTACACCGACCAACTTTACCGGGAGGCAGTAGCAGCTCCTGCCGCGAAGACACCTGCTCCTGCCGCTGAAGCTCCCAGGGGGAAAAAGACCGGCAAGGCCTCTGGTCCACACTCCAGCAAGCGCGCCTCTTCGGAGTGCTGCACTCCCGTTAACGATGTGCCAAAGAGGTCCACTAGCAAGAACAAGAAATCCACGGCAGCTCCACCAAAAACTAAAAGGGTGTCTGTCAAGGAGGATGGCACGGGAGGAACTTTCACCATAAGTTCCACCCTCGGCGACAAATAGGAAAGCGCGTTCGTTGCCTTCTTGCAGGCAATGTCGATGTGTTTGCATGGAAACCATCTAACGTCCCCGGTGTTCCCAGGGAGGTAATTGAGAACCGTCTTGCTGTGTGTCCTCATGCATGGCCCGTCAAGCAGAAAGTTAGGAAGCAAGCCTTGGAGCGGCAAGAGTGCATTGCCGAGGAAATCAGGAAGTTGGAAGCGGCACAATATGGTTGGCAAATCCAGTTATAGTGCGCAAGGCGATTGGAAAATGGAGGTTATGTATTGACTATACGGATCTCAAAGGATCTTTTGCCCTTGCCGCGCATCGACCAGATTATGGACTCCACTGTAGGCTGTGATTTGCTATCATTTCTTGACGCATATTCAGGGTATCATGAGATCTTCATTTCTAAGGAAGACGAAGAGAAGACCACATTTATCACCCCGTGTGGTACATACTTCTTCGTGCGTATGACTTTCAGGTTGAAAAGTGCTGGTTCAACATTCGCAAGAGCAGTCCAGATTGGTTTTGAACCTCGGCTACATAGGAATATGGAAGCCTATATGGAAGACATAGTAGTTAAAACCAAGCACAAAGCAACACTCATACAAGATTTAGAAGAGACGGTTGCAAATCTGCACAAGATCAATTTGAAGCTCAATCCTGAGAAGTGTGTTTTTGGTGTCCCATTTGGCAAGCTTCTCGGGTTATTTGTGTCTCAGCGTGGGATCGAAGCAAACCCCAACAAGATCAAGGAAATTGAGTGGATTGAGGCACCAAGACGTGTCAAGGATGTGCGTCATCTTGCTGGCTACATTGCGGATCCGAGCAGGTTCATCTCCAAGTCTGCAGAGCGCACCCTGTCCTTTTTCAAAATCTTGAAAAGGCGGGTCCAATAAAGTGGACTCCAGAAGCGAAGGCTGCGCAGTAGGATTTGAAGAAGTATCTATCCTCTCAGCCAACACTAGTCGCACCTAAACCACAAGAGCCATTGTCGCTATACCTGGCAGCAACGAATCAAGTGGCTAGTGTTGCGTTAGTGGCATAGAGAGAGGTCGATGAAGAAGCAACGATCGAGGCGGGACCGCCAAGCGACGAGCAAGGATTTCCCCCATCATAGTCCGGTGTCGGCGACGCATAATCTATGCAAACAAGTGACACAACACAAAGGAAGAAGATGGTGCAGCCCCCAGTTTATTTTGTTAGCTCCCTTTTACAGGGGGGCTAGGTCAAGAGACTCTGGCCTGTAGAAATTGCTTTTTGGTCTCCTTATGGCCTCGAGGAAGCTACGCCATTATTTACAAGCACATGAGATCACTGTCGTCACTCGCTTTCCGCTGCAACGGATTTTGCAAAATCCAGATGTGGCCGACAAGATTGTGGAGCGGGCTTTGGAATTGTCAAGCTTTGGCCTCAAATTTGATAGTACTTCAACTATTCAGAGAAGAGCCTTGGCAGAATTCATTACAGAATGGACTCCAACGCCATACGAAGAGATCCAAGAAACAACTTTCCCCGGCAAGGAAACTAATCAAGAATGGATCATGTTCTTTAATGGGATTTTCTCCCTGCAAGGGGCCGGTGCTGGCATGCTGCTTATCGCACCCACCGGAGAGCACTCAAATATGTGATTCGGATGCACTTTCCCTAGGAGAAGTCGACGGACAACACCACGGAATACGAAGAGATGCTTGTCGGTCTTAGGATCGTGGCGGACCTTGGAATCAGAAAGGTCATCGTTAGAGGAGATTCTCAGCTTGCCGTCAAGCAAGTTAATAAGGATTATCAGAGCCTGTTGATGGAAGCCTATGTAGATGAAGTGAGGAAGTTGGATGAGAGCTTCGACGGTCTGCAAACAGAGAACGTTCCTCGTGTAGAGAACAACATTGCTGATGAGTTGTCGAAGCATGCTGCCCTCAAGTTACCTGTGGAA
The DNA here is from genome assembly GCA_022496015.1 of Hordeum marinum. Classification (NCBI taxonomy): domain Eukaryota; kingdom Viridiplantae; phylum Streptophyta; class Magnoliopsida; order Poales; family Poaceae; genus Hordeum; species Hordeum marinum. Next base: position 334,388,844 of record CM039677.1, on the reverse strand, counting down.
CAAGGGACTTTTGTGCTCCAATTGACTCAGCTATTCGTAGCACCTTCAGCGAAGCAAAACAAGAGAAGGAAGTTAAGTTCCGGCTAGTACTTTCCCGCAGAACTCACAGAGACTATCGGCAAGGAAGTTGTCAGGACCTACGCCAAGCTTGCGAGGGAGAAACAGGCTCCGGCAGGGCCTCAAGTCCTTGCCGTGGAGACAAATGTTCCTACAATGGAGGACATGTCTTTAGTCCTTGTCGTCGAGCCTCAGGCTCTAGCATGGTCACATCACATTGTTCAGTTCCTTCAAATAGGAGAATGCCCCGAGGAACAAGAAGAAGCAGAGAAAGTAGCTCCTCAGTCTAATATGTAGCAGTTTGTTGACAATGTACTGTATAGAAAGAGGCTGAATGGTGTACAAAGCCAGGCACAGACCATGTGCATAGTTGAATAAGATCGAGCGTTCTACAACTCTTGTCTATTTCCATCTTTTACTTATATGCATGTTAGTCTGAGACGTTGCATTATGCTTACTTCCAGCAAGTGCTAACGAACCGCAAAGGTTCCATATCTCTATTTTATCTTCTTTATTTTTTAAAGAACGGAAGGTTCTCTCGCGTGCAAGTTTGCCGGGGGAGAGATAGTATGGACACCAAACGGGCGACGTTCGAAGTTGACATCTTGCGGAAAGGAGTATTGCGATGGAAAGCTAAGTTGCAAAACCCTGAGTAAATTTTTTTACTGAGAACTTATCTTCCTTGGATAATTTCTACTTGTTATGCGAAACCTGCACGCGAGGGAACCTTATCGCAATCGGTGGCGCGCTTACTCTGTTTCAAGTCGACTTAACAGCTTAAGTGGCTGCACTGAAAATGTCAAGGTAAACTTGTCATGATTGGTCGCACCCTTACTATGTTTTGAGTCTGCTCAATAGCTTAAGTGGCTGTGCTAAAAATGTCGAGGTATCTTGCCGACAGCGGCACCGGCAGCAGGCTGCTAAAGATCCGCTCCTCGAAGCGCACGCGGCAAGGCTGCATGCACCGGCAAGTTTCCGATAAGCATAGGGAATAAACCATACAGAGAGGGATCTAGCAAGAAGAGTAACATGCAAACACAACCAGTCATTCAAAGAGAGTGAAATTTACATGAGATGGCATCTCTTCCTAAGTACATCTTTATTTGACTTTCTCCCCTAGGAGTAGATTACAAGAAGAAAAAGATAGGACGAGGCCCCCGACAGAAGCCCAGTCTGACCACTCTAGACCAGCACTACGCGGAGGGGCAAGGCTTCCAGAAGGGAAGACGAAGCCGAAGTCCACGGGCCTGTCGGGAGATCCAGCTGGAAGATGAGGCAGCGCCTAGGAGAAAGACCCCTGGCAAGGTCGCTCCGCCGGGAGGGGGAGAGGCGTGAGCTGACAGTGATGGTGCTTCCGCCAATCAGTCGGAGCTCAGGTCATCGTATTCCGACTTGACGACCTGGAGCTCGGAGTGGGCAACGTCGTCTTCACCGACCCTGTCCTCCTCGTCACTGTCGCTCGAGGAGCAGCTTTTGGCTCGACTCGAGCTTTCTTCGTAGCAGCTAAGGTCGGCTCCAGAACGCCCGTAAATCGTGACGGAGAGCAGATCGGCCTCCACCATCTTGAAGCAGAGAACATGCCCATCCAGGAGGTTGTGGGAGCGGGTGAAGGTTTTCTAGGCACGCCTGAAGAGCATGACACAGCTCTCTGGATACTCAACATCGACCCGCACAACGACATTACGACAGCCATGAGCCCACAACCACAGGGCGGGCGGCTTGTCGACCTCCATCGCCCGGGCGGAAGGGTGATGGAGGCGCAGATGGCTCCGGAGGGGACCGTGTAACTTGAGGACGAACTCCAATGTTGTCCCCATGGCATGGGTCTCTTCGAGGAGGGCGGATGGCGTCGGAGGGAGAGGTGAAATGACGCTCCGCCTCCCGTGACCTCGGCCTCCACGTCGACCATGACCCCTCACACCTCCTCCACCATGCGTGCTCGGGCTACCCACCGACGGGAACTCCTTGTCTTTGGGGCGGAGGACAGCGGCCGCCCTCGCCCCGTATTCATGTCTAAGGGCGGGCACAACTCGAAGATTGGGGAGTGTAGAAGGGCAAGCCATGGAGATTCACACTCGAGGAGAAAGGAAGGGTGGATGAGCATCGCCCTCGCTACCCCTCAATTTATAGGGAGAAGCGCGGGGGTTGGCTCTCACCCGCTCCAAGAGTCGTCGCCCATCTCCACGAATAGCATCGCCCATGATCACGGGGCGAATAGGTAACCGCCCCGTTACTCCAATCCATGGCGATGTAGCTTCTTCCACGATCAAGACTTTAAGTCACGAGTGCCCGTTGCCACCCCCCCCCCCCACTATGCATGTAGCGCACATGGTGGAATTTAAGAGAGGTTGTCAAGCTCTCAATGATAAAAATATATATTAGATTGTAATAGGTTGGGAAAATAGATCTTACAAGATAAAAAAGTAAAAGAAGTAAAAAAAAGTACAGCAATGTATTTTTTGGTTTTTGGATTAATAGATCTAAAAACAAAAGTGACAAAAAGATAGATCTGAAATCAATATGTTGGAAAAGTAGACCCGGGGGGCTAGGTTTCAATAGTGCATTCTCTCATGAGAATAGAACACGATGGGTGAACAAATTACTGTTGGGCAATTGATAGAAGATCGGATAGTCATGATGATATCCAAGGCAATGATCATTATATAGGCATCACGTCCAAGAAAGTGGACCGAAACGATTCTCCATCTACTACTATTACTCCACACATCGACCGCTATCCAGCATGCATCGAGTATGTTAAGTTCGTGGAAAAACAAAGTAATGCAATAAGAACGGTGATATGATGTAGACAAGATCAATTCTTGTAGGGATAGACCCCACCTTGTTATCCTTAATGGCAACGATACATGCATGCCTTGCTGCCCCTTCTGTCACTAGGAAAGAATACCCCAAGATCGAACCCATCACAAAGCACCTCTTCCCATGGCAAGAAAAATTAATCTAGTTGTCCTAACTAAACCAAAGATTCGAAGAAGATATACGAGGCTATAAGTAATCATGCAAATAAGAGATCAAAGAAGACTCAAATCATATTCATCGATAGAAACCGATCATGAACTCAAAATTCATCTGATCCCAACAAACACACCGCAAAAAGTAATTACATCAAATGAATCACCAAGAGACCATCGTATTGCGAATCAAAAGAGAGAGAGGAAGCCATCAAGCTACTACCTACGGACCTGTAGGTCTATGGTAGACTACTCACGCATCATCGGAGAGGCACCCATGAAGACAATGCACCCCTTCATGATGGTGTTAGATTGGGTCTCGCGGTATTGGGACTTGCGGTGATTGGAATTGTGTTTCACTGACTCTCTTAGGGTTTTCCAAATGTTTGGGAATTTATAGAGTTGATAGTTGGTGGAGGGGGTCCCTAAGGCGGCTACAATCTATCAGGGCACGCCTGGGGCCTCTAGCGCAACCTGGTGGGTTGTGGGTGGCCCGGGCTCCCTCCTGGTTGCTTCTTTGGCCCACGGGCCCTCTTCTGATCCAAAAAAATTCTCCAAAAAGTATCGTCTTGATTGAACTCCGTTTGGTACTAATATTCTGCGAAGCAAAAAACAAGCAAAAACATCAACTCGCACTTTGGCACTATGTAAATAAGTTAGTCCGAAAAAATAATATAAAGTTTCCATAAAATGATTGTAAAACATCCAAGATGATAATATAACAGGATGGATCAATAAAAAATTATAGATACTTTGGAAATGTATCAGCACCCCCAAGCTTAATTCCTACTCGTCCTCGAGTAGGTAAATGATAAAAACAGAATTTTTGATGTGGAATGCTGCCTAACATGTTCATCACATATTCTTTTCTTGTGTAGCATAGACATTTGGACTTTTAGATGGTTCAAAGCAACAGTCTAGTCTTGACATAAAGATTTTAATACTCAAGCATATCAACAAGCAACCATGTCTTTCAAAATATATAACACCAAAGAAATTTATCCCTAGCCCATCACGATCAATCATTGATCCATTCATGAAACATACTCGAATATTAGCTACAACTAATGCTCAAGTACGATCATAGTGCCCCCTAGTTGTTGCTTTATAAGAGAAGATGGAGACTCAAGCAAAAAATAAAAATTGCATAAAATAAATATATAGGCCCTTCACATAGGGAAGTAGGGATTTGTAGAGGTGCCAGAGATCAAGGTTTATATTGATAAAGAAAAATATTCTGGTGGCATGCCTTTCCTGTTAACGAAAACGACCGAGAGATTTCAATAGCTTTCCATGCTAGATACATCATGAGCGGTTCCCAAACAGAGAATAAAGTTTATTCCTTTTTCCACCATTCTTTCACATTCCATGGCTAGCCGAATCCACGGTTGCCTTCCATACCAACACTTTCCAAGGAATTTATTATTTGACAACTAAAGTAAAACAATATTTTTTTTATTTTGGGACTGAGCATCCCTATTACCATCATACTCTCGTGTAGTGACAAGTGAATAAACACTCATCTTGAGAATAACACATCTAGCATGGGAAAATATCGGTCACCCCCTTCCACTTCATGAGCAGTACGAGCACACAAAAAGGAAAATTCATTTCGAAAATTAGAGATGGCACATATAAATTTTCTTGGAACGGCATGGAAATATCGCATATAGGTAGGTATGGTGGACTCATGTGGCAAAACCGGGTTTAAGGATCTTGGATGCACAAGTAGTATTTATACTAAGTACAAGTGAAGGCTAGCAAATAGATTGAAAATCAACCAACCAAGAAACGAATAATCACATGAGAGAGCAGTAAGCATAACTAACACCGAAGAATACACCATAAGTAGGATGTAATTTCATAGCATAACTATTGACTTTCGTGCTTGGATAGGGAATCACAAACCTTAACACCAATATTCTTACTAAGCATAATTACTCATCAACATAACTCACATATAAATATTGTCGTGTCTCAAACTATTACAAAGAATGAAGGGGATGTTAGAAAAAAGAGGGGATGCCACTCGGGGCATCCGCAAGGTTAGTTGCTTGTTACTCTTTGGATATTATCTTGGGGTGCCATGGGCATCCCCAAGCTTAGGCTCTTGTTACTCCTTATTCCTTCATCCATCATGATCTCACCCAAACATAAAAACTTCAATCACACAAAACTTAACAAAAATTTCATGAGATCCGTTAGTATAAGAAAGACAATTACCACTCTAAGTATTGTTGTAAACCCATTCATATTTTTCATTGCATTATATCTACTATGTTCTAACTTTACCATGACTTATACCCTTCAATACAAGCCATAGATGCATCAAAAAAAGCAGACAATTCAACAAAAACAGAATCTATCTCAAACAGAATAGTTTGTAGTAATCTGTACTCTCCCCAAACTTATGTAAATGTACAATTCCTGAATAATTAGGAAAACGTAATGAATTTGTATATAAATACTATGTTAGAATTTCAGCCTATTATCACACTCCAGTAAAAAAAATCGTGTACTAGAGTCAAAATTTCTGTTTCAGATCTACCATTTTGTTTTTACTCATATTATGAATCATCCTAAAGGTTTTACTTGCAACAAACAATAAATAAAACACAAAAACACAATCATAACAGAGGCATAATGGTGTAAACACTCCAAACAGAAAGGAAAATGTAAAATAAATTTTATTCATTGGGTCGCCTCCCAACAAGCGCTATCGTTTTACGTCCCTAGCTAGGCATGACGAATAGATTCAAGTATTGTGTTTCTTAGTTTCCAACACCTTAAGCACAGAATGAGAATTTTTCAGGGATCTAGCATGCATAATTTCAATGACAATACTTCTAGGAATATGACTGAAAATTTTGCTTTTGCAATTAAGTTTGTTTACCACTTCAACAAAATTGGGGTGAATACTAATCATTTTAAGATCCTCATTGTTCCTACTAGAAGTGGTACCCTTGTTCTTGGGAACATGTGTAGTCTTGCAATCCTTACTGTCGACACACTAGAGTTTTTGGGCCATCTAGTGCCCCTTTACTCATGCACGGGTAGTAGTAGCCGCCCCGGCGACAAGGCCCAGCGAAGACTTGTCAAGCACCAGCACAGAAGACTCAACACTACCGCAAGACCTTGTCGGGAGAGGTGTAGAGCCTCGAGGCGAAGCAAGGCCCCCGGCAAGTCAAGGCAAGGCCCTCGCAAGCACACATGCTAGGTGTCGACTCACCTGGACGCATGTCGCGGCGTCGACGTTGGAGGGAGCTAAGTGGCGCTGATGGGACGGGCCCCGTCATGTCCCACTGATGGACTGAGGCGCCTGATGGTGCATTTAATGATCTTCTCCTACTCTATTAGAGTTAGGTACGATAGCACTATAGCACTGTGCATCCCGTGTGCACATTATACACCACTGTTGGGATCCCCTTAGGTATAAAAGGAGGCCCAGGGCGTTACAGAGAAGGTTTTTTTGGATAGTTGGACAGTTAGACAACCGGACAGCCCGATAGGGGGTCATCAAGCTCACGTAGAAACCGTTCATGGCGCTCATGTAGCTAGAACCCTAGAACACGATCATTATAATCAAGCAGGAGTAGGGTTTTATGCACCCGTGCGGCCCGAACCTAGGTAAAAACTCCATGTGTGCTGCTTACCAGACCGGCTCTTTGTGCGAGCCCGCCCCCTGTCGAACCGAAAGGGATCCCCATGATCCCATAGGTGTTTGTTCCCACGACATCTTTGGCACGCAAGGTAGGGGGATGCATGAGTGGTGCGAACCTGTTCTGGTAATCCGCGCCCCAGCTTCATCATCGCCAAGGCACCCAAGAAGAAGGGCTTGACAGCAGTTGTCCCATCCACATCCAACGTCCCTGTATCTACGCGGACAAGAGACGGCGTAGATGCGGGTGGAGGAGGAGGAGGCAGAGGTTCGGAACTTCCGCGACGCTCCGGTCACCAAGGCGAAGCAAGCGGCAACGCTCGCCGCGGAGACGCCCATGGCGACGGTGGGAACCCCCGTGCCCCTCGGTCTCAGGACGGAGCGATATCGCCTGCGAGTGGTACGGCAAACTCTAGGGGCGGAAGAGTATCTTCCAGGGAACCCACGACGGCGCCTACGCCGCAACCTTCTCAAGACACGCGTGGAGGGCCGCACCACGGCGCCCGCAGTTCCCAACGTGCCCACGGAAAAGCTCATGCGCATCATTCCCAAGATGCAGGGGACCAGCATGCTCACCAGCATGCAAGCGGGAGTGGCATGCCGACGCGGGACCGCAGCGGTGCTCCTTCTAACATGGTTAGGAGTCAGAGCACCTCGCGTTCCTCCCGTCGTTCGTTGCCGACCATGTTGGAGGAAGCGATGGCGCAGGCGCAACTACTCCTAAACTTCCCTCCTGCTGTGAATAAGCTCGACGAATGGAGAGCCACCATTCAAAGCCTTCTCAGCTTCGTAGATAAGCTTCGGCCCACAGGGCCGCCTTAGACTAGTGGTGAAGCCTGGGCACACTCTCCTCCATGATAGCATCACCGGTCGCCAACCCGACGGACCAACGCCTACGACGGTTACTCAGTAGCGTCGTTTGACCCATGGACGCGCCGCGATTAGTGTCATGTTCTTCGGGAATGTTGCAAGGAAGACGCCCGAACCACGAACGAGCGACGACGGGAAGCACGCCTCCAGTCGGACAGGCACGCGGGGCCCACTATTGACAAGTCCACGCCGGGGTACCTTGTCAGGCTACCTTATGAGGTGGGTTGTCTAGTGTTTACCCATGAGTTGCGGCAAGTCTAGTGGCCCAACTCCCGCACATTCAAACCAGAAGTCCCAAAGAAGTATGACGGCAAGAGCCATCTGTCAGAGTTCCTGGGCATCTACACCATTGCGGTGTAGGATGTCGGGGGCTGCGACGACAAGATATTGGCCAACAACTTCCCATTGGTGCTTAAGCCCAACGTCAGGTCATGGCTGATGCACTTGCCGGAGGGGTCCATCGCTTCCTGGGCGGACCTGTGTCATGATTTTGTTGGCACCTTCACCAGAGGTCATCAAGCTCCTAGCCAGGAGAGCGATATGCACATCATCCCCCAGAAGGAAGGCGAAACTCTGCACAAGTACATCTAGAGGTTCAGCCGCGTTCACCACAACATCCCAGACATTCACCATGCCGCTGTTATCAGCGCGTTCCATCAGGACGTGCGCAAGCGCGGGATGCGGGAAGAGCTGGCGATGAACAGAGTCGGGGACGTCGCCGAGCTTTATGCTTTGGCAGACAAGTGTGCTCGGGATGAAGAAGGGAGAAGACTCCCTGGCAAAGACACTGGCACAAAGGTCGACTCTGAAGATGAAGATACTGTTGTCCCGCCAAAGAAGGGTCGGTGACGAAACAAGAAGCGCAAGGGCAAGACCGTGCTTGCCGTCAAGGCATCCGGCAACCCCGGTGCCGCCAAGAAAGGCAAGGTCGATGACCCCGGCAAGGATGTTGTCGGGTGTGCCTCCTAGCACGCCCTGGCGGCTGCCGGCAAGCCACAAGACTCCGGCAAACTGTATTGCAAGATCCATCGCACCAAAGGCCACGACCTCCAAGACTGCCGGCAAGTTGAGCATCTTGCCGAGAAGTAGAGGGCCGAATATGAGAGGCGAGACAAGGAGAAGGATCAGGATGGTGCTGAGAGGTTCGGCAAGAAGCGTGTTGGCCGAGGAGGTCGCCGTGGCAAGTCCAAGCAACAGAAGGACCGGCCCGCCCATGGTCATGACAAGCAAGAAGAGGATGATGATGCCGAAGACAATGGCGAATCCAGTGGGAATGAGTTTCAGAAGGCTACGGAGATTATGTGCATAGAGGGAGGCGCCTTGTCACACTCCTCTCACTGCCAACTTAAACAGTGGGTGGCAAGGTTAATGCGGCAGAGCCCTCTATCGGTACCCAGAAACCTCTGAAATGGTCCAACACTCCTATCATCTTTGACTCCGAGGACCACCCGTATCGCGTAACTGTGGTAGGATGCCTGTTGTTGTTGGTTTCGCCAACAATGTGCAACCTCAAGGTGAGGAAGATGTTAATCCACAGGGAGGCTAGCCTGAAACTAATCTCGCCCGGTGTCATCCAACAGTTGCAAATTCCCGATGAAGATCCCGAGCCGACATGCGCCTTCCATGGGGTCAACTCGGGAAGAATTCACCCGAGGGGCAAGATCACGCTGTCAGTGACCTTCGGCAACGATATCAACTTAAGAACGGAGAAGATCGTCTTTGACGTTGCCGAGATCTTGTTGCCATACAATGGCATTCTCGGTCGTCCGGCACTGGCCAAGTTCATGGCGGCTACCCACTTCGCTTACAACATGCTGAAGATGCCCGAACCAATGAGCGTCATTACCATCAACTCCGACAAGAAAAGCGTGCTTATCTACGCCGACCAACTCTACCGGGGCGTAGTCGTAGCACCTACCACGAAGGCACTTGCTCCTGCCGCTGAAGCTCCCGGGGGGAAGAAGACCGACAAGGCCTCTGGCGCACAGTCCTGCAAGCGGACCTCTTCGGGGTGTTGCACTACTATTGACGATGTGCTAGAGAGATCCACCGGCAAGAGCAAAAAGTCCAAGGCTGCCCCGCCAGAGACCAAGAAGGTGCCCGCCAGGGAGGATGGCATAGGGGGAACTTTCACCATAAGTTCCACCCTTGGCGACAAATAGGAAAGCGCGCTCATCGCCTTCCTGCAGGCAAATTTCGATGTGTTTGCATGGCAACCATCTAATATCCCCGGTGTTCCCAGGAAGGTGATTGAGGACCGACTTGCCGTCTGCCCACACGTGCGGCCCGTCAAGCAGAAGGTCTGGAAGCAAGCTTTGGAGAGGCAACAATTTATTGCCGAGGAGATCAAGAAACTAGAGGCAGCTGGCTTGATTAGAGTACTCCATCCGACATGGTTGGCCAACCCGGTTGTAGTGCGCAAGGCAAACGGTAAATGGAGGATGTGCACTGATTTTACAGACATCAACAAAGCCTGCCCCAAGGATCCTTTTCCCTTGTCGTGCATCGACCAGATTGTGGACTCCACCGCCGGTTGCGATCTGTTGTCTTTCCTTGATGCCTATTCCGGTTATCATCAGATTTTCATGGCCAAGGAAGACGAAGAGAATACCGCTTTTATCACCCCATGTGGCATGTACTGCTTTTTGCGTATGCCTTTCGGGTTGAAAAGTGATGGTTCTACCTTTGCAACAGCAGTCCAGATAGGTTTTGAGCCCTAGTTACATAGAAATATGGAGGCTTATATGGACGACATAGTGGTCAAAACCAAGGATAAGGCCACGCTCATATCAGACCTAGAAGAAACATTTGCAAATCTACGCAAGATCAACATGAAGCTCAATCCCGAGAAATGTGTGTTCGGCGTCCCATCCAGCAAGCTTCTCTTGTTCTTTGTGTCTCAACAAGGAATCGAAGAAAATCCTGACAAGATCAAAGCAATTGAGCAAATTGAGGCACCAAGATGAGTCAAGGACGTGCGATGCCTTGCCGGCTATGTTGTTGCTCTGAGTAGGTTCATCTCAAAATCTGCTAAGCAGGCCCTGCCCTTTTTCAAAATCTTGAAGAAGGCACGTCCAATGAAATGGACTCCGGAAGCGGAGGCGGCGCTGCAGAATTTGAAGACGTACCTTTCCTCTCCGCCAGTCCTAGTCGCGCCAAAACCACAAGGGTCGTTGCTATTGTACCTAGAGGCAACGAATCAAGTGGTGAGTGCCTCACTAGTGGCTGAAAGAGAAGTTCACGAAGAAGAAACGACAATGGTAGGGACGCCAAGCAACGAGCCAGGATGTTCCCCGACAGGGTCTGGTGCCGGCAAAGAAGGATCTGCGCAATTGAAAGAGATAGTCTAGAAGAAGAAAGTGGTGCAGCGACCAATCTATTTTGTCAGCTCCTTGTTGCAAGGGGCTAGATCAAGGTATTCTGGCATGCAAAAAGTGATCTTCGGCCTTCTTATGGCCTCAAGGAAGTTGCGGCATTACTTCCAAGCACATGAGATCACCGTTGTCACCCACTTCCCGCTACAGCGGTTATTACAAAACCTGGAAGCTACCGGCAGGATTGTGGAGTGGGCCCTGGAACTATCAAGCTTTGGTCTTAAGTTTGAAAGCATTTTGACCATTCAAAGCAGGGCCTTGGCGGAGTTCAATGCAGAATGGACCCCAACGTCCGATGAAGAGATTCCAGAGTCAACTCTCCCTGGCAAGAGACAGATCGAGAATGGATCATGTATTTTGATGGAGCTTTCTCACTGCAAGGCGCTGGTGCCGCCGTGCTGCTTGTCACACCCACTGGAGAGCACCATAGATATGTGGTCCAAATGCACTTTCCCCAGGAGAGATCAATGAACAACACTGCTGAGTACGACGGCTGCTTGCCGATCTCAGGATCGCGGCAGACCTTGGGATCAAGAAACTTATTGTCAGGGGTGATTTTCAACTTGTTGTCAGGCAAGTCAACAAGGATTACCAGAGTCCATTGATGAAAGCTTACATAGATGAAGTGAGGAAGCTGGAAGAATGTTTTGACAGCCTGCAAATGGAGCATGTTCCACGTGCAAAGAACAGTGTTGCCGATGGCCTGTCAAAGTGTGCTGCCCTTAAGTTACCCGTGGAACCAGGAACTAACTAACTCAACCCTCCGTAACACCATCAACTGGACAAGAGAAGAGAAGAAAGTTAAGTTCCGGCAAGTATTTCCCGGTAGAGCTCCCCGAAGCTGTCGGCGAGAAGGTTGCCAGAGGGAACGGCGGGCTTGTCGGTGAGTACTATGCTCCGGCAGGGCCCCCGGCTTTTGCCGTAGAAGCATACGCTCCCGCCAGGCTTGCCGGGGCGCAGTAGATTGTGGCAGGCCCTCAGGCCCTTGCCATCGAGGCAAATGCTACACCGGCAGAGGATACGCCTTTAGTCCTTGTTGTCGAGCCCCAGGCTCCAGCATTGGCACAACACATTGTCCAATTCCTTCAAACAGGAGAACTTCCCAAGGAAAAAGAGGAAGTAGATAAAGTAGCCCGCCGGTCTCATATGTACCAGTTCGTAGACAACATCCTATACAAAAAGAGACCGAATGGCGTGAAACTCAAGTGCATTTCTCGGGAGGCTGGACTTGAGTTGTTGGCAGAGATACACGGAGGCATATGTGGCTCCCACATAGAATCAAGAGCACTTGCCGGAAAGGCATTCCGGCAAGGTTTCTTTTGGACCACTACCCTCTAGGATGCAACTTCCTTAGTAACCAAGTGTGAAGCATGCCAGTTTCATTCGAAGATACTACATCAACCGGCTCAAGCCCTTCAAACAATCCCTCTCTCCTGGCCATTTTCGGTATTGGGGCTCGACATCTTGGGCCCCTTTCCCTGTGCTGCCGGGGGGTTTGAGTACTTGTACATGGCAATCAACAAGTTCACAAAGTGGCCTGAAGTGGAAGCAGTGAGAAAGGTGACAGCACAGTCAGCCGTCAAGTTCTTCAAAGGGCTAGTTTGCCGCTTTGGTGTCCCCAACAGGGTCATCACTGACAATGGCACACAGTCCACGAGTCACGCCTTCATGCAGTATGTCCAAAACCTTGGCAGCAAAATTTGTTTTGCTTCCATTGCCCACCCAAGGAGCAATGGCCAAGCGGAAAGGGCTAATGCTGAAGTGCTGCGAGGCCTCAAGACAAGAACTTTTGACAAGCTGCGTAACTATGGAAGGCAATGGATTGATGAGTTGCTGGTGGTTCTTTGGTCAATCAGGACGACACCAAATCGAGCTACTGGCCAGACCCCCTTCTGCCTCGTATATGAGGCGGAGGCAGTTCTCCCCACGGAACTCATATGCGGGTCACCTCAAGTGCTCTCTTATGATGAGCTTGATCAAGAAAAGTTGAGCTAAGACTACGCGATGCTCCTTGAGGAAGACCCTCTTCAGGCTATTGTGAGAGTTGCGTGCTACTAGCAAGGTTTGCGCCGCTACCATAGCCGCAAGATCAATGCCAGAAGTCTTGAGGAAGGCAACCTTGTTCTTTGGCGAGTTCAGTCCGCCAAGAATCCATACAAGTTGACGCCAAAGTGGGAAGGCCCTTATCGAGTAGTACGAGTCACTAGGCCTGGCGCAGTCCGCCTGGTGACCGAGGATGGCGTTTCGGTGAGCAACTCCTAGAATATCGAACATCTTCGAAAGTTCTACCCATGAGGCGCGGTTGCCGGCCCGGCCCCGGCAACCACCTTTTGTACAAGTCTTTCCGCTGAAGCATGTAATCCTTGGTACAAAGCCAGGCTCAGGCCCTGTGCGTAGTTAAATAAAGATAAGTATTTCGCAACCTTGGCTGATTCTCATGTTAGTTTATGTACATGTTTATCTGAAGCGTTGCACTATACTTAATCCCAGCAAGGGCTGACGGACTGCCAAGGTTCCATATCCATATTTTCTCTTCTTTGTTTTTCTCAAAGGACGGAAGGATCCCTCGCGTGCAGCTTTGCCGGGGGAATGATAGTACGGATACCTATGAGCGACGTCCCAAAAAAACTTGCCGGAGGGAGCACGACAACAAAAATATAAGTTGTGAAAACCCCATGTGAATCCTTGTCATAAAGTTATTTTTCTTGAGCGATTTTGACTTCTGTATGAAAAACCTGCATGCGCAGGAATCTTGCCGCGACTGGATGCACCCTCACCGCATTCGAAACTGCTCAACGGCTTAAGTGGCTTCGCCCATGCTCCTTGGTTTGTTTCGAGTCCGCTCAACGATCCTAGTGATAGCGCTCGCACCCTTATCCCGTTTTAGAGTAAGGCCGATGCCTTGAATGGCGGCACCAAGGACGCTAAGGTATCTTGCCGGCAGTGGCACCGCCAGCAGACTACTAAGGACCCGTTCCTCACAGCGCTTGTGATAGGGCTACACACGCCGGCAAGATTCTTCCAAAAAGGGCATAGGAAAAATTCCATACATAGAAACAGTTTAACTAGGAAGATAACATAGCAATCATCCAAGGCATAAGAAGATAGCATTACATCAGCCTTGCCGAGACTCTAACACGAGATAAATTGTTCCTGGCATGTGTAGCGATGAGGAGTGGGGCAACTAATCTAGGCGGTCACCCTCGACCCGCTTGACTTGGCTTACCCGCTCGACGATGGGCGCGATGAGTTACTCGAGCGCCTGGACGTCCACACCCTTCGGCAAACGGTCAAGGATGTTGGCAAGGTTGAGGTTGGGATTCTTGTATGCCACCTTGACGAGCACCTTGCGGAGGACAGCCTGGTAGAGCTTGCGTGATTCATTGGCCAGGTGGGATGCCCGGTTGGAATGGAGCTGCTCAAGGGCCCGAGTAGGCTGTTGAAGAACATGGTCACCTTGGCACTCGTGGGGACCCTGTCATCAGGAGAATACGAGGGGGGCTCTAGACCGATGGCGGACAGTTGTTCGGCGAGCTTCTCCACGACGTCGATGAGCTTCTCGGTCTAGACTCCACTCCACGCACATAGTCGTTGTGGAAGACGCCGGTGCTCTCAACAAGCTGCTTCTCATCGTGGAGCTCCTTGACCAGAGCCTTCTCCCGAGTCTCGGCGGCCTCGAGAGTCCCAGTCAGCATGGCCACCATCGAGGTCAGATCTTCGATGGACTTGTTGGCCGAGGAGAGCTGCTTAGCGTTGTCGGAAACGGCAACTTGCACCTCCATCAGGCTAGCAACGGCTTTGTTCCACTCGGCCTCAAGTGACGAGATCTTCGCGCCTTAATCTTCAAGGACTGCCTCCAGTTCCTTCACCCTCTCCTCTAGTGAGCTTTTGGCGGTCTCCGTAGCCTTGGCTATGTCGACGGCCTCCTTCAGCTTGCCGGCGTGGTCTGTCGCCAGGGCTCCGAGTGCCTCCTTGTGCCTCTGCTCCAGCACCTGGGTCCGCCGCAGTTTTCGTAGAGGTGTGCTAAAACCGCCATGGATGTCACAGCGGTCCGCATGAAATCTGCAAGTTGGAAGCTGTAAGTAAGCATAAGGTTGATAAAGAAGTCCGGGTAAGGGGGACAGAGCGTGCAATAAAAGTAATCGACAAAGAAAGGGTATTTGCCTGGACCTTCCCCGAAAAGACCCGGGCTCACGCAAGTGGCAGGGTGCCCTGCCGTTATCGTCGCCCAGATCCGGTGGGAAAACGACACGCTCCCTCCACATCTTCACCGCCTTATTCTCCGAGATGACCTCCGTTTCCTTGCCCTTGTTGGCTTTGGGTGGCATGGTGACGGCAGGGATGGAGACCGAGGACGAAGAGGGGGCGCTAAGGACGCAAGAGGCTCTGCCTTGGGCTCGAGGAGGAAGACAACAATGGTTCTCAGATTGGGAAAGGCGAGAGGTAAATGGGTATCGGCTCTGCAATCTCCTCTTTATGGGGAAGGCGCGGGCCGGTATCTTTTTACCAAAAACAAATACAGAAACGTTCCGCAGGCGCACTACTGAAACAACCATGCCATGCACGTATCCCACTACCCGCATTCAGTGGGCATCATGGGAAAGCGCAGCAAGCGCAATGATCACAACTGCGAGGCCCTGCCACGTGTGCCTGTGCACTCGTTGGGCCTAGCCCAACAACGCCTCGCGACGTGTATGGCCCTGGCTCGGGGGCTCCTGTTGGTGCACTAGAGTTTTTGGTCCATCTAGTGCCACTTTACTCATGCACGGGCAATAGTAGCCGCCTTGGCGGCAAGGCCCAGCAAAGACTTGTCAAGCACTAGCACGAAAGACTCAAGACTACCGGCAAGACCTTGTCGGGAGGGCTGTAGAGCCTCCAGGTGAAGCAAGGCCCTGGCAAGGCAAGGCCCCAGCAAGCACCGCCAGCTCACAAGCCAGGTGTTGAATCGCCTGGACGCGTGTCACGGCGTCGACGTTGGAGGGAGCTAAGCGGCGCCGATGGGACGGTCCCCCATCCCGTCCAACTGACGGACTGAGGCGCCTGATGGTGCATTGAATGCTCTTGTTCTACTCCGTCAGAGTTAGGTATAAAAGTTAGAGTTAGAGTTAGCATTGTGCATCCCGTGTGCACACTGTACACCACTGTTGGGATCCCCCTAGGTATAAAAGGAGGCCCAGGGCATTACAGAGAAGGGTTTTTTATAGTTGGACAGTTAGACAACGGGACAGCCTGACAGTTAGGCAACTGGGGGGTCATCAAGCTCATGTAGCAGCCGTTCATGGTGCTCCTGGAGCTACAACCCTAGAACACGATCAATATAACCAAGCAGGAGTAGGGTTTTACGCACCCGTGCGGCCCGAACCTGGGTAAAAACTCCACATGCGCTGCTTACCAGACTAGCTCTTTGTGCGAGCCTGCCCCCTGCCGAACTGAAAGGGATCCCCATGATCCCATAGGTGTTCGTTACCATGACACTTACTAATAGTGTTTTTTTTCAATAATATTAACGCTAGAAAAAGCTGAACTTAAATTACTAAAGATTTTTTCCAACTTATCAATCCTGGCGGGGCTCTCTTCCATTCCTTTATTTACTTTGGGTTCTTTTTCCTTATACTCCCTCCGTTCCTTTATGTAAGATGTATTATTTTTGACACGGTGACCAAGGCACATAATTATAGACATGTAAAGACTAAATTACCCTTGGAAAATTTGTTGGTTAGTGGAAAGTGAATCAATTAGTCCAGGATACATGCAATCGACAAAGAGATAGTTTCCTTCATTTGCTATAAAAAGAGACACAGACAATCAGAAAATAGATTCTTTCCTTTTTTTGGAGGGCTAACAAGGGAATTATGGAGAATCAAAAGAAATGCACCTTACATTCTGAAATTTTATCAAAAAACAAATACACCTTATATAGAGGAACGGAGGGAGTACATTTTAAGAGTGTCTCCTACTTTTGACCTGGTTTTATTAGCAAGATTATGCATACTTTTATCTAATTTTTCAATATTTTCTTTGGTGAGCATTTTCTTTTCAATAGCATCTAACTTTTGCATAATGTGCTCAAGAGTTAAAATCATTTCATTGATAGTGATAGGTGGCGAACCCACTATATTCCCATCGCATTATTAGCATCCAAGGCGGGGCACATCAAGAAATTCCCACTTGTAATCGTATCAAGGATGAATCTATACCAGGTGGTGATACCCACATAAAAACTACGAGGAAGAATAACGGTAGATTCCTTATGAATAGATCTATTATGGGTATTGCAAATCCTATACAAAGCATCTTTAAGATTCTCCCCTCCCCTTTGTTTAAAGTTAAGAACCTCATTCTCATGGGTACACTCAATAAGGGAAGAACTAGCCATAGTAAGAAGCGTAGTCGAACAAGATGTCTAACGAGAAAAGGGCAAACGAAAAAAGAATGCGAATAAAACGACAAATTTGTGAAGTGGGGGGGGGGGGACGAGAGGCAAATGGAAAATAAAGTAAATTGCAAGGATATGAGATTTGTGATTAGGAACCTGATAGATGTTGATGATGTCTGACTGGCACCAAAGATTGGCACGCTGAAGAGATCGCTTCCTCCCCGGCACCGGGGCCAGAAATTCCTTTGACGTGGCTTGAGATTGTGTCGGTATTTCCCCAAAGAGGAAGGGATGGTGCAGCAAAGCGACAGTATGTATTTCCCTCAGTTAAGAAACCAAGGTATCAATCCGTAGAGGAAGATCAAGCAACTATGTAAACGGAACCTGCACACAAAGAACAAATACTTGCAACCCGACACGTAATAGAGGTTGTCAAGCTCTCAACGATAAAAAGATAGATTTGATTGTAATAGGTTGGGAAAATAGATCTCCCAAGAACACAAAATAAAAGAAGTAAACAAAAAAAGTGAAACAAGGTATTTTTGGGGTTTTGGATTAATATATTTGAAAACAAAAGTGGCAAAAAGATAGATCGGAAAGCAATATGTTGGAAAAGTAGATCCGGGGACAATAGGTTTCACTAGTGGTTTCTCTCATGAATATAGCACACAGTGGGTGAACAAATTGTTGTTGAGCAATTGATAGAAGATTGAATAGTCATGAAGATATCCAAGGCAACGATCATTATATAGGCATCACGTCCAAGATAAATAGACCGAAACGATTCTGCATCTACTACTACTACTCCACACATTGACTGCTATCCAGCATGCATCTAGTGTATTAAGTTTGTGGAAAAACAGAGTAATGCCATAAGAATGGTGGCACGATGTAGAAAAGATATATTCATGTTGGAATAGACCCCATCTTATTATCCTTAATGGCAACGATACATGCGTGCCTTGCTGCCCCTTCTATCACTTGGAAAGAATACTGCAAAATCGAACCCATCACAAAGCACCTCTTCCCATGGAAAGAAAAATCGATCTGCCTAACTAAACCAAAGATTCAAAGAAGAAATACGAGGCTATAAGTAATCATGCAAATAAGAGATCAAATAAGACTCAAATCATATTCATGGATAGAAACTGATCATGAACTCAAAATTCATCGGATCCCAACAAACACACCGCAAAAAGTCATTACATCAAATAGATCTCCAAGAGACCATTGTATTGAGAATCAAAAGAGAGAGAGGAAACCATCTACCTACTGCCTACGGACCCATAGGTCTATGGTAGACTACTCACACATCATCGAAGAGGCACCCATGAAGACGATGCTTCCTCCATGATGGTGTTAGATTGGATCTTGCGGTTTTGGAACTTGCGGTGCCTGGAATTGTGTTTCGTCGAATCTGTAAGTGTTTTTGGATCTTTGGGAATTTTATAGAGCTAATAGTCAGTGGAGGGGGTCCCCGAGGCGACCACAACCCATTAGGGCATGCTTGGGACCTCTAGCGCGCCCTAGTGGGTTGTGGGCGGCCTCGGCTCCCTCCTGGTTGCTTCTTTGGCCCACTGGCCCTCTTCTGGTCCAAAAAATATCTCCAAAAAGTTTTGTCTTGATTGGACTCTGTTTGGTACTGATATTCTACGAAGCAAAAAATGACAACTGGCACTTTGGCACTATGTCAATAAGTTAGTCCCAAAAAATGATATAAAATTGCTATAAAATGATTGTAAAGCATCCAAGATTGCTAATATAACAACATGTAACAATCAAAAATTATAGATACGTTGGACACGTATCATGCATCATATTATAGATAAGTATTTCCCTTAGTGATAACCAAGGTTCTCGAATAAATAGGAGGACCACGCAATCCCCATCTATAGTGCCTCCACACAAAAGAGCAAACACTTGCACCCAACGTGGGTAAGAGGGTTGTCAAGCCCCTTGAACTCGTTACTTGCAAGTAGGTAAGTAGTGTAGTTGTTTGTTGGATAAATATAAATTCAAAAATAAATAAAAATTAAATAGTGGCAGCAATGAAATAAGAGCGTTTGTAAATATATAAGTGAATAGACCCGGGGAACATAGTGTTCTCTAGTGGCATCTCTCTTGAAATAGGCATACGGTGGGTAAACAAATTACTGTTGGCAATTGATAGAAAAGTGAATAGTTATGTGATATTCATGGCAATGATCATGTGTATATTGGCATCGCGTCCATAAGCAAATAGGTTGACTCTTGTCTGCAGCTATTACTATTACTCCACGTTGAGATCGCTTATATGCTCGCCTCTCTAAGTATTAAGTTCATGACAAACAGAGTATTGCTTGGATAACGATCACATCATGTAGACAAAGAGAATCTAATCAATGTAAATTAACCCCATCGTTTTATCCTTTGTGGCAACAATACAAATATATGTCTTGTCACTTTCTGTCACTGGGATATAAAGCACCGCAAGATTGAACCCACTACAAGGCGCCCCTCTCACTGAAGATAGATCAAATTAGTTGTCCAAACCAAATCAATATATTAGAGAGATTGACGAATCTAAAATAATCTGGCAAACAAGAATCATATAATTCAAAGAAGAATCAAATAATTTTCATGAATAATCTGAACAGAAACTCACAATTCATCGGATCCCAACAAACGCACCGCACAAAGTGATTACATCAAATAGATCATCGTGAAGATGCGATGAACTTTGTATTGAAGAGCAAAGAGAGAGAGCCACCTAGTGAAAGTGCGTTATATCGACTAGAGGGGGGTGAATAGGCGATTTTTACAAATTCATCACTTGAGGAATTTCAACTTTGAGGAATTTGAAATGTGATGAATAATTAACAGCGGAATAAGTACTCAAGTGCATGAGGAACATAGTAACAGCATAGTCTTCAGGATGAAGTGAAACATGCACAAATAGTAAGTAGCATGATACAGGATAAGCAGTGATGAACAAGGTAACTTGAAGAATTTGAGGTGAGGAATTTGTGAAAGTCTTCAGTCAAATTCTTCAAACTGCAACAATCAATTTCATCAACAGGTATATGAGGAATAGAGAGGTTGAGAAAATAGAACCAGATAGCTCGATGAAGACAATGGTTTGATGACCCAGTTCCAACTGCTGTGATAGTCGTCCGTCTGGTTTGGAGTGTCCTGGTATTTAAACCAGAGGACACACAGTTCCAGGACACACAGTCCTTACCGTATTCTCCTTGAGCTAAGGTCACACAGTCCTCGCCCAACACTCATGGTAAGTCTTCAGGGTGGACTTCCAAAACCCTCACAAACTGGTCACCCGGCGATCCACAATTTACTGTTGGATGCTCTAGACCAAGGTCACTTCGTGATCCCCAATTGACTGCAGGAGCACTAGACCATGACGCCTAACCGTCTGGAGGATGCACAGTCCTCAAAGGTAACAAGCGTCGGATCCACAAAGGAATTTCTTCAGTGATGCTCAATCACTATGGGTTTGGTGGTTTGGTTGTGGATTTTTCCTCACTTATGATTTTCTCTCAAAGTCCTCGGAGGATAGGTTGCTCTCAAATGACAAGTGTCAGTTCTCTCTCAGAGAAGCCAACCAACTAGTGGTTGTGGGGGTGGAAATTTATAGCCAGGGTGCAACCTGACATGATAAGACATAAATGCTCCCAGTAATATGACTGTTATGTGGATAAGAATGATTAGGGACAGCTGGCGCTAAGCACAGCAATGGTCAGAATTTCGAACTATGAAAGTCCTCAGGCTTATCATGTTCCTCACTTGTAGGCAATTCGCACTGGCGAAATCCTAACTCCTCAGTCAGATCAATTTCCTCAGAGACCAGAAGAAATTTGTCTCTGTCACTGAAGAACTTGTCTGAACCATACGAGATTTCCAAAGGCTTCACTCGAAGGATTGTATAGGTTGAGGATTTTGGAGTTGAGCATCAGTTGGAAATTTTCCTTAGTATTACCTCGGGCCCCTTTAACAGTATGGTGTTTCCTATGACTCAAATAAGGAAATGAAACTACAAAAATAAAAGTCTTTACGCTTCATATTCCTCGTTCATATCTTCAAGGTCACACCAACTACTTCATTTTCAATGTCTTCACAAAGTCTTCACCGAAGTCTTCACAAAGTCTTCAGCAAAGTCTTCAGTTGAAGACATACATTTTTAGGGGTCGATAATCTCTAGATATATCAAACTCCTCATCGACTTATAGAGTTTGTGTACACTCACAAACACATTAGTGCCTTAACCTATGAGTCTTCAACCAAAATCACTAAGGGGCACTAGATGCACTAATAATCTGCCCCTTTTTGGTGATTGATGACAAATAAGTTAAGTTTTCAACGGGGATAAACATATGAAGTGAAAGTATAGAGTTTGAGAATTTGATTGCAAGATATATAAGGACTTCCCCTGAAGATGTGCATATTTGTGGAATTTGCTTTGGACTGCAAATGCACATGGCAGGTTAAAACATGGAGAACTCCGCATATATCTTGTAATTCATACACGCATTTGAACATATGATATGAAGAATTTGAAATGCATGAGGTAAATGGTGTCTGACGAAATTCAGCATGTATGCATTAAGGTACTTGAGGAAATAAACATGCAAGGAAATAGTTCCAAGGTCTCAGATCACCATCGGAATTAAGTTTACAACTCAATCAACAAAAGCTTCAGAAGAGCGAGAGTTGTAACTTAAACGAAAATAGCCCATATATAGAGACCCGCTTGAAGACTAACTCAAATTTTCTCCCCCTTTGTCATCGAAGACCAAAAGGGACGAAAAAGTGAGGACTAACACCCCTTGAAGAATTTCATCGTATTGGTGAGGAAGGAGCGCCAGTGTTGTCGGGGTCGTTTGTCGATGCAGGGCCTGCCGCGGTGTCATCAATGTCTTCATCCTCATCGCGCTCTCGAGATGAAGAATATGAACTTGTGACCATCAAAGGAACTTGGACTTTCTTGAATTTCTTCTGTGGTCGACGAGCCCAGTTAGGATGTTCATCAAGATCCAGCTCATTCAGTTCTTCAGAAGACTTGAGGTGAGACAATATGGCCCAAGTGTGGTTGAGGTTTTCATGCGCATAGTAGTGATTCCTATTCACAGTGTTCTGCATCACAGTCATGTTTTGCACAATGTAACCAAGTTGACGCTTCACCCACTTGTGATTGCGATCGACCTTCTGATGAAGACTTATTAGCAGCTCGCAATCAGTCATCACATGAGGGGCAGACTCTTGAGGTTTGTGAGCTGAGGCCTTTGCTTCGGAGTCCTAAGTTTTAGTGTCATCATTGGTGGAGAAGGAAGCAGCTTTCTAAAACTGTTCATCCAATGGACGAGTGCCTTCATCAATGACAGCCTTGCCTTTTCCTTCTACTAAGTCAATCATGCTCTTGATGACTTCGATTGGAGGCAGGAAGCCAAAGTGACTCTGGAAATCATCCTTGAAGGGAACTGAGGACTTTGCCCTGATGAATTTCATGATCCAAGGCGCATAAGGCTTCTATTCAAATGGAGCTAAAGCAGCATTGGCCAATATCCTCATGAAGAAATCGTGTAAGTCTATGGGAATCCCATGAATGATGTTGAAGAGCATATTCTTCATGACTCCCTCCACTTCTTCTTCTTCATAATTGTGACCCTTCTGAGGACATAGAGTATTTGTGAGTATGCGGTAGACCGTCCTGGGCACATATAGCAAATCCTTCACAAGGAAGGCTTTCCGTTGAGGCCTTCCAGGAGGCAATGTCTTCATCAGCACTTGCATCAGCTGATTCGGAAGTGCAGGCCCATCAAACAGTCTGCGAGCTTCATCTGAGGGAATTGGAACTGGTACACACTGAAGCAATTCAGAAGCTTGAGTAGTGAAGTGAGTTGATCCTATCATCCAATCCAAAACCCAGGAGTTGATGTCTGGAGCATTTCTGCTGATATGCAGTGTGGCATAAAACCGAAGGATGATTTCCTCATTCCAGTCACACATGTCGATGCAAAAAGGAAGAATGTCTACATCATGAAGAACTTGGAGCACCGGTGTGAACAATGGAAGTGTTTCCATGTCCGCATCAGGAATTTGGTGATGCTCGAAGACTTTCTTCTTCTCGAACAGGATTGATGCATAGCAGTTGAGCTGAGTTGTCGTCCAAAATCTGCTACGACCGGCCCTTGCAAAGTCATAAGGATTTGGACCTATGAAGAACATGCGCTCATTGAAGAAATTGCTCTTGAGGAATTTGGGGCACGTTGAGCCTTTGAATGGCATCCTTGGCTTCGGTTGAAGATTTGGCTTGAAGCGGCCCTTGATCTCCTTTGGTATGGGAGGAACTTGAACAATCTGAAGGGCTGGTTCCTCAGTTACGGGTGGAGTAGCAAAGTCATCAGCTGTTGCAGCTGCAATTTCTTTAGTGACTTGGGTGGTCTGATCAACAGATTCTTCATGTATTTCTTCAGTTGGAGCAGGTGACTGGGGAATCTTTGTCAGAGGAGTAGTCATTGGTGAATTTGGGTGTGCTGATTCCCAATATTCATCATTGATGACAGGAGTTGTGTTGACAATGTCTACGTCCTCATCAATTTCTTCAACACCAGCCTCTTCGGTAGTGAACTGAGGCTGGGGCGATGATACCTTGGGAGTTGAAGCAATGTCTTCAACTTCAATTTCTTCATCAATCTATTTTGTCAAAGCAGCAGAATGATCTTCATCTTCTTCATCTGGGATGACATAGTCAACCTCAAATGGTACAAGTTGATAGGCAGGTGTAGAGGAGATTGGTGTAGCATCAATGGGTCCAGTTGAAGAACTTGGCATAGTCTTCAACTTCTTCACAACTGACGATTCTATATTGGATGCTTTTCTCTTAAGAGTCTTCTCTTCTGCAAATTTAGCTTCTTCACGCACGACTGATGCAGTCGCCCTAGTGGGTTCAGGTTCTTCACGCGCAGCTAAAGCTTCAGCTGGCCTTTCAGTTTCTTCAGGCATAATAGTGATGGTTGTCCTGGCATGGTCATCAGTGGTCTGAGTTTCCTTAGTAGCACTGGCCGTTGCTTCTGGTGCAGAAGCATTCTCATCGGCAGTCACATCGGGCTGAGCAGTTGCATTAGCAGCCTGAGAAATTTCATCGGGCTGAGGATTTTGTGGTTGTGATCGAGCTGCAACCCTAATGTTGTGATCCTTCAGAGCAGCTTGAGCAGCCCTGACGAATCTCACCTTGGTGCCCTTCCATTCAGCATCATACCTTTCTTGATCCTCAGAGAGTGCAAATTTCAGACTGAACTGTGATGAGTTGATTTGGGGTCAAGTTCATCACATTGTCTCTCGGAAACTTTTCTTTCCGAGCCCTGTTTCTCTTAGCTCTCAAAGCTTGATCTCTCTTCCATTTTTCTTCAGATATGAAGTGGGTGAGGACATGATCCACACCAAGAGGCAGATTCAGTGAAGAAAGTGGGGTGTTTGGATATTCATGTCATATATTGATAAAGTTGAGGATCATCTTGGGATCCAGCATGAGAGGAACAGAGGTGCCCTTGGCTATAGCAGCCCTCTGGTGACTTTGCCTGATGATTTCCTCCAATTCTTCATCATCAGTTTCATCATCATCATCCTCATATCCTGAGGATATGGTTACCATAGCCTTGCTTGAGTGAGGACTTGGTCTTTGACCTCGTCCAGCAGTTTTCTTCAGCTTCAACACTGTAGGGCTAGTTGAAGACTTTACTGTAGTAGAGGGGCTTGTCGGGAACTTTGGAACTTTTGTGAATCCCTCAGTCCTCTTACATGATGCCAGATGCACCGGTGTTGAGAACTTTGCAGCTGCAGCTGAGGACTGAGCAGCAACAGTACCATCATTTGAGGCCTTTGTAGGTTGAGGCCTTTGGACTTGAGGAATCTGCTATGATGGTTTTGAGGTTGAAGAACTTGTCTACACAGCAGCTTTCTTCATCACTAATTTCTTCGAAGCACTTGCAAAGGCTCCAGCAGAGGCAGCAGCAGCAGAATCTTCATTGAATTTCTTCACTGCCTATTTGGCTTTCCTCGCCAGCTTGGCTTGCTGCTTCTCCCACATATGAGGAAAGTCCTCACCGGTCTCGAGGCTAGTGGGATCAGCAATTTGATTTTGAGCCAAGGGAGGCCTGCTGCAAGGAGGTTTCACAGCGAATTTCATCATGTATTTAGGAGTTACATAATGATATTCCTTCCATTCCCTTGCCCATCTCCTCTCAATTTTCTACAGACGAATTTTTCTCTGCTTGGTTGTTTCTTTGCCATTAGTTTCTTCATCGGGTGTGCAGTATTCCTCATACAATTCATCTGGAATCTCAAAAGCAGTGTGCAAATCTAGCTTCTTTCCACCTTTCTGAGGTTTCGTTCCATCAGCCATTTTCTTCACCAGAAGAATTTGAACTCTTGGGGACTCTGAAGAAGTACACGGTTTTTCCTCAAGGAACGCTGCAAAGGAGTTAAGTTGATGAGAACCTAGTGATTCATCAGCGGACATGTTGTACCTGCGAACAGAGTATAGGTGCGGGGAATTTGAAGAGGTCATATGCATTCTCAGAAATAATTTTTAAATAGAAATAGGTGAGGAATTTGACCATGGGTGTCTTGAGGAATTTCACTAAGTGGTCTTTGTCTTAGGTTCCAGCGTTGTGTAAATTTTGAGGATTCACACAATTGAGGAATCTTGAGGAAAATCATTACTTAGGGAAAATCATCAAGTATATAAAGATGTAAGGTGCTTTAGAATAAGATTCATGAGGAATAAACACCTTTCGAGGAATATGAAGAGCATTCGAAGATCAAAAAAGGGCAGTAAAAATAAATTTTATTTACCCTGGTGAAGAACACGACGAACTGAGAGATGAGATTAGGAAGTTCGTCAGTTAAGATCTCCCACACGCTAGCTTGGCAGAGGGAGACAGCTACAGCGGCGGCGAGATGAGGACTTTCGCAGCGGATGCGAGTACGGCGACGGTGAGGTCGAGGCAGTGAAGCGCTTCCACACCGGCGGCGATGATTTCAGTGGCGGCGCTGGGTTGGAGCTCGGGAGAGAGAGGGTAGAGATGAGGAGTAACTGAGCACAGTTGAAGGGGAGGGGGTATTTATAGTGGAAGTGAATACCAATCCGCCCGGAGATTTTGGACAGGATTGCCCCTGACCCTTGCTCTCCACGCGACAGGTGTCACCCACGTACTGAGAAGTGGTGATAGTGGGGGATCGTGGGTTATCCAATCACGGGAATTGGAACCGTTTGAGCGGGAACCGCTAAAAATTTTGATAGTGAAAATTTCAAAGCTTTCGTTCGCAAATTCTTCAGCTGTCAAGGACACGGTGAAGACTTTGAACAAGTTTCAAAGTAGAACGCATATGAAGAATTTGTGAACAGACTAGGTTGAGTTTAGCGTAGAGGGGAAAGGGTCCGATCACATTCACTTAGATGAAAATCAACTTGAATAATTTAGCAATAAGTGAATGTTGTTGAGGACATTAAAAAACTCAAATATATATGTAGTCAATGAAGAACATGAGTTTCAAAGGTTGAAGAATTTGAAAAGTTGAGGAATTTGAAAATTTGAAGAATTTGCAAAATGACGAAAAACTCAACTCTGAAGAATTTCAACCATAGTTGGTGGCGTGACCCACCGTATAAGAATGATGATTTCAGACACCCGCGTACAATTGTCGTAGGGTTCTGAGAATCAAGTTCTTCATTAATTTCTTCACACTTAGAGGGTTATTCTTCATTGATTGAAGAAAAATGTTACTTCGTGTGTTGCACATCTAAGTCATCAATTTTTCATAAGTGTTAGGATGTGTGTCCTTTTTCAAAGAACATTCGAAGATTCTAAGATATTTAGCTCACACCACAACTTGCAAAATCTCTTTTCATCCAAGGGCTTTGTGAAGATATCAGTTAGTTGTTCTTCAGTGGGGATGTGGTCGATGGAGATGTCGCCCTTGAGTACATGATCTCGATGAAAGTGATGACGAATCTGGATGTGCTTGGTCTTGGAGTGTTGAACTGGGTTGTAAGCAATCTTCATGGCACTCTCGTTGTCACAGTAGAGATGCACATTCTTCAACTTGATGTCGTAGTCCTTGAGGGTTTGCTTCATCCATAGTAACTGAGCACAACATGAGCCAGCAGCAATGTACTCAGCTTCAGTAGTAGAGAGTGAGACGGAGTTCTGCTTCTTCGAGGACAAACAGACTAAGGATTGTCCGAGGAAATGACATGTGCCTGAGGTTGACTTGCGATCCACACGATCTCCAGCATAGTCAGCATCAGAGTATCCGACGAGGTGAAGATTTGAGCCCTTGGGATACCATAATCCAAGTGTTGGTGTGTGAGCTAAGTATCAATGAATATGTTTCACACCCTTATGGTGTGATTCCTTCGGTGTTGCTTGGAATCGGGCACACATGCAAACACTCAGCATAATATCAGGCCTAGATGCACATAGATACAATAATGAACCAATCATGGAGCGTTATACCTTCTGATCGAAATCTTTACCATTTTCATCAGTGTAGAGGTGGCTTTTTGAAGGCATTGGAGTTTTGACGCCTTTGCAATCTTGCATGTCGAATTTCCTCAGAACATCCTTGGGGTACTTCTCTTGGGAGATGAATATGCCATTGTCTTGCTGACGAATTTGAAGACCTAAGAAGAATTTCAACTCTCCCATCATAGACATTTGATATTCTTCACTCATCATATAGGCAAATTCATCAATGTAACGTTTGTTAGTATAGCCAAAGATAATATCATCTATGTATATTTGGCATATGAACAGTTCATTGTCATAGGATTTTGTGAAAAGAGTAGGGTCGAGTGAACCGGGTTTGAAGCCTTTCTTCATGAGGAATTCCTTCAGAGTGTCATACCATGCCCGAGGGGCCTGCTTGAGGCCATAGAGGGCCTTGTTGAGTCTGAAGACTTTGTTCGGATGCTTAGGATCTTCAAAACCTGGGGGTTGAGAAACATATACTTCTTCCTCAAGCTTACCATTGAGGAATGCACTTTTCACATCCATTTGATATAAGATGATATTATGATGGTTAGCATAAGCAAGCAATATGTGAATAGCCTCAAGTCTAGCAACGGGTGCAAATGTTTCATCAAAGTCAATTCCTTCAACTTGTGTGTAGCCTTGAGCTACAAGACGAGCCTTATTCCTCACCACAAGGCCATTTTAATCTTGCTTGTTGCTATAGATCCACTTGGTATCTATGATGTTATGCTTGCGAGGATTTGGCCGCTTGACAAGTTCCCACACGTTGTTGAGCTTGAACTGATGCAATTCCTCTTGCATAGCTTGAATCCACTCAGGCTCCTTGAATGCTTCATCAACTTTGGTGGGCTGTATGATAGAGACAAAGGCAAAGTGCCCACAAAAGTTAGTTAAATGTGAATCTTTTGAGCGAGTGAGGGGACCTGGTGCATTGATTTCATCCATGATTTTGTTAATCTGCACTTCATTTGCAACTCTATGATGAGCAAGTTGACGTGGCTGAGGACTTCCTTCAGCACCATTTTCTTCAGGTGTAGCAACATGAAAGTCTTCATTCGTTGGAATGACTTCCTCAGTGGGTATGATATCTTCCGTTGCCTTCAGCTTAATGGATTCCTCAAGAGACTGTTCATCTAACACAGAAGGTAGGTGCTCTCTTTGCGAGCCATCAGTTTCATTGAACCGCACATCTATAGTTTCAACAACCTTGTTATGGTAGGTGTTGAAGACTGTGTAGGTGTGCGAGTCCTTTCCGTAACCAAGCATAAAACCTTCATGTGCTTTCGGTGCAAATTTAGAACTATGGTGAGGATCTCTGATCCAGCATTTTGCACCGGAGACTTTGAGATAACTTACATTGGGTTTCTTGCCAGTCATAAGTTCATACGAAGTCTTCTTGAAGAATTTGTGAAGATATACCATGTTGATAATGTGGCATGCAGTATCAATTGCCTCAGGCCAGAAGCAACGAGGAGTCTTTTATTCATCAAGCATGGTGCGAGCCATCTCAACTAGAGTCCTGTTCTTGCGCTCCATGACGCCATTCTATTGAGGAGTATAAGGGGCAGATAACTCATGAGTAATACCAAGTTCATCAAGATATTCATCAAGATTAGTGTTCTTGAACTCAGTCCCATTATCACTCCTAATATGCTTGATCTTGACGCTGAAGTTGGTAGAGGCCCTTGAAGCAAATCGTCTGAAGACATCCTGCACTTCACTTTTGTACAGAATAATATGTACCCAAGTGTATCGAGAGTAATCATCAACAATCACAAAGCCATACAAACTTGAAGAATTTGTTAGTATGGAGTAATGAGTGGGGCCAAAGAGATCCATGTGAACCAATTCAAAGGGTCAAGTCGTGGTCATGATTGTCTTTGAGGAATGCTTGGATCTGGTCATCTTCCCAGATTCACATGCACCACAGAGGTGGTCCTTGAGGAATTTGACACCCTTGATGCCAATGATGTGCTTTTTCTTCATGAGCGTGTGCAAGTTCCTCATACCCGCATGTCCAAGTCGTCGATGCCACAGCCAGCCTTCTAAAGACTTTGCAAGTAAGCATGTGGTAGGCTGAGGACCTGTAGAGAAATCAACAATATACAAGTCTCCTCTCCTAAAGCCTTCGAAGACTTTGGAATTGTCAGATTCCATGATGACAAGACAATGATATTTTCCAAATACGACGATCATATCAAGATCACAAAGCATTGAGACAGACATAAGCTTGAACCCAAGGGATTCGACAAGCATCACCTTATCCATGGTTCGGTCCTTTGAGATAGCAACCTTACCAAGTCCCAATACCTTGCTTTTTCCTTTGTCTATGTAGGTGATATGCTTCAGAGGAGATGGAGTGAGTGGCAAATTCATCAGTAGATTCTTGTCACCAGTCATGTGGTTTGTGCATCCACTATCGAGGACCCACTCAGTAGCTTTTAGAGTATCATCCTGCAAATGAATTAGTACAACTTACGAACTCATATGCTTCAGAGTGAAGAATATGACATCAATTTCATCAGATAGGATTTCATCACACAAGATAGTAAGCAAGTAGTGTGAGGACGTGAGAAATGAGGAATTCATTTCTTCATGGTTAGCTTGCATCCTTTCAAGCATTTCCTCAGGTCTCTAGCAAATTCATCAGATGTTCAGTTTCAACTGGAGACCTAACCCTGCATAAGAAATTAGTTCAATTTCTTCACCACCCACATCTGGACGGTGGCAAAGAGTTCATTATTCTGCGAGCACCATGTGAGAAGGGAGGCATTGAAGCAAGTGCGCTTCGTTTCACAGGGCGAGGGTTAGAGTACTCAAATGAATAAGCAGAGAAATTCTTTGAGGACTTATGAACATAATGGTTTGAAGAATAATGCACATATTCATAACTCTTAGGTGTTCCCTGCGAAACAGAAGCATTAGCGTGAGAATGATATTTTTGACCATTTGAGGAATTTGGTCCAGTTGAGGACTTTGGTTCATATGAGGAATTTGATCTGGGGTTCCTATTCTTCATGAGTGATGTCGTGAGGACATTTACTTGAAGATTTTGTAGGTAGCTCTTGGGAACCCAGATTATCTTCATAGTTGAACCGTTCCTACAGTTAGTTCCAACAAATCTAGCAAATACTTCACCTTTCTAATTTTTGAAGAATTTGTAGTTGGAGTCAAGTGACTCATCAGAGGAGTATGAAGTTTCACAAATAAAGCCAGATAAAGTGGATGGATCTACAGGAGGTCCTTTCGCAGCAACCCATGAGGTTTTGGGGTACTACTCAGGTGTGTAGTAGGATCCATCAGCGTCGAGTTTCCTCATAAAGGCAATACCCTCTTTCCTAGGGTTCCTGTTCAGAATCTGCCTTTTGAGGACGTCGCAAAGGGTTTGATGCCCTTTGATAATTTTGTACATGCCTGTCACATACAATTCCTTCAACCCTTCATTGTCATCAGTGATACTTGTGGTATCCTCAGATGAGGAATTTGAGGCCACTGGATAGTTGAAGCATTTGCAGCAATAGAAGCATTTGAACATTCATGTGAAGAATTAGCAGTTTCACATTCTATGCATTTCAAACAAGGTGGAACAAATTCTTCCTGAGTGGTACTGATCTGTTGAGCCAGTAAGGAATCGTTTTCCCTTTGGAGATCCTCATGTGACACCCTCAGTTTCTCAAGATCTTGCTTTCTTTGAAGAAATTCATAAGAAAGCTTCTCATGATCAGCTAAGAGGTCGTTATGATGACTCTGAAGGTTATCATACTTTGTCTGAAGACTTTTGATATCGTCAGATAGAGTTTGAGTCCGATCC
Organism: Hordeum marinum; assembly: GCA_022496015.1. NCBI lineage: Eukaryota > Viridiplantae > Streptophyta > Magnoliopsida > Poales > Poaceae > Hordeum > Hordeum marinum. The sequence continues at coordinate 334,357,197 of CM039677.1, read as the reverse complement.
ACTTCATGGTTCAACAGATCATCGCTTTTGTCTAGCATTTTTTGAAGCTTTTCAAGTGCACTTTGTTGCTTAGTGGCAAGTTTAACAAGTTTAGCATAGCTAGGTTTCACATATTCATCAGATTCACCTTCACTTGATTCATAAGAGGAATGATATTTGTGTACCGTTGATCCTTTTGCCATGAAGCAATAGGTGGGAGCATAATCATCATTGCTGACGTCAGAGTCGTTGGAGTAGTCATATTCTTCATCATTGAAGATGGACTTGCTGACGAAAGCAATTGCGAGAGCAAGGCTAGCGACACCAGATTCTGTTTCCTCCTCAGATTTTTCCTCTTCTTCATATTCTTCAGATTCTTCCTCAGAATCCATTTCCTTGCCGATGAATGCACAAGCCTTTCTGGAACCATTCTTGTTGTGCTTTGAGGACTTTGAAGATGAGGACTTTGCAGATGAGGACTTTGAAGATTTCTTCTTTTTCTTCGAGTCATCAGAACTATCCTCCTTGTACTTCTTATTCTTCTTTGAATCTTTTTCCTAGAGAGGACAGTCAGAGATAAAGTGACCAGGCTTTTTGCAACGATGACAGGTTCTTTTCTTATAGTCTTCTGAGGAATCTGATTTCCTCAAGCCACTTTTTGATGACTTTCCAAATCCACCTCTCCTTTAGAACTTCTGGAATTTCCTCACGAGCATCGCTAGTTCCTGACTTAGTTCTTCAGGATCACCAAGGCTGCTGTCAGAATCTTCTTCTTCGGATGAGGAAATTGCTTTCGCCTTCAGAGCACGAGATCTTCCACAGCTTGGCCCGTAGAGGTCTCTCTTCTCAGCTTGTTGGAATTCATGAGTATTGAGTCTCTCAAGAATATCAGCAGGATCAAGTGACTTGTAGTCTTCACGTTCTTGAATCATCAAATCCAGAGTATCGAATGAGGAGTCAAGAGATCTTAGCAGTTTCTTCACCACTTCATGGTCAGTGATATCGGTGGCACCCGGTTCTTGAAGCTCATTAGAGATATCAGTGAGACTATCAAAAGTTTGCTGAACATTTTCATTATCATGTCTCTTGAAGCGATTGAAGAGATTGCGAACAACATCAAAATGAGAGTCACGTTGAGTGGAAACACCTTCGTTGACTTTGGACAGCCTATCCTAGATAAGCTTAGCAGTCTCCAAAGCACTCACTCTACCATACTGACCTTTGCTCAGATGACCACAGATGATATTCTTTGCTTGAGAGTCAAGTTGCTTGAATCTCTTCACACCGGCACCAGTGACAGTGGGAGTGACAGAGGGCACACCATTTTCCACAACGTACCAGAGATCGTTGTCAATAGATTTAAGGTGCATAAGCATCTTGTTCTTCCAATAGGGGTAGTCTGTCCCATCGAAGGTAGGACACCCTGCGGAAACCTTGATCATACCTGCAATCGACATAACTAGAACTCCAGGTGGTTAAACCAAAATAACACAGAGCGAGGGAGTACCTGCTCTGATACCAATTAAAAGTGCGTTATATCGACTAGAAGGGGTGAATAGGCGATTTTTACAAATTCATCACTTGAGGAATTTCAACTTTGAGGAATTTGAAATGTGATAAATAACTAACAGCGGAATAAGTACTCAAGTGCATCAGGAACATAGTAACAGCATAGTCTTCATGATGAAATGAAACATGCACAAATAGTAAGTAGCGTGATACAGGATAAGCAGTGATGAACAAGGTAACTTGAAGAATTTGAGGTGACAAATTTGTGAAAGTCTGCAGTCAAATTCTTCAAACTTCAACAATCAATTTCATCAACAGGTATATGAGGAATAGAGGGGTTGAGGAAATAGAACCAGATAGCTCGATGAAGACAATGGTTTGATGACCCACTTCCAACTACTATGACAGTCGTACGTCTGGTTTGGAGCGGCCTGGTGTTTAAACCAGAGGACACACAATCCTAACCGTATTCTCCTTGAGCTAAGGTCACACAGTCCTCGCCCAACACTCGTGGTAAGTCTTCAGGGTAGACTTCCAAAACCCTCACAAACTGGTCACCCGGGGATCCACAATTTACTGTTGGATGCTCTAGACCAAGGTCACTTCGTGATCCCCAATTGACTGCAGGAGCACTAGACCATGACGCCTAACCGTTTGGAGGATGCACGGTCCTCAAAGGTAACAAGCGTCGGATCCCCACAGGAATTTCTTCAGTGATGCTCAATCACTATGGGTTTGGTGGTCTGGTTGTGGGTTTTCCCTCACTGATGATTTTCTCTCAAAGTACTCAGAGGATGGGTTGCTCTCAAATGACAAGTGTCAGTTCTCTCTCGGGGAAGCCAACCAACTAGTGGTTGTGGGGGTGGCAATTTATAGCCAAGGTGCAACCTAACATGATAAGACATAAATGCCCCAATTAATATGACCGTTATGTGGATAAGAATGATTGGGGACAGCTAGCGCTAAGCACAGCAACGGTCGGAATTTCGAACTATGAAAGTCCTCAGGCTTATCATGTTCCTCACTTGTAGGAAATTCGCATTGGCGAAATCCTAACTCCTCAGTCAGATCAATTTCCTCAGAGACCAGAAGAACTTTGTCTCTGTCACTGAAGAACTTGTCTGAACTCTAAGAGATTTCCAAAGGCTTCACTCGAAGGATTGTATAGGTTGAGGATTTTGGAGTTGAGCATCAGTTAGAAATTTTCGTTAGTATTACCTCGGCCCCCTTTACCAGTATGGTGTTTCCTATGACTCAAATAAGCAAATGAAACTACGAAAACAAAAGTCTTCAAGCTTCATATTCCTCGTTCATATCTTCAAGGTCATACCAACTTCTTCATTTTCAAAGTCTTCACAAAGTCTTCACCAAAGTCTTCGGCAAAGTCTTCAGTTGAAGACATACATTTTTAGGGGTCGATAATCTCTGGATATATCAAACTCCTCATCGACTTATAGAGCCTGTGTACACTCACAAACACATTAGTGCCTTACCTATCAGTCTTCAATACACCAAAATCACTAAGGGGCACTAGATGCACTAACACCTAGATACTAGCCATGGAACCATAGGTCTGTGGTAGACTACTCACACATCGTCATGGGAGCAACAAGCTTGATGAAGAATCCCTCTGTGATTTATTCCCCCTCCGGCAGGGCACCAAAACAGGGCTCCCGATGGGCACACGGCGGAATAGAGACTTGTGGCAGAGGAAAAAAGTATTTCGGGAGCTCTCCTAGGGTTTTCAGAATATATGTAAATTTATAGGCTAGATAGGAACGTCAGGAGACAAGAGGGGGCCATGAGCTAACAGGGCGTGTCGACCCCCCCTGGGCGTGCCATGTTGCCTCATGCCTCCCTCGTGTGCCATCTAGTCTTCTCCCAAAGCTTCGACGTATTATTTTGGTCGAGAAAAAACATCAAAAAGTTTCGTGGCAATTGGACTTCATTTGGTACTGTAAACCTGAAAAGCAAAAAACATGAAGAAAACAGCAACTAGCACTAGCACTAGATTAATAGGTTAGTGCTCAAAAATTATATGAATTGGCAAATAAATACCTAAAAAGCATCCTAGAATGATAATATTATAGCATGGAACAATAAAAAATTATAGATACATTGGAGATATATCAATTCCCTAAATCATGCCTAATAGCGCTCCTCCAAATTTGAGCTCATTTGATATTGATTTGGTTGGATTCAAAAATGCCTCAAGTTTGAATTAAATTCAAACTTGATTTAATTTTCTATCTCTTAAAATTTCGAAACCAATTTTGTTAAATAGAACATAAATCCAGGGTCTCAGATAGATTTTTGTTCCAGCCCAAAAGCCTCTCAAACTCCCTCTGCATTTCTATTTTCTTTTCTATTTATTTAAATAGAAAAGGAAATTTCACTGAGAGAGGGGAGGGAAAGCCGAGAAGCATAGCAGCAGGCCCAGCAACAGTCGCAACCCAACCAGCCCCCGCGTGCACCGAAAACCTTTCGCATCCACGCATCCGCTTACCCTCGTAGTCGTACGCCCATGTGGCTAGGATGGGCCCACCTATAATCTCTGGCTATAGAGCACCCGTCGCGCGCCTTTTCGTCAAGCTCCCGCCAGTCGCCATGGGGACCGTGAGCCAAGAGCACGCGAGGTCACCTTGCTCGCCCTAGCCCCCTATAAAGTCGCCCTTCGTGTCCCAGCAACCCTTAGGGTTTTCCCCCTTCCTTCTCCGTCACCTCTAGGTGAGCTTCACTCACCATAGTCGTCGCCCTACCACTTTCTTGACCAAATCCGAGAGCATGAAGTCGTCGCCAGCATGCCCTCTGTCAACCTAAGCCCTCGCAAGCGTGTCTATCTTGTTCCATGACGTTGTCTATGTCGACTAAGTCCTCTACACCGTTGTGGGACTCCAAGTTTGAGTAGTTCGTCATCTTCTTCTTCCTGGCGGCTGAAAGCTTCTCCAGTCGAATTCGTCGCTGTTGATCTTCCCCGAGCCCGTTCATGTACGCTGAGCCCCCTAGTGTGATCTTGTGTTCCTCCCCAACCTTGTTTCCCCCTTGATTTCAAAATATATTCTCTTTGCCATGAACGTCTGAGTCAGCCGCCATGGATCCATGTTGCGGGGCTTGCTCCAGTGACCGCTGGACCTTTTTACCTGCTCGATTAGGCTTGTAGTGTAGCATAGTTTCAATTTTTACACGTTCGTTTCTCTGTTCGCCGCTAGTTTGCCGATGCCCGCCGACGTCCTCATATGTTTGCCGCTGCCCAAATGAGAGCGAGCTCAAACTCGGGCCTCTCTGCTCTCTACAACAATGAACCACGGCGCGACCGCGTCCGGCATGCTCGTAGCAGCTCCCTATCCCCACGCCGTCGCCGATGCTCGCCGGCAATGCTAGACCCTGTCTGTCTTCGACAGGGGCAACTCCGGCGTCGAAGTAGGTTCATAAGGAACCAAGTCCCTCTCTGTTTAGACGTTATGTGAAAGACCAGTGGTAGCGCGCTTGTTCTTCCTCGGGGGAGACCTGGGTTCGATCCCCCACAGCGCAAGATAAATCTCCCCTTATTGAGGTGCTGACAGCTAGAGCCCTCCGGTCAGCCTCTCTGCGGCTTGCATGACACCAGGGCCCACCAGTCAGCTTGATGTCTAGGTAGGAACCCGGGTGCACCTAGCCCTTTCCCTTTTTCTATTTTTTATCCAAATTCTAAATATGCCAAATCTGGAATATCGTATAATTCTAAGTTAGGCAATGTTGTGCAAATAGCATTGTGGCATTTTCCCCTATAGTAATATATGCATATTATATATGTTTTGGGGGTAGAAAAGTCCAAGGAATTCACCTGTCACACTTGTTTTACAATTTGAGCAAGTTTGTGTCCATGTCATTGTTGTATGCATGCACCCTATGAATTATGTTTGTACATGAGATATGCCCATTTTCATATGAACTTACTCCTTGATTTTTTGTATTTCCATACAAAGCATTTTTAACTGCAATTATCATCATGAAAACATTCCTAGTAAAAAAATTTGTTTTGGGGATAGTCAAATTCACCGAGTACAAAAACGGGATTGATAATTGGCATTTTGTCTTGATGATTGCCATGAATTGACACCTCTATTGCACATGCTCATGTGGGACGATGTTTAGTGCATATTATGGTCTATCTTGTTGTTCCATTGTATGCCATATTAGAGCTTTTATTCATTTTTGTGCCTTGCTTGCAATATGCCGATAAAAAACTGCTACACGACTACTCTGTTTTTTTCTAAGTCTAAGAATCAACTACTTTCCTAATAACATTTTGTGCGGAAGATTACCATAAATCTATGAGTCTTTTCATGATACTCATGTTGAATTATTTGTAGTCCACTATCACATACAGTGTTGTTAATTTCACGCCATAGAAAGCAATGTAGGTTTAGACTTGTTATGAACTTGCCTTCATTTTAACACTGCTCTGTAAAAACCTGTTATTTTCACTAAGTCATAATATGTTGTTTATATAGCCATCTTGCGAGATCATTTAATATTGATACATGCTTCTAAAAAACTTGATCCTATGGGATGAATTATTGTGCATCATGTAGACTACAGCCACATGTCTTTGTTGAGCATTTTAAAATATTGTAGCCTGTTGTCTTGTTGATTGCAAAGTGTCTTGTTACTGTTTGTGGCAGATTCCATTGCAATATTGTTTTGTTGAGTGTGTGAGTTCTATGCATTGGATATTCATGATCTTTATATCATTTCATATAGAATTACATATCCTATCTAGTGGCATGCTTGGAATGCCAAGATTTTCCCATTATCCTCCTTTTGGTCCAGATCTATCTCGGTTTGCTTTTGTATCTTGTCGTGAGTGTTTTGAGAGATCCGTAACTTTGACTGCGGTATTCTTTATATCATTTGCATAATTTTCATGAGTAGAATGCATTTTTACCATGTTCATGCATGTCATAATTACACATCTTGTTGTTATGTCGACAATATTGAACACAACTAAATTGCATATGAAGTGTTGCTTGATCCATGCTTCACATGGATCAAGACTTCATTTAATGTGACTAGAATAGGATTTACATGTAAAATACATTAATGGACATGCATCATATTTTTTGTGCATTTTCCATGGTTGTGTGTTTATGGTATGTTATTCTTTCATGTTTGTAGTTCCAGGTGACGAATCTGAGTTCAAGGAGCCTGCCGAGAATGTTTTCAAGGAGCAAGCTTGTTATCCCACTTAAGAACCTCAAGGCAGGATGATCATTACCCCAGATATGGATACTATATTTACTTTCCTAGTTCTCGTTGCTATCTCTATATCTCGTTACCTAACATTTGTTTGTCAAGCCTCCCAACATGCCATGATAAGCCTCTAACCCTCCACATCCTATGAAACCATTGTTTGGCTAAGTTAGCGCTTGCCCATACCCTCTTATAGCAGTGCTAGTTGCAGCTGCGGGTGGATACATGTGATAACATGGATATCTTGGTTTGTCACATATTATTCTTGCTATTTAACTTAATGCATCTATACATTGGTAAAGGGTGGAAGGCTTGGCCTTTTGCTTGGTGTTTTGTTACACTCTTGTCGCCTTAGTTTCTGAGTACCGGTGTTATGTTCCATATTCAGCACTCCTAACATTCTTGGGATTGTTATGGGGACCCTTTGATTTTCGTTTTAAGATAAAACTCTTCCCGCAAGGCCCAATATTGTTACTACTCGCTTAACTAATTAAAACTTGCATAGGAAATGATCACCCCATTGGCTAATTAATCAACAACCCAGGCGAGTGCTCCTCATGAGTGTTGGTCCAAACTGGAGACACTTGTTAGGACACTCCAGGGAAACTAGGGTGTTTAATTTGGCCATTGTACGTACTACTCATCTGGTAGTACCCTGAGAACGAGATACGTCGGCTCCTATCAAAATTTGGCTTGTCAGGCGATCTTGCTAGATTTGTTTTACCTTTGACAACAACTTGTGCACTGGAATTCCAAGAATACTATGGGATATGCCGCAGTTGAGGTTTTCCATCATAGCTTGTGACTAGTTTGTGATGGATGAATTGGAGCACCCTTGCAGGGTTTAATCTTTCTAAAAGCCGTGCCCACGATTATGTGGAAACTTGACAATTTTATAATACCCGGTAATAGAAAAGTTGCAGTAAACTCAAGTAAAACACACCAAGTGTGTGTGTAACAGTGATTGTCTAATTTCGAGGGAGTTCAGGAACAGAACACGATGGGGTTATGCTTGATCGTAAGTAGGTCTTCAGGCTCACTTCTTGATCATGTTTAGAAAAACAAACGTCATGCATAGAACACTCTTCTTATTCTTGTACTTGTAAGTTAGCCAATAAAATTGCTTTCTGGTGCTACAACCTCACCACTTAACCATATCCCACCTACAACCTCACCACTTAACCATGTTATTATATTATCTGTTTTGGATGTTTTATATACATTAATATGCTATTTTATATTATTTTTGGGACAAACCTATTAACCTAGTGCCCATTTATAGTTTCTTCTTTTTCCTTGTTTTTGAGTATTGCAGAAAAGGAATATCAAACGGTGTCCAAATGGAATAAAATTCTACGATGATTTTTCTTGGACGAGAAGGAACCTACAAGACAAGGAGAAGAGGCCAGAAGGTCTACGAGTGGGCCACAAGCCACCCTGGCGCGGCCTAGAGGGGCGCCCCTAGCTTGTGCCCCCCCCCCCCCCGGTTTTGACACCGACAGTCTTCAATCCATCGGTAAATTTACTTGGGGCTATATTTTTATTCACCACATGATATGTGTTTTGCTTGGAGCGTCTTGTATGATATGAGTCTTTGCTTTTTAGTTTGCCACAATCATCCTTGCTGCACACATCTTTTAAGAGAGACACGCATGAATCATGAATTTATTAGAATACTATATGTGCTTCAATTATATTTTTTGAGCTAGGCAATTTTGCTCTAGTGCTTCACTTATATCTTTTTAGAGCATGGTGGTGTTTTATTTTATAGAAATAATTGAACTCTCATACCTCACTTATATTTTTTGAGTCTTTAAACAGCATGGTAATTTTTTTAAATTATGAATTTAGTCTTAATATAATGGGCATCCAAGAGGGATATAATAATATCTTTCATATAAAGTACATTGAATACTATTAGAAGTTTGATTCCTTGCATAAAGTTTTGCGATATAAAGATGGTGATATTAGAGTCATGCTAGTGAGTAATTGTGGATTGGTAGAAATACTTGTGTAAAGGTTTGTGATTCCCATAGCATGCGTGTATGGTGAACCGTTATGTAAGGAAGTCGGAGCATGATTTGTTTATTAATTGTCAACCTTTGTGTGAGGGCCGGGAGCGCGCGATGGTTAACTCCTACAAACCTCTCGCCTAGGAGCATGCGTCTAATACTTTGCTTTGATGACTAATAGACTTTTCAATAAGTATGTGAGTTATTTATGACAAATGTGAGTCCATGGATTATACACACTCTCACCCTTCCACCTTTGCTAGCCTCTCTATACTGCGCAACTTTCGCCGGTGCATTAAACCCACCATATACCCTTCCTCAAAACAGCCACCATACCTACCTATTACGGCATTTCCATAGCCATTCCGAGATATATTTCCATGAAACTTCCACCATTCCGTTTATTATGACATGCACCATCATTTTCACATTGCTTTGCATGATCGTAAGATAGCTAGCATGATGTTTTCATGGCTTGTCCTTTTTTGATGTCATTTGCTATGCTAGATCATTGCCGGAGGCATTCATATAGAGTCATATTTTGTTTTAGGTATCGAGTTGTAATTCTTGAGTTGTGAGTAAATAAAAGTGTGATGATCGTTATTATTAGAGCATTGTCCCATGTGAGGAAAGGATGATGGAAGCTATGATTCCCTCACAAGTTGGGATGAGACCCTGGACTTTATGAAAAATAAAAGAGGCCAATGAAGCCCAAATAAGAAAAGAGGCCAAAGATGCCAACCAAAAAATAAGAAAAAAATGAGAGAAAAGAGAGAGGGACAATGCTACTATCTTTTTTTCCACACTTGTGCTTCAAAGTAGCACCATGATCTTCATGATAGAGAGTCTCCTATTTTGTCACTTTCATATACTAGTGGGAATTTTTCATTGTATAACTTGCCTTGCATATTACAATGATGGGCTTCCTCAAAATGCCCTAGGTCTTCATGAGCAAGCAGGTTGGATGCACACCCACTTAGTTTCTTTTTGAGCTTTCATACACTTATAGCTCTAGTGCATCCGTTGCATGCCAATCCCTACTCACTCACATTAATATCTATTAATGGGAATATCCACAGACCGTTGATACGCCTAGTTGATGTGAGACTATCTTCTCCTTTTCCTCACAACCTCCACCATATTCTATTCCACCTATAGTGCTATATCGGCTCACTCTCATGTATTGCGTGAGAATTGAAAAGGTTTGAGAACATAAAAGGTGTGAATAAATTGTTTGACTTGTCATCGGGGTTGTGCATGATATAAATACTTTGTGTGGGGAAGATGGAGCATAGCCAGACTATATGATTTTGTAGGGATAACTTTCTTTTGCCATGTTATTTTGAAGAGACACAATTTATTTGTTAGTATGCTTGAAATATTACTGTTTTTATGTCAACATTAAGCTTTTGTTCTGAGTCTTACGGATATGAACATTCATGCCACAATAAAGAATATTACATGGATAAATATGTTAGGTAGCATTCCACTTTAAAAAAATTGTTTTTATCATTTGCCTACTCGAGGACGAGCAGGAATTAAGCTTGGGGATGCTGATACGTCTTCAATGTATCTATAATTTTTAATTGTTACATGCTATTATATTATCTGTTTTGGATGTTTTATATGCATTAATATGATATTTTATATTATTTTTTGGACTAACTTATTAACCTAGTGCCCAGTGTCAGTTTGTGTTTTTCATTGTTTTTGAGTATTGTGGAAAAGGAATATCAAACGGAGTCCAAACGGAATAAAATTCTACAATGATTTTTCTTGGAGCACAAGGAACCTATGAGACATGGAGAAGAGGCCAGAAGGTCTGCGGGTGGGCCACAAGCCACCCTGGCGCTGCTTGGGGGTGTCGGTGTCAACACCGATGGATCTCGGGTAGGGGTCCCGAGCTGTGAGACTAGGATTGATGGTAACAGGGGACGAAGGAGACGATGTTTACCCAGGTTCGGGCCCTCCTATGGAGGTAAAACCCTACGTCCTGCTTCATTATGTTGATGATATCAAGGTTATAGAGTTGATATACCTCGAGATCGAATAGCTAAACCCTAGACAAGTTTCTCTGCCCTACAATCTAAAACCCTCCGCCTTATATAGACGCCGGGGGGTACTAGTGTTTACACATGATCGGTTGCACATCGAAGGAAAAACATGCCTGTCTACTTTCGAAAACTTGGAGGATACGCCATGACACCTTGAAGCTTTCACCCCGACAACGGGGCCTTTGATCATCCAATGCCTAGTTAGTGGCCCACATAGTCTGGCCCAAGAGAAATAGGTCGGCCATCCAAGAAACCCTTAAACCAAGACTCCCTTAGTAGCCCCCGGACTAGCCTCCAACGCCGAGGTATATCCATACAATCTTGCACGTCAAAGTCTTCGGCTTGCGAGGCGAGTCCCTCTATCCCTTCTTGTTCGGCAACCATCCTGTCATCGGTGTAATCCCAAGTGTCACGAACTTGCAGGGTCCATTGTAATAACCATCATCACTTCCCGATCCTCGTGTGCCGAGGGGGGAGAGCAGTTCAGCGGCTTTTTACAAGACTACCCCTCCCACAAAGGAGGCACCACCCATTTAAACAAACTGAATCGTGGTCTAGGCCACATCCTCTTCTTCCTCCCATCAGGAAAAACCTTCAGCGAGAGATCACCACAAGAACATGGCGAGCGCCCCCAGCTCTTCCTCGCGCCCTTACGGCTCTCGTCCCGGGGATTGGACAAGCTGCTCTGTATCCCTCCTTCGACTACGCAACCTTGAGACCCAAGGGTATCTTCCCTCCTCGGATCTAGTGGTTACCCGTGCCGGTTTGACTTCATTCAACGTCGAAGCCTCCACGGAAAACTTCACCAATCCTCAAAAGGGAGAGCATGTATGTTTCGTGCCCTTCCTCTTGCTGGGTCTTGGGTTCCCCACTCATCCATTCCTGAGGGGATTATTGGAGTTCTATGGGATCCAGCTCCATCATCTCACCCCAAGGTCCATTCTGCATATCTCGGGCTTTGTCGCCCTTTGCGAGATGTTCCTGGGTTGCGAGGCACACATTGAATTGTGGAGGAAGTACTTCTGCCTCATCCCTCCTACTTGGGACAAAACAATTTTAGAGGTCGGAGGAGCCAAAATATGCCGCATAGCGGGTACGGGTATCTAGCGGGAACACCGAAGGAGTCCGAAGAATGGTCCTCGAAATGGTTCTACATCGAGGATGTCCCTCTATTTGATCTAGCTCAAAGAGGTTTCCCCAAATACTCCAACACCCCCTGGAAGAAAAGGTACAACTAGCGACCGAAGAGCTCATCCCAAGAGGACGGCGTTGAAGTGCAACACTTGGCTGCCCATGTAAGGGTACTATCCCATCACAAGTTGACCATGATAGACGTCATGGCCGTCGCCATCACCCGGTGCGTTCGGCCTCTTCAGCAGAGAATACACCATTTGTGTTGTTACAACGGGACAAGCGACACCACTTGCTCCCGACGACTGGGCCCTGCTAATCAAACAACATTAGTTGCCGCACTTGCGGACCTATACAAAGGGGAGCAAGAAGATTTTGTTCGGCTACCGACCAAGGAGGGCTACTCAAGTCACAATCCCATCGAATGGGTGAGCCTGTCGACTCCGTGACCAGAATTTGGGTTTTCAGTTTGTCCCTTTTTGACCGAAGCCTTTAACATGTGTGAACAAAAATGGAGGAGCTTTGTCGAGATAGTTAACTGCCCCCCCCCCAACCCGAGGACTATTCCCGTGACAACAATCCGGGATTTCATGACGACCCAGATATGTCAATTGAGTTTGAAGATGGGGTTTTCTACCAGGAGAGCCTCGACCGCTCCAAGGTGGCTATCATAGCCGATTACCCTGGATCATTCCCCTCCCCTGCGACGGGCAAGAACAAGAAAAATTCGTCCCGCAAAAGGCAAGTACACTCCAACGACCCAAACGTGTCGGCTCCTGCTCCCAAGCGCTGTCGGTCTGCCCGACATACATCGTCTACGGCGGCAATGCCTGGACCAGAAAGCAATAGGGATCCATCAAATGAGCCGATCGTGGGGACAAGCCTGACCACTCACTCGGCTCAAAGCTACTTTGTTCGGCTGCTTAATTTATCATTACAATCGATAGGACCTCATAGGAGATATCATGTCGAAATACTTAGGCAACGAGTTTAGCCATCTCATACCGAGGACATTGTCAGCGTGTCCGGCAATGCTCGTGACTCCAGATCTTCGTCTCATGATGAACCCGCTACAGAGGTTGTAGGATCTTCGGCTCATGATGAACCCGCTGATGAACCCACTGCGGGTGATTAGACTACTTCACCAAATAAAAGTTTTGCCTTTTTCCCAATTTAACTCTTGGCAAGTTTTAGCATTCATAGCATATCAAGTAACACCCTACACATGCATGTCTAAGAGTGTAGTAGCAGAAAGTAAACACATTACACATGTAAGTAAAGAGAGGGTTAGGAAAGCAAACACAAGTGATGACATGATGATTTTTCCCGTGGTTCCGATAGGTGGTGCTATCGTACATCCACGTTCATGGAGTTTTCAACCCACGGAGGGTAACGGTCGCGAGAGTCCACGGAGGGCTCTACCCACGGAGGTTTCCATGAAGAAGCAACCTTGACTATTCCATGCGGCTTCCGTCCACAAAGGACTAGACTCACTATGGGCAGATCTTCACGAAGTAGGCGATCTCCTTGCCCTTACAAACTTCTTGGTTCACTCCACAACACAAACTAGGAGGCTCCCAAGCGACACCTAACCAATCTAGGAGGCACCACCCTCCAAAAGGTAATAGGGTCGGTAATGACGATGAACTCCTTGCTCTTGTGCTTCAAGATGATAGACTCCTCAATACACAATCACTCTCTCACAGATTTGGCTTGGTAGAAGAGATTGGATTGGTGGAAAGCAACTTGGGGAGGCTAGAAATCAATATACATATGGTTGGAGTGGAAGATCTTGACCTCAACACAAGGGTAGGTGGTTCTCTCTCAAAAAACTGAGTAGGATAGGTATGGAATAGTTTTGAGTGCTTCTAGTAGGTGGTGGTGAAGGGGTATATATAGGCATCCCCAAAAATTCAACCGTTACACACAATAAGTCAGACTCGGTGACATCAATGTGTAAATCTCGGTGGTACCGAAGTGACCAAAAGTGGCAACTTTTGAATCTCGGAGGGACCGATATACAATTCTCGGTTGCACCGACAAGGTGACCAACGGTCAGATTTACCAATCTCGGTGACGCTGATTCACCATTTTCGGTCGGACTGAAAATGAGAACTTGCGTAATAGAATCTTGGAAACCCAACTTGGTCGCACCGAGTGCAGTGTCGACTGCACCGAAGTGTTAGGGTTTGGCTGAGTCTGTCTAGGGTTTAGAATCGGTGGCACCGGGATAGGAATGTTGGTTGCACCGATTTTGCATATTGGGCTTAGGACAGACTTTGGTGGGAGAGTTTGTGGATGTTTTGGTGACTGTCCCTTGTGCACGTTTGAGCATATTGTTCACCATCAAAACTTTACCCCCTTTTAATAGTACTGGCTTTCCTATGGACTCAAAGTGATTTCTCACAAATGTAAAATTTAGAGTCCTCTTGCTTGAAGCTTGGCCAACCTATTTCCTTGAATCTTGGGGTAATTCCACAATCCTTTAGCCATCCCTATCACTGAACTTGTCCTGAAATATACTTGGCGAAAGCATTAGTTCAATGACTTATATGTTGTTATTTATTACCAAAACCACCAAGGGAGCAAATGTGCTTTCGATCTCCCCCTTTAGGGTAATTGATGACAACATATAGATCAAAGCTTCGACAAAGATATAATCACAGAATATAATCGTCTCTTTGAGAAGTATGTGATAAGCAATAGATCCCCCTAAATTTGTGCATTATTTTTAAATTTGCATTTGAATGCAAATGCAAAATTGATTAGGCACATGGGTTACTTCTTACATGTCACATACCACTTGGTGGTGTGCGAGAATAAATGGAATGAATATCATAGGACAACACAATCAACCAAAGATGAATGATCATCACATAAGCATTAAGATGATAGGAAATAGTAGCATCATACATCAAAGCGTATGATCAAACATCATCAAGCATGTATCACAAGAAAAACAAAAGAGTATCACGGCAACCAAAAGAAATTGTTTTTAAAAAAGCAACAAACACCCAACACTCTCTCACTCGAAGCCTAATGATCTATATACACTTCTCCCCCTTTGGTAACAAGTTACCAAAAAGTTCAAAGGCATATAACTAATCGTTCTAGGGCTGATCTCCTCCGGTTGTTGATGAAGCAGTCGAGATAACAGCATCGGCGAAGATCTATGCAAATGTCATGGATGGAGCTGGAGTGGTCACTGGAGGAACTAGAGCTGATGGAGCAGGAGTTGTGTTGATGGTAGCAGGAGCTGATGAAGAGGGCCTCAAGTCTGGTGCAGGCACTGTGGCTGATCTAGTCTGGGTAGTGAACTGGGTGCCTGGCCCGAGAGGTGATACATCCTCATCATCATCATCGTCATCATCTGAAGTAGAAGATACCCGAGGGATGTGCACGGAGTCAACTTCCTTCTGAGCTCTATAACTGTCTTGGACAACTTGTCCACCTTATCACCAAGAACCTTGATTCTTGTCTCGAAGATCCTCACTAGACTGTTCTGGTTGTCCAAAATCCCCTTGATATCCTTCTGCATGCCCTGGACGGCTAATATTAGAAGAACCATTTGCTCATTTCTGGATCTGGGGGCTTGAGCACTAGCGGCTCGAACTGCTTCTGCTTCTGCATGTGCTGTAGCAGATGTGGGATGATCTGGGTCCATCACCTAAATATTATCCTCAAGTTCTGGGTGTAAGGGCAGATGTGGATGATCTAGAGCAAAAATGTGCTTCTCCAACTGAGATTTGATAAGCAACTGGATGTAGGGTGCATAACAGCAAGAGCGCTTTTGATCAGCAGCAACCCTCTTGATTGTCTCAACAATCAAATCCATGACTCTAATCCTGGTGTTCCTGTCAAGGTGGATCAACATGTTAATGGAGTAGCTTCATATCATCTTGTCATCTCCTGACTTGGGCATCAAGGTATGCCTCAGAATAGTGTTCATGGTACGAAGGCCTGCTTGCAGATAGTAGATGGATCCTAGCTTGTGTGATTGCACCTTGTCTATGGGGATAGGAGTATACATATCTTTCATGGCATTGTGACTTGCCTTGGGTTCTAAGTATACATCCAGATCACCTTCCTGAGCTTCTGGAACTTATAGAAGTGCAGCCCACTCCTCAACAGTGGATTCATACCTTGCACCTTTAGTCATCCATACAATTCTACCATCTTCGTAGAAATAAGCAGTGGAGTAGAATTGCATGATCATCTCGTCATTCCATGCAGTAAGCTCTCTCACAGTGAACTTATCCAGACCAATCAATGGAATTTATCTTGGACACTTGGGAAGTAGTCCACATTATCCTTAATGAATTTCCAATCGACATATCTCATGTCACTAACAGCTGGGCTCTTGTCAAGCAACATTGTCTCATAAAAATCTTGTTGCTCTTTTGTGTAGAACATGTAGTCAACAATAGTTTTCCTCCTCTGAGCATAAGGATCGATGGCTCTCCGGGCTCTCAATCCTGAGTCTTTCCTCTTCTTCATGTCTTTAGCAACTAAGTGTCTGGCATCATGCACTGGAAGATGTGGTCTGAGCTTCATCAAAGTAGTCAAGTCATCATCATCTTCAGGTCTGGAGGCAGTCCCCTTGTTCTTCTCAGAAGCTAGAATGTCTCTGGTAGTCCTCTTGGACTTCTATGCAGCAACTTTCTTGGAAGTAGGCTTGGTGCCTTGGAAGTGCAAGTCTTTGGCATAGCATTAGCCATCAGCTTCTTGGCTTTCTTCTTGGGAGGGGCTTTCTCAACATGTTCTTCCTCCTCTTCCTTAGTAGCAGCACCAGCAGCCTCCTCTAGATCTTCATACATAGAGGTAGGCCTGCCAATCACATGGACAATCCTCTTCCTGGACTTCTTCTACCCTGCCTTCTTAGGCAAAGACTTCCTTGGGGGATCTATAGTCATTGTGGCCCTAGCACTCTCGGGTGCTCTCATAGCTGCAGAAGGTGCATATGCTTTGCTAACAACTCTTCTAGAAGAAGTAACTTCAGTTGCTGACTTCTTAGCAGCCTTTTCTTCCTTCTTGGCAAGAATCTCCTCAGGGATGAAATCTGAATCTTCTTCATCAGAGTTTAGCTTCTTCCTGGTCATGGTGGTAGCCTTGGGAAACCCATGAGAGCTGGGGGTGCCTGGATCTGAAAAAGAACTAGCCTCTGGGCTTGTGCCAAAACTCATGTCAACTCCCTACTCTACCAAATTCTGGCTGTCCTCTAAGCCTGACATACTCACCCTGTGAATAGAGTATAGGAGAGCAGAAGTAGATGAGTCATCACAAAATGAGGTTGGTTCTTGAAATTTGAACAATGTATTTTCAAGATTTTCCCATTCTCTCAAATAAATATTGGTACAGCCGAAACAAATTTTTCGATGGGGCCGAGACTGACTGCCTCTCTAACCGAACCTTGGCACCCTTTTCGGTCGGACCAAAAAGAGGAACTCGGTTCCAGCGAGTCAGTTCTCAACCACACAAAAAATCACATCAGTGAGACTGATATGACTGTTTCGGTTCCATCGAGATTTATCGGGTGGACGGCAAAACCCTAGAAAAATCATTATTCGCGAGACTATGGAGTTTTGAGTGGATAGGAATACGTGCAAAGGGTGTATCAATGATAAACATGAATATAATGCGCAAGAATCGGACGAGGAGCACAACAGAGATCGAATCCATACCCTAGCTTGGTGCGGATACTCTACGGCAGCGACGAGGGAGAGGATTTCGTCAGCGATAGTGATTCCCAGCAGCGGAGGAGCGCAGGGAGACAAGGGCGGCGACCAGGGGTCTCGTGGGTGGCAGCTTAGGGTTCTGAGGCGCGACGAATGAGATTGAATTTCAAAGCGTCAGGGTCCATAGCTTATATATCCACCATTATCGGTGACACCGATTCTAACTTTTTGGTGTCACCGAGTTCCTCAACTATCAGTTGATAGGGAAGCTCGGTGTAACCGAGAAAATGGAATCGGTGGTACCGATATTGAAAACTAGATCAACCGTAGGCATTCGGTGAGACCGAGATTATGTGGTTGGTTCCACCGAGATGCACTTGGGAGGTTTCAATGGTCGGTCCTTGTCGATACGGAACTCCGAGTGCTCCACACACAGAGGGATCGAAAAGCACTTGTTCAAATTTTGGGATGCAGCATGAATAGTTTATGAGGTGAGAAAGCATTGATAGCTAAAGAAGTGGTCCTAGGCATTCTTGTATATCAATTGGCAAAAGATAAATTAAAATCCAAATAGCAACAATTGGATATCCTCGAATGAGAAAATAAATGCAGACCAACATGCTCACACAATAAGATGTCAAATGAAATCATGGCAAACATGCACAAACACTCTAGCATCTAACAAGCACTTGGGTGATGACAAAGTCATCTATATATGAGTATTTGACTTAGGAACCAAGTAAGAGTACTTGATCATAGGCCATACTAATCGTTTAAGCACAAGTGGGTTACCACTTTTACATAAAGCATTTAATGTTGTCACATACTAAGAGATGCTTTAACTCAAGTCTTAGAGTAAAGCTCCCCCTTGATGTGACATCCCCCCATAAGAGGGATAAACTAACCTTGGGTTTTGTCGATGAAGACTTCATGTTGGTAAGGTAGTGGTGGATGCTCAAGGTTGATGAAGATCACCAAGAGTTGGGAGCATCCTTGTTGTTTACTTACTCTTCTCACCTACATGGGTTAGTCCCAACACACAAGAGACAAATACAAAGATATCTATGGACATGGACTGCAAAGCATGTTTAATGATGTCCATTGATTTGTTGATTACCTTGTCCCTTGCTTACCTTTGAGGGAATGTGTGACTCCTTGATCTATTGCATACGGTTGATGTTGATTGCAAATAGATCTTGCCAGTAATGAATATGAGTGAATTTCATTGGCGGAGTCACCCCTCAAGAACTCTCTAGTTCTTCTTCTTGGGAACCCACATCAAGTTGATGGGGATCCTTGGTGTTTAAGTAGTACTTGTAGAAGTTGAGCTTGTAGTAGCCTTGGGAACCCACTTCACCAAAGCTTGGGGTTCATCTTAATAAGAGTCAAAGTCCTCTTGGATCTTGTTCTTGCCCTTGAGCTTGGTGTCTTGTGGTGGAAGGTCATATTGAGTTTTTGTCCCCTTGGGAAGAGTATTTTCATACTTCTTATTTGAGGAACAAACTTGGGCTCGGGATATTGACCTTATTCTCATTCAACTCCATTAGAGTTGAAGTAGCCAACACCACGATTCTTACGGTATCCTCCATGCTTGCGTACAATCTCATCAAATTGTTTGTACCCTTCAAGACTCTTGTAGATACCTTTCTCTATAATTCCTTTCAATAAAGCATTTTCTTGCTCAAGTGTAACTTGGCTAAGAGAATCATCATTAGTGGAATCAATAGAACTACTAGGAGCAACATCATTGGGTTTAGCATTTTTATTGTTGCTACTAGATGAAGATCCTTTCTTTCCTTTGTTACTAGTTTGCTTAGATTTGACTTGTGGCATGAATGTAGACAAGAGTATTCGTTTGGCAATATAAGATGAGGTCTTCTTTTGGAGATCGTCATTGATAGCTTTAAGAAATTCATGCTCTTGATCCAAATTGAGCTTCTCAAAGCGTAGCTTCTCATGAGTTCTTACAAGCTCTCTATGATCTTCAAGAGTAGATTCATGAGCTAAGTTAAGAGTGTTGAGTTCTTTAGTTAGTTATTCTATTTTCATCTTATCATTTCCAATTGACTTATCTTGACTAGTATGAGAAACATCAAGTTCATTATGATTAACATCACTAGTTTTATCACATAGGAAGTCATCATCATAAAGCAAATCACCTTCATCACTATCGAAATCAAGATATTCGGGGTGTGATACCTTGGGGCATCTAGCCATGAAGCAACTTCCACATCCTTCATTTGGTGAATCAAATAGATCATAGGAGTTGGTTGTCACTAGTGCAATTTCGACAGCACCATCATCTTGACTATAGTCGGAGTTGGAGTGATAGCTTCTCTCGGAGTGGTTGTCAGAGTCGGATCCGGAAACCCATTCACCAACATGAGCTTGATGCTTTCTTCTTGAGTAGCGCTTGGTGTGCTTGTCCTTCTTCTCTGAGTCCCTACTTCTCCTTGAGGTTCTTCATTCATAACGATCATCTCTACTCCTTATCTCTCTTTGAGGTGATTCATCTCTTGAGCTTCGTCTTCTTGGTGACTCTTCTCTTCGTCTGTAAGGAGCCGAGCACTCATTGGAGTAGTGTCCGGGCTTCCCACAATTGTAGCAGTTTCGGTCATGACTTGACGAACGCTTCTCTTCATATCTTGAGTTGGAGCTGCGATCTTTGCTTCTATTCTTGTAGAACTTGTTGAATTTCTTGACCATGAGACTTATCTCTTCATTTGTGACAAGGTTGTCGCTTGAGGTAGCGGGAGCATCATTTGTGTCTTTGTAAGCACTGCTAGACTTGTGATGAAGGTCTTCCTTGTCTTTGCGTGTCATCTCATGAGCAACAATTCTACCAATCACTTCCGTTGGTTTGAGATCTTTGTAGTTGGGCATCATTTGGATATATGTGCAGATGGTGTCATATCTCTCATCCAAAGCTCAAAGTATCTTCTTGATGATGAACTTGTCAGTCATTTCTTCGCTTCTAAGCGAGCAATCTCATTGGTGATGAGAGCTAGCCTAGAGTACATTTCAGCGGCTCCTTCACCATCCTTCATCTTGAACTTGTCAAGTTGACCTTGAAGAACATCTAACTTGGATTCTCTCACGGACTCGGTTCCTTCATGCATATCAACCAAAGTATCCCAAATCTCTTTTCCGTGTTCAAGATGGCTAATTTTATTGAATTCTTCAGGACATAGGCAGTTGAAGAGAATGTCACATGCTTGAGCATTGAGTTGTAACAGCTTCAATTCATCCGCAAACGCTTCACGATCCGGTTCCTTTCCATCTACAAAGAATTCACCTTGCAAGCCAACACGAACAATAGTCCAAACAACAGGATTATGACCAAGCAAGTGCATTTTCATTTTATGCTTCCAACTAGACCAATTAGTCCCATCAAATTACGGACCTCTACGGTGATAATTTCCCTCACTAGATGTCATGCTTCTCCTAGGTTGTGAAACCAATGCAATGGAGACAAAAGCTCTAATACCACTTGTAGGATCGAAAGTAGGTCTAGAGGGGGGTGATTAGACTACTTGACCAAATAAAAGTTTTGCCTTTTTCCCAATTTTAGTTCTTGGCAAGCTTTAGCATTCATAGCATATCAAGTAACACCCTACACATGCATGTCTAAGAGTGTAGCAGCGGAAAGTAAAGACATTACACATGTAAGTAAAGAGAGGGTTAGGAAAGCAAACAGAAGTGATGAAATGATGATTTTTCCCGTGGTTCCGATAGGTGGTGCTATCGTATGTCCATGTTCATGGAGTCTTCAACCCATGGAGGGTAACGGTCGCGAGAGTCCATGGAGGGATCTACCCACAAAGGGTTCCACGAATAAGCAACCTTGACTATTCCATGCGGCTTCCGTCCACGAAGGACTAGCCTCACTATGGGTAGATCTTCACGAAGTAGGCAATCTCCTTGCCCTTACAAACTTCTTGGCTCACTCCACAACATGAAGTAGGAGGCTCCCAAGCGACACCTAACCAATCTAGGAGGCAACACCCTCCAAAAGGTAATAGGCTCGGTAATGATGATGAACTCCTTGCTCTTGTGCTTCAAGATGATAGACTCCTCAAAACACAATCACTCTCTCACAGATTTGGCTTGGTAGAAGAGATTGGATTGGTAGAAAGCAACTTGGGGAGGCTAGAAATCAAGATCCATATGGTTGGAGTGGAAGATCTTGACCTCAACACAAGGGTAGGTGGTTCTCTCTCAGAAAAGTGAGTAGGATAGGTATGCAATTGTTCTGAGTGCTTCTCATTCGAGTAGGTGGTGGTCAAGGGGTATATATAGACATCCCCAAAAATCCAACAATTACACACAATAAGTTAGACTCGATGACACCGATGTGTAAATCTCGGTGGTACCGAAGTGACCAAAAGTGGCAACTTTTGAATCTTGGAGGGACCGATATAGAATTCTCGGTTGCACCGACAAGGTGACCAACGGTCGGATTTACCAATCTCGGTGACGCCGATTCACCATTTTTGGTTAGACCAAAAATGAGAACTTGCGTAACAGAATCTTGGCAACTCAACTCGGTGGCACTGAGTGCAGTGTCGGCTGCACCGAAGTGTTAGGGTTTGGCTGAGTCTGTCTAGGGTTTAGAATCGGTGGCACCGGGATAAGAATGTTGGTTGCACCGATTTTGCATATTTGGCTTAGGACAGACTTTGGTGGGAGAGTTTGTGGATGTTTTGGTGACTGTCACTTGTGCACGTTTGAGCATATTGTTCACCATCAAAACTTTACCCCCTTTTAATAGTATTGGCTTTCCTATGGACTCAAACTGATTTCTCACAAATGTAAAATGTAGAGTCCTCCTGCTTGAAGCTTGGCCAACCTATTTCCTTGAATCTTGGGGTAATTCCACAATCCTTTAGCCATCCCTATCATTGAACTTTTCCTGAAATATACTTGGTGAAAGCATTAGTTCAGTGACTTATATGTTGTAATTAATTACCAAAACCACCAAGGGAGCAAATGTGCTTTCAGAGGTCCATGTGGTCAATCGAGCCCCTAAAGACTCCGGGGATGCGGTATCAGTTAGTAAATCCGAACCAGAGAGCGCGATGGGTCATCGAGGGCGACGAGAAGCCCTGCGCCACCTTGCGTTCTCCGAACAAGAGTTCAATGCCCTACGCTCGGCTAAGGCATGCATCAGAGTTGCCCGGGCTGGATTCGGGGAGGCCATGAAACTGGTATCGTCCATCCTGCAGGTGAGTGGTCGGTTATAAGAATCCAAACACACATGTAAACCCAATAGCCACCAAGACTTGAATTGGTCGGAACAACCGAATTTAAGGGTCCGCTTAATGCTTTGCTGATGATGCAGGCCTCCAAGGAACAGAACGAGCAACTATCCTAAGAATTGGAGGTGAGCCGAACACAGGTGGAGACCGTGAAGGCCGAACTTGAGAAAGTGAAGAATTTTACCCTAGAGGTGCATGGTGAGTCTATCTTTTCTATTGATCTTAGTATATAATCCCATGCTGACGCAAGGGTACTTTATAGCAGCTGAATCAATAGGGCAATTGAAAAAGGATTTGGATGTAGCGCGAGAATCTCAGAGGTACGATGAGTCCCAGCATGAGGCCGGTTGTCGTTCATTGCAACAAAACCTTGAGTAGAAGCACCGCCTCCAGGTGGATAACAAACAGCAGGCCGAAGAAATTGAGAGCTTAAAGACTCAATTGGCCCAGGCCCAAGAAAAGAACCAGAAATTACAGAGGAGCATGTTCGGTAAGTGTGATTCTAATATCGGATAGTACATATGAAGTATAATGGACATGTCTTGACTCATGTATAGGTATCCTATCCGGGCAGCCCGAAGAAGAGATCAGATCCTATCGGGGAAGCCTTCTAAAGGAACTATTTGCCCTTCATGAGCGGGCTCGGAAGGCCATGAAGAGCATGACAAAAGCGCTATGGCCTGCAGAGCAACCTCCGGAGGAGATGATCGAACTAGCTGATCGATTCAAGGGAGCCCGAAGTCGGTTCGAGCTATGGAAGACATCGGCCTGCCAAGAGGGAGCACGAGAGGCATGGGTGATGATCAAGACCCATTATACCGGCCTTAACCCCGAGCATATGGCTCGGGTTGGGCGGTAGGGTCGGATGGGCAAGAGGTGCCGCTTCATTTGGTGTACGACCAAGTGATGCCTGCTGCCCGTCTCTGACAAGAAGATTGCTCCCTGGACGCCTTTACACACAATCTCGACCAGCGACCAGATGTATGATTATATGTAACTATGTAGTGATAATCGAGAAATTGCTCCGTCTATGTTGTAAACTTTGTCTTAACCGGCCATCGGCTTCGACCTCCCGCGCTTAGAGCATGGGAGTGTTCCTTCTAAAATATCACTTGAGAAGAGTGAATTATGTTCGGGGAACCAGGCAATCTGGCCATTTGGTGCGAACGGACAGAAAGCACACAGGGAGATATGTTATTACTACTTAGTGTAAGAAACATCTTCCGAAGAAAATAGTACCTCTATCGATACATTTCTTCAGGGTGCTACGTAAATCGTAGGTAGTAAGGTTGTATACTACTAGTATGCGACTAATGGCTTTTGTGATAAAAGAAGCCCGAGTAATGGTGACAACGACCATAATCTTATTTGTTGCTTTTGTCATAGCCGACAAATTGTCTGCTGAAGATAGCTAGATTTTTGCTTCACCCGTCTGAGGTACGTATCTGGATGACCTAGTCGTAACAATCACAGACGTGCTCCCTTTACCTTCTAGGCGAACAATCTGGAACGTAGATGGTAAGCACAGGAGCGAGGTAACCCAGCTTGGCAGAAATATTAGTTCGAATTGATGCATATAATGTCTTAAAAATCAACAAGGAAACATGCACGCAATAAATGTGGATATATGCTTAGAGTATAAAGGCACTGGCTTCGGGAAGAAGCCCACGGGTGTTGTGTTCGGGTTTAACAGTTAAGGATGTATGCCGAAAATCTTAATACAAGATCGGTTGGACAGAGCATAAACTTGGGAAAAAGGAAAAAATTCAAACCTACCAAAAATCAAGGTTGTAGGGAAAGGAAAAAATAAAGAAAAAGGAGGGTAGAAAGAATGATGACACCGGTCTAGCCGTAGAAGCACCGAAGACGAGCTGCGTTCCATGGGTTTGGTTCGAGGCGGTTATCTGACGGGTTTCGAAGATGGTAAGCCCCTCCTATGAGTACGTCGTCAATTATGAAGGGGCCCTCCCACTTGGGGTTGAGTTTATGCTGCTGCTTCTCCAGGAGCCGTAAGACGAGTTCACCCACATTATACGATTTTACCCTGACCCCCTACTCTGGTAATGTCGGGCCTGCTGTTGATAAAACATAGAGCGAGCCCGAGCTATGTCACGCTCTCCTTCTAAGGCATCCAGGTCGTCCTGTCGATCTAACTCGG
The DNA here is from genome assembly GCA_022496015.1 of Hordeum marinum. Lineage (NCBI taxonomy): Eukaryota > Viridiplantae > Streptophyta > Magnoliopsida > Poales > Poaceae > Hordeum > Hordeum marinum. The sequence goes on along the minus strand of CM039677.1, from coordinate 334,332,189 downwards.
CCTCCTTTTCCTCGTACATGCGCACCCTTGGTGCATTGTGAATAATATCATATGGGAGAAGTACTTTTGCCCCGTTGACCATGAAGAACGGTGTGTATCAAGTTGACCTATTCGGGGTGGTGCGCAGGCCCCATAGAATGGAGTCAAGCTGCTCTACCCAATGACAGTCGGACTCATGAAGAGATCGGACCAACCGTGGTTTAATGCCATTGCCACTCATTATGAGGCAGTTTGCTCGTTCGACTTGTCCATTGGTCTGCGGGTGATACACCGATGCGTAATCGAGCTTGATGCCCATTTTTGTGCACCAGTCCTTGACCTCTTGGGCTATGAAGTTGGATCCATTGTCCATTATTATACTACGCGAGATGCCGCAACAGTGTACCACGCCGGATATAAAGTCGATTACTGGTCCGGACTTGGCTGATTTGATAGGTATTGCATCTATCCATTTGGTGAATTTATCAACCATGGCCAGTAGGTATTTATTCTTCTTGGTCTCCCCTTCAAGTGGTCCGACCATATCCATCCCCAGACCGCAAAGGGCCAGGTAATTGGAATAGTCCGAAGAGTTGTTGGGGGCATGTGACTTTGATTTGCAAAAAGTTGACACCCTACGCAGTGTTTGACAAGTGACTGGGCGTCCGATCGACCAGTAGGCCAGAAGAAACCAGCCCAGAAGGCTTTGCTAACTAAGGATCTTGCTGCGGCGTGATGGCCGCCCATCCCTGCGTGGACTTCAGCTAAGATTTTTCGTCCTTCTTCCTTAGATATGCACCGTTGTAGTACTCCGGTGGTGCTTTTCTTGTATAACTCACCCTCATGGACTTTATAGGCTTCGGATCACCGAATTATGTGTCGCGCCTTTGTTTGATCGTCGGGGAGTTCTTTGCGAAGAAGGTAGACGAGGAAGGATCAGTCCATGGCGTGATTGCTGCCATGGCCACATGAGCCGAAGGCATTTCGTACATTGCGGAGCCACCAATGATTTGGTCGTCTGGTTCATTTGCAGGGGGAACAACCTCTTCCGCGCTGGTGAGACCGGCTCCCTTATTATCGTCCTGCCAAACCACTGATGGCTTAAAGAGCCATTCCAAGAAAGTATTTTTTGGGACAGGATCGCGTTTGGTCCCCATACGGGCCAGTATGCTGGAGGCTTGGTTGTTGTCTCTAGCAACATGGTGGAATTCTAGCCCCTTGAACCGTGCGGATATCTTGAGGACAGTGTTTCTGTATGTCGCCATCTTCGAGGTTTTGGCATCGAATTCACCATTGATTTGGGAGATGGCCAGGTTGGAGTCTCCCCACACCTCTAGTCGTTGTATGCCCATTAATGGTGCCATCCGAACACCATGCAGGAGTGCTTCGTATTTGGCTGCATTGTTGGAATCGGCATACCTGATCTGCAAAACGTATCGAACATTGTCGCACGTGGGGGATGTGAGAATAACTCCAGCCCCCAGTCCGGCCAAAGTTTTGGATCCATCGAAGTACATCGTCCAATGGGAGTATGTACTATATTCCATCGGGAACTCGGCCTCTGTCCATTCGGCGAGGAAATCTGCTAACACCTAAGATTTAATAGCCCGTCATGGCTTGTAGGCAATTTCAAAAGGAAGGATCTCAATGGCACATTTGGCTATGCATCCAGTGGCGTCCCTGTTGTTGATTATATCGTTCAGGGGTACTTTGGATGCCAATGTAACCGAACACTCTTGAAAGTACTGTCTTAGTTTCTATGATGCCATAAATATTGTATATGCTATCTTCTGGTAGTGCGGGTATCTGGACTTGCACTGTGTTAGTACTTCTGTCACATAATAGACCGGCTTCTATATCCGGAATTTGTGTCCCTCCTCCTCTCGTTCAACGACGAGCACTACGCTAACGACTTGGTTGGTAGCTGATATGTATAATAACATGTGTTCACCAGCGCCTGGTGTTGCGGGTATGGGATTGCTTGCCATCAGTGTTTTAATATCTTCTAATGCAACCGCTGCTTCATCGGTCCATTTGAAATTGTTAGTCCATTTCAGCAGTCTGTAGAGTGGTAAAGCCTTTTCCCCGGGGCGGGAGATAAAGCAGATTAGCGCCGCCACGCAACCAGCCAACCTCTAGACATGCTTTAGCTCTGTGCGAACTGCAAGTTTTGATAGGGTGCGGATCTTAGCCGGTTTCGCTTCTATTCCTCTATGGGAAACGATGAATCCAAGCAGTTTACCAGTGGGGACTCCGAATACACATTTCTCTGGATTGAGTCATATATCATACTCACGTAGGCTGGCAAAGGTTTGCCTTAGGTCGTTGATCAGCTGGCTGGCGTGTTTGATTTTGATTACCACATCGTCCACATATGCCTCGGCTGTTTTACCGACTTGTTTTGTGACACAAGTCTGGATCAAGCGCTGGTACGTATCCCCAACGTTTTTTAGCCCGAAGGGCATCGTGTTGAAGCAGAATGGCTCGTAAGGGGTGATGAATGCAGTTGTAGCTTGATCGGATTCCTTCATTTTAGTCTAATGGTATCCGGAATAAGCGTCGAGGAAACACAACGAGTTGTGTCTGGCTGTGGCGTCAATAATTTGGTCTATACATGGTAAGGGGAAAGGGTCCTTCGGGCAGGCCTTGTTGAGGTCTTTAAAATTGACGCACGGCCGCCAGGATTTGTCTTTCTTTGGTACCAGCACCACGTTTGCCAACCATTCGGGGTGCTTAATCTCTCGAATGAATCCGGCCTCTAGCAGTTTGGCTAATTCTTCACCCATAGCTTGTCATATGGGCTTGGAAAAGCGGCGTAGAGTCTGCTTAACAGGCTTAAAGCATGTGATGATGTTCAGACTATGTTCTGGCAGTTGTCGTGGGATTCCATGCATATTAGAAGGATGACAGGCGAAGATGTCCTAGTTTTCTCGTAAGAATGCTCGCAATGCTTCGTCCACTATGGGGTCCAGCTGATCTCCGATGGCCGTTGTCTTATTGGGGTGTGTCGGGTGTACATGAAATTTAACGATTTCATCTGTAGGTTTAAAGGACGTGGGTTTGGGCCTTTTTCTAAGGATCACATCGTCCTTGTCTACTGTTGACCGAATTGCGGTCAGTTCTTCTGCAACTAGTGCCTCGAGGGCGAGCTCATCTGTTTTGTTTTCGGCTCGAAGGGCTATATTCGGATCACTGGCGATTGTGATTACCCCGTTTGGTCCTGGCATCTTGAGTTCCATATACCCGTAATGTGGTATAGCCTGGAATTTTGTGAAGGCTCACGTCCCATCAGGGTGTGGTAGCCGCTGGGGAAGGGCACGACATCACTAGTAGAAAACAGGGCTTTCGTCCCACCTCGATCTACACATTAGTCCCGGTTGCATTACGAACCGTGACTAATGTGAGCATTAGTCCCGGTTCGAGCGGCTAGGGCGTCGTTCAGGCATCAGTTCCAGTTCAAATGGGACCTTTAGTCCCGGTTGGAGACACCAACCAGGACTAAAGGGGTTGGCGCTTTAGTCCCGGTTGGTGTCTCCAACCGGGACTAAAGGCTATACCTTTAGTCCCGGTTGGAGATACCAACTCGGACTAAAGGATTTTGAAAGTTTCTCTTTTGTTTTTCTATTTGTTTTCTGTTTTTAGTTTCTGTTTTAAATTGCTTATATCTTTTAGGACATTTGATGTTTTTGAGTGATTCTTTTTGTATTAGATTCAAAATTTTGTCTAGTTTGTGTTTGTGCAATTAGTTTTCAAATTTGAATGGTTTAAATTTGAATTTGTTTTTGCTTCAAATCCTAGATTGTGAATAACTTGAGTTTAAAAATTGTTTTTAATTTATTTATTTATTGCTTCTAGGCACATGTTAGATGGTGCATGCTGAACGCACAAAAAGTCTGGAGTTGAACTAAGTTTAAAAAAATGAAATGCCTTTGTAACAGATGAGTTTTCGTTCGAAACCCAAATACTTCGAAAGATATTGTCCAGTTATTACACAAAGTGCATCCAGCTTTTGCCGTAACCATCTCAACTTTTTAGCACATGCTATGTGGGTTAAATGATGATACCATGCCAAGTTTCAACATTTTTAGTGTTCATTTGTAGTGTTTTTCAATTTCGCGGTCATTTAGCTCAAAAAATCAATAAATGCATGGAAAATAGCGGATGAAGTGGGAAAGGGTTGAAATTGATGATGTGGCTTTGAATGGTGCATGTTGAATGCACAAAAAGTCTGGAATTTAAATAAGTTTAAAAAATGAAATGCCATTGTAACAGATGAGTTTACGTCCGAAACCCTAATACTTCGAAAGGGATTTTCCAGTTTGTACACGAAGTGCATCTAGTTTTTACCGTAACTCTCTCAACTTTTTAGCACATGCTATGTGGGTGAAATGATGATATCATGCCAAGTTTCAAATTTTCAGAGTTCATTTTAGTGCTTTTCAATTTCAGGGTCATTTGGCTCAAAAAAATTAATAAATGCATGAAAAATAGCGAATGAAGTAGGAAAGGGTTGAAGATTGATGATGTGGCTTTGGATGGTGCAGGTTGAATGCACAAAAAGTCTGGAGTTAAAACAAGTTTAAAAAAAGTGTTATGAAAAAGTAGAACGGCTATAACTTTTGCATACAATGTCGAAACAAAGTGTTATGAAAAAATATTTTTTTATTTATAAAATGATCTCATATTTGGATTCCTCATATTTTTTTGATAATAATGGATATATTATTTGTCGAATTTTGATTTACATATTTAAAGATATTAATTATGCCATATTAAATGCATAAATGGCAAAAAAATGAATAAAATAACAATATTGCTTATTTTATTTTCATTGAAATTCAATATTATTATTACTTATTTTATTTTGAACTTTTTATTATTTTGTTTTTTCATTATTTTTGTTTTTTGAGAATTTTTTAGATTTTTCAAAAAATGCCTTTTTGAAGTTTTTAAATTAATCATTGTTGTTTGTTAATCATTGTTGTTTATTTTAAAAATTGTTTGGAATTCAAAAAATTCAATCATGTGACATCAAGACCTAAGGGTTAATAGGATTGATAGCTTACTATTGTCAAGAAAACAACAAGTGCAGACTTGGAAACTGAGGATGAGAGAACTCGAAAGTTAAGCTTGCTAGGGTTGGAGGAGTGAGAGGATGGGTGACTGGCTGGGAAATTAGATGATTTCGAATAAGGGGTGATTAGAGATTAAATTGTCAAATAATTCAAGAGCAATGAGGAGGGGTGATTAGAATTTAAATTGTCAAATAATTCAAAGATTTTAAAATCAAAAGAAAAAATAATTTAACAAAAAAAATTGAAAAATAAAATAAAATATATTTAAAAAACACCAACCGGGACTAGAGGTCCCGCTCCAGAAAGTTGCCATGCGGAGCCCCTTTAGTCCCGATTCATAATCCAACCGGGACTAAAAGTGGAGGCCTTTAGTCCCGATCGGTCGAAGTGCATTTAGTGTAGGACTTTAGGCCCTTACGAACCGGGACTAAAGGCCCATTTTCTACTAGTGTATGTAAGAGAAGTTCTTCGGGTCGGTAGTTTTCGGGCATGCCGAACACTACGTCCAGGGCGATACGTCCTGAACAACGCGCCTCTTTCCCCAGAATGATCCCCCGTAATGTCGTCTTGCTACGCTCGATGCGAGATCGGTCGAACTGCGTTTTTTCCAGGGTATCTTCGTAGACAAGGTTTAAACCACTGCCGCCATCCATTAGCACTTTGTGTAACCTGAAGCCGCCGCCGATGGGGTTTAGGACTAGTGTGGACGGTGTATGACCGGGATGAATGGCTGGTCGGTCAGTATCTCCAAAGGTAATGGGTATGTCTGCCCATGCACTTGTTGCTTCCACATGATAAACCTGTTCGAGTTCTGAAAGATCTCTTTTCCTCCTGTTCCTTGAGGGGAACGTTTCGTAGATTGTCAGGACTTCGGCGTTGTAATATGGTGGCGATGTGGAGCGCCTATTCGGAGGTAGTGCCTCAAGAATGGCTTCACCGTTTTTTGCGACCTGCCTCACGACCCAGCAAGCTCTAAGGCTATGAGTCGGGCTTGTGTTCATCAATAAAGAATGTATAGGGCATGGTTTATCCAATTACCCTTCAAGGATAGTATTGACCCCTGTAAGGGGCCTATTTCTCTTTTCGGCGAGTTCGGGTTTGGCTGGCCGCTTCGGAGGTATCCTATTTTTCCGATCTCCTCTAGGGTACTCGGTAAAGGTTGGTTCCGAAAATAGCCGTTCGGCTTGCCAGGTGCTCCCCATAGCACAATAATTTTTTACCAAGTTCGACAGCTCGGTGAAGTCGCGAATGTGCCGATAGGACAGGGTGTTGAGAATCCCTTTGTCATGGCAATTGCAATTGAAGGTTTCCATTATCTCCTGGTCACTAAGACCTCGTGCCTTATTTCTAGCGAGGAGTCTAGCCCAAAAATGATGAACTAACTCTCTTGGTAACTGTTTAACATCCCGTAAGTCCGAAGACTTTGACTCTGATGCGATGCTTGAGTGCTCGACTTGGGTGGTGGGTGGGAATGTTTTTGATTCCACGCCACGATGTGAGTCCGGAACTACGGGTTCCGAGTTGCGTGCTAGATCAGGGACCGATGCCGATTTATCTCCGGAGCGAACTCCAAGGTCTGGGTTGCAAGCGAGGTTTTGATGATCGTAGTTTGGGGTATAAACCGTTTTTAATTTCGGTCGTTGGGGGGACTAGCCCCCAGCCGGACACTCGACGGTGGCGACTAAGTGAGTGACCGTGGGGATGAGAATATCCGTGTCATCGGGTTTAAGACTGAGTCGGTCATAGACCGGGGTCTGATCGTCAGTCATACGCATGATCTGAATCCGATCAAATAGCTCGTTTAGGAACGAGGCGACGGTAGGATGCGTGTCGCTGAAGCGAGTGGGGTCGATCTGCGGCGTTGCAGGTCCAAAGTCTCTTGAAGGTGGATCTGGGTCCTGTTCGGCCATAGCGGATCCGGGCACAACGACTGGATTGGGTGTTCCAGACAGCCCGAGGGTGAAGGTCATCTCAAAGGTGGGGCATGATGTCTTCGGCGTTGAGGCGTCGAGATCTGTGGGCTCCTCCATGAGAGTTGAGGGTCCTATTAGGACAAGTTCTCCCCGTGAATCAGCGACGAACTAGGGTTCCAAATCTGATTCCTTGATCGAGGGCAAAGCTTCAAATCTGGCCAAGATGGCCGGCCGGGTCGGTGTGCGACAAAACGTCACCGCCCGTGAAGATCTGATTGGGGATGAGAATATCCTGGCTGCAGATCTCGTTGCTTGTGACAAGGCGAGCCATCGATTCCTTTGGCAATCACAGCGGAACTCTCAATGAAAGCACCAATGTCGGTGTCAAAACCAGCGGAACTCGGGTAGCGGGTCCCGAGCTGTGAGACTAGGATCGATGGTAACAAGGGACAAAGGAGACGATGTTTACCTAGGTTCGGGCCCTCCTATGGAGGTAAAACCATACGTCCTGCTTGATTATGTTGATAATATGAAGGTTACAGCGTTGATCCACCTCGAGATCGAATAGCTAAACCCTAGACGAGTTTCTCTGCCCTACAATCTAAAACCCTCTGACTTATATAGACGTCGGGGGGGTACTAGGGTTTACACATAGTCAGTTGCACATCGAAGGAAAAACACGTCTATCTACTGTCGAAGAGGATACACCACGACTCCTTGAAGCTTCCACCCCGATGACGGGGCCTTTGATCATCCAATGCCTAGCCAGCGGCCCACGTAATCCGGCCCATGAGAAATAGGTCGGCCATCCGAGGACCCCTTAAACCAGTACTCCCTCAGGGGGGGCGCCCCTTGGCTTGTGCCCCCCCCCCCCCGTAGCTCCTCGAACCCTAATCTTCCGCCTATAAATTTAGAAATATTCCCCCATTACCAAAAAGAGCCAAGATAACACTTTTCCGCCGCCAGAAGCCTTCGTTCCCGAGAGATCCAATCTTGGAGCCTTTTTCGGTAATCTGCCGGAGGGGGATTCGATCACTCAGGGCATCTACATCACCTTCATTGCCCTTCTGATGATGCGTGAGTAGTTCACCACAGACCTACGGGTCCATAGCTAGTAGCTAGATGGCTTCTTCTCTCTCTATGTTCTTCAATACCATGTTCTCCATGATCTTCATGGGGATCTATCTGATGTAATACTCTTTTGCGGAGTGTTTGTCGAGATCCGATGAATTGTGGGTTTATGATCAGATTATCTATGAATATTATTTGAATCTTCTCTGAATTCTTATGGGCATGAGTTCATATCTTTGCAAGTCTCTTCGAGTTATTGGTTTGGTTTGGCCAACTAGATTGGTAATTCTTGAAATGGGAGAAGTGCTTAGTTTTCGGTTCAATCTTGCGGTGTCCTCACCCAGTGACATAGTAGGGGTAGCGAGGCACATATTTGTATTGTTGCCATCAAGGATAAAAAGATGGGGTTTTCATCATATTGCTTGAGTTTATCCCTCTACATCATGTCATCTTACTTAATTTGTTACTTTGTTCTTCATGAACTTAATACTCTAGATGCAACATCGTTTCGGTCTACTTGACATGGACGTGATGCCTATATGCATAATCATTGCCTTGGATATCGTCATAACTATGTGCTTTTCTATCAATTGCTCGACATTAATTTGTTCACCCACCGTATTATTTTCCTTCAAGAGAGAAGCCTCTAGTGAAACCTATGGCCCCCGGGTCTATTTTTCATATTATATTTTTAGATCTATAAACCAAAAATATCTTGCTGCAATTTTATTTACTTTTACTTCTAGCAGTCTTTTATATCTATCTCTGTCACATCTCATCCTTGCAAGTAACCTGAAGGGATTGACAACCCCTTTATAGCATTGGGTGCAAGTGTTTGATTGTTTGTATAGGTGCATAAATTGGGGCCTTGCTTGTTTCTCCTACTGGATTGATACCTTGGTTCTCAACAACTAAGGAAAATATTGATCTACTTTGCTGCATCACCCTTTCCTCTTCAAAGAAAAACCAACGCAAGCTCAAGTAGCAGCAGATAGTTTCGATACCCCGTGTAATATGATTGTTGATTCCTCATGGCTCACAGACTACTACCACACCACGGGTACAGGTACGAATGTTCTTGTCCAGCGGTGGTGCCAGGACCAAAAGGCTGTGGGTTCAAATGCACTAACCTCTTCTAAATGTCCTATTTTTTGGAACAAATATGAGTAGAACTAGACTTGAAATCGAAAAATCTATGGGGTGAGCTAACCCCACGTGTTACGCATGGAATCGCCACTGTTCTTGTCAATGACGATGCCTCAGCAGTCGAGTGGGGGTACGATGAAGAACGTGGACGGATGTACGTGACTTACCCGACGGGTAGAAAGGGAGGTCGTGGTCAGCAGTCTGGTATTTGCTTGATGATATCATCATTTTCATTTGATTTCGTCCGTAGTCGGGCCCTGCTTTTTTGGATGATGATTGTACGAATGATTTGTATTTGAATAATGAATGTGTGTAGCATGTGGTGAGGGTAAGTCAACTCCATATACTCATCTCTTTTTACATGTATTATGGTGATATTATTCTTGCAAAGTGTTTTGAAATGCTCTTCCATCCTTCTCGTGGCCCTTATGTCGTCATAAGGATTGTACCGTATTTTGGGCGTGGCGTTGTCCATCCCCTAGATCCGCCACTGGCTACATCACCCTACGCTCTCGGCTACATCAACATCTGTATAAAGGGTTATCACCTCGCTTGACCAACTCGCCGATTTCCTCTACGGTCAATGTGTCCGCCACACGACACCATATGCGATGCTACCGCTACGACTACGGGGGAATGTCAGCCCGTCAGCTGTTATTCTCTCTAGTCTGACCTTCAGCGATGCTCGTGTTGTTCGCAACACTACCGTTATGATTGTGGTGGGTGTTAGAGGTATATTTGGTAGTAGAAATTACCCGGAATTAGATAGAATTATTTTCATTTTATCGTGTCTTGCCCTCCAAAACTTGTACTCAATATATAGTAATAATCGGACCTCAATAAACACCAATCTCCCTCTTTATTACTTTAGACGGATAATTTTGGTGTGGAAAGTTTCGATCACAGCTGTCGATATCTGTACGTAGATTGAGACATATAGTACATATGGAATACGTATACGCTTGATGCCTTGCGGCGCATCTAAGAATCAACGTACGCGCATCGCTCTCCAACTCCATTGCCGTCTCCATCTCAGTCAAGTCGAGGGTCCTATCGTAGAGCTAGAGTAGCCGCGCGCGCGACGCTTGCACCAAGCAGTATTCAACACAAAGGAAGCTCTAGGTATGCTGACGCCGGTACTTGCCTGCAGCAAACCGTAGGCCTCATCAGAAGCATGCATGAATCCCTGCCATGTCGCGCAAAACCTGCCCCGGAAACGAGGGATTTGGCCGTTCCAGCCTAGCTTGCACGAGGAAGCTATATAGTTGCAGGCTTTGTAGCTGTAGATCGCAGCCTATCTTCGTCCCAAGACTCTCCCTATACGTCACCTGCGTATGTAGTCCAGAGCCATTTCCTTGATCCTACTCGGAAAGCCCCAATTTCATTAACGAAATCAAAGTTCACCACAAGGTCCGACACACACACACACACATACATATTTCACTCTGGACTATGGAGTGCAGAGCCCTTTTTTCAGCAAGGGAAACCCACAATTTCATCAACGAAATCAAAGTTCGCCACAAGGTCCGACACACCCATATATTTTTTGATTCGAATGACAATGTTTCACGTCATGTTTGCAGAGAAGAAGCCCAATCAACCCATCCCGAAATCCCTATCTCACTCCGCATATTAGCACTACGTACGGAAGTTGTCTTTTTGAAAAATACGTACGGAAGTTGTCGCGCGCGACAAGCATGCACTGACTGCCGTAGCTTTCGAGTGGGATCCACGCATGCCCCCAACTACTTTATGCTTATGGCGAGGGCGACGGGTATATGTATGCGTCGACATCAGTACACTGAGGGGAGACGTAGATAAAAATTCCCGACAGACAAATAAAACGAAAAAAAACGGTCACGATCGACGCACTCCTGCCAATGTAGCGAATGGCCTAACGTGCTGTGCTAGCTAGCTAGCCCCTCAATTATAAGCTCCTGTCTGGATCGGTTTTGGTAGCCTTTGCTTTTCGGGGACGCCAAACCACCCACCAAAAACACCAGCCAGCCAGAGCACGCATCGGCATCGACCACCCAATTCCTGAATCCTGATCGATCATCCTCACAGCACAACACAGCACGCAGTGTATCTGTGGGCGATCTAGCTAGCCTTTCCGCAGTTTGTATCTTCATCCCGGTCTCCTCGAGCTTTTGCGTGGATAGAGGGCACGACCGAAAGGTAGCGCGAAACCGGCAACACGGGCACGATCGGCGCAGCACAGGCCTGCCGGCCGGGGGGATCAAATCGATCGATGGACGGACGGACGGACGGCGATCGGCAAAGGAATATTTGGGTGGCCGGTGCTTTTGGTGGCGTGGGTTTATGGCGCCATGGCCAATACGGGAGCGGGACGGCAGCACCAGCATGCAGATCTAGGCCAAGGATACGCGCGCGCAAAGGAGTATGCCGTAAAGGGTGGCCGGGGGAATGTATTGCTTTCGCGTTTCCCGTTCCGGGCCTGGCCTCATCGGTGCAGCTGGACCGAGGGCTTTTTCCTTGTTTGTCTTGGCCGCGTCGCTGCCGGCGTCTGCGTGTGTGCCGCGCATGCATGTGTGTGCGTCCTCCATCCATGCCCATACGGGCCATGTCTGGCCCCAACCATCAAGTGCTGTGCTGTGCTGTGCTGCTGACCGTATGGTACGTGCGTTTTGGGCTGGAGATCCGTTGAAAGAGGGCACCGAGAGCTGAATATCCGTTGCCGGTTGACGTACGGTTGGGCCTATATTTCGTGGCGCGCGCAAGCCGGCCGGCCGCGGGAAGATGAAGTGGTCATTGGTCCAGTCAGGCTGCAGCACTACGTACGTGCGTACTTACGTAGGTGCTGCTGATGACACGGAGAAAGGCTCCCTCCCGACGGCGGCCTGCCACTGCCATGCCATGCACCGCATTTTCGGCCGCCCGCCCGCCATGCGGCCAAATTGGTGCGCGCGCGTACATGCGTGTGTCAGGGCACCAAGTAGTACTAGTACGTAGGAGTAGTAGTACACTTCAATTTTGCGCACCGCCAATGGGCGCGATCTGTCTACGCACGTACCCTAGGCAGGCACGGCGAGGTCCTGCCGCTAGTGGGAGAGCCCTACGGGCGGGCGGCCGGGGTGTGTCAGGAGTTTATGGCGTGCCGGGCGGCCGGGAGCCTGCGGTCCGCGAGGGAATTCCGCGGCTCATCGTATCCCGAAGCCAGCCCCGGCCCTAACCCTAGCCCTAGCCCTAGCCCCGTATACGTGGATGCGCGCGTAGTCCACGTGCATCCATCGACCCCGCTCTGTTTCTCGGCTCCTCTCTCGGGAGAGAGAGGGATAGACAGGGGACAAAGAAGAGCGCGCGCCATTGGACGGTCGACACGTAGCGCTAGGATCCCGTCGCGTCTGGCTCTTGTAATAACCTAGGATGCGCGTGTCTGGTCCTTTCCCCTCCGGCCAGTGGTGAATGAATGAATGCGTACGGGATCCTAGTAGAATCAGAAAACAAAAGTCCCGCGCCAGCGTTCTGAACTGAACGTGATTTCAAGGCAGAAAGGAAAGTTTAATAAGGTTTGTAATGGGGGATTCGTTGTAATGGCTGGTGTTGTTTCGCCGCAGAATGGTCTGTTTACGAGTATTCTACGTAGTACTCTTCAATTCGGTTTATATCATAAACGAAAGCCACGTCGGGGAAAGCTGGGTACTGACCGGTTTAACTGTGCACGTCTCAGAGCTACTAAAGCATACGCACAACCGAGAGCAACAGAGAGGCCGCAGCCATGGACACCCTTCAGGCTTCGGCAGGAGGACAGATGCCACCAACGCCTCTTGAGGCTTTCGAGTTCGTGAGGTACTCCCTCGAAGCATGTCCAACGTACGCGTAAAATAAAGTAACCGCACAAAAAACATGGCTTTTAGCGTGCGCCAGCGTGGCGGGTGCGGAAAAAAGTGAAGCGCAAAAAAAAAACGGACACGCATGGGAGAAGGCTGGGGTGTGCGGTAGGTTTGGCACGTATCGACGCACGCGCGCTATAAATTCAACGTCCCTCCACGCGCCTAGACCATCGCTCTGCCTTGTCACGCGTCCTCTTCACCGTTCTGCCTCGTCACGCGCGCTCTCCGCCGCCCTTCCTTCTCGCCTCGTCGCCGCCGCCACCATGCCGCCACGCTGTCGGGGAAGTTCGGGCTATCGCGGCGTCCGTGCGTGCCCCTCCGACGTCTTCTATGCCTAGATCCGCTTCGATGAGATGCGCCTCAGCCTCGACATTCGACACCGCCGAGGAGGCCGCCCTCGTGTACGACTTGGCGGCGTGGCGCCTCCGACGGCCTCGTAGGGAGATGAACTTCCCCGCGGCTTGTCATCGACGAGGAACGTAGCAAGAACCGGAGACAGAAGCGCCGCCTTGGCATCGCCAAGATGGACAAGGAGGTCGTGGCGGTGTGGCGTCAATGCTTCCTTGAGGACGTCGTCAACGAGCGCGAATTCTACATGCAAAGGAGGGCGGAGAGGATGGCGGACTGAGCCGCCTATCGCGTGGACAGGCGTATGCGAAAGCAGGCCGGGCTCTTCAACATCAAGCTCAAAGAAGTTTTGACCTGAAACGCCAACGATGAACGGTGGAATGACGCCTTCATTTCGACGTCAAAGTCAGAGGAGGACACCATCGAGCCGGGGGAAGACGATGACGAGTAGTTTAACCGCTGGCTTTTCTTTCTTTTTGTACTATCTATGCTATGAGCTATGTTGGTTGAAATATGCTCTAAACTATGTTTGGTTGAAATATGACTACAGCAGCGCTTGATTTTACAGCGCCTGCTAAAGAGGCATGCTGACTCGATAAAAATTTGCAGCACCTGGCAAAACAACTGCATACTCAGACGCAAAAATGGCCGTTGCGCGCGTTGTAAAAAAAATTAACGCGTCGCGTATGCGCGCGTCTGTTGGAGATGCTCTCAATTCCTGCATATGATCATTTTAGAGACTAGCAAAAGGGCTCGTGCGTTGCAACAGAAAAAATACCATACACTCTCAATTTGCAAAAAAAAAGACCTATAATTTGAGTATTTGTAGCTACGTCCCAAACAGAGATGATCTTAGCTTACAAAAGCGTGGTTTAAGATTTCATAGGTGTTTTATTTGAACATGGCTTTAATATGTATAACAAAAGGGCAAGTAATCTTCAATTTCGTCTCAAATCCTGATTTTGCTGAGATGTTCATCCACAATTCAGATCAGTATTGATATGAAAAAAGGATGGATACTGCATATTGCATCCTAGATAGTATTTTTCTAAAATAGTTAACAGGTAAAATAACATCATATTCAGATTCTACTCATTTTTCTAATCAAAATCCATATATAACATGGAGCAGGATTTTCTATCATATCTTGCCACAAAACTAGTTAAGGTTTTCGACGGTATAGAAGTTTTTAAAAATTCTGAAAACAATACTGAAACACCAAACTTATAATATAACATGATCCAACGATGCGATTAAAAAATATAAATTTATGTATCCTGAACAAAAATAATAAGTAGGTCTGTATATATTTTATGTCAGCGCAAGCTGAAATTCTTGTTTTTTTTTGCCGAGGACACATAAAAGCATAGCTTCACAATCCCACTGTTGGATCATCTTGATACATTAGAGAGATGATACACTATTTATTTCATATATTTTTAATCACTTTTAAACCGTTAAAAGCATAGCCAACTTAAACAAGTTTTGTGGCAAGCTATGGTAGAGACAATTTTGCCATATAACATGTTAAATTTGAAGTTACGGTTTGAAAAATATGAGTATTTTAAAACATTTGATATGTACTTCAGGTTTAATGTTACAAACATCAATTTTTTTATATAAAATAGCATGATGGACTAAGAATACCTAATTACTTTATTAATAGGTATAGATTCTGAGATGTTCATCGGCAATCCGGATCAATACAAAGAAAGACGGAAAATGCATTATTAATTAAGATTGCATCCTAGATAGTATTTTTTTTCTTAATGCTTAACAGGTAAAATAACATCATAATCAGATTCTACATATTTTTCTAATCAAATTCCATATATAACATGTTAAATTTAGAATTATGATTTAGAAGATATGAGTATGTACTGCGTGTTTAATGTCGACAATGTCAGTTTTTTCTTTTATAAAATAGCATGATGGATTAAAAATATTTTTGTATTATTAGTAGGTATAGGTTTCACTACGGACTATGTATGGAACAAAATGAATGAATCTACATTTTAAAATATATTTATAGACATCCGTATGTAGTCCGTTGTGAAATCTCTAAAAATAAATATAATTAGGAACGGAGAAAGTAGATTGCATTAAGTTTTGCCTTGATCTCCTTTCTTAGAGTTCTCACAATGATCCCCCAAATATGTTTTAGAGATAGCCAAGTCTGGTTGTTAAAAATCATGTCATTTCAAAAGCTCCACAAGCTCCAAAGTACAGTAGCACAAATCATGTCATTTGACACAACAGGATATGCATGTCTAATATCTCATATCTGTGCTAAAAAAGATTGGAATTGTTTGAGCTACAAAAGTAGCCTTTTTAATCGCATCTGTATCTGCTTGTCTCTTTTGGAAAATCCTTGTGCAACTTGTCTTATGCCTATATATTTGCAAAACAAATTTGTTTCTCATTTATCCAAAGAGCCTATAATTGTGATCCGTATTGTAGCTACTATTTTGACATGTTGCCATGCTTTTTATACAGCAAGTAGACCTATCAGCAATTATTTACGTACCAACTATCTCACGGTTCCATTCAAGTTTTGTTTTAGACGAGAACTTTTGAATTTAGTTCCCGAATTCAAACAAAATGTTCCTGAACTAAAAAAAAACTCCGTGCATTTGAAATAAATTTACTGATATAAAAAAATCATGAATTGAATTTTTTTTTGCGGATTTATAAAATATTCATAAAACCGAAAGTAAATCACAAATTCGGTTTTTTTCACGGATTGTATAAAAGTTCTAGAAAACCTAAAAAATAAAATATACTAAATTGTTTTTGATTTTCAAGAAAAAGTTCACAAATTTGAGCAAAATCATGACTTCCAAAAAATATATATATAAAAAGAAACTTGCCACACGCGCGGAGGAAAAAACCCTCGAAAACTAGACGAGAGACCTCTAGAAGCTTCCAATACAATACAGGAAGTGTTGCAAAATTGGGAACAAAGGAAAACACGCACTCAGAAGGGCGGCCCATTAGAACGTAATAATGCTCTCCAAGTCAAAGCTTTAAGAGGTGCCCTCTCGCTAGCATTTCCTATACGGTCCTTAAGAGCATCTTCACCCGCGGCTCTAAAGGACCCTCCAAGCCTCTTTTCTATCGTCGGTGGACAAAAAAAATCTCAGCCGAGGCCTCGAGACGTCGATTTTCGCTGATTGGGGTCTTTTTTTGGGCCGGCGAACCCAGGGCACTGGGGTCTCCTGAGGGCGCCGGCTGAAGCGAAAAGGCAGGTGGGGCCGAGTGTCAGCGCGACCGGCTACCACTTCCCGCCATTTCCCCCTTCTTTTCTCTCTACCCGCCGTTTGTTCCATCCATTCTCTCCATTTCCCTCCATCTCCCTCTCTCCACAGTCATGCCGCCGAAGAAGTACGTCGCCCCTCGGCAAGCCCCGGCCCCATCGTTGCCAAACCGTGCAAGGCACATGCGCCGATAGCAAGGCCGTCGGGATTGACAAACGCCGAGTGGAAGGCCGACGTCGAGCGAAGGGAGGCGGTGACCACTGATCGCCGCAACAGGCTCCTCATGAAGAAAGCCCGGGAAGTGGCGGTGACGGTTGAGCAGGAGGTGTCATCTCACCGGTCGATCTTCACGAGGCGACAGTCGGCGGGCCCGTTCTCACAAGGCGCCAGCCAGCAAAGCGTCGCGTCTCTGGCCAACCCGCACTTTCCTTCGCCGAACTTCTCTTTGCCAGAGTACGTCGACGATGACGCCCTCAGTGGATTCAACCCCAACATTACCTTCCCGCGCATGCCTTCCGCCTTCCCCGCCGGCCACCCTAACCCCCAGTACGGCTACGTGCCCTCGCCGACGTACTCCTGCTCGTTCGCGACGGCTCTACGGCGCAGCCCTCTGCCTTTCGCGCCCGGCGTGGCGCCACAATACAGCAACGCCGAGGCCGAGATGGAGGACATCATCAACACCGGCTCTACCGCGGCCGCCTCGTGCCCCGAGTTTGGTGCGCAAGAGGTGGAGGACACCAGCGACATGGACGACGTCGAGGTCGACGAGCCCTAGGAGGAGGAGGAGATTGAGGAGGAAGAGCCGGTGCCGAAACCCATGCCGGCGAAGGACAAAGGGAAAAGGAAGAAGACGACGAGGTCGGCCAACGTCAAGCGGGGCGAGCCCCGCATCAAGTGGACGTCGGTGGACGATGTGTGCCCCGCCGAAGCATGGAAGCTGGTCAGCATGGACCCAGTCACCGACGCGAACGAGAACACCGAGACATACTCGAAGAGGATCAAGGCGGCTTTCGACGAGCACAAGTTGGTCGACCCAGAGTTCGTACATGGACCGCGACACCAAGGCCATGTCCAACCATTGGGGGGCATTCAAACAGCATGCAACAAGTGGCATGGCATCTAGGAACAGGTCAATACTCGCCCAGAGAGCGGCGCGAGCGTCGAGCAACATGTATGTTTGCCGACTCTCTTTCGCTGAACACTTGGCTGTGCCGTCCTTCTACACTGAACAATTGTGTTTTTTCTGGTGCACATGGTTGTTCTACTTGTTTCGTCGGGACACCGACTTCGACTTCAAGTTCCTCCATGTGTTCACCCGGATCAAGTTCTGTGAGAAATGGGCCGAGGTCCGGCATCAGCTCGCCAACAAGGACGACGCGTTCAGCCCGGACGCGCCTGTGCTGGGGCAGTAGAAGGGTGGCCAGATAGGAACATGAAGGCGAAGAAGGCCAGGAACGACGCGTCGGCTGTCGAGCGCCTGCATGCGTCGATCGAGCAATGCATCACCGATGCAAAGACCCACTCTGCCCCGAGGGAGGAGTAGACGGAGATGAGGTGGTCGGCGCCGATGATGAAGCAGGACGCCAAGCTCGACCTCCTCACGACCAACGTCGCCATGAAGAAGCGCAACAGCGACCTGACGTTCCCCGTGGGAGGCGTCACGACGGACATGGACCCGCTGGTGAAGGCGTGGTACCTAGCGGAGTGCGACCTTTTCCTCAACCGCATGCCAGCGCAGCCCTTCGCACCACCCACGTCGCCGTCGAGCCCGCCCGCGTCTCCGACATTGAACGTGACCGCTATGCCGACCTCGCCGACGCCGACCGCTACGACGACCTCGCCACACCGACCGGTACGACGCCCGCTACGCCAACCTCCCCCGTTTCTCCGGGCGACGATGGGGTGCTGGCCGTTTGAGAAGTTCTATACTCACGTCTTCCGCATTTTTTGTATGCCGGATTATTGGCGTATTTTGATCACCGAACCTATGGCATGATAGACGTCGATTGTGGCATGACCGACGCCGAATCGCCGAACTCACATCGTTTTTGGGCAGCGAAAAATAGAATGTTTAAAATTGCATGCGCCGCCCTGGGGCCGCGACTGGAAAGCCGAATCCTCACAGGCCGATTTAGCGCCGGCTGGCCCCGAGGCAACGCTAAGACCCTGGGGAGACCAAGGGCTGGAGATGCTCTAAGACGCCAGTTTCTTGGTTCCAGCAAACCAGCGCACAGTCGCCCTCCAAGTTGGGCCGCCCTGCTTAGTTTTTTCTATTAAAATGCAAAAACACACGAGCACGGCGGAGATTATATCCCGCTTCTCCTTGTTCTCAGTAAACTGCCTTAACCAGATGGGAGACCACACCCGTTGTGTTTACTTTCTCTATTCTTTTCTTTTGTTCTTTCTTGTCTTTTTATTTTCTTTTCTTCTTATAAATGTCGTGAAGTTTTTTCAAAATCAATGTTTTTTTAAATGATAAAACAAAATTTGTGAATTTTTCCCAATTTATGAAGGGTTTTCAAAATCAATGAACTTTTTCAAAATCGATGATTTTGTTTTTCAATTTTAGTGAACTTTCTTTAAATCAATAATTACACAAATAAATAAATGAATTGTTTTTATTTCTCATGAACTTTTTTCCAAATTAATGAAAAATATTGATGAACTTTTTATTCAAATATGATGAACATTTTTTCCAAATCAATGAACGTTTTCAAATTCATGATTCTTTTTCCAACAATTCAAAAATCTAAGGGATGGAGTACAATAAATAACGCAGTCTTTCCTCTCAAAAGAAATAGTGTGACCGCTGTTGTTCTTATTCTACTAGCTCTATTATCAGTCACTCCAATCAAATAGCTCCAGTGGTTAGCCTAGCTCGTACGAGAATACTACGCACAACCAATGGCAATATGTTTGAAAAAAGAATGCTAAGTTTCACATAAACGGCGGATATGCAATTGCATGTAGCCAGCATGTATGCAACCGGCCGGTAATGTTCAGAAAAGAAAATAAGTTGCACATGAGCGGCCTGCATGCGATTAGGCATGACAGGCGAATACACAATGGCATGGGGTCTATCGTGTGTGATTCCTTTGTTATTCAGCATGTATTGCGGTCAGCCAATGGTCCAGTACATGTATGTGCCAAGTATGCTTGCATTGTGTCTGTGTCCGAAAGTTGGCTGCTCGAGACTCCTAATTTCATGATCAGCAGCCTACTGGCTGATTGTTCAGTGAATGTTTTTGTTTGAATAAAGTTCTCACAATTCTCTACAAAAAAAAACAGTGACAATATTTTGAATTTTGAAATGAAAAAAAAATTCACGTGGACGACCCATGTGTAATTGTGCACGACCCATGGACATGCAACTGTGTGGGCCTGATATGTGTGCAATCGAGCGGCAATAATGTTTTGGAAAAAGAAAAAACAACTAAGTTGGACATGAAAATAAGTTAAGAAAATAACCAAGGTCAATGGACATGATATTTAAACAACCAAGGTCAGTACTTTTATAAATTAAGAAAATAAGTTGCACACGAATGGCAGACCTGCAACTAGGTGCAGCCGACATGTGTACAATCAGATGGCAATACTTTTTAAAAAAATTAAGTTGCACATGGACTAAAAAAAAATCTCGTTTGCTCATGTTTATCGCTCATGTTTTGTTGTTGTTGCTTAGTCGATTTTTTTGCGAACAGAATTTCTCCTTATTCATAATCGACGATAGTTTGATGCAACAGTCATGTGACAGCATTTGATTTTGTCAATTTATGTTAAAACAAATCAAAACAAGTTTTTATTGGTGTATATTGTTATATTTAGTTTTGAAGTTGTACTAATTTACATTTTGGCTAAGAAAAGAAAGTAATTAGATTCAAGTTTAATCTCTTTATTTTCTTTCTTGTTTTGAGGGTAATATTATTGCTCTTAGTTTGTTCTAAATAACATATATTTTTGTTTCAGTTTTAGTTTATGTTTTAATGTATGTCTTTGCTTACTAATAAGAAATATGTGACTAACATGGAAGAAGTGTTTATGCCACTCGCTTGTGCTAATGTTTCTTGCTTTGCTTTGCCGATATTTTGATTGTTCGATTTACACCTATATTTGTGCATGCGACGATGGTTTGATGTTGCCATCGTGTGACACAACTTAATTTGAGGTCACGGGTTTATTTTGCTATTGATCTACTTCAATCACAATTCTTACTAAATCTTACACTAGTTCATATGTGTTTATGTATACCCTAGAACACCGCAAGTTCTGGAAAATGTATGTGTAAGTTTTTTATTTTTGACCAAATGTGTAAGTTTTGTCATCCTTTGTTTTAAATGGTCTTTCTTCACTTTATTTATTCAATAATAAAAAGCCTTTAATTCATTAATGTTTATTTATATATTGAAATAGAGAGTTGTATTAATTAAAAGAGAAAACAAAGTTCTTGCAATGTTGCAAGGCGACCCTCAACACGCAGGTTGACATTGTCCCTTGTATAACACCACCAAGCAACTCTCTACGCCCAAACTGGACAAGACTATGGGCTAAACTTTTGACCCTTCTATCTACTTTGCAGACTTTAACTTTTCTATTTTCTTGGTTGATGACTTAAAATTCCTTCGCAATCACTTCAATTTATGATCGATCCACACACGAGGGGTCGAGTGCGTTTGCCACTAAGCTGCTGACTGTCTCAATAACTAAAGGCGGCTCTGTACCGACATCGCCTTATGTAGTCCTTCTAGACAAGCAGTAGCTTCCGCGAAGTCTGCTCCATTGCATAGCGAAATATAGTCCCATGCAAATAAAATAATTCTCCTATCATGATCCCGAATCATAGCTCCCCACACTTCAGTGCTACTCTCCTTCAAGAAACTTCCATCAACATTGACTTGGCCCACCTGAGATCAGACTTTTGCCAACCTTTTTCCTTAGTATTACCATGTTGTTTCAGACTTGGCAATTTATCCACAGGACTTTTCTCTTTAAGATCGATCTCGGAATTTTCGTTCGCAATCATGCGAAGGTTTACAAGGTATTTTTGAAGAAACTGAGCATAATGGGAAATTTTTGCTTTACCTTTTGCAAAGATCTCGTCATTTCTATGGTGCCAAACTCGTCATCAAAACAGCATAAATTTTTGTGTCAGGTCTTCACTCACTTTATCTAGCAGGACAAGGACCTAATCCTTTCATGTGTAGTTTAATTCATGCTCCGGAGAGAGGTTCCACACATTCTTCAACCCATGCCAAAGAGCCCTCGCAAACGTACATCGATGTACAATATGGAAACCCGTTTCGTCGTCAGTACCACAATTGTTATAAAATCAGGGTGAGACCTGGGACGCACCAAAATATATTAGTTTGAAGTGCACGGGATTCATTTGCTAGTCCCCAAGTAAAATTACGCACTTTTTAGGGGACATTTGTTTTCCAAATAGTATTTCAAATACTATGCTCCCTGATATATTCTGGATGGATCCAATCCTTCCAGATTTATTTTCATCCATGGCTAGCTTGTATATGCTCTACACACAGTGAAAATGCAGTTCTTTTCTGGCTGCCAAGCAATATAATCATCCACGTTATAGTTTGGGAGTTGAATACTCAAAATCTCATTCGCATCTTGTTGTGTAAAAATACTAAAAATATCATTCTCATTCATTTATATTAGAATAACATCATTTTTGTTTCTATTTAAGTTAATGTTTTTTGCGAATATAGTTAAGTTGATGTTCTTGATTTATCTTTGACTATATGTAAGTTGCATGTAAATTGATTTTCGGACCGTTAGTTCTATTGCCAAGACGAGTGCTGTCTTTTTTTCCTTGTGTCCTTTCATGGCTTCTTGAGCTGAAATTTTTGACTTACCCCTGTTTGTTGTTTTTTATTAGGCTTAAAGCCTGGTACTCATCGACCGTTTTTTTATGCATTTGTGTTTTTCTTTGTTCCTTCTTTTTAGTATGTTTGTCTTTTTTCCTTTATAGGTATTTTTGGGGTTATAGGTGAATGTAAATGCACTCGCACAAGGAGTATGCAATATATGTGTATACACCATACTAGAGTGCAAAGATTGAACTATTTTATGGTTATTATTTGCACATTACAAAAAGTGCAATTTCATCGCAAAGCTATGAGCAAGCTTTTTAAGTTTTTTAGTTAATTTCTCCTTTTAGGGTAATATCAATGTCACTAATTCATTCCTTCTTAGAATATTTGTTTTGCAGAAATTTCATTATTATGTGCTTAGTTTTGCAAATTATTAAAAACCACATTTTATGTGTTAATTATGTGCAAATTTATTCATTATTTGATTTTATTTCATTTGTTCTTAAAAGGTACGAGTGCCACTCTTTCATTTTTACTTAGAAAATGTCTTTTATATTTTTGTGTGTGTAAGCATACCTGCAAGTACTATATAATATGCGTGTAAATTATACTAAAGTGCAAAAATTGGACACAACTTTGATGAACATAGTTTCTCCCGCACCCCTTATGAATAGAAAATTCAGAAAAATACTAGAGAAAAAATCTGATTTTTTATTTATAACATACTCCCTCCGTTCCTCTATATAAGGTGTATTTGTTTTTTGATAAAATTTCAGAATGTAAGGTGCATTTCTTTTGATTCTCCATAATTCCCTTGTTAGCCCTCCAAAAAAAGGAAAAAAACTATTTTCCGATTGTCTGTGTTTCTTTTTATAGCAAATGAAGGAAACTATCTCTTTGTCGACTGCATGTATCCTGGATTAATTGATTCACTTTCCACTGACCAACAAATTTTCCAAGGGTAATTTAGTCTTTACATGTCTATAATTATGTGTCTTGATCACCGTGCCAAAAATAATACACCTTACATAAAGAAACGGAGGGAGTACATAATCAACCGGTATACTCGCGTATGAAGTTTCGTGAAGAAATTACATCCATGGTATTTTGGGAAAAATGAAAAAAATGAAGCCATTCAAACTCACCGTTGGGTGAATAGTAAGGTCCCAATGTATTTTCTTCACTAAGAATACCACGAGTGTCATTCCTACATGAAGCTTCACATATGAGTAGAATGGCCGACCAAGTTTGATATCCCAAACTTCTAGAATATTTTAAATCCCTTTAGTACTTATTTCGAATTTGCTACTCATGTAGGTGCGTTTGGAACCAATTTTACCTTGTGTTTTCAGCAAAAAAATAAAATATTATATGCTTATTCTTTTTTATTTTATTACTTATTTTAAGTATATACCAATTTCCAGTAATTCATTCATCGTTAGAAAACTCATTATTTTTCAAAAACACTATTATAGGCTTAGTCTTTTATATTATGAAAAAACACATTTTCAGTGTAAATTTTGCCATAATTTGTTTACTATTTTCTCCATTTTCTTTCTTCTTAATGGATAATACCAATGTCACTAATTCACTCTTCCTTTAAAAAAATTGTTTCCTGTATTTTTTTTTGTTTATTTATTTTGCGTCTTTGTCTTGTATCTTACCAGGTATCGGGCCAGTTTCTGTTATGTTTCAACCTAAGCCAAAATATCTCGCACGCTTCAGTTTTGTGCTAGCACACAATCGAGAGTTCTTCTAAAAAATAAACTAGCCAAATTGGTGCAAGTCTATTTTGATTCTATTGCACTGACAAAAATTCAACTTGCCCATATTATCTGTTTTTGTTGGCAGATGGTTGAGAGTTCCTCTAAAAAATCAAGTGACAAAATTGGTGCAAGTCAATTTTGATTCTGCTGCACTGAAAAAAAATCAACTTGCCCTAATTGTTTTTAACTGATTTGTTTCTGCTTGATCCCGTTATTTTAGTAAGTCTTTATTTATTGAAAAATGTCACACAACAATATGTTAGTTTTCCGCACGGTGTGTTAGCGTTTATTGTTCCTTTTTATTGTTGCTTAGATGTTTTTGGCCATTGAATTTTCTCCTATATTTTATGCAATGTGGCAACACTTTGATGCTGCAATCGTGTGATGCTACTTGATTTCCTGTTTCAAATTTACAATCAAGATTATTTTTTAACCGGTTTACTTAAATTATACATATTTATAAAAGCTGGGCTAGTTTAGATTAGTTCTTGCACAATACGTCGCGTGTTGTTTTGAATGAATCTGAAGTACAAGTAGTCCCTATTTCTGTTCTCTTCCACGTGTTCTTTTTCATCTTTTCGAAACCTTCCCCGTGTTCTTTGCATCATCATCATCATGTAACAAAGCACATTTCGACGGGGACTGCATACTTGGTTTCTTCTTTCTGATCAATTCATTTAGTTGGCAGTAAAAGAAATAGTCGGTTTCTGAAGGAAGGGATCAATGAACAAAACAAAGCATTCCCGCAAATTAAAAAGTGACAAGTGTGAAAGAAAATTGATATCACTAGAGTTACTAAGGTCCCACGAAACTGGAGCTCCCGATGAATCGCGGCTGGCAAGCGGCGCATGGGCCCATCTGACAATGTGTGGGACGAGTCAAGAGTCGGTTGAATCGTTCTCACGAGTCGTGCGTCGTCAGTCAAACAATCGATATAACCATCTCATGATTTCTCTCACCTCAAAAAAATCTCCTGATTTCTCTTTCTTGTGTTATCTTCTCATGTTCGCGCCGTTGGCCGGCTCCAGCGGCCAGCCCTCACCCTCACCATCCCTGTGATTCCCCCTTCTCGCCCCGCCCTTGTCGTGTCTAGGGAGAAGGCGGATGGGCCACCGAGGACGAAGAGGAGGGTGGCGGTGTGTCAGACCCAAGCTGGTCTGAAGAACATGATTCAGAGAACATGTCTGGATCTACTCAAACTAGCCAACTTTATTGGAAGAAACCGAGAGTTTAAGTGCTTAGCAAGAAGGAACAGTGGCGACTAAGGGGAAAATCCTAACACAAGAGATACCTCTGCCATGATCCAAAGGCCTAGCTTTTACAAATGAGAAGAAAAGTAGAGCTAAAGCTAAACTAAAAGTATAGGCACTTTAGCCTTTTGCCGGAAGTGAACAACGACGCATGAGGAGCGGAGACAGGCACGATGATGATCTAATGTTCGATGGAGCTTCATAAGTCGCGAAGCGGTACGAAGGCCTTAGGAGCGTTGGACCAAATATGAGCGGCATCGGGAGCTTCCCGCGAAGTCTTGAGGGCTTTGAACTTAACTGAACATGTTTGCTTGTTGTTCATATTCACAAACGAGCTGGTCAAGTCCCGATAACTCCCCCCCCCCCGACTAAGAACGGACTCATCCTGAGGATGTAAGTTGGGAAAGACTTTTGAATGAACGTGGTGTCTTCCCAAGTGGCCTCTTCCAAAGGTAAATTGCTCCATTTGATCAGCCATCTGATCACATGAATACTAATGTTTCCCTGGATTCTGGGAACAAGTGTTCTCTAGAGCAGTTGTTTAGGAGAATAGTTCCATCTTGATTGAGCAGAGGAAATTTGGGGTTGGTAATAGCATGTGGTCTCACATGATTCTTGAGCTGACTGGTGTGGAAAGTGTCATGCAGTTTGCAATCTTCCGGAATAAGTAGTTTGTATGAAACACTGCCCACTTTTGGAGAACTCTGAAAGGGGCATAGAACTTGGAATGTAGTTTCAGATGTTTATGGATTCTGAGGGTGTTGTCCCTATATGGTTGCAACTTCAAGTAAACCATGTCACCAACATCAAGTGTTCTTTCAGATCTCTTTTGGTCTGCATAATGTTTCATTCTTGATTGGGCTTTAGTAACTTTTCCTTGATGTGTGTTGCAGTTTGCTCAGCAGTCGGTACAGTTGAAAAATCCATAGTTTGGTCTGCAGGACATAATGCAACTTCTATAAGTAGAGCGGGAGGCCTGCCATACAACGCTTGGAAAGGAGTGATTTTTAGAGCAGTGTGGTAACTGGTGTTGTACCACCATTCAGCCAGAGATAGCCAATCACTCCATTTCTTTGGTTGGATGCAAGCCATGTGTCTCAAGTAGTTTTCTAGACACTGAATTAGTCTTTCAGTTTGCCCATCAAACTGAGGATGATATGAAGTGCTCATGTACCATTTAGTTCCCAATCTCTTGAAGAGATCTTACCAGAGGCGGCTGCTACTTCTCGAGCATGCGTTGGTTTCCCGTGAAGAGGAACGGTTTGATGGAGCAAAGTAGATAAGTATTTCCCTCAGTTTTTGAGAAACAAGGTATCAATCCAGTAGGAGATACAAGAGAGTCACCAATAGATGTACCTGCACAAAGAATCAAACTCTTGCACCCAACGCTATAAAGGGATTGTCAATCCCTTCACGGTTACTTGCAAGGACGCGACCTAATAGAGATAGATATAAGACGATGCTTGAACGGAAAGTAAAAGTAAAAGTAAAAATAGGGCAGCAAGTATTTTTGGTATTTTTGGTTTTAGATCTCAAAGTATAATATGGAAAATAAATCCGGGGGCCATAGGTTTCACTAGATGGCTTCTCTCATGATGGCAAGTATTACGGTGGGTGAACAAATTACTGTCGAGCAATTGATAGAAAAGTGAATAATTATGAAGATATCCAAGGCAATGATTATGCATATAGGTATCACATCCGTGACAAGTAGACCGAAACGATTCTTCATCTACTACTATTACTCCACACATCGACCAACTCCTGCCTGCATCTAGAGTATTATGTTCATGAAGAACAGAGTAACGCATTAGGTAACATGACATGATGTAGAGGGATAAACTCAAGCAATATGATGAAAACCCCATATTTTTTCCCTTGATGGAAACAATACAATATGTGCCTCGCTACCCCTACTTTGTCACTGGGCGAGGACACCGCAAGATTGAACCCAAAACTAAGCACTTCTCCTATTGCAAGAATTACCAATCTAGTTGGCCAAACTAAACCAATAACTTGAAGAGACTTGCAAAGATATGAAATCATGCATAAAAGAATTCAGGAAAGACTCAAATAATATTCATGGATAATCTGAACATAAACCCACAATTCATCGGATCTCGACAAACACACCGCAAAAGAGTATTACATCATATAGATCTCCATGAAGATCATGAAGAACATGGTATTGAGAAGCAAAGAGAGAGAATAAGCCATCTAGCTACTAGCTATGGACTCGTAAGTCTGTGGTGAACTACTCACGCATCATCGGAGGGGCAATAGAGTTGATGTAGATGCCCTCCGTGATCGAATCCCCCTCCGCCAGATTACCGGAAAAGGCTCAAAGATTGGATCTCTCGGGAACGGAGGCTTCTGGCGGTTGAAAAGTGTTTTCGTGGCTCCTTCTAATAATGATAGAATATTTGGGAATTTATAGGCCGAAGATTAGGGTTAGGGGAGCTGTCATGGGCCCACAAGCCTGCCCGGTGTGGCCACCCCCTGGCTGTGCCCCTAGGGCTTGTGGCCCCACAGTGGCTCCTCTGCCTTGGTTCTCAAGTCTCGTAGATTCCTTTTGTTCCAGAAAAATTCCTTTCGAAGGTTTTATTCCGTTTGGACTCCGTTTAATATTCCTTATCTGCGAAACTCAAAAACAAGGAAAAAACAGAAACTGACACTAGACACTAGATTAATAGGTTAGTCCCAAAAATAATATAAAATAGCATATTAATGCATATAAAACATCCAAAACAGATAATATAATAGCATGGAACAATCAAAAATTATAGATGCGTTGGAGACGTATCAGCGGCTCGTAAAAATTATGTCCCTATTAGTAAAAATAACAGAGGGAAGGCCATGTAATATGAATATGTTGTCAGTAAAAGCCCTTGACACTGTGTGAACTGTAATTAGATGCTTCATACGGATTAAGTAGTTGTATTTAGTAAATACATCCACCACCACAAGTATCATGTCTTTGTTGTTGGAGTTTGGAGCCTTCTATAGAATCCATACTTATGTGCTACCAAGCAAAGTCAGGAACATGTAGGGTTTGCAACAGTCTAGGATACTTGTAGTGTTCTGCTTTATTAATTTGGCATGTAGGGAATTGTTTGATGTAATCCACAACAAATTATTTCATTCCAGGCTAGTGGAATAAGAATTTGACCCTTTGATATGTGGCTCCGTGTCCTAAGTGATCTCCCGGTTCACAGTTATGCAGAGCAGCTAGGAGTTTAGTTATGAGGTTGTTATATGCTCCAATAACAATTCTATTTTTATATCTAATGACTCCTTGTTATACAACATGATTGGGGACATAAGTGGGGCTAGTGGCAAGCTGAGCTAGCAGATCTTTACATCTCTGGTCATTTTGATAACTAATCACCACTTAAGTTATCCAAGCACGTTTAGCAAGAGAGGCTACTAGTGCATGAATTTTATATTGCACTTTAGATAAAGCATTAGCCACTAATTTTCTTTACATGTTTGTACTCCACAGTATAATTATAGCCCAACAACTTGACCAAGAGTTTGTGTTGAATGCCTTCAGTGAGGTTTTGCTCTTGTATACATTTCAAACTTTGTTGATTTGTCCTGATGATTAAAGAGGAAGATGCAAAGTAATGTTTCCAATGTTTGAGTGCTTCTATTATTGCCAGGGCTTCTTTACCATAGGTGGAGGAATTTGCTGCTCTTGGACCAGTAGTTTTGCTGAAAAAGGTAACTGGTCTGCCTCTTGCATTAAGACTGCCCCAAGGCCATATGCACAAGCAACAATTTCCAATATTGAAAAATCTAGAAGTGCTTGTGTCATTTTGTGTTTGAGAGTGTTGAAAGCTTGGAGTTGTTCTGGGCCCCAAGTAAAATTGTCTTTCTTAAGAGAATTGTAAAGTGGCATGCAAATCAACCTATAGTTTTTCACAAATCTTTTGTAATAACCAGTGAGGCCCAAGAAACTCCTCAACTGGGTAACATATTGGGGCTCACGCCATTGAATTACTGCTTGGATCTTAACAAGATTAGTGGCTACTCCATCAGCTCTAATGACATGGCCCAAGTACTCCATGTGAGGCTAGGCAAAAATACACTTGCTAGCTTTTATGTATAATTGATTTTCCCTAAGGGTTTTAAAAACTTTTTGCAAATGTACTATGTGCTCTTCCATTGTTTCACTGAACACAAGTATGTCATCAAAGAATAACAATACAAATTTTATGATGTATTTGGCTAGAATGGTGTCCATGAGCATTTGGAAAGTAGCAGGGACATTGGTTAAACCAAATGGCATTACCAAATATTCATAATGTCCATAGTGTGTGCTAAAAGCAGTCTTTTCAATATCCTCTTCTTTCATTCTTATATGATGGTATCCACTTCTAATATCTAACTTGGTGAACACAGTGTCCCCATGGAGTTCATCCAGCAAATATTCGATCACATGGGTATGATCTTTGTTTTTGATTGTCTATGCATTTACTTTTCTGAAATTATTGCACAGTCTCCAAGTCAAATCCTTCTTTTTGACCAAAATTGCAAGAGAGGAGTAAGGGATAGTGATGTCCCTTATGACTTTGGACTAACCATTTCATGTATTATATTTTCCACAACTTCTTTTTGGTGATATGGCAGTCTATAAGGTTTTTGGTTTATAACCTTTGCACCAGCTTTAAAAGGTATTGCATGGTCTACTCAGCTTTTAGGAGGAAGAACAGTAGGTGTGCCAAAAATATCCCTATATTGCCCCAAAAGTTCTTGCACTCGACAAGGAATAATGGTGTCAGACTACTCTATCGATGCAATTCCATTCAACAATAACACAACTCCACAAATATTGTCTCTTGATAGTGTTTCCGTGTTGTCCATTTCTAGCATTGGTTCACTAGGAAGGCTCTCATCTTGGAAATCTTTCTTTTATCCTGATTTTAGTGTTACTTGAACTTGCATTTCCTCAAAATCCAATTGGACAGGACTGACAGTTTTCATCCAGTCAGGTCCTAATATCACATTGTATCCCTACAACTGTAATACCCTGAAATCATGGGGAAAATATGTTCCTTGGATAGTGAAAGGGCACTCCAGGGCAATGAATTCAGTCCAGAGTGTTACTCCATTTGCTACCAACACTTTATTTTCTTAGTTGGAGTAATATCTAGGGATGCCACCCGTCGGGTTTGGGTACGGGTGGAGCCACCCCATACCCTTACCCATCGCCCCAAATCTTACCCATCACCCGTACCCATACCCATCAACGGGTACAATTGTTTCCCATATCCGTCACCCGTCAAGGTAAATGGGTACCCGCGAATAAAATTACCCACATTCGCAACACATCAATTTGAGTATCAAATAGTCATAAACATGAACCTGTAATATTAATGTATAAACAACAACGCTTCATGACAACAACACATACTCGTAAACAACAACACATTTTGGACATGGGCTAGATGCGGGATTTATGTACATATAATAGGTTTAATATGTGAATAAATAATAATTAAGGCTTATTTTTTAGATTATATGCGGGTACATGGGTACACGGGTATGAGTTATACTAAGCCATACTCGTACCCACTATACACGATGGGTTTCAAATATTTCCCATTTATAGACCCATGGGTATTTTTTTACCCATACCTTAACCCTAATAGGATTTTTACCCGACTGGTACACGGGTAATGAGTACCCATTGCCATCCCTAGTAAGAGCACAATGGTCAAGGTGTGCTATGGCAAGAGTGACAAAAGTTGTGTTGCCACCATTCTCAATGAGAGTAGTAGTAGGAATGTTTCCCAACATTACTATGATAGTGAAGCAAAGGTTGGAGGAAGTTACTCCCATGAGATCATGCATAGAAATTTGTAAGGGACGGTCATCACTATCTATGGTGGTGAATTTTCAGTGTCATCTACAATGTAGTAAACCAGTTCTGCATCATCAGGACATGTATCTTGTAGAGCTTGTATCTGCATTTGGTTTGCCAGTTTACAAACTTTCTTGCGCCCAGGTGAAAGCACATTTTCTCCCTTGGTGGTTTTGGTAATTAATAACAACATATATGTCATTGAAGTAATGTTTCCACTAAGTATGTTTCAGGAAAAGTTCAATGATGGGTTAGCATAAGGATTGTGGAATACCCCAAGATACAAGGAAATAGATTGGCAAATCTTCAAGCAAATGAATCTACGTTTTATCTTTTGTGAGAAATCACTTTGAGTCCATAGGAAATCCAATACTATTAAAAGGGGGTAAGGTTTTGTTGGTGAAAAAAATGCTCATACGTGCACAAGTGATAGTCACCACACACACCCACAAGCTCTTCCACAAAAGTCTGTCCAAAGCCAAATATTCAAAATCGGTGCAACCAACATTTTTCACTTGGTGCCACCGATTCCAAAACCTAGACAGACTCAGCCAAACCCTAGCCACTTCAGTGCAACCGAGTCCATTTTGGTGCCATCGAGTTAGGTTGCCAACTTTCTGTTAAGCAAATTCATAATATCGGTCCCACCGAGATTGCTGGATCGGCGTCACCGAGATTGGGCAATCTGACTGTTGGTCACCTTATCGATGCAACCGAGTTTCCTATATTGGTCTCACTGAGATTCAAAAGTTTCCACCTTTTGGTCACTTCGGTACCACCGAGATTAACACATCAGTGTCACCGAGTTGGTCATTTTGTGTGTAACGGTTGGATTTTTGGAGATTCCTATATATACCCCTCCACCACCACTCACTTGTAAGAGAAGCACTCAGAACAGTTTCCTACTCATACCTACTAATTTTTTGAGAGAGAGCCACCTACTCATGTGTTGAGATCATGCCATTCCACTCCTACCATATGAATCTTGATCTCTAGCCTCCCCAAGTTGCTTCCACCCAATCAATCTCTTCTACCAAGCCAAATCTGTGAGAGAGTGATTGTGCGTTGAGGAATCTATCATCTTGAAGCACAAGAGCAAGGAGTTCATCGACACAATCGAGTCTTTTACCATTTGGAGGGTGGTGTTGGGGAACGTTGTATGGGAAACAAAAAATTTCCTATGCACACGCAAGATCTATCCATGGTGATGAGCATCTACGAGAGGGAGAGTGGATCTACATACCCTTGTAGATCGCTAAGCGGGAAGCGTTAAGAAACTAGGTTGGTGTAGTCGAACGTCTTCGTGATCCAAATCGCCGAGCGTCCCACGATCTCATCACGATCCGTCCCGCGATCCAATCACGATCCGTCCGGCGAACTCATCACGATCCGTCCCGCGATCCAATCACGATCCGTCCCGCGAACTCATCACGATCCGTCCCACGATCCAATCACGATCCGTCCCGCGAACTCATCACGATCCGTCCCGCGATCTCATCACGATCTGTCCCGCGAACTCATCACGATCTGTCCCGCGAACTCATCACGATCCATCCCGCGATCTCATCACGATCCGTCTCGCAATCTTGATCACGGTCCTTTCGGTCTAGCACCGAGCGGACGGCACCTCCGTGTTCAGCACACGTACAGCTTGATGACAATCTCCGCCTTCTTGATCCAGCAAGAGGGAGCGGAGAGGTAGAAGAGTTCTCCGGCAGCGTGACGGCACTGGGGCGATGGTGGTGGAGCTATTCTAGCAGGGCTTCGCCTAAGCACTGTAGAAAACCGATCTAGAGGAGAAACTATGCACTAGAGGAATGGGTAGCACGTGGCTGAAAATTCTGTGCCAAAACCCTAAAATCCTCTAGTATATATAGGAGGATAGGAGGAGGAGGCTTGGCTGCCAAAAAGCGAGCCCTTGGGTCGGCCAAAGTGGGGAGGAGAGGAGGACTCCTCCTCCAATCCTAGTAGGACTAGGATTCCTCCTTTTTTTGGCCCTTTTCCACCTTTTTCCCTTTGGGCTTTTTCTCCCAGCCACATGGGCCTTGTGTGGGACTTCCACCAGCCCACAAAATGCTGGTATTTACTCTCCCACAACCCATGAAGCCTCTTGGGTCTAAATACCTCTCCCGGTGGTCTCCCGGTACACTACCGGCACTCCCGGTACATTACCGATTAGCCCGAAACTTTTCTGGCGACCAAAATGGGACTTCCTATATATCAATCTTTACCTCCGGACCATTTAGGAGCTCCTCATGACGTCCGGGATCTCATCCGGGACTCCAGACAACCTTCGGTCACCATCATACATAACTCTATGCTACCGAAACGTCACCAAACCTTAAGTGTGCAGACCCTGCGGGTTCGAGAACTATGTAGACATGACCGAGACACCTCTATGGTCAATAACCAATAGAGGGACCTAGATGCCCATAATGTTTCCTACATATTGTAGGAAGATCTTTATCGGTCAAACCTCTATGTCAAGGATTCAGTTAATCCCGTATGATGTTCCCTTTGTTCTTCGGTATGTTACTTGCCCGAGATTCGATCGTCGGTATCTCCATACCTAGTTCAACCTCATTACCGACAAGTCTCTTTACTCGTTCCATAATACAAGATCCCATGACTAACACTTAGTCACATTGCTTGCAAGGCTTGTTGTGATGTTGTATTATCGAGTGGGCCCTGAGATACCTCTCCGTCACACGGAGTAACAAATCCCAGTCTTGATCCATGCCAACCCAACAGACACCCTCGGAGATACCTGTAGAGTACCTTTATAGTCACCCAGTTACGTTTCCACATTTGATACACACAAGGCACTCCTCCGGTGTCAGTGAGTTGCATGATCTCATGGTCATAGGAACAGATACTTGACATGCAGAAAACAGTAGCATTAAACTAACACGATCATATGCTACGTTTGTAGTTTGGGTCTTATCCATCCCATCATTCTCCTAAGGATGTGATCCCGTTATCAAATGACATCTCATGTCAATGGCTAGGAAACCTTAACCATCTTTGATCAACGAGCTAGTCTATTAGAGGCATACTAGGGACATGGTTTTGTCTATGTATCCACACATGCATCTAAGTCTCCGATCAATACAATTATAGCATGGATAATAAACAATTATCATGAACAAGGAAATATGATAATAACTAATTTATTATTGCCTCTAGGGCATATTTCCAACAGGTGGTGCCTCCTAGATTGGTTAGGTGTCGCTTGGGAGCCTCCTACTTCATGTTGTGGAGTGAACCAAGAAGTTTTTAAGGGCAAGAAGATCGCCTACTTCATGAAAATCTACCCCGAGTTAGGCTAGTCCTCCATGGACGTAGGCCATCATGGTATAGTCAAGGTTGTTTCTTCGTGGAACCCTCCATGGGTAGAGCCCTCCGTGGACTCTTGCGGCTGTTACCCTCTATGGGTTGAAGACTCCATGAATATGGACGTACGATAGCACCACCTATCGGAACCACGGGAAAAATCATCATGTCACCAATTGCGTTTGATCTTCCTACCCTTCCTTTACTTACATGCTTGTCTTTACTTCTGCTGCTATACTCTTAGACATGCATGCATAGGGTGTACTTGACATACTATGAATGCTAAAATCTGCCAAGACATAAAATTGGGAAAAAGTAGATTTTTATTTGGTCAAGTAGTCTAATCACACCACCCCCTCTAGAACTACTTTCGATCCTACACCAGGAAACCAAGGTTCTTTGCATTTGTAACAAATTCCTTTCATTCTATCTTGCCAAATGACAGTTGTTATGTTATTGATAGGTGGTTTTTCTAGATCAAACTAAATCTATCTCTTAAATGTTTGATTTATATATGGCACTAAAGTTTTCTTAACATGTTGGGCTTGTTGCATTCTCGTAGCTAGCTAGATTGATTTATGTAAGTTTGTTGGTTCATGAAATTCCAGAGAGTGTTGGATGTTATCGCCTAGTCCTGCAATGAAACTTGCTTTGTAGTAGTCTTGTGGTAAGACAGGATTGTCCCTTCTGAGTAGATTCATGGACTGCCCATATTTTAGCACATATTCATTCACATAGCCAGTCTAATTGAGTGCACGGAATGTTCTAACATTGTCACAGACCGATCTTCCAGAAAACCTGTCTCCAATAAGCCTACAAAACCTGTATGAGGGTAGTGTACTGGCTATAATTCTTGCACCTCATGACCACTCTATTGCAGGTCCTTTTAAATAAGTGATTCCAATTTATGTTTTGTGTTCAACTGGAGTTCTAGCAGCCTCAATGTAGATCTCAATGGTTTTTATCGAAGAGTCAGTTCTACTACTATCAAATTCATGTATGTTATACATAGCAGGATTCATAAGTGTCACCAGTCTTCTGTTTTCTTGGACTTGGTCTCTATGCAGATTGCCCATTCTTCTATCTTGTTGTGGAACTTGGTCATCACCTTGCTCTTGTTCCAACTGGATAACTTGCTGAGCATGTTCTTATTGTGGAACTATAGTAATTGCCCTAACTTCAGCGGCAGGGTTTTTGTTTTCAACAAGGTGTGGGTGTCTATAAGGAATTTTGTTGCTCCCATCCAAATTGAGCTCTTTTCCACTGTGCTTGTCCACCAAAATTGCAGAGCCAACAGTTGGAGGTGTTCGTAGAACATCAGTGGGCCTCTGTACAGGGCCTTGAGGTGTTCGATTTTGGCCACTACCTTGTAGGACATCTTGGGGATTGGGTGGGTTTTCTCTTGGTTTGAGGAAACCAGAGATGAAGTTGTTGAGTGTGCCATGTAGTTCTCCCAAGGTTTTCTATAAGGACTGAAAATTTCCGTGCACATCCTCTTTGGATTCTCAAAGTCCAGTCTGTCTTGCTCTCTATTTTCTGAAAATTGACATGCACATCCTCTATGGATTCCTCAAAGTCCAGTTTGTTTTGCTCTCTGCTTTTGTGCAGGGTTTTTACATCGAGCTGCAAGGACGGAAATTCCAGGTGGTCGGTTGACACCGAGTCTATTGTGTGAGTCATCTTGATGAAGAAATGACACAATTAGGATTTTAGGAACTGGCAGAGAGTCATGTAACCACACTGTCAAAGATCGTCAGGCGGAAGGGAGGAATTTTACTACAACAATTGTTGCAGCCCGACCTTGGCCGTAGATCATGTCGCTGCCTACACCGTCGCCGTTTTCACACCATTGAGAGTACATCAAATCTGGGTGGGAGGGTGTTATTTTACTATTGGAACGGTGTGTTTCAGCAACCACGGCCCGACGAACTTTTCGTCGCCGCCAATGCCGCCGGGAACCGCACCCTTCCAAGATTGTCTAGTGAGAAGTGGGGGATTTTATGGCTCCTCCAACTCCATGTCGACACCAGATCTCGTGCCGCCAAGGAGGTCAAACCTTGCTCTGATTACCACTTATCAGACCCAAGTTGGTCTGAAGAACATGATTCAGAGAACATGTTTGAATTTACTCGAACTAGCCAACTTCATTGGAAGAAACCGAGAGTTTGAGTGCTTAGCAAGAGGAAACTAGGTCTGGCCAGGAACACTGGAGGCTAAGGGGGCAACCCTAACACAAGAGATACTTCTCCCGCGATCCATAGGCCTTGCTTTATAGCCTTACAAATGAGAAGAAAAGTAGAGCTAAAGCTAAACTGAAAGTAGAGGCACCTTAGCCTTTCGCCGGAAGTGAACAACGATGCTTGGGGAGCGGAGAGCCGCACGATGATGATCTGACGTTCAACTGGGCTTCATAACTCGTGAAGCGGTATGAAGGCCTTAGGTGTGTTGGATAAAAGATGAGAAGCATCAAGAGCTTCCTTCCAAGTTTTGAGGGCTTTGAATTTAACCGAATCTGTTTGCTTGTTGTTCATCTTCAAAGACGAGTTGGACAGGTCTTGATATGGTGTTCCTTGCTTTGGTTTGCGCCTGCTGTTCACGCGGGAAGGGGGGTTGCTTCTGTCGCCTGGGGGTGGGATTTCGTCTTCGGATCAACTTCTTTCGTCTATTGGGTGGGTGGAGGCATGGGGGGGCAATGTTCGGTTGTGGAGCTTCGTTGCCGTACTATTTGTGTTCATGCGTTGCATCTGAGGTTTTTACTTTGTTGTCCTTTTAGTCTCCTTATATTATGTCTTGGTTATTGCGTTGCTTAGGAGGGGTTTCCGATTTTATGTCGGTTGTCTTGGCTAAAACATGTGCAAATAGCAGAGGTGATTGGGTAAACTTGTATATTGTTTTTAATCTCACTAGTTTGGCATCCATTTTAAGATGAGGATACTGCTACTAGTTGCATCATGTATATGCACTTTCGATTTCTGATATTGCCATTCATTAATCAAAATTAGGCTCGATCATTAACAATTGATGTAGCTCAAATAAATCTGCATTGATGCAATATTTAATTTGGTCCTTGGTATAGGAATTGTCATTTGGAATTTATTTTCAAACTCAATTTATGAAGTTTCTGCTATTAACTTTATGTAGTTAGATTATTACTAAGTTGCTCACATAAAACACAATAAAAGTAAATTGCACCGAAGGCGAAGATGAGTATCTGACATTTCCCTTGAAACCTTTAGTTATAGAAAACTCATGAAAAGAAAATTAGTTGTCAGTCATGAATGCTATGACTGTATGGATAATAGTTTGTCAGCCTATGCAAGTATTGCCCAGCATTCTTAGTACCCTCTCTCTCTCCCTCCCTCCATCTCCCTCTCCCTCTCTCTCTTTCTCCCCCTCTCCCTCTGCCTCTCTCTCAACCTTTCAATTTCTATTTGTGTATATGTCATGTTTTGAACTTACTGCAGCCAAGTGATACTATCACTTTTTAATTGGGCAATAGTTTTGTAAGGTATTTTGATGAGTCCAAAAAAAACCCAAAAAAACATTGTTTTGTAGCAAAAAAAATCAATCCGTTACTTTGCAAGCGGAAATTCGTTTCTTTTATAACTAAGTGTTCCATGTCCGGGAATAAAATATTGAGAATTTCTTATCAGATCAATTTCTTTCCTATTTGGTTCTTTCTCTTACTTTCTGCGTGAGTTTCTAGGTGACGATCGAATTATTTCGCTGTTTCTATATTATGGCAAAAAGGAATATCTATGGTATTTTGATATTCAGAAAATAGTCTTACTTCTTTCATACTATTGTTTCCTGATTTACTGTCACAGCACCTGATGTGTTGAATCAATGGCTGCTGGACAACTTCTTTTGTTCTGCTAAAACAACAACCGTATTGGCAGCTGCTCGAGGGAGCACGAAACAAGCATGTAAAACATAGGGTTTGGGAAACTGCTCGACACCCTAAACCGGGTGTGGCTATCTCATATATATAGATGTGTACCCCAAGGGATACAATACAATTACAACATATATACAGAGGCTACATATACAGTCTAACACCCTTCCTCAATCTTAACTATGACCTGAAGTACAAAGCAGGTTAAGATTGCGCCTACAACCTACAAACTGTGGTTGTGGAAGAGGTTTCGTGAAGATGTCGGCAAGTTGATCTTTTGAAGAGATGAATTTGATACGAAGTAGCTTCTATGCAACACGTTCCCTGACAAAGTGATAATCAACTTCGATGTGTTTCATTTGGGCATGAAATATTGGATTAGAAGAAAGGTATGTAGCACCGATGTTATCACACCAAAGGACTGGAGACTAATCTAGAGAGACTCCCAACTCTCCCAGTAAGGATTGTACCCATATGATCTCAGATGTAGCATTAGCAATTGCCTTGTACTCAGCTTCAGTACTGCTGCGAGATACTATAGCTTGCTTGCGAGCATTCCACGCGATCAAATTAGGACCAAAGAACACTGCATAGCCCCCCATAGATCGCCTATCGTCGGGACTACTAGCCCAATCCGCATCCGAGAAGGCCGAGAGCTCACAGGATGAGGCGGGCTGAAGAAGAAGACCATACGAGGCAGTGCAGCAGACATAGCGCAAGATACGTTTCACAGTCGACCAATGAGAAGTCTGAGGCGTATGAAGATACTGACAGACACGGTTGACTGCATAAGAGACATCCGGTCGGGTGATAGTAAGATATTGGAGACCACCAACCAGACTCTGATACTCAGTAGCATCTTCAGGCGAAAGAGGATCCCCATCAAGAGCAGACAACCGATTAGTAGCAGACATCGGAGTAGTGGCAGGTTTGCACTTCAACATACCAGCACGGCGCAACAAGTCAAGAGAGTACTTCTTCTGAGTAAGAGTCAGCCCAGTAGAAGACCGTGAAACCTCCAGACCAAGGAAGTAATGCAGAGCACCCAAGTCCTTGACGGCAAAGTCACTACTTAGTGCAGACACAAGACGATCGGCCATAGCATCAGAGGAGCTGATGAGGATGATATCATCAACATAAACCAATAGGTACATAGTAACCTCCGTATGTTGAAGAAGAAACAATGACGTGTCAGCAGTAGAGGGAACAAATCCAAGAGCCCGAAGAACAGAACCAAGACGTGCATGCCACGCACGAGGAGCCTGTTTAAGTCCATAAAGAGCCTTAACAAGGCGACAGGGATGCTGAGGACGTGTAGGATCAACAAAGCCTGGAGGCTGACGCATGTAAACCTCCTCATCCAGAACCCCATGCAAGAAAGCATTCTGCACAGGAAGCTGACGAAGAAACCATCCACGAGTAACAGCCAGAGAGAGAGCAGCAAACGAATGGTAGTAGGCTTAATAACTGGACTGAACGTGTCTTCATAGTCAAGACCATACCTCTGCTTGAAACCTTTGGCAACTAACCGTGCCTTGTAGCATTCAATAGAGCCATCAGCATGCTTCTTAACTTTGAAAACCCACTTGGAATCAATGATGTTGACACCAGAAACAGGAGGGACAAGTTGCCACGTATCATTTTTCAGCAAGGCTTGAAACTCCTGCTCCATTGCAGCTCTCCAGTGAGGAATACCAAGGGCGGCCAGAAAGTGACCGGGCTCGGCCGTGGGATCATCAACAGCAGCAGCCATACAAGAAGCAATCCACGCAATGGTGCCATCGGTGCGTTCCTTCAGACAAAAAATCCCTCCCTGACTGCGTGGGCGTGGGCTGACGGCAATAGCAGCAGGCGGTTTTGGCGCCACCGGTGCAGGCTCGGGTGACGATGAAGACACCGAGCCCGGTGTAGACGACGCAGAGGCCGGCGACACGGAGCCTGGCATGGAAATCGGCGAGCCAGGTGGTGTCGGGTCGGGCAGAGACGGCCCGCTCAGAGCAGCAGCCGGCTCGGGGGGCCAGCTCGGGCGCGGGGCCGAACTCAACAACCACCAGACCGGGCGAGACGGCCACTGGGCCGGGCAAAGCGCCCACGCGCGAGGTCGCGGCTGGAGTGGCTACCGCGGGCGAGCCAACAGCGGGCAAACGGGTGCCACCCAGTATGCATGGCGCATGCACCGGATCGACGTCCTGGGCAGGACCATCTCCCGTCGACTGATCATCAAGGAGCTCGAGGCGAGCACCACGTCCAACACCTACAGCATGGTTAGGAAGCAACACAGGAGGATACGCAACATCTACAAATTGACTAGGTGAAGGTGTAGTGGACTGCAAGGGCATTGTGGGAGTGGTAGAGTTACTCGGGAGTGCAGAAAAGGGGAACACGTTCTCATCAAACACGACATCACGAGATATGTAAACACGATTAGTGGGAGCGTGTAGGCACTTGTACCCTTTATGAAGAGAACTGTACCCAAGAAAAACACACTTTTTAGACCGAAACTCTAGCTTGCGCTTGTTATACGGACAAAGGTGAGGCCAACATGCACATCCAAACACCTTGAGGAATTTGTAGTCTGGGAGTTCATTGAGCAAGAGTTCAAGAGGAGTTTTCATGTTCAAGAGTCGTGTGGGAAGCCTATTGATCAAAAAACAGGTTGTGAAGAAAGCATCACTCCAGAACCTAAACGGAACGGAGGCATGAGCTAGTAAAGTGAGGCCAGTTTCTACAAGATGACGATGCTTACGTTCAGCGATACCATTTTGCTGAAGTGTATGAGGACATGACACACGGTGCAAAATCCCAAGCTTATTAAAGAATGTATTGAGGTTGTGATATTCACCCCCCCCAGTCGGTTTGAACATGAATAATCTTATGCTTAAGGAGACGCTCCACATGTGCTTGAAACTGAACAAAAACATCGAACACATCAGATTTACGCTTAAGAAGATACAGCCAAGTGAACCGACTATAAGCATCAATAAAACTGACATAATAATTGTGGCCACTAATAGATGTCTGGGTATGGCCCCATACATCAGAAAACACAAGCTCAAGAGGATGTTTCACGACGCGACTCGACTCTGAAAACGGAAGCTGATGACTCTTGCCTTGCTGACAGGCATCACAAATTGTTTCAGCATGTTTGTTGGACGCAACTGGAAGATCATGACGATGCAGAACATGATGAACTATGGGAG
Organism: Hordeum marinum; assembly: GCA_022496015.1. Taxonomy (NCBI): domain Eukaryota; kingdom Viridiplantae; phylum Streptophyta; class Magnoliopsida; order Poales; family Poaceae; genus Hordeum; species Hordeum marinum. The sequence goes on along the minus strand of CM039677.1, from coordinate 334,290,408 downwards.
CAGCAGGGTGCCCAAGGCGCGCATGCTAGTACGTAGGTGACACACGAACACCACTGAACACCTGGGGAGCATGCGACGCAGGAAGTGAAGGCGGGGTATCAAGCGCGTACAAGCCATGGCGAAAACGACCCCTAAGTAGAACGTCCCTCGTGTCCCGATCCTTGATAAAAAAATGAAAAGGATGAAATTCCGCAAGGACATTATTATCACGAGTAAGTTGAGGAACAGACAACAAACTACGTGTAGCAGAGGGAACTCGAAGGACGTTACGAAGATGCAGATTTTTAGAATTGCGTGCAAGAAGTGATGCCTGGCCAACATGAGAGATGCGCATACCTGCTCCGTTGGCGGTTCGAACCTGATCATGACCGCGGTATGGCTCCTGTGTGGACAACTTGCCCATCTCACTCGTCAGATGGTTGGTAGCGCCAGTGTCCATGTACCACGTCGGATCAATCGAGTAAGACGGAGTATGCCCGTGCTCATGACCCGCCACGGCAGCGGCGACCTGCTTGTCATTGCCTTTGTCGTTGTTACCGATGCCGAGGAAGTCCTGTTTGAAGCGACGATGACAGCGAGAGGCAATGTGCCCCTCAAGACCACAGAGTTGGCACGCCTGCTGAGCACCGCAGCAGGGGCAACAGGCACGGGGGCGACCACCCCCCGTGATGGAGGGTGAAGTAGCCCGTGGGGCCTGCGGAGGCGAAGGCGTCGACTTGCCACCGGCTGGCGACGGCTTCGGAGGCTTGCCGCGAGTGACGGCATTGGCGGCAGAGAAGCTCGGGGAGGCATGGCACGCCTTGACGCGCTGCTTGCGGCCAAGAAGGCGAGCGTAGAGCTCACGGGGCTGAAGCGGAGCGTCGCGACCATGGATATTCTCAATGAGATTGTCATAGTCGTCGTCGAGGCCATTCAGAACGTAAGTGGTGAAGTCCTCGGGGCGGAGCGGCTGACCAATGGAGGCCAATGTGTCGGCAAGCCCGGTCATCTTGTTGAAGTAGTATGTGATGCTGAGGTCGCGAAGCTTGGTCTCACCCAGCTCGGTGCGAATAGCATGAGCACGCGCCTGAGACTGGGAGGCGAAGCTGGTGTGAAGCGCAGCCCACGCATCCCGCGATGTAGAGGCGAAGATGACCAGCGACGAGACACTCGGCATGAGTGAGGACTGGATAGCCGAGAGGATGGCCTGATCCTGAGCCACCCATGCGTGATATGCCGGATGATGCGGCGGTGGGCAGGGAAGGGAGCCATCAACATACCCCTCCAAGTAACGACTCCGCAGCAGGGGCAGCACTTGGGCGCGCCAAGACAAGTAATTGTCGGACGTGAGCTTCACCGGCAGAAGATGCGAGAAGTAGAACGACGACGGCGACACGTGGTCGACGAGGGCCAATGCATGTGACGCATAGGGACCCATCGGCGGAGCTGCATCCAGGGGCTGGGCAGGGACGAGCGCCGAAGAGGCCCCGTAGGCAGACGCGGCCCCGTCGTACGACGAGGGGTACGCGGGAGGCATCGCACCATACGCAGGCGAGGGCCAGGCGGATGGCGGCGACGGCAGGGAGCCGTAGGGCGCCGACGCACCGTAAGGCGACGGGACGTCATAGGGTGTCCAGGATGCACCGACGCCGTAGGGCGCCGAGGAAGCGCCGTGGATCGGCGCTAGAGGGGCGCCGTACGTGGGCGCAGGCGGTGCCCCGTAGTGCACGGCGGGAGGCCCAGCACAGGGCGGCGGCGCATCAGCAGATGTCCAGGAAGCCGGGCCACCAGAGGAAGCCGACGGCGGTAGAGCGCCCTGCATGCCGGGGCCAAGAGTGGGCGGCGGCGCCGATCCGATCGGGGAGCCTGAAGACGTCTCCCCAACAGAGCGGACCTGCCACCATGCCGCAAGAGGCCGAGAGGCAAGGAAGGGCAAGGCAAGAGCAAGGGTCGGCGCGGCGGCGGCGGAAAACATCATAACCTAAACTAATATCATGTAAAACATAGGATTTGTAAAACTGCTCGACACCCTCTGCATATATATAGATGTGTATCCCAAAGGATACAATACAATACAATTACAGCATATATACAGAGGCTACATGTACAGTCTAACAAAGCATATATCCGACCATCCGGTTTTCGGCGCGGCAAAGCGCGCGTATACCCTATCCCATGTATTTTCCACTCACTTCCGACATTTTGCCATACTACTTTGCCCACAGGATAATCGCACGGAGCTCCAACGTAACATAATGCCGCGTTATTATATAGCTACTCCTATTTATACATACACTATAATAATGCTCACCACCAGCTAGCCATATCGTCCGTGCTGACCGATTATATATGACTACAAAACATTACAAACAAGCGACTCAGCGCGCGGCGATCTCGCCGCTGCCATCCACGGACACGCTCTCGCCGGAGTAGTCCGCGAAGTACTCGTCCGCCCTGGACAGGGTGTAGGCCACGTCCACCATGCTCGGCCGCTTGGACGGGTCCCGCTGCAGGCACGCCCTGGCCACGCCCATCACGGTGGCCACGCTCCCCGGCGGGCAGGTCTGCTCCGCGAGCACGGGGTCCATCCACGCGGCGGCGCGCGCCTCCAGCCTGTCCTCCCGGCCGCGGAACACCCTCTCCTCCGCATCGGCCAGCAGCAGGTCGCCGCCGCCGCCGTCGCCGGCGGCCTCGCGGCCGGACACGAGCTCGAGCAGGACGACGCCGTAGGCGAACACGTCCATCTTGGTGGTGACCAGGCCGTCGACGAGGTACTCGGGCGCGATGTAGCCCTGCGTGCCCACGATGTGGGTGGTGACCGCGTTGTGGCCGGTCTTGGCGAGGCCGAAGTTGGCGATCTTGGCGCGCATGCGGGCGTCGAGGAGGACGTTGCTGCTCTTGACGTCCTTGTGCACCACGCGCGGCCAGGTGTGCTCGTGGATGTACTGGAGGCCGTGGGCGAGGTCGAGCGCGATGTGGAGGCGCGTGCGCCAGTCCAGCCGCCGCGCGCGGGCGCGGTCCAGCAGGCACAGGTCCAGGGACCCGTTCTCCACGTACTCGTACACCAGGAAGCAGTCGCCCGTCGCCGTGTTGATGCAGAACCCCTCCAGCTTCACCAGGTTGCTGTGGTTCACCTGAAGGTCAAATGAATTTTGTCATGTCTGGCTGCTTATAAACTTCTTCTACATTTAAAGGCAAGTGCTAGTATTTACGATGCGTTCTAACCACGTAGTATTTGTGTATATTTGTTGTACTCCTACTACTACATGGTAATGAGCAGACTCAACATTAGTGCAAGGTGGGGCGTAGTGTGATTGCTTGTTGTTTTCTTCCGCGCTTGGGTCCCTATCACGCAAGTAGAATGCTTGACTTGCTGGTCATCTCCTTTCTTGGGTGGTTGCAGCTTGAGCTTGGTGATGCAGTCTTGCAGATGTGATCAAAGTTATCGAGCTAGCCAGCTAGTCAATGCCCCAATCGTACGTGTCAGCTTGTGCGAAAGCAGCCTTTGTTGAAACAATGTTTCAATCACGTACGCGATCAGCATGCGAAGACTCATGCGAGTAAGCTGGTCGTAGCAATTTGTGGGTCCAGGGCGGAAGGTGTGTGGTCACCCGGATCTATCAAGAATTCTGGATGCTCTTGAATCATTGAATGCACAGGCTGAGGCGGTGAGGGTGGAAAGAGTGGGAAACATCCAGTGATGCCATGACTCCAATTTCCAATTTATTTTATTTTCAAAAATTCTAAAATCATGTATAAGTTTGGCTTTCAATTTTCCTTTTCGAATTTGCCTTCCAAAATTTTAATGTATCTTGTGAACATTCAAAGAATAGTTTTTTTCTTGCAAAATTGAATTTTGAGATGCGGTATCAAGGTATCATGTGAAGTCTGGTGTTACCTACTACCCTTATTTTCCCGATAAAGGGTTTCCATGTAACTAGAGCCAATTCCCCCCTTCGCTTTCTGCCTTGGGTGACTAAGTAGCTTCTAACAAAGTAGATCTAAGGCTTAGGTTTGCCCCTGTGGCATATGGCGATATGCCGCTATGGAGCTTTATCCCAATTTTTGTGAGCGGCATCGGGTGGCTGCTTGACTAGGCATCGATGAGTGCAAAGATAGTGAAATTGTAACAAGCATAAAGGTTCAGGGCATACATGGGTCTTTCGATCTTCATCCTATGGTCCGGAAATCAGACCGTTTGCAAGTAAACAGACAACAAGTGATAAATAGACCACTCTAATAAAGAAATGCCGAGGATATATGGAAGTTTCTCGTTGGAATCATTTCTTGCCCAAGTACATTGGCACCACTGCCAAGTGCCAACCCAACGGTGGGCCGTGCACAACCAGCTCGATGAATCTGACGGCACTTGCATAGTGACAGGTCCACAAAATTATTTCTAATCTCCACTAACATCGTTATTGCAGGTACGGTTCAATTGACCCGCTTAAAATTTTAAGATGCTCTTGTATTCGTACACAAACAAAAAGAAGACAGTTTGTCAGCTTCTGTGTTTTTCACTAAGTAATGAGCAAAAGTGCGCTCTTTTGTTTGGTTAATCTATAAGCACTAGCGTGCTATATAAAATTCCTATGTCGCCATCAGTGATTTGTAAATTTGTGGTGGATGGACCCGAACAATCTGAGTGGCGATCATCGATTTCTTTGTTTAGCGTAAAATTACTACCGCTAGAACTTGAGAAGAGTTCAGTGTGAGCTCCCACGAAATGTAATTCAGTTTTGGGAGGAAATGGGCGTACCTTTTGCAGGATCTTGAGCTCCTCGCAGGCATCCCACTTCATCTTCTTCACGGCGAAGACCTCGCCGCCGATGTTGGCCTTGTACACGCTGCCCTGGATGAGGTGCGCGTCGTCGAAGCCATCTGTGCCGCGCTCCAGCTCCTCGACCTTGAACACCCTGTACTTGTCCAGCCACTCGGATATGTCGGTCACTAGGAATCTCTCCCCTCCGACGCCGCCGGAGCCGGACGCGCTCTTGGCAGACCTGCCGCCCTCGCCGCCCTCGCCGCTCGCGACCGCGTCCCCTTGCCGTCTCTTCGCCTTGAGCCGCCTCCATAAGCAGCCCAGCAGCAACAGCTGCAGCAGCCAAAGCCCGCCGACCACGCCCAGCCCAACGGCCAGCCCGGTGACCACCCCGTTTCGATTGTCGGCCACGTCGCTCGGGCCGGGCGTGGCGGTAGGAGGCGGGGACGGGGACGGCGGCGTGGCCGACGCGTTGTTGCGGGTCACGATTGGCGGCAGCCACTGCGGCACCTGCCGACGGAGCGGCACTAGTATCTCGGAGAACAGCTGCGTGCCCCGCTCGGGCCCGTTGAGAGACACGAGGGACTGGGCGTCGACGGCGAAGGCGGCGGCAATGGAGGCGTAGGTGTCGCCCTGTTGCATGACGTAGGTGACGAGGGCGGTGGCGTTTTGGGCGGCGGTGGGGCACTGGCAGAAGATGGGGAACGTGACCATGTCGCCGACCTCGAGCTTGGTAGGCACCACCGTGGGGTTGACGCGCTCCACGGCCTGGTACTGCGTGAGGTTCTGCAGCTTGGTGACGGAGACGATCCAGAAGGTGTCGCCGGAGCTGATCTGGTACTGCGTGGGCGCGTAGGCGTTGGGCGAGCCGGAGGGGCAGCCGCACTGGAGCGGCACGAGCAGCGGCTGCCCCGCGGCCGGCGCGGCCGAGGTGGACAGGTTGTTGGCGTGCGCGAGCATGAAGCGGCTGACGCCGAAGAGGTCGCCCGCCGCCGAGAGGTCGGGCGGCACCCCCGCGAGGCCCGCCCGGTACAGCGCGTAGGCCTGGCACGGGTAGGTGCCGTTGGCGGTGCAGTTGAATCCCTCCACGCTGGCCGGCGCCGGCGTGGCGCTCGCGTTCTGGGACCGCGCCGGGGCGGGGAGCGCGCACAGGCAGAGCAGCGTGGCCAGAGGCGCCAGCAGCCGCGTCAGGGGCGTCATGGCTCGCGCTGCGGATCGAGAGAGGAATGGACGGGGTTTGGGGTGGTGGTGGTGGTGGCTCGCGGGTGGCAGCTCGGAGGTGACATATGTGGGAGGACGATGGTGTCGAGCTGCTCCGGCGGCCGTTGTCGTGAGCGGCGGACTCGTCAAGCGTGGGTGCGGTTGCGGCCGCCTGCCCGCGCTCGTCGCGTTCCGGGGCATCTTTTTCCAGCCGGTGCTTTGACTCTTGACTCGTGCGCGGTGTGTCCGATATGGCGCCTTGGCGTTCTCGTGTGGATCTGACGGGGTTCCTTCCTCCACTCCGGTCGCCGTCACGGTCAGATGTGGCTTGCTTCTCCAAGTTGCGCTCCCACTAGCAGCACGATTTGCCCGCCGGACCCGGTCGATGCCCGTACGGTTTGAAGAAGAAACGTGTCACGCTCTGTCCGTTTTTTTTATCATAAGACCAATTTGTTTGTTCATAATCACGCTCTATCTGTGTTTTTTTTAACAGCTGAGGCATCCCCAAGGATCCCGAAGATTTATTCATTAAAACCCAGAGTACAACACATCTTACAAAAAGACCCTAAAAAAACAAAGACATACAACCAAGTCCCTGGACTTTTGCAAGGACCCTGCATAGAAAACAGAAACGCGATCGGGTCCATCATCTTCACGTCGAAATCACCTCGCCGTCAGCCGGGGAACAAGCCACTTGGGGCGACGAGGGCGCCATAGCTACCAACAAGAAGAGAAACTGCCTCCCATAAGGCATCATGGTCGGGAGGAAACGAAATCGGCCGCCTTTTGACCAGAGGATGCGATGGCATGGCGATGATGGTCGACCTTTGACCGCAGTTGCAGGCGCCAGCACCTCCGTTGCGATAACCACCGCGATAAGCTCGAACCCAATCAGCAAGATCCAGGCTTCCATATCTCCACCGTAGATGATCCACCACCTCGATGGCTTCATTGGTAGAGAAGAAGCAGACAACCTTATTGCAGATCAGGGACAAGGGGGGTGATTTATTGGGCTAACCAGCGCCCCATCTGAGGGAGTTCTGGATTAATGGGTCCTCGGGAGGCCGACCTATCTCTATGGGTCGGACTATATGGGCCACTTATCGAACACACGATTCATTGAAGACCTTATCTTCAAGATGGAAGCTTCAGGAAGTACAACTTGTGCTCCACGTTTGATGTAGCAAATAGGCATGTTTATATCTTTAGCGTGTAACTAACCATGTGTAAACCCTAGGTACCCTCGCCGTCTATATAAGCCGGAGGGTTTTAGGTTATAGGGACAAAAAAACTCATCTAGGGTTATATATTCGATCTCGAGGTAGATCAACTCTCTAACCCCTCATACCATCAATACAACCAAGCAGGACGTAGGGTATTACCTCCATAGGAGGGCACGAACCTGGGTAAATCTGCGTCCCCTTCGTCTCCTATTACCATCGATTCTAGTCTCACAATTCGGGACCCCCTGCCCGAGATCCGCCGGTTTTGACACCAACATTGGTGCTTTCATTGAGAGTTCCTCTGTGATCACTCAAGGGATCGATGTCTCGTCTTGTCATCGGATAGGTCTGTAATATGGAAACTTTCGTCCCCGGACAGATCTTCGCCTTCGGCAGCGTTATGCTGCACGCCGACCCGACCGGCCATCTAGGCCGAGTCGAGAGCTTCGCCCCTGATCGAGAGGTCAGATTCGGGACACTAGAGTTCTTCATGGAGTCACGGGGCGACTTGTCACTAATCGGGCTTGCGACTTCGGTTGCCATGCCCGAAGACTCCGAGGCTTTAACCTCGAGTTCCTTCTCCGGTCACACCGACGGGGTCAACCACGGTGGTGTACCCACTCCTGGTCCGGATCCGGTCATAGTGTCGGGAGGCCGGACACTCGTCCTTTCCGAACATCCTTCTCGTTTGGACGCATCGAAGGTCAACTCCGAAGGTTCCAAACAGTATTATCCAATCGAGCCCTCGGCGTTCGACGAAACCCTAGATCGGATGTCGTCGATGGAAATTTCCAACGGTTCAGCCCCGATCTACGCTCAGATCGGTTATAGTATGGGTCAAGACGAATTTTTCGACCCACCTACCACCCACTTGATAGCCACAGTCGAAGATTTACCCGACATGCTGGACTATGCCTCCGCTGAGGCATAATACATGGATGAAGAGGATTGTGCCCCCACCGCTGTTAACACCGGGCGATGGGCCACCACTTCAACATATGACGTCTACATGGTGGACACTCTTAATGGTGACAAAATGCCTAATAATGACGGCTACAAGTCGGACGATGCACCGTCAAGGCACCAGAAACCGCATAAGCGGTCCAGAGGCAAAAAGGGAAGAAAAGCTATTATCGGCACCGGGGACGAAGTTACCCCCGAGGACCGTGGCGACCCTGATGTCCCTGAACACCCGTTAGAGGGTCAGGAAAGGCCTGAGGACTAGAGCAACCCTGACAATGTCAACGGCTCCGAGGACGATAACTACCCCCCTCCTGTCGAGGAGGAGGATATCCCGGCGGCCGATGACTTGGACATCCGTGATAACCATGAAGATTAGGAACTGTTTAGACAACAACTCATAGCGACGACGTGAAGCCTGAAAGCTAAGGAACGACAGCTTAAAGCCGAACAGGATGACCTCAATGATCGATGGACAAGAGTCCTCTCAGCTGAGGAAGGAGATGGTACTCGTGTGTCGGACCAGCCCAAGAGCTATCCGCGAAGAAGGCTGCTGCCACAATTTGAGGACGAGCTCACCGATACTCCGTCTCCAAAACATACTCCATACGACAAGCCAGACCGCCCTCCTCGCGGGCGTGATCGGACGGCTGACGACGCCGGTTATAGGCTGGCAATACCCCGAAGATGGGGAAAGGAGCCACTAGAGCCCAATGGCAAGTTCGACCTGCGTGATGACTTAGATCACAAAGCAGGACGTACAAGATCCATTTATGGATCCAGAGACTACTCACCCGATAGACAGGACAGGTACAAACCATGGCTCAACCGAAGTAATAACAAACATCGAGAACGTAACCAAGCTAGAACAGACACTGATTACAGGCGTGACATAGCTCGGGTTCGAGGCACCGCTCACCCGCTATGTTTCACAGATGAGGTGATGCGGCATCAATTCCCGGAAGAGTTTAAACCCATGAATATCAAATAGTACGATGGGACAACTGACCCAACCGTATGGATCGAGGACTTCCTCCTCCACATCCACATGGCTCGAGGAGATGATCTCCACGCCATCAAATACCTCCCCCTTAAACTCAAGGGGCCAGCTCAGCACTGGGTAAACAACCTCCTCGAAAACTCCATCGGATGTTGGGAAGACGTGGAGGATGCATTTCGCTCTAACTTTCAGGGAACCTATGTTCGGCCGCCGGACTCCTCCGACCTAAGTAATGTCGTACAAAAACCCGGAGAGTCTGCATGACAATTTTGGAATCGGTTCTTGACCAAGAAGAACCAGATTGTCGACTGTCCGGATGCCGAGGCAATAGCCTCTTTTCGGCATAATATTCGGGATGAATGGCTGGCTCGCCAGCTGGGGCAGGACAAACCTCGGACCATGTCCGCTAGCAAGACGCAACCACAACTCAGAAGCGCCCGGAACCTCCGAGGTTTGGGATGGCAACGGGAAGCCCAAGCACAACAAGAGCAAGCATCGGTACAATAACAGTGATGTCGATGATACGACCGTCAACGCCGGCTTCCGTAATTCCTGTCCTGGGCAGCGGAAGAAGCTTCCTAAAGGCAATCGCGACGGACCCACTCCATTGGAAAAAAATCATGGAAAGGCCTTGCCAAATCCACGGGACCCAAGAGAAGCCCGCCAACCACACACACCACAATTTTTGGGTGTTTAAACAGGTCGGCAAGCTCCCACCCAAGGATCAAAGCAAGAGCCCTCACAGCGAGGATGAGGATGAGCCTCGGGGTCCGATTGGTGGCAATCAAAAGAAATTACCTCTGGAAGTCAAGACGGTAAACATGATATACGCCACCCATATACCAAAGAAGGATAGGAAGCGCGCCCTTCGAGAGGTCTACATTGTAGAGCCCGTGGCCCCGAAGTACAACCCATGGTCGGCATATCCGATCACCTTTGATTAGTGGGATCATCCGACCAGTATCCATCACGGGGGTTCGGCCGCACTTGTCCTCGACCCCATTATCGATGGGTATCACCTCACATCAGTCCTAATGGACGGAGGAAGTATCCTTAACCTGGTTTATTCAGACATGGTGAAAAAGATGGGCATAGACCCATCACGAATTACACCCAGTAACACTACCTTTAAAGGGGTGATTCCAGGTGTCGAAGCCCGATGCACGGGCTCCGTTACCCTGGAAGTTGTGTTCGGCTCGCCCGATAAATTTCGCAGCGAAGACTCTTCGACATTGTTCCCTTCCGCAGCGGCTATTACGCCCTGCTCGGTCGGACGACATTCGCCTGTTTCGACGTCGTCCCGCATTACGCATACCTCAAGCTCAAGATGCTGGCCCCAAAGGTTCATCACTATTAACGGGAATAGAAAGGGTTCTTTACGAACCGAGGAACAAGCGCTGGCCCTGGCGGCCAAATTTAGTTACAAAGATGATCGACAAGTTTTGGCATCTACCATAAAGGCACGCAAGGTCAGGAAGCAAGCTCGGCTGCAGGCCGAACTCCCAAAGCCATCCTCTCCCCTCAAATAGGGACTCTCTCCCCATCGCACGTCCCTAGGACCAGCGAAGTATGTGCCAAGAAGGCACAAATTTGCACTTAAAATTCCATGGGCAGTGGTGGGAAAACAAATGTGGGAGTTGTTGGGAGACATAGTAGTAAATCAAAATTTTCCTACGTTCACCAAGATCTATCTATGGAGAAACCAGCAACGAGAGGGGAGAGATTGCATCTTCATACCTTTGAAGATCGCTAAGCGGAAGCGTTACAAGAACGCGGTTGATGGAGTCGTACTCGCAGCGATTCAGATCGCGGTAGATCCGATCAAGTGCCGAACGGACGGCACCTCCGCGTTCAACACACGTGCAGCCCGGTGACGTCTCCAACACCTTGATCCAGCAAGGAGGAAGGAGAGGTTGGGGAAGGGCTCCAACAGCAGCACGACGGCGTGGTGGTGGTGGAGTAGCAAGGTATTCCGACAGGGCTTCGCCTAAGCGCTGCGGAGGAGGAAGAAGAGAGGTAGGGCTTCGCCGTGAGAGAGAGAGATCAAATCTTGTCTCAAAACATCCAAAACCTCAAGTATATATAGGAGGAGGGACGTGGAGGGCTGGCTTGGCCTCTACTCCAAAGAGGAGATGGCCGGCCGAATTAAAGGGAGAGTCCACCTCCCACAAGGGAGGTGGATCTCCTCCTTTTAAATCCTTTTTGCCTTATCTCCTTATCTCCAGCCGCATGGGCCTTTAGCAAAAGTCTTGCCCAGCCCAATAAGGGCTGGCACACTTTATCTAACAGCCCATGTGGTCCTTTGGTCGTCACACCCCTCCCGGGGGTCATCCGGCACCCTCCCGGCACTCCCGGTACACTACCGATGAGCCCGAAAACTTTCCGGTGACCAAAACTGGACTTCCTATATATCAATCTTTACCTCCGGACCATTCCGGAGCTCCTCGTGACGTCCGGGATCTCATCCGGGACTCCGAACAACCTTCGGTAATCACGTATACCTTTTCCCTATAACCCTAGCGTCATCGAACCTTAAGTGTGTAGACCCTACGGGTTCGGGAGACACGTAGACATGACCGAGACACCTCTCCGGTCAATAACCAACAGCGGGATCTGGATACCCATGTTGGCTCCCACGTACTCCACGATGATCTCATCGGATGAACCACGATGTCAAGGATTCAATCAATCCCGTATACAATTCCCTTTGTCTATCGGTATGATACTTGCCCGAGATTCGATCGTCGGTATCCCCATACCTTGTTCAATCTCGTTACCGGCAAGTCTCTTTACTCGTTCCGTAATACATCATCCCGTGACTAACTCCTTAGTCACATTGAGCTCATAATGATGATGTCTTACCGAGTGGGCCCAGAGATACCTCTCCGTCACACGGAGTGACAAATCCCAGTCTCGATTCATGCCAACCCAACAGATACTTTCGGAGATACCCGTAGTGCACCTTTATAGCCACCCAGTTACGTTGTGACGTTTGGCACACCCAAAGCATTCCTACGGTATCCGGGAGTTGCACAATCTCATGGTCTAAGGAAACGATACTTGACATTGAAAAGCTTTAGCAAACGAACTACACGATCTTGTGCTATGCTTAGAATTGGGTCTTGTCCATCACATCATTCTCCTAATGATGTGATCCCGTTATCAATGACATCCAATGTCCATGGCCATGAAACCGTGACCATCTATTGATCAACGAGCTAGTCAATTAGAGGCTCACTAGGGACATGTTGTGGTCTATGTATTCACACATGTATTATGGTTTCCGGTTAACACAATTATAGCATGAACAATAGACAATTATCATGAACAAGGAAATACAATAATAACCATTTTATTATTGCCTCTAGGGCATATTTCCAACAGTCTCCCACTTGCACTAGAGTCAATAATCTAGTTCACATCACCATGTGATTAACACTTACATCACCATGTGATCATATCATCATGTGATTAACACCCAATAAGTTCTGGGGTTTGTTCATGTTCTGCTCGTGAAAGAGGTTTTTAGTCAGCGGGTCTGCGACATTCAGATCCGTGTGTACCTTGCAAACTTTCCATGTCATATTTGTAGATACTACTCCCATGCTCCACTTGGAGCTATTCCAAATGGCTGCTCCACTATACGTAGCTGGATTTCTACTAAGAGTCATCCAGATTGGTTTTAAAGCTTGCATCATCGTAACACTTTACGATGAACTCTTTATCACCTCCATAATCGAGAAATATTTCCTTAGTTCTCAAGTTACTAAGGCTAACTTTGACCGCTGTCCAGTGATCCACTCTTGGATTACTCTTGTACCCCTTGACAGACTCATGGCAAGGCACACACAGGTGCGGTACACAGCATGGCATACTATATAGAGCCTATGGCTAAAGCATAGGAGATGACACTCATCTTTTCTTTATCTTCTGCCGTGGTCGGGTATTGAGTCTTACTCAATTTCACACCTTACAATACAGTCAAGAACTCCTTCTTTGACCCATCTATTTTGAACTCCTTCAAAAACTTGTCAAGGTATGTCTTCGTCGAAAAAACTTATCAAGCGAATTGATCTATCCCTATAGATCTTGATACTCAATAAAATAGTAGCTTTATCTGGGTCTTCCTTTGAAAAAAAAACTTTTCAAACAACCCTTCATGCTCTTCCAGAAATTCTACATCATTTCCGATCAATAATATGTCAACTACATATTCTTATAAGAAATTCCATAGTGCTCCCACTCACTTTCTTGCAAATACAAGTTTCTCATAAACTTTGTATAAACTTAAACACTTTGATCACCTCATCAAAGCATATATTCCAACTCCGAGATTCTTGCTCCAGTCCATAGAAGGATCGCTGGAGTTTGCATATTATTAGCATCCTTAGGACTGACAAAACCTTCTGGTTGTATCACATACAACTCTTCCTCACAAAAACCATTACGGAAACCTTGTTTTGTCATCCATCTGCCAGATTTCATAATCGAAAAATGCAGCAACTGCTAACAAAATTTTAATAGACCTTTAGCATCGCTACAGATGAGACAATCTCATCGCAGTCAACTCCTTGAACTTGGCGGAAACTTCTTTGCGACAAGTCGAGCTTTATAAACGGTGACATTTCACCATTAGCGTCTATGATTATCTCAAAGGTCCATTTGTACTCAATGACCCGCCATTCAACAGGCAAGTCTACCAAAGTCCATACTTGGTTTTCATACATGGATCCTTTCTCGGATTTCATGGCTCCTAGCCATTTGTTGGAATCCGGGCCCACCATCGCTTCTCCATAGTTCGTAGGTTCATCGTTGTCCAACAACATGATTTCCAAGACAGGGTTGTCGTACTACTCAGGAGCAGTACGCGTCCTTGTCGACCTACGAGGTTCGATAGTGACTTGATCCGAAGCTTCATGATCATCATCATTAACTTCCTTTTCAACTGAGTAGGCTCTACAGAAACATCTTTCTGTGTTGCGCTATTCTCTGGTTGAAACAAAGGTTCAACAACCTCATCAAGTTCTATCTTCCTCCCACTCAATTCTTTCGAGAGAAACTCTTTCTCAAGAAAGGACCCGTTCTTAGCAACAAACACCTTTTGCGCTTGGATCTGAGATAGAAGGTATACCCAATGTCTCATTAGGGTATTCTATGAAGATGCATTTGTCTGCTTTGGGTTCGAGCTCGCTAGGTGAAAAACCCATTTTCACATAAGCGTCGCAGCCCCAAACATTAAGAAATGACAGCTTAGGCTTCTGTCAAACCATAATTCTCACGGTGTCATCTCAACAGACTTAGATGGTGCCCTGTTAAAGTGAATGGATTTGTCTTTAATGCATAACCCCATAACGATAGTGGCAAAATGATAAGAGACATCATAGTACTCACTATATCCAATAGAGCACGACTATGACGTTCGAACACACCATCACACTATGGTGTTCCAGGAGGCGTGAGCTGTGAAACAATTTCCACATTGTCTAAAATTGCATACCAAACTCGTAACTTAGATATCACCTCCATGATCATATCATAGACATTTATCTTCTTGTCACGATGATCTTTAACTTCACTCTGAAACTCCTTGAACCTTTCAAACATTTCAGATTCGTGTTTCATTAAGTAAATATCCCCATATTTACTCAAATCATCAGTGAAGGTAAAGAAAAACAACGATATCCACTGTGTGTTTCAACACTCATTGGACCACATACATCAACATGTATTAATTCCAATAAGCCACTTGCCCGCTCCATCATATTGGATGACGGGGTCTCAGTCATCTTGCCCAAGAGGCATGGCTCGCATGTCTCAACCGATTCGAAATCGAGTGAGTCAAAAAACATCCATCATCATGGAGTTTCTTCATGCGATTTATACCAATATGACATTACGTGGCAGTGCCACAAGCATGTGGTACTATCATTATTAACTTTGTATCTTTTGGTACCAATGTTATGAATATGTGTACTACTACGATCATGATTCGATAAACCATTTCGAGTGGGTGCATGACCATTGAAGGCATTATCCATGTAAACAGAATAACCATTATTCTCTAACTTATATGAATAACCGTATCGCACTAATCATGATCTAATCACGTTTATGCTCAACGCAAACACCAAATAACATTTATTTAGGTTTATCACAAATCCTGAAGGTAGAGAGAGCGTGCGATGGTGATCACATCAATCTTGGAAATACTTCCAACACACATCGTCACCTTTCACCTAGCTAGTCTCCATTTACTCCGTAGCTTTTATTTCGAGTTGCTAACACTTAGCAACCGAACCGGTATCTAATACCCAGGTGCTACTAGGAGTACCAGCAAGGTACACATCACTAACACGTATATCAAATATACTTCCATTGACATTACCAGCCTTCTTATCTACCAATCATCTAGGGTTTTTCCGCTTCAGCGAACATTCTCCTCATAACAGAAGCACTTAGTCTCGGGTTCGGGCTCAACCTTGGGTTTCTTCACTAGAGCAACAACTGGCTTGCCATTCCTGAAGTTTTTCCCTTCTTGCCCTTGCCCCTTTTGAAACTAGTGGTTTTCACTTAACCATCAACACTTGATGCTCCTTATTGATTTCTACCTTCGTGGTGTCAAACATCACGAACAACTCAGGGATCATCTTATCCATCCCTGGCATGTTATAGTTCATCACGAAGCTCTAGTAGCTTGGTGGCAGTGACTTGGAGAACTGCATTAATCACTATCTCATCTGGAAGATTAACTCCCACTTGATTCAAGTGATTGTAGCACCCAGACAATCTGAGAACACGCTCACCGATTAAGCTATTCTCCTTTATCTTGCAGGCAAAGAATCTTGTTGGAGGTCTCATACCTCTCAACATAGGCACGAGCTTGAGATCACAATCTCAGCTCCTAGAACATCTCATATGTTCTGTGACGTTCAAAACATTTTGAAGCCTCAATTCTAAGCCGTAATGCATGACGCACTGAACTATCACGTAGTCATCAAAAAGTGCCTGTCATATGTTCACAACATCTACAGACAACGCTTGAGGGAGTGATGCAGTTAGCGGTACATCAAAAACATAAGCTTTCTGTGCAGCAATGAGGACAATCCTCAGATCACGGACCCAGTCCGCATTATTGCTACCATCAACTTTCAACTTACTTTTCTCTAGGATTGTATCAATAAAACTGGGGAGCTACAGCGCGAGCTATCTACGACATAATTTGCAAGGACATTTTAGACTAAGTTCATGATAATTAAGTTCATTTAATCAAATTATTAATGAACTCCCACTTAGATAGACATCTCTCTAGTCTTCCAAGTGATACATGATCCATGTCAACTAGCCCGTGTCCGATCATCACGTGAGACGGACTAGTCATCCATGGTGAACATCTCTATGTTGATCGTATCTTCTATACGACTCATGTTCGACCTTTCGGTCTTCCGTGTTCCGAGGCCATGTCTGTACATGCTAGGCTCGTCAAGTCAACCTAAGTGTTTCGCATGTGTAAATCTGGCTTACACCCGTTGTATGCGAACGTTAGAACCTATCACACCCGATCATCACGTGGTGCTTCGGAACGACGATCCTTAGCAACGGTGCACAGTTAGGGTGAACACCTTTCTTGAAATTTTATTGAGAGATCATCTTATTTACTACCGTCGTTCTATGCAAATAAGATGTAAACATGATAAACATCACATGCAATCAATATAGTGACATGATATGGCCAATATCATTTTGCTCCTATGATCTCCATCTTCGGGGCACCATGATCATCACTGTCACCGGCACGACACCATGATCTCCATCATCATGATCTCCATCATTGTGTCTTCATGAAGTTGTCTCGCCAACTATTACTTCTACTACTATGGCTAACGCTTAGCAATAAAGTAAAGTAATTACATGGCGTTTATGATTGACACGCAGGTCATACAATAAATAAGACAACTCCTATGGCTCCTGCCGGTTGTCATAATCATCGACATGCAAGTCGTGAATCCTATTACAAGAACATGATCAATTCATACATCACAATGCATCACATCACATCCTTTGGCCATATCACATCACAAGGCACATGCTGCAAAAACAAGTTAGACGTCCTCTAATTTGTAGTTGCAAGTTTTTACGTGGCTGCTATAGGTTACTAGCAAGAACGTTTCTTACCTACGTCAACACCACAACGTGATTTGCCAATTGCTATTTACCCTTCATAAGGACCCTTTTCATCGAATCCGATCCGACTAAGGTAGGAGAGACAGACACCCGCTAGCCACCTTATGCATCTAGTGCATGTCAGGCGGTGGAACCGGTCTCACGTAAGCGTACGTGTAAAGTTGGTCCGGGCCGCTTCATCCCACAATACCGCCGAATCAAGATAAGACTAGTAGCGGCAAGCAAATTAACAAACTCGACGCCCACAACTGCTTTGTGTTCTACTCGTGCATAGATTCTACGCATAGACCTAGCTCATGATGCCACTGTTGGGAGACGTAGTAGTAAATCAAAATTTTCCTACGTTCACCAAGATCTATCTATGGAGAAACCAGCAACGAGAGGGGAGAGATTGCATCTTCATACCTTTGAAGATCGCTAAGCGGAAGCGTTACAAGAACGCGGTTGATGGAGTCGTACTCGCAGCGATTCAGATCGCGGTAGATCCGATGAAGTGCCGAACGGACGGCACCTCCGCGTTCAACACACGTGCAGCCCGGTGACGTCTCCAACACCTTGATCCAGCAAGGAGGAAGGAGAGGTTGGGGAAGGGCTCCAACAGCAGCACGACGGCGTGGTGGTGGTGGAGTAGCAAGGTATTCCGACAGGGCTTCGCCTAAGCGCTGCGGAGGAGGAAGAAGAGAGGTAGGGCTTCGCCGTGAGAGAGAGAGATCAAATCTTGTCTCAAAACATCCAAAACCTCAAGTATATATAGGAGGAGGGACGTGGAGGGCTGGCTTGGCCTCTACTCCAAAGAGGAGATGGCCGGCCGAATTAAAGGGAGAGTCCACCTCCCACAAGGGAGGTGGATCTCCTCCTTTTAAATCCTTTTTGCCTTATCTCCTTATCTCCAGCCGCATGGGCCTTTAGCAAAAGTCTTGCCCAGCCCAATAAGGGCTGGCACACTTTATCTAACAGCCCATGTGGTCCTTTGGTCGTCACACCCCTCCCGGGGGTCATCCGGCACCCTCCCGGCACTCCCGGTACACTACCGATGAGCCCGAAAACTTTCCGGTGACCAAAACTGGACTTCCTATATATCAATCTTTAACTCCGGACCATTCCGGAGCTCCTCGTGACGTCCGGGATCTCATCCGGGACTCCGAACAACCTTCGGTAATCACGTATACCTTTTCCCTATAACCCTAGCGTCATCGAACCTTAAGTGTGTAGACCCTACGGGTTCGGGAGACACGTAGACATGACCGAGACACCTCTCCGGTCAATAACCAACAGCGGGATCTGGATACCCATGTTGGCTCCCACGTACTCCACGATGATCTCATCGGATGAACCACGATGTCAAGGATTCAATCAATCCCGTATACAATTCCCTTTGTCTATCGGTATGATACTTGCCCGAGATTCGATCATCGGTATCCCCATACCTTGTTCAATCTCGTTACCGGCAAGTCTCTTTACTCGTTCCGTAATACATCATCCCGTGACTAACTCCTTAGTCACATTGAGCTCATAATGATGATGTCTTACCGAGTGGGCCCAGAGATACCTCTCCGTCACACGGAGTGACAAATCCCAGTCTCGATTCATGCCAACCCAACAGATACTTTCGGAGATACCCGTAGTGCACCTTTATAGCCACCCAGTTACGTTGTGACGTTTGGCACACCCAAAGCATTCCTACGGTATCCGGGAGTTGCACAATCTCATGGTCTAAGGAAACGATACTTGACATTGAAAAGCTTTAGCAAACGAACTACACGATCTTGTGCTATGCTTAGAATTGGGTCTTGTCCATCACATCATTCTCCTAATGATGTGATCCCGTTATCAATGACATCCAATGTCCATGGCCATGAAACCGTGACCATCTATTGATCAACGAGCTAGTCAACTAGAGGCTCACTAGGGACATGTTGTGGTCTATGTATTCACACATGTATTATGGTTTCCGGTTAACACAATTATAGCATGAACAATAGACAATTATCATGAACAAGGAAATACAATAATAACCATTTTATTATTGCCTCTAGGGCATATTTCCAACAGGAGTCCGACTGGATCGGACTACTACCATTCAATACGTCTTCGGTCACAATGCAGGTACCATTGAAGGGCCCACCAAGGGCGTAAAGCTTATTCATAATTTGACGACTTTTCAAGACCTTGTCTGCAAGATCCGTTCGCCAAAAAACTAAATATCAGTAGTAAACTAGCAACAGGACACATCGAGGACGTAAGGCCATCAATCGAAGCTAGCCTAGGAGTAAAAACCGACCAACCAAAAACTGAACCGAAACCGAAACCGAAAAGACCGAATTTCGGTTTTTCGTCTATACAGAAGAATTCGGTTAGTTAGGCTACTAACCGAACTTAATTCGGTCGGTTCGGTTTATTTCTCGGTTAACCGAAACTACCTACCCCCAGCCCATTCCCTGCCCCCGGCCTAGTAGAAGGCTAGAAGCCAACCCAAACCTACCTCCCGGAGCCCGGGTACGTGACCTAAATACCTAATCGCAGCCCCGCACCCTGCAGCCCCACTCGGCTTGGCCACGCCACCACCACTCCCTATGACCTAGATTGTGCATCGTGGGCTCGTGGCACGTCCCCGCCTCCGCCCCCGCCCCTACCTAGTCGTCGCCACCATCCTAACCACCGCCACCCCTACTCAGTCATTGTCGTCGTCCTAACCACCGCCTCTCCTGCTCAGTCGCCGCCGCCGCCCCTACTCAGCTCTCACACGCCCGCACCAAAGGAAGAAGAGGAACAGGGTCGCAGGAGCAACAGACTTGTAGGGAGAGACCCAGCCGTTGCAGCATTGCCCATCAGTCGTTCCACCTCGGGAACTCAACGACGACTGCGAGTCCACCACTACAGGATCTCATCGACGTCTTCTCCAATTCGTCACCACGTCTTCCACATGAGAAACTGAGCATTCAGTGAATGTAAGAAGCCCAATATCCCATCCTTTGTCTCCAATTTTTGTTTCATTATTTCATACTTGTGAGTAAATCAGTAGATGGTAAACTTGGATCATTACATGGATGCACTTTGTTTTGGGGGCCTGTGTGTTCGTTTTGATTCTGCACCGCAGACTAGGTTCTTATGCACATGTTTAATACACTTATCAGTTAGCATGTTAGAAAAATGCACTTGTTTAATCTTGTTTAATTTTTGACATCAGGTCTGATGCACTTGTTTAATCTTTGTATATTATTTTTAGATGGTTGAACCTGGTGGGCTTGGTGATATTGAGATGACAGAAGAGGAGATGCAAGTTTATGAGGAAGAAGAAAGAAAGAATGAGGAGTTTGAAAAGAAGAAGGAGATGGATGAATGACCTGGAAGAAGGCAGATGAAAAAAAGATCACGGATGTGGGATCATTTTTCTGAGATACTAGTTAGTGGTCTTCTCAAGTTTGGAAAGTGCAGCTATTGCAACCGTGATATCAAGGCTGTCCCAGAGATTAACGATACATCTGCCTTAAACAGTCATTTTAATAGTTGCAAGTATAATCCTCATAACGATAAGAGTAAGAATCAAGGTACTTTGCAAGTAATCCAAGGGGAAAGTCCTTCGGTGCATAAATTTGATCCTGAATTACTAAGGAGAGCTATTGCTAAGATGATTATAGTAGATGAGCTACCCTTTTGATTTACTGAAAAAGCTGGTTTTAGAGAAGTGATGTCAATTGCATGTCCACGTTTCAATATGCCTTATAGAAGAACATGCACTGGGGATGTTATGAAGCTTTATTTAGAAGAGAGAGCAAAGCTGAAACTTTTTTTTTCAAACAATCATGTCAAAGAGTGTGTCTCACTACTGATGGTTGGACTTCTCAAACACAAGATTGTTATATGATTGTCACGGCACATTTTATTGATCCTGAATGGAATTTGCATAAGAAGATCATTAGTTTTTTCCTAGTAAAAGGTCATAAGGGAGATGATATTGGAAAAGCCTTAGAGCAATGCTTGATGGAGTGGAGAATAAACAAAGTTATGACAATAACTTTTGATAATGCTAGCGCGAATGATGGTGGTGTAGGTTACATAAGGAAGAAAATGATCAGAACTAGAAATAGCATAGCTGAAGGTAAATATTTTCGTATGAGATGTGTTACCCATATTATAAATCTGATTGTTACTGACGGTCTAAGAGAGTTGGATGAATCAGTTAAGCGTGTGCGAGCTGTGGTTAGATATATAAGACATGGGCCATCTAGAATTGCAAGATTTAAAGAGCTTGCTGAGTTAGAAAAGGTGGACAGCGGGGCATTCTTGAGTTTGGATGTATGCACTAGATGGAATTCCACATACCTAATGTGAAAAATCACAATCTATTATGATAAAGTGTTTGCGAGGTATGAGGAAAAAGATCCACTATATACATTAGATTTAAACAATGAGAAAGCTCCTGGTACTCCTGTTGATAGTGATTGGGAGAATGCGAAGAAAATGGCTGAATTTCTTGGCCATTTTTATGAGCTAACTCTTAGTGTTTCTGCCACACTGCATGTGACCGTGAATCAATTTGTTATGGATATTGCTTAAATTAATGTTGTGTTGGACGAGTGGGCTGATAGTGATGATGTTTTGCGGCAATCAATGGCCAAGAAAATGCAAGTTAAGTATGATAAGTATTGGGGACGTTGGCATGAGGAGGTGGAGAATGAGAATGAAAAGGGAAAGGGGAAATTAAGAAAAAGGAAGAGGAGAATGTGAACATGTTTGTATTTACTGCAGTTGTTCTTGATCCAAGATTCAAGCTATCAAATTTCACAAAACTAGCAATTGAAGAAATGTATGGTGACATAAATGTAGACAAAGCTTGGGAGGCGGTCAAAAAATTTGTGTATGCTTTGTTTGAAGAGTACAAAGCTAATTATTCTCCAAGTGATGCAAGTAAGCATGTGGGTGCTCCAGCTCGACAATCTGAACCAGCTCAAAAAAGGGAAGGAAGAAAATTGGTGTCTCAGATTAATAAAAAGTTGAGAGCTGCTGGTGGTGGTGGTGAAACTAGCATGATCAAATCTGAATTGGAGAAATACTTACATGAAGAGAATGAAGTAAATAGGGATGATTTTTACACTCTAAAATGGTGGAATAACAATGTTGCTAGATTCCCAATATTAGCAAGAATGGCACGTGATGTGTTAGCTGTTCCGGTATCAACGGTTGTGTCGGAGTCAGCATTTAGCACAAGTGGACGCATCCTAAATGATTTTAGAACCTCCCTTACGCCATTCATGCTCCAAGCTCTTGTTTGTACCCAAGATTGGCTAAGGGTTTCTATTACTCTCAACATTGTTGATGAGGAGGAATTGTTAATCTTGGAAAAGGGTAATATGTTGTGATTGTTTTCTATATAATTTTCTTTATTTCTGCTTTACTATGCTTATTATATGTTTTTTCATTCCTTTTCAGAACTGATTGAAGAGTTTGGTAGTACAAATTCATCTAAGTCAAAGGCAAGCAGTAGCAAGTCTATTTCCAAGCCATCTTGTCCACCTCCATCCTCCAATTAATGTTGGTGAGTGAGTTGCAAGTAATTGTCTTGCTCTTGATCATGTTTTTAGCTTTATTTTTTGTTAAGTATGATTCAAAAGATGCACAACATAACCATTTGGTTTATTTATAGTTTGTGATGTCATGTAGATGCAAATGTTGTTGCAATGAACCTCATGTTTGTAGTACAATTTTTGATTCATTAACCTGGTGTACTTTGTTTTCTAATTTCTGTTGGAAACTCTTATGAAGAAAAGAACACCACATTTGCTTCATAGTATTTTTTTAGATATATAGTTCACCAGAATACCAGATTCTTTTTTACATATATGAAGTTCTCTTAATTGATTCACTTGGCTGGCTGGAACTTTACAGATTTGCATCACTTGACTGACTGGAACTTGGGAGTTGGGATGGTGATGATTGTCTGGACATGTCAAGATGCCTTACACTTTTCTGCAATTGTGGGTGCTCTTGAAGTGTAATAATATGGCTGTGACTTGTCAGGTTGTGTTTGGTTGTAAATGGACTTTGGTTAAGTATTGTGCTGGGACTTGGACTTTGATTTTGTATTGGACTATGTGTTGTGCTGGGACTATTATTATATTGTCACTGATTAGTGCTGGATTTTGGAAGTTGATTGATTATGCATTTGTCGTTGTTATGAAATCCTTGTATCTGATATTAAGTGATAATTGACAAGTTGTGAATATGTTCTACTTTTGCGTTGTTATGTTGTAAAAAACCTTCTTTAAAATATGCATCTGAAAGTGCATTTTATGTACATGGTTCACAATTCGGTTAAAACCGAAAATAGAACCGAAATTTCGGTTAACCGAAGTTTTCGGTTAGTTAGATTTTAGTGTTAAATTCGGTTATCACTTTTGCAAACCGAATTCTCGAAAAAAAATGAACAGCAGAAACCGAAATTTCGGTTTCTACCGAATGCCTAGGCCTAAATCGAAGACCCCTGGTACAACCAGTCTTGTAATCTCTTTTTTCATATACATGTAAGAAGTTGCTTTGGCACTCCGAGTAATAAGAGTTATGGAGAAAACAAAAAAATATAGCATCATTTTACATGTTTGTCTGGTTGTCCTTTTTGGAACATATTTTCCTTTTCTCCCTCTTCTTGCGACACAATTCGATATGTTACGACGCAACCAGATAATATACCGGGGGCTCGAGCTTACAAACAAATCGCCTTACATATGTTTTATTATGTGTTCGACATCTTGGAGTTCACTTTATATGCATCGATTCCGAACTATGTCTTGGGTCAATAGTTGGGTTGCCCGGCTCCTGTGCTTGCCCCTTTACGTTCTGCTTGTTTGGCTAAAAGGGCAAAGGGAGAACCCCTGTGATTGTGTTTCTGATTAGTCTGGTCAAGCACCTCAGGGGAGACAGCTGAAAACTGGCCGTCATAGTATGCGAGAGCCGGCCTGTGAATCCGAGCCCGAACTGTTATACTTACATCCTCGTCAGAGGATATTCCGCGTTGTGCGAGGGGTTTGCTATCCACGCGAACCATGTGATGTTGGCCTTAGCCATGGTTCATCCGAACATCACAACACTCCGGGGGCTAGTCCTTAGCCCTCCGCGGTCCGTTTCGCGCCCCTATGGCTAAGTGAAAGAAATAAGACACTATAGTATGATTGCCTAGTCCGCCGCACTCTACCACCTTTAGATTCCGATCACTCGGCTAAGGAATATTGTGCATTGGCAAAGACACCCCATGTAGTATCTACATGGGGGCTGAAGCCGATGACTCGCATCTTTCAGTTTCAAATGGCCACACAGGAGTTATAAAGGAATGCAAAAACATCAAATCTGAATAAATAAATTATAACATTAAAAACTTTGAAAGGTCTTCGGATGCATTACAATTCATTCGAATGCATTATCGCCTGAACACTGAGAAGCTATCGCCCGAGCACCTTCCATTACTTCGGCGAAGTATAGCTCGGGGTGTCTATGCTTCTTCCCGGGAGGTGGCAGGGCAGTGGCTACCTTCATCGGATCCAGCCCCAACCAGTGCAGCTTGGTCTTGGCAAGGGCCATCCGGACTCCCTCGATGCAGGAGGAGTGCTTCACGGTGTCGAGGGGGGCGAAGCGGCATTTAACTTCTGCACCAGGCCAAAGTTGCTGCCTGGCAGCGGCTCCCCAGGCCATAGGCAGATGCAGAGGTCCTTCATGGCCGGCTCTGCCATCTGGTGCAGCTCCATCAACTGCTTCAACTGCTTCATGAGAAGAGGAGAGCGCTCGGGGGCTCCGAACTGTGCCCAGAACAGACGAGCTTTGTCTCCTTCTTCCTTCGAGGCGAACAGCTGATTGGCTTCTGCCACACTCTTCTGGAGATCGGAGGAGGCGCCTGAGGAACGCCACACCTGGGTAAGCAATTTGAATTTGCTATTCCTGAAGATGCACTGTAGTAAGTATGGCTTAGCATCCATTATGTCCTTCGCTTGGCGGACTTTCTCCTCATAGAACCGCCTGTCCACCCGCTCCTTCTGAAGATCGTTCTTCAAGGAGGAAAGTTCGGCCGTGCTCTCCTTGGCCTTCTGCTCAAGGGCCTCGCACTTATGGTTGGCATCCTTGAGTTCCTACTGGACCTCCGCCACATGAGCCTCATGCTTGTCGCTGGTGGCTCACAGGGCGGAGAGGGCAATAGCCACTTCTTTGGCCGCCACCCTCTCGATGACCGCTTGGTCTTTCGCTTGTTGGAGCTCGTGCTTGATCCTCTCCACCTCTTTCACCAAAGTTGTTTAAACATTAAAACACTATGAAAAACTGCATGGACAGTGTTCGGGTAAAGGAGTTCGGGCAAAGGTATTTGGATTTTGTTTTGACCTACCTTGTGCCTCATCGAATATTCTGTTGAGGGCATCAACTTCATCCTCGGAGCGTTTAAGCTTCCGATTCACTTCGGCCAGTTCGGTGCCATTTATGGCTGCCGCCGATGACGAAGCCTGTATCACACATACAGCTGACATGTTACATGGGTTCTATACTCCCGAACTATAGTCAATCCGATCATGCATTCGGCCTTATTAGGGGATACTCTAACGTTCCGGACACATAACTTGTATCTAGTCCGGAATCGGATCCATGATTTACCCCTAGGTAAGTTTTCAAACTCACATAGGGATCGGGGGATGCCATGTATATAATAATAAATAAAAACTTTGCAAATAAGAGCATCATGTGACTTACTTGAAAACCCGTCAGGAGACCCTTCAAGGCCTCCTTTAGTCCATTGTTGGCGAACTGAATGCTCTGTAATACCGCACCCATAAGGGCGCGGTGCTCCTCGGAGATGGAGGCGCTCGATAGAGCCACCTCCATGACCAACCACCCATTGGTCGGTGGCACCTGTGGTGATCGGATAACCCAATCACCAACAGGGGTTTGAACCAGTACCTCCGGAGGCATGGTGCGCTCCGGAGATGCCCTCGGAGGGGACTGAGGGGCTGCTCGTCTGACCTCCTCAGTATTCGGGTGGGGTACCTCCCCCCGGTCTTCGGTGACCAAGGTATTAGCCTCGGCCATTATGTCGTATCCCCCGCCGCCGATGCCCGGCTCCATAGGAGCATGCTGGGACGACACCTCCATGGTGTCCTTCGCGGCACCTGGAGTGGCGGGATGCGAGGCATTCCCGCTCTCTGCTAGTTCGGCGGGCGGGGTCTCCCTGTCCGATATTTGATCGATGGGAAGGACGCGCGGGGGGATACAAAATAGATAAGCACTTGTGTGTTAATAAACTCTAAATATGTTAAAAGACGAACAAGGGGTCTTCGGATCCTAACCTTCGGGCCGGAGGCTTGACCCAGAGGTTCCTTCGTGGAACCACCTCGAGGTCATCGGACTCCGCGTCTGAGTCTGAACTGTCGTCGGACAAGATCACTTGTGCCCGACGCGTTTTCTTCTGGGCAGGAGGGGGTACCTCCTCCGGGGCGCCTGATGACGCCGCCCTCTTTCTTGCAAGGGGGAATTGCCTTCCCCCTCGACTTCGTCCTCCTCTTCTTCCTCCTGCTCCTCCTCTTCCTCTTCCTCCTCATGCTCCTCTTGATTTGAGGAGGCATGGGTTTCCCCATACACAGTCTCTAACCGGTCCCTGATGCGAAGGCCATCCCGGCATGTTTTCTTCTTATTCTCCTTCTTCGTGGGGGCCTCATAAGGCTTCACCGCGAGCATTTCCGCCAACAGCCCAGACCTGGCGTCTTCGGGCTGAGGTGCCGGACTGCTGATGTTAACGGCTTTCCTTAACCATGTCTGCAAGGGGATGATCAGAAGAAAGGTTACGGATCCTCTCTAAGAAAAGTAAAGCCGATCAAGCAGAATTGTACTGGACCTCGGAGGTGGGCTTGGAAGCGTGCAGTCCCCTGTCTTCCTCCTCAGATGGCCAGCTCTCCTGTGACTTGAAGAGCGCCTTCCATAGCTTCTCCTGTGTAGCGCGGAAGAGGTTCCGGATTGTGGGTGCATCGTCAAGTTAACGAGCCCACAAGGGAGTATCCCGGTGCTGGCAGGGGAGGATGCGTCTCCGGAGCATCACCTGGATCACATTGGTCAACTTGATGTCCTTCTCGACCATGGAGTCGATGCGCTTCTGCAGGTTGCTCACCTCCTTGCTCGGTCCCCAGCTAAGGCTCTTTTTGAGCCATGAAGCTAGTCTGGTGGGGGG
This sequence comes from Hordeum marinum, assembly GCA_022496015.1. Classification (NCBI taxonomy): domain Eukaryota; kingdom Viridiplantae; phylum Streptophyta; class Magnoliopsida; order Poales; family Poaceae; genus Hordeum; species Hordeum marinum. The sequence continues at coordinate 334,262,911 of CM039677.1, read as the reverse complement.
ACCAGATCTGAATTCGGTAGGGGGAATCTGACCTTCTTCTCATGGTTCTGTGATGTAGAACCACTCCTTCTGCCACACCTTGATGGTGTCGACGAAGGTGCCCGATGTCTACACAACGCGGGTGAGCTTGCCGATGACAGTTCCGCCGCAGTCTGCATGCTTTCCGCCAACGCACTTCGGCTTCATGTTGAAAACTTTGAGCCATAACCCAAAGTGCGGCTCGACTGGCAGGAAGGCCTTGTAGACGAGGAGGAATGCCGAGATGTGCATGAAAGAGTTCGACGGGAGATCGTGGAAGTCGAGGTCGTAGAAGAACATCAACCCCCTAACGAAGGGGTGGAGTAGGAAGCTTAGCCCCTTGATTAAGTGGGGGAGGAATACCACCCTTTCGCCCGGCTAGGGAGTGGGGATCACTTGATCCTCCTCCAGTGCGCGATGAGGGATGTCAGTGGAGAGGTAGCCGGCCTTCTTGAGGTCGAGAATGCCCCGATCGGTGACCATGGAGGCCTCCTGCCGGCCCTTGGAGACCACCATTGGTAAGCTTGGAGGTGGGAGGCAGAATACCTAGATTTGTGCTTTAGAGGCACATTGGAATGGGAAGTAGAGCAGGCGAATGGGGAGCGTGAATAGGCTTTGGGGTTTTCTTCCCCTTTTATTAGGCTTATCGATTCGGTCTCCCCTTGCTATGCCGTGAATCCTTCCGCTTCCCAAGACATGTGAGCCGTTGCACGCGCGTGATTAAACACATCCCGTGTAAAACGGGGCACGATCAGTACATTAATAGATCGTGTTGATTAAAACGTCCTCGAACCGCGAATCGAGCTTTTGTAACTGGCTTGGCGGTCGTGATGGGCTGTGACTTTCATCAAAAAGGTTGTCAGAGGAACATTATTTACCCCTTGATGTTTGGCCTTCAAGGCTGGCCTATTTACAGTGTTTGGATGTGCCACTGTGCGGAAAGCTACTTGTCATCAGAGGCCGAACTAAGTTCGGCGGGAAGAACTCACCTCGCAGGCCGAAGACTCTGACCGTGTGAAATAGTTAAGGCTGAGACCCTTGGCATTGGAGGCTAGTTCGGGGGCTACTGAGGGAGTCCTAGATTAAGGGGTCCTCAGGAGGCCGACCTATCTCTATGGGCCAGACTATATGGGCCACTTACCGAACACATGATTCGTTGAAGACCTTATCTCCAAGATGGAAGCCTCGGGAAGTATGGATTGTGCTCCACATTTGATGTAGCAAATAGGCATGTTTATCTCTTCGGCGTGTAACCGACCATGTGTAAACCCTAGGTACCCTCGGCGTCTATATAAGCCGGAGGGTTTTAGGTTATAGGGACAGAACAACTCATGTAGGTTTAGCTATTCGATCTCGAGGTAGATCAGCTCTGTAACCCCCCATACCATCAATACAACCAAGCAGGACATAGGGTATTACCTCCATAGGAGGGCCCAAACCTAGGTAAATCTGCGTCCCCTTCGTCTCTTGTTACCATCAATTCTAGTCTCACAGTTCGGAACCCCCTACCCGAGATCCGCCTGTTTTGACACCGACACCATCCTAGATTCACCTTCATCTCCCTCCATTGGAACAAGGTGACGAAGAGGAGGGCCAACCAGATCCGCCGTAGTCCACCCGAAGGCTCCAACTCTCCTACAAACAAAAACAACAACCTACATCTACATGCAGACACACCATCCCTCCTTTCCCACTCCGGCCGGCGACGCCGACAGAGGAGAGAGGAGGGAGAGGGCTGTAGTCCACAGCAGAAGGTTGACTTCAGGAAAGAAACAAGAGCAGGGAGAGGATAGGAGAGGCTGCAAAGTCGATCTACTGAAAGAAGGATATAAAATACTCTGTCATATGTTTGGGTTAAGAAAATCACTACCCTCTCATGTTTGCCCGCAGATGGTGGCACTGGCTTCTGGAATGTAAGAACGAGTCATGCATTGCTATGGATGTGAGGGAAGCGGCTTCTCCGCACACCCTGCGTGTCGTTAGAGCATCTCCAGCCGCGTCCCCAACAGGTCCCTCGGGCGACTTTTTTACCGCCAGCGCCGAAAAATCAGCCCAGTCGTGTCCCGAGGACCCTGTTTTTCGTCGGTTAGAGCCTTTTTTTGGGTCGACAAACCCATGCCAAACCCATCACGCTGGGGGCTCTTGGGGGGCTCCGGCGGAAACAAACCGGCGTGTGGGATACCACTGTGAGGCGAATCTCATCCTTTTGCTCGCCTGAGCCACTCCCCTCGCGCTCTCCTCCATGTCGATTCCGACACCTCTCGCCTGTTCACGACCATTGTGCCATCGCTAGAAGGACTCTTTTGACCGCCCCTTCATTCCCCTCGCCCGAATTTTCTTCCCCGACCCTCGCCCATCGACGTCCTCCGGCTGCCACCATGCCGGCAGGACACCGGCAGCTGCTCGCCCGTCACGCCGACAAGGTGTTTGTCGTTTTGCCTGCTCGGCCATGGACTCGGACGATGAGGAGGCATTCTTGGCCCTGTTGGAGGAAGAAGCCGATGCCAACACCGCCGACGAGGAGCGCCTCATGATATTTGCCTCGCTGGCTGGCCTATTCGTTAACAATGACAAGCCCCGACAAGGTGGCTCGGTGATACGTCCATTTTGCATCATGCTTTTATATTGATATTTATTGCATTATGGGCTATTATTACAGGTTATGGTACAATACTTATGCCTTCTCTCTCCTATTTTACAAGGTTTACATGAAAAGGGAGAATGCCGGCAACTGGAATTCTGGACTGGAAAAGGAGAAAATCTGATAGACCTATTCTACACAACTCACAAAGTCCCGAAAAGTTACGGAGAATTATTTTGGAATATATAAAAATTATTGGGTGAAACAAATACCAGAGGGGGCCCACCAGGAGGTCACAAGCCTGCCAGGCGCGGGCTACCCCCTAGCCGTGCCTAGGTGGCTTGCGACCCACCTGGCAGGTCTCTAGCGCCCATCTTCTGCTATATGAAGGGTTTTGACCTAGAAAAAAATCGTAAGAGAGCTTTCAGGACGAAGCACAGCCGTCTCAAGGTGGAACTTGGGCAGAACCAATCTAGAGCTCCGGTGGAGCTGTTCTGCCGGGGAAACTTCCCTCATGGAGGGGGAAATCGAAGCCATCGTCATCACCAACGATCCTCTCATCGAGAGGGGGTTAATCTGTATCAACATCTTCACCAGCACCATCTCCTATCCAAACCCTAGTTCATCTCTTGTATCTAATCTTTGTCTCAAACCTCAGATTGGTACCTGTGGGTTGCTAGTAGTGTTGATTACTCCTTGTAGTTGATGCTAGTTGGTTTACTTGGTGGAAGATCATATGTTCAGATCCTTTATGATAATTAATACTCCTATGATTATGAACATGAACATGCTTTGTGAGTAGTCATGTTTGTTCCTGAGGACATGGGATAAGTCTTGTTATAAGTAATCATGTGAATTTGGTATTCGTTCGATATTTTGATGAGATGTATGTTGTCTCTCCTCTAGTGGTGTTATGCGAACATCGACCACATAACACTTCACCATTATTTGGGCCTAGGGGGAGGAATTGAGAAGTAATAAGTAGATGATGGGTTGCTAGAGTGACAGAAGCTTAAACCCTAGTTTATGCATTGCTTCGTAAGGGGCTGATTTGGATCCATATGTTTCATGCTATGGTTAGAATTATCTTAGTTCTTCTTTTGTAGTTGCGGATGCGAGAGAGGTTAATCATAAGTGGGAGGTTTGTCCAAGTAAGGGCAGCACCCAAGCACCGATCGACCCACATATCAAATTATCAAAGTAACGAACGCAAATCAAATGAGCATGATGAAAACTAGCATGACGGAAATTCCCATGTTTCCTCGGGAGCGCTTCACTTTATATAAGAGTTTGTCCAGGCCTGTCCTTTGCTACAAAAAGGATTGGGCTACCTTTCTGCACCTTTGCTACACTTGTTACTTGTTACTCGTTACAAATTATCTTATCACAAAACTATCTGTTACCGATAATTTTAGTGCTTGTAGAGAATACCTTACTGAAAACCGCTTGTCATTTCCTTCTGCTCATTGTTGGGTTCGACACTCTTACTTATCGAAAGGACTACGATAGATCCCCTATACTTGTGGGCCGTCAAGACTCTTTTCTGGCACCATTGTCGGGGAGTGAAGCGCCTTTGGTAAGTGGAATCTCGTAAGAAATTTTTTATAAAGTGTGCTGAAATTTACTATCACTTGTTACTATGGATAGTAATCCTTTGAGGGGTTTGTTCGGGGTATGTTCACCTCGACCGGAAGCACAAAGAGTTTCCCCTCAACCTACTGAACCTACCAAAGATATTTATTATGAAATTCCTTCAGGTATGATAGAGAAACTGCCGGCTAATCCTTATGCAGGAGATGGAACACTACATCCGGATTTGCATCTAATCTATGTGGATGAAGTTTGTGGATTATTTAAGCTTGCAGGTCTGCCCGAGGATCACGTCAAGAAGAAGGTTGTTACTTTATCTTTGAAGGAGAAGGCATTGACATGGTATATGCTATGTGATGATATTGGATCATGGAGCTACAGCCGATTGAAAATGGAATTTCATCAGAAGTTCTATCTTATGCATCTAGTTCATCGTGATCCGAATTATATCTATAATTTTTGGCCACATGAAGGAGAAAGAATTGCTCAAGCTTGGGGGAAGGATTAAGTCAATGTTATATTCATGCCCCAATCATGAGCTCTCAAGAGAAATTATTATTCGGAATTTTTATGCTCGACTTTCTCGTAATGATCAATCCATGCTCCATACTTCTTGTACTGGTTCCTATATGAAGAAAGATATTGACTTCAAATGGGATTTATTAGAGAGAATAAAACTCAACTATGAAGATTGGGAACTCGACGAAGGTAAGGAGTCAGGTATAAGCCTTAAGTTTGATTGTGTTAAATCCTTCATAGACACAGATGCTTTTCGTGAATTTAACACTAAATATGGACTTGACTTTGAGATACTAAATTCTTTCTGTGAATCTTTTGCTGCTCATGTTGACCTCCCTAAGGAGAAGTGGTTTAAATATCATCCTCCCATTGAAGTGAAAGTAGTTGAACCTATTAAAGTTGAAGAAGAAACTATTACCTATAATGTTGATCCTATTATTCCTGTTACTTATATTGAGAAACCACCTTTCCTTGTTAGACTAAAGGAACATTCTAAAGCTTCAACTGTGGTTCATAAGTGCTATGAGAGAACACCTACACCCCCTGAACAAATTAAAGTTGAGCCTAGTATTGCTATGGTTAAAGATCTCTTGGTTGATAATATTGAGGGGCATGTTATTCAATTCTGTGATGAAGATGCTAGAATTCCTAGACCTGATGCTAAGGATAAACATAGACCTATTTGTTGGCATGCCTGTTGTTTCTATTAAAATAGGAGATCATTGTTATCATGGCTTATGTGATGTGGGTGCCAGTGTGAGTGCAATTCCCTTTACCTTATATAAATAAATTATGAATGATATTGCACCAGCTGAGTTAGAGGAAATTGATGTTACAATTAAGCTTGCTAATAGAGATACTATAGCACCAGTTGGGATTGTTAGAGATGTTGAAGTATTGTCTGAGAAAATAAAATATCCTACTGATTTTTTTGTCCTTGGTTCCCCACAAGATGATTTTTGTCCCATTATATTTGGTAGACCTTTCTTGAATACTGTTAATGCTAGGATAAATTGTGAGAAGGAAACTATTACTGTAAGTTTTGGGGACACGTCTCATGAGTTTAATTTCTCTAAATTTCATAGACAACCCCATGATAAAGAATTTTATAGTAAGGATGAAATTATTGGTCTTGCTTCTGTTGTTGTGCCTCCTACTGACCCCTTAGAACAATATCTGCTAGACCATGAAAACGATATGCATATGAATGAAAGGAATGAAATAGATAAGATTTTATTTGATCAGCATCCTATCTTGAAACACAACTTGCCTGTTGAAATACTTGGGGATCCTCCTCCACCCAAGGGTGATCCTGTGTTTGAGCTTAAACAATTACCGAATACTCTGAAATATGCTTACATTGATGAAAAGAAGATATATCCTGTTATTATTAGTGCTAACCTTCCAGAGCATGAAGAAAATAGATTATTGGAAACTCCGAGGAAGCATCGTGCTGCTATTGAATATACTCTTGATGATCTTAAGGGCATTAGTCCCACTCTATGTTAGCACAAAAGTAATATGGAGCTCGATGCTAATCCAGTTGTTGATCACCAACGACGGTTAAATCCTAAAATGAAAGAAGTGGTAAGAAATGAAATATTAAATCTTATGGAGGCGGGTATCATTTATCATATTGCGGATAGTAGATGGGTTAGTCCTGTTCATTGTGTCCCTAAGAAAGGAGGTATTACCATAGTTCCTAATGATAAAGATGAATTGATCCCGCAAAGAATTGTTACAGGGTATAGAATGGTAATTGATTTTAGGAAATTAAATAAAGCTACTAGTAAAGATCATTACCCTCTACCTTTTATTGATCAAATGCTAGAAAGACTATCCAAACACACACATTTTTTTGCTTTCTAGACAGTTATTCTGGCTTCTCTCAAATATCTGTGTCAAAAGAGGACCAAGAGAAGACCACTTTTACTTGCCCTTTCGGTACCTTTGCTTATAGACGTATGCCTTTTGGTCTATGCAATGCACGTGCTACCTTTCAAAGATGTATGACTGCTATATTCTCTGATTTTTGTGAAAGAATTGTTGATGTTTTCATGGATGATTTTTCCGTTTACGGAACTTCTTTTGATGATTGTTTGAGCAACCTTGATCGAGTTTTGTAGAGATGCGAAGAAACTAATCTTGTCTTGAATTGGGAGAAGTGCCACTTTATGGTGAATGAAGGTATTGTCTTGGGACACAAAATCTCCGAAAGATGTATTGAAGTTGACAAAGCCAAAGTTGATGCTATTGAAAAAATATCGTGTCCTACGGATATCATAGGTATAAGAAGTTTCCTTGGTCATGCTTGTTTCTATAGGAGGTTTATTAAAGACTTCTCTAAGATTTCTAGGCCTCTCACTAATCTTTTTCAAAAATATGTTCCATTCGTTTTTGATGATGATTGTGTAGAAGCATTTGAAATTCTTAAGAATGCCTTGATTTCTGCATCTGTTGTTCAACCACCTGATTGGAACCTACCCTTCGAAATTATGTGTGATGCTAGTGATTATGCCGTTGGTGTTGTTCTAGGACAAAGAGTTGATAAGAAATTAAATGTTATCCAGTATGCTACTAAAACTCTAGACAACGTTCAAAAAGACTATGCTACCACTGAAAAGGAATTTTTGGTATTGTGTTTGCTTGTGATAAGTTCAGATCTTATATTGTTGATTCCAAAGTAACTGTTCACACTGATCATGCTGCTATTAAATATCTTATGGAAAAGAAAGATGCTAAACCTAGACTTATCAGATGGGTTCTTCTGCTACAAGAATTTGATTTGCATATTGTCGATAGAAAGGGTATTGATAACCCCCTAGCGGATAACTTGTCTAGGTTAGAAAATGTTCTTGATGACCCACTACCTATTGATGATAGCTTTCCGGATGAACAATTAGCTGTCATAAATGCTTCGCGTAATGCTCCATGGTATGTTGATTATGCTAATTACATTATTGCTAAATTTATACTGCCTAGTTTCACATACCAACAAAAGAAAAAGTTCTTCTATGATTGAAGACATTACTTTTGGGATGATCCACACCTTTACAAAGAAGGAGTAGATGGTGTTATTAGACGTTGTGTACCTGAGCATGAACAAGAATAGATCATATACGAGTGTCATTCCGAGGCCTACGAAGGACACCATGCTGGAGATAGAATTGCACACAAGGTAGTACAATCTGGTTTTTATTGGCTTACTCTCTTCAAGGATGCTCGTAAGTTTGTCTTGTCATGTGATGAATGTCAAAGAATTGGCAATATAGGTAGACGTCAGGAAATGCCTATGAATTACTCTCTTGTTATTGAACCATTTGATGTTTGGGGTTTTGATTATATGGGACCTTTTCCAAAGTCCAACGGGTATACTCATATTCTAGTTGCTGTTGATTATGTTACTAAGTAGGTAGAAGTTATTCCAAATAGTAGTGTTGATCATAACACCTCTATTAAAATGTTGAAAGAAGTTATTTTACCTAGATTTGGAGTCCCTAGATATTTAATGACTGATGGTTGTTCACACTTTATTCATGGTGCCTTCCGTAAATTGCTTGCTAAGTATGACGTTAATCATAGAAATGCATCTCCTTATCACCCTCAGTCTAGTGGTCAAGTAAAATTAAGCAATAGAGAAATTAAATTGATCTTGCAAAAGACTGTTAATAGATCTAGAAATAATTGCTCTAAGAAACTTGACGATGCATTATGGGCTTATAGAACTGCTTACAAAAACCCTATGGGTATGTCTCTGTATAAAATGGTTTATGGTAAAGCATGTCACTTACCTCTAGAACTAGAGAATAAAGCTTATTTGGCAATCAAAGAGCTAAATTATGATTTCAAACTTGCTGGTGAGAAGAGGTTATTTGACATTAGCTCACTTGATGAATGGAGGACCCGGGCCTATGAGAATGCCAAGTTGTTTAAAGAAAAAGTTAAGAGATGGTATGATAAAAGGATACAAAAGTGTTAATTCAATGTAGGTGACCATGTATTGATATACAATTCTCGTTTAAGATTTTTTGCAGGAAAACTTGTCTCTAAATGGGAAGGGCCCTACATTGTCGAGGAAGTACATTGTTCCGGTGCCATCAAGATCAACAACACCGAAGGCACAAATCCGAAGGTGGTAAACGGGCAAAGAATCAAACATTATATCTTAGGTATTCCCATAAATGTTGGAACAAATATTATCAATACCATAACTCCATAGGAGTATATTAGGGAGACCTATCAGAACGTTTTAGACTCCGAAAAGGAATAGGTATGTGGTACGGTAAGCAAACCGACTCCAAAACTTTCCCAATAGCAATTTTTCTCAGTTTTGGAATATTTAATAAATTAGGAAAATTTAAAGTAGTCCAAAAGATGCACGAGGAGGTGACAAGCCCGCAAGGCGCGGCCTACCCCTTGGCCAGGCCCCTGTGGCTTGTGGCAACCCCGTGCACCCTCTGGACTCTGTTTTCTTGTGGTACACTCCTTTAGGTCTGTAAAAATTCATTATATAATCTCCCGAGGGTTTTGACCATCGTACCATGGAAAAAATCCTCTGTTCTCTTTTGTTGTTGTTCTTCGGATAGATTTAGATCGTCATGACGTTCCCAAGTGCTCTAAAGGACAAGTTCTTCGAGAAGGTCATGAACCCTTATCTTGTAGAGGTGCTGCGACACCCTCAAACCATAGAGATGCGTGAGGGGGTGCTGCACATCTGTGATGTTGAAGGGCCAAAGAAGACCAGAAGCGTGGAAACGAGGCTCGAAGCAATGGAGCAGCAAGTCTTCAAGTGCCAAGGGATGGTGGAACATGGACTCAATGCCAATCATATGATGATCTCGGAGTTGACCCATAAACACAAGCTAGACACCAAGGACATCGGGGAGCACATCTTCAAGCTTTAAGAGAGAATCGAGCATCTCCAAGCCCAGATCTATGATCTGCAAAACCAAAATTGTGAGTATGAATACAGATTTAAGAGAATGAGTTTGGTAGCAGATTTGAGGATCCCGGAGACTCGTTCATCTTTTTACGATGGTGAGTCTATGCCTTGGAAGACGGAGGACAAGCTTCCAACCTCGTAAACAACTCCACCACCATCACCTCCGAAGAAGGACATCTAAACACATGGGTATGGGCACTCCCCTTGGCTTGTGCCAAGCTTGGGGGCCCGGTATCGTATCACCATCACACCTTTTCCTTTTCTTGTTTTTCTTAGTTCGGTCCTTTTGGTTTTATCTTGATCTAGTAGAATAAAATTTTAGTATGATATAGCTTTGAGTTTTGCTTTATTTTCCCCTTATGTAAGCAAGTTAGGGAGTTATATAATAAAAAGTAGTTTTGATGTGAGGGCTTTGCTTGTTTGCTATGATCTTGAGAAAAATGAATAAGAAATAAAAGAAGAATAGAATAAAAGCAAAGAGTATATATGATGTTCTTATGGGGAGTGATGACTTCACATACAAGAAGTATGTCGGTTGAAATTTGTTGGGAGTTGACAAACATAGCGATTGCTCATTGGGGGCAATTAAAAGTAAGTAATAAAGAAAGAGAGGTTCACATATAAATATATTATCTTGGACATCTTTTATGATTGTGAGCACTCATTAAAATATTATATGTTAAGAAGTTGATGTTGGACAAGGAAGACAACATAATGGGTTATGTTTGCTTATTTCCGAATAAGTTATATGGTTATAGATCCTCCAACATGTAGTGCTTGCTTCCACCTCACAATAGCCAAAACTTCCGCACCAAGTAGAGATATTACTTGTGCATCCAAATACCCTCAACCCAGTTTTGCCATGAGAGTCCACCATACCTACCTATGGATTGAGTATGATCCTTCAAGTTGTCATCAGTGCATAAAGCAATAAGAATTGCTCCTAAATATGTATGATCTTTTATTGTAAGGGAAATAGGCGTTGTACAAAGTTGTGATGGTAAATAAATAAAAGCGGCGGACTGCATAATAAAGGTTGCTATCACAAAGGCAATACAACGCGGCGCTCCTTTGCATTAAGGGTTCGCACACCCAACAACAAAAAGCGCATGACAACCTATGCTTCCCTCCGCGAAGGGCCTATTTGTTACTTTTACTTCCTAAGTACTTACCTTTATGCAAGAGTCATGGTGATCTTCACCACTTCCTATATTTTTCTTTTTCGATCGGCAAGCATTATGTGTTGGGGAATGATCTAAACACATATATCCACTCGGATATGGGTGATCATGAGTTATTATTGTTGACATCACCCTTGAGGTGAATAGTTAGGAGGCGAAACTATAAGCCCCTATCTTTCTCTGTGTTCAATTGAAGCTTTGACCTCATGAGTACCGCGTGAGTGTTAGCAATTATGAAAGACTAAAAGATGATTGAGTATGTGGATTTGCTTTACAAGCTCTTATATTGACTCTTTCTGATGTTATGATAAATTGCAAATTGCTTCAATGACTGAGAGCATAGTTTGTTGGTTGTCAATAGAGTTCTTGGTTCATACTTTTACCCTATGAATGAATTGTTACTCTAGTATAAGAGATTATATATCAATAAGTGTTGCTATTCTCAAGATGATCATGATGCCCTCATGTCCGTATTTCATTTTATCGACACCCCTATCTCTAAACTTGGGTACATATTTATCGATCTCGGCATTCGCTTGAGGACAAGCGAGGTCTAAGCTTGGGGGAGTTGATATGTCCATTTTGCATCATGCTTTTATATTGATATCTATTGCATTATGAGCTGTTATTACATGTTATGGTACAATAATTATGCCTTTTCTCTCCTATTTTACAAGGTTTACATGAAGAGGGAGAATGCGGGCAGCTGGAATTCTATACTGGAAAAGGAGAAAATCTGAGAAACCTATTCTGCACAACTCCAAAAGTCCTGAAAAGTTATGGAGAATTATTTTGGAATATATAAAAATTATTGGGCGAAACAAATACCAGAGGGGGCCCACCAGGGGGTCACAAGCCTGCCAGGTGCGGCCTACCCCCCTGGCCGTGCCTAGGTGGCTTGTGACCCACCTGGCAGGTCTCCGACGCCCATCTTCTGCTATATGAAGGGTTTTGACCTGAAAAAAATCATAATAGAGTTTTCGGGACGAAGCGTCGCCGTCTCGAGGCGGAACTTGGGCAGAACCAATCTAGAGCTCCGACGGAGCTGTTCTGCCGGGGAAACTTCCCTCTCGGAGGGAGAAATCAAAGCCATCGTCATCACCAACGATCCTCTCATTGAGAGGGGGTCAATCTCAATCAACATCTTCACCAACACCATCTTCTCTCCAAACCCTAGTTCATCTCTTGTATCTGATCTTTGTCTCAAACCTCAGATTGGTACCTATTGGTTGCTAGTAGTGTTGATTACTCCTTGTAGTTGATGCTAGTTGGTTTACTTGGTGGAAGATCATATGTTCAGATAATTTATGATAATTAATACTCCTCTAATTATGAACATGAACAGGCTTTGTGAGTAGTCATGTTTTTTCCTGAGGACATGGGATAAGTCTTGTTATAAGTAATCATGTGAATTTGGTATTCGTTCGATATTTTGATGAGATGTATGTTGTCTCTCCTCTAGTGGTGTTATGTGAACGTCGACTACATAACATTTCACCATTATTTGGGTAAATTAATAAGTAGATGATGGGTTGCTAGAGTGACAGAAGCTTAAACCCTAGTTTATGCATTGCTTTGTAAGGTGCTGATTTGGATCCATATGTTTCATGCTATGATTAGATTTATCTTAATTCTTCTTTCGTAGTTGTGGATGCTTGCGAGAGAGGTTAATCATAAGTGGGAGGTTTGTCCAAGTAAGGGCAGCACCGAAGCACCGGTCCGCCCACATATCAAATTATCAAAATAACGAACATGAATCAAATAAGCAAGATAAAAACTAGCTTGATGGAAATTCACATGTGTCCCCGGGAGCGCTTCACTTTATATAAGAGTTTGTCCAGGCCTGTCCTTTTCTACAAAAAGGATTGAGCTACCTTGCTACACCTTTGCTACACTTGTTACTTGTTACTCGTTACAAATTATCTTATCACAAAACTATGTGTTACCGATAATTTTAGTGCTTGGAAAGAATACCTTACTGAAAACCGCTTGTTATTTCCTTCTGCTCCTCGTTGGGTTCAATACCCTTACTTATCGAAAGGCCTACGATAGACCCCCTATACTTGTGGGTCATCACTTGGCATCGGGCCGACACAAGAGCAAGCAGAGGCATCAGATGGAGGGGTATTGCATGCTCTATGCCGACTACTTCATCAACTCTCCATTGCACGGTGAGAAAGTATTTCGGCGTCGTTACCGGATGAACCGGAAGCTCTTCCTCAGGATTGTTAATTCCGTCTCGGAGTTCGACAAATATTTCGTTTGGAATAAGGATTGCACCGGCACATTTGGATTCTCCTCACTCTAGAAATGCACCCAAGCTATGAGGATGCTTGCATACAGAAAAAGGCACACTTTGCAGTGCTCGAATGTCTTCGCCAAGCTCGTTGAAGGTCATACTCCTCCGTTGAACTTTGAGGTCAATGGGCACCACTACAACGAGGGATACTATCTAGCAGATGGTATCTATCCGAGATGGTCCACATTTGTGAAGACTATCTCAAAACCTATGTCGCCAAAGAAGGCACACTTTGCTAAGTGTCAAGAGGGTTGCAGGAAAGATGTCGAGCGAGCATTTGGTGTGCTCCATTCTCGATTTGCTGTTGTCCGATACCCCGCTCTGATTTGGTCGAAATCGTAGATGTGGGAGATCATGAATTGTTGTGTCCGCTTGCACAACATGATCATTGAGAGTGAGCAGGAAGAGCCAGTGTTTAACATTGAACCATATCATAGGATGAGACCTCTTGCAGTTGTTGATCAATAGGTACCAACAACATGGGCTGCCTACCTCAATGTGCTCTAGGAGATCCGAGACCCACAAGTGCATTAAGAACTGCATGACGATCTGGTGGAGCACCTATGGAGGCTCAAGGGCAACGCCTAGTTTAATTTGTTTTAATTTATGTTGGAACTTGCTTCATTGAACTATTTGATTTTGTATTAATTTCTATGATGAACTTTGGTACTAAACATTTAGTTTTTTGTTGAATTTATGCCGAAAGAGCGTCGAATTTGTTGATTTTAAGATGAAAGAGCACATGATTTTTTAAATTTATGCCGAGATAGCACCGAATTTGGGCCGAATCTACGCCCATACTGGGGCGACCGTGGGGCGGCGGCTAGGAACCTGAGCCCCCCCCAGGCCGATTTTAGCGCCGGCTTGGCCCCAAGCGGCGCTATTTCGGCCCCCGGGAGTGGGGTGGGGGGGGGGGCGAACGGTTGGAGATGCTCTTAGGACCCAACGAGTCCATATGTGAGTGATAGAACGTGAGGGTGCCAAATGGAAAAAGATCCTCATGCAGACGTGAGCTGTACAAGTTATTGAATTGTTTTAAATACCATTTTCATTTTACAATAAACGTCGATGATCTAGTATAAAATTTATAGTAGTTTAATATAGAATCTACGACATTTATGTTAGGACGAAGGGAGTATTATATATTGTAATAAATTCTGAGTATAACCTAATTCAGAAGTTTCGAATATATGACACCATCGGCCTCGCTTAGACTCAAGAGGCACTTTTCGTTCTTCCCTTGGATAAGGATGGCTCTTCGTCCTAAAGAGCCCGAAGATATGCATATGTGGTACGAAGAGAACCTCTTCATTTGTTGTCAGGCCAAAAAATATCTTAGTTCACATCAAGGCCGTGGAGTCTTCACAGAAACAGTTGGACGAAGTTGCATGTCCGGATGAAATGACCTCTTTGTTCATGTCGTGGACGAAATGTCCTTTATTTTCCTTTGATTGATTGCACCGCCATTTTCTGCCTTTTCCCTTCCCACCCTTGTCGAAATGACTCTTCCCGCTCAATTTGCGCGCCAACACTTCTTCGCCATCGTCCCCGCTCAATCCCCCCCCCCCCAAAAAAACACCTACCCTCATTCTATCAAACTCCTCCCTCGTCCCGACATGATGTCTTCTGCATGTTTTCTTAGCCATTTTCTAATCATCCCAGGTCAAAACTCATGTGGTTTTCCTCCAATGATGTCTCATTTCCTTTTGTCTAATGTCACAAAAATGCAGATGACTATTAAGGGAGATGTGTGTTTTGAAGAAGCAATTAGTAATTGTTAAACATAGATGAACTGTATTTGGACCCTATGCCACAGGGGAGAATACCGCGGCATCATGCTACATCGTCGATTGGTGGCACAAGCTAAAGAAAGTGTTTGAAGACTATGACTTTATGCCAAGCAAAGGAGCTCAAAACATAGCCAATGCCCATGTTGCATCAGAGCAGGGTGGCGGTAGCTCTAAGAAAGTGAAGGATGACGATGATGACATCATGCCAAGCATAAAAAAACACTTAACATGTCTACCCACACAGAATCAAACATGAAGGAGAGGGTGTGCGCCAATTGCGAAAATGCATGTAACTTGCACTACAAACTGTTCCTATTTTTGAGCCGGCCCATGCACAGGGTGGGACCTCCCAATTTCTATCATATCACGTATTTTTTCCTTTTTTCCTTTTATTTTTATTCTTATTTATAAAAATTCGTGAATTCAAAAAGTTCCAAATTTCCACCAAAAATGTGAATTTCAAAAATATATGTTCAAGAAATCATAAAATGTACGTACATACGAAGATATGTTTAGATTTTCAAAAATGTTCGCATATCAAAAATTGTATAGAGAATTTTATTTCCGGAAATCACAAAATGTTCCTAGATAAAAATTGATTGTGAATTTTAAATACAATTCTGAAATTTGAAAAAAAATCCATCTATTGAAAAAACTAAGAGTTTTGGAAAAATGTTAACAATTTCATTAAATAGAATTGTTTTTGTATGAAGGTTTGTAAAATTGAAAAAGCTCATGGTTTATTTTTTACGAACTTAAACAATATTTAAATTTTGAAAAAGGTCATGATTTCACAAAACGTTCATGAAATAAAAATATATTTAAGATTTCAAAAAAATGTGCACCGATTTGAAAAATTGTTAGCAAAATAAAAATAAATAGATTAGATTATGAAATAAAGAAAAGGAAAGAAAAAAGCGAAATGAAAGAAAACAGTATTGGATACGTAGTGGGAGGGTGGTAAGACGTTAAGGATTTAGTTTCGAAAATCTTAACACTAAAAATACGGCAATGAAAATGATTCGGGATTTAAAAGTACGATTTAAAAAATAAAATATTATGAATAAATGCAAACCAACGATAGAAACTTAGTTTGAACAAGTGCATCTGCGTCACTTTTTAATGTGTGAGAACATGGGAAATGACGTATAAAGGGGTAACCATTAATTAGTGATTTTGATTAACTAGAGTTGGCTAGCACTACAACCGTCGTATTTGGTTTGACGCCGATTCCGATTTCTTCCTAGCAGATGTGGGGTTTAGCATCTCGCTTTATGACTGCTCTGGACCGCAGGGCCGAGCTTCTTATAAATCTCTATTTCTAAAAGGGTATTTGGTAACTTCTTTTTTGAATTTTTTTTGTCTCCCCTTTCATCTTTGTGTGGGTTTATTTTCTTTCGTTTATTTTCGTCCGGTTTTTTGTTCCTCCTCCCACCACCATCCTTTCACATTGGTTTTTTAACCTTTCAATAAAAAAATTTCTAATATTTCTGAGTTTTCCTACTAATCAGTAATGTTACAAATGGTAGGAAACAATAATACGTTACCAAATGATGAAATCTAATTACGTGGCAATTAATTTTGAATCTTAACTTTCCTAACACATGGATCTTTTCTAACAATTAAATCTCTATTATTAAATGACAATAAATGTGTTAGGAAAGTTATGATTTAAGATTGATTGTCACGTAATCTGGAGCATTTTGTAAGTTGTCTTCGTTTGTTCGCTCGCTCCTCCTTGCACGACCTCTCCACTTTCACCGATTTTTTTGCAATCCAACCTGCCCGTTGCCGGGTTTTTTCTCGGCTCACCCTATGCACAAAAAAGAGAACCAAAAAAAGCCCCGTCGATGAAAACCTACGTCATCACTTGCCCTTCCGAGCGTGCAGATCGCTTCATGAGGGTTTTCATTGCCGCCGCGGCTCATCCGCCCTATCTCCCAGCGCCACCGCGTGCCCCTATCGCTCGCCCGCGCCATCGCGCACCCCTATCGCTCGGCCGTGGCACCGCACAGCGTCCTCGATCCTCCCCTCTACGCATCGTCGCTGCACGGTCTCCATCATCACTGCTCCGGTCGTGGCCTTCTCCAGGCGAGTAGGACGGTGGTGGCATTCTTCTTTGGATCGAGTTAGATGCAGGTGTTGGAGGGCACCGCCGGGAGTCTCGGCTCTGATGACATCGCCTTCTCATCGCGCATCAAGGTCTCCGATGAAAGACAACGACGGATGAAACTTTCTCCTCAGTTAGGATCTTGTTTGATAAATCAAGATCAAATTTTCCAGGGATTTCCTACTAATCGTCCCTATCAAGGTAAGGACAGGATTTGTGACCCGTGCCTTTGGTGTTTCCTACTCTTGTTCTCATCCTGGCCGGAAGCTGCGTGGGGTTGTGGGTGTGCAGACATGATGATACCTGTCACATATCTCAAGTTTTTTCATGGAGAAGGAAGCCGGTATGTACTCTTATTCCTCAACTTGCACTGTCTATACAACACATTGCCTGGACATCACTGCACGTTCGCGGACGTGCTCCTACAGTATTTATTTGCAAGCCAATCAAAAAAAATTAGCATGTATTTATTTGGAAGGACGAGTATCTTTGTGAGGAACATCTTTGCGTTATGGCACATGTCTATTATCTCTCTTAATGGAAGAGACAGGCAACGTCTTGGTTGCTTGTTCTTAAAAAAAGTACGACGCATGTTATATCGTTATTAGAAGCAATTTGTGTTAGAAAGTAAGAGTTCAGTGTTGTGCTTCAGTTTTTGTTACATGCAAAATGAATATAATTAGTTAATTATATTTTCTTTTACAAAGAGGTATTTATGTTGCTGGCTTTTGTGGTATCATGCGTGCACCTAAAATGTGCATATTATCGAATCTTTTGGAGAAAAAGAGTGAGGGATTATTGTGGCCATCATCTGCATAGCACCACACCTAGAGCTAAAATCAAGTAACCTTCAGGGTTTTTGTTGACAAGAAAGACATTGAACTTTTAACAGCTTGAAGTTAATTGAACATTTTCATACTGCATTGCACCATGACTGACGCACTCGACCACGACAAGGAGCAGCTCAGGAAGCACTTGGACACAAGGGCAGCGGCCGAGCGACAGTAGCATCGCAAGGCCCCGATGTAGAAAAAAAATTAGACCTATGAATTTTAATGTGCATTGTATCATGTGCGTGTAGTTGGGGCAAAAGAAAATTAAACAGCCCATGGCACCGCACGGGCGTTCTACTAGAGGTGTGACATATTGTATGGCGACACAACATGACTGTGCTTGGCATGACTCGACTGGGTAGAAGATCATGCCGGACGACAAGGGCGTCGTCCAACTTCCTCTCCATGCCACACATACAAACATGTCGGCTATGTGCCTCAAACTAATTGAGAGTTGTGAGCCTATCTGCACCTCCCGTCCGGATCCAACTGCCCAGGATGCCAGACCGGCGGCGGGCGTGCTGGCTTAGTGTCAAGGCGCGACGGGAGAGGTTGTTGGGTAGAGAAGGTGGAGGGCTATGTCGTGGTGAGGATTACGAGGGGCGGACGTGGAGGGAAAGGGAGCCGGTGGGGAGAGGGAGCCTTGTGCCTAGTCATGGCGTGATGGGAGGGTGCCTTGTAAAAATGGTGGCAATGATACGTGGCGAGAGATGAGATTTGTCAACACCCGTTGTCTGGCAGGGAGAGCGGGAGGCAGCTGTGTAGTGAGTGAGTGAGAGGAATGACTGTTTTTCCTTCAAGAAAAGGAGAAAGGATGAGTTGCTACGCGGTGACATAAATGTCACATAGCATAGCAAGTCTTCTTTAAAAAAAAAAACCATCCAAGTGATCTATAGTTATGGGTTATTATTTCTAACTCATTAAAATCGGGATGTGACTCACATTGTACATACAAATGAAACTAAAGACAACATTTCTCACATTCTATTGAAATATTTTAAATCAATCAAATAGATCTAAGTTTGCAACAAATAATTAGTTAGATCATTGCTTTCTATATACACAACTCTCTATGTACGCTGACTAGGAGCTCCCCTCCTCTATCGAAGAGCCGAAGAGAACGAGGAATGTCTCAAAAAGAAAAAAAGGAAAAATGAGACGCACGCCTAAAAAAAGACGCACACGACTAGACACTGAATGCAGAAACAACCAACACGGTCCGCGCGCAACGTAGGCGGCGACGTAGCGTAGTCGCTGAATTTGCTAATGGCAATTTGAACACCAATCAGTAATAAAGCTCATGATTTTTTACCTGTGCGCTCCCTGCGTAATACAGCCGAAAGTTTCTAGATCGATTGCTAACGATAACGCTAGCTAGAGGCTAGAAGGGTGCACGCGCCAAACTGCCAACTGAACACTACTATTGGGTGATCGGGTGAATCCGCGAAGCGCGTGCAATGTGATTGACGGGCCAGATCATGAGCGAAGAACAAAGTGACTGTCGAGCCGTGTACTCGTGATAATAGCTTCCACTTCCGACTTGTCCATGCAGTGCCTGGCTATAGGTCGATGTATTTGATCCGGCGACCTCACAGTCATTCGCATGATGCACTGACCACTGCAGCGTCTCGCGTTAGCTTCTCATGTACTGCTTCTTCCTCCTTTTCTTCTTACATTGGCTTTTTTCTATTTCTTTTCGTTTTCTCTCTTTTTGTCTTTTTATTATTATTTTGGAACGGTTTTGTTTTGCTTTTATTCTTTGTTCGAACAGAAAAAAGATATACTTCCTTGTTCGATGAGCCTTTTCAATTCAGTCGACATTTCCAAAACAGGTGAACTTTTGTGAAATTTGATGATTTTTTATCAAATACGATGATCTTTTTTTTCAAATTCATGAATATTCTCTTTATTCATGAACTGTTTTTCAAAATTGATGATTTTTATAAAATTTGGAGATTTTTTATAAAATTAGTTATTTTATGAAATTTTATTAACTATTTTTTGAATTCACCGAACTTTTTCAAATCTGATGAACATTTTCCAAATACGATGAATGTTTTTCAAGTTAATGTTATTTTTTCTTCAAATTTATAATTTTTTTTGAAAATCGATTAACTATTTTACAAACTCGATGAATTTTTTTCTCAAAATTGATGAACCTTTTTCAATATTGATGATTTCTTTTTCAATACTGGTAAACTTTATTTCCATAAAGGATGAACTTTTCTCACTTTTTCATAACCTTTTTGCAAATTCAATGAACTTTTTTTAAGTTTCTGAACTTTTCTGCAAAAATGATGAAGTTTTTTTAAGTTTGTGAAATTTTCTTCCAAAATGATGAACTTTTGTCGCAAAATCACGTTTAAAAAAACTAAGTGATTAATAAATATCGCGGACACACTTGCTCATAAAGAGTTAACGTTATTATCAATCACATCTGTCCAGTGGTTGTAGTGGTTAGGTGAACTTGAACAAGGATATGGTGATGTGGGTTCAAATCCTGGAGGCGACATTTTTGCTTTTTTGTGGCGTTATATGTTCACTGCGCTTTTCCTTTTGCGGGCCGGCCGACAAGGAAATGGGCGTCCGCCTCTATTCCTCGCCTTCAGCGAGTATAACTCCCGACTTGCTGAAGGGGGGCAGCAATATGAGCCGGCTCACGCGCGTGCGAGGCCACAGCCTGTTTTTCTGTTTTTTTTTTACGTTTCACGTTTTCTGTTTTATTTTTGTACTTTTGTTTACACTTTAAAATATTCTTCATATATGAAAAACACGTTTCAGAAAAACATTTGAAAAATATTGAACAAGTATAAGCGTCCGACCTGTAATTTTTTTGCGGAAAGTAGTAGAAATAAGATGGAGAATAAACATGAAAAACATGGCTTGTATGGTGTTAAGAACAATCTCCTACTTACCCATCACGAACACGAGCCTAGTATAGTGGCTAGTTGCCTTCTTCTGAACCAGGAGGGCAGGGTTCGAAATTCATTGGTACCCCCATTTCTCCTCTCCACATTAAACGAATTGTAAGCCAGCGGGAGCATCTTTTGGCGATCGCTAAAATAATCGTTAAAATACGGGTCGACGTAGAAAAACCTGTCTTATCCGTAAGATCTCCCCGATCTCTCTAGATTCAAGGGGTGAGAGGATGACCCGAACTCGACCCCTATCCGCAGCGAGATTTGACAGGAGGGATATTTCCGCGTGGCCGTTCCCGCCTCCTGCACCTCCGCCACCATTGCCCCACCACCTCCCGCTCCGGTGCAACTTCCCCGTCAGTCCTTCGCCGCCATGGATGACTCCCTGCTGCCACCCGTCACCGTCGAGGTCGCGCAAGCTCAGTCCCCTCGGGCGGATCTCGTCGCCGACCATGTTGGCCCGCTCGTCACCCAAGGCACCAATGCGCCTGCCCGCAAGCGGCAGGGCAACGTGATCGTGTAGGCGGGAATCCGGATGCCGCTGTGCGATCCTGGCCGGCGGCCGAGAAGGTCGGCAAGCTCTCCGGCGTAAAGCAGAGGAAGATTTCGGCTACAAAGAAGCTAGCTACTTCATCCACTCCCTCCGCCCCGGAAATGCGTTCCTCGGCGATGCCTTTCAACGGTGATGCTCCCATCGCAAGCGAGGTGTTTGACGAAATGGCCGGAAGGTATGCGTCTTGTTCATGGTAATTTTCTTTGCGTTTCGCCATTTGCGATAGTTCTTGACTTGCTGTCGTTCAATATAGCGGTGATTCGAACAATGCAACTACCGAGTTCGTGAACTTGTTGGACACCAACGCCGTTGACATCGATCAAGCCCAGTTCGTCGCATTTGATTACAATGAAACGGAGGGCGGCGTGGATGAAGAGGAGAATGGCCGCGTCAGCCAGTGCGTGTTACAGTGCCGGAGATGTTTTCTCTGCTTCATATGGTGCCAATGTCGATGATTTCGGTGCGGGAGTTGGAACAAGCGCCGGAGGTGGATTTGGTGGTGGCGATGAACTTCAAGATGGACTCGATGCCGCGGAGTGAAGATCGACCAAGATGATGTCGGACGTGGTCGTCACTTTTGCAAGACCATCTTTTGCGTTTGTCCTACTAAACTGAAGCTTTTATTTACGCATAAACTGTGTCATGCTGTTTGAATTTGAACTTATTTGTCGGAACCTGTGTCAAATTCAAGAATTGCGCTCTTTGGTTTGTGGGTCAACGCGACGGTGCCAAACAGACCCCACAAAGTCGACCCGTAAAAAAGCATATTCCGCGAATATATTTTTATACGGGTCCGTTTGGGGGTCTGCATCTGCGGCCGTTCGCGTCGCCCCGCAAATGTCGTTTTTCGCGAACTGCAAACGTGTTTTACGGGCCGGCGGGATGCGGGATCTGCTAGAGTTGCTCTAAGACGATCCGAGTTGACCCAAAAGGCTTAGTTAACTGTTTTTCGATATAAAACATTTCATGAATCCTCCAAAACATTTCTTTTATAAAAACATATAAAAATTGAGAAAATTGAAAATGTCGTGCATTGAATTTGTGAGAAATGTCATTCTCTAATATCAGAAATTAACCATGCGTATTGAAAAAATAAATTAGCCATGGATGTTAAAAAGTATATATTAAAACTGGCCGTGCTCCTATAATTTGAGTAGCCATGCGAACAAAACAGAAGAAAAAAATGCCATGATAATTTTTTCATCTCTTAATAAATAAAAATTTCATCTCTTAATAATAAAAATGCCATCTCATAACTACAAATGCCATCTCATGGCAATAAAAAAATTCCATCTCTTAATAATAAAAATGCCATCTCTTAATAAAATATTACATCTCTCAATAATAAAAATGCCATCTCTTTAATAAAAAAATGCCATCTCTTGATAATAAAAAATGCCATATCTTAATAAATAAAAATGCCAATAAATGACATGCAAAAAAGGAAAATTCGAGTTGAAAATAAAATAAAATTTAAAATGCTATGTGACATTGTTCAAAAATTTATAAACTGGCATAAATTTTTTCTACAAAATGTCATCTAGTGACAAAAGAAAAAGATTGGGAATGAATCCCGGGTCTCCTCGGTGGAGGGGCGCATCACTAGCTAGTGCGTTGGATGTATTGTTTTGGTTAGTGATGCGTTCACCCGCCTTTATCATACAACGAACTAGTTTAAAAATCTGACATGACTCTGATCCCACGCCAAGATTCGCGCAGAGGAATCCAACATGAGATAAGGCGTTCCTTGGAAATGCTAGATATCTCACTTTCGCTGGATGACATTTCACATTAAAATAGCTTGAGGAAATCTCAAAAACAAAATTTGAGCAACCTTGAAACCAATGTTCTTCCCCCCCCCCCCCCCCCATTAGAGCATCTACGACCGAGTTCTCTATACTGACCAGGCCGGTTGCCTGGTCAGTGACCGATCACATTTCCCCGACCAAACGGGACTCTTCAAACGACCCCTGTACGCCGGCCTAAGTAAGACACTCATACCTAGCCCAAATATGGGTTGGATATGAGGCGGACCAGACCTTAGCACACTCTCTTACTCTTCGCCTCACTATGTGTTGATTCCCTCCCCCCTTCGTCTTAATGTCGAGCACCGACAGCGGTGGCGGTGGATCCGACAACAAGGACGACTAGGACGCCTTCGTCCGTAAGGAGGACATGGGCGACGGTGAGGAGCTGCCCTCCACATTGCGCTGCAGCGGTCGGGGGTCGCGGTAGCTCGGGCTCCATTTGGTACCCTATAGCACGGCGTCACGGTGCGGATGCCTGCCGTGGCCCGTCGTCACCGTGCACTCAGCTTGCTCGGCTTCGATAGCCCGGCGGCTTCCTCCTCCCCCTCCAGTGGCTGCTCGTCATGGGCATTGGTGAGTGTTCATGCCCGCTCCCACAATGCCCAGGACTGCTACTTGAGATGCGTTAGGATTTTCCCCGAAAAGGAAGGCTGATGTAGTAAAGTAGCGGAAATTATTTCTCTCAGTTAAGAACCAAGGTTTATTGAACCAGTAGGAGTACAACCGAATACGTAAATAGCGGCACCTACACACAAAAGAGCAAATACTTGCACCCAACGTAGGCAAGAGGGTTGTCAATCCTCTTGTACTTGTTGAATAGCAAAGATTGAATTTGATAAAGCTAGATAGATAATTGAAAAATAAAATAAAGATAATGAAAATGCAGCAAGGTATTTTTGGTTTTTAAAATATGATGAAGGTAGACCCGGGGGGCATAGTTTTCATTAGATGCTTCTCTCCTTTAGCATGGCATACGATGAGTAAACAAATTACCGTTGGGAAATTGATAGAAAAGCGAAAAGTTGTGACGATATTCATGGAATGATCATATATATAGGCATTACGTCAGTGACAAGTAGACCGACTCCTACCTGCATCTACAACTATTACTCCACCAGTCGATCGCTATTCGGCATGCATCTATGGTATTAAATTCATGACAAAAAGAGTAACGCTTTAAGCAAGATGACATAATATAGACAAAGAAAGACATGCATTATGTTTAGACTCCATCGTTTCCTCCTTAATGGCAACAATACAAATGCATGCCTCACTGCCCCATTTGTCACGAGGTGAGGACACCACAAGATTGAACCCACTACTAACGCACCACTTCCAGTGAAGATCAATAGATTAACTTGGCCAAAGAAAACCCATAGATCGGAAATCATTACATAGCTATGTAAATCATCCATAATAAAATTCATATTTGACTCAACTACTTTTAGTGAACAATCTTATCATGAACTCCCAATTCATCAGATCCCCAAAAAACCACCGCACAAAAGGATTACATCGGATGGATCTCCAAAGAGAACATGGTTTTGAAGATCAAAGAGAGAGAAGAAGCCATCTAGCTAATCACTATGGACCCATAGGTCTGTGGTAGACTACTCACACATCATAGGAGAGGCAGCCAGGCTGATGTACAAGCCCTCCGTGATCGAGTCCCCCTCCGACAAGACGTCGAAAAAGGCTCCAAATGGACCGCGGAAGAAGAGAGACTTGCGACAACGGATTTTTTTTCTGCTGGCTCTCTGTCTTTTATGGAATATTTCAAATTTATAGAAGTGGAATTAGGTCAAATGGATGCACGAGGGGCCCACAAGGCATTAGGGCGCGCCCTACCCCCCTAAGCATGCCATGTTGCCTTGCCGTCTCCTTGTTTGTCTTTTGGTCTCTCCCGAAGCTTCCAGGGTCTCTTCTGGTCTAGAAAATATCTACAAAAGTTTCATAGCGTTTGGACTCCATTTGGTATTAATTTTCTTTAAAACCAAAAACAGGCAAAAACAACAACAACTGACACTAGGCATTGGGTTAATAGGTTAGTTCCCAAAAATGATATTAAATTGCATAAAAAGTATCTAAGATTGATAATAGAAAAGAATGAAGCAATAAAAAATTATAGATATGTTGGAGATGTATCAAGCATCCCCAAGGTTAATTCTTGCTTGTCCTCGAGTAAGTAAATGATAAAAATAGTTTTTTTGCTGTTGAATGCTATGTAGCATATTTATCATGTAATCTTTTGCATGGAGTGAAATATTGACAAAATATGAAGTAATCAATATCAACATAATAATATCCAAGAATGTAAGAACATAATCATTATTATTTTAAAACATACGATGCTTAACGAATGTTATCTCTACTCATTGAATTATGTAAGAAATGGCATGACTCCGTGTTCTAACACAAATACAAATCATGATCACCCCGATGTCATGCCACGCATTTGGCTCCAACTTTTTCACGCGCTCAACCTTTTCAACTTACACTCAATACATGAGCGTGAGCCATGGACATAGCACCATGGGTGGAATAAAATATGGTCGTAGAGATCAAATAAGGAAGACAAAAGTGGAGGAAGTCTTGCATCAACTAGGCGGATTAACAGGAAATGAAGAGGCCCATCAATCGATATCAATGCAAGGAGTAGGGATTTCCATGCAACTGATGCACTAGAGCTATAAGTATATGGAAGCTCAAATTGAAACAAAGTGGGTGTGCATCCAACTTGCTTGCTCATGAAGACCGAGGGCATTGGAGGAAGCCCGTTATCGGAATATACAAGCCAAGTTCTAAAATGAAAATAATTCCCACTAGTGTATGAAAATAACAAATCAGGAGACTCTCTCTATATGCACACCATGGTGCCACTTTGAGGCACAAGTGTGGTAAAAGGATAGTGGCGTTGCCCCTTCTCTCTTTTGATATCTGTAAGTGCATCTAGTGCCCCTTAGTGATTTTGGTGTATTGAAGACTTATAGGTTAAGGAACTAATGTGTTTGTGAGTGTACACATGCTCTATAAGTCGATGAGGAGTTTGATATATTGGAAGATTACCGACCCCTAAAAATGTATGTCTTCAACTGAAGACTTTGGTGAAGACTTTGGTATTCCCTGGAGACTTTGAAAATGAAGAAGTTGGTGTGAACTTGAAGATATGAACGAGGACTATGAAGCGTGAAGACTTTTGTTTTCTTAGTTTCATTTCCTTTCTTTGAGTCATAGGAAACACCGTACTGTTAAAGGGGGCCGAGGTAATACTAAGGAAAATTTCCAACTGATGCTCAACTCAAAATCCTCAACCTATCCAATCCTTTGAGTGAAGCCTTTTGGAAATCTCTTACAGTTCAGTCAAGTTCTTCAATGATGGAGACGAAGTTCTTCTGGTCTCTGAGAAAATTGGTCTGATTGAGGAGTTAGGATTTCACCAGTGCGAATTGCCTACAAGTGAGGAATATGATAAGCCTGAGGACTTTCATAGTACAAAAATTTGACTGTTGCTGTTCTTAGCACGAGCTGTCCCCAATCATCTTATCCACATAACGGTCATATCATTGGGGGCATTTATGTCTTATCATGTCAGGTTGCACCCTGGCTATAAATAGCCACCCCCCACAACCACTAGTTGGTTGGCTGCCCCGAGAGAGAACTGACACTTGTCATTTGAGAGCAACCCATCCTCTGAGGATTTTGAGAGAAAATCATCAGTGAGGAAAAACCCAAATCCAAACCACCAACCCCAAAGTGATTGAGCGTCACTGAAGTGATTGTTCCTGTGTGGAACCGATACTTGTTACCTTTGAAGACTGTGTATCTTCCAGACGGTTAGGCATCATGGTCTAGTGCATCCTACAGTCAATTGGGAATCACGGAGTGACTTGGTCTAGAGCATCCAGCAGTCAATTGTGGATCGTTGGGTGACCAGTTTGTGGGGTTTTTGGAGGTCTACCCTGAAGACTTACCACGATTGTTTGGCGAGGACTTTGTGACCTTAGGTCAAGGAGAATACGATAAGGACTATGTGTTCTCTGGTTTAAATACCAGGCCGCTCCAAACCAGACATACGACTGTCACAGCAGTTGGAACCGAGTCATCAAACCATTGTTTTCATCGAGCTACCTGGTTCTATTTCTTCAACCCCTCTATTTCCTCGTATACTTGTTGATGGAATTGATCGTTACTTTTTGAAGAATTTGACCGAAGACTTTCACAATTTCCCCGCTTCAAATTCTTCAAGTTACCTTGTTCCTCACCTGCTTATCCTGTATCATGCTACCTATAATCTATGCATGTTTTATTTCATCATGATGACCATGCTATTGCTATGTTTCTTATGCACTTGAGTACTTATTCCGCTGCTAGTTATTCATCACATTTCAAATTTCTCAAGTTGAAATTCCTCAAGTGATGAATTTTTAATAATCGCCTATTCACCCCCTCTAGTCAATATAACACACTTTCGACTGGTATCAGAGCAAGGTACTCCCTTGTTCTGTGTGATTTTGGTTTAACCACCTGGAGTTCTAGTTATGTCGACTGCAGGTATGATCAAGGTTTCCGCAGGGTGTCCTACCTTTGATGCGACGGATTACCCCTACTGGAAGAACAAGACGCGCATGCATCTTGAAGATATTGACAACGATCTTTGGTACGTTGTGGAAAATGGTGTTCCCCGCATTTCTCCGACTGTTACTGCTGCTGATACGAAGAAATTCAAGCAACTCGATTCTCAAGCAAAGAATATCATTTGTGGCCATATGAGAAAAAGGTCAGTATGGCAGAGTGAGTGCTTTGGAGTTTGCTAAGCTTATCTGGGATAGGCTATCCAAAGTCAACGAAGGTGTTTCCACTCAACGTGACTCTCATGTTGACGTTCTTTGCAATCTCTTCAACTGCTTCAAGAGACTCGACAATGAAAATGTTCAGCAAACTTTTGATCGTCTCACTGATATCTCCAATGAGCTTCATGCACTGGGTGCTGCTGACATCACCGACCATGAAGTGGTGAAGAAACCGCCAAGATCTCTTGAATCCTCATTCAATACTCTGGCTTTGATGATTCAAGAGCGTGAAGACTACAAGTTACTTGATCCTGCTAATATTCTTTAGAGACTCAATACTCATGAATTCCATCAAGCTGAGAAGAGAGACCTCTACGGGCCAAGCTATGGAAGATCTCGTGCTCTGAAGGAAAAAAGCAATTTCCTCATCCGAAGGCGAAGATTCTGATAGTAGCCTTGGTGATCCTGAAGAACTGAGTCAGGATCTGGCGATGCTCGTGAGGAAATTTCAGAAGTTCTCAAGGAGAGGTGGATTTGGAAAGTCATCAAAAAGTGTCTTGAGGAAATCAGATTCCTCAGATGACTACAAGAAGAGAACTTGTCACAAATGCAAGAAATCTGGTCACTTCATCTCTGACTGTCCTCTCTAGGAAAAAGAATCAAAGAAGAAGAAGAAGAAGAAGAAGTACAAGGACGATAGTTCTGATGACTCGAAGAACAAGAAGAAATCTTCAAAGTCCTCGTCTGCAAAGTCCTCATCTTCAAAGTCCTCAATGCATAAGAAGAATGGTTCCAGAAAGGCTCGGGCTTTCATTGGCAAGGAAATGGACTCAGAAGAAGAGTCTGAAGAATATGAAGAAGAGGAAGAATCTGAGGTGGAATCTGAATCTGGTGTCGCTAGCCTTGCTCTCGCTACAACTTTCATCAGCAAGTTTGTCTTCAATGATGAAGAAAATGACTACTCCAATGACTCTGACATCAGCAATGACGATTACGCTCCCACCTATTGCTTCATCGCCAAAGGTTCCAAGGTACATAAGCATCAGTCCTCCTCTAAATCAAGCAATGGTGAGTATGATGAATATGTAAAACCTAGCTATGCCAAACCTGCTAATATTGCCACTAAGAAACAAAGTGCACTTGAAAAGCTTCAAAAAATGCTAGAAAAAAGCGATGATCTATTGAATGAGGAAGTGGATCGGACTCAAACTCTGTCTGACGATCTCAAAAGTCTTCAGACAAAGTATGCTAACCTTCAGAGTCATCATAATGCTCTCTTAGCCGATCACGAGAAGCTTTCTTATGAATTTCTTCAAAGAAAGCAAGATCTTGAGAAACTAAGGGTGTCTCATGAGGATCTCCAAAGGGAAAGCGATTCCTCACTGGCTCAATAGATCAGTACCGCTCAGGAAGAATTTGTTCCACCTTGTTTGAAATGCATCGAACGTGAAACTGCTAATTCTTCACCTGAATGTTCAAATGCTTCTATTGCTGCAAATTCTTCAACTATTCCAGTGGTCACAAATTACTCATATGAGGATACCACAAGTATCACTGACGAAAATGCAGGGTTGAAGGAATTGTATGTGACACGCATGTACAAAAGTCTCAAAGGGCATCAAACCCTTTGCGATGTCCTCAAAAAGCAGATTCTGAACAGGAACCCTAGGAATGAGGGTATTGCATTTGAGAGGAAAATCAATGCTGATGGATCCTACTGGACACCTGAGCAGTACCCTAAAACCTCATGGGTTGTTGCAAAGGACCTCCTATAGATCCATCCACTCTATCTGGCTTTGCTTGTGAAACTTCATATTCCTCTGATGAGTCACTTCACTCCGACTACAAATTCTTCAAAAATCAGAAAGGTGAAGTATTTGCCAGATTTGTTGGAACTAACTACGGGAATGGTTCACCTGTGAAGAAAATCTGGGTTCCAAAGAGCTGCTTACAAAATCTTCAAGTGAATGTCCTCACGACACCACTCATGAAGAGTAGGAACCCCAGATCAAATTCCTCATATGGACCAAAGTCTTCACTTGGACCAAATTCCTGAAATGGTCAAAAATATCATTCTCATGCTAATACATTTGTTTCAGAGGGAAAATCTAAGAGTTGTGAATATGTGCATTATTCTTCAAATCATTATGTTCATAAGTCATCGAAGAATTTCTCTGCTTATTCATATGAGTACTCTAACCCGCGTCTTGTAAAACAAAGCGCACTAGATTCAATGCCTCCCTTCTCATATCATGCACGCAGAATGATGAAATCTTTGCCACCCCTTCAGATGTGGGTGGTGAAGAAATTGAACTAATTTCTTATGCAGGGTCAGGTCTCCAGATGAACTTGAACATCTGATGAATTTGCTGGAGACCCGAGGAAATGCTGGAAAGGATGCAAGCTAACCATGTAGAAATGAATTCCTCATTTATCATATCCTCTCACTACTTGCTTACTATCTTGTGTAATGAAATTTTGTCTGATGAAATTGATGTCATATTCGTCACTCTAAAGCATATGAGTTCATAAGTTGTACTAATTCATCTGAAGGATGAAACTCCAAAAGCTACTGAGTGGGTCCTCGACAGTGGATGCACAAACCACATGACTGGTGACAAGAATCTACTGATGAATTTGCCACTTGCTCCATCTCATCTGAAGCATATCACCTCCGCCGGCAAAGGAAAAAGTAAGGTATTGGGTCTAGGTAAGGTTGCAATCTCAAAGGACCGACACATGGATAAGGTGATGCTTGTCGAATCCCTCGGGTTCAACCTTATGTCTATCTCAATGCTTTGTGATCTTGATATGGTTGTCGTATTTGGAAAATATCGTTGTGTTGCCATCATGGAATATGACAATTCCAAATTCTTCGAAGTCTTTAGGAGAGGAGACTTGTATATTGTTTATTTCTCTATAGGTCCTCAGCCTGCCACATGCCTACTTGCAAAGTCCTTAGAAGGCTGGTTGTGGCATCGACGACTTGGACATGCTAGTATGAGGAACTTGCACATGCTCATGAAGAAAAAGCACGTCATTGGCATTGAAGGTGTCAAATTCCTCAAGGACCACCTATGTGGTGCATGTGAGTCTGGGAAGATGACCAAATCCAAGCATCCATCGAAGACAATCATGACCACGATTCGACCCTTTGAATTGCTTCACATGGATCTCTTTGGCCCCACTCATTACTCCACACTAACAAATTCTTCAAGTTTGTATGGCTTTGTCATTGTTGATGATTACTCTCGTTACAATTGGTTACATATTTTTCTGTAAAAGTCTGAAGTGTAGCATGTCTTCAGACGATTTGCTTCAAGGGCCTCAACTAACTTCGACGTCAAGATCAAGCATATCAGGAGTGATAATGGGACTGAGTTCAAGAACACCAATCTTGATGAATATCTTGATGACCTTAGTATTACTAATGAGTTATCTGCCCCATATTCTCCTCAGTAGAACGGCATCGTGGAGCGCAAGAACAAGACTCTTGTTGAGATGGCTTGCACCATGCTTGATGAATACAAGACTCCTCGTCACTTCTGGCTTGAGGCAATTGATACAGCATGCCACATCATCAACATGGTATATCTTCACAAATGCTTCAAGAAGACTTCATATGAACCTATGACTGGCAAGAAACCCAATGTAAGTTATCTCAAAGTCTTCGGTGCAAAATGCTGGATTAGATATCCTCACCATAGTTCTAAATTTGCACCGAAAGCACATGAAGGTTTTATGCTTGGTTACGGAAAGGACTCGCACACCTATAGATTCTTAAACACCTACCACCAAAAGGTTGTTGAAACTGTAGATGTGTGGTTCAATGAAACTGACGACTCGCAAAGAGAGCACCCGTCTTCTGTGTTAGATGAACAGTCTCTTGAGGAATCCATTGAGCTGAAGGCTACTGAAGATGTCATACCCACTAAGGAAGTCATTCCAACAAATGAAGACATTCATGTTGATACACCTGAAGAAAATGGTGCTGAAGAAAATCCTCAGCCACGTCAACCTGCTCATCCAAGAGATGCAAATGAAGTGCAGATTGACAAAATCATCGATGACATCAATGCACCAGGTCCCCTCACTCGCTCAAGAGCTTCACATTTGACTAACTTTTGTGGGCACTTTTCTTTTGTCTCTATCATAGATCCCACCAAAGTTGATGAAGCATTCAAGGAGCCTGAGTGGATTCAAGCTATGCAAGAGGAATTGCATCAATTCAAGCTCAACAATGTGTGGGAACTTGTCAAGCGACCAGATCCTTGCAATAACAACATCATAGGTACCAAGTGGATCGACCGCAATAGGCAAGATGAAAATGGCCTTGTGGTAAGGAATAAGGCTCATCTTTTAGCTCAAGGCTACACACAGGTTTAAGGAAGTGACTTCGATGAAACTTCTGCACCTGTTGCTAGACTTGAAGCTATTCGCATATTGCTTTCTTATGCTAACCATCATGATATCATCTTATATCAAATGGATGTGAAAAGTGCATTCCTCAATGGTAAGCTTGAGGAAGAAGTATATGTTGCTCAACCCCCAGGTTTTGAAGACCCTAAGCATCCTGACAAAGTCTTCAGACTCAACAAGGCCCTCTATGGCCTCAAGCAGGCCCCTCGGGCGTGGTACGCCATTCTGAAGGAATTCCTCATGAAGAAATGCTTCAAACCCGGTTCACTCGACCCAACTCTTTTCACTAAATCCTATGACAATGAATTGTTCATATGCCAAATATATGTAGACGATATTATCTTTGGCTGTACTAACAAACGTTAAAGTGATGATTTGCCTATATGATGAGTGAATAATATGAAATGTCTATAATGGTAGAATTGAATTCTTCTTAGGTCTTCAAATTCGCGAGCAAGACAATGGCATCTTCATCTCTCAAGATAAATACCTCAAGGATGTTTTGAGGAAATTCGACATGTAAGATTACGAAGGCGTCAAAACTCCAATGCCTTCAAAAGGCCACCTCTGCACTGGCGAAAATGGTAAAGATTTCGATCAGAAGGTATATCGCTCCATGATTGGCTCTTTATTGTATCTATGTGCATCTAGGGCTGATATTATGCTGAGTGTTTGCATGTGTGCCCGATTCCAAGAAACACCGAAGGAATCACACCATAAGGTTGTGAAACATATTCTTCGATACTTAGCTCACACACCAATGCTTGGATTACTGTATCCCAAGGGATCAAATCATCACCTCATCGGATACTCAGATGCTGACTATGCTGGAGATCATGTGGATCGCAAGTCAACCTCAGGCACATGTCATTTCCTCGGACGATCCTTAGTCTATTGGTCCTCGAAGAAGCAGAACTGCGTGTCAATATCTACTGCTGAAGCTGAGTACATTGCTGCTAGTTCATGTCGCGCTCAGCTACTGTGGATGGAGCAAACCCTCAAGGACTATGGCATCCAGGTGAAGAATGTGCCTCTCTTCTGTGACAACGAGAGTTCCATCAAGATTGCTTACAATCCAGTTCAGCATTCCAAGACCAAGCACATCCATATTCGTCATCACTTTCTTCGAGGTCATGTACTCAAGGGAGACATCTCCATCAACCACATCCCCACTGAAGAACAACTGGCCGATATCTTCACAAAGCCCTTGGATGAAAAGAGATTTTGCAAGTTGCGGTGTGAGCTAAATATCTTAGAATCTTCGAATGTTCTTTGAAAAGGACACACATCCTAACAGTTATGCAAAATTGATGACTTAGATGTGCAACACACGAAGTAATGTTTTTCTTCAATCAATGAAGAATAACCCTCTAAGTGTGAAGAAACTAATGAAGAATTTGATTCTTAGAACCCTACGACAATTGTACGCGGTGTCTAAAATTATTCTTCTTATACAGTGGGTCACGCCACCAACCATAGTTGAAATTCTTCAAAGTTGAGTTTTTCGTCATTTTGTAAACTCTTCAAATTTTCAAATTCCTCAAGTTTGAAATTTCCTCAACTTTTCAAATTCATCAACTTTTCAAATTCTTCAAACTATGAAACTCATGTTCTTCATTAACTATATATATATATATTTGAGTTTTCAATGTCCTCAACAACATTCACTTATTGCTAAATCTTCAAGTTGATTTTCATTTAAGTGAATGTGATCGGACCCTTTCCCCCTCTATGCTAAACTCAACCCAGTCTGTTCACAAATTCTTCATATGCGTTCTACTTTGAAACTCGTTCATAATCTTCATTGTGTCCTTGACAGTTGAAGAATTTTCGAACGGAAACTTTAAAATTTTCACTATCAAAATTTTCGGCGTTTCCCGCTCAAATCGATCCGATTCCCATGACTGGATAACCCACGATCCCCCACTATCGCCACTACTTAGAACATGGGTGACACATGTCGCTTGGAGAGCAAGGGTCAGGGGCAATCTTGTCCAAAATCTTTGGACAGATTGGTTTTCACCTCCGTTATAAATACCCCTTCCCTTTCACTGTGCTTGGTTAATCCTCACTCCTACTCTCTCCTGAGCCCCGACCTAGAGCTGCCGCTAAAGTCATCGTCGTCATTGTGGAAGAGCTTCACTGCCTTGACCTCGCCATCGTCGTACTCGCATTGGCCTTAGAAGTCTTCACCCTGCCGCCGCTGTAGCTGACTCCCTATGCCAAGATAGGGCGTGGGATTTCTGGACTAACAAACTTTCCCGATTTCATCTCATAGTTCGTCGTGTTCTTCATGAGGGTAAATAAAATCTGTTTTTACTGCCCTTGTTTGATCTTCAAGTTGTCCACAATTTCCTCAAAGGTGTTTATTCTTCAATAATCTCATTCTAAAGCACCTTCCATGTTCATACACTTGATGTTTTCCTAAGTTATGATTTTCTTCAAGATTCCTCAATTGTGTGGATCCTCAAAAATTTGCACAACTCTGGAACCTAAGACAAAGAACACTTAGTAAAAATCCTCAAGACACCCATGGTCAAATTCCTCACATTTGATATTTTTGAAAAACTTCCGAGAACGCATATGACCTCTTGAAATTCCTCGCACCTATACTCTGTTCACAGGTACAAACATGTCCACTGATGAATCACTAGGTTCTCATCAACTTAACTCATTTGCAACATTTCTTGAGGAAAAGCTGTGTACATCTTCAGAATCCTCAAGAGTTCAGAATCCTTAGCTGAAGAAAATGGCTGGTGGGAAGAAGGCACAGAAAGGTGGAAAGAAACCTGAAGTTCAGATTGCGTTTGAGATACCTGATGACTTGTATGAGGAATATTGCACTCCAGATGAAGAAACTCATGGCAAGGAAACAACAAAGCAGAGAAAGATTCGCATACAAAAAATTGAGAGGAGATGGGCAAAGGAGTGGAAAGAATATCGCTATGTCACTCCCAAATATATGAAGAAATTCACAGTTAAACCCCCTTGGAACAGGCCACCCTTGGCTCCAAATCAAACTGCTGATCTGACAAGTCTCAAAACTGGTGATGACTTTCCTCATGAATGGGAAAGACGACAAGCCAAGCTGGTGAAGAAAGCAAAAGAGGATGTGAAGAAATTCAACGAAGACTCTGCCGCTGCTGCGACTGCCGGAGCCTCTGCTAGTGCTCCGAAGAAATCAATTGTGAAGAAATCTGCTATGAAGTCAAAGTCTTCAACTTCAAAACCATCACTTCAGATTCCTCAAGCAAAGCCTTCAAAGGCCTCGGCCACTGGTTTAGTAGCTGATCAGTCCTCTGCTGTTGTTGCAAAGTCCTCAACACCTGCGCACCTTGCATCATGTCAGAGGATAGAGGGATTCTCAATTGCTTCAAGGGTCTCTGCAAGTCCCTCTGCTCAAGCATAGTCTTCAACAAGTCCTACTATGTTGAAGCTAAAGAAAACTGCTGGACGAGGTCAAAGACAAAGTCCTCATACTAGCAAAGCTATAGTGAATGTACCCTCAGGATCTAAGGCTGATGATGAGGTTGATGATGAAGAACTGGAAGAAATCATCAAAGAAAGTCAGCAAAAGGCAACAATAGCCAAAGGCAGCTCTATTCCTCTCATGCTGGATCCCAAGATGATCCTCAACTTCATTGACATATGGCATGAAGATCCCAGCACCCCACTTTCCTCACTGAACCTACCTCTTGGTGTGGACCATGTCCTCACTCACTTCATAGCTAAGGAAAAATGGAAAAGAGATCAAGCTCTGAGAGCTAAGAGGAGAAGGGCTCGAAAAGAAATTTTTCTGAGGAATAATGTGATGAATTTGACTCCAAATCAACTCATCACTGTTCAGTCTGAAATTCGCTGCCTCTCTGAAGAACAAGACAAATATGATGCTGAATGGAAGGGCACCAAAGTGAGATTTGTCAGGACGGCCCAAGTTGCCATTAAAGAACATAACTCAAGGGTTGCAGCTCGATTGCAACCACAAATTCCTCAGGCTGAAGAAACTGCTCCCGCAACTGAAGAAATTCAGGCTGCTAAAGAACATGCTAGGACAACCTCTACTATTGTGCCGGAAGAAATTGCCAGGCCAACTAAAGTTTTTGCTGTGCTTGAGGAAATTGGGACAACAAGGGCGACTGCATCAGTTGCGCCAGAAGAAAATTCTCCTCCTTCGCCCTCTAGAGAGACAGTAAAATCATCAAGGGTGAAGATCATCAACCTTCCTTCTACATCGGAAGCAAATAAAACAAAGGCTACACAGAAGAAGGCACCAAAGGTATCATCGCCCCAGCCTCAGTTGACTGTTGAAGAGGCCGGCGTTGAAGAAATTGATGAGGACATTGACATTGGCAACACAACCCTTGTCATCAATGATGAATATTGGGAAGCTTCACACCCATATTCCCCAATGACCACTCATGTGTCACAGATTCCTCAATATCCAGCCTAGACTGAAGAAATTCATATAGGATCTGATGACTTGGCCGCAACTACCATTGAAGAAATTCCAACTGCATCAGCTGAAGAAATTGTTGCTCCAACTGCCGTTTAGGAAACTGCTGTGCAAATTCCTTAGTTTGAAGAAGTTCCTCCTATGCCTAAGGAGATTGTGGGCCGCTTCAATCCAAACCTACATCCAAAGCCACGAATGCCATTCAAAGCCTCAAAGCGCCCCAAATTCATCAAGACCAATTTCCTCGATGAGCACATTTTCTTCACTGGACCAAAAATCCATATAACTCAGCTAGGGCCGGTCGCACCAGATTCTAGACTCCTACACAGATGAAATATTAGGCATCAGTATTGTTTGACAAGAAGAAAGTCTTTGAGCACCATCAAATTCCTCATGTAGATATGGAAACAATCCCTTCCTTCACACGTGTGCTCGCAGTTCTTCACGATGAAGTAATTCTTCCGTTTTGTGTGGATATCTACGATTGGAATGAAGAGTTAATTCTTCAATTCTATGCCACCTTGCACATTACAGGCGATGCTTCTGACATCAACTCATGGGTCTTGGACGGGAAGACTAGATCTACTCACTACACTGCACCAGCATCCAAATTGCTTCGACCAGTCCCAGTACCAATTCCTTCAGAAGAAGCCCACTACTTGTTTGATGAACCTGCTCTGCCCAACCATATGATACAAGTGATGATGAAGCCATTGGCTTCTGGAAAACCTCAAAGGACCACCTTCCTTGTGAAGGATTTGCTGTATGTGCCCAAGACGGTTTATTGCGTCCTCACCAACGCCTCTTGTCCTCAGAAGGGTCACAACTCTGAAGAAGAAGAAGTTGAGAGAGTAATGAAGAACATGCTATTCAACATCATTCATGGGATTCCCATCAACTACCACGATTTCTTCATGAGGACTTTGGCCAATGCAGCATTAGCCCCATTTGAATTGAAGACTTATGCTCCCTAGATCATGAAATTCATCAGATCAAGGTCTTCAACTCCCTTCAAGGTTGACTTCCAAAATCACTTCGGCTCTCTGCCTCCGATTGAAGTCATCAAGAACACAATTGCCTCAGTTGAAGGAAAAGACAAAGCTATCATTGATGAAGGTACTCATCCATTGGATGGTCAGTTTTGCAAAGCTGCATCTTACTCCACCAATGATGACACTGCTACCCAGAACTCTGCTGCAAAATCCTCAGCGCAAAAGCCTCGAGAGTCTGCTCCACGTGTGATGACTGATCGTGAGCTTTAGGCCTGGGCGTTCGGTAGAAACCAAAATTTTGGTTTCTGCTGTTCGGTTTTTTTGAGAATTCGGTTTCTAAAATGAAAACCAAATTTGGCAGTAAAATTCAACTAACCGACATTTCGGTTAACCGATATTTCGGTTCGGTTTTTGGTTTTAACCGAATTATGTATGTTCATAAAATGCACTTTAAGAACATATTGACAGCATGCATATTTTATAGAAAATTTTGACACCACAATAACACAAAATTAAAAAATGCATAGAACATATTCACATCTTGTCAAATATCACATAATATC
Source organism: Hordeum marinum (assembly GCA_022496015.1). Lineage (NCBI taxonomy): Eukaryota > Viridiplantae > Streptophyta > Magnoliopsida > Poales > Poaceae > Hordeum > Hordeum marinum. The sequence continues at coordinate 334,224,552 of CM039677.1, read as the reverse complement.
AAATACAAGGATTTCATAATATTGCCAGATGCATAACCATTAATCAATCAACTTCTAAAGTCCACATTAATAATTGACAATATAGTAATAAAAGAGTCCAAGTTCGAAACTTCCAGCCCAACTCATAAGCGAAGTCCAAGTTCCAAACTTCCAGCCTAATACACAACCAAAGTCCAAGTTCCAGCCATCACAACACATAACCACAGTCCAAGTTCAACTAAATAAAACCATATTATTACACTTTAGAACATAGCACACTTGACAATGGAGTGCACTTCAAGAGCAGCCACAATTTCACAAAATAAGACTCCGTTTTTGCCATCTTGAATAGGGGCATCTTGACATGTCTGGACTCCGAAGAATCATCACCATCCAAGGTTCGAGTCAAGTGATGTGACTATGTCATGTTCTGTACATGGTATAAAATTTAGTTAAAATAGAAAGGTAGATGCAAGTATGGCACATTACAAGTATTGACATGAATAAATTAAAAGAGCTACTATGAGCCAAATCTTGCTATCATACATAAGAAAAATGAAAGCTAAAATGAACAAAAGCAAGACAATAACTTGCAACTCACCAATGTTTATGTAGAGGATGGAGGTGGACAAGATGGACCCACTCCAGATGGCTTGCAAACAGATTTGCTATTGCTTGCCTTCGACTTGGATGAATTTGTACTACCAAACTCTTCAATTAGTTCCGAAAAAGAATAAAATAAACATGCATTAAGCATGGGAAGTAATAAATAAAGAAAATTATGTAGAAAAGGAAAACAATCACAACATATTACCCTTTTCCAAGATTAACAATTCCTCCATATCTTCTTCATTGTTGATAGTAATAGAACCCCTTAGCCAATCTTGGGCACAAACAAGAGCTTGAACCATGAATGGCATGAGTGAGGTTCTAAATTCATTTAGGATGCGTCCACTTGTGCTGAATGCAGACTCGGACGCAACCATTGACACCGGCACAGCTAACACATCACGGGCCATTCTTGCCAATATGGAGAATCTAGCAACATTGTCTTTCCACCATTCTAGATTGTCAAAATCATCCCTATTTACTTCATTCTCTTCATGTAGGTATTTCTCAAATTTAGATTTGCTCATGCTAGTTTCACTATCACCACCAACTCTCAACTTTTTATTTATTCGAGACACCAATTTCCTTCCTTCCCTTTTTTGAGTTGGTTCAGATTGTGGAGCACCCACATGCTTACTTGAATCACTTGGCGCATACTTAGCTTTGTACTCTTGAAACAAAGCATGCACGAAGATTTTCACGTCCTCCCAAGCTTTGCCTCCATTTGACTCACCATACATCTCTTCAACTGCTAGTTTTGTGTAATTTGATAGCTTGAATCTTGGATCAAGAAGAGCTATAGCAAATACAAACATGTTCACATTCTCCTCTTCCTTTTTCTTTACTTTCCCCTTCCCCTTTTCCTTCTCATTCTCCACCCTCTCATGCCAATGTCCCCAATACTTATCATATTTCTCTTGCATTTTCTTGGCCATTGTTTTGCGCAAAATATCATCACTATCAGCCCACTCTTCCAAGACAACATCAATTTCAGCAATATCCATAACAAATTGATTCACAGTCACATGGAGTGTGGCAGAAACACTAAGAGTTAGCTCATAAGGGAGCTTTCTCATTGTTTAAATCCAATGTATAGAGTGGATCTTCTTCCTCATACCTCACAAACACTTTCTCAAAGTTGATTGCAGTTTTTAACATTAAGTATGTGGAATTCCATCTAGTGCACACATCCAAACTCAAGAATGCCTCGCTGTCCAGCTTTTCTAACTCAGCAAGTTCTTTAAATTTTGAAATTCTAGATGGCCCATGTCTTATATATCTAACCGCGGATCGCACATGCTTAACAGAATCATCCAACTCTTTTAGACCGTCCGTGACAATCAGATTTATAATATGGGCAACACATCTCATATGTAAATATTTACCTTCAGCTATGCTATTTCCAGTTTTGATCATTTTCTTCCATATGTAACCTACACCGCCATCATTCGCACTAGCATTATCAACAGTTATTGTCATAACTTTGTTTATTCCCCACTCCATCAAGGATTTCTCTAAGGCTTTTCCAATATCATCTTCCTTATGACCTTTTACTAGGAAAAAGTTAATGATCTTTTTGTGCAAATTTCATTCAGGATCAATAAAATGTGTTGTGACTGTCATATAGCAATCTTGTGTTTGAGAAGTCCAACCATCAGTAGTGAGACACACTCTTTGACATGATTGTTTGAAAAACAGTTTTAGCTTGGCTCTCTCTTCAAAATAAAGCTTCACAACATCCCTACCACATGTTCTTCTAGAAGGCATATTGAAACGTGGACATGCAATTGACATCACTTCTCTAAAACCAGCTTTTTCAGTAAATGCAAATGGAAGCTCATCTACTATAACCATCTTAGCAATAGCTCTCCTTAGCAATTCAGGATCAAATTTATGCACTGAAGGACTTTCCCCTTGGATTACTTGCAAATTACCTTGATTCTTATTCTTATCGCTATGAGGATTATACTTGCAAGTATTAAAATGGCTTTTTAAGGCAGATGTACCATTAATCTCTGGGACGGCCTTGATATTGCGATTGCAATAGTTGCACTTTCCAAACTTGAGAAGACCACCAACTAGTACCTCAAAAAGTGATCCCACATTGGTGATCTTTTCTTCATCTGCCTTCTTCTAGGTTCTTCATCCATTGCCTTTTTTCTTTTCTTTTCATACTCCTCATTCTTTCTTTCTTCTTCCTCATAAATTCGCACCTCCTCTTCAGTCATCTCACCATCTCCGCCAGGTTCAACCATCTAAAATAGTAACATAATTAGAATTCATGTGATCATTCTTCTATACTAATTACTTGGAAGAAGAATTCAACAAGATGACAAAAATACAAATTACCAATAGTGCATCTACTAAAACTAGTACATATAGTGTGAGTACATGGTAGATAATTTATACAACAAAATGAGGAAATCTGAACCAAGCCATTTTTTTTCTCCACATGCAACCCGATGGCAGAGAGAAATCTGAACCATCTTTCTGTTTTTCTGACATACAAAAATCTGACCCATCATTATATTTAGTATTGACTAATAGTTGGTTCAGTAACAATTTCTTGCAACATATAGTTTGTACGGTCTGTTAGTCCTCATCCTAGTCACCAACACCAAGTAAGTGGTATTTCATCAACATTTTCTTGCAACGAACAAACGATACATGAAGAACATGTAGGTTGAATGAGCAAAAATACTAAACAACAAGTACAGAGATGGGAGGTGGGGCTTATTACGTTGACTGAATGCTCTGTTTCTCTTGTCGAAGACGTGGTGGCGAACTAGAGAAGAAGCCGCCGAGGCGCCGAGATGCTGCCGAGGTGGACGGATGTGGTGACGCCGCGATGAGCCAAAGACTAGGGCCAAAATGAATTGATAATGGAATGACCGAATGAGATTGATTTTCCAGCCCAAAACAAAACGAATTGATGATGGAATGAGATTTGTTTACTCACTGCTCCCTGCTGGCTGCTCCTCTCCTTCCTTCATGTCCGTGCAGTAGAATCTCTCCTAGTGCAGAAGTTGGAGTCAATGACATCAACAATCGGGGATGGTTGGTCGCCAGTGGGGAACAAGATGCGGTCACCGATGGGGGACCGGACAAGATGCGGTCGTGCCGGCTGCCGGCGTCTCAGCCCCGCATATCTGATGGGTAGCGGCGGCGGCGGCTGAGTACTAGTACTAGGGATTACGGAAGTGGGGGGACGTGGTTTGCGGCCTTGCGGAAGTGAGGGAGACGTGGGGTGGCTGGTTGGTTAGGTTAGCAAGTAGGGCTGGGTGGGCTTGAGTTGGGCTGGAGGCAGGGAGTAGGCCGAGTGCTGGCCGGATCGGGTGGGCTAGTACTCGCTTATATCGGTTAACGAGAAAAAACCGAACCGACCAAATTTAGTTCGGTAAGTAGCCCAGCTAACCGAATTTTCTTACATAGAGCAAAAAACCTAAAAATTCGGTTTATTCAATTTCGGTTTCGGTTTAGTTTTTGGTTGGTCGATTTTTATGCCCGGGCCTAGTGAGCTTCTCATAAGTCTTCATCAGAAGGTTGATCACAATCACAAGTGGGTGAAGCGTCAGTTTGCTTCAATTCTTCAGAACATGACTGTGACACAGAACTCTGTCAGGATAAATAACTACTACGTGCATGAAATCTTCGATCGCGTGTGGGCCATTGTCGCACATCTCAAGACACCTGAGGAACTCAAGGACATGGACTTTCAGTAGAACTTTGACTGGTCTCATCCTCCTTACAAGAAATTCAAGAAAGTTCAAGTTCCTTGGCTGGTTACAAGTTCATATTCTTCATCGCGCGAGACCGATGAAGCTGAGGAAATTGACGACACTGTGGCAGGCCCTGCATCGACAAACGACCCCGACAACGCTGGCGCTCCTCCATCACCATCAAGATGAAATTCTTCAAGGGGTGTTAGACCTCATTTTTTCGTCCCTTTTGGTCTTTGATGACATAGGGGGAGAAAATTTGAGTTAGTCTTCAAGCGGGTCTCTATATATGGGCTGTTTTTGTTTAAGTTACAAATCTCACTCTTTTGAAGCTTTTGTTGGTTGAGTTGTAAACTTAAGTCCGATGGTGGTCTGACTCTTTTGAACTGCTTTCCGCATGCTTATTTCCTCAAGTACCTTAATGCTTGCATGCTGAATTTTGTCAGACACCATTTTCATCATGCATTTCAAGTTCTTCATATCATATGTTAAATGCACGTATGAATTACAAGATATAGTGGGAGTTCTCCATGTTTTTAACCTGCCATGTGCATTTGCAGTCCAAAGCAAATTCCTCAAATATGCACATCTTCAGGGGGAGTTCTTCTATATCTTGCCATCAAATTCCTTAAACTCAATATTTACACTTCAGAGTATTATCCCCATTGAAAACTTAACCTATTTGTCATCAATCACCAAAAAGGGGGGAGATTGTAAGTGCATCTAGTGCCCCTTAGTGATTTTGGTGTATTGAAGACTTATAGGTTAAGGAACTAATGTGTTTGTGAGTGTACACAAGCTCTATAAGTCGATGAGGAGTTTGATATATTCGAAGATTACCGACCCCTAAAATGAATGTCTTCAACTGAAAACTTTGGTGAAGACTTTCCTGAAGACTTTGGTATTCCATGAAGACTTTGAAAATGAACAAGTTGGTGTGACCTTGAAGATATGAACGAGGACTATGAAGCGTGAAGACTTTTGTTTTCGTAGTTTCATTTCCTTTCTTTGAGTCATAGGAAACACCGTACTGTTAAAGGGGGCCGAGGTAATACTAAGGAAAATTTCCAACTGATGGTCAACTCAAAATCCTCAACCTATCCAATCCTTGAGTGAAAGCCTTTTGGAAATCTCTTATAGTTAAGTCAAGTTCTTCAGCGTAGAGACAAAGTTCTTCTGGTCTCTCAAGAAATTGGTATGACCGAGGAGTTAGGATATCGCCAGTGCGAATTGCCTACCGGTGAGGAATATGATAAGCCTGAGGACTTTCATAGTTCGAAAATCCGACCGTTGCTGTGCTTAGTGCCAGTTGTCCCCAATCATGTTATCCACATAACGGTCATATCATTGGGGGTGTTTATGTCTTATCATGTCAAGTTGCACCCTGGCTATAAATAGCCACCCCCACAACCACTAGTTGGTTGGCTGCCCCGAGAGAAAACTGAAACTTGTCATTTGAGAGCAATCCATCCTCCAAGGACTTTGAGAGAAAATCATCAGTGAGAAAAACCCAAATCCAAACCACCAAACCCAAAGTGATTGAGCATCACTTAAGAGATTGTTCCTGTGTGGAACCGATGCTTGTTACCTTTGAAGACTGTGTATCTTCTAGACGGTTAGGCGTCGTGGTCTAGTACATCATGCAGTCAATTAGGGATCACGGAGTGACCTTGGTCTAGAGCATCCAAGAGTCAATTGTGGATCATAGGGAGACCAGTTTGTGAGGGTTTTGGAAGTCTACCCTGAAGACTTACCACGAGTGTTGGGCGAGGACTTTGTGACCATAGGTCAAGGAGAATACGGTAAGGACTGTGTGTCCTTTGGTTTAAATACCAGGCCGCTCCAAACCAGACGTACGACTGTCACAGCTGTTGGAACTGATTCATCAAACCATTGTCTTCATTGAGCTACCTGGTTATATTTCGTCAACCCCTCTATATCCTCGTATACTTGTTGATGAAATTGATCATTACTGTTTGAAGAATTTGACTGAAGACTTTCACAATTTCCTCACCTCAAATTCTTCAAGTTACCTTGTTTCTCACCTGCTTATCCTGTATCACGCTACTTGTAATCTATGCATGTTTTATTTCATCATGATGACTATGCTATTGCTATGTTTCTCATGCACTTGAGTACTTATTCAGCTGCTAGTTATTCATCACATTTCAAATTCCTCAAGTCATGAATTTTAAAAATCGCCTATTCACCCCCCTCTAGTCGATATAACACACTTTCAATTGGTATCAGAGCAAGGTACTCTCTTGTTCTGTGTGATTTTGATTTAACCACGTAGAGTTCTAGTTATGTCGACCGCAGTTATGATCAAGGTTTCCGCAGGGTGTCCTACCTTCGCGGGACGGATTACCCCTACTAGAAGAACAAGATGTGCATGCATCTTGAAGCTATTGACAATGATCTTTGGTACCTTGTGGCAATGGTGTTCCCCGCATTTCTCCGACTGTCACTGCTGTTGATACGAAGAAATTCAAGCAACTCAATTCTCAAGCGAAGAATATCATCTGTGGCCATCTAATCAAAGGTCAGTATGGCAAAGTGAGTGCTTTGGAGTCTGCTAAGTTTATCTGGGATAGGCTATCCAAAGTCAACGAAGGTGTTTCCACTCAACGTGACTCTCGTGTTGACGTTCTTCGCAATCTCTTCAACTGCTTCAAGAGACTCGACAATGAAAATGTTCAGCAAACTTTTGATTGTCTCACTGATATCTCCAATGAGCTTCATGCACTGGGTGCTGCTAACATCACCGACCATGAAGTGGTGAAGAAACTGCTAAGATCTCTTGATTCCTCATTCAATACTCTGGCTTTGATGATTCAAGAGCGTGGAGACTACAGGTTACTTGATCCTGCTGATATTCTTGAGAGACTCAATACTCATGAATTCCATCAAGCTGAGAAGAGAGACCTCTACGGGCCAAGCTATGGAAGATCTCGTGCTCTGAAGGAAAAAGCAATTTTCTCATCCGAAGGCGAAGATTCTGATAGTAGCCTTGGTGATCCTGAAGAACTAAGTCAGGATCTAGTGATGCTCATGAGGAAATTTCAGAAGTTTTCAAGGAGAGGTGGATTTGGAAAGTCATCAAAAAGTGGCTTGAGGAAATCAGATTCCTCAGATGACTACAAGAATAGAACTTGTCACAAATGCAAGAAATCTGGTCACTTCTTCTCTAACTGTCCTCTCTGGGAAAAAGAATCAAAGAAGAATAAGAAGAAGAAGTACAAGGACGACAGTTCTGATGACTCGAAGAAAAAGAAGAAATCTTCAAAGTTCTCATCTACAAATTCCTCATCTTCAAAGTCCTCAATGCATAAGAAAAAGGTTCCAGAAAGGCTCGGGCTTTCATTGGCAAGGAAATGGACTCAGAAGAAGAGTCTAAAGAATATGAAGAAGAGGAAGAATCTGAGGTGGAATCTGAATCTGGTGTCGCTAGCCTTGCTCTCGCTACAACTTTCGTCAGCAAGTATGTCTTCAATGATGAAGAAAATGACTACTCGAACGACTCTGACATCAGCAATGATGATTACTCTCCCACCTATTGCTTCATGGCTAAAGGTTCCAAGGTACATAAGCATCAGTCCTCCTCTAAATCAAGCAATGGTGAGTATGATGAATATGTAAAACCTAGCTATGCCAAACTTGCTAATATTGCCACTAAGCAACAAAGTGCACTTGAACAGTTTCAGAAAATGCTAGACAAAAGCGATGATCTGTTGAATGAGGAAGTGGATCAGACTCAAACTCTCTCTGACGATCTCAAAGGTCTTCAGAGAAAGTATGATAACCTTCAGAGTCATCATAATGCTCTCTTAGCCGATCATGAGAAGCTTTCTTATGAATTTCTTCAAAGAAAGCAAGATCTTGAGAAACTAAGGGTGTCTCATGAGGATCTCCAAAGGGAAAATGATTCCTTACTAGCTCAATAGATCAGTACCGCTCAGGAAGAATTTGTTCCACCTTGTTTGAAATGCATCGAACGTGAAACTGCTAATTCTTCACTTGAATGTTCAAATGCTTCTATTGCTACAAATTCTTCAACTATTCTAGTGGTCACAGATTACTCATCTGAGGATACCACAAGTATCACTGACGAAAATGCAGGGTTGAAGGAATTGTATGTGACAGGCATGTACAAAAGTCTCAAAGGGCATCAAACCCTTTGCGGTGTCCTCAAAAAGCAGATTCTGAATAGGAACCCTAGGAAAGAGGGTATTGCATTTGAGAGGAAAATCAATGCTGATGGATCCTACTGGACACCTGAGCAGTACCCTAAAACCTCATGAGTTGCTGCAAAAGGATCTCTTGTAGATCCATCCACTCTATCTGGCTTTACTTGTGAAACTTCATATTCCTCGGATGAGTCACTTGACTCCAACTACAAATTCTTCAGAAATCAAAAAGGTGAAGTATTTGCCAGATTTGTTGGACCTAACTGCAGGAACGGTTCACCTATGAAGAAAATCTGGGTTCCAAAGAGCTGCTTACAAAATCTTCAAGTGAATGTCCTTACGACACCACTCATGAAGAACAGGAACCCCAGATCAAATTCCTCATATGGACCAAAGTATTCACTTGGACCAAATTCATCAAATGGTCAAAAATATCATTCTCATGCTAATACATGTGTTTCGCAGGGAAAATCTAATAGTTCTGAATATGTGCATTATTATTAAAATCATTATGTTCATAAGTCCTCAAAGAATTTCTCTGCTTATTCATATGAGTACTCTAACCCGCGTCCTGTAAAACGAAGCGCACTAGATTCAATGACTCCCTTCTCATATGGTGCTCGCAGAATGATGAAATGTTTGCCACCCCTTCAGATGTGGGTGGTGAAGAAATTGAACTAATTTCTTATGCAGGTTAGGTCTCCAGATGAATTTGAACATCTGATGAATTTGCTGGAGACCCGAGGAAATGCTTGAAAGGATGCAAGCTAACCATGTAGAAATGAATTCCTCATTTATCATATCCTCTCACTACTTGCTTACTATCTTGTGTAATGAAATTTTGTCTGATGAAATTGATGTCATATTCTTCACTTTGAAGCATATGGGTTCGTAAGTTGTACTAATTCATCTGAAGGATGAAACTCCAAAAGCTACTGAGTGGGTCCTCGACAGTGGATGCACAAACCACATGACTGGTGACAAGAATCTACTGATGAATTTGCCACTTGCTCCATCTCATCTGAAGCATATCACCTATGCCGACAAAGGAAAAAGCAAGGTATTGGGTCTAGGTAAGGTTGCAATCTCAAAGGACCGACACATCGATAAGGTGATGCTTGTCGAATCCCTCGGGTTCAACCTTATGTCTGTCTCAATGCTTTGTGATCTTGACATGGTTGTCGTATTTGGAAAATATCGTTGTGTCGTCATCATGGAATCTTACAATTCCAAAGTCTTCAAGGTTTAGGAGAGGATACTTCTATATTGTTGATTTCTCTACAGGTCCTCAGCCTGCCATATGCCTACTTGCAAAGTCCTTAGAAGGCTGGCTGTGGCATCGACGACTTGCACACGCACGTGAAGAAAAAGCACATCATTGGGATTGAAGGTGTCAAATTCCTCAAGCACCACCTCTCTAGTGCATGTGAGTTTGGGAAGATGACCAGTTCCAAGCATCCCTCGAAGACAATTATGACCACGACTCGACCCTTTGAATAGCTTCACATGGATCCCCTTGGCCCCACTCAATACTCCACACTAATAAATTCTTCAAGTTTGTATGGCTTTGTCATTGTTTATGAATACTCTCGTTACAATTGGGTGCATATTATTCTGTACAAGTCTGAAGTGCAGAATGTCTTCAGACGATTTGCTTCAAGGGCCTCAACTAACTTCGGCATCAAGATCAAGCATATCAGCAGTGATAATGGGACTGAGTTCAAGAACACCAATCTTGATGAATATCTTGATGAACTTGGTATTACTCATGAGTTATCTGCCGCATATTCTCCTCAGCAGAACGACGTCGTGGAGTGCAAGACTCTTGTTGAGATGGCTTGCACCATGCTTGATGAATACAAGACTCCTCGTTGCTTCTGGCTTGAGGCAATTGATACATCATGCCACATCATCAACAGGGTATATCTTCAAAAAATTTCAAGAAGACTTCATATGAACCTATGACTGGCAGGAAACCCAATGTAAGTTATCTCAAAGTCTTCGGTGCAAAATGCTGGATTAGAGATCCTCACCATAGTTCTAAATTTGCACAGAAAGCACATGAAGGTTTTATGCTTGGTTACGAAAAGGAATCGCACACCTACAGAGTCTTCAACACCTACCACCAAAAGGTTGTTGAGACTGTAGATGTGCGGTTCGATGAAACTGACGGCTCTCAAAGAGAGCACCTGCCTTCTGTGTTAGATGAATAGTCTCCTAAGGAATCCATTAAGCTGAAGGCTACTGAAGATGTCATACCCACTGAGGAGGTCATTCCAACAAATGAAGACATTCATGCTGATACACCTAAAGAAAATGGCGTTGAAGAAAATCCTCAGCGATGTCAAGTTGCTCATCCAAGAGTTGCAAATGAAGTGTAGATTGACAAAATCATCGATGACATCAATGCACCAGGTCCCCTCACTCGCTCAAGAGCTTCACATTGACTAACTTTTGTGGGCACTTTGCTTTTATCTCTATCATATAGCCCACCAAAGTTGATGAAGCATTCAAGGAGCCTGAGTGGATTCAAGCTATGCAAGAGGAATTGCATCAATTCAAGCTCAACAATGTGTGGGAACTTGTAAAGTGGCCAGATCCTCGCAAGCACAACATCATAGGTACCAAGTGGATCTACCGCAACAAGCAAGATGAAAATGGCCTTGTGGTAAGGAATAAGGCTCGTCTTGTAGCTCAAGGCTACACACAGGTTGAAGGAATTGACTTTGATGAAACTTTTGCACCTGTTGCTAGACTTGAAGCTATTCGCATATTGCTTGCTTATGCTAACCATCATGATATCATCTTATATCAAATGGATGTGAAAAGTGAATTCCTCTAAGGTAAGCTTGAGTAAGAAGTATATGTTGCTCAACCCCCAGGTTTTGAAGACCCTAAGCATCCTAACAAAGTCTTCAGACTCAACAAGGCCCTCTATGGCCTCAAGCAGGCCCCTCAGGCGTGATACGACACTCTGAAGGAATTCCTCATGAAGAAAGGCTTCAAACCCGGTTCACTCGACCCTACTCTTTTCACTAAATCCCATGACAATGAACTGTTCATATGCCAAATATACGTAGACGATATTATCTTTGGCTGTACTGACAAACGTTATAGTGATGAATTTGCCTATATGATGAGTGAAGATTATCAAATGTCTATGATGGGAGAATTGAAATTCTTGTTAGGTCTTCAAATTCGGCAGCAAGAGAATGGCTTCTTAATCTCTCAAGAGAAATACCTCAAGGATGTTTTGAGGAAATTCGACATGCAAGATTGCGAAGGCGTCAAAACTCCAATGCCTTCAAAAGGCCACCTCTGCACTAACGAAAATGGTAAAGATTTCGATCAGAAGGTATATCGCTCCATGATTGGCTCTTTATTGTATCTATGTGCATCTAGGCCTGATATTATGATGAGTGTTTGCATGTGTGCCCGATTCTAAGCAACACCGAAGGAATCACACCATAAGGCTATGAAACATATTCTTCGACACTTAGCTCACACACCAATGCTTGGATTATGGTATCCCAAGGGCTCAAATCTTTACCTCATCGGATACTCAGATGCTGACTATGCTGGAGATCTTGTGGATCGCAAGACAACCTAAGGCGCATGTCATTTCCTCAAACGATCCTTAGTCTATTGGTCCTCGAAGAAGCAGAACTGAGTGTCACTATCTACTGCTGAAGCTAAGTACATTGCTGCTGGTGCATGTCGCGCTCAGCTACTATGGATGAAGAAAACCCTCAAGGACTATGGCATCAAGGTGAAGAATGTGCCTCTCTACTGTGACAATGAGAGTGCCATCAAGATTGCTTATAACCCAGTTCAACATTCCTAGACCAAGCACATCCAGATTCGTCATCACTTTCTTCAAGATCATGTACTCAAGGGCGACATCTCCATCGACCACATCCCCACTGAAGAACAACTGGCTAATATCTTCACAAAGCCCTTAGATGAAAAGAGATTTTGCAAGTTGTGGTGTGAGATAAATATCTTAGAATCTTCGAATGTTCTTTAAAAAGCACACACGTCCTAAAACTTATGCAAAATTGATGACCTAGATGTGCAACACACGAAGTAACATTTTTCTTCAATCAATGAAGAATAACCCTCTAAGTGTGAAGAAATTAATGAAGAATTTGATTCTCAGAACCCTACGACAATTGTACGTGGTGTCTGAAATCATCATTCTTATAAGGTGGGTCACGCCACCAACCATAGTTGAAATTCTTCAAAGTTGAGTTTTTCGTCATTTTGCAAACTCTTCAAATTTTCAAATTCCTCAACTTTTCAAATTCATCAATTTTTCAAATTCTCCAAACTATGAAACACATGTTCTTCATTAACTATGTATATATATTTGAGTTTTCAATGTCCTCAACAGCATTCACTTATTGCTAACTCTTCAAGTTGATTTTCATCTAAGTGAATGTGATCGGACCCTTTCCCCCTCTAGGCTAAACTCAACCTAGCCTGTTCACAAATTCTTCGGATGCATTATACTTTGAAACCTGTTCAAAATCTTCACTATGTCCTTGACAGCTAAAGAATTTTCGAACGGAAATTTTAAAATTTTCACTATCAAAATTTTCGGTGTTTCCTGCTCAAATCGTTCCGATTCCCACGTCTGGATAACCCACGATCCCCCACTATCGCCACTACTCAGAACGTGGGTGACACATGTTGCGTGGAGAGCAAGGGTCAAGGGCAATCTTGTCCAAAATCTTCGGACATATTAGTTTTCACCTCCGCTATAAATACCCCTTCCCTTTCACCGTGCTCGGTTACTCCTCACTCCTACTCTCTCCCGATCCCTGACCTAGCACCGCCGCTAAAGTCATCTTTGTCGGTGTGGAAGAGCTTTACTGCCTCGAGCTTGCCGTCGCCGTACTCGCATCGGCCGCAGAAGTCTTCACCCCGCCGCCGCTGTAGCTGACTCCCTCTTCCAAGCTAGGGCGTGGGAGATCTGGACTGACGAACTTCCCCGATTTCATCTCACAGTTTGTCATGTTCTTCATTAGGGTAAATAAAATCTGTTTTACTGCCCTTGTTTGATCTTCAAGTTGTCCACAATTTCCTCAAAGGTGTTTATCCTTCAAGAATCTCATTCTAAAGCACCTTCCATGTTCATACACTTGATGTTTTTCCTAATATATGATTTTCTTCAAGATTCCTCAATTGTGTGGATCCTCAAAATATGCACAACTCTGGAACCTAAGACAAAGAACACGTAGTAAAAATCCTCAAGACACCCATGGTCAAATTTCTGAGAACACATATGACCTCTTCAAATTCCCTGCACCTATACTCTGTTCATAGGTACAAACATGTCCGCTGATGAATCACTAGGTTCTCATCAACTTAACTCATTTGCAGCATTTCTTGAGGAAAAGATATGTACATCTTCAGAATCCTCAAGAGTTCAGAATCCTCAGCCAAAGAAAATGGCTGATGGGAAGAAGCCACAGAAAGGTGGAAAAACACCTGAAGTTCAGACTGCGTTTGAGATACCTGATGACTTGTATGAGGAATATTGCACTCTAGATGAAGAAACTCATGGCAAGGAAACAACAAAGCAGAGAAAGATTTGCATATAGAAAATTGAGAGGAGATGGGCAAAGGAGTGGAAAAATATTGCTATGTCACTCCCAAATATATCAAGAAATTCGCAGTTAAACCCCCTTGCAACAGGCCACCCTTCGCTCCAAACCAAACTGCTGATCCCACAAGTCTCAAAACTGGTGATGACTTTCCTCATGAATGGGAAAGATAGCAAGCCAAGCTGGTGAAGAAAGCAAAAGAGGCCATGAAGAAATTCAACAAACACTCTGCCGGTTCTGCGACTGCTGGAGCCTCTGCTAGTGCTTCGAAGAAATCAATTGTGAAGAAATCTGCTGTGAAGTCAAAGTCTTCAACTTCAAAATCATCACTTAAGATTCCTCAAGCAAAGCCTTAAAAGGCCTCTGCCACTCATTCAGTAGCTGCTCAGTCCTCTGCTGTTGTCACAAAGTCCTCAACACCTATGCACCTTGCATCATGTCAGAGGACAGAGGGATTCTCAATTGCTTCAAGGGTCTCTGCAAGTCCCTCTGCTCAAGCACACTCTTCAACAAGTCCTACTATGTTGAAGCTAAAAAAACTGTTGGACGAGGTCAAAGACCAAGTCCTCATACTAGCAAAGCTATAGTGAATGTACCCTTAGGATCTGAGGCTGATGATGAAGAACTGGAAGAAATCATCAGAGAAAGTCAACAAAAGGTTGTAATAGCCAAAGGCAGCTCTATTCCTCTCATGCTGGATCCCAAGATGATCCTCAAGTTCATTGACATATGGCATGAAGATCCCATCACCCCACTTTCCTCACTAAACCTACCTCTTGGTGTGGACCATGTCCTCACTCACTTCATAGCTGAGGAAAAATGTAAAAGAGATCAAGCTCTGAGAGCTAAGAGGAGCAGGGCTTGAAAAGAAAAATTTCTGAGGAATAATGTGATGAATTTGACTCCAAATCAACTCATCACTGTTCAGTCTGAAATTTGCTGCCTCTCTAAAGAACAAGAAAAATGTGATGCTGAATGGAAGGGCACCAAAGTAAGATTTGTCAAGGCGGCCCAAGCTGCCGTTAACGACCATAACTCAAGGGTTGCAGCTTGATCGCAACCACAAATTCCTCAGGCTGAAGAATCTGCTCAGCCTGCTGAAGAAACTGCTCCTGCAACTGAAGAAATTCAGGCTGCTGAAGAACATGCCAGGACAACCTCTACTATTGTGCCTGAAGAAATTGTCTGTCTAGCTGAAGTTTTTCCTGCGCGTGAGGAAATTGAGACCACAAGGGCGACTGCATCAGTTGCGCCAGAAGAAAATGCTCCTCCTTCACCCTCTGCAGAGATAGTAAAATCATCAAGGGTGAAGATCATCAACCTTCCTTCTGCATCAGAAGCGAAGAAAACAAAGGCTGTAGAGAAGAAGGCACTGAAAAGAAAACCATCAACTTCAGATTCCTCAGCAGTGAAGAAAATGAAGGCACTGCCAAGTTCTTCAATAGAACCGTTTGATGCAACACCTATCATCTCCGTGCCAGCCTATGAAATTGTGCCATTTGGTGTTGACTATATCATCCCAAATGATGATCAAGAAGAAAAGGATCAATCTGCTGCTACCTTAGAGCAGATTGATGAAGAAATTGAAGTGGAAGCAAATGCTTCAACTCCAAAGGTATCATCGCCCCAGCCTTAGTTAACTGCTGAAGAGGCCAGCGTTGAGGAAATTGATGAGGACGTGGACATTGGCAACACAACCCCTGTCATTAATGATGAATATTGGGAAGGGGCACACCCAAATTCCCCAATGACCACTCCTCTGTCACAGATTCCTCAGTCTCCAGCCTAGACTGAAGAAATTCATATAGGATCTGATGACTTGTCCGCAACTGCCAATGAAGAAATTCCAGCTGCATCAGCTGAAGAGATTGTTGCTCCAACTACCACTTAGGAAACTCATGTGCAGATTCCTCAGTCTGAAGAAGTTCCTCCTATGCCTAAGGAAATTGTGGGCCGCTTCAGGCCAAACCATCAGCCAAAGAAACGAATGCTATTCAAAGGCTCAAAGAGCCCCAAATTCATCAAGACCAATTTCTTCGATGAGCACATTTTTTCACTGGACCCAATCCATATGACTCAGCTAGGGCCGGTCGCACCAGATTCTAGACTCCTACACATTTGAACTGTTAGGCATCAGTACTGTTTGAAAAGAAGAAAGTCTTCGAGCACCATCAAATTCCTCATGCAGATATGGAAACAATCCCTTCCTTCACACGGGTGCTCGCAGTTCTTCACGATGCAGGAATTCTTCCGTTCTGTGTGGATATCTGCGATTGGAATGAAGAGTTAATTCTTCAATCCCATGCGGCCTTGCACATTACAGGCGATGCTTGTGACATCAACTCATGGGTCTTGGACTAGATGACTAGATCTACTCACTACACAACACCAACATCCAAATTGCTTCGATCAGTCCCAGTAGCAATTCCTTCAGAAGAAGCCCGCTGCTTGTTTGATGAACCTGCTCTGCCCAACCATATGATGCAAGTGATGATGAAGCCATTGGCTCCTGGAAAACCTCAAAGGACCACCTTCCTTGTGAAGGATTTGCTCTATGTGCCCAGGACGGTTTATCAAGTCCTCACCAATGCCCTTTGTCCTCAGAAGGGTCACAACTCTAAAGAAGAAGAAGTTGAGGGAGTAATGAAGAACATGCTATTCAACATCATCCATGGGATTCCCATCAACTACCACGATTTCTTCATGAGGACTTTGGCAAATGCAACATTATCCCCATTTGAATTGAAGACTTATGCTCCCTAGATCATGAAATTCATCAGATCAAGGTCTTCAATTCCCTTCAAGGATGACTTCCAAAATCACTTCGGCTTTCTGCCTCCGATTGAAGTCATCAAGAGCACAATTGCCTCAGTTAAAGGAAAAGGCAAAGCTGTCATTGATGAAGGAACTCATCCATTGGATGGTTAGTTTCGCGAAGCTGGATCTTAATCCACCAATGATGACACTGCTACCCAGGACTCTGCTACAAAAGCCTCAACGCAAAAGCCTCGAGAGTCTGCCCCACGTGTGATGACTGATCGTGAGCTTCTCATAAGTCTTCATTAGAAGGTTGATCGCAATCACAAGTTGGTGAAGCGTCAGTTTGCTTCAATTCTTCAGAACATGACTATGACACAGAACTCTGTGAGGAAAAATCACTACTATGTGCATGAAATCTTCGATTGTGCGTGGGCCATTGTCGCACATCTCAAGACACCCGAGGAACTCAAGGACATGGACTTTCAACAGAACTTTGACTGGTCTCATCCTCCTCAGAAGAAATTCAAGAAACTTCAAGTTCCTCAGCTGGTTACAAGTTCATATTCTTCATCGCACGAGACCGATGAAGCCGAGGATATTGACGACACTGTGGCAGGCCCTGCATCGACAAACGACCCCGACAACACTGGCGCTCCTCCATCACCATCAAGATGAAATTCTTCAAGGGCTGTTAGACCTCATTTTTTCGTCCCTTTTGGTCTTCGATGACAAAGGGGGAGAAAATTTGAGTTAGTCTTCAAGCGCGCCTCTATATATGGGCTGTTTTTGTTTAAGTTACAACTCTCGCTCTTCTGAAGCTTTTGTTGGTTGAGTTGTAAACTTAAGTCCGATGGTGGTCTGACTCTTTTGAACTTCTTTCCGCATGCTTATTTCCTCAAGTACCTTAATGCTTGCATGCTGAATTTTGTGAGACACCATTTTCATCATGCATTTCAAATTCTTCGTATGATATGTTAAATGCATGTATGAATTACAAGATATAGTGGGAGTTCTCCATGTTTTTAACCTGGCATGTGCATTTGCAGTTCAAAGCAAATTCCTCAAATATGCACATATTCAATGGGAGTTCTTCTATATATTGCAATCAAATTTCTCAAACTCAGTATTTACACTTCACAGTATTATCCCAGTTGAAAACTTAACCTATTTGTCATCAATCACCAAAAAGGGGGGAGATTGTAAGTGCATCTAGTGCCCCTTAGTGATTTTGGCGTATTGGTGACTTATAGGTTAAGGAACTAATGTGTTTTTGAGTGTACACAAGCTCTATAAGTCGATGAGGAGTTTGATATATTCAAAGATTACCGACCCCTAAAAATGTATGTCTTCAACTGAACACTTTCGTGAAGACTTTGGTGAGGACTTTGCTGAAGACTTTGGTATTCCATGAAGACTTTGAGAATGAAGAAGTTGGTGTGACCTTGAAGATATGAACGAGGACTATGAAGCATGAAGAATTTTGTTTTCGTAGTTTCATTTCCTTTCTTTGAGTCATAGGAAACACCATACTGTTAAAGGGGGCCGAGGTAATACTAAGGAAAATTTCCAACTGATGGTCAACTCAAAATCCTCAACCTATCCAATCCTTGAGTGAAAGCCTTTTGGAAATCTCTTATAGTTCAGTCAAGTTCTTCAGCGTAGAGACAAAGTTCTTCTGGTCTCTCAGGAAATTGGTATGACTGAGGAGTTAGGATATCGCCAGTGCGAATTGCCTACAGGTGAGGAATATGATAAGCTTGAGGACTTTCATAGTTCGAAAATCCGACCGTTGCTGTGCTTAGTGCCAGTTGTCCCCAATCATGTTATCCACATAACGGTCATATCATTGGGGGCATTTATGTCTTATCATGTCAGGTTGCACCCTGGCTATAAATAGCCACCCCCACAACCACTAGTTGGTTGGTTGCCCCGAGAGAAAACTGAAACTTGTCATTTGAGAGCAATCCATCTTCCAAGGACTTTGAGAGAAAATCATCAGTGAGAAAAACCCAAATCCAAACCACCAAACCCAAAGTGATTGAGCATCACTGAAGAGATTATTCCTGTGTGGAACTGATGCTTGTTACCTTTGAAGACTGTGTATCTTCTAGACGGTTAGGCGTCATGGTCTAGTACATCCTGCAGTCAATTGGGGATCACGGAGTGACCTTGGTCTAGAGCATCCAAGAGTCAATTGTGGATCATAGGGAGACCAGTTTGTGAGGGTTTTGGAAGTCTACCCTGAAGACTTACCACGAGTGTTGGGCGAGGACTTTGTGACCATAGGTCAAGGAGAATACGGTAAGGACCGTGTGTCCTTTGGTTTAAATACCAGGCCGCTCCAAACCAGACGTACGACTGTCACATCTGTTGGAACTTATTCATCAAACCATTGTCTTCATTGAGCTACCTGGTTATATTTCGTCAACCCCTCTATTTCCTCGTATACTTGTTGATGAAATTGATCGTTACTGTTTGAAGAATTTGACTAAAGACTTTCATAATTTCCTCACCTCAAATTCTTCAAGTTACCTTGTTTCTCACCTGCTTATCCTGTATCACGCTACTTGTAATCTATGCATGTTTTATTTCATCATGATGACTATGCTATTGCTATGTTTCTCATGCACTTGAGTACTTATTCTGCTGCTAGTTATTCATCACATTTCAAATTCCTCAAGTGATGAATTTGTAAAAATCGCCTATTCACCCCCCTCTAGTCGGTATAACGCACTTTCAATATCTTTTTTATATCTCTCATAGTCCGGAACCTCATCCTCATTCTTTGGAGGAACCATTAGTCTCCATCATCTATTATTTTTCCTCACCGGGACAATGCTCTAATAATGATGACCATCACACTTTTATTTACTTACAACTTGATAAAATCATATTATAAGATATGACTCCGGGAGTGTACTGATGTCTACTATGCAACTTTATTCTTGTAGACTTTGTTAGGCCTCCAAGCAGAGAGTTTTGAAGGACAGTAGCAATTTTCCCTCAAGTGGATGACCTAAGGTTTATCAATCTATGGGAGGTGTAGGATGAAGATGGTCTCTCTCAAACAACCCTGCAATCAAATGCAAGAAATCTCTTGTGTCCTCAACACACCCAATACAATGGCAAACTATATAGGTGCACTAGTTTGGCAAAGAGATGGAGATACAAGTGCAATATGGATGGTAGATATAGGTTTTTATAATCTGATAATATAAAAACAGCAACGTAACACGTGGTAAACAGCGAGTAAAACATTGTATAAATGTTTGGAAATAAGGCCTAGGATTCATACTTTCACTAGTGCAATCTCTCAACAATGCTAACATAGTTGAATCATACGATCATCCCTCAACGTGCAACAAAGAATCATTCCATAGTTCCTATCTAGTGGAGAACATAAGATGAAATTGGTGTAGGTAGTAGAACCACCTCAATGTTATTCTTTTCGATCAATCTTTTGAGCTATTCCTATAACTTTCACAAACAACCCTAGAGTTCGTACTAAAATAAGACCAATGATACATATCAATCCACCCTAACGTAACCTAGATACTCCAATGTCACCTCAAGTATCCATGGGTAAATTATGTGGCATGCATCAAACAATCTCATATCTATCATATTCAATCCAACGGAAAGAACTTCAAGGAGCACCCCAAGATTTCAATAGGAGAACATAGTAAGAAAACGTGCAATCAACCCCTATGCATAGACCCCCAAGGTCACCGGAATTCACAAGTTGATGCCATAACATATATCAAGTGAATCACTAGAATACCCCATTGTCACTATGGGTATCCGCATGCAAGACATACATCAAGTGTTCTCGAACCAAAATATTCAATCCAACATAATGAGATCTCAAAGGGAAAGATTCAATTCATCACAACAAGATGGCAAGGGAAGAACATCATGTGATCCCAATTATATTAACAAAGCCCGTGATACATCAAGATCGTTCCATCTAAAGAACACGAGAAACGGAGATTGAACACATATCTACTGGTACATACCCTCAACACCAAGGGTGAACTACTCCCTCCTCATCATGGCCTCTGCCGGGATGATGTAGATGGCCACAGGAGATGATTTATCCTCTCTGACAGGGTACTGGAAAGTCTCTAGATGGGTTTTTTGTCGATACAGAGAGTTGTTTTGGCAGAGCGGAAGTTCTCACTTCATTTCTAGGGTTTTTGGGATTTATAGGATTTTTCAGCATTGGAATCACGCACAAACGGAGCCACGTGAGCCCCACAAGCCAGCATGGCGTGGCCTAGGGGGCGCCTTGATGGCTTGTGGCCCATAGGTGGATCCACTCGGTTGGTTCTTCACTCCAATATTGCTTATTTCATCTAGAAAAATCATCAAAAAGTTTCGGGCGATTCTGAGAACTTTCATTTTCTACACAAAAACACCACCACTGTAATTCTACTGAAAACAACATCAGTCCAGGTTAGTTCTAAATAAATCATATAAAGTAAATCAAAACCATAAAAATATATAGGTGAATATGGCATGAATACTTCATAAATTGTTGATACGTTGGAGATGTATCATGTACTAGGATATGCAATGATCTAGGGTAACATCTATTACAATGATGAATGATGGCTTTGCCACATATATCATGCCGGCTCTATATGATCATGCAAAGCAATATAACGATGAACACACATGTCTTGAAACAGAAAAATGGACGTGGCATGGCAATATATCTCGGAATGGCTATACAAATGCCATGATAGGTAGGTAGGGTGGTTGTTTTAAGGAAGATATAAGGAGGCTTATGTATGATAAAGTGCATCATAACATAGGGTTTGGATGGACCGGCGAAGTTTGCACTAACTCTAGAGGTGAGAAAGGACAATGCACGGTACCAAAGAGGCAAGCAAATTACGGAAATATGGGAGCACACATTGTCCATGAACTCACATTAGTCGTACATAACTCACATATTTATTGTGAAAACTTTTATTAGCTCTCTCGAAGCAAATTATTATTAGTGCGCCACTAGGGAGGTGGTTGGGAGGAGTTAACCATCGTGCGCCCCCGACTCAAACAGGACAAAGATTTCAAGGAGGAATATAAGTGGTCCAACATCCTAGTTGTGACACCCCCATTTTGATCGTACACTAATCACACACACAAATGCGTACAACCAAGATTAGGGACTCATTGAAAGATATCACAACACAACTCTAGACACAAATTAAAGTCATACAAGCATCATATTACAAGTCAGGGGCCTCAAGGGCTCGAATACAAAAGCTCGAATACAAACGAAACAGCGGAAGCAGATAATATCCCAGTACAGACATAAGTAAACAAGTTTTGCTTGAAGAAGGCTAGCACAAACACAAATTACGAATCTAAAAGGCAAGGCCTACTGCCTGAAGGCCTTCTATCCTACTACTGGTCGGGCGCAACCTCTTCATAGTAGTAGGCAATGTCAGTGTAGTAGTAGTCATCAGCGAGAATAGCTATCTCCTGGGCTCCATAATCTGAATGCAATAAATGTATAGAGGGGGGGAAGGGGAGCAAAGCAACCATGAGTACTCATCCAAAGTACTCACAAGACTTTCATAAGAACTATGCTAAATATGCAACATTATCAAAGGAATGGGATCTCTGGACTAGCTGTAGAAATGCGAGAATAGAGGGGGAAAGCCTAGTCCTATCGAAAACTAGCATCTTCGGTGTCTTGCAACATTAGAAGAGTGTAGGTTAGCATCTTCACAAGTAGTAAGTTATTAAGAACTGCCTAGAGATTCTTCCTCGACTCCTTGCGAGAAAGCAATCTCGGAGCCAACACATTCATTTCAAAATCTCCATTTCTAGTTGTAAGATTAGGAAACAACTCTGAGCATCCGTTACCGTGGACACAACTATTCGAATAGATATACTTCCCTGCATAAGTGCATGAACTTTCCCAACACGCTTGATTAACCCTGGCCGGACACAATTTCCAGGTCATGCCCGGCCTCAGCTGATCGACACGCCATAGTCCTACCTAGGCTCGGCAGAGAGGCCACACTTCGGTCTACATCCTAAATGCAAAGGGGTCATGGGCCAATCTCCCTCCACAATCCTGCGCGTTGTGAGGACAAACGATGCCGTCCTGGCACCTCTTAATACAAAGACGATGCTTACATGGGCCACCCGGGCGCGTGCTTCTCAACTATAACATCTAAAGAACTTTCGGGCGAATCTACCATGTAGAGTACCCATAATTATTCCCGCGTGGTGGTTAGTGTGAAACATGCTAGAGGCCTTCTCATATCACATATCCAAACCCATTAATGTTTTGTTAGCTACGGTGACGAGCGCTGATCCATGATATGTGGTCCTGTCGCCCCATCTCGAGGACTTGTGGCAAGGGCCAAGAATGCCCTCCCACGCTGACGGTGTCCTGGACGAGGGGGTACTCACCACGTCGTCTCCCGGCTAGTGGGTCGGGTTGAGGACCCCAGGGTGATTCACTAATGGGCTAGTTCATACAGCCCATGATGTATACGAGGAAGATCCCACAAGACTTGGTGATCAAGACAAGGACTCCTCTCCACCGACGTAGCCGACTAGGACTCTTGTCATCCTAAGCCTCTGGTGTGTTATATAAGCCGAGGCCAGGCTAGTTATTAGCCAGAATCAGATCATCATAGATTAAGATCATTACTCCAAGGGTTTTAGATCACTTCATACGATCTCGAGGTAGATCAACTCTATACTCGATACACCATCATCAATACAAACAAAGCAGGACATTGGGTATTACCTCCATAGAGAGGGCCCGAACCTGGGTAAACATCGTCCCTCTTGTCTCCTGTTATCTATCAATCCAAGATCCACAATTTAGGACCCCTACCCAACATCCGCCGATTTTGACACCGACACACACCTCGTCGTCATTACACCAACTCAATCGAGGTCATCCTGTCCTCAACATGTAATGATAGTAAAGTTAAAGTAACCATGTGCCCAAATATCAAAAGGAAACCTGAGGAATCAACCTCAATGGATCCCACCCAATGTAGCCGTCAAGGTGACCAGAGAGGATTCACCCTCGATGTTCTACGCTTGAGGTGTTGCATGATAGAGTCATTGCCGGGAGTGGTGAAGGAGGAATCACCCTCGATAACCACGACCGAATAGATACACTATAGAGTTAGCATCATGAGTACTTCACGAGGTGTCACTGTCGCTACTCGATAGTAGCTCTATAGAGTCGTACAACTAAGGGGGTGTGCGGTGAATGTGACGGACATTGCTTGTCGATTAGTTGACCGAGTCTTTGAGTCATCGATGATGAAGCAGGGGCAACTGGGACTAAGGGGCCATAAGGGACGTTGGGTTCTAACATAGGTGCATCGCATGCGAATTCAAATTTTCCTCCGCGCAGAACATCCAAGAACATTCTACGGAGATGGATCACAGATTGTTATCACTAGACGCGTAGTGCCGTGCAGCGGAAGTAGAGTTGGAGCATCGCGTTCATGTGGTCCATCTCCTCCTTGTCCGATCTCCCTCGAACAACCGTTCTGATCTCCCTTGAACAGCCAATCGTCGGATCCCATGTACAGGTTCGCCAAAGAAGCGCAGGTGCACTGCCTCTAATGGTATCCTCGCACGCAGGAGGAACACCCGTGCAGCGGACTGCTAGGTCCGATCACATGGTCAGCGGCGGTGAGTGGAGGTGGCTAGTTGCAACTCATGCAAAGCCCTAATGATGACGCCGAAGCGATCAACCGGATGGGTGTACCGCACCTCCACTATATATAGGCATCCGGCGCGGGATCAACTCTTGGGCCTTGCACGGATCCTAAAGCCCACGTGTTCCTTCCCTTAAGCACGTGACCCTTTAGATTCTCGTCCACTTGGTTGCGAGTCAGATGACATCCGACTCGACCGGTGGGTAGCAGCCTCTAGCAAGACGTGCCGACTCCAAGTGTCCGATGAAGCTGGTTAAGCGAACCTATACTTCACACTTCTGTTCCCTTTGCCTCATGATATATGTGTTCGTGTAAAAGGCGATATGGTCATCCTTGTTGCAGCAAGACCTCTTTCTCGTTCCGGTGGATCCGACCAACACTTCGTATTATCTCATAATCCTCATCGCATGGCCATGCTTATCCAGGTCGGATTACCCGAGGGGCCCAGAGTATATCTCTCCTGATCGGAGAGGCAAATCCCATCTTGCTCGACCATGTCTCGCAGCATGGGTTTGTAACTACCCAGTCACAGAGTAGTGTTTGATCGGCCCAAAGCAAGTCTGTCACCATCTCGAGTACATGCGCCAGCTCAGGTCTTAGGACATAGAACGTATGTTTTACTAGACACTCACAGATGACATATCGATATGTCTCATAGTTGGGTCTGTCCAACTTTAACCTTATATTGACTCAGATCCGACTATGTCGAATCCGACGTGACCTTTTTGAGTCCATATTATCCGGCTAGCATCCAATGCTACATGGTCAGTGAGACCGAACCATCCACCATGTCATATGCTAGTCTGATTAGTTGTGCGTCCACACAACCCTTTTGGACTAGGAACTAGTTAGGACAGTTATCATAAAATGCATAGTCTCACAACAAGTCACGTACTTGTTAATACGCATCAATGATAATGTCCAAGGACTATCTTTATTCATAAACACATAGGGAATATCATCATACATGATTGCCTCTAGGGCATATCTCCAACAGTCTCCCACTTGCACTAGAGTCAATCAAGTAGACATCAAATGCCCATAGCTCTAACGTGCCCCTCATGCTTGGGTTGTGGAAGCGGCTTAGTCAATGGATCTGCAACATTTGCATCCGTCTGAATCTTGCATAAATTGTTATCGCCTTTCTCTACGATCTTTCGTATCAAGTGATATTTTCGGTCTATGTGCCTGGTCTTGTGGTGCTGTCTCGGCTCCTTGGCCTGCGCGATGGCACCTGAATTATCACAATAAAGGTCCAACGGTTCTGACCAGCCCAGGAACACAACAACATGGCATCTTCTAGGAACTTCCTAATCCTAACACCTTCCTTTGCTTCTTCACAAGCCGTAATGTATTTGGCCTCTGTTGTGGAATCGGCCACCGTATCTTGCTTGGAACTCGTCCAGCTCACTGCTCCTCCATTCATGACATAGACGAATCCAGTTTGCGATCGACAATCATCCCTGTCGGTTCGGAAACTGGCATCGGAGTAACCCTTTACGCAGAGCTCCTCCTCACCTCCATAAACTAGGAACATCTCTTTAGTCCTTTTCAAGTACTTCAAGATAGTTTTCACCACTACCCAGTGACTCTCACCTGGGTCGGCCTGGTATCTTCTTGTTAAGCTTATTACATAGGCAACATCAGGCCGTGAGCATAGCATGGCATACATGATGGATCCAATTGCCGAGGCATATGGTATCCTACTCATCCGGTTTTGCTCATCAGAAGTCGTAGGACTCTGAGTCTTGCTTAGCCTTATACCATGTGAGACGGGCAAGAACCCTTTCTTGTCCTCACTCATGTTGAACATCTTCAACACTTTGTCTATGTACGTTCTCTGGCTTAAGCCGAGCAGCCTCCTCGATCTATCTCTATAGATCTTGATGCCTAAAATATACACTGCCTCTCCAAGGTCTTACTTTCCATTCAATGATTCCTTGACTGAGTTCAACATCGAAACATCATTTCTGTTCAGCAGTAGGTCATCCACATACAAGATCAAAAATACTATGGAGCTCCCACTAGACTTCTTGTATAAACAATAGTCCTCTTCGTTCTTGATGAAACCAAGGTCAACGATGACATCATCAAAACAAATGTTCCAACTCCGAGCTGCTTGCCTCAATCTATAAATGGATCTCTTGAGCTTGTATATTTTACCAGCATTAGTTGGATCGATAAAACCTTCGGGCTGTATCATGTATACATCCTCTTTCAAATTTCCATGAAGGAAAGCCGTTTTGACATCCATCTTCCATATCTCATAATCGAAATATGCAGCTATAGCTAGTATGATCCTCACCGACTTTGGCATCGCTACCATCGAGTAGGTCTTGTCATAGTCAATTCCTTGAACTTTTCCATAACCTTTAGTGACAAGTCGAGCTTTGTGGATCTGAACATTTCCATCCACATCGGTTTTCTTCTTAAAGACCCATTTGCAACCAATGGCAACCACGCCAGGTGGCGGATCAACCAAGTCCCAGACTTGATTGTCATCCATGGACTTTAACTCGGATCTCATGGCCTCTAGCCATGCCTCGGAATCTAGGCTCACCAACGCTTCTGCATGTGTGGCCGACTCGTCCCTTTCTAGCAACAAAACATCGCACACTCTGCGCAATCTTTCCGACCTCCGTGGCTCCGGTGCCGATTTCACTACAAGTTCTCTGACCAACTCTGGTGTGATCTCATCGCCAACCGAGTTGTCCCCGAGTGGCTCTCGAATTTCTTCGAGTCGCACTGTTCTCCCACTGACCTCCCAATTGAGAAACTCTTTCTCTAGGAAAACCCCGTTCCGAGGAACAAACACTTTGTTCTCTTCTCGCTTGTAGAAGTTATCTCCCAAGGTTTCCCTCAGATATCCCACGAATATGCATTTATCCGACTTGGGTGTAAGCTTGTCCGACATGAGTCGCTTGACAAATGCTTCACAACCCCAACTCTTTAGAAAAGACAAACTAGGACTCTTCCTAGTCCACATCTCATGTGGTGTCTTGTCTACGGATTTAGATGGTACCCTATTAAGTGTGAAAGCTACAGTTTCTAGAGCGTATCCCTAGAATGACAAGGGTAAATCTGATTTGCTCATCATCGACTGGACCATGTCCAACAAGGTTCAATTTCTCTGTTCTGACACACCATTTCTCTACGGCATACCCGGAGGTGTGAGCTGAGGTACTATACCTCGACTTTTCAGATGGTTATCAAACTCCTGTCTCATGTACTAACCTCCATGATCTGATCGTAGAAGTTTTATCGTCTTGCTGAGCTGATTTTCAACCTCATTCTGAAACTCTTTGAACTTTTCAAAAGTTTCCGACTTGTGCCTCATCAAATAGATATATCCATATCTACTCAAGTCGTCAGTAAAAGTCACAAAGTACTAATAGCCAGCTCTGGCCATTCTGCTCATTGGACCACACACATCACTGTGTACAAGCTCCAACAACTCGGACGCCCTTTCGCAACTTTTTGCAAAAGGATACTTAGTCATCTTGCCTAGCAAGCATGATTCGCATGTCTCGAACGACCCGAAGTCGGACGAAGTTAGGAGTCCATCATCATGGAGCTTCTTCATGCATTTCAAACTAATGTGTCCAAACCAGCAATGCCAGAAGTATGTCGGATTTATCTCATTAGGATTATGTCTCTTGACATTCACATTATAGACTGGCTCCGTTTCTAGATTCAAAATAAATAACCCATCTACAATGGGTGCATAGCCATGGAACATTCCATTCAAATAAAATGAACAACCATTGTCCATTATATTGAATTCATAACTGTTCTGACTATGTGCGGGAATGTAATAACAATTATTCAATTCCAAAATAAATACAGAAGGAAGCTTGAGCTGCATCGTGTCGACCTCCAACACAGCAACTCTTGCTTTGTTGCCGACCCTGATGTCAATCTCCCCTTGTGCCACACACCTAGTTCTTACCAGCCCCTTTGCCTGAAGAAGCATCTCTGGCCTTCTTATCATGCTGAGCAAGCCACTTGCTACAATTCCTCTTCAAGTGACCAGCTTCCTTGCAGTGAAAGCAAATTTTCTTTGAGTTCGGCCCAGACTTTGGCTCAGCGGCGGAGACAACCTTCTCCGTGCCCTTTGCCTTACCCTTTTTCTTGGACCAACTCTTCTTGAACTTTGCTGAGTTCTGCACCATCAACACTTGATGTGTGCCTTTCTTAATATCCTGCTCTGTCACCTTTAGCATCCCATGCAATTTAGTGAGCTTCTTATCCATGCCGTGCATATGATAGTTCAAGATGAACGTCCCATAGCTAGCTGGAAGAGAACCCAGAACTGCATTAATCGCCAGCTCATCCAAGAGCGGGAAACCCAACCAATCCAAAGCGTGCACGTATCCGATCATTTTGATCACATGTGGGCTTAGTGGATCACCTTCCTTCAGCTTACAATCCATCAAGGATTGCCAAACGTTGAACATTTTGGTCCTAGCCTGCACCTGAAACATGCTCTTGAGACCCTCGATCATATCGAAAGCCGCAATGTGTTCAAAATGATGTTGCAAATCGGGCTCCATACAAGCCAGCATGAGGCAGCCGATCTCGTTCGATTCATCAACGAGTTTCTAGTAGGAATTCTTGGTTGTGGCATTAGCATTATCGGCAGGTGCCTCTGGAAGTGGATCCTCTAGAACATGTTCCTTTTTATCGTGCTTGAGAACAATTCTCAGATTTGTATACCAGGTGGTAAAGTTTGTTCCATTTAGTTTATCCTTTTCTAGAATTGATTTCAATGCAAAGTTTTGAGCAGGTGGTGCCATTGATCTACAACCGAAATATGCAATCACTAAGTAATGTGTTTATGTAGAGTAATTCAAGCCTTAAACATAACTACTCCCACTGAAGTCAGCATCCCTCCGCAAACTCTTTGTGATTCAGGACCTATCTAGCGCGAGCGACTAGTGAGCTTTAGCATTAGTCCTGGTGGTAAGCAACTCCTTGCTAATCGTATCTCTATACGACTCCTGTCGGTCGAGTAGGTATCTTATACCCTAGATCCCAACCTTCTTTGCCACAAGGCCCAAAACTGTTTTGGTAGCCTTGTTAAGTTAACCTGTTGCAGTGCATGTCCGTGTCCGACACGAACCCTCCAATTCAAGGACACCCAGTAGCACCTCAATTTTATGAGCCCACCACTAGACGTACTTGACATGCGAAGGTGCAACATCCGGAATGGCAATGTGCTTGATATTAATGAGAGATCTTTCTATCATACTAACACGCACAGAAACAAGAAGCAATATCAATCACATATAAACATAAATATGTGAAATAGTATGGCTCCTGCATGGACATCCTTCCAAGTCGGTCCAACTCCGATGACCAAGGCGGAACTCCATCTTGTCCGTCTCGCCAGGACACCAAAGCCTCGAACTTGATCTCTGTCTTCCAACTACTACAACTAGTAATGAATTTAGAGAGAATCACAAGTCGACATGCAGGTCGTTATACAATATAATGACAGCACTTTGGCTCTTGCCGGCTGACAGACATGATACGTAGGTCATGTTAAATTACACACATGCATCACATACATATGAGCCATACTATTCACATCAAACTTGCAAAACAAACTTATGCATAGAATCGCATTCTACCGGTTTGTGTGATCATGTACGAAATAGAAGGCACTATGCACACGGCGGTCCCATCGATCATCGCAAACCCAATTCGGATTTACGTTTCATGGTTAACCCTGATGGTGGATACCGACCGGTAGGGGTAGGTTGTGTCACAACCTCATTAATTCCGATTGAAAGAAAGCATAGCCTCAATCTATCCCGATGTGCAGTTGATCCCATCAACCGTGCATATAGCCAATGTCATGAACGACAACAGATCCCATGCGCAGCCTCCACATATCAAATATGCATCCGATCTGAATCCAAATCCTATAACAGAGTCTCTGATACCACTGTTGGGTTCTACCGTAGGTGCATCACATGCGAATTAAAAAAATTCTACGCGCAGAACATCCAAGAACATCCTACGGAGATGGATCACAGATTGTTACCACTAGACGCACAGTATCATGCAGCGGAAGTAGAGTTGGGACAGCACGTTCGTGTGGTCATTCTCCTACTCGTCCAATCTCCCTCGAACAGCCGTTCCAATCTCCCTCGAACAGCCGGTCACCGAATCCCACGTACAGGTTCGCCGGAGCCGTGCAGGTGCACCACCTCTAACGGTATCCGCGCATGCAGGAGGAACACCCGTGCGGCGGACTGCTAGGTCCGATCACATAGTCAGTGGCACCGAGTGGAGGTGGCTAGTTGCAACTCATACAAAGCCCTAATGACGCCGCCGAAGCGATCAACTAGATGGGTGTGTTGCACCCCCACTATATATAGGCACGGGCTCAACTCTTGGGCCTTGCATGGATCCTAAAGCCCACATGTTCCTTCCCTTAAGCGCGTGACCCTTTAGGTTCTCGTCCACTTGGTCGCGAGTCAGATGACATCCGACTCGACCGGTCGGTAGCGGCCTCTAGCAAGACGTGCCGACTCCAAGTGTCTAATGAAGCTGGTTAGGCGAACCTGTACTTCACACTTCTGTTCCCTTTGTCTCACGATATATGTTGTCATGCACAAGGCGGTATGGTCATCCTTGTTGCAGTACGACCTCTTTCTCGTTCCGATGAATCCGACCAACACTTCGGATTATCTCATAATCCTCATCGCATGGTCATGCTTATCCAGGTCGGATCACCCGAGGGGCCCAGAGTATATCTCTCCTGATCGGAGAGGCAAATCCCATCTTGCTCGACCATGTCTCGCAGCATGGGTCTGGACAAGCCCGAAACCTACCTTTGTAACTACCCAACCACGGAGTAGCGTTTGGTCGGCCCAAAGCAAGTCTATCACCATCCCGAGTACATGCGCCAGCTCAGGTCTTAGTACATAGAACGTATGTTGTACTAGAGACTCACAGATGACCTATCGCTACGCCTCGTAGTTGGGTCTGTCCAACTCAGACCTTATCTTGACTCGGATCCGACTATGTCGAATCTGACCAGACCTTTCTGAGTCCATATTATCCGGATAGCATCCAATGCTACATGGTCAGTGAGACCGAACCATCCACCATGTCATATGCTAGTCTGATTAGTTGTGCGTACACACAACCCTTTTGAACTAGGAACCATTTAGGACAGTTATCATACAATGCATAGTCTCACAAACAAGTCACACACTTGTTGATACACATCAATGATAATGTCCAAGGACTATCTTTATTCATAAACACATAGGAGATAGCATCATACATGATTGCCTCTAGGGCATATCTCCAACATGGGATCACTAATCAACCTATACTAAGCATGCGATGTAATAGTAGGTACTATAGCACTTTAACAAAATGAGGCTATGCATCATAATAGGAGCAATCTACAACAGTAGAAAAAACTAATGCAAGCATAAGAGGGAAAGAGATGGGCGATATCGAAATGATCAGGGGGGCTTGCCTTGGTTCTCTGCTGCAAAAGGCTAATCATCAGTGGCGTAGTCGTACTCGGCAGTAGCGTCGGTTTCGGCGTCTACTAAAGAGAAGAGGGGGGAAGAAACAATAAATACAAGCAAGCAGATGCAACACGATGCATCAAATGGCAATATGCAGTGCTAGGGATGAGCTATCACAGTACTACATGTCACAGACGAAGCAGGAAAATACCTGGCGATATTTCCCGGGACTTTGGCTATTACTGGACAGATGAACCTAATGCAAAATGTCCATGTTCATCATGCTAGGAGCATGTGACACATGAACACACAGCGTGTTCGGATTCGTGGAATATTTCTGATCAAGTTTCAGATATAAATTATTTTTATCTCACTTATAGATTAATTTATATTAATTTTCAAAGTTTTATTAATATTCTGAAATAAAACATATTTATTTTAATTGGAAAAACTTTTACCGCATTAGCATGACATCATGCTGACATCAACAATCAGCAGGGGATTTGGCTGGTCAAACTTGACCTCTAGAACCCAGCTGTCATAGACAGAGGGTTAACCAGGGTTTAAATTAAACTAAAACAGATTAATTAGTAGGGGCCCCATCTGTCATGGGCCAATTAACCTATACCAAGTATTTAAATTATTCTAACAGTTTAATTAGGTTTAAAGAACCAGGGCCCACATGTCAATGGCCCAGGGGGGCATGGCCGAGTGGTAGTGACTAGGCTGTGCCCAATCAGCTAGTCGACGATGGTCAACTGGTCAACTAGGGGTCCTGACCCCCTAGCCATTGTCACTTGGGGTGGCCCCAGTCAGCCAGGCGAGCAGCTGCGGACGGAGCAACTCCCGCAAGCGCCAAGCGCAGTGGGAGGGCTCAGGCGCCGGTTGGGAATTTCCCACAAGGCATCATTTGGCGCATGCTTGGGCGGAATTAAATGAGGGGGGTGGCCCGCATCGAGCTGCAATGACGGTCGAGGTTGTAGGGCCTGGTAGCGTCGCCGATGACGAGTGGAGCGCTGAGCGGCGATCGGGCTCTGACGGGGATGACACTATGGTACGCTAGCAAGCAAACGGAAGGGCTAAGGGGAACCTACGCGTTGCGGTGGATCTAAAGAGCACGAGCCCGGGACCAAAACTTTACCGGAGGCTTGACGACGTCGAGCTCGAGCGGAGCCGAGCTTCGGCTTCGGTGGAATCAAGCGCTACGAGCTCAATTTCAAAGGGGAAAGGGGGGAGATCGAGGAGCTCATCGTGATCGTGTAGGTGAGCTAAATGGGCACGTGGGAGGCCTGGGCAAGCGGTCCAACATCGGTGATCGGTGGCGGCCCGAGGAGGAATACAATTGGGCGGGGGGAGATGCGGAGCTTTCTGGCTCAATCCCGTGTGCGTGGACGACGGAGGAGGTCGGAGCGGAGCGGTTGGACACAGTGGGCAGGCTATGCCGAAGCCATGGTGACGGTAGCGGGAGGCAGAGGCGCGAGCGAGCGTGGGGAGAGGGCGACGGGGATCTAGGGCACGTCTAGGGTTAGGGTTCGACGCCAGGGTCTTGTAGCCAGCGGGGAGGCGTCGGATGGGTGCCAAGGCGACGGGGACGACCGGTGGCAAGCATTGGCTCACCCACATCTCCCCCCGTGAGCACTAGGAGGAAGATGATGGGGAGACGGGTGGACCAACTCTGTCCACTTAGGCCCAGCCACAATGACCCTTTTCCTTTTTAAAAAACTTTAAGACTTTTTATTTTGTAAAAGCTAATATTGATTTAATTTAGCACAGAAATGGCTTAGGAAAAATATGGGATAGGGTCCCTTATTTTCATTGCAATTTACGACATTGCCACAAAAAGTTTGAGGCCGATTGGAATCTTTTTGAAAAAAATACCGTAATTCAAAATGGGATTTAATAAAAGATTTGGCCTCTGTTTTATTTATTTTGAGGCACCAAAACATTTTATAAAATGTGGGTTACAATTTTATAATTTCTTATGGAATATTTGCAACTCATCCAAGATTTAAGTTTTTAGGTTTGCAAAACTATTTAATCCACTTTTAACATGCATTTTGAAAATCATTAGGGAATTCAAATAAGATATGACTCCAATGTGATCATGCATGGTTTAGCAAAATGGATTAGCTTAATCCTCATGGTTACTGTAGCTTAATTACATTTATCACTATAGCATGGATCCAGGAGTGTTACAACTCTCCTCCACTAAAAGAAATTCTTGTCATGAGAATTAGGAGGTAGAAGGGAGAAGATCGGGATATTCTGTCCGAAGGTTATCCACATGCTCCCAAGTGGCTTTATCTTCAGAATGATTTGACCACTGCACTTTGAAGAACTTCGTAACCTTCTGACGAGTCCAACGTTCAGTTTCCTCAAGAACGTGGATCGGATGCTCTTTGTCAGTGAGATCATCGTGCACCTCGATCAACTCAGGATGCATTTCACGATGTGGGTCCTTGAAGCAACGACGAAGTTGCGACACATGGAAGACATCATGGATATGGGAGAATTTTGGTGGCAACTCCACTTTAAAAGCCACATGTCCACATCTTTCAATAACATGGATGGACCAATGTAGCGAGGGGCTAGCTTGTCCTTGACTCCAAACCAACGAGTAGCTCTCAAAGGAGGGACACACATATGATCCTTATGACCGGTTTGATAGGTTGAACCCCAGTATTTCTTTTCATAATTGCTCTTCTGACGGGATTGGGTCGCCTTGAGATTATCCCGAACAATGCGGACTTTCTCTTAAACTTGTTGGATAATGCCCAGAAAAATGAGTGTACGTCCCCAGTTTCTGACCAGTTTAGAGGGGTTCGTCATTTATGCCCATATAGCACTTCAAAGGGGGCCATCTTCAAGCTGGCTTGATAGATGTTGTTATAGGAGAATTCAGCATACGGGAGAGATTCTTCCCACTTCTTGCTGAAAGATATAACACAAGCCTGTAGCATGTCTTCAAGGATTTGATTAGCTCTTCTTACTTGACCCTGGGACTAAGGGTGATAAGCAGTACTCTAGGTAATATGAGTTCCCATTGCCTCTTGGAAACTATCCCAGAACTTGGAGGTGAAAATACTGCCACGGTCTGAACTAATTTCCTTTGGAATGCCATGGAGTGAAACAATTCTCGAGGTATACAAGGCTGCTAATTGACTAGCAGTAATTGTCTCTTTGACTGGTAGAAAATGAGCAACTTTCGAGAATTGGTCGATGATGAGAAAGATATCATCATTTCCTTTATGCTACTTTGGAAAACCCGTGACAAAGTCCATCTGAATCTTCTCCAATTTCCATTCAGGAATAGGGAGTGGTTGCGGAAGTCCAGCCGGGTTTTGCTGTTCAGCTTTGACTCGTCGACAAATGTCACATTTTTCAATGTGTCGAGCAATGTCTTGCTTCATTCAGACCACCAGTACTTTTGACGGATGTCCAGATACATCTTGGTACTTCCCAAATGAATAGATAGAGGGGAGTCATGTGCTTCTTTCATCACCTTCTCTGTCATAAGTTCAAACAGGGGAACCACAATACGATCCTTGAAGTACAAAGCTCCATCTTCAGAAAGCGATAATTCCTTGAATTTCTCTAATTTAATATCCTCTTTCATCATAAAAATGTAAAGATCCTTGTCTTGTGCAGACTTAATAGCCCTCATAAGAGTCAGTTCCATGACAAAGTTACTAAGATAACCCTATGGAACAATGTGAAGATTACACTTGCGGAGCTCTTAATAGAGACGGGGGTGATGTCTACTATGCAACCTTCTTCTCGTAGACTCATATTGGGCCTCCAAGCGCAAAGTTTTGCCTGACAGTAGCAAATTTTGCTCAAGTGGATGACCTAAGGTTTATCAGTCCATGGGAGGCATAGGATGAAGATGATCTCTCTCGAACAACCCTGCAACCAAATAACAAAGAGTCTCTTGTGTACCCAACACACCCAATACAATGGTAAATTGTATAGGTGCACTAGTTAGGCGAAGAGATGGTGATACAAGTGTAATATGGATGGTAGATATAGTTTTTTGTAATCCAAAAATATAAAACAACAAGGTAACTAATGATTAAAGTAAGAAAAAACGGCATTGCAATGCTTAGAAACAAGGCCTAGGGTTCATACTTTCACTAGTGCAATTTCTCTCAACAATACTTGCATAGTTGAATCATATGTAAATACCTCACGTGTGATAAAGAGTTCACTCCAAAGTCACAAATAGCGGAGAACTAACGAAGAAATTAGTGTAGGGTATGATACCACCTCAAAGTTATCTTTACCGATCAATCTTATAAGCTATCCTTATAAGTGTCACGAACAGCCCTAGTGTTCGTACTAAAATAACACCTTAAGACACACATCAACCAAAACCCTAATGTCACCTAGATACTCCAATGTCACCCCGTGTAACCATGGGCTTTATTATATGATATGCATCACACAATTTTTGATTCATCATGTTCAATCCAACACAAAGAACTTCAAAGAGTGCCCCAAAGTTTCTACCAGAGAGTCAAGACGAAAACATGTGCCAACCCCTATGCATAGATTCCCAAGGTCACGGAACCCGCAAGTTGATCACCAAAACATACATCAAGTGGATCAATAGAACATCCCATTGTCACAACGGATATCCCATCGCGAGACATACATCAAGTGTTCTCAAATCCTTAAAGACTCAATCCGATAAGAAACTTCAAAGGGAAAACTCAATTGATCACAAGTAGATAGAGAGGGGAAAACTCCATATGATTCATCTATATCAATAAAGCTCACGATACATCAAGATCATGCCATCTAAGGAACACGAGAGAGAGAGAGAGAGAGAGAGAAAGAGAGAGATCCAACACATAGCTACTGGTACATACCCTCAGCTGCAAGGGTGAACAACTCCCTCCTCGTCATGGAGACTGCCGGGATGATGAAGATGGCCTCCGGCAATGGTTTCCTCCCTCCGACAGGGTACCAGAACGGTCTCCCGATTGGTTTTTCGTGGCTACAGAGGCTTGCAGCGTCGGAACTCCTGATCTAGGTTTCTTTCTAGAGGTTTAGTATTTATAGGATTTTTTTGCGTCGGTCTCACGTCAAGGGGGTGCTCGAGGAGTCCACAAGCCACAGGGGCACTACCTAGGGGGTGGCCACGCCTAGAAGGCTTGTGGCCTCCTCATCAACTTCCTGGCCCAGCTCTTCGCTCCAGTATTTTTTATATTTTCCAAAAATATTCTGCTTAAATTTCCAGCCCATTCCAAGGACTTTTATTTCTGCACAAAAACAACACCACGGTAGTTCTGCTGAAAACAACGTCACTCTGGGTTAGTTCTAATAAAATCATAGCAAAATCATATATAATTATTATAAACATGGCATGAATACTTCATAAATTATAGATACGTTGGAGACGTATCAGCATCCCCAAGCTTAATTCCTGCTCGTCCTCGAGTAGGTAAATGATAAAAGAAATAATTTATGAAGTGTGAATGCTAGCAGGTGCACACGTTTGATCAATGATAATTCCAATCACTTTTTTCTAGCATCATTATAAAACATAAACAGTATCTCATCTCATAAAACTTCTCATGATCGAGTAACAAGCTATTCAAATGTTAAAGTATAGACCAGAAAGTTTCTTGAAAACTAACAAACTATGCTTTCAGTCACCAAAAAATTGCAATTCATCTTATTTTCAGGAAGGGTCTATGTAAGAGCTTTGATTTAGCAAATTCCGCATACTCAACTATCATATAGTCTTCCAATATTGCTAACACTGAAAGCATATTTTTAGAGCAAATGGCATCCGTCGAACACAGAGAAAGATAGGGGCTTAAAATTTCGCCTCCCAACTTATTTATCATATAGATGATTGTCAACAATAATAAATCATGATGAAATATATTTGAATGGCCATATATGCTTAGATCTTTCCCCACCACTTGATGCTTGCCAGAAAAAGGCGAAATATAGGAAGTGGTGAAAATCACCATGACTCTTGTATAAAGGTAAGTACTAAAAATTAAAAGATAGGCCCTTCGCAAAGGAAAGCAGAGGTTGTCATGCATTTTTAATTTTGGATTTGCAAACCCTTAATGCAGAGGAATGTCACGTTGTATTGCCCTTTGTGATAGAAACCTTTATTATGCAGTCCGTCACTTTTATTTATTTACCATCACAAGTTCGTACAACACTTATTTTCCCTTACAATAAAAGATCATACATATTTAGGAGCAATTTTTATTGCTTTTTGCACCGATGACAACTTACTTGAAGGATCTTATCCAATCCATACGTAGGTATAGTGGACTCTCATGGCAAAACTGGTTTAAGAGTGTTTGGATGCACAAGTATTATTTCTACTTGGTGTGGAAGTTTTGGCTAGTATGAGGTGGAAGCAAGCACCACATGTTGGAGGATCCATAACAATATAACTTCTATACAAATATACCCAAACATAACTCATTATGTTGTCTTCCTTGTCCAACTTCAACTAATTTGATCAAGTTTGAAAATAATTAATGGCTATTCACAATCATACAAGATGTCCAAGATAGTATATTTATATGTGAAATGTCTCTTCCTTCAATATTGTTTCATGAATGGTTCAAGTGACCAATGCGGTGTTTGGTAACTTCCAATAAATTTTACCACGTATACTTCTTATATGTAAATTCATTACTCCCCATGGGATAAGCATATAAAACATATATAATTTCGGAATTATTATATTCAATTCATTCAACCATTTACTCATATGATATAAGTGAAGCACGAGAGTAAATGACAAAACTACTCCAAAACATATAAGTGAAGATCAATGAGTAGTCAAACAATTAAGTAGCTATGTGAGGACTTTATCTCTCTCTCTCTCTCTCAACAAATATTTTCAGATCTGAGTATTTTATTTAAACAACAAGCAAAATAAAAATAGCACTCCAATAATAGGACGCATCATGTGAATGAATAAAAATTTAGGCTCAACATAGGATAACTGATAATTGTCGATGAAGAGAGGTGGGATGTGTAGCATCCCCAAGAGTAGATGCTTGAGACTTCTTGAAATATTTACTTGGGGTATATTGGGCATCCCCAAGATTTAGCTTTTGTATCTCATCCAATCCTCTCATATCCCGGTTTCACCTATTCTCAGAAACTTCATCCACACCAAATTCAAAAAGAACTCGTGAGATAGGTTAGTACACATAAGAACAAATCAACACTTCATTTACTGCCAAGACAAGTTGCAAAATAATTTTCAAACATTGGGTACTGTATAATATCTTCAACAATTTATATCTACCAATATAGGCTATGGAAACTATAGGATAAGTAGATAACAAAACTATGACAACAATTTCTCTAAACAAAACAATCTGTAGAAATTTATTAAACCAGTGTACTTATGTAACTCAAAAATTATGAACATTTAGTACATGCTAAATAATTTATATGAAAATACTGTGTAAAAATTTCAGAAACTTTTCACGTTCCAGTAAAATATGAAAATTCAAACACTACAGGAGAAGTTTCTGTTTTTACATAGCACACATCAAACATGCAATTCAAGCATCCTAAAGGAAATTCTTGGAACTTTTATTGAAAAAAAAGATTATAAATAACAACTAAAACAGAAAAAAAAAAGTGACGCACCAAGGAAAACTCATATTATGTGACGAATAAAAATATAGCTCCAAGTGAGATATACCGATAGTGTTGAAGACGAAAGAGGGGAGGCCTTCCGGGGCATTCCAAAGCTTAGGAACTTGAATATTCGTTGGATATTACCTTGAGGGTGCCTTTGGAATACCCAATATTAGGTTCTTGTCACTCCTTATTCTCCTCATATCGATGTCTCACCCAAAACTTGAAAACTTCAATCACACAAAACTTAACGGAACTTTGTGAGAAGGGATAGTGTAATAAAGATAGATCATTCACTTAGGTACTGTCAAGACAAGATTCATAATTATTAAAACATTATAACTACTGTATTAAATCATTCCCACAATTTATATTACTCAATATAAGCTATAGGAACACTTGAAACAAGCAAACTATGCATGCAAAACAGAATCTGTCAAAAACAGGACAGTCTATAAAGATCTGAATGATAACCAAATTCCCTGACTCTAAAAATTCTGAAAAATTAGTATATATCACATAATTTGCATATAAATGTTGTGAAAAAATTTCAGAACTTGTTGACTCTCCTGTAAAATCAGATAATTCATATACTGGACGCAAAACTTTCTGTTTTTGCACAGAATCAAACAAGCAACTATCCGGACTATCCCAAAGGCTTTACTTGGCACTTTATTGAAATAATAGACACAAAACATGATTAATACAGTAAATTAATACTTTTAATACATAAAAACAGAAGGTAAAAGTGTTGGGTTGTCTCCCAACAAGCACTTTTCTTTAATGTCTTTTAGCTAGGCATGATGATTTCAATGATGCTTGTATACGAATAATAATTGAAACATGCAAAAGAGCATCATGGATATCATGACAAGCACATTTAAGTCTAACCCACTTCCTATGAATAGGGATTTTGTTAGCAAACAATTTATGTGAGCAATAATCAACTAGCATAGGAAGGCAAAACAAGCATAACTTCAAAACCTTGAACACACAGAGAGGAAACTTGATATTATTTCAAATCCTACATGCATATGTTCCTCCATCATAATAATTTCAGTAGCATCATGAAGGAATTCCACAATATAACTAGCACATAAAGCATTATTTTCATGATATACAATCATAGAAATTTTACTACTCTCCACACAAGAAAATTTCTTCTCATGACTAATAGTGGGAGTATCATAAAAGAATTGAATACTACAAATTGGTTCCACACTAAAATAGTAATATTCATTAAAAGGATATTCATAATTATGACAAGTATCATAATACTAATCATCACTCTTTTTCATCGCATAAGTATCATCACAATAATCATCATAAGTAGGAGGCATGCAATCATTATAACAAATTTGATCATTCAAAGTAGGGGGGATAAAAAGATCATCTTCATTAAGCATAGCATCCCCAAGCTTGGGGAAAACATTAATTGCAGAAAATAAATTCTCAAACATGTCATTTTCATCAAACATACTATCCCCAAGCTTGTGGCTTTTATATCATATACATAATCACACTCATCATTAATGGTATGAGTAGCACCAATAGTATAGCAATTATTAACATCATCCTCCAAGTTGGTGCCATAAATATTTTCAAGATTATAAGAAGTATCATTATCTTCCCAATCATAATTATCACAACAAGAAATAGGCATAATAAAATCATCCTCAAGTGTATCATCTTACACAAGTATTTTTGATTCATTCTCATGCGGCCTATCAATAATGGGAGCAACATTATTTGGGAGAGATACCTCTTTACCTTTACTTTTCCTTCTTTTCTTCTTCTTCACCACATTATGTGTGGGTTTATTTAATTCCTTAAAGCTTATTTTTGAAAAGGTTGGTTGAATAAAAAGCTCCTCCTCGTTACCTGATTCATCATAAGAAAAAATAGGAGGATATTGGGAAACCTATTCCCCTCCATTAGTATTCTCTTCATATTATATTTGTTTTCTTGTCTTTAAGTAATTGGAAATATAAGGATTCTCAATGCAACTTATCACGCAATACATATAGATTTCATTTAGATCAAAATCAATCATTTTCATGAGAACCCAAGTTGGAACATCCTTAGTTTTATGTTTCATTTCTTCATACCCCAAAAATAGACTAAGTTCATTATGATGCTCAAGGGTAATGAGGTTATCACAATTTTTTGACACAATTCGATCATGCAATAATTCACATTGGAAATTTAAATGATCATTTTCATTGCAAAGTTCACATGGACGGCGAGAAACATGAAGTCTTTAAGCACAAACATATAGCCTCTATTGCAACCATTTAGTTTCTAAATACTTATGCCTCTTACAAAATCGATCTTCCCTTTTAGGCATGTGTTCACAAACTCTATGCACTCCACAAAAATTGACATGCTTATAAGAAATCTTTTTATCATGACTAGTGCAATCATCATTAGTACTATGGATATTCAAAGGATTCATACTAACAACATTGAAATCATGCTCATCACTCAAAGATTTAGTGCCAAACATTTTAATAACTTCTTCTTCTGACACTTGAGTGCAATTTTCCTTTCCATCATTTTCATGAAGACATTAAAAATATGAAACAATTGATGCAACCTAAACTCCATTTTTTAGTTTTCTTTTATAAAACCAAACTAGTGAAAAACAAGAAACTAAAAGATTTGACTGCAAGATCTAAAGATATACCTTCAAGCACTCACCTCCCCGGCAACGGCGCCAGAAAAGAGCTTGATGTCTACTATGCAACCTTCTTCATCTAGACTCGTGTTGGGCCTCCAAGTGTAGAGTTTTGTAGGAAAATAGTAAATTTCCCTCAAGTGGATGACCTAAGGTTTATCAATTCGTGGGAGGCGTAGGATGAAGATGACCTCTCTCGAACAACCCTGCAACCAAATAACAAAGAGTCTCTTGTGTCCCTGATACATCTCCATTGTATCCACTTTTCCAAACTCTTTTGCCCTTGTTTTGGACTCTAATTTGCATGATTTGAATGGAGCTAACCCGGACTACCGTTGTTTTCAACAGAATTGTCTTGGTGTTATTTTTGTGCAAAAATAAAAGTTCTCGGATTGGCCTGAAAATTTACGGAGATTATTTTTGGAATTAATAAAAAATACTGGCAAAAGAATCAACCGGAGGGGCGCCACCCATAGGTCACAAGACCATAGGGCACGACCACCCCCTGGCCACGCCTAGCGGGCTTGTGGGCTCCGTGGAGCTCCGCCGACCTCAATTCAAACTCTATATATTCCTATTCGTGGAGAAAAAAAATCAGAGAGGAGAGTTCATCGCGTTTCACGATGCGGAGTTACCGCCACCTCCTGTTATTCCTTGGGAGGCTAGATCTGGAGTCCGTTTTGGGCTCCAGAGAAGCGAAATCAATGCCATCGTCATCACCAACCATCCTTCATCACCAATTCCATTATGCTCTCCGCTGTTCATGAGTAATCCCATCATAGGCTTGCTGGACGGTGATGGGTTGGATGAGATTTATCATGTAATCGAGTTAGTTTTGTTAGGGTTGGATCCTTAGTATCCACTATGTTCTGAGATCAACGTTTCAATGAATTTGCTATGCTTAATGCTTGTCACTAGGGCCCGAGTGCCATGATTTCAGATCTGAACCTATTATGTTTTCATGAATATATATGTATTCTTGATCCTATATTGCAAGCTGTAGACACCTATTACGAGTTATGATCGGTATCCCCCAGGGTGACAATAACTGGGATTCTTTCCGGTGATTATCGTAGTTTGAGGAGTTCATGTATTCACTAAGCGCTAATGCTTCGGTCCGGTTCTCTATTAAAAGGAGGCCTTAATAGACCTTAGTTTTAATTAGGACCCCACTGCCACGGGAGGGTAGGACAAAAGATGTCAGGCAAGTTCTTTTCCATAAGCACGTATGACTATATATGGAATACATGCCTACATTACATTGATCAATTGGAGCTAGTTCTGTGTTACCCTATGTTATAGCTGTTGCATGATGAATGTCATCCGACATAATTATCCATTGCTAATCCATTGCTTACGAGGTGTTCACATATTGATCCTTGCTAAGTTACTTTTCCGTTGCTACTGTTAAAATCACTATAAAACTGCTACTATGACTTTTGCCATCGTTAAAATTACTTCCATAATACTTGGCTACTAAATACTTTGCTGCAGATATTAAGTCTTTCAGGTGTGGTTGAATTGACAACTCAGCTGCTAATACTCGAGAATATTCTTTGACTCCCCTTGTGTCGAATAAATAAATTTGGGTTGAATACTCTACCCTTGAAAACTGTTGTGATCCCCTATACTTGTGGTTAATCAAGACCTTTTTCTGGCGTTGTTGTCAGGGAGCATAGCTCTATTCTCTGAGTCACTTGGGATTTATATCTGTTGATCACTATGAAGAGTCTTAAAGATCCAAAAACCAAGATCTATCCCTCTACTATGAGGGGAGATAAGGAACTGCCATCTGGCTCTACACTTGAATCACCTTCTGTTATGAGTAGATTTGCGACACCACCACATGCTACTAATTCTGATATGTGACAAGTAATTGATGATGCACTTCTGCTATGCATGATGCTTATGATGATACTTTGCTTGATAATACTATGCCACTAGGTGAATTTCTTGATGAACAAATTTCTAGAGTCAATGCTGAAAATGATGATATATCTGAAACTGATGAAATGATTGAAACTGAACACTATGATACACCTGCTAGACCTAGCTCTCTTAGATATGAATTGCCTAATATACCCAAGGGTTATGTTATGGAATGAGAGGTAGCTAGGGACTTTCTTGCTTGTAAGGATAGAGATGATCTTAAGAAATTGCTATGAAAGTGGAAGGAAAAATCTATGAATACTAGAATGCAATATGATCCTAAGTTTGCTACTTCACCTATCTTTGTTACTAATAAGGATTATGAATTCTCTGTCGATCCTGAGATAATTACTTGGGTTGAATCTGATCCTTTCCATGGTTATGAATCTGAAACTGTTGTGACACGTCTTACTAAATTGAATGATATGGCCACCCTATTTACTCATGAGGAAAAAAAAATCATTATTACTATATTCTTAAGTTGTTTCCTTTCTCATTAAAGGATGATGCTAAGATATGGTTTAATTCTCTTCCTCCTAGTTGTGTGCGTAGTCCCCAGGATATGATATATTACTTCTCTGAAAAATATTTTCCTGTC
The DNA here is from genome assembly GCA_022496015.1 of Hordeum marinum. Lineage (NCBI taxonomy): Eukaryota > Viridiplantae > Streptophyta > Magnoliopsida > Poales > Poaceae > Hordeum > Hordeum marinum. The sequence goes on along the minus strand of CM039677.1, from coordinate 334,179,645 downwards.
GATAAGAAACAAGTTGCCTTGCTAGAAATATTTAATTTTGTGCAAATTGAAGAAGAGAGTCTCCCACAAGCTTGGGGGAGGCTTCTCCAATTACTTAATGCTTTGCCTGATCATCCTCTCAAGAAAAATAAAATTCTTGATATCTTTTATAATGGACTAACCGATGCTTCTAGGGACCACCTAGATAGTTGTGTAGGTTGTGTTTTTAGGGAACGAACTGTTGAACAAGCTGAACTACTATTGAATAATATATTGAGCAATGATAATGATTGGACTATTCCCCAACCACCTTCGAAACCAACTCCAAAGAAAAGAGGTATTCTATTTCTCAATCCTAAATATATGTAAGAGGCAAAGAAATCTATGAAAGAAACGGGTATTAAAGTTGTAGATGTTAAGAATCTACCACCTATTGAAGAAATACATGGTCTTGATAACCCGACATAGGTAGTAGAGGTAAATTCTCTCCGTAGATTTGTTGAAGGTGATATTCGTCATAATAAGTCTGCTAGCCAATGCTTGATTGAGTTTGATAACTTTGTTATTAAGCAAGAAAATTTTAATTCTTATGTTAGTAGACAATTGAAACATAATGCTTACATGATTGATCACTTAGGTGATTATATGAGTAGAACTATCAATGATATTAAGCTTATTAGTAAACATGCTTCCATGGTAACTACTTAAGTAGAACAAGTACTTAAGGAACATAATGATTTGCTTAATGACATGAATAGTAAGAACAATGATCATTCTATTAGAGTTGTGACTAGAGGTGGTAGAATGACTCAGGAACCTTTGTATCATGAGAGCCATCCTACGAGAATTGAGCAAGATTCTCAAGAATTAATACTCATGCACCTAGTCATTCCAGTAATAAGAGGAAAAATGGTGATGATAGGACCTTGCATCCTGCTAGCGAACCTGTTATAGATACACCTGAAAACTCAAATGATATTTCTGTTTCTAATGCTGAGACACAATCTGGTGAAGAACATAAGCCTAGTGATAATATTAATGATGGTGTTCATGTTGATGCTCAACCTAGTAATGATAATGATGTGGAGATTGAACCTGCTGTTCATCTTGATAACCCACAACCTAAGAATAAAAGATATGACAAAAGAGACTTTGTTGCTAGGAATCATGGTAAATAAAGAGAACAATGGGTTCAGAAACACATGCCCTTTCCTCCTAAACCATCCAAGAAAAAGGATGATGAGGATTTTGAGCACTTTGTTGAAATGCTTAGACCTGTCTTTTTGCGTATGCGCTTGAATGATATTCTGAAAATGTCTCCTTATGCTAAGTATATGAAAGATATTGTGACAAATAAAAGAAAGATATCGGAAGATGAGATTTCCACCATGCACGCTAATTATAATTTTAAGGGTGGAGTACCAAATAAATTAGGAGATCCAGGAATACCAACTATACCATGCTCTATTAAAGGGAATTATGTTAAAATTGCCTTATGTGATTCGGGAGCTGCTGTTAGTGTTATGCCTTTATCTTTATATCGTAGACTTGATTTGAATAAGTTGACACCTAGTGAAATCTCTTTGCAAATGGCTGATAAATCAACTGCTTTACCCATCAGTATTTGTGAGGATGTACCTGTCATAGTTGCAAATGTAACTATCCTAACGGACTTTGTTATTCTTGATATTCCTGAGGATGATAGTATGTCGATCATCCTTGGTAGACCCTTTTTGAATACTGCAGGGGCTGTTATTGATTGCAACAAGGGCAATGTCACTTTTCATGTTAATGGTAATGAGCATACGGTACACTTTCCGAAGAAACAACCTCAAGTTCATAGTATCAACTCCATTGAAAAAAATCCAATGATTATTATTGGAGACTTTGAATTCCCTCTCCCTACTGTCAAGAAGAAATATGATATACTTATTGTTGGGGATATGCATATCCCTATTGAGGTAACTTAGTGTTATTCGAGAATTCTCCGATTTCATGTCACTCGAAAGAAGTTTGTTAATAAGACTTGACCAATGATACGTCTCCAATGTATCTATAATTTTTTATGATGGCATGCTATTATATTATCTTTTTTGGATGTTTTATATGCATTAATATGCTATTTTATATTATTTTTGCGACTAACCTATTAATCTAGAGCCAAGTGCCCGTTTCTGGTTTTTCCTTGTTTTTGAGTTTTGCAGATATGGGATATTAAACGGAGTCCAAACAGAATAAAACCTTTGGAAGAAATTTTTCTGGAAGGAAACAAGTCGATCAAGCTTGGAGTGCATGCTAGGGGAGGTGCCAAGGCGCCACAAGCCTGCTAGGCGCGGGCCCCCCTGGCCACGCCTAGCAGGCTTGTCGCTCCCTGGCAGGTCTCCTAACTCCATTCTCTCGCCTATAAATACCCAAATATTCCCCTAACGTCAAAAAGAGCCATGCAAATGCTTTTCCGCCGCTGGAATCCTCCGTTCCCGAGAGATCCAATCTTGGAGCCTTTTCCGGTAATCTACCGGAGGGGGTTTCAATCATGGAGGGCATCTACATCAACTCCATTGTCCCTCCAATGATGCGTGAGTAGTCCACCACAGACCTATCGGTCCATAGCTAGTAGCTAGATGGCTTCTTCTCTCTATTTGATCTTCAATACCATGTTCTTCATGATCTTCATGGAGATCTATCCGATGTAATCCTGTTTTGTGGTGTGTTTGTCAAGATCCGATGAATTGTGAATTTATGTTTAGATTATCCATGAATCTTATTGGAATCTCCTCTGAATTCTAATTTGCATGATTTCATATCCTTGCAAGTCTCTTCGAGTTATTGGTTTCGTTTGGCCAACTAGATTGGTTATTCTTGCAATGGGAGAAGTGGTTGGTTATGGGTTCAATCTTGCGGTGTGCTCACCCAGTGACATAGTAGGGGTAGCGAGGCAAGTATTGTATTGTTGCCATCCAGGGTAACAAGATGGGGTTTTCATCATATTTCTTGAGTTTATCCCTCTACATCATGTCATCTTTCTTAATGTGTTACTCTGTTCTTCATGAACTTAATACTCTAGATGCAGGCAGGAGTCGGTCGATGTGTGGAGTAATTGTAGTAGACGCAGAATCATTTCAGTGTACTTGTCACAGACGTGATGCCTATATGCATGATCATTGCCTTGGATAACTACATGATTATTCGCTTTTCTATCAATTGCTTGACAGTAATTTGTTTACCCACCATGATATTTGCCTTCAAGAGAGAAGCCTCTAGTGAAACCTATGGCCCCCGGGTATATTTTCCATCATATACTTGCAGATCTATACTTTGCTGCAATTTATTTATCTTTTACTTTCCGCACTCATTTGCATCTATCTCTTTCGGAGCTAATCCTTGCAAATAACCATGAAGGAATTGACAACCCCTTTATAGTGTTGGGTGCAAGAGTTTGATTGTTTGGGTATGTGCAACGATTGGTGACTTGCTTGTTCCTCCTACTGGATTGATACCTTGGTTCTCAACAAGTGAGGGAAATACTTATCTAGTTCGCTGCACCACCCTTTCCTCTTCAAGGGTAAACCAACACAAGCTCAAGAGGTAGCAATCAACCTTATTGATGGATTCCTTTTGATGAGCATTAGATAGATGAATTTAGAAGGCACATCATTCTGTAGACAACTTTTACTTTCTGTTAGTTAGAGTATATAAAGTAAAAAATGCTATTATTTTTCTGTTTTCTGAGTTTCTCGTGCAATAGAAAAAATGACCTGAAAATAAAAGTTCTAGAAATGCCCTGAAAATGTAGTATGATTTTTTTTTGGAATATTTAAGAATATATGGCATTGATTACATACCAGGGGGCAGCACTAGTGGGTCACAAGCCCACATGGCGTGGCCACCCCCTGGCCGCGCCCAGGTGGCTTGTGGATCCCACATAGGCCCCCTTCACTTATTCCAGCACCCATACACTCCGTCTTCCTCCATAAAAAATCCCCCCATTTCTCAAACCCACGTTCTAGCTCATTTTCCTGCCATTTTCGATCTCCTTGTGCAAAGCTCCAATTGCAAAACTGTTTTAGGAGATTGTTCTTCGGTATGGTACACTCCATTGGTTCCATTAGTTTTTGTTCTAGTGCTTTTTATATTGCAAATTTTTGCTGTTGTGGTGACCTTGTTATTGAGCTTGCATGTCAATTTTGTATGGTCCCAAGTAGTTTTGATGCATGATATAGGCTCTAGGCACTTATGGGAGTAGTTGCTCTAAGTTTTGTTGAGTTTTGTTCACCTTATTTTTGAGTCACTAAAAATTTCGGATTTTTTCAAAAAAAGAAATGATGAGCCGATTGTTAAGAGGCTCATCAAGCCGGGGCTCTAAAGAAGATGAAAATGACATGAAGAAGAAGTCCAAGTACAATCTTCCTCGCTTCGCATAAGTTCGACCATGTGAATGGCCAAGTAATGCATTCTTGAGGGCGGTCGGAATTTATGAAGATTTCTATTATTTGGCCGAGAATGTAGGCATCACCAACTTCCTCAACGATAAGTGTGACCAGTACCTCTTGCTCACTAATACCTTTGTGCGAAACTTTCACTTTCATTATAGGGAAGACCCTCCTACGGTAGAATTTCACTTATATGATATGACTAAGAAAATGAACCTCTACGATTTTTGCAGTGTTTGCAAAATACCCTATGAGGGCAGCATCAGCGAACCATGTCCTAGAGACATGGAAGATTTATTGCCGCAGTCATGGTAGGAGAAGAGAGAGGGGTGTCAAAGGCAAGAGCGTCTAGTTTACATTTTTCCTGTTCTATGTTATTATTAATTATTCGTGGGAAGATGTCTAGTTGGTCGTGGGGAGAGTGGAGGCCTTAGTGCTCCCGACCTTGCCATTCTGCGCCACGCTTTACTTGTTGATAGAATTTTTAGTCTGGGTGCTATGGTGGCCCAACGATTGAACTTAAACCGTTCAAAGGGGCCCATATTCAGAGGTATCTATGCATCTCGTCTAGCCAAACACTTTAAGATACCCATTAGGCTTGACTAGGAAGAGGAAATGCTGCTACCCATGAAATATTTAGACTATGACAGTATGGTAACGCATGATTTTATTAGGAAGAATTATGATAGGAGGCTGCTTTACAACTCAGTTTTTAGTTAAGGTACTTGTGAGATAATTGTTCTGCCTGCTTCTTCCTTGTTTGATATTCATTTCGACAGGTACACTATTATGCTCGAAGACATTTATAGATATTGGGGTATGTCGCAACCCCCAGCACCTGAACCGGCACCAGCTCTTGATCTGTATGCGGAGCCAGTTTTCCATTGGGAGACACAGGAACTCCCCAACCAATGGAACCCTCAGGACCCTCCAGAGTATTCCGGAGAGGGTTATTTCCAGCCATGGCCCTACACCAACTTAGGCCAAAAGCATAAGCTTGGGGGAGTACGTATTTCTCATCGACTTTACATTCATGTTCACACATTCATATTAGTAGTCGGTGTTCACACTTTTTTCATTGTACCATCGATGGTAGTTTATTTCTTCTTTCTTCTATCTTCTTGTGTGTTTAATTAACTTTGAGAAAATCCAAAAAAATAAGTTCTAGCTTTATCTTCTAGTTTGTTTAGTTGTAGTATTGAAAGAAAACCCAAAAAGATTTCTCATTCCCCTTTTGCTTGTTGGGAGCTTTCCCGTGTAAATATTTTTTCTCGTTCTTGTTTTGAATTTTCTTTCTTTGGGTCGTAAGGACAAGACCACAACGAAAATGTTTAGTGGCTCTCATATGCATTATTGTTTATCTATCAGAGAGCCCATATTACCTTGCCTTCTCCTTTGAGTTATTTTTTGCAGATTCCAGCTTAGTCCAATGCACATGCACTCTTATTATTATTCACACCGTTCTATCATGCAAGTGAAGGGCAATAATGATGATATATGACGAATATTGAGATGGAGAAAAGCTGGTATAGACTCAAACTAATTTTCTCTTTTAAATATGACTGGCTCATCGTTCTGAATTCAGTTCATTATGGGTGAAACATATTTTCAATGACAATTAGAGATTATAGTTACTCATGCCATGCTTAATTAGCTAAGAGTGGAGAATGGTTTGTCTTGAGTGCCAACATGCATATTAAAATGGTTGTGATGTAGTATGATAGGATGGTATCCTCCTCTGAATGATTCAAGTGGCTTGACTTGGCACATGTTCATGCATGTAGTTGAAACAAAATCAACATAGCCTCCACGATATTTATGTTCATTGTGATTTATATCCTACTCATGCTTGCATTCAATGTTGGTTAATCTCAAAGCATGCCGATGACTGTTGTCGCTCTCTAGTTGGTCGCTCCCCAGTATTTTTCTAGCCTTCACTTGTACTAAGCGGGAATACTGCTTGTGCATCCAATTCCTTAAACCCGAAGTTGTTCCATCTGAGTCCACCATACCTCCCTATATGCGATATTCACCTGCCGTTCCAAGTAAATTTGCATGTTCCAAACACTAAAGCTTCAAATAATATTCTGTTTTGTATGCCCGAATCTCTCATGTAGCGACTGGGGTCGGTCAGTATCTTCCATGCTAGGTGGGTTATTCTCACGATATGTGTTGATTCATGCTACTTCTCGATCATGCGTTGGTTTCCCATGCAGAGGAACGGTTTGATGCAGCAAAGTAGATAAGTATTTCCCTCAGTTTTTGAGAACCAAGGTATCAACCTAGTAGGAGATACAAGCGAGCCACCAATATATATACCTGCACAAGGAATCAAACTCTTGCACACAACGCTATAAAGGGGTTGTCAATCCCTTCACGGTTATTTGCAAGGATGAGATCTAGTAGAGATAGATATAATAGGATGCTTGACCGGAAAGTAAAACTAAAAATAAAAATAATGCAGCAAGTATTTTTGGTGTTTTTGGTTTTAGATCTGAAAAGATAATATGGAAAATAGACCCGGGGGCCATAGGTTTCACTAGATGGCTTCTCTCATGATGGCAAGTATTACGATTGGCGAATAAATTACTGTCGAGCAATTGAAAAAAAAGAGAATAATTATGAAGATATCCAAGGCAATGATTATGCATATAGGCATCATGTCCGTGATAAGTAGATCGAAACGATTCTGCATCTACTACTATTACTTCACACATCGACTGACTCCTGCCTGCATATAGAGTATTAAGTTCATGAAGAACAGAGTAATGCATTAAGTAAGATGACATGATGTAGAGGGATAATTTCAAGCAACATGATGAAAACCCCATCTTTTTACCCTTGATGGCAACAATACAATACGTGCCTTGCTACCCCTACTTTGTCACTGGGTGAGGACACCACAAGATTGAACCCAAAACTAAGCACTTCTCATATTGCAAGAATTACCAATCTAGTTGGCCAAACCAAACCAATAACTCGAAGAGACTTGCAAAGATATGAAATCATGCATATAAGAATTCAGGAAAGACTCAAATAATATTCATGGATAATCTGAACATAAACCCACAATTCATCGGATCTCGACAAACACACCGCAAGAGTACTACATCGGATAGATCTCCGTGAAGATAATGAAGAACATGGTATTGAGAAGCGGAGAGAGAGAAGAAGCCATCTAGCTACTAGCAATGGACCCGTAGGTCTGTAGTGAACTACTCACGCATCATCGAAGGGGCAATGGAGTTGATGTAGATGCCCTCCGTGATCGAATCCCCCTCCGGTAGATTACCGAAAAAGGCTCCTAGATTGGATCTCTCAGGAACGGAGGCTTCTGGCAGCGGAAAAGTGTTTTCGTGGCTCGTTCTGATAATGATGGAATATTTGGGTATCTATAGGCCAAAGATTAGGGTTAGGGGAGTTGCCAGGGGCCCACAAGCCTGCTGGCGTGGGTAGCCCCCCTGGCCGCGGCAAGCGGGCTTGTGGCCCCGTGGCACCTCCTCTGCCTTGGTTGTCAAGTCTCGTGGCTTCCATATTTTCTGGAAAAAATCATTCCGAAGGTTTTATTCCATTTGGATTCCGTTCAATATTCCTATCTGCGAAACTCAAAAACAAGGAAAAAACAAAAACTGATACTAGGCTCTAGATTAATAGGTTAGTCCCAAAAATAATATAAAATATCATATTAATGCATATAAAACATCCAAAATAGATAATATAATAGCATGAAACAATCAAAAATTATAGATACGTATCAACGGGCTATGGAGATGCCCATCAATAGTATCAATGTGAGTGAGTAGGGATTGCCATGCAATAAATGCACTTAGAGCTATAAGTGTATGAAAGCTCAAAAGAAAACTAAGTGGTCGTGCATAAAGAATATCCACTAGTTATTTGAAAGTGACAAAATAGGAGACTGTCTATCATGAAGATCATGGTGCTACTTTGAAGCACAAGCGTGGAAAAAGATAGTAGCAATTGTCCCTTCTCTCTTTCTCTCATTTTTTTATTTTGGTGGGCTTCTTTGGCCTCTTCTATTTTTTTGTAAAGTCCGGATACTTGTCCCAACTTGCGAGGGATTCATAGCTTCCATCATCCTTTTCTCTCATATGACAATGCTCTATTAATGAAAAATCATCACACTTTTATTTAATTATAACTCCAAGAAAAAGAAATTACAACTCGATTCCTATGACAAGATATAACTCTATATGCAATATGAAGTGATGATGCAAGTCATAGAAAAACTACATGGTGGAAGTTGCATGGCAATATATCTCGGAATGGCTATGGAAATGCCATAATAGGTAGGTATGGTGGCTGTTTGAGGAATATATGGTGGCTATTTTGAGGAAGGAGGGTTTGATGTACCGGAGAAAGTTGCGCGGTACTAGGGAGGCTAGCAAAGATGGAAGGGTGAGAGTTCTATAATCCATGGACTCACATTAGTCATAAAGAACTCACATACTTATTGCAAAAGTCTATTAGTCATCAAAAATATCATTAGACGCATGCTCCTAGGGGAGAGGTTGGTAGGAGTTAACCATCGCGCGCTTCCAACCCCCACACAAAGGTCGACAATCATTAGACAAGTCATGCTCCAACTTCGTTACATAACGATTCACCATATGTGCATGCTACGAGAATCACAAGCTTTAACACACATATATCTTCAATTCACAACTACTCACTAGCATAACTCTCATATTACCATCCCTATTATCTCAAAACTATATGCCAGGAATCCAACTTCTCATAGTTGTTAATGCACTTAATATGAAAGTTTTTATTATATCCCTCTTGGATGTCATTATATTAGGACTAAATTCATAACCTAAACAAATGACCATGCTGTTTTAAGAAACTCTATAAATAATATAAGTGAGGAATGAGATTTCAATAATTTCTATAAAATATAACACCACCATGCTCTAAAAAGATATAAGTGAAGCACTAGAGCAACATTGCCTAGCTCAAAAGATATAAGTGAAGCATATAGAGTATTCTAACAAATTCACGATTCAGCTTGTCTCTCGCTAAATATGTGTTCAGAAAGTATTATTGTGGCAAACTAACAAGCAAATACTCATATCATACAAGACGCTCCAAGCAAAACACAAATCATGTGGTGAATAAAAATATAGCCTCAAGTAAATTTACCGATGGATTGAAGACGAAAGAGGGGATGCCTTCCGGGGCATCCTCAAGATTAGGATTTTTTTGTATCCTTTAATATAACTTGGGCTGCCATGGGAATCCCCAAGCTTGGGCTCTTGCCACTCTTTATTCCATAGTCCATCAAATCTTCACCCAAAATTTGAAAACTTCACAACACAAAACTCAACAGAAAACTCATGAGATCCGTTAGTATAAGAAAAATAAATAACCACTTTAGGTACAGTTGTAAACTCATTATTTATTTATATTTGTGTAATACCTACTGTATTATAACTTTTCCATGACTCATAGCCCCCGATACGACCCATAGATACATCAAAATAAGCAAACAACACAAGGAAAACAGAATCTGTCAAAAACAGAACAGTATGTAGCAATCTATAAACTTCGAATACTTATGGAACTTTAAAAACTCTGAAATACTATGAAAACCAGGGAAATTTTTATATAAATCCAGTGTAAAATTACAGATCAATTCGACTCTCTGAAAAATTCATAAAAATCCTGGACTGAGCACAAAAGTTTCTGCTTTCCAGCAAGATCAAATCAACAACTACCATATATCACCCCAAAGGTTTTACTTGGCTCAAACACTAATTTAAAAACAAAAACAAAATTACTATAGAAGTAATAATGTGCCAAACACATCAAAACAGAAGCAAAAAGCAGAAAGCAGAATAAAATTGGGTTGCCGCCCAACAAGCGCTATTGTTTAACGCCCCTAGCTAGGCAAAACGATTTCAATGATGCTCACATAAAAAGTAGTAGTTGATATATGCAAAAGAGCATCATGAATAGCATTAAAAACATGTTTAATTCTAACCCACTTCCTATGCATAGGGATTTTGTGAGCAAACAATTTATGGGAACAAGAATTAACTAGCATAGGAAGGCAAAACAAGCATAACTTCAAAACTTTGAACACATAGAGAGGAAACTTGATATTATTGCAATTCCTACAAGCCCATGTTACTCCCTCATAATAAATTTCAGTAGAATCATGAAGGAATTCAAAAATATAACTATCACATAAAATTTTCTCTTCATGATCCACATGCATGCAAAGTTGATACTCCTCCAAAATAGTGGGATTATCATTAACTAAAGTCAGACCTCTCCAAACCCACTTTTATCAAAAAAATCATAAGATTGAACACTATCCAAAATAGTGGGATCAATAATTCCTAAATTTGACACTCTTCCAAACCCACTTTCAATATCATATTCATCATGAGTATTAAATAAATTATCAAGATCATAAGAAGCATTATCACCCCAATCATGATCATTGCAATAAGTAGTGATCATGGAAAACTCATCAAATATAGCATACCCAAGCTTGTAGTTTTGCATATCATTAACATAATTGATATTAATAAAATTTATAACAATATCAATGCAATCACGCTTTTCATTCAAGGAAACATCGTGAATCACTTCATCACAATTTTTAGATTCACGAATATCAAGCAAAACTTCATAGAGATAATCAAGTGCACTCAACTCACTAGCAATTGGTTCATTATAATTTGGTATTTTGAAAAGATTAGCAAGTGGATGAGGATCCATATAAATAGATTTTTAGCAAGCAAAGATGCAAGCAAATAGATGGCACATGGAAACATAAGCAAACATAGCAACGAAAAGGCGAACGGGCGAATAAAAAGGCAAATATTTTTGGAAAATCGTTTTAGAAGTGGGGGAGAGGAAAACGAGAGGCAAAGGGAAAATAATATAAATAAAAGAGATGAGTTTGTGATGTGTACTTGGTAGGCTTGATGTAGATCTCCCCGGCAATGGCGCCAGAAATCCTTCTTGCTACTTCTCGAGCATGCGTTGGTTTCCTGTGAAGAGGAACGGTTCGATGCAGCAAAGTAGATAAGTATTTCCCTCAGTTTTTGAGAACCAAGGTATCAATCCATAAGGAGATACAAGCGAGCCACCAATATGTATACCTGCACAAGGAATGAAACTCTTGCACCCAACGCTATAAAGGGGTTGTCAATCCCTTCACAGTTATTTGCAAGGATGAGATCTAGTAGAGGTAGATATAATAGGATGCTTGAACGGAAAGTAAAACTAAAAGTAATAATAATGCAGCAACTATTTTTGGTGTTTTTGGTTTTAGATCTGAAAATATAATATGGAAAATAGACCCAGGGGCCATAGGTTTCACTAAATGGCTTCTCTCATGATGGCAAGTATTACGGTGGGTGAACAAATTACTGTCGAGCAATTGACAAAAAAGTGAATAATTATGAAGATATCAGAGGCAATGATTATGCATATAGGCATCATGTTTGTGACAAGTAGACCGAAACGATTCTGCATCTAGTGCTATTACTCCACACATGACCGACTCCTACCTGCATCTAGAATATTAAGTTCATGAAGAATAGTGTAACGCATTAAGTAAGATGACATGATGTAGAGGGATAAACTCAAATAATATGATCAAAACCCCATATTTTTAGCCTTGATGGCAACAATACAATACATGCCTCGCTACCCCTACTTTGTCACTAGGTGAGGACGCCGCAAGATTGAACCCAAAACTAAGCACTTCTCCTATTGCAAGAATTACCAATCTAGTTGGCCAAACCAAACCAATAACTCAAAGAGACTTGCAAAGATATGTAATCATGCATATAAGAATTCAGGAAGGACTCAAATAATATTCATGGATAATCTGTACGTAAACCCACAATTCATCGAATCTCGACAAACACACCGCAAAAGAGTATTACATCGGATAGATCTCCATGAAGATCATGAAGAACATGGTATTGAGAAGCAAATAGAGAGAAGAAGCCATCTAGCTACTAGCTATGGACCCGTAGGTCTGTGGTGAACAACTCACGCATCATCGGAGGGGCAATGAAGTTGATGTAGATGCCCTCCATGATCGAATCCCCCTCCGACGAATTACCGGAAAAGGCTCCAAGATTGGATCTCTCGGGAACGGAGGATTCTAGCGGCGGAAAAGTGTTTTCATGGCTCGTTCTGACAATGATGGAGTATTTGGATATTTATAGACCGAAGATTAGGGTTAGGGGAGTTGCCAGGGGCCCACAAGCCTGCCCGGCGCGATGGCCCCCTGGTCACGGCAAATGGTCTTGTGGCCCCGTGGCAGCTCCTCTGCCTTGTTTCTTAAGTCTCGTGGCTTCCATATTTTCCAGAAAAAAATCATTTCGGAGGTTTTATTCCATTTGGACTCCGTTTAACCCTACCAGTGAAACTCAAAAACAAGGAAAAAACATAAACTGGCACTAGGCTCTAGATTAATAGGTTAGTCCCAAAAGTAATATAAAATAGCATATTAATGCATATAAAACATCCAAAACAGGTAATATAATAGCATGGAATAATTAAAAATTATAGATACGTTGGAGAAGTATCAACTCACTATCATTCACGAGAAAGTGGCTGGTATTTGGAATGCCCAGTTCCATGCTCAAAATCAAATCAAAATATAATGAAACAAAACTCCCCCAGGACTGTGTTTGTATGGATGGTACCCGTGGATTCGGCTCGCCGTGGAGTGTGATTGATTTATCATTCTATTTGGGAACCGCCTATAATGTATCTAGCATGGAAGATGGTGAAATCTCTTGGTCGTTATGATGACAATGAAAGCATACCGCTCAAAATTGTTATTCATTCATGTTTTAAAAGCTCGAGCTCTGGCACCTCTACAAATCAATGCGTCCCTCTGTGAATGGCCTATCTATTTACTTTATTGACGAGTCGTCATCTTGTTATAAAAAGGGCATCAGTTAGAGAGCACCACCGTCATTTGTATGCTTTGCTATTAATTGATATTGACTATGAGTGTGACTGGATCTCTTTTACCATGGATTACAATGTCTAGTCAGTTCTTGTTCTTCAGGGGTGCTCTGCATTTATGTTTTGTGGTCTCAGAAAGGGCTAGCAAGATACCACTATATCATATTGTATCATGATTGTTTTGATAAAAGTGTTGTCATCCGAGAGTTATCATTATTGCTCGCTAGTTGATTATGACATTGATATGAGCAAATGTGAGACCCAAATGTTATTGCGAACATGGTGAGTCTATAATCTTTGCTAAAAATCTGAACATCAGTTAGACATATTTGCAACAACAAGATCAAACAAATTTTGTAAAAGTTTTTCTTTATCACTTTCAATTTATCAACTAAATTGCTTGAGGATAAGCAATGGGTTAAGCTTGGGGGAGTTGATACGTATCCATCGTATCCACTTTTCCAAACTGTTTTGCCCTTGTTTTGGACTCTAATTTGCATGATTTGAATGGAACTAACCCGAACTAACGTTGTTTTTAGTAGAATTGCCTTGGTGTTATTTTTGTGAAGAAATAAAAGTTCTCGGATTGACATGAAAATTTACGGAGATTATTTTTGGAATTAATAAAATATACTGGCGAAAGAATCAACCGTAGGGGGGCCACCCACAGGTCACAAGCCCGCAGGGCGCGACCACCCCCTGGCCACGGCTAGCAGGCTTGTGGGCCCCATAGAGCTATGACGACCTCAATTCCAATTCTATATATCCCTATTCGTGGATAAAAAAATTGGAGAGAAGAGTTCATCGCGTTTCATGATACGGAGCCGCCGCCACCTCATGTTCTTCCTCGGGAGGCCAGATCTGGAGTCTGTTTTGGGCTCCGGAGAGGGGAAATCGATGCCATCGCCATCACCAACCATCCTTCATCACAAATTCCATGATGCTCTCTGTTGTTCGTGAGTATTCCCATCATAGGCTTGTTGGATGGTGGTGGATTGGATGAGATTTATCATGTAATCCAGATAGTTTTGTTAAGGTTTGATCCCTAGTATCCAGTATGTTCTGAGATTGATGTTGCTATGACTTTGCTATGCTTAATGCTTGTCACTAGGGCCCGAGTGCCATGATGTCAGATCTGAACCTAATATGTTTTCATGAATATATATGTGTTCTTGATCCTATCTTGCAAGTTGTAGACACCTATCATGAGTTATGATCCGCATCCCCGGGGTGACAATAACTAGGATTCTTTCCAGTGATTACCGTAGTTTGATGAGTTCAGGTATTCACTAAGTGCTAATGCTTTGGTCCGGTTCTCTATTAAAAGGAGGCCTTAATATCCCTTAGTTTCCATTAGGACCCCACTGCCACAGGAGGGTAGGACAAAAGATGTCATGCAAGTTCTTCTCCATAAACACGTATGACTATATATGGAATACATGCCTACATTACATTGATGAATTGGAGCTAGTTCTATGTCACCCTATGTTATAATTGTTGCATGATGAATGCCATCCAACATAATTATCCATCACTGATCCATTGCCTAAGAGCTTTTCACAAATTGATCCCTGCTAAGTTACTTTTCTGTTGCTACTATTACAATCACTACAAAACTGCTACTGTCACTTTTTCCATCGTTACCGTTACTTCCATACTACTTTGCTACTAAATACTTTGCTGCAGATATTAAATCTTTCAGGTGTCGTTGAATTGACAACTCAGATTCTAATACTCGAGAATATTCTTTGGATCCCCTTGTGTTGAATAAATAAATTTGGGTTGAATACTCTACCCTCGAAAACTCTTGCGATCCCCTATAATTGTGGGTTATCAGTCCCCAACACACCCAATACAATGGTAAATTGTATATGTGCACTAGTTCAGCGAAGAGATGGTGATACAAGTGTAATATGGATGGTAGATATAGGTTTTTGTAATCCGAAAATATAAAAACAGCAAGGTAACTAATCATAAAAGTGAGAACAAACGGTATTGCAATGCATAGAAACAAGGCCTAGGGCTCATACTTTCACTAGTGCAATTTCTCTCAACAATACTGACATAGTTGAATCATATGTAAATACTTCACGTGCGAGAAAGAGTTCACTCCAAAGTCACAAATAGCGGAGAACTAACAAAGAAATTATTGTAGGGTACGAAACCACCTCAAAGTTATCTTTTCTGATAAATCTTATGAGCTATCCCTATAAGTGTCACGAACAGCCCTAGAGTTCGTTCTAAGATAACACCTTAAGACACACATCAACTAAAACCCTAATGTCACCTAGATAGTCCAAATTCACCACGAGTACCCATGGGCTTGATTATACGATATGCATCACACAATTTCAGATTCATCATGGACATCGTATTCGGATTCATGGGATTTTTCTGATCAACTATCATATATAAATTATTTTTATCTGACTTATAGATTAATTTATATTATTTTTCAAAGTTCTATTCATATTCTGAAATAAATAGAATTATTTTAATTAGAAAAACATTTTACCGCATCAGCATGACATCATGCTAACATTAGTAGTCAACGGGGGCTACTGGCTGGTCAAATCTGACCTGTGGGGCCCAGCTATCATAGACAAAGAGTTAACCAGGGTTTAAATTAAACTAAAATAGAATATTTTGTAGGGGGCCACATGTCATGGGCTAATTAACCTAAACTAATTAGATAAATTAATCTAAAAGATTAATAAGGTTTAAACAACCTGGGCCACATGTCAGTGGCCCAGGGGGGCATGGCCCACTAGTAGTGACTGGGTTGTGCCCATTCACCCAGTTGGCCACGGTCAACTGGGGCCCCTCGCCTAGTGGGGTGGCTCCAGCCGGCCTGGTCAGCAACGGCGATCGGAGCAACTCCAGCAAGCTCCAAACGTGGCGGGGGGGGGGGCTCGGGTGTCGCTCGGGAATCGCCCCTAGGGTATCATTTGGACGTGCTTGGGCAGAATAGAATGAGGGGGACGGACCGTGTCATGCTGGAGTGACGGCCGAGGTTGCAGGGGCCTGTAGAATCACCGGCGATGAGCGGCGATTGGCTCCGACAAGGATGACGCTACGATACGCTAGCAAGCAAACGAAGGTATAATGGGAACCTACACGTCGTGGTGGAGCTAAATAGCACGAGCCTGGGACCAAAACATTAACGGAGGCTCGGCGACGTCGATCTCGTGCGGAGCCGAGCTTCGGCTCTAGTGGAATCGAGAGCTACGAGCTTGGATTCGAAGGGGAAAAGGGGGGAGATCGAAGATCTCACCGTGATTGTGTAGGAGAGCTAAATGGGCGCGGAGGATGCTTGGGGAAGCGGTCCAACGGCGGCGATCAGCGGTGGCCCAAGGAGGAAGACGATGGCGCGGGGGGGGGGACGCAGAGCTTTCGGCTCGATCCCACACGCGTGGACGACAAAGGAGGTCGAGGCGGAGCGGCTGGACACCGTAGGGAGGCGCGGGGACGACGGTGGTCGCGGCTACTCTGGAGCCATGGCGACGACAGCGGTAGACAGAGGCACGAGCGAGGATGAGGAGAGGGCGAGGGGGATCTGGGGTGCTTCTAGGGTTAGGGTTCGATGTCGGGGTCTTGTAGCTGGTGGGGAGGCGTCGGATGGGCGCTAGGGCGACGGGGACGGCAGGTGGCAAGCATCGACTTGCCCACGTCTCCCCCCCACAAGCAGTAAGAGGAAGACGATGGGAAGACGGGCTAGGCCGGCTCTGTCCACTTAGGCCCAGACACACTGGCCCTTTTCCTAATTTAAAACTTTAAGACTTTCTGTTTTATAAAAGCTATTGTTGATTTAATTTAGCAGA
Source organism: Hordeum marinum (assembly GCA_022496015.1). NCBI lineage: Eukaryota > Viridiplantae > Streptophyta > Magnoliopsida > Poales > Poaceae > Hordeum > Hordeum marinum. The sequence goes on along the minus strand of CM039677.1, from coordinate 334,162,448 downwards.
GAAATGACTTTAGGAAAAATATGGGATAAGGTCTATTATTTGCATTGCAATTTATGACACCGCCACAAAAAGTTTGAGGCCCACTTGAATCGGTTTGAAAAATCCCATAATTCAAAAGGGATTTAATAAAAGATTTGGTATGTGTTTTATTTCTTTTGAGGCACCAAAACATTTTATAAAATGTAGGTTACAATTTTAAAATTGCTTATGGAATATTAGCAAGCCATCCATAATTTTAGTTTTTAGGTTTGCAAAAACAATTTAATTCACTTTTTAAATGCATTTTGAAAATCATCAGGGAATTCAAATGACATATGACTCCAATGTGATCAAGCATGGTTTAGCAAAATGGATTAGCTTAATCCTCATGGTTTACTGTAGCTTAATTACATTGATCATTGTAGCAAGGATCTAGGGGTGTTACACCAGTCATCCCACGACTGACACTTAAATGAGTATTTAACAATAAGCTTTAATATCAATATCTTTACTAACCAATTATCATGAATCCATACCCTTTCATATTACTACATCAATATAACCAATTCATGCAAGCCATATGCAGTGATCAATATCCAAATTTTTATCATATCCCCCTTTAATACCTTTCATGTTTCGATTAGTCATTATAACCAGTCCATATTACTACTTCCATTTGATACTCTCAAAAATATTTAAGTGAAGCATGAGAGTGCAATAATTTATATATAATATAACCTATAGTAAAGATATAAGTGAAGCACATGAGCAACTACATAGCTCAAAAGATATAAGTGAAGCACATAGAGTATTCTAACAAATTAAGATGAATGTGTGTATCTCTAAAAGGTGTGTCCAGCAAAAATGATTGTGAAAAACAAACAAACAAACAAAATAGAACTATAATATACGATGCTCCGACAAAAACTCATATCATGTGATGAATACAAATATAGCTCCAAGTAACATACCGATGAATTGTGGACGGAAAGAGGGGATGCCATTCGAAGTATCCCCAAGCTTAGACGCTTATGTCTTCCTTGAATTTTTCCTTGGGGTTTCCTTGGGCATCCCCAAGCTTAGGGTCTTGCTTCTCCTTATTCGTTCATCTATCGTGATCTCACCCAAAACTTGAAAACTTCAGCAAACAAAACACAACAAAATTTTTGTGAGATCTGTTAGTATAATAGGTAAATCGTAAAATTTAGATGCTATCATAAACCAATTCATAATTGTTATTGCATAATGACTATTGTATTTAAATTCTACCATGATTCACACCCTCCCCCCTCGATACAACTCATAGAATCATCAAGACAAGCAGACTATGTAATAAAAACATGATATGTCTAAAATAGAGCAATCTCTAATGATTTGAACAAAAACCATACTTCCCTAAGTATGAAAATTTGAAACAATTAAGACAACATGGGAAATTTGCAGGCTAATACCGTGTAAAATTTCAGCAATTCACCACATTTCAGCAAAAAAATATTCAAATATTCGGCATAAATGTTTCTAATTTTTGCACCATATTAGTTCTACTATCATCCAAATCATCCCAAAGGCTTTACTTGGCACACAAATTAATTAAAATATAAACACAATCATTACAACAGAAAAAAATCATGTCATCACACAAAAACAGAAGGTCAAAATTAAAATAAGATAAATATTGGGTTGCCTCCCAACAAATTCTATTGTTTGATGCCCCTAACTAGGCATAATGCATAGTTAAGGATTGTCATACTCATAAGGGAGATCGTTCATGTTCATCTCATACTCCCGTCTCTCAACAGCAAGTTGCCTAATAGGTAAGCAAAAATATTAAAAGGGGTATACTTAATTGGGCAAGGGTATGAAAGGTCAAGTTTAGTAGGAGGAAGCTCCTCTTTTGACCCCTTGTAAGTAATAATCACTTCTTCATTATATATGTTTCTATAGATGTATTCTCGCAACTAATTGTTAAGCACACATCCTAGACCATTAGTTTTTATAGCGAATCCATCATTGTGTTCACATAGATTTACAATAAATATAGGTGGTGGAACCTTCTTCCTAAGGTTCTCAACGTAAGCAATATAGTCGATGGCTTTTAGTTTCCTTATCTCATCTTGATCATATAATATTCTTTCATTTGCCAGGCATTCAGTTTTTAAATTGTAATGATCAAATATCTCCCTCGATTCCTTGATAAGGTAACTAAATTCATCAGTCATAAATATTGTAACCAAGCGCCTAACTGAAGGATCTAGAATATTGGAAAACTCTAGCAACATTCTTTGTATAGCGGGATGCACGTGCACAAATTTTGTTTCAAATTCAACCAGGAGTAATGAAACAGCATCCGCAAAACCAGTAGTTCTAGCAAGAATAGATCCTCCTAGCATAGGCATTGTTCCTACACAAGTAAAGAAGTCTTGTATGGTTCCTCTTCAAATAATATCACCACTACCTATTCGAAGTCTTTTTGTGTGCATACTAGTGGTGTCTTCCTCACTAGTGAAATAATTCTCAGTAAACAATTCATTAATTTCATTAGGAATATCATCACTATAAATTTCTTTGAAGCTTACTTTACCATTTTGATCTTCATTATTTCTAGGTGATAGCTCCGCACTAGTGGCATGAGAAGCAATTTTTGTATTTTCTTGAGATATAGTGACAAACAAGTGATAAAGCAAACAAGCAAGATTAATATTTTTGTAAATTTAGATTTCATATAAATAAAAATATAAACTAATAAAAAGTAAAACAAGTAATTGGTAATTTGTGTGAAGGGACCTTTACTAATGTTTGATGATACTTCCCGGCAACTGCACCATAAATCCTTCTGCTACTTGAGATGCGTTAGGATTACCCTTGAAGAGGAAGGGTGATGTAGTAAATTAGAAAATACTATTTCCATGAGTTAATAACCAAGGTTTATGTAACCAGTAGGAGTACAACCGAACATGTAAATAACGACACATACACACAAAAGAGAAAATACTTGCACCCAACGTGGGCAAGGGCGTTGTCAATCCCCTTATACTTATTGAATAACAAGGATTAAATATGATAATGGTAGATAGATAGTTGCAAAATAAAATAAAGAAAACAAAAATGCAGCAAAGTATTTTTGGTTTTTATAATTTGATGAAGGTAGACCTGGGGGGCGTAGTTTTCACTAAAGGGTTCTCTCTTTTAGCATGCCATACGGTGGGTAAAAAATATTGTTGGGCAATTGATAGAAAAGCTATTAATTATAATGATGTTCATGGCATGATCAACTAGCTAATCACTATGGACCCTGATAAGTGCATTTCACATATACAATTTGGCTCTCAAATATAGCATCTATTATGATCTATTCATCATTGTTGCTATGATTGATTTAATGTTTGCTTGATGATCAAAAGAACGGATCATTTACTATTCATTTTTTTATTTTGCAAAAAAGTGCACAAAGGCACAATAAACTTCATGATTCCAACTATGCGAGGAGGGGAAAGAAGAAAGGAGGAACATGTGTATGAATAATTAAAGAACCAGGGTTGCGAACTAATAGATAGGGGGGTCTTATTGGGAAAAAATGAAGCAAAGAGGAGAACCAGTGTGCAAATGTTCAGATCTGATCGGGGGGGGGGGAGGGACCAAATCCCTAGCGGCATCCGGCCTTGTTCGGTTAAACCTCTTATCAAGAGGATTGGAAGAGATTGGGGTGAATTTTAACTTGTAGGGGATTATATCCACCTCAATCCATATCAAACTCCTCCTAAATCCCTGTCAATCGAACCAGGCCTCCTTGGGCCTGGCATCTCTCTCCTTTCCCCAACCTCCTTCTCCAGCACTGGCCGCCGCCTTGGCCAGGCCGACATGGTGGTGTGTGAGCGACTTCCATCCACCATACCATTATCCACCAGCGCAACACCACTCAGTCACATCTCCCTACTGCTTCCTCTCCCTCCCTCTGTTGCGTTAAATCTGAGTTTCCCCTCGCCTCCCTCAACTGTTGTTGCTCCTTTGCTTACAACTGTTGCTGCTACCAGCTCCCTCTCCTTAGGAACGTGCTACTGCTTCACTCTCCAATGCCCCCTTTCTACTCCTCACAAGCTGAAGCTCTTCTCCATTGTCCTCTTCCTCCCTCTCCTCTCCTCTATCTCTCTCTCTCTCTCGATTTTGTTGTAATTCTATGAACCATTGTTGAGCGAGTATATGATTTGTGGAACTTAAATTGTTGATCTGCGAGTATTAGATGAGCGGCATGTAAAACCTTATTCGAATCTGTCATGTGTGTGTGTGCTAAAACGTGATTAGCTACAACCCCTTGTGGTGTATATATGTGCTTGACATTTTCCTTGTTTATAGGATTATGCATTGCGTGTGCTTATTTTCCTATTATTAGTGTAATAAATCTATTCACTTCCTTAGAGCATTATTGTAATAAATATGCAGGACGCAGAAAAAGGCTCCACGGATCGCGGAAGAACAAAGAGTTGCAACGGTAGGAATTGTTTCGGGTGGCTCTCAGGTTTTTTCGGAATATTTGAAAAATTATAAAAGTGGAATTAGATCAGAAGGAGCCACGAGGGGCCCACAAGGCATCAGGGTGAACTGGTAGAAAACGGGCCATTAGTCCCGGTTCCTCGGGCCCTTTAGTGCCGGTTCAACAACCGGGACTAAACAATCGGAACTAATGCCCTCCACTTTTAGGCCCGGTCCTGTTACGAACCGGGACCAAATGTGCTCCATGTGGCCGCTGTGCGGCGCCGAGGCAGGAGGACCTTTAGTCCCGGTTCGTAACACAAACCGGGACAATAAGGCGTTGTTTTTTTGGAAAGGGTCGTGTTTCATTTTTTGTTTTCATTTTCTTTTATATTTATATTATATTTTCATGCGGTTAAACATATTAATACACAACATCATCAATAGAAATTATGTAAAAACATTCACCATGAGTACAAATTAGATGGATGCAATATACCAAGTTGAATTAGAGGAAAACACGATGTTGTGACGCAAAATCGTATTTTCCTCTAATTCAACTTGGTCTATTGCATCCATCTAATTTTTACTCTGATATGTCATATAACAACTCATCATCATAATCATCTTAATCAACTCTTCATCATTCAACATTCAACAACTCATCATCATCTTAATCAACGATTCTCATTATTGTAGTTATCAAAAGGTTGAAACACTAACTATTGGTAGGTAAAAACGCATAATAAAGGCGAACTCCATCATCTCCCGATTGAAGAACACAGATCAACCTATCTCCAACTTGTGGGATTCGCATGTATTCCTCTCCAAGTGGTAGCATAAATGCTTATATTGCATTTCTCCATCCTCTGATTTTTAGGTTTCTTCACTTTGAGATATCTTGTAGTTACCAATGTAATTAATCGGGAGTGGCCGTAAGCTAACCATTTGCAAATCACCATTTTTTGAACATCCGAACATCCATCTAGGCATGGTCTCTGGGGAGTAGCTATTGAAAAACATTAGTAATAATAACATAGTTAGCAAACTAATTTTGCTTAAGAACAATGTATATATGAAAGAGATGGATTAGTGATGCAATGGTAAAAAATCTTACAAAGTTGTTTGAAGTGACTTTATGATGGTTAAACTTGTGCACTAGTGGCACATATACATGATAAATGTTGTCAGTCCGGTAATGTTGAGCATGATCCTCAACATCATGAATAAATGAGATGAGATGATTTAGCTCCAAACAAGTATGTTTGGATTCATGACTGTAGTACGTCTGATCTATTATCTGTCGGGTAGTTCTTGTAGCACAAAAATTGTTGGGGAATGTTGCATGGGAAACAAAAAAATTCCTACGCACACGCAAGATCTATCCATGGTGATGAGCATCTACGAGAGAAAGGGTGGATCTACATACCCTTGTAGATCGCTAAGCGGGAAGCGTTAAGAAACGCAGTTGGTGTAGTCGAACGTCTTCGCGATCCAAATTGCTGAGTGTCCCGCGATCTCATCACAATCTATCCCGCAATCCAATCACGATTTGTCCTGCGAACTCATCATGACCCGTCCCGCGATCTCATCATGATCCGTCTCGCGATCTTGATCACGGTCCTTCCGATCTAGCGTCGAACGGACGGCACCTCCACGTTCGGCATACGTACAGCTCGATGACGATCTCCGCCTTCTTGATCCAGCAAGAGGGAGCATAGAGGTAGATGAGTTCTCCTACAACGCGACGGCGTTGCGGCAATGGTGGTGGAGGAATTCCAGCAGGGCTTCGCCTAAGCACCGCTGAAAACCGATCTAGAGGAGAAAACGATCTAGAGGAAGAAGAGGGTAGCACGTGGCAATTAGGGTTAGGGCTGCCCTCAAGGGCCAGCCCCACTTTGGTTCAGCCGAAGTGGAGAGGAGGAGTCCTCCTCCTCCACTCCTAGTAGGATTAGGACTCCTTCCTCATTTCCACCTTTTTGCCATTTTTCCACCTTTTCCACTTTGGAATTTCTTCCCAGCCGCATGGGACTTCTGTGGGACTTCTGCCAGCCCACTAAGGGCTGGTATTCCTTCTCCCATAGCCCATGTAGCCTCTTGGGGAGAAATACCCCTCCCAATGGTCCCACGGTACACTACCGGCACTCCCGGTACACTACCGATGAGCCCGAAACTTTTCCGGTGACCAAAACAGGACTTCCCATATATCAATCTTTACCTCCAGACCATTCTAGAGCTCCTCGTGACGGCCGGGATCTCATCCGGGACTCCGAACAACCCTCGGTCACCACCATACATAACTTTATACTACCGAAACGTCAACGGACCTTAAGTGTGCAGACCCCGTATGATGTTCCCTTTGTTCTTCGGTATGTTACTTGCCCGAGATTCGATCGTCGGTATCTCCATACCTAGTTCAATCTCATTATCGGCAAGTCTCTTTACTCGTTCTGTAATACTAGATCCCGTGACTAACACTTAGTCACATTGCTTGCAAGGCTTATTGTGATGTTGTATTACCGAGTGGGCCCTGAGATACCTCTCCATCACACGGAGTAACAAATCCCAGTCTTGATCCATGCCAACCCAATAGACACCCTCGAAGATACCTGTAGAGCACCTTTATAGTCACACAGTTACGTTGCGACTTTTGATACACACAAGGTACTCCTCCGGCATCAGTGAGTTGCATGATCTCATGGTCATAGGAACATATACTTGACATGCAGAAAACAGTAGCAATAAACTAACACGATCATATGCTATGTTTGTAGTTTGGGTCTTGTCCATCACATCATTCTCCTAATGATGTGATCCCGTCACCAAATGACATCTCATGTCCATGACTAGGAAACCATAGCCATCTTTGATCAACGAGCTAGTCTATTAGAGGCATACTAGGGACATGGTGTTGTCTATGTATCCACACATGTATGTGAGTTTCCGATCAACACAATTATAGCATGGATAATAAACTATTATCATGAACAAGGAAATATGATAATAACCAATTTATTATTGCCTCTATGGCATATTTCCAATGAAAATAAGCTGATAGTTAAAAATAAAGAAATTTAGTCGGAATGAGTACCAAATACTTTTCAATAATCAATATAAAGTAACCAACAAATATGTTGACAAACGCACCTAGAGGTAGCACCGGAATCAAGTCATCCTCCGCATGCACCCAAATATCTATATTATTATCACGAACATCGTCATTACCAAGATCGAAGGTAATGTTCATGTCCTCATCCAACCCATACGCCTTGAAAAATGCTCTCCAATTAGAAGAAGCAAAATATGTGTGATCTTCATTATTTTTTACCTTAACAACAAAAGTGTAATGCTCCGTGCTTAGGTGATCTATGTTTGGCTCTGTACTATCCTTCTCTTTGAAATGGAACTTGTCCAAGACAGCGAATCTTGCATGACAAGGAACGCACTAGTCGAATTGTACAAAAGAAAATTAAAGGTTAATTAAAGCAAAAAAGCACACGTCATACTTCATTAACAAAAAATACATGTCTTCTATACATAGCATAATAATACTAAATTCTTCTGTTAGCTTGACGGTGAACGACCTATCGTTGTCCGCGTGAGGATAAAGGTCGCATATACCCCTGCCGTCCCAGCACAAAGGGCACTGAGGGATCCTATCGTCGTTAGACGATGTTAGCATTTCCTATGTTCATGATTCTAAGATAAAGAAATCAACGGAATTTTTTTAAGCAAGATCATCATATAATATCACTAATACATGTGATATCACCCGCAATCGTCGGGGACTCTTCATGTATATTATCATATAATATCACTAATACATCTCGAATAATCCAGTTAATGAAGCATCGAATATTATATCTAATAAAACTCGAATATTACCTTATAATATCATTAATTAATACAGATCGAGATGACGTCTCACGGTGCAGGCGGTGGACACCCAAAGAGAAGGAACCATCACCGGATCATAGCTCGGGTGAGATCCCTAAATAACCTGCCAGGTAGTGGAGAACCTGGCGTCAAACGCAACCATGTAGTGACGGACGTGCTCGTCCTCCTCCCTGACACAACGACGTACCACCTCCGCGGGGGCCGGCTCCCTCCACACCAATAGTGGCCCACGTGACCGCCACCAAAGAAACTCCGGGTCGACGACGAGACCTGGATTTCTCGCCAAGGTGCACGCCCCGGAAGGTAGCACCTCCCAGTGCCAGCGCGACGGAGCCCAGTCCCGGACATGGCGCCTCTCAAACTGGTTGTCGGCGCCAAGTCGACGACGAGGATGCGAGATTGTCATCATCGATGAGAACAAATTCTGGCTATAGCAAATATCATTTTATTTAGGAATAATTGTATTTGTGCCCTTAGTTGTGTCACCGTCTACAGGAATACCCCTAGTTTCTGAAAATACAGGGTCATGCCCACATCACTTTGCTCGTATTGTGCTTTTGCCCTTTGACCGTTTGACTACCATTTTGAAAACTTCATAACTATTTCATACTAACTCGAAAAAATGCAAATAAGATATCAAAATGTTCGGAAACACATCACCTCTACGTGCATGTCATTTGCAGTCATGACAAAAGTGTTGGAAAGTCTCCATCACCTATATGAGCTAAAACTGATATGGAGACTTCCTAATAATTTTCTCATGAATGCAAATGTCATACACATATAGGTGATGTCTTTCGGAACATTTTGATATCTTATTTGCATTTTTCCGAGTTAGTATGAAATAGTTATGAAGTTTTCAAAATGACAGTCAAACGGTCAAAGGGCAAAAGCACAAGATGAGCGAAGTGATGTGGGCATGAACACGTGTTTTCCAAAATTAGGGGTATTCCTGTCGATGGTGGCACAACTAAGGGCTCAAATACAATTATACCTTTTATTTAACAACAATAACAACAATAGCATATTTAATACCATATTTTTGTGGCAAAAGAGAAAGATTTCCTTTAGATCCCTTTGGTTCATAGGAATGCACTCCTCCCTACATAAGTTTTATGTTCCGCCTCTTCTAATTTTCTTCTCTCCCGAAGAAAAATAGGAATTTTTCCTTTAGAGCCCTTTGGTTCATATAAATTCATTCCTATCCCTACATAGGATTGATTCCTATACTCCACATTTCAAACAACCACATGCCCATTTAAAAATATATAGTTTGGGAAGTTATTATCATACCAAACAACAGCATGCCCATTGTTTGTAAGTTTTTTCTAAATTGAAGCAAGGCAGTCATCTTGATGGCCCATAAGTATAGGCGGTCATATGATTTTCTACATAGGATTGATTCCTATCCTCCACATTTCAAAGGAAAACAAAAAAGAGCCTAGACTCAATGGAAAAATTCATATGATGTGAACCAAAATGACAAATCTTTTTCTAATCCTACTCATAGAATTTGAGATGCATGTCATCTCATTTCCTACAAATTAATTTCCTATATATTCCTATGATAATCCTATCCTATGAACCAAAAATTCCTATGATGTGAACCAAATTCCTATGATGTGAACCGAAATTCCTACGAACCAAAGTTACTATGCGGGGAGGGGTAGGAGGAGGGGAACGGAGGATCACCTAGGCGAGGAGGAGGGCGAGCGGGCTCGGGGCGGCGATGACGTCGGGGGCGGCGACAACGGGGACGACATCGGGGGCGGCGATGGGCGGGGCTCGGGGACGATGACAAGGAGCAGGCTCAGGGAGGAGGGCGAGGAGGTCTGACAACGAGGACGGCGGGGACGTCCCGCGACAAGGAGCAGGATCGGAGGCAACGGCGAGCTCGGGCAGCCTCGCGGCGTCGAGGAGGTCTTCGGCGTCGTCGGGGGAACTGCATATGGCTTTTGGAAAAATTTCCAAGGTGCTGCTTATATACAGAGACCTTTAGTCCCGGTTGGTGGATCCAATCGGGACTAATGCCCCCCTTTAGTCCTGGTTGGACCGACCAACCGGGACTAAAGGTCAATTTTCAGTAGCCCAAAGGGCGGGAAGCAGAGACCTTTAGTCCTGGTTGGTGGCTCGAACCGGGACTAAAGGGGGGATTAGTCCCGGTTGGAGCCACCAACCAGGACTAACGGGCTATGCTTTTCGTAGCCAAAATTTAGTCCCACCTTGCTAGTCGAGAGGGGCTCGGAGTGGTTTATAAGCACTACTGTCACTGCCCTCTCGAGCTAATCTCTAATGCGGGAAGTATATGCCTATTTGATGCCCTATTGGGCCTTCTAGCACTGCGGGCTTGCATCCTGGCCCAATTATAGGGTTTCTAGTCGTATGTATGCCATGGTGCCTAGTAGGTGGGCCTTTTTTATTTTTTGCATATATTATGTTTTCAAAAGTTTAATGTTATTTTTCGCATATGTTATTTTTAGTTATATAATTTTAGTTGCATAAATTTTATATAATTTTAGTTGCATTAGTTTTATTTTTTATTGATTCATTTTAGTTCATTCCTTTTGCTATTAAAATTTTATAAAAGCTTTTTAGTTTTCTATTCAAGCTTGTAACAAAATATACTTTTCGAAATCCTTTTTACTATTAAAGTTTTTAACAAATAAATACTTTGATAATTTTAGTTAATATTATTTTGATTCTTTTTAGTTAATTCTTTTTGCTAATGAAGAATATTATATTTAATTGATTCTTTATAGTTCATTGTTTTTGCTATTAGAGTTTTATAAAAGCTTTTTATTTCATTATTTTTGCTATTAAAGTTTTATAAAAGCTTTTAGTTTCATTCTTTTTGCTATTAGAGTTTTATAAAATATTTTTAGTTCATTCTTTGAGTTAAATGACCCTGAAATTGAAAAGCACTATAAATAAACTTTTAAAAGGTTGAAACTTGTCATGGTATCATAATTTCACCCACATAGCATGTGCTAAAAAGTTGAGAGGGTTACGGGAAAAATTGAATGCGCTTCATGTACAAACTGGACAATCTCTTTCGAAGTGTCAGGGTTTCGCACAAAAACTCATCTACTACAAAGGGATTACATTTTTCAAAACATATTTTAACTCCAGACCTTTTCTGCATTCAATATGGACCATTCAAAGCCACATCATCAATTTTTAACCCTTTTCTGACTTCATTTGCCATTTTTCATTCATTTCATGATTTATTTTGAGTTAAAATGACCCTGAATTTGAAATGCACTGCATGTGAACTCTGAAAAAGTTGAAACTTGGCATTGTTTCATAATTTCACCCATATAGCATGTGCTAAAATCTTAAGAGGGTTACGGTAAAAACTGGATGCACTTTGTGTACAAACTAAACAATCTCTTTCGAAGTATGAGGGTTTCGGACGAAAACTCATCTATTACAAAGGAATTGCATTTTTAAACATATTTTAACTCTAGATTATTTTCTGCATTCAATACGCACTATTCAAAGCCACATCATAAATTTTCAACCCTTTTCTGACTTCATTTGCTATTTTTCATGCATTTCATGATTTATTTTGAGCTAAAATGACCCTGACTTTGAAAAGCATTTCAAATGAATTCTGAAAAAGTTGAAACTTGACATGGTATCATAATTTCACCCACATAGCATGTGCTAAATTGTTGAGAGGTTACGGAGAAAACTGGATGCACTTTGTGTACAAACTGACCAATCTCTTTCGAAGTATGAGGGTTTCGGACAAAAACTCATCTATTACAAAGGGATTTCATTTCTTAAATATATTTTAACTCCAGACTTTTTCTGTATTCAATATGCACCATTGAAAGCCACATCATCAATTTTCAACCCTTTTCTAACTTCATTTGCTATTTTTCATGCATTTTATGATTTATTTTGAGCTAAAATGACCCTGGATTTGAAAAGCACTGCAAATGAACTCTGAAAATGTTAAAACTTGGCATGGTATCATAATTTCACCCGCATAGCATGTGCTCAAAAGTTGAGAGGGTTACGGGGGAAACTGGATGCACTTCGTGTACAAACTAAACAATCTCTTTCGAAGTATCAGGGTTTTACGCGAAAACTCATCTATTACAAAGGGATTTCATTTTTTAAAACATATTTCAACTCCAGACTTTTTCTGCATTCAGTATGCACCATTCAAAGCCACATCATCAATTTTCAACCCTTTTCTGACTTCATTTGCTATTTTTCATGCATTTCATGATTTCTTTTGAGCTAAAATGACCCTGAATTTGAAAAGCACTGCAAATGAACTCTGAAAAGGTTGAAACTTGGCATGGTATCATAATTGCACCCACATAGCATGTGCTAAAAAGTTGAGAGGGTTACTTGAAAAAATGGATGCACTTCATCTACAAACTGGACAATCTCTTTCTAAGTATTAGGGTTTCGGACGAAAACTCATCTATTACAAAGGGATTTCATTTTTTAAACATATTTTAACTCCAGACTTTTTCTGCATTCAATATGCACCATTCAAAGTCACATCATCAATTTTTATCCCTTTTCTCACTTCATTTGCCATTTTTCATGCATTCCATGAATTTTTTTGATCTAAAATGAACAAAAAACAGAGGGGTGAGCGGGCAGTCCCGGTTGGTGGTTAGTACCGGGACTAAAGGGGTTGGGCCAGTAGCGAGGCCCTTTAGTCATGGTTCGTATTTGGGACCGGGAATGGTTCTTGCCAAGGCCCGGTCGGTGCCCTGGTCGCTTGAACCGGGACTGATGCACCCATTGGTCCCGGCTCGTAATAGAACCGGGACTAATGCTCTGACCTGGTCCGTATCAAAGCCCTGTTTTCTACTAGTGGTGTGCCCTACCCCTGGGCGCGCCCTATTGCCTTGTCGTCTCCTCGTCTATCATCTAGTCTCCCCTCGAAGCCTATAGGGTCTCTTCTGGTCCAAAAATCATCAAAAGATTTCGTAGCGTTTGGAATCCATTTGGTATTGAATTTCTGTAAAACCAAAAACAACCAGAAAACAACAACTGACACTAGGCACTGGGTTAATAGGTTAGTTCCAAAAATGATATAAAATTGCATAAAAGTATCTAAAATTGATAATATAATAGCAAGAAACAATCAAAAAGTATAGATAAGTTAGAGATGTATCACACACGCGAACGCCGAAGCCGTTGGCATGCATCGCCCAATGAGAGAGGCAGCTATCTAGGGAGAGGGTGACGGTGTGAAAGGCAAGGGCATCTTCCTCCCGCCCCGATGCAGATTACCGGAGCCCGATCCGGAGCGACAACTCCAAGCGGTTGTTCTCTGCCACTCGCCGGCGAATATAGAGACGCATGCCCGGGCTACATCGGAGGAACACCAAGGTGCTCTGGCTTGGTATCGAGCAATCGGAGTGCGAAGCTGCCAAGAAGGTGGTGGCGGCAACAAAACCGCCAGGCTAGCAAAGTAGTAGAACCGTGACGCCCGAAAGATGGGCGGCTACGTCGCCTCCTCATCTGACGACTGCGACGTCACTGACGGCTTCGACAGCCCACCTTCGCCGTTGACACCTACACAGGGAGGACTATAGGCGCTCCGGTGATCAAACGGCAAAGAACCGGTGAGGAAGTGGTGAAGATGTGTGGCCCTCTTCATCTCTGTTTGCAATTTAGTAATTTTAGTTTGGATCTTTGTCCATTCGTCGGTTGTCTTATAGTGATTGTGTGCCAGGATCAGCGTTGAACTGTGATGTTTAAACTATGGGTTTTTGGCCTAGAGTAACTGTGATGTTTATGCGGTTTGTTCTATTTCGTTTGTTCTATGTTCTGGAATTTCATCAATCATTAACGTAGTTTCTTTCACATTGCATGGATAGTACTGGATATGGGGTACACGGCTATGGACGCGACGATTTAAGTATTAAACGATCATTATGCCTGTGAACACGCCTGGACACGTCCTCAAACGTATAGGGTCCTGGCTTTGATATATCCGGCGATAGATCCTCTTAGTGAACTGCTACTTTGTGTCATTTTCCTAGCCACATGGAGGTGAGTTGGAAAAGAAAAGGGCACCGTATATATCACAAAAATTAACAAGATCAGGTGTCATGGATCCTGGATAGAATTTGTTAGATCATCTCCAGTGATGATAGGAGTAAAGGACGAAAGGCCTTCTCTGCTAGATGGTCATTTGAACCGCGCCAACCAAGCTTTTATGCCGACCAAGCACAGATACGATAGAGGACGACGAAAAAAGAGAAATCAGTGCGCAAAAACGAGCTCCCTTACGCATGATCGCGGGCGCCACATTGATCAACCTACATCATACAAAACTGGGGAACACCAGAGTCGAGTAAATTACTACCAGTACTGTAGATACGAAGAAAGCCTTGGTGAGATGGCAAAATAATTAAAACTATAACACTAGATAAATAAGCACATGGAACGCATGCCCACCCTCCGTATACAAATCAACCTTATCAGGAGACAATCTTTCGACCCTTCTCATGTTTTACAAAATTATCATTTGTTTTGATTGGGTGCGGTAGCATGTAGTGTGCCTGATCAAGGCCTCGAGGGGTGTACTCCATTGCTACCAATAAATAACAGCACCATCATCGCTTCTCAGGTTCGTTGCGCCCAAGCTATCACTTCGATCAGCACCTCTATCACATGCATTCCGTGCCATATCTTCCCGCCTCGTCACTCGTCAGTACCACTCCCATGGTTCCACTCACGTAACGTAAGCAGCAGTGTATCGTAGCGCAGGCAGCCGTCGGCGCCGTGTCGTTTCTGCTTTCTTCTCCGGCCGGCGGCCGCCACCAGTTAGCTCGAGTCCCTCTCCTGGTCATGGACTAGACTTGACTACAATTTGGACTACTAACAGCTACTCTAGTAATTGCCGGCCGTGCACCGGCACTAAACCAGCATGATTATTGGCTGGCAAACAAAGTACTCCATGTTAGAAGAATGCATGGCGGTTGAAGACGACCAGCTTGAGTGGCACACGTACTGAGCAGATCTTGTCTGACGGTCTGACCCTTTAGACGGAACACCGGATCCGCCATTGATACCGAGCCGTTTAGTTTAGGACTCTGCAAGTGCGCAAGAGAAAGGAGCCAACGCAACTAGTTAGCCGGTCCAGCCGGGAGGCTGCAAGAAGATCGCCCGGAAGGTGCGATCCTTGTCCCGTACCGGCACCTAACGTGATCTCCTAAGCAAGTGGTCTTTGGTGCCTTCCCCTCTGTCGTCTTGTTAAGGAGCACATGAGACCCTTGTGTTCTACTAACTATATACTTAAGTTTTCCTCGGCATTCTCGCTGGCCGAATAAAGAAATTCCTCGGGTAATCATGGCCATTTGTGTATTGTATAACTTGCATGACCCACCTGATAATTAAGGATGCCCGGTGGAAGGAAGGGGGGGATGGATGGAGTCGTCGTTCAAGCCTGCCTTTCTAGTGGCGTGCGTACTCTATACTCGTACCGGTCGTGGTCTTGTGGGGAGCTCAGTTTCGACTTGAGTTCTCCTCACCAACAAACAAATCGAATGGAAAACGAAGCGACCAAATACTTTCGAAGAGTTTGTCGTGTGGAACCTTGGGAACAATCGGGGGCAGAAATTCTTGGGAGAGTAGTCAAGCAATCCAAAACGGGTTGGAGCCAAGTTCAGTACAAGGAAGAGCAGAGAGCAAGAGCAGGGAGCCATGTCTTGCGACTTGACGTGACAGGGCCGACCGGACCAATCTAGGAGCCTTTCCTCGCTCTGAAAGCATCTGCTTAAAGCATCTACGGCCCGAACTAGATAAATTCGGTTTCTATACGTCCGTGAACTTGACAAATTCTTTCAAATACATGCAACATACAACCTACATCAACCAAACGATCAAAATAATAGGAAATTGACATATAAACTGGGATCAAAGGGCATAATTCACATATACATCACTAAAAGATCACCAAAGGGCATAAGTCAGATAGTTCAACACGATCTGTCATATTGTAACTACATATTAGAAATAGATTATAAACATGAGAGGGCAAGCTTCACTACTTCTTTGTCGACCCTTTGCCCTTTCGGTCGCCGGCGCGACTGTAGGAGTCCGCGGCAGGAAGTGGGTCGACTTCGGAATCATCGGACACGTCGTAGGAGGAGGAATCAGAAAGCCTTGCAAGCGCCGAATGATACGGTCTTGCTTGCGCTTCAGCTCGGCCGCCCTCATCGTCTCTGCCGCAGCCTCCAGCACCTCCCGCTTGGATTGCTCAATGCCGAGCCGGAGCTGCTTGGCGTTGATCCTCCAGAGTCGTCGGGCCTTCGTCTTTGCCTCGGCAAGTGACCGACGGCACACCCACTCGAGGAGACGCTCCTCATTGTTGGGCAACGGCATCACCTAATGGCAGCGGGCAGACTGCGCACCGGCGTCGGACCCGCCCCACATCTCCCTTGCCCTCTGCCTCTCGCGGCGGACGGCAAGTGCCTCCTACTCCGGAGTCCACATCCGCCACGTCGGCGGAGCGGACACTAGAACTCATCGCTGCCCGCGCAGAGCGACGGCCGAAGGTGGAGGAGGTCGTCTAGCGGGAGGAGCAGATCGGCAGGCCGCAAAGATCCGTGCGCGGGGCGGGAAGGGCCGGCGCCGGCGTCGACATAGTGGCGACGGGCGATAGGTGGCGCCGCACCGGACCAGGAGCTCCTGCCCTATTAACCCGCGAGCACTTGAGCGCGATAAGGAGTGCTAGCTCCTCCTCTTCTCCGGAGCTGTCGTAGGAGTGACTGCTGGTGCTAGACATGCTCGCTGGTGCTTGGGATTGGACAGATTGGGGAAATGGGAGTGAGCGGAGCGGAGTGGAGTGAGCTAGGCTTTCTTCCAAACCGAGGATTTTGTGGGGTCAGGGTGAGCCGGGCTGACGTGGCGGACGCGTCCGGGCCGCCTCATATCTGCCCTACATTTGGAACGAATATGAGGGATGTCGGTCAACCTAGGCATTCGAGGCCAGTTTAGGACACCCGTCTGTGTCAATTTTTTGTGACTAGTCAGTGACCGGGCGACTTGCCCGGGCGTTTGAGACGAATATAGGGCTGAAGTGCTAGTTATCGACTAGAAGGGGAGGATGAATAGGCGATTTTTATGAAAAGCTTCGAAACAGTAAATGTGTTCAAAGTATGCGGAAACAAAACATGATTAAGTAGGGATATCGATCAAGGATCTAAGCAAAGCATGGAATATTATGAAGACATACAGGCGGGTATAACATATTCATCATGCACACTAAGATTTATCGAAGATAAACTTAGGTAGTATGAAGATAAGTGGAAGTTAAGGAATGCCTTCAGAGTATGTCTTCAGATAGATATGATTAAGCAATGGCTTCACATTACAATATGGAAAGTAAGAGAGTGAATGATAGAACGAGTTGCTCGACGAAGACACAAGATTTGGTGGACCAGCTTCGGTTGTTGTGACAACTGTACATCTAGTTGGGGAGGCTGAGATTGAACTCTGAAGACCTCGTCTTCACCTTATTCCCCTTGAGTCGAGGTCACTTAGAACATGCCCAATTATTCTGGTAAGTCTTCAGGGAGACTTCTGAAACGCGTACAAACTTGGCCACCCGACAATCTACAATGACTCTTGGATGCTCTAGACCCAAACACCTAACCGTATGGAAGATCACAGTCTTCAAGTATAAAAAGTCTTCAGTTCTCTCAGAACAAAACGACTTCGATGATGCTCAAAGACTCTAGCTCTAGGTGTTTGGGTTTATCCTCGCGAGATAGATCTCTCTCAATGTCTTCGAGGTGGATTGCTCCAAAATGACAACAATCGTATCTCACTCTAAGCAGCCACCAACTTATGGTGGAGGGTGTGGGCTATTTATAGCCAACAGGCAACCCGATATGATATGACCAAAAAGACCATGGGTCAATGGCCAACCGACATGTGTTCTAATGGTCGGATTTCAAGGGCACGCTAGGCAATATTACTTGAGCTACAAGCCATGCTGACTCAACCAACTCTGGAAGACATTTCCCCTCATTGTCTTCACTCGAAGACATAGCTATGGGTTGAGCATCATGTCTGTGTCTGACTTCGATTACATCGACCCCACTTAACAGTACGATGGTTCCTGTGACTCACGAAATAAGAAATAAAACTACCAAAATACTCCGCTTTCACGTTTCATTATCTTCAAGCGATTATCTTCGCATACCACCAATGGCTTCGGCCATCATCAATGTCTTTGGACATTTTAGGGGTCCTCTTCGACGGTTAAACCGAATCTCCAGGGACTTCTACCTGTGTAAACATGTGAACTCTCACAAACACATTAGTCACTCAACCATTTATCTTCGATACTCCAAAATGAACAAGGGGTGGCACTAGATGCACTTACAATCTCCTCCTTTTTGATGATTGATGACAAACTGGTTGAAGTTTTCAACGGGGATAAAATATATGAAGGTAAAAACTTGGAGATTATGATTGCAAGATATAGAGAGCTCCCCCCTGAAGATGTGCTTATGACTTGATTATATTTTCAAACAACCTAAAAATAACCTGCTGCAATTTATTTACTTTCATTTTACTTCACTTTTATATTTAACTATCTATCACTATCATAAATAATCCTTGCAAGTAACAAGTTCAAGGGGTTTGACAACCCTCTTGCACGCGTTGGGTGCAAGTGTTTGGTTTTGTGTGTTCATGTACTGTTGACGCAAATTTGTCATGGTTCTCCTACTGGTTTGATAACCTTAGTTCTCATTGAGGGAAATACTTATCGCTACTCTATTGCTTCACCCTTCCTCTTCGGGGGAAACCCCAACGCAACTCACAAGTAGCAATCGCCTCCCAGAGGGACGCGGGGGTTGGTAGCATCCAAGAAGCATCATCTCTGGACATATATCATAATTGAGTGTGTGTGTGTGTGTGTGTGTGTGTGTATGTGCTCTGTTCAAAAGGAAAGTCGGCTACACTATGACCTCATTTGGTCACCGGGGGACGAGGAGGCAACGCTCCAGGCCGCTAGGTGGACGTCGATCGCATGCGAGAAGTCAATGTGTGGGGACTTGATGTCTACCACACAACATTATTCTTGTAGGCTCTGTTTGGCCTCCAAACACAAAGTTTTGTAGGATAGTAGCAAATTTTCCCTAAGTGGATGACCTAAGGTTTATCAATCCTTGGGAGGTATAGGATGAAGATGGTTTTTCTCAAACAACCTTGCAATCAAATACAAGAAATCTATTGTGTCCCAAACACACCCAATACAATGGTAAATTGTATACGTGCACTAGTTCGGCAAAGAGATGGTGATACGAGTGTAGTATGGATAGTAAAAATAGGTTTTTACAATATAAATAAATACAAGGTAACAAGTAACAAAAGTGTGTAAAACCGATGTAGCAATGCTTGAAAACAAGGCATAGGGTTCATACTTTCACTAGTGCAATCTCTCAATGGTGCTAACATAATTGTATCATATAACCATCCCTCAACGTGCGACAAAGAATCACTTTAAAGTTACTATCTAGCGGAGAACATAAGATGAAATTGTTATAGGTAGCAAAAACACCTCAAAGTTATCCTTTATGATCAATCTATTGATCCATCCCTATAAGTGTCACAAAAAACCCTAGAGTCCATACTGAAATAACACCTATGATACGCATCAATAAAACTCTAATGTCATCTACATACTCCGATGTCACCACAAGTATCCATGAGTTAATTATTTGACATGCATCAAACAAATCTAGATTAATAATATTCAATCCAACACAAAAAACTTCAAAGACTATCCCAAAATTTCTATCAGAGAAAGTAGGACGAAAACATGCATCAACCTATGTGCCTATCACCCATGTCACCACAGGGATCCGCAAGTTCACAACCAAAACATAAATCAAGTGACTCAATAGAACACCCATTGTCATCACGGGTATTCATATGCAAGACATATATCAAGTGTTCTCAAATCCAAAGTATTCAATCCAACATAATGAGATCTCAAAGGGAAAGGCTCAATTCATCACATCAAGATAAAGAGGGAATAACACCATATGATCCAACTATATTAACAAAGCTTATGCTACATCAAGATCATGCCATATCAAGAACACAAGAGAGAGAGAGAGAGAGAGAGTGAGAGATCAAACACATAGCTATTGGTACATGCCCTCAGCCTCGAGGTTGAACTACTCCCTCCTCGTCATGGAGACCGTCGGGATGATGAAGATGGTCTCTGGTGATGATTTCCCCCTTCGACAGGACGCCGGAAAAGTGCTCCCAATGAGTTTTCTTCCATACAAAGGCTTGCGATGGTAGAGCAGAAGTTCTAGGTTAACTTCCGGTGTTTTTGGAATATATATGATTTTTCAGCTTGGAATCGCGTCAGGGAGGTGCCCGAGGGACCCACAAGGTATCCTACCCCCACCGGCACACAAGGTTGCCTTGTCACCTCCTCGAGGATCTTCTAGTACTCTCCAGGAGCTGCCTGGGTCCCTTTTCCTTCCAGAAAAAATGTCCAAAAGTTTCGTTCAATTCCGAGAACTTTTATTTTCTGCACAAAAATAACTACACAATAATTCTACTGAAAACAACGTTAGTCCGGGTTAGTTCCATTTAAATCATCTAAAAGTGCATCAAAACCATACAAAAGTATTGTAAACATGGATGAATATGGCATGGATACTGATACGGGGCAAGCCCGTGTGTGTCGATCTTTCACGAAATTGAGGGGGATTCCACAAAGAACACGAAGAACACAGGGAAGAACGAGGGGAAAACGTGGAGAAATCAAAGGGGAAAACACTCCATTGGACAAGACCCACACCAACTACTCCTCCAATCACAGGCAATACATGAGATGCATCAAGATCCAAGAACAACAATGGAAACAAAGGATACAAGGTAGTTCATCCCAAATCTCTAGGAGAGATGGGGCCTTGAATCCACTAGGGATCTTCCCTTGCAAAGGTCCTTGACATACACTATGGATCTTCTCTGGTGGAGGCCTTGATATCCATGGGAGAGGTAGAGGAAGGAGCAAAGCTCAACTATGAGCTATCACTTGCTAACCCTAGAATGGAGGTGGGAGAAGAGTATTTATAGCGCAAGCCACGAACGGGCAAGTGAGGGGCATAATAGGTACACGGGCCGCGGCCCAAGTCTCTGCATGCACGCAGGGCCGGAAGTTCCGGGATGACCTTCCAGGTGAGGTCCGGGCAGGGCCCGGGCTACCCAGAGAGTTGGCACGTGTGGGAGCTGCTCTGGTTGCTGGAGGCCGGAAGGTCCGGGCCGGCCAGAAGGTTCGGGGTCCGAAGGTTCCGAGAAGGCCGGAAGGTCCGGGACTTCCAGAGTGTCGTCCTCGCTTCTTCTTTTGTCTCTTCCAAGATTCCCTTGCGGAAGGTGTAGTCGTACGTAGGTACTCGCACTCCTCCTCATCATCCGTGAAGCTCCGACGGTACCTTTATGTATGAGAAGTAGACGTCGCACGTGTCACTTGCCAAAGTGACTCTTGCCATGGTGATGCCCGTAGGATGCTTTGCATCATCCCCCCCCCTTGGGAAAGATCTGTCCTCGGATCAAGATCCAAATCACCATGGGAAGGAGATGGCATCACCGTGTAGAAGTGGACGGTCAACGAGCACTCATCATCATCAAGCTCTAAGGGTGCACTCTCCAATGTCTCACCATCTTGTAGTTCCTTCAAACAAAGCAAGGACAACAAACACTTCGAAAAACAAATGTGTTTAGCGTTAGTGCCAAACCAAGCATTCAAGTGGTGAATCACCGCACAAGTGTTGTCATCATGAATAACATATGTTGTGACAAGGGATTGTGTCATGGCATGTAAGCATACAAGTTGATCACAAGCAATGTCATCATGGAGACAAGTATGGATAGGTGAGGTAGGGATGCAAATATGTGTGACAATATAACAAGCATCTACCTCACAGTCATATAAAGTATGCACAACGAAATCAATGAAAGGTCTATGATAGGCATAGGAATCATTCACAACACCTAGTAGAATGAAGGGTTTAAACACATGGTGCAAGTGCAAGATAATCCAAGCATAATGTGCACATGGTGTAGTGAAGATAGTGGGGCACTCAACACAATAGAAGGAGCAAGTGTTCAACTTGTGTGAGGCAATAAAGTCAAGCAAGTAGCAACCAATGTGCAAAGAATGGCAATGGTTTTCATCTACCGCATAAAAGGAGCACATCGGTGATGCAACATAAGCAAGCATAGTGATCATGGCGTGCAAACTAGTAGTGCGAAGATGCAACATACTAGAGGAAATCATGGCGGTCATGTCATTTGAGCAAATGATAGGCATAGACAATGCACATGACATAACGCAAGCACGAGAACAAAACATGATCAATATATCGTCATAGGCATGGGGCACAAAGCAAACATGGCAATAGCAAGTAATATCCCCACCAAGTGTGCAAACACACATACAAATACGAGAAGCATGGGTCATGTGTAATGGAAAGCATGGGTCACAAATGCATGGCAAAGGCATAGAAATGAGCATATCATGCAAAGTGAACATGGAAATATGGGCAAAGGATATAAAATGCACAAGAAGCCATAACCATGTGAGGGCCTTGTAGAAGATACGTGCGTAGTCCTTGTGCAAGGGGAATTGTTGGAGACACATTCTGATGAATCCCAAAGCATCCATGCTCTCAAGAGCTCTTTTCATCAACTCAGGGGATTGTGAGGTTGACGAGTAATCATGGGTACCTACACACAACAAAGAAAAGGGAAAAATGGTGTGTGCGTGGTATATGTATACATCATCCGTTAGGATGTGCATGTGCTTGTGTTCGTTAGCACAAAATTTCCAATGCTCAAATAAATGAGATGCATGGTATAGGAATACGTAATCCATCATGCAATTATAGTTATTATGCTCAACATGATTGGGACGCAAATTATAGCAAGTGTGTGGCACAACCATTTTATTCATATCAATGGTAAGCATATTGTGCACACAAATATGGAGATCATGCAAAGTGTAGGATGGATCAAAATCTCCTAGTATGTATGAGTAAACTATTGTGGTCTCCTCATGTGCAATAGCGGGAGCCTAATATGGAGAATATGGAAAACATCCCAAACAATGCATATCCAAAGCTAGGAGGTCATGGCATGTCATATGAGAACAATTGCGCAAATGATGCAAAGGGAGCATGGCAATGTCATCACAAGAAAATAAAATGCCAACAACCATGGGCTTGCCATCTATGCCATATGTGCAAATTGGATTTATTTTAATGGCATATACATAGTTACTACGATGAGATTACAAAGATGCAATATGGGTGATCTCATGCATAGCATATGACAAGTCAAGTTGATTGTCAAACATGATGTGACCAATAGAATTTTCACATGATATCCTATGGAGTATAGCATCACAACTAGGTAATTCAACATGCTCATAATCATATTCATCATAAATAGGTGGCACATATAAGCATGAAGAAGACATAGCATGTGAAGTATCCATAAGGTGATCAACATCATGCAAGCAATCAATGTCAAGATAGTCCACTAGTGGGACAAGAGCATCACCTTCACCTATGTTACCTTTTGCATTTGACTCATGTGGTGTAGGTGAGGTGGGAGAAACTAAATCGTGGTCGTCTTCATCGTGATGGAACCATGTGGGGGGTGCATCATATTCCACCATGGCCATCGTCTTGTCCAAAGGAAGGACGAAGTCGTCGAGGATCGGCGTGTCATCATGTATGGGACCTAGCACCAAATGAGAAGACATAATAGAGGTAGAGGTTAAGTTGTTAGAAATCATAGTGGCCTCACATGCCATCTCAACTACCTCACTCTCTCTATGTGGTGATGGCTCACACACTCCCTCAAAGTAGGTGCACTCAAACTCACATATGGTGGAGTCACTCATCTCACTCAAGTGGTGGGGGTTGTGACTCTCCTCACATGGGAATTTTGGCAACTCAACATGTATGGGGCTAGTGGTGAAGGCACTCTCACTCTTAATATGGTGGCAAAAGTCTCTCAACTCATCTCCAAACGTCACCGTGGTCGAAGGGAAACTCCCATGCTCAACCATCTCGTCACCGTCGCCGTGGATGAAGGCCGGAGATGGCATATCATCACTCTCCTCCATGACCAAAGGGAAAATCCCATGCTCGATCATCTCACTCTCGCCTCCAAAGATGGAAGCGTCCTCTTTGCTCACCACCTTGTCGCTCACCTCCAAAGCATGTTCCTTGAGTGGCTCCGTAGTCGTGGTCGTCGACACGCCGTCATCATAAAGAGTCATGGTAGACTCGGCATAGTCAACACCACAAAGAGGGATGGCGGTGATGTCGGACTTGGGAGCGTCGTCTTGGAGCTCGTCGGGCATGGACATCTTGGTGGTATCATCCTCATGCTCGTCGTCTCGGAGCTTGGTCATCGTGAAGTGTGCGCATGGTCGAGTAGGCTTTGGCCTTGAGGTCTTGTGCCGCCATGAGAGCACCAATGTAGAGTTCATCGAGAGACTCGTAGTTGTTATCGAAGATAGGCTTGGCAATGTCGTTGTTCAATCCCAGCATGAAGTAGAACTTCATCCAGATGGGGTCGGTCATGCCGGCTCATCGCAAGGCATTCTTCATCATCAATAAGTACTCGTCGATGGACTTGGATCCTTGTATGGTGTTCTCCAATTGGCGTTGAAGATGTTCCGTGTAGGTGGAAGGCACAAACTCTCGCCGCATCGCTTTCTTCATCTTGGACCGACTCATGTTGAAGCTCTTCAAAGATGCGTGAAGCCACCATGTCGACGCGTCGCCATGGAAGTTTTTTGTGGCGCACTTCACTTGATCTTCGAAAGGGATTTGAAGTGACTTGAGGTAGTGGTCCATCTTGCGCTCCCAATCGAGATACTCCTCGGGGTCTTGACTCCCATAGAATGGAATGTCATGGTCGAAGTCAAGGTCGTAGTAGCTCAAGGAGGTCGTGGACTTGAGCTTGGGAAGCTCCTCTTGAAGTGCTTGCCGGCGAAGATGCCGCATGTCGAAAAGCGAAGATGCCTTGAAGTCGCTTGGCGAAGATGCCAATGTAGGTGGTGAAGTCATTGAGCAGTCGTTGGTGTCGAGCTCATGACCTTCACACCTGTTCTTTGTTGGATGCCTTGATCTTGGCGTCATTATTTCTTCATGTCGTTGATGGTGTCGATGCCGGTGTGATCTTGCCGGAGATGGTTGCTCGAGAGCATGTGCACCTGAGCGTATTCTTGGAGATGATGAAGACCTCTTGCGGTTCTTGATGAGGACCTTGAGCTCCTCCATTTGAGAATGCATCTTGGCATCGATGATATTCTTCATGGCATCGAACTCGGCGTTGTTGTTGTAGACCGAAGTAGATGTGTCATCGTTACCCATGGAAGCACTCGAGAAGGTGTGAGAACGAGATGGAATGAACATACCAAGGTTAGCTCTTTCCAAAGTTGTAGATGGATCTCAAAAGACCACAATGTATGCAAGGAAAGAGTGCACTCGGTGAAAAACCTTGTCCAATTCTCACAACCTACACAAATGGCTTATAGTGGAGCTCGGTGGGGTTAGTGGCACAAAGTCTCAAGCAAAATGAAGTCCAAGATATTGTTAATGTTGAAATATATCCAATGGACTCAAAATGCAAAGCAAGTGATCACAAATATAGAGGAGGGCAATAGAGAAACACACGTGGTGGGATAATGGGGCTTGTGCAACTATAGGGATGAGCAAAGCTTGTGTTGCACAAATACAAGGAGAGACGCTAGCTTATTGCGCATTTGGGCACGATTCATCACTTGGCACCAATTCTATTTATGCAAGCAAAATGTTTCCTATTCCAAGTATCCTCATGCACAAGTATTTATTTTCATGCTCAACTCTTTGCTTATAAGCTTTGATCTTTCTTTCTTGCTTAGAAGCTTTTTTTCTTTCTTTATTGAGCCTCAACCAACTATATGAGATAAATATTGCAAGATATTCACGGGAGCAAGCAATTGCACTATATGATATTTTTGATGATGCAACAATATGATATCATATCACTAAGGTGCACAAGTTTTCGCGAAGCCCGGCAATACTCGGATAGCTAGTCTCAATAGGTATGAAGGTAATCGCAAAGATGGTGGGGCTAACAAGATGCAATGGCAAGGAAGGTAAAGTGTATGCGGAATGTATACCTTCGTCACACTTGACCTTTCATGAAGTCGGGGGTAAACCGGCCTTGCTTCCGGTTAAAGATGGTCTCAAAGGATGGATGGTCGTCGTCGATGTCGAACGTCGGTGGTCGATGTAGATGATGGACCGATACAAGTCACCGGTGGTTAATGAATAAGTAACCGTCCCTAAGTAGCCGAAACACCTTAGGAGACTCAAATCACAACTCAAGCAACCACAAATGCAAAAGTAAACCAAATGGGTTAGGTTGCGGAAGACTATGGTGGTATTGCGGATGATATGATGGAGGGCCTAGGCAAACTTGCCAAAATTTGAAAAAAAATTAAGTGGTGAAATTATGGTAAAACCAATATGAGCAGCTTGGGCACGTCGATAGCTTCAAAACGAGCCAAAGAACACTCAAATCGGAGTTCGGGAGCGAAAGTTACGACCTAAACGGTGAAATGGCTGAAGCTGAATTTTGTGCAATGATTCTGGTTAGGCCAGAAGTTCCGGGCCGGGTGGAAGTTCCGAGAGGGGGGAAGTTCCAGGGGGGGCGGGAAAAATGTGGGGAAACTTTCTGTTAAGGCCGGAAGTTCCGGGGGACACGGGAACAACTGCGGGACGAACCCTAATTTCTGGATCTGAAAATGAGGGCAAGAAAATTGAAGGGGGGAAAGGTTAAATTGGGGCTAGGGAACGCCAAGGAAGGTACATCCACTTGCCAAACACTAGATCCACGGATCAAAATCAACAAAAACTCACAAGAACAACAAAATGCAAGAAATTTTTGGGGGCTATTTTTTGGGAAAAATTTCGAATTTGGGGAGAAAAACTCGAACTAATGGCTAGAACATGGGGGGTAGGGCTCCAAATTCGTGATCAACATGGCTCATGATACCAATATGATACGGGGCAAGCCCGTGTGTGTCGATCTTTCACGAATTGGAGGAGGATTCCACGAAGAACACGGGGAAGAACGAGGGGAAAACATGGTGAAATTAAAGGGGAAAATACTCTATTGGACAAGATCCACACCAAGTACTCCCCCAATCATAAGCAATACATGAGGTGCATCAAGATCCAAGAACAACAATGGAAATAAAGGATACACAGGTAGTCCACCCCAAATCTCTAGGAGAGATGGGGCCTTGAATCCACTAGGGATCTTCCCTCGCAAGGGGCCTTGACATCCTCTATGGATCATCTCCGGTGGAATCCTTGATCTCCAGGGGACAGGTAGAGGAAGGAGCAAAGCTCAACTATGAGCTATCACTTGCTAACCCTAGAATGGAGGTGGGAGAGGAGTATTTATAGTGCAAGCCACGAAGGGGTAAGTGAGGGGCAAAATAGGTACACGGGCCGCGGCCCAAGTCTCTGGGTGCAGGCAGGGCCGGAAGTTCCGGGATGACCGGAAGTTCCGGGCTTCGGAGGTTCCGGGCGAGGTCCGGGCTATCCAGAGAGTTGGCACGTCTGGGAGCTGCTCTGGTTGTCGCAGGCCGAAAGGTCCGAGGTCCGGAGGTTCCGGGAAGGCCGGAACATTCGGGACTTCCAGAGTGTCGTCCTCGCTTCTTCTACCGTCTCTTCCAAGCTTCCCTCGTGGAAGGTGTAGTCGTACGTAGGTGCTGGCACTCCTCCTCATCATCCGTGAAGCTCCAACAGTACCTTTTATGTATGAGAAGTAGACGTCGCATGTGTCACTTGCCAAAGTGACTCTTACCATGGTGATGTTCGCAGGATGCTCCGCATTAGATACTTCATAAATTATCGATACGTTGGAGACGTATCATGACTCAATTACTTTCATTGAATAATCTGATCATAAACTCATAATTCATCGGATCTCGACAAACACACCACAAAAGAAGATTACATCGAATAGATCTTTGCAAGAATCATGAAGAACATGGTATTGAAGGTCAAAAAGAAAGAAAAAGTCATCTAGCTACTAGTTGTGGACCCATAGGTCCGTGGTGAACTACTCACAGGTCGGTGCACGAGGAGCTCCGAGATGAGGCGTGGACATGTGTTGTCGCCAAGATGAATACACTGGATCAACTAAGAGAATTCATTGAGCTGGCTTCGACCGTTACCTCAAGTTCACTCGACCCAAACACCGTTGGCGCCATCTCGTGGAACTAGAACCGGAACTGTGAATACTCGGCTAGCTCGGTCTATTGAGCGCAATTCCTCGGACAGTTCCAGAGGTTTCACAGCGACAAAATTTGCAAGGCGCATGCGGAGCCAAAGTGCAAGCTTTTCTCCTGGTTAGTCCTCCATGACAGGATCCTTACAACTGACCAGCTCACCACGCACGACTGGCCACATGACCCCGTCTGCCAACTTGGCTTCCGTGCCCAAGAGAATGCGGAACACCTATGCAAGACCTGCATGTTCACTGCTGCAGTCCGCACCCTTGTCCTGACTTGGGGTGGGAGAGCCGATGGCCTTTGCACCAATTGATGCTTCACCCTCAATTGACGCCTGGTGGGATGTTGGCCTCACGAATACTGACAACAGTTTGAGAAGGCTACGCAACGAGTGCCTCATCTATATTATGTGGAATGCGTGGAAGAAGAGGAGACTGGCCTACATTGAGGTGGCACACCTAACCTTCGAGGAGATCATGCAGCGCGAGCCGGCATTCCGGACAAAAACAATTCAAATTTATGAGTAGTTAGCATGCGGCACTTCGTGTGATCTTTCAAATGCGGGGTTACCGGCATTGTCCCATCCAAATAATGCCAATTTATACATATTTTCCTCTTCTTAGAGAGAAAGAGGCGCTCCCGCCGGTTCTTTGAAAAAAAATGAAAGGGAATTTCATATGCCATGAAAATTTCCCGGTTGGGGTTTGCTGCCCCGGTATTGATTCCTCTGCTAGTACCAAATTAGCCCGCTGGTAACAGTAAATCCAGGGAGCGGAGACCAAAATTAGAGAGATTGGGAGAGGCGAAGTGGACCGGCCGGAACGGAAGCAAAGCTACGTGGCACGCCACAGTGTGGACCTACCCGAGGTTCTCATCGGGGCAGTCCACCGTCCAATCCTCTCAGGCGGGCCAACACGCACACCCACGTCCCAACCAACTACCGCCGCCCGAGGCATCACCCACACTCGTCGATCTTTCCGCGTTATTCCCCTTCCCACTCGTCTCCTCCCTGACTGGCTGGCTGACCAGCGCTTTATATAAGGAGCGCCCCACTACTACCACTGTCACTGTGTGTCACCCCCGGCCTCTCCCGTCCCGTCTCCCGTGCCTCTGCCCCGCGACACGCGCGCACGCCTCGCACGCCTCGACGGACCGGAGGACCACCTCCAAGCCAGCCAAGATCGACACCATGGGCTTCCCCGTAGGGTACTCCGAGCTGCTGCTCCCCCGGCTGCTCCTGCACGCGCTCCTCCTCCTCGGCCACCTCCACCGCTTCCTCCTCTGGGCCTTCCGCGCCGTGGGCCTGGGCGACCTCATCGACCTCGGCGGCAGCGTGCCCACGGCGGAGGAGGCGCAGTGGCACGCCGCGCACCACGGGGCAGCGCCGTCGCCCTCGCCCTCGCTGCAGCACCGGCGGCCCGGCTTCCGCGCGCTGCCCCCGATGGCCGCCGTCGAGGAGGCGCTCCCCGTGCTGCGGTTCGACGAGCTGGTGGCGTCCTCGCCGTCCGTGTGCGGGGACGGCGACTGCGCCGTCTGCCTCTGCGGCATCGGCGGCGGCGACGAGGTGCGGCGGCTGTCCAACTGCCGCCACGTCTTCCACCGCGGCTGCATCGACCGCTGGATGGGCCACCGGCAGCGCACCTGCCCGCTCTGCCGCGCCCCGCTCATGCCCGGCGACGCGCTCTCCGCCGACCTCCCGGACGCCTCCGACTTCGACATGTCCTACCCGTCCCCGCTCCCGCTGGCGCCCACCCCGACCCTGCTGCGCCCGCACGAGCTGCTGCTCAACGGCCTCGGCGGCTTCCAGTGAGGCACGGCAGGTTGCAACGGCGCCACGCCGCCAGAGCGCGCTGACTTGTACATAGGCGCCCGCCACGGAGAAACGGAGAAAGAAGACCGACGGAGATCATTCTAAGCAGAGAATAGAGTACTCCTAGTCCTAGGAGCTATGTAGGCCGATTCCATCTTCCAAGCCTGTGGAGCTGCGGATCTTTTTTGCAGATTGAAGTAACTTGTCGAGCTATGAATATCGTGTGTGTTTGCCACATTCGGGTCGTCGTCTGATCCTCTCCCGATCTTCCCATCCCTTCCCCTTTCTAGCGCGCAGCCACGATCTGCTGCGACTCTCAAGATGCGGCGCGACCAAGAAAGTCCCGCTCGGGCAGATGCTTCTTCAGACCTTCCTGATTCAATCGCGCCGACGCGTGATCGTGCTTGACCTACCTGGCAGGTAAAGGACATGAATACAATACTGTATGTAGGTAGTCAATGCGCAGCGTAGGTCTCGACAGTGATAGATTAGTGGCCGGACAAACACAGCTGGTTATTTTATCTGATGTGGAGCGTACGTAGCTGCGCAGATCATTCGTAAACAGGTGCAGTGGCTCGTCGTGAAAGCCGCCACCGCGCGTGTCCCATAAACAAAGCAAGAAAATTCTGGAAGCTGCCCCCTCCCTTCCTGCTCACTCAGCTGGGCTTTTGCACGAGACCGAACGCACTAGTAACAGCTAACGAGTGTGTTTTTTTGGAGGGGATGGAAGTGACTCCCCGCAACAACAACAAAGAGGAAAGAGGTAATATGAATGGTAGTCATATAACTTGCATAGGATATTTAGTTTAATGCTAAAAGTTGCAAAATATGTCATTACAGTCATATAACTTGTATATGTGTGCATATACGGTCATTTTTTTTCGTATACAGCCGTATCACAAGCTCACCTGGCGTGTTAGCATAAATGTGGCCCACATGTCAATGGATGGGAGTGGCGAGGCGATGAGTGAGCGACGCGCTATATTTTTTCTTTCAAAAAACACCCTCAGCTTTATTTAATTATGTGCCTGTTAGCACATGGTTGTTCGCGGAAAACAGGAACAACAAAATAGTGCCAATGGGATTCGGTGGACGTCCTCTGTTCCATAAACTAACCGAACTATCCACTCGAACAAGAATAATTTGATACAAGAAAAACATACGCTATTTTCTTTAATATAGTGTTCACTCAGCCAAACAAAGGAATAAACAAAAACTAAAAACATATCGTGTTATTCCCGTGGGAATATATTGATGTAAGGAAATAACTTATATTCTGTTGTATGTGACACTGAAAAATATCATGCATTACAAAAAAATTACATGACAATTTAAAAAATGTTTAAACATTGTAAAAAATAATTGTGTAGCTGGAAAGCATAAGCTGCATTTGAAAAATGTTCATGTATACCAAAAAAATGTTCACACGCGGAATAGAAATGTCTGTGTGTATGTTGTTATTTTTGTGGCACGTGTATTTTTTATTTATCTTGTTCTATTTAAGAAAACTACGCAGGGAAAAGAAATTATCCATGACATGTCCATATTATCATGGGGAGAGTGAGATCATTCAGATTGAGCGGTCTAAATATTAAAAAAATCAAATTTAAAATTTCTTTCGAACAAATCAGTTAAACTATATTTTATTTTACCTACCTTTTCGAATTTAAAATTATTCGTATGCAAACAAAATTCCATTGATTTGTCTGAAATATTTACATGCATGCATTCTGATCTATATTTTCCTTTATCAATATTTTAAATTTTCAAATTATCCGAATTCAAACAAAAAAAATCGTTGCTTTGTCCAAACAAAATTACATACATTCATTCTGACATATATTTTATTCTATCTAGATTTTATAATTTAAAATTATTCAAATTAAAAAAAAATAGTTGATTTGTCCCAAAAATTTACATACATTCATTTTGCACTATATTTCCTTTTATCTAGATTTCAAATTTTAAATTATTCGAATTCAAACAAAAAATCTAGTTGCTTTGTCCGAAAAATTCATCTAGAATATATGTTGTTTGCATACATAGAAAAAAATGAAAATTAATATTCAAGATAAATTATGTATATATCTTTAATTAATTTGAGGAGTTCATAAGTTTAAACATGGGCTTTCCCTCTTTGGCACACCCTTTTTCTCTTTTGATTTTTACATTAATTCGTATTGGCCGCATATTATATAAATCTAACCATCATACGCCAGTTGGCGAGTGGTTATCTATGTGCTCTTAATCAAAGGAGATCGTGGGATCAAATCTAGCTCTATGGTTTTCTTAATTTTATGACAGGTGCACAATTAAATAAGGGTATTTTCTGTAAAAGGATAATGCGTGGCTCACCCAACAACTGACCACTCCTAGTCACTGATATGCGGGCCGCGAACATGCTGACACACTACGTGAGCACTAGATACAGGATACGAAAGAAGTGACTGTATATGCACGTATAGACAAGTTATGTGACTATAAATGACGTGTTCTATAACTTTTAACACTAAGCTAAACATCAAATACAAATTCTATGACTCCACTGATATTACCTCAAGAGGAAATGAGTGAGTGCTCCAAATGAATCGGGTCTAGAATTGGCGAACGGGAATGGAGACGGGAAGGCTTGAGGTCCACAGGTATCGCCGTCGCATACATGGGACGTTGAGGTTTTGGACCCAACATGCTTTCGACGTGCCATAACACTGGTGGCGTACGTGCCAAATTTTGTATACAAGAAAGTGACAAATATTCCCCGCAAAAAGAAAGTGACAAAAATCCTCAAGGTTTTGTTTTCTCAAAAGGAATAATTAGACTACAAAGGTAAAATACACTCACACTCGCGGATCTTCTTTTTAGGACAAACCAAGGAGGATTGTACTTTCTTTCAAACACAATACGAACGAGAAGGCTTATACATATGCACATATACTTATGTCATGGACGTATGCACGCGCTCTGTTATTTGTGTGTGTATTCTTGGGAGGCTAAGTCAATATATTATTTTAAGATTAACGAAATTGACACACACGTTTTCATAGTTGACAGGGACGTCTTTCCTCACTAAACACATCAATATTAAGTCTAAAACTTGAATTCTTGATGGGTTGAGAATATTATTGTCATTCTATCTATCCAACCACAGAATGGTTCATAGGAATTATACTTTTGACCTCTACAAGATGTACACAACCCCTCAAATAAAAAATATACACACCTAGACTATAATTAAATGATGCTTAAGAAATTGATCGATAAAACATCAATATCAATGGGTGGTGGACCACAATGAAATATCCTACCATCCAAACATATCACGCACGAGCCTTAGAGCATCTCCAATAGCTACCTTATTTCAAGGCATCGTCAACGCCGATCCCTAAGCAGACACGGTATCCATATGAGGATGCGGTTGAACCCATCCAGGAACAGTGATACAGGAGTTGGCTATCCAACCATGCCTGCATACATTTCAAACCGCACTTGATAAATCAGACCAATAACAAGCAAACCTTATGATTTTCATCTAATCCAAACGAAAATCTTTAAATATCCCACCTATTTTAACTAAACTAAAGCAGAATAGACTATTCTAACCGAGTTTAAATGATCATCACCAATGGCGACGCCCGTTTCTCACGACATGTCTTCCCATGTCCAAAAGCAAGCTCACCAACCGCCCGTGAGCACCGGAAAATGAAGCTTCGGCAAAAGGGGAATAATAGTAGTGGCCTTCGCAAAGCTCATGGTAAGTTCACCGGTTGCAAGGCCCGAAAAGACGTCGGTGTTGGCCTTCCTAGGCCCCAAGCGGCGATCACCTCCTATATTCTACTCTTCCTCACAATCCATAGAGGCGGGTGTGGATGTTACGGCCTCTTCGTCGTTGCGGCGGGGCGCGAACGGTGGTGGCGGGGCGGCCGACGGGGAGTTGGCGACGTCCTCGGTATCATCCTCACATTCCTTCACCCTTGTGCCGATATCCGTGAATAGGCCGTCTTTCTCCACCAGCATGACACACAACTGCCATCGTCCGCGGCGGATCTTGCGAACGATGCAGTAGGATATGATCAACACTTTCTACTCATTCAAGAAGCCTAGACCATCTGCCACCATTGTCATGACGGTGTTATTGTTCACCTAGTCGCCGGCGATTTGTTCCTCCGCGAGCCGGAGGTTGTACCTTTGGTCCTACCGCGACCGTTGGAATACCACCTCCAGCTCTTCCGCCATCATGTCAGTGAAGTGCGCCCTTGCCTCGCCCATGGTGATGTAGGAATGGACTGGCGAGTGCGGTGGCACTAGCTTGGCAGCGACCACCCTCCCATAGGCTCATCATTGTCAGTGCCCTCCGGAGAGCTCGTCGACAGGCCAACTTGTATCCGACTCACTGGGCGGCCCTGCCAGCCGGCCGCAATGATGAAAGCTCCTGCCTCTATCAGCTAAGAGGCTATCTCACAATGCTTAGGAGCTTGAGGTCATGGCAGGTATGATTCACAAAGGGGATAGGGAGCGGATGTGTGATGTGGCTCTTGTCGAGCATGACCACATATAAATAGCGGGCGCCGACAAGACCAAGCGGCGGTCCATTTAATGGCGACAGGTGAACTAACGGGTGGCATTTGTATGCGGGGGTCGGAGTGGGTTTCTCGACAACTGTGTTGGTTTAATGCTAGCAGTCAGACGGACGGGTGACACTTGCATGCATAAAGAAGACATATACACCACGAGGCGGCGCGATCGGCACTCTAGAATAGGAGCCTGAATCACGATGAGTAGTACAATAAAGTGTCACTCAATCGCACAGGGATAGACCTAATGGGCCACCTTCTTGTAATTGTTTTTAGCGGTATGTTTTGGTTCATAGTTTTTTGTAGAAGGGCAGTGAGAGAAAAACAATTTATTTTGTATGCCCCCCTCCCTCCTCCCCCCAACGATATCTTTCAGGGTGTGGTTTTTTCCTTTTTATTTTGTAATATTTTTTTAACCTTTTATTTTGAAAAGGTTCATGATTTTTGAAATGATCACATGTTTTCCCCAATGTTCATGTTTTGTAAGATGTTTAGAAAAAAACATTTTTTAGTGAATGTTCTTGTTTTTGGAAAAATGTTGGTGTATTGAGTAAAATGTTCTTAGACATTTTCGGAAGTGTTCACACGTTTTGTTTTCGAAAAATGTTCATGTTTTCCGAGAAGAAAAGTCGACTAATTATTGGGCTAAACCAGAAATAAAATGTTGAAGAAAAACATCTCTCCATGTGTCTGACTCAATGCAACTGAAATGGGCCGATCAATGGGCAAGAAGCTCGCTATTGGTTTGGCCAGCATTTTCAGGCACACTGCGTCAAATAGGATGCCCCACAAATCTCTCCAGAGGCGCATAGCTTTTCAATTTCTAATAATCCTAAAAAAAATGTTCAATTTCCACTACTTGTATCTGTTCAGTTTCTACTACTTTTTTGCAGGTTACAATTTCTACTACTTTTATCCATATAACTAAAGCTTAAAAATCCCCTGGAAAATATGATGCTAAAAATCCTTGAATATAACGTAAAGGCATTTCAATACGGACCCTCAAAACACCATCAACCATTCAAACTGAGTTGTTCCAATGCCATTTCTCATTCCGCTCGGTATTTGATCGGCCCACAGACCAGTCCAATTGTTCAAAATGTCGTAAACCGGACGCAAATTGAGGGGGCTTTGCACGACTTGGACCGCCGCCAAGTAGGCTCAAATCCCCTTGGGTCCATGACACGTCCATTTTGCATCATATTTTTTCGTTGATATTTATTAAGTTTCGAGTCATTATTTTAAGCTGTGATGCAATCCTATTATTTTTTCTCTCTTATTTTGCAAGTTCCATACAAAGAGGAAGATTGTCGACAGCTGGAATTATTGTTGGGAGACGTAGTAGTAAATCAAAAAAATTCCTACGATCACCAAGATCTATCCATGGAGAAACCAGCAACGAGTGGGGAGAGATTGCATCTTCATACCTTTGAAGATCGCTAAGCGGAAACGTTACAAGAACGCGGTTGATGGAGTCATACTCGCAGCGATTCAGATCGCGGTAGATCCGATCAAGTGCCGAACGGATGACACCTCCGCGTTCAACACACGTGCAGCCCGGTGACGTCTCCTACGCCTTGGTCCAGCAAGGAGGAAGGAGAGGTTGGGGAAGGGCTCCAACAGCAGCACGACGGCGTGGTGGTGGTGGAGTAGCAAGGTATTCCGACAGGGCTTCGCCTAAGCGCTGCGAAGGAGGAAGTAGAGAGGTAGGGCTTCGCCGTGAGAGAGAGAGATCAAATCTTGTCTCAAAACAGCCAAAACCTCAAGTATATATAGGAGGAGGGACGTGGAGGGCTGGCTTGGCCTCTACTCCAAAGAGGAGAGGTTCGGCCGATTTAAAGGGAGAGTCCACCTCCCACAAGGGAGGTGGATCTCCTCCTTTTAAATCCTTTTTGGCCCTATCTCTTATCCCTAGCCGCATGGACCTTTAGCAAAAGTCTTGCCCAGCCCAATAAGGGCTGGCACACTTTATCTAACAGCCCATGTGGTCCTTTGGTCGTCACACCCCTCCCGGGGGTCCTCCGGCACCCTCCCGGCACTCCCGGTACACTACCGATGAGCCCGAAAACTTTCCAGTGACCAAAACTGGACTTCCTATATATCAATCTTTACCTCCGGATCATTCCGGAGCTCCCCGTGACGTCCGGGATCTCATCCGGGACTCCGAACAACCTTAGTTAATCACGTATACCATTTCCCTATAACCCTAGCGTCATCGAACCTTAAGTGTGTAGACCCTACGAGTTCGGGAGACACGTAGACATGACCGAGACACCTCTCTGGTCAATAACCAACAGCGGGATCTGGATACCCATGTTGGCTCCCACGTACTCCACGATGATCTCATCGGATGAACCACGATGTCAGGGATTCAATCAATCCCGTATGCAATTCCCTTTGTCTACCGGTATGATACTTGCCCGAGATTCGGTCGTCGGTATCCCTATACCTTGTTCAATCTCGTTACCAGCAAGTCTCTTTACTCGTTCCGTAATACATCATCCCGTGACTAACTCCTTAGTCACTTTGAGCTCATTATGATGATGTCTTACCGAGTGGGCCCAGAGATACCTCTCCGTCATACGGAGTGACAAATCCCAGTCTCGATTCGTGCCAACCCAAAAGACACTTTCGGAGATACCCGTAGTGCACCTTTATAGCCACCCAGTTATGTTGTGACGTTTGGCACACCCAAAGCATTCCTACGGTATCCGGGAGTTGCGCAATCTCATGGTCTAAGGAAACGATACTTGACATTGGAAAAGCTTTAGCAGACGAACTACACGATCTAGTGCTATGCTTAGGATTGGGTCTTGTCCATCACATCATTCTCCTAATGATGTGATCCCGTTATCAATGACATCCAATGTCCATGATCATGAAACTGTGACCATCTATTGATCAACGAGCTAGTCAACTAGAGGGTCACTAGGGACATGTTGTGGTCTATGTATTCACACATGTATTACTGTTTCTGGTTAACACAATTGTAGCATGAACAATAGACAATTATCATGAACAAGGAAATACAATAATAACCATTTTATTATTATCTCTAGGGCATATTTCCAACAGTCTCCCACTTGCACTAGAGTCAATAATCTAGTTCACATCGCCATGTGATTAACACTTACATCACCATGTGATCATATCATCATGTGATTAACACCTAATTAGTTCTGGGGTTTGATCATGTTTTGCTCGTGAAAGAGGTTTTATTCAACGGTTCTGCGACATACAGATCCGTGTGTACCTTGCAAACTTTCTATGTCATATTTGTATATACTGCTCCCACGCTCCACTTGGAGTATTCTAAATGGCTGCTCCATTATACGTAGCCGGATTTCTACTAAGAGTCATCCGGATTGGTGTTAAAGCTTGCATCATCGTAACCCTTTACGATGAACTCTTTATCACCTCCATAATCGAGAAATATTTCCTTAGACCTCAAGTTACTATGGATAACTTTGACCGTTGTCCAGTGATCCACTATTGGATTACTCTTGTACCCCTTGACAGACTCATGGCAAGGCACACACAAGTGCGGTACATAGCATGGCATACTATATAGAGCCTATGGCTAAAGCATAGGGGATGACACTCATCTTTTCTTTATCTTCTGCCGTGGTTGGGCATTGAGTCTTACAAAATTTCACACCTTACAATACAGTCAAGAACTCCTTCTTTGACCCATCTATTTTGAACTCCTTCAAAAACTTGTCAAGGTATGTCTTCGTCGAAAAACTTATCAAGCGAATTGATCTATCCCTATAGATCTTGATGCTCAATAAAATAGTAGCTTTATCTGGGTCTTCCTTTGAAAAACTCTTTTCAAACAACCCTTCATGCTCTTCTAGAAATTCTACATCATTTCCGGTCAATAATATGTCAACTACATATTCTTATAAGAAACTCTATAGTGCTCCCACTCACTTTCTTGCAAATACAAGTTTCTCATAAACCTTGTATAAACTCAAAAACTTTGATCACTCTATCAAAGCTCATATTCCAACACCGAGATGCTTACTCCAGTCCATAGAAGGATCGCTGGAGTTTGCATACTTTTAGCATCCTTAGGATTGACAAAACCTTCTGGTTGTATCACATACAACTCTTCCTCACAGAAACCATTATGGAAACTTTGTTTTGTCATCCATCTGCCAGATTTCATAATCGAAAAATGCAGCAACTGCTAACATAATTTTAATAGACTTTTAGCATCGCTACAGATGAGACAATCTCATCGCTGTCAACTCCTTGAACTTGGCGGAAACTTATTTGCGACAAGTCGAGCTTTATAAACGGTGACATTTCACCATTAGCGTCTATGTTTATATCAAAGGTCCACTTGTAGTCAACGACCTGCCATTCAACAGGCAAGTCTACCAAAGTCCATACTTGGTTTTCATACATGGATCCTTTCTCGGATTTCATGGCTCCTAGCCATTTGTTGGAATCCGGGCCCACCATCGCTTCTCCATAGTTAGTAGGTTCATCATTGTCCAACAACATGATTTCCAAGACATGGTTGTCGTACTACTCAGGAGCAGTACGCGTCCTTGTTGACCTACGAGGTTCGATAGTGACTTGATCCGAAGCTTCATGATCATCATCATTAACTTCCTTTTCAACTGACGTAGGCTCTACAGAAACATCTTTCTGTGATGCGCTACTCTCTGGTTGAAACAAAAGTTCAACAACCTTATCAAGTTCTATCTTCCTCCCACTCAATTCTTTCGAGAGAAACTCTTTCTCGAGAAAGGACCCGTTCTTAGCCACAAACACTTTTGCGCTTGAATCTGAGATAGAAGGTATACCCAGTGTCTCCTTAGGGTATTCTATAAAGATGCATTCGTATGCTTTGGGTTCGAGCTCATTAGGTGAAAACCCTTTTCACATAAGCGTCACAGCCCCAAACATTAAGAAATGACAGCTTAGGCTTCTGTCAAACCATAATTCTCACGGTGTCATCTCAAAGACTTAGATGGTGCCCTATTAAAGTGAATGGATTTGTCTTTAATGCATAACCCCATAACGATAGTGGCAAAACGATAAGAGACATCATAGTACTCACTATATCCAATAGAGCACGACTACGACGTTCGAACACATCATCACACTATGGTGTTCCAGGAGGCGTGAGCTGTGAAACAATTTCCACATTGTCTAAAATTGCATACCAAACTCGTAACTTAGATATTCACCTCCACGATCATATCATAGACATTTTATCTTCTTGTCACGATGATCTTTAACTTCACTCTGAAACTCCTTGAACCTTTCAAACATTTCAGATTCGTGTTTCATTAAGTAAATATCCCCATATTTACTCAAATCATCAGTGAAGGTAAAGAAAAACAATGATATCCACTGTGTGTTTCAACACTCATTGGACCACATACATCAACATGTATTAATTCCAATAAGCCACTAGCCCGCTCCATCAAACTGGAAGACGGGGTCTTAGTCATCTTGCCCAACAGGCATGGCTCGCATGTCTCAACTGATTCGAAATCAAGTGAGTCAAAAGATCCATCAGCATGGAGTTTCTTCATGCGATTTATACCAACATGACATTTAGCGGCAGTGCCACAGGCATGTGGTGCTATCATTATTAACTTTGTATCTTTTGGTACCAATGTTATGACCATGTGTACTACTACGATCAAGATTCAATAAACCATTCCCAGTGGGTGTATGACCATTAAAGGCATTATTCATGTAAACAGAATAACCAATTATTCTCTAACTTATATGAATAACCGTATTTCACTAAACATGATCTAATCATGTTTATGCTCAACGCAAACACCAAATAACATTTATTTAGGTTTATCACAAATCCCGAAGGTAGAGAGAGCGTGCGATGGTGATCACATCAACCTTGGAAACACTTCCAACACACATCGTCACCTTTCACTTAGCTAGCCTCCCTTTATTCCATAGCTTTTATTTCGAGTTACTAACACTTAGCAACCAAACCGGTATCCAATACCCAGGTGCTACTAGGAGTACCAGCAAGGTACACATCAATAA
This sequence comes from Hordeum marinum, assembly GCA_022496015.1. Lineage (NCBI taxonomy): Eukaryota > Viridiplantae > Streptophyta > Magnoliopsida > Poales > Poaceae > Hordeum > Hordeum marinum. The sequence goes on along the minus strand of CM039677.1, from coordinate 334,121,362 downwards.
CACGTATATCAAATATACTCTTGTCGACATTACCAGCCTTCTTATCTACCAAGTATCTAGGGTTGTCCCGCTTTAGCGAACTTTCTCCTCATAACATAAGCACTCAGTCTCGGGTTTGGGCTCAACCTTGGGTTTCTTCACTAGAGCGACAACTGGCTTGCCATTCCTGAAGTTTTTTTCCCTTCTTGCCCTTGCCCTTCTTGAAACTAGTGGTATTCACTTAACCATCAACACTTGATGCTCCTTCTTGATTTCTACCTTCGTGGTGTCAAACATCACAAACAACTCAGGGATCATCTTACTCATCCCTGGCATGTTATAGTTCATCACGAAGCTCTAGTAGCTTGGTGGCAGTGACTTGGAGAACTGCATTAATCACTATCTCATCTGGAAGATTAACTCCCACTTGGTTCAAGTGATTGTAGCACCCAGACAATCTGAGCACATGCTGACCGATTGAGCTATTATCCTTTATCTTGCAGGCAAAGAATCTTGTTGGAGGTCTCATACCTCTCAACATAGGCCCGAGCCTGAAATCCCAATTTCAGCTCTTAGAACATCTCTTATGTTCCGTGACGTTCAAAACGTTTTGGAGCCTAAATTCTAAGCCGTAATGCATGACGCACTGAACTATCACGTAGTCATCAAAAAGTGCCTGTCATATGTTCACAACATCTACAGACAACGCTTGAGGGAGTGGTGCACTTAGCGGCGCATCAAAGACATAAGCTTTCTGTGCAGCAATGAGGACAATCCTCAGATCACGGACCTAGTCCGTATTATTCCTACCATCAACTTTCAACTTATTTTTCTCTAGGACCGTATCAATAAAACTGGGGAGCTACAGCGCGAGCTATCTACGACATAATTTGCAAGGACATTTTTAGACTAAGTTCATGATAATTAAGTTCACATAATCAAATTATTTAATGAACTCCCACTTAGATAGACATCTCTCTAGTCATCCAAGTGACACATGATCCATGTCAACTAGCCCGTGTCCGATCATCACGTGAGACGGACTAGTCATCCATGGTGAACATCTCTATGTTGATCGTACCTTCTATACAACTCATGTTTGACCTTTCGGTCTTCCGTGTTCCGAGGCCATGTCTGTACATGCTAGGCTCGTCAAGTCAACCTAAGTGTTTTGCGTGTGTAAATCTGGCTTACACCCGTTGTATGCGAACGTTAGAACCTATCACACCCGATCATCACGTGGTGCTTCGGAACAACGATCCTTAGCAACGGTGCACAGTTAGGGTGAACACTTTTCTTGAAATTTTAGTGAGAGATCATCTTATTTACTAGCTTCGTTCTAGGCAAATAAGATGTAAACATGATAAACATCACATGCAATCAATATAGTGACATGATATCGCCATTATCATCTTGCTCCTTTGATCTCCATCTTCGGGGCACCATGATCATCACTGTCACCGGCACTACACCATGATCTCCATCATCATGATCTCCATCATTGTTTCTTCATGAAGTTGTCTCGCCAACTATTACTTCTACCACTATGGCTAACGTTTAGCAATAAAGTAAAGTAATTACATGGCGTTTATGATTGACACGCAGGTCATACAATAAAATAAGACAACTCCTATGGCTCCTGCCGGTTGTCATACTCATCGACATGCAAGTCGTGAATCCTATTACAAGAACATGATCAATCTCATACATCACAATGCATCACATCACATCCTTTGGCCATATCACATCACAAGGCATATGCTGCAAAAACAAGTTAGACGTCCTCTAATTTGTAGTTGCAAGTTTTTATGTGGCTGCTATAGGTTACTAGCAAGAACGTTTCTTACCTATGCCAAAACCACAATGTGATATGCCAATTGCTATTTACCCTTCATAAGGACCCTTTTCATCAAATCCAATCCGACTAAGGTGAGAGAGACAGACACACGCTAGCCACCTTATGCAACAAGTGCATGTCAGGTGGTGGAACCAGTCTCACGTAAGCGTACGTGTAAAGTCGGTCCGGGCCGCTTCATCCCACAATACCGCCGAATCGAGATAAGACTAGTAGTGGTAAGAAAATTAACAAAATCGACGCCCACAACTGCTTTGTGTTCTACTCGTGCATAGATTCTACGCATAGACCTAGCTCATATGCCACTGTTGGGAGACGTAGTAGTAAATCAAAAAATTTCCTACGATCACCAAGATCTATCCATGGAGAAACCAGCAACGAGTGGGGAGAGATTGCATCTTCATACCTTTGAAGATCGCTAAGCGGAAGCGTTACAAGAACGCGGTTGATGGAGTCATACTCGCAACGATTCAGATCGCGGTAGATCCGATCAAGTGCCGAACGGACGACACCTCCGCGTTCAACACACGTGCAGCCCGGTGACGTCTCCTACGCCTTGATCCAGCAAGGAGGAAGGAGAGGTTGGGGAAGGGCTCCAATAGCAGCACGACAGCGTGGTGGTGGTGGAGTAGCAAGGTATTCCGATAGGGCTTCGCCTAAGCGCTACGGAGGAGGAAGAAGAGAGGTAGGGCTTCGCCGTGAGAGAGAGAGATCAAATCTTGTCTCAAAACAGCCAAAACCTCAAGTATATATAGGAGGAGGGACGTGGAGGTCTGGCTTGGCCTCTACTCCAAAGAGGAGAGGTTCGGCCGATTTAAAGGGAGAGTCCACCTCCCACAAGGGAGGTGGATCTCCTCCTTTTAAATACTTTTTGGCCCTATCTCTTATCCCTAGCCGCATGGGCCTTTAGCAAAAGTCTTGCCCAGCCCAATAAGGGCTGACACACTTTATCTAACAGCCCATGTGGTCCTTTGGTCGTCACACCCCTCCCGGGGTTCCTCCGGCACCCTCCCGGCACTCCCGGTACACTACCGATGAGCCCGAAAACTTTCCGGTGACCAAAACTGGACTTCCTATATATCAATCTTTACCTCCGGACCATTTCGGAGCTCCTCATGACGTCCGAGATCTCATCCGGGACTCCGAACAACCTTCGGTAATCACGTATACCATTTCCCTATAACCCTAGCGTCATCGAACCTTAAGTGTGTAGACCCTACGGGTTCGGGAGACACGTAGACATGACCGAGACACCTCTCTGGTCAATAACCAACAGCGGGATCTGGATACCCATGTTGGCTCCCACGTACTCCACGATGATCTCATTGGATGAACCACGATGTCAGGGATTCAATCAATCTCGTATGCAATTCCCTTTGTCTACCGGTATGATACTTGCCCGAGATTCGATCATCGGTATCCCTATACCTTGTTCAATCTCGTTACCGGCAAGTCTCTTTACTCGTTCCATAATACATCATCCCGTGAATAACTCCTTAGTCACTTTGAGCTCATTATGATGATGTCTTACCGAGTGGGCCCAGAGATACCTCTCCGTCACACGGAGTGACAAATCCCAGTCTCGATTCGTGCCAACCCAAAAGACACTTTCGGAGATACCCGTAGTGCACCTTTATAGCCACCCAGTTACGTTGTGACATTTGGCACACCCAAAGCATTCCTACAGTATCCGGGAGTTGCACAATCTCATGGTCTAAGGAAACGATACTTGACATTGGAAAAGCTTTAGCAGACGAACTACACGATCTAGTGCTATGCTTAGGATTGGGTCTTGTCCATCACATCATTCTCCTAATGATGTGATCCCGTTATCAATGACATCCAATGTCCATGATCATGAAACCGTGACCATCTATTGATCAACGAGCTAGTCAACTAGAGGCTCACTAGGGACATGTTGTGGTCTATGTATTCACACATGTATTACTGTTTCCGGTTAACACAATTGTAGCATGAACAATAGACAATTATCATGAACAAGGAAATACAATAATAACCATTTTATTATTATCTCTAGGGCATATTTCCAACAATTATGGACCGAAAAAACCCACCGAAGAATTGGATATTCTATGCAACTCCAAATGAGCTAAAAATTCATGAAGAATTGTTTTGAAATATATAAAAAATATTGGCAAAGGAATCAACAGAAGGGTGACCACGAACCTAGGGGGTGCGCCCTACCCCCTAGGACGCGCCCCCTAGCTCGTGGGCCCCATGGAAGGCCTCCGATGCCCATCTTCTCCTATATGATGTCATTTACCCTAGAAAAAGATCAAAAGAAGACTTTTGGGGCGAAGGGTCACCGTCTCGAGGTGGAACTTGGGTAGGAGCAGTTTTGCTCTCGAGCGGAGCGATTTCGCCGGGAAAAATTCCCTCTGAGAGGGGGAAATCGAAGCCATCGTATCACCAATGCTTCCTCCATCACGGAGGACCAATCTGCATCAACCATTTCACCAACATTATCTCATCTCAAACCCTAGTTCATCTCTTGTATTCAATTTTTGTCTCAAAAGCACAGATTGATACATGTGGGTTGCTAGTAGTGTTGATTACATCTCGGAGTTGATGCTAGTTGGTTTAATTGGTGAAAAATTATATGTTCAAATCTTTAAGCATATTCATTACACCTCTGATCTTGAACATGATGATGCTTTGTCAGTAGTTATTTTCTTTATTGTGGACATGGGAGAAGCTTGTCATAAATAATCATGTGATGTTGGTATTCGTTCAATATTTTGATGATGTGCATATTGCTCTTCCTTTATTGGTATCGCGTGAACATAGACTACATGATACTTCACCATATTTTGTCCTAAGTAAAAGCATTGGGGAGTAATAATAGATGATGGGCTGCGAGAGTGACAGAACATTAAACCCTACTTTATGAGTTATTCCATAAGGGCTGATTTGGATCCACATGTTTTATGATATGGTTAAATTTATCTTAATTCTTCTTTCGTAGTTGCGGATGCTTGCAAGAGGGGGTAATCATAAGTGGGTTATTTGTTTAAGTAAGAGCAACACCCTAGCACCGGTCCACCCACATATCAAAATATAAAAATAATGAACGTGAATCAACTTAACATGATGAACCGTGACTAGACGAAATTCCCATGTTCCCTCAAGAGCACTTTGCTTTATATAAGAGTACGTTTCGTCTTGTACTTTGCTATAAAAAGGATTGGGCCACCTTGATGCATCACTATTACAATTTTTACTTGTTACTTGTTACGAATTGCCCTGCTACAAAACATCTGTTACCACTACATTCAGTGCTTGCAGAAACTTCTGTACTGAAAACCACTTGTCATTTCCTTTTTCTCATCATTGGGTTCGACAGTTATCGAAAGAACTACAATTGATCCCCTACACTTGTGGGTCATCAGTCCACTTTTCTTCCACTCCGTCACCGCTCCCTCTTACTTTGCATCCGCACCCTCCTCGTCGGACTTCATTGTTGTACCTCTTAGGTCGCCAGCCAGGCACCCTCGGACGTTTGCATCCCCCCACACATGCCTACCCACCTTGGACTATGTCGTCATGCATCCAGGATCCGCCCGTAGCGAGGCACTCTCCTCCTCGCCGACGCCGTCCATGGTGAATGCCACACTTGACATGTGTTCGATCAAATGCTATATAGGTTTTAGTTGAACTTGTTTGTTTTCTAGAGTAAGAATGATTGCAAGATGATTCGGTGATGGAGGATGACTTGTAGTGCAATGCATGAAAGGTCATATTTTCTAAGTTTGTAAGCATGAGGCAAGGAGGCTCCTTTTTTGCAACATGTGTGTGATTTGTTTCTTGAGTAAAACCACTTCGAGCCCTACGATTCACATGTGATCCATGACCGCAATCTGAAGTCGCTAGCTCATTGGTGGTACACCATCTTCAACGTCATCATGAAGTTTTGCTTCATGATGCTCTACAACCATGAAGGTCATAAAATTTGCTTCATGTTCCTCTACATGTTTGTGAATTCATTGACTCGTTCAATATTTCTACTTAATAATCATCACGTTGTGATGTGCTACATGGCCGAGAGTAGGCCATTTATCTTTGTTCATTTTTGGATGAAGTTCAAGGGCAACAGTGTGTGTGGGAGGACTTGTATCGACTTTGACTCAAGTACTTATTGAATTTGGATTTGATGAATTCGAAAAACTTGTTGAACATCCAGTTATCTCAGGTATTATATTTACATTTGAACATTTTTTACAGAAAAACTTCTGATCTATCCATGTTCAATCATGACAGTACAACAAACACCAGAAATGATAAAAAAAGATACATCTAGATATGTATACCACCTAGCGACGACTACAAGCATCGATGCGAGTCGAAGGCGCGTCGTCTTCATCGCCCCTGATACGTATCCAACGTATCGATAATTTATGAAATATTCATGCCATATTCACCTATGTTTACAATACTTTTATATGGTTTTGATGCACTTTATATGATTTATTTAGAACTAATCCAATCTGACACTGTTTTCAGTAGAACTACCGTGATGTTGTTTTTTGTGTAGAAAATGAAAGTTCTCGGAATCGCCTGAAACTTTTTGACGATTTTTTGGGAACAAAAGAGGCCTTAGACGCTTCGTGGGAGGGCCAGAAGAATCACGAGGTGCCCACCCTCCACCAGGATGCGCCAACCCCCCTACCCGCACCCTGGTGGAGTGTGCCCACCTCGTGGCCCATCTCTGCGTGAAACCAACACCAAAAATTCAGCTAAATATAAAAACCATCATAAATAACCCTAGACTCCTCGTTCCGCTTCTGCAAGGCCTCTGTATCGATGAAAACTCAATCGAGAGAGAAAAGAGTACCCTATCGGAGAGGGTGGATCATCTTCGATGGCCATCTTCATCATCCCGGCGGAGTCCGTGATGAGGAGGGAGTAGTCCACCCTCGGGTCTGACAGTTTGTACCAGTAGCTATGTGTTCACTCTCTCTCTCTCTCTCTCTCTCGTTCTTGAGATGGCACGATACTGATGTACCACGGGCTTTGTTAATATAGTTGGATGACATGGTGTTTTCCCCTCTCTATCTTGTTTGTGATTAATTGAGTTTTCCCTTTGAGATTTTCTTATTATCGGATTGAATACTTTTATGGATTTGAGAGCAATTGACATATGTCTTGCATGAGGATACCCGTAGTGACATTGGGGTATTCAAGTGATTCACTTGATATATGTTATGTACTCAACTTGCGGATTCTCGAGGTGACATTGGAGTAATCTATGCATACGGGTTGATACACGTTCTTGTCCTAGCTTCTCCGATAGAAATCTTGGGGCACTCTTTGAGGTTCTTTTTGTTGGATTGAGTATTATGAATCTGAATTTGTTTGATGTGTATCATATAATTAACTCATGGATACCTATGGTGACACTAGAGTATCTAGGTGACATTAGAGTTGGTTGATGCATATCATATGGTGTTATTCTAGTACGAACTCTTAGATAGATCGATCGGAAAGGATAGCTTGGTTATGTTAGTACGAACTCTTGGATAGGTCGACCGGAAAGGATAACTTTAAGGTGGTTTCGTACCCTACGAACAATTTCTTCTTATGCTCTCCGCTAGATAAGAACTTTGGAGTGATTATCGTTGCACGTCGAGGGATGGTTATGTGAGCCAATTATATTAGCATTATTGAGAGATTGCACTAGCGAAAGTACATACCCTAGGCCTTGTTTTCAAGCATTGCAATACCGTTTGTGCTCACTTTTGTAACTTGCTACCTTGCTGTTTTTATATTTTCATATTGCAAAAATCAATATCTACTAGCATTACTACACTTGTATCACCATATCTTTGCCGAACTAGTGCACCTATACAATTTTCCATTGTATTGTGTGTGTTCAAGCATCTAAGCTCAAGCTTGGGGATGCCCAGGGAACGCCAAGTAAATATTTCAATTAGTCTCAAGCATCTAAGCTTGGGGATGCTATGCATCCCACCTCTCTTCATCAAACAACTATCAGTTAGCCTATGTTGAGCCTAAATTTTTCTTTGTCCACATGATATGTGCTATTATTGGAGTGCTATTTTTATTTTGATTGTTGTTTAAATAAAATACTCAGATCTGAAAATTTTTATTGAGAGAGAGATAGAGAGAGAGAGTCCTCACATAGCTACTTAGTTGTTTGACTACTCATTGATCTTCACTTATATCTTTTGAGAGTTGTTTGATTTTTAATCTTGTGCTTCACTTATATCCTAAGAGTAAATTGTGAATGTATTGAATATCATAAATCTGAAATTATCAATGTATTTTGTGCTTAGTAGTAGCTTCACATCTGGTTTAGAAAGTAAAATCTATTGAAGTTTGACAATCACAATATTGGTCATATAAGCAATTCCTGAATGATTAGTATATGGAAGAAAACTTTCACATACAAATATATTATCTTGGACATCTTCTATGATTGTGAATACCCATTAATTATTTTAAAACTTGAGAAAATTAGTTGAAGTTGGACAGGAACACAACGTAATGAGTTATGGTTGCGTATATTTGCATAGAAGTTATATTGTTTTGGATCCTCCAATATGTGGTGCTTGTTTAGAACCTTTTCCTAGACGAAAATTCGTACTAAGTAGAGATACTACTTGTGCATCCGAAAACCCTTAAACCCAATTTATTGCCATGAGAGTCCACTATATCTACCTATATGCGGTATTACCCCGCCGTTCCAAGTAAATTTGCGTGTGCCACCTCTAAAATTTGAAATGAACATGTGTTTTGTGTGCCTGGACCGCTCATGGAGCAACATGGGCGGCTAGTATCTTCCATGTTAAGAAGGTTATTCTCATGATGAGTGTTTATTCACTCGTCTTGGCACGAGAGGGGCGGTAATAGGGATTCCCAGTCCTGAAATAAAAAATTGCAAATAATTAAACAAAACTCCCCCGGGAATGTTGTTGGTATGAAAGGTACCCATGGATTCGGCTAGCCGTGGAGTGTATTTGTTGGTGGAGGGGGAGTAAACATTTACTTTTACCGCTTGGGAACTGCCGCTAATGTGTTTAACATGGAAGATATTGATAACTCTTGGTCATAACATTGACAGGACGAGTGCACCTCCCAAAATTATATTTATCTCTGTTTTAAACAATGAGCTCTGGCACATATGCAAATCCCTGCTTCCCTCCGCGAAGGACAATCTATTTACTTTCATGTTATTTACTTTTCATGTTGAGTCAACTTCTTGTTCCAACCTAGTTCTATTAGTTGACAAGCATCATGTGGTGGGGAAAGGTCTAGACACATATGGCTAGTCAAATATATTTGATCATGACTTATTATTGTTGACAAATATTTTTATGATAAGTATGTTGGGAGGCAAAACATTAAGCCCCTATTTTCTATGTGTTTGATGGATGCCATTTGTTCTAAAAATATGCTTTGAATACTAGCAATCATAGAAGACTATATGATGATTGAGTATGTGGAGATCTTACTTAGACTTTGTTGAGAATAAGTTGAATTGCAATTGTTTGGTGACTAAGGACATAGGTTGTTAAGTTTCAAGAGAATTCATTGTTTGAACCATAACATGTGAATTGGTTGCTACTTTATCATGATGAGTTTTATGAGAAAGAGTTGCTCTTATAATGCTAGGAAAAGTGATTGAAATTATCATTGATCAAACTTATGCACTATGCTAGCATTCACACTTCATAAATTATTTCTTTTATCATTTACCTACTCGAGGACGAGTAGGAATTAAGCTTGGGGATGCTGATACATATCCAACGTATCGATAATTTATGAAGTATTCATGCCATATTCACCTATGTTTACAATACTATTATATGGTTTTGATGCACTTTATATGATTTATTTATAACTAATCCACATTGACGTTGTTTTCAGCAAAACTACCACGGTGTTGGTTTTTGTGCAGAAAATGAAAGTTCTCGAAATTGCCCGAAATTTTCTGATGATTTTTTTGGAAAAAAGAGGCCTTCAATGCTTCATGGGAGGGACAAAATAGTCACGAGGTGGCCACCCTCCACCAGGGCGCGCCAGGCCCCTACCCACGCTCTGGTGGAGCGTGCAGATAATCCCCAAGTGCAAGGAATCATCATAGCAATTTCCAAAGGTGGAAGTGATAAGTATGGAGTGTTGAACCCACAAGGAGCTAAAGGTAAGATCAATATTCTCTCAAGTCCTATCTGCCACCGATACGACTCTACGTACACCAAACGTTTGCTTCCATCTAGAAATGAGAAATAAAACTACGTCGTGGGTATGAAGAGGATATCTTTGCATGATATTGGAGAACTAAAATATAAAAATAGGTGATGTTATCATAATATTACAATATATTACAATTAGCGAGTGTGGAATAATGATGGGCCGGTGTGCGGAATTATCCTAGGCAATTGTTAACAAGATCGGAAATCATTATTGCAATTTTATATGAGGGAGAGGCATAAGCTAACATACTTTCTCTACTTGGATCATATGCACTTATGATTGGAACTCTAGCAAGCAGCCGCAACTACTAAAGATCATTAAGGTAAAACCCAACCATAGCACTAAACAATCAAGTCCCCTTTATCCCATACGCAACAAACCCCTTACTTGGGTTTATGCTTCTGTCACTCAAGCAACCCACTATGAGCGAATCATGAACGTATTGAAAGACCCTATAGCGGGAATTCTTCACATGTGCGCGGCACGGAAGGCACAATAGGACAGCACCAAAATAAACATACAACTCAAACCAATCTAGATCATCAATCAACCCAAAGGACAAAAGAAATCTACTCAAAACATCATAGGATGGCAACACATCATTGGATCATAATATGTGGCATAAAGCACCATGTTTAAGTAGGGGATTATAGTGGGGTGCGGGAGCGTGGACTACTAAAAGGAGATGAGGATGGTGATGAAAAAGGTGATTTTGACAAAGACGATCATCGTGGCAATGGTTCCCCCGGTGGCACTCCGACACCACCAGGAGAGGGGGGAGAGGGTCTCCCCATTGTGCTTCCTTCTCCATGGCCTCCCCCTTGGTGGGGATAGGTTCTCCCTCTGGTCCTTGGCCTCCATGGTGTTGATAGCCCCTCTGGGATGATGGAGATGGTCTCTGGTGATGATGACCCCCTCCGGCAGGGTGCCGGAGAGGGCCAAGATAGGTTTTCGTGGCTCTGGAGGTTTTTGGCGGCAGAACTCCCGATCTAGGTTTCTTTTCGGAGGTTTCAACATTTATAGGATTTTTTGGCGTCGATCTCACGTCAAGGGGGCCACGAGGCGGTGGCAAGCCTGCTAGGCACGGCCATCCCCTGGCCGCACCTGGCAGGCTTGCCGTCTCCTCAAGGCTCTTCTGGCCCAACTCCAATGCTTTGGGGGTCTCTTTTGGTCCACAAAAAATCATACTAAATTTCCAGCCCATTCCGAGAACTTTTATTTCTGTACAAAAAATGACACCATGGTAGTTCTGCTGAAAACAACGTCAGTCCGTGTTAGTCCTAATAAAATCAGACCAAAATCATATAGAATTATTGTAAACATGGCATGAATACTTCATAAATTATAGATACGTTGGAGATGTACCAGCATCCCCAAGCTTAATTCCTGCTCGTCCTCGAGTAGGTAAGTGATAAAGAAATAATTTATGAAGTGTGAATGCTAGCAAGTGCACAAGTTTGATCAATGATAATTCCAATCACTTTTTCTAGCATCATTATGTATCATAAACAGTAGCTCATCTCATAAAACTTCTCATGATCAAGTAGCAAGCTATTCACATGTTAAAGTATAAACCAGAAAGTTTCTTGAAAACTAACAAACTATGCTTCCAGTCACCAAACAATTGCAATTCATCTTATTTTCAGGAAGGGTCTATGTAAGAGCTTTGATTTAGCAAATTCCACATACTCAACTATCATATTGTCTTCCATGATTGCTAACTCTCAAAGAATATTTTTAGAGCAAATGGCATCCGTCGAACACATAGAAAGAAAGGGGCTTAAAGTTTCGCCTCCCAACTTATTTATCATATAGATAATTGTCAAAAATAATAATTGATGATCAAATATATTCGAATGGCCATACATGCTTGGACATTTCCCCACCACATGATGCTTGCCAACAAAAAGGCGAAATATAGGAAGTGGTGAAGATCACCATGACTCTTGTATAAAGGTAAGTACTAGAAAGTAAAAGATGGGCCCTTCGCGGAGGGAAGGAGAGGTTGTCATACACTTTTTGTTTTTGGATGTGCAAACTCTTAATGCAAAGAAACATCATGTTGTATTTCACTTTGTGATAGCAACCTTTATTATGCAGTCCATCGCTTTTGTTTCTTTACCATCACAAGTTCGTACAACGCTTATTTTCCATTACAATAAAAGATCTTACATATTAAGGAGCAATTTTTATTCTTTTTGCACCAATGGCAACTTACTTGAAGGATCTTATTCAATCCATAGGTAGGTATAGTGGACTCTCATGGCAAAACTGGTTTAAGGGTGTTTGGAGGCACAACTAGTATTTCTATTTGGTGCGGAAGTTTTGGCTAGTATGATATGGAAGCAAGCACCACATGTTGGAGGATCCAAAACAATATAACTTCTATACAAATATACCCAAGCATAACTCATTACGTTGTCTTCCTTGTCCAACTTCAACTACTTTGCTCAAGTTTGAAAATAATTAATGGGTATTCACAATCATAGAAGATGTCCAAGATAGTATATTTATATGTGAAATCTCTCTTCCTTCAATATTCTTTCATGAATTGTTCAAGTGACCAATGCAGTGTTTGCTAACTTTCAATAAATTTCACCACCTATACTTATTATGTATGAAGTCATTACTCCCCATGGATAAGTATATGAAGCATTTTTAATTTCATATTTATGATATTCAATTCATTCAACCATTTACTCATAGGATATAAGTGAAGCACGAGAGTGAATGACAAACTACTCCAAAAAGATATAAGTGAAGATCAATGCGTAGTCAATTAGTTAAATAGCTATGTGAGGACTCTCTCTCATTCAAAATTTCAGATCCAATGATTTTATCGAAATAGAAAATAAAATAAAATGGCACTCCAAGAATAGCACACATCATGAGAACGGAAAAAAATTAGGCTTAACATAGGCTAACCGATAATTTTTGATGAAGAGAGGTGGGATGCGTAGCATCCCCAAGATTAGATACTTGAGTGTTCTTTAAATATTTTCTTGGGGTGCCTTGGGCATCCCCAAGCTTGAGCTTTTGTATCTTGTTCAATCCTCTCATATCCCTGTTTCACCTATTCTCAAAAACTTCATCCACACAAAATTCAAAAAGAACTCGTGAGATAGGTTATTACACATAAGAACAAGTCAACACTTCATGTACTGCCAAGACAAGTTTCACAATAATTTTCAAACATTAGGTACAATATACTATCATTTCCACAATTTATATCTACCAATATAGGCTATGAAAACTATAGGATAAGTAGATAACAAAACTATGACAGCAATCTATCTAAATAGAACAGTTTGTAGTAATTTATTAAACCAGTGTAGCTATGTAACTCTAAAAATTATGAAAATTTAGGAAATTCTAAGTAATTTATATGAAAACACTGTGTAAAATTTTTAGAAACTTTCCACATTCCAATAAAATATGAAAGTTCAAACACTACAGCAAAAGTTTTTTGTTTTTTTACACAGCACACATCAAACATGCAATGCAAGCATCCTAAGGCAATTCTTGGAACTTTTATTTAAAAACAATATTATAAATAACACCTAACAGGGAACAACAAAATAAAATGACTATCAAAGAAAAACTCATATTATGTGATGAACAAAAATATAGCTTGAAGTAAGATATACCGATAGTGTTGAAGACGAAAGAGAGGATGCCTTCCGGGGCATACCCAAGCTTAGACGCTTGAGTATTCCTTGAATATTACCTTGGGGTGCCTTGGGAATCCCCAAGCTTGGATTCTGGTCACTCCTTATTCCCCTCATATCGGTATCTCACCCAAAACTTGAAAACTTCAATCACACAAAACTTAACGGAACTGTGTGAGAAGGGTTAGTGTAATAAAGATAAATCATTCATTTAGGTACTGTCAATACAAGATTCATAATTATTAACACATGATACCTAATTTATTATATCAGTCCCATAATTTATATTACTCAATATAAGCTATAGAAACACTTGAAACAAGTAGACTATGCATGCAAAACAGAATCTGTCAAAAACAGAACAGTCTGTAAAGATATGAATGATCACCAAATTTTCCTAACTCTAAAAATTCTGAAAAAATAGGAAATGTCACATAATTTGCATAGACATGTTGTGTAAAGATTTCATAATTGTTTGACTCTGCAGTAAAATCAGATAATTCATATACTGGACTCAAAACTTTCTGTTTTTGCACAGAATCAAACAAGCAAGTATCCACACTATCCCAAAGGCTTCACTTGGCACTTTATTGAAATAAAAGGCACAAAAAATGATTACTATAGTAGCTTAATAATTTTAACACATCAAAACATAAGGTAAAACTGTTGGGTTGTCTCCCAACAAGCACTTTACTTTAATGCCTTTTTAGCTAGGCATGATATTTCAATGATACTCTTCCAAGCCGAATTCTGATGATCATTTAATTCAGAATCTAAAAGATATAAGTGAAGTTCATAGAGCATTCTGCAAATAATATAGATTAACCAATATCCAAGCTCAAAATATATAAGTGAAGCATATGAATCATTCTATAAAGCCATACTCAAACGATTTAAGTGAAGCACAAAGAGCATTCTATAAAGCCATACTCAAAAGTTTTAAGGGAAGCGCATGAAGCATTCTACAATTGTCATCGTTTTCTCAGAATAGATGCCATGGGTAGGCTTATCGAAGGTGGTTAGGGCCGGAGGACATCGACGGGCTTCGGGTGCGGGATTAGGCACAAGCGATGGTGACACGCGATGTACCCAGGTTCAAGGCCCTCCGTGGGAGGTAACACCCCTAGTCCTGCTTGGTCTAGTTGATGGATGTGTATGTTTACAAGGTTGCTCCTGGAGCTATTGTCTAAAGGAGGAAGAGGGAGAAGCCGCCTCCCCTTCCTCCGCTACGAACGTGGATATGTGGGAAGTGTCTCGTGGGTGTGGGTGTGCGTGAGACTCCTCGTTCCCGTTTCATGGGGGCTCGGGGGGTTTTATATGCCAACCCCCCAGCTTACAATATTCTTAGGGTATAGAATGGGGGGACCCGGCTGGCAGCCTCTCCGTCTGGCTAGGGGGCCCCGCCTCATGAGCCATCTCGTCGCCCGTAGGGTCCACCGGCTACGTGGTCCCATCGCCCGCTCGGGCCCGCCAACCTACTCCGTGATTGGCCCTCGCCCACCTGCTACGGCACTGGCCGCCCGAGCAGCAGCATCTTGCGCCAGCCGGTCGAAGTCTTCGGTACGGTCGGCTGCACTGTAGCCACGCCGGAGCGGGTAATCGAGTGGGCGAGGGCATGCCGGCACTGTTGCCCCGCCCGGTCGGGGTCGGCCAAGGTCAACGGTACGACTGACCAAACTGTAGCCACGCGCACCCGCGCGTCAGCGATCACTGTGGCTACCTTGGTGCCCGTCGTGGGGGTCCCGTCGTGTCGCCGTACCTATGTGCAAAGGGATGGGACGGGTGCCTGTCCGCCCAAGGGTCAACGGAGGAGGCGGCCCAAAGGCAGCCGGCCACGTCCAGCCGGCCAGGGGCCGAGCCGGCTCCTTGAGCAGCCGTCCTCGATCCAGCCGGCAACACGCCTCCCGGCTACGCGCTAGTCAGCCTAGAAGCATCCGGCCACGTACTTTTCTTGAAGCGGGGGAGAGAACCCCGTTGCTTTGGCCTACCCAGGGGTAATATCCCCGTTAGTAGTCCCCGAAGCGGACGGGGGCCGCGTCTGCCAGACGGAGGGGAGCTGGTGGCTTCCCCCTAACGGTACCCACCTCCGGCGTGAAGCCGAACAGCTGGCCAGGTCGGCAACCACTCCTGACGCCTCGGGTCCTGACGCGCCGCCCCAGGACCCGGGCCAGCCCGCAGCGCGCCACGCGGTGAGTAATGATGTCGCGTGTTGGGTTCTACCGTAGGTGCATTGCATGCAAATTATTTCCTACGCGCAGAACATCCAGGAACATGCTACAGAGATGGATCACAGATTGCTACCACTAGACGCGCAGTGTCGTGCAGTGGAAGTAGAGTTGGGGCAACGTGTTCGTGTGGTCCGTCTCCTCCTCGTCCGATCTCCCTCAAACAGCCGTTCTAATCTCCCTCG
The DNA here is from genome assembly GCA_022496015.1 of Hordeum marinum. Lineage (NCBI taxonomy): Eukaryota > Viridiplantae > Streptophyta > Magnoliopsida > Poales > Poaceae > Hordeum > Hordeum marinum. The sequence continues at coordinate 334,105,215 of CM039677.1, read as the reverse complement.
AATAGCCGGTCGCCGGATCCCACGTACAGGTTCACCGGAGCGGTGCAACTGCACCACCTCTAACGGTATCCGCGTGTGTAGGAGGAACACCCCGTGCGGCGAACTGTTAGGTCCGATTACACGGTCGGCGGCAGCAAGTGGAGGTGTCTATTCGCAACACATGTAAAACCCTAATGACGACGCCGAAGCGATTAACAGGATGGGTGTGCTGCACCTCCACTATATATAGGCATCCGGCGCGGGCTCAACTCTTGGGCCTTGCACGGATCCTAAAGCCCACGTGTTCCTTCCCTTTAGGTTCTCCTCCACTTGGTCCCCAGTCAGATCACATCCGACTTGACCGGTCGGTAGCGGCCTCTAGAAGGACGTGCGGACTCCAATTGTCCGATGAAGCTGGTTAGGCAAACCTGTACTTCACACTTCTATTCCCTTTGCCACACGATATATGTTGTTGTGCACAATGCGACATGGTCATCCTTGTTGCAGCACGACCTCTTTCTTGTTCCGGTGAATCCGACCAACATTCGAATTATCTCATAATCCTCATCGCATGGCCATGCTTATCCAGGTCGGATCACCTGAGGGGCCCGGAGTATATCTCTCCTGATCAGAGGGGCAAATCCCATCTTGCTCGACCATGTCTCACAACATGGGTCTGGACAAGCCCGAAACCTACCTTTGTAACTACCTAGTCACGGAGTAGTGTTTGGTTGGCCCAAAGCAAGTCTGTCACCATCCCGAGTACATGCGCCAGCTCAGGTCTTAGGACATAGAACATATGTTGTACTAGAGACTCGCAGATGACCTATCGCTGCGTCTCATTGTTGGGTCTGTCCAACTCAGACCTTATCTCGACTCGGATCCGACTATGTCGAATCCGACCAGACCTTTCTAAGTCCATATTATCCGGCTGGCATCCAATGCTACATGGTCAGTGAGATCGAACCATCCACCCTGTCATATGCTAGTCTGATTAGTTGCGCGTCCACACAACCCTTTTGACTAGGGACCATTTAGGACCGTTATCATACAATGCATAGTCTCAAAAACAAGTCACATACTTGTTAATACACATCAATGATAATGTCCAAGGACTATCTTTATTCATAAACACATAGGAAATATCATCATACATGATTGCCTCTATGGCATATCTCCAATATTGTGGGTCCCTCGCACGTGGGCAGACGGGACGTCGCCCTGGGCCTAGCCCGCTAGGTCTCGGGCGTAGCCCAGTAGGCCTCGGGACGCATGCAGAGATCTTCTGCGCCCCGATGCGGCAGTTACGGCCCAGGACACCCATGCGCACACGGAGATTCCGGGGGAGCAGGCGCAGTTAATCCCCACGTCCCCCGGGTGTGGCCTCCCCATTTAAAAGGGGAGGGAGGGCAAAGGGCGGAAGCACCCACACCCCATTTCCCCCTTGTCTTCCTTTCTTTCGTCTTCTCCGCTCCCTCGCGCGTCGCTGTTCTTCTTGCTCGCCCTCCCGTGTAGCCTTGCCATCGCAATGGCTGAAGGACGCTCAGGGAGCTGGGCCGGCTCCATGGTCACGGAGGCCAGCATCACGGAGCTTCGCCGTGCACGCATGCTGTTGTCGGTGAAGCGCGTGACCGCTCGCGCACCGGGCGACGAGGTCGTGCCCAAGCCATAGGAGGGGGAGTTCGTCGTCTTCTCCTGCCACTTCCCGTGGCTTCGGGCTTCCGATGAGGCACTTCTTCCATCTCATGATGGACACCTTCGACCTCCAACCGCATCACCTCATCCCCAATGCCATTCTCTACAATGCGGTATTTTTGATGCTATGCGAGGGTTACTTGGGGATGCTCCCCTTCGTGGACTTCTTCAAGACGTTGTTCTATCTCAAGGCACTGAAAAGCACTGAGGAGCCGTTCGCCTGTGGGGGCACGGCGATGTGTTGCCACGGTTCGCGCTTCCCGCACTTCAGCCTCATCGACTCCATCAAGGGCTAGCACCGGACATTCTTCTAAGTGAAGAACGCCGACCCGCAGTAGGATTACATCTCGCTGCCGGAGTACGTCAATGCCCCGTCCTCCGGGGTGAACTGGTCGAGGACCGCCCTGCGCAGAACCACTCTCGTAGAGCTCGTCCGGCTCGTGGAGATGAGGAGCGGGGAGGGGCTGGTCACCTACGATCTGGTGGCGGCCTTCATCGTGCACCGGGTGCTACCTCTCCAGATGAGGCCGCATCGGATCTACGACATGTTCGGCCGCCAGGACCCCTGTCGGCTGACGACCGTCGACCTGACGCCAGCTCAGGTGGCGAAGCGGGTGAATGACATCACGACCTTCAATCTGGTGCCATCGTCATGGACCTTCGGCAAGGAGCCGTACAACCGTCAACACCGAGCACCCCTGGTATGTTCCGTCGAGATGGCCCTTCATGTTCGAACCCCTCTAGTCGGCGTCCGGTCTTACTTTTCGGTGCTGACCATAGTTGTTCGTGCGACAGAACACGTCGGATGGCCCACACCCCCAGATCTTCGAGGCAAAGCGCGACCATTCTGACTCTGAGGACTACGAGCAGGGAGGCCTGCCCGAAGAGGGCGTCAATTCCTCAAGGGAGGCCGAGGAGGCGGCCGACCCGGGAGCCAGCGGGCCCAGTGCAGCCGGAGAGTATCCTCTCGGCCCCAGGATCAGGGATTGGACCGATGATGATGATGACGATGATGATGATGATGATGATGATGATGATGATGATGATGATGATGATGATGTTCGGATCTTGAACGCGCCTCCCCCCTCAGTTCAGCAGGGCCGGCGCGGGCGGAGCAAGGAGCGGCCGGCTCATGCCCCGATGGCCGGAGCCACCAGCCGGGGGAAGAGACCGGCTGAGGAGGAGCCGGCGGCCCTGTTGCCTGCCCGCAAGTTGGTGAAGGCAGTCGTGCCGAAGCCCGAAGCCACTGGCGCGCGCCAGGCGGGATCTGCCCGTTGTCACCGGGTAAGTGACCTTCTTCTTGTGTGGGTTCCTTTCCAAGTTGTGGGTTGGCGGGTGTTTGACCCCTATGCGCTTCAGGACCACATCGAACTCCATGACGTGGAGTCGACGGTCGACCCGACGAAAGCCGCCAGCCGGCTGGCCCGTGAGCACGTGGCCACACAACGCAAGGAGAAGAGGAGGCTCGCGGAGCTATGGGCATCGAAGTTCGGAGCCCAAGGTAGGGCCTCGCGCTCCGGGATCTCGAGTGGCGAGAGGTGGAGGTGGTCCGCGGACGCCACGCGAGCGTCTGACTCGGCGGCGGAATCGACTCGCGTGTCGAGGCCCCCGTCGAGCGAGCAGCGAGGGGCGGCCACGAAGTCGGCCACACCCCTGTATGCGAAGGAGGTGGCCCAACCGTGGGCGGCGGCTATGGAGCCGGCCCTCGAGGATACCCGGCTGATGGTGCCGGACGTGATGTCGCCCTTGACCGAGTCGGCCCGGGTTGACGTGCGGGAGGTTCCGGTGGCTTCGGAGGTGCCGGCCATGGAGACGGAGGCACCGTCCGTCGCGATCGTTGTGCCAAGCAGGTAGTAGGTGGGGGCGGCACTAGCTCCGAACGAGGGGCAACTAGGGACCGATTCCTGTGCCCTCGCCGTTATCAATCCTTCCCTGGCAGCCGGCACCGTGACGAATGTTGGGACAGGTGGTGAGGATAGCCGGCCCCGGAGGTCCATGTTGGACGTGATCCGGGACTGGGAGGCGTTGGTGCGCGTCCCTACCCTTCCGGCTCCACCGACAGGCGGCCCAGTCCCTGCACTTGGGAAGCTGGGGAGTGTCCTGGAGTGGTGCCGCCAGGAGCTGGCCCAGTTCGCGAAGGCGGCCGACAACACCCTGCGGCGCGGCGAGGTAAGCTTCGCATGTCTTTGTTAAAAAATAGTGGGGGCACGCGAGCGCACCCACTAGGTGTAGCCCTCGAGATGCGGGCCGGCTGACCGGCTGTGCGGCAGCCGGGCCAGATCTCCTTGTGCACATTCTGACTTTGGCCTCTTGTGGCAGGCGGGGAATGCCTGGCGGCAGGAGTTGTTTGACGAGGCGGTCACCATCATCAACCATGACAAGCATGGATTCTACCAGTTAGAGGAGGAGCAGGCGAGGGTGCGAGGTATGTTTGGTCTTGTGGGGCGTGCGTGGCCCCCAGGAGCCGAGCCAGCTGCTCGGTAGCCGAGTCGGGCCTAGAATGTCTTGCTGACGTCGGTTTTGCCTCATAGGGGAGCTGACCACCCTCCGGGAGGAGAAAACCGGGATGGTCTCCACGCAGGACCGGCTGGCGCAGAGCGTCCAAGCGGTCACCCAGGAGAGGGACTGGCTGGGCGCCCTGCTGGTGGATGGGCAGGCGGTCCAAGACCGCCTGAGAGCCGACATGGCGCGAGAGGTGACGGCCAAGGAGAAGGACGTCTAGGAAGCGGCTGACGCCACCCAACGGACCGCCTCCCTCCAAAGTGAGGTGACCCGCCTCGAGAGAGGAGCGCAGGGTTTCCCTCGCCGAGGCAAAGGCGGCGCTGGTGTCGGAGTGGGACTCGTCGCTCCACTTTGGCATCGAGTTGCATGACTCCTTTGAGCGTAAGTATTAGTTTTTCTTTTCCAGCCGGCTGTTTTCCTCTTGTCCTTGAGTTGCCTTCTTCTCATTCTTCCCTTTCTTCTCTAGGAAGCTTCCCAAAAACCTAGTGCCACGTTGAGCGTGACGTCGAGGAGCACTGGGAATATCTCTACGGGCGCGGGCGCAACATCGAGGGGGATGCCGCTTGGGACATGGCGGAGCTTGGGCTAGCCATAGAAAACCGGCTGATCCACCTCAAGCGTACCGTGGAGCGGCTGAAGACGGCTGACAAGGAGGTCATTGCCGCCTTGTGGCCAAGACGTGGGGCTCCGGAGAGCCGCGTGGCCTTGTGGCTGGAGAACGTCGTGGACCAGCTCGAGGTCTGGAAGGCGTCAGTAGCTCGAGCCGACGCACAGATGGCGCTCCGGTTCATTACGTCGTGGTACCGCGGCGTCGACCTGGACCGGCTGGCCACCATGTGGGACGAGCCGGCCGAGGAGCGGGCGGCACGCGAGCCCGTCCTTGTCCGTCGGGCCAACGAGCTCGCCACGTACGTCGACCCGGACTATCTCCTACCGGCCCTTGGCAAGGATGGCGAGCCGGTAGCCGAGGACTCCTTCGGCAACCCCCAAGGTCCGGAGGACGACGAGGTCGCCGATGAGAGCACCAACTCGAGCACTGATAGTGGCAGCGAGGGGGCTAGGGCCACGGAGGCTGCCCTTAAGGCCATGGAGGCCAATCCGAAGGCCGTGACCACCTCCGGGCCGACCGTCGAGACGGCTGGCGGCACGCCGACTGGTGACGCGCCAGTGGCCTAAGCCCCCGGGCGTATTTACTTGTCTTTTGTTTTTCCGCATGTTAGACTCAAGTCCACCCATTTTGGGTGTATTGTAATGAACGTGTGCCGTGGGCCTTTACTATTTTTAACTTGTGTTTCGAATGGCGGATGAGCTTGTTTATTGTGCATGACGGCTCGTCCTTATCCTTTTTTTGCCCCCTTGGTTCCGTCCGCGTGGCCCAATTTCCCCTTTGGTTTTGGCCCCCCCAGCCCGCCAGCCGGGAGCCGGTCTGTAGCTGGTTCGGGGCGTCCGCCTCGAGGGATCTAGTTCCGAAGTTGGGAACCACGTGGGACTTTTTGGTAAGTTGAGTGGCACAGGCGAGGACGGGGTCCGGCTGGACCTGGCCGTCAAGCCCATTGCTATCGATTTTTCGCGTGCGCTAAGTTTCGCTGCCCCGAGGCCCCGTCAGCTGGATAGCTGGGAGCCGGTCTATAGCTAGGAGGGGTGGGAGGGCTCGTTCAGCTCACACTACTTGGTCGATTTCGGGGGATGCGGCCTAGGACCATCCAGAGAGCCCCCGGGCCAGGGAGCCGGGTCCGGGAGCCGGTGAGTGAGGAAACCTTGAATAGAAATGGAAAGGGCGTACCCCAAGAGCCGGCCTGGGGCACCTGTTGTATTCATAAGCTCCAAAGAGGGGAAGATACATACATACACTAGTTTTTTCAGCAGTAAAACGGGCGGAGGAGCGCCACGTTCCATGGGTGCTCGGTCTCCTCGCCGGAGGCATCTCTCTTGCGCTTCTATGGATTCTGGGCGTCTATCAGGTAGTATGCATTGTTGTATAGCGCCTTGCTAACAATGAACGGGCCCTCCCATGGGGAGGACAGCTTGTGCTGGTCGGTTGTCCGCTAGATCCGCTGAGCACCGGGTCCCCTTCGCGGAAGGAGAGCGGCTGGATTCGCTTGCTGTGGTAGTGCCGGAGCTTCTGCTGATGGATGGCCGTCTGGCTCAAGGCCAGCTCGTGGGCTTCTTCGAGTAGGTCGACACTGTCCTCTCTTGCCTCCTTTGCATCCTTCTTCGTGTATAGAGCGACCCGAGGCGAGTCAAACACAATGTCGGTGGGAATGATCGCCTCGGACTAGTACACAAGGAAGAAGGATGTGTAGCCGGTTGATCGGTTGGGAGTGGTCCTGAGGCTCCAAAGGACAGCCGACAGCTCATCGCCCAGCAGTCGGCTGACCTCACCAGCGGCGTTACGAGCCGGGGCTTGATGCCAGATAGGATTAGGCCGTTTGCCCTCTCGACCTTGCCGTTTGACTATGGATGAGCGACGGACACTAGGTCGAGCTGGATGCCCTCCTTGGAGCAGAAACGCATGAGCGCGCCCTTGGCGAAGTTCGTGTCGTTGTCGGTGATGATGCTGTGGGGGACGCCATAGAGAACCGTGATGTCATCGATGAACCGGGCGGCCGTGGGGCCATCCAGCTTCTTGATCGGCCTGGCCTCGATCCACTTGGTGAATTTGTCGATGGCCACCAGCAGATGTGTCATGCCGCCTCGTGCAGTTTTGAAGGGTCCCACCATGTCCAGCCCCAAGACGATGACGGGCCACGAGAGGTGGATGGTCTGGAGGGACGAAGCTGGCAGGTGGCTTTACGTGCTGAAGCGCTGGCAGCCTTCGCACTCGTCGACCAATTTCTTGGCCTCCTCCAAGGCGGTCGGCCAGTAGAAACCATGGCAGAAATGTTGGAAATATGCCCTAGAGGCAATAAATAAAGTGTTTATTATTATATTTCCTTGTTCATAATAATCGTTTATTGTCCATGCTATAATTGTGTTGATTGGAAACTAAATACATGTGTGGGCATATAGACAAACATTGTGTCCCTAGTATGCCTCTAGCAGGCTAGCTTGTTGATCAAAGATGGTTAAGGTTTCCTAGCCATGGACATGAGATGTCATTTGATATCAGGATCACATCATTGGGAGAATGATGTGATGGACAAGACCCAAACTATGAACGTAGCATATGATCGTGTCAGTTTATTGCTACTGTTTTTCTGCATGTCAAGTATATGTTCCTATGACCATGAGATCATGCAACTCACTGACGCCGAAGGAGTGCCTTGTGTGTATCACACATCGCAACATAACTGGGTGACTATAAAGGTACTCTACAGGTATCTCCGAGGGTGTCTACTGGGTTGGCATGGATCAACACTAGGATTTGTTACTCCGTGTGACGGAGAGGTATCTCAAGGCCCACTCGGTAATACAACATCACAACAAGCCTTGCAAGCAATGTGACTAAGTGTTAGTCGCGGGATCTTGTATTATGGAACGAGTAAAGAGACTTGCCGGTAACGAGGTTGAACTAGGTAATAGAGATACCGACGATCAAATCTCGGGCAAGTAACATACCGAAGGACAAAGGGAAATCATACGGGATTAACTGAATCCTTGACATAGTGGTTCGACCGATAAAGATCTTCGTAGAACATGTAGGAACCAATATGGGCATCCAGGTCTCGCTATTGGTTATTGACCGTAGAGGTGTCTCGGTCATATCTACATGGTTCTCGAACCCGTAGGGTCTGCACACTTAAGGTTCGGTGACGTTTCGGTATAGATGAGTTATGTGTGTTGGTAACCGAAGGTTGTTCGGAGTCCCGGATGAGATCCTGAATGTGACGAGGAGCTCCGGAATGGTCTGGAGGTGAAGATTCATATATAGGAAGTTCCGTGTTGGTTATCGAGAAAAGTTCGGGCATCAACGGTAACATACCGAGGGTGCCGGGAGGGTCCCGAGGGTCCATCGGAAGGGGCGACCATCCCCCAAAGGCCTACATGGACTGTGACAAAGGGCACACCAGCCCCTGGTGGGCAGGCCGCTCCTCCCACAATGGCCCATGTGGCAAGGGGGTTGGCAGGAGCGCCAACCCTAGGGTTAGCGCCACCGAACTTGGGTGGCGAGCCACCGTAGGACGCCTCCACACTTGGCCGCCGCCCCAAGGGGGAAACCCTAGGGGTTTGGCGCACCACCCCTCCCCCTATATATATGTAAGAGGGAGGAGGGCAGCCGAACCCTAAGTCACGGCGCAGCCCTACCTCCCTTCCGATTACCTCTCCTCTAGTAGATTGATTCGGCGCCGCTTAGCGAAGCTCTGCCGGATCAGCTCCACCACCACTGCCGCCACGCTCGTGCTACCGGCGAACCCATCTACCTCTCCGCTCCCTCTTGCTGGATCAAGAAGGCGGAGATCTTCATCGAGTTGCACGTGTGCTGAACGTGGAGGTGCCGTCCGTTCAGCACTTGATCGGGAGTTCGTGGGACGGCTTGCGATTTGCATCACAGAGACATACCACTACATCAACCGCATTCTTTAACGCTTCCGCTTAGCAATCTACAAGGGTACGTAGATCCAATCTCTCCTCTCATAGATGTTCATCTCTAAGATTGATCTTGGTGAAGCGTAGGAAATTTTTTGTTTCCCATGCAACATTCCCCAACAGGAAAGCCTTGGCCACCAGGGTTCTAGAGGCGGTGTGATGCTTGCAGTCGCCCTGGTGGATGTCGAGGAGGTTCTTCCCGCCCTTTTCCGACTCGACACATCATTGAAAGACGCTGGTGGTGCTGGGGTGGATGAGCTCACGATTGATGTTGCTGTAGGCCGAGGCCCGGCGCTAGATTTGTCTTGTTGTGGCCTCGTCCGGAGGGAGCTCACCGCGTAGAAGGAAAGCTAGGATGGGCTGGGCCCACGGGGGAGCTGAGACGGGGGCCGGCTTGGGAGCCCCAGACCTGGGTGATCAGTCCTCGGGACTAGCTCGCCAGCCCCCGGGGCCGGCTCGCCAGCACCCAAGTTGGGGACGGCAGGAGGGGTGTCGACTTCCATCATGACAGCCATGGCGTCAGAGCCAACTGCCTCGGATGCAGCCGGTTGGGCAGGCTGAGCCGGCACCGGCAAGGCAGCCCGGGTAGGAGGAGTCGGTGGCGAAGATGTCGAGGGAACAGCCGGAGCCGCCGATGGGCCGGCAGCATCAGCCGGTACGAAGATGGACTCTGACTCTGCGAAGGCTTGATTGATGGTTTGAGCGGCCGCTCGAGGGAGACGCCGGCTGGGATGGCCTACCGGGTGGAGCCGATCTTCGCTAGCGTGTCAGCTGCCTCATTGTCTTCCCGCTGGATGTGGTGGAACTCACAACCCTCGAAGGAGCCGGTGAGTTGCTATACGAGGAAGCTTAGCTGGTCATGTTGGCCTCCCTGGCATCCCATTCGCTAGAGACCTGCTGCATCATGAGGTCGGAGTCGGCGAAGCATAGGATGCACCTCATGCCAATATCCTTGGCGAGCAGGAGGCCGTGGACGATGGCCTCGTATTCGGCCACATTATTGGAGGCGGCGAAGTGGATCTGGAGGGCGTACTTGAGCTGGTCACCTTTTGGGGAGGAGAGGACTATGCCGGTGTTGGGGAACGCGACAGAAAACAAAAATTCCCGGTATAGCGAGCACACCCAGGACCACTATGGAGACTGCATACAAGGTTTGATCTGATCCGTACCGACTCGAAGCGCAGCGGAAGTAGAGTCGATGACGAACGGCGGTGCAGATCCCCGCAGCTAGGATTTTACAACCTCCCAACCGCGAGGATGTATACCCTCATCTGCCTTGCGGACAGCCCTCCGGGAGGCGGTCGCATAGCCCCCCGGACGGTGTCGCGGACAGCCCTTCGGGAGGACCTCCGAAACTCGGACTGTCACTCGGACAGCCCTTCGGGAGGACCTCCAAAACTTGGACGGTCACACAGACAGCCCTTCGGGAGGCACTCTCGAACTAAGACCGAAACTACGATCTCTCTACAGAGTTGCACACATACGGTGTCATCTATCCGGCAGGGCTTCGCCGTCCAGAACTAGTTCCTGCCGGAACTTAGACAGCCTTTCGGCTCTACGAAACTATTTCGCTGGGAGGGAGAGAGAGAGAGCTTGCAAAGCAAAGCATGTGTATGAGAGCACAAGGATGAGGATTTTGGGCTGCCTCCTCACCCCTATTTATAGGATGAGAGACTATGGTAAAAATACCAAAATGCCCTCAGATATTTTCACTATTCATAATAGTGATTCCACTATTCATAAATAGTGTTCCCCACTATTCACAATAGTGTTTTCCACTATTTCGTAATAGCGTTTTCACTAGTCATGAGATATTTTCTCCCAATAGTGTTTCCCACTATTCATAATAGTGTTTCCACTATTCACAAATAGTGTTTCTAATAAAGTAATCCAAAAAGCACTTTCACTATTCATGACGATATTTTTCAGCGTCCGTTCGAACTAAAAATATTTATGTGGGCTTAGAACATTTCCAGTACCCACTAAAATAATTTTCAATACGATCCGGAACAATTCCGGAATAGTGATTTTCATCTGTGAAAAGCATCTGAAGCGGTTCCGGCAGCTCCGGAACATTTCCGGTTATTCTTCCGGAAAATTCCCAGAAGTTTCCAGAATGATTCTGGCACCCTCCAAGAATTATCAGGCATGTGCCAAAACCAATTTGACTTTATGGTATCCTCTGAAACAACTTTTCAGTTTCACCGAAACTGTTCCGGTGACCTGTCTGCGGAACATTTCCGCTGTCCGAAACTTTTCCGGTGTCCGAAACTTTTCGGTGATTTTCTCTCGGACTCCCTGTCTAGTATTCAACAGATAGATGACCCTTAAGCGTGTGACCCTATAGGTTCGGTGAAGCATAGACATGACCCGGAACCCCTTCCGATCAATGATCAACATCGGAGCCGTGGACACCCATATCGATCCCTATACCCACACGAATAAATATTCGAGTGAACCTCCAGTTGTCGTGTGCTATTCCTGTTGCTTCGCGATATGTTACAAATACCCGAGGTGATACATGTTGGCATCCCCATGGATCAACAACTTGTCCACTATGCCAGTTACCTCGTTATCGGTATTGTTCTCTTTTCTCGTTCCCGTGTTCTGGCATCCCCGTGATCAAATCGCAAAGTGTCTGGCCAGACGATGATGGATACCGTAACACCGAGAGGGCCCAGAGATATCTCTCCATCGTCGGAGGAGAAAATCCCAATCTTGAGCTATCAAGTTACTTCACTTACTTTTCCATGAACCCGTAAGCCGCCGTAATAGCCACCCATTTACGGATGACATTTAACAAACCCCAAAGTTCATGAAGCAAGCATGAAGAAACTCGATACTCTCATGGTCTAAGGAATTATGCAAACATTAACTTCTCTGTGTTATTAACCATTAACTTATGACGAATGTATCTCATAGCATAACATTAATTTGGGTCGATTCAACACCAATGTTCTTCTAACATTGTGCCCTCAAAATTGCCGGCATAGCCATGCCCATGATCAGGAAAACAAGATCATCATGCAATACTTGAGCCAGTCTTAGAGGCCAGACTAGGAATACATTTTACCATTTATTATCCCACACGTGCACATGAGTTTCCCTCCAAGCCTCGTTTTATTTGTAGACTCGAGAATCATTGCAGTTATAGCATGGAACATAAACATAATTATGAACAGGGAGATAATCGATAACATTTATTATTGCCTCTAGGGCATATCTCCTACAGACTCCCACTTGCACTAGAGTCAATAATCTAGTAAATGCTAATGCACTTTACACCTATGGCATACTGGTGTAAAATATGCTTCGCTTGTGGTATAGCCTGATGTCCAACGGATCTGACAACTTCAGCTCTGTGTGTAACTATGCATATCCTCGCGTTTTCACGCTATCACAAAATTCGTATTTTGTGTGAACTAGGCTTTTCATATGTGTGAATCATTGGTCGAAACCCGATTCCTCAGACTGATCTATGGAGCAACTATCTGCAATAGTGTCTCATAGACTAAAACCATCTTGGAACCATACTAAGTTCATGAATGAACTATATGATTCAACAACTTCTTTGTCGCTTCCAAAGTGTCAACATACTTAGCCTTTGTTATAGAATTCGCCACAGTATCTTGTTTGGAACAATTTCCAACTACCGTGCCACCATATTGTGTATTACACAAAACCCTTAACTTAAATCGAAAATCGCATGGAGCATTGATTGAGACTGTATCGATGTAATTTATTACAACGAGCACTTCATAATCTCTGCTTGCGAGAAACATGTCATCAGCACTACTCTAGTACTTAATGACATCTTTCACTATTGTCCCATGATCAGTGCGTTGATCACTTTGGTATCTATACTCGCAACAACTTGGGAGTATCGGACATATCTGGTTGCTTTACATACCATGGAATACATGATTAATCCAAACACAAGAGTGTGTGGAATCTCCATCATGTATTTCACTCATCAGTGTTTTGGGACACTGAGTCTTGCAAAAACTCTTTCCATGTGACTTCGGCAAGAATCACTCCTTGGCTTTTTAAATGCTAAAAGGTTTTAGCACCTTGTCAATATGTATTCATTGCTTAGCTCCATTAGGTAAATCTATCTCCATAGATCATCATGCCTAATATTGAGGCTATTTAGCCTAAGCACTTCATGGAAAAAACTATTTTCAAATGAAGTCCTAATTCGTGTCAAGAAATTTATTTCCAATTAACAATGTGTCAATTACACAAGGTTTTTAGAAATAGTATTATGCTCTCACTTACTTTCTTGAATCACAAGCATCTTCGATACCCATTTGATGAAGTCAAACCCCTTTGACCATTCCATCAAAAACGAAGATTCCAACTCCACTTTGCTCTCTTCTGTCCATCGCTGGAACTCTGAAGTTTGCATACTTACTGGCATCCTCTGGATCGACAAATTACTTTGGACTGTATCACATACAAGTCCTAGGTTTCATTTACATCAGATGGAAATCCTTTTGTCATCCATGTTTCATATCTCATGATTGATATATGTATTAATTGCTAGTTCAACCCGAACCGACCTTAAGCATCGCTACGATGAAACAACCTCATCGTAGCCAACTCCTTGAACTTGTTATTTCAACAAGTCGAGCTTTATGGATAAAACATTTTTATCCGTATCAGTTTTTAGTTCCATAAATATTCGTTAGACTCTAAGTCCTCTGAAAGGTGTATCAAGGTTTTAATCTTGAATCACATATATGGAAACTATCTCAGATTGTATTGGCATTTAGCCAATCCCGGAGTCAGGGCCCATCAATGCTTCCTTGTGTATTGTAGGTATACCGTTGTCCAACAACAATATCTCCTTTGCGCACCTGATAGGTTTGCACGAGCTTTGCCTACGTGGTTCAGCTGCACATTCGACCGAAGTCCATACATTTTATTGTAGAGACTTACGTATCAGTCGTAGTAGGAAACAACGGAATCACTTCCAGGGTTTCTTTCCTTTGAACCGATGACGAAGATACTGGTTATCTCATCGAGTTGCACTGTCCTCCCACTCACCTTTTGTAAGAACTATTCTCTTTAAAAACATACCGTTTTGTGGCAAAACCCTTTGCCTCGGTATAGTGGTGGGGGAATACCCAATGACTTGGGATAACCATACAAAGTAGTACTTGTCTGATTTGGAATAGGTTTGTAACCTTTTACACAAGCCCCATATTCCAAATGTTAAGAAAAGATATAACATGGTTGGGCGTACCATACCATGGCATCATTTCAACAGACCTAATGGATCTCTTTTCAGTGTAAAAGCCGCAGTCTCTAAAGCATCACTCTATAAAAGGGATAATGGCAAATCTATTTATGTCATCTTTGATCTTACCATGTCATAAATGGTTCGATTACATCTTCACGGACTTTCCACTTTGGAGTAGTGTTCCGGGAGGTGCAAGTTATGAAACTCTTTTCACAACTCATCAGACATTCGCTAAACTTGTAACTCAAATATTCCTTTCCGCGATCAAATTGCAGAAACATAATTTTCTTGGTACAATAACTTCTACTTCAATTTTTAAAACCTTTCGAATGATTTCAAAAGATCCAGACTTACGTCTCATCAAGTAAATATCCATATATCTACTTGAGTCATTTTTGAAGGTAGACAAATCCACTATTTGCAACAACATTTATCGGACTACATACATCAAATGTATGATCACTGATAAGTTCTTTGCTCGTTCCTTATTGCCTGTGAACGGTATTTCAGTCACTTCACCGTTTGGAGGAAAGTTGCAAGTGTCATATGATTCAAAATCAAACGACTTCAAAATCCATCATAATGGAATTTTCCATGCAGGTTTCTCCAATGTGACCAAATGCAGTGCCACACATATGTGGTATTCTTTTAGTCTTGCGACATTTAGCGTCAGTGTTATGGATATATCATATTTCCATCAGTATTCATAACATACATCCCATTAGGATGGAAGCATGGCCCTTCATGTTATTCATAATACTGAACAACAATTGTTGTTTTTATGAACAAATCTTTTGCAACAAACATTGTGCAATGGGCTAGAGTGTATGCAACTCTAAAATGAACTATGAAAATAAACCCAGAGGTAATGTATTATTATCAATATTCATAACATACGTCTCATTCATAATGAAAATATGGCCCTTATGTTATTCATAACACCGAACATGAAAAGTTCTCTTATGAACAACCTTCTTCCAAGATACCTTATGCAAAGGGCTAGAGTGTGAAACTCTAAAATGAATTATGAAACTTAATACGTAGGGAATACACCGATGGAAGGCATAGTAACATTTACTATGTTCCCTGCGTGTATCTAAGCCTCATATTTCTGGCTAGTCTTTCAGGCCATAGTAGTTCTTACATCGAGTTGCAACAGAATGCAATCGAGCGGGTATCTTTGTGACCAACTCACAGTACCCAAGAATTAATGATTAACATGTTTAACCATAATTCCCAAGAACTATATCTTTGACCAGACTTCTATACATCAAAAACTTGTATGACATTCATACATGAGCTGGATATTCCATTCTTCTTTCCTTTAGCCATTATACTTCTAATAGTTTAACTTTCAGTATTTCTCCTACTCTCAGAAGAAGCACCCAACTTAAGAGTGGCATTAGCCCCAGACTTCCTAGGCGTGAAAGTCTCACTGACACCCTTCGGACACTTCCTTTCTCTTTAAGTTGTTGTTTTATACACCTTTCATCATATGACAGGCGTTCTCCTGGATCCCTCTCTTATCAGTCTAATGCATAGTAAACTCCTTTACTAATATTTTGCAAACAAACATTGCTTTGGATATCTTATATCTTTTTAGACTTTGTCTATCTCTGAAAATGATTTTCAGATTCCATGAATATCACATAACTATCCAAACTTTCGAAGTTCGGGTCTCGTGGAAGCAAACATATTTCACTTGACCGAAATGGAATTTTAGCTTTTGGATCGAAGGACGGGAGTCATATCATCCATAGCATTAGCGGGAGAATACCGAAAGCATGCGATAGGACAAGTCTTTCTCGGCACTCTTGAGGACAATCCTCACATTACGTTACCAACCGTAAAGTTTTAACCAGATATTTAACAGCTTATTCAATTTTAATAGGGAAGGTTGAAACGCGAGCCATTATCCTACAACTATTATGCAAATCACACTTAGAAATTGTTCAAAATTAATTGCACTGAGAATTAAAACAAGTTAATTCTACAGTGAGCTCCCACTCAAATCAATATCTCTCATAATTGATTGTGAGTGATTCAAGATCCAAATTACAATTCAACGCCAAGGATGTATCCATCTCAAGTGACGAGAATTGCAATTGGTAGGCCAACTTGCCAATCACATCTCTATGTGACTCTTGTTCATCTTTCGATGCATGTGTTCCGAGCTCATGACTTTCGTGCCTGAACGTCAAGACAACCAAGTGATCTCGCTGCGAGGTCTCAACTCACCCGCCTCACACTTCTCTAATCGTTCGTACCCATGTAACCATGTGATACCCCGAAGAGATAGGTGCCGTGACGGTGCTACACTTGGGAGAACAGTAACTACTTGATATTTTGTGAGAGATCACCCTAATAAAAAGCGACTACTGCGCAATCAAGAAGGGTGCATCAAGAGGGATAAACATCTCAAGCAATTCATAATAGCATGATATGGTATAGCCCTTTCTGACGAAGAAGTCTTTCATTCCTTCGTCTTCGGCATTCGCGTCGGTGTTCACCTTTGCGAAGATTGCCACCACCTTGTTGATGCACCAAATAATATTGCTATCTCTATAGCTTAATAAAATAAGTGCATTACATAAGGTTGACACGTAGGTCATTAAAGTGCAATCATATGGCTCCAACCATCATGCCGAATCATGACACACAGGTCATGTTAATCAATTTACATCATATAGTCATCTCATACATAATCAAATTATTATGAACACTGCTATACCACATCACATGCACATGCAAACCATCCTGCAAAACCAAGTTAGACGCCTCTAATCAGTCCATGCAAAAACTTGTTTTACGTGGCTTCTAAGGTTTCGAAACAAACCGAATCTACCAACGTCCATCATCAAGTATGATAATTCAAGTTGCTAGATTAACTTTCCAGGGTGTATGAAACATGAGATAATAAAATCTCGAGCCCCATACTAAACTTCGTCATATGCGTGACCCCCGTGCAGATCACATCTGCATTGCCCTTTCGTCTGTGAAGCATCCATATTTCTTTTGACTATGGTGGAACCCAAAGAACTGTTAGCACTTCGTTGATCTATCAATCAGTATACTCAGGAGCAGCATGAAAGGATCGCGGATTGTCAGAACTTTGTAAGATTCCACCATTCCATCAAGATATGGACTACGCAAATTCACGGGAAGCAATAGGAACATCGGGTAACAGATTTCATCTGCTACCCGCACAAATAATTTTCAGCAATAGATCTCATCTACTACAAAATTATACTATGCAATACCCATACATCTCATGTATTCTAGATCATAACATGCATCTACTCATAGCCTGGCTCTTGATGCCACTGTTGGGGAACGCGACAGAAAAAAAATTCCCGGTATAGCGAGCACGCCCAGGACCACTATGGAGACTGCATACAAGGTTTGATCTGATCCGTACTGACTCGAAGCGCAGCGGAAGTAGAGTCGATGACGAACGGCGGTGCAGATCCCCGCAGCTAGGATTTTACAACCTCCCAACCGCGAGGATGTATACCCTCATCTGCCCTGCGGACAGCCCTCCGGGAGGCGGTCGCATAGCCCCCCGGACGGTGTCGCGGACAGCCCTTTGGGAGGACCTCCGAAACTCGGACTGTCACTCGGACAGCCCTTCGGGAGGACCTCCAAAACTTGGACGGTCACACAGACAGCCCTTCGGGAGGCACTCTCGAACTAAGACCGAAACTACGATCTCTCTACAGAGTTGCACACATACGGTGTCATCTATCCGGCAGGGCTTCGCCGTCCAGAACTAGTTCCTGCCGGAACCCAGACAGCCTTTCGGCTCTACGAAACTATTTCGCTCGGAGGGAGAGAGAGAGCTTGCAAAGCAAAGCATGTGTATGAGAGCACAAGGATGAGGATTTTGGGCTGCCTCCTCACCCCTATTTATAGGATGAGAGACTATGGTAAAAATACCAAAATGCCCTCAGATATTTTCACTATTCATAATAGTGATTCCACTATTCATAAATAGTGTTCCCCACTATTCACAATAGTGTTTTCCACTATTTCGTAATAGTGTTTTCACTAGTCATGAGATATTTTCTCCCAATAGTGTTTCCCACTATTCATAATAGTGTTTCCACTATTCACAAATAGTGTTTCTAATAAAGTAATCCAAAAAGCACTTTCACTATTCATGACGATATTTTTCAGCGTCCGTTCGAACTAAAAATATTTATGTGGGCTTAGAACATTTCTAGTACCCACTAAAATAATTTTCAATACGATCCGGAACAATTCCGGAATAGTGATTTTCATCTGTGAAAAGCATCTGAAGCGGTTCCGGCAGCTCCGGAACATTTCCGGTTATTCTTCCGGAAAGTTCCCAGAAGTTTCCAGAATGATTCTGGCACCCTCCAAGAATTATCAGGCATGTGCCAAAACCAATTTGACTTTATGGTATCCTCTGAAACAACTTTTCAGTTTCACCAAAACTGTTCCGGTGACCTGTCTGCGGAACATTTCCGTTGTCCGAAACTTTTCCGGTGTCCGAAACTTTTCGGTGATTTTCTCTCAGACTCCCTGTCTAGTATTCAACAGATAGATGACCCTTAAGCGTGTGACCCTATAGGTTCGGTGAAGCATAGACATGACCCGGAACCCCTTCCGATCAATGATCAACATCGGAGCCGTGGACACCCATATCGATCCCTATACCCACACGAATAAATATTCGAGTGAACCTCCAGTTGCCATGTGCTATTCCTTTTGCTTCGCGATATGTTACAAATACCCGAGGTGAGACATGTTGGCATCCCCATGGATCAACAACTTGTCCACTATGCCAGTTACCTCGTTATCGGTATTGTTCTCTTTTCTCGTTCCCGTGTTCTCGCAAAGTGTCTGGCCAGACGATGATGGATACCGTAACACCGAGAGGGCCCAGAGATATCTCTCCATCGTCGGAGGAGAAAATCCCAATCTTGAGCTATCAAGTTACTTCACTTACTTTTCCATGAACCCGTAAGCCGCCGTAATAGCCACCCATTTACGGATGACGTTTAACAAACCCCAAAGTTCATGAAGCAAGCATGAAGAAACTCGATACTCTCATGGTCTAAGGAATTATGCAAACATTAACTTCTCTGTGTTATTAACCATTAACTTATGACGAATGTATCTCATAGCATAACATTAATTTGGGTCGATTCAACACCAATGTTCTTCTAACATTGTGCCCTCAAAATTGCCGGCATAGCCATGCCCATGATCAGGAAAACAGGAGCATCATGCAATACTTGAGCCAGTCTTAGAGGCCAGACTAGGAATACATTTTACCATTTATTATCCCACACGTGCACATGAGTTTCCCTCCAAGCCTCGTTTTATTTGTAGACTCGAGAATCATTGCAGTTATAGCATGGAACATAAACATAATTATGAACAGGGAGATAATCAATAACATTTATTATTGCCTCTAGGGCATATCTCCTACAGCCGGCACCCAAGCCGGTCCTCATTTTTGAACCGTCGAAATGCATGCGCCAACGCGTGGAGTCTGGGGGAGGCGGCACGAACTCGGTCTCTGCCCAGTCGACGAGAAAGTCATCCAACGCCTGCGACTTGATGGCGGTACACGGCTCGTACCAGATCTCATGGTCGGCGAGGGCGATGACCCATTTGGCGATCCGAACTATGGAGTCCCGGCCGTTCATGATCTCTCCGAGCGGGGCCGTGCTCACTACGGTGATGGTGTGCTCCTGGAAGTATTGCTTGACCTTCGTGGTGGAGAAATAAATGTCGTAGCACATCTTCTGGTAGTGGGGGTAGTTTTGCTTGGAGGCGGAGAGGACCTCGCTGAGGTAGTAGACAGGGCGCTGGACCGGCAGGGATTTGCCCTCCTCCGTCCGCTCGACCACCAAGAGGACGTTGATGAGGCGAGTGGTCGCCGTGATGTAGGCGAGCAAGGGCTCCTTCTCAGTCGGCGCGGCCAGGATGGGCGCGCGGGTGAGAGCCAGCTTGAGTCCATGGAAGGCCTCATCCATCTCGTCGGGCCAGTCGAACATGCCCGGCTTCTTTGTGTGGCCCGACGCGACCAGAGCCGTCTTGAGAAGGAGCCCGTAGAGGGGCAAGGCCTTCTCCACCAGCCGGCTGATGAACCGGCTGAGCGAGGCGAGGCAGCCGATGAACTTTTGGATGTTGTGGAGCCAGGTCGGCTTGGGCATGCGCTCGATCGTGCTGATCTTCTTCGGGTTAGCTTCGATGTCGTGGGCGGACACGAGGAAACCCAGGAGCTGGCCGGCGGGGACACTGAAGACACACTTCTCCATGTTAAGCTTGATCTTGTACTCGTGTAGGTTTGCGAAGGTCTCCCGAAGATTGTCGAGGAGGCTGAAGTGCTTCTTGGTCTTGACGACGATGTCATCGATGTAGACGTGGACGTTCCTGCCTATCCGAGACAGGAGGCACTTCTGCATGCACCGTTGGAAGGTGGCGCCGGCGTTCTTTAGGCCGAAGGACATGGTGATGTAGCAGTAGGCCCCGAAAGGCATGATGAAGGAGGTCTTGAGCTGGTCCTTCGGATCCAGCTTGATCTGGTGGTAGCCGGAGTAGGCGTCCAGGAAGGACAACAAATCACAGCCAGCCGTGGAGTCAATGACTTGATCAATCCGTGGCAGGGCAAATGGGTCCTTGGGGCACGCCTTGTTCAGGCTGGTGTAGTCCATGCACATGCGCCAGGTCTTGTTCTTCTTCAGCACCAGGACTGGGTTGGCTAGCCAGTCCGGGTGGAAAACTTCCATGATGAAGCTGGTTGCAAGGAGCCTGGCGATCTCTTCTCCTATAGTGCACCGCTTCTCCTCAGAGAAACGGCGTAGGGGCTGCTTGACCGGTTTAGCGTCCAGCCGGACGTGTAATTTGTGCTCGGCGAACTTCCTCGGAACACCCGGCATATCCTTGGTGGACCATGCAAAGATGTCCCGATTCTCACGGAGGAAGTCGACGAGCTCGCCTTCCTATTTGCTGTCGAGGCGGGAACCGATGGTGACGCACTGAGCGGGGTTGGTCGGGTCGAGCGGGATCTGCTTGGTGTCCTTGGACGGCTGGAAGGAGGCCTCGCCAACCGACTACGAGGGAGGAGCCGGCACGGCCGGCTGGCTAGTAGCAAGGGCCACGAGCCGGTCGAGCTGCCGCTTTTCCTCGGCTATCTCTAGGGCCTCGGCCAGTCGGCTGCCGTCTCGAGCGCACTCGAGCGACATCTTGTAGTCTCCCGCGATGGTGATGATTCCCTTGGGGGCCGGCATCTTGAGATTGAGGTAGGTGTAATGGGGGATCGCCATGAACTTGACGAGAGCCGGCCGACCCAGCAGCGCGTGGTAGGGACTCGCGAGGTCCACTACCTCGAACAGCACCGGCTCGCGGTGGAAGTGACTGGGACCGCCAAAGAGGACGTCAAGCTGGATCTTGCCGACAGGGGAGCAGGACTTCCCTAGCACGATGCCATGGAAAACCGTCCGGCTCGCCTGAAGGTCTTCTATTTTCAACCCCATCTTGCGCATCGTGTCAAGGTAGAGGATGTTGATGCTGCTGCCACTATCAATCAGCACCCGTGAGAAGCGGCAGGTGCGCTTCTCGGTGGCGATGGTGGGGTTCAGGACCAGGGCATAGCTGCCGGGACTCGACATCATGGTCGGGTGATCTACCCGGCTCCAGGTGACCAGCTTCTCCGACCAGTGCATGAACTTGGGAGTTGCCAGGATGGTAGCGTTCACCTCACGATGGATCCGGTGTTGAGCATGTTTGCTTGTCTCTTCACTGGTGAAGATAATATAGCAACCGTCCTGGTTGGGGAATTGGTCGTGTAGGCGACCGTTGTTCTGGCCAGAGCCGGAGCCGACGCCGGGGCCGGCACACGGGCTGGCAACGCGGGAGGAGCCGGAAGGTCGTCCCCCTCGGGCCAGTCGCTGTGAGAAGCTGCACTGCCGGAGCGTGTACGTGGAGGGCTTCGCCCCAGAGTGGTTCTTGTAGGGGAGGTCGAGCATCTGCTCGAACGTGAGCTTGGGCTGCCAGGCAACCTTGCCAGCGCACTGGCGCTGGCTAGAAGACTGGGCAGCTGGCTCCTGCTCCTCGATGGTGGCAACCTGCCGGCTCCCATAGCAGGAGTCAGGTTGGTCATTCTTGCGCTTGTTGTTGTGCGGCTGCCGGTTGTCGGCAGCCAGTCGGGACGCCGCCGGCATCGGTGTCGCCTTGGCAAGCGAAGTCATCTTGACCCGAATGGCGGAGTCGACCGTGGCGTACTTGTCCGCCTTGGTCATGAGCTCGGCTAGCGTAGCCGGCTCAGAGCATAGGAGCTTGTGCTTGAGGGTGGTGTTGTCATGACAACCTTTGATGAAGTACTGTATGGCTTGCACCTCATGCACCCCGTCACAGGAGTTGCGGAGCTCGGTCCACCGGGTGAGGTAGTCGCGGAGGGACTCGTCCGGCCCCTGAACGCACATGTCTAGTTCATGGTGGTGGCCAGGCCGCTCGTAGGTGTCGGTGAAGTTGCGGACAAAGGCTTCCTTAAAGTCCGTCCAGGTGTTGATGCTGCCGGCTGCCAGGCTGTTGAGCCAGGTGCGGGCTGAGCCGATCAGCATGAGGGGAGCGTAGCGGATGGCTACACGCTTGTTCCCCCTGGCGATGCCGACTGTGGTGGTGTAGTCGATCAGCCAGTCTTTAGGTTTGGCAGCCTCGTTATACTTCAGGGTGTCTCGGGGGAGCGTGAAGCCGGTTCAGAACGGCTCGTTGTGGATCCGAGGGCCGAAGCATGCCGGTCCAATCGTGTCCTCCTCCTCGAGGAGGGCCGACTGCACGAGCCGGTCGATGGGGAGACGGGCGTCATTCTCGCTGTGGGGGACACGTGGTCCGAGTCGGGCCGAGAGCTTGGGGCAGATAACAGGCGGAATCGACCGTTCCGGCTCGCGCCGCGGGGACGGCATGTGCCCGCGGATGCGCAGGCAGCCGGTAGCCGGCGCCTCGTGGTGGCGGCCGTTGGGAAGTGGGTTGTTGGTGCGCCAGCTATTTATAGCCGACTGCTCGTTCGTCGGTAGCTGAGAGTGCCGGGGGTTCCTTGCCTCCACCCGGCGGCCAGAGGCGTGAGGGGAACAGGAGTGGTAAGCTGGCCGACGGCCAGCAATCCCCGTGCCCTCGCGCTCGAGCCTGGGGTCTTCAAAGGTAGCGCCGCTCGCCGCGAGCTGCTGCTGCTGCGCGTCAGCGGTGTCAACGAGGTCCTTGATGTGACGCTCGCGGGCGGCACGCTCTTCGCCTTCCAAGGTAGCCAAATCCTCGTAGGCTACCTTGGCGGCCCGCAGGTTGGCCGCGTGGGTGTCGTAGACGGGCATGTTGCCACCCAAGATTTCGGCGACCACGTGATCGCGGTCGCGCACAGCCCACGCTGGCTGGGCTCGGTGCTAGCCGAGGTGAGACCGTAGGCGAAGGCGTACTCCCGCTGAGCGGCCTCCATGCGGCGCCGCGTGGCCATGAGGGCGTTGGCATCCTCGAACAGGAGGCGGTGAGCCACCTCCAGCTGGGCTATGGCGACGTCGGGGTTGGCCGTCGGGGCAATGGGGGTGCTCAGGCCCCGAAGGGTCGCACCGTGCGGATCGAAGGTGCCGACGCGGGCAGCGGCGACGGCGGCCTTGGCCCATGCACGAACGGAGGAGGTGGAGGAGATGATGGCCATCGCTTCCACGCGGACGTGAGAGCTGCTGGACTGGGTCGCAACGAGTGCTCCCACAACCGTGGGCGGGTCGGCGCAGTTGAGCACCTGGCTAGGGTACTCGTCGACGACCGGCGCTTCGGCAAGGCTTAGCCTGCCGAAGCGCTCGGTGAGCGCGTCAATGTCGAGCGTGAGGTCGACGATGCTGCCTGTAGGGCCTACTAGAGCAAGCCCCACGAGCCTGCGGTTTCGCCTGGACGTGCGGCAGCGGGGGGGAATGGCGAGGGGTCTCACCCAGAGCATGAATCCGGCCGGCGCCGCGTACGGCCCCACGATGGGCGCCAACTATCGTCATTTTCTTACGACAGATGCCATGGGTAGGCTTATCGAAGGTGGTTGGGGCCAGAGGATGCCGATGGGCTCCGGTGCGGGATTAGGCACAAGCGGTGGTGACACACGATGTACCCAGGTTCAGGGCCCTCCGTGGGAGGTAACACCCCTAGTCCTGCTTTGTCTAGTTGATGGATGGGTATGTTTACAAGGTTGCTCCTGGAGCTGTTGTCTAGAGGAGGAAGAGGGAGCAGCCGGCTCGCCTTCCTCCGCTATGAAGGTGGATATGTGGGAAGTGTCTCGTGGGTGTGTGTGTGTGTGTGGGTGTGTGAGACTCCTCGTCCCCATTGCATGGGGGGCTCGGGGGGGGGGTTATAGGCCAACTCCCCGGCTTACAATATTCTTAGGGTATAGTATGGGGGGACCCGGCTGGCAGCCTCTTAGACTAGCCAGGGGGTCACACCTCGTGAGCCATCTCGTCGCCCGTAGGGTTCACCGGCTACGTGGTCCCATCACCTACTGGGGCCTGCTAGCCGGCTCCGTGATTGGCCCTCGCCCACCTGCTACGGCACGGGCTGCCCAGGAGGCGTCGTCTTGCGCCAGCCGGCCGAAGTCTCCGATACGGCCGGCTGCACTGTAGCCACGTCGGAGCAGGTAATCGAGTGGACGAGGGCGTTCCGGCACTATTGCCCCGCCCGGTCGCGGTCGGCCAAGGTCAGCGGTACGATCGGCCGAACTGTAGCCACGCGCACCCGTGCGTCAGCGATCATTATGGCTACATTGGTGCCCGTCGTGGGGGTCCCGTCGTGTCGCCGTACCTGCGTGCAGAGGGATGGGACGGGTGCCTATCCGCCCAAGGGTCAACGAAGGAGGTGGCCCGAAGGCAGTCGACCACGTCCAGCCGGTCAGGGGCCGAGCCGGCTCCTCGAGCAGTCGTCCTTGATCCAGCCGGCAATGCGCCTGCCGGCTACGCGCCAGACGGCCTGGAAGCAGCCGGCCATGTAATTTTTCTTGAAGCGGGGGAGAGAACCCCGTTACTTTGTCTACCCATGGGTAATAACCCCATCAACAATTCAATGAAGGAATAACTCATACTAGAAGGATGCATAAAGGAAAAGAAAAACACTAAAGATGCATATCATGTGAACAAAACTACAATCGAGGTATACCGATAATTGTTGAAGAATAAAGATGGGATGCCTTCCGGGGGATCCCCAAGCTTAGATGCTTGAGTCTCCTTGAAATATTTACTTGGGGAGCCTTGAGAATCCCCAAGCTTTAACTCTTGTCTCTCCGTATTCTTGTTATATCGATACCTCCTCGATCTTCGAACACTTCATTCACACAAAACTTAACAAAACCCTCATGAGATCTGTTAGTATAATAAAGCAAATTCCTACTTTAAGTACTGTTGTGAACTCATTACAAATTCATATTAGCATTATATCTATTGTAGTCCAACTTGACCATGGTTCATACCCCGATACAACCCATAGATTCATCAAAATAAAAGAACAATGCATAGAAAACAGAATTTGTCAAAAAACGGACAGACTGTAGCAATCTGAAAACTTCGTATACTTATATAACTCAACAATTCTGAAAAATTAGGAAAAAAATAAAAACATTGCATAGAAGTACTGTGTAAAAATTTCAGAAAATTTTGACATTCCAGTAAAAAATATAAATTCACGCACTACAGCCAAAGTTTCTGTTTTTCACTGCACACAACAAGCAATCTAATCATCCTAAAAGCAAATATTGACACATTATTTTTATAATACAATGGACATATACAAGGGGATATTTTTTCCAAAAGCTTCCATGAAAAATTCTACATTGTTTCCATGAGCATAAACACAAGTGTTCAAGGTCGACCCTCACTTCTCCAATGCACAACCTTCCAATCAGTTCTCTTTTTGAAAAACTTCTTAGGCATATGAGGCAAGTAACTCTTTTTTTTGTTTGTTTCACCCACAACTAAATAAATAAAAAATGGAAAACAAAATCTATATAGTGAAGAAAGCAAACAAGCACACACGAGAATATCAACCCCATGTTATTGCTCCCCGACAACGGCGCCAGAAAAGAGCTTGATAATCCCCAAGTGCAAGGAATCATCGTAGCAATTTCCAAAGGTGGAAGTGATAAGTATGCAGTGTCGAACCCACAAGGAGCTAAAGGTAAGATCAATATTCTCTCAAGTCCTCTCTTCCACCGATACGACTCTACATACACCAAACGTTTGATTCCATCTAGAAACGAGAAATAAAACTACGTTGTGGGTATGAAGAGGATAGCTTTGCATGATATCGGAGAACTAAAATATAAAAATAGGTGTTGTTATCATAATATTGCAATATATTACAAATAACGAGTGTGGAATAATGATGGGTCGGTGTGCGGAATTATCCTAGGTAATTGTTAGCAAGATCGGAAATCATTATTGCAATTTTATATGAGGGAGAGACATAAGCTAACATATTTTTTCTACTTGGATCATATGCGCCTATGATTGGAATCTAGCAAGCATCCGCAAATACTAAAGATCATTAAGGTAAAACCCAACCATAGCATTAAAGCATCAAGTCCTCTTTATCCCATACGCAACAACCCCCTTACTCGGGTTTATGCTTCTCTCACTCAAGCAACCCACTATAAGCGAATCATGAACGTATTGCAACACCCTACAACAGGAATCCTTCATGTGTGCGCAGCACGGAAGGCACCATAGGACAACACCAAAATAAACATACAACTCAAACCAATCTAGATCATCAATCAACCCAAAGGACAAAAGAAATCTACTCAAAACATCATAGAGGACAACACATCATTGGATCATAATATGTGGTATAAAACACCATGTTCAAGTAGGGGATTACATTAGGGTGCGGGAGAGTAGACCGCTAAAAGGATATGAGGATGGTGATGAAGAAGGTGATGTTGATGAAGACGATCACCGCGGCGATGGTTCCCCTGGTGGCACTATGGCACCACCGAGAGAGAGGGGAAGAGGGTCTCCCCCTTGTGATTCCTCCTCCATGGCCTCCCCCTTGGTGGGGAGAGGTTCTCCCTCTGGTCCTTGGCCTCCATGGTGTTGATGGCCCCTCCGGGATAATGAAGATGGCCTCCGGTGATGGTGACTCCCTCCGGCAAGGTGTCGGAGAGGGCCAATGTTGGTTTTTGTGGCTCTGGAGGTTTTCGGCAGCGAAACTCTCGATCTAGGTTTCTTTTTGGAGGTTTCAACATTTATAGGAATTTTTGGCGTCGATCTCACGTCAAGGGGGGCCACGAGGCGGTGGCAAGCCTGCTAAGCGCGACCACCCCCTGGTCGTGCCTGGCAAGCTTGCCACCTCCTCGTGGATCTTATGGCCCAGCTCCAATACTTCGGGGGTCTCTTTTGGTCCACAAAAAATCATACTAAATTTTCAGCCCATTCCGAGAACTTTTATTTCTGCACAAAAAATGACACCATGGTAGTTCTGCGGAAAACAACGTCAGTCCGGGTTAGTTCTAATAAAAATCATATCAAAATCATATAGAATTATTGTAAACATGGCATGAATACTTCATAAATTATAGATACGTTGGATACGTATCACGTGCCCACCTCGTGGCCCATCTCCGTGTGAAACCAACGCTAAAGATTCCTATAAATATAGAAACCATCAGAAATAACCCTAGACTCCTCGTTCTGCTGCCGCAAGGCCTCTATATCAATGAAAAACCAATTGGGAGAGAAAATATTACCCTGCCGGAGAGGGTAGATCATCTCCGGTGGCCATCTTCATCATCCCGGTGGAGTCCATGATGAGGAGGGAGTAGTCCACCCTCGGGTCTGACGATTTGTACCAGTAGCTATGTGTTCAATCTCTCTCTCTCTCTCTCGTATTCTTGAGATGGTATGATATTGATGTATCACGGGCTTTGTTAATATAGTTGGATGACATGGTGTTTTCCCCTCTCTATCTTGTTGTGATGAATTGAGTTTTCCCTTTGAGATTTTGTTATAATCGGATTGAATACTTTTATGGATTTGAGAGCACTTGATATATGTCTTGCATGCGGATACCCGTAGTGACATTGGGGTATTCAAGTGATTCACTTGGTATATGTTATGTACTCAACTTGAGGATTCCCGAGGTGACATTGGGGTAATCTATGCATAGGGGTTGATACGCGTTCCTGTCCTAGCTTCTCCGATAGAAATCTTGGGGCACTCTTTGAGGTTCTTTGTGTTGGATTGACTATTATGAATCTGAAATTGTTTGATGTGTATCATATAATTAACTCATGGATACTTGTGGTGATATTGGAGTATCTAGGTGACGTTAGAGTTGGTTGATGTGTATCATATGGTGTTATTCTAGTACGAACTCTTAGTTAGATCGGTCGGAAAGGATAACTTGGTTATTTTAGTACAAACTCTTGGATAGATCGATCGGAAAGGATAACTTGGTTATGTTAGTATGAACTCTTGGATAGATCGATCGGAAATGATAACTTTATGGTGGTTTCATATCCTACAAACAATTTCTCCTTATGCTCTCCGCTAGATAAGAACTTTGGAGTGATTATTCGTTGCACATTGAGGGATGGTTATGCGATCCAATTGTATTAGCATTGTTGAGAGATTGTACTAGCGAAAGTACGGACCCTAGGCCTTGTTTTCAAGTATGGCAATACCGTTTGTGCTCACTTTTTTCACTTGCTACCTTGTTGTTTTTATATTTTCAGATTACAAAAATCAATATCTACTATCATTATTACACTTGTATCACCATCTCTTCGCCGAACTAGTGCATCTATGTGTTTAGGGCACAAGAGATTTCTTGTATTTTATTGCAGGGTTGTTTGAGAGAGACCATCTTCATCCTATACCTCTCACAAATTGATAAACCTTATATCATCTACTTGAGAGAAAATTGCTATTTTCCTACAAAACTCTACGTTTGGAGGCCACCATTTGGATATATCGCAGAGTTTTGGATATATCGTAGAATTTCTTGTATTTGATTGCAGGGTTGTTTGAGAGAGACCATCTTCATTCTATACCTCCCACGAATTGATAAACCTTATGTCATCCACTTGAGGGAAAATTGCTATTTTTCTACAAAACTCTACGCTTGGAGGCCACCATTTGGATATATCGTCAAGCGTAGAGTTTTGTAGGAAAAACGTGACGAAGAGTGTACCATTTGTGGAATTGCATCTCGACTATCCAAAAGTTTATTCATTGAATGGTAACTGAAATTTCCAACTATAACGTCACATTGACTTCTTTAATACGTGTAGTAGTGTTATCTCGAAGGGCCTAACCCCAAACTTCATTGAAATAGAGGGAATAATTTATAGATTATCTCTAAGAAACACAGAGCTAGTATTTACAGGGTCGGCTTTTCAGAAAACAGAACTGGAACTCTACTCATGTCTTCATACATGCTGATTACACAACCCTCGAGAGAGAACTCTAATACACTTTGACCAAGGAGAAAGCAACTAAAACATGATTCAGAAACAAGATAGCCCGCCTGCAGCTCTCCTGGATTGAAACTCGTGATTGCTAGACTCAAACATCCTCTTAGCATAACTAACTCTGCTGTCAAAGATTCGTGTGTCCTTTTCCAGATTTTCACAAGTATTATATCAGCCTACTATTATCAGGGTACTTATAGATGAGCTACCTACAGAGTAAAAATTGATTAGTAGGAAGCAATCGTCCAACTCTTCTGGCATCTATACACACTCCACAGTATAGGCGAATGGAGCCACTTCTAGTTATTTTTAAGTAGGCAGTTAGGTGCGCAAAAGGGTGCATCACACATTCATTTCTCAAAAATATGTTCTCTTTTAGATGCCTTCACAGAAACTGAAATCATGAATGCTATGAACGAAAATAACAACAACGTGATTTGAAAGAACAACAGAATGATAACCACACTGAAATTGATATATACAACATGTTGTCTGACATGTCCCACCTGCTGTAGTAGTGTAGTAGAAAATGAGCAGATAGTACAATTCAGTTTCTTTCAAAACAATTTTGGTTTCAGAACAACTGTTCATTTTTTTTTTTGCAGAAGAATAGTTTGATCTATAAACACTAAGGATGCTAGAATCTTGGTGAATAGGGGTGTTATTAAATCTAAATGTGGTGAATAAAACGGACCATGTGGTAAGATATGTAGGAGCTTACTGAATCATTACTGTTGAAATAAAGGAGCTACAAAATTCTCAGATATAGGTCAGAATGTTACTGTAAAACATAGTAGATTAAGGCAACTAGATTTAAAGAAAATGCAAGACATTTGATAGAACTAAATATAAATCTGCTCCCATTAGCTGGATTGATAATATTTACTTGAATCAGATTATCTTAGAGGATTCATCCAAATACTAGAAGAACTTGTGATAGAGTGATTGATCCCATAAAGTGCTCCAGAGTGGAATATAGCAAATTCAATCTCCATAGACTCCTAGAACTAATGATTACATGTACTACTTCCCAGAAGAGAGTTTAGGTGTGTACGATAACCAATCAAGGTTCTGGAGATGTTGGAGATCTGGTTGAAGCCTGACTACTTTGCTCTCTACACCTGTTGAATAATAACATTAGATGGAAGAGTTTGCCTCCATAAGTCGCACGTTGCAACTCAAGTGGGAACAAAACAGTATTCCAGTAACAAACTCAAGGAAAGAATTTCCAAGAAAAAATAATGTTCATATACTAGCTAATTTTGGTCTACGCAGGAGAACAATTTTGGTCTAATTTTGGTCCTTTTCTCTATCAGGCCTTCGTTGGCATGTCTGAAGCTAGTGCTTGGTTGCTAAAAAAATGTAAAGCACAATTCAGAAACAAGTTCACCTTTTGCATTGCTCTAAATCTCATTAGAGTGAGGAAGAGTTGTACACTTTGTCATACCCTGCTAGACTCGGCGACATGTTCGTTAGCGATTGATTTCGGAGCCACGTTCGGGTATGGGGTGCCTTGCGTGGCCACTTTACGCGATCTGCCAGATGCCGCTCCTCGCTTTGTGCCGCTCGCCTCTCCGCCGACCTCGTCCTGCTCTATTGCTGGCACCTTTGGAAGCATCGCAATGGTGTCGTGTTCCAAGAATACAAACATAGTAACCATATAGGGTAAAGTTTACCTTTTTGAGAAATGGCTCAAGCCTTCCTCTTAAAAAGCAAAGATAATTTGGTGGTACTAGCTCTTACAGGAACTCTTGAAGATAACAAACAAAGCGCTACCCACGCCGCAAAACTCATGATGTTTTTTTTAAGTTGCAAAACTGCCTATGTAGCAAAACATAGCTAATAAAGAGCAAATGTCACTGAGAACACACACCAAGTAACAACCATCAAATAAAAAAATCGTTATAGAAGGACATGACCCTAAGAAACAAAAGGAAAAGAAAGAAAAGGAAAGACAGGACCATGGACTCCCAACAATTGAAATTATCTCGAGAGGAACATTGATGAGAATGGTTTTTCAGTTGACCAGAAAGCACAAGAGTTATCTGAAGTTATGCCCAACTTGCAGAACTGAGTCGTCACTTCTCAAAACAACAAGATGTAATGATTGAGAGAAAACATTGTTCAACTACAATTAGAGATCAACGAGAAAGAAGAGGAGAGTTCATCAATGTGCAGGAGCTTTACGTAAACCTGTTCTGGCAGATTAATCTGCCTCGTTATTTCGATCGAACCAGAGACTAATCCAAACACCAAACTAGTGATTTTGGCAACAACATACAAAACAATTTTGAAGAGCATGACAAAGCGAAACGTAGGTGAAAATTGGAAAGCATCAGATTTGGGATTACTTACCTCGCCGACGGAATGGTGACTCGCCTGGCCGGGAGAGCTCTTCCTCCGCACGTTGATCTGTATCCTCGCGGGGTGGGCTCTCGATCCGCCCACTGATCCGCATCCTCGTCGGGGCAGGGCTCTCCCTCCGCCCGCCGATTCGCATCTTCGTCGGGGCGGGATCTCCCTTCGGCCGCCGATCCGCATCCTCGTCGGGGCGGGCTCTCCCATGGCAGCCTCCATAGGACCGGCCGAGCGACAGCATGAACGATGAGGCATGTCGGCGAACAACTTTCTAATCCTCTCTAGAGTTGACCCGAGGCTTTTTTCTCCCAAAAGAAACAAATATACTATCAACTAACCGTGTGATTTTGATGGAAAAAAAAGGACAAAACCCATTCGGGTGTGAGGATAAAAGTAAAGAAGTAAAGTTACCTCAGGGAACAAAACCTTACGGCACGTCGTCGATGGGTGGGATGCAATTCCATGCAATCCAAAGATTCTGGCTCGGTTGTTCGACTGGGATGAAGAATTACTTATTCTTTATTCTTCACCCAGGTCTTAAATAGACGATCTATTTAAAAAAAATATATATATATAAAACAACGATTCGCTACTGCAATCCACCCTCAATCTTCCCCTCTACGCCGCCACGCACCCGAGATGCCTGCCCACCCGATTCCGCGCCACCCACCAGAGACCGCCCGCCGCCGACGAGGGCCGCGCCGGCGATCTCCCCTCAGCCCACCTGCGACCGCCCGTGCTCGCCCCTATCCACGGCCCTCTCCTTCCGCCCAGCTCCGGTCCGTCGCCGGTCATCCGTAGCATGAGCGCCAGGTCCCATCCTGAACCTCCTCGTTCTGCGCCGCCCCGACTGCACTGCGCACGCGCGCCTCCCGAGCCGCCGTCCCACCGGTGCCACGACCGGCCTCTTGCGCAGCTCCCGGCCGCCGTCCCCTGCGCCTCCTCCCGCGTCTCCCCCACCTTGCCTGTGCAGCATCATGGCTGTACGTCTCCAGCGCCATCTGCTGCAGCCCCGCGGTAAACCCCTTTCATGCCATGGACAAAGGCCATAGACCAGTTCGACAAGACCATGGTGCTTGCACGCGGGATGCCCCTCCCCGCCGGTGCCCCCTCTGAAGAAGATGTGGTGAGTCCCTGGACACTCGTGTGACGCCTCTGCACTGCCTTTGAGGAGTACGGCGACTGCCCGGAGGCCAACCCGTTCAGTGTGACCGTCATGCATGTCCTTTCCTGCCTCTTCCATGTCCTCCCTTCTTACTCTCAAGCTTGAGCACCAAGCAAGCACCAAGCAGCAGCTCAGCCAAACCCCGGCACTCTTTCTGAATTTTATTGTACCTGCAGCGTACATGTTATGTCTGATGCTGAATTTGGACACTGTAATACACTGAACAGACAACAAGTGCTGAACCGGTTCACGAACTAGCCTGATTGATTCAATCCCCATGTCTTTGTGTCAATGCCTGCAAGGGAGCAAGCGTACTGGAGGGATGCTTGAATGGAGAGTAATTTGCTACAATGTTTTACATTATTTATTTATTTATGGTCATTTCTTGAATCTATGATATAATATCTAATGCATTATGTAGAAACCAAAATGATGTTCGTTGTTACCGTCTTTCTTCCATTCATTTGTGATTTGAGAAAATTCCTCAGAATTAGGTGAATATCATTTATGCTTGTGTTATCTCTATCGTTTTATGGTTTACTACCAGTGGCACACTGTGGTTACCGTGTGTGTCTTGAATCAAGTAGCATGTGATTGAGCAAATGAACGAAATATAGGTGAAACATATATTTTTTGGAAGAGATGGGTGCTACGTACTTCTGTTCAAGTGTTCCCTTTAATTTTTCATAGTTTACATTGAGACACAGTAATTGCTTAAAGCATGTTTTTGACTGCAGTGTTGCTCGCTGGCATCTCCACCATTCATCTTGTCATTGACAGAAACCCCACCTTGCCATTGATATATAGAACCCCAGGCTCTTCCACCTGCAACAAACAAATAAAAGGACTTGATTTATGGGCTTGTAATTTGGTTGCATCAACCTATAAATTCCTAAGGTTCGTAAGCGGTACTATATTTCCCGAGTCAGGGTATCTACATGGAAGGTTACTACAGCACTACACATATCTTGCAGAGTTTTCTCTTTTGCTGAAAATAGTAGGTGAGTGTTAATCTTTTGCAGGTTCTGAATTTGACACTATTATATGTTTATAAAGGATAAACTTCTATAGCTCTTTTCCCTTTGTAATTGAACAACTTGGATCACTTATGATGTTTTTTGGTGCTATACTTCTAACTGAAATATGTAGTGTAGTGCATCTTACACTATTTGCTTGTCCAGAAACTGGAACAGCCAACCGAGGTTCAGTAGTGGAGGATCCTTATATTTATATTGATAATTGTCGAGGATTTGTTGGGTGTCACCTAAAGGACACATGCCATGGCTCCGTTGCAATGCATGGGCTGTTTTGCTCTGGTTGATGGAGAATTTGCAGCAGGCTGGAGAGATCCATCAAGGCCCAGGACTAGGAGATGAAACGGAGAGCGACAGAGGGTGCAGGTGCATCTTGTGGCAATTGTGTAATCGACAAACGAGTATTGGCTCTCATACCTTCAGGTCCTTTGAGAAACTACACATATCTGCACAATGTACTGATCGTGCAGTGTGCTTGATGTAGAGTGGTGTTTTCCATGTCGTTGGCACATGAGTACTAATCAATGTGAGCTTCAGTTACAATGGTCGAATGCCCATGTATCATAATTTATGGTGTACCTGATATTAGGAGCCGATGTCCAATGCTTTTAGCTGTATATTCTGATCTATGATCAAAATTTGTAATATAGAAAGATGGAGCTAATGATATATTCACTCACAAGGGTTAAGTAGTTGATAGAATCATATACATGTGGGAAAATCAGGTTTTCCTTTCAAAATGATCATCTATATCTTATTAGCATACATATCACTTTTTTTATAGTCAAGTAGCATATCGGGCGAGGACACGAACGCTGCTATTATCAAGGCCATGGGCATATACGTGGTTGTTGTGGTCTCCCATTTGCGACCAATTTGATAAATTGCCATGCTTTTCCTGGGACATTGCTTTAATACCACTTTTTTTTTTAAATGGAACACCCCGATTCCATAAATGCACAACTACCACGCTGGCCCTTTGAACGTTTACATCATCTGTCTGGCACCGAAAAGCCGCTAAAGCATGCGCTAATTTATTACATACCCGAGATACAAAATTGAAAGAAAAATGACTAAAGTTCAAATTTCCCTGAAGAATGCTCCCTCACGCACGAGGTCCGACTCAGATCCACAAACTGCTTTGATTAACTCCTGACAATCTGATTGAACTTTAATATTTGTCATATCACATATTTTGAATTCATCGCCTTGAGAATGACCATGTTCAGGTGAACCCAGTAGCCAACATTGGCAAGGATCGAAAGGACAATAAATGACAACATAAATAGGATGTCATGTTAAAATCAAAAAATGTGGACCTAGGGACAGGGTCTTGAGCTATCCTTATTGGTTAGGGATGTGCGACGTTTTTTTTCTTCTGTTGCAACACACGGGCATGTTTACTAGTAACTGAATAAAATGCTCCAGGTTTCACTAAAAAAAGGCAAACTCCAGGCTTACAACTAAAAAAATCTCCAAGCTCCACTTAAAAAAAAAACCAAACTCCAGACTTTTAAAAATTCTACATTCGTATACATTGAGAATTTCAGATGGTGATATTTGGAGTTTAGAAAATGTTGTAAAGTAGCTTGACGAAATACAACGTGGTCATTTTTCGTAAGCTATGGACTCAGTCCGCCCGACCTTATTTTTTTTTTCGTTCCATCATTGTCTGTGGATCACTTTCCTGACAAATATCATGTCCATTTTAGGGGATAACCTTCGAGATCGCTAACAACCTAGGTTTCCCAAATGGAAAATGGCACTGGTCTTTTGGCATCACGGACCGTCCATTTGGACTGAATGAATGGCCACGATGAATCGACTGAAGCAATTAAACCCGCCTCCACGGTACACGACACCACGGGGCATCCGATCCATGCACGCGCGCCGGCAGGCACGCAAAGCACACAGGCCGCAACAAGAAGAGGAACCGAAAATGGAGAAACTAACGGAAACCAGGAGCTGAACCGCTCCTCACACCAACGGGAGAGGAGATCGCGCAGACCCGGCGAGCTCGATCGCACGCACGCCATCCCAACCTCTTCCCCCGTCCAAATCTCGCTCGCATTTCCCACCCAACGATCCCGGCCGATCCGGTTTCGCCACCAGCCCCCGGAGAAGCCGACGACAACGGCGCCTAGGAGGAACAGTGCCACGGGGACGCGAGAATACATGTAAGGACGCCCGGAGACGGCGCGGACGATGAGGGCCGCCGCCGGGGCATGCTCCGGCGGCGGCAAGGACACCCTGGTGGCATCCTTCCTCCGCTTCATCCTCCTCTCGCTTCTCCCTCTCACCGCTTTGTATATCCTCTACGCCCTGCACGCCATTCTTTCCTCCACATGCCCGCCCGAACATGATCGCATCATGGCGGCCGCCGCCTCCGTCTCACACGTCACCGCCCACAACCATACATCGTCGACGCCGCCGCCACCCGCCATGGTCACGGTATCGACGGCAAGGACGCCGCCCTGCCGGCCATTGTCACGGTGCCGACGCCGATGTCGCCGCCCCCATCGGCCATTGTCACGGTGCCGACGGTGAGGACGCCGCCGACGCCCGCCACGGTCGTGTCGACGGCGAGGATGCCACTACCACCACCACCACCTGCGTCGGCCACGGTGGTGTCGACGGCGAGGATGCCACCATCACCCGCCACGGTCACGGTAGTGACGACGGCGAGGATGCCACCACCACCCGCCACGGTCACGGTGGTGACTACGGTGAGATTGCCACCAGCACCCGCCGCGGTCACGGTGGAGTCGAAGGCGAGGATGCCACCATCACCCGCCGCGGTCACGGTGGTGTCGACGGCGAGGATGCCACCATCACCCGCCGCGGTCACGGTGGTGATGACGGCAAGTACGCCACCACCTGCCACGGTCACGGTGTCGACGACGCCGACGACGCTGCAGCACGTGGTGTTCGGCATCGCGGCGTCGGCGCGCATGTGGGAGAAGCGGAAGGAGTACATTAAGATCTGGTGGCGCCCTAACTCAGGCATGCGGGGTTTCGTATGGCTGGACCGCAGTGTGCGGCAGTCGAGGGTGCCGGAGGGGCTGCCGGCCATCAAGATCTCCTCGGACACCTCCCGCTTCCCCTACACGCACCGGCGCGGCCACCGCTCCGCCATCCGCATCTCCCGCATCGTCTCCGAGACCTTCCGCCTCGGGCTCCCAGGCGTGCGCTGGTTCGTAATGGGCGACGACGACACGGTGTTCCTCCCGGACAATCTCCTCGCCGTCCTCGGGAGCCTCGACCACCGGCAGCCATACTACATCGGCTCCCCCTCCGAGAGCCACCTGCAGAACATCTTCTTCTCGTACGGGATGGCGTTCGGCGGCGGCGGCTTCGCCATCAGCCAGCCACTGGCGGCGAGGCTGGAGCGGATGCAGGACGCCTGCATCCGCCGGTACCCGTGGCTGTACGGCAGCGACGACCGGATCCAGGCGTGCATGGCGGAACTGGGCGTGCCGCTCACGAGGCACCCGGGGTTCCACCAGTACGACGTGTACGGTGACCTCCTGGGACTCCTCGCCGCCCACCCGGTGGCTCCGCTAGTGTCGCTGCACCACCTCGATGTAGTGCGACCTCTCTTCCCCAACGTGCGTTCGCGGCCGGCGGCCCTGCGGAGGCTGTTCGACGGGCCGGTGATGCTGGACTCGGCGGGGGTGATGCAGCAGTCGATATGCTACGACGCGGCGAACCGGTGGACGGTGACGGTGGCGTGGGGGTTCGTGGTGACGGTGACGAGGGGCGTGATGCCGGCGCGGACGTTCCTGAACTGGTACCGGCGCGCGGACTACAAGGCGCACGCGTTCAACACTCGTCCCCTGGCGCGCAACCAGTGCGAGAGGCCCGCGCTCTACTACCTGGCGTCGGCGCGGCGCACGGTGGTGCGCACCGGGGAGACCACCGTGACGAGGTACCAGCGGTGGCGCCAACGCAACGACGTACGGCAGCCGTGCCGGTGGAAGGTCCCCGACCCGGACGCGCTGCTCGATAGCGTCATCGTGCTCAAGAAGCCTGACCCCGAGCTATGGGACCGGGTAAGTAACCCTCGCTCTGCCATTCTTATGTCTCAAGCTGAGCATTTCTTTCTGCCATTACGTATTCAGAATCAAGTGATACTGACTGGTGATCGACATGAACTTGCAGTCCCCGATGCGGAATTGCTGCAGAGTGCTGTCCTCGCCCAGGAAAGAAGGGGGCGGGAACAAGACGATGACCATAGACGTAGGTGTATGCAAGGACTGGGAGTACAGCCACGTGAGTACAGCCACGTATAATTCATTCATTCATTAACTCAAATAGGCAGGAATGCATAGGTGATCAAATTTTCTTTCCTTTTTCTCCTGTAAGATACTACAATCGTAGTGACACTTGGATGCCTAGTAACAAACGGCACACATGAGCGTTAATCAGAGGAACTCTTACTGCTGCGTTGTATTTTGGGCATTGTACACATTCAACTCTGAACTTGAATATACCAAGCAAGATATCCACAATTCCATGTAGTAGTAACAAATTTGAATATTAAGTGTGCGGTGACGAACAGTGACAAAAGAACTTGACACTGGATTACAGGATCTTCATGCACTTAGAGGTAAGATGGAGATAACACGAGATCACAGATAAACAAATGGTAACTCCATTTCTGGAATAAGCAGAGGCTAACTGGAACCATGTTGCCTTGTTATCTCTCAAGTTTTTCCTATGCGTGAGCGTGAAAATAACAACTGCCGAAGCTCATTTTGGTTATGGAAGAACCGAGAGAAATGCTCCATTTTGGTAACAATGGTTGGCTCATGGCTGGGAACAACCATGACCACTCTCTAGAGAGTCTGACGAAATTGCAACAGGAGGTGCTAGATTCCTCACATCTTATGATCACTGCTGTTCACAGCAAAACTGATCGGGACGCGGCTAAATAAGACCAGATCTAGTAGTAGCAGATATCTATACTGAGGGGAACCTAATTGCAGAATTTGGGGATCAAAAGCGACGTTTGCCCAACAATAACAAAACGGACCAGCAAGTTCAGATGTGGATACTGCCAGGTAGCATGAACAAATCAACTCAAGTGGAAAATTCAACAGAAACGGCCGTTTTAGCCTACATGTCGTTACCAATTTCGGACAGGGCACAGGAGTCACGCAACGCGGCTGCTGCTTATGGCGTCGATCGGCAAGCTGTTGGCTTAACAACCACTGTTCGTAATATGACCGAAGACATGCTGTTTCATTTTTTATTCTTCCAGAATCACAGAGTACAGCATATATACGTATATGCCCACGCAGCACATACTGAAAGGCGAAGTTGCATAGCTTCAAAATTGATGAATTCGTCATATGTGTTTTAACGTCGCCTTTCACCAAAACAATATTTGTCTTATCGAAAAGACAAAAGGCCTCGGTTTGTTGTCCGTTAGATTATCTTTCTGGGACAAGGAGGGAATGTCGATTCGCTCATGGTCTCGGACGATGCGGGAGGCGATTGGAGATGGGCGGTGCACCTCGTCTCTGACCTCTGTGTGCCTGCGCTTCTTGTTTTCTGGCGAGGTTCAGTTCTTCGGCGAGAGTGCTCGCGACGGCTGGTACTACTTGACGATCGCAGGGTGTGCGTCGACACGTGGGCGGTGCACGACGAGGAGGTAATTGGGGAAGGTGCATGGTTTTTTTCCTTGTCACGTTGCATTGGTGGATAGATTGATGGGAGCCGGAGAGGAAGAGCGACGCGTCGTGTAGATTGAGGTTAGGGAGGAGAGAGAGCGCCATGGCCAGGCCGTAGTTAAAGCGCAGCAGCGGGAAGGGTCGGCCATTCCTTCCCCAATAGACGAGGGTTTCCCCTCCCACCTCAGATGTGGAATATCCACACCACCATAGATATGTTAGGAAATGTTGCATGAAAAACAAAAAAAAATTTATACACGCGCAAGATCTATCCGTGAAGATGCATAGCTATGAGGGAGGAAGTGTGCCTACATACCCTTGTAGATCGCTAAACGGAAGCGTATATAACGCGGTGTATGCAGTCATGCTCTTCACGATCCAATCGCGATCCAATCCGATTAAGCGCCGAACGGACGATACCTCCGCGTTTAGCACCGTGCAGCTCGATGACATCTCCGCCTCCTCAATCCAGTGAGCGAGGGCAGAGTACTAGATGGGATCTCGACCAGCACAACGACATGGTGGAGATGATGGTGGAGCAATACTAGCAGGGCTTCGCTAAGCGCCTCCGAAACTACGAACGAGGAAGAACGCGACAGAGGGGAGGCCGCACAATGTGGGAATTATTGTCTCTAGCCCTTGCGCCCCCTCCCCACTATATATAGGGGTGCGAGAGGGCTGGGGACGCAGCCCTAGCCCCTCCTCCAAGGAGGGAAGGCAGACAAGGGGGAGGAGTGCCCTCCAGGCCAAGTGAAGGCCCTTCCACGCCCTAGGGGCTGGAGGACCCTTCCGGTCTCCTCCAGAACCTTCCGGAAGCTTTTCGTTACAATACCGGCAAAACCCGAAACTTTTCGGTAGCCAAAATTTTACTTCCCAATTATAAACCTTTACCTCTGGACCATTCCAAAGCTCCTCGTGACGTACGGGATCTCATCCGGAAATTCAAACAACATTCAGTCACTAACGTACATATCCAAATACTACTCTAGCGTCATCGAACATTAAGCGTGCGAACTCTACTGGTTCGAGAATCATGTAGACATGGCCGAGACACCTCTTTGGTCAATAACCAATAGCGGGATCTGGATGCCCATATTGGTTCCTACATATTACACGAAGATCTTTATCGGTCGAACCACGATGTCAAGGATTCAGTCAATCCCGTATGCAGTTCCATTTGTCTAGCGATATGTTACTTGCCCGAGATTCAATCATCGGTATCTCCATACCTA
The DNA here is from genome assembly GCA_022496015.1 of Hordeum marinum. Taxonomy (NCBI): domain Eukaryota; kingdom Viridiplantae; phylum Streptophyta; class Magnoliopsida; order Poales; family Poaceae; genus Hordeum; species Hordeum marinum. The sequence goes on along the minus strand of CM039677.1, from coordinate 334,064,337 downwards.
GTTCAATCTTATTACCGGAAAGTCCCTTTACTTGTTTTGTAGTGCAAGATCCTGTGACTAACTCGTTAGTCACATTGCTTTCAAGCTTCTTGTGATGTTGTATTACCGGGAGGGCCCAAAAATACCTCTCCCTTAAATAGAGTGACAAATCCCAGTCTCGATCCATGTCAACCCACCATACACCCTCGGAGATACCTGTAGAATACCTTTATGATCACCCAGTTACGAAGTCACGTTTAGTATGCACAAGGCATTCCTCCGGTGTCAGGGAGTTGCATGATCTCATGGTCTTAGGAACAGATACTTGATATGAATAAAGTAGTGGCAATAAACTAAGTGATACGATCGGATGCTATACTTACGGTTGGGTCATGTCCATCACATCATTCTCCTAATGATGTGACCCTTTTATTAAATGACAATTCATGTATAGGGTTAGGAAACTGTAACCTAGTCTAGTAGAGGCTCACTAGGGACACGGTGTTGTCTATGTATCCACACATGTATCCGAGTTTCCGCTCAATACAATTCTAGCATGGATAACAGACGTTCATTATGAACAAGGAAATATGATAATCTCTAATTTATTGTTTCCTCTAGGGCATATTTCCATCAGTATCCCACTTGCACTAGAGTCAATAATCTAGTTCACATCACCATGTGATTCACACCCAATGAGTTCAGGGGTTTGATCATGTTTTGCTTGTGAGAGAGGTTTTAATCAACGAGTCTGCAACATTCAGATCCATGTGCACTTTGCAAATCCATATGCAATACTTTAGATGCTACTACTACGCTCACTTGGAGCTATTCCAAATGACTACTCCACTATAAGTATCTGGTTTATGACTCAGATTCATCCGGATCTGTGTCAAAGCTTGCATCGATGTAACCCTTTACGGCGAACTCTTTATCACCACCATAACCGAGAAACATTTCCTTAGTCCTCTTTAGGTACCTAAGGATAATTTTGACCGCTGTCCAGTGATCCACTCCTGAATCACTCTCGTACTCCCTCTACCAAACTCATAGCAAGGAACATATTAGGTGTAGTACACATCATGGCATACATTATAGAGCCTATAACTGAGGTATAAGGATGACCTTCGTCCTTTTTCTTTCTGCTTTGAGTCTTACTCAACTTCACACCTTACAATACAGGCAACAACTCCTTCTTTGACCGATCCATTTTGAAATCCTTCGAAATCTTGTCAAGGTATGTGCACTATGAAAGTCTTATCAAGCGTCTTGGTCTATCTCAATAGATCTTGATGCCCATATGTAAGAAGATTTATCCGGATCTTCCTTTCAAAAATTCCTTTCAAACCACCCTTTATGCTTCCTACAAATTCCACATCATTTCCAATCAACAATATGTCATCCACATATACTTATCAGAAATGCTATAGTGCTCCGACTCACTTTCTTGTAAATACAAGTTTCTTCACAAACTTTGTATAAACCCAAAAGCTTTGATCACCTCATCAAAGCGTGTATTCCAACTCCGAGATGCTCGCACCAGTCCATAGAAGGATCATTAGAGCTTGCATACCTTTTAGCATCCTTAGAATCTACAAAACCTTCCAGTGGCAGCATATACAACCTTTTCCTTAAGGAATCCGTTAAGGAAAAGTTGTTTTGACATCCATCTGCCAGATTTTGTAATCGAAAAATGCAGCAACTGCTAACATAATCACAACAAACTTTAGCATCGCTACAGGTGAGAAAGTCACATCATAGTCAACTCCTTGAACTTGTCAGAAACCTCTTTGCGACAAGTCGACCTTTATAAATAGTGACATTACAATCATTGTCTGTGTTCTTCTTAAAAGTCCATTTGTACGTACCGGCTTGCCAGTCATCGGGCAAGTCTACCAAAGTCCATACTTGGTTTTCATACATGGATCGTATCTAGGATTTTATTTCCTCTAGCCATTTGTAGGAATCTGGGCCCACCATCGCTTCTTCATAGTTCATAGGGTCATCGTTGTGTAACAACATGACTTTCAAGACATGATTACTGCATAACTCTAGGCAGTATGTGTCCTTGTCGACCTACGAGACTCAGTAGTAACTTGACCCGAGGTTTCATGATCATCATCATTAGCTTCCTATTCACTTGGCATAGGCGCAGCGGAAACATCTTTCTGCCTCATGCTACTCCAACTGAAGTGACGGTTCAACAACCTCATCAAGTTCTACCTTCCTACCACTCAATTCTTTCGAGAGAAACTGCTTCTCTAGAAAGGATCCATTCTTGGCAACAAAGATTTTGCCTTCGGATCCGAGATAGAAGGTGTACCCAATTGTTTCCTTAGGGTATCCTATGAAGACCCACTTCTCCGCTTTGGGTTGGAGCTTATTAGGCTGAAGCCTTTTCACATAAGCGTCGCGACCCCAAACCTTAAGAAATGACATCTTAGGTTTCTTGCCAAACCATAATTCATACGGTGTCATCTCAATGGATTTAGATGGCGCCTTATTTAAATTGAATGAAGCTGTCTCTAATGAATAACCCCAAAAGGATAGTGGTAGATCAGTAAGAGACATCATAGATTGCACCATATCTAATAGAGTATGATTACGATGCTGAGACACACCATTACACTGTGGTGTTCCAGGTGGGGTGAACTGTGAAACAATTCCAAAGTTTCTTAAATGCGTACCAAACTCGTAACTCGGATTTTCACCTCCACGGTCACATCGCAGACATTTTATCCTCTTGTCACGATGACCTTCAACTTCACTCTGAAATTTGCTCGAACTATTCAAAAGTTTCAGACTTGTATTTCATTAAGTAAATATCCCAATATTTACTCAAGTCATCCATGAAGGTAACAATATCCACCGTGCGCTTCAACACTCATTGGACCGCATACATCAGTATGTATTATTTCCAATAAGTCACTTTCCTGCTCCATGGTACCGGAAAACAGGGCCTTAGTCATCTTTCCCATGAGGCATGGTCCGCATGTCTCAAGCGATTCGAAATCGAGTGAGTCCAAAGATCTATCCGCATGGAGTTTCTTCATGCATTACACCAATATGACCTTTAGTGGCAGTGCAACAAGTATGTGGTACTATCATTATTTGCTTCTTTTGGCATCAATATTATGAACATTTGTATCAGTACGATTGAGATTCAATAAACCATTCACATTGGATGCATGACCATAAAAGGTATTATTCATGTAAACAGAACAACCATTATTCTTTGACTTAAACGAATAACCTTATTGCACTAAACACGATCTAATCATGTTAATGCTCAATGCAGACACCAAATAACATTTATTTAGGTTCAACACTAATCCTGAAGGTGGAGGGAGCATGTGGTGGTGATCATGTCAACCTTGGAAACACTTCCAACACACATCGTCACCTCGCCCTTAGCTAGTCTCCGTTTATTCCGTAGATTTTATTTCGAGTTACCAATATTAGCAACTGAATCATTATCTAATACCCAGGCGCTACTACGAGTACTAGTAAGTACACATCAATAACATGTATATCAAATATACTTTTTTTGACGTTGACGGCCTTCTTATCTACCAGGTATTTGGGGTAGTTCCGCTACCAGTGACCGTTCCCCTCACAATAGAAGCACTTAGTCTCAGGTTTAGGTTCAACCTTGGGTTTCTTCACCGGAGCGGAAACTAGCTTGCCATTCTTGATGTTTCCCTTCTTTCCCTTGATCTTATTGAAACTAGTGGTCTTGTTAACCATCAACACTTGATGCACCTTCTTGATTTCTACCTCGGTGGCTTTAAGCACCGTGAATAGTTCAGGGATCATCATCTCCATCCCTTGCATGATATAGTTCATCACAAAGCTCTAGTAGCTTGGTGACAATGACTTGATAACTATGTCTATCACTATCTTATCTCGAAGATTAACTCCCACTTCATTCAAGCGATTGTAGCACCTAGACATTCTGAGCGCATGCTCACTGACTGGGCTATTCTCCTCCATCTTGTAGGCAAAGAAGTTTTCAGAGTTCTCATACCTCTCAACACAGGCATGAGCTCGAAATACCAATTTCAGCACTTGGAACATCTCATATGCTCCATGGCATTCAAAACGTATTTGGAGCCCCGATTCTAAGTCGTAAAGCATGGCGCACTAAACTATCGAGCAGTCATCAGAACGTGTCTGCCAGACAATCATAACATCCACAGATGATGCTAGAGGGGTTGGCACACTAAGCGGTGCATCGAGAACATAAGCCTTCTGTGTAGCAGTGAGGGCAATCCTCAGGTTACAGACCCAATCTACACAATTGCTTACACTATCTTTCAACTTAGGCTTTCTCTGGGAACGTATTAAAATTTACAAGGAGATACTTCGCGATCCATTGATCTACAACCTTATTTGTAAAGACATTTAGACTATGTTCATGGTAATCGGTTTAGTAATAAAATTACTAATGAACTCCCACTCAAATCAACATCCCTCAAGTTGTCTAAGTGTGACATGATCCAAATCCACCAACCCAAGTATGATCATCACGTGAGATGAGTTGGTTTCAATGGTGAACATCTCCATGTTGATCATATCTACTATATGACTCATGTTTGACCTTTCGGTCTCCTATGTTCAGAGGCCATGTCTATACATGCTCGGCTCGTCAAGTTTAACCCAAGTATTATGCATGTGTAAAAATGGCTTACACCCGTTGTATGTGAACGAAGAGTCTATCACACCCGATCATTACTAGGTTCTTCGAAACGACGAACTTTTGCAAAGGTGCATACTTGGGGAGAACACAATTTTATCTTGAAATTTAGAGAGGGTTCATCTTATAATGATACCTCGTCCTAAGCAAAATAAGATGCATAAAGGGGTAAATATCACATGCAAATCATATAAGTGACATGATATGGCCATCATCATCTTGTGCTTTTGATCTCCATCTCCAAATCACTAGCATGATCTCCATCATCACCGGCATGACACCATGATCTCCATCATCACGATCTCCATCACCGTGTTGTCATGTGGTAATCGCGCTAACTATCTCTTCTACAACTATTGCTAACTCATAGCGATAAAGTAAACCAAATGGCACAAAAATTAAAGACAACCCTATGGCTCATGCCGGTTGCTGTACTCATCGACATGCAAGTCATGGTAACTATTACAAAACATTATCATCTCATACATCACATATATCAAATCATGTCTTGGCCATATCACATCACAACATGCACTGCAAAAACAAGTTAGACGTCCTCTACTTTGTTGTTGCAAGTTTTACATGGCTTCTACGGGCAACTAGCAAGAACCGTTATTACCTACGAAAAGCCATAACGGTGATATTCAAGTTACCTTTTAACCTTCTACAAGGACCGCCTCTTTAGAATCCGATTCAACTAAAGTGGGAAAGACAGACACCCGCTAGCCACCTTTAAGCAAACAAGTTGCATGCCAGTCGGTGGAACCTGTCTCTTGTGCGAGGACAAGTAAGGTTTGTCCGAGCCGCTTCATCCCACAATACCGCCCAATCAAAATAAGACTAAGAAGGTAAGAAATTTAAACATCAACGCCTACAAACACTTTGTGTTCTACTCGTGCATATTATCTACGCATAGACCTAGCTCATGATACCACAGTTGGTGAACGTTGCATGGGAAACAAAAAATTTCCTATGTACATGCAATATCTATCCATGGAGATGCATAGCTACGAGAAGGGGAGTGTTTCTACATACCCTTGTAGATTGCTAAGCGGAACCGTATATAACGCGGTTGATGTAGTCATACTCCTCACGATCCAATTGCGATCCAATCCGATTCAACGTCAAACGTATGGCACCTCCACGCCCAGCAGACGTGCGGCTCGATGACGTCTTCGCCTCCTCAATCCATCAAGCGAGAGAAGAGTAGTATATGAGATCTTGACCAGCACGATATCATGGTGAAGATGGTGGTGGAGCAATACTTGCAGGTCTTTGCCAAGCGCCTCCGGAACTACGAACGAGGAAGAACGAGTGAGAGCGGAGGCCGCAGGGCGTGGGAATTGTTGTATCCAGCCCTTGCACCCCCTCCCCACTATATATAGGGTGAAGGGCTGTGGGCGAATCCGTAGCCCCTTCTCCAAGGAGGGGATGCGGCCAAGGGGGCAGGAGTGCCCTCCAAGCCAAGTGGAGGCCCTCCCCCTTAGGGTCTCCGTTCCCCTAGGTGCATGGGCCTTGTGAGGCTGGTGCCCCTGGCCCAATAAGGCCAAGGCACCCCCTACATCCCATCCACTCCCTAGGGGCTGGAGGGAACCTTCCGGAATGCTCCGAAACCTTCCGGAAGATTCCCGGTCCAATACCGGCAAAACCCGAAACTCTTCTGGTAGCCAAAATATGACTTCCCATATCTAAATCTTTATCTCCTGACCATTTAGGAGCTCCTCGCGATGTCTCGGATCTCATCCAGGACTCCGAACAACATTTGGTCACCAACGTACATATCCCAATAATACTCTAGCGTCATCGAACGTTAAGCGTGCGGACCCTATGGGTTCGAGAATCATGTAGACATGACCGAGACACCTGTCCAGTCAATAACCAATAGCGGGACGTGGATGCCCATATTGGTTCCTACATATTCCATGAAGATGTTTATCGATCGAACCATGATGTCAAGGATTCAGTCAATCTCGTATGCAGTTCCCTTTGTCCAACAATATATTACTTGCCCGAGATTCGATCGTCGGTATCTCTATACCTAGTTCAATATCGTTACCGGCAAGTCTCTTTAATCATTTAATAATACTTATCCCGTGACTAACTCCTTGGTCACATTGCTCACAAGCTTCTTGTGATGTTGTATTACCGAGAGGTCCCAGAGATACCTCTCCATTAAACGGAATGAAAAATCCCAATCTTGATCCATGCCAACACAACAGACACCCTCGGAGATACCTATAGAGTACCTTTATGATCACCTAGTTACGAGGAGACGTTTGATACACACAAGGCATTCCTACGATGTTAGGGAGTTGTATGATTTCGTGGTCTTAGGAACATATACTTGACATGAAGAAAGTAGTAGCAATGAACTAAGTGATACGATCAGATGCTATTCTTACGGTTGGGTCATATCCATCACATCATTCTCTTAATGATGTGATCCTCTTATCAAATGACAACTCATGTCTATCATTAGGAAACCGTAACCCTGCTTGATCAACGAGGTAGTCTAGTAGAGGCTCACTAGGGACACGATGTTGTGTATGTATCCACACATGAATCTGAGTTTCAGATCAATACAATTCTAGCATGGATAATAGACGTTTACCATGAACAGGGAAATATGATAATAACCAATTTATTATTGCCACTAGGGCATATTTCCAATAAGACAACCCATGGCGTCCTGGAAGCTTCGATTCGAGGGGCACATGGGAGAGATTGCGGAGGGGAACGATGAGAGGATGGAGAAGATGAGAGAAATCCTGTCTTGGTTCGCAAAGGAGAAGGACTTCAAGGTGGCGGCGGGATCTGCGTAAGGGAAGCTCACGGAGGGAGAAGATATTCGTCTCACCCCTTCTAGCGAGCCGGTGGGAACTATGAGGATGCTGTTGTGGGCGATGGAGGAAGCAACCTCTGACGACCCGAAGCAAGCCATAAAGTGGAAGTGCTTCTGCTCATGCCGCAACGTCCCGACGGGCCCGTCGGAGTTTGTGGTGGAGCTGTGATGGGGCTCCCAGTGCCAAAATTGGAGGAAGCTCCGGTCGAAGTTGTGGTAGATCTGAAGCAGGCAGAGGAGATGAAGGGTGGCGAGCAACAAAGCAGAGAAAGGCAATGAAGAAGTGGTCGATGGTGTTGGGGAGGTCTCCATGCATGCGCAACCGCTCTCATTCCATGGCCATGGAGTAGGGGTGTCTCCGGCCGACGGCCGGTTCTAGCTGCTGGCGGGACATGACTTCGATGGAGAGGCTGGGTTCTCACCAGAGAAATTAGGTAAAAAATTCAGAAACTTCAAATATCTCCTCTCTTCGATCGAGTTGTGATCTATGTTGAGGAAGGAAAAGGGGAATAAAAGTTATAATAAAGAGAGCCGCGATTCCTATGTTAATAGGCTGCATCAAGATAAATCTCTCATATAACATTATGATAATACTAGCATCACTGAGAATAGTTAGGATAATAATGAACATGAACTAGATTTTAGTGTAGGGAATTTTATCTTTAAAAAATGAAAGAGAGACAATTTTCTCGAATTCCCGATTTCTGGGCAGGAGATTCAGTGTTGTTAGATGGCATCATTCAAAACAATTGTTGTGTTAGTAAGATTTCTGGTAGAAATGGTCATGGGGCTATAAATGATAGTGACAAAAGTAACCGTGCTTTTGGAAGCTGTGGTCACGTTGAAAAAGCCAATATGGGCAAGATTACCCATGTTGGAGGGTATTATGGAGATTTTCTGGATACACATTATCACAATGCGCTATACATGGCCTTCAAGGACATAAATATCTGTCCACTCCTCCTATACGGCGAGAGTGTGACCCCCTAGGAGATTTAGGGTTTTCCTGCCCACCGGCACACACTTACATAGTGGGTGTGAAGATGAACAAAGGAGGCGGGGGAGGAAGATGGACTCAGCGATTCAACAGAGGAGGGAGAGACAATTTTCCGTATCGCAAGAAATATGGGGAGGTTGATAGATTAAATAACTTGCACATATTTGAGGATGGGAGAGATGGGAATTTTAGGCAGAGAGAAGGACTTATGGAGCAAGGAGAAGGGAGTGGCAGCAATCAGGGGAGATGTGATCACATTGGAGGGATCTGACAAACTTTCCAGTGCTGAAGAAAGAGGTGGAAATGGAAAAGTAGAAGGGGGTGGATCAGGATCTGGTGGCCTTCCAAGCCCATAGAATTTCGATGTAGTCTAGTAGCAGTAGTGGATTGGAGCTCTTCTATCACAAATCGCACATAATAATCAAGTTTCTAGGGTGAGTGGTGAGGGAAGCAAATTACAGGGGACAGGATTCGACACGTTTGATCCATTGAACAAAAATAAGATGGTTCCCCAGGAATTGAATGGACATGCACAGAGAGATGAAGCTGGGGGTGGAGTTGACAACATAAATGGTCAAGGTGGGGGACTATAGAATTCAAAAAAAACCTAGAAGAGGGAGGTTGAGACATGAAAAACAGGAACCAACTACAGAGCTGGGTGTAACAAGTGCAAAGATCCCAGACACATCACAAGAGACTATAAGTTACCTAATTGTGTATCATATGTGTGAAGAATTCACATGTTACTGAAGATTGTGCGTGACTGAGACAGATGAAGCATGTTCCAAAGTTTGTTGAATATGCAGCAAGGGGGCTTGGGGTGTTGTTAGTTCAAATTCTAAGGAGGTCATGAATATAAAACATACTAATCCCGTGGCCATCATAAGAATTGTCCCTTGAGAGATCAATGAAACAAAGTTTCTGGAAGGGTTCAACTACATGTTCAACTGAAACTGGCAATGGAGATGTAAGAAGCAAGGAAAAAATGCCTACGTGGCGAGATTCCCGAATAAAAGTAAGGTGGTTGATCTTGACAATTTTGATGACTTCAACCTACTTGGGACTAAGGCAATCATCAACGTGAAGAGCTCCACTTTTGACACACAACTTATGGGAAGCTACACATAGTGATGGTGTAGTTTGGCCAAGTACATGAATGTTTTAGATATTTTTTCACATGTGTAAAGTGGCTGCCACTATTGGGCCGATTCTGGAGATTGACCCCCCAAACTTCTACACATAGTGGCATTGGGATGTTTTCAAGATGCTAGAGTTCACTTGGTAGAAAATAAAAATAAATCAAGTGACAAGTCCAAAAGAGTTGATAGAAAATCCAATTTCCAAATAAAATATTTTGATAAATCCAAATAAAAATATATAATAAAAACCAGGGTGTCACACAAATTTGCGTTGATTTTGTCTTGAAAGATTGTAAAGTTAGGACAAAGTCCAAGAATCGATAAGTTGGAAGAGATCATTAATAAAGTAGGTTCTGCTTTTACTTGTACTAAAACTATCGATATGACTCCTCCTAATAAGAATTACAATGTTATGTATGTTCCTATGAATAAAAGTGCCACCTACAATAAAGGGAACGGGGATCTTAAAATTATTAGTGTGCACCCAAACTTCATAGATGTAATAAAGGAACCTATCAGTAAGGACAAACCTCCTCATTTTGTTCATAGGAGTGTGATTATCAACAACTTGTATGTTGAACTTCCTAGGAAGCATGGTTGCATAATTGAGGAGTTGGATGTGAAGGATGACAGTACTTGAAACAATGCATTATGCCTAGCTAGGGGCATAAAACAACAACGCTTGCTGAGAGGCAACACAATAGTTATCTTATTTTTTTGCTTTTACTTCCTCTTATTTTGAGTTCACACAATCGTTGCTACTATAATGGTTGTGGTTATATGTTCCAATTAGTGTTTGTGTCAAGTAAAGCCTTTGGGATGATTTGGATGATAGTAGAATTGATTTCGTGCAAACAAAAACTTTTACGCCCAGTGCAGGATTTTTTCTGATTTTACTAGAGAGTCTTTTTTATCTGAATGTTTTATATAGTATTTCTTACAAAGTTTCCAGATTTTCCTAATTTTCCAGAATTTTTGAGTTATAGAACTATGGTTTTAGTACAGATCACTAATATTAAAATCCCCTCCAATCACACATGGTAGGGGGTTATCTTAATATAATCTAGATAATTCAGCCAGAAAAGAGTCTTTCCCATCATTTTGTGCATCTACATATAAAATCACCAAATTCCAGATAAATTTGGCATTTTTGACAAACAGAAGCAATTTAACAATATTTCCCTTTCCCAACCCGAATGATGTCAAAAGAATCAGTATTAACCAATACTAGGATACCTCCAGCTCTACCCCTGGGTGGTATCCATTCCTAGAGGAAGTTCTTCCCAACAGAAGGATTGTGGAGCTCATTTTTAGAGAAATCGGCTTTAATGGTTTCTTTTGACCCAATAAAATATATTTTCTCTCAATAATACTCTCTCTATCAAATATTTTTAACATCCTGCCCAATACCTCTAACATTACAAAACATTCCAATCAATTTATCTTTTTTTCTTTTTCTTCAAGCCCCCTATTGAGATAGTATGTTTCACCCGACTATTAGTTGGTGAACCACTTCTCATTTTATTGGTACCCGAGAAAATTTTCTTTAAATGATCATAATAATCCATCTGCATTTTAGCATCAGTCTGGTCTTGATCAGAGCATAGATCCTCTAACACACCATCTACGGTGTCTATCAAACATGGAGACCTTGGTTCCTCTTAATTTGTAATATTGTCATGATTTTTGAGAGAGATATCTCTTATGGTCTGCTCCGTACTTGTAATCAGGTCCAGGTTTTGGTTAATCATCTCAATATAACATGCTAGATCAACATCAACTTTACTAGACATGTTAAGTAAAGACAGAAATTCAGGAGACAAAGTTTTATCTTTACCATAATTGTCTTTATTATAACTCTCTCTTTGGCAAGGTCTTCAATTTTTAAATCTTTCTTGTCTAAGATTCTGTCACTTTTCTGGTGGGCCCATCCTTGTCCTTATCCTTCTCTCCACCCTCCTTCTTGATATCCCAAGTTTAGTGCTCAAAGACCCAACCAAGTCTTGGCTTGTTTTGTAGTCCACTGGCTCAACATAAGCATCAGTACCTTCAACCAGTATTTCCTTGCATTTCATTAGGATTCTCACCTTCACTATAGTCCTCCAACTCTAGCTCCTTAGTTTTCATTTGATCCATTTTTTTCCATACATCTATCTATCGGCTCTTTCTGCTTAGTAATCATATCTGTCAACTCATTTTTATCCTTCTCCCAAGAGGTGGCTTTTTTCTCCTCCATTACTTTCAAAGCCTCATGTCTTTTTCTTCCCTTACTCAATCTCTTGCAGGTGGAGCATAACTTTTTCTAGATCATCTTCAATTTGTTTCCTTTTCTCCACCTCCAATTGATGATCATGTTGTCTCTTAATACGTCTCAAACGCATATTTCCAAACACTTTTGCTATGGTTTTGGCCTCTAATTTGCATGATTTGAATGAAATTAACCCGGACTGACGTTGTTTTCATCAGAACTATCTTGTTGTTATTTTAGTGCATAAATAAAAGTTCTCGGAATTGGACAAATTTTTTTTGAATTATTTCTGGAATATATGATGAATTATGGAGCGAAGACCTGCCGAAGGGTGTGTGCCAGGGGGCCACCACATATCAGGGCGCGTCCCTGCCGTGATGGCTTGTGGGGCCCTCGTGGCCCCTCTGACCATAATTCAAGTCCTATAAAATCACATCTTCGGAAAAAATCAGTGAGAAGTTTTCATCGCGTTTCACAAGACGGAGTTGTCGCCACCTCCTGTTCTTCCTCTGGAGGGCTGATCTGGAGCCTGTTTTGGCCTCTGGAGAGGGGAAATCATCGTTATCGTCATCATCAACCCTTCTCCATCAACACCACCATGATACTCACCATTGGGAGTGAATAATTCCTTTGTAGGCTTGGTGGACGATGGTGGGATTGGATGAGATTGATCATGTAATAAAGTTAAGTTTGATAGGGCTTGACCCTTAGTATCTACTATGTTCTGAGATTGATGTTGTTATGACTTTGCTATGCTCAATGCTTGTCACTAGGGCCCTAGGGCCATGATTTCAGATCTGAACCTATTATGCTTTCATGAATATAAGAGTTATTTGGATCCTATCTTGCAAGTTGTATGCACCTGTTACGTGTCATGAGCCACATACCCCAAGGTGACAATAATTGGGATTCTTTCTGGTGATTGACGTAGTTTGAGGAGTTCATGTATTCACCATGTGTTAATGATTTGTTCCGGTTCTTTATTAAAAATAGGCCTTAATATCCCTTAGTTTTGAATAGGACCCCGCTGCTATGGGATGGTAGGACAAAATATGCCATGCAAGTTCTTATTGAAAGCACATATGACTATATACTGAATACATGCCTACATTACATTGATGAATTGGAGCTAGTTCTGTGTCTCCCTAGTGTGTAACTGTTATATGATCAATGTCATCTAAATCATTATCCATCAAAAATCCATGTGCCTACATGTTACATATACTGAATCTTGCTAAGTTACTATTGCTATTGTTATTGTCACACCTGCTACAAAACTGCTACTGTCACTACTATTTTTTACTTTTGCTACTACTATTTGCCGTGCTAATAAACCTTTGTTGCCGAAAGATATCCCAGGTGCGGTTTAATTGACAACTCAACTATCAAGGCAAATAAATATTCTTTGGCCCCCCTTGTGTCGAACCAATAAATTAGGGTGAAATAATACCCATGAAGACTGTCGCGCTCCCCTACACTTGTGGGTTATCAATACCTTTTTCTGGCGCCGTTATCAAGGAGCATAGCTCTATTTATTGTGTTAAATTGAAGGATATACAATTGCTACTATGAGAAATCTAAAATACCATTGAACTAAGATCGTCCCTTTCACACGAGAGGAGGTAAGGAACTGCCATCTAGCTCCGCTTTAGATTCACCTACCATTTTGGAGCAGCTTGCTACACCACCACCTGTTGATTGTCCTGATATGTCACATGAACTTGATGATGCTACTTCTGAAATTAATGATGAAACTATTGCTACACATGTTGAAACTGAAACTGTGCCACTGAAAGAATTACACGATGCTCATATCGCTAAAGCTAGAGAACTTGAAAATGCTGAAACTGAGGAAGACTTTGAATCACCTATTACCCATCGCTCACCTAATATATATGAATTGCCACATGTACCTAAAGGTTATGTTATGGATGGTGAGGTAGCTAGGGACTTTCTTACCTATAAGGATAGAGATGACGCAAAGAAACTATTATGCAATGTACAAGAAAAATCTATGATGGAGAAAATGAAACGTGATCCTAAATTTGCTACTTCTCCTATATTTGTTACTGATAAGGATTATGAGTTCTCTGACGACCCCAAGTTAACCCCTATAGTAGAGTCTGATCCTTTCCATGGTTATGAAAATAAAAATTTTGTCGAACACCTAATGAAACTAAATGATATTGTTGCTCTATTTACCAATGATGAAAATATTCACTACTATTATACCCTTAAGATTTTTTCCTTTCTCGCTAAAAGGCGAGGCCAAGGAATGGTTCCTTTCACTTGATCCTAGTTGTATGCGTAGTCCCCAAGATATACTACATCACTTTTCTGTAAAATATTTTCCTTCTCATAAGAAACAAGATGCCTTAGAGGAAATATTTAACTTTGCTCAAATTGAAGAAGAGAATATCCCTCAAGCTTAGGGGAGGCTTCTCCCGTTACTATGAGCTTTGCCGGATTGATCTCTTGAGAAGAATGAAATACTTGATATTTTTCATCATGGACTAACCGATGCTTCTAGGGATTTCCTAGATAGTTTTGCTGGTTGTGTTTTCAAGGAAAGAACTGTTGGACAAGCTGAAGAATTATTGAATAACATATTGCAAAATGTTGATGATTGGACACTTCCTGAACCACCTCCGGAACCTATTCAAAAGAAGAGAGGTATTCTATTCCTTAGTCCTGAGGACATGCAAGAAGCAAAAAGATCTATGAAAGAGAAACGTATTAAAATCGATAACGTCAAGAAATTACCGCCTATTGAAGAAATACATGGACTTGACACCCCGACACAGGTAATAGAGGCAATTTCTCTCCGTTCCTTAATGAAAGTGATATACCATATACTAAGACTCCCGAACAATGCTTGGATGAATTTGTTAATTACGTTGTTAAGCAAGAACACATTAATAGTTATTTAAGAATCAGTTGCGACATAATGCTATGATGATAGATCACTTAAGTGACTTGATGTTTATAATTGCAAATGATTTAAACGGTTTAGGTAAACATGCCTCCATGGTTCACACCCAACTAGACCAGGTTGCTAAATCAAAAAATGATTTGCTTGCTGAAATGAATAATAATATAAATGATCATGTTGTTAGAGTAGTGACTAGAGGAGGTGGAATGACCCAATAACCTCTTTATCTTGTAGGTCACCCTAAAAGAATTGAACAATATTATCAGAAAATTAATGAACATGCACCTAGTTCATCTAAGCAGAACAAGAAAAGGAAAGATGATAGGAACTTGGATGCTTCTAGTGAATCTGTTATAGAAAAACCTGTTCAGAAACATAATGAAGTTCATGTTTCTAATGCTGAGACACAGTGTGGTAGTGAACACACACCTAGTGATAATGAAAATGATAATAATGATGATGCTCACATAGATGCTCAACCAGACGATAACAAAGAAAATGATAATGATGTGGAAATTAAACCTGGTGAAGATCTTGATAACCCATTCTAAAAATAAACATTATGATAAGAGAGACTTTGTTGCTAGAAAACATGGAAGGGAAAGAGAGCGATGGGTTCAAAAACCCATGCCATTCCCTCGTAATCCCACTACAAGTAGGGATGATGAAGATTTTGAGCGATTTGCTGAAATGATTGGACCTGTAATTTTGCACACTCGTTTGACTAATATATTGAAAATGACTCCATATGCTAAGTATATGAAATATATTATTATCAATAAAAGGAAAATACCTAAAACTGAAATTGCTACCATGCGTGCTAATTATTCTTTTAATTGTGGAGTTCCTAAGAAGTTGGGAGACCCGGGTATACCCACGATACCTTTCTCTATTAAAAGAAACTATGTCAAAACTGCTTTATGTGATTTAGGGGCCGGGTTAGTGTTATGTGTTTCTCTCTTTATGAAAGACTTGAATTGAGTAAACTCACACCTACTGAGATATCTTTGCAAATGGTTGATAAATCGACTACTTTACCTATTGGAATTTGCGAGGACGTTTCCGTTGTGGTTGCAAATGTTACTATCTTAACAGACTTTGTTATTCTTGATATGCCCGAGGACGAAAATATGTCGATCATCCTTGGTAGACCATTTCTAAATACTGTAGGGGTTGTTCTTGATTGCAATAAAAGAAAGGTTACCTTTCATGTCAATGGCAAGCAACATACCGTGCATTTTCTGAAGAAGCAAACTTTGGTTAATAATATTAATGTCATTGGTCCTATTCCCACGGTTATCATTGGAGATTTTATAATTACTCTACCTACTACCAAGAAGAAGAAATATTATATTCTCATTGTCGGGGAAATACAAATCCCTATTGAGGTAACGTAGTGGTATACAAAAAAAGTCTTCGATTTCATGTTAGTTAGAAACATTCATTAATAAGACTTGATCAACCTTATTGATGAATCTTTTTTGAAGAACATGTGATTGATGAATTGAGTATTCACAACTCTATGTATTACAAGTTTCTTGTTTGTCTTTCTTAGTTAAATAAAAATAAAATGCCATGAAATCCCTGTTTTCTATTTTTCCCGTGCATGAAAAATACCCCAAAATTAAAAAGTCTCAGAATGCAAAAAAATTTGACGTGAATTTTTCCATAATATTTTAGAAATTTTGGAGCAAAACTTACAGCAGGGGGTGTGCCAATGGGCCACCACATAACAGGGGGCGCCCTGTTGGCTTGTGGGGCCCATAGGCCCTCCTGCCTTATCCCTTTATCCCACCTCGTCTCCTACCTCCAGCAAAAAATTCCTAGCTCTCTCTCTCTCTCATGTTCTTCCACCTAAAACTGAAATTTTCGATCTCTTGGCTCGGAACTCCGTTCTAAACCTGTTTGGGGGAATTGTTCCTTGGTATCTGACTATCCCATTCCTCCATTTAGTTTTCGTTTTAGTGGTTTATATTTTGCATAAGTTTCTGGACTTGGTGCTATAGAAAATGAGCTTGCATATTGAATTCTTTGAGTTCCAAGTAGTATGAATGCTTGATATGGCCTCTAGGCATGACTATGAGTAGTTGTTACCATTCTTGCGAAGTTTTGTTGACATAAATTTGTGACCCAATTTTTTTAGAAATTTGTTCTTAGGAGAATGAACTTTCTAAGGAAAGGTTCTTCAAGCCGGATCCCCAAGGGAGTTTCTAGGAGGACTCGGGATAGCGACATCAACCTCCCTCAAAACATGGAGGTTATGCCTTGTGAATGGCCACATATACCCTTCATGAACGAAGTGGGTTTTCATGAAGAATTCATGCAATTTTTTGCAGATGCCGGGCTAACCAACTTCCTTGTAGATAGGTGTGACTAGCACTATCTCCTCACTAATTCCTTCGTGCAAAACTTAATTAATACGCCTGGTGCTCCCATGGTGCGCTTTGCTCTTTATGCCACGGACTATGAATTACCTCTACATGAATTTTGTGAAATATGTTTGCTTCCCTCGGGCGGGGGAGTACGTGAACCGAAACTTGAGGAGTTCAAGGACTTCCTCCTTACCTTAATTGTGGGAGAAATGAGAGGTTTATCACACGCCAGAGACACTAGTTTGCATTTTCCTTCTATGCACTAAATTTCTTTGTTTATAGGAAAATGCATAACTGCTATGGAGCATGGTGGTAGCCTCAGCGCTCCCACCCTCGCTGTTTTACGCCGTGCACTTTATGGTGATAATGCTTACAACTTAGGAGCTATTGTTGCGCACTGATCACACCTTAACCAAACCAAGGGCAAGGTTCATGGTGGTATTTATGCCACGCGCTTGGCAAAGCGCTTTGAGGTGGCTATACGCCCTACTGATTACTTGTTGCCCGAGGTGCACCTCGACCACCGATCCATGCAGGAGCACCAATTTCTTGAGAAACCTAAACCGCCAATAAACCTTCATTACAACCTAGTATTTAGCGAGGACACCTGTGATATTATTCCTTTGCCTACACGTTCTTTGTATAATTATCATGCCAGGAATGGATTCAGGATAATTCCAAATGACATCATTGCTTACCGGGACGAGCTTGATATTGCGGAGGCTGAGGCCCAGGCATGGGACGAGCGGGTACCTCAGCAGAAATACTTTCCCGGGACAGACGACTATTATCAGTGGTGATTACAAAGCTAGGCAAAAGCCTAAGATTGGGGGAGTATGTATTTCTCACAAACATTAGATTCATGTTCTCACACTTCATATAAATTGTCAGTGTTTGATAACCCACAAGTGTATCGGATCAATTGTAGCCTTTCTCGATAAGTAAGAGTGTCTAACCCAACGAGGAGCTAAAGGTAGGACAAATATTCCCTCAAGTTCTATCGACCACCAATACAACTCTAAGCACACTTAACGTTCGCTTTACCTAGAACAAGTATGAGACTAGAAATACTTTGTAGGTGTGACATGATAGGTTTGCAAGATAATAAGGAGCACATAAATAAAAACTAGGGTCTACTAATATAAAGAAACAACTAAGTTAGTTTAACGAGTGTGGAAAAGTGGTGGTAGGAATTGCATAATTGTCCCTAGGCAATCGATAACTAGACTGATCATCATTATTGCAATTCTATATGAGGGAGAGGCATAAGCTAACATACTTTCTCTACTTGGATCATATGCACTTATAATTGGAACTTTAGCAAGCATACGCAACTACTAAAGATCATTAAGGTAAAACCCAACCATAGCATTATAAGGTATCAAGTCCTCTTTATTCCCATATGCAACAACCCACATACTCGGGTTTATGCTTTTGTCACTCAAGCAACCCACCATAGGCGAATCATGAACATATTGCAACACCCTACAGTGAGGATCCCTCATGCTTCCACGACACGGAGAGCACCATAGAACAGCACCAATAATAAAACATGCAACTCAAACCAATCATGATCATCAATCAACCCATAGGACAACAAAAATCTACTCAGACATCATAGGATGTCAACACATCATTGGATAATAATATGAAGCATAAAGCACCATGTTCAAGTAGAGGGTAGAGCGGGTTGCGGGAGAGTGGACCACTTTAGATAGATGGGGGAAGGTGATGGAGGTGTTGATGAACATGACGAAGTTGTTGGAGTAGATCGCCGTCACGATGATGGCCCCGGCGGCGTTCCGGTGCCACCAGGAGAGAGGGGGAGAGAGACCCCTCCTTTTTCTTCCTTGACCTCCTAGATGGAAGAAGTGTTTCCCCTCTAGTACATGGCCTCGATGGCGGCGGACGGGCGAGAGCCCCTCTGAGATTGGATCCCTCTCTCTGTTTTCTTCTATTTCTGCGCACCCATATTCTGGCCTTTCACCGTTTCTTAAATATCCGGAGATCCGTAACTCTGACCGGGCTGAAATTTTGAGGGGATTTTTGTTCGGATATTATATTTCTTGCATCAAAAGAAGGGCACCAACAACCTTACAGGGTGACCACAAGGGCCCAGGGCGTGGCCAGGGGGTAGGCCGCGCCCCTGGCTTGTGGTCACTCGGGCATCGTCTCGCGTTGATTCCTTTTCCCAAAAATCACATATATTCCAAAAAAAATCTCCATAAGTTTTTATTGCGTTTAGACTTTGTTTGATATGGATTTTCCGCGAAACAAAAAACATGCAACAAACAGGAACTGGCACTGGGCACTGGATCAATATGTTAGTCCCAAAAATTGTATAAATGTTGCCAAAAGTATATGAAAGTTGTAGAATATTGGCATGAAACAATCAAAAATTATAGACACAACGGAGATGTATCAGCATCCCCAAGCTTAATTCCTACTCGTCCTCGAGTAGGTAAATGATAAAATATAATTTTTGATGTGGAATGCTACCTAGCATAATCTTGTTCGTATAATCTAATCATGGCATGAATATTAAGACACGAGAGATTCAAAGCAATAGTCTATCATTTGACATTAAGACAGTAACACTTCAAGCATACTAATAAAGCAATTGTATCTCCTCAAAATATAATGGCAAAAGAAAGTTATCCCTACAATATCATATAGTCTAGCTATGCTCCATCTTCCCCACACAAAGTATTTATATCATGCACAACCCCGATGACAAGTCAAGAAATTGTTTCACAACTTTTATGTTCTCAAGCCTTTTCAACTCTTACGCAATACATGAGCGTGAGCAATGGATATAACACTATAGGTGGAATATAATATGGTGGATGTTGTAAAGAAAAAGGAGAAGATAGTCTAACATCAACTAGGCGTATCAACGGGCTATGGAGATGGCCATTAATAGATATTAATGTGAGTTAGTAGGGTGTGCCATGCAACGGATGCAGTAGAGCTATAAGTGTATGAAAGCTCAACTGAAAACTAAGTGGGTGTGCATCCAACTTGCTTGCTCATGAAGACCTAGGGAAATTTGAGGAAGCCAATCATTGGAATATACAAGCCAAGTTCTATACTGAAAATTCCCACTAGTATATGAAAGTGACAAAATAGCACACTCTCTATCATGAAGATCATGGTGCTACTTTGAAGCACAAGTGTGGAAAAAGGATAGTAACATTGTCCCTTCTCTCTTTTCTCTCTTTTTTTGGTGGGAATCTTTGGCCTATTTTTTTATTTGGGCTTCATTGGCCTCTTTTATTTTTCATAAAGTCCGGAGTCTCATCCCAACTTGTGAGGGAATCATAGCTTCCATCATACTTTCCTCACATAGGACAATGCTCTAATAATGATGGTCATCAGACTTTTATTTACTTACAACTCAAGAATTACAACTCTATATCTAGAACAAAATATGACTCTATATGAATGCCTTCGGAGGTGTACTGGGATATGCAATGATCTAGCATAGCAAATGGCATCAAAAAACGGACAAGCCATGAAAACATCATGCTAGCTATCTTACGATCATGCAAAGCAATATGAAAATGATGGTGCGTGTCATAATAAATGGAACGGTGGAAGTTGCACGACAATGTATCTCGGAATGACTATGGAAATGCCATAACAGGTAGGTATGGTGGCTGTTTTGAGGGAGGATATATTGTGGGTTTAATGTACCGGTGAAAGTTGTGTGGTACTAGAAAGGCTAGCAAAGGTGGAAGGGTGAGAGTGCATATAATCCATGGACTCACATTAGTCATAAAGAACTCACATACTTATTACATAAGTCTATTAGTCATCAAAGCAAAGTATTAGATGCATGCTCCTAGGGGAGAGGTTGGTAGGAGTTAACCATCGCGCGCTCCCGACCCTCACACAAAGGTTGACAATCAATAAACAAATCATGCTCCGACTTCCTTACATAACGGTTCACCATACGTGCATTCTACGGGAATCACAAACCTTTACATAAGTATTTATGTCAATCCACAATTACTCACTAGCATGACTCTAATATCACCATCTTTATATCGCAAAACAATTGCAAGGAATCAAACACATCATATTTAGTGATCTACAAGTTTTATGTAGGATTTTATGACTAACGATGTGAATGACCAACTCCTGTTAACTCTCTAAATAGATATAAGTTAAGCATGAGAGTTTAATTCTGTCTACAAAAGATATGCCCATGCTCTAAAAAATATAAGTGAAGCAAAAGAGCATTCTACAAATGGCGGTTTTCTATAGGTGAGAATTAGGCAATCCAAACTTCAAATGATATAACTGAAGCACATGAAGCATTCTATAAAGCCATACGCAAAAGATATAAGTGAGGTGCAAAGAGCCTTCTATAAATCAACCAAGGAATTTCTCATACCAGCATGGTGCATTTCTAAAATAAAAAGAAAAGGCACACAACACTCCAAGATTTACGCACATCATGTGACGAATAAAAATATAGCTCCAAGTAAAATTACCGATGGTTGTTAGAAGAAAGAGGGGATGCCTTCCGGGGCACCCCCAAGCTTAGTTTCTTGGGAGTCCTTGAATATTAACTTGGGGTGCCTCAGGCATCCCCAATCTTAGGCTCTTGCCACTCCTTATTCCTTCATCCACCGTGATCTCACCCAAAACTTGAAAACTTCAATCACATAAAACTTAACAAAACCCTCGTGAGATACGTTATAGTATAATAAAACAAATCACCACTTTAAGTATTGTTACCAACCAATTCATATTTTTTTCATTGTATCTACTATAATATAACTTCTTTATGGCATATACCACCGATAAAATCGATAGTTTCATCAGAACTAGCAAAACAATGCATCAAAAATAGAATGTGTCTTAAACAGGACAGTCTGTAGCAATCTGAACATTTACTATACTTCTGTAACTCTAAAAATTCTGAAGCATTAGGACGTGGTCAAGAATTTGTATAACACTATTGTGTAAAAATTTCAGAAACTTTTGACATTCCAGTAAAAAATGTAAACTCACGCACTACAGCCAAAGTTTCTGTTTTTTGCACTGCCCACACCAAACAAGCAATCTAATCATCCTAAAGGCAAATCTTTGCACATTATTTTTATAATACAATGGATTTGTACAAGGTAATAATTATTTTTGTTGAATCTTTTCTGTAATCAAGATTCACAAAGTTTCCATGGGCATGAACAAAGTTCAAGGCTAGCCCCCACTTCAACGTTGCTCGTCTTTCTCACTTTCACTTTTCTTTGAAAAAGTTTTAAGTTCCCCACTTTATTATTTTTGCTTTTGAAATATATAAAATCACACAATAGAATAAAATGACTCTCTAAAACTTCTGGGTTGTCTCCCTGGCAACACTTTATTTAAAGCCATTAAGCTAGGCATAAAGTGCTCAAGTAGTGGATCCACCCGGATCCCAAGGTATATCAAAGCCAATTTTAATTAGCAATGATTTGTAATTAAGTGGTGATCACAAAGTGACATAAATAACATGACAACAAAGTCTAACTCTCTTCCTATGCATTGACATGTCATACAAGAACAATTCATTCACACCATGTTAAGGCCAATGCATAACATACGTAGTTTCTTGCAATTTTATTGTATCAGAAACATAGAGAGGTGAAGACGTAGTTCCAATCACATAATAATTGCAAGTAGGAGGAGCGAGCACATGCATATTATATTCATTAAAATCATCATGTGCAATAGTAAAAGGCAACCCATCTATATAATCCTTAATAAGTGCAAACTTCTCCGATATAGTGTAGTTGGGAGAATTCAAAAGATAATAGGACTATCATGTGTGGGTGCAATAGCAACAATTTCACATTTAACATAAGGAACTATAGAAACTTCATCTCCATAAGCATCATTCATATTGGCATCATGGCCACAAGCATATCAAGCATCAAGTTCATCAAAAAGTGATATTTCAAATGAATCCAAGGGATCATAGCAATCAACATAGCATTCATCCTTCGATAAGAACGAAGGGAAATTAAACAATGTATGAGTTGAAGAGTTACTCTCATTAGAAGGTGGGCACGGGTAGCTAATCCACTCTTCCTCCTTTTGTTCTTCGTTCTCCTCCTCATTTTTTTCATCTAATGAGCTTACAATTTCAGCAACTTCCTCTTCCATAGATTCCTGCGTAATATTAATATCTTCCAAGGCAGCGGTAATTCTTTCAATAAACTCTTTAACATAAGCATTAGAAGCATAGTTTTCATAGAAATATTTAAGTATGGCAAATTTTTCTGATTTCTAAAGAGTGGCATCATACTTTTCAATGAAAGAAGCAATTTCATAGGCACCCTTAAAAGCAACAAATTCTTGAATTTGTTCGGCATCATTATAGCAATAGGCCTCCTTGGCGTAAGAGGATAATATTTAATTATCATTAAACACACATTGGTAGGGAAGCTGTTTTTTAGATTCTTTAGAACAACAAGTAAAATCATGCAATTCACACAAGTTCCAAGCAAAACAACACAAAGTATTAATTTGATAACACAAGAGTTTCCCTTTTTGAGATATTCGGTGTCACACATAATGAGCATGCTCATTTAATGACTTTCCCTCAACTAAGCTAGTTGGGTTTGCAGCACGAGCACAAGTGGATCGAAGATGACCCAAGTAATATTCTTCGGTGGTACAGAACACTAGTGGTTTCTCAACTTTTGGGACAACAAGTACAACAATGTTTTTTGGTATTTTACGTTTCCTACCCATACCTAAAGATAGAAAACAACTTAGAACAACAAATAAAATCTACTAAGTGATTAAGCAAACAAGCACACATGAGAATATTCACCCCACGCTATTGCTCCCTGGCAACGGCACCAGAAAAAGGTCTTGATAACCCGCAAGTGTAGGGGGATCAATTGCATCCTTTCTTGGTAAGTAAGAGTGCCGAACCTAATGAGGAGATAAAGGTAGAACAAATATTCCCTCAAGTTCTATCGACCACCGATACAACTCTATGTACCCTTAACGTTCGCTTTACCTAGAACAAGTATGAAACTAGAAGTACTTTGTAGGTGTGATAGGATAGGTTTGCAAGATAATAAGGAGCATGTAAATAAAAAATAGGGGCTGCTAAGCTAAAGAAACAACTAAGTTAGTTTAACGAGGGTGGAATAGTGGTGGTAGGAGTTGCGGAATTATCCCTAGGCAATCGATAACTAGACCGGTCATCATTCTTGCAATTTTATATGAGGGAGAGGCATAAGCTAACATACTTTATCTACTTGGACCATATGCAATTATGATTGGAACTCTAGCAAGCATCCGCAACTACTAAAGATCATTAGGTAAAACCCAACCATAGCATTATAAGGTATCAAGTCCTCTTTACTCCCATATGCAACAACCCACCTACTCAGGTTTATGCTTCTGTCACTCAAGCAACCCACCATAGGCGAATCGTGAACACATTGCAACACCCTATAGTGAGGATCCCTCACGCTTGCGCGACATGGAGATCACCATAGGACAACACCAATAATAAAACATGCAACTCAAACCAATCATGATCATCAATGAACCCATAGGACAACAAAAATCTACCCAAACATCATAGGATGGCAACATATCACTTGATAATAATTTGAAGCATAAAGCACCATGTTCAAGTAGAGGGTACATCGGGTTGCGAGAGAGTGGACCGCTGTAGATATATGGGGGAAGGTGATGGAGGTGCTGGTGAAGATGACAGAGTTGTTGGAGTAGATCGCCGTCACGATGATGGCCCCGGCGGCGTTCCGGTGCCACCGGAAGAGAGGGGAAGAGATCCCCCTCCTTCCTCTTGTTCCTTGACCTCCCCCCCTAGATGGGAGAAGGGTTTACCCTCTGGTCCATGGACTCCATGGCGGCGGAGGGGCGAGAGCCCCTCCGAGATTGGATCTCTCTCTTTCTGTTTCCTTCTGTTTCTGTGGTCCCAAATTCTGGCATTTCACTGTTTCTTAAATATCCGTAGATCCGTAACTCCGATCGGGCTGAAAGTTTGAGGTAATTTTTATCCATATATTGTCTTTCTTGCGACAAAAGAAGGGCATCAACCGCCTTACAGGGTGACCACAAGGGCCCGGGGCGCGCCCAGGGGGGTAGGCCGCGCCCCTGGCTTGTGGTCACCTCGAGCATCGTCTCACGTTGATTCTTTTTCCCAAAAATCACATATATTCCAAAAAAATCTCAGTAAGTTTTTATCGCATTTGGACTTTGTTTGATATGGATTTTATGCGAAACAAAAAACATGCAACAAACAGGAACTGGCACTGGGCACCGGTTCAATATGTTAGTCCCAAAAATAGTATAAAAAGTTGCCAAAAGTATATGAAAGTTGTAGAATATTGGCATGAAACAATCAAAAATTATAGATACGACGAAGACGTATCAGTGTTCATCCTCTTTCATTGTATATCCATGACAGCTTTATTTTTCTTACTTTCTTCTTGTGTGTTTTAAAAACTTTGAAAATCTAAAAATATTTCTTGTTTCTTTTTGGTTTTCCATTTCCTCAGTTATCTAGTAGTAGAACTAAAAGAAAACCCAAAAATATTTCCTTTGCTTGTTGGGAGCTTTCTCGTGTAAATAGTTTTTCTTTTTTCTTGTTTTCCCTTAGTTTGTTTCCTTATTTAACAAAAAGAAAAATTCCAAAAATATTTCAGTGTGTTTCTCTAAATTTCCTATCCTTTTTTGAATCCTTGAATGGAGAAGACCACGATGAAAATGTTGAGTGGCTCTTATATGATTTATTGATGATCTAACACAGAGCTAATTTTACCTTATCTCTTCTTTGTCTTAAACTGCCCTGCAGATTCCAGCTTAGTCACGTCATTCTTGCGCTATTATTATTATCATATCATTCCATCATGCAAGTGAAAGGCAATAATGGTGATATTTGATGAAGTGATCGTGGGAAAGGAAGTTGGTATGAACTCTTCTTGTTTTTTGTTTTTGTAAATATGTTTAGCCAGTTTGTTCCTGATTCGGTATATCATGAGTAAACATGTTTGTGATGGCAATTAGAGATTATAGCTTTTTATGCCATGCCTAAATAGCTAGGAGTTAATAATGTTTTATCTTGTGTGTCAACATGCGTTAAAATGGTTATAATATGGTATGGTAGTATGGTATTTCCTTTTGAGTAATTCGAGCAGTTTGACTTGGCCCATGTGCAAACATGAGTTGAATCAAAATCAATGCAGCCTCCATGATGTTTAAATTCAGAGTGTTCATATCCTACTCATGCTACGTCTAATGTTAATTAGTCATAATGCATGTTTTTACCGTTGTTGCTCTCTAGATGGTCGCTTCTCAATCTATTGCTAGCCTTCACTTGTACTAAGTGGGAATGCTGCTTGTGCATCCAAAACCCTTAAACCAAGTTATTCCACATGAGTCCACCATACCTACCTATATGCGGTATTGCCTTGCCGTTCCAAGTAAAGTTTCATGTGCCACCTCTAAATATTCAAATAGACATCCATTTTGTGCACTCATTTCGCTCATGGAGCGACGAGGTGGTCGATATTTTCCATGCTAAGCGAGTTATTCTCAGGACGGTGGTTTATTCGCCGTCATTGCATGAGAGAGGCTAGTAAAAGGGATGCTCAGTCCTACATAATCAGAATAAATTAAAGAAAATCCTTGGGACAGTTGTATGTTGGTAGGCATCCATGAATTTGGTGAGCCATGGTTTGTGTATGGATGGTGGGTGGGAGTAAAATTTACTATTTTGTTTGGGAACCGCCAATAATTAGTTATGCATGGAAAATATTGAAAAACTTTGTCGTGACGTTGGCAAGAAAAGTGCACCACTCAAAAATTATATCTTCGCTCTTGTTTTCAGCTTCGAGCTATCGCACCGTTGGAAATCAATGCTTCCCTCTGCGAAGGGCCTATCTATTTACTTTTATGCTGAGTCATCATACTCTAACTAAAGCACCAGATCTAGGAGCACTATTGTCATCCTTGTGCATTGAGTCTAGTTAATGTTGGATACGATAATGACTGGATCTTTTCTACCATGAATTATAATGTTTAGTCGCTGTTTGGATCTCAGAGGTGCTTTGCAATTATGTTTTGTGGTCTTAGAAAGGGCTAGCAAAATACCATGTCACCATATTGTATTGTAATTGTTTTGAAAAATTGTTGGCATAGGAGATATTTTATTATTGCTTGCTAGTTGGTTATATATTGTCGTGAGTTAACATAATATCTAAGTTGTTGTCATGGATGGACCTATTTATGATTTATGTTGAAAACTTGAGCACTAGCTAAGCATGTGTATAACAACGAGAACAAAAAGAGTTTGTAAATTTTTTCTTTATCACTTTCAGTTTATCAGTTTATCAACTGAATTGCTTGAGGAGAAGAAACGCGTTAAGTTTGGGGGAGTCGATACGTCCCAAACATATCTAGTTTTCCAAACACTTTTTCTCTGGTTTTGGCCTCTAATTTTCCTGCTTTGAATGAAACTAACCCAAACCCGCGCTGTTTTTAGCAGAACTACCTTGGTGTTTTTGTGAAGAAATAAAAGTTGTCAGAATTGGACGAAACTTTTTGTGAATTATTTCTAAAATATATGATGAATTATGGAGCGAAGACCTGTCGGAGGGGGTGTGCCAGGGGCCCACCACATATCAGGGCATGCTCCCCTAGGGGCGCGCCCTGATAGCTTGTGGGTCCCTCGTGGCCCCTCCAATCCTAATTCCAATCCTATAAAATTACATCTTCGGAAACAAAATTGGAGAGAAGTTTTCATCGTGTTTCACGAGACGGAGCCACCGCCACCTCCTGTTCTTCCTCCGGAGGGTTGATCTGGAGCCTGTTTGGGGCTCCGGAGAGGGGAAATTGTTGTCGTCGTCATCACCAACCCTTCTCCATCAACACCGCCATAATGATCACCATCGGGAGTGTGTAATTCCTCTGTAGGATTGCTGGACGATGGTGGGATTGGATGATATTGATCATGTAATCGAGTTAAGTTTGATAGGGTTTGATCCCTAGTATCCACTATGTTCCGAGATTGATGTTGCTATGACTTTGCTTTGCTTAATGCTTGTTACTAGGGCTCAAGTACCATGATTTCAGATCTGAACCTATTATGTTTTCATGAATATAAGAGTGATTTGGATCCTATTGTCGAATTTCGGGCTCCGCAAAACCCAAAGAGGTTTGAACTTAGGGGCGTGTGCGAAGATCCCCACCAGCTCCAGCCTCAAGCTCACAGCTCGACAACCTAGCCCAACAAACTCACTCAATCATGGGAAGGAGACTAGAACATGGGGATTTACCTAGGTTCGAGTCGCTGTGAAGCATAAAACCCTACTCCTACCTTTGGTGGATTGCCTCAAGAGGAGGTTTGTGGATGAACCAGTACAGTGGTGGTTAACCTCGCGAGGGCGCTCGAGTGGTGTCCCATCTCCCTCCTCTATGGAGCAGCCTAGCCTCTATTTGTAATGTCTTGGGTCCTCTTCCCTTATTGCAATGGCATGAAGGGATCCCACAACGACCAATTTCAAAGGGGTACAAGGAGTACACCCTTATCCCGACGAAAGGTGGTCTTCGCCTGCAAAGTAGCCGGTGGTGATGCAGAGGTGGGCTCGATGGCGACATTCGTCCTGCCAGGCTCGTGATCTTGGTCCTGTTGCACCAGAATGGAAACCTTTGGGGATGCTTTGGGAACCTGCATATGTGTTTGCCTCCTTTGCACCAAAGAGAAAATTGTCCCCTCTGCGCGCTGGTGCCCGCCTAGCTAGGCTTGCGTCACTCCTGAACTCCCGAGGATGAGCATTTCACAGGGATCTCCTCCCCTTGGGAGGCGACCTGGGAAGGTCTCCTCCCCTTAAGGGTCTGGGTGCCATCCCCCTCACGAGCACGGGGTTCTCGCGAGGGCCTTGTCTAGAATGTGGCCGTGCTGGGCCATGTTGGGCTGTTGAAGTGGGCCACGACCTGGGCCGCAGGCTGGCAGGTATGGGTACCCTCATTCCAAAAACACTGACAGCAGCCCCCGGGCCCGAGGCGCGCTTGAGTTGGCTTCGTGGTGAAGCCAAAGAAACTGACCTGGCTGTCATGGGCCCCAATCGCCTACGGGCCCGTCCTGGTGGGCCGCACATAATGAGGTGCGGACGCCTCCGCTTCCCGAAGACGTCAGGAACCGCCCCGAGTCAGGCTGACGCGAAGTCTGCACGCCACGCTGGCCATCATTGCCCTTCCTTGAATGCAGCTATCTCCTTGTGTGTTCACCCCTCGAGCCACGCGGATGTGACCCGACGAGGGTAGATGAAGCGACATGAAGCAGGGCTACACGCCGACCGAGTCTGTCATGCGGCGCCCGAGGAGCGCACGACGCCTTCACTCCCCATGATGCCCCGTGGGCATCGGTTACGCCTATAAATCCGTTCCGCCCGGGGGTCTTGCCATTCTGACGCGCCTTCTCGCTCCCCATCCTCCCAAAGATATATTTCTCATCCTCCTCTCTTCCCTTACCCTCCATGGCATCTGGGGGAAGTGTTGCATTTGCGGGGAACCGCATGGGGTCTTCGGCTCCACCGTCGCCCTCTGGAGGCGGTTACGGGAGGCCTTCGAGGCCGACCCAAGCTTGCCGGCCCTGTGCCATCATCTATGAGTGAGTGTTCCATCACCCACCCCCTTTTTGCAATCATGCCCGATACGCCGGACCTGACTATTTCCTCCTCACAGGGCGCCTGCGCCCAAAAGGCGCAAGCTCGGCGAGCTCTAGGAGGAAGCAGACGCGTTGAGGGGCCCAGCTGGCGAGCGCCGAGGCCGCCCTCCAAGCCGCGCTTAGGGGCGAGGAGGAGGACAAGGTGGAGCCGACGTCCCTTCAGGGACGGACCAAGGGGGAGCTGATGCTGTGCAGGTCGCCCAGGATGAGGCGGTGCACGTAAAGATGCTGGAGGCCCAGCGCGCCAAGCAGTACCTAGACCTTTCCCGTCGAGCGGTTGGTACGGTGCATTGATTCGTTGGGGAAGCCCCCGCGCTACCGTGCACGCACGACGACGGAGGCTACCTCAACTTCTTCAGCAAGGTGGTTGAGGTGCTAGAGACCGGCGTCTCCTGGGTGGACGAGGACAACATGTCCAGCGCGTGCGACCTCCTGGACATTGTGCTGACGCGGGTCTTCTCCAACCTGCGCTGCCACACGCTAGAGCTTAATCTCCCCCACGTCATGGAGCCAGTGCCCGAGGAGCTCCAAAGGCCCCTCAGGGATGAGGTGCACCCGAACGTGGAGTCCCTGGTGGAACGGTTCGTCGAAGAGCCTTCCTCCGACGAGGGCGACGACTCTGACGCCGATGCGGGCGATGGTCTGGATGGTGATAGCAACTCCTTCGCCTAGTCTTCCCCTGTTTTCTTCTCCTGGTCCCTGTCACATCAAGAAGCACTTGGCCCCTGAGGGCGTTAAACTTTTGTGTCTTACCTTCGTCTTCCTCCCTCTTCTTTTGAACCGTCGGTTGCTTGTTTTGTGTGACGTGCCCTCGTCTCTTGTGCGGGGCTTTGTATTATTGTCGGTGCGGCACCACACATTCCCTCACACCTTCGCTTGTCCCACTGTTTTGCTGCTCCGTGCCCGGTGTCCTTTGAGAGGTCCGTGGAGGTGTCGTGCTGCGCCCGACGATGACGGCCTATCGCGGCCTTACGAGGCGGACCCTCCCGAGGCGGAGCATGCCGCCCCATGACCGGGGTTTTAGCAACGATGCCAAGAGAGACCGGATTCCTTCCCTTGCGATGCCCTTCCTTGTTCCTGGAGCCACAAGAGGCCTGATGGGGGCACGTAGTAAACCATAGCACCTGCATTCTCATGTTAGTGTTCCTGTCTCTTACCTAGCATTCAGGCTATTATCAGATCAAAAAGTTTCTGCTCTTTGCGGTCGAGGTACATATCTTGGCGGGCCGTGGAGAGCTTGTGCATCCTGAGGTGCAGCTGGGGCGTCTAGGGAACTCGAGGATCCTTCCAGGGAGGGCTTCTTACTTGCGGGCAGAAATGGTTTCGTAGCCTTTCGGCACTCTATGTCGACAGGGCCCAATCCCGCGCATACCTCGACCGCTGTTGGGGCATCCGAATCACCAGGACGAGACCAAGGGGCAAGGAGCTACGAGATCAGTGAGGCTCCCAAGGTGCGTTGCTCAGGAGTCCCCCTTGATGCTCAAGCGGCGCTCTACATTGGAAATGCCCAATCCCGCACATACCTAGACCGCCGTTGGGGCGTCCGGATCACCAGGACGAGACCAAGAGGCGAGGGGCTACGCGACGAGTGAGGCTCCTAAGGCGCGTTTATCAAGAGTCCCCCTTGACGCTCGAGCGGCTCCCATTCCTTTCCTGTCAGTTTCTGCCCCGAGAGGTGTCAGTGACTCCCGGGGCTTCACGATGACGCATCGAGCCATGGCCGGAGCCCCCAAGCGTGGGTCGACTGCTAAAAGATGGATGCTTCCGAGGCAACGGGCCCCTGCCGGCTTGCCCAAAGACGCCCGCGTGGGCCAAGGTGCCATGGCCTTGGCAAGGTGCTCACACCATGCCCGTGCCGCCCCTGCTCGCGGGACACGTGAGGGGGAGACCGATAGGTGTCGATTCAAAAAACGAGATTTCAAGACCAGAAAAAGAATTGCAAAGAGAGAAAATTCCCACCCCTTTTTTGAATAGAGTTATGAAACTTTAGAGTTTCATTTGAAAAAGTGGCAATTCGAATTCAAAAAGGAACAAGCAACAGCTGCGTCCGGCACCTAGGCTAGTCTTCGTCTTTGTCTTCCCCCAGTGCGGAGCATAGGGCATCCATGTTGAGTGGGCATAGTCATTGGAGGACAGTATTGTCCGCTAGCACGAAGCATGGGGATTCCACTTGGGCGTGGGATGGAACCCCTCCGCGTCCTCGGGGGCTTCGGGCATATACAACCCACTGATTATTACGTGAGAGTGTCACGGGTTGGGCCTAGGGTGCGTAGGGAGCTCCATGCATCCTGGACATGGATCCCACTTCCCGCCCCCAAGCATGGTGCGGCGAAATGGGGTCGGCTTCGGGCGGGCACTTGAGCGCGGGGGGAGCCCCCCACGCTGTCCACAGGGAAGGCCCGCCTCAGAGTAGGGCCTCAGGCACTCCAAAGCCCAAGGTCAGATGTCATCGTTGCAGTAGCGCCGCAGCCCCCTGCGCCACGGGCGGTGCTTAGCGGGCCCCTTCTGCTACGCGCAAGGCTGGCGCCCAAGGCGGTGCCCCAGCGCGCCTTGCTGGTGTGCCCGGGAGCCTCACATAGGTACCCGATTCGCCATCCCCAGACGAACCGAGTCGGACCCGGAGACATGGGTGAGTACATGATCCCCGCCGGTGGTCGAGCGAGGCCTGACCAGGAGACATGGGTGTGTGTTCCACCCTCTATCTCCGGGCAGGCGACGCATGCCCTGGAGACATGGGCGTGTGTTCCACCCTCTGTCTCCAGGTTAGAAGCACCTAGCATGGGGACATGGGTATGTGTTCCACCCCCCGTCTCCAGGATGGAAGCACCTGTCTTGGGGACATGGGCGTGTGTTCCACCCTCCGGCTCCAGGCTGGGCGCGCCTGGCCTGGGTACATGGGCGTGTGTTCCACCCTCCATCTCCAGGCAGGTGACCCCCGGTCCACAGGCCTAGGTGCCTGCTCAGGGTATCTCCCTACTAGCGGGCACGCCTCGCGAGGCTGCCAATGCCAGGCACCCTCGTGAGATCAACCTCGCCAGTCACCCTCGCGAGGCTGTGCATACCAGCCCCGACAAAATCGACTTACGAGGTTGTGTATGCTCTTCCTGCTGTCGTGGTGGTCGGCGCTGATCCCTTCGCAGCCCGGGCGCTCGTCAACATGGTCATTGTGGAGTTTCTCGAGCCCCCGGGCACGGGCGTAGACGAGCCACCGGGCGTCCGCCCCGGGCTCGATGGGCATGTTGGGAGGCGCGACGCGGCTCCCACTCCGCACGGCCAGCATCTCCCACCGGTCTTTGTCTGCACCAGGGGCTAACTCCTACAGGCCCGACGAATTGGGCTGCACCCCCAGCAGATGCGGGTCGCAACGCGCTTCCCAAGGGCATCCGCGTGCCCTCAGCGTTGTGCCAGTTGGTTGAGCAACTCTATGGATGCGAGTCCCTAGGCTCATCCCGTAGGGAAGCGCCTGGACTTCGCCGGTGGTAGTGGTGTGCCTGGGCGCGCGACATACCCAGTCGTTGTAGCGACCACGAGTAGTGTGGAAACACTACAGTTTTCGGGCCACGAGGAGCGTGACTCACCCGCGTGTCAGGTCGCAGCGGACTCAGGAGGATGATGTCGTGATGCAGACGCAGGGGAGGCCTGGGGCGACGAGAACGTGCTGCATGGTTGATCAGGGCAACAACCCGCGATGTCTGTCAAAATGCCGGGCTAGCAATGGCGTCTGCCAATGAGGAGGGGGGGGGGGCGTAAGGCGACGCAGGATGCCGAGGCCCGCAAGCATCACCCGAGCAACGCAAGTAGCCCGTCATTCAGCGTGGGCTGGGTTTCCTTTGGCCATGGAAACGGCGAGCGGAGGCGAGGTGAAGCTTGTGTAAGGATTCCAGCACGTCACCTACCTGCGCCAAATGTCGGATTTTGGGCTACGCAAAACCCAAATAGGTTCGAACTCAGGGGTGTGTGTGAAGATTCCCACCAACTACGGCCTCAAGCTCATAGCTCGACAACCTAGCCTGATGAACTCACTCAATCACGAGAAGGAGACTAGCACACGGGGCTTTACCAAGGTTCGGGCCGCTACGAAGCGTAAAAACCTACTCCTACCTTTGGTGGATTGTGGCACGAGGTGGTTTGTGGATGAACTAGTACAGTGGTGGTTAACCTTGCGAGGGCGCTCGAGTGGTGTTCCATCTCCTTCCTCTATGGAGTAGCCTAGCCTCTATTTATAATGGCCCGGGTCCTCTTCCCTTATCGCAATGGCGGGAAGGAATCCCACAAGGGCCAATTTCAAAGGGGGACAAGGAGTACACCCTTATCCTAGGGAAAGGTGGTCTTCTCCTGCAAAGTAGCTCGTGGTGATGCAGAGGTGGGCTCGGTGTTGGCGTCCGTCCCGCCAGGCTCGTGGTCTTGGTCCTATTAGGGGGGAGGGAATGGAAACCTTTGGGGGTGCTTTGGGAACCTGCGTACGTCTTTTCCTCCTTTGCACCAAAGAGGGAATTGTCCCCTCTGCGTGCTGGTGCCTGCCTGGCCAGGCTTGCCTCACTCCCGACCTCCCGAGGATGAGAATTGCATAGGGATCTCCGCCCCTCGGGAGGCGACCTGGGGAGGTCTCCTCCCCTCGAGGGTCTTGGCGCCATCCCCCTCGTGAGCGCGGGGCTCTCGCAAGGGCCTTGTCTCAAGTGTGGCCGCACTGGGCCGTGCTGGGCTGTTAAAGTGGGCCACGCCCTGGGCCGCAAGCTGGCAGGTCTGGGTACCTCCATTCCCAGAACCCCGACTCCTATATTGCAAGTTGTATGCACCTATTACGTGTCATGATCCACATACCCCAAGGTGACAACAATTGGGATTCTTTCCGGTGATTGCCGTAGTTTGAGGAGTTCATGTATTCACCATGTGTTAATGCTTTGTTCCGGTTCTCTATTAAAAGGAGGCCTTAATATCCGTTAGTTTCCAATAGGACCCCGCTGCCACGGGAGAGTAGGACAAAAGATGCCATGCAAGTTCTTATCGCAGACATGTATGACTATATATATATACAGAATACATGCCTACATTACATTAATGAACTGGAGATAGTTCTGTGTCGCCCTAGTGTGTAACCTTTATATGATCAATGTTATCTAAATCACTATCCATCACCATTCCACATGCCTACGCATTACATATACCGAGTCTTGCTAAGTCACTATTGCTATTGTTACTGTCACACTTGCTACAAAATTGCTACTCTCACTACTATTGTTACTTTTAATACTACTATTTGTCGTGCTACTAAACCTTTGCTGCAAAGAGATATCCCAAGTGCGGTTGAATTGACAACTCAACTGTCAAGGCCAAGAAATATTCTTTGGCTCCCCTTGTGTCGAACCAATAAATTAGGGTGAAATACTACTCGTGAAGACTGTCACGATCCCCTACACTTGTGGGTTATCATATCTTCATTAGCTCCCCACTTCTTTGTTGGATGCCCTCAAATTTCTTCACACTCAAACTTCCTAGGAAAATGGTTTCTTTGTTTACATCATTATCAAGTCCACTAGTTCTGAGTTGTTTTCTCATATTATCTCCCATCTCATCTTGTTCATCACCCACTAAACTATGTTTTCTATTCTAATATATTCAATGACTTCCTCCAATTCAAAAGTGACCATGTATAACATCACATGTTTGTTAGTGACTTCAGTATGAGCATGTATTTTCTCGAAACATCTCACCCAAATTATGGAACCCCAGCTCAAAGCAACCTATTTACCTTGCATTGCCAGCCCAGGGATAAAGTCTTCTCGCGACACACAACAACTTGGTACTAAACATAACCGCTTTATTGATCTCTTGGGGATACAAAGGTTCAACATTACATGATAAGCGAGGCCAAGCTGCAACATGGTGCGACTGCACTTATGTACATTATTTAGTAGACAACTCGAGGGCCTCGAAGATAGGGAAAGCTACTACGCGGGAGCGGAACAACGAAGTAGTGGGACTCCACTCCAAAAGGACACTACTGGGACACGGTACTAGATAGTGCCAAACCAATCGACATCAAAGCCTTGCATGACTTCTCCTGCATCTGGCATGATAAGATAGGTGATTACTTTGAATGTACTCGCAAGCTCACAGCAAACAAAGCAAATACAACAAACAATAACAAGGCATTTAAGAGGTTAAGCATAAATATGAACATGCCGCCATCATGATGTGCATGTGAACTTAATCTCGATCCCTCGGATCAGCTTACCATCTCGAGGTTACCTCGTAACCACCGCAATAAACATACCATCATGATCTGCACTGATCACCTTGTGCCATCTCAGAATAGTTAAGTGTGTCGGTTATTTATTACTGTTAACCCATAGTGTGACCTACTACGAACCGTGTCCATATCCCAGGACGCGACTCATCAATAGATTATACACTCTACATAGGTTAGTACACTATGCCCACACCACGGAACTCATGGTATCGTGCTCCCATTCGGGTGGACCAACTACATTCTGACAAAACCAACCTATTGCACGACACTCTCCCAGCCACTCCGACAAACTCCCCTTTGGGCTATGTCATGGGTGACCCCGATGTCAACTCGTGACATCCGCCACCATTGTGGCAGTCACTGTCGTGGCAAAAAAAATCATCCCAATTGGGAACATTGGTACCATACAACTACGGGTACGCAAGGTTATGCCTGCCCACCAAACCAGGGTAGCGCAAGCGCATAACCTTCCCTGGTTGGAGGCCCGAGCAAGAGACATGACAATAGACCGCATTAGGGGCTCCCATCCAAGCATGTGTGGTTGCACTGCTGAGATCGATTCGGGGGCACCATGACTCGATCAATAGATTGTTAAAGTTGAATGAACATCATGTTTAACTTGAAAGTTGAATGATTCGAGTCATAGCATGAAGTGAGGTGCACGGGTCATGATGATTGTGCATCCATATGAATCATGTCAGTATGAATCTAAGTAATTAATGCATGAATTGAATAATGGCATGGATCATCAACTCGAGAAGACTAGCATACCAAATATAACAAGAAAATGAGTGGATCATATCTACTATAACCATATGAATCATTTTAAATGATTATTCTTAAATAAAAGAGTTCAATTCAAATAAACCATTGCCATTGCAATGCCATCCTTGCAAATGAATGTTGTGGCTTGCCTTAGTTCAGAGGAGTGTCACAATACTCCTCGTCCTCTCCAAGGCAATTATTTTCTTTTGAAAAAATAATATAAATACAAAAAGAAAATTTCACACAAAGCATTTTATTGCACGAGAAATTCTAGACAATAGAGAAAATTCTCAAAATTTAAAGGAAAAATAGTGAAGCTTAAGACAAAACTAATGC
The DNA here is from genome assembly GCA_022496015.1 of Hordeum marinum. Classification (NCBI taxonomy): domain Eukaryota; kingdom Viridiplantae; phylum Streptophyta; class Magnoliopsida; order Poales; family Poaceae; genus Hordeum; species Hordeum marinum. The sequence goes on along the minus strand of CM039677.1, from coordinate 334,027,075 downwards.
AAAAAAGATTTAACTCAATTGGAATTGTAGTATAAAAGTTAGAGTTGGTTAAAGTCTGGTCAAATTATTTGAATTTAAACAGAAAATCAAAAAAAATCCATGGGAGGCCACGTCGAAGGCCTATTTTTGCCCGGCGCCTCCACTTGTACCGCGGCGCGAGCGAGAGAGGCTGACAGTGGGATACCATTGTCAAGATTAAAGAGGGAGAGGGAACAGAACGCGACGGTTCTGTTGCCGGTGGTTCTCCAGCGAGGAGACCACGGTGGTTATCAAAGAGAGAGGGAATGGCTCCGGCACGTCATGGTCGTCACGCACGTAGCCAAGTGAGGACTGGGGTGGACGGACAGTGTCAGAATGGTCCGCACTAGAGACGGCAGGCGGTGGGGCTCATTGGAGTTGGAGTAGGAGGCATGAATCCGATGAACTAGCGGCATCGTCATGATCAGGATACCACCATGAACTCGTTTGAGGAGGAGGGGGGAAGGAGAGCAGACGGGCGAGGGGGATCCACAACCAATTTCGGCGAGGATCAGAGGCTAGAAGCCCTCCCGGCCTTGCCCGAAGTTACACCAGTTGAATTATGGCCATGGAGGAAGGTGTGGATGGTTGGAATGGCTTGGGAGTGGCTCAATTTATAGGCAATGAAGTGGCCGAGCTCGGGCTCCACTAGAGATGAGCTGTAGGAGTAAGGAGAGATGGAGATGGTTCGGGCGCTGCTTGGAGACAATGAGGGAGATACCAAGTAGAGTGCCAGAATGCGGGCAACGCTACGGTGCATTAGGTGGGACAACCGATGCGTGTGCGAGCACTTTCCGCCCGGTAGCACCTCGGGCACATCCGGCATGCGGCCTCTCGGCTTTGGGGAGCGTCAGGGAGGTACTAGGTGGACGCGGGGGAGGTTGCTGAGTGGAACGGGCGAGCTGCGGTGGTGCGAGCAGGGCGAACGAGCGGAGACGGAGGGTCCCGACGTCTATAGCATGCCAATTGCATGTCGAACACCTTGCATCAATGTGTTCACCGTGTGCACTGACATACATGGTACTTTTGGCGATGCTAGGCCATGTCTAGTGTGTTGTACTCCCAACCCAGGACTGCAGTATGCCCTTAGCTTGACACTTAGCTACATGGACAATACAAGAGCATGCAAGAAAGTTTCTGGATAGGAACTTAGGGAGCAAGCTGGGGGAAATTTACTTGGATTAAAGAGGGTAAATTTGGTGGTTAAGCATCTACTAGGAAGGTAGTCATGTGGTAAAAAATTCAACTCAAGTTGGTCAAGCAAAAATACACTTGCTTCACAAAGGGCCATTTCTCACCATAACCAAAATAATTTCCTTAGCTAAAATTTTCCAAATGACATGGGATATTTTTGCATGTGGATGTGAGGCATGATTCAAAGAATATTGGGGAATTTATTTGGAATTTTCTAAGAAAGATAAATGAAGGTTGCTTCATTGCATAAAGAGAAAATGCTCATTTTCAAAGAGGAAATGAACACTTACCTATTATGAAAATTTATACCATGGCAAGATTTTGTAGAGAGATCATTTTGGAATGTTTTCAAGATGCTAGAGTTCACTAGGTAGAAAATCAAAAATAAATCAAGTGACAAGTCCAAAAGAGTTGATAGAAAATCCTATTTCCAAATAAAATATTTTGATAAATCCAAATAAAAAGATATAATGAAAACCAGGGTGTCACACAAATTTTGCCCTGGTTTTCTCTTGAAAGATTGTAGTCATGTCAATACTAGTACCAAACGAAGTCCAATTGCCACGATTTTTTTATGATTTTTCTGGACCAAAATAAGACCTGGAAGCTTCGGAAGGAGGCCGGGAGCCGTACGATGGCACCAACACGCAATAGGGCGTGCCCATGGGGGCGACCTAATGTGTGTTGGCCCCCTCATGGCTCTCCCGATGCCCATCTCTGGCCTATAAATTCTCATATATCGCAAAAACCCTAGAGGAAGTCTGGAAATACTTTTTATGCCGTCGCAAGTCTCTGTTCCGACAGGAGCCCATCTAGCGATCCATTTTGGCACCCCACTGGAGGGGACATCAATCACGGGGGGGCTCTTCATCAACCTTGCTTCCCTCATGATGATGCGTGAGTAGTTTAGCACAGTCCTATGGGTTTGTAGAAAGTACCTAGATGACAATCTCTCTCTCTCTCTCTCGATCTTTGATACAATGTTCATCGCATCTTTGCCTTGATCTATCTGACGCAATCCCTTTGTATGGTACATTTGTTGGGACCTGATAAATTGTGGGTTTATGTTCGTATTATTCATGATAAATATTTGAGTCTTCCTTGAAATCTAATATGATTCTTATGTGCATGATCATTATAGCTTCGTAATTCTCTATGAACTAGTGACAAAGCAGGGGACAATATGTGTCTTTGTGTTGCTGATACTAAGGATAAAATGATGTGGTTTATTCATATTGCTTGAGGTCACTTTGTCTACATCATGTCATCATTCTCCAAGCATTACTCTGTTTTACTTAATACTCTAGATGCTGGATAACGGGCGATGAGTGGAGTAATAGTAATAGGTGCAGGCAGGAGTTGGCCTATTTTCTTATGGATGCATTGCCTATATACACATGATCATTGCCGTCAAAATCATATAACTATACGCTTTTCTACCAATTGCCCAACAGGTATTTGTTTACCCACTGTATGCTATTTTTATGAGAGTTGCCACTAGACAAAGCTACGACCCCCGGGTCTATTCACTAATATATTTTAAAATGCTACTATTACCATGGTGCCATTTATTTTATTTTATTCTATTTTGCAATTTACAATTATCTACAATTATCTACACAACTCACTTTCTTGCAAATAATGAGACCAAGGGGATTGACAACCCTCTTGCCAGCGTTGGGTGCAAGTTGTTTGCTCTTTTGTGTGCAGCTCTTGAAGACAGTTGAGGATTGGTATTCCTACTGGTTCAATAAACCTTTGTTTCATAACGGAAGGAAATACTTACCCACATTGTGATGCGATAACCCGTTCCTCTTCACGGAAAACCCAACACAGATGACAAGTATCAAGAAGGATTTTTGGCGCCGTTGCCGGGGAATATCATCATCAACTATCAAGTAACTTCACACAAATTATCATTCACTTGTTCTTATTTTTATTTTTTTTATACTTATCTTATCTCATAAAAAACAAAAAACAAAAATATTTATCTTTGCTAGTTACTAGTTTACTCCTCTTCTTGCTTTACTTGCTAGTTTACTTGTCATGCTTGCTACTTTGCATGTTCGGTTACCATGTCTCAAGATACTACAAAGTTGTGTGACTTCTCAAATACTAATAATAATGATTTTTTAGAACTCCTATTTCACCCGCCACTAGTGCAGAGGCTTATGATATTAATGCGGTATTGCTAAATCTTGTCATGAAAGATCAATCTTCGGGAAGTCCTAATAAGGATCTCGCGTCACATCTTAATACCTTTGTTGAATTATGTGATATGCAAAATAAAAAGGATATAGATAATGATATTGTGAAACTAAAATTATTTCCTTTTTCACTAAGAGATAAAGCTAAGGCTTGGTTTTCATCTTTACCACGTAATAGTATTCGAACATGGGATAAGTGTAAAGATTCTTTTATTTCTAAGTATTTTCCTCCTCCTAAAATCATCTCCCTTAGAAATCAAATAATGAATTTTAAATAGCAAGATCAAGAACATGTTGCACAAGCTTGGGAGATAATGAAATTGATGACAAGAAATTCCCCTACACATGGTTTAAACTTTGGGATGATTATCCAAAACTTCTATGTTGGACTAAACTTTGTGTCTAAAACTCTTCTAGATTCTACTGCTGGTGGTACCTTTATGGATGTGAGCTTAGGGGAGGCCACAAAACTTCTGGACAAAATTATGACAAATTATTCTCAATGGCATACCGAAAGAGCTCCAACTGGTAAGAAGGTAAACCGTGTTGAAGAAATTGCTACTTTGAGTGAAAAAGAGGGTGCTCTTATGAATATGTTTGCTAGTAAAAATACTCATGTTGATCCCAATGATATAGCTTTCTATAGTTTGATTGAGAAAAATAATGATGCTATTGTTGTGAAATTTATCTCACAAAATCATTTCAATAACAATGCTTATAGAGGAAATTTCAATTCTAGATCGTATCCCCATACGGTCGTGGGAACGTGCCTGACAGTAGAAGGTAGGGGTACATAAGGAGAGGGCAGAGTCCTAGCTACAGCGAGGTTGTGCACACGGATGTATGAGTTCGGGCCCCTCTCGTGGAGGTAACAGCCCTACGTCTCAGTTCTTAGGAGCTTTTGTGGTGTGGAATGTATGAGTTACAGGGGGTGCAAACCCTTGTGCCAGAGGGGAGGAGCGGCTTATCTAGAGTGCGCTACCCCTCATCAATACCCGGCAACCAAGGGTTCGGTCGTGGTAATAAAGGCATATCTTACTAATAATGTACGTAATAAATGCTACTCCCTTTGTAAACTAATATAAGAGCATTAAGATAACTACTTTAGTGATCTAAACACTCTTATATTAGTTTATGGAGGGAGTACTAATGGTGACTAGTCAAACACCTGTCTGTTGACCTCCCTGGAGTGGCTTCTGGTCTTCTGCGGTCGACTAACCTTTAGTTCTTCCGAGTTAAAGGCGACTGTCGAGTGGAAGGAGAAACCTCCGAGTGGATTTTTTGTCGAGTGACTCATGCACCATGGTGACTTTAGTCGGAGTCTTCCTTGTAATATTTAAGTCCTCCAATGTAGTGTCCTTAGGTAGGGTATGTAGGTCAGGCCTAGGACCCTACCCTAGATACATATCCTTGTCATTAGCCCCCGAATGGATCGGGGTTCGAGTGAAAAAGGGATTGATGCAGGTTCTGATAAGGCATAGAAATTCCGAATGCATTCCAGGGTTTTACGGAAATCTGCATCGACTAGAGTCTTTATCATTCGCCTTGGTCGATTCTGCTTTGATATGTGTCTGAGTGAACTTGAGCACAGACTCAGGTCCGAGTGAACATCAGAATCTTTTGATGCGATAGGTCGCTTCGTTAGGCCCGGATTTCACGGGATTCGAAAACTTGGGAAGCACGAGCCGTGCGATGATAACTCAACGACTGGGACAAGTGGGGACATGACGCCTCGATTTCCATGCCGCCCATTATGCCACGTACAAGGCTTCCTCTATGGCTAGGATACATAGAGATCTGGTAGGCCCGCAGGTTAGCGACTCACTCGGGCACATATAAGATAGGACTACGCAGAGGCCGACACGGTGCTCCTTCCCCATTCCCCTCTTTTCCTCCACCTCCTCTGCTCCGCGCGTGCCGCTCGGCCCCGCCTCGGCGACCGCCGCAACAGAAGACGTCTAGAAACTCGTCGCCGATGGGCTGATAGCCGATGGGTCATGGAGGCTGTCGGAGGGAGAGATCGAGCCGGAGACGCGCCAGAGCGAGCGAGTCCTCCTCCTCACCCACGTCGAGCGAGGTTTTTCTCTGCCTCCCCATCCATTCGTCCATGGGTTCTTGAACTTTTTCGGAGCGCAGCTTCACCATTTCCCTTCGAATGCCATCTCATATCTTGTCACTTTTCATAACCATGTGTGAATGCTTCTAGGGTTGTCCCCCTCATTGGGGCTTGTTCAAACACATCTTCACTATCCGATCCCACTCGGTCAAAAAAGACAACCCAGATGATAGCAAGAACCATGTCATCCAGTTATGTGGTGGCCTGGGACTCCAAAATAGAGCCAAGAGTGCGTTTCCGTCGATGACTTTTCCTATTTCTGTTCGGGGCTGGTAGTTAACTTGGTTTTACTGTAACGATGTTGCATCTCCCAACATGTCGACTGGCCTTCCCCTTCACACTAGAGCAACCCACTACTCCAATATCACTGTCAGTGATAGAGGGAGAGAAAGTCCAAGTAGGGATTTTAGTGAACGCAGTAGTAGATCTGATCGTGGTGGAGTGACTGGTATGGACCTGCTGGAGGCATTTCTCACTCGATGAATCCAGCCCCTTCAAGTGAGGTACCACACTATGTGGCATTATTCGGGCGCCGAAGACACCACTCGGATACATCCAGAGGAAGTCTCCGAGGATACCGTTGCACAGTGACTCCGAAGCATCACCGGAGCCTGTGACAACCCTCTAGGAGCCAAGCGAATCTTGCCCTTCTCTGCCAAGAACCCACCACCAAATTTGGTGAGTTATATCTTTGTCAAATGCTTTCATATTTTGTCGAGTGATTTCGTCTTCAGCCAACTGACTTTACTGTTTGTATCTCGCAGGAGTTAACAAACATGTATTCGCCCGTGCCGAATGGAGAGCAACCAAAGGACAGAGAAGAGAGCGCGAGCGGCAGCGTAGACATTGATTACAACAAGGACAGTGAAGGCAATTACGAGGACTCAGAGGAGAGCGAGGAAGAGGTTCAGTCTCCTCCATGCACCGAACATCATTCTAAGCATTGCCAAGACCCACTGGCTGCCCCAAGCAAAACCTTGACATCGAGCACGAGGAACCCAAAGCGCGACTGGGCTGCAACACTTGAGTCAACTGAACGGGTCGCGAAATATCCTAGGTCCGATGCACCAAAACCTTGGAAGGCTCTGCCCTGCATGAAGATCGCTGTGTCTGTCGACTCAACATGAGTGTTCATTTTCCTTTTCCTTTTCCTGTTGTGGAACTTCAGGTCTTTGCTGACCGAGTGAAATTTGTCTGCCAGAGCTGCTACCTCAGTGACGTCGCCTCCACGAGATGAAGAGGAGCATATGGAAGTGGATACTTCTGATGCGGCCACCTCTCAACAAGGTATAACAAATCTTCACCCTGCTCTGTTTTTTGGAAATGATTCGTTGATTGAATAAGTTAATGTTGTCAATTGGTAGTTGCAGACATCATCCAGTTGGAGGACGATGAGGAGCCATAGCAGGGTACGGGGGTGAATGTGTGACCTTGGGCACCCCACACATATGCGCTCGGAGAATGTCGTCAGGGCAGCCGCCTCGTAGGTCGACTGCTGCATCGTCTTCAAGACTTGGCGACTCGTCCCGAGCTAGAACTGAACTTGCGGCTCCGCTGTCGAGTGCCCCGCCAGCTACTTCAACTCTTGTGGCCTCAGCACAAATTGGGCAACCTCAAGCAACCCTTGAAACCTCAGATGTAGCACCGACTCATCCGACATCTGCATTCCCTTTGTACCGCATCCCAGAGGACCAGACTAGAGCTAGCAAAGAGGCTATAATCCAGGCTGAGCAAATGATGCTCCGTACGAAGGAGGCACATGAGCCTAGAAAGTTGGCTTATGATGCCAGCTCAACACTTTGCGCCAATGTCCGAGTAAGTGCGATTGTAAGTTCATTTCTGATTGCTTTCTCGTTCATCTTGACTCTACACCTGCTACTTCTCGAGCATGCGTTGGTTTCCCGTGAAGAGGAACGGTTTGATGTAGCAAAGTAGATAAGTATTTCACTCGGTTTTTGAGAACCAAGGTATCAATGCAGTAGGAGATACAAGCGAGCCACCAATAGATATACCTGCACAAGGAATCAAACTCTTGCACCCAACGCTATAAAGGGGTTGTCAATCCCTTCACAGTTATTTGCAAGGATGAGATCTAGTAGAGATAGATATAATAGGATGCTTGAACGGAAAGTAAAACTAAAAGTAAAAACAATGCAACAAGTATTTTTGGTGTTTTTGGTTTTAGATCTGAAAATATAATATGGAAAATAGACCCAAGGGCCATATGTTTCACTATATGGATTCTCTCATGATGGCAAGTATTATGGTGGGTGAACAAGTTATTGTCGGGCAATTGATAGAAAAGCAAAAAATTATGAAGATATCCGAGGCAATGATTATGCATATAGGCATCACTTCCATGACAAGTAGATCGAAACGATTCTGCATCTACTACTATTACTCCACACATCGACCGACTCCTGCGTGCAACTAGAGTATTAAGTTCATGAAGAAAAGAGTAACGCATTAGGTAAGATGACATGATGTAGAGGGATAAACTCAAGCAATATGATGAAAACCCCATCTTTTTACCCTTGATGGCAACAATACAATATGTGCCTCGCTACCCCTACTTTGTCACTGGGTGAGGATACCGCAAGATTGAACCCAAAACTAAGCACTTCTCCTATTGCAAGAATTACCAATCTAGTTGGCCAAACCAAACCAATAGCTCGAAGAGACTTGCAAAGATATGAAATCATGCATATAAGAATTCAGGAAAGACTCAAATAATATTCATGGATAATCTGAACATAAACCCACAATTCATCGGATCTTGAAAAACACACTGCAAAAGATTATTACATCAGATAGATCTCCATGAATATCATGAAGAACATGGTATTGAGAAGCAAAGAGAGAGAAGAAGCCATCTAGATACTAGCCATGGACCCGTAGGTCTGTGGTGAACTACTCACGCATCATAGGAGGGGCAATGGAGTTGATGTAGATGCCCTCCGTGATTGAATCCCCCTCCGGCAGATTACCGGAACAGGCTCCAAGATTGGATATCTCGGGAACGGAGGCTTCTGGAGGCGGAAAAGTGTTTTCGTGGCTCATTCTGGTAATGATGGAATATTTGGGTATTTATAGGCCAAAGATTAGGGTTAGGGGAGTTGCCAGGGGCCCACAAGCCTGCCCAGCGCGGGTGGCCCCCTCGCCTCAGCAAGCGGGCTTGTGGCCCGTGGCAGCTCCTCTGCCTTGGTTCTTAAGTCTTGTGGCTTCCATATTTTCCAGAAAAAATGATTCCGGAGGTTTTATTCCGTTTGGACTCTGTTTAATATTCCTTATCTGTGAAACTCAAAAACAAGGAAAAAACAGAAACTGGCACTAGGCTCTAGATTAATAGGTTAGTCCCAAAAGTAATATAAAATAGCATATTAATGCATATAAACATCCAAAACAGATAATATAATAGCATGGAACAATCAAAAACTATAGATACATTGGAGACGTATCAGCATCCCCAAGCTTAATTCCTGCTCGTCCTCGAGTAGGTAAATGATAAAAAAACAGAATTTTTGATGTGGAATGCTACCCAACATATTTATCCATGTAATATTATTTATTGTGGCATGAATATTCAGATCCGTTAGATTCAAAACAATAGTCTAATATTGACATAAAAACAGTAATACTTCAAGCACACCAACAAGGTAGTCGTGTCCTTCCGGAATAACATGGCCTTAGAAAGTTATCCCTACAAAATCATATGGTCTGGTTATGCTCCATCTTCCCCACACAAAGTATCTAAATCATGCACAACCCCAATGAACAAGTCAAGCAATTGTTTCACACTTTTAGTGTTCTCAAACCTTTTCAACTCTCACGCAATACATGAGCGTGAGCCATGGATATAGCATTATAGGTGGAATAGAATATGGTGGGGGTGCAAGGGAAAAAGGAGAAGATAGTCTCACATCAACTAGGCATATCAACGGGCTATGGAGATTCCCATCAGTAGATATCAATGTGAGTGAGTAGGGATTGACATGCAACAAATGCACTTAGAGCTATAAGTGTATGAAAGCTCAAAAAAGAAAACTAATTGGTCGTGCATAATGAATATCCACTAGTTATATGAAAGTGACAAAATATGAGACTCTCTATCATGAAGATCATGGTGCTACTTTGAAGGACAAGTGTGGAAAAAGATAGTAGAAATTGTCCCTTCTCTCTTTCTCTCATTTTTTGGGGGGCTTCTTTGGCCTCTTTTTTTGTTTGGGCTTCGCTGCCCTCTTTTATTTTTTGTAAAGTCCAGATACTCGTCCCAACTTGCGAGGGAGTCATAGCCTCCATCATCCTTTTCTATCATGGGACAATGCTCTATTAATGAAAAATCATCACACTTTTATTTACTTATAACTCAATGAAAAATAAATTACAACTCGATTCCTATGAAAAGATATAACTCTATATGCAATATGAAGTGATGATGCAAGTCATAGAAAAACTACATGGTGGAAGTTGCATGGAAATATATCTCAGAATGGCTATGGAAATGCCATAATAGGTAGATATGGTGGTTGCTTTGAGGAATATATGGTGGCTGTTTTGAGTAAGGAGGGTTTGATGTACGGGCAAAAGTTCCACGGTACTAGAGAGGCTAGCAAAGATGGAAGGGTGAGAGTGCGTATAATCCATGGACTCACGTTAGTCATAAAGAACTCGCATACTTATCGGAAAAGTCTATTAGTCGTCAAACAAAGCATTAGACGCATGATCCTAGGGGAGAGGTTGGTAGGAGTTAACCATCACGCGCTCCCGACCCTCACACAAAGGTCGACAACCATTAGACAAGTCATGCTCCGACTTCGTTACATAACGGTTCACCATACGTGCATGCTATGGGAATCACAAGCTTTAACACATGTATCTATTCATTTCACAACTACTCACTAGCATTACTTTCATATTACCATCCCTATTATCTCAAAACTATATGCAAGGAATCCAACTTCTCATAGTTGTTAATTCACTTAACATGAAAGTTTTTATTGTATCCCTCTTGGATGCCATTATATTAGGACTAAATTCATAACCTAAACAAATTACCATGCTGTTTTAAGAAACTCTCAAAATAGTATAAGTGAGGAACGAGAGTTCAACAATTTATATAAAATATAACACCACCATGCTCTATAAAGATACAAATGAAGCACTAGAGCAACATTGCCTAGCTCAAAAGATATAAGTGAAGCATATAGATTATTCTAACAAATTCATGATTCAGTGTGTGTCTCTCAAAATATGTGTGCAACAAGTATGATTGTGGCAAACTACAAGTAAAGACTCATATCATACAAAACGCTCCAATCAAAACACATATGATGTGGTGAATAAAAATATAGCCTCAAGTAAATTTGCCGATGGATTGAAGACGAAAGAGGGGATGCCTTCCGGGGCATCCCCAAGCATAGGCTTTTTGGTATCCTTGAATATGACTTGGGGTGCCTTGGGCATCACCAAGATTAAGCTCTTGCCACTCTTTATTCCATAGTCCATCAAATCTTCACCCAAAACTTGAAAACTTCACAACACAAAACTCAACAGAAAACTCATGAGATCCGTTAATATAAGAAAAAAAATCACCACTTTAGGTACTCTTGTGAACTAATTATTTATTTATATTTTTGTAATACCTACTTTATTATAACTTTTCCATGACTCGTACCCACCGATACGACCCATAGATACATCAAAATAAGCAAACAACACAAAGAAAACAGAATCTGTCAAAAACAGAACAGTCTGAGGCAATCTGTAAACTTCGAATACTTCTGGAACTGTAACAATTCTGAAAAATTAAGAAAACCAGGTAAATTTGTATATAAATCCTGTGTGAAAATTTCAGTTCAATTTGATGCTCTGAAATATTCAGAAAAATCCTGGACTGAGCACAAAAGTTTCTGTTTTCCAGCAAGATCAAATCACCAATTACCATAGATCACCCCAAAGGCTTTACTTGGCTCAAACACTAATTTAAAAATAAAAACACAATTAATACATAATTAATAATGTTCCAAACACACCAAAACAGGATCAAAATGAAGGGGAACGTTGCATGGGAAACAAAAATTTTCCTACGCACACACAGATCTATCCATGGTGATGAGCATCTACGAGAGGGAGAGTGGATTTACATACCCTTGTAGATCACTAAGCGGGAAGCATTAAGAAACGCGGTTGGTGTAGTCGAACCTCTTCGTGATCCAAATCGCCGAGCATCCCGCCATCTCATCATGACCCTATCTCGCGATCCGATCACGATCCGTCCCGTGAACTCATCACGATCCGTCCCGCGAACTCATCACGATCCGTCTCGCGATCTTTATCACGATCCGTCCCGTGAACTCATCATGATCCGTCCCGCAAACTCATCATGATCCATCCCGCAAACTCACCATGATCTGTCTCGCGATCTTGATCACGGTCCTTCCGCTAGCGCCGAACGGACGACACCTCCGCGTTCAGCACACGTACAGCTCGATGACGATCTCTGCCTTCTTGATCCAGCAAGAGGGAGCGGAGAGGTAGAAGAGTTCTACGGCAGCGTGATGGCGCTCCGGCGATGGTGGTGGAGCTATTCTGGCAGGGCTTCGCCTAAGCACTGCAGAAATCCGATCTAGAGGAGAAACTATGCACTGGAGGAACGAGCAGCACCTGGCTAAAAATTATGTGCAAAACCCCTAAAACCTCGAGTCTATATAAGAGGAAGAGAGGAGGAGGCTTCGCACAAGGGCCAAGCCTCCAAGGAGTCGGCCAAACCAGGGGGAGGAGGTGGACTCCACCTCCAATCCTAGTAGGACTAGGATTCACCCTATTTTTGCCTTTTTCCACTTATTCTCTTTGGGCCTTTTTTCCAAACCGCATGGGCCTTGTGTGGGACTTCCACCAGCCCACTAAGGTCTGGTAAACACTCTCCCACAGCCCATGGAACCTCTTGGGTCGAAATACCCCTCTCGATGGTCTCCCGGTACACTATCGGCACTCCCGGTACACTACCGATGAGCCCGAAACTTTTCCGGCGACCAAAACAGGACTTCCTATATATGAATCTTTATCTCCGTACCATTCTAGAGCTCCTCATGACATCCGGATCTCATCCGAGACTCCGAACAACCTTCGGTCACCACCATGCATAACTCTATACTACCGAAACATCACCGAACCTTAAGTGTGCAGACCCTGCAGGTTCGAGAACTATGTAGACATGATCAAGACACCTCTACAGTCAATAACCAATAGCGGGACCTGGATGCCCATATTGGTTCCTACATATTCTATGAAGATCTTTATCGGTCGAACCTCTATGTCAAGGATTCAGTTAATCCCGTATGATGTTCCCTTTGTTCTTCGGTATGTTACTTGCCCGAGATTTGATCGTCGGTATCTCCATACCTAGTTCAACCTCATTACCGACAAGTCTCGTTACTCGTTCCATAATACAAGATCCCGTGACTAACACTTAGTCACATTGCTTGCAAGGCTTGTTGTGATGTTGTATTACCGAGTGGGCCCTGAGATACCTCTCCGTCACACGGAGTAACAAATTCCAGTCTTGGTCCATGCCAACTCAATAGACACCCTCGAAGATACCTATAGAGCACCTTTATAGTCCCCCAGTTATGTTGCGACGTTTGATACACACAAGGCACTCCTCCGGCATCTGTGAGTTGCATGATCTCATGGTCATAGGAACATATACTTAACATGCAGAAAACAGTAGCAACAAACTGACACGATCATATGCTACGTTCGTAGTTTGGGTCTTGTCCATCACATCATTCTCCTAATGATGTGATCCTGTTATCAAATGACATCTCATGTCCATGACTAGGAAACCATAGCCATCTTTGATCAACGAGCTAGTCTATTAGAGGCATACTAGGGACATGGTGTTGTGTATGTATCCACACATGTATCTAAGTTTCCGATCAACACAATTATAGCATGGATAATAAACGATTGTCATGAACAAGGAAATATGATAATAACTAATTTATTATTTCCTCTAGGGCATTTTTCAAACAGTCTCCCACTTGCACTAGAGTCAATAATCTAGTTCACATCACCATGTGATCCACATTGCTATGAATCTAACACCCAATGAGTTCTGGGGCTCGATCATGCGTTGCATGTGAGAGAGGTCTTATAGTCAACGGGTCTGCGACATTCAGATCCGTGTGTACTTTGCAAATCTCTATGTCAAACCGTAAACACTACTACCACACTCCACTTGGTACTATTCCAAATGGCTGCTCCACTATACGTATCCGGATTGCTACTAAGAGTCATCCGGATTAGTGTTAAAGCTTGCATCGACGTAACTCTGTACGACGAACCCTTTATCACCTTCATAATCGAGAAACGTTTCCTTAGTCTTTTAGTCACTAAGGATAATATTGACCGCTGTCCAGTGATCCACTTCTGGATCACTCTTGGACCCCTTGACAGACTCATGGCAAGGCACACACAGGTGCAGTACAGAGCATGGCATACTATACATGGCCTATGGCTAAGGCATAGGGGACGACATTCGTCCTTTCTCTTTCTTCAGCCGTGGTCGAGATTTGAGTCTCACTCAACTTCACACCTTAGAAAGCAGGCGAGAACACTTCTAACTGACTAATCCATTTTTGAACTCTTTCAAAATCTTGTCAAGATATGTACTCATTGAAAGTCTTATCAAACATCTTGAGCTATCTCTATAGATCTTGTTGCTCAACAATTAGGTAGATTTATTCAGGTCTTCCTTTGAAAATCACTTTTCAAATAACTGTTTATGCTTTCCAGAAATTCCACCTTATTTCCGAATAGAAATATGTCATCCACATATACTTATCAGAAACTCTATAGTGCTCCCACTCACTTTATTGCAAATAAAAGTTTCTCATAAACTTTGTACAGACTCAAAAACTTTGATCACCTCATCAAAGTGTACATTCCAACTCCGAGATGGTTGCTTCAGCCTATAAAAGGATCACTGAAGCTTGCACACCTTTTAGCATGCTTAGGACTGACAAAACCTTCTGGTTGTATCACATACAACCTTTCCTCAAGTAAACTGTGAAGGAAATGATGTTTTGACATCCATCTGCCAGCTTTCATAATTTAAAGTGCAGCAACTGCTAACATAATTTCAACAGAATTTAGCATCGCTACAAGTGAGAAAGTCTCATCGCAGTCAACTCCTTGAACTTGTCGTAAACTTCTGCAACAAGTCGAGCTTTACAAATGGTGACATTTACCATCAACATATGTCTTCATTTTAAAGATCCATTTGTACTTAACGACCTACCGTCCAACGAGCAAGTCCACCAAAGTCTATACTTGGTTTTCATACATGGATCCTTTCTCGGATTTCATGGCCTCTAACCATTTGTTGGTTTTCGGACCCATCATCGCTTCTCCATAGTTCATAGGTTCATTGTTGTCCAACAACATGACCTCCAAGACAGGGTTGTCGTACCGCTAAGGAGTAGTACACGTCCTTGCTGACCTATGAGGTTTGATAGTAACTTGATCCGAAGCTTCATGATCATCATCATTAACTTCCTCTTCAACTAACGTAGGCTTCACAGAAACATCTTCCTGCGCTGCGCTACTCTTTGATTGAAAAAAGGTTCAACAACCTCATCAAGTTCAATCTTCCTCCCACTCAATTCTTTCGAGAGAAACTCTTTCTCGAGAAAGGACCCAGTTTTAGCAACAAACATTTTATGCTTGGATATGAGATAGAAGGTTCACCCAACTGTTCTTTAGGGTATTCTATGAACATGCATTTGTCCGCTTTGGGTTCGAGCTCATTAGGCGAAAACATTTCCATGCAAGCGTCGCAGCCCCAAACATTAAGAAATGATAGCTTAGGTTTCTATCAAACCATAATTTCACACGGTGTCATCTCAACGGATTTAGATGGTGCCCTATTTAAAGTGAATGTAGTTGTCTCTAATGCATAACCCCAAAATCATAGTAACAAAACGATAAGAGACATCATAGCATGCACCATATCCAATAGAGCACGATTATGATGTTCGAACACACCATCACACTATGGTGTTCCAGGTGGCGTGAGTTGTGAAACAATTTTCACATTGTCTAAAGTTGTATGCCAAACTCGCAACTCAGATATTCATCTCGACGATCATATCATAGACATTTTTATCTTCTTGTCATGATGATCTTAAACGTCACTCTGAATTTGCTTGAACCTTTCAAACGATTCAGACTTGTGTTTCATTAAGCAAATATACACTATATCTACTCAAATCATAAGTGAAGGTAAGAAAATAACGATATCCACCGCACGCTATAAGACTCATTGGATTGCATACATCAACATGTATCATTTCCAATAAGTCACTTGCCCGCTCCATCAAACTAGAAAATGGGGTCCTTAGTCATCTTGACCAAGAGGCATGGTTCGCATGTCTCAACCGATTCGAAATCGAATGAGTCCAAAGATCCATTGGCATGGAGTTTCTTCATGCGTTTTATAGCAATATGACATTTAGCGGCAGTGCCACAAGTATATGGTACTATTATTATTAACTTTGTATCTTTTGGCATCAATGTTATGAACATGTGTATTACTACGATCAAGATTCAACAAACCATTTTCACTGGGTGCTTGACCATTGAAGGTATTATTCATGTAAACAGAATAACCATTATTCTCTAACTTAAATGAATAACCGTGTTGCAATAAACACGATCCAATCACGTTCATGCTCAACACAAAAAACCAAATAACATTTATTTAGGTTTGTCACTAATCCCGAAGGTAGAGAGAGTGTGCGATGTTCATCACATCAACCTTGGAAACATTTCCAACACACATCGTCACCTCACCCTTAGCTAGTTCTCCGTTTATTCCGTAGCTTTTATTTCGAGTTATTAACATTTAGCAACCGAACCGGTATCCAATACCCAGGTGCTACTAGGAGTACTAGCAAGGTACACATCAATAACACGTATATCAAATATACTTCTGTCGACGTTGCCGGCCTTCTTATCTACCAAGTATCTAGGGTTGTTCCGCTTCAGTGACCGCTCTCCTCATAATCGAAGAACTTAGTCTTGGGTTTGGGTTCAACTTTGGGTTGCTTCACCGGAGCAACAACTGATTTTCTATCCATGAAGTTTCCCTCCTTGCCCTTGCCCTTCTCAAAACTAGTGGTTTTACTAACCATCAACACTTGATGCTCCTTCTTGATTTCTACCTTCGCGGAGTCAAACATCACGAACAACTCAGGGATTGTTATTTCTATCCCTGGCATTTTATAGTTCATCACCAAGTTGTAGTAGCTTAGTGACAGTGACTTGGAGAACTATATCAATCACTATCTTATCTGGAAGATCAACTCCCACTCGATTCAAGCGATTGTAGCACCCAGACAATCTGAGCACATGCTCAACGATTGAGCTATTCTCTTTCATATTATAGGCAAAGAATCTTGATGGAGATATCATATCTCGCAACACGGGCATGAGCCTGAGGTCCTACTTTCAGCTCTTTAGAACATCTCATATGTTCCGTGACGTTAAAAATGTTTTGGAGCCTCAATTCTAAGCCGTAATGCATGACGCACCAAACTATCAAGTAGTTATTAGAACGTGCCTGTTAGATGTTCACAACATCTACAAATGATGCTAGAGGGGTTGGCGCACCGAGCGGTGCATTAAGGACATAAGACTTCTGTGCAGCAATGAGGACAATCCTCAGATAATGGAGCCAGTCCGCAATATTTCTACCATCATCTTTCGACTCTATTTCTCTAGGAACATATAAAAATTCAAGGGAGCTACAGCGTGAGCTAGTAATCTACAACACAGTTTGCAAAGACACTACTGACTATGTTCATGATAATGAGTTCAATTAATCATATTACTTAAGAACTCCCACTCAAATTGACATCCGTCCAGTCATTCGAGTGATACATGATCCAAATTCACCAACTCAAGTCCTATCATCACATGAGTTGAGGTGGTTTCAATGGTGAACATCATCATGTTGATCATATCTGCTATATGACTCATGTTCGACCTTTCGGTCTCTTGTGTTCCGAGGCCATGTCTGTACATGCTAGGCTCGTCAAGTTTAACCTGAGTGTTCTGCATGTGCAACACTGGCTTGCACCCGTTGTATGTGAACATAGAGTCTATCACACCCGATCATCACGTGGTGTCTCAAAACGACGAACTTGCGCAACGGTGCACACTCGGGGAGAACACAATTCATCTTGAAATTTAAGTGAGGGATCACCTTATAATGCTACCTCGTCCTAAGCAAAACAAGGTGCATAAAAGGATTAACATCACATGCAAATCATAAGTGACATGATATGGCCATGAACTTGTGCTTTTGATCTCCATCTTGAAAGCACCGGCATGATCTCCATCGTCACCGGCAAGACACCATGATCTCCATCAATGTGTCGCCATCGGGGTTGTCACACCCAACATGCTTCTACTACTATTGCTACCGTTTAGCGATAAAGTAAAGAATTACACAGCGCTTAATGATTGACATGCAGGTCATACAATAATTAAAGACCACCCTATGGCTCCTGCTGGTTGCCATACTCATCGACATGCAAGTCGTGATAATCTATACATCACATGATAGTCTCATACATCACATCATGTAATTGTCCATATCACATCACAACATACCCTGCAAAAACAAGTTAGACGTCTCTAATTGTTTTTGCATGTTTTACGTGGCTGCTACGGGTATCTAGCAAGAATAATTATCATCTACGCAAAAACCACAATGGTGATACACTAGTTGCTTTTCAACCTTCTCAAGGACCGCCTTTGTGGAATCCGATCCAACTAAAGTGAGAGAAACTGGCACCCGCAAGCCATCTATGCAACAAGTTGTGGTCGAGGGAACCGGTCTCTCGTAAGTGTACGTGTAATGTTGGTCCGGGCTGCTTCATCTCACAATACCGCTGAACCAAAATCCGACCAAGGGAGGAAGCAATCTAAGCATCAACACCCACAAACCTTTTGTGTTCTACTCGAGATCTCATCTACACATAGACCTAGCTCATGATGCCACTGAAGGGGAATGTTGCATGGGAAACAAAAAAAATTCTACGCACACGCAGATCTATCCATGGTGATGAGCATCTACGAGAGGGAGAGTGGATCTACGTAACCGTGTAGATCGCTAAGCGGGAAGCGTTAAGAAACGCGGTTGGTGTAGTCGAACATCTTCGCGATCCAAATCGCCGAGCGTCCCGCGATCTCATCACGATCCGTCGCGCGATCCGATCATGATCCGTCCCGTGAACTCATCACGATCCGTCCCGCGAACTCATCACGATCCGTCTCACGATCTTGATCATGATCCGTCCCGCAAACTCATCATGATCCGTCCTGCGAACTCATCACGATCCGTCCCACGAACTCATCACGATCCGTCTCGCGATCTTGATCACGGTCCTTCCGATCTAGCGCCGAACGGATGACACCTCCGCGTTCAGAACACGTACAGATCGATGACGATCTCCACCTTCTTGATCCAGCAAGAGGGAGTGGAGAGGTAGAAGAGTTCTCCAGCAGCATGACGGCGCTCCGGTGATGGTGGTGGAGCTATTCCGGCAGGGCTTCGCCTAAGCACTGCAGAAATCCGATCTAGAGGAGAAACTATGCACTGGAGGAACGGGCAGCACGTGGCTTAAAATTCTGTGCAAAAACCCTAAAACCTCCAGTATATATAATAGGAAGAGAGGAGGAGGCTTGGCAACAGGTCCAAGCCTCCAAGGAGTCGGCCGAACCAGGTGGAGGAGGTGGACTCCACCTCCAATCCTAGTAGGACTAGGATTCACCCTATTTTTGCCTTTTTCCACTTTTTCTCTTTGGGCCTTTATTTCCCAAACCGCATGGGCCTTGTGTGGGACTTCCACCAGCCCACTAAGGGCTGGTAAACACTCTACCACAGCCCATGGAACCTCTTGGGTCGAAATACCCCTCCCGATGGTCTCCCGATACACTACCGGCACTCCCGGTACACTACCGATGAGCCCAAAACTTTTCCAGCGACCAAAAAAGGACTTCCTATATATGAATCTTTACCTCCAGACCATTCCGGAGCTCCTCGTGACGTCCGGGATCTCATCCGGGACTCCGAACAACCTTCGGTCACCAACATGCATAACTCTATACTACCGAAACGTCACCGAACCTTAAGTGTGCAGACCCTTCGATTTCGAGAACTATGTAGACATGACCGAGACACCTCTACGGTCAATAACCAACAGCGGGACCTAGATGCCCATATTGGTTCCTACATATTCTACGAAGATCTTTATCGATCGAACCTCTATGTCAAGGATTCAATTAATCCCGTATGATGTTCCCTTTGTTCTTCGGTATGTTACTTGCCCGAGATTCGATCGTCGGTATCTCCATACCTAGTTCAACCTCGTTACTGGAAAGTCTCTTTACTCGTGCCGTAATACAAGATCCCGTGACTAACACTTAGTCACATTGCTTGCAAGGCCTGTTGTGATGTTGTATTACCGAGTGGGCCCTAAGATACCTCTCCGTCACACGGAGTAACAAATTCCAGTCTTGATCCATGCCAACTCAACAGACACCCTCAAAGATACCTGTAGAGCACCTTTATAGTTACCTAGTTACGTTGCGACGTTTGATACACACAAGGCACTCCTCCAGTATCCGTGAGTTGCATGATCTCATGGTCATAGGAACATATACTTGACATGCAGAAAACAATAGCAATAAACTGACACGATCATATGCTACGTTCGTAGTTTGGGTCTTGTCCATCACATCATTCTCCTAATGACATGATCCCGTTATCAAATGACATCTCATGTCCATGACTAGGAAACCATAGCCATCTTTGATCAAGTCTATTAGAGGCGTACTAGGGACATGGTGTTGTCTATGTATCCACACATGTATCTGAGTTTCCGATCAACACAATTATAGCATGGATAATAAACGATTATCATTAACAAGGAAATATGATAATAACTAATTTATTATTGCCTCTAGGGCATATTTCTAACACAAAAAACATAAAGAAAAATAAAATTGGGTTGCCTCCCAACAAGCGCTGTTGTTTAACGCCCCTAGCTAGGCAAAACGCAATAGATCTAGGTATTGTCATCTTTGGTATGCAATCCATAAGTAGCTCTCATGATAGATTCATAAGGTAATTTTATTTTATTTCTAGGAAAGTGTTACATGGCTTTCCTTAATGGAAATTGGAATCTAATATTCCCTTCCTTCATATAAATAATTGCACCAATCGTTCTATGGAAAGGTCTACCAAGAATAATAGGACATGTAGGATTGCAATCTATATCAAGAGCAATGAAATCTATGGGCACGTAATTCCTATTTGCAACAATAATAACATCATTAATTCTTCCCATTGGTTTCTTTATCGTGGAATCCACAAGATGCAAATTTAAAGAACAATCATCAAATTCACGGAAACCTAACACATCACATAAAGTTTTTGGAATAGTGGAAATGGTAGCACCCAAATCACACAAAGCAAGGCACTCATAATGTTTAATCTTAATCTTAATAGTAGGTTCCCACTCATCATATAGCTTTCTAGGTATAGAAACTTGCAACTCAAGTTTTTCCTCAAAAGCCTTCATCATAGCATCAAGAATATGTTTAGTAAAAGCCTTGTTTTGATTATAAGCATGAGGAGAATTCAACATGGACTGCAACAAGGAAATACAATCAATCAAAGAGCAGCTATCATGATTAAAGTCTTTTAAATCCAAAGGAGTGGGTTCATTGCTATTTAAAGTTTTGACCTCTTCAATCCCACTTTTATCAATCTTAGCATCAAGATCTAAAAACTCCGAATCATTGGGATGCCTTTTAACTAAAGTTGACTCATCTCCAGTACCATTATTATCAAGATTACTATTAGAAAAAAAAGATTCAATAGGAGTCACATCAATCCCTTTAATATCTTCATCAATATTATCACGAGAACATATTTTTAAGCCATTCACGCTTAGCAAGAACTCTAGCGGTTCTTTCCTTACACTCAAATTCTCACAGCTTTTAAAGACTCATTAATATCATGCTTGGGTGGAATAGATCTAATTTTTAAAGAATCAATCTCAAGAGAAATTTTATCAACGTTCCTAGCCAAATCATCAATCTTGAGCAATTTTTCTTCAATCATAGCATTGAAACCTTTTTACGTACTAATGAATTCTTTAATATTGCTCTCAAAATCAAAGGGTATCATATTATAATTTCCATAAGAATTGTTGTAGGAATTACCATAATTATTAGAGGAATGACTAGGAAACGGCCTAGCATTGAAATTGCCTCTATAAGCGTTATTACCAAAATCGTTCCTACCGAAAAAATTCACATCCATAGATTCATTATTATTTCCAATCAAAGAATACAAAGGCATATCATTAGGATTAATAGGAGAACTCTTACTAGCAAAAAAATTCATCAATTCATCCATCTTTTCACTCAAAGTATTAATTTCTTAAATAGCATGCACTTTTTTACTAGTAGGAGATCATTCGGTGTGCCATTTTTCCATAATATTATCTAAAAGTTTAGTAGCTTCTCCTAATGTGATTGCCATAAAAGTTCCACCCGCGGCGGAATCTAAGAGATTCCTAGAAGAAAAATTCTATCAAGCATAGAAAATTTGTATAATCATCCATAAACTCAAACCATGCGTGGGGCAATTCCTAATCATAAGTTTCATCCTCTCCCAAGATTGTGCAACATGTTCATGATCAAGTTTCTTAAAATTCATTATATCGTTCCTTAGGGAAATGATCTTAGCGGGCGGAAAGTACTTGGAAATAAAAGCATCTTTACACTTATTCCATGAATCAATACTATTTTTAGGCAAAGATGAAAATCAAGTTTTAGCACGATCTCGTAGTGAGAACGGAAATAGCTTCAATTTAAAAATATCATTATCCACATCTTTCTTCTTTTGCATGTCACACAACTCAACGAAAGTATTTAGATGGGATGCGACTTCATTAGCAAGGCCAGAAAATTGTTCTTTCATAACATGAATGAGAAAAGCAGCATTAATTTCATAAGATTCTGCACTAGTGGCGGGAGCAATCGGAGTACTAATAAAATCATTATTATTAGTATTTGAAAAGTCACACAACTTGGTATTCTCTTAAGTCATCGTGACAAAGCAAGCAATCAAGCACTCAAGCAAGCAAAAAGCAAACGGGGAGATGAACAAAAAAGGGCGAAAGGCAAATCTTTTTGAAAATCGTTTTACAAGTGGGGGAGAGGAAAACGAGAGGCGAATGGAAAATAATGTAAATGCAAGAGATGAGTTTTTGATAGGTACTTGGTATTCTTGACTTGCTATATATCTCCCCGGCAACGACGCTAGAAATCCTTCTTGCTACTTCTCAAACATGCGTTGGTTTCCCGTGAAGAGGAACAGTTTGATGCAGCAAAGTAGATAAGTATTTCCCTCAGTTTTTGAGAACCAAGGTATCAATTCATTAGGAGATACAAGCGAGCCACCCATAGATATACCTGCACAAGGAATCAAACTCTTGCACCCAACACTATAAAGGGGTTGTCAATCCCTTCACGGTTATTTGCAAGGATGATATCTAGTAGAGATATATATAATAGGATGCTTGAACGGAAAGTAAAAATAAAAGTAAAAACAATGCATCAAGTGTTTTTGGTGTTTTTGGTTTTATATCTGAAAATATAATATGGAAAATAGACCCAAGGGCCATAGGTTTCACTAGATGGATTCTCTCATGATGGCAAGTGTTACGGTGGGTGAACAAATTACCGTCGAGCAATTGATAGAAAAGAGAATAATTATGAAGATATCCAAGGCAAAGATTATGCATATAGGCATCATGTCCGTGACAAGTAGACCGAAACGATTCTGCATCTACTACTATTACTCCACACATCGACCGACTCCTGCCTGCATCTAGAGTATTAAGTTCATGAAGAACAGAGTAACGCATTAGGTAAGATGACATGATGTAGAGGGATAAACTCAAGCAATATGATGAAAACCCCATCTTGTTACCCTTGACGGCAACAATACAATACGTGTCTCGCTACCCCTACTTTTTCACTCGGTGAGGACACCGCAAGATTGAACCCAAAACTAAGCACTTCTCCTATTGCAAGAATTACCAATCTAGTTGGCCAAACCAAACCAATAACTCGAAGAGACTTGCAAAGATATGAAATCAAGCATATAAGAATTCAGGAAAGAGTCAAATAATATTCATGGCTAATCAGAACATAAACCCACAATTTATCAGTTCTCGATAAACACACCACAAATGAGTATTACATCGGATAGATCTCCATGAAGATCATGAAGAACATGGTATTGAGAAGCAAAGAGAGAGAAGAAGCCATCTAGCTACTAGCTATGGACCCGTAGGTCTATGGTGAACTACTCACACATCATCGGAGGGGCAATGGAGTTGATGTAGATGCCCTCCGTGATTGAATCCCCCTCCGATAGATTACCGAAAAAGGCTCCAAGATTGGATCTCTTGGGAACAGAGGCTTCTGGCAGAGGAAAAGTGTTTTCCTGGCTCATTCTGGTAATGATGGAATATTTGGGTATTTATAGGCCTAAGATTAGGGTTAGGGGAGTTGTCAGGGGCCCACAAGCATGCCCGGCGCGGGTGGCCCCCTGGTCGCGGCAAGCGGGCTTGTGGCCCGTGGCAGCTCCTCTGCCTTGGTTCTCAAGTCTCATTGTTTCCATATTTTCTAGAAAAAATCATTCCGGAGGTTTTAGTCTGTTTGGACTCCGTTTAATATTCCTTATCTGTGAAACTCAAAAACAAGGAAAAAACAGAAACCGGCACTAGCTCTAGATTAATAGGTTAGTCCCAAATATAATATAAAATAGCATATTAATGCATATAAACATCCAAAACACATAATATAATAGCATGGAACAATCAAAAATTATAGATACATTGGAGACGTATCATTTTCTTTTGATGCATACTTGCTTGTTTTCCTCTCGAGTAGATCATGTCTTAGTCGAGTGGTCTCTGGTCCAGTGGGGGTACCCTCAGTGCACCCAGTGGGTGTAGTCCCCGACACCGCTGTCGAATGGCGGTGACACCGGCACGGAACTTAGATTTGTTTTGATAGTCATTTGTCACTCGACAGGTCAAGTAATTGTAGTTCTAGTGGGGGCACGCTGAGTGCACCCACTGGGTGTAGTCCCCGAGACCACCATCGAGTGATTGCATCGACGGAGGTCTGATAGAGACAATGTTTGCATGTTTTCTCCTTTTTTTGGTCGCTTGTCACTCGACAGGTCGAATGATATCAGGTCCGGTGGGGGCTCGTTGAGTGCACCCACTGGGTGTAGTCCCCGAGACCGTCGTCGAGTGCTTGCATCGGTGGGGGTCTCATAGAGACAATTTTTTTTGGACAGGTCGGACCTGGTGTAGTATCCAGTGGGGGCTCGCTGAGTGCACCCACTAGGTGTAGTCCCCGAGACTACTGTCGATCGTTTACGATGGGCGGTAGTCTTAAGAATTTGGACTCGGGGTCCTTTTTCGTACTTGGAGTACGCTTGTCACTCGGTCATCGAGTGTGTTCTTTTGCTTAGTGTTTTAGATACGGAGAGGTCCGAACCGGCAAGACCGATCATGCAGGTTTCATGGACATCATTTCCATCAACCATGATATGACGCATGTTTCATGGACATCATTTCCATCAACCATGATATGACGTAGGTTTCATGGACATCATTTCCATCAACCATGATATGACACCTTGCAGGGGTGAGGGGTGGGGCGGCGGGCCGCCATCCAGTTGACTAAACTTCCTCCTTTCCACTCGGGGGTGGAGACATATTAATGTCGGCTGAACTACTTCTTTGTTGATTCTAGAAAGCTTGTGAACTTGGGACTCAATATGTCGACTTGGAGAAGGAGAAAAACCAGCTTCAACCAGCATCAACTGGATCTAGAGGTGACCAAGAACGACCTAGACCATGCACAGACCGACCTGAAGACTCTGGGAGGTAATCCTTGTCGACCAACTGCACTATAACTCTCATCTTATATCCTTTGAACCGAGTGTCTTCACTCAAACATACGTGCATGATGAGAACCGCTGACTCCAAGCACGACTGGACAATGTTATTTCTTTAGATACCATGAATAAAGTGCTTGAAGATAAAGGCAAGGCACTCACTAATGCTCATAAGGTAGCAAGGGAGAAAACCGAGGCTGCCGAGAAGAAGCTTGTCGCGGCCAAAAAGTTGGAAGAGGAAAACACAAAACGCAAGCAAGAACGTGCTGACTAGATCAAGAAGGCCGAACAGCTGAGCAAGAGGAGTAATGGTCTGGAGAAATACTTGGGAGACTTCGTGAAGAAGAGTTTCAGCATGCTTGAAGGTAACTTTCTTTCATCGAGTGAATTTCCTTAATTCCTGCAGGACAGTAGCGTGACCATCTTTTCATTCCCCCTTCGTATAGAATTCTACCAAGACATTGACAAGGAGACCGAGGGTATTGAGCCAAATCTAGACCCCACCAAGTCACTCATCGGGGAGGTTGTGGCCATGAACATGTTTTGGCTTGACGTTCGTCTTAGAAGCGTTCAAGAGTATATCACTCGACTGAGGGTTGCGCTGGAGAAGATCAACAAACAACTGTGGCCATAAGATGCCTTCCAGATTGACCTCGAGTCAATGATGACTTGCCTCAACGAGATTCCTGGTCAAGTGCAGGCCTGGAAAAAATATGCTGCTCGTTGCGGAGCCGATGTGGCACTTTCACTCGTCCGGGTCCATTGCAAGGAGGCCAAGGAAGGCAAGCTGAAGACTCTCCAGGTGGCCAACACGAAGAAACTTCAATTCGAGGACTTCATGCAGACCTTCATCGAAGTAGCCACTCAGATCGCTGAGGGGATTGATCTGGGCAACTTTGTCGAGCCCGCGAGCCCCACTAGTGCTTGAGAAAAACTTTGTTTGCAGTTTGAAACTTTATTTGCCTCAGTATGCCTAGTGATGGTGTAACCGGTAAAAACTTCATTCAGGCCTTAAGATTGAGTACTTCTATTTGCGTAGGCAACTTTTATCCGCGCTAAGGATTCTGGATTTATCTGTATTTTGTTTTCCAATCCTTCACTTGGCTAAGTTTGCTTGATTTCCGAATGAGTTAGATGCTCATTACTCGGAAGAATTTTGACTTAGGCAACAAATTGTTCGCGGACAAGTTCTCGAGTGAGAGGAATGCTCGTCACTCGGGAGAGTTTTTGACTTAGACGAAGACTGATTCGCAAATAAGTATCCGAGTGAATAAGATGATATTCACTCGGCAGGATTTTTAACTTAGGCAAACACTGGTTCGCACCTAAGCCCCCGAATGAGAGTGTCGCTCATCACTTGGAGGAGTTTTCAACTTAGACGAAGGCTGATTCGCAGCTAAGTTTCCGAGTGGATAAGAAGTTATCCACTTGGTAGGGTTTTAACTTAGGCGAAAACTAGTTCGCACCTAAGCCCCCGAGTGAGAGGGTCGCTCGTCACTTGGAGGAGTTTTCAACTTAGACGAATGCTGATTCGCAGCTAAGTTTTCGACTGGATAAGAAGTTATCGACTTGGCAGGGTTTTAACTTAGGCGAAAACTGGTTCGCAGCTAAGCCCCCGAGTGAGAGGGTCGCTCGCCACTCAGAGGATTTTTCAACTTAGACGAAGGTTGATTCGCAGCTAAGTTTCCGAGTGAATAAGAAGTTATCCACTCGGCAGGGATATTAACTTAGGCGAAAATTGGTTCGCAGCTAAGCTCCTGAGTGACAGGATCGCTCGTCACTCGGAGGACTTTTCAACTTAGATGAGGCTGATTCGCAGCTAAGTTTCCAAGTGAATGGAATGCTATCCACTCGGCAGGGTTTTAACTTAGGCGAAAACTGGTTCGCAGCTAAGCCCCCGAGTGAGAGGGTCGCTCATCACTCGGAGTGTTTTTCAACTTAGACGAAGCCTGATTCGCAGCTAAGTTTCCGACTGGATAAGAACTTATCCACTCGGTAGGGATTTTAACTTAGGCAAAAACTGGTTCGCAGCTAAGCCCCTAAGTGAGAGGGTCGCTCGTCACTCGGAGGAGTTTTTAACTTAGACGAAGGCTGATTCGCAACTAAGTTTCTGAGTGAATAAGAAGTTATCCACTTGGCGCGGATTTTAACTTAGGCAAAAACTGGTTCGTAGCTAAGCCCCCGAGTGAGAGGATCGCTCGTCACTCGGAGGAGTTTTCAACTCATACGACGGCTGATTTGTAGCTAAGTTTTCGAGTGAATGGAATGCTATCCACTCGGCAGGGTTTTAACTTAGGCGAAAACTGGTTCGCAGCTATGCCCCCGAGTGAGAGGATCGCTCGCCACTCGGAGTGTTTTTGAATATGAGATTGTGCGATCGGGATCGACAAAAGACTGCAGGAGTCATAACTTTGATAAACGACATTGTCTGGAGTACTCTTATTACATCAAAACAACTTAGTCGTCAATTATAAAAATGTCGAAGTAAATCCATGTTCCAGGCACACGACTCATCAACATTCTTCTTGAAGTTGTAGAGGTGATAGGCTCTATTGTTCAGTACTTTGGTGATGACGAAAGTACCTTCACATGCGGGGGCGAGCTTGCGAGGCCGCTGCTGATCCACTCGGAGCACAAGATCACCCTCATGGAATGACCAACTCTTTACGTGCCTTGCATGGAAGCGATGCAGATCTTGCTGGTACAAGGTCGATCGAATCAGGGCCATTTCATGTTCTTCTTCCAGGAGATCCACACTGTCTTGTCGTGCTTGTTCAGCCTCAGCCTCGGAATAAAGATCTACACGAGGAGAATTGTGAAGGAGATCACTCGGCAAAACAGCTTCGGCTCCATACACCATGAAGAAAGGAGTGCGCCTCGTCGACCGATTAGGAGTCATCCTCAAGCCCCACAATACAGACGGCAATTTAGTCACCCAAGCTCCAGCTGCATGTTCAAGATCTTGCATGAGTCGAGGCTTCAACCCTTGAAAGATAAGGCCATTTGCTTGCTTAGCTTGATCATTAGTCTGAGGGTGCGCAAAAGATGCGTAATCCACCCGAGTGCCTTGAGTGAAGCAAAAGTGTGTGAACTCTTCCGAGTCAAAGTTTGAGCCATTGTTTGTAATGATACTGTGGGGAACTCCATACCGGCACGTTATATCTTTCATAAATTTGATAGAAGTGCGCGAGTTCAGCTTCTTTATGGGCCTAGCCTCAATCCACTTAGTGAACTTGTTGACTGCTACAAGCAGATGAGTAAATCCACTTTGGCCCGTTCGGAAAGGGCCGACAATATCCAAACCTCATACAATGAACGACCAAACAAGTGGAATAGTCTTCAAGGCGGTGCAGGCTTGTGTGACAAGTTTGAGTAGAACTGCCATCCTTCACAGCGATCAACAATCTCCATAGCCATTTCGTTGGCATGCGGCCAGAAGAAACCAGCTCGGTATGCTTTGGCGACAATTGTCCGAGAGGACGTATGATGACCATAGTTCCCGAGTGAATTTCCTCCAGAATCAGTCAACCTTCCTTCGGGGAGATGCACCACTGAGTTACGCCAGTTATGCTTTCTCTGTAAAGTTGTCCATCCATCACAGTAAAGGCCTTAGATCTGCGAACAATCTGTCGAGCTTCAACCTCGTCTTCTGGGAGTTCTTGCCTAAGTATGTATGCAATATATGACGCCGTACAATCAAGCGTGATCACCAGAATATCCATGACCAGATCTATGTCTGCCGGGACATCAACTTCAATCGGATTAGAGGGGCTTATTGCTTGCGGGGGCTCTTTAGTGAAGGGATCTTCCTACACCGAAGGAGAATGTAGGTGTTCCAAAAACACATTTCTAGGTACAGGCTTTCGTGTGGATCCAATCTTTGCTAAATCATCTACTGCCTGATTCTTCACTCGGGGAATATGCTGGAGTTCCAAACCTTCAAATTTCTTCTCGAGATTTCTCATTGCATTGCAATATCCAGTCATAGCAGGTTTCCTGACATCCCATTCTTTCATCACCTGGTTAACCACCAAATAAGAGTCACCGTACACCATCAGGTGCCGGACACCGAGTGAGATGGCCATACACAACCAAATAGGATTGCTTTGTATTCAGCTTCATTATTGGATGAATCAAAGTGAATCTGGAGGACATAACTGAGCTTGTCACCCTTTGGAGATACCAATACTATGCCAGCACCAGACCCATTCAGCATCTTAGAGCCATCAAAGAACATGGTCCGGTGCGTCGAGTGGATTTGAGTTGGCTGTTGTTGTTCTATCCACTCGGCCATGAAATCAGTAAGTGCTTGAGATTTGATTGCCTTTTTTGCTTCAAACTTGATATCAAAGTAGAGGAGCTCAATATCCCATTTGTCCACTCAACTAGTCGCATCTCGATTGCTGAGGATCTTAGACAATGGAGCATCACTGACGACTGAAATTGAGTGATCTTGAAAGTAGTGTGCCACCTTCTTCGCTGATAGATATATAGCATAGATGAGCTTCTCGTAATGTGGGTACCTTTGCTTTGAAGGAGTCAACACTTCAGAGATATAGTAAACTAGACGTTGGATTTTATAAGCCTTGCCCTCTTCTTCCCGCTCGACAATGAGAATTGTACTAACGACTTGATTAGTGCATGCAATGTACAGGAGCAAGGGTTCTTTGTTTTGCGGAGCAGCAAGCACCAGCTGGGTGGAAAGCAGGGCTTTGATCTCAACAAACGCTACTTCAGCTTTAGGAGTCCACTCAAACGTATCAGCTTTCTTCATCAGTCGTTATAAAGGCAGTGCCTTCTCTCCGAGACGAGAAATAAATCTACTCAATGCCACCAGGCAACCCGTGAGCTTCTGGACATCGTGCACATGCTCAGGGCTTTTCATTCAGGTCATGGCACTGATCTTTTCAGGATTGACGTCGATTCCCCATTCGGAAACAAGGAAACCAAGCAACTTGCCACCAGGAACCCCGAAAGTGCACTTGGACGGGTTTAACTTGATATCATATTTCCTCAGATTGGCAAATGTTTCTGCCAAGTCAGGCAGCAGGTCAGAACCTTTGCGAGACTTGACTACAATATCATCCATACATGCTTTGACATTCCGAGGGATCTGCTCGAGCAGGCATTTCTGAATCATACGCATGAAAGTAGCGCCAGCATTCTTCAGACCAAAAGGCATGGTGATATAACAGAAACACCCGAAAGGGGTGATGAGGGCTGTCTTTATTTCATCTAGACCAAACAGACAGATCTGATGGTAACCAGAGTATGCATCGAGAAAATATAAACGCTCACACCCCGCTACTGAGTCGCCAATCTGATCAATGAGAGGGAGCAAAAAATTATCTTTCGGGCAGACCCGATTGATATGTTTAAAGTCAATAAACATGCGGAGTGACTTGTCCTTCTTGGGGCGAGAGCCACTCAGAGTGGTAAACCTCGCGGATGAACTTAACCGCCAAGATTCGACCACCTCCTCACCGATTGCCTTCCGCTTCTCTGCTGTCGATCGACGCAACTGCTCTTTCACAGGCTTGGCCTTCGGGTCAAATCTCAATCGGTGCTTAGCCAGTTCCCTGGGTACACCCGGCATGTCAGCAGGCTTCCATGTGAAGATGTCCCAGTTCTCACGGAGGAACTGGATGAGCGCGGCTTTCTATTTGCTGCCGAGTGTCATCGAGATGTTAGTTGGAGTAGCGTTAGTATCTATCGGGTGAATGTGCACTTGCTTCACTTTGCCTGCCAACTGAAAAGTAGACTCAAAGGCGGGCTTCTTGGCACGCAGCAGGTCGGCAGGATCAGCATTCCTCTTGTATTCTTCCAACTCAGCCACAACCATTTAATGGTCGGCAATTTTGGAGCCTTGCTGAAGGCACTCCTCAGCTCTTTGTCGATTCCCTGTGACTGTGATCATGCCCTTGGGCCCGGGTATCTTTAGCTAGATGTACACGTAACATGGACGGGCCATGAAACGGGCATAAGCCGGTCAACCAAGGATGGCGTGATATGCGCTCTGGAAGTCTACAACTTCAAACGCCAACTTTTCCTTGCGAAAATTCTTATCAGTGTCGAACACCACATCCAATGCAATGTGACCGGGTGACTTGGCCTTCTTCCTAGGGATGACTTCGTGGAATTGCATGTTGCTCTCACTAAGTCAGGACATTGGAATGCCAAACCCCTTAAGGGTATCTGCATACAAGATGTTCAAACCACTCCCTCCGCCCATGAGAACCTTGCGGAGTCGAGTGACTCCCACAACAGGATCCACCACCAGAGCTTGCCGACCGAGGGTAGCAACATGAGAAGGGTGGTCCGACTGGTCAAATGTGATTGTAGTCTGAGACCATTTGAGGTACTTAGGGGTTGCAGGAATGACCATGTTAACCTCCCTGTTGATAACTTTCAGTCGACTTTTGCTTTCTACATCAGCAAAAATCATCAAAGTGGCATTAACCTCAGGAAAATCCTCTTTATCTTCGTCATCTTCCTTTTCAGGAGATTTTCCACTCGACTGGCTTTCTTTGAACTGTTGGATCAGCAATCTGCAATGTCAAGTGGTGTGTTACGGTAGTATCAAATTGCCTTCTTCATCCTTTTTTCGTGTGGATTGCACACGGTAAATCCATGACATTCGTTCCTGACTGATTCTTTACTTTCTTGGGGGTAAACTACCCTTTGGGTTTCCTCTTATTCTTTCCTTGTGCCGCCAGAGCATCTGCCTCTGCCTGAGTAGGACCATCGGCTTTGCGCTTCTGCTTCCGACTAGAATTGCCGCCACCGGCAACATTCTCGACTGCATTTCCTTTGCCGCTGTGGAGGCAGTATTCCTCTTCGACTTTGGCGTACCAAGTGGCAATCTCCATCATCTTGCTCAAGGAAATATCACCTGTCCAACCAAACTTCAGATAAATCTCTTTGTACTTAATGCCGGCCTTGACGGCATAGACGGCTTGGTGCTCGCAGACATTTTCCACCATGTGATGGAGGGTGGCCCAATGCTGAATGTAATCCCTCAAAGTTTCATTGGGTTTTTGAACACAGTGTTGCGGATCAATCAAACCAGCAGAACGCTTGCAAGTGCCCTCAAAAGTTTTGATAAACACTCGGGCAAGATCCTCCCAACAGTAGATGCTAGAAGGAGCCAAACGATTCAAGCACGCTCGGGCTGAACCATCCAACATCAAAGACAAATGCTTCATGGCTATGTTGTCATTTCCTCCACCAATCTGTACTGCCACTCGGTAATCATCTGGCCACATTTCAGGCTTGAACTCTCCAGTGAACTTGCTTATTCCAGCCGCCAACCTGAAGTTGGGGGAATCTCAACAAATCGAATGGCTCTGCCGAAAAACTCGGGACCAGAAACAACGGCACCACTTCCACTCGGATAGTATCTATCATAACCCTCCCTGTGATCCCTGCCCTTGTCAATATGCTTCTATGCAAGGATATCCCTCGCGTCGAATCCAGGATTCTCCTCATCGCCGAACGGGCGCCTATCGTCATAGTGCCGGGGCACGTATGAACCACTCCGCGGTGGAGTAGGCGCTCGACGGCGGTCATAATGGTGATAACGAGGAGCAAACTAATCTCACCCCTTATCTCGATACTGATCTTCATGGTAACCTCCGCCCCTGCGACACAGAGGTGACCCTGGGCTGTGTGCCGACTGAACTATATCTGCCTTGGGTGAATTGTTGTGTGACCTATTGCGCGACTGAGAAACAGCTAAATTCTGCTGTTGCGCTGCATCAAGCAACGCTCGGATCTGCTGTAAACCTATGCTAGCCTTTGAACGTGATGGTTGAATGGTATCTACAATCCTAGCAGCGGCTGCAAAATTCAGAACTGGAGTACGGAATACATGGACGTTGTTCTGAGATCCACTTGGAAAAAACTATCGTTGACATTGACTAGAAACTAGTGGACATTGGTGGATACGCTCGTCGAGTTCTTTATGTATCCTTTCAAGCCGAAGGCACGTGGCCTCCAAGGCCTCGAACTCGGCAGTCACACCGACGATGGGCATATGGATGATCTCCTCATCCCGGTGCTCCTGCTCACTCGACGATCCTCCGGCCTCGCGTCTGCCGTGGCCGAATCCAGGCAATGGGCTTTGATGTGAACCCGCCATAAGAACCTCAGTCACTAGATCACAGCTCTCGCACTTGGAAGGAATGTTAGATTGATCCGACGCCGATTCAAACATGTCGTGAAGTGATTCAGCGGGCTCGATAGTCACAATCTGTGGATATGAGGTTTGGCGAGCCACCGCATGCCTCATCCAACGTTCGAGCCATGAAATCCCAGATTGCTTGCGGCGATGAACAGCGGGGAGGGTCGACAGATACAGAGTTGATGACTGCCGAAGAAGAATGCCGCAGGAGCTTGCACGGAAGTGCGCCGCCCAGTGGATTGGGAGCGCCTCAACATCCAGAGGCGCTTCCTAAAGCCATGCCAAATCGTCGGCGATGCAGGTGAGCGCGCCGAGACAGATCTCGTGAACCAGGAACAAACCACCGACAGAAGACATGACGAAGAAGAAAATTGTAAACTCACCGAAAGTTAATTAGACGCCTTCCCCACAGTGGACGCCAACTGTCGTGGGAACGAGCCTGACAGTAAAAGGTAGGGGTACGTAAGGAGAGGGCAGAGTCCTAGCTACGACTAGGTTGTACACATGGATGTATGAGTTTAGGACCCTCTCATGGAGGTAACAACCCTACGTCTTAGTGCTCGGGAGCTTCTGTCATGTGGAATGTATGAGTTAAAGGGGGTGCGAACCCTTGTGCCAGAGGGGAGGTGCGGCTTATATAGAGTGCCCTACCCCTCATCAATACCCGGCAACCAAGGGTTTGATCGTGGTAATAAAGGCATACGTTACTGATAACATGCACAATAAATGCTACTAATGGTGACTAGTCGAATGCCTGTCTGCGGTCGACTGACCTTTAGTTCTTCCGAGTGAAAGGTGACTGTCGAGTGGAGGGAGAAACCTCCGAGTGGATTTTCTGTCGAGTGACTCATGCGCCATGGTGACTTTAGTCGGAGTCTTCCTTGTAATCTTTAACTCCTCCAATGTAGTGTCCTTAGGTAGGGTATGTAGGTCAGGCCTAGGACCCTGCCCTAGGTACATATCCTCGTCACATAATTCCTCTAACAACTATGGAAATTCTTATTGTAATTCCTATGGAAATTCTTGTACAAATTCTAATAGGATACCCTCTGATCTTGAGAACAAAATTAAGGAATTTATTAATTCTCAAAATGTTTTCAATGCTACGGCAGAAGAAAAGTTGCATGTGGTTGATGCTTTGGCTAAAAACATGGATATAATGGCTCTTGATATATAAACCCTTGAAAGTAAAGCTTTTCCACCTAAGCATGGTTTTAACAAAACTATTAAATCCATTTAAATTTTTTATTCATGAAAGTAAGGAGAGGACCGCTAAGTTGAGAGCTAAGCGGGAATTCTCAGAAAAAGCTCTTCCACCCGGTTTTTACCGGAATCATGATGAAGATATTAAAATGATTGGTATTTCGCCTATTGAATACTTGTTTACTTATCTCAATATAAATGATAAAGGGACTGGAGATGAGTCAACTCTAGTTGAGAAGCGTCTCGTTTGCTTGGTGGGTGATGATTTTGATGCTAAAATTGAAAAAGTGGGTTTGGAGAGATCAAAACTGTAACTAGTGATGTGCCCACTATTTTGGATTACAAGGAATTTAGTTATGATAATTTATCTTTATTATATTGTATTTCCTTGTTGCAAACCATTATTAGCTCACCCAGTGCTTGTGAACAAAACAAAGCTTTTACCAAACATATAGTGGAAGCTATGATAAAAGCTTATGATGAGAAAATTGAGCTTCATGTTTCTATTCCTAGAAAATTGCATGATGAGTGGGAACCTACTATCAAAATAAATATAAATAAATATTAATTTAATGCTTTGTGTGACCTTGGTGCTAGTGTCTCAACTATACCTAAATCTTTATGTGATGTGCTTGGTCTCACTAATATGGAAGATTGTTCCCTCAACTTCCATCTTGTGGATTCTACCATTAAGAAACCTTTAGGTATAATTAATTATGTGCTTATTATTGTAAATAAAAATTATGTGCTTGTAGACTTCATTGTGCTTGATATTGATTACAATCCTTTTGGTCCCATAATACTTGGAAGGCCCTTCTTACGAACTATAGGTGCAATTATTGACATGAAAGAGGGAAAAATAAGATTCCAATTCACATTAAAGAAAGGGATGGAACACTTACCTAGGAATATAATTAAACTACCTTATGAATCAACCATGAGAGCTACTTATGGGTGGAGTGTCAAAGATGACAATACCTAAAACTATGCATTATGTCTAGCTAGGGGCATAAAACAATAGTGCTTGTTGGGAGGCAACCCAATAGTTATCTTTATTTTTTATTTTTACTTTTTGTTTGTTTGTGATAACATGATTATTTCCTCCATAATAATTATGTTTTTATGTTTTAATTAGTGTTTTTGCTAAGTAAAGCCTTTGGGATGACTCACAAGATGACTCAAGTATACGAATTTTCATTTTTTACTGGAGCGCGATAATGATCTGAAATGTTCACACATTATTTAGATACAAAGTTTAGAGGTTGTGCTAATTTTTCAAAATTTATATAGTTACATAAATATAGGTTCTCTATAGATTGCTATAGATTGTTCTGTTTTAAACAGATTCTGTTTTTGCTTGCATAAGTTGCTTGTTTTTATTATGCTATGGATTCTATCGGGAGGTATAAGACATGAAGAAGTTAGAATAAAGTACCTATTATGAAAAAATGAAATAATAATCAATTTATAACAGTACCTAAAGTATGCAATATGTTGCTTATACTAACGGATCTCACGAAGTTTTTTTGAAGTTTTGTGTAATTGAAGTTTTCAAGTTTTGGGTGTTATCACGATGGACCATGGAATAAGGAGTAGCCAGAGCCTAAGCTTGGGGATGCCCAAGGCACCCCAAGGTAATATTATAAGGAATACTCAGGCATGTAATCTTGGGTATGTCCCAGAAGGCATCCCCTCTTTCGTCTCAATCCATCAGTGTGTCACTTGGAGCTACATTTTTATTCGCCACATGATATGAGTTTTGCTTGGAGCGTCATTTGTTTTTATTTGATTTTACTGTCAGTTTGCCACAATCATCATTTTATGGACACATCTATTTGAGAGAGAAACACCTTCATCATAATTTGTTAAAATACTCTATGTGCTTCACTTATATCTTTTGAGCTTAGTAGTTTCTCTAGTACTTCACTTATATCTTTTTTAGCACGGTGGCGTACATATTTTATAGAAATAATATGCTATCATTCTTACCTTATATTTGTTTGAGAGTTAATGAATAGTGACAGTAATTTGCATGGGTCATAAGACTAGTCCAAAAATAATAGGTATTCAATGAGTGATAATCAAAACCATCATGTAGCACATATAGATAAATTTTGGGTTAATGATATTCATGTGGTACTATGAAAAACTGTGTGAGTGCATTAATATTAATTCAGAGAATTTTTGATATTAAGAGGTGTTAATTTATTCTTCATCTAAAAATTAAAGGGGCATGATGATGATGTGTGAGCATTTCTATTCCTCGTTGAAATCCTAGTTCTGTTTTGAGTCGGGGGCACACGATGGTTAACTCCTACCAACCTTGTCCCTCGGGGCATGCACGTACTACTTTGATTTATGATAAAACTAATTAAACTTTGCAATAAGTATATGAGTTCTTTATGACTAATATGAAACCATGGACATACGCATTTTCACCTCCTCATATTTGCTAGCCTCTTCGGTACTGTGCACTGGCCGTTCTCACCTAGAGGATCAGTGCAACTTTCACCGGTGCATCCACACCCCGTGACATGATACACTCTATTGCATGTAAGCCTCATTATATCTTACTCAAAACAGTCACCATACCTACCTATCATGGCATTTCCATAGCCATTCCGAGATATATTGCCATGCAAATTACATCGTCACTTCACATGACTAGTTCGTTCATCATCATATTGCTTTGCATGATCATACAGAGCTGACATAGTATTTGTGGCAAAGCTACCATTCATTATATTTGTGATACATGTCATGCTAGATCTTGCACATCCTGGTACACTGCCAAAGGCATTCATATAGAGTCATATCGTCCTATCAATTTTTCATATTGAGTTGTAAGTAAACAAAAGTGTGATGATCATCCTTATTAGAGCATCGTACCAGTGAAGAAAGAATGATGAAGACTATGATTCCCCCACAAGTCGGGATGAGGCTCTGGATAAAAAATGAAAAATGGGGGAGGCCAAATGAGCACACCACCAAAAAATATAAAAATGGGGGAGGCGGAAAAAGAAAGAGCAAAAGTCCACCATGAAAAAAGAGAATAAATGAAAGAAAAAGAGAGAAGGGGCTTTGCTACTATACTTAACCACACTTGTGCCTCAAGTGGCACCATATTCTTCATGTAGAGAGTCTCTTGTTCTGTCACTTCCATGTTCTAGTGGGAATCACCTTTTGATTATAAACTTGGCTTGTATATTACGATGGTGTGCTTCCTCAAATGCCCGAGGTCTTCATGAGAAAGCAAGTTGGATGCACACCTCACTTAGCTTCAGTTGAGCTTTCATACACTTATAGCTCTAGTGCATCATTTGCATGGTAATCCCTACTCCTTGCATTGACATCTATCGATGAACATCTCCATAGCCCGTTGGTACGCCAAGTTAATGTGAGACTATCTTATCCACTTTTTATCCCTTTGATATCTACCATCATACTGTATTCCACATACATGCTATGTACAATGGCTCACACTCATGTATTGCGTGAAGAATAAAAAGTTGATGCATATTGAAAAAGTGCGATCCAATTGCCTGACTTGGACACTGTGGTGCTTAACATTTGTATTAATGTGGTGAATATGGAGCCATGTCTTGCTAATATAATAAGATGAATGGGGGTAAACATTCGTTGAGGATCGTGTACTTTGAAAGATTAATGATTTTGTTTCTTATACTTATAAGTATTACTATGTTAATGTTTGTTAATTCATCATTTCTCAATGATAATGCATACAAAATATTACATAATGGATCATGTCAACTAAAAAAATTGTTTTTATCATTTACCTACTCGAGGGCGAGCAGGAATTGAGCTTGGGGACGCTTGATACGTCTCCAACGTATCTATAATTTTTTATAGTTCCATGCTGATATATTATCATTCTAGGATACTTTTTGGGAATTTATTTACCAATTTGTAATATTTTTGAGCACTAACCTATTGACCCAGTGCCCAGTGCCAATTGTTATTTTCTGCATGTTTTTCACTTTTCAGGTTTATAGTGCCAAACGAAGTCCAATTGCCACGAAACATTTTTATGATCTTTTCTGGACCAAAAGAAGACCTGTAAGCTTAGGAAGGAGGCCGGGAGCCGCATGAGGGCACCAGCACGCAACAGGGTGCACCCTAGGGGGCTCCATGATGTGTTCTAGCCACCTCGTGGCTCTCCCGATGCCCCTCTCTACCATATAAATTCTCATATATCACATAAACCCTAGAGTCAGTCCCGAAACACTTTTTATGCCACCGCAAGTCTCTGTTCCGACGGGAGCCCATCTAGAGCTCCGTTCCGGCACCCTGCCGGAGGGGAGATCGATCATGGAGGGCCTCTTCATCAACCTTGCTGCCCTCATGATGATGCGTGACTAGTTCACCATAGACCTACGGGTCCGTAGCAAGTACCTAGATGACAATCTTTATATATCTTGATCTTCAATACAATGTTCATCGCATCTTTGCCTTGATCTATCCAATGTAATCCCTTTGTATGGTGCATTTGTTGGGATCTGATGAATTGTGGGTTTATGTTAAAATTATTCATGATAAATATATGAGTCTTCTCTAAAATCTAATATGATTCTTATGTGCATGATCATTATAGCTTCGTAATTTTCTTTGATATATTGAAATAGTGTGGCCAACAAGATTGATATTTCTTCGATGAGAGAGGTGGGTTGTAGTAGGTTCAACCTGGCGAGTTTCTATATCCCAGTGACAAAGTAGGGGACAAGATGCGTCTTTGTGTTGCTGCTGCTAAGGATAAAATGATGGGGTTTATTCATATTGCTTGAGTTCACTTTATCTACATCATGCCATCGTTCTCTAAGCATTACTCTGTTTTACTTAATACTCTAGATGCATGTTGGATAGCAGTCGATGAGTGGAGTAATAGTAATAGGTGCAGGAAGGACTCGGCCTATTTGCTAATGGACGTGATGCCTATATACACATGATCATTGCCGTGAAAATCACATGACTATCCGCTTTTCTATCAATTGCCCAACAGTAATTTGTTTACCCATCGTATGCTATTTTGATGAGAGATGCCACTAGAAAAAACTATGCCCCCAGGTATATTCACTTATATATTTACAAATGCTACTATTACCATGGTGCCATTTATTTTATTTTATTTTATTTTGCAATTTACAATTATCTACAATTATCTACACAACTCACTTTCTTGCAAATAATGAGACCAAGGGGATTGACAACCCTCTTGCCAACGTTGGGTGCAAGTTGTTCGCTCTTTGTGGAGCCGAGCGCCGATTGGTGGGACACACTTGTGGAAAACGAAGAGTGGCCCGGAGCCGGGGAAGGTGGGCTAGCACGGTCCTCTTGACACGTTGGGGATCTCGAGGCTGATATAGTCGGGCCTGATGCGTTCTGGCACACCAACCCCAAGGAGGATCTCACCAGATCAGCGGTAGGTGCCACAGAATCCTCCTGAATTGCATTTTCACTAGCAATTGCACCATTTGACACACTATTTTTTGCACTGTTGGTTCCTAAACATAGGAGAAACGGTAGGAGGAACATTAGTTAATAAAGGATCATCACTGTTATCTTACCCCATGCGATCAACACCGGAGAGATGGGAAGGAAAAATAAGTAATTTCTTTCTAAGGAGATCACCGACGTTGGGATGAAGCTATGCAAAGGGTAATTCTATTTCGTTGAGCACGACATCACGTGAGATATATACACGACCAGAAGATACATCTAACCACTTGACACCTTTGTGTTAAGACCTATATCCAAGAAATACACATTAATTGCTTAGAGTGGAACACGAGCTTGTGATTATTATAGGGACAAAGATTGGGCCAATAGGCACAACCAAAGACTCAAGGAGTGATATAATCTGGTGTGATATGCAAGAGACTTGTAGTAGGAGTTTCATTGGGGATAGTGCGACTGGGCCACATGTTGATAAGATGAACGACAGTAAGAAAAGCAATATCCTATAATTTTAGAGGCATGGATGTGGAAGCTAAAATAGCTAAGCCAACTTAAACGATGTGCCTATGCTTACATTCAGCTAACCAATTTTGTTGGTGTGGATGTGGGCATGGTACGTGGTGAGAGATACCTATCTTTTGGAAAAATAATTTAGTTTACCATAATCACCACCCAGTCTGATTTGCATGGCAATGACCTTGCTATCAAATTTTCATACAACGAGTGCTTGAAAGTTATGAAATACTTGAAACACATCAAGACATTTCTTAAGGAACTAGATCCCTATGTATTTTCTAAAATCATCAACAAAGCTCACATAGTAAGAATGCCTAGAAACAGAAGTGGATGTAGGACCCTAGACATCAGAAAAAAATAAGTTGCAATGGCTTGGTAGGCACACTAGTAGAGACAAGATAAAGTAATTGATGACTTTTCACTTTTTGACATGAATCACAAATAATTTCTGAGTTTATCCCCCCAACAACTGGGAGTTTATTCCTATAAAGAATTTGATGAACAGTAGCAAACGATGGATGACCTAAGCGATTATGCCACCTTTCAATAGAGGGCTCGATGGAACCATACACTTGTTTATTGTATTGGCAATATTGAGGAAGCAACACATAGAGTGCTTTTACATACTCATCTCTATGGAGAATTTTCTTCGTCACCTGTTCCTTGATCAAACAAGAAGAACGTGTAAAAATTGATAAAGATATTGTTATCAAGGGAAATTCTATGAACATATAGCAAAGTTTTGGAAGCATTTGGAGCATGCAAAATTCATTTATCTCAAGATTTTTGTGTGGGTTTTGATAAGTGATTGACCAATATCACTAATTACCATACCTGCACCGTTGGTGGTGCAAACTTGATCGTGACCACGATACTTCTCATGCATGGTTAGTTTTTCCAATTCTTTGATGATGTGGTTTGTTGCACCTGTGTCCATATACCAGTTGGTATCAACACCATATGATGTATCTGCGACGACTACAATTTTATTTTTCTAGGAATTATCATCAGCATAACGCCAATCACAATCTTTGGCAAGATGATTTGTTTTCTTACAAATTTGGCACTTTCCTTCATAACCTTCATAACTTTGGAAGTTGCGTCCCCTATTTCTGTTGGAGGGGGCATCGATTATTGTTGTTGCCGAAGTTGTTGGGGTCATAGTAGCTTCCACCACCACCACCCTGGTAGACACCACCACCATTGTTTTGGTGATAGCCTCCACCATACTCGCCGCCTCCACCACTATTCTGGTAGTTGTCGCCGCCAAAGCCATAATGGCTGCAACTATCACCTCCTTGGTAGCCGTAGCCACCTGGAAAGCCGATGCCACTGCCTGGGTAGCTGTCGTCGCCACAAGATCCACTACTGCCCTCAAATTTTTGAGAACAATAACCTCCTCTTGATCACCTTGCGGTCTCTGGAGGCAGAGTTCGTCGAAGACTTAAAGCCACCAACGATGTTTCCATGTTACATCTCGAGGCGTTGATCAAAGGTCACCACTAGAGAGAAGAGGTGGTTGATGGTGACGGGCTCAGTGCAAACATCAAGTGCCGATATGAGGGGTTGATATTCTATGTCGAGGCTGACAACAATGAAGGAGATGAGCTCCGGTCCCCTGATCGGCTTGCCCGCTGCCGCAAGCTCATCGAAGAGGGAACACATGTGCCCGAAGTATGCAGAGGCAGATTGTGTGCCCTTCTGAGCATTGGTGAGAGCAGCTCGGATGTTGTTGACATGGGAGAGGGAGACAACCGAGAACATGTTGTCCAGTGTCGTCCAGATCGCGTGTGAGTTCTCCATGGACTCCACCCGAACACGAACCTCTTTGGAGAGGTTGTGAAGAACATAGGCGACGATTTGTTGGTCCTGGATGAGCCAGGCAGCATAGGCAGGGTTTGAGATCGCCTGGTCCTTTCCATCTTTTTCTTTGGTGGCTATGGTTTTTGGATGCACTTCAAGGGTTTGATCAATGTAGCCATACAAGCCAGAGGCCGCCAATGGGGTAACAAAGGAGGTTACTGTTCCCAAAAAGCCTAGGGAAACACCGGATCTCATAGCAACAGTGGCTACCCAGGCGGTGGCAGTGGCTATCTAGGTGGCGGCGGCTACCACAGAAGTGGTGGGAAGGCCATCATGGCACTGGCACCACCTGGGTAGCCGCCACTTCCACGAGATCCACTGTTGCCCCTGGCTCTATCGGAACGGTAACCTCCTCTCTTACCCCCTTGGCGGCCTCTAGAGGCATCGTTGACCGAAGACTTAAAGCCACCAATGGTGTTGCCATGATACATCTCCACACACTGATCGAAGTTTGCCACCAGGGAGAAGAGGTGGTCGACGGTGATGATCTCGGTGCAAACATCAAGTGCGGAGATAAGGGGTTGATATTCCATGTCGAGGCTGGCAACGATGAAGGAGATGAGTTCCGGTTCCCCGACCATCTTGCTCGCCGCCACAAGCTCATCGA
Organism: Hordeum marinum; assembly: GCA_022496015.1. Lineage (NCBI taxonomy): Eukaryota > Viridiplantae > Streptophyta > Magnoliopsida > Poales > Poaceae > Hordeum > Hordeum marinum. The sequence continues at coordinate 333,983,632 of CM039677.1, read as the reverse complement.
GGAGGGAACCCATGTGCCTGAAGTATGCAGAGGCTGATTGCATACTCTTGTGAGTGTTGGTGAGAGCAGCCCGAATGTTGTTGACTCGGAAGAGGGATACGACCAAGAACATGTTGTCCAGCACCGTCCAGATCACGTGTGAGTTCTCCGTGGACGCCACCTGAATAAGAACCTCTTTGGAAAGGTTGCGCAGACATAGCCAATGATTACTTAGTCCTAGATGAGCCAAGGGGCATATGCATGGTTTGAGATCACCTAATCCTTGCCATCTTTGTCTTTGGTGGCTATGGTTTTTGGAGGCACTTCTAAGGTTTGAACAATGTATCCATACAAGCCGATGCCCATTACCTGGGATCGTGCTTGAGCTCGCCAAAGGACGTAGCTCGTCCTTGTGAGAAGCTCGGAGCGGAGGTGTTATAGTTGAGGCCGGAGGTGGGAGCAGGTATGGAGGAGGACATGGTTGCGAGGTGGCAAAGGTAGGTCGAAGAAGATGAGTTAGATACGTCGGAAGAGGCATGATGTGATACCATATAAGATGATTATGAAGCAGTATCAACCCTCAGAGGGCAGCATAATGTTATGTTGATAGCGAGAGGTTTCCCTCGAGGTGTTACACATGTCGTTAGAGAGACCGAGGAGATTACAATAGGGAATCCAGAAAGATGGGAGAAGGAGATTTAGGAGTAGAACTCTCTAACTACCCTATCCTATACGTGAACCTCAAGAACTACAACGACCAGGATAGTAGTCACGATCAGGTCTACAAGACAATTACATAACCATGTTTAACAGACTACGCATGAAGACCTCCAAAAGACAAGCCATCAGATTCATAACTTCACATGTATCACACATTCACACAGGCACACACGCACGGATGTGTAATTAATTTGACTGCCTTGAGACGCGCAACTTGACACACCTTGAGACACCATTCCTTCTGGAAGAGGTGGAAAAGGTCATACGATCAATGTCTATGGACAAAGCACCGGGCCCGGACGGCTTCACGGACCGCTCAACGCATCTTGTTGGTCGATCATCAAGGTAGACTTCATGAGGGCAATGGAGCATTTCTTTTGTGGAGATATGAGAGGCATCGTTAGTATTAACAAGGCATTAGTATCCCTCTTGCCCAAGAAGGAGGGGGCAGTAGAACTAAAAGACTACCGACTGGTGAGCCTAGTGCATGGCGCCGTGAAGATTTTCGACAACCTTGTCCACTCGTTTGGCAGTTGAACTGCCTTTCCTCATGGGCAACCACCAAAGTCCCTTTGTAAAAGGGCGATCCTTGCATGATAACTTCATGCTTGTCTAGTGCACGGCGCAGAGATTGCATGCACTCACGGACCCAACAGTGTTGCTCAAACTGGATATATCCAAGGATTTTGACTCAATGAGATGGCCTTTCCTGTTGGAGGCTATGATGCGGATGGGTTTTGGGAGACGATGGATCTCATGGATCTATGGATTGTTGGCCACCTTTTTAGAGAATAGGCGTCGGCGAGCCCAAGAAGAGCTTGAACCTAGCCCAATTTTGAATTAACAAAGCCATCAACCGGCCAGGAATACAAGGGCACCAAATTACAAAGGAGAAGCAAGGCAAGAGGAAAAGAAGATACAAGGCACTAGGAATAACAACACAAAGGCAAAGGCAGGAGCGCCGATGCCGACAACCAGCACTATACCTACACTGATAGCTAACTAAGAACACATAAGGAGGGTCATACCGAGTAAGCATCGAGCATTGACTGCATCCACCAGCCAAACTATGGCAACACTTGTGTTGTCTCCGCCATCGCAAAGGGACACTACCCTTTCACCCAGGCTTGATGGGTGCTGCACCGGCGGCCAGCAGAGTGGCTACCACAGAGCCCAACTCAAGGTGCCCGAGCTTCCATAGGAGTAGCAAATGGAGCTGACCCACTAACCACATAAGACCAACCAGATGAAGACCAAGTTGGCAGAGGCAGCACGAAGCACCGGAAGAGCGTTGTCGAATGAAGGCACACGTCCATGGAGAAGACCAAATAGGACATCACAATGCACCAAGCAAAGCCAAGCAAGATGTAATAGAAATTCCAGGCCACCAACCGCTCCACCACCAAGAGCAACTCCCAGTCGCCGACTTCAAGAACGTGCACGTCAAGGTGCCGTCGACGCCTAGAACAGGGGAGCAACCAAAGCTTAGGAGGGAGGCGGGAAGGCGAGGACCACCCCAAAACCTCCAAGAAGGGGATCGACGCCAAAGGCATCGACTTTGGGGGCCGTCGCGCCGACCAGGGGTTTCCCCCATAATCTCACCCAAATGCCAGATCTGGCCAGCAAACACTAGGAGACGTAGGCTACGGCCACCAGGAACCGGCGCCGGCGCGGACCAGAACGGACCGGGCCGAAACAAAGCTTCTCCACGGAGGCCCGATGGACTGCAAGGCGCTACCGCAGCACCGTCATCCGCGGCCACCATGCTGCCAGCATAGCCATGGAGGATGCCCACCAGTACCCGCCGACGCCGCCCGCCGACATGGCGAAGCCGTGCGCCACCGGCTGGGGCTCCCACCCCGGGAGGCGAAGCCCTCCATCCAGAGAGGAGGCGCCAAATCCATGCCGCCACCTTCCTCGGGGCCACGCGACAGCGCTGCGGCGCCCTCTGGCAGCGGCAGATGGGAGAAGGGAGGGGGAAACACGGCGGTGGTGCTAGGGTTGCCCTCGAGTCGCCACAAAGAGGGCGACGCGGGGGCGGGGGGAGGGGAAGATGCGCTGGTAATTGATTAGACCGACTGATGGCCACCTCATCCACAAAGATTATGGTCAATGGAGTGTCAGGGGATACTATCTACAATGCTTGAGGATTCCGACAAGGGGACCCGATCTTCCCCATGCTCTTCATCTTATGCATGGCGCCCTTGCACGCCATGTTCAAACTTGCAACTGAACGGGGCATCTTCGAACCCTTTCTCGAACGGGGGTGCACCAGCGGATCTCTATGTTCGCGGATGATGTCATGGTCTTTTTCAAGCCCAAAGAACTAGAGATAAGGGCATGTCGACAAATCCTGACACTCTTTGGGGACAACCTTGGGCCTCCTAGTAAATCTTGCAAAGAGTGCGGCCCTTACCATCCGATGCTCAACTATGGAAATTGACGCGGTCTGTGGCCTGCTTGAGTGTGCAAGCGCATAATTCCTCTGCAAGTACCTAGGGCTACCGCTGACGATCACAAAGGCATCAGCGACACAATTCTAGTACCTAGTGGATCAGTTCTCGGGTCGCCTACCCAATTGGAAGGCGGCCACCCCGCCGAAGAGTGGGCGGCTCACACTCATCCTCTCAATTCTGCATGCAATTCCAGTCCACGCCATACTAGCGTTGAACATACCACCGAAACACTCGCAGCCTTGTCCAAGATCTGTAGAAATTTCCTATGGTGCGGGAAGATGGAGGCCCGAGGCGGAAACTGCGCCGTTGCATGGGACATGGTATGCCGACCCAAATGGACAGGAGGGATCATGATCCCAAACCTCCGATGGCTCAACACGGCCATGCTGGCAAGATGGCCATGGCTGCACCGTACAGATCACTCGATACCATGGGCGGAGTTCAAAATCTCGATCCCGACAGATTCTTTAGCCCTAGTACGGGCGACATGTACGGTCAAGGTGGGGAATGGCAAAGAGAAGCTCTTTTGGGAAGATAGATGGCTTGCCGGCTATCGGGTGGAGGAGTTAGCACCCCTGCTCTATGCGAGGATTCCAAGAAGGTCCCGATCCACACTCACGGTCTCGGTAGCTTTAGTGGACAACTCTTGGATTGCAGGTATTGGGTCTGATCTCACGCCCACTATGATTGAGTAGTTCCTTGACCTGTGGCAGCGTGTTAGCGAGGTCCACACGCCGGACGATGCACGCGGCCTATTTCTATGGGCTTGGGAGCGGGATGGCATGTTCTCTGCCAGGTTAGTGTATGCGGCCAAATTCACGAGACCCCACGGTGACCTTCGCTTGAAAGTCGAGGCCCCCCTTGCAACGTTGTTTCTTTGCATGCCTGGCTATCAAGAACAGATGTTGGACCTCTGTCAGGTTGGCAGGGAGGGGACTTCCCCACCAGGCCACATGCCCCTTCTATGACCAACGGGATGAGACCATGAACCATATAATGATCGGATGCATGATTGCAAAAGAGATCTGGGAGAGGGTTTGCACGGCTTTGGGTCAGCCGGGACGCGCACCCATGGTGGACGAGTCACTCCCCGATTGGTGTGCAAGACAGGAGGCCCTCGGGCAACACCGAAAGATGGTTCGGGCGACGTGCATCCTTGTCATGTGGTAGTTGTGGACACACTGCAATGCGATCGTCTTCGATGGTGCAACACCCTCCACACGGCATGTGCTACAACGCATACGATGCGAGTCCCGAGATTGGAAGCAGGTCGGTCTGTTGGGAGGAGGTGTCAATGAGTTTGTAGTTGGGTTGATACCGTGGGGTAGTAGCGAGTAGTCCAAAACACTTACCTAGGTGGTGTGGCATTGAGCCACATGTAAATAACTTTGTACCGAACAATGTGGAGGAAGTCTTCCCTATCCTTCTTTAATATATGACACGTACACTCGTGCGTATTTGAGATTTTTTTTTAATTAGACTGCCGAGAAGCAATTACTTTCAACTCTCGAGCAACACCAACTCAAGCAATTGCTTTCAACTCTCGAGCAACACCAACTACTCAAGCAATTGCTTTCAACTCTCCAGCAACATCAACTCTTGGCCAAAACATTTTCTGGTCTCAAGCTACTGCTCTTTGCTTTCTCATGGGCAGATGATGTTCATCTTTGTGAGAGATTCTACCTGGCTAGTTGAGCTTTGAGCAATACTGTTCATCTCCAATCAATCGTCCAAATTTTCAGATCTAGGAATTCATTGAGGTTGTGCTAGCATAAGAATACAGTCAAAGTAGTAGTGTCCTCCGTCAGCTTTGGATTTCCTAACCTCTCACTGTTATGGAATGCTCGTTGTTGTCCTTGCTGCCACCTTGTTTTTCATCACGAATTTCTATCACCGATAGTCCTTCCCGATGTACAACTACAACCCTATTAGATAAAAGAGCATATGCTTTACTACTCTGGAATCGTAGGGCGTGAGAATAATGTTAAGGATTACAAATCAATATAACTATGCTATGATCTCAGGTAGTACAGAAATTAGTAAAAACTAGAAATATTGATTACCTTCCCGACCCCATCAAACATGCGAGACCGCTAACAGAGCTATGGTTGCAGATGTTAAGTACTCCCTTGAGCCTGGGAAATATGATGCACTCATTAATTTGCCGTAAAGGTTAACTACATTACATTTAGCAAGTAAGCTTGGTGGAGCTCCACAGTCCGTGATATTACTAGTTGACACATGTACAATGTGATGTAGGGGTGGCAAGTTATGAACAGGTGTATGCGTATTGCATACCGACAGACTTTATTGATTACCTGAAATTAGTGGAGCTCCACAAATAAACATGACCATCCAATGTACCTGTAACTAGAACCGAAAGAATGGGATGGGAAATGACATGACTAACTTCAGAACTATGAGTCAGTGTACAGATGCACGTCTTCTTGTGCATGTCCCATATCTGATTTTTAAAATAAGATTATCATTATTCAAAATGTTATACGCATATTGCATTAAAATATCTATCAGTGAAATACTAGACCTTGGCAGTCTTATCCCAAGAGCCAGTAACCAAATACTGTTGACCATCATGTGTGAAGTTCAGGGACTTCACGCAGGCCGAATGCCTAGAGAGGGCATACTTAGAACGAAACTGCTCTGCGTACGACTTTTTTGCGTCCAATACCAATACGACCAAAGAGTAAATCATCTCTAAATTCTATGGCCCACAAACTGAATCATTTGTAGTTGTCTCTAATCGTATGAGTGTTGGATGGGAATCCATCGGACGTATAGCAAGGTTGTACTTAGAATTGGGGGACTGAAGACTCCAAACCTGAACACCAGTCATAAGATAAGAGCATGAAACCAAGGTATAGGAGAAAATAAAACGTAATACCCCATATTAATTACATCAAATTTGCTTAGCAGAGAGGGGGGGGGGGGGGGGGGGAGGGAGAGGGGGAGAGAGGGAGGGAGAGACGAAAATCCATTTTTGAGCCCAGGCACATCTGCACCTGCGTTGAATAAAAAATTCAAAACAAATACTAAAAAAACAAAAAACAATTTTTTTTGCATGGTAGATAATTTGATGCGTGAGGTCCGCTCCAATTTTTGAATCATTTGAATATATGAGCAGCTCTTGGCAAAAAAACCAAATTTGGGGTTTCTAAAAAAGTTTACCGGTTCGTACACTGTTTTGATCTTATTTGTCTTTTTGCTGAGAGCTGTTCAGATGTTCAAATGATATGAAAATTAAAATATACTTCACACAAGTATTTTTCTACCATGAGAAAAAATGGAATTTTTTGAATTTCTAAGTATTTGTTTTGACTTTTTCTCTGATCAGGTACAGATGAGTCTTGGCACGAAACGTTGCACTTAGAGAGAGACCTTAATTGTCGAATCAGCCAAGGCACTAGCAAAACTGTCGGTGTCCTCTGGGTTAAATGCGACTTGGCAAACAATACTTGAGTTTTCCTCAAATGTTTGTATGCACTTCCAGTCCTGGTCCCAGTCCCAAAGTTTTATTTCCGTACCACATCCTGACAGCACATATGACTGGGTTGGGTGAACGGCTAGTGAGTGGACTGCGCAATCAATATCATGAGCTTTGAAACTCGTGATTTTTCGTATTCTCTTTTCATACTTGTACACATGGACGAAACCTTCCGCTGAACCAGCCACAAACCATCGCTTGCGTTCAATAAATTTTGTAGACCAAACTGCAGAGAGAACGATCGATCATCTTATTAGCATATCATTGTATGGTAGAAGAAACTTATGCTACAGACAAGTCAGAGAGCATGCCTTGTCCCTCTTAGACTTTACTCAAACCCATTGATTTCTGTCGACAAATAGAAAGATTTATTTGTTAGTCGAAGGGAAATAAAAGAATGGGAAATTCCCACTACAAATTGAGCTTTTTGTGACCACCCTTTACATTTACTAAAAAGAAATACTAAAGGTAATATTGAATACTACCACCAGAAAACAGATATATAATGTGACCTTTTTTTCGGTTGTGGACAAAAAAAATCGTTTTATGGCTTCCATCGACTATCACGAAACATAGACTTTTCCAGGTATGTGGCACCATATGTGCATATTTATTAAGTGCTGAAACTTGTCTCAAAAAAAAAAATTAAGTGCTGAAACAATATAGTTACTTGCCTGTGTGTCATAGTGCTGAATCCGAACAAAACCATATGCACCTGTTATACCCCTGTGTTACAAGAAAACATTCAACCCAGGATAAAAGCATCGAATACACTCACTTGAAAAAAAGATGTTTAAATATTCAAATGCCCATATTATGCTACATACTCACAATGGCTCTGTCTGACTTGCATCTACTGAATGGAAGAACCTAAAACTGAAACGATTTTTTTCCACCCATATGATCTGACCAAGCAAAATTATTGTCAACACTAGAGAAACTACCTCCAAGGTGGAAGATTTAGGGAAGAGAGGAAAAGAAAGACCCAAAAACTAATACCTTTATTAAAGGTGGTTTTGCCTGCTGCATCGTCAATGCATGAAAGAAAGATAAACAAAAGGAAATATCAGTATAGTTCAACTCGCTGATGGAGTAGCAATGTAGCATAATTCCAATGTCAAAAGACAATTGTCCTCATAAATGAATTTAGCTGGGGTCCCTTTCTTCGTCATCTCAAACTATAGTATAACTATTGGCGTTTCTCATTTAGCGAGCATACCAAACTTTATAACTATTGTCCATGCTCTTTCTTTCTTTTTGGTATTAAGATTTCTTCACCAAAAAGACATTAATACATCACGACATTACATTTTTATGTCCAAACTTCCCAGACCAGTTATATTTCCCATGACACCATAATTATTGCCCGAACATTATATCGTAACCAATACTTCACCTATCGATGCTTATATATATTCCATAACGGCTAAAACATTTGGATTCATTATGTAAACATACTTTAAGATATCATACTTTGTAGCATCCTAAATCCAAATCAGTTTTGGTAGTCCCCCAAAAATGCAAAAATGAAATCTTGAAACAGCGGCTAATGGGAGAAATGTGCGAGGAAATATGCAAAATGTCAAATGAGGCCATAGGCCGATATACACACACACATGCAGTTGTGGTAGTATCATAGTAGTTTAGGAAACCCCATATATATAGCAGGATGGTACACAACTAATCATTGTTGAGGAAATCGTTAACTGATAGCTGCTCGGTGTGCTGGCGAGTAGAAGATTAATAGGCTAATAGTCAAGTTAATCGACCATTTAATCAGTTAATCTGGCGTTTTATCAGTTAATCGGTTACTCGGTGACCCAATGGATAGGGATTAATCAGCAAGTTAACTGGTTAATCGAACGAATTTTTAAACAGGACAACTAATACAACAAAAGTATATGCAACTATAACCCCCCCCCCCCCGGGTCATGTTTTGCCCATGGGATCAATCATATAAAAAATCACGAACACACGCAATCAAAAACTTTTAACCAAGGGCTCGTATCGTGCCCTCTTTCTCTCTATTTCTTGTGTTTTTTAGTGATTACAAATGCCGCAAGGTGGTGCTTATATAAGTGCACAACCCAAATCCACGCCACCGACCTTGGACTCCAGTACATGTCCGGCACGAACACAATTAAGGAAACCAAAAGCTCCTCTTATCCAGCTTACACTAGTACACTGATTCAACTATGGCTATAGCTAGTACGTATGCTACTAGTGCAAGGCCAGACCTCATGGCATGCAAGCCAATCATGCCACATATATCAATATTTTCCTAATTAGAACTACCATATGTTTGGATTATACCAGCGGAGAGAGGGTATCCATCTTGTAAATGGGTTAAACCCTAGCCACCACTATTGTGGTCTGGCCTTATTTTCCTCTCTGAGCAATATCAGCCCTAGCTAGAGCACCTTCTGAATTCAGGGCTGAATCTTCAAATTTCTGAACTTTGAACATCTCTGAATCCTAATAGTTCAGAGCCTGTCAAGCTAGTGGGAGAAGCTAGGAACAGCACGGGAGACCAAGAAGCAGCCCCAAGCGCTAGCAGCTGGCATCAATTAGGAGCAGCATACTCAAGCAGCTAAGCCTTAGTAGTAGCTGGGACCAATCAGAAGCAGCCCAAGTGCTACCATCCGGAACCAATCATGACTTGGGAAAGTGGGCAAGCACTAGCCGTGAGAATACACCAGGTCAGGGCAGCGAATCGAAGGCGCGCATCACCTGTCCGTAGAGCGTGGCACCGGCATTAAATGAGTTGTGGCTGCCAGAAAAATGAGTTGTGGACTGAGAAGAATCAATCTAGGGAGGGGACTGAGAAATCGATCGGCATTAAATGAGTTGTGGCGGCCAGAAAAATGAAGGTGCGCCTAGGCTCTAATACCATGTGGAAAAATAAATATGCAACTTGCGTTTTCATGAGGTGGTAGGACGATATATATGAAGTGGAAGTATCTGTATGGTAGAAGTGCAAAACAAAAAAAACTATACAACAGGGATATTACACAGCTAATGTAACCTAATAATATGAGCAGTGGAGTCGCCACTCACAGTATCAGACAATTAGTAGTACAATGCTTTCTAGTACATTAGGCAAACAAGGTTGAACATCCCTAGCAACCAATAGTTCATTTATCCCATTGAGCAAATACAATTGTTTAATTAAAGAACTGACCTCGAATGTTGTCTCTCCATGAGGGGCACAAATAGCTCTCAAAGTCACTGTATGCACCGTATTTCCAAAGTCTTTGGCATTCTGGAAATTTTGTATCCCACTACTGAAACTGAAAAGCGGATCAACTATAATGTTCTGTAGGATTAAATACACATTACGTTCTTCTGACAGTGTTTCAAGGTCATTTGCTGTCACGCCGAGGGTGTAAGTGGACCTCGGGGACACAATGCCACAAATTGGTAGACATAAGAAGCACAACATGTCGTTGCTTTTCTCCATAAGAACAAATGCCACGTTTTCATCTGTGTTGTTTGTTAGGTCAAGTGAGCATGTGGTCAACTTGTTGGATTCGAAGAGAAAGCAGAGTTCGAGCGGGTAGACGTGAAGGAGCACGTTGGAGCCTGGAATTACCTTCAAGACAATAGCTCATTTAGTCAGCATCCCAGCATATTTTCCTGCTAAATTCCTATTAATTTCAACTGCACATTGCTTAATTCAGGACGTAATTGTCCATTCCAACATCTGGCTTACTTAATTTGCTGCCATATTTTTTACTTTTACTTGCCGCATTGTTCAGTACACGCAAGTTACATTTGAACTGGCCGATAATCAAGTAAACATAGTTTTGTTTGCAACACAATATTTTTAGTTACAGATCTCACCTCAGTCTGACTGGATGTCTTTGCTGCATCTTGATAATTCTCATGAATTTCTATCACTGATAGTCCTTCCGGCTGTGAAACCACAACCCTAATAGATAAACGAGGACGTGATTTACATGTCTGGCATAATAGGAAACGAGAATAGTGTAAAGGACTAATGGCTATAACTAAGTAGGCAGTGAAGCAACGATCTTAGATACTACTAACTTTGTAACTAAATATAAGACATTTTTACAGAGGGAGTAAAACATAACAAGAACAGGCAATACTGATTACCTTCCAGACCCCACCAAACATAAGAGACCTTCCATCCAGTCACGGCCACAGATGTTAAGTATTCTTGAGCCTTGGAAATATGAAGCACTCATTCATTCACTACAAAGGATAACTACTTCACATGCTAGAAGTATTTGTAAGTAAGCTTGTCAAACCGGCATCTTTTATACATTTAGTAACATGATCTACGATAGTACTAGTTGACACATGCAGTGTGATGTAGGGGTGGCAAGTTCTGAAGGGCTGTGTGCGTGTTTCAAAAGGACATACTTTACTGATTACCTGAAATTAGTGGAGCTCCACAAATAAACATGGCCATCATTTGTACCCGTAATTAGAACCGGAAGATTGGGATGGGAAACGACATAATCCACCACAGAACTATGAGTTCTCAGTGTACGAATACATGCCTTTTTCTGCATATCCCATATCTGATTTGAAAAATAGAATAAGGTAACCATTATTAAAAGTATTACTCGTATATATGTGTATTAATGTACTTATCCATGGAATAGCAGACCTTGGCAGTCTTGTCGTTAGATCCAGTAATCAAATACTGCTGACCATCCTGTGTGAAGAAATCCAGGGAAAGCATGCTGTTTGAATGCCCAGATAGAGTATACCAAGATTTGGGAGAATCAATACTCCAAACCTGAACACCAGTCATAAGAGCTTGCAATCATGGTACAGTAGAAAATGAACATACTTCATTTTCACTATGTCGATTTTTTCTTAACAAAGAATAAAGAGACTAAGAGAGAGTAAGTAAAAACCTTTGTTGTCCGATCAGCCGAAGCACTAGCAAAACTGTTGGTATCCTCTGGGTTAAATACGACTTCCACAACATTTTTCAAGTGTTCCTCAAATATTTTTATGCAATCCCATCCCTGGTCCCAGTCCAAAAGCTTTATTTGTGTATGACATCCTGACAGCACATACGGTTGGGTTGGATAAACGGCTAGTGAATAGAACACATTAAGACCATCATGAATTTTGAAACTTTTGATTTTCTGTATTTTGTTTTCATATTTGTACACATGGGCGAAACCATCATATGATCCAGCCACAAACCATCGCTTCCGAGCAATAAATTTGACACAGCAAACTGCAATGAGAACAGTCATCTTATTACCATATCAGTTTATGATGGAAGAAACTTATGTCAACAAAGAAATCAGAGAGCATGCCTGATTGCTCTGAGACTTCAATAAAACCCATCCATTTCTGCAGAAAATATAAATGAGTCATTTGTTAGTCCAACGCTAACAAAATAATGGAACATTTGCCAATGCAAAATTGAGCTCTTAGTGCCGACCCTTTACATTTACCCACGCTAACTGAAATACTACCACAAGAAAAGAGATATACAGTGTGCCAGTTTCTCAACTTCTACAAGACTACAACATGGGGTAATACAGCCTGTTAATTATAAACACATAACCAAATATGGTATGGTTTGCTCTACAGGTGAACCAGGTGAACCACATATACTTGAGGAGGCACTTGGTGATGAAAAGTGGAAGAATGCCATGAATGAAGAATACATGGCACTTAAGAAAAATAAAACTTCTCACTTGGTTCCTCCACAACAAGGTAAAAATTTAATTGATTGCAAGTGGGTATTCAGAATCAAAAGGAAATCTGATGGAACCATTGATCGCTATAAAGCTAGGCTTGTTGCAAAGGGTTTTAAACAACGGTATGGCATAGATTATGAGGACACTTTTAGTCCAGTTGTTAAAGCTGCCACCATCCGTCTTGTTTTGTCTATTGCTGTTTCCAGGGGATGGAATCTCAGACACCTTAATGTACAGAACGTGTTTCTTCATGGTGTTCTGGAAGAGGAGGTATATATGAAACACCCTTCTGGGTTTGAAAGTAAAAGTGCTCCCTCTTATGTCTGCAAATTGGACAAGGCACTTTAATGGATTGAAACAGGCTCCAAGGGCATGGTACTCCCGTCTTTGTCACAAAATGCAAACACTTGGTTTTGTTCCTTCAAAATCTGACACCTCTTTATTCATCTACAACAAGTCCAATACATACATATTTGTTCTAATATATGTTGATGACATCATTGTGACAAGTTCATCTGATGAAGCCATCACAGGACTCTTGAAAGATTTGAGTGTAGATTTTGCCTTGAAGGACCTTGAAGACTTGCATTATCTTCTTGGGATTGAAGTAAAGAGACACAAAGATGGACTTCATCTCTCTCAAGAAAAGTATGCAACTGACTTGGTAAGAAAGGCTGGCTTGCAAGGCTGTAAACCTACACCTACTCCACTATCCAGCTCAGAATTATATCTCACAGAAGGAACCCTCTTGAATCAAGAGGACAACACTAAATACAGGAGTTTGGTAGGAGCACTTCAATATCTCACTCTCACCAGACCTGATATTTCTTTTGCTGTTAACAAAGTATGTCAGTTCCTTCATGCACCTACAACTGTTCATTTGACTCCTGCTAAACGGATAGTCAGATATGTCAAAAATACATTAAGTACGGGTCTAAACTTCAGCAAATCATCTTCTACTCTTGTCAGTGCTTTTTCTGATTCTGATTGGGCACGATGTCTTGATGATAGACGCTCAACTGGTGGTTTTGCTATTTTCTTTGGACCTAACTTGATATCATGGTGTGCTCGAAAACAAGCCACAATTTCCAGGTCTAGTACTGAGGCAGAGTATAAGGCTTTGGCAAATGCCACAGCTGAAATTATATGGGTACAATCCATGCTAAAGGAGCTTGGTATGAAGAGTAAACAAGCTCCATGTCTGTGGTGTGATAACCTTGGTGCTACCTATCTTTCAGCTAATCTAGTGTTTCATGCCAAGACAAAACACATTGAGATAGGTTTTCACTTTGTCAGAGAGAGAGTTGCTATAAAGCAACTTGATATTCGTTTTGTGCATTCCAGAGATCAAATTGCAGATGGATTCACAAAGACACTGCCTATCAAGAGCTTTGAGAACTTCAAGTATAATCTCAACTTAATGAAGTTGTGATTAAAGGAGGGTGTTAAACATGTTATGTATCAACATGTCACGTATACATGACCGGCGTCACGCAGCCTAGAGATATGCAACATAGGAGATAGTTAGGTTGTTAGGGTATTGTGTTTATCTCATGTAACCTCTCTATCTCCTTTCTTGATCTACAAGATTGTAATCTCAACTACATGTATGCGCTACCATGGGAGGTGCGCCCCATCTATTTAACACGAACCCGTCGGCCTGAGCAAGGCAAGACGTTCCGCTAGTTCGCACACTATTGAATTCATTCTCCAGCCAACTAATCCAAAAGTCCGAACTGATGGAGAAAGACGGGCAATATATTTCAACACTCTCCCTCACGTCTAGGCTATTTTAGTCCTTAGACGTGGGATTGATGTAGGCCGCAATTTTTTTTATTTTAATACTGCGTTGGCAGGGTCTTGAACTCAAGACCTCTTGGCTCGGATACCATATTGAATTCATGATCCAACATACTCATCCGAAAGTCCGAAATGATGGAGAAAGACGGGCAGTATATTTCAACAGCTCCCATCAACCATCAACAAACATGTTGTTTATGCCGAGGTCAGGAGACTATAAAGATCTTCCTTTATCTAAACATACATATCAGTACTACAGAGGCAATACAGTAACTTGCCTGCGTGTCATAGTTCCACATTCAACTTCTCTAGTTGAATGGCCTGTTATAATCCTGTATGACAAGAAGGTACTCCAACACAGGATTGTTGATCATCTAAAGCACTGACTTAATTAAAGAGATTTATTGAGTAAAATAGCCATATTACGCTACACACTCACAGTGGCTCTGTCTGATTTGCATCCATGGAACAGATAAAACCCACATCATCTGTATGATCCACCAATATGACCTGACCAAACGGAATTCTTGTGAACACTAGATAAACCATCTCTCTGAATCACAAAATAAAGTTTATTCTTGTTGATTTCATATTTCACGAATCTAGACTGTTTCATCAAAAGAAAAAGGAAATAAAAAGAAGCATATATGACAGTTTGATCTAGTACTATACTAGTACAGTTCATGAATACTTCAGATACTTCTAATTTGATATGGCTCAGGAGAATACTCTAATGCATAGAATAGAATAATACATATGTGAGATATAATAAATAGAAAATACAAATTTATTGGCATTTTCTTCGATCATTATAGGCATATTTTGAGATCTTTTCTATTTATTGCCAAACGGGTTTTAACACATCTGTAACCAATACACTTGCAGACTTTCAGCTTTGCTAAATATTAGCTGTCCGAAATTTTCATGAAACTCGGTCACATTAAATTGCACATTGCTAAGCCTACAACTGTAGCATGCGAAGAGTGTGATCTTAGCAAATTGTTACTGTATTGTTCAGTCTCTAGGTTTTATATGGAGTGAGGTGTGGATGAAGATGTTGAATGTGACTGTTGTTGGTCAAAATCTTAGAATTCTTCACCTATATAACTCCATTGAGATAAGTGTTTTGTTTACTGGAATAAACTCACCTCACAAGGTGTCTTCCCATTCTGAGCATAAATAGCTTTCAGTGCCACCATATGCACCACATTCTCCAACTTTTCGGTAAAACATATGTCCCAGTCATATTCTCTTTTATAAGGTGTGACATACTCATCAGTGACAACAGTCTGCAGGATTAAATCAACCTCCTCTCTTTCTTCTGGCAGATAAATATTTCTACTCGTTGTTATGACAAGAGTGTAAGTGGACCTCGGGGATACAATGCCATGTAGTGGCAGATTTAGCCAGCTTATCCTGCTACATCTCTTCTCCATAAGCCTAAACACCACTTGTTTATCTTTGTTGTTTGTTAGGTGCAGTGAGCACGTACTCAACTTGTTGGGTTCAACAGGGAAGTTGAGCTCAAGCGGGTGGACATCAATAAGTTCGCTGGCAGTTACCTGCAGGAGAGCATGTGTGGTTAACATCCAATGAAGTTCCCATTCCTACATGCTTAATTCTTAAGAGCTTGTGTGGTTAGCATCCAACGAATTTCACATCCATACATGCTTAATTCTTGAGGTAATTACTCTTCTTCACAAATAACTCACTTAATTTGCTTGAACTACAAGTTGATCTTTTTTGTGATTATAAGAAAATTTCACATGTATGCACACACCACACATACCAATACTTCACGCTCACGCACGCGAAGACGTGCATGAGTAGATCACCCTGAACATGCTTGGAATTGAGGAAGACCAGGACACACACGCACACGCACACACACGCACGCGTGCGCGCACACACACACACAAGTAGAACACCCTAAAATGCCTAGAATTGAGGGAGACCAGCAGGATTCATCCATGAATACCACAAATTGCTAAATACATAAATGACTGGGAGATGCTTAGAATCAAGTAGAATACCTTTGCAGGTTAGTATTCTTAATAATTGGTTAGTGAGCTCACCTCAGCTGTTGTGACACTTGCTAGTTGTGCCTCACTGGATTCCTTCACAACTTTTTGACAATTCTGATTGTCAGTACTCAACACCGATAAAATCGTTGGTGACAAACCCTCAGATGTCGCTGCATCCACCGCTTTATCATATGTCTCGGTTTTGAACATGTCATCAGCGATACTCGGTGGTGTGAGATCCTTGCTTGCAGTAATGTTCAGTACCAGCAACTTGTCCATGCACTGCATATCAGACAGCAACTCATTGTGAGCTTCGATCTACGCATAGGCATACATACAACTGGTGAGAGTTATCAACCAAAAAAAAAAGACTCGGAAGGTTAAGTTTCTTCCTGTTGACTTGACACTTCATGAAAGTAAAAAAAAGGAAAAGAAGCGTAAGTAAGTCTTATCTACATATGATAGAACTACTGTAATGTACATTACACTAGTATTACAATCATGTCATTTAGAAAGAATCAACTTGGGATGTTTTTTAGTTACCGGGCGCTCAACTACAATTAAAGATCATTTTTTTTTTGAAAAGGAGGATTTCCCCCAGCCTCTGCATCATGATGATGCATGATCTACAATCAAAGATCATTTGCGCTACAATAATCAAATAATACATGGGTTGCAAGTTATAATTCTTAGTCAGCTCACCTCACTGGTTTTGTCAGTTGCTTGTGGCTCACTGGAATCCCTCCCTGCTTCTTGATGATTCTGACTGCCTGTGCTAACCGCATTAAGCACCTCGACTATATCCTTTGCCATAGGTCTTTTCTCCATAACAGGGTCCACACATTTGAGGGCTACAGTAATACACTGTTTTACTTGTTGGTTATACTGTTCCACCGATATATACTTTGATGTAGATTAGAATTTGCTCCTCCAACTTCCAAGTACCTACACATTTGTGACAGTGAGCTAGAATGGCAATACGGATGCAAAGGCTAGACTAACTCATCTTACTTTCTCTGTGAACTGCTGCAAAGACATGGCGGTACTCTGGGAACTATCTTGCTGGAAATATGGATAGTCCCTACCACCTGTGATTATCTCCATGATTATGACACCCAGACTGAAGATATCTGCTTTCTTAGAGATTAAGCCTTGGATTAAGTATTCTGGTGCCATATATCCACTGCAACACGATACAAATGTATGGGTCACCACATATATTAAAAGGAGATGAGAAGTAGCTGAGGGGGAAAAACAATGGACATGCAACAGGAATAGTTTACTGTGATCCAGCAGGATTAACAGTGACAATTCGTGATTGCTGGTTGCTAAAGATCCTTGACAAACCAAAGTCCGCAATTTTTGGTGTCATTGTAGCATCCATCAATATGTTTGCAGGTTAAAGGTCTAGATGAACGATACGACACTCCTCATGAAGAAAATGCAAACCGCTGCAACTTCCCTTGATTATCTCATATCTCATATTCCAGTTAAGTCCACCGGATTCATCTGCAGAAATCGAAATAGAAAATTTTAAACAGAAGAAAGTAATTCTAAAACCATTCATTGATTACCCTTGTGGTACTGTAACTACACTAGGAATTGAGCTAGCTCGGTTGCTAGAGGCGAGAGTGTACATGCTGCCATGACATAGGTAGGACTGTAGGACTACTGTTCAACTTAAACTGGAGTTACTTATTTTTTTCTATAAAATGTTTCTATTTATTCGATATTCATTCCTTTTTTGTGTACTGTGACAGCCTCCCATTCTATGTGGATGAAGAAAATGATATGCAGGACTAGTTTCTACTGAAGAAGTGCTTTGTAGCTATAGCTGACGAAATATAGCTTGAGCTATGTTCTGAGTAAACGAATAACGAATTACCTCATGAAGTCACGGCGAGCAGTCATGCTGGAGCTTCAATCACGCACCCAATGTTTTCGCGTCTATGCCGGAGCAGTGTGCGTTGCAAGGACGGTACATGGGGGAAGGGGGCAGCGCTTGCCAATGGCCGTCAAGAAGCACGAGATCGGTAGGCATGGCGGCTTGACCGCCACGATCTGGTAAGGCAACCTGGAGGCCTAAGTGGGTGGGAGCGGTTCAAACGGCAGCATGTCTTTTTACTATCCTCTTGAGGTTGAAATTATTTTCTGAAATGCTTACACATCGAGGCTAAAATCTTACAAATCATAAATTACAATTGTCAATATGTGATGTGTTTATTCTATACTTAAGTAGGACGCAATTTGTTAATTCCTGGTGTTAGCCCCGATGCCCCATCGTTGAATACTTCTTTTCTTTTATAGATGTTGTCTTCCTTGTTCCGTTGCTGGTTTCAGAAATACAAGTGCAAATTTCATCTAAGCATGTTGCATGCTCTTATATCCAGAGAGAGAAAGACATAGATTTTTGTGTCTATGCTATTTTTGTTGTTCGTGAAGCTACTGCTGCTACACTCATGTACATGAGTGTGTGCACGCGCGCATGTGTGTGTGTGAGAGAGAGACGACGATAGTTTATGCTACGCTATTGTTGCTTAGGCCCTGTTTGATAGCAAAGTATTTTTGAAGTATTTAGAGAATACTACAGTTTTTAAGATTATCTTAGTTTTATTTACAATGACATGTTTTGTTACCCCTAACAACTGTGGTTTTAATATTGTAGTATTGGCAAAACTGTAGTTTTTTCTCTGTCTAAAAAAAGAACCTCAAAGCTTTTTTTTTAAAACAGAGCAAACAAAGAAAGGGCACTCGCGTCGTTATCCTTTCCCGTTCTGCTATTTGGTTCTTGCTATCTCCAAAACATGGTGAGCTGCTGCTACTGCTGAGAGATTGAGCAGGGACGGAGCTTAGGCTGTGAGCACCCGCTTGTTTCATCAGAGCAGGCAAAAAGCTTGATTCAGGCTGCTCACACGTTATCTGCCTAATTACTCTGTTGCCGTATCATAATTAGTCTAATCGATTCATATATTCTATTTCAGTACTATAACACGGTCGGCTAGCTGCGTGTGCTTGCACTGCTAATGCAATGGCTAGGTAGCTGCTGAGTGTTTGAACACAACGGCTAGGCAGCAAAATTTACAGCGTTGTGCGGCACCAACCAAACAGGTTCTATGTATTGTGCATACTTCAAAATATAATGTTTTGGTAAAACCATGGTATCTCATACCTACAGGCAAAATTATTGTAGTGTTTGATACTTTGATTTTTATAATACTTTGCTATAAAACACAACCTTATTGTATTCACATCTGATGTATAGATGGGTGAGGGAGGGAGGGAGGGGGAAGTGAGACTATGTTGTGTACATGTTGTATAAATATTTGATTTTTTATTGCTAGCTTGTGACTCCAAC
Source organism: Hordeum marinum (assembly GCA_022496015.1). NCBI lineage: Eukaryota > Viridiplantae > Streptophyta > Magnoliopsida > Poales > Poaceae > Hordeum > Hordeum marinum. The sequence goes on along the minus strand of CM039677.1, from coordinate 333,964,100 downwards.
GCAATGATGAACCCCTCTATGCAATTGTACAATGATTCAAATGAGGATATGGCCCCAACGTTTGGTGGTTTGGTATTGGAAAATGCATTGCTCATTGTTTTTCATGGTACTTGTATCTTGACTTTCAGGTCGTTCCCTGTCCAGACTCACATTAACATGCAGATAATTATCTCCCTTTATGTGATTTATGTTTTTCTTCTTTCTAGGAAAGCATACTCATGGGTGCAGATGGACATATATGCATATGAATTTTAACCATTTCACAAAAAATTCTTATTCTCTACTAGTTGTGTTTTCTACGGAAGACTATTTTAATATCCAAAGCGGTCGGGTAGACGCTCTCACTATTTTTCTTTTATGATCTCCCTAAGGTATCTTGTTAAAGTATTTCCAGTTGGCAATTGTTTCACAGATTTTGTATCGGCTCAAACAAGTGACAGAACACGAGGGAGAGAAATATTCGAATGTGGGATGGGTTTACCTAATTTTGGCTATAAGGAATTTATTACCTCTGTTTCTTTGCAGGATACCCAAACCAGAGGTAACATTTTTATGGCTTTGAAATTTTGGTATTTTCATGTATAAATTCTATATTTTCTATTCATTGCTAAATCGTTCATGAGGCATTCATGCAATGCTTTCGGTGGTGACACTAGACCATCTGATGTTCATGTAGACAATTTCTATTCAAACTTGTTGTGAACTTGCACCACCTACACCTTTTTTATTTAAAACTTATTAATATTAATGTGTTGAAGGAGAACATGTGTAAAGCCGTCAAACTTCAAGAAGAAATTATACACATCACGTTTGCTAGACATAGGTGATGGCGAGAAAGATGTAGGGTGTTGCACGAGAGTCACCAAGGAGGTGAACGGAGGAGCAAGTGGAAATATATTGATGTTTATGGAATAATTAAAGATAAAATGATTGTTTAACAACATTGATATGTATATTCCCATTACAACGCGTATGCAATAATGTTGCGAAATAAGTCACTAACAAACTTGGATACTATGGTTGCCTTAGATTCTCCGCATCATTTCTAACTACAGTTTATGTCCTTCGTTGGTGTACATATCATTTACTTTGACTGTTTTTTAAATTACATGACATCATAAGCGCAAATAGGAGTTGAAGGAAAGCATGTTCTAGCTGATGTTTGATGGAATATTATTTTTTATGAAGTGCAAATATCTTACATCACATCATAAGTGAAAATTATAGCAATTTCATATTTTTATTAAGAAATGTTTGATGGAAATATGTTTTTACTTCGTTGGAAGCACTTTAGTGATATGCTTAGAACAATTCTTAAATTTCACAAAACATATTTTTGACATCAGTTCTAACTAAGGACTAAATCAATCTCAATTTTGTTTTGTGACAAATCGAAGCAATCTCCTACATGCCAGAAAATAAAATATATACTACATCAAACGGATTTATTGTTGCCATGCAAGAATTTCCTATGGTCAATCTAACCAAATAAAATTTAACCATATGGAAGCAATATTTAGTTGCCATAGAAGCAATTTGACCGAAAAGGGTATTTTCACAATCCAAAAAAGGATATGAAAAAAAAACTAGGAAGAAAACTATAGTCCGTGAAGCAAGGATTATCAAGATTCGAAATAAAATATATTTTCATACGAAAGTAATTTACATCTATGTAAGAAAATCATATGATATTTGTGTTGGGGAACGTTGCATGGGAAACAAAAAAAATCCTACGCACACGCAAGATCTATACATGGTGATGAGCATCTACGAGAGGGAGAGTAGATCTACATACCCTTATAGATCGCTAAGCGGGAAGTGTTAAGAAACGCGATTGGTGTAGTCGAACGTCTTCGCGATCCAAATCGCCGAGCGTCCCGCGATCTCATCACGATCCGTTCCGCGATCCAATCACGATCCATCCCGCGAACTCATCGCGATCCGTCCCGCCAACTCATCGCGATCCGTCCCGCGATCTCATCACGATCCATCTCGCGATCTTGATCACGGTCCTTTTGATCTAGCACCGAACGGATGGCACCTCCGCATTTAGCACACATAGAGCTCGATGACGATCTCCGCCTTCTTGATCCAGCAAGAGGGAACGGAGAGGTAGACGAGTTCTCCGGCAGCGCGATGGCATTACGGCGATGGTGGTGGAGCAATTCCAGCAAGGCTTCGCCGCCGAAACCGATCTAGAGGAGAAACTACGAACTAGAGGAGAGGCAGCACGTGGCTTAGGGTTTCTTGATGTGTCCTAAGTGCTAGCCTCGTTCCTCTATTTATATGCTGAGCCCTGGGGTCAAAACTTGGAGAAAAATCCTCCTCAAGGTCGATTTGCCCGCAAGACAAGAGTCCTTCTCGGACTCCAGGACCAGATGCCAAGGTCCTCGGCATCTGGCCCCAGACGCCAGGGTCCCTGGCGTCTGGCCCCTAGCCTCTGCAAAACTTCTTTTGCACCTTCCTAAAGCCTCATGGGCTTTACCCCTTGGCCCAAATAAAGTGTTCATGTACCCCGAACATTTCGGGAAACATCCGAAACTATTTCCAGTGAATTCCGGAACCCTTTCGGAGACCAAACACTATTATCCCATATATCAATCTTTACCTCCGGGCCATTCCAGAGCTCCTCATGACGTCCGGGATCTCATCCGGGACTTCTAACAACCTTCGGTCACCACCATACATAACTCTATACTATCGAAACGTCACCAAACCTTAAGTGTGCAGACCCTGCAGGTTCGAGAACTATGTAGACATGACCGAGACACCTCTACGGTCAATAACCAATAGTGGGACCTGGATGCCCATACTGGTTCCTACATATTCTACGAAGATCTTTATCGGTCGAACCTCTGTCTCAAGGATTCATTCAATCCCGTATAACGTTCCCTTTGTTCTTCGGCATGTTACTTGCCCGAGATTCGATCATCAGTATCTCTATACCTGGTTCAACCTCGTTACCGGCAAGTCTCTTTACTCATTCCGTAATACAAGATCCCGTGACTAACGCTTAGTCACATTGCTTGCAAGGCTTATTGTGATGTTGTATTACCGAGTGGGCCCTGAGATACCTCTCCGTCACACGGAGTAACAAATCCCACTCTTGATCCATGCCAACCCAATAGACACCCTTGGAGATACCTGTAGAGCACCGTTATAGTCACCCAATTACGTTGCGAGGTTTAATACACACAAGGTACTCCTCCGGTGTCAGTGAGTTGCATGATCTCATGGTCATAGGAACATATACTTGACATACAGAAAACAGTAGCAATAAACTGACACGATCATATGCTACGTTTGTAGTTTGGGTCTTGTCCAGAACATCATTCTCCTAATGATGTGACCCCATTACCAAATTACTTATCATGTCCATGACTAGGAAACCATAGCCATCTTTGATCAACGAGCTAGTCTATCAGAGGCATACTAGGGACATGGTGTTGTCTATGTATCCACACATGTATTTGAGTTTCTGATCAATATAATTCTAGCATGGATAATAAATGATTATCATGAACAAGGAAATATGATAATAACTAATTTATTATTGCCTCTAGGGCATATTTCCAACAATGTGTACTCTTAAAGGAGAGTTGATTCTGTCGCGTCCCCTCATTCTCGGTTTTTCCCTCCCCACGTTCCCCTCCCCTCTTTGGTTTCCCGTTGGTTTTTGGTATCCCCAACCGATGTCACATAAAATAAAAACCAACATAAATATAACAACTTGGAATATTATAAATGAAATTGATACTTTTCAAAAACCATGTGATGCATTAACCAATCAAATCAAGGCAATTTTACCAATTTTTTCACTCAATCAAATCTTTCATTGCCTTCTCTTATCCTAATAAAATCAAATTAAATGTTATAAAAATCTAGAACAGGGTGGACGTACGGTACATGTCAGAAAAGATTGATGTTTAACCAGTAGAATTTGTATGCCCTCGTTGTAATACACGGGCTCTAGGCACGACACATCACACGCATTGCAGTTGCCTTGCCTCCAAACTCCCCGAAGGAGGACACGAAGGAGTAGGAGGTCGCGTCGGAGTAGGAGGTGCAACATTGGTGTGTTGGATATGCTTTTGTGGCCACCTGGGGTTTTCCTCGTGCAAGTGGAGGCACAATAGCCCTCACCCGTCATCGACGAAGATGTCGGTGGATGGATGGTTGTAGAGGACAAAGTCGGGGGAAGATGCAATGGGAGAGAGACAAAGGTGGGGGAGAGGAAAAAATGGTAAGAATTACATGAGGTAAGGGTGGCAATGATTGGAAGGACAAGGGTGCAGGTGATAGACATTGAATTTGTATTGGAATAAATATCCTAAACACAAAGTTTTTGTGGTTGTCAACTTGATGATCTAGGAACATGTGCATGCCCCCATGCACCTGTCGAGAGGGAGTAGTTATCTTTTCCTCTTGTGTTTGTTAATTTAGGGACTCCTTTTAATATAAGCACATTAGACTTATTATTTCAAACACAACAATGAAGCTACTCAATTGAATAACTTACCATGTGTCGGTATTCATCATTATAAATAACCCCTAGATTATTTTTCATCACTAATCTATATCAATATGTGTTGTGTTCTCTTTTAGAGAAGTGAACTCTGAAAACCCTCCTCATTCCGAACAATGAAAAATTCTGGGTCTGAAAGTACAGACTTGGTACGATAAATTGACGGACTTGGTAAAGATATGGGTGCATTTTGAGCCGGATGGAAACATAGGAAGATTTGGAGTAGGGTGGCTGATAAGTCCATTTTGCATCATGAATTTGTATTACTATTTACTTCATTATTGCACATTATTATACAATTCTTGTGCCTTTTCTCTCTGAATATGCAAGGTACACCGCAGGAAGGAAATATCTGGAAACTGTAATTCTAGACCAGAAAACCGAGAAAAAAGTAGAAAACTGACCAGACTCCAAATGACCTGAAATTTCACAGAGAATATTTTTGGAATATTTAAGAATTTATGGAACAAAAAAAATACCAAAGGGGGACTGCCAGCAGGGCACAAGACAACAGGGCGCGCCCTCCTAGGGACGCACCCTGATGGCTTGTGGGCCCCCTGTTGGTTCCCCGACACCCCTCTTCTCCTATATGACATGGTTTACCCTACAAAAGAATCATAAGAAACCTTTCGAGAAAAAGCACCGCTATCTCAAGGCGGACACCTGGGCATAGGCCCTTTTGCACTCCGACAGTCAGATTCTATCGGGGAAATTCCTCTCCGAGAGGGGGAGAACAAAGTCATCGTCATCACCAATGCTTCCTCCTTCGTGGGAGGACCAATCTTCATCATCATCTTCACCAGCACCATCTCATCTCCAACCCTAATTCATCTCTTGTATTCAATCTTTGTCTCAAAACCTTAGATTGGTACCTCTGGGTCACTAGTTGTGTTGATTACATCTTGTAGTTGATGCTTGTTGGATTACTTGGTGGAAGAGATAATGTTCAGATCATTAAACCTCATTATTATACCTCTAATCTTGAACATGTTGATGATGTGTGAGTCGATACTATTTTTCCTGAGGACATGGGAGAAGTCTTGTTAGATGATCTTGTGAAGTTGGTATTCATTTGATATTTTGATGATATGTATGTTGTTACTTCTCTTAGTGGTGTCATGTGAACATCGACTACATGACACTTCACCATGTTATGGGCCTAAGGGAAGTCATTGTGGAGTAACAAGTAGATAATGGGTTGCGAGAGTGACAAAATATTAAACCCCACTCTATGCGTTACTTCATAAAGGGCTGATTTGGATCCACATGTTTCATGCCATGGTTAGATTTATCTTAATCTTTCTTTCGTAGTTGCGGATGCTTGCGAGAGGGGTTAATCATAAGTATGTTGTTAGTTCAAGTAAGAACAGAACCTTAGCACTGGTCCACCCACATATCAAATTATCAGAGTAGTGAATGCGAATCAACTCAACATGATGAACATGACTAGATAGAAATTCCCATGTGTCCTCGGGAGCACTTGTTTAATATAAGAGTACTTTCTTGCATGTTTTTTTCTATAAAAAAGGATTGGGCTACCTTGCTGCACCCTTGCTACTATTGTTACTTGTCACTTGTTATGAATTATCTTGCTACAAAACTATCTACTACTGTTACTCACAACACTTGCAGAGAATACCTTGTTCAAAATTGCTTATCATTTCCTTGTGCTCCTCGTTGGGTTAGACACTCTTACTTATCGAAAGGACTATGATTGATCCCCTATACTTGTGGGTCATCAAGTCTCTTTTCCGGCGCCATTGTTGGGGAGTGAAGCGCTTCTGGTAAGTGGAAATTGGTAAGGAAACATTTTTTATACGTGCTGAAATTTATTGTTGCTTGTCACTATTAGTGGTCACCCCTTGTGTGGCTTGTTCGGGGCATCTTCGCCCCGAACGAAAGATGAGGAAATTTCTCCTCAACCCACTGAACCTTATGAAAATATTAATTATGAGATTCCTTCAGGTATGCTTGAAAAATTGTTATCCAATCCTTATGATGACATGACTCATCCTTATTACCATTTGATATTCGTCGATGAGGTTTGTGGATTGTTTCAGCTTGTAGGTCTGTCTAGGGACAAAGTCCAGAAGAAATGTTTCCCTTTATCTTTGGTGCGAAAAGCATTAATGTGGTATAGGCTATTGGATAATATTGAATCATGGAACTGGAATCGCCTGAAGCTGGAATTTCATCAGAAGTTTTACCCAATACATCTAGTTGACGTGATCGGAACTTTATGTATATTCTCTAGCCTCGTGAAGGAGAAAGCATCGCTCAAGCTTGTGGGGGGCTTAAATCCATGATTCACACCAGCCCCAATCATGAGTTCTAAAGAAAAATGATTATAAAAATTTTTTATGCTCGACTCTCTCGTGATGATCAATTACTATTGGATTCTTCTTCTTCTAACTCATATATGAATGAAACTGTTAAATTCAAATGGGATCTTCTGGAAAGAATTAAATGCACCTCTGAAGATTGGGAACTCGACGAAGGTAAAGATTAAGGTATAAAACTTAATTTTGATTGTGTTAAGTCTTCTTGTGGAAACCAATACCTTCCATGAGTTTAGCAATAAATATGGTTTTGACTGTGAAATACTAGCTACGTTTTGTGAATCATTTGCTACTCATGTTGATCTTCCTAAAGATAAGTGGCTTAAGTATCATCCTACCATTGAACCCCCATTAGAGGAACCTATTAAAGCTGAGAAAGAAGAAATAATTGTTAGTCATGCTGATCCAATTTTTCCCACTGCTTACATTGAGAAACCTCCTTTTCCTGTTAGAATCAGGGAGCATGCTAAGAGTACGACCGTGGTTAATAAAAGTCATCTTAGGACACCTATACCTTCTGAATAAATAAATGTTGAACCTAATGTTGTCAGGGTCAAAGATCTTCTAGATAATAATGTTGAGGGTCAAGTTATTTATTTTTCTAGGGAAGCTGCCGACATTGTGGAACCTGCTAGAAGAGAACAAGATAAGTTAGATAAAAATAAACCAGTAGTTGGCATGCCTATTGTTTCAGTAAAAAATGGAGATCATTGTTATCATGGATTGTGTGACCTCGGTGCTAGTGTAAATGCTATACCTTTTACTTTATACCAAGAAATTGTGAATGACATAGCACCCTCCACAATTGAAGATATTGGTGTCACTATTAAACTTGCAAACAGAGATACTATTACACCACTTGGGATTGTTAGAGATGTTGAAGTCTTGTGTGGGAAAGTCAAGTACCCCACTGATTTCTTAGTACTTGGTTCACAACAATATAACTTTTGCCCTATTATATTTGTTAGACCTTTCTTAAGCATTGTTAATGCTGAAATCAATCGTGTTACTAATAAGGTTAGAGTAAGCTTCGGTGATGTGCCTCGTGAATTTAATTTCCCAAGTTTACCAATCAATAACATGAGAAGGAGTTACCTAGTAAGGATGAAATGATTGGTCTTCCCTCTGTTGTCATACCTCCTACTGGTCCTATAGAACAATATCTGTTAGACCATGAGAATGATATGCATATGAATGAAAGGAATGTAATAGATAACATACTCCTTGACCAAAATTACCTATTCTTAAACACAACTTACTTGTTGAGATTTTAGGGGACCCCCCTCCACCCAAGGGAGACCGTGTGTTTTAATTAAAGACTCTACCGGATACTTTGAAGTATGCTTATCTTGATGAAAAGAAAATATATCGTGTTATCATCAGTTCTAACCTTATAGAGCATGAAGAAAGAAGATTACTCAAAACTCTAAGGAAGCACATGGCTAATATTGGGTATACTCACGATGATCTGAAGGGCATAAGCCCCACTCTATGTCAGCATAAGATTAATATGGAACCAGATGATAAACCTGTTGTTGATCATCAACGCCTCTTAAACCACAAGATGATGGAAGTGGTAAGAACTGAAATACTAAAGCTTCTAGAGGCAGGTATAATTTATCCTATTGATTCTAGTCAATGGGTAAGTCTTGTTCATTGTGTTCCTAAGAAAGGTGGAGTTAATGTTGTCCCTAATAATAAAAATGAGCTTATTCCACAAAGAATCGTAACTTGCTATAGGATGGTAATTGATTTCAGAAAACTAAATGAAGCTACTAAGAAAGATCATTACCCCTTTCCTTTTATTGATCAAATGTTAGAAAGATTATCTAAGCACACACACTTTTGTTTTCTTGATGGATATTCTGGATTTTTTCAAATACCCGTGTCAAAATAAGATCAAGAGAAAACCACCTTTACATGTCCTTTTGGAACTTACGCTTATAGGTGCATGCCTTTTGGTTTATGTAATGCACCTCCTACATTTCAAAGACGTATGACTGTTATATTCTCTGATTTCTGTGAAAAGATTGTTGAGGTTTTCATGGATGATTTTTCCGTATATGGGACTTCTTTTCAGGATTGCTTGGGCAATCTTGATCGAGTTTTGCAGATATGTGAAGAAACCAGTCTTGTTTTGAACTGGGAGAAGTGCCTCTTCATGGTAAACGAAGGTATAGTGCTTGGGCATAAAATTTCTGAACGAGGCATGATATGTCTCCAATGTATCTATAATTTTTTATTGTTCCATGCTATTATATTATCTGTTTTGGATGTTTTATATGCATTAATATGCTATTTTATATTTTTTTGTGACTAACCTATTAATCTAGAGCCTAGTGCCAGTTTCTATTTTTTTCCTTGTGTTTGAGTATGGCAGATAAGGAATATTAAACAGAGTCGAAATGGAATAAAATCTTCAGAATAATTTTTCTTGGACCAGAAGCAACCCAAAAGACTTGGAGATGAAGTCAGGAGAGCAGCCATGTGGCCACAAGCCACAAGGGGGCGCCCCGTGCTTGTGGGCCCATGTTAGCTCCCCTAACCCTATTTCTTGGCCTATAAATTCAAAAATATTACCTATATACCAAAGGAAGCCACGAAAACACTTTTCCACCACCAGGAGCCTCGGTTCCCATGAGATCTAATGGTGGAGCCTTTTCCGGTAATCTGCCGGAGGGGGATTCAATCACGGAGGGCATCTACATCAACTACATTGCCCCTCCGATGATGCGTGAGTAGTTCACCATAGACCTTCGGGTCCATAGCTAGTAGCTAGATGGCTTCTTCTCTCTCTTTGCTCTTCAATACCATGTTCTTCATGATCTTCATGGAGATCTATCCGATGTAATACTCTTTTGCGGTGTGTTTGTCGAGATCCAATGAATTGTGGGTTTATGTTCAAATTATCTATGAATATTATTTGAGTCTTTTTTGAATTCTTATATGCACGATTTCATATCTTTGCAAGTCTCTTCGAGTTATTGGTTTGGTTTGTCCAACTAGATTGGTAATTCTTGCAATAGGAGAAGTGCTTAGTTTTGGGTTCAATCTTGCGGTGTCCTCACCCAGTGATAAAGTAGGGGTAGAGAGACACGTATTGTATTGTTGCCATCAAGGTTATCCATCTACATTATGTCATCTTACCTAATGTGTTACTCTGTTCTTCATGAACTTAATACTCTAGATGCAGGCAGGAGTCGGTCGATGTGTGGAGTAATAGTAGTAGATGCAGAATCGTTTCGGTCTACTTGACACGGACGTGATGCCTATATGCATAATCATTGCCTTGGATATCTTCATAATTATTCGCTTTTCTATCAATTGCTCGACAGTAATTTGTCCACCCACCGTAATACTTGCCATCATGAGAGAAGCCTCTAGTGAAACCTATGGCCCCCAGGTCTATTTTCCATCTTATACTTTCAGATCTAAAACCAAAAATACCAAAAATTCCTTGATGCATTATTTTTACCTTTTGTTTTACTTTCCGTTCAAGCAATCTATTCTTTCTATCTCTATCAGATCTCATCCTTGCAAGTAACCGTAAAGGGATTGACAACCCCTTTATAGCATTGGGTGGAAGTGTTTGATTCTTTGTGTAGGTAAATCTATTGGGAAGTTGCTTGTATCTCCTACTGGATTGATACCTTGGTTCTCAACAACTGAGGTAAAATACTTATCTACTTTGCTGCATCACCAGTTCCTCTTCACGGAAACCAACACATGCTCGAGAAGTAGCAAGAAGGATTTCTGGCGTCGTTGCCCTTGAGATCTACATCAAGCCTACCAAGTACCCATCACAAACTCATCTCTTGCATTCACATTATTTGCCATTTGCCTCTCGTTTTCCTCTCCCCACTTCTAAAACGATTTTCAGAAAATACCAAAAAGATTTTCCTTTTTATTCACCCTTCTTCTGTTCGCCTTTTCGTTGCTATGTTTGCTTGTGTTGCCATCTGCCTTCTATTTGCTTGCATCTTCGCTTGCTAAAAATCTATTGATATGGATCCTCATCCACTTGCTAATATTTTCAAAATACCAAATTATGATGAACCAATTGCTAGTGAGTTGGCTGCACTTGATTATCTCCATGAAGTTTTGCTTGAACATCATGAAAATTTTGATGAAGTATTGAAAGAAGAAAATTTTAAAGTGATTCATGATATCTCCTTGAATGAAAAACATGATTGCCATGTTTTTAGTATGAATTCTTTGAATATCCATGATGCTAATGATATGCAAAACCACAAGCTTGGGGATGCTATGCTTGATGAAGATGATATTTTTTGTTCTCCAAGTTTTGGTGATGACACATATGCTATAATTGATCATGAAAAGAATGCTTTGTGTGATAGTTATATTGTGAGATTCCTTCATGATGTTATTGAAAATTACTATGAGAGAGGGACATATGCTTTTACATATTGCAATAATATCAAGTTTCCTCTCTATGTGTTCAAAGTTTGGAAGTTATGCTTGTTTTGCCTTCCTATGGTAGTTGTTTTTTGTTCCCATAATTTGTTTGCTCACAAAATCCCTATGCATAGGAAGTGGGTTAGACTTAAATATACTTTCCATGTGATTCATAATGTTCCTATTGTTGCAAATAGGAATTATGTGCCCGTAGATTTCATTGTTCTTGATATAGAATGCAATCCTACATGTCCTATTATTCTTGGTAGACTTTTCCTTAGAACGATTGGTGCAATTATTGACATGAAGGAAGGAAATATTAGATTCCAATTCCAATTAAAGAAAGGTATGGAACACTTTCCTAGAAATAAAATAAAATTACCTTATGAATCTATTATGAGAGCTACTTATGGATTGCATACCAAAGATGACAATACCTAGATCTATTGTGTTTTGCCTAGCTAGGGGCGTTAAACAATAGAGCTTGTTGGGAGGCAACCCAATTTTACTTTGCTTTCTATTTTTGTTTCTGTTTGGTGTGTTTTGCACATTATTATGTAATAATTGTGTTTTCTTGTTTAAATTAGTGTTTGAGCCAACTAAGACCTTTGGGATGGTCTACGGTGTTTGCAATTTGATTTTGCTGAAAAATGGAAACTTTTGTGCTCAGTACAGAATTTTTATAAATTCACTGGAACGTGATTTTGATGTGAAATTTTTCAAAAAGATTGATATAAAAATTTCCCTGATTTTCCTATTTTTCAGAATTTTTAGAGTTACCGAAGTATTCGAAGTCTACAGATTGCTACAGACTGTTCTGTTTTTGGCAGATTCTGTTTTCTTTGTGTTGTTTGCTTATTTTGATGTATCTATTGGTTGTATAGGGGGTATGAACAATGGAGAAGTTAGAATACAGTAGGTTTTACACAAATATAAATAAAGAATGAGTTCACAACAGTACCTAAAGTGGTGATTTATTTTTCTTATACTAACGGATCTCATGAGTTTTCAGTTGAGTTTTGTGTTGTGAAGTTTTCAGGTTATGGGTGAAGATTTGATGGACTATGGAATAAGGAGTGGTAGGAGCCTAAGCTTGGGGATGCCCAAGGCACCCCAAGCCATATTCAAGGATACCAAAAATCCTAAGCTTGGGGATGCCCCGGAAGTCATCCCCTCTTTCGTCTTCAATCCATCGGTAAATTTACTAGAGGCTATATTTTTATTCACCACATGATATGTGTTTTGCTTGGAGCGTCTTGTATGATATGTGTCTTTGATTTTTAGTTTGCCACAATCATTATTGCTGCACGCATCTTTTGAGAGAGACACGCTGAATCGTGAATTTATTAGAATACTCTATGTGCTTCACTTATATCTTTTGAGCTAGGCAATGTTGCTCTAGTGCTTCACTTATATCTTTGTAGAGCATGGTGGTGTTATATTTTATAGAAATTTTTGAACTCTTGTACTTCACTTATATTATTTTGAGAGTTTCTTAAAACATCGTGGTAATTTGTTTAGGTTATGAATTAGTCCTAATATAATGGGCATCCAAGAGGTATATAATAAAAACTTTTATATTAAGTGGATTGAATACTATGAGAAATTTGATTCCTTGCATATAGTTTTGAGATAATAGAGATGGTAATGCGAGAGTCATGCTAGTGAGTAGTTGTGAATTGTAAGAGATACTTGTGTTAAAGTTTGTGATTCCCGTAGCATGCACGTATGGTGAATCATTATGTAACGAAGTCGGAGCATTATTTCTTTAGTGATTGTCAACCTTTGTGTGAGGGTCGGGAGCGCGCGATGGTTAACTCCTACCAACCTCTCCCCTAGGAGCATGCGTCTAATGCTTTGTTTGATAACTAATATACTTTTGCAATAAGTATGTGAGTTCTTTATGACTAATATTGAGTTCATGGATTATACGCACTCTCACCCTTTCACCTTCGCTAGCTTCTCTAGTACCGTGCAACTTTCGCCGGTACATCAAACCCTCCTTCCTCAAACAACCACCATATACTTTCCTCAAAACAGCCACCATATCTACCTATTATGGCATTTCCATAGCCATTGCGAGATATATTGCCATGCAACTTCCACCATTCAGTTTTTCATGACATGCACCATCACTTCATCTTGCATATAGAGTCATATTTTGTTTTAGGTATCAAGTTGTAAGTAAATAAAATTGTGATGATTTTCATTAATAGAGCATTGTCCCGTGTGAGAAAAGGATGATGGAAGCCATGACTCCCTCACAAGTTGGAATGAGTATCCGGACTTTACAAAAAATAAAACAGGCCAGCGAAGCCCAAATAAAAAAAAGAGGCCAAAGATGCCCACCAAAATAAAAAATGAGAGAAAGAGAGAAGAGAGAATTTCTACTATGTTTTTCCACACTTGTGCTTAAAAGTAGCACCATGATCTTCATGATAGAGAGTATCCTATTTTGTCACTTTCATATAACTAGTGGATATTCATCTTGCACGACCACTTAGTTTTCTTTTTGAGATTTCATACACTTATAGCTCTAAGTGCATTTGTTGCACGGCAATCCCTACTCACTCACATTGATATCTATCGATGGGCATCTCCTTAGCCTGTTGATACGCCTAGTTGATGTGAGACTATCTTCTCCCTTTTTCCTTGCACCTCCTCCATATTCTATTCCACCTATAGTGCTATATCCATGGCTCACGCTTATGTATTGCGCGAGAGTTGAAAAGGTTTGAGAACACCAAAAGTGTGAAACAATTGCTTGACTTGTTCATCGGGGTTGTGCGTGATTTAAATACTTCGTGTGGGGAAGATGGAGCATAGCTAGACCATATGATTTTGTAGGGATAACTTTCTAAGGCCATGTTATTTCGAAAGGACACGATTGCCTTTTTGGTGTGCTCGAAGTATTACTGTTTTTATGTCAATATTAGACTATTGTATTGAATCTTACGGATCTGAATATTCATGCCACAATAAAGAATATTACATGGATAAATATGTTAGATAGCATTCCACATCAAAAATTCTACTATCATTTACCTACTCGAGGTCGAGCGGGAATTAAGCTTGGGGATGCTTGATACGTCTCCAACGTATCTATAATTTTTATTGTTCCATGCTATTTATATTATGTGTTTTGGATGTTTTATACGCATTAATATGCTATTTTATATTATTTTTGGGACTAACCTATTAATCTAGAGCCTAGTGTCAGTTTCTGATTTTTCCTTGTTTTTGAGTATTGCAGATAAGGAATATTAAACGGAGTCCAAACGGAATAAAATCTTTGGAATAATTTTTCTTGGACCAGAAGCAACCCAGAAGACTTGGAGTTGAAGTCAAGAGAGCAGCCGTGTGGCCACAAGCCACAGGGGGGCGCCCTAGGGGGCGCCCCTGGCTTGTGGGCCCATGGCAGCTCCCCCAACCCTATTTCTTGGCCTATAAATTCACAAATATTCCCTGTATACCAGAGGGAGCCACGAAAACACTTTTCCGCCGCCAAGAGCCTCGGTTCCAGTGAGATCCAATCTTGGAGCCTTTTCCCGTAATCTGCCGGAGGGGGATTCGATCACGGTGGGCATCTACATCAACTCCATTTCCCCTCATATGATGTGTGAGTAGTTCACCACAGACCTTCGGGTCCACAGCTAGTAGCTAGATGGCTTCTTCTTTCTCTTTGCTCTTCAATACCATGTTCTTCATGATCTTCATAGAGATCTATCCGATGTAATACTCTTTTGCGGTGTGTTTGTCGAGATCCAATGAATTGTGGGTTTTATGTTCAGATTATCTATGAATATTATTTGAGTCTTTTCCGAATTCTTATATGCATGATTTCATATCTTTGCAAGTCTCTTCGAGTTATTGGTTTGGTTTGTCCAACTAGATTGGTAATTCTTGCAATAGGAGAAGTGCTTTGTTTTGGGTTCAATCTTGCGGTGTCCTCACCTAGTGACAAAGTAGGGGTAGCGAGGCACGTATTGTAGTGTTGCCATCAAGGATAAAAAGATGGGGTTTTCATCATATTTCTTGAGTTTATCCCTCTACATCATGTCATCTTACCTAATGCGTTACTCTGTTCTTCATGAACTTAATACTCTAGATGCAGGCAGGAGTCGGTCGATGTGTGGAGTAATAGTAGTAGATGCAGAATCGTTTCGATCTACTTGACATGGACGTGATGCCTATATGCATAATCATTGCCTTGTATATCTTCATAATTATTCGCTTTTCTATTAATTGCTCGATAGTAATCCACCCACCGTAATATTTGCCATCATGAGAGAAGCCTCTAGTGAAACCTATGGCCCCCGGGTCTATTTTCCATCTTATACTTTCAGATCTAAAACCAAAAATACCTTGAGGTTTGGAGTTCCTAGGTACTTAATGACTGATGGAGGTTCACATATTATTCATGGTGCTTTCCATAAACTTCTAGCTAAATATGATGTTAACCATAGGATTGCATCTCCTTATCATCCTCAGTCTACCAGTCAAGTTGAATTGATTAATCGAGAAATAGAATTAATTGTGCAAAAGACTGTTAATAGATCTAGGATGAATTGGTCTAAGAAACTAGATGATGCATTATGGGCTTATAGAACTGCTTATAAGAATCCTATGGGTATGTCCCCGTACAAAATGGTCTATGGTAAGGCTTGTAATTTACCTCTAGAGCTAGAACATAAATCTTATTAGGCAATTAAAGAACTTAACTATGATTTGAAACTTGCCGGTGAGAAGAGGTTATTTGACATTAGCTCACTTGATGATTGGAGGACGCAAGCTTATGAAAATTCCAAGTTTTTTAAAGAAAAGGTTAGAAGATGGCATGACAAGAAGATTCAAAAGTGAGAATTCAATGTAGGAGAACTAGTGCTTTTGAACAACTCTCATTTAAGATTTTTTTGCAGGAAAACTTCTCTCCAAATGGGAAGGCCCATACGTTGTTGAGGAGGTCTACCGTTCCATTGCTATAAAAATTAGTAGCTTTGAAGGCAAGAACCCGAGAGTGGTAAATGGGGAAATAATCAAGCATTATATTTCTGGTACACTCATTAATGAAGAAACAAATGTTATTCAAGTCATAACACCGGAAGAACACATCGAGGAGACCTTCCAAAACGCTCGAGAAACCTGAAAAGGGTTAGGTATGTGGTACAGTAAGTAACCGACTCCAAAAATTCCAAAATAATAATTTCTATCATTTCATGTATTTTAGAAAAAAAACGGAATCAGGAGGACCCACGAGGGAGGCACAAGCCAATAGGGCGCGCCCTGATAGCTTGTGGGGCCCCCGTGTGCCCTCTGGACTCTGATTTCTTCTAGATCACATATTCTGACCTAGAAAAAATTATTATATATACTCCCGAACGTTTTGACCACTGCAATGTGAGTTTCTTATCTATTCTTGTTTCGAGCTGTTTTTCTGACAGATCGGAAAACCCAAGATTCCGATGGAGAGAGCTATGTCTCCCACCATGTTGCGGATCCAAGGATCTTTGGGGATATTTACCCCTACCTATGGCACACGGATGAAGAAGAAGACACTGATTTGGAGGAGATAGAGAATGCCGGTCCAGATGCTAGTTTAGATGAGAATGAAGCTCCACTACCCTAGCCTGGAGATATGCACGTGAAATTCAAGAAGTCAAGCCTCCCTAATGGAGGGAGTAAACCCAATACCCAATTTACCCCTTCTCATTTTCTGCAGGAGAGCAAGGCATCTTTGTGCAAGAGAATGATGATCTAAGGAAATAAAACTTCATACTCAAGCACAATTTGGAGAAGAAGAATGCTACCACACCACCACCACCATCACCGAAGAATACTTGTGTACATGGGTGTGTGCACCACCCTTGGCTTGTTCCAAGCTTGGGGAAGGTGCCTTGTGATACGTCCATTTTGCATCATGTTTTTATACTATTATTTATAATGTTTTTATGAATAATAATGCTTTATGGAGTATGTCTAATGCCTTTTCTCTCATAATTTGCAAGGTTTGCACAAAGAGGGAGAATACCGGTAGCTGGAATTCTAGACCCGAAAAAGCATACCAGAGATACCTATTCTGCACATCCTCAAATGAGCTGAGACTTTACGGAGATTTTTATGGAATATATGATGAATATTAGAGCAAATAACTACCGAAGGGGGCCACCCTGTTGAGCACAAGATACCAGGGCATGTTAGCCCCCCCAGGCGCGCCCTGGTGGGTTGTGCTCAATACGGCCCACCTTTGGATCCCATCTTCTGGTATATAAGGTGTTTTGACCTAGAAAAAAAATCAAGGGAGGACTTTCCGGATGGTATGCCGCTGTCTCGAGGTGGAACCTGGGCAGGAGCACTTTTGCTCTCCGATGGAACAATTCCGTCGGGGAAACTTCCCTCTCGGAGGGGGAAATTGAAGCCATCGTCATCACTAACAACCCTCTCATCTTGGGGAGGCCAATCTTCATCAACATATTCAATAGTGTCATCTCCTCTCAAACCCTAGTTCATATCTCGTGCTCAATCTTTGTACCGGAACCTTAGATTGGTACTTGTGGGTGACTAGTAGTGTTGATTACCTTGCATAGTTGATTACTATATGGTTTATTTGGTGGAAGATTATATGTTCAGATCTATTAAGATATTTAAAACCTCTATGATCTTGAGCATGTTTAGTATTTGTGAGTAGTTACCTTTGTTCTTGAGGTCCCGGGAGAAGTCATGTTGCAAGTAATCATGTGAAGTTGATATCTGTTCGATATTTTGATGATGTGTATGTTGGGGAACGTTGCATGGGAAACAAAAAAAATCCTACACACACGCAAGATCTATACATGGTGATGAGCATCTACGAGAGGAAGAGTGGATCTACATACCCTTGTAGATCGCTAAGCGGGAAGCGTTAAGAAACACGATTGGTGTATTCGAACGTCTTCGCGATCCAAATCGCCGAGCATCTCGCGATCTCATCACGATCTGCCCCGCGATCCAATCATGATCCGTCCCGCAAACTCATCACGATACGTCCCGCGATCTCATCATGATCCTTCTCGCGATCTTGATCACGGTCCTTCCGATCTAGCGCCGAACGGACGACACCTCCGCGTTCAGCACACGTACGGCTTGATGACGATCTCCGCCTTCTTGATCTAGCAAGAGGGAGCAGAGAGGTAGAAGAGTTCTCCGGCAGCGCGACGGCGCCGCGGCGATGGTGGTGGAGCAATTCTGGCAGGGCTTCGCCTGAGCACTGCAGAAAGCCGATCTAGAGGAGAAACTATGCACTAGAGGAACAGGTAGCATGTGGCTGAAAATCTAGTGCCAAAAACCCTAAAACATCTAGTATATATAGGAGGAAGAGAGGAGGAGGCTTGGCTCCCAAGGAGCCAGCCCTTGGGTCGGCCGAACCAAGGAGGATTGGAGGATTCCTCCTCCAATCCTAGTAGGACTAGGACTCCTCCTTATTTTTGCCTTTTTGCCTTTTTCCACCTTTTTCTCTTTGGGCTTTTCTTCCCAGCCGCATAAGCCTTGTGTGGTACTTCCACCAGCCCACTAAGGTCTGGTATTTACTCTCCCACAGCCCATGTAGCCTCTTGGGTCGAAATACCCCTCCCGATGGTCTCCGGGTACACTACCGGCACTCCCGGTACACTACCGATGAGCCCGAAACCTTTCCGGCGACCAAAACAGGACTTCCTATATATCAATATTTACCTACAGACCATTCCGGAGCTCCTCGTGATGTCCAGGATCTCATCCGGGACTCCTAACAACCTTCGGTCACCACCATACATAACTCTATACTACCGAAACATCACTGAACCTTAAGTGTGCAGACCCTGCGGGTTCGAGAACTATGTAGGCATGACCGAGAGACCTCTACGGTCAATAACCAATAGCGGGACCTGGATGCCCATATGGTTTCCTACATAATCTACGAAGATCTTTATCGGTCGAACCTTTATGTCAAGGGTTCAGTTAATCCCGTATGATGTTCCCTTTGTTCTTCGGTATGTTACTTGCCCAAGATTCGATCGTCAATATCTCCATACCTAGTTCAACCTCATTACCGGCAAGTCTCTTTACTCGTTCCGTAACACAAGATACCATGACTAACACTTAGTCACATTCCTTGCAAGGCTTATTGCGATGTTGTGTTACCTAGTGGGCCCTGAGATACCTCTCCGTCACACGGAGTAACAAATCCCAGTCTTGATCCATGCCAACCCAACAGACACCCTCGAAGATGCCTGTAGAGCACCTTTATAGTCATCCAGTTACGTTGTGATGTTTGATACACACAAGGTACTCCTCCGGTGTCAGTGAGTTGCATGATCTCATGGTCATAGGAACATATACTTGACATGCAGAAAACAGTAGCACTAAACTAACGCGATCATATGCTACATTTGTAGTTTGGGTCTTGTCCATCACATCATTCTCCTAATGATGTGATCCCGTTACCAAATGACATCTCATGTCCATGACTATGAAACCATAGCCATCTTGGATCAACGATCTAGTCTATTAGAGGCATACTAGGGACATGGTTTTGTCTATGTATCCACACATGCATCTAAGTCTCCGATCAATAAAATTATAGCATGGATAATAAGCGATTATCATGAACAAGGAAATATGATAATAAATAATTTATTATTGCCTCTAGGGCATATTTCCAATAGTCTCCCACTTGGACTAGAGTCAATAATCTAGTTCACATCACCATGTGATTCGCATTGTTTTGAATCTAACACCCAATGAGTTCTGGGGCTCGATCATGCTTTGCATGTGAGAGAGGTCTTATAGTCAACAGGTCTGCGACATTCAGATCCGTGTGTACTTTGCAAAATCTCTATGTCAAACTGTAAACACTGCTACCTCACTCCACTTGGTACTATTCCAAATGGCTGCTCCACTATACGTATCCAGATTGCTACTACAAGTCATCCGGATTGGTGTTAAAGCTTGCATCGACGTAACTCTTTACGACGAACTCTTTATCACCTCCATAATCGAGAAACATCTCCTTAGTCCTCTAGTTACTAAGGATAATTTTTACCGCTGTCCAGTGATCCACTCCTGGACCACTCTTGTACCCCTTGAAAGACTCATGGCAAGGCACACACACAGGTGCGGTACACAGCATGGCATAATATAGAGCCTATGGCTAAAGCATAGGGGACGACGTTCGGCCTTTCTCTTTCTTCTGCCATTGTTGAGCTTTGAGTCTCACTCAACTTCACACCTTACAAATCAGGCGAGAACTCTTTCTCTGACTGATCCATTTTGAACTCTTTCAAAATCTTGTCAAGGTATGTACTCCTTGAAAGTCTCATCAAGCATCTTGATCTATCTCTATAGATCTTGATGCTCAACAATTAGGTAGCTTAATCCAGGTCTTCCTTTGAAAAGCTCTTTTCAAACAACCGTTTCTGCTTTCTAGAAATTCTACATCATTTCCGATCAACAATATGTCAACCACATATGCTTACCAGAAACTCTATAGTGCTCCCACTCACTTTATTGCAAATACAAGTTTCTCATAAACTTTGTATAAACTCAAAAACATTGATCACCTCATCAAAGTGTATATTCCAACTCCGAGATGCTTGCTTCAGTCCATAGAAGGATCACTGAAGCTTGCTCACCTTTTAGCATCCTTAGGAAAGACAAAACCTTCTGGTTGTATCACATACAACCATTCCTCAAGTAAACTGTTAAGGAAACGATGTTTTGACATCCATCTGCCAGATTTCATAATTGAAAAATGCAGCAACTGCTAACATAATTCCAACAGACTTTAGCATTGCTACGAGTGAGAAAGTCTCATCGTAGTCAACTCCTTGAACTTGCCAGAAACTTCTCTGCGACAAGTTGAGCTTTATAAATGGTGACATTCACCATCAGCGTCTGTCTTCATCTTAAAGGTCCATTTGTACTCAACGACCTGCCGTCCAACGAGCAAGTCTACCAGAGTCTATACTTGGTTTTCATGCATGGATAATTTCTCGGATTTCATGGCCTCTAACGATTTGTCGGAATCCGAGCCCATCATTGCTTCTCCATAGCTCGTAGGTTCATTGTTGTCCAACAACATGACCTCTAAGACAGGGTTGTCGTACCACTCAGGAGCAGTACACATCCTTGTCGACCTATGAGGTTTGATAGTAACTTGATCCTAAGCTTCATGATCATCATCATTAACTTCCTCTTCAACTAATGTAGGCTTCATAGAAACATCTTCCTGCACTGCATTACTCTCTCGTTGAAACAAAGGTTAAATAACCTCATCAAGTTCTATCTTCCTCCCACTCAATTCTTTTGAGAGAAACTCTTTCTCGAGAAAGGACCCAGTTTAAGCAACAAACACTTTATGCTTGGATCTGAGATAGAAGGTTTACCTAACTGTTCTTAGGGTATTCTATGAAGGTGCATTTGTCTGCTTTGGGTTCGAGCTCATTAAGTGAAAACATTTTCCACACAAGCGTCGCAACCCCAAACATTAAGAAATGACAGCTTAGGTTTCTATCAAACTATAATTCACATGGTGTCATCTCAACGGATTTAGATGGTGCCCTATCTAAAGTGAATGTAGTTGTCTCCAATGCATAACCCCAAAATTATAGTAGCAAAACGATAAGACACATCATATCAAGCACCATTTCCAATAGAGCATGACTATGACGTTGTAACACACCATCACACTATGGTGTTCCACGTGGTGTGAGTTGTGAAACAACTTTCACATTGTCTAAAGTTGTGTGCCAAACTTGTAACTCAGATATTCACCTCCACGATCATATCACAGGCATTTTTATCTTCTTTTCACGATGATCTTAAACTTCACTCTGAATTTGCTTAAAACTTTCAAACGATTCAGACTTGTGTTTCATTAAGTAAATATACACTATGTCTACTCAAATCATCAGTGAAGGTAAGAAAATAACGATATCCACTGCACGCTACAAGACTCATTGGATTGCATACATCAACATGTATCGTTTCCAATAAATCACTTGCCCGCTCCATCCATCTGGAAATGGGGTCCTTAGTCATCTTGCCCAAGAGGCATGGTTCGCATGTCTCAACCGATTCGAAATCGAATGAGTCCAAAGATCCATCAGCATGGAGTTTCTTCATGCGTTTTATACCAATATGACATATAGCGGCAGTGCCACAAGTATGTGGTACTATCATTATTAACTTTGTATCTCTTGGCATCAATGTTATGGACATGTGTATTACTACGATCAAGATTCAACAAACCATTCTCACTGGTGCATGACCATTGAAGGTATTATTCATGTAAACAGAATAACCATTATTCTCTAATTTAAATGAATAACCATGTTGCAATAAACACGATCTAATCACGTTCGTGCTCAACGCAAAACACCAAATAACATTTATTTAGGTTTATCACTTATCCCGAAGGTAGAGAGCATGCGATGTTGATCACATCAACCTTGGAAACATTTCCAACACACATCGTCACCTCACCCTTAGCTAGTGCTCCGTTTATTTTGTAGCTTTTATTTTGAGTTACTAACATTTAGCAATCGAACTGGTATCCAATACCCAGGTGCTACTAGGAGTACTAGCAAGGTACACATCAGTAACACATATATAAAATATACTTCTGTCAACGTTGCTAGCCTTCTTATCTACCAAGTATCTAGGGTTGTTCCGCTTCAGCGACCACTTTCCTCATAATCGAAGCACTTAGTCTCGGGTCTGGGTTCAACTTTGGGTTGCTTCACTAGAGCAACAACTGACTTGCTATCCATGAAGTTTCCCTCCTTGCTCCTGCCCTTCTCGAAACTAGTGGTTTGACTAACCATCAACACTTGACGCTCCTTCTTGATTTCTACCTTCACGGTGTCAAACATCGCAAACAGCTCAGGGATCATTATTTCTATCCCTGGCATTTTATAGTTCATCACCAAGTTCTAGTAGCTTAGTGACAGTGACTTGGAGAACTATATCAATCACTATCTTATCTGGAAGATCAACTCCCTCTCGATTCAAGCGATTGTAGCACCCAGACAATCTAAGCACATGCTCAATGATTGAGCTATTCTCTTTCATCTTGCAGGCAAAGAATCTTGTTGGAGATCTCATATCTCGCAACACGGGCATGAGCCTGAGATCCTAATTTCAGCTCTTAGAACATCTCATATGTTCCGTGATGTTCAAAACATTTTGGAGCCTCAATTCTAAGCAGTAATGCATGACACACTAAATTATCAAGTATTCATCAGAACATGATTGTCAGATGTTCACAACATCTACAGACGATGCTAGAGGGGTTGGCGCACCGAGCGGTGCACTAAGGACATAAGCCTTCTGTGCAGCAATGAGGACAATCCTCAGATCACGGACCCAGTCCGCAATATTGCTACCATCATCTTTCAACTCTATTTCTCTAGGAACATATAAAAATTCAAGGGAGCTACAGCGCGAGCAAGTAATCAACTCCCACTCAAATTGACATCCCTTCGGTCAGTCGAGTGATACATGATCCAAATTCACCAACTCAAGTCCGATCATCACGTGAGTTGAGGTGGTTTCAATGGTGAACATCAGAATGCTGATCATATCTGCTATATGACTCATGTTCGACCTTTGGGTCTCTTGTGTTCTGAGGGCATGTCTGTACATGCTAGGCTCGTCAAGTTTAACCCGAGTGTTCTATATGTGCAACACTGGTTTGCACCCATTGTATGTGAACGTAGAGTCTATCACACCCGATCATCACGTGGTGTCTCAACATGACGAACTTTTGCAACGGTGCACACTCAGGGAGAACATAATTCATCTTTAAATTTAAGTGAGCGATCAGCTTATAATGCTACCGTCGTCCTAAGAAAAACAAGGTGCATAAAAGGATTAACATCACATGCAAATCATAAGTGACATGATATGGCCATAAACTTGTGCTTTTGATCTCCATCTTGAAAGCACCGGCATGATCTCCATCGTCACCGGCACGACACCATGATCTCCATCATCTTGATCTCCTTCAATGTGTCGCCATCGGGGCTGTCACGCCCATCATGCTTGTACTACTATTTCTACCATTTAGCGATAAAGTAAAGCATTACATAGCGCTTAATGATTGACACGCAGGTCATATAATAATTAAAGACAACCCTATGGCTCCTGCCGGTTGTCGTACTCATCGACATGCAAGTCGTGATATTCTATACAACACATGATCATCTCATACATCACATATATCACATCATGTAATTGGCCATATCAAATCACAACATACCCTGCAAAAACAAGCTAGATGTCCTCTAATTGTTGTTGCATGTTTTACGTGGCTGCTACGGGTATCTAGCAAGAACAATTCTCATCTACGCAAAAACCACGACGGTGATACACTAGTTGCTTTTCAACCTTCTCAAGTGTTGGAAATATGCCCTAGAGGCAATAAATAAAGTGTTTATTATTTTATTTCCTTTTTCATTATAATCGTTTATTATCCATGCTATAATTGTATTAATTGGAAACATGGAGACATGTGTGGATACATAGACAAACACAATGTCCCTAATGTGCCTCTAGTGAACTAGCTCGTTGATCGAAAGATGGTTAAGGTTTCCTAGCCATGGACATGAGATGTCATTTGATAACGGGATCACATCATTAGGAGAATGATGTGATGGACAAGACCCAAACTACAAATGTAGCTTATGATCGTGTCAGTTTATTGCTATTGTTTTTTGCATGTCAAGTATATGTTCCTATGACCATGAGATCATGCAACTCACAGATATCGGAGGAGTACCTTGTGTGTATCAAATGTCGCAACGTAACTAGGTAAGGTTTTCTATAGGTATCTCTGAGGGTGTCTGTTGAGTTGGCATGGATCAAGACTGGGATTTGTTACTCCGTGTGACGGAGAGGTATCTCAGGGCCCACTCGGTAATACAACATCACAATAAGCCTTGGAAGCAATGTGACTAAGTGTTAGTTGCGAGATCTTGTATTACAGGAACGAGTAAAGAGACTTGCCAGTAACGAGGTTGAACTAGGTATAGAGATACCGACGATCGAATCTCGGGCAAGTAACATACCGAAGAGCAAAGGGAACATCATACGGGGTTAACTAAATCCTTGACATAGAGGTTCGACCGATAAAGATCTTCATAGAATATGTTGGAACCAATGTGGACATCCAAGTCCCGCCATTTGTTATTGACCATAGAGGTGTCTCGATCATGTCTACATAGTTCTCGAACCCGCAGGGTCTGCACACTTAAGGTTTG
Organism: Hordeum marinum; assembly: GCA_022496015.1. Lineage (NCBI taxonomy): Eukaryota > Viridiplantae > Streptophyta > Magnoliopsida > Poales > Poaceae > Hordeum > Hordeum marinum. The sequence continues at coordinate 333,938,547 of CM039677.1, read as the reverse complement.
GTGACGTTTTGGTAGTATAGAGTTATGTATAGTGGTGACCGAAGGTTGTTCAGAGTCCCGGATGAGAACCCGGACGTCATGAGGAGCTCCGGAATGGTCTGGAGGTAAATATTCATATATAGGAAGTCCTGTTTTGGTCACCAGAAAGGTTTCGGGCTCATCGGTAGTGTACCGGGAGTGCCGGCAGTGTACCGGGAGGGGTATTTCGACCCAAGAGACTTCAAGGGCTGTGGGAGAGTGAATATCAGCCCTTAGTGGGCTGGTGGAAACTCCCACACAAGGCCCAAGTGGCTGGAGGAAAAAACCCGATAGGAAAAGGTGGGGAAAAAAGGCAAAAAGGAGCAATCCTAGTCCTACTAGGATTGGAGGAGGAATCCTCCTCTCCTAGTAGGTTCGGCCGGACCAACTAGCCTTGGAGGCCAAGGCTGCCTCCTCTCCTCCTCTCCTCCTATATATAATAGAGGGTTTTGGGTTTTTGCACTAGATTTTTAGCCACGTGCTACCCGTTCCTCCAGTGCATAGTTTCTCCTCTAGATCGGTTTTCTGCAGTGCTTAGGCGAAGCCCTGCCGAAATTACTCCACCACCATCGCTAGAGCGCCTTCAGGCTGCCAGAGAACTCTTCTTCCTCTCCACTCCTTCTTGCTGGATCAAGACGATGGAGATCGTCATCAAGCTGTACGTGTGCTGAACGCGGAGGTGCCGTTCGTTTGGTGCTAGATCGGAAGGATTGTGATCAAGTTCGTGGGACGGATCGTGATCAAGTTCGTGGGACGGATCGTGATCGGATCGCAGGACGGATCGTGATTGGATCACGGGACGGATCATGATTGGATCGTGGGACGCACGGCGATTTGGATCGCGAAGACGTTCGACTACACCAACCGCGTTTCTTAACGCTTCCCGCTTAGCGATCTACAAGGGTATGTAGATCCACTCTCCCTCTCGTAGATGCTCATCACCATGGATAGATCTACGTGTGCGTAGGAAATTTTTTGTTTCCCATGCTATGTTCCCCAACAGTGGTATCAGAGCTAGGTCTATGTGTTGATGAGATCTCGAGTAGAACACAAAAGGTTTGTGGGCGTTGATGCTTAGATTGCTTCCTCCCTTGGTCGGATTTGGTTCGGCGGTATTGTGAGATGAAGCGTCCCGGACCAACATTACTCGTACGCTTACGAGAGACTAGTTCTCTCGACGTAACTTGTTGCCTAGATGGCTTGCGGGTGGCAGTTTCTCTCACTTTAGTTGGATCGGATTCGACAAAGACAGTCCTTGAGAAGGTTGAAAAGCAAATCATGTATCACCGTTGTGGTTTATGCATAAGTGAGAATCGTTCTTGCTAGAAACCCGTAGCAGCCACGTAAAACATGCAACAACAATTAGAGGACGTCTAACTTGTTTTTGCAGGGTATGTTGTGATGTGATATGGCCAATTACATGATGTGATATATGTGATGTATGAGATGATCATGTGATGTATAGAATTTCACGACTTGCATGTCGATGAGTACGGAAACCGGCAGGAGCCATAGGGTTGTCTTTAATTATTGTATGACCTGCGTGTCAATCATTAAGCGCTATGTAATGCTTTACTTTATCGCTAAACGGTAGCAATAGTAGTAGAAGCATGTTGGGCGCGACAACCCTGATGGCAACACGTTGATGGAGATCAAGATGATGGGGATCATGGTGTCTTGCCGGTGACGATGGAGATCATGCCGGTGCTTTCAAGATGGAGATCTAAAGCACAAGTTCATGGCCATATCATGTCACTTATGAATTGCATGTGATGTTAATCTTTTTGTGCACCTTGTCTTGCTTAGTACGATGGTAGCATTATAAGGTGATCCCTCACTTAAATTTCAAGATGAATTGTGTTCTCCCCGAGTGTGCACCGTTGCGAAAGTTCATCGTGTTGAGACACCACGTGACGATAGGGTGTGATAGACTCTACGTTCACATACAACGGGTGCAAGCCAGTGTTGCACGCGCAGAACACTCGGGTTAAACTTGACGAGCCTAGCATGTACAGACATGGCCTCGGAACACAAGAGACCGAAAGTGGAATATGAGTCATATAGTAGATATGATCAACATAATGATGTTCACCATTGAGGCCACCTCAACTCACGTGATGATCGGACTTGAGTTGGTGGATTTGGATCATGCGACACTCAGATGACCTGAGGGATGTCAATTTGAGTGGGAGCTTTAGTAATTTGATTAACTAAACTCATTATCTTGAACAATAGTCTAAGTAAACTTTGCATATTTATGTTGTAGATCAATGGCTCGCGCAGTAGCACCCCTGAATTTTAATGCGTTCCTAGAGAAAGCTAAGTTGAAAGATGATGGAAGTAACTTTGTGGACTGTGCCCGTAATCTGAGGATTATCCTCACGGCTTCCCAGAAATCATATGTCCTTGATGCACCGCTTGGTGACCAACCAGAAGACATGACCTCCGAAGACGTTAAGAACGCTTGGGAGGCACGTACTGGAGATTACTCAATAGTTCAGTGTGCAATATTGTATGGCTTAGAACCGGGACTTCAAAGATGTTTTGAACGTCATGGAGCATATGAGATGTTCCAGGAGTTGAAGTTTATCTTTCAGAAGAACGCCCGGATCGAGAGGTATGAAACCTCCGATAAGTTCTATGCTTGCAAGATGGAGGAGAACGGGTCTATCAGTGAACATATACTCACAATGTCTGGGTATTCAACTCGTCTAGCGGAGTTGGGAATTGCCCTTCCGCCAGAGGCGATCACTGACAGAGTTCTTTAATCACTGCCACCTAGTTACAAGAGCTTTGTGATGAACTATAACATGCACGGTATGAACAAGTCAGTCGCCGAGCTGTTTGCGATGCTAAAAGTCGCTGAGTCTGAAATCCAGAAAGAACATCAAGTGTTGATGGTCAATAAAACCACTAGTTTCAAGAAAAATGGCAAAGTCAAGGGCAAGGGCAAGAAGGGTAAAACCAAGAAGGATGGCAAAGCAGTTGCTACTCCTGCAAAGAAGCCCAAGCATGGACCCAAGCGAGAAACTGAGTGCTTTCATTGCAAGGGAACTGGTCACTGGAAGCGGAACTGCCCCAAGTACCTGGCTGACAAGAAGGCGGCCAACGACAAACAAGGTATATATGATATACATGTTATTGATGTGTACCTTACTAGCTCTTGTAGTAGTGCCTGGGTATTTGATACCGGTTCAGTTGCTCACATTTGCAACTCAAAGCAGGAACTACGGAATAAACGAAGGCTGGCAAGGGACGAAACGATGCACGTGGGAAATGGTTCCAAGGTTGATGTGATCGCCGTCGGCATGCTCTCTCTTCGATTACCATCGGGATTAGTGATGAACCTGAATAATTGTTATTTAGTGCCTGCGTTAAGCATGAACATATATCTGGATCTTGTTTATTGTGAGACGGTTACTCATTTAAATCAGAGTATAAAGGTTGTTCTATTTATATGAGTAATATCTTTTATGGTCATGCACCCAATGTGAGGGGTTTATTCATATTGAATCTTGAAAGTGATGATACACATGTTCATAACATTGATGCCAAAAGATGTAGAGTTGATAATGATAGTACCACTTTCTTGTGGCACTGCCGTTTAGGTCATATTGGTGTAAAATGCATGAGGAAGCTCCATGCTGATGGACTTTTGGAGTCACTTGATTTTGAATCACTTGACACATGTGAACCATGACTCATGGGCAAGATGACTAAAACGCCGTTCTCTGGAACAATGGAACGGGCAAGTGACTTATTGGAAATCATACATACTGATGTGGGCGGTCCAATGAATGTGACAGCGTGTAGTGGATATCGTTATTTTCTCACCTTCACTGATGACTTAAGTAGATATGGGTATATTTACTTGATGCAACACAAGTCTGAAATGTTTGAAAAGTTCAAGCAATTTCAGAGTGAAGTTGAGAATCATCGTAACAAGAAGATTAAGTTCCTGCGATCTGATCGAGGAGGTGAATATCGGAGTTATGAGTTTGGCAGTCACTTAAGACGATGTGGAATTGTTTCACAGTTGACACTGCCCGGAACACCACAACGTAATGGTGTATCCGAACGTCGTAATCGAACCTTATTAGATATGGTGCGTTCTATGATGTCTCTTGCTGATTTGCCACTGTCGTTTTGGGGTTATGCATTACACACAGTTGCATTCACTTTAAATAGGGCACCATCAAAATCCGCTGAGACGACGCCATATGAACTATGGTTTGGCAAGAAGCCAAAGTTGTCATTTCTTAAAGTTTGGGGATGTGATGCTTATGTCAAAAAGCTTCAGCCCGAAAAGCTGGAACCCAAAGCGGAGAAATGCGTCTTCATAGGATACCCGAAAGAGACAGTCGGGTATACCTTCTATCTCAGATCCGAAGGCAAAGTGTTTGTCGCTAAGAACGGAACATTTCTTGAGAAAGAGTTTCTCTTGAAAGAATTGAGTGAGAGGAAAATAGAGCTTGATGAGGTTATTGAACCTTTACTTCAACCAGAAAGTAGCGCAGCACAGAAAGATGTTTCTATGGAACCTACGAGGGTAGAAGAGGAAGTTAATGATGATGATCATGAAGCTTCGGATCAAGCTTCTATTGAACCTCGTAGGTCGACAAGGCCGCGTACTACCCCTGAGTGGTACGGCAACCCTGTCTTGGAGGTTATGTTGTTGGACAACAATGAACCTACGAGCTATGGAGGAGCAGTGATGGGCCCGGATTCCGTGAAATGGTTAGAGGCCATGAAATCCGAGATGGGATCCATGTATGAAAACAAAGTATGGACTTTGGAAGTATTACATGAAGGGCGAAAGGCCATTAAGAACAAATGGATCTTTAAGAAGAAGACAGACATGGACGGTAATGTCACCGTCTATAAAGCTCGACTTGTGGCAAAGGGTTTTTCACAAGTTCAAGGAGTTGACTATGATGAGACTTTCTCACCCGTAGCGATGCTTAAGTCTGTCAGAATCATGTTAGCAATAGCTGCTTATTTCGACTATGAAATTTGGCAGATGGATGTCAAAACAGCGTTCCTCAATGGTTTTCTTGAGGAAGAGTTGTATATGATGCAACCCGAAGGTTTTGTTGATCCAGAGAATGCTGACAAAGTTTGCAAACTCCAGCGATCCATTTATGGACTGGTGCAAGCATCTCGGAGTTGGAATAAGGGCTTTGATGAGGTGATCAAAGCGTTTGAGTTTATACAAGTTTACGGAGAATCTTGTATTTACAAGAAAGTGAGTGGGAGCTCTATAGCTTTTCTAGTATTATATGTGGATGACATATTGCTGATTGGAAACAATATAGAAATGTTGGAAAGCGTGAAGGAATATTTGAACAAGAGTTTTTCAATGAAGGACCTAGGAGAAGCTGCTTTCATATTAGGCATTAAGACCTATAGAGATAGATCGAGACGCTTAATAGCACTTTCACAGAGCACATACCTTGATAAAGTTTTGAACAAGTTCAAAATGGAACAGTCCAAGAAGGGTTTCTTGCCTGTGTTACAAGGTGTGAAGTTGAGTAAGACTCAATGCCGAGTAACTGCAGAAGAAAGAGAAAAGATGAGTGTCATCCCCTATGCTTCAGCCATAGGCTCTATCATGTATGCAATGTTGTGCACAAAACCTGATGTCAGCCTTGCCATAAGTATGGCTAGAAGGTTTCAAAGTGATCCTGGAATGGAGCACTGGCAAGCGGTCAAGAATATCCTTAAGTACCTGAAAAGGACTAAGGAAATATTTCTCGTTTATGGAGGTGATGAAGAGCTCGTCGTAAAGGGTTACATCGGTGCAAGCTTTGACACTAATCCAGATGACTCTAAGTCGCAAACCGGATACGTATTTATTATTAACGGGGGAGTGGTAAGCTGGTGCAGTTCCAAGCAAAGCGTGGTAGCTGATTCTACGTGCGAAGCGGAATACATCGCAGCCTTGGAGGCGGCAAAGGAAGGTGTCTGGATGAAGCAGTTCATGACAGATCTTGGAGTAGTGCCCAGTGCACTGAATCCAATGAACCTGTTCTGCGGCAACACTGGTGCCATTGCTCTGGACAAGGAACCAAGGTTTCACAAGAGGACCAGACACATAAAGTGATGCTTCAACTCCATCCGCGATTACATCATGGAGAAAGACATAAATATTTGCAAAGTGCACACGGATCTGAATGTTGAAGACCCGTTGACTAAACCTCTTCCAAGGGCTAAACATGATCAACACCAGAACTACATGGGTGTTTGATTCATTACATTGTAAATCACATAGTGATGTGAAACTAGATTATTGACTCTAGTGCAAGTGGGAGACTGTTGGAAATATGCCCTAGAGGCAATAAATAAAGTATTTATTATTGTATTTCCTTGTTCATGATAATCGTTTATTATCCATGCTATAATTTTATTAATTGGAAACATGGATACTTGTGTGGATACATAGACAAACACAATATCCCTAGTGTGCCTCTAGTGAACTAGCTCGTTGATCGAAAGATGGTTAAGGTTTCCTAGCCATGGACATGAGATGTCATTTGATAACGGGATCACATCATTAGGAGAATGATGTGATGGACAAGACCCAAACTACAAATGTAGCTTATGATCGTGTCAGTTTATTGCTACTATTTTCTGCATGTCAAGTATATGTTCCTATGATCATGAGATCATGCAACTCACAGATATCAGAGGAGTACCTTGTGTGCATCACACGTCGCAACGTAAGTGGGTGACTATAAAGGTGCTCTGCAGGTGTCTCCGAGGGTGTGTGTTGAGTTGGCATGGATCAAGACTAGGATTTGTTACTCCGTGTGACGGAGAGGTATCTCAGGGCCCACTCGGTAATACAACATCACAATAAGCCTTGCAAGCAATGTGACTAAGTGTTAGTTGCGAGATCTTGTATTAGAGGAACGAGTAAAGAGACTTGCCAGTAACGAGGTTGAACTAGGTATAGAGATACCGACGATCGAATCTCGAGCAAGTAACATACCGAAGAACAAAGGGAACATCATACGGGATTAACCAAATCCTTGACATAGAGGTTCGACTGATAAAGATCTTCGTAGAATATGTAGGAACCAATGTGGACATCTAGTTCCCGCAGGGTCTGCACACTTAAGGTTTGGTGACGTTTCGATACTATAGAGTTATGTATGGTGGTGACCGAAGGTTTTTCAGAGTCCTGGATGAGATCTCGGACATCAAGAGGAGCTCCGGAATGGTCTGGAGGTAGAGATTCATATATAGGAAGTCTTGTTTTGGTCGCCGGAAAAGTTTCGGGCTCATCGATAGTGTACCGGGGGGCCTCCTGGAGGGGTATTTCGACCCAAGAGACTTCATGGGCTGTGGGAGAGTGAATATCAGCCCTTAGTGGTCTGGTGGAAACTCCCACACAAGGCCCATGTGGCTGGAGGAAAAAACCCAATAGGAAAAGGTGGAAAAAAAGGCAAAAAGGAGCAATCCTAGTCCTACTAGGATTGGAGGAGGAATCCTCCTCTCCTAGTAGGTTTGGCCGAACCAGCTAGCCTTGGAGGCCAAGGCTTCCTCCTCTCCTCCTCTCATCCTATATATACTAGAGGGTTTTGGGTTTTTGCACTAGATTTTCAGCCACGTGCTACCCGTTCCTCCAGTGCATAGTTTCTCCTCTAGATCGGTTTTCTGCAGTGCTTAGGCGAAGCCCTGCCAGAATTACTCCACCACAATCGCCGGAACGCCGTCAGGCTGCCGGAGAACTCGTCTTCCTCTCCACTCCTTGCTGGATCAAGACGGTGGAGATCGTCATCAAGCTGTACGTGTGCTGAACGCGGAGGTGCCGTCCGTTCGGTGCTAGATCGGAAGGATCGTGATCAAGTTCGTGGGACGGATCGTGATCAAGTTCGTGGGACGGATCGAGATCGGATCGCGGGACGTATCGTGATTGGATTGCGGGACGGATCATGATTGGATCGTGGGACGCACGACGATTTGGATCGCGAAGACGTTCGACTCCACCAACAGCGTTTCTTAATGCTTCCCACTTAGCGATCTACAAGGGTATGTAGATCCACTCTCCCTCTCGTAGATGCTCATCACCATGGATAGATCTGTGTGTGCGTGGGAAATTTTTTGTTTCCCATGCTATGTTCCCCAACATCAAGGACCGTCTTTTTCGAATCTGATCCAACTAAAGTGAGAGAAACTGGCACCCGCGAGCCATCTATGCAACAAGTTGCGGTTGAGGGAACAGGTCTCTCGTAAGCGTACGAGTAATGTTGGTGCAGGCCGCTTCATCTCACAATACCGCTGAACCAAAACACGACCAAGGGAGGAAGCAATCTAAGCATCAACACCCACAAACACTTTGTGTTCTACTCGAGATCTCATCTACACATAGACCTTGCTCTGATACCACTGTTGGGGAACGTTGCATGGGGAACAAAAAAATTCCTACGCACACACAAGAGCTATCCATGGTTATGAGCATCTGGGAGAGGGAGAGTGGATCTACATACCCTTGTAGATAGCTAAGCGGGAAGCGTTAAGAAACGCGGTTGGTGTAGTCGAATGTCTTCGCGATCCAAATCGCCAAGCATCCCGCGATCCCATCATGATCCGTCCCGCGATCCAATCACGATCCTTCCCACGAACTCATCATGATCCGTCCCGCAATCTCATCACGATCCGTCTCGCGATCTTGATCACGGTCCTTCTGATCTAGCGTCGAATGGATGGCACCTCCGCGTTCAGCACACGTATAGCTTGATGACGATCTCCACCTTCTTGATCTAGCAAGAGGGAGCGGAGAGGTAGAAGAGTTCTCCAGCAGCACGACGGTGACACGGCGATGGTGGTGGAGCAATTCCGGCAGGGCTTCGCCTAAGCATTGCAGAAAGCCGATCTAGAGGAGAAACTATGCACTAGAGGAACGGGTAGCACGTGGCTTAAAATCTAGTGCCAAAAACCCTAAAACCTCTAGTATATATAGGAGTAATAGAGGAGGAGGCTTGGATCCCAAGGAGCCAGCCCTTGGGTCAGTCGAACCAAGGAGGATTGGAGGATTCCTCCTCCAATCCTAGTAGGACTAGGACTCCTCCTTATTTTTGCCTTTTTTTGCCTTTTTCCACCTTTTTCTCTTTGGGCTTTTCTTCCCAGCCGCATGGGCCTTGTGTGGGACTTCCACCAGCCCACTAAGGGCTGGTATTTACTCTCCCACATCCCATGTAGCCTCTTGGGTCGAAATACCCCTCCCGATGGTCTCCCGGTACACTCCCGGCACTCCCGGTACACTACCGATGAGCCCGAAACCTTTCCGACGACCAAAACAGGACTTCCTATATATCAATCTTTACCCGCGGACCATTCCGGAGCGGCTCGTGACGTCCGGGATCTCATCCGGGACTCCGAAAAACCTTCAGTTACCACCATACATAACTCTATACTACCGAAACATCACCGAACCTTAAGTGTACAGACCCTGCGGGTTCGAGAACTATGTAGACATGACCGAGACACCTCTACGGTCAATAACCAATAGCGTGACCTAGATGCTTATATTGGTTCCTACATATTCTACAAAGATCTTTATTGGTCGAACCTTTATGTTAAGGATTCAGTTAATCCCGTATGATGTTCCCTTTGTTCTTCGGTATGTTACTTGCCCGAGATTCGATCGTCGGTATCTCCATACCTAGTTCAACCTCATTACCGGCAAGTCTCTTTACTCGTTTCATAACACAATATCCCATGACTAACACTTAATCACATTGCTTGCAAGGCTTACTGTGATGTTGTATTACCGAGTGGGCCCTGAGATACCTCTCCGTCACATAGAGTAACAAATCCTAGTCTTGATCCATGCCAACCCAACAGACACCCTTGGAGATACCTGTAGAGCACCTTTATAGTCATCCAGTTACGTTGTGACATTTGATACACACAAGGTACTCCTCCGGTGTCAGTGAGTTGCATGATCTCATGGTCATAGGAACATATACTTGACATGCAGAAAATAGTAGCAATAAACTGACACAATCATATGCTACGTTTGTAGTTTGGGTCTTGTCCATCACATCATTCTCCTAATGATGTGATCCCGTTACCAAATGACATCTCATGTACATGACTAGGAAACCATAGCCATCTTTGATCAACGAGCTAGTCTATTAGAGACATACTAGGGACATGGTTTTGTCTATGTATCCACACATGCATCTAAGTTTCCGATCAATACAATTATAGCATGGATAATAAATGATTATCATGAACCAGGAAATATGATAATAACTAATTTATTATTGCCTCTAGGGCATATTTCCAACAGTGTATGTTGTGATTCCCTTAGTGGTGTCATGCGAATGTCGACTACATGACACTTAACCAACTTTGGGCCTAAGGGAATGCATTGTGGAGTAGTTATTAGATGATCGGTTGCTACAGTGATAGAAGCTTAAACCCAAGTTTCTGTGCTATTTTGTAAGGGGCTGATTTGGATCCAAATGTTTAATGATATAGGATGATTCATACTTTGGATCCAACTTGATTGAGTTGGCTTTGGACCTTTTTGTCTAGATTCTCAATACGCTCAATGGTAGGCATTTTGTTCTCAACAGCTTCTAGTCTACACATAACATCTTTCAAAATCAATATAGTTTCATTAATAGAGATAGGTAGTGATCCCACTAAATTTTTGATATCATTAAAAGCATCCATAGTGTGACTACTCAACCCCCCCTGTAATAGTGTCAAGCACATATCTATACCAAGAAGAGAGACCCACATAAAAATTACGAAGCAGAATAGTAGTGGATTGCTTACAATTTGGTCTATTTGACCATCACCAATCTTATACCAAGTATATTTTAAAGTTTATCCTTGACTTTGTTTAAGCACTTCATTCTCGGGAGTACAAGGAACAAGACAAGAACTAGCCATAGTAACAAGCAAGCAAACTAGTAAATAAAATATATTCTTTGTGTTTTTGATTTATTATAGAAAGTAGATATAAAGGTAAATATAAAATAACAAGTAAAAAATAGAAAAAGTGAATGATAGTTTGTTTGAAGGAACCTCATGCAAAGTTGATGATGTCTCCCCGGCAATGGCGCGAGAAATTGGCAAGTTGACGGGAGACTACTTTTGTACCTCCTCCCCGACAACGGCACCAGAAATTCTTTGTGCTACTTGTGAGCTGCATTGGGTTTTTCCCCAAATAGGAAGGGTGAAGAAATATAGTAGCAATAAGTATCTACCTCAGTGAGAACCAAGGTTATCGAGCCAGTAGGATAATCACGACAATTTCACCTCGACGATACCTACACACACAAAACCAAACACTTGGACCCAATGCGGGCAAGAGGGTTCTCAAGCCCCTTGAGCTCGTTACTTGAAAGGATTACTTCTGATAGGGATAGATAAATAAATTAAAAGTAAAATAAAAATAAAGTAAATATATTGCAACAAGGTTTTTAGGGTTTTAGTAATATGACTTAAATAGACCTAAGGGCTATAGTTTTCACTAGATGCTTCTCTCTCGAATGCATAGCATACGATGGGTACAGAAATTATCGTTGGGCAATTGATAGAAAAACACATAGTTACGATTTTATTCATGGCAATGATCATGTATATAGGAATCTCAGCCGTGGCAAGTAGACCGAAAGGATTTTGCATCTACTACTATTACTCCATCAATCGAACAAAAAGATTCTACATCTGTGGTATTTAGTTCATGACAAAAAGAGTAACACATTAAGCAAGATGACATGATGTAGAGAAAGTAAGCCCAACAATATGTTCAGACCCCTTCATTTTATCCTTCATGGAAACAGTATAATACGTGTCTTGTCCCCTTCTGTCACAGGGATATAGAGCACCGAAAGATTGAACCCACTATAGTGCACTCCTCCCACTAAAGATAAATCAATCTAGTTGGCTAAACCAAATGGATAGATTGGATAGAATTACAAAGATATAAAAATCAAGCATAGTTAAGTTCATCAAAGGCTCAATTACTTTCAATGAATAATATGATCACAAACGCACAATTCATGGGATCCCAACAAACACGCTGCAAAAGAAGATTATATCGGATATATATTAGCGAGAATCACAAAGAACATGGTACTTAATGACCAAAGAGAGTCAATAAGCTATCTAGCTACTAGATATGGATGCGTAGGTCTATGGTGAACTACTCACACATCATCATGGAGGCAGCAAGGTTGATGTAGACGGCCTTTGTGATCGATTCCCCATTTGATAGAGTTGTAGGATCGAAAGTAATGCTAGAGGGGGGTGATTAGACTACTTGACCAAACAATTTTTTTGCCTTTTCCCAAATTTTAGTGTTTGTGGTTTTAGCATTCATGGCAAGTCAAGTACACCCTACACATGCATGTCTAAGAGTATAGCAGCGAAAAATAACAACAAGCATGAGTAGAAGGGATAGGGTAGGAAGATGAAATGCAATTGTAGACACGATGATTTTTCCCATTGTTCCAATAGGTGATGCTATCGTACATCCACGTTTATGGAGTCTTCAACCCACGAAGTGTAACGGTCGCGAGAGTCCATGGAGGGCTCCACCCATAAGGTTCCATGAAGTAGCAACCATGACTATTCCATAATGGCTTCCGTCCACGAAGGACTAGCCTCACTATGGGTAGACCTTCACGAAGTAGGCGATCTCCTTGCCCGCACAAACTTCTTGGTTCAACTCCACAACATGAAGTAGGAGGCTCCCAAGTGACACCTAACCAATCTAGGAGGCACCACCCTCCAAAAGGTAATAGGCTTGGTAATGACGATGAACTCCTTGCTCTTGTGCTTCAACATGATAGACTCCTCAACACACAATCACTCTCTCACAGTTTTGGCTTGGTAGAAGAGATGGGCTTGGTGGAAAGCAACTTGGGGAGGCTAGAAATCAAGATCCATATGGTTGGAGTGGAAGATCTTGACCTCAACACAAGGGTAGGTGGTTCTCTCTTAGAAAATTGGATGCGACAAGTATGGAATAGTTCTAAGTGCTTCTCGTTCGAGTAGGTGGTGGTGAAGGGGTATATATAGGCAGCCCCAAAAATCCAACCGTTACACACAAAATGACCAACTCGGTGACACCGATGTGTTAATCTCAATGGTACCGAAGTGACCAAGAGGTGGCAACTTTTAAATCTTGGTGAGATCGATATAGGAAACTCGGTTGCACCGATAAGGTGACCAACGGTCAGAATGCTCAATCTCAGTGACGCCGATTCGAAAATCTCAGAGGGACCAGAACTGTGAACTTGCGTAACAGAAAGTTGGCAGCCCAACTCGGTGGCACCGAATGCAGTATCGGTTGCACCGAAAAGCTAGGGTTTGGATGAGTCTGTCTAGGGTTTGGAATCGGTGGCACCGAGTGTAGAATGTTGGTTGCACCAATTTAGAATATTTGGCTTTGGACAGACTTTGGTGGGAGAGTTTGTGGGTGTTTTTGGTGACTATCACTTGTGCACGCATGAGCATTTTGTTCACCAACAAAACCTTACCCCCTTTTAATAGTATTGGCTTTCCTATGGACTCAAAGTGATTTCTCACAAATATAAAAGTAGAGTCCTCTTGCTTGAAGCTTTGCCAACCTATTTCCTTGCATCTAGGGGTATTCCACAATCTCCACAATCCTTTTGCCAATCCTACCATTGAACATTTCCTGTAATATACTTGGTGGAAACATTAGTTCAATGATTTATATGTTGTTATAAATTACCAAAACCACCAAGGGAGCAAATGTGCTTTCAATCTCCCCCCTTTTTGGTAATTTGATGACAACATATAGATCAAAGCTTCGACATATGATATAATCAATGAATATAATCGTTGCTTTGAGAAGTATGTGATAAGCAAGAGCTCCCCCTGAATTTGTGTATCATTTTGAATTTGTGTTCCAATGCAAATGCACAATCAATTAGGTACACGGGGCACTTCTTCCATGTCACATACAACTTGGTGGTGTGCAACAATAATTAGAGTGAACATTATAGCACAACACAATCAAGCAAATGGTAGCATCATACAATGGCACAAATGATCTTTCACCATTAACATGATAGGAAGTAGTAGCATCACACAGAAAGTGTATGATCAAACACGAAGAACGTGTATCACACGCAACCAAAAGACAATTTTTTTTGAAAAAGAAATAAACACCAAACGCTCTCTCACTTGAAGCCTGAAGATCTATATACACTTCTCCCCCTTTGGCAACAAGTTACCAAAAAGTTCAAATGCATATATCTAAGCGTTCTTGGGTTGATGTAACAGCCTGGGATCAACACTCCAGAAGATTCCCCTTTTATTTCCATTCTCGTCATGTGTTTCGTCTGGTTGTCGCATTCATCATCGCATCATTCACATCATCTACATAGCATCGTCACTCGTTTTCCAAAACTTGCATCCGTTCGTAGTTGTTGATTCTCTCCGTTCTTGCCGTTGCCCGTTTCGAGACCAACCACACACACACGCGCCCGCGACATTATAAGGATATTGTTTTTAAAAGTTCCTTTAAAATATTCTCGGATTGGGTTGAAAGTTGGCGTGCGGTCTTATTATATGGTAGGTAGACCGCATGTCGAATTTCGTCGCATTCCGAGTTCATTTGATACCCCATCGGCCAGTCGTTGCAGTGCGGTCATCGGTTTATTATCGGACGTCTTTGGTGTTTTAAAACCCTAGTGTCATGGGCCGCAAACCGCCCTCTCATCTCCCCTATCCCATCTACACAGCCACGCAGCCCACCTAGCCCCCCTCCACTTCCGGACCGTCGGATCGAGATCCGAAGGTCCGAAAACGGACTAAAACTGCCAAACCTATGTTGGAAATATGCCCTAGAGACAATAAATAAAGTGTTTATTATTGTATTTACTTGTTCATGATAATCGTTTATTATCCATTCTATAATTGTATTAATTGGAAACATGGATACATATGTGGATACATAGACAAACACAATGTCCTAGTATGCCTCTAGTGAACTAGCTCGTTGATTGAAAGATGGTTAAGGTTTCCTAGCCATGGACATGACATGTCATTTGATAACGGGATCACATCATTAGGAGAATGATGTGATGGACAAGACCCAAACTACAAACGTAGCTTATGATCGTGTCAGTTTATTGCTACTGTTCTCTGCATGTCAAGTATATGTTCCTATGACCATGAGATCATGCAACTCATAGATATCGGAGGAGTACCTTGTGTGTATCAAACGTCGCAACGTAACTGGGTGACTATAAAGGTTCTCTACAGGTATCTCTGAGGGTGTCTGTTGAGTTGGCATGGATCGAGACTGGGATTTGTTACTCAGTTTATTGCGCCAAGCTAACCCTCCTCCCTCCCTCCTTTATATACTGGTGGATTTGGGGCTGTTTGCACTAGTTTTTCCGACCACGTGCTACCCGTTCCACCGGTGCATAGTTTCTCCTCTAGATCGTATTTCCGCAGTGCTTAGGCGAAGCCCTGCCAGAATTGCTCCACCACCATCGTCGGAGCGCCGTCATGCTGCCGGCGAACTCTTCCTCCGCTCCACTTCTTCTTGCTGGATCAAGACGGTGGAGATCGTCATCAAGCTGCACGTGTGCTAAACACGGAGGTGCCGTCCGTTCGGTACTAGATTGGAAGGACCGTGATCAAGGCCACGGGACGGTTCGTGATTGGATCGCGGGACGGATCATGACGAGATCGCAGGACGGATCGGGATTGGATCGCGGGACGCTCGGCGATTTGAATCGCGAAGACGTTCGACTACACCAACCGCGTTTCTCAACGCTTCCCGTTTAGCGATCTACAAGGGTACGTAGATCAACTCCCCCTCTCATAGATGCTCATCACCATGGATAGGTTTGCGTGTGCGTCGGAAAAATTTTGTTTCCCATGCAACGTTCCCCAACAAACTAGCCCTCTTTTCCTATTTAACCCCCCTCCCCTTCCTAATTTGACCTCCTCCCTAATCCCTCCTTGCTTTCCATGCCAGGCCAACCAGCAACCGCCACTTCGGCACCCACCTTCTGCCTCCAGCGGCCAGGACCCTCCAGGCCCAGATCGGGGCCCGCCCGAGCCCATCTGGGCCGGACGAGCCGTACGTCGCCGCCAGCCATGGGAGGACCTGAGCTCGCTGTTCCGCAGGGCCCGCACCGCCGCCTCGCCGCCGCCCATCATGCTTGCCAGCCGCCGCCGCCCGACCACCGGAAGGTCGCCGGACCCCGCCGCCGTGTCGCCCCATGCCCGCATCCTCCGCCACCAGGACATCCGTCGCTAGCCGCCCGACGTCCCGCAAGTCTCGCCGGCCGCGTCCTCGCGTCGTCGGTCGCCGCCGCCGGGAACAGATGGATCCAGGGCTCCCCGGCGTGGATCCGGCCTCGCCTTGCTCGTTGCTACCTCGCTGGAGTTGCCAAGCCATCGCCGCTGTCCGTGCCATGGGGTCATCCTCGAGCGGGAGGACGAGCGCCCGCTTGATTCTGCCCCCGTTGACCGAGCACTGCCCCGCGGCCCAGCATCGCCAGCCTAGATCCGTTGCACCGAACGGCCCATCGGGCCCAAGGTGAGCTGCCGCCCCCAGTGCTATATTTTTGCCCCGAGCACCGTATAGGTATCTATCGCCCATTGTCCTCTGTTTCGTCTTGTAGCTAGATACGGTCCGTTTTGGGTTTTTTAGTTATGCGAATTTATCTATTATCCTGAAAATTACTGTTTTACAGAAAAACCCTCGTTTTTAAGTTGTTAATAACTTTTTAACCGGGCATCGGATTAAAAAACTTTATATATGAAACTTGACTAGAATTTCGTGTAGATTCACAATAACCAACTCTCACATGTGATTAAAATACTTAAACTTGCTAGTTGCATTAATTTGCATCAATGTCATGTTAAAAACGGTTTATTGCATAACTAAATAACCGTAGCTCCGTTTAAAATGTTTTATATATGTAACTTGACTACAAAAACGTATAGAATATCATGCCACACTTTATTTCCATGTTTAATAAATATAAAATTGGGTTATGTCAGATCTGGACCAAATTCATATTATGCATATGGGGTTGTTTCGGAAATGATATATATTGCTTCCGGCCTCATTTAAAATGCCTAGATGTTGTAGTTGCATGTGCTCCACCATTTGCCATGTTAAACAACATTTAATATTGATTAGTGCCTAAACGGGAGTGAACTAAATAATCGAACGTGGAGTTTCGTCAATATGCAACTCGTTGCATATTGAAATCACTTAATGTGTAGTAGTTGTCTGTTGTTCTTGCCATGCCATGCCATGCCATGCATATTAAATCGGACATGCATCATATTTGTTTGCGCATCGTGTCTTGCATATGTTGAGGTGTATCTTGTGTTGATTGTTGTTTCCGAATTGCTTCTTCTCGATAGAGTTCCGAAAGCGTTCGAAGAGTGAGGAGTCGTTCGACTACGTTGGTTCGTCTTCTTCATGGACTCGATCTTCTTTCGAGCGGGATCTCAGGCAAGATGACACATTTCTTTGGATACCATTACTATCATTGCCATGCTAGATGTCCCGTTTTCTATCGCTATGTCATGCTACCTACCACTTGTTTGTCAAGCCTCCCAACATTGCCATGAAAAGCCTCTAACCCTCCACCTTCCCAGCAAACCTTGTTTGGCTATGTTACCGCTTGCTCAGCCCTTCTTATAGCGTTTCTAGCTGCAGGTGCAATTGCTTCCATGTGACAACATGGACACTCTTTTGTTATCACAATATTATTACTATTTAATTTAATGCACTGATACACTTGGTAAAGGGTGGAAGGCTTGGCCTTTTGCTCGGTGTTTTGTTCCACTCTTGCCGCCCTAGTTACTTGTGAACCGGTGTTATGTTCCATAATTGAGTGCTCCTAACATGCTCAGGATTGTTATGGGGCCCCCTTGATTTTCGTGTTAGGATAAAACTTGTCTGGCAAGGCCCAACATTGGTACTACATTTGCTTAACAACAACTAAAATTTGCATAGGGCATGATGACCCCATGGATTAATCAACAACCCAGGCCAGTGCTCCTCATGAGTGTTGGTCCAACCCAGAGTAGCTTATTAATGCTACCCGAGGCAACTCGGTGTTTGGCGTGGTAACCATCGCTCATCCGGTTATGCCCTGAGAACGAGATACGCGGCTCTTATCGGGATTGTCGGCACGTCGGGCGGCCTTGCTGGATTTGTTTTACCTTTCTCGAATGTCTTGCGTGAGGAACTCTGATCTTCTTCGGGCTATCTCGAGGTGTCGGAATTCCTTTGGAATTGCCTAGGATGATAACGAGATCCGTGGTCGAGGTTATTCCTGTGGTGTGTGGTTAATTTATGATGGATGAGTTGGAGCACCCCCGCAGGGTTAACTCTTTCGAAAAGTCGTGCCCGTGGTTATGTGGCAAACTTGGATACTTTGTTTAACACCCGGTCATAGCAAACTGGAAGTAAAATCAAATAAAATACACCAACTGTGTGCATAACCGTGACTGACTCTTTTCGTGAGTTCTTATCCGAAAGAGAACACGGTGGGGTTATGTTTGACGTAAGTAGGTGTTTAGGATCAGTTAGTGATCATTACTAGTTCTCGTCCATTATGCATAGACCACCATACTTTATTTTCTGTATTCGTAAGTTAGCCACTCAAATAAATGCTTAGTCGCTTGTTGTAGCCTCACCACTTAACCATACCTCACCTATTAAGCTTTAATAGTCTTGATACCCTTGGAAATGAGATTGCTGAGTCCCTGTGGCTCACAGATTACTACAACAATAGTTGCAGGTGTAGGTAATGAGATGCTTCAACGTGAGAGTGTTGCTTGTTTGTTGGAGTTCTTCTTCTTCGTCGTCGATCTTGGATGGGTTTCAGGCGGCAGCCTCGGATAGCAAGGGTGGATGTCATTTTATCGTTTGTTTTCGTCCGTAGTCGGACCCTTCTCTTCTGTATGATGTTTGAACATGTTGTTGTATTGATGTGACTCTGATGTAGCTTTTGGCGAGTGTAAGACAATTCCATATACTCATCTCTTCTGTACATGTACTTTTAATGATATCCATTCTTGCAACACGACAAGATGTGCTTCTATCCCTATCGAAGCCCTCGTGCCGAAATAAGGATAGGATCGCATCTTGGGCATGAAAAGTTGGTATCAGAGCCTGTACCGACCTAGGAGCCCCCTTGACTGATCGAACTTGGCCGAGTTGAGTCTAGAGAAAAAACTGTTTTGAGTCTAGTTATATCAGAGAGTACATTTCTTTTTACTCCTCTTCTATGCTCTGGTGAGGTATTCGACTTAGGAATTTTGATTCTACTTCTCTTCTCGCTCAAAAAAAATTTAGGATCACGCGGGTATTTTGGAAACTATATGATGTCGAAGTGACGGAGTTTTGTCTTGGTGCCTCCTGTCTGACTTGATTTCTTCCGGGGAGTTGAGCTCCAGGGAATTCTTGGCACATCGTTATCATTCAGCTTCCTTACTATCTCGGGACGGAGGGTGTTCTGAATTGCTTCAATACTTGTCGTGGTGAGATAAGGTCGGAGTCACCCAGTACTGGGGAGGCGTCCGGGGTACCACCATGGTTAGTATTGTTGTGCTTTCGGGGATCTGAGTTAGATGGATTTGCGAAAGCCTCTAGTTATGTGTTGAAGGATGGATACAGTTGGGGTGTAGGTTTTCTAGTTGTGTGAGATATTTCCTCCTTGTATACCCCACACCGGATTGCATAACCAGAAAGTTTTCGGAAGTTCTCCGGTGGGAATTCAAGTAGGTACCTAGGATTATCTTTCCAACAAATGCATAGTGGGTATGTATTTGTTCTGGCTTGTTTCATAAGCCTCATCCTTTATTTTGTTTTGAATATGGTAATTCGAGTTGCTTCGATGTCAAGTGATGATTTCATATCTTGCTAAGTAGTGTTCTCATATTTCTGTGGGAATGCTAATTCTTTTGCCCAATCAAGTTATCATATCAATTCTTTTCAACCGGTGCCCTCCTCTTCAAGTTATTCAATCATCTCCAATATTTGCAAGATCAATCCTCATATTTCATTCCGGAGTTGTCTCATTTGTTCCAAGTTTTCTTTGTTTTTACCACCGTCCCGCCCTTTTTATTCAATGATTAAATTCTCATCCAAGTGCCTTTTCTATTCATGTGATGCTTCAGCTATCATTTCGTTTGTATTGTATCCGGTGATTCCTTGTGAGGATTTTTCTCGGGAGTTTTTGTTTCAAGATCTATCCTCATATCCCTTATTCTCGTTGTTATTCTTCTCCGGTGGATTCAATTCTAGTTCTTGGTGTTCATCATATCATTTTCATTCTCTAATTGCTGTCCCATGTTGGAATTCTTATCTAAGCCTCTCTTGTTTATTCGCCTCTCTTTTCTACCCGGAGTTTTGAAGATATCTAAGAAGATTCATGTTTCCGTTCAAAAATCTTTTCGATTATTTTGGGGTTCTCACCTCATCAAGTTTCAGCTTGTACCGGTGCAATCTTTCTTCTAATCAATTGTTCCACGGTTGTTTCTTCTGAGTGGGCCCATAACCCACAGTTTTTTCCCTAGGATCCTACATGACTCTTCTAATATTTTCGTAGATGTTCTCAAGTTCTCTTCAAATATGACGTAAGAATAAATTTCATCAGTCATATGCCTTCTTGAAGATCGCTTCTAAATCATTTTCATTGTTAGCTCAACCTTTTATTTATTCATTATTCCGGAGTATTTCAGTAATTTGTGGTGTTGTTTCTCGTCATCATTCTCTGCATTGAAGACCGAAGGACAGTTCTCTTGAATATTAATCCATTATCCTAGAGATTCATGGTTTCAGCTGGTTCTTATCATCTCAAATTGTTTTGATCATGAGTTATTCCTCCCATATCTATCCGGTGCATTTCATAATTGTTTTCATTCCTCGATCCTCCAAAGGCCATCATTTCAGAAGATTTCTTCATTCTCAGCTTTCAACTTTCATTCTCAAATTCTTCTCAATTGTTGTCCCTTCGTTCATATCTCAATCATTTCGGTGCCTTGTGAAGTTTTCTACTCGATGGATCATGCTCTCTTCGTTCTACTGTTATATCATTCATTTGTATTATCCTCTTTCATTTCGAATTCTTACCGGTGTTCTCGTGCAATACTTCTTCAAGTTTGTGATCTCTCTCTCTCTCTCTTCTTAAATTCCTTGCAAGAAGAATAAGTGGTGTGCGGAATCCGTTGCTTGTCAACAATTTAACTTGATGAAGGATGGGCATATCATAATTCTCATTCTTGTTTCATCCAAGTGATTTTAATCCTTCTTCCGGAGTTGTTCATGATATCAAATTCCTTATTCCAAGTGGTCATCTTTCCTTTTCTAGAGTTCCTAGTTTGTCTCAAGTATCTCTTCGCGAAGTTCCGGCTCAATCTTTGCAAGGCCTCAGTCTTATTCATTTTGCAACCTTCACTTCGTGTCTATCTTCCTTTCATCCCGGTGTTCTACAAGAGGTCCTTCAAGTGTTCTTCAAGATTCTTGTTGGAGAAGCTCAACCATTCTTTTATCACATTTCTAAGTTCAATTCCCTCTCCATTTTCTTTTTAGGTGGTGTTATTAAATTCTTGATTATGAGGAGTCTCGAAGAAAAATTGTCAAGAAAAAGATAAGTAAACCCATCTTGTATTCTCGGAGTTATCATGGGTTGGATTTCACTTAAAGCATTTCCTAAGGATTGTTGCAATCATGCTGTCATAAATGATCCAATTTTTCTCCTCCTCTTCTTATCCGTTCTTTTCCTTCCATCATTCGAGTTTCTATTCTCTTGTTACGGAGGCCTTGTGATGTTGCTCTCTTCAATATATTATCTTGCTTTGTCAAGATCATGTTCTTTCTTTGCTTATTCATTTAACTGAAGTGCTTTGAAATCTTCTCATGATCCTTCCACCTTATGAAGTTTTGATTCTAACCCAACCGAAGTTTGGTGTCTCTCTTTCAATTTCTTTCCTTCATATCAATTTTGTCCCTCTATCCTACCGAAGTGCTGCCAAAATTTCTTGTGAATTCTTGCCTATCCTCATGTTATTCTTCATCTCGTTAAAACCTTTAATGATCATGGTTTCACTCGTTTGTCAGGAAGCAACTAAGTTTTACCTTTTTCTCTTTCTCTTCCCCTTCTCATTCTAGATCTTGGGACGAGATCCTCGTGTAGTGGAGGAGAGTTGTAACAGCCCGGGACCGACGCTCTAGAAGATTCCCCTTTTATTTCCATTCTCATCATGTGTTTCATCTGGCTTTCGCATTCATCATTGCATCATTCTCATCATCTACATAGCATCGTCACTCATTTCCGAAAACTTGCATCCGTTCGTAGTCGTCGGTTCTCTCCGT
Organism: Hordeum marinum; assembly: GCA_022496015.1. Taxonomy (NCBI): domain Eukaryota; kingdom Viridiplantae; phylum Streptophyta; class Magnoliopsida; order Poales; family Poaceae; genus Hordeum; species Hordeum marinum. The sequence goes on along the minus strand of CM039677.1, from coordinate 333,916,169 downwards.
TCTTGCCGTTGCCTGTTTCGAGACCAACCACACACACACGCGCCCGCGACATTGTAAGAATATTGTTTTCAAAAGTGCCTTTAAAATATTCTCGGATTGGGTTGAAAGTTGGTGTGCGGTCTTATTATATGGTAGGTAGACCGCCTGTCGAATTTCGTCGCATTCCAAGTTCGTTTGATACCCCATCGGTCAGTCGTTGCAGTGCGATCATTGGTTTATTATCGGACGTATTCGGTGTTTTAAAACCCTGGTGTCAAGGGCCGCAAACCTCCCTCTCATCTCCCCCCAGCCCATCTACACAGCCATGCAGCCCACCTAGCCCCCCTCCGTTTCCGGACCGTCGGATCGAGATCCGAAGGTCCAAAAACTGCTAACCCTAGCCCTCTTTTCCTATTTTACCCCCTCCCCTTCCTAATTTGACCTCCTCCCTAATCCCTCTCGTTTTCCGCCCTAGGCCAACCAGCAGCCGCCACTCTCGCGCCCACCTTCTCCCTCTAGTGGCCAGGGCCCTCTAGGCCCACATCGGGGCCCGCCCGACCCATCTGGGCCGGACGAGCCATACGTCGCCGCCAGCCACGGGAGGAGCTGAGCTCCCTGATCCGTAGCCCACGCATCGCCGCCTCGCCACCGCCAATCATGCTCGCCAGCCGCCGCCGGCCGACCACCGGAAGGTCGCCGGACCCTGCCGCCGCGTCGTCCCGTGCCCGCATCCGTTGCCGTCAGGACACCCGTCGCCAGTCGTACGACGTCTCGCAAGTCCCGCCGACCGCGTCCTCGCGTCGCCGGTCACCGCTGCCGTCGGGAACGGACGGATCCGGGGCTCCTCAGCACGGATCCGGCCTCGCCTCGCTCGTTCCTACCTCGCCGGAGCTGTCCCCTTGCCGGAGTTGCCAAGCCGTCGCCGCTGTCCGTGCCATGGGTCATCCTCGAGCGGGAGGACGAGCGCACGCTCGATTCTGCCCCGGTAGACCGAGCGCTGCCCCGCGGCCCAGCATCGCCAGCCCAGATTCGTTGCACCGACCGGCCCATCGGGCCCAAGGTGAGCTGCCGCCCCCAGTGCTATATTTTTGCTCCGAGCGCCGTATAGGTATTTGTCGCCCATTGTCCTCTGTTTCGTCCCGTAGCTAGATACGGCCCGTTTAGGTTTTTAGTTATGCGAATTTATCTCTTATCCTGAAAATTACTATTTTACAGAAAAACCCTCGTTTTTAAGTTGTTAATAACTTTTTAACCGGGCATTGGATTAAAAAACTTTATATATGAAATTGACTAGAATTTCGTGTAGATTCACAATAACCAACTCTTACATGTGATAAAAATACTTAAACTTGCTGGTTGCATGATATATAGGAAGGGAGTTAGACTTTGTTGCTGCATGATATATGTTACTTTGTGCTCACTACTAAATTACAAATCATTGTTAATTAAAATTGGCTTTAATATATCTTTGGATCCAGGTGGATCCATTATTTGAGCACTTTATGCCTAGCTTAATGGCTTTAAAGAAAGCGCTGCCAGGGAGACAACCTAGAAGTTTTAGAGAGTCATTTTATTCTGTTGTTTGCTTTTATATAGTTCAAAAACAAAAAAATAAAGAGGGGAACCTAAAACTTTTTCAAAAAGAGAAGTGAAAGTAAGGAGGACGAGCACCGTTGAAGTGGGGGAGCTCCTTGAACTTTGTTCATGTCCATGGAAACTTTGCGAATATTAATTACAGAAACTTTTCAACCAAAATAATTATCCCCTTGTATAAATCCCTTGTCTTATAAAAATAATGTGCCAAGTTTTGCCTTTAGGATGATTAGATTGCTTGTTTGGTGTGTGTAGTGGAAAAATAGAAACTTTGGCTATAGTGCGTGAATTTACATTTTTTTACCGGAATGCCAAAAGTTTCTGAAATTTGTATACAGTACTGGTATGCGAATTTTTTATTTTGTCCTAATTTATAAGAATTTTTTGAGTTACATAAGTATAGTAAATGTTCAGATTTCTAGAGACTGTCCTTTTTAAGACATATTCTGTTTTTTATGCATTGTTTTGCTAGTTCTGATGAAACTATCGATTTTATCGGTAGTATAAGACATGAAGAAGTTATAATACAGTAGCTAAAATGCAAAAATGAAATGTGAATGGGTTTGCAACAATACTTAAAGTGGTAATTTGCTTTATTATACTAACGTATCTCACGAGAGTTTTGTGTGATTGAAGTTTTCAAGTTTTGGGTGAGATCACGACGGATGAAGGAATAAGGAGTGGAGATACCCAATTTAATAGTCAAGGACTCCCAAGAAACTAAGCTTGGGGATGTCCCAAAAGGCATCACCTCTTTCTTCTAACAACCATCGGTAATTTTACTTGGAGCTATATTTTTATTCGTCACATGATATGCGTAAATCTTGGAGCATCGTGTGCTTTTTATTTTTATTTTAATAATGCACCATGCTGGTATGAGAAAGTCCTTGGTTTATTTATATAAGGCTCTTTGCACCTCACTTATATCTTTTGAGTATGGCTTTATAGAATGCTTCATGTGCTTCACTTATATCATTTGAAGTTTGGATTGCCTGTTTCTCACACATAGAAAACCGCCATTTGTAGAATGCTCTTTTGCTTCACTTATATTTGTTGGAGCATGGGCATATCTTTTGTAGAAAGAACTAAACTCTCATGCTTCACTTATATCTATTTAGAGAGCTAACATGAGTTCGTCATTCACATGGTTAGTCATAAAATCCTACATAAAACTTGTAGATCACTGAATATGATGTATTTTATTCCTTTCAATAGTTTTGCGATATAAAAATGGTGATTTTAGAGTCATGCTAGTGAGTAATTGTGGATTGGTAGAAATATTTGTGTTAAAGTTTGTGATTCCCGTAGCATGCACGTATGGTGAACCATTATGTGAAGAAGTCAGAGCATGATTTATTTATTGATTGTCATCCTTTGTGTGGAGGTCGGGAGTGCGCGATGGTTAACTCCTACCAACCTCTCCCCTAGGAGCATGCGTCTAATACTTTGCTTCGATAACTAATAGAATTTTGCAATAAGTATGTGATTTCTTTGTTACTAATGTGAGTCCATGGATTATACGCACTCTCACCCTTCCAACATTGCTAGCCTCTCTAGTACTGCGCAACTTTCGTTGGTGCATTAAACCCACCATATTCTCTTCCTCGAAACAGCCACCATACCTACCTATTATGGCATTTCCATAGCCATTCCGAGATATATTGCCATGAAACTTCCACCATTCTGTTTATTATGACATGTACCATCATTCTCATATTGCTTTGCATGATCATAAGATAGCTAGCATGATGTTTTCATGGCTTGTCCATTTTTCTATGTCATTGCTACACTAGATCATAGCACATCTCGGTACACCACCGGAGGCATTCCTATAGAGTCATATTTTGTTCTAGTATCGAGTTGTAATTCTTGAGTTGTAAGTAAATAAAAGTGTGATGATCATCATTATTAGAGCATTGTCCCATGTGAGGAAAGGATGATGGAATCTATGATTCCCTCACAAGTTGGGATGAGTCTCCGGACTTTACAAAAAAATAAAAGAGGCCAAAGAATCCCACCAAAAAAATTTGAGAGAAAATAGAGAAGGGGAAATGATACTATCCTTTTTCCACACTTGTGATTCAAAGTAGCACCATGATCTTCATGATAGAGAGTCTCATATATTGTAACTTTCATATACTAGTGGGAATTTTTCATTATAGAACTTGGCTTGTATATACCAGTGATGGGCTTCCTCAAAATTGCCCTAGGTCTTTGTGAGAAAGTGAGTTGGATGCACACCCACTTAGTTTCGTTTTGAGATTTCATACACTTATATCTCTAGTGCATCCGTTGCCTGGCAATCCCTACTCACTCACATTCATATCTATTGATGGGCATATCCATAGCCCATTGCTATGCCTAGTTGATGTGAGACTATCTCCTTATTTTTTGTCTTCTCCACAACCACCATATTCTATTCCACTTATAGTGCTATATCCATGGCTCACACTCATGTATTGCATGAAAGTTGAAAAGGTTTGAGAATACTAAAGTATGAAACAATTGATTGGCTAAAACCGGGGTTGTGCATAATTTCATACTTTGTGTGATGAAGATGGAGCATAGCCAGACTATATGATTTTGTAGGGATAACTTTCTTTTAGCCATGATATTTTGAGAAGACATGATTGTTTTATTAGTATGCTTGAAGTATTATTGTCTTAATGTCAAATGATAGACTATTGCTTTGAATCACTCGTGTCTTAATATTCATGCCATGATTGGATTATATGATCAAGATTATGCTAGGTAGCATTCCACATCAAAAAATATTATTTTTTATTATTTACCTACTCGAGGACGAGCAAGAATTAAGCTTGGGGATGCTGATACGCCTCCGTCATATCTATAATTTTTGATTGTTTCATGCCAATATTCTAGAACTTTCATATACTTTTGGCAAGTTTTTATACTATTTTTGGGACTAACATATTGATCCAATGCTAGTTCCTGTTTGTTACATGTTTTTTGTTTCACAGAAAATCCATATCAAACGAAATCCAAACGCGATAAAAACTTATGGAGATTTTTTTGGAATATATGTGATTTTTGGGAAAAAGAATCAACGCGAGACGATGCCCGAGGGGCCCACAAGCTAGGGGCACGACCTACCCCCTAGCCGCGCCAGGGTGGCTTGTGGTCACCCCTTAAGGTGGTTGGTGCCCTTCTTGCGCCGCAAGAAAGCTAATATCCTGATAAAAATCTTGTTAAAATTTCAACCCAATCGGAGTTACGGATCATCGGGAATTTAAGAAACGATGAAAGGCCAGAATCTAGGAACACAGAAACAGAAGGAAACAGAGAGAGAGATCCAATCTCGGAGGGGCTCTCACCCCTCTGCCGCCATGGAAGCCAAGGACCAGAGGGGAAACACTCCTCCCATATAGGGGGAGTCCAAGGAAGAACAAGAAGGAGGGGGCTCTCTCCCCCTCTCTCCCGGTGGCACCAGAACACCGCCGGGGCCATCATCGTGACGACGATCTACACCAACAACTTTGCCGCCGTCATCACCAACTCTCTCCCCCTCTATGCAGCGGTTCAACACCTCTTATTTCCGCTGTAATCTCTACTTAAACATGGTGCTCAACACTATATATTATTTACCATGATGTATGGCTATCCTATGATGTTTGAGTAGATCCATTTTGTCCTATGGGTTGATTGATGATCATGATTGGTTTGTGTTGCATGTTTTATTATTGGTGTTGTCCTATGATGCTCTCCATGTCGTGCAAGCATGAGGGATCCCCATTGTAGGGTTTGCAATATGTTTATGATTCGCTTATGGTGGGTGGCGTGAGTGATAGAAGCACAGACCCGAGTAAGTAGGTTGTTTGCGTATGGGAATAAAGAGGACTTGATACCTTATAATGCTATGGTTGGGTTTTACCTTAATGATCTTTAGTAGTTGCGGATGCTTGCTAGAGGTCCAATCATAAGTGCATATGATGCAAGTAGACAAAGTATGTTAGCTTATGCCTCTCCCTCATATAAAATTGCAATAGTGATTATTGGTCTAGTTATCGATTGCCTAGGGACAAATAATTTTCTTGTGACAAAAAGCTCTCTACTAAGACTAACTTAGTTGTTTCTTTTTTTAAGCAGCCCCTAGTTTTTATTTACATGCTCTTTATTATCTTGTAAACCTATCCTACAACACCTACATAGTACTTCTAGTTTCATACTTGTTCTAGGTAAAGCGAACATTAAGCGTGCGTGGAGTTGCATCGGTGGTCGATAGAACTTGAGGGAATGTTTGTTCTACCTTTAGATCCTCGTTGGGTTTGACACTCTTACTTATCGAGAAAGGCTACAATTGATCCCCTATACTTGTGGGTTATCATGGTACGGTAAGCAAAACGACTCCAAAAGTTTTCCAATAGCAATTTTCTCCGTTTTGGAATATTCAGTAAATTAGGAAAATTTAAAGTAGTCCGAAAAGTGTACGAGGAGGCGACAAGCCAGGGGGCGCCCTACCCCCTGGGCGCGCCCTTGTGGCTTGTGGCCACCCTGTGTACCCTCCGGACTCCGTTTTCTTGTGGTACACTCCTTTAGGTCGGTAAAAATTCATTATATAATCTCCTGAAGGTTTTGACCACATTACCACAGAAAAATCATGTGTTCTCATTTGTTGTTGTTTTTCCGGACAGATCTGAAAATATGTCGTCCTAAGAGTCTGATGGGGAGAGCTATGTATCGCATTATCTTGCCAATCCCAAGCTCTATGGGGACCTAGATCCTTATGGATTATTCTCCGAGGAGGAACAAGAAGGCAAGTATCAGGAAGAAAGCTTGGATTAATAAGAGATCCCTCTGCCTCAACCAGGAGATATGCACGTGGAGTTCAGGAAATCAAGCCTCCCAAACACAAGGAGAAAATCCAAGGTTCTATTTATCCCTTCTCGTTTTCTGCAGGAGAGCAAGCAAGAATTATGTCAAAGGATATTGAAGCTCGAGAAGGAAGTTGATGATCTGAGGGAACATAATTTTAGGCTTAAGAGGAAACTGAACAAGCTTAAAGATCCTTCTCCACCACCACCACCTCAGAAGAAAGACAACTAAACACATGGGTATGGGCACTCCCCTTGGCTTGTGCCAAACTTGGGGCAGGTGCCCCGGTATCGTATCACCATCACATCTTTTACTTTTATCGTTTTTCCTAGTTTGATCCTTTTGGTTATATCTTGATCTAGTAGAATAAATTAATTAGTATGATCTAGCTTTGAGTTTTGCTTTATGTTCCCCATATGTAAGCGAGTCCGAGAGTTATATAAAAAATGTAGTTTGGGCTGAGGGCTTTGCTTGCTGCTATGATCTTGAGAAAAAGAAATAAAAGAAGTATAGAATAAAAGCAAAGAGTATATATGATGATCTTACGGGGAGTGATGACTTCACATATAAGAAGTATGTTGATTGAAATTTGTTGTGATTTGACAAATATAGATTGGTCATTGTTGCAATTGAAAGGAAGTAATAAAGAAAGAGAGGTTCACATATAAATATATTATCTTGGACATCTTTCATGATTGTGAGCACTCATTAAAATATTATATGCAAAGAAGTTGATGTTGGACAAGGAACACAATGTAATGGATTATGTTTGCTTATTTCCGAATATAAGTTAGATGGTTATAGATCCTTTAACATGTGACTCTTGCTTCCACCCCATATCAGCCAAAACTTCTGCACCAAGTAGAGATACTAATTGCGCATCCAAAGGCCCTCAACTCGGTTTTGCCATGAGAGTCCACCATACCTACCTATGGATTGAGTAAGGTCTTTCAAGTAAGTTGTCATCGGTGCAAAAAGCAATAAAAATTGCTCATAAATATGTATGATCTTTATTGTAAGGGAAGATAAGCGTTGTACGAACTTGTGATGGTAAAGAAATAAAAGCAAAGGACTGCATAATAAAGGTTGCTATCACAAAGGGCAATAGAACGCGGCGTTCCTTTGCATTAAGGGTTTGCACATCCAAAAACAAAAAAGCACATGACAACCTCTACTTCCCTCTGCGAAGGGCCTATCTGTTACTTTTACTTTCTAGTACTTACCTTTATGCAAGAGTCATGGTGATCTTCACCACTTCCTATATTTTGCCTTTCTCTCTTGGCAAGCGTCATGTGTTGGGGAATGATCTAGACACATATATCCACTCGGATGTGGGTGATCATGAGTTATTTTTATTGACATTACCCTTGAGGTAAATAGTTGGGAGGCAAAACTATAAGCCCCTATATTTCTCTATGTCCAATTGAAGCTTTTATATCATGAGTACCGCGTGAGTGTTAGCAATTATGAAAGACTAAAAGATGATTGAGTATGTGGATTTGCTTTACAAGCTCTTATGTTGACTCTTTCTGATGTTACGATAAATTGCAATTGTTTCAATGACTGAGAGCATAGTTTGTTGGTTCTTAATAGAGTTCGTGGTTCATGCTTTACCTTGTGAATAAATTGTTACCCTAGTATAAGATATTATATATCAATAAGTATTGTTGTTCTTAAGATGGTCATGATGCTCTCATGTCCGTATTTTTTTTATCGACACCTCTATCTCTAAACTTGTGGACATATTTATCGATCTCGGCTTTCGCTTGAGGACAAGCGAGGTCTAAGCTTGGGGGAGTTGATACGTCCATTTTGCATCATGTTTTGTATTGATATTTATTGCATTATGGGCTGTTATTACACATTATGGTACAATACATATGCCTTTTTCTCTCTTATTTTACAAGGTTTACATGAAGATGGAAAATGCCGACAGCTGGAATTCTGGACTGCAAAAGGGGCAAATATGAGAGACACATTCTGCACAACTCCAAAAATCTTGAAAAGTCACGGAGAATTATTTTGGAACATATATAAAATATTGGGCCAAATAAATACCAGAGGGGACCCACCAGGAGGTCACAAGCCTCGGGAGCGTGCCCTACCCCCAGGGCGCCCCCCTATGGCTTGTGGGGCCCCTGGCAGACCTCCAGTGCCCATGTTATGCTATATGGAGGGTTTTGACCTGGAAAAAAAATATAAGAGAGCTTTCGAGACGAAGCGCCACCGTCTCGAGGCGAAACTTGGCTAGAACCAATCTAAGGCAACGGCAGAGCTATTCTATCGAGGAAACTTCCTTCCCGGAGGGGAAATCGAAGCCATTGTCATCATCAACGATCCTCTCATCGAGAGGGGTTCAATCTCCATCAACATTTTCACTAGCACCATCTCAATTCCAAACCCTAGTTCATCTCTTGTATCAGATCTTTGTCTCAAAACCTCAGATTGGTACGCGTGGGTTGCTAATAGTGTTGATTACTCCTTGTAGTTGATGCTAGTTGGTTTACTTGGCAGAAGATCATATGTTCAGATCCTTAATGATAATTAATACTCCTCTAATTATGAACATGAATGTGCTTTGTGAGTAGTTATGTTTGTTCTTGAGGATATGGGATAAGTCTTGTTATAAGTAATAATGTGAATTTGGTATTCGTTCGATATTTTGATTATATGTATGTTGTCTCTCCTCTAGTGGTGTTATGTGAACGTCGACTACATGACACCTCACCATTATTTGGGCCTAGGGGAAGGAATTGGGAAGTAATAAGTAGATGATGGGTTGCTAGAGTGACAGAAGCTTAAACCCTAGTTTATGTGTTGCTTCGTAAGGGGCTGATTTGGATCCATATGTTTCATGCTATGGCTAGATTTATCTTAATTCTTCTTTCGTAGTTGCGGATGCTTGCGAGAGAGGTTAATCATAAGTGGGAGGCCTGTCCAAGTAAGGGCAGAACCCAAGCACCGGTCCACCCACATATCAAATTATCAAAGTAACGAACGTGAATCATGTGAGCATGATGAAAACTAGCTTGACAGAAATTCCCATGTGTCCTCGGGAGCGCTTTGCTTTATATATGAGTTTTTCCAGGCTTGTCCTTTGCTACAAAAAGGATTGAGCCACCTTGCTGCACCTTTGATACATTTATTACTTGCTACCCGTTACGAATTATCTTATCACAAAACTATCTATTACCGATAATTTAAGTGCTTGTAGAGAATACCTTACTGAAAACCGCTTGTCATTTCCTTCTGCTATGGGTTCGACACTCTTACTTATCGAAAGGACTATGATATATCCCCTATACTTGCGGGTCATCAGGATCCTTTCGGAAAGTCCACATACTCAACCATCATTTAGTCTTCTATGATTGCTAATGCTCACAGCATACCCAAGGACAAAAAGTTTCAACCAGACACATAGAAAGATAGGGGTTTATAGTTTTCCTCCCAACATATTCACCTCAAGGGCGGTATAAAAAATAATAACTCATGCCCACTCATATTTAACTGGTCATATGTGCCTAGATCTTTCCTCACCACATGATGCTTGCCAAAGGAGAAAATTAAAAAGGTATAGGGAACAATACTTTGACTCTTGCATAAAAGTAAGTACATAAAAGTAAAAGATAGGCCCTTCGTAGAGATAAGCAGAGGTTGTCATGCGCTTTTTAGTTTGTATTTCAAATCCCTTAGTGCAAAACAACCTCACGTTGCATTGCCTCTTGTGATAGCAACCTTTATTATGCCATTCGTCACTTTTATTAGTTTGCCATCACAAGTTCGTGCAACGCTCAATATTTTCTTACACTAACTGATCCAACACTTTTTAGATACATTTTTTATTGCCTTGATGCACCGATGACTACTTACTTGAAGGATCTTATTCAATCAATAGGTAGGTATGGTGGACTCTCAAACACGAGTTTGGGTTTTGGGATTTTGGATGCACAAGTAGTATCTATACTTAGTGTGGAGTTTTTGGCTAGCAAAGATATTGGGCAAGCACCACATGTTAAAGAATCTATGACAATATAACTTATGTATGTATATGAACAAACATAAATCGTTATGTTGTCTTACTTGTTCAACGTCAACATTTTTGTCATATAATATTTAGTGGGGGCTCACAATCACAAAAGATGTCCATGATAGTATATGTGCATGTGAATCTTCTCTTCCCTAATTAATTCTTTCACGAGTTGCATCATTGACTAATTCTATGTTGGCCAATCTCCCACAAATTTTACCACTTATACCTTTCTTTATTGTGATGTCATTACTCACCATAAGATTAGCATATGATCTTTTCTCATTTATTATGATTGTAACAAGAAAGTAAAAGGGGCGAAAGCTCAAACTGACTTTATTATATTACTCTCACTCGATTACATAGATAGATAGATCAGAAACTAGCACTCGAAGATAGATCATACTAAACTTTTTATTCAACTAAAACATGAAAAGGATAAGGATCGAAATAAAAAGCAAAAGCAGAAAGTGATGGTGATACGATACCGGGGCACCTCCCCCAAGCTTGGATCAAGCCAAGGGGAGTGCTGCTACTTCTTGTGCTTGCGTTGGTTTCCCCTTGAAGAGGAAAGGGTGATGCAGCAAACTAGATAAGTATTTCCTCAGTTGTTGAGAACCAAGGTATCAATCCAGTAGGAGATACAAGCAAGTCCCCAATCTTTGCACCTATACAAGCAAGTAAAACAAAAGTAAAAACATTGTACCAAAGTATTTTTGGTATTTTTGGTTTATAGATCTGAAAATATAATATGGAAAATAGACACGGGGGCCATAGGTTTCACTAGAGGCTTCTCTCATGAAGGAAAATAATACAATGGATGAACAAATTACTGTCGAGTAATTGATAGAAAAGTGAATAATTATGAAGATATCCAAGGCAATGATTATGCATATAGGAATCACGTCTGTGTCAAGTAGACCGAAACGATTCCGCATCTACTACTATTACTCCACACATCGACCGACTCCTGCCTGCATCTAGAGTATTAAGTTCATGAAGAACAGAGTAACGCATTAGGTAAGATGACATGATGTAGAGGGATAAACTCAAGCAATAAGATGAAAACCCCATATTTTTATCCTTGATGGCAACAATACAATACGTGCCTCACTACCCCTACTATGTCACTGGGTGAGAACACCGCAAGATTGAACCCAAAACTAAGCACTTCTCAAATTGCAAGAATTACCAATCTAGTTGGCCAAACCAAACCAATAACTCGAAGAGACTTGTAAAGATATCAAATCATGCATATAATAATTCAGAAAAGACTCAAATAATATTTATGGATAAACTGAACATAAACCCACAATTCATCGGATCTCGGCAAACACACCGCAAAAGAGTATTACATCGGATAGATCTCCATGAAGATCATAAAGAACATGGTATTGAAGAACAAAGAGAGAGAAGAAGCCATCTAGCTACTACCTATGGATCCGAAGGTCTGTTGTGAACTACTCACGCATCATCAAAGGGGCAATGGTGTTGGTGTAGATGCCCTCCGTGATCGAATCCCCCTCCGGCAGATTATCGAAAAAGGCTCCAAGATTAGATCTCTCAGGAACGGAGGCTCCCGGCGGTGGAAAAGTATGTTTGTGGATCCCTTTGGTATTGGGGGATATTTGGGAATTTATAGGCCAAAGAATAGGGTTAGGAGAACTGTTGGGGGGGCATAAGCCTGCCAGGCGTGGCCAGGGGTGGTGGTCGCGCCCCCTGGCTTGTGATATCTTGCCTTCCCCTTCAAGTCTTGTAGATGTCTTCTGGTTCAAGAAAAATCATCGCAAAGATTTTATTCCGTTTGGACTTTGTTTAATATTCCATATCTGCAATACTCAAAAACAAGGAAAAATTGAAACTGGTACTAGGCTCTAGGTTAATATGTTAGTCCCAAAAATAATATAAAATAGCATATTAATGCATATAAAACATCCAAAACAAATAATATAATAACATGGAACAATCAAAAATTATAGATACATTGGAGATGTATCAGCGTCCCCAAGCTTAATTCCTGCTCGTCCTCGAGTAGGTAAATGATAAAAATAGAATTTTTGATGTGCAATGCTACCTAACATATTTATCCATGTAATATTCTTTATTGTGGCATGAATATTCAGATCCATAAGATTCAAAACAAAAGTTTAATGTTGACATAAAAACAGTAATACTTCAAGCATACTAACAAGGTAATTGTATCCTTTCAAAATAACATGGCCTCAGAAAGTTATCCCTACAAAACCATATGGTCTGGCTATGCTCCATCTTCCCTACACAAAGTATTTAAATAATGCACAACACCGATGACAAGTCATGCAATTGTTTCATACTTTTTATGTTCTCAAGCCTTTTCTACTCTTACGCAATACATGAGCGTGAGCCATGGATATAGCACTATAGGTGGAATAGAATAGGGTGGAGGTTGTCAGGAAAAGGAGAAGATAGTCTCACATCAACTACGCGTATCAACAGGCTATGGACATGCCCATCAATAGATATCAATGTGAGTGAGTAGGGATTTTCATGCAATGGATGCACTAGAGCTATAAGTGTATGAAAGCTCAAAAATAAAACTAAGTGGTCGTGCAAATATCCACTAGTTATATGAAAGTGACAAAATAGTAGACTCTCCATCATGAAGATCATGGTGCTACTTTGAAGCACAAGTGTGGAAAAAGGTAGTAGCAATTGTTTGGGCTTCGCTGGCCTCTTTTATTTTTTGTAAAGTCCGGATACTCATCCCAACTTGTGAGGGAGTCATAGCCTACATCATCCTTTTCTCACATGGGACAATGCTCTATTAATGAAAAATTATCACACTTTTATTTACTTATAACTCAAAAAAGAAAATTACAACTCTATACCTATGACAAAGTATGACTCTATATGCAATATGAAGTGACGATGAAAATCATGAAAAACTACATGGTGGAAGTTGCATGGCAATATATCTTGGAATGGCTATGGAAATACCATAATAGGTAGGTATGGTGGCTGTTTTGAGGAATATATGGTGGCTGTTTTGAGGAAGGAGGGTTTGATGTACCGGCGAAATTTGCGTGGTACTAGAGAGGCTAGCAAAGATGGAGGGGTGAGAGTGCGTATAATCCATGGACTCAACATTAGTCATAAATAACTCACATACTTATTGCAAAAGTCTATTAGTTATCAAACAAAGCATTATATGCATGCTCCTAGGGGATACGTTGGTAGGATTTAACCATCGCGCGCTCCCGACTCGCACACAAAGGATGACAATCATTAAACAAATCATGCTCCGACTTCGTTACATAACGGTTCACCATACGTGCATGCTATGGGAATCACAAACTCTAACACAAGTATTTCTACCAATACACAATTAATCACTAGCATGACTCTAATATCACCATCTTTATATCTCAAAACTATATGCAAGGAATCGAACTTCTCATGGTATTCAATGCACTTTATATGAAAGTTTTTATTATAACCCTCCTAGATGCCCATTATATTAGGACTAAATTCATAACCAAAACCAATTACCATGCTTTTTAAAGACTCTCAAAATAATATAAGTGAGGTAAGAGATTTCAATTATTTCTATAAAATAAAACACCATTGTGCTCTAAAAAGATATAAGTGAAGCACTAGAGCAACGTTGCCTAGCTCAAAAGATATAAGTGAAGCACAAAGAGTATTCTAATAAATTCACGATTAATGCGTGTCTATCTCAAAATATGTGTGCATCAAGGATGATTGTTAAAAACTAAAAAGCAAAGAGTCATATCATACAAGACGCTCCAAGCAAAACACATATCATGTGGTGAATAAAAATATAGCCTCAAGTAAATTTACCGATGGATTGAAGACGAAAGAGGGGATGCCTTCTGTGGCATCCCCAAGCTTAGGATCTTTGGTATCCTTCAATATGTATTGGGGTGCCTTGGTCATCCCCAAGCTTAGGCTCTTGCCACTCCTTATTCCATAGTCCATCAAATCTTTACCCAAAACTTGAAAACTTTACAACACAAAACTCAACAAAAAACTCGTGAGATTCGTTAGTATAAGAAAAATAAATCACCAATTTAGGTACTTTTGTGAACTAATTATTTATTTATATTGGTGTAATATCTACTTTATTATAACTTCTCCATGGTTCATACCCCCCGATACAACCCATAGATACATCAAAATAAGCAAAGAACGCAAAAAAACAGAAACTGTCAAAAACAGAACAATCTGTAGCAATATGTAAACTTAGAATACTTATGTAACTCAAAAAATTCTGAAAAATTACGAAATCAGGTAAATTTGTACATCAATCTGTTGTAATAATTTCATACTCATTGGACACTCTGATTAATTTATAAAATTCCTGGACTGGGCGCAAAAGTTTCTGTTTTCAGCAACATCAAATCAACAATCACCATAGACCATCCCAAAGGTATTACTTGGCTCAAACACTAATTAAAACATCAAAACACAATAACTACATAGGTAATAATGTGTGAAACACTCAAAAACAGAAGCAAAAAATAGAACATAAAAATAAAATTTGGTTGCCTCCCAACAAGCGCTATTGTTTAAAGTCTTTTAGCTATGCATGATGATTTAAATGATGCTCACATAAAAAGGAGCAATTGAAATATGAAAGAGAGCATCATGAATCTCATGAAAAGCATATTTAAGTCTAAGCAACTTCCTATGCATAGGGATTTTGTGAGAAAACAATTTATGGGAGCAAGAATCAACTAGCATAGGAAGGCAAAACAAGCATAACCTCAAAACTTTGAACACATAGAGAGGAAACTTGATATTATTGAAATTCCTACAAGCATATGTTCCTCCCTCATAATAATTTTTAGTAGCATCATGAAGGAATTTCACAATATATCTATCATAATCAATACTCTCTTTATGATCAACATGCATAAAGTTTTTATCATCTTCCAAAATAGTGGGATTATCATCAACTAAAGTTATGACCTCTCCAAATCCACTTTTGATACTATTGCAAACATTATTATCAATAACATATTCAACATGAGGCTTAAATAAATTTTCAAGATCATAAGAAGCATTATCACCCCAATCATTATTATTGCAATAAGAAGTGGACATGACAAAATTATCATCCCTAAGCTTGTGATTTTGCATATCATTAGCTTCATGGATATTCAGAGAATTCATACTAACAACACTGCAATCATGCTTTTCATTCAAAGAACTATCATGAATCACTTTATTAATCTCTTCTTTCAATACTTCATTGAAAAATTCAGATTCATGATTTTCAAACAAAACTACATAGAGATAATCAAGTGCACTCAACTCACTAGCAATTGGTTCAACATAATTTGGCCTTTTGAAAAGATTAGCAAGTGGATGAGGATCCATATCAATAGATTTTTAGCAAGCGAAGATCCAAGCAAATAGAAGGCACATGGCAACACAAGCAAACAAAAAGATATCCAGTGAGAAAAAGGAGAATAAAACGACAAATTAGTGAAGTGGGGGAGATGAAAACGAGAGGCAAACGGCAAATAATGTAAATGCAAGAGATGAATTTGTGATGGGTACTTGGTAGGTTTGATGTAGATCTCCCTGGCAATGGCGCCAGAAATCCTTCTTGCTACTTCTTGAGCTTGCGTTAGTTTTCCCTTGAAGAGGAAAGGGTGATGTAGAAAAGTAGATAAGTATTTCCCTCATTTGTTGAGAACCAAGGTATCAATCCAGTAGACAAGTAAGTCCCCAATCTTCGCACCTACACAAACAATCAAACACTTGCACCCAACGCTATAAAGAGGTTGTCAATCCCTTCATGGTTATTTGCAAGGATGAGATCTGATAGAGATAGATATAGAAGATTACTAAAACGAAAAGTAAAAAGATTGCAGCAAAGTATTTTTGGTTTATAGATCTGAAAATATAATATGGAAAATAGACCCGGGGGGCATAGGTTTCACTAGAGGCTTCTCTCATGATGGAAAATAATATGGTGGGTAAACAAATTTGTCGGTGCACGACACTATGGGATGGAGTGGATCCCTTCGTGATTCGGCGGGGGGATGGTATGCGCGAAGGGTAGATCGAACAAATGGCGCGAGGGGAGATTTTTACCCAAGTTGGGGCCGCTGAGAAGTGTAAAACCCTACTCCTGCTTTAGTGTATTCTCAGTGTTTTTAGGGTTCTGGCTACAGGGGCGCTATGAACAGATGCTACGCGTGTGAGCCCGAAGGTGGAAGAAAAAGCCCCCTCCCTCGTAACGCCTTGGGCCTCCTTTTATACGACTAAGGGGATCCCAATAGTGGCATATAGTGCATGCACGAGGTGCACAGTGCTACAGTGTTATCATGCCTAACACTAACGATGTAGGACAAATGCATTTAATGCTCCGTCAGGTGTCCCTGACCTTCTACGGGAAGGGACAGGAGCTTGTCCTATCGGCACCGCTTAGCCTCTCCATCGCCATCACATCGACACGTATCCTGGTGGGTCGACACCTGACCTCTACGCTGGCAGGGTGGCGAGGCCTTGCCGGGGCTCCGTAGGTCACCCTCGGCAAGATCTTGCCGGGGTCCCAGCCTTTGGACTTCGGTCTTGTGCTTGTTGACTTGAATGTTCCTTGACGTCTTTATATTTGCTTCTAGCAGTCCCCTGGTAGGCCTCGCCGCTCGTGTGGCTACAACTGCCCATGCACAAGTATGGGGTACTAAAAATCCCAAACTTTAGTACACCAACAAAATTACTGTCGAGCAATTGATAGAAAAGAGAATAATTATGTAAATATACAAGGCACTGATTATGCATATAGGCATCACGTCCGTGTCCAGTAGACCGAAATGATTCTGCATCTACTAATATTACTCCACACATCATCCGACTCATGCCTGCATCTAGAGTATTAAGTTCATTAAGAAAAGAGTAACGCATTACGTAAGATGACATGATGTAGAGGGATAACATTAAGCAATATGATGAAAACCCCATCTTTTTATCATTGATGGAAACAATACAATACGTGCCTCGCTACCCTACTATGTCACTGGGTGAGGACACCGCAAGATTGAACCCAAAACTAAGCACTTCTCCCATTGCAAGAATTACCAATCTAGTTGGCCAAACCAAACCAATAACTCAAAGAGACTAGAAAAGATATGAAATCATGCATATAAGAATTCATAAAATACTCAAAAATATTCATGGATAATCTAAACATAACCACACAATTCATCGGATCTCGAAAAACACACCGCAAAAGAGTATTACATCGGGTAGATCCCCATGAAGATCATAAAGAACATGGTATTGAAGCCCAAAGAGAGAGAAGAAGCCATATAGCTACTAGCTATGGACCCCGAAGGTCTGTGGTAAACTACTCATGCATCATCAAAGGGGCAATGGTGTTGATGTAGATGCCCTCCGTGCTCGAATCCCCCTTCGTCACATTACCGAAAAAGGCTCCAAGATTGGATCTCTCGGGAATGGAGGCTTTGGGCGGTGGAAAAGTATTTTCGTGGCTCCCTTTGGTATTGGGGGAATATTTGGGAATTTATAGGCTGAAGAATAGGGTTAGGACACCTGCTGGGGGGCACAAGCCTGCCAGGCGCGACGAGGGGTGGTGGCCTCACCCCCTGGCTTGTGACCTCTTGGCAGGTCTCTTGCCTTCCCCTCCAAGTCTCGTAGATGTCTTCTTGTCCAAGAAAAATCATCACGAAGATTTTTATTCCGTTTGGACTCCGTTTAATATTCCTTTTCTGCAATACTCAAAAACAAGGAAAAATTGAAACTAGCACTAGGCTCTAGGTTAATAGGTTAGTCCCATAAATAATATAAAATAGAATATTAACGCATATAAAACATCCAAAACATATAATATAATAGCATGGAACAATAAAAAATTATAGATACGTTGGAGACGTATGCCCACACCCGCGTACTCACATCTCCTTTGATGGTGGTGATGATGAAGGTGGTGGTGATGAGGCGGTAGTGGGTTTATCCTCCAGTTTCCAGGGCAAGTTTTCACCATCAAAAGTTGAGGCACGAGTCCTTGGAGTCTTGCAATTGGCAATTAAGCTTATACCTTTAAATCTCGCCTCATACTCAAAAACTTGATTTTGGAGATCATAAATTTGACTCTGTAGAAAGTTGATTTGCTCGTTGAAGTTGAAGACGATGTCTTTCATGGACTGCCCATCCACCATGTGATCACGGGTAAACTCCATGACCATGGAGTGATTGGAACTAAGTCCGCGTTCCACCATCCCCTTTCACTTGAAGACGTATTGCTCCACAGCTTCCAGCCTAGCCTCCATGCTTCCAGTCCTCTTGGGCACCTGAACATCCCGGATGTGGAGCACCCCCTCACCCATCTCAATAGTTTGAGGGTGCTTCATCACCCCCGGCAAATACGGGTTGATAACCTTCTCGAAGAACTTGTCCTTGGGGGAACTTGAGGAAGCCGTGGAGATTTAGATCTGGTAGGAAAACAACATGAAACAAGACCATAAGAAAATGTCGCGATGCGGTGGTCAAAACAGTCGGGGGTATATATAGAGAATTTTATTCTTGGAAACCAAGCAAACGAAAGGAAAACAGAGTCGAGAAGGTTCCCGATGTGGGCACGTTCCACCAGGGCGAGCCAGGGATGGCAGGCGCGCCCTGGTACTCCGTGCCCTCCTCGGTTACCTTCTAGTTTATTTTTTATTTCCTAAAATTCATAAATATTCCAAAACTGCCAAAAAAATTGCGGATTTCTTGGTGACTGTTTACTCACCATAACACGTACCTCTTTATTTTCATGATTCTAGAGTGTTCCAGGAGGTTACTTTTATGTGTTCCTCCGGTGTCATGGTCTAGATAACATTGCTTTCAAGATTAATAGGTGTACCTGAGATATAATGCTTAATTCTGTGTCCATTGACCACCTTAGGGTTGGTACCTTCGGCATTATTAATCTTAATGGCTACAGAGCGATAAACTTCTTCGATAACATAGGGTCGTTCCCATTTGTAGAGAAGTTTTCTTGCAAAAAATCTAAAACAAGAATTGTACAATAGAACATATTCTCCAACTTTGAATTCTCTGTTTTGGATTCTTTTGTCATGCCATCTTTTAACTTTTTCTTTAAATAACTTGTCATTTTCATACGCTTGGGTTCTCCATTCATCTAATGAGCTAATATCAAATAAGCTCTTTTCACCGGCAAGTTTGAAATCATAGTTTAGTTCTTTGATAGCCCAAAATGCTTTATGTTCTAATTCTAGAGGCAAATGACAAGCTTTCTCATAGACCATTGACACGTACATTTTGCACCATGATTTTATATTGATATTTATTGCATTATGGGCTGTTATTACACGTTATGGTACAATACTTATGCCTTTTCTCTCTTATTTTACAAGGTTTACATGAAGAGGGAGAATGCCGACAACTGGAATTCTAGACTCGAAAAGGAGAAAATCTTAGATACCTATTATGCACAACTCTAAAAGTCCACAAAATTTACGGAGAATATTTTTAGATTTAATAAAAAATATTGGCGCAAGAATCAACCAGAGGGGGGCCACCTGTAGACCACAAGCCTGCTAGGCCGGGCCACCCCCCCTAGCCACGCCTAGCAGGCTCGTGGGGCCCCTATGGCTCCTCCCACACCCATCTTCTGCTATATGAAGCGTTTTTACCTGGAAAAAATCAGAGGAGAGCTTTCGATATGAAGCGCCACCGTCTCGAGGCGGGACTTGGGAAGAACCAATCTAGAGCTCCGACATGGCTGTTCTGCCGAGGAAACTTCCCTCCCGGAGGGGGAAATTGAAGCCATCGTCATCACCAAAAATCCTCTCATCGAGAGGGGGTCAACCTCCATCAAAATCTTCACCAGCACCGTCTCATCTCCAAACCCTAGTTCATCTCTTGTATCCGATCTTTGTCTCAAACCTTAGATTGGTACATGTATGTTGCTAGTAGTGTTGATTACTCCTTGTAGTTGATCCTAGTTGGTTTACTTGGTAGAAGGTCATATGTTCAGATCCTTTACGATAATTAATACTCCTATGATCTTGAACATGAACATGTTTCGTGAGTAGTTATGTTTGTTCCTGGGGACATGGGATAAGTCTTGTTATAAGTAATCATGTGAATTTGGTATTCATTCGATATTTTGATGAGATGTATGTTGTCTCTCCTCTAGTGGTGTTATGTGAACGTCAACTACATAACACTTCACCATTATTTGGGCCTAGGGGAAGGCATAGGGAAGTAATAAGTAGATGTTGGGTTGCTAGAGTGACAGAAGCTTAAACCCTAGTTTATGCGTTGCTTCGTAAGGGGCTGATTTGGATCCATATGTTTCATGCTATGGTTAGGTTTACCTTAATTGTTCTTTTGTAGTTGCGGATGCTTGTGAGGGGGGTTAATCATAAGTGGGAGCTTTGTCCAAGTAAGGGCAGCACCCAAGCAACGGTCCACCCACATATCAAATTATCAAAGTAACGAACGTGAATCAAATGAGCATGATGAAAACTAGCTTGACAAAAATTCCCATGTGTCCTCGGGAGCGCTTTTTTTTATATAAGAGTTTGTCCAGGCTTGTCCTTTGCTACAAAAAGGATTGGGATACCTGTCTAAACCTTTTCTACACTTGTTACTTGTTACTCGTTACGAATTATCTTATCGCAAAACTATCTGTTACCGATAATTTCAGTGCTTGCGGAGAATACCTTACTGGAAACCACTTATCATTTCCTTCTGCACCTCATTGGTTCGACGCTCTTACTTATCGAAAGGACTATGATAGATCCCCTATACTTGTGGGTCATCAAGACTCTTTTCTGGCGCTGTTGTCAGGGAGTGAAGCGCCTTTGGTAAGGAAAAATTTATATAGTATGCTGAAATTTACTGTCACTTGTCACTATGGAAAGTAATCCTTTGAGGGGCTTGTTCAGGGTATCTTCACCTCGACCGGAAACACAAAGAGTTGTCCCTCAACCTACTAAACCTACTAAAAATATTTATTATGAAATTCTTTCAGGTGTGATAGAGAAACTGCTAGCTAATCCTTATGCAGGAGATGGAACATTACATCATGATTTGTATCAAATCTATGTGGATGAAGTTTGTGGATTATTTAAGCTTGCAGGTCTGCCCGAGGATCACGTCAAGAAGAAGGTCTTTCCTTTATCTTATAAGTAAAAGGCATTGACATTGTATAGGCTATGCGATCATATTGGATCATGGAGCTACAACCGATTGAAGATGGAATTTCATCAGAAGTTCTATCCTATGCATCTAGTTCATCGTGATCGAAATTATATTTATAATTTTTGGCCTCATGAAGGAGAAATTACCGCTCAAGCTTGTGTGAGGCTTAAGTCAATGTTATATTCATGCCCCAATCATGATCTCTCGAGAGAAATTATTATTCAGAATTTTTATGTTCGGCTTTCTCGTAATGATCAATCCATGCTTGATACTTCTTGTGTTGGTTCCTATATGAAGAAATATATTGACCTCAAATGGGATTTATTGGAAAGAATTAAATGCAACTTTGAAGATTGGGAACTCGACGAAGGTAAGGAGTCAGGTATGAACCTTAAGTTTGATTGTGTTAAATCTTTCGTAGACACCAATGATTTTCGTGAATTTAGCACTAAATATGGACTTGACTCTGAGATAGTATCTTCTTTTTGTGAACATTTAGCTGCTCATGTTGATCTCCCCAAGGAGAAGTGGTTTAAATATCATCCTCCCACTGAAGTGAAAGTAGTTGAACCTATTAAAGTTGTAGAGAAAACTACTACTTATAATGTTCATCCTGTTATTAGCACTACTTATATTGAGAAACCACCTTTCCCAGTTAGAATAAAGGAACAGGCTAAAGCTTCAACTGTGGTTCGTAAGAGCTATGCTAGAACACCTATACCCACTGAGCAAATTAAAGTTGAGCCTAGTATTGCTATGGTTAAGGATCTCTTGGTTGATAATATTGATGGGCATGTTATTCAATTTTGTGATGAAGCTGCTAGAATTGCTAAACCTTATGCTAAAGATAAACATAGACCCATTGTTGGCACACCTGATGTTTTTGTTAAAATAGGAGATCATTGTTATGATGGCTTATGTGATATGGGTGCTAGTGGGAGTGCAATTCCCTTTTCCTTATATAAAGAGATTATGAATGATATTGCACTAGCTGAGTCGGAGGAAATTGATGTTACAATTAAGCTTGCTAATAGAGACACTATATCTCCAGTTGGGATTAATAGAGATGTTGAAGTATTGTGTGGGAAAATAAATATCCTCCTAATTTTCTTGTTCTTGGTTCCCTACAAGATGGTTTTTGTCCCATTATATTTGGTAGACCCTTCTTGAATACCGTTAATGCCAGGATAGATTCTGAGAAGGAAACGGTTACCGTAAGTTTTGGGGATACATCTCATGAGTTTAATTTCTCTAAATTTAGTAGATAGTCCCATGATAAATAATTGTCTAGTAAGGATGAAATTATTGGTCTTCCTTCTATTGTTGTTCTGCCTACTGATCCTTTATAGCAATATTTGCTAGACCATGAAAATGATATGCATATGAATGAAAGGAATGAAATAGATAGGATTTTCTTTCATCAGCATCCTATTTTGAAACACAACTTGCCTTTTGAAATACTTGGGGATCCTCCTCCACCCAAGGGTGATCCCCTGTTTGAGCTTAAACAATTACCAGATATTTTGAAATATGCTTATCTTGATGAAAAGAAGATATATCCTGTTATTATTAGTGCTAACCTTTCAGAGCATGAAGAACAGAGATTATTGAAAACTGTGAGGAAGCACCGTGCTGCTATTGGATATACTCTTGATGATCTTAAGGTCATTAGTCCCACTCTATGTCAGCACAAAATTAAAATGGATCCTGATGCTAAACCAGTTGTTGATCACCAACGACAGTTGAATCCTAAAATGAAGGAAGTGGTAAGAAATGAAATATTAAAGCTTCTGGAGGCAGGTATCATTTACCCTATTATTGATAGTAGATGGGTTAGTCCCGTTCATTGTGTCCCTAAGAAAGGAGGTATTACCGTAGTTCCTAATGATAAAAATCAATTGACCCCGCAAAGAATTGTTACGGGTTATAGAATGGTAATTGATTTTAGGAAATTGAATAAAGCTACTAGAAAAGATCATTACCCTCTACCTTTCATTGATCGAATGCTAGAAAGATTATCCAAACACACACATTTGTGCTTTCTAGATGGTTATTATGGTTTCTCTCAAATACCTGTGTCAAAAGAGGACCAAGAGAAAACCACCTTTACCTACCCTTTTGGTACCTTTGCTTATAGATGTATGCCTTTTGGTTTATGCAATGCACCTACTACCTTTCACAGATGCATGACTGCTATATTCTCTGATTTTTGTGAAAGGATTGTTGAGGTTTTCATGTATGATTTTTTCGTTTACGGAACTTCTTTTGATAATTGTTTGAGCAACCTTGATCGAGTTTTGCAGAGATGTGAAGAAACTAATCTTGTCTTGAATTGGGAGAAGTGCCACTTTATGGTGAATGAAGGCATTGTCTTGGGACATAAAATTTCTGAAAGAGGTATTGAAGTTGACAAGGCTAAAGTTGATGCTATTGAAAAAATGTTGTGCCCTACGGATATTAGAGGTATAAGAAGTTTCCTTGGTCATGTTGGTTTCTATAGGAGATTTATTAAAGATTTCTCTAAGATTTCTCGGCCTCTCACTAATCTCTTGCAAAAAGATGTTCCATTCATTTTTTATGATGATTGTGTAGAATCTTTTGAAATTCTTAAGAATGGCTTGATTTCTACACCTGTTGTTCAACCACCTGATCGGAACCTACCCTTTGAAATTATGTGTGATGCTAGTGATTATGTTGTTGGTGCTATCCTAGGACAAAGAGTTGATAAGAAATTAAATGTTATTCATTATGCTAGCAAAACTCTAGACAATGCTCAAAGAAACTATGCTACCACTGAAAAAGAATGTTTAGCAATTGTGTTCGCTTGTTATAAGTTTAGACCCTATTTTGTTAACTCTAGAGTAATGGTTCATATTGGTCATGCTTCTATTAAATATCACATGGAAAAGAAAGATGCTAAAGCTAGACTTATCAGGTGGGTTCTTCTGCTACAAGAATTTGATTTGCATATTGTTGATAGAAAGGGTGCTAATAATCCCGTAGCAGATAACTTGTCTAGGTTAGAGAATGTTCTTGATGACCCACTACCTATTGATGATAGCTTCCCTGATGAACCATTAGCTTTCATAAATGCTTCGCATAATACTCCTTGTATGTTGATTATGCTAATTACATTGTCGCTAAATTTATACCGCCTAGTTTCACATACCAGCAAAAGAAAAAGTTTTTCTATGATTTAAGACATTACTTCTGGGATGACCCACACCTTTATAAAGAAGGAGTAGATGGTGTTATTAGACATTGTGTACCTAAGCATGAACAGGAACAGATCCTACGGAAGTGTCATTCCGAAGCCTACGGAGGACACCACGCTGGAGATAGAATTGCACATAAGGTATTACAATCTGGTTTTTATTGTCCTGCTCTCTTCAAGGATGCTCATAAGTTTGTCTTATCATGTGACGAATGTCAAAGAATTGGCAATATTAGTAAACGTCAGGAAATGCCTATGAATTACTCTCTTGTTATTGAACCATTTGATGTTTGGGGTTTTGGTTATATGGGACCTTTTCCAACGTCCAACAGGTGTACTCATATTTTAGTTGTTGTTAATTATGTAACTAAGTGGGTAGAAGCTATTCCAACTAGTAGTGTTGATCATAACACCTCTATTAAGATGCTTAAAGAGGTTATTTTCCCTAGATTTGGAGTCCCTGGATATTTGATGACTGATGGTGGTTCACATTTTATTCATGGTGATTTCCGTAAATTGCTTGCTAAATATGATGTTAATCATAGAATTACATCTCCTTATCATCCCCAGTCTAGTGGTCAAGTAGAATTAAGCAATAGAGAAAATAAATTGATATTGCAAAAGATGGTTAATAGATCTAGGAAGAATTGGTCTAAGAAACTTGACGATGGATTATGGGCTTATAGAACTGCTTACAAGAATCCTATGGGTATGTCTCCGTATAAAATGGTTTATGGTAAAGCATGTCACTTACCTATAGAGCTAGAGCATAAAGCTTATTGGGCAATCAAAGATCTCAACTATGATTTCAAACTTGCTGGTGAGAAGAGGTTATTTGACATTAGCTCACTTGATGAATGGAGAATTCGGGCCTATGAGAATGCCAAGTTGTTTAAAGAGAAAGTTAAGAGATGGCATGATAAAAGGATACAAAAGCATGAATTTAATGTAGGTGATCATGTCTTGCTATACAATTCTCAGTTAAGATT
The DNA here is from genome assembly GCA_022496015.1 of Hordeum marinum. Lineage (NCBI taxonomy): Eukaryota > Viridiplantae > Streptophyta > Magnoliopsida > Poales > Poaceae > Hordeum > Hordeum marinum. Next base: position 333,890,347 of record CM039677.1, on the reverse strand, counting down.
TTTTGCAGGAAAACTTCTCTCTAAATGGGAAGGACCATACATCGTCGAGGAGGTATATCACTCTGGTGCCATCAAGATCAACAACGCCGAAGGCACAAATCTGAAGGTGGTAAATGGGCAAATAATCAGACATTATATCTCAGGTACTCCCATTAATGTTGAAACCAATGTTATCAATACCATAACTCCCGAAGAGCATATTAGGGAGATTTACCAGAATATTTCAAACTCCAAAAAGGAATAGGTATGTGGTACTGTAAGTAAACCGACTCCAAAAGTTTACCAATAGCAATTTTATTTAGTTTTGGAATATTAAAAAAACTAGGAAAATAAAAAAACAGACCGATGGACGCACGGGGAGGCGACAAGCTTGCTAGGCGCGGCCACGCCCCCTGGTCGCGCCTAGGGGGCTTGTCACCACGTCGTGCGCCCCCCGGACTCTGTTTTATTGTGGAACACCCCTTCGGGTTGGCAAAAATTCATTATATATTCTCCCGAAGGTTTTGACTTTCGTATCACGACAATACCTCTTGTTTTCGTTTTGAGGTGTTTCTGCAGCAGATTTAGAGAAAGATGTCGTCCCAAGAGTCGACTGGGGAGAGTCGTGTTTCTCACCCGGCATAGGAGCCCGAGGCATACATTGAAGATAACCACTTTGGGCGAACCACGAAGGAGGATATGGAGGCTGACTTAAAAAGGGTGGATGCCATGGAGGAAGACCAAGAAGTTAACTCTCATCCACAACCTAGGACCATGTTGGAGGAACTTTTGAGCGCAGCAATCCCGAATTTGGTCATTCCTCCCAATGCTAAATTCCTTACTTATGCAAACTTGAAAAAGAGTGTTGACTTTACACCCGCAGCAATGAGAAATCCCTCGGTGAAGGGATCTCTATCCGTCAACGAAAAATTGCACAAGGAAGTAATGGATCTCAGGCAGCAAAATAATAAGCTTGAAGAGGAGAATTGCATTCTGAAGGGTATCATCGCCAAGAACATCACACCATCACTTCCGAAGAAGGACACCTGAGCACATGGGTATGGATAGTCCCCTTGGCTGGTGCCAAGCTTGGGGGAGGTGCCCCGGTATCGTATCACATCACACCTTTTTCCTTTTTCATTTTTATTATCTTTCCTAGTTCGATTCTTTTTATTTTGTTTTGATCTAATAGAATAAAAAATTTTAGTATGATCCACCTTTTAGTTTTTTCTTTTGCTCCCCTAGTCCGAGAGTTATATAATAAAAAGTAGTTTTGATGAGAGGGCTTTGCTAGATTACTATGCTCTTGAAAGTAATGAATAAAGAATAATAGAACAAAAGCAAAGAGAATACATAGTGATCTTATGGGGAGTGATGACTTCACATATAAAAAGTATGGTGATTTAAATTTGTTGGGAGTTAACAAACATAGTAGTTGGTCATTGGTGCAATTAAAAGGAAGTGATAAAGAAAGAGAGATTCACATATAAATATATTACCTTGGACATCTTTTATGATTGTGACCACTTGTTAAAATATTACATGCCAAGAAGTTGATGTTGGACAAGGAAGACTACATAATAGGTTATGTTTGCTTGCCTCCGGATAGAAGTTATGTGGTTTTAGATCCTCCAACATGTCGTGCTTGATTCCACCTCATATTAGCCAAAACTTCCGCACCAAGTAGAGATACTACTTGTGCACCCAAACACCTCACCCCAGTTTTGCCATGAGAGTCCACCATACCTACCTATGGATTGAATAAGATCCTTCAAGTAAGTTTTCGTTGGTGCAAAAGGCAATAAAAATTGCTCCTAAATATGTGTAATCTTTTATTGTAAGGGAAATAAGCGTTGTACGAACTTGTGATAGGGAAGAAATAAAAGCGACAGACTTCATAATAAAGGTTGCTATCACAAAGGGAAATAGAATGTGATGTTCCTCTGCACCAAGGGTTTGTGCATCGAAAAACAAAAAGCGCATGACAACCCCTGCTTCCCTATGTGAAGGGCCTATCTGTTACTTCTAATTTAAGTACTTACCTTTATGCTAGAGTCATGGTGATCCTCACCACTTCTTATATTTTGCCTCTCTCTTGGCAAGCATTATGTGTTGGGGAATGATCTAGACTTATATATCCACTCGGATGTGGGTGATCATGAGTTATTATTGTTGACATCACCCTTGAGGTGAATAGTTGGGGGGCAAAACTTTAAGTCCCTATCTTTCTCTGTGTTCGATTGAAGCTTTGATCTTGTGGGTACCGTGTGAGTGCTAGCAATTGTGAAACACTAAAAGATGATTGAGTATGGGATTTGCTTTAAAAGCTCTTATATTGACTCTTTACGATGTTATGATAAATTGTCAATTGCTTCAATGACTGAGATCATAGTTTGTTGGTTGTCAATAGAGTTCTTGGTTCATACTTTATCTTGTGAATGAATTGTTACTCCAGCATAAAGAACCTCATACAATGAGTATTGTTGTTCTAAAGTTGATCATGATGCCCTCATGTCCGTATTTTACTTTATCGACACCTCTATCTCTAAACATGTGGACATATTCATCGATCTCGGCTTTCGCTTCAGGGCAAGCGAGGTCTAAGCTTGGGGAGTTGATATGTCCATTTTGCACCATGATTTTATATTTATATTTATTGCATTATGGGCTGTTATTACACGTTATGGTAAAATACTTATGCCTTTTCTCTCTTATTTTACAAGGTTTACACGAAGAGACAGAGAATGCCGGCAGCTAGAATTCTGGACTAGAAAAGGAGCAAATCTGAGATACCTATTCTCCACAACTCCAAAAGTCCTGAAAATTTATGGAGAATAGTTTTGGATTTAATAAAAAATACTGGCACAAGAATCAACCAGAGGGGGGCCACCTGTAGGCCACAAGCCTGCTAGGCACGGCCACCCCCCTAGTCGTGCCTAGCAGGCTTGTGGGGGCCCTGTGGCTCCTCCGATGCCCATATTTTGCTATATGAAGCGTTTTGACCTGGAAAAAATTCAGAGGAGATCTTGTGGGACGAAGCGCTGTCTTCTCGAGGCAGAACTTGGGCAGAACCAATCTAGAGCTCCGACAGGGCTTTTCTGTCAGGGAAACTTCCCTCCTGGAGGGGGAAATCGAGGCCATCGTCATCACCAATGATCCTATCATCTAGAGGGGATCAACCTCCATCAACATCTTCACCAGCACCGTCTCATCTCCAAACCGTAGTTCATCTCTTGTATCCGATCTTTGTCTCAAACCTTAGATTGGTACCTATGGGTTGCTAGTGGTGTTGATTACTCCTTGTAGTTGATGCTAGTTTGTTTACTTGGTGTAATATTCAGATCCTTTATGATAATTAATACTCCTTTGATCTTGAACATGAACATGTTTCGTAAGTAGTTACGTTTGTTCCTGAGGACATGGGATAAGTCTTGTTATAAGTAATCATGTGAATTTGGTATTCGTTCGATATTTTGATGAGATGTATGGTGTCTCTCCTCTAGTGGTGTTATGGGAACGTCAACTACATAACACTTCACCATTATTTGGGCCTAGGGGAAGGCATTGGGAAGTAATAAGTAGATGATGGGTTACTAGAGTGACATAAGCTTAAACCTTAGTTTATGTGTTGCTTCGTAAGGGGCTGATTTGGATCCATATGTTTCATGCTATGGTTAGGTTTACCTTAATTCTTCTTTCGTAGTTGCGGATGCTTGTGAGGGGGGTTAATGATAATTTGGAGGTTTGTCCAAGTAAGGCCAGCACCCAAGCACCGGTCCACCCACATATCAAATTATCAAAGTAACGAACGCGAATCAAATGAGCATGATGAAAACTAGCTTGACAGAAATTCCCATGTGTCCTCAGGAGCACTTTGCTTTATATAAGAGTTTGTCCAGGCCTGTCCTTTGCTACCAAAAGGGTTGGGCTACCTTGCTGCACCTTTGCTACACTTTTTACTTGTTACTTGTTACTCGTTATTTATCTTATCACAAAACTATATGTTACCGATCATTTCAGTGCTTGCAGAGAATACCTTACTGGAAACCGCTTATCATTTCCTTCTACTCCTCGTTGGGTTCAACACTCTTAATTATCGAAAGGACTACGATAGATCTCCTATACTTGTGGGCCATCAACCATCTTATATCGAGACATACCCATAGGATTTTTATACGCTGTTCTATAGGCCCAAAGTGCATCATCTAGTTTCTTAGACCAATTCTTTCGAGACCTATTAACAATTTTTTGTAATATCAATTTTATTTCTCTATTGCTAAGTTCAACTTGAAAAATAGATTGAGGATGATGATGCAATTCTATGATTAACATCATATTTAGCAAGCATCTTACGGAAAGCACCATGAATAAAATGTGAACCACCATTAGTCATTAGATATCTAGGGACTCCAATCCTCGGAAAATAACTTATTTAAGCATTTTAATGGAAGTATGATGATCCACACTACTAGTTGGAATATCTTCTACCCACTTAGTGACATAATCAACAACAACCAAAATATGAGTATACCCATTCGAGGAAGGAAAAGGTCCCATATAATCAAAACCCCAAACATCAAATGGTTCAACAACAAGTGAGTAGTTCATAGGCATATCTTGATGCTTACCGATATTACCAATTTTTTGACATTCATCACAAGACAAAACAAACTTATGAGCATCCTTGAAGAGAGTACGCCAATAAAAAAAGCAGATTGTAATACCTTATGAGCAGTTCTATCTCCAGCATGATATACTCCATAAGCTTCGGAATGACATTTTCGTAAGATTTGTTCCTGTTCATGCTCAAGTACACAACGTCTAATAATACCATCTACCCCTTCTTTATAAAGATGTGGGTCATCCCAAAAGTAATGTCTGAAGTCATAGAATAATTTTTTTTCTTTTGTTGATATGTGAAACTGGGTGGAATATATTTAGCAACAATGTAATTAGCATAATCAGCATACCATGGAGTGTTGTGAGACACATTTATTGCAGCTAATTGTTCATCAGGAAAACTATCATCAACAGGTAGTGGGTCATCAAGAATATTTTCTAACCTAAACAAGTTATCATCTATGGGGTTCCTAGATCCCTTCCTATCAACGATATGTAAATCAAATTCCTGAAGCAAGATAACCCACTTAATGAGTCTAGGTTTAGCATCTTTCTTTTCCATAAGGTATTTTATAGCAGCATGATCAGTGTGAACAGTAACTTTGGAATCAACAATGTAAGGTCTGAATGTTGGAAATATACCCTAGAGGCAATAATAAATTAGTTGTTATCATATTTCCTTGTTCATGATGATCATTTATTATCCATGCTATAATTGTATTGATCGGAAACTTAGATGCATGTGTGGATACATAGACAAAACCATGTCCCTAGTATGCCTCTTATGGACTAGCTCGTTGACCAAAGATGGTTAAGGTTTCCTAGCCATGGACATGAGATGTCATTTGATAAACGGAATAACATCATTAGGAGAATGATGTGATGGACAAGACCCAAACTACAAACGTAGCATATGATCGTGTCAGTTTATTGCTACTGTTTTCTACATGTCAAGTATATGTTCCTATGACCATGAGATCATGCAACTAATAGATATCGGAGGAGTACCTTGTGTGTATCAAACATCACAATGTAACTGGGTGACTATAAAGGTGCTCTGCAGGTGTCTCCGAGGGTGTCTGTTGAGTTGGCATGGATCAAGACTGGGATTTGTTACTCCATGTGACGGAGAGGTATCTCAGGGCCCACTCGGTAATACAACATCACAATAAGCCTTGCAAGCAATGTGACTAAGTGTTAGTTATGGGATCTTGTATTACGAAACGAGTAAAGAGACTTGCCAGTAACAAGGTTGAACTAGGTATGGAGATACCGACGATCGAATCTCGCACAAGTAACATACCGAAGAACAAAGGGAACATCATACGGGATTAACTGAATCTTTGACATAGAGGTTCGACCGATAAAGATCTTCATAGAATATGTAGGAACCAATGTGGACATCTAGGTCCCGCCATTGGTTATTAACTGTAGAGGTGTCTCGGTCATGTCTACATAGTTCTCGAACCCGCAGGGTCTGCACACTTAAGGTTTGGTGACGTTTCGATAGTATAGAGTTATGTATGGTGGTGAACGAAGTTTGTTCGGAGTCCCGGATGAGATCCCGGATGTCACGAGGAGGTCCGGAATGGTCCGGAGGTAAAGATTCATATATAGGAAGTCCCATTTTGGTCGCCGGAAAAGTTTCGGGCTCATCGGTAGTGTACCGGGAGGCCTCCGGGAGGGGTATTTCGACCCAAGAGGCTTCATGGGCTGTGGGAGAGTGAATATCAGCCCTTAGTGGGCTGGTGGAAAATCTCACACAAGTCCCATGTGGCTGGAGGAAAAACCCAATAGGAAAAGGTGGAAAAAAAGGCAAAAATGAGCAATCCTAGTCCTACTAGGATTGGAGGAGGAGAGTCCTCCTCCACCTCCCACTTCGACTGAAGCCTCCAAGGCTTGGAGGCCAAGGCTGCCTCTCCTCCTACTTCCCTCCTATATGTACTGGTGGATTTCTAGGGTTTTGCACTAGTTTTTACGGCCACGTGCTACTCGTTCCACCGGTGCTCCTCTAGATCGGATTTCTGCAGTGCTTAGGCGAAACCCTGCCGGAATTGCTCCACCACCATCGCCGGAGCACCGTCACGCTGCCGATGAACTCTTCTTCCTATCCACTTCCTCTTGATGGATCAAGACGGTGGAGATCGTCATCAAGCTGCACGTGTGCTGAACGTGGAGGTGTCGTCCGTTCGGCGCTAGATCGGAAGGATCGTGATCAAGATCGCGAGACGGTTCGTGATGACTTCGCGGGACGGATCATGATGAGTTCACGGGATGGGTCGTGATGAGATCGCGGGACGGATCGTGATGAGATAGCGGGACGGATCATGATGAGTTCGTAGGATGGATTGTGATTGGATCGCGGGACGGATCGTGATGTGATCGCGGGACGCTCGGCGATTTGGATCGCGAAGATGTTTGACTACACCAACTGCGTTTCTTAACGCTTCCCGCTTAGCGATCTACAAGGGTATGTAGATCCACTCTCCCTCTCGTAGATGCTCATCACCATGGATAGATCTGCGTGTGCGTAGGAAAATTTTTGTTTCCCATGCGACATTCCCCAACAGTGGCATCATGAGCTAGGTCTATGTGTAGATGAGATCTCGAGTATAACACAAAAGGTTTGTGGGCGTTGATGCTTAGATTGCTTCCTCCCTTGGTCAGATTTTGGTTTAGCGGTATTGTGAGATGAAGCGGCCCAGACCAACATTACTCGTACGCTTACGAGAGACCGGTTCCCTCGACGCAACTTGTTGCCTTGATGGCTTGCGGGTGGCAGTTTCCCTCACTTTAGTTGGATCGGATTCGACAAAGGCGGTCCTTGAGAAGGTTGAAAAGCAAATTATGTATCACCGTTGTGGTTTATGCGTACGTGAGAATCGTTCTTGCTAGAAACCCGTAGTAGCCACGTAAAACATGCAACAACAATTAGAGGATGTCTAACTTGTTTTTGCAGGGTATGTTGTGATGTGATATGGCCAATTACATGATGTGATATATGTGATGTATGAGATGATCATGTGATGTATATAATTTCACGACTTGCATGTCGATGAGTACGGCAACCGGCAGGAGCCATAGGGTTGTCTTTAATTATTGTATGACCTGTGTGTCAATCATTAAGTGTTATGTAATGCTTTACTATATCGCTAAACGGTAGCAATAGTAGTAGAAGCATGTTGGGCGCGACAACCCCGATGGTGACGCGTTGATGGAGATCAAGATGATGGAGATCATGGTGTCTTGCTGGTGACGATGGAGATCATACCGGTGCTTTCAAGATGGAGATCTAAAGCACAGGTTCATGGCCATATCATGTCACTTATTAATTGCATGTGATGTTAATCCTTTTATGCACCTTGTTTTGCTTAGTACAACGATAGCATTATAAGGTGATCCCTCACTTAAATTTCAAGATAAATTGTGTTCTCCCCAAGTGTGCACCGTTGCGAAAGTTCCCCGTGTTGAGACACCACGTGATGATCGGCTGTGATAGACTCTACGTTCACATACAACGAGTGCAAGCCAGTGTTGCACGCGCAGAACACTCGGGTTAAACTTGATGAGCCTAGCATGTCTAGACATGGCCTCGAAACACAAGAGACCGAAAGGTCAAACATGAGTCATATAGTAGATATGATCAACATGATGATGTTCACCATTGTAACCACCTCAACTCACGTGATGATCGGACTTGAGTTGGTGAATTTGGATCATGTATCACTCGAATGACCGGAGGGATGTCAATTTGAGTGGGATTTCTTAAGTAATATGATTAATTGAACTCATTATCATGAACATAGTCAGTAGTGTCTTTGCAAATTCTGATGTAGATTACTTGCTCGTGCTATAGCTCCCTTGATTTTTTATATGTTCCTACAAAAATAGAGTTGAAAGATGATGGTAGCAATATTGTGGACTAGCTCCATGATCTGAGGATTGTCCTCGTTGCTGCATAGAAGGCTTATGTCCTTAATGCACCGCTCGGTGCACCAACCCCTCTAGCGTTGTCTGTAGATGTTGTGAACATCTGACAGGCACGTTCTGATGACTACTTGATAGTTTAGTGCGTCATGCTTTACGGCTTAGAATTGAGGCTCCGAAACGTTTTGAACGTCATGGAACATATGAGATGTTCTAACAGATAAAATTAGGATCTCAGGCTCGTGCCCGTGTTGCGAGATATGAGATCTCCAACAAGATTCTTTGCCTGTAAGATGAAAGAGAATAGCTCAATCGTTGAGCATGTGCTCAGATTGTCTGGGTGTAAAATCGCTTGAATCGAGTGGGAGTTGATCTTCCAGATAAGATAGTGATTGATATAGTTCTCCAAGTCATTGTCACTAAAGCTACTAGAACTTGGTGATGAACTATAAAACGCCAAGGATAGAAATAATGATCCCTGAGCTATTCGCGATGTTTGACACCGCGAAGGTAGAAATCGAGAAGGAGCGTCAAAATGTTGATGGTTATTAAAACCACTAGTTTCGAGAAGGGCAAGAGCAAGGAGGGAAACTTCATTGATAGCAAGTCAGTTGTAGCTCCAATGAAGCAACCCAAAGTCTAACCCAAACCCGAGACTAAATGCTTCGATTATGAGGAGAACGGTCGCTGAAGCGGAACAACCCTAGATACTTGGTAGATAAGAAGGTCGGCAAAGTCGACAGAAGTATATTTGATATACGTGTTATTGATGTGTACCTTGCTAGTACTCCTAGTAGCACCTGGGTATTGGATACCGGTTCGGTTTCTAAATGTTAGTAACTCGAAGTAAAAGCTACGGAATAAACGGATACTAGCTAAGTGTGAGGTGACGATGTGTGTGTTGGAAATGTTTCCAAGGTTGATGTGATCAACATCGCATGCTCTCTCTACCTTCAAGATTAGTGACGAACCTAAATAAATGTTACTTGGTGTTTTTACGTTGAGCATGAACATGATTAGATCATGTTCATTGCAACACGGTTATTCATTTAAGTTAGAGAATAATGGTTATTCTATTTACATGAGTAATACCTTCAATGGTCATGCACCCAGTAAGAATGGTTTGTTGAATCTTGATCGTAGTAATACACATGTTCATAACATTGATGCCAAAAGATGCAAAGTTAATAATGATAGTACCACATACTTGTGGCACTGCCGCTAAATGTCATATTGGAATAAAATGCATGAAGAAACTCCATGCTAATGGATCTTTGGACTCTTTCGATTTCGAATCGGTTGAGACATGCGAACCATGCCTCTTGGTCAAAGATGACTAAGGACTCCGTTTTCTGGTTTGACGGAGCGGGCAAGTGATTTATTGGAAATGATACATGTTGATGTATGCAATCCAATGAGTCTTGTAGCGTGTGGTGGATATCGTTATTTTCTTACCTTCACTAATGATTTGGGTAGATATAGTGTATGTTTACTTAATGAAACACAAGTCTGAATCGTTTGAAAAGTTCAAGAAAATTTAGAGTGAAGTTTAAGATCATCGTGACAAGAAGATAAAAATATCTGCGATATGATCGTGGAGGTGAATATCTAAGTTACGAGTTTGGCATGCAACTTTAGACAATCTTAAATTTGTTTCACAACACACGCCACCTGGAACACCATAGTGTGATGGTATGTCCGAACGTCACAGTCGTTCTCTATTGGATATGGTGCATGTTATGATGTCTCTTATCGTTTTGCTACTATGATTTTGGGGTTGAAAAATGCATTCACTTTAAATAGGGCACCATCTAAATCCGTTGAGATGACACCGTGTGAATTATAGTTTGATAGAAACCTAAGCTGTCATTTCTTGATGTTTGGGGCTGCGACGCTTGTGTGGAAAATGTTTTCACCTAATGAGCTCGAACCCAAAGCAGACAAATGCATCTTCGTAGAATACCCTAAGAATAGTTGGGTGAACCTTCTATCTCAGATCCAAGCATAAAGTGTTTGTTGCTAAAACGGGTCCTTTCCCGAGAAAAAGTTTCTCTCGAAAGAATTGAGTGGGAGGAGGATAGAACTTGATGAGTTTATTGAACCACTGCTTCAACCAGAAAGTAGCGCAGCGCAGAAAGATGTTTCTGTAAAGCCTACGTCAGTTGAAGAGGAAGTTAATGATGATGATCATGAAGCTTCGGATCAAGTTACTATCGACCTACGAGGAAAATAGAGCTTGATGAGGTTATTGAACCTTTACTTCAACCAGAAAGTAGCGTAGCGTAGAAAGATGTTTCTGTGAAGCCTACGTCAATTGAAGAGGAAGTTAATGATGATGATCATGAAGCTTCGGATCAAGTTACTATCGAACTTTGTAGGTCGACAAGGACGTGTACTGCTACTGAGCGGTACGACAAACCTGTCTTGGAGGTCATGTTGTTGGACAACGATGAACCTACGAACTATGGAGAAGCGATGATGGGCCCGGAAACCAACAAATGGTTAGAGGCCATGAAATCCGAGAAAGGATCCATGTATGAAAACCAAGTATAGACTTTGGTGAACTTGCTCATTGGACGGCAGGTTATTAAGTACAAATGGGTCTTTAAAATGAAGATATACGATGATGGTAAATGTTACCATTTGTAAAGCTCGACTTGTTGCAAAGTAGTTTACTACAAGTTCAAGGAGTTAACTGTGATGAGACATTCTCACTCGTAGCGATGCTAAAGTTTGTTGGAATTATGTTAGCAGTTGCTGCATTTTTCAATTATGAAATCTGGCAGATGGATATCAAAGCATCGTTTCCTTAACGGTTTACTTGAGGAAAGGTTGTATGTGATACAACCAGAAGATTTTGTCAGTCCTAAGGATGCTAAAAGGTGTGCAAGCTTCAATGATTCTTCTATGAACTGAAGCAAGCATCTCGGAGTTGGAATATGCACTTTGATGAGATGATCAAAGTTTTTAAGTCTATACAAAGTTTACGAGAAACTTGTATTTACAATAAAGTGAGTGGGAGCACTACAGAGTTTCTAATAAGTATATGTGGATGACATATTGCTGTTCGAAAATGATGTAGAATTTCTGGAGAGCATAAACGGTTGTTTGAAAAGAGTTTTTCAAAGGAAGAACTGGATAAAAGCTACCTAATTGTTGAGCATCAAGATCTATAAAGATAGATCAAGATGTTTGATAAGACTTTCAATGAGTACATACCTTGACAAGATTTTTGAAAGAGTTCAAAACGGATTAGTCAGAGAGAAGCGTTCTCGTCTTCTTTGTAAGGTGTGAAGTTGAGTGAGACTCAAAGCTCGACCACGGAAGAAGAAAGAGAAAGGACGAACGTCGTCCCCTATGCCTTAGCCATAGGCTCTGTATAGTATGCCATGCTGTGTACCGCACCTGTGTGTGTGCCTTGCCATGAGTCCGTCAAGGGGTACAAGAGTGATCCAGGAGTGAATCACTGGACAGCGGTCAAGAATATCCTTAGTAACTAAAGGACTAAGGAGATGTTTCTCGATTATGGAGGTGATAAAGAGTTCGCCATAAAGAGTTACGTCGATGTAAGCTTTAAACACCAATCCGGATAACCCGTAGTAGCAATCTGGATACGTATAGTAGGAGCAGCCAGTTGGAATAGTACCAAGTGGAGTGTGGTAGGAGTGTTTAAAGTTTGACATGGAGATTTGCAAAGTACACACGGATCTGAATGTTGCAGACCCGTTGACTATAAGACCTCTCTCACATGCAAAGCATGATCGAGCCCCAGAACTCATTGGGTGTTAGATTCATAACAATGAGAATCACATGGTGATGTGAACTAGATTATTGACTCTAGTGCAAGTGGGAGAATGTTGGAAATATGCCCTAGAAGCAATAATAAATTAGTTATTATCATATTTCCTTGTTCATGATGATCGGTTATTATCCATGCTATAATTGTATTGATCGGAGACTTAGATGCATGTGTGGATACATAGACAAAACCATGTCCCTAGTATGCCTCTAATGGACTAGCTCGTTGATAAAAGATGGTTAAGGTTTCCTAGCCATGGACATGAGATGTCATTTGATAAATGGAATCACATCATTAGGAGAATGATGTGATGGACAAGACCCAACCTACAAACGTAGCATATGATCGTGTCAGTTTATTGCTATTGTTTTCTGCATGTCAAGTATATGTTCCTATGACCATGAGATCATGCAACTCACAGATATCGGAGGAGTACCTTGTGTGTATCAAACTTCGCAACGTAACTGGGTGACTATAAAGGTGCTCTACAGGTGTCTTCGAGGGTGTCTATTGAGTTGGCAATGATCAAGACTGGGATTTGTTACTCCGTGTGACGGAGAGGTATCTCAGGGCCCACTCGGTAATACAACATCACAATAAGCCTTGCAAGGAATGTGACTAAGTGTCAGTTACGGGATCTTGTATTACGGAACGAGTAAAGAGACTTTCCATTAACGAGGTTGAACTAGGTATGGAGATACCGACGATTGAATCTCGATCAACTAACATACTGAAGAACAAAGGGAACATCATACGGGATTAACTGAATCTTTGACATAGAGGTTCGACTGAGAAAGATCTTCGTAGAATATGTAGGAACCAATGTGGACATCCAGGTCCCGCCATTGGTTATTGACTATAGAGGTGTCTCGGTCATGTCTACATAGTTCTCGAACCCGCGGGGTCTGCACACTTAAGGATTGGTGACGTTTCGGTAGTATAGAGTTATGTATGGTGGTGACCGAAGTTTGTTTGGAGTCCTGGATGAGATCCCGGACGTCACGAGGAGGTCCGGAATGGTCCAGAGGTAAAGATTCATATATAGGAAGTCCCATTTTGGTCGCCGAAAAAGTTTCGGGCTCATCGGTAGTGTACCAGGAGGCCTCCGGGAGGGGTATTTCGACCCAAGAGGCTTCATGGGCTGTGGGAGAGTGAATATGAGCCCTTAGTGGGCTGGTGGAAACTCCCACACAAGTCCCATGTGGCTGGAGGAAAAAAACCAATAGGAAAAGGTGGGAAAAAAGGCAAAAAGTAGCAATCCTAGTCCTACTAGGATTGGAGGAGGAGAGTCCTCCTCCACCTCCCACTTCGGCCGAAGCCTCCAAGGCTTGGAGGCCAAGGCTGCCTCTCCTCCTCCTTCCCTCCTATATATACTGGTGGATTTCTAGGGTTTTGCACTAGTTTTTACGGCCACGTGCTACCCGTTCCACCCGTGCTCCTCTAGATCGGATTTCCGCAGTGCTTAGGCGAAGCCCTGCCGGAATTGATCCACCACCATCGCCGGAGCGACATCACGCTGCCGGTGAACTCTTCTTCCTCTCCACTTCCTCTTGCTAGATCAAGATGGTGGAGATCGTCATCAAGCTGCATGTGTGCTGAACGCGGAGGTGTCGTCCATTCGGCGCTAGATCGGAAGGACCGTGATCAAGATCGCGAGACGGTTCGTGATGAGTTCGCGGGACGGATCATGATGAGTTCATGGGACGGATCATGATGAGATCGTAGGACGGATCGTGACGAGATCGCAGGACGGATCGTGATGAGTTCGCGGGACGGATCGTGATTGGATCGCGGGACGGATCGTGATGTGATCACGGGACGCTCGGCGATTTGGATCGCGAAGATGTTCGACTATACCAACCGCGTTTCTTAACGCTTCCTGCTTAGCGATCTACAAGGGTATGTAGATCCACTCTCCCTCTCGTAGATGCTCATCACCATGGATAGATCTGTTTGTGCGTAGGAAAATTTTGTTTCCCATGCTAACACTGAATTCATCACAAGCAAACATGATTGCTAAAAATTCTTTCTAAGTAGTGGCACAATTTATTTGGGCACTGTCTAGAGTTTTGCTAGCATAATGGATAACCTTTAATTTCTTATCAACTCTTTGTCCTAAAACAACACCAACAGCATAATCACTAGCATCACACATAATTTCAAAAGGCAAGTTCCAGTCAGGTGGTTGAACAATAGGTGCAACGGTTAAGGCTTTCTTTAGTGTTTCAGAGGCTTCCATGCAATCATCATAAAGAACAAAGGGAATATCCTTTTGTACAAGATTAGTAAGAGGCCTAGAAATCTTTGAGAAGTCTTTAATAAACCTCCTATAGAAACCAGCATGACCAAGGAAACTTCGAATACCTTTGATATCTTTAGGACATGGCATTTTCTCAATTGCATCAACTTTAGCTTGATCCACCTCAATACCTTGTTCGGAGATCTTATGCCCCAAGAAAATACTTTCATTAACCAAAAAGTGGCACTTCTCCCAATTCAAGATGAGATTAGTTTGTCACATCTCTGGAAAACTCGATCAAGGTTGCTTAAGCAATCATCAAAAGAATTTCCGTAAATGGAAAAATCATCCATGAAAACCTCCGCAATCTTTTCACAAAAATCATAGAATATAGCAAGCATACATCTTTGAAAGGTAGCAGGTGCATTGCATAAACCAAAATGCATACCTCTATAAGCATAGGTTCCAAAAGAACAAGTAAAGGTGGTTTTCTCTTGATCAGATTGTGACACGGGTATTTGAGAGAAACCAGAATATCCATATAGGAAGCAAAAGTGTGTGTGCTTAGATAATCTTTCGAGCATTTGATCAATAAAAGGCAAGGGGTAATGATCTTATCTAGTAGATTTGTTTAATTTTCTAAAATCAATTACCATACTATAGCCAGTAACAATTCTTTGCGGAATAAGCTCAATTTTATCATTAGGAACAACAGTGATACCTCCTTTCTTAGGGTCACAATGAATGGGACTCACCCATCTACTATCAGCTATAGGATAGATTATACACGCTTCTAGAAGCTTTAATATTTTAGTCCTTACCACTTCTTTCATATTGGGATTCAATCATCGTTGGTGATCAACAACAGGTTTAGCATCAGGTTCCATATTAATCTTGTGCTGACATAGAGTGAGACCAATGCCCTTAAGATCATCAAGAGTATATCCAATAGCAGCCCGGTGCTTCCTCATAATTTTCA
The DNA here is from genome assembly GCA_022496015.1 of Hordeum marinum. Classification (NCBI taxonomy): domain Eukaryota; kingdom Viridiplantae; phylum Streptophyta; class Magnoliopsida; order Poales; family Poaceae; genus Hordeum; species Hordeum marinum. The sequence continues at coordinate 333,874,804 of CM039677.1, read as the reverse complement.
ATAGTCTTTCTTCTTCATGTTCAGAACATGATATATCTTTTTCTCATCAAGGTAAGCATATTTCAGAGTGTCAGGCAATTGTTTTAGTTCAAACACAGGATCACCTTTGGGTGGAGGAGGACCTCCAAGAGTTTCAATAGTCAAATTGTGTTTCAGTAGATGTTGTTGTTCAAAGAAAATTTTATCTATTTCATTTCTTTCACGAAAGTGCAAATCATTTTCATGGTCTAGCAAATAATGTTCTAGCGGATCGGTAGGAGGAATGACACTAGAAGCAATACCAATTATTTCATCCTTATTATGTAATTCTCTATCAGGAGGTTGTCTACTAAACTTGGAAAAATTAAACTCATGAGACACATCACCAAACTCAACACCGATAGTTTCTTTTTTGCAATTTATCTTAGCATTAACAGTGTCCAAGAAAGGTCAGCCAAAGATAATGGGACAAAAGTTATCTTGTGGGGAACCAAGGACTAGAAAATCAATAGGATATTTTATTTTCCCACACAAGACTTCATCATCTCTAACAATCCCAAGTGGTGTGATGGTGTCTCTATTCGCAAGTTTAATAGTAACATCAATATCTTCTATTTCAGCAGGTGCTATTTCATTCATAATTTCTTGATATAAGGTAAAAGGAATAGCACTCACGTTAGTACCTAAATCACATAAGCCATGATAACAATTATGTCCTATTTTGACTGAGACAACAGGCAAGCCAACTACGGGTCTATGTTTCTCTTTTTCATCGGCTTTAGCAATTCTAGCAACTTCCTCACAGAAGTAAATGGCATGCGCATCAACATTTTCTACGAGGAGATCTTTGACCATAGCAACTCTAGGTTCTACCTTAATTTTCTCAGAGGTCTTAGGTGTTCTAATATTGATTTTGCGAACCACAGTTGATACCTTAGCATGTTCCCTTATCCTAACAGGAAAAGGTGGTTTTTCAATATAAGTAGTTGGCACAACTGCATCAACATTGTAAACGATAGTTTCTTCTTTAGCTATGAATGCTTCTTTAATTTGTTATTTAATAGGGGTATGATATTTAAACCACTTCTCTTTAGGGAGATAAACATGAGCATCAAACGATTCACAAAAAGAGGCTACTATCTCCGAGTCAAGTCCATATTTAGTGCTAAACTTATGAAAAGCATCGGTATTCATGAAAGATTTAACACAATCAAATCCAAGCTTTATAGCTGACTCATTCCCTTCATCGAGTTCCCAATCTTCAGAGTTGTGTTTAATTCTTTCCAAGAGATCCCAATTTAATTCAATAGTATTCTTCATAAAAGAACCAGTACATGAAGTATCGAGCATGGTTTGATCATTATGACAAATCCGAGGATAAAAATTCTGAATGATAACTTCTCTCGGGATGTCATGACTAGGGAATGAGTATAACATTGACTTAAGCCTCCCTCAAGATAGAGCGATACTTTCTCCTTGACGAGGCCAAAAATTATATATATAATTCTGATCACGATGAACTAGAAGCATAAGATAGAACTTTTGGTGGAATTCCAATTTCAAACATTCCAGTTCCATGATCCAATATCTTCACATAGCCTATACCATGTAAATGTTTTTCCCTTCAAAGATAAAGGCAAACCTTCTTCTTAACTTCATCTCTGGATAAACCTGCAAGCTGAAATAGTCCACAAATTTATTCCACACGGATTAGGTGCATATCACGATGTTCGGTTCCATCTGCATAAGGACTAGCTAGCAATTGTTCTAACATAACCGAAGGAATTTAATAACCAATATTTTCAGTAGGTGTTGTAGGTTGAGGGGCAACTAATTGTGGTTATGGTCGAGGTGAAGATACCCCAAACAAACCCCTCAAAGGATTACTTTCCATAGTGACAAGTGACAATAAATTTCAGCACGTAGTATAAGTTATTCCTTACCGATTTCCACTTACCAAGAGCGCTTCACTCCCAAGTAACGGTGCCAGAAAATTTTCTTGATGACCCACAAGTATAGGGGATCAATCGTAGTCCTTTCGATAAGTAAGAGTGTTGAACCCAACGAGGAGCAGAAGGATATGATAAGCGGTTTTCAGCAAGGTAATTTCTGCAGGCACTGAAATTGTAAGTAGCAAGTATTTTGATAGAAAGGGAATTTGTAACGAGAAATTTATGGTAACAATAGGTAAAGTGCAGCAAGTTAGCACAATCCTTTTGTGGCAAAGGACATGCCAAGAGTATTTCTTATGATGAGCAAAGTGTTCTTGAGGGTACACGGGAATTTCATCTGGCCACTTTCGTCATGTTGGTTTGATTTGTGTTCGCTACTTTGATATTTTGATATGTGGGTGGACCGATGCTAAGGTGTGTTTCTTACTTGAACTAACAACATAATTATGATTAACCCCCTTGCAAGCATCCGCAACTACGAGAAAAGTATTAAGACAAATCTAACCATAGCATTAAACATGTGGACCCAAATCATCCCCTTACGAAGTAGCGCATAAATTAGGGTTTAAGTTTATGTCACTCTCGCAACCCATCATCTAATAACTACTCCACAATACATTCCCTTAGTCCCAAGGATGGTGAAGTGTCATGTAGTCGGCGTTCACATGACACCACTAAGGGAATCACAACATACATATCATCAAAATATCAAACACATATCAAATTCACATGAGTACTTGCAACATGACTTCTCCCATGACCTCAAGAACAAAAGTAACTACTCACAAATAATATGCATGCTCAAGATCAACGGTGTATTGAATAGCATAATGGATCTGAACATATAATCTTCCACCAGATAAACCATATAGTAATCAACTACACAAGGTAACCAACACTACTAGTCACCAAGAGGTACCAATCTGAGGTTCCGGTACAAAGATTGAACACAAGAGATGAACTAGGGTTTGAGAGGAGATGATGATGTTGAAGATGTTGATGAAGAATGGCCTTCCCAAGATGATAGGCTTGTTGGTGATGACGATCGCTTCGATTCCCCCTCTGGGAGGGAAGTTCCCCCGACAGAATCACTCCGCCGGAGGGCAAAAAGTGCTCCTGTCCAAGTTCCACCTCGAGGCGGCGGCGCTTTGTCCCGAAAGTCCCTCTCTGTTTTTTTCTAGGTTAATTGGGACTATATACCAGAAGATGGGCTCCTGAGGTGGGCCTGGGTGCCCACCCTCCACCAGGGCGTGGGTAGGGGGCCAGGTGCGCCCTAGTGGAGGATGGCCACCTGGTGGCCCCCTCTTGTAGTTCTTTGCTCTAGAAATTCTTATTTGTTGTAAAAACATTCCTCGTGAATTTTTAGCTTCATTTGAGTTGTGCAGAATAGGTATCTCTGACGTGCTTTTTTGGGGTGCTGGATTCCAGTTGCCGGCATTCTCCCTCTTGATGTAAACCTTGAAAATTATGAGAGAAAAGGCATTAGAATTACTCCCATAAGCATTATTATGCATAAAAACATTATAAATAGCGGTAGTGAAACATGATGCAAAATGGACGTATCAGGCATCTAGACGCTTGAATGGATCGGTGATTTTTCATCACATTTACATGCCTCTCTGACGGTGGCACCAAATCCCTCTAGTTTGGCCTAGAATACTCTAGAGCGGAATCGTTTCTTGGGTGGTATGTTTGCATCTAATGATAAATACAGATGGCAATGGTTTGAAACTGCAATTGATATGGCTTCTAGGTATGTGTATGGATGCCCCACTTCCCAATCCACGGATACAAGCACTCGATCAATCTTAGTGAGTATTAGCGAGTCACAATCATTGCTTCAAGTGAAGTTACGGTCGTGCACATAGATTTCTTTGAGGGAGTTCCCATCATAAAATGTTTGAATTTGGCCATCATTCTACGATCAGTGTTACTGGAGCTCCTGTCACTAGCTGCTAGAATAAGGTTGAAGTCCCCTACGATCACCCATGGCCTAGGACAAAGGGATCTAGATCAGAGAGATCATGTTGGAAAAGGTCTTTATCCATTGTTGATTGTGGACCGTACATGACGGCCAGCCATCAGTCTCCCGATTTAAAGGCACGATGAACCCAGAGATCACATGAGTATCACAAACTGTTGGGGAATGTTGCATGGGAAACAAAAAAAATTCCTACGCACACGCAAGATCTATCCATGGTGATGAGCATCTACGAGAGGGAGAGTGGATCTACATACCCTTGTAGATCGCTAAGCGGGAAGCGTTAAGAAACGCGATTGATGTAGTCAAACGTCTTCATGATCCAAATCACCAAGTGTCCCGTGATCCCATCATGATCCTTCTCGCGATCCAATCACGATCTGTCCCGCGATCCCATCACGATCCGTCCCGCGATAAATTCACGAATCATCTCGCAATCCTGATCACGGTCCTTCCGATCTAGGGCCGAACGGGCAGCGCCTCCGCGTTCAACACACGTACAGCTCGATGACGATCTCTGCTTTCTTGATCCAGCAAGAGGGAGTGGAGAGGTAGATGAGTTCTCCGGCAGCGCGACGGATTGGCGGCAATGGTGGTGGAACTATTCCGGCAGGGCTTCGCCTAAGCACCGCCGAACTACACTAGAGGAGAAAACAATCTAGATGAAGTAGAGGGAGCACATGGCAATTAGGGCTAGCTCTCCCCTCTAAATTCTCTCGTATATATATAGGAGGGAGGGAGGGTAGGAGGCAGACTCAAACCCTCAAGGTTTGGCCGAAATTGGAGGTGGAGGAGTCCTACTCCAAACCTATTAGGAGTAGGATTCCTCCTCTCCACTTGGAAACACTTTCCACCTTTTCCACCTTTGGGTTTTTCCCACACCTAGCCGCATGGGCCTTAGTGGGGGGTCAGCAATCCCACTAGGGGCTGGTTTGACTCCTCCCACAGCCCATTAGGTCCTTTGGGTCAAGACACCCCTCCCGATGGCCTCCGATACCCTCCCGGCACTCCCGGTACACTACCGAAATACCCAAAACTTTTCCGATGACCAAAACAGGACTTGCTATATATCAATCTTTACCTACGGATCATTTTTGAGCTCCTCGTGATGTCCAGGATCTCATCCGGGAATCCAAAAAACCTTCGGTCACCAACATACATAACTCAATACTACCGAAAGGTCACCGAACGTTTAAGTGTGCAGACCCTGCGGGTTCGACAACTATCTAGACATGACCGAGACACCTCTACGGTCAATAACCAATAGCGTATCCTGGTTGCCCATATTGGTTCCTACATATTCTACGAAGATATTTATCGGTTGAACCTCTATGTCAAGGATTCAGCTAACCCCCTATGATGTTCCCTTTGTTCTTTGGTATGTTACTTTCCCGAGATTCGATCATCGGTATATCCATACCTACTTCAATCTCATTACTGGCAAGTCTCTTTACTCGTTCCATAATACAAGATCCCATGGCTAACACTTTATTCACTTTGCTTGCAAGGCTTGTTGTGATGTTATATTACCGAGTGGGCCCTGAGATACCTCTGTGTCACACGGAGTAACAAATCCCAGTCTTGACCATGCCAGCCCAACAGACACCCTCGGAGGTTTTAGTCAATGGGTCTACGACATTCAGATCCGTATGTACTTTGCAAAACTCCATGTCATACTATAGACAGTGCTACCACGCTCCACTTGGAGCTATTCCAAATGGCTACTCCATTATACGTATCCGGATTGCTACTAAGAGTCATCCAGATTGGTGTTAAAGCTTGCATCGACGTAACCCTTTACGACGAACTCTTTATTACCTCCATATCGAAAAATATTTCCTTAGTCCTCTAGTTACTAAGGATAATTTTGACCATTGTCCAGTGATTCACTTCTGGATCACTCTTGTACCCCTTGACAGACTCATGGCAAGGCACACACAGGTGCGGTACACAGCATGGCATACTATATAGGGCCTATGGATAAAACATAGGGGACGACCTTCGTCCTTTCTCTTTCTTCTGTTATGGTCGAGCTTAGAGTCTCACTCAACTCCACACCTGAAAAATCAGGCAAGAACTCCTTCTTTCGCTAATCCATTTTGAACTCTTTCAAAATCTTGTCTAGGTATGTACTCATTGAAAGTCTCATCAAGCATCTTGATCTATCTCTATAGATCTTGATGCCCAAAAATTAGGTAGCTTTATCCAAGTCTTCCTTTGAAAAACTATTTCAAACAACCGTTTATGCTTTCCATAAATTCTACATCATTTCCGATCAATAATATGTCAACCACATATACTTATCAGAAATTCTATAGTGCTCCCACTCACGTTCTTGTAAATACAAGTTTCTCATAAACTTTGTATAAACCCAAAGACTTTGATCACCTCATCAAAGCATATATTCCAACTCCGAGATGCTTGCTCCCGCCCATAGAAGGATCGCTAGAGCTTGCACACCTTTTAGCATCCTTAGGACTGACAAAACCTTCTGGTTGTATCACATACAACCTTTCCTTAAGTAAATCATTAAGGAAACAATATTTTGACATCCATGTGCCAGATTTCATAATTGAAAAATGTAGCAACTGCTAACATAATTCCAACAGACTTTTAGCATCGCTACGGGTGAGAAAGTCTCATCGTAGTCAACTCCTTGAACTTGGCAGAAACTTCTTTGCGGCAAGTAGAGCTTTATAAATGGTGACATTCACCATCAGCGTCTGTCTTCATCTTAAAGGTCCATTTGTACTCAACAACCTGTCGTTCAATGAGTAAGTCTACCAAAGTCCATACTTGGTTTTCATACATGGATCCTTTCTCAAATTTCATGGCCTCTAACCATTTGTTGGAATCTGGGCCCATCATCGCTTCTCTATAGTCCGTAGGTTCATCGTTGTCCAACAACATGACCTCTAAGACAGGGTTGCCGTACCACCCAGGAGCAGTACGCGTCCTTGTCGACCTACGAGGTTTGATAGTAACTTGATCCGAAGCTTCATGATCATCATTATTAACTTCCTCTTCAACTGACGTAGGCTCCACAGAAACATCTTTCTGCGCCGCTCTACTCTTTGGTTGAAACAAAGGTTCAACAACCTCATCAAGTTATATCTTCCTCCAACTCAATTCTTTCGAGAAAAGCTCTTTCTCGAGAAATGGACCGTTTTTAGCAATAAACATTTTGCCCTCAGATCCGAGATAGGAGGTATACCCAACTGTTTCCTTAGGGTATCCTATGAAGATGCATTTTACCGCTTTCGGTTCGAGCTTATCAAACACAAGCGTCACATTCCCAAATTCTGAAAAATGACAGTTTAAGTTTCTGCCAAACCATAATTCATAAAGTGTCATCTCAACAGATTTAGATGGTGCCCTGTTTAAAATGAATGTAGTTGTCTCTAATGCATAACCCCAAAACTATAGTGGCAAAACGACAAGAGACATCATAGTACGCACTATATCCAATAGAGCACGACTACGATGTTCGGACACACCATCACACTATGGTGTTCCAGGTGGCGTGAGTTGTGAAACAACTTCCACATTGTCTTAAGTTGTATACCAAACTCGTAACTCAGATATTCTCCTCCATGATCATATCGTAGACATTTTATCTTATTGTCATGATGATCTCAAACTTCACTCTGAATTTGCTTTAACTTTTCAAATGACTCAGACTTTTGTTTCATTAAGTAAATATACCCATATCTACTCCAATCATTAGTGAAGGTAAGAAAACAACGATATCCACTACACGCTACAACACTCATTGGATTGCATACAACAACATGTATCATTTCCAATAAGTCACTTGCCCGCTCCATCATACTGGAAAACGGGGTCCTTAGTCATCTTGCCCAAGAGGCATGGTTCGCATGTCTCAACTGATTCGAAATCGAACGAGTCCAAAGATCCATCAGCATGGAGTTTCTTCATGCGCTTTACATCAATATGACATTTAGCGATAGTGCCACAAGTATGTGGTACTATCATTATTAACTTTGTATCTTTTGGCATCAATATTATGAACATGTGTATCACTACGATCAAGATTCAATAAACCATTCTCATTGGGTGCATGACCATTGAAGGTATTATTCATGTAAACAGAATAACCATTATTCTCTAACTAAAATGAATAACCGTATTGCAATAAACATGATCTAATCACGTTCATGCTCAACGCAAACACCAAATAACATTTATTTAGGTTCATCACTAATCCCGAAGGTCGAGAGAGCGTGCGATGGTGATCACATCAACCTTGGAAACACTTCCAACACTCATCATCACCTTACCCTTAGCTAGTCTTTGTTTATTCCGTAGATTTTATTTTGAGTTACTAACATTTAGCAACCAAACCGGTATCTAATACCCATGTGAACTAGGAGTACTATCAAGGTACACGTAAATAACACGTATATCACATATACTTCTGTCAACGTTGCCAGCCTTCTTATCTACCAAGTATCTAGGGTTGTTCCACTTCAGCGACCATTCTCCTCATAATAGAAGCACTTAGCCTCGGGTTTGGGTTCAACCTTGGGTTTCTTCACTAGAGCAGCAACTGACTTGCCATGCATGAAGTTTCCCTCCTAGCCCTTGCCCTTCTCGAAACTAGTGGTTTCACTAACCATCAACACCTAATGCTCCTTCTTGATTTCTACCTTCGTGGTGTCAAACATCGCGAATAGCTCAGGGATCATTATTTCCATCCCTGGGATTTTATAGTTCATCACGAATCTCTAGTAGCTTAGTGATAGTGACTTACAAAACTATATCAATCACTATCTTATCTAGAAGATCAACTCCCACTCGATTCAAGCGATTGTAGTACCCAGACAATCTGAGCACATGCTCACCGATTGAGATATTCTCCTTCATCTTACAGGCAAAGAATCTTGTTGGAGGTCTCGTACCTCTCAACATGGCACGAGCCTGAGACCCCAATTTTAACTCTTAGAACATCTCATATGTTCCATGACGTTCAAAATGTTTTGGAGCCTCAATTCTAAGTCGTAATGCATGACGCACTGAACTATCAAGTAGTCATCAGAACGTGCCTGCCAGATGTTCACAACATCAACAGACGACGCTTGAGGGGGTGGTGCACCGAGAAGTGCATTAAGGACATAAGCCTTCTATAAGGGCATATTTCTCCTTAAGTGGTTTTGGTGATTGATGACAATGCCTTTGCGAACTAATCGCGTGCATTGAGCAGTTCAGATATCTCATGTCTAGACACAAGACGATTCAGTGCCCCTTGGAGCCTATTGAAGACGGTTGTTCTCTACGTCTCCTTTCGATGGATTTGAGTCGTAGGAAAGTCGTACTATTAAGAGGGGGTCCGCTTCATAAAGGTTTGGGTGGAATCAACACCTACACATCTATTCCATTGCACCACCTTTCCTTCTCTTCAATGGAGCTCCAGCTCGTTTTTCATTCCTGTGCAAAGTGAAAGCATGCGGGGTGTTTGCTTTCAGTGGCTAGCGGTAGTACCGCAGGAGCCCGCGATAGTACCACTCCATGGAGTGGTACTACCGCTGTCCCCTTCCCTGGTACATACGCTTGTGGTAGTAGGCGCAGATGTAATTTTTTACATCCGTCCTCTTACGGTAGTACCGTGATCCATGTCCGGTACTACTGTGCCGGACTTTTTTGCAGATTCGCCCTCTGTGGAGGTAGGCACAGAAGTAATTTTCTACTTCCGTGCATCTCTAGTGCCAGCCTCTGCTGACCATGCGGTAGTACCGCATGGGCTTGCGGTAGTACCGCTCCGGTGGTTCTACCGCTTGTTTCCTAGTGCAATTGGCCTGAGCCTGTTACTTCCGTGCAAGCGGTAGTACCGCAAGCCTTTGCGGTAGTATTGTGGCTTTTGCGATAGTACCGCGACGCGCGGGGTTGAGGGTGAGGATAATAGTTGGATCTTTTCCTCCACTATAAAAGGGAGGTCTTCTTCCTCAAGAAGTTCACCTCTTCCTTCCCAAAACTCCATTGTTGCTCAAAGCTCCATTTTAGCCCGATCTCTCTCCCTAGCCAATCAAACTTGTTGATTTTCTAGGGATTGGATGAGAAGGCCTCGATCTACACTTCCACCAAGAGAAATTTGGTTCCCCCCACTAATCCCTTGCAGATCTTGTTACTCTTGGGTTTTTTAGCACCCTAGACGGTTGAGGTCACCTCGGAGCCACATTCCATTGTGGTGAAGCTTCGTGGTGTAGTTGGGAGCCTCCAATTCAGTTGTGGAGATTGCCCCAACCTTGTTTGTAAAGGTTCAGTCACCGCCTTCAAGGGCACCAATAGTGGAATCACGGCATCTCACATTGTGTGAGGGCGTGAGGAGAATACGATGTCCCTAGTGGCTTCTTGGGGAGCATTGTGCCTCCACATCGCTCCAGCGGAGACATACTTCCTCACAAGGGAAGGAGCACCGGTAACACATCCTCGTCTCCACCAGCTCCACTTTTGGTTATCTCGCACCTTTACTTCTTGCAAGTTTTTATTGTGTTATATCTCTTGCTTGCTTGTGTACTTGTTGTGGTTAGCATCATATAGGTTATTAATCTAGTTGCACATCTAGCCAACTTATTTGATGCTAAGCCTAAATTGTTAAGGAAAAGTTAAAAAGTGTTAGTTGCCTATTCACCCCCCCCCCTCTAGTCAACCATATCAATCCTTTCACCTTCTATGCAGCAATGAGGACAATTCTCGGATCACGGACCCAGTCCGCATTATTGCTACCACCATCTTTCAACTCTATTTCTCTAGGAACATATAAAAAATCAAGGGAGCTACAACGCAAGCTAGTAATCTACAACATAATTTGCAAAGACATTTTGACTATGATCATGATAATGAGTTTAGTTAATCATATTACTTCAAAACTCCCACTCAAATTTACATCCCTCTGGTCATTCGAGTGTCACATGATCCAAATCCACCAACCCAAGTCTGATTATCACATGAGTTGAGGTGGTGTAAGAGCACATTTCTCCATGTGTGGTCTTGGTAATTGATGACACCCCTATGGACTAATGGTTGCCTTGAGTTATATTCGGAGGATTTGTCCATAGGCACTTCTTGAAGTCCATATGTTGGGTTTCAAGGAGTTTAGATGATGACCAAGGTGGTATTCAAGGTTTATCCAAAGATTGGTCATGTGAGAGTTGAGCTTATTGCAAGCATGTGTTGACGAAGAAGATTGTGTGAGCATTCATGATTACCTTCAAGACATCATCTTTATGAAGAGAGACGATAAGATACAAGGTTGATCAAGACTAAGTCAAAGAGTGAATCAAGTTGATCAACACACAAAGCATACAAGATGTACCGAGAGGGATCAAGTGATCCCATGGTATGGTAAGCATTGTCCATTACGCTTTGTGTACTAACTCATGTTCCTTGTGAGAGTTCTTTGTGGGGTTAGGTATATTTCCATGGGATTGCATCAAGAGGAAGATCCCATACAACCCATGGAAGATGACATCAAGTGGTGATCGTCATCAAGGTTGCGGTGTGCAAGTTCAAGTGAATCATCATGGAGAGATCATGCTTGAAGCTTGCCATCCATTGTGGTGACAATGGACTTGTGAAGATGTGTTGAAGAGTGGCTCACCCATGGTGGAGTATGGGGAAGCAATCTACTAGTCTTGATCGAGCCGACGCAATCAAGAAAGGTGGTCCATCTTGAGAAGGACAAGATCGTCATCATCTAGATCAAGTGGAGTATGCACAAGGCAAAGGTTTAACCTTGATAAGGTTTTCCATTTTACCGGTCTCATAGTGGTAGTTGGGAGACAGGGTTATAGGATCGATAGATGTACTATCAAGGGGGGGCTCTCAAGTGAGTAGCTTGATCGTATCGTTCGTTGAGAGCTCAAACCATTTGAATCCTTGCATCATCATGTTTCTTGGTCCTTATTTGGTTTTTCTCTATGTGAGTTTTTGAGCTTACGTCTTCATCATGATAAGTTTAAGCTCATCGAAAATAGATTTCATATGCATCATATTGTGTTTTCGGTGTTGGAGACTTTGCAAGATATTTATTGGGAAGGTAATCTTGCTTATCCTAGTGGCATTTATTCTCCATTGCTTGTTCTTATTTTAATTAGTAATTGCTGGATATCTTTCGTTGTCCTTTATCCAACAAGCTTGAGTTTGCTCAAATCGGAGCTCGTATGCGAAAGTTGTGGATGTTTTAGTATTACATGTTTTACATAGAGTGGTTGTACTGCCCCATAGAGAGGTTGTACCGGTTGACTGGTACAACCGGTGTTTGGAGCGGTTGTACTGCTCCAGAATTGGTCCGGGGGTTGTACCGGCCATGTACCACTCTACCATCGGACTCGGTTCTGTTTTGGAGCGGTTATTGGGCAGTTGTAGGCCAGTTATTCTAGTATAATTGGTACTACCGGTTGTACCGGTGAGCAGAGAGGTTGTACCGCTCCTATGTGATTCTGCACATAACGGGCAGATTCGTGGGGACCTATTTAAGGGGGCCTTCTTCCCCAATGGTCCTCATCTTTTGAGCTGGTGTTTACCCCTCATTGTTGACCCTCTTTGAGCTTGCTATCTCTCAATCCCTCCAATGATTATTGCTCCTTTTTGAGGGAAAAGTGAGAGGAGATCTAGATCCACATTTCCACCAATCACTTTCTCCTCTATGTGAGGGGAACCCCTTTGATCTAGATCTTGGAGTTCTTCATGTTCTTTTTCGTTCTTCCTCTCACTTTCCTCCATAGCATTAGTTGTTGTGGTGGGATTTGGGAGAGAAGGACTTGGGCACTCCGTGTGCCCTTGCCATTGCATTTGGTGCATAGGTTTGAGTTCTCCATGGTGATACGTGGAAGTGAGAAGTTGAGAATCTTATTACTATTGGGTGTTTGAGAACCCTAGAGCTTGTTCCTCTTGGGTGCTTTGGCGCCCTAGATGGTTGGTGATGCCTTGGAGCTCAATCATTCTGGTGCAAAGCTCCGGGTAAGCTTTGGGGTCTCCAATTAGGTTGTGGAAATTGCCCCGAGCATTTGAGGTCACCTCGGAGCCACAATCCTTTGTGGTGAAGCTTCATGGTGTTGTTGGGAGCCTCCAATTAAGTTGTGGAGTTTGTCCCAACCTTGTTTGTACGGGTTCGGTGACCACCCTCAAGGGCTCCTTAGTGGAATCACGGCATCTTGCATTGTGCAAGGGCATGGGGAGATTACGGTGGCCCTAGTTGCTTCTTGGGGAGCATTGTGCCTCCACCCTGCTCCAAACAGAGATTAGCATCCGCAAGGGTGTGAACTTCGGGATACATTGTCGTCCCTGTGTGCCTCGGTTATCTCTTACCCGAGCCCTTTGTTGGGGAATGTCGCATGGGAAACAAAAAAATTCCTATGCACACGCAAGATCTATCCATGGGGATGAGCATCTACGAGAGGGAGAGTGGATCTACATACCCTTGTAGATCGCTAAGCGGGAAGCGTTAAGAAACGCGGTTGGTATAGTCGAACGTCTTCGCGATCCAAATCGCCGAGGATCCTGCGATCTCATCACGATCCGTCCCGCGATCCAATCACGATCCGTCCCGCGAACTCATCACGATCCGTCCCGCGACCTTGATCACGGTCCTTCCGACCTAGCGCCAAACGGACGACACCTCTGCGTTCAGCAACGTACAGCTCAATGATAATCTCCGCCTTCTTGATCCAGCAAGAGGGATCGGAGATGTAGATGAGTTCACCGGCAGTGTTACGGCGCCGCGGTGATGGTGGTGGAGCAATTCCGGCAGGGCTTCGCCTAAGCACTGTAGAAATCCCATCTAGAGCAGAAACTGTGCACTGGAGGAACGGGCAGCACGTGGCTAAAAATTCTTTACCAAAACCCTAAAACCTCTAGTATATATAAGAGGAAGAGAGGAGGATTGGCGCAAGGGCAAATCCTACTAGGAGGCTTCGGCCGAAGCTAGGGAGGAGAGTCCTCCTCCTACTCCAATCCTAGTAGGATTAGGACTCTTCCTTTTTTGCCTTTTTACCTTTTTTCCACCTTTTATCTTTGGGATTTTCTTCCCTAACCACATGGGCCTTGTGTGGGACTTCCACTAGCCCACAAAGGCTGGTTTTATTCTCCCACAGCCCATGAAGGCTCTTGGGTCGAAATACCCCTCCTGATGGTCTCCCGGAACACCACAGGCACTCCCGGTACATTACCGATGAGCCCGAAACTTTTCGGGCGACCAAAATAGGACTTCCTATATATCAATCTTTACCTATGGACCATTCCAAAGCTCCTCATGACGTCCGGGATATCATCTGGGACTCCAAACAACCTTCGGTCACCACCATACATAATTCTATACTACCAAAACGTCACCAAACCTTAAGTGTGCAGACTCTACGGGTTCGAGAACTATGTAGACATGACCGAGACACCTGTACGGTCAATAACCAATAGCGGGACCTGGATGCCCATATTGGTTCCTACATATTCTATGAAGATCTTTATCGTTCGAAGCTCTATGTCAAGGATTTAGTTAATCCCGTAAGATGTTCCCTTTGTTCTTCGGTATGTTACTTGCCTGAGATTCGATCGTCGGTATCTCCATACCTAGTTCAACCTCGTTACAGGCAAGTCTCTTTACTCATTCCGTAATACAAGATCCCATGACTAACACTTAGTCACATTGCTTGCAAGGCTTATTGTGATGTTGTATTACCGAGTGGGCCCTGAGATACCTCTCTGTCACACGGAGTAACAAATCCCAGTCTTGATCCATGCCAACTCAACAGACACCCTCGGAGATACCTATAGAGCACCTTAATAGTCACCCAGTTACGTTGCGACGTTTGATACACACAAGGCACTCCTCTGGTATCCGTGATTTGCATGATCTCATGGTCATAGGAACATATACTTAACATGCAGAAAATAGTAGCAATAAACTGACACGATCATATGCTACGTTTGTAGTTTGGGTCTTGTCCATCACATCATTCTCCTAATGATGTGATTCCATTTATCAAATGACATCTCATGTCCATGGCTAGGAAAGCTTAACCATCTTTGATCAACGAGCTAGTCCATTAGAGGCATACTAGGGACATGGTTTTGTCTATGTATCCACACATGCATCTAAGTCTCCGATCAATACAATTATAGCATGGATAATAACCGATCATCATGAACAAGGAAATATGATAATAACTAATTTATTATTGCCTCTAGGGCATATTTCCAACAGTCTCCCACTTGCACTAGAGTCAATAATCTAGTTCACATCATCATGTGATTCGCATTGTTATGAATCTAACAACCCAATGAGTTCTGGGGCTTGATCATGCTTTGCATGTGAGAGAGGTCTTATAGTGAACGGGTCTGCGACATTCAGATCCGTGTGTACTTTGCAAATCTCTATGTCAAACCGTAAACACTGCTACCACACTCCACTTGGTACTATTCCAAATGGCTGCTCCACTATACGTATCCAGATTGCTACTACGAGTCATCCGGATTGGTGTTAAAGCTTGCATCGACGTAACTCTTTACGACGAACTCTTTATCACCTCCATAATCGAGAAATATCTCCTTAGTCTTTTAGTCACTAAGGATAATCTTGACCGTTGTCCAGTGATCCACTCCTGGATCACTTTTGTACCCCTTGACTGACTCATGGCAAGGCACACACCAGGTGTGGTACACAGCATGGCATAATATAGAGCCTATGGCTAAGGCATAGGGGACGATGTTCATCCTTTCTCTTTCTTCTGCCGTTGTCGATCTTTGAGTCTCACTCAACTTCACACCTTACAAACCAGGCGAGAACTCTTTCTCTGACTGATCCATTTTGAACTCTTTCAAAATCTTGTCAAGGTATGTAATCATTGAAAGTCGCATCTAGTATCTTGATCTATCTCTATAGATCTTGATGTTCAATAATTAGGTAGCTTTATCCAGGTCTTCCTTTGAAAAATTCTTTTCAAACAACCGTTTATGCTTTCCAGAAATTCTACATCATTTCCGAATAGCAATATGTCATCCACACATACTTATCAAAAGCTCTATAGTGCTCCCACTCACTTTATTGCAAATACAAGTTTCTCATAAACTTTGTATAGATTTAAAAACTTTGATCACCTTATCAAAGTGTATATTCCAACTCCGAGATGCTTGCTTCAGTCGATAGAAGGATCACTGAAGCTTGCTCACCTTTTAGCATCCTTAGGACTGATAAAACCTTCTGGTTGTATCTCATACAACCTTTCCTTAAGGAAGGAAACGATGTTTTGGCATCCATCTGCCAGATTTCATAATTGAAAAATGCAGCAACTGGTAACATAATTCCAATAGACTTTAGGATCGCTATGAGTGAGAAAGTCTCATCGTAGTCAACTCCTTGAACTTGCTGGAAACTTCTTTGCGACAAGTCGAGCTTTATAAATGGTGACATTCACCATCGTCTGTCTTCATTTTAAAGATCCATTTGTACTCAGCGACTTGCTGTCCAACGAGCAAGTCTACCAAAGTCTATACTTGGTTTTCATATATGGATCCTTTCTCGGATTTCATGGCCTCTAACCATTTGTCAGAATCCGGGCCCATCATCGCTTCTCCATAGCCCGTAGGTTCATCGTTGTTCAAAAACATGACCTCCAAGACAGGGTTGTCGTACCGCTCAGGAGCAGTACACGTCCTTGTCGACCTACGAGGTTTGATAGTAACTTGATCCGAAGCTTCATGATCATCATCATTAACTTCCTCTTCAACTAACGTAGGCTTCATAGAAACATCTTCCTGCGCTGCGCTACTCTCTGGTTGAACAAAGGTTCAACAACCTCATCAAGTTCTATCTTCCTCCCACTCAATTCTTTCGAGAGAAACTCTTTCTCAAGAAAGGACCCAGTTTTAGCAACAAACATTTTATTCTTGGATCTGAGATAGAAGGTTTACCCAACTGTCCTTAGGGTATTCTATGAAGATGCATTTGTCTGCTTTGGGTTCGAGCTCATTAGGTGAAAACCCTTTTTCACATAAGTGTTGCAGCCCCAAACATTAAGAAATGACAGATTAGGTTTCTATCAAACCATAATTCACACGGTGTCATCTCAACGGATTTAGATGGTGCCCTATCTAAAGTGAATGTAGTTGTCTCTAATGCATAACCCCAAAACGATAGTGGTAAAAGGATAAGAGACATCATAATTTGCACCATATCCAATAGAGCACGACTATGACGTTCGGACACACCATCACACTATGGTGTTCCAGGTGGCGTGAGTTGTGAAACAACTTTCACATTGTCTTAATTTGTATACCAAACTCGTAACTCGGATATTCACCTCCACGATCATATCACGGACATTTTATCTTCTTGTCACGATGATCTTAAACTTCACTCTGAATTTGCTTGAACTATTTCAAATGATTCAGACTTGCGTTTCATTAAGTAAATATACACTATTATCTACTCAAATCATCAATGAAGGTAAGAAAATAACGATATCCACCGCATGCTACAAGACTCATTGGATTGCATACATCAACATGTATCATTTCCCAATAAATCACTTGCCCGCTCCATCAAACCAGAAAACGGGGTCCTTAGTCATCTTGCCCAAGAGGCATGGTTCGCATGTCTCAACCGATTCAAAATCGAATGATTCCAAAGATCCATCAGCATGGAGTTTCTTCATGCGTTTTATACCAACATGACATTCAGCGGCAATGCCACAAGTATGTGGTACTATCATTATTAACTTTGTATCTTTTGGCATCAATGTTATGAACATGTGTATTACTACGATCAAGATTCAACAAACCATTCTCACTAGGTGCATGACCATTGAAGGTATTATTCATGTAAACAGAATAACCATTATTCTAACTTAAATGAATAACCGTGTTGCAATAAACACGATCTAATCACGTTCATGCTCAATGCAAAACACCAAATAACATTTATTTAGGTTCGTCACTAATCCCGAAGGTAGAGAGAGCGTGCGATGTTGATCACATCAACCTTGGAAACATTTCCAACACACATCGTCACCTCACCCTTAGCTAGTGCTCCGTTTATTCCGTAGCTTTTATTTCAAGTTACTAACATTTAGCAACCGAACCGGTATCCAATACCCAGGTGCTACTAGGAGTACTAGCAAGGTACTCTTCCTTTTTTGCCTTTTTGCCTTTTTTTCCACCTTTTATCTTTGGGCTTTTCTTCCCTAACCACATGGGCCTTGTGTGGGACTTCCACCAGCCCACAAAGGCTGGTATTTACTCTCCCACAGCCCATGAAGGCTCTTGGGTCGAAATACCCCTCCCGATGGTCTCCCGAAACACCACAGGCACTCCCGGTACATTACCGATGAGCCCGAAACTTTTCGGGCGACCAAAATAGGACTTCATATATATCAATATTTACCTCTGGAGCATTCCGAAGCTCCTCGTGATGTCCGGATCTCATCTGGGACTCCGAACAACCTTCGGTCACCACCATACATAACTCTATACTACCGAAACGTCACCAAACCTTAAGTGTGCAGACCCTGCGGGTTCGAGAACTATGTAGACATGACCGAGACACCTCTACGGTCAATAACCAATAGCGGGACCTGGATGCCCATATTGGTTCCTACATATTCTACGAATATCTTTATCGATCGAACCTCTATGTCAAGGATTTAGTTAATCCCGTAAGATGTTCCCTTTGTTCTTCGGTATGTTACTTGCCCGAGATTCGATCGTCGGTATCTCCATACCTAGTTCAACCTTGTTACAGGCAAGTCTCTTTACTCATTCCGTAATACAAGATCCCGTGACTAACACTTAGTCACATTGCTTGCAAGGCTTATTGTGATGTTGTATTACCGAGTGGGCCCTGAGATACCTCTCTGTCACACGAAGTAACAAATCCCAGTCTTGATCCATGCCAACTCAATAGACACCCTCAGAGATACCTATAGAGCACCTTAATAGTCACCCAGTTGCGTTGCAACGTTTGATACACACAAGGCACTCCTCTAGTATCCGTGAGTTGCATGATCTCATGGTCATAGGAACATATACTTGACATGCAGAAAACAGTAGCAATAAACTGACACGATCATATGCTACGTTTGTAGTTTGGGTCTTGTCCATCACATCATTCTCCTAATGATGTGATTCCATTTATCAAATGACATCTCATGTCCATGGCTAGGAAACCTTAACCATCTTTGATCAACGAGCTAGTCCATTAGAGGCATACTAGGGACATGGTTTTGTCTATGTATCCACACATGCATCTAAGTCTCCAATCAATACAATTATAGCATGGATAATAACCGATCATTATGAACAAGGAAATATGATAATAACTAATTTATTATTGCCTCTAGGGCATATTTCCAACACCCTTTACTTATGCACTTTACTTTGTGATAGCCATATTGTTTCATGTTATATATCTTGCTATCACTTAGTTGTTTATCTTGCTTAGCATAAGTTGTTGGTGCACATAGGTGAGCCTAGTTGTTTTAGGTTTGGTGCTTGACTAATTAAATGATAGTTTTATTCCGCATTGGTTCAAGCCTAAACCGTAATTATTTTAAAGCGCTTATTCACCCCCTCTCTAGGCGGCATCCACGCCCTTTTAGGTGGTTTCAATGGTGAACATCTTCATGTTGATCATATCTACTATATGACTCATGTTCGACCTTTCGGTCTCTCGTGTTCCGAGGCCATGTCTGTTAATGCTAGGCTCGTCAAGCTTAACCCGAGTGTTCCGCATGTGCAACACTGGCTTGCACCCGTTGTATGCGAACGTAGAGTCTATCACACCCGATCATCACATGGTGTCTCGAAACGACGAACTTTCGCAACGGTGCACACTCGGGGAGGACACAATTTTATCTTGGAATTTAAGTGAGGGATCACCTTATAATGCTACCGCCGTCCTAAGCAAAATAAGATGCATAAAAGGATTAACATCACATGCAAAACATAAGTGACATGATATGGCCATGAACTTGTGCTTTCGATCTCCATCTCCAAAGCACCGGCATGATCTCCATCGTCACCGGCATGACACCATGATCTCCATCATCTTGATCTCCATCAATGTGTCGCCATGAGGTTGTCGCGCCGACTGTTGCTTCCACGACTATTGCTAACTCATATCGATAAAGTAAAGCAAAACGGCAAAAATAATTAAAGACAACCCTATGGCTCATGTCGTTTGCCATACTCATCGACATGCAAGTCATGATATTCTATACAATACATGATCATCTCATACATCACATATATCTCATCATGTAATTGTCCATATCACATCAACACATACCCTGCAAAAACAAGTTAGACGTCCTTTAATTGTTGTTGCATGTTTTACATGGCTGCTACGGGTATCTAGCAAGAACAATTCTCACCTATGCAAAAACCACAAAGGTGATACACAAATTGCTATTCAACCTTCTCAAGGACCGCCTTTGTCGAATCCGATCCAACTAGAGTAGGAGAGACAAACACACGCTAGCCTTATTTGTGCAACAAAGTTACACGTCAGTCGATGGAACCGGTCTCTCGTAAGCGTACGAGTAAGGTTGGTCCGGGCCTCATCATCCCACAATACCTCTGAATCAAAACACGACCAAGGGAGGAACCAATCTGAGCATCAACGCCCACAAACTCCTTTGTGTTCTACTCGTGATCTCATCTACACATAGACCTAGCTCATGATGCCACTATTGGGGAACGTTGCATGGGAAACAAAAAATTTCCTACGCACACGCAAGATCTATCCATGGTGATGAGCATCTACGAGAGGGAGAGTGGATCTACATACCCTTGTAGATCGCTAAGCGGGAAGCGTTAAGGAACACGGTTGATGTAGTCGAACGTCTTCATGATCCAAATCGCCAAGCATACCGCGATCCCATCACGATCCTTTGCACGATCCAATCACGATCCGTCCCGCGGTCAAATCACGAATCGTCTCGCGATCCTGATCATAGTCCTTCCGATCTAGCGCCGAACGGACGGAGCCTCCGCGTTCAGCACATGTACAGCTCGATGACGATCTCTACCTTCTTGATCCATCAAGAGGGAGTGGAGAGGTAGATGAGTTCTCCGGTAGTGCGACGACGTGGCGGCGATGGTAGTGGAGCTATTCCGACAGGGCTTCGCCTAAGCACCACCAAACTAGACTAGAGGAGAAAACGATCTAGATGAAGTAGAGGGAGCACATGGAAATTAGGGCTAGATCTCCCCTCTAAATCCTCTAGTATATATAGGAGGGATGGAGGGGAGGAGGCAGCCTCAAACCCTCAAGGTTTGTCCGAAATTCGAGGTGGAGGAGTCCTACTCCAATCCTATTAGGAGTAGGATTCCTCCTCTCCACTTGGAAACACTTTCCACCTTTTCCACCTTTGGGTTTTTCCACCCCTAGCCGCATGGGCCTTAGTGGGGGGTTCGGCCAGCCCACTAGGGGCTGGTTTGACTCCTCCCACAGCCCATGAGGTCCTTTGGGTTGAGACACCCCTCCCGATGGGCCCCGGTACCCTCCCAGCACTCCCAGCACACTATCGAAGTACCCGAAACTTTTCCGGTGACCAAAACATGACTTCCTATATATCAATCTTTACATACGGACCATTTCGGAGCTCCTCGTTATGTCCAGGATCTCATCCGGGACTCCGAACAACCTTCGGTCACCAACATACATAACTCAATACTACCGAAACGTCACCGAACGTTTAAGTGTGCAGACCCTGCAGGTTCGAAAACTATGTAGACATGACCGAGACACCTCTACGGTCAATAACCAATAACGGACCTGGATGCCCATATTGGTTCCTACATATTCTACGAAAATATTTATCGGTTGAACCTCTATGTCAAGGATTCAGCTAATCCCGTATGATGTTCCTATTGTTCTTCGATATGTTACTTGCTCGAGATTCGTTCGTCGGTATCTCCATACCTAGTTCAATCTCGTTACCGGCAAGTCTCTTTACTCGTTTCGTAATACAAGATCACGTGGCTAACACTTTAGTCACTTTGCTTGCAAGGCTTGTTGTGATGTTGTATTACCGAGTGGGCCTTGAGATATCTCTCCGTCACACGGAGTAACAAATCCCAGTCTTGATCCATGTCAACCCAACAGACACCCTCGAAGATACCTGTAGAGCACCTTTATAGTCACTCAATTACGTTGCGACATTTCATACACATAAGGTACTCCTCCGGTGTCAGTGGGTTGCATGATCTCATGGTCATAGGAACAGATGCTTGACATGCAGAAAACTATAGCAATAAACTGACACGATCATATGCTATGTTTATAGTTTGAGTCTTGTCCATCACATCATTCTCCTAATGATGTGAACCCGTTATCAAATGACATCTCATGTCCATGGCTAGGAAACCTTGACCATCTTTGATCAACGAGCTAGTCTATTAGAGGCATACTAGGGACATGGTGTTGTCTATGTATCCACACATGTATCTGAGTTTTCGATCAATACAATTCTAGCATGGATAATAAACGATTATCATGAACAAGAAAATATGATAATAACTAATTTATTATTGCCTCTAGGGCATATTTCCAACACATACCATATTAGTGATATTGGCAATTGACGATTTCCATGCGAGCAGAATACCTTCACGGGTCTCCACACCCGGCAGGTGAAGTAAACCAATCAAATATGACACCAACACATTGCAAGCAGGTGAAGGGATCAATTACATGTAGCTCAGTTTCCTGTAGGCACATAATCATCGGTCGAGTCGAGTCTACAAATTCATGAAGCGCGCGCCTTGCGTTCGCCGGGGAATGTAGTCCCCTGATGTTCCAGCATATGAACTCCGGGGAGGGGACTAGCAAAAGTGTAACTAGGTGAGGCTATCCGGTGCAATAATAAAATAAAATAAAGCTGGGATTTTCGAACACGGTACATATGCAAGCGCTTATATATACGCGCATACACTCATCCTTATGAACGCAAACACGCACACCCTATCCCTATAAGCATCTCCGAAAAACTGAGTCGGCATATCATCTTTAGATTTACAATGCGAGCACCAGGATTTGAACCCTGATAGACTGAAAATACCATTATTCCTCTAACCATCCAACCACACATTATTTCGTAGCGACTTTTCTTTTGATAGTAGTAGTAGCAAGTGAACATTCTGCTACTGCCCCATGAGGTTTCATCGTTATCATGCTATATAGGTGGGTGCTACCTCATACTTCGTCGACACTACATCACACCTTTTTTTTTATCACTGATTACGGCAAGATCAAAAGGAGGTAAAGTTGCCTTGATTACGTTATATTACTGCAGTAAGGATAGGATCGACTATCAAGTGGGATTCATCTCACTTAGCAGCCAATGAACACAGTGCCAAATAACACATTGATCCCGACCAATCAGCATAAGCCCGCGGCGGAAAAACCCTCTCCGTACGATGAAAAAGCAAGCGCGTGCTACATCGCCACATAGGCACGACGGCGAAACCCCCGGCATCCCTATCCGCGGACACGCACACGCACGGTGCACCCAATCCTCAGCATCATCAGATGACCAGAGAGAAAAGCATCCATGGCCGTCGCGAACGCACCAACCAAGCTTTTCACCCGCTCGCCTTTGACGCCCGCTCGCTCGCTCACTCAACCGCGCCTCGCTTATTAAAAAACCGCGCGCGGCGAGGCGGCTACATGAAGGAACGAGCTCGGCGTGACGCCGGCGACCAGTGGCAGCAGCGGCTTGTAGAGTGGAGAGCGACCCCGCGTGAGGGGGACGGGCGGGCGGGGCGCAAGTGCAAGTGGGGTGCCGCCCGCGCAGCGCAGCCACAAGACGCGCGCGCGCCGTGGCCCACGCGGCGGGGCCCCCCTGCCCCGCACCCCAAAACGCACGGCCAAAACCCCGCACGCCCCCCCAGCGGCGCCACCACCCACACACTTCCACCCAACCCGGCCCGGCGCCACACCGCGACGCGACCACCACGCACGCTGCCGGACGGACGCCGCCGCGCTACGGACAAAAGCATCCCTCTCCCCTCCCCTCCCCTCCCCCGGTCCAGCGAGCGAGAGACCGCCACCGGCACCGGCACCGGCACCCAACGGAGCCAAGCACGTCCGCGCGTTCCTCCTCATGGTCTCCACGAACCCGCCGCCGGCGCCGCCGGCGCTGTCCGACGCGGCCGCCGCCGCCGCGTCGGGCGACGACGCCAGCAAGAAGGTGCGGAAGCCCTACACCATCACCAAGTCGCGCGAGAGCTGGACGGAGCAGGAGCACGACAAGTTCCTCGAGGCCCTCCAGCTGTAAGCAGACGCTCAACTGCTGTGGCTGTGCTCCACGGTTTTCTTCCCCGGTCCCCCTTTTGTGCTTCTCCTCGCGATTCCATTCGCCCCTGGATCAGAACCTCGCATGGCTTCCATGTTCATGCGGTCTTTGGGCCAGCGATTGGATATGTTTTTCTAGCCTTTTTTGATGCGTTGGTTAGCTCGCGCTGATTAAATTTTGTGCCTAGTGTTTGCTGAACTTGCTTTGTTCTTTCGGTTGTGTAAAGTTTGATGATAGATAGACTAGCATATAAAGGCTCCATTTGTAATTGTGCTGCGTTTTTAAAGCCATTTTTTTTTCAGTCAAGAGCATAATTTTTCTGGCCATAAATATTTACTAGATTTCAGGAAACATTCCTACAACCCCTAGATTACCCAGAGTCTCACACGTTCACCGTTTACACCACCATCATTGATGTACGAGGTCTTTTTCAGGATGTATAGGTGCAATAGTTTTCGTTCAGGTGTGCCAATAATGTGTTTTTTGTGCCGATAGTTGGACAGTTACTGTAGTTGAATTCACCTATATGTGTTAAAGATTTGATAGTCAATTATAAGATTTTGTCTTAATGTGACATTAATGTGGAGAATTTTGGGTTCTTTTCAGCTTTGATCGTGACTGGAAAAAGATAGAAGCTTTTGTTGGTTCCAAGACTGTCATCCAGGTATTTGGATTGTAAACTGAAAAATCAACTGAAATTATGCATCAATTTGCACCCCAACCCCAACGTAGTGGAGCACCTTACTAATGGAGATGTCGGCTGCTTTGTAAACAACCGATGTCTCCTCGTTTTTCTGTGCAAACATTGCACAAGCACTTGGGATCGATTTTCCTGGCAATAGCTTCTCCGGTAAACCCATTTTCATTTTACATATTAACTTGTTTTTGCAGATAAGGAGCCATGCACAGAAGTACTTTTTGAAGGTTCAGAAAAATGGAACCAGCGAACATGTCCCACCTCCGCGACCAAAGCGTAAAGCAGCTCACCCTTACCCTCAGAAGGCCTCCAAAAATGGTGAGTCATCGAACTTAGTTTTACAAGCAACAATTTTTACATTATCATTTCATCGGTGCCTCTTTATACCGACAGTTGCTTCACAATCTTCTCGTCTTGCAGAGCCAGGATATGCCCTGAAGACAGATCCATCCGCCATGCTTAGAAACTCAGGAATGAATGTTGCTGTTTCTTCGTGGACCCACAATTCTATCCCTCCAGTTGTCGCCTCATCTTTCATGAAAGGTTTGTACTCCAAGGTGCCTTTCCTATATAAATAGTCCAAGTGTAATCTTCATCAGTTAATCCTTACCTCCTTTCGCTCAGAAGATTTAGGTGCTGGGTCTATGGGTCCAAACATTTTTTGCTCAAGCAGTAGTGAAGGCCCTCCAAGGGCATGGCAATCTGGTGAAACCAATGATCAGATAAATCAAGTTCCATCACTCCGCAGTCAGTACCTCTAGTCCTTAGAAACTTCTGATAGTCTATTTATGTCCGAGACTTTTGCAGTTCTGTTCTACTCCCTCCGTTCTAAAATAAGTGTCTCGAGCTTAGTACAACTTTGTACTAGAGCTAGTACAAAGTTGACACTTATTTTGGGACGGAGGGAGTAGTATTTCGAAAACACAGTTCCTTCTTTAGAATGAATAAATAGGATAAAGAAATTCTTATAGCTCATTCGCCCATAGATTTTACTTTATTGTTATCATGGCTTTTGTCACAGGACTGCTTTTTTTATCCAACCTGCCATTTTAAACTCCTTTAACCCTCTCTTTCAAATTTTGATACAGTTATGCCAGATTTTGCACAAGTATACAACTTCTTAGGCAGCGTTTTCGATCCAAGCACAAAGGGCCATTTGCAGAAACTGAAGGAGATGAATCCAATTGATGTTGAAACGGTATGTGAATCATTGATATACTAGGTTTTCTTCTATTCATAAAGAAATTGACCATAAGCATAGCTTAACTAAGGCTATGGTTGTAATATTGCATTGCCCAATTTCTCCTCCAAAATAATTGCTTTGTCAAATCAAGAATTTATAAATCACAAGAATAAATACTCTGCTGCTCTAAAATTTCTTATGTAACTACAGACTTATGCAGAATGCTCCTGATTTAAGCATAGCAACAAACTTTATATGCATGTTTAGTTTTTAAGCATTGCAACAAACTGTATATGCATGTTTTGTCTTCATTTTTAACCATTTGTATCATGTCAAAACTAATAGATGGCATGTTGAATTCATAATTTCTCGAATATTAATTATATGCATGTTGGACAAACTGTATATGCATGTTGAATTCATAATTTCTAGAATAGTAATGGTTTCAAATGTCTACTTTTCATCAACTGATATGTGTGCCTTTTGATCTCTAGGCACTGTTGTTGATGAGAAATCTATCCATCAACTTGACTAGCCCTGATTTTGAAGATCAAGTAAGTAGCTCTCCAATATTTCGTTAGGCTATAGATCATATTTGCACTAAATGGTTCCCTGCCTTTTCATGTTGCCAGCAGTTGTTATAATTTATAACTCAAGTTGTTGTAGTTTTTGTTCAGAACTTCTGTGCATATTGCCACGCTTATTTCTCTTTTTGTAGACCTTTCTTTACTACATCTGAAAGGTAATGCTAATAGCAGAGCTAGTTCACGCCTTATGCATGTATTGTTGTATGTTAACAGTCATTATGTTCTATGGTGGTGTCAAGGTAACCAGTTTAATACATCCCGTAAATGCATATTTGATGAGCAGTCAGTCAGTTTCAGATGGTTAACTCCTTATTTGGTCAGTAGCAGAAGTTATTTCTTTCATATAAAGAAACTGTGCAGGATTTCAACAGCATGTTCGTGTCTTCTTGAACTTGGGTGTCTCTTCACACACTGTGCTTCTAGCAGGGTTTACCCAATTGCCATGGTTTCTGCCTTTCTGGTACTGTCAGTACAACTTGTTGCCACTGTGCAGAATGACTGGAATATTTGGGCAGCTATCATGTGTGTAAAGTCATCATGTTTTGCAAACTTTCAAAATTATCAGAAATTTGGTATGTTCTGATACCCATTTCTTCTCCAAAATCGAAAAGGGGCACATTAATTTGTATTGTAAATAGTTAACCTTCAAGGGAAAATGTGTCTCTTAAGCATGTTGAGCCTGGGAAGTAAGAAATGATTTGAACTGATACTCAACTCCAGCATCCGTATTAGTTCCATTACCTATTCAGAATATAAATTGTTTTAATCTGAAAAGGGCACTAACATGTATCCTATGCAACACAATACAGAGGAAGTTGCTGTCTTCGTACAATTCCACCTCTGATGGGCTTGAGCTAGGGAGCTCCAGAAGCTCACTTCTTACGGATAGTGCATTGAGCCTTTTTTGATAGTTCATGTAAGTCTCGCATCATCTTGTTCCATTTTCATCTATCCTTTGTAGTTTGTACGATTCAGAGGGAATTATGTGACTATTTCAGGATTAAAGGCAGATGGTGCCACCTATAGTTTCAGCTCGATCTCTGAATAGGGGTTTTCCCTGGAGCACCCATGAAGGCGCTTACCCCATTGTATTTCTAGCTAGCTTCGAACCGTAGAATGTGTAAGGGTGCAACCATGTACAGTAGGCTTCCATAAGGTGAGATCTGTCTATAGCCTGATGTGTATATATTTTCGCCCCGAACTGTGTATCTTTCCTCCCCTGATACCTTGGCGCGGATGTTGCTTCAGTCAAGGCTTGAAAGTGCTGTTCTTAGTGATGGTAAATGGAAAGGAAATTTTGAGTAATGCTGGTACTCCCTTTTCCCTCCATTGAGTTCAGCCGGTGATGTCGTTTTCGTTTCCGTGTCTGGTAAGATACTGTCCCGTGTGTCGTGTGACCATGACATAAGCATAATACTCCATCTGTTGTCTGTTCAGAATTGCTTTCAGCTGAGGTTATCACAAGCAATTCAGTTGGGGTTATCATAAACGCGGCTTATTTTCCGCATGGATTCGTGTTTCTGTTACGCATTGCGTATGCGCCTTTTACTAAAACGTACTTATATTCTGAACCAGACGGTGACTTGTGCACTTGCCATTTAAGTTCTGTAATGAGAAAGAACCCAGCGAACCATCGCATTTGTGTTGTTGTGTACCGACTGGTCTATAGTTTGTTTTCTGCTAAGTTTGGATAACCAGTGTAAGTTTAAGCGAAAATGTAATACTCCCTCCGTTCCTAAATACAAGTTTTTTAGAGATTCCACCATAGACTATCTACGAAGCAAAATGAATGAATCTACATTTTAAAATATGTTTATATACATTTGTATGTAATTTCGTAATGAAATCTTATAAAAACTTATATTTAGGAATGAAGGGAATAATTTGCATGCGACCACTGAAAGATCGAATCCACAAAGTACTTCCGTAGTTCTAGTTCTGTTTGATGAGAAATAAAAAGGAGGCATAATTGACAAAGGAATTACATACTTCTGATGAGAAGGAAAAAGGAAGCATAATTGACAAAGCAATCACGCTCTGCCAGCAGGAATCACTTGGATCTGGGGCATACCTGGCCAAACAGGCCGGGCTTAACGGGCCGGCCGTCGGCCCGGCACGCGGCCCGGCACGAGCTAAACGGGTCGTGCCAGGCCCACGGCCGTGCTTGGGCCGTCACCCTAGCACGCGGGCCGGCATGGCACGGCCCGATTAGCTTATTTTTTTTTATTTTTTTATATGGCCCAATAAGTAAAAATAGACTAAAAAACGCTCAATGGGTCAAATAGTAGGCATTTTAGCGGGCCTGGCGTGCCGACGGGCCGGCCCGATTAGCAAACGGGCCGTGCCCGGGCCGGCACGGCACGACCCCGTTAGTAATCGTGCCGCGGCGGGCCGGGCCGGGCCGGGCACGATTACCAGCGGGCCGTGCCGGGCCGGCCCATTTGGCCAGGTATGATCTGGGGCCGTCGATTCCAGCGCTGCTATACAGTCGCTGTGTGGGAGATGTGGCCGGGGATTGGGAGGAACCCATTTTCCATCTATGTTTCGATCCTTGGTCTATCCATATGGTTGCGGGTGGCTGATTTTCGGTGTGCTTTTGGGACGCGTTAGGTTGCTCGTATTAGGGTTAGTCAGGCCCGCACGGGCAGTTTTTTACCTTATTGGTTGCCTGACCCACATCCAAATTTTGGCCGGCACGAATCTTAAAGAAGTGCTTAGCCAGGCGGCGCGCTAGGAACGATCGAATTGATAGCTTTCAACGAGTCAGGCTCGAGCGATGTAGGGGAGGGGAACGCCGTGTTGTGCAGTTGCGGGCAGGGAGATGGCGGGAGCGATGGCGCGCCTTCGAAAAAGCGGTGGGATTCGGTCGCCCTATATAGCCAGGGTGACCGGCGTGGCAAAACTTCCGCCACCATTTCCCCCCTCTCGAGCTCTCCCTCCGACACGGATCAACCTCGACGACGAGGTAAGCGGCACACCTACTCCGGCAACCAGTTGACTACGACGGCCGATCGACTCCTCGAGGTAAGCGGCACACCTACTCCGGCAACCAGTGGACTACGGCGGCCGATCGACTCCTCGAGGTAAGCGGCACACCTACTCCGGCAACCAGTTGACTACGGCGGCCGATCGACTCCTCCTCTTCTCCTTCGTGTCAGGTGAGGGAGTCCTGGACTAAGGGGTCCTCGGGCCGTTGCCCTATCTCCCAATAGGCCGGCTTGGTGGGCCGCTCTCTGACTATTGCAGGAAGGTCCGGATACATCGAGACCCCGTGTTCTAGAAGGAAGTCCCGAAGGCGCGTCGTGCACTCCAAGTCAAGATGAGGAAATCGACGTCTCCATCCCCGGCAGGAGACCTGTCATGTGTAAACCCTAGGTACCCCCCCCGGTGTCTATATAAACAGGGAGGGTTTTAGATTGTAAAGCAGAGAAACTCATCTAGGGTTTTAGCTATTCGATCTCGTGGTAGATCAACTATGTAACTTTCATACACATCAATATAATCAAGCAAGATGTAGGGTTTTACCTCCATAGGAGGACCTGAACCTGGGTAAACATCGTATCCTTCGTCTCTTGTTACCATCGATCCTAGTCTCACAGCTCGGGACCCCCTACCCGAGATCCACCGATTTTGACACTGACATTGGTGCTCTCGTTGAGAGTTCCTCTGTGATCGCCAAAGGAATCGATGGCTCGTGTTGTCATTAACGAAGAAGTCCGTAACATGGACTCCTTTTTCCCTGGACAGATCTTCGCTTTTGGCAGCATTGTGCTACACGCTGACCCGATCGGCCGTCTTGGCCGAGTCGGGAGCTTCGCCCCTGATCAAGATGTCAGATTGGGAACCTAGAGTTCTCTGTAGACTCTCATGGCGATCTTTCCTCACCGGGCTCGCAATCTCATCTGACACGCCCGAGGACTCCGAGGCCTTAACCTCGGATTTCTCTTTCGATCCTGCCCGTGGGACCAACCCCGGCGGTGATGTGGATTTTAGTCGGGATCTGGCCATAGCACCAGATGGCCGGAGACCAGCTCCTACCGAACACACTTCTTGTGCGGACGCATTGGAGGTTAACTCCGAAAGCTCTAAGCAAATTGACCTGATCGAGCTCTCGACACTCAACAAGGCTCTATATCGGATCTTATCGATGAATATTATTGACGATCCAACCCCGATCCACGTTCAGATCGGTCTTGACGTGGGTCAAGAGGATTTTTTTATCCCACCCACCACCCACTTCGTAGCCACTATCGAAGACTTAACCGATATGTTGGACTACACCTTCGAGGAGGTAGAAGACATGGATGAAGAGGATTGCTCTCCCACCCCCGTCAACACCGGGCGATGGACGACCACCTCCACCTACGACGTCTACACAGTGGATACTCCAGCCAATAACGGCGAGCACACCCCCGCAAACAATGGCGATAAATCAGGTGAAGCATCGTCAAGGCACCGGAAACCGTGCAAACGATCAAAGGCAAAAAAGGGAAGGGAAGTTATTGCCGGCACCGGGGAAAGAGATACCCCGGAAGACCTCGGCGATCCCGATATCCCCGAGCAGACGCTAGAGGACCAGGAAAGGCCGGAGGACCAGCGCGACCCCGAAGATCCAAACGATTCCGAGGATGACAACTAACTCCCCCCTGTAGAGGAGGAGGATAGCCCGGACGTCAAAGACTTCACCGTCACCGAAAACCTTGAGGATCGGGAACGGTTTAGGAAAAAGCTTAAAGCCACTGCCCGAAGCCTGGAGGCAAAAGAACGATAGCTTAAGGCCGAACAGGATAATGTCAACAATAGATGGACGAGGGTCCTATCAGCCGAGGAAGGATACGGTACCGGTCTATTGGACCAACCCAAGAGCTACCCACGCCGACGGCTACTGCCGCAATTCGACAACGAGGTACCTAATACACCGTCTCCCACGCACACTCCTATTGGAAATATGCCCTAGAGGAAATAATAAAATGGTTATTATTATATTTCCTTGTTCATGATACTTGTTTATTATCCATGCTATAATTGTAATGACTGGAAACACATTGCATGTGTGGATACATAGACAACACTTTGTCCCTAGTGTGCCTCTAGTAGACTAGCTCGTTGATCAAAGATGGTCAAGGTGTCCTAGACATTGACATGAGATGTCATTTGATAACGGGATCACATCATTAGGAGAATGATGAGACGAACAATACCCAAACTATATATAAACGTAGCATTTGATCATGTCAGTTTATTGCTACAGTTTTCTGCATGTCAAGTATCTGTTCCTATGACCGTGAGATCATGCAACTCACTGACACCGGAGGAGTACCTTGTGTGTATCAAGCGTCGCAACGTAACTGGGTGACTATAAAGGTGCTCTACAGGTATCTTCAAGGGTGTTTGTTGGGTTGGCATGGATCAAGACTGGGATTTGTTACTCCGTGTGACGGAGAGGTATCTCGGGGCCCACTCGGTAATACAACATCACAATAAGCCTTGCAAGCAATGTGACTAAGTGTTAGCCATGGGATCTTGTAGTACGTAACGAGTAAAGAGACTTGCCAGTAACGAGATTTAACTAGGTATGGAGATGCCGACGATCGAATCTCGGGCAAGTAACATACCGAAGAACAAAGGGAACATCATACGGGATTAACTGAATCCTTGACATAGAGGTTCAACCGATAAAGATCTTCGTAGAATATGTATGAACCAATATGGGCATCCAGGTCCCGCTATTGGTTATTGACCGTAGAGGTGTCTCGATCATGTCTACATAGTTCTCGAACCCGCGTGGTCTGCACACTTAAGGTTCGATGATGTTTCAGTAGTATAGAGTTATGTATGGTGGTGACCGAAGGTTGTTCGGAGTCCCAGATGAGATCCCGAACGTCACGAGGGACTCCGGAATGGTTCGGAGGTAAAGATTGATATATAGGAAGTCCTGTTTTGGTCATCGGAAAAGTTTCGGGCTCATCGGTAGTGTACCGGGAGTGCCAGGAGGGTACCGGGGGACCATCGGGAGAGGTATTTCGACCCAAGAGTCTACATGGGCTGTGGGGGGAGGTATACCAGCCCTTAATGGGCTGGCCAAAGCCCCACAAGAAGCCCATGCGGCTGAGGTGAAGAAACCTGTCGGGACCCCGATGCTAAGTCATATGATTCCATACTGTAACAAGCCACATCACTTTGCGGCCTCACGCACGGTACTCCACGGCTGCCACCTTACCTTGGCCGGGACCGTTTGCGTCTTTTGGCTCACGTATGTGAACATGTCACTGGCAATCACACAACAAAGAACCCGGGCCGACATGACTAGTCATAGAACCCAAGTGGCACATCCGTACGGAAACAGGCATACATAACCCAGCAATGCCGGTGTCGGTCTCAAGCGTGTGTAGACGAGTCATAGCAAGCTACAAGGACTCCATTACGTCGCAAGACACGAATGTCATCACTGCACGTAGACGAGTCGTAGCAGGCTACGGGGACTCCATTACACTGCGAGACATTTCCCCGAAGGAACAGACACAACAACAAAGAAGGATACATGCCAGTCAATCAATGTGTCCGGAGCAGTACCAAGCTACCATGGCTCGGTGGAAGCACAAAGAGGCAGTTTCTCGTAAAGAGTACTACTACAGGCACACGACTAGGTGTCGGATCCTATACATACCGTTGCACGTCACACGTACGCACGACATGCCCGATATGCATAGATACAACCATGGCATCATAACATAACGATATAATAACATGACTTTTATTTAAGAGGCTCAGACGAGCCTTGCATAATATGTTCATACAGACAGGGGTCACATGACCCGGCACTCAAGTCATACAAACATAGTCATACAAGCCAGCGGAAACTAAAGCTGTCTGAGTACAGACGGCCAAATATAAAAGAGGCACATGGCCTGACTATCTACAACCCAACACATGGGCAAGATCGTAGCTGGGACACCAGCTATTCGGCATCGTCAACGTCTAGATAGAACCCACCTGATGGGTCCTGGTTCTCTTCTGCAACATTAATTAAGCAAGGATGAGTACAATCGTACTCAGCAAGTCTTTAAAACAGACCTAGTCTATTTATGCTCATGTATCAACAAGGGGGTGGTGGAGTTTATGCAGAAAGCCAGCTTTGACTCATGACTAACCTACACTACTCAGTTTTAAATTCTTTGTTACAATTTCAATTATCGCACACGAGTCCACTAACTCCATCACAATACACCACCATGGACTCACCTTCCCCTTCCGGAAGAGTGCCATCCACGCTACTCACACTTGTCTTGAGATTTTTAGAAGTCTCCATTTGATTATCTATGAACAGCATAAGTTCTCCAAGTAGTCCATATCCGAGGACGCGGCTATTCGAATAGTTTCATAACCCTGCAGGGGTGTACTTCTTCACACACGCTCTTGCCACTTATCGTTGTGTGCTTATAAAACCATGCACCTCGGCAACCTTCAAGCGGATGCCCAGCAAGGGAGTTGGCCACGACCGTCAATCACATAAGACCTCTAGTCCAGGCTACCGCCTATTTTAGACTGACCCGCACGAAAGTCCGGCCGAAGTTTCCGCTACGGTCCCAAATGATGTGCGCAGGGTTCCCAAGCCCACCATTCGGGTGACCCTTGGTACACCGTGCCACTGCCTATCGTGTCGTAACCCACCCCGAGGGTCAGCGCTACGCACGGCCTCCAGCATGCTATAAACACCAGAAACTACTTGCAATACCTTGACCAAAGACTAAGCGACTGATAAGTCGAGAGGGGTCGAGTTACCGGAACCCAATACGTGGTAGTAACTAGTCTTGGATCACAAACACGGAACCCAGTTCCTAAGAACAGTCCCAATGAGACAACCCACTATGTACTCCTACATAGCCTCTCATCGCTACCTTTACCAAATCATATTCATTATATGCTCATCACATCGGACAACACCGTTTCACTCAGTTCATCACCCAGATGAAACAGACCTGACATACTCTAAGCTTAGCAAACATAGCAGGCAAGGTAAGCTAAGCACATCATGGCACAAGCATCTACCAAGTATGCTAGGTTCCAAGGTTTAGCTATTTACTGTGACAAGATCAGGTCATGCATAAGAATGGGATCATCTACCGTGTATGACTGACATGTGATCGTTTATCCTAATGCAATAAATGAGAGCAGGAGCGAGAGAATGGGATGTTATCGAAATGATCAATGAGGTTGCTTGCCTTGCTGGGTTGCGGAAGAGTTCTCTCCTTCGTCAGGGTACGGAGTAGTATCCTCCGGATTAGGGCCTACCGCAACGCAGACAAACATTCAATACAAACAGATGCAACAATATGATGCATGAACATGGCATAATGATGTGCATGGATGAGCTAATGTAACTAGTGATCATGTCAATTTCAAATGCATTTGAATATAGGTTCAAAGTTGTTCTCATTTCAAATTCTATATATTGACCTAATGCTAAAATGTCCATGTTCACCTATTTAGGTTGCACTAACATGCATGAGAATAGCACCATTGGATTCATTGGATTTTTCTTATAAATTTTCATATATAAATTATTTTCATCTGAGTTACAGATTAATTTATATGATTTTTCAAAGTTTTAAATAATTTCTGGAATTATTTTTAAATAGGAAAATGACTTATTGCATCAGCATGATGTCATGATGACATCAGCTGGTCAGCTGACTCGGCCCAGAGTCAAACCTGACATGTGGGGTCCACATGTCAGTGTCTGGTTAATTTAATTAACTGATTAAAACTAATCATGTTTTAATTAACTAACCGGGCCCACCTGTCAGTGTCTAATTAACTTAATTAATTAAAATGATTAACTTAAATCCAATCCCTAATTAACCACGGGCTGGCCCCACCTGTCAGGGGTCAAACCCCGTGGTCAAACCGACCAGGGCCACCGGCATTGAGCCGCCGGCGACTCCAGGAACGGCGGAGGGGCTCGGAAACCCACCTCCGGCGACCAAATCCATGGCGGATGGCACCTATCTACTCAGCGTCGACGCGCACGTCCATTCCGACCCTTCCCACGAGCTGGGGTGGTCGGAATCGACGCCGACGATGAGATGGGCGGCAGCCGGAGCTCGGGCGAGCTCGGGCTCGTTGAACCAGGGCACGGCAAAGCTTCTACTTGGCACTAGCAGCAACTACGTGACTCCGCAAGCTCAACGGTGGCCTCGGAGGGACCAACTGGTCACCGGAACGCGACTGGCAACGAGCTCAGGCGGCGGCGACGTTCGGGCCTCGATGGAATCCGAGGCTAGGTCACGAAATAGAATGGGGAAGGAGGGGGAGAAGGACCAGGAGCTCACTGCGGATCCAGGGAGCTGGTCAGCGGGCTCGGGGACGGTCGGAATCGGCGGCGAGCTTCGATTTCCCCTCCGGCGACCCGAGGAGGAAGAAGACGGCGCGGCGGCGACAGAGGGCTTTCGGCGACGCATGGCTTGGCTAGGAGGTAGAGGGGGTTCGGGCGGAGCGTTTGGCTGGCTCAGATGGGCTCGGGGTTGGCTAGGGCGACGGCACGACGGCGAGGAGCGGGGCGGCCATGGCGGGAGCAGAGAGGGGAATGCGCGAGGGAGAGAGAGAGCGCGCGGGAGAGAAGAGAGAAGAGGGGGCCACGGCGGCAAGGTGCTTCGCGCTGGCGCCCTCCCAGCCTTCCAACAAGGTGCCAGACAGGGAGGAGGTGGCCGGCGCGCGGCGACCATGCGCCCGGCGTCCTTCTGGCGCGAGGAGGACGACGACTGGCGTCGCTTCGTCCTGGGCCGGGCCTGCTACAGTGCTGGGCCACAGGTAAGTCTCCTCTCTCTCTTTTCTTTTTCCTTTATTTCTGTTTTCTGATTTCTTCTGACATTTGTCTATTTCTTGCAGGTCCAAATACCCCTTCAATAATTCTAAAAACTTTTTATAACTTCAAGTTTGAATATTTCAAACTTGTATCAAAAGTTTCAGATTATTTTGAAAGGAGTGATAATGATAATGTTTTTATTTGTCATTTTCAGAGACTTAATTCATTGATTTAAAATATTTCAGATGTTCAAATATTTGAAATGGTCCCTGGTATATCCATGCCCTTAATTATCAGACATAGGGAACATTTTTGATGGGCATTTTGGATTTGTTGAAATTTCATTTATCTGGAATTTCTTTAATTCATGAAATGCTTAGAGTTTCTTTCTTTCTCCCCATTTCATATTGATGCAATGATGATGATGATGATGCAAACACAATGCAAACCTAGGACACTTGCTAGGGTTGTGACAACTCACCCCCACTCAAAAGAATCTCGTCCGGAGATTTTGAAGTCGTTGGGAAGAGTGTGGGGTACTCTAGTCGAAGACGATCTTCTCTTTCCCATGTTGCCTCCTTTTCAGAATGATGCGACCACTGAACCTTAAGAAACTTGATGTTCCGACGCCGAGTGGTACGCTCAGCTTGCTCGAGAATACGAACGGGGTATTCTCGGTATGAAAGGTTATCTTGGAGATCAAGCGTTTCATGGTCCACTTCTCGGACAGGGTCCGAAAAGCAATGCCTGAGTTGAGAGATGTGGAAGACATCATGAACTTTGGAAATATGCGAAGGAAGTTCCAATTGGTAGGCAACCTCTCCTCGTTTAGCAAGAATGCGAAAAGGTCCAATGTAACGAGGAGCCAACTTGCCTTTGATACCGAATCGATGGGTACCCTTCAGAGGTGTAACCCGAAGGTAAGCCTTCTCGTCAACTTCATAAGTCACAGACTTATGATGATGGTCATATTGACTCTTTTGATGGGATTGGGCTATTTTCAACTTTTCACCAATAATGCGAACTTGCTCTTCTGCATCCTGGATCATGTCCGGACCAAAGAGTTGCCTCTCTCCGATTTCTGACCAGTTAAGAGGTGTTCGGCATTTTCGTCCATAGAGAACTTCAAAAGGGGCTTTGCCCAAGCTTGATTGATAACTATTGTTATATGCGAACTCAGCAAATGGAAGGCGGTTCTCCCAATTCATACCGAAAGATATAACACAAGCTCGGAGCATGTCGTCGAGAATTTGATTGACTCACTCAACTTGACCACTTGATTGAGGGTGGAAAGCAGTGCTAAAGGATAGATGAGTCCCCATGGCGGTTTGAAAACTTTCCCAAAATTGAGAAGTAAAGATACTTCCTCGGTCCGAGTTAATCTCCAAAGGAACACCATGAAGAGAAACTATTCGAGAAACATATAACTCCGCTAGCTGACTAGCAGTAATGCTTCCACGAACAGGAAGAAAATGAGCCACTTTGGAAAGACGATCAATGACTACGAATATAGCATTGTTCCCTCTCTTGGTCCTGGGAAAACCGGTGATGAAATCCATACCGACCTTATCCCATTTCCATTCAGGAATAGCTAAGGGTTGAAGGGTGCCAGCAGGCCTTTGATGTTCTGCTTTCACACGATGACAAACGTTGCAATTAGCAACATACTGAGCAATTTCTCTCTTCATCCTGGTCCACCAGAACCTCTGGCGTAGGTCCTGATACATCTTGGTACTACCCGGAAGAATTGTGAGAGGAGAATCATGAGCCTCCTTAAGGATCAATTGTCGCAGATATTGTTTCTTTGGGATCACCAAGCGATTCTCAAAGAAGACAACTCCCTGATCATCTGCCAAGAAGCATCTAACATTACCCTTCTTAATGTTTTTCTTGATCCGAGATATCCCGGCATCATGCTTCTGGGCTTCTAGGATTTGATCCAAAAGAGTAGGTTTCGCCACCAAGTTGGATAGGAATCCTTGAGGAACAATGTGAAGATTTAACTTCCTGAATTCCTCATGGAGAAACGGTTGACCTTGTTGTAACATCAAATTGTTACAATAAGATTTACGACTTAGTGCATCAGCCATGACATTGGCTTTCCCCGGGGTGTAAGTTATCCCTAAGTCGTAATCTGTAATCAACTCTACCCACCGTCTTTGCCTGAGATTCAAATCCGGCTGGGTGAAAATATATTTCAGACTTTGGTGATCAGTGAATATCTCGCAACGATTTCCCAGAAGGTAATGTCGCCATGTCTTTAGTGCATGGACTACAGCTACAAGCTCAAGATCATGTGTTGGATAATTATCCTCATGTGGACGCAACTGTCGAGATGCGTAAGCAATCACATGACGATCTTGCATGAGAATGCAACCTAATCCTTGTCGCGAGGCGTCGCAATAGATAATAAAGTCCTTAGAAAAATTTGGTGGCACCAGAACGGGAGCAGAGGTCAGTCATCTTTTTAACTCCTGAAAACTATGCTCGCATTGTGGGGTCCACTCGAACTTCTTATCTTTCTTGAGGAGTTCAGTCAGAGGTTTCGCAACCTTGGAGAAGTTCTCAACAAAGCGGCGACAATAGCTCGCTAAGCCAAGGAAACTCCGAACTTGCTTAACCGATTCAGGTTGAGTCCAATCAAGGACGGCCTGAACTCTCTCGGGATTGACAACAATACCTTTGCCAAAGATCACGTGGCCCAGATAGATCACTTCCGGCAACTAGAATTCACACTTAGAAAATTTGGCATACAGGCGGTGCTCTCGAAGTTTCATCAATACCAGCCTCAGATGCTCGGCATGTTCTTATTCGTTCTTCGAGTAAATGAGTATGTCATCGAGGTAAACCACGACGAACTTATCCAAATACTCCATGAAGATCGAATTCATCAGACGAGAGAAAGTGGCTGGAGCATTGGTTAAACCGAAGGACATGACGGTGTACTCGTATTGGCCATAACGAGTGACAAAAGCCGTTTTTGGAATGTCCCCATTTCTAATTCTGATTTGATGGTATCCCAACCTCAAATCCATTTTGGAAAAGACAAAGGATCCAGCGAGTTGATCATACAAATCGTTGATCCTAGGGAGCGGATACTTGTTCTTGATAGTGACCAAATTCACTGGTCGATAATCCACAACCATCCGATCCGATCCATCCTTCTTCTTAACGAAGAGGACGGGGCAAGCCCAAGGAGAGGAGCTAGGACGAATGAAACCTTTCTTCAAGGCTTCATCGAGTTGGGTTTTTAGCTCGGCTAGTTCTAAGGGTGCCATCTTATAAGGTCTTCTGGCTATTGGGACTGTCCCTGGGATAAGTTCTATCACGAACTCAACATCTCTGACAGGTGGAATACCTGGCAGTTCTTCTGGAAAGACATCCGGGAAATCACGGGCTACCGGAATATCTTCTAGCTCAGGGAGAGGGCTAGCATTTAAGGAATAGAGTTGGCGCTTGGGTGTTCGAGTAGAGACATTAACTATCTCTCCCAAGGGGTGTGTAAGTTGAACATTCCTAGAATGAGTATCAATCTTGGCATAGTGGGCTTTCATCCAATCCATACCTAGAATGATATTGATGTCCGAAGACTTAAGAGCTATCAAAGATGCTAGGAATACTAGTCTATCCACCAGAATTTCATTGTCATGGCTCACTCTAGAAGTTTTCCATTTTGAACCAGGAGTCTGAACTACTAAAGGAGTGGGCATGTCACAGAAAGACATGTTATGCAGCTGTGCATAACCTTCTGAGATGAATGAATGAGATGCCCCAGTATCAAATAGAACAGATGCTGGATGGCTATTAACAAGAAGCGTACCTAGAATGACATCAGGATCTTCAAGGGCTTCTTCAGCAGACACATAATTCACTCGCCCACGGGCAGGAGTTGGCTTCACATAGAAGGCTTTCCCTAGTTTTCCGCGTCCAGCGGGCTTGGCATTGTTCTGGGGACATTCACGAGAATAATGTCCCGGTTCTCCACACTTGTAGCATACCACTGTAGCATGAGGGGAAACATTTACTTGTGGTCCTCCAAATGGTCTAGGTGGAGGGTTGAACTGAACTGGACGAGGTGCCTGGAAGGATGGCCTCGCAGTGTACCTTGCCGGCATAGCTGCATTGGGTACCCATATTCGGCGCTTGTTGGGTCCTGAACCCGATGCAGGGTTGAAGTCACGGTTATGTCTCCTTGTGGCCTCGTAGTCAGTCTGTCCGGACTCAGCATTGATAGCTTTATTGACGAGAGCTTCGAAGGTGGTGCACTCGTGCAGACGAAGATCTCGACGAAGCTCAGCATTTAGTCCCTTGCGGAACCTAGCCTGCTTCTTGGCATCGGTTGAGACTTCCTCTGGAGCATAGCGAGCAAGGTTTCCAAACTCGCGGCTGTATGCATCCACTGACAATCTGCCCTAGGTGAAGGCGCAAAATTCCTCTCTCTTGCGGTCCATCAGCCCTTCCGGGATGTGATGGAGACGAAATGTGGCGCTAAACTCTGCCCAGGTTGGTGCAGGTCCCTGGGGACGCATAGCCTCATAGCTTTCCCACCACAGGTTGGCAGGTCCCTCCAGAAAGTATGTCGCAAAGGTCACCTTGTTGGCCTCTGAAACATTTGCAGCTCGAATCTTGCGTGACATACTGGTCAGCCAATCATCCGCATCGAGGGGATCGATCGAGTGATGGTACTTAGGCGGACACAGTTTAATGAAGTCACCAAGTGACACTCCATCATGGTGATCATTGCGGGGAGCACGAGCTGTGTCCTGTTCAATTCTCTCTAACAGCATGTTGGTCTCCCTCTTATTCCTTTCAGCTTCTAGCATCACCTCTGCTAGAGATGGTGCTCGTGGCAGCTCTTCTTGCCTTGGCTGGCTACTCTCGCCTTGCTCATGAGCAGACACAGGGTTGTTCCTAGTTGACACCATCCTGAGGAAAACAATCCACAGCTTAGACATAGAGAACAACAACTCTAAGACATGAGTTAAGGAATGCACTGATCAACATGGCATGTAGGATAACACCAATCAACATGGTAAAACAACTACCATATGAACATTAGGTTTCATACACACCATGACTTAGATTAGTACAAACCCAAGCTGAAAACAACTACGGAGAGATGACACAACTCCTCGGAGACATTACAAGCTTCCTATACATTATCTATCTACACCTCCGGAACTCAACTCTCGACCTTAATCATATCCCACAAGACACACAGGACTGTGGCGATACGTCTACTACCATACTAGATCTAACATCCACGCACTCAAACGTCACCGTAGAATGCCTCGTACAGGTTACCCCCGTGACCTGGGAGCTGAACCTGCGGATCTGGAAACACTCTAGCCTGGGATCCCTGGAAACCATAAGGACACAAGTGTGGCCTTGGTCCCCTTGTCGGTGGCAACAGCGGTCCTCGAAGAGGGGTGATGCCTCCAACATCAGGCCAGTCTATGTGTGCTGGCAAATGAGTCCGTGATGGGGTCAGCATCTCTAAGTCTCCATAGCCTGTCTGCACGACAGGTGCCAACTGCGTCAAGGCTGTCCAAAGACGGGCACGGGTAGCATAGAGCTCCATGCGAAGGGCACGTGCATCACGATCCCTGTTCTCCAAACGACAGGTGCCAACTGCGTCAAGGCTGTCCAAAGACGGGCACGGGTAGCATAGAGCTCCATGCGGAGGGCACGTGCATCACGATCCCTGTTCTCCAACATCTGAGCAGTCACCTGCAGCCTAGGGTCCTCATGAGAATGATCAAAGTAGGTTGCACTGAGATATCCATCCTCTCCTCCCATGGAAGCAGGAACATAGCAGAACTCCGTGTTCTGAAGCAGACCATGGTGAAACCTCATAATAGTCAGCATAGTGTAAGCGGCTTCCTGAACTGCCATATCTATGGTAAATCCCAATCCATGAGTCCAGTGAAGCGGCTCTGCAGCTCTAGGATATGAAGGGTATATCCTAACAGTACACAGATACTGATTCTGGTTGAAATCTCGGTACTGCTCCTCCACTGTGTACTCCGGGTACCAACGATATCCAGCCTCCATCATCACTCTAACCAACATGGCCGTGTGACCCGGCACATCGATGCACCTGGTCAGACGGACCACCTGGCGGAAAGGACGGGATGGCATCTGAAACAGAGGATGATGCAAAGACATTAGAGATCCTAGCAGAAATTGGACAGCATAACGACTGTAATTACTCAACAAATTTTTTGAGACAATTGAAAAGAGATTGGAAAGGCATAACCACTCGACTATCTAGACTCAAATCTCTTCTCCATCTGTTTGTCACACCAACAACACTAAAATAACTACACTTATTCACAAGCAAGCTAGCTATTGGTCCATGGCTAGTAACTCGTCATCCTAAGCAATAGATGAGAATCCTAGTTCCTATCCCCGTAGAAAACATGAGAATGACCCAGCATAGAATAACTTGGGAAGAGGAGTAAAAAGAGCCTTACGTTCCCTTCCACAATCAATTCCCCTACTTATCTATAGTGTTTCTAGGTTCAACTTCCACCGGTTTGGCTTGGTCGTCCTACAGTCAGTTAGGCTCTAATACCAACGCTGTCGGGACCCCGATCCTAAGTCATATGATTCCATACTGTAACAAGCCACATCACTTTGCGGCCTCACGCACGGTACTCCACGGCTGCCACCTTACCTTGGCCGGGACCGTTTGCGTCTTTTGGCTCACGTATGTGAACATGTCGCTGGCAATCACACAACAAAGAACCCGGGCCGACATGACTAGTCATAGAACCCAAGTGGCACATCCGTACGGAAACAGGCATACATAACCCAGCAATGCCGGTGTCGGTCTCAAGCGTGTGTAGACGAGTCATAGCAAGCTACAAGGACTCCATTACGTCGCAAGACACGAATGTCATCACTGCACGTAGACGAGTCGTAGCAGGCTACGGGGACTCCATTACACTGCGAGACATTTCCCCGAAGGAACAGACACAACAACAAAGAAGGATACATGCCAGTCAATCAATGTGTCCGGAGCAGTACCAAGCTACCATGGCTCGGTGGAAGCACAAAGAGGCAGTTTCTCGTAAAGAGTACTACTACAGGCACACGACTAGGTGTCGGATCCTATACATACCGTTGCACGTCACACGTACGCACGACATGCCCGATATGCATAGATACAACCATGGTGTTGGAAATATGCCCTAGAGGCAATAATAAAATGGTTATTATTGTATTTCCTTGTTCATGATAATTGTCTATTGTTCATGCTATAATTGTGTTAACCGGAAACCATAATACATGTGTGAATACATAGACCACAACATGTCCCTAGTGAGCCTCTAGTTGACTAGCTCGTTGATCAATAGATGGTCACGGTTTCATGGCCATGGACATTGGATGTCGTTGATAACGGGATCACATCATTAGGAGAATGATGTGATGGACAAGACCCAAT
Source organism: Hordeum marinum (assembly GCA_022496015.1). Classification (NCBI taxonomy): domain Eukaryota; kingdom Viridiplantae; phylum Streptophyta; class Magnoliopsida; order Poales; family Poaceae; genus Hordeum; species Hordeum marinum. The sequence continues at coordinate 333,830,861 of CM039677.1, read as the reverse complement.
CCTAAGCATAGCACTAGATCGTGTAGTTCATTTGCTAAAGCTTTTCAATGTCAAGTATCGTTTCCTTAGACCATGAGATTGTGCAACTCCCGGATACCGTAGGAATGCTTTGGGTGTGCCAAACGTCACAACGTAACTGGGTGGCTATAAAGGTGCACTACGGGTATCTCCGAAAGTATCTGTTGGGTTGGCACGAATCGAGACTGGGATTTGTCACTCCGTGTGACGGAGAGGTATCTCTGGGCCCACTCGGTAAGACATCATCATAATGAGCTCAATGTGACTAAGGAGTTAGCCACGGGATGATGTATTACGGAACGAGTAAAGAGACTTGCCAGTAACGAGATTGAACAAGGTATAGGGATACCGACGATCGAATCTCGGGCAAGTACCATACCGATAGACAAAGGGAATTGTATACGGGATTAATTGAATCCCCGACATCGTGGTTCATCCGATGAGATCATCGTGGAGTACGTGGGAGCCAACATGGGTATCCAGATCCCGCTGTTGGTTATTGGCCGGAGAAGTGTCTCGGTCATGTCTACGTGTCTCCCGAACCCGTAGGGTCTACACACTTAAGGTTCGATGACGCTAGGGTTATAGGGAAATGGTATACGTGATTACCGAAGGTTGTTCGGAGTCCCGGATGAGATCCCGGACGTCACGAGGAGCTCCGGAATGGTCCGGAGGTAAAGATTGATATATAGGAAGTCCAGTTTTGGTCACCGGAAAGTTTTCGGGCTCATCGGTAGTGTACCGGGAGTGCCGGGAGGGTGCCGGAGGACCCCCGAGAGGGGTGTGACGACCAAAGGACCTCATGGGCCCTTAGAGGAGGTGTGCCAGCCCATATTGGGTCGGCCAAGACCATCTATGTGGGCCCATGTGGCTGGAGATAAGGAGATAAGGCAAAAGGGATTTAAAAGGAGGAGATCCACCTCCCTTGTGGGAGGTGGACTCTCCCTTTAATTCGGCCGGCCCTCTCCTCTTTGGAGTAGAGGCCAAGCCAGCCCTCCACGTCCCTCCTCCTATATATACTTGAGGTTTTGGATGTTTTGAGAGAAGATTTGATCTCTCTCTCTCACGGCGAAGCCCTACCTCTCTTCTTCCTCCTCCGCAGCGCTTAGGCGAAGCCCTGTCGGAATACCTTGCTACTCCACCACCACCACGCCGTCGTGCTGCTGTTGGAGCCCTTCCCCAACCTCTCCTTCCTCCTTGCTGGATCAAGGTGTTGGAGACGTCACCGGGCTGCACGTGTGTTGAACGCGGAGGTGCCGTCCGTTCGGCACTTGATCGGATCTACCGCGATCTGAATCGCTGCGAGTACGACTCCATCAACCGCGTTCTTGTAACGCTTCCGCTTAGCGATCTTCAAAGGTATGAAGATTCACTCTCCCCTTGCTCGTTGCTGGTTTCTCCATAGATGGATCTTGGTGAACGCGTAGGAAAATTTTTGATTTACTACTACGTCTCCCAACAGTGGTATCAGAGCTAGGTCTATGCGTAGAATCCATGCACGAGTAGAACACAAAGCAGTTGTGGGCGTCGATTTTGTTAATATGCTTGCCGTTACTAGTCTTATCTTGATTCGACGGTATTGTGGGATGAAGCGGCCCGGACCAACCTTACACGTACGCTTACGTGAGACCGGTTCCACCGCCTGACATGCACCAGTTGCATAAGGTGGCTAGTGGGTGTCTGTCTCTCCCACCTTAGTCGGATTGGATTCGATGAAAAGGGTCCTTATGAAGGGTAAATAGCAATTGGCATATCGCGTTGTGGTTTTGACGTAGGTAAGAAACGTTCTTGCTAGAAACCTATAGCAACCACGTAAAAACTTGCAACTACAAATTAGAGGACGTCTAACTTGTTTTTGCAGCATATGCCGTGTGATGTGATATGGCCAAAAGGATGTGATGTGATGCATTGTGATGTATGAGATTGATCATGTTCTTGTAATAGGGTTCACGACTTGCATGTCGATGACTATGACAACCGGCAGGAGCCATAGGAGTTGTCTTATATTATTGTATGACCTGCGTGTCAATCATAAACGCCATGTAATTACTTTACTTTATTGCTAAACGTTAGCTGTAGTAGTAGAAGTAATAGTTGGCGAGACAACTTCATGAAGACACAATGATGGAGATCATGATGATGGAGATCATGGTGTCGTGCCGGTGACAGTGATGATCATGGTGCCCCGAAGATGGAGATCAAAGGAGCAAGATGATATTGGCCATATCATGTCACTATATTGATTGCATGTGATGTTTATCATGTTTACATCTTATTTGCATAGAACGACGGTAGTAAATAAGATGATCTCTCAATAAAATTTCAAGAAAGGTGTTCACCCTAACTGTGCACCGTTGCTAAGGATCGTCGTTCCGAAGCACCACGTGATGATCGGGTGTGATAGGTTCTAACGTTCGCATACAACGGGTGTAAGCCAGATTTACACATGCGAAACACTTAGGTTGACTTGACGAGCCTAGCATGTACAGACATGGCCTCGGAACACGGAAGACCGAAAGGTCGAACATGAGTCGTATAGAAGATACGATCAACATAGAGATGTTCACCATGGATAACTAGTCCGTCTCACGTGATGATCGGACACGGGCTAGTTGACATGGATCATGTATCACTTGGAAGACTAGAGAGATGTCTATCTAAGTGCGAGTTCATTAATAATTTGATTAAGTGAACTTAATTATCATGAACTTAGTCTAAAAATGTCCTTGCAAATTATGTCGTAGATAGCTCGCGCTGTAGCTCCACAGTTTTATTGATACAATCCTAGAGAAAAGTAAGTTGAAAGTTGATGGTAGCAATAATGCGGACTGGGTCCGTGATCTGAGGATTGTCCTCATTGTTGCACAGAAAGCTTATGTTTTTTATGTACCGCTAACTGCATCACTCCCTCAAGCGTTGTCTGTAGATGTTGTGAACATATGACAGGCACTTTTTGGTGACTACGTGATAGTTCAATGCGTCATGCATTGCGGCTTAGAATTGAGGCTCCAAAACGTTTTGAACATCACGGAACATATGAGATGTTCTAGGAGCTGAGATTGTGATCTCAGGCTCGTGCCTATGTTGAGAGGTATGAGACCTCCAACAAGATTCTTTGTCTGCAAGATAAAGGAGAATAGCTTAATCGGTGAGCGTGTGCTTAGATTGTCTGGGTGCTACAATCACTTGAATCAAGTGGGAGTTAATCTTCCAGATGAGATAGTGATTAATGCAGTTCCCCAAGTCACTACCACCAAGCTACTAGAGCTTCGTGATGAACTATAACATGCCAGGGATGGATAAGATAATCCCTGAGTTGTTCGTGATGTTTGACACCACGAAGGTAGAAATCAAGAAGGAGCATCAAGTGTTGATGGTTAAGTTAAACCACTAGTTTCAAAAGGGGCAAGGGCAAGAAGGGAAAACTTCAGGAATGGCAAGCCAGTTGTTGCTCTAGTGAAGAAACCCAAGGTTGAGCCCGAACCCGAGACTAAGTGCTTCTGTTATGAGGAGAATGTTCGCTGAAGCGGAAAAACCCTAGATGCTTGGTAGATAAGAAGGCTGGTAATGTCAATGGAGGTATATTTGATATACGTGTTAGTGATGTGTACCTTGCTGGTACTCCTAGTAGCACCTGGGTATTGGATACCGGTTCGGTTGCTAAGTGCTAGCAACTCGAAATAAAAGCTACGGAATAAACGGAGACTAGCTAGGTGAAAGGTGACGATGTGTGTTGGAAGTGTTTCCAAGATTGATGTGATCACCATCGCACGCTCTCTCTACCTTCGGGATTTGTGATAAACCTAAATAAATGTTATTTGGTGTTTGCGTTGAGCATGAACGTGATTAGATCATGATTAGTGCAATACGGTTATTCATATAAGTTAGAGAATAATGGTTATTCTATTTACATGGATAATGCCTTCAATGGTCATGCACCCACTCGGAATGGTTTATCGAATCATGATCGTAGTAGTACACATGTTCATAACGTTGGTACCAAAAATATATATAAAGGTAACAATGATAGTACCACATACTTGTGGCACTGCCGCTAAATGTCATATTGGTATAAATCGCATGAAGAAACTCCATGATGATGGATTTTTGACTCACTCGATTTCGAATCGGTTGAGACATGCGAGCCATGCCTCTTGGGCAAGATGACTGAGACCCCGTCATCCAATATGATGGAGCGGGCAAGTGGCTTATTGGAAATAATACATGTTGATGTATGTGGTCCAATGAGTGTTGAAACACACAGTGGATATCGTTGTTTTTCTTTACCTTCACTGATGATTTGAGTAAATATGGGGATATTTACTTAATGAAACACGAATCTGAAATGTTTGAAAGGTTCAAGGAGTTTTAGAGTGAAGTTAAAGATCATCGTGACAAGAAGATAAATGTCTATGATATGATCATGGAGGTGAATATCTAAGTTACGAGTTTGGTATGCAATTTTAGACAATGTGGAAATTGTTTCACAGCTCACGCCTCCTGGAACACCATAGTGTGATGGTGTGTTCGAACGTTGTAGTCGTGCTCTATTGGATATAGTGAGTACTATGATGTCTCTTATTGTTTTACCACTATCATTATGGGGTTATGCATTAAAGACAAAACCATTCACTTTAATAGGGCACCATCTAAGTCTGTTGAGATGACACCGTGAGAATTATGGTTTGATAGAAGCCTAAGCTGTCATTTCTTAATGTTTGGGGCTGCGACGCTTATGTGAAAATGGGTTTTTCAGCTAGCGAGCTCGAACCCAAAGCAGACAAATGTATCTTCATAGAATACCCTAATGAGACATTGGGTATACCTTCTATTTCAGATCCAAGCGCAAAAGGTGTTTGTTGCTAAGAATGGGTCCTTTCTTGAGAAAGAGTTTCTCTCGAAAGAATTGAGTGGGAGGAAGATAGAACTTGATAACATTGTTGAACCTTTGTTTCAACCAGAGAATAGCGCAACACAGAAAGATGTTTCTGTAGAGCCTACTCAGTTGAAAAGGAAGTTAATGATGATCATGAAGCTTCGGATCAAGTCACTATCGAACCTCGTAGGTCGACAAGGACGCGTACTGCTCCTGAGTTGTACGACAACCCTGTCTTGGAAATCATGTTGTTGGACAACGATGAACCTACGAACTATGGAGAAGCGATGGTGGGCCCGGATTCCAACAAATGGCTAGGAGCCATGAAATCCGAGAAAGGATCCATGTATGAAAAACCAAGTATGGACTTTGGTAGACTTGCCTGTTGAATGGCGGGTCATTGAGTACAAATGGACCTTTGAGATAAACATAGACGCTAATGGTGAAATGTCACCGTTTATAAAGCTCGACTTGTCGCAAAGAAGTTTCCGCCAAGTTCAAGGAGTTGACTGCGATGAGATTGTCTCATCTGTAGCGATGCTAAAAGTCTATTAAAATTTAGTTAGCAGTTGCTGCATTTTTTGATTATGAAATCTGGCAGATGGATGACAAAACAAGGTTTTCGTAATGGTTTCTGTGAGGAAGAGTTGTATGTGATACAACCAGAAGGTTTTGTCAATCCTAAGGATGCTAATAATATGCAAACTCCAGCGATCCTTCTATGGACTGGAGCAAGCATCTCGGAGTTGGAATATATGCTTTGATGAGGTGATCAAAGTGTTTAAGTTTATACAAAGTTTATGAGAAACTTGTATTTGCAAGAAAGTGAGTGGGAGCACTATAGAATTTCTTATAAGAATATGTAGTTGACATATTATTGATCGGAAATGATGTAGAATTTCTGGAAGAGCATGAAGGGTTGTTTGAAAAGAGTTTTTTTCAAAGGAAGATCCACATAAAGCTACTATTTTATTGAGCATCAAGATCTATAGGGATAGATCTATTCGCTTGATAAGTTTTTTCGACGAAGACATACCTTGACAAGTTTTTGAAGGAGTTCAAAATAGATGGGTCAAAGAAGGAGTTCTTGATTGTATTGTAAGGTGTGAAATTGAGTAAGACTCAATACCCGACCACGGCAGAAGATAAAGAAGAGATGAGTGTCATCTCCTATGCTTTAGCCATAGGCTCTATATAGTATGCCATGCTGTGTACCGCACCTATGTGTGCCTTGCCATGAGTCTGTCAAGGGGTACAAGAGTAATCCAAGAGTGGATCACTGGACAGCGGTCAAAGTTAGCCTTAGTAACTTGAGAACTAAGGAAATATTTCTCGATTATGGAGGTGATAAAGAGTTCATCGTAAAGTGTTACGATGATGCAAGCTTTAAAACCAATCCGGATGACTCTTAGTAGAAATCCAGCTACGTATAGTGGAGCAGCCATTTGGAATAGCTCCAAGTGGATCATGGGAGTAGTATCTACAAATATGACATGGAAAGTTTGCAAGGTACACACGGATCTAAATGTCGCAGACCCGTTGACTAAAAACCTCTTTCACGAGCAGAACATGAACAAACCCCAGAACTTATTAGGTGTTAATCACATGATGATATGATCATATGGTGATGTAAGTGTTAATCACATGGTGATGTGAACTAGATTATTGACTCTAGTGCAAGTGGGAGACTGTTGGAAATATGCCCTAGAGGCAATAATAAAATGGTTATTATTGTATTTCCTTGTTCATGATAATTGTCTATTGTTCATGCTATAATTGTGTTAACCGGAAACCATAATACATGTGTGAATACATAGACCACAACATGTCCCTAGTGAGCCTCTAGTTGACTAGCTCGTTGATCAATAGATGGTCACGGTTTCATGGCCATGGACATTGGATGTCGTTGATAACGGGATCACATCATTAGGAGAATGATGTGATGGACAAGACCCAATCCTAAGCATAGCACTAGATCGTGTAGTTCATTTGCTAAAGCTTTTCAATGTCAAGTATCGTTTCCTTAGACCATGAGATTGTGCAACTCCCGGATACCGTAGGAATGCTTTGGGTGTGCCAAACGTCACAACGTAACTGGGTGGCTATAAAGGTGCACTACGGGTATCTCCGAAAGTATCTGTTGGGTTGGCACGAATCGAGACTGGGATTTGTCACTCCGTGTGACGGAGAGGTATCTCTGGGCCCACTCGGTAAGACATCATCATAATGAGCTCAATGTGACTAAGGAGTTAGCCACGGGATGATGTATTACGGAACGAGTAAAGAGACTTGCCAGTAACGAGATTGAACAAGGTATAGGGATACCGACGATCGAATCTCGGGCAAGTACCATACCGATAGACAAAGGGAATTGTATACGGGATTAATTGAATCCCCGACATCGTGGTTCATCCGATGAGATCATCGTGGAGTACGTGGGAGACAACATGGGTATCCAGATCCCGCTGTTGGTTATTGGCCGGAGAAGTGTCTCGGTCATGTCTACGTGTCTCCCGAACCCGTAGGGTCTACACACTTAAGGTTCGATGACGCTAGGGTTATAGGGAAATGGTATACGTGATTACCGAAGGTTGTTCGGAGTCCCGGATGAGATCCCGGACGTCACGAGGAGCTCCGGAATGGTCCGGAGGTAAAGATTGATATATAGGAAGTCCAGTTTTGGTCACCGGAAAGTTTTCGGGCTCATCGGTAGTGTACCGGGAGTGCCGGGAGGGTGCCGGAGGACCCCCGAGAGGGGTGTGACGACCAAAGGACCTCATGGGCCCTTAGAGGAGGTGTGCCAGCCCATATTGGGTCGGCCAAGACCATCTATGTGGGCCCATGTGGCTGGAGATAAGGAGATAAGGCAAAAGGGATTTAAAAGGAGGAGATCCACCTCCCTTGTGGGAGGTGGACTCTCCCTTTAATTCGGCCGGCCCTCTCCTCTTTGGAGTAGAGGCCAAGCCAGCCCTCCACGTCCCTCCTCCTATATATACTTGAGGTTTTGGATGTTTTGAGAGAAGATTTGATCTCTCTCTCTCACGGCGAAGCCCTACCTCTCTTCTTCCTCCTCCGCAGCGCTTAGGCGAAGTCCTGTCGGAATACCTTGCTACTCCACCACCACCACGCCGTCGTGCTGCTGTTGGAGCCCTTCCCCAACCTCTCCTTCCTCCTTGCTGGATCAAGGTGTTGGAGACGTCACCGGGCTGCACGTGTGTTGAACGCGGAGGTGCCGTCCGTTCGGCACTTGATCGGATCTACCGCGATCTGAATCGCTGCGAGTACGACTCCATCAACCGCGTTCTTGTAACGCTTCCGCTTAGCGATCTTCAAAGGTATGAAGATTCACTCTCCCCTTGCTCGTTGCTGGTTTCTCCATAGATGGATCTTGGTGAACGCGTAGGAAATTTTTTGATTTACTACTACGTCTCCCAACACATGGCATCATAACATAACCATATAATAACATGACTTTTATTTAAGAGGCTCAGACGAGCCTTGCATAATATGTTCATACAGACAGGGGTCACATGACCCGACACTCAAGTCATACAAACATAGTCATACAAGCCAGCGGAAACTAAAGCTGTCTGAGTACAGACGGCCAAATATAAAAGAGGCACATGGCCTGACTATCTACAGCCCACCACACGGGCAAGATCGTAGCTGGGACACCAGCTATTCGGCATCGTCAACGTCTAGATAGAACCCACTTGATGGGTCCTGGTTCTCTTCTGCAACATTAATTAAGCAAGGATGAGTACAATCGTACTCAACAAGTCTTTAAAACAGACCTAGTCTATTTATGCTCATGTATCAACAAGGGGGTGGTGGAGTTTATGCAGAAAGCCAGCTTTGACTCATGGCTAACCTACAATACTCAGTTTTGAATTATTTGTTACAATTTCAATTATCGCACATGAGTCCACTAACTCCATCACAATACACCACCATGGACTCACCTTCCCCTTCCGGAAGAGTGCCATCCACGGTACTCACACTTGTCTTGAGATTTTTAGAAGTCTCTATTTGATTATCTATGAACAACATAAGTTCTCCAAGTAGTCCATATCCGAGGACGCGACTATTCGAATAGTTTCATAACCCTGCAGGGTTCCCAAGCCCACCATTCGGGTGACCCTTGGTACACCGTGCCACTGCCTACCGCGTCGTAACCCACCCCGAGGGTCTGCGCTACGCACGGCCTCCAGCATGCTATAAACACCAGAAACTACTTGCAATACCTTGACCAAAGACTAAGCGACTGATAAGTCGAGAGGGGTCGAGTTACCGGAACCCAATACGTGGTAGTAACTAGTCTTGGATCACAAACACGGAACCCAGTTCCTAAGAACAGTCCCAATGAGACAACCCACTATGTACTCCTACATAGCCTCTCATCTCTACCTTTACCAAATCATATTCATTATATGCTCATCACATCGGACAACACCGTTTCACTCAGTTCATCACCCAGATGAAACAGACCTGACATACTCTAAGCTTAGCAAACATAGCAGGCAAGGTAAGCTAAGCACATCATGGCACAAGCATCTACCAAGTATGCTAGGTTCCAAGGTTTAGCTATTTACTGTGACAAGATCAGGTCATGCATAAGAATGGGATCATCTACCGTGTATGACTGACATGTGATCGTTTATCCTAATGCAATAAATGAGAGCAGGAGCGAGAGAATGGGATGTTATCGAAATGATCAATGAGGTTGCTTGCCTTGCTGGGTTGCGGAAGAGTTCTCTCCTTCGTCAGGGTACGGAGTAGTATCCTCCGGATTAGGGCCTACCGCAACGCAGACAAACATTCAATACAAACAGATGCAACAATATGATGCATGAACATGGCATAATGATGTGCATGGATGAGCTAATGTAACTAGTGATCATGTCAATTTCAAATGCATTTGAATATAGGTTCAAAGTTGTTCTCATTTCAAATTCTATATATTGACCTAATGCTAAAATGTCCATGTTCACCTATTTAGGTTGCTCTAACATGCATGAGAATAGCACCATTGGATTCATTGGATTTTTCTGATAAATTTTCATATATAAATTATTTTCATCTGAGTTACAGATTAATTTATATGATTTTTCAAAGTTTTAAATAATTTTTGGAATTATTTTTAAATAGGAAAATGACTTATTGCATCAGCATGATGTCATGATGACATCAGCTGGTCAGCTGACTCGGCCCAGAGTCAAACCTGACATGTGGGGTCCACATGTCAGTGTCTGGTTAATTTAATTAACTGATTAAAACTAATCATGTTTTAATTAACTAACTGGGCCCACCTGTCAGTGTCTAATTAACTTAATTAATTAAAATGATTAACTTAAATCCAATCCCTAATTAACCACGGGCTGGCCCCACCTGTCAGGGGTCAAACCCCGTGGTCAAACCGACCAGGGCCACCGGCGTTGAGCCGCCGGCGACTCCAGGAACGGCGGAGGGGCTCGAAAACCCACCTCTGGTGACCAAATCCACGGCGGATGGCACCTATCTACTCAGCGTCGACGCGCACGTCCATTCCGACCCTTCCCACGAGCTGGGGTGGTCGGAATCAACGTCGGCGATGAGCTGGGCGGCGGCCGGAGCTCGGGCGAGCTCGGGCTCGTCGAACCAGAGCACAACAAAGCTTCTACTTGGCACTAGCAGCAACTACGCGACTCCGCAAGCTCAACGGTGGCCTCGGAGGGACCAACTGGTCACCGAAACGCGACCGGCGACGAGCTCAGGCGGCGGCGACATTCGGCCCTTGATGGAATCCGAGGCTAGGTCGCGAAATAGAAGGGGGAAGGAGGGGGAGAAGGACCAGGAGCTCACTGCGGATCCAGGGAGCTGGTCAACGGGCTCGGGGACGGTCGGAATCGGCGGCGAGCTTCGATTTCCCCTCCGGCGACCCGAGGAGGAAGAAGACGGCGCGGCGGCGATAGAGGGCTTCAGGCGACGTGTGGCTTGGCTAGGAGGTAGAGGGGGTTCGGGCGGAGCGTTTGGCTGGCTCAGATGGGCTCGGGGTTGGCTAGGGCGACGGCACGACGGCGAGGAGCGGGGCAGCCATGGCGGGAGCAGAGAGGGGAATGCGCGAGGGAGAGAGAGAGCATGCGGGAGAGAAGAGAGAAGAGGGGGCCACGGCGGCGAGGTGCTTCGCGCTGGCGCCCTCCCAGTCTTCCAGCAAGGTGCCAGACAGGAAGGAGGTGGCCGGCGCGCGGTGACCACACGCCCGACATCCTTCTGGCGCGAGGAGGACGATGACTGGCGTCGCTTCGTCCTGGGCCGGGCCTGCTACAGCGGTGGGCCACAGGTAAGTCTCCTCTCTCTCTTGTCTTTTTCCTTTATTTCTGTTTTCTGATTTCTTCTGACATTTGTCTATTTCTTGTCGGTCCAAATACCCCTTCGATAATTCTAAAAACTTTTTATAACTTCAATTTTGAATATTTCAAACTTGTATCAAAAGTTTTAGATTATTTTGAAAGCAGTGATAATGATAATGTTTTTATTTGTCATTTTCAGAGACTTAATTCATTGATTTAAAATATTTCATATGTTCAAATATTTGAAATGGTCCCTGGTATATCCATGCCCTTAATTATGAGACATAGGGAACATTTTTATGGGCATTTTGGATTTGTTGAAATTTCATTTATCTGGAATTTCTTTAATTCATGAAATGCTTAGAGTTTCTTTCTTTCTCCCCATTTCATATTGATGCAATTATGATGATGATGATGCAAACACAATGCAAACCTAGGACACTTGCTAGGGTTGTGACAAAACCCAAGGGTGAAAGGAGGCCCAAGTGGGAAAAAGAGGAGTCCTAGTCCTACTAGGAGTGGAGGAGGACTCCTCCCTCCCACTTCGGCCGAACCAGATTTGGCTCCCTTGGGGGACCAAGTATCCTCCCTCCCCTCCTCCTATATATACTAGATGTTTTGAGGGGTTTTGCTACAGAAAGATAGCCACGTGCTACCCTCTCCTGTAGATCGTAGTTTCTCCTCTAGATCGGTTTCAACGGTGCTTAGGCGAAGCCCTACTAGAATAGCTCCACTACCATAGCCGCAACACCATTGCGGTGCCAGAGAACTCTTCTAACTCTCTGCTCCCTCTTACTGGATCAAGAAGGCGGAGATCATCATCAAGCTGTACGTGTGCTGAACGCGAAGGTGTCGTCTGTTCGGCACTAGATCGAAAGGACCATGATCAAGATCGCGAGAGGATTCGTGATTGGATCACGGGACAGATCGTGATGGGATCGCGAGATGGATCGTGATTGGATCGCGAGCCGGATCGTGATGGGATCACGGGACGCTTGGCGATTTGGATGGCGAAGACGTTCGACTACATCAACCGCGTTTCTTAACGCTTCCCGCTTAGTGATCTACAAGGGTACGTTGATCCACTCTCCCTCTCGTAGATGCTCATGACCTTGGATAGATCTTAAGTAGAACACAATGTTCCCCAATAGTGGCATCATGAGCTAGGTCTATGTGTAGATGAGATCTCAAGTAGAACACAAAGGAGTTTGTGGGCGTTGATGCTTAGATTGTTTCATCCCTTGGTCGTGTTTTGGTTTAGCGGCATTGTGGGATGAAGCGGCCCAGACCAACCTTACTCGTACGCTTACGAGAGACTGGTTCCATCGACTGACGTGTAACTTTGTTGCACAAAGATGGCTGGCGGGTGTCTGTTTCTCCTACTTTAGTTGGATCGGATTCGACAAAGGCGGTCCTTGAGAAGGTTGAAAAGCAACTTATGTATCACCGTTGTGGTTTTTGCGTAGGTGAGAATTGTTCTTGCTAGATACCCGTAGCAGCCACGTAAAACTTGCAACAACAATTAGACTACGTCTAACTTGTTTTTGCAGGGTATGTTGTGATGTGATACGGCCAATTACATGATGAGATATATGAGATGTATGAGATGATCATGTATTGTATAGAATATCACGACTTGCATGTCAATGAGTACGACAACTGGCAGGAGCCATAGGGTTGTCTTTAATTATCGTATGAGCTACGTGTCAATCATTAAACGCTATGTAATGCTTTACTTTATTGCTAAGCGGTAGCAATAGTAGTAGAAGCATGGTGGGCGCGACAACCCCGACGGCGACATGTTGATGGAGATCAAGATGATGGAGATCATGGTGTCATGCCGGTGACAATGGAGATCATGCCGGTGCTTTAAGGATGGAGATCAAAAGCACAAGTTCATGGCCATATCATGTCACTTATGATTTGCATGTGATGTTAATCCTTTTATGCAACTTGTTTTTCTTAGGAATATGGTAGCATTATAAGGTGATCCCTCACTACAATTTCAAGATTAATTGTGTTCTCCCCGAGTGTGCACCGTTGCGAAAGTTTGTCGTGTCGAGACACCACGTGATGATCGGGTGTGATAGACTCTACGTTCACATAGAACGGATGCAAGCCAGTGTTGCACATGCAGAACACTCGGGTTAAACTTGATGAGCCTAGCATGTATATACATGGCCTCGGAACACAAGAGACCGAAAGGTCGAACATGAGTCATATAGTTGATATGATCAACATGATGATGTTAACCATTGAAACCACCTCAACTCACGTGATGATCGTACTTGAGTTGGTGAATTTGGATCATGTATCACTTGAATGACCAGAGGGATGTCTATTTGAGTGGGAGTTCTTAAGTAATATGATTAACTGAACTCATTATCATGAACATAGTCAGTAGTGTCTTTGCAAATTATGTTGTAGATTACTAGCTCACGATGTAGCTCCCTTGAATTTTATATGTTCCTAGAGAAATAGAGTTGAAAGATGATGGTAGCAATATTGCGGACTGGGTCCATGATCTGAGGATTGTCCTCATTGCTGTACAAAAGGCTTATGTCCTTAATGCACCGCTCAGTGCGCCACCCCCTCTAGCGTCGTCTGTAGATGTTGTGAACATCTGACAGGCACGTTCGGATGACTACTTGATAGTTTAGTGCGTAATGCATTATGGCTTAGAATTGAGGCTCCAAAACGTTTTGAATGTCACGGAACATATGAGATGTTCGAAGAGCTGAAATTGAGATCTCAGGCTCGTGCCCGTGCTGTGAGATTTGAGATCTCTAACAAGATTCTTTGCCTGCAAGATGAAGGAGAATAGCTCAATCGTTGAGCATGTGCTCAGATTGTCTTGGTTCTACAATTGCTTGAATCGAGTGGGAGTTGATCTTCCAGATAAGAAAGTGATTGATATAGTTTTCCAAGTCACTGTCACTAAGCTACTAGAGCTTCATGATGAACTATAAAATGCCAGTGATGGAAATAATGAGCCCCGAGATGTTCGCTTTGACACCTCGAAGGTAGAAATCAAGAAGGAGCATCAAGTGTTGATGGTTAGTAAAACCACTAGTTTCGAGAAGGGCAAGGGCAAGGAGGGAAACTTCATGGATGGCAAGATAGTTGCTGCTCCAATGAAACAACCCAAAGTTGAACGCAAACCCGAGACTAAGTGCTTCTATTATGAAGAGAGCGGTCGCTGAAGCGGAACAACCCTAGATACTTGGTAGATAAGAAGGCTGGCAACGTCGACAGAAGTATATTTGATATACGTGTTATTGATGTGTACCTTGCTAGTACTCCTAGTAGCACCTGGGTATTGGATACCAGTTCGGTTGCTAAATGTTAGTAACTCGAAATAAAAGCTACGGGATAAACGGAGACTAGCTATGTGTGAGGTACGATGTGTGTTGGAAATGTTTCCAAGGTTGATGTGATCAACATCGCATGCTCTCTCTACCTTCGAGATTAGTGACAAACCTAAATAAATGTTATTTGGTGTTTGCGTTAAGCATGAACATGATTAGATCGTGTTTATTACAATACGGTTATTCATTTAAGTGAGAGAATAATGGTTATTCTTTTTACATGAATAATACCTTCAATGGTCATGCACCCAATGAGAATGGTTTGTTGAATCTTGACCGTAGGAATACACATGTTCATAACATTGATGCCAAAAGATGCAAAGTTAATAATGATAGTACTACATACTTGTGGCACTGCCACTAAATGTCATATTGGTACAAATCGCATGAAGAAACTCCATGTTGATGGATCTTTGGACTCATTCGATTTTGAATCGGTTGAGACATGCGGACCATGCCTCTTGGGAAAGATGACTAAAGACCCCGTTTTCAGTATGATGGAGCAGGCTAGTAACTTATTGGAAATAATACATGTTGATGTATGCGATCCAATGAGTGTTGTAACGTGCAGTTGATATCGTTATTTTTCTTACCTTCACTAATAATTTGAGTATATATGAGTATATTTTCTTAATGAAACACAAGTCTGAAACATTTGAAAAGTTCAAACAAATTTAGAGTGAAGTTTAAGATCATCATGACAAGAAGATAAAAATGTCTATGATATGATCGTGGAGGTGAATATCTGAGTTACGAGTTTGGTATACAACTTAAGACAACGTGAAAGGTTGTTTCACAACTCACGCCACGTGGAACACCATAGTGTGATGGTGTGTTCGAACGTCATAGTCATGCTCTATTGGATATGGTGCGTACTATGATGTCTCTTATCGTTTTTGCCACTATTATTTTGGGGTTATGCATTATAGACAACTACATTCACTTTAAATAGGGCACCATCTAAGTCCGTTAAGATGACCCCGTATGAATTTTGGTTTGGCAGAAACCTAAGCTATCATTTCTTAATGTTTGGGGCTGCGACCCTTATGTGAAAAAGCTTTTCACCTAATGAGCTCAAACCCAAAGCGGATAAATGCATCTTCATAGAATACCCTAAGAATAGTTGGGTGTACCTTCTATCTCAGATCCAAGTGCAAAGTGTTTGTTGCTAAAATGGGTCCTTTCTCGAGAAAGAATTTCTCTCGAAAGAATTGAGTGGGAGGAAGATATAACTTGATGAGACTGTTGAACCTTTGTTTCATCCATAGAGTAGCGCAGCACAAAAAGATGTTTTTGTGGAGTCTACGTTAGTTGAAGAGGAAGTTAATGTTGGAAATATGCCCTAGAGGCAATAATAAATTGGTTATTATCATATTTCCTTGTTCATGATAATCGTTTATTATCCATGCTATAATTGTATTGATCGGAAAATTAGATACATGTGTGGATACATAGACAACTCCATGTCCCTAGTATGCCTCTAATAGACTAGCTCGTTAATCAAAGATGGCTATGGTTCCCTAGTCATGGACATGAAATGTCATTTGACAACGGGATCACATCATTAGGAGAATGATGTGATGGACAAGACCCAAACTACAAACGTAGCATATGATCGTGTCAGTTTATTCCTATTGTCTTCTGCATGTCAAGTATTTATTCCTATGACCATGAGATCATGCAGCTCACTAACATCGGAGGAGTACCTTGTGTGTATCAAACATCGCGACGTAACTGGGTGACTATAAAGGTGCTCTATAGGTATCTTTGAGGGTGTCTGTTGGGTTGGCATGGATCAAGACTGGGATTTGTTACTCTGTGTGACGGAGAGGTATCTCGGGGCCCACTCGGTAATACAACATCACAACAAGCCTTGAAAGCAATGTGACTAAGTGTTAGCCACGGGATCTTGTATTACAGAATGAGTAAAGAGACTTGTCGGTAACCAAATTGAACTAGGTATAGAAATACTGACGATTGAATCTCAGGCAAGTAACATACTGAAGAACAAAGGGAACGTCATACGGGATTAACTGAATCCTTGACATAGAGGTTCAATCGATAAAGATCTTCGTAGAATATGTAGGAAGCAATATGGGCATCTAGGTCCCGCTATTGGTTATTGATCGTAGAGGTGTCTCGGTCATGTCTACATAGTTCTCGAACCCGCAGGATCTGCACACTTAAGGCTCGGTGACGTTTTGGTAGTACTGAGTTATGTATGTTGGTGACGAAAGGTTTTTCGGAGTCTCGGATGAGATCCCGGACGTCACGAGGAGCTCCGGAATGGTTCGGAGGTAAAGACTGATATATAGGAAAGAGGTATTTGGGTTCTGAAAAAGTTTCGGGCACTACCGGTAGTGTACCCGGAGTGACGAATGGGCTCCGGGGGTCCACCTAGAGGGGCCCACCCACCCCGGGGGCCACATGGGCCCAAGAGGTGGCGCACCAACCCCTAGTGGGTTGGGAATCCATCCCCATAAGGCCCATGCGCCCAAAGAGGAGGAAAAGTTGGAGGTGGGAGGAGTCCTTGTTGGACTAGGACTCCTCCCGACGGTCCACCTCTTGTAGGAGGTGGACTCCACCACCCTGGTCGGCGGCCAAGTCCTAGGGGAAACCCTTGGGAGCCTCCTCCCACCCCTTCCTCCTATATGTACTAGAGGTTTGAGGGCAGCCCAACATACAAAAAGCCACGTGCTGCCCTATTCCCTCTAGATTTGTTTCTCCTCTAGATTAGTTGTGCAATGCTTAGGCAAAGCCCTACAGGATTAGTTCACCACCACCGCCACCATGCCGTTGTGCTGCCGGAGAACTCATCCACCTCTCCACCCTCGCTTGCTGGATCAAGGAGGTGGAGATCGTCATCGAGTTGTATGTGTGCTAAACGCAGAGGTGCCATCCGTTCGGCACTAGATCAGAAGGACCACGATGGGATCGCGGGACAGCTCGTGATGAGATCGCGGGATGGATCGTGAAGACGTTCAACTACATCAACCGCGTTTCTTAACGCTTCCGCTTAGTGATCTACAAGGGTATGTAGACCCAATCTCTCCTCTCATAGATGCTCATCTCCTAGATTGATCTTCGTGAAGCGTAGGAATATTTTTGTTTCCCATGCAACATTCCCCAACAGTGGCATCATGAGCTAGGTCTATGCGTAGATGAGATCTTGAGTAGAACACAAAGAGTTTGTGGGCGTTGATATTCAGATTGCTTCCTTCCTTAGTCTTTTCTTGGTTCAGCGGTATTGTGGGATGAAGCGGCTCGGACCGACTTTACTCGTACGCTTACGAGAGACCGTGTTCCATCGACTGACATGTGACTTCATCGCATAAAGATGGCTGGCGGGTGTTTGTCTCTCCCACTTTAGTTGGATCGGATTTGATTAAGGCGGTCCTTGTAGAAGGTTGAAAAGCAATCTTCATATCACCGTTGTGGTTTTGCGTAGGTAAGAATCGTTCTTGCAAGATACCCATAGCAGCCACGTAAAACATGCTACAACAATTAGAGGACGTCTAACTTGTTTTTGCAGGGTATGTTGTGATGTGATATGACCAATTACATGATGTGATATATGTGATGTATGAGATGATCATGTTTTTTTATAGAATATCACGACTTGCATGTCGATGACTACGGCAACCGGCAGGAGCCATAGGGTTGTCTTTAATTATTGTATGACCTGCGTGTCAATCATTAAGCGCTATGTAATGCTTTACTTTATCGCTAAGCGGTAGAAATAGTAGTAGAAGCATGGTGTGCGCGACAACCCCGATGGAGACACGTTGATGGAGATCAAGATGATGGAGATCATGGTGTCATGCCTGTGATGATGGAGATCATGCCGGTGCTTTAAGGATGGAGATCAAAAGCACAAGTTCATGGTCGTATCATGTCACTTATGATTTGCATGTGATGATAATCCTTTTATGAACCTTGTTTTGCTTAGGACGAAGATAGCATTATAAGGTGATCCCTCGCTAAAATTTCAAGATCAATTGTGTTCTCCCCGAGTGTGCACGGTTGCGAAAGTTTGTCGTGTCGAGACACCACGTGATGATCGGGTGTGATAGACTCTACGTTCACATACAATGGGTGCAAGCCAGTGTTACACATGCGGAACACTCGGGTTAAACTTGATGAGCCTAGCATGTACATACATGGCCTCAGAACACAAGAGACCGAAAGGTCAAACATGAGTCATATAGCAAATATGATCAACATGATGATGTTCACCATTGAAACCACCTCAACTCATGTGATGATCGGACTTGAGTTGGTGAATTTGGATCATGTATCACTCGAATGACCGGAGAGATGTCAATTTGAGTGGGAGTTCTTAAGTATTATTATTAATTGAACTCATTATCATGAACATAGTCAGTAGTGTCTTTGCAAATTATGTTGTAGATTACTAGCTCACATTGTAGCTCCCTTGAATTTTTATACGTTCCTAGAGAAATAGAGTTGAAAGATGATGGTAGCAATATTGCGGACTGGGTCCGTGATCTGAGGATTGTCCTCATTGCTGCACACAAGGCTTATGTCCTTAATGCACCGCTCGGTGTGCCACCCCCCTCTAGCGTCATCTGTAGATGTTGTGAATATCTGATAGGCACGTTCCGATGACTACTTGACAGTTTAGTTCGACATACATTACGGCTTAGAATTGAGGCTCCAAAACGTTTTGAATGTCACGGAACATATGAGATGTTCTAAGAGCTGAAATTGTGATCTCAGGCTCATGCCCGTGTTGTGAGATATGAGATCTCGAACAAGATTCTTTGCCTGCAAGATGAAGGAGAATAGCTCAATCGTTGAGCATGTGCTCAGTTTGTCTGGGTGCTACAATCGCTTGAATCGAGTGGGAGTTGATCTTCCAGATAATATAGTGATTGATATAGTTCTTTGAGTCACTATCACTAAGCTACTAGAACTTCGTGATGAACTATAATTATGCCAGGGATGGAAATGATGATCCCTGAGCTGTCGCGATGTTTGACACCGCGAATGTAGAAATCAAGAAGGAGCATCAAGTGTTGATGGTTAGTAAAACCACTAGTTTCGAGAAGGACAAGGGCAAGGAGGGAAACTTCATGGATGGCAAGTCAGTTGCTGCTCCAGTGAAGCAACCCAAAGTTGAACCCAAACCCGAGACTAAGTGCTTTTGTTATGAGGAGAGCGGCCGCTGAAGCGAAACAACCCTAGATACTTGGTAGATAAGAAGGTTGGCAACATTGATAGAAATATATTTGATATACATGTTATTGATGTGTACCTTGATAGCACTCCTCGTAGCACCTGGGTATTGGATACCGGTTCAGTTGCTAAATGTTAGTAACTCGAAGTAAAAGCTACGGAATAAACGAAAACTAGCTAAGTGTGAGGTGACGATGTGTGTTGGAAATGTTTCCAAGGTTGATGTGATCAACATCACACGCTCTCTCTACCTTCGGGATTAGTGACAAACCTAAATGTTATTTGGTGTTTGCGTTAAGCATGAACATGATTAGATCATGGTTATTGTAACACGGTTATTCATTTAAGTTAGAGAATAATGGTTATTTTGTTTACATGAATAATACCTTCAATGTTCATGCACCCAATGAGAATGCTTTGTTGAATCTTGATCGTAGTAATACACATGTTCATAACATTGATGCCAAAAGATAAAAAGTTAATAATGATAGTACCACATACTTGTGGCACTGCCGCTAAATGTCAGATTGGTGTAAATCGCATGAAGAAACTCCATGGTGATGAATCTTTGGCTCATTCGATTTTGAATCGGTTGAGACATGGGAACCATACCTCTTGGGAAAGTTGACTAAGGATCCTGTTTTCCGGTTTGATGGAGCGAGCAAGTGATTTATTGGAAGTGATACATGTTGATGTATGCAATCGAATGAGTCTTGTAGTGTGCGGTGGATATCGTTATTTTCTTACCTTCATTGATGATTTGAGTAGATATAGTGTATATTTACTTAATGAAACACAAGTCTGAATCATTTGAAAAGTTCAAGCAAATTCAAGTGAAGTCTAAGATCATTGTGACAAGAAGATAAAAATGTCTGCGATATGATCTTGGAGGTGAATATCTAAGTTACGAGTTTAGCATACAACTTTAGACAATGTGAAAGTTGTTTAACAACTCACGCCACCTGGAACACCATAGTCTGATGGTGTGTTCGAACATCATAGTCGTGCTCTATTGGATATGGTGCATACTATGATGTCTCCTATCAATTTTTCACTATTGTTTTGGGGTTATGCATTGGGGACAACTACATTCACTTTAAATAGGGCACCATGTAAATCCGTTGAGATGACACCGTATGAATTATGGTTTGATAGAAACCTAAGCTGCCATTTCTTAATGTTTGGGGCTGTGACGCTTATGTGAAAAATGTTTTCACCTAATAAGCTCGAATCCAAAGCGGACAAATGCATCTTCATGGAATACCCTAAGAACAGTTGGGTATACCTTCTATCTCAGATCCGAGCACAAAGTGTTTGTTGCTAAAACGGGTCCTTTCTCGAGAAAGAGTTTCCCTTGAAAGAATTGAGTGGGAGGAAGATAGAACTTGATGAGGTTGTTGAACCTTTGTTCAACCAGAGAGTAGCGCAGCGCAGAAAGATGTTTCTGTGGAGCCTACGTTAGTTGAAGAGGAAGTTAATGATGATGATCATGAAGCTTCGGATCAAGTTACTATCAAACCTTGTAGGTCGACAAGGACGCGTACTGCTCCTGAGTAGTACGACAACCCTGTCTTGGAGGTCATGTTGTTGGACAATGATGAACCTACGAGCTATGGAGAAGTGATGATGGGCCCGGATTCTAACTAATGGTTAGAGGCCATGAAATCCGAGAAAGGATCCATGTATGAAAACCAAGTATAGACTTTGGTAGACTTGCTCCTTGGACGACAGGTCATCGAGTACAAATGGACTAACGAGGATATGTACCTAGGGCAGGGTCCTAGGCAAGGCCTTCATACCATACCTAAGGACATTGCATTGGAGTACTTGAAGATCAAGCATAAGCTTCTGACTGGATTCCATGAGACGTTCAAGTCACTCGACAGGCTATCCACTCGGAGACTCCTTCCTTCACTCGGCAGTTGTGTGTCACTCGGAAGACCTCGTTCTCACTCGACACCAGAAGACCAGGAGCCACCATCAAGAGCCCAATGGGAATACGTTGGTTCAATCGTCATTAATATCTTTTATTATGTACGTTACCAGTAATGGCAGACTTTAACCCCACGATTGGACCCTTAGATGCAGGGTAATTATGAGGGGCAGCGAACTCTATATAATCCTCCCCTCCCCTCCTGCACAAGGGTTCGCAACCATTGTAATCCCAATATTCCACATGACATAAGCTCCCGAGCACTGAGACGTAGGGCTGTTACCTCCACGAGAGGGGCCTGAGCTCATACATTCGTGTGTACACCCTTGCCGTAGCTAGGACTCTGCCCTCTCCTTACATACCCCTACCATCTACTGTGAGGCTCGTTCCCACGACAGTTGGCGCCCACCGTGGGGCAGGCGTCTAAGCGACTTCCAGCAAGGTTGCATTTTTCATCCTTCGACATGTCTTCCGGCGGTGTTTTTGCTCTGGGCCACGAGATCCGTTTCGGACCGCTCACCTTCATAGCTGACGATTCGGCATGGCTCCAGGAAGCGCCTCTTAATATTGAGGCGCTCCCGGTCCGCAGGTTCACGCACTTCCGCGTGAGTTCCCGCGGCGTGTTGCTGCGTTAGCCCTCGACTCCTTCGTCATCGGCTCCCCTTGCTGTTCGCGATCGCAAGCGGTCCGGCCGCTCACGAGTTCAGCGCTGGGTCAAACACGCAATGGCGTGTCAAACTTCTTCTCCGCAGATTGGAGCACTCGAGCCCGCCGAGTCCCTTCACGGCGTGTTCGAGTCGGATTCCGATCCGTCCGACCTGCCTTCCGAGTGCCAAAGCTGTGATCCCGTAGCGGAGGTCTTGATGGCGGACTTGTTGGAAATATGCCCTAGAGGCAATAATAAAATGATTATTATTGTATTTCCTTGTTCATGATAATTGTCTATTGTTCATGCTATAATTGTGTTAACCGGAAACCATAATACATGTGTGAATACATAGACCACAACATGTCCCTAGTGAGCCTCTAGTTGACTAGCTCGTTGATCAATAGATGGTCACGGTTTCATGGCCATGGACATTGGATGTCGTTGATAACGGGATCACATCATTAGGAGAATGATGTGATGGACAAGACTCAATCCTAAGCATAGCACAAGATCGTGTAGTTCGTTTGCTAAAGCTTTTCAATGTCAAGTATCATTTCCTTAGACCATGAGATTGTGTAACTCCCGGATACCGTAGGAATGCTTTGGGTGTGCCAAACGTCACAACGTAACTGGGTGGCTATAAAGGTACGCTACGGGTATCTCCGAAAGTGTCTGTTGGGTTGACACGAATCGAGACTGGGATTTGTCACTCCGTGTGACGGAGAGGTATCTCTGGGCCCACTCGGTAAGACATCATCCTAATGAGCTCAATGTGACTAAGGAGTTAGCCACGGGATGATGTATTACAGAACGAGTAAAGAGACTTGCCAGAAACGAGATTGAACAAGGTATGGGGATACCGACGATCGAATCTCGGGCAAGTATCATACCGATAGACAAAGGGAATTGAATACGGGATTGATTGAATCCCCGACATCGTGGTTCATCCGATGAGATCATCGTGGAGTACGTGGGAGCCAACATGGGTATCCAGATCCCGCTGTTGGTTATTGGCCGGAGAAGTGTCTCGGTCATGTCTACGTGTCTCCCGAACCCGTAGGGTCTACACACTTAAGGTTCGATGACGCTAGGGTTATAGGGAAATGGTATACGTGATTACCGAAGGTTGTTCGGAGTCCCGGATGAGATCCCGGACGTCACGAGGAGCTCCGGAATGGTCCGGAGGTAAAGATTGATATATAGGAAGTCCAGTTTTGGTCACCGGAAAGTTTTCGGGCTCATCGGTAGTGTACCGGGAGTGCCGGGAGGGTGCCGGAGGAACCCCGAGAGGGGTGTGACGACCAAAGGACCTCATGGGCCCTTAGAGGAGGTGTGCCAGCCCATATTGGGTCGGCCAAGACCATCTATGTGGGCCCATATGGCTGGAGATAAGGAGATAAGGCAAAAGGGATTTAAAAGGAGGAGATCCACCTCCCTTGTGGGAGGTGGACTCTCCCTTTAATTCGGCCGGCCCTCTCCTCTTTGGAGTAGAGGCCAAGCCAGCCCTCCACGTCCCTCCTCCTATATATACTTGAGGTTTTGGATGTTTTGAGACAGGATTTGATCTCTCTCTCTCACGGCGAAGCCCTACCTCTCTTCTTCCTCCTCCGCAGCGCTTAGGCGAAGCCCTGTCGGAATACCTTGCTACTCTACCACCACCACGCCGTCGTGCTGCTGTTGGAGACCTTCCCCAACCTCTCCTTCCTCCTTGCTGGATCAAGGTGTTGGAGACGTCACCGGGCTGCACGTGTGTTGAACGCGGAGGTGCCGTCCGTTCGGCACTTGATCGGATCTACCGCGATCTGAATCGCTGCGAGTACGACTCCATCAACCGCGTTCTTGTAACGCTTCCGCTTAGCGATCTTCAAAGGTATGAAGATCCACTCTCCCCTTGCTCGTTGCTGGTTTCTCCATAGATGGATCTTGGTGAACGCGTAGGAAATTTTTGATTTACTACTACGTCTCCCAACAGTGGCATCATGAGCTAGGTCTATGCGTAGAATCTATGCACGAGTAGAACACAAAGTAGTTGTGGGCGTCGATTTTGTTAATATGCTTGCCGTTACTAGTCTTATCTTGATTCGACGGTATTGTGGGATGAAGCGGCCCGGACCAACCTTACACGTACGCTTACGTGAGACCGGTTCCACCGCCTGACATGCACTAGTTGCATAAGGTGGCTAGCGGGTGTCTGTCTCTCCCACCTTAGTCGGATTGGATTCGATGAAAAGGGTCCTTATGAAGGGTAAATAGCAATTGGCATATCACGTTGTGGTTTTGACGTAGGTAAGAAACGTTCTTGCTAGAAACCTATAGCAACCACGTAAAAACTTGCAACTACAAATTAGAGGACGTCTAACTTGTTTTTGCAGCATATGCCGTGTGATGTGATATGGCCAAAAGGATGTGATGTGATGCATTGTGATGTATGAGATTGATCATGTTCTTGTAATAGGGTTCACGACTTGCATGTCGATGACTATGACAACCGGCAGGAGCCATAGGAGTTGTCTTATATTATTGTATGACCTGCGTGTCAATCATAAACGCCATGTAATTACTTTACTTTATTGCTAAACGTTAGCTGTAGTAGTAGAAGTAATAGTTGGCGAGACAACTTCATGAAGACACAATGATGGAGATCATGATGATGGAGATCATGGTGTCGTGCCGGTGACAATGATGATCATGGTGCCCCGAAGATGGAGATCAAAGGAGCAAGATGATATTGGCCATATCATGTCACTATATTGATTGCATGTGATGTTTATTATGTTTACATCTTATTTGCATAGAACGACGGTAGTAAATAAGATGATCTCTCAATAAAATTTCAAGAAAGGTGTTCACCCTAACTGTGCACCGTTGCTAAGGATCGTCGTTCCGAAGCACCACGTGATGATCGGGTGTGATAGGTTCTAACGTTCGCATACAACGGGTGTAAGCCAGATTTACACATGCAAAACACTTAGGTTGACTTGACGAGCCTAGCATGTACAGACATGGCCTCGGAACACGGAAGACCGAAAGGTCGAACATGAGTCGTATAGAAGATACGATCAACATAGAGATGTTCACCATGGATGACTAGTCCGTCTCACGTGATGATCGGACACGGGCTAGTTGACATGGATCATGTATCACTTGGAAGACTAGAGAGATGTCTATCTAAGTGGGAGTTCATTAATAATTTGATTAAATGAACTTAATTATCATGAACTTAGTCTAAAAATGTCCTTGCAAATTATGTCGTAGATAGCTCGCGCTGTAGCTCCCCAGTTTTATTGATACAATCCTAGAGAAAAGTAAGTTGAAAGTTGATGGTAGCAATAATGCGGACTGGGTCCGTGATCTGAGGATTGTCCTCATTGCTGCACAGAAAGCTTATGTTTTTGATGTACCGCTAACTGCATCACTCCCTCAAGCGTTGTCTGTAGATGTTGTGAACATATGACAGGCACTTTTTGATGACTACGTGATAGTTCAGTGCGTCATGCATTACGGCTTAGAATTGAGGCTTCAAAATGTTTTGAACGTCACAGAACATATGAGATGTTCTAGGAGCTGAGATTGTGATCTCAAGCTCGTGCCTATGTTGAGAGGTATGAGACCTCCAACAAGATTCTTTGCCTGCAAGATAAAGGAGAATAGCTTAATCGGTGAGCGTGTTCTCAGATTGTCTGGGTGCTACAATCACTTGAATCAAGTGGGAGTTAATCTTCCAGATGAGATAGTGATTAATGCAGTTCTCCAAGTCACTGCCACCAAGCTACTAGAGCTTCGTGATGAACTATAACATGCCAGGGATGGATAAGATGATCCCTGAGTTGTTCGTGATGTTTGACACCACGAAGGTAGAAATCAATAAGGAGCATCAAGTGTTGATGGTTAAGTGAAAACCACTAGTTTCAAAAGGGGCAAGGGCAAGAAGGGAAAAACTTCAGGAATGGCAAGCCAGTTGTTGCTCTAGTGAAGAAACCCAAGGTTGAGCCCGAACCCGAGACTAAGTGCTTCTGTTATGAGGAGAATGTTCGCTGAAGCGGAAAAACCCTAGATGATTGGTAGATAAGAAGGCTGGTAATGTCAATGGAAGTATATTTGATATACGTGTTAGTGATGTGTACCTTGCTGGTACTCCTAGTAGCACCTGGGTATTAGATACCGGTTCGGTTGCTAAGTGTTAGCAACTCGAAATAAAAGCTACGGAGTAAATGGAGACTAGCTAGGTGAAAGGTGACGATGTGTGTTGGAAGTATTTCCAAGATTGATGTGATCACCATCGCACGCTCTCTCTACCTTCAGGATTTGTGATAAACCTAAATAAATGTTATTTGGTGTTTGCGTTGAGCATAAACGTGATTAGATCATGATTAGTGCGATACGGTTATTCATATAAGTTAGAGAATAATGGTTATTCTGTTTACATGGATAATGCCTTCAATGGTCATGCACCCACTCGAAATGGTTTATCGAATCATGATCGTAGTAGTACACATATTCATAACATTGGTACCAAAAGATACAAAGTTAATAATGATAGTACCACATGCTTGTGGCACTGCCACGTAATGTCATATTGGTATAAATCGCATGAAGAAACTCCATGATGATGGATTTTTTGACTCACTCGATTTCGAATCGGTTGAGACATGCGAGCCATGCCTCTTGGGCAAGATGACTGAGACCCTGTCATCCAATATGATGGAGCGGGCAAGTGGCTTATTCGAATTAATACATGTTGATGTATGTGGTCCAATGAGTGTTGAAACACACAGTGGATATCGTTGTTTTTCTTTACCTTCACTGATGATTTGAGTAAATATGGGGATATTTACTTAATGAAACACGAATCTGAAATGTTTGAAAGGTTAAAGGAGTTTCAGAGTGAAGTTAAAGATCATCGT
The DNA here is from genome assembly GCA_022496015.1 of Hordeum marinum. Classification (NCBI taxonomy): domain Eukaryota; kingdom Viridiplantae; phylum Streptophyta; class Magnoliopsida; order Poales; family Poaceae; genus Hordeum; species Hordeum marinum. The sequence continues at coordinate 333,803,585 of CM039677.1, read as the reverse complement.
GACAAGAAGATAAATGTCTATGATATGATCATGGAGGTGAATATCTAAGTTACGAGTTTGGTATGCAATTTTAGACAATGTGGAAATTGTTTCACAGCTCACGCCTCCTGGAACACCATAGTGTGATGGTGTGTTCGAACGTCGTAGTCGTGCTCTATTGGATATAGTGAGTACTATGATGTCTCTTATCGTTTTACCACTATCGTTATGGGGTTATGCATTAAAGACAAATCCATTCACTTTAATAGGGCACCATCTAAGTCTGTTGAGATGACACCGTGAGAATTATGGTTTGACAGAAGCCTAAGCTGTCATTTCTTAATGTTTGGGGCTGCGACGCTTATGTGAAAATGGGTTTTTCACCTAGCGAGCTCGAACCCAAAGCAGACAAATGCATCTTCATAGAATACCCTAATGAGACATTGGGTATACCTTCTATCTCAGATCCAAGCGCAAAAGGTGTTTGTTGCTAAGAATGGGTCCTTTCTTGAGAAAGAGTTTCTCTCGAAAGAATTGAGTGGGAGGAAGATAGAACTTGATGAGGTTGTTGAACCTTTGTTTCAACCAGAGAATAGCGCAACACAGAAAGATGTTTCTGTAGAGCCTACTCAGTTGAAAAGGAAGTTAATGATGATGATCATGAAGCTTCGGATCAAGTCACTATCGAACCTCGTAGGTCGACAAGGACGCGTACTGCTCCTGAGTAGTATGACAACCTTGTCTTGGAAATCATGTTGTTGGACAACGATGAACCTACGAACTATGGAGAAGCGATGGTGGGCCTGGATTCCAACAAATGGCTAGGAGCCATGAAATCCGAGAAAGGATCCATGTATGAAAACCAAGTATTGACTTTGGTAGACTTGCCTGTTGAAAGGCAGGTTGTTGAGTACAAATGGACTTTTGAGATGAACATAGACGCTAATGGTGAAATGTCACCGTTTATAAAGCTCGACTTGTCGCAAAGAAGTTTCCGCCAAGTTCAAGGAGTTGACTGCAATGAGATTGTCTCATCTGTAGCGATGCTAAAAGTCTATTAAAATTTTGTTAGCAGTTGCTGCATTTTTCGATTATGAAATCTGGCAGATGGATGACAAGACAAGGTTTACGTAATGGTTTCTGTGAGGAAGAGTTGTATGTGATACAACCAGAAGGTTTTGTCAATCCTAAGGATGCTAATAATATGCAAACTCCAGCGATCCTTCTATGGACTGGAGCAAGAATCTCGGAGTTGGAATATATGCTTTGATGAGGTGATCAAAGTGTTTAAGTTTATACAAAGTTTATGAGAAACTTGTATTTGCAAGAAAGTGAGTGGGAGCACTATGGAATTTCTTATAAGAATATGTAGTTGACATATTATTGATCGGAAATGATGTAGAATTTCTGGAAGAGCATGAAGGGTTGTTTGAAAAGTTTTTTTTCAAAGGAAGACCCAGATAAAGCTACTATTTTATTGAGCATCAAGATCTATAGGGATAGATCTATTCGCTTGATAAGTTTTTTCGACGAAGACATACCTTGACAAGTTTTTGAAGGAGTTCAAAATAGATGGGTCAAAGAAGGAGTTCTTGACTGTATTGTAAGGTGTGAAATTGAGTAAGACTCAATACCCGACCACGGCAGAAGATAAAGAAAAGATGAGTGTCATCTCCTATGCTTTAGCCATAGGCTCTATATAGTATGCCATGCTGTGTACCGCACTTGTGTGTGCCTTGCCATGAGTCTGTCAAGGGGTACAAGAGTAATCCAAGAGTGGATCACTGGACAGCGGTCAAAATTAGCCTTAGTAACTTGAGAACTAAGGAAATATTTCTCGATTATGGAGGTGATAAAGAGTTCATCGTAAAGTGTTACGATGATGCAAGCTTTAAAACCAATCCGGATGACTCTTAGTAGAAATCCAGCTACGTATAGTGGAGCAGCCATTTGGAATAGCTCCAAGTGGAGCATGGGAGTAGTATCTACAAATATGACATGGAAAGTTTGTAAGGTACACACGGATCTGAATGTCGCAGACCCGTTGACTAAAACCTCTTTCACGAGCAGGACGTGAACAAACCCCAGAACTTATTGGGTGTTAATCACATGATGATATGATCACATGGTGATGTAAGTGTTAATCACATGGTGATGTGAACTAGATTATTGACTCTAGTGCAAGTGGGAGACTGTTGGAAATATGCCCTAGAGGCAATAATAAAATGGTTATTATTGTATTTCCTTGTTCATGATAATTGTCTATTGTTCATGCTATAATTGTGTTAACCGGAAACCATAATACATGTGTGAATACATAGACCACAACATGTCCCTAGTGAGCCTCTAGTTGACTAGCTCGTTGATCAATAGATGGTCACGGTTTCATGGCCATGGACATTGGATGTCGTTGATAACGGGATCACATCATTAGGAGAATGATGTGATGGACAAGACTCAATCCTAAGCATAGCACAAGATCGTGTAGTTCGTTTGCTAAAGCTTTTCAATGTCAAGTATCATTTCCTTAGACCATGAGATTGTGTAACTCCCGGATACCGTAGGAATGCTTTGGGTGTGCCAAACGTCACAACGTAACTGGGTGGCTATAAAGGTACGCTACGGGTATCTCCGAAAGTGTCTGTTGGGTTGACACGAATCGAGACTGGGATTTGTCACTCCGTGTGACGGAGAGGTATCTCTGGGCCCACTCGGTAAGACATCATCCTAATGAGCTCAATGTGACTAAGGAGTTAGCCACGGGATGATGTATTACAGAACGAGTAAAGAGACTTGCCAGAAACGAGATTGAACAAGGTATGGGGATACCGACGATCGAATCTCGGGCAAGTATCATACCGATAGACAAAGGGAATTGAATACGGGATTGATTGAATCCCCGACATCGTGGTTCATCCGATGAGATCATCGTGGAGTACGTGGGAGCCAACATGGGTATCCAGATCCCGCTGTTGGTTATTGGCCGGAGAAGTGTCTCGGTCATGTCTACGTGTCTCCCGAACCCGTAGGGTCTACATACTTAAGGTTCGATGACGCTAGGGTTATAGGGAAATGGTATACGTGATTACCGAAGGTTGTTCGGAGTCCCGGATGAGATCCCGGACGTCACGAGGAGCTCCGGAATGGTCCGGAGGTAAAGATTGATATATAGGAAGTCCAGTTTTGGTCACCGGAAAGTTTTCGGGCTCATCGATAGTGTACCGGGAGTGCCGGGAGGGTGCCGGAGGAACCCCGAGAGGGGTGTGACGACCAAAGGACCTCATGGGCCCTTAGAGGAGGTGTGCCAGCCCATATTGGGTCGGCCAAGACCATCTATGTGGGCCCATGTGGCTGGAGATAAGGAGATAAGGCAAAAGGGATTTAAAAGGAGGAGATCCACCTCCCTTGTGGGAGGTGGACTCTCCCTTTAATTCGGCCGGCCCTCTCCTCTTTGGAGTAGAGTCCAAGCCAGCCCTCCACGTCCCTCCTCCTATATATACTTGAGGTTTTGGATGTTTTGAGACAGGATTTGATCTCTCTCTCTCACGGCGAAGCCCTACCTCTCTTCTTCCTCCTCCGCAGCGCTTAGGCGAAGCCCTGTCGGAATACCTTGCTACTCCACCACCACCACGCCGTCGTGCTGCTGTTGGAGACCTTCCCCAACCTCTCCTTCCTCCTTGCTGGATCAAGGTGTTGGAGACGTCACAGGGCTGCACGTGTGTTGAACGCGGAGGTGCCGTCCGTTCGGCACTTGATCGGATCTACCGCGATCTGAATCGCTGCGAGTACGACTCCATCAACCGCGTTCTTGTAACGCTTCCGCTTAGCGATCTTCAAAGGTATGAAGATCCACTCTCCCCTTGCTCGTTGCTGGTTTCTCCATAGATGGATCTTGGTGAACGCGTAGGAAATTTTTGATTTACTACTACGTCTCCCAACAGGACTCTCATTAGAGTTCACCGCCTGGCTTTGGCCATGGCAAGCGCGAGGCTGGCGGTCCATCGAATGAGCAGCCGCGCCGCGAGGAGGAGGTTCTTCATACTCCCATCGTTGGTGCGACTGCCGAGGCTCAAGCTTTGGAGGCCGTGCGCATTCGTCTGGAAGAGCTCCAGGAGGAACTTGATGAGCGCGCTCGCCAACGCCTGCCACGTCCCAGTCGACGTCAGCGACAACTGTTTCCGACTAGATCTCACGATGATGTTGAGGTATATCGAACTCCTGTGTTAAATGTTGCTGCTACTGCTAGGATAGCAGATTCCATTCAGTCGTCACGGTCAGAGGCTGGAAGAGGGTTGATGCAGATCAGAGCACTGTTAGATGCAGCGCAGTGTCAGAATTTAGTAGTTTCTCAGTCCCGTAACAGGATACACAGAAATTCACCCAGGGCGGAGACTGTTCAGCCGGCACACAGCCCTGGATCGCCCTTGCGCCATCGGGGCGGAGGTTTCCGTGAAGAGCAGGTCAGAGATCAGTTTCACCGCGAAGACCATCGTCGAGTGCCCACTCCTCCGCGGAGTGGTCTGTACACTCCCCGGCGCCAGGACGATAGGCGCTCCTTCGGTGATGAGCGGAATGTGGGTTTTGACGCCCGCGACCTCCTTGTTCAGAAGCAGATTGACAGGGGCAGAGCCCATAGAGAAGGACACGACAGAGATTTTCCGAGTGGTAGCTCAGCTGTGGTTTCTGGCCCTGAGTGTTTTAGCAGAGCCATATGTTCTATAGAGATTCCCCCCAACTTCAGGTTGGTGGCCGGGATCGGAAAGTTTACTGGAGAAACAAAGCCAGAGACTTGGTTAGATGATTACCGAGTGGCTATGCAAATTGGTGGCGGAAATGACAATGTTGCAATGAAGCACCTTTCCTTCATGTTAGATGGTTCGGCTCGAGATTGGTTGAATCGTTTGGCTCCTTCCAGTATACATTGCTGGGATGATCTTTCCCGAGTGTTTTTCCGAACCTTTGAGGGCACCTGCAAGCGTCCGGCGGGTCTGGTCGACTTATAGCACAGTGTCCAGAAGCCCAATGAAACTTTGAGAGATTATATTCAGCGGTGTTCCACTCTGCATCATACAGTGGAGAATGTGTCAGAACAGCAGGCTGTTTGTGCGTTCAAGGCCGGTGTGAGATACAGAGAGCTATATCTGAAGTTTGGGCGAACGGGTGATATTTCACTCGGCAAGATGATGGAAATCGCCACTCAGTACGCCAATGGCGAGGAAGAAGGCCGCCTCCGTAGCGGCAAAGGAAAGACAGTCGCCAATGAGGCTGGTGACAGTAACAATCAGAAACATAAGCGAAAAGCTGAAGATCTAGTTCAAGCAGAAGCAGCAGCATTGGTGACTCAGTCAAAAAACAAGGGCAAAGCTAAAGCACAGTATGTCCCCAAGAAAGGGAAAAATCAGTCGGGAACTGATATCATGGATCAGCCGTGTGTAATTCACACGAGGAAAGATGGGAAAGGCAATGTGATTTTTCCCAAGCACACCACTCGACAGTGTCGGACCCTTATCCAGTAGTTCAAGGGGGACCCGCCGACTGATAAATCTCCTGAGAAGGGTGATGAAGATGAAGATAAAGAAACATTCCCGGATGTCACTGCTACACTCGTGATCTTTGCTGATGTCGAGAGAAAGAGTCATCTGAAAGTCATCAACAGAGAAATCAACATGGCTATGCCAGTAACCCCACCTCCCTGGGAAGCCCCGGCATGTCAGCAGGCTTCCATGCGAAGATATCCCAGTTGTCACGGAGGAACTGGATGAGCTCGACTTCCTATTTGTCGTCGAGTGTTGATGAGAAGGCTCTGCCTTTAAATCAATTGATGAAGAAGTCCGACACATTCGACTGGACTCCCGAAGCTGAAGCAACATTTGTTGAGCTCAAAGCCCTGCTCTCCACCCAACCAGTGCTTGCCGCTCCTGCCAGCAAAGAGCCCTTGCTCCTGTACATCGCGACCACAAATCAGGTTGTCAGTATAGTGCTAACTGTCAAGCAGGAAGAGGAGGGTAAAGCTTATAAAGTCCAGCAGCCAGTCTATTATGTCTCGGAAGTTTTGTCCCCCTCAAAGCAAAGATATCCACACTATCAAAAGATGGTTTATGGTATTTACCTATCAGCGAAGAAGGTGGCGCACTATTTCCAAGACCACTCAATTTCAGTCATCAATGATGCTCCTTTGTCCGAGATTTTCAATAATCTATACACATCAGGTTGAGTGTCTAAATGGGCAATCGAGCTTGGACACTTTGACATCAGATTCGAAGCCAAAAAAGCAATCAAGTCCCAAGCATTGGCAGATTTCATGGCCGAGTGGATTGAACAGCAACAGCCTATCCAAGTTCACTCGGCACATTGGACAATGTTCTTTGACGACTACAAAATGTTGAATGGGTCCGGTGCTGGTGTTGTCTTGATATCTCCCAGGGGCGACAAGCTCACCTATGTCTTGCAAATTCACTTCGATTCCTCCAACAATGAGGCAGAGTATGAAGCACTTTTGTATGGGTTGCGCATGGCTATCTCACTCGACGTCAAGCGCCTGATGGTTTATGGCGACTCAGATCTGGTGGTGAATCAAGTGATGAAAGAGTGGGATGTTCGAAACCCCGCTATGACTGGATACTGCAATGCAGTCCGAAAGTTGGAGAAGAAATTCGAAGGCCTGGAACTTCATCATGTTCCCCGACTGAAAAATTAGGCGGCCGATGAGCTATCCAAGATTGGTTCCACTCGATGGCCTGTCCCCACCGGTGTGTTCTTGGAGCACTTGCACACTCCTTCGGTTCAAGAAGATCCTTTCACCGAAGAGCCCCCACAGGCTTTGAGTTCCACTGACCCGACAAAAGTCGATGTCCCTGCAGTGATTGACCTGGTCATGGAGATTCTGGTTATCACTCCCGATTGGATTGTGCCTTACATTGCCTGTATCCTCAGACAAGAGCTCCCTGAAGATGAAACAGAGGCTCGACAGATTGTGCACAGGTCCAAGGCTTTCACTGTGATGGGAGATCAACTGTTCAGAGAGAGTGCGACTGGTGTTACACAGCACTACATTTCCCCCGAGGAAGGTCGAATGATTCTAGATGAGGTTCACTTGAGAACTTGCGGCCACCATGCTTCCTCAAGGATGATTGTCGCTAAAGCATACCGAGCTGGTTTTTACTGGACACGAGCTAATGAGATGGCTAAAGACATCGTTGATCATTGTGATGGTTGCCAGTTCTATGCAAACTTGTCACACAAGCCGGCATCTGCTATGAAGACAATTCCTCTTGCCTGGCCATTTGCTGTTTGGGGACTCGACATGGTTGGTCCCTTTCGACCCGGAAAAGGATGATTCACTCACTTGCTGGTAGTAGTCGACAAATTCACCAAGTGGATAGAAGCCAAGTCAATCAAGAAGTTGAACTCCCGCACGACGATCACACTCATGAGGGAGATAATTTATCGATACGGCATTCCACACAACATCATCACAAACAACGGCACTAATTTTGACTCGGAAGAATTCAGGAACTTCTGTAACTCCCAAGGCACCCAAGTAGATTATTCATATGTTGCACATCCTTAAACCAATGGACAAGTCGAGTGGGCTAATGGTCTCATCCTTCAAGGTCTGAAGCCTCATCTCATGCGCGATTTGGATCATGCCGCCAAAGCCTCGGTATCTGAGCTGCCGTCTGTTTTGTGGGGTCTGAGGACGATGCCTAATCGGTCGACTAGACGGACTCCTTTCTTCCTGGTCTATGGTGCCGAGGCTATCTTGCCGAGTGACTTGTTTCACAATTCTCCTCGAGTGGAACTATATTCTGAGGCTGAAGCCGAGAAGGCTAGGCAAGATGGTGTAGATCTCCTGGAGGAAGAACAAGAGATGGCTTTGATCCGGACTACTACCTATCAGCAGGACCTACTGCACTTTCATGCAAAGAATGTCCAGAGTCGGTCGTTTCATGAGGGAGACTTGGTACTTCGAGTGAATCAACACCAAACTCACAAGCTTGCTCCTGCATGGGAAAGTCCTTTCGTCGTACTAAGGTGCTAAACAACGGAGCCTATCATCTGTACAATCTCATGAAGCGGATAGACGAGCCACGAGCCTGGAATGCAGATCTCCTCCGACGTTTTTATACTTGAGAGAGAAGAATCCTCAAATGTAATAAGAATACTTCATCAATGCAATTCACATTTTTGCAATATATATTATCGATTCCAATCGTACAGTTTCAGTCTTGGGAATACTCCGAGTGATGAGCAATCCTCACACTCTGGGGCTTAGCTATGAACATGCTTTCACCTAAGTTAAAAACCCTATCGGGTGGATAGCAGTCCATTCACTCGACGGCCTATTTGTGAATCCATCTTTGCTTAGGCTCAAAGATACTCCGAGTGATGAGCAATCCTCACACTCGAGGGCTTAGCTGCGAACATGTTTCGCCTAAGTTAAAAACCTTGTCGGGTGGATAGCAGTCCATTCACTCGACAGCTTAGCTACGAATCGACATTCCCCTAAGTTCTAAAGATACTCCGAGTGATGAGCAATCCTCACACTCGGGGGCTTAGCTACGAACATGTTTCGCCTAAGTTAAAAACCTTGTCGGGTGGATAGAAGTCCATTCACTCGACGGCTTAGCTGTGAATCGACATTCACCTAAGTTCTAAACTACTCCGAGTGATGAGCAATCCTCACACTCGGGGGCTTAGCTGCGAACATGTTTCCCCTAAGTTAAAAACCCATGTCGGGTGGATAGCAGTCCATTCACTCGACAGCTTAGCTGCAAATCGACATTCGCCTAAGTTCTAAACTACTCCAAATGATGAGCAATCCTCACACTCGGGGGCTTAGCTGCAAACACGTTTCGCCTAAGTTAAAAACTTTGTCGAGTGGATAACAGTCTATTCACTCAACAACTTAGCTGCGAATCGACATCCTCCTAAGTTCTAAACTATTTCGAGTGATGAGCAATCCTCACACTCGGGGGCTTAGCTGCAAACACGTTTCGCCTAACTTAAAAACCCTGTCGAGTGGATAGTAATCCATTCACTCGATGGCCTATTTGCGAATTCGCCTTCGCTTAGGATCAAAAATATCCCAAGTGGTGAGCAATCCTCACACTCGGGGGCTTAGCTGCGAACATGTTTTTGCCTAAGCCTAAAAACAAACTCAGTCGAACAAACGAATGAAAGCCAAATACGAATAAAATCCAAAGGTTAAATCGCGGATAAACGTTTCGTAAAGAAGCAAATGTGCTCAAGCCTAAGGCCTGAATGAAGTTTTAAGGGATACAATTCCACTCGGCATACCGAGGCAAATAAAAGTATTTCTTCCAAAGACCAAGATTTTTAAGCATCTGACGGGCTGGCTGGCTCGACAAAAGTGTCCAAGTCAATGCCGTCAGCGATTCTGGTGGCTACTTCGATCAAGGTTTCCATGAAGTACTCAAACTGGAGTTTCTTCGTGTTAACCACCCAGAGCTCCTTCAGCTTCTCTTCCCTCACATCTCTGCAATGGACCCTGACGAGTGATAGCGCCACGTCGGCGTCGTAGCGAGCAGCAGATTTCTTCCAGGCTTGCACTCGACTTGGAAGTTCGTTCAAGAGAGCCATCATGGAGTTGAGGTCGATCTGAAGGGTGTCCTTAGGCCATAGCTCCTTGTCAATTCTCTCCATTGCAGACTTCAGTCGGACAAGATATGCCTGAACGCCCTGGAGCCGGAAATTGAGTGTGAGCATGTTCATGGCTACTGCGTCTGTGACAGGTGACTTAGTGGGATCCAGATTGGGCTCGACCTCCTCTGTCTCCTTCTCGAAGTCCTGGCAGAATTCTATTGAAGAGTGGGAATGGGAGGAGAATCGATGAGCTACGACCTTCAAAGATTTTACAAACTTTAGTCGACAAGAAACACTCACCGTCGAGCATGATGTACATCTTCCTCGAGAATTCGCCCAAGTGCTTCTCCAGGCCGTTGCTCCTTTTGTTCAGCTGCTCGGCCCTTTTGACGAGATCCACGCGCTCCTGCTTCAGCTTTGCATTCTCCTCCTCCAGCTTCTTGGTGGCCACCATCTTCCGATTTGTAGCTTCGGTCTTGTCCCTGGCCACCTGTTGGGCGTCGTTGAGTGTTTTGTCCTTCTCCTCCAGTGCCTTCTTCATGGAATCTAAAGAAACAACATTGTTGAGTCGCGCTTGGAGTCGACGATTTTCATTGTGCACGTCTGTTCGAGTGAGAGCACTCGGTTCAAAACATGAAAAGTGAAGATGGGAATGCAGAAAGTCGACAGTAATTACCTCCCAGAGACTTCAGCTCAGCACGCGCTCGCTCCAGAGCATTGTTGGAGGCTTCCAGATCCACACGCAGCCGGTTCCTCTCATCCTCAAGATCTTTGTACTGCGTCCCAAGTTATCAAGCCCTCTGAAACCAACAAAAGAAAGAAATTCAATCGGCGAGTAATGCCAAGGACGATCGACTGGGCTATGAATACCGTCGAATGACTGTCTTACTACCTTGGAACAATGTCATATAATGGTTGACCTATGATGTCCATGAAGCCCATGTCCAGGGGAAGAAGAATTCAAGCAAAAAGTCCACCCGACATGTCGAGTGGCCCTGGTGCTCTGCATACCGTAAACAAATTCAAAGCAGTCTCTATTAAGACCCCCTGCCAGTGCATACCAACAGCGGTCTCGGGGACTACACCCAGTGGGTGCACTCAGAGTGCCCCCACTAAGACGGTTAACACTCGATCCGCCGAGTAACTCGTCAGAAAAAAATGCACTCGACATGTCGAGTGACTCCAGTACTCCGCGTACGGCAAAAATCCCGATTTCAAGTTTTCAAGACTACTGCTTATCGTCTGCGATTAACAGTAGCCTTGGGGACTACACCCAGTGGGTGCACTCAGCGTGCCCCCACTGGTTATTAAAACGTTCGACAAGGTCATCCCTGTTAGAACATTCACCCGTCACTCGACCCGTCGAGTGATGCGCCTCCCTGCTCTGTGAAGTTCAATCTATCCTTATGTAGCGTCATATCATGGTTTATCAATAATATCCATCAAACCTACAAGGTAGCTTCAGAGTGGTGTGACCAAAGGCAAAATTTATCCCGTATACAACAAACTCTAAGACCCCTCCTGGTGCAAGCACTCGACAGCGGTCTTGGGGACTACACCCAGTGGTTGCACTTAGCGTGCCCCCACTGGATCCGCAAATTCTCAATCAGTCGAGTGGCAGAAAACATCTTTCGCTCTATCCGTCGAGCGACATGCCCCTCCCCACTCTATGAAGTGCAGTCTATCCTTATGTAGTGTCATATCATGGTTTTTCAACGATTTCCATGGAACCTACAAAGTAGTTGCGGAGTGGTGCGGCCAATGGCAAGCATATCAAGCATGCGACAAGCTCTAAGACCCCTGCCGATGCAAGCACTCGATAGTGGTCTCGGGGACTACACCCAGTGGGTGCACTTAGAGTGCCCCCACTGAGACGGTTAAGACTCGATCCGTTGAGTAACTCGTCAGAAAAAAATGCACTCGACATGTCGAGTGACTCTAGTACCACGCGTACTATCGATCCAAATCCTACTCGACTACGACCTGACCTATTCGAGTGGAGAAATTTCAAACATTCTAGGAGTGGACAATAAGCACCCAGTGGGTGTACAGTCAAGAAAAGACAGGAATTCATTCAGAAATGTACTTACAATCGAACTTACTCGGACATTGGTGTGGAGGGCTATGCTGACATCGTACGCCAGCTTGCTGGCCTCGTACGCCTCCTTGGTTCGCAGCATTATCTGCTCTGCCTGGATCATAGCCTCCTTCGCAGCTCCGGTCTGATATTCCGGGACGCGATGCAGAGAGAAAGCCGTCATAGGCGGGATCGGTGTAGTTGTTGGGGCAGCTGAAGCAGTCTGAGCAGGTCCGGTTGGAGTCGATGTCACGATGGTCGAGACAGCTGAAGGGGCATTTGACAGAGGTACTGTAGGTTCAGCTCTAATTTGTGTCGAGTCACCTATCCCCTGGGAGGACTCTACAGTCAAACACCGAGGCGTCTGCGCTGATGAAGCTCTTCGGGTGTGGGTGCGTGAAGTGTCTAGGTGTTCCTCGTCGTCTTCCAGCTAGATGATCTCTGCAACATCAACCGACAGTGTTAACTTTTGCAAGTGACAAATCCCATTTGGATGAATCAAGAACTTATTAACCTCTATGAGAAGTGGCAGCGTCAGCAGTGTCAATGTCCATCGCCTCCCCTCCGTCTTGATGAGGCAAGGTTACAGACGTAGCAGCTCTGACGGATCAAACAACACTCGGTTAGCTACAACTCAAGGTCACAGTCGGCAGAAAGAATTCGAAAATAAATACTTACGTGGAGACGACAGGTACAACCATCCTCACGTGAGGCAGAGCCTTGCGAGGTTTGGTCGTGATTTGCTTGGGCTGCTTGGCCAGCCTCTCACTCGACTCAATAGTTGAAGGGCGACTCTGCCTCGGGTTCTTCTCACTAGGGCCCGGAGCCCTATCCTCAATAGTTGCCGGATCCTGGCGGGACTTGGTGCGGCCTTCGCGTCGGGGAGGTGACTCGACTTCTTCTTCTTCGCCGGAGTCTTCATATTCGTTCTTAGAGTCAGAGGGACCGTCGCCGTCCACACTGCCACCTTCGCTCACTACGCCATCTTCAGGTTGGTTCCCATTGTTGGAAATATGCCCTAGAGGCAATAATAGATTAGTTATTATCATATTTCCTTGTTCGTGATAATCGTTTATTATCCATGCTATAATTGTATTGATCGGAAACTCAGATACATGTGTGGATACATAGACAACACCATGTCCCTAGTATGCCTCTAGTAGACTAGCTCGTTGATCAAAGGATGGTTAAGGTTTACTAGCCATGGACATGAGATGTCATTTGATAACGGGATCACATCATTAGGAGAATGATGTGATGGATAAGACCCAAACTACAAACATAGCATATGATCGTTTCAGTTTATTGCTACTGTTTTTCTGCATGTCAAGTATATGTTCCTATGACCATGAGATCATGCAACTCACGGATATCGGAGGAGTGCCTTGTGTGTATCAAACGTCGCAACGTAACTGGGTGACTATAAAGGTGCTCTACAGGTATCTCCGATGGTGTTTGTTGAGTTGGCATGGATCGAGACTGGGATTTGTTACTCCGTGTAACGGAGAGGTATCTCGGGGCCCACTCGGTAATGCAACATCACAATAAGCCTTGCAAGCAATGTGACTAATTGTTAGTTGCGGGATCTTGTATTACGGAACGAGTAAAGAGACTTGCCGGTAACGAGGTTGAACTAGGTATGGAGATACCGACGATCGAATCTCGGGCAAGTAACATACCGAAGAACAAAGGGAACGATATACGGGATTAACTGAATCCTTGACATAGAGGTTCGACCGATAAAGATCTTCGTAGAATATGTAGGAACCAATGTGGACGTCCAGGTCCCGCCATTGGTTATTGACCGTAGAGGTGTCTCGGTCATGTCTACATAGTTCTCGAACCCGCAGGGTCTGCACACTTAAGGTTCGGTGACGTTTCGGTAGTGTAGAGTTATGTATGGTGGTGACCGAAGGTTGTTCGGAGTCCCGGATGAGATCCCGGACGTCACGAGGAGCTCCGGAATGGTCCGGAGGTAAAGATTCATATATAGGAAGTCCCAGTTTGGTTTCCGGAAAGGTTTCGGGCTCATCGGTAGTGTACCGGGAGTATCGGTATTGTACCGGGAGTGCCGGTAGTGTACCGGAGGACCTCCGGGAGGGGTACTTCGACCCCAAGAGGTCCATGGGCTGTGGGAGAATAATAACCAGCCCTTATTGGGCTGGGAAAACAGCCACAAAGGCCCATGGCGCAGGAGAGAAAGTCCTAAAGCAAAAAGTGGAAAATCAGCCAATAGGAGGCAATCCTACTCCAACTAGGATTGGAGGTGAAGTAGGATTTCTTCCCACCTCCTATTTCGGCCGACCCAAAGGCCTTGGCTGCCTCTCCTCTCCTCTCCTCCTATATATACTAGTGGATTGGGTGGTTTTTGGACAGAATTTCCGGCCACGTGCTACCCGTTTCACCGGTGCACAGTTTCTCCTCTAGATCGGATTTCTGCAGCGCTTAGGCGAAGCCCTGCTGGAATTGCTCCACCACCACCATCACCGGAGCGCCGTCACGCTGCCGGTGAACTCTCTCTCCTCTCCACCTCCTCTTGCTGGATCAAGATGGTGGAGATCGTCATCAAGCTGCACGTGTGCTGAACGCGGAGGTGCCGTCCGTTCGGCGCTAGATCGGAAGGACCGTGATCGAGATCGCGAGACGGTTCGTGATGTGATCACGGAACGGATCGTGATGAGTTCGCGGAACAGATCGTGATCAAGATCGTGAGACGGATCGTGATGAGTTCACGGGACGGATCATGATGTGTTCGCGGGACGGTTCGTGATTGGATCGCGGGACGCTCGGCGATTTGGATCGCGAAGAAGTTCGACTACACCAACCGCGTTTCTTAACGCTTCCCGCTTAGCGATCTACAAGGGTACGTAGATCCACTCTCCCTCTCGTAGATGCTCATCACCATGGATAGGTTTGCGTGTGCGTAGGAAAATTTTGTTTCCCATGCGACGTTCCCCAACAGTGGCATCATGAGCTAGGTTGATGGTTCGATGAGATCTCGAGTAGAACACAAAAGGTTTGTGGGCGTTGATGCTTAGATTGCTTCCTCCCTTGGTCGGATTTTGGTTCAGCGGTATTGTGAGATGAAGCGGCCCGGACCAACATTACTCGTACGCTTACGAGAGACCGGTTCCTGCGATGCAACTTGTTGCTTAGCTGGCTTGCGGGTGACAGTTTCTCTTACTCTAGTTGGATCGGATCCGACAAAGGCGGTCCTTGAGAAGGTTGAAAAGCAAACTAGTGTATCACCGTTGTGGTTTTGCGTAGGTGAGAATTGTTCTTGCTAGATACCCGTAGCAGCCACGTAAAACATGCAACAACAATTAGAGGACGTCTAACTTGTTTTTGCAGGGTATGTTGTGATATGATATGGCCAATTACATGATGAGATATATGTGATGTATGAGATGATCATGTGATGTATAGATTATCACGACTTGCATGTCGGTGATTACGGCAACCGGCAGGAGCCATAGGGTTGTCTTTAATTATTGTATGACCTGCGTGTCAATCATTAAAGCGCTATGTAATGCTTTACTTTATCGCTACGGTAGCAATAGTAGTAGAAGCATGCAGGGCGTGACAACCCCGATGGCGACACGTTGATGGAGATCATGGTGTCGTGCCGGTGACGATGGAGATCATGCCGGTGTTTCGAAGATGGAGATCTTAAACACAATTTGATGGCCATATCATGTCACTTATGAATTGCATGAGATGTTAATCCTTTTATGCACCTTGTTTTGCTTAGGACGACGGTAGCATTATAAGGTGATCCCTCACTTAATTTCAAGATAAATTGTGTTCTCCCCAAGTGTGCACCGTTGCGAAAGTTCGTCGTGTTGAGACACCACGTGATGATCGGGTGTGATAGACTCTACGTTCACATACAACGGGTGCAAGATAGATTTGCACATGCGGAACACTCGGGTTAAACTTGACGAGCCTAGCATGTACAGACATGGCCTCGGAACACAAGAGACCGAAAGGTCGAGCATGAGTCATATAGTAGATATGATCAACATAATGATGTTCACCATTGAAGCCACCTCAACTCACGTGATGATCGGACTCGAGTTGGTGAATTTGGATCATGTGACACTCAGATGACCTGAGGGATGTCAATTTGAGTGGGAGTTCTTAAGTAATATGATTAATTGAACTCATTATCATGAACATAGTCAGTAGTGTCTTTGGAAATTATGTTGTAGATTACTAGCTCGCACTGTAGCTCCCGTGTGTTTTTATATGTTCCTAGAGAAATAGAGTTGAAAGATGATGGTAGCAATATTGCGGACTGGGTCCGTGATATGAGGATTGTCCTCATTGCTGCACAGAAGGCTTATGTCCTTAATGCACCGTTCGGTACGCCACCCCCTCTAGCGTCGTCTGTAGATGTTGTGAACATCTGATAGGCACGTTCTGATGACTACTTGATAGTTTAGTGCGTCATGCATTACGACTTAGAATTGAGGCTCCAAGACGTTTTGAACGTCACGGAACATACGAGATGTTCTAAGAGCTGAGATTGTGATCTCAGGCTCGTGCCCGTGTTATGAGATATGAGATCTCAAACAAAGATTCTTTGCTTGCAAGACGAAAGAGAATAGCTCAATAGTTGAGCATGTGCTTAGATTGTCTAGGTGCCACAATCGCTTGAATCGAGTGGGAGTTGATCTTCCAGATAAGATAGTGATTGATATAGTTCTCCAAGTCACTATCACTAAGCTACTAGAACTTGGTGATGAACTATAAAATTGCCAGGGATAGAAATGATTCCTGAGCTTCTCGCGATGTTTTGACACCGCGAAGGTAGAAGTCAAAAAGGAGCATCAAAGTGTTGATGGTTAGTAAAAACCACTAGTTTCGAGAAGGGCAAGGGCAAGTAGGGAAACTTCATGGATGGCAAGTCAGTTGCTGCTCCAGTGAAGCAGCCCAAAGTTGAACCTAAACCCGAGACTGAGTGCTTCCATTATGAGGAGAACGGTCACTGAAGCGGAACAACCCTGGATACATGGTAGATAAGAAGGCTGGCTAAGTCGACAGAAGTATATTTGATATGCATGTTATTGATGTGTACCTTGCTAGTACTCCTAGTAGCACCTGGGTATTGGATACCGGTTCGGTTGCTCGAAATAAAAGCTACGGAATAAATGGAGAACTAGCTAAGTGTGAGGTGACGATGTGTGTTGGAAATGTTTCCAAGGTTGATATGATCAAACATCGCACGCTCTCTCTACCTTCGGGATTAGTGACGAACCTAAATTTTATTTGGTGTTTTGCATTGAAGCATGAACGTGATTAGATCATGTTTATTGCAACACGGTTATTCATTCAAGTTAGAGAATAATGGTTATTCTGCTTACATGAATAAATACCTTCAATGGTCATGCACCTAGTAAGTGTGGTTCATTGAATCTTGATCATAGTAATACACATGTTCATAACAATGATGCCAAAAGATGCAAAGTTAATAATGATAGTACCACATACTTGTGGCACTGCCGCTAAATGTCATATTGGTATAAAGCGCATGAAGAAACTCCATGTTGATGGATCTTTGGACTCATTCGATTTTGAATCGGTTAAGACATGCGGACCATGCCTTTTGGTAAGATGACTAAACCCCGTTTTCTGGCTTGATGAAACGGGCAAGTGACTTATTGGAAACAATGCATGTTGATGTATACGATCCAATGAGTGTTTATAGCTTGCAGTGAATATCATTGTTTTCTTACCTTCACTGATGATTTGAGTAGATATAGTGTATATTTACTTAATGAAACACAAGTCTGAATTGTTTGAAAGGTTCAAAGCAAAGTTCAGAGTGAAGTTTAAAGATCATCGTGACAAGAAGATAAAAATTTCTGCGATATGATCGTGGAGGTGAATATGTGGGTTACGAGTTTGGCATACAAATTTAGACAATGTGAAAGTTGTTTCACAACTCACGCCACCTGGAACACCATAGTGTGATGGTGTGTCCGAACGTCGTAGTCATGCCTTATTTGATATAGCACATACTATGATGTCTCTTATCGTTTTAATACTATCGTTTTAGGGTTATGCATTAGAGACAACCGCATTCACTTTAAAATAGGGCACCATCTAAATCCGTTGAGATGACACCGTGTGAATTATGGTTTGATAGAAACCTAAAGCTGTCATTTCTTGATGTTTGGGGCTGCGAAGCTTGTGTGGAAAATGTTTTCACCTAATGAGCTCAAACCCAAAGCGGACAAATGCATCTTCATAGAATACGCCAAGAACAGTTGGGTATACCTTCTATCTCAGATCCGAGTGCAAAGTGTTTGTTGCTGGAATGGATCCTTTCCTGAGAAAAGGTTTCCCTCGAAAGAATTGAGTGGGAGGAAGATAGAACTTGATGAGGTTATTGAACCTTGTTTCAATCAGAGTAGCGCAGCGCAGAAAGTTGTTTCTGTGAAGCCTATGTTAGTTGAAGAAAGAAGTTAATGATGATGATCATGAAGCTTCGGATCAAGTTACTATCGAACCTCGTAGGTCGACAAGGACGTGTACTGCTCTTGAGTGGTACAACAACCCTGTCTTAAAGGTCATGTTGTTGGACAGCGATGAACCTACGAGCTATGGAGAAGCGATGATGGGCCTGGATTCCGACAAATGGATGAGACCATGAAATCCGAGATAGGATCCATGTATGAAAACCAAGTATAGACTTTGGTAGACTTGCTCGTTGGACGGCAGGTCGTTGAGTACAAATGGATCTTTAAAATGAAGACAGACACTGATGGTGAATCTCACTATTTGTAAAGCTCGACTTGTTGCAAAGATGTTTGTGACAAGTTCAAGGAGGTGACTACGATGAGACTTTCTCACTCGTAGCGATGCTAAAAGTCTGTTGGAATTGTGTTAGCAGTTGCTGTGTTTTCAATTATGAAATCTGGCAGATGGATGTCAAAACATCGTTTCCTTAATGGTTTACTTGAGGAAAGGTTGTATGTGATACAACCAGAAGGTTTTGTCAGGCCTAAGGATGCTAAAAGGTGTGCAAGCTTCGGTGATCCTTCCATGGACTGAAGCAAGCATCTCGGAGTTGGAATATACGCTTTGATGAGGTGATCAAAGTTTTGATGTTTATACAAAGTTTATGAGAAACTTGTATTTGCAATAAAGTGAGTGGGAGCACTATAGAATTTCTGATCAGTATATGTGGATGACATATTGTTGTTCAGAAATAATGTAGAGTTTCTGGAAAGCATAAAACGGTTATTTGGAAAGTGATTTTCAAAGGAAGACCTGGATAAAGCTACCTAATTGTTGAGCATCAAAATCTATAGAGATAGATCAAGATGCTTGATGAGACTTTCAATGAGTGCATACCTTCACAAGATTTTGAAAGAGTTCAAAATGGATCAGCCAGAGAAATAGTTCTCGTCTGATTTGTAAGGTGTGAAGTTGAGTGAGACTCAAAGCTCGACAACGGCAGAAGAAAGAGAAAGGACGAACGTCGTCCCCTATGCCTTAGCCATAGGCTCTATATTATGCCATGCTGTGTACCGCACCTATGTGTGCCTTGCCATGAGTTTGTCAAGGGGTACAAGAGTGGTCCAGGAGTGGATCACTGGACAGCGGTCGGAATTATCCTTAGTAACCAGAGGACTAAGGAAATGTTTCTTGATTATGGAGGTGATAAAGAGTTCGTCGTAAATAGTTACGTCGATGCAAGCTTTAACACCTATCCGGATGACTAGTAGTAGCAATCTGGATACGTATAGTGGAGCAGCCATTTGGAAATAGTACCAAGTGGAGTGTGGTAGCAGTGTTTACGGTTTGACATAGAGATTTGCAAAGTACACACGGATCTGAATATCGCAGACCCGTTGACTATAAGACCTCTCTCACATGCAAAGCATGATCGATCCCCAAAACTCATTGGGTGTTAGATTCATAACAATGCGAATCACATGGTGATGTGAACTAGATTATTGACTCTAGTGCAAGTGGGAGACTGTTGGAAATATGCCCTAGAGGCAATAATAGATTAGTTATTATCATATTTCCTTGTTCGTGATAATCGTTTATTATCCATGCTATAATTGTATTGATCGGAAACTCAGATACATGTGTGGATACATAGACAACACCATGTCCCTAGTATGCCTCTAGTAGACTAGCTCGTTGATCAAAGGATGGTTAAGGTTTACTAGCCATGGACATGAGATGTCATTTGATAACGGGATCACATCATTAGGAGAATGATGTGATGGATAAGACCCAAACTACAAACATAGCATATGATCGTTTCAGTTTATTGCTACTGTTTTTCTGCATGTCAAGTATATGTTCCTATGACCATGAGATCATGCAACTCACGGATATCGGAGGAGTGCCTTGTGTGTATCAAACGTCGCAACGTAACTGGGTGACTATAAAGGTGCTCTACAGGTATCTCCGATGGTGTTTGTTGAGTTGGCATGGATCGAGACTGGGATTTGTTACTCCGTGTAACGGAGAGGTATCTCGGGGCCCACTCGGTAATGCAACATCACAATAAGCCTTGCAAGCAATGTGACTAATTGTTAGTTGCGGGATCTTGTATTACGGAACGAGTAAAGAGACTTGCCGGTAACGAGGTTGAACTAGGTATGGAGATACCGACGATCGAATCTCGGGCAAGTAACATACCGAAGAACAAAGGGAACGATATACGGGATTAACTGAATCCTTGACATAGAGGTTCGACCGATAAAGATCTTCGTAGAATATGTAGGAACCAATGTGGACGTCCAGGTCCCGCCATTGGTTATTGACCGTAGAGGTGTCTCGGTCATGTCTACATAGTTCTCGAACCCGCAGGGTCTGCACACTTAAGGTTCGGTGACGTTTCGGTAGTGTAGAGTTATGTATGGTGGTGACCGAAGGTTGTTCGGAGTCCCGGATGAGATCCCGGACGTCACGAGGAGCTCCGGAATGGTCCGGAGGTAAAGATTCATATATAGGAAGTCCCAGTTTGGTTTCCGGAAAGGTTTCGGGCTCATCGGTAGTGTACCGGGAGTATCGGTATTGTACCGGGAGTGCCGGTAGTGTACCGGAGGACCTCCGGGAGGGGTACTTCGACCCCAAGAGGTCCATGGGCTGTGGGAGAATAATAACCAGCCCTTATTGGGCTGGGAAAACAGCCACAAAGGCCCATGGCGCAGGAGAGAAAGTCCTAAAGCAAAAAGTGGAAAATCAGCCAATAGGAGGCAATCCTACTCCAACTAGGATTGGAGGTGAAGTAGGATTTCTTCCCACCTCCTATTTCGGCCGACCCAAAGGCCTTGGCTGCCTCTCCTCTCCTCTCCTCCTATATATACTAGTGGATTGGGTGGTTTTTGGACAGAATTTCCGGCCACGTGCTACCCGTTTCACCGGTGCACAGTTTCTCCTCTAGATCGGATTTCTGCAGCGCTTAGGCGAAGCCCTGCTGGAATTGCTCCACCACCACCATCACCGGAGCGCCGTCACGCTGCCGGTGAACTCTCTCTCCTCTCCACCTCCTCTTGCTGGATCAAGATGGTGGAGATCGTCATCAAGCTGCACGTGTGCTGAACGCGGAGGTGCCGTCCGTTCGGCGCTAGATCGGAAGGACCGTGATCGAGATCGCGAGACGGTTCGTGATGTGATCACGGAACGGATCGTGATGAGTTCGCGGAACAGATCGTGATCAAGATCGTGAGACGGATCGTGATGAGTTCACGGGACGGATCATGATGTGTTCGCGGGACGGTTCGTGATTGGATCGCGGGACGCTCGGCGATTTGGATCGCGAAGAAGTTCGACTACACCAACCGCGTTTCTTAACGCTTCCCGCTTAGCGATCTACAAGGGTACGTAGATCCACTCTCCCTCTCGTAGATGCTCATCACCATGGATAGGTTTGCGTGTGCGTAGGAAAATTTTGTTTCCCATGCGACGTTCCCCAACACCCATTGGGAACTGGCGAGTGCATGTTTGTCCATTCCTGCATAATTCCAACAAGGAAGTCAGTCTAAAAATCAATGTATATCACTCAACAATACAAGTACTTCAGTCGACAAAGTGCAACTTACAAGATTCTTCGGCGGGTTCTTGGCTGAGTAAGGGAGGATCCTCTTGGCTCCCACGGTGTTGTCGCACGCCCCCGTGATGCTACGTTGACCACTGCTCGACAGTCTTCTGCGGAACCTCCTCTAGATGTGTCCTGGTCGAGTCCTCTGGACCCGCATAATGCCACATGGTGTGTCTTTGGCTTGGAGAGGCTGAATCCATCGACTGAGAAAAGTCTCCAACAGATCCAGGCCAGTCACTCCACCCCAGACCAATTTCACCATGGCGTCCACCAAGGTCGCCACCTAATCCTGTTCCTCTTCAGTCACCTTTAGGGAGTTGGGGGTAGTTGGGCGGTCAGATGTGTAGGGGGGAAGGCCAGTCGACATGTTGGGTGAAGTTGCGTCCTTGCAATAGAACCAAGTCGACTGCCAGCCTCTAAATGATTCAAGGAAAGTCATGGTAGGGAAAGAACGTTGCGCTCTCTTCTGAAGCCCCAAACCCCCGCACAGCTGCAGCACATGAGTTTTTCCATCCGACGGGTCTGCTTTCTTCACCGTCTGAGATCTAATCGTAAAAATGTGCTTAAAGAGTCCCTAGTGGGGAGGACACCCCAGGAAGCACTCGCTAAAGTTACGAACGCCGACAAGTATGCGATGGTATTCGGTGGGAAATGATGCAGCTGAGCACCAAAGAAATTCAGGAACCCTCTAAAGA
The DNA here is from genome assembly GCA_022496015.1 of Hordeum marinum. Lineage (NCBI taxonomy): Eukaryota > Viridiplantae > Streptophyta > Magnoliopsida > Poales > Poaceae > Hordeum > Hordeum marinum. Next base: position 333,781,156 of record CM039677.1, on the reverse strand, counting down.
ACGGATGAGGGGGCATGGGGAAACCTCTTTTGACATGGGAGAGGAGGAGGACTCGCCCCCCGTCGCGCGGCTCCGGCTCGCGCTCTCCCTCCGGCAACCTCCAAGCTCCTTCTGCCACGAGCCCGTCGAAAACCAAGCCATCGATGTCCTCGCGGGTGACCATCGAAAGGAGGAAGTCACACTGCATCCATCCCGGCGACGCGGTGAACCGGGCAGTTGAGGGCTTCTTGACCTTGAAATTTGTCGCCCCCTTCTTGGCCCGCTCCAGCTTCTCCGTCGTGTTCTTCGTCATCGGCATGGCGGCTCTTGTTAGGGAGGAATGGAGTGGGGCGTTGAAGGCAGAGGAGGTGGAGGAAAGGAGAAAGAATGGGCGGAGGTACTATGCAAATTGCGGCGCGCGGAGCTTTATACTCCGTCGAGTGTCCCGCTGACCATTGGACCTGCGAGATCACCGCACACGCCAACCACTGACGGCGCCCGGTACGTGGCGATATGACCAGCGCGAGAATCGAGGCATCATGCCTCCACTTGCCCTGATCGTGGCATCATCATCGCACGCGTGTGCTTCCCAGATTTTCGTATCCCGCAAAATCCGGGTCTGACAGACCGACCCGTCACCTCCAAAGATGCTTTCAGTTCACTCGGAGCAAAATAGGCATTAAACATCCACTCAGACACTTTCAAGGCTAAATGGATCCGGGCGAATGGAGAAGAGTTCAATCGACGCAAGTTTCTTTGAAGCCCCGAATATCATTCGAAATATTTGGCGTGTTGATCCTGAATTGACGTCAATACTCAGAGATCAATCAATGCAAGTTTCGTTGAAGCCCCGAATATCATTCGGAAGATTTGATGCCTTAATTCTAGATTGGTATTGATACCCCCATTTCACCACTCAAACCCCGATCCATTCAGGGGCTAATGACGAGGATATGTACCTAGGGTAGGGTCCTAGGCAAGGCCTTCATACCCTACCTAAGGACACTACATTGGAGGACTTGAAGATCAAGCATAAGCTTCCGACTGGATTCCATGAGACGTTCAAGTCACTCGACAGGCTATCCACTCGGAGACTCCTTCCTTCACTCGGCAGTCGTGTGTCACTCGAAAGACCTCGTTCTCACTCGACACCAGAAGACCAGGAGCCACCATCAAGAGCCCAACGGGCAGACGTTGGTTCAATCGTCATTAATAGCTTTTATTATGTACGTTATCAGTAACGACAGACTTTAACCCCACGATCGGACCCTTAGATGTGGGGTAATTATGAGGGGAAGCAAACTCTATATAAGCCGCCCCTCCCCTCCTGCATAAGGGTTCACAACCATTGTAATCTAAATATTCCACACGACATAAGCTCCCGAGCACTGAGATGTAGGGATGTTACCTCCACGAGAGGGGCCTGAACCCATACATTCGTGTGTACACCCTCGCCATAGCTAGGACTCTACCCTCTCCTTACGTACCCCTACCATCTACTGTTAGGCTCGTTCCCACGACATGGACCTTTAAGATGAAGACAGACGCTGATGGTAAATGTCACCATTTATAAAGCTCGACTTGTCGCAAAGAAGTTTCCGACAAGTTCAAAGGAGTTGACTGCGATGATACTTTCTCACTCGTAGAGATGCTAAAGTCTGTTGGAATTATGTTAGCAGTTACTACATTTTTCAATTATGAAATCTGGCAGATCGATGTCAAAACATCGTTTCTGTCCTTGAGGAAAGGTTGTATGAGATACAACCAGAAGGTTTTGTCAGTCCTAAGGATGCTACAAGCTCCAGTGGTCCTTCTATGGACTGGAGCAAGCATCCCGGAGTTGGAATATACGCTTTGATGAGGTGATTGAAGTTTTGGGGTTTATACAAAGTTTACGAGAAACTTGTATTTACAAGAAAGTGAGTGGGAGCACTATAGAATTTTTGATAAGTATATGTGGTACACATATTGTTGATCAAAAATGATGTCGGCTTTCTGGAAAGCATAAATGGTTGTTTGAAAAGTTATTTTCAAAGGAAGAACTGGATAAAGCTACTTAATTGTTGGGCATCGAGATCTATAGAGATAGATCAAGACACCTGATGAGACTTTCAATGAGTACATACCTTGACAAGATTTTGAAAGAGTTCAAAATGGATCAGTCAAAGAAGGAGTTCTTGCCTGATTTGTAAGGTGTGAAGTTGAGTGAGACTCAAAGCTCGACCGCGGCAAAAGAAAAAGAAAGGACGAAGGTCGTCCCCTATGCCTTAGCCATAGGCTCTGTATTATGCCATGCTGTGTACGACACCTGGTGTGTGCCTTGCCATGAGTCTATCAAGGGGTACAAGAGTGATCCAGGAGTGCATCACTGGACATCGATCAAAATTATCTTTAGTAACCAGAGTACTAAGGAGATGTTTTCTTGATTATGGAGGTCATAAATAGTTCGTCATAAAGAGTTGCGTTGTTGCAGGCTTTAACACCAATCTGGATGACTCTTAGTAGCAATCCGGATACGTATAGTGGAGCAGCCATTTGGAATAGCTCCAAGTGGAGTGTGGTAGTAGTGTCTACAATATGACATAGAGATTTGCAAAGTACACACGGATCTGCATGTCGCAGACCCGTACACTAAAATACCTCTCTCACATGCAAAGCATGACCGAGCCCCGGAACTCATTGGGTGTTAGATTCATAACAATGCGAATCACATGGTGATGTGAACTAGATTATTGACTCTAGTGCAAGTGGGAGCCTGTTGGAAATATGCCCTAGAAGCAATAATAAATTGGTTATTATCATATTTCCTTGTTCATGATAATCGTTTATTATCCATGCTATAATTGTATTGATCAAAAACTCAGATACATGTGTGGATACATAGACAACTCCATGTCCCTAGTATGCCTTTAATAGACTAGATCATTAATCAAAGATGGCTATGGTTTCCTAGTCATGGACATGAGATGTCATTTGATAACGGGATCACATAATTAGGAGAATGATGTGATGGACAAGACCCAAACTACAAACATAGCATATGACCGTGTGACAGCCCGGGACCGACGCTCCAGAAGATTCCAATTTTATTCCATTCTCGTCATGTGTTTCGTCTGGGTGTCGCATTCATCATATCATCATTCGCATCATCTGCATAGCATCGTCACTCGTCTTCGAAAACATGCATCCGTTCGTAGTTGCCGGTTCTTTCCGTTCTTGTCGTTGCCTGTTTCGAGACCAACCACACACATGCACGCGCCCACGACATCGTTTAAAAAAACCCGTTTTTAAGGCTTGTGAAAAATATTCTCGGATTGGGTCGAAACCTGGCATGCGGTCTTATTATAGTGTAGGTAGACCGCCTGCCAAATTTCGTCGCATTCCGAGTTTGTTTGATACCCCATCGGTTAACCGTATTAGTGAGGTCATCGGTTTATTTGCGGTCATTCCGGTGTTTGAAAACTCATGTCACGGGCCAAACCTCCCTCTCTTGTCAGCCCAACCACCTCCACACAGCCCACTTAGCCCTGCTAGCCCCCCTCCGCTTCTGGACCGTCTGATCTCGATCGCACGGTCCGAAAACGGAGCAAAAACCTCAACCCTAACCCCCCTTTTCCCTATTTAAACCAATCCCATGCCATTTTTGGGCTAACCTACCCCTAAAACCTACCCTATCCACCCAGCCGCCACCACCCTCCTCGTGTTCAGCATCGGCCAGCCCATCCCGGCGACTTGGCGCCGCCGGAGCCGCCTCTGTGGCCAACAGGGGCTTGCCACGTCGCCCCCGGCTCCCCCCAGCCGCCGTGGCCCACCCGAGCTCGCATCTGGCCCGCTTTGGGCCGAACCGGGCCTCAGCCGACCTGAGCGCACCCGTGCGGCCTGTCTTCCTCGCCGCGGTGCCCTGTCCCTGTCGCCCGATGCCCCGCCTCCGCGTCGGCCAGGGAGCTCACCGCTTTGCGTCGCCGGCGACCTCCAGGCCGGATCTCCCACCGTGCCTCGTCTTTCCCTTCCCTCCTTCCATCTCTCTCACCTCGCCATCTCTCTCTCCCCCGCAAGACCCCCCCATGGCCGACCTCCCTGTATCCGATCTCGCAGATCTCATCACAACCGCCGGGAATGGAGATGCCGGATCCGGGATCCCCTCGGCCGGATCCATCCAACCCCGCCTCTGCCTCCCTGCCTCCCTGCCTCCGAGTTCATCTCTGCGGGGAGGAGGTTGACGACCAGACAAGCCTCCCGCTCGAGCGCTCGCCCTAGCGATCGTGTGGGCCTCTTCCAGGCCCAAGCCACGACCCAGCTCCGCCTCTGCCTGTGTGGCCTCTCCATCGACTGGGCTTGGAGCCCACGAGGTGACCTCTCCCGCCGCTATTTAGTGCATGTGCGCTTCTTTGTATGTTGCGCCTCTGTGATCTGTTGGTCCAGGTCCTAGTTTCACCCCGTGTAGATTTTTTTCCAGATTCTGCGAATTTAGATTTATCCCAGGAATTACCGTTTTAGAGAAAAGTCGCTCATGTTCATCCATTTAATATCTCACAAATCGGGCATCGCTTCTAAAAACTTAAGAATAATTGTATTTGTGCCCTTAGTTGTTTCACCGTCGACAGGAATACCCCTAGTTTCCGAAAATACGCGGTCATGCACACATCACTTTGCTCGTCTTGTGCTTTTGCCCTTCGACCGTTTGACTGCCATTTTGAAAACTTCATAACTATTTCATACTAACTCGGAAAAATGCAAATAAGATATCAAAATGTTCGGAAACACATCACCTATATGCGCATGTCATTTGCAGTCATGACAAAAGTGTTGGAAAGTCCCTATCACCTATATGAGCTAAAACTGATATGGAGACTTCCCAACAATTTTCTCATGAATGCAAATGTCATACACATATAGGTGATGTCTTTCCGAACATTTTGATATCTTATTTGCATTTTTCCGAGTTAGTATGAAATTGTTATGAAGTTTTCAAAATGACAGTCAAACGGTCAAAGGGCAAAAGCACAAGATGAGAAAAGTGATGTGGGCACGAACGTGTGTTTTCCAAAGTTAGGGGTATTCCTGTCGATGGTGGCACAAGTAAGCGCTCAAATACAATTATCCTAAAAACTTAATATATGAAAAATGCTTGGAATTTTATGTAGATTCACAATTTCCAACTTTCACACATGATAAAATACTTAAACTTGTTGTTTACATTACTTTGCACATATGCCATGTTAAAATGATTTGTTTCATAACTAATTAACCGTAGCTCCGATAAAAATGTTTTACATATGTAACTTGACTAGAAAAATGTGTAGAATATCATGGTGACATTTATTTTGCTCTTTAACAACTCTAAAATATGGTTAGGACAGATCTGGACCAAATTCATAATATGCATATGGGGTTGTTTCGGAAATGATATATATTGCTTCCGGCCTCATTTAAAATGCCTAGATGACAGAGTTGTTTATGCTTCACCTCTTGCCATGATAAACAACACTAACCACTTTTCTCATAATATGGAGAGTTATTATTTTGTTATATGTATGTTGTCCCTCTCCATTTAAAATTGCTCAATTCCATCTTCGCCCTATGCCATGACCACCCATGTTAAAAACATTTAATATTGATGAGTACCTAATGAGAGTGAACTAAGTAATTCAAACATGGAGTTTTGTCTATATGCAACTCGTTGCATATTGAGCTTCACTTTAATGTGTAGTAGTTGTTTGATGTGATTAGCCATGCGTTGCATATTTAAACCGGACATGCATCATATTGGTTTGCGCATCATGTCATGCATATGTTGTGGTGTTATCTTGTGTTGATTGTTGTTTCCGTATTGTTCCTTCTCGGTAGAGTTCTAAAAGCGTTCGGAGTGTGAGGATTCGTTCGACTATGTTGGCTCGTCTTCTTCATGGACTCGTTCTTCTTCCGAGCGGGATCTCAGGCAAGATGACACATTTTCCCTAGATACCACTACTATCATTGCCATGCTAGATGTCTTGTTTTCTATCGCTATGTCATGCTACCTGCCACATGTTTGACAAGTCTCCCAACATTGCCATGAAAAGCCTCTAACCCTTCACCTTCCCAGCAAACCATTGTTTGGCTATGTTAATGCTTGCTCAACCCTTCTTATAGCGTTTCTAGCTGCAGGTGCAATTGCTTCCATGTGTCAACATGGACATTCTTTTGTTATATCATAATATTGCTGCTATTTAATTTAATGCACATATATACTTGGTAAAGGTGGAAGGCTTGGCCTTTTGCTCGGTGTTTTGTTCCACTCTTGCCGCCCTAGTTACTTGTGAAACAGTGTTATGTTCCATAATTGAGCGCTCCTAACATGCTCAGGGTTGTTATGGGGACCCCCTTGATTTTCGTTTTGGGATAAAACTTATCTGGCAAGGCCCAACATTGGTACTACATTTGCCTAATAACTAATAAATTGCATAGGGACCCGCCGGCACCCGCGGATAATTAATCAACCCTCAGGACAGTGCTCCTCATGAGTGTTGGTCCAAAACAGAGCCACTTGCGGGGCCACCCAGGGAAACTCGGGGGATTTATATCCGGCAACCGTACGTACTGCTCATCCGGTTGTGCCCTGAGAACGAGATACGTGACTCCTATCGGGATTGTCAGCACATCGGGCGGCCTTGCTGGATTTGTTTTACCTTTCTTGAGCGTCTTGAGTGAGGAACTCTGATCTTCTTCGGGCTATCTCCAGGTGTCGGATTTCCTTTGGAATTGCCTAGGATGATCACAAGTTTCGTGGTCGAGGTTATTCCCGCGACGTGTGGTTAATATTTGTGATGGATGAGTTGAAGCACCCCTGCAGGGTTAAATTTTTCGGAAAGCTGTGCCCGCGGTTATGTGGCAAACTTGGATACTTTGTTTAACACCCGGTCATAGCAAACTTGAAGTAAACTCTAATAAAGTACACCAACTGTGTGTGTAACCGTGACTGTCTCTACTCGTGAGTCCTTATCCAAGAGAGAACATGGTGGGGTTATGATTGACGTAAGTAGGCGTTCAGGATCAGTTAGTGATCATTACTAGTTCACGTACGTTATGCGTAGACCACCATACTTTACTTTCTGTATTCGTAAGTTAGCCACTCAAATAAATGCTTAGTCGCTTGCTGCAGCCTCACCACTTAATCATACCTCACCCATTAAGCTTTAATAGTCTAGATACCCTAGGAAATGAGATTGCTGAGTCCCTGTGGCTCACAAATTACTACAACAATAGTTGCAGGTACAAGTAATGCGATACTTTGACGTGAGAGCGATGCTTGATTTAATTTGGAGTTCTTCTTTTCTTCATCAATCTAGGATGGGTTCCAGGCATCAGCTTGGGATAGCAAGGATGGATGTCAATTTTGTCGTTTGTTTTCGTCCGTAGATGGCCCCTGCTCTTCTGTATGATGGTTGAATATGTTGTTGTATTGACGTGTTATTGATGTAGCTTGTGGCGAGTGTAAGCCAATTCCATATATTCATCTCTTCTGTATATGTACTTGTAATGACATCCATTCTTGCAACACGACGAGATGTGCTTCTATCCATGTCGAGGCCCTCGTGCCGAAATAAGGATAGGATCACATCTTGGGCGTGACAGGTTGGTATCAGAGCCTGCACCGACCTAGGAGCCCCCTTGATTGATCGAACTTGGCCGAGTCGAGTCTAGTAAAAACTATTTTGAGTCTAGTTATATCGGAGAGTAGGATTCTTTCTACTCCTCTTCTATATTGTGGTGAGGTATTCGACATAGGAATTTTGATTCTACCCCCTTCTCAATCAAACTTTTTTAAGATCACACGGGTATTTTGGAAACTATATGATACCGATGTGACGGAGTTCTGTCTTGGTGCCTCCTGTCTGACTTGATTTCTTTCGGGGAGTTGAGCTCCAGGGAATTCTTGACACATCGTTATCATTCAGCTTCCTTAGTATCTCAGGACGGAGGGTGTTTGGAATTTCTTCAATACTTGTCATGGTGAGATAAGGTTGGAGTCACCCAGTACCGGGGAGGCGTCCGGGGTACCACCATGGTTAGTATTGTTGTGCTTTCGAGGATCTGAGTTAGATGGATTTGCAAAAGCCTCTGGTTATATGTTGAAGGATGGATACAGTTGGGGTGTAGGTTTGTTAGTTGTGTGAGATATTTCCTCCTTGTATCCCCAACACCAGATTGCATAACCAAGAAAGTTTTCGGAAGTTCTTAGGTGGGAATTCAAGTAGTTACCTAGGCTATCTTCCAACAGATCATGATGTGAGGTTGGGGTTCGATATCTAGTGGATTCGTTTGTTCACGGTCTTTCTTACAAAGGACAGTCTCAATATATGTCATCAGATATGCTTCATCAAGCCTTGTAGTTCGCTATGCCTAGGGAACATATTCGAGCGTCATTTCAATATGACAATCCAATGTACGATCGAGCCCGTGCGAACCTTACCACAAAAATATCGGACGAAATCTCTGTTATGCATTTGTTTCTGGCTTGTTTCGTAAGCCTCATCCTTTGTTTGGTTTTCGAATATGGTAATTCAAGTTGCTTCGATGTCAAGTGGTGATTTCATATCTTTCCGAAGTAGTGTTCTCATATTTCTGTGGGAATGATAATTCTTTTGCCCAATCAAGTTATCATATCAATTCTTTTCCTACGGTGTGCTTCTCTTCAAGATAATTCTATCGTCCCCAATATTTGCAAGATCAATCTCATATTTCGTTCCGGAGTTGTCTCATCTATTCCAAGTTTTCTTTGTTTTTCTCACCCTCCCGCCCTTTTTCTTCTATGATTAAATTCTCATCCAAGTGCCTTTTCTATTCATGTGATGCTTTCACTATCTTCTCTTCCGTTTCATATCCGGTGATTCATTGTGAAGATTCTCAAGTGCTTCAAGTTCATCATTTCTTTGTCTCTGTTTTCTTCTCCGGCGCATTCAATTCAAGATCTTGGTGTTGATCATATCATTTTCATTCTCTAATTAATCTCCCATTTTGTAATTATTATCCAAGCCTCTCTTGTTTATTCCTCTTTTCTATTCTATCCGGAGTGCTGAAGATATCTCAGAAGTTTCGTGTTTTCAGTCAATAATCCTTTCAAATTATTTCGAGGTTCTCACCTTATCAAGTTCTTAATTTGTACCGGTGCAATATCTCTTCTAAGCAATTGTCTCAACGGTGGTTTCTTTTGAGTGGGACCATAACCCACAGGTTTTTCCCCAGGATCTTACCTGGCTCTTCTAATCTTTCCGGAGAGATCCTCAAGTTCTTCTCAATATGACGTAAGAATGAATTTCACCAGTCATGTGCCTTCTCGAAGATCGCTTCTAAATCATTTTCATTGTTGGCTCAACCTTTCCTTATTCATTCTTTCGGAGTGTCTCGGTAATTCTTGGTGGTGTTCTCGTCTTCATTATCATCACTGAAGTCCAAAGGAGAGTTTCTCTTAAATCTTTGTCCGTTCTTTTCAAGAGTGTGGTTTCAGCTTTTGCTATCCTCTCAAATTGTTTTGGTCGTGAGAAATTTCTCCCATATCTATCCGGTGCATTCAGAGTTGTTTTCATTCCTCGATCCTTCGAAGGCCATCATTTCAGAAGATTTCTTCATTCTCAGCTTTCAGCTTTCATTCTCAAATTCTTCTCAATTGTGGTCCCTTCGTTCGTATCTCAATTATTCTGGTGCTTCATTCAAGTTTTCTATTAGGTGGATCATGCTCTCTTCGTTCTCATGTTAAATCATTCATTTGTATTATACTCTTTAGTTTCTAATTCTTACCGGTGTTCTCGTGCAAGACTTCTTCAAGGTTGTGATCTCTCTCTCTTCTCTTCAATTCTTTGCAACAAGGATAAGTGGTGTGCGAAATCCGTTGATTGTCATCAATTTAACTTGATGAAGGATAAACATAACGTAATTCTTATTCTTGTTTCATCAAGGTGGTCTCAATCCTTCTTCTGGAGTGGTCATGGCATCAAATTCTTGGTAATAAGTTGTTCATCTTTTCTTTCCAGAGTTCCATGTTTTCTCAAGCATCTCTTCGCAAACTTCATCCAAATCTTTGCAACTTCATAATCTATTCTTTTCAACCGCATTCTTTTGATCATCCTTTCATTCTAGAGTTCTTCCCGATGCTTCTTGTTGGTGGTTTGTTAAGGGTTTAATTCGTCTCGAATTGTTCTTTAAGATTCTTGTTGGAGGTGATTAAGTGTTCTTTATCTTGGATTTTCTAAGTTCAATTCCTTCTCCATTGTCTTTTAAGATGGTGTTATTAGATTCTTGGTTATGAGGAGTCTCGAAGGAAAATTGTCAAGAATGATATAAGTAAACCCATCATGTCTTCTCGGAGTTATCTTGGGTTGAATTTCACCTAAAGCATTTCCTAAGGATAGTTGCTATCATGGTGTTGAAAATGATCCAAGTTTTCTCCTCCTTTCTTGGTGAAAGAAGTTTTGCATATCTTGTTGCTCTAAAGCAATCAATTGTTTCTATTGTGGCAGGTTGTCACCTCATAATTTTGAGATGTTTTCCATAAATCCATAACGAGCTAGTCTTTTCATTGTTGATTCTCCATCAACTCCGTTCAACCATGCTTTTCAAATTCATTGGTGGTAGAAGTTGTCATTTTCTTCTTCGTTCTCTTCTCTCCAAAGATCTAGCGTCTACTCTTTTGTTCCAGAGGCATTGTGGTGTTGCTCTTTTCAACTCTCATCTAGTTCGATTAAGATCATATTCTTTCTTGCTTATTCTTTAATAGAGTGCTGTGAAATCTTTTCTTGATCCTTCATTCTTATGTAGTTTCGATTCTAATCCAACCGAAGTTTGGTGTATCTCTTTCAATTTCTTTCCATCCTATGAATTTTCTCCCTCTATCCTATCGAAGTGCTGCCGAAATTTCTTGTGAATTCTTGCTTGTTCCTTGTTTCATTCTTCATCTCTTGCAATCCTTCAAGTTCATGTGGTTTCACTCGTTTGTCAAACAAGCAACTACGTTTTACCTCTTCCTCTTGCTTTTTCTCTTCCCCTTCTCATTCTAGATCTCGGGACGAGATCCTCGTGTAGTGGAGGAGAGTTGTGACAGCCCGGGACCGACGCTCAAGAAGATTACCCTTTTATTCCATTCTCGTCATGTGTTTCATCTAGGTGTCGCATTCATCATAGCATCATTCGTATCATCTGCATAGCATCGTCACTCGTTTTCGAAAACATGCATCCTTCGTAGTTGCCGGTTCTTTCCGTTCTTGCCGTTGCCTGTTTCGAGACCAACCACACACACGCACACGCCCGCGACATCGTTTTAAAAAACCCGTTTTTAAGGCACGCGAAAAATATTCTCGGATTGGGTCGAAACCTGGCATGCTGTCTTATTGTAGTGTAGGTAGACCGCCTGCCAAATTTCGTCGCATTCCGAGTTCGTTTGATACCCCATCGGTTAACCGTATTAGTGCGGTCATCGATTTATTTGCGGTGGTTCCGGTGTTTGAAAACTCATGTCACGGGTCAAACCTCCCTCTCTTCTCAGCCCAAACACCTTCACACAGCCCACTTAGCCCTGCTAGCCCCCCTCTGCTTACGGACCGTCCGATCTTGATCGCACGGTTCGAAAACGGAGCAAAAACCTCAACCCTAACCCCCTTTTCCTTATTTAAACCAATCCCCATGCCATTTTTGGGCTAACCTACCCCTAAAACCTACCCTAGCCACCCAGCCACCACCCCTTCCTCGTGTTTAGTGCCGTCCAGCCCATCCCGGCCACTTGGCGCCTCCAGAGCCGCCTCTGTGGCCAACAGGGGCTTGCCACGTCGCCCCTGGCTCCCCCCAGCCGTCATGGCCCGCTCGAGCCCGCATCTGGCCCGCTTCGGGCCGAACTGGGCCTCAGCCGGCCCGAGCGCACCTGCGCTGCCCGTCTTCCTCGCCGCGGTGCCCCGTCCCCGTCGCCCGATGCCCCGCCTCCGCGTCGGCCAGGGAGCCCACCGCGTTGCGTCGCCGGCGACCTCCAGGCCGGATCTCCTCCCGTGCCCCATCTTTCCCTTCCCTCCTTCCATCTCTCTCACCTCGCCATCTCTCTCCCCCCGCAAGACCCCCCATGGCCGACCTCCCTGCCTCCGAGCTCGTAGATCTCATCGCAGCCGCCGGGAATGGAGATGCCGGATCCGGGATCCCCTCGGCCGGATCCATCCATCCCCGCCTTGGGCCGCCGCATGCACACTGGAGTAGCGCCTGCCGCCGCCGCCGTTCGTCTCTGCGGGGAGGAGGTCGACGACCAGACAAGCCTCCCGCTCGAGCGCTCGCCCTGGCGATCGTGTGGGCCTCTTCCAGGCCCAAGCCACGACCCAGCTCCGCCTCTGCCTGTGTGGCCTCTCCACCGACTGGGCCTGGAGCCCACGAGGTGACCTCTCTAGCCGCTATTCAGCGAATGTGTGCTTCTTTGTATGTTGCGCCTCTGTGATCTGCTGGGCCAGGTCCTAGTTTCGGCCCGTGTAGATTTTTTTCCAGATTCTGTGAATTTAGATTTATCTCAGGAATTACCGTTTTAGAGAAAAGTCCCTCATGTTCATCCATTTAATATCTCACAAATCAGGCATCGCATGTAAAAACTTAATATATGAAAAATGCTTGGAATTTTATGTAGATTCACAATATCTAACTTTCACACATGATAAAATACTTAAACTTGATATTTACATTACTTTGCACATATGCCATGTTAAAATGATTTGTTTCATAACTCATTAACCGTAGCTCCGATAAAAATGTTTTACATATGTAACTTGACTAGAAAAATATGTAGAATCTCATGGTGACATTTATTTTTCTCTTTAACAACTCTAAAATATGGTTAGGACAGATCTGGACCAAATTCATAATATGCATATGGGGTTGTTTCGGAAATGATATATATTGCTTCCGGCCTCATTTAAAATGCCTAGATGACATAGTTGTTTATGCTTCACCTCTTGCCATGATAAACAACACTAACCAATTTTCTCATAATATGGAGAGGTATTATTTTGTTATATGTATGTTGTCCCTCTCCATTTAAAATTGCTCAATTCCGTCTTCGCCCTATGCCATGACCACCCATGTTAAAAACATTTAATATTGATGAGTACCTAACGAGAGTGAACTAAGTAATTCAAACATGGAGTTTCGTCAATATGCAACTCGTTGCATATTGAGCTTCACTTTAATGTGTAGTAGTTGTTTGATGTGATTAGCCATGCGTTGCATATTTAAACCGGACATGCATCATATTGGTTTGCGCATCATGTCATGCATAAGTTGTGGTGTTATCTTGTGTTGATTGTTGTTTTCGTATTGTTCCTTCTCGATAGAGTTCCGAAAGCGTTCAGAGTGTGACAATTCGTTCGACTACGTTGGCTCGTCTTCTTCATGGACTCGTTCTTCTTTCGAGCGGGATCTTAGGCAAGATGACACATTTCCCTGGATACCACTGCTATCATTGCCATGCTAGATGTCTCGTTTTTGTCGCTGTGTCACACTACCTACCACTTGTTTGACAAGCCTCCCAACATTGCCATGAAAAGCCTCTAACCCTTCTCCTTCCCAGCAAACCATTGTTTGGCTATGTTAACGCTTGCTTAGCCCTTCTTATAGCGTTTCTAGCTGCAGGTGCAATTGCTTCCATGTGTCAACATGGACATTCTTTTGTTATATCACAATATTGCTGCTATTTAATTTAATGCACATATATACTTGGTAAAGGTGGAAGGCTTGGCCTTTTGCTTAGTGTTTTGTTCCACTCTTGCCGTCCTAGTTACTTGTGAACCGGTGTTATGTTCCATAATTGAGCGCTCCTAACATGCTCGGGGTTGTTATGGGAAACCCCTTGATTTCGTTTTGGGATAAAGCTTATTTGGGAAGGCCCAACATTGGTACTACATTTGCCTAATAACTAATAAATTGCATAGGGACCCGCCGGCACCCACGGATAATTAATCAACCCTCAGGCCAGTGCTCCTCATGAGTGTTGGTCCAAAACAGAGCCACTTGCGGGGCCACCCGGGGCAACTCGGGGGATTTCTATCCGGCCGCCATACGTACTGCTCATCCGATTGTGCCCTGAGAATGATATACGTGGCTCCTATCGGGATTGTCGGCACGTCGAGCGGCCTTGCTGGATTTGTTTTTACCTTTCTCGAACGTCTTGAGTGAGGAACTCTGATCTTATTCGGGCTATCTCGAGGTGTCGGATTTCCTTTGGAATTGCCCAGGATCATCACGAGTTCCATGGTCGAGGTTATTCCCGTTGCGTGTGGTTAATTTGTGATGGATGAGTTGGAGCACCCCTGCAGGGTTAAATCTTTCGGAAAGCCGTGCTCGCGGTTATGTGGCAAACTTGGATACTTTTTTCAACACCCGGTCAAACAAACTTGAAGTAAACTCTAATAAAATACACAAACTGTGTGCGTAACCGTGACTGCCTCTTCTTGTGAGTCCTTATCCGAGAGAGAACACGGTGGGGTTATGATTGACGTAAGTAGGTGTTCAGGATCAGTTAGTGATCATTACTAGTTCACGTCCGTTATGCGTAGACCATCATACTTTACTTTCTGTATTCATAAGTTAGCCACTCAAATAAATGCTTATCGCTTGTTGCAGCCTCACTACTTTATCATACCTCACCCATTAAGCTTTAATAGTCTAGATACCCTAGGAAATGAGATTGCTGAGTCCCTGTGGCTCACACATTACTACAACAACAGTTGCAGGTACAGGTAATGTGATACTTTGACGTGAGAGAGATGCTTGATTTAATTTGGAGTTCTTATTTTCTTCATCAATCCAGGATGGGTTCCAGGCGGCAGCCTGGGTTAGCAAGGATGGATGTCATTTTGTCGTTTGTTTCCGTCCATAGACGGACCCTGCTCTTCTATATGATGGTTGAATATGTTGTTGTATTGATGTGTTATTGATGTGGCTTGTGGCGAGTGTAAGACAATTCCATATACTCATCGCTTCTATACATGAACTTGTAATGATATCCATTTTTGCAACACGATGAGATGCGCTTCTATCCATGTCGAGGCCCTCGTGCCGAAATAAGGATAGGATCGCATCTTGAGCATGACAAACCGTGTTAGTTTATTGCTATTGTTTTCTCCATGTCAAGTATCTGTTCCTATGACCATGAGATCATGCAGATCACTGACACCAGAGGAGTACCTTGTGTATATAAAACGTCGCGACGTAACTGGGTGACTATAAAGGTGCTCTACATGTATATTCGAGGGTGTCTGCTGGGTTGGCATGGATCAAGACTGGGATTTGTTACTCCATGTGACGGAGAGGTATCTCAGGGCCCACTCGATAATAGAACATCCCAACAAGCCTTGCAAGCAATGTGAATAAGTGTTAGCCATGGGATCTTGTATTACGGAACGAGTAAAGAGACTTGCCGGTAACGATAATGAACTAGGTATAGAGATACTGACGATCGAAACTCGAGCAGGTAACATACCGAAGAACAAAGGGAACAACGTACGGGATTAACTGAATCCTTGACATAGAGGTTCAACCGATAAAGATCTTCGTAGAATATGTAAGAACCAATATGGGCATCCGGGTCCCGCTATTGGTTATTGACTGTAGTGGTGTCTCGGTCATGTCTACATAGTTCTCAAACCCGCAGGGTCTGCACACTTAAGGTTCGGTGACGTTTCGATAGTATTGACTTATGTACGTTGGTGACCGAAGGTTGTTCGGAGTCCCGGATGAGATGGCGGACGTCACGAGGAGCTCCGGAATGGTCCGGAGGTAAAGATTGATATATAGGCAAGAGGTATTTTGGTTTCGGAAAAGTTTCGGGCACTACCGATAGTGTACCGGGAGTGACGAATGGGTTCCATGGGTCCACCAGGAGGGGCCCACCCACCCCGGGGGCCACATGGGTCCAATAGGTGGCGCACCAACCCCTAGTGGGATGGGAAACCAGTGCATAAGGCCCATGCGCCCAAAGAGGAGGAAAAGGTGAAGGTGGGAGGAGTCCTTGTTGGACTAGGACTCCTCCCGGTGGCCCACCTCTTGTAGGAGGTGGACTCCACCACCCTGGCCGGCGGCCAAGTCCTAGGGTAAACCCTAGGGCGCCTCCTCCCACCCCTTCCTCCTATATATACTAGAGATTTTAGGGCAGCCCAACATACGAAAAGCCACGTGCTGCCCTATTCCCTCTAGATATGTTTCTCCTCTAGATTAGTTCTGAAGTGCTTAGGCGAAGCCCTGCAGGATTAGTTCACCACCACCGCCACCACACCGTTGTGCTACCGGAGAACTCATCTACCTCTCCACCCTCTCTTGATGGATCAAGGAGGTGGAGATCTTCATCGAGTTGTACGTGTGCTCAACGCGGAGGTGTCGTCCGTTCGACACTAGATCAGAAGGACCACGATGGGATCGCGGGACGTCTCGTGATGAGATCACGAGACGGATAGTGATTGGATCGTGAAGTCGTTCGACTACATCAACCGCATTTCTTAACGCTTTCGCTTAGCGATCTACAAGGGTATGTAGATCCAATCTCTCCTCTCATAGATGCTCATCTCCTAGATTGATCTTGGTGAAGCGTAGGAAACTTTTTGTTTCCCATGCAACATTTCCCAACAGTTAATGATGATGATCGTGAAACTTCAGATCAAGTTACTATCGAACCTCGTAGGTCGGCAAGGACGTGTACTGCTCCTGAGTTGTACGACTACCCTGTCTTAGAGGTCATGTTGTTGGACAATGATGAACCTACGAGTTGTGGAGAAGCGATGATGGGCCCGGATTCCGACAAATGGTTAGAGGCCATGAAATCCGAGAAAGGATCCATGTATGAAAACCAAGTATAGACTTTGGTAGACTTGCTCATTGTACGACAGATTGTTGAGTACAAATGGACCTTTAAGATGAAAAGAGAAGCTGATGGTGAATGTCACCATTTATAATGCTCGACTTGTCGCAAAGAAATTTCCGCCAAGTTCAAGGAGTTAACTACGATGACACTTTCTCACTCGTAGCGATGCTAAAGACTGTTGGAATTATGTTAGCAGTTGCTGCATTTTTCAATTATGAAATCTGGTAGATGGATGTCAAACCATCGTTTCCTTCCTCGAGGAAAGGTTGTATGAGATACAATCAGAAGGTTTTTTCAGTCCTAAGGATGCTAAAAGGTGTGCAAGCTTCAGTGATCCTTCTATGGACTGAAGCAAACATCTCAAAGTTGGAATATAGGCTTTGATGAGGTGATCAAAATTTTTGAGTCTATGCAAAGTTTATGAGAAACTTGTATCTACAATATAGTGAGTGCGAGCACTATCGAGTTTCTGATAAGCATATGTGGATGACATATTATTGATCGGAAATGATGTAGAATTTCTGGAAAGCATAAAGGGTTGTTTGAAAAGAGCTTTTCAAAGGACGACCTGGATAAAGCTACTTAATTGTTGGGCATCGAGATCTATAGAGATAGATCAAGACGCCTGATGAGTCTTTCAATGAGTACATACCTTGACAAGATTTTGAAAGAGTTCAAAATGGATCAGTCAAAGAAAGAGTTCTTGCCTGATTTGTAAGGTGTGAAGTTGAGTGAGACTCAAAGCTCGACCACGGAAGAAGAAAGAGAAAGGATGAAGGTCGTCCCCTATGCCTTATCCATAGGCTCTGTATAGTATGCCATGTTGTGTACCGCACCTGCGTGTGCCTTGCCATGAGTCTGTCAAGGGGTACAAGAGTAATCTAGGAGTGGATTACTGGACAGCGGTAAAAATTATCCTTAGTAACCAGAGGACTAAGGAGATGTTTCTCGATTATGGAGGTGATAAAGAGTTCGTCGTAAAGAGTTACGTCGATACAAGCTTTAACACCAATCAGGATGACTCTTAGAAGCAATCCGGATACGTATAGTGGAGCAGCCATTTTGAATAGCTCCAAGTGGAGTGTGGTAGCAGTGTCTACAATATGACATAGAGATTTGCAAAGTACACACAGATCTGCATGTTGCAGACCCGTTGACTAAAAGACCTCTCTCACATGCAAAGCATGATCAAGCCCTAGAACTCATTGGGTGTTAGATTTAGAACAATGCGAATCACATGGTGATGTGAACTAGATTATTGACTCTAGTGCAAGTGGGAGACTGTTGGAAATATGCCCTACAGGCAATAATAAATTGTTTATTATCATATTCCCTTGTTCATGATAATCTTTTATTATCCATCCTATAATTGTATTGATCGGAAACTCAGATACATGTGTGGATACATAGACAACTCCATGTCCCTAGTATGCCTCTAATAGACTAGCTCGTTAATCAAATATGGCTATGGTTTCCTAGTTATGGACATGAGATGTCATGTGATAACGGGATCACATCATTAGGAGAATGATGTGATGGACAAGACCCAAACTACAAACGTAGCATATGATTGTGTTAGTTTATTGCTACTGTTTTCTGCATGTCAAGTGTTTGTTCCTATGACCATGAGATCATGCAGCTCACTGACACCGGAGGAGTACCTTGTGTATATAAAATGTTGCGACATAACTGGGTGACTATAAAGGTGCTCTACAGGTATCTCCAAGGGTGTCTGTTGGGTTGGCATGGATCGAGACTAGGATTTGTTACTCCGTGTGACGGAGAGGTATCTCAGGGCCCACTCAGTAATAGACCATCACAACAAGCCTTGCATGCAATGTGAATAAGTGTTAGCCACGGGATCTTGTATTATAGAATGAGTAAAGAGACTTGCCGGTAACGAGATTGAACTAGTTATAGAGATACCGATGATCGAATCTCGGGCAAGTAACATACCGAAGAACAAAGGGAACATCGTATGGGATTAACTGAATCCTTGACATAGAGGTTCAACCGATAAGGATCTTCGTAGAATATGTAGGAACCAATATGGACATCCAGATCCCGCTATTAGTCATTGACCGTAGTGGTGTCTCGATCATGTCTACATAGTTCTCGAACCCGTAAGGTTTGCACACTTAAGGTTCAGTGACTTTTCGATAGTATTAGGTGATGTATGTTGGTGACCGAAGGTTGTTCAGAGTCCCGTATGAGATGCCAGACGTCACGAGGAACTCCGAAATGGTCCGGAGGTAAAGATTGATATATAGGAAAGAGGTATTTGGGTTCCGGAAAAGTTTCGGGCACTACCGATAGTGTATCGGGAGTGACGAATGGGTTCCGGGGGTCCACCAGGAGGGGCCCACCCACCCCGGGGGCCACATGGTCCCAAGAGGTGGTGCACCAATCCCTAGTGGGCTGGGCAGCCAGCTCATAAGGCCCATGCGCCCAAAGAGGAGGAAAAGGTGGAGGTGGGAGGAGTCCTTGTTGGACTAGGACTCCTCCTAGCGGCCCACCTCTTGTAGGAGGTGGACTCCACCACCCTGGCCGGAGGCCAAGTCCTAGAGGAAACCCTAGGGAACCTCCTCCCACCCCTTCCTCCTATATATACTAGAGGTTTGAGGGAATCCCAACATACGAAAAGCCACGTGCTGCCCTATTCCCTCTAGATTTGTTTCTCCTCTAGATTAGTTCTGAAGTGCTTAGGCGAACCCGTGCAGGATTAGTTCACCACCACCGCCACCACATCGTTGTGCTGCCGGAGAACTCATCTACCTCTCCACCCTCTATTGATGGATCAAGGAGGTGGAGATCTTCTTCAAGTTGTACGTGTGCTGAACGCGGAGATGCCATCCGTTCGGCACTAGATCAGAAGGACCACGATGGGATCATGGTTCGGCTCATGATGAGATCACGGGACGGATCGTGATTGGATCATGAAGACGTTCGACTACATCAACTATGTTTCTTAACGCTTCCGCTTAGCGATCTACAAGGGTATGTAGATCCAATCTCTCCTCTCATAGATGCTCATCTCCTAGATTGATCTTGGTGAAGCGTAGGAATTTTTTCGTTTCCTATGCAATGTTCCCCAATAGTTAATGATGATGATCATGAAACTTCGGATCAAGTTACCATCGAACCTCGTAGGTCGACAAGGACGTGTACTACTCCTGAGTTGTATGACAATCCTGTCTTAGAGGTCATGTTGTTGGACAATGATGAACCTACGAGTTATGGAGAAGCGATGATGGGCCCGGATTCGGACAAATGGTTAGGGGCCATGAAATCCGAGAAAGGATCCATGTATGAAAACCAAGTATAGACTTTGGTAGACTTGCTCGTTGTACGGCAGGTCGTTGAGTACAAATGGAACTTTAAGATGAAGACAGACGCTGATGGTGAATGTCACCATTTATAATGCTCGACTTGTCGCAAAGAAGTTTCCGCCAAGTTCAAGGAGTTAACTACGATGAGACTTTCTCACTCGTAGTGATGCTAAAGACTATTGGAATTATGTTAGCAGTTGCTGCATTTTTCAATTATGAAATCTGGCAGATGGATGTCAAAACATCGTTTCCTTCCTTGAGGAAAGGTTGTATGAGATACAATTAGAAGGTTTTGTCAGTCCTAAGGATGCTCAAAGGTGTGCAAGCTTCAGTGATCCTTCTATGGACTGAAGCAAGAATCTCGGAGTTGGAATATAGGCTTTGATGAGGTGATCAAAGTTTTTGAGTCTATGCAAAGTTTATGAGAAACTTGTATTTACAATATAGTGAGTGAGAGCACTATAGAGTTTCTGATAAGCATATGTGGATGACATATTGTTGATCGGAAATGATGTAGAATTTCTGGAAAGCATAAAGGGTTTTTTGAAGAGTTTTTCAAAGGAAGACCTGGATAAAGCTACTTAATTGTTGGGCATCGAGATCTATAGAGATAGATCAAGACGCGTGATAAGTCTTTCAATGAGTACATACCTTGACAAGATTTTGAAAGAGTTCAAAATGGATTAGTCAAAGAAAAAGTTTTTGCCTGATTTGTAAGGTGTGAAGTTGAGTGAGACTCAAAGCTCGACCACGGAAAAAGAAAGAGAAAGGATGAAGGTCGTCCCCTGTGCCTTATCCATAGGCTCTGTATAGTATGCCATCCTGTGTACTGCACCTGTGTGTGCCTTGCCATGAGTCTGTCAAGGGGTACAAGAGTAATCCAGGAGACTGGACAGCGGTAAAAATTATCCTTAGTAACCAGAGGACTAAGGATATGTTTCTCTATTATGGAGGTGATAAAGAGTTCGTCGTAAAGAGTTACGTTGATGCAAGCTTTAACACCAATCCGAATGACTCTTAGTAGCAATCCGGATACGTATAGTGGAGTAGACATTTGGAATAGCTCCAAGCGGAGCGTGGTAGTAGTGTTTATAGTATGACATAGACATTTGCAAAGTACACGCGGATTTGAATGTCTCAGACCCATTAACTAAAACCGCTTTCACATGCAAGGCATGATCGAACCCCAGAACTCATTGGGTGTGAGATTCATAACAAATCACATGGCGATGTGAGCTAGATTATTGACTCCAGTGCAAGTGGGAGACTATTAGAAATATGCCCTAGAGGCAATAATAAAATGGTTATTATTATATTTCCTTCTTCATGATAATTGCTTATTATACATGCTATAATTATATTGACTGGAAACACATTGCATGTGTGGATACATAGACAACACTTTGTCCCTAGTGTGCCTCGAGTAGACTAGCTCATTGATCAAAGATGGTCAAGGTTTCCTAGCCATTGACAGGAGATCTCATTTGACAACGGGATCACATCATTAGGGGAATTATGAGACGGACAAGACCCAAACTATAAACGTAGCATTTGATCGTGTCAGTTTATTGCTACAGTTTTCTGCATGTCAAGTATCTATTCCTATGACCATGAGATCATATAACTCACTGACACCGGAGGAGTAACTTGTGTGTATCAAACGTCACAATGTAACTGGGTGACTATAAAGGTGCTCTACAGGTATCTCCGAGGGTGTCTGTTGGGTTGGCATGGATCAAGACAGGGATTTGTTACTCCGTGTGACAGAGATGTATCTCAGGGCCCACTCAGTAATACAACATCACAATAAGCCTTGCAAGCAATGTGACGAAGTGTTAGCCACAGGATCTTGTATTACGGAACGAGTAAATAGACTTGCCAGTAACGTGATTTAACTAGGTATGGAGATGCCGATGATCGAATCTCAGGCAAGTAACATACCGAAAACAAAGGGAACAACATACGGGATTAAGTGAATCCTTGACATAGAGGTTCAACCGATACAGATCTTCGTAGAATGTGTAGGAACCAATATGGGCATCCAGGTTCCTATATTGGTTATTGACCGTTGAAGTGTCTCGGTCATGTCTACATAGTTCTCGACCCCGCAGGGTCTCCACAGTTAAGGTTCGGTGATGTTTCGGTAGTATAGAGTTATGTATGGTGGTGACCGAAGGTTGTTCGGAGTCCCGGATGTCATGAGGAGCTCTGGAATGGTCCAGAGGTAAATATAGATATATAGGAAGTCCTGTTTTGGTCACCGGAAAAGTTTCGGGCTCATCGGTAGTGTACCGGGAGTGCCGGGAGGGTACCGAGGGACCAGCGGGAGAGGTATTTCGACCCAAGAGGATACATGGGCTGTGGGAAGAGGTATACCAGCCCTTAGTGAGCTAGAAAAAGCCCCATAGGAATCCCATGCAATTGAGGTAAACAAACCCAAGGGTGGAAGGAGGCCCAAGTGGGAAAAAGAGGAGTCCTAGTCCTACTAGGAGTGGAGGAGGAGGACTCTTCCCTCCCACTTCGGCCGAACCAGATTTGGCTCCCTTGGGGGGCCAAGTCTCGTCCCTCCCCTCCTCCTATATATACTAGAGGTTTTGAGGGTTTTGCTACAGAAAGATAGCCACGTGCTGCCCTCTCCTCTAGATCGTAGTTTCTCCTCTAGATCTGTTTCAGTGGTGCTTAGGCGAAGCCCTGATGGAATAGCTCCACCACCATCGCCGCAACCCCGTCACGCTGCCGGAGAACTCTTCTACCTCTCCGCTCCCTCTTGTTGGATCAAGAAGGCAGAGATCATCATCGAGCTATACATGTGCTGAACATGGAGGTGCTGTCCGTTCGACACTAGATTGGAAGGACCGTGTCAAGATCGCGAGACGATTCGTGATTGGATCGCGGGACGGATCGTGATGGGATCATGGGATGGATCGTGATGGGATTGCGAGACGGATTGTGATGGGATCGCGGGACGCTCGGCGATTTGGATCGTGAAGACGTTCGACTACATCAACCGCGTTTCTTAATACTTCCCGCTTAGCGATCTACAAGGGTATGTAGGTCCACTCTCCCTCTCGTAGATGCTCATCGCCATGGATAGATCTTCCGTGTGCGTAGGATTTTTTTTCCCATGCAACATTCCCCAACAACTTCATACGACTAGTCGGACCGCTCTCCCCGAGGACGAGATAGGATGGCTGGCGATGCCGATTATAGGCCGGCGGTACCCCGCAGAAGGGGAAAAGAATCAATAGAGGCTGAAGACAGGTAAGACTGATAATCCCCAAGTGCAAGGAATCATCGTAGCAATTTCCAAAGGTGGAAGTGATAAGTATGGAGTGTCGAACCCACAAGGAGCTAAAGGTAAGATCAATATTCCCTCAAGTCCTATCTGCCACCGATACGACTCTACCTACACCAAACTTTGCTTCCATCTAGAAACGAGAAATAAAACTACGTTGTGGGCATGAAGAGGATAGCTTTGCATGGTAACGGAGAACTAAAATATAAAAATAGGTGTTGTTATCATAATATTACAATATATTACAAATAGCGAGTGTGGAATAATGATGGGTCGGTGTGCGGAATTATCCTAGGCAATTGTTAACAAGATCGGAAATCATTATTGCAATTTTATATGAGGGAGAGGCATAAGCTAACATACTTTCTCTACTTGGATCATATGTACTTATGATTGGAACTCTAGCAAGCATCCGCAACTACTAAAGATAATTAAGGTAAAACCCAACCATATCATTAAATGATCAAGTCCCCTTTATCCCATATGCAAGAACCCCCTTACTCGGGTTTATGCTTATGTCACTCAAGCAACCCACTATAAGCGAATCATGAATGTATTGCAACACCCTACAGCAGGAATCCTTCACATGTGCGCGGCACGGAAGGCACCATAGGACAGCACCAAAATAAACATACAACTCAAACCAATCTAGATCATCAATCAACCCAAAGGACAAAAGTAATCTACTCAAGACATCATAGGATGGCAACACATCATTGGATCATAATATATAGCATAAAGCACCATGTTCAAGTAGGTGATTACAGCAGGGTGCGAAAGAGTGGACCGCTAAAAGGAGATGAGGATGGTGATGAAGAAGGTGATGTTCATGAAGACGATCACCGCGGCGATGGTTCCCCCGATGGCACTCCGGCACCACCAGGAGAGAGGGGGAGAGGTTCTCCCCCTTGTGCTTCCTCCTCCATGGCCTCCCCCCTCTGTGGGGAGAGGTTCTCCCTCTGGTCCTTGGCCTCCATGGCGTTGATGGCCCCTCCGAGACGATGACGATGGCCTCCACTGATGGTGACCCCCTCCGGCAGGGTGCCGGAGAGGGCCAATATTGGTTTTTCGTGGCTCTAAAGGTGTGCGGCGGCAAAACTCCCAATCTAGGTTTCTTTCTAGGGGTTTTGGTATTTATAGGAATTTTTGGTGGCGGTCCCACGTCCAAAAGGTTCTTGAGGAGTCCACAAGCCACGAGCACCCTCCTAGGGGGTAGGGCGCGTCCTAGTGGCTTGTGGCGGACTCGTGGCTCTTCCGGCCCAACTCCAATGCTTCAGGGGTCTCTTTTGGTCCACAAAAAATCGCCGTAAATTTTCAGCTCATTCCGAGAACTTTTATTTCTGCACAAAAAACGACACCATGGTAGTTTTGTTGAAAACAGTGTCAGTCCGGGTTAGTTCTAATAAAATCATACCAAAATCATATAGAATTATTGTAAACATGGCATGAATACTCCATAAATTATAGATACATTGGAGACGTATCAGCATCCCCAAGCTTAATTCCTGCTCGCCCTCGAGTAGGTAAATGATAAAAGAAATAATTTATGAAGTGTGAATGCTAGCAAGTGCACAAGTTTGATCAATGATAATTCCAATCACTTTTTCTAGCATCAATATAAACCATAAACAGTAATTCATCTCATAAAACTTCTCATGATCAAGTAACAAGCTATTCACATGTTTAAAGTATAGACCAGAAAGTTTCTTGAAAACCAGCAAACCATATTCCTTGTCATCGAACAATTGCAATTCATCTTATTTTAAGGAAGGATCTATGTAAGAGCTTTGATTTAGAAAATTCCACATACTCAACTATCACATAGTCTTAGAGTTTCGCCTCCCAACTTATTTATCATATAGATAATTGTCAACAATAATAATTCATGATCAAATATATTTGTATGGTCATATATGCTTGGATCTTTCCCCACCACATGATGCTTGCCAAGAGAAAAAGGCGAAATATAGGAAGTGGTGAAGATCACCATGACTCTTGTGTAAAGGTAAGTACTAGAAAATAAAATATAGGCCCTTCGCAGAGGGAAGTAGAGGTTGTCATGTGCTTTTTGTTTTTGGATGTGCAAACTCTTAATGCAAAGGAACGTCACGTTGTATTGCCCTTTGTGATAGCAACCTTTATTATGCAGTCCGTCGCTTTTATTTCTTTGTCATCACAAATTCGTACACTGCTTATTTTCCCTTACAATAAAAGATCTTACATATTTAGGAGCAATTTTTATTGCTTTTTGCACCGATGACAACTTAGTTGAAGGATCTTATTCCATCCATAGGTAGGTATAGTGGACTCTCATGGAAAAATCGGTTTAAGGGTGTTTAGATGCACAAGTAGTATTTCTACTTGGTGCGGAAGTTTTGGTTAGTATGAGGTGGAAGCAAGCACCACATATTGAAGGATCCAAAATAATGTAACTTCTTTTCAAATATGCCCAAGCATAACTCATTACGTTGTCTTCCTTGTACAACTTCAACTAATTTGCTCAAGTTTTAAAAATAATTAATGGGTATTCACAATCATATAAGATGTCCGGGTTAGTATATCTATATGTGAAATCCCTCTTCCTTCAATATTCTTTCATGAATTGTTCAAGTGACCAATGCGGTGTTTGCTAACTTTCAATAAATTTCACCACATATACTTATTATGTGTGAAGTTATTACTACCCATGGGATAATTATATGAAGGATGTTTTATTTCATATTTATGATATTCAATTCATTCAACCATCTACTCATAGGATATAAGTGAAGCACGAGAGTGAATGACAAACTACTCCAAAAAGATATAGGTGAAGATCAATGCGTAGTTAATTAGTTAAATAACCATGTGAGGACTCTCTCTTATTCAAAATTTCAGATCCAAAGATTTTAATGAAACATCAAACAAAATAAAATTTGCACTCCAAGAATAGCATGCATCATGTGAACGAATAAAAATTTAGGCTCAACATAGGCTAACCGATAATTGTTGATGAAGAGAGGTAGGATGTGTAACATCCCCAAGCTTAGATACTTGAGAGTTATTGAAATATTTTCTTGGGGTGCCTTGGGAATCCCCAAGATTGAGCTTTTTTATCTTGTTCAATCCTCTCATATCCCGGTTTCACCTATTCTCAAAAACTTCATCAACACAAAACTCAAAAAGAACTCGTGAGATAGATTAGTACACCTAAGAACAAATCAACACTTCATGTACTGCTAAGACAAGTTGCACAATTCTTTAAAACATTATGTACTGTATACCATCATTTCCAAAATTTATATTTACCAATATATGCTATGGAAACTATAGGATAAGTAGATAACAAAACTATGACAGCAATCTGTCCAAACAGAACCGTCTGTAGTAATTTATTAAACCAGTGTACCTATGGAACTCTAAAAATTATTAAACTTTAGTACATGCTAAGGAATTTATATGAAAATACTTTGTGAAAGTTTCAGAAACTTTACACGTCCCACTAAAATACTAAAATTCAAACACTATAGCAAAAGTTTCTGTTTTACAAAGCACACATCAAAACATGCAATGCAAGCATCCTAATGCAATTCTTGAAACTTTTTATTGAAAAACATGATTAAAAGTAACATCTAAAATAGAAAAATAAAATAAAATGATTATCCAAGCAAAACTCATATTATGTGACGAATAAAAATATAGCTCCAAGTAAGATATACCGATAATGTTGAGGACGAAAGAGGGGATGCCTTCCGGGGCATCCCCAAGCTTAGACGCTTGAGTGTTCCTTTAATATTGCCTTGGGGGTGCCTTAGGAATCCCAAAGCTTGGGTTCCTGTCACTCCTTATTCCCCTCATATCGGTATCTCACCCAAAACTTGAAAACTTCAATCACACAAAACTTAACGGAACTTCGTGAGAAGGGTTAATGTAATAAAGATAAATCATTCACTTAGGTACTGTCAAGACAAGATTCATAATTGTTCCCCCATTATACCTACTGTATTATATAATTCCCATAATTTATATTACTCAATATAAGCTATAGGAACACTTGAAACAAGCAAACTATGCATGCAAAACAGAATCTGTCAAAAATAGAATAGTCTGTAAAGATTTGAATGATCACCATACTTCCCTGACTCTAATTTTTTTTAAATTAGGAAAAATAAATTAATTTGCATATAAATGTTTTGTAAAAATTTCAGAATGGTTTCACTCTCTAGTAAAACCATAAAATTCATATACTCGACGCAAAACTTTCTATTTTTGCACAGAATCAAACAAGCAAGTATCCACACAATCCCAAAGGCTTTTCTTGGCACTTTATTGAAATAGAAGTCACAAAACATGATTAATACAGTATATTAATCATTTGAACACATAAAAACATAAAGTAAAAGTGTTGGGTTGTCTCCCAACAAGCGCTTTTCTTTAATGCCTTTTTAGCTAGGCACGATATTTCAATGATACTCTTCCAAGCCAAATTCCGATGATCATTTTATTCATACTTTAAAATATATAAGTGAAGTTCATATATAATTCTACAATTAATATATATTAACCAATATCCAAGCTCAAAATATATAAGTGAAGCACACGAACCATTCTATAAAGCCATACTCAAAAGATTTAAGTGAAGCACAAAGAGCATTCTACAAATCCGTACTCAAAAGATTTAAGTGAAGCACAAAGAGCATTCTACAAATCCATAAAGGACTATCTCATAATATAAGGGGGAATAAAGGAAAATTCAAACATTAAAGACACATATCATGTGAACAAAACAAAAACCGAGGTATACCGATAATTGTTGGAGAATAAAGATGGGATGCCTTCCGAGGCATCCCCAAGCTTAGGTGCTTGAGTCTCCTTCAAATATTTACTTGGGGTGCCTTGGGAATCCCCAAGATTTAACTCTTGCCTCTCCGTATTCTTCTTATATCGATACCTCCTCGATCTTCGAACACTTCATTCACATAAAACTTAACAAAACCCTCGTGGGATCCGTTAGTATGATAAAGCAAATTAATACTTTAAGTACTGTTGTGAACTCATTCCAAATTCATATTAGCATTATATATACTGTAGTAAAACTTCACCATGGTTCATACCCCCTGAAACAAGCCATAGATTCATCAAAATAAGAGAACACACATAGAAAACAGAATCTATCAAAAATAGGACAGTCTGTAGTAATCTAGAAACTTCGTATACTTATGTAACTCAAAAAATTCTGAAAATTTAGGAACAATTAAAAAAATTTCATAGGAGTACTGTTTAAAAATTTCAGAAACTTTGGACGTTTCAGTAAAAAATGTAAATTCACGCACTACAGCAAAAGTTTCTATTTTTGCACTGCACACACCAAACAAGCAATCTAATCATCCTAAAAGTAAATTTTGGCACATTATTTTTATAATACAATGGATATACACAAGGTTATAATTATTGTACAGAAGCTTCCATGAAAAATTATACCTTGTTTCCATGAGCATGAACACAAGTGTTCAAGGTCGACCCTCACTTCTCCAATGCACAACCTTCCAATCACTTCTCTTTTTAAAAAAATTCTTAGGCAAAAGAGGCAAGTAACTCTTTTTGTATTTTTCATTTTTTTAATTTTTTTGTTTTTTTAACCCACAACTAAAGAGAGCAAAAAGGTAAAACAAAATCTATATAGTGAAGAAAGCAAACAAGCACACACGAGAATATCAACCCCATGCTATTGCTCCCCGGCAACAGCGCGAGAAAAGAGCTTGATAATCCCCAAGTGCAAGGAATCATCATAGAAATTTCCAAAGGTGGAAGTGATAATTATGGAGTGTCTAACCCACAAGGAGCTAAAGGTAAGATCAATATTCTCTCAAGTCCTATCTGTTGGGGAACGTAGTACTAATTCAAAAAAATTCCTACGTATCACCAAGATCTATCTATGTGAAACCAGCAACAAGTAAGGGGTTTGAGTGCATCTTCATAACTTTGAAGATTGCTAAGCGGAAGCTTTACAAGAACGCAATTGGTGGAGTCGTACTCGCAGCGATTCAGATCGCGGTCGATTCCGATCTAAACGCCGAACAACGGCGCCTCCGCGTTCAACACACGTACAGCCCGGTGACGTCTCCCGTGCCTTGATCCAGCAAGGATGAGGGAGAGGTTGAGGGAGACCGCTCCAACAGAAGCACGACGGCGTGGTGGAGGTGGAGCAGCATGGCAACTCCGACAGTGCTTCAACAATGACTACGAAGGAGGAGGAGGAGAGGGGCTGCCCGAAGGAGATTGGTGTGTTCCAAACAGCCCCTAGGCCTCTCTATTTATAGGAGGAGGTGGAGGGGGGCACAGACCCTAGGGTTCCCACCCTAGGGCTGGCGGCCAACCCTAGATGGGTCTTGGGCGGTGGCCAAGAGAGGGAGAGAGGGGGGAGGCGCCCTAGGGTGGGCCTAGGGCCCATCTGCGCTAGGGTTAGCCCCCTTCCTCCTTTGTTGTGCCTTGGGCCCTTGTGGGAGGCACACCAGCCCCCCTAGGGGTTGGTTCCCTCCCACCTTCGGCCCATGCAGCCCTATGGTGCCGGTGGCCCCACACGGTGGACCCCCGGAAGCCTTCCAGTGGTCCCGGTACGTTATCAGTGATGCCCGGAACACTTCCGGTGACCAATTCCTCACTTCCTATATATTAATCTTTACCTCCGGATCATTCCGGAACTCCTCGTGACGTCCGGGATCTCATCCTGGACTCCGAACAACCTTCGTTAACCACTTACACTATTCCCATACAACTCTAGCATCATCGAACCTTAAGTGTGTAGACCCTACGGGTTCGGGAACCATGCAGTCATGACCGAGACACCTCTCCGGTCAATAACCAATAGCAGGATCTAGATACCCATATTGGCTCCCACATGTTCCATGATGATATCATCGGATGAACCATGACGTCAGGGATTCAAACAATCTCGTATACAATTCCCGTGTCAATCGGTATGTTACTTGCCCGAGATTCGATCGTCGGTATCCCTATACCTTGTTCAATCTCGTTACTGGCAAGTCTCTTTACTCGTTCTGTAACACATCATCCCATGACTAACTCCTTAGTTACATTGAGCTCATTGTGATGATGTATTACCGAGTGGGCCCCGAGATACCTCTCCATCACACGGAGGGACAATTCCCAGTCTTGATTCGTGCCAACCCAACAGATACTTTCGGGGATACCCGTAGTGCACCTTTATAGCCACCCAGTTACATTGTGACGTTTGGCACACCCAAAGTATTCCTACGGTATCTGGGAGTTGCACAATCTGATGGTCTAAGGAAATGATGCTTGACATTAGAAAAGTTTTAGCAGACGAACAACACGATCTTGTGCTATGCTTAGGATTGGGTCTTGTCCATCACATCATTCTCCTAATGATTTCATCCCGTTATCAATGACATCCAATGTCCATGGCCATGAAACCTTGACCATTTATTGATCAACGAGCTAGCCAACTAGAGGCTCACTATGGACATGTTGTGATCTATGTATTCACACTTGTATTACGGTTTCCGATTAATACAATTATAGCATGAAAAATAGACAATTATCATGAACAAGGAAATATAATAATAACCACTTTATTATTGCCTCTAGGGCATATTTCCAACAGTCTCCCACTTGCAGTAGAGTCAATAATCTAGTTTACATCGCCATGATTAACACTTACATCACCATGTGATTATATCATCATGTGATTAACACCCAATTAGTTCTGGGGTTTGATTATGTTTTGCTCGTGAAAGAGGTTTTAGTCAATGGGTCTGCGACATTCAGATCAGTGTGTACCGTGCAAACTTCTATGTCATACTATAGATACTGCTCCCACGCTCCACTTGGAGCTATTCCAAATGGCTACTCCACTATACGTATCCGTATTTCTACTAAGAGTCATCCGGATTGGTGTTAAAGCTTGCATCAACGTAACCCTTTACGACAAACTCTTTATCACCTCCATAATCGAGAAATATTTCCTTAGTCCTCTAGTTGCTAAGGATAATTTCGACTGTTGTCCAGTGATCCACTCCTGAATCTCTCTTGTACCCCTTGACAGACTCATGGCAAGGCACACACAGGTGCGGTACACAAGATGGCATACTATATAGAGCCTATGGCTGAAGCATAGGGGATAACACTCATCTTTTCTCTATTTTCTGCCGTGGTCGGGCATTGAGCTGTGCTCAATCTCACACCTTCTAATACAGGCAAGAACCCTTTCTTGGATTGATCCATATTAAACTTCTTCAATATCTTGTCAGTGTATGTACTCATTAAAATTATTATCAAGCATCTTGATCTATCTCTATAAATATTGATGCCCAACAATTAGGTAGCTTTATCCAGGTCTTCCTTTGAAAAACTTTTTCCAAACAACCATTTATGCTTTCCAGAAATTCTACATCATTTCCGATCAATGATATGTCAACTACATATTCTTATCAGAAATTCTATAGTGCTCCCACTCACTTTCTTGTAAATACAAGTTTCTCATAAACTTTGTATAAACTCAAAAAAAACTTGGATCACTTCATCAAAGCTCATATTCCAACTCCGAGATGCTTGCTCTAGTCCATAGAAGGATCGCTAGAGTTTGCATACCTTTTAGCATCCTTAGGATTGGCAAAACCTTCTGGTTGTATCACATACAACTCTTCCTCGCGGAAACCGTTAAGGAAGCCTTGATTTGGCATCCATCTGCCAGATTTCATAATCGAAAAATGGAGCAACTGCTAACATAATATTAACAGACTTTTAGCATCACTACGGATGAGAAAATATCATCGCAGTCAACTCCTTGGACTTGGTGGAAACTTCTTTGAGACAAGTCGAGCTCTATAAATGGTGACATTTCACCATTAGCGTCTGTGTTCATCTCAAAGGTCCATTTGTACTCAACGACCTGCCGTTCAACGGGCAAGTTTACCAAAGTCCATACTTGGTTTTCATACATGGATCCTTTCTCGGATTTCATGGCTCCTAGCCATTTGTTGGAATCCGGTCCCGCCATCGCTTCTCCATATTTCGTAGGTTCATCATTGTCCAACAACATGACTTCCAAGATAGGGTTACCGTACTACTCTGGAGCAGTACGCGTCCTTGTCAACCTACGAGGTTCGATAGTAACTTGATCCGAAGCTTCATGATCATCATCATTAACTTCCTTTTCAACTGACGTAGGCTCCACAGAAACATCTTTCTATGTTGCGCTACTCTCTGGTTGAAACAAAGGTTCAACCACCTCATCAAGTTCTATCTTCCTCCCACTCAATTCTTTCGAGAGAAACTCTTTCTCGAGAAATGACCCATTCTTAGGAACAAACACTTTTTGCGCTTGGATCTGAGATAGAAGGTATACCCAATGTCTCCTTAGGATATTCTATGAATATGCATTTGCCTGCTTTGGGTTTGAGCTCATTAGGTGAAAACCCATTTTCACATAAGCGTCGCAGCCCCAAACATTAAGAAATGACAGCTTAGGCTTCTATCAAACCATAACTCACACAATGTCATCTCAACCGACTTAGATGGTGCCCTATTAAAGTGAATGTATTTGTCTTTAATGCATAACCCCATAACGACAGTGGCAAAATGATAAGAGACATCATAGTACTCACTATATCCAATAGAGCATGACTACGACGTTCGGACACACCATCACACTATGGTGTTCCACGAGGCGTGAGTTGTGAAACAATTTCCACATTGTCTAAAATTGCATACCAAACTCGTAACTCATATATTCACCTCCACAATCATATTGTAGACATTTTATCTTCTCGTCATGATGATCTTTAACTTCACTCTGAAACTCCTTGAACCTTTCAAACATTTCAGACTCGTGTTTCATTAAGAAAATATCACCATATTTACTCAAAGCATCAGTGAAGGTAAAGAAGTTAACGATATCCACTGTGTGTTTCAACACTCATTGGACCACATACATCAACATGTATTAATTCCAATAAGCCACTAGCCCGCTCCATCATATCAAAAGACGGGGTCTTAGTCATCTTGCCCAAGAGGCATGGCTCGCATGTCTCAACTGATTCAAAATCGAGTGAGTCAAATGATCCATCGGCATGGAGTTTCTACATGCGATTTATACCAATATGACATTTAGCGGCAGTGCCACAAGTATGTGGTACTATCATTATTAACTTTCTATCTTTTGGTACCAATGTTATGAACATGTGTACTACTACGATCAAGATTCAATAAACCATTCCCAGTGGGTGCATGACCATTGAAGGCATTATTCATGTAAACAGAATAACCATTATTCTCTAACTTATATGAATAACTGTATTGCACTAAAGATGATCCAATCATGTTCATGCTCAACGCAAACACCTAATAACATTTATTTAGGTTTATCACAAATCCGGAAGGTAGAGAGAGCGTGCGATGGTGATCATATCAACCTTGGAAACACTTCCAACACACATCGTCACCTTTCACTTAGCTAGCCTCCATTTATTCTGTAGCATTAATTTCGAGTTGCTAACACTTAGCAACCGAACCAGTATCCAATACCAAGGTGCTACTAGGAGTACTAGCAAGGTACACATCAATAACACGTATATCAATATACTTCTGTCGACATTGCCAGCCTTCTTATCTACCAAGTATCTAGAGTTGTTCCGCTTCAGCGAACATTCTCCTCATAAGATAAGCACTTAGTCTTGGATTTGGGCTCAACCTTGGGTTTCTTCACTAGAGTGGCAACTGGCTTGCCATTCCTGAAGTTTTACCCTTCTTGCCCTTGCCCTTCTTGAAACTAGTGGTTTACACTTAACCATCAACACATGATGCTCCTTCTTGATTTCCACCTTCGTGGTGTCAAACATCACGAACAACTCAGGGATCATCTTATCCATCCCTAGCATGTTATAGTTCACCATGAAGCTCTAGTATCTTGGTGGTAGTGACTTGGAGAACTACATTAATCACTATCTTATCTGGAAGATTAACTCCCACTCGATTCAAGTGATTGTAGCACATGCTCACCCATTGAGCTATTCTCCTTTATCTTGCAGGCAAAGAATCTTGTTGGAGGTCTCATACCTCTCAACATAGGCACGAGCCTGAAATCCCAATTTCAGCTCTTAGAACATCCCATATGTTCCATGACGTTCAAAACGTTTTGGAGCCTCAATTCTAAGCCGTAATGCATGACGCACTGAACTATCAAGTAGTCATTAGAAAGTGCCCGTCATATGTTCACAACATCTATAGACAACGCTTGAGGGAGTGGTGCACTTAGAGGTGCATCAAGGACATAAGCCTTCTGTGCAGCAATGAGGACAATCCTCAGATCACGGACACAGTCCGCATTATTGCTACCATCAACTTTCAACTTACTTTTCTCTAGGACCGTATCAATAAAACAGGGGAGCTACAGCGTGAGCTATCTACGACATAATTTGCAAAGACACTTTTAGACTAAGTTCATGATAATTAAGTTCATCTAATCAAATTATTAATGAACTCCCACTTAGATAGACATCTCTCTAGTCATCCAAGTGACACATGATCCACGTCAACTAGCCCGTGTCCGATCATCACGTGAGACGGACTAGTCATCAATGGTGAACATCTCCATGTTGATCGTATTTTGTATATGACTCATGTCTGACTTTTCGGTCTCTCGTGTTCCGAGGCCATGTCTGTACATGCTAGGCTCGTCAAGTCAACCTAAGTGTATTGCGTGTGTAAATCTGGCTTACACCCGTTGTATGCGAACGTTAGAGCCTATCACACCTGATCATCACGTGGTGCTTCAGAACAACGAACCTTTGCAACAGTGCATAGTCAGGGGGAACACATTTCTTGAAATTTTAGTGAGAGATCATCTTATTTAATCTACCATCGTTCTAAGCAAATAAGATGTAAAACATGATAAACATCACATGCAAATCATAAAGTGACATGATATGGCAAATATCATCTTGCGCCCTTGATCTCCATCTTCTTGGCACGGCATGATCACCATTGTCACCGGCATGACACCATGATCTCCATCATTGTGTCTCCATGAAGTCGTCTCGCTAACTATTACTTCTACTACTATGTCTAACGCTTAGCAATAAAGTAAAGTGATTACATGGCATTGACACGCAGGTCAATTAATAAATTAAGACAACTCCTATGGCTCCTGCCGGTTGTCATACTCATTGGCATGCAAGTCGTGAATCCTATTACAAGAACATGATCAATCTCATACATCACATATATCATATCACATTCTTTGGCCATATCACATCATATGTCATATGCTGCAAAAACAAATTAGGCGTCCTCTAGTTTGTTGTTTGCAAGTTTTTACGTGGCTGCTATAGGTTTCTAGCAAGAACGTTTCTTACCTACGCAAAAAACCACAACGTGATATGCCAATTTCTATTTACCCTTCATAAGGACCCTTTTCATCGAATCCGATCCGACTAAAGTGGGGGAGACAGACACCCGCAAGCCACCTTATGCAACCAGTGCATCTGTGGTGGAACCAGTCTCACATAAGCATACGTGTAAGGTCGGTCCAAGATGCTTCATCCCACAATGTCGCCAAATCAAGATAAGACTAGTAACGTCAAGCCAATTGACAAAATCGACGCCCACAACACCTTGTGTTCTACTCGTGCATAGATTCTAAGCATAGACCTAGCTCATGATTCCACTATTGGGGAATGTAGTAGTAATTCAAAAAAAATCCTACGTATCACCAAGATCTATCTATGTGAAACCAGCAACAAGTAAGGGGTTTGAGTGCATCTTCATACCTTTGAAGATCGCTAAGCGGAAGTGTTACAAGAACGCGGTTGGTGGAGTCGTACTCGCAGCGATTCAGATCATGGTGATTCCGATCTAAGTGCCGAACAACGGCGCCTCCGTGTTCAACACACGTACAACCCGGTTACGTCTCACGCACCTTGATCCAGCAAGGAGGAGGGAGAGGTTGAGGGAGACCACTCCAATAGCAGCACGATGGCGTGGTGGAGGTGGAGCAGCGTGGCAACTCCGACAGTGCTTCAACAAGGACTACAGAGGAGGAGGAGGAGGAAGAGAGGGGCTGTCCAAGGGAGATTGGTGTGTTCCAAACAGCCCCTAGGCCTCTCTATTTATAGGAGGAGGTGGAGGGGGGCGCAGCCCCTAGGGTTCCCACCCTAGGGCTGGTGGCCAACCCTAGATGGGTCTTGGGCGGCGGCCAAGAGAGGGAGAGAGGGGGGAGGCGCCCTAGGGTGGGCCTAGGGCCCATCTGCGCTAGGGTTAGCCCCCCTTCCTCCTTTGCTACGCCTTGGGCCCTTGTGGGAGGCGCACCAGCCCACCTAGGGGCTGGTTCCCTCCCACCTTCGGCCCACATAGCCCTCTGGTGCCGGTGGCCCCACACGGTGGACCCCTAGAACCCTTCCGGTGGTCCCGGTACGTTACCGGTGATGCCCGGAACACTTCCTGTGACCAATTCCTCACTTCCTATATATTAATATTTACCTCTGGACCATTTAGGAACTCCTCGTGACGTCTGAGATCTCATTCGGAACTCCGAGCAACCTTCGTAACCACGTACACTATTCCCATACAACTCTAGCATCATCAAACCTTAAGTGTGTAGACCCTACAGGTTCGGGAACCATGCAGTCATGACTGAGACACCTCTCCGGTCAATAACCAATAGCAGGATCTAGATACCCATATTGGCTCCCACATGTTCCACGATGATCTCATCGGATGAACCACGATGTCGGGGATTCAAACAATTCCGTATACAATTCCCTTGTCAATCGGTATGTTACTTGCCCGAGATTCGATCGTCGGTATCCCTATACCTTGTTCAATCTAGTTACCGGCAAGTCTCTTTACTCGTTCCGTAACATATCATCCCGTGACTAACTCCTTAGTCACATTGACCTCATTGTGGTGATGTATTACCGAGTGGGCCCTGAGATACCTCTCTGTCACACGGAGTGACAATTCCTAGTCTTGATTCGTGCCAACCCAATCGATACTTTCGGGGATACCTGTAGTGCACCTTTATAGCCACCCAGTTACGTCGTGACGTTTGGCACACCCAAAGCATTCCTACACTACCCGGGAGTTGCACAATCTCATGGTCTAAGGAAATGATAATTG
Source organism: Hordeum marinum (assembly GCA_022496015.1). NCBI lineage: Eukaryota > Viridiplantae > Streptophyta > Magnoliopsida > Poales > Poaceae > Hordeum > Hordeum marinum. The sequence continues at coordinate 333,743,565 of CM039677.1, read as the reverse complement.
ACATTAGAAAAGCTTTAGCAGACAAACTACACGATCTTGTGCTATGCTTAGGATTGGGTCTTGTCCATCACATCATTCTCCTAATGATGTGATCCCGTTATCAATGACATCCAATGTCCATGTCCATGAAACCTTGACCATCTATTGATCAACGAGCTAGCCAACTAGAGGCTCACTAGGGACATGTTGTGGTCTATGTATTCACACATTTATTATGGTTTCCGGTTAATACAATCATAGAATGAACAATAGACAATTATCATGAACAAGGAAATATAATGATAACCACTTTATTATTGCCTCTAGGGCATATTTCCAACACTATCTGACACCGATACGACTCTACGTACATCGAACGTTTGCTTCCATCTGGAAATGAGAAATAAAACTACGTTGTGGGCATGAAGAGGATAGCTTTGCATGACAATGGAGAACTAAAATATAAAAATAGGTGCTGTTATCATAATATTACAATATATTACAAGTAGCGAGTGTGGAATAATGATGGGTCGGTGTGTGGAATTATCCTAGGCAATTGTTAACAAGATCGGAAATCATTATTGCAATTTTATATGAGGGACAGGCATAAGCTAACATACCTTCTCTACTTGGATCATATGTACTTATGATTGGAACTCTAGCAAGCATCCGCAACTACTAAAGATCATTAAGGTAAAACCCAACCATGGCATTAAAGCATCAAGTCCCCTTTATCCCATACGCAACAATCCCCTTACTCGGGTTTATGCTTCTGTCACTCAAGTAACCCACTATAAGCGAATCCTGAATGTATTGCAACACCCTACAGTGGGAATCATTCACGTGTGCGCGGCATGGAAGGCACCATAGGACAACACCAAAAATAAACATACAACTCAAACAAATCTAGATCATCCATCAACCCAAAGGACAAAAGTAATCTACTCAAAACATCATAGGATGGCAACACATCATTGGATCATAATATATAGCATAAAGCACCATGTTCAAGTAGGTGATTACAGCGGGGTGCGGAAGAGTGGAACGCTAAAAGGAGATGAGGATGGTGATGAATAAGGTGATGTTGATGAAGACAATCACCGCGGCGATGGTTCCCCCGATGGCACTCCGGCACCACCGGGAGAGAGGGGGAGAGGTTCTCCCCCTTGTGCTTCCTCCTCCATGGCCTCTCCCTCTCTGTGGGGATAGGTCCTCCCTCTGGTCCTTGGCCTCCATGGCATTGATGGCCCCTCCGGGACGATGAAGATGGACTCCGGTGATGGTGACCCCCTCCGGCAGGGTGCCGGAGAGGGCCAAGATTTTTTTTCATGGCTCTGGAGGTGTGCGGCGGCGGAACTCCCGATCTAGGTTTCTTTCTGGGTTTTTTGGTATTTATAGGAATTTTTGGCGGCGGTCCCACGTCCAAAAGGTTCTCGAGGAGTCCACAAGCCACGAGCACCCTCCCCGGGGGTAGGGCGCGCCCTAGTGCCTTGTGGCGGCCTCGTGGATCTTCTAGCCTAACTCCAATGCTTCAGGGGTCTCTTTTGGTCCACAAAAAATCACTATAAATTTTCAGCTCATTTTGAGAACTTTTATTTCTGCACAAAAAAAGACACCATGGTAGTTCTGCTGAAAACAACGTTAGTCTGGGTTAGTTCTAATAAAAAATCATACCAAAATCATATAGGATTATTGTAAACATGGCATGAATACTTCATAAATTATGGATACATTGGAGACATCTAAAAGACCTGCGACACGACCTGGATTATAGAACAGGCCGCACAAGATCCATCTACGGATCTAGGGGGTACTCCCTCGATAGACGGGATGGGTATCGGCCTTGGCTTGACCATAACAACAAAGTCCGGGAGCAAAACCGGGCCAGACCAGATGCCGACTATCGGCATGACATAGCCCAGGTCAGAGGTGCTGCCCAACCACTGTGCTTCACTGACGAGGTGATCCAGCATCAGTTCCTGGAAGGGTTTAAATCTGTTAACATAGAACAATACGATGGGACAACTGACCCAGCAGTATGGTTCGAGGATTTCCTCATCCACATGGCACGAGGAGACGATCTCCATGCCATCAAGTATCTACCCCTAAAACTTAAGGGGCCATCTCGGCACTGGTTAAACAGCCTCCCCGAAAATTCTATCGGGAGCTGGGGGGATCTCGAGGATGCATTCTGATCTAACTTCCAGGGCACCTATGTACGGCCGCTGGACTCCTCTGACATAAGCAACGTCGTCCAGAAGGCAGGAGAGTCTGCATAACAATTCTGGAATCGGTTCTTGACCAAGAAAAACCAGATCGTCGACTGCCCAGATGCCGAGGTAATAGCCTCTTTTAGGCACAATATTCGGGATGAATGGCTGGCTTGCCAGCTTGGTCAGGACAAGCATAGGACCATGTCCGCCCTTACATCATTGATGACCCGCTTTTGCGCGGGTGAGGATAACTGGCTAGCTAGACGGAGCCACAAACCCGAAGACCCCGGCACCTCCGAAGTTCGGGATGGAAACGGGAAAACACGACACAACAAAAATAAACACCGGCACAACAATAGTGATGCCGATGACACGGTCGTTAATGCCAATTTCCACAACCCTCGATCCTGGCAGCGGAAGAAGCCTCCTAAGTCAATTGTGATGGGCCTACCCCGCTGGACAAAATCACGGAGAGGCCTTGCTAGATCCATGGCACTCAAGACAAGCCCACCACCCACACCAATCGCAACTATTGGGTGTTCAAAGAAGCCGGCAAACTAGCAGCCGAGGAGCAAGGCAAGGGCCCACGTAGCGAGGATGCTGATGAGCCCCGCGGTCCGATCAATGGTGGACAAAAGTAGTTCCTTCCAAAGGTAAGGACTGTGAATATGATATACGCCACTCAGAAAAAAGAGAGGAAGTGTGCCCTTCCAGAGGTCTACGCCGTAGCATGTAGCCCCGAAGTATAACCCATGGTCGGCGTACCCGATCACCTTCGATCGACGAGAACATCTGACCAATATATATCATGGGGGTTCAGCTACCCTCATCCTAGACCCCATTATCGATGGGTATCACCTCACTAAAGTCCTAATGGTCGGACGAAGTAGCCTCAATCTGATTTACTCAGACACGGTGAAAAAGATGGGTATACATCCATCAAGGATCAAATCCAGCAACACTACCTTTAAAGGAGTGATCACACACGTCGAAGCCCAGTGCACGGGCTCGGTAAGCCTGGAAGTAGTGTTCGGTTGGCCTGATAACTTCGGTAGCAAGGATTTGATCTTCGACATTGTACCTTTCCGCAGCGGTTATCATGCCCTGCTAGGACACACAATGTTCGCTCGCTTTAACATCATCCCACACTACGCATACCTCAAGCTCAAAATGCTCGGGCCCAAGGGAGTCATTATTGTCAACGACAACACAGAGCATTCCCTCCGAACCGAGGAACATGCATTGGCCCTGGCAGCCGAACTCTAGTACAATGACGATCGACGAACGCCGAAATCAGCCATAAAGGCACGTAATGTTGACAAATGAGCTCGGTTTCAGTTCGAACTCCCAGAATCTTCTTCTTCCTAGAAAGAGGGACACGCTCCCCATTGCACAGCCCTATTTCCCGTCAAGCACGTGCCGAGAAGGCACAACTTCGCACTCAAGATTCCATGGACAGCAGTGGGGAACAACTATCAAAGGGTAAGCGTTTGGCTGGGCCGAACTACTACCAGTACACGTCCTCGTACATACCACATGTACCATCAAGGACTTGCTAAAGCGTAAAGCTCATCCATACTTTGGCGACTTCTCAAGATCTTCTTCCCAAGGTCCGCTCGTTGACAACATCACCCTTAAGGAATGCAACTCCCTAGGAGGCACAAGAGCAGACTGGCGACAAGGCATATGGAGGACTTCAAGCCACCAATCGAAGATCCCCGGTACAACCTCTCCTATGTAAATTCTATATTACATCTTCAAATATCTATAAACAGTTGCTTCGGCAATTTTAGTTATAAGAATTATTAAGCAAATACAAGACCATTATACATGGCCACTTTCGTTGTATTTTATACATACTATGTTCTCCCCTCATCAATGCTTCTTGTGAAACTGTTCGGTACACATTACGATGCAACCGGTTAATAGACCAGGGGATTTAATTTAAAATATCACCCTAAGCATCACTCTGACACAACTAATTGTGTGTTCGGCATCTTGGATTTTGCTTTATATGCATCGGATCTGAACTATGTCTTGGGTCAATAGTTGGGTTGCCCGGCTCCTGTGTTTGCCCTCTTACATTTCGCTCATTCGGCTAAAAGGGCAAAGGAAGAACCACTGCGATTGTGTTTCCAACTCGCCTGGTCAAGCACCTCAGGGGAGAAAGCCGAAAACTAACCGTCATAGTAAGTGAGAACCGGTCTACAAATCTGAGCATAAGTGTCATACTAAAAATCGATAGAGGTTATTTCGTGTCATACGATGGGTTTCGTACTTGTACAAACCATATGATGTTGGCTTCAGCCCCGGTACATCCGATGTCACAAAACATTGGGGGATGGTCATCAGTCCCCTCAATTTTTAAGCTCCTACATCTAAATGAAAGCAATAAAGCACTATAGACTGATTTCCTTGTTCCCCTCGCACTACCGCCTTCGGGTATCGATACCTCGGCTAAGGGTCGAAGTGTGGAGGCTGAAACACCCCGAGTAGTACCTACGTGGGGGTTGAAGCCGACGACTCGCAACTTTCAGATAAAACGGCCACATGGGAGTCAAATAAATACTAATAACTAAAAATACATGATAAACCATGCAGCCTCATCATAAAGCGTTAACAGTCTTCGGAGATATTACAACGCGCTCATTCATAAAAATCATCCTTCGAGCATTGAGCCTCTATCGCCCGAGCACCCTCCATCACTGCTGAGAAGTATCGCTCGGGGCGCCTATACTCCTTTGCAGGGGCAGAGGGGCGGTGGCCATCTCGGTCGGATCGAGCCTCAGCCAGTGCATCATGGTCCTTGCAAAGTCCATCCGAGCTCCCTCGATGCATGTAGAACGCTTTAGCGCGTCAATTCGAGGTGTAGCGTCGCTCAGCCTCTGCACCAGGACAAAGTAGCTGCTTGGCAATGGCTCTTCAGGCCATAGCTGGATGCAAAGATCCTTCATTGCCAGCTTTGTCATCCTGTCCAGCTCCATCAGTTGCTTCATCTGCTCGATGACAAGAGGAGAGCGCTCGGGGGGCTTGAAATTGTGCCCAAAAGAGCCGAACCTCATCGTCTTCTTCTCGCGAAGCATAGAACTAGTTCGCGTCCACTACACTCTTTTGGAGGTCTGAACAGGCGCTTGAGGAACGCCACACCTGGGTGAGCAATGGGAACCTGCTATCACCAAAGGCACACTGTAGTATATACGGCTTACCATCTATGGTAGCTTTGACTTGGCGGATCTATTCTTAAAAGAACCGCCTATCCACCCGCTCCTTTTGCAGATCGGATTTCCACGTGGATAGCTCGGTGGCTTGCTCCTTGCCTTTATGTTCAAGGGCCTCGCACTTCGTGCTGGTATCCTTAAGCTCCCACTAAACCTCTTCCACCCGGGCTTCATGCTTAGCGCTCGCAGTTTTCAATGCGGAGAGCGCGGCAGTTGCTTGTTCGGCTAATGCCTTCTCGTTCGTAGCCTCTTGCTTCATCTTTCGCAGCTCGGACTTGATTTTCTTGACCTCCTTAGCCGAGGTTTTGTAAGCAATAAACATATAATTACACCGAGACACCAGTGTGGGTTACTAATGATAGAAATCTTGGATATTACAATTCGGCTTACCTTGCACCTCATCGAACCTCTTGTTCAGGGCATGAAGCTCCTCTTCGGAGGTCTTGAGCTTCCGATTTAGCTCGGTAAGCTCTGCGGCATTAACGGCCACCGCCGATGACGAGGCCTACAAATAATAAATATATATTAGTTTATGTGTGTTCAAACCCCCGAAGTGTCAAGAATATGACCCCGTGCTCAGTCCTCTTAAGGGCTGTTAGAACATTATGGGACGAATAATGTCTTGTGCATCATTGGTTACTCCTGAGTATTTGACCCCCGGGTGAGTTTTCTCCAAACTCACCCAGGGCTCAGGGGCTGCTATATATATAACGATAGCACAAACCTAATAAAATTATTTTTTTAGGAAAAGGATATTACGTGACTCACCTTGAAGCCCGTCAAGAGACCATTGAAGGCCTCTTTCAGTCCGCTATCAACGGACTGAATGCCTTGCAAAACCGCACTCATAAGAGTGCGGTGATCCTCGGAGATGGAGGCGGTTGATAGAGCCTCCTCCATGACCAGCCACCCAGTCATCGGTGGCACCAGTGGTGACCGTCCAGCCCGATCTCTAATCGGGGATTTAGTTGGTAGATTCGGAGGCATAGTGCACTCCGGAGATGACCTCGGAGGGGACTGGACATTCCTTTGTCCTTCCTCCTCAGTGGCCAGGAGGGGCTCCTCCCCCTGGTCTTCGGCAGTCGAGGCATTAACCTCGTCCATGACGTCATCACCCCACCGCCTGTGTTCAAATCCAAAGGAGCCTGGTGGGATGAAACCTGTGACGTCCTTCGCAACCCCTAGAGGTGTGGCGGTGATGCAGTCCCACTCTCCGCCAGCTCGGTGGGTGGAGACTCCCCATCTGATATGTGGTCAATAGGGAGAACATGCAGTGAGCTGCAGATCAAAACGCGTTCTTACAGTTAAGACATTAAAAACTTAGCATAAATGACCCAGGGAGTCTTCGGATTCATACCTTCGAGCTGGGGGCTTGACCCTCAGGTTCCTTTGGGGAACCTTCTCAAAGTCTTTGGACTCAGCGTTAGAGTCCGAGCAATCATTGTCCAGGATCAACCTCGGCTGACACGCCCTCTTCGGGGCAGGAGGAGGTCCATCCTCCGCGGTGTCCAGCGATGCCGCCCTCTTTCTTGTAAGGGGGGAATCACCTCCCCCCGCCCCCTTCCTCATGCTCTTCCTCATGGGTAGAGGAGGCATGGGTTTCCTCGGACATAGCATCCAGCTGGTCCCTTATGCGGAGACCTTCTCTGGCCTTTTTCTTCTTCTCCTTCTCTAGTGTCGTGTATGGCGCCACGACAAGCATTACCGTCAACAACTCCGACCTAGGGTCTTCCGGATGTGGTGCTGGCCAGTTAATTCCCGCGGCCTTGCTCAACCACTTCTGCAAAGATGAGGGGGAAGGCATTTAGTCCTTTTGTCAAAAAATAGAGCCAGTGGATTAAAATCATAACTTACCTGGCTAGGAGGGTTGTCGGCACTCAGGCCCAAATCCTCCTCCTTGGTTGGCCAACTCTTACGAGGCTTGAATAATGCCTTCCACAATTTCTCAGGGGTAGTGTGGAAGAGTTGGTGCACGGGAGGATCGTCCTCAAGCTGCTAATCCCACATTGGGGAGGCTCTGGGATGGCAGGGAAGAATGCGACAGTGAAGCATGATCTGGACTACATTGACCAGCTCGATCTTGGCCTTGACCACCGAGGAAATGCGCTTCTGCAGCAATTTCGCCTCTGCATCCGACCCCCAGTCGAGGCCCTTCCTAAGCCATGAGGTTAATCTCGTGGGGGGTCTAGATCTGAACTCGGCAGGTGCCTCCCAGCCATTGTCCCTTGGTTCAGTGATGTCGAACCACTCATTCTGCCAAATCTTGATTGTGTTGATGAAGGTACTAGTCGGCCACTCGACGCGGGGGAGCTTGCTGATTACCGCCCCTCCGTAGTCTGCGTGCTCTCCCACGATGGTCTTTGGCTTGATGTTGAAGACCTTAAGCCACAGGCTGAAGTGCAGCTCGACCCATAGGAACGCTTCGCAGATGATAATGAATGCCAAAATATGCATGAATGAGTTCGGGGGAAGATCATGGAAGTCCAACCCATAGAAGAACATGAGGCCCCTGACGAAGGGGTGGAGCGGGAAGCTCAGTTCCTGGATGAAATGGGGGATGGACACCACTCTCTCGCCTGGCTTGGGGGTGGGGACCACCTGGTTAGCCTTTGTGGCGTGGTGGAAGACATTGGCGGTGAGGTAGCCGGTGAGCTTTAAGTCCCGGATGTCCTTGTCAGTGACCGTGGAGGCCTCCCACTTGCCCATGGAGCCTGAACCCACCATGGCTAAGCTCAGAGGAGAAGTCGAGGAAGAACTGGATCTGGGCTCTTGAAGCTTGGGGGGATTGAGGAAGTAGAGGACGCGAATGGGAAGCGTGAATAGGCCTTGGTTTTTTCCTTTTTATGAGGCGTGACGCCGATTAGCCTCCCTTTTCTGTGTCGCAAATCTCCGCGCTTCCCAAGAGGTGTGTGTCATTATACACGCGTAAGTTAAGCTGAGATGTTAATCACATCCCGTGTGAAAAGGAGCACGGTTTGTGCATTGATGAGTCGTGCCAATGTAAAAACAACCTCGAACCGTGAATCGAGTTTTCATAACTGGTTCAGCGATCATGGTAGGCCACGACCCTTCGTCGGAAAGGTCGTCAGAAAACATTGTTTACACTTTGACGTTTGGCCTTTGGGACTAAGCCTCTCACGGTGTCCGGACGATCATATGATCGGAACAAATTATGCGTCATCGGAAATTGAACAAGTCTCAGCCGATCCTTCATGGAAAGAAGAACTCACCCCACAAGCTGAAGAGTCTGATCACATGGAGCTGCCAGAGCTGAGACCCTTGGCATTGGGGCTAGTTCGGGGGCTACTGAGGGAGTCCTGGACTAAGGGGTCCTCGGGCCGTTGGCCTATCTCCCAATAGGCCGGCTTGGTGGTCCGCTCTCTGACTATTGCAGGAAGGGCCGGATACATCGAGACCCCGTGTTCTAGAAGGAAGTCCCGAGGGTGCGTCGTGCACTCCAAGTCAAGATGAGGAAATGAACGTCTTCATCCCTGGCAGGAGACCTGTCATGTGTAAACCCTAGGTACTCCCCGGTTTCTATATAAACCGAGGGGGTTTAGATTGTAAAGCAGAGAAACTCATATAGGGTTTTAGCTATTCGATCTTGTGGTAGATCAACTCTGTAACCTTCATACACATCAATATAATCAAGTAGGACATAGGGTTTTACATCCATAGGAGGCCCCGAACCTGGGTAAACATCGTCTCCTTCGTCTCTTGTTACCATCGATACTAGTCTCACAGCTCAGGACCCCCTACCCGAGATCCACCAGTTTTGACACCAACACCAGGCACCTCATCCACAGCTCCTTTGATGGCATTCGTAAGTTCAACCCCTCTGTCTACTAGTTCTAGCTAGATCTATCGATGTGAAGGAGGTGGCCACCGCCATCAGGGAGAGCAAGGTAGTCGACGTCCACCCTGAGCTCTACGGCGTCGTCATGGAGGAAGCTGGCTTCAGCCCAGAGGCTCTCATGGTGGCTCTCAGCCACCTGTTGGACAGCAAAGCCCAAGGTGTTGGGTTTGTTGCCATGGGAGAGGCCCACAGGGTGCTCTGGCTGAGGACCTGGCTAGGCAAGCACTACTACTATAGCTTGATGCTCGTGACCGTGTGCATGATCCTAGACGGCGATGGCGATGGCGACAAATATGACGACATATATTTTTTGTAGTTAGGGCTTGAAAACAATCTTATGGTCTGTATATTTTGGTGAGGTGGTATATACTAACCCCTCATGATGATCCTAACGGTGATCATGAACTTCAAGTGGTAGAATTACACCTCCTTTGGATGTGGTGGTAGGGTGACACTGTCGATGTCGAAACCTGCAGACCTCGGGTAGGCGAGGGGCAAGCTGTGAGATCGGATCGATGGATAATAGGAGAGAAAAAACAAACGGTATTTACCCAGGTCTGATCCTTCTCTATGGAGGTAAAACCTTATGTCCCGCTCTTGTTGTATTATTGATGTAGCGAGTATAGAGTTAATCTACCTCGAGATCGTATGTTTGTGGTCTAAACCCTAGGGATGATGATGATGTGCATGGGTAATGATCTATCGACTAGACTGGCCTCGGCTTATAATGCACCGGGGGCCTAGGATAACAAGTGACCGTGTCGGGTACATCCGTGGAGAGTAGCCCTTGTCTTGATCACCAAGTCTTGTGGAATCTTCCTCATATATGCCACGGGCTGCCCAAAGTGCCCCGTTAGTGAACTGCCATGGGGGTCCTCAGCCCGACCCACCTGGTCGGGAGACGCCATGGTGAGTACCCCCTAGTCTAGGGCACCGTTAGTAGCCCATTGAACCGGTCTTCAAGTTGGGAACGCTCCTCGGTTCTTCCAAACTGTTCTTCATCTTTGGTTGTCGGTCTTGATAGCTCGTTCAACAAATCCTCCCATCTTCGATCTTGAGGATCGTCAAGGTGAATCCGAAGAGTTCACATCTCGGGTATCCGAGGAGCCCCTTTAAGTTCCTCACCTTTATCAATGCCTTGTTATTTTTATGCCACCCCTCGAGTTCAAGGTTTTTCCCATGCGACGGTGTCCTCTTGCGTCTGACCTCGAACGCCGGAGTGCATCTGAGGTGTCCTTTTGCAGTCGAGCTCCAATACTATTCTTCATCTGAGGTGTCATTAATTACCTCATTCTTGAAGTACTTGAAGGAGTTCAACCAAGCTTAATGCCAGAAAATCCCTCTACGGAGCCAACCACTCTGATCGAGCTTTACGTCGAACTGCTTCTAAGGTGTTGCACCACCTCGGCCTTGGGCTGATTCTTTACGGAATGTTTCAAATTGGTGCGATTTATTCCCTACTAAGATTTATAGCCAGTAGCCCTCAAGGTGCGTGTCAGCCTAAAATCCGGGATGCGCATGAAGGATAAAGCAAAACCGCTGATCCCGGTAGCCCTTGAGACTCAAGTCAATCCGCAAAATCGGCCTGAGGATCAAGTTCTTGCTCGGCAGCATACTTCAGGAATAGAAAAGCGGTGTGTAGTAGCCTTCGAGACTCGGATTGGGCAACATGGATGACCCTAGGATCGTATCTCCTCGGGAACTAGTTCAGATGTCGTGTGCGTTTTGCCAACGCTGAGGTGCGGGTCGGCATGAAGATACGAAGCTGTGGGTCAAAAACGATTTCCCAGGATATATTATTATGCAGGATACCTCGGTCAAGAGTATGCCCCGCCTCCTAAAAGAAAAACATACAAATAAGTTAAATGTGTCATAAGCTCGAAAAACCAAAAAACTTTAGTAAAAACTTTACGTCTAAACTAAATCAAGTTTCTAAATCCAAAAATTGGTCATAAAATTAGTTTGTACTTCCGTCGTGCTTTAACATGATACATCCGATCACCAAACTTCAAGCGGGCCAGCCTTCAGCTTCAACCTCCTATCCCAAAGGCGGGGTGCTTCTCAAACCACTTTACTGAACTAAACTCGAGTGGCTTTTGAGAGAAACCAGACTACCTGACTACTGAACACATGCTCGCGTGAGAAAAAGTAGTAGAAAAAGACTTTGCAACGACCAAGAAGAAAACACATTTACTATAAAACAACTCATATGAATTTAAGAGCCCCAAGTTGACATGGAAAAAAGAAGTGTTTTTAACAAACAATGTTTTTAACATATTAAGTTTTTGATAAACAACTTTTCTATTTAACACAAATACAATGCTTGGTTTAACCCCACAGAAAATTAGAAAATTGAAAAAAAGATGAGCATAAAAGCGACTTAGTCGGTTAATGCGCTCTGTGTTGATGACGTGGGCCAAGCTTGCGACGGGTCAAGGTCCCAGCCCCCAAGCCGGTCCCAAGGTGCCCTAGCGAAAAGCTCGACTTGATGAAGTGACATCACCACACATCGATATGTCGAGGCGAAGCCCCCAGTCCGGCTATCGTGATGAAGTTGGTCGACTCGTGACGCCGAAGTCCCCGGAGTAGGTTGATGAAGAGATTGTGCCGCCCTCATGTCATTCGACGTGTCGAAGGAGGTCGGCATGTTGGATGTTGGCTTGAAGAAGAGGCGACACAACAATGCCGACGCATGTCAAAATTTGCGATGCGGTCGATGCCTAGTTTGATGAAGTGATCATGCGGCCATGTCGATGTGCCAGCCTCGTGCAATCCGTGGGGCGATAATGTTCTCTTGATGATTATTGGCCCTCGCAATGCCGAACTCTTGGTCGGCTCGCCGAGGTGATGATCCAATGAGGTTGACCTCGGCTAGATGAAGCAATAGTACATTTAGCGTAGGTCGGCAGCTGTAGCGACCCAATCTCAAGGGATCGGAGTCATTGTGCTTAAGTGTCATCCCTGGATCGGTATGCTGACACACACAGTACTTAAGGATTTACAACAGAGTTCAATCACACATTTATTACATCGAGAATCCTCAGAGAGTATTTATTACATTAATGTGGCCTAAGGCCAAGTGAAACAAAAACATGCGTAAGCAAAAAGTGTAATGAGTCCATCAACTCCATGAGCAAGCTGAGTGCAAAACAACGACCTATCGCACCTTATTCGTCGTCGGATAAATCTGCAACATGATAAGTTGCAGCCGTGTACGTCAGTACATGGAATGCACTGGCAAGTCACATCATAAAGTGTAATGAGCCTACATAGTACATGCAATTTGGCTGGTGGAAAGCTCTAAGTTTAGTTTTGCATAAAGCTAGTTTTTCCCTATCAAAAATATTTGTTCTACTTCTTCAAATATCATAAGTCTGAGATGATGCCCATCTCAATCATTCCAAAAATTTGTACCCAGTTGATTAGTTAAGAGTGATGAGATCTCCCTACATTTCCACTAATAAAAGCTCAAGTTGTCCATGACCGGGGACACGGCTAATCAATTAGATTTTAACTCTGCAGAGGTTGTGCACTTTTCCCCACAAGACTCAACCACATCCTTGATCGGAAGATCGAGACATAGTCTTTCGAAAGCATTTCCCCTAACCCACGGATAGGCCAGTACACCTACATCCTCTACATCTGCTAGCCTATCCCGGAAGAGGTCACGCCATCTACTCAACTAAGCCAGAGCCCATATTGGCTTGCGGCTACACACGAAAGCTTAATAGACATGAAAACAAGGTTGATCCCTTTGAGCCTGGGTGGACGGACCACTAGTGTGCACTCACATGGATTCCCATGAATGCTCCCACTATACTTTGCCATCATAGCAACCAATTTCCACCCAGGTAGTTCATTAGAGTTGGTCCTAGTTACTACTTTGTCACTCACATCTCAAGGTGATAACACTCCCCAATCCACGTCTACTTTGGCGAGGCATTGTAACATAACACGGTGGCGACAAAGTTGGTATGGTTCAGACCTACCTCAAATAAACTACTCGGTGATAGTAAAACCAACAAGTATAATCTCCTACCATGCACTCCTACATCAAAGGACTATGTGCAAAAATAAAACATTGGTAAAAACTGATATGATCAAAATGCAACTTGCCTTCGTGCTGGGAGTGAAGTTCTAGGGAATGGTAGTACTCTGCTTTGCACTTCGGACAATCTATCACGAAGTAAATAAACACACATAAACAAGCATTCATACCATTCAAAGAAAACATGCAACAAAATATTTGCAAAAGCCAAATAAAATCCAACACAAGTCATTAACATGAAAATTTTCAAAGTATAAATAATGTTCTAAATTCGTGACGTGCACTAGTGTTCCTACAAGGCATTCTAGAAAAATTATGATGAACAGAAAATAAATGTGTAGAATATATAGTGGCAAAATTTCATGGCAAAGGATTTAGTTTGTGTGACGTGGTGCAAAAAGAATCACTTCAAATGGGTATACCGTTTGAAAGATATGACCTAATGAAATTTAAATTCAAATCTGAAATAATTTCAAATTTGATCTTGCAAAAATCTGCAACTATGGGTTTTCTGGTTAGGGCTATTCGAGACGAAAATTTAGCCTCTTGTTTCATCCTGTTTCGATCAACAATTAAAAAGTTAAAGCCGTTTGAAGTTTTGAATTAAATCTGGAAAAAAAACTGCTACATGAACGTTTCTGAAAATACTAAATTGTGAACGTTCGCGGCTAGAGCGTGAAGTGGATGGCTTTGGTTGGCTGGCTGCGTTCGCCGCGGCGGCTACGCGGTGAACATTCGCGAAATAAGTAAAATCCTCCGGTTAGCTAGACTAAAGTGAAAAAACCGATGTTCGGTTTAAATAACACGGACGGTTTATATTAAAACGCGGTTAACCGGTACCTCTTCGATCTAACTACAAAAAACAAAAACAAAAACTAATATAATCTACGTACGGGAGGCGAGCGCTTACAGAGACGGGCGCTGGCGTCGGCGACGACGACCGAGGCGTCTCACGTCGGGTGAGGCGGCGGCTCCGGCACGGGCGAGGTGGTTGGGAGGGTGCGGCTCGGCGAGGGCTTCCAGGCGGTGGTGACGGCGGATGGCGGCGACGAGCGAAGTGAGTGGAGCGAGGGCGGAGCTCCGGTGAACTCTAGCGACGCAGGTCGTCGGGGCGGCGGCTCCGGCGAACCTAGGGGCACAAAACTATGTCAGGGAGATGCGAATGGACCAGGGGGTCCGATTTCTCAAGGAAGAAAGGGCCATGGTGGCTCACCGACGTCGGAATGGTCGATGGAGAGCTTCGGCTCTCGCGAGATGCAAATGGACGGGGCGAGCGGTGCGAGCGGCGAGACGTGGTGCGACTTTACTGAATGGAAAGAGGGCATCGAGGGCTACTTATAGGCGTGGCTAGGAGGGCCGGGGCTACGGGATAAGATCTATCCCTAGAGCTTCGGCCGGCGGTTGCGGGAGCTGCGAGCGCTGGCTTATCCCATGCGGGTGCTGCGGGAGGTTAGGGACGATGGGTATTTTTGTCTCTGGCAGCGCTAGGGTGGAGCGCTCGCGCCTAGAATCGAGCGGAGGCTAGGTGACGCTGGGCAGGCGCCTCGCTCGGCCTGGCTGGCTCGGGCGAGCGGCCTGGTGGCTGGCTCGGCCGGCCTGGGTGCGTGCGTGTTTTTTTTGTTTTCTCTATTTTGTGAGAATAAGACGGAAAACAAAATATAAGGTATTATATACCAAAACAATCAGAAAAAATAAATCCTAAAGCGTGAACATTTCGTTAGAGTCAAAATAAATTTTTTATAGAAACATTATTTAAAGAAAATCCAAATAAAACCAAATTTGACTTTCAAATAAATTGGCACTATTTCCTTCTAACTTTTGGGGTGTCATGTTACCTCCTCTCATACTTTTTTGTATCAAAGTATTTTGTCAGGTAATTGAGTAAACTCAAATGCCAGTTGAAAAGGAGTCAAATAAAGAAGATGAAAATATAATTGCCACATTCATTTCAATCATAATGCATAGATGCTTAACTAATAATTGTAAACCATTCCAAATTGAAAATTTGGGATGTTACAAACCTACCCCCCTTAAGATGAATCTCGTCCTCGAGATTTGGGTTGGCCAGCAAAAAGGTGTGGATGGTCACGCTTGAGATCTTCTTCTCGTTCCCAAGTAGCTTCCTCCTCTATGTGGTTACTCCATTGAACCTTGCAGAACTTGATGACCTTGGTACGAGTGATCCTCTCGGCAGTCTCAAGAATCTTAACAGGCTTCTCCTCATAAGTTAGGTCGTTATCCAACTGAATTGCTTCTAGAGGCACCGTGTCTCTCAAAGGAATATCTGCCATCTCTGCATGATACTTCTTCAGTTGGGAAACATGAAACACATCATGAACTCCTGACAAACCCTCTGGTAGTTCCAACTTGTATGCAACTTCTGCTCTGTGTTCCAGAACTCTGTAAGGCCCCACGAATCATGGTGCTAACTTTCCTTTGACTCCAAACCTCTTAATACCTCGAAGTGGAGACACCCGCAGATATGCTCTATCTCCCACTTCGTAAATCACTTCCTTGCGTTTAGCATTGGCATAACTCTTTTGTCTAGACTGAGCTATCTTGAGTCTATCACGGATCAACTTGACCTTCTCCTCAGAATTTCAAATCAAATCCGATCCAAACAATTTGCGATCACCAACTCCATCCCACATCAACGGTGTTCTGCACTTCCTTCCATACAATGCCTCAAAAGGGGCCATCTGCAAACTGGCCTGATAGCTGTTATTGTATGAGAACTCTGCATAAGGTAAGTTATCATCCCAACTAGACCTGTAGTCTAGCGCACAAGCTCTCAACATGTCCTCCAGAATCTGATTCACCCTCTCTGTTTGCCCATTTGTCTGTGGATGGAAGGCTATACTGAATTCTAGCCTGGTACCCAAAGTTTCATGTAGCTAATGCCAAAAGTTTGAAGTAAACTGTGTTCCTCTATCTGATACAATGGTCCTCAGAACTCCATGCAGACATACAATCCTGGTCATATATATATTCTCCAGGTTAGCATTTGCATAGGTAGTCTTCACGGGAATGAAGTGAGTAACCTTGGTCAAGCGATCAACAAACACCCAAATGGAATCATAACCTGAACGGGTCCTGGGTAATCCCATGATGAAGTCCATGCGAAGTTTATCCCATGTCCAATTAGGTATCGGCAATGGCCGAAGCAAACCTGCTGGTTTCTGATGCTCTTCCTTTACCCTCTGGAATACATCACATACTTCTACATACTCAGCAATTTCGTTCTTCATACCGGTCCACCAAAAACTTTCCTTCAAGTCCAAATACATCTTGGTGTTCCCCGAATGTATCGAGTAAGGCGAATCGTGAGCCTCCTAAAGAATCAACTTCCTGATCTCTGGATCATTGGGCACACAAATACGTTGCTCAAACCATATGGTTCCATGCTCATCCTCACGGAATCCTTCTACCTTTCCTTTGCTAATCCTCTCCTTTATCTCAACAATACCTTGATCCAACTTCTAAGCTTCTATGATATTTCCCAACAAGGTGGACCGAACTTCGAGTGCGGCAATATAGCCTCTTGGAACTATTTCCAACTCGAGATCTCTAAGTTCATCACATAACTCTTGAGGTAATCCTCCTGCGACAAGAGTGTTGACATAGCTCTTACGGCTCAACGCATCTGCCATGACGTTGGCTTCTCCTGAATGATAATGCAAACTCATGTCATAATCCTTGATGAGCTCCAACCATCTCCTTTGCCTAAGGTTCAACTCTTTCTGCGTGAAGATGTACTTCAAAATCTTGTGATCGGTGTAAACATCACATTGGTTCCGATAAGGAAATGTCTCCAGGTCTTGAGTGCATGCACCACTGCTGCTAACTCCAGATCATGCATGGCATAGTTCAACTCATGAGGTCGAAGCTGATGTGAAGCATAAGCTACAACCTTTCCTCCTTGCATAAGAACGCCTCCAAGTCCTTGGCGTGAAGCGTTGCAATACACCTGAAAATCCTTGTGTATGTTCGGCAGAATTAGCACTGGAGTTGTAACCAAACGTTTCTTTAACTCCTGGAAACTGGCTTCACATTCCTCAGTCCAAACATACTTGGTGTCTTTGTTCAACAACTCCGTCATGGGCTTTGCAATCTTGGAGAAATTTTCAATGAACCTCCGATAATATCCTGCAAGTCCAAGGAAATTGCGGATCTCGCTAACTGAGGTCGGTGCCTTCCATTCTGTGACTGCTTCTACCTTGGAGGGGTCCACGGCAATTCCTTCCCCTGACACAACATGTCCGAGAAATCTGACTTCCTTCAACCAAAACTCACACTTGCTGAACTTGGCATAAAGTTGGTGTTCTCTGAGCTTCTCCAGAACTAAGCATAGATGTTTTGCGTGCTCCTCCTCATTCTTGGAGAAAACCAATATATCAACAATGAATACCACAAAAAACTTATCCAAGTACTCCATGAATACCTTGTTCATCATGCTCATAAAATAGGTAGGGGCATTAGTCAAACCAAACAACAAGACTGTATACTCATAAAGCCCATACCTCGTGGTAAAAGTTGTCTTAGGTATATCCTTCTCACAGATCTTCAACTGATGATAACCCGATCGAAGGTCAATCTTGGAGAAAACACTAGCTCCTTCTAGCTGGTCGAACAAATCATTGATCATTGGCAGCGGATACTTGTTCTTGATGGTCACCTCATTCAAAGAGCGATAATCCACACACATCCTCAAGGTTCCATCCTTCTTCTCCACTAAGAGTATCGGGGCTCCCCAAGGTGATGAACTCGGGCGAATATACCCCTTCACTAATAACTCCTCAATCTGCTTCTTGTCTTTCGCTAGATCATTAGCGGGCATCCGGTATGGCCTCTTGGAGATAGGTCCAGTGTCTGGCAGTAACTCAATCTCCCGATCCGGTGGCATACCGGGTAACTCCTCTGGAAATACATTGGGATAATCCTTCAGCACTAGTACTTCTTCCTAAACAACTCCCGTAAGAGAGTTCACTTGGGTCCTCTTAGGTTTAAGCCTGGATACATACTTGATCCTCTTCTTCTCTGGAGTGGTGAGAAGAATTGACCTACTGGAACAATCAATACTTCCCTGATACTTGGACATCCAATCCATACCTAGGATTACATCCAACCCTTGAGGCTCAAGTACGATCATATCTGTGGGAAAAACATGTCCCCCTATGTTTAAAGGCAACTGAAAACATGCCTGACTAGTCATAGACTCTGCTCCTGGGGAACTCACTAGAATAGGTGACTTAAGAGCTATAGTAGGCAACTGATATTTATTCACAAATCCCCTCGATATGAATGAATGTGATGCACCAGTGTCAAATAGAATGAGTGTTGGAAAAGAAATAACCAAGAACTTACCAATCACCGCATCCGGTTGTTCATAGACTTCTTCCACATTGACATGATTCACATGCCCCTTAGTGAAAGGATTGGGCTTCTTGCCTCTAGAACTTCCATTGCCATTCCCATTATGTAGCTCGAGACACTCATTGGAGTAGTGCCATGTATTCTTGCACTTGAAGCAGGTGATGCGACTCAGATCCTTCCTCACTGGTGTAGCAGGGGTAGGGTGATGGTGATTGTCGTTTCCTCCATTCCCATTGCCATTCTTATGGACATTGTGGTTGTGTCCATTGCCTCTATGCTGAGAATGGCCACCATGGTTATGATGGTTGTGCCCTCCAAACATACTGTGTCCTGTACTAGAATATCCTGAGAAAGGGGCGGAGCGAGGCTTCTGCTGAGCTCCAGAGTGAAACTTGCCTTGACCATATTTCTGTTGGGAGACGTAGTAGTAAATCAAAAAAATTCCTACGTGTCACCAAGATCTATCTATGAAGAAACCAGCAACGAGTGGGGAGAGATTGCATATTCATACCTTTGAAGATCGCTAAGCGGTAGCGTTCACAAGAACGCGGTTGGTGGAGTCGTACTCGTAGCGATTCAGACCGCAGTGGACTCCGATCTCAGCGCCGAACAACGGCGCCTCCGCGTTCAACACACGTGCAGCCTGGTGACGTCTCCTACGCCTTGATCCAGCAAGGAGAGAAGGAGAGGTTGGGGAAGAGCTCCGACAACACGACAGCGTGGTGACGGTGGAGCTGCATGGTCTTCGGCAGGGCTTCGCCAAGAACTACGGAGAACGAGGAGAGGGAGGAGTAGGGCTACACCGAGAGGAGAGGAACTCGTGTGTTGGGCAGCCCTAAAACCTCACATATATATAGGGGATAGGGAGGAGGAGGCACCCCATCTAGGGTTCCCACCCTAGAGGGTGCGGCAGCCCTAGATGGGGCTTGGCCGGCGACCAGAGAGGGAGGAGAGGAGGGTACAGCCCTAGGTGGGCCTTAGGCCCATCTAGACCTAGGGTTTCCCCTCCCTCCACTTCTCCTGTGCCTTGGGCCTAGTGGGAGTGGCGCACCAGCCCACCTAGGGGCTGGTTCCCTCCACCTTCGGCCCATGGAGCCCTCCGGGGTAGGTGGCCCCACTTGGTGGACCCCCGAAACCCTTTCGGTGGTCCCGGTACGTTACCGGTAATTCCCGAAACACTTCCGGTGGCCAAATCCTCACTTCCTATATATCAATATTTGTCTCCGGACCATTCCAGAACTCCTCGTGACGTTCGGGATCTCATCTGGGACTCTGAACAACCTTCGGTAACCACGTAAACTATTTCCCTATAACCCTAGCGTCATCGAACCTTAAGTGTGTAGACCCTACGGGTTCGGGAGACACGTAGACATGACCAAGACACCTCTCCGGTCAATAACCAATAGCGAGATCTAGATACCCATGTTGGCTCCCACATGCTCCACAATGATTTCATCGTATGAACCACAATGTCGGGGATTCAATCAATCCCGTATGCAATTCCTTTTGTCTATCGATATGATACTTGCCCGAGATTCGATCGTCGGTATCCCTATACCTTGTTCAATCTCGTTGCTGGCAAGGCTCTTTACTCATTTCGTAATACATCATCCCGTGGCTAACTCCTTAGTCACATTGAGCTCATTATGATGATGGCTTACCGAGTGGGCCTAGAGATACCTCTCCGTCACACGTAGTGACAAATCCCAGTCTCGATTCGTGCCAACCCAACAGACACTTTCAGAGATACCCATAGTGCACCTTTATAGCCACCCAGTTACATTGTGATGTTTGGCACACCCAAATTATTCCTACGGTATCCGGGAGTTGCACAACCTCATGGTCTAAGGAAGCGATACTTGACATTAGAAAAGCTTTAGCAGATGAACTACAAGATCTTGTGCTATGCTTAGGATTGGGTCTTGTCCATCACATCATTCTCCTAATGATGTGATCCCGTTATCAACGACATCCAATGTCCATGGTCATGAAACCGTGACCATCTATTGATCAACAAGCTAGCCAACTAGAGCTCACTAGGGACATGTTGTGGTCTATGTATTCACACATGTATTACGGTTTTTGGTTAACACAATTATAGCATGAACAATAGACAATTATCATGAACAAGGAAATACAATAATAACCATTTTATTATTGCCTCTAGGTCATATTTCCAACAGTCACCCACTTGCACTAGAGTCAATAATCTAGTTACATTGTGATGAATCAAACACCCATAGCATTCTGGTGTTGATCATGTTTTTCTCATGAGAGAGGTTTAGTCAACGGATCTGCGACATTCAGATTTGTATGTACTTTACAAATATCTATATCTCCTTCCTGAATGTAATCATGGATGGAGTTGAAGCGGCGCTTGATGTGTCTTGTCTTCTTGTGAAACCTGGGCTCCTTTGCAAGGGCAATAGCTCCAGTGTTGTCACAGAATAGAGTCATCGGGCCCGACGCATTGGGAATCACTCCTAGGTCGGTGATGAACTCCTTCATCCAGACTCCTTCCTTTGCTGCTTCTGAAGCAGCTATGTACTCCGCTTCACATGTAGATGCTGCCATGTCGCTTTGCTTGCTGCTGCACCAGCTGACTGCACCTCCGTTCAAAATATACACGTATTCGGTTTGTGACTTGGAGTCGTCTGGATCTATGTTGAAGCTAGCATCGACATAACCCTTTACGACGAGCTCTTTGGCACCTCCATATACGAGAAACATGTCCTTTGTCCTTTTCAGGTACTTCAGGATATTCTTGACCGCTGTCCAGTGTTCCGCTCCGGGATCACTTTGGTACCTCCCTACCAAACTTATGGCAAGGTTCACATCAGGTCTGGTACACAGCATGGCATACATAATAGAGCCTATGGCTGAAGCATAGGGGATGACACTCATCTCTTCTCTATCTTTTGCCGTGGTCGGGCATTGAGTCGTACTCAATCTCACACCCTATAGCACAGGCAAGAACCCCTTCTTGGACTGATCCATATTGAACTTCTTCAATGTCTTTTCAAGGTATGTGCTTTGTGAAAGACCTATGAGGTGTCTCGATCTATCTCTATAGATATTAATACCTAATATGTAAGCAGCTTCTCTAAGGTCCTTCATTGAAAAACACTTATTCAAGTAGGCCTTTACAGTTTCCAAGAGTTCTATATCATTTCCCATTATCAGTATGTCATCCACATATAATATGAGAAATGCTATAGAGCTCCCACTCACTTTCTTGTAAATACAAGGTTCTCCATAAACCTGTGCAAACCCAAACGCTTTAATCACCTCATTAAAGTGAATGTTCCAACTCCGAGATGCTTGCACGAGCCCATAGATGGAGCGTTGTAGCTTGCATACTTTGTTAGCATCTTTAGGATCGACAAAACCTTCTGGGTGCATCATATACAGTTCTTCCTTCAAGAAGCCATTAAGGAATGCCGTTTTGACATCCATTTGCCAGATCTCATAATCATAAAATGCGGCAATTGCTAACATGATTCGGACAGACTTCAGCATCGCTACGGGTGAGAAAGTCTCATTGTAGTCAACTCCTTGAACTTGTCGATAACCCTTAGCGACAAGCCGAGCCTTATAGACGGTCACATTACCATCCGCGTCAGTCTTCTTCTTAAAGATCCATTTATCTTCAATGGCTCGCTTATCATCAGGCAAGTCCACCAAAGTCCATACTTTGGTCTCATACATGGATCCTATCTCGGATTTCATGGCCTTAAGCCATTTGTTGGAATCCGGGCCCGCCATCGCTTCTTCATAGTTTGAAGGTTCACCATTGTCCAACAACATGATCTCTAGGACAGGGTTGCCGTACCACTCTGGTGCAGAACGTGTCCTAGCGGACCTTCGACGTTCAATAGTAACTTGGTCTAAAGTTTCATGATCATCATCATTAACTTCCTTTCCAGCCGGTGTAGGCTCCACAGAAATAACTTCCTGCGCTGCGCTACTCTCCGGTTCGAGTCGAGGTACAATTACCTCATCAAGTTCTATTTTCCTCCCACTTACTTCTTTCGAGAGAAACTCTTTCTTGAGAAAGGATCCATTCTTGGCAACAAAGACTCTGCCTTCAGATCTAA
Source organism: Hordeum marinum (assembly GCA_022496015.1). NCBI lineage: Eukaryota > Viridiplantae > Streptophyta > Magnoliopsida > Poales > Poaceae > Hordeum > Hordeum marinum. Next base: position 333,720,781 of record CM039677.1, on the reverse strand, counting down.
GGTAGAAGGTATAGCCAATAGTCTCTTTGGGATATCCTATGAAGATGCACTTTTCTGCTTTGGGTTCGGGCTTCTCAGGTTGAAGTTTCTTCACATAAGCATCGCATCCCCAAACTTTTAGAAACGACAGCTTAGGTTTCTTTCCAAACCATAATTCATACGGTGTCGTCTCAACGGACTTTGACGGTGCCCTATTTAAAGTGAATGCGGCAGTCTCTAATGCACATCCCCAAAATGATAGTGGTAAGTTGGTAAGAGACATCATAGATCGCACCATATCCAATAGAGTGCGATTACGACATTCAGACACACCATTTCGCTGAGGTGTGCTAGGCGGCGTGAGTTGTGAAACAATTCCACATTTCCTTAGGTGTGTGCCAAACTCGTGACTTAAATATTCTCCGCCATGATCAGATCGTAGGCACTTTATTTTCCTATCACGTTGATTCTCTACCTCACTCTGAAATTCCTTGAACCTTTCAAAGGTTTCAGACTTATGTTTCATTAAGTAGACATACCCATATCTGCTCAAGTCATCAGTGAGGGTGAGAACATAACGGTAGCCACCGCGAGCCTCGACGCTCATTGGACCGCATACATTGGTATGTATTATCTCCAACAAGTCAGTTGCTCGCTCCATTATTCCGGAGAACGGAGTCTTGTTCATCTTGCCCATGAGGCATGGTTCGCACGTGTCAAATGATTCAAAATCAAAAGACTCCAAAAGTCCATCAGCATGGAGCTTCGTCATTGACACCAATATGACCAAGGCGGCAGTGCCACATGTAAGTGGGACTATCGTTATCAACCTTACACTTTTTGGTACTCACACTATGGACATGTGTAACATCACGTTCGAGATTCATCAAAAATAAACCATTGACCAACGGGGCATGGCCATAAAACATTTCTCTCATATAAATAGAACAACCATTATTCTCAGATTTAAATGAGTAGCCATCTCGCATCAAGCGAGATCCAGATATAATGTTCATGCTCAAAGCTGGTACTAAATAACAATTATTAAGGTTTAAAACTAATCCCGAAGGTAGATGTAGAGGTAGTATGCCGACAGAGATCACATCGACCTTGGAACCATTCCCGAGCGCATCGTCACCTCGTCCTTTGCCAGCCTCCGCTTATTCCGTAGCTCCTGCTTGGAGTTACAAATGTGAGCAACTGCACTGGTATCAAATACCCAGGAGCTACTACGAATGCTGGTTAGGTACACATCAATAACAAGTATATCACATATACCTTTAACGTTGCGGCCTTCTTATCTGCTAAGTACTTGGGGCAGTTCCGCTTCCAGTGACCGGTACCCTTGCAATAAAAGCACTCAGTCTCAGGCTTGGGTCCATTCTAGTTCTTCTTCCCGGCAACTTGCTTACCCCGCGCGGCAACAACCTTGCCGTCCTTCTTGAAGTTCTTCTTACCCTTGCCTTTCTTGAAACTAGTGGTCTTATTCACCATCAACACTTGATGCTCCTTTTTGATCTCGGCCTCCGTCGATTTCAGCATCGAGTACAACTCAGGAATGGACTTCTCCATGCCCTGCATGTTGTAGTTCATCACAAAGCTCTTGTAGCTAGGTGGAAGAGACTGGAGGATTCTATCAATGACCGAGTCATCCGGGAGATTAACTCCCAGCTGAGTCAAGCGGTTGTGCAACCCAGACATCTTGAGTGTGTGCTCACTGACAGAACTATTCTCCTCCATCTTACAGCTGAAGAACTTGTCGGAGACGTCATATCTCTCGACCCGGGCATGCGCTTGGAAAACCAGTTTCAGATCTTGGAACATCTCATATGCTCCGTGTTGCTCAAAATGCTTTTGGAGCCCCGGTTCTAAACTGTAAAGCATGCCACACTGAATAAGGGAGTAATCATCACAGCGTGACTTCCAAGCGTTCGTAACGTCTTGGTCCGCTGGGAAAATGGGTGGGTCACCTAGCGGTGCATCAAGGACATACAATCTCTTGGAAGCTATGAGGATGATCCTCAAACTACGGACCCAGTCCGCATAGTTGCTTCCATCATCTTTCAGCTTGGTTTTCTCTAGGAACGCGTTGAAGTTGAGGGTGACATTCGCGTTGGCCATTGGATCTACAATATAGATTGTAAAGACAATTTTAGACTAAGTTCATGATAATTAAGTTCACATAATCAAATTATTTAATGAACTCTCACTTAGATAGACATCTCTCTAGTCATCCAAGTGATACATGATCCATGTCAACTAGCCCGTGTCCGATCATCACGTGAGACGGACTAGTCATCCATGGTGAACATCTCCATGTTAATCGTATCTCCTATACGACTCATGTTCGACCTTTCGGTCTTCTATGTTCCGAGGCCATGTCTGTACATGCTAGGCTCGTCAAGTCAACCTAAGTGTTTTGCGTGTGTAAATCTGGCTTACACCCGTTGTATGCGAACGTTAGAACCTATCACACCCGATCATCACGTGGTGCTTCGGAACAACGATCCTTAGCAACGGTGCATAGTTAGGGTGAACACATCTCTTGAAATTTTATTGAGAGATCATCTTATTTACTACAGTCGTTCTAAGCAAATAAGATGTAAACATGATAAACATCACATGCGATCAACATAGTGACATGATATGGCCAATATCATCTTGCTCCTTTGATCTCCATCTTCGGGGCACCATGATCATCACTGTCACCGGCACGACACCATGATCTCCGTTATCATGATCTCCATCATCGTGTCTTCATGAAGTTGTCTCGCCAACTATTACTTCTACTACTACGACTAACGTTTAGCGATAAAGTAAAGTAATTACATGGCATTTATGATTGACATACAGGCCATACAATAAAATAAGACAACTCCTATGGCTCCTTCCGGTTGTCATACTCATCGACATGCAAGTCGTGAATCCTATTACAAGAACATGATCAAACTCATACATCACAATGCATCACATCACATCCTTTTGGCCATATCACATCACAAGGCATATGCTGCAAAAACAAGTTAGATGTCCTCTAATTTGTAGTTGCAAGTTTTTACGTGGCTGCTATAGGTTTCTAGCAAGAACGTTTCTTACCTACGCCAAAACCACAACGTGATATGCCAATTGCTATTTGCCCTTCATAAGGACCCTTTTCATCGAATCCAATCCAACTAAGGTGGGAGAGACAGACACCCGCTAGCCACCTTATGCAACAAGTGCATGTCAAGCGGTGGAACCGGTCTCACGTAAGTGTACGTGTAAAGTTGGTTCGGGCCGCTTCATCCCACAATACCTCCGAATCAAGATAAGACTAGTAGTGGTAAGCAAATTTACAAGATCGACGCCCACAACTGCTTTGTGTTCTACTTGTGCATAGATTCTACGCATAGACCTAGCTCATGATGCCACTGTTGGGAGATGTAGTAGTAAATCAAAAAAATTCCTACGTGTCACCAAGATCTATCTATGAAGAAACCAGCAATGAGTGGGGAGAGATTGCATCTTCATACCTTTGAAGAGCGCTAAGCAGAAGCGTTCACAAGAACGCGGTTGGTGGAGTCGTACTCGTAGCGATTCAGATCGCGGTGGACTCCGATCTCAGCACCGAACAACGGCGCCTCCGCGTTCAACACACGTGCAGCCCGGTGACGTCGCCTACGCCTTGATCCAGCAAGGAGAGAATGAGAGGTTGAGGAAGAGCTCTGGCAGCACGACAGCATGGTGACGGTGGAGCTGCGTGGTCTTCGGTAGGGCTTCGCCAATCACTACAAAGAACAAGGAGAGGGAGGAGTAGGGTTGCACCAAGAGGAGAGGAACTCGTGTGTTGGGCAGCCCTAAAACCTCACATATATATAGGGGAGAGGGAGGAGGAGGCACCCCATCTAGGGTTCCCACCCTAGAGGGTGCAGCAGCCCTAGATGGGGCTTGGTCGGCGGCCAGAGAGGGAGGAGAGGAGGGCGCAACCCTAGGTGGGCCTTAGGCCCATCTAGACCTAGGGTTTCCCCTCCCTCCACCTCTCCTGCGCCTTGGGCCTGGTGAGAGTGGCGCACCAGCCCACCTAGGGGCTTGTTCCCTCCACCTTCGGCCCATGGAGCCCTCCGGGGCAGGTGGCCCCACTTGGTGGACCCTTGGTGGACCCCCAGAACCCTTCCGGTGGTCCCAGTACGTTACCGGTAATTCCCGAAACACTTCCGGTGGCCAAATCCTCACTTCCTATATATCAATATTTGTCTCCGGACCATTCCGAAACTCCTCGTGACGTCTGGATCTCATCTGGGACTCCGAACAACCTTCGGTAACCACGTACACTATTTCCCTATAACCCTAGCGTCATCGAACCTTGAGTGTGTAGACCCTACGGGTTCGGGAGACACGTAGACATGACCGAGACACCTCTCCGGTCAATAACCAACAGCGGGATCTGGATACCCATGTTGGCTCTCACATGCTTCACGATGATATTATCGGATGAACCACGATGTCGGCGATTCAATCAATCCCGTATGCAATTCCCTTTGTCTATCGGTATGATACTTGCCCAAGATTTGATCGTCGGTATCCCTATACCTTTTCAATCTTGTTACCGACAAGTCTCTTTACTCATTCCATAATACAACATATTGTGGCTAACTCCTTAGTCACATTGAGCTCATTATGATGATGTCTTACCAAGTGGGCCCAGAGATACCTCTCTGTCACACGGAGTGACAAATCCCAGTCTCGATTCGTGCCAACCCAACAGACACTTTTGGAGATACCCATAGTGCACCTTTATATCCACCCAGTTATGTTGTGACATTTGGCAAACCCAAAGTATTCCTACGGTATCCGGGAGTTGCACAACCTCATGGTCTAAGGAAGCGATACTTGACATTAGAAAAGCTTTAGCAGATGAACTACACGATCTTGTGCTATGCTTAGGATTGGGTCTTGTCCATCACATCATTCTCCTAATGATGTGATCCCGTTATCAACGACATCCAATGTCCATGGTCATGAAACCGTGACCATCTATTGATCAACGAGCTAGCCAACTAGAGGCTCACTAGGGACATGTTGTGGTCTATGTATTCACACATGTATTACGGTTTCTGGTTAACACAATTATAGCATGAACACTAGAAAATTATCATGAACAAGGAAATACAATAATAACGATTTTATTATTGCCTCTAGGGCATATTTCCAACAATTTCCTCTTGCGATTTTCCATCTGCTGATGCTTGCCCTCTAGAGTGATCGCCTTGTCCACCAACTCTTGATAGTTATCAAAAGTCGCTACCATCAACTGAATTCCCAGCTCATCATTCAATCCCTCCAGAAACTTCTCTTGCTTGGCTGCATCAGTTGCCATGTCACTTGGGGCGTAACGGGACAACCTGCTGAAGTCATCAACATACTCAGACACTTGAGAGCCATAGCTCCTGCTGAAACGTGAGCAGTGCGGAATGCCTGCTGGAACTGAGCCCAAGTCACATTCTCCATGGGGTATGTGGCGGTGTATTTCTCCCACCACGAAGCTGCTGGTCCATCCAGTTGGTCAGAGGCAAACCTCACCTTCTCCGGATCAGTGCACCCTGATGTGGCTAGCTTCCTACCCATGTTGCGAAGCCAGTCATCTGGACAATCAGCTACGGGCTGCTTGTGAAGATTGGAGGATTCAGCCTCAGAAAATGGGTAAGGCTGTCAATTTGTGGTGGAGGTGGAGGCGGGTTGTTGTTGTTGTTGTTTTGGGCCATATTCTGCATCATCAACTGTATCATCTGGTTCTGGGTCTGAAGCAATTCTTCCAAGGCGGGTGGGATATCATTCCCTGAGCCACTCCCGGAAGGGTCGCCCCTTGGTGGCATCTATTGGGTCAGCATAGATGAGGTATAGATAGAATTAGGCCTAAGGGAGAAACACTACCCATATGCAAATGATGTCAATAAAAATCCAAATCACTCCAATTCAATTCAATCAAAGAGTTCACACGAAACAAATCTAGGGTGAGCCATGTCACAAGATTTGACAAGGTCCCACAAATAAATAAATCAAAACTAGTCGAATATCAAATCCTAATCTCTCATGGTGGTCCAAATCTACTCCTCATCGGAAGGGAGATCTATCATGTTGATGTCGGCTCCAGCGGCATCACTCTGTATCTCCTCATCGTCATCCTTATAGTCATTGTCCTGACTGACGTAGTCCCCATAAGAGTGATCCTCTTGGAGATTCTCCCCGTTATCAAGCTTTTCCTTAGCTTCCTCCAGCTGAAGCTTCAAGTCGTTGAACTTATCCTGCAGCGCATCGATCTCCTCCTGATGCTCTGCGCGAGCATTCTGAAGCTCTTCTTCCAGCTCGACCTTGCGGGTAGTCAGGTTGTGGGTGGTGATGAGGCTGTCGTCCATCTCTTCCTTCATCCTGGTGATGAGCTCCTCCAGGTCCTCAATGTGTGAGGTGATGGTGTCGTCCTCCCTAGTGCGCACCACATCTCCATCCGAGTCGCGGCGTGCGTACATGACATAGTTAGTCTTCCTGAGATCCTTGCGGTAGTCCTGGCGGATGCACCCAAGTGCAAAGAGCGCAGCGATCCCTTTGCCAATGCCCCATGATCTTACTTCTATGAAGAAGTCGATCGGCTCGATGGCTTTTCCAAAAGTTCGCCCTGGAATGTGGACGTCAATCCTCCAACGCATCTCCTCGGGTAGAGTGGCCGTGAAGGTACCGGTGAAGCTAGGAGGGGCAATGCTTAGATGTCCTGTGATATCCACGAGCTGTCTTCCAAAGGGCATGGTTGCGTCGGGCTGAGCAAACTCAACGATGGGGGTCGACATCTACAGTTTGAAAGAGAGGCGAAATTAGTAGTGAAGTAGGGAAAAGTATGAGACCAAAACAGGGGTATAAAAGTGTTGTAAAATATGGTTTTTATCCTATGGCTTTCCATTTTCTAGGGTCGCGTCCTACAGTCAACATGTGCTCTGATACCATCTTATAGCGACCCGATCTTAAGGGATCAGAGTCTCTGTGCTTAAGTGTCATCCCTGGATCGGTATGCTGACACACACAGTACTTGAGGATTTACAACAGAGTTCAATCACACATTTATTACATCGAGAATCCTCAAAGAGTATTTATTACATTAATGTGGCCTAAGGCCAAGTGAAACAAAAACATGCGGAAGCAAAAAAAGTGTAACGAGTCCATCAACTCCACGAGCAAGCTGAGTGCAGAACAACGACCTATCGCACCTTATTTGTCGTCGGATAAATCTGCAACATGATAAGTTGCAGCCGTGTAGGTCAGTACATGGAATGTACTGACAAGTCACATCATAAAGTGTAATGAGCCTACATAGTACATGCAATTTGGTTGGTGGAAAGCTCTAAGTTTAGTTTTGCATAAAGCTAGTTTTTCCCTATCAAAAATATTTGTTCTACTTCTTCAAATATCATAAGTCTGAGATGATGCCCATCTCAATTATTCCAAAATTTTGTACCCAGTTGATTAGTTAAGAGTGATGAGATCTCCCTACATTTCCACTAAAGCTCAAGTTGTCCATGATCGGGGACACGGCTAATCGATTAGATTTTAACTCTGCAGAGGTTGTGTACTTTTCCCCACAAGACTCGACTACATCCTTGATCGGAAGATCGAGACATAATCTTTCGAAAGCATTTCCCATAACCCACGGATAGGCCGGTACACCTACATCCTCTACATCTGCTAGCCTATCCCGGAAGAGGTCACACCATCTACTCAACTAAGCCAGAGCCCATATTGGCTTGCGGCTGCACACAGAAGCTTAATAGACATGAAAACAAGGTTGATCCCTTTGAGCCTGGGTGGACGGACCACTAGTGTGCACTCCCATGGATTCTCATGAATGCTCCCACTGTACTTCGCCACCATACCAACCAATTTCCACCTAGGTAGTTCATTAGAGTTGGTCCTAGTTACTACTTTGTCACTCACATCTCAAGGTGATAACACTTCCCAATCCACGTCTACTTTGGCGAGGCATTGTAACATAACACGGTGACGACAAAGTTGGTACGATTCAGACCTACCTCAAATAAACTACTAGGTGATAGTAAAACCAACAAGTATAGACTCCTACCATGCACTCCTACATCAAAAGACTATGTGTAAAAATAAAACATAGGTAAAAACTGATATGATCAAAATGCAACTTGCCTTCGTGCTGGGAGTGAAGTTCTAGGGAATGGTAGTACTCTGCTTCGCACTCCGGACAATCTATCGCAAAGTAAATAAACACACATAAACAAGCATTCATACCATTCAAAGAAAACATGCAACAAAATATTTGCAAAAGCCAAATAAAATCCAACACAAGTCATTAACATGAAAAATTTCAAAGTATAAATAATGTTCAAAATTCGTGACGTGCACTAGTGTTCCTACAAGGCATTCTAGAAAAATTATGATGAACAAAAAATAATTGTGTAGAATATATAGTGGCAAAATATCATGGCAAAGGATTTAGTTCGTGTGACGTGGTGCAAAAAGAATCACTTCAAACGGGTATACCGTTTGAAAGATATGACCTAATGAACTTTAAATTCAAATCTAAAATAATTTTAAATTTGATCTTGCAAAAATCTGCAACTATGTGTTTTCTAGTTAGGGCTATTCGAGACGAAAATTTAGCCTCTTGTTTCATCCCGTTTCGATCTACGGTTAAAAAGTTAAAGCCGTTTGAAGTTTTGAATTAAATCTGGAAAAAAAACTGCGACAAGAACATTTCTGAAAATACTAAATTGTGAACGTTCGCGGCTAGAGCGCGAAGTGGATGGCTCTGGTTGGCTGGCTGCGTTCGCCGCCGCGGCTACGCGGTGAACATTCGCGAAATAAGTAAAATCCTCCGGTTAGCTAGACTAAAAAGAAAAAACCGACGTTCGGTTTAAATAAACCACACGGTTTATATTAAAACGCGGTTAACCGATACCTCTTCAATCTAACTACAAAAAAAACAAAAACAAAAACTAATCTAATCTACGAACGGGAGGCGAGCGCTTACCGAGACGGGCGCTAGCGTCGGGGACGACGACCGAGGCGTCTGGCGGCGGGTGAGGCGGCGGCTCCGGTGGGCTCCGGCATGGGCGAGGTGGTCAGGAGGGTGCGGCTCGGCGAGGGCTTCCAGGCGGTGGTGACGGCGGATGGCGGCGACGACCGGAGGGAGTGAAGCGAGGGCGGAGCTTCGGTGAACTCCGTCGACGCAGGTCGTCGGGGCGGCGGCTCCGGCGAACCTAGGGGCACAAAAATATGTCAGGGAGATGCGAATGGACTAGAGGGTCCGATTTCTCAAGGAAGAAAGGGCCATGGCGGCTCACCGACATCGGGATCGTCGACGGAGAGCTTCGGCTCCGGCGAGATGCAAACGGACGGGACGAGCGGTGCGAGCGGCGAGAGGTGGTGCGGCTTGGCTGAATGGAAGAGGGCATCGAGGGCTACTTATAGGCGCGGCTAGGAGAGCCGGGGCTGCGAGATAAGCCCTATCCCTAGAGCTTCGGTCGGCGGTTGCGGGAGCTGCGAGCGCTGGCTTATCCCGTGCGGGTGCTGCGGGAGGTTAGGGACGATGGGTTTTTTTTGTCTCTGGCGGCGCTAGGGTGGAGCGCTCGCTCCTGGAATCGAGCGAAGGCTCGGGCGACGTGGGCGAGCGCCTCGCTCGGCCTGGCTGGCTCGGGCGAGCGGTCCGGTGGCTGGCTCGGCTGGCCTAGGTGCGTGCATGTGTTTTTTTTCTCTATTTTGTGAGAATAAAACGAAAAACAAAATATAAGGTATTATATATCAAAACGATCAAAAAAAATAAAACCTAAAGCGTGAACAATTCGTTTGAGTCAAAATAAAAACTTTATAAAAACATTATTTAAAGAAAATCCAAAATAAAACCAAATTTGACTTTCAAATAAATTGGCACTATTTCCTTCTGACTTTTAGGGTGTCATGTTACCTCCTCTCATACTTTTTGTATCAATGTATTTTGTGAGGTAATTGAGTAAACTCAAATGCCAGTTGAAAAGGAGTTAAATAAAGAAGATGAAAAATATAATTACCACATTCATTTCAATCATAATGCATAGATACTTAACTAATAATTGTAAAACATTTCAAATTAAAATTTTGCGATGTTACAGCAGTCGTGGAGCAACCCTGTCAGGTTGGTTTGACACTGGCACGATTATGAGTGTCGCCTTGAAAATGATTTAAAATTGGTTGGCACATATTTGAGAACAACACACAATACCTTAGAAGAGTTTTCTTTTAAAAAGGTACGTGACGTGTCAAAATTGGTAGGCACGTGTTAAAAACGTTTTTTATTATAAAATAGAGGGAGTATAATTTTGAGGATACCATGTTTATAATACTACAATTTTAACTAGAATCAAACATCTCAAAGTATTTGAAACCAGGGAATCAAACTGTGGTTGGATAGTTAGAGGGATAGTGATATTCTCAGCCCATCGGGATTCAAATCTTGATGTTTGCATTATTTCTGAATTTATTTCAGGATTTTCGGCCACACGCATTCAGTGAGAGGAGCCGTTCCTATCGACGACGAGATCCCTACGGTGATTTGGTAAATCTGAAAAATGATATGCCAGTTTAATCTCTCAGAGGTGCTCATAGAAACACGGTGTGCGTCTATGTGTTGATAAAAATGAGTACATGCGCGTATATATGTATATATGAGCTCTTACATCTGCATACTATTTGAAAGCATATTTTTCAATATACTCTGATGTTTTGGAATAACCTTTTTTGCGGGGTTCTTGGAATACTTTAAAGACAATTTTTGGAACCAAACACACCCTGAATTTCGTATTTTACTTAGTACCCCAATCCGGACTAAAATGTTCACCTCGTGCTCGTTTGGATGGCAAGGCAGCCACCGGCGACCGGTGGGACAGTGACCGCCGGCCGCCGGCCGCAGTACTTAAACGTCAAACCTCATCCACGCCACCATGAACCGCATCTCCAACGCCAAGATTCCCGTCTCCCCCAACGCCAAGTAATTCCGGCGCACAAAAAAACCGCTGCCTTTTCTCGCATTCCGCGGCCAAGAGAAAACCCCGAAACTCTACTCGGCCGCTGCGCTATCTCGCCCACCGGAGCGCGACGACATGGCCTCCGCCTCCGCCTCCGCCTCCTCCCTCTTCCTGGCCTCCCCCATCTCCACCGCGCCAAGGACCCGCACCCTAACCCGCCCCACCCCCTCCTCCGCTTGCCCCGCCCGGCCGTCCCCGCGCCCCCGGCAGCCGTCCCTGGCGGTGGCGGCCGCGCTCCAGGCGGAGCACCAGCCGGCCGTGGCCGCGGCGCCGAAGCCGCCGGCCCTCCCATTCCGCGTGGGCCACGGCTTCGACCTCCACCGCCTCGAGCCGGGCCTCCCGCTCATCATCGGCGGCATCAGCATCCCCCACGACCGCGGCTGCGATGCCCACTCCGACGGTGCGTGCCGTTTTTACCACCGTTGCCTGCTCTTTTCCTTGCGCTCCCGTCCGTTCGCTCGTTGCGTTACCGGGCGTGCGAAATTTTTGCCGCGTGCGCAGGGGACGTGCTCCTGCACTGCGTGGTGGACGCGATTCTCGGCGCCCTGGGGCTGCCGGACATCGGGCAGATCTTCCCGGACACCGACCCCCGGTGGAAGGGCGCGGAGTCCTGCGTGTTCATGAGGGAAGCCGTGAGTTCCTCAACTTCCTCCGAATTTCATTCTCCCATGGCAATTTCCTCTTGCTTCTGTGGGCATTATAAGATATTGTGTGTAGTTGGATGGTGAAATGCTTATTCAGGACAAAAATTACAGTTCGCGTGTTGCTTTTGTTCTATGATTCTAAATTGTTGTCTTATAGTTGGATGGTAGAATGCTTGATCAGAATAAAACCTAGAGTTTGTGTGTTGCTTTTGCTGAATGATTCTAAATTGTTAATTGTATAGCTCGTTCGCCATAGGCAAGTCTGAAGTCTAGACTGTTAAGTGTTTCGTGGCCCAACTTGTTCATATATTCTTGGGGGAAACAAGTTTTTCTTTTTCTTAACGTCGTTGTGGGTGGATGAGGCCTAAAAATGCATCCATTGTTTTGGAAATTCTCGAAAAGCATCCTTCCTTGAAGACATTCCAGATCATCACCTGCTTATTTTCTGTTTGACTATTTCATTCCCGCATCAGCACCATGCTGTCTGCAAATTCGGTCTTGACTTTTCTCCTCTTCCAGGACAAAAAGTATATCACGTTTTATAATTTGTACAAAGGCATGTACCATGTGCTTAGAATGTTGACTGCATTCTGGACTTTTGTATATATAATATCCTTCTACCTTAGAATTTGAGCTCATTATGTGCTGCTTTTTCCACATGATCCCATTGACCATTAAAATCACCCTGTTTTCTCTTCATTTTGACATCAAGCAGTATTTTTTGTCATTTCACCCAATGTTATGTACTGCTCCCTCCGTCCCAAATTATGTGACCCAACTTTGTACTAAAGTTGGGTCACATAATTTGGGACGGAGGGAGTACTAATCTAGTGTCAAAAACACTCTTATATTGTGGGACGGAGGGAGTGCCTCTGTTTCTAAATGCAAGCCGTTTTTGGCAGTTTAAATTTAACTGCCAAAACGTCTTATATTTAGGAACAAAGGGTGTAGAATATATCCAAATAGAGCATTATTGGTTATCATATTCACACCTGAATCTGAACTTTGTGTGATACGATATCATCGAAGTATTCCAGTTCTGAAGATATGAACTAATGAAAGTATCGTTTGGTGCTAGGTTGATGTGATTTAACCGAGCATGTATCTGCTTAACATTTTTTTCTTGTTATGCATCAGGTAAAGCTAATGCACCAAGCAGGCTATGAGCTGGGGAACCTTGACGCTACACTGATCTTGCAAAAACCAAAAATTAGCCCATTCAAGGAGACTATCCGAGCTAACCTGTGTGAACTACTCGGGGCAGATCCATCTGTTGTCAATCTCAAGGCCAAGACACATGAGAAAGTCGACAGTCTAGGAGAAAACAGGAGTATAGCTGCTCATACCGTAGTTCTCCTGATGCGGAAGTAGAGTATTAGAAGTATACTGCAGAATACAGGAATTGTATTGTATTGTAGTGTTACTGTACAAGAGGTTACTGTACTACATTATCCCAGTGGTCTAGTCAATATGGAAGCTTCAGGGGAAAGTAATAAAGCTGAGTACAATGAAGAGAAATGTGTATCCAGCTTGTGTCTCATTTTATTGCTCCAAAACTGTATTCTTGTCTTGCAGGGTGCTAGACAGCAATCACTTTGGAAGTTCTTGTTATTTTCTTCCAGAACTTAAGAATCTTTCACAAATTGTACAGCAATATACTAGTATGAGCTTTTTACATGTGATCATTTGTCTTAACCGGCTAACAGGTCTACAATCAAGAAATAAGACTTGTTTCCAATTGTTGACTTCGAATGATGAGTGACTATTCAAAACACATGGATATGCAGTCCAATGCTTGCAACGAATTTATAACAAAAAAAATGAATGTAAAACCAACAATATATGGATATACAGTACAGTATTTTGAATAAATTCGTATCTTCGCGATATTGGAAGTATACTACTGTACATAGCATGGGTACACACAAGATTGTTTCACCAGCATACAGCAGATGTGCTAAAATTTGAACCCTGCAGAAATTGGGCATCCTATATTTCGGGGATGTTTTTGGTTTATGCTGGCGCTCGCCAAATAATTGGCGCAGGATTTGCCAACCTACGCCTTGCAAAAAGTTGGAGGCGTGGGCTTACCAATTATTTGGCCTCCATCCAAACGAGCAACCAATGCTGGATCAACGACCCATTTTTTGGCACGGCGTCTCAAGGCTCCAAACAGCTTCTTCGTATTGTCAATCCTTGCTGCTTTCAGTAACCATATTAGCATAAGAACATAGTATCATGAAAATTTTCCTCTCCATTTCTGCCAGCATATTGCAATGCTGGATCCTAAGAACTACTGTATTACCCTTACAAGGCAGGCAATGTAGATGACTACACCAAGATAATGAAACATCAGTTTTAAGTAACATGCTAACTGCAGCGTCCTCCGTTTCCCTTCCAGAGTCAGTTATACGTGGGAGCCAGTTTTACTGATAGTTTTATACTACACCCAGAACCCAAAATAATATATCCGGTGTAATTTCAAGTCAGTAAGTTTACAGTCTAGTGAATTACAAAAGGCCACCTTAGGTAACTCTGGCATAACGAAAACAAGCATGTGTCATCGATTAATTTACACTCACCAGACTCAGTTGATGCACATCACTGGCTACATCTGTCATGTGCTTGTTCATACTGTGCCATACTGCATATATTTTTTCAGCGTCATGATGCCTTGTATCTGCCGACACAAACTTAAAACCCTCAACCCCTCCTACATCTACGAAGCTCCAACCAGTCTCCTTCCTCAAACCGACTCTCTTCATTTCAGTCCTAATCTTTGCAGAGTCTTTCCATCTCCCAGCCAATGCGTAGATATTTGACAAGGAGACTCTCCATATATCACTGTCAGGCTCCAAGGCTAGTAGTTCTTTAGCGGCCTTTTCTGCAAGATCAACATTCCCATGAAGCCGGCAACCAGCCAGCAAAGGTCCCCAGATGGACGAGTTGGGGGGAACAGGCATATCCCTGATAAATTCTTCTGCCTCGGTAAATCTCCCAGACCTTCCAAACAGATCCACTACACAAGCATAATGATCCATGCAAGGCTCAATTCCATGGTCCCTTCTCATGCTTTCAAAGCACTTGTATCCTTCTGAAATCAAACCAGAGTGACTGCAAGCAGATATCACATTCAAAAACGTGATAGCATTAGGAGCATGTGCTCCAACATCTGTCAGCTGGTGGAAATACTTTAGAGCCGAATGGCCATCTCCATGTATCCCATAAGCATTGATCATCGAATTCCAGGAAACAAGGTCCTTAACATCCATCCGCCCGAAGATCTTCTCAGCGGAATCAATTCTTCCTAACTTTGCATACATAATTATTAGAGCATTGGAGATCGACACATCGTGCACAAAACCATATTTTACAATGTACCCATGGAGCATCTGCCCTTGTAGAAGTAATCCAGCATTGGAGCATGCCTGAACTACACTCAAGACTGTCACGAAATCAGGCACAAGCCCACTACCACCACTGTGAAGAGTGCTGAAAAGGTCCAAGGCTTCATTTACATAGTCACCCTTGGCAAGGCATGAGATCATGGTGTTCCATGAAACAATATCTTTAACTTTCATGCCTTTAAACACCAAATACGTTGCGTCAACTCGCTCGAATCGAGCATACATGCCCATGAGGCAGTTTTCAATGCTGATGCTTGGAAGAGCACTCAATTTAATCAAGTGTGCATGGATTTCTCTCCCATAAAGCGGGCATGCTGAAAAAGTGCAACCATAAAGAAGCGCGCCAAGAACATCAGCATTAGAGCACACAATCCCTCTCCTGAGGTACAGATCCTCGTAAAGCCATGCAGCCTCTTCGATAAAGCCATTCTTGGCATACATCATGATGAGAGAATTCACCACCGAAACGTCGTTCTCGAGACCCAACCGAGCAACAAGAGCATGCACCGGACTGAACAACTCTGAGTGACCCATCAAGGAGCATGCTTGAATGACACTCAACATTGTAACACTGTTGGGAAAGACACCATCTTCCAGCATCATGACAAACACACCAAGAGCCTCTGCTAGCATCCCGTTGAGCACGCAGCCTGATATAACAGCAGTCCAGGAAACGACATCCCTGCAAGCCAATCTGAGAACCAGCCTCCGCGCGCTGACCACATCCCCAACCTTGGCGTACATATTGACCAAGGAGCCGACCACAAAGGGGTCAGCGCAGAAGCCATTTGTCACGAGGTAGCCATGCACCATCCTCCCCAGCCTATCATCCTTGGCGAGCCCGCAGGCCTGTAGGAGCGCGGCCACCGTGAACTCGTTGGCGCGGACGGCGGCGGCGTCGCCCTGGGACAGCAGCATGTCCACGAAGGCGCGGACGGCGTCCAGGGGCGCGCCGAGGCGACAGTGGAGCGAGATGAGGGCGGAGTAGGTGGCGGCGTCGCGGCGCGGCGTTTCGTCGAGCAGGTGGAGCGCGTGGGAGTGGAGGCCGCATAGGAGGTAGGCGTGGAGGAGGGAGTTGGACGCGACGAGGGGCTGGGAAGAGTGGAGCGCGCCGGACTTGAGGAGGACGGCGTGGAGCGCGGTGGTGAGCGGCGCATCGCGCCGCCCCGCGGCCCCACGAAGGAGGCGGACGGCGGCGGCGGTGGTGGTGCGGGTAGGAGGTGAGGGCGGGGGCGAGGAAGGAGACGAAAGCGAGAGCATCGGAGCTCGGGAGTGAATGGATTAACCACTTTGAGGTTCGAGCGGAGCGGCAATGTTTTTGAGCGGAGTCGGCATTTGTATAACCAGTCTATTTTTCTTCTTCCCATTTGAAAATTTACATACTGTATTTAATTCGGGTTTGCTAAATCTCAGCTAGCTGAGTTTTACTTATGGTCTCATTTACTTACCCGATCGTTGGATCAAAAAGCAGGTAACGATTCGTGCAGTGTCCAAGCCAAGTTGTCCTCGGCCCATTTTGCTATTTAGGTTTTATTTTTGTTATTGTGATGTTAGTTGTTTGCGGCCCGTCAGATACTTCACGTCCTCTTGTTAATGATAGAAGCGAGAGTACACCTCGCAAAGGTCACGCGGGGTGTTTTTCGTGCGCGACAAGTGTCGCGTTGTGGACGTGCTGAAGATCTTTTAAACGTGCTCCGCTCGTGATACTTGTTGGGCGGAGGATACTCCGCGTGATATCCGGTTTCCTATTTCTGGTTTTTCCCTTTTGCAATTAAGTCCTTAAACAATTTAGTGTTTACAAGTAATGCTCCGATCTATTTGTTTAGATTTGTTTCTTTGTTGGGTTTGTCGTTACGACGGACAAGTCCCGTCCCGTCTTTCCGCTATCGTCTTGCTTTGGCCGTCGTCCCGTCGTCGTTGCCCTGCTATGGTCTTGCTTCGGCCGTCGTAACACCTTCGTCGCCCTGTTGTTGTCTTTGCTTCCGTTGTCGCCACCCCGTCGTCGTCCCCTGGTAATCGTGTAGTCGGGGTTTCCTTTTTCGTGTTTTCTTTATTCCCATTATATTTTCGAAAAATTGAGATTTCAGGGGGAATTACGGGTGGGGGTTTACAACACAATCAAATGTCAACTTTCAACTCGGTTGTGGTATCAGATCTTATTGGTCACCGTTACTTTGCAGGTAATGGCTTGCCCCTTTTGCCGAGTTTCAGGTGGCCCTTGTTCTTTCTTTGATTCTTGTGCGTCTGTGTTCATTGTGGTGCTGGATCGTCGTTGTTCAAGGCGTGTTGTAAGATTCTATTTCTTGTGTTATGTGATTGTGGCATATGGTTGATGTTTTTTTGATTGGAATGTAATCTAATGCCTTTGTTTATATGATTATGATGTTTGGTTCTATTCTTTTTGTAGTATGTTCCATGCAGTGTTAGATCACTTCTTGCTCGGTACATTGAGAAATGCAGAGCTTTAGCTATTCGTAGGGGTGACAAAGATATTGATCTTACTCTTCACAGCAGTGAGAGTTACTTATATGGTGTTTTGTTTAGACATGGTCGGGTCAGCAGTAAATTTCATGGTCTTCCTGGAACGAACTTGTGAGTGATTATGGTCTCCATCATCGTGACATTATGACTGTTAGGCTTGAGCACTATGGAACTTTGATTGGTGTTGATTTTCATCGGGATGGTATTATGTTGTTTCCTTTACCCTCTGTTGGTAAGTATTTTTTCAGAGTTATTTTATATTTTGTTTCAGCTTATATGTTTTGTTGTTCTGCTGAACTTATGAAAATATATGTTTGTAACTCTTCAATATCTGAGTGAAACTGAGAGAGAACTTGTTGATAGTTGTTTTTATAGTCGTGGTGTCAGTCTAAATTATCGGTAAATGTATTTTATGTCGCGACGACTTTTTGATGACAACTACATATTGTGTACTCCTTTTGTTCATATGATTGATTCCATGAATGTTAATTGTCAACATATGGTGTGCTTTTTTTGTCTATTGTTTATTTATTTGTTCTTTGCTCTGGTGTACCGTTTTAAATTTGTAAGCTGAACATCATATAACTTGATGTTTTTTCCAGGTTATTCCGAGCATGGTTATGAGGAGTTTGAAAGAATTTTTGTCAATTCCTAGGAGTGGTTCTTTGACTCTTGAAATTACTTTTGAAATCTGAAGATGATGATATATCCGTGAGCATTCCTTGTTCCTACTTTATTAGCTTGGATGGTAGAATGGTATTTAAGACGGAAGGTTTCGGTGATTTTTTTCGTGCATCGTCTATTGAAGTCAATAATTTGGTGCTCATAACCTTCAAAGAGCATGATCAGAAGCTTGTTGTCATGTTTAGCCCTCTGCTGCAGTGATCCTACTTATATACTGTGAAGTGAAACATTTATCTGGCGTATAGTTGTATGCAGATGTTTTTAATAAAATGTATGATACAAAAGATTGTTATTCATGAGAGTGAATTCCGTTTTTTACCCCTAAGTTTGACAATTTTGACACTAATTACTCCATTTAAGAGAATTTCATCCATCATACCCCATTTAACAAAAGTGTTACCATAATTTACCCCTTTAAAATTTTAAGAGCGTTCTGACCGGTGGGTCATAATTATCAAGTCCAGCTGGCATGCCACGTCTGCGGCTTTTTCCTAGGCAATTTTTATGCAGGCTGAACCGCTTCGCACAAATTCTATAGATCGACCGGACCGAACCGATGGCAGGCAGACGCAGATGTTTGAACGATTTACAGTTACCGAGTCCAGCACACCATGATCACCAATCCCGCAACGCATATCTCGCTGAGTCTGGTGCGCCACACTCGCCTCCAATCACGGCACGCATCGCTCACCTCCAGTTGCATGCAGGGTCGTGTCCAAGTCTGGCAGAGTCCACTCCGCCCCTTCCTTTGGAGAGGGGAGGACGAACATAGGCGATGAGCAGCAAGCGACATGTCAGGTTGTCATTGGCGATCTTCGGAGCCGGAAGCAGCAACTCGTACGGCAATCTCCTCCTCTCTCGCGCTTGCCTGAATTCTCTGTTTTTCACTTTGGTGGTTAGGTTTTTAGTTTTTCTCTTACTCCAGGATGCATATAACATGGGTTCTAGTCAACTGTTTCTTGTTTCAAGATTTGCGATGAGATGCATATTATTACTGAAAACATTATTGCAGATTTTTTATTGATATAATGCTGAAACCGTGTATCTTTTTCTTCAGTATTATCGTAAAACGACCTAACTTATGCATGCTTGGATGGATTGAGCTTAAAAGCGATGTATTTATACTACTTACTACAAACGCATGCATATCTGATATCTTATTACCTTGTCAAGTATGAACAATGTTTACTGCCTAGTGATTGTCTACTTAGTACTTACCTTCCACTAAATGCTAACAAGCAATGTAGTTGTATCTGGTGTGGTCCAAGACACTTGGGCAGTGCCACTCTGAATTCTAAAACATGGCAAAGGATAACTGAGAATATGTAAAGAAGGGGTACGGAAAATTATTCTATTTCTTTTCAAGTTAGTGCCTTTCTGTTGAGATAAAATAGAATTAGGATAGGTCACTGCTTCCAATGACTGAATACAATGTCTTTACAAATATCAGTAACTATCTGAAAATAGGACAAGTACTCTAGAACAACTATTTTTCAGAAAAACTAAATTCAGAAGAATGACTCCAGAATACTCTAGTACATCATCACTACTGTTAAAAGGAATTTAAGTTTTCTATATGTAAGATGAGAGCATGTAGATAACCAAATATCCCGTGTTAATAGCATTCTTAAAACACCAGTAATAGGGAAATCTGTGAACTTTGCGTATGAGTGTCTTGTTGTTGTATGGCTTGTATGAATGGATGTATGATGGTTGCTTTCTATATAATGCAATGCTGCTATGTGGTAGTTAAGCTAAACTTGTTGAACTGATATTTTTTTTAACAATGGGTCGTTTGTAAATTCTGAATCTAAATGTATATATAGTTCTAAACTGAACATAAAGAGCTTCATGTTAGACATTCTTAGAGTATATTGTGATTGCATCCGCTAATTCGTGATTTTATTTTCTTGCACAAATCAGATGGGAACCGAGATGTGGAGCCTTAGGTACATTTGCCATGTCCATGGATACAATAATCCAGAGCCAGAGATGATTGACAGGGATTTCATCAGTTACCTTGATATAAAGGAGAGGACAAAAGAGTTGGGTTTCAAGCATTGGGACATCATTTATTATCAGAAGAAAGGGGCCAATGGGAACTCCATGGTTGAGTTAACAGATGATACCATCGTTATGAACATGCTTGAGGAGTTTGATGCTTATAAGGAGATCGATTTGCATGTTTTCAGAACCATGGATCCAACTACATTTCCAGTTTCCAGGAATGGTGCTGATTCTTACAAGCCAATTGTTATGGTGCCTGTTGAAGAGAATAAGGAACATGATAGTCAAAATGTGGAGTTGCTTTCAGATGTAGAGTACAATGATCCAGGGGAATATTGGAGGGACTTGAATGGGCAAGATTATGGAACTGACTCAAGTGATGAAGATTTTGATGTTGTTGCTGAAACAGAGAAGTTGAGAGCCATGTATGGTAAGAAGAAGGAGAAAGAATTGGCAGAAAAGGGTGTGTATTCTGAGGACAAATTTGAAGATTTATTTGATGTCACAGAAGGCTTAGATGACATTGATCTTGATGACATAGCCCTTCCTGAAACACAAATGGAGAAAGAGATGATTTTTGCAAAGAAAGAGGAAGCAAGACAGAAGAAGGAAAAGGAGGCTAGGAAGATGGCATTGGCAAAGAGAAGGGAGCAGAAGAAGAACTTAGTTGATGATGACTTTGAGCTTTCAGATCATCCAAGTTCATATGGTGGAAATGATCCTTTAGGAGAAGATGTCGATGAAAATGAAGATTCACGTTCGATGGTTTCATTTCAAGGAAGAAAAGGAGAAGGCCCAAGAGGTTGTTAGACCCAAGAATCCAATTTGATGATACTTACCTTAATGATGCTGATAAGATGCAATAACAACTTGTCAAAGGGATGTGTTTCAAAGATGTCAAAGATTTTAGGGCAGCACTTAAGTCATTTCATATATTGCAAGGAAGAAGCTTCGGTTTTCTGAAGAACGAGATGGAAAAGGTGAAGGTGCATTGCACAGAGCCAAATTGCACGTTTTATCTTTTTGCATCAAAGATAGCTGGTGAGCCCACTTTTATGATCAGAGAGAATGTAGAGCCACACTCATGTGGGATTAATAGAGGGGACACTAGGCTGAATTCCAGATGGATAGCCTCTCATTATGAGGCTCAATTCAGAGTTGATCCGAATTGAAGGCTTGATGCTTTCATGGAAGCTGTTAAGAGAGATTTTAATTTTGAAATAAAAAAGAGGATGGCATATAGGGCTAAATCTTATGCCCAAAATAAGGTTCTTGGAGATCAAGACAAGCAGTATCTTAGAATTAGAGACTACTTGCAGACATTGTTGAACAAAAATCCTAGAAGCATCGCTATAGTTACCACTGAGCCAAATCCGGAGCCACATATCAATCCTAATCCTCTATTTAGTGGGCTGTTTGTGAGCTTTCATGCACAAATCCAAGGATTCCTATCCGGTTGTAGGCCATTTACTGGATTAGATGGTTGTTTTGTCAAGCTAGCTAACGGTGCGCAAGTTTTAGCTGCTTCTGCAAGAGATGGCAACAACAACATGTTTCCTTTAGCTTTTGGAGTGGTTAACATAGAGGACACAGACAATTGGACATGGTTTCTGCAAACACTGGAGTCAGCAATTGGACAGGGCGAGCAACATGGTGGATGGACAATCATGTCAGATAGGCAGAAGGTAATAACATATTTCTTATCTTTGTCATTTACATGTTATATTTAGTTTACATGATGTAACTGACAACTCTGCTATTTATTTTTCATAGGGATTACTTTCAGCAGTCACAAAGATTTTTCCGCATTGTGAACATAGATTTTGCAAAATACATGTCCTTGCAAACTTCTCTAGAGCTGGATTCAGAGGTGAAATCTACAAGGAATACTTTGATAAGGTTTTTTATGCATGCACTTTGAATGAGTACAATATTGCCATGGATGACTTGAAAGCTTATGATGTAGAAGCATGGAAGTGGGTTAGAGCAATACCCAAGGAGCACATTAGTAGGCATGCTTTCAGCACAAGATCCAAGACTGATCTTGTTGTGAACAATCTTAGTGAGGTGTTCAACAAATACATCCTTGACTATAGAGACAAGCCAATTCGTACCATGATGGAGCTCATCAGAACTAGAGTTATGAATAGATTTTGTTTGAAAATAAAGGGATGTGAGTCAATGGGCTGGGATATCACACCTGTCATGAGTGAGAAATTAGAGTCGGCTAAGAGCAAAGCAAGGTATTGCACAACTCATCAATTTGGTATTGGGCTTTGGCAAGTAAACTACACCGACAAGGCCTATGAAGTAAACCTGCTGAATAAGACTTGTGGCTGTTTCAGATTTTAGTTGTGTGGTGTTCCTTGTGAACATGCTTGTGCAACTATATTTAAGGCTAAGGAAAGGCCTGAGAATTATGTTGATGATTTCTTCAAGTTGGAAACTTACAAAAAAGCATATGAACACATGATATACCCCGTTCCGCGTGAATCTGAGTGGATTAAGACATCAAGTCCAGACATTGAACCACCAAGTTACACTATTCAACTAGGAAGGCCAAAGAAAAATAGAATAAAAGGGCCCGAGGAGAGTGCTCATGCGTACGCAAGAGCAAAAAAGGAACAGTACAGTGTGGAAATTGCAAGGAACTTGGCCACAATGTCAAGGGCTGCAACAAGCCACTAAGAGCATATCTTGCTCTTAGGGTAAGAAAACATGTGGTAAGCGCTCTTTTTTTTCCTTTGGAAGCAATTATGCCGCTGTTACTTGATTCAGTTATGTTACTAAATAACCGCATTTTTTACTCTCTAAAATTCAAGTCTTTGGCAACAAGAACACACGGGAGCAATGCCAATGCACCACCTACACCTAATCCAGAACCTAGAGCTACTCCGACAATGGGTGCAACAACAACTAGTAGGGGGAGAGGGAAAGTATCCACAAAGAAGCCTAGACATTCAACACCGACAGCACCTACGACTACTCCCGCTGCTGCTCCAGCAGAATCTAGTAAGGGGAGAGGAAGAGGAGCATCCAAAGTACCTAAAGGTACTCCTAAAACATCAACTGGTAAGGGGAGAGGAAGAGGAAGAGGAGCAGCTAAAGCATCTGCAGCTAAATTCCAGGTAAAATAATTACTTCTAGAATAAATGTAGATAGCAATAATTTTATTCTTATTTACATCATCTCATAATTTTCAAGTCCAAGAATCACACGCATCATCATCAAGTGCAGCTGCAATTGGGAGAGGAAGAGGGCCCGCTTGTAGTGGAAGGGGCGCTGCAGTTCAACCTAATTATGGACAGAATAGAGCTTATGGAAGAAGTTCAAGTGGGAGAATGCACTCCTGGTTCGCCATTGATGCTAGTGCAACTACTAGAGATGGTTCTTAACCATTAAAATAATCGCTAGGGATGGTGGTGCTAGAGAGGAATAGCAATTATCTCATTTTCTACCTTATATAGTTAAAAACTCATGTCTCATGTTTTGCTTTTGAACTCCTGTCATGTTATCCTTTTGATCGCTGTGTCATGTTGAACTCATGTGTCATATTATCATGTGTCAAGAACTCATGTGTCGTGGTGAACTCATATGCAGAGTTGAAATTGATGATGTTTACCTTCTTTGTGTAATGGATCAGCAAAATGCAATGTGGACAAAAGGCATGTGTTCTGACAAAAATATTCTTCCTATTTATGCACAAGATCATGCTTTCAAAACTGATTGTGTTATATGGTAGCTTATATCAGACTTATGCACGACGTTATGTCAAAACTGATTACTATACATTGCTGTCAATTTCACATGCTGTCAAAATTGTCATTCCAAAGTACAGAAATAGCGAGGAAGCTCTCACTTCTTGGAGCTCTTAAATACATGGTTTGATGAAGAGAGAAATAGAGAAGCAACAATACTAGTTTGAATACGCCTTCTTTCATCACATTGATATTTGTTCAAATTCTTACATACTTGCATCATTACTTACACTAAACAACATCGATAGTTCACTACTACCACTAAAACCACACTTCAGCATCACTAGGTCACTACAACATCACCAATTCACTACTTTACATATAACCACACTCTATTACCACCAACAGATTCAAAAGACACATAAAGTGGATGTAGCTACATTCAGTCACACACTTGTTGTCGAAGTACGTCGTAACAGCAGCAACAACTAAAATGGCAAGCTCCTTTTCCTTCCACACCAAGCTGAGCAACTTCACTGTGTGCAACTCCTGCTCTGTTTGCACCTCATCGTTCTTCACGGCAATTGCTTCTGGGGATACATCACACCAGCCATCACAGACTCACTACAGGAGTTAATTAACTACACCCTGCATCAAAAGAGAACTGTTCACACATACAGTAGGCCAATGATGCTTCTACATGGAGCTGCAAGGAGAAACAATTCAGAGAATAATGAAATACCTGAACTTGCTGACCGTGACGGCCGGGGCGGGAGTACGCGCCTGCACGGGACTATGCCCTCGAGGCGTGGTAGCCGCACGCCATTGTCACCGTCCTTCACACCCTCCGTCACCATGGCAGCCCTTGAGCACACCCCGCGACCGTCGTGACCCTTGAGCACCCGTCGTCTCCGTCGCCGCCATTTAGCACCCGCGGCTGTCGTTGATGTCATTCAACACCCCCAACTACCGTCGTTTCCCTTAAGCACCTGCTACTATCATCACCGTCGCCGCCGCTGTTGTAAATTAATCCCTAACCCTAGGTGCGAGCGAGAGCGGTACGTGCGGTAAGAAGTTGGGAGACCGGTGCGTGTGCTAGGGGCGAACTTGGTGCGGCTCGGCCGCTCAGGTCGAGCGTACATCGCCAGGACTAACGGTGCGTGCGGTTCACATCGGCCGATCCGGTCGGACACAGTGGCGCGGACTGGTTTGACATGAGGAAAAAACACTAGGAAAAACCGAGGACGGACTCGCAAAAAAGGGGGAAAATGACGACGTGGCATCACATGTGGACTTGGCAATTGGGACCCATAGATCAGAATGCTCATAGAAAATAGAAAAGGGTAAACTGTGATAACACTTTTGTTAAATGGGGTATGATGGATGAAATTCTCAAATGGGGTAATTAGTGTCAAAACTGTCAAACTTAGGGGTAAAAAATGGAATTCACTCTATTCATAATTATAGATATTCAGATTTGTAAGACTTATATATCTACAGGTGGACTGTGCTTCTTGTCTCGCAGCGAGTCGTGCGTCTCTCACATTGTACATCCGTACACCTTCCTAATATAAAACCGTGTTGTGTATAAAATGATGCTCTACATTACATGTGAGCCGTGCCTCTCGTGCAAGCATCGCCGTGGACGTGTTGTGTACAAATACGTTGCATGCTAGTAATATAAAACAGTGCTTTGTCTTACATATGAGTCGTGTCTCTCGTGCACGCACCGTCGTGGACCTACAACGTACTCACCCATGCGTATGCCTAGCATATATATGGTTTCCGTTTTACATCACCGAAGTTCCTTGCTAAAAACCCAAGCCTTCTTGTTTCCCTCCGGCACACACACAACCGTGGACCTACAACGTACTAATGCGTGTGTCTACCTAGCGTATATCCGTGGTAGAAAAAAATCAAACTTTCTTGTTTCCTTATAGCACACACACAACCGTGGACCTATCGCATATTGACACATGGACCTACAACATATTAATGCGTGCGTCTACCAAGCGTATATCCGTGGCATAAAAATCCAAACTTTTGCTGTTTCCCTATAGCACACGCACAACCGTGGACCTACCGCGTACTGAACCCGTGGGCCTACAACGTACTAACGCGTGTGTCTACCTAGCGTATATCCGTGGCAGAAAAATCCAAACTTTCATGTTTCCCTATAGCACACACACACCCAAACCCGTGGACCTACAGCGTACTCACCCGTGCGTCTGCCTAGAGTATATCCGTAGTTTCCGTTTTACATCACCAAAGTTTCGTGCTAAAAACCCAAGCCTTCCCGTTTCCCTCCATCACACGCAGAACCGTGGACCTACCGCGTACTGACTCGTGGACCTAAGGCGTACTAACGCGTGCGTCTTCCTCGCGTATATCCATGGCAGAAAATCCAAACTTCCTGTGTCCCTATAGCACACGCACACCCAAACCCGTGGACCTACAGCGTACTCACCCGTGCATCTGCCTAGCATATATCCGTGGTTTCCATTTTACATCACCGAAGTTCCTTGCTAGAAACCCAAGCCTTCCTGTTTCCGTCCAGCACACGCATAATCGTGGACCTTCAGCGAACTGACCCATGGACCTAAAGCGTACTCATCGGTGCGTCTACCTCATGTATATCATTTGTAGTAAAGTGTCTTGTAAGTTTTCTTGTGTCTGCAGGAGAGAAAGGGACAACAAGATTTATTTTTCTTGTGGCCTTAGGGTTTATGACATGTAGGGACAACAGATGGGTTACGGTTCGTATACATAGAGGCAGTGAAGACCTAACCGTCTTTCCAGATCCATCGTACACATCGCTGTCTTACCCCGGTAATGGAGATGGGGATGTGCGCTGCCCCTAGCACCAAGATGGCGAGGCGCGCTCCACCAGTGACACCGTCCTCTAGGTGTGCGGTGGTGGTCGAAGGTGTAAGAGGCGGCGATTGCCGCCCCACTCGACCGGACGAATACGGAGAGGGATCTGGTCTGGACATCATCAGCAACCTGCTGAACGCCGTCCTAGGTGAGATCGTCTCCCGTCTCCTCACCAAGTATGTCGTCCGCACGCAAGTTCTCGCATCGTGGTGGCGGCCCCTATGGCGCACCGCTCCTTTGAATCTCGACTGCCGTGAGATTCCTGCTGCTAGTCTTTTTAACCATCTAGAAATAGTTCATATAGAGACCACTTCTTGTGTATCCCGCTATAGCAAGGAGGTTGTCCACAAAAGTTACTCCGGAACTTGGGTTAGTAGAGGACCTGTAGGTGATGATTTGAGCCTTCCTGAAGTTATCCTCTCCGGTCATGAGGGTGCAGTTTGCCGGTTATGCATCCCGGCGTGCTACCTCCAGTGCAGACCATCTACCGTCAACGCCTGGATTCGATCACCAAAACTCGACAATGTTATTCAGGTGCTTGAGTTCTACTTCTTGATCCCGCGATTCGCAAATCACGAGGTCACATTACTATATGCATGCCCTTCACCTACGCCTCCACTAGTGATGTCCATCTTTCGGTTTTCCTCTTCTTTACACACCGTCAGCTTCGCTCTTTGCCAGATAGGTGACAACTATGTCCAAATGCTTGAACTGCCGCTGCTCAAGAGGCTTTCCCTTGTGCTGGTTGATATATCAGACGCCTCTCTGGACATCATAATCCACTCTAGTTGTCCTTCACTCGAGTTACTACTGCTTGTTTTGAACGAAAAAAACCATTGCATCAGAATAAACTCAGCTAAGCTTGTAAGCATTGGCATCTCCTGTGGGGAATTTGAACTCATTATCGAGGATGCCTCTCCACTTCAACGGATGATTTATGATTTGGATAGCAGACCCCTACAGTTAACCATTGTCTCTACACCTAATTTGGGGACATTGGGTGAATTCATTAACCCAGGTGTCTACGGTTCTCTCGAGGTACTGAATTTCCACAATACTTTCACCTTGTTTCATTGGAGGAAACGAGATTGATGTCATCCAACCTTTTATTTTATTAACTTTGTTCTATGTTTCCTGAAGGGTTTGATGGATGTTGGGCTAACAAAAATACGGCAATCCGTCAAGACTTTTTTTATATCGCAGCATTATAAAGTTGAAGATGCTTTTCAATTGTTAGACCTTTTTCCAAACCTGAAGAACTTGTTTGTTGCGGTAATGGTTTTCACAAACATTTCATAGTGTAGCATTCATACCTCCGTCTCAAAAAAGCTTTACTGACAGATACATCCGGATCTAGACAAATATCTGACAAGCTTTTGGGGATGGACATAATATAATTAATCGTTCTTTTGTTGTCTTCACTTATGTTAAGTTTTTTCAGATGTTTTAGGGAGGATTGAAACGTTATGGTGGTAAACGAACATTTTGGCGCCGTAAGTTCCAACTATTTGTCGAAGGCCATCCATTTGTCTCAAGACAATAACACTCGAAGATTACGAAAGCTGTGAGGAACACATTGAATTTGCGACGTTCTTTATTTTGAATGCAAGAGAGTTGGAGACCATCAAGATTAAGTTTAGCTACCTTCCAGGCTTCATGTCCCCGGAAACCAGGTTATATTTTTATGCAGATCAACGGAAGGTGTTTAAGTGGAACAAGAGGGCTTCTAAATTCGCTCGCCTTATATTAACTTCAAGTTGCAAACACACCAGGCTAGATTTAACAAACAAAAGTGTTGAATACTTGGGCTTGACCAATCCATTCAGCTGTGAATGCTGAAAATAGCTCTGTGCGGGGAAGCTTTCAGAGTTACATGTTGTAGCGCCTTCTGTGGGGAGCTTACGGAGCTTAGAGATTTAGACATGATCAAAAAATCTTTGTAATTTTTGGATCGTCTGTATGGTTGTTTGTTTTTGTCCTTGTAAGGTTGTTTGTTGTACTCGACGAAGCAGTTCGCATGTCCTAAAATCAATCCAGTTTATGTCGTTTTCTGTCGACGTTTTAAAGAGTCTCTAGTCCCGTGGAAACGATGTGATGAATGTTTGCTTCATTAATGTGACATAATAGATGAGGGCAGTTCACATGTAGTCACGACATTGTCTTACCGGCATGGAGAACCATGTACCTCATGGACGTCTCTGCAGCAATGAAGTGTGCATTGCATGGAGCACATACTAGAATCTAGCTAGTGTTGTGCGTTTGCTCCAGTAGCAACAGTGCAGATTCTCCCAGACGTCCGTGCTTTTCCTAGTATACATTCTAATAGCGCCTAATGAATGAGTGACATAGGAAAGCACACCTACCCACTCCTTCCCTATTCCCCCTTCCCATTTAACCTTTGGATTTTCTCTATTGGCACAGTCAATACCTAGCCATCTTTTCAGATCCACCACACACAGTGCTACTGTGGGGCGCCGCGACACCCCGAAGATGGAGGTGGAGGTGGAGTCCGCTGCCCCTAGTGCGAAGGGGTCGAGAATTGCACCACCGGTGACTCTGTCCTCTGTGCGCATGATGGTGTTCGAGGGGGCGAGGAGCGGCGAGGGTTCACATACTGGATCTTGGGAGCAAGATCAATCTCGTCCTGAGTACATCATCGACCTCCCGGACACAATCCTAGGTGAGATCATCTTCCGTCTCGCCACGAAAGAAGCCATATGAACTCAAGTGATGGCACATTAGGTTTAGCCATCTCTGGCGCACCACTCCTCTGAATCTCGACTGCAGCCTGATCCCTATCGGACGTATTTTTAACCCTCTAGAAGCAGTGCATATCGACACAATCTCCATGCTCCACACCAAGGAGTTGATCCAAATAAGATACTTTGGAACTCGATGCCATGGACAATCTGTCGTTGATGATCTGAGCCTTCCTGAAGTCATCCTCTCTGGTCATGAGGGCGCAGTTCACCGCTTCTGCATCCCGGCATGCTACCTACAGTGTATACACTCTACCGTCGACGCCTGGCTTTGATCTCCCAAACTGGACAATATCCAGGTGCTTGAGTTCTTCTACATGTTCTCGCATTTCTTGTGAAAGACTGTGAGTCTACCATTCACGCACCCTTCATCTATGTCCTCACCACCGATGTCTAGCTTGCAGTTTTCCTCGTCTCTCCACACTATCACCTTTGCTCTTTGCCAAATACCAGACACCTATGTTGGAATGCTTGAACTACCACTGGTCAAGAGACTTTTGCTTCTTGACATTGACATATCAGATGCCTCGCTTCAAAGAATAATCCATTCTAGTTGCCCTGCCTTGAGGTGGCTGCTTCTTGTCTGTAATAACCTAGATCACTACATCAGAATAAACTCTCCTATGCTTGAAAGCATTAACATCCTTTGTGACAATGGCAAACTCGTTATCGAGGATGCCCCCTCACTTATACGGCTGATTCATGACATCCGTAGCAGACACTTGGAGATAAACATTGTCTCAGCCCCTAAACTTGAGGCACTGGGTAAATTTTATTCAGGGTACCCTGATTCCAAGATTGCGTTTGGTTCTACGGTTATTCAAGTATCGATTTTACACCTTACTCTGCTCTATTTATTTTT
Source organism: Hordeum marinum (assembly GCA_022496015.1). Taxonomy (NCBI): domain Eukaryota; kingdom Viridiplantae; phylum Streptophyta; class Magnoliopsida; order Poales; family Poaceae; genus Hordeum; species Hordeum marinum. Next base: position 333,690,335 of record CM039677.1, on the reverse strand, counting down.
GGCATGTCATCCAACGTCTCTACTCTATTAATTTTATGTTATATGCTCAATGAAGGCCTTGTCCATAGTCAGCATATCAACAGTGGTTCATTCTGTCAAGACTGTAGCGACCCGATCTCAAGGGATCGAAGTCTCTGTGCTTAAGTGTCATCCCTGGATCGGTATGCTGACACACACAGTACTTGAGGATTTACAACAGAGTTCAATCACACATTTATTACATCGAGAAATCTGTTGGAAATATTCCCTAGAGGCAATAATAAAATGGTTATTATTGTATTTCCTTGTTCATGATAATTGTCTATTGTTCATGCTATAATTGTGTTAACCGGAAACCGTAATACATGTGTGAATACATAGACCACAACATGTCCCTAGTGAGCCTCTAGTTGACCAGCTCGTTGATCAATACATGGTCATGGTTTCATGACCATGGACATTGGATGTCGTTGATAATGGGATCACATCATTAGGAGAATGATGTGATGGACAAGACCCAATCCTAAGCATAGCATAAGATCGTGTAGTTCGTTTGCTAAAGCTTTTCAATGTCAAGTATCGTTTCCTTAGACCATGAGATTGTGCAACTCCCGGATACCGTAGGAATGCTTTGGGTGTGCCAAACGTCACAACGTAACTGGGTGGCTATAAAGGTGCACTACGGGTATCTCCGAAAGTGTCTGTTGGGTTGGCACTAATCGAGACTGGGATTAGTCACTCCGTGTGACGGAGAGGTATCTCTGGGCCCACTCGGCAAGACATCATCATAATGAGCTCAATGTGACTAAGGAGTTAGTCACGGGATGATGTATTACAGAATGAGTAAAGAGACTTGCCGGTAACGAGATTGAACAAGGTATAGAGATACCGATGATTGAATCTCGAGCAAGTATCATACCGATAGACAAAGGGTATTGTATACGGGATTGATTGAATCCTCGACATCGTGGTTCATCCGATGAGATCATCGTGGAGCATGTGGGAGCCAACATGGGTATCCAGATCTGCTGTTGGTTATTGACCGGACAGGTGTCTCGGTCATGTCTACGTGTCTCCCGAACCCGTAGGGTCTACACACTTAAGGTTCGATGATGCTATGGCTATAGGGAAATGGTATACATGATTACCGAAGGTTGTTCGGAGTCCCAGATGAGATCCCAGACATCACGAGGAGCTCCAGAATGGTCCGTAGGTAAAGACTGATATATAGGAAGTCCAGTTTTGGTCACCGGAAAGTTTTCGGGCTCATCGGTAGTGTACCGGGAGTGCCGGGAGGGTGCCAGAGGACCCCCGGGAGGGGTGTGACGACCATAGGACTTTGTGGGCCCTTATAGGAGGTGTGACAGCCCTTAGTGGGCTGGCCAAGACCTTCTAGAAAGGCCCATGCGGCTGGGATCAAGAGATAAAGGGTAAAAGGGATTTAAAAGAGGAGATCCACCTCCCTTGTGGGAGGTGGACTCTTCCCCACCTTCGATCGAAGCTCTCCTCCTTGGAGGAGGGGCCAAGGAAGCCCTCCCTCTCCCTCCTCCTATATATATGCAACGGTTTGGGCTGATTTGGTACATGACTTCTTTCTCTCTCGGTGTAGCCCTACCCTTCCTCTTCCTCGTTCTCCGTAGCGCTTGGCGAAGCCCTGCCGGAGTTCACGTAGATCCACCGTCACCATGCCGTCGTGCTGCCAGAGCTCTCCCTCAACCTCTCCTTCCTCCCTGATGGATCAAGGCGTAGGAGACGTCACCGGGCTGCACGTGTGTTGAACGCAGAGGCGCCGTTGTTCGGCACTGAGATCGGAATTCACCGCGATCTAAATCGCTGCGAGTACGACTCCACCAACCGCGTTCTTGTAACGCTTCCGCTTAGCGATCTTCAAAGGTATGAAGATGCAATCTCTCCCCACTCGTTGCTGGTTTCTCCATGGATAGATCTTGGTGATCGTAGGAATTTTTTATATTTACTACTACGTCTCCCAACAGTGGCATGATGAGCTAGGTCTATGCGTAGAATCTATGCACGAGTAGAACACAAGTTGTTGTGGGCGTCCATTTTGTTAATATGCTTACCACTACTAGTCTTATCTTGATTCGGCAGTTTTGTGGGATGAAGCGGCCCGGACCGACTTTACACGTACGCTTACGTGAGACTGGTTCCACCGCCTAACATGCACTTATTGCATAAGGTGGCTAGCGGGTGTCTGTCTCTCCCACCTTAGTCGGATTGGATTCGATGAAAAGGGTCCTTATGAAGGGTAAATAGCAATTGGCATATCACGTTGTGTTTTTGTCGTAGGTAAGAAACGTTCTTGCTAGAAACCTATAGCAGCCACGTAAAAACTTGTAACTACAAATTAGAGGACGTCTAACTTGTTTTTGCAGCATATGCCTTGTGATGTGATATGGCCAAAAGAATGTGATGTGATGCATTGTGATGTATGAGATTGATCATGTTCTTGTAATAGGATTCACGACTTGCATGTCGATGAGTATGACAACCGGCAAGAGCCATAGGAGTTGTCTTATTTTATTGTATGACCTGCGTGTCAATGATAAACGCCATGTAATTACTTTACTTTATTGCTAAACATTAGCTATAGTAGTAGAAGTAATAGTTGGTGAGACAACTTCATGAAGACACGATGATGGAGATCATGGTGTCGTGCCAGTGACAGTGATGATCATGGTGCCCCGAAGATGGAGATCAAAGGAGCAAGATGATATTGGCCATATCATGGCACTATATTGATTGCATGTGATGTTTATCATGTTTACATCTTATTTGCTTAGAACGACGGTAGTAAATATGATGATCTCTCAATAAAATTTCAAGAAAAGTGTTCACCCTAACTGTGCACCGTTGCGAAGGATCGTTGTTCTGAAGCACCACGTGATGATCGGGTGTGATAGGTTCTAACGTTCGCATACAATGGGTGTAAGCCAGATTTACACACGCGATACACTTAGGTTGACTTGACGAGCCTAGCATGTACAGACATGGCCTCGGAACACGAAAGACCGAAAGGTCGAACATGAGTCGTATAGAAGATACGATCAACATGGAGATGTTCACCATGGATGACTAGTCCGTCTCACGTGATGATCGGACACGGGCTCGTTGACATGGATCATGTGTCACTTGGATGACTAGAGAGATGTCTATCTAAGTGGGAGTTCATTAAATAATTTGATTATGTGAACTTAATTATCATGAACTTAGTCTAAAATTGTCTTTACGATCTATATTGTAGATCCAATGGCCAACGCGAATGTCACCCTCAATTTCAACGCGTTCCTAGAGAAAACCAAGCTGAAAGATGATGTAAGCAACTATGCGGACTGGGTCCGTGGCTTGAGGATCATCCTCATAGCTTCCAAGAAATTTTATGTCCTTGATGCACCACTAGGTGACCCACCCCTTCTCCCAACAGAGCAAGACGTTGCGAATGCTTGGCATTCTCGATGCGATGATTACTCCCTTGTTCAGTGTGGCATGCTTAAAGTTTAGAACCGGGGCTCCAAAAGCGTTTTGAGCAACACGGAGCATATGAGATGTTCCAAGAGCTGAAACTAGTTTTCCAAGCTCATGCCCGGGTCAAGAGATATGACGTCTCCGACAAGTTCTTCAGCTGTAAGATGGAGGAGAATAGTTCTATCAGTGAGCACATCCTCAAGATGTCTGGGCTACACAACCGCTTGACTCAGCTGGGAGTTAATCTCCCGGATGACTCGGTCATTGACAAAATCCTCCAGTCGCTTCCACCTAGCTACAAGAGCTTTGTGATGAACTACAACATGCAAGGGATGGAGAAGTCCATTCCTGAGTTGTACTCGATGCTGAAATCAGCAGAGGTCGAGATCAAAAAGGAGCATCAAGTGTTGATGGTGAATAAGACCACTAGTTTCAAGAAAGGCAAGGGTAATAAGAACTTCAAGAAGGACGTCAAAGTTGTTGCTGCGCCCGGTAAGCAAGTTGCCGGGAAGAAGAAGAACAAGAATGGAACCAAGCCTGAGACTGAGTGTTTTTATTGCAAGGGTACCGGTCACTGGAAGCGTAACTGCCCCAATAATTAGCGGATAAGAAGGATGGCAACATTAAAGGTATATGTGATATACTTGTTATTGATGTGTACCTAACCAGCGCTCGTAGTAGCTCCTGGGTATTTTATACCGGTGCAATTGCTCACATTTGTAACTCCAAGCAGGAGCTGCGAAATAAGCGGAGGCTGGCAAAGGACGAGGTGACGATGCGTGTCGAGAATGGTTCCAAGGTCGATGTGATCGCCGTCGGCACGCTACCTCTACATCTACCTTCGGGATTAGTGTTAAACCTTAATAATTGTTATTTAGTACCATCTTTGAGCATGAACATTGTATCTGGATCTCGCTTGATGCGAGATGGCTACTCATTTAAATCTGAGAATAATGGTTGTTCTATTTATATGAGAGAAATGTTTTATGGTCATGCTCCGCTGGTCAATGGTTTATTTTTGATGAATCTCGAACGTGATGTTACACATGTCCATAGTGTGAGTACCAAAAAGTGTAAGGTTGATAACGATAGTCCCACTTACTTGTGGCACTGCCGCCTTGGTCATATTGGTGTCAAACGCATGAAGAAGCTCTATACTGATGGACTTTTAGAGTCTCTTGATTTCGAATCATTTGACACGTGCGAACCATGCCTCATGGGCAAGATGACCAAGACTCCATTCTCCGAAACAATGGAGCGAGCAACTGACTTGTTGGAAATAATAGATACCGATGTATGCGGTCCAATGAGTGTCGAGGCTCGTGGTGGCTACCGTTATGTTCTCACCCTCACCGATGACTTGAGTAGATATGGGTACGTCTACTTAATGAAACATAAGTCTGAAACTTTTGAAAGGTTCAAGGAATTTCAGAGTGAGGTAGAGAATCAACGTGACAGGAAAATAAAGTGCCTACAATCTGATCGTGGTGGAGAATATTTAAGTCACGAGTTTGGCACGCACCTAAGGAAATGTGGAATTGTTTCACAACTCACGCCGCGTGGCACACCTCAGCGAAATGGTGTGTCTGAACATCGTAATCGCACTCTATTAGATATGGTACGATCTATGATGTCTCTTACCGACTTACCGCTATCATTTTGGGGATATGCATTAGAGACTGCCGCATTCACTTTAAATAGGGCACCGTCGTAAACCGTTGAGACAACACCGTATGAATTATGGTTTGGAAAGAAACCTAAGCTGTCGTTTCTAAAAGTTTAGGGATGTGATGCTTATGTGAAGAAACTTCAACCTGAGAAGCTCGAACCCAAAGCGGAAAAGTGCGTCTTCATAGGATATCCCAAAGAGACTATTGGGTATACCTTCTACCTACGATCTGAGGGCAAAGTCTTTGTTGCCAAGAATGGATCCTTTCTCGAGAAAGAGTTTCTCTCGAAAGAAGTAAGAGAGAGAAAAATAGAACTTGATGAGGTAATTGTACCTCCACTTGAATCGGAGAGTAGCACAACACAGGAAGTTGTTACTGTGGAGCCTACACCGGCTGGAGAGGAAGTTAATGATGATGATCATGAAACTTCAGATCAAGTTACTATTGAACGTCGAAGGTCCACTAGGACACGTTCCGCACTAGAGTGGTACGACAACCCTGTCCTGGAGATCATGTTGTTGGACAACGATGAACCTTCGAACTATGAAGAAGCAATGGCGGGCCCGGATTCCATCAAATGGCTTGAGGCCATGATATCCAAGATAGGATCCATGTATGAGAACAAAGTATGGACTTTGGTGGACTTGCCTGATGATAAGCGAGCCATTGAAAATAAATGGATCTTTAAGAAGAAGACTAACACGAATGGTAATGTGACCGTCTATAAAGCTCGGCTTGTTGCTAAGGGTTATCGACAAGTTCAAGGAGTTGACTACGATGAGACTTTCTCACTCGTAGCGATGCTGAAGTCTGTCCGAATCATGTTAGCAATTGCCGCATTTTATGATTGTGCGATCTGGCAAATGGACGTCAAAACGGCATTCCTTAATGGCTTCCTCAAGGAAGAACTATATATGATGCAGCCGGAAGGTTTTGTCGATCCTAAAGATGCTAACAAGGTATGCAAGCTCCAGCGCTCCATCTATGGGCTGGTGCAAGCATCTCGGAGTTGGAACATTCGCTTTAATGAAGTGATTAAAGCGTTTGGATTTGTACAGGTTTATGGAGAACCTTGTATTTACAAGAAAGTGAGTGGGAGCTCTATGGCATTTCTCATATTATATGTGGATGACATACTGATAATGGGAAATGATATAGAACTCTTGGAAAGTATAAAGGCCTACTTGAATAAGTGTTTTTCAATGAAGGACCTTGGAGAAGCTGCTTACATATTAGGTATTAAGATCTATAGAGATAGATCGAGACGCCTCATAGGTCTTTCACAAAGCACATACCTTGAAAAGATATTGAAGAAGTTCAATATGGATCAGTCCAAGAAGGGGTTCTTGCCTGTGTTACAAGGTGTGAGATTGAGTACGACTCAATGCCCGACCATGACAAAGGATAGAGAAGAGATGAGTGTCATCCCCTATGCTTCAGCCATAGGCTCTATTATGTATGTCATGCTGTGTACCAGACCTGATGTGAACCTTGCATAAGTTTGGTAGGGAGGTACCAAAGTGATCCCAGAGCGGAACACTGGACAGCGGTCAAGAATAACCTGAAGTACCTGAAAAGGACAAAGGATGTGTTTCTTGTATATGGAGGTGCCGAAGAGCTCGTCTTAAAGGGTTACGTCGATGCTAGCTTCGACACAGATCTAGATGAGTCCAAGTCACAAACCGAATACGTGTATGTTTTGAACGGAGGGGCAGTCAGCTGGTGCAGCAGCAAGCAAAGCGTCGTGGCGGCATCTACATATGAAGCGGAGTACATAGCTGCTTAAGAAGCAGCAAAGGAAGGAGTCTGGATGAAGGAGTTCATCACCGACCTACGAGTAATTCCAAGTGCGTCAGGCCCGATGACTCTATTTTGTGACAACACTGGAGCTATTGCCCTTGCGAAGGAGCCCAGGTTTCACAAGAAGACAAGACACATCAAGCGCCGCTTCAACTCCATCCGTGATTACATTCAGGAGGGAGATATAGATATTTGTAAAGTGCATACAGATCTGAATGTCGCAGATCCATTGACTAAACCTCTCTCACGAGCAAAACATGATCAACACCAAAATGCTATGGGTGTTCAATTCATCACAATGTAACTAGATTATTGACTCTAGTGCAAGTAGGAGACTGTTGGAAATATGCCCTAGAGGCAATAATAAAATGGTTATTATTGTATGTCCTTGTTCATGATAATTGTCTATTGTTCATGCTATAATTTTGTTAACCGGAAACCGTAATACATGTGTGAATACATAGACCACAACATGTCCCTAGTGAGCCTCTAGTTGACTAGCTTGTTGATCAATAGATGGTCACGTTTTCATGACCATGGACATTGGATGTCATTGATAACGGGATCACATCATTAGGAGAATGATGTGATGGACAAGACCCAATCCTAAGCATAGCACAAGATCGTGTAGTTCATTTGCTAAAGCTTTTCAATGTCAAGTATCGTTTCCTTAGACCATGAGATTGTGCAACTCCCAGATATCGTAGGAATGCTTTGGGTGCGCCAAACGTCACAACATAACTGGGTGGCTATAAAGGTGCACTACGGGTATCTCCGAAAGTGTCTGTTGGGTTGGCATGAATCGAGACTGGGATTTGTCACTCCGTGTGACGGAGAGGTATCTCTGGGCCCACTCGGTAAGACATCATCATAATGAGCTCAATGTGACTAAGGAGTTAGTCACGGGATTATGTATTACGGAACGAGTAAAGAGACTTGCCGGTAACGAGATTGAACAAGGTATAGAGATACCGACGATCGAATCTCGGGCAAGTATCATATCGATAGACAAAGGGAATTGTATACGGGATTGATTGAATCCCCGACATCATGGTTCATCCGATGAGATCATCGTGGAGCATGTGGGAGCCAACATGGGTATCCAGATCCCGCTGTTGGTTATTGATCGGAGAGGTGTCTCGGTCATGTCTACGTGTCTCCCGAACCCGTAGGGTCTACACACTTAAGGTTCGATGATGCTAGGGTTATAGGGAAATGGTATACGTGATTACCGAAGGTTTCTCGGAGTCCCAGATGAGATTCCGGACGTCACGAGGAGCTCCGGAATGGTCCGGAGGTAAAGATTGATATATAGGAAGTCCAGTTTTGGTCACCGGAAAGTTTTCGGGCTCATCGGTAGTGTACCGGGAGTGCCGGGAGGGTGCCGGAGGACCCCCGGGAGGGGTGTGACGACCATAGGACTTTGTGGGCCCTTAGAGTAGGTGTGACAGCCCTTAGTGGGCTGGCCAAGACCTTCTAGAAAGGCCCATGCGGCTGGGATCAAGAGATAAAGGGTAAAAGGGATTTAAAAGAGGAGATCCACCTCCCTTGTGGGAGGTGGACTCTTCCCCACCTTCGGCCGAAGCTCTCCTCCTTGGAGGAGGGGCCAAGGCAGCCCTCCCTCTCCCTCCTCCTATATATATGCAAGGGTTTGGGCTGATTTGGGACACGACTTCTTTCTCTCTCGGTGCAGCCCTACCCTTCCTCTTCCTCGTTCTCCGTAGCGCTTGGCGAAGCCTTGCCGGAGTTCACGTAGCTCCACCGTCACCACGCCGTTGTGCTGCCGGAGCTCTCCCTCAACCTCTCCTTCCTCCTTGCTGGATCAAGGCGTAGGATATGTCACCGGGCTGCACGTGTGTTGAACGCGGAGGCGCCATTGTTCGACGCTGAATTGGAATCCACCGCGATCTGAATCGCTGCGAGTACGACTCCACCAACCGCGTTCTTGTAATGCTTCCTCTTAGCGATCTTCAAAGGAATGAAGATGTAATCTCTCCCCACTCATTGCTGGTTTCTCGATGGATAGATCTTGGTGATCGTAGGCAATTTTTTGATTTACTACTACGTCTCCCAACAAAATCCTCAAAGAGTAATTATTACATTAATGTGGCCTAAAGCCAAGTAAAACAAAACCATGCAAAAGAAATAAAAGTAATGAGTCCTTCAACTCCACGAGCAAGCTGAGTGCAGAACAACGTCCTATTGCACCTTATTCGTCATCGGATAAATCTGCAACATGATAGGTTGCAGCCGTGTAGGTCAGTACATGGAATGTACTGGCAAGTCACATCATAAAGTGTAATGAGCCTACATAGTACATGCAATTTGGCTGGTGGAAAGCTCTAAGTTTAGTTTTGCATAAAGCTATTTTTTCCCTATCAAAATAATTGTTCTACATCTACAAATATCATAAGTCTGAGATGATGCCCATCTCAATCATTCCAAAATTTTATACCCAATTTATTAATTAAGAGCGATGAGATCTCCCTACATTTCCACTACTAAAAACTCAAGTTGTCCATGATCGGGGACACGACTAATCGATTAGATTTTAACTCTGTAGAGGTTGTGCACTTTTCCCCACAAGGCTCGACCACATCCTTGATTGGAAGATCGAGACATAGTCTTTCAATAGCATTTCCCCTAACCCACGGATAGGACGATACACCTACATCATCTACATCTGCTAGCCTATCCCGGAAGAGGTCACACCATCTAATCAACTAAGCTAGAGCCCATATTGGCTTGCGGCTGCACACGGAAGCTTATAGACATGAAAACAAGGTTGATCCCTTTGAGCCTGGGTGGACGGACCACTAGTGTGCACTCCCATGGATTCCTATGAATGCTCCCACTGTACTTCGCCACCTTACAAACCAATTTCCACCCAGGTAGTTCATTAAAGTTGGTCCTAGTTACTACTTTGTCACTCACATCTCAAAGTGATAGCACTCCCCAATCCACATCTACTTTGGCGAGGCATAGTAACATAACACGGTGGCGACAAAGTTTGCATGGTTCAGACCTACCTCAAATGAACTACTGGGTGATAGTAAATCCAACAAGTATAAACTCCTATCATGCACTCCTACATCAAAGGACTAAGTGCAAAAATAAAACATAGGTAAAAACTGACATGATCAAAATGTAACTTGCCTTCGTGCTGGGAGTGAAGTTCTAGCGAATGATAGTACTCTGCTTTGCACTCCGGACAATCTATCGCAAAGTAAATAAAAACACACATAAACATGCATTCATACAATTCAAAGACATGCAACAAAATATTTGCAAAAGCCAAATAAAAATCCAACACAAGTCATTAGCATGAATTTTTTTCAAAGTATGAATAGTGTTCAAAAATTTGTGATGTGCCCTAGTGTCCCTACAAGGCATTCTAGTAAAATTATGGTGAACAGAAAATAATTGTGTAGGATATATCGTGGCAAAATCTCATGGCAAAGGATTTAGTTCGTGTGACATGTCGCAAAAAGAATTACTTCACACGGGTATACCATTTGAAAGATATGACCTAATGAAATTTAAATTCAAATCTGAATTAATTTCAAATTTGAACTTGCAAAAATATGCAACTATGGGTTTTCTGGTTAGGGCTATTCGAGACAAAAATTTAGCCTCTTGTTTCATCTCGTTTCGACCTACGGTTAAAAAGTTAAGGCCGTTTGAAGTTTTGAATAAAATCTGCAAAAAACTGCTATAGAACATTTTCTGAAAACTCTAAAGCGTGGACGTTCGCGACTAGAGCGCGAAGTGAATGGCTCTGATTGGTTGTCTATGTTCGCCGCGGCGGCTATGCGGCGAACATTCGCAAACTAGGTAAATCACCGGTTCGGCTAAAATAAAAAGAACAAACCAACGTTCGGTTTAAATAAACCGCACGGTTTATATTAAAACGCGGTTAACCGCGTACCGGTTCGGTAATTAAAAAACCCATTCTAGATCTAACTACCGGTTCGATCTAAAAAACCTATCCTAATCTAACGGAACGAGCGACGGGAGGCGAGCGCTTACAAAGGGCACGAGCGTAGCCGGCAGGGAACTCGGCAACGACGGGGCAGCGGCTCCGGCGATCGCCAACGCGGGTGAGGTGGTCGGGCAGATGCAGCTCGACGAGGGCCTCCAGGCGGTGGTGACGGCACCCGACGACGACGACCGCAGGGAGCGGGGCGAGCTCCTGTCTTCGGCAAAATCCGGCGACGACGGCCGGACGGGCGGCGTCTCCGGTGCGTCCTAGGGGCAACGAGAATGTCAGGGAGGTGCAGATTGACATGGGGATCCGATTCTGTGAATAAACAGGGGCAGGGGAGGTTCACCGGCGACAAAACCTCTGGCGAACTAACTCGGCTCCGGCGAGATGCGAACGGCGACAGCGTCGGCTGTGAGCGGCGAGAGAAGATGTGGGCTGGCTGAATGGAGAGAGGGCATCGAGGGCCTTTTATAGGCGCATCGAGGAGGGCTAGGGCTGCGGGATAAGCCTTATCCCTAGAGCTTCGGTCCGGCCGGTGCGGACGTGCTTGTGCGGCCTCATCCGTGCGTCCTGTGCGGGAGGTTGGAGACGACCTGGATCAGCCCCACCTATAGGTGCGCGAGGGAGAGAGAGAGAGAGTTGACCGAGGGAGAGGGAGCGAGTGTGCGTGCGTGCGCTGGCTCGGCCTCCTCACGAGCGAGCGGCCTGGCTCGGGGACCTGTTGGCCTGGCTAGGCTGCGGGTGTGTTTCTTTTTTTTTCTTTTGAAAACTTTTTTTTCTACTAGATCCAAATCAGAGTCAGAAAAAAACAGAAAAAATTCCTAAAATCCTAATTTGTAAAATAGAGCACAAGGAACATTAATTCCTGCTCATATAATTTTAGAAAAATCTATATCTATATCTCTAATGCAATAATCTAACTTTTGGCTAACAAAAATAATTTTCCAATGCAACTTTAAAACATCAAATGTAAAGCAACTACTTTCCCACTCGTATATATATAATTTTGAGGAAGTCATATTATCCCCTCTCTATGATTTAATGTGAGTGGAAAACTTGAACATCATAAACTCCAAATACAATAAAAATATGACAAGCAATATGATGATTCTATTAACATCCTAATTTAATAAAATTGGGATGTTACAAACCTACCCCCTTAAGATGAATCTCGTCCTCGAGATTCGGGTTGGCTAGCAAAAAGATGAGGATGGTCACGCTTAAGATCTTCTTCTCGTTCCGAAGTAGCTTCCTCCTCGGTGTGGTGACTCTACTAAACCTTGCAGAATTTGATAACCTTGGTACGAGTGATCCTCTCAGCAGTCTCGAGAATCTTAATAGGCTTCTCCTCATAAGGATCGTTATCCAACTGAATTGCTTCTAGAGGCACTGTGTCCCTCAAAGGAATATCTGCCATCTTTGCATGACACTTCTTAAGTTGGGAAACATGAAACACATCATGAACTCCCGACAAACCCTCAGGTAGTTCCAACTTGTATGCAACTTCTCCTCTGCGTTCCAGAACTCTGTATGGCTCCACGAATCGTGGTGCTACCTTTCCTTTGACTCCAAACCTCTTAATACCTCGAAGTGGAGACACTCGCAGATATGCTCTATCTGCCACTTCGTAAATCACTTCCTTGCATTTAGCATCGACATAACTCTTCTGTCTAAACTGAGCTATCTTGAGTCTATCACAGATCAACTTGACCTTCTCCTCATAATCTCGAATCAAATCCGATCCAAACAATTTGCGACCACCAACTCCATCCCACATCAACGGTGTTCTGCACTTCCTCCCATACAATGCTTCAAAAGGGTCCATCTGCAAACTGGCTTGATAGCTGTTGTTGTTTGAGAACTCTGCATAAGGTAAGTTATCATCCCAGCTAGACCCATAGTCTAGCGCGCAAGCTCTCAACATGTCCTCCAGAATCTGATTCACCCTCTCTGTCTGCCCATCTGTCTATGGATGGAAGGCTGTACTAAACTCCAGCCTGGTACCCAAAGTTTCGTGTAGCTAATGCCAAAACTTGGAAGTAAACTGTGTTCCTCTATCTAATACAATGGTCCTCGGAACTCCCTCTTCTTGAGATCCATAGCTCCCGCTGAAACATGAGCAGTGCGGAACGCTTGTTGGAACTGAGCCCAAGTCACATTCTCCATGGGGTATGTGGCGGTGTAGTTCTCCCACCACGAAGTTGCTGGTCCATCCAGTTGGTGAGAGGCAAACCCCACCTTCTCCTGATCAGTGCATCCTGCTGTGGCTAGCTTCCTTCCCATGTTGCGAAGCCAGTCATCTACGACAATCGGTTCCGGGCTGCTCGTGAAGATTTGAGGATTCAGCCTCAGAAAACGGGTAAGGCTGTCAATTTGTGGTGAAGGTGGAGATGGCGGTGGAGGCGGGTTGTTGTTGTTTTGTTGGGCCACATTCTGCATCATCAACTGTATCATCTGGTTCTGGGTCTGAAGCAATTGTTCCAAGGCGGGTGGGATATCATTCCCTGAGCCATTCCTGGAAGGGTCGCGCCTTGGTGGCATCTGTTGGGTCAGCATAGATGAGGTATAGATAGAATTAGGCCTAAGGGATAAACACTACCCATATGCAAATGATGGCAATAAAAATCCAACTCACACCAATTCAATTCAATCAAAGAGTTCACACGAAACAATATAAGGTGAGCCATGTCACAAGATTTGACAAGGTCCCACAAATAAATCAATCAAATACTAAACGAAGACGATATCCTAATCCTCTCATGGTGGTCTAAATCTACTCCTCATCGGAAGAGAGATCTATAATGTTGATGTCGGCTCCAGCGGCATCACTCTGTATCTCCTCGTCGTCATCCTCATAGTCTTTTTCCTGACTGACATAGTCGCCATACGAGTGATCCTCTTGGAGATTCTCCCCGTTATCAAGCTCTTCCTCAGCTTCCTCCAACTAAAGCTTCAAGTCGTCGAACTTATCCTACAGCACATCGAGCTCCACCTCATGCTCTGCACGGGCGTTCTGAAGCTCTTCTTCCAGCTCGACCTTGCGGGTAGTCAGGTTGTGGGTGGTGACGAGGTAGTCGTCCATCTCTTCCTTCATCCTGGTGATGAGCTCCTCTAGGTCCTCAATGTGTGAGGTGATGGTGTCGTCCTCCCTGGTGCGCACCACATCTTCATCCGGGTCGCGACGCGCGTACGTGACGTAGTTAGTCTTCGTGAGATCCTCGCAGTAGTCTTGGTGGATGCGCCCAAGTGCAAAGAGCACAGCGATCCCTTTGCCAATGCCCCATGATCTTACTTCTATGTAGAAGTCGATCGGCTCAATGGCATTTCCAAAAGTTTTCCCTGGAATGTGGACGTCAATCTTCCGGCGCATCTCCTCAGGTAGAGTGGCCGTGAAGGTACCAGTGAAGCTGGGCAAGGCAATGCATAGATGACATGCGATATCCACGAGCTATCTTCCAAAGGGCATGGTTGCGTCGGGCTGAGAAAACTCAACGATGGGGGTCGACATCTACAGTTTGAAAGAGAGGAGAAATTAGTAGTAAAGCAGGGAAAAGTATGAGACCAAAACAGGGGTATAAAAGTGTTGTAAAAATCTGGTTTTTATCCTATGGCTTTCCATTTTCTAGGGTCGCGTCCTACAGTCAATGTGTGCTTTGATACCATCTTGTAGCGACCTGATCTAAAGGGATCGGAGTCTCTGTGCTTAAGTGTCATCCCTGGATCGGTATGCTGACACACACAGTACTTGAGGATTTACAACAGAGATCAATCACACATTTATTACATCGAGAATTCCTCAAAGAGTAATTATTACATTAATGTGGCCTAAGGCCAAGTAAAACAAAACCATGCGGAAGCAATAAAAGTAATGAGTCCATCAACTCCATGAGCAAGCCGAGTGCAGAACAACGTCCTATCGCACCTTATTTGTCGTCGGATAAATCTGCCAGATGATAGGTTGCAGCCGTCTGGGTCAGTACATGGAATGTACTGGCAAGTCACATCATAAAGTGTAATGAGCCTACATAGTACATGCAATTTGGCTGGTGGAAAGCTCTAAGTTTAGTTTTGTATAAAGCTAGTTTTTCCCTATCAAAATAATTGTTCTACATCTACAAATATCATAAGTCTGAGATGATGCCCATCTCAATCATTCCAAAATTTTATACCCAATTGATTAATTAAGAGTGATGAGATCTCCCTACATTTCCACTACTAAAAACTCAAGTTGTCCATAACCGGGGACACGGCTAATCGATTAGATTTTAACTTTGCAGAGGTTGTGCACTTTTCCCCACAAGGCTCGACCACATCCTTGATCGGAAGATCGAGACATAGTCTTTCGATAGCATTTCCCCTAACCCACGGATAGGCCGGTACACCTACATCATCTACATCTGCTAGCCTATCCCGGAAGAGGTCACACCATCTAATCAACTAAGCCAGAGCGCATATTGGCTTGCGGCTACACACGGAAGCTTATAGCCATGAAAACAAGGTTGATCCTTTTGAGCCTGGGTGGACGGACCACTAGTGTGCACTCCCATGGATTCCCATGAATGCTCCCACTGTACTTCGCCACCTTACAAACCAATTTCCACCCAGGTAGTTCATTAAAGTTGGTCCTAGTTACTACTTTGTCACTCACATCTCAAAGTGATAGCACTCCTCAATCCACGTCTACTTTGGCGAGGCATAGTAACATAACACGGTGGTGACAAAGTTTGCATGGTTCAGACCTACCTCAAATGAACTACTGAGTGATAGGAAATCCAACAAGTATAAACTCCTATCATGCACTCCTACATCAAAGGACTAAGTGCAAAAATAAAACATAGGTAAAAACTGACATGATCAAAATGTAACTTGCCTTCGTGCTGGGAGTGAAGTTCTAGCGAATGATAGTACTCTGCTTCTCACTCCGGACAATCTATCGCAAAGTAAATAAAAACACACATAAACATGCATTCATACAATTCAAATACATGCAACAAAATATTTGCAAAAGCCAAATAAAAATCCAACACAAGTCATTAGCATGAATATTTTCAAAGTATGAATAGTGTTCAAAAATTTGTGATGTGCCCTAGTGTCCCTATAAGGCATTCTAGTAAAATTATGGTGAACAGAAAATAATTATGGAGGATATATCATGGCAAAAGCTCATGGCAAAGGATTTAGTTTGTGTGACGTGTCGCAAAAAGAATTACTTCAAACGGGTATAGCGTTTGAAAGATATGACCTAATGAAATTTAAATTCAAATCTGAATTAATTTCAAATTTGAACTTGAAAAAATATGCAACTATGGATTTTGTGGTTAGGACTATTCGATACAAAAATTTAGCCTCTTGTTTCATCTCGTTTCGACCTACGGTTAAAAAGTTAAGGCCATTTGAAGTTTTGAATAAAATCTGGAAAAAAACTGCTATAGAACATTTTCTAAAAACTCTAAAGTGTGGACGTTCGTGACTAGAGCGCAAAGTGAATGGCTCTGATTGGTTGACTATGTTTGCCACGGCGGCTATGTGGTGGACGTTCGCAAATTAGGTAAATCACCGGTTCGGCTAAAATAAAAAGAACAAACCGATGTTCGGTTTAAATAAACCACACGGTTTATATTAAAACGCGGTTAACAACGTACTGGTTCGGTAATTAAAAAATATCAATCTAGATCTAACTACCGGTTCGATCAAAAAAAACCTATCCTAATCTAATGAAACGAGCGAGGGGAGGCGAGCGCTTACACAGGGCACGAGCGTAGACGGTAGGGAACTCGGTGACGACGGGGCAGCGACTCCGGCGATCGCCGGCGCGGGTGAGGTGGTCGGGCGGATGCAGCTCGACGAGGGCCTCCGGGCGGTGGTGATGGCACCCGACGGCAACGACCGTAGGGATGGGGCGAGCTCCTGTCTCCGGCGAACTCCGGTGACGACAGTCGGACGGGCGGCGTCTCCGGTGCGTCCTAGGGGCAACAAGAATGTCAGGGAGGTGCGGATTGACATGGGGATCCGATTCTGTGAATAAACAGGGGCAGGGGAGGTTCACCGGCAACAAAACCTCCAGCAAACTGACTCGGCTCCGGCAAGTTGCGAACGGCGACGACGTCGGCTGTGAGCGGCGAGAGGAGATGCGGGCTGGCTGAATGGAGAGAGGGCATCGAGGGCCTTCTATAGGCGCAACAAGGAGGGCTGGGGTTGCGGGATAAGCCTTATCCCTGGAGCTTCGGTCTGGCCGGTGCGAACGTGCTTGTGCGGCCTCATCCGTGCATCCTGTGCGGGAGGTTGGAGACGACCTGGGTTGGCCCCACCTGCAGGTGCGTGAGGGAGAGAGAGAGTTGACCAAGGGAGAGGGAGCGAGCGTGCGTGCGTGTGTGCGTTGGCTCGGCCTCCTCACGAGCGAGCGGCCTGGCTCGGGGACCTGTTGGCATGGCTGGTCCCTTCGGCCTGGCTGGGCTGTGAGTGTGTTTCTTTCTTTTTTTTTCTTTTGAAAACTTTTTTTCTACTAGATCCAAATCAGAGTGAGAAAAAAAACCCAGAAAAATTCCTAAAATCCTGATTTGTAAAATAGAGCACAAGGAACATTAATTCCTGCTCATATAATTTTAGAAAAATCTATATCTATATCTCTAATGCAATAATCTAACTTTTGGCTAAAAAAATAATTTCCCAATGCAACTTTAAAACATCAAATGTAAAGCAACTACTTTCCCACTCGTATATATATAATTTTGAGGAAGTCATATTATCCCCTCTCTATGATTTTATGTGAGGGGAAAACTTGAACATCATAAACTCCAAATGCAATAAAATATGACATGCAATATGATGATTCTATTAACATCCTAATTTAATAAAATTGGGATGTTACAAAGACGTTTCTTATCCACATGTCATTCGACCTCGACAAGGTCATTCCCTTGATGCAATGCTTTCCAAGCTTGCAGAACCTGCTTATAGAGGTAATGATTTTCAAACATGTTGGAAAGCCCATACTCTGCATATTGTAGTACAATTAATCATTGGTTTACCTTTTTGCAGCCTCTCTCTTTATAGGCATTATTGAGTTTTTTTGCTCTTCATGTATGCTTAGGGAGGATTCAGTCATCAAGAAGGTGTAATAAATAAGTGGCGTCATAGGTACAGGCTGTTTCGTAGGCATCATGACATTCGCCTGAAGACAGTAACGCTGGAAAAGTACTGGCACTGCCGGAAAAACATTGATTTTGCGATGTTCTTTATCCATAATTCAAAGGAGCTAGAGACAATGAGGCTTAAGTTTTGTTCCCCCAGGTCCTGACGGAAAACTTTTACAAACAACAACGGAGAGCCCTTCTGTGGGAGAACAAGGCCTCTAGGCGTGCTCTGCTTAAGTTATCAACATCCTACAACCACATGGACTTGTACTTGGTAACATATATGTGAGAGAAACAGTGCCCAGGCCTCGATTTACCAGATCCATTCAACTGTGGTTGCTGATAACAGTGCTCGGGCTGGTAGAGTTAGGTGTTGTTGCTCCCTTTCTAGTCTCAGTTTTATCTAAACATGTCTTTTGAACATCATCGCACTGTCTATATTGTTGTTATGACGCTGTTATGCCTGCATGTTTATGTGTTTTTGATTTCATGTCAATCCTATGGAAATGCGCAAAATCACGCATTTATCACAACACAAATTCAAACACACTGATATGGTTGTCGTCTTACACAACAAAGCTAGCTTTTAGTTCAACAGATTTGGTTCTCATGCGCCTCTCCCGAGTTAAACATGTTGCTCTGCGGGAATTATACGTGTGACCGGCCAGGCCTTCCCTACACGTGCTGCTTGTTATATCATGTTTACCTCTAGCATACGCAGACCCGTGGATCTAGCGCGTGCAGAGCCGTGCGTTGCTTTAGCATTGATCCATGCTTTCCGTTTTACATCACAGAAGTTCGTTGCAAAAAAACATGCTTCGTGTTTACCTCTAGCATACGCAGACCCATGGATCTAGCGTGTGCAAAGCCATGCATCGAGTTAGCATTGATCTGTGCTTTCTGTTTTACATCGCGGAAGTTCGTTGCAAAATAACGTGCTTTGTGTTTACCTCTAGCATACGCAGACCCGTGGATCTAGCGCGTGCAGAGCCGTGCGTCGCTTTAGCATTGATCCGTGCTTTCCGTTTTACATCGTGGAAGTTCGTTATAAAAAACGTGCTTCGTGTTTACCTCTAGCATACGCAGACCCGTGGATCTAGTGCATGCAGAGCCGTCAGAATCTGAAGAAACTAATTCTGTATGGAGAAACAAAAAATCTCTCATTTCTGACGCGAATAGATTTTTTGTGCGTCTGTCTAGCATTGATCCGTGCTTTCCGTTTTACACCACAGAAGTTCGTTGCAAAAAACATGCTCC
Source organism: Hordeum marinum (assembly GCA_022496015.1). NCBI lineage: Eukaryota > Viridiplantae > Streptophyta > Magnoliopsida > Poales > Poaceae > Hordeum > Hordeum marinum. The sequence continues at coordinate 333,671,028 of CM039677.1, read as the reverse complement.
ATGTTTACCTCTAGCATACGCAGACCCGTGGATCTAGGCTGTGCAGGGCCATGCGTCTGTCTAGCATTGATCCGTGCTTTCCTTTTTACATTGTGGAAGTTCGCTGCAAAAAAACGTGCTTCGTGTTTACCTCTAGCATACGCAGACCCATGGATCTAGCGCGTGCAGACCCGTGCGTCTGTTTAGCATAGATCCGTGCTTTCCGTTTTACATTGCGGAAGTTCGTTGCAAAAAAGCATGCTTCGTGTTTACCTCTAGCATACGTAGACCCATGGATCTAGCGCATGCAGACCCGTGCATCTGTTTAGCATAGATCCGTGCTTTCCGTTTTACATCGCAAAAGTTCGCTGCAAAAAATGTGCTTCGTGTTTACCTCTAGCATACGCAGACCCATGGATCTAGCGCGTGCAAACCCGTGCGTCTGTTTAGCATAGATTCGTGCTTTCCGTTTTACATCGCGGAAGCTTGTTGCAAAAAAGTGTGCTTCGTGTTTACCTCTAGCATACGCAGACCCGTAGATCTAGCGCATGCAGACCCATGCGTCTGTTTAGCATAGATCCATGCAGATTGTGTGTAGAACCATTCTTTGTGATTCCGTGCCAGGCGTGCATGTTGCACACAAAGCACTGGGTGCACTTTTATTCTTCCCAACCATCTTGCACACAAATTCAGTTTATAGGATGTTGTCATACTTCACTCTCCCTTGTCCCTTGTGCCTACACACCCATGTTGTACACAGTGGCTACGTCCGTACCTGTAGTGCTTTGACTTCCGTGGCTTGGGTGCCTATAGTACAATATGCCCGTGGGTATAGAGAGTTTACAACTCTCTAGCTGGGTATTCGGACGCATGGCACTTATACCACATTTTTGTGTATGCAGAGGGTGATGTTACCAGTGCGTCGAGAACCCCCACATGTGTGCCTATAGAGGCTTGAACCGCGTGACTCTTTTGCGTACAAACACGTGAACAAATATATAGGCTATATTAGGTTGTACACATAGAGGCTAGGAGAGCCATGTGTGTGGTGCCGTCGGATCTAAGATGGACGATTGGGTGTCCCTTAGCATTCTTGCACTCTTCTCTAGGTGTGTACACTGGTCAAAGGACCACTCATGACTGATGTCGTGCCTGTTTGATGTGACTATTCAGTTACCTTGCCATGATTAATTTGGATGTGACACCCCATTAAATTGTTTGCCCAGCGGTAAGTGTCGGAGGAGTCATGATTCGACGCTCTTGGGAAGCACAACCATCTATTGACGGTTTGTAATTCACATTGATGGACATGGTAATTGAGGTTGTCTTTCATCAAGTTTATATACTAGTCGGTTCCTGCAGGTCACCACATGTCCCCATTCTCTCCACGGAAGCGACGCGTGTAGCCATTTCCCCATCGTCCCCACCACACCCAATTCTTTTCACAGAACCTCAGCTCGATTCCAACATCACCTTTCTTGTTTGGCATGGATGATGGGAAGAACACTACCGAGTACCACGAGATACGAGCTGATGGGAACACGAAGCTCGACGTCTAGTACACCAACAAGGCTTACAAGGTCAAGGAGATCATTTCCATGTATGAGTAATGGTTGCGGGAGGACGAGCACAAGTTTGTTGGTCTGGACCTGGAGTACATTCGGAAGGATTATTGGGGGAATGGGGAAGTTGCAGTGATTCAACTAGTGATGCGCAAGCATTTTGCTCTATCATATGTGCAAGGCGAGACCACAGTGTCCGGCTTTGAAGGATTTCCTCGAAAATAAATGTATAACATTCGCTAGCGTCGATGTCAGTATGGACAGAAGGGTTCTCTTTTAAAGTTACACAAATATTCCAAGAGAGTATCACATCGACATTCGATCAAAGGCGGCCAAGAAAGGGACTCCATGGTAGACCTGGCGGCAGACATCATAGATGAATCTTACAGGAATATGAAGTCAACATTCCCAAGAGATAAGCACCACTACTGGGATTGGAAGCCACTTTCTCCAGAGCATTTGAAATATGCAACAATTGTATGTGATTTTTTTTAATTTGATTTTTTTTGCAAAGATGCTTGTTCTTATTCTAAATTTTCATGTCCTGTCACTTTTTCCTTAGGACGGGTACGTTAGCTATGAGCTTTACCTCTATATTCTGAAGATGAAGGGCCGTTTGCATAAGCGTGTGCTGCCTTGCTACCGGCGTCGACGTTTTTGAGCAATCTGCTTTTGGATGGGGTCTCAAGAGAAATATGTAGTGGTTAACTTCCATGACTTGCAGTTAGTTACTTTTTTATTTTGTGTAAAATTTTGTGGTGTTTGTTCACCCGGATGAAGTTGTACTTTGAAAAATTGTGACTTCCTGACTCCATGGTAGCCATGCTTCCCGCACACGCACCCCCATTCACGCTTTGCGTTGACATTAGTGCATCTTCCTACTATAAAATTGTGCTCTTGTTTTACATCACGGACCTTTGGTTTATGTCTTTGTGCCTGCCGTGTATTTCGCACAGGAAGCACAATTCCTGTCCAGAGTGCCCATACGTGTATTTTTCCTCATATGAACCGTGCTTTAGTTTTGCATCATTGACTTTCCTCGCTATAACAGTGCTTCAAGTTTGCATATTCACCGTGCCTCTTGGAGACGCACCCCCGTGGACCCTCTGAGTACACAACTGTGCATTTTGCGATTATAAGACCGTGCTCTAGTTTTGCATGATGGACCTTTGCTTTGTGTTGTCTGTCAGGCATGGCTTTCGCACACGAATCATAGTGCATATCCATGTATCAATATGTGTAGCTTCCTGGTATGAATTCGTGCTTCTATGTTGCATCATGTATGTTCCTGTCAAAAAATGTCCTCCATGCATGTCGCTCACTCACCACCCTGACACAAGAGTTAATGTATTTGTTTATCGGTCAGTAGTTAAAGTGTTTAGAATGTCACTTTGAGAAGCTGAGGCGGAAGAAACATAGTTGTACATACACTAGTGGAACTGACGGACGACAATGTCGAAGTATTCATATTTTTTCGTGGGTAGGGCAGTGAAGTTAGTAGAGGCATCAAATTCTGTTTGTTAGAGTCACGGTCTTTCGTGATTGTGCCGAACGTTTGTTATGAGACATTTCCTCAGAGAAGCACTGTCCCTTGTTATGAGTTGCCAGTGACCTATGATAGGAATAGTCAAGGTCATGTTTCTCTATGCCAAAATTTCTTCACCTTTTTATATGACAAACATACTTTTTATATGATAGATATTTGTTGTGGATATAAATGTATGTTGAATCACAGAGCACGAGACAAAATTGGTGAATTTTTCTTGTTATGATAACTAGGTGTTAGAATAGTAGACTTCAAGTGTTTGGTCTTCTACGTTGTATGCTGTGCTGGTTGATGACATTTTGCAATTCTTAGAATATTTTGACCTTGTTGTGGTCAGTTGTCATAATTTTGTAAGTTAGTTGTTCTCGCAACGACCTCACATAGATCTGCAAGGAGAGAAATAACAAATTTAAGAAGAAATATTATAAATCTCAATGGTATAGGTCGTTTGTATCAACAGTATATAGTGTAACGTCTTGTGATTTGACACAAACCAAACTTACTTTGTTGATAAAAAAGGATGACCTCGTATCAATGAGCGGCATCAAGTGCATTATGAATATACCGCTGTCGTCCCTGTCAATTGAGAGTAATATATCGGTGATTAAAGGATGAATAACTCATATGAATTATGAATTACAGGTTGACAAAGCACATATTGATGTACAGGTACAGTAATAAGAGACTCACTCTCTTTTGAAGTTAGTTATGCATGTCACAGGTTGTACACTGAAATCATTTATTCTGTGAGGATTGGTATTGTAAGCTGAATGGTACGCTCTCTGGAAGTTTTCGATCACAATGTCTGAATGTTCCTTTATACCGTCACAATTGATAAAAGGACACAGTGTCTCGAAGCATTTCTTCTCGAAATTAACGATTATCAAGTATATAAAGTGGCCATGTCTCACAGGAATTAACACCTAAAACAGTGAGCAGGAATATTTGTGAGGGAAAATAATAGGAAAAACTAGATAAACAAAGACCAACACAGTAGAGCGAAGTTAGCAAGATCAACTCACAAAGTTGCAGACGTTTGACATCCTATAGCCAATTGTTTTTTCTACAATGTATTGTTTTAGAAGTTCAATGCTTACATCTTTGACCTGAAATTTGTCCTACAAAAGATAGATGCTTCCTTACTATTCTTTGGTACAGTTTTTTATTCATATTTAAAAAAAGGTAGAGGAATTAAATTAAAACTTACTGAAGCTTCGATGTACATTATGTGCTTGTGTAAGTTGTGTCTACTGTAAAATTGTTCTTGCAATAACAACTCCGAGTAAGCATCCATCACGTATTCGTTCATATAACTGTAGACCTTCATTGATAGACCGAAGGTTCGATGGTCTGCCCAGCATCGTTTGATGAAAAATATCCTCTTGATGCCAAAAAAGGCCCATTGATTCTATAGTGACAAGAAGAACAGCAATGTGATCAAACTACAAGGACAATTTTGTTGAAACGTGGTGAAACCAAAACTTTGTTTCGAAGTAATATGTAAACAAAAAAATGAAAACTACAGGCTAACCACTTGAATGTCTTAGCTCCAAGTTTCTAGTCATTATAATAATAATAATAATAATAATAATAATAATAATAATAACAATAACAACATTTCAATTGAGCAAAAAAATTCTACAGCGGGAACAATGAACTCGTTATCTGTCATCTCTGCCTATTGGTGGCGTGTTCTCAACAACTATTTCATAGATGAGTTTCTCTAGGAGTGTAGGATCTCTTATATCCAACAATCTGAAGGAATCATGTTGGTTATTAGTTGGACCAGTTAGCCGGTGTTGTTGCTGCAGATCATAATGATTGTTCTGGGAGTGAGGTGCAATGGAACCGACTTGACCATTATCGATATGTTGTTGGCTATGGTAATGGTTTTGGTGCGGGCCCTCATTGTAACAGCTGTTTCTCTGTAGTACAGGCCCTCTTGTTTGCTGTTGTTACATCTATGTTGTAGACATACCGATGCCTGGTTTGCTGATTTGGTACGGAACAATCTCCGCTGATGTATTGTGTTGATGTGGGCATGAAGAATGTGTTTTATTCGTCCGTGAATGTGAGCTGCTGTAACTTTGACGATGGTTATGCTGATGGTTGTATTCATTGGGTGGGCGCTGCTGGCTGTGCAAGCGATCATTACTTTGGACATTTCTATGATGGGAGGGTTGGAAATTACAATCAGAAGGTTGTTGTTGGTATTGTTGGTTGAAGAACTGGAGATTATAATCAGAGGGGGGGTTGTTCCTGGCAATGTGTGGACATAGTATTTGGTCTGGCAGTTTGTGACCAGGCAGACTGGGTTAAATCCACAGAGTGTGACATAACAATGGGACTTTGTGACCAAGGAGATCGGGTTAAACCCACGGAGTATGTCGTAGCAGTGGGCTGTGAGAGGCAACTAACGTTTAGCACTGACTTAGGAGCTGATGTGGTAGCTATAGTTGACCCTTCAGTATAAGTAAGCATGGACCTCATCGATGAGCTTGTAGGCCCGTATATGTGCATCGGAGTATTAGGTTGACATTCTTTCAAGCCTACGTTCTCAGAGTTGGCTGGCCCGTCCTGTTGTTTTGTTGCCTTGTCAATTTCTTCATATATTGTTGAGTCAGACCATATGCTATCATCTTCAATGAATGCAACATCATGCAGGGCTTTTTGGTTGTCAACAACTTGTCGCTTATTGGAAAGATCTTCGGGTGACTGTCCTAAAGGCTCTATTATCCTTACTCTTTTCTTCATTTTCGGCGTGTCCTCGTTTGCAGCATTGGGCTGTTGGAAATATGCCCTAGAGGCAATAATAAATTAGTTATTATCATATTTCCTTGTTCATGATAACCGTTTATTATCCATGCTATAATTGTATTGATCGGAGACTTAAATGCATGTGTGGATACATAGACAAAACCATGTCCCTAGTATGCCTCTAATGGACTAGCTCGTTGATCAAAGGATGGTTAAGGTTTCCTAGCCATGGACATGAGATGTCATTTGATAATGGGATCACATCATTAGGAGAATGATGTGATGGATAAGACCCAAACTACAAACATAGCATATGATCGTGTCAGTTTATTGCTACTGTTTTCTGCATGTCAAGTATATGTTCCTATGACCATGAGATCATGCAACTCACGGATATCGGAGGAGTGCCTTGTGTGTATCAAACGTCGCAACGTAACTGGGTGACTATAAAGGTGCTCTACAGGTATCTCCGATGGTGTCTGTTGAGTTGGCATGGATCGAGACTGGGATTTGTTACTCCGTGTAAGGAGAGGTATCTCGGGGCCCACTCGGTAATGCAACATCACAATAAGCCTTGCAAGCAATGTGACTAATTGTTAGTTGTGGGATCTTGTATTACGGAACGAGTAAAGAGACTTGCCGGTAACGAGGTTGAACTAGGTATGGAGATACCGACGATCGAATCTCGGGCAAGTAACATACCGAAGAACAAAGGGAACGATATACGGGATTAACTGAATCCTTGACATAGAGGTTCGACCGATAAAGATCTTCGTAGAATATGTAGGAACCAATGTGGACGTCCAGGTCCCACCATTGGTTATTGACCGTAGAGGTGTCTCGGTCATGTCTACATAGTTCTCGAACCCGCAGGGTCTGCACACTTAAGGTTCGGTGACGTTTCGGTAGTGTACAGTTATGTATGGTGGTGACCGAAGGTTGTTCGGAGTCCCGGATGAGATCCCGGACGTCACGAGGAGATCCGGAATGGTCCGGAGGTAAAGATTCATATATAGGAAGTCCCAGTTTGGTTTCCGGAAAAGTTTCGGGCTCATCGGTAGTGTACCGGGAGTATCGGTATTGTACCGAGAGTGCCGGTAGTGTACCGAGGGACCTCCGGGAGGGGTACTTCGACCCCAAGAGGTCCATGGGCTGTGGGATAATAATAACCAGCCCTTAGTGGGCTGGGAAAGCAGCTACAAAGGCCCATGGCGCAGGAGAGAAAGTCCTAAAGCAAAAAGTGGAAAATCAGCCAATAGGAGGCAATCCTACTCCAACTAGGATTGGAGGTGAAGTAGGATTGCTCCCACCTCCTATTTCGGCCGACCCAAAGGCCTTGGCTGCCTCTCCTCTCCTCTCCTCCTATATATACTAGTGGATTGGGTGGTTTTTGGACAGAATTTCCGGCCACGTGCTACCCGTTTCACCGGTGCACAGTTTCTCCTCTAGATCGGTTTTCCGCAGCGCTTAGGCGAAGCCCTGCCGGAATCACTCCACCACCATCACCAGAGCGCCATCACTCTGCTGGTGAACTCTCTCTCCTCTCCACCTCCTCTCGCTGGATCGATACGGTGGAGATCGTCATCAAGCTGCACGTGTGCTGAACGCGGAGGTGCCGTCCGTTCGGCGCTAGATCGGAAGGACCGTGATCGAGATCGCGAGACAGTTCGTGATGAGATCGCGGAACGGATCGTGATGAGTTCGCGGGACAGATCGTGATCAAGATCGTGAGATGGATCGTGATGAGATCGCGGGACGGATCGTGATGAGTTCACGAGACGGATCGTGATTGGATCGCGGGACGGATCGTGATGAGATCGCGGAACGCTCGGCGATTTGGATCGCGAAGATGTTCGACTACACCAACCGCATTTCTTAACGCTTCCCGCCTAGCGATCTACAAGGGTATGTAGATCCACTCTCCCTCTCGTAGATGCTCATCACCATGGATAGGTTTGCGTGTGCGTAGGAAAATTTTTGTTTCCCATGCGACGTTCCCCAATAGTGGTATCAGAGCTAGGTTGATGGTTCGATGAGATCTCGAGTAGAACACAAAAGGTTTGTGGGCGTTGATGCTTAGATTGCTTCCTCCCTTGGTCGTATTTTGGTTCAGCGGGATTGTGAGATGAAGCGGCCCGGACCAACATTACTCGTACGCTTACGAGAGACCGGTTCCCTCGACGCAACTTGTTGCCTAGATGGCTTGCGGGTGACATTTTCTCTCACTTTAGTTGGATCGGATTCGACAAAGGCGGTCCTTGAGAAGGTTGAAAAGCAAACTAGTGTATCACCATTGTGGTTTATGCGTAGGTGAGAATCGTTCTTGCTAGATACCCATAGCAGCCACGTAAAATATGCAACAACAATTAGAGGACGTCTAACTTGTTTTTGCAGGGTATGTTGTGATGTGATATGGCCAATTACATGATGAGATATATGTGATGTATGAGATGATCATGTGATGTATAGATTATCACGACTTGCATGTCGATGAGTACGGCAACCGGCAGGAGCCATAGGGTTGTCTTTAATTATTGTATGACCTGCGTGTCAATCATTAAGCGCTATGTGATGCTTTACTTTATCGCTACGGTAGCAATAGTAGTAGAGGCATGCAGGGCGTGACAACCCCAATGGCAACACATTGATGGAGATCAAGATGATGGAGATCATGGTGTTGTGCCGGTGACGATGGAGATCATGCCGATGTTTCAAAGATGGAGATCTTAAACACAAGTTCATGGCCATATCATGTCACTTATGAATTGCATGAGATGTTAATCCTTTTATGCACCTTGTTTTGCTTAGTACGGCGGTAGCATTATAAGGTGATCCCTCACTTGAATTTCAAGATGAACTGTGTTCTCCCCGAGTGTGCACCGTTGCGAAAGTTCGTTGTGTTGAGACACCACGTGATGATCGGGTGTGATAGACTCTACGTTCACATACAACGGGTGCAAGCCAGATTTGCACGCGTAGAACACTCGGGTTAAACTTGACGAGCCTAGCATGTACAGACATGGCCTCGGAACACGAGAGACCGAAAGGTCGAACATGAGTCATATAGTAGATATGATCAACATAATGATGTTCACCATTGCAGCCACCTCAACTCACGTGATGATCGGACTTGAGTTGGTGAATTTGGATCATGTATCACTCGAATGATCGGAGGGATGTCAATTTGAGTGGGAGTTCTTAAGTAATATGATTAATTGAACTCATTATCATGAACATAGTCAAAGTGTCTTTGCAAATTATGTTGTAGATTACTAGCTCGCGCTGTAGCTCCCTTGTATTTTTATATGTTCCTAGAGAAATAGAATTGAAAGATGTTGGTAGCAAAATTGCGGACTGGGTCCGTGATCTGAGGATTGTCCTCATTGCTGCACATAAGGCTTATGTCCTTAATGCACCGCTCGGTGCGCCACCCCCTCTAGCGTCGTCTATAGATGTTGTGAACATCTAACAGGCACGTTTCGATGACTAGTTGATAGTTTAGTGCGTCTTGCATTACGGCTTAGAATTGAGGCTCCAAAACGTTTTGAACGTCACGGAACATATGAGATGTTCTAGAGCAGAGATTGTGATCTCAGGCTCGTGCCTTTGTTGCGAGATATGAGATCTCCAACAAGATTCTTTGCTTGTAAGATGAAGGAGAATAGCTCAATCGTTGAGCATGTACTCAGATTGTCTGGGTACTACAATCGCTTGAATCAAGTGGGAGTTGATCTTCCAGATAAGATAGTGATTGATATAGTTCTCCAAGTCACTGTCACTAAAGCTACTAGAACTTAGTGATGAACTATAATACACCAGGATAGAAGTATTGATCCCTGAGCTGTTCGCGATGTTTGACACCGCGAAGGTAGAAATCAAGAAGGAGCGTCAAGTGTTGATGGTTAATCAAACCACTAGTTTCGAAAAGGGCAAGAGCAAGGAGGGAAACTTCATGGATAGCAAGGCAGTTGCTGCTCCAGTGAAGCAACCCAAAGTTGAACTCAAACCCGAGACTAAGTGCTTCTATTATGAGGTGAGAGGTCGCTGAAGCGGAACAACCCTAGATACTTGGTAGATAAGAAGGCTGGCAACATCGATAGAAGTATATTTGATATACGAGTTATTGATGTGTACCTTGCTAGTACTCCTAGTAGCACCTAGGTATTGGATACCGGTTCGGTTGCTAAATGTTAGTAACTCGAAATAAAAGCTACGGAATAAACGGAGAACTAGCTAAGGGTGAGGTGACGATGTGTTGGAAATGTTTCCAAGGTTGATGTGATCAACATCGCACGCTCTCTCTACCTTCAGGATTAGTGACGAACCTAAATAAATGTTATTTGGTGTTTTGCATTGAGCATGAACATGATTAGATCATGTTTGTTGCAATACGGTTATTCATTTAAGTCAGAGAATAATAGTTATTCTGGTTACATGAATAATACCTTCAATGGTCATGCACCCAGTGAGAATGGTTTGTTGAAATCTTGATCGTAGTAGTACACTGTTCATAACATTGATGTCAAAAGATACAAAGTTAATAATGATAGTACCACATACTGGTGGCACTGCCGCTAAATGTCATATTGGTATAAAGCGCATGTAGAAACTCCATGCTGATGGATATTTGGACTCATCGATTTCGAATCGGTTGAGACATGCGAACCATGCCTCTTGGGCAAGATGACTAAAGGACCCCGTTGGATGGAGCGGGCAAGTGATTCATTGGAAATGATACATGTTGATGTATGCAATCTAGTGAGTCTTGTAGCGTGCAGTGGATATCGTTATTTTCTTACCTTCACTGATGATTTGAGTAGATATGGTGTATATTTACTTAATGAAACACAAGTCTGAATCGTTTGAAAGGTTCAAGCAAATTCAGAGTGAAGTTTAAAGATCATCGTGACAAGAAGATAAAAGTTACCGCGATATGATCGTGGAGGTGAATATCTGAGTTACGAGTTTGGCATACAACTTAAGACAACGTGAAATTTGTTTCACAACTAACGCCACCTGGAACACCATGGTGTGATGGTGTGTCCGAACATCATAGTCATGCTCTATTGATATAGTGCATAATGTGATGTCTCTTATCATTTTACTACTATAATTTTTGGGGTTATGCATTAGAGACAACTACATTCACTTTAAATAGGGCATCATCTAAATCCGTTGAGATGACACCGTGTGAATTATGGTTTGATAGAAACCTAAGCTGTCATTTCTTAATGTTTGGGGCTGCGATGCTTGTGTGGCAAATGTTTTCACATAATAAGCTAGAACCCAAAGCGGACAAATGTATCTTCATAGAATACCCTAAGAACAGATGGGTATGCCTTCTATCTCAGATCCGAGTGCAAAGTGTTTGTTGCTAGAACTGGGTCCTTTCTCGAGAAAAAGTTTCTCTCGAAAGAATTGAGTGGGAGGAAGATAGAACTTGATGAGGTTGTTAAACCTTTGTTCAACAGAGAGTAGCGCAGCGCAGAAAGATGTTTCTATGAAGCCTACGTTAGTTGAAGAGGAAGTTAATGATGATGATCATGAAGCTTCAGGATCAAGTTACTATCGAACTTCGTAGGTCGACAAGGATGTGTACTGCTCCTGAGCGGTACGACAACTCTGTCTTGGAGGTCATGTTGTTGGACAACGATGAACCTACGAGCTATGGAGAAGCGATGATGGGCCCGGATTCCGACAAATGGTTGGAGGCCATGACATCCGAGATAGGATCCATGTATTAAAACCAAGTGTAGACTTTGGTAGACTTGCTCGTTGGACGGCAGGTCGTTGAGTACAAATGGATCTTTAAAATGAAGACAGACACTGATGGTGAATGTCACTATTTGTAAAGCTCGACTTGTTGCAAAGATGTTTGTGACAAGTTCAAGGAGTTGACTACGATGAGACTTTCTCACTCGTAGCGATGCTAAAATTCTGTTGGAATTATGTTAGCAGTTGTTGTGTTTTCAATTATGAAATCTGGCAGATGGATGTCAAAACATCGTTTCCTTAATGGTTTACTTGAGGAAAGGTTGTATGTGATACAACAATAAGGTTTTGTCAGGCCTAAGGATGCTAAAAGGTGTGCAAGCTTCGGTGATCCTTCCATGGACTGAAGCAAGCATCTCGGAGTTGGAATATACGCTTTGATGAGGTGATCAAAGTTTTGATGTTTATACAAAGTTTATGAGAAACTTGTATTTGCAATAAAGTGAGTGGGAGCACTATAGAATTTCTAATAAGTATATGTGGATGACATATTGTTGTTCAGAAATAATGTAGAGTTTCTGGAAAGCATAAAACGGTTATTTGGAAAGTGATTTTCAAAGGAAGACTTGGATAAAGCTACCTAATTGTTGAGCATCAAAATCTATAGAGATAGATCAAGATGCTTGATGAGACTTTCAATGAGTGCATACCTTCACAAGATTTTGAAAGAGTTCAAAATGGATCAGCCAGAGAAATAGTTCTCGTCTGATTTGTAAGGTGTGAAGTTGAGTGAGACTCAAAGCTCGACAACGGCAGAAGAAAGAGAAAGGACGAACGTCGTCCCCTATGCCTTAGCCATAGGATCTATATTACGCCATGCTGTGTACCGCACCTATGTGTGCCTTGCCATGAGTCTGTCAAGGGGTACAAGAGTGGTCCAGGAGTGGATCACTGGACAGCGGTCGGAATTATCCTTAGTAACCAGAGGACTAAGGAAATGTTTCTTGATTATGGAGGTGATAAAGAGTTCGTCGTAAAGAGTTACGTCGATGCAAGCTTTAACACCTATCCGGATGACTAGTAGTAGCAATCTGGATACGTATAGTGGAGCAGCCATTTGGAGATAGTACCAAGTGGAGTGTGGTAGCAGTGTTTACGGTTTGACATAGAGATATGCAAAGTACACACGGATCTGAATATCGCAGACCCGTTGACTATAAGACCTCTCTCACATGCAAAGCATGATCGAGCCCCAGAACTCATTGGGTGTTAGATTCATAACAATGTGAATCACATGGTGATGTGAACTAGATTATTGACTCTAGTGCAAGTGGGAGACTGTTGGAAATATGCCCTAGAGGCAATAATAAATTAGTTATTATCATATTTCCTTGTTCATGATAACCGTTTATTATCCATGCTATAATTGTATTGATCGGAGACTTAAATGCATGTGTGGATACATAGACAAAACCATGTCCCTAGTATGCCTCTAATGGACTAGCTCGTTGATCAAAGGATGGTTAAGGTTTCCTAGCCATGGACATGAGATGTCATTTGATAACGGGATCACATCATTAGTAGAATGATGTGATGGATAAGACCCAAACTACAAACATAGCATATGATCGTGTCAGTTTATTGCTACTGTTTTCTGCATGTCAAGTATATGTTCCTATGACCATGAGATCATGCAACTCACGGATATCGGAGGAGTGCCTTGTGTGTATCAAACGTCACAACGTAACTGGGTGACTATAAAGGTGCTCTACAGGTATCTCCGATGGTGTCTGTTGACTTGGCATGGATCGAGACTGGGATTTGTTACTCCGTGTAACGGAGAGGTATCTCGGGGCCCACTCGGTAATGCAACATCACAATAAGCCTTGCAAGCAATGTGACTAATTGTTAGTTGCGGGATCTTGTATTACGGAACGAGTAAAGAGACTTGCCGGTAACGAGGTTGAACTAGGTATGGAGATACCGACGATCGAATCTCGGGCAAGTAACATACCGAAGAACAAAGGGAACGATATACGGGATTAACTGAATCCTTGACATAGAGGTTCGACCGATAAAGATCTTCATAGAATATGTAGGAACCAATGTGGACGTCCAGGTCCCGCCATTGGTTATTGACCGTAGAGGTGTCTCGGTCATGTCTACATAGTTCTCGAACCCGCAGGGTCTACACACTTAAGGTTCGGTGACGTTTCGGTAGTGTAGAGTTATGTATGGTGGTGACCGAAGGTTTTTCGGAGTCCCGGATGAGATCCCGGATGTCACGAGGAGCTCCGGAATGGTCCGGAGGTAAAGATTCATATATAGGAAGTCCCAGTTTGGTTTCCGGAAAAGTTTCGGGCTCATCGGTAGTGTACCGGGAGTGCCGGTAGTGTACCGGGGGACCTCCGGGAGGGGTACTTCGACCCCAAGAGGTCCATGGGCTGTGGGAGAATAATAACCAGCCCTTAGTGGTCTGGGAAAGCAGCCACAAAGTCCCATGGCGCAGGAGAGAAAGTCCTAAAGCAAAAAGTGGAAAATCAGCCAATAGGAGGCAATCCTACTCCAACTAGGATTGGAGGTGAAGTAGGATTGCTCCCACCTCCTATTTCGGCCGACCCAAAGGCCTTGGCTACCTCTCCTCTCCTCTCCTCCTATATATACTAGTGGATTGGGTGGTTTTTGGACAGAATTTCCGGCCACGTGCTACCCGTTTCACCGGTGCACAGTTTCTCCTCTAGATCGGTTTTCCGCAGCGCTTAGGCGAAGCCCTGCCGGAATCACTCCACCACCATCACCAGAGCACCATCACGCTGCCGGTGAACTCTCTCTCCTCTCCACCTCCTCTCGCTGGATCGAGACGGTGGAGATCGTCATCAAGCTGCACGTGTGCTGAACGCGGAGGTGTCGTCCGTTCGGCGCTAGATCGGAAGGACCGTGATCGAGATCGCGAGACAGTTCGTGATGAGATCACGGAACGGATCGTGATGAGTTCGTGGGACAGATCGTGATCAAGATCGTGAGACGGATCGTGATGAGATCGCGGGACGGATCGTGATGAGTTCACGGGACGGATCGTGATTGGATCGCGGGACGGATCGTGATGAGATCGCGGAACGCTCGGCGATTTGGATCGCGAAGATGTTCGACTACACCAACCACGTTTCTTAACGCTTCCCGCTTAGCGATCTACAAGGGTATGTAGATCCACTCTCCCTCTCGTAGATGCTCATCACCATGGATAGGTTTGTGTGTGCGTAGGAAATTTTTTGTTTCCCATGCGACGTTCCCCAACAACTTGTCGCTTATTGGAAAGATCTTCGGGTGACTGTCCTAAAGGCTCTATTATCCTTACTCTTTTCTTCATTTTCGGCGTGTCCTCGTTTGCAGCATTGGGCATCATCAATGAGGGTCTCTTGTCAGCTATCATTCCTTCGTTGGCTTGGTTTACATGCTATCTCTTTAACACTTTAGCGCTCACACTGTTAGTTGGATTATCGGTAGCTGGTGCCCGTATTTGTACAGTGGCATCTTTCCTTGTGCTGTTAAAAGTGGAAGCAACAGATTGAGTATCAGTGGTGGATGCAGGTTTTTTTGTTGAGTGTGTTCACCAGTTGTGTTAACCAGTTCAATTCCAGAACTGCTGCCGGAACTGCAGGGGACAACTGTTGTACTAGTGGGTGTGTGGCTGAACTTGGAGTCTAATGGAAATTCATATGATTTGGACTCACCAATCTTGTTCTCATCACTCAAATTGCTAGTAGCATTGACATGGGCTTTCATGGTGGGAGAAGAGCATTTGTCGATAGCAGTGTCTACCTTGTTAACAGCTCCGGATACAATGAGCTTCTTCGTGCTTTTTGGAAAAATTTCAACAATTGTGTCATCGGCGTTGGAACATGCAATACTGTCTGGCATTTGAATAAAAAGAGAAGCAGGCTGCTCAATAGTCTCACTTGTCAATGGAGAGACGGTGTTTAACTGTTTCTCATCTGTACAGTCTGAGGTGTGAGCTTCAGCACCAGTAAATTTGCTTGATTGTGTTGGTTCTGTGATTACATGTTCTCGTTCTGTGGAAGCTGTGTTGCAGATGTTGGCTGCAATTGGTGCAGTGTTGTCGGATGAATTTTCACCAGTTAGTATCATTCCTGTGTTCTTGTCCAACAAGTCAGATGTTGGTATGAAATGTTCATGAATAGGTATCCCATCAAGGCAGACATTATAAAAGTCTCTCAAAGTTTCCAGATGTGACCTAGCATTGGCATACAAGTCTTTGGTCTTGAGGTCTATCTCAATCACCTCCAAGTGCAATTTAAGCTCAGTTGATGTTTGATGCTGTAAGGATAGTTGTTTATTGAACTGTTCCTTATCATACCGGTTTTGGGAGGGTGACACAGGAGTACCGCAACAACCATTTATATTATCCATCGAGGATGATTAGGCACGTGCAAAATTGGTTGAGCCACTTCTACATGATCTTTGAGGATTTTCTTTGTGGTTATAAGGAAGTGATGGAAAAAATGGAAGGAAGTGATGAAAACGTTTTTCTTCGTTGGATTCATCTTTCTGTAATCTCAAGCAGCACAACTAACCTATTGTAGGTAGGAGGCACATGTAACGTAAACGAAGCATGCTGTAGAAACGACGACCAACATGTAACCTATTGTAGGTAGCGCATCTGAAATGATTGAGTAGTGGCAGTTATATCTTAATGCAGCAAGCTCAGGTACCTGTTTCCTATATATGTTGACTTATATGTTGAATCAGTTTGAAAACTCAAAGGGTGTGCAATTATTGACAATTTAAAACAAAAAATATGGGTCATGGGTTCGACATGACTCACCGAAGATAATTTGCATTCTAGCACAAACTGTTCTAAGTAGGCTTCTAGTTTGGTACCCATTCGAAAGAATGACCCTTTACAGCCATTTGGTGGGTAGAAAGGTGTGCACCTTATATCCTTTAGCTGTGATAATGGGCAAGAAAACAAATAAGTATAGTACAGGTCAAATTAAATTAAGATATGGAAGCTAAATCATTCTGCTAAGAGGTAGAGTCCAGAGAGTAACAAAGAATGAACTTCACTCACAGGGTGTTTGCCAAAATTCCCATCCTCTGATGATAGTCTATCTAGGTTAGTATAATTCTTAACAACATTTGTATCCCAGATAGGTAGCCTCGATGGCAAATCATTTTTCATGTGCATGACCTTGATATCCAGGTACGCAAAGTAGCTTATCTGCCGGAGATAAAAAGGTTAAAAATGGATCAGATGCTCACCACTTACGATGGAAGATAATTCAAAATAAAAAAAATTAGTGAACCAACCACGGGTATCAGGAGGCAGCCACACAATGCGCCGATGAATTCCTTATCCTTGAATGTCTGGAGTGATGTCACCAACTTGTCTAGAGTAGATCCGGACCAATCATATGATGGGATATCTTATATTGGTCCTTCAAGAGCTTCTAGGTAATCTGGGCTTACACATTCATATGTCGTCGGGCATAGAAATACTATTGTTGCAAACATCACAAAAACCTGCTGAAATAATTCTCCTATCAGCTCCGTGGTCATGAGATCAATCAGTTCTCTGATGCTTGGAGTCGGCGCGGCACAATTTGTCTCAGACTTAACCTAACATCTGAAAGCTTCTGAGCACCTTTTAGGAATAATTTTGCCTCCCAGTGGAATTCCCAATATGCAGTGCACGGTGTAAAAGTTTATAAGGAATGTGAATCCACTAGGTAATATGAAAGAACTTGAGCTGCTGTCAAAGTAACATACAAGCCATTGAAGGAAACACCTTGGGAGCTCTTGGCAGCACAAGTCTAGTAGATTCCCGAAACCAATGTCTTTGACAAGTTGCTTCTGGTCGTCTGTTAGGTTGTCACAAACAGATATGAACTTCTTAAGGCTCAGTTTTGTACTGAAATCTTCTTCATACTCGGCCATTGTATCTGCTCTGCGAACAAAATTAAGAATTGAATTTCAAGAAATGTATTGAAACTTCAGTATAAATGTCTTGCCGATAATAAACACGTATGAGACCATTATTACTCATTTTTGAAAGCAAATGCAACAAGACACATGGGAATCACTGAAAAAAGAACCTACTGCGAGCCTGATATTTTCTTCTTCCTTCTGTACTCCTGAACGAGCTTTTCGTGCGCTGTATGTTTGGACTCGGTTCTTATCCTTTCCTTTTCTAGTTGTTCAGGGACCATGAAATCTTGTGTCACGAGCTCTGTGCCATCGACATACTGAGATTGGGTCTCTAAGAGCTGTGGACTGGAGTCCATCCCATCCATTGCTACATAATAGACCATGATACATGATGATTACTACCTCAACTAGCTAGGACAGATGTTAACAGCTGCTGTGACATTATCATTGACATCTGAATTAATTGAGAGAGATATTTAGTCCGAGTTAACTAGCATAAGTACTATCTGACTATTATAGAGCATGAAAGTTGTTTGTAACACTTTGAATAGGAGGATCAAAATTAAAATCAGCATACCGCTAACAGGTTAGAACTGTGGGTCAGTCCAGTGAAACCTCGATCGGAACTGTAAGTAACGCCCATCAAATCTTTCCTGTGAAGCAATTCCCGACCTCGACCAGCGACCCTGACCCCTGGGATTTCGTAAAATATTTCAATAAATTTAATTCACGTGCCATCTCTCTCGTGTTGCATTTCCTCATCCAAACATGAATTTAGCTGGTCTTGCCGAAATTTTTTCGTTCAAAAATTGAAATAACATGTGAAGCGCTGCAACTAGGAACTAAGTAGCAGGTGCAAGGTGTAATTTGTTACCTCAACAGGAGGCTCACGACATGGAGGAAGAGGGAGGGCGATTTTTCAGGGGAAGAGGGAGGAGTAGAGAGAATTTATATGACCAATCAGTAGGAATTCCTCAGGAGAGCTAGGATATCCATCCTCAAATTGTTTTCAACGACGCCAGATGGGGAGTGAACAAACTAAGATCTGGAATTCATTGATGGCTGACCCCACTGGCCAGATGGGGAGTGAACGAACTGAGATCTAGAATTCATTGACAGCGGACCACGCAGGTCAGTAAGAGCAACCATTGTAGAGCCCGCATGTCAGTATGGCTCGACTGCATCTAGGACTTTCCGTCTTGTTGCACGAAAAGTGACCCACTTGTCTAGGAAGAAACCTTTGGAGGGCCCATGTGTCAGTACGACGGCTCAGGTTCTGCTCTAGACTTTTCCCGTAGGCCAAGAAAGAAGGGTGCTCTCTCTCTCTATTTTTTGCGTCTGTGTCCCTTTTCCTGCATCTCGTTCAAATCCAAAATCACCCATGGAGATTTGAGAGTTGCCTAGGACAGGAAAGTAGATCGCGCACAAAATTGAAGTGGATCCGGATCCGAGCGGTCTAGGGTTTAGATTCTGTTGGGGAACGTTGCATGGGAAACAAAAAAATTCCTACGCACATGAAGATTTATCCATGGTGATGAGCATCTACGAGAGGGAGAGTGGATCTACATCCCCTTGTAGGTCGCTAAGCGGGAAGCGTTAAGAAACGCGGTTGGTGTAGTCGAACGTCTTCGCGATCCAAATCACCGTGCATCCCGCGATCCAATCACGATCCGTCCCGCGATCCACTCACGATCCATCCCGCGATACGATCACGATCCGTCCCACGAACTTGATCACGGACCATCTCACGAACTTGATCACGATCCTTCCGATCTAGCACCGAACGGACGGCACCTCCGTGTTCAGCACACGTACAGCTTGATGACGATCTCCACCGTCTTGATCCAGCAAGGAGTGGAGAGGAAGAAGAGTTCTCCGGCAGCCTGACGGCGCTCCGGCGATGGTGGTGGAGCAATTCCGGCAGGGCTTTGCCTAAGCACTGCAGAAAACCGATCTAGAGGAGAAACTATGCACTGGAGGAACGGGTAGCACGTGGCTGAAAATCTAGTGCAAAAACCCTCAATACCACCAGTATATACAGGAGGAGAGGAGGAGAGGAGGCAGCTTGGACTCCAAGCCTTCTAGGCTTCGGCCGAACTAGGAGAGGAGGAGTCCACCTCCTCCACTCCTAGTAGGATTAGGATTCATCCTTTTTTTTCCTTTTTGCCTTTTTCCACCTTTTTCCTTTTGGGTTTTCTTCTCCAGCCACATGGGCCTTGTGTGGGAGTTTCCACCAGCCCACTAAGGGCTGATATTCACTCTCCCACAGCCCATGAAGCCTCTTGGGTCGAAATAGCCCTCCCGGAGGTCTCCCGATACACTACTGGCACTCCCGATACACTAACGATAAGCCCAAAACTTTTCCGGCAACCAAACAAGACTTCCTATATATGAATCTTTACCTCCGAACCATTCTGGAGCTCCTCGTGACGTCCAGAATCTCATCCGGGACTCCGAACAAACTTCGGTCACCACCATACATAACTCTATACTACCGAAACGTCACCAAACCTTAAGTGTGCAGACCCTGCGGGTTCGAGAACTATGTAGACATGACCGAGACACCTCTACGGTCATTAACCAATGGCGGGACCTAGATGTCCAAATTGGTTCCTACATATTCTACGAAGATCTTTATCGGTCGAACCTCTATGTCAAGGATTCAGTTAATCCCGTATGATGTTCCCTTTGTTCTTCGGTATGTTACTTGCCCGAGATTCGATCGTCGGTATCTCCATACCTAGTTCAACCTCGTTGCTGGAAAGTCTCTTTACTCATTCCGTAATACAAGATCCTGTGACCAACACTTAGTCACATTGCTTGCAAGGCTTATTGTGATGTTGTATTACCGAGTGGGCCCTAAGATACCTCTCCGTCACACGGAGTAACAAATCCCAGTCTTGATCCATGCCAACTCAACAGACACCCTCGGAGACACCTGTAGAGCACCATTATAGTCAACCAGTTACGTTGCGACGTTTGATACACACAAGGTACTCCTTCGATATCTGTGAGTTGCATGATCTCATGGTGATAGGAACATATGCTTGACATGTAGAAAACAGTAGCAATAAACTGACACGGTCATAAGCTACGTTTGTAGTTTGGGTCTTGTCCATCACATCATTCTCCTAATGATGCGATCCCGTTATCAAATGACATCTCATGTCCATGGCTAGGAAACCTTAACCATCTTTCAATCAACGAGCTAGTTCACTAGAGGTATACTAGGGACATTGTATTTGTCTATGTATCCACACATGTATCCATGTTTCCAATTAATACAATTATAGCATGGATAATAAACGATTATCATGAACAAGGAAATACAATAATAAACACTTTATTTATTGCCTCTAGGGCATATTTCCAACAGTCTCCCACTTGCACTAGAGTCAATAATCTAGTTCACATCACTATGTGATTTACATTGTAATGAACCGAACACCCATGCAGTTCTGGTGTTGATCATGTTTAGCCCTTGGAAGAGGTTTAGTCAACGGGTCTACAACATTCAGATCCGTGTGCACTTTGCAAATATTTATGTCTTTCTCCAAGATGTAATCGCGGATGGAGTTGAAGCGTCGCTTTATGTGTCTGGTCCTCTTGTGAAACCTTGGTTCCTTGGCTAGAGCAATGGCACCAGTGTTGTCACAGAACAGGTTCATTGGATTCAGTGCACTGGGCACTACTCCAAGATCCGTCATGAACTACTTCATCTAGACACCTTGCCGCCTCCGAGGCTGAGATGTATTCCGCTTCGCACGTAGAATCAGCTACCACGCTTTGCTTAGAACTGCACCAGCTTACCGCTCCCCCGTTAAGAATAAATACGTATCCGGTTTGTGACTTAGAGTCGTCCGGATCAGTGTCAAAGCTTGCATCAACGTAACCCTTTACGACGAGCTCTTCATCACCTTCATAAACGAGAAACATTTCCTTAGTCCTTTCCGGGTACTTAAGGATATTCTTGACCGCTTGCCAGTGCTCCACTTCAGGATCACTTTGAAACCTTCCGGCCATACTTATGGCAAGGCTGACATCGGGTCTTATGCACAACATTGCATACATGATAGAGCCTATGGTTGAAGCATAGGGGATGACACTCATCTTTTCTCTATCTTCTGCAGTTACTGGGCATTGAGTCTTACTCAACTTCACACCTTGTAATACAGGCAAGAACCCCTTCTTGGACTGTTCCATTTTGAACTTCTTCAAAACTTTATCAAGGTATGTGCTCTGTGAAAGTGCTATTAAGCGTCTCGATCTATCTCTATAGATCTTAATGCCTAATATGAAAGCAGCTTCTCCTAGGTCCTTCATTGAAAAACTCTTGTTCAAATATTCCTTCACGCTTTCCAGCATTTCTATGTTGTTTCCAATCAGCAATATGTCATCCACATATAATACTAGAAACGCTATAGAGCTCCCACTCACTTTCTTGTAAATACAAGCTTCTCCGTAAACTTGTATAAACTCAAACGCTTTGATAACCTCATCAAATCGCTTATTCCAACTCCGAGATGCTTGCATCAGTCCATAAATGGATCGCTGGAGTTTGCAAACTTTGTCAGCATTCTCTGGATCGACAAAACCTTCGGGTTGCATCATATACAACTCTTCCTCAAGGAAACCGTTTTTAGCGACAAACACTTTGCATCATATACAACTCTTCGGGTTGCATCATATACAACTTTGTCAGCATTCCGTTTTTAGCGACAAACACTTTGCCTTCGGATCTGAGATAGAAGGTATACCCGACTGTCTCTTTTGGGTATCCTATGAAGACGCATTTCTCCGCTTTGGGTTCCAGCTTTTCAGGCTGAAGCTTTTTGACATAAGCATCACATCCCCAAACTTTAAGAAACGACAAATTTGGCTTCTTGCCAAACCACAGTTCATATGGCGTCGTCTCAACGGATTTTGATGGTGCCCTATTTAAAGTGAATGTAGCTGTCTCTAATGCATAACCCCAAAACGATAGTGGCAAATCAGCAAGAGACATCATAGAACGCACCATATCTAATAAGGTTCGATTACGATGTTCGGACACACCATTACGCTGTGGTGTTCCGGGCGGTGTCAACTATGAAACAATTCCACACTGTCTTAAGTGACTGCCAAACTCATAACTCAGATATTCACCTCCTCGATCAGATCGCAGGAACTTAATCTTCTTGTTACAATGATTCTCAACTTCACTATGAAATTGCTTGAACTTTTCAAACGTTTCAGACTTGTGTTTCATTAAGTAAATATACCCATATCTACTTAAGTCATCAGTGAAGGTGAGAAAATAACGATATCCACCACGCGCTGTAACATTCATTGGACCGCACACATCGGTGTGTATGATTTCCAATAAGTCACTCGCCCGTTCCATTGTTCCAGAGAACGGCGTTTTAGTCATCTTGCCCATGAGGCATGGTTAACATGTGTCAAGTGATGGAAAATCAAGTGACTCCAAAAGTCCATCAGCATGGAGCTTCCTCATGCGTTTTACACCAATATGACCTAAACGGCAGTGCCACAAGAAAGTGGTACTATCATTATCAATTCTACATCTTTTGGCATCAATGTTATGAACATGTGTGTCATCACTATCAAGATTCAATATGAATAAACCCCTAACATTGGGTGCATGACCATAAAAGATATTACTCATATAAATAGAACAACCTTTATTCTCTGATTTAAATGAGTAACCGTCTCGCAATAAACAAGATCCAGATATAATGTTCATGCTTAACGCAGGCACTAAATAACAATTATTCAGGTTCATCACTAATCCTGATGGTAATCGAAGAGAGAGCGTGCCGACGGCAATCACATCAACATTGGAACCATTTCCCACGCGCATCGTCACTTCGTCCTTTGCCAGTCTTCCGTTTATTCCGTAGTTCCTGCTTTGAGTTGCAAATGTGAGCAACCGAACCGGTATCAAATACCCAGGCACTACTACGAGAGCTGGTAATGTACACATCAATAACATGTATATCATATATACCTTGTTTATCGTTGGCCGCCTTCTTGTCAGCCAGGTACTTGGGGCAGTTCCGTTTCCAGTGACCAGTTCCTTTGCAATGAAAGCACTCGGTTTCTGGCTTGGGTCCATGCTTGGGCTTCTTTGCAGGAGTAGCAACTGCTTTGCCATCCTTCTTGGTTTTACCCTTCTTGCCCTTGCCCTTGACTTTGCCATTTTTCTTGAAACTAGTGGTTTTATTGACCATCAACACTTGATGTTCTTTATGGATTTCAGACTCAGCGACTTTTAGCATTGCAAACAGCTCGGCGACTGACTTGTTCATCATGTGCATGTTATAGTTCATCACAAAGCTCTTGTAACTAGGTGGCAGTGATTGAAGAACTCTGTCAGTGATCGCCTCTGGCGGAAGGGCAATTCCCAACTCCACTAGACGAGTTGAATACCCAGACATTCTGAGTATATGTTCACTGATAGACCCGTTCTCCTCCATCTTGCAAGCATAGAACTTATCGGAGGTTTCATACCTCTCGATCCGGGCGTTCGTCTGAAAGATAAACTTCAACTCTTCGAACATCTCATATGGTCCATGACGTTCAAAACGTCTTTGAAGTCCCGGTTCTAAGCCATACAATATTGCACACTGAACGATTGAGTAATCTCCAGTACGTGCCTCCCAAGCGTTCTTAACGTCTTCGGAGGTCATGTCTTCTGGTTGGTCACCAAGCGGTGCATCAAGGACATATGATTTCTGGGAAGCCGTGAGGATAATCCTAAGATTACGGGCCCAGTCAACAAAGTTACTTCCATCATCTTTCAGTTTAGCTTTCTCTAGGAACGCATTAAAATTCAGGGGTGCTACTGTGCGAGCCATTGATCTACAACATAAATATGCAAAGTTCACTTAGACTATTGTTCAAGATAATGAGTTCAGTTAATCAAATTACTAAAGCTCCCACTCAAATTGACATCCCTCAGGTCATCTGAGTGTCACATGATCCAAATCCACCAACTCAAGTCCGATCATCACGTGAGTTGAGGTGGCTTCAATGGTGAACATCATTATGTTGATCATATCTACTATATGACTCATGTTCAACCTTTCGGTCTCTTGTGATTCGAGGCCATGTCTGTACATGCTAGGCTCGTCAAGTTTAACCCGAGTGTTCTACGCGTGCAACACTGGCTTGCACCCGTTGTATGTGAACGTAGAGACTATCACACCCGATCATCACATGGTGTCTCAACACGACGAACTTTCGCAATGGTGCACACTCGGGGAGAACACAATTTTATCTTGAAATTTAAGTGAGGGATCACCTTATAATGCTACCGTCGTACTAAGCATAACAAGGTGCATAAAAGTATTAACATCACATGCAATTCATAAGTGACATGATATGACCATAAACTTGTGCTTTAGATCTCCATCTTGAAAGCACCGGCATGATCTTCATCGTCACCGGCATGAAACCATGATCTCCATCATCTTGATCTCCATCAACGTGTCGCCATCGAGGTTGTCATGCCCTTCATGCTTCTACTACTATTGCTACCGTTTAGCGATAAAGTAAAGCATTACATAGCGCTTAATGATTGACACGCAGGTCATACAATAATTAAAGACAACCATATGGCTCCAGTCGGTTGCCGTACTCATCGACATGCAAGTCGTGAAATTCTATACATCACATGATCATCTCATACATCACATATATCACATCATGTAATTGGCCATATCACATCACAACATACCCTGCAAAAACAAGTTAGACGCCCTCTAATTGTTGTTGCATGTTTCACGTGGCTGCTACGGGTTTCTAGCAAGAACGATTCTCACCTACGAATAAACCACAATGGTGATACATAATTTGCTTTTCAACCTTCTCAAGGACCGCCTTTGTTGAATCCGATCCAACTAAAGTGAGAGAAACTGCCACCCACAAGCCATCTAGGCAACAAGTTGCGTCGAGGGAACCGGTCTCTCGTAAGCGTATGAGTAATGTTGGTCCGAGCCGCTTCATCTCACTATACCGCTAAACCAAAATCCGACCAAGGGAGGAAGCAATCTAAGCATCAATGCCCACAAACCTTTTGTGTTCTACTCGAGATCTCATCTACACATAGACCTAGGTCTGATACCACTGTTGGGGAACGTTGCATGGGAAACAAAAAAATTCCTACGCACACGAAGATCTATCCATGGTGATGAGCATCTACGAGAGGGAGGGTGGATCTACATACCCTTGTAGATCGCTAAGCGGGAAGCGTTAAGAAACGCGGTTGGTGTAGTCGAACGTCTTCGCGATCCGAATCGCCGTGCGTCCCGCGATCCAATCACGATCCGTCCCATGAACTTGATCACGATCCGTCTCACGAACTTGATCACGATCCTTCCGATCTAGCACCGAACGGACGGCACCTCCGCGTTCAGCACACGTACAACTGATGACGATCTCCACCGTCTTGATCCAGCAAGAAGGAGTGGAGAGGAAGAAGAGTTCTCTGGCAGCCTGACGGCGCTCCGGCGATGGTGGTGGAGCAATTCCGTCAGGGCTTCGCCTAAGCACTGCAGAAAAGCGATCTAGAGGAGAAACTATGCACTGGAGGAACGGGTAGCACGTGGCTGAAAATTTAGTGCAAAAACCCTCAATACCACTAGTATATATTGGAGGAGAGGAGGAGAGGAGGCATCTTGGCCTCCAAGCCTTCTAGGCTTCGGCCAAACTAGGAGAGGAGGAGTCCACCTCCTCCACTCCTAGTAGGATTAGGATTCATCCCCTTTTTTTTTTCCTTTTTGCCTTTTTCCACCTTTTTCCTTTTGGGTTTTCTTCTCCAGACACATGGTCCTCGTGTGGGAGTTTCCACCAGCCCACTAAGGGCTGATATTCACTATCCCACATCCCATGAAGCCTCTTGGGTCGAAATACCCCTCCCGGAGGTCTCCCGGTACACTACCGGCACTCCCGGTACACTACCGATAAGCCCGGAACTTTTCCGGCGACCAAAACAGGACTTCCTATATATGAATCTTTACCTCCGAACCATTCCGGAGCTCCTCGTGACGTCCAGGATCTCATCCGGGACTCCTAACAAACTTTGGTCACCACCATACATAACTCTATACTACCGAAACGTCACCAAACCTTAAGTGTGCAGACCCTGCGGGTTCGAGAACTATGTAGACATGACCAAGACACCTCTACGGTCAATAACCAATGGCGTGACCTGGATGTCCACATTGGTTCCTACATATTGTATGAAGATCTTTATCGGTCAAACCTCTATGTCAAGGATTCAGTTAATCCCGTATGATGTTCCCTTTGTTCTTCGGTATGTTACTTGCCCGAGATTCGATCGTCGGTATCTCCATACCTAGTTCAACCTCGTTACTGGAAAGTCTCTTTACTCGTTCTGTAATACAAGATCCCATGACCAACACTTAGTCACATTGCTTGCAAGGCTTATTGTGATGTTGTATTACCGAGTGGGCCCTGAGATACCTCTCCGTCACACGGAGTAAAAAATCCCAGTCTTGATCCATGCCAACTCAACAGACACCCTCGAAGACACCTATAGAGAACCTTTATAGTCACCCAGTTATGTTGCGACGTTTGATACACACAAGGTACTCCTCCGATATCTGTGAGTTGCATGATCTCATGGTCATAGGAACATATACTTGACATGCAGAAAACAATAGCAATAAACTGACATGATCATAAGCTACGTTTGTAGTTTGGGTCTTGTCCATCACATCATTCTCCTAATGATGTGATCCCGTTATCAAATGACATCTCATGTCCATGGCTAGGAAACCTTAACCATCTTTCAATCAACGAGCTAGTTCACTAGAGGCATACTAGGGACATTGTGTTTGTCTATGTATCCACACATGTATCCATGTTTCCAATTAATACAATTATAGCATGGATAATAAATGATTATCATGAACAAGGAAATACAATAATAAACACTTTATTTATTGCCTCTAGGGCATATTTCCAACAGATTCAGCAAACAAAGGTTATCTAAAAAATGATCAAGGCATCCCGTGATGTTCCATGACGCGCGTGGTAGATTGGATTTTTGCCGCTCGGCGTTTTTAATAATTCCTGATGAACTAGCACACTCACCGCAATATATTTATGTTTTGGTTATGCGTCTTCGATGTTCTCATTGGTTTTCTGTAGTTTTCTGTATCCTTGTTTTTTAAGCATGGTTTCGGTTTGCTTGTAGAAGGAGGTAGGGTGTGCCATAATTCGTATTGGAACCCTTCTTATGTAATGGACTATGCAACCGCCTTAGTTGGTCTTCACGGCGGTGCAGAGAGAAGCGTCAGGCCGTACTTGTTGTGTCATGGTTGTTTATTTGCCTAGCGATGTGGTGCGTGAGTAATAAAAGTGCTCTGTTCCATGCTGGCTTTTGAGCATTGAAACTTTTGCAGGAACAGGATGTTTTTTTGACCATATTTCATGGAGATCTATTGTTATATTATGACTTAGTCCAGATTACCACAAGGATCTTACATGTGTTTGGGATCCCGTGTAGTATGTTAAATAAAATATATTCTATACGTCAATTCTATTTAACTAAAATTACTTGTCAATTCTATTGCAGTGAACAGAAGTTATTTAGATGTCAGCTAAAAAAACTATCGTGTTCAAATAGCACTGTACAACATTTTTTAGGTCTTTGTATAACTTTTTTCCCTGCAGATGTTCAGGATCAGACCAACTGATCAGGGCAGTGAGGTTGGCGTATCTCTAAATGATATGGCAAAGGCATATGAAAAGAAGGTAACAGCAACAAGTGAATCACACTAGAGTCATTTGCGGCAAAATCAATTAAACCTTAGATTTTGGATGCTATCTAAAGGCATATTTTGCGACACACAAGATCATTTCATATGTTTTATTTTTTAAATTTCTAATGCTTCATAATACACACAAATGCTTCTAATGACGACATGTTTCAAAACTCAAGGTCGTGCAGAGCAGTCATTCTGATGGAGTAGTGTTTTCTGATGGTCATGGTGAAGAGGTACATGGTAACTGAAGAATTCTTGATGTCGGCACTTTGAATGTTGCCAATAATGGCACAAATGATGAATCATCAAGGATGATTGACAGAAGCAGTATCCCAGCAATTAGAGGAAGAATCTTTACTGATCTGCATCATCAGAAGATAGCAGAGGTGATAGCAACGTCGAACAACCGAAAATATGTCAATCCGTTGTGTTATTTTAATTTAATCGTGAAAATTTCTTTGTCTTTTTGTGTGCCATAGGCCTGCGAGCAAAGAAAGAAGGACCGGCGAGAGAACAAAGGCTCCAATGGATTGGATACACTGGTGACAATTTAAAGTTGACGACGGAAGGTCCTTTGAGAGGATCACCATTGGCGTTTAGCATGTGAGGTCCTTCTAGAGGATCTCCTATGGCATTCAGGATTGTCAACGAGATCTCCAATGCAAGGAGGATGTCGCCAAAATATGCTGAGTAGGAGAGACAGAAGGAAGGAAAGGTAACTACACAACTATGTTCTCACCTGCTTTAGATTGTAGTGTGCAAGCAGAAGCACGGTCGTGCCATTCTGATTGTAAAGTGCAAAGAAAAGCAGGGCCGTGCCTTCGGCACGCCCACCGACGTGGATATCGTGCGTCCACAGTCGTGCATCTTAGCTGATATAAATCCCTCCTTCTGGTTTACATCACGAATGTTCCTGTCAAAAATGTACTGCTAAATACTGGTAGATGTTTCTCCAAACAACGGAGTGGAACAAATGATGGACCATACAAACATCTGTTTTAAAACTTTCTATACGAGAAAATAACATGCATATGTGTCGGGTGTCTTTGATATCTAATTTGTTGCAACCTTCATGCGCAGGACTTGACAAAGAGCATGACAGATGAGCCAAATAATTGCAAGATTCCTTTACCCATAGTTAAGGGAAAAGAACCTGCAGAGAAGCAAGTAGTATACAAAGATGTCTATGGTGACAACACAAATGTTATGGTGGAAGCAGCGCAGGACCTCGGGTTTCCAGGTACTGGAGGTACAGAGAAGAGCATTCGTGAAGATGACGGGAGAGAAGGCGGCAACAACATTCGGGAAGTAGTGATGGACTGGACCTCAAGCAGTGATGGCGTCGCCGCATCCGACAAACAAGCGAGCTGCGGCAGCAGTGTTAGAAACGAGCTAACGCATGGTCATGAAAGTATTGATATCTCAAGTGACAATGATGACCGCAATGGAGACACGTTAGACAGCATTGATATGGGTAAGGCAACGCAAGAAGAGAAAGATATGGACGAAATGTTCAAAGGAAGCGCATTCCCATCGATTGAGGAAGTGACGCAAGCACGTGAACTACAGGATGGCCTGCATTTCAAGACAAAGGATGATGCCTTCATTTTCTTCTGCACATATGCCAGAAAGGTTGGTTTTTCTGTGAAGCGATCAACCACTAGAAGAGCAGGTCCCGAGCATCAGATTGACAAGCAAGTGTTCCGATGCACAAAGGAAGGTGCTAATAAAACAACTGAGAGACTTGTGAAGCATATAAGGAGCAATTGCTTGATTAGGACAGGCTGTCCCGTCGAGATAACAGCAAAGAGAGATGCAGAGAGAGGTATATGGTACTTGAGGAATGTACGCCGAGAGCACAACCACGTGCTACACCCGTATGACTAGATACTGAAATTTATGAGGTGCTATAAGAACATGAGACCCGAGGAGAATTTTTTTATCCAGGTCCTTCAGAAGGCAAGGCTAGAACCAAGGAAAGTCATGCAGATCTTTACTGCTATGGGTAAATCAAGGCAAGAAATTATGTTTGACACGATTGACATAAGCAACATTGCATGCAAGGACAGGGCTGGAGAAAGGAACACAGATATCGAGGACACCATGAAGCTCTTTCCGGAAATGCAGAGGAAGAGGGCAGGGTTTCACCATGTGGAAGAGACCGATGGAAACAACGTGGTGCGAAGCCTGTTCTGGACAAACTCCTTGTGCAAGATGAATTATGGAATGTACGGAGATTTCGTGTCTTTTGACACAACATTTTCGACAAATATCTATGGCTTACTATTCGCACCAATCATAGGTGTTGACAACCATGGGTCAACCGTCCTGTTTGGAATAGGCCTCTTAAAGGATGAGACTATAGGGTCATTCAAATGGCTCCTAAGTACATTTGTCGAGGCAATGGGAGGAAAGGAACCGAAGTACATAATAACAGACCAGGACAAGGCGATGAAGGCGGCAATAGAGCAAGTACTTTCGAGGACCAGGCACAGGTTCTGCTTGTGGCATATATGAAAGAACTTGAAGGAGAACAATGCAACAGTGTTTGCACAGCACCCAAGGATGTTTGATGAGTTATTTCTAATAATCAAAAACTCACTAAATCCAGATGAGTTTGAAGGTTCATGGAGAAGAGCGATTTCAAAATACAATGTAGAAGGAAACACACATTTGAATACGTTGTGGGAACTACGTACATTTTGGGTGCTAGCCTACTTCAAGGACTGCTTTTATCCATTCTCATCCACAACCACGCGTAGTGAGAGCACAAACTCAATGCGGAAAAATTATGTGAACCACAAGGATACCATAATGAGGTTTGTTGGTGCGTATAATATCATTCAACAAAATTGCCTTGCCACACTTGACAAGAAAAGGCACCGAATAGAAGAGAAGGTTCCATCACGAGAGACGGGTTTTCCTATTGAAACAGAAGCAAGCAAAATATACACTAATGAAATTTTCAGGAAATTTCAGCTAGAGTTGTGCAACCGCACATACTATAAGTGCCACGACCTGGAAAAAGGTAGGGAATACCTTTTAAAAAGGATATCATCAAAAGAAAAAGACAGGAAACCATACCCAGGTGAGGAATTTGATAGGTTTGAATTCAGGGTAGACGTGGATGAGCATAAGGAGATATACACGTGCAGCTGCAAGAAGATGACTAGGGATGGCATTCAGTTCTGGCATGTACTTAAGGTTATGGACCAGACATGTATGGTTGAGCACCTTCCAAAGTCTTTTATCATCCCAAGATGGGCTAGGAATTGGTCAGATAGCTTGAGACTACTAGCTACAAGTCAAGGTAATAGCATAACCGCACAAGAAGATGAAACTATGAGATTTGGTCTCGCGTACGCAGAGTTGTCCGATATATGTTCACATGCTTGCAGAAAGGACAAAGCATACAATGTGCTACTGGAGTGCATGCAAGAAATGAAAATAAAAGTTATGATTGCACTTGCAGATGAAATAGACACGGGGAAAAATCCATGTGACGTTGGAAGTCTCAAAAACCCTCCCATGAGTGGCTCGAAGGGAACGAAAAAAGGAGACCGAATCAAAGCTGGTTCTGAGATGAAAGGAAAAAAAGCAAACCCATTTGTGGACGTTGCAGGACCAAAGGTCATACAAAAACAGTTTGCCCGACTAACCCGAAAGTGATTGAAAAAATGAGGATTCAAGAGGAGAAGAGGAAAGCACGTGAGGAGAAGAAGGCAAGGTCAATGAAATGGCCGACAACACCAACGACCGCATCGATAATATCAAATGGAGGAGGAGAATGCAGTCCAAGTCCAGGACCAAGACGGTTAAGACTAGCATCAACGCTAGAAACCCCACTGTCAACGGCAACAACCGCACTGACAACAGAGCATCAAAAGCAAACTCCTCCAACCACACCAGAATCTAGTACAATACAAGGAAGACACACAAAATGTCCGCAAGCAGACTTGATTCAAGCAACAGAATGTCCGCAGCCTACCTTGAGAAGAGAAAGAACGGAGTGAAGACTGTTTTGTACCGGCAAACAATATGAGTGAAGAATTAAAAGGTAAAAATAGAGCTTGAACAGAAATAATACGATGTACAGTATCTAGCACTATAGAAGTATTCCTATGGCTTCGAGGAATATACCCATGATGAATTATTCTAATTTTTGTTTTTTGCCGTTTATTTTTTTAATAGGAAAACAGCGAGGAAGAATGGAAAGTATATACAGATTTGGAGAAAGAAGAATGGATATCTGAATATTCAAAAAACAACACCATCCGTTGTAGTAAAGTGTTTTTGTAGGTTTTCTTGTGTCTGCAGGAGAGAAAGGGACATCAAGATTTATTTTTCTTGTGGCGTTGTAATAAAAAATGACTTGTAAGTTCTGTTTTATGGTACAATAGACAATGACATATACAAGACCTATAGGTTTACTTCTATATTTACCCGGTGGTGCGGTTGTGCCATCTGATAATTAACGTCTAAACACGTGGCCGTGCATTTACAGCTATGCCTATTTTGTCCTGGCGGCGTTGCACCTTTGACAATTATGTTTTTGCACTCTTCTTGAATAGGTGGAATGACCAAAGACATTTTGAACACAGAGTCACGAACGTGCGTTTTATGCATGTATACACGTGCCTCTCATGACCAGATCTCCTACTCCTATGATGTTTGACATGGAGTGCCTCCACTAGAGTCCCGACTGTGCCTCTACAAGCGGACGTGTCAGACATAACATTTTATAGCCGAGAGGCAGTATCGTGGTTTTGCTGCATCATCACCCGTGCTCCTGCTTTAATGTTAAAGCACACGATGCACGTTCATAACATTGCCTCTCGTTTTTATTGTTCTGTGATTTTTTTCTTGTATGAATTAAGGCCAATACTTGTAAAGAAAAAAGATTGTTGTGCTTAGGGTTTATGACATTCAGGGCCAACAGATGGGTTACAGTTCATATACGTACACGCAGTGAAGACCTAACCGTCTTTCTAGATCCACCGTACACACTGTTGTCTTACCCCGGCAATGGAGATGGGGATGTGCACCAAGATGGAGAGATTCATTCCATCCGTGGACCTAACGCGTACAGAGCCGTGTGCATGGTTCTCATAGATCTGTGGTTTCCATTTTACATCGCGGAAGTTGCTAGTAAAAAAACATGCTTCGTGTTTCCCTCTACCACAAGCACACCCGTGGACCTAATGCGTGCAGACCCGTGCAAATGGTTCTCGTAGACCTGTGCTTTCTATTTTACATCACGGAAGTTGATGGTAAAAAATCGTGTTTCGTGTTTCTCTCTACCACAAGCACACCCGTGGACCTAGCGGGTGCAGATCCGTGCGTATGGTTCTCATAGACCCGTGCTTTTTGTTTTACATCGCGGAAGTTGCTGGTAAAAAATTGTGCTACGTATTTCCCTCTACCACAAGCACACCCGTGGACCTAATGCGTGCAGACACGTGTGTATGGTTCTCATAGATCCGTGCTTTCCGTTTTACATCTTGGAAGTTGCTGGTAAAAAACCATGCTTGGTGTTTCCTTCTACCACAACCACGCCCGTGGACTTAACGCGTAAAAACCCGTGCGTCTGGTTAACAAAAAATATTGATCAAAGAAAAAAATACACGATGACAGACGAACCCACGGTCCCAACGGTTGCATCAGTAAAACCCACGATCACAGAAGAAGAAGAACCCACGATCTCCATGACCGCATCATGATGGAGGATCGTACGGTTCCTCCCTTGCGGCCATTCTCGCCCATAAATTCAGACCTCCAGAACAACATAGATCACCACTGCGCTGCCATCACTTCCCCTCCTAGTCTTTCCTATCCACGAGAAATCCAAGAATCCTTATCAAGGAGAGCTCCGACGATGGGTTTCATCAGGGAACTCAAGGAGGTGGAGGCACACGGTACCATCAAGTTGCACATGATCCACACCAACGACCGGGAGAAGGTGGAGGAAACGATCAAGCACTACGAGATGCACCTCAAGTACCAGTGCAACAAGATCGTCGGTGTTGATGTCGAGTACACCAACGAGCCAGCGCACATGCAGAAGGCCACCCTCGTCCAGCTCTTCGTCGGCAAGACCCAGCCGGTGCTGCTGTTCCAACTGAGCGCCGCCGAAGACAAGTGCACGGTGTTTGATAACTTCCTCGCAGACACAATGTACACTTTTGCTGGCTTCTCCATCAACCAGGACATCGAGAAGCTTGACCGCATCGGCCTGGAGATCGGCCACTTTGTTGACATCCAGAAGGAATGGAGGGTGCCCGGAAGCACCAAGTACTTGGACTTGCTTGGCGACGTCTCCTCCATGCTGATTGACGACTACTACACCGACATGAAGTTTAAGATGACCGACCAAGATCACAGGCTCTAGGACAAGATGCCCCTGCCCGAGAAGCACATCGAGTATGCGGCAAAGGACACTTATGCCATGTACAAGTTATGGCGCCTTCTCACCGTCGTCCAAGACAGACTTCGCCGCACAAAGCTGGAGAAGTCCAAGAAGTGCGCCAGGAACTACTGAAGATGAAGATGATGCACCCCAAGAAGTATCTTCAAGATTGCTCGTAGTCATCTTAGATTACAAGTTAATTTGCTTACGAGTTGTTTGTTTCCTTTTGCTTTCCGCAATATGCTTGTGTTGTTCATTTGCTTTGGAATGATGTAGTAGTTTGCTTAAGTACGAATCAAGCTTAGTCTTATGTAAATTACTGGATGCTGAAGTATTATGCTGATGATGAAGATGAAGTTTTCCTTCTAACATACCACGGCCATAGAACCTCCTTCATGTGTCACTTCCTTCGAAGGCCTCTGCCGTAGCAGCATGTCTTTTCCTGTGTTTGCTTTACAAAAAACTATGCTACTAGTAAACGCAAGGCCGCGCTTTTCGTTTTACATCATGGAAATTCCCGGCAAAAAACCGTGCTTCGTGTGACCTTCTAGCACACGCACAGACGTGTATTTAACATTTGCAAAACCGTGCGCCTAGTTGGCATACATCCGTGCTTTCCGTTTTACATCATGGAAGTTCCCTGCAAATACCATGCTTCGTATTTCCCTCTAGCATACAGACCCGTGGATCTAAGGCGTGCATACGCATGCGCCTGTTTTGGATAGATTCATGCTTTCCTTCTTACATCGTGGAAGTTTGCTGCAAAAACCATGCTTCATGTTTCCCTCCACCACAAGCATATATGTGGACCTACCGCGTAAACACCCGTCCATACTTCACGCACACATTCGTGATTCGCAATTGTTCTTGATACTGCCCTATATTTTTTATCTTTATATTTTTTTTCTTTTCTATATTCTGCAAAATAATTCCTTCTTTGATTTATTAAAATTTATTTAGGGTTTCTCTTAATTTTAAGCTTTTTTCCTTTTTTTGATTGATGCTTTTAAATTAGCTAATTTTGCACAGACACTTTTAAACAGCCGTGTACACAGACAGACCCACGAAACCAAAACTTCTAGTTGGGCTGATGGTCCCACGCGCTACGGCCGCAGGCAAGCCGCGTCTCACTTCACTGAGCGACTGTTAACTTACTCAAACGTGGCACCCCACTACCCATCCACGCGCCCCACTACCACACTACTGCCGGTTCAGTTTGCCAAACATTTACATAGGCGCCACCTCAGTCATAGAGTCCCTTCGCATTCGAACTGTCTCTTCTTTCCTTGCTATCTCCTCTCCTCCATTCCCCATCTCTTTCTCCGGCGGTTTCCTCTCATTGTCTTGCTCGGAAACTCTGATATTTCGCCGGGATCTGATCCCTTTTTATTCTTCCTTGCATTGTTTTGTTCAGGCACTTCATTGAGGTCTGTCGTGGTTCAATCTTCCTTTTTATTTCTTGTTATTTATTCAGATGTTTTTTATGAAAAGGTTTCATGTGCCAGCAGTGTAAATCTTAGGTTCCTAAATCATTATATGATTCTTTGTGCAATTAGCGTGGCCCTCGTTCTTTAGGGTTCCTCGTATAAATTTCATGTGCTTATTAGTTTTCCATACACTAGGTTGATTTTTTTTACTGAAACCCTGAAGCAACCATTTCTTCAGGTTTTTTTCTGTTTTCCTATGTAGATGTTATGCCTTCAACTAGAGCAAGCATTTCTTTAGTTCCCAATATTTTTTTTTGTAGATCTAGTTTGTTGGAACAGTTATCAATCAAATAGACACATTTGCTCGTTCTTCTGGATCTGATTTACTTGGGTTCCAAATTTTTGTAGATGGACACATCTTCTTCTTCATCATCAAAGAGAAAAGGAGAGGTTTCTAAGGTTACAAAGTTGCTCAATAATTACTGTAGTAATATGCTTATGTTTTTTTGTGTGTTATGCTTTCATATTGTGATTTACATGTTAATCTTTCCGTCCTAGGCCAAAAGGCTCATAGTGGATTGTGATGAAGTTGGTGATGACACTTGTCGTGTAAGTTCATTTTTCTCCTGCCATTCAAGTTTGTAGAAGCTTTCTTACCGTTTATATGTTTAAAAGCTACAGACTATTAATTACTATTGTTTTGCTCTTTTTTTATTATTTATATGCTTAAAATGCTTGTTTAGTTGTCTTGTTGTATATATATTTGTCAAGTTATTAACTTCTTCATTCTTTGTTTTCTTTTTTTTCTTTTTTGTAGTTGTATGATCGAGCACCGTAGGTCCTAGAGATTGCCATTTCCACAAAGGAGCAGCTAGGCCTCCATTATGGTCTGGTTGACAATGTTGTTGTCTTCTTAGTGTCACGCAACTTGTTCCCAACATCATTCTGTGTTGCTTATGCACTTTACGACTATCTTGGCGATTGGTCATTTAAGGTAGCAGACCATTATCTCAAAGACGAGGTTGTTGTCAAGTTTGACAACATGTTCTCTGTGAATGTTGTCCATGGAAAGAATTTCAAGCAAGGTGCAAGCACTGACAATTATGCAGTTATGATGGCTACCAAAGTTGTGGAGCTGAAGCCTTGCAAGCCTGATTGGTTTGGTCTTACAAAGACTCAAATCATTCGACATGTCCCTTCTTCCAATAGTGTCTCTACTGTCGATTCTGGTTCTGTGGGGGCACGAGTGGTTATGCTTGAGGAAATGCATAAGTTGCCGGTGCTCCTAAAGCTCTGAATAGATAGCAATTTACCTGTTTTATGTCTAATGGTCTATCTATTGTATGAATATGTATTAGTGAACTACCAGCTACCTCTACTTTTTTAGTTGTTAACCTTGTTTGAATGGACCCAAACCCGTGGACCTACAGCGTACTCACCCCTGCATCCGCCAAGTGTGTAATTTATGGATAAGTTGTAGAACTAATTTTTCTTGCACAGTGGACCTGCTGCGTACATACCCGTGCATCTCGCTAGTACAAATCCATGCTTCTTTTTACTACTATGATTCCTATTACTCCTAGCGTATATCCGTGATTTCCGTTTTACATCACAGAAGTTCCTTGCAAAAAAACCAAACCTTTGTGTTTTCCTCTAGCACACGCACACCCGTGATCTACCGCGTACTTAACCGTGGACCTATAGCGTACTCACCCGTGGACCTACAGAGTACTAATCCGTGCGTCTACCTAGCGTGTATCCATGGGAAAAAAAACCAAACTTTCGTGTTTCCCTATAGCACACGCACACCCAAACCCGTGGGCCTACAGCGTACTCACCCGTGCGTCTTCCTAGCGTATATCCGTGGTTTACGTTTTACATCACCGAAGTTCCTTGCTAAAAACCCAAGCCTTCCTGTTTCCCTCCAGCACACGCACAACCATGGACCTACCGCGAACGCACCCGTGCGTCTTCCTAGCGTGTATCCATGGCAAAAAAATCCAAACTTTCCCGTTTTACTATAGCACACGCACACCCAAACCCGTGGACCTAAACATACTCACACTTGCGTCGGCCTACCGTATATCTGTGGTTTCCGTTTTACATCACCGAAGTTCCTTGCAAAAAAACCCAAGCCTTCCTGTTTCCCTCCATCACACGCATAACCGTGAACCTACCTGGTACAGACCAATGGACCTGACGCGAACTCACCCGTGTGTCTATCTCGCGTATATTCGTTGCAAAAAATCCAAACTTTCCTGTTTCACTATAGCATACGCACACCCAAACCAAGGGGACTACAGCGTACTCACCCATGTGTCTACCTAGCGTATATCCGTGGTTTCCGTTTTACATCACCAAAGTTCCTTGCAAAAAACCGAAGCCTTCCTGTTTCCCTCCAAAAGACACATAACCGTGGACCTACCTGGTACAGAACCGTGGACCTGACGCGAACTCACCCGTGCGTCTACCTCGCGTATATCCATGGCAAAAAAATCCAAACTTTCCTATTTCCCTATAGCACATGCAGACCCAAACCAGTGGACCTACAACGTACTCACACGTGCGTCGGCCTAGCATATATCCGTGGTTTCTGTTTTACATCACCGAAGTTCCTTGCAAAAAAAAACAAGCATTTCTCTTTCCCTCCAACACATGCATAACTGTAGACCTACTTGGTACAGAACCGTGGACCTGATGCTAACTCACCCGTGCGTCTACCTCACGTATATTCGTGGCAAAAAAATACAAACTTTCCTATTTTCCTATAGCACACAAACACCCAAACCAGTAGACCTACAACATACTCACACGTGCATCGGCCTAGCGTATATCCGTGGTTTCCGTTTTACATCACCGAAGTCCCTTGCTAAAAACCCAAGCCTTCATGTTTCCCTCCAACACACGCATAACCGTGGACCTACCTGGTACAGAACCGTGGACCTGACTCAAACTCACCCATGTGTCTACCTCGCGTATATCCGTGGCAAAAAAATCCAAACTTACCTGTATCCCTATAGCACACGCACACCCAAACCAGTGGACCTACAGTGTACTCACATGTGCGTCGGCCTAGCGTATATCCATGGTTTCCGTTTTACATCACCGAAGTTCCTTGCTAAAAACCCGAGCCTTCCTGTTTTCCTCCAACACACGCATAACCATGGACCTACCTGGTACAGAACCGTTGACGTGACGCGAACTCACCCGTGCGTCTACCTCGCGTATATCCATGGCAAAAAAATCATAACTTTCATGTTTCCCAATAGCACACGCACACCCAAACCAGTGGACCTATAGCATTCTCACACGTGCGTCGCGTATATCCGTGGTTTCCGTTTTACATCACCGAAGTTCCTTGCAAAAAAAAAAACAAGCCTTCTTGTTTCCCTCCAGCAGACGCATAATCATGGACCTACCTGGTACAGAACCGTGGACCTGACGCGAACTCACACGTGCGTCTACATCGCGTATATCCATGGCAAAAAAATCCAAACTTTCAAGTTTCCCTATAGCACACGCACACCCAAACCAGTGGACCTACAGCATGCTCACACGTGCGTCGGCCTAGCGTATATCCGTGGTTTCTGTTTTACATCACCGAAGTTCCTTGCAAAAAAACTCAAGCCTTCCTGTTTCCCTCCAGCAGATGAAGAACCGTGGACCTACCTGGTACAAAACTGTGGACCTGACGTGAACTCACCTATGCGTCTACCTCACGTATATCCATGGCAAAAATATCCAAACTTTCCTGTTTCTCTATAGCACACGCACACCCAAACTAGTGGACCTACAGCATACTCACACGTGCGTCGGCCTAGCGTATATTCGTGGTTTCTGTTTTACATCACCGAAGTTCCTTGCTAAAAACCCAAGCCTTCTTGTTTCCCTTCAGCCCACGCATAACCGTGGACCTACCTAGTACAGAACCATGGACCTTACGTGAACTGACCCGTGCGTCTACCTTGCGTATATCCGTGGCAAAAAAATCCAAACTTTCATGTTTCCCTATAGCACACGCACACCCAAACCTGTGGACCTACAGCATACTCACACGTGCGTCAGCCTAGCGTATATCCGTGTTTTCCGTTTTACATCACCGAAGTTCCTTGCAAAAAAACCAAGCCTTCCTGTTTCCCTCCAGCAGACGAAGAACCGGGACCTACCTGGTAAAAACTGTGGACCTGACGCGAACTCACCTATGCGTCTACCTCGTGTATATCCGTGGCAAAAAAATCCAAACTTTCCCGTTTTGCTACAGCACACGCACACCCAAACCAGTGGACCTACAACGTACTCACACGTGCGTCGGCCTAACGTATATCCGTGGTCTCTGTTTTACATCACCGAAGTTCCTTGCTAAAAAACCAGGCCTTCATGTTTCTCTCCATCACACACACAACCGTGGACCTACCTGGTATAGACCCGTGGACTTGACGCGAACACACCCGTGCGTCTACCTCGCGTATATCCGTAGCAAAAACGCCAAACTTTCGTGTTCACTATAGCACAGGCATACCCAACCCCAAATAACTATAGCGTACTCACCCGTGCGTCTGCCTAGCATATATCCGTGGTTTCCGTTTTACATCACCGAAGATCCTTGCAAAAAACCAAGCCTTCCTATTTCCCTCCAGCAGACGCATGACCGTGGACCTACCTGGTACAGAACCGTGGACCTGACACGAACTCACCCGTGCGTCTACCTCACGTATATTCGTGGCAAAAAAATCCGAACTTTCCTGTTTCCCTATAGCACACGCACACCCAAACCAGTGGACCTATAGTGTACTCCCACGTGCGTCGGCCTAGCGTATATCCGTGGTTTCCGTTTTACATCACCGAAGTTCCTTGCTAAAACCGAAGCCTTTCTGTTTCCCTCCAGCCCACGCATAACCGTTGACCTACCTGGTACAGAACCGTGGACCTAACGCGAACTCACCCATGCGTCTACCTCGTGTATATCCGTGGCAAAAAAATCCAAACTTTCCCGTTTTCCTACAGCACACGCACACCCAAACCAGTGGACCTACAACATACTCACACGTGCGTCGGCCTAACGTATATCCGTGGTTTCCGTTTTACATCACCGAAGTTCCTTGCAAAAAACCAGGCCTTCATGTTTCCCCCCATCACACACACAACCGTGGACCTACCTGGTACAGACCCGTGGACCTGACGCGAACACACCCGTGCGTCTACCTCGCGTATATCCATAGCAAAAAAGCCAAACTTTCGTGTTTCACTATAGCACAGGCATACCCAACCCCAGATAACTACAGCGTACTCACCCGTGCGTCTGCCTAGCGTATATCCGTGGTTTATGTTTTACATCACCGAAGTTACTTGCAAAAAAACCAAGCCTTCCTGGTTCCCTCCATCACACACACAACCGTGGACTTACCGCGTATACACCCATGCGTCTACCTAGCGTATATCCGTGGCAAAAAAGAATCCCAATTAACTTCAAGACGCCCGTGAGGAGTGATCCCAAATTAGCACCTTGTCAAGAGGAATCTAACAGGGAGAATAGTATACAGTCTTTAAAATAGGGTGAAGAAAGATGGGAAGAGGAGGCAGACTAGAAGAAGAAAAGGAAGAAAAATAGGGTGAATAGTATCGCTTCTTCCTAAGTACATCTTTATTTCAGTTTCTCCCCAAGGGGAGATTACAAAAAGAAAAATATGGAAAGACGAGGCAGACTAGAAGAAGAAAAAGATGGCAAGGGTCCTCCGACGAGAACCTGACCCCTCCTTGACCAACATTGCGCAGAGGAGAGGGACAGCATTGCGCAGAGGAGAACACCAGCACTGCGCGGACGAGAAGGGGAGCCCCAGAAGCCAAAGTCCATGGCCCTGCCAGAACATCCAGCTGGAACATGAGGTAGCGCCTGGGATAAGGACCCCGACAAGATCATCCTGTCAGGAGGAGGAGAGGCATGAAGCTGACAATGATGGTGCGGCCGCCAATCAGTCATAGCTCAGGTCGTGGTATTCCAACTTGACGGCCTGGAGCTCGGACTCATCGTCACTTTCATCGACACCGTCCTCCTCATTGCTGCCACTCGAGGATGACCTTTCGGCGCCACTCGAGCTCTCTTCACAGCAGCTGAGACGTACGCCTCAGCGCCCATAAATCTTGACGGAGAGCA
The DNA here is from genome assembly GCA_022496015.1 of Hordeum marinum. Lineage (NCBI taxonomy): Eukaryota > Viridiplantae > Streptophyta > Magnoliopsida > Poales > Poaceae > Hordeum > Hordeum marinum. The sequence continues at coordinate 333,628,749 of CM039677.1, read as the reverse complement.
GATTGGCCTCCGTCATTTTGAAACGAAGGACGTGCCCATCCTAGAGGTTGTGGGCACGGGCGAACAATTTCTAGCCGTGCCTGAAGAACATGACGTGCCTCTTCGGATACTCGACGTCCACCCGCGTGGCGCCGTTGTAGCAACCATGCGCCCGCAACCACAATGCCGGCGGTCCGTTGGCCTCCATGGCCCTGGCGAAAGGGTCAGGAAGGCGCAGATGGCCTCTCAGGGGACCGCGTAGTTCGAGGACAAACTCCAATGTCGTGCCCTCGGTGTGGGTTTCTTCGAGGAAGGGGCCCGATGTCAGAGGGAGAGATGGAGCAGCACTCTGCCTCCCCTAGCCTCAGCCTCCATGATGACCACGACCCCTCGTGCATCTCCCACCGAGAACACCCGGATCACCCTCCGCCTCTGCGGCGGAAGTGGTGGCATGATCCAGGCGTGAACTCCTCCTTGGTACGGAGGACGGTGGCTACCCTCGCCCGCGAGTCATGGCTAAGGTCGGGCGCCACTCAAGAGGTTTGCAAAAAGCGGAAGAGCGAGCTCTGGAGATTTGCACTCGATGAGGAAGGAAGAATGGATGAGCATCGCCCTCGCAAACCCTAAATTTATAGGGGGAGCGCTGGGGGTTGGCTCTCCCCGCTCCAAGGGTCGCCGCCCACCTCCTCCAATAGTGTCGCCCACGATCATGGGGCGAACAGCAACCGCCCCGTTGCTCCAATCCACGACGGTCAAGTTTTTGATGCAACCAAGACTTTAAGTCATGGGCACCCATTGCTGGCTATCCACTATGCATGCGGTACGTGTGGCAGAAACGGCCTGACACAGCCATGAAAATAATTATTACCGTCCCGCGCACATACCGCCCTGGCCCCTCGTATCCATACCGCCTTTTTAGAGTGGTATCCATCCCGCCTTTGAATGTATGGCAGGTGTGTCAGACGATGGATGGCCCATTTTGTCAAATGAATCAATTGTTGTGCTGCCTTCATTATCGTGCATACCCTTAACATCAATCCGTGCTTCTATTTTACATTACGGATGGACGTTCCTACATAATACGCTGCTTCCTATTCCTATTTTCCTTTTAATACCATGCTTCATAATTCCGTAGTATCCATGGCTTTCCGGCAGTGGACCTGCTGCGTACATACCCATGCATCTCGCAAGTATATATGCATGCTTCATGTTACTATTGTGCTTCCTATTACTACTAGCGTATATCCGTGGTTTCCGTTTTACATCACCGAAGTTCCTGCAAAAACCCCAAACATTCGTGTTTCACTCCAGCACACGCACACCCGTGGACCTACCGCGTACTCACCCGTGTGTCTACCTAGCCTATATTCGTGGCAAAAAATCCAAACTTTCCTGTTTCCCTATAGCACACGCACACCAAAACCCATGGACCTACAGCGTACTCACACGTGCGTCGGCCTAGCGTATATCCATGGTTTCCGTTTTACATCACCGAAGTTCCTTGCAAAAAAACTCAAGCCTTCCTGTTTCCCTCCAGCAGACGAAGAACCGTGGACCTACCTGGTACCAAACTGTGGACCTGACGCGAACTCACCTATGCGTCTACCTCACGTATATCCATGGCAAAAAAATCAAAACTTTCCTGTTTCCCTATAGCACACGCACACCCAAACTAGTGGACCTACAGCGTACTCACACGTGCGTCGGCCTAGCGTATATTCGTGGTTTCCGTTTTACATCACCGAAGTTCCTTGCTAAAAACCCAAGCCTTCCTGTTTCCCTTCAGCCCACGCATAACCGTGGACCTACCTGGTACAGAACCGTGGACCTGACGCGAACAGACCCGTGCGTCTACCTCGCGTATATCCGTGGCAAAAAAATCCAAACTTTCCTGTTTCCCTATAGCACACGCACACCCAAACCGAGGGAACTACAGCGTACTCACCCGTGCGTCCGCCTAGCATATATCCGTGGTTTCCGTTTTACCTCACCGAAGATCCTTGCAAAAAACCAAGCCTTCCTATTTCCCTCCAGCAGACGCATGACCGTGGACCTACCTGGTACAGAACCGTGGACCTGACACGAACTCACCCGTGCGTCTACCTCACGTATATTCGTGGCAAAAAAAATCCGAACTTTCCTGTTTCCCTATAGCACACGCACACCCAAACCAGTGGACCTACAGTGTACTCCCACGTGCGTCGGCCTAGCGTATATCCGTGGTTTCCGTTTTATATCACCGAAGTTCCTTGCTAAAACCGAAGCCTTTTTGTTTCCCTCCAGCCCACGCATAACCGTTGACCTACCTGGTACAGAACCGTGGACCTGACGCGAACTCACCCATGCGTCTACCTCGTGTATATCCATGGCAAAAAAATCCAAACTTTCCAGTTTTCCTACAGCACACGCACACCCAAACCAGTGGACCTACAACATACTCACACGTGCGTCGGCCTAACGTATATCCGTGGTTTCCGTTTTACATCACCGAAGTTCCTTGCAAAAAAACCAGGCCTTCATGTTTCCCCCCATCACACACACAACCGTGGACCTACCTGGTACAGACCCGTGGACCTGACGTGGACACACCCGTGCGTCTACCTCGCGTATATCCGTAGCAAAAAAGCCAAACTTTCGTGTTTCACTATAGCACAGGCATACCCAACCCCAGATAACTACAGCGTACTCACCCGTGCGTCTGCCTAGCGTATATCCGTGGTTTATGTTTTACATCACCGAAGTTACTTGCAAAAAAACCCAAGCCTTCCTGGTTCCCTCCATCACACACACAACCGTGGACTTACCGTGTATACACCCGTGCGTCGACCTAGCGTATATCTGTGGCAAAAAAGAATCCCCATTAACTTCAAGACGCCCGTGAGGAGTGATCCCAAATTAGCACCTTGTCAAGAGGAATCTAACAGGGAGAATAGTATACAGTCTTTAAAATAGGGTGAAGAAAGATGGAAAGAGGAGGCAGACTAGAAGATGAAAAGGAAGAAAAATAGGGTGAATAGTATTGCTTCTTCCTAAGTACATCTTTATTTCAGTTTCTCCCCAAGGGGACATTACAAGAAGAAAAATATGGAAAGAGGAGGCAGACTAGAAGAAGAAAAAGATGGCAAGGGTCCTCCGACGAGAACCTAGCCCCTCCTTGACCAATATTGCACGGGAGGAGAGGGCCAGCATTGTGCAGAGGAGAACACCAGCACTGCGCGGATGAGAAGGGGAGCCCCAGAAGCCAAAGTCCACGGCCCTGCCAGAACATCCAGCTGGAACATGAGGCAGCGCCTGGGACAAGGACCCCGACAAGATCATCCTGTCAGGAGGAGGAGAGGCGTGAGGCTGACAATGATGGTGCGGCCGCCAATCAGTCATAGCTCAGGTCGTGGTATTCCGACTTGACGACCTGGAGCTCGGACTCATCGTCGCTTTCACCGACACCGTCCTACTCATCACTGCCACTCGAGGATGACCTTTCGACGCCACTCGAGCTCTCTTCACAGCAGCTGAGACGGACGCCTCAGCGCCCATAAATCTTGACGGAGAGCAGATTGGCCTCCGTCATTTTGAAACGAAGGGCGTGCCCATCCTGGAGGTTCTGGGCACTGGCGAACAATTTCTAGCCGTGCCTAAAGAACATGACGTGCCTCTTCGGATACTCGACGTCCATCCACGTGGCGCCGTTGCAGCAGCCATGCGCCCGCAACCACAATGCCGGCGGTCCGTTGGCCTCCATGGCCCTGGCGAAAGGGTCAGGAAGGCGCAGATGGCCTCTCAGGGGACCGCGTAGTTCGAGGACGAACTCCAATGACGTGCCCTCGGTGTGGGTTTCTTCGAGGAAGGGGCCCGATGTCGGAGGGAGAGATGGAGAAGCACTCCGACTCCCCTGGCCTCAGCCTCCATGACGACCACGACCCCTCGTGCATCTCCCACCGAGAACACCCGGATCACCCTCCGCCTCTGCGGTGGAAGTGGTGGCATGATCCAGGCGTGAACTCCTCCTTGGTACGGAGGACGGTGGCCACCCTCGCCCCCGAGTCATGGCTAAGGGCGGGTGCCACTCAAGAGGTTTGGAAAAGGCAGAAGAGCGAGCTCTGGAGATTTGCACTTGATGAGGAAGGAAGAATGGATGAGCATCGCCCTCGCAAACCCTAAATTTTAAGGGGAGCGCTGGGGGTTGGCTCTCCCCCGCTCCAAGGACCGCTGCCCACCTCCTCCAATAGTGTCGCCCACGATCACGGGGCGAACAGCAACCGCCCCGTTGCTCCAGTCCACGACGGTCAAGGTTTTGATGCAACCAAGACTTTAAGTCACGGGCGCCCATTGCTGGCTATCCGCTATGCATGCGGCGCGTGTGGCAGAAATGGCCTGACACAGCCATTAAAATAATTATTACCGTCTCGCGCACATACCGCCCTGGCCCCTCGTATCCATACCGCCTTTTTTGAGTGGTATCCATCCCGCCTTTGAATGTATGGCAGGTGTGTCAGACGGTGGATGGCCCATTTTGTCAAATGAATCAATTGTTGTGTTGCCTTCATTATCGTGCATAGCCTTAACATCAATCCGTGCTTCTATTTTACATTACGGATGGATGTTCCTACATAATACGCTGCTTCCTATTCCTATTTTCCTTTTAATACCATGCTTCATAATTCCGTAGTATCCATGGCTTTCCGGCAGTGGACCTGCTGCGTACATACCCGTGCATCTCGCAAGTATATATGCATGCTTCATGTTACTACTGTGCTACCTATTACTACTAGCGTATATTCGTGGTTTCTGTTTTACATCACCGAAGTTCCTGCAAAAAACCCAAACATTCGTGTTTCACTCCAGCACACGCACACCCGTGGACCTACCGCGTACTCACCCGTGCGTCTACCTAGCCTATATTCGTGGCAAAAAAATCCAAACTTTCCTGTATCCCTATAGCACACGCACACCAAAACCCATGGACCTACAGTGTACTCACAAGTGCGTCGGCCTAGCGTATATCCGTGGTTTCCGTTTTACATCACCAAAGTTCCTTGCAAAAAAAACCAAGCCTTCCTGTTTCCCTCCAACACACGCATAACCGTGGACCTACCTGGTACTCACCCGTGGACCTAACGTGAACTTACCCGTGCGTCTACCTATTTCCCTATAGCACACGCACACCCGAAACCGTGGACCTACGGCATACTCATCCGTGGTTTCTATTTTACATCACCGAAGTTCCTTGCAAAAAAACTAAACCTTTGTGTTTTCCTCCGGCATACGCACACTCGTGGACCGACAGCATACGCACCAGTGGACCTAGAGCGTACACACCTGTGCGTCTTCCTAGGGTATATCCGTGGTTTGTGTTTTACATCACCAAATTTCCTTGCAAAAAAACCAAATCTTCGTGTTTTCCTCCAGCACACGCACACCCGTGAACCTACGGCATACTCACTCGTGGACCTACCGCATACTCAACCGTGGATCTACCGCGTACTCACCCGTGCGTCTACCTAGCATATATATGTGGCAGAAAAATCCAAACTTTCATGTTTCCTTATAGCACACGCACACCCAAAACCGTGGACCTACAGCGTACTCATCCATGGTTTCCGTTTTACACCACCGAAGTTCCTTGCAAAAAAACTAAACCTTCGTGTTTTCCTTCGGCATATGCACATCCGTGGACCGACAGCGTATGCACCAGTGGACCTGGAGCGTAAACACCCGTGTGTCTTCCTAGGGTATATCTGTGGTTTGTGTTTTACATCACCGAATTTCCTTGCAAAAAAACCAAATCTTCGTGTTTTCCTCTAGCACACGCACACCCGTGAACCTACAACGTACTCACTCGTGGACCTACCGCGTACTCACCCGTGCGTCTACCTAGCGTATATACGTGGTAAAAAAGCATCCCTATTAACTTGAAGACGCCCACGAGGAGTGATCCCAAATTAGCACCAGTTCATCCCATGCTTAGATTCTTAGTACATCCATACAAAAGCATGCAAAATAAAAAAAGTACGTACTACGTAGCTACTCCTCATCGGAGATGTGAACTATCTCTGCAACCTCCGACGGTTACATACGTGTCAGCTGCATCTCGCCCCCCTCCGTCACCTCCTCCTGCTCCGCTTCGGCCTCCTCTGCCGCCATCTCCGCGTCAAGTTCGTCGAAGAGAGCGTCCACCTCCGCCTGCTGCTTGTGCATAAGTTGTCGGTTGGCCTCCACCTGGGCCTCATCCTGGATTGACTCCATGATGGCATGTTGCTCCACCAACATCTCGACTAGGTCGACGGAAGATTCTGTGTTTGACTCGATGGAAGCGTCTGTGTCTGACTCCTCCATGTTGAGCACCGGATCAGGCTGCTCCGCTTCGTCCTCCTCCTGAACTGCCACCTCCATTAGCTCTGATAGCTGCCCTCCTTCCTCATTACCCATCTGCTTCTTCTCATCCTCCTCCTGCTCTGACGAGTCCGGAGGCAGGCCGACAGCGATGCGGGCGGTGCACCTACCTTGGATATCTGCCTCGATCTGGATCCGGTGATCAGGAGTGAGAATCGCGTAGGTGGTGATCTTACGGCGGACCATGACGACGCCAGAGAGCCTGCGAGATCGGTGTACAGAGGAAACAAAAGGGCTTGGGTGGCAGCACGGAGAGGAAGGAGGTGGGTATGATAGGTCTTCGGAACGTCGGACGCATTAAATGGACGGACTTGGTGCCGGGCGTCGAGCCAGAGGGGTGACACGCGGCGTTCACATGGCAGCGACCAAAGAGGCGTCCGTCTGTATTCTAAAAGTGAAAGTGCCGATGAACGACGTGGCCCTGACCCCTCGTATCCATCCCGCCTTTTTTTTTCTTTTGAGTGGTATCCATCCCACCTTTGTATGTATGGCAGGTGTGTCAGACGGTGGATGGCCCATTTTGTCAAATGAATCAATCGTTGTGATGCCTTCATTATCGTGCATATCCTTAACATAAATACGTGCTTCTATTTTACATTACGGATGGATGTTCCTACATAATACGTTGCTTCCTATTCCTATTTTCCATTTAATACCATGCTTCATAATTTCGTAGTATCCGTGCCTTTCGTGCAGTGGACCTGCTGCATACATACCCGTGCATCTCGCAAGTATATATCCATGCTTCTTGTTACTACCGTGCTTCCTATTACTACTAGCGTATATCCGTGGTTTCCGTTTTACATCACCGAAGTTCCTTGTAAAAAACCCAAACCTTCGTGTTTCACTCCAGCACACACACACCCGTGGGCCTACCGCATACTCACCTGTGCGTCTACCTAGCGTATATCCATGGCAAAAAAATCCAAATTTTCCTGTTTCCCTATAGCACACGCACACCAAAACCTGTGGACCTACAGCGTACTCACACATGCGTCGGCCTAGCGTATATCTATGGTTTCTGTTTCACATCAAATAAGTTCCTTGCTAAAAACCAAAGCCTTCTTGTTTCCCTCCAGTATACGCATAACCGTAGACCTACCTGGTACTCACCCGTGGACCTAAAGCGAACTCACCCATGCGTTTGCCTTGGGTATATCCGTGGTTTCCGTTTTACATCATCGAAGTTCCTTGCAAAAAAAACCAAATCTTCATCTTTTCCTCCAGCACACATACATAACCGTGACCTACCACGTACTCACCCATGGACCTACCGCGTACTCACCCGTGGACCTACCGCATACTCACCCGTGCATCTCCCTAGCATATATCCGTGGTTTCCGTTTTACATCACCGAAGTTCCTTGCAAGAAACCCAAACCTTCGTGTTTCCCTCCAGCACACACACACCCATGGACCTACCACGTACTCACCCGTGTGTCTACCTAGCGTATATCCGTGGCAAAAAAACCAAACTTTCGTGTTTCCCTATAGCACATGCACACACAAACCCGTGGACATACAACGTACTCACCCGTGAGTCTGCCTAGCGTATGTACGTGCATCGGCCTAGAGTATACCCATGCGTCTTCCTAGCGTATGCCCGTGCATCTAACGTATATCCATGCTTCATATTTTACTTTGAACAGAGATATTTATCAAGCAAAACAAGAGTGAAACTGCCTTATGTATCATGGAATGAACCAATGACATTTGCAACCTAAATATATATGAAATAAAAAGCATGTCATGGGTCCTTTGGATCTGCATTAATATTTCAATACATGATTCATATCTAGAACACTACAACTACAGAGCCTCTATGCAAGGTTGCAAAAAATAACATCAACACCCGGTTCCATGTCCACTCATTAGATTTATACCATGCTAGTAGTTTTCCCAATGTTGTCCAACCAACAGGATACCTAACAATCATTCTTCAAGAATTTCCTTGATCCTCAGAAGCTCATACCTATCCGCAGAGCCTTTTGCAACAAGATCAGAGACGAAAGTTTCCAACTTCTTATTCCCCTTCAGAATATTCACCTCATGCTCTAGAAAATCTCTGTCTATCTTGGTCTCATCCCTCTCCTCCTCGATATTCCGAACAGCACCCGCGAGACATGCGTGAATGGACTTGAGCTCTTTATGATCGATGTTGTGTTGCTTCTTCTGCCTTTCAAGGTTCATGAGCTTAAGGTTTAATTGTTCGACATCCTTTTTAAGCTTCCTTATCTCTTCTTTCTGTTCCTGGCGTTCACCATTACCCTTGTGCAACATCTGCCAAAGCTTGAGCAGACACCTCTGCATTATAAGAGGCCAAGGTTGATCAACCCATTTCACGACTCCGCAATTCACACCTCTCTACAAGGGAAACAAAAAGGAAAGAAACAAATGTGAACAGAGATTATTAATGTACTACGTGAGATTTAAAGTTGCACTAACTTTCTTCTAACGAGCGTCAATTAATTGCGCCTGGTGAAGAAACAAATGGGAACAGCAAACACAAGTAAAACTATCTTATTTAGAAAGTATGCATTAAGTTCGAAATTATCTTAGGACAAGTAACATGTTTTCCTCGAGGAACTAGCGAACGTTAAACAATAGCCTAATAGAAAGCTAGATACAATAGGCAATGACTTTTCAAAGTAGTACGATAGATACAATAAACAACAACTTTAAATTTTGTTTGTAAACGCCTCTTATAATGTGAAGAGGTCGAGGCTCGCACCACCGGTGAGACAGGGAGCTAGATATAATGGTTCCAACTAAAAAGGTTTTGTTTGTAACTATCTGCAACCAACTTGATGTAACTGGGATTTCGAAAGTGGCTAACTTTGACAGCACAGCCGTAGATCCTCCTTCCTGTGTCAATTCCTTTGAAGGCCACACACCTCACAGGCTTGGTGTCATGGAGCACGCAGTACAGAGGGAGAACTTCTTCTTCACCATGAAAATCTTGGTCTACGACTGTATTAGGGTTCTCCTACAAGAACACAAGCACCCTTTGAGGTCAAATAAAATATCCCCCAAAACAAAACACCAAAATCAGAACTGCTCATGTAAGTGGAAATATCTTACATAGAAATCAAAATTCATATCATGGAAGAACATCCCTTCATTCTTCATCTCTTTGCTGATCTTAGATGTCGACATGGTACAATGGCTATGGGAAGAAGCATCACCGTCTTACTCGTCATATTTAGTGAATATACAAGGGGGTTGGGGGTGGTTTGGAGAGAGGGGGAAAGAGAGCTAAGGACGCGCTAGGTCCATGAAGAACGTACTGCGTAGTGCCGAACCTGAGCCACATGTCAGTGGCCCAACCCTTGCAGGGAGTTTTGACATTGTCCCACTCCACCAAACGTCTGCCCGAGTGACGAAAGATTCCACCTACTTACCACTTTTTTTTCTTTCCGGTATTTTTCTTGAGTTGGGAGAAGTACTTGGCGTGAGGAAGAGGCATTTAGAGAGGGAAGTATTGCGGTGAACTTGCAAGCGTTACTTCTATCTCTCGCGTCTCTCTATATCCCTCTCTACCTCTCCCCTCTCTTATTATACATAGTTTCTAGTTTCATCAAGACATCCATTTCTCCAATAATTTCTCCATAAATACGAGGCTATCTGTATCTCGTAAACAGAGTTACTTGCTCTTCCGCTTTATCCTCACATCTGGTTCTTTCACTGTAGCTCGTTCCCCTCTTTCTGCCTATGGTTCGTTTGTCTAACTTAGATTTCCACACTTTTTACAGTGTTTTTCAGTTAGCATGTGTCGGATTCCTCCACATGTTACCCTTTAAAAGTATTTGGGCGAACAATCTTGAGGGAATGGAGTTTGTTGTTTTCTGCCAGTCTTTACCACTCGTGGTAGATTTGTGAATTTTTCTTTATATAACTTTGTCTTATGTCATTAGATTGAGTATATAACACTTTTGCATAGTTTTTAATTGTCTCCTGGCATAAATGGTTACACATGTTGTCATAGATCTATATAGTCTTTATCCAGATCTGATGCATCTCAGTCATATATACTGTTTTATATTCGCAGACAGCGATGAACTATGATGTTTGCTGGAACCTCGGTTGTCATGGTGGTGAATCCGTTGTTGACCGCTCTTTCTTGATTGTCCCTTTGCCTCGTTGTTATGAGTCTTACCTGGTAAATCTTGGGTATTGGTAATAAGAACATTTGTTTTGTGCCTTTGCTTCTACCGTTCTTACATAAGTAATAATATTAATCGAGTAATATAAGATATATAAATAATGACATGTAATCATTCTTGTTAGTACATTTTTTGGCATGGTTGTTTTGATCTATGAACCATACTTAATTTATTTTCTTATTTGGCAGTATGTCCCTTGCTATTACCGGAAGCAAGTCCTCTCTTTGATTTCTTTATGGAAAGAAGAAGCTTTAGATGATGCATTTGAAGAAGATGATTTGAACCTTGTGTTTGGCGCTGACGAGGAGTTGTCATACAATATTAAGTTTACTGATTGCATTGAAAAGTCCAAGTTTCATAGTCCTAGGTGGGAAAAGATGATACACGACTATGATCTGTGTTACGGTGATACTATTAAACTTGATTTGCAAGGCAAATATTTCTTCTTTCACATTGATATGCAGTTGAATGAATCTCGAGGGAGTCACAAAGTCGTTCCCAAACCTTCCGTCGGTATGTTAAACCTGCCTATCAAGAAACAATGTGATCCGAATCTCGACGAAGATTGTCGGAGTAAATATTTTGTTTTTACCATGTAGTGTGAGATTTATCCTTTATAGTGACCCTGTAATCAATATTTCTAAGTATACTGTATTTAACTTTTGAATTCATTCTGACAAATTGATTTACCATGCAGCCACCATTTTTTGCTTCACACATGTTGACTTATAGATGATTTTATTGTTCAGCTCTTGAAGATCTCAGTGTGCCCCAGAGAAACTACATAGACAAGACTGTCTACACCCGAGGCATGAAACTTTCATATACTAAAATGGTTTGCGTGACCAACCTTGTTTTAAGTGCTAAGTACATCACTGTTATTGCCTTTGTGCACTGTCTAAATTTTACCAACATTGAGAAAGGCCGTTTGTTTAGTCATTTTTTGTTTCTACAAGCCAATCTCCACATGTCACTCCGCTTGATGCAATGGCACAACTTACAATGATTCATTTTTGTACAGAAAATACCTACTGTTGTTACCGATGCCCTCAGGATGAAGCTTCGATATTTTCCTATAATGGCAGCATGAGATTTTTTCAACTTTCTAGTTCCGTCGATTTGCCTGGCATGTAATGCTTGCATAAAAATGGAAGGTTGGGAATATCTAGGTTATCGGCTTTGACAAATGCAGCTAGGTTGACGATAGACTCAGTTGTGCTCTTCACAATCCTTAGGAGAGCCATGGCCGATAAGGAGTTGCTCTCACTTGTAATTGCTGATCTCTGCAAGAATATGTCTGAAGTGTGGCGCTTGCAGCAGGGCTCGGTTGCACAAACAACCGTTCAAATTTTGCACCTGCTGGTCTTGATTTTTGTGAACAATGTGTATTTATTCACTGTGAACTTTCCACAAATTGATGGATATATTCCTGCCTCCTCTCTTCCTATTTCCGTCTAAAACCCTGCTCCCTGCTTCAGTTCTGTGCGTTTAAGAAACCGTGGAACCAACAGCAGGGTGGGACTAGGAAACCATGGATTTTCTGTATGTAAACCCGTGCGTCTTCTGATTGCAATGTCGTGCACCTGCTGGCCTTGATTTTTGTGAATGATGCGTATTTATTCACTGTGAACATTCCACAAATTGATGTATATATTCCTGCCTCCTCTCTTCCTATTTCCGTCTAAAACCCTGCTCCATGCTTCTGTCCCGTGCGTTTAAGAAACCGTGGAACCAACTGCGGGGTGGGACTAGGAAACCATGGATTTTCTATATGTAAACCCGTGCGTCTTCTGAATGCAACGTCGTGCACCTGCTGGCCTTGATTTTTGTGAACGATGCGTATTTATTCACTGTGAACTTTCCACAAATTGATGGATATATTCCCGCCTCCTCTCTTCCTATTTCCATCTAAAACCCTGCTCCCTGCTTCTGTTCCGTGCGTTTAAGAAACCGTGGAATCAACTGCAGGTGGGACTAGGAAGCCATGGATTTTCTGTATGTAAACCCATGCGTCTTCTGAATGCAACGTCGTGCACCTGATATCCTTGATTTTTCTAAATGATGTGTATTTATTCACCGTGAACTTTCCACAAATTGATGGATATATTCCTGCCTCTTCTCTTCCTATTTCCGTCTAAAACTCTGCTCCCTGCTTCTGTACCATGCGTTTAAGAAATCGTGGAATCAACTGCTGCCCTCATCTAGAGTGGTTGTTGTTTCAACCCTTTGACAATCACATGTATCGTTGAACTTTATGCATTCCTCGCAAAGAAGGATGTGTGATCATTATTGAGACAACCATGAAACTCGCTGGTTGCTATCCTGTGTGAGATCACTCGGCAGAGAGGAAAAATGTTTTTGCTTACTGCACATAGCTGGAGAGTATAAAATGTTGTTGCACCAAGACAAAAGGAGACTAAGTAGCTTGGTTTTGGCACTTGCAAGCTCCTTCATGGATGCACAAGACAATAACAATGCTGCTAGCAAGGTTATAGATTCAGAAAAAGGTATAGGAATTGTTTCAGCACAATAACAATGTTGTTAACAGAATTACAGATTCAGCAAAAGGCACAGGCAATGTTTCATGACCCCTACGTAAAACCCAGATAGATATATGGCAGCAACATATAACCCTACGCTGTTTTCATCACCTACAAGTAAATGGATTCGTTAAATCCAGGTGCTCAACGTGTGCGTGTCTTAAGTCCAACTCCTTGTGGTCGCCACTTGGCGACAATCTGAGGCGAGCATATTTAGAAGCCTTTTTGTCCAATTGAAGCACCTCTTGTTGCTTTTTGTAAAATCCTTCCGTGAAGTCTTCATGAGAAAGAAACTTAAGCCTGATAGTCTCCAGCTGTCTTGTGTTGAGAATAAAGAATGTTGCAAATTGAATGCTTTTCTCGCACTGTTTATACCCTAAAAGCGTCATTGACTTCAAACGAACGTCGTGATGGTGCTCACAAGAACAGATCATAAGACTTTCCTCATTAGAAACTCCTTCCTAAATAGGCACAAAGATTTAAAATGCTAAAGGTAAATAAAGAAAGATTCTGTTGAAACAACAAGTGAATGGTTAATGCTAATTACCTCTTTTCTTATTAAAGTTTTCTTTACTTTTTATCTAGACACAGATGTGTCTAATACATACTCCCTCCGTTTCAAAATATAAGACCTTTTAGAGATTTCACTAGAGAACATAGAGATGTAGATAGACATATTTTAGAGTCTAGATTCACTCATTTTGCTTCATACATAGTCCATAGTGAAATATCTAAAAGGTCTTATATTTAGGAACGGAGGGAGTACATATTTGTCCATCACATACAATTCTAAGACAAGCCTTTTTAGATGAATCTAAGACTAGCCTTTTTAGATGAATGAAGTAGTCCACAATGCATGGTATGCGTTTTCATTGTGTGTGAGAATGATCACCTCGATATATAAGGTTTCCAAGCTTTTGAAGCAGTGCACCAAGGCAACGATTGCGCTCACGTTATAATCCATATTGATAAGAAATGTCTTGACAGATTGAACCGCGGTGGATGTGCTGACTATCGGCAAAAACTTCATGAAGAATAAAACATAATATTAATATAGAATAAAGACTAGATTACATGGAACTTGCTTGTTTGGACGAATGCAACTGAAAATATTCTGGGAAGTCAGTACCTGAATTTCTGTACGGTGTGGTGGGTTGCTCGATTCATTAAAAATATCAGATAATTTGCCGAAGACCTCCATTTTAGGTGCAGAGAAGATAACTATGTGCAAGTTCTCGCTATGATCATCATCGAAAATCAACCTTTGAAGTGAGGAGGCATCCTCTATAACAACTTTGCCATGGTGACCACAAATGCCAATGCTTATAAGGTTAGGTGAGTTTATTCTGATGCAATGGATCTTGATTGTCCAAACAGGCATCAGGCATTGGAGTGTCGGGAAACTGCTACAATGGATTATGTTTTGTAACGAGACTTCAGATATATCAACATGCATAAGCGAGAGTCTCCTGAGCAATGGTAGTTTAAGCGCCCGTACATAATTTTATGGTAACTTGCAAAGAGAAAAGGCGATGGTGTGGAGAGAAGAGGTAATCCGAGGGTTGAATGCCGGTGGTGATGGCATAAGTGAAGGGCATGAGAATGGTAGTATGTCACCTTGTCTCATAAATCGTGGGAACATGTAGTAAAACTCAAGCACCTGGAGATTGTCCAATCTGGGGGATTCGAGCCAGGAGTTGACAATCGAGCGTTTGCACTGGAGGTAGAACGCCGGTATGCATAGGTTGTGAATTGCGCCCTCATGGCCAGAGAACATGGCCTCTGGAATGTTCGAATCAACATCATCAATAGCTTCTCCACTAAAAAAAGTTCCAGTGTACGCTATGCGGATGAGCTCCCCCAGTGCGACGAAGCGAGCAGAAATAAACTCGAATCTACTTTTTCGAGGGGGTTAAAAACTCGAGCGAGAGGGATCTCACGACAGTCGAGATTCAGAGGAGGGGTGCGCCATAGGGGCCGCCACCACGATGCTAGAACTTGCGTGCGGACGACATCCTTGGTGGGGAGACATGAGACGATCTCACCTAGGACGGCGTCCGGCAGGCTGTTGATGATGTTAGTGTTGGAAATATGCCCTAGAGACAATAAATAAAGCGTTTATTATTGTATTTCCTTGTTCATGATAATCGTTTATTATCCATGCTATAATTGTATTAATTGGAAACACATTACATGTGTGGGTAAATAAACAACACTCTGTCCCTAGTATGCCTCTAGTGAACTAGCTCATTGATCAAAGATGGTCAAGGTTTCCTAGCCATTGACATGTGATGTCATTTGATAATGAGATCACATCATTAGGAGAATGATGTGATGGACAAGACCCAAACTACAAACATAGCATATGATCGTGTCAGTTTATTGCTACTGTTTTCTGCTTGTCAAGTATATGTTCCTATGACCATGAGATCATGCAACTCACGGACATCGGAGGAGTGCCTTGTGTGTATCAAACGTCACAACATAACTGGGTGACTATAAAGGTGCTCTACAGGTATCTCCGAAGGTGTCTGTTGAGTTGGCATGGATCAAGACTGGGATTTGTTACTCCGTGTGACGGAGAGGTATCTCAGGGCCCACTCGGTAATACAACATCACAATAAGCCTTGCAAGCAATGTAACTAAATGTTAGTTGCGGGATCTTGTATTACGGAACGAGTAAAGAGACTTGCCGTTAACGAGATTGAACTAGGTATGGAGATACCGACGATCGAATCTCGGGCAAGTAACATACCGAAGAACGAAAGGAACATCATACGGGATTAATTGAATCCTTGCCATAGAGGTTCAACCGATAAAGATCTTCATAGAATATGTAGGAATCAATGTGGACATCCAGATCCCGCCATTGGTTATTGACCGTAGAGGTGTCTCGGTCATGTCTACATAGTTCTCGAACCCGCAGGGTCTGCACACTTAAGGTTCGGTGACGTTTCGGTAGTATAGAGTTATGCATGGTGGTGACCGAAGGTTGTTCGGAGTCCCGGATGAGACCCCGGACGTCACGAGGAGCTCCGGAATGGTCCGGATGTAAAGATTCATACATAGGAAGTCCTGTTTTGGTCGCCGGAAAAGTTTCGGGCTCATCGGTAGTGTACCGGAAGTGCCGGTAGTGTACCGGGAGGCCACCGGGAGGGGTATTTCGATGCAAGAGGCTACATGGGCTGTAGGAGGGTGTAATACAGCCCTTAGTGGGCTGGTGGAACATCCACAAGAGGCCCATGCGTCTGGAGGAAAAAGGCCTAAGAGGAAAAAAGGCAAAATAGGGTGAATCCTAGTCCTACTAGAATTGGAGGTGGACTCCACCTCTCCCTCTCTCCTTCGGCCGAAGCAAGGAGGCCTTGGCCCTTGTGCCAAGGCCTCTCCTCCTCTCCTATTATATACACTGGAGGTTTTAGGGTTTTTGCACTAGATTTTCAGCCACGTGCTACCCGTTCCTCCAGTGCATAGTTTCCCCTCTAGATCGGATTTCTGCAGTGCTTAGGCGAAGCCCTGCCAGAATTGCTCCACCACCATCGCCGAAGCGCTGTCACGCTGCTGGAGAACTCTTCTTCCTCTCCACTCCTTCTTGCTGGATCAAGACGATGGATATCGTCATCAAGTTGTACGTGTGCTGAACGCGGAGGTGTCGTCCGTTCGGCGCTAGATCGGAAGGATCGTGATCAAGATCATGGGACAGATCGTGATTAAGTTCATGGGATGGATCGTGATCAAGTTCGTGGGACGGATCATGATTAGATCATGGGACGGATCGTGATTGGATCGCGGGACGCATGGCGATTTGGATCGCGAAGACGTTCGACTACACCAATCGCATTTCTTAACGCTTCCCGCTTAGCGATCTACAAGGGTATGTACATCCACTCTCCCTCTCGTAGATGCTCATCACCATGGATAGATCTGCGTGTGCGTAGGAATTTTTTTGTTTCCCATGCAACATTCCCCAACAGTGGCATCATGAGCTAGGTCTATGTGTAGATGAGATCTCGAGTAGAACACAAAAGGTTTGGGGGCGTTGATGCTTAGATTGCTTCCTCCCTTGGTCGGATTTTGGTTCAGCGGTATTGTGAGATGAAGTGGCCCGGACCAACATTACTCATACGCTTACGAGAGACCGATTCCCTCGACTACAACTTGTTGCATAGATGGCTTGCGGGTGCCAGTTTCTCTCACTTTAGTTGGATCGGAAAAACAAAGGCAGTCCTTGAGAAGGTTGAATAGTAAATTATGTATCACCATTGTGGTTTATGCGTAGGTGAGAATCGTTCTTGCTAGAAACCCGTAGCAGCCACGTAAAACATGCAACAACAATTAGAGGACGTCTAACTTGTTTTTGCAGGGTATGTTGTGATGTGATATGGCCAATTACATGATGTGATATATGTGATGTATGAGATGATCATGTGATGTATAGATTATCATGACTTGCATGTCGATGACTACGGCAACCGGCAGGAGCCATAGGGTTGTCTTTAATTATTGTATGACCTGCGTGTCAATCATTAAGCGCTATGTAATGCTTTACTTTATCGCTAAATGGTAGCAATAGTAGTAGAAGCATGCAGGGCATGACAACCCCGATGGCGACATGTTGATGGAGATCAAGATGATGGAGATCATGGTGTCGTGCCGGTGACGATGGAGATCATGCCGGTGCTTTCAAGATGGAGATCTAAAGCACAAGTTCATGGCCATATCATGTCACTTATGAATTGCATGTGATGTTAATCCTTTTATGCACCTTGTTTTGCTTAGTACGACGGTAGCATTATAAGGTGATCCCTCACTTAAATTTCAAGATGAATTGTGTTCTCCCTGAGTGTGCACCGTTGCGAAAGTTCGTCGTGTCGAGACACCACGTGATGATCGGGTGTGATAGATTCTACGTTCACATACAACGGGTGCAAGCCAGTGTTGCACACGCAGAACACTTGGGTTAAACTTGACGAGCCTAGCATGTACAGACATGGCCTCGGAACACAAGAGACCGAAAGGTTGAACATGAGTCATATAGTAGATATTATCAACATAATGATGTTCACCATTGAAGCCACCTCAACTCATGTGATGATCGGACTTGAGTTGGTGGATTTGGATCATGTGACACTCAGATGACCTAAGGGATGTCAATTTGAGTGGGAGCTTTAGTAATTTGATTAACTAGACTCATTATCTTGAACAATAGTCTAAGTGAACTTTGCATATTTATGTTGTAGATCAATGGCTCGCGCAGTAGCACCCCTGAATTTTAATGCGTTCCTAGAGAAAGCTAAGTTGAAAGATGATGGAAGTAACTTTGTTGACTGGGCCCGTAATCTGAGGATTATCCTCATGTCTTCCCAGAAATCATATGTCCTTGATGCACTGCTTGGTGACCAACCAGAAGACATGACCTCCGAAGACGCTAAGAACGCTTGGGAGGCACGTACTGGAGATTACTCAATAGTTCAGTGTGCGATATTGTATGGCTTAGAACTGGGACTTCAAAGACGTTTTGAACGTCATGGAGCATATGAGATGTTCCAGGAGTTGAAGTTTATCTTTCAGAAGAACGCCCGGATCGAGAGGTATGAAACCTCCGATAAGTTCTATGCTTGCAAGATGGAGGAGAACGGGTCTATCAGTGAACATATACTCAGAATGTCTGGGTATTCAACTCGTCTAGCGGAGTTGGGAATTGCCCTTCCGCCAGAGGCGATCACTGACAAAGTTCTTCAATCATTGCCACCTAGTTACAAGAGCTTTGTGATGAACGATAACATGCACGGGATGAACAAGTCAGTCGCCGAGCTGTTTGCGATGCTAAAAGTCGCTGAGTCTGAAATCCAGAAAGAACATCAAGTGTTGATGGTCAATAGAACCACTAGTTTCAAGAAAAATGGCAAGGTCAAGGGCAAGGGCAATAAGGGTAAAACAAAGAAGGATGGCAAAGCAGTTGCTACTCCTGTAAAGAAGCCCAAGCATGGACCCAAGCCAGAAACTGAGTGCTTTCATTGCAAGGGAACTAGTCACTGGAAGCGGAACCGCCCCAAGTACCTGGCTGACAAGAAGGCGGCCAACGACAAACAAGGTATATATGATATACATGTTATTGATGTGTACCTTACTAGCTCTCGTAGTAGTGCGTGGGTATTTGATAAAGGTTCGGTTGCTCACATTTGCAACTCAAAGCCAGAACTACGGAATAAACAAAGGTTGGCAAAGGACGAAGTGACGATGCACGTGGGAAATGGTTCCAAGGTTGATGTGATCGCCGTCGGCACGCTCTCTCTTCGATTACCATCGGGATTAGTGATGGACCTGAATAATTGTTATTTAGTGCTTGCGTTAAGCATGAACATTATATCTGGATCTTGTTTATTGCGAGACGGTTACTCATTTAAATCAGAGAATAAAGGTTGTTCTATTTATATGAGTAATATCTTTTATGGTCAGGCACCCAATGTTAGGGGTTTATTCATATTGAATCTTGGTAGTGTTGACACACATGTTCATAACATTGATGCCAAAAGATGTAGAGTTGATAATGATAGTACCACTTTTTTGTGGCACTGCCGTTTAGGTCATATTGGTGTAAAACGCATGAGGAAGCTCCATGCTGATGGACTTTTGGAGTCACTTGATTTTGAATCACTTGACACATGTGAACCATGCCTCATGGGCAAGATGACTAAAACGCCGTTCTCTGGAACAATGGAACGGGCGAGTGACTTATTGGAAATCATACATACTGATGTGTGCGGTCCAATGAATGTTACAGCGCGTGGTCGATATCGTTATTTTCTCACCTTCACTAATGACTTAAGTAGATATGGGTATATTTACTTAATGAAACACAAGTCTGAAATGTTTGAAAAGTTCAAGCAATTTCAGAGTGAAGTTGAGAATCATCGTAACAAGAAGATTAAGTTCTTGTGATCTGATCGAGGAGGTGAATATCTGAGTTATGAGTTTGGCAGACACTTAAGACAGTGTGGAATTGTTTCACAGTTGACACCGCCCGGAACACCACAGCGTAATGGTGTGTCCGAATGTCGTAATCGAACCTTATTAGATATGGTGTGTTCTATGATGTCTCTTGCTGATTTGCCACTATCGTTTTGGGGTTATGTATTAGAGACAGCTGCATTCACTTTAAATAGGGCACCATCAAAATCCGTTGAGACGATGCCATATGAACTGTGGTTTGGCAAGAAACCAAAGTTGTCGTTTCTTAAAGTTTGGGGATGTGATGCTTATGTCAAAAAGCTTCAGCCTGAAAAGCTAGAACCCAAAGCAAAGAAATGCGTCTTCATAGGATACCCGAAAGAGACAGTCGGGTATACCTTCTATCTCAGATCCGAAGGCAAAGTGTTTGTCTCTAAGAAAGGAACATTTCTTGAGAAAGAGTTTCTCTCGAAAGAATTGAGTGGGAGGAAAATAGAGCTTGATGAGGTTATTGAACCTTTACTTCAACCAGAAAGTAGCGCAGCGCAGAAAGATGTTTCTGTGGAACCTATGACGGTAGAAGAGGAAATGATGATGATCATGAAGCTTCGGATCAAGCTGCTATTGAACCTCGTAGGTCGACAAGGCCGCGTGCTACCCCTGAGTGGTACAACAACCCTGTCTTGGAGGTCATGTTGTTGGACAACAATGAACCTACGAGCTATGGAGGAGCAGTGATGGGCCCGGATTCCGAGAAATGGTTAGAGGCCATGAAACACAAGATGGGATCCATGTATGACAACAAAGTATGGACTTTGGAAGTATTACCTGAAGGGCGAAAGGACATTCAGAACAAATGGATCTTTAAGAAGAAGATAGACGTGGACGGTAATGTCACCGTCTATAAAGCTCGACTTGTGGCAAAGGCTTTTTCACAAGTTCAAGGAGTTGACTACGATGAGACTTTCTCACCCATAGCGATGCTTAAGTCTGTCAGAATCATGTTAGCAATAGCTGCTTATTTGGACTATGAAATTTGGCAGATGGATGTCAAAACAGCGTTCCTCAATGGTTTCCCTGAGGAAGAGTTGTATATGATGCAACCCGAAGGTTTTGTCAATCCAGAAAATGCTGACAAAGTTTGCAAACCCCAGCGATCCATTTATGGACTGGTGCAAGCATCTCGGAGTTGGAATAAGCGCTTGATGAGGTGATCAAATCGTTTGAGTTTATACAAGTTTACGGAGAAGCTTGTATTTACAAGAAAGTGAGTGGGAGCTCTATAGCGTTTCTAGTATTATATGTGGATGACATATTGCTGATTGGAAACAATATAGAAATGCTGGAAAGCATGAAGGAATATTTGAACAAGAGTTTTTCAATGAAGGACCTAGGAGAAGCTGCTTTCATATTACGCATTAAGATCTATAGAGATAGATCGAGACGCTTAATAGCACTTTCACAGAGCACATACCTTGATAAAGTATTTACTCTAAGTCGCAAACCGGATACGTATTTATTCTTAACGGGGGAGCATTAAGTTGGTGCAGTTCCAAGCAAAGCGTGGTAGCTGATTCTACGTGCGAAGCGGAATACATCGCAGCCTCGGAGGCGGCGAAAGAAGGTGTCTGGATGAAGCAGTTCATGACAGATCTTGGAGTAGTGCCCAGTGCACTGAATCCAATGAACATGTTCTGTGACAACATTGGTGCCATTGCTCTAGCCAAGGAACCAAGGTTTCACAAGAGGACCAGACACATAAAGCGACGCTTCAACTCCATCCGCAATTACATCATGGAGAAAGACATAAATATTTGCAAAGTGCACACGGATCTGAATGTTGCAGACCCGTTGACTAAACCTCTTCAAAGGGCTAAACATGATCAACACCAGAACTGCATGGGTGTTCGATTCATTACAATGTAAATCACATAGTGATGTGAACTAGATTATTGACTCTAGTGCAAGTGGGAGACTATTGGAAATATGCCCTAGAGGCAATAAATAAAGTGTTTATTATTGTATTTCCTTATTCATGATAATCATTTATTATCCATGTTATAATTGTATTAATTGGAAACACATTACATGTGTGGGTAAATAAACAACACTCTGTCCCTAGTATGCCTCTAGTGAACTAGCTCGTTGATCAAAGATGGTCAAGGTTTCCTAGCCATTGACATGTGATGTCATTTGATAATGAGATCACATCATTAGGAGAATGATGTGATGGACAAGACCCAAACTACAAACATAGCATATGATCGTGTCAGTTTATTGCTACTGTTTTCTGCTTGTCAAGTATATGTTCCTATGACAATGAGATCATGCAACTCATGGACATCGGAGGAGTGCCTTGTGTGTATCAAATGTCGCAACGTAACTGGGTGACTATAAAGGTGCTCGACAGGTATCTCCGAAGGTGTCTGTTGAGTTGGCATGGATCAAGACTGGGATTTGTTACTCCGTGTGACGGAGAGGTATCTCAAGGCCCACTCGGTAATACAACATCACAATAAGCCTTGCAAGCAATGTAACTAAATGTTAGTTGCGGGATCTTGTATTACGGAATGAGTAAAGAGACTTGCCGGTAACAATATTGAACTAGGTATGGAGATACCGACGATCGAATCTCGGGCAAGTAACATACCGAAGAACGAAAGGAACATCATACGGGATTAATTGAATCGTTGACATAGAGGTTCAACCGATAAAGATCTTTGTAGAATATGTATGAACCAATGTGGACATCCAGGTCCCGCCTTTGGTTATTGACCGTAGAGGTGTCTCGGTCATGTCTACATAGTTCTCGAACCCGCAGGGTCTGCACACTTAAGGTTCGGTGACGTTTCGGTAGTATAGAGTTATGCATGGTGGTGACCGAAGGTTGTTCGGAATCCCGGATGAGATCCCGGATGTCACGAGGAGCTCCGGAATGGTCCGGAGGTAAAGATTCATATATAGGAAGTCCTGTTTTGGTCGCCGGAAAAGTTTCGGGCTCATCGGTAGTGTACCGGGAGTGCCGGTAGTGTACCGGGAGGCCACCGGGAGGGGTATTTCGACCCAAGAGGCTAAATGGGACGTAGGAGGGTGTAAACCAGACCTTAGTGGTCTGGTGGAACATCCACAAGAGGCCCATGCGGCTGGAGGAAAAAGGCCTAAGAGGAAAAGTGAAAAAAGGCAAAATAGGGTGAATCCTAGTCCTACTAGGATTGGAGGTGGACTCCACCTCTCCCTCTCTCCTTCGGCCAAAGCAAGGAGGCCTTGGCCCTTGTGCCAAGGCCTCTCCTCCTCTCCTCTTATATATACTGGAGGTTTTAGGGTTTTTGCACTAGATTTTCAGCCACGTGCTACTCGTTCCTCCAGTGCATAGTTTCTCCTCTAGATCAGATTTCTGCAGTGCTTAGGCGAAGCCCTGCCGAAATTGCTCCACCACCATCGCCGGAGCGCCATCATGCTGCCAGAGAACTCTTCTTCCTCTCCAATCCTTCTTGCTGGATCAAGACGGTGGAGATCGTCATCAAGATGTACGTGTGCTGAACGCGGAGGTGCCGTCCGTTCGGCGCTAGATCGGAAGGATCGTGATCAAGTTCGTGAGACGGATCGTGATCAAGTTCGTGGGACGGATCGTGATCAAGTTTGTGGGACGGATCGTGATTAGATCGCTGGATGGATCGTGATTGGATCGTGGGACGCACGGTGATTTGGATCGCGAAGACGTTCGACTACACCAACCGCGTTTCTTAACGCTTCCCGCTTAGGGATCTACAAGGGTATGTAGATCCACTCTCCCTCTCGTAGATGCTCATCACCATCGATAGATCTACATGTGCATAGGAAAAAATTTGTTTCCCATGAAATGTTCCCCAACAATTTGGACCACACTCCTCTTCCTGATCATGGGTTCCACCGAGAGCACCCATGCCGCTTCCAGCCGCTAGCGCCAAACCCCTAGAGGAGCGCGTCGACGGTGGCACGAGTCTTGCGATCTTGGTCCTCGAGGAACCAGGATGGAACTCCATCTCCGTCTCGATTGCTTGGTTCCTGCCGCCTACGAGAACCGCTCTGTGTGGGATGGGGCGATGGAATGGATGGATGGATCGATGGGAGGAAGAGGCGATTGGAGCCGGCTGCGATCCACAGGAGAGCGAGCCGACGGCCGATGGTGGACTGATGGTTGACTGGATCGGGAATAATAGAGTAGGACGCTGGAGAGTGGGGGCGGCTCGATCGGGACTTAGGAGGAACAGAGGAGGAGACTGGAGGCGGTTGGGACTGCGAGAGGACTGGGTTAGGGTTAGGTAGTCGCTTTCCTTTGTATATATATGATGTTATTGTCAGTTTGACTAACATATAGGGTTTGTAGCCTCTGCGTGCACAGTTTTGCAAGCATTCCGTGCGCAAGGACGTATAGGCACGGCCCCTTGTGTCGCAAAGTCACTCTCATGTACTGCATTTTAACAGTGACTGTCACGGTCTTGTAGCATCTGCATGCACGGTTTTGTACAGTAACATGTTTTACCCTCTTATCTTAGTTGAGAGGTGGCACTCATGCCTCTCCCGTGATGCACGTCTTTCGTCAGCGAAATTCAATGGCGGCATGAATCTTCAGACCTCAAATGTGCAGAAAACAACCGAAATAAACATTTGTAATTCACCAAAGTTATATATATACTAAAGTGATGAAGGTAAACATTAGACCGTTCTTGAATCCCATTTTACACCACTGTCTAGCTGAACATAACTATATATTTAGTATATACGACCACCTCCTACCACAATTATATAGTAAAACACATCATGAAGTCTGTTGGGTAGGACACTCCCAAAACACTATTCAGGAGAGATCATTGATTATAAGGCGCAGTAAGCTCATATCTCGCATTCTTGGCCAGTGCTTATCAATCGTGACAAGGAGTATTGAGCCAACTCTCAGCTGATATTCTTCTGCAAAATCGGAAAGCCTTTTTACTTCCATCCTCCCGTCAACTTGTATTGAGTAAGTCGTCTTAACTTCGATTTCATCGTACATCTGTACAAGGCTTACGACACCTCTTGGTGGAAGGTAACAAAGATTGGCCTTCAATGTTTATACAACAGTTGCTGGGATTCTCTGCAGATTATTGTTACGGATAAACAAGATTTTTTTTAGCACGCACACAAAACAACTTAATTACTAGTGAAGATTAGAAGTAGGTGAAAAAAATTACTTGCTAGTCTGCCAGTCGTGATATTTGTGACGTTGAGATGGTGGACAAATGGTATTGTTGGCAAGTCATGGGCGTTGAAGAAAAAGTAAATAAGGTCTCCCATTTGTCTGTATGATAGTTCTAATCCTGGAGCATGGAGAATCTTGTTGATGTAGTCTTTCTCCAAGGCATCAAGTTCATCTAGAGCTGAATAAATAAAAACTTGTTATGCCAATTTTCTTGAAGTAATAATAGCATGAAAAAGTACAAGGAGTTATACTGAGAGAGAATATTTGGATTTAGTTAGTGCAGTTAAAGGCATAGGCGATATAATTGGTAATGTTTTACTCCTTCTGTTCTTAAATAATTGTCGTTCGGGAGAACTAGTCTAGTTCTTCCTAACAACAAGTATTTAGGAAGAGAGGGAGTATTTAAAATCAAAAGTAGCTTTGAATAGTTGTCTGAATAGTTTTGTATACAGAAAAAATTAAACAAAGACGTAGTTGAAACAGAGTACATTGCTAAAAGAAAAATGATAACGCGAATAAAAAGTTGTTGTAGGGATATATGAAAACCATACCAACTGAAGGTTTCGGTTCAACTCTGTAACCTCCTCGACATTCACTGAGCCTGAGGTCAATTTGGATAGAGAGACCTTCGCCATCTAAGTTTATGATGAGGATATCTTGGTGGCGAAGGTCATAATCACTCATTAACTTTGTCCATCCAGGTCCATGAATTTTAGATCTGATAGTTTCATCAGTGATGTATACTTCACATGACAGATTTTCATTAGTCAGAAGCACGGGGTTCTTAATTTTGCCCTCTTCTTCCAGAGCTCATTGCTTCCATTGATTCACTAAAGAAACCACGTGCTCCCTGCAATAGCATGGTATGTACTGCAAATAAATTTAAAAATGCATCAATCAGTAAGAAGGAATTCTTCAATCACTTAAAATGTAGGGTATTGTGATTACAAAAAAAATGCTTCAGACAGTAGTCTAGCATTTGGTAAAAGATGTGCTTTGAAAAATGCAATCATTTTGTTGATTGTACAGATCTGCTTGAAATGGGATTAGAGAAACTTTTAGGTCGTCCCGTGAGAAACATAACATGGTAGTAATTTATGTGCATGTCGTTCCAAAATTTTCTCCTTACACTGCATGTTTCGTAACACAACGGCAGGTGAAGTGCTATTGCAGTGTAGAGAACGCCTGTTTCTAATCTAGGGCAGTTGACATTCTTACAGGTTTTGCAACTCATAATTCTCCTGCAAAATATATAGCAAACGTATAAAAATTAAATGTGAATTTTGATATGTACGAAATTATCAACACAAGCATATTCGAGTAAGGAGTTGTTTACATGCAAAGCCCTGAAAAGACATGTGCAACTGCTTGATTTGTGACAGCTTAGTTCATGCAGCAGTTATAAAAGGAAACAAGTGTTTATTTTGTTGCCAATTTAAACATGTATGCCAAAATAGTTATGGAAGTACCATTGCGAAATATATTTTTCCTCAACACTTATTTAAGTAATTACGTATGTACACTGGTATTAGGCACTTGCATTGTATTACACGCATCTGTATCTAATAATACATCAGTTTTGGCTCCAGATGCTTGGATCTCCTTTCTAATTCCAGCAATTTTTTGAACCAATGATCTAGCACAGTCATCCACGCAACCAGGGCCGGTCTCACAACACCGTCGTCGGTAAGGGATACCGCGCAACACCTCCTCCAATTTCCCCTTTAACACCTGCCCACTCTATTTTTAGCCACAGAGCCAGTGAGTTTTCTCTAACGTTCCCACCTACACTACTGGACTAAATTTGTCTCCTACGACTGGGACGTCTTACCTCGCTCTCAGCTGTAGAGATTTCCTGCTCCGATGAGGTCGTTGATGTCAGATGTTGACGGCGTGGACAGCTTCGTCCTGGCATTTAGCAGATCTATATGAGATCAACGCAAAATTTTGATCGTAATAGCATAGATCTATCGATTTACAGCACGAAGAAACAAAAATCTTCAGGGATGGAACAGATCATACAAAAAAATTGATGCGGAAATGGAGAGGTAGCGTACGAATCGTAGAGTGACTTTGCGAATCTCAGAAACTCAATATTTGCCCTTGTGTCTTCATATTCTTCAAGAGTTACTGTCTTCAAGTAAATCCCATGACTCTTGAGAAACACCTGGTGCTTTAGGCGCCATTCATTTGTTAAACCTCTCTGATCCCACCCTGTTGCCTAGATACACACGAAGACTGAAAAATAGTTAATTTCTGGAAAACACATAAAATATTGTCTAGAATGTTCACTTGATGTACATACACGAAATAAAATATATATAAAGAGCAACAAAAACTATTGTTGTGTTACTGCTATGTATGGGGAAGCCCATATATTGTGTTACTATGCGGAATACCACATATGCGAAAGCCCATAGAACACTATGTACAGGTTCTCATTGCGTGTTAGATGATTACCTTGATAAATAGGTTCTACAGGCATCTGAAGCACCGCAACAATCCAACAACCTCATCGAGTTTAAAAAATGTCTGCGAGATATATAAGGTCTTGATGCAATCCATCACTCCTGGTATGTTGTGTATGGACAGACCCTTCATTTGATCATAGAAGATTATGTTAGTAGTTTATGTTTATGAAACAGAATGCAACACAATATGTATTGTGGAATAACAGTACCTGAATGACTGTAGAACCAAAGATGATCTTCAATTCATCAGATAAATCCGAAATTTTTCCCAAGGTGCGCAGTTTAGGTGCAGAAACAATAGTTATTTCAAACCGTGTA
This sequence comes from Hordeum marinum, assembly GCA_022496015.1. Taxonomy (NCBI): domain Eukaryota; kingdom Viridiplantae; phylum Streptophyta; class Magnoliopsida; order Poales; family Poaceae; genus Hordeum; species Hordeum marinum. The sequence continues at coordinate 333,600,723 of CM039677.1, read as the reverse complement.
TCTACAGAATCGTGGAGTAATCTTTGAAGTGAATTGGCATCCTCGATGTTGAGTTTCCCTCTATCACAACCAATGGCGATGCTGATAAGATTATGTGAGTTTATTCGCATGCAGCGGAATTCCTTCTTGAAAACAAGTAGCAGGTATTGCACGACAGGACAACATGAGTGGATCATGTTGTGTAGCGAGACCTCCGATATGTAAACTTCCACCAGTGAAAGTCTCTTCAGTAGTGGGAGGAGAATCATTTCTACTAAATTTTTGCAGAGGGTGAATGTGACCGTGTGGAGGGAGGAGTAGAACGTCGAGATGGACATTGGTGCTGAGGGCATATATGAAGGGCATCGGTGTGGTTGGATGACGGCCCGATGGAGGAATTTTGGGAACAAATGGTAGAACTCGATCACTTGGATTTTGTCTAGTTTTGCGGATTGAAGTAACTCATCAATGGCACTGGGTTGGGACTGGATGTAGCTTGTCGGGATGCAGAGATGATGAACGGACCCCTCGTGGGCGGAGAGAATGGCTCTAGGAAGGATAATATCATCAGCGGCAGTTTCAAAACGGCAGTCGGTGCCGAGAGGTTGGAATTGAGTTCCGACGTGAGTGCTCTGGGATACCTCCTTGGTGCACAGAATGCAGATGATTTTGCACCTGATTGTTTCCAGACTGTTAAAGACACAAGTGACCGGGATCTCACGGCAGTCGAGATTCAGCAGAGCGGTGCGCCATAGATTTCGCCATCGAGAGGCCAGGGCTTGGGTGCGGATGCCATCCTTGAGCGGCAGACGATAGATGATCTTGCCAAGGATGTCGTTTGGGAGGTCGCTGATGCGTTCCTTAGAAGATCCACCTCCTTGTTTCTCAGATCCACCTGTGCACTCGACCAACATATGCATGCTCCTAGGGAGCATACACTCTCCCCTCCTGTCCTTGCAGCTAGTGGAAGAACACTCTACCTTCCTCGTCGCCGGATGTACAACCGACCTCTATGGTGGCACGAACCTCGTCTTCTTCCTGCTGGAGGCAGCATATTCCATGTCGGATGCATTGTTCGCGGTGCCTCCGCTGAAACTCTGCGTGTCATAGATCTGTAAAGAGTTCGTGAAACTAGTTTCGACGCAATAGCTTGAAGGGTAGGTGAAGCACGTCAACAGCGGGCAATAAGCTTATTTTTAGATGTATCCAGAGCATGTTGATGCCACGAGAACCCACGTCCATGCTTACGCACGCTTCACCTTCATGCCTGTGTAGGCTTCACCACCGTGCCTGTAAGGGCTGCCCATACGTGCCTCTTAGGGCTACAAACACGTGCCGTAGATTCTTCACTAGCGTGCCTATAAAGGCTTAACCACCATCATGTAAAGGCTTCACTTCCATGCGTGAAGAGGCTTCAGTCGAGTGCCTCTGCACCAGGTTCCTACAGCTACAGACTTCACTCTCCCGTGTCTCTTGTGCCTACAGACCCGTGCTTTACAAAGTGTCTACATCCATTCTTCTAGTGCCTTGACTTCTTCTCCTTGGGCACCTGTAGTGCAACACACTCGTGGTTATAAGGGCTTCACTACCGTGCCTATAAGGGCTTCAATCCGTTGCCTTTAGCGGCTACACAAATGTGCCCTTAGAGGCTACAACCACATGATGTAGATGCTTCAGTCACGTGCCTGTAGAGGCTTCACTCGCGTGCCTGTAGATGCTTCGGTCCCCTGCCCGTAGAGGCTTCCTTCCCGTAACTCTGCACCACGTCCCTGCAGGTCAGGCTTCACTCTCCCGTGTCTCTTGTGCCAACACACCCGTGCTTTACATACTGGCTACGCCCGATCCTCTGGTGCAACATGCTCGTGGCTATACTCTCTAACTGGGTATTCGGACGCATGACACTGCTACCAGTGCCTCGAAAACCCCATGTCCATGCCTGTAGGGGCTTCGCAAACATGCCTGTAGATGCTTGAGTATCGTGCGTGCGGAGGCTTTATTCCCGTGCCTATAGATGCTGTCATCCCGTGCCTGCAGAGGCTTCAATGGCATGCCTGTAAATGCTTCAGTCACGTACCTGTAGAGGCTTCTGTCACGTGCCTGTGCATGCTTCAGTCACGTGCTTTTATGGCTTCACACACGTGCCTCTACAGGCTTCACTCCTGTGCCAACCAGTGCCTCGAGAATCCCACGTCTGTGCCTGTAGGTGGCTTCACAAACGTGCATGTAGATGCTTCAGTACCGTACGTGCGGAGGCTTCTAACATGTGCCTGTAGATGCTTCAGTCCCGTGCCTGTAGAGGCTTCCGTCGCGTGCGTGTGCATGCTTCAGTCACGTAATTGTACATGCTTCAGACACGTGCCTTTACAGGCTGCGGTCACATGCCTGTGCATGCTTTAGTCACGTGATTGTACATGCTTCAGTCACGTTCCTTTAGAGGCTGCACTCACGTGCATGTGCATGCTTCAGTCGCGCGATTGTACAGGCTTCAGTTCCGTGCCTGTAGAGTCTTCAGTCACGTGCAAGTCTCGTGACTGAAGCCTATACACACGTGCCAACAGTTGCTTGAGTACAGTATCGTGCCTGTAGCGGCTTCACTGCCGTGCCTCTAGGTACTTCACTACCGTGCCTGTAGACGCTTCACACCCATGCCTGTAGAGGCTTCAGTCACGTGCATGTAGAGGCTTCACTCCCGTGCCTATAGAGGCTTCACTCCCGTGCCTATAAAGGCTTCACTCCCATGCCTGTAAGGGCTACAATTCTATCCCATTATCAGCGACAAGAACGTGCCTGTACGGCGACACAGACATGCGTGTAGAGGCTACACATATGTGCCTATAGAGGCTACACATAAGTGCGGAGGCTTCTAACATGTGCCTGTAGATGCTTTGGTCCCGTGCCTGTAGAGGCTTCAGTCACGTGATTGTGCATCCTTTAGTGACGTAATTGTACATGCTTCAGTCATGTGCCTTTACATGTTGCACTCACGTGCTTGTGCATGCTTCAGTCACGTGATTGTACATGCTTTTGTTCCGTGCCTTTAGAGGCTGCACTCACGTGTCAGTCCCGTGAATGAAGCCTATACACACGTGCCAATAGTTGCTGGAGTTCCATGCTTGTAGCGGCTTCACTATCGTGCCTTTGCGGGCTTCAGCCGCGTGCCTATAGGTACTTCTGTCCCGTGCCTGTTCAGGCTTAAGCCTTGTGCCTATAGAGGCTTCAGTCACGTGCCTGTGCATGCTTCAGTCACGTAATTGTACATGCTTCAGTCACGTGCCTTTACAGGTTGCACTCATGTGCCTGTGCATGCTTCAGTCACGTGACTGTACATGTTTCAGTCACGTGCCTTTAGAGGTTGCACTCACGTGCCTGTGCATGCTTCAGTCGGGTGATTGTACATGCTTCAGTTCCGTGCCTGCTTCAGTCACGTGCAAGTCCCGTAACTGAAGCCTATACACACGTGCCAATAGTTGCTGGAGTCCCGTGCCTTTAGGGGCTTCACTGCCGTGCCTTTGTAGGCTTCAGCCGCATGCCTATAGATACTTCCGTCCCGTGCCTGTTCAGGCTTAAGTCTCGTTCCTGTAGAGGCTTCAGTCATGTGCCTGTGCATGCTTCAGTCACGTAACTGTACATGCTTCAGTCACGTGCCTTTACAGGCTGCACTCACGTGCCTGTGCATGCTTCAGTCACGTGACTGTGCATGCTTCAGTCACGTGCCTTTAGAGTCTGCACTCACATGCATGTGCATGCTTCAGTCGCGTGATTGTACATGCTTTAGTTCCATGCCTGTAGAGTCTTCAGTCACGTGTAAGTCTCGTGACTGAAGCCTATACACACGTGCCAACAGTTGCTTGAGTCCCGTGCTTGTAGTGGCTTCACTGCCGTGCCTATAGAGTGCCTATGTGTGCTTTAGTCACGTGCATATAGAGTCTTCAGTCACGTGCCTCTAGAGGCTTCACTCCTGTGCCTGTAGAGGCTTCACTCCCGTGCCTATAGAGGCTTCAGTCATGCGCCTGTAGAGGCTTCACTCCCGTGCTTGTAGAGGCTTCACTCCCATGCCTGTAAAGGCTTCACTCCCATGCCTGTAAGGGCTACAATTCCGTCCCATTATTAGCGACAAGAACGTGCCTATAGAGGCTACACATCCGTGCCTATAGAGGCTACACATAAGTGCTTTTATGGCTTCACATACGTGCCTGTACAGGCTTCACTCCCGTGCCAACCAGTGCCTCGAGAATCCCACGCCTGTGCCTGCAGGGGGCTTCACAAACGTGCATGTAGATGCTTCAGTACCGTGCGTGCGGAGGCTTCTAACATGTGCATGTAGATGCTTCCGTCACGTGCCTGTAGAGGCTTCAGTCATGTGCTTGTGCATCCTTCAGTCACGTAATTGTACATGCTTCCGTCATGTGCCTTTACAGGCTGCACTCACGTGCCTGTGCATGCCTTAGTCACGTGATTGTGCATCCTTCAGTTCCGTGCCTTTAGAGGCTGCACTCACGTGCAAGTCCCATGACTGAAGCCTATACTCATGTTGCTTGAGTCCCGTGCCTATAGCAGCTTCATTGCCATGCCTTTGTAGGCTTCAGCCGCGTGCCTGTAGATACTTCTGTCCCGTGCCTGTGCAGGCTTAAGTCACGTGCCTGTAGAGGCTTTCACTCCCGTGCATATGCGTGCTTCAGTCACGTGCCTGTAGAAGCTTCACTTACATGCGCGTAGAGGCTTCATTCCCGTGCCTGTAGAGCCTTCACTCTCGTGCCCGTAGAGGCTTCACTCACCTGCTTCTAGCGGCTTGACTCTCGTGCCTGTAAAGGCTACAATATCGTGCCTTTAGCGGCGACACAGACATGCTTGTAACGTTTACACAATCGTGCCTATAGAGGCTACACACAAGTCCCATGCCTGTCGAGGCTTCACTCCCGTGCCTGGTGTAGCACACCTGTATTGGTCTTAGCATGTTTTGTTGTGCATCGTGCAATCGTCTAGAGGTACGTTGTATGAGTTGACAGAGGCAGGTGTCTGATTTTTGGACACATGATTCATCAGTATCTAGAAGCAGGTGTGTGATGCACGGTTTACCTATTGTAGAGTCACGAGGGTGATTCTTGCAGAGGCTAGGCATCAAGCCATCAACAAAAGGCATGTGCATGAATTTCCTAGACAAACGATTCAAGAGTCTTCGTTTGCATGCACATACACATGGAGATTGACTTCATTTACATGCTTACATGTTTACGTTGAGAAAATAGCTATCGTGATAGTTTAACCATGCCGTTTCACAAGTATTAGTCTTCATCCTTGTTTAAGATCCTTCGAATCTGTTGACCCATCACATCAGCTTTGACTTTGTTTTCTTCACTCAGTAGTAGCATGTATAGTGCTTCCGCCTTCCAAATTTCTAGTTCATCCTAGAAAATTCACCAACAAAAATTAAATTCACCAAAAAAATTTCTTCACTAAGTAATAACAAGAAGTAAAAAATATTCCAGTTTTTTTATATGCTCCTAGCATAGTCTACAATTTGAGGGAAAACTTACGTCGAAATCATCTATGTCTTCAACGAATTTCTTGCCATTGTACAAGAATGCAAGCTTCAGAGCAGCATATGCTGATTCACCCTTCTCAACCATTGGACGTCTTCTACGAAGTTTATTTTCCAATTAACTTTCTGCTTGGTTTCCATATACTTGGGATGTACCACATCGCAATCTGCTTTAAACCTAGGTGCCTGCAAGTCTATATTTTTTTGTGAGGGGGGAGGTTGAAGAAATCAGCAAGTGGAATTTTTTAAAAATTTAGGACACTTACAACTTTCAATTTGTGTTTGTGGTAGGCATCATAGTCTCTACTCCTTTTCTCCTTTCCCGCCTCGAATAAATCAAACAGCTTATTTGCATCCTCAATGCTCAAACCGCACATGTTTGGATCACTTTTTCCTCAATTTCCTTGCGAGGTACTTCACAAGGATCAATGATGTGGACTTTCTTCGTGTATTTGTCCATCATATATAGAGCATAATGGCTTTCCTTATCCATTACTAAGAATATCTGCAAACACGCAAGATTTTTTGACATTTAATGCTATATGAAGGAATATGCTCAAACACGTATTTTGATTATGTTTTGGAGCGACGGCTTTTACCATATTTGCTGTTAAGAGCTTCTTTCGCTGATGTTCATTGAGGTACCGGAGAATCAATTGTTTCTTCTCTTTATCCAATTCAACTTTAAACTTGTCAATGCCTAGAGTGTTATTCTTTATTTTTAGTATATGCTGCACCAAAAAGAAATAAACTGTTATCGACATGAAACGTGCAAATTTACAAGGATGTGCGTGGTATTTTAAAATTTACCTCTAAAAAGTAAGGACCTAATATTAACCTGTCTTCATAACTTTCTTGTGAAGGTTTTATGCTTTCCCAGATATGTGCTATTTCGTTGAGCACCCTCTTCTCAATGCGAGCTTTGTCCAGACCTGGTGTTGGTCCAAATGCCGCCTTCAGTTGCGCTCCAGTAAAAATTGATTCTGTGGAGTTTCCATGCCTCCGCTTATATAGATTTTTGCTGTTATAGAAAAAAAGAATTATTGATGTGGGGCAGTCGATAAAAAGTAATTTGAGTTATTTTTCTGCATGCATGAGTAAACAATTCACTTTTTGAATTCCTTCTGCCAGCTGTTGTTCATGATTACTTGCAGCAGCTTGACTGCGTCGTCCGTGTGGTCAAATCGTGGTGCTTCAAGTTTTGGATATGTCACGTGGCTTCGTTGCCTGCCCTTTTGTTTGCTATTTGTCTCTGTCAAAGCAGGTAAAAATTGATTGTCATTGTTTCTATGCTAGAAAACATATGTCAAAACATCTAGTCATAGCTTGTCCGCGTGTCTCGTTCCAGAAAAGTTATCTTACCTTCCTTGGTTGAAAAAAACTTTGAATTTGTTGGTTCGAATTGTTGTATTCGTGCAGGTAGCTGGTCCCACTTTAAGCTGTTGCTTTTACCAAATATCACTGTGAATAGGAACTCTGCTTTCCATTCGTCATCTACCTTACTATGGTGCAGTCACAATATCCGAATACTTATTATTTTCATGGAAACTATGATGCTCAAAATAAATAAAATTGTTATATTGTTAACTTACATGTAGTTCATCATCATCCTTCACCAGTGATTGGCCATTCCAGTATTGTACAAATTTGACCATGAATTGTCCTCATTGCATATCCTTTTGTTTTGGCGTGGAAACTCTGTTAGGCCTGGCTGCTAATTTCCCCCAATTTGGTTCGTCATGGGCTTTTAGTGCCGCTTCCCCGTAATGCCTCCTCATCAGCCAATACATCCTTTCAATCTGGTGATTTCAATTTTGATTTGTTGTCAAGAAAAGTAATCATAAAGTGTTATCAGTAGAGAGACAAAACAGAATTCAGACCCACATACCAGTTCTTCATGGCTTCTATGATGTTCTCTCCATGTCAACTTACCACAATGCTTGTACTCTAGCGAGTCCAGAATGTCAACAGTCTCCTCGTACTTGTTCAGGACATACAACATGTGGTGTGAAGCGGTGTTATGAGGAATGATGATTTGCATTGGGTGACACAGAGAGTCAAATGTCATGTGAACATGCGGGCTTAAGAAGGAGAATAACTGATGTGAAGTGAACTTACCAGCTTCTTATCTAGAAGGTTGTTTTCCTTTCACGAGCGTTTCAAACTGTTGTCGTGATTCATCCTCATTGAACTCTTTTAGTCCTCGAGTTTTAATGTCAAGGCCAAGTACAAGCTGCAACAAACAAGGAGTGCATGTTTAGCAAAACATTTTCCGATCGATTGTGTGATGGAAGTGCTTTCGTGGAAGAGGGTTCCACATACATTTGCGAATTCTATTGTGAGAATAACTTTATTGCTTGTGTTGTATTGTTTCTGTTCTGTCCATTCTTCGAACGGTGCGTTACAGACGCTGGCCTCAATTTGTCCCTTTGATCCTTTCTGGAGCTGCTGCAGCAACATTTTTCCGGTGATATAATCTTCAAGATTTGCGCTTTTATACACGGGTACTCTGCAAAGCAAAAGGGTTTACACAAAAATTAGAGTCACTAGTTAGGTAGCTTCAATTGTCTTTCTTTTTTAGGGCAGAGAGGCCACTTACTCTCCGCAATTCTCCTGCCCTTCCTTGCTCATTAGATATTGATGAAGGGACTTGGCCTTGTCCATGTGAATGAAGTGTTGATACTCAAATGTTGGAATGTTAGTTACGCTGTAGAGCCTGGTTGACCGTTTGATCGCCCTCTTGATAGATATTATGTTTGTCGGCGTGATCTCAAATGACTGACGTATTGACGTACCTGGGGAATCCAATTGCAACCTTGCCAGCTCCTCTGCTTGTTTCTTGTTAAATTCCTCCTCATTAGCCATAGCGAACGTTGCTTTGAATTCCTCATATTTCATACCTCCCTGAACTACAAGTTCATCGTAACTTTCCAGTTGAACAGGTGTAAGGCCCTTTAGTAACTCTACCATATCTTCTTCACGGGATAGCGTTTTGGGGAGCAAGAAGTCCAAAGGCACGTCTAGTACTGTGATTGATGTGCTGCTTACTGCTAAGTTTTTTTCTAATTTTCTCTTGACAACTTTCTTTGCTTCTTTACGAACAAACATGGCAGCATTGCGTTTCCGCTGTTCAATAAAATTTTGTTCAGGTATCTTTCTCTTCTCTTTGTCGTTTCTTTCTCAATCTTCTCCTCGGTTGGGCCGGGGGGTCGATATGGTTCTATTGGAGGATCCTTGCGTTCATGCTCCCTCTGCAAATCAGCATCTAGTTGCACATGTTGCTCTTGACCCTCTTGGTTAAGTTCTTTCTCTTGACTCCACGAATTGTTGTGTTGTTTGCCTTCTTCCTCTTCACTGTCCAGCAGTGCAATAACTTCTAACTCTCTAGTACATACATCAATTTGCTCGGGAGATTGAGGAATCACTTCTTCAGTTATGCCGCAATCGACTTGTTTCATTTCTCTGTCTTCGATTACAACTTTATGTTTCAGCATATCTATACCGATCAAACAAACAGATAAAAATTGTGAGGCTTTGCTTGTGAAAACTACCTCTCAGCAGAGAATTTGTTTTTTTTGTTTTTTGAAAGACGAACCTGTCGTACAGTTTAGCAATGATAGGCTTGTATTGCCCATGTGTTCGCTCATTAAATGATACAGAATCCTCTTCCTCAAGCCAGGGACTTGTTCTTCTGTCGGTGAGATGGTTCTTCCTTCTTCAGAGTAGTGCTTGAGGTTCATGTACATGTAGAATGCACAATCTAGTCTGCAAGTTGAGAGAATGATTCGTTAATGATGCTGGCCCCTAGGTATGAAAATAATTTCTACGTTTTTCATGTTAAACCGTCTCAACGAAATAAAGAACAAGGATGTTAGTAGTGTTTACGTGTCTGGACCCTGACGTGGTACGTTCATGATGACCTTCTTGAAATGGTCAATGTTACTTGGTGAAAGTTGAACCTTCGAGCTTACTTGTTTCCAGATCCTCTTTAAATTTCTTGTTACAACATTGAAGAATTCTCTTGGCTCATTGTTATCCTTTATAGAGTCAAGCAGCTCAAAGCGCTGTTTTTTCATGTTGACTGCTATGGTCACATAGTGACCGATAGTTTTGTTTTTGATGAACCCCCCTATGGCAGTTGCAGAAGGAACTGCAAAACGACAACAATGAAACATAAACATTGGTAGCATAAACTTAAACATCTGTAATTGTTCTTAGATATGGTTGTTTGTTCTGTTTACCATATCGTAATCTTCAAGATGTTCTCCTTCTTCGATACCAAAAAAACTCTTAAGACGCTTTGGTAGATTTTTTTATCTTCTCGTCATCGTAGTATCTAAACTCCAATGGATCGTCGCTATTGGCTCAGTATATTACATGCTACATATTTTGTGAAATGTACATATAAAGAATTTGTAAGTCCACATGTACACAGCCTGATACTCATTTACTTAAAACATGATATTGCATCGAGATTTTTACTTACAATGTTGTTTACTATTAGGATCTTCCTCCGTGTGCCCTTGAATTCATTTTGTATGAGCAATAACAAGGGCTCAATGATTACACTATTGACCGCATTACTATCTACAAAGCTTCTGGCAGCGTCTCCGATCTTGATAATAACATTCCCCGCTATTATGAAATCATAATTTCTGCGATATATATATATATACACACATATTTGTTCACAGGAAAAAACATTGAAATGATTTTTTCTGTGGAAGTAACATGCACTTACCTTTCTTCGACTGTCCATTCCCTGCGGCATACAGTGTTGTATATTTTTTCAATCATTTCTGCTGTGGGCTCAGTGTCTTTGCTGCCTTTTGTACCTGAAGGCATTATACTACTTGATACTCTGTGTTTATGTAATTAGAGGGGTGGAAATAATATTTTTTCATTATCTGATTCGCTGCAACGAGTTATACCTTATACTTTGTCATCACTTTCCTGCCTTGGTGTACCATGAGATGCCTGGGTTCCTGTTGTGTCGTTTTTTTGTCCAGAACACTCTAGAGATGTGCTTCAACTTGTATATGTGTGAGCTCATCTTCTTGGGCTTTAAGCCCTGCCTTGATGTGCCATGAGCAGCCTTGGTTTCTGTTTTGTTGTTGTTTTTGTCCAGAAAACTCTGAAGATTTGCTTCAATTTGTATATGTGTGAGCTCATCTTCTTGGGTTTTCTGAACCACGCTAGAGATTTGTAGTTAAATCAAAATAATATTGCAATATTTATTTTTATGAAAGCAGCTTGTGGAATACCACCTCTTCGAATGTTGTCGCCGGTGTCGTGTCCTGGGATCCTGTTGTTCGTTCCTCACTGCCAGTGTCCTCTCGTTTCTCTTGCGGCTGCTCAAAGAAAGAGGTAACTTAAAATGTGATTTCGTTTGTGCCTGAGGAGCTATTTTTTTCAATTCAGATAAGCATCTTATGTAAATTAACCTCTTCAGAAGTTGTTGCCGTTGTAGTCCTTGATATTTCCTTCTCACCGACTGAATGTTTTGTACCTCCAGTTTCAGCGTTGTATGCCATTGCGATAATATGTTTATTGACCTCTTCTGGTTGCTTGCTCATGTGTACAACGTTGGTACTCTCCTTTGTTTCTTGCGGATTTTCAAACCAAAAAGAAATTATTAGAGTCTGTATTTCTTCACCAATTATTTTTTAAATGTTGTAGAAACAGTAATTGTTGGTTGGTGGTATTGACCTCGTCGGTGTTTCTCAGCTGGGTTGTGGCTTGCACTCTCGCTTCTTCTTCCTCATATACTGAAGTTCTTGGCTCTGTTTTTCCCAAGTCTTCTACTCCGGGGACAGCACTGTCTTGCTGTTCCATCCTGATGCTTTCATTTTTTTGTTTTTCCTGTTTGATGAACCAAAAATATAAATAACGATGGAACTTCATTTGGAATGTGCGATCTCTTCTAGTTCTTATCCAAGTTTACCTCTTCAGTCATTCGTGCATGTGTGATCTCTCCTAGTTTTTGTGTGTCAACTAAAGATTGCTCTTCGGTTACAACACTTGGTTCTGTTGTACTGACAAGCTCCCCTATTTTTTGGTTTCATCAACTGCCATCTCTAAGGCTTGTATCTTCGTGATAGGACAAACTTCATCTTGAGTGTAGCTTTGATGTGAATTAATTTCGTCATGGGATCCAGGTTCGACCTGCATTGCCTGTTGTATTTCATGTTCTTGTAGTACATGTAGATGAAAGACGGTGAGTTTAGCGCTTCATTTTTCTTTGGAAGTGATGAGACTACAATATATGTACAACATCGGTACTCTCCTTTCTTTCTGATGGCTCTTGAAGCTGAAAAGTAATTATTAGGGATTGTATTTCTTCCTTGACTACCAATTTTTTGTAAATGATACAGAAACATGAATTGTTGGTTCGTTGGTGTTCACCTGTTCAATGTTAGTGTCCATGATAACAGTTACCTTGATTGACTGCATGTTGTGGATGTATAACTGTTGAATCAACAGTATTACCTATTTTCTCTTGCTCAATTTCCATGAAGTCCTTCGCACCAACGATTTCTGCATGTAAAATGACATGCTGTAAGGGACCTACTTGGATTTGACAAAAAAAATAGGTCATAGTTTGTTTGATGCTTAAAGCACGTATTATCTAAACATGGAGCACGGATTTTGAAAAACAAGGTCACGTAATTTGAAATCCATAAAATATAGGTACGTAAACAATCGTCGTTAACTTTTTTCCTATCCTATTTCTACTTGTTAGATAAGTTGAGAGAAAGTATTTTAAAGCAGATTTGGTGCGCCTGCTAGGGTCTCTGTTCATCCAAGGCGGGGGAAATAGATACTATAAGCGACCTGTTGCAACGGGATGGAATGCAGAAATGTTTACCTTTGATTACGCGTGCGGGACTCCTCGAATCCATCCACTCATTCTGTTGTTGCTCTTTGTAGTTATCTCCGCCGCCGGTTTTGCGAGCGTAGTTCTTCGTTGACTGTCGCCACCAGCGGGAGGGGATCTTGTGGTGGGCACCTTTTGAGTGCTTGTGTAGGAGTGCAGGGCGGTTGGAGAACCGCGGCGGCGGTTACCGACGAGGATAGCGGCGGTTTCGAATTCCGCGTGCTTGAGAACGAGAAGAGCAGAGCGTGCGTGAGGGGAAGTGTTTGAGATTTTCGATTGGAGAAAGAAGGAACGTAGTAGTACAGAGAGCGAGGGAACCGACGGAACTGCCCAGAATATTGCGTCAAGATTGGTGATGAGCCGGGGTTTTTTTTGCTTTATTGTTGAACCTTGCATCAAGATTGGTGAAGAGTCGGGTTGTTTTTTTCCTTTATTCTCAACCGTTCTGAATCTTGCATCAAGATTGGTGAAGAGCCCGGGTGTGTAGTGGCACAAGAGTCACGGAATAGACATTTACAATAGCCACAACGTAAAGCACGGGTATGTAGGCACAAGAATCACGGTAGTGTAGGCACAAGAGTCACGGAACAAACATTTAAAATAGCCACAGCGTAAAGCACGGGTGTGTAGTGGCAAGAATCACGGTAATGTAGGCACTAGAGTCACGAAACAGACATTTAGAATACCACAGCGTAAAGCATGGGTGTGTAGTGGCAAGAATCACGATAGTGTAGGAGTCACGGAATAGACATTTAGAATAGCCACAGCGTAAAGCACGGGTGTGTAGGCACAAGAATCACGGTAGTGTAGGCACAAGAGTCACGGAACAGACATTTGGAATAGCCACAACGTAAAGCACGGGTGTGTAGTGGCAAGAACCACGGTAGTGTAGGAGTCACAGAATAGACATTTAGAATAGCCATAGTGTAAAGCACGGGTGTGTAGGCACAAGAATCACGGTAGTGTAGGCACAAGAGTCACGAAATAGACATTTAGAATAGCCACAACGCAAAGTATGGGTGTGTAGGCACAAGAATCACGGGCTAGACATTTTGCTACACGACGAAACACGTGCTATGACCCCCCCCCCTTCAAGGTTTATATGAATGCTAACCGAGCCAAAGGCGAGCCGAGGCTGCGCCATCGGAGGCGCCATTTGCACGGGGCATGACGAAACACGCGGCACGACCTATGACCCCCCCCCCCTCAAGGTTTATATGAATGTTAACCGGGCCGAAGGCGAGTCGGGGTTGCGCCACCGGAGGCGCCGTTTGCACGCGGCACGACGAAACACGCGGCACGATGAAACATGCGCTACGACCTATGACCCCCCTTCAAGGTTTATATGAATGCTAACCGAGCCGAAGGCGAGCCGGGGCTGCGCCGCCGAAGGCACGGTTTGCACGCGGCACGACGAAACACGCGCTAAGACCTATGACCCCCCTTCAAGGTTTATATGAATGCTAACCAAGCCGAAGGCGAGCCAAGGCTGCACCGCCGGAGGCGCCGTTTGCACACGACACGACGAAACATGTGGCACGACGAAACACGCGCTACGACAAAACACGCGCTACGACTTATGAGCCCCCCCTTCAAGGTTTATATGAATGCTAACCGAGCCGAAGGCGAGCCAAGGCTACGCCGCCGTAGGCGCCGTTTGCACGCGGCACGACGAAACACGCGCTATGACCTATGACCCCCCTTCAAGGTTTATATGAATGCTAACCGAGCCGAAGGCGAGCCGGGGCTGCGCCGCCATAGGCGTCGTTTGCACGCGGCACGACGAAACACACGGCACGACAAAACACGCGCTACGACCTATGACCCCCCCCCCTCAAGGTTTATATGAATACTAACCGAGCTAAAGGCGAGCCAGGGCTGCGCCGCCGGAGGCGCCGTTTGCACGCGGCACGACGAAACACGCGCTACAACAAAACACGCGTTGCGACAAAACACACGCTACAACCTATGACTCCCCTTCAAGGTTTATATGAATGCTAACCGAGCCGAAGGCGGGCCGGGACTGTGCCGCCAGAGGCGCCGTTTGCATGCGACATGACAAAATACACGGCACGACGAAACACGCGCTACGACCTATGATCCCCCCTCCTTCAAGGTTTATGTGAATGCTAACCAAGCCAAAGATGAGCCGGGGCTGCGTCGCCGGAGGCGCCGTTTGCACGCGACATGACAAAACACATGGTATAATAAAACACGTGCTACGATCTATGACACCCCCCCTTCAAGGTTTATATGAATGCTACAAAGATACCTGAAACGTGCCTTTGTAGATTGCTGAACTGTGCTTCTGTGAATTGTTAAAACGTGCCTCTAAACATTAGCCGTGGATCCCATACAGACGAGTCATGCATGTGCTCGTGTAGATTGTTGAAGCGTGGCTTGGAAGATTCACGAACCGTGCCTCGCAACATCAAGCTGAAAGTTGACATTTGATTGTGTTGTAAGCCCCCACCCGTAACTTCCCATGAAATCTCAATTTCCCGGAAATATAATGGGAAAAAAACAAAAAGGAAAACAGAACGATCCGCGTCGCGAAAAGGGAAAACAGAAAACCAGGATAGTTCGAGGGGTTAGGTGAAAAATGTATGAAACCAGAATCCGGAAAAGGAAAACCAGGATTCCTCGATGGTTCGTTTCGCGCGTGACACTTGTCGCGCGCGGAGCGCCACCGAAAAGTTCCTTCGTTTCTCGCGCAGCAAGTGCTCGTTAACTAGTTGCTCTCTGATGGAAGAAAGAAAAATGTAGCGATGTTGCCTAGTTTTCTCTTTTTTTTCAGGGTAGCGATGTTGCCTTGTCTATGTGCATCGGGCCATGTTGGCCTTTTCTCCTTTTTTCTCAGCGTTTTTTATTGATTGTTGTCTTGTTTTCTATATTTTTTATTTTCTATTTTCAGCCTTTTATTTTATTTTTGTTTTTATTGTTCCTTGTTTATATTTAATTTTGTGTTTTGTTTTTTCTTTCTATGTTAGTGAAATGAAAAGTCAAGCCTCTCCTTCAGCGAAAATGTTTTATCCTAGTGAGGGTCGCAACTGCATATTTTAAAACAAGATCGAAACTAAAAAGTTCAAATGGGGTCACAATTGTAAAATTTTAGTGAGCGTCGCAATTGTGTGTATTCAAATGCTTGTCACAACTAGACGTTTTCAAGGCGAGGCGCAATTGCAGATTTTTCAAATAGGGTTGCAACTAATTTTTTTTAATGGGGTCGCAATTGCAAGTTTTTAGTAAGGGTCGCAACTGCATGTGTTTAAATGCTTGTCGCAACTACATGTTTTCAAGTGGGGGTGCAACTGCAAATTTTTCAAATAGGGTCGAAACTATTTTTTTTTAATGGTGTCACAATTGCAAGTTTTTATTAAGGGTCCCAACTGCATGTGTTTAAATGCTTGTTGCAGCTACATGTTTTTAAGCGGAGGCGCAACTTCATTTTTTTCTAATGGGGTCGCAACTAATTTTTTAAAATTGGATCACAATTACAAGTTTTTAGTAATGGTCCAGGTGCTCAAATGCTAGTCATAACTGCATGTTTTCAAGGGAGGTATAACTGCAAGTTTTTCAAACGGACCCGCATCTACAATTCAAATGGGGTCGCAACCTTATATTTTCGAGGGGAGGTCGCAACTGCACTTTTTCAAGGGGGTCGCAACTACAAGTTTTTAAAATGAGGTCACAACTGCAAGTTTTTAACGAGGGTTGCTACTGCAAGTTTTTAAGAAGGGATCAGAGCGGCTTCTTTTCAAGGGTCGCAATTGCAAGTTTTATAATGGGGGCACAACTATAATTTTTTTTAAAGAGTCGCAACTGCATGTTTTTAGGGAGGGGCGCAATTGCAAGTTTTTCAAAAAGGGACGCAACTACTAATTTTAAATGGGGTCATAATTGCAAGTTTTTAAGGGAAGGTAATAATTGCATGTTTTTAAGGGTAGGCCGCAACTAGACATTTTCAAGGGGGTCGGAACTGTAAGTTTTTCAAATGGGGACACAACTACCATTTTCAAATGGGGTCGCAACTATAAGTTTTTAAGTGTAGATCACAATTGCACGTTTTCAAGGGGAGGTCCCAACTACACGTTTTCAATGGGGATCGCAACCGCAAGTTTTTCAAATGGGGACGAAAATACCAGTTTCAAATAGGGTCACAATTGCAAGTGTTTAAGAAGAGGTCGCAACTGCACATTTTCAAAGGAAGACCGCAACTGCATGTTTTCAAGTTAGGGTCACAGCTACATATTTTAATTAGGTTGTCGGCCAATTGTATGTCCATCACTAAACTTGTATTTGGAAGCGTTGTAACCCGACTGCAACTCATGTCTCTCAACACTATTGCAACTTGTGGCGAGAGGGGGCGATTGTCGGCCGGTTGCATGTCTATTATTTAAAAAATCATTGAACAAATACACTAGGTGGGTTTTCCAAGAAATATATTATTTGAAAAAATTGTTGAACAGACACACTATTGTTTTCCAAGAAATACAATAGTGTTAGGCATGTAGTTTTTCTTTTGTTTTTCTTTGATAATATGTAGTGTGTTTTTCCTGATTATGCGAGTATGGTATTTTTATGTCTCGTCTTAATAAATACAATAGCTCAAGTGAAATCAATCATTTTTTAAAAGTGGTGTGTAGGAGTTATAATTTTTTGAAGTTTCCTTCCTTTTTAAAGACACGTACATGCAAATATATATTGATATGTTCATCTATCTAGCTGTGAGATTCAGCTGCTTGTGACCAGCCCGTGCGTGGCTGGTGTCACACAACCCAAAAGAAAATAAGAAAAAAAATGCAAAGGAAAGGAAAAGCTGGAGCATCAGGCCACAACCGAAAACCATCAAAAAAGAAAACGAGCCCAGCCCAGGCGAAAAACAGGTTGAATACGTGGCCTGACGTAAGGTGACTGAGACCATACTATTTCTCAGCCACCTGAGTTCTAGGCACACCCTATTTAATTATATTAAATCAACATAACATCCATACAATCGTTGGGTACCTACACAAAAAAGGAAGACTGTGACTATGACTATGTGCCTTCAATTTTTTATCAAAATCATAATTAGATTCGTATTGAATCTAATTGCGGTTTTCATAAAAATGATACGAATCTAATTGCGGTTTTGATAAAAGATTGAAGGCACATAGTCTTAGTCACAGACTTCCTTTTTCGTGTGGGTACCCAACGATTGTATAGTCACAATAGTATACGTCAAAGACCTATAGAGAAACAAATCTGATTGAATCGTCACAATAGTAGACCATCACGATACGAAAGAAATTGACAATCGTGTCAAGCATATCGGTGCGGGTGTGCCTGATCTAGACAGCCAACCAAGTTAGTATCGCTAGACCAGGCGGACAACTTTGTTCGTAAAGGCTTGAAGAAAGAGGTTGTCAAATAAGACAGTGTTGCCGTCATTGATGCACATGGAACAAGGTTGACGGACGATACGGGTAACGAACCCATTATCCATGAACAACAACTCGGACAAAAACTCTGAGGCTCCTAAAATAAGCCACACCAAGGGTCACCAAGGCCTAAGCACTTCTATTCAAGATGACACTGCCATCACCGTCGGAGCGTCGTCACCTTGACCCAAAAAAAAACTACTCCCTCTGTTCCTAAGAGCATCTCCAGCCGCGCCCCCAACAGCCCCCCAGGCCACTTTTTAATCGTCAGCGCCGAAAAATCTCCCCGATCGCCCCCTCAGGACGCCGTTGTTCGCCGGTTGGGCCTTTTTTTGGCCGGCGATGCCAGGCCAAACCCAGCGTGCTGGGGGCACTTGGAGGCTCCAGCGGAAACAAAAGTGACGCGTGGGACACTACTGTCAGGCGAGTTTCGCCCTTTTCCTTGCCAGACTCGCCCCTCGCGCCTTGCCACCATGCCGATTCCGGCGTCGCCCGCTTACCCATGGCCGCTACGCCGCCGCTAGAAAAGGCCATTTCCATTTCCTCGTTGGATTTTGCTTCAGCCTCCATCCCGCTCTTCGACGGCCACCACGACGACAGGGCACCGACGGCTGCCCGCCCACCATGCCCACAAGGTGTTCTGCATTTTGCCTGTTTGGCCATGGACTCGGACGATGAGGAGGCGTTTGTGACTCTGTTGGAGGATGAAGCCGAGGCCGACACCGACGAGGAGGAACACCTCATGATCCTCGCCGCGTTTGTCGGCCTATTCGCGAACAATGCCAAGCCTCGGTGAGGTGGCTCGGCGTCGGACCGACGCAAGAGCAAGCAAAGGCATCAAATGGAGGGTCATTGCATGCTCTACGCCGACTACTTTGCCGACTCTCCTCTACACGGCGAGAAAGTATTTCGGCGCCATTATCGGATGAGCTAGAAGCTCTTCCTCGGGATTGTTAATTCCACTCGGGAGTTCGGTAGCTATTTCATTTGCATGAAGGATTGCACCGACACAGTTGGATTCTTCTCACTCCAGAAGTGCACCACAGCTATGAGGATGCTTGCATACGGAGCTCCCAATGATATATAGGAAGATTATGGACAAATGGTCGAGTCCACCACCATTGAGTGTTTGTACAAGTTTTGCATGGCAGTGGTGGCAATGTTTGGACCATAGTATTTGTGATCACCCAATGTTGAAGACACTGTTTAGATCCTAGTCAGAATGCAGCAAGAGGATTTCCTGGTATGCTTGGAAGCATCAAATGCATGCATTGGGCATGGAAAAACTACCCTTTTGCTAAGCAGGGGATGTACAAAGGCGCCAAAGAAGGTTGCGGTGTGGTACTTGAGGCAGTAGCCACACTTGACCTATGGATTTGGCACTCCTTCTTTGATATGCCAGGAACTCACAATGACATCAATGTATTGTAGTGCTCGAATGTCTTCGCCAAGCTTGTTGAAGGTCATGCTCCTCCGATAGACTTTGAGGTCAATGGGCACTACTACAGCAAGGGATACTATCTAGCAGATGTATCTATCCGAGATGATCCACATTTGTGAAGACTATCTCAAAACCTATGACGCCAAAGAAGACACACTTTGTTAAGTGTCAGGAGGCTTGCAGGAAAGACGTCGAGCGAGCATTTGGTGTGCTCCAATCTCGATTTGCTGTTGTCCGGTCCCCGCTCTGACCTAGTTGAAATCCCAGATCTTGGGGGTCATGAATTGTTGTGTCATCTTGCACAAGATGATCATTGAGAGCGAGCAGAAAGAGTCAGTGTTTGACATTGAACCATATTTTAGGCAGGGACATCTTGCAATTGTTGATCACCAGGTACCAACAACATGGGTTGCCTTCCTCAATATGCGCCAGGAGATCCGAGACCCAAAGGTCCATCAACAAATACAGGACGATCTGGTGGAGCACCTATGAAGGCTCAAGGGCAATACCTAGTTCGATTTGTCTTAATTTATGTTGAAATTATGAGCTTGCTTCGTTAAACTATTTGATCTGTATTAATTCATATGATGAACTTTGGCATAAAAATTTAGTTTTGTTGAATTTATGCAGAAAGAGCGCCGAATTTATCAAATTTATGTCGAAAGAACGTCAAATTTGGACCGAAACTGGACCGAAATCGCCAGCTTGAGGGCGACCTTGGGGCGGCTGCTGGGAACCCGAGACTCCAAGCCAATTATAGCACCGGTTGGCACCCAGATGATGCTATTTTGGACCACTGAAGACCGATCAGCTGAAGATGTTTTAAATAATTGTTGTCGGGGAGAAGATTAGTTCTCCCCAACAACAATTATTTAGGAACAGAAGGAATGGCATACAAAGGAAGAGACCAAATTGACGACCGGAGGCGAAGGGGAGAGGAGATTGACTTTTTGGCCAGGGAGGTCGCCATCCTATACACTGCTTGCTGCGTCAACCAGTCGAGGCTTCGCATAGGGCGACCCCCGACTGGGCCGGCCCAGTAGGCGCGCGACAAATTCTTCTTCTTTTTTTCTGTTTCTTTTTCCCTTTTCTGCTTATTTATTTTGTTTCTTTTTTGGGTCGTTTTTATTCCCGTTTTCTTTTTTTCTTTTTATCAAAACGAACAAACATTGAATTTCCCAATCATTTTTGGAAAACAAGAACGTTTTTTAAAACAGAGAACAAATTTGAAAATACAAACAATTTTTTAAAGGACGAATTTTTTTTGAATCTTGAGAATAAATTTTGAAATCAAGAACAATTTTGAAAAATCCTGAACAATTTAGGGACCGCGAACAATTTTTTAAAGCTTGAACATTTTTTTAATGTTGAGAACAAAATTTTGAAACAGAGAACAATTTTGAAAACCCCGAACTAATTTGGCAGCATGAAAAAAAATTCGAAAACACAAACATTTTTTAAATATTGAGAACAAATTTTGAAAATCGTAACAATTTTCTTAAATCCTGAACATTTTTTGAAGACACGAACATTTTTTGAATACTGAGAACAAATTTCGAAAAGCAAGAACATTTTTTGAAAACCATTTAAAAAATCCATAACATCTTTTGAAAATCCAAAATATTTTTTGAAAATCCAGAACATTTTCTAAAAAGCAAAAATATTTTTCGAATTTTGAAAACCCCGAACAAATATGGAAGCATGAACAATTTTTAAAAAGCAACTAACATTTTTTAAAACTTGAGAACAGACTGTGAAAATGAGAAGAATTTTGAAAAATCCTGAACAAATTCATAAACTTGAACAATTTTTGAAAATACGAACATTTTTTGAATTTTGAGAACAAATTTCGAAAAACAAGAACATTTTTTGGAAATTAATTTAAAAAATATAGAACTTTTTATGAAAATCGGGAATATTTTTCTAAACGAAAGTCATTTTTTCGAAATTGAAGAACTATATTTCAAAATTCAGAACATTTTTTGGAAGAAAAAAATATATTTTCCGAATGTCATGAACATTTCTTGAAAACCCACAACCCTTTTTGAAAATCCAGAACATTTTCTTAAAAACAAAAACATTTTGCGAATTTGAAGATCAATTTTGGAAAAATCCCGAATATTTTTAGAAAATCCAGAGGATTTTTTGAAAATCAAACAGAGAAAAAATAATAAAAAAGAAAAAAAGAAAAAGGAAAACCGGTTCAGGAAACCTTCTGAAAAGTTCTCAAAATCGAAAAAAAAACAGCTGAAAACAGCATAGAAGGTTTTTAAAACCGGTATCCCTGAAACGCTAAACGGGCCAGCCCATTCCCGATCGGCTGCTCGATCCCTTGTGCGCGGCCCATTCCTGATCGGTTGCTCGATCCCTTGTGCGAAAGCACAACTCCTTGCCGCAAAGAGCGGCAAATAGGATTTTCCGTCGCCAACAACATAATCATGGCGACATAATCATGGTGGGGTTTTGAGAGAAGGCCAGGGCGACGACAAGGCACATGGCATGCAATAACGCCCGCTAGCCCGTTGGATGTATAGCTCCGAAGGTGCAGGAAAAAATGACTGAACTGATACTTTTAGGCGACTGTTCAATAGGCGGCCCCTATTTTTACACGACATAACATGTTTTATAAGAAAACGCTAGATAAAACTGTGTTGCACAAGAGACAAAAGTGTAATGCTAATAGAGCGATTCAAAGCATTGCCATAGAAGGCCAACGTAACACAGAAGATGCACCAGTGCATCTGAACATCTCATTGCTGATCCACTTCTATTTGTTAATGTTGAAGGGCCAACAATCATGTGTATAGGTCAATAGGACAGTAAGTCGATCAACGAACAAGACATCTTAACCTAGAGGTGCATGTTTTCATACGGATCGCTGTATGCATATAAATTCCTGTAAACATACGTAATACATTGAGATTGAGGCGACACCATGATAGTTGGCATTCGTGCATCAAGTATGAGACCGGCTCAGATCATCTCCCATTAGTCCTCTTTCTTGCTATCCAGATCTTCAAGAGCAGAGAGCCTTTCAACCAGGGGCGGATGGGAGTAGTGGTATGCTGAATACCACGGATCTGTGTTCATTGCAGATAAGTTCTCTTCCTGAAATTTTCAAGCATATATCTAGTTAGTTCAAATCTCCGTGCGGCTATACTTCAACCGCATGTGTATATCATCAGCAATCGGATGGAACATTAATGGTAATAGTTTAGTAAAAGAGACATGTAAGGGCTTCCGGAAAAAAGAGGCGTAAGAGAATAAAGCAAAAGTAAACAAGAGGATGTTACTAGTTCCTCAAACCAGCATTGAATTTTGAGAGAAAGTTGCTTGATCTAGTGATTGATTATGGTCAGATCTTGAAGTGAGGTGTTGATGTCCAGCAGAAAAATAACACCGACTCCATGATCAACAATATGAAAAACAGAAAAAAAAAAAAAGGGGCCTTTAAATGGTTACCTGTAGTTTAACAAGGGCTCCCCTGAGCTCAGGAGCATACCCAAGGTTCTTGGCAAAAGCATCAGCCTGGACATTGAGATAGGATTAGGTAAATGCAACCAAATGTTTGAAAGCTGTCAAAACATAAAACTTGAGATGAATAGAATAGTGAACCTGAAATTCAAATGCTCTGCTGACAAGGTTGAGGCAAAAACTCAGAAGGTGTTGGATGGGTATAATGGTGTGCTGTCATGAAAAGAATGTATGTGTCAATCAAGTAACAATGCTGGAAATCTGTAGAAAGTGCATCTCACTGCAGGTTTAAATGAAAGTGTAAACAGCTGAGGTTCGATTCCAATTTCATTTCACAAAGATACTACTGCTAGGGCGGAACTTGTACTGAAAATATCTCCACACAAAGATAATAGCACGATAATACTTCTTAAAAAATAATGAGCATAACATACCATAAAAATGATCAGTCCGATGATTACAGGCTGATCCTTGAAACCAAAACTTTCAAAGAGATCTTTGGAATTCCTTACAAGAGTGTATCCTCCAAATTGCATAAATGTAAGCAGCTGCAAGTAGAAAATGAGGTGAACAAAAGAACTTTCAACATCTAAAAAATTCTTGAGATGCTTACTTTTCTTTTTTTCAGTCAAATCAAAAAATAGTTTCCCATGAATGTTAAAAAAAATAGATGCATTGTTGCGCAAATTCCATCAGTAACACTAGAACAACACACATGAAGGTGCCTGTAATAGTATAGCCCCTTCCATGCTTAACATTGATTTCATGTTAAGTTATGTTATAGATAATTTTGTTAAATATTCATTCCTCTAATTAACCATTCTCGTGAGTTGTTCTAGAAACAATACTGCTTGAAGATTAGCACCACCTACTAGGGGCTTCATCAGAAGAAATATCTTTCACTTTTTACTACTCCCTCCGTCCCATAATATAAGAGTGTTTTTGACACTACACTAGTGTAAAAAATGCTCTTATATTATGGGATGGAGTACATAATAAACAGGATACTTTACTAGAAACAATACTGCTTGAATTTTATACCAATTCTCAAAACTAGCTGTGTCTTCGATTGGTATACACGCTTGCTTATCGGTGCCTCCAACCAAAGCTTAATTTTGTTTCTTCTCTTATAATCCAGTATACAATATGCCAGCCGATGCAACAATAACAATGGCACAATGAACTTCCAGGAAAAACAACAGAGGATTTCCGGGCTAATCCCCACTTTTAAGGCATGTTCATTACACGACTACCATATCTTGACGTAGCATTTGGTTCCTTGGATGAAGTTAGATGAGAGATGGCCATCCAGCTTTTAGAAACCATGATTTTGTTGGCTTGGTTCGACTGAATAGATGTATACCCATTAACGGGAATATAGCTCGAACAACCAGGACAAATCTAAGCAGTAAAAGAACTCGGATGAGTCGAGCCATCTATTGCCCGCACATGAGCCTAGCGCACAGCTCGTTAGGCCTATTTTTATTTCCTCACTGTGACACTTCTCTCTGTCTCAGCACTCCTCTCTCTGTCGTTTCTCATCAGATCGGCATTCCGGGTCTGTAAATTTTGGTGATGTTCTTTACTGCATTCGCACAGTTGTATTGGAGCAGCAATATGTGTTGTTTACATTGTGTACATGGACAACATAACACTTGAACGGGGAAAGGCTACAATAGAAGCTGGGCATAGGGTAGAAAAAAAAAAGTTGGAGCCGTTGGATCTTCATTGGGTGCTCCAGAGTCCACAGTAGGCACGTGACAGCTGGTGTGAGGGTCATTATTGTATGTATAGCAGTTACTCAGGGAGCTTTTCACGAAATGTACAGAGACTCCACCAGCCCCGCATGGCAAATCTCAAGCAGCCACTGAAGATCCAACGGCTCCAACTTCGTTTTTCTATTTTTCTACCATATGCCCAGCTTTTCTTGTAGTCTTCCCCACTTGAACAGTATGCTTTGCATAAACTTATCCGTTCATAGTGAAGTGGTAACCTCACCGTCCCATAAAAAAGTCAATCCATATATCCCAGTTTACTCTTGTTCCTCCAAGGCACCAACCAAACACAATTCTGGGTCATCCTATCGACACCTATCCCTCACCCCAAACATAAAAAGGGCTCACCAACTCACTCAACCAAACACGTAATTGACTTACAGCGTCCCTACCAACCCGCCGTATGGCCATCTCCCATCCAACTTCATCCATGCAACCAAACGGTACCTTAGCTATCTAGTATGCAAATGCTATTGCAACAAAACTAGTTGGCTGACTGGTACAGAGGACATAATTAGTTATCTGGATGAGAAAATACCTGCACAGCTACAAAGGAATATGCAATGTGATTCAGTTTCCAGTGCCCAAGCTCGTGTGCAAGAACAGAAACTATCTCATTATCATTACTACACTGAAACAAACACAAGGATAACAGTCAAGTAGTCAAACCTGCGCATGAATTCCCAAATCACAATGGAAAAAATAATGAACATAGAACAAAAATGGTCGCTTGTTTGAACCTGTTGTATCAATGTGTCATAGAGAACAATGCGCTTATTCTTGAAAAACCCATACATGTAAGCCTGAAAGAGATTGACGGTTGAAATCATATTAGAAGAACATCAATAACTAGTTAGCAATGAAACAAACTCCAAACGTAGAGCGATTAACATATACATTACTGTGGCTTGATCGAGTAGACCCATCCACCACAAAAAGCTTTTTCAGAGGAAACTTGAGGGAGTCTGCTAACTTCTCTATTTTCTCCCTGAGTGAGCCTTCAGGAAGCTGTTGAAATCAGCAACTTCAAGTTCAGTCTTAC
The DNA here is from genome assembly GCA_022496015.1 of Hordeum marinum. Classification (NCBI taxonomy): domain Eukaryota; kingdom Viridiplantae; phylum Streptophyta; class Magnoliopsida; order Poales; family Poaceae; genus Hordeum; species Hordeum marinum. Next base: position 333,575,176 of record CM039677.1, on the reverse strand, counting down.
CATGAAGTTACTATGTGGATACAGATGGAGAATGGATGCATATACCATTCTCACAGAAAACCATATTGAATGAGGAAAATGACTGATGCGGTGCAACAAGAAAAGATACTCACAGGAGTGAATTTGTTGAACAGAGGAGCTATCATGATGGGGTAAATTGTCATCATCAGGAGAGCTAGCGCAAACATAAAACCCCAGAGATATATTGCTAGGTAAGGCCCTCCATTCTGAAGCAGTACAGGAAAAAGAAGATTAATAAAGTAACTCAGTTGGGTGACATATGCATTCATCTGATTGCGAAAGGGGTTAAAGGCACAGTTAATAAAGATGCATGTTAGCATGATAGTTCAGAATAGAGGGTTGCACAACATAAAAACATGGTGTACCTGTACTATAACGATGATAGCAGCCACAATTGGTGGTGCGAGTACAATGGACAGTAAAATTCCCTTGATCATGTCCCAAATGAAGAGCCAGAATGTTTGCTGAGAAAGGGCAAGAGAAAAAACAACATAAATACGTTACGAAATGAAGATATCGAATTATTGAGTGCTCCAAAGCACCACAAGTTGACACAATTCAAACACATACATATATTTCCTTTATGTTCGAACTAAGTGCTCCAAAGCACCACAAGTTGACAAAATTCAAATACGTCCATATGTATATTTGCTTTATGTTCACAAACAGAAATGCAGAAATTGAAAATTATAGACATACCTTGTTAAAGCCGTGTCGAGCCTCGATAACAAAAGCTGCGTACAGAGAGAATGGCAAGTCTGTGATCTGTATTGCATCAAGTATGTGTTAGGCAGTCACATTTGCATAAGAAATTGGATTGCCATAAAAGAAAATATTGGTAGACAATGAACACAGGTCAACATTGAGGTTACTTAGGTGCTATGGAAGCATTCAAAAAGGACTGCTGATCAATCAATCTAAAGAAATCAGAATCTTGATTGATGCACGTTTGAACAAAATAACTGCACCTTATGCTATAGGTTAAAAAATAACTAGTGAAAATGTTGAAATGGGTATGGGCTAGTATCTCTGCCAGGACCAAAATCAGCAGAAAGAAAAACACGTCAAGGAGTTTATAGGTGTCGAAAAACTATGAAATTAACTCGTGATTCTTAGATTCCTTCCTGCAATAGCTAGCATCATAGATAATCAAGCATTTGATCCTTCAGAGCTAAAGCTAATGCGTCACATATACCTAATCCAATTAAGTGCAAAAGACTCTTGAAGAATTTAAAAGAACTGAATATGAAAGCAGAGAAAATGTAATAAACACATGCGGCCTTCTGAAGGAGGCAAATAAATTGATAATACCTGTGACCAAACCATGACACCTGCTAAGAATGCAAGGGTGTGTATTATCTCATTTTCTGCATTCAGGCCAACATTGGTTACTAACACTCCAGAATTCTATAAAAGGAAGAGGATAGTTAGAACCAAGCTCCTGCAGAAAAAGGGTAAAGGAAAGCAAGTCGAAGACTTTGTCTTACCTTCCAAAACCAAGGAAGAACTTTATAGTACAGTATTATGATATCACATACTATAGTTATGGCCTCACGTACAAAATTGAAATTACTGCAAGAGGAAGTATACCTGTCAGTAAAGACTCTAAAAAGATACAGAGAAGATTAAGTGGGAACGCAGCTAATGAAATTAGGTGTCAGGAATGGTTTCTAAATGAGGTATGGTTGGAAGGACTGAGTAGAGTATTATAAGCACCTTTTGTCCAGGCTATAAGCTCTCGCCTGCTCAAATTTTTCATGACTAATGACTTTTGCCAGGGATTTTGGCAATGTTGGTAATTTAAAGGCTCTATGCTGCCTGATGTTAAGATATGTCTCAAAAATGTAACTGAGAATCATAAAGCCTGCAGAAGGGACATACATTGAGACGAGCATGTCAGGAATAGACAATAGCTGCAATAATAATGATAATGATGATGACAAGGTAAATAAAAACACCAAATCTTGACTTTACATATGATCTGTTCACACAATTTTGACAGACTTATGTTAAGCACTACTGCTTGCAATTTAGTTCAGAAATATTGGCTCATTTCGTACTAGTAAGTAAGTGATCATCAAATCTGCACACTACTACATCTTGTGTTACATGACAGAGCTTGAAATCACAAACAAGTTCATGCATCAGGCGATAGCAACCATCTTCAGTCAAATGTAATTTTGCCGATGTTCCTGCCATGCTGAATACTCTACACCAACAGGTAACCCAATCTATCCAAAACCTCAGATCACTGCACCTGGATAAACATCTCGCGCACACACGACTCACACCACACTAAGCCATCAAGATCACTCGGCTACACCAGGGAAAACCAAACGACCCAGACACCCAAACGGCTCCGCAGCATCGGCAAATCCAGCGGCGAAAAGGTCCCGACCCCCGCTAACCCCTAGCTAGGGTTTACACGCGGATCCCGCTCCCGTCGAAAGCCGACACGCCCCGGGGATCGAGCGAGCGGAAGAGCGACTGCCGGGAATGAGCAGCGGGGAGAGGTGGAGTCTTACACAGGACGGCCTCCAGGTAGGGCAGCGCCATTGGAGCCGGTGGCGCTTCGGAAGCCGGGGGGCGGAGGCGGCTTGTGTGCCGAGCGAGGGACGGGCCGACGGGGAGGGGGTCCAGCGCAGAGACGAGGGAACAGTGGAAGGAGGAGGAGGTGGGGGCGGCGTGATGTGGAGAAAGGGGGGGGGGGTACTTTGCTCGGTCCGGTTGCTCGGAGTTGGGGGAGGAAGTTATCGCGGCTGCAGCCACGCCGGGACCGGGGGAAACGGCCTGGGGAGCAGAGGGGGCTTGGATGTGGCTGTCGTCTAGTCCACTTTTCTAACTTCATTTTTTTCTGAAAAATCGATATACGATTGAATTACCAAAAAAAAATGGCTTGAACCATACCAACTAAAGTTGTCATGGCAACTTTGTAGGGATTGGCATGGTCGGAGGCGAAAGTTGTCATGTAGCAAAAGAAAAGACAAAATAATTGCCATGTTATACAAGGAAATTGTCATTCATAAGATCGTGATCCAACGGTTATAAAGGCGTTCAATGGGAGCCTCAAAAATCTGACGTTTCCTGGGTATTGAGGTCCAAAAAAAGATTGAATTGCAGATATTTTTTTGGCGGCTTCTTTCATAAAAAGTCCCTTTCCCCAGCTTCTCCCATGAGTCACCGCCCACATTCCATTTGTTTGGATTTATTACGGACTAGTAAGCCTAGATGATGCTCCACCCATGCTACAACAAATGCATCAATAAGTGATTAAAACAACTAATTAAAATAATGTGAAACCATCTTTTTACAGAAAAACATTAACTATTTTTTTGCTCCAAACGTCCACACATATATCGTTCATGACCACACATAGTCGGCTCGTTGTGTGTACGCGAGGGCGCGGGTTCGATCCCGGCTACTCCCCCCTTTTGTGTTGTTTTTCCCTTTGTTTCATTGGTGGGTGGGTGTGTGTGTGATTCGGTGCGGCTACACCAAGATTTGGTGTGGCTGTGTCGTGTGTGTGTGTGTGAGTGTGCATGGATCTGGTGTGGTGTCAGATCCGTGTGTGGGTGCATGTGTGGCTGTGTATGTGTGTATGCTTGTGTAGTGTGTATGTGTGTATGCTTCTGTAGTGTGTGTGTGTGTTGAGTGTGTGTGTGTGTGACAAGTGGGCCCATGCCCCACTTGTCATACACTATTTATTTTATTGTGTGTTTTGTTGTTTTATTGTTATATTAGATCATTTCCAATTATAGCTATAATTCCAAATCTGGACATGTTCATTTATGCTCATGAGCATTTTACGTATGTTTTCACTTACAGGGGTGGATGATGTTTTTGCTATGTAGTTCTTGTCATAATGCTCCATGTGACTATATGAGTATGATACATGAATTTGGGGTAGAAAAATCTCAGGAATCCATTGGTGGTGTTGGTTTGGTATTTTGAGCAAGTTTGACAAAATGTCATTTTGTCTCAAAGTGCCATTTTATCATTTTCGTTATGTTTAATCCATGCATGCTATGATGTTTGTGCCAATATGAATATGGTAGTCTTTGAGGTGTAGTATGCCATGGTATTTATCTTTGTCATGATCAACTTGCAAATGAGTGGGAACCATGCTCTAAAGTAACCACTAAAATGTTGTTGTTTCAACCATGCTAAATATTTCTAAGTCTGAGAATCTGGTAATATTTTTATGCCATGAAGAGTGGTTGCTATCTTGTGATATGTTGAGAATCAGCTCAAGCTCAGTGCTAGTGATTTGAAGTATATGTTGTCTTCTATCATCCTGTTAATTTTCATGCCATGAGGTGGTCTCTAACACCATTAGTTTCTGCTGTCAACTTGCTATCAGATTAACTCGGATTCCAGAAAACTGTTATTTTCACTAAGTCCCAGATTTCTGTTTCATCATGCCAACTTGTGAGCTTCATGCTTATTGATGTGTGCCTTCATTCCAGATTGTGTAGTTGGATAAGATGATAAGCATGTCATGCAGTTTCTGTCAATACCTTGTTTGTGGCTAGAGACTTCTTGTAGCTCAAGTTGTTGGCTGTGTAAGTTGCTATGTTGTTGTTTTGTGGCAGATTGTTTGTTTTTGTGTTTTGTGACTTGTGGGAGCTATACTCCATGGAATTGCTTGATCTTTGGCTCTATCGTGGTTGGTTTTTCATTGCCTAACCAGTGGCTACCTTGGAACGCCAAGGAATAGCCCAGGGCCTTCTTGTCTTGTGTTTTGCCTTTGTATCTTGTCGTGAGCGTATCGTGAGAACCGTAACTCCGTTTCTTACGTTCTACATATGCATTTTTTATTGTTTTTGCATGATGCATCCATATTTGCAATGTTCATGCATGTTTTAATAGCTTAACATAAGGTTCTGTCCAGATTCATTTATAACCAATCCTTTGCATGTGAAACATGACTAGCTAGGATTGCCATGCTAAAACTCTTCACATAAGCATGCATCATTCTTGCTTGTGCATTGCACCTTGGTTGCTTGTTTGTTCTTGCTATTTCTTTTGGGTAGACGCGAACGTTGAACCTGAGTACGAAGAGCCAGGTGAGTACAACTACGAGGATCCTACTACTTGTTCCACTGAAGAACCAACAGGCAAGATGATCGTACCCGGATCCCGATACTATTTTCGCTTGCTAGTTGTCTCGCTCTTATCGTTACTTTTGCGCTACCTACCACTTGTATGTCAGCCTCCTAATTGCCAAGATAGCCTCTAACCCTTCACATCCTAGCAATCGTTGTTTGGCTAAGTTACCGCTGCTCGGCCCCTTCTTATAGCGTTCTAGATGCAGGTACAGGTTGTTTCCATGTGATAACATGGATGTCTGGCATATCACAATATTATATGTTATTTAATTTAATGCACATATATATCTTGGTATTGGTGGAAGGCTTGGCCTTTTGCTAGGTGTTTTGTTCCGCTGTTACCGCCATAGCTTCTTGTTATCGGTGTTATGTTTCCATACTTTGCGCTCCTAACATGCTCGAGGTTGTTATGGGGACCCTCTTGTTTATTCTATTGAGATTAAAACTTATCTGGCAAGACCCAACTTTGGTACTACATTTGCTTAATAACTTAATAAAATTTGCATAGGGCTTTGCAACCCCGTGGATAATTAATCAACCCCCGGGCCAGTGCTCCTCATGAGTGTTGGTCCAAACTAGAGCCGTGTGCGGGGCCAATCCAGGACAACTCGGGAGATTTCTATCAGGCCACTATACACTGTGCTTATCTGTCGTGTCCGGAGAACACGATACGCGGCTCTTATCGGGTTTGTCGACACGTCGGGTGGTCTTGCTGGATTTGTTTTACCTTTATCGAGTGTCTTGCGTGTGGGGCTCTAACTTTCTTTGGGCTATCTCGAGGTGTTGGAATTCCTTTGGAGTTGCCTAGGATGATCACGAGATCCGTGGTCGAGGCTATTCCCGCGAAGTGTGGTTAATTTATGATGGACTAGTTGGAGCACCCCTGCAGGGTCAAATCTTTCGGAAAGTCGTGCCCGTGGTTATGTGGCAGCTTGGATATTTGTTTAACACCCGGTTATAGTTAACTTGAAGTAAACTCTAATAAAATGCACTAACTGTGTGAGTAACCGTGATCGTCTCTGCTCGTGAACATGATCCAAGAGAGAACACGGTGGGGTTATGATTGACGTAAGTAAGTGTTCAGGATCTCATAGAGGTCATTCTAGATTCGATCGTTCATCGTAGGCCACATATTTACTCTCATGTTTCGTATGTTAGCCATCATAAATGCTTAGTGCTGCTACAAACTAAACACATACCCCATCCCAACCTAAAAGCTTGAATAGTCTCGTTACCCGGGCGCGAGATTGCTGAGTCCTTGTGGCTCACAGATTACTACAACAATCCAAGTACAGGTACAGATGAGGTCATGCCAGATGACATGACGCGGCTCCAGTGGGAGTATGACGAGGAATGCGGCAGGATGTACGTGACGTACCCATATGAGGAGAGGACCGTGGTCGTGATCTTCGGGGCTAGGAAGATAGTATCACTGCATCTTCTTTTATCGTTTGTTTTCGTCCGTAGTCAGACCCTGCTTTCAGATTGATGTTTGAACTTTGTGTGGAATTGTAATTTAGCATGTGGCGAGTGTAAGCCGACTCATATACTCCTCTCTTCTTAAACGTATGATGTAATGATGCTATACTTGCGAACGTCGAGATGCGCCTCTATCCCTTGTCGAGGCCCCCGTGCCTTAATATGAATAGGCGCGCATCTTGGGCGTGACACTTGCACATTCCACTTGAGCTTGATGATGACTTTTAATGCTTGCCTCAAGTTGTAATCCTTTTCTTGTCCACGATCACTTGGTGAAGATACTCGAAATGCTTCCTCATATTGCAATGAGGGAAGCCTTGACTTAATCTCATCTTCACTTGCACATTATCATGATGTGGACTGCAAGCTTCAAAGCATATAACCTCCGACTTCTCATCTTGCACTTGGACTCCTCGAACTTGATGATCATCGCCACTTGATGTCATCCTCACATACACCACTCGAAATATTTCTTTTGATGCAAGCCCATCAGAAACACCTAACCCATGTAGGCATAGCAAACACATAGTATGTGTTAGTGCACAAAATGCAATTCACAATTACTTACCATACCACTGGATCACTTGATCCCACACGGTACATTTTTTGCGCTTGTGTGTTGACCATCTAGATGCACTCTTTGAGCTTCATCTTGGTCAACCAACATCTTTACTTCAAGCTCTATATTGATTTCTTGAAAGCCATAATGAAATCATCATTTTACTTCATTGCTTCAAGACTATATCACCAAAGCTCATGACCATATCAAGATTCATTATGAACATCATATTGGTCATCACTTGCTCTTTTAAATGCCCCATCACAAACTCTTGAGAGACACAATGAATTCTTCACTCTAGTTTCTTGCTTCAAGATATGATCAACCAAAACCCAATACATGAGCTCATCATGATCTTCTCTTGATCATACCATAGCTTGAATTCTTCTCTTTAATTATACTCTCAAGACCTACATTCTTATAAGCCCAAATGTGTTAATCTTTGAGACCCTCTCATGAACTCCACCTTGAACATATTTGGTTAGACATTAAAATCAATCTTTATGGCTCCATTAGTTACATCCAAAGACCAACTAGTATCGTCACTTAGTCAAGAGACCCACGAGAGTCAAACCCTAGGCCCCGTGTACACGGAGGTCTCCCCCTGTACATGGAGGTTAGAGACCCTATGTCCATGGGGTGTCCAGAGAGTTTTAACACTCGACCCCATGTGCACAGGGTTCAAGAAGCCCGTGCGCATGGGGTGTCCAGAGAGATTTTCCCGGACCCCATGGGCATGTCCCCTGGACCCCGTGTGCACGGGGTAAGAAGAGAGGATACCATGAAGACTTCTTGGAGAGGCTTTTGATGGAATTCTTCCCATGTAAATTCAACATGCTTCATGCTCCATAGTGTCTGTCATTCAATATGAAAGCTAAGAGCAAATCCTCATCTTTATGGCAATCATCCTTAAGCCTCCACCTATGTAATATCCCTTCAAATTATCTTAGTGAAAGCATTAGTCCACAGAGATTTTCATTAATTACCAAGACCACACTTAGGGGCTAGATGCCCTTTCAGGATTGATTTATCGTATTAGCGGTATTGGATGCCGACTTGGGAGGCCCATATCTCCCCTTATATAGGTGGACGAGTGGTACGATTACACGAGCCCAAGTCGGTTTACATTGTAGAGTCGTATTAGATTTACTAAGACATGTCTTGGAGTACAAGTACAAAAGTGTCCTTCTAGAGGAGGCCCACTGGTAGGGTGAGGAGGACGGGCCATAGCTGGGCCCTAAGGCCGGCCTAACGATCCACTTCACCAGCGGTCGGATACCCTCCGTATGTTGTAGTGTCAATAGCCCACCGAGTCCATCATCGGATCGAATGCATCATGGATGATATGGACCCAAACTTGCCGTTTTGAATTTTGTGGCAAGGTCTTGAGGGACTCGACTATCCTCGAAAGGAGAATTGATCTTGTGTCGGCTCGCCCTGAAGAGACCGAACATGACACGGTGTGTCAGGTTCATCGACCCTAGGAGGAAGCCGAAGACACCTATGCGGCGAGGAAGGCGTCTGACCTCCCTTCCTTCTTTGTTGTTGCAGACATTCGGTTCTAGAAAAACAGCTTCGAAAATGGCAATTTGAGAGAAGCAAAAGGCATTACAAAACATCCTTCTCTTGTAGACACTGAGGCACGATAGTGCACCCGGTGGATATAGCCCCCGATCAGCTTTTGATCGAATTGCGGAGTCAGACAGATGGTCTTTACCAATTTTATAAAAGGCATAGTAGAACACGGGCCAACTCGACCGCGGGGCAAGAACTGGCGTGATTTGTCGTGCTTGAATGCTCGAAAGGGAAGCCAGAGCCATGTGAGGTGTGCATGGCATCTGACCTACCGATCTTGTATTACTGTCGGAGATGGCCAACTCTTGGAGAGCCTAATCTAGCGACATCTGTGAAGCACCGCGATTTCTTAATCCATTATAGACAATGGGGGCATGATAGTGTACTCGATCGATGTAGCCATGAGCCTCAGTCTGACCCTCAGAGTCGGGTGAAGGATCTTCTTTGTTTGATGACAGCAGTCACCAGAGCCTGGTTGCGGTGAGGCCAAGCACTCAAGCTAGACACGGCAAAGGGAAGCCCACGAGGCCATCATGGCGTGGCAGAGCCCCGGGGGCAAATGACGTGATGAGGCAGAGTACCCTGGTACCGGCTGCGACTTTCACATCCCAAATTTCTCCTAATTTCAGGATGTAAATTTAGATGCATTGCATCCATGTTTTCATTGCATAATTCGTTTTTGTAACTCAAACATGACCATTTATTAAGAGCAATTTTAACATGGTCCCTCTTACCCCCCCCCCCCTCACATGGGATTCAAGAGTATATAATAGATCCGAGCCTAAACTAGTTTAATTAATGGCCATGAAGGTTTATATGTGAAAATAGGGGGGGGGGTAAGAGGGACCATATTAAAAAAATCTCATTTCTTAAACCCTAAACCAGTTTAGAGTTTAATTAATGGTCATGAAGGTTTCTATGAATAAAAGTTTTATTAAAACAACGCATATGGGTAGGAAATAAATTTTCTAAGATAAATGTTTTCCCTATTTTCATTGAGTGATCAAAAGTTTGAAAATAGTTTAAATTTAAGCAAATTAAACTATAAGTAAAAGAGGTGTTAAAAAGAGAAACGAGAAAACAAATAAAATACTTCGGGCCAATAGGAGTTGGCAAATAGTTTGGCAAAAACCCCAAATAAAATGTTCACCCACTCATAAATATTCCAATTGAAATTTAGAGTAAAGTTGTATTTTGAAGAAAATTTAAATGCAAAATGCAAAATGGAAAAGAATTTACAAAGTGAAACATAGAAGAAAAGAAAAAGAATACAAAAAAGCCCAACCAGCCAACCATGCGAGAAGCGGCCCAGCTAGCCGACCGAGCCCATGATGTACTCTCTTTCTTCTCTCTCTTTCTTCTCTCTCTCTCATACACACACACACGATGGCCCCCACTCATCAGACGTCATCGCCTTCAACCATTCGCCCGCGGAGCATGCGCCCACACCGCCGAGCATGCCTCTACCCATGGATCTCTACGCCATGGGTCCATCGTGCGAGCCAGCCCCAGCTGCCCTATCCTTTAAATACCCTCGAACCTCTTCGTCAAAACACCCAACCTATTTCGCTGGAGCGTCGTTAGGCTGCCCAGCACCACCGCACCGTCCACCCTGGTCGAGAGATCCCCGACCAAATTCCGGCGAACCCCGGACACCCCATGACCACCCAACCGCAACACGAGAACCCCCACTCCACGATGACCCTCATAGACATCACCGCAACACCCAACAACAACGGGAACACCAAGTTCATCGGAATCCGAAGCTCAATATCGCCCCTGACGAAACTCCTGTGAGCTCCATGACCCTTTTGGCCGCAAACCTTGTCCATTCGTTTCCTCATGCTCGTGTTCATCACGCTGACCATTTGGTTCATCCAAAGCCGCCCAAAAACGAGCACGACGTCGACATCAAAGCCAATAGTCACTCAGCTCAACTCCGATGACTTCGCCTAGCAGTCTCCGTCGACCTCGAGGACCATCAAAGCCACCTGCGTCTTTGTTGTCGGCCACCGCTTCCGTTTGTGCCCTGCGCGAAGCTTAGGACCCCCTGGAGGGTTGTAGCCGTCGAGCTTGCGTGCAATGCCACCATCGATTGACGTCTCAAGCGAGATTCTGACGACCTAGCCGCCTTGGTGAGCCCCGTTTTGTTTTCAGTCGTCCGATTTAGATCCATCGCATTGGGTTAGATGACTTAGATGAAACGGTACGGTTAGATGTTAATTTAACAGATGCGTTTTAATTTAATTTCGAATCGATATCAGCCAATCAGAAGCCGTCACGTGTCGCAGTATTTAATAAAATTGAGTTAAACCAAATAACATTTGGAACATTTGCACAAAGGTCCGTACAACTTCAAATCATCATAATTAATTATCTAAAAGTCCAAATTAGTTGATCTTTTTTGTAAAAGAATCCTTAGGGAATAGACTTTGTGTAGAAATTATTATTAAAAAAACAGAAATTTGAATTTAAACAGAATATTTAAAACTTAGAATAGGTATAACTTACAAAATATAATTTCAAATAAAATGATCCTTTTTGCAAACCGTAGCTAGGGTAATGCATTTCAAGTTAACCATTCTTAACCTGGTCGATGACAGCTAGGATATCTTTATGCATGTGCCCTGAAAATTAGCACCCTTGTCGTCGTCGTTGAACCCTTCTTACATAGATCTAAAGCACATGTCATAAAATCTGACCATAAAAAAACCTAACCTCATCGTTCCAACCAGACGGCGTGAATTTACGCCCTAGCAACATTGGTTACGTTCGGATGGACAAACTCAAGAAAGATTGAAGCCTGGACAACAGACTTGAAGAAAAATCGCCGCCATCCATCCTAGTGCTATGACGACTAAAAATTCCAAACCTTAAACTACCAACCAGCAGTACCGAGTTGACAAGAGTAATGTCAATCTATGATTATTATTTCTACAGACGTGGACATCCCATCGGTAAATCTCTCTCTGAACAAATTCTTCTCTCTATCCTGTAATGATAGCTCATCCATACGGTTGATGCCGTCGCAAGTTTTGCACGTGTCTTGTGCAACCAAGCGTATTATCTTCAAACTGACAGCATGTTTAATGACGGGCCTAATGTACCGCACAACCTTCCGTTCTGCTGCAAAGCCTTCAATCTGTAGTAGTCTCAAGTTGTGGTGCTGGAAATTAGATGTTTCCCAATCCATACAGGTCTTGGCATTGTCATTATCCACAGATCTGTACAAATCACACTGGTGCCAAAATACCTTCATTTAAGAAAGATAAGTTAATAACACATAACATCAGTAGAAATGCACTAGCTAGTGTACCTTAATATAGAACTTCTTCAGGACAGGCGCGACTTCGAGAACACAAAGAGTCCAGTTGAGTTCACGCTCATGGAAAACGTTAAGTAGGTACACCATTCTCAGAGCACTAAACACGGGTGAGAGTAGCTTTGGTCCTTCCAGTTTAACCCAAAGCTGTGGCAGAAAAAGGAAAGGAGAGTAATCCACATGTGCTGAAATGTATCACCGGACAAGGCACAACATGCGATCAAATATTGGGCCCGACGTACGTTATCATCACAAAAATCCAGGCGCATGACTGAGAGGTTTCTTGCATTGGCGAGCCACTCGCTCAACGAGAATGGCTCTTGCCAATCAAGAAGTGCGTTAGCCAACGATATAGTATGAAGGCGAGGAACGTGGCCGAAATGAACAGGGGGGCGGTTGTCATCATCCCAATCATCGCAATGTAGCTGCTCAAGGTTTGGAAGCTGAACAAGTTCAACTCGTTGGTAGCGGCAACCTCGGAGTTCCAAGGTCAAGAGCCCCGAGTGCGGCGCGTCTATCGCTACTTCGCTAGGGTGGAGGTCGGGCAGGAGTCACAGCCTCTGAGAGAAAGAACCCGCAGCTTACTGCAACCTTTGAGGATGGTATGCATGGCCGACTCGGAGAGGCTGTGGTTCTCCAAGGTGAGGCTGGTGAGCCACCTGAACGCCGTGCGATAATCTTGGAAGAAGCACATGAACTGCTGTCCAAGCCAGACGGCTCGTGCGTCGCTCAGAACAAGCCCCGTCAGTATCGTGAACTGAAGATCAACCACACTGCTCGTCTCCAAGACATGTTCGACAGCTTGGCCGACGGACTGCAGGTAAGGGTCTTTCGGATAGAAGACGAGGTACAGCTTCTTGATGGTCCGGTGTGGAGCATCGGTCAGCAGCCACCGTGCTGCAGCGGCGTAGCCTGTCATGATCTGATCTTGATCCAAGGTACGGATTGTGGCTTCACGTGGCGTGAAGTCGTAGGCGTCTATATGAACGGTGGAAAGCAGACGCGTGATGTGCCTCCATCGTCTCCAGAGGGCGCTCATCCTTAGACCCTGTTTCCTGTTGGCCAGTGCTAGGAATCATCCGGATTTTTTTTTTCAAAAGTAGTATCAAAAATATACCAAATTCGAATAAAATACGTTCATTTTTTAAAAAATAAAAAATATCACGTCGTCGGTCTCAGCTGGGCCGACGGGGGACCGGTCGGCTTTGTTTCGACCGAAGAGGGCCCATCGGCCTGAGGGAGGCCGAAGAGGTGGCCGTCGGCCCACGCCAGGTCGAAGAGGGCCCGTCGGCCGCCAGGAGGTCGAAGAGCCCCTGGATAAGGCCCGACGCCGGCTCCCTCTTCTTCCTCCTCCTGCCTGCTCATTCCTTCTCTCCCTCGTGTGGTTTGACCGAAAATCCCCCCTGATCTCCTTCATCCTCCACCCATTTTTTTCGTTTCAATCCACTGAAACAATAGTTCGTGTCCCTCTCCCCTGCCGTACTGTCTCATTTTTTGCCATGGGGGTAGTGTGTTGTTTGTTTGGAGGAGACATGATGGGGTGGTGGAGGTGTGAACGGTGAGAATGTGGAGTGGTGAGAAAGAAGAAGGTCACACACGCGGTGAGAAAGAAGAAGGACACACACGCGTCGAAGGTATACATTTTTTCTGTTAATTTATGTTAGTTTTTTAATGTACATAAAATTAGTTTAGGTTAGTTTTATTAGTGTAGTGATTTTAGTGTATGTGTTAATAGTGTAGGTTTATTTAGTTTAGCTAGTGTAGTCATTTTTAGTGGAAGCTTGCTATTTTAGTGTAGGTTTATTTTAGTGTAGATTCATTTTAGTGTACGTAGGTATATTGTAGTTTACGTTTATTTAAGTGTAGATTTGTTCGTTACGAATAATGAGAAGCTGATAATGTCTGACAGGTGAAAATGTCTGAATCTGTAAATTTCACTGTGTATTACAGCCCTGGTAATGTTCGATATAATGAGTTGGGGGTTGATCTTAGCGAGTTTAAAAAAGGCGAGATGACACTTTCAAATCCGGACAGACTGGAAATTAGGCAGTTGAAGCACTGGTTGACTACTAGTTTTGGTCTGGATCCTGAAGTTTGTTTCGTCAGTATTCATGCATTGTGGACCAAATCCTGTAAAAATGTCAAGTGGGAGTTGATTCCGATAGATAGGAGCCAGCATTGGTTGTCCCTGTTAAGTCGTTCCAGAGACCGAATAATCCATCCGTATGCCCTAGTACAACCAGTGACGAAGGAGGAGAATATCGTACCACCCAACGTGGGGTATGAATCAGGCTAGAGTAGTCAAGTGGCTAACGAGATTTATGTATCCGGGTCACAGCCACTGGATGTGAATGCTAGCCAAGCCGAGAAAGACTCATATTATGTGCCACACAATGTTAGTGGTCATGCTACTGGGCAGAGTATTCAGTCGATAGTATTAGCTGCCTCTGGTGTTGCTTATGGGGATGAGGAAGGCGATGAAATGCAGAGGGTGATGGAGGAAGAGGACGAGGATGGGATTGCAAAGGATCTTGATTCTGAAAATTCCGAGGATGAGGAGGAGGTATCGATTCCTGCTACATGGGAGCAGGACATATCCGCCGACATTACTGTCAACGATGGCCATGAGACTCCATGGCAATATAATCTGAACCAAGTACAGATCGGGGCTATGTTTGACACAAAGAAAAAATGAAGTATGCGATGATAAAGTGGATTATGTCTACGTAGAGGGTTTTTCGGACACACATATCTAGTCCAACAAAGTATACCGTGAAGTGTGTTGAATCAGGTTGTCCTGCGAAGGTGCACGGCCACGTGCCAAAGTATAACATCCACTGGGTTGTCACAAATATTGTCCCGCATAATTGTGTGAGGAAAAACATATTGGTTCGTCATCCAAACCTTACTTTAACTCTCATAGCGCAACTCATGTATACTGAGATAGTGAAGAAGAAAGATATGGAAGCAAAACACATCCAGACAGCAGTGAAGGTCAGATGGAATTATGACATTCCATATGGGAAGGCTTGGAGGGCTAAGCAGAAGGTTGTGGTCATCGTAACACTTGTCCACCGCCTCAGCGCTTATCGCCTTCCGGTCTACGTCCGAGGAAGCCCAAGATTCGTCGCCGTCCCCAGCAGTGATATGGTTATCTACGTATCAGACATGACTATCTATTTATGTACGAGACATATGTCTATTTTATGTATTGGACATATTCATGTATGAGACATATTCATGTTCTATTTCAGTGGTCATTTGGTTTAGAGAGACAACACTAGTACTGCAAACTAAATGTATCCAAATGAATTAAACAATACAACTGAATTAAACGTTGCAACTGAATTAAACGTTACAACTGAATTAAACAGTACAACTGAATTAAACGTTACAACTTAATTAAACAACACTACAAAAAACACCACTATAGAAAACAGTACTACATGAATGCATCATCATCATCCTCCGTCGATGCAGAGCTTTTGCCCTTTGTTGATGTAGAACTCTTGCCCTTCGACGATGCGGTCGTCTTGACCTTGGTACTCGGCATGAAGATGTCGTCTTCGTCCTCCGTCGATGCAGAACTCTTTCCCATCGTCGATGCTGAACTCTTCCCCTTCGTCGATGCAGATTTCTTCCCCTTCGTCGATGTAGAACTCTTCACCTTGGTGCTCGGCATGAAGAGGTCGTCTTCGTCCTCAGTATCTGCTGACCTTAAATCTGAATTATTCACAGCAATTCTGAGGTAAGCTTCACCCTTGTGCAGTTGCTTTTTCCATCTGCCATGCAACCTAAGAAATTCTTTTCGTATCTCCTCAAAAGTCCTGGGAGGCCACCCACTCCTAGCTAATGAGTGAGCTAACTCATTCATTATGAAGTCAGTACTAATGAGTTCCTCCCATGGAACTACTCTATCATTCATCTCGAAATTGGCAGTTAGACGGAGAAGATGATCGGACATACCAGAGTGAAAACTACGATCAAAAGAATAGTGAGGATGAGACATCTCCAAGAAAGGATGACGGAAGCGAAAGGGAAAGGAAGGGCCTGCTGACCCACCTTAACCCGGTTGTGGTTATATAGGTTCACAAGAGATGGCGAGAGAGAAAGGCGGGAAACAAATTGGCGGGAGAAGAAGGCGGGAAAGAAAGGCGGGAAAGATAAAGGCGGGAGAGAATGGTGGGAAAGAAAGTGGCGGGAGAGAATGGCGGAAAAAAAGTGGCGACAGAGTATGGCAGGAAATAAAATGGCGGTATGGTAGGGCGGGAAAATAAAAAGGGAGATAGTAGGACGAGACAATACGATCACTGTGGCAGATAGCTAAAAACAACAGCTAGCTCATGTTCACGTTGTTTGAAGGTTATGAGCACCAAATTGTTGACTTCAATAGACGATGCCAGCAGAAAATTACCGAAACCTTCCTTCTTCAACACCATTCTATCACCCAAGCCAATGAAGTAGGAACAAGGAATGCTCACAAATATATCAACATCTTCATAATCCAAAGTAATTTCAATAGTTAAAGAACCAGTCCTAGGAATTGACACAAATTCCTTCAAACTCCTCACAACCATGGTAGGAATAACCTCACACAAACCAGCTAGTTATATGATATTCAGATTACAAATTTAAAACATTAGGATACATCAAAGAACAAATAAATAAACAATACCCGAAACCAAAGCTTACCATATATTGAGAAATAACATTCATGCGATCCATCATATGAACAAAAGGAGTACACAGTATGTAGTTGTCATCAAAGAGCTGCCGCGACATGACATACATTTGATGATAATTCAAAGTGACACCACGACTATAAAAACAGTTGTCAATAAGTTCCCTCTAAGTTTCACTCAGATCCTTAAGAGCTACAAAAAAATGATTTCACAAACTGAGCAGAACAGCTAAACGTATAAGCTGAAACAAAACTGAAAAGCAGTCAAACAAATAACTTACCAACACGGGGTAAAGGAAACAACATAACACCATCCCGATGAAAATCGACACTAATATAAGTTCCATAGTGTTCAAGCATAACAGTCATCATGTCAGATGGCGGAGACCATAATCATTCACAAGTTCCTCCCACGAAGGACCATCGAATTTGCTGCTCATCCTACCATGCCTAAACAAAACACGGTATAAGGTACCCTCACTATTGTGAAGAGCAAGATCAATATCTGTGTCATCTCTCTGAATAGCTAAAGCTCTGCACTTCTCAATGTACCGAGCAAGATGTGATCTAACACTACACGGAACATACTACAACAAGAATGGAACCAAGCATCATAATCATATAAACAAAGGCATTTGAATATGCCACAGTCAGATAAACAAGATATATAATCTTACAACACGCCTTGAACATCGACGATCCAGCACCACAGTAAATATAGACGCACCGGAATCAATGGCAGAACAAGGGCCACCTGGAGCTCGGCAAAATGGACAAGCCATTTACCTGCAGACGGACGGTGACCAATAAGAACTAAATCCACAACCGAGTTGAAAGTTCACATTCGATTGAGTTGGAAGCCAAGAAAAATACCGTAGGACGGTGGAGAGCGTCCTGATCTATTGTTTACGTGGGTTGGATAACAAAATGGGTGGTCGAGCGAAGAGATCGGCGTGGCGGTGGAAGCACCAGAGAGCAACGGGAGTGAGAGGTGGAGATGGGCAGCCTGGAGGACGGGGGAGGGTGAAAGGAGTGGTCAGGGGAGAAAGAAAACACTCCTCGGCCTTATCCAGGGGCCCATCGGCCTCCCACTGGCCGACAGGGGGCTCTTCGGCCTCCCTCTGGCCGACAGGCCACTCTCCGGCCTCTTATTGGCCGACCGGGGGCTCTTCGGCCTGGTGGTGGCCGACGGGTGGCTCTTTGGCCTGGTGGTGGCCGACGGGCCCCTGTTCGGCCTGGTGGTGGCCGACGGGGTGATAGTTTTGATTTTTTCTAAAATGGGCATACTTTATTCGAATTTGGTATATTCTTGGTACTATTTTTGAAAAAAAAATCATCCGGCTGCTCTCCCATGGGGATCAGCCGCCTTCCCAGCCGTTCGATTGTCATGATCACGATGGGAACATCAACTCGTTTTTCTCCGTTCAAGCTTCACAGCTGTTCTCACGTTCGTATTCCAGTCATGCTACTCGCGCGTTCGTTTTTCCTAGTGCCATGCTCACGTACTCCCTCCGGTCCTTTTTACTTCGCGTATTGGATTTGATCCAAATCAAACTTTATAAAGTTTGACCAAAGTTATATTCAAAAATATCAACATCTACAAAATTAAATATATATACTATGAAACTACATTTCATAAAGAATCTAACAATATTGATTTGACATTGTAAATGTTGATACTTTTCTACGTAAATTTGGTCAAAGTAGAGATATTTTGGCTTTGAAAAAAAAGTTATATACAGACTAAAAAAACGGAGGGAATACTAGCTAGCTAGCGTCACAGGCTTGTATGGGTTCTTTGGAAGTGAAATGATAGCCGCCCACCGTGCGACATGAGCTATCTCAAAACTAGGCGGAGAGCCTGCTGCCTACGAGGGCCAACACACTGTAAGACGAGATGACGTTGCTGGGAGGGTGATTTGACTGCTACTGGCGTCACTATGAGGCCGCGCGGCAGTGCTGCGACGCTGGATGGTGGTCTTTGCGGCGCCCGGGTACTTCTACGATTTTGACGATGCTACAAGGTGTGTTGCGGTGGCCCCATGGGTGGCTTGATGACATGCTTTCAACGTCTGTGGTGTGCTTCCACGGCCGCGGCGAGACTGCAACATCTCATTTGGTTTGAGGATATTGCGACGGCATGCTTCAAAGACCGAGGCGATGCTACGAGGTGTGTATGACGAGTGCGGTGTTCACACAACGACATGCTTTGAACATCCCTGGTGTGCTTCGATGGCAGCAACCATGCCGCGACGGCATGCTTCGACAGCTGCCGTGATGCTACGAGGCATGCCAGAACGATGGAGCGACAACATGCTTCGAACGTCTATGGTGTGCTTTGATGGTCGTGATGATGTTGTAACAACATGTTTCGACAGTCACGGCGTTGCCGCACTGACATGCTTCGAACAGTCGTGGCAATGTTGCGACATCATGCTCCGACAACCACAGGGATGCTACGAGGGAGGCGAGATTGCCTCACGGACTGGCAGTGTTGTGACAACGGCCATGGTTACTTTAATGAGGGTGCGATTGTGTGCTTCAACGGGCGCATGGATGCGACGATGGCGTCCTGGCTGCTTCGCGATTTTGTGCTTCCATGACTGCAGGGATACG
The DNA here is from genome assembly GCA_022496015.1 of Hordeum marinum. Lineage (NCBI taxonomy): Eukaryota > Viridiplantae > Streptophyta > Magnoliopsida > Poales > Poaceae > Hordeum > Hordeum marinum. Next base: position 333,555,815 of record CM039677.1, on the reverse strand, counting down.
ACGTTGGCGGCCCAACTGCTTCGATGATGTTTCGATGGCCGTTGTGGGTGCTTGGGTAGCCGCATGCTTTGAACGGTCACAACGATGTTGTGAAGACGTGCTTCAACGACTATGGTGATGCTGTGATCGAGGCCCGACTACTTCTACGATGCTTCAACAACGTGTTTTTTGGTCGTGACAGGGTTGCGATGATGGCACAATTGCTTCGACAAGAACACTCTGGTGGTTCCCATTATGCTGATGGCATACTCCGGCGGCCGCAACAGCGGTGAAGATGTTAAGAAGACTACTCAAAACATACATTGTTAGTACCAAATCCAACACCAACAATCAATGTCACAAAAGAAAGGTTTTCTGAAATATGTTTGGTCTTTGCTATGTGCTTAACTCATGAAATTAATTATAGCGTTACATGGTAGCTACATACGTGGCAAAACACTGCATGTGAATCGGTATAAGTAAGAAAAAGGGAACTTAAACATACACGGAAAACAGAAAAAAATCCTATGAGACCGGGTCTCACAAGCCACCGAGTTAGACCTAGTTGGATGGATGCCACGTGGCCGCTCTAATATCAAAGCACCTAATCCCATTTGCATCAGCTTTGAATCCCTAGCTAATCCCGATCACAATCCCAGACTGCTTCATGCGCTCGAACAAGTACGTAACTTAGGGTTTTCTTTTTCTCCGTCCATGGCGGGCTGGCGGCCATGCCCAAGAACTCCGGCCAGGGCGGCTGCATGCCACGATTCACCAACGACTACTCGTCCATGGCCGTGACTCTGCACCGAAGGAGCTCGTCCCCGCCGTCGAGTCTGAGGAGCTCGTCGCCGGCTGTCAAGTGCCTGTGGCAGTTTCTCGTCCATGACCGGCCGCCCCAGAGGACCTCGACGGACTGATCGTTTGTGATGGCCACATGGCCCGTTACTGGCCTGTCGGGTTCATTCCTGGCATGCGCGAAAATGGTGGCCGGACAAACTCTTCGTCACCCGCGGCGCCGAGATGCATCAAGCTGCTCCCTGTCACGTAAAATCAGTCGCTAGCATGACGAAGTAGGCATGCACGGGAGTACTGCAATCGTTCAACCAAGCTAGCACACAGGTATTCACATGCATATTCTATGCAGGCATCTATCTCACGTTCATTCTGGAGTCTGGACGGAGTAGTTCTGGACCTGGAGTACGACCAACGTCTCGTATGGCCGTTGTCGTCGGACGGCCGCCGTCAACGAGGCGTTGGTCCGGCCGTCCCCCACGACGTCTTGGCAGTTGGCACATGGCCTAATGTGCGCCGGGGCGCCAACAACGCGCATGGCGTATAGCCACCATGGATGAGCGATCTGACTCGACGGCAGGGACGGCCGGCGCACACATGGACGAGTAGTTCATGGGTGACTTGGTGAGTCGTGACGGGCTGCCGCTGTCGCCGGAGTCCTTGGTCGTGGCCGCGATGGACGTGATCGAGAAAAAGAAAACATGAAGTTGTGTACCTGTTTGAGCGCATGAAGCAAGTCTGGGATTGATGCAAGTGCGAATAGGTGCTTTGGGATTAGAGCGGCCACGTGTCATCCATCCAACAGGGTCTAATTTGGTGGCCCGTGAGACCTGGTCTCATAGGATTTTTTTCCACGGAAAACACTTTGCTTCACGTAAGAAGCTGGATGCTACCACGACGACACGGTCTACCTTCATGTGGGGAACCGAGCTCCATGCCAAACCATCGTGTGAAATCGGACGGTGCTAGGCACGGTTGCAAAAGCATGAAATCATCCGGTTGTTTTGAAACGTTTTTCCTGTTTGTTTGTGCTTTAGTTTGGGATTTCACAGCTTTTTTACTTTGGCCAAAAAACCACAAAAGCTTCTAAATAGGTGTTTTTGAAGCTTTTATGGTTTTTGTAGCCCAATATTGTTATATTGATTCATCAAAAGCCATAAAAGCTTCAAATGCACCTATTTAGGAGCTTTTGTGGCTTTTTGGCCAAAATGGAAAAGATATAAAAGCCGAAGGTAAAGCCAAACAAACATGACCTTAGTGTCATTCGTAGGTCCAAGTGTTTGAGGATGTCTTCGAGCAAAACATCATCGGGGAGTGCACTCAGTCTATCTCGAACTTCTCCTTCCTCCCTTTCCTCCATAATTCGCAGGTTGAAACCATCCTCTGAATCAATCCGTTGTGACCAAGACAACATGAAGCGACGGCTGGGGGACGTAGCCACAACATTGCACCAATTATATATGGTGACTAGGACCGACTACCGGAGGAACAATAGAATGAATTCGACTTGAACAAAAAGACAATCTCCTATCTATACCCTACATCTATTACAACCTCAACTTTTTTAAGTTATTTTAAGATTCTATAAGAGCATTTACAACCGGACCTTTCAAACCTATCTCAAACGCTTGGGCATGCTGTCCGGTCACTCACCGGTCGCAATAAAACAACTCAGACAAACATTAAACGGGCTCAAACATCTGGGCTGACCGGCACCCCTCAGATCCAGTTCAAATATGGGACGGATATGGTGTGCTCGGGTGCATCCGGGCACGTCCACCACATCGAACCCGACAACTCGACCGCACCGCAAATTACACCAAATCCACCCCTCGATCCACTGGATCCATTTGCTCTCTTCTCTCTTCTTCCTCCTCCCGCCGTCCATCTCGCAGCATTGTCGTCATGCGCGCTCCGTAGCTGTTCCGAGCACGTGTGCCGCCAGCACTAACACATCACTTGTGTCTCCTGTCTTCACCGCAGGGAACTTCGTTGCCAGCCCGGACGCCACCTCGGTCCGTCCGGCAACTGCCGAGCTCCCCCTTGGACTCTAAAAAAACTCAAATACGCTCAAGCATGTGTATCATTCATTAAAGGAGGATGGGAAAAGACTTCCCAAAGTACATTTGGCATGATTAAAATTATATGCGCACTCAGGATTTGCCTAAGGCCACCTCTGAACTGTGGGCTGACTACTCCCCATCTACCCACGCTGAGCCCTCCAGTTCTTTGATCAGGCCTGCCCTCACCCAAGATCATCCCTCATCCTCGATCCGTTTGATGCATTTGTGCACTGATGGTGTTGCTCCGTTGAAGACAGTGTTGTTCCGATGTTTCCATATCATCCACATCCCAAGAAGGCTCAAGACGCGTGTGGCCTTCCGATGTTCCATGCCTTGATCCTGCCTGATGCACCAACTCTCCAAGGTCTCTGCATTATCCAGTTCGAACTCTTGCGAACCATTGCCATATTTGCCTTGCAAACACATAGTTTATTATCAGGTGTTGTATGGTCTCCTCATGTTGATCACAGAGCGGGCATGCCTCCTGATGTGTCTTTCCGTGCAATGCCAATCTATCGTCCAACAACGGTTCTTTAGGGTTAGTCAAGCAAAGAAGCGACACCTCAGTGGTGTTTTCGACTGCCACTTGAATGGTGAAGTCGGTGATGCCTTCAATCCCATGAACTTTGCCGCATAGACAGGTCGTGCCGAGAATTGTCTGTTTGGCTCCCAGGCCTAGCGCAGCTCATCCTCTATGTCCTCGATGATGTGGGCCTCATCCACTCATTGCCATAGTCTAAAAAAGTCCTCTAGTTCCCCTGTCACGAGGTTCGAGCCTATGCCCCTTGCCCAAGTAATGTTTGCCAACACGTCTGCGATCGTTCTTGAAGATCTGGTGCGCTTTGAGATACACTTGTATATGTCTTGGGCTAGTTCACATACCCTATAGCCCTCTAGCCACCGATCTTCCCAAAGTAACACACTTCTCCCGTTTCCCACAGTTGTGCTTGTTGTTGCATGGTATAGGGCCAAGGACTCCATTGGCACAGGTATAGCAAACTCCGCCCCGGGCCTCGTTGGGTCTGATCTCAACAACTATGGCCATCTCACCTGTAAGGCTTTGTTCAACCAATGCAAGTGTGGGATGTAGAGGCTGCCAACCCACTTCGGCTGCACACCATCTCCCATGCCACGATGCAGATTCCTTCAATGGCCTCTCTCTTTCCACACCATAAGAATTCGCTATTGGGGAACGTTGCATGGGAAACAAAAAAAATCCTACGCTTCATCAAGATCAATCTAGGAGATGAGCATCTACAAGAGGAGTGATCGGATCCACATACCCTTGTAGATGACTAAGAGGGAAGCATTAAGAAACGCGGTTGATGTAGTCGAACGTCTTCGCAATCCAAATCGCAAGCCGTCCTGCGATCCAATCACGATCTAGCGTCGAACGGACGGCACCCCATGTCCAGCACACGTACAGCTCGATGACGTCTCCACCTCCTCGATCCAACAAGCGAGGGCGGAGTAGTAGATGATTTCTCCGACAACATGACGACATGGTGGCGGTGGTGGTGGAGCAATCTCAGAAGGGCTTCGCCAAGCGCTGCCACAGATGCGTTTTTGGTGGGACGATAGATCTAGAGAGAGAGGGAGGGCTGCACCTATGCCTTAGAGTATTGCTTCCCTCCCTCTCCCTCTCTCTATATATAGGAGGAGGGGGTAGATGGGGCGCAACCCTATCCCTTCCTCTAAGGAAGTGGGCGGCGGCCAGGAGGGAGGAGTCCTCCCTCCCCAAGGCACCTCCTAGGTGCCTTCCCCTTTAGGGTTTCCTACCCCCTAGCCGCATGGGCCCTTGGGGGCTGTACCAACAAGGATTGGAAGCCCCCTTATAGCCCATGCACGTCCTAGGGGCTGGGGGACCCTTCCATACTCCTTCGGAACCCTTTGGAACCTTTCGGAAGCTTCCCGGTACAATATCGGTAAAACTCGAAACTTTTCCGGTAGTCAAAATATGACTTCGCATATATAAATCTTTACCGCCGGACCTCCTCGTGACATCCAGGATCTCATCTGGGACTCCGAACAACCTTCGGTCACCAACATACATAACTCAACAATACCAAATCGTCACCGAATGTTAAGTGTGCGGACCGTGCGGGTTCGAGAACTACTTAGACATGACCGAGACAACTCTATGGTCAATAACCAATAGCGGGACCTGGATGCCCATATTGGTTCCTACATATTCTACAAAGATATTTATCAGTCGAACCACAATGTCAAGGATTCAGACAATCCCGTGTGCAGTTCCCTTTGTCCATCTGCATGTTACTTGCCCGAGATTCGATCGTCGGTATCTCCATACCTATTTCAATATCGTTACTGGCAAGTCTCTTTACTCGTTCCGCAATACAAGATCCCGTGACTAACTCGTTAATCAAATTGCTTACAAGCTTCTTGTGATGTTATATTACCGAGTGGGTCTAGAGATACCTCTCTGTCATACGGAGTGACAAATCCTAGTCTCGATCCATGTCAAGCCAGCAGTCACCCTTGAAGATACCTATAGAGAACTTTTATAGTCACCCAATTATGTTGCGATGTTTGATACACACAAGGTACTCCTCCGATGTCAGTGAGTTGTATGATCTCATGGTCATAGGAACAGATACTTGACATGTAGAAAACAATAGCAATAAAATGACACAATCATATGCTACGTTCATAGTTTGGGTCTTGTCCATCACATCATTCTTCTCATGATGTGATCCCGCTATCAAATGACAACTCATATCTATGGCTAGGAAACCTTAACCATCTTTGATCAACGAGCTACTTTAGTAGAGGCTTATTAGGGACACTTTGTTGTCTATGTATCCACACATGTATTTGAGTTTCCATTCAATACAATTATAGCATGGATAATAAACGATTATCATGAACAAGGAAATATGATAATAACTAATTTATTATTGCCTCTAGGGCATATTTCGAACAGTCTCCCACTTGCACTGGAGTCAATAATCTAGTTCACATCATTATGTGATTTACATTGTAATGAATCTAACACTCATACAGTTCTGGTGTTGATCATGTTTTGCTCGTGGAAGAGGTTTAGTCAACGGGTCTGCGACATTCAGATTCGTGTGTACTTTGTAAATCTCTATGTCATAATGTAGATGATGCTACCACATTCCACTTGGAGCTATTCGAAATGACTGCTCCACTATACGTATCCGGATTGCTACTCAGAGTCATCCTGATCCGTGTCAAAGCTTGCATCGACGTAACCCTTTACAACGAACTCTTTATCACCTCCATAATCAAGAAACATTTCCTTAGTCCTCTAGTTACTAAGGATACTTTTGACCATTGTCCATTGATCCACTCCTGGACCACTCTTGTACCCCTTGACAGACTCATGGCAAGGCACACACCAGGTGCGGTACACAACATGGCATACTATATAGATCCTACGACCAAGGCATAGGGGATGACCTTCGTCCTTTCTCTTTCTTCTGCCGTGGTCGAGCTTTGAGTCTTACTCAACTTCACACCTTACAAATCAGGCAAGAACTCCTTCTTTGACTAATCCATTTTGAACTCTTTCAAAATCTTGTCAAGGTATGTCCTCATTGAAAGTCTTATCAGGCGTCTTGATATATCTCTATAGATCTTGATGCCCCATATTTAAGTAGCTTTATCCAGGTCTTCCTTTGAAAATCTCCTTTCAAACAACCCTTTATGCTTTCCAGAAATTCTAAATTATTATCGATCAACAATATGTCACCCACATATACTTATCAGAAATTCTATAGTGCTCCCACTCACTTTCTTGTAAATACAAGTTTCTTATAAACTTTGTATAAACACAAAAGCTTTGATTACCTCATTGATACGTCCATTTTGCACCATGATTTTATATTGATATTTATTGCATTATGGGCTATTATGACATGTTATGGTACAATCCTTATGCATTTTCTCTCTTATTTTACAAGGTTCACATGAAGAGGGAGAATGCCGACAGTTGGAATTCTGGACTCAAAAAAGAGCAAATCTGAGATACCTATTCTGCACAACTCCAAAAGTCCTGAAAATTTACGGAAAATATTTTTGGATTTAATAAAAAATACTGGCACAAGAATCAACGAGAGGGGGGCCACCTGCAGGCCACAATCCTGCTAGGCGCGGCCACCCCCTAGTCGCGCCTAGAAGGCTTGTGGAGCCCCTGTGGCTCCTCCGACGCCCATATTCTCATATATGTTGGGTTTTGAGCTGGAAAAAATCAGAAGAGAGCTTTCAGGATGAAGCGCCTCCTTCTCGAGGCGGAACTTGGACAAAACCAATCTAGAGCTCTGGCAGGGCTGTTCTATCGGGGAAACTTCCCTCCCGAAGGGGGAAATCAAAGCCATCATCATCACCAACGATCCTCTCATCGAGAGGGGGTCAATCTCTATCAACATCTTCACCAGCACCATCTCCTCTCCAAACCCTAGTTCATCTCTTGTATCCGATCTCTATCTCAACACCTCAGATTGGTACCTGTGGGTTGCTAGTAGTGTTGATTACTCCTTGTAGTTGATGATAGTTGGTTTACTTGGTGGAAGATCATATGTTGAGATCCTTAATGATAATTAGTACTTCTCTGATTATGAACATGAACATGTTTTGTGAGTAGTTACGTTTGTTCCTGAGGACATGGGATAAGTCTTGTTATAATTAATCATGTGAATTTGGTATTCGTTCGATATTTTGATGAGATGTATGTTGTCTCTCCTCTAGTGGTGTTATGTGAATGTCGACTACATAACACTTCACGATTATTTGGGCCTAGGGGAAGACATTGGGAAGTATTAAGTAGATGGTGGGTTGCTAGAGTGACAGAAGCTTAAACCCTAGTTTATGCATTGCTTCGTAAGGGGTGGATTTGGATCCATATGTTTCATGCTATAGTTAGGTTTACCTTAATTCTTATTTCGTAGTTGCGGATGCTTGTGAGGGGGGTTAATCATAATTGGGAGGTTTGTCCATGTAAGGGCAGCACCCAAGCACCGGTCCACCCACATATCAAATTATCAAAGTAACGAACGCGAATCAAACGAGCATGATGAAAACTAGCTTGACAGAAATTCTCATGTGTCCTCGGGAGCGCTTTGATTGATATAAGAGTTTTGTCCATGCCCATCCTTTGCTACAAAAAGGATTGGGCTACCTTGCTGCACCTTTTTTACACTTGTTACTTGTTACTCGTTACGAATTATCTTATCACAAAACTATCTGTTACCGATAATTTCAGTGATTGCGGAGAATACCTTACTGGAAACCGCTTATCGTTTCCTTCTGCTCCCCATTGGGTTCAACACTCTTACTTATTGAAAGGACTACGATAGATCCCCTATACTTGTGGGTCATCAATCATCAAAGCGTATATTCCAACTCCGAGATGCTTGCTCTAGTCCATAGAAGGATCGCTAGAGCTTGCATACCTTTTAGCATCTTTAGGACCGACAAAACCTTCTGGTTGTATCACATGCAACCTTTCCTCACGGAAACCGTTAAGGAAACTCTGTTTTGACATCCATCTGCTAGATTTCATAATCGAAAAATGTAGCAACTACTAACATAATTCCAACAAACTTGAGCATCGCTACGGATGAGAAATTCTCATCGTAGTCAACTCCTTGAACTTATCGGAAACTTCTTTGCGACAAGTCGAGCTTCACAAATGGTGACATTTGCCATCAGCGCTTGTCTTCTTCTTAAAGGTCCATTTGTACTCAACGACCTGCCATTCATCGGACAAGTCTACCAAAGTCCATACTTAGTTTTCATACATGGATCCTTTCTCAGATTTCATGACCCCCAGCCATTTGTTGCAATTCGGGTCCACAATCGCTTCTTCATAGCTCGTAGGTTCACTGTTGTCCAACAACATGACCTCTAAGACAATATTGTCGTACCACTCACGGGCAGAATGAGTCCTTGTCGACCTCCGAGATTCGGTAGTGACTTGATCCGAAGCTTCATGGTCATCATCATTTGCTTCCTCATCACTTGGTGTAGGTGCTGCAGAAACATCTTTCTGTGTCGTGCTACTCTCCAACTGAAGTGACGGTTCAACAACCTCATCAAGTTCTACTTTCCTCCCACTCAATTCTTTCGAGAGAAACTCTTTCTCAAGAAAGGACCCATTTTTAGCAACAAACACTTTGCCTTCTGATCTGAGATAGAAGACATACTCAACTGTTTCCTTAGTGTATCCTATGAATATGCACTTTTCTGCTTTAGGTTCAAGCTTATGAGACATAAGTGTCACATTCCCAAACTCTAAGAAATGACAACTTAGGTTTCTGCCAAATCATAATTCATATAGTGTCATCTCAATGGATTTAGATGGTGCCCTATTTAAAGTGAATGTAGTTGTCTCTAATGCATAACCCCAAAATAATAGTGGCAAAACAATAAGAAGCATCATGGTACGCACCATATCCAATAGAGCACAACTACGACGTTCGGACACAACATCACACTATGGTGTTCCAGGTGGAGTGACTTGTGAAACAATTTCCACATTGGCTTAAGTTGCATACCAAACTCGTAACCCAGATATTAACCTCCATCCTCATATCGTAGACATTTTATCTTCTTGTCACGATGATCTTAAACTTCACTCTAAAATTTCTTGAACTTTTCAAATGTTCCAGACTTATGTTTCCTTAAGTAAATATACACATATCTACTCAAATTAACAGTGAACGTAAGAAAATAACTATATCCACCGCATGCTTCAACACTCATTGGACCACATACATTAACGTGTATTATTTCCAATAAGTCACTTGCCCGCTCCATCATATCGAAAACAGGTCTAAGTCATCTTGCCATGAGGCATCGTACGCATGTCCCAACCGATTCGAAATCAAGTGAGTCCAAAGATCCATCGACATGTAGTTTCTTCATGCGCTTTACACCGATATGACCTTAGCAACAATGCCACAAGTATGTGGTACTATCATTATTAACTTTGCATCTTTTTGGCATCAATATTATGAACATATGTATCAGTACGATCGAGATTCAATAAACCCTTCACATTGGGTGCATAACCATTGAAGGTATTATTCATGTAAACAAAATAACCATTATTCTTTGACTTAAATGAATAATCATATTGCGATAAACAGGATCTATTCATGTTCATGCTCTACACAAACACCAAATAAAATTTATTCAGGTTTAACACTAATCCCGAAGGTAGAGGGAGAGTGCGATAGTGATCACATCAACCTTGGAAACACTTCCAACACACATCGTCACCTCGCCCTAGCTAGTCTCCATTTATTCCATAGCTTTTATTTTGAGTTACTAACATTAGTAAGTGAACTGGTATCTAATACCCAGGTGCTGCTAGAAGTACTAGTAAGGTACACATAAATAACATGTATATCAAATATACTTCTGTTGACGTTGCCAGCCTTCTTATCTACCAAGTATCTAGGGCAGTTCCGCTTCAGTGGCCGTTCTCCTCATAATAGAAGCACTTAGTCTCGGGTTGGGGTTCAACCTTGGGTTTCTTCACTAGAGAAGCAACTGGCTTGCCATTCATGAAGTTTCCCTTCTTGCCCTTGCCCTTCTCGAAACTAGTGGTTTTACTAACCATCAACATTTGATGCTCCTTCTTGATTTCTACCTTCGCGTGTCAAACATCGCGAATAGCTCAGAGATCATCTTCTCCATTCCTGGCATGTCATAGTTCATCACGAAGCTCCAGTAGCTTGGTGGCAGTGACTTGGAGAACTATGTTAAACACTATATTATTTGGAAGATCAAGTCCCACTTGATTCTAGCAATTGTAGTACCTAGACAATCTGAGCACATGCTCACCGATTTAGCTATTCTCCTTCATCTTGCAGGCAAAGAATCTTGCTGGAGGTCTCATACCTCTCAACACGGGCACGAGCCTGAAATTTCAGCTCTTGGAACATCTCACATGCTCTGTGATGTTCAAAACATCTTTGGAGCCTCAATTCCAAGCCGTAATGGATGACGCACTGAACTATCAAGTAGTCATTAGAACGTGCCTGTCAGATGTTCACAACATCCACAGATGATGCTAGAGGGGGTGGAGAACCGAGCGGTGCATCAAGGACATAAGCCTTCTTTGCAACAGTGAGGACAATCCTGAGATCATGGACCCAGTCTGCATAATTGCTACCATCAACTTTCAACTTACCTTTTCTCTAGGAACGTATCAAAATTCAGGGGAGCTACAACGCGAGCTATTGATCTATAACATAATTTGTAAAGAAATTTTGACTATGTTTATGATAATGAGTTCAATTAATCATATTACTTAAGAACTCCCACTCAAATCAACATCCCCGAGGTTGTCTAATGTGGCATGATCCAAATCCACCAACCCAAGTCCGATCATCACGTCAGATGAGGTGGTTTCAATGGTGAACATCTCCATGTTGATCATATCTACTATATGACTCATGTTCAACCTTTCGGTCTCCTGTGTTCCGAGGCCATGTCTATACACACTAGGCTCGTCAAGTTTAACCCGAGTGTTTCACATGTGCAAAACTGGCTTGCACCCATTGTATGTGAACGTAGAGTCTATCACACCTAGCTCATGCCACTGTTGGGGAGCATTGCATGGGAAACAAAAAAAATCCTATGCTTTACCAAGATCAATCTAGGAGATGAGCATCTACGAGAGGAGAGATCGGATCCACATACCCTTGTAGATCGCTAAGCGGGAAGCATTAAGAAACGCCCTACAGCCAATAAGAAATGCCCTAGTTGCCGAATGGATGACACCTCCACGTTTAGCACACGTACAGCTCGATGACGTCTCCGCCTCCTCGATCCAACGAGCGATGGCAGAGTAGTATATGAGTTCTCCGACAACACGATGGCATGGTGGCGGTGGTGGTGGAGCAATCTCAGCAGGGCTTTGCTAAGCGCTGCCGCAGATGCGTTTTCGATGGAGAAATAGATCTAGGGAGAGAGGGAGGGCTGCACCTATGCCTTAGGGTGTTGCTGCCCTCCCTCTCCCTTTCTCTATATAGGAGGAGGAGATAGATGGGGCGCAGCCCTAGCCCTTCCTCCAAGGAAGTGGGCGGCAACTAGGAGGGAGGAGTCCTCCCTCCACAAGGCACCTCCTAGGTGCCTTCCCCTTTAGGGTTTCCTACTCCCTAGCCGCAAAGGACCTTGGGGGTTGGACCAACAAGTCTTGGACGCCCCCTTACATCCGATGCACATCTTAGGGGCTAGAGTGACCCTTTCGTACTCCTCAGGAACCCTCTGGAATCTTTTGGAACCTTCCGAAAGCTTCCTTGTGTTGGAAATATGCCCTAGAGGCAATAATAAATTGGTTATTATCATATTTCCTTGTTCATGATAATCGTTTATTATCCATGCTATAATTTTATTGATCGGAAACTCACATACATGTGTGGATACATAGATAACACCATGTCCCTAGTATGCCTCTAATAGACTAGCTCGTTGATTAAAGATGGTCAAGGTTTCCTAGCCATGGACATGAGCTGTCATTTGATAACGGGATCACATCATTAGGAGAATGATGTGATGGACAAGACCCAAACTATAAACGTAGCATATGATCATGTCAGTTTATTGCTACGGTTTTCTGCATGTCAAGTATCTGTTCCTATGACCATGAGATCATGCAACTCACATAGACCGGAGGAGTACCTTGTGTGTATCAAACGTCGTAATGTAACTGGGTGACTATAAAGGTGCTGTACAGGTATCTCCGAGGGTGTCTGTTGAGTTGGCATGGATCAAGACTAGGATTTCTTACTCCGTGTGATGGAGAGGTATCTCAGGGCCCACTCGATAATACAACATCACTGTAAGCCTTGCAAGTAATGTGACTAAAGAGTTAGCCACGGGATTTTGTATTACGGAATGAGTAAAGAGACTTGCCAGTAACGAGATTGAACTAAGTATGGAGATACCAACAATCAAATCTCGAGCAAGTAACATACCGAAGAATAAAGGGAACAACATACAAGATTAACTGAATCCTTGACATAGAGGTTCAACCGATAAAAATCTTCGTAGAATATGTAGGAACCAATATGAGCATCTAGGTCACGCTATTGGTTATTGAACATAGAGGTGTCTCGGTCATGTCTACATAGTTCTCGAACCCGCAGGGTCTGCACACTTAAGGTTTGGTGACGTTTCGATAGTATAGAGTTATGTATGGTGGTGACCGAAGGTTGTTCGGAGTCCCAGATGAGAGTCCAGACGTCACGAGGAGCTCCGGAATGATTCGAAGGTAAAGATTGATATATAGGTAGTCCTGTTTTGGTCATCGGAAAGTTTTGGGCTCATCGGTAGTGTACCGGGGGTGCCGGGAGGGTGCCGGGGGACCATCAGGAGGGGTGTCAAACCAGCCCCTGGTGGGCTGGACTAAGCCCCCACTAAGGCCCATGCGGCTAGGGGTGGGTAAAACCCAAAAGGTGGAGAGGTGGAAAGAGTTTCCAAGTGGAAAGGAGGAATCCTACTCCAAATAGGATTGGAGTAGGACTCCTCCACCTCCAATTTCGACCAAACCTTGAGGGTTTGAGGTTGCCTCCTCCCCTCCCTCCCTCTTATATATACTAGAGGATTTAGAGGTAAGAGCTAACCCTAATTGCCACGTGCTGCCCTCTTCTTCCTCTAGATTTGTTTCTCCTCTAGATTGATTTCGTGGTGCTTGGCGAAGCCCTGCCGGATCAGCTCCACCACCACCACCGCTGTACCATCGCGATGCCGGATAACTCATCTACCTCTCTGCTCCCTCTTGCTGGATCAAGAAGGCGGAGATTGTCATCGAGCTATACATGTGTTGAATGTGGAGGCATCGTCCGTTCGGCGCTAGATCGGAAGGACCGTGATCAAGATCGCGAGATGATTCGTGATTGGATAGCGGGACGGATCATGATGGGATCTTGGGACGGATCGTGATTGGATCGCGAGATGGATCATGATGGGATCGCGGGACGCTCGGCGATTTGGATCGCGAACACATTTGACTACATCAACCGCGTTTCTTAACGCTTCCTGCTTAGCGATCTACAAGGGTATGTAGATCCACTCTCCCTCTCGTAGATGCTCATCACCATGGATAGATCTTGCGTGTACGTAGGAATTTTTTTGTTTCCCATGCAGCATTCTCCAATAGTGGCATCATGAGCTAGGTCCATGTGTAGATGAGATCACGAGTAGAACACAAAGGAGTTTGTGGGCGTTGATGCTTAGATTGCTTCCTCCCTTGGTCATGTTTTGGTTCAGCGGTATTGTGGGATGAAGCGGCCCGGACCAACCTTATTTGTACGCTTACGAGAGACCGGTTCCATCGATTGACGTGTAACTTCGTTGCACAAAGATTGCTAGCAGGTGTTTGTTTCTCCTACTTTAGTTGGATCGGATTCGACAAAGGCGGTCCTTGAGAAGGTTGAAAAGCAACTTATGCATCACCATTGTGGTTTTTTCCTAGGTGAGAATTGTTCTTGCTAGATACCCATAGCAGCCACGTAAAACATGCAACAACAATTAGAGGACGTCTAACTTGTTTTTGCAGGGTATATTGTGATGTGATATGGCCAATTACATGATGAGATATATGTAATGAATGAGATGATCATGTATTGTATAGAATATCATGACTTGCATGTCGATGAGTACGACAACCGGCAGGAGCCATAGGATTGTCTTTAATTATTGTATGACCTGCGTGTTAATCATTAAGCTTTATGTAATGCTTTACTTTATAGCTAAGCGGTAGCAGTAGTAGTAGTAGAAGCATGGTGGGCGCGACAAACCCAATGGCGACACGTTGATGGAGATCAAGATGATGGATCATGGTGTCGTGCCGGGGACGATGGAGATCATGTCGGTGCTTTAAGGATGGAGATCAAAAGCACAAGTTCATGGCCATATCATGTTACTCATGATTTGCATGTGATGTTAATCTTTTTGTGCACCTTGTTTTTGCTTAGGACGACGGTAGCATTATAAGGTGATCCCTCACTTAAATTTCAAGATAAATTGTGTTCTCCCCGAGTGTGCACCATTGCGAAAGTTCGTCGTGTCGAGACACCACGTGATGATCGGGTGTGATAGACTCTACGTTCACATACAACGGGTGCAAGCCAGTGTTGCACATGCAGAACACTCGGGTTAAACTTGACGAGCCTAGCATGTACAAACATGGCCTTGGAACACAAGAGACCGAAAGGTCGAACATGAGTCATATAGTAGATATGATCAACATGATGATGTTCACCATTGAAACCACCTCAACTCACGTGATGATCAGACTTGAGTTGGTGAATTTGGATCATGTACCAGTCGAATGACCGGAGGGATGTCAATTTCAGTGGGAGTTCTTAAGTAATATGATTAATTGAACTCATTATCATGAACATAGTCAGTAGTGTCTTTGCAAATTATGTTGTAGATTACTAGCTCAAGTTGTAGCTCCTTGAGTTTTTATATGATCCTAGAGAAATACAGTTGAAAGATGATGGTAGCAATATTGCGGACCGGGTCCGTGATCTGAGGATTGTCCTCATTGCTGCACAGAAGGCTTATGTTCTTAATGCACCGCTCGGTGCGCCACCCCCTCTAGCGTCGTCTGCAGATGTTGTGAACATCTGACAGGCATGTTCCGATGACTACTTGATATTTAAGTGCGTCATGCATTATGGCTTGGAATTGAGGCTCCAAAACGTTTTGAACGTCACGAAACATATGAGATGTTCTAAGAGCTGAAATTGGGATCTCAGGCTCATGGCCGTGTTGTGAGGTATGAGATCTCCAACAAGATTCTTTGCCTGCAATATGAAGGAGAATAGCTCAATCGTTGAGCATGTGCTCAGATTATCTGGGTACTACAATCGCTTGAATCGAGTGGGAGTTGATCTTCCATACAAAATAGTGATTGATATAGTTCTCCAAGTCACTGTCACTAAGTTACTAGAGCTTCGTGATGAACAATAAAATGCCAGGGATTGAAATAATGATCCCTGAGCTATTCGCGATGTTTGACACCACGAAGGTAGAAATCAAGAAGGAGCATCAAGTGTTGATGGTTAGTGAAACCACTAGTTTCGAGAAGGGCTAGGGCTAGGAGGGAAACTTCATGGATGGAAAGTCAGTTGCTACTCCAATGAAGAAACCCAAAGTTGAAACCCAAACCCGAGACTAAGTGCTTCTATTATGAGGGGAATGGTCGCTGAAGCGGAGCAACCTTAGATACTTAGTAGGTAAGAAGGCTGACAACGTCGAGACAAGTATATTTGATATATGTGTTGTTGATGTGTACCTTGCTAGTACTCCTAGTAGCACCTAGGTATTGGATGCCGGTTCGATTGCTAAATGTTAGTAACTCAAAATAAAAGCTATGGAATAAACGGAGACTAGGTAAGGGTGAGGTGACGATGTGTGTTGGAAATGTCTTCAAGGTTGATGTGATCAACATCACACGCTCTCTCTACCTTCGGGATTAGTGACGAACCTAAATAAATGTTATTTGGTATTTGCGTTAAGCGTGAACATGATTAGATCATGTTTTTTTCAACATGGTTATTCATTTAAGTTAGAGAATAATGGTTATTTTGTTTACATGAATAATGCCTTCAATGGTCATGCACCCAATGAGAATGGTTTGTTGAATCTTGATTGTTGTAATACACATGTTCATAACATTGATGCCAAAAGATACAAATTTATAATGATAGTACCACATACTTGTGGCACTGCCGCTAAATGTCATATTGGTATAAATCGCATGAAGAAACTCCATGCTGATGGATCTTTGGACTCGCTCAATTTCGAATCTGTTGAGACATGCAGACCATGCCTCATGGGCAAGATGACTAAAGACCCCGTTCAGTATGATGGAGCAGGCTAGTAACTTATTGGAAATGATACATGTTGATATATGCAGTCCAATGAGTGTTGTAGCGTGGAGTGGATATCGTTATTTTCTTACCTTCACTGATGATTTGAGTATATATATGTGTATATTTACTTAATGAAACACAAGTCTGAAACATTTGAAAAGTTCAAACAAATTCAGAGTGAAGTTTAAGATCATCGCGACAAGAAGATAAAAATGTCTATGATATGATCGTGGAGGTGAATATCTGAGTTACGAGTTTGGCATACAAATTTAGACAATGTGAAAGTTGTTTCACAACTCACGCCGCCTCGAACACCATAGTGTGATGGTGTGTCCGAACATCGTAGTCTTGAACTATTGGATATGGTATGAACTATGATGTCTCTTATCGATTTGCCACTATCGTTTTGGGGTTATGCATTAGAGACAACTACATTCACTTTAAAAGGGGCACCATCTAAGTCCTTTGAGATGACATCGTCTGAATTTTGGTTTGGCGGAAACCTAAGCTGTCATTTCTTAATGTTTGGGGCTGCGACGCTTATGTGAAAAAGGTTTTCACCTAATGAGCTCGAACCCAAAGCGGACAAACGCATCTTCATAGAATACCCTAAGAATAGATGGGTATACCTTCTATCTCAGATTCGAGTACAAAGTGTTTGTTGCTAAAATGGGTCCTTTCTCGAGAAAGAGTTTCTCTCTTGAGTGGGAGGAAGATAGAAATTGATGAGGTTGTTGAACCTTTGTTTCAACCAGAGAGTAGCGCGACGCAGAAAGATGTTTCTGTGGAGCCTACGTTAGTTGAAGGGGAAGTTAATGATGATGATCATGAAACTTCGGATCAAGTTACTATCGAACCTCGTAGGTTGACAAGGACGCGTACTGCTCCTGAGTGGTACGACAACCCTGTCTTAGAGGTCATATTGTTGGACAACGATGAACCTACGAGCTATGGAGAAGCGATGATGGGCTCGGATTCCGACAAATGGTTAGAGGCCATGAAATCCGAGAAAGGATCCATGTATGAAAACCAAGAATAGACTTTGGTAGACTTGCCCGTTGGACGGCAGGTCATTGAGTACAGATGGACCTTTAAGATGAAGACAAACGCTGATGTTGAATGTCACCATTTATAAAGCTCGACTTGTCGCAAATAAGTTTCCGACAACTTCAAGGAGTTGACTGAGATGAGACTTTCTCACTCGTAGCGATCCTAAAGTTTGTTGGAATTATTTTAGCAGTTGCTGCATTTTTCAATTTTGAAATCTGGCACATGGATTTCAAAACATCGTTTCCTTAACGGTTTGCTTGAAGAAAGGTTGTATGTGATACAACCAGAAGGCTTTGTCAGTCCTAAGCATGCTAAAAGGTGTGCAAGCTCCAGCAATCCTGCTGTGGGCTGGAGCAAGCATCTCGGAGTTGGAATATACGCTTTTATGAGGTAATCAAAGTTTTGTGGTCTATACAAAGTTTATGAGAAAGTTGCATTTACAAGAAAGTGAGTGGGAGCACTATAGAATTTCTGATATGTATATGTGGTTGACATATTGTTGATCGGAAATGATGTAGAATTTCTGGAAAGCATAAAGGGTTGTTTGAAAAGAGTTTTTCAAAGGAAGAATTGGATAAAGCTACTTAATTGTTGGGCATCGAGATCTATAGAGATTGATCAAGACGCCTGATGAGACTTTCAATGAGTACATACCTTGACAAGATTTTGAAAGAGTTCAAAATGGATCAGTCAAAGAAAGAGTTCTTGTCTGATTTGTAAGGTGTGAGGTTGAGTGAGACTCAAAGCTCGACCACGACAGAAAAAAGAGAAAGGATGAAGGTCATCCCCTATGCTTAATCCATAGGCTCTATATAGTATGCCATGCTGCGTACCGCACCTGTGTGTGCCTTGCTATGAGTTTGTCAAGGGGTACCAGAGTGATCCAGGAGTTTATCACTGGACAATAGTCAAGATTATCCTTAGTAGCTAGAGGACTAAGGAAATATTTCTCGATTATGGAGGTAATAAAGATTTTGTCGTAAAGGTTTACGTCGATGCAAGCTTTGGCACCAATCTGGATGACTCTTAGTAGCAATCCGGAGACGTATAGTGGAGCAGCCATTTGGAATAGCTCCAAGTGGAGTGTGGTACCAGTGTCTACACTATGGCATAGAGATTTGCAAAGTACACACGGATCTGAATGTTGCAGACCCGTTGATTAAATACCTCTCTCACATGCAAAGCATGATCGAACCCCAGAACTCTAACAATGTAAATCACATGGTGATGTGAGCTAGATTTTTGACTCTAGTGCAAGTGGGAGACTGTTGGAAATATGCCCTAGAGTCAATAATAAATTGGTAATTATCATATTTCCTTGTTCATGATAATCATTTAGTAACCATGCTATAATTATATTGATCGAAAACTCAGATACATGTGTGGATACATAGACGACACCATGTCCCTAGTATGGCTCTAATAGACTAGCTCGTTGATCAAAGATGGTCAAGGTTTCCTATCCATGTACATGAGATGTCATTTGATAACGGGATCACATCATTAGGAGAATGATGTGATGGACAAGACCCAAACTATAAACATAGCATATGATCTACCAGTTTATTGCTACCATTTTCTTCATGTCAAGTATCTGTTCCTATGACCATGAGATCATGCAACTCACTGACATCGGAGGAGTACCTTGTGTGTATAAAACGTTGCAACGTAACTAGGTGACTATAAAGGTGCTCTACAGGTATCTCCGAGGGTGTGTGTTGAGTTGGCATGGATCAAGACTCGGATTTCTTACTCCGTGTGACAAAGAGGTATCTCGGGGCCCACTCGGTAATACAACATCACTGTAAGCCTTGCAAGTAATGTGACTAAAGAGTTAGCCACGGGAACTTGTATTACGGAACGAGTAAATAGACTTGCCAGTAACGAGATTGAACTAGGTATGGAGATACCAACGATCAAATCTCGAGCAAGTAACATACCGAAGAACAAAGGGAACAACATACATGATTAACTGAATCCTTGACATAGAGGTTCAACCGATAAAGATCTTCGTAGAATATGTAGGAACCAATATGGGCATCCAGGTCCCGCTATTGGTTATTGACCGTAGAGGTGTCTCGGTCATGTCTACATAGTTCTCGAACCCGTAGGGTCTGCACACTTAAGGTTCGATGATGTTTCGGTAGTATAAAGTTATTTATGGTTGTGAACAAAGGTTGTTCGGAGTCCCGGATGAGATTCCGAACATCACTAGGATCTCCGAAATGGTTCGGAGGTAAAGATTGATATGTAGGAAGTCATATTTTGGTCACCGGAAAAGTTTCGGGCTCATCAGTAGTGTACCGGGAGTGCCGAGAGGGTGTCGGGGGACCATCGGGAGGGGTGTGTTGACCCAAAGGACCTCATGGCCTGTGGGAGGACTCAAGCCAGTCCTTGGTGGGCTGGACTAAGCCCCCACTAAGGCCCATGCGGCTAGGGGTGGGAAAAACCCAAAAGGTGGAGAGGTGGAAAGAGTTTCCAAGTGGAAAGGAGGAATCCTACTCCTAATAGGATTGGAGTAGGACTCCTCCACCCCCAATTTCGACCAAACCTTGAGGGTTTGAGGCTGCCTCCTCCCCTCCCTCCCTCCTATAAATACTATAGGATTTAGAGGGAAGAGCTAACCTTAATTGCCATGTGCTGCCCTCTTCTTCCTCTAGATCTGTTTCTCCTCTAGATTGATTCCGTAGTGCTTGGCGAAGCCCTGCCGGATCAGCTCCACCACCACCGCTGCCGCGCCATCTCGATGCCAGAGAACTCATCTACCTCTCCGCTCCCTCTTGCTGGATCAAGAAGGCGGAGATTATCATCGAACTGTACGTGTGCTGAACGCGGAGGCGCCGTCCGTTCGGCGCTAGATCGGAAGGACCGTGATCAAGATCGCGAGACGATTCGTGATTGGATCGCGGGACGGATCGTGATGGGATTGCGGGACGGATCGTGATTGGATCACGAGATGGATCGTGATGGAATCGCGGGATGCTTGGCGATTTGGATCGCGAACACATTTGACTACATCAACCGCGTTTCTTAATGCTTCCCGCTTAGCGATCTACAAGGGTATGTAGATCCACTCTCCCTCGCGTAGATGCTGATCACCATGGATAGATCTTGTGTGTGCATAGGAATTTTTTTGTTTCCCATGCAGCGTTCCCCAACACCCCGTACAATACCCTTAAAACCTGAAACTTTCTCGGTAGTCAAAATATCACTTCCCAAGTTCCCATATATAAATCCTTGCCTCCGGACCATTCCCGAGCTCCTTATGACGTCTGGGATCCCATCCGGGACTCCGAACAACCTTCGGTCACCAACATACATAACTCAAGAATACCAATCATCATCGAATGTTAAGTGTGCACACCCTGTGGGTTTGAGAACTATGTAGACATGACCGAGACAACTCTACGGTTAATAACCAATAGAAGGACCTGGATGCCTTATCGGTTCCTACATATCCTACGAAGACCTTTATCGGTCGAACCACGATGTCAAGGTTTCAGACAATCCCATATGCATTTCCCTTTGTCCATCGGCATGTTACTTGCCCGAGATTCGATCATCGGTATCTCCATACCTATTTCAATCTCGTTACCGGCAAGTCCCTTTACTTGTTCCGCAATACAAGATCCCATGACTAACTCCTTAGTCACATTGCTTGCAAGATTCTTGTGATGTTGTATTACCGAGTGGGCCCAGAGATACCTCTCCGTCATACGGAGTGACAAATCCCAGTCTCGATCCACGTCAACCCAACGGACACCCTTAGAGATACCTGTAGAACACCTTTAGAGTCACCCAGTTACATTGTGACGTTTGATACACACAAGGTACTCCTCCAGTGTTAGTGAGTTGCATGATCTCATGGTCATAAGAATAGATACTTGACATGCAGAAAACAATAGCAATAAACCTACACAATCATATGCTATGTTCATAGTTTGGGTCTTGTCCATCACATCATTCTCCTAATGATGTGATCCTGTGATCAAATGGCAACTCATGTCTATGGCTAGGAAACCTTAACCATCTTTGATCAACGAGCTAGTTTAGTAGAGGCTTACTAGGGACACTTTGTTGTCTATGTATCCACACATGTATTTGAGTTCCCATTCAACACAATTATAGCATGGATAATAAAAGATTATCATGAACAAGGAAATATGATACTAACTAATTTATTATTGCCTCTTGGGCATATTTCCAGCATCCGCGTCATATTTTAGCCAGCATCGCTAAAGTTCGTGGCGATAAATCTAGTGCTAGCATCGAGTGGATCGGGATGGCGCACATGACAGTTGTGATGAGGGTGAATCGTCCATTCTTCAGCATCATGGTTTCCTTCCAATTTGTTAGGCACCTACCCAGCTGATCCACCAAGCTTTTAAGTTGTTGTGTTGTTTGTTTTCTGAGCGTTAGTGGTAGCACCAAGTAGGTGCAAGGGAAACCCGAGGTTGTGCACCCAAGTGTCACGCATGTCAAGCTAATTTCCTCTTGGGCGCATCTTATCAGTATGACCGTGCTCTTGGTCATGTTGACATTTAGTCCGGAGGCCTGGCCAAAGATCCACAAAGTCTCCTGACAAGTTTGTGCTTCAAGATCAGTGGGTTTAATGAACACCATCACGTCATATGCAAACATGGATATGCACTGATGCATTCTGCGTCTTGCGAGCGGTGCAAAGAAACCCTTCCTTGCGGTGTACTTGAAGAGGGAGTGGAGGGGCTCCATGCATAGGATGAAGATCATGGGCAAGAGTGGAGCCACTTGCTACAATCCCTGACAACTCAGAATTGGTTTGTCGAGCACACCGTTTGTCATAATCCTGGTAGAAGAGGTAGCTAGGAGGCCACATATCCACGATAGCCAACGTTCGCCAAAGCCCATTCTCCTTAGTACTTCCAACACAAAGGGCCACTACACCGAGTCAAATGCTTTAGATATGTCCAGTTTTAGCATGACCATTGGGCTCCGTAGCACGTGTAGTCGTCTCGTGGTGCATTGGACGAGCTTGAAGTTGTCATGGACATGTTGACCAACCTATATTTTTGTGATTTTTTTTAGGAAAAACGATGATTTCCGTTGCTTCGTTGACGAGGAGTATGGATCGATGGAGCTTGTTCAAACGATTCAAGATGAGTTATTTGATTCCTCGGATTTGGAAGAAGTGGATATAGCATGTAAGAGAAAATGGACAGATTGCATCTATCTTCAGTGGGCAACGTTTGTGAAGACCATATCCGATCCACATGACAGGAAACAAAAGCACTTCACAACAATGCAGGAAGCAACTAGGAAGAATGTGGAGATGGCATTCCGAGTGCTTCAAGCTCGTTGGCTCATTTCATACCGGTAAGTGATCACCACACCTGCACAATAGTACATCGTATGTTACATAAGAGAGCTTGACATCACAAAAATTTCATGCACCAGGTGGTAGCAACCATTTCAGTCAGTTGATCCAAATAACTGACGAGCTCAGTAAGTTTCTACTCGCTCATGACCTATATACAACTTCCAAGTGTATCCCGAAGAAGAAAAATTCATGTCAAATTTAATTCTGGAGATGTTCTTGCCATGTCGAATACTCTGTCTGCACTAACAGGTAACACAACATATCCAAAACCTCACATCACAGCACCTGAATAACATGTAGCACCCATGAGGCACACACCACACCAAGTCATCAAGATCACTTGTATACACCAGGGAAAACCAAATGACCTACACACCCAAACAATTCTGTGGCACGGGCAAATCCAGCGGCGAAAAGCCCCCGACCCCCATTAACACCTAGCTAGGGTTTACATGGGGATCCCGCACCCATCGAAAGCTGACACACCCCGGGTATCGAGTGAGAGAACGAGCAACCGCCGGGAATGAGGAGTGGGGAGAGGCAGAGTCTTACATAGGATGGCCTCCAGGTAGGGTAGCGCCATTGGACCAGGTGGCGTTTCGAAAGCCAAGGGGTGAATGCGGCTTGTGTGCTGAGCTAGGGACGGGACGATGTAGGATCGAGAGAGGCGTGTCTGGAGGGGGGTTGAATAGACTATTAGCAGAAATTTAAAACCTAACCTTTTCCAAGTTAATTGGTTGGCAGATTTTAACTATTTTAGCAAGTCTAGATAGTCAAACAGCCCTACACATGCATGTCTACAAGTATGGCAGCAGAAAGTAAAGACATTGCACATGTAAGTAAAGAGATAGGGTAGGAAGATCAAACGCAATAGGAGACGCAAAGATTTTTCCCGTGGTTCCGATAGGTGGTGCTATCGTCCGTCCATGTTCATGGAGTCTTCAACCACGGAGGGTAACGGTCGCGAGAGTCCACGGAGGGCTCTACCCACGGAGGGTTCCACGAAGAAGCAACCTTGACTATTCCATGCAGATTTCATCCACAAAGGACTAGCCTCACTATGGGTATATGTTCATGAAGTAGGTGATCTCCTTTCCCTTACAAACTTCTTGGTTCACTCCACAACACGAAGTAGGAGGCTCCCATGTGACACCTAACCAATCTAGGAGGCACCACCCTCCAAAAGGTAATAGGCTCGATAATGACGATGAACTCCTTGCTCTTGTGCTTCAAGATGATAGACTCCTCAACACACAATCTCTCTCTCATAGATTTGGCTTGGTAGAAGAGATGGGATTGGTGGAAAGCAACTTGGGGAGGCTAGAAATCAAGATCCATATGGTTGGAGTGGAAGATCTTGACCTGAACACAAGGGTAGGTGGTTCTCTCTCAGAAAACTGAGTAGGATAGGTATGGAATAGTTCTGAGTGCTTCTCTTTCGAGTGGGTGGTGGTGAAGGGGTATATGTAGGCATCCCAAAAATCCAACCGTTACACACAATAAGTCAGACTTGGTGACATCGAAGTGTAGTACTCGGTGGTACCAAAGTGACAAAAAGTGGAAACTTTTGAATCTCGGAGGGACCGATATACAACTCTCGGTTGCACCGACAAGGTGACCAACGGTCAGATTTACCAGTCTCGGTGACGCCGATTCACCATTCTCGGTCGGACCAAAAATGTGAATTTGCGTAACAGAAAGTTGGCAACCCAACTCGGTGGCACCAAGTGCAGTGTCGGGTGCACCGAAGTGTTAGGGTTTGGCTGAGTCTGTCTAGGGTTTGGAACTCTGTGGCACCGGGATAGGAAGGTTGGTTGCACCGATTTGACAAGTTGGCTTAGGACAAACTTTGGTGGGAGAGTATGTGGATGTTTTGGTGACTGTCACTTGTGCACGTTTGAGCATACTGTTCACCATCAAAACTTTACCCCCTTTTAATAGTATTGGCTTTCCTATAGACTCAAAGTGATTTCTCACAAATGTAAAATGTAGAGTCCTCTTGCTTGATGATTGGCCAACCTATTTCCTGCATCTTGGGGTAATTCCTCAATCTCCTCAAACCTTTTGCCAACTCAAATCTCCATGGACTATTATCTGAAATATACTAGATAGAGGTGTTAGTCCAAGAGACAATGTATGTTGTCATGAATTATCAAAACCACCAAGGGAGCATGTTGTGCTTTCAATCTCCCCCTTTTTGGTAATTGATGACAACATACAATCAAAGCTTGAATTAAAGATATGCATGAATGCAATGAAGACTTTGAGAAACACATGATTAAGATTTGCTCCCCCTAAATGTGTGTAGTCCTTTAAAGGATAGTTGCTTTGGAATGCATGGGCACACATATGAATGAAAGGGATGTAAGAGTCATGTGTCTCTTGGCTATATGCATCAACATATGTGAATGAAATGTATATCCTCGATCAAGACTTCACTCTTGCAAACAATATGTGCAAGAAGCAAGAGATCATGTTGATCAAAGGTATGATGCATATACTTACCTTGAGTTCTTGAGCATTCTAGTAGTAGAGACACACTTGAGAAAACAATGTTAGGAAACACAAGAGTATTCTACTAGACAAAAGCAATAGAACTCAAAGAGTATGCTCCAAGATGTGGAGAACATATGAAATATGATATTCATTGAGATTGATATGTATCCACCTTTAGCATTAATCTATTGTATATTTTCTCCCCTTTGATATGATATGATAATACATACTCTCCCCCTGAATCTCAGCATGTAGATATTGGGATTGGAAAGGGTTAGAAAAGTAATCCTTTGATCTCATGAGATTTTTTTCTCCAAAGTAGTTTTCTCCCCCTACATTGTTGTTCTTCTCCTTGATCATATAAGTGTGAACTGTTGATATTTTTCCTCTCCACCTAAATCATATCTCCCCCTTTGCATAAGAAAGTAACTCTCCCTTATCATATCTCCCCCTTTGCATAAGCAAGTAACTCTCCCTTTTAGCATGAAGCTTTGATATTCTCCCCCTTTGGCATAAAGTACCAAAAAGGTCAAACGTGTAAGTAGTGACAGGGATCATTGACAAGGAAGGGATCCTAGAGGTCAAGGGTCATTGAAAGTAGGGTTCATGGAAAGACTAAGGGAATCATTGAATGTAAATTCTCTCCTTTTGGCAAATCTGAGTTTGTTCTGCTTCCCCTATAAAATAATATTTTTTGAGAAGGGGTCATCGAAAGAACAAGATTATCACGAGAACAAATAAACTATATCAAGGAAACATAAAATTTGAACACAAAGAAAATCGGTGACTCCCAGATGGATAAATCAGTGATGCCGAGATTGTGTAGTGCAGCTTATCTGCAAGTTCGGTAGAACCGAGTTATCTAAATCAGTGACTCAAAAAGATAATCCAAGTTTCTGTTTTCAGAGAGACAAACGAAACTGTTTCAAAAGGAAAAATGCGAGAAATTTACAAAGGTCATCAAATAGTTAAGATTTGAGTGGTTACGAGAGATCATACAATAAGAGAGCAAACCACACAAGATTCTTAACTAAATGATGGGCGGTGACTAGGTCACCTATATTAGAGTATATTGACTTAGGAGACAAGCAAGAATACTTGATCATAGGTCATACTCATCGTTAAGCTCAGAATGGGATTACCATTTTTTGATTAAGCATTTTGATGTCTTCATATCACTTGAGTTGCTTTAGCCCATGACTTAGAGTAAAGCCTTTTCAAGGATATGAGTACATACCTTTGAATGATGTTGATGACGCCGTTCGTAGGTGAACTTGTTGAGGATGATCGAGGTTGATGAAGATCATCTTGAGTTCGAAGCTATCCTTCTTGTTCTAGAACTCTCATCACCTACAAAGGTTAGTCATACAAGGAAAAATAGTGGATATATCCAATTGACATGTCACTACTTAAGATTTGCAATTAAGGTCAAGTATATGTCAAGGATATTTTTGTTGTCTTCTTCCTTCCATCATCAATAGGGATTGTGGATACTTGGTAATGACAAGATTGCTTATGATTGGAGTTGATGGAAATCTTGTGGAATGAAGTTCTTCCAAGTACCTACAAAAGGTTAGATGCAATACAAGGGAGCATAGAATTCCAAGGCATATGATAATGAGTTACGATAACATGGATATAATAGTAAAGCTCATGTCCTTGCTTGCAACCGAGTGAGTCTAGCTCAAGTTTGAAGCATCAATGATGTTCAACTCACTCCTCAAATGACAAAATGTTTTCTCATCAAGTGGCTTAGTAAAGATATCGGCCAATTGCTTGTTAGTGCGAACATGCTTAAGATTGATATCTCCTTTGGCAACATGATCACGAATGAAATGATGTCGAACTTGAATATGCTTGGTTCGAGAATGTTGCACAGGATTATGTCCAATTTTAGTAGCACTTTCATTTTCACAAAGTAATGGAACATTTTTAACATTAATTCCATAATCTTTAAGAGTTTATGTCATCCATAGTAATTGCGCACAACAAGATCCAGCAGCAATATACTCAGCTTCGACAGTAGATAGAGATACCGATTTTTGTTTCTTGGAGGACCAAGACACAAGAGATCTACCTAAAAATTGACAAGTACCCGAGGTGGATTTTCTATCAATCTTGTCACCGGCATAGTCCGAATCGGAATAGCCAATAAGATTAAAAGGAGATCCCTTGGGATACCAAATGCCAAAGTTTGGTGTTTGTATCAAGTATCTCACAATACGTTTCACAGCCAAAAGATGACACTCCTTAGGTGCGGCTTGATATCTAGCACACATGCAAACACTAAGCATAATATCGAGGTGAGATGCACATAGATATAACAATAAACCAATCATAGATCGATAAATCTTTTGATCAACCGGTTCATCCTCCTTGGTGAGGTCAACATGTCCACTAGTGGGCATAGGAGTTTTCATACCTTTGCAGTCCTACATGTTGAACTTCTTGATTAAGTCCTTGGTATACTTAGTTTGAGAGATAAAAGTTCCTTCTCTTGATTGCTTGATTTGCAATCCAAGAAAGAATTTCAGCTCACACATCATAGACATCTCATACTTTTCAGACATTAACCCTCCAAATCTTTCACTAAATTGAGGGTTAGTGGAACCAAAGATAATATCATCCACATAGATCTGGCATGCAAATAATTTTCCATTAACTCTCTTAGTGAACAAGGTTGCATAAATTTTACCAATTTCAAAACCTTTTTCGATGAGAAACTTCGTTAAGCATTTATACCAAGCACGAGGAGCTTGCTTAAGACCATAGAAAGCTTTGTGAAGCTTGTAAACACGATTAGGTTTCTTAGGATTCACCAAACCATGTGGTTGCTTAACATAAACTTCTTCCTCTATTTCAACATTTAAAAAGGCACTTTTGATGTCCATTTGATAAAGTGTGATATCATGGTGATTAGCATAAGCAAGAAGAATACGAATAGCTTCAAGTCTAGCAACGGGGGTATAAGTCTCACCGTAGTCCATACCTTCGACTTGCGTATATCCTTGGGCTACGAGACAAGCCTTGTTACGTACGACTTGACCATCTTCGTCTTGTTTGTTCTGAAACGTCCATTTGGTTCTGATGATGTTGTGCTCATCTTCGGGTTTCTCCACAAGTGTCCACACTTCATTTCTCTCGAAGTTGTGTAGCACTTCATGCATTGCGTTCACCCAATCTGCGTCTTCAAGAGCTTGTTCTACCTTGAAAGTCTCAATGATAGATATGAAAGAATAATGCTCACAAAAGCTAGCTAGACGTGTTTTAGAGCAAGTGATTCTCCCTGTTTGTATATCACCAAAGATTTGGTTTAGGGGATGGTTCTTGGTCACTTGAGCTCGAACACGGGTCAGCTTCCGATTGTTGGATGGTGGAGCTTCTTCTTCTTGATCATCATCTCATTCATATTCATTGTTGTTGAAGGTGTCATTCCATTGAGGTGGTTATGAAGGTGGTTGTGGTGGATCTTCATGATGCACTTCCTCCTCTTCATCATCTTGTCGTGTACCGCTCGTGGATGCCTCCATGTCGTGTTGAGGTTCACCTTGACGTGAAGTGGGGGCTTTCACTTGAGTTGATGAAGTACTTTCCTTCACCTCCATGGGATGAATGTTGACGACGGGTAGATCTAGTATGGATTCCGAAGGATCCTTATCACCTACAACATTTGGCAATTGTTCGACTTGCGAACCATTAGATTCATCAAACTTCACATCTACCGTCTCCTTAACTTTTCGAGTGAAGTTGTTGTAGACATGGTAAGTGTGAGAGTTCGATCCGTAACCAAGTAGGAATCCTTCATGAGATTTAGGAGCAAATTCAGTACGACGATGCTTATCAAGAATGTAGCACTTTCAGCCAAACACCCGAAAGTATCCGACTTGGGGTTTGTTACCGGTGAGTAGCTCGTATGCTGTTTTACCAAGAAGCTTGTGCAAGTAAAGTTGGTTTGTGGCATGACATGCTATTTCAACGGCTTCTGCCCGAAAGTGCCTTGGCGTCTTGTATTCGTTAAGCATCATTCTTGCCATCTCAATAAGCATCCGGTTCTTCCTCTCAACAACTCCATTTTGTTGAGGTGTGTACATAGCCGAGAACTCATGTAAGACACCTTCTTCTTCAAGAAAGGTATCCACATGGGTGTTCTTGAACTCTGATCCGTTATCGCTCTGAACCTTCTTGATCTTCACTTCAAACTGATTTTGTGCTTTGCAAGCGAAATTCTTGAAGATCTTTTGAAACTGCGACTTATCATCAAGAAAGAATACCCACGTAAATCTGGAAAAATCATCAACTATAACTAGACCATAGGAATTTACACCGAGACTCTCGTAAGCATTGGGACCAAAAAGATCCATGTGAAGTAACTTGAGAGGCCTCCTAGTAGTCATGATATTCTTAACGGGATGACTTCCACCTACTTGCTTTTCAGCTTGACAAGCACTACAAAGTCTATCTTTGTCAAAGATAACATCTTTAACTCCAAGTATATGATCACCGTTGATTAGCTTATCTAGATTTCGCATGCCTACATGTCCAAGTCTTGTATGCCAAAGCCAACCTTAGAAGATTTTGCAATTCAACAAGTGCGAGGCTTGGACCTTTTAGTGAAATCAACAATGTATAGATCACCTCTACGGAAACCGATAAAGACCATTTTATGATTATCTTGGCGAAACACTTGGCAATTGACTTCCGTAAATAAAACATTGAAACCAAAATCGGCAAGTCTAGAAACAGAAAGAAGATTGTAGCCAAGGGATTCAACAAGCATGACATTTTGACTAGATCTATCATGAGATATGGCCACCTTACCAAGGCCAAGTACCTTACCCTTAGAGTTGTCTCCAAAGGTCATGTACCATCGAGGACCTTGATTAGGCGTGATCTCTTGGTACATGTCTCTATCACCAGTCATATGATCCGTACATCCACTGTCAAGAATCCACTCTTTTCCTTTAAACATGTAGTATCTAAAGTTTCCCATAAGACTCGGATTCTTCATGATCTTCTCATACTCGATGCCGAACAACTCATCTTCTTCATAGTAGCCATGTTCCACATGTTGGGGAACGTCGCATGGGAAACAAAAAATTTCCTACGCTCATGCAAGACCTATCCATGGTGATGAGCATCTATGAGAGGGAGAGTGGATCTACATACCCTTGTAGATCGCTAAGCCGGAAGCGTTAAGAAACGCGGTTGGTGTAGTCAAACGTCTTCGTGATCCAAATCGCCGAGCGTCCCGTGAATTCATCGCGATCCGTCCCGCGACCCAATCACGATCCGTTCCTCGAACTCCTCACGATCCGTCCCGCGATCTCATCATGATCCGTCTCGCAATCTTGATCACGGTCCTTCCGATCTAGCGCCGAACGGACGACACCTCCGCATTCAGCACACATACAGCTCGATGACGATCTCCGCCTTATTGATCCAGCAAGAGGGAGCAGAGAGGTAGAAGAGTTCTCCAGCAGCGTGACGGCGCTCCGGCAATGGTGGTGGAGCTATTCCGGCAGGGCTTCGCCTAAGCACTGCAGAAATCCGATCTAGAGAAGAAACTATGCACTGGAGGAACGGGTAGCACGTGGCTGAAAATCTGGTGCCAAAACCCCTAAACCTCCAGTATATATAGGAGGAAGAGAGGAGGAGGCCTAGCCAAAGGTATAGCCCTAGGAGGCTTCGGCTGAACCAAGGAGGATTGGAGGATTCCTCCTCCAATCCTAGTAGGACTAGGACTCCTTATTTTTGCCTTTTTACCCTTTTCCACCTTTTTCTCTTTGGGCTTTTCTTCCCAGCCGCATGGGCCTTGTGTGGGACTTCCACCAGCCCACTAAGGGCTGATATTTACTCTCCCACAGCCCATGTAGCCTCTTGGGTCGAAATACCCCTCCCGATGGTCTCCCGGTACACTACCGGCACTCCCGGTACACTACCGATGAGCTCGAAACTTTTCCGGCGACCAAAATAGGACTTCCTATATATCAATGTTTACCTCCGGACCATTCCGGAGCTCCTCGTGACATCCGGGATCTCATACGGGACTCCGAACAACCTTTGGTCACCACCATGCATAACTCTATACTACCGAAACGTCACCAAACCTTAAGTGTGCAGACCCTGCGGGTTCGAGAACTATGTAGACATGACCGAGACACCTCTACGGTAAATAACCAATAGCGGGACCTGGATGCCCATATTGGTTCCTACATATGAAGATCTTTATCGGTCGAACCTCTATGTCAAGGATTCTGTTAATCCCGTATGATGTTCCCTTTGTTCTTCGGTATGTTACTTGTCCGAGATTCGATCGTCGGTATCTCCATACCTAGTTCAACCTCGTTACTGGCAAGTCTCTTTACTCATTCTGTAATACAAGATCCTGTGACTAACACTTAGTCACATTGCTTGCAAGGCTTGTTGTGATGTTGTATTACCGAGTGGGCCCTGAGATACCTCTCCGTCACACGGAGTAACAAATCCTAGTCTTGATCCATGCCAACCCAACAGACACCCTCAGAGATACCTGTAGAGTACCTTTATAGTCACCTAGTTACGTTGCGACGTTTGATACACACAAGACACTCCTCCGGTGTCAGTGAGTTGCATGATCTCATGGTCATAGGAACAAATACTTGACATGCAGAAAATAGTAGCATTAAACTGACACAATCATATGCTACGTTTGTAGTTTGGGTCTTGTCCATCACACCATTCTCCCGATGATGTGATCCCGTTATCAAATGACATCTCATGTCCATGGCTAGGAAACCTTAATCTTTGATCAACGAGCTAGTCTATTAGAGGCATACTAGGGACATGGTTTTGTCTATGTATCCACACATGCATCTAAGTCTCCGATCAATACAATCATAGCATGGATAATAAACGATTATCATGAATAAGGAAATATGATAATAACTAATTTATTATTGCCTCTAGGGCATATTTCCTACAGTCTCCCACTTGCACTAGAGTCAATAATCTAGTTCACATCACCATGTGATTCGCATTGTTATGAATCTAACACACAATGAGTTCTGGGGCTCGATCATGCTTTGCATGTGAGAGAGGTCTTATAGTCAAAGGGTCTGCGACATTCAGATCCGTATGTACTTTGCAAATCTCTATGTCAAACCGTAAACACTGCTACGACACTCCACTTGGTACTATTCCAAATGGCTGCTCCACTATACGTATCCAGATTGCTACTACGAGTCATCCGGATTGGTGTTAAAGCTTGCATCGACGTAACTCTTTACGACAAACTCTTTATCACCTCCATAATCAAGAAACATCTACTTAGTCTTTTAGTTACTAAGGATAATCTTGACCGCTGTCCAGTGATCCACTCCTGGATCACTCTTGTACCCCTTGACGGACTCATGGCAAGGCACACACAGGTGCGGTACACAGCATGGCATACTATACAGAGCCTATGGCTAAGGCATAGGGGACGACATTCGTCCTTTCTCTTTCTTCTGCCGTGCTTGAGCTTTGAGTCTCACTCAACTTCACACCTTACAAAGCAGGCGAGAACACTTCTCTGTGACTAATCCATTTTGAACTCTTTCAAAATCTTGTCAAGGTATGTACTCATTCAAAGTCTCATCGAGCATCTTGATATATCTCTATAGATCTTGATGCTAAACAATTAGGTAGCTTTATCTAGGTCTTCCTTTGAAAAACTCCTTTCAAACAACCCTTTATGCTTTCCAGAAATTCTACATCATTTCCGATCAACAATATGTCAACCACATATGCTTATCAGAAACTCTATAGTGCTCCCACTCACTTTATTGTAAATACAAGTTTCTCGTAAACTTTGTATAAACTAAAAAACTTTGATCACCTCATCAAAGTGTGTATTCCAACTCCGAGATGCTTGCTCCAGCCCTTAGATGGATTGCTGGAGCTCGCACACCTTTTAGCATCCTTAGGACTGACAAAACCTTCTGGTTGTATTACATACAACCTTTCCTCAAGTAAACCGTTAAGGAAACGATGTTTTGACATCCATCTGCCAGATTTCATAATTGAAAAATGCAGCAACTGATAACATAATTCCAACAAACTTTAGCATCACTACGAGTGAGAAAGTCTCATCGTAGTCAACTCCTTGAACTTGTCGTAAATTTCTTTGCAACAAGTGAAGCTTTATAAATGGTGACTTTTACCATCAGCGTCTGTCTTCATCTCAAAGGTCCATTTGTACTTGACGACCTGCCGTCCAACAAGCAAGTCTACCAAAGTCTATACTTGGTTTTCATACATGGATCCTTTCTCGGATTTCATGGCCTCTAACCATTTGTCGGAATCCGGGCCCATCATCGCTTCTCCATATCTCGTAGGTTCATCGTTGTCCAACAACATAACCTCCAAGACAGGGTTGTCGTACCACTCAGGAGTAGTATGCATCCTTGTCTACCTACGAGGTTCGATAGTAACTTGATCCGAAGCTTCATAATCATAATCATTTACTTCCTCTTCAACTGACGTAGGTTCCACAGAAACATCTTTCTGCGCCGCGCTACTCTCTGGTTGAAACAAAGGTTCAACAACCTCATCAAGTTCTATCTTCCTCCCACTCAATTCTTTCGAGAGAAACTTTTTCTCGGGAAAGGAACCAAGTTTAGCAACAAACATTTTATGCTTGGATCTGAGATAGAAGGTTCACCCAACTGTTCTTAGGGTATTCTATGAAGATGCATTTGTCTGCTTTGGGTTCGAGCTCATTAGGTGAAA
Organism: Hordeum marinum; assembly: GCA_022496015.1. Lineage (NCBI taxonomy): Eukaryota > Viridiplantae > Streptophyta > Magnoliopsida > Poales > Poaceae > Hordeum > Hordeum marinum. The sequence continues at coordinate 333,521,448 of CM039677.1, read as the reverse complement.
ACATTTTCCACACAAGCATCGCAACCCCAAACATTAAGAAATGACATCTTAGCTTTCTATCAAACCCTAATTCACATGGTGTCATCCCAACAGATTTAGATGGTGCCCTATTTAAAATGAATGTAGTTGTCTCTAATGCATAACCCCAAAATTATAGTAGCAAAACGATAAGAGACATCATAGCATGCACCATATCCAATAGAGTACGACTATGACATTCAGACACACCACCACACTATGGTGTTCCAGATGGCATGAGTTGTGAGACAACTTTCACATTATCTAAAGTTGTATGCCAAACTCGTAACTCACATATTCACCTCCACGATCATATCGCAGACATTTTTATCTTCTTGTCACGATGATCTTAAACTTCACTCTGAATTTTCTTGAACCTTTCAAACGATTGAGACTTGTGTTTCATTAAGTAAATATACACTATATCTACTCAAATCATCAGTGAAGGTAAGAAAATAACGATATCCACCGCACGCTACAAGACTCATTGGATTGCATACATCAACATGTACCATTTCCAATAACTCACTTGCCCGCTCCATCCATCTGGAAAATGGGGTCCTTAGTCATCTTGCCCAAGAGGCATGGTTCGCATGTCTCAACCAATTTGAAATCGAATGAGTCCAAAGATCCATCATCATGGAGTTTCTTCATGCGCTTTATACCAATATGACATTTAGCGGCAGTGCCACCAGTATGTGGTACTATCATTATTAACTTGGTATCTTTTGGCATCAATGTTATGAACATGTGTATTACTACGATCAAGATTCAACAAACCATTCTCACTGGGTGCATGACCATTGAAGGTATTATTCATGTAAACAGAATAACCATTATTCTCTAACTTAAATGAATAACCGTGTTGCAATAAACACGATCTAATCATGTTCATGCTCAACGCAAAACACCAAATAACATTTATTTAGGTTCGTCACTAATCCCGAAGGTAGAGAGAGCGTGCGATGTTGATCACATCAACCTTGGAAACATTTCCAACACACATTGTCACCTCACCCTTAGCTAGTTCTCCGTTTATTCCGTAGCTTTTATTTCGAATTACTAACATTTAGCAAGCGAACCGGTATCCAATACCCAGGCGCTACTAGGAGTACTCGCAAGGTACACATCATTAACACGTATATCAAATATACTTGTGTCGACGTTGCCAGCCTTCTCATCTACCAAGTATCTAGGGTTGTTCTGCTTCAGCGACCGCTCTGCTCATAATCGAAGCACTTAGTCTCGGGTTTGGGGTTCAACTTTGGGTTGCTTCACTGGAGCAGCATCTGACTTGCTATCCATGAAGTTTCCCTCCTTGCTCTTGCCCTTCTCGAAACTAGTGGTTTGACTAACCATCAACACTTGACGCTCCTTCTTGATTTCTACCTTCACGGTGTCAAACATCGCGAACAGCTCAGGGATCATTATTTCTATCCCTAGCATTTTATAGTTCATCACCAAGTTCTAGTAGCTTAGTGACAGTGACTTGGAGAACTATATCAATCACTATCTTATCTGGAAGATCAACTCCCACTCAATTCAAGTGATTGTAGCACCCATGCAATCTGAGCACATGCTCAACGATTGAGCTATTCTCCTTCATCTTGCAGGCAAAGAATCTTGTTGGAGATCTCATATCTCGCAACACGGGCACGAACCTGAGATCCTAATTTCAGCTCTTATAACATCTCATATGTTTCATGACGTTCAAAACGTTTCGGAGCCTCAATTCTAAGCCATAATGCACGACGCACTAAAATATCAAGTAGTCATCAGAACATGCCTGTCAGATGTTCACAACATCTACAAACGACGCTAGAGGGGTTGGCGCACCGAGCGGTGCATTAAGGACATAAGCCTTTTGTGCAGCAATGAGGACAATCCTCAGATCATGGACCCAGTCCGCAATATTTCTACCATTATATTTCAACTCTATTTCTCTAGGAACATATAAAAATTCAAGTGAGCTACAACGCGAGCAAGTAATCTACAACATAATTTGCAAAGAAACTACTGACTATGTTCATGATAATGAGTTCAATTAATCATATTACTGAAGAACTCCCACACAAATTGACATCCCTCCAGTCATTCAAGTGATACATGATCCAAATTCACCAACTCAAGTCCGATCATCACGTGAGATGAGGTGGTTTCAATGGTGAACATCATCATGTTGATCATATCTTCTATATGACTCATGTTCGACCTTTCGGTCTCTTGTGTTCCGAGGCCATGTGTGTACATGCTAGGCTCGTCAAGTTTAACCCGAGTGTTCTGCATGTGCAACACTGGCTTGCACCCGTTGTATGTGAACATAGAGTCTATCACACCCGATCATCACGTGGTGTTTCGACACGACGAACTTCCGCAACGGTGCACACTCGGGGAGAACACAATTTATCTTGAAATTAGGTGAGGGATCACCTTATAATGCTACCGTTGTCCTAAGCAAAACAAGGTCCATAAAAGGATTATCATCACATGCAAATCATAAGTGACATGATATGGCCAGGAACTTGTGCTTTTGATCTCCATCTTGAAAGCACCGGCATGATCTCCATCGTCACCGGCACGACACCATGATCTCCATCATCTTGATCTCCATCAATGTGTCGCCATCGGGGTTGTCGCGCCCATCATGCTTGTACTACTATTGCTACCGTTTAGCGATAAAGTAAAGCATTACATATCGCTTAATGATTGACACGCAGGTCATACAATAATTAAAGACAACCCTATGGCTCCTGCCGGTTGTCGTACTCATCGATATGCAAGTCGTGATATTCTATACAACACATGATCATCTCATACATCACATATATCACATCATGTAATTGGCCATATCACATCACAACATACCGTGCAAAAACAAGTTAGACGTCCTCTAATTATTGTTGCATGTTTTACATGGCTGCTACGGGTATCTAGCAAGAACAATTCTCACCTACGCATAAACCACAACGGTGATACATAAGTTGCTTTTCAAACTTCTCAAGGACCGCCTTTGTCGAATTCGATCCAACTAAAGTAGGAGAAACTGCCACCCGCTAGCCATATTTTGCAACAAGTTGCAGTTGAGGGAACTGGTCTCTCATAAGCGTACGAGTAATGTTGGTCTGGGACGCTTCATCCCGCAATACCGCTGAACCAAAACACGACCAAGGGAGGAAGCAATCTAAGCATCAACGCCCACAAACTCTTTGTGTTCTACTTGAGATCTCATCTACACATAGACCTAGCTCATGATGCCACTGTTGGGGAACGTCGCATGGGAAAAAAAATTCCTACGCTCACGCAAGACCTATCCATGGTGATGAGCATCTACGAGAGGGAGAGTGGATCTACATACCCTTGTGGATCGCTAAGCGGGAAGCGTTAAAAAACGCGGTTGGTGTAGTCGCACGTCTTCGCGATCCAATTCGCCGAGTGTCCCGCGATCTCATTGCGATCCGTCCCGTGATCCAATCACAATCCGTGCCGCGAACTCATTGCGATCTGTCCCACGATCTCATCATGATCCGTCTCGCAATCTTGATCACGGTCCTTCCGATCTAGCGCTGAACGAACGGCACCTCCGCGTTCAGCACACGTACACCTCAATGACGATATCCGCCTTCTTGATCCAGCAAGAGGGAGCGGAGAGGTAGAAGAGTTTTTCGATAGCGTGATGGCGCTCCGGCGATGGTGGTGGAGCTATTCCGGGAGGGCTTTGCCTAAGCACTGCAGAAATCCGATCTAGAGGAGAAACTATGCACTGGAGGAACGGGTAGCACGTGGCTAAAAATCTGGTGCCAAAAACCCTAAAACCTCCAGTATATATAGGATCAAGAGAGGAGGAGGCCTGGCCAAAGGTCCAGCCCTAGGTGGCTTCGGCCGAACCAAGGAGGATTGGAGGATTCCTCCTCCAATCCTAGTAGGACTAGGACTCCTCCTTATTTTTGCCTTTTTGCCTTTTTCCACCTTTTTCTCTTTAGGCTTTTCTTCCCAGCCGCATGGGCCTTGTGTGGGACTTCCACCAGACCACTAAGGGCTGGTATTTACTCTCCCACAGCCCATGTAGCCTCTTGGGTCGAAATACCCCTCCCGATGGTCTCCCGGTACACTACCGGCACTCCCGGTACACTACTGATGAGCTCGAAACTTTTCCGGTGACCAAAATAGGACTTCCTATATATATCAACATTTACCTTCGGACCATTCCAGAGCTCCTTGTGATATTCGGGATCTCATTCGGGACTCTGAACAACCTTCGGTCATCACCATGCATAACTCTATACTACCGAAACGTCACCGAACCTTAAGTGTGTAGACCCTGCGGGTTCGAGAACTATGTAGACATGACCGAGACACCTCTACGGTCAATACCAATAGCGGGACCTGGATGCCCATATTGGTTCCTACATATTCTACGAAGATTTTTGTCGGTCAAACCTCTATGTCAAGGATTCAGTTAATCCCGTATGATGTTCCCTTTGTTCTTCGGTATGTTACTTGCCCGAGATTCGATCGTCGGTATATCCATACCTAGTTCAACCTCGTTACCGGCAAGTCTCTTTACTCGTTCCGTAATACAAGATCCTGTGACTAACACTTAGTCACATTGCTTGCAAGGCTTGTTGTGATGTTGTATTACCGAGTGGGCCCTGAGATACCTCTCCGTCACACAGAGTAACAAATCCCAGTCTTGATCCATGCCAACCCAACAGACACCCTCAGAGATACCTGTAGAGTACCTTTATAGTCACCCAGTTACGTTGTGACGTTTGATACACACAAGGCACTCCTCCGGTGTCAGTGAGTTGCATGATCTCATGGTCATAGGAACAGATACTTGACATGCAGAAAACACTAGCATTAAACTGACATGATCATATGCTACGTTTGTAGTTTGGGTCTTGTCCATCACACCATTCTCCCAATGATGTGATCCCGTTATCAAATGACATCTCATGTCCATGGCTAGGAAACCTTAACCATCTTTGATTAACGAGCTAGTCTATTAGAGGCATACTAGGGACATGGTTTTGTCTATGTATACACACATGCATCTAAGTCTCTGATCAATACAATTATAGCATGGATAATAGACGATTATCATGAATAAGGAAATATGATAATAACTAATTTATTATTGCCTCTAGGGCATATTTCCAATAGCACATTGTCATAATCAAGTGTAAAGTCCTCGTCATAAAGAATAAGGGATTCGTTAGAATAGTGATCATGACAATGTTCAAGTTTATGAATGCGAATGGCTTCAAAGATAATGTTGTTAATACTGGTGACATCTCGTTTAGCACGCATAAGATCACGGAGTTCAAATAGGCTTTTATCAAAGTTTGGATCACTAGGCTTCATTTTGTGAAAAGCAACCGTTTTATGAAGAATTTCATCAAGATTTCCTAAGGAAAGATTTGGATATCTTTTCTCCAAATCAGTCCATAAGGTATAGGCACATGCAAAGTTCTTCATTTGAGAAAGCACGAATCTTGGTAAGCCTCTAACAATTAGATTGACAGCTCTTAGGTTACCAAGCATGTTAATTTCCTCTTCGTGTGTGGGATGCAATTCATTAATGGGGGCACATAGGTTTTTTTAATGTATTCAGTTAAATGGAATCTATCTAATAGATCAATCATGGCATTCTTCCATTGACTATAGTACTCTCCATCAAGAATGGGCACTCTACAACTCAAACTCTCTACTCTAGACACATCCATCTTCCTAAACGGTGATTAAACCGAAGCAGTGGAGACCAAAGCTCTGATACCACTTGTAAGATCGAGAGAGGCGTGTCTAGAGGGAGGGTGAATAGACTATTAGCAGAAATTTAAAACCTAACCTTTTCCAAGTTAATTGGTTGGCAGATTTTAACTATTTTAGCAAGTCTAGATAGTCAAACAGCCCTACACATGCATGTCTACAAGTATGGCAGCAGAAAGTAAAGACATTGCACATGTAAGTAAAGAGATAGGATAGGAAGATCAAACGCAATAGGAGACGCAAGGATTTTTCCTGTGGTTCCGATAGGTGGTGCTATCGTACGTCCACGTTCATGGAGTCTTCAACCCACGGAGGGTAACGGTCACGAGAGTCCACAGAGGTCTCTACCCACGGAGGGTTCCACGAAGAAGCAATCTTGACTATTCCATGCGACTTCCGTCCACGAAGGACTAGCCTCACTATGGGTAGATCTTCACGAAGTAGGCGATCTCCTTGCCCTAACAAACTTCTTGGTTCACTCCACAACACAAAGTAGGAGGCTCCCAAGCAACACCAAACCAATCTAGGAGGCACCACCCTCCAAAAGGTAATAGGCTCGATAATGACGATGAACTCCTTGCTCTTGTGCTTCAAGATGGTAGAATCCTCAACACACAATCTCTCTCACAGATTTGTCTTGGTAGAAGAGATGGGATTGGTGGAAAGCAACTCGGGGAGGCTAGAAATCAAGATCCATATGGTTGGAGTGGAAGATCTTGACCTCAACACAAGGGTAGGTGGTTCTCTCTCAGAAAACTGAGTAGGATAGGTATGGAATAGTTCTGAGTGCTTCTCTTTCGAGTGGGTGGTGGTGAAGGGGTATATATAGGCATCCCCAAAAATCCAACCGTTACACACAATAAGTCAGACTCGGTGACACCGAAGTGGAGAACTCGGTGGTACCAAAGTGACAAAAAGTGGCAACTTTTAAATCTCAGAGGGACCGATATACAACTCTCGGTTGCACCGACAAGGTAACGAACGGTCAGATTTACCATTCTCGGTGACGCCGATTCACCATTCTCAGTCGGACCAAAAATGTGAATGTGCGTAACAGAAAGTTGGCAACCCAACTCGGTGGCACCGAGTGCAGTGTCGGGTGCACCGAAGTGTTAGGGTTTGGCTGAGTCTGTCTAGGGTTTGTAACTTAGTGGCACCGGGATAGGAAGGTTGGTTGCACCGATTTGACAAGTTTGTCTTAGGACAGACTTTGGTGGGAGAGTATGTGGATGTTTTGGTGACTGTCACTTGTGCACATTTGAGCATATTGTTCACCATCAAAAGTTTACCCCCTTTTAATAGTATTGGCTTCCCTATAGACTCAAAGTGATTTCTCACAAATGTAAAATGTAGAGTTCTCTTGCTTGAAGCTTGGCCAACCTAGTTCCTGCATCTTGGGGTAATTCCACAATCTCCTCAAACCTTTTGCCAACTCAAATCTCCATGGACTATTATCTGAAATATACTAGATAGAGGTGTTAGTCCAAGAGACAATGTATGTTGTCATGAATTATCAAAACCACCAAGCGAGCATGTTTCGCTTTCAGATGAAGGGGAGGGGGTCTAGCGTAGAGACGAGGGAACATTGGAATGAGGAGGAGGTGGGGACGACGTGATGCAGAGAGGGGGGGGGGTACTTTGCTTGGTCCAGTTGCTCAGAGTCGGGGGAGGAAGGTATTGCGGGTGCAGCCACGCTGGGACCAGAGGGAAACGGCCTAGGCAGCAAGGGGGCTTTGGATGTGGGTATCTCCTAGTCCACTTTTCTTAAACTTCTTTTTTTTATCTGAAAAAATTGAATACGGTAGAATTACTATTGTCTCTCTTTGTGGATTTTTTTATTTGTGTATATAAATTACAAATTATATTTAGCACCGTAGTATCCAAATATGCTTAGTAGAAATTGATTTACTAGTGTAGAAACCGATTATACTTAGTGCATTAGTCTAGAATCCGATTATATACTTAGTTTTCAATATGTTTTGTGTAGAATGACGCAATCACAATCATGTCGAGTATGCAAGTCAAGGTGCGCAACCAACCTTATAACTGGCATGCTGTTCGGCATCTACTTCCAGTCGTGTTTTGTTCCTACAGTGGTAACAAATTATATGAACCTTCTAACATTTTGTTCTTTTGTTTTTGTTGCTATTTCCACTAATACATTGTGTGTGTTTTGTTTTTTCTTACACATATAGCCCCTTGCAATGTGAGATTGGAGTTCAATAAGCTCATTACTAGATACATTGTGAGATTGGCTCTCAAATACATCCCGACTCAAAGAAACCGACGTCCTCGTCGGCCCATCAGGAACGTTCCCTCTTGGCACAGGTATGCATGTCCAGTCCGGCACATGTGTCATGCCATGTGCCACAACGGGCCACACGCGCCATGCGCCACATGCCCACGCACCTGACCCACGCATGCCCGTGTAATCGCAAGGGTTGGCTCTAATACCAATTGTAACACCCCGTTACGTCTGGCAGGATCTAGACTGGCCCTATAGACCAGCACTAGTCTTTTCTATGCACTTTGTCCTCACTCGTGCGCACCCGGGGCCAACTTCCCAGTTGGTCACCCATCCTAGAATTGTTGCAAGCCAAGAACGCTTAACTTTGGAGTTCTTTTCGAGTGAGCTCACGGAAAAGAAGGCATTCCTTGTTTATATGAGTAGTATATCATTCCTATTAAGCCAGGCCGTCACAAACCCACTTGATGAAGCCCTTTATGCCCAAAGAATGAGATCGAGCGAGGATGAACCGGACAACCTTCGGGAAAAACTTCTGCCACATCATGCCTACGTCGGGATGCCATTCGTGACACGCCATTATAATAGCATCGGTTTTCTCAAAACAATTCAAACTTTGGTGTACGTTTATCAAATGAAAATAGTTAGAACATACATGTATCTATTGAGACCAAATGTAAGCCAAGCAAGAAATGAGCAAACCTACCCAATTGAATATAAACTTCAAATAAATCAATGGGAAAGCTTTGGCTGCAATAGTAACTCACTATCGATCTCTATAAATGGAACAATGTGTTTATCGTTATGCTTTATAATGGTGTCGTTGCTAAAAAAACCCTTTTTCATTGGTCTTTCAAGATTTCTTATGATAATTTTTTCTCATAGATGCATCAACCTGAAGTTGCGACCAAATTGGAATATAGATAAATCACTTGATAGACATACCTCTTCAAATATGTTGGGAGAGGACGATGACTATATCACTTGAATAATACCTTGGTTTGCCTTTGAATTGCTCTCCAACGCCTTGTCATTCTATTTTTCTTTAATAGATTTTGCACATGTACTTTGTGATTTGAATTTTTCAATAACCGAATTGTCTTTGTTATCTCGAATCATTACTTTTTTTCTTTTCTAATTTGTGAGGCTACTCTTTCATGCCTAAGTTTAGTCCACATCTCAGCTTAGCGAGCTTTAAATTTATTTCCATCCAATTTCCATCCACTCTTCATCAAATCCCCCCCAATAATTTGAGACTCTTTCCACAATGAGCTGCCGAAACTCTATGACTGTTTAGTGGGTATACCGAATCAGTACTGGGTGAAGTCATTATTTGCAAAACTCTATCTTTTACGACAGAAAAATCACGAGGTTGTCCATTTTTATTAGTTCATGGCAAATAGCATTGCACAAAACCCAAGTAGATGTAAGATTTTTCTCAACAACCACAGTGGAAAGGACCGGCTCCCAATGCCTTTAGACTCTTCGGCAATGAGCTGTTGTCGAAATATTGCAATTGTGTAGAGTACATACCATGTGCCATAGTATTAGGTAAAGGCACGTGCGCTCCTATAATTTTTGTTCACTTATTCGGCTAAGTCCATGAAAGTGCGGAGCCGAATTATGAATATCAATGCATGAGGCGTGACATATGATGGTTGAGATAAATTGACCGAATAACTAGTAGTATCATGGCCAATTCCCTTATCTACTGACATTTTTGATTAACATATTGCAAGTTAGTTTTTGATGAATAAAAAGATGAAACACTTTATTGCATGCTACTGGAAGTTTCTACATTGGGTGTTTCAACTTCCTTAACCGAGCTCATCATGCTATTCATGCCATATAGATTTGTGGGGTTGCCTATGCATAAGTGTTGGGATACATATGTTGCATGTTGCTACAATTATAACTCAAAACATGTAGATTAGTTTGAATCGGTTGTTGCATCTAATTAGATGCATGATTGATAAAACTAGGGCTAGCCGATACATAATCTCATGAAGCAATCTAGCAACAACATATGAATTTTTTGCATCTACATAGGGGAATTGGTCACTGATATTACCTTTATAGATCACAACTTCTTGATGATGATCTCTTCGTAGCAAGAACACGTCACATGTACCCTTGACGCCAGGGTGATGCACCGAGCTCATGTCGAAGGACACCCGGCCGAAAGTGCGGTACACATGTAATTCGATGGGTGCTTTTTAGACCCGAAACTCCACACGCCCGGAAGGACCCCGTCCAGACACCCAATGGTTGTGAGTTGCCCTAGGTTGACTTTATCGCCCCCAGGGCCTCGTGGATCGCTGCCCTGCAACACGAAGAACGATTAAGAAGAACAGGGGAGAAGGAAAAGGTAAATGCAAAAAAAGTGATAAATTGATTGTTCGATTGTGTGATGTTTAATCGATCGTCATCCATTACATATATATGAGGGGTTGGACTTCCCGTACAAGAAAAGGACTCGAATCCTATCTAAATCACCAAAACTTAACCTAACTCAGACTAGGAGGGCCGTAACTTGCGGTACGGCCCGAAACTTCCACGGCTAACAATATATCACGCAACCCTCTTGCTAATCTTGTAGGTCACATATGACTTCAGATTGTGATGGTCCCAAAAGCAAACTTGTTTATCTTTGAACAATGAAGAATCCATCTAAGGTCATCTTGAGATTGAATCCAGGCCCGTAATATATCCAAATGATATTGAAATGGCAGTTTTCGAGGTGCACCGCATGCAAACTTTCTGTTTAGCCCGGAACCTCCCCAAAAGTTTTGCCAGAACTTCCGGATTGAGAATATATGTGCAGCTCTCTTTGACGTCACGTGCAAGTCGCATATGATCTTGGATCGCGGTGACTCCAAAAGAGAAATTGTTTAGCTCGCCTCAGTAAACAATTGTTCTTTCAAACATGTATCCATTAGAGGACATCTTGGGGGAGCAAATTGGATTGCAAAATGGTAACAAATATCCTGAGGCAAACTTCAGCAACACATTGTTTTGGCTCTCGAGGTTGAATACGACCTCAGGTCAAGATGACCCAACCATTAAAGTTGTTCATTTGAGATTTCATATTGAAATCATTTTTATTTGAGGTCATTCTAAATATATTTTCCATCGTGCCAAAAGCACTTACTATCTTCTCAAGAGATACATGTATTGTTAGTAATATGATTATTATTTTCATAATCTCTATTTTTAATCTTGTTTAGATAATGTATACTTCCTCCATTTCATAATGTAGTGCACCCGTATGTTCTGAGATCTAAACTTGATCATACATTTAACCGACAAGACCGATTATGACGAAAGAAAAATTATATCACTAAATTCGTATCGAAAATACGAATTCAATGGTATAATTTATGTTGCCGTCACAGTCGGTCTTGTTGATTAAATCTATGACTGAATTTAAATCTTGAAAAGCATGGCGTACTACATTATGTAACGAAGAAAGTACTCTATACTGAGAGAGGCATTTTGAAGGACGAGCTACTTGGAGGCCGTTATCTATGCCGAGCGTTTTCACATCGGGATGCGTGGCGTGTGACTTTTGAGCTATATACGATGGGCATTTACGAGAAATACAGCGGTGCCCGTCCTCTCGTGTTCACGGTTTCTACGTGGGCCTACGTTTAGCTGCTGCTTTCGGCGAACATGACGCTCATCGTATGCGGCTTTGAATTTGGCCATGCTGCGGGCTGGCGAGTAATTGACAGTAAATGAATCTGATGGGCCCACACGGTGATGCAGCCACCAGACCATCACTTACTAGACGGTGCGCTTTACTCAAAAATTGAAAATAAAATACTAGACGGTGCGCAGAGTACGCGTGTTCGGCTCATCGGCCCCTACCTAGCGCATACCAGACCAGACCAGAGGTGCTTTCACCATGGATGGCATGGAGTTCTGCTTTGAGGAGTCCGATGCAGGGTAATCTTCCTTTGGATCTGACTTGTTGCCTGCTCATTTCACTTGCGGGGGTGTTGATACTTCCACCACATGGATTTGAGTTGTTTTTTTTCTCTCTATTTGTTAGTCTGAAGAGCAGATCTGGCTGTTTGTTTCTTGATTGTTTTGGCAGGTTCATTGCTTGTCTAAACGAAGGGTTTGTCTTAAGAGATGGAGTTGCCGGCCCCCAGTCGATTGATGATGAAACCAGTGTAACTCATGGGCTCTAAGATTATTTGATTTCTTCTGACTCGAGCCGCCGGGGCGGATACGCTCTGAAGGGCGAAGCACACAAGCAGAAGGGAGAAACATTCGTCACCGAGAGGAATTGTAACTCGTACAGCAGTGGTGGCGAAGTGGTGGGCGATTCATGACAGGTAGGGCCTGAACATGTGGTCTGTGAGATGGCAACGGAGGATGGAGATGAACAGGATGTGGTCGTGTCAAAGTCAGAAGGATCTTGTTGGACGCGGAGGTGATTTCCGATTTCCCAAATTAAAATTTGTTAATGGTGTTTAGCAGTAATGCTTTGCGGTGATGTTGTGTGGTATTCACATGGGCATTGCTCGTGTGTGTTATAGTTTTGCTGCTAATTCAAATTATGCAGGAAACACCGGGGCACATCAATTTTAGTGTGTTGAAATACGGACTGCATTGCGAGACCAGCTTAGCTGTTGATTAGCTTATGTGTTTGTCATTCACATGGGCAGAAGTAGCATATTGCGAGCAGAGTGCCTTCCCTTGAGGCTTCAATTCGTACGTGCTTTGTGCATCAATAGACCGAATTATCCTTGATGTACTTTGTTATTGCCGGCGTTGTCACTCGAGACTGTCGTTTCTGTATTGTCCCAAACTGTATGAATGTTGTATCTGAGTATTCATGGCATGGACATCGTGTTGTTTTTCTGTTAAATGACAGACATTGTTCTTTCTTTTTTTTTTGGAAAAATGACAGACATTGTTCTGCTGTTTAGTTTCATGGGAAATGTTATGTGTTTATTTGTCATGGTGTCCTCTGTTGACAGACATTGTTGTGCTGTTTAGTTTCATGCAAAATGGTCCGCCCATGTTCATGAATCATGAAGTGCTCGCACTTCCTCGACATGATGCCTGAAACGACGAATGTCTGGCCAGCCTGGCGCTGCGGAATCTGACTATATGGGATAGCACTGTATGTAAAATAGAGAATACGGAGTGGTCAGAGTACCTGTCAGGTGAAATACATGTGAGTAATGGGAGCCTGTAGCTGATCGCTACGAGGACTGACGAGCGAGATTACGAGCTGCATGGAGCTCGGCCTCCAAACGGCATTTCCGCTCTATACTGTATTACTCTGTCAGTATCCGATTCCTCTGGCTGCTTTTGCTGGACCGGAGAAACAACGAATTACTACTGTCCACGCAAACAGTACAGACCAAACTTGATTACTGACGCGAGTATTGAGTGGTGTCCACTGTCCAGCACTATCGTCTATACGCAAACAACAATGCTACGGGTCATGAGTAGAGACAAGGTGGCGTAATGGTACCGTCACCGCTGTTAATCCTGCAACGGCCGCGCCCTTCGGAGAAGGCCTGTGGGTACGTCATCATCAAGGTAAAAAGAAACAAAAACAGCACACGTTCTCGATCTCTGATGCGTCCGCATCCCGCCGGCGTTCAAGTTGAACCTCAACTTGCACTAGTATAATCTACACGATCGATCCATGATGGACGGTCCATGCCGCGCGTCTTATCTGCTAAGCAGATACTCACTGGTAGTACTAAACTGAACTGGAGGAAGACCGAGACGCGCTGTCCTCGCCTACTCGTGACCCGCATCCCGAGGCGCGGGGCCCGTCCGGCAGCCTCCCCGTCTGCGCAGCCCGCAGCGGCATCTCTTGGAGATGAGGGATGATTAGCCGCACCGGTGACCTGTGATGACGTACGGAGGATGCCGCGGGCGCGGGCGGAGACAAGCGGAGGGGACGACCTGCGACCCCGGGTTGGCCTGTCCATTGTCCCTTCCCGTGGCCCGTACGCGCGCTGGCGCGGACGGATCTGTTCCGTTCCGACACCCCCCCCCCCACCCCACACGGAACGGCACAAAAACCATCGCGCCCGCCCGTGGAGGCGGTCCGTCTCGGAGAGAAAGAAAGAGAATTGGGCGTTGGGTTCATGCATGCATGGCCGTGGTGTTCTCCCTTACACATGTAGTGTGCACGCAAAGATTCCACACGCTTTTCGTGGCTGTCGAGCCCCCAGTCCGTCGTGTACGTGCATCGGCGCATCAACGCGTCGATCGCGTGGGACGTGGGTGCCTGCAGTCGGCAGACGCGCGAGCCATCGGAGCGAGAATCTTGGTCAGAAACGGCGATGATTGATGCTGGCTAGCCACAGTAGACAAGTGACCTACACCGATCACCTAATTGCAAAGTTGCAAGTGATCCAGCAAGTACGGGCAATAATGGTGCTGATACTGTACGAGTCTTGGCGTTGCTAGGAGCAGGGAGCCATGCATGCACGGCAAGGAATTTCACAAAGTCGGGAATAATCCCGTGTGCCCGTGCCCGTGCTAGCTAGCTAGCACTACTAGTACTGTAGAAAGGGCACCGGACAATTTAAGTTGCCGTATGGACCATGCAGTCCAGGTTGCCGCGGCCGCAATGCACGGGCGGGCGGGCGCGCATGCGATGCGAGAGCGAGACGGACCCTACTCTCTCTCCCGTTCCCATCCAACCACAACTGGCTGTCGCCCATGCATGCCGTTCGTCTCCACTCCCCACCGGTCCAACCTCCTAACCGAAGCATCGCACGCCCGATCTATCTTCTGCTAGTCTGGTACACGTACGCCGCGCCGGCACGCGTACGTGCTCGAGTTTGTCGTAGGCGGGAATCCGCGCTGGCTTTGTAGCAAATGGCGCCGCGTTGCACGTGAAAACAACGGAGACAAATACCAGTACAGTACGTACGAAATAACACAATGAACTCTGTTATACGGAAGCCTCACTCACGTACAATAATATAGGCTAGTGGTAATTCTAAATTTCCAATGCAAATCAACCGGAAATCAAATGAAATGATATGGTGGTGGTAGTATATTGAATCGAGGCAGCCATTTCGGTACGTTTACACGCGCCATGCTGATGGCGATGGCGAGTGGTGGTGGCGCGGAGGGGTCCTCGGCATGGGCGGCCTTCCAGCGGAGGGCACCTCCCGGCGGGTGTGCTTGCGGGGTGGGGCGGTGGCGGGGACGGGCGCGTAGGAGGCCGCGAATACGGCGTCCCAGATCTCCGCGAAGGCGCGGAGGATGACGTCGTGGTGGTGCGGTGCGTTGAGGGTGAGGAAGCGGCGGAGCATCTGCCGCAGCTCCTCCCCGGCGATGATCCCGTTCTCCACGATCATCTGCACCATCGACTGCCTGAAGTCGCTCAGCGGGTCCTCGGACTGCTTCACCACCGCCACGCTGCCGTCGAGCCCCACTTCCACGCAGGCATCAACGGTCCCCGGTTCGACGCTGTCACCGGCGCGGCGATCTTTAGCGCCGCCGCCCGTCTTCGGGTCGCCGCTTTTCATGGCCACCTTGCTGGGCTCGAGTGGCGGTGTCGAGGCTTTCTTGTCGCGGTTGCGGTGGCTCTTCCGGCCCCACGACACGACGCTCTGCTCCAGCTCGTTGAGCTCGCGCAGCAGGCCGGAGAAGCTCTGCGTGGCTGCCGAGCTCTCCGTCTTTAAGTGGCCGTCGTCAACGCAGTCGAGCTCCGCCACGGCGTCCTCCCATAGCAAGGACGACGAGGAGGCAGAGGTCAGCGTGTCCGTCGTCGTCGATGCCGACGGGTTGGCCCTCCCGCCCCTGCGCCGCGTCTCGGTCGTTGTCGATGTACCCGCGCCGGACGGCGAGGGCGACGCAGAGACCGACACGCTCTTCGCGTCCTTGCAGCCGCACCCGAGCGCGAACCCGGCGCCGCCGTGGCGCTTCTTGATCGAAATGCCGGGGCTCAACATTCTTTCTATTCTTGTCCGTCGGGACGGTGTACCCAGAGGGACTTGTGTGAGGCTTAATTGCGCTGTAGGTTTTGGACTTTCGGCTTATCTTGCTGGGTCTTATATAGAAGTGAGCATCTCTCAGGTATTAGGAGCTACCCCTGATGTGTTACGTGGATCACATGGGGTTGGGATTCCGGTAGTAGAGAGAAAGAGGTGATGTGGTGATTACCTGCTCCCTGACCTGAGGAGTTCGAGCCATCCTCCATCGCGTCGGCTGCTGGGCGAAGTGGTGATGGCGAAGGGTGAGTGGTGGCGGCTGTGCTGTGTGTGCGGCGGCGATGGTGCTTCCCGTGCCTAGCGCTAACCCTAGATCGGATTTGGGCTGTCGGTGGGGTGAGTCTGTCGCACGTTCAACCTCGTAATCCGTTCAGCCGGCTCCCCACCTCTTTATATAGTGCTGGCAATAGGGGCCCACCAACCATATGAGGGTTGGACGCCCCCGATCAGGGCGCAACCAAGGGGGCCGTTGAGTCGTTGGGCTCAACCGGCTGGAGATCAACCTAACATTCTCCCCCTTGATCTCAACTTTTACTTTTTTACTTTATACTTTCTAGTTTATTCGTTTCATCGCATATTGGTACATTGAGCATGTCTCATCGTCACAGCTTGATTGCCGATAGAATCATACAACTACAACATACGTTTTGTTCAGAAACAATTTCTGTTCTTTTTGGGCTTCTCATGATCCAGGAATCATAGGCTTTCCCTTAAACCCATGCCGGCTAAGTGTTCCTTCAACACATTGGGTGGTAAGCCTTTCGTTAGCGGATCCGCAAGCATATTCTTTGTCTTTATATGCTCGAGACTTATAGTGTGATCCTGGCTTTTATCTTTCACAACATAATACTTTATCTCTATTGTTTTAGAAGCATTACTCAACTTGTTGTTGTGAGCATAGAATACCGCGGGCTGGTTGCCACAGTACATCTTTAATGGTTTGTGAATACAATCTATCACTTTCAAGTCGGGTACACATTTCTTTAGCCATATCGCCTGCCTTATGGCCTCGAAGCATGCTATGAATTCTGCATACATCGTCGATGATGCAACTATCGACTGTTTGGAGCTTTTCCACGAAATAGCCCCTCCAGCGAGAGTGAAGACGTATCCTGACGTGGATTTTCTATCATCTCTATCCCCCGCAAAATCTGCGTATGAATACCCTTTTATCTCTAGAGAGTCAGACCTCCTGTATGTTAGCATGTAGTGCTTCGTGCCTTGCGCATAATGCAACACCTTCTTTGCCATCTTCCAGTGCTCCATGCCTGGATTCTCTTGATATCTATCGAGTACCCCGGTAACAAAAGATAAGTCAGAGTGCACACTTGTGCATACTGTAAGCTTCTAACAGCCGAAGCATATGGTACTGGTTTCATGAGATCGATCTCGTACTGGTTTTTGGGACATTGAAATTTCTCAAAACTATTGCCCTTGACTATAGGAGCAGGTGTGGCTTTACTCGCATGCATATTATACTTTTGAAGAACCTTCTCGAAATATGCCTTTTGCGATAGTTCTAAGACTCCACTGTTCCTATCTTGGTGAATTTCTATGCCCAAAACATAGGATGCTTTACCAAGATCTGTGATATCAAAATTTGAGGATAAGAACTTCTTTGTCTCTAGTAGTAGACTAACATCACTGCTAGCAAGCAGGATATCATCCACATACAAGATTAGGAAAATATATTTCCCATTTTTAAACTTTGCATAAATGCAATTATCCTCAATATTTTCTTTGAACCCAAAACTTTTAATCGTCTGATTAAACTTTAGATGCCACTGTCTAGAGGCTTACCTTAACCCATAAATGGATTTCTTTAGGTGGCATCCCATATTTTTCTTGCCTTCCATGATAAAACCCTTGGGTTGTTTCATGTATACCTTTTCTTTTAAATCACTGTTCAGAAATGCCGTCTTGACATCCATTTGATGTAACTCTAAATCAAAATGAGCAACTAATGCCATTATGATTCTGAAGGAATCCTTACATGAGACTGGAGAAAAAGTCTCATTGTAATCTATCCCTTCTCTTTGTGTAAATCCTTTAGCTACGAGTCTTGCTTTATACTTTTCTACATTGCCATTAGGATCATACTTAGTTTTGTAGGCCCATTTGCAGCCTACTGTTTTGGCTCCTTTAGGAATTTCCACTAAGTCCCAAACATCTTTGGAACTCATAGAATTCATCTTATCTTCCATTGCTTGTAGCCATTTTGATGAGTTAGGTCTTTTAATGGCTTCTTCATATGTAGCGGGATCACCTTTCATATGAACCATTTCTGTGTTATAAACTTTATAATCAGTAGAAATAACAGATCTTCTTGTTCTATTAGATGTTATAAGGGCCTTAGTTTCTGGCACATTTTGTGCCTCAACTTGTGGCACCTCTTCTACTGTTGATTGTTGTACCTCCCTTTCATGCTCAACAACGGGTTCAGTCGGCTCCTGAAAGACAGATTCTGGGTCTTCTCCCATAGTTGTCACCGGTGGAGTTACAGCTGATAGTGAGAAAAATGGCTCCTGAATCATTGGATTAGGTGCATGCACCCTCTTCTCCTCAAGATCAATTTTCCGAGATACCAAGCTCCCCCTCATCATTTCGTCCTCCAAGAAGACTGCATATCTCGTTTCTAAAAACTTTATGTATCTGTCTGGGCAGTAGAAACGAAAACCTTTTGATCTGTCTGGATAGCCAATGAAGTGGCAACTCACTGGTTTTGGGATCTAACTTTGCAATGTTTGGATTAAACATTTTCGCCTCAACGGGGCACCCCCACACCCTGAAGTGTTTTAAAGAGGGCACTCTTCCTGTCCAAAGCTCGTACGGTGTTTTGGGCACCGACTTGCTTGGAACTCTATTGAGAATGTGAATGGCGGTTTTCAGTGCCTCCATCCATAATACCAATGGCAAGGTGGAGTAACTCATGCTGCGCACCATATCCATCAGAGTACGGTTACGCCTTTCAGCTACACCATTTTGCTGAGGCTCACCCGGCATTGAATACTGGGCTACTATGCCAGTCTCTTGTAAGAACTTTGCAAAAGGTCCAGGGACTTGTCCATATGGGGTGTGCCGACCGTAGTACTCTCCCCCACGATCGGACATTACTATCTTTATTCTTTTATCATGCTGATTTTCAACTTCAGCTTTGAATATCTTAAACTTATCCAATGCTTCGGATCTTTCTTTGATTGGATAAATATAACCAAAAGGAGAGTAATCATCTGTGAAGGTTATGAACGAGTCATATCCATCCACACTTTTCACCGGAAATGGTACACAAATGTCGGTGTGGATGACTTACAGTGTGCCTGTGCTATGAATTGCACCTTTTTTATATGTTTTACATACTTTCCTTTAATGCAATCCACGCATTGTTCTAAGCCTGAAAACTCTAACGGAGGAAGAATTTCACTTTTGACTAATCTTTCTATTCTCCCCCTGGAAATATGGCCCAAGCGAGAGTGCCATAATTTCGATGAGTCATCAGTTCTTTTTTCTTTTCTTTTGTTCTTTGTTCGACGAGGTAGCTTGAGCATTCACATTGGACACATAATGCACTTTTTCACGGAGTGATAGCAAATAAAGCTCATTATGAAGCAAAGGATCACCAACATAAGCATTATTACACCATATGGCACACTTGCCATGTCCAAAGTAACACTCATAATTGTCTTTGTCTAAACAAGAAACACTAATTAAGTTTCTATTACATGAGAGAACAAATAAGACATCATGAAGAATAAGGTTGAATCCATCAGCTGACTCCAAAGAGACATCGCCGACAACTTCAACTTCTGCTTGGACTACATTAGCTACCTCAATGCATCTTTCTCTTCTTTCCATAGTCCTTGTCGAATGGAATCCCTGTAAAGAGTTTACAACGTGAACAGTTGCTCCAGAGTCAATCCACCAAGTAGATTTTGAAAACTTTACATACAAGGATTCATTTACAAAGGAAACGATGTCGTTACCTCTGTTTGCCGTAACAGACTTTAGCCAAGCAGGGCAGTCCTTCTTGTAGTGCCCTGTCTGCTTGCAGTGGAGACAAGTGTCTTTGTCCAATGGAAAGAACTTCTGCTGATTCTGATGCTGATAGGGTGCTTTTCCATGTGGCTTACAACGAGAACCTTTGCTGTTTGGATTGTAGTTCTTCTTCTTTTGGTCCTTCACATAGTTGATAGAACCACATTTGAGGCTTTCAGTCTGTCCTCTTCTTGGACGCACATGGCTATTGTCTTTTCCATGTCCCATTTTTCAGGCAACATGTTATAATTGACAATAAATGTGTCAAACTCTTTAGGCAACGAGGCCATAATCAGGTGGACGAGGAGCGCAGATTTGAGCTCCAAGTCTGCATCCATGGGCTTGAGTTTTCCAGCCATGTTGCTCATCCTGAGAATGTGCTCTCGAATGCCATGACCACCACCAATGTAGTTCTCTGTGACCAATTGTTTTATCAACTGGGTAGCATATGTCTTTGAAGAACCAGTGAACTGGCTCTTTATCTTTTTCAGCAACTCCTCTACGGAAGTGCACTCTACAATCGAGCCCACAATGGCATTCTCAATTGTGTTCTTTATAAATGCCATACACTTTTTGTTGGAATTTACCCACTTTTGATTGTTGAGGGTGTAGGAGAACTCCTATTGACCATAGTCACTCCTCTTTTTATTCCATGCATCATCATCATTAGTGGCCGCTCTGACTGGCTCTGTAGGCCTCACCGGTTGTGGTTCATCCACAATCCAGTCAACCTCAGCACAAACAAAGGTCAAATCAACGTTCTTCCTCCACTCGGTGTAATTATCACCTCTAAGTGTTGGAACTTCTTTTAAACAACTCATCAAGTTGAAACCTCCTGAAAATTATAACAACCATATGTGTTAATCTAACGTTGGTCAAATTAAACATATAATTGTCTATGCAATTAAATCTATATCACCGTTGGGCAAATTAATAGAAATAAAAGCACCTTTAAAAAACATGGTCATGTTATTAATAACATTGGTTATAAAAATAACATAATCATATTAATTCTAATAATCACTTTAATGTGCTCTTTAAAAAATAATTCTCTCTAAACTTTATTTCTTTATAAAAGCACACTATTAAATATTTACGCAGCGGAAAACATGCAAATAAATTGATGAACTTTTAATTCTTGACAGAAACTTTTCTTTTATTAAATAAAAAAATTCACGAACTTTATTATATTTTTCTTTGTAAAATTCATGAACTTTTCTTTTTTGAAAATGTTTCTTTTATTTTCAGAGACTTTTGTATTTATCTTTTTTAGAAACTTTTCAACCTTTCTTTTCTATTTTCTAAACAAGATTTTCGTGGGGAAAAACTATATAGAAAAATTAATCAAAACTATATAAAGTTTTTTGCCTAATCAAAACAAAAAACTAAAACAAAAAGTAAAAAAAAATGCCTAGGCTCTCTGGGCTGAAAAACGGCCCAGACATCCAGAACCCCAGCTTGGGACCCCGGCCCACTTGGCCCAGCCGGCCTGTGGAGGTGCTAGGGTTACGCATGTGGCCGTCGGATCACATCCAACGTCTAGGCGCACCGATCGGGTGAGCAAAAAGGCCTAGCGGTCGGGGAGACGAGGGAAACCCTCGTCAATCCTCTCCCTTCCCCGCGCCGCTCGCCTCTGGTTTGCTCGAGCACGTTGACAGCGACCACCGGCGATGCTCAGGCGGGCCGCCGGCGATGCTCCATCCGTCCTCGGCCTCGGCCGCCTTCTGTTTCCCAGTTTCCTTTCCTTTTCTCGCGCGTGCGCCCGTTCCCGAGCTGTTCGCATCGGCCGCCGGCGACGGAGAGCCGCGCCTCTCTTCCTTCCCCGTAAGGGGGTTTCAGTCGGTGGCGCGCGAGCGACGGCGAGTTCATGCCGTCGCGGCCGCTCGGTCCTCGTACCCCTTCCATGCATCTTTCTCCTTTCAACCACCACCACCAATCCTGTGAGAGCAGAGGCAGCGGCTAGACGGTAGCGTTCTATGGCGCCGTGGCCATCCCCCTTGCCGGCTGCGCGTTCCCTCGCGGTGAGCGCGCCACCGTCGAGCGGTTTGGCCGTGATGCATACTTTCACCCCTGGTGGTTCTTCGTCCCGTGCCTCGTTAGATGCGCGCGGAATCGAGAGGAAGGACGCGGCCGTGATGGCAGCGCACTGTGCTGGTGGGTCTGACTTTTCCCTTTTCCCTCTTTTCTTTGTTAGGGTTAGGGTTTTAGTTTCTATCTTTTGCTACCGAAGATCCAACCAGCCATCCTGGGCTGATACCATTGATGTGTTATGTGGATCACATGGGGTTGGGATTCCGGTAGTAGAGAGAAGGAGGTGATGTGTGTTGGGGAACATTGCATGGGAAACAAAAAATTCCTACGCACACGCAAGACCTATCCATGGTGATGAGCATCTACGAGAGGGAGAGTGGATCTACATACCCTTGTAGATCGCTAAGCGGGAAGCGTTAAGAAACGCGGTTGGTGTAGTCAAACGTCTTCGCGATCCAAATCGCCGAGCATCCCGCGATCTCATCACGATCCATCCCACGATCCAATCATGATCCGTCCCACGAACTCATCACGATCCGTCCCGCGATCTCATCATGTTCCATCTTGATATCTTGATCACGGTCCTTCCGATCTAGCGCCGAATGGACGGCACCTCCGCGTTCAGCACACATACAGCTCGATGACGATCTCTGCCTTCTTCATCCAGCAAGAGGGAGCGGAGAGGTAGAATAGTTCTCCGGCAGCGTGACAGCGCTGCGGCAATTGTGGTGGAGCTATTCCGGCAGGGCTTCACCTAAGCACTGCAGAAAACCGATCTAGAGGAGAAACTATGCACTAGAGGAACAGGTAGCACGTGGCTGAAAATCAAGTGCCAAAAACCCTAAAACCTCTAGTATATATAAGAGGAAGAGAGGAGGAGGCTTGGCCCAAGGGCCAAGCCATATAGGCTTCGGCCGAACCAAGGAGGAGAGGAGGAT
This sequence comes from Hordeum marinum, assembly GCA_022496015.1. NCBI lineage: Eukaryota > Viridiplantae > Streptophyta > Magnoliopsida > Poales > Poaceae > Hordeum > Hordeum marinum. The sequence goes on along the minus strand of CM039677.1, from coordinate 333,498,430 downwards.
TCCTCCTCTAATCCTAGTAGGACTAGGACTCCTCCTTATTTTGGTCTTTTTGCCTTTTTCTACCTTTTTCTCTTTGGGATTTTCTTCCCAGCCGCATGGGCCTTATGTGGGACTTCCACCAGCCCACTAAGGGATGGTATTCACTCTCCCACAGCCCATGTAGCCTCTTGGGTCGAAATACCCCTCCCGATGGTCTCCCGATACACTACCGGCACTCCCGGTACAGTACCGATGAGCCCGAAACTTTTCCGGCAACCAAAATAGGACTTACTATATATAAATCTTTACCTCCGGACCATTCCGGAGATCCTTGTGATGTCCTGGATCTCATATGGGACTCCGAACAACCTTCTGTCATGACCATACATAACTCTATACTACCAAAACGTCACCGAACCTTAAGTGTGCAGACCCTGTAGGTTCGAGAACTATGTAGACATGACCGAGACACCTCTACGGTCAATAACCAATAGCGGGACCTAGATGCCCATATTGGTTCCTACATATTCTACGAAGATCTTTATCGGTCGAACCTCTATGTCAAGGATTCAGTTAATCCCGTATGATCTTCCCTTTGTTCTTCGGTATGTTACTTGCCCGAGATTCGATCGTCGGTATCTCCATACCTAGTTCAACCTCATTACTGGCAAGTATCTTTACTCGTTCCGTAATATAAGATCCCGTGACTAACACTTAGTCACATTGCTTGCAAGGCTTGCTGTGATGTTGTATTACCGAGTGGGCCCTGAGATACCTCTCCTTCACACAGAGTAACAAATCCCAGTCTTGATCCATGCCAACCCAACAGACACCCTCGGAGATACCTGTAAAGTACCTTTATAGTCACCTAGTTACGTTGTGACGTTTGATACACACAAGGCACTCCTCCGGTGTCAGGGAGTTGCATGATCTCATGGTCATAGGAACAGATACTTGACATGCAGAAAATAGTAGCATTAAACTGACACGATCATATGCTACGTTTGTAGTTTGGGTCTTGTCCATCACACCATTCTCCTAATGATATGATCCCGTTATCAAATGACATCTCATGTCCATGGCTAGGAAACCTTAATCATCTTTGATCAACGAGCTAGTCTATTAGAGGCATACTAGGGACATGGTTTTGTCTATGTATCCACACATGCATCTAAGTCTCCAATCAATACAATTATAGCATGGATAATAAATGATTATCATGAACAAGGAAATATGATAATAACTAATTTATTATTGCCTCTAGGGCTTATTTCCAACAGTCTCCCACTTGCACTAGAGTCAATAATCTAGTTCACATCACCATGTGATTCGCATTGTTATGAATCTAACACCCGATGAGTTCAGGGGCTCGATCATGCTTTGCATGTGAGAGAGGTCTTATAGTCAACGGGTCTGCGACATTAAGATCCATGTGTACTTTGCAAATCTCCATGTCAAACCGTAAACACTGCTACCACACTCCACTTGGTACTATTCCAAATGGCTGCTCCACTATACGTATCCAGATTGCTACTACGAGTCATCCGGATTGGTGTTAAAGCTTGCATCGATGTAACTCTTTACGATGAACTCTTTATCACCTCCATAATCGAGAAACATCTCCTTTGTCTTTTAGTTACTAAGGATAATCTTGATCGATGTCCAGTGATCCACTCCTGGATCACTTTTGTACCCCTTGACAGACTCATGGCAAGGCACACACCAGGTGCGGTACACAGCATGGCATAATATAGAGCCTATGTCTAAGGCATAGGGGATGACGTTCGTCCTTTCTCTTTCTTCTGCCGTTGTCGAGCTTTGAGTCTCACTCAACTTCACACCTTACAAATCAGGCGAGAACTCTTTCTCTAACTGATCCATTTTGAACTCTTTCAAAATCTTGTCAAGGTATGTACTCATTGAAAGTCTCATCAAGCATCTTGATCTATCTCTATAGATCTTGATGCTCAACAATTAGGTAGCTTTATCCAGGTCTTCCTTTGAAAAACTCTTTTCAAACAACCGTTTATGCTTTCCAGAAATTCTACATCATTTTCGATCAACAATATGTCAACCACATATGCTTACGAGAAACTCTATAGTGCTCCCACTCACTTTATTGTAAATACAAGTTTCTCATAAACTTTGTATAGACTCAAAAACTTTGATCACCTCATCAAATTATATATTCCAACTCCGAGATGCTTGCTTCAGTTCATAGAAGGATCACTAAAGCTTGCACACCTTTTAGCATCCTTAGGACGAACAAAACCTTCTGGTTGTATCACATACAACCTTTCCTCAAGTAAACCGTGAAGGAAACGATGTTTTGACATCCATGTGCCAGATTTGATAATTGAAAAATGCAACAACTGCTAACATAATTCCTAACAGACTTTAGCATCACTACGAGTGAGAAAGTCTCATCGCAGTCAACTCATTGAACTTGTCATAAACTTCTTTGCAACAAGTCGAGCTTTATAAAAGGTGACAGTTACCATCAGCGTCTGTCTTCATCTTAAAGGTCCATTTGTACTCAATGACCTGCCGTCCAACCAGAAAGTCTACCAAAGTCTATACTTGGTTTTGATACATGGATCCATTCTTGGATTTCATGGCCTCTAACCATTTGTCAGAATCCAGGCCCATCATCGCTTCTCCATAGCTCGTAGGTTCATCGTTGTCCAACAACATGACCTCCAAGACAGGGTTGTCATACCACTCAGGAGCAGTACGCATCCTTGTCGACCTACGAGGTTCGATAGTAACTTGATCCGAAGCATCATGATCATCATCATTAACTTCCTCTTCAACTAACGTAAGCTTCACAGAAACATCTTCCTGCGCTGCGCTACTCTCTCGTTGAAACAAAGGTTCAATAACCTCATCAAGTTCTATCTTCCTCCCACTCAATTCTTTCGAGAGAAACTTTTTCTCGAGAAAGGACCCAGTTTGTAGCAACAAACATTTTATGCTTGGATATGAGATAGAAGGTTCACCCAACTGTTCTTAGGGTATTCTATGAAGATGCATTTGTCCGCTTTCGGTTTGAGCTCATTAGGTGAAAACATTTTCCACACAAGCGTCGCAGCCCCAAACATTAAGAAATGACAGCTTAGGTTTCTATCAAACCATAATTCATGCGGTGTCATCTCAACGGATTTAGATGGTGCCCTATTTAAAGTGAATGTAGTTGTCTCTAATGCATAACCCCAAAATTATAGTAAAAAAATGATAAGAGACATCATAGCACGCACCATATCCAATAGAGTACGACTATGATGTTCGGACACACCATCACACTATGGTATTCCAGGTGGTGTGAGTTGTGAAACAACTTTCACATTGTCTAAAATTGTATGCCAAACTCATAACTCAGATATTCACCTCTGCGATCATATCGCAAACATTTTTATCTTCTTGTCACGATGATCCTAAAATTCACTCTGAATTTTCTTGAACCTTTCAAACGATTCAGACTTGTGTTTCATTAAGTAAATATACACTATATCTACTCAAATCATAAGTGAAGGTAAGAAAATAACGATATCCACCGCACGCTACAAGACTCATTGGATTGCATACATCAATATGTATCATTTCCAATAAATCACTTGACCGCTCCATCAATCCGGAAAACGGGGTCCTTAGTCATCTTGCCTAAGAGGCATGGTTCGCATGTCTCAACCGATTTGAAATCAAATGAGTCCAAAGATCCATCAACATGGAGTTTCTTCATGCGCTTTATACTAATATGACATTTAGCGACAGTGCCACAAGTATGTGGTACTATCATTATTAACTTTGTATCTTTTGGCATCAATGTTATGAACATGTGTATTACTACGATCAAGATTCAACAAACCATTCTCGTGACGTCCAGGTCCCGCCATTGTAGTACCACTTTCCGGATTGATGGAGCGGGCAAGTGATTCATTGGAAATGATACATGTTGATGTATGCAATCTAGTGAGTCTTGTAGCGTGCGGTGGGTATTGTTATTTTCTTACCTTCACTGATGATTTAAGTAGATATAGTGTATATTTACTTAATGAAACACAAGTCTGAATCGTTTGAAAGGTTCAAGCAAATTCAGAGTGAAGTTTAAAGATCATCGTGACAAGAAGATAAAAATGACTGCGATATGATCGTGGAGGTGAATATCTGAGTCACGAGTTTGGCATACAACTTAAGACAATGTGAAAGTTGTTTCACAACTAAACGCCACCTAGAACCCCATAGTGTGATGGTGTGTCCGAACACCATAGTTATGCTCTATTGGACATGGTGCGTGCTATGATGTCTCTTGTCGTTTTGTTACTATAATTTTGGGGTTATGCATTAGAGACAACTACATTCACTTTAAATAGGGCACCATCTAAATCCGTTGAGATGACACCGCATGAATTATGGTTTGATAGAAACCTAAGCCGTCGTTTCTTAATGTTTGGGGCTGCGACTCTTGTGTGGAAAATGTTTTCACCTAATGAGGTCGAACCCAAGGCGGACAAATGCATCTTCATAGAATACCCTAAGATCAGTTGGGTGAAACTTCTATCTCAGATCCAAGTGCAAAGTGTTTGTTACTAAAACGGATCCTTTCTCGAGGAAAAGTTTCTCTCGAAAGAATTAAGTGGGAGGAAGATAGAACTTGATGAGGTTGTTTAAACTTTGTTCAACCAGAGAGTAGCGCTGCGCAGGATGTTGTTTCTGTGAAGCCTACGTTAGTTGAAGAGGAAGTTAATGATGATGATCATGAAGCTTCAGGATCAAGTTACTATCGAACTTCGTAGGTCGACAAGGATGTGTACTGCTCCTAAGCGGTACGACAACCCTGTCTTGGAGGTCATGTTGTTGGACAAACGATGAACCTACGAGCTATGGAGAAGCGATGATGGGCCCGGATTCCGACAAATGGTTGGAGGCCATGAAATCCGAGATAGGATCCATGTATGAAAACCAAGTGTAGACTTTGGTAGACTTGCTCGTTGGACGGCAGGTCGTTGAGTACAAGTGGATCTTTAAAATAAAGACAGACACTGATGGTGAATGTCACTATTTGTAAAGCTCGACTTGTTGCAAAGATGTTTGTGATAAGTTCAAGGAGTTGACTACGATGAGACTTTCTCACTCGTAGTGGTGCTAAAGTCTGTTAGAATTATGTTAGCAGTTGCTGTGTTTTCAATTATGAAATCTGGCAGATGGATGTCAAAACATCGTTTCCTTAACGGTTTACTTGAGGAAAGGTTGTATGTGATACAACCAGAAGGTTTTGTCAGGCCTAAGGATGCTAAAACGTGTGCAAGCTTCGGTGATCCTTCCATGGACTGAAGCAAGCATCTTGGAGTTGGAATATACGCTTTGATGAGGTGATCAAAGTTTTGATGTTTATACAAAGTTTACGAGAAACTTGTATTTGCAATAAAGTGAGTGGGAGCACTATAGAACTTCTGATAAGTATATGTGGATGACATATTGTTGATCACAAATAATGTAGAGTTTCTGGAAAGCATAAAGCGGTCATTTGGAAAGTGATTTTCAAAGGAAGACCTGGATGAAGCTACCTAATTGTTGAGCATCAAAATCTATGGAGATAGATCAAGATGCTCGATGAGACTTTCAATGAGTGCATACCTTGACAAGATTTTGAAAGAGTTCAAAATGGATCAGTCAGAGAAAGAGTTCTCGCCTGATTTGTAAGGTGTGAAAGTTGAGTGAGACTCAAATCTCGACAACGGCAGAAGAAAGAGAAAGGACGAACGTCGTCCCCTATGCCTTAGCCATAGGCTCTATATTATGCCATGCTGTGTACCGCACCTGTGTGTGCCTTGCCATGAGTCCGTCAGGGGGTACAAGAGTGAACCAGGAGTGGATCACTGGACAGCGGTCAAGATTATCCTCAGTAACTAAGAGACTGAGGAGATGTTTCTCGATTATGGAGGTGATAAAGAGTTCGTCGTAAGGAGTTATGTCGATACAAGCTTTAACACTAATCCGGATGACTCGTAGTAGCAATCTGGATACGTATAGTGTAGCAGCCATTTGGAATAGTACCGAGTGGAGTGTGGTAGCAGTGTTTACAGTTTGACATAGGTATTTGCAAAGTGCACACGGATTTGAATGTTACAGACCCGTTGACTATAAGACCTCTCTCACATGCAAAGCATGATCGAGCCCCAGAACTCGTTGGGTGTTAGATTCATAACAATGCAAATCACATGGTGATGTGAACTAGATTATTGACTCTAGTGGAAGTGGGAGACTGTTGGAAATATGCCCTAGAGGCAATAATAAATTAGTTATTATCATATTTCCTTGTTCATGATAATCGTTTATTATCCATGCTATGATTGTATTGATCGGAGACTTAGATGCATGTGTGGATACATAGACAAAACCATGTCCCTAGTATGCCTCTAATAGACTAGCTCGTTGATCAAAAGATGGTTAAGGTTTCCTAGCCATGGACATGAGATGTCATTTGATAACGGGGTCACATCATTAGGAGAATGATGTGATGGACAAGACCCAAACTGCAAACGTAGCATATGATCGTGTCAGTTTATTGCTACTGTTTTCTGCATGTCAAGTATGTGTTCCTATGACCATGAGATCATGCAACTCACAGATATTGGAGGAGTGCCTTGTGTGTATCAAACGTCGCAACGTAACTGGGTGACTATAAAGGTGCTCTACAGGTATCTCCGATGGTGTCTGTTGAGTTGGCATGGATCGAGACTGGGATTTGTTACTCCGTGTGACGGAGAGGTATCTCGGGGCCCACTCGGTAATGCAACATCACAATAAGCCTTGCAAGCAATGTGACTAATTGTTAGTTGCGGGATCTCGGGCAAGTAACATACCGAAGAACAAAGGGAACGTTATACGGGATTAACTGAATCCTTGACATAGAGGTTCGACCGATAAAGATCTTCGTAGAATATGTAGGAACCAATGTGGACGTCCAGGTCCCGCCATTGGTTATTGACCATAGAGGTGTCTCGGTCATGTCTACATAGTTCTCGAACCCGCAGGGTCTGCACACTTAAGGTTCGGTGACGTTTCGGTAGTGTAGAATTATGTATGGTGGTGACCGAAGTTTGTTCGGAGTCCCGGATGAGATCCCGGACGTCACAAGGAGATCCAGAATGGTCCGGAGGTAAATATTCATATATAGGAAGTCCCAGTTTGGTTTCCGGAAAACTTTCGGGCTCATCGGTAGTGTACCGGGAATGCCGGTAGTGTACCGGGAGTGTCGGTAGTGTACCGGGAGGCCTCCGGGAGGGGTATTTCGACCCCAAGAGGTCCATGGGCTGTGGGAGAATAATAACCAGCCCTTAGTGGGCTGTGGAAACAGCCACAAAGGCCCATGGCGCAGGAGAGAAAGTCCTAAAGCAAAAAGTGGAAAATCAGCCAATAGGAGGCAATCCTACTCCAACTAGGATTGGAGGTGAAGTAGGATTGCTTCCCACCTCCTATTTCGGCCGACCGAAAGGCCTTGGCTGCCTCTCCTCTCCTCTCCTCCTATATATACTAGTGGATTGGGTGGTTTTTGGACAGAATTTCCGGCCACGTGCTACCCGTTACACCGGTGCATAGTTTCTCCTCTAGATCGGTTTTCTGCAGCGCTTAGGCGAAGCCCTGCCGGAATTGCTCCACCACCATCACCGGAGCGCCGTCACACTGCCGGTGAACTCTCTCTCCTCTCCACCTCCTCTCGCTGGATCGAGACGGTGGAGATCGTCATCAAGCTGCACGTGTGCTGAACGCGGAGGTGCCGTCCGTTCGGCGCTAGATCGGAAGGACCGTGATCGAGATCGCGAGACGGTTCGTGATGTGATCACGGAACGGATCATGATGAGTTCGTGGGACAGATCGTGATCAAGATCGTGAGACGGATCGTGATGAGTTCGCGGGACGGATCATGATGTGTGCGCGGGACGGTTCGTGATTGGAACGCGGGACGCTCGGCGATTTGGATCGCGAAGAAGTTCGACTACACCAACCGCGTTTCTTAACGCTTCCTGCTTAGCGATCTACAAGGGTACGTAGATGCACTCTCCCTCTCGTAGATGCTCATCACCATGGATAGGTTTGCGTGTGCGTAGGAAATTTTTTGTTTTCCATGCGACGTTCCCCAACTATCACTACTCCTCCATAGCTCGTAGGTTCATTGTTGTCCAACAACATGACCTCGAAGACATGATTGTCGTACCACTCAGGAGTAGTACGCGGACTTGTCGACCTACGAGGTTCAATAGTATCTTGATCCGAAGCTTCATGATAATCATCATTAACTTCCTCTTCTACCATCGTAGGTTCCATAGAAACATATTTCTGCGCTACGCTTCTTTCTGGTTGAAGTAAAGGTTCAATAACCTCATCAAGCTCTATTTTCCTCCCACTCAATTCTTTCGAGAGAAAGTCTTTCTCAAGAAATGTTCCGTTCTTAGAGACAAACACTTTGCCTTCAGATCTAAGATAGAAGGTATACCCGACTGTATCTTTCGGGTATCCTATGAAGACTCATTTTTCCGCTTTGGGTTCCAGCTTTTCGGGCTGAAGCTTTTTGACATAAGCATCACGTCCCCAAACTTTATGAAACGAAAACTTTGGCCTCTTTCCAAACCACAGTTCATATGTCATCGTCTCAACGGATTTCGATGGTGCCCTATTTAAAGTGAATGCAGTTGTCTCTAATGCATAACCCCAAAACGATAGTGCCAAATCAGCAAGAGACATCATAGAATGCACCATATCTAATAAGGTTCGATTACGACGTTCGGACACACCATTACGCTGTGGTGTTCCGGGTGGTGTCAACCATGAAACAATTCCACACTGTCTTAAGTGACTGCCAAACTCATAACTCAGATATTCACCTCCTCGATCAGATCGTGGGAATTTAATCTTTTTGTTATGATGATTCTCAACTTCACTCTGAAATTGCTTGAACTTTTCAAACGTTTCAGACTTGTGTTTCATCAAGTAAATATACCCATATCTACTTAAGTCATCAGTGAAGGTGAGAAAATAACGATATCCACCACGCGCTGTAACATTCATTGGACCGCACACATCAGTAAGTATGATTTCCAATAAGTCACTCGCCCGTTCCATTGTTCCAGAGAACGGCATTTTAGTCATCTTGCCCATGAGGCATGGTTCACATGTGTCAAGTGATTCAAAATCAAGTGACTCCAAAAGTCCATCAGCATGGAGCTTCCTCATGCGTTTTACACCAATATGACCTAAACGACAGTGCCACAAGAAAGTGGTACTATCATTATCAACTCTACATCTTTTGGCATCAATGTTATGAACATGTGTGTCATCACTATCAAGATTCAATATGAATAAACCCCTAACATTGGGTGCATGACCATAAAAGCTATTACTCATATAAATAGAACAACCTTTATTCTCTGATTTAAATGAGTAACCGTCTCGCAATAAACAGGATCTAGATATAATGTTCATGCTTAATGCAGGCACTAAATAACAATTATTCAGGTTCATCACTAATCCCGATGGTAATCGAAGAGAGAGCATGCCGACGGTGATCACATCAACCTTGGAACCATTTCCCATGCACATCGTCACTTCGTCCTTTGCCAGCCTTCGTTTATTCCGTAGTTCCTGTCTTGAGTTGCAAATGTGAGCAACCGAACCGGTATCAAATACCAGGCACTACTACGAGAGCTAGTAAGGTACACATCAATAACATGTATATCATATATACCTTTTTTGTCGTTGGCCGCCTTCTTGTCAGCCAGGTACTTGGGGCAGTTCTGCTTCCAGTGACCAGTTCCCTTGCAATGATAGCACTCAGTTTCTGGCTTGGGTCCATGCTTGGGCTTCTTTACAGGAGTAGCAACTACTTTGCCATCCTTCTTGGTTTTACCCTTCTTGCCCTTGCCCTTGACCTTGCCATTTTTATTGAAACTAGTGGTTTTATTGACCATCAACACTTGATGTTCTTTCTGCATTTCAGACTCAGCGACCTTTAGCATCGTAAACAGCTCGGCGACTGACTTGTTCATCCCGTGCATGTTATAGTTCATCACAAAGCTCTTGTAACTAGGTGGCAGTGATTGAAGAACTCTATCAGTGATCGCCTCTGGCAGAAGGGCAATTCCCAACTCCGCTAGACGAGTTGAATACCCAAACATTCTGAGTATATGTTCACTGATAGACCCGTTCTCCTCCATCTTGCAAGCATAGAACTTATCGGAGGTTTCATACCTCTCGATCCGGACATTCTTTTGAAAGATAAACTTCAACTCCTGGAACATCTCATATGCTCCATGACGTTCAAAACGTCTTTGAAGTCCCGGTTCTAAGCCATACAATATTGCACACTGAACTATTGAGTAATCTCCAGTACGTGCCTCCCAAGTGTTCTTAACGTCTTTGGAGGTCATGTCTTATGGTTGGTCACCAAGAGGTGCATCAAGGACATATGATTTCTAGGAAGCCGTGAGGATAATCCTCAGATTACGGGCCTAGTCAACAAAGTTACTTCCATCATCTTTCAACTTAGCTTTCTCTAGGAACGCATTAAAATTCAGGGGTGCTACTACGCGAGCCATTGATCTACAACATAAATATGCAAAGTTTACTTAGACTATTGTTCAAGATAATGAGCTTAGTTAATCAAATTACTAAAGCTCCCACTCAAATTGACATCCCTCAGGTCATCTGAGTGTCACATGATCCTAATCCACCAACTCAAGTCCGATCATCACGTGAGTTGAGGTGGCTTCAATGGTGAACATCATTATGTTGATCATATCTACTATATGACTCATGTTCGACCTTTCGGTCTCTTGTGTTCCGAGGCCAGGTCTGTACATGCTAGGCTCGTCAATTTTAACCCGAGTGTTCCGCACGTGCAACACTGGCTTGCACCCGTTGTATGTGAACATAGAGTCTATCACACCCGATCATCACGTGGTGTCTCAACACGACGAACTTTCGCAACGGTGCACACTCGGGGAGAACACAATTTATCTTGAAATTAAGTGAGGGATCACCTTATAATGCTACCGTCGTCCTAAGCAAAACAAGGTGCATAAAAGGATTAACATCACATGCAAATCATAAGTGACATGATATGGCCATGAACTTGTGCTTTTGATCTCCATCTAGAAAGCACCGACATGATCTCCATCGTCACTGGCATGACACCATGATCTTCATCATCTTGATCTCCATCAACGTGTCGCCATCGGGGTTGTCGCGCCCAACATGCTTCTACTACTATTGCTACCATTTAGCGATAAAGTAAATCATTACATAGCGCTTAATGATTGACATGCAGGTCATACAATAATTAAAGAGAACCCTATGGCTCCTGCCGGTTGCCGTACTCATCGACATGCAAGTCGTGATAATCTATACATCACATGATCATCTCATACATCACATATATCACATCATGTAAATTGCCATATCACATCACAACATACCCTGCAAAAACAAGTTAGACGTCCTCTAATTATTGCTGCATGTTTTACGTGGCTGCTTTGGGTATCTAGCAAGAACAATTCTCATCTACGCAAAAACCACAATAGTGATACACTAGTTGCTTTTCAACCTTCTCAAGGACCACCTTTGTCGAATCCGATCCAACTAAAGTGAGAGAAACTGGCACCCGCAAGCCATCTATCCAAAAAGTTGCGGTCGAGGGAACTGGTCTCTCGTAAGCGTACGAGTAATGTTGGTCCGGGCCGCTTCATCTCACAATACCGCTGAACCAAAATCCAACCAAGGGAGGAAGCAATCTAAGCATCAACGCCCACAAACCTTTTGTGTTCTACTCGAGATCTCATCTACACATAGACCTAGCCCTGATACCACTGATGGGGAACGTTGCATGGGAAACAAAAAATTTCCTACGCACACGCAGATCTATCCATGGTGATGAGCATCTACAAGAGGGAGAGTGGATCTACGTACCCTGGTAGATCGCTAAGCGGGAAGCGTTAAGAAACGCGGTTGGTGTAGTCGAACGTCTTTGCGATCCAAATCACCGTGCGTCCTGTGATCCAATCACGATCCATCCCGCGATCCAATCACGATCCGTCCCACGAACTTGATCACGATCCGTCCCACGAACTTGATCATGATCCTTCCGATCTAGCGCCGAACGGACGGCACCTCCGCGTTCAACACACGTACCGTTTGATGACGATCTCCGCCGTCTTGATCCAGCAAGATGGAGCGGAGAGGAAGAAGAGTTCTCCGGTAGCGTGATAGCACTCCAGCGATGGTGGTGGAGCTATTCCGGCAAGGCTTCGCCTAAGCACTTCAGAAATCCGATCTAGAGGAGAAACTATGGACTAGAGGGTAGGGTTGCACGTGGCTGAAAATCTTGTGTAAAAACCCTAAAACCCTCTAGTATATATAGGAGGAGAGCAGGAGAGGAGGCAGCCTTGGCTTCCAAGCCAAGGAGGCTCGGCCAAACCAGGAGGGAGGAGTCCACCTCCTCCACTCCTAGTAGGATTAGGACTCCTTCCTTATTTTGCCTTTTTTGCCTTTTTCCACCTTTTCCCTTTTGGGTTTTTCTTCCCAGCCTCATGGGCCTTGTGTGGGACTTACACCAGCCCACAAAGGGCTGGTATTTACTCTCCCACAGCCCATGAAGCCTCTTGAGTCGAAATACCCCTCCCGGTGGTCTCCCGGTACACTACCGACACTCCCGGTACACTACCGATGAGTTCGAAACTTTTCCGGCAACCAAAACAAGACTTCCTATATATGAATATTTACCTCCGGACCATTCTAGAGCTCCTCGTGACATCCGGGATCTCATCTGGGACTCCGAACAACCTTCGGTCACCACCATACATAACTCTATACAACCGAAGTGTCACCAAACCTTAAGTGTGCAAACCCCGCGGGTTCGAGAACTATGTAGACATGACCGAGACACCTCTACGGTCAATAACCAATAGCGGGACCTAGATGCCCATATTGGTTCCTACATATTCTACGAAGATCTTTATCGGTCGAACCTCTATGTCAAGGATTCAGTTAATCCCGTACGATGTTCCCTTTGTTCTTCGGTATGTTACTTGCCCAAGATTCGATCGTCGGTATCTTCATACCTAGTTCAACCTCGTTACTGGAAAGTCTCTTTACTCGTTCTGTAATACAAGATCTCATGACTAACACTTAGACACACTGCCTGCAAGGCTCATTGTGATGTTGTATTACCGAGGGGGCCCTGAGATACCTCACCGTCATACGGAGTAACAAATCCCAGTATTGATCCATGCCAACTTAACAAACACCCTCGGAAATACCTATAGAGCACCTTTATAGTCACCCAGTTATGTTGCGACGTTTGATACACACAAGGCACTCCTCCGATGTTCGTGAGTTGCATGATCTCATGGTCATAGGAACACATACTTGACATGCAGAAAACAGTAGCAATAAACTAACACGATCATATGCTACGTTTGTAGTTTGGGTCTTGTCCATCACATCATTCTCCTAATGATGTGATCCCGTTATCAAATGACATCACATGTTAATGGCTAGGAAACCTTGACCATCTTTGATCAACGAGCTAGTTCACTAGAGGCATACTAGGGACAAAGTGTTGTCTATTTACCCACACATGTAATGTGTTTCCAATTAATATAATTATAGCATGGATAATAAACGATTATCATGAACAAGGAAATATAATAATAAACACTTTATTTATTGCCTCTGGGGCATATTTCCAACACCAGGTGCTACTAGGAGTACTAGCAAGGTACACATCAATAACACGTATATCAAATATACTTCTGTCGATGTTGCCAGCCTTCTTATCTACCAAGTATCTAGGGCTGTTGTGCTTCAGCGACCACTCTCCTCATAATCGAAGCACTTAGTCTTGGGTTTGGGTTCAACTTTGGGTTGCTTCACTGGAGCAGCCACTGACTTGCCATCCATGAAGTTTCCCTCCTTGCCCTTGCCCTTCTCAAAACTAGTGGTTTTTACCTTCGCGATGTCAAACATCGCGAACAGCTCAAGGATCATTATTTCTATCCCTGGCATTTTATAGTTCATCACCAAGTTCTAGTAGCTTAGTGATAGTGACTTGGAGAACTATATCAATCACTATCTTATCTGGAAGATCAACTCCCACTCAATTCAAGTTATTGTAGCACCTAGACAATCTGAGCACATGCCCAACGATTGAGCTATTCTCTTTCATTTTGCAGGCAAAGAATCTTGTTGGAGATCTCATATCTCGCAACACGGGCATGAGCCTGAGATCCTAATTTCAGCTCTTGGAACATCTCATATGTTCCGTGACGTTCAAAACGTTTCGGAGCCTCAATTCTAAGCCGTAATGCATGACGCACTAAACTATCAAGGAGTCATCAGAACGTGGTCATCAGATGTTCACAAGATCTACAGACGACGGTAGAGGGGTTGGCGCACCGAGCGGTGCATTAAGGACATAAGCCTTCTGTGCAGCAATGAGGACAATTCTCAGATCACGGACCAAGTCCGCAACATTGCTACCATCATCTTTTAACTCTATTTCTCTAGGAACATATAAAAATTCAAGGGAGCTACAGCGTAAGCTAGTAATCTACAACACAGTTTGCAAAGACACTACTGACTATGTTCATGATAATGAGTTCAATTAATCATATTACTTAAGAACTCCCACTCAAATTGACATCCCTCCGGTCATTCGAGTGATACATGATGCAAATTCACCAACTCAAGTCTGATCATCACGTGAGTTGAGGTGGTTTCAATGGTGTACAGCACCATGTTTATCATATCTCCTATATGACTCATGTCCGACCTTTCGGTCTCTTGTGTTCCGAGGCCATGTCTGTACATGCTAGGCTCGTCAAGTTTAACCCGAGTGTTTTGCATGTGCAACACTGGCTTGCACCCATTGTATGTGAACGTAGAGTCTATCACACCCAATCATCAGGTGGTGTCTCGACACGATGAACTTTTGCAACGGTGCACACTTGGGGAGAACACAATTCATCTTGAAATTTAAGTGAGGGATCACCTTATAATGCTACCGTCGTCCTAAGCAAAACAAGGTGCATAAAAGGATTAACATCACATGCAAATCATAAGTGACATGATATGGCCATGACCTTGTGCTTTTGATCTCCATCTTGAAAGCGCCGACATGATCTCCATCGTCACCGGCATGACACCATGATCTCCATCATCTTGATCTCCATCAACGTGTCGCCATCGGGGTTGTCGTGCCCACCATGCTTCTATTACTTGTTGGGGAACGTCGCATGGGAATTTTTTTCCTACGCACATGCAGATCTATCCATGGTGATGAACATCTACGAGAGGGAGAGTGGATCTACATACCCTTGTAGATCGCCACGCAGGAAGCGTTAAGAAACGCGGTTGGTGTAGTCGAACATCTTCGCGATCCAAATCGCCGAGCGTCCCGCGATCACATCACGATCCGTCCCGCAATCCAATCACGATTTGTCCCGCGATCTCATCACGATTCGTCCCGTGAACTCATCACGAACCGTCTCGCGATCTTGTTCACGGTCCTTCCGATCTAGCGCCGAAGGAACGACACCTCCACGTTCAGCACACGTGCAGCTTGATGACGATCTCCACCGCCTTGATCCAGCAAGAGGAAGTGAAGAGGGAGAAGAGTTCACCGGCAGCATGATGGTGCTCCGGTGATGGTGGTGGTGCAATTCCGGCAGGGCTTCGCCTAAGCACTGCGGAAATCCGATCTAGAGGAGCACCGGTGGAACGGGTAGCACGTGGCCGTAAATTCTGTGCAAAACCCTTTTATTCCACCAGTATATATAGGAGGAGAGGAGGAGGAGGGCTGGCGCAGGGCTGAGCCCCTCTTGGAGTCGGCCGAAGCCAAGGGGGAGGAGTCCTACTCCTCCTTCACTCCTAGTAGGAGTAGGACTCTCCCTTTTTGCCATTTTCCCACTCTTTTTCCTTTGGGACTCTTTCCCCAGCCGCATGGGCCTGTTGTGGCTATTCCACCAGCCCACTAAGGGCTGGTTAATACTCTCACACAGCCCATGAAGCCTCTTGGGTCGAAATACCCCTCCCGGAGGTCTCCCGGTACACTACCGGCACTCCCGCTACACTACCGATGAGCCCGAAACTTTTCCGGTGACCAAACTGGGACTTCCTATATATGAATCTTTACCTCCGGACCATTCCGGAGATCCTCATGACGTCCGGTATATCATCCGGGACACCGAACAAACTTCGGTCACCACCATACATAACTCTACACTACCAAAACGTCACCAAACCTTAAGTGTGCAGACCCTGCGGGTTCGAGAACTATGTAGACATGACCGAGACACCTCTACGGTCAATAACCAATGGCGGGACCTGGATGTCCACATTGGTTCCTACATATTCTACGAAGATCTTTATCGGTCGAACCTCTATGTCAAGGATTCAGTTAATCCCGTATGATGTTCCCTTTGTTCTTCGGTATGTTACTTGCCCGAGATTCGATCGTCGGTATCTCCATACCTAGTTCAATCTTGTTTACCGACAAGTCTCTTTACTCGTTCCGTAATACAAGATCCTGCAACTAACAATTAGTCACATTGCTTGCAAGGCTCATTGTGATGTTGTATTACCGAGTGGGCCCTGAGATACCTCTCCGTCACACGGAGTAACAAATCCCAGTCTCGATCCATGCCAACTCAACACACACCCTCGGAGACACCTGTAGAGCACCTTTATAGTCACCCAGTTACGTTGCGATGTTTGATACACACAAGGTACTCCTCCGATATCTGTGAGTTGCATGATCTCATGGTCATAGGAACATATACTTGACATGCAGAAAACAGTAGCAATAAACTGACACGATCATATGCTACGTTTGTAGTTTGGGTCCCATCACACCATTCTCCTAATGATGTGATCCCGTTATCAAATGCCATCTCATGTCCATGGCTAGGAAATCTTAACCATCTTTGATCAACGAGCTAGTCTATTAGAGGCACACTAGGGACATGATTTTGTCTATGTATCCACACATGCATCTAAGTCTCCAATCAATACAATTATAGCATGGATAATAAACGATTATCATGAACAAGGAAATATGATAATAACTAATTTATTATTGCCTCTAGGGCATATTTCCAACAATGTGGTGATTACCTGCTCCCTGACCTAAGGAGCTCGAGCCACCCTCCATCGCGTCGGCTGCTGGGCGAAGTGGTGGTGGCGATGGGTGAGTGGTGGCGGCGGTGTTGTGTGTGCAACGGCGGTGGTGCCCCCGTGCCTAGCGCTAACCCTAGATCGGATTGTCTTGTCGGTGGGGTGAGTCTGTCGCACGTTCAACCTCATAATCCGTGCGGCCGGCTCCCCATCTCTTTATATACCGCTGGCAACAGGGGCCCATCAACCATATGAGAGTTGGGCGTCAGGCGCAGCCAAGGGTCCTGTTGAGCCGTTGGGCTCAACCGGCTGGAGATCAACCTAACAACCCCTTGCCTGTACACATGGGCGCGCGACCCATTTTCTTTTCCAGATATAAATAGGCGCTTTATTAACAGTAACGTCGCATCAAGGGATATACTACAAGTATTGTCCCATTGTCGCATTATTTTTTGAATTTTCGGTGATGCGCATTTAATAGGAGGAGATGTTTTCGTTGACAACGAGACGCCTACGATGACTCTAAAATTTTAAGATGATATGCCGACGCAGTCTCTCGAAGGTGTCCATATGGGTAGAGTGTGCGTGTGTGTGTTCATAGGAGTAAGGATATGCGTGTATATATATGAGCGCTTGCGTCTGTAATGTGCTCAAAACAAAAGTAAAACGAGCACACACAACATCTGAGTACATATATATAGCCGGACTGGACAAATACAACAACCTATACGTCCTTGAACACGTCCGAATGCGTCCACGGAGAGCGTCGGACGGCCCTTATATGGAGTTGCCGCATATTCACATACTTCAAATGCGGAACCTTAAATCCATGCAATCAATGGTCATACAATACAAATTGTCTGAATTAAACAAAGCAAAACAAAGCAAAACAAATCATAGTTCACTAATCGAAACATACCAAAATAAAAACCAATGTCCGAACATGACGGATGCCTCGCAGGTTGGCTGGATCATTCACCGGTGGCCTCCTGCTACGAGGCCCTCTTTGTCTCCTGCTCTGAGTCAATCCTTACGTCCTGCTCCGGCTGCATCCTTGTCGCATGCTCCGTTGCTGTTGCGGCCCTTGCCGCCGCCTCTATTTTCATACGGGCAGCTCTATTTTGCTCTTTCTAGAGCTATATCTAGGAGTAATATGAAGATTCTTACTCTACCGGATAAGAAAAAGGAAGGCCAGTCCAACTCCATTGCAAATATTACAAAGAACATAGTCTACAAAGAAGTTCTCAGCATGTAGTCCAAGGTATGAATCACTCAAGTACAATTTGGTGGCCGTAAAAATTATATCTATCTAACTAGAGTCATGTGGAGGATTTACAGAAAGACAACTTAGATACTTGATTTACAGAAAGGCCACGCCCTGAATATTTGTTCCTTTATGAGTGTTATTGACATTTTGTTTTTCTTTGCAGAAACCTGTTTGATGTAAGAAAGTTTCAAGTAGTCCAGTAATAATATTTTTGTATGTACATTCATGTGCACTCACCCCTTCTATATACATATGATTCAAAAACATCTTTTACTTTGCATTTTGTTTCTTTGCTCCTGTAGAAAATGTACTACGAGTGTTGTTCATTATTTTTTCCTTTGCCTAAATGTACTACAGAGTACATACCCTCTATAGGCTCCTTGGTTTTTCGTTTGTCTAAATATATTACAGATCATCATATATATACAGTACTGATTACCTCATGCCCTTTTAGGTGAGAAGATGGATGAAGCCAGAGCTCGAGGGCCAACATTGTTAGCACAGATGATTTTGAGCAAACAACTAAAAGAAGGCTACTTGAGGCTATACTAAAAGAGGTAATTACTTCTCTCATTTCGTAGCGCTTATTCTTTTGCTGATATCTCTTGGGTTTCGATTTTCTGTAACATTTATATATGCACAGACTGGCAAATAAAGGAAAGAAACCAAGGGAGACATTTCTATAGCTAAGGCCATTGCAATCATTTTGGAGAGAAATCCACACTTAGGCAGAAGGTCTATATATACGCCACAGGTATGCATATCTATACTTTCTCTCTAAATGTTATAAGCATGGTTCCCCACATCCAACATATGTTTCAGGATCATCTTTTACTGCTGGCAAAAAAAATCATCTTTTACTTTACATTTTGTTTCTTTGTTCGATAGAAAATGTACTGGAAGTGTTGTCCATTGTTTTTCATTTCCTTTGCCTAAATATAGTAAAGAGTACAGACCCTCTACAAGTTCCTTGTTTTTTCCTTTGTGTAAGTATACTGCAGGTGCTTGTCTGATGTCCTTTTAGGTGAGAATATAAAAGTGAGAGCCCAAGTATGCCAAAACACTTCTAACTCATTCTTGTTTCTTTCTTCTGGACCATTTATAATTGTGTGCTCAGGCTATAGTATGTATGTCATTTGGATATATTAATTGCTGTCATTTATCTTCACATTTAAATCTGGTTTGCCTAATATAGTAGGATGAAATGAGCATTGTTGAATCCTTGGATAAAAGGTAACAACATATATTGTTTTGTTCTCCGGTTTTGCTAAAAATTCAGCTAGCTGAGAAACAAAATGGTCTCATTCACTTTTGTTGTCGTCCGATGTAGAGGCTGGAGATTAGTGTTGTTTGTTTGTTTTTTTCGTTTGACGTCCTTTTTTTTCCTAAACCGATGTTTCCAGCATGCATGCACCAACATACGCAGCCACTCATGTTTTTTCTTCTTTCTACGTTGTCTTGGGCCTTTTGACATCAGGTCCTAGCCAGGGGATGCATGTTAATAGGGAAAGCGACCCCGCCATTCTTTCATGGTTATTTTTTCTACGGGTTATTTTTTCAGATTTATTTTTCATTTATTTTTCATTTATTTTTCAATTATTATTATTATTATTATTATTACTACTATACTTTTTGTTATATTATTTTTTATTTTTATTCGTATATGTCAACACTTCATTGCCGTCAGATTAAGTGCGTTGTCATTCGTGCATCCCAGTCCACGAATTTGTCAGGCAGACGTTGACAAGCGGTCTGTCATGACATGTTTTTATTTTTTTCAGATGCTTATCATCTGCCTGCTTTCTTTTTACGCCGATCAAACATGGAACCCCATGGCATGTCGATATTTCTTTTTAGAGGCATGTTTGTGAGGTGGCCAAACAAATATTTTTTCTATTTTTATTGCTTTGTATAAGGAACACAAATGTTTCTTTTTATATTTTTATCACATAAATAATTGTGCAGTGTATCATTTGCATGTCTATCATTAGACATGCAATTGCAAGCGTTCTAATCCAACTACAACTGCATGGGGCACAAAACTGACGCAACTCAGATCGGGTAGGTGGTAGTTGGGTCAGTTGCAGGCGTACCATTAGACATGCATCTCCAAACATTGTAACCCGACTACAAGTACATGGAGGCACAAAGCGACTTCAACTGGAGTCAGCAAGAGAGTTGTCAGACTACTTGCATGCGTACCACTAGGCATGCAACTGCAAGTATTGTGACCTGATTGCAATTTCAAGGGCATAAAAGCGACTGTAATTAGGTCCCAAAAGGGATTTGTCGAGTCAGTTGCATGCCAATCACTAGACATGCAATTGCAACCATTATAACCTAGCCGCAACTGCACTTTCACACAACGAACTGGAGTCAAGAGGGGAGTTGGCAGGGACAATTGCATGTCCATCACTAGACATGCAATTGTAGCCATTATAACCCAGCCGCAACTTCACTTGCATACAACAAACTGGGTCGAGAGGTGAGTTGACGGGGACAATTGCATGCCATCACTAGACATGCAAGTGCAATTATTATAAACCGACTGCAATATAACGGGCACAAAAGCAACTTCAACTGGGTCGGGAGGGGAGTTGTTTGGCTAGTTGCATGTTCACTACTAGAGATGCAACTACATACGTTATAACTCGACCACAACTGCACGTGGACAAAGCAACTGCAACGGGGTCGAGAGGGGAGTTGTCGGGGCCAGTTACCAGCGTTGTAATATGACTGCAACTACAGGGGCGTGCATGTGACTACAGCTGGGGTCGGGTGGGAGTTCTCAAGGCCTTTGCATTATCATCACTAGACACGCAAGTACAAAACCCGAATAGAACTATATGGGCTCATATTGACTACAATTACACCCAGGAGGGGATTGTCGGGCCAGTTGCACGTCCATGACTAGACATGCAATTGCAACCATTGTAACCGGGCTGCAACTGCACGTGCACAAAGCGATTACAACTGGAGATAGGCCAATTACATGTTTGCTTCTTTTTTTTTCTCATGTCGTACGTGCGCAAAGTTGGTGCATGTGCTCATTTTAATTTTCTTTTAGATTTTTCTAAAAGTCACATGTGTCGTGTGTTGCAAGTGACGCACACATGAAAAAATTCAGTTCGTCGCAACAATTGTGCAACCAGTGCGACACAATTTTTTTCTTTCAAAAATAACATTTTTACTAGCTCACGTTCATGTAACTACACACGACACACATCATGTGTGATGTGCATGCACAACTATTTGAGACGGACCACTACATCCAATTTGTATTGTACTTATATGTACAATTGTGAATAAATTTGGGGGGGGGGGGGGGGGGGGGGTTAAAAGGACACGATCCATGCGTATGACATACACAGAAGATTTGTGTGTAAACACTTCCTTCCTTTTTTTCTCAAATACTTAGGCCATGCAAATGTAAGAAAGAAAGAAAAACAAACTGAACACATGGTACAAAACAGGCCCAGCTCAGCTTATATATAATAACAGGAAATGGCAGCCACGGAAAAAACAGTGAAAGCCCAAGGAAAAAAACAGTGGGAGCCCATATTAATGATTTCAGGAAAAAAAAGTGAATGAGACCAAATTATATCTCATCTAGATGAGTTCTAGGCATTTCCTTTGTTTTCTGCAGTTGTTCCAAGGAAAGCAGCAGTTCTGTTGTAATAATTGTTCTAAGGCTGTATATGATAATATGTACCGGAGATCGCAGGCCGTGCCAGTGATTTGGGAGATTTGACGTGAGCGCAATAGATGCATTTTTTACAATTTGGAGTTATCGGCTACTATGCTTGCATGTCTTGCCGTTGACGAAGCCAATGTTGAAGGGAGGCTGCCTCACCACACATCATTTTGTGATACTAATCTAGCTTAGTGGTCCCCGACCATTCCGTCTTTTCTCATTTGCTTTGCCTGTGTTTGTACATTATTCACTCCTATCAATGTAATCAATAGCTTAGCTGTTAGGCTTAAGAAAAAACTCCCTCGAAGCTCAGTTCTTTCCCCTGTCAAACATTTGCACTGTATAAAGAAACTGGTGTGTGGATGGATTTTCTATTTGTCACGTTCTCTTTGTCCCCTCTGTAAGGGCATATTTCTCTCTAAGTGGTTTTGGTGATTGATGACAATGCTTATGCGGACTAATCATGTGCATTGAGCATTTCAGATATCTCATATCTAGGCACAAGACGATTCGGTGCCCCTCGGAGTTTATCAAAGAAGGTTGTTCTCTACGTTTCCTTTCGATGGATTTGAGTCGTAGGAAAGCCATACTATTAAGAGGGGTCCGCTTCGGAAAGGTTTGGGTGGAATCAACACATACGCATCTATTCTATTGCACCACCTTTCCTTTGCTTCAATGGAGCTCCAGTCCGTTTTCCTTGTGTGTGCAAAGTGAAGGCTTCATGGTGCTAGCTTTCAGTGGCTTGCAATAGTACCGCTCAAGGTAGCGGTAGTACCGCAGGGGCCCATGGTAGTACCGCTCGGAGGAGAGGTAGTACCGCTGTCCTGGTGTGGTAGTAGGCGCGGACGTAACTTTTTTACATCCGCCCTCCTGCGGTAGTACCGCGATTCGTTTCCGGTACTACCGTGCCGGACTTTTGCGCAGCCCGACCTCAGCAGAGGTAGGCATGGAAGTAATTTTTTACTTCCGTGCATCTCCTGTGCCAGTTTGTTACTGACCATGCGGTATTACCGTATGGGCTTGTGGTAGTACCGCTCCGGTGGTTCTACCGCTAGCTACCTAGTGCAATCGGCCTACGTTTGGTCACTACCGTGCAAACGGTAGTACCGTACCCTGCAGCAGTAGTACTGCAACCCCCTGCGATAGTACCGTGGCTCGTTTGCAGTAGTATCGTAGCGCGCGGTCTGAGTGTGGGGATAACGGTTGGATCCACCTCCTCAAGAAGATTACCTCTTCCTTCCCAAGCTCCATTGTTGCTCAAAGCTCCATTTTCGCCCGATCTCTCTCCCTAGCCAATCAAACTTGTTGAGTTTCTAGGGATTGGTTGAGAAGGCCCCGATCTACACTTCCACCAAGAGAAATTTCATTCCCCCCACTAATCCCTTGCGGATCTTGTTACTCGTGGGTGTTTGAGCACCCTAGACGGTTGAGGTCACCTCGGAGCCACATTCCATTGTGGTGAAGCTTCGTGGTATCGTTGGGAGCCTCCAATTAAGTTGTGGAGATAGCCCCAACCTTGTTTGTAAAGGTTCGGTCGCCGACTTCAAGGGCACCAATAGTGGAATCACGACATCTCGCATTGTGTGAGGGCGCGAGGAGAATACGGTGGCTCTAGTGGCTTCTTGGGGAGCATTGTGCCTCCACACCGCTCCAACGGAGACGTACTTCCTCACAAGGGAAGGAACTTCGATAACACATCCTTGTCTCCACCGGCTCCACTTTTGGTTATCTCTTGCCTTTACTTCTTGCAAGTTATTATTGTGTTGTATCCATTGCTTGCATGTGTGGTTGTTGTGATTAGCATCATAAAGGTTGCTCACCTAGTTGCACATCTAGCCAACCTAGTTGTTGTTAAGCCTAAATTGTTAAAGAGAAGTTAAAAAGTGTTAGTTTCCTATTCAACCCCTCTCTAGTCAACCATATCGATCCTTTCAATTGGTATCAGAGCCACGTCTCTTTATTAAGGGTTTCACCACCCGAAGAGTATGGCTGGCGAAGAGGCTCGTGTGGGAGAACTTCTCGAGGCCGTGGGAGTGAACACGGTCTCTCGTGAGGATTTGAATGAGGCCATGTTCTATCTCAAATCTTCTGTAATGACTTGGTCAAATCCGTGTTCAAAGAATTCCTTGATAATCTTAAACTTTCCATCGATGCGGTTCAACTGGTTAATCCCACTAACTCGACATCAGATGTCAACTCCGGTATGGAGGGGGCTAGTACTGATAAGGATAATCGCTCTCAAGGAATTAATGGGTCGGGGAGCTTTGCCTCAGTTCCCCCTCCCGTGGTCTATGGAGGACCGGTGCATCAACCTCATATAGTTAATCATGGTCCTCCTCCTAAACTTGTTAAGAATGATTTTGCTAATTGGGTTTTTAGTATCAAGTCTCATTTATATCACAGCTCAATTCATCTCATGAGAATCATTGAAGAAGGATACTACCCTCGTGATCCACGCAACCTCACTCCAAGAGAACAAGCGGATAAACAGCTAAATTCTTCTGCCTTGTTCATACTCCAAGTTGATGTTCCCTCTGAAGACCTACCTCACCTGCGTCCTTTCACTGTTGCTAAAGAGTGTTGGGAACACATTGTCTCCATGTACAAGGGGAGCTCAAGCACTAAACGGTCAAACTATGAAGTTGTCCTTGACCAGTCAGATGAGTTTGTAATGATAGAGGACGAGGAACCGCGTGAGCTCTATAGAAGGGTGACTGCTCTTGCCGTTGCCCTCAAAGATCATGGCAGCAAGGATGTGGATGATACATGGATCAAGCGTAAGTTTCTAAAGGCCATCATACCCTACAAGAACGCCATGTCTGCTGTCATCCGACGAAGACCGGACTTTCATACCTTGTCCTCTGGTGATGTGTTGGATGAATTTATTGCAATGAACATCCTGAACACGATAGCTGACAATGCTCTCACCCGCGTGCAACTGTCAAAGAGATCTTCCCCCACCTTGCTTTGAAGGCCAAGGCCAGTCAAGAGGAAGAAGAAGAAGAAGAAGAAGAGGGTTGCCCCGAGGACACCAAATATGCTTATCATGAGCATATGGCTATTGCGTCCATGCAATTTTGGGGCAACAAGAGAAACACAAGGCCCAACTTCTCCAAGAACAACTCAAGTGGGTCAAAGGGCAAGCAACGTGTGAGAACATGCTACAACTATGGTAATGTGAGTCACTTTGTGGTGGATTGCCCTTATGAGAAGAGGGAAGACAATGGTGGCAAGCTCATTCGCAAAGATAAGGCCAAGTCCTTCCCCAACAAAACCAACTTCACCAAGAAGGCTCCTCACAAAGTATTGGTGGCTCAAGAAGAGTGTGCCTCGGATCATGATGTTGATGACGAAGACACCAGAAGTGAAGGAATGGCAATGGCATCCGTGGCAATTGCTTCCTATACTCCAACAAAGGTGTCACTCTTTGACGCCCCAATGAGAACATCGTTGCGAGGTGCCTCATGGCTAAAGGTATCACCAAGGTAACCTCCAACGCCAAAACCTCAAACATTAAGACTTCTATTTCTTCCACTCCGTCTTTGTTAGAATGTGTGGATGAAGTTGAGGAGGCAAAAGAGGATAAAAATGAGGTTGACAAATTCTTGTGTAAACTCAAGGGAGAGTCCAAGAAGCACTTCATTGCTCTCTTGGAACAACTTGGTGAGGCCCATGACACTATTGAGTCTCAAGAAGAATATCTTGAGGAGTTGAGAGGCCACAGTCGTGATTATGCCGACGAGATAGCAGATCTATCTATTGCTCTTGAAGAAGAGCGAGGTCTTCGTATGACTCTTGAGGAGTCACAAAATGATGACCTTGCTAAATTACATAAAGATTATGATCATGCTATTGTTCTTAACTGTGTGCTCAAGTCTGAAAAGGTTCCACTTGGGGTTGTCCATGATCGACTCAAGGTTGAGCTTGACGTACTTGAACATGCTCACAAGGCATTGAAGTGTGTTCATGCCTCTCTTAAGGAGTCACATGATCAACTCCAAGTGAAACTAACTAAGGAAAATGCCACATGTCCTCCTTTTGTTCTATTTGATAATGCATCTACTACTAACCCGTGTTGTGAGCATGCACATCTTGTGAAGGAAAATGCTATGCTAAAAGATCAGCTTGAAAAGGGTTTGGTGACGTGTATCCAAGGGGAGAAGACGCTCAATGACCTTTTGAGTAATCAGAAGGAAGTTGTGGCAAAAGAAGGAGTTGGGTTTGCACCTAAAAACAACAACAAGAAGAAGGTGAACACCAAGGAAGTTCCACCGCTCAAGGAAACCTTTGTAAGAGCAGGAGATTGTCCTCACGAGAAGAAGAAAGACAAAGTTGTGGTTGGTAATGCCAAGAAGGGCAAGACCACCCATCTCAACAAGAATGGCGACTTTAACCCCGCTTATGTTTTGTGTCGTGCTAGTGATGGGCATGTATATGCCAAATATGTTGGTTCTTCTTATGAGTACATTGAATGGTGTATTTGGATTCCTAAGACCCTTGTTGCTAACACTAAAGGACCCA
The DNA here is from genome assembly GCA_022496015.1 of Hordeum marinum. Classification (NCBI taxonomy): domain Eukaryota; kingdom Viridiplantae; phylum Streptophyta; class Magnoliopsida; order Poales; family Poaceae; genus Hordeum; species Hordeum marinum. The sequence goes on along the minus strand of CM039677.1, from coordinate 333,471,803 downwards.
ATAAAGAATGGGTACCTAAAACCAAACATTGATCTCCAGTAGGGTTTGCTTCCGAAGGAACGTCATGATTGCTTGATAGTGGAGCAAAAAATCATATGACCGGAAGCAAGGACTTGGTGGTGGACATTCATCCTGGCCCATCTATGGCCACCCATGTCTCATTTGGTGATGGTGCAATTTCAAAGGTATTGGGTCTTGGCAAGGTGATAATCTCTCCGGAACTCTCCATAGAGAATGCTATGCTTGTTGAGACCCTCGCATACAATTTACTTTCTGTTCATCAACTTGCAACCATGGGTTTTAGTACCTTCTTTGGTATTGACTCTGTGACCCTTTTATGGAGCAAGATTCTTAAAGTAGATATTGTTGGTCATGTCGAGAATGGTCTCTATGTGGTGAACCTCTCAGAGCGACCCACTAAGATTGCGACTTGCCTAATGGCTAAAGTTGATGTGGGATGGCTTTGGCATCGCCGGCTAGCCCATGTCAATATGAGATCTTTGCAAAGCCTCCTCAAATGGGATCACATTCTTGGACTAACAAACATGGGTTTTGCCAAAGATCGTGCTTGCAGTGCCTGTATCGAAGGAAGGTTACATGAAAAGGCTCATCGTCCAACTACAACAATCTACTCAAAGAGGACCTTAGAGCTCCTTCACATGGATCTCTTCGGGCCTCCATCTTTTGACAACCTTGGAGGAAGAAGATATTGCTTGGTGATTGTAGATGATTACTCGAGATACACTTGGGTATATTTCTTTAAGAGGAAGAGTGAGACCCAACATACCGTCATCAACTTTGCAAATGAAGTCCAACGTCAACATGATGCAAAGATTTTGATGATCAGAAGTGACAATGACACTGAGTTCAAGAACTACACCCTAAATGAGTTTCTCAGTGATGAAGGGATAAAGCACCAATATTCCACACCTTACACCCCTCAACAAAACGGTGTTGGGGAGAGGAAGAACCGGACGTTGATGGATGTGGCAAGAACCATGATGGCGGAGTTTAAATCTCCGTACAACTTTTGGGCCGAAGCCATCAACACAGCGTGTCATGCATCAAATCGGCTCTATCTCCGCAAAGGCTTGAACAAGACTCCTTATGAGATTCTTACCGGGAACAAGCCCAACCTCAAATACTTCCGGGTGTTCGGTTTTAAGTGTTTCATTCTCAATAAAGGTGCTTGTTTGTCCAAATTTGAAACTAGAGCCCATGAGGGCATATTTGTTGGTCATGCTGCAAACTCTCATGCTTACCGTGTCCTCAACAAGTCCACGGGATTCATTGAGGAGACGAGTAACGTGGAGTTTGATGAAAATAATGGCTCCCAAGTGGAGCAAAGTGGTCTTTGTGATGTAGGTATGAAATTTCTCCCCAAGCCATAAGAATAATGGGTGTGGGATACTTCCTACCCATTGAGGAACCCCTTGTGGCCGAAGAAGAAGGGCAATGTTCCACTCAAGTGGAACCACCACCGACACAAGACCCACACGCTCCCGAAGAACAAAATGAAGGTCCTCTACCACATGGACAAGATCAAGGGCAAGATCAATCTACTGATGATGGTGTCTCACCAAGTGATGTCCAAGATCAAGTCCACGTCCCCAAGCAAGCTCAAGATCAAGAACTTCTTCAAGATCAAGAGCAAGCTCACGAAGGCGCTCAAGATCATCAAGAAGATGCTTCTCACAGTGTTGTCCCTCAACCTTCCATGGAGGAAATCTTAGAGAGACGAGCCGCCAAGAATGCTGCCAAGCTCAAACTTAGACAACATTTGTCAGAAAACGTCTACGGCGACTTGCAAAAAGGGTTAACCACTCTTAGACAATTAACAAACTTTTGTGAACATCACGCATTTTTTTTCTTGCATTATCCCCTCAAGGTACAAGATGCACTCGAGGACATGGAGTGGGTTGAAGCTATGCACGATGAACTCAACAACTTCAAACGCAATCAAGTGTGGCGATTGGTGCCAAGACCTAAGGAGAACCACAATGTTATTGGAACTAAATGGATCTTCAAAAACAAGCAAGATGAGAATGGTATCATCATTCACAACAAGGCAAGATTGGTGGCACAAGGCTACTCCCAAATCGAGGGTATCGACTACGGTGAAACCTTTGCTCCTGTTGCTCGCCTTGAATCTATTCGCATGTTGCTTGCATATGCTTCTCATCATAACTTTAAATTATATCAAATGGATGTTAAGAGTGCTTTTCTTAATGTTCCTCTCAAGGAGTTGGTATATGTCCAGCAACCCCCGGGGTTCGAGGATCCCAAGTTCCCCAATCATGTATACGCTCTCGATAAGGCTCTCTATGGCCTTAAGCAAACCCCATGAGCGTGGTATGAGAACCTTACCGAGATGTTGCAAGACCTTGGGTTTGAAATTGGGAAAATTGATCCCACTCTTTTCACGAAGAGGGTCAACGGGAACTTGTTCATATGTCAACTATATGTTGATGATATTATATTTGGTTCTCCTAACAAAGCTTTCAATGAAGAATTTGCCACTCTGATGACAAATAAGTTTGAGATATCTATGATGGGAGAGTTGAAGTTCTTCCTTGGTTTCAAAGTCAAGCAACAAAGTCAAGGTACCTTCATCAATCAAGATAAATACACTCAAGGCATGCTCAATAAGTTCAAGATGGATGAGCTCAATCCTCCCAAGGCCAACACTCCTATGCCTCTCAAATGCCATCTTGACAGTGATCCCAATGGTAAAGCTGTGGATCAAAAGGTATATCGCTCCATGATTGGATCCTTGCTTTACCTTTGTACATCTAGACCGGATATCATGTTAAGTGTGGGTATTTGTGCATGATTTCAATCCGCACCTAAGGAGAGTCACCATGTGGCTATCAAGCGAATCTTTCAATATTTGGCTCATACCCCAAACTTTGGCTTATGGTATCCCAAGGGGGCTTCATTTGATCTCATTGGATATACTGACTCGGATTGGGCGAGAGATCGTGTGGATAGACAGTCCACTTCTGGAGGCTCCCAATTTCTTGGGCGGTCTTTGGTAAGTTGGTCTTCAAAGAAACAAAATTGTGTTTCCTCTCGTTCACCGAGGCCGAGTATATAGCTGCTGCCAGTTGCTGTGCACAGATTCTTTGGATGAGGCAAACTTTAAAGGATTATGGTGTCAATTGTGACAAAGTGCCTCTTTACTGTGATAATTAAAGTGCCATTATGATCTCCAGCAACCCGGTTCAACATTGCAAGACGAAGCATATTGATATTCGTCATCACTTCCTCTGGGAACACGTCAAGCGAGGAGACATCAATCTTATTCATCTAAGCACAGATGAGCAACTTGCAGATATATTTACGAAGCCATTGGATGACGCAAGATTTTGCGAGTTAAGGCACGAGCTAATATCATTGATTCGAGCAATGTGGATTGACTTAGTGCACATCTCACCACACTCATCATTATGTCTGGTCTAGGTGTAGGCATGGATTTAGGGGAGTCTAGTTCTCTCAATGAACTATCCATCCCCCTATTATGCATAAACTAATAAAAGTCTTTCTTCACATCCGCCATTTTTCTGATGGTTACTGTGCTTCAAAGACAAGTTTTGGTCATGGGCCCAAGGATAATTCTTCGCGGTGCCATACCAATTGACTCAAACATAGGTGGCTCTAGAGCCACCGCCCTCTCTTCATTTAGAGGTAGTGGTTTATTGTTTGATCCTCATTTCTCCTTTCTATTCTGTTGGACCATGTTCTTGGTTTGATTCACACCTTGTTGTGCTTTTTTGTATGTGTCCTTGCTGCATGTATCCCATTGACTTATCTTCGTGCCTTGTGTCTTTCTGTGCATAAAGTTTTTTTTTGCTTTTCTCTAAGAAAACCAGCACTTTGTGGGCAGCACAGTACTACAGTGGTCATCCACGGTACTACCGCTGGAGTTGGACTGCTCCTGTGCTCGCACAGGTGAGTCCCTAGCATGGTACTACCGCCCCAAGCACGGAAGTAAAAAATTACTTCTGCTCCCAGAGCGGTACTATCGCTTCTCGCACGAAAGTAAAAAATTACTTCCGCTCCCAGAGCGTTACTACCGTTTCTCGCAAGGAAGTAATAACATTACTTCCACTCGATGAGCGGTACTACCGTGCCGTCGATTCCGCGTGGGGGTTAAAGCCGACAGGGGGAGTTCGAACTCCCCCATACCCATTCATCTCTTCCCCTCACGTGTCTCTCTCTCCTCCCCACAACCGGCACTGGAGGACCTCGTCGGATATCCGTCTCTGGCCACTCTCCTCTCATTCTAACCAGTGGGATCGTTCCCCACCTTGTCGCCTTGCCATGTACCCCTGTATTTCCCCGAGTTCTCCTCTCTTTGCCTCTCTATTTTTGCATCTAGGCTTAAGGGGGAAATATGAGTGGTCTTGTGATTTTTGGCCAAATCTGTGCGTAAGGGGATGTTTTGAGAGTGTGTGTGCGGTAGAAGTGCTAATTGGTAGGATAGAACGTGATAGCATGTGATCCACGGTAGTATTGATATGATTTTCAGATCCGTGTTCATGTGAAATCCGCCCTGTGCGTTACTACCGCGCCTGGTGCGGTACTACCATTCGTCGGGCAGATGTAAATTTTTTCTTCCGCTCCGTCCCCGGTACTACCGCCCGCAGCGGTACTACTGCGTTTGGAGCGGTAGTAAAATTTTACTTCCGCATGAACCTTCGGTACTACCGCTCGATCTCCAGCTCCCTCGCTTTGTCCTATCCATTCTCACTTCTATATGGTTTTCTTGTTTGCTTTGGACTTTGCAATGACTCCTTTTCATTCGTCTCTTGTGTTTGTGTTGTGTGTCATAGGTGGTGGCTCCGGTTCCGGTCCAAGACGCTCGAATCCCTCTCGCGACACCATTTCAAAGCATCTACGCAATACAGATGCTCCTGAGGGGTCCAATGCCCCACAACGCAGGTTCAAGAGAACCGCATCCAAGATCAAGGAGCCAGTTGACAATTGGGAAGACAGGCCTCAAGGTGAGTTTCAGTCTCGTTGGATGATCGACCCCTATATCAAGCCAAGGGAACATTCTAGGGGCAATGAATTGTTTTGTACCAAGCAAAAAAATCTCATCCATATTGATGTGATCAAGGGCAAGAAGAATCTCTATGTTCCTGTCCAGTGGATTGACATGGCTCACATGAGGAAGAATCAGACATATTTTGGTGAGGCTCTGAGTATGGTGGAGCAGCTTGCTATCAAGGAAATCATCTCGTTCCATCTTGACTTTGACCCCGAGATTGTGGGTCAGTTCTTTGCTTCTGTCCACTTCCATTCTGATGAGAAGCGGAACATGACTTGGATGACCAATGGAGAGAGGTTGTCTGCTAAGTGGAAGGTGTTCATGGATCTGTTACACGTACGTGATGAGGGGCTTGATGAGCCCGTTGGTTTGCGCCCCCATGGCAACCCACAGCCTGCACGCAAGGAGAAGCTTTTTCCCTACTACATTGAGAAGACCTTACCCTCTGGTCAGAAAACATCTGCGCTCAACCCGTTCCTCGATGTCATGCACTAGATCTTTCGCAACACTCTATTTCCTCGCATTGGAGACAAGGACAAGGTGCACTCCTATCTGGTGGATATGCTGCTACTCTATGAGAAAGGACGAACTGAAAGTCTTGATCCCCTTGATGTTTCTCACATTATGTGGACTGAGTTTCGTACTTATGTGTTCCACCATAAGGTCCCTATTTATGGGCCCTACTTGTTCCTCCTGATTCGTACAACTTGGGAGAAGACCCTTCCGGGTGAGGACTTTGAGGCTCACTGGTTTCTTCATGAGCCTATTCGGCCACATCAGAAGGACAAGTGGGCTAACACTACCACTAAGCCAGCTACTACTCATATAGAGGTTGATGAGGATGAGATCGAAGAGGAGGAAGATGACAGTTCCGAGATGTATGAGCCACCATCTTCTGAGCCGTCTTGGGCCAAGAAGCTCTCACACGGGATGAAGACATTGTTCTGCATGTAGGCCAAGGGACAGTATCAGACTCACGTTGCTCAGAAGGAGAGTCACCAGCGTGACAAGCGGATTCTGAGAAATCTTGGCGAGACCATCTCGAGTGCGTCTGAGAAGGACATCACTCCTGAGGCTACTTGGATGGAGAAGCAGAAGTTCCAGTGGGCTGATTCAGATGAGGAGTCCATTCCAGCTCCATCAGCGGAGGAGTTTGATAACTAATCTTTCTGCATGGGAGCTACCACCTGTGTCTTAGGTGCCCTCTCTGCCTTTTTGGCGTCTTGATTCCAAAGGGGGAGAGAGTGTAGGATTTGCGAGTGTTTGTGTTGTTTTTTCGTCATCTCCTTGCTTTCTTTGAACTTTGGTTTATGTTGTTTGTGTGTGAGACCAAGAGACTTCTTCTATCATATGGTGTGAGACATATGCTATCACTCTCATCTTATTATTGTCTAAGTATGATTTTTGGCTTGTGAGTCTATCTCTTATGTACCCTTATCTTCATGCTCACATGCTACGCCTTGTTTCCGTACTTAGTGTTATTCATTATGTTACAAGGATTGCCTTGTTTATAAAATATAGGGGGAGTGTTGATCCTAGTCTGTGTGCTTTGCGGTCCAAAGCATATCTAGAGTGCACACATCTAGGGGGAGCGTGTCTATATTTTATAGATTTTGGGTTTGCGTATGCTCATTTTATATCTTTATGTGCAAATCACGTATTGTCATTAATTCATGAAAAAGGGGGAGACTGTAAGGGCATATTTCTCCCTAAGTGGTTCTGATGATTGATGACAATGCTTATGCGGACTAATCGTGTGCATTGAGCATTTCAGATATCTCATATCTAGGCACAAGACGATATAGTGCCCCTCAGAGTTTATCAAAGACGGTTGTTCTCTACGTTTCCTTTCGGTGGATTTGAGTCGTAGGAAAGCCATACTATTAAGAGGGGGTCTGCTTCGGAAAGGTTTGGGTGGAATCAACACGTACACCTCTAGTCCGTTTTCCTTGTCTATGCAAAGTGAAGGCTTCATGGTGCTAGCTTTCAATGGCTTGCGGTAGTACCGCTCAAGGTAGCGGTAGTACTGCAGGGGGCCACGGTAGTACCGCTCGGAGGAGCGGTAGTACCGCTGTCCTCAGCCCTAGTGCGGTAGTAGGCGCAGATGTAATTTTTTACATCCGCCCTCCTGCGGTAGTACCACGATTCGTTTCCGATACTACCGTGCCGGACTTTTGCGCAACCCCGACCTCAGTGGAGGTAGGCACGGAAGTAATTTTTTACTTCCGTGCATCTCCTGTGCCAGTTTGTTACCGACCATGCGGTAGTACCGTATGGGCTTGCGGTAGTACCGCTCCGGCGGTTCTACCGCTAACTGCCTAGTGCAATCGTCCTACGTCTGGTCACTACCGTGCAAACGGTAGTACCGCACCCTGCAGCGGTAGTACCACAACCCCCTACGGTAGTACCGTGGCTCATTTGCGGTAGTACCGCAGTGCACGGGCTGAGTGTGGGGATAACGGTTGGATCCAACTCCCCACTATAAAAAGGAGGTCTTATTCCTCAAGAAGATTACCTCTTCCTTCCCCAAGCTTCATTGTTTCTCAAAGCTCCATTTTCGCTCGATCTCTCTCCCTAGCCAATCAAACTTGTTAACTTTCTAGGTATTGGTTGATAAGGCCCCGATCTACACTTCCACCAAGAGAAATTTGATTCCCCCAGTAATCCCTTACGGATCTTGTTACTCTTGGAAGTTTGAGCACCCTAGACGGTTGAGGTCACCTCGGAGCCACATTCCATTGTGGTGAAGGTTTGTGGTGCCATTGGGAGCCTCCAATTAAGTTGTGGAGAGAGCCCCAACCTTGTTTGTAAAGGTTCGGTCGCCGCCTTCAAGGGTACCAATAGTGGAATCACAACATCTCGCATTGTGTGAGGGAGTGAGGAGAATACAATGGTCCTAGTGGCTTCTTGGGGAGCATTGTGCCTCCACACCGCTCCAACGGAGACGTACTTCCTCACAAGGGAAGGAACTTTGGTAACACATCCTTGTCTCCACCGGATCCACTTTTGGTTATCTCTTGCCTTTACTTCTTGCAAGTTATTATTGTGTTATATCCATTGCTTGCATGTGTGGTTGTTGTGATTAGCATCATATAGGTTTCTCACCTAGTTGCACGTCTAGCCAACCTACTTGTTGTTAAGCCTAAATTGTTAAAGAAAAGTTAAAAAGTGTTAGTTGCCTATTCACCCCCCCTCTAGTCAACCATATCGATCCTTTCACCCTCAATATGGGAGAGCCATGAGAAAATTGGGTAGGGAGAACAAGTCTTCTACAAGATGAAATGAGAAGAAAAAACGGTTTGGCTTGAACAAGGGGGTTTATTCGTTGTAAATCATGTATTAGATTTTATTTGATGTGTACCTATCAACAATATGTCGTCACTTTGATCAATGCCTTTGTGCATCTTTTATTCTTGACTAGACTCCTCACACTTAAATAAATAATGTTCTGTCCGATCTTTTGTGATTCTGTGGCGTAGCACGACCATCTTACTAGTGACCTAGAAAAAATCAAGAGGATACTTTCAAAACGAAGTGCAGCCATCTCGAGGGGGAAACCTAGCCACATGTCCTTTTGCTCTACGGTAGAGTGATTCTGCCACGGAAACTTCCCTCTAGGAGGGGGAAATTGAAGCCATCATCATCACCAATTCTTCCCCCTTCATAGGAGGCCCAATTTTCATTAACATCATCGCCAACACCATCTCATATCAAACCCTAGTTGGTCTTTTCTATTCAATCTTTGTCACAGAACCTCAGACTGGTACCTAGGGGTTGCTAGTACTATTGATTACATCTTGTAGTTGATGCATGTTGGTTTACTTGGTGGGAGATAATTGATACCTCTCCAATGTATCTATAATTTTTTATTGTTCTATGCTATTATATTATCTGTTTTGGATGTTTTATATGCATTAATATGCTATTTTATATTATTTTTGGGACTAACCTATTAATCCAGAGCCTAGTGCCAATTTCTTGAGGCTATATTTACTTGAGGCTATATTTTTAGTTTGCTTGTGGCTATATTTTTATTCACCACATGATATGTGTTTTGCTTGGAGCGTCTTGTATGATATGAGTCTTTGCTTTTTAGTTTTCCACAATCATCCTTGCTGCACACATCTTTTGAGAGAGACACGCTGAATCGTGAATTTAATAGAATACTCTATGTGCTTCACTTATATCTTTTGAGCTAGGCAATGTTGCTCTAGTGCTTCACTTATATCTTTAAAGAGCATGGTGGTGTTATATTTGATAGAAATTATTGAGCTCTCATTACTCACTTATATTATTTTGAGAGTTTCTTAGAACAGCATGGTAATTTTCTTAGATTATGAATTTAGTCCTGATATAATGGCATCCAAGAGGGATATAATAAAAACTTTCATATTAAGTGCATTAAAAACTATGAAAAGTTTGATTCCTTGCATATAGTTTTGAGATAATAGAGATGGTAATATGAGAGTCATGCTAGTAAGTAGTTGTGAATTGGAAGAGATACATGTGTTAAAGCTTGTGATTCCCGTAGCATCAAGTATGGTGAACCGTTATGTAACGAAGTCAGAGCATGATTGTTTAATGATTGTCGACCTTTGTGTGACGGTCGGGAGCGCGCGATGGTTAACTCCTACCAACCTCTATCCTAGGAGCATGCATCTAATGCGTTGTTTGATAACTAATAGACGTTTGCAATAAGTATGTGAGTTCTTTATGACTAATGTTCAGTCCATGGATTATACGCACTCTCACCCTTCCATCTTTTCTAGCCTCTCTAGTACAATGCAACTTTCGCCGGTACACCAAACCCTCCTTCCTCAATGCAGCCACCATATATTCCTCAAAACAGCCACCAAACCTACCTATTATGGCATTTCCATAGCCATTCCGAGATATATTGCCATGCAACTTCCACCATGAAGTTTTTCATGACTTGTATCATCACTTCATATTGCATATAGAGTCATATTTTGTCATAGGTATCGAGTTGTAATTTTTCTTTCTTTGAGTTATAAGTAAATAAAAGTGCGATTTTTCATTAATAGAGCATTGTCCCGTGAGAGAAAAGGATGATGGAGGCTATGACTCCCTCACAAGTTGGGATGAGCATCCGACCTTTACAAAAAATAAAAGAGTCCAGCGAAGCCCAAACAAAAAAAATAAAAGAGGCCAAAGAAGCCCACCAAAAAAAAGAAGAAGAAAAAAATGAGAGAAAGAGAGAAGGGACAATTGCTACTACCTTTTTCCACACTTGTGCTTCAAAGTAGCACCATGATCTTCACGATAGAGAGTCTCCTATTTTGTCACTTTCATATAACTAGTGGATATTCATTATGCATGACCACTTAGTTTTATTTTTGAGCATTCATACACTTATAGCTCTAAGTGCATTTTTTGCATGGCAATCCCTACTCACTCACATTGATATCTATTGATGGGCATCTCCATAGCCCATTGATACGCCTAGTTGATGTGAGATTATCTTCTCCTTTTTCCTTGCAACCTACACCATATTCTATTCCACCTATAATGCTATATCCATGGCTCACGCTCATGTATTGCGTGAGAGTTGAAAAGGTTTGAGAACACCAAAAGTGTGAAACAATTTTTTGACTTGTTCGTCAGGGTTGTGGATGATTAGATACTTTGTATGGGGAAGATGGAGCATAGCCAGACCATATGATTTTGTAGGGATAACTTTCTAAGGCCATGTTATTTCGAAAGGACACGACTACCTTGTTGGTGTGCTCGAAGTATTACTGTTTATGTCAATATTAGACTATTGTTTTGAATCTTACGGATCTTAATATTCATGCCACAATAAAGAATATTACATGGATAAATATGTTAGGTAGCATTCCACATCAAAAATTCTGTTTTTATCATTTGCCTACTCGAGGACGAGCAGTAATTAAGCTTGGCGATGCTGATACGTCTCCAACGTATCTATAATTTTTGATTGTTCCATGCTATTATATTATCTGTTTTGGATGTTTTATATGCATTAATATGCTATTTTATATTATTTTTGGGACTAACCTATTAATCTAGAGCCTAGTGCCAGTTTCTATTTTTTCCTTGTTTTTGAGATTTGCAGATAAGGAATATTAAACAGAGTCCAAATGGAATAAAACCTTCGGAAGGAATTTTTCTGGAACGAAAGGAAACTACGAGAGTTGAGAACCAAGGCAGAGGAGCCACCGTGGGGCCACAAGCCCTAGGGCCGCGTCCAGGCGGTAGGGCGTGCCGATTAGGCTTGTGGGCCCATGGCAGCTCCCCTAACCCTAATCTTCGGCCTATAAATTCCCAAATATTCCATCATTATCAAAACGGGCCACGAAAACACTTTTCCACCGCCAGAAGCCTCCGTTCCCGAGAGTCCAATCTTGAAGCCTTTTCCGGTAATCCGCCGGAGGGGGATTCGATCATGGAGGGCATCTAAATCAACTCCATTGCCCCTCCGATGATGCGTGAGTAGTTCACCACAGACCTTCGGGTCCATAGCTAGTAGCTAGATGGCTTCTTCTCTCTCTTTGCTCTTCAATACGATGTTCTTCATGATCTTCATGGAGATCTATCCGATGCAATATTCTTTTGCGATGTGTCTGTCGAGATCCGATGAATTGTGGGTTTATGTTCAGATTATCCATGAATATTATTTGAGTCTTTCCTGAATTCTTATATGCATGATTTCATATCTTTGCAAGTCTCTTCGAGTTATTTGTTTGGTTTGGATGACTAGATTGGTAATTCTTGCAATGGGATAAGTGCTTAGTTTTGGGTTCAATCTTGCGGTGTCCTCACCTAGTGACAAAGTAGGGGTAGCGAGGCACGTATTGTATTGTTGCCATCAAGGATAGCAAGATGGGGTTTTCATCATATTGCTTGAGTTTATCCCTCTACATCATGTCATCTTACCTAATGCGTTAACTGTTCCTCTTCACGGAAACCAACGCATGCTCGAGAAGTAGCAATAATATGTTCAAATCCTTTATCATATTCATTACACCTCGGATCTTGAACATGTTTATGATTTGTGAGTAGTGACTTTAGTTCTCGAGGACATGGGAGAAGTCTTGTTATAAGTAATCATGCGAAGTTGGTATTCGTTTGATATTTTGATGATATGTATGTTGTCGCTTCCTTTAGTGTTGTCATGTGAACGTTGACTACATGACACTTCACCATATTTTGGGCTTTGTGGAGTAATAATTAGATAATGGGTTGCAAGAGTGATAGAAGCTTAAACCTTAATTTATGCATTATTCCTTAAGGGGCTGATTTGGATCCATATTTTTCATGCTATGGTTAGATTTATCTTAATTCTTATTTCCTAATTGCGGATGCTTGCGAGAGAGGGTAATCATCAGTAGGTTGTTAGTTCAAGTAAGAAAAACACCAAAGTGCCAGTCCACCCACATATCAAATTATCAAAGTAATGAACGTGAATGAACTAAACATGACGAACATGACTAGACGGAAATTCCCATGTCCTCGAGAGCACCTTGTTGCACACTTGCTAGTTTTATTACTTGTCATTTGTTACGAATTATCTTGCTACAAAACTATCTATCACTGTTACTTATGGCACTTGCGAAGAATACCTTGTTGAAAACCGCTTGTCATTTTTTTGTGCTCCTCGTTGGGTTCGACACTCTTACTTATCTAAAGGACTATGATTAATCCCCTATACTTGTAGGTCATCAAGCAGATGCCCTTACCGTGATGAGAACCAGTTGGAGGGAGAATGCCCAATGACAAAATTCATGTGCTTCTTGTGTTAAGCAACGTACCATGTTCCACTGCAATGCGAGATGTACCCTGACGTACTACTGACTATACAATGTCAGCACAACAACATGGAGGAAGCCTTGATGGCTAGGGAAAATTTGGAGATGTCTGAATTGGAGAACAGAGTGTCAGAGCAAGCAACTGGGGAAGAACTCGGGAAGGATAAATAGCCCCATCCTCTAAGGATCTATCTCAGAATAAAGGGAAAGAGCCAATGCAGACCGTAGAAGAGGAAGAACCACACTTCGACTGTGTTGTATGTGGAGGAGAAAACTCCATGTTCAAGAGGTGCAAGAGGAAGCGGAGAGACCTACAAGATTGTGAGACCGTAGATCTTGACCCAGAGGAGATGAGGAAAATGCTCGAGAAGTGTGGAAGCAACAGGAAGAAGAAGATCAGACCATGCAGAGACATGAGCCTTGTTGAGTGTTCATGTTGTAGGGAGCGAGGACACTTTGCGATTGCCCTTAGAAACGGAGGAACGACATCCTAAGGACATATTGGAGGAAACCCCATATTGTTCTGAGGAGGCACCAAGAGACCAATACCCGCAGACACCCAAATTAAAGCGTTTGGAATAGGATCAGGAGTCGGCCAGACCTGCAAATCTGATTAGATAGAGACAGATATAGTCAGGACTCCGGAGGAGGAGGAACCTGAAGTACCACCAAGACCCTACTAGAACAGCACACCAGGAGAGTACCCTAGCATTTGATACGTCTCCAATGTATCTATAATTTTTGATTGTTTCATGCTATTATATTATCATTCTAGGATACTATTTAAGCATTTGCTTGCTGATTTTTTTTATTACTAACCTATTAACACAATGCCCAGTGCCAGTTGTTGTTTCTTGTTTTTGGCATTTCAGGAATACTATACCAAACGAACTCCAAATACCATGAAACCTTTTGATGATTTTTTCTGGACAAACATAAGACTTAGAAGCTTCAGAGTGAGACTAGAGGCTACACAGGGTGGCGCCAAGTCAAAAAGGAGCACCTAGGGGGTGGTCACGCCGTGATGGCTTGGGGCCACCACCCATGGCCTCTGGCCCTCATCTCTGGCCTATAAATTCTCTAATATCCCCCATACCCTAGAGAGCATCCCAAAAGACTATTTCCACCACCGCAAGTCTTTGTTTTGCCGTGTGCCCATCTGGAGCCCTGTTCCGTGCCCTGTTGGAGGAGGGATCAATCACGGAGGGCCTCTACATCAACCTTGCTACTCCCATGTTGATGTGTGAGTAGTTCACCACAGACCTACGTGTACTTAGTTAGTACCTAGATCTCTCTCTATCTCTCTCTTTCTCTCTCTCTCTCTCTATATATATATATATATATATATATATATATATATATGTTCTTCAATGCAAAGATCATCGCGATTCCGGTGGTGATCTATCATGTGTAATCATATTTGCGGTGTGTTTGTTTGGATCCAATGAATTGTGGGTTTATTTTCAAATTATTCCTGAAAATATATTGAATTCTTGCTGGTTATTTATATGCATGATTGTTACAGCTTCGCAATGCTCTCCGATCTATCGGTTTGGTTTGGCCAACTAGATTAATTTATCTTTGGTGAGATTCGTGCGTTGTATTTGCTTTAATCTTGCGGTTCTCAATCCTAATGACAGAAAGGGGCATGACACGTATTGTATTGCTACCACTAAGGGTAAAACAATGGGGTTCATTCATATTATTTGGATTGACTTTGTCGACATCATGTCGTCATCCTCCAAACATTACTCTGTTTTTTCTTAATACTATAGATGCATGTTGTAGCGGTCGATGGGTGGAGTAATAGTAGTAGATGCAGGAAGGAGTCGGTTTACTTTCTTATGGACATGATGCCTATATATATGATCGTTATCACAAATAAATATTACATAACTATGCGCTTTTCTATCAATTGCCCAATAGTAATTTGTCTACCCACCGTATGCTTTCTTCGAGAGAGAAGCCACTAGCGAGCACTATGGCACCTGGGTCTTCTCACCAATATATTTACAAAAACTCGAAATACCTTGCTGCCATTATTTCCTTTCTTTTTATTTGCAATTTATAGTTATCAAATTATCTATCTATAACTACTTATCGCTCGCAAATAACGAGTTCAAGGGGATTGACAACCCTCTTGCACACGTTGGGTGCAAGTGTGTGCTCTTTTGTGTGTAGGTGTTGAAGACGGGAATCTGCATGGTTCTCATATTGGTTCGATAACCTTGGTTCTCACTGAGGGAAATACTTATACTGTGTTGCACCATCCCCTCATCTTCGGGGGAAATCCCAACACAATTTACAAGTATCAGCATTACAAATAGTACTAGTACTAGTTGATGTAATGGGAGAATGACCAGTTATATATCAACACACTTATTAAGGAATGAAATCATGTTGACTCCATAATCTCTCCCTACACACCAACTAAACAACAGAGACCGAACTGGAAACACCTCGGTCAACATGAAAGGAAAAGACTAAATAGAAACTCCTCGGTTAGCAGGACAAGAAAAGGAAGGACCAAACTAGAACACCTCGGTTAACAGAAAAACGAAACTACTCGGGACTGTAGGTAATAGATGGACTAACGCAGCCCAACCACCAAATGATGTAGTAAGACGAAGGGAAGGGAAATTGGAATCGGAACCGGAAATGCCCACGTTCCAAAATGGAGGGCGTCAGTCCAAAGGAACCATAATGGAACAAACTAAGAAACACTGATACGGATATCAAGGAAGAGCCAAGGAATAGGTGAACTGAGAATGGCTTATGACAGGCAAGATATGAATTGAGAAGCCAGGCATGAGAAGAACAAGACTTAATGGAACAAACATTAAAGGATAACATTTCGGTGTGGCTAAAACATGTTAAGCTTCATGCACTAGCCAATGCAACCAAAAGTCCGAACTGATGGAAAGAGCTAGTGCAATCCACATATACTGTAACACCCCCTCTCACGTGTGACGGGGAAGACAAGTCAACACATGCAACCATAAGAGAGCGACGGCGTGCGAAACTCACGTATGACTCAAGAGGCTTCTACGTGGACACAAAGTGGGCTACCAGCAACTTCTAATAAATTGGGAAAGCCAAAACTTGAACTCAATACCTTAGCTCTGATACCACGTTAATATTCATGCACTAGCCAACGCAACCAAAAGTCCGAACTGATGAAAAGGGCTAGTGCAATCCACATATATTGTAATACAATAGACCCCTGCGAACACATCTGATGAGATGGAAATCAGTGATGCTAGAACCAGATCAAACAGATAGCCAAACAAACTAGGAAACAAGGAGTAGGAAATCAAATGATCATGTAAGAAGAAGCACCATGGAACCAACGAGAGATTGTATAAGCAGCGTTGAATAAGAGGGAAGAAACCTCACTGGTTGAGAATAGAACTTGTTATGCCAGAGTTGTACTAGTAGAAGACCAACAATTTTCAAGTTGTTGCCTTTCAAGTTTTGAAACCTCTAGAGTTGTAAGATGGTTATACGCTAACGCTTGTAGAACCAATGGATTTAGCCAAACTTTGTTTATGAATAAGGGAGACTTCTGCAACGCTTGTGAGAGCCCAAGTGACTAGATACAAGATTCGTTGGTCCATATGCAAAGTAATGATTTGGTTGCGACATGGGTTGGCCCCCATGGCGACTACTCTTATTATTCACTCAATCATATGGGAAGGTAAGTCTATAGAATGTGGAACTATGACAACGAAACCTAATAGGAACACCCTGCAAAAACATTAATGAAAACCACTAAATTGCACGTTTACGGTGAGGATATCCAAAGAACCATTTCCTCCCAGGAACTCCACAAGAGGTTGGTTGACCACCAAGAGAACAATAGGTAATTTGAAAACTTGGCACTAGAACGAACAACCGGGAAGGATACATATATCGAAAACCTCTGCTAAGGAATTTTGAAACCCAAGGGTGGAGATAAAGCGACAACAAGGATCCAAGGAGACATCCTCCAAGTACACAGATGGTAATGGAGTAGCACAGACAGAACAAATAGAGAAACCAACCAGCCGATAAATGATATCCTGATTATAGAATCTGAAGGATGATCAACAATCAACCCCGGAGTGGAAATCCGTTGGAACATCACAACCTTAAATTCTTTAATGGTGGTCGAAACCAAAATCCAAAAACTACGAAAACCTCACAGACCAGACCCTATTAACGGAAAAGCCTTGGAGGTAGAGTTACCGGCCACATAATTATCTTGAGGACATCATAGTTAGCTAAGAACGCAACACCAAGGATCCAAGGATTTAGATGGTATGGCCTTGACCAGGACAACATACCCTAGAATTGGAGATGGAATTTTAGATAAACCCCAAGCCCCAACCTTTTCTTTCTAGCCTTTGCGGATCTCGGGACGTGATCTCTTTTAAGGGTGGTAGTATCTCACATCCCAGATTTTTGCAAATCTGGTATGTTGAAAAATTCACATGGAATTAAATTTTCTTTCAAAAGAAACCCCTGTTGCATGAATTGCTAGTTAGATTGCTTGATTGTTTGATCAAAAGGGTTGAAAACCCAATGAAACTAGTGGAGACCTAGCTAGTCAATAGGTGGAACCCCAACCATTTCAAATATTGTTGGGCAAGATAATTCAAATATGTCCCAATAAATAATCAAGCCAAATAAAGAATTTCCCTAAAAAGAAATGGGTTGATTTTTTTGAAAATAAAACCAAAGAGAAATTATCTAAATTTGGTTTTCCAAACCACTTGGAAGGAAATGAAAGTACACAAGTCCAAACAGTGACAGAGACCCCCTGCCATTTTGTACAAGTGAATTCGAAACAAATTTGGTTTTGAAACCAAAATCAAATTCAATTATGGAAACTAAGTGCAAAAAATATTTGCCCAATTTGGCCAAAAGAAATGTTCAAACATTTCTAAATATTCCATTTTGAATTTAGAAACTATGTGTTGTTGAAAAGAAAATCAAATCCTAACTCTGATTAAATTTAGAAAGAAAACATAAAACATAATTGAAAAAGGAAACAAAACAGAAAAGAATATCTTATATACTTAAGAAGTTCACCCCACTACTCTATTTATCTTAACATGCAGCCTATCCAGCTCATCACGTATGTCCCACACATGCCACAACAACAAATCCAGCCACATCATCATTTTTATTTTCGTGCTCCAATCCGTTTGATTGACAATGGATGGCGAGATCTGCAGCTCGGGGCTGAATCTCCTATCCCCTTGCGGTAGCTCCACCTTCCCCGGCTAGAACGCACTAACGCAGAGCCACCAGGTGATGTGCCATCCCGTTCCCCTTCCTCTTCCACTTTCGTTTTTAATTCCCAACCAGTTTGGGCGTTCGGATTCCTCCACTCGATCTTCTTTGTTTGCCTAAAAAATCTGCCACCGATGCGAGACATGGCCTCCACCCTTGCCAGTCCACGCCAAACCGTCGGGTCTAGCACTCTAGCTACGCCTATCAGCCACTGATTATCCCTTAAGCGTGCCGTTGCTTGACTAATTCTGCCTTCCGCCGTTCGACCGATCCAGGGAGGAGAGACGGGATGGACAAGGCATGTTGAAGCTGCGAGGGGGAGAGAAGGAAGGGGAGGATGGAAGAGTGTGGCAGCGGCAATATAGCTGGGATGAATATTCTAATGCATCAGGTTAGTCCAGAACACCCCTCACCTCCAATCCCTACGGATCTCATTTTGATTTGAGGTAGTTCCCTTTGTGACATAGTTTATTTATTCATGTATTACCTTCAGATCTAATGATTATAACTTCTTTGTCCATTGTTTCAAGGTTTAACATAAGCATCCATAGATTGGTAGTAGATGCCAAGTTTCTTTTTTGATTTTTCAGGGTCCTTGCTTGCTGGCATGCACATCAATTATTTGCCGAAATTCCTTACTATTAAAGTGGGTGTAGTTTTTGCACAAGGCCGTTTGTTAACGAACTGCATAAAGGCAAGTAATTTAATTTTCTAGACATATCTACACAGGAACTACAAGTTGGCTAGTTTATGTACTCGTATATCAACATGTGTTCATCTTTTTTCATAGAAACACTCCGACTAGATTTTCGTCAACTATGTCAGTTTACTATTTATTGCTTTTATTGTTGTCAAATGTTGGCCTGACAACAGTTCCATACTTCTCTGCCGTATAGGATTCCTTTTGCTTGAATTGTGACTTCTACAACTATCCTGCAACATTTGGTACGTAGCCACCCTGTCAATCTGCTAACCAAAATTGAAAAATTGTATGTCCTTGGTAACAATTTATTACTCACACCATTTAAATATTTCGTATGCATGGATATCTTTGTCACTATTGCCATCCACGTGTTAATTCCTTTCTTCATATCCAGTAATCAACAACATATCCATGGAGACATTCACAGTATATCTTGATGACCACCAAATTTCAACTTCATCCATGGTGTTGTAAATCAAGAAATAAATAGTCATGCAGCCATATCAACAACCAACCACCGTCCTACACTCATGTTGTATTTATTGTCTTCTCACATTTCTCAGAAATTAACAATTTCATATAGTTTTATGCCTGGAGCAAGTGCAATCTATTCTCTAATCACAAGATCAACTTTTCATGTCTTTCAGGTACTGTTACAGTATCTTACGCTGGTGATATGGAGTGTGCATCCAGATTTAACTAAATTTCACAATCAAAGGTACAATTGCTGATTCATGTTATGCCTACACACGCATATGCACGTGAAAATATTTTCTCCTATTACTAAGGATACTTGTGTGACTATCTTCAGTTTTCATAGAAAAAGAGGGCGATGCTTGGCAAAACTGATAATAGCGTGAAACGGGTTGAAAGGGACTTCATCAGTACGAGACAGAAAACATTTTCTTGCATGTTGCCTTGGTAAATTTCGTTTGGGTGTATAGTCGAGTCCACTTAAACAATCAACTCATGTACCAACAATTTGTATTGATTTTTATTTTTTGCATGTTTATTCTCACTTTATTGCCTGCGAATTTGTTATCTAGATGAATGTTTTATTTAAGATAATATGCGACAATTTTTTGTTGTCATGGATGACATGTGTTTAATGCTTGAAGAATACCTCTATAGTTGATGTTTTCCTTTTTTGAAAGAAAATTGTGTTTCGTTAACTATAAGTTTGGCACTTTTTAGACATCATTTTTGTTGCATGTTTCATGTTTTTAAATTTTAAAATAAATAAAGAGAGGACACTCTTATACATTTCGTTAACTATAAGTTTGGCAGTTTTTAGACATCATTTTTGTTGCATGTTTCATGTTTTTAAATTTAAAATAATCAAAGAGAGGACACTCTTATATTTTCTTTGCATTAGTTTTACTTGATTTTGTAGTAGTTATCTAGATACTTATTTAACAAGATTCTTGCAGCAACGCGCGGGGTATCAACTAGTTAAACAAATAAGAAGGCCCAGCCAACCATACCAGCCTGCCCGAGCAGTCCCCTCTCTCCCACTTTCTTACAAAGGGTCCCGTGCACGACCTCGCGTGCATGACCTCTGCCCACGCGCTCCCCGGATACCTCAAGCCTCGTGTGTGTGTCCTATAAGTATCCCTAACCCCCTCTCCAAAAGACATAAGGACGTCGCACCCTTCGCGACCAGGCTGCTCGTCGACGATCCCCCGCATCCGCCACTAACCTAGGAACTCTGGCAGTGATTCCGATCGCCGCAGACACCTTGCTGATGAACCCATGCATCGGCCACAAACCTAGGTTTCCTAGACGAATCTCCACCACCAGTCAACCAAGCCCATCGCAAAGAACACCATTGACACCTCAGACGAGGCCAGGACCCCCTAGGAGCCCATTCCCACCAAAGACCGAAGCTCGCAACCGCCACGTGGTCAACTCCGACGAGGTGAGGCACCATTCTGACCCAACAACTCGTCCCCAAACGCCGGATTTTGAGCACTTCGACCATTCCCGATGCCGTCCAGTCATGCCCAAACTCCAGCAAGCTCATAGTCGTCACCTCTATGGTCCCCAAGGAGAACCACCACTAGCAAGAGCACCAACTCGACGCCCGAGCCCATCTGTGCCCTCCATCATCACCGGAACCCAGCAAAACGTCATCAGCATCGACTCTGAGCTGTGCTCCACTGTCGAGCTTGATGCCGGCCAGTTATTTTGGTAAGGACCAAAACCCTAGCCCCATCCTTTAGTCTTAGCCGTCGGATCTTAATCGCACGCACCACAACCACCCACTTAAACCGCGAACCATTTTCTGCTAGTGATCGGCCGTCCGCCGCATCGGACACCCTTGCACACAACCCGGAGTCGCCACATGTCCCCCAATGTCCCATTAGTTTAATTAAGAGAAATTGAATTGAATTGAAATTTTGCAGAAAAGACCTTGAAATTGAAATACTCGTATATAATTATCTAGAAGTCCAATTTAGCCGATTCTTTTGCATAATGAACCTCATGAGATCTACTTTCACCCTATCCAGAAATAATTCATTTCTAAATAATTTACAATTCTATTAAAACTGATTAAATTCAAATTTTAATAGGTCATAACTTGCAATTTATAAATCCAAGTTGATTTTTTCAAATTGAATCTAATTAAATATACTTTCATCTCACAACACTTTGTTTCAAATTTTAAATATTTTAAAATATATTTTAAAACAGAATCCAATTGGGGTAGAAACCAAATCAAACCTAATTAGAGTTAATTGGAATTAAAGAATTGATTAATAAGCAAATATTAAACAAATGTTTCAGAAACTCAAGTGAAACTATAGTAAATATTTTAATTATTACCTGACTTTAGGTAATTCAAATACCAACTAAATATCAGTTCAAACTTAGTTTGAAATTTAAATTGAAACCACGGTTTAGTATGAACTAAACCAAATCAAATGGATTGTTTAAATCAAACTAAACTTAGTAGTTGTGTTGGATTAATATTTTACTTTAGGGAAAGATGAACTCAAATGAAATTAGGTCCAAACTCAAACTAGTTTATAAACTATTGAATGGTATCAATTGTTTTGGAGTTATACTTGACTTTAGTTGAACCAAATCAAATGAAACAAAAATAATAGGTTACAACCAACTCAGTTGAAGTACCGAGTAGATGCTGGATTATGAATGACTTAGGATGGCAGATAATAAACACCTATATGAAACCAACTCAAATACTTCATGAAAGTTCATAATTTAATTGAACTTGTACAATCAAATCGAAAGGTAAACTCAGTTCATTTTGAACTCAATTAGAATGAACCCTGACTCAAATTCAAATTGAATTGTAAACCCTTCCTATTGAAACCGAGCTCAAAACCAATGAAGAACAGAAGCCAAACCAATTTATTATTTTCAAATCTTAATGTATTCAAGCTCATGAAAGGTCAAAAAGTTTGAGTTGTTGTTCAAACTTGGACATGAACTTGCCTACCCAAGATTCACAAACCATAACTCTATTGCCATGATCCATTGTCTCGATCACACGACCACCATTGACAGAACATACTCCATACATGATGAACCAAAATTGGAACCTGCACGTGAACCCTTATGTCACATGTGCCCCAAAGACAACAACTATGTTGTTAACCCAACTCTTATGAGTTAGGACATGTCACTTGATCACACAACACAATGACACTGACACCATGCACATCATTGACCGTTGTTTGAATGCTTGTATGGTTGTTCATGAATGATCTTATTTATGTTAGATTCTTACGAAGAGCGAAGAAGTTGAAGAATCGACAATACAGACAAGTGGAACCTTTGACCATAACATATGTTTTATGCATTATAGTTGATTTTTGAACTAGGAATCCCTATAGGAATTTTGCTTTATGCTTAGTAAGTCCAGTAGTATGGATAGGACCATTATACCCTGACTTTGTAACCCATGAGTAGATGCTTAGATGCCATAACATGGATTGGGAAACACCATTATTAATTCCACCATGTAATGCATGGTTGATTACTTAACTACTACCACCTAATTAGTGAAACAATCTAGGTGGACTGACTTTGATTGGGTCATCAAAGTGTAGTCATTAATGGGGAATGTCACCCAATCACCAGAGATTGTACGAGTTCAAAAATTGAGTAGCTTCCATGTGTGACCGTGAGGAAATATGGGCTCTATTAGGATCGATAAGTTGTGGGAATCCTCCTGTGGAAGACCAGCAGATGTAGCTCTTGCAATTAGGTTGGACTAGGTTTGTCTTTTCGGACAGGTTGACTACTTCCCAAAAGTATTATGTTGATCCACCTAGCTACTTCACATATGAAGTTTAGTGGCAGAAGGGTCTCATCGGGAATCATGGATAAAGTACACAAACTTCTACAAAGTGTAAAAAAAACTAATCATGATTAGTCGTGGCCCCGATTACAGACAACTTTGAGAAACTCATCCAAGAATTGTCAGATTGATCTCATTCATCTCTTCCATCTAAAATAAATGGGTTGAAGCAATGAGGAGTATGGGAGCCAATATCAGAGGTCTGGGGTTCACCAAGGTCTATGGAGAGGCTTGGGACGACTCGGGGTGCACTAGGAAGCCCACGGGCTCAAACTGCTTGGGTTGTCACCAGGTCTACCGGACTACGACTGGGGCATACTAGAAGTGTCCTGCTACTGCTAGATTAGGCCATCCTGTTGAGGTAGGGAAAACTATTTTGCACAAAGGAAAACCAGGCACACCACTTTGCATGTCTATGTTTGATAAGTCAAATCGTGGTGAAGCTTGCCAATACATTATATGTGTTGACCCTTGTGGCTTGCAGGTTACTTTATCGAAAGGGAGGTTACGAAGTACGGTTATGACGATATACTCAGCTACTGCTTGTGAGTCGATGGACGCCACAAGATTAGATATTTATTCTGTTGCATGATTGTTTGTAAGCTAGCCATCACATAAGCAGGTGTGTATTGGAATTGCACTGGATCTTCGATATAAATACTATGGCATGTGATGTATTCTTGGTATTTCATTGCTTGACTATGTGTGTCGGCTATTGATCCAGGGACTGGCAATGTAAACGAAGAGATTCACAACCTATCACAAGACCAGGTCGCGACAATCAAATGAAAGTCGTGTTTGATTAAATTCCATATTGATTTGAATTTATTTCACAATTATCTCAATTCAAATGAAAACCAAATTATTTAGGGAAATTAATTTGACTTGGATATTGTTGGGTCTTATCTAATTTGTTTTTGTCCAACAATGTTTCAAATGGCTTGGGTTCCACCTATCGCTAGCTGGGTTTCCACTAGTTGGAAATGGATTTCAGCTTCCTATTTAACAAGCATTCAAATTTGCTAGCAAATCAATTCATCAAGGGTTTTTGTCTGAAAAAATTAATTCCCCATGAAAATTTTTAGCATATCAGATTTGGGAAAAATCTAGGATGTGAGCACGATCTTCTGGATAAGCTTGACAGGACTATATAAAATCCCACCAGGACTCTATAAAATCCCACCAGGACCGTATAAAAATAAGAGAGTTTTTTATATGCAAGGTCATGAACGAGTAAGATAAGACCTTTTTCACCGGTCGTACACGGAAATAATTTGTCAAAGTGTACCCATTCTAAGTAGGTATGCCCTAGCTTGAGCTTGAGGGTGCCATCCCAGGTGCTGAGCTTGGACTCGTCGTAGGCGAGAGTGATCGTCTTGATGTTCTCCATGGAAGTGTCGTTGACGGCAGCCGTGGTGGCCATGGTGAGAAGGCTGGTGTTGTAGATGGTGGTCTCCCTCAGCATGTACTCCACGCTGTAGATCTGGCGATCGAGGATGGGCTCCTCCATCCTGATCCACACGTCGGCGGTGACGCCACTGTTAGTGTCGCTGGCGTTGATGCAGTCGGTGATGTTGCCCTTGGTTACTCTTTTGAGAAAGAGAGTCATCACAAAGGAGTAGGTACGAATGGCGATGTTGTCCTTACATCCACCACGTGGAACGACAAAATGGTGTTGGTTGGCAGATTAGAATTAAGGGCCCTGCTACGCTTCCGCCTCACGAGCCGTTCAATTCTTTGACGCGAGTTGCCAGTTCCTTTTCTCTAATTTCCTGCAACAATACTCTTGTTGCGAAATCTTCTTTTCTCTAATTTTCTGCAACAATGCATTTGTTGCGAAACCTCCTCTTCTTTAATTTCCTACACCAAGTCCCTTGTTGCAGAACCTCCTTTTTCTATTTTTCTGCAACAAGATTCTTGTTGCAAAATTGCAAAACGCATCTCCCGTTGCGTCTATTTTTTGTGTAACAAAACACTTGTTGCAAATAAACTTGGAGCGCTTGGTTTGGTTGTTGGTCATGAGTGCTCAGTCTGCAACATACCACTTGTTTCGGTCAAGTCAACTGAAACAAGGGGTGAGTTGCAAGAATTGTGCTAGGATAGAGATTGTTAGATCCAAATCAAACCCAACGACTAAGGAGGAGGTGGACGTGCGCACAAACATCCACCGGTCGAGCGATAGCGTTTTCCTAGAATTAAGGCCGATGTTGGCCAAGACCCACTCTGAATCGCTCTTGCGGAACCCCGACATCATATCGTGGTGGATATTGCGCACCCGTATTAAAGAATTGTGCCTCAGTTTAGATGGAAAACCTAAACATCACATCCGGGTACATTTGAGCAATAATCCCATCACACATCCGTGTAAGTTTTCTTGCACAAACCCAACAATTTTAAGCAATAATTTTTTGGCTGGATTCAACTAATCTTTTTATTAATAGTTTGGTAGCTTATTACAAATTGGATATTGTAACAAAAAAATTTATAAACAACATGGAGGTTACTGATGGCACTAGAGTAAGCTAGGAAGAGGTAGGGTTTTTCATCGCATTTATTGATTACATTTGGAGACGTATTGACCATTACAAAGTTGGATCAAGAGATCATTCGTATGTGCCCCTCCTGCACACTTTGAAAAAAAACATTGACAAAAAAACTCACTGTTGAAATTGTATGTAGGTTCATTATCTTCACATACTCTAACTAATTAAATAGGGTGTTTATTGTGTTCAAATTGTGTTCTTTCACTAAAAACTCCCTAAACGTGTTGCACCTAGGGTGATAGATAGAAATGGTGAACTGATTATTCCCCATTCCATCATCAATATCAAATCGTCACCATAGTCGACTTCACGAGTAGGTGATGGACACATCATCCTTAAAGGGTGTAGGTAAGTATTGAATGTGTAGAAAATGGATAACCAAAACAACATCATCTTCGTACTCCACCATGGACGTGTAGCAAATTTTCTCTTCATCGTTTACATGCCTGGTGAACCAAATTAGGAGTAGTTTTGTCTTGCTATTGTGTTGTCTCACTATCCTCCACCTATATTGGTCATGTTTTATGTCTGTATGGTATGGAAGGCAAAAACTGAGAGACGGCAAAGAAACTCAAAGCACGTCTCAAATTAACATGTCAGTGAGAGGCTTAGTAGCAAAGTATACTATTTCTTATAGCCCAAAGGCTCAGGCCAGCCAATCAGATGCTTGGAAGAAATCAAAGTATGGTTACGTGACATTAAAGTGAACGCGGGATTTGATAGAGACACACTCACAGCAAAATTTGGAGCAGTTATCTCGGACCATAGGGGGGAATTTATAGCGACTGGTAATGACATTAGTAGAAAACATGCCTTTAATCCCGGTTCGTAAGGGCTTTAGTCCCGGTTTTGCAACCGGCACTAAAGGGTGGGGACTAAAGCCCCCTTCCCCCTTAGTCCGTGTTGAACCGGGACTAAAGGCCCTTCACGTGGCGCGCTGGGGCTGGAGGACCTTTAGTCCCGGTTGGTGTTACCAACCTGAACTAAAGATATTTAGATATTTTTTTCAATTTTTTAATTTTTTTAATATTTTAATTTTTTTTAAATATTTGAGTTATTTGACAATTTAATCTCTAATCATCCTTTCTCACCGCTCCAGCGTTGAACACACATTTCAAATCGTCTAACTTTCCGGTTGGACTAAAGATATTCAGATATTTTTTTAATTTTTTAATTTTTATTTTATTTTTTAAAATATTTGAATTATTTGACAATTTAATCTCTAATCATTATTATTTTTTAAATATTTGAATTATTTGACAATTTAATCTCTAATCATCCTTCCTCATCGCTCAAGCGTGGAACACTCATTTCAAATCGTTTAACTTCCCGGTCGGTCACCCATTCTCTCACTGCTTCAGCCCCAGCACACTTAACTTTCAGGTTCTATCGCTTGTAGTTTCCAAGTCTGCACTTATTGTTTTCCTGACAATAGTAAGCTATCAATCCTATTAACCCTTAGGTCTTGATGTCACATGATTTAATTTTTTGAATTCCAAACAATTATTAAAATAAACAAAATAAGTAATAATAATATTGAATTTCAATGAAAATAAAATAAGTAATAATACAAAAATTTTTCATTTTCGCCATTTATTCATTTAATATGGCATAATTAATATCTTTAAATTTGTAAATCAAAATTTGTCAAATAATATAACCTTTATTATCATAAAAATGTGAGGAATCCAAATATGACATCATTTATTTATTTATAAATAAAAATGTTTTTTAATTTTTTTTAATTTTTTGGAAAAAAACTTATTTTTGAAATAACTTTTTTTACTTTTGAAATTTTGAGAATGTGAGAAAACTTCACCGGGTAAAACCGGGTGAAGTCGAGTCCCAATTTTTCTCTAGTTTTGCTTACATATTAAACTCTTTTTCGACGTCGTATGCAAAAGTTATGGTTGTTTTACATTTTTTCTGTTTATTTGCAAAAACGGTCAAAATTCATATTTCAAAATTTCTATACTAACTAGACAATAAAACCTAAATAATAGTATTTTTAATTATTTCACTAGGAGACTACATACAGAGCAGAATAACTATATCTACATTCTAAAGTATGTCTATATACATCTGTATGTAGTTCCCTAATGAAACATCTAAAAAGACTTATATTTAGGAATGGGAGAGTACATCTCAAAGGATTTTATTTTTTAAAGATTTTATCTTTTTGTTTATTTTCCATAAAACTAAAAAAGGTGGTCCATCGGGGGGTAGAGTTCGAAAATTTCAGAAACCCTTTAGTTCGGGTTGGTGTCCATCCAATCATACCGTCGACTACATCTGCTAGCATCGTCCCAGTCAGAGTCACAACTAAGGTTAACCAAGCCAGAGTTAACCCTTTCTACCTTCATCTGCTATCTTTCATGCATTTAATGATTTTTTGAGCTAAATAATCCTGAAATTGAAAAAAGCCCTACAAATGAACTCTGAAAAGGTTGAAATTTTACATGGTATCATCATTTCACCCACATAGCTGGTGCTAAAAAGTTGAGAGGATTACGGCAAAAATTGGATGCGCTTCGTGTATAAACTGAACCATCTCCTTCGAAGTATCAAGGTTTCAGACGAAAACCCATCTGTTACAAATGCATTTCATTTTTTTAACGTATTTCAACTCCGAACTTTTTGTGCATTCAATATGCATCATTCAAAGCCACATCCTCAAAGTTCAACCCGTTCTAACCTCATTTGCTAATTTTCATGCATTTAATGATTTTTTTGAGCTAAATGACCCTGAAATTGGAAAGCCCTACAAATGAACTCTGAAAAGGTTGAAACTTGGCATGTTATCATCATTTCACCCATATACCTTGTGCTAAAAAGTTTAGAGGGTTATGGCAAAAACTGGATGCACTTCGTATACAAACTGGACCATCTCCTTCGAAGTATCAAGGTTTCGGACGAAAACCCATCTGTTACAAAGGCATTTCATTTTTTGAACTTATTTTAACTCCAGAATTTTTGTACATTCAATATGCACCATTCAAAGCCACATCCTCAAAGTTCAATCCTTTCTAACTTCATTTGCTAATTTTCATGCATTCAATGTTTTTTTGAGCTAAATGACCCTGAAATTGAAATACACTATAAATGAACTCTGAAAAAGTTGAAACTTGGCATGGTATCATCATTTCACCCACATAGATTGTGCTAAAAAGTTGAGAGGGTTACGACAAAAACTGGATGCACTTCGTGTATAAACTGGACCATCTCCTTCAAACTAGACAAACTATTTTTAAACTCAAGTTATTCACAATCTAGGGTTTGTAGCAAATGTGAATAAATTCATATTTAAGCCATTCAAATTTGAAAATTAATGGCACAAACAGAAACTAGACAAAATTTTGAATATAATGAAAAAGAATCACTCAAAAACATCAAATATCCTAAAAGATATAAGCAATTTAAAACAGAAACTTTTAGAACCCCTTTAGTCCGGGTTGGTGTCTCAAACCCGGTTGGAGACACCAATCGGGACTAAAGCCTCAACCCCTTTAGTCCTATTTCGTGGCACGAACCGGGACTAAAGCTCCGGAACAAATCGGCACTAATGATGCTCTTTAGTGTCGGTTCAAAACCCAACCGAGACTAATGCTATGGACAAAAGATTTGTTTTCTACTAGTGTGAAAAGATGAACCTTTGCTTCGACTCGTTCACAAAAGCCATTGCAGTGAGGTTTGGTTTGAATCTTGCTAATATCGTTGTATGCAATAACATTGAAGTGAATTCATATAGCGTGGAGGTGCTGAATGCATTGAGCCAAGGCTACTCTTCTTCAGTCGCTTCATGTGCTAGAGAAAATAGCAAAGTTATGTACATGTGGAGGTGGTTTTGTTTGATAGATGATTGTTATTTCATGCCATTAGATTTTTCTCATATCACTTATGATCATTGTAATAGAGAGTGTAATCGAGTAGCTCATGAACTAGCAAAGTCAGTTATATTTTCTTCTCCGAGTGTTTGAATGGATAACGCCCCTGATGAGGTTATCCCTCTACTTGTAAACGAGGCTACTTTACTTATAAATGAATAGAGGAGAAGTTTATAAAAAAACGACGCATATCCAAAGAGAATAGAAAAGTTCTGTATGACAATGAAAAACGGCAGGGAAAAGAGCGCGTTGGATTCTAGTATATACATGTTATATTAACACAATGATTTGAAGTACAAGAAAACGAATTATTTCTAGAATTCTAACCTACGACTGGATGTATTGGTAAATGGTAATGCCTCTTCAAACGGATGCATGTCAACGTTCAATTAGAAAATGTTTGGCTCAATCAGAAAATACAGTGTGGTTCTTGATTGTATGGAAAACTCTTCGCTTCAACCAACGGATAGCACGCCAGCATCCGCCCTCTCGTCCACGCGACGCTTGTCGCTGCTTGCTTTTTTTTATGCTAGTGGTTTTCTACAGCAACGTCCTTGTTGTAAAAAAAAAGTTAGAATAACAAGTCTGTTGTAAAAAATAAGAAAATATAACGAGATTTCTGTTGTCAAATTTTTTTACAACAAGACCTCTGTTGAAAAAAAATTTGCAACAAGGCCATTGTTGCAGGAAAAATTTGCAATTTGATCTAAGTTGCAAAAAAATTCGCAACATTAACCGTGTTGCCGAATTTTCCTGCAACACAAGATGTGTTGCAATACTAAAAAGTCTCGCAAGACCGTTTTATTCATCAAACCTGACGATTAGTGAGGCGATGGATTTTTTAAAAGATCCGCCGGCCAATGCGTAGCAGCGTCCTGATTGTATATGCGTTTTATATGAAGATTTCTTTTAAATAATTGAATAAATGGTCGAATAGTTCAAAAGCATTTATGGGTTAAAGTTGACTTTGTTTTGCATTAGTATACAAATTTTCATGAAGAAAAAACCAACATTAACTTTTGGGCAAAAAGCTAAAAAAAATTTGCTACTATAGATCATTATTCACACTATTTTGACCGAAATTTTGTTTTTTTAAGTCAAAGTTTAATTATTATTTTTTGAATTTTTTCTCATAAATACAATGAAAAGTCCAGTTTATTTTCAGATTTTTTTAACCTTTTATTGTATTGCTAAAATAAATTGCATATAAGGTGTATATACACCCAGAAAGCAAACGTTCACGTCCGGCTTAATCACCATAGAGTTAGTAGTACTTGCATTGTACGTGTACGTAGCATGCCTAGACGCAGCTCGATGCCCTCCGGTGCGCCACCGGCCTTGGCCATCTCCGTGCACATCATCGACCACTTCTGCTAGCTGCTCGCGGTCGCTGTCGCTCTCGCAGGCACCGGCCAACAACTCCGTCCTCTGCCCCGGAACTACCTTCGCGTCGAGCTCCTCCATCAGCTCGGCGAACCGCAAGTCCCCGTGTGCGACGGCGGAGCCGTAGCGCTCGAGGCTGATGCACGCGCGGGCTTTGCGGAGGTAGGCCCTGTGCATGGTGGGGTCGAGGTCGGCGGCCCTGGTGGCGTCGGCGGCCGCGGCGGCGAAGTTGCCCGCCCTGATGAGCGCCTGCGCTCGCTCGGCGTAGAGCGCCGCGGTCGGCAGGCCGTCGTGGATCGCCTCCGTGAACAGCAGCGCCGCCGCCGAAGCCTGGCCAACATCCATGGAATTGAATTGATTTATCGCTTTGTGTCTTTCCTCTTTCGCGTTGGAGTCTTGGAGACCTATTTGTTGTGATTATATATGACCAGCAGCAGTAGGATATTTCACGTACGCCAACGGCCGTGGTACGCGTGATTTATATGGAAATTGATAACACCACCGACTTATGGAATTGAGTATGTCTTACCGTGTAGAGACCTCCGTAAGTACTACTAAAAATACCGCACCGATTCAAAATGGCCAATGATCTGAGTTTGGGCCGGTCGCACCGTAATTACAAGATGCCACTTGTTCTGACCTTTAGATCTAGCAGAAAAAAGAAAAGAAAAAACGATTTGCCTCATATCTTCTTCAACCTCACCCATCTTATGTTCGTGCAGCTTCCCGCATCTCGCCATCTCGCGGAGCTCCCCTCCAATGCCTCATGTCCCCTCCAATGGCCGTCTCCGTCGCCGGTCGTCACCGTCGATGGACGTCCTTGTCGTCGGTCCCCACCCTCGCCGGTCGTCTTTGTCACTGCCTTGACCCATGCAGCAGTTGCACCTGTGGTTGCAGCTCTCAGCGGCAACGGTTGTAGCTCCGTCGCCGTCCCTCGCCGTTGATGAGCGTTGAACGGAATTGTGTCGACGACACCGACCAATCAATCAACGCCGTTGGATGGATGTTGCAAAAAACTTTGCCGGTCGTAGCAAAACCTGACTACGGTTGCAGCAAATCGCCGTCGACGCCGTCGCGAGGTCACAACTCCGTCTTGATGGATGTAGCAAAAATGTTCACTGGTAGTAACAAAAACCAATTACAGTTGCAGCAAATTGATGTCGCCGCCGTCGCAAGGTCGCAGCTCCACCCTGATGGATGTAACAAAACACTTCACCGCTAGTAGCAAAAAACAACTACGGTTGCAACAAATCATCGTTGGCACCGTCGCGAGGTCGCAGCTTCGCCTTGATGGATGAAGCAAAACACTTCACCGGTAGTAGCAAAAATCAAGTATGGTTGAATCTTTAATATCTACAGTTGAAACATTTATGACAAAAATTGCAATTCTTTTCCACTTGCTCGGTGTCGATCGCAGCTCCGGTCGATGCTTGCCGCACCGCTT
This sequence comes from Hordeum marinum, assembly GCA_022496015.1. NCBI lineage: Eukaryota > Viridiplantae > Streptophyta > Magnoliopsida > Poales > Poaceae > Hordeum > Hordeum marinum. Next base: position 333,439,399 of record CM039677.1, on the reverse strand, counting down.
GGCTTGCAGGTCGCAGCATCCGATACTCGCCCCCATGACACTTGACCATGGCGACAGGCACAGGGCGCAAGGGCGCTGCTATGGCAACGAGGTTGCAGCAAAAAAGGCGTGGGATTGGGATTCAGTACTTGTGGTGCACGGCTGCGCACGAGCTCACTTGGTGGTCCTCGCCGGGGAAAGAGGAAAGAAGATGGCCGGTTGAGGTGGAAAGGAAGAAGATAAGACAAAGAAAGAAAGAAAGCAGAGGAGGGCATGAGGCCAAAATGGTTCGGCCGGCGCGCCGTCCTGAAACACGTTTCCATTCAAAATCCATTATTTGACATGTATTCTCTTCGTCCGGAAATTTTTGTCATAAGAATGGATGTATCTAGATGTGTTTTAGTTCTAGATACATTCATTTTTATCCATTTATGCGACAAGTAATTTTGGATAGAGGTAGTATATATACATGCACTCCTGGAGGACTTTTAAAGTATTTAAGGATCAACCTTAAAGGTCCTTGTATACATCTACAATCGGACCCCTCAATCCATCTCAAACGTCCGGACAGGTCGTCCGGTTATCAAAAATTGACTCAGATGGGCCTCTTAAACCAACATGAAACGCGTGGGCTGACCGGCACCTTCATATCCAGGCCAGATATGAGGCGGACATGGGGATTCTAGGCACGTCCGCCGCGTCGGCCTAACGATATGGCCCCATGCGGGCTCGCCCGGAAACCCAATCATTCGACGGGCGCCTCGACCGTCGCCGCGGTGTGAACGCCGCGTGGCTCCGCTCCGGCTCCCCGTCCTTATCCATAGCCGGCTATTTAAGTCGACCGGCGTCCCCTGGCCCTAGCACACACCCCTCCTCCCTTTCGCCGCCGTCACTCGAGCCCGTCAGCAATGCCCCCACGTCGTCACCAGTACACGATCCAGCAGCGTCTCTGGCTCCTTGAGCAGGTCCGGATCCGAAGGGCTACGGGGCTACCTCTAGATCCGTAGGAGGATTTCGACGAGGCCGAGGACGTGGAGGAGCTGGGGGTGGATTAGGAAGAGGAGCAGGAGCCGGCGGACGAGGCGCTGCCGCTAGCTGTGTGGAGGACCAGCAGTAGCCGGCGGAGGATGCGCCGGCGCTAGCTGTGGGGGAGGACCAGCAAGAGCCGGCAGAGGAGGCGCCTCCGCTGGATGTTGGGGAGGAGGAGGCGCCGGCTGTCGTGGATCTGTGGCCCGAGCAGCTGGCCATCCTAAACTCCATCCACTCGGAGTCAGCTATGGAGGCCGGGCGGCTTCGTCGGCAGCAGATGGAGGTGGTGCATGCGGCTCAAACCATCTCCGATGATGATGATGAGTAGTATAGTAGTCAGTGAAAAATATAGCGTGCTATAGCGCCGCTAATAGCACGCTATAGCATATTGAAAATCGTCTCGGTAAATTGATATATGTAGAATGTCTCGCTAATAGCACGCCATAGCATGCTAATAGCATATTTTCAGGGGCGTCGCTATTTCGTATAGAGAGCTATTTTTTTCCCTTGACAGTAGTACGTAGTACCTAGTCGTTTCATTTGTATGCTTTTGTATGGAAGTAGGGGACAGGGCGGGCCCGTAAAATCTAGGGCCCTGTGTGAAACTAAAAAATAAGGCTCTATCTTATAAAAGAAATATCATACAATTATAATGTATATATATCTCATAGAAAAATTATAATGTATATATTATAATGTCTAACATAACAATTGGACATGTACAAAATTATGCCTATCCGACTTCTGATTGCTATTTATTTGAACATTCTCGTTCTTTTAGTATTCGTTGAAATGAAATATTCAATGATATCCTCGTAATCAATTTTCTTCAACATTTCACTCTCAAATGCTATTGTGGCCAAATCATTGAGACTTTTTTTTAACGTGATAGCATACAGGGTTTCAATTTTTTTAAGAATAAAAAAAGTCCATCATTTTTTAAAAAAAGTTCATCATAAATGTTAAAAAAAATCATTGATTTTAGAAGAAAAATAACCGAATTGGAAAATTTTCAATAAATTGAAAAAAGTTCATCAATTTCAAAAAAAAGTTGATTCAATTAAACAAATATCTCTTTATAAATGGTTCACGAATTTTAAAGAAACCACGCATTCAGAAAACGAAAAAGAAAAGATAATAAATAAATAATAAACCGACCTGAAGAACAAACTATAAAAGAGTAAAAAACGAAGTCCCTATGCAGTTATGTGGTTATATCTTGATGGTTGGAACTAACTGCTCGTAATGAAGCTGTTGGTGGTTTGATTCTCTATTACCATATTTTTTTATACTAGCAAACATGCCTGTGCGTTGCAACGGGAGAAAAGAAAAACCATCCCTCATACACACCTTCGACGACACCAGCAAATCATTTGAAGTCTTTCATGTGTGAAAAACAACATGATAGATGGTGTTGTGCACAAACATAATAATGGGTCGATTTTTTAAGTGTATTAAAGTTGTGTCCACTTTATTAGACAACAAAAATATTTACCTAGTTGCCGGTATCAATTCACATCTTCCCTGTGTTTCTCCTAAGTGATACCCAACAAATAATGCATTAGGCTCAAAATAGCAAGACACACTTTAGTAATCAATGATACCATGTGCATAAGCGCATATTTTTGTCTTCTTGATATATGTGTTTGTAAATGTAATTCAAGTCAAGATTTAATTTGATTGCAAACATTTAAGATATCTTCAGCAAAAACAATCAATCTATATGGATATGTATAACGAATAGGCATTTGGAAATACCCCATATAAAGGAAATTATTAATTAAGGGTGAAACTAAATATAATTTTAGAAATAATTAAGATGCAAGATAATATCATATTTCGAATCTACACATTTTTCTAAGCTATTTTCGTATATAACATTCTTATTTTGAAGTTAGGATTTAAAATATATGAATATTTTGGAAAATATTAAATCTGTGAGAAAAATGACGGTGAATGACGGTGAACGGACAGAAACACTCCGTGCTTTATTATTAGATAAAGATTTATATAATAACGGAAAAAATGAGGATTCATCAAAAAAAATTGGGCCCCCAAGAATTTTGGGCCCTGTGTGGGCCGCACATCTGGCACCACTATGGGCCCGGGCCTGGTAGGGGATGAAATATGAGAGAGTTGGAGGTGGACGAGCGTATTTGAGGCTTGACCGGACAGTGTCCGGTCCAGCTGTAGATGCTCTTATAATGTATATATCTGCCTACTTTCAGATGAAAAATAATTTCTTTTAAAACTTTGAAGTATAGTAAATGTTTTGTAGAAGTCCTTTAACTCAAAGTGATTTTGTCCCCGGGAGATTAATCACTGACAATATCCTTATAATGCTTATGAGGGTGTGCGTAAAAAAAGGCAACCAAACAGGTTTATGTGCGGTTAAATTGAATATGCGCAAGGCCTATGATTGTGATGAATGGGTCTTCTTATATAATATGATGCATAAATCGGTGTTCCATGAGCAGTTTATAGAGATAAATATAGGTTGTGTTGTGAGATATAAGGTGAGACATAATTCTCAAGCGACTGGTACTTCCACCCTTATTAGAGGAATTCTCTCTCCCTACCATTTCCTTCTAAGGGCTTTCTAATACTTACTTCGTCAGAAAATAAGTGCCACTAATTTAGTATAAAGGTATACTAATCAATGACACTTATTTTATGACGAGGGAGTATGTTGCACTATCAAGAAGACATTGGTGGCATTGAGGAAATTGATGGATGCAGAAATGCATCATTAGTATCATATCTTTTATTTGCTGATCACTCATTAATTCTTATGTGTGCGGATGTTTTAAATGTACCTACCTTACAACAAGTTCTAGGTACTTACTGTCAAATTTTGGGTGAGATTGTCAGTTTGGCAAAGTCAAGACGGATGCTGGACTTCTGACCGGCTCACGCGGAATGGCATCCCCCCCCCCTCTCGACAACACCATACGCACACTTTGTGACCAAATGCCAGACACCATGCACCCCCTTCTCGCAGGCTGCCCCTTCTCTAGAAAGATATGGCATGAGATCCTGAGTTGAGTGAGAGCCATGGTCAACCTACCCGATGCTGCCACAGAGTTCTATCCTGGTGGGCAAGATTGTGCAGTCGCACCCTTGCTTCCTATCGCAAGGGCCTATCCTCCCTCATCATCCTCACGGCATGGCGGCTTTGGAAACACCACAACGGATGCATCTTCAATGGGGACCAGCCATCCATCACTGGCATATGTTCTGCCATCAAGGATGAGGCACGCCAATGGACAAAGGCTGGTGCCAATGGGCTAAAAGTCATAATAACCGAGATGTAGACCAGATAGCCATCGGGGCCGAGCACCCCTGTTGTTCTCTATTCTGCTCCATCGATCACCACCATGCCTCTTTGCGTTTATGGCCATGTGATCGAATGTAATCCCATATTGTAAAACTCTTCTTCTATCAATAAAAAGATACGCAATCTTTATGTATTCGTAAAAAAAATCTGAGACCTGATAATGCTAATTCTAGAGCTGAGATTGATAATGCTAATTCTAGAGCTAAGATTTGTCCACAATTAGATATTGATATTGAGGCTCTTTCTGACAATTACCTTAGTCTACCTGCTATGTAGGAGCAGATATGAGTGATTGTTTCAAGGAAAATCATTTAAATCAACCAATTTCTTGACTCATCAGTCGCGTGGCGCACCGTTGGATCACGCATGATCAAGCGGTCCAGTTTGCCTAGCGTGTTTATGCTAGAGTACTAGGTGAACTAGTGGGCTCCACCCACGTGGGAAGCAACGTGCCTTCTTATGCATACTAGTAGAATGCTCGTGTGTTGATATGGGCCTTTTAATTCTTGTTCTTATCACACCATAGTATACGCCCGTATAGTTGCATAAAAATTATTAAATATTTGGCCCCTGCCAATGACATCGCCTTGACCTTTCGTATTATAATGTATATATATAATTATTTGTATGCATCTCGTTTAAATGTGTATAACTCGATGGGTTTTTAGTTCGTTTCATCATAATTACGTTAGTTACTTCGTCAATCCAGAGATGATGAACGTGTTGAAGAAGAAGAAGAAGAAAGACTCGGTTAAGCCATCAACATGAAATGTAATATATGAACATCAATTATTAGCTTCATTTTTTCTTGCAAAACACATTGACTATATCTTTATCATCAGTAGCATCGGTAGTTAAGGCTCTAGGAGAACTGGTGACTCAACCTTCACCCTTTCTAGTAACCCCATTGGTATGAATGCATCATTTAGACAACATAACAACACTTCACATGGCAATTGGAGATCAAAATACTGGTGTGAAATAAAAATAGCATTGGTGCATACCTTATCCTCAGGAACAACAACATGTGAATGTACCACATTACACAAGAGGTGCTTCTTCAGGTGAACCAAAATACATCGATAGTCTCAAATGAATTGGTTCCCCTCACTCAACAAATCTATGTATCTATTCTCATAATATTTATCAAAATCAAAAGGAAAGTTAATTATAAAATAAATACATGAGGAAGCAATACACAACATAAGCTCTCTCTCTCATCTAAATAAGAGCAGTAACAACATTCCAAATTGCATCTCTCCTCTCTCTCGCTCCAACTATTTCCCCCCTTCTCTCCCCTCGAATCATAGTACCAACAACACCGTACATTATCTCATCTCTCTCTCTTTTTGTTGTCGAATATCTCTCTCCCAGTCCCCGCTCTATATATCAGCAGCGACGACACAAAACATCAATAGTAGCATAGTAGCGACGACGGAACAAGTAACAACAACATCCTAGCACCAAAAAACTTTACATCACCCACAATTTTCGCCCTGTCTCCCTGCTCGTATTCAGCACCAGGCCGCCCCTACGTGTGGGCCGTCCCCTGCCCTTTCCCGCTCGAGTGACTCTATCTCCTACCTTTTCGGCCCTCTTTGCATGGCATCGTGCTTCCCTATGCTTTCCCTCCTCTCTAGGTACATATTGGGTGTTGTTGGATTTGGAAGGAACACCCAGAATCAGGAAGAAGATCAGGACCGAGCGGAAATTATCTATAGAAAAGACAAAAACCAGTCGAGGGTATGTGTGTGGTTCGATGAAAATAGTTCAGAGAGAGTTGTTTGTTGGAAAACAAATCAGGGGGAGATGGGATAGCGCGACTGACGGAGGTGTGACAAAATGAAACAAATAAGAACTCCCTTTTAATAGCAGACGAAGCTAAATACCGGTGTGGCGGAACAACTAATAAAGGCACTAAGCATGGTTATTCTACGCCAAGGGAAATGTCTCGAGTTGTAGTTTGGTCTATGATTCTACAAACAATCTGCGCCAGGGGAGACTTTTCAGGCGTCCAAGAATCCAAGATCATGGTCCCTTGTGTCATCTCCCTGAGCGAGGCGACTGAGGGCTGCTCTCTCCCTCCGGTGTCTCAACCTCCCCCTGACCCCCTTCCGCCGTCGCGTTCCTTCTTGAAGGTGTTGATTGGTATGCGGCGGTTTGAAGTGTTATGAGCGTGGTGGGAATTCTCCGGAGGGCGCAACGGTTGCGGGTCATCATCGTTTTCGTCGATCTGACATTGTTGACATTAGTTTCTTTCTCATTTCTCCTTTGTTTTGTTTGGGCGTGTTTGTGTTGTTTTCCCTAGCAATCATGTCACCATTGTATCAGGCGGTTGCTATATTAATATAGCTGGGCGAAATCCTATTTCAAGAAGTGCAATGTCTCCTACAGTTTAAGTTTGTAGCCCAGCCAACATCAACATGATATATTTCCACTTTACTCTTGCATATAAAATGTTGTAAAAGAAAGGAAACATAAACGTGGTTGATTCTTACCACAAAAAGTGTATCCAAAGCCTACAGTTTGAGCTAAGGAACGTTAGCACCGATGCTTGATTGATGCCAGCCATAGACTCACAAGAAATTGATGGTCTTCAGTATATCAATTCTTGCTTCTGAATCTGCAAGAACCCGACATATAGGTGGGGTAACAGAGACAGTGGACAGCCAGTGTGGTGGCCGGCGCTGTGAAATTAATCGAAAGAGTCGTCGCCGAAGGCACCGACGGCTACCACAACTGGCACCTGCCATTTCTATCGCTAGAATCCAAGGAGGTAGGTGCACCGAGAGGATCAGAGGCGCAAAATGTATAGCAAGACTTGTTGGTTGCTGGTCACTCTTGCCGCGGGATGGAGCGTGAGATGTTCGGATCGTGTTCGATGCACTATACTTGCTCAAACAAAAAGATTAAGATCATTTCGTCATTGCAAGGAGGGATAACATAGAGATGATAGAAAGTGGCCGTCACAAAAAGAGGTGCTCCTAGCAAAATTTGTACAAAATTCTATGCAAATTCATTCAAGCACAATCAAGCGCACACGCACTGAGCACTCACGCATGCATCACCCTGGCTTGCCCAGTTGTTACGCACCCTGGCTTCTCGGCCCCTGTGGCACCTTCAAATACAAGAGAGGGAGAGGAGGGCCTACATGGGTCACCACTGCCAATCACAACATTCCGGCCGCCACCCCTACATCTTGATCTACCACTTCGAGATTGATTCAACTCACCTCCCATCGACAACAATGAACTCGGTGGCCGCACATGGAGGTGTCGAGAGACATGCGGCACGCGTGGAGGCATCGAGAACATGCGGTGTGGGTGGGCAGCATCATGTGGAGGCCCGTGGTCCGAGAAGAGGACCGGCGGCTAGGGATGGCGGAAGAGGAGGGGGTGCATAGGTCATACACATGGTTTTCCCCATTTTTGGAGAAGTACATCGTGTCAGAAGGAAGATAATAAAAGGAAAAATGTATATTTACGTGTTAGATTTCTTAAAATCCATTATTTGTTTCCTAAAAAATTGCACTAATGGAGGGATCGGTTGATTTGATTCATTTAGGAAAGTGAGATGCATGTTTTTTGTATGATAGCGAAGTACTGATTTGCAAGGAAAGAGTGGAGAGGAAATAAATCAGTGGATTTCCAAAACAAATGCACCAATGGAGGGATCAGTTGATTTTGTTAATTTCAGAAAGTTAGATTTGTGATCTTTTGTATGTTAGGAAAGTACTGATTTGTAAGGAAAGAGTGGAGAGGAAATAAATCATTGGATTTCCTACAAAAAATTGCACTAATGGATGGATCAGTTGATTTGGCTAATTTCGGAAAGTTAGATCTGTGATCTTTTGTATGTTAGGAAAGTATTGAGTTGTAAGGAAAGTGTGGAGAGGAAATAAACCGGTGGACAAGAAAACCAGCATGGAGGGGTGATGGTGGGACGTGAGACGGAATAAATCAGACAAAATAGATGTTGGTGGGAGGAGAGACAAAAAAATGGATGAAGGCGGGAGGAGAGACGAAAATAAACCACACAAAGGTGGGATGAGAGACGAAAATAAACCAGTGAATGCCGGCTACCAAACCTACCATCACGACCGCAGACTCCCCCTTTAGAAGTGGAGATACCCTCGCTAATTTCAGAAAGTTAGATCTGCGACCTTTTGTATGGTAGGAAAGTACTTATTTGTAAGGAAAGTGTGGGAAGGAAATAAATCGGTGGATTTCCTAAATAAAAGTGCACTAATGGAGAGATCAGTTGATTTGGTTAATTTCGGAAAGTTAGACCTATGATCTTTTGTATATTCAAAAAATATTGATTTGTAAGAAAAGAGTGGAGAGGAAATAAACCAGTGGGCAAGAAATACCAACATGGAGGGGTGATGGTGGTAGGTGAGAAGGAAACAATCAGACGAAATAGATGTTGGTGGGAGGAAAGGCGAAAAAACCGAACGAAGGTGGGAGGAGAGACGAAATAGATGTTGGAGGGTTGATTCCATGTATGACTTATAAGCTTGGAGGGTGGGACGAAGGAGTGGAGAACGAACAAACGACGTACAAACACACCATCACAACTCTAGACTCCCCCTTTAGGAGTACAGATTAGGAGTAGAGATTTGGCAAGATAAGAAAATACATGTAAACAAATTGTATTAGGAAAATTGTGATTGTGATTCCATAGTATAGATAATGATATAAAATAAATGTCGTAATGTGTGGGGTTAAATATTTGTTATTGTTGACTATATGATTTACTTTGGGAGGTTATAAAGAAAAATCTTTGGTCTACATTTTAAGAAGGTGATCTCACATATATGGATGGTTTTTAAATTCTCAATTACCTTACATGATTTAATTGAATGGGCACCTGCCAAAGAAAACCCACAAAAATAGAAGGAGTGTCATACAAATTGATTTGGTTTTTAGTGGGAGGGGGAAAATCGGGTGGTGGTGGTGGTGGGAGCTGAGACAAAAATAAACCAGTGGGACACAGTGGTGAGAGGTAAGACGAAAAAACTAGTTGATTGTGGGAGAAGAGACAAAAATAAACCGGTGAACACCCGCTACCAAACCTACCATCACGACCGCAAACTCCTCCTTTATGAGTAGAGATTTTTTGGGGTTTGTTTCCATATTATTGTTTGGATTCTTTGAGTTTGTTTCCATGTATGATTTTGAAGCTTGGAGGGTGGGAACATGGTGTGGCGAATGAACGAATGACATATGAATGCACCACCAATTCCTGAGTAACAATGATCATCGCACACCCATCGACAATTTTTCTTCTTTTTAAAGCAATATCTCGGGGGAAACTTGCTCACACATACTTGATGAAAATTGCACTGTCAATCTGCCCTTTTTTGCATCGAGGCGGCGGTTGCTGAAGCTATGTGTTTGCAAAATAAGGAAGGCTATGATGCTGCTGATTTTTTGGGGTTTGTTTCCTTGTAGGACTTTTAAGCTTGGAGGGTGGGACAAAGGATGTTGGGTTCTACCGTAGGTGCATCACATGAAAATTAAAATTTCCTACGCACAGAACATCCAAGAACATGTTACGGAGATGGATCCCGGTTCGTTACCACTAGACGCGCAGTACCGTGCAGCGGAAGTATAGTTGGGGCAGCGCGTTCGTGTGGTGTGTCTCCTCCTTGTCCGATCTCTCTCGAACAGCCGGCCTAATCTCCCTCAAACAGCCGGTCTTCGGATCCCACGTACAAGTTCGCCAGAGTGGCGCAAGTGCACCACCTCTAACGGTATCCGCACGTGCAGGAGGAACACTGTGCGGCGGACTGCTAGGCCTGATCACACAGTCATCGGCGACAAGTGGAGGTGGCTAGTTGCAACACATGCAAAGCCGCAATGATGGTGCCGAAGCGATCAACCAGATGGGTGTGCCGCACCTCCACTATATATGAGCATCCGGCGCAGGCTCAACTCTTGGGCCTCGCACGGATCCTAAAGCCCACTTGTTTCTTCCCTTAAGCACGCGATCCTTTAGGTTCTCGTCCACTTGGTCGCGAGTCAGATGACATCCGACTCGACTGGTCAGTAGCGGCCTCTAGCAAGACGGGCCGACTCCAAGTGTCTGATGAAGCTGGTTAGGCGAACATGTACTTCACACTTCTGTTCCCTTTGCCACACGATATATGTTGTTGTGCAAAAGGCGACATGGTCATCCTTGTTGCAGCACGACCTCTTTCTCGTTCCGGTGAATACGACCAACATTTGGATTATCTCATAATCCTCATTGCATGGCCATGCTTATCCAGGTCGGATCACCCGAGGGGGACAGAGTATATCTCTCCTGATCGGAGGGGCAAATCTCATATTGCTCGACCATGTCTCGCAGCATGAATCTAGACAAGCCCGAAACCTACCTTTGTAACTACCCAGTCACAGAGTAGCGTTTGGTCGTCCCAAAGCAAGTATGTCACCATCCCGAGTACATGCGCCAGGTCAGGTCTTAGGACATAGAACGTATATTGTACTAGAGACTCACATATGACCTATCGTTGCGTCTCATAGTTGGGTTTGTCCAACTCAGACCTTATCTCAACTCGGATCAGACTACGTCGAATCCGACTAGACCTTTTTTAGTCCATATTATCCGGCTAGCATCCAATGCTACATGGTCAGTGAGACCGGACCATCCATCGTGTCATATGCTAGTCTAACTGGTTGCGCATCCACACATCCCTTTCAACTAGGGACAATTTAGGACAGTCATCATACAATGCATAGTCTCACAAACAAGCCACATACTTGTTAATACACATCAATAATAATGTCCAAGAACTATCTTTATTCATAAACACATAGGAAATATCATCATACATGATTGCCTCGAGGGCATATCTCCAACAAAGGAGTGGCGAACGAACAAACGAAATACAAACACACCATCACAACTCTAGACTCCCCCTTTAGGAGTAGATTTTAGGAGTAGAGATTTGGCAAGATAAGAAAAGACATGTAAACAAATTGTATTAGGAAAATTGTGATTGTGATTCCATAGTATAGATAATGATATAAAATAAATGTGGTAATGTGTGGGATTAAATATTTGTTATTGTTGACTATTTGATTTATTTTGGAAGGTTATTTAGAAAAATCTTTGGTCTACATTTTAAGAAGGTGATCTCACATATATGGACGGTTTTTAAATTCTCAATTACCTTACATGATTTAATTGAATGGGCACCCACCAAAGCAAACACACAAATATAGAAGGAGGATCATACAAATTGATTTGGCTTTTAGTGGGAGGGGAAAAATTGGGTGGTGGTGATGGTGGGAGCTGAGACAAAAATAAACCAGTGGGACACAATGGTGAGAGGTGAGACGGAAAAAAACCAGTTGATGGTGGGAGAAGAGACGAAAATAAACCGGTGAACGCCGGCTACCAAACCTACCATCACGACCGCAAACTCCCCCTTTAGGAGTAGCGATTTTTGGAGTTTGTTTCCATATTATTGTTTGGATTCTTTGAGTTTGTTTCCATGTATGATTCTGAAGCTTGGAGGGTGGGAAGATGGTGGGGCGAACGAACGAATGACATACAAATGCACTATCAATTCCTGAGTAACAATGATCATCGCACACCCGCCGACATTTTTTTCTGATTTGTTAAAGCAATATCTCAGGGGAAAGTTGCTCACACATACTCGATGAAAATGGCATTGTCAATCTGCCCTTTTTTGCATCGAAGCGGCGGTTGCTAAAGCTATGTGTTTGCAAAATGAGGAAGGCGATGATGCTGCTGATTTTTTTGGGGTTTTTTTCCATATTATTGTTTGGATTTTTTGGGTTTGTTTCCATGTATGACTTTCAAGCTTGGAGAGTGGGACGAAGGAGTGGCGAACGAACAAATGACATACAAACACACCATCACAACTGTAGACTCCCCCTTTAGGAGTATAGATTAGGAGTAGAGATTTGGCAAGATAAGAAAAGACATGTAAACAAATTGTATTAGGAAAATTTTGATTGTGATTCCATAGTATAGATAATGATATAAAATAAATGTGGTAATGCGAGATTAAATATTTGTTATTGTTGACTATTTGATTTACTTTGGAAGGTTATTAAGAAAAATCTTTGGTCTACATTTTAAGAAGGTGATCTCACATATATGGATGGCTTTTCAAATTCTCAATTACCTTACATGATTTAATTGAATGGGCACCTACCAAATCAAACACACAAAAATAGAAGGAGGATCATACAAATTGATTTGGCTTTTAGTGGGAGAGGAAAAATCGGGTGGTGGTGGTGGGAGCTGAGACAAAAATAAACCAGTGGGACATAGTGGTGAGTGGCGAGACGAAAAAAACCTTTTTATGGTGGGAGAAGAGACGAAAATAAACTGGTGAACGCCGGCTACCAAACCTACCATCACGACCGCAAACTCCCCCTTTAGGAGTAGAGATTTTTTGGGGTTTATTTCCATATTATTGTTTCGATTCTTTGAGTTTGTTTTCATGTATTATTCTGAAGCTTGGGGGTGTTGGCAATATTCCCTAGAGGCAATAATAAATTAGTTATTATCATATTTCCTTGTTCATGATAATCGTTTATTATCCATGCTATAATTGTATTGATCGGAGACTTAGATGCATGTGTGGATACATAGACAAAACCATGTCCCTAGTATGCCTCTAATAGACTAGCTCGTTGATCAAACATGGTTAAGGTTTCGTAGCCATGGACATGAGATGTCATTTGATAACAGGATCACATCATTAGGAGAATGGTGTGATGGACAAGACCCAAACTAGAAACGTAGCATATGATCGTGTCAGTTTATTGCTACTGCTTTCTGCATGTCAAGTATATGTTCCTATGACCATGAGATCATGCAACTCACTGACACCGGAGGAGTGCCTTGTGTGTATCAAACGTCGCAACGTAACTAGGTGACAATAAAGGTACTCTACAGGTATCTCTGAGGGTGTCTGTTGAGTTGGCATGGATCAAGACTGGGATTTGTTACTCCGTGTGACGGAGAGGTATCTCAGGGCCCACTCGGTAATACAACATCACAACAAGCCTTGCAAGCAATGTGACTAAGTTTTAGTCACGGGATCTTGTATTATAGAACGAGTAAAGATACTTGCCAGAAACGAGGTTGAACTAGGTATGGATATACCGACGATCGAATCTCGGGCAAGAAACATACCGAAGAACAAAGGGAACATCTTACGGGATTAACTGAATCCTTGACATAGAGGTTCGACCTATAAAGATCTTCATAGAATATGTAGGAATCAATATGGGCATCCAGGTACCGCTATTGGTTATTGACCGTAGAGGTGTCTCGGTCATGTCTACATAGTTCTCAAACCCGCAGGGTCTGCACACTTAAGGTTTGGTGACGTTTCGGTAGTATAAAGTTATGTATGGTGGTGACCGAAGGTTGTTCGGAGTCCCAGATGAGATCCGAGACGTCACGAGGAGCTCCGAAATGGTCCGGAGGTAAAGATTCATATATAGGAAGTCCTATTTTGGTCGTCGTAAAAGTTTCGGGCTCATCGGTAGTGTACCGGGAGTGCCGGTAGTGTACCGGGAGATCATCAGGAGGGGTATTTCGACCCAAGAGGTTGCATGGGCTGTGGGAGAGTAAATACCAGCCCTCTTTGGGCTGGTGGAAGTCCCACACAAGGCCCATGCGACTGGAAATAAAAGCCCAAAGGGAAAAAGGTGGAAAAGGACAAAAAAAGGGAGGAATCCTAGTCCTACTAGGATTGGAGGAGGAGTCCTCCTCTCCTCCCCACTTCGGCCGACCCAAGGAGGATTTGCCCTTGCACCAAGTCCTCTCCTCCCTCCCTCTTATATATACTGGAGGTTTTAGGGGTTTTTGCACAGAATTTTTAGCCACGTGCTGCCCGTTCCTCCAGTGCATAGTTTCTCCTCTAGATCGGGTTTTTGTAGTGCTTAGACGAAATCCTGCCAGAATTGCTCCACCACCATCACCGCGGTGTCGTCATGCTGCCGGTGAACTCGTCTACCTCTCCGCTCCCTCTTGCTGGATCAAGAGGGTAGAGATCGTCATCGAGCTGTACGTATGCTGAACGCAGAGGTGCCGTCTGTTCGGCGCTAGATCGGAAGGATCGTGATCAAGATCGCGAGACGGATCATGATGAGTTCCCAGGACGGATCATGATGAGTTCGCAGGACGGATCGTGATTGGATTGCGGGACGGATCGTGATGAGTTCGCGGGACGGATCATGATTGGATCGTGGGACGGATCGTGATGAGATCGCGGGACGCTCGGCGATTTGGATCGCGAAGACGTTCGACTACACCAACCGCGTTTCTTAACGCTTCCCGCTTAGCGATCTACAAGGGTATGTAGATCCACTCTCCCTCTCATAGATGCTCATCACCATGGATAGATCTTGCGTGTGCGTAGGAAAATTTTTGTTTTCCATGCGACGTTCCCCAACAGTGGCATGATGAGCTAGGTCTATGTGTAGATGAGATCTCGAGTAGAACACAAAGAGTTTGTGGGCGTTGATGCTTAGATTGCTTCCTCCCTTGAGTTTTTTTTGGTTCAGCGGTATTGTGAGATGAAGCGGCTCAGACCAACATTACTCGTATGCTTACGAGAGACCGGTTCCCTTAACCGCAACTTGTTGCATAGATGGCTTGCGGGTGCCAGTTTCTCTCACTTTAGTTGGATCGGATTCCACAAAGGCGGTCCTTGAGAAGGTTGAAATGCAACTAGTGTATCACCGTTGTGGTTTTTTCGTAGATGAGAATTGTTCTTGCTAGATACCCGTAGCAGCCACGTAAAACATGCAACAACAATTAGAGGACGTCTAACTTGTTTTTGTAGGGTATGTTGTGATATGATATGGCCAATTACATGATGTGATATATGTGATGTATGAGATGATCATGTGATGTATAGATTATCACAACTTGCATGTCGATGAGTACGGCAACCGGTAGGAGCCATAGAGTTGTCTTTAATTATTGTATGACTTGCGTGTTAATCATTAAGCGCTATGTAATGCTTTACTTTATCGCTAAACGGTAGCAATAGTAGTAGAAGCATGTTGGTCACGACAACCCCGATGGAGACACGTTGATGGAGATCAAGATGATGGAGATCATGGTGTCTTGCCGGGGACGATGGAGATCATGCCGGTGCTTTCAAGATGGAGATCAAAAGCACAGGTTCATGGCCATATCATGTAACTTATGATTTGCATGTGATGTTAATCCTTTTATGCACCTTGTTTTGCTTAGGACGACGGTAGCATTATAAGGTGATCCCTCACTTAAATTTCAAGATTAATTGTGTTCTCCCCGAGTGTGCACCGTTGCGAAAGTTCGTCGGGTTGAGACACCAAGTGATGATCGGGTGTGATAGACACTACATTCACATACAACGGGTGCAAGCCAGTGTTGCACATGCAGAACACTTGGGTTAAACTTGACGAGCCTAGCATGTACAGACATGGCCTCGGAACACAAGAGACCGAAAGGTCGAACATGAGTCATATAGTAGATATGATCAACATGATGATGTTCACCATTGAAACCACCTCAACTCACGTGATGATTGGACTTGAGTTGGTGAATTTGGATCATGTATCACTCGAATGACTGGAGGGATGTCAATTTGAGTGGGAGTTCTTATGTAATATGATTAATTGAACTCATTATCATGAACATAGTCAGTAGTGTCTTTGCAAACTGTGTTGTAGATTACTAGCTCATGTTGTAGCTCCCTTGAATTTTTATATGTTCCTAGATAAATAGAGTTGAAAGATGATGGTAGCAATATTGCGGACTGGCTCCGTGATCTGAGGATTGTCCTCATTGCTGCACAGAAGGCTTATGTCCTTAATGCACCGCTCGGTGCGCCAACCCCTCTAGCGTTGTTTGTAGATGTTGTGAACATCTGACAGGCACGTTCTGATAACTACTAGATAGTTTAGTGCTCATGCATTACGGCTTAGAATTGAGGCTCCGAAACATTTTCAACGTCACAAAACATATGAGATGTTCTAAGAGCAGAAATTAGGATCTCAGGCGCATGCCCGTGTTGCGAGATATGAGATCTCCAACAAGATTCTTTGCCTGTAATATGAAAGAGAATAGCTCAATCGTTGAGCATGTGCTCAAATTGTCTGGGTGCTACAATCGCTTGAATCGAGTGGGAGTTAATCTTCCAGATATGATAGTGATTGATATAGTTCTCCAAGTCACTGTCACTAAGCTACTAGAACTTGGTGATGAACTATAAAATGCTAGGGATAGAAATAATGATCCCTAAGCTATTCGCGATGTTTGACACCGCGAAAGGTAGAAATCAAGAAGGAGCATCAAGTGTTGATGGTTAGTAAAAACCACTAGTTTCGAGAAGGGCAAGGGCAAGGAGGGAAACTTCATGGATGGCAAGTCAGTTGCTGCTCCAGTGAAGCAACCCAAAGTTGAACCCAAACCCGAGACTACGTGCTTCGATTATGATGAGAGCGGTCGCTGAAACGGAACAACCCTAGATACTTGGTAGATAAGAAGGCTGGCAACATCAACAAGAAGTATATTTGATATACGTGTTATTGATGTGTACCTTGCTAGTACTCCTAGTAGCACCTGGGTATTGGATACCGGTTCGGTTGCTAAATGTTAGTAACTCGAACTAAAAGCTACAGAATGAACGGAGAACTAGCTAAGGGTGAGGTGACGATGTGTGTTGGAAATGTTTTCAAGGTTAATGTGATCAACATCGCACGCTCTCTCTACCTTCGGGATTAGTGACGAACCTAAATAAATGTTATTTGGTGTTTTGCATTGAGCATGAACATGATTAGATCGTGTTTATTGCAACACGGTTATTCATTTAAGTTAGAGAATAATGGTTATTCTGTTTACATGAATAATACCTTCAATGGCCATGCACCCAGTGAGAATGGTTTGTTGAATCTTGATCATAGTAATACACATGTTCATAACATTGATGCCAAAAGATAAAAGTTAATAATGATAGTACCACATACTTGTGGCACTGCCGCTAAATGTCATATTGGTACAAAGCGCATGAAGAAACTCCATGTTGATGGATCTTTGGACTCATTCGATTTCGAATCGGTTGAGACATGCGAACCACGCCTCTTGGGCAAGATGACTAAGGACCTCGTCTTCTGGTTTGATGGAGCGGGCAAGTGATTTATTGGAAATGATACATGTTGATGTATGCAATCCAATGAGTCTTGTAGCATGCGGTGGATATCATTATTTTCTTACCTTTTGTGATGATTTAAGTAGATAATAGTGTATATTTACTTAATGAAACGCAAGTCCGAATCGTTCGAAAAAGTTCAAGCAAATTCAGAGTGAAGTTTAAGATCATCGTGACAACAAGATAAAATGTCCGTGATATGATCGTGGAGGTGAATATCTGAGTTACGAGTTTGGTATACAACTTAAGACAATGTGAAAGTTGTTTCAAAACCCACGCCACCTGGAACACCATAGTGTGATGGTGTGTTCGAACGTCATAGTCGTGCTCTATAGGATATGGTGCGAATTATGATGTCTCTTATCCTTTTACCACTATCATTTTGGGGTTATGCATTAGAGACAACTACATTCACTTTAGATAGGACACCATCTAAATCCGTTGAGATGACACCGTGTGAATTATGGTTTGATAGAAACCTAAGCTGTCATTTCTTAATGTTTGGGGCTGCAACACTTATGTGAAAAAGGGTTTTCACGTAATGAGCTCGAACCCAAAGCGGACAAATGCATCTTCATAGAATACCCTAAGGACAGTTGGTTAAACCTTCTATCTTAGATCCAAGCATAAAATGTTTGTTACTAAAACTGAGTCCTTTCTCGAGAAAGAGTTTCTCTCGAAAGAATTGAGTGGGAGGAAGATAGAACTTGATGAGGTTGTTGAACCTTTGTTCAACCAGAGAGTAGCGCAGTACAGGAAGATGTTTCTGTGAAGCCTACGTTAGTTGAAGAGGAAGTTAATGATGATGATCTTGAAGCTTCGGATCAAGTTACTATCGAACCTCGTAGGTCGACAAGGACGTGTACTGCTCCTGAGTGGATCACTGCATAGACAAAACCATGTCCCTAGTATGCCTCTAATAGACTAGCTCGTTGATCAAACATGGTTAAGGTTTCCTAGCCATGGACATGAGATGTCATTTGATAACGGGATCACATCATTAGGAGAATGGTGTGATGGACAAGACCCAAACTAGAAACGTAGCATATGATCGTGTCAATTTATTGCTACTGCTTTCTGCATGTCATTTATATGTTCCTATGACCATGAGATCATGCAACTCACTGACATTGGAGGAGTGCCTTATGTGTATCAAACGTCGCAACGTAACTGGGTGACTATAAAGGTACTCTACGGGTATCTCCGAGGGTGTCTGTTGAGTTGGCATGGATCAAGACTGGGATTTGTTACTCCGTGTGACGGAGAGGTATCTCAGGGCCCACTCGGTAATACAACATCACAACAAGCCTTGCAAGCAATGTGACAAAGTGTTAGTCACGGGATCTTGTATTACGGAACGAGTAAAGAGACTTGCCGGTAACGAGGTTGAACTAGGTATGGAGATACCGACGATCGAATCTCGGGAAAGTAACACACCGAAGAACAAAGGGAACATCATACGGGATTAATTGAATCCTTGACATAGAGGTTCGACCGATAAAGATCTTCGTACAATATGTAGGAACCAATATGGGCATCTAGGTCCCACTATTGGTTATTGAGCGTAGAGGTGTCTCGGTCATGTCTACATAGTTCTCGAACCCGCAGGGTCTGCACACTTAAGGTTCGGTGACATTTCGGTAGTATAGAGTTATGTATGGTGGTGATCGAAGGTTGTTCGGAGTCCCGAATGAGATTCCGGACGTCAATAGGAGCTCCGGAATGGTCCGGAGGTAAAGATTTATATATAGGAAGTCCTATTTTGGTCGCCAGAAAAGTTTCGGGCTAATCGGTGTACCGGGAGTGCCGGTAGTGTACCGGGAGACCATCGGGAGGGGTATTTCGACCCAAGAGGCTACATGGGCTGTGGGAGAGTGAATACCAGACCTTAGTAGGCTGGTGTAAGTCCCACACAAAGCCCATGCGGCTAGGGAGAAAAAGCCCAAAGAGAAAAGGTAGAAAAAGGCAAAAATAGGGTGAATCCTAGTCCTACTAGGATTGGAGGTGGATTCCACCTCCTCCCCATGGTTCGGCCGAATCCTAGAGGCTTGGCCCTTGGGCCAAGCCTCCTCCTCTCTTCCTCTTATATATACTGGAGGTTTTAGGGTTTTTGGACAGAATTTTAGCCATGTGCTGCCCATTCCTCTAGTGCATAGTTTCTCCTCTAGATCGGATTTCTGCAGTGCTTAGGCGAAGCCTTGCTGGAATTGCTCCACCACCATCACCGCGGTGCCGTCATGCTGCCGGTGAACTCGTCTACCTCTCTGCTCCCTCTTGCTAGATCAAGAAGGCGGAGATCGTCATCGAGTTGTACGTGTGATTAACGCGGAGGTGTCGTCCGTTCGGTGCTAGATCGGAAGGACCGTGATCAAGATCGCGAGACGGATCGTGATGAGTTCGCGGGACGGATCGTGATGAGTTCGCGGGATGGATCATGATTGGATCGCAGGACGTATCGTGATGAGTTCGCGGGACGGATCGTGATTGGATCGTGAGACGGATCGTGATGAGATCGCGGGACGCTCGGCGATTTGGATCGCGAAGACGTTCGACTACACCAACCGCGTTTCTTAGCACTTCCCGCTTAGGGATCTACAAGGGTATGTAGATCCACTCTCCCTCTCGTAGATGCTCATCACCATGGATAGATCTTGCGTGTGCGTAGGAAATTTTTTGTTTCCCATGCGACGTTCCCCAACAGTGGCATCATGAGCTAGGTCTATGTGTAGATGAGATCTCGAGTAGAACACAAAAGGTTTGTGGGCGTTGATGCTTAGATTGCTTCCTCCCTTGGTCAGATTTTGGTTCAGCGGTATTGTGAGATGAAGCAGCCCGGATCAACATTACTCGTACGCTTATGAGAGACCGGTTCCCTCGATCGCAACTTGTTGCATAGATGGCTTGCGGGTGCTAGTTTCTCTCACTTTAGTTGGATCGGATTCGACAAAGGCGGTCCTTGAGAAGGTTGAAAGCAACTAGTTTATCACCGTTGTGGTTTTTGTGTAGATGAGAATTGTTCTTGCTAGATACTTGTAGCAGCCACGTAAAACATGCAACAACAATTAGAGGACGTCTAACTTGTTTTTGCAGGGTATGTTGTGTTATTATATGGCCAATTACATGATGTGATATATGTGATGTATGAGATGATCATGTGATGTATAGATTATCATGACTTGCATGTCGATGAGTATGGCAACCGGCAAGAGCCATAGGGTTGTCTTTAATTATTGTATGACCTGCGTGTCAATCATTAAGCGATATGTAATGCTTTGCTTTATCGCTAAATGGTAGTAATAGTAGTAGAAGCATGTTGGGCGCGACAACCCCGATGGCAACACGTTGATGGAGATCAAGATGATGGAGATCATGGTCTCTTGCCGGTGACGATGGAGATCATGCCGATGCTTTCAAGATGGAGATCAAAAGCACAAGTTCATGGCCATATCATGTCACTTATGATTTGCATGTGATGTTAATCCTTTTAAGCATCTTGTTTTGCTTAGGACGACGGTAGCATTATAATGTGATCCCTCAATTAAATTTCAAGATGAATTGTGTTCTCCCCGAGTGTGCATCCTTGCGAAAGTTCGTCATGTTGAGACACCACGTGATGATCGGGTGTGATAGACTCTATGTTCACATACAACGGGTGCAAGCCAGTGTTGCACATGCAGAACACCCGGGTTAAACTTGACGAGCCTAGCATGTACAGACATGGCCTCAGAACACAAGAGACCGAAAGGTCAAACATGAGTCATATAGCAGATATGATCAACATGATGATGTTCACCATTGAAACCACCTCAACTCACGTGATGATCGGACTTCAGTTGGTGAATTTTGGATCATGTATCACTCGAATGACCGGAGGGATGTCAATTTGAGTGGGAGTTCTTATGTAATATGATTAATTGAACTCATTATCATAAACATAGACAGTAGTGTCTTTGCAAAATTATGTTGTAGATTACTAGCTCACGTTGTAGCTCCCTTGAATTTTTATATGTTCCTAGAGAAATAGAGTTGAAAGATGATGGTAGCAATGTTGTGGACTGGGTCCGTGATCAGAGGATTGTCCTCATTGCTGGACAGAAGGCTTATGTCCTTATTGCACCGCTCGGTGCGCCAACCCGTCTAGCGTCGTCTGTAGATGTTGTGAACATCTGACAAGCACGTTCTGATGACTACTTGATAGTTTAGTGCGTCATACATTACGGCTTAGAATTGAGGCTCCAAAACATTTTGAACGTCATGGAACATATGAGATGTTCTAAGAGCTGAAATAAGGATCTCCGCCTCGTGCCCGTGTTGCGAGATATGAGATCTCCAACAAGATTCTTTGCCTTTAAGATGAAGGAGAATAGCTTAATCGCTGAGCATGTGCTCAGATTGTCTGGGTTCTACAATCGCTTGAATCGAGTGGGAGTTGATCTTCCAGATAAGGTAGTGATTGATATAGTTCTCCAAGTCATTGTCACTAAGCTACTAGAACTTGGTGATGAACTATAAAATGCCAGGGATAGAATTAATGATCCCTGAGATGTTCGCGATGTTTGACACCGCGAAGGTAGAAATCATGAAGGAGCGTCAAGTGTTGATGGTTAGTCAAACCGCTAGTTTCCAGAAGGGCAGGAGCAAGGAAGGAAAAATTCATGGATAGCAATTCAGTTGCTGCTCTAGTGAAGCAACCCAAAGTTGAACCCAAACCCGAGACTAAGTGCTTCGATTATGAGGAGAGCGGTTGCTGAAGTGGAACAACCCTAGATACTTGGTAGATAAGAAGGTTGGCAACGTCGACAGAAGTATATTTGATATACATGTTATTGATGTGTACCTTGCTAGTACTCCTAGTAGCACCTGGGTATTGGATACCGGTTCGGTTGCTAAATGTTAGTAACTCGAAATAAAAGCTACGGAATAAACGGAGAACTAGCTAAGGGTGAGGTGACGATGTGTGTTGGAAATGTTTCCAAGGTTGATGTGATCAACATCGCATGCTCTCTCTACCTTCGGGACTAGTGAAGAACCTAAATAAATGTTATTTGGTGTTTTGCTTTGAGAATAAACGTGATTAGATCGTGTTTATTGCAACACAGTTATTCATTTAAGGTAGAGAATAATGGTTATTCTATTTACATGAATAATACCTTCAATGGTCATGCACCTAGTGAGAATGGTTTGTTGAATCTTGATCGTAGTAATACACATGTTCATAACATTGATGCCAAAAGATAAAAGTTAATAATGATAGTACCACATACTTGTGGCATTGTCGCTGAATGTCATGTTGGTATAAAATGCATGAAGAAACTCCATGCTGATGGATCTTTGGAATCATTCGATTTTGAATCGGTTGAGACATGCGAACCATGCCTCTTGGGCAAGATGACTAAGGACCCCGTTTTCCGGTTTGATGGAGCGGGCAAGTGATTTATTGGAAATGATACATGTTGATGTATGCAATCCAATGAGTCTTGTAGCGTGCGGTGGATATCGTTATTTTCTTACCTTCACTAATGATTTGAGTAGATATAGTGTATATTTACTTAATGAAACACAAGTCTGAATCGTTTGAAAAGTTTAAGAAAATTCAGAGTGAAGTTTAAGATCATCGTGACAAGAAGATAAAAATGTCTGCGATATGATCGTGGAGGTGAATACCGGAGTTATGAATTTGGCAGACAACTTTAGACAATGTGAAAGTTGTTTCACAGCTCACGCCACCTAGAACACCATAGTGTGATGGTGTGTCCGAACGTCATAGTCATGCTCTATTGGATATGGTGTGTGCTATGATGTCTCTTATCGTTTTGCTACTATAGTTTTGGGGTTATGCATTAGAGACAACTACATTCACTTTAGATAGGGCACCATCTAAATCCGTTGAGATGACACCGTGTGAATTATGGTTTGATAGAAACTTAAGCTGTCATTTCTTAATGTTTGGGGCTGCAACAATTATGTGAAAAAGGTTTTCACGTAATGAGCTCGAACCCAAAGCGGACAAATGCATCTTCATAGAATACCCTAAAGACAGTTGGGTAAACCTTCTATCTCAGATCCAAGCATAAAGTGTTTGTTGCTAAAACTGGGTCCTTTCTCGAGAAAGAGTTTCTCTTGAAAGAATTGAGTGGGAGGAAGATAGAACTTGATGAGGTTGTTGAACCTTTGTTCAACCAGAGAGTAGCGCAGCGCAGGAATTTGTTTCTGTGAAGCCTATGTTAGTTGAAGAGGAAGTTAATGATGATGATCATGAAGCTTCAGATCAAGTTACTATCGAACCTCGTAGGTCGACAAGGATGTGTACTGCTCCTAAGCGGTACGACAACCCTGTCTTGGAGGTCATGTTGTTGGACAACGATGAAACCTACGAGCTGTGGAGAAGCGATGATGGGCCCGGATTCCGACAAATGGTTAGAGGCCATGAAATCCGAGAAAGGATCCATGTATGAAAACCAAGTATAGACTTTGGTAGACTTACTCGTTGGATGGCAGGTCGTTCAGTACAAATGGATGTTTGAAATGAAGACAGACGCTCATGGTGAATGTCACCATTTGTAAAGCTCGACTTGTTGCAAAGAAGTTTACGACAAGTTCAAGGAGTTAACTGCGATGAGACTTCCTCACACGTAGCGATGCTAAAGTCTGTTGGAATTATGTTAGCAGTTGCTGCATCTTTCAATTATGAAATCTGGCAGATGGATATCAAAACATAGTTTCCTTAATGGTTTACTTGAGGAAAGGTTGTATGTGATACAACCAGAAGGTTTTGTCAGTCCTAAGGATGGTAAAAGGTGTGCAGGCTTCAATGATTCTTCTATGAACTGAAGCAAGCATCTCGGAGTTGGAATATACACTTTGATGAGGTGATCAAAGTTTTTAAGTCTATGCAAAGTTTACGAGAAACTTGTATTTACAATAAAGTGAGTGGGAGCACTATAGAATTTCTGATAAATATATGTGGGTGACATATTGTTGATCAGAAATGATGTAGAATTTATGGAAAGCATAAACGGTTGTTTGAAAAGAGTTTTTCAAAGGAAGAGCTGGATAAAGCTACCTAATTGTTGAGCATCAAGATCTATAGAGATAGATCAAAGATGCTTGATGAGACTTTCAATGAGCACATACATTGACAAGATTTTGAAAGAGTTCAAAATGGATCAGTCAGAGAAAGAGTTCTCGCCTAATTTGCGAGGTGTGAAGTTGAGTGAGACTCAAAGCTCGACAACGGCAGAATAAAGAGAAAGGACGAACATCATCCCTTATGCCTTAGCCATAGGCTCTATATTATGCCATGATGTGTACCGCACCTGTGTGTGCCTTGCCATGAGTGCATCAAGGGGTAGAAGAGTGATCCAGGAGTGGATCACTGGACAGCGGTTAAGATTATCCTTAGTGACTAAAAGACTAAGGAGATGTTTCTCGATTATGGAGGTGATAAGGAGTTCATCGTAAAGAGTTACGTCGATGCAAGTTTTAACACCAATCCGGATGACTCGTAGTAGCAATCTGGATACGTATAGTGGAGCAGCCATTTGGAATAGTACCAAGTGGAGTGTGGTAGCAGTGTTTACGGTTTGACATAGAGATTTGCAAAGTACACTCGGATCTGAATGTCATAGACCTATTGACTATAAGACCTCTCTCACATGCAAAGCATGATCGAGCCCCATAACTCATGGGGTGTTAGATTCATAACAATGCGTATCACATGGTGATGTGAACTAGATTATTGACTCGAGTGCAAGTGGGAGACTGTAGGAAATATGCCCTTGAGGAAATAATAAATTAGTTATTATCATATTTCCTTTTCATGATAATCATTTATTAACCATGCTATAATTGTATTAATCAGAGACTTAGATGCATGTGTGGATACATAGACAAAACCATGTCCCTAGTATGCCTCTAATAGACTAGCTCGTTGATCAAAGATGGTTAAGGTTTCCTAGCCATGGACATGAGATGTCACTTGATAACGGGATCACATCATTAGGAGAATGGTGTGATGGACAAGACCCATACTACAAACATAGCATATGATTGTGTCAGTTTATTGCTACTGTTTTCTGCATGTCAAGTATATGTTCCTATGACCATGAGATCATGCAACTCACTGACACCGGAGGAGTGCCTTGTGTGTATCAAACATCGCAACGTAACTAGGTGACTATAAAGGTAGTCTACAGGTATCTCCGAGGGTGTCTGTTGAGTTGGCATGGATCAAGACTGGGATTTGTTACTCCATGTGACGGAGAGGTATCTCAGGGCCCACTCGGTAATACGACATCACAACAAGCCTTGCAAGCAATGTGACTAAGTGTTAGTCATGGGATCTTGTATTATCAAACGAGTAAAGAGACTTGCCGGTAACGAGGTTGAACTAGGTATGGAGATACCGACGATCGAATCTCGGGCAAGTAACATACCGAAGAACAAAGGGAACATCATACGGGATTAACTGAATCCTTGACATAGAGGTTTGACCGATAATGATCTTCATAGAATATGTAGGAAACAATATGGGCATCCAGGTCACGCTATTGGTTATTGACCGTAGAGGTGTCTCGGTCATGTCTACATAGTTCTCAAACCCGCAGGGTCTGCACACTTAAGGTTCGGTGACGTTTCGGTAGTATAGAGTTATGTATGGTGGTGACCGAAGGTTTTTCAGAGTCCCGGATGAGATTCCGGACGTCACGAGTAGCTCCGGAATGGTTCGGAGGTAAAGATTGATATATAGGAAGTCCTATTTTGGTCGACGGAAAAGTTTTGGGCTAATCGCTAATGTACCGGGAGTGCCGGTAGTATACCGGGAGACCATTGGGAGGGGTATTTCGACCCAAGAGGCTACATGGGCTGTGGGAGGGTGAATACCAGCCCTTAGTGGGCTGGTGGAAGTCCCACACAAAGCCCATGTGGCTAGGGAGAAAAATCCCAAAGAGAAAAGGTGAAAAAAGGCAAAAATATGGTGAATCCTAGTCCTACTAGGATTGGAGGTGGATTCCACCTCCTCCCCTTGGTTCGGCCGACTCCTAGAGGCTTGGCCCTTGGGCCAAGCCTCCTCCTCTCTTCCTCTTATATATACTAGAGGTTTTAGTGTTTTTGGACAGAATTTTAGCCACGTGTTGTCCGCTCCTCCAGTGCATAGTTTCTCCTCTAGATCGGATTTCTACAGTGCTTAGGCGAAGCCCTGCCGGAATTGCTCCACCACCATCACCACGGCGCCGTCACGCTGCCGGTGAACTCGTCTACCTCTCCGCTCCGTCTTGCTAGATCAAGAAGGCGGAGATCGTCATCGAGCTGTACTTGTGTTGAACGTTGAGGTGTCGTCCGTTCGGTGCTAGATCGGAAGGACCGTGATGAAGATCGCGAGACGGATCGTGATGAGTTCACGGGACGGATCGTGATGAGTTCACGGGATAGATCGTGATTGGATCGCGGGACGGATCATGATGCGTTCGCGGGACGGATCGTGATTGGATTGTGGGACGGATCGTGATGAGATCACGGGACGCTCGGCGATTTGGATCGCGAAGACGTTCGACTACACCAACCGCATTTCTTAACGCCTCCCGCTTAGCGATCTACAAGGGTATGTAGATCCACTCTCCCTCTAGTAGATGCTCATCATTATGGATAGATCTTGCGTGTGCGTAGGAATTTTTTTGTTTCCCATGCGACGTTCCCCAACATAGAAGTAGTTGACTGGGTCGTGTACTTGTAGGCCGCTGCTACCAATCACTTTATCAAAAGAATCAAACGGAGAATTCAGGGATGGATGGAAAAACAGTTGTCTACTCAAGGTAAGGAAATTCTGTTAAAGGCGGTATTCCAAGCTATTCCAGATTTTGCTATGTATTCCCTCTATAAACTAATATAAAACGTTTAGATCATTATTTAATGATCTAAATGCTTTTATATTAGTTTACGAAGGGAGTAAGATTTTGTTTGCCAAAAGGGATTTTTAAGAAGATTACTGATATAATTACTCAGTTTTGGTGGGGGTGATGATGAGAGTAGAAGGGTGCGTTGGTACTCTTGTGGAAACTATGCTATCAAAAAAATTAAGGGGATAATGGGATTCCGAGATCTTTACTCTTTCAATCTCACAATGTCGGACCTTCTGTTTTGTAACACCTTGAAAAACCTTGTTCTCTCCTTTTTATTTAATGAGATGAGGCAAAGCTTTTGCCTTCGTTTAAAAAAAATCTTCCAATGTTGTCAAAGCAGCGTTGGATATTAATTACTAAAGTGATAAAAGCTAAATATTATCCTAACGGAAGCCTATTTTTGAAAGTTTAAAGAATGTTTCATCTTTTACATGGCAGAGTATAATGAAGGGTTTAAAAGTGGATACATCTGGAGAATTGGTACGGAAGAGGATGTTAATAACTGGAATCATCCATGGATTCCATCAAGCCCAGATAGAAAGATTATTACTACCTGTAGACAAATTATTTTAAACAAGGTTAATGACCTCATTGATCCAATCTTTAGCTCGCTTGGGACGAATAACTCATTAGGAAAGCCTTTATCGAGTGGATCTATGTAGAATCTTGCAAATTCCTATAAACTATCAAGCCTTCGAGGACTTCATCATGTGGCATGCCGATAGAAGAGGAAATTTTCCAGCCGTCTCAGCTTACCACATTCAGGCCGCGCTTGGAATGGATGTAAATAAATACAGGTGTATTTTTCTTCCGGGTGTAACTTACTGGCTGAGAGTGATTTGCGGGCGGAAACAAAAAAGATGGCCGCTGGTCTGTATTTTTTACAAGCATATTCATAGCGGAAACGACGTTCCAAATAGGGTTCCAAATAGGGCCAGTGGATGCAAACTTTCAGGCATGCAACTACCATGTCACCTTCAGGAAGCTCCAACACCCCAGTGGTCTAGAGTATTCTTTACCGAAAAAGGCTTTCGCCTCGCTTTATAAATAAAGCAACCACCAAACACAAGGTCAACACGGTACCATTCGAAGAACACACACACAAACGCCACCGCACGCACGGTCCAACACGTAGGAATAGAAACACTACACGGGTTCAGCTGTGGGCACAGCACAACAATCCCAACACAAACACAAGGCACGCACAACACATAAACGGCGGTGGCGAGGTAGAGAAGATCTAATTTGGCTCCGGTGGTGGTTGGGGAAGCAGTGGAGCCATCCGGAGAGCCATCGCTTGAAGCTTGAAGCTGGGTGATGATGGAGGTGATGGCATCTCTCTCCCTGGGGCGGCTAAGCGGCCGCCAAAGCTGTAAGTAACCAAACCATTTGAACAAAGCGTCGGTAGCGTGACGAAGAGGGATACTCTGAATCACAAGCTTATTCCTAACAGTCCACAATGTCCAGGTTAGCACACCGATGGTCAGCCCCCTAATGTGGCGAGAGGAGGGTGGTAAGGCCTGGAGTTCGGCGAAGAGAGCGGGGAAGTTGTTGTGGTCCCAACTTCCACCCACTATTTCACGAAAATAGCTCCAGAGGAACTGTGCGGACACGCAGGTGAAGAAGATATGGTTCGAATCCTCTTCAGGCCCGTAGAGCGGGCAACGCCCATCGCCAAGGCCATTGTGTTTCAAGACCTCCACGCCGGACGGAAGGCGTATGCAGATCCATTGCCACAAGAAAATCCTAATTTTCAAGGGGAGCCGGATCTCCCAGATGGTGGTAAGAGCCTCGGGTCCTGGAGAGGCGGCAATAGCCTGGTAGAGTGATTTAGTGGAGAATAGACCAGATGGCTCTAGACGCCACCTGGTGCGATCATCTCCCACAACTAGCTCAGGCTCGTGCAGCGCGATGCAGTCGAGCAAGTCATGCCAATCAGCATTCTCAGCCGGTCCAAACGGTCTCCGGAACGCGAGTTGCCCTAAGTCAATAAGGGCCACCGCGACCAAAATCCACGGGTCTACCGCGATGGTGAACAGGTCCGGAAAGCGAGCCGCGAGGGGGGCGTCCCCAGCCCAGCGATCAAACAAAAACAGCGTGGTGGTGCCAGATCCAACCGCAATCGAGGACCCGATGCGGAGGACTGGGAGGAGCTGTATGATGGATTGCCAGAACTGGGAGTCACCGGACCGCTGATAGAAGGCGAGCGGCTGGCCATAGAGGTATTTCTGCTGGATGATGCAGAGCCATAAGCCACCCTCTTGTTCGTAATCCGCCAAAGCCACCTAGTCAGGAGGGCAATGTTCATGCGTTTGGAGGACATGATCCCGAGACCGCCCTGATTGCAAGGCTTACAATCTCAGTCCATCGAACGATGTGGTACTTCTGCTTGTTGTCCTCGCCAGCCTAGAAGAAGCGCCCCTAAACTCTAGCAATCTCATGGTGCAAAGTCTCGGGTAGGATGTAGAAGCTCATAATGAATAAGAGCAGGCTGGATAGGGATGAGCTAATGAGCACATTCCGGGCTGCCTTAGAGATCCACCGCCCTTGCCAAGGGTTAATGCGGTGCTGGAGCTTGCCCATCGTGGGGCGCAGCTCGGCCACCGTGAGCCTCGTGTCACTAATGGGTATCCCCAAATAGGTCGTGGGGATGCTCCCAAGCGTACAATTAAGACGGTCTGTGATGCTTTGTCATTCATCACCGGAGTAGCCCAAGACCATCACCGCACTCTTATTGAAGTTAATCCTGAGACCAGACATCTACTGAGAGCAGAGCAGGAGGAACTTCAAGTTCGTGATGTCGCTTGCAGACCCTTCCACCATGATAAATGGTGTCATCCGCATATTGGAGGAGGAAAATCCCATTCCCTCCTACTAGATGCGGGACTATGCCCTTGATATGGCCTGCTGCCTTGGCCTTATCTAAGATGGCTGCCAGGGCATCAACCACCATGTTGAAGAGGAACGGGGAGAAAGGGTCACCCTAATGCACCCCACGGAGGGTGGGGAAGTATGGTCCAATCTCGCCATTTATGTTGACCACGGTCCAGCTCGAGGAAACCATTTGCATCACGCGGGTCACCCAACGGTCGTCGAAGCCCTTCCGGAGCAGGCATTCCCGAAGGAAGCTCCAACTGACCGTGTCACATGCCTTGTGAAAGTCTAGTTTCAAGAAGACCGCCTTGAGGTGTTTGGAGTGCACCTCACGGAGTGCTTCGTGGAATACTAGGACTCCGTCAAGGATATAGCGGCCATGGATAAATGCCGACTGGTCCGGGTGAGTGATTCGGTCAGCTATTAGGGCCACCCTATTGGCATATCCCTTCGCAAGAATGCGGAAGATGACGTTGATCACCGTGATTGGGCAGAATTGGCGGATATCCGATGTGCCCACGACTTTGGGGATGAGAGTGATTATCCCAAAGTTAAGCCTGGTGAGGTCGATGGATCCTACATAGAACTCCTCAAAAAGGGCCATCACTTCTGGCTTGATGACCTCCCAGAAGTTTTGGAAGAACTTCACCGGGAGGCCATCCGGGCCAGTGCCGAGGACGGATTCATGCCCTTAATGGCCGCCCACACCTCGGCCTCAGAGAACGGGGTTGTCAGTGTCACATTATCTGCGGCCGAGACACAGCAGTGAGCCGGCCAGATATCTTGCGCGAGGGCAAGCCCTCCCCGAGGGGAGGCACAGAATAGGTCTCTGTAAAAGCCATCTACATGGGCCCGGATGGCCTCCGGCTGCTACAGAAGGGTCTCTCCGTCCCAGAGAAGCGGGATGGAGTTTCGGCAACGCTGACCATTGGCGATGGCCTGAAAGTAAGCGGTATTGGCATCCCCCTTGAGGACCCAATTCTGTGTACCCCGTAGGCGCCAATATGCCTCCTCGTCCGTGTAGATGACCGTGAGCTGGTCCTCCATATCGTACCTAAGCATCCATTCGTCGGCCGATAGGCCGGCGGCATCAGCACGGAGATCAAGGAATTGGATGGCTTCTAAGAGAGCTTGCTTACGCACACGGATGTCGTGGCCCACGTTGGCACCCCATCCTTTCATGAATTGCCACGACCGCTTAGCACAGAACTGCCAAGAGTCGACGGGCGCGAGGGAGCGATGGGGGGCATCGCGCGCCGCGCGCCACCGCGCGACCACTACAGCCGCAAACCCAGGTTGGTTCAGCCAGAAGGTTTCAAAGTGGAAGCGAGGCAGCTGGGGGGACTCAGGAGATACGAAGACCCGGTCGAGGACCGGGTGGGTCGGATCCGCTTGGCGATTGGTCCAAGTAAACCTGGCACCAACTCTATCTAGCTCGCGAAGCCCCATGTCCGTGATGCTGTCATTGAACATCTGTATCCGGGGGAAGTTGACCAAATTATTGCTCTTATCTTCCTCCGACCGGATGAGGTTAAAGTTCCCGCCCACCACCATCGGCAGCTGGGCAGTCGCGACCTTCCTACGGAGCTCAACGAGGAAGGCCTCAGAGCGGCGGTGATCCGTCGGGCCATAAAATCCCATTTGAAGTTTAGAG
The DNA here is from genome assembly GCA_022496015.1 of Hordeum marinum. Classification (NCBI taxonomy): domain Eukaryota; kingdom Viridiplantae; phylum Streptophyta; class Magnoliopsida; order Poales; family Poaceae; genus Hordeum; species Hordeum marinum. The sequence goes on along the minus strand of CM039677.1, from coordinate 333,407,432 downwards.
CTCGTTCAAATATCTCCATGCTAACGAAGAACTCACCACTGTCCATGCTTCCGATCTCAAAGGTGGCATCCTTAATACCTAGAAGGATGCCATCCGAGTGGCCCCTACTCCCACTAGAAGGGAGCCAATGCCAGGCAAATAGGTCGGAGCTCAAATGTTTGAGCTCTGAGAGGGAGAATTCCGTACGCATCGTTTCTTGGATGGCCACAATGTCGATTCGTTTGTTGCGCATGTACTCGATCAGTTGGCGGCACCGGCCATCTTGGTCGAAGCCGCAGATGTTCCAGAACAGGGTACGCATCACGAGACCATCGGGGGGCTGCTTGACCCCAAGACTTAGGATGCGCTCTGGGCGCGGAGGGCTGTGGTGCGGGAACGGGTGCAGCCCCGGATCTCAGCGGGGTTGCCACCGCATGTGACTGAGCGCCCGGGGTGGCCTCGGAGGAAGGCCCCGAGGAGGTCTGAAGGCGCGCGCGGGCCTTGGCAAGAGGCCCATTGAGGATCTCCCGAGCGCGAATCGCCTCAATCTGAACTAACGGGGGCTCAATCTCTCCTCTGAATACGACGGCCGAGTCCGCCGCCACCTTTGCGAGGTGGCCAAGCGGTACCGACTCTAGAGCAGAGAATGAGCAAGTAGCGGGAGTAGCTGGGAAGGACGGAGTACCTGGCTCAAGGTTTCGGGCAGCGGCCCGGAGCTCTGCCCGCTCGAGGATAGGCAGAGCTAGGCTACCCTCTGGCCTGGCCGCCTCGATCCAAGCACTGCGACGCGAGGACGTCACCGGGGTCGAGGTCGATCTGCCCCGCCTGGAGTAGGCCGCAGTCCGAGGTGGGAGTGGGGGGTGGCCACAGGGCTGGTCACCGCCGCCAACGTTCCACCTAGGGCGGTGCACGTGGAGGCCGGGAACAGGGTTGGCGGAGACGCGATCCTGGCGACGTCCATAGCCTGCGGGATCGGGGCCAAATCGGCACCAGGGGGATCAGTCACCCCCGGGTCCGACAAGACCGGCTCGATGCGAGGGGTCGAGAGGGGCGGGTCTCGGTCCCGGTCACTCCTCACCACCTCAGGAGGTGCAGGAGCAGGAGGTGGAAGCTGGGCGGCAGGCGGCGAGTCGGCCTCAGCTAAGAGCGACTGGGGATGCCGGAAAGAGTACCATCGGGGGAGCGCGGGGACGATGCCGGGAAGACCTGGAGGCTCACGTCCGAAGCGTCGCTGCCATCAACGGGAAGCACAGGGGCCGAGAGGTGGGATCGGCCGGCCCCTGCGCCACCCCTAGCAGCCAAGGCGGGCGGCAGCTCGTGGCGGGGACTGTCCTCGAAGTCCTCATCATCGTCCTCCGAAGTCGTGGCCGTGGCGGGGCGCACGGTTGCTGCGATGGCCCCCCATGCCCCCACCATCAGGGCCAACCCCAAGAGGTTGTCGTCGGGGATGCGGGGGCGGCCAATGTGGTTGGGCGGCTCGGGAGAGATCCGAAGGTCGAAACCCAGGTCGTTGAAGAACACACGGATCGTGGCACGGAGCTTGGACGAGTCAAGGGATTTGACCTTGACCCGCACCTCCTCTTCCTTGCGGAGAGAGAGCTCGTCCACCACGACCACCTTGCCGAGGATGCGGGACATGTTCCGAATGACCCTCTCCGAGCGGGCGATATCTGGGAGGCCGCTGATGAGGATCCATGCCGTGTCCAGGACAGCCATAGCCAAGGGGTCCCGGACAGGCACAGATATGTCCACCACGAGCTTGTGGAGCGTGAGGGTGATGTCGCCGCTGCGGGTGCCGTAGCCATGACTGACCACGTCGGGGAACACCACCGAGAACTGGTTGTCAACCAGCGGGGTGGCCTGCCAGTCCCAGGTGCAGTGGTAGAGGTGGTTGAGCTCCGCCTCGATCATCCTCGGAGATGCCACCCCATCCCGCATGGTGACAATCGCCAGAAGCGAGGGTGCAGGCGGAGGGATGTCGGGTACCTCGATGTGGAAGAAGCCGAGGCCCTCGATCTCATGCCCGTACATCATCAACTCTTCCGACATCGGTCGGACAGGGCATAGGGCAACCAGATGGTCAGGGTCCGAGCACACAAAGAAGCACCGAGGTCGCATACATGCCACCTGGGAGTGTCCAGCGAGGCCACAGTTGAAGCACTTAACGAGGTTGGCGGCACGGTCATCGGGCAGCAGTGCGGCCAACGCGGTGGCCGCCGGATCGCGCGGGGGGCCGGCGAGCAGGGCGAGCCATTACCACGGCCCAACCCTCTCTTCTTCTTCCTCTTGGGCCCCTGCCTGCCCCGGCCAGCCCCGTTGGCGCTTGAGGGAAAGCTCGGTTCTCAGCGGGGGGGCTGGTAACGGCAGGTGGCGGGATGGGTGGCTGGCTGCAGCTACTGTTGGGTGCGAGCCGGAAAACGAGAGCGGCCCTCGCAGACTGGGGAGCGGCTGCCGTCCCGAGGACGAGGCGAAGAGGGGGAACGGCGTCGTTGAGTCCGCCAGTCGGTGGGAGGGGCGGGTGAGCGGGACCGGGATCGGCCCTTGCGGTCAGCCCGGGCCGGAGAGCGGCGAGGCGGGGAGCGGCGGTCAGAGTGGGGCAGGGAGCGGCGGTCGGTGTGAGACGGGGAGCGTCGGCCGTCGCGGGCCGACAGCTGTCGGCGCAGATCCTCTTCTTGGCGCACAATGTCGGGGGATGACCGCGAAGAGTCCCTGCGGTCGTCGGAGCGTCTCTTGGGGCGCTGCCCATCGTCGCCCCACTCGCGTGGCATGGCCGCGGACGAGGTCGGTGCAAGGGGGAGCTGGGAGGGGTGGCCGCAGGGAGGGAAGACCGGGCGGCGATGGCTGGGGTCTCGGGGGTGGGTTCGGGGATCTGATGCGGGACTGGCTGTCGAGGGAAACCGGCTGAAGGCCATATCGAGGGGCCACCCTGGTAGGCCGACCCACTAGTAACCCTAGCCGGAATGCCCCGGCGCGAGCAAGCGTTGGCCCGCAGGGGCACGGAGGGCCTAGGCCTCGCCCGGCCCACCTAGATGCGGCCCAGCCAGCAGGGCAGGGGGTTGGTAGCGAGGGTTTCCCATCCGCCGCCAGCCCCGCCGCGGCCGGTGCCGGCGCCAGAGAGGAGGGAGGAACGGGCCATGGGCGCGAGACGGGGCGAGAAGCGGAGGGCCGAAGATCCGAAAGACGCGATGAATGGTCTAAATGGGAAGCGGCGCATGAGGATCGGGGAGCTAGCCGTAGCGGCGGCCGGGCGGCGAGGAGGAGTTCCGGCCGTGCCGGCGGAGGCGGTGAGCGCAGCGGAGCGCCACGAGATACGAGCGTGACCTTGGTCGGACCGCCCCGCGACACCCCATGCCGGAGCGCGGTGGTGGCGAGCGGTCCGGGATCCCAAGGTGGCTTTTTTTCCGGGCGTTGACCGGGGAGCCGCCGCAGCTTGTCGGCGCAACCGCGAGAGAGCGTCGGAGCTGCCACGCCGGGACGGTCTCTCGCTCTCCACACGGGTCACGGCCGGCCGGGCCGGGGGGGCCCGGCGCACGATCGGACGGCCGGCGGCCTCGTCATCCAGCTCCGCGAGGTCGGCCCATCGAAGCACCGGGGTCGGTGCAGGGGGCGGGGAGGGGGGAGAGGAGGCGGCGGGCGGCGGGCGGCGAGGCGGCGGCCGGAGCAGCCGTGGGGAGGATCTCCGGCGGCGGGGATGCCGGCGACAAGGCCGTGGGTCGAGTCGCCCTCCAGGTCGCGGGAGCTGCAATCCGCCATTTCTCTCTGTCCCTATGTGTCCCTTCCGTCGGAGTACTCTTTACAAGCCTCAAATCCTGTATAAAGTCCAGATCTTTTGTTGGTGAATTTTGCATTGTATCATTCCCCTAAAATCCATACTCACAAATGGGTATAATGGAACAAATGGCGCCTACTCTATTTGCCATCAGGGTGCGGAGGACGTTTAAATCTTCTGTTTCCGTGCATCCATTCGCTGGAACTCTCGAATCGGCTAGGTATGTCCGACATTATCTCATCACCAAGATTAGCGGGTCGATCTGGATCAGCTGTTATGGAACATCTCCTACTTCTTCAAGCAAATCCTTGGGTGCTCTGTCCGAGCCTTGATGTAAAACAAGTTCTGGCTGTGGGATGCTGGCACTTGTATTAGATCCGCCCACTAATTACACACCATGAATCTCACCATCCAACTTATAAATGACCTTGTCTGTCCTGGCTATTGCTAATAATTTCCAGAAAGTTTTCTCCTGGAGTACTAATGGAACAGATCACAAGTGGAGTAAGCCAGAACCAAAGTCTATAAAGATTAATGTTGATGCCGCCTACTTTGATGATGGAGTGGGTGCAACGACGACTGTCTTAAGAGATGAGGAAGGTATTTATTTTTTGGCTGCTATTAGCAAGTTAGTTCATTTTGCTGCAGGCATGAGTACCACTGAGGCGGTGGCTATGAGCCTATGAGAGATGGACTGAATTTCCGCAAATTCTCTGGGATTTAATTGGGTGGAGGCGGAATCCGATTCCCAAAATGTTATAGTCTTCTGCACTGGGCAATCAAGATGGTGGGATGCGGCGTCGGCAATCTTTGCAGAGTGTGTAGACATTGCTTCTTTGATTGGGAAGGTCACCTTTAAACATTGTTTTCGTTTGGCTAATCAAACGGTGCATATGCTAACTAATTTCTGTTATTGTAATAAGATTTCTATTCAGTAAGCTCGTGGACCATGTAATGTTATTTTGAGGTCAATAAAGCAGAAGTCCTTTCCAAACTCAGGCAACATCTTTGACTCAAATAATAGATACATTCATCTTCTCAAACACTCCAGTTCTATGAAGAAGAGGAAAACCGGACCTGAAACCTCGCAAAGTTCGGTTAAGAAGGAAAACAGACAAAAAACACACAAATGGATACACTGCCTAGATAATCTAGGTCTGCAAGATTCAGCAACGATTCCTTAATTCACTCCATTATGTTCATATACCGGCAGGCTGAACACCACAAAAGTGGGGTAGAAAAGGCCACCAGATGTCTGTACCATGTCCAATGAATAATCACTTGCACACCATCAATTGAAATGGCCAAATGGATGGTAGTCGAACAAAACCTGAGAAAAAATAAGCTTTTACCTGAACAAGAAAAACTAAACAGCTAGTTCAATGAAGTTGCTGCTGCCTTATGAGGAACAACAGGCGGCGAAACGGAATCTGGATTATCAGAAACGAATAGTTGAACTATACTGTACAAGCCAGGAACTCCACATCAGCAGTTCAGTAGTACTAGCATAACCAAATGGGCTCATAGCTTCTACACACGAGCTAGGAGAAATGACGTATGATGAGTTAAGCGCTAGACGGTTGCAAAAATAACGGAATCATCAATTACGCATCCTACCATGTCATGCACAAGCTTGTCCTGCTTCATCAGACTTCTTCATGGACCTACTCAACTGAAACACTGGATGCCTGCAGAGCCTGCCTACCCCTTTCCTAAGTTTGAATCTGTCAAACAAACCTTCCACGCTGTCGTTACTGAATTTATTTTCAGAACTGCTGTCATCTAGGCTGCTACTAAAATCACTGTCCACAGGAGAAAAATCGTCATTGTATTTGTCATGGGCTGTACCGGTGTCACACTTCTTGGGTTCTCTGATACTGGCTTGCGCATCTTGGTGAAGCGCTTGTTCCACGCTGAAGAGAAAGTGGTCAAGAGTAGCCCCACTAATCATGGGGTGTTCGTCAATTTCCTGACTCGAACAATTTAAGGGGTTCTCCATATGATTTAATGCCTGAGGTGCATCTTTGTCACTCGGGGAACCAGAGCTGGACGTGAATCCCCTTGTTGCGGCAGCTGCCTCCTCCCTTTCTTTGACAGTCTTGAGGATCAATGTCTTCAAAAAATTCATCACTTGAACTGCATGTATCAAAGCAGTTAAGGGGTCGGCCATCTGAAAGAGAGAGTATATACAACAAGGGATAAGTCATATGGTTCGGCTGCGAATGTGAAAATCCGTATGTCGGGAAAATGAATAAGCATCATAATAACCTGAGTCATGTTTGGCGCGAAAACCATAGCAACATTGCGAGCATTCATCTTGTTGTAGTTTTCATGCTCCACAACATCTGCCATCAGATTAATGGCCCAATCAAGTAATGCCGCTTCCACTGGAGGTACAATACTCGCAACACGAGAACACTCTTCTTCAGTGTTGCAATGCATCACTTGTTCTGGAGTCAATGAGTCCAATACTCCACTTGGAAGTTCTCGGAACCATGCCTACGAATCAGCAGCCATATTGATAATGAGATGTGAAGCAACTGATATAAAAGGGGGAAAATCATTTCCTTGTGGATTTCTTCAAAGTAAATTTATTCAAATAAAAGTTTATGCATTGTATCTGCATATTGATTCTTGACTACACCTGAACTCTCATATTGGAAGGCTCTCTACATGTTCAAATTACATAAAAAATGATCTGGTTCAAGACAGTCAAACTGCGGAAACAAGAATGTTGTCCTTAAGCATAAAAGACCTCCATTCCAAAATAACTAAATTGAAGGTAAACAAAGAAACGTTGGTAAACAAAATGTTCAGTGCACCTTTATAAGGCCCGCAAGACAATGCAAGTCAACTCCATCTGGAACAACACCTCTGTTTAGTTGCTCCCTGACATGCTGTTCCTGCCTATTGTCAGCATTTATTCTGAAGACCCCTTCAGCCTAGCAAAACAAGACAAATATTTTTATAATTTGAGTATCGCAAATTTATTGTAAGGTTATCTCATTATCCTTGGGCTTACCTGAAGCCCCCCAAGTAAATATAGCTTCCTTTGCATGGTCAATAGTATTGTTGGTACACTGTTTCCTCTTTTATCAAACGAGCATTGCATGGACGTTGGTGAAACTCCAAATACACTTACACTGTGGAGAAATATATTTAGTAAATATAAACTGTGTTACAGTTAAATAGATATAACAAGCATTAACTATGGCATGACCTAGTGTTGACAAAAGGATCACCGTAAGATGATCATCCCATGGCTATTGGGAACGAATCAAATCAGATGTTTCTATTTCTCAATCTTTCTGACTTGCCCCTACAGAACCAAGGTCGGATGGTTTCTAACAAATATTAACTTAGCTAGAGATTGAATGTGTTAAACTCATATTTATTGATTTGAACACGTGTTAAACTCATATAATTCCTCAAATTTGAAAGGTATATTGCATGAGATACAACAGTACCATGACAACGGAACTTGTAGGTTGTGAGTAAGGGCAACTCCAACGCTATGCATCAAAACGGACACACCTAATGTCCGCGGCAGCGGTAGGAGAGCCGGTTAACCAACCGCGCGTACCAAGTGTCTGCCCTAGTTCAAACGGATAATTCAAAAAGATGGCCAAAATTCAGGCAAACCGGAAAATTCGAAAAGACGGTCGAAATTCATGCAAACCGGACGATATTTGTTAAATTTTGATATATTACAACCAAAAGGATGAAATTTAACAAAGTTCAACTATACCGAACAAAATTTAAACTAAACTAAGCGAGGTACCAGACGGTGACCTTGTAGGCATGGCCTTCGAGCCCATCGGCACCTCCATCGTCGTCCCCTCCATCGCGCCTTCGTCGTTGTTGTTGTCGTTGTAGTCCTTCCAGTGGCAGAAGGCCTCCAAGGGGTTGTGACAACACTGGTTAGCCGTCGTTGCACTCTCGCGGCCGCTCAACTTCCTCAACCCGCTGGGCCATGTCCGTCTGGCAACGACGGTCAATCGGACGCGCTCTTGCCCTTGCTCTTGGCAACAACGGCAAGGGCGGCGCGCTCGGACTCATCCAGCCCCACTTTGAGAAGTTGGTCGCTGATCCGGTGCCAGCGGCGGATGGGCGTCAGCGCGGTGGTCTTGGACCGATCCTCAGCCCTGGCCAATGCGACGTAGGAGTCGGTGCGCAGCTAGTTCGGCGCCACGTCGAACATAGTGAACCCCGCCCGACACGCCAGCTCAGCCGCCGCCTTGTCGGCCGCCATCATGGTGCGCAAGGAGAACGTGTCGCCACGTCCGAGGTAGTAGAGGAGACAACCAAGGCGCCTCCTCCTCCTTCATGGCAATTAGGCGCCGACAGAGCGGTGATGGTGGTGCGTCCTCTTTGTCGTGCCAGAAGAAACAACGCGGCGGGGACGCCGGCTAGATGAAGCGCACGTATTGGCTGCGCAGCGGGCACACCGGCTCCGCCATGACAAGGTGTTTGATTTGGATGCCGCGGTTGGGCGGCGAGGGAGGCGGCAGACCGCAGTTGAAGAGCGACCGGTGTCGTGAAGGGAACGATGGGTCCTTCTTGACACGGTGTCCGATTTGATGTTGCGGTTGGGCGCAAGGGTCGAAGAGCGACGGGCGTCACGGTAGGGACACCGGCTCCTTCTTGACGCGGTGTCTGATTTTCATGCCGCGGTTGGGCAGCAAGGGTCGAAGAGCGACTGCTCGAGCTGCCTCGTGTGCTCGTCGTCCGTTCACACTACCTCGGCAATGAGGGGCGGCTGCTGCTTCTCCTCATTGTTCGACGAGAGCACCGCCTCCGTCTTGGCCGTTGGAGCGGACCCGACGAGCCCAGGGACCGTGTGCGACGGTGCCATGATCTAGAGCTCCCCATAGATCCTTCTGGCAGGGCAAACTTGGCCATCGCGGCGGTGTGTCAGTGTGTGGTAGAGAGGAGAGGCGAGGCGGCGACGTACGGTGATGGAGTAGGGTTTGTCAGTGTGTCTTGCCTGCTTAAATAACTATGGCAGGCGGACCGGCATGGAAAATAATCCTATACGACCTGGTCTCACGCTTCGTCTCGTAAGACCCTCACTAGAGGATGCCACGTGTACTTCACCAATCTTGATGCACCTCTTCTTCCCCAGTATCCTTGTAATTTGTTTGCTGCATCTACCGACATGGCGGCTCATAGTCGTTCCTAGCTCCCTCATCGAGTTGTGGTTGGAAGAATATACACACTTAGATCCACCTGCCATGACTGTTACAACAGTTAAACCTGTGAGACAAGCTTCTACTGCTTTGTATTCAAATCATCTGTCCAGCGTGTCGCCGTGCCTCTAGCGGATTAACTCCCACCACATTAGGTGCAGCTGCTCCTAACTCTGAGCCGCCGGTCTCATCTCTGTCAGCCCACTACAGGGAAAGAGATTGGCGGAATCACTTCCATAGTCGCTACTAATACACCATAGCTATTGAATCGAATGCCTTCAATGTGTATATGCCTGATCTGTATTTTGTCTCTGTTGTTTCGGGATTTGATGTTTAATTGATGAAGCCCAGGCAATCCGGCATGCCCATCGGTGCACTAGACAGCTAGCTTTTCCACGGTGCGGGGCCTGCCTGCGAGGAGCGCGAGGCAAGGTAGGAGACTGTTAGGATTCATGGGGTTGGAGGCGTGAAGTTCGGGGGAAGGGCGAAGAAGAGGTGCATCAAGATTGGTGAACTACACGTGGCATCTTCTAAAGAGGGTCTTACGAGATGAAACATGAGACCAGGTCGTATAGGATTATTTTCCGACCGGCACCGCTTCATTTTGCCCGTAGTGGCCAGAGTAGGCTTTTCGGTTGCCGTGTTCGCGTTGAAGCGGCTCCGATCAGCCGTCCGGTCACGTTGGTCTGACCGGCATGAGTGTAGGCGGCCATCCGGTCGTGTCCGCTCTAAGCAGCACACAACGACAGCGAGGCTTCTGGAGCAGAACGTGCGGCGAGGGTTTTGGGTGGGACCGCTCAGTTAGGCGCCTACGTGGCGGATGTTCTGGTGCCCACAAACTTCCTACCGGTTTGCTTCCCACTTTGTGAGATTTCAAACGTCCGGACAAGTCCGTCTACGATTTGATTTTTTTTTTGCGAGACGTCTACGGTTTGATGCATGGCGTTGCATGGTAAAAAGTGTCTGGACCGCATGGTCCGAATATTTAGGGGCGTTTTGGTGCACGCCGTTGGAGTTGCCTTAAGAAATTACTCCAACGCCATGATGCGTGATGCGTGTTTGCATCTTTAGTTATGAAACGCATATAAAGCTTGATATAGCAGGACGCCCCCAACATGTCCTTCCTCGGCAGGCACAAAGACCTATCTCAACAAAATAAAAAATGTGTAAATCAACGTGTGGTTAGATGGTTAGAAGAACGGTGATATTTCTTGCCAATTAGGGTTCAAGTCTTGATGCTTGCATTATGAGGAGATGTTCTTGTCGACGACGAGACGCGTACGGTCACTTCGTAAATTTCAAGATGATATGCCAGCTCAATCTTTTGATGAGGCTCGTAGGGTAAGGTATGCGTATGTATTCATAAGATGAGTATGCACGCGCGCTTACGTCTGTACTGCGTCAAAAGAAAACAGAAAATGCCCAGATGATTAAGCAATAGTAGTAGTTCTGAGAAGAAACCAGGATTATAACGAAGCAGCCCCCATTGGCTCAACCACTTTGATAAAGCCAAGCCAATCTAAAGGCTCAACAGACTAACAGCTACTACTCCGTGCTCAGTTTTCCTTAGTTAGGTGGACCAATTAGCTGGGCATCACGTGACTAGTTCAAAAACGAGAATGCAAACAACGTCAAAATCCAGCTTAGTAATCCACAAAAGTGACGCCGCAAATCCTGCAGGGCCGGAATCCAGAGCACCGAGAGACCAGCCACGAAATCGTCTGCAAATATACGGAACGCAAGACGCGCCGGTGAAACACAGGTGGGCGGAGCGGCTGACTGACTGACCTGGCGCTGGGCGCGGGGCGCGGCACCTCGGGCTCGAGGTCGGCCGGGAGGCCGAGGAAGCCGACGAAACGGTCGAAGGTGACGTGCGAGACGTGGCGCACCTCCGTGGGCCGCCCTATCTGCATCCCCGCGGCCGCGGCAGCGGTGCCTTCCTCGGCGCGCACGCTGCTGCACAGCAGCAGCGACCTCCGCAGCGCCGCCGCCACCATGTCCACCACGGAGACCCCTCCCCTCGCCCCCGGCAGTGCCAGCGGCGACGCGACCCGCTCCTCTTCCTCCCCCTCCCCCTCGTACGGTTCCTCCTCCTCCTCTTCCTCTTCCTCTTCCTCTCCCTCCTCCTCCTCCTCCTCCTCTTTCTCCTCCTCGGTGTCAGAGCAGGAGGGGGGAGTTTGGCGGGCGAAGCGGATCCGGGACGGCGCCATGCTCCTAAATAAGGTGGCCACCGAAGAATCCCAACCCCCACGCGAGAAGCAAAGGGGATAGGATTGGAGGAGTGGGAGGTGGGAGAGAGGTGGGGCAGCGAGCGAGCGAGCGAGCGGCTCCGGCGTGGTGTCTCTTATGTTTACGTTGGACGGCTGAAGCCTGCCACGCTGGTTCGCTCAACCGTCCCTTGTACACTTTGCTGGCTCGAGCTCGGCTGTTAGCTCGCGTTTACCGTCGGAGCTGCCAGCGCCTGTGTCATGTGGTTTTCGGGATCTTTCGGCTCGGTTGTTGGATTCCGTTTGGAAAATTCAGTAACGGGGGAAGTTGAGGGTGTGTCGTGTTAGTAGGAGTATTAGTATAATTTTTGTTAGAGAATCAAAGCAAAAGTGAATGGAACCGTTGTTTTATTGATGATGGATTAGACATATATCCGAAGGGGTGTATCCGAAAGGACATGAGGCAACTGACTTTGTCAGGAAAAGCAGGGACTAATAGGATTAATTAAATCCTAACACTTCCCTAATTCATGCTTGTTAGTGTAAGTATCATCATCTTGAAAAAGGCTCCTTCAAAAATCCTGTGGGAAAAATATGAAGAGATATGTGTTTGATATGTTGCTAAAACTCCTTCAAACCCAGTGAAAAAAATAAGGAGAAAATGATGCAACATATAATGATTATTGTCTTTTTTAACTCAATACGAGAAAACTCATAGAGTTTAGAGAATAATAAATGTCGTATATACTTTCTTAAAAACCCCGATGAGGAAAACAGAAAATATGACATATGAACTTGTGTTGATATTACCTCATTAAAAACCTTTATGAGAACGTGTAAAGTAAACTCATGAAGGGGAAAAGAATATAATATGATGCATTGAACAGGAACAATTCAGGAAGATACTCCCCCTTATTCTTGCAAAATTTGAAGCCGTCACGTACCAATTCCGTGAACTCATTTCTGGAACATAGAAGTTGGTAGAGACCCCATGAACAAATCAGTCATATGATTTGCCTTGCAAGATATGCAATATAGCGATATTGCTTATTGCGTAACCTGTTTGCATCCGGGCAACACAAGAGACATTATCGTTGAGATATGGTTTGTGGATGTAGCCATGAGGTCTGTTTCGAAGACTCTTCATGACAGGGCTACCACACCTAGTAGGAACACTAAGCTTGTCTATGATCTGACTATTGTGGAACGTTGTGGGAAACAAAAAATTCCTACGCACACGCAAGATCTATCCATGGTGATGAGCATCTACGAGAGGGAGAGTGGATCTACATACCCTTGTAGATCGCTAAGCGGGAAGCGTTAAGAAACGTTGTTGGTGTAGTCGAACGTCTTCGCGATCCAAATCGCCGAGCATCCCGCGATCTCATCACGATCCGTCCCGCGATCCAATCACGATCCGTCCCGCGAACTCATCACGATCCGTCCCGCGATCTCATCACGATCCGTCTCGCGATCTTGATCATGGTCCTTCCGATCTAGCGCCGAACGGACGGCACCTCCGCGTTCAACACACGTACAGCTCGATGACGATCTCTGCCTTCTTGATCCAGCAAGAGGGAGCGGAAAGGTAGATGAGTTCTCCGGCAGCGCGACGGTGTTGCGACGATGATGGTGGAGCTATTCCAGCAGGGCTTTGCCTAAGCACCGCTGAAAACCGATCTAGAGGAGAAACTGCGATCTAGAGGAGAGATAGCACGTGGCTATTAGGGTTAGCTTTTTCCTCTAAATCCTCTAGTATATAGGAGGGAGGGACGGAAGGAGGCAGCCTCAAACCCTCAAGGTTTGGTCGAAATTGGAGGTGTAGGAGTCCTACTCCAATCCTATTAGGAGTAGGATTCCTCCTTTCCACTTGGAAACTCTTTCCATCTCTCCACCTTTGGATTTTTTCCTACTCAAACCATTCCAGCCACATGGGCCCTTAGAGGAGGCTTTGGCCAGCCCACCAGGGGCTGGTTTACCTCCTCCCATAGCCCATGTAGCCTCTTGGGTCGAAATACCTCTCCCGATGGTCCCCCGGTACACTACCGACACTCCCGGTACACTACCGATGAGCCCGGAACTTTTCCGGCGACCAAAATAGAACTTCCTATATATCAATCTTTACCTCCGGACCATTCCGGAGCTCCTCGTGACATCCGGGATCTCATCCGGGACTCTGAACAACCTTTGGTCACCATCATACATAACTCTATACTACCGAAATGTCATTGAACCTTAAGTGTGCAGACCCTACGGGTTCGAGAACTGTGTAGACATGACCGAGACACCTCTACGGTAAATAACCAATAACGAGGCCTTGATGCCCATATTGGTTCCTACATATTCTATGAAGATCTTTATCGGTCGAACCTCTATGTCAAGGATTTAGTTAATCCCGTATGATGTTCCCTTTGTTCTTCGGTATGTTACTTGCCCGAGATTCGATCGTCGGTATCTCCATACCTAGTTCAACCTCGTTACCGGCAAGTCTCTTTACTCATTCCGTAATACAAGATCACGTGACTAACACTTAGTCACATTGCTTGCAAGGCTTATTGTGATGTTGTATTACCGAGTGGGCCCTCAGATACCTCTCTGTCACACGGAGTAACAAATCCCAGTCTTGATCCATGCCAACCCAACAGACACCCTCGGAGATACCCGTAGAGCACCTTTATCGTCACCTAGTTATGTTGCGATGTTTGATACACACAAGGTACTCCTCCAGTGTCAGTGAGTTGCATGATCTCATGGTGATAGGAACAAATACCTGACATGCAGAAAACAGTAGCAATAAACTGACACGATCATATGCTACGTTTGTAGTTTGTAGTTTGGATCATAGCAATAAGATGATCGTGTCAGTTTATTGATACTGTTTTCTGCATGTCAAGTATCTGTTCCTATGACCATGAGATCATGCAACTCACTAACACCGGAGGAGTGCCTTGTGTGTATCAAACATTGCAACGTAACTGGGTGACTATAAAGTTGCTCTACAGGTATCTCTGAGGGTGTCTGTTGAGTTGGCATGGATCAAGACTGGGATTTGTTACTCCGTGTGACGGAGAGGTATCTCAGGGCCCACTCGGTAATACAACATCAAAATAAGCCTTGCAAGCAATGTGACTAAGTGTTAGTCACGGGATCTTGTATTACGGAATGAGTAAAGAGACTTGCCGGTAACAAGGTTGAACTAGGTATGGAGATACCGATGATCGAATCTCGGGCAAGTAACATACCGAAGAACAAAGGGAACATCATACGGGATTAACTGAATCCTTGACAAAGAGGTTCGACCGATAAAGATCTTCGTAGAATATGTAGGAACCAATATGGGCATCCAGGTCCCGCTATTGGTTATTGACCGTAGAGGTGTCTCGGTCATGTCTACATAGTTCTCGAACCCGCAGGGTCTACACACTTAAGGTTTGGTGATGTTTCGGTAGTATAGAGTTATGTATGATGGTGACCGAAGGTTGTTCAGAGTCCAGAATGAGATCCCGGACGTCACGAGGAGCTTCGGAATGGTCCAAAGGTAAATATTGATATATAGGAAGTCCTATTTTGGTCGCCGGAAAAGTTTCGGGCTCATCGATAGTGTACCGAGAGTGCCGGTAGTGTACCGGGAGACCATCGGCAGGGGTATTTCGACCCAAGAGGCTACATGGGCTGTGGGAGAGTAAATACCAGCCCTTAGTGGGCTGGTGGAAGTCCCACACAAGGCCCATGCGCCTGGGAAGAAAAGCCCAAAGAGAAAAAGGTGGAAAAAGGCAAAAATGCAAAAATAAGGAGGAGTCCTAGTCCTACTAGGATTGGAGGAGGAATCCTCCAATACTCCTTGGTTCGGCCGACCCAAGGGCTGGCTCCTTGGGAGCCAAGCCTCCTCCTCCTCTCCTCCTATATATACTAGAGGGTTTTAGGGTTTTGGCACTAGTTTTTCAGCCACGTGCTACCCGTTCCTCTAGTGCATAGTTTCTCCTCTAGATCGGTTTTCTGCAGTGCTTAGGCGAAGCCCTGCCGGAATTGCTCCACTACCATCGCCGCGGCGCCGTCACGCTTCTAGAGAACTCGTCTACCTCTCCGCACCCTCTTGCTGGATCAAGAAGGCGGAGATCATAATCGAGCTGTACGTGTGTTGAACGCGGAGGTGCCGTCCGTTCGGTGCTAGATCGGAAGGATCATGAAGAGTTCGCGGGACGGATCGTGATTGGATCGCGGGATGGATCATGATGAGATCACGGGATGCTCGGCAATTTGGATCGCGAAGATGTTCGACTACACCAACCGCGTTTCTTAAATCTTCCCGCTTAGCGATCTATAAGGGTATGTAGATCCACTCTCTCTCTCGTAGATGCTCATCACCATGGATAGATATTGCATGTGCGTAGGAATTTTTTTCTTTCCCATGCAACGTTCCCCAACAGTGGCATCATGAGCTAGGTCTATGTGTAGATGAGATCTCTAGTAGAACACAAAGAGTTTGTGGGCGTTGATGCTTAGATTGCTTCCTCCCTTGGTCGTGTTTTGGTTCAACGGTATTGTGAGATGAAGTGGCCCGGACCAACATTACTCGTATGCTTACGAGAGACCGGTTCCCTCGAACGCAATTTGTTGCATAGATGGCTTACGGGTGCCAGTTTCTCTCACTTTAATTGGATCGGATTCGACAAAGGCGGTACTTGAGAAGGTTGAAAAGCAACTAGTGTATCACTGTTGTGGTTTTTGCATAGATGAGAATTGTTCTTGCTAGATACCCATAGTAGCCACGTAAAACATGCAACAACAATTAGAGGACGTCTAACTTGTTTTTGCAGGGTATGTTGTGATGTGATATGGCCAATTACATGATGAGATATATGTGATGTATGAGATGATCATGCGTTGTATAGAATATCACGACTTGCATGTCAATGAGTACGGCAACCGGCAGGAGCCATAGGGTTTTCTTTAATTGTTGTATGACCTGCGTGTCAATCATTAAGCGCTATGTAATGCTTTACTTTATCGCTAAACGGTAGCAATAGTAGTTCAAGCATGATGGGCGCGACAACCCCAATGGCAACACGTTGATGGAGATCAAGATGATGGAGATCATGGTGTCGTGCCGGTGACGATGGAGATCATGTCGGTGCTTTCATGATGGAGATCAAAAGCACAAGTTCATGGCCACATCATGTCACTTATGATTTGCATGTGATGTTAATCCTTTTATGCACCTTGTTTTTCTTAGGACGATGGTAGCATTATAAGGTGATCCCTCACTTAAATTTCAAGATGAATTGTGTTCTCCCCGAGTGTGCACCATTGTGAAAGTTCGTCATGTCGAGACACCACGTGATGATTGGGTGTGATAGACTCTACGTTCACATACAACGGGTGCAAGCCAGTGTTGCACATGCAGAACACTCGGGTTAAACTTGACGAGCCTAGCATGTACAGACATGGTCTCGGAACACAAGAGACCGAAAGGTCGAACATGAGTCATATAGTAGATATGATCAACATGATGATGTTCACCATTGAAACCACCTCAACTCACATGATGATCGGACTTGAGTTGGTGAATTTGGATCATGTATCACTCGAATGACTGGAGGGATGTTAATTTGAGTGGGAGTTCTTCAGTAATATGATTAATTGAACTCATTATCATGAACATAGTTGGTAGTGTCTTTGCAAATTATGTTGTAGATTACTTGCTCGCACTGTAGCTCCCTTGAAATTTTATATGTTCCTAGAGAAATAGAGTTGAAAGATGATGGTAGAAATATTTCGGACTGGGTCCGTGATCTGAGGATTGTCCTCATTGCTGCATAGAAGGCTTATTTCCTTAATGCACCGCTCGATGCGCCACCCCCTCTAGCGTCGTCTGTAGATGTTGTGAACATCTGACAGGCACGTTCCGATGACTACTTGATAGTTTAGTGCGTCATGCATTACGGCTTAGAATTGAGGCTCCAAAATGTTTTGAATGTCACGAAACATATGAGTTGTACAAAGAGCTGAAATTGGGATATCAGGCTCGTGCCCGTGTTGTGAGATATGAGATCTCCAACAAGATTCTTTGTCTGCAAGATGAAGGAGAATAGCTCAATCGTTGAGCATGTGCTCAGATTGTCTGGGTGCTACAATCGCTTGAATCGAGTGGGAGTTAATCTTCCAGATAAGATAGTGATTGATATAGTTCTCCAAGTCACTGTCACTAAGCTACTAGAACTTGGTGATGAACTATAAAATGCTAGGGATAGAAATAATGGTCCCTGAGCTATTCCCGATGTTTGACACCGCGAAAGGTAGAAATCAAGAAG
This sequence comes from Hordeum marinum, assembly GCA_022496015.1. Lineage (NCBI taxonomy): Eukaryota > Viridiplantae > Streptophyta > Magnoliopsida > Poales > Poaceae > Hordeum > Hordeum marinum. The sequence continues at coordinate 333,389,977 of CM039677.1, read as the reverse complement.
GAGCATCTAGTGTTGATGGTTAGTAAAAACCACTAGTTTCGAGAAGGGCAAGGGCAAGGAGGGAAACTTCATGGATGGCAAGTCAGTTGCTGCTCCAGTGAAGCAACCCAAAGTTGAACCCAAACCCGAGACTACGTGCTTCGATTATGAGGAGAGCGGTCGCTGAAGCGGAACAACCCTAGATACTTGGTAGATAAGAAGGCTGGCAACGTCAACAAGAAGTATATTTGATATACGTGTTATTGATGTGTACCTTGCTAGTACTCCTAGTAGCACCTGGGTATTGGATACCAGTTCGGTTGCTAAATGTTAGTAACTCAAAATAAAAGCTACGGAATGAACGGAGAACTAGCTAAGGGTGAGGTGACGATGTGTGTTGGAAATGTTTTCAAGGTTAATGTGATCAACATCGCACGTTTTCTCTGCCTTCAGGATTAGTGACGAACCTAAATAAATGTTATTTGGTGTTTTGCATTGAGCATGAACATGATTAGATCATGTTTATTGCAACACGGTTATTCATTTAAGTTAGAGAATAATGGTTATTCTGTTTACATGAACAATACCTTCAATGGTCATGCACCCAGTGAGAATGGTTTGTTGAATCTTGATCATAGTAATACGCATGTTCATAACATTGATGCCAAAAGATACAAAGTTAATAATGATAGTACCACATACTTGTGGCACTGCTGCTAAAGTCATATTGGTATAAAGTGCATGAAGAAAATCCAGGTTGATTGACCTTTGGACTCATTCAATTTTGAATCGGTTGAGACATGCGAACCATGCCTCTTGGGCAAGATGACTAAGGACCCCGTTTTCCGGATTGATGGAGTGGGCAAGTGATTTATTGGAAATGATACATGTTGATGTATGCAATCCAATGAGTCTTGTAGCGTGCGGTGGATATCGTTATTTTTTTTCACCTTCACTGATGATTTGAGTAGATATAGTTTATGTTTACTTAATGAAACACAAGTCTGGATCGTTTGAAAGGTTCAAGCAAATTCAGAGTGAAGTTTAAGATCATCGTGACAAGAAGATAAAAATGTGTGCGATATGATCGTGGAGGTAAATATCTGAGTTACGAGTTTGGCATACAACTTTAGACAATGTGAAAGTTGTTTCACAACTCACGCCACCAGGAACACCATAGTGTGATGGTGTGTCCGAACGTCATAGTCGTGCTCTATTGGATATGGTGCGAATTATGATGTCTCTTATCCTTTTACCACTATCGTTTTGGGGTTATGCATTAGAGACAACTACATTCACTTTGAATAGGCACCATCTAAATCCGTTGACATGACACCATATGGTTTGGAAGAAACCTAACCTATCATTTCTTAATGTTTGGGGCTGCGACACTTGTGTGGAAAATGTTTTCACCTAATGAGCTCGAACCCAAAGCAAACAGATGCATCTTCATAGAATACCCTAAGAACAGTTGGGTAAACCTTCTATCTCAGATCCAAGCATAAAGTGTTTGTTGCTAAACTGGGTCCTTTCTCGAGAAAAAGTTTTCTCTCGTAAGAATTGAGTGGGAGGAAGATAGAACTTGATGAGGTTGTTGAACCTTTGTTTCAACCAGAGAGTAGCGCAGCGCAGGAAGATGTTTCTGTGAAGCCTACGTTAGTTGAAGAGGAAGTTAATGATGATGATCATGAAGCTTCGATCAAGTTACTATCGAACCTCGTAGGTTGACAAGGACGTGTACTGCTCCTGAGTAGTACGAAAATCCTGTCATAGAGGTCATGTTGTTGCACAACGATGAACCTACGAGCTATGGAGAAGCGATGATGGGCCCGAATTCCGACAAATGGTTAGAGGCCATGAAATCTGAGAAAGGATCCATATATGAAAACCAAGTATAGACTTTGGTAGACTTGCTCGTTGGACTGCAGGTCGTTGAGTACAAATGGATCTTTAAAATGAAGACAGACGCTGATGGTGAATATCACCATTTATAAAGCTCGACTTGTCGCAAAAAAGTTTCCGGCAAGTTCAAGGAGTTGACTACGATGAGACTTTCTCACTCGTAGCGATGCTAAAGTCTGTTGGAATTATGTTAGCTGTTGCTGCATTTTTCAATTATGAAATCTTGTAGATGGATGCCAAAACATCATTTCCTTCCTTAAGGAAAGGTTGTATGAGATACAACCAGAAGGTTTTGTCAGTCCTAAGGATGCTAAAAGGTGTCCAAGCTTTAGTGATCCTTCTATGAACTGAAGCAAGCATCTCAGAGTTGGAATATACACTTTGATGAGGTGATCAAAGTTTTTGAGTCTATACAAAGTTTATGAGAAACTTGTATTTACAATAAAGTGAGTGGGAGCACTATAGAGTTTCTGGTAAGCATATGTGGTTGACGTATTGTTGATCGGAAATGATGTAGAGTTTCTGGAAAGCATAAAGGGTTGTTTGAAAGGAGTTTTTCAAAGGAAGACCTGCATAAAGCTACCTAATTGTTGAGCATCAAGATCTATAGAGATAGATCAAGATGCTTGATGAGACTTTGAATGAGTACATACCTTGACAAGATTTTGAAAGAGTTCGAAATGGATTAGTCAGAGAGAAGTGTTCTCGCCTATTTTGTAAGGTGTGAAGTTGAGTGAGACTCAAAGCTCGACAATGGCAAAAGAAAGAGAAAGGATGAACGTCGTCCCCTATGCCTTAGCCATAAGATCTGTATAGTATGCCATGCTGTGTACCGCACCTGTGTGTGCCTTGCCATAAGTCCGTCAAGGGGTACAAGAGTGATCCAGGAGTGGATCACTGGACAACGGTTAATATTATCCTTAGTGACTAAAATACTAAGGAAATATTTCTCGATTATGGAGGTGATAAAGGGTTCGTCGTATAGAGTTACATCGATGCAAGCGTTAACACTAATCCGGTTGACTCTTAGTAGCAATCCGGATACGTATAGTGAAGCAGCCATTTGGAATGGTACCAAGTGGAGTGTGGTAGCACCGTTTACAGTTTGACATAGAGATTTGCAAAGTACACTTGGATCTGAATGTCGCAGACCCATTGACTACAAGACCTCTCTCACATGCAAAGCATGATCGAGCCCCAGAACTCATTAGGTGTTAGATTCATAACAATGCGAATCACATGGGATGTGAACTAGATTATTGACTCTAGTTCAAGTGGGAGACTATTGGAAGTATGCCCTAGAGGTAATAATAAATTAGTTATTATCACATTTCCTTGTTCATGATAATCGTTTATTATCCATGCTATAAATGTATTGTTCAGAGACTTAGATGCATGTGTGGATACATAGACAAAACCATGTCCCTAGTATGCCTCTAATAGACTAGCTCGTTGATCAAAGATGGTTAAGGTTTCCTAGACATGGACATGATATGTCATTTGATAATGGGATCACATCATTGGGAGAATGGTGTGATGGAGAAGACCCAAACTACAAACGTAGCATATGATCGTGTCAGTTTATTGCTACTGTTTTCTGCATGTCAAGTATCTGTTCCTATGACCATGAGATCATGCAACTCACTAACACCGGAGGAGTGCCTTGTGTGTATCAAACATCGCAACGTAACTGGGTGACTATAAAGGTGCTCTATAGGTATCTCCGAGGGTGTCAGTTGAGTTGGCATGGATCAAGACTGGGTTTTGTTACTCCGTGTGACGGAGAGGTATCTCAGGGCCCACTCGGTAATACAACATCACAATAAGCCTTGCAAGCAATGTGACTAAGTGTTAGTCACGGGATCTTGTATTACGGAACGAGTAAAGAGACTTGCCGATAACGAGGTTGAACTAGGTATGGAGATACCGATGATCGAATCTCGGGCAAGTAACATACCGAAGAACAAAGGGAACATCCTACGGGATTAACTGAATCCTTGACATAGAGGTTCGACCGATAAAGATCTTCGTAAAATATGTAGGAACCAATATGGGCATTCAGGTCCCACTATTGTTTATTGACCGTAGAGGTGTCTCGGTCATGTCTACATAGTTCTCGAACCCGCAGGGTCTGCACACTTAAGGTTTGGTGACGTTTCGGTAGTATAGAGTTATGTATGGTGGTGACCGAAGGTTGTTCGGAGTCCCATATGAGATCCCGGACATCAGGAGGAGCTCCGGAATGGTCTGGATGTAAATATTGATATATAGGAAGTCCTATTTTGGTCGCCGAAAAAGTTTCGGGCTCATCGGTAGTGTACGGGGAGTGCCGGTAGTGTACCGAGAGACCATCGGCAGGGGTATTTCGACCCAAGAGGCTACATGGGCTGTGGGAGAGTAAATACCATCCCTTATTGGTCTGGTGGAAGTCCCACACAAGGCCCATGCGGCTGGGAAGAAAATCCCACAGAGAAAAAGGTGGAAAAAGGCAAAAAAGACAAAAATAAGGAGGAGTCCTAGTCCTACTAGGATTGGAGGAGGAATCCTCCAATCCTCCTTGGTTCAGCCGACCCAAGGGCTGGCTCCTTGGGAGCCAAGACTCCTCCTCCTCTCCTCCTATATATACTAGAGGGTTTTAGGGTTTTGGGACTAGTTTTTCAGCCACGTGCTACTCGTTCCTCTAGTGCACAGTTTCTCCTCTAGATCGGTTTTCTGCAGTGCTTAGGCGAAGCCCTGCCAGAATTGCTCCACCACCATGGCCGTGGCGCCGTCATGCTGCCAGAGAACTCATCTACCTCTCCGCACCCTCTTGCTGGATCAAGAAGGCGGAGATCGTCATCGAGCTGTACGTGTGCTGAACGCGGAGGTGTCGTCCGTTCGGCGCTAGATCAGAAGGACCGTGATCAGGATTGCGAGACGGATCATGATGAGATCGCGGGACAGATCATGACGAGTTCGCAAGACGGATCGTGATTGGATCGCGGGACGGATCGTGATGAGATCGCGGGACGTTCGGCGATTTGGATCGCGAAGACGTTCGACTACACCAACCACGTTTCTTAACGCTTCCCGCTTAGCGATCTACAAGGGTATGTAGATCCTCTCTCTCTCTATCGTAGATGCTCATAACCATGGATAGATCTTGCATGTGCGTAGGAAATTTTTTGTTTCCCATGCAACGTTCCCCAACAGGCTTCGCCTAAGCACCGCTAAAAACCGATCTAGAGGAGAAACTGTGATCTAGAGGAGAGGTCGCACGTGGATATTAGGGTTAGCTTTTTCCTCTAAATCCTCTAGTATATATAGATGGAGGGAGGGGAGGAGGCATCCTCAAACCCTCACGGTTTGGTAAAAATTGGAGGTGGAGGAGTCCTACTCCAATCCTATTAGGAGTAGGATTCCTCCTTTCCACTTGGAAAGTCTCTCCACCTCTCCACCTTTGGATTTTTTCCTTCTCAAACCACTCCAGCCACATGTGCCCTTAGAGGAGGATTTGGCCAGCCCACCAGGGGCTGGTTTACCTCCTCCCACAGCCCATGTAGCCTCTTGGGTCGAAATACCTCTCCCGATGGTCCCCCGGTACACTATCGGCACTCCCGGTACACTATCGATGAGCCCAAAACTTTTCTGGCGACCAAACTAGGACTTCCTATATATAAATCTTTACCTCCAAACCATTCCGGAGCTCCTCGTGACATCCAGTATCTCACCTAGGACTCTGAACAACCTTCGGTCACCACCATACATAACTCTATGCTACCGAAATGTCACCGAACCTTAAGTGTGCAAACCCTGCGGGTTTGAGAACTATGTAGACATGACCGAGACACCTCTATGGTAAATAACTAATAGCGGGGCCTAGATGCCCATATATGTTCCTAGATATTCTACAAAGATCTTTATCGGTCGAACCTCTATGTCAAGGATTCAGTTAATCCCGTATGATGTTCCCTTTGTTCTTCGGTATGTTACTTGCCCGAGATTCGATCGTCGGTATCTCCATACCTAGTTCAACCTCATTACCGACAAGTCTCTTTACTCATTCCGTAATACAAGATCCTGTAACTAACACTTAGTCACATTGCTTGCAAGGCTTATTGTGATGTTTGTATTACCGAGTGGGCCCTCAGATACCTCTCCGTCACACGGAGTAACAAATCCCAGTCTTGACCCATGCCAACCCAACAGACACCCTCGGAGATACCTGTAGAGCACCTTTATAGTCACCCAGTTACGTAGCGACGTTTGATACACATAAGGTACTCCTCCGGTGTCAGTGAGTTGCATGATCTCATGGTCATAGGAACAAATACTTGACATGCAGAAAATAGTAGCAATAAACTGAGACAATCATATGCTACATTTGTAGTTTGGGTCTTGTCCATAAGATCATTCTCCTAATGACGTGATCCCATTATCAAATGAAATCTCATGTCCATGACTAGGAAACCATAGCCATCTTTGATCAACGAGCTAGTCTATTAGAGGCATACTAGGGACATGGTGTTGTCTATGTATCCACACATGTATCTGAGTTTCCGATCAATACAATTATAGCATGAATAATAAACGATTATCATGAACAAGGAAATATGATAATAACCAATTTATTATTGCCTCTAGGGCATATTTCCAACACTAACATAGTGGGGATCTAATCGATGTATCCAATGATATCGGTGTTCACATTTCTGTGAAATTGAAAAACTAGGACAAGATGTTTGATGCCTTGGAGATATCAAAAGATATTCTTGAGTACCAACAAGTTGTGTTTGGTGGATCCAATGGCATTATGGAACATTGAGTCCCAATATCTTATTTCCATCATCTCTTGGTCTAAATAGATCTTTCTCTATGTCTAGAGAATGAACTACCATGAGAGTTATGGATGGATAAGATTTGTCCACAATGAATTTCTCCAATATATTATGGATATAGACAACATAGTATACCATAATGTATGAATGAAGGTGCTCAAGTTGTAGTAACGAGCGGTATTTTGGTTTACCCAAATCCTTCATTAAACTCTGTCATTTAGATGATTACATGTGTCGTCATTACGGACACACAAACATGGATAATCATCATTGTAGGAGTAATCCTTGTGTATAAGGAACTCACTATGTCGGTTGTACCATATGTACCGACAACAATAAGTCTTATGGTGAAAGTACATTTGCTCCCTTGGTGGTTTTGGTAATTAATAACAACATATAAGTCATTGAACTAATGTTTCCACCAAGTATATTTCAGGAAATGTTCAATGATAGGATTGGCAAAAGGAGATTGTGGAGAAACCCCAAGATGCAAGGAAATAGGTTGGCCAAGCTTCAAGCAAGAGGACTCTACATTTTAATTTGCGAGAAATCACTTTGAGTCCATAGGAAAGCCAATACTATTAAAAGGGGGTAAGGTTTTGTTGGTGAACAATATGCTCAAACGTGCACAAGTGATAGTCGCCAAAAACATCAACAAACTCTCCCACCAAAGTCTGTTCTATACCCAACACTCAAAATCGGTGCAACCAATTTTCCCACTCCGGTGCCACCGATTCCAGAACCTAGACAGACTCGAGCCAAACTCTAGCCACTTCGGTGCAACCGATTCCATACCGGTGCCACCGAGTTTAGGTTGCCAACTTTCTATTACGCAAATTCACATTTTTGGTCCCATCGAGAATGTTGGATCGGCGTCACCAATATTGGAAATATGACCGTTGGTCACCTTATCGGTGCAACCGAGTTTCCTATATCGGCTTTACCGAGATTCAAAAGTTGCCACCTTTTGGTCACTTCGGTACCACTGAGTTTAACACATCGGTGTCACCGAGTTGGTCATTTTGTGTGTAACGGTTGGATTTTTGGGGATGCCTATATATACCCCTTCACCACCACCTACTCGAAAGAGAAGCACTCAAAATTATTCCATACCTATCCTATCAGATTTTCTGAGAGAGAACCACCTACCCTTGTGTTGAGGTCAAGATCTTCCACTCCAATCATATGGATCTTGATTTATAGCCTCCCCAAGTAGCTTTCCACCAATCCCATCTCTTCCACCATGCCAAATCTGTGAAAGAGTGATTGGGTGCTGAGGAGTCTATCATCTTGAAGCACAAGAGCAAGGAGTTCGTCGTCATTACCGAGCCTATTACCTTTTGGAGGGTGGTGCCTCCTAGATTGGTTAGGTGTCGCTTGGGAGCCTCCTACTTCGTGTTGTGGAGTGAACCAAGAAGTTTGTAAGGGCAAGGAGATCGCCTACTTCGTGAAGATCTACCCATAGTGAGTCTAGTCCTTCATGGACGAAAGCCGTTATGGAATAGTCAAGGTTGCTACTTCGTGGACCCTTTTGGGTGGAGCCCTCCATGGACTCTCGCGACCGTTAACCTCCGTGGGTTGAAGACTCCGTAAACGTGGATGTACGATAGCGCCACCTATCGGAACCACGGGAAAAATCATCGTGTCTACAACTACGTTTGATCTTCCTACCCTATCCCTTCTATACATGCTTGTTGTTACTTTTTGCTGCTATATACTCTTAGACTTGCATGTGTAGGGTGTACTTGACTTGCCATGAAATGCTAAAAACTGTCAACCCTAAAACTTGGTATAGGCAAAACTTTTAATTGGTCAAGTAGTCTAATCACCCCCCCCCTCTAGACATACTTTCGGTCCTACATATGGTGACTTACTGATTTTACACAATATATGTTGCGTTTTGCATTTCGATTCAGAAGTGAGATTCCATCGAATACCAATCATTTGTACTGCCAATGATATAAGTTATCGGAAAGAGATTCCACCTCTGGAGAATAGTTGGGTATCTGCGTGAACCATTGTGCTACAATACTTGCTCTTTGTTTCACCACCTCATTGTTCTCAATTCTGTTTCCAGAAGAAAACTGGAGTAGGTATTGCTTAAGAATACCTTCCCATTATTGAGCAAGACCATTTCTACCTAGATTATACCCTTTGCTTGAATTTAGTCCGAGTGTTGTTCACACTTTGCCATGGCCATGGTCTTTGGATCTGAATCATTTGAAAGGTTTTTGCAATCTAGTTGAGAAATGTATGTCGACAACTGTAGACTTCCGGTTATATATTTCTCCAGAATCTATATATCAATATAGAGTTGATGGAAATATCGTTACCCATGGTGACTGCACTCGATTTCCCAATGCGATTGAGTCGGGTATTCCGATGTCCCGGTCATTATGTGCACTATGACCCTGGTTGGTGGAGGTTTCCCATCCACCGGGTATATACTACCCATTAGGTGTCTGTCAACGTGAAGTTGACTTGCATTTACTGTTTCACAGGCCTTGATATCCTTGCTTGCGAGAAGCTGAATCCTGATGTACTTTTGCCATACATCTCCCCCTCTTGCTTTGAACGGGGAGTGGAGTGGATTTTGTTGGTACCTCCACTCTTTCAGGCATACTTTTCCAGGATTGTAGGATTGTGTGACACCTTTATAGTCAGTAAATGAATCTGGCAGGTTATTTGCAATGTGTTGCAAACCTTCTGAATGCATGGTTCAGCTCTTTGAGTACGTGGATTTGAGGCAGAAATGTGTTGAACATTCCACTAATTTCCTGGCATTCTTTATGGTACTTTAAATCTCCCCCTAATGCCTGGAAATATTCCTCATGAATTAGCATACTGGCCTTGAATAGCTCCCCATGCGAGGGGCTTGAGGTATTGACAAAAATACAGCTATTCCTCACATAGATCCCAACTATATGCTGAGGGGCCAATGATGTATGTCGGGTGGTGATATTGGTATACAACCAAATTATCATAGATAGGAAATACTTGGTAGATTTCCACGTATCAAAGATAGAGGGGAATAATAGTATGCAGTTTGGTCATGAGTGTGTAAAACTGCATGACTCCAACGTAAAGTTGGTAAGTTGCAATTCCAAAGTAAAGATAATGCAATGAGCTTAACTCTTTGGATAAAGGATTCTACCAAACCATTTTGAGTCTACACATTAGGACAAATTACTAAACTTCAATTTAAGGGCCATAGGCAGGGCACTCAAGGAGAATTCTGCAATTTTACCCCTTCGATTTGCTTGAAATCGATGTCAGGATAATGAGCCAATGGTTCCGTGTGAATAAAGCACGCACTTAAGACCATCGTGCAGATATGTCTTTTAAAACCATACAAGATCCTTTACATAAAAATAAGGGTAAGAAGCAATTTTATCCATCTCAGAATGTGGAATACCTGAATAGTCTACTGAATGGTTGGGAAGAGCCACTTACCTCGACTTGATGCATTCAAGGAGTCTGAGTGGTTCAGCGTAGACTTTAAGGTGCGCGAGCCTTAAAATTAGCTTTCCTGTGTCACTTGTAGTGCACATAAAATCCAAATGTTGTTAGAATTTAGCATCATAATAATCATAAACTATTGGAATTGCTGATACTTCGGTTTCAACCCATTGTCTCGATGACCAAGGCGAGTATGCCAAGTTTGTCATGTACAAGACATTTTGAAAAACTATCTTGGGCGCAACATGTGCTACGGGTTATTTGCAATGTGTAGTACAATCCAGATGATACATAGAGAATGTGCTTGCCATACCCATTGCATATGGTAAAGAGAAGCTAGTCCTCTTTGTTGTCATCATAAATTTTGCTATGGAAACTATTTTGACGGATACCTCTATACTTTCGTAGGGTAGGAGTTAAACTTGGAGGCAGTGAAGCATCCTGACGTTACTCGAGTACCCACGGGGATAGTAAATATGACTCGAGTTGAGCCAACAAATACCTCGTCGCGTCTAGCTATTTTATAATATCCCCTTTCTCTCAACGAGAGTGGAAACATTTCACTTCCTTGAGTATAGAGTTTGTGGTGCATATGTCCACAAGGCACATATCATCTTACATCAGATTGACCCCCGTAGAAATCTATATGTAGATATGAAGATCCTCAAGAAAATCACTGTTAGATATATAGAATACATACAAATGTATTTGTACCAAAGTGCTGATACAATATATTGTGATATACAATATATGATGACAACAATACTTATGTTGTTGTTACAACATCATAAATGGACATTAATTATATTAACCACTCAGGAGATTGAAAGACTATTCATAGTCTCCAAACATGTCGATTGAGGCATATTCAACCATCACATTCTCCGTGCCCATAGGGTCCCATCATCATTGGTGATGTCGGGTTGAAGGTTGAAGTGAGCTCCAACCTTCGCCCTTGAGTTCATTGTGTCCCAAGAATTGCTGATACAGAATAACCAGATGCCGAGATCTGAATCTAATGTTTTATAATGTATAAGACAACATTTTTATGTTAGCGGTGTGATCCTGACCAGAAGTGAATCCTGGATTGCACATATTATCCCACGAGACATAAGAGCGGTCATGATGTCCATGCCCAGATAGGGCAGTGGTGGCCATTGAGGGCGAATGCCTCAAATTGTATGCCATATGTTACCACTGTGGGTAAACCAGAGATAATCAATTTACATTCAGTAAATTAAAGACCATCATGGCTGATGTTGTAATGAACTTAGCAAAATTAATGGGTATTTCAAGAAGTTATCTTGAAATCATTAATGTGAATCTCAAATTGCTAAGTATGACACCTTGAAGATAATCTCCAAAATGGAGTAGATCTCGCAGCACTAGAGAGTATAATCTGACGAAATCAGTAGATACTCACTTGTAATGCCTTGTGTCATGACTTAGTAAAATGTGTGGGAGAGCACTTTGTAAAGCAATCATAATGTCGAAATGACAAAATGTAGGCTTTATCAGTAGTCATCGATAATCTGCATAGGCAGTAGATCCATATGACTACCTTGTGATCCCAAACATAAATTTGAAGAAACCATCTTGAATTTTGCATCTCGTACTCAATGGAGAAACAGTACTGCAGAGGTACTGAATTTATCTTTGCAAGAGATTAAAAATCTCAATTGCAAATGGACGTAATAAATCTCTACACGTCATAAACGTGGAAAAATATTACATCAACTTAAGATCTGGATTACATCTCAGTACTCAACAGATATACACTACTATTGTAATGAATAGTAATGATGTTGCAAACTTGATCTTCAAGTGAAAAACTTGAATTGTATAGACCTCAAATGAAATAAAATAATCTTGTATCAAGTTGCAAGTTAATTCAGCAGAGTGAATTAATATTTTACGAGAGAAAATCAATCTCAATCGCAAAGAGATTGTTTTGCGAGAAAATAATAATTCTCAATCGCAAAAACATGTTCTAGAAAATGTGGTAAACACATTGAACATGTCAAGTATCAACATACACATATTTTTGAAATTGTAAAACTCAACAGAAAATGGGTTGAAAATGCAAAGTCCAAGCATTAAGATAAAGTCCAAGGACTAAATCGAGGAATGGCTGAAAGGATAAGATGCCCTTTCTTCCTGACCATCCCGTAACCGTCGCCAGTGAACTGGGCAGTTGCGGCCACGGGCGGGCGAGGGCAGCCACGGCGTGAGCAGGCGCGGCCGGGCGCGAGCGGCGGCCTGGCGCGGCTGTTCGCGAGCGGGGGCCGGGCGTGGGCGGGGCCAGCCACGGCCTGGCGCGGCCGAGCACGGGCGGCGGACGGCCGCGGGTGGGGCCAGCCACGGCCTGAGTGCCTGAGGGCGCCTTGCCACGCTACTGGAGAGCGTGGATCCATGTTCTTCTATGCCGCCGTGGCCTTCTTCCATGGGCAGCGACTCCTGCTATGCCAGTTAAGAAAAAACAACAAGTACTGTAGGTAATTAGTACTAGCACTGATGACTGTCGTAGCAATTATATCAAGATTTGACAATCGCTTTGGGATTTCTAAAGCCATCCTTCGTGCTTGAGGCCTGATGATATGTATCCTTTTCTCATGTTCTTGCCTCGCCGGGGGCAGCGACAGCCGGGTGCTTTGTGGTTACAACGTCGGAGGGCTTTGTCGTCGGACGGGCACCGCGCGCGAGACATTACTGCATTAGCGGAGCGCGGCCGGGCGGACCGCACGGGGCGCAGGGCACGACCACGGATGTGGCGCAGGCGCGGCCGGCGCTGCAAGGACCCCGCGTCGGCAACGGGGTCGCCAACGGAGAGAAGGATGCCTAGGCTGCGTCGTCTTCACTGAGGGGAGGTTCTTCGACGTCTATTCGCTCGATGGAGAGCAACGCGGCTGATAAAGTGCTAGAGAATCAAAGCAAAAATGAATGGAACCGTTATCTTTATTGATGATGGATCACACATATATACAGTCCCCGAAAAATGTGTAAAAAAACATGAGGCAACTGTTTTTGTTAGAAAAAGTAGAAATTAATAGATTTAATTAAATCCTAACTTGATGAAGAATGACGGCGGGGCGAGGCCCCGGCTACAGCCTGGATCGCAGAGCAAAGAGTGGTGCTGGTGCGGCAGGCAGGCTGTGTAGGTTGTTGGTTTCTGTCTTTGGATTTTGCTAAATCACGGGTGTCTGTTTTGTGAGCTTCCTAAGCCCTGAATTTGCAAAGGTTATATCTAGATTGCGGATCTGTTTGATTTGAAGTCTAAACTTGTAACGACTAAGTTTAGTCGTGTCATACTTATAACTTGTCACACTTTTCTAGCTACATAGGTCAACTTTTTGTCATGTATACACACACAATAATTAAAGCTACTAAACAAGCAGCCATGTCATGCATTTGAAGTACTTGGGCTTGGAATCTCTAGCTTTGCCATGTATTACACTCCTGTGATTGACACGTGTTTGCATTCAACTTTTTTATTGCTTATAACCTATTAGAGATTTACATACATATAAAAGTATATACAATAATTAAAGCTACTAAGCAAGCAGCCATGTCGTGCATTTGAAGTACTTGGGCTTGGGATCTCTAGCCATGTATTTTTTTCCTTCTTTTGTATCTTGCTTTGTTCACTAATACAAATTTCCATCTATTGTAGGATGCAGTACTTCTTGTGAAATGTGATCTTTAAAATATGTATGGGAAAGAATTTCCTTTGGTTTCAAGGATCTTCATTTTGTAGAACTTTTGATTGCACCACACGATTTTTAAATTGTGTTTCTCTTGGTAGAAACAACTTTGGCTGAAACATTTAAGATATATAGCTAAGTATTGGTAACCATGGATGAACTGTATTTTATTACATTTTGATATTTATCTAAATTAAATTGGTTTGCACGTTACCAACCGACATATCACTTATCCAATGCCTTTTTTTCTATAAGAAAAACAACACAACCATCTACATGGGCTTCACGACGGGCGTCTTATCATACTTGTTGTGGCCATTTTGTTAGCCAGATTTTTTGTGCCATTCATATTTTATTTAAGATTAGTTGTGGCAAAGTTAATCATAAGTAAAAAAGACCCTTCATTTTATCGGTAGCCAGACCGCCTAGAGGTGCCTTGAACGAGTTGAGTTCGAACGAGTTAGATCACACTTAGTTTAACTCACGTTAAAATTCTAGTGACCTAAGACCGAGTCAAGTTAAGGGTCGAGGTGTAGAAATCGCCTATACTAGACTATGACGATCTTGAGCCAGTTTAGTGCATAATACGATGAAAAAACTATTTATGTAAGGCATGTCTTTCAACTAGATATGGCACAACTATATCATATTGAAAACACTATAACATATTACTCCGATCAACATGGTGATGATATTAATTTTCTTCAAAGTAGTTTAACTCTTCTCTCTCAACTCAAATACTAGTACTTATTTGGAATATAATAGAAGGATTCACTACAAAAATCTAATTAGGATAACAAAGTATAGTCCAAAGACCATAAAAGTTCTAGCATAGTGCAGATGTAATTGATGTCGAGCTAAAATCGAGCAAGCTAGTGTTAGCACAAGATTGGCTCACTTTTCGGTTCCAGCCATACAAAAATGTTCGTCCTTGGCTCATTTCTTTTTGAGTCAATCTCAAAAGGCTCGTGAGCCTTGAGCTCTTCTTGCAGCCCTATCCATGTGATTAGCTGATGAAAACAACTCACTATAGGTTAACATTTCCTCTCTAATCGGCAACGTCGGCCTTTTTGTCATCGCCGGTGTGTCCCGTACTAGCATGTCACCACAATATGTAGCCACACAATTTTAGTCCATGATCTAGACTTTTCACCGTTGCTGAATGCAAATCACATAGTATAATTTTCCTGGGAGTACTAATTCAACATATGATAATTCTAGACTATAGTGCTTCAGATCAAATTTCAAAATTTCTTCAAGTCAAACAAAATGGAGGCATTTAGAAACAAGGCAAGAAAATAGCAAAATCCTTGGGGGGAGGGGGGGTGGTCTGAAATACGCACGAATGTGTGTATCATATATTATGGAAGAAAAGGGAAGAGCCCTCGCCCGTTTCTACAGTTATTTTAGTTGGAAGCTATCAGTCAATTCACGTAGGAGCAAATTCCTCGTTTTTACTGTTATTTTAGTTGGAAGCTATCAGTCAATTGACGTAGGAAAAATCTTAGAATTTGATTTCACTGTATTCTTATATGAAAATGAATCAAAGAGCCCTAATCTAATATTCCTAAAAACCTATGACGATGAGCTAAAAGAGATGGAAATTTCAAGTCAGGTTCAACTTTCAAACCCGTTTCCCTTTGGAAAATTCTCCGGGAACAAAAAATGTTACAAAGAGAAGATAGAAAAATGGGTCCGTTCAATAATAACCTTCTCATTGCTATGTGTTTCATATGAAATCCCCACGTTAACTGACCATACTAGAATTCCTGCATATCCAAAACCATCATACAAGCACGGCGGACACGCAAGACATCAAGATTTTTCCTCTTAACACATTTCCGCGAATTCAACCTTCATAATGGGACAACTCTCTTCTACTTAATTAATTAATGATGTAAATATTTTGCCTTTGTTTTAGAAAAAAGAACTTACCTTTGTTGTCTCCTGCTTAGCACATCTTCATGACTTCGATAGACCTCAATTACCTAGGGCTTGCCCGGCCATGACATTAGTTAATTTCTGGCTCCATACTACATACAAGTCATTTATAGAAATTCTAACTTGTCGATACATTTTGTCTGTGCATGTTCGTTTGGGTCGGAACAAACAAAAGTCGATCCAACGCACCAACCCAAACGGACGCACGCCCGCTTTTTGTCTGCTGAGCGATTTATTTGGAGCCCAAATTTGGTCCTCCGGACACTAAACGAAGGCGTGCGACGCTCGCCAATTCCTTCCCTTGGCCCGCCTGTCGGCCACTTAGCCACCCCCATCCCCCCTTTCTCAAAATACTCCCCCCGCTCCAGCTCCCGGCCTGTCGCCATCCGACCCTCGACGCCACCCCCGGCCTCACCTCTCTAGCCTCATCCGACCTCGCCTCCCTCGTTGCCCCCAAGGCCAAGACCCGCGCCCCCCGCAAGACGCCGACGGCGACCAAGAAGAAGCCGCTGACACCCGAGGAGCGGCGCAAGCAATCCGCTAAGAGGAAGGGCCGGAGGCACGCGGCGGAACGCACGCTCGAAGATGACGAGGCCACGCCGCACAATGCACGCTCAAGATGACGAGGCCATGCCGCACAACGCACGCTCAAGATGACGAGGCCACGCCACACAACAAGAGGAGACCAATGCCAGAGTCGCTGCGGCTACAAAGGACACTCTTATCTACCTTGGGTTAAACCCTGGTCAGCACGAGCTAACCGCCGTTGTGGCTGCGGCCAGCACGGGCTCGTCCGCCTTCCCTCTTGTTTTGTTGTCTGAGTCGTCACGCACGTCCACCGTGCCAGCAATGGCTGGCTTCCATCATCACTGCTCGCAACCGTCTCGTTTGTCCAGGGAATGCTCATTGGAGGTGAGCGTGGTGGCGTCGTGCACACCCGCTCCCATTCGCATCAACCTCAACACCATGCCAGTGGCCAGCGGATCATCTTCGGGGGCAGAGGAAACGCCCACTGGGTGGCACCTGCTAGCATGGTTTCGGGCAGCCACAACCTGTTCGACAAAAGGACGGCCACGGACGACGCCAACTATTTCATCATCGAGAATATGATCTTCGAGGGTGGTGTGGATGCCACAGCCTTCAATCCCGGGCCTAGAAGAATAAGATGAAGTGGACATCGACGGGGCGCCTTTGTTCGAAAAGGAGCTTTCCAACCAAGCCCAAGCAAGCAAGAAGCCCCAGAGCAAGCGGACCAAGGCATACACAAAGGATGAGGACAAGCTCATTTGTGAATGTTGGAGGGACATTGGACAAGACCCCAAGGTCGGCGCCGAGCAAACGTCAGCTACCTTCCGGCTATGTGTCCATTGTGAATTTCATGAACGCAAGAAGTTCTCCCCATACAAAATAGCGAGCAAGCGCGGGTGGGTGCCCATCTCGGATGGTTGGAGGATGATTCGACAAGAGTGCAACAAGTTGCGTGTCACTCTTGAGAGCATCGAGGGATGTCCCGTAAGCGGCATCGACACCAAGGACATGGTAAAATATGTGTCCATCTTCATTTCCATTGTGCTTGCATGTCCATTTGCCCATATGCTTGCATGATATACTTTTGTAGACATTCCAGCTTTGGAGGCTTTCAAGGCCCAACACGAGAAGTCCTTCAATGTCGTCCATTGTTGGATGGTTATCAAGTCGGACAAGAAGTTCATGGCGTAATATGCCGTCCTCAAGGCCCGTAAAGGGGCTGCAGGCGTAGAGGAGCATGGTGAGGGAGAGGCACCGCGGCTACGGAGGAAGACCAACTCGATTTCCTTGCATGCCACTTTGAAGGGCATGATGAGCAAGGACACACGGGAGGAAAAGCGTCGTCAAGACAAAGAAGAGCAAATAAATGCTTTCATGAAGATCCAAAGGAAAAGGCTTGAGCTCGATGCAGAGAAGCAAGCAAGGAGGCTCGAGATGGGGGCAGAGAAGCACGCGAAGATGCTCGAGATCGAGGCCACCAATGCGAAGACCAAGGCAAAAGAAGTAGCGCTCGCTAGCATGATGACGGGAGTGGAGATCATGAAGGTGGACTTGAGCACGGTGTCCCTGAGGAAGCGGCCTTGGTTCGAGAAGATGCAAGACGACATGCTCAAGTTCGATGATGAGTGATCTATGGTGTCGAAGAGCGCCAGACTTTTTTTTGTATGTCGGCAAGTGTGCCGGCATGACCACGGCCGAGATGGCGTGGTTGAACTCCTGCCCATTTTTTGTGTGCTGACAAGTATGCTGGCTGCTGGCAAGTACGCCAACATGAACTGTATGATGATCTTCCTATGTGCTGGAATGACGCCGACATGAACTTTATGAATGCCAACCCAAACACAGCAAGAGGCAAATAAGCCGACATAAACGGATAAAAATAAACAAAACTGAAACATAGGGCGCGCCCGTTCAGGTCGTTTCGTTGCTCTTACTTCCTTGTAACAAAATGTAGTGCATTTTTTAGGTAGCCAACTACATTAAAACCGTCTCATATTTCATTACAGTGGGAGTATTTGTAAGCGAAGCGTGCAACACGAACTAGGACTCCCAACGTTTCATATTAACTATCGTTTAAATAGATGTATCTGACACTAAAATATAGTTAAATATATCATTTGAGTGAAAATTCATATGTGATGGGAGAGTTTTTGCTAGGTCGGCCCATGTATGCGCATTGATTCATTGAGATATTCTGTATTACCTTCATCCCGAATTACTCGTCACGTTTTACAAGTAATTCGAAAGAGTAATATGATTTCTCATGCCGTTGAGCCACAGTGACTGCACTTGATTGATCCCGGTATGGATATCGCTAGGGACGGACACTGCAAAGGTGAAGGATCACGGACGGTCGTGGTACCAAGCGACCAACGGATTAATCATTGCACGCTGATAGTCGTTTGGCAGTGGGAGTACTGACTATGGAGTAGGATACCAGCTAAAAGTTGATTAACTAATATACTCCTTTCATTTCACAATGTAGTACATCCACGTTTTCTTAAATCTAAGTTTGACTATGAATTTGACCAACGAGACCGATTACGGCAGGAGAAAGCAGTGTATCACTGAATTCGTATATTCGATACGAATTCAATGATATAAATTTTACCCCGGCCGCAATCGGTCTCATCGATCAAATTCATAATCAAAGTTCAAGCTCGAAAACCGAGGACGCACTATTTTATGGAACGGAGGGAGTACTTTTAATCTGTTGTCACAGGCTAGTTATCTGGATTACTTGCGTGCATTTGGTGCTGTAAAAGCAACTTTAACCGGCTGACCTAAACGGACGTCCGTTATTAACTAAGAATATCTACAGTCGGACGTCCCAAACCGTTCTTAAACGATCAGGCAGTCCGTCCGATCAGTGATTGGTCATAATTTTTCGACCCAGACGGGCCTCTCAAGTGAGCCTCAAACGTCCGAGCTGATCGACACCCTTCATATCTAGCCCAAATATGGGGCGACAGACCCGGCCCACCCATCGACCTCACCTCTGTCCTACACACAAAAAAAACATTTGGCTCCTCGCTCCGAAACCCTACCTCAGTCACTCTCCTCTCTTGCTCTGTCCGCTCCTTTCCCTGCACAGATGCCGATCGAATCTGGTGCAATGTCGAGCTTCGGCAACCGCTTCGACGAGGAGCTAGATCCGGACTTTGAGCTTGCCCTCAGCATTGTCTTGGAGCGGTCCAAGGTGGAGACCGAGGGCACCTCTAGATCTATAGCCTCGCCGCTTCCCTGCAGGCGTAGCTCCGACACCGGCGTTGGCCCCTCTTGGCCTGTGCGCGGCTTCGACAGGCGACCTGCACAATCCGTGTCTCCGCTCTGCCGTCCCCTGGCCCCGCCGGCTGCTGCTCTCCCACGTGGGTAGCGATGGGTGCTTGTGCCCACCCCGCCACCCCGAACGCGCACATCGGAATCAGAGGCGAGCGCCGCTCACTGCGAGCGGCAATGGCAAAGGGAGAGGAGGGATCCGAAACAGTCCGTGCGCCGCCGTCGCGGGATGGAGGCGGAGCCCGACAAGGACGCGCGACTCCTCGAATGGGTCTATCGCCGCTCGCTTACGACCGGAGAGACGGACGCCCGACGGCTCCACCGGAAGAATGCCAAGGTGATCCGGATTGCCATCGAGCAGTCCGAGCGCGACGTCGCGAAGGTAGCGGCGTAGGCGGCTCGACTCGTGAAGCTCAAGCAGCAGCAGGATAGGGAGGTCCAGCGGCTAAAAAGGCGCGTCGTCTCTCCGACACCTCCGACGACGACGACGACTACGGATCGTCATTGGATGACTCGAACGATTCGCCACCAGCCACCGACGCCTGCAGCTACGCCGGCGATAGGAAGGGCAAAGGCCGACAAGAAAGTGGTGAATGCCCGCCGTCTCCGTCTTCGATTTCTAGTTTTTAGTAATGTAGTTCAAATTTGTCCGTCGTTTATGTGAATTATGTGAGCTGTGTGTGACATCCAAGTGATGTCTCTACCTTATTTGGCATGTAACCCCATGTATGAACCTTGTGTCATGAGATATGTATGATTTGCACTTTGTCCCATATGTTGAATGGCATTCATGCATCATATCATCATGCATCATTCTTTCATCTTGTCATGCTTACCTTCTTGTGTTTTGATTTGGTGTGATGGTTGTGAGTTTGCCTTGTGTGGGTTTGGTATTTGAGAGTGGTGGAGTCATGTGTGCAACCTCTTTCTTCCCCTCTCTTCTCTCTTTCAAACACCACCTTCCATCTTCCCCATCTCTCCCTATTAATTTAATGATCAGATTTAACTTGTTGTTTTGTTTGTTTAAAAATGTTCAAAAGGTGGCCCTAATATTCTTATGAATTATGAGAGTGGTGCTTTTGTTAGTTGGAGGTGTTTGGGTTTTGTATCCTATTTTAACAGGAGCTGCCTCTTTTTTGAAAATATTAAAAAAATAATAACCTGTTCATAAATCAACCTAATAATTTTATTAAAATGAGCACATTATTTCCTCTACAAAAGTATTATTTATTTTCACTAAAACCCCTGGTATTTCTCTGTGGTTTTTCTTGAGTGGTGCTGTTTTAATATATTCAGAAATCTTTTATTTGGAGAGAGAGAGAGCAGTGTGAGGGGGCACTGGGCTTCCGGCCCAGGGGAGCCTCTGGCTCGGCCCAGCCGCAGCAGGACGGCAACCTGCCCCGTTCCTTCCTCCTCCGTTAGGCATCGCGTGAGTGAGCAGAGTGCAAAGAGAAGAGAGCGCCGTCACTGTCGCCGTTAGCTCCAACGTCGAGGCCGACCCCTATATAAGCGCTCATCCCTAGGGTTCTCCTGTTCCCGTCGCCGCCACCGCTTTCCCCTTCTTCCTCCTCCTCTTTCCCCTCTGTTCTTCTTCCTTCCCGATTCAGTGAGGTGAGGTTCAGAGAGGTGGGGGTCGAAGGGCTCGTCGCCGGCCTCCCTCCGGTGGAGCCCCGTCGCCTTCAAGATGGTCCGCGGTGAGGCGGAGTCGTCCGCGTCCCGTTCCTGGTGCTAGGAGGAAAGGAGCTCCTCCTCTGCGGTGCCGCGTCGCCGTCGTCCGAGCGCCCCTGCTTCCCCTCCATCGCCGCCGCGTCCCCGAACATCTTCTTCCCCTTCGTCTCGCCGCATCCGCTTCCCCAAGCCTCCGGAGAAGCCCTCGGTGAGCGCCTCGTCCTCGCTATCCCCTCTCCTCGGCGTAGCTCGTAGCGTAGTCGCCGTGGTGCTCGTCGCCGCCGACCGGAAAGGCTCAGCCTTGGGGTTGCCTCCTTCGTCCTCGTTGCAAGGCAAGTAGGGGAATGGAATCCCCGTAGATCCCTGCATCGATTCCACCCATTCTCGTCGCCGGAGATGCCCTGTGCCGCCGTGTAGCGTCGCCGCCGTTGTCTGTCGCCATAGTGCTCTACTTGGTTCAGTCTCGTCAGTTAGCTCCTGCGCGTGTGTGTATCAGAGAGCAGAGGATCCCCCTCTGTGAACAATAGGCGTCGTAGCGCAGTCGTAGCGCCCTATGTGGTGAGATCAGGGGGTCGTGGGTTTGATCCCAGCCTCCCCCATTTTTGCTGTTTTCCTTTTTTTTCTTCCTTCTCTTTTGTTTTCTTTTATTTGCAACATGTGCATGTGTATTTATGAGTGTTTTGGGCCAGGATATAATACCTGTGCTGTATATATGTGATGTAGGTGCATGTGCATGTTTGTAAGTGTGTGTGGTGTTATGAGTGTGTGTGTGTATGTGCATGTGTATGCTGCATACACTATGTATGGATACATATGTGCATGTGCTTGTGTGTGTGTGTGCTTAGGCATACACACATGTGAGCATGGGTGTGAGTGTGTAGGTTGTGTGGTGGTAAGTGTGTGTGTGTATGTACGTTATACATACACATACTTGTGTGTGTGTGCATCTACACTAGGTGTGGTTGTGTGGATTGCTATGTGGAGTGCATGGTCATGTGTAGAGAATGTTGTGAAGAGTGGTGTAGTGAGAGCAAGTGACAAGTAGCTCCATGTGTAGGTTTCTCTTATGTGCATGAGCATAGTTTATCTTCTAGCTAGTTCCATCCTTGCAATTGATGCTATGCCATGATATCTTGTTCCTAGGATGTTATTTTACCATTTCCAACAAGCACCAATAAAGTACATGTCATTTTGGGCCTTTTCCATAAGTTTGTACATGTGTCATAAGTCACTCATGACTTATAGGGGTCAATTTCAACTTAGCTTTACTCCCTCTTGTTCCAAACAAGTATATGAGTATGAGTAATGATTTTGGGGTAGAATCAACCCATGAATGCACCTGTGAAGTCAGATTTGACTTTGGGGAAACTTGATAAAACTGCATTTTTATGCTGTGATGCCTTTTTGTCTTTTATTTATGATTTAATCTATGCATGCATTTATGTTCTTGCCAACATGAGTTTGTTAGTTAAAGTTGCTGGGAATGTCCCAGTATTTTTTTATTTATGATAAGTCACCAGATAAGTGAGAACCATGCTGTTTAGTAAGCAACTTTCTGTTTCTGTCCAGCTTGCTTAAAAATGTCGTCTGGGAGATCTGCTGTTATTGTTTTGCCATGAAGAGTGGGTGTATCTGGCGATGTAGTTGGAATTTGTCCATGCTCAGTGTTAGTTATTTGTAATAGATATGGTCATATACCATCCTGTTAATTTTTATGCCAATAGGAGCTCTCTAGCATATTTAACCATTGCTGTCAACTTGCTACTTTATTAACCCAGATTCCAGAAAAACCGGAATTTTCAAAGTCCCTGAAAAACTGTTTCATCATGTCAACTTGTTTGCTTCATGTATATTGATGTGTACCTCTTTTGCTGTTTGCATAGTTGTATAAGTTGATGTGGGTGTTGAGTAGATTCTGTCAGTGTCTTGTTTGTGGCTGTAGGATTCCTGTAGCTCTAGTTGTGAGCTTTTCAAATTGCTATGTTGCTGTTTTGTGGCAGATTGGGTGTTATTTTGTTTTGTGAGTTGTGGGGGTTATACTCCATGGAATCGATTGATTCTTGAGCCTATTGTGATTGATTTTTCAACACCTATCCAGTGGCTACCTTGGAATGCCAAGAATTTGCCCAGGTATTTGGTGGTCTTGTGTTTTGCCTCCGTACCTTGTCGTGAGCGTATCTCGAGAACCGTAGCTCCGTTTCTTGCGATCCTTATATGCATTTATATAGATTTTGCATGATGCATCCATATTTGCCATGTTCATGCATGTCTAAATAACTTAACATGAGGTTCTGTCCAGATTCATTAATATACCAACTTTGCACGTGAAACTTGACTAGTTTGGGATTGCCATGTTAAATTCTTCATAAAATGAATCATGCATCATCTTGGTTGTGAATTGCACCTTGGTTGGTTATTTATTTTCTGTTTCTCTTGGGTAGACGCGAGTGTCGATACTGAGTTCGAGGACCCTGGAGAGTACCACTACAAGGATCCCGCTACTTGTTCCGCTGAAGAACCAACAGGCAAGATGATCGTACCCGGATCCTGATACTATTTTTGCTTGCTAGTTTCTCGCTCTTATCGTTACAATTGCGCTACCTACCACATGATATCAGTCCCCATGTTGCCATGACAGTCTCTAACCTCCACCTCCTAGCAAACCTTTGATTGGCTAAGTTACCGCTGCTCAGCCACTCTTATAGCATTGTAGTTGCAGGTGCAGGTTGTTCCATGTGATAACATGGATTTGGATATCACAATATTCTGTTATTTAATTAAATTCACATATATATCTTGGTATTGGTGGAGGGTTGGCCTTTTGCTAAGTGATTTGTTCCGCTATTATCGCCATTAGTTCCTTGTTACCGGTGTTATGTTTCCCATACTTTGCGCTCCTAACATGCTCGGGGTTGTTATGGGGACCCCCTTGTTTATTCAGTCGAGATTAAAACTTGTCTGGCAAGACCCAACATTGGTACTATATTTTCTTAACAACTTAATAAATTGCATAGGGTCTTGCAAACCCGTGGATAATTTAATCAACCCCCGGGCCAGTGCTCCTCATGAGTGTTGGTCCAAACTAGAGCATTGTGCGGGGCCAACCCAGGGCAACTTGGGAGATTTCTATCAGGCCTCCGTACGCGTCGCTTATCCGTCGTGTCCTGAGAACGAGATACGCGGCTCTTATCGGGTTCGTCGACACGTCGGGTGGTCTTGCTGGATTTGTTTTACCTTTATCGAATGTCTTGCGTGTGAAGTCCGACTTTCTTCGGGTTTACTCGAGGTGTTGGAATTCCTTTGGAATTACCTATGATGATCGCAAGATCCGTGGTCGAGGAATTCCCACGGAGTGTGGTTATTTGTGATGGACTAGTTGGAGCACCCCTGCAGGGTTAAATCTTTCGGAAATCCGTGCCCGCGGTTATGTGGCAACTTGGATATTTGTTTAACACCCGGTTCTAGAAAACTTGAAGTAAACTCTAATTAAAATACACCAACTGTGTGAGTAACTGTGATTGTCTCTGCTCGTGAACATGATCCGAGAGAGGACACGGTGGGGTTATGATTGACGTAAGCAGGTGTTCAGGATCTCATAGAGATTATGCTAGATTCGATCGCTTAACGTAAGACACTCACATTTACATTCTTGTTGCGTAAGATAGCCACCATAAAATGCTTAGTGCTGCTGCAAACTTAACATCATCCTTTCCAACCTAAAGCTTAAATAGTCTTGGTACCCGGGCACATGATAACTGAGTCCTCTGTGGCTCACAGTTTACTACAACAACTCCAGGTACAGGTATAGATGAACAGATGCAGGATGATCTTGTCCAGCTCCAATGGGAGTATGATGAAGAAAGAGGTTGTATGTACGTGACATATCCGGATGAGTGAGGACCTGGTCATGATCTTTGGGATAACTTGATAGTATCATTTGCAACTTCTTTTATCGTTTGATTTCGTCCGTAGTCGGACCCTGTGTTAAACTTGATGTTATGATTTGAGTGACATTGTAAGTTAGCATGTGGTGAGTGTAAGCCAACTTGTATACTCTTCTCATTCAGTATTGTATGTTGTGATGATACTATTCTTGCTAACGGCAAGATGCGCATCTATCCCTTGTGAGACCCTCGTGCCTTAAATGAATAGGCGCGCATCTTGGGCGTGACACTGTGGCAATCTTTTGGACATCCGATGGTGATCTTTTGGTGATCAGAATGTGCACTCCTCTGTCCGATTCTATGTTTGTGTGATGATCTACGTAGCTTTCATCTACATTGCATGCTAGTATGGATATGAAGGACCGGATATGAGACATACGGATGTGGACGACAAGATTTAAAGAGTGCTCGGTCAGTGCCCGTGGACGCGCCTAGACGCGTCCGCGGGCATTTGAGGGCCTGGATTTGCAGGTCATGGTTGTAGATGCTCTAAAATACTTTTAATCTGTTGTCTCAGGTCAGTTCTCTCGTTTAATTGCATGCATTTGGTGTTGTAAGAGCAACTTCAAATGGCTGACCTAAACATGTATCCATATTATTTGTTTTTTGTTCGTTTTGGTTATTACGTCCGCTACTTGCCCGTCTCTTTTTGTGTTTGGGACAACTATGCGTTCAACACGCCAACAAAATTAGTGTCCGTCTAGGATGTAATTGAAATAGAAAATGGTCTGTATGCTGTAGATCATGCCAACGGCCATGTCATCGTCCAGAGTCCATGCCAGCGGCCGGCACACATGCCAGCGATCCGTATACAGTTCAAGTTGGCGCATGCCAGCACACAAAAAGGGGTTGAACGGAAGTTCAACCACACCGTAGCAGACGTGGTCATGCTGGCACACTTGCCACCATACAAAAAAGGATGGTGCTTTCCGCCATAGATCACTCGTCATTGACTTGAACATGTCGGCATGCATCTTCTCGAATCAAGGCCTCTTTTCCAGGGAGACCGTGCTCAAGTCCACCTTCATGATCTCCACCCCCTTTGCCATGCAAGCTGGCGACACTTCTTTTGCTTTGGTCTTGCATTGGTTGCCTCGATCTCGAGCATTTTCCTTTGCTTCTCCGCTTCCATCTCGGTCCATCTCGTGCTTCTCTGCCTCCAACTCGAGCCTCTTCCTTTGTATCTCCGTGAAGGCCTTCATTTGTTCTTCTTTGTCTTGCCGTCGCTTCTCCTTCCTTGTGTCCTTTTTGGTCATCATGCCTTCGAAAGTTGCATACAAGGCAATCTACGCCGCATCACACTTGTCCTCCTTCTTGGAGTTGGTCTCGCCCCCCGGTCGCGGCTTCTCTCCCTCACCATGCTCCTCGACGGCCTCCTTCCCTCCACGGGCCTTGAGAGGTCATATTGCGCCTTGAACTTCTTCTTCGATGACGCCGCCTTCATGCAGATGACATGGGGCCTGCCTTTGGCAGATATGAGTCCGAAGGAAGCGAGGGAGGCGAGGCCGGCAGTAGCGTCGAGGGTCGGCTTGTCGTCCATAACGAGCGAGGGCGGCAAGATGGACGGGGGATGTTTTGTAAAAGTGTACGAAATGGGGGTGGATGTAGCGCCGACAAGCGAGCCAAGGAGGCTCAAATTTAGGCTCCAAGTGAGTCGTCATGCGGATAAAACACTGACGTGTGTCCGTTTCGATCGACGCGTTGGATCGATTTTTCTATTTGTACCGACCCAAACGGACGTACG
Source organism: Hordeum marinum (assembly GCA_022496015.1). NCBI lineage: Eukaryota > Viridiplantae > Streptophyta > Magnoliopsida > Poales > Poaceae > Hordeum > Hordeum marinum. Next base: position 333,363,015 of record CM039677.1, on the reverse strand, counting down.
CCCATATGGGTTAGCGCGTTGGAGTTGCCGCGCAACCCAAACGGACGCGCGCTTTGTCCGCGTTTTACCCATTTGGATCGGCATGTCTGCCCCATTTTGTAAATAAGTCGGCCGTGCACTCAACGTGTCAGCCCAATTATTGTCCGTATGGCCGGCCGGGGTCCATTTTTATCACACTTTATTATTATTTGGATTTACACGTTATTTTTATTTCATTACATGAATTTCAACACATACATTTTTCCACCAATTCTTCGTTACAAATACAAAAGCAAAGAAAACAAGAACCACAATTAGACATTTTAAAAGATGACCAACTTGCCTAACTGCTCCCACTAGTTGGACTAAGGTCTTTTCTATGTCTTCGTTGTTGATCTGCGAATTCTTGAGTTTAACAACTGTCTTTCTTCTTTTGTAAAGAATTAGATGTTGCTTCCCCGTTGGTCTCTTCTTTACTTCATCTATAGCTTCAAGTTTAGCTAGGAGTGAACGCACTCGTCGCACTTTACGAGAGGCAACGGTGAGCCGGCCAGTCTCTGGTCCAGCGCAGATCTAGGACGCCAGCCGGGCGTGGCTTTGTCCGCGGACCGATGACGGTAGAGATCCGAGCGGCTAGAGGCGGATTGAGCGCCTGCATGCAACACCGAGGCTTTTCCCAGGCTAGGTGGACCGGCTTCCGGCCAATCCATGACAAGAGGAGTCCACCGCCGGCAGGATGCGCCAAATCCTGCCGACAGGATGCGCCAAAATCTCGTCGTCGCCCCGCCGCACATCTACCAATAGGCCTCCCGCACCAGGTCAAGGGAGACACCCCGCCGATGGATGTGCTGCTGGGTGGAGGAGGGAGGGAGCTGAAGAGCAAGGTGGCCTGGAAAAATGGGATCGGCCTAGGGTTTGCGTGCTTTGCCGGCGATGGGCTGAGCAAATGGATAAGAAAAGGAGACTGCCGCCGACTAGCGAGCCCGGAAAAGGAGCACGCGGGCGAGGCGCATGTCCGTTTTATGTCCGCGTTGATGCAAAAGCAGACCAAAATTAGATCTGAAATGAGTCGCGGGAAGACAAAAAATAAACGCGCGTCCGTTTGGGTCGACACATTGAGCCGTATTTTCTGTTCGCGGCAATCCAAATTGGTTGGAGTTGCTCTAACTGTCTACCTGTCAGCCCGTGCGCTCGCGTATAGCTGTCTCGAGTGCATTGCTGTTACTGGTAGCACTTCAAAAAGTTCAAAATCAATACCTTCATCGTCCTGTCGTCCAACTTCTCTACTTTTGCCATGCCAATCAGTCAGCTCCCTCTGTCATTATCCCACTGCGAATGTAGAGGCACACCACAAGCTTTTTCTACCAAAAATGAACCAATCGTCGAAAAGGACATCGCGTTATATTGCCCTCTGCATTTCCGTGTGACCGGAGAGGGCAGAGGCACCTTTCTGTGTGCACGTGCATGTACGATGATTTTGTCATCGAACGGTAGGTCGTGGGCTGTCCGTCGTGACATGACCAACCGCGACGACGAGATACTTGGATTCAGAACACGTTAGATTCCGCAACTCTGTCCTTTACCTTGCGCTAGCTAGCGCCATCAGCCTTTGTTCTTGTCGCGAGCGCCTCTTGAAGAATCTGCTCTCAAAAACAGCTGTGCAGTGCGTGCATTGGAGTTTTATAGGTTGTGTTTGAGTTTTTTTTATCCAACTTCGACTTTAAAAAAGATAGAAGCTAATCAGAGCAAAAATAGTCAATGGGCCTCGGGTCCCATTGCAACCGAATTGGGAAAAAATAATTTAGAAAAATTAAAAAGAGTCAAAAATTTATGAGCCTTTTTGTCATCAGACATGATCAGGTGTTACACTCGTGTAAAAAGTTTCACAGAGGAATAGCTTCGACTGACTCCAGGGCCAATTTTTTTTTTTGAGATTATATAGTGTTGATTTTGTGTTTTTGTTTCGACCAGAATACCATGAGAGTCATTCCTCCATAAAACTTTTCAGGTGAGTATTATGCTAGTTTGTTACAAAAAATGTTTTGAATTTGTTTGTCTCTTTTGTTTTTCATAAAATTATTTTCTTCATTTCGGGTGCATTGGACCCCATGTTCCGAAGATCCACATCGCTAATCAAAGGGGTAATACTGATAGTAGATTTTGAAAAAAGTAAAAGCTTTCACGCAGTGCAAATTTTATAGCAGATCAACCGTAACTTTTCCAACTCTCATAAACCATTTAGCTATGTTTCCTAGAAGTTGAGGGGTATTTACCCGCCATGTCATTGGTAAGTCATACTTTTTCGATATATTCCTATTTGTTGCCTCACCGAACGAGTTCCCTCGGCCAGTCACTCCTACATGGACGAACAATAGCACTCACAAGCTAGGGTTGGCCACCACCCAGTACAGTCGGCCCTCCGACAAAATTCCAACCCGCGCCGCCACCCAGAGCAACGCTCTTCTGACGTCCCAGGTACTCCCTCTCCCTTTCCTCCTCATCCCTTTGCCTTCTTCCTTCTTCCAGCTACGACCTTGGTCCATCCAACCAGCTATACCTGCCCTCCTTTATCTTCCCCCTACTTTCTCATCCATTATTTCTCCTCCCTCTTCCCCATGTGCCGGATATGCTCGGTCGGTGTAGGTTGTTTCTGTGGCATCACTGGCCTGATTGGGACCCACTCTCTCCTCCATCCTCCAACATATCATCATTGTTATATGGCATTGCATAATTTATTTGTGATAGCATGTTGAGTAATATTGTTTTTGATAAATGTGATGTTGATGATAGAGTACCTACCTCTAGTGCTACGAATGGGAGGGGGTGGGTGACGCCAACATGAGAGGATTAAGTTGAAAAGAAGGAGAACGAAGACACCAGGAACAATATTCGTAGTAGGATGCATACTATTCGTGGTAGGATAGTTGGTGCTTTGATGACCCGCAAGTATAGTGAATCAATTGTTGCCCTTTCGATAAGTAAGAGTGTCGAGCCCAATGATGAGTGGAAGGAATTGGTACGCAGTTTTTCGACATGGTATTCTCGACAAGTGCTCTAAGATAGTTTTGATAGATAGTTTGATATGAAGATAACTGGTAACAAGTAACAAAAGTAGCAAGGTGAAACAAGTGGCCCAATCCTTATTTTTGTTAAGGACAAGCCAGTGATACTTCTTATAGTGATTACAACGCTCTTGTGGACACACGAGAATATCATCAAGTTACTTTCACCATGATTCATCAACTTCGCGTTCATTGCGTTGATAAGTGTTATGTGGGTGGACTGGAGCTAAGATACCATTCTTACTTGAACAAACACTTACTTATGATTATACCCTCCATGGAAGCATCTACAAATACACCAAAAGTAGTTACGATAAATCTAACCATAGCATTAAATATGTGAACTCAAAACAGCCCCTCATGGAACAATTCATAAACTAAGATTTAGACTTCTGTCACTTCTGCAACCCATCATCTACAAACTAATTCCGCAATGTCGTCCCTTGGGCCTAGAGATGGTGAAGTGTCATGTAGTCGATGTCAGATAACACCACTAGAGGAAGAACAACACAACATAATATCAAAACTTTGAACGGTGATCAACTTCACATGATTACTATAACAAGACTTCTTCCATGTTCTCAAGAACAAATTGAACTACTCACAACTCATCACATTGACCATGTTTAGTGGGTATAAATATGAGATTAACAACTTGAACACAATGATCTTCCACCAACTAAACCAACTAGCATTAACTACAAGATGTAGTCAACACTACTAGAACTCAAGTAGCAATTTGAGGTCTGGTAAAAAGATTGAGCCAAGGTCGCCACTATATCGGAGCCCTGTCAGATCTTGGCGAGAATCCGCGTGACTTTGGGGAAAAGAATCTGGCGATTAAGTCAGACACCTTTTGGAAGATCCAACCTTTCGCCTTCTTCGGAATTCACACAATCTCCGAGGAACACCTGATAAGTGCATTAATTTTCGAATACGTTTACTGCGTGAAAAAGAATCCAACATGGGTTCATGTTTTTTTCATGAATGGATTATCAGATGTACTTTTGAAGGATTTTTTGCTAGGGTATTATGTTTTGTTTTCAAACACGTGCCCACAAATTTTGTATTTTTTTCCGAGGTGATCTTCACCATCGCGTCATTGCCAAACCAACCCAACATTATTGCTCCGCGGATGTCGACATGTGCCAACATCGACTGCATCATCACTCCATCGAGCCAACATCAACCACGTCGCATCTCCACCTTGCATAGCCGACCAAGATTTTGGCGTCACCAAGACCACTTCGTCGCCTAATCGTGCCGACGTCCACTTCACTGACCTGCTTTGGCATGTCAATTCACATGAGGGATCCAGCGTGACCTCACCGACTTGCTTCATCACCTTGGCTGGACCGGGGGCTTCGTCATTGCTTTATCAACCTTCTCTGAGGGCTCTAGCGTCACCCCATTGACCTGCTTCGTTAAAACAGCTGGACCCAAGGCTTAGCCTCACCACGAGAATCATGCTATGTCGTCACTTCATCGAATCGAGCTCTGATACGTCCATTTTGCATTATGATTTCCAAATATTATTTATAATATTTTTCGGCATAATAATACATTTATGGAGTAATTCTAATGCCTTTTCTCTCACAATATGCAAGGTTTGCACAAAGAGGGAGAATGCCAGCAGTGGGAATTCTGGACCTGAAAAAGCATATCAGAGATACCTATTCTGCACATTTTCAAATGATCTGAAACTTGACGGAGAATTATTTTGGAATATATAAAAAAATATTGGAGCAAATAACTACCGGAGTAGGGCCACCTGGTGAGCAAGACGCCAGGGCGCGCTAGCCATGCCCTGGTGGGTTGTGCTCAGCTCGGCCCACCTCCGGTGCCCATCTTCTGGTATTTAAGGTGTTTTGACCTAGAAAAATCAAGAGGGGACTTTCAGGACGGAACGCCGCCGTCTCGAGGCGAAACTTGGGCAGGAGCACTTTTGCCCTTCGATGGAGCGATTCTGTCGGGGGAACTTCCCCCCGGAGGGGGAAATCGAAGCCATCGTCATCACCAACAACCCTCTCATCTTTGAGAGGCCATTATTCATCAACATCTTCAACAACACCATATCCTCTCAAACCCTAGTTCATCTATTGTGTTCAATCTTTGTACCGAAACCTTAGATTGATACATGTGGGTGACTAGTAGTGTTGATTACATTACGTAGTTGATTACTATATGGTTTATTTGGTGAAAGATTATATATTCAAATACATTATGCTATTTAATACCCCTCTGATCTTGAGCATTGTGAATAGTTACATTTCTTCTTGAGGTCACGGGAGAAGTCATGTTGCAAGTAATCATGCGAATTTGATATGTGTTCTATATTTTGATGATATGTATGTTGTGATTCCCTTAGTGGTGTCATGTGAACGTCGACTACATGATACTTCACCATCCTTGGCTCTAAGGGAATGCATTGTGGAGTAGTTATTAGATGATGGGTTGCTAGAGTGATAGAAGCTTAAACCCTAGTTTATGCGCTACTTCATAAGGGGCTGATTTGGATCCACATGTTAAATGCTATACTTATATTTATCTTAATAATTTTCTCGTAGTTGCGGATGCTTGCGAGGGGGTTAATCATAAGTGTGAGGTTGTTCAAGTAATAATAGGATCCAAGCACCGGTCCACCCACATATCAAATTATCAAAGTAGTGAATGCGAATCATGAAGGGGAAAGTTGCATGGGAAACAAAAAATTTCCTACGAACACCCAAGATCTATCTATGGAGATCAACAGCTACGAGAGGGAGAGTGGATCTACATACCCTTGTGGATTGCTAAGCGGAAGCACATATAATGTGGTTGATGTAGTCGTACTCTTCACGATCCAATCACGATCCACCAGTGGTCCAATAATGTGACGTCTGACGATCCAATCACGACCCTTCCGATCTAGTGCCGAAGAGACGACACTTCCGCGTTCCGCACACGTACGGCTCGATGACGTCTCCTCCTTCTTGATCCAGCAAGCATGGTAGGAGGAGTAGATGTGATCTCAACTAGCACGACAACATGGTGGAGATGGTGGTGGGGCAATCGCGGCAGGGCTTCACCAAGCGCTACCGTAGATGCGATCTGAGGAGAAAACGATCTAGGGAGAGAGGTAGGGCTGCCACCGGGGCGTGGGATTGCTCTGTCCAGACCTTCCCCTCTCCTATACTATATATAGGAGTCAAGGGGCAGGGTTTCATCGCATCCCTAGGCCCCTCCTCCAAGGAGGGTCGGCAGCTAGGGAGGAAACTTGCGTCCCAAGGCAAATGGACTCCCTCCACTTAGGGTTTCCCCTTCCCCTTGCGCATGGGCCTTGTGGGGCTGGTGCCCCTGGCCCAATAAGGCTAGGACGCCCCCTACAACCCACACATGCCCTAGGGACTGGAGGGGTCCTTCCGGACTCCTCCGGAACCTTCCGGAAGCTTCCCGGTACAATACCGAAAACCCTCGAAACCTTTTCGGTAGCCAAAATATGACTTCCCATATATAAATCTTTACCTTCGGACCATTCCGTAGCTCCTCGTGACGTCCAGGATCTCATCCTGGACTCCGAACAACATTCACTCACCAGTACATATCCCAATACTACTCTAGTGTCACCGAACATTAAGCGTGCGGACCCTACGGGTTCAAGAATCATGTAGACATGACCGAGACACCTCTCCGGTCAATAACCAATAGCGGGACCTGGATGCCCATATTGGTTCCTACATATTCCACGAAGATCTTCATCGGTCGAACCATGATGCCAAGGATTTAATCAATCCTGTATGCAGCTCCCTTTGTCCATTTGTATGTTACTTGCTTGAGATTCGATCGTCGGTATCTCCATACCTAGTTCAATCTCGTTACTGGCAAGTCTCTTTACTCATTCCGTAATACAAGATCTCATGACTAACTCCTTAGTCACATTGCTTGCAAGCTTCTTGTGATGTTGTATTACCGAGTGGGCCCAGAGTTATCTCTCTGTCATACAGAGTGACAAAATCCCAGTCTCGATCCATGCCAACCCAACACACACCCTCGAAGATACCTGTAGAGAACCTTTATAGTCACCCAGTTACGTTGTGACATTTGATACACACAAGGTACTCCTCCAGCGTGAGTGAGTTGCATGATCTCATGGCCATAGGAACAAATACTTGACATGCAGAAAACAATAGCAATAAACTGAAACGATCATATGCTACGTTCATAGTTTGGGTCTTGTCCATCACATCATTATGCTAATGATGTTATATCGTCATCAAATGACAACTCATGTCTATGGCCAGGAAACCTTGACCATTTTGATCAACGAGCTAGTCTATTACAGGCTCACTAGGGACACGTTGTTGTCTATGTACCCACACATGTATTTGAGTTTCCAACTAATACAATTCTAGCATGGATAATAAACAATTATCATGAACAAGGAAATATGATAATAACCAATTTATTATTGCCTCTAGGCCATATTTCCAACAGTCTCCAACGTGCACTAGTTTCAATAGTCTAGCTCACATCACTATGCGATTTACATTGTAATGAATCTGACACCCATATAGTTCTGGTCTTGATCATGTTTTGCTCGTGGAATAGGTTTAGTCAATGGGTCTACGATATTCACATCCGTGTGTACTTTGCAAATCTCTATGTCATATTGTAGATGCTGCTATCACGCTCCACTTGGAGCTATTCCAAATGACTGCTCCACTATACGTATCCGGATTGCTACTCAGAGTCATTCGGATTGGTGACAAAACTTGCATTGACGTAACCCTTTACGACGAAATCTTTGTCACCTCCATAATTGAGAAACATTTCCTTAGTCCTCAAGTTACTATGGATAATTTCGACAGTTGTCCAGTCATCCACTCGTGGACCACTCTTGTATCCCTTGACAGACTCATGGCAAGGCATGCACTATGCGCGGTACACAACATGGCATACTATATAGAGCCTACGGCTAAGGCATAGGGGACAACCTTCGTAGTTTCTATTTCTTCTGCCGTGGTCGAGCTTTGAGTCTTACTGAACTTCACACCTTACAAATCAGGCAACATCTCCTTCTTTGACTGACTCATTTCGAAATCTTCCAAAATCTTGTCAATGTATGTACTAATTGAAAGTCTGATCATGTGTCTTGATCTATCTCTATAGATCTTGATGCACAATATCTAAGTAGTTTTATCCAGGTCTTCCTTTGAAAAATTCCTTTCAAACAACCCTTTATGCTTTTAGAAATTCTACATTATTTCCGATCAACAATATGTCATCCACATATACTTATCATAAATTCTATAGTGCTCCCACTCACTTTCTTGTAAATACAAGTTTCTTGCAAACTTTGTATAAACCCAAAAACTTTGATCACCTCATCAAAGTGTATATTCCAACTCCGAGATGCTTGCTCTAGTCCATGGAAGGATCGCTGGAGCTTGCATACATTTTAGCATCCTTAGGACTGGTAAAACCTTCTGGTTGTATCACATACAACCTTTCCTCACAAAAACCGTTAAGAAAACTCTGTTTTGACATCCATCTGCTAGATTTCATAATCGAAAAATGCAGCAACAACTAACATAATTCCAACAGACTTTAGCATCGCTACGGGTGAGAAAGTGTCATTGTAGCCAACTCCTTGAACTTATCAAAAATTCCTTTGCGACAAGTCGAGCTTCATAAATCGTGACATTTACCTTCAGCGTCTTTCTTCTTCTTAAAGGTCCATTTTTACTCAATGGCCCGCTGTTCATCGGGAAAGTCTACCAAAGTCCATACTTCGTTTTCATACATGGACCCTTTCTCGAATTTTGTGGCTCCTAGCCATTTGTTGGAATACGGGACAACCATCGCTTCTTCATAGCTCATAGGTTCACTGTTGTCCAACAACATGACCTCTGAGATAGGATTGTCATAATACTCAGGGGCGGAACGAGTCCTTGTCAACCTACGAGGTTCGGTAGTGACTTGATCGAAGCTTCATGATCATCATCATTTGCTTCCTCTTCACTTTGTGTAGGCGCCACAGAAACATCTTTTTGCGTCATGCTACTCTCCAACTGAAGTGACGGTTCAACAACATCATCAAGTTCTACTTTCCTCCCACTCAATTCTTTCGAGAGAAACTCTTTCTCGAGAAAGGACCCGTTTTTAGAAACAAACACTTTGCCCTTGATTTTGAGATAGAAGACATACCCAACTGTTTCCTTAGGGTATCCTATGAAGATGCACTTTTTCGCTTTGGGTTCGAGCTTATTAGACATAAGTGTCTCATTCCCAAACTCTAAGAAATGACAGCTTAGGTTTCTGCCAAACCATAATTCATACGGTGTCATCTCAACGAATTTAGATAGTGCCCTATTTAAAGTGAATGTAGTTGTCTCTAATTTATAACCCGAAAACAACAGTGGAAAAACGATAAGAGACATCATAGTACGCACCATATCCAATAGAGCACGACTATGACGTTCGGGCACACCTTTACACTATGGTGTTCCAGGTGGCGTGAGTTGCGAAACAATTTCCATGTTGTCTTAAGTTGCATACCAAACTCATAACTCAGATATTCACCTCCACGATCATATCGTAGACATTTTATCTTCTTGTCACGATGATCTTAAACTTCACTCTGAATTTGCTTGAACTTTTCAAACGTTTCAGACTTGTGTTTCATTAAGTAAATATACCAATACCTACTGAAATAATCAGTGAAGGTAAGAAAATAACGATATCCATTGCACGCTTGAACACTCATTGGACCGCATACATCAACATGTATTATTTCCAATAAGTCTCTTGCCCTCTCCATCATATCGAAAACGGGGTCATAGTCATCTTGCCAATGAGGGATGGTACGCATGTCTCAACCGATTCGAAATCGAGTGAGTCCAAAGATCCATCAACATGGAGTTTCTTCATGCGCTTTACACCAATATGACCTTAGCGACAGGGCCACAAGTATGTGGTACTATCATTATTAACTTTGCATATTTTTGGCATCAATATTATGAACATGTGTATCACTTCGATCGATATTCAATAAACCATTCTCATTGGGTGCATGGACATTGAAAATATTATTCATGTAAACAGAATAACCATTATTCTCTGACTTAAATGAATAAACATATTGCAATAAACATGATCTAATCATGTTCATGCTCAACGCAAACACAAAATAACATTTATTTAGGTTCAACACTAATCCCAAAGGTAGAGGGAGCGTGCGATGGTGATCAAATCAACCTTGGAAACACTTCCAACACACATTGTCACCTTGCCCTTCGCTTGTCTCTGTTTATTCCGTAGCTTTTATTTTGAGTTACTAACATTAGCAACTGAACCGGTATTTAATACCCATGTGCTACTAGGAGAACTAGTAAGGTACACATCAATAACACGTATATTCTTCTGTTGACGTTGCCAGCCTTCTTATCTACCAAGTATCTAGGGCAGTTCCGCTTCAGTGACTGTTCTCCTCATAATAGAAGCACTTAGTCTCGGGTTTGGGTTCAACCTTGGGTTTCTTCACTTGAGCAACAACTGGCTTGCCATTCATGAAGTTTCGTTTCTTTCCCCTGCCCTTCTTGAAACTAGTGGTTTTACTAACCATCAACATTTGATGCTCCTTCTTGATTTCTACCTTCTTTGCAATGTCAAATATCGCAAATAGCTTCGGGATCATCTTTTCCATCCCTGTCATGTTTATAGTTCATCACAATGCTCTAGTAGCTTTGTGGCAGTGACTTGGAGAACTATATCAATCACTATCTTAACTGGAAGATCAACTCCCGCTCGATTCAAGCGATTGTAGCACCCAGACAATCTGAGCACATGTTCATCAATTTAGCCATCCTCCTTCATCTTGCAGGCAAATAGTCTTTTTGGAGGTCTCATACCTCTCAACACGGGCACGAGCCTGAAATCCAATTTCAGCTCTTGGAACATCACATATGCTCCATGACGTTCAAAACGTCTTTGGAGCCTCAGTTCTAAGCCGTAAAGCATGACGCACTAAACTATCAAGTAGTAATCAAAACTTGTGTGTCTCATGTTCTCAACACCCATAGACGATGCTAGAGGGGGTGGCGCACCGAGCGATGCATCAAGGACATAAGCCTTCTGTGCAGCAATGAGGACAATCCTCAGATCACAGACCCAGTCCGTATAATTGCTACCATCATCTTTGAACTTACTTTTTCTCTAGGAACGTATCAAAATTCAAGGGATCTATAGCACGAGCTATTGATCCATAACATAATTTGCAAAGAAATTTTGACTATGTTCATGATAATGAGTTCAATTAATCATATTAATTAAGAACTCCCACTCAAATCAACATCCCTCGGGTTGTCTAAGTGTGACATGATCCAAATCCACCAACCCAAGTCCGATCAACACGTGAGATGAGGTGGTTTCAATGGTGAACATCTCCATGTTGATCATATCTACTATATGACTCATGTTTGACCTTTCGGTCTCATGTGTTCCGAGGCCATGTCTGTACACGCTAGGCTTGTCAAGTTTAACCCGAGTGTTCCACATGTGCAAAACTGGCTTGCACCCGTTGTATGTGAACGTAGAGTCTATCACACCGGATCATCACGTGGTGCTTCGAAACGATGAACTTTCGCAATGGTGCACACTCGGGGAGAACACAATTTTATCTTGAAATTTTAGTGAGAGATGACCTTATAATTCTACCGTCGTCCTAAGCAAAATAAGATGCATAAAAGGATTAACATCACATGCAAATCATAAGTGACATGATATGGCCATGAACTTGTGCTTTTAATCTCCATCTCCAAAGCATTGACATGATCTCCATCATCACCGGCATGACACCATGATCTCCATCATTGTGTTGCCATTGGTATTGTCACGCCAATCATGCTTATACTACTATTGCCAGCGTTTAGCGATAAAGTAAAGCATTACATAGCGCTTCATGATTGACACGCATGTCATATAATAATTAAAGATAACCTATGGCCCCTGCCAGCTGTCATACTCATCGACATGCAAGTCGTGATAAAAATTACAAAACATGATCATCTCATACTCAACATATATCAAATCACGTCTTGACCATATCACATCAAAACATGCCCTGCTAAGACAAGTTAGATGTCCTCCACTTTGTTGTTGGAAGTTTTACGTGACTGCTATGGGAAACTAGTAAGAACCGTTCTTACCTACACAAAGCCACAACGGTGATAATCAAGTTGCCTTTAACCTTCTACAAGGACCGCCTCTATCAAATCGGATTCAACTAAAGTGGGAGAGACACACACCCGCCAGCCATCTTTATGCAACAAGTTGCATGTCAGTCGATGGAACAGGTCTATCGTACGTGGACGAGTAAAGTTGGTATGAGACGCTTCATCCCACAATACCGCCGAATCAAGACAAGACTAAGGAGGTAAGCAATCTGAACGTCAACGCCCACAAACTCTTTTGTGTTCTACTCGTGCATATTATCTACACATAGACCTAGCTCATGATGCCCCTGATGGGGAACGTTGCATGGGAAACAAATTTTTTCCTACAAACACCCAAGATCTATCAATGGAGATCAACAACTACGAGAGGGAGACTGGATCTACATACCCTTGTAGACCGCTAAGCGGAAGCGTATATAATGCGGTTGATGTAGTCGTACTCTTCACGATCCCATCGCAATCCAACCCATGATCCAATAACGAACCGTTGCACGATCCAATCACGGCACTTACGGTCTAGTGCCGAACGGACGACACCTTCGCGTTGCGCACACGTGCGGCTCGATGACGTCTCCTCCTTCTTGATCTATCAAGCGTGGAAGGAGAAGTAGATGGGATCTCAACCAGCACGACGACATGGTGGAGATGGTGGTGGAGTAATCCCGGCAGGGCTTCGCCAAGCGCTACCGTAGATGCGATCTAAGGAGAAAACGATCTAGGGAGAGAGGTAGGGCTGCCACCGGGGCATGGGATTGTTGTGTCTAGCCCCCCTCTCCTCTACTATATGTAGGAGGCAAGGGGCAGGGTTTGGTCGCAGCCCTAGGCCCCTTATCCAAGGAGAGCCGACGGCTAGGGAGGAAACTTGCCTCCCAAGGCAAGTGGACTCCCTCACACTTAGGGTTTCCCCTTCCCCTTGCGCATGGGCCTCGTGGGGCCGGTGCCCCTGGCCCAATAAGGCTAGGATGCCCACTACAGCCCATGCACTCCCTAGGGGCTGGAGGGGTCCTTCCGGCCTCTCGGATTCACTCCTCGAGACTAGGAATAGTCCTTCGGCATCGGTTCGATATGGCCTAAAGGCCATGTCTCCCCTATGTGGGGAATACGATTGCTGACTCTACTTAAGCAACCTAGAACCCCGGACTGCGGGCTCTGGATCCTTCCAGAAGCTTCCCGGTACAATACCAAAAAAAACCAAAACCTTTCTGGTAGCCAAAATATTACTTACCATATATAAATATTTACCTACGGACCATTCCGGAGCTCCTCGTGATGTCCGGGATCTCATCCGGGACTCCGAAGAATATTCGGTCACCAACATACATATCCCAATACTACTCTAGCGTCATCGAACGTTAAGCGCGCGGAACCTACGGATTCGAGAATCATGTAGACATGACCGAGACACCTCTCCGGTCAATAACCAAAAGCGGGACCTAGATGCCCATATTAGTTCCTACATATTCCATGAAGATCTTCATCGGTTGAACCACGATGCCAAGGCTTCAATCAATCCCGTATGCATTTCCCTTTGTCCATCGGTATGTTATTTTCCCGAGATTCGATCGTCGATATCTCCATACCTAGTTCAATCTCTTTACCAGCAAGTCTCTTTACTCGTTCCATAATATAAGATCTAGTGAATAACTCATTAGTCACATTGCTTGCAAGCTTCTTGTGCTGTTGTATTATCGAGTGGGCCCAGAGATACCTCTCCATCATACGGAGTTTCAAATCCCAGTCTCGATCCATGCCAACCCAACAAACACCCTCGAAGATACGTGTAGAGCACCTTTGTATTCACCCAGTTACGTTGTGACGTTTGATACACACAAGGTACTACTCTGGCGTCAGTGAGTTGCATGATCTCATGGTCATAAGAACGGATACTTGACATGCAGAAAACAATAGCAATAAACGGAAACGATCATATGCTACATTCATAGTTTGGGTCTTGTCCATCACATCATTATCCTAATGATGTGATATCATTATCAAGTGACAACTCATGTCTATGGCCAGGAAACCTTGACCATCTTTGATCAACGAGCTAGTCTATTAAAGGATCACTAGGGACACAGTGTTGTCTATGTAGCCACACATGTATTTGAGTTTCCAACCAATGAAATTCTAGCATGGATAATAAACAGTTATCATGAACAAGGAAATATGGTAATAATCAATTTATTATTTCCTCTAGGGCATATTTCCAACAAATCAAACCAATATGATGAAAGGGACTAGATGAAATTCTCGTGTACCCTCAAGAACAGTTTGCTTATTATAAGAGACCGTTTTGATCTGTCCTTTGCCACAATAGGATTAGGCTATCTTGCTGCATTTTATTTATCATTACTTGCTCGTTACCAATTATGTTGCTATCAAACTACGTGCTACCTACAATTCCAGTGCTTGCAGAAATTACCTTGCTGAAAACTTGTCATTTCCTTTTGCTCCTCGTTGGGTTCAACGCTCTCACTTATCGAAAGGACTATGATTGACCCCCTATACTTGTGGGTCATCAAGAATCTTTTCTGGAGCCATTGCTGGACAGTGAAGCGCTCTTGGTGTGTGGAAATCGGTAAGGAAAGATTTATACTACGTGCTAAAATTTATTGTCACTTGCTACTATGGAAAACAATCCTTTGAGGGGTTTGTTCGGGGTATCTTCACCTCAATCGGAACCACAATTAGTTGCCCCTCAACCTACTACACCTACTGAAATTATTTGTTATTTAATTCCTTCGGGTATGATAGAAAAACTACTAGCTAATCCTTATGCAGGAGACGGAACTGAACATCCCGATATGCACCTAATACATGTGGATGAAATTTGTGGATTATTTAAGCTTGTAGGTTTATCCGGTGATGAAGTAAATAATAAGGTTTTCCCTTTAACTTTGAAGGGAAAAGCATTGACATGGTATAGGCTATGTGATGATATTGGATCATGGAACTGGAATCCATTGAAAGTTTAATTCCACCAAAAGTTTTATCATATGCATCTAGTTCATCATGATCGGAATTATATATATATTTTTGGCCTCGTGAAGGAGAAAGCCTCTCTCTAGCTTGGTGGCGGCTTCAGTCAATGTTATATTCATGCCCCATTCATGATCTCTTGGGAGAAATTATTATTCAAAATTTTTATGCTCGGCTTTCTCATAATGATCGATCCATGCTCGACACTTCTTGTACTGGTTCTTTTATGAAGAAGACTATTGAATTCAAGTGGGATCTTTTATAAAGAATTAAATGCAACTCTGAAGATTGGGAACTCGACGAAGGTAATGAGTCAGGTATTGAGATTGAGTTTGATTGTGTTAAATCTTTTATGAATACTCTGAGATAGTAGCCTCTTTTTGTGAATCATTTGCTACTCATGTTGATCTCCCTAAATAGAAGTGGTTTAAATATCATCCCCCTATTAAAAAAGAAACCAAAGAACCGGTCATAGCTAAAGAAGAAGCTATCATTTACAATGTTGATCGACTTGTGCCTACTACTTATATGGAAAAACCACCATTCCCTGTTAGGATAAAGGAACATGCTAAGGTATCAACCATGGTTCGCAAAAGTAATATTAACGCACCTAAGCCCTCTAAACAAACTAAAGTAGAACCTATTATTGCTATGGTTAAAGATCTCTTGGTAGAAAATATTGATGGACATGTTATTTACTTTTGTGATGAAGCCGCTAGAATTGCCAAACCCTATGAGAAAGATAAACATAGACCCGTAGTTGGCATGCCTGTTGTCTCAGTTAAATAGGAGATCATTGCTATCATGGTTTATGTGATATGGGTGCTAGTGTGAGTGCTATTCCTTTTACTTTATACCAAGAAATTATGAATGACATAGCACCTGCTGAAATAGAAGACATTGATATTACTATTAAACTTGCTAATGGAGACACCATCACACCACTTGGGATTGTTAGAGAAGTTGAAGTCTTGTGTGGGAAAATAAAATATCCTACTGATTTTCTAGTTCTCGGTTCCCCACAAGATGACTTTTGTCCCCTTATCTTAAAAGACCTTTCTTCAACACTATTAATGCTAAGATAGATTGCAAGAGAGAAACCGCCAGTGCTAATTTTGGCGATGTGTCTCATGAGTTTAACTTTTCCAATTTTGGTAGACAACCACATAATAAATAATTATCTAGTAAGGATGAAAAAGTTGGTCTTGCTTCTATTGCCATTCCTCCTACTGATCCACTAGAACAATATTTGTTAGACCATGAAGTTAATATGCACTTGCATGAAAGAAAATAAATAGATAAAATTTATTTGAACAACAACCTCTCCTGAAGAACAATTTGCCTATTGAAACTCTAGGAGGTCCTCCTCCACCTAAAGGTGATCATGTGTTTGAATTAAAAAAATTGCCTAACACTTTGAAGTATGATTATCTTGACGAGGAAAAGAAATATCCTTTATTATTTGTGCTAACCTTTCATAACATGAAGAAGAAAGATTATTAAAAATTCCGAGGAAGCACCGGGTTGCTATTGGATATACTCTTGATGATCTTAAGGGCATTAGTCCCACTCTATGTTAACACAAGATTAATACGGAACCTGATGCTAAACCCGTTGTTGATCACCAACGACGATTGAATCCTATGAAACAAGTGGGAAGAACTGAGATACTAAAGCTTCCGAAAGCAGGTATAATCTATCCCATAGTTGATAGTACATGGGTAAGTCCCGTTCACTGTGTCCCTAAGAAGGGAGGTATTATTGTTGTTCCTAATGATAAAATGAACTTATCCCACAAAGAATTGTCGCTGGCTATGGAATAGTAATTGACTTTAGAAAATTAATTAAAGCTACTAGAAAAGATCATTACCCTCTGCCTTTCATTGATAAAATGCTAGAAAAATTATCTAACCACACACACTTTTGTTTTTTGGATGGATATTCTGGTTTTCCTCAAATACCTGTGACACAATCTGATCAAGAGAAAACCACCTTTACTTGTCCTTTTGGAACCTATGCTTATAGACGTATGCCTTTTGGTTTATGCAATACACCTGCTACCTTTCAAAGATGTATGGCTGCTATATTCTCTGATTTTTGTGAAAATATTGTGGAGGTTTTCATGGATGGTTTTTTTTGTTTACGGAACTTCTTTTGATGATTGCTTAAGCAACCTTGATCTAGTTTTGCAGAGATGTGAACAAAATAATCTCATCTTGAATTGGGAGAAGGGCTACTTTATGGTTAATGAAGGCATTGTATTGGTGCATAAAATATCTGAACGAGGTATTGAGGTGGATCAAGCTAAAGTTGATGCAATTGAGAAAATGCCATGTTCTAAAGATATTAAAGGTATTCGGAGTTTCCTTGGTCATGTTGGTTTCTATAGGAGTTTATTAAAGACTTTTCAAAAATTTCTAGGTGTCTTACTAATCTTTTACAAAAGTATATTCCATTTGTTTTTATGATGATTGTGTAGAAGCCTTTGAAACACTTAAGAAAGGCTTAACTTCTGCACCTATTGTGCAACCACCTGATTGGAACTTGTCTTTTGGAATTATGTGTGATGCTAGTGATTATGTTGTTGGTGCTGTTCTAGGACAAAGAGTTGATAAGAAATTAAATGTTATCCATTATGCTAGCAAAACTCTAGAAAGTCCCCAAAGAAATTACGCTACTACTGAAAAATAATTTTTAGCAGTTGTGTTTGCTTGTGATAAATTTAGATCTTACATTTTTGGTTCCAAAGTTATTGTTCACACTGATCATGCTGCTATAAAATGTCTTATGGAATAGAAAGATGCTAAATCTAGACTCATTAGGTGGGTTCTCTTGCTTCAAAAATTTGATTTACATATCACTAATAGGGAAGGAGCTGAGAACCACGTAGCTGATAACTTGTCTAGGTTAGAAAATATTCTTGATGACCCACTACCTATTGATGATAGTTTTCCTGATGAACAATTAGCTGCAATAAATGTTTCTCAAAACACTCCATGGTATGTTGATTATGCTAACTACATTGTTGCAAAATATATACCACCTAGTTTCACATACCAACAAAAGAGAAAAATCTTCTATGATTTAAGACATTACTTTTGGGATGACCCACATCTTTATAAATAAGGAGTAGATGGTATTATTGGACGTTGTGTACGTGAGCATGAACAGGAAAAAACATACGAAAATGTCATTCCGAAGCCTATGGAGGACATCATGCAGGAGATAGAGCTGCCCACAAGGTATTGCAATCTGGTTTTTATTGACCTACGCTCTTCAAGGATGCCCGTAAGTTTGTCTTGTCTTGTGATGAATGTCCAAGAATTGGTAATATCAGTAAGCGTCAGGAAATGCCTACGAATTATTCAATTGTCGTTGAACCATTTGATGTTTAGGGTTTTGATCATATGGGACCTTTTCCTTCCTCTAATGGGTATACCATATTTTGGTTGCCGTTGATTATGTTACTAAGTGGGTAGAAGTTATTCCAACTAGTAGTGCTGATCATAACACCACCATTAAAATGCTTAAAGAAGTTATCTTCCCGAGGTTTGGAGTCTCTAGATATTTAATGACTAATGGTGGCTCACACTTTATCAATGGTGCTTTCTGTAAAATGCTTGCTAAATATGATGTTAAACATAGAATTGCATCACTCTATCATCCTCAATCTTGTGGTCAAGTTGAACTTATCAATAGAGAAATAAAATTAATATTACAGAAGACTGTCAATAGGTCCCGAAAGAATTGGTCTAAGAAACTAGATGATGCACTTTGGGCCTATAAAACATCTTATAAAAATCCTATGAGTATGTCTCCATATAAAATGGTATATGGGAAAGCTTGTCATTTCCGTCTAGAGTTAGAACACAAAGCATTTTTGGCAATTAAAGAACTCAACTATGTCTTCAAACTTGCCGGTGAAAAGAGGTTATTTGATATTAGATCACTAGATGAATGGAGAACCCAATCTTAGGAAAATGCCAAACTATTCAAAGAAAAGGTTAAAATATGCCATGATAAAAGAATCCAGAAGCGGGAATTCGAAGTTGGAGAATATGTTCTTTTGTACAACTCTCGATTTAGATTTTTGGTAGGAAAACTTTTTTCCAAATGGGAAGGACCATTTGTTATCGAAGAGGTTTATCGCTCTAGAGCTATCAAGATTAATAATGCTGAAGGTACTAACCTGAAGGTGGCTAATGGACAAAGAACTAAACACTATATCTCAGGTACGCCTATTAATGTTGAAAGCAATGTTATCCAAACCATGACACCGGAGGAACACATAAGAGAAACCTTCCGGGACACTCCAGAATCGTGAAAAAGAAGAGGTACGCGATATGGTAAGTAAACGGACTCCGAAAAATCCGCAAATATTTTTTGTCACTTTTGGAATATTACAAAAAATAGGAAAATAAGAAATAAATAGGAAATCAACCGAGGTGAGCACGATACACTAGGGTGCGTCAGCCCCCCAGACACGCCCTGGTGGGTTGTGCCCTCCTTGGGAACGTTCTTGACCCCTTTTTCCTTCCATATTATTGTTTCCCAAGATAAAAATCTCTCTATATATGATCGACTATTTTGACCACCGCATTGCAGAAAAATCCTTGTTCTTGTTTCGTGTTGTTTTCCTAGTAGATCTGAAAATGTGTCGTCTCATGATTCAGAAGGGGAGAGTTATGTTGCTGACTATATTGCAAACCCTAAGGTGTATGGAGAGGTGGATCATTATGGATGGACAACGGATGAGGAGGAATACACCAACATGAAGGAAACAAAGGATGATAGCTCTGAGGAAGAGGATGACCCACTACCTTAGCCGGGAGACATGCATGTGTAATTCAAGAAGTCAAGCCTCCCTAAAGGATACAAACCTGAGGTTCAATTTATCCCATCTCGTTTTCTGTAGCAGAGCAAGGTGGCATTATGCAAAAAGATATTAAAGCTCGAGTTGGAGAACGATGATCTATGGGAGGAAAAAGTTATGCTCAAGTATAAGCTGAAGAAGAAGGCTTCATCATCACCACCACCTTCAACATCTTCACCGCCAAAGGAGACTTGAGTACACAGGTATGGGCACTCCCCTTGGCTTGAGCCAAGCTTGGGGGAGATGCCCCGGTATCGTATCACCATCACTTTTTACATTTATTTATTCGATCCTTAGCTTTTTCGTGATTTAGTTGAATAAAAGTTTAGTGTGATTTATTTTCGAGTGTTAGTTTCGTGATCTATCTATCTATGTAATCGAGTGAGAGTTATATAATGGACTTTAGTTTGAGCTTTTGCTTGTTTACTTTCCTTCTGGAACCATAATAAAAGAAAATAAATGAAAATGATCATATGTTGATCTTATGATGAGTAATGACATCACATAAGGAAAAGTATAAGTGGTAAAATTTATTGGAGATTGACAAACATAGCTGAAAGGACGTGGATGTCGCCCAGAGGGGGGGGTGAATAGGCGCTTTAAAATAATTACGGTTTAGGCTTGAACAAATGCGGAATAAAACTATCGTTTAATTAGTCAAGCACAAAACCTAAAACAACTAGGCTCACCTATGTGCACCAACAACTTATGGTAAGCAACATAGACAACTAAGTGATAGCAAGATGTATAACAACAAACAACAGGCTATCACAAAGTAAAGTGCATAAGTGAAGGGGCTCGGGTAGGAGATAACCGAGGAATGCGGAGACGATGATGTATACCGAAGTTCACACCCTTGCGGATGCTAATCTCCGTTCGGAGTGGTGTGGAGGAACAATGCTCCCCAAGAAGCCACTAGGGCCACCGTAATCTCCTCACGCCCTCGCACAATGCAAGATGCCGTGATTCCACTAAGGGACCCTTGAGGGTGGTCACCGAACCCGTACAAATAAGGTTGGGGCAATCTCCACAACTTGATTGGAGGCTCCCAACAACACCATGAAGCTTCACCACAATGGATTGTGGCTCTGAGGTGACCTCAAATGCTCGGGGCAATCTCCACAACCTAATTGGAGACCCCGAAGCTTGCCCGGAGCATTGCACCACAATGATTGAGCTCCGAGGTGACCTCAAATGCTCGGGGCAATCTTCACAACCTAACTGGAGACCCCGAAGCTTGCCCGAAGCATTGCACCACAATGATTGAGATCCGAGGCACCACCAACCATCTAGGGCACCAATGCACCCAAGAGGAACAAGCTCTAGGGTGCTCAAACACCCAAGAGTAATAGCTTCTCAACCTCTCACTTCCACATATCACCGTGGAGAACTCAAACCTATGCACCAAATGCAATGGCAAGGGCACACAGAGTGCACAAGTCCTTCTCTCGCAAATCCCACCAAAGCAACTAATGCTAGGGAGGGAAATGAGAGGAAGAACGAAGAAGAACACGAAGAACTCCAAGATCTAGATCCAAGGGGTTCCCCTCACTTAGAGGAGAAAGTGATTGGTGGAAATGTGGATCTAGATATCCTCTATCTTTTCCCTCAAGAACTAGCAAGAATCATTGGAGGGATTGAGAGTTAGCAAGCTCGAAGAAGGTCAACAATGGGGGAATAACACGAGCTCAAAAGATAAGATCCATTGGGGAAGAAGACCCCCTTTTATAGGGGAGAAAAGATCCAACCGTTATCCCCACCCTCAGCCCCGCACATCGCGGTACTACCATAAAATATCACGGTACTACCGCAAGGGCTTGCGGTACTGCTATTGCGACATGCGGTACTACCGCTCCCACGGAAGTATCAGACTCAATCTGATTGCACTAGGAAGCTAGCGGTAGAATCGCCGGAGCGGTACTACCGCAAGCCCATGCGGTACTACCGCATGGTCAGTAGAGACTGGCACTAGGAGATGTACGGAAGTAAAAAATTACTTTTGTGCCTACCTCCACTGAGGGCAAAGCTGCGAAAAAGTCTGGCAGGTAGTACCGGAAGTCATTTGCGGTACTACCGCCCGAGGGGCGGGATAAAATATTACTTCCGTGCAACTTGCGGTACTACCGCCCTCGGGGCGAAAGTAAAAAATTACTTCCATGCCACTTACGGTACTACCGCTCCGAGGAGCGATACTACCGCTATCCACTGAACTGCAGTACCTACAACTACTCGGCTAGGAAAAAAGAAGAATACTGTCAAAACGAGAACTGCTACAACTTCTACAAATGAGCTCCGAATTGAGCAAACTCAAGCTTGTTGGATTCAGGTTGACAAGAATGCCAAAGGTATAGAGATGAGACACCTCTTTTTCAATGAAGAATCGGCAATAACTCCAACATCGAAAACATCATAGAAGATGCATATGGACTCCGTTTGTGATGAACTTGAGCTTGTCATGAAGTTGACCATAAGCTTAAGAAACCTCAAAGAGAAAAACCAACCAAAAACCAAGAAAGATGATGATGCCAAGAATGCAATTGTTTGAGCTGTGAACGAACGATATGATCAAGCTACTCACTTGAGAGCCCCCTTGGTAGCATGGTTACCTAGCCTATAACCCAGTCTCCCAACTACCACTATGAGACCGGTAAAATAGAAAACCCTATCAAGGTCAAACCTTAGCCTTGCACATAGTCCACTTGATCTATATGATGAAGATCTTGACTTCCTCAAGATGAACCACCTTTCTTGATTACGTTGGCTTGGTGAAGACTAGATGATTGCTCCCCATACTCCACTATGGGTGAGATACTCTTTGGCACATCTTCACAAGTCCATTGACATCACAATGGACAGCAATCTTCAAGCCTGATCTCTCCGTGATGCTTCACTTGAACTTGCACATCGCAACCTTGATAACGATCACCACTTGATGTCATCTTCCATGGGTTGTATGGGATCTTCCTCTTGATGCAATCCCATGGAAATATGCCTAACCCCACAAAGAACTCTCACAAGGAACATGGGTTAGTACACAAAGTGTAATGGAAAATGCTTACCATACCATGGGATCACTTGATCCCTCTCGATACATCTTGCACGCTTTGTGTGTTGATCACTTGATTCACTCTCTGACTTAGTCTTGATAAACCTTGTATCTTATCTTCTATCTTCATAAAGATGATGTCTTGAAGGTAATCATGAATGCTCACACAATCTCCTTTTTCAAGACATGCTTGCAATAAGCTCAACTCTCAGATGACCAATCTTTGGATAAACCTTGAATACCACCTTGGTCATCATATAAACTCCTTGAAACCCAACAAATGGACTTCAAGAAGTTCCTATGGACAAATCCTTCAAATACAACTCAAGGCAACCATTAGTCCATAGGGGTGTCATCAATTACCAAAACAACACATGGAGAAATGTGCTCTTACAATAGTATTGGTCAATGATGCAACTCATGAAGAATTAATTAGGGAAGAGAAGATTCACATGCAAGTACACTACTTGGACATATTTTATGATTGTGAGCACCCATTAAATATTATATGCCAAAATTGTTGACATTCAACAAGGAAGACAATGTAATGATTTATGTTTGTTCATATTCACCTAGAAGTTATATTGTCATAGATCCTTCAACATGTGGTGCTTGATCAATATCTTTGCTAGCCAAATATTGCGAACTAAGTAGAGATATTACTTGTGCATCCAAAAACCCTAAACCCAACCTCATGTTTTGAGAGTCCACCATACCCATCTATGGATTGAATAAGATCCTTCAAGTAAGTTTTCATCGTTGCACTAAGGCAGTGCAGGTGGCGAGGAGGGTGAATTCCATCTCGGCTGCCAAGATGGACGAGGGCGAATGGCAATGGGGGAAAGCCACATACAACTGGGACCTTTCGGCTCCACGGGTACATGCCGAGCCGCCCCCCACCCTTTTCCTTCTAAGGCCAGCACTCCTCCTTAGCCTGGCGATGGAGGGGCTTCTCTTGCGTACATGTCTTACCTCAGGTGTAGAATTACGGGGAGCCAGTTATCGACGTGGCGGAGTCGGATCCCGATGAGATCGAGGACGCCGACGATGTGTAGCCGGCCGAGTCGGAGCGAGCCGACGCATTCGGAATCACTGGGATGAAGACGGAG
The DNA here is from genome assembly GCA_022496015.1 of Hordeum marinum. Taxonomy (NCBI): domain Eukaryota; kingdom Viridiplantae; phylum Streptophyta; class Magnoliopsida; order Poales; family Poaceae; genus Hordeum; species Hordeum marinum. The sequence goes on along the minus strand of CM039677.1, from coordinate 333,338,755 downwards.
GCAACCGAGTCGGCGGTTGAGTTCCTTCCCCACTCACTTTTGCGGGGCTGGACCGACGATGACGCTGAAATGGAGGGGATGTGCAATTCACCTGCCCAGAGGACCCCGAAGCCTTGGGAGATGACACCACGACGCCGAGGAGGCGCGTTCACCATGCCGACCGCGAGCCTAGCTGGGCGTCGCCGCCAGCGGTGACAGGGGGGAAGCAGCCAACCAGCTTCGGGTCGGCTCCCAAATGAGCGGCCAACATACAGCTGGGTGGCAGCAGTGGAGGCGGTAGGAAGAAGCTGCGGGTCGCCCGGACAGGTCCCGTCACGTGGGTGGTCCCCATTACCATCGGGTAAGTTTGCTTTTTCTAAGTACTTGTCAGCGTTCTGGGAATGGGGGTACCCAGACCTGCCTGCCTGCGGGGCAGGACATGGCCCACCTCGTTAGCCAGGCTCGGCCTGGTGCGGCTCCACTCAAGACAAGGCTCTCGCGAGGACCCTAGGCACGGGAGGAAGAATTACACCAAGACCAGCAAGGATGGGCCTCCTCAGGCCCCCTCCGAAGCAATGGAGATCTCAATGCAGAACCCAGCCTTAGGAGTCAAAGATGACGTGGGAAGGACATGCGGGAGCCAGCACGCCAGGCGGTGTAGTTTCACCTTTGGTGCAAGGGGAGCAAGGACGTACGTGGGTTCCCGAAGCGCCGCCCAAAGGTTTCCATTCGAGTGCAACATGACCATGACCACGAGCCTCGCAGGACAGATGTCATCACCGAACCAACCACTACATCATTGACAACCACTTTGTAGGCGAAGACCACCTTTGGACAGGGCGCGGATGTACTCCTGTCCCCCTTCAAATTTGGCTATTGTGGGATCCCTTCCCACCATTGTGATAAGGGAAGAGGACCCAGGCCGCCGCTATATATAGAGGCTAGGCCACACCATAGTGGGGGATCTGGTCCACGACTTAGCCACTCAAACCACGAGACAGGGAGAGAGCCTAGAACACCGCTTGAGCAACCTCGCGAGGCTCGATCTCACTATACTAGTTCATCCACCACACCTCCCTGAGAGGCAATCCACCAAAGCAGGAGTAGGGTATTACGCTTCACATCGGCCCGAACCTGGAAAACTCAAGTGTTCATCTTCTTCCTCGTCATCATGTGAGTTTGCCGTAGTATTCATCGAGTAGCGAGCTAGGTAGGGCGAGGCTGTAGGGGATCTTCGCACACGCCCCTATGTTCGAACCTTGAGGGTTTTGTGGAGCTCGAAATCTGACATTTGGCATGTTAGGTAGGGGGCGTGTCAAAGTCTTCCTCAAGCCAGGCTCTTCTTCCACCTCGCCGCTCTGATGGCTGACGCCCGCCAAGCCCGCACCGAGAACTACGCCGCCGGCGTCGCCCAGAGAGCGCCCATGGGCTGTGCCGGCGTGCAGCGATCCCCCTCGCCCACGGCCAATGCTGCCACCGGCCCGGACGCCCACAAACAACAAGACTCCTCCCAGCTGGTCACAACACAATGCAACGGTCGCACCGCCACTCCGTCGATCGTCCCATCTACCGGGTCTTCCTCCCACGTCCGGCCCGAACCGGCACGCAGTTCGGGCATGCTCGCCATGGAGAACGAGCTGCTCCACTACCGCCCTGCCCCTGACCGCTACGACGCCTGGCTTCGGCGCATCGTGGAGCTTGTCAGTGCTGTCGGCGACGCCTCCGCGCTCTCCTACTCATTTTGACCCTGACCTTCCCTGGCGAACGATGCGGACCACGACGCGCCGCCACCTCCTCCGCAACGCGAGTCGACTCTGAGCCCAGGCATGAGGTGCGCCCACAACACCAGCCCCGTGGGCCGTGTGCAAGGGCAAGATATGAGGTAAGCTGCCAGGTGGTGCCCCGATCGCGCGCGTGCTCCCCGTGCTGCCAAACTAGCACCGCGACCGGGCACCGCTTGAGGCGGCCCCTCAGGAGCGTCAAGACCGGGCCTCGCCCGCACGCGCAGCGGCACCCATTGAGCCAGTGGGCTGCCTTGCCATCGCGTCGGAGCTCCATCCAACCACATGGCCTTGCATGTTCAAACCCGATTTACCCCCTCGCTACGACGACACCCTAGACCCCGCTGAGTTCCTACAGCTCTACTCGCTCGACATTTTGTCGTCCGATGGAGACGACAAGGTCATGCCGTGCTGGTTCCCAATGGCGCTCAAGGGCGGCACGCTCTCCTGGCTCCTCAACATCCCGGCGGGGTCCATCACCTCTTGGACGACCTGCGCAAGCGCTTCTTCGCCAAATTCCAAGGTACCCGCGACCACACGCTTACCGTGAATGACCTGTGACGCATGAAGCAACATGATGGAGAGACCCATGCGCAAGTTCATATAGTGCTTCACGACTACGCGCCTCAAGGTCCCGAAGGCGTCGGATGAGGCCATCATGTCCGTTTTCATCGACGGCATCACAGATCTCAAGATGAAGGATGAGCTCGCCATGAACGACAAATTGTGCTCTGCGTTGGAGATGTTCAACCTGGCCAACAAGTGCGCCAAGGCCGAAGAGGGCCGTCTATCACTCTGTGAGCCTCCAGTGGCAGAGCCAGAGGAAAAGAACACCAAAGCCAAGGATATGAAGCACAAGGCCCTAACGGTACTCGCTCTCGAGCCCGAGGCAAAGTGCAGCCGAGGCGAGGAGCACCCCGCAGGGGGGAGACCGACCTGCATCTTCCATGACACCAACAACCACGACACCGCCGACTGCCAGGAGCTCAGGCTGGTCCGTGCCGAACACTTTGTTCAGTGTCCCGGGCGCACCGACCATGGCTTCGGACGTGGTGGAGGCCATGGTGGAGGCCACTGGGACAGCCGAGACAGGCGTCAGGGGTGGCGCGACCAGACTCGAGAGGACCGCTGGCGCGATCAGCCTCAGGAGGACCGCTGGCATGATTAGACTTGGGAGGACCGCTGGCTCGATGACCCTCCGGAGGGGTCGCAACGCGGCTTGCATCGTGAGGTTCGCCCTCGTGAGGCCGGCCTACCACCGCTACCACCTCCACCCACAAGGAAGGAAGAGGACAACCAGGACGATGGGGCTAGGGGCTTCCAGAAGATTAGGGCTGTAGCCTGTATCCTGGGTGGCGCCCAGGCCCCAGCCTTGAACCGCGTCTTCAAGCAGTTCGCACGGGAGGTGAATGCAGCTCTCCCAAAGCCTAAGGGACCAGCTCAGGTGCTCGTCCATGGCCGACAAGCTCCCCATGCTGTGCACCCTGACCATCAACAACGTCCTCGTCACCAAGACCCTCATCGACAGTGGGGAGGGGCTCAATGTCCTCTCCATCGAGACCTTAGAGATGCTCCAAGTATTGTACGACCATCTCATGCCAACCAAGCCCTTCTCAGGAGTCACTGATGGGTCCACTGTTCCCATTGGGCAAGTGTGCCTGTCTGTCCCCTTCGGTGGGCGCAACTACTACCACACCGAGAGCATCGTCTTCGATGTCGCCCACATCTACCTCCCATAAAATGTGATCCTTGGATATCCAACCCTCGCCAAGTTTATGGAAGCAACTCATCACAGCTACAACATCCTCAAGATGCCAGGGAGTGACGACGTCATCACCATCACGTGTGATGAGAAGGATGTCGTCTACTCCCTCGATCGCGCCTACCGCGCCGCTGCAGCCGAGCGCTCGGATGGCGAGGAAGATGCCTAGACTCATGAGGATGCACACTAGAAGAAGAAGCATCTCACCCCCGCAGAGTACCTCGAGGATGGAATCTTCAGGGGCGAAGCCTTGGGCCCTGTGTCCGGGGATGGAGCCACAACTTCTGTCGCATAGGAAAGCGCGCTCGGCGCCCCCCTTGGGTCGGGCTCGGGGGATTCCACCCAGGAGGCCCCCAGCTTGGCTGGTGAGACAAGGGAGGTGCTCGGGCACAACCTAGAGGCGCATCCTCACGCACAAGTTCCAGAGCCAGGGGCTCAGCGCGAGGCGCAAAGCTCATGAGAGTCAATCATCAAAGCGATCGAGGAGCTTCAAGAGTCACAGGCTGGGCAAGGAAGGGACTGCTCTGCACCATGAATCGCAGCCGCCATCGTCAGCCCGGTCGACTATCCGTGCGTCTGCGTCAACACACACGCAATCAACAGGGCCTCGACCCAGGGCCTTGATACGTCTCCAACGTATCAATAATTTATGAAGTATTCATGCCATGTTTACAATAATTCTATATGATTTTGGTATGATTTTATTAGAACTAACCCGGACTGACGCTGTTTTCAGCAGAACTACCATGGTGTCGTTTTTTGTGCAGAAATAAAAGTTCTTGGAATGGGATAAAAATTTAGTATGAGTTTTTGTGGACCAAAACAGACCTCTGAAGCATTGGAGCTGTGCTAGAAGAGCCACGAGGAGGCGACAAGCCTGCCAGGCGCGACGAGGGGGAGTGTTCGCGCCTAGCAGGCTTGTGACTCCCTCGTGACCCCCCTTGACGTGAGATTGACGCCAAAAATTCCTATAAATCCAGAAACCACCAAAAAGAAATCTAGATCGAGAGTTCCGCCACTACACACCTCTAGAGCCACAAAAAACCAATCTTGGCCCTCTCTGACACCCTACCGGAGAGGGTCACCATCACCGGAGGCCATCTTCATCATCCCGGAGGGGGCATCAACACCATGGAGGCCAAGGACCAGAGGGAGAACCTCTCCCTACAGAGGAGGAGGCACAAGGGGAGAACCTCTCCCCCTCTCTCCGAGTGGTGTCGGAGTGCCATCGGGGGAACCATCGCCGTGGTGATCGTCTTCATCAACATCACCTTCTTCATCACCATCCTCATCTCCTTTTAGCGGTCCACTATCCCACACCCCGCTGTAATCACCTACTTGAACATGGTGCTTTATGCTACATATTATTATCCAATGATGTGTTGCCATCCTATGATGCTTTGAGTAGATTACTTTTGTCCTTTGGATTGATTGATGATCTAGATTGGTTTGAGTTGTATGTTTATTTTGGTACTGTCCTATGGGGCCTTCCGTTCCGCACACACGTGAAGGATTCCCGCTGTAGGTGTTGCAATACGTTCATGATTCCCTTATAGTGGGTTGCTTGAGTGACAGAAGCATAAACCCGAGCAACGGGGTTGTTCCGTATGGGATAAAGGGGACTTGATGCTTTAATCCTATGGTTGGATTTTACCATAATGATATTTAGTAGTTGCGGGTGCTTGCTAGAGTTCCAGTCATAAGTGCATATAATCCAAGTAGAGAAAGTATGTTAGCTTATGCATCTCCCTCATATAAAATTGCAATGATGACTTCCGATCTTGTTAACAATTGCCTAGGATAATTCCGCACACCGACCCATCATTATTCCAAACTCGCTATTTGTAATATATTGTAATATTATGTTAACATCAAGTATTTTAATATTTTGGTTCTCCGATTTCATGCAAAGCTATCCTCTTCATACCCACAACGTAGTTTTATTTCTCATTTCTAGATGGAAGCAAACGTTCGGTGTACGTAGAGTCGTATCGGTGGCAGATAGGACTTGAGAGAATATTGATATTAGCTTTAGCTCCTTGTGGGTTTGACATTCCGTACTTATCACTTCCACCTTTGGAAATTACTATGATGATTCCTTGCACTTGGGGATTATCAAGCTCTTTTATGGCGCTGTTGCCGGGGAGCAATAGCGTGGGGTTGATATTCTCGTGTGTGCTTGTTTGCTTTCTTCACTATATAGATTTTGTTTCCCCTTTTTGCTTTATTTAGTTGTGGGTGAAACAAACAAAAAAAATAAGAAAATGAAAAATAGAAAAAGAGTTGCTTGCCTCTTATGCCTAAGAAGTTTTTCAAAAAGAGAAGTGATTGGAAGGTTGTGCATTGGAGAAGTGAGGGTTGACCTTGAACACTTGTGTTCATGCTCATGGAAACAATGTAGAATTTTTCATGGAAGCTTCTGAAAACTAATTACCACCTTGTATATATCCATTGTATTATAAAAATAATGTGTCAAGATATGCTTTTAGGATTATTAGATTGCTTGTTTGGTGTGTGCAATGCAAAAACAAAAACTTTGGCTGTAGTGCATGATTTTTTTACGGGAATGTCGAAAGTTTTCCGAAATTTTTACACAGTATTGCTATGCAATTTTTTAATTTTTTCCTAAATTTTCAGAATTTTTTGAGTTACAGAAGTATACGAAATTTACAGATTACTACAAACTGCCCTGTTTTTAATAGATTCTGTTTTCTATGCATTGTTCTCTTATTTTGATGAATCTATGGCTTGTATCGGGGGGGTATGAACCGTGGCGAAGTTGGATTACAGTAGATATAACTCTAATATGAATTTGGAATGAGTTCATAATAGTAATTAAAGTATTAATTTGCTTTATTGTACTAACGGATCTCACGAGGGTTTTGTTAAGTTTTGTGTGAATGAAGTGTTCGAAGATCATGGAGGTATCGATATGAGAAGAATACAGAGAGACGAGAGTTCAAGCTTGGGTATTCCCAAGACACCCCAAGTAAATATTTCAAGGAGACTCAATCACCTAAGCTTGGGGGATGCCCCGGAAGGCATCCCATCTTTATTCCTCAACAATTATCGGTATACGTCGGTTTTTGTTTTGTTCACATGATATGTGTCTTTAGTGTTTGTCTTTTCCTTTATGCTCCCTTATATTATGAGTTAGTCCTTAATTGATTTGTAGAAAGATTCATGCACTTCACTTAAATCTTTTTAGTATGGCTTTATATAATGCTCTTTGTGCTTCACTTAAATCTTTTGAGTATGGCTTTGTAGAATGCTTCATGCGTTTCACTTAAATCTTTTGAGTATGGCTTCGTAGAATGCTTCATATGCTTAACTTATATATTTTAAGCTTGGATATTGGTTAATCTATATTAGTTGTATAATGCTCTATGAACTTCACTTATATCTTTTAGAGTATGAATTAAATGATCATTGGAATTTGGTTTGGAAGAGTATCATTGAAATATCATGCCTAACTAAAAGGCATTAAAGAAAAGCGCTTGTTGGGAGACAAACCAACACTTTTACTTTAATTTTTTATGTGTTCACATGATTAACCTACTTTAGTAATCATGTTTTGTGCCTTTTATTTCAATAAAGTGCCAAGTAAATCCTATGGGATAATGTGGATACTTGCTTGTTTGATTCTGTGCAGAAACAAAAAGTTTTGCGTCCAATATTTGAATTATATGATTTTACTGGAGATTCAAAAAATTCTGAATTTTTTAAAAATAATTTATATGTAAGTGTGTGATATTTCCTCATTTTCAGAATTTTTAGAGTCAGGGAAGTATGGTGATCATTCATATCTTTACAGACTGTTCCGTTTTTGACAGATTCTGTTTTGCATGCATAGTTTGCTTGTTTCAAGTGTTTCTATAGCTTATATTGAGTAATATAAATTGTGGTAATGATGTAATACAGTAGGTATCATGTGGGAGTAATTAGGAATCTTGTCTTGACAGTACCTAAGTGAATGATCTATCTTTATTACACTAACCCTTCTCAGAAAGTTCCGTTAAGTTTTGTGTGATTGAAGTTATCAAGTTTGGGGTGAGACATCTATATGAGGAGAATAAGGAGTGACAATAATCTAATATTGGGGATGCCCAAGGGATCCCCAAGGTAATATTCAAGCAAGATTCAAGCGTCTAAGCTTGGGGATGCCCCGGAAGGCATCCCCTCTTTCGTCTTCAACACTATCGGTATATCTCACTTGAAGCTATATTTTTATTCGTCACATAATATGAGTTTTTCTTGGAGTGTAATTTTTCTCTCTGTTAGGTGTTATTTATAATCTTGTTTTTCAATGAAAAGTTCCAAGAATTGCCTTTAGGATGCTTGAATTGCATGTTTGATGTGTGCTGTGTAAAAACAGAAACTTCTGCTGTAGTGTTTGAATTTTCATATTTTACTGGAATGTGCAAAGTTTCTGAAATTTCTACATAGTTTTGTCATATAAATTCCTTAGAATGTACTAAATGTTTAGAATTTTGTGAGTTACACAGGTATACTATGATAATAAATTGCTACAGACTGTTCTGTTTGGACAAATTACTGTCATAGTTTTGTTATCTACTTATCCTATAGTTTCCATATCCTATATTGGTAGATATAAATTGTGGAAATGATAGTATACAGTACCTAATGTTTGAAAATTATTGTGCAACTTGTCTTGGCAGTAAATGAAGTGTTGATTTGTTCTTATGTATACTAACCTATCTCACACGTTCCTTTTGAGTTTTGTGTGGATGCAGTTTTTGAGAATAGGTGAAACCGGGATATGAGAGGATTGAACAAGATATAAAAGCTCAAGCTTAGGGATGCCCAAGTCACCCTAAGAAAATATTTCAATAACTCTAAAGTATCTAAGCTTAGGGATGCTACGCATCCCACCTCTCTTCATCAACAATTATCGGTTAGCCCATGTTGAGCCTAAATTTTTATTAGTCCACATGATGCGTGCTATTCTTGGAGTGCCATTTCATATTGTTTGCTGTTTCAATAAAATCTTTGGATATAAAATTTTGAATAAGAGAGAGTCCTCACATGGCTATTTAATTAATTAAGTACGCATTGATCTTCTCTTATATCTTTTAGGAGTAGTTTGCCATTCACTCTCGTGCTTCACTTATATCCTATGAGTAAATTGTTGAATGAATTGAATACCATAAATATAAAAAAAATGCTTCATGTACTTAGGCCATTGGGAGTAATGAGTTCACACATAATAAGTATAGGTGGTGAAATTTATTGAAAGTTAGCAAACACCACATTGGTCACTTGAACAATTCATGAAAGAATATTGAAGGAAGAGAGATTTCACATATAAATATACTATATTGGACATATTCTATGATTGTGAATACCCATTAATTATTTTCAGACTTGAGCAAGTTAGTTGAAGTTGTACAAGGAAGACAACGTAAGGAGTTATGCTTGGGTATATTTGTATAGAAGTTATATTGTTTTGGATCCTCCAACATGTGGTGCTTGTTTCCACCTCATAATAGCCAAAACTTCCGCACCAAGTAGAAATACTACTTGTGCGTACAAACACCCTTAAACCAATTTTTCCGTGAGAGTCTACTATACCTACATATGGATTGAATAAGATCCTTCAAGTAAGTTGTCATCGGTAAAGAAAGCAATAAAAATTGCTCCTAAATATGTAAGATATTTTATTGTAAGGGAAAAAGCGTTGTATGAATTTGTGATGGTAAATAAATAAAAGTGACGGAGTGCATAATAAAGGTTGCTATCACAAAGGACAAGACAATATGACGTTCCTTTGCATTAAGAGTTTGCACATCCGAAAACAAAAAGCGCATGGCAACCTATATTTTACCTTATAATACTTACCTTTATACAAGAGTCATGTTGATCTTCACCACTTCCTATATTTTGCCTTTTTTATCTTGGCAAGCATCATGTGGTGGGGAAAGATCCAAGCATATATGGCCATACAAATATATTTGATCATGAATTATTATCGTTACAATTATCTATATGATGAATAATTTGGGAGGCGAAACTCTAAGCCCCTATGTTTCTCTCTGTTCGATGGATGCCATTTGCTCTAAAAATATGCTTTGAGAGTTAGCAATCATGGAAGACTATATAATAGTTGAGTCTTTGGAATTTGCTAAATCAAAGCTCTTACATAGAACCTTCCTGAAAATAGGATGAATTGCAATTGTTTGGTGACTGAAGGCATAGTAGTTAGTTTTCAAGAAACTTTATGGTCTATACCTTAACATGTGAATAGCTTGTTACTTAATCATGAGAGGTTTTATTAGATGAGATACTGTTTATGATATATAATGATGCTAGAAATAAGTGATTAGAATTATCATTGATCAAACTTGTGCACCTGCTAGCATTCACACTTCATAATTTATTTATTTTATCATTTACCTACTCGAGGACGAGCATGAATTAAGCTTGGGGATGCTGATACGTCTCCAAAGTATCTATAATTTATGAAGTATTGATGCCATGTTTACAATAATTCTATATGATTTTAGTATGATTTTATTAGAACTAACCCCGAGTGACGCCGTTTTCAGCAAAACTTCCATGGTGTCGTTTTTTGTGTAGAAATAAAAGTTCTCGGAATGGGCTGAAAATTTAGTATGATTTTTTGTGGACCAAAAGAGACCCCCACAGCATTGGAGCTGGGCCAGAAGAGCCACGAGGAGGCAACAAGCCTGCTAGGTGCGGTTAGGGGGGGTGACCGCGCCTAGCAGGCTTGTCACTCCCTCGTGGACCCCCTTGACGTGAGATTGACGCCAAAATTCCTATAAATCCAGAAACCACCAAAAAGAAACCTAGATTGGGAGTTCCACTGCCACACACCTCCAGAGCCATGAAAAACCAGTCTTGGCCCTCTCGGGCACCCTGCCGGAGGGGTTCACCATCACCGAAGGCCATCTTCATTGTCTCAGAGGGGCCATCAACACCATGGAGGCCAAGGACCAGAGGGAGAACCTCTCCATACAGAGGGGGGAGGCCATGGAGGAGGAAGCACAAGGGGGAGAACCTCCCCCCTCTCTCCCAGTGGTGCCGGAGTGCCATCGGGGGAACAATCGCCACGGTGATCGTCTTCATCAACATCATCTTCTTCATCACCATCCTCATCTCCTTTTAGTGGTCCACTCTCCCGCACCCCTGTGTAATCACCTACTTGAACATGGTGCTTTATGCTACATATTATGATCCAATGATGTTTTGCCATCCTATGATACTTTGAGTAGATTACTTTTGTCGTTTGGGTTGATTGATGATCTAGATTGGTTTCAGTTGTATGTTTATTTTGGTGCTGTCCTATGGTGCCTTACGTGCCACGCACACGTGATGGATTCCCGCTGTAGGGTGTTGCAATACGTTCATGATTCGCCTATAGTGGGTTGCTTGAGTGACACAAGCATAAACCCGAGTAAGGGAGTTGTTGCGTATGCGATAAAGGGGACTTGATGCTTTAATGCTATAGTTGGGTTTTACCTTAATGATCTTTAGTAGTTGCCAATGCTTGCTAGAGTTCCAATCGTAAGTGCATATAATCCAAGTAGAGAAAGTATGTTAGCTTATGCATCTCCCTCATTTAAAATTGCAATGATGACTTCCGATCTTGTTAACAATTGCCTAGGATAATTCCGCACACCGACCCATCATTATTCCACACTCGCTATTTGTAATATATTGTAATATTATGGTAATAGCAACTATTTTAATATTTTGGTTCTTCGATTTCATGCAAAGCAATCCTCTTCATAGCCACAACATACTTTTATTTCTCGTTTCTAGATGGAAGCAAACGTTCGATGTACGTATAGTCGTATCGGTGGCAGATAGGACTTGAGAGAATATTGATCATACCTTTAGCTTCCTGTGGGTTCGACACTCCATCCTTATCACTTCCACCTTTGGAAATTGCTACGATGATTCCTTGCACTTGGGGATTATCATGCCTCTTTGGGCTGACGCTGTTGGAAATATGCCCTAGAGGCAATAATAAAATGGTTATTATTATATTTCCTTGTTCATCATAATTGTCTATTTTTTCATGCTATAATTGTATTAACCGAAAACCATAATACATGTGTGAATACATGGACCACAACATGTCCCTAGTGAACCTCTAGTTGGCTAGCTCGTTGATCAATAGATGGTCACGTTTTCATGACCATGGACATTAGATGTCGTTGATAACGTGATCACATCATTAGGAGAATGATGTGATGGACAAGACCCAGTCCTAAGCATAGCACAAGATCGTGTAGTTCGTCTGCTAAAGCTTTTCTAATGTCAAGTATCATTTCCTTAGACCATGAGATTGTGCAACTCCCGCATACCGTAGGAATGCTTTGGATCCCCGAAAGTATCTGTTGGGTTGGCATGAATTGAGACTGGGATTTGTCACTCCGTGTGATGGAGTGGTATCTCTGGGCCCACTTGGTAAGACATCATCATAATGAGCTCAATGTGACTAAGGAGTTAGACAAGGGATGATGTGTTACAAAATGAGTAAAGAGACTTGCTGGTAAGGAGATTGAACAAGGTATAAGGATACCGACAATCGAATCTCGGGCAAGTGTCATACCGATAGACAAAGGGAATTGTATACAGGATTGATTGAATCCCCAACATCGTGGTTCATCCGATGAGATCATCATGGAGCATGTGGGATCCAACATGGATATCGAGATCCCGCTATTGGTTATTGACCGGAGAGGTGTCTCGGTCATGTCTACGTGCCTCCCAAACCCGTAAGGTCTACACACTTAAGGTTCGATGATGCTAGGGTTATAGGGAAATAATGTACGTGGTTACCGAAGGTTGTTTGGAGTCCCGAATGAGATCCCAGACGTCACAAGGAGTTCCGGAATGGTTCGGAGGTAAAGATTCATATATAGGAAGTGATGTTTGTTCACCGGAAGTGTTTTGCGCATCACCGGTAATGTACCGGGACCACCGGAAGGGTTTCGGGGGTCTACCGTGTGGGGCCACCGGCACCAAAGGGCTGCGTGGGCTGAAGGTGGAAGGGTAGAAGCCCCAGAGTGGGATGGTGCACCTCCCACCAAGGCCCAAGGCGCAGCAAAAGGTGGGAGGGGGGCAAACCCTCTACGCAGATGGGCCCTAGGCCCACCTAGGGCGCCACCCCTCCCTCTCCGTCTCTGGCCGCCGCACCAAGAGCCATCTAGGGCTGCCGCCGGACCTAGGGTGGGAACCCTAGGGGCTGCGCACCCTCCTCCCCTCCTCTTATATACAGTGGAGCCCTTGGGGCTGCCGGAGACACGAATATCGGGCAAAATCAATACTGGAGCTGTGACCAAACGTTCCTTCAACTCCTGGAAACTGGCTTCACATTCCTCGGTCCAAACATACTTGGATTCTTTCTTCAACAACTCTGTCATGGGCTTGGCAATCTTTGAGAAATTCTCAATGAATCTCCGGTAATAACCGGCAAGTCCAAGGAAACTGCGGATCTCCTTAACTGAGGTGGGTGACTTCCACTCGGTGACGGCTTCAACCTTAGCGGGGTCTACGGCTATTCCTTCTCCGGAAATAACATGTCCAAGGAATCCGACTTCCGTCAACCAAAATTCACATTTGCTGAACTTGGCATATAACTGATGCTCTCTCAGCTTCTCCAGAACTAAACGCAAATGTTCCTTATGCTCTTCCTCGTTCTTGGAGAATATCAGAATGTCATCGATGAACACCACGACAAACTTGTCCAAATATTCCATGAACACTTTGTTCATCAAATTCATGAAGTATGCAGGAGCATTGGTCAATCCAAAAGACATGACCGTATACTCATACAAGCCATACCTCGTGGTGAAAGCTGTTTTGGGTATATCCTGTTCACGAATTTTCAACTGGTGATACCCTGATCGAAGATCGATCTTGGAGAATACTTTGGCTCCTACGAGCTGATCAAACAAATCATTAATCATCGGCAGAGGGTACTTGTTCTTGATAGTCACCTCGTTCAAGGCACGATAATCAACTACCATTCTCAAAGTTTTATCCTTCTTCTCCACCAAAAGAACTAGGGCTCCCCAAGGTGAAGAACTGGGGCGTATATAACCTTTGTCCAATAACTCCTTAATTTGCTTCTTGATTTCCAACAGATCATTTGCGGGCATCCGATAGGGTCTCTTGGAAATTGGGGCTGTCCCTGGCTGTAGCTCTATTAGGAACTCAATCTCCCTATCTGGTGGCATGCCTGCTAATTCTTCCGGAAATACATCTGGAAAGTCCTTTACCACAGGTACTTCCTCCTGAACAACTCCTGTGAGAGAATTTAACCGAGCACTCATACGTGTGCGTCGGGATACATACTTAATCCTCTTGTTCTCCGGAGTGGTGAGTGAAACAGACTTGCTGAGGCAATCAAGATTTCCTTCATACTTGGTCATCCAATCCATGCCTAGGATTACATCCAATCCTTGGGATTCTAAGACGATGAGGTCGGTGGGAAAAACATGGTTCCCTATATTGAGTTTCAAGGCATGGCATCCTATCCCTGCCATCATCATACCTCCTGGAGAACTAACCTTAATGGGTTGACTAAGGGTTTTGGTGGGCAAACCATACTTATCCACAACTACCCTTGATATGAATGAATGAGTTGCACCAGAATCAAAAAGTACTGTAACAGGACGTCAATGCAATAAAAACTTACCAACCACAGTCTCGGGTTGATCATAGACTTCTTCCACGTCGATGTGATTCACTTGAGCACGGGGAAACGGATTGGGCTTCTTAACTGCTGCATTGCCGTTGTTGTTTCCGTTTCCATTGCCTTGCTTGCTCTGGGGACACTCAGTAGCATAGTGCCCTGTCTTCTGACACTTGAAACAGGTGATGTGACTCAGATCCTTCTGAGCAGGAGCGTGACGGTGCTGGTTGTTGTTCCCATTCCCATTGTCACTCTTGAAGTTACCATGGTTGGGACGGTTGTTCCCATTTCCTCCATGATGGTGGCCTCCTTGGTTATGCACAGCATGAGTGTGCTTTCCAAACTTACTGTTTCCTGATCCGGTATTCCCGGAGTACGGGGAGTAACGAGGCTTCTGATGAGTTCCAGAGTTGAACTTCCCCTGAGTGTACTTCCGCTTGCGGTTTTCAATCTGCTGTTGTTTACCTTCCAAAATGAGGGCCTTGTCCACCAACTCTTGGTAGTTGTTGAAAGTAGCCACTACTAGCTGTATGCTCAACTCGTCGTTGAGTCCTTCCAAAAACTTTTCTTGCTTGGCTGCATCATCGGCCACATCTCCTGGGGCATAACGGGCCAACATGCTGAACTCTTCCACATATTGGGCCACAGAGCGATTACCCTGGCGCAAGTTGCGAAACTCGCGCTTCTTTAGACTCATGGCTCCAGCTGAAACATGAGCGGTGCGGAAAGCAAGCTTGAACTGCTCCCAAGTCACATCTGCAATAGGATAAGTGGTGGTGTAGTTCTCCCACCATGAAGCTGCTGGTCCTTCCAGTTGATGTGCGGCAAATCGCACTTTCTCAGCGTCAGTGCATCCAGCGGTGATCAGCTCTCTATCCATCTTGCGGAGCCACTCATCTGCCACAATGGGCTCAGTGCTGCTGGAGAAAGTTGGAGGGTTCAACCTAAGAAAACGGGTGAGATTGTCAGTCTGGGGTGGATGGTGGTTGTTTTTGTTCTGGTTGTTGGTCTGATTCTGAATCAATAACTGCATCAGTGCATTCTGTTGCTGAAGGAGTTGAGTGAGTTCTGGTGGGAAAGTGAAGTCGGTCTCACGTCGTGGAGGCATCTTGCTGTTTTCAGAGGGATGAGAATTAGAATAGAACAAGGGTCTAGAAGAAATTCACTACCCATATGCAATGCAACAAACATAACACACCAAACACTCATTCATTTATTCAATCAACGTCAAACATCGGAAATACAATCTCAGACAAACTAAACATCGACCAACGCTTTAACGACGAAAATAAAAGATACATTGGAGGGCATAACTAAGGTTCTCCTCAAAAGTGCATAGTCGTAGGTCCTCCGGTGGTGCTTTCCTCATAGTCTTCATCGTCGCTGATGAAGGGTGCCATGTCTCCTTCGGGGTGAAGGTTTTCCCCCATGTCTAGCTGCTCCTCCAGAGTTGCGATGCGTGCATTCTGCTCATCAATCCTCTCTAGGAAGTCCTTCACTTCATGCTCGTGTTCATAGTTGGCCTCTCGTAGATCAGTTTCAAGGTCCAGCTTGCGGTTCATCAGATTCTTGATAGTCTTTGTATCAGCACGAACTCGAAGCTCCAGAGTCCTGATGTGAGTCTCCAAGGTCTGGATATAGGAAATAGTGGTGTCTGCAGTGGGAGGAGTTATGATGTTTCCATTGGCATCTCTGCGAGAAACCACGCTGAGTCCTGGTGAAATGGTTCCACCTCTGTATTTCTCCTGAATACGTCCAAGGGCACGATGAATGGCCATGTCTCTTCCAAGTATCCAACTGGGTGCCACGAACTTGAGGTCGATGGGTTCCTTCCGGTTCCCAAAAGTCTTCCCTGGAATATGCACCTCGATCCTGTAGCGTCCATCTTAAGGAAATGACATGATAGGAATCCCGGTGATGCTCGGCAAAGCAATCCTTACATCCTTGACGATCCTCATCAGCTCCTTACCAAAGGGCATCGTTGCGTCAGGCTGGCAAAACTCCGTGATCATCACTGGGATGAAGGTGGCCATCTATAAATTTTGAAATAATCGGAGAGGAGTCAGAAACGAATAGATGAGAGTATAAGATATTTAAAGACAAAGAGAAACAATCCTAAGGCTTTCCAATCCTAGAGGTTACGTCCTATGGTTAGCGTGTGCTCTGATACCATTTCTGTAGCGACCCGACCTGAAAGGTCAAGTCTCCGGTGTTTCCGTACCATCCCAAGATCATGCTGGTACACACACGGTACATCAATGTATATATCAAAGTGAAATCACATAGCATTATATTAATCGAAATCTCATATCGAGTCCTTTATTACAATAATATTACAATAAAGTGGCCAAAGGCCAACTCATGAGAATATCTAAATCTTGCGGAAGCGTCGACGGTAGATGAGTCCATCCGACTCCAAGGGCATCTCACTGAGCATAGAACGCGTCCTCACTCCTGGTCGGAAAAATACTCTGCAACATGATACGTTGCAGCCGTGTAGGTCAGCATATGGAATATGCCGGCAAAGTCACAAGAGAGGGGTGAAAATAATCAGCTAGTCTATATGCTTATATGGCAGGTGGTGGTGTAAGTTTTTTGTGTAAAGCCAAGTTTTTCCTACATCAAGAGAGGGGCTAAGCAAAATATTACTAAGTTGGTTGATTAATGAGATGGTTCCACCAACCAGTTCTCATACCCAAAATTGTTAATACCCACATCATCATATTAATTGTGTTGAGAGTTCCGGAAGTTTCAATTCCTTTGGCTCAAGTCGTCCATGACCGTGGACACGGCTAATCGATTAGGTTTGAAATACTCTGCAGAGTTTTGCACACGTTCCCCACAAGATTTGGTCGCCTCCGTTTGATTTCTCGCACTTCAGGGTGTTTGAGAAACGGATGACCAAAACATGGTCTTCCAAAGGGTTTCCCTGCGACTCTGTCGGTGCCCATCCTTTCCTACTGTTCTTCTACCTCTCGTAGCACCGCCTGTCCAGGGTCACCACGATATCCAACCAAGCCAGAGCCCATAATGACTTGTGGCTGTGCAGGTAAGCCTTGGGTTTTAAAGCATCCATCCATCTCTTTGTGCCTGGGTGGACCTTTCCGCGTGAATACTGGCCATCTCCAGCATCACCTAGGCAAATCCACTGGTTTCTCCAGGGTGCCGTTCAACCATCATCCACCCAGAGGTATGTTGAAAACTCGGAGTCTTAAATCTTGATCATTATGTAGGTCTTGAAATTATTAACTCTCTCAGCTCTCATGAATCACACAACCAACCCCGTCTACTAATAGCATAGCAAAAGGTAAAAACAACGTTTCCCGGGGCCAATGTGTCAAAGAGGTTGAGGGGGGGTACCTACCACATGATACTACAACAATGTAACCAAGTTTCCAACTAACCTATCTTGCATGCAATTGGGGAGATGGTAGAACTAATGCATATAAAACATGGGTAAAACATGATCAAAGTGACTTGCCTGATTGATGATCTTCGTACGTGAGTGACTCTAAGTAACAAGCTTCGCACTCCGGATAATCTAATGAAGCAAACAAACACTCAAATAAGCATACAACAAAATATTGTAACTCACAAACATCAACCAAGAACTAGTAAACAATCAAGACAAAACAATGCACAAATCTCAAGTAAGAAAACACACAAAGTTTTGTTTTCAAAAAGGTGAGAGGTGAAAACACTACTGACATAATGAAACCATTAGTATTATCTAAACATTAGTTGACAGAAAGAAAAACAATAAAATATTTTATTTATGAACAGAATAAAATAAATTTAAGTTTGTTGGGAAAACTTTAGTAAAGTTTGTAAAAGTTTTGATAAACACTATATGAATCAACTATAGTTGTACTAACAAAAGAAATGAAAAACTAACTTATTATTTATTAGTAAAACATGTTCTTGATAGAAATAATTTACTACTAAATCTGTCTTAGAAAACAGAAACAAAATATACAAAACTTTGTTTGAAAGCAAAACTATTACTAGTTAGTTGTTTTAGTCAAATTAAGCCTATTTGAAAATGTGTTATGATTCCTATGTTAATGAGAATAAAGATAAGCAAATTTTTTTTTTAACAGTAAGTGAAAACACTAAATGTTTACTAACAGAACCTAATAAACAAATAAAACCAAATCTAAATTTAAACTAATAAAATTAAGTTTATAAAACTATATTATAATACTAGACAGATGCTGTTTTTTTGTTAAAACACTAATCAAATATATCCTGAAAATCCTCAAACTAAACATGAAGATAGTCCTAACCAATATCAAACAGTAGCAAAAAGAATCATATCAAAATCTATTTTCAAACTCTAGTTATTCAGATTTGAAGATTTTGAGCAAATTTGTTTAAATTCAAATTTTATAGTTCAAATTTGAAATCTAAAAGTACAGGGTGAAACTACATGAAAATTGTGAGCTATTGCAAAAAGAATCAACTCAAAACACTAAATAGATTAAAAGATATAAGCAAAACAAATTTTGAAAACATTCTGTTAATTAAAACAAAAACAGAAAAAGAAAACTGACTTGTGACGGTCAGGGGGCTACGTGGCGCTGTACGATTGGCTAAGGGGGGTGTGCGCGCGAGTGCTACGGACGGGCGACCGATTGGTAGAGGAAAACGATTCGGATTTAAGTGGCTTCTAATCTGGATCGTTGATTTTGGATCGGAGGGAGGGAAATGCTCACGGGGTAAGGTCGCCGGCGTCGGGGTTCTCCGGCGAGTCCGGTAGCGGTGAACGCGACGGCGAGGCGCTCCAGTGGTCGGGGAAGACGGGGAAGTGGTCCGGGCAACGGCGACGGTTCTCCGGAGTCGATTGGTGGCGACGGTGGGGCGAACGGGGGTCGGAGACGGTGGCTACGCTCGACGGCGAGATCCGGTGGTGGTGGAACTCCGGCGACGAATTGCGGCAGCTCCTCGACGAGGTAGGAGGGGGACTCGGGGTGAACGGATGCGGGGGAGTGGTCTGCTACTTATAGGGCGCTTGAGGGGTGCGGGGGAGGAGAGAGGAGAGAGATCCGGCGAGGGGGAAACGGTCGGCGTCGGGATCTCCGGCGCGTGCGGGGGAGGGAGACGACCGTTCGGTGTAACGGTCGGTCGGGGGTGGGGGCCGGCTCGTAGTAAAAGCGCGAAATAACTGCCGTGGGCCGGCCCGTTTAATACCGGAAACGGTTACCGTTACTGTTTTTCTTTAAAAAAAAATTCCAGAGACATTCAAATACATTTAAAGCATTCAAATAGTCTCTAAATATAGGGGTATTATATATCAAAATTAACAGAATAATAAATGCTATTTAATGAACATTTTTATTCTGTCATTTGAACACTTTGAAAAAAATAATATTTTCAGAAATTGCCTAATTGTTTTTAAATCCTTTTTGCAAATATTTTCAAAATAACCCCTGGTTATTATTGTTCAAATATATCACCAATTAGTCCCTGGTGTGGAGTGTCATGTTACTCCTTTCTTATTTTGAATATTTAACCAAAATTTCAAATAGGGGAAGGCAACATAGGGAAAAGTAGAAAGGGCTTTCAGAAAATCAGAAAAGGCATTTCAACTAACACATAAAATCAAGCAATGATGATTATAGATGCATAGCTATTTCATAACATTCGAAAATGAAATTTTGGGATGTTACAATTCACGACTTGCATGTCGATGAGTATGACAACCGGCAGGAGCCATAGGAGTTATCTTAATTTATTGTATGACCTGCGTGTTAATCAAAAAAGCCATGTAATTACTTTACTTTATTGCTAACCGTTAGCCATAGTAGTAGGAGTAATAGTTGGCGAGAAAACTTCATGAAGACATGATGATGGAGATCATGGTGTCATGCCGGTGACAATGATGATCATGGTGCCCCGAAGATGGAGATCAAAGGAGCAAGATGATATTGGCCATATCATGTCACTATGTGATTGCATGTGATGTTTATCATGTTTTACATCTTATTTGCTTAGAATGACGTTAGCTTAAATAAGATGATCTCTCACTAAAATTCCAAGAAATGTGTTCCCCCTAACTGTGCACCGTTGCTAAGGTTCGTTGTTCCGAAGCACCACGTGATGATCGGGTGTGATAGGTTCTAACGTTCTCATACAACGGGTGCAAGCTAGATTTACACACGCAATACACTTAGGTTAACTTGATGAGCCTAGCATGTACATACATGGCCTCGGAACACGGGAGACCGAAAGGTCGAACATGAGTTGTATAGAAGATACGATCAACATGGAGATGTTCACCATGGATGACTAGTCCGTCTCACGTGGTGATCAGACACAGGCTAGTTGACGTGGATCATGTGTCACTTAGATGACTAGAGAGATGTCTATCTAAGTGGGAGTTCATTAGATAATTTGATTATGTGAACTTAATTATCATGAACTTAGTCTAAAATTGTCTTTACAATCTATATTGTAGATCCAATTGCCAACGCTAATGCTGCCCTCAACTTCAACGCGTTCCTAGAGAAAACC
The DNA here is from genome assembly GCA_022496015.1 of Hordeum marinum. Classification (NCBI taxonomy): domain Eukaryota; kingdom Viridiplantae; phylum Streptophyta; class Magnoliopsida; order Poales; family Poaceae; genus Hordeum; species Hordeum marinum. Next base: position 333,318,033 of record CM039677.1, on the reverse strand, counting down.
AAGCTGAAAGATGATGGAAGCAACTATGCGGACTGGGTCCATAGCTTGAGGATCATCCTCATAGCTTCCGAGAGATTGTATGTCCTGGATGCACCGCTAGGTGACGCACCCGTTTTCCCCGCAACTCAAGACGTTATGAGCGCCTGGCAGTCGCGTTGTGATGATTACTCCCTGGTTCAGTTCGGCATGCTTTACAGCTTAGAACCGGGGCTCCAAAAGCATTTTGAGCAACACAGAGCATATGAGATGTTCCAAGATCTGAAATTGGTTTGCCAAGCTCATGCCCGGGTCGAGAGATATGATGTCTCCGACAAGTTCTTTAGTTGTAAGATGGAGGAGTATAGTTCTGTCAGCGAGCACATACTCAAAATGTCTGGGTTGCACAACCGCTTGTATCAGCTGGGAGTTAATCTTTTGGATGACTCGGTTATTGACAGAATCGTCCAGTCGCTTCCTCCTAGCTACAAGAGCTTTGTGATGAACTACAACATGCAAGGGATGGAGAAGTCCATTCCTGAGTTGTACTTGATGCTGAAATCAGCGAAGGTGGAAATCAAAAAGGAACATCAAGTGTTTATGGTGAATAAGATCACTAGTTTCAAGAAAGGCAAGGGTAAGAAGAACTTCAAGAAGGACGGCAAAGCAGTTGCCATGCCCGGTAAGCAAGTTGCCGGGAAGAGGAACAAGAATGGACCCAAGCCTGAGACTGAGTGCTTTTATTGCAAGGGTACCAGTCACTAGAAGTGGAACTGCCCCAAGTACTTAGCAGATAAGAAGGCCGGCAACGTTAAAGGTATATGTGATATACTTGTTATTTATGTGTACCTTACTAGCGCTCGTAGTAGCTCCTGGGTTTTTGATACCGGTGCAGTTGCTCATATTTGTAACTCCAAGCAGGAGCTGCGGAATAAACAGAGACTGGCAAAGGACGAGGTGACGATGTGCGTCGGGAATGGTTCCAAGGTCGATGTGATTGCCGTCGGCACGTTACCTCTACATCTACCTTTAGGATTAGTTTTAAACCTTAATAATTGTTACTTAGTACTAGCTTTGAGCATGAACATTGTATCTGGATCTCGCTTGATGCAAGATGGATACTCATTTAAATCTGAGAATAATGGTTGTTCTATTTGTATGAGAGAAATGTTTTATGCTCATGCCCCGCTGGTCAATGATTTATTTTTGATGAATCTCGAACGTGATGTTACACATGTTCATATTGTGAGTACCAAAAGATGTAAGGTTGATAATGATAGTCCCACTTACATGTGGCACTGCCGCCTTTGTCATACTGGTGTCAAACGCATGAAGAAGCTCCATGTTGATGGACTTTTGGAGTCTCTTGATTTTGAATCATTTGACACGTGCGAACCATGCCTCATGGGCAAGATGACCAAGACTCCGTTCTCCAGAACAATGGAGTGAGCAACTGACTTGTTGGAGATAATACATACCGATGTATGCGGTCCAATGAGCGTTAAGACTCGCGATGGCTACCGTTATGTTCTCATCCTCACTGATGACTTAAGCAGATATAGGTATGTCTACTTAATGAAACACAAGTCTGAAACATTTGAAAAGTTCAAGGAATTTCAGAGCGAGGTAGAGAATCAACATGACAGGAAAATAAAGTGCCTACGATCTGATCGTGGCGGAGAATATTTGAGTCACGAGTTTGGCACGCACCTAAGGGAATGTGGAATTGTTTCACAACTCACGCCGCCTGGCACACCTCAGCGAAATAGTGTGTCTAAACATCGTAATCGCACTCTATTGGATATGGTGCGGTCTATGATGTCTCTTACCGACTTATCACTATCATTTTTGGGATATGCATTAGAGACTGCCGCATTCGCTTTAAATAGGGCACCGTCTAAGTCCGTTGAGACGATGTCGTATATATTATGGTTTGGAAAGAAACCTAAGCTATCGTTTCTGAAAGTTTGGGGATGCGATGCTTATGTGAAGAAACTTCAACCTGAGAAGCTCGAACCCAAAGCGGAAAAGTGCGTCTTCATAGGATACCCCAAAGAAACTATTATGTATACGTTCTACCTCAAATCCGAAGGTAGAGTATTTGTTGCCAAGAATGGATCCTTTCTAGAGAAAGAGTTTCTCTCAAAAGAAGTAAGTGGGAGGAAAATAGAACTTGATGAGGTAATCGTACCTCCACTCGAACCAAAGAGTAGCGCAACACAGAAAGTTGTTTCTCTGGAGCCTACACCGGCTGAAGAGGAAGTTAATGATGATGATCATGAAACTTCAGATCAAGTTGATATTGAACCTCGAAGGTCCACAAGGACACGTTCCGCACCAGAGTGGTACGACAACCCTGTCCTGGAAATCATGTTGTTGGACAACGGTGAACCTTCGAACTATGAAGAAGCGATGGCGGGTCCGGATTCCAACAAATGGCTTGAAGGCATGAAATCCGACAGAGGATCCATGTATGAGAACAAAGTATGACTTTGGTGGACTTGCCCGATGATAAGGGAGCCATAGAAAATAAATGGATCTTTAAGAACAAGACTGATGCGGTTGGTAATGTGACCGTCTATAAGGCTCGGCTTGTCACTAAGGGTTATCGACAAGTTCAAGGAGTTGACTATGATGATACTTTCTCACCCATAGCGATGCTAAAGTCCGTCCGAATCATGTTAGCAATTTCCGCATTTTATGATTATGAGATTTGGCAAATGGACGTCAAAACGACATTCCTTAATGGTTTCCTTAAGGAAGAACTGTATATGATGCACCTGGAGGGTTTTGTCGATCCTAAAGATGCTAACAAAGAATGCAAGCTTCAGCGCTCCATCTATGGGCTGGTGCAATCATCTCGGAGTTGGAACATTTGCTTGAATGAGGTGATTAAAGCGTTTGGATTTATACATGTTTATGGAGAACCCTGTATTTACAAGAAAGTGAGTGGGAGCTCTGTAGCATTTCTCATATTATATGTGGATGACATATTGTTGACGGGAAATGATATAGAACTTTTGGAAAGCGTAAAGGCCTACTTGAGTAAGTGTTTTTAAATGAAGGACCTTGGAGAAGCTGCTTACATATTAGGCATCAAGATCTATAAAGATAGATTGAAACGCCTCATAGGTCTTTCACAAAGCACATACGTTGACAAGATATTGAAGAAGTTCAATATGGATCAGTCCAAGAAGGGGTTCTTGCCTAAGTTACAGGGTGTGAGATTGAGTATGACTCAATGCCCGACCATGGCAAAGGATAGAGAAGAGATAAGTGTCATACCCTATGCCTCAGCCATAGTCTCTATTATGTATGCCATGCTACGTACCAGAACTGATGTGAACCTTGCCATAAGTTTGGTAGGGAGGTACCAAAGTGATCCCGGAGCGGAACACTGGACAACGGTCAAGAATATCCTGAAGTACCTGAAAAGTACCAAGGACATGTTTCTCGTATATGGAGGTGCCAAAGAGCTCATCATAAAGGGTTATGTCGGTGCTAGCTTCGACACAGATCCGGATGACTCCAAGTCACAAACCGGATACGTATATATTTTGAACAGCTGGGCAGTCAGCTGGTGCAGCAGCAAGCAAAGCATCGTGGCGGCATCCACATGTGAAGCGGAGTACATAGCTGCTTCGGAAGCAGCAAAGGAAGGAGTTTGGATGAAGGATTTCATCACTGACCTAGGAGTCATTCCTAATGCGTCGGGCCCGATGACTCTATTCTATGACAACACTGGAGCTATTGCCCTTGCGAAGGAGCCCAGGTTTCACAAGAAGAGAAGACACATCAAGTGCTGCTTCAACTCCAATCGTGATTACACTCAGGAAGGAGATATAGATATTTGTAAAGTAAATACGGATCTGAATGTTGCAGATCCATTGACTAAACCTCTCTCACGAGAAAAACATGATCAACACCAGAACTCTATGGGTGTTTGATACATCACAATGTAACTAGATTATTGACTCTAGTGCAAGTGGAAGACTGTTGGAAATATGCCCTAGAGGCAATAATAAAATGCTTATTATTATATTTCCTTGTTCATGATAATTGTCTATTTGTTCATGCTAAAATTGTATTAACCGGAAACCGTAATACATGTGTGAATACACAGACCACAACATGTCCCTAGTGAGCCTCTAGTTGGCTAGCTCGTTGATCAATAGATGGTCACGGTTTCATGACCATGGACATTAGATGTCATTGATAACGGGATCACATCATTAGGAGAATGATGTGATGGACAAGACCCAATCCTAAGCATAGCACAAGAGCATGTAGTTCGTCTGCTAAAGCTTTTCTAATGTCAAGTATCATTTCCTTAGACCATGAGATTGTGCAACTCCGGGATACCGTAGGAATGCTTTGGATGTGCCAAACATCACAACGTAACTGGGTTGCTGTAAAGGTACACTACGGGTATCCCCGAAAGTATCTGTTGGGTTGGCATGAATCGAGACTCGGATTTGTCACTCTGTGTGACGGAGAGGTATCTCTGGGCCCACTCAGTAAGACATCATCATAATGAGCTCAATGTGACTAAGGATTTAGCCACGGGATGATGTGCTACAGAACGAGTAAAGAGACCTACCGGTAATGAGATTGAACAAGGTATAGGGATACCGACGAGCGAATCTCGGGCAAGTGTCATACCGATAGACAAAGGGAATTGTATACGGGATTGATTGAATCCCCGACATCGTGGTTCATCCGATGATATCATCGTGGATCATGTGGGAGCCAACATGGGTATCCAGATCCCGCTGTTGGTTATTAACCAGAGAGGTGTCTCGGTGATGTCTACGTCTCTCCCGAACACATGGACCACCGGAAGGGTTCCAGGGGTCCATCGTGTGGGGCCACCAGCACCAGAGGGCTGCGTGGGCCAAAGGTGGAACGGCGGCAGCCCTAGAGTGGCTGGTGAGCCTCCCACCAAGGCCCAAGGCGTAGCAAAAGGTGGGAGGGGGCAAACCCTAAGCGCAGATGGGCCCTAGGCCCACCTAGGGCGCTGCCCCTCCCTCTCCCTCTCTAGCCGCAGCACCAAGAGCCATATAGGGCTGCCGCCGGCCCTAGGGTGGGAACCCCAGGGGCTGCGCACCCTCCTCCCCTCCTCTATATATAGTGGAGCCCTTGGGGCTGCCGGAGACACGCATCTCTCTCTCTCTCTCTCTCGGCGCAGCCCTACCCCTCCTCGTCCTCGTCCTCCGTAGAGCTTGGCGAAGCCTTACCGGAATACCACATAGCTCCACCGTCACCATGTCGTCGTGCTGCCGGAGCTCTCCCTCAACCTCTCCTTCCTCCTTGCTAGATAAAGGCGTAGGAGACGTCACCGGGCTGCACGTGTGTTGAACATGGAGGCGCCATTGTTCGGCGCTTAGATCGGAATCCACCGCGATCTGAATCGCTGCGTGTACGACTCCTCCAACCGCGTTCTTGTAATGCTTCCGCTTTGCGATCTTCAAAGGTATGAAGATGCACTCACCCCACTTGTTGCTGGTTTCTCCATAGATTGATCTTGGTGACACGTAGGATTTTTTTGATTTACTACTACGTTCCCTAACAGATGCATGCCGACCACGGGTGGGTCTACCCGCACAACTACGTCTGCATGCCCTTTGGCCTGGCCAACGCCGACGTCACGTTCCAGCGCCTTGCATGGGCCATGCTCGAGCCTTTCCTGGCGAGATGCGGTGAGGAGTTGGAGGAGATGCCCGGATCAAGCATGGGACCCGAGCCCCGAGAGACGACGGGCCCGTGAGGGCCGCGCTCGTGCAGGTAAAAGATCAGGCTATAACGACAGCTTCGGCTCTTCAGCGGCATGGACGCCAGGTGACTTTTTGTTGATCTGTGCCAAGTAACTTTTTGGCTTGTTTCGTTTAAGAGTGCCTGCTAGGCCGTATTATCATCAGGTGATCATGGTGTAGCCCTGTAGCCACCGCGTGTGCCCACATTTCAACAGTTTTTCATGTATGCAATCTGTTTCCTAACGTTTCCCCCTTTGCCTGCTCGGCCTTTTACCGGCGAGAATGTCGTCACTCCTGAGTGGGCCTACTTTGGGCCACCTCAGCAAGAGGACTAGGCACGACGTCTGTGCTCGGGTCCGTCCCTACAACGCTGAAAAATCCAGTGACTGAGCTCTGTTTGGTGGCCTGGCCCTGTTCACTTCATCTCCTGGGGTCATTGGTGCTTGACCCTCTCATTGGCCCTAGGGAGGACGCTCGGTGCAGGCTGCAATGAAGATTCCAGGACTTTGGATAGCGCCATCTACAAGAAGACCCAGGCGCAACCCGCCTTGAGGTAGGGACCTCGCAAGGCCAAAGTGCCCTCGTGATCTCCTAGATACACCTCCCAGTTCTACCGTGCCAGCCACGCGTACGAACTCAATGGGCTGTACACACCTAGAGCCCCCCGAGGACGCGGAGGGGTTCCTTCCCATGCAATGTGGCAGCCACAACCCAGCGCTGGTGGAGAAGTCAACATTGTGCACCAATGGCTATGCCCACGCAATGTGGAAGCCACAGCTCCATGTTGGCGGAGAACTCAACACTGCCCACCAATGGCTATGCCACGCAATGTGGAAGCCACAGCTCCATGCTGGCGGTCAACACGGTCCACCAATGACTATGCCCATGCAACGTGGAAGCCCTACGCCCTGTGTTGGGGATAAACAACTGAGGGCGCCCCAGTGGCTGCATACAACCTCAGGAAGGCTCCTTGTGGCCCCGTTTTGCTGTATTCCCTGGGATATATGCGTGAGGGGCTGCATGGGGGCTACTACCGGGCCAGGCCTGGTACACGCCACCTTCCCAGGTCTGCCAATCCTGGTCTTCACGCACCCCTCCCAGGAAAAGCCAGTGAAGAAAGGTACGACAGCCGCTCCTACGTCAAGGAGGATTCCTTAGCATCGTAGCTCAGGAGCCTCACTGGCCACGTAGCCCCTCACCCCTTGGGACCGTCCTTGGTGATCCGGTCGGCCCCAACGGTAGCTGAGGTATGCATGGGGCCGGGCCCTGCCGACGCAGAGCTCAACGCGCTAAAACTCAAAACCTTAAGGAGAACGCCGGAGCTCGTACGTCAAGGGTGACTCCTGAGCATCGAGACTCAGGATCCTCACTGGCCACGTAGCCCCTCACCCCTTGGGAGCATCCTTGGTGATCCGGTCGGCCCCAATGGCGGCTGAGGTATGCGTGGGGCCGGGCCTTGACAACGTAGAGCACAAGGTGTTCAAAAATTTCTAAGCTAGGAGGACGCTGGAGCTCGTACGTCAAGGGGGACTCGTGAGCATCGCTACTCAGGAGCCTCACTGGCCACGTAGCCCCTCACCCCTTGGGAGCGTCCTTGGTGATCCCGTCGGCCCCAACGGCGGCTGAGGTATGCACGGGGTGCGACCTCTTGAGCATGTGTTGGTTTTCCCTTGAAGAGGAAAGGGTGACGCAGCAAAGTAGATAAGTATTTCCCTTAGTTGTTGAGAACCAAGGTATCAATCCAGTAGGAGGAACAAGCAAGTTACCAATGGATGCACCTACACAAACAATCAAACTCTTGCACCCAACGCTATAAAGGGGTTGTCCATCCCTTCACGGTTATTTGCAAGGATTAGATCTAATAGAGATAGACGTAAACAAGAATGGAAAGTAAAAGGTAAATAAATTGCAGCAAAGTATTTTTGGTATTTTTGGTTTATAGATCTGAAAATATATTGTGGAAATTGGACCCAGGGACCATAGGTTTCACTAGAGGCTTCTCTCATGATGGCAAGTATTACGGTGGGTGAACAAATTATTGTCGAGCAATTGATAGAAAAGAGAATAATTATGAAGATATCCAAGGCAATGATTATGCATATAGGCATCACGTATGTGTCAAGTAGATCGAAACGATTCTGCATCTACTACAATTACTCCACACATCGACCGACTCCTGCCTGCATCTAGAGTATTAAGTTCATGAAGAACAGAGTAACGCATTAGGTAAGATGACATGATGTAGAGGGATAAACTCAAGCAATATGATGAAAACCCCATCTTTTTATCCTTGATGGCAACAATACAATACATGCCTCACTACCCCTACTATGTCACTCGGTGAGGACACCGCAAGATTGAACCCAAAACTCAACACTTCTCCCATTGCAAGAATTACCAATCTAGTTGGCCAAACCAAATCAATAACTCGAAGAAACTTGCAAAGATATGAAATCATGCATATAATAATTCAGAGAAGACTCAAATAATATTCATAGATAATCTGAACATTAACCCACAATTCATCATATCTCGACAAACACACCGCACAAGAGTATTACATCTGATAGATCTCCATGAAGATCATGAAGAACATGGTATTGAAGAGCAAAGAGAGAGAAGAAGCCATCTAGATACTAGCTATGGACCCGAAGGTCTGTGCTGAACTACTCACGCATCATCAAAGGGGCAATGGAGTTGATGTAGATGCCCTTCGTGATCGAATCCCCCTCCCGCAGATTCTCGGAAAAGGCTCCAAGATTGGATCTCTCGGGAACGGAGGCTTCTGGCGTCGAAAAGTGTTTTCGTGGCTCCCTCTGGTATACCGGAAATTTTTGTGAATTTGTAGGCCGAGAAATAGGGTTAGGAGAGATGTCGTGGGCCCACAAGCCTGGGAGCGCGCCCTACCCCCCTGGGCGCGCCCCTATGGCTTGTGGCCACATGACGGCTCTCCCGACTTCATCTCCAAGTCTCCTGGGTTGCTTCTGGTCCAAGAAAAAATATTTCGAAAATTTTATTCCGTTTGGACTCTGTTTAATATTGCCTATCTGTAATACTCAAAAACAAGGAAAAATTAGAAACTGGCACTAGGCTCTAGATTAATAATTTAGTCCCAAAAATAATATAAAGTAGCATATTAATGCATATAAAACATCCAAAACAGATAATATAATAGCATGGAACAATAAAAAATTATAGATACATTGGAGACGTATCACGGGGCCGGGCCCTGCCAACGCAGAGCGCAAGGTGTTTGAAATCTCCAAGTTAAACCTATCTTCACCATGTTCCCTTCATGAGGGTTGCTCGTACATCAAGGGGACTCTTGAGAATCGCGACTCAGGAGCCTCACTGACCCCGTAGCCCCTCAACCCTTGGGACCATCCTTGGTGATCCGGATGGCCCACATGGCGGCTGGGGTATGCGCGGGGCCGGGCCCTGCCGATGCAGAGCATCACACCAAGCAAGAAGGAAACAAGGCGAAGAGGGCAATCTCGTAGTTCAACAATTATTACAAGCATTAAAAAATTTCACGAATACAAATGAGTTTAACACCTCCACGAGGCACATCGAATGTTGTGGAAAGAAGCAAGGAAGAGGAATTAGGAGGAGCCTTCACTGCCACTCGCCCCGTCTGTAGGGAACTCGTCGTCAGCATCACCGGCGTCGTCCTCCTCACCACTAACCCATGCAGCTTCACGAGGCAGATGAACAGTGATGCGGGTGAACCTCTTCACTAGCGCCTCCACGACGGCCTTCACTACCTCCGCAACGCTGCTGCGAACTTTGGGGGCAACCGGGCAGATCGCGGAGTCGAAGTCGAACCCTGGCTCGCCAAGGTGAAGGTGGCTGAAGATGTGCGTCACGGCCTTAGAGACGAGGTCGCAGCACTCGCTGTACAAGACCCCCTCCACCTTAACAATGGCGCTCTCCAGCGCCTCAGCAAGGTTCGAAGCAAGCCTCACGAAGCCATCCTCTAGAGCCACCAGTGGCTCGAGAAAACCTTCTCGGCAAAGGGAGTGGAGTGCTCGGAATAACGTGAGCTCGACCGGGGGAAGGGCGCTGAGCTCCGCGGCCTTTTCCTCTTTGGCCTCGGCAAGATATTTTTCCAGGGTCTCAAGCCGGGCCTTCCCCAGGGCGGCCTCCCTCTCCTGCGCCTCCAGGCGCTCTCGCGCCACGGCGCGGTCGGCCGTTGCCTGGGACAGCTCGGAGTCCCGGTCGGCTAGTTGGGCCTTGCAGGCCTTGAGGGCCTCCCCCTGCCGACGCAATTCTTCCTCGTGCGCAGACTTCTCTCCCTGAAGAACCCTCAATCGGGATTCCTCCTCGTCACGATGACCCGCGGTAGACGTCGCGTCAGTCGACGCCGCCTCAAGGGCTGCTTTGGCCAACGTGGCATCCTTCTCGCTCTTCACCACGGCGGCCTCGGCACCTGCGAGGGCGTCCTGAACCTGGCCGGGAGAGGTGAAGTCCCCGTCCAGGACGTTGAGGCCTTGTGATGAAGGCACCAAGACCCCCTCCAGAGGAGTCGCCTGCGTGATCACAGGCGACGTTCTCCGTGAGACGACAACACGAGGAGCGGGAGGCTCTTAGGGCTGCACGGCGACCAAGGGCAATACGGATGTAGACGGATCAACGGGCGGCTGGCCCTCCGAACAGCGACACCAACACACCATCAAGAGCGGGAGCGACCACACCAGCAGGTATCGAGGGCTCATAGGGCTCCACGCCGGTGACCGGGAGGGTTGCCTCGCAAGCCTTCACCCCATCGCCTAGAGGCACCTCGTCAGATGACGGTGGCACGACAGGAGCGGACGGAGCGTCGTAGGACGCCTTCGGCTTGATGCCTGCCTTCTTCTTCCTCATCTTCAGCGCAGCGGCATTTCTGGTCACTGGTCAAAGGAAGAATGATCAACACGGAGGCTACCAGCACGCGAGCAGAGCCGAAACAGATATTTACTCCTCAACATCGACCCACTTCCTCGTCCCCTCTGCTTCGACGATGATGGTGATGCCCTCGCCCTTCTTGGTGAGGGCACCACCACACCGGGGGAAATGGGCACAGTACGCCGAAGTGGCCGCTGGAAGAACCGTCACGGCCCTGGCCTCGTCCACTTGGCCCACAGGCTGCGCTCCGGGTGGGGGCGAGCCTGGAGCCTCAACTACCATGCCTGCAGAGGCAGGGCACACCATAGGAGACTCAGCTCCGCGCTTCTTGGGGGTGTCCAGGAAGGCGGATCACATGGCACAAGGTGCCAGCACAAGCCCCTGGGGACCTTAGCGGGCTGCAGGGTGCCTATAGCAGGAGCTTCACCAGCATCGTCGTCATCCGCCAGCTCGCGCAAGAGGACGCTCTGTGGTGGGGGAGACGCCTCCGCCAAGTCCTCATCCGCCGTATTCTCTGAATCCTCCCTGCCCGTGGTGTCGCTGGAGGACACCATCACCGGGGAGCCAAGGACCTTAGCTGGGAAGAGCCCCAGTTCGTTGAAGACAAGCACCTTGGCGACCAAAGCGGCCACGTCTTCGCGATGGTACAATGGGGCACAAGCCTCGGGGAGATCTCCAAGGTCGTTGTTGAGCAGGGTTGCCACAACCATGCTCAATTCCTCACGGGTTATGCACGTGGACCGAAGCTTGAGGCTGTCGCCGCTGCCCTGATAATCCTATAGGGGCCTAGAGTGGTACTGGAGGGGCGCCAGGCGCTCCGTCAAGAACTCCTTCACTATCATCCCCCCAGTCATCTTCCTGGCACTGTTGTCGTCGGAAATCCGCTCCAGGACAGGTTTGGCCCGAGGGTCAAAAAGCTTCACGGAGCTCCATGCGGAGGGTTTTTTCGGCAGCCCCTTTGGAAGCTCCAAGTGGGGGTTGGGACTGCCGAGATCCATGAAAACCCAGCGATGTGGGAAGATCTCCACCTTCTTCCCGGCCTTCAAAAGCATGTTACCACTCTAGACCGAGACGAAGGAGATGCATGCCGATCACTGAGCGCTGTCATGCACGCACAAGCTGAAGAAATGTCGGAAGAGGGCTACCGAGGGTTTCACGCCCACAAAGGCCTCGCAATAAAAGGCGAATATGGACAAGAGAAGGATGGAGTTGGGTTGGAGATGAAGGGCATGAATCCCGTAGTGGTTGAGGATGGCGGTGAAGAATGGGGAGAAAGGCGGTACAAGCCCGGCGAAGACACTATGAAGGAAGAAGGGATAAGCTGACCTGGACGAGGGTCTCCTCTCCGAGTAGCTACCCCATATCAAGGTCCGCCCGCACTCGTTGCTCCCGTCCGCCGTCGACGGGAGAACCGAGACGAGGTCCCCATCCTTGGCGATGGTGGACTCAGAAAGCGTCGGTGAGATGAGAGCGGAGGCTGAGCTCTCAGCCTCAGGCTTTGACTTGTTCGTGGGAGCCATTCGGAAAAAAGGCAGAGCGATGCCGGATCTGGAGAGGTATCAACTGAGGCCGGGATCTAGGAGCAAGAGCAGGCACGCACAAGAGGAAAGTAGTAATGGCTCAACGCTGGAAGTCAGGCTTTTGTCAATTCGGGCGATGGCCAAGAGGACGCCCCACGTCAGCCGCATGACGCGCACCAGCCCTGGAGCCTTAGGCATGTGGGGCCCGTGGCACTTCGGGCCATCCTTAAGGCTTCGCCCCGAAGCCAGCTCGAGCATGCCTTGGGTCCGGGGGCTACTGTCGGCATTCTGGGAATGGGGGTACCCAGTCTTGCTTGCCTGCAGGGAAGGACATGGCCCACCTCGTCAGCCAGGCTCGGCCTGGCTCGGCTCCACTCAAGACAAGGCCCTCACAAGGACCCTAGGCTCGCGAGGAACAACGACACCAAGACCAGCAATGATGGACATCCTCAGGCCCCCTCCGGAGCAGCGGAGATCTCCATGCAGAACCCAGCCTCGGGAGTCAAAGATGATGCAGGGAAGGACAGGCGGGCGCCAGCGCGCCAGGCGGTGTAGTTTCCCCTTTGGTGCAAGGGGAGCAAGGACCTACGCGGATTCCTGAAGTGCCGCCCAAAGGTTTCCATTCCAGTGCAACAAGACCACGACCACCAGCCCCGTAGGGTGGATGTCATCGCCGAGCCCACCACTGCATCATCGACAACCACTTTGCAGGCAAAGACCACCTTTTGACACGGCACAGATGTACTCCTGTCCCCCTTCAAATTTGGCCATTGTGTGATCCCTTCCCTTCATTGTGATAAGGGAAGAGGACCCGGGCTGCTGCTATATACAGAGGCTAGGCCACACCGTAGTGGGGGATCTGATCCACGACTTAGCCACTCAAACCACGAGACAGGGAGAGAGCCAAGAACACCCCTTGAGCAACCTCGTGAGGCTCGAGCTCACTATACTAGTTCATACACCACACCTCCCAGAGAGGCAATCCACCAAAGCAGGATTAGGGTATTACGCTTCACAGCAGGCCCGAACCTGGGTAAACTGCTGTGTTCATCTTCTTCCTTGTCATCGTGCGAGTTTGCCACAGTATTCATCGAGTAGCAAGCTAGGTAGGGCAAGGCTGTAGGGGATCTTTGCACACACCCTTGTGTTTGAACCTTGTGGGTTTTGTGGAGCCCGGAATCCGACAATACTCACTTGCTTTTCCGCTGGTCTCCTTTTCTTATCTTGTTCATCCAGGGAGCCGCGCACGGGACAACACCGCCGGCCGCCGCTGAGGAGAGAGAGTGCGAGGCGTGGCGGGACCTTGAGGCGGCCGAGTAGGAGTGGCGCGGAAAGGAGCAACACCCGTGGGAGGAGGCACCACGGAAGTAGCCGCCAGGAAGGGCCAGCGTGGAGGCCACCGGCAAGTCATGGAAGCCGTTTCCCCTTGGCTGGGAGAGGAGGTCCAAGGACAAGCACGACCCCGTGTAGCGGGCGGAGGCAAACGCACGGGACAAAGAGGAAGCGCATGTGGCTGACGCCGCCGAAGGGGCGGAGCTGGGCTGCAATGCGGCCGCGTCGGGGGCGGATGACGTGCCGCTAGGAGCGGAGTAGCCCCAGAGGTCATCGTTCTGGGCCCAGAGGTCCCTGCTCAGGAGGTCCCGGCTCCGGAGGCGAGCCGAGGACACACCGTTGGAGGCGGCATGCCGGAAATTGAAGCTGCGGCACCCGGGGGGCTGCCGCCTCGGGCTCGTCAACCGGGGCACCCGGAACCGTGGCGCTGGGAAGGCCGGTGTCACACCCTATGTTTGTAGCACATTGTTATAATTGGGTTTATAAAATTTGGAGCCAACTAAAAGTTGTTTTATGTGTTGTGCTTGCTTGCTATGTTGATTGCTTGCTTGTGGATTGTGTTTTATGGCACTACTAGGTTCTGTTCCACTTCAAAATCATCTTCCTTGATCCAAACCCCTTGCCCAATGATCATGCCATGTGAATAGTGCCCAAAACAATTTTTTATCAAATTTTGTTTTAACCAAAAATGATATATTTGATTTAAGTTTCCAAAAACCCCCGAAATGAGGTTTGCACTACAAGTCCTCAAATCAGGTGGACCCTTCTTTCCCAAAGGCATTATTTCAAACCTACTATATATATGACTTCTCAAAACCACCAAATTTTATTTTTAAAGATTATTTTCATATTTTATTTAAAGACTTTTTCTTAAGGCTAGAAATGGTTTTTCCTAGGTAAAAAAATTATTTAAATGCTTTAAAAATATTTGAGAAAATTTAGAGAAACTCAGTGGACATATATTTTCCATATGTATGAGTTTCAACACAAGGGCATGATCAGATCATAGGAAAAAACCCTCAAAACCCTTTTTGTTCAGATCAAACTTTTGAAATATTTCTATAAGAAATATTCTCAATAAATTCCAAAAAAATTCCAGCAAGTCAACACTATAATGGGTGATGATCTTGCAAAGTTTCACCTCAATACAAGCTGATTTGTTTCATCAAATCATCCCAAAACCATTCCTGTCCAAAATCAAATTTGAGCAACTTTAGATTGTGAAGTGTCACCCCTTGGCCTCAAACTTTGTGGGCATGCTCTAATGGCCAAATAGTGATGATACACTAAGTGGTGCATCAAGGGTTAAAGCCTAGCATCATTGGATCTACAGAAATTTGATTCTGCCAATTTCTAGGGTTCATCAAGTTTCCATTATCAACTTTTTCCCCTTGAGCTCAAATTTGGTGGAGCATCTCATTTTTACCTAGCCTTTGACCCTGGTAAATATCTCAGTAATCTGGTAATTATTTCTTGCCCAAAACTCCACCAAACATCTTTTGGTGATTTGGTAAAACCCCTATTTCTACCCCTTATCCTTTTACCCTTGGCCCCAGCTTTTTACCACAGCCTCTCTGAGTTACTAGCTACCTCCAGTAACTCCTCCTAGCCAAAGCTCCATGGGTAAGTGGGTAAAACCCTCATTTTACACCTCTGGACAGCAGTTTTCTTCCTCTCTCTTAGTTTCCCTTCTCTCCTAAGGCATCACCAGAGCATCCCATGCCTTTTTCTCCATTGTTAACTCGCCCTAGATCCCCTAGGCATGAGTGGCCACGCAGAAGACGCTGTTAGCATGCCATGGCATGCCAAACGTGCGCTCTAGAGCGTGCTACAATGCCGATAGGCACTGTAGCCGTTGGCCACTGCTTGGCCCCGACCGCCTCGGGCCTTCCCCTCGTGCCAGTCGATGCGCCTCGGCGTTCCTGACACGCCAAGCTACCGGCCCCCTCTCTCTCCTCTCTCCTCCGCCCTCGCGCACGCATGCCCGACACCGCTCGGTTTGGCCAACCGAGGAGCTCACACGCGCGGGCATCTCTCCCCCTTTCCTCCTTCCCTCTAGCCTAGACCGACCCCAGGAGCACCCCACACTTGCCCCGTCTCCCCCCGTGCCCTCTGGCCTCGGCCACGAGCTTGCCGGCGCACCGCGGTTCGGTGGACTCGCCCCCTCCTATAAAAGGGTGTCCCGAGCCCCTCTCTCCACTCTGCTCTCTCTCTCCTCTCCCCTATATACCCCTGCGCGCTCCGAGGACCTCTCGTAGCTCCTGTGCTCGGAATCGGGCCGAGAACTGTCACGGCGACCTCATCATCGATCTCCAGGTACAGAGCCCCTCCAGCCCCCATTCCTCTCCCGTTGGTCCTCCCTTGCCGCGCTGATGCTTTCCACTCTTCCTCCCGTCCTTTTTGCAGCACGGGATGGCTCCGGTGACCTCTCCCGAAGCGCCCTCTGCCGCAAGGGCTCGTCGCCGGCGACTCCGGCCACCTCAGGCCTCCATTCCACCTCTAGAGGACCGGCGGGTCAATGCTGAGCTCATCCCTGCCTCCGCCTGTCGTCGCCATGCCCTGCATCATCAGCGGTGAGCACGCCGGCCACCCTGTCGCAAGGTTGGAGATGACAGGCGACGCCCGCCTGTCATCCTGACCTCGCTCCCCCTCCTCTCTCTATCGTTGGCCGTCGGGGCCCAGCCGTCAGGTTTGTACGTGCGCACACGCCGGTTCGCCTGGGCTGGTTGGCCTCTGGGCCGGCCCAATTGCTGGCCTCCTCCGGCCAGGGCACTGTGCCCGTTTCTTTCTCCTTTTTATTTTACCTCCAAATTCCAAAAATCCCACAAAATTAATATTTATCCAATGTCAATTTTTCTTCCACCTAAATTCATAAAATAATCCCTATAATTTAATAGTGACAATTTTAAAAATGTTTGAATATATTTTTAGTACTAGTTTATTTTAAAACCTATATATAGGCACCTTTTTGCCTCTGTTATTTTATTTCCAAAATCTTTTTCACAGCAAAACCCTAAGAGAATATTTTTAGTATGGCTTTTAGTATTTATCAGAGTAGGTTAACATTTTTGGTAGTAGTTTGAGTGCTCTGTTTTGTGTGATTGCTTATTTTTATCGTTATTTTATTGCGACGATAGATTGCGCTGTTGACGAAGAAGTTGGACCCGAAGACTTCGAAGACCCTGGAGACTTTGTTGAGCCAGGCAAGCAGCCCTTTGACCATGATAAGAAACCATTTTTATTGCATGTCATATAGCACTTTACTTTCATCATAATCGATCATGTGATATGGTGTTCCCCTTTCAGTGGGATGCCTCCGTACCTTTCCATTGAGACTTGCATCGTGCATGACCCTACCACCTTATGAGGGTTGTGCAGGTGGGTGTAGTTAGGTTGCTGATAGATGCTACGCATATGGGATGGGATCTATGCATAGTGATGGAGCAAAAGAAATGATTTCAAAGATTTTTCACAAACCCCGGCGGGTGCCACTAATGCCCGAGGGAGACGTTGATGAGATGGGTGACCACTTGAGAAATAAGTGGTGTGCCGAAACAAGATGAGGATGTGTTTTAGAAAATGGAGGGTTTAAGATTTGTCGACCGTCCCAACCTTACATGTGCAACCATGATACCCCTTATGGAATAGGGCTTTGTTGATTACTAGGGTTGGTACTAGCAAGGAGCCCGCATTACTAGTGGCAAGAGTGAAGTGGTCACTCTTGAGACGGGATCGTCCCTGAGTGGAAGGTCATGCGCTGTCTTTACAGGCACCAGGCACACCGTTGGGTGCCCTCATGGATGATACGAGTGATGTATATCATGAGGGATGGCACCAATGAGTGGACTCTTTGTTTAGTATCACCATGGGAAGGCATTGTTCGGGTGCTTACCTCGGGTATGTTATATACCGCGAGTCATGGATGACACGGAAGTTCCCCGAGTCTTGTGGGTAAAGTGTGCAACCTCTGCAGAGTGTAAAACTATTCGAATAGTCGTGTCCATGGTCAAGGAAAGTTGGGTGGTGCTTCTTATGCCATGTCTGAATGTTTTCACAAGAACTTGGTGTGAGTATGGGTGTGCTGGTGACAAGAGGTCACATGAGCCAAGTCCAATGACTTGGTGTGACGATTGGACTAAGTCCGATGACATAGCGTGATGAGTGAACATGATATGTTCAACCGATACTTACGATGATATCAGTATCTTGATCATATGGACACTTGCTTATTGTTGATGCATGTTACAAGTTACTTGATCATGACATTTGCATTCAAAATTAGCTTTCCGCAAAGTTACCTACTTAGTTCTATACCATGCATCATTGTTATCTTGTTCCACAACTTGGGTTGCTTGCGAGTACATTCAAAGTACTCATTGGCTTGCCACTGGTTATTTAATTGGCCAGGCATGGAAGAACATGAGTATGCTGAAGAGTTCATTGGAGACGAACATGCGAACTAGGACGCTTCCTAGTCAGAATGCTTGTAGGTTAAGGCAGATGGCATGGGTTCACGCTTTCGACCAAGATTTCCGCTGCTTGTTCTATTTTAAGTATTTGGCCCATGTGGCCCTATCTATGTAAGATTAAGACCTTCGTGGTCATTATTTGTGTAAGACGATAAGTATGGATGTAAGACTCTTGTTATTCAGCTTCTGTGTGTTCAGTGAGTAGTGATCTTTGGGATCACTATACACGTTCATTTGGTGATCATGACTTATGAGTCGGGGGCCCCACAGGCGGGTCCCATGGTGGCCGTGGCGAAGGGTGTGCCTGGGCCCACCGATGGGGGTCGGCTGCAGGAGACCTGGTCCGCAGCCGGTGACACGCCCATAAACAAAGTGTCAAGCGCCCTTGGGGCTGCGATGGCTGCTGTCGTCGCTGAATTTGCCGCCTCCCATGCTCACATGGCGTAGGAGGCCTAGGCCGCCAGCAACCGGCTGGTGCACCTCGAGCAATCCGTCGTGGCAAGTGCTCGAAGCCTTGCCTTTTGCTTTGGTTTTTTCCAGTGCGGGTGCGCCAGCGCACCCACTGGCTGTAGCCCCCGGGACTTGGGCTGGTTGGGACGCAAGCAGGTTTAGTCTAATGGCGTCTTTGTTTCTGTGTTCTTTGCATGTTGTACACGACCATCAGGTGGCCACGTACAACATGTTGCTAAGCTTATACCGTGGAGCCGAGAGCCGGCTGTCCGTCATGTCCACGGATCTGCAAGGTATGGTTCTTGAGAATTTCCAATGGGGGCGCGCGAGCGCACCCATTGTGTGTAGCCCCCGGGATTCTGGCCGGCTACTCCGAAGGCGGGCTGAATCCCTTTCTTTGTTTGCTTTCTGACAGAGGCGTCCTCTTCCCAGACAGCTACCCATGCCGAGATAGTCAGCCTCTGTTGCCAGGTGGTGCAGCTTGGCAAACAGCGGGACTTCCTGACCGCAAAGTGTGACCGGCTCTGCCAGGAGGCGGATCGGTCGCAGGCGGAGAAGGATGGGCGCGAGGCGGACCACCACCGAGAACTGGAGGAGCGGGAGACGGATCTTCGCCGGGAGTTGGAGGAGCGGGAGACGGCTCTCTGTCGGAAGTTGGAGGCCAAGGACGCCTCACTTGCGAAGGTGGCCGAGGAGGCGCAGACGACCCAGGCTGAGCACGAGCGCCGACTCCAGGAGTGGTCGGCGAGGGAGGCCGCACTTGCAACAACCCGGGACCGACGTCCATAAGATTCCCCTTTTATTCGAGTTTCGTCCTGTGTTCCATTTGTTTGTCGCATTCATCATCGCATCATTCGCATCATCTGCATAGCATTGTGTCTAGTTTCTGAAAACTTGCATCCGTTTGTAGTTGTTGGTTCTCTCCGTTCGTGTCGCCGGCCATTTCGAGACCAACCACACATGAACGCATCCACGACACCGATAAAATATTGTTTTAAATGTGCATATAAAACTTTCTCTGATTGGGTCGAAACTCAGCGTGCGGTCTTGTTATATTGTAGTTAGGCCGCCTGCCAAATTTCGTCGCATTCTGAGTTCGTTTGATACTCAAACGGTCAACCCTAGCAGAACGGTCATCGATTTATTTATGAGACGTTTCGTGTTTTTAAAACTCCCTTGCCGGGCCGCACCACCTCCCTCTCATCTTATCCCAACCACTCTACACATCCCAAAGCCCAACTAGCTTTCCCCTTTGTCTGTGATAGTCTGATCATGAACGGACGGACGATATCCATCCCACCTAACCACCGCCCCTATATATAACCACCCCACAGAGAGCTGCCTCACTCTCTAGGGTTTCTCCCATGTAAAATTACAAACACCCCACTCAAAAACCCCACCTTCTAGCTCCACCTCCTCCAAATCTTGCAGCCCCATCAGCCCCTCATATCTCCGCCATCGGATCCCCATCCAATGGCTCAAAATCGCCCATTTGCCCACTTACCGGACATGTCCGTGGTCAAATCGGACACGTCCGGTGACCGCATCCTCCCCACGCAGTCGCCTGAGCCGCAGCCCCACAGCCCGTGCACCACCCTCTCCCTGGAAGAAGCCCTGCCTGTCGTCGGAGCTCGCCGGAGACCCACTGGCGAGCCCCGCATCGCAACTCGCCGCCCCCGGGTCAACCCCGCCACCAAGACCAACCCGTCGGCCTTGCCGGAGCCAGGCCGCCGGAGAGCCACTTCCGCCGCAGATGAGCCCCGCCCCTTTCCCCGTGCTCGTCCCACTCCTTATTCCTCCTCTATCTTCTCTCTCCTCTCTCCCTCCCACGGGATTCTCCATGGCCGACGAAGGAGCTCACCGCCTCGCCTCGAAACTGTCGGGAATGGACGGATCCGGGGTTCCCCGTCGCGGATCCGGCCTCCTCGGACTTCCTCCCCTTCACTGGAGCCTCGCTTGAGGTTGTCTTACCACCGCGCCATGTCCCTGCTCAGGAGCGAGCAGGGGAGCCCACCGCCAGCGCGTTGACTACTAGGGGCGCCCGAGTGGGCCCCATCGCTAGCCCAGCCATGCCCTCTCAGCCGGCCCGCTACCACCTCTCCTCTGTAGGGACCAAGGCCCGCAATGTGAGGCCACCCCCTCTGCCTATGTAACGCTCGGTGCACGTTTTAGCATGTGACACTCGGTTAATAAAAAAATAACATTTTTTTGCATAATTATTGTGCCACATTTTTGTACGTACCATATGCTTGTTATATATGATTTTGGGGTAGGAGATTCCATTGAATCCATTTGTGCAATTAGTTTTATCATTTGAGCATTTTTGTATGCATGTTGTTTTGCTATGATGCCCTTTTGTTATTTTCGTGTGATTAAATCCATGCATGATATGAAATAATTTTGAACATGAGATATGCTCTTTGACATGTGCACTAGCCCCTGGTCATTTTATTCGTCATGATAATCCATGTTTAGGTGTTGTTTTCTTGTTGACAACATGCTTAACCAATGTGCTGTTTTGAGGGGTCTAAATATTTCTAAGTCTGGAATCTGTAATATTTTGTTGTTGTCTTGCCATGCGTTTTGCTAGTGATCTACAGTCCCTTTGGGGTTGGTGTAGTGGAGTTATTTGTAGTTCATAATGTCCTCTAGCACGTGGTTAAGTTTCATGCAAATATATTCCCTGTAGCATGTAGTTTTACTGCTGTCAATGTGCCTTCGTGATAAAACTGCACTGTCAAAAACTGTTATTTTCACCAAGTCTGAAACTGTTTCCAATTAGCCATCTTGTGAGCTCATTTCCTATTGATCCATGCTTCTAAAGAACTTGCCATGAATAGATGAATTGTTAAACATCATGTAGGATTCACCACCATGTACTTGTTGAGCATTTTAGATGGATGTTGCTTGTGGATTTGTGGGTTGCAATATGCCATGTTGCTGTTTTTAGGCAGATTTCTACCAAAACTTGTGTTGGTTGTTGTGGTTGAACCGTAGCTCCGTTTTGGACATGCCATATATGAAACTTGCTTAGAATTTCATGTAGTATCATATTATCATGTTGGATTCATTATTTGAAATGTTGTGGTTGTAATTTTCATGCATTTTGCATTTATGGCATGTTCATCTTGTGCGTGTCATAACTTTTAGACCGTAGCTCTGTTTCAAATTTTCCACATATGTAAATCGACTAGAATGACGCGTATAATTGCATGGTATACTTTATTATGTTGTTTAACAAATATAGAATATGGTTAGTTCAGATCTGGACCAATTTTGAAATTAACATACGGGGGTCATTTCGGAAATGCTATAAGTTGTTTCCGACCTCATTTAAGATGCCTAGGTAGTGTAGTTTACTTATGCTTCACCTCTTGCCATGTTTAAAAACATTTAATATTGTCATGTACCTAAACGAGAGTGAACTAAATAATCTCTTGTGGAGTTTCGTCAATATGCAACTCGTTGCATATCGAGCTGCACTTTAATGTGTAGTAGTTGTTTGCTGTGTTTTGACTTGCCTTGCATATTGAAACAGGACATGCATCATATTTGTTTGCGCATCATGTCATGCATATGTTGTGGTGTATCGTGTGTTGATTGTTGTTTTTGGATTGTTCCTTCTCGATAGAGTTTCGAAAGCGTTCAGAGTGCGAGGATTCGTTCGACTACGTTGGCTCGTCTTCTTCATGGATTCATTCTTCCAAGCGGGATCTCGGGCAAGATGAACATTTCCTTGGATACCACTACTATCATTGCTATGCTAGTTGTCTAGCTTCCATTGTTATGTCTCACTACCTACCACTTGTTTGCCAAGCCCCCCACATTGCCATGATAAGCCTCTAACCCTCCACCTCCCAGCAAACCATTGTTTGGCTATGTTACCGCTTGCTCAGCCCTTCTTATAACGCTTCTAGCTGCAGGTGCAATTGCTTCAATGTGTCGACATGGACATTCTTTTGTTATCACAATAATATTGCTATTTAATTTAATGCACATATATACTTGGTAAAGGATGGAAGGCTTGGCCTTTTGCTCGGTGTTTTGTTCCACTCTTGCCGCTCTAGTTACTTGTGAACCAGTGTTATGTTCCATAATTGAGCGCTCCTAACATGCTCGGGGTTGTTATGGGGACCCCCCTGATTTTTGTTTTAGGATAAAACTTATCTGGCAAGGCCCAACTTTGGTACTACATTTTCCCAACATAATATTGTTGATCACCTTATTAAAGCATAGAGGGTCGCCCCCTCATGGAGTAATTTAACATAATACAGGGGGCCAGTGCTGCTGGTGCTGGTCCAAAATAGAGCACTGTGCGGTCCACCACTGGGCAACTCGGGAGATTTCTATCAGGCCTCCGTACGCATAGCTTATCCGCCGTGGCCTAAGAACAAGATACGCGGCTCCTATCGGGATTGTCGGCACATCGGGCGGTCTTGTTGGACTTGTTTTACCTTTTTCGAACGTGTTGCATGTGGGATTTCGACAACATTTTGGGCTATCTCGAAGTTGAGATTTTCCATCACGATTCCGCAAATACTACGGGTGATTCCGCGGTTGAGGAATTCCAACGCGGCTTGTGGTTAATTTGTGATGGACTAGTTGGAGCACCCCTGCAGGGTTAAATCTTTCGGAAAGCCATGCCCGCGGTTATGTGGCAACTTGGAAACTTTGTTTAACACCTGGACAAACCTTGAAGTAAACTCAAATAGAATACACCAAGTGTGTGCGTAACCGTGATTGTCTCTTCTCGTGAGTTCTTATCCGAGAGAGAACACGGTGGGGTTATGCTTGACATAAGTAGGTGTTCCGGATCACTTAGTGATCATTGCTAGTTCACGTCCTGTAGCGACCCGACCTGAAAGGTCAAGTCTCCGGTGTTTCCGTACCATCCCAAGATCATGCTGGTACACACACGGTACATCAATGTATATATCAAAGGGAAATCACACAGCATTATATTAATCGAAATCTCATATCGAGTCCTTTATTACAATAAAGATTACAATAAAGTGGCTGAAGGCCAACTCATGAGAATAACTAAGTCTTGCGGAAGCGTCGAAGGTAGGTGAGTCCATCTGACTCCAAGGGCATCTCACTGAGCATAGAACGCGTCCTCACTCCTGGTCGGAACAATACTCTGCAACATGATACGTTGCAGCCGTGTAGGTCAGCATATGGAATATGCCGGCAAAGTCACAAGAGAGGGGTGAAAATAATCAGCTAGTCTATATGCTTATATGGCAGGTGGTGGTGTAAGTTTTGCGTAAAGCCAAGTTTTTTCCTACATCGAAGGGGGTTAAGCAAAATATTACTAAGTTGGTTGATTAATGAGATGGTTCCGCCAACCAATTCTCATACCCAAAATTATTAAATACCCACATCATCATATTATTTGTGTTGAGAGTTCCGGAAGTTCCAATTCCTTTGGCTCAAGTCGTCCATAACCGTGGACACGGCTAATCGATTAGGTTTAAGTACTCTGCAGAGTTTTGCACACGTTCCCCACAAGATTTGGTCGCCTCCGTTTGATTTCTCGCACTTCAGGGTGTTTGAGAAACGGATGACCAAAACATGGTCTTCCAAAGGGTTTCCCTGCGACTACTGACAGTGCCCATCCTTTCCTACCGTTCTTCTACCTCTCGTAGCACCGCCTGTCCAGGGTCCCCACGATGTCCAACCAAGCCAGAGCCCATAATGACTTGTGGCTGTGCAGGTAAGCCTTGGGTCTTGAAGCACCCATCCATCCCTTTGTGCCTGGGTGGACCTTTCCGCATGAATACTGGCCATCTCCAGCATCACCTAGGCTAACCACTGGTTTCTCCAGGGCGCCGTTCAACCATCATCCACCCAGAGGTATGTTGAAAACTTGGAGTCTTGAAATCTTGATCATTATGCAGGTCTTGAAATTATTAACTCTCTCAACTCTCATGATTCACACAACCAACCCCGTCTACTAGTAGCATAGCAAAAGTAAAACAACGTTTCCCGGGGCAAATGTTGTCAAAGGGGTTGAGAGGGATACCTACCACATGATACTACTACAAGGTAACCAAGTTTCCAACTAACCTATCTTGCATGCAACTGGGGAAGATGGTAGAACTAATGCATATAAAACATGGGTAAGGTTATGATCAAAGTGACTTGCCTGATTGATGATCTTCGTACGTGCGTGACTCTAAGTAACAAGCTTCGCACTCCGGATAATCTAACGAAACAAACAATGCACTCAAAAATAAGCATACAACCAAAATAAGTACTCATAACATTCAGCAAAGAAGTACTAAATAAACAAGGCAACCAATGCACAGAAGCCTCTAGCAAGAAAAACACACAAAGTTTTGTTTTCCAAAAGGTGAGGGATGAAAACACTATTGACATAATAAAACTATTTTGAAATGACAAGACAATTGTTGTCAGCAAAGAAACAATAGCATATTTTATTAATAAACAGAATATAATCAATTTAAGTTTGTTGGGAAAACTTTAGTAGAGTTTATACTAGTTTGTGATAAACACTATATGAATCAACTATAGTTATATTAACAAAAAGAATGAAAACTAAACTTATTATTTATTAGCAAAACATGTTCTTACAGAAAATAACTTACACATAAATTTGTCTTAGAAAACAGAATTATACAAAACTTTGTTTGAAAACAAACTATTACTAGTTAGTTGTTTTAGTCAAATTAAGCCTAATTGAAAAGAAATTGTGATTCCTATGTTAAATGAAATTAAACTAGGCAAATTTATATTTTTATTAGCAGTAAGTGAAAACACTAAATGTTTACTAATAGAACCTAATAAACAAATAAAACCAAATTCTAAATCAAACTAATCAAAATTAAGTTTATAAAACTATATTATAATAATAAGCAGATTCTGTTTTTGGTTAAAACAGTAATTAAATAGATCATGAAAATCCTCAAACTATACATGAAGATAGTCCTAACTAATACCAAACAGTAGCAAAAAGAATCATGTCAAAATCTATTTTCAAACTCTAGTTATTCAGATTTGAAGATTTTGAGCAAATTTGATTACATTCAAATTTTATAGTTCAAATTTGAAATTTAAAAGTACAGGGTGAAACTACATGAAAAATGTGAGCTATTGCAAAAAGAATCAACTCAAAACACTAAATAGATTAAAAGATATAAGCAAAACAAAATTTGGAATACATTCTGTTAATTAAAACAAAACAGAAAATGAAAAAAAAGTTTGCGTCGGTCAGGGGGCTACGTGGCGCGATCCGATTGGCTAAGGGGGCGTGCGGTAGGTGATTCCGAGCGGACGACCGATCGATAGAAGATAACGGTTCGGACTTAAGTCCGTTCTAATCTGGACCGTGGGATTTGGATCGGATGGTCGAGGGGGCTTACAGAGAGGTGGTTGCCGGCGTCGGGGTACTCCGGCGAGTCCGGTAGCGGCGACGGCGACGGCGAGGTGCTCCGGTGGTCGGGGAGGACGGGGGAGTGGTCCGGGCGACGGGGACGGTCCTCCGGAGGCGATTGGTGGCGACGGCGAGGCGAATGGTGGTCGGAGGTGGTGGCTACGGTCGACGGCGAGCTTCGGCTTGGGGTAGCTCCGGCGAGCAATTACCGGCGTCTCGGCGAGAGAGAGAAGGGGCTCGGGGGGGGGGGAAATGGACGCGGGGTTGGTCCGGTTTATATAGGGGCGCTCGGGGTGCGAGGGAGTAAAGGGAGAGAGAGATCCGGCGAGGGGGAAAACTGCCGGCGACGGATCCGGCGAGCGCGGGGGAGGGAAGGTGATGACCGTTACGCGCAACGGTCGGACGGGGTGGGGTCCGCCTGTCGGTGAGAGAGAGACGTGTCCGTTACGCGCGGTCGGCCGATCGGTAGTAAATGCGCGTTTTAACTGTCGTGGGCCGGCCCGGTTTAAATGCAAAATCCGTTACCGTTTTTCTTTAATATTTTTACAGAGACATTCAAAAGCTTTTAAAGCATTCAAATCGTCTCCAAAAATAGGGGTATTATATATCAAAATTAACAGAATAATAAATGCTATTTAATGAACATTTTTATTCTGTCATTTGAAGACATTAAAAAAATATTATTTTCAGAAATTGCCTAATTGTTTTTAAATCCTTTTTGCAAATATTTTCAAAATAACCCCTGGTTATTTTTTGTTCA
This sequence comes from Hordeum marinum, assembly GCA_022496015.1. NCBI lineage: Eukaryota > Viridiplantae > Streptophyta > Magnoliopsida > Poales > Poaceae > Hordeum > Hordeum marinum. The sequence continues at coordinate 333,291,493 of CM039677.1, read as the reverse complement.
AATAATTCACCAATTTGACCCTGGTGTGGAGTGTCATGTTACTCCTCTCTTATTTTGAACATTTAACCAAAATTTCAAATAGGGAAAGCAACATAGGGAAAAAGTAGAAGGGAACTTTCTGAAAACCAGAAAAGGCATTTCAACTATTTCATACAATCAAGCAATGATGATAATAGATGCATAGCTATATTCATAACCTTCCAAAATGGAATTTTGGGATGTTACAAACCTACCCACCTTAAGATGAATCTCGCCCTCGAGATTCGGGTTGGCTAGAAAATAGGTGCGGATGGTCTCTACGAAGATCTTCTTCGCGTTCCCAGGTGGCTTCTTCCTCAGTGTGGTGACTCCACAGAACTTTACAGAACTTGATAATCTTGCTGCGGGTAACTCTGTTGGATGTCTCGAGGATCTTGACTGGTTTCTCCTCGTAAGTTAGATCACTTTCAAGTTGTATGGCCTCTAGGGGCACTGTATCTCTCAAAGGGATGTCGGCCATCTCAGCATGACATTTCTTCAGCTGGGACACATGGAACACATTATGAACTTCGGATAATCCTTCTGGCAATTCCAGTTTGTATGCAACTTCACCTCTACGTTCAAGAATTTTGTAGGGGCCTATGAATCTGGGTGCTAATTTTCCTTTAACACCAAACCTCTTGATTCCACGAAGCGGGGACACACGAAGATATGCTCGGTCTCCCACTTCATACGTCACTTCCTTGCGCTTGTTGTCAGCATAGCTCTTCTGTCGGGATTGAGCTATTTTGAGTCTGTCACGTATCAACTTGACTTTATCCTCTGAATCTCGAACAAGGTCGGGACCAAAAAGTTTTCGGTCTCCAACACCATCCCATGTCAGTGGTGTCCTGCACCTCCTTCCATATAGAGCTTCGAAAGGGGCCATCTTTAGACTGGTTTGATAACTGTTGTTGTATGAGAATTCTGCGTAAGGCAAGTTATCATCCCAACTAGATCCATAATCTAGCGCACAAGCTCTCAACATGTCTTCCAGTATCTGGTTGACTCTCTCAGTCTGTCCATCTGTCTGCGGATGAAAAGCTGTACTAAACTCTAGCCTTGTACCCAAAGTTTCATGTAACCGATGCCAAAACTTTGAGGTAAACTGTGTTCCTCTATCTGACACGATACTCCTCGGAACTCCATGCAGACATACGATCCTGGTCATATATATCTTGGCTAGCTTAGCACTGGTATAGGTGGTCTTTACCGGGATGAAGTGAGCCACCTTGGTCAAGCGATCTACCACTACCCAGATGGAATCATAACCTGAACGGGTCTTGGGCAATCCTGTGATGAAATCCATACCAAGCTTTTCCCATTTCCACTCGGGTATCGGCAAAGGTTGGAGTAACCCTGCTGGTTTCTGATGTTCTGCCTTTACTCGCTGACAAACATCACATATCGCAACATGCTCTGCAATATCTTTCTTCATACCTGTCCACCAATAACTTTCCTTTAAATCCAGATACATCTTGGTGTTGCCTGGGTGTATCGAGTAAGGTGAATCGTGGGCTTCCTGAAGTATCAACTTTCTGAGTTCTGGGTCATTGGGCACATAGATGCGGTTCTCAAACCACAAAGTTCCTTGTTCATCCTCACGAAAACCTTTAGCTTTACCATCTTTCATTCTTTTCTTAATCTCAGCTATTTCCTTGTCTGATTTCTGGGCTTCTCGAATTCTTTCGGTCAAGGTGGACTGAATTTCCAGTGTAGCAACATATCCTCTTGGAACTATCTCTAGCTTGAGCTCTCTGAGATCATCGACTAACTCTTGAGGTAATCCTCCAGCTGTGAGTGTGTTCATATAAGTTTTCCGACTCAAGGCATCGGCTACAACATTAGCCTTACCTGGATGGTAGTGTAATCTCATGTCATAGTCCTTGATTAACTCTAACCATCTCCTCTGTCTGAGGTTCAACTCTTTCTGCGTGAAGATATACTTCAGGCTCTTATGGTCGGTGTAAACATCACAACTATTTCCGATAAGGAAATGTCTCCAAGTCTTGAGTGCGTGCACTACGGCTGCTAATTCCAAGTCATGCGTGGCATAATTCAACTCATGAGGTCGTAGCTGTCTGGAAGCATAGGCTACAACTTTTCCATCCTGCATAAGTACTCCTCCAAGTCCTTGACGTGAGGCATCACAGTAAACTTGGAAATCCTTCCGAATATCGGGCAAGATCAACACTGGGGCTGTGACCAAACGTTCCTTCAACTCCTGGAAACTGGCTTCACATTCCACAGTCCAAACATACTTGGATTCTTTCTTCAACAACTCTGTCATGGGCTTGGCAACCTTGGAGAAATTCTCAATGAATCTTCGGTAATATCCGGCAAGTCCGAGGAAACTGCGGATCTCCTTAACTGAGGTGGGTGACTTCCACTCTGTGACGGCTTCAACCTTAGCGGGGTCTACGGCTATTCCTTCTCCGGAAATAACATGTCCAAGGAATCCGACTTCCGTCAACCAAAATTCACATTTGCTGAACTTGGCATATAACTGATGCTCTCTTAGCTTCTCCAGAACTAAACGCAAATGTTGCTTATGCTCTTCCTCGTTCTTGGAGAATATCAGAATGTCATCGATGAACACCACAACAAACTTGTCTAGGTATTCCATGAATACTTTGTTCATCAAATTCATGAAGTAGGCAGGAGCATTAGTCAATCCAAAAGACATGACCGTATACTCATACAAGCCATACCTCGTGGTGAAAGCTGTTTTGGGTATATCCTGTTCACGAATCTTCAACTGGTGATACCCTGATCGAAGATCGATCTTGGAGAATACTTTGGCTCCTACGAGCTGATCAAACAAATCATTAATCATCGGCAAAGGATACTTGTTCTTGATAGTCACCTCGTTCAAGGCACGATAATCGACTACCATTCTCAAGGTTTTATCCTTCTTCTCCACCAAAAGAACTGGGGCTCCCCAAGGTGAAGAACTTGGGCGAATATACCCCTTGTCCAATAACTCCTTGATTTGCTTCTTGATTTCCAACAGATCATTTGCGGGCATCCGATAGGGTCTCTTGGAAATTGGGGCTGTCCCTGGCTGTAGCTCTATTAGGAACTCAATCTCCCTATCTGGTGGCATTCCTGGTAATTCTTCCGGAAATACATCTGGAAAATCTTTTACCACAGGTACTTCCTCCTGAACAACTCCTGTGAGAGAATTTAACCGAGCACTCATACGTGTGCGTCGGGATACATACTTAATCCTCTTGTTCTCCGGGGTGGTGAGTGAAACAGACTTGCTAGGGCAATCAAGATTTCCTTCATACTTGGTCATCCAATCCATGCCTAGGATTACATCCAATCCGTGTGACTCTAAGACGATGAGGTCGGTGGGAAAAACATGGTTCCCTATATTGAGTTTCAGGGCATGGCATCCTATCCCTGCCATCATCATACCTCCTGGGGAACTGACCTGAATAGGCTGACTAAGGGTTTTGGTGGGCAAATTGTATTTTTCCACAACTACCCTTGATATGAATGAATGCGTTGCACCGGAATCAAAAAGTGCTGTAACAGGACGTGAATGCAATAAAAACTTACCAACCACAGTCTCGGGTTGATCATAGACTTCTTCCACATCAAGGTGGTTCACTTGAGCACGAGGAAACGGATTGGGCTTCTTAACTGCTGCGTTGTCGTTGTTGTTGCCGTTTCCATTACCTTGCTTGCTCTGGGGACACTCATTAGCATAGTGTCCTGTCTTCTGACACTTGAAACAGGTGATGTGACTCAGATCCTTCTGAGCAGGAACATGACGGTGCTGGTTGTTGTTCCCATTCCCATTGTCACTTTTGAAGTTACCATGGTTGGAACGGTTGTTCCCATTTCCTCCATGATGGTGACCTCCATGGTTGTGCACAGCATGAGTGTGCTTTCCAAACTTACCGTTTCCTGATCCGGTATTCCCGGAGTACGGGGAGTAACGAGGCTTCTGATGAGCTCCAGAGTTGAACTTCCCCTGAGTGTACTTCCGCTTGCGGTTCTCAATCTGCTGCTGTTTACCTTCCAGAATAAGTGCCTTATCCACCAGCTCTTGGTAGTTGTTGAAATTAGCCACTACCAGCTGTATGCTCAACTCATCATTGAGTCCTTCCAGAAACTTTTCTTGCTTGGCCGCATCATCGGCCACATCTCCTGGGGCATAACGTGACAATGTGTTGAAGTCGTCCACATATTGGGCCACGGAACGATTACCCTGGCGCAAGTTGCGAAACTCGCGCTTCTTTAGACTCATGGCTCCAGCTGAAACATGAGCTGTGCGGAAAGCAAGCTTGAATTGCTCCCAAGTCACATCTGCAATAGGATAAGAGGTGGTGTAATTCTCCCACCATGATGCTGCTGGTCCTTCCAGTTGATGTGCGGCAAATCGCACTTTCTCAGCGTCAGTGCATCCAGCGGTGACAAGTTCTCTCTCCATCTTGCGGAGCCAGTCATCTGCCACAATGGGCTCATTGCTGCTGGAGAAAGTTGGAGGGTTCAACCTCAGAAAACGGGTGAGATTGTCAGTCTGGGGTGGATGGTGGTTGTTGTTGTTCTGGTTGTTGGTCTGATTCTGAATCAATAGTTGCATCAGTGCATTCTGCTGCTGAAGAAGTTGAGTGAGTTCCGGCGGAAAAGTGAAATCGGTCTCACGTCGTGGAGGCATCTTGCTGTTTTCAGAGGGATGAGAATTAGAATAGAACAAGGGTCTAGAAGAAATTCACTACCCATATGCAATGCAACAAACATATCACACCAAACACTCATTCATTTATTCAATCAATGACAAGCATCGGAAATACAATCTCAGACAAACTAAACATCGACCTACGCTTTAACGACTAAAATAAAAGATACATGGAGGGCATAACTAATGTTTTTCCTCAGAAGTGCATAGTCGTAGGTCCTCCGGTGGTGCTTTCCTCATAGTCTTCATCGTCGCTGACGAAGGGTGCCATGTCTCCTTCGGGGTGAAGGTTTTCTCCCATGTCTAGATGCTCCTCCAGAGTTGAAATGCGTGCATTCTGCTCATCAATCCTCTCTAGGAAGTCCTTCACTTCATGCTCGTGTTCATAGTTGGCTTCTCGCAGATCAGCTTCAAGGTCCAGCTCACGATTCATCAGATTCTTGATAGTCTTCGTGTCAGCACGAACTCGAAGCTCCAGAGTCCTGATGTGAGTCTCCAAGGTCTGGATATAGGAGATAGTGGTGTCTGCAGTGGGATTGGTGATGATGTTGCCATGGGCATCCCTGCGGCAAACCATGCTGAGTCCTGGTAAAGGATGGAAGGCTTGGCCTTTTGCTCGGTGTTTTGTTCCACTCTTGCCGCTCTAGTTACTTGTGAACCAGTGTTATGTTCCATAATTGAGCGCTCCTAACATGCTCGGGGTTGTTATGGGGACCCCCCTGATTTTTGTTTTAGGATAAAACTTATCTGGCAAGGCCCAACTTTGGTACTACATTTTCCCAACATAATATTGTTGATCACCTTATTAAAGCATAGAGGGTCGCCCCCTCATGGAGTAATTTAACATAATACAGGGGGCCAGTGCTGCTGGTGCTGGTCCAAAATAGAGCACTGTGCGGTCCACCACTGGGCAACTCGGGAGATTTCTATCAGGCCTCCGTACGCATAGCTTATCCGCCGTGGCCTAAGAACAAGATACGCGGCTCCTATCGGGATTGTCGGCACATCGGGCGGTCTTGTTGGACTTGTTTTACCTTTTTCGAACGTGTTGCATGTGGGATTTCGACAACATTTTGGGCTATCTCGAAGTTGAGATTTTCCATCACGATTCCGCAAATACTACGGGTGATTCCGCGGTTGAGGAATTCCAACGCGGCTTGTGGTTAATTTGTGATGGACTAGTTGGAGCACCCCTGCAGGGTTAAATCTTTCGGAAAGCCATGCCCGCGGTTATGTGGCAACTTGGAAACTTTGTTTAACACCTGGACAAACCTTGAAGTAAACTCAAATAGAATACACCAAGTGTGTGCGTAACCGTGATTGTCTCTTCTCGTGAGTTCTTATCCGAGAGAGAACACGGTGGGGTTATGCTTGACATAAGTAGGTGTTCCGGATCACTTAGTGATCATTGCTAGTTCACGTCCTGTAGCGACCCGACCTGAAAGGTCAAGTCTCCGGTGTTTCCGTACCATCCCAAGATCATGCTGGTACACACACGGTACATCAATGTATATATCAAAGGGAAATCACACAGCATTATATTAATCGAAATCTCATATCGAGTCCTTTATTACAATAAAGATTACAATAAAGTGGCTGAAGGCCAACTCATGAGAATAACTAAGTCTTGCGGAAGCGTCGAAGGTAGGTGAGTCCATCTGACTCCAAGGGCATCTCACTGAGCATAGAACGCGTCCTCACTCCTGGTCGGAACAATACTCTGCAACATGATACGTTGCAGCCGTGTAGGTCAGCATATGGAATATGCCGGCAAAGTCACAAGAGAGGGGTGAAAATAATCAGCTAGTCTATATGCTTATATGGCAGGTGGTGGTGTAAGTTTTGCGTAAAGCCAAGTTTTTTCCTACATCGAAGGGGGTTAAGCAAAATATTACTAAGTTGGTTGATTAATGAGATGGTTCCGCCAACCAATTCTCATACCCAAAATTATTAAATACCCACATCATCATATTATTTGTGTTGAGAGTTCCGGAAGTTCCAATTCCTTTGGCTCAAGTCGTCCATAACCGTGGACACGGCTAATCGATTAGGTTTAAGTACTCTGCAGAGTTTTGCACACGTTCCCCACAAGATTTGGTCGCCTCCGTTTGATTTCTCGCACTTCAGGGTGTTTGAGAAACGGATGACCAAAACATGGTCTTCCAAAGGGTTTCCCTGCGACTACTGACAGTGCCCATCCTTTCCTACCGTTCTTCTACCTCTCGTAGCACCGCCTGTCCAGGGTCCCCACGATGTCCAACCAAGCCAGAGCCCATAATGACTTGTGGCTGTGCAGGTAAGCCTTGGGTCTTGAAGCACCCATCCATCCCTTTGTGCCTGGGTGGACCTTTCCGCATGAATACTGGCCATCTCCAGCATCACCTAGGCTAACCACTGGTTTCTCCAGGGCGCCGTTCAACCATCATCCACCCAGAGGTATGTTGAAAACTTGGAGTCTTGAAATCTTGATCATTATGCAGGTCTTGAAATTATTAACTCTCTCAACTCTCATGATTCACACAACCAACCCCGTCTACTAGTAGCATAGCAAAAGTAAAACAACGTTTCCCGGGGCAAATGTTGTCAAAGGGGTTGAGAGGGATACCTACCACATGATACTACTACAAGGTAACCAAGTTTCCAACTAACCTATCTTGCATGCAACTGGGGAAGATGGTAGAACTAATGCATATAAAACATGGGTAAGGTTATGATCAAAGTGACTTGCCTGATTGATGATCTTCGTACGTGCGTGACTCTAAGTAACAAGCTTCGCACTCCGGATAATCTAACGAAACAAACAATGCACTCAAAAATAAGCATACAACCAAAATAAGTACTCATAACATTCAGCAAAGAAGTACTAAATAAACAAGGCAACCAATGCACAGAAGCCTCTAGCAAGAAAAACACACAAAGTTTTGTTTTCCAAAAGGTGAGGGATGAAAACACTATTGACATAATAAAACTATTTTGAAATGACAAGACAATTGTTGTCAGCAAAGAAACAATAGCATATTTTATTAATAAACAGAATATAATCAATTTAAGTTTGTTGGGAAAACTTTAGTAGAGTTTATACTAGTTTGTGATAAACACTATATGAATCAACTATAGTTATATTAACAAAAAGAATGAAAACTAAACTTATTATTTATTAGCAAAACATGTTCTTACAGAAAATAACTTACACATAAATTTGTCTTAGAAAACAGAATTATACAAAACTTTGTTTGAAAACAAACTATTACTAGTTAGTTGTTTTAGTCAAATTAAGCCTAATTGAAAAGAAATTGTGATTCCTATGTTAAATGAAATTAAACTAGGCAAATTTATATTTTTATTAGCAGTAAGTGAAAACACTAAATGTTTACTAATAGAACCTAATAAACAAATAAAACCAAATTCTAAATCAAACTAATCAAAATTAAGTTTATAAAACTATATTATAATAATAAGCAGATTCTGTTTTTGGTTAAAACAGTAATTAAATAGATCATGAAAATCCTCAAACTATACATGAAGATAGTCCTAACTAATACCAAACAGTAGCAAAAAGAATCATGTCAAAATCTATTTTCAAACTCTAGTTATTCAGATTTGAAGATTTTGAGCAAATTTGATTACATTCAAATTTTATAGTTCAAATTTGAAATTTAAAAGTACAGGGTGAAACTACATGAAAAATGTGAGCTATTGCAAAAAGAATCAACTCAAAACACTAAATAGATTAAAAGATATAAGCAAAACAAAATTTGGAATACATTCTGTTAATTAAAACAAAACAGAAAATGAAAAAAAAGTTTGCGTCGGTCAGGGGGCTACGTGGCGCGATCCGATTGGCTAAGGGGGCGTGCGGTAGGTGATTCCGAGCGGACGACCGATCGATAGAAGATAACGGTTCGGACTTAAGTCCGTTCTAATCTGGACCGTGGGATTTGGATCGGATGGTCGAGGGGGCTTACAGAGAGGTGGTTGCCGGCGTCGGGGTACTCCGGCGAGTCCGGTAGCGGCGACGGCGACGGCGAGGTGCTCCGGTGGTCGGGGAGGACGGGGGAGTGGTCCGGGCAACGGGGACGGTCCTCCGGAGGCGATTGGTGGCGACGGCGAGGCGAATGGTGGTCGGAGGTGGTGGCTACGGTCGACGGCGAGCTTCGGCTTGGGGTAGCTCCGGCGAGCAATTACCGGCGTCTCGGCGAGAGAGAGAAGGGGCTCGGGGGGGGGGGAAATGGACGCGGGGTTGGTCCGGTTTATATAGGGGCGCTCGGGGTGCGAGGGAGTAAAGGGAGAGAGAGATCCGGCGAGGGGGAAAACTGCCGGCGACGGATCCGGCGAGCGCGGGGGAGGGAAGGTGATGACCGTTACGCGCAACGGTCGGACGGGGTGGGGTCCGCCTGTCGGTGAGAGAGAGACGTGTCCGTTACGCGCGGTCGGCCGATCGGTAGTAAATGCGCGTTTTAACTGTCGTGGGCCGGCCCGGTTTAAATGCAAAATCCGTTACCGTTTTTCTTTAATATTTTTACAGAGACATTCAAAAGCTTTTAAAGCATTCAAATCGTCTCCAAAAATAGGGGTATTATATATCAAAATTAACAGAATAATAAATGCTATTTAATGAACATTTTTATTCTGTCATTTGAAGACTTTAAAAAAATATTATTTTCAGAAATTGCCTAATTGTTTTTAAATCCTTTTTGCAAATATTTTCAAAATAACCCCTGGTTATTTTTTGTTCAAATAATTCACCAATTTGACCCTGGTGTGGAGTGTCATGTTACTCCTCTCTTATTTTGAACATTTAACCAAAATTTCAAATAGGGAAAGCAACATAGGGAAAAAGTAGAAGGGAACTTTCTGAAAACCAGAAAAGGCATTTCAACTATTTCATACAATCAAGCAATGATGATAATAGATGCATAGCTATATTCATAACCTTCCAAAATGGAATTTTGGGATGTTACACGTCCGATATGCATAGACCACCATACTTTACTTATGTACTCGTAAGTTAGCCACTCAAATATATGCTTAGTCGCTTGTTGCAGCCTCACCACCTAACCATACCTCACCCATTAAGCTTTGCTAGTCTTGATACCCTTGGAAATGAGATTGCTGAGTCCTTATGGCTCATAGATTACTACAACAATAGTTGCAAGTACATGTAAGGTGATGATTTAACGTGAGAGCGATGCTTGTTTTTGATTTGGAGTTCTTCTTCTTCATCATCGATCTAAGATAGGTTCCAGGCAGCAGCCTGGGATAGCAAGGATGGATGTCCTTTTATCGTTTGATTTCGTCCGTAGTCGGAACCTGCACTTCTGTATGATGTTTGAATATGTTGTTGTATTGATGTGACATTGATGTAGCTTATGGCGAATATAAGCCAATTCCATATACCCATCTCTTCCGTACATGTACTTGTAATGATATCCATTCTTGCAAAACAACAAGATGCGCTCCTATCCCTGTCGAGGATAAGGTCGCATCTTGGGTGTTACAAGTTGGTATCACAACCTGTACCGACCTAGGAGCTCCCTTGATTGATCTAACTTGGCCGAGTCGTGTCTAGTGGAAAACTATTTTGAGTCTAGTTATATCGGAGTAGGTTTCCATTACTCCTCTTCTATACTCTAGTGAGGAATTATGACTTAGGAATTTTTAATGCTACTCCTCTTCTCTTTTTCACACAAATTTTTTAGGATCACATGGGTATTGCTGGGATCATTCTGATATATTTGTGACGAGAACATTGTTCTTGGTGCCTCCTAACATTTGGGGGTTGTGGCAGCGTCCCGGGGAGTTGAGCTTCGAGGTGTTGTCGTCACATTTGTATCATTGCAGTTCCGGAATATCAGTGCTCGCCGACATCGAAAACACTTCTATACTATTTTGGGTGAGAGTAGTTTGGTGCCACCCAGTACTGGGGAGAGCGATCAGATGTATTGCCACAGCTAGTATATCGGATGTTTTTCGAAGGTCTTAGGTACATGATTTCCGAAGTTTTCTTGGTTATGTGTTGACGGATGGATACAGTTGGAGTGTAGGGCTTGTTAGTTGTGTGAGATATTTTGCCTCCCTATATCCCGAACACTCGATTGCATAACCAAAGATTTCGGAAGTTTTTAGGTGGGAATTCAAGTAGCTACCTAGGATTATCCTTCCAACAAATGCATAGTGGATTATGTATTGTTTCCGGCTTACGAAAAGCCTCATCCTTTGTTTGTTTTTGAATATGATAATTTGAGTTGCTTCGATGTCAAGTGGTGATTTCATATTTCCTAAGATGGGTTCTCATATTCTGTCGGAATGCTAATTATTTAGCTCAGTTAAGGTCTCATATCAATTCTTTTCATCCGCTGTGCTCTCTTCAAGATAATTCAATCTTCCTCAATATTTGCAAGATCAATCCTCTTTTTTTTCCGAAGTTCATTTCGTCTGTCCCAAGTTTTCTTTGTTTTCCCCACCCTCCCGCCATTTTCTTCAATGATTAAACTCTCATCCAAATGCCTTTCTTTTCATTGATGCATCCGCTATGTTTTCTTTTGTATCGTATCCGGTGATTCATTATGAAGATCCTTAGGTGATTCAAATTCATCATTTCTTTATTCTTGTTTTCCTTCCCGGTGCATTCAATTCAAGATCTCGGTGTTCTTCATATCCTTTTCAATCGCTAAGGGCTTCCCCATGTCAAAAATTCTGTCCAAGTATCTTTTGTTTTTCGTCTCTCTCTATTCTATCCAAAGCATTGAAGATTTCTGAGAAGACTTTCATTTCCATTCATATCCTCTTAAATTATTTCGAGGTTCTCAGCTCATCAAATTCTCATTTTTTTCTGGTGCAATATCATTTTCTAAGCAATTGTCTCAACGGTGGTTTCCTTTTAGTGGGCCCATAACCCACAAGTGTTTCCCCAGGATCTTACCTGGCTCTTCCTATCTTTCCAAGAGAGGTCCTCAAGTTCTTCAAATATGACGTAAGAATGAATTTCATCAGTCATATGCCTTCTCGTAGATCGCTTCTAAATCATTATCATTGTTGGCTCAACCTTCTTTATTCATTTTTCCGGAGTGTCTCAGTAATTCTTGGTGGTATTTCTCTCCATCATCTGCAGCGTCGAAGTCCGAAGGGGAATTTTTCTTAAATCTTTATCCGCTTCTTAAAGATTGGTATCTTAGCTTCGTGCTATATTCTCGATTGTTGTCAATCATGAGTGATTCCTCCCATATCTATCAGGTGCATTTCAAAGTTGTTTTCATTTCTCGATCCTCCAAAGGCCATCATTTCAGAAGATATCTAGCCGCCGGGATTCGGGCCGGCTACTCCGGAGGTGGCTGAACCCCTTTCTTTGTTTGCTTTCTGATAGAGGCGTCCTCGTCCCGGGCAGCTACCCATGCCGAGACAGTCAGCCTCCATCTCTAGGTGGTGCAGCTTGGCAAACGGCGGGACCTCCTGACCATGAAGTGCGACCGGCTCCGCCAAGAGGCAGACCGGGCACACGCGGAGAAGGATGAGCGCGAGGTGGCCCACCGCCAAGAGCTAGAGGAGCGGGAGACGGATCTTTGCCGGGAGTTGGAGGAGCGGGAGACGGCTCTCCATCGGGAGTTGGAGGCCAAGGACGCCTCGCTGGAGAAGGCGGCTGAGGAGGCGTAGACGGCCTAGGCTGAGCACGAGCGCCGGCTCCAGGAGTGGTCGGCCAGGAAGGCCGCACTACAGGAGCAGGGGCATGAGGTGGACCGGCTTCTGGCCAGTAAGTCTTGTTGTCTTGCCTTTCTCGGTGCGTTACTTTAGGGTTATGGTTTCCTTCATCGTTCATCCTGCATCCCCTTCTCCCTTAGGGCTTTCTTCAGGCATGTAGGAGGTCACAGAGGCGACCGTGGAGGCCCACCGCGAGGACCAGCGGGCGCAGGGAGTTTCTGTTTTTACACATCACATATCAAAACATGCAATGCAAGAATCCTAATGCAATTCTTGGAACTTTTTATTGAAAACAATATTATAAATATCATCTAACAGAGAACAACAAAATATAATGACGCTCCAAGCAAAACACATATCATGTGACGAATAAAAATATAGCTCCAAGTAAGATGTACCGATAATGTTGGAGGCAAAAGAGGGGATGCCTTCCGGGGCATCCCCAAGCTTAGACGCTTGAGTATTACTTGGATATTACATTGGGGTGCATTGGGCATCCACAAGCTTAGATCCTTTCTGCTCCTTGTTCACCACATATCGGTATCTCACCCAACACTTGAAAACTTCAATCACACAAAACTTAACGGAACTTCGTGAGATGGGTTAGTGTAGTAAAGATAGATCATTCACTTAGGTACTATCAAGACAAGATTCATAATTGTTCTAACATAATACCTACCGTATTCCATCATTAACACAATTTATATCACCAAATATAAGCAATGGAACCACTCGAAACAAGCAAACTATGCATGCAAAACAGAATCTGTCAATAACAGAACAATCTGTAAAGATCTGAATGATCACCATACTTACCTGACTCTACAAATTCTGATAAATCATGCAAACACATAGAATTTGCATGGAAATGTTGTGTAAAAGTTTTGAGAATTTTTTGAGGCTCCAGTAAAATCATATAATTCATATACTAGACGCAAAACTTTCTGTTTTTGCACAGAATCAAACAAACAAGTTTCCACACTATCCCAAAGGCTTTACTTGGCACTTTATTGAAATAAAAGACACAAAACATGATTAATACAGTAGATTAATCATGTTAAAACATAAAAACATAAGGTGAAAGGGTTGGGTTGTCAACCAACAAGCGCTTTTCTTTAATGCCTTTTAGCTAGGCATGATGATTTCAATGATGCTCGTATAGGAATAATAGTTGAAACATGAAAGAGAGCATCATGAATCACATGACAAGCACATATAAGTCTAACCCACTTCCTATGCATAGGTATTTTGTGATCAAACAATTCATGTGATCAAGAATCAATTTGCATAGGAAGGCAAAACAAGCATGACTTCAAGATTTTCAACATATAGGTAGGAAACTTGATATTATTGCAATTCCTACAAGCATATGTTCCTCCCTGATAATATTTTTGAGTAGCATCATGAACGAATTCAAAAATATAACTATCACATACAACATTCTTTTCATGATGCACAAGCATAGAGTATTTATTACTCTCCACATAAGCATATTTCTTCTCATTCATAATAGTGGGAGAAAACTCAACAAAATTGTTGGGGAACTTTGCATGGGAAAAATATTCCTACGCACACGTACGATCTATCCATGGTGATGAGCATCTAAGAGAGGGAGAGTGGATCTACATACCCTTGTACATCGCTAAGCGGGAAGCCTTAAGAAACGTGGTTGATGTAGTCGAACGTCTTCGCGATCCAAATCGCAAGCATCCCGTGATCCCATCACGATCCATCCTGCGATCCGATCATGATCCGTCCCGCGATATCATCATGATCCATCCCGCGATCCAATCACGAATCGTCTCGCGAACTTGATCGCGGTCCTTCCGATCTAGCGCCAAACAGACGACACCTCCGCGTTCAGCACACGTAAAGCTCGATGACTATCTCCGCCTTGTTGATCCATCAAGAGGGAGCTGAGAGGTAGATGAGTTCTCCGGCATCACAACGGCGTGGTGACGGTGGTGGTGAACTAATCCTACAGGGCTTCGCCTAAGCACCGCAAAACTAATCTAGAGGAGAAACATATCTAGAGGAAGAAGAGGGCAACACGTGGCAATTAGGGTTAGCTTTCCCCTCTAAATCCTCTAGTATATATAGGATGGAGGGAGGGGAGGAGGCAGCCTCAAACCCTCAAGGTTTGGTCGAAATTGGAGGGCGAGGAGTCCTACACCAATCCTATTAGGAGTAGGATTCCTCCTTTCCACTTGGAAACTCTTTCCACCTCTCCACCTTTTGGGTTTTTCCCACCCCTAGCCGCATGGGCCTTAGTGGGGGCTTAGTACAGCCCACCAGGGGCCGGTTTGACTCCTCCCACAGCTCATGAGGTCCTTTGGGTCGAGACACCCCTCCCGATGGTCCCTCGGCACCCTCCCGACACTCCCGGTACACTACCGATGAGCCCGAAACTTTTTCGGTGAGCAAAACAGGACTTCCTATATATCAATCTTTACCTTTGGACCATTTCAAAGCTCCTCGTGATGTCCGGGATCTCATCCGGGACTCCGAACAACATTCTGTCACCACTATAAATAACTCTATACTACCGAAACTTCACCGAACCTTAAGTGTGCAGACCCTGCGGGTTCGAGAACTATGTAGACATGACCGAGACACCTCTACGGTCGATAACCAATAGCGGGACCTGGATGCCCATATTGGTTCCTACATATTCTATGAAGATCTTTAACAATTGAACCTCTATGTCAAGGATTCAGTTAATCTCGTACGTTGTTCCCTTTGTTCTTCGGTATGTTACTTGCCCAAGGTTCCATCATCGTTATCTCCATACCTAGTTCAATCTCGTTATCGGCAAGTCTCTTTACTCGTTACATAATACAAGATCTCGTGTCTAATAGTTTTGTCACATTGCTTGCAAGGCCTGTTTTGATGTTGTATTACCAAGTGGGCCCTGAGATACCCCTCCGTCAGACGGAGTAACAAATCCCAGTCTTGATCCATGCCAACCCAACAGACACCCTCGGAGATACCTGTATAACACCTTTATAGTCACCCAGTTACGTTGAGACGTTTGATACGCACAAGGTACTCCTCCGGTGTCAGTGAGTTTCATGATCTCATGGTCATAGGAACAACTACTTGACATGCAGAAAGCTGTAGCAATAAACTGACACGATCATATGCTATGTTTATAGTTTGGGTCTTGTCCATCACATCATTCTCCTAATGACGTGATACCGATATTAGTAGACATCTCATGTCCATGGCTAGGAAACCTTAACCATGTTTGATCAATGAGCTAGTCTATTAGAGGCATACTAGGGACATGGTGTTGTCTATGTATAGACACATGTATCTGAGTTTTCGATCAATACAATTATAGCATGGATAATAAACAATTATCATGAACAAGGAAATAGGATAATAACTAATTTATTATTGCCTTGAGGGAATATTTCCAACAGTCTCCCACTTGCACTAGAGTCAATAATCTAGCTCACGGCGCTATGTGATTTGTTATGAATCTCATACCCAATGAATTCAGGGGTTCGATCATGTTTGGCATGTGAAACAGGCTTTTGTCAACGGGTCTCCGACATCCAGATCTGTGTGTACTTTGTAAGTCTCTATGTCATCGTGTAGATACTGCTACCACACTCCACTTGGAGCTATTCCAAATGGTTGCTCCACTATACGTATCTAGATTGCTACTCAGAGTCATCTGGATTGGTGTTAAAGCTTGCATCGATGTAACCCTTTATGACGAACTCTTTATCACCTCCATAATCGAGAAATATTTCCTTAGTCCTCTAGTTACTAAGGATAAGCCTGACCGATGTCCAGTGATCCACTCCTGGATCACTTTTGTACCCCTTGACAGACTCATGGAAAGGCACACACAGGTGCGGTACACAACATGGCATACTATATAGAGCCTATGGCTAAGGCGTAGGGGACGATGTTCGTCCTTTCTCTTTCTTCTGTCATGGTCGAGCTTTGAGTCTCACTCAACTTCACACCTTACAAATCAGGAAAGAACTCTTTCTTTGACAGATCCATTTTGAGCTCTTTCAAAATCTTCTCAAGGTATGTACTCAATGAAAGACTCATCAGGCGTCTTGATCTATCTCTATAGATCTTGATGTCCAACAATTAAGTAGCTTTATCCAGGTCTTCCTTTGAAAAACTATTTTCAAACAACCCTTTATGCTTTCCAGAAATTCTACATCATTTCAATCAACAATATGTCATACACATATGCTTATCAGAAACTCTATAGTGCTCCCACTCACTTTATTGTAAATACAAGTTTCTCATAAAGTTTGTATAGACTCGAAAACTTTGATCACCTCATCAAAGTGTATATTCCAACTCCAAGATGCTTGCTCTAGTCCATAGAAGGATCACTGGAGATTGCACACCTTTTAGCATCCATAGGACTGACAAAACATTCTGGTTGTATCTCATACAACCTTTCCTCAAGGAAGGTAATGATGTTTTGACATCCATCTGCCAGATTGCAAAATTGAAAAACACAGCAACTGCTAACATAATTCCAACAGACTTTAGCATCGCTACAGGTGAGAAAGTCTCACCACAGTCAAATCCTTGAACTTGGTGAAAACTCTTTTGCGACAAGTCGAGCTTTATAAATTGTGACATTCACCATCAGCGTATGTGTTCATCTTAAAGGTCCATTTGTACTCAATGACCCGCCGTTTAATGAGCAAGTCTACCAAAGTCCATACTTGGTTTTCATACATGGATCCTGTCTTGAATTTCACGGCCTCTAAATATTTGTTCGAATTTGGGCCCATCATCGCTTCTCCATAGCTCGTAGGTTCATCGTTGTCCAACAACATGACCTCTAATATAGGGTTGTCGTACCACTCAGGAGTACTACACGTCCTTGTTGACCTACGAGGTTCGATAGTAACTCGATCCGAAGCTTCATGATCATCATCATTAACTTCCTCTTCAACTAACGTAGGCTTCACAGAAACATCTTCGTGCGCTGCGCTACTCTCTGGTTGAAACAAAGGTTCAACAACCTCATCAAATTCTATCTTCCTCCCACTCAATTCTTTCGAGAGAAACTCTTTCTCGAGAAAGGACCCATTATAGAAACAAACACTTTATGCTTGGATTTGAGATAGAAGGTTTACCCAACTCTTCTTAGGGTATTCTATGAATATGCATTTGTCCTCTTTGGGTTCGAGCTCATTAGGTGAAAACCTTTTTCACATACGCGTCGCAGCCCCAAACATTAAGAAATGACAGCTTAGGTTTCTATCAAACCATAATTCACACGGTGTCATCTCAACGGATTTAGATGGTGCCCTATTTAATGTGAATGTAGTTGTCACCAATTCATAACCCCAAAACGATAGTGGCAAAACGATAAGAGACATCATAGTTTGCACCATATATAATAGAGCATGAGTACGACGTTCGGACACACCATCACACTATGGTGTTCCAGGTGGCGTGAGTTGTCAAAAAGCTTCCACTTTGTCTTAAGTTGTATACCAAACTCATAACTCAGATATTCACCCCCACGATCATATCGTAGACATTTTATCTTCTTGTCACGATGATCTCAAACTTCACTCTGATTTTGTTTGAACTTTTCAAACAATTCAGACTTGTGTTTCAGTAAGTAAATATACACTATATCTACTCAAATCATCGGTGAAGGTAAGAAAATAACGATATCCACTGCACGCTACAACACTCATTGGATTGCATACATCAACATGTATCATTTCCAATAAGTCAATTTCCCGCTCCATCAAACCGGAAAATGGGGTCCTTAGTCATCTTGCCCAAGAGGCATGGTTCGAATGTCTCAACCGATTCGAAATTGAATGAGTGCAAAGATCCATCAACATGGAGTTTCTTCATGCGATTTATACCAATATGACATTTAGCGGTAGTGCCACAAGTATGTGGTATTATCATTATTAACTTTGTATCTTTTGGCATCAATGGTATGAACATGTGTATTACTACGATCAATATTCAACAAACCATTCTCATTGGGTGCTATGACCATTGAAGGTATTATTCATGTAAACAGAATAACCATTATTCTCTAACTTAAATGAATAACCGTGTTGCAATAAACACGATCTAATCACGTTCATGCTCAACGCAAACACCAAATAACATTTATTTAGGTTCATCACTAATCCCGAAGTAGAGAGAGCGTACGATGTTGATCACATCAACCTTGGAAACATTTCCAACACACATCGTCACCTCACACTTAGCCAGTCTCCATTTTTTCCGTAGCTTTCATTTCGAGTTACTAACATTTAGCAACTGAACCGGTATCCAATACCCAGGTGTACCAGGAATAGTAGCAAGGTACACATCAATAACATGTATATCAAATATACTTCTATCGACGTTGCCAGCCTTCTTATCTACCAAGTATCTAGGGTTGTTCCGCTTCAGTGACCGCTCTCCTCATAATAGAAGCACCTAGTCTCAGGTTTGGGTTCAACTTTGGGTTTCTTCACTAGAGCAACAACTAGCTTTCCATCCATGAAGTTTCCCTCCTAGCCCTTGCCCTTCTAGTAACTAGTGGATTCACTAACCATCAACACTTGATGCTCCTTCTTGATTTCTACCTTCGATGTGTCAAACATCACAAATAGCTCAGGGATCATTATGTGCATCCCTGGCATTTTATAGTTCATCATGAAGCTCTAGTAGCTTAGTTATAGTGACTTGGAGAACTATATCAATCACTATCTTATCTGGAAGATCAACTCCCACTCGATTCAAGCGATTGTAGTACCCAGACAATCTGAGCACATGCTCACGATTGAGATATTCCCCTTCATCTTGCAAGCAAAGAATCTTGTTGGAGATCTCATATCTCACAACACGGGCACGAGCCTGAGATCCCAATTTTACCTCTTAGAACATCTCATATGTTCCGTGACGTTCAAAACGTTTTGGAACCTCAATTCTAAGCCGTAATGCATGACGCATTGAACTATCAAGCTGTCATTGGAACGTGCATGTCAGATGTTCACAACATCTACAGACGGCACTAGAGGGGGTGGCGCACCGAGCGATGCATTTAGGACATAATCCTTCTATGCAGCAATGAGGACAATCCTCAGATCACGGACCCAGTCCGCAATATTTCTACCATCATCTTTCAACTCTATTTCTCTAGGAACATATAAAAATTCAAGGGAGCTACAGTGTGAGCTAGTAATCCACAACATAATTTGCAAAAACACTACTGACTATGTTCATGATAATGAGTTCAACTAATCATATTATTTAAGAACTCCCACTCAAATTGACATTACTCCAGTCATTCGAGTGATACATGATCCAAATTCACCAACTCAAGTCCGATCATCACGTGAGTTGGGGTGGTTTCAATGGTGAACATCATCATGTTGATCATATCTACTATATGACTCATGTTCGACCTTTCGGTCTCTTGTGTTTCGAGGCCAAGTTTGTACATGCTAAGCTCGTCAAGTTTAACCCTAGTGTTCCGCATGTGCAACACTGGCTTGCATCCGTTGTATAAGAACATAGAGTCTATCACAGCCGATCATCACGTGGTGTCTCAACACGACGAACTTTCGCAATGGTGCACACTGAGGGAGAACACAAATTATCTTGAAATTTAAGTGAGGGATCACCTTATAATGCTATCGTCGTCCTAAGCAAAACAAGGTGCATAAAAGGATTAATATCACATGCAAATCATAAGTGACATGATATGGCCATGAACTTGTGCTTTTGATCTCCATCTATAAAGCACGAGCATGATCTCCATCGTCACTGGCATGACACCATGATCTCCATCATCTTGATCTCCATCAACGTCTCGCCATTGGGGTTGTCACGCCCACCATGCTTCTACTACTATTGCTACCATTTAGCGATAAAGTAAAGCATTACATAGCGCTTAATGATTGACTCACAGGTCATACAATAATTAAAGATAACCCTATGGCTCCTGCCGGTTGACGTACTCATCGACATGCAAGTCGTGATATTCTATACAACACATGATCATCTTGTACAGCACATATATCTCATCATGTAATTGGCCATATCACATAACAACATACCCTGCAAAAACAAGTTAGACGTCCTCTAATTGTTGTTGCATGTTTGACGTGGCTGCTATGGGTATCTAGCAAGAACAATTCTCACCTACGCATAAACCACAACGATGATACATAAGTTGTTTTTCAACCTTCTCAAGGACCGCCTTAGTCAAATCCGATCCAACTAAAGTAGGTGAAACAGACACCCGCTATCCATCTTTGTGCAACAAAGTTACACGTCAATCAATGGAACCGGTCTCTCATAAGCATACGAGTAAGGTTGGTCCGGGCCGCTTCATCCCACAATACCGTTGAACCAAAACACGACCAACGGAGGAAGCAATCTAAGCATCAACGCCGACAAACTTCTTTGTGTTCCACTCGACAACTCACCTACACATAGACCTAGCTCATGATGCCACTGTTGGGGAACGTTGCATGGGGAAAAAAATCCTATGCACACGCAAGATCTATCCATGGTGATGAGCATCTACGAGAGGGAGATTGGATCTACATACCCTTGTAGATCGCTAAGCGGGAAGCGTTAATAAACGCGGTTGATGTAGTCGAACGTCTTCGCGATCCAAATAACCGAGCGTCCCGCGATCCCATCAAGATTTGTCCCGCGATACAATGACGACTTGTCCCGCGATCTCATCACGATCTGTCCCACAATCCAATCACAAATCATCTCGCGATCTTCATCACGGTCCTTCCGATCTAGCGCTGAACAAACGACACCTTCGCGTTCAGCACACGTACAGCTCGATGACGATATCCACCTTCTTGATCCAGCAAGAGGGAGTAGAGAGGTAGATGAGTTCTCCGGCAGCACAATGGCATGGTGGCGGTGGTGGTGAACTAATCCTGCAGGGCCTCGCCTAAGCACCACAGAACTAATCTAGAGGAGAAACAGATCTAGAGTAAGAAGAGGGCAGCACGTGGCAATTAGGGTTAGCTTTTCCCTCTAAATCCTCTAGTATATATAGGAGGGAGGGAGGGGAGTTAGCAGCCTCAAACCCTCAAGGTTTATTCGAAATTGGAGGTGGAGGAGTCCTACTCCAATCCTATTAGGAGTAGGATTCCTCCTTTCCACTTGGAAACTCTTTCCACCACTCCACCTTTTGGGTTTTTCCCACCCCTAGCCGCATGGGCCTTAGTGGGGGCTTACTCCAGCCCACCAGGGGCTTGTTTGACTCCTCCCACAGCCCATGAGGTCCTTTGGGTCGAGACACCCCTCCCGATGGTCCCCCGGCACCCTCCCAGCACTCTCGGTACACTACCGATGAGCCCGAAACTTTTCCGGTGATCAAAACAGGACTTCCTATATATCAATCTTTACCTCCAGACCATTCCGGAGCTCCTCGTGATGTCCAGGATCTCATCCGGGACTCCAAACAACCTTCGGTCACCACCATACATAACTCTATACTACCCAAATGTCATCGAACCTTGAGTGTGCTGACCCTGCGGGTTCGAGAACTATGTAGACATGACCGAGGCACCTCTACGGTCAATAATCAATAGCAGGACCTGGATGCCGATATTGGTTCCTACATATTATACGAAGATCTTTATCGATTGAACCACTATGTTAAGGATTCAGTTAATCTCGTATGATGTTCCCTTTGTTCTTCGGTATGTTACTTGCCCGAGATTCGATCGTCGGTATCTCCATATCTAGTTCAATCTCGTTACCGGAAAGTCTCTTTACTCGTTACGTAATACAAGATCTCATGGCTAACACTTTAGTCACATTGCTTGCAAGGCTTGTTGTGATGTTGTATTACCGAGTGGTCCCTAAGATACCTCTCCGTCACACGGAGTAACAAATCCCAGTCTTCATCCATGCCAACCCAGCAGACACACTGGAGATACCTGTAGAGCACCTTTATAGTCCCCTAGTTACGTTGCAACGTTTGATACACACAAGGTACTCCTCCGGTGTCAGTGAGTTGCATGATCTCATGGTTATAGGAACAGATACTTGACATGCAGAAAACTGTAGCAATAAACTGACACGATCATATGCTACGTTTATAGTTTGGGTCTTGTCCATCACATCATTCTCCTAATGACGTGATCCCATTATCAAATGACCTCGCATGTCCATGGCTAGGAAACCTTAACCATCTTTGATCAATGAGCTAGTCTATTAGAGGCATACTAGGGACATGGTGTTGTCTATGTATATGAGTTTCCTATCAATACAATTATAGCACAGATAATAAATGATTATCATGAACAAGGAAATATGATAATAACTAATTTATTATTGCCTCTAGGGCATATTTCCAACAAAAATAACTATCATGTGACAATTGATTGACATAACGACATTGAATACTAAAATCATGAGAAAAAGGTTCATGGTTGTCATTACTCTTTATAGCAGACATATCATCACAATAATCATCATACATAGGAGGCATGCTATCATCATAATAGTTTTGCTCATCAAAACTTGGGGGACTAAAAATATCATATTCATCAAACATAGCATCCCCAAGCTTGTGGCTTTGCATATCATTAGCATCAGGAATATCCAGTGAATTCATACTAACAATATTTCTATCATGCTCATCATTCAAGGAATTCTCATCAAGTATTTTCAAAAATTCTTCCTCTACCAATTGAGCACAATTTTTTGAACCATCATTTTTACAAAAGACATTAAAGAGACGAAACAATTGATGCAACCTAAACTCCATTTTTTGTAGTTTTCTTTTATAAAACCAAACTAGTGAAAAACAACAAACTAAAAGATTTCATTGCAAGATATAAACATATACGTTCCAGCACTCACCTCCCTGGCAACGGCGCCACAAAATAGCTTGATGTCTACTACGCAACTTTATTCTTGTAGACTCCTGTTGGGCCTCCAAGCGTAGAGTTTTGTAGGACAGTAGCAATTTTCCATCAAGTGGATGACCTAAGGTTTATCAATCCGTGGGAGGTGTAGGATGAAGATGGTCTCTTTCAAGCAACCCTTCAATCAAATACAAGAAATCTCTTGTGTCCCCAACACACCCAATACAATGGTAAATTGTATAGGTGCACTAGTTTGGTCAAGAGATGGTGATACAAGTGCAATATGGATGGTAGATATGGATTTTTGTAATCTGAAAATATAAAAACAGCAAGGTAACAAGTGGCAAACAACGAGAAAAACGTTGTATTAATGCTTGGAAATAAGTCTTAAGTACATACTTTCACTAATGCAATCTCTCAACAATGCTAACATAGTTGAATCATATGACCATCCCTTAACGTGCAACAAGGAATCACTCCAAAGTTCCTATCTAGCGGAGAACAATAAGACAAAATTGGTGTAGGTGGTAGAACCACCTCAAAGTTATTCTTTCCGATCGATCTATTCAAGAGTTCATACTAAGATAACATCAAGTTATCTTGTCCGTTCGATCTTTTGAGCTATTCCTATAATTGCCATAAACAGTCCTAGAGTTCGTACTAGAATAACACCAACGATAAATATCAATTGACCCTAATGTAACCTAGATACTCCAATGTCACATTAAGTATCCGTGGGTAAATCATGCGACATGCATCAAATGATTTTAGAGCTATCATATTCAATCCAACACAAAGAACTTGCAAGGAGCACCCCAAGATTTCTATCGGAGAACATGGTATGAAAACGTGCAATCAACCCCTATGCATAGATCCCCAAGGTCACCACAATCCGCAAGTTGATGCCTCAACATATATCAAGTGAATCAATAGAATACCCCAATGTCACTATGGGTATCCCACGCAAGACATACATCAAGTGATGTCATACCAATATTCTCAATCCAGCATAATGAGATCTTAAAGTGAAAGACTCAATTCATCACAACTAGATGGTAAGGAAAATACATCATATGATCCGACTATATTAACAAGCCCAGGATACATCAAGATCGTGTCATCTCAAGAACGCGAGTGAGAGAGATTGAACATAGCTACTGGTACATACCCTCATCCCCGAGGGTGAACTACTCCCCTCTCATCATCGATACCATAGGGATGATGAAGATGGCCACCGATGATGGTTTTCCCTCTCTGGCAGGGTACTGGAATCGCTCCAGATTGTTTTTTCGGTGATACAGAGAGTTGCGGAGGTGGAGCGGAAGGTCTCTCTTTATTTCTGGGGTTTCTGGGATTTATAGGATTTTTTAGCGTTGGAATCACGTGCAACGGAGCTACGTGGGCACCACTAGCTATCTGGCCGCACCCTAGGGGCGCGGCTAGATGTGGGGTGGCCTCCTGGAACACCCCCTCCGGTGGTTCTTCGCTCCAGTATTTCTTATTTCCTCCAGATAAAATCATAAAAAAGTTCCGTGCGATTCCGAGAACTTTCACTTTCTGCACAAAAACAACACCAGGGTAATTCTGCTAAGAACGGCGTCTGTCTGGGTTAGTTCTAAATAAATCACATAAAGTGCATCGAAACCATATAAAAGTATTGTAGACATAGGTGAATATGGCATGAATACTTTATAAATTATATATAGGTTGGAGACATATCAGTCCCTGAGTCCGGATGGTCAACATCCATCATGACGGTTGCGGGCTTGGAGCCGACAACCGTCGGAACGACAGCGGCTGGGGCCGGCGCAGTGGGCATAGCCGGCGGAGCCGGTGGAGCTGGAAGAGCCCCCGGGCCCACGGGGAGCCGATAGGATCCGCGGGCACGAAGATGGACTCTGACTCGGCAGAGGGTTAGATCGATGGCTTGCACAATTGCTTGAGGGAGACGCCAACCAGGATGGCCTGGCAGGTGGAGCCGATTTTCACCAAGGCGTCTGCTGCCTCGTTGTCAGCCCGGGGGACATGATGGAACTCGAAGGAGTCGGTAAGCTGCTGGACAAGGAAGAAATAGCTAGCCATGTTGGTGTCCCCGGCATACCATTCGCCTCAAACCTACTGCACCACGAGGTCAGAGTCGTTGAAGCACAAGATGCGTCGGATGCCAATTTCCTTGGTGAGTCGGAGGCCGTGGACGAGTGCCTCATACTCGACCACGTTGTTGGAGGCGGCGAAGTGGATTTGGAGCACGTAATTGAGCTGGTGTCTCTTGGGAGACGACAAGACGTTGTCGGTTCTCAGGCCGGTCCGCATCTTCGATCCGTCGAAGTGCATGCGCCAATGCGTAGAGTCACGAGGAGGTGGTACGAACTGGGTCTCAGCCTAGTTGACGAGGAAATCATCCATCGCTTGCGACTTGATGGCGGTGCGCAGCACGAACCGGATCTTGTAATCAGCAAGGGCGATCGTGCATTTAGCTATCTGGCCGGTGGCGTCCTCGCCGCTCATGATATCGCCCAGTGGCGTCGTGCTCACCACGGTGATGGTATGCTCTTGAAAATACTGCTTGATCTTCTGGGCGGCGAAGTATATGCCATAGCACATCTTCTGGTAGTGGGGGTAGTTTTGCTTTCAGGCGGAGAGGACTTCGCTGAGGTAGTAGACGGGGTGCTGGACTGGCAATGCCTTGCCCTCCTCCGACCACTCCACTACCAAGATGACGCTGATGACGCACGTGGTCGCCGCGATGTATGCGAGCAGGGGTTCCTTCTTAGCCAGCGCGCCCAGGATGGGCACGCTGGTGAGGACTCGTTTGAGGTCGCGGAATGCCTCGTCTGCCTGGTCGGTCCACTCAAACTTGGCCGGCTTCCTTGTGGAGTCGTGGCCCGGCTCGATTAGGGTCGTCTTCCGCATGAGCTGGTAGAACGGTAGGGCCTTCTCCCACAGCCGACCGACGAACCGGTTGAGCGATGCGAGATAGCCGATGAACTTCTAGACGTCGCGGAGCAGGGTCGGCTTGGGCATACGCTCGATCGCCCTGATCTTCTCTGGGTTAGCTTCGATGCCGGAGCAAACACAAAGAAGCCTATGAGTTTGCTGGCTGGAATGTCGAAAATGCACTTCTCCGGGTTGAGCTTTGCTACTTCTTGAGCTTGCGTTGGTTTCCCTTGAAGAGGAAAGGGTGATGCAACGAAGTAGATAAGTATTTCCCTCAATTGTTGAGAACCAAGGTATCAATCCAGTAGGAGGAAAAAGCAAGTCACCAATAGATGCACCTACACAAACAATCAAATACTTGCACCCAACACTACAAAGGGGTTGTCAATCCCTTCGATTACTTGCAAGGATTAGATTTGATAGAGATAGATGGGAAGGATTGCGGAAAGTAAAAAAGGTAAATAAAATTGCAGCAAGGTATTGTTGGTATATAGATCTGAAAATATAATATTGAAAATAGACCCGGGGGCCATAGGTTTCACTAGAGGCTTCTCTCTTGAAGGAAAATAACACGATGGGTGAACAAATTACTGTCGAGCAATTGATAAAAAGTGCATAGTTATGACGATATCCAAGGCAATGATTATGCATATAGGCATCACGTCCGTGTCAAGTAGACCGAAACGATTCTGCTCTACTACTATTACTCCACACATCGACCGACTCCTGCTTGCATCTAAAGTATTAAGTTCATGAAGAACAGATTAACGCATTAAGTAAGATGACAAGATATAGAGGGATAAACTCAAGCAATATGATGAAAACCCCATATTTTTACCCTTTATGCAATAATATAATATGTGCCTCGCTACCCCTACTTTGTCACTGGGTGAGGACACCGCAAGATTGAGCCCAAAACTAAGCACTTCCCCCGTTGCAACAATTACCAATCTAGTTGGCCAAACCAAACCAATAACTCGAAGAGACTTGCAAAGATATGAAATCATGCATATAAGAATTCAGAGAAGAACCAAATAATATTCATAGATAAGCTGATCATAAACCCACAATTCATCGGATCTCGACAAACACACCGCAAAAGAGTATTACATCGGATAGATCCCCATGACGATCATGGAGAACATGGTACTGAAGCACAAATAGATAGAAGAAGCCATCTAGCAACTAGCTATGGACCCGTAGGTCTATGGTGGAATACTCACGCATCATTGAAGGGGCAATGGAGTTGAAGTAGATGCCCTTCGTGATCGAATCCCCCTGTGGCAGATTACCGTAGAAGGCTCCAAGATTGGATCTCTCGGGAACGGAGGCTTCCGACGACAAAAAAAGTATTATCATTGCTCTTTTTGGTATTGGGGGAATATTTGGGAATTTATAGGCCGAAGATTAGGGTTGGAGGACCTGCTGGGGGACACAAGCTAGGGGGCGCCCCCTGGCCGCGCCAGGGTGGCTTGTGACCTCCTGGCAGGTCTCCTGCCTTCCTCTCCGAGTCTGGCTACTGTTTTCTACATGTCAAGTAGTTGTTCCTATGACCATGAGATCATGAAACTCACTGACACCGGAGGAGTACCTTGTGTGTATCAAACATCTCAACGTAACTGGGTGACTATAAAGGTGCTCTACAGGTATCTCCGAGGGTGTCTGTTGGGTTGGCATGGATCAAGACTGGGATTTGTTACTCTGTGTGACGTAGAGGTATCTAAGGGCCCACTCGGTAATACAACATCACAACAAGCCTTGCAAGCAAAGTGACTAAAGTGTTAGCCACGAGATCTTGTATTATGGAACGAGTAAAGAGACTTGCCGGTAACGAGATTGAACTAGGTATGGAGATACCTATGATCGAATCTCGGGCAAGTAACATACAGAAGAACAAAGGGAACATCATACAAGGATAAAGATCTTCGTAGAATATGTAGTAACCAATATGGGAATCTAGGTCCCGCTATTGGTTATTGACCGTAGAGGTGTCTTGGTCATGTCTACATAGTTCTCGAACCCGTAGGGTCTGCACACTTAACGTTTTGTGACGTTTCAATAGTATTTAGTTATGTATGTTGGTGACTGAAGGTTGTTCGGAGTCCCAGATGAGATCCTGGAAGTCATGGGGATCTCCGTAATGGTCTAGAGATAAAGATTGATATATAGGAAGTCCTGTTTTGGTCACCGAGAAAGTTTTGGGTACTTCGGTAGTGTACCGGGAGTGCCGAGAGGGTACCGGGGGCCATCGGGAGGAGTGTCTCGACCCAAAGGACCTCATGGGCTTTGGCAGGAGTCAAACCAGCCCTTAGTGGGCTGGCCGAACCCCCACCTAAGGCCCATGCGGCTAGGGGTGGGAAAAACCCAAAGGTGGAAAGGTGGAAAGGGTTTCCAAGTGGAGAGGAGGAATCTTACTCCTGGTAGGATTGGAGTAGGACTCCGCCACCTCCAATTTTGGCCAACCTTTGAGGGTTTGAGGCTGCCTCCTCCCCTCCCTCCCTCCTATATATCCTACATGATTTAGAGGGGAGAACTAGCCCTAATTTCTACGTGCTCCATGTACTTCATCTAGATCGTTTTCTTCTCTAGTCTAGTTCGCCGGTGTTTAGGCGAAACCCTACCAGAATAGTTCCACCACCATCACTGCCATGCCGTCATGCTGCCAAAGAACTCATCTACCTCTGTGATCCCTCCTACTGGATCAATAAGGCGGAGATCATCATCGATCCGTACGTGTGTTGAACGCAGAGGCGTCGTCCGTTCGGCGCTAGATCGGAAGGACCGTGATCGGGATCGCGAGACGATTCGTGATTTGATCATGGGACAGATCGTGATGGGATCGCGGGACGGATCGTGATTGGATCATAAGAAGGATTGTGATGGGATCGCAAGATGCTTAGCGATTTGAATCGCATAGACGTTCGACTACATCAACCGCGTTCCTTAATGCTTCCCGCTTAGCGATCTACAAGGATATGTAGATCCACTCTCCCTCTCTTAGATGCTCATCACCATGGATAGATCTTGCATGTGCGTAGGAATTTTTTTGTTTACCATGCAACATTCCCCATCAGTGGTATCAGAGCTAGGTCTATGTGTAGATGAGATCATGAGTAGAACACAAAGGAGTTTGTGGGCGTTGATGCTTAGATTTCTTCCTTCCTTGGTCGTGTTTTGACTCAGCGGTATTGTGGGATGAAGCGGCCCGGAGCAACCTTCCTTGTACGCTTACGAGAGACCGGTTCCATCGGCTCACGTGTAACTCTGTTGCACAAAGATGGCTGGCGGGTGTCTGTCTCTCTTACTCTAGTTGGATCGGATTCGACAAAGGCGGTCCTTGAGAAGGTTGAATAGCAGTTTGTGTATCACCGTTGTTGTTTATGCGTAGGTGAGAATTGTTCTTGCTAGATACCCGTAGCAGCCACATAAAACTTGCAACAACAATTAGAGGACGTCTTACTTCTTTTTGTAGGGTACGTTGAATTGTGATATAGCCAATTACATGATGAGATATATGAGATGTATGAGATGATCATGTTTTGTATAGAATAACATGAATTGCATGTCGATGAGTACGGCAACCGGCATGAGCCATAGGGTTGTCTTTAATTATTTTCGCCATTTTTGCTTTACTTTATCCCTATGAGTTAGCAATAGTCGTGGAAGCACCAGTCGGTGTGGCAACCCCGATGGCAACACGTTGATGAAGATCAAGATGATGGAGATCATGGTGTCATGTTGATGATGATGGAGATCATGTTGGTGCTTTGAAGATGAAGATCAAAAGCACAAGTTCATGGCCATATCATGTCACTTATGATTTGCATGTGATGTTAATCCTTTTATGCACCTTGTTTTACTTAGGACGACGGTAGCATTATAAGGTGATCCCTCACTTAAATTTCAAGATGAATTGTGTTGTCCCCGAGTGTGCACCATTGCGAAAGTTCGTCGTGTCGAGACACCATGTGATGATTAGGTGTGATAGACTCTACCTTCACATACAACGGGTGCAAGCCACTGTTGCATGTGCGGAACACTTGGGTTAAACTTGACGAGCCTAGCATGTACAGACATGGCCTCGGAACACAAGAGACTGAAAGGTCGACCATGAGTCATGTAGTAGATATGATCAACATGAAGACATTCACCATTGAAACCACCTCAACTCACATGATGATCGGACTTGAGTTGGTGGATTTGGATCATGTGACACTCGAATGACCAGAGAGATGTCAATTTGAGTGGGAGTTTTTAAGTAATATGATTAACTAAACTCATTATCATGAATATAGTCAAAATGTCTTTGCAAATTTTTTTGTAGATTACTAGCTCACGCTGTAGCTCCCTTGATTTTTTGTATGTTCCTAGAGAAATAGAGTTGGAAGATGATGGTACCAATAATGCGGACTGGGTCCGTGAGCTAAGACTTATCCACATTGTTGCATAGAAGGCTTATGTCCTTAATGCACCGCTCAGTGCGCCACCCCCTCAAACGGCGACTGTGGATGTTGTGAACATCTGACAGTCACGTTCTGATGACTACGTGATAGTTCAGTGCGTCTTGCATTATGGCTTAGAATTGAGGCTCCAAATACGTTTTGAACGTCACGGAGCATATGTGATGTTCCAAGAGCTAAAATTGGATTTTAGGCTCGTGCTCGTGTTGAGAGGTATAGGACCTCCAACAAGATTATTTGCCTACAAGATGAAGGAGAATAGCTCAATCATGAGCATGTGCGTAGATTGTCTGGGCACGCCAATCGCTTGAATCGAGTGGGAGTTGATCTTCCAGATAAGATAGTTCTCCAATTCACTGTCACCAAGCTGCTAGAGCTTCATGATGAACTGTAAACCTGCCAGGGATGGAAATAATTATCCCTGAGCTGTTCACAATGTTTGACATCGCGAAAGTAAAAATCAAGAAGGAGCATCAAGTATTGATTGGTAATAAACCACTAGTTTCAAGAAGGGCAAGGGCAAGGAGGGAAACTTCATGGATGGCAAGCCAGTTGCTGCTCCAGTGAGAAACCCAAGGTTGAACCCAAAACCGAGACTAAGTGCTTCTATTTTGAGGAGAACGGTCACTGAAGTGGAACAACCCTAGATACTTGGTAGATAAGAAGGCTGCCAACGTCGACAGAAGTATATTTGATATACGTGTTATTGATGTGTACCTTTCTAGTACTCCTAGTAGCACCTGGGTATTGGATACCAATTCGGTTGCTAAATGTTAGTAACTCAAAATAAAAGCTACAGAATAAACGGAGACTAGCTAAGGGTGAGGTGATGATGAGTGTTGCAAGTGTTTCCAAGGTTGATGTGATCACCATCGCACACTCTCTCTACTTTCGGGATTAGTGATAAACTTAAATAAATGTTATTTGGTGTTTGCGTTGAGGATGAACGTGATTAGATCATGTTTATTGCAATACAGTTATTCATTTAAGTTAGCAAATAATGGTTATTCTATTTACATGAATAATACCTTCAATGGTCATGCACACAATGAGAATGGTTTATTGAATGTTGATCGTAGTGATACACATGTTCATAATATTGATGCCAACAAGATACAAAGTTAATAATGATAGTACCACATACTTGTGGCACCGCCACTAAATGTCATATTGGTGTAAAGCGCATGAAGAAACTCCATGCTGATGGATCTTTGGACTCATTCGATTTCAAATCGGTTGAGACATGTGAACCATGCCACTTGGGCAAGATGAGTAAGGACCCCATTTTTCGGCATGATGAAGCGGGCAAGTGACTTATTGGAAATGATACATCTTGATTTATGCAATCCAATGAGTGTTGTAGCATGCGGTGGATATCGTTGTTTTCTTACCTTCACTGATGATTTGAGTGGATATGGCTTATTTACTTAATGAAACACCGTATGAATTATGGTTTGGCAGAAGCCTAAACTGTCATTTTTCAGAATTTGGGAATGCGACGCTTATGTCTGATAAGCTCGAACCCAAAGCGGTAAAATGCATCTTCATATGATACCCCAAGGAAATAGTTGGGTATACCTCCTATGTCATATCCGAGGGCAAAGTGTTTGTTGCTAAAAACAAGTCATTTCTCAAGAAAGAATTTCTCTCGAAATAATTGAGTGGGAGGAACATATAACTTGATGAGGTTGTTGAACCTGTGTTTCAACCAAAGAGTAGGGCAGCGCAGAAAGGTATTTTTGTGGAGCCTACGTCAGTTGAAGAGGAAGTTAGTGATGATGATGATCATGAAGCTTCGGATCAAGTTACTATCGAACATCATAGGTCGACAAGGACGCGTACTACTCCTGAGTGGTACGGCAACCCTATCTTAGAGGTCATGTTGTTGGACAACGGTGAACCTACGAACTATGGAGAAGCGATGATGGGCCCGGATTCCAACAAATGGTTAGAGGCCATGAAATCCGAGAAAGGATCCATGTATGAAAACCAAGTATGGACTTTGGTAGACTTGCCTGTTGAACGGTAGGTCGTTGAGTACGAATGGACCTTTAAGATGAAGACATACGCTAATGGTGAATGTCACCATTTATAAATCTCGACTTGTCGCAAAGTAGTTTCCGCCAAGTTCAAGGAGTTGACTACGATGAGACTTTCTCACCCGTAGCGATGCTAAAAGTCTGTTGGAATTATGTTAGCAGTTGGTGCATTTTTTCAATTATGAAATCTGGCAGATGGATGTCAAGACATCATTTCCTTAATGGTTTAATTGAGGAAAAGGTTATATGTGATACAACCATAAGGTTTTGTCAGTCCTAAGGATGCTAAAAGGTGTGAAAGCTCCAGCAATCCTTCTATGGGCTGAGCAAACATCTCTCAATTGAAATATACGCTTTGATGAGGTGATCAAAGTTTTTTGGGTTTATACAAAGTTTACGAGAAACTTGTATTTACAAGAAAGTGAGTGGGAGCACTATTGAATTTCTGATAAGTATATGTGGTTGACATATTATTGATCGAAAATGATGTAGAATTTCTAGAAAGCATAAATGTTGTTTGAAAAGAGTTTTTCAAAGGAAGACCTAGATAAAGATACCTAATTGTTGGGCATCAAGATCTATAGAGATAGATCGAGATGCTTGATGAGACTTTCAATGAGTACATACCTAGACAAGATTTTGAAAGAGTTCAAAATGGGTCAATCAAAGAAGGAGTTCTTGCCTGATTTGTAAGGTGTGGAGTTGAGTGAGACTAAAAGGTCAACCACAGTAGAAGAAAGAGAAAGGACGAAGATTGTCCCATGTGCTTTATCCATAGGCTCTATATAGTATGCTATGCTGTGTACCGCACTTGTGTGTGCCTTGACATGAGTCTGTCAAGGGGTACAAGAGTTATCCAGGAGTGGATCACTGGACAACGTTCAAAATTATTCTTAGTAACTATAGGACTAAGGTAATATTTCTTGATTATGGAGGTGATAAAGAGTTTGTCGTAAAGGGTTACGTCGATGGAAGCTTTAACACCAATCCGGATGACTCTTAGTAGAAATCCGGATGCGTATAGTGGAGTAGCCATTTGGAATAGCTCCAAGTTAAGTATGGTAACAGTGTCTATAGTATGACATAGAGATTTGCAAAGTACGCACGGATCTGAATGTTGCAGACCCGTTGACTAAACCTCTTTCGCATGCAAAACATGATCGAACCCCAAAACTCATTGGGTGTGAGATTCATAACAAATCACATAGCGATGTGAGCTAGATTATTGACTCTAGTGCAAGTGGGAGACTTTGGAAATATTCCCTAGAGGCAATAATAAATTAGTTATTATCATATTTCCTTGTTCATGATAATCGTTTATTATCCATGCTAGAATTGTATTGGTCAGAAACTCAGATACATGTGTGGATACATAGACAACACCATGTGCCTAGTATGCCTCTAATAGACTAGCTCGTTTATCAAAGATGGTCAAGATTTCCTAGCCATGGACATGAGATGTCATTTGATAATGGGATCACATCATTAGGAGAATGATGTGATGGACAAGACCCAAATTGTAAACATAGCATATGATCGTGTCGGTTTATTGCTATAGTTTTTTGCATGTCAAGTATATGTTCCTATGACCATAGGATCATGCAACCCACTAACACCGAGGAGTATCTTTTGTGTATCAAACGTTGCAATGTAACTGGGTGACTATAAAGGTGCTCTACAGGTATCTTTGAGGGTGTTTGTTGGGTTGGCATGGATCAAGACTGGGATTTGTTACTCCGTGTGATGCAGAGGTATCTCAGGGCCCACTCGGTAATACAACATCACAAAAAACCTTGCAAGCAAAGTGACTAAAGTGTTAGCCACAAGATCTTGTATTATGGAACGAGTAAAGAGACTTGCCAGTAACGAGATTGAACTAGGTATGGAGATACCGACAATCGAATCTCGGGAAAGTAAGATACCGAAGAACAAAGGGAACATCATACGGGATTAACTGAATCCTTGACATAGAGGTTCAACCTATAAAGATCTTCGTAGAATATGTAGGAACCAATATGGGCATCCAGGTCCCGCTATTGGTTATTGACCATAGAGGTGTCTTGGTCATGTCTACACAGTTCTCGAACCCGCAGGATCTGCACACTTAACGTTCTGTGATGTTTCGGTAGTACTGAGTTATGTATGTTGGTGACCGAAGGTTGTTCAGAGTTCCGGATGAGATCCTGGACATCACAAGAAGCTCTGTAATGGTCCGAGGTAAAGATTGATATATAGGAAGTCCTGTTTTGGTCACCGGAAAAGTTTCGGGTACTTCTGTAGTGTACCGGGAGTGTCGGGAAGGTACCGGGGGCCATCGAGAGTGGTGCCTCGGCCCAAAGGACATCATGGGCCGTGAGAGGAGTCAAACCAGCCCCTAGTGGGCTGGCCGAACCCCCCACTAAGTCCCATGCAGTTAGGGGTTGGGAAAACCCAAAGGTGGAAAGGGTTTCCAAGTGGAGAGGAGGAATCCTACTCCTAGTAGGTTTGGAGTAGGACTCCTCCACCTCCAATTTCGGCCAACCTTTGAGGGTGTGAGGCTGCCTCCTCCCCTCCCTCCCTCCTATATATACTAGAGGATTTAGAGGGGAGATCTAACCCTAATTGCCACGTGCTCCCTCTACTTCATCTAGATATTTTCTCCTCTAGTCTAGTACGGCGGTGCTTAGGCGAAGCCCTACCGGAATAGTTCCACCGCCATCGCCACCATGCTGTCATGTTTCCCGAGAACTCATGTACCTCTCCGCTCCCTCTTGCTGGATCAAGAAGGCGGAGATCATCATCGAGCTGTACGTGTGATGAACGTGGAGGCGTCGTCCGTTCGGCGCTAGATCGGAAGGACCGTGATGAGGATCGCGAGACGATTCATGATTTGATCGCGGGATGGATCGTGATGGGATCGCGCGACAGATTGTGATTGGATCGCGAGAAGGATCATGATGGGATCACGGGACGCTCGGTGATTTGGATTGCAAATACGTTTGACTACATCAATCGCATTTCTTAATGCTTCCTGCTTAGCGATCTACAAGGGTATGTAGATCCACTCTCCCTCTCGTAGATGCTCATCAGCATGGATAGATCTTGCGTGTGTGTAGGAATTTTTTTGTTTCCCATGCAATGTTCCCCATCGCTTCCATGATGAAGACGACTGCGAGCAGTTGGGCTATTTCTTCTCCTATAGTGCGTCGCTTCTCCTCTAAGAAATGGCGTAGGGGTTGCTTGACCGGCTTCGCATCCGGCCGCACATGAAGTTTGTGCTCGGCGTACTTCCTCGGGACACCCGACATGTCTTTGGGAGACCATGCAAAGATGTCCCGATTCTCATGGAGGAAGTCGACGAGCTCGCCTTCCTATTAGCTACTAAGGTTGGCGCCGATGGTGACGCACTACTTGGGGTTAGCCGGGTCGAGCGGCACTTGCTTGGTGTCCTTGTACGGCTAAAAAGAGGCCTGGTTGACCGTCTAGGACGGGGGAGACAATACTGCCGGCTGCTCGGCAGCGTGAGCCACGAGCCGGTCGAGTTGCCACCTCTCCTCTGTGATCACCAAAGCCTCGGCTAGCCGACTACCGTCGCATGCACACTCGATCGATTTTATGTAGTCACCGGTGATGGTGATGATGCCCTTGCGCCCCGGCATCTTGATCTTAAGGTAGGCGTCATGGGGTACCGCCATGAACTTGACGAGCGTCGGTCGCCCTAGCAGCGCGTGGTCAGGGCTTCTGAGGTCCACCACCTCGAACCATACTGGCTCGTGGCGGAAGTGATGCTTATCACCGAAGAGGACGTCGAGCTGGATCTTGCCGATGGGGGAGCACGATTGCCCCGACAAGATGCCTTGGAAGACCGTCCGAATCGGGTGCAGACCC
Organism: Hordeum marinum; assembly: GCA_022496015.1. NCBI lineage: Eukaryota > Viridiplantae > Streptophyta > Magnoliopsida > Poales > Poaceae > Hordeum > Hordeum marinum. The sequence goes on along the minus strand of CM039677.1, from coordinate 333,254,922 downwards.
TTCTCCTTGAGCCCCAGCTTGAGCAATGTGTTGCGGTAGAGAATGTTGATACTGCTACCGCCGTCGATCAACACCCACGAGAAGCGGCAGGTGCGCCTCTCGAAGACGATGGTGGGATCGAGGATGAGGGTGTAGCTGGCCGGGTTTGGCATCACGACCGGATGATCTGCCCGACTCCAGGCGACTGGCTTCTCAGACCAGTGCATGAACTCGAGGGTCGAGGGCACCGTGGTGTTCACCTCGCGCCGGAGCCGGCGCTGGGCATGCTTGTGTGTCTCCTCACTGGTGATGACGACATAGGCGCCATCTTGGTCAGGGAACTGGTCATGAAGGCACCCATCGCATGCGGCCGGAACTGGTGCTGGGGCCGACGCCGGAGCCGGAGCTCGGGGTGGCGGTGGCGGAGGGTCCGAAAGGCCCTCGCCGTGGGCCAACCGCTACGAGAAGCTGCACTGACGGAGCGTGTACGTAGCTGGCTTGGCACCGGAATGCATTTTGCAGGGCGCGTCGAGCATCTGCTCGAGCGTGAGCTTGGGCTGCCAGGCGGCCTTGCCGGTGCACTAACACTGGTTGGGAGCCTGGGCAGCCGGTTGCTCCTCTTCGACGGTGGCGACCTGCCGGCTCCCATAGCAGGGATTCGACTGGTCAGTTTTGCGCTTGTTGTTCTGCTTCTGCTGTTTGTCAGCAGCCGGTCATGGCATGGCCAGTGGCGGGACTGCCTTGCCAGACGTGTCGACTTTGACCCGCATCGCAGAGTCAGCCATGGCGTACTTGTTCGCTTTGGCCATGAGGTCCGCCAGGGTCGCCGGCTCGGAGCACATGAGCTTGTGCTTGAGGTGGGTGCCGTTGCGGCAGTCCTCGATGAAATACTAGATGGCCTACACCTCATGCACCCCCTCACAGGAGTTGCGGAGCTTGGTCCATTCGGTGAGGTAGAAACGGAGGGCCTCGTCCGGGCCCTGGACACACATGGCCATCTTGCGGGGGCGGTCGGGCCACTTGTAAGTGCCGGTGAAGTTGCGGATGAACGCCTCTTTGAAGTCCGTCCAGGTGTTAACGCTACCGGCCGACAGGATGTTGAGCGAAGTCTGGGCTGAGCCGATCAACATGACGGGGGCATAGCGCACGACTACGCACTTGTTTCCCCTGGCGATGCCGACTGCGGTGGTGTAGTCGATCAGCCAGTCCTCCGACTTGGCGGTGCCGTCGTAGTTCGGGGTGTCGCGAGGGAGAGTGAAGCCTGTTGGGAACAGCTCGTTGCGAATCTGGGGGCCAAAACATGTCGGGCCGATCGAGCGCTCCTCTTCGAGGAGGGCCGACTACGCTAGTCGGTCGATGCGGGTCTAGGAATCATTCTCGCTCTGGGGGATGCTCGGGCCAAGGCGAGCCGCAATCTCGGGGCGAACCGAAAGGGACAGGCGAGTGCGCGTGCTCCCACCACAGAGGAGGGGTGTGGGCACGCGGGCGTTGACCGTCCTCCCCCAGCCCGTTGGTGCGCCGGCTGGTGACAGCCCGCGGGTCGTTCGCGTGTTGAGAACGCGCACCACGGGAGCCTCCGTCGCGTCGGACGGATCCACGTGGTTAAGAGGCTTGTTGGACCGGCCGACGCTAGCGGGCAGCTGACGTACCGTCTCCCTCAGGAGGCGGGACCTCGGAATCGAGGTTGATGTGGTCGAGTCGGGCCTGCTGCGTGTTGGCAGTGTTGATGAGGTCCTGGATGTGCTGGTCCTGCTGGGGTCGGCGTAAGCCACCTGGGCGGCCTTCATGTTGGCTGGCGGCATATCGTAGGTGGGCAGCCTGCCACCGAGGATTTCCACGACCAAGCGGCCACGGCCGCGGACATTGTTCTACTGGCTGGGCTCGTTGCCAGACGGGGTTAGGCCGTAGGCAGAGTCATACTCACACTGTGTGGATTCCATCCGGCGCTTGGCTGTAGAGAGAGAAGTAGCCTCTATGAATAGCAGTTGGTGGACCGCCTCAAGCTCGTTCGTAGCCGTAGCTAGGTTGGGCGTCGGCGCGATGGGGGTGCTCACGCACCGAAGGGTAGAGCCAATGGGGTTGGAGACGCCGGCACCGTCGGCAGCGACGAACGCCAGCGCGTCCGCCCTGGCACAGCCAGAAGACGTGGAGGAGCCGATGGTCAGTACCTTCGCGACAACACGGAAGTCATGCACATCGCCTACAATGGTTCCACCTGTGCACGGGGGCGGGTCGCAGCAGTCGAGCACCATGTTGGGGCACTCGTCCTGTGTCGGCGCTTCCTCGAAACGCAGCTCGGCGAAGAGCGTGCAGAGACCGCTGGTGTCGAGCGGGGTGTGGATATGGTTCAGCTCGAGGGAGGAGATGGTGGCTCCGTCTATGAGGCGGGTGGAATCGTGGCCAGGAGTCGCGGGAGCTTTCGTGAGGGCGGACCTCACGGGCATGCTGATCAACCCGAATGTGAGACGCCCAGCGGAGTTGGCGAGGGGTCCCGCCCGGAGTATGACTCCGGCCGGCACCACGTTCGCCCCCATGGTGGGCGCCAACTGCCGTTGTTTTCTCATGACAGATGCCATGGGGTGGCTTATCAAGAGTTGTTGGGGCCAACGAGCATCGGTGGACTCCGGGACCGGGATCGGGAACAAACGGTGCAGGACACACGATGTACCCAAGTTCAGGGCCCTCCAGGGGAGGTAACACCCCTAGTATTGCTAGTCTGGTTGATTAACCAAGAGGAGCTACAATGGTGCCCCTCGAGCTGTGTGGGTGGAGGAGGAAGGAGGAGCTAGCTTGACTATCTTGCATGTGTGTGAGTGTGTATGGATCGATCACCCCCGTGCATGGGGAAGCTCCGGGGTTTTTTATAGGCCACCCCCCGGATTACAATATGAGTAGAAGGCGCCAGGGGGACCCAGCTGGCGTTCTCTCTAGCCGGCCATGGGGCCCCGGCCGAGGGGTCTTGTCACTAGTAGGGCCTGCCGGCTGCGGGGTCCCGTCGGGAGCTAGAGAGGGCCCCGCCTGGTAGGCCCCCGTGCCCGTCACGTCGCGGCACAGGTCATCCTTCAAGGCATCATCTTGCAGCAGCCGCCCATGGTCAGCAGTATAGCCGGCCGCGTTGTAGCCATGTCAGGGCAGGTAATGGAGTGGTTGAGGGCGTGCCAGCACTGTGCCATTCGCCCGGTCGCAGTCGGCCCGGGTCAGAGGCACTGTTGCCTCCACTATGGCCATGCGAGCGCTGACCCCCGACGCGACGGGGGCCACTGTAGCCACGTGTGCCCTGACCGTGGTACCTGTGGCACTGCCCGCTAGAGAGCCAGACATCTCCGCCTCTAGCCATCTTGCTTGCGCAACCGGCTGCACGGATCTGGACTGCAGGGGGAGGCGGCTCGTCGTGCAGTCATTTCGAAAAGCTAGAGTAAAACCCGGCCGAGGCTACCCTCCGGTTATCCCCCTGTTAGGCTTAAACCTCATGCTCGGGCCACATCATCAACACAAGTGTCATAAAACCAGCTAAGTCTTTTTTATGCTAATTTTTTCCATATCACAATTCCTATCTAGGCCAGTCATACATCATATTGTGCAAAATAAAAACTTTCTAAAAAACATTCTTTACACAAGTTGTTGGAGGCTCTTAAATTAATATGTGTCATTTTATGATAAGTGGTTTCTTCTTAGTCATTATAAAGTCTTTTTTGTTACTCCTCTTTTGGCTCGGGTTATAGTCAAATAACCGGCGACCTGCCTTCTCTATATAACCATTCGAGTTTAGAACTAGGCTGAGAGGCCCTCCACCTATGAGATGAGGTGGTTTAATCCGAGCGCTGGCCCGCTCGAAGCCTAGATATTGGACGTATCATGTTAAAGCACGATGGAACCACAAATTAATTTTATTTATAGATTGATGCCAAAAAAAACTTGACTTTTTTAATTATAGATTGACGACACTTTTAAGCTATTTTTATGTTTTTTTCAGGAGGTAGCACATCCTCTTCACCAAGATTACCACGTGTTATTCTGCTCGGGAAAGATCTTTTTCACTCCACTGTTTGTCATCTTCCCTATCGAGCTACACCTCGGCGATGGCGAAACAACGGCGATTGTTCAGCAAGTTCCAAGGAGGATACTACATTGACAGTTCAATGCAGAAAAAATCAAAGTACAATATGGTTTTCGAGGAGATTACAATCCTCGGGCTGGGTGGTTGCACCCGACCTGAGTCTTGGGGGGCTACTGCACATCGTTTTTCCATTCCTAAAAGTATGCTGCTAGGCAAGGGCTCGATCATCAGTTTGATTTCATGAATCGACCAGAGTACCCAGGGCTATTGAGATCACCGGTTTTACATTATGCTTCAGGTGCATCCTAGATTTTAGGCTGGCATGTACCTTGAGGGCTACTAGATATACATCTCACCGGAGAATAAATTTCACCAACCAGAAAAAATCCATGAAAAATCAGTCCAAGACCGAGGTGGCACACCACCTCAGAAATAATCCAACATGAAGGCCGACTACGAGTGGCTGGCTACACAAGAGACTTCTCCAATGTGAAGCTCGGTTAAACACTTACAACCTTTTTAAGACCAAGGTGCTCTATGTCAGTTCGGAGCAATATGGCGTTGGAGCTTGATACGTCTCCAACGTATCGATAATTTTATGAAGTATTCATGCCATATTTTGTTAGAGATATGCCCTAGAGGAAATCATGGATGATGATATTTCCTATGTGTTTATGAATACAGATAGTCCTTGGACATTATCATTGATGTATATTAACAAGTATGTGACTTGTTTGTGAGAGTATGCATTGTATGATGACTGTCCTAAATGGTCCCTAGTTGAAAGGGTTGTGTGGACGCGCAGCCAGTTAGACTAACATATGAGACAGTGGATGGTTCGGTCTCACTGACCATGTAGCATTGGATGCTAGCCAGATAATATGGACTCACAAAGGTCTAGTCGGATTCGACATAGTCAGATGCAAGTCAAGATAAGGTCTGAGTTGGACAGACCCAACTATGAGACGCAGCATAGGTCATCTGTGAGTCTCTAGTACAACATACGTTCTATGTCCTAAGACCTGAGCTGGCGCATGTACTCGGGATGGTGACAGACTTGCTTTGGGCCGACCAAACGCTACTCCGTGACTGGGTAGTTACAAAGGTAGGTTTCAGGCTTGTCCAGACCCATGCTGCGAGACATGGTCGAGCAAGATGGGATTTGCCCCTCCGATCAGGAGAGATATACTCTGGGCCACTCGGGTGATCCGAACTGGATGAGCATGGCCATGCGATGAGGATTATGAGATAATCCAAATGTTGGTCGGATTCACCAGAACGAGAAAGAGGTCGTGCTGCAACAAGGATGACCATGTCGCCTTGTGCACGACAACATATATCGTGTGGCAACGGGAACAGAAGTGTGAAGTACAGGTTCGCCTAACCAGCTTCATCGGACACTTGGAGTCAGCACGTCTTTCTAGAGGCCGCTACCGACTGGTCGAGTCGAATGTGATCTGACTAGCGACCAAGTGGATGAGAACCTAAAGGGTCACGCGCTTAAGGGAAGGAACACGTGGGCTTTAGGATCCGTGCAAGGCCCAAGAGTTGAGCACGCGTCAGATGCCTATATATAGTGGAGGTGCGGCACGCCCATCCGGTGGATCACTTCGGCGCCGTCATTAGGGCTTTGCATGAGTTGCAACTAGCCGCCTCCACTCGCTGCCGCCGATCGTGTGATCGGACCTAGCAGTCCGCCGCACGGGTGTTCCTCCTACACGCGCGGATACCGTTAGAGGCGGTGCACTTGCGCTGCTCCCACGAACATGTATGTGGGATCTGGCGACCGGCTATTCGAGGGGGATCGGAACGGCTTTTCGAGGGAGATAGGACGAGGAGGAGCATACCACACGAACACGCTGCCCCAACTCTACTTCCGCTGCACGGCACTGTGCATCTAGTGGTAACAAACTGTGATTCATCTCTGTAGCATGCTCTTGGATGTTCCACGCATAGGAAAATTTTAATTGGCATGCGATGCACCTATGGTAGAACCCAACAGTGGTATCAAAGCCTCTGATGTAGGATTTGAATTCAGATCGGATGCATATTTGATATGTGGAGGCAGCGGATGAGATCCATCGTCGTTCATGACATCGGCTATGTGCACAGTTGATGAGATCAACTGCACATCGGGATAGATTGAGGCTATGTTTTCTGTCAATTGGAACCGGTGAGGTCAGGACCGCCATGTGTGTAGCGCCTTGTATTTCGTACACGATCACACAAACCGGTAGAATGCGACTATATGCATAAGTTTGTTTTGCAGGTTTGATGTGAATAGTATGGCTCATATGTATGTGATGCATGTGTGTAACTTAACATGACCTGCGTGTCATGATTGTCAGCCGGCAGGAGCCAAAGTGTTGTCATTATATTGTATAATGACATGCGTGTTGACTTGTGATTCTCCGTAAATTCATTACTAGTTGTAGTAGTTGGAGGACAGAGATCAAGTTCGAGGGTTTAGCGTCGAGACGTGACGGACAAGATGGAGTTCCGCCTTAGCCATACTATTTCACATATTTATGTTTATATGTGATTGATATTGCTTCTTGTTTCTATACATGTTGTAATGGTAGAAAGATCCCTCATTAATATCAAGTATGTTGCCATTCCGGATGTTGCACCTTCGCACGTCAAGTACGTCTAGTGGTGGAAAATTGAGGTTCTACTAGGTGTCCTTGAACTGGAGGGTTCGTGTCGGACACGGACATGCACTGCATCGGGTTAACTTGACAAGGCTATCAAAACGGTTTTGGGCCTTGTGGAAAAGAAGGTTGCGAGCCGGGGTATGAGATACCTACCCAACCGACAGGAGTCGTATAGAGATACTATTAGCAAGATGTTGCTTACCGAATAGGCAAGTTGGCTAGCAGTGATGCTAAAGCTCACTAGTCGCTCGCGCTAGACTGGTCCTGAATCAGTGAGAGTTTGCGGAGGGATGCTGACTTCAGTGGTAGTAGTTCCGTTTAAGGCTTGAATTACTCTACATAAACACATTGCTTAGTGATTGCATATTTTCTGTTGATCAATGGCACCACCTGCTCAACCCAACTTTGCATTGAAATCAATTCTGGAAAAAGGATAAACTGAATGGAACAAACTTTACCACCTGGTATAGAAATCTGAGAATTGTTCTCAAGCACGATAAAAGGAACATGTTCTAGAGGATCCACTTCTAGAGGAACCCGCCGAGAATACTAACGCCACAACCAAGAATGCCCACCAGAAATTCGTTGATGAATCAAATGAGATCAACTGCCTCATGCTGGCTTGTATGGAGCCCGATTTGCAATAGCATTTCGAAAACATTCAGGCTTTCGATATGATCGAGAGTTTGAAGAGCATGTTTCAGGTGCAGGCTAGGACCGAAAGGTTCCATGTCTGGCAGTCCTTGACAGATTGTAAGCTAAAGGAGGGTGATCCACTGAGCCCTCATGTGATCAAGATGATCGGGTACGTGCAAGCTTTGGATCGGTTAGGCTTCCCACTTGGGGACGAGTTGTCCACGGATGCAATTTTGGGTTCTCTTCCACCTAGCTATGGGACGTTCGTCTTGAACTATCATATGCACGGCATGGATAAGAAGCTCACTGAATTGCATGGGATGCTCAAGGTGGCAGGGCAAGATATTAAGAAAGGCATGCAACAAGTGTTGATGGTGCAGAACTCGGCTAAGTTCAAGAAGAGTTGGTCCAAGAAAAAGGGTAAGGCAAAGGGCACGGAGAAGGTTGTCTCCGCTGCTGAGCCGAAGTCCGGACCGAACTCAAAGACCATTTGCTTTTACTACAAGGAAGTTGTTCACAGGAAGAGGAACTGTAGCAAGTGGCTTGGTGAGCATGGCAAGAAGGCCAGAGATGCTTCTTCAGGCAAAGGTACACTTGTTACATATGTTATAGACATTTACCTTGCTGAAATACCTAGTAGCTCTTTGGTATTTGATAGCAGATTGGTTGTTCATATTTGCAACTCGATGCAGGGGCTGGTAAGAACTAGGCGTGTGGCACAAGGGGAGATTGACATCAGGTTCGGCAACAAAGCAAGAGTTGCTGCGTTGGAGGTCGGCACGATGCAGCTCAAGCTTCCTTGTGGATTTATTTTGGAATTGAATAATTGTTATTACATTCCCACACTTAGTCAGAACATTATTTCTGCCTCATGCTTGATGAGTCAAGGTTATGAATTCAATATAAAGGACAATGGTTGTTCATTTTATTTGAATGGAATGTTCCATGGCTATGCACCCATAGTAGATGGGCTATTTATTTTAAATCTAGAAACGGAACCAGTCTATAACATGAATATCAAGAGGCATAAGCCTAATGAGATAAATCCGATGTACTTCTGACATTGCCGACTTGGACACATTAGTCTGAAATGCATGAAGAAGCTCCATCATGATGGACTCGTAACTTCGTCCGACTTCGGGTTGTTCGAGACATGCGAATCATGCTTGCTAGGCCAGATGACTAAGTCACCTTTTGCAAAGAGTTGCGAGAGGGTGTCCGAGCTGTTGGAGCTTATACACGGTGATGTGTGTGGTCCAATGAGCACAATGGCCAGAGGTGGCCATCAGTACTTCGTGACTTTTACCGACGACTTGAGTAGATATGGATATATCTATTTGATGAGGCACAAGTCGGAAACTTTTGAAAAGTTCAAAGATTTTTAGAACGAGGTTGAAAATCAGCTCGGCAAGACGATAAAACTTCTATGATCAGATCATGGAGGAGCCAGGAGTTTGATAATCATCTGAAAAGCCGAGGTATAGTACCTCAGCTCACACCTCCGGGTGCATCGTAGAGAAACAGTGTGTTAGAACGGAGAAATCGAACCTTGTTGTACATGGTCCGGTCAATGATGAGAAAGTCGGATTTACCCTTGTCATTCTGGGGATACGCGCTAGAAACTACAGCTTTCACACTTAATTGGGTACCATCAAAATCCGTTGACAAGACACCACATGAGATGTTGACTGGGAAGACTCCTAGATGTGAAGCATTTGTCAAGCGACTCATGTCGGACAAGCTTACAACCAAGTCGGATAAATGCATATTTGTGGGATATCCGAGGGAAACCTTGGGATACAGCTTCTACAAACGAGAAGAGAACAAAGTGTTTGTTGCTCGGAACGGGGTTTTCCTAGAGAAAGAGTTTCTCAATCGGGAGTCCAGTGGGAGAACGGTGCGACTCGAAGAAATTCGAGAGCCACTCGGGGACGACTCGGCAGGTGATGAGATCATACCGGAGTTGATTAGGGAACCCATAGTGGAGTCGGCACTGGAGCCACGGAGGTCGGAAAGATTGCGCAGAGTGCGCGATGTATTGTTGCTGGAAAGCGACGAGTCGGCCACGTATGTGAAAGCGATGGTGAGCCCAGATACTGAGGCATGGCTAGAGGCCATGAGATCCAAGTTAAAGTCCATGGATGACAATCAAGTCTAGGACTTGGTTGATCCGCCACCTGGCGTAGTTGCCATTAGATGCAAATGGTCTTTAAGAAGAAAACCGATGTGGATGGAAATGTCAGATCCACAAAGCTCGCTTGTCGCTAAAGGTTATGGACAAGTTCAAGGAATTGACTACGACGAGACCTACTCGCCAGTAGCGATGCTAAAGTCGGTGAGGATCATACTAGCTATAGCTGCATATTTTGATTATGAGATCTAGCAGATGGATGCCAAAACGGCTTTCCTTCATGGAAATTTAAAATAGGATGTATACATGATACAGCACGCAGGTTTTGTCGATCCAACTAACGCTGGTAAAATATGCAAGCTCAAGAGATCCATTTATGGATTGAGGCAAGCAGCTCAGAGTTGGAACATTTTTTGATGAAGTCATCGTTGACCTTGGTTTCATCAAGAACGAAGAGGACTATTGTTTATACAAGAAGTCTAGTGGGAGCTCGGTAGTATTTTTGATCTTGTATGTGGCTGACATACTGCTAATCGGAAATGATGTTTCGATGCAGAACTCAATCAAGGAATCATTGAATGGCAAGTTTTCGATGAAAGACCTTGGAGAGGCAGTGTACATTTTAGGCATCAAGATCTATAGAGATAGATCGAGGAGGCTACTCAGCTTAAGCCAGAGCACGTACATAGACAAAGTGTTGAAGAGGTTCAACATGAGTGAAGCCAAGAAAGGGTTCTTGCCTGTCTCACATGGTGTAAGGCTAAGCAAGACTCGGAGTCCTATGACTTCTGATGAGCGAAACCGGATGAGTAGGATTCCATATGCCTCGTTAATTGGATCCATCTTGTATTCCATGCTATGTACACGGCTTGATGTTGCCTATGCAATAAGCTTAAGAAGAAGATACCAGGCCGACCCAGGTGAGAGTCACTGGGCAGCGGTGAAAACTATCTTGAAGTACCTGAAAAGGACTAAAGAGATGTTCCTAGTTTATGGAGGTGAGGAGGAGATCTGTGTAAAGGGTTACGATGATGCTAGTTTCCAAACCGACAGGGATGATTGTCGATCGCAAACTGGATTCGTGTATGTCATGAATGGAGGAGCAGTGAGCTGGACAAGTTCCAAACAAGATACAGTGGCCGACTCCACAATAGAGGCCAAATACATTGCGGCTTGTGAAGAAGCAAAGCAAGGTGTTTGGATTTGGAAGTTCCTGGAAGATGTTGGTGTGTTTCTAGTCTGGTCAAAACCGTTGGACCTTTATTCTGATAATTCAGGTGCCATCGCACAGGCCAAGGAGCCGAGACAACACCACAAGACCAGGCACATAGACCAAAAATATCACTTGATACGAAAGCTAGTAGAGAAAGGTGATACCAATTTGTACAAGATTCATACGGATGCAAATGTTGCAGATCCGTTGACTAAGCCGCTTCCACAACCCAAGCATGAGGGGCACGTTAGAGCTATGGGCATTCGATGTCTATTTGATTGACTCTAGTGCAAGTGGGAGACTGTTAGAGATATGCCCTAGAGGAAATAATGTATGATGATATTTCCTATGTGTTTATGAATAAAGATAGTCTTCGGACATTATCATTGATGTGTATTAACAAGTATGTGACTTGTTTGTGATACTATGCATTGTAAGATGACTGTCTTAAATGGTCCCTAGTAGAAAGGGTTGTGTGGACGCGCAGCGAGATAGACTAGCATATGACACGGTGGATGGTCCGGTCTCACTGACCATGTAGCATTGGATGCTAGCCGGATAATATGGACTCAGAAAGGTCTAGTCGAATTCAACATAGTCGTATCCGAGTCGAGATAAGGTCTAAGTTGGACAGACCCAACTATGAGACGCAACGATAGGTCATCTGTGAGTCTCTAGTACAACATACGTTCTATGTCCTAAGACCTGAGCTGGCGCATGTACTCGGGATGGTGACAGACTTGCTTTGGGCCGACCAAACGCTACTCCATGACTAGGTAGTTACAAAGGTAGGTTTCAGGCTTGTCCAGACCCATGCTGCGAGACATGGTCTAGCAAGATGGGATTTGCCCCTCCGATTAGGAGAGATATACTCTGGGCCCCTCGGGTGGTCCAACCTGGATAAGCATGGCCATGCAATGAAGATTATGAGATAATCCGAATGTTGGTCAGATTCACCAGAACGATAAAGAGGTCGTGCTGAAACAAGGATGACCATGTCGCCTTGTGCACAACAACATATATCGTGTGGCAAAGGGAACAGAAGTGTGAAGTACAGGTTCGCCTAACCAGCTTCATCGGACACTTGGAGTCGGCACATCTTGCTAGAGGCCACTACCGACCGGTCGAGTCGGATGTGATCTGACTCGCGACCAAGTGGACGAGAACCTAAAGGGTCGCACGCTTAAGGGAAGGAACACATGGGCTTTAGGATCTGTGCGAGGCCCAAGAGTTGAGCCCGCGTCGGATGCCTATATATAGTGGAGGTGCAGCACACCCATCCGGTTGATCGCTTCGACACCGTCATTAGGGCTTTGCATGAGTTGCAACTAGCCACCTCCACTCGCCTCCGTCGACCTTGTGCTCGGCCCTAGAAGTCCACCGCATGGGTGTTCCTCCTACACGCGCGAATACCGTTAGAGGCGGTGCACTTGCACCGCTCCGGCGAACCTGTACGTGGGATCCGGCGACCGGTTGTTCGAGGGAGATCGGAACGGCTGTTCGAGGGAGATCGGACGAGGAGGAGATGTACCACACGAACGCGCTACCTCAACTCTACTTCTGCTGCACGACACTACACGTCTAGTGGTAATGAACTGTGATTCGTCTCCGTAGCATGTTCTTAGATGTTCTGCGCATAGGAAAATTTTAATTGGCATGTGATGCAACTATGGTAGTACCCAACATATTCACCTATATTTACCATACTTTTATATGGTTTTGGTGCAATTCATATGATTTAATTAGAACTAACCCGGACTGACGCTGTTTTCAGCAGAATTACCATGGTGTTGTCTTTTTGTGAAGAAAATGAAAGTTCTCGGAATCACCTGAAACTTTTTGGTGATTTTCTGTGGAACAATATTGGAGCGAAGAACCACCGCAAGGGGCCACCAGGTGCTCCCAAGCCATCAGGGCGTGCCCACGGGGGTCAGGGCACCCCGATGGCTTGAAACCACTTTGTGCCTCCGTTTTGTGTGTTCCCAACCCCAAATAATCCCATAAATAGAGAAACCATGAGAAATTAATCTCGGCTCTTTGCTCTACTGCCGCAACTCTCTATATCGAAGAAAAAATCTGGAGGGAGAATAGAGAGGAAAACAAAGAGAGATCCAATCTCAGAGGGGCTCTCACCCCTCCGGGAGCCATGGAGGCCAAGGACCATAGCGGAGAACCTCACCCCATCTAGCGAGAGGCTATGGACGAGGAAGCCTAAGGGGGCATACTCTCTGCCCCTCTCTTCTGGCGGTGCCGGAGTGCCGCCGAGGGAACCATCGTCGGCGGTGATCATCTTCATCAACATCATTGTCACCATCACCTTCCCTAATCTATCTACCATGGTCCACTCTCTCGCACCCCGTTGTAATCCCCTACTTGAACATGGTGTTTTGTGCCACATATTATTATCCAATGATGTGTTGCCATCTTATGATGTTTGAGTAGATTTCTTTTGTCCTTTGGTTTGATTGATGATCTTGATTGGTTTGAGTTGTATTTTTATATTGATGATGTCCTATGGTGCCTTCCTGTCATGCACACGTGGGGGATTCCTGCTATAGGGTGTTGCAAAATGTTTATGATTCTCTTATAGTGGGCGGCTAGAGTGACAGAAGCTTGGACCCGAATAAGGGGTTGTTTACGTATGGGAGTAAAGGGGACTTGAAGTGTTAATGATATGGTGGGTTTACCTTAATGATTTCTAATAGTTGCATATGCTTGCTAGAGGTCCAATCATAAGTTCACATGATCCAAGTATGGAAAGTATGTTAGTTGATTTCTCTCTCTCTCATATAAAATTGCAATAATGATTACCAAACTTGTTATCAATTGCCTAGGATGACTTCGCACACCATACCATCATTATTCCACACTCGTTATTTGTAATATATTGTAATATATTCTAACTGATAGGGTTATTACCCCTGGGTAGGCCAAAGCAATGGGGTTCTCCCCCCCCCCCCACTTCAAAGAAAAAGCACGTGGTCGGCTGCCTCCTGGCCGGCTGGCACACAACCGGCACGAGCAATGTCGGCTAGCTCGGGGATGGCTGGTCAAGGAGCCAGCTCGGCCCCCGACCGGGTGGACACGATCCGTTGACCCCTGGCCGGACAAGCACCCGTCCCGTCCCTCTGCACGCGGGTATGGCGACACGACATGACCACCACGACGGACGCCAATGTATTCACAGTGGTTGCTGACGCACGAGCGCGCATGACTACAGTTCGGCTGTACGGGCCGCTAACCTTGGCGACCGCGACCGGGCGGGGAACAGTGCTGGCATGCCCCCGCCCACTCGATTACCTGCTCCGGCATGGCTATAGTGCAGTCGACCATACCAGAGACTTTGGCCAGCTGGCACTAGATGACGCCACCCAGGCGACCCGTGCCATAGCTGGTGGGCAGGGGCCAATCACGAAGCCAGCTGGCGGGCCCCAGCGGGCGATGGGACCGCGCAGCCGGTGGACCCTACGGGCGATGAGACGACTCGAGAGGCAGGACCCCCTGGTCAGCTGGAGAGGCTGCCAGCCGGGCCCCTCATTTCTGTACCTTAGGAGTATTGTAAGCCGGGGGTTGGGCTATAAAAACCCCCGAACCCCCCATGCAACGGGGACGACCACTCTCACGCATACACACCCACAGGAAACTTCCCTCATACCCATCCTTAGTAGCGGAGGAGGGCAAGCCGGCTGCTCCCTCTTCTCCTCTAGACACACCTCCAGGAGCAACCTTGTAAACATACCCATCCATCAACTAGACCAAGCAGGACTAGGGGTGTTACCTCCCACGGAGGGCCCTAAACCTGGTACATCATGTGTCACCACCGTTGGAGCCTAATCCCGCACCCGAAGCCCATCGGCGTCCTCCGGCCTCAACCACCTTCGATAAGCCTACCCATGGCATCTGTCGTGAGAAAACAACGACAGTTGGCGCCCACCGTGGGGCCGTACGCGGCGCTGGCCAGATTCATGCTCCGGGCGGGACCCCTTGCCATTCCCTACCGCCGCCGCACGTCCAGGCGAAACTGTGGGCTGGTGGGGCTTGCTCCGGCAGGCCTTGTGGGCAGCTCCGTCGACCTCGCGCTCGACATTGATGCGCTCAACGAGCGCTTGGGCAGGCTAAGCCTTGCTGAAGCACCGATCGTCGACGAGTACCCAAGCCAGGTGCTCGTCTGTGCTGATCCACCCACTGCTATGGGCGCACTCGCTGCAACCCAGCCCGGCAGCTCTCACGATCACGTGGGAGCAATGGACTTCATCTCCTCCACCTCCTCCGGTCATGCGCGGGCTGAGGCCGACACCGCCGTTGCTCACGTCGGCACCTCCGACCCGCTCGGTGCGGCCCTCCAGGGCCAGAGCACTCCCATTGCCCTGACGGCAAACCCTGACGTCGCCACGGCAGAGCTGGAGGCGGCTCGCCGCCTCTTGTTCGAGGACGCTAGCGCCCTCGTGGCCACGCGGCGCCGCATGGAGGCTGCTCAGCAGGAGTATGCCTCTGGCTATGGTCTCACCCCGGCTGGCACCGAGCCCAGCCAGCGTGGGGCTGTGCGTGACCACGGTCGCTTGGTCGTCAAAATCTTGGGCAGCAACATGCCCGTCTACGACACCCCCGCAGCCAACCTACGGGCTGCCAAGGTAGCCTACGAGGACTTGGCTACCTTGGAGGGCAAAGAACATGTTTCCCGCGAGCATCACATCAAGGACCTCATTAACGCCGCCGACACGCAGCAACATCCGCTCACGGGAGGCGGCGCTGCCTCTGAAGGCCCTCGGCTCGAGCGCGAGGGCACGGGGACTGCTGGCCGTTAGTCGGCTCAGCACTCCTTCTCCCCTCGTGCCTCCGGCCGCTGGGTCGAGGAAAGCAACCCCCGGCGCTCTCAGTTGCCGGGGAACAATATGTCAAGTGAATGGTTTATGAGTTCCTGAGATTTGTAAAGAATTGCATCGGTGCTTCATATTCAAGGGAATAAAAAAGTAGCGTATATTTAGCATAAATGAAAAAGATATTGACCAGAGTGGGTTTACGAATCATGTTCATGATATTTTGTAAAATAACGCATCGATGAATTCATATCTAAGGGAACAAAAAAGAAGTGAGTGCATAACCGAGAGAAAAGAAAAATAACATGGGTGAATTCATATACAAGGGAATAAAAAAGAAGTGAGTGCATAACCGAGAGAAAAGCAATTTAACAACAGTGAATTCATAAAAGGAATAAAAAAATAAGTAATGTAGAGAAAATAAAAACGTATTTTGACAAGAGTGGGATTTGAACCCACGCCCTTTCGGACCACAGCCTTAATCTGGCGCCTTAGACCAACTCGGCCATCTGATCATTTCGCTTTAATAAATGCGTACCGTTAGTAGTTTATTTGATAGCTAAACTATTCGAAAGAAAAAACACAAAATTAAATTTGACCAGAGTGGGATTTGAACCCACGCCCTTTCGGACCAGAGCCTTAATCTGGCGCCTTAGACCAACTCGGCCATCTGATCTTTTTTGCTTTAATAAATGCGTACGGCTAGTAGTTTATTTGATAGCTAAACTATTCGAAAGAAAAACCACAAAATTAAATTTGACCTGTGTGGGATTTGAACCCACGCCCTTTCGTACAACAGCCTTAATCTGGCGCCTTAGACCAACTTGGCCATCTCATCACTACATCATAAAATTGACAAAATGTTTATTCAAAGTTGGAAATAATGCGCAAAAAACTTTTGCTGGTACAAGCGAGCGGCTCTGGCCACCAGCAAGATTCTCCCTTAACTTCATCTACCTGCGCTTACGCCTCTTCTCACGATGTGGCTATCTTCCCCGTATCATCGCTTTGGAACTTCGCTCTCTGTTCTTTTTCTACATTTATCGTCATCGTCCTAGCCATGTATCTTCCCTTCAGCATTCACTTATTGTTTGCCGTCAGCACGGCTGTCCGCTGCTAACATCGTTATCCCTAGCGAACCAATCTGTGGTTGAATGGTTAGAGGAGCAGTGGTATCTCTAGCTCATCAGGATTCAAGACCTGATGTTCGTATTATTTCTAAATTTATTTCAAGATTTTCGATGATGCACATTCAGTAGGCGGAGATGTTCCGTCGATGACGTGGCGCCTACGGTGACTCCGTAAATCTCAAGATGATATACCGGTTTAGCCTTTCGGAGATGCTCATAAGGTAAGATGTATGTATACGCGTTTATATGAATGAGTATGCGCGTATATATGAAAACTTGTGTTTGTACTGTGTTAAAAAAACATCATTATCCCTAATCGTGGCACAACCCGTCGTTGCAAAGGAAGAAGCATTGGTTGTTAAGTATTATTTTTTTGTAAAGAGATATATGTTTTCATAGCAAAGCATCGGCAACATGCTAGTTTTTCTTTTCTTTTGATAACATAAGCAACATGCTAGTTTTTGTTACATCGACAAAGAAAAGACTAGTACTGGTTACTCAGTAATAGAAAACGCGGAAAGTCAATACGACAAACAAAATCTTCTGCACATACTACCTATCCGCTTGGTACATAGGATCATTCTTCCGCAACTTACCGTGCTGTTTTTTTGCTGGCCGTTCTACTATTGATGCGGTAGTTTATGTTACTAGTAAGTGTTAGGGGTGGGCACTGTAAAACCGAAAACCAAAAAACCGAACCGAATCGTATTAACTGAATTGGCGGTTAATTTGGTGGTTCGATATTTGGTTCGGTGGGAAATTTTAAGGTTGTTTGGTGTTTTGTTTTTGTTCGGTTTTCAGTGTCCAGAAACCGAATAAACCAACAAACCGATATATAAGATATCCATGTAATACCTTGCTTTCAAAAGTGCAATAGTTTGGAGGCATCACGTGTTTCTCCGCACAAAATACATTTCACGTTCCATGTGAATTTTTTACTTAATTATGTTTACCAGTTTGCTTGAGCGAATATACCATATGATGATATTAAGGTTGCTAGCTCTTGTGATTATTTTATGCATATTATACAATCCAAATCAATGCTTTTGAGTCATTACACTTATACTGACAAGTGCATGTATTTTGGTAATTCGGTTAACCGAACAAACCGAACCGAAATATTATGGTTAATATGGTTCGGTTTCTAAATTTATGTGATTATTTCGGTTTCTATTTCTTGAAAACCGAAATTATAAAAAACCGAATAAACCGAACCGTATTAACCATATAAACCAAACGCCCAACCCTAGTAAGTGTGCACGTCTAAACTAATATTATAATTATATGTGAAAATTCACTTGTATGTAAACGGATAATCTGATAGCAGCAACACATATTTAAACTGAATTGTTGTGTAAAAAATGTTCATTTTCCACCAATGAAAAGGTATTGCATGAATGTTTCAAACCATTAGTAGCCTTTTTATTCTATGAATCTTGAACATGTTCAGGTACTCAGTTACAATCACCATTTAATGTTTCTATCTATTCAAGATCTACATCTATTGTTAGTAATATGATTATTCTCTTACAAGTTCAACTTTCATAATCATTTTTTCTATTTTGCTGTCGTCGTCCTCTCAACCAACGCCGCCGAGTATCACATTATGGAGTTGGGGAACAACCGCTCTGACTTGTGGTGTAGATGGTGAGCTTCTTCAAGTAAAAGGACAACAAGAATGACACTTCCAACATAAGTTTGGTTGTTCAGCGTACATCCTAGAACTAAGAAGTAGATATCTAACTCACCTACAAGTCAGGTTAGAGTTCCAAGGAATACTGCAATGTGCACGTTAAATTGAATAAATAATGTAATATGAAGAGTAAAAGTGAACTATGAAGACAAAAATTACTCAATGCGTGATGAGCTTGGGTAGGTAGTTGCATTTTCAATACAATTATCATATGGATAACCGCATACCAGCAAGAGAAAGAGAAGTGACTGAACAACAATAGTTGACCTTCAGTAATAAGGATCTCTTCCCACATAACTTCTGTCCTTTTAGCCCGCCAAAAAGAAATTTTCAACTTACAAATATCTATTTTGACTAAATTTCAGCAGATGACTACAAAGGTAAGTGGATGTGTAGTAGTAGAGCCATGGTGCCTAAACATGCAATGAGATGAGATAGATGGTGCACAGATAATTTCAATTATGTAAAGTTCAATAAAATTCTCTAGTTATCCATTAGAAGAGCTATTGGTAAAGGACCATAATAGCCTGAGCCATCGGTGTAAATAAACAAGGAACCAACTCTTTTTCCCTTGTTAATCAAAATGTATTACCTTTCATAAAGCAAGTATATCGTTTTCGATGTCGATATCTTTTCACTGACAACATGGCAAAATCTTGCATCACAACTTGACACCTATGTGTGAAAAGAGTACATGCTAAGCCAACAAATAACATGGCAGAGGTGGTTAGACAGGTATTGAAGAAGAGAATAATTTTTATTGGATAGTACGGGAAGATAACATAAAAGCCCTAAAGCATCATAATATTCGCCTCAATTGTTACCACAATATTGAAGAACCATGTACTGACTATGAAGTATTGGTCGATACTAAAAGATGAAGTTGTATAGAGGAACAACAGCCAAACATGTTAAACATAAGATAAGTACAAAAAGAACATATAGCCATAGCGTCTTGCATATTGGACATGTATTGTTACATAAATAGCCAAAATGACTACATTACCATATGTAAAGTTGCAGACCGGGTAGTGTAAGTTCCATAATTCAATCAACAAGAAGACTTCAGCAAACTAACATTTAGTTATTTAAATCAAAGTTCACCTTATTTACTACATAATTGGCGCTTGTATTAAGCATTTTAAAATCATGCACACAAGGGTGCCAATACGAATTGGCAAGCCAACATATAAGAACAAACTTTGCTTCTTGTATTTCTTCGAAATATACCCTGGAGGCAATAATAAATTGGTTATTATCATATTTCCTTGTTCGTGATAATCGTTTATTATCCATGCTATAATTGTATTGATTGGAAACTAAATACATGTGTGGGTATATAGACAACACTATGTCCCTAGTATGCATCTAGTAGAGTAGCTCGTTGATCAAAGATGGTCAAGGTTTCCTAGCCATGGACATGAGATGTCATTTGATAACGGGGTCGCATCATTAGGAGAATGATGTGATGGACAAGACCCAAACTATAAATGTAGCATATGATCGTGTCAGTTTATTGCTATAGTTTTCTGCATGTCAAGTATCTGTTCCTATGACCATGAGATCATGTAACTCACTAACACCGGAGGAGTCCCTTATGTGTATCAAACGTCGCAACGTAACTGGGCGACTATAAAGTTGCTCTACACGTCTCTTCGAGGGTGTCTATTGAGTGGGCATGGATCAAGACTGAGATTTGTTACTCCGTGTGACGGAGAGGTATCTCAGGGCCCACTCGGTAATAAAATATCACAATAAGCCTTGCCGGTAACGAGGTTGAACTAGGTATGCAGATACCGACAATCGAATCTCGGGCAAGTAACATACCGAAGAACAAAGGGAACATCATACGGGATTAACTGAATCCTTGACATAGAGGTTCAACCGATAAAGATCTTCGTAGAATATGTAGGAACCAACATAGGCATCCAGGTCCTGCTATTGGTTATTGACCATAGAGGAGTCTCGGTCATGTCTAGATAGTTCTTGAACCCGCGGGGTCTGCACACTTAAGGTTCGGTGACGTTTTGGTATAGTAGAGGTATGTATGGTGGTGACCGAAGGTTGTTCGGAGTCCCGGATGAGATCCCAGACGTCACGAGGAGCTCCGAAATGGTCCATAGGTAAAGATTGATATATAGGAAGTCCTGTTTTGGTCACCAGAAAAGTTTCGGGCTAATCGGTAGTGTACCGGGAGTACCGGGAGGGTACCGGGGTACCATCGGGAGGGGTGTCTCGACCCAAGGGGCCACATGGGCTGTGGGAGGAGGCAAACCAGCCCCTGGTGGGCTGGCAGAAGCCCCCACTAAAGGCCCATGCGGCTGGGGTGGATAAACCCAAAGGAGGAAGAGGTGGAAAGTGTTTCCAAGTGAAGAGGAGGAATCCTACTCCTAGTAGGATTGGAGTAGGACTCCTCCACCTCCAATTTCGGCAAAACCTTGAGGGTTTGAGGCTGCCTCCTCCCCTCCCTCCCTCCTAAATATACTAGAGGATTTAGAGGGGAGAGCTAACCCTAATAGCCACGTGCTATCCTCTCCTCTAGATCGTTTCAGCGGTGCTTAGGCGAAGCCCAGCTGGAATAGTTCCACCACCATCGTCGTCACGCCGTCGCGCTGCCGGAGAACTCATCTACCTCTTCGCCCCCTCTTGCTGGATCAAGAAGGCGGAGATCGTCATCAAGCTTTACGTGTGCTGAATGCGGAGGTGTCATCCATTCGGCGCTAGATTGGAAGGACCATGATCAAGATCGCGAGACGATTCGTGATTGGATCGCGGGACGGATCATGATGGGATTGCAGGATGGATCGTGATTGGATCGTGAGATGGATCGTGATGGGATCACAGGACGCTCGTCGATTTGGATCGCGAAGACATTCGACTACATCAACCGCGTTTCTTAACGCTTCCCGCTTAGCGATCTACAAGTGTATGTAGATCCACTCTCCCTCTCGTAGATGCTCATCACCATGGATATATCTTGCGTGTGTGTAGGAATTTTTTGTTTCCCATGCAACGTTCCCCAACAGTGGCATCATGAGCTATGTCTATGTGTAGATGAGATCACCAGTAGAACACAAAGGAGTTTGTGGGCGTTGATGCTTAGATTGCTTTCTCCCTTGGTCGTGTTTTGGTTCAGCGGTATTGTGGGATGAAGCGTCCCGGACCAACCTTACTCGTACGCTTACGAGAGACCGGTTCCATCGACTAACGTGTAACTTTGTTGCACAAAGATGGCTGGCGGGTGTTAGTCTCTCCTACTTCAGTTGGATCAGATTCGGCAAAGGCGGTCCTTGAGAAGGTTGAAAAGCAATTTATGTATCAGCGTTGTGGTTTTTGCTAGGTGAGAATTGTTCTTGCTAGATACCCGTAGCAGCCACGTAAAACTAGCAACAACAATTAGAGGGCATCTAACTTGTTTTTGTAGGGTATGTTGTGATGTGATATGACCAATTACATGATGAGATATATGTGATGTATGAGATGATCATGTATTGTATAGAATATCACGACTTGCATGTCGATGAGTATGGCAACCGGCAGGAGCCATAGGGTTGTCTTTAATTATTTTCGCCATTTTGCTTTACTTTATTGCTATGAGTTAGCAATAGTCGTGGAAGCAATAGTCGGCGCGACAACCCCGATGGTGACAAATTGATGGAGATCAAGATGATGGAGATCATGGTGTCATGCCAGTGACGAGGAGATCATGCTGATGCTTTCAAGATGGAGATCAAAAGCACAAGTTCATGGCCATATCATGTCACTTATGATTTGCATGTGATGTTACTCCTTTTAAGCACCTTGTTTTTCTTAGGACGACGGTAGCATTATAAGGTGATCCCTCACTTAAATTTCAAAATGAATTGTGTTCTCCCCGAGTGTCCACCGTTGCGTAAGTTCGTCGTTGATGCGTCCCCAACGTATCTATAAATTTTGCTTGTTCCATGTTGTCATATTATCATTCTTGGATGTTTTACAATCATTTTACCAAAACTTTATATTATTTTTGGGACTAAACTATTAACCTAGAGCCCAGTGTCAGTTCCTGTTTTTTCCTTGTTTTTGAGTTTTACAGAAAAGGAATATCAAACGGAGTCCAAACGGAATAAAACTCTACGGTGATTTTTTTTGGACCAGAAGAGACCAATGGAGCATCAGAGTTGGGGAAGAAGGTTCCCTAGGAGGCCACAAGACTCAAGGGCGCGACCATCACCCTGGCCGCGGCCACCAGGCTTGTGGGCCCCGCGGGAGTCCACCGACCTCCCTCTCAGCTCTATAAATCGTCAAATAGTCTAGAAACCCCAACGCAGAACCTAGATGGGGAGTTCTGCTACTGCAAACCTCCAAAGCCACGAAAAACCAATCGGGAGCCCGTTCTGGCACCCTGCCGGAGGGGAAACCATCATCGGAGGCCATCTTCATCATCCCAGTGGTCTCCATGACAAGCAGGGAGTAGTTCACCCTCGGGGCTGAGGGTATGTACCAGTAGCTATGTGTTTGATCTCTATCTCTCTCTCTCGTGTTCTTGAGATGACACGATCTTGATGTACCGCGAGCTTTATTGATATAGATGAATCCTATGGAGTTTCCCCCTCTCTATATAGGTGTGATGAATTGAGTTTTCCCTTTGAAGTTTACTTATCGGATTGAGTCTTTAAGGTTTTAAGAACACTTGATATATGTCTTGCAATGGGATGTTCTATTGATCCACTTGATGTATGTTTTGGTGATCAACTTGTGGGTTCCGTGACCTTGGGAATCTATGCATAGGGGTTGGCACACGTTTTTGTCTTGACTTTCCAATAGAAACTTTGGGGCACTCCTTGAAGTTCTATGTATTGGATTGAACATGATGAATCTGAAATTATGTGATGCATATCGTATAATCAAGCCCATGGGTACTTGTGGTGACAATGGAGTATCTAGGTGATATTAGGATTTTGGTTGATGTGTATCTTAAGGTGTTATTTTAGTACGAACTCTAGGGTTGTTTGTGACACTTATAGGGATAGCCCATAAGATGGATCAAAAAAGATAACTTTGAGATGGTTTCGTACCCTACAATAATTTCTTCATTAGTTCTCCGCTATTTGTGACTTTGGAGTGAACTCTTTGTCGCACGAGAGGTATTTACATATGATTCAACTATGTTAGTGTTGTTGAGAGAAATTGCACTAGTAAAAGTATGGACCCTAGGCCTTGTTTCCAAGAATTTATACAACGTTTTGCTCGCCGTTTACTATTTGTTACCTTGCTATTTTTATATTTTCAGATTACAAAAACCTATATCTACCATCCATATTGCACTTGTATCACCATCTATTCGTCGAACTAGTGCACCTATACAATTTACCATTGTATTGGGTGTGTTGGGGACACAAGAGACTCTTTGTTATTTGGTTGCAGGGTTGTTCGAGAGAGTCCATATTCATCCTACACCTCCCACGGATTGATAAACCTTAGGTCATCCACTTGAGGGAAAATTGCCGCTGTCCTATAAAACTCTGCGCTTGGAGGCCCAACACGAGTCTACAAGAAAGGTTGTGTAGTAGACATCAAGCTCTTTTCTGGCGCCGTTGCCGGGTTGGTGAGTGCTTGAAGGTATATCTTTAGACCTTGCAATTGAATGTTTTAGTTTCTTGTTTTTCACTAGTTTGGATTTATAAAAGAAAACTACAAAAAATGGAATTGAGGTTAACTCATATGCTTCATCTTTTGAACGTCTTTCGTGAAAACGATGGAAAGGAAAATTGTGCTCAAGTGTTAGAAGAATAAGTTATTAAAATGTTTGGCACTAAATCTTTGAGTGATGAGCATGATTGCAATGTTTTAGTATGAATTCTTTGAATATCCATAGTACTAATGATGATTACACTAGTCATGATAAAAATATTTTTTATAAGCATGTTAATTTTTGTGGAGTGCATAGTGTTTGTCAAGACATGCCTAGAAGGATAGATTTTGTAAGAGGCATAAGTATTGAGAAACTAAATGGTTGTAAGAGAGGCTATATGTTTGTGCTGAAAGACTTCATATTTCTCGCCATCCTTGTGAACGTTGTAATGAACGTGGTCATTATAATTTCCAATGTGAATTATTTCATGATATAATTGTGTCCAAAAATTATGATAACCTCATTACCCTTGAGCATCATAATGAACTTAGTCTATTTTTGGGGTATGAAGAAATGAAACATGAAATTAAGGATGTTCCAGCATGGGCTCTCATGAAAATATTTGATTTTGATATAAATGCAATCTATATGTATTGAGTGGTAAATTGCATTTAGAATCCTTATATTGCCAATTACTTAAAGACAAGAAAACAATTAGACGAGTAAGAATAGTAATGAAGGGGAAGAGGTTTCCTAATATCATCCTATTTGTTCTTATGATGAATTAGGTAACAAGGAGGAGCTTTTTATTCAACCAACCTTTTAAAAAAGAAGCTTGGAGGAATTAAATAAACCCACACATAATGTGGTGAAGAAGAAGAAAAGAAGGAAAGGTAAAGGTAAAGAGGTATCTCTCCCAAATAATGTTGCCCCCATTATTGATAGGCCTCATGAGAATGAATCAAAAATAGTTGTGGAAGATGATACACTTGAGGATGATTTTGTTATGCCTATTGCTTGTTGTGATAATTATGATTGGGAAGATAATGATACTTCTTATAATCTTGAAAATATTTATGGCACCAACTTGGAGAATGATGATAATAATTGCTATACTATTGGTGATATTCATACCATTAATGATGAGAGTGATTATGTTTATGATATACAAAGCCACAAGTTTGGGGATTCTATGCTTAACGAAGATGACCTTTTTATCCCCCCTACTTTGAATGATCAAATTTGTTATAATGATTGCATGCCTCCTACTTATGATGATTATTGTGATGATACTTATGCAATGAAAAAGATTGATGATTACCATTATGGTACTTGTCATAATTATGAATATCCTTTTACTAAATATTACTCTTTTAGTGTGGAACCAATTTGTAGTATTCAAGTCTTTTATGATACTCCCACTATTAGTCATGAGAAGAAATTTGCTTATGAGGAAAGGAGTAAAATTTCTATGCTTGTAGATCATGAAAAAAATGCTTTATGTGCTGGTTATATTGTGGAATTCCTTCATGATGCTACTGAAAATTATTATGAGAGAGGAACATATGCTTATAGGAATTGCAATAATATCAAGTTTCCTCTCTATGTGTTCAAATTCTTGAAGTTGTGCTTGTTTTGCCTTCCTATGCTAGATGATTCTTGTTCCCATAAATTGTTTTCTCACAAAATCCCGATGCATAGGAAGTGGGTTAGACTTAAATGTGCTTGTGAGATTCATGATGCTCTTTTGCATGTTTCAACTACTATTCCTATGTGAGCATCATTGAAATCATCATGCCTAGCTAAAAGGCATTAAAGAAAAGCGCTTGTTGGGAGAATACCCAACACTTTTACTTTATGTTTTTGTGTGTTCACATGATTAAGCTACTTTATTAATCATGTTTTTGTCTTTTATTTCAGTAAAGTGCCAAGTAAATCCTTTGGGATAGTGTGGATACTTGCTTGTTTGATTCTGTGCAAAAACAGAAAGTTTTGCGTCCAGTATATGAATTATCTAATTTTACTGGAGTGTCAAAAAATTCTGAAAGTTTTACAAAAAATTTATATGTAAATTACTTGAGTTTTACTAATATTTCATAATTTTTAGAGTGAGGGAAGTTTGGTGATAATTCAGATCTTTACAGACTCTTCTATTTTTGATAGATTCTGTTTTGCATGCATAGTTTGCTTGTTTCAAGTGTTCCTATAGATTATATCAAGTAATATAAATTGTAGGAATTATGTAATATAGTGGGTATCATGTGGGAACAATTATGAATCTTGTATTGATAGTACCTAAGTGAATGATCTATATTTACTACACTAACCCATCTCACGAAGTTCCGTTAAGTTTTGTGTGATTGAAGTTTTCAAGTTTTGGGTGAGACACCGATATGAGGAGAATAATGAGTGAAAAGAACCTAATATTTGGGATTCCCAAGGCACCCCCAAGGTAATATCCAATGAAGACTCAAGCGCCTAAGCTTGGGGATGCCCCGGAAGGCGTTCCCTCTTTCATTTTCAACACTATCGGTATATCTTACTTGGAGCTATATTTTTATTCGTCACACAATATATGATTTGCTTGGATCGTCATTATATTTTGTTAATTTCTGTTAGATGTTATTTATAATCTTGTTTTTCAATAAAAATTTCCAAGAATTGCCTTTAGGATGCTTGCATTGCATGTTTTGATGGGTGCTGTGTAAAAACAGAAATGTTTGTTGTAGTGTTTGAATTTTCATATTTTACTGGAACATGGAAAGTTTCTGAAATTTTTACACAGTATGATAATATAAAATTTATAGCTTATAATAAATTTTAATAATTTATTGAGTTACACAAGTACACTGTTTTCATAAATTTCTACAGACTGTTCCGTTTAGACAGATTGCTGTCATAGTTTTGTTATCGATTTATACTATAGTTTCCATAGCCCATATGGTAGATATAAATTGTGGAAATGATAGTATACAGTACCTAATGTTTGAAAATCATTATGCAACTTATCTTTTCAGTACATAAAGAGTTGATTTATTATTATGTGTACTAACCTATCTCACGAGTTGTTTTTGAGTTTTGTGTGGATGAAGTTTTTGAGAATAGGTGAAACCGTGGTATGAGAGGATTGAACGAGATACAAAAGCTCAAGCTTGGGGATGACCAAGGCACCCCAAGTAAATATTTCAAGAAATCTCAAGCATCTAAGCTTGGTGATGCTATGCATCCCACCTCTCTTCATCAACAATTATTGGGTAGCCTATGTTGAGCCTAAATTTTTATTCGTTCACATGATATGTGCTATTCTTGGAATGCTATTTTTTTATTTTGCTTGATGTTGAATAAAGTACTTAAGATCTGAAAATATTTATTGAGGGAGAGAGAGTCCTCACATAGCTACTTAATTGTTTGACTACTCATTGATCTTCACATATACCTTTTGAGCTAGGCAATGTTGCTCTAGTGCTTCACTTATATCTTTATAGAGCATGGTGGTGTTATATTTTATAGAAATTATTGATCTCTCATACCTCACTTATATTATTTTGTGATTTTATTAAAACAACATGGTAATTTGTTTAGGTTATGAATTTAGTCCTAATATAATGGGCATCCAAGAGGGATATAATAAAAACTTTCATATTAAGTGCATTAAAAACTATGAGAAGTTTGATTCCTTGAATATAGTTTTGAGATACTAGAGATGGTAATATGAGAGTCATGCTAGTGAGTAGTTGTGAATTGGAGGAGATACGTGTGTTAAAGCTTGTGATTCCCGTAGCATGCACGTATGGTGAACCGTTATATAATGAAGTCGGAGCATGATTTGTTTAATGATTGTCGACCTTTGTGTGAGGGTCATAAGCACGCGATGGTTAACTCCTACCAACCTATCCCCTAGCAGCATGCGTCTAATGCTTTGTTTGATGACTAATAGACTTTTGCAATAAGTATGTGAGTTCTTTATGACTAATGCTGAGTCCATGGATTATACGCACTCTCACCCTTCCATCTTTGCTAGCCTCTCTAGTACCGCGCAACATTCGCCGGTACAGCAAACCCTCCTTCCTCAAAACAGCCACCATATATTCCTCAAAACAGCCACCATACCTACCAATTATGGCATTTCCATAGCCATTTCGAGATATATTGCCATGCAACTTCCACCATGTAGTTTTTTATGACTTGCATCATCACTTCATATTGCATATAGAGTCATATTTTTTCATAGGAATCGAGTTGTAATTTCTTTTTATTTTGAGTTATAAGTAAATAAAAGTGTGATGATTTTTCATTAATATAGCATTGTCCCGTAAGAGAAAAGGATGATGGAGGCTATGACTCCCTCATAAGTTGGGATGAGTATCCAGACTTTACAAAAAATAAAAGAGGCCAACGAAGCCCAAACAAAAAATAATAAATAAATAAAAGAGGCCAAAGAAGCCCACCAAAATAAAAAAGAAAAAAATAAAAAATGAGAGAAAGAGAGAAGGGACAATTGCTACTACCTTTTTCCACACTTGTGCTCTAAAGTAGCACCATGATCTTCATAATAGAGAGTCTCCTATTTTGTCACTTTCATATAACTAGTGGATATTCATTTTGCAAGACCACTTACTTTTATTTTTGAGCTTTCATACACTTATAGCTCTAAGTGCATTTGTTGCATGGCAATCCCTACTCACACACATTGATATCTATTGATGGGCATCTCCATAGCCCATTGATACGCCTAGTTGATGTGAGACTGTCTTCTCCTTTTTCTCCTTGCACCTCCTCCATATTCTATTCCACCTATAATGCTATATCCATGGCTCATGCTCATGTATTGCGCGAAAGTTGCAAAGGTTTAAGGACACCAAAAGTGTGAAACAATTTCTTGACTTGTTCATCGGGGTTGTGCATGATTTAGATACTTTGTGTGGGGAAGATGGAGCATAGCCAGACCATATGATTTTGTAGGGATAACTTCTAAGGCCATGTTATTTCGAAAGGACACGACTACCTTGTTGGTGTGCTCGAAGTATTACTATTTTTATGTCAATATTAGACTATTGTTTTGAATCTTACGGATCTGGATATTCATGCCACAATAAAGAATATTACATGGATAAATATGTTAGGACGCATTCCATATCAAAAATTCTGTTTTTATCATTTACCTACTCGAGGATGAGCAGGAATTAAGCTTGGGGATGCTGATACGTCTCTAGTGTATCTATAATTTTTTGCTTGTTCCATGCTTTTATATTATCATTCTAGGATGTTTTACAATCATTTTACCACAACTTTATATTATTTTTGGGACTAACCTATTAACCTAGAGCCCAGTGCTAGTTCCTATTTCCTTGTTTTTGAGTTTTACAAAAAAGGAATATCAAACGGAGTCCAAACGGAATAAAACTTTACGGTGATTTTTTCGGACCAGAAGAGACCTACGGAGCATCAGAGTTGGGCCAGAAGGTTCCCAAGGAGGCCACAAGCCTCAGGGGCGCGCCCCCTGGCCACGGCCACCAAGCTTGTGGGCCCCTCGGGAGTCCACCAACCTCCCTCACAGCTCTATAAATCGTCAAATATTCTAGAAACCCCAAGGCAGAACCTAGATAGGGAGTTCCGCCGCCGCAAACCTCCAGGGCCACGAAAAACCAATCGGGAGCCCGTTGTGGCACCCTGCTGGAGGGGGAAACCATCACCGGAGGCCATCTTCATCATCCCGACGGTTTCCATGACAAGGAGGGAGTAGTTCACCCTCGGGGCTGAGGGTATGTACCAGTAGCTATGTTTTTATCTCTCTCTCTCCCTCGTGTTCTTGAGATGACACAATCTTGATGTACCGTGAGTTTTATTGATATAGATGAATCTTATGGGGCTTTCCCCTCTCTATCTAGTGGTGATGAATTGAGTTTTCCCTTTGAAGTTTACTTGTCGGATTGAGTCTTTAAGGATTTAAGAACACTTGATGTATGTCTTGCAACGGGATGTTCTATTGATCCACTTGATGTATGTTTTGGTGATCAACTTGTGGGTTCCAGGCCCTTGGGAATCCATGCATAGGGGCTGATACACGTTTTTGTCTTGACTTTCCGTTAGAAACTTTGGAACACTCCTTGAAGTTCTTTGTGTTGGATTGAACATGATGAATCTGAAATTATGTGATGCATATCGTATAATCAAGCCCATGGGTACTTGTGGTCACAATGGAGTATCTAGGTGACATTAGGGTTTTGGTTGATGTGTATCTTAAGGTGTTATTTTAGTATGAACTCTAGGGCTGTTTGTGACACTTATAGGGACAACCCATAAGATTGATCAGAAAAGATAACTTTGAGGTGGTTTCGTACCCTACAATAATTTCTTCATTAGTTCTCTGCTATTTTTGACTTTGGAGTGAACTCTTTGTCGCACGAGAGGTATTTACATATGATTCAACTATGTTAGTATTGTTGAGAGAAATTGCACTAGTGAAAGTATGGACCCTAGGCCTTGTTTCCAAGAATTTATACAACATTTTGCTCGCCGTTTACTATTTGTTACCTTGCTGTTTTTATATTTTCAGATTACAAAAACCTATATCTACCATCCATTTTGAACTTGTACCACCATCTCTTCGCCGAACTAGTTCACCTATACAATTTACCATTGTATTGGGTGTGTTGGGGACACACGAGACTCTTTGTTATTTGGTTGCAGGGTTGTTCGAGAGAGACCATATTCATCCTACACCTCCTACGGATTGATAAACCTTAGGTCATCCACTCGAGGGAAAATTGCCGCTGTCCTACAGAACTCTACGCTTGGAGGCCCAACACGAATCTACAAGAAGAAGGTTGTGTAGTAGACATCAGTCGTGTCAGGACACCACGTGATGATCGAGTGTGATAGACTCTACATTCACATATAATGGGTGCAAGCCATTGTTGCACATGCAGAACACTCGGGTTAAATTTGACGAGCCTAGCATGTACAGACATGGCCTCGGAACACAAGAGACCGAAAGGTCGAACATGAGTCATATAGTAGATATGATCAACATGAAGATGTTCACCATTGAAACCACCTCAACTCACGTGATGATCGGACTTGAGTTGGTGGATTTGGATCATCTGACACTCGAATGACCAGAGGGATGTCAATTTGAGTGGGAGTTTTTAAGTAATATGATTAACTAAACTCATTATCATGAACATAGTCAAAATGTCTTTGCAAATTATGTTGTAGATTACTAGCTCGCGCTGTAGCTCCCTTGAATTTTATATGTTCCTAGAGAAATAGAGTTGAAAGATGATGGTAGCAATAAGGCGGACTGGGCCCGTGATTTGAGGATTGTCATCATTGCTGCACTGAAGGCTTATGTCCTTAATGCACCGCTCAGTATGCCACCCCCTCTAGCGTCGTCTGTAGATGTTGTGAACATCTGACAGGCACGTTCTGATGACTACTTAACAAGTTCAGTCCGTCATGCATTACGACTTAGAATTGAGGCTCCAAAATGTTTTGAACGTCACGGAACATGTAAGATGTTCTAAGAGCTTAAATTGAGATCTCAGGCCCGTGCCCGTGTTGTGAGGTATGAGACCTCCAACAAGATTCGTTGCCTGCAAGATGAAGGAGAATAGCTCAATTTTTAGCATGTGCTCAGATTGTCTGGGTGCTTCAATCGCTTGAATCGAGTGGGAGTTGATCTTCCGGATAAGAGAGTGATTGATATGTTTATCCAAGTCACTGTCACCAAGCTACTAGAGCTTTGTGATCAACTATGAACATACCAGGGATAGAAATAATGATGCCTTAGCCATTCATGATGTTTGACACCGTGAAGGTAGGAATCAAGAAGGAGCATCAAGTGTTGATGGTTACTAAAAACCACTAGTTTCGAGAAGGGCAAGGGCAAGGAGGGAAACTTCATGGAAGGCAAGCCAGTTGCTGCTCTAGTGAAGGAACCCGAAGTTGAACCCAACTCCGAGACTAAGTGCTTCTATTATGAGGGGGACGGTCGCTGAAGTGGAACAACCCTAGATACTTGGTAGATAAGAAGGTTGGCAACGTCGACAGAAGTATATTTGATATATCTGTTATTGATGTGTACCTTGCTAATACTCCTAGTAGTGCCTAGGTATTGGATACCGGTTCGGTTGCTTAATGTGAGTAACTCGAAATAAAAGCTACGGAATAAACGGAGGCGCTAAGGGTGAGGTGATGATGAGTGTTGGAAGTGTTTCCAAGGTTGATGTGATCACCATCGCACGCTCTCTCTACCTTCGAGATTAGTGATAAACCTAAATAAATGTTATTTGGTGTTTACATTGAGCATGAATGTGATTAGATAGTGTTTATTGCAATACGATTATTCACTAAGTTAGAGAATAATGGTTATTCTGTTTACATGAATAATGCCTTCGATGGTCATGCACCCAATTAGAATGGTTTGTTGAATCTTGATCGTAGTAATACACATGTTCATAACATAGATGCCAAAAGATACAAAGTTAATAATGATAGTACCACATACTTGTGGCACTGCCGCTAAATCTCATATTGGTGTACAGCGCATGAAGAAACTCCTTGCTGATGGATGACTCAATTTTGAATCGGTTGAGACATGCAGAGCATGCCTCTTGGGCAAGATGACTAAAACCCCGTTTTCCGTCTTATGGAACGGGCAAGTGACTTATTGGAATTATACATGTTGATGTATACGGTCCACTGAGTGTTGTATACGGTGGATATCGTTATTTTCTTACCTTCACTGATGATTTGAGTAGATATAGTGTATATTTACTTAATGAAACACAAATCTGAATCGTTTCAAAAGTTCAAGCAAATACAGAGTGAAGTTTAAGATCATTGTGACAAGAATATAAAAATGTATACGATATGATCATGGAGGTGAATATCTGAGTTACGAGTTTGGTATACAACTTAAGACAATGTTAAAGTTGTTTCAGAACTCACGCCACCTGGAACACCATGGTGTGATGGTGTGTCCGAACGTCATAGTCGTGCTCTATTGGATATGGTGTGTTAAAACGTTAATTTCAGTCTCTAAGGCATTAGATATGGTACGTTAAACACGCCTAGATTTAGTTAATCCCGTAAGATGTTACCTTTGTTCTTCGGTATGTTACTTGCCCAAGATTCGATCATCGGTATCTCCGTGCCTAGTTCAGTCTCGTTACCGACAAGTCTCTTTACTTGTTCCATAATACAAGATCCCGTGGCTAACACTTTAGTCACTTTGCTTGCAAGGCTTGTTGTGATGTTCTATTACCGAGTGGGCCTTGAGATACCTCTCCGTCACACAGAGTAGCAAATCCCATTCTTGATCCATGCCAACCCAACAGACACCCTCGGAGATACCTGTAGAGCACCTTTATAGTCACCAGTTACGTTGCGATGTTTTATACACACAAGGTACTCCTCCGGTGTCAGTGAGTTGCATGATCTCATGGTCATAGGAACAGATAATTGACATGCAGAAAACAATAGCAATAAACTAACACGATCATATGCTATGTTTATAGTTTGGGTCTTGTCCATCACATCATTCTCCTAATGATGTGATCTCATTATCAAATGACATCTCATGTCCATGGCTAGGAAACCTTGACCATCTTTGATCAACGAGCTAGTCTATTAGAGGCATACTAGGGACATGGTGTTGTATATGTATCCACACATCTATCTAAGTTTCCCATCAATACAATTCTAGTATGGATAATAAACGATTATCATGAACTAGGAAATATGATAATAACTAATTTATTATTGCCTCTGGGGCATATTTCCAACATCAAGTGTTGAACAAGATCATCCATGTGTCATGATTAATGCTTTATTGTACATGATTAGTGTGTTGGAAATATGCCCTAGAGGCAATAATAAAATGGTTATTATTGTATTTCCTTGTTCAAGATAATTTTCTATTGTTCATGTTATAATTGTATTAACCGGAAACCGTAATGCATGTGTGAATACATAGACCACAACATGTCCCTAGTGAGCCTCTAGTTGGCTAGCTCGTTGATCAATAGATGGTCACGGTTTCATGACCATGGACATTGGATGTTGTTGATAACAGGATCACATCATTAGGAGAATGATGTGATGGACAAGACCCAGTCCTAAGCATAGCACAAGATCGTGTAGTTCGTCTGCTAAAGCTTTTCTAAATGTCAAGTATCGTTTCCTTAGACCATGAGATTATGCAACTCCCGGATACCGTAGGAATGCTTTGGGTGTGCCAAACGTCACAATGTAATTGGGTGGCTATAAAGGTGTACGGGTATCTCCAAAAGTGTCTATTGGGTTGGCACGAATCGAGACAAGGATTTGTCACTCCGTGTGACGAAGAGGTATCTCTGGGCCCACTCGTTAAGACATCATCATAATGATCTCAATGTGACTATGGAGTTAGCCATGGGATGATGTGTTATGGAACGAGTAAAGAGACTTGCCGGTAACGAGATTGAACAAGGTATAGTGATACCGACGATTGAATCTCGGGCAAGTGTCATACCGGTAGACAAAGGGAATTGTATACGGGATTGATTGAATCCCCGACATCGTGGTTCATCCGATGAGATCATCGTGGAGCATGTGGGAGCCAACAAGGGTATCTAGATCCCGCAGTTGGTTATTGACCGGAGAAGTTTCTCGGTCATGTCTACGTGTCTCCCGAACCCGTAGGGTCTACACACTTAAGGTTCGATGACGCTAGGGTTATAGGGAAATAGTGTACGTGGTTACCGAAGGTAGTACGGAGTCCCGGATGAGATCCCGGACGTCGCGAGGAGTTCTGGAATGGTCTGGAGGTAAAGAATGAAATATAGGAAGTGAGGTTTTGGTCACCGAAAGTGTTTCGGGCGTCACCAGTAATGTACCAGGACCACCGGAAGGGTTCCAGGGTCCACCAGAAGGGGCCACGGGCCCCGGAAGGTTTCATGGCCCGCAAGTGGGAGGGAACCAGCCCCTAGGTGGTCTGGTTCGCCCCTCACAAGGGCCCAAGGCGGAGCAAGGGAGGAGAGGGGGCAAACCCTAGGCCTAGATGGGCCTATGGCCCACCTAGGGTGCCGCCCTCCCCTCTCTCCCTCTCGCCACAGCACCTGATGGGATCTGGGGCTGCCGCCGACCCCTAGGGTGGGAACCCTAGGGCGCACCCTCCCTCCTCCTCCTCTTTATATAGTGGGGCCCTTGGGGCAGCTAGAGACACGCATCTCTCTCTCCCATGGCGCAGCCCTACTCCTCCCTCTTCTCGTTCTCCGTAGGGCTTGGCAAAGCCCTGCCAGAGACCACGCAGCTCCACCATCACCATGCCGTCGTGCTGCCGGAGCTCTCCCTTCAATCTCTCTTTCCTCCTTGTTGGGTCAAGGCGTAGGATACGTCTCCAGGCTGCACGTGTGTTGAACGCGGAGGCACCGTTGTTCGGCGCTTAGATCGGAATCCACCGCGATCTGAATCGCTACGAGTACGACACCACCAACCGCGTTCTAGCAACGCTTTTGCTTAGCAATATTCAAAGGTATGAAGATGCAATCTCCCCTTACTCGTTGCTAGTTTCTCCATAGATTGATCTTGGTGATCGTAGGAATTTTTTTGATTTTTTTACTACTACGTTCCCCAACAGCGGCATCATGAGCTAGGTCTATGCGTAGAATCAATGCACGAGTAGAACACAAGTTGTTGTGGGCATTGATCTTGTTAATTTTCTTGCCGTTACTAGTCTTATCTTGATTCAACGGTATTGCGGGATGAAGCGGCCCGGACCAACTTTACACGTACGCTTATGTGAGACCGGTTCCACCGCCTAACATGCACTTGTTGCATATGGTGGCTAGCGGGTGTCTGTCTCTCCCACCTTAGTTGGATTGTATTCGATGAAAAGGGTCCTTATGAAGGGTACATAGCAATTGGCATATCACGTTGTGGTTTTGGCATAGGTAAGAAACGTTCTTGCTAGAAACCTATAGCAGCCACGTAAAAACTTGCAACAACAAATTAGAGGACGTCTAACTTGTTTTTGCAGCATATGCCATGTGATGTGATATGGCTAAAGGATGTGATGTGATGCATTGTGATGTATGAGATTGATCATGTTCTTGTAATAGGATTCACGACTTGCATGTCGATGTTGGAAATATGCCCTAGAGGCAATAATAAAATGGTTATTATTGTATTTCCTAGTTCATGATAATTGTCTATTATTCATGCTATAATTGTGTTAACCGGAAACCGTAATACATGTGTGAATGCATAGACCACAACGTGTCCCTAGTGAGCCTCTAGTTGGCTAGCTCGTTGATCAATAGATGGTCTCGGTTTCATGACCATGGACATTGGATGTCGTTGATAATGGGATCACATCATTAGGAGAATGATGTGATGGACAAGACCCAATCCTAAGCATAGCACAAGATCGTGTAGTTCGTTTGCTAAAGCTTTTCAATGTCAAGTGTCATTTCCTTAGACCATGAGATTGTGTAACTCCCGGATACCGTACGAATGCTTTGGGTGTGCCAAACGTCACAACGTAACTGGGTGGCTATAAAGGTACGCTACGGGTATCTCCGAAAGTGTGTGTTGGGTTGACACGAATCGAGACCGGGATTTGTCACTCCGTGTGACGGAGAGGTATCTCTGGGCCCACTCGGTAAGACATCATCATTATGAGCTCAATGTGACTAAGGAGTTAGTCACGGGATGATGTATTATGGAATGAGTAAAGAGACTTGCCGGTAACGAGATTGAACAAGGTATGCGGATACCGACGATCGAATCTCGGGCAAGTACCATACCGATAGACAAAGGGAATTGTATACGGGATTGATTGAATCCCTGACATCGTGGTTCATCCGATGAGATCATCGTGGAGTACGTGGGAGCCAACATGGGTATCCAGATCCCGCTGTTGGTTATTGGCCGGAGAGGTGTCTCGGTCATGTCTACGTGTCTCCCGAACCCGTAGGGTCTACACACTTAAGGTTCGATGACGCTAGGGTTATAGGGAAAAGGTATACGTGATTACCGAAGGTTGTTCGGAGTCCCGGATGAGATCCCGGACGTCACGAGGAGCTCCGGAATGGTCCGGAGGTAAAGATTGATATATAGGAAGTCTAGTTTTGGTCACCGGAAAGTTTTCGGGCTCATCGGTATTGTACCGGGAGTGCCGGGAGGGTGCCGGAGGACCCCCGGGAGGGGGTGACGACCAAAGGACCTCATGGGCCCTTAGAGGAGGTGTGCCAGCCCATATTGGGCCAGCCAATACCTTCTAGAAAGGGCCCATGCGCCAGGGATCTGGAGATAGAGGCAAAAGGGATTTAAAGGGGGGGGGGGGTCCACTTCCCGTGTGGGAGGAGGACTCTCCCCCCACTTCGGCCGAATCCCTCCTCCTTGGAGGAGGGGCCAAGCCAGCCCTCCCTCTCCTTCCTCCTATATATATGCAAGGGTTTGGGCAGGTTTGAGAGGACGAACTCTTTCTCTCTCGCTGCAGCCCTATTCTGCTTCTTCCTCCTCCGCAGTGCTTAGGCGAAGCCCTGCCGGGATACCTTGCTACTCCACCACCACCACGCCGTCGTGCTGCTGCTGGAGCTCTTCCCCAACCTCTCCTTCCTCCTTGCTGGATCAAGGCATAGGAGACGTCACCGGGCTGCACGTGTGTTGAACGCGGAGGTGCCGTCCGTTCGGCACTTGATCGGATCTACCGCGATCTGAATCGCTGCGAGTACGACTCCATCAACCGCGTTCTTGTATCGCTTCCGCTTAGCGATCTTCAAAGGTATGAAGATCCAATCTCTCCCCACTCGTTTGCTGGTTTCTCCATAGATAGATCTTGGTGACACGTAGGAAAATTTTGATTTACTACTACGTCTCCCATCAGTGGCATCATGAGCTAGGTCTATGCGTAGAATCTATGCACGAGTAGAACACAAAGCAGTTGTGGGTGTCGATTTTGTTAATATGCTTGCCGTTACTAGTCTTATCTTGATTCGACGGTATTGTGGGATGAAGCGGCCTGGACCAACCTTACACGTACGCTTACGTGAGACCGGTTCCACCGCCTGACATGCACCAGTTGCATAAGGTGGCTAGCGGGTGTCTGTCTCTCCCACCTTAGTCAGATTGGATTCGATGAAAAGGGTCCTTATGAAGGGTAAATAGCAATTGGCATATCACGTTGTGGTTTTGGCGTAGGTAAGAAACGTTCTTGCTAGAAACCTATAGCAACCACGTAAAAACTTGCAACTACAAATTAGAGAACGTCTAACTTGTTTTTGCAGCATATGCCTTGTGATGTGATATGGCCAGAAGGATGTGATGTGATGCATTGTGATGTATGAGATTGATCATGTTCTTGTAATAGGGTTCACGACTTGCATGTCGATGACTATGACAACCGGCAGGAGCCATAGGAGTTGTCTTATTTATTGTATGACCTGCGAGTCAATCACAAACGGCATGTAATTACTTTACTTTATTGCTAAGCGTTAGCCATAGCAGTAGAAGTAATAGTTGGCGAGACAACCTCATGAAGACACAATGATGGAGATCATGATGATGGAGATCATGGTGTCATGCCGGTGACAATGATGATCATGGTGCCCCGAAGATGGAGATCATAGGAGCAAGATGATATTGGCCATATCATGTCACTATATTGATTGCATGTGATGTTTATCATGTTTACATCTTATTTGCTTAAAACGACGGTAGTAAATAAGATGATCTCTCAATAAAATTTCAAGAGAAGTGTTCACCCTAACTGTGCACCGTTGCTAAGGATCGTTGTTCCGAAGCACCACGTGATGATCGGGTGTGATAGGTTCTAACGTTCGCATACAACGGGTGTAAGCCAGATTTACACACGCGAAACACTTAGGTTGACTTGACGAGCCTAGCATGTACAGACATGGCCTCGGAACACGGAAGACCGAAAGGTCGAACATGAGTCGTATAGAAGATACGATCAACATGGAGATGTTCACCATGGATGACTAGTCCGTCTCACGTGATGATCGGACACGGGCTAGTTGACATGGATCATGTGTCACTTAGATGACTATAGAGATGTCTATCTGAGTGGGAGTTCATTGAATAATTTGATTATGTGAACTCGATTATCATGAACTTAGTCTAAAATTGCCTTTAATATCTAAATTGTAGATCCAATGGCCAACGCAAATGTCAACCTCAATTTCAACGCGTTCCTAGAGAAAACCAAGCTGAAAGATGATGGAAGCAACTATACGGACTGGGTCCGTGGCTTGAGGATCATCCTCATAGCTTCCAAGAGATTGTATGTCCTTGATGCACCGCTAGGTGACCCACCCATTCTCCCAGCGGACCAAGACGTTACGAACGCTTGGCAGTCACGCTGCGATGATTACTCCCTTGTTCAGTGCGGCATGCTTTACAGTTTAGAATCGGGGCTCCAAAAGCGTTTTGAGCAACACGGAGCATATGAGATGTTCCAAGAGCTGAAACTGGTTTTCCAAGCTCATGCCCGAGTCGAGAGATATGACATCTCTGACAAGTTCTTCAGCTGTAAGATGGAGGAGAACAGTTCTGTTAGTGAGCACATCCTCAAGATGTCTGGGCTTCACAACCGCTTGACTCAGCTGGGAGTTAATCTCCCGGATGACTCAGTCATTGACAGAATCCTCCAGTCGCTTCCACCTAGCTACAAAAGCTTTGTGATGAACTACAACATGCAGGGGATGGAGAAGTCCATTCCTGAGTTGTACTCGATGCTCAAATCAGCAGAGGTCGAGATCAGAAAGGAGCATCAAGTGTTGATGGTAAACAAGACCACTAGTTTCAAGAAAGGCAAGGGTAAGAAGAACTTCAAGAAGGACGGCAAAGCTGTTGCCGCGCCCGGTAAGCAAGTTGCCGGGAAGAAGAAGAACAAGAATGGACCCAAGCCTGAGACTGAGTGTTTCTATTGTAAGGGTACCGGTCACTGGAAGCGGAACTGCCCCAAGTACTTAGCGGATAAGAAGGTCGGCAACGTTAAAGGTATATGTGATATACTTGTTATTGATGTGTACCTAACCAGCGCTCGTAGTAGCTCCTGGGTATTTGATACCGGTGCAGTTGCTCACATTTGTAACTCCAAGCAGGAGCTGCGGAATAAGCGAAGGTTGGCAAAGGACGAGGTGACGATGCGCGTCGGGAATGGTTCCAAGGTCGATGTGATCGCCGTCGGCACGCTACCTCTACATCTACCTTCGGGATTAGTTTTAAACCTTAATAATTGTTATTTAGTACCAGCTTTGAGCATGAACATTGTATCTGGATCTCGCTTGATACGAGATGGCTACTCTTTTAAATCCGAGAATAATGGTTGTTCTATTTATATGAGAGAAATGTTCTATGCTCATGCCCCGCTGGTCAATGGTTTATTTTTGATGAATCTCGAACGTGATGTTACACATGTCCATAGTGTGAGTACCAAAAGGTGTAAAGTTGATAACGATAGTCCCACTTACATGTGGCACTGCCGTCTTGGCCATATTGGTGTCAAACGCATGAAGAAGCTCCATGCTGATGGACTTTTGGAGTCACTTGATTTCGAATCATTTGACACATGCGAACCATGCCTCATGGGCAAGATGACCAAAACTCCGTTCTCCGGAACAATGGAGCGAGCAACTGACTTGTTGGAGATAATACATACCGATGTATGCGGTCCAATGAGTGTCGAGGCTCGCGGTGGCTACCGTTATGTTCTCACCCTCACTGATGACTTGAGCAGATATGGGTATGTCTACTTAATGAAACACAAGTCTGAAACCTTTGAAAGGTTCAAGGAATTTCAGAGTGAGGTCGAGAATCAACGTGACAGGAAAATAAAATGCCTACGATCTGATCATGGCGGAGAATATTTAAGTCACGAGTTTGACACGCACCTTAGGAAATGTGGAATTGTTTCACAGCTCACGCCGCCAGGCACACCTCAGCGAAATGGTGTGTCTGAACATCGTAATCGCAATCTATTGGATATGGTGCGATCTATGATGTCTCTTACCGACTTACCGCTATCATTTTGGGGATATGCATTAGAGACTGTCGCGTTCACTTTAAATATGGCACCGTCTAAATCCGCTGAGACGACACCGTATGAATTATGGTTTGGAAAGAAACCTAAGCTGTCGTTTCTAAAAGTTTGGGGTTGCGATGCTTATGTGAAGAAACTTCAACCTGAGAAGCTCGAACCCAAAGCGGAAAAGTGCGTCTTCATAGGATATCCCAAAGAGACTATTGGGTATACCTTCTACCTACGATCCGAAGGCAAAGTCTTTGTTGCCAAGAATGGATCCTTTCTCGAGAAAGAGTTTCTCTCGAAAGAAGTAAGTGGGAGGAAAATGGAACTTGATGAGGTAATTGTACCTTCACTCGAACCGGAGAGTAGCGCAGCACAGGAAGTTGTTTTTGTGGAGCCTACACCGGCTAGAGAGGAAGTTAATGATGATGATCATGAAACATCAGATCAAGTTGCTACTCGAAGGTCCACTAGGACACGTTCCGCACCAGAGTGGTACGGTAATCCTGTCCTAGAGATCATGTTGTTGGACAACGGTGAACCTTCGAACTATGAAGAAGCGATGGCGGGCCCGAATTCCGACAAATGGCTTGAGGCCATGAAATCCGAGATAGGATCCATGTATGAGAACAAAGTATGGACTTTGGTGGACTTACCTGATGATAAGCGAGCCATTGAAAATAAATGGATCTTTAAGAAGAAGACTGACGCAGACGGTAATGTGACCGCCTATAAAGCTCGGCTTGTCGCTAAGGGTTATCGACAAGTTCAAGGAGTTGACTACGATGAGACATTCTCACCCGTAGCGATGCTAAAGTCTGTCCGAATCATGTTAGCAGTTGCCGCATTTTATGATTATGAGATCTGGCAAATGGACGTCAAAACGGCATTCCTTAATGGCTTCCTCAAGGAAGAACTGTATATGATGCAGCCGGAAGGTTTGTCGATCCTAAAGATGCTAACAAGGTATGCAAGCTCCAGCGCTCCATCTATGGGCTGGTGCAAGCATCTCGGAGTTGGAACATTCGCTTTAATGAGGTGATTAAAGCGATTGGGTTTGTACAGGTTTATGGAGAACCCTGTATTTACAAGAAAGTGAGTGGGAGTTCATTAAATAATTAGGAAATGTGGAATTGTTTCACAACTCATGCCGCCTCGCACACCTCAGCGAAATGGTGTGTCTGAACGTCGTAATCGCACTCTATTGGATATGGTGCGATCTATGATGTCTCTTACCGATTTACCGCTATCATTTTGGGGATATGGATTAGAGACTACCGCATTCACTTTAAATAGGGCACCATCTAAATCCATTGAGACGACACCATATGAATTATGGTTTGGAAAGAAACCTAAGCTGTCGTTTCTAAAAGTTTGGGGATGCGATGCTTATCTGAAGAAACTTCAACCTGAGAAGCTCGAACCCAAAGTGGAAAAGTGCGTCTTCATAGGATACCCCAAAGAAACTATTGGGTATACCTTCTACCTCAGATCCGAGGGCAAAGTCTTTATTTCCAAGAATGGATCCTTTCTAGAGAAAGAGTTTCTCTCGAAACAAGTAAGTGGGAGGAAAATAGAACTTGATGAGGTAATCGTACCTCCACTCGAACCGGAGAGTAGCGCAGCACGGAAAGTTGTTTCTGTGGAGCCTGCACCGGCTGGAGAGGAAGTTAATGATGATGATCATGAAACTTTCAGATCAAGTTGCTATTGAACCTCGAAGGTCCACAAGGACACGTTCCGCACAAGAGTGGTATGGCAACCCTGTCCTGGAAATCATGTTGTTGGACAACGGTGAACCTTCGAACTATGAAGAAGCAATGGCGGGCCCGGATTCCAACAAATGTCTAGAAGCCATGAAATTCGAGATAGGATCCATGTATGAGAACAAAGTATGGACTTTGGTGGACTTGCCTGATGATAAGCGAGCCATAGAAAATAAATGGATCTTTAAGAAGAAGACTGACATGGATGGTAATGTGACCATCTATAAAGCTCGACTTGTCGCTAAGGGTTATCGACAAGTTCAAGGAGTTGACTACGATGAGACTTTCTCACCCGTAGCGATGCTGAAGTCCATCCGAATCATGTTAGCAATTGCCGCATTTTATGATTATGAGATCTGGCAAATGGACGTCAAAACGGCATTCCTTAATGGCTTCCTTAAGTTAGAACTGTATATGATGCGGACGGAAGGTTTTGTCGATCCTAAGGGCGCTAACAATGTATGCAAGCTCCAGCACTCCATCTATGGGCTGGTGCAAGCATCTCGGAGTTGGAACATTCGCTTTAATGAGGTGATTAAAGCGTTTGGATTTATACAGGTTTATGTAGAACCCTATATTTACAATAAAGTGAGTGGGACCTCTGTAGCATTTCTCATATTATATGTGGATGACATATTGTTGATGGGAAATGATATAGAACTTTTGGAAAGTGTAAAGGCCTACTTGAATAAGTGTTTTTCAATGAAGGACCTTGGAGAAGTTGCTTACATATTAGGCATTAAGATCTATAGAGATAGATTGAAACGCCTCATAGGTCTTTCACAAAGCACATACCTTGTAAAAGTATTGAAGAAGTTCAATGTGGATCAGTCCAAAAAGGGGTTCTTGCGTGTGTTGTAGGGTGTGAGATTGAGTACGACTCAATGCTCAACCACGACAAAGGATAGAGAAGAGATGAGTGTCATCCCCTATGCTTCAGCCATAGGCTCTATTATGTATGTCATGCTGTGTACCAGACCTGATGTGAACCTTGCCATAAGTTTGGTAGGGAGGTACCAAAGTGATCCCGGAGCGGAACACTGGACAGCGGTCAAGAATATCCTAAAGTACCTGAAAAGGATCAAGGACATGTTTCTCGTATATGGAGGTGCCGAAGAGCTCGTCATAAAGGGTTACGTCGATGCTAGCTTCGACACAGATCCGGAAGACTCCAAGTCACAAACCGGATACGCGTATATTTTGAACGGAGGGGCAGTCAACTAGTGCAGCAGCAAGCAAAGCGTCGTGGTGGCATCTACATGTGAAGCGGAGTACATAGCTGCTTCGGAAGCAGCAAAGGAAAGAGTTTGGATGAAGGAGTTCATCACCGACCTAGGAGTAATTCCCAACGTGTCGGGCCCCATGACTCTATTCTATGACAACACTGGAGCTATTGCCCTTGCCAAGGAGCCCAGGTTTCACAAGAAGACAATGTAGGGGAACGTCGCATGGGAAACAAAAATTTCCTATGTTCACGCAAGACCTATCCATGTTGATGAGCATCTACGAGAGGGAGAGTGGATCTACATACCCTTGTAGATCTCTAAGCGGGAAGCATTAAGAAACGTGGTTGGTGTAGTCGAACGTCTTCACGATCCAAATCGCCGAGCGTCCCGCGATCCAATCATGATCCGTCCCGATCAAGCGCCTATCGGACGGCACCTCCGCGTTCAGCACACGTACAGCTTGATGATGATCTCTGCCTTCTTGATCCAGCAAGAGGGATCGGAGAGGTAGACGAGTTCTCCAGCAGCGTGGCGGTACCGCGGCGATGGTGGTGGAGCAATTCCGGCAGGGCTTCGCCTAAGCACTGCAGAAAACCGATCTAGAGGAGAAACTATGCATTGGAGGAACGGGTAGCACGTGGCAGAAAAACTAGTGCCAAAAACCCAAAAACCTCCAGTATATATAGGAGGAAGAGAGGAGGAGGCTTAGCCCTCAAGGGACCAGCCCTTGGTTCGGTCGAATCAAGGAGGAGAGGAGGACTCCTCCTCCAATCCTAGTAGGACTAGGATTCCTACCTATTTTGCCTTTTCCCCACCTTTTTCTCTTTGGGTTTTCTCTCCTAGCCGCATGGGCCTTGTGTGGGACTTTCACCAGCCCACTAAGGGCTGGTATTCTCTCTCCCACAGCCCATGTAACCTCTTGGGTCGAAATACCCCTCCCGATGGTCTCCCGGTACACTACCGACACTCCCAATACACT
Organism: Hordeum marinum; assembly: GCA_022496015.1. Classification (NCBI taxonomy): domain Eukaryota; kingdom Viridiplantae; phylum Streptophyta; class Magnoliopsida; order Poales; family Poaceae; genus Hordeum; species Hordeum marinum. The sequence continues at coordinate 333,209,992 of CM039677.1, read as the reverse complement.
ACCGATGAGCCCGAAACTTTTCCGGCGACCAAAATAGGACTTACTATATATCAATGTTTACCTCCAGACCATTCTATAGCTCCTCGTGACGTCCGAGATCTCATCCGGGACTCCGAACAACCTTCGGTCACCACCATACATAACTCTGTACTACCGAAACGTCACCAAACCTTAAGTGTGCAGACCCTGCGGGTTCGAGAACTATGTAGACATGACCGAGACACCTCTACGGTCAATAACCAATAGCGGGACCTAGATGTCCATATTGGTTCCTACATATTCTATGAATATCTTTATCGGTCGAACCTCTATGTCAAGGATTCAGTTAATCCCGTATGATGTTCCCTTTGTTCTTCGGTATGTTACTTGCCCGAGATTCGATCGTCGGTATCTCCATACCTAGTTCAACCTCGTTACCAGAAAGTCTCTTTACTCGTTCCGTAATACAAGATCCCATGACTAACACTTAGTCACATTGCTTGCAAGGCTTATTGTGATGTTGTATTACCGAGTGGGCCCTGAGATACCTCTCCGTCACACGTTGCAACAAATCCCAGTCTTGATCCATGCCAACCCAACAGACACCCTCGGAGATACATGTAGAGCACCTTTATAGTCACCCAGCTACGTTGCGACATTTCATACACACAAGGCACTCTTCCGGTGTCCGTGAGTTGCATGATCTCATGGTCATAGAAACATATACTTGACGTGTAGAAAACAGTAGCAATAAACTGACACGATCATATGCTACGTTTGTAGTTTGGGTCTTGTCCATCACATCATTCTCCTAATGATGTGATCCCGTTATCAAATGATATCACATGTCAATGGCTAAGAAACCTTGACCATCTTTGAGCAACGAGCTAGTTCACTAGAGGCATACTAGGGACAAAGTGTTGTCTATTTACCCACACATGTAATGTGTTTCCAATCAATACAATTATAGCATGGATAATAAACGATCATCATGAACAAGGAAATATAATAATAAACACTTTATTTATTGTCTCTAGGGCATATTTCCAACAGTCTCCCACTTGCACTAGAGTTAATAATCTAGTTCACATCAATATGTGATTTACATTGCAATGAATCGAACACCCATGCAGTTCTGGTGTTGATCATGTTTAGCCCTTGGAAGAGGTTTAGTCAACGGGTCTGCAACATTCAGATCCATGTGCACTTTGCAAATATTTATGTCCGTTTCCTCGATGTAATCGCGGATGGAGTTGAAGCGTCGCTTTATGTGTCTGGTCGTCTTGTGAAACCTTGGTTCCTTGGCCAGAGCAATGGCACCAGTGTCATCACAGAATAGGTTCATTGGATTCAGTGCACTAGGCACTACTCCAAGATCTTTCATGAACTGCTTCATCCAGACACCTTCCTTCGCTGCCTCCGAGGTTGCGATGTACTCCGCTTCGTACGTAGAATCGGCTACCACGCTTTGCTTGGAACTGCACCAGCTTACCGCTCCCCCGTTGAGAATAAATACGTATCCGGTTTGTGACTTAGAGTCATCCGGATCAGTGTCAAAGCTTGCATCAACGTAACTCTTTACGACGAGCTCTTCATCACCTTCATAAACGAGAAACATTTCCTTAATCCTTTTCAGGTACTTAAGGATATTCTTGACCACTGCCTAGTGCTCCATTCCAGGATCACTTTGAAACCTTCTGGCCATACTTATGGCAAGGCTGACATCGGGTCTTGTGCACAACATTGCATACATGATAGAGCCTATGGCTGAAGCATAGGGGATGACACTCATCTTTTCTCTATCTTCTGCAGTCACTGGGCATTGAGTCTTACTCAACTTCACACCTTGTAACAAAGGCAAGAACCCCTTCTTGGACTGATCCATTTTGAACTTCTTCAAAACTTTATCAAGGTATGTGCTCTGTGAAAGTGCTATTAAGCGTCTTGATCTATCTCTATAGATCTTAATGCCTAATATGAAAGGAGCTTCTCCTAGGTCCTACATTGAAAAACTCTTGTTCAAATATTCCTTCACGCTTTCCAGTATTTCTATATTGTTTCCAATCAGCAATATGTCATCCACATATAATATTAGAAATGCTATAGAGCTCCCACTCACTTTCTTGTAAATACAAGCTTCTCCATAAACTTGTATAAACTCAAACGCTTTGATCACCTCATCAAAGCGCTTATTCCAACTCCGAGATGCTTGCACCAGCCCATAAATGGATTGCTGGAGTTTGCAAACTTTGTCAGCATTCTCTGGATCGACAAAACCTTCTGGTTGCATCATATACAACTCTTCCTCAAGGAAACCATTGAGGAACACTGTTTTGACAACCATCTGCCAAATTTCATAGTCGAAATAAACAGCTATTGCCAACATGATTCTGACAGACTTAAGCATCGCTATGGGTGAGAAGGTCTCATCGTAGTCAACTCCTTGAACTTGTGAAAAACCCTTTGCCACAAGTCGAGCTTTATAGACGGTGAAATTACCGTCCGCGTCTGCCTTCTTCTTAAAGATCCATTTGTTCTGAATGGCCTTTCGCCCTTCAGGTAATACTTCCAAAGTCCATACTTTGTTTTTATACATGGATCCCATCTCGGATTTCATGGCCTCTAACCATTTCTCGGAATCTGGGCCCATCACCGCTCCTCCATAGCTCGTAGGTTCATTGTTGTCCAACAACATGACCTCCAAGACAGGGTTGCCGTACCACTCAGGAGTAGTACGCGCCCTTGTCGACCTACGAGGTTCAATAGCAGCTTGATCTGAAGCTTAATGATCATCATCATTAACTTCCTCTTCAACCGTCGTAGGTTCCACAGAAACATCTTTCTGCGTTGCGCTACTTTCTGGTTGAAGTAAAGGTTCAATAACCTCATCGAGCTCTATTTTCCTCCCACTCAATTCTTTCGAGAGAAACTCTTTCTCAAGAAATGTTCCGTTCTTAGCGACAAACACTTTGCCTTTGGATCTGACATAGAAGGTATACCCGACTGTCTCTTTCGGGTATCCTATGAAGACGCATTTCTCCGCTTTGGGTTCCAGCTTTTCAGGCTGAAGCTTTTTGACATAAGCATCACATCCACAAAATTTAAGAAACGACAACTTTGGCCTCTTGCCAAACCATAGTTCATATGGCGTCGTCTCAACGGATTTCGATGGTGCCCTATTTAAAGTGAATGCAGCTGTCTCTAATGCATAACGCCAAAATGATAGTGGCAAATCAGCAAGAGACATCATACAACACACCATATCTAATAAGGTTCGATTACGACATTCAGACACACCATTACACTGTGGTGTTCCGGGCGGTGTCAACTGTGAAACAATTCCACACTGTCTTAAGTGACTGCCAAACTCATAACTCACATATTCACCTCCTCGATCAGATCACAGGAATTTAATCTTCTTGTTACGATGATTCTCAACTTCACTCTAAAATTGCTTGAACTTTTCAAACGTTTCAAACTTGTGTTTCATTAAGTAAATATACCCATATCTACTTAAGTCATCGGTGAAGGTGGGGAAATAACAATATCCACCATGCCCTGTAACATTCATTGGACTGCACACATCAGTATGTATGATTTCCAATAAGTCACTTGCCCGTTCCATTGTTCCAAAGAACGGTGTTTTAGTCATCTTGCCCATGAGGCATGGTTCACATGTGTCAAGTGATTCAAAATCAAGTGACTCCAAAATTCCATCAGCATGGAGCTTCCTCATGCGTTTTACACCAATATGACCTAAACGGCAGTGCTACAAGAAAGTGGTACTATCATTATCAACTCTACATCTTTTGGCATCAACGTTATGAACATGTGTATCGTCACTATCAAGATCCAATATGAATAAACCCCTCACATTGGGTGTATGACCATAAAAGATATTACTCATATAAATAGAACAACCTTTATTCTCTGATTTAAATGAGTAACCGTCTCGCAATAAACAAGATCCAGATATAATGTTCATGCTTAATGCATGCACTAAATAACAATTATTCAGGTTCATCACTAATCCCGATGGTAATCGAAGAGAGAGCGTGCCGACGGCGATCACATCAACCTTGGAACCATTTCCCATGCGCATCATCACTTCATCCTTTGCCAGCCTTCGTCTATTCCGTAGTTCCTGTTTTGAGTTGCAAATGTGAGCAACCGAACCGGTATCAAATACCCAGGCACTAGAACGAGAGCTAGTAAGGTACACATCAATAACATGTATATCATATATACCTTGTTTGTCATTGGCCGCCTTCTTGTCAGCCAGGTACTTGGGGCAGTTCCGCTTCTAGTGACCAGTTCCCTTGCAATGAAAGCACTTAGTTTCTGGCTTGGGTCCATGCTTGGGCTTCTTTACAGGAGTAGCAATTGCTTTGCCATCCTTTTTGGTTTTACCCTTCTTGCCCTTGCCCTTGCCATTATTCTTGAAACTAGTGGTTTTATTGACCATCAACACTTGATGTTCTTTGTGGATTTTAGACTCAGTGACTTTTAGCATCGCAAACAGCTCGGCGACTGACTTGTTCATCCCGTGCATGTTATAGTTCATCACAAAGCTCTTGTATCTAGGTGGTAGTGATTGAAGAACTTTGTCAGTGATCGCCTCTGGCGGAAGGGCAATTCCCAACTCCGCTAGATGAGTCGAATACCCAGACATTCTGAGTATATGTTCACTGATAGACCCGTTCTCCTCCATCTTGCAAGCATAGAACTTATCGGAGGTCTCATACCTCTTGATTCGGGCATTCTTATGAAAGATAAACTTCAACTCTTGGAACATCTCATATGCTCCATGACGTTCAAAACGTCTTTGAAGTCCCGGTTCTAAGCCATACAATATTGCACACTGAACTATTGAGCAATCTCCAGAACGTGCCTCCCAAGCGTTCTTAACGTCTTTGAATGACATGCCTTCAGGTTGGCCACCAAGCGGTGCATCAAGGACATATGATTTCTGGGAAGCCGTGAGGATAATCCTCAGATTACGGGCCCAGTCAACAAAGTTACTTCCATCATCTTTCAACTTAGCTTTCTCTAGGAACGCATTAAAATTCAGGGGTGCTACTACACGAGCCATTGATCTACAACATAAATATGCAAAGGTTACTTAGACTATTGTTCAAGATAATGAGTTTAGTTAATCAAATTACTAAAGCTCCCACTCAAATTGACATCCCTCAGGTCATCTGAGTGTCACATGATCCAAATTCACCAACTCAAGTCCGATCATCACGTGAGTTGAGGTGGTTTCACTGGTGAACATCATCATGTTGATCATATCTACTATATGACTCATGTTCGACCTTTCAATCTCTTGTGTTCCGAGGCCATGTTTGTACATGCTAGGCTCGTCAAGTTTAACCCGAGTGATCTGCATGTGCAACACTGGCTTGCACCCATTGTATGTGAATGTAGAGTCTATCACACCCGATCATCACGTGGTGTCTCGACACGACAAACTTTCGCAACGGTGCACACTCGGGGAGAACACAATTCATCTTGAAATTTAAGTGAGGGATCACCTTATAATGCTACCGTCGTCCTAAGCAAAACAAGGTGCATAAAAGGATTAACACCACATGCAAATCATAAGTGACATGATATGGCCATGAAGTTGTGCTTTTGATCTCCATCTTGAAAGCACCGACATGATCTCCATCGTCACCGGCACGACACCATGATCTCCATCATCTTGATATCCATCAACGTGTCGCCATCCGGGTTGTCGCGTCCATCATGCTTTTACTACTATTGCTACCGTTTAGCGATAAAGTAAAGCATTACATAGCGCTTAATGATTGACACGTAGGTCATACAATAATTAAAGACAACCGTATGGCTCCTGCCGGTTGCCGTACTCATCGACATGCAAGTCATGATATTCTATACAACACATGACCATCTCATACATCACATATATCACATCATGTAATTGGTCATATCACATCACAACATACCCTGCAAAAACAAGTTAGACGTCCTCTAATTGTTGTTGCATGTTTTACGTGGCTGCTATGGGTATCTAGCAAGAACAATTCTCACCTACGCATAAACGACAACGGTGATACATTAATTGCTTTTCACCCTTCATAAGGACCCCCTTTGTCGAATCCGATCCAACTAAAGTAGGAGAAACTGCCACCCGCTAGCCATCTTTTGCAACAAGTTGCAGTTGAGGGAACCGGTCTCTCATAAGCGTACGAGTAATGTTGGTCCGGGCCGCTTCATCCCACAATACCACTGAACCAAAACACAACCAAGGGAGGAAGCAATCTAAGCATCAACGCCCACAAACTCTTTGTGTTGTACTCTAGGTCTCATCTACACATAGACCTAGCTCATGATGCCACTATAGGGGAACGTCGCATGGGAAACAAAATTTTCCTACGTTCACGCAAGACCTATCCATGGTGATAAGCATCTACGAGAGGGAGAGTGGATCTACATACCCTTATAGATCGCTAAGCGGGAAGCGTTAAGAAACGCGGTTGGTGTAGTCGAACGTCTTCGCGATCCAAATCGCCGAGCGTCCCGCGATCCAATCACGATCCGTCCCGATCAAGCACCGAACGGACGGCACCTCCGCGTTCAACACACGTACAACTTGATGACGATCTCCGCCTTCTTGATCCAGTAAGAGGGATCGAAGAGGTAGACGAGTTCTCCGGCAGCATGACAGTGCCACGGTGATGGTGGTGGAGCAATTCTGGCAGGGCTTCGCCTAAGCACTGCAGAAAACCGATATAGAGGAGAAACTATGCACTGGAGGAACGGGTAGCACGTGGCTGAAAAACTAGTGCCAAAAACCCTAAAACCTCCAATATATATAGGAGGAAGAGAGGAGGAGGCTTGGCCCTCAAGGGGCCAGCCCTTGGTTCAGTCGAATCAAGGAGGAGAGGAGGACTCCTCCTCCAATCCTAGTAGGACTAGGATTCCTCCCTATTTTGCCTTTTTCCACCTTTTTATCTTTGGGTTTTCTCTCCTAGCCGCATGGGCCTTGTGTGGAACTTTCACCAGCCCACTAAGGGCTGATATTCACTCTCCCACAGCCCATGTAACCTCTTGGGTCGAAATACCCCTCCCGATGGTCTCCCGGTACACTACCGGCACTCCCTGTACACTACCGATGAGCCCGAATTTTTCCAGCGACCAAAATAGGACTTCCTATATATCAATATTTACCTCCGGAGCTCCTCGTGACGTCCGGGATCTCATCCGGGACTCCCAACAACCTTTGGTCACCACCATACATAACTCTATACTACCGAAACGTCACTAAACCTTAAGTGTGCAGACCATGCAGGTTCGAGAACTATGTAGACATGACCGAGACACCTCTACGGTCAATAACCAATAGCGGGACCTGGATGTCCATATTGGTTCCTACATATTATACTAAGATCTTTATCGGTCGAACCTCTATGTCAAGGATTCAGTTAATCCCGTATGATGTTCCCTTTGTTCTTCGGTATGTTACTTGCCCGAGATTCGATCGTCGGTATCTCCATACCTAGTTCAACCTCGTTACCGGCAAGTCTCTTTACTCGTTCTGTAATACAAGATACCATGACTAACACTTAGTCACATTGCTTGCAAGGCCTATTGTGATGTTGTATTACCGAGTGGGCCCTAAGATACCTCTCCGTCACACGTTGCAACAAATCCCAGTCTTGATCCATGCCAACCCAACAGACACCCTCGGAGATACCTGTAGAGCACCTTTATAGTCACCCAGTTACGTTGCGACATTTCATACACACAAGGCACTCTTCCGGTGTCCGTGAGTTGTATGATCTCATGGTCATAGAAACATATACTTGACATGCAGAAAACAATAGCAATAAACTGACACGATCATATACTACGTTTGTAGTTTGGGTCTTGTCCATCACATCATTATCCTAATGATGTGATCCCGTTACCAAATGACATCACATGTCAATGGCTAGGAAACCTTGACCATCTTTAACCAACGAGCTAGTTCACTAGAGGCATTAGGGACAAAGTGTTGTCTATTTACGCACACATGTAATGTGTTTCCAGTCAATACAATTATAGCATGGATAATAAACGATTATCATGAACAAGGAAATATAATAATAAATACTTTATTTATTGCCTCCAGGGCATATTTCCAACAGACAAGACACATGAAGCGCCGCTTCAACTCCATCCGTGATTACATTCGGGAAGGAGATATAGATATTTGTAAAGTACATACTGATCTGAATGTCGCAGATCTATTGACTAAACCTCTCTCACGAGCAAGACATGTGATCAACACCAGAACTCTATGGGTGTTCGATTCATCACAATGTAACTAGATTATTGACTCTAGTGCAAGTGGGAGACTGTTGGAAATATGCCCTAGAGGCAATAATAAAATGGTTATTATTGTATTTCCTTGTTCTTGATAATTGTCTATTGTTTATGCTATAATTGTACTAACCGGGAAACGTAATGCATGTGTGAATACATAGACCACAACATGTCCCTACTGAGCCTCTAGTTGGCTAGCTCATTGATCAATAGATGGTCACGGTTTCATGACCATGGACATTGGATGTCATTGATAACAGGATCACATCATTAGGAGAATGATGTGATGGACAAGACCCAATCCTAAGCATAACATGAGATCGTGTAGTTCGTCTGCTAAAGCTTTTCTAAATGTCAAGTATCGTTTCCTTAGACCATGAGATTGTGCAAATCCCGGATACTGTAGGAATGCTTTGGGTGTGCCAAACGTCACAGCATAACTGGATGGCTATAAAGGTGCACTACGGGTATCTCCGAAAGTGTCTATTGGATTGGCACAAATCGAGACTGGGATTTGTCACTCCGTGTGACGGAGAGGTATCTCTGGGCCCACTCGGTAAGACATCATCATAATGAGATCAATGTGACTAAGGAGTTAGCCACGGGATGATGTGTTACGGAACGAGTAAAGAGACTTGTCGGTAACGAGATTGAACAAGGTATAGGGATACTGACGATCGAATCTCGGGCAAGTGTCATACCGGTAGACAAAGGGAATTGTATACGGGATTGATTGAATCCCCGACATCGTGGTTCATCCGATGAGATCATCATGGAGCATGTGGGGGCCAACATGGGTATCCAGATCCTGCTATTGGTTATTGACCGGAGAAGTGTCTCGGTCATGTCTACGTGTCTCCCGAACCCGTAGGGTCTACACACTTAAGGTTCGAGGACGCTAGGATTATAGGGAATTAGTGTACGTGGTTACTGAAGGTAGTTCGGAGTCCCGGATGAGATCCCGTATGTCACGAGGAGTTCCGGAATGGTCCGGAGGTAAAGAATGATATATAGGAAGTGAGGTTTTGGTCACTGAAAGTGTTTCGGACGTCACCGGTAATGTACCAGGACCACCGGAAGGGTTCCAGGGGTCCACCAGGAGGGGCCCCGGGCCCCGGAAGGTTTCATGGGCCGGAAGTGGGAGGGAACCAACCCCTAGGTGGGCTGTAGCGCCCCCCACAAGGGCCCAAGGCACAGCAAGGGAGGAGAGGGGGCAAACCCTAGGCCCAGATGGGCCTAAGGCCCACCTAGGGCGCCACCCTCCCCTCTCTCCCTCTGGCCGCCGCACCAGATGGGATCTGGGGCTGCCGCCGGCCCCTAGGGTGGGAACCCTAGGGCGCAGCCCTCCCTCCTCCTCCTCCTACATATAGTGGAGCCCTTGGGGCAGCCGGAGACACTCATCTCTCTCTCCCACGGCGCATCCCTACTCCTCCGTCTCCTCGTTCTCCGTAGTGCTTGGCGAAGCCTTGCCGGAGACCATGCAGCTCCACCGTCACCACATCGTCGTGCTGCCGGAGCTCTCCCTTCAACCTCTCCTTCCGCCTTGCTGAATCAAGGCGTAGGAGACGTCTTCGGGCTGCACGTGTGTTGATCGCGGAGGTGCCGTTGTTCGGTGCTTAGATCGGAATCCACCATGATCTAAATCGCTGCGAGTACGACTCCACCAACCGCGTTCTAGCAACGCTTCCGCTTAGCGATCTTCAAAGGTATGAAGATGCAATCTCCCCTTACTCGTTGCTGGTTTCTCCATAGATTGATCTTGGTGATCGTAGGATTTTTTTTTGATTTACTACTACGTTCCCCAACATAGTGCTCTGTTATGCTATGTTGAGTTGTGGTATGTTTGTGCTCTCTTCAACTAGATCAGCAATATGTGCATGTGTTACTGCTAGTTCGATCTGTCCATGTTGTACTACTAGTTCCTACTATCCATGTGTAGTGTCTTGTGGTGTTGATGACCCTTACATTTGTAGGACATGACCACGCAAACGCAAAGAGTTTAGTCAGGCCCTCATGCTATGCGAGATCCAGATCTGGGCGTCGTACGTCGAGGGCTCTCAGCCTCCTATGGAACAGATGCCTCCTGATTCGGATGTTTTCGAGGTGCCGCCTACGGTTCCTCCATTTGTGCTAGCTCAGCCTAATGTTGTTGCTCAAAAGGCAACAACAAAGGAGAAGAAGGATGGCAGGGGAACAAGATGAAATGGTAGCCGTTCCTCTCCACTTTTGTGCTTAACAAGATCTATGAGATCATAGCTAGTGGGGTGAGGACTGACAAGGGCTTCAAGAAGGTGCACTTGAACCTTGTGTGCAAAGCAAGTGTTCGACTTCTGTGGAGGTCACCTCGACCCAGGTGTACAACCACCTGAGGAAGTGGAGAGCGAGGTTGATCACCGCGTCCATCTTAGAGACCTCAGTGGTGCTTCATGGGAGGAGGAACCTGCTTGATCCTTCTGGAGGCAGAGCACTACCAAGGCCACGTTGCGGTTAGCTCACAAACCATGCCATTCTAACAAACCAGCAGTTTAAGCCTATAAACCAGTGCCATACTAACCAACCACTCTGCCCTGTTTCTTCTTAGGCTCACCCCAAGGACGCAAAGTCCCTCAACACCCCTATCTAGAACTACCACCAGATGCAGCAGATCTTCTCCTTCGGGCTGGCAACCGGCAAGCATGCCATGGGCTCTGGTCAGCCGCTGGGCTCGCCGATGCCGGAGTATCTAGACACCATCAATGTTGATACTCTTGAGAAGGATGTTGAGCATGTTACTGTGCTTGATAGGAAGAGGAAGAGGACATGCTTCATGAAGGAGGAGCCGAGTGTCTTCAGCAGCATGACTAAAACAATGAAGGAGGTGGCCACCATCATCGGGGAGAGCAAGAGTGCGGACGTCCATCCTGATCTCTACAACGCCATCATGGAGCAGATTGGCTTCAGCCCAGAGGCTCTCACGGTGGCTCTCAGCCACCCGCTGGACAACAACGACCAGGGTGTTGCGTTTGTTGCCATGGGAGCAGGTGCTCTGGCTGAGGACCTGGCTGGGCAAGCACTACTACTAGTGTTGCTTCTGCTGGTGGTGACGGCGTGCATGATCCTCGATGGCAATGGCGACAAGGACGACGATGACGACATATATTTTGTGTAGTTAGGGCTTGAAAACAATCTTATGGTTTGTATATTTGGTGAGGTGGTATATACTAACCCTCATGGTGATCCTCGCGGTGATCACGAACTTCCGGTGGAAGGATTACACCCTCTTTTGAATGCGGTGGTAGGATGACACCAAAGTAGTGCTAGGTTGAACTTGCTATGATCATGCATGCTTATTAATGCTCTTACGCTCCATTGGTTGCTCCCAGAGTTCTTAATTGCTTGTTGTTTGTGTGTTCTAATCCTTGTTGCTTGAACTTATTGCTCGTTTGCACTGCCAAAGCAAGTAATATGTTGTGTTCGGAGGTAGGGTTCCAGGGGTTTACAATTCATGAAAAGTTTACAACAAATAAGTTTCAGGGTACAACAACAATAACCATAGAGGGGGGGGGGGGGGGTTAAGACTAGGCAGGTGGCAGAAGATGCTTACTTCAAGCATGTGCAAGAAGCATTCATGCAGCAATGTTGAGGTTGGCAAGGTGGATCGACTGTTAGGGCTAAAGAACTTCATCATCTTCCTCCAGTTCATCGTCATAACATTGATGTGGTGTTGGTGTGCTCGGTGTGAATGTGTGCAAGGAGTAGTAATATTCATAAGCTCACCAAGTAGGGTACAAGGTGAGCACAAGTCTATGCTCGTGTGTAACCAACCAACGTGCACTCGTGCAAGCACATACAATGCGAGCAACCAAACACGGTGCATAAGCGTCGTTACAATAAAAAAACATGCAGACAACTAATCAACAAGCAAATATTGTTTTTTTGCCTGTATATGTTAAACTAGGCCCAACAGAAACAAATATGCAAAAGGACAAAAAAAGATGCAAACACGAGAGCGACGTTTTGGCTCTCGGATGCATCTGCACCCACGCCGACGAAAAAAATCAAAACAAATTCAAAAAAAATCAAAATATTCCATTTTTTTGTGTGGTAGGTAATTTGATGTGTGAGGAACGCTTCAAAATTCAACTTATTTGAAGATCTGAGTAGCTCTCGGCAAAAAAAAACAAATCGGGATCTGTAAAAAAGGTTTACTGTTCACAAACTTTTCTGACCCGATTTGTCTTTTTGGTCCAGAGCTGCTCAGATGTCTAAATAACTTAAAATTTGAAGCAAACTTCACGCATCAAAATATCTACCACATAATGTTTTTTTGAATTTTTTTCAATTTTTCTAGTAGTGTAACTGATCATCTTCATCTCGTCTCACCCCCCCGCGCCCGAAGTTCCCCTCAAATGCCGCCGCCGCCGCCGACCTCGCTCTCGCCATGCTCCCCAACGCCTTCAACCGCATCAACCCCATCCCCACGCCAGATCGCCGCCCTCGTGCTTAACCACCCGTCGTCCAACCTCACCACCGCATCGGCCCGCTCCCTCGCGGCGTCCCTCCTCGCCGTCGCCCCGGCCCTCCCGACGCCCGTCGCCAACCGCGTCCTCAAGCTCCTCTGGCACCACGCGCCGCGCGCGCTCCTCTTCTTCCACTCGCTCCTCCACCTCCCCGCCCGCGCGCACGCCGTCTCCCCCTGCACCATCGACCTCGCGCTCGACCTCTCCGCGCGCCTCCGCCACCCCCGCCAGCTCACCAACTCCATCCTCGCGCTCTTCCCGCGCCTCCGCCTGCCCTTCACCCCGCGCACTTTCCCCATCCTCTTCGAGCGCTTCGCCGCGTCGCAGCGCCGGCCCGACATCGCCGTCCGCCTCTTCCTCTCGCTCCACCGCTCCCACCGCGTCGTGCAGGACCTCCCCCTCTTCAACTCCCTCCTCGACGCGCTCGGGAAGTCGCGTCATGCCAGCAAGGCCGCCTCCCTCGTCCGCGCTCTCGAGCGCCGCTTCCCCCCGGACGTTGTCACGTACAACACCCTCGCTGACGGATGGTGCCGCGCCAAGGACACATCCCGCGCGCTCGACTTGCTGCGGCAGATGGCCGAGTCCGGCATCACACCCACCAAGACAACCTATAATATCATCCTCAAAGGCTTCTTCCGTGCTGGGCAGATACAGCACGCATGGAACTTCTTCATCCAAATGAAGAAGAGGGGTGCCAAGGACGAGAGCTGTAAGCCGGACATCGTATCGTACACTACCATCATTCATGGGCTGGGTGTTGCTGGGCAGCTAGACAAAGCTCGCAAACTGTTCGATGAAATGTCTAAAGAAGGTTGCACGCCATCAGTGGCAACTTACAATGCGCTTATCCAGGTGATATGTAAGAAGGGAAATGTGGAGGATGCAGTCACAGTGTTTGATGATATGGTTCGACAGGATTATGTGCCAAATGTGGTCACCTATACCGTCTTGATTCGAGGTCTCTGCCATGCTGGGAAAATCGACCGTGCTATGAAGCTCATGGAGAGAATGAAAGATGATGGCTGTGAGCCAGTTGTTCAGACATACAATGTTCTAATAAGATATTCATTTGAGGAAGGGGAGATCGAGAAGGCCTTGTGTTTGTTTGAGAGGATGAGTAAAGGAGAGGACTGCCTGCCTAACCAAGATACATACAATATCATAATAAGTGCAATGTTTGTGCGCAAGAGGGCCGAGGACATGGCAACGGCGGCGAGGATGGTGATGGAGATGGTGGAAAGAGGCTACTTGCCTAGAAGGTTCATGCTCAACCGTATTCTAAATGGGTTGATGTTGACAGGGAATCAGCAGATTTCTAGAGATCTGTTGAGAATGCAAGAGAAATATAGACGCCTGCGACGAGAAATAAGATTATGATTGCCAGTGAGTTCTGCAATGGCATAAGTACTCAATGTTTTGCGCATCTTCAGGCTTGGGTACAGAAGTATGGTGCAACCCTCATGCTTAGCAATTCATACTTGATACTCCTGTGGTGGTGTTATGATCAGTCTGATATCTCAGGGACACTTGATTGTTGGTATGTATTCTGAACCAGTCCATGGAGTTTGCTGTATTGTTTGTGGCTTTGTGCATATCTGATTAGTAGTTGAAGTTTTTTTTAGCTTGTGTGTTAGCTCTTCGTTAGCTGCATGCTCTATTTGTAATTACAAAGGATCAAACTGCAAAGGTATATAGTTACTAGGATTCTGTACTAGTAGGATGCTGCAAGTGTTTCTCTAGAAGTAAGATAAGGTCTGCTCATGCTTTACGCTACTAATCAATGATAGAATATATATGCCAAATATAACATGAAGCTATGAGATTCTTGGTCATCAGATTGTGTGTGGAGGGAGACTGTATTAATTATCCAAATACTTGCAACAAGAAACAAAGCTAGCAGTGACTTTTAGTTGTATTGTGTCAGAGGCAAGTTTTGAGTTGTGCTTGGAATTTCTCATGGTTAAAAAGAGTTATTATTGTGGTATGCTGTGCGGAATCTGCACAGTTGGTTTTTGGTAAATGTTATGGGTTGAATATGGATGGTGCAAACACAAATGATAAGTAAAATATTTCTTTGGTTTTATTTCTGCTCTGCAGGTTTCGAGGGTGCTGGGTATCTAGCAAATCAGTGTTTTCTTTCACTGACCTGACTGTGTGAGCGAGCATACTGCCCGACACCAAAAAGGTAGGTTCTCTGTTGTTCAAGATAAACATACTTCTTTTGGTGTTTTCTTCATAGTCTTAGTGTCGGGCTTTCACATATATGTGTGCTGATTCATTCTAGCTGTTGTGAGCAATAAAATCCTTTCTGAAACTAGTTTGATGGCTAGCCTCATGTAGTTATCTGTACTACAATTCTGGCTGTATGAAGTGACAAGCAGTATTGATTTGTAACTCTTATCATATTCTTTAGACTAAGTCAGAAGCAATCATATCTTG
The DNA here is from genome assembly GCA_022496015.1 of Hordeum marinum. Taxonomy (NCBI): domain Eukaryota; kingdom Viridiplantae; phylum Streptophyta; class Magnoliopsida; order Poales; family Poaceae; genus Hordeum; species Hordeum marinum. Next base: position 333,194,741 of record CM039677.1, on the reverse strand, counting down.
GACAGATAAACGTTGATGTTTGTATCAACTGTCAAAAGATGGTACTTGACCTTTAGTCCCTCCTCCAACATAACACTTACACATGAGTGCAATGCCTGCAATATAAACAAGCCTTATAGAAGATGACATACACTCATTTTGTGGTTTATTAGTAGTATAGGGAGATTTTGATACACGGAATTTATGGAAAGAATGTTCTGAAATCTTCTTTGATTTCCTTCCGATTGGTGGTCTTAGTTTACCATCAATGTATTTAGCAGGAATCCCTGAACTCTTGTTTGTCATTCTTCTCTCGCGCCCATTGGTAACTTGGTACACACTATCTATTTAATTCTCTTTCCTGCCTTTTTGTGCATCCAAAACCTTTGCATCCAGACATTGTGAGAATCCTATAATCCAGAGAGACCCTTACATGACGAGTAGATTGAACTATGCATGTGTTAAAAGAACTAGCGAGCAACTCAGGCTCACCTGCTTATAGCTCGAATCACGAAAGTATAGAGCCAGAGCCGAGCAACTTTTTCAACTCTTTACGTTAAAGAGCCAAGCCCGAGCAGCTTTCGAATTTTCATTAGCTTGCTAAGGGCCAATTTATAATCTTATATTAAAAAAATATCAGTCCACAACTAATATTTGACAGTTGAGATCCTAATAACTACGCAAGGCTTTGTTGGACCATGTCCATGCCAAAAGGCCGTACCTAACTTATGTGTGTGTTTATTTGACTCTTGAACTTGTACAAGGTTGGTCTATAAATAGTTGGCAATGGGTAGTCTTATAATTTCTAGGGTTTTCGTTGATTCTTATTCGCATGAGATTTCTTATATCTAAGTCGATTTCTGAAAAGTGCATTCTGTTTAGTGAAAAGTGAAAAGTGCAACCTGCACTTCTTTAGGAAAGTGTAATTTTTGAATAAAAGTGCAAGTAATATTTTTCTGAACTGTACTTTTCATAATCGACTTAGACGTAAGGAAGTCTCAGTTTACTTATTTATAAATGAATCGAATCTCCAGAATGTATGCTATAACACATATAGTACTCATACTCACTGGGTACACCTAGGACATGTTTGCTGCCTACATTGAACATCGATTCCCTAGCCAAGACTGGGATACATCTGTGGCGTGTGTAGTTGTCTGCACCGTTTCTCTACCCTGGTCGGCTTGGGCCCTTTTAATTGTTCGCATCAGACTCTGGTGGGGCTGGGCACATACAATGGCATCTTGTTTGGTTACTTGTAAACCTGCATCAAATGGTCTCTGATCACCTCTTTTCGTCGATGGTGAGCCAACCTATGGAGTGATAACCCCATCTATCGAAGTCTCTAGTTCCACTTTCTCAAAAAAATCAACAGAAAGTCTAAATTGTCTATCACACGACATCACAAATTGAACTAAGCTATACACGTGTCATCACAAAGATTACAGCAAAGAAATCGTATGATGCCATGTGAAACAGAAACACAATTTATGCATAAAAAATGTGTAGATGTATGCAGCAGCATCAAAAAATTGTATTCTCTGCATAGAATCGAAGCAAAGTATATACATCAGATGGCTTTGGATATAAGCAACATTAGGGAGATTGTGTCGAAGATGATGTTGGCGCTGAGATAGTACTTCTCCTTGGTACTAATCGCACAAAATTGAATCAAAGAGCAGGACTACAAGCACGTGTTGTTGGCACATATTGCGCATACCAAGGGTCAAATGCTGTTTTTTTGTTCTTGAGAAAAAGGACTTTTCTCCCAGTTTCCTTTAAAGAAACTAGTGCAGTTCTTACAGAAAAAAAGAGAAGAAAAGGATGCTCTTCTAGCCATTAAATGATGCTTGTTCAAGGTCTCCAGGCGAGGCTCGAAGCGTAAGATCATCAGCCTGGAGCATGACGATGTGAATCTGAAGCCCAGCATGTGCTCCGATGAGGAAGACTTGATCTAGTCGCGGTGTCCTGATAATCTCTTGCAGCTCTGTCTTCCCCCCCCCCCCCCCCCCCGCGTTACGCGTTGAATTTGCTTGTTTTGCTGTTGCTGTTGGAGTTTTTTTTTTGAATGTTGGTAGGAGATCTACCAAATTCATTGGGCATGAACTATGGGGGCATTACCCTGGTGTGGTCTCAGCCTCCACCTAAGAAAAAAAAAACTGTGAGGCAATCCTGTGAAAATCTCATACCCAACAGAAGCAGCATGTCTTGGTGGTCCACCTAACTCTCTCTCCATCGGTACCTTTTTACTGCAAGGCTCGCTTTTGCTCTCGTTTTAAAGTCCTCGTTTGTCCATTCCCTACTTCCTTCATCCTTTTTCAGCGAGGAAGCAAGTTCCTCTGCAAGAGCCCGCTTGGCAATGCAAGCGACGGCCTTTTTGTTTTTCTCCTCCACGGCGACAGCTCCTCCAACGTGGATCCATGGGGCAGCGGTCCATGCTGGAGCGATGGCCATGCCCTAGTGAGGAGAGAATACAGGCTATGGCCCAAAGGGGCAAAACATCAGGAAAGGTCTGATGCTATGAAAGAAAGAAAGAAAAGAATCAGCCCGTGTCAAAAGGTATTTTGGCGCCTGCCATGTTCCACTGATTAATTTCCTCTATCACTATGCTATGAAGGGCACGAGGGCCAGTTCCTGATGCTGGAAGATACGCCTGTTGCTCTCTTTTCATATTTCCCACGCAATCAGGTGAATCATGGACCGTGGCCTTCTTTACTTCCTTCGGCGCACAAATCCACTTGGCTGGACATCCATTCCTTAATGTTGGATGCAGCAGCCCAGTTTCCTGGTCGTAGATGGGGCATGTTGGCTTGCAATGCAATCTGGTCCCATACTTGGCGAGCCCTACGAGGTGCAGCGGCGTTTCCAGGTTCCTGATGCAAAGTGCACGAAAGTAGCTGTTGATCCATCCTTTTCTGAGATCGAGCACGCCCAAGTCGCCAACTTCCTTAGGCCTGCTGAGAAGTGCCCAGCTGACATGGAACTTGCCCCCAGTGCATTCGTCCTCTCCAGCCCACAACCATGCACAACATATCTTGACTAAGCGTTTCATCGCCCAGACCGGAAGGCAGCATACTGAAAGCAGGTATGTTGCGAGTGTGGATAGAGCAGATTTGAGGAGAACAAGACGGCCGCTTTTGGCCATAAGACCTACTTTCCATGTTGCTGTTTTCTGGCCAAATTTGTCCATGAGGGGGTAGAGATCAATCTTCCTCAGTGTGCGCAGCGATAACGGCATTCCCAGGTAGGTCACCAGGAAAGAGCCCATCGGAATGTTCAATGTCTGCAAGATTTCTTGCAAGTTGTAGTTTTGGCATTGTATAGGGAGAGCCACACTCTTAACCAAGTTTGCTATCAGGCCCGTGACCCACCCGAAGAGATTCAAAATCAGCTTAACCATTTTCGCGTCACTCTTCAATGGGTTTATGAACATTGCCACATCATCCGCGTAAAAGGAGCACCCCAGCACCGCTCGTTGTCCAGGCAGCTTGGACAACATGCCTGCCTCTGTGGCCATGCTGAACATTCTTTGGAGTGGGCCATAGCGAGTATGAAGAGGAAGGGAGAGAGCGGGTCCCTGCCTTAGCCCTTGCTGATGAAGCACCGGCTCCGATGTGTGTACGTTGATGAGAATGCACGAATATGCGGTTCTTAAGATCATTGCAATCCACTCGCACCACCGCATGCCAAAGCCACGGGGCATGTCCAGGATATATGACCACGACACCGAGTCGAAGGCCTTCGCTATATCTAACTTCAGAAAAATCGAAGGCTTCTTTGTTCTGTGGAAGGATCGCACTGTATTCCGGATGTGAAGGAAATTCTCTTAGATGCATCTCCTTTTGATGAAAGCGCTCTGGCACGGTGGACGAGGTCATTGAGCTCGGGAGCGAGCCTACTCGCTAGTATCTTGGAGAAGGTCTTAATGATGCTGTGTACTAGCGAGGATGGCCTAAAATCATATCTGCCCCATGTTTTTCCGGGATCAAGACCACGATGGCCTTGCTGATTCTGGCCAAACTGCGGCTGCCCATGTGATATGATGATGTTCTAGCAAGCTTTGAAGAAACCTCCAGCCGGTCTGGGCGCTTTGTCCGCAGGCATATCGTCGACTGCCTTCTTGATCTCCTCCAAGCAGAAACCATGCTTTGTGTCATGCAGTTCCACATGATCGAGATCAAGCTCATCCCAGTTAAGGGTTACCATGGGCTGCTGCGCTTGGCCGAAGATGCCCGTGAAATGGTCATGTGAAAGACGATGGTGGCCGTGAGGGAAGCGCCATCTTTGACCCCGACGAGACACAAAGTCAAGATGGCCGCAAACCCTTCATGGTCGGGCACGACGGCATTGGGTCCATGTTTGGTGATGACAGCGAAGGCATGGGCGACCCCCTCATGGAGGAGCAAGTTGGCTTGGGCCATTTTTCGCTAGATCATGAATTCCCGGAAGACTATGGTCTAGATGAAGAAGAGGATGATGTGGACATCGAAGGAGAGCCATTGTTCGAGGAATCGCTCCCAACCCAAGCCAATGCAAAGAAAAAGCGAAAGAGCAAGCAGACCAAAGCATACACACAAAAGGAAGACAAACTTCTGTGTGAATGTTGGAGGGACATTGACCAAGACCCCAAGATAGGAGCCGAGCAAAAGGCTTCGACATTTTGGATAAGAGTGCACCGCGAGTTCCACAAGCGCAAGAACTTTAAACTATACCAAATGGAGAGCAAGCGTGGGTAGGTCTCTCTTGGTAAGCGTTGGAGGGTGATACAACAAGAGTGCAACAAGTTTTGCTCCACTCTTGAGGGTATCGAGGCCCGTCCCGTGAGCAGCATTGACATGAAAGACATGGTATGCCTGACGTGCTTGCTTATATTGATTTTTCCGTACCTTGTTTATCTTGCTATGCCGACATGCTTGCTCATTTGTAGGTCTTCCAAGATTTGAAAGCATTCAAGGTTCACTATGAGGGCAAATCTTTCAACCTCACTCATTGTTGGATGATCATCAATGGAGAAGAGAAGTCCAAAGCACAATACGCTGCCATCAAGGCGCGTGGAGGGAAGGAAGCATGGTGAGGGGAAGAAGTCGCGGTCGCGGGGGAAGACCAACTCCAAGAAAGAGGACAAGCGCGAGGCGGCATCCCTTGCCTTACAAGCTACTTTGCAAGGCATGATGGACACCAAAGAGTTAAGAGGGGAGAAGCGTCGACAAGCCAAGGAGAGGCAAGTTAAGGCTCTCATGGAGATATAAAACAAGAAACTAGCGTTGAAGGCGGAGAAGCAAGCTAAGATGCTAGAGATCGACGCCAGCGAAGCTGCCACAAAAGCAAGAGAAGTCTGACTCGCTTGCATGATGAAGGGGGTCGAGCTCATGAAGGTGGACTTGAGCACCTTCTCTCCGAGGAAACGGTCTTGGTTCGAGAAGATGCACCTCGACATGATGAGCTTCGAAGACCATTGATCCATGCCGCGGTGTGCGGGCATGACCACGGCCGAGATGGCGTGACCGAACTACATTCTCATTTCGTGTGCTGGCATGTGTGCCGACCCGTTGGCAAGTGCGTCCATCTTGAAAACTACGTGTTTTTTTTGTAGGCTGACATATCGTTGGCGTGAACTCTAGACGCTAGCATGGTAAATGACATGATATGTGGACACAAGCCTTTTTTTAGAATAAAATCTGTTTGTGTGTGAACGAAAAATGGATCGGCGCGTTGAACGCGCGGCCGATCCATTTATAAAAAAGGACGGACGAACCGATCCAAATGAACAAAACATGAACAAAACGTGTATCCGTTTGGATTCGTGCGGTTGGTGACAAGTAATGCCGTGTCCAGTATGAGTTCGGAGACGATGTGGAGCTGTCTCTTGAATGCGGCCCACGCAATGTTTGCTCCATTCCTTTAGTGCCTTGCTCACTGGGAAAAGTTTAAGATCGAATCGCGCAAGCGGGCCCCGATTACCTGTGTCCATGTTTCAGGCCTGCTGCGCTACCTCCCTGAAACCTGCGAGGAACTGCCGGTTGCTGTTGGAGTGGTTAGGTCAGACTCCCATACGTGGAGAAAACAAATAGTTGTATATTTAAATTTAACAAAAATATATAGCATATACATGTATTGAAACCAATACAAACTAAATTCAAGACTTTAATGCGGTATTTGAGAGTTTACTTGTCATGGACTACTGAATTGTAGCTCGCAATTCTCCACTTCTACCTCGCCTTATCTTTACTTTGATGTGAAGTGTTGGGAAACCATGCAACAATGAAGATGCAATGCTAATCATCAAAAGATGAAAAAGTAAAATAATACAGATACTTATGTGTAAGTGAGTTATATATTTTTCACTGGATACAAAATAAATAATAGAAAAAATTCTTATGGAAATTTGATCAAAACTTTATCACTGGATTTTAATATCGACAAACTTATTTGGTTCCTGGGAAAATAAACTTCTTTCGAAGTACAAATCTTTTTTAACCCGATCAATATTTACAAAGTAAAGTGACCCTCATGACTCCAGAAAAAACTAACTAAGGATCCAAGTATCAATTGTAGCAAGTGACGGTAATACACATGTTACTACAACAAATACTTTAAGATACAGTGTTCATCTATATTTATAGTAGAATATCCGTGCGTCGCCATGTCGCAAAAAGATAGCGAACCAATCTGTGGTTGGATGGTTAGAGTGATAGTGGTATTCCTAGCCCACCAGGTACAAATCCTGGTGCTTGCATTATTCCTGAATTTATTTTAGGACTTCCGGCGATGCACATTCAGTGGGAGGAGATGTTCCTGTTGACGACGAGACGCCTACGATAACTTAGATTTAGAAATTGCAGCTACATCTTGACTCGATGAACTAGGGAACTCCTGTTTTGATGAGCTACCCATATGCTTCATGGGAAAGATATCTTCGAAGAAAGTCGCATCATTCGACTCCATGATTGTACCAACATTCATGTCAGTATCTCAAATTTTACAATCAAGAATCTATAACCAATGCTATGAAAAGCACAACCAAAGAAAACACAATCCATAGTTTTTGGTCCAAGCTTTCGCTTATTTGGAATTGGTATATTTACTTTTGCTAAGCATCCCCAGGTTCGTAGGTAAGAGAGTTTTAACCTTTTCTTTTCCCATTCCTCGAATTGAGTTATCTCTTTGCTTGTGGGAACTCGGTTTAGGACATGACATGTAGTCAATATCGTCTCCTCTTGTCATGCCTCGGAGAGACCCGATGTGCCTAACATGGCATTAACCAAATCAGTTAGAGTACGATTCTTTATTTCGGCTACCCCATTTTACTGAGGTGAATAGGGAGGCGTCCTCTCATGGATTATACCATGTTCCACACAAAAAGCATTTTTTTGGGAAAATACTCTCCACCATGATCGAACCTAAGCCTCTTGATTTTTTGATCAAGTTGATTTTCCACTTCAGCTTTATAGACCTTGAAGAAATTTAAAGCCCCATCTTTTGATTTAAAAAGATACACATGGCAGTATCTAGTGGAGTTATCGATTAAAATATTTCTTTTCATCTTTCGTCAAAACATTATTCATTTCACAAAGATCTGAATGTATGAGTTCTAGTGACGCAAGATTTCTTGTTTCCGGAGTTGTATGAGACTTACAAGGTTGCTTAGCTTGCACACAAACTTGACACTTAGGTCCCTTGACAACGATGAAGTTGTGGATTAAGTTCAACTTGGCTAGCCGTGTCATACAACCAAAATTAACATGATAGAGACGTGAATGCCAGCCATTTGATTTACTATTGTTGCAAACATGATTAAATTTTTTATTACAAACGTCTGACAAGGATAGTCTGAACAAGCCTCCTGACTCATAGCCTTTACCAACAAAAGTTCCATACTTGAATATTACAAATTTATTGGACTCAAAGACAAGCTTGTAGCCATCTCTACATAGAAGAGATCCGCTAACAAGATTTTTATTAACGGAGGGGACATAATGCACATTCTTCAGTCGCACGATCATTCTCGAAGTAAACTTCAGACCGACTGTGCCAACACCACGAACAAAAGCACTTGAACCGTTGTCCATCGGCACGGAAGTAGTCCAGGCGGCCTGATAAGAAGAAAACATGGAAATATCAGTGCATACATGTATATTAGCATCCATGTCAATCAACTAATCAGGGGAATGACATACTGAGAAAATAGTGGGAAGTATACCGTACCCAACATCCTTCATCTCAACGTCACCAATGACAACATTGGCGATCTTGTCGCCTTTCCCATGTTGACGCTTGTCATAACGGTTAGGACAACTAGGTGCCCATTGATCAGGATCTCCACAGACATGACAAACACCTTTCTTCTTCTTGAAGTTGGTGTGCTGCGAAACCTTGTTCTTTCTATCAAACTTTTCCTTACCATCGAACTTTCCCTTGTTCTTGAATTTACAGGGCTGGGAGTTTTTCTTCTGTACCAGACTGGCACTGGAACCTTCCTCAATACCTCGATCACGTATGTCTTTTGCTCTCGCCTTTTCTTCCACATCAAGAGCACCAATGAGATCCGAAACGGAAAACTGCTACCTCTAATAATTCAGAGGTAGCAAAGTTCCTCCACGAAGGACGAAGCTTAGTGATGATACCTCCGACAACAAACTTCTCCGGTAACATAGAATTGAAGTGCTCAAGTTCTCTAGCAACTGACTGTATCTCGTGATCTTTCTCAACCACGGAGTGTTCATCAGTCATCCTATAATCATAGAATTGTTCCATGATATACAGCTTAGTGCTCGCATCTGAGACCCCAAACTTGGCCTCGAGTGCGTTCCACATATCTTTTCCATTATCAACTGACACATAAGCATCAACTATGTTCTCACCAAGAACACTCAAGAGAGCAGCCTTAAACAAGGTATCCGTTTTCTAAATAGCTTGTTCCCGTTGAGGATCAAGATCTCCTTCAGGTTTGCCAAGAGTGAAGTCATAGCAGCTCATGGTTTGAAACCATAGAACGACCCTCACACGCCACCTCTTATAGTGCACACCCTTAAACATAGGAGGCCTCATGAAAGCAGCAAAACCAGTCGGGGTAAATTGCCTATAATAAGGTTTTGGGATTGTTGGATATATGAGCAATTTACCATATGATTTTATTAACAGAAATAGTAGATAAATCATGACTATCATAACAACTATAAGACAAGTCACGCAATCATACAGAGTATGCAAATAGTATCTAAAGTGGTGAGTATGAACGAAACATATCTAGAACAGAAACTACAACAACAAACCGTGGCAAGAACTCAAACAAAAAGAACACGAACACGTGATGGGTTGCAACAACACCAGCAACCGTGGGATTGGCATTGACGTCATCACCGGCCATGTTATCGAAGAGCTTGTTGACGTCGGGAAAGAAGTCGTCGGCGGTGTTCGTGGCGTCTGTGATGAGTAGTCGCACAAAGCGCTCCTCAAAAACCCTACCACCCTTCTCCCGTACATGACCCAAAGTGGTGGGGTTTTGGAGGCTTACTGTCCTGACCTGGGGTGCATGCTGCAAGCTGGGATGGGGAAGAACCTGACAACAGCTTAGAGATTTGAACTTGATGGTCTAAGGAAGATGATGTTCTAGTGTCTCTCTGGAGAGGAGCGACCTATCTTTTATAGGCATAGGAGGAGGAGGCGAATAGACAGCGACGGGAGGCGAAACAAAAGAGGGAGACGAAGGGTGCAGCGTTCGTATTCAATCTCCACTACAACAAAGCCTTTCAGCTGTCGAGTGACCTTTCGTATACCAGTCGTGCATGCCAAAAATTTAGACATCGTCTTGGCTCATTCCCGCAACCCACGGCGCGTCATGACGAGGCATGGCATGGCGAGGCAGGCGACGGAGGAGCGCGCGTGTATGTCTCTCTTGTTCGCATGCTTATACATGTGGAGAAACATCCTCCCTTATATGTAAATCCAACTCCTACCAAACTAGCAATGTGGGACTAAACTTTAGTCCCACCTCTTGCCTTGCGCAAATGGGCTTAGTGGGCCTATAGGATTTATCAGGAATTCTGAAACTGGTTATTGGGTTGGGCCATATATGGATCAAATTCCAACAGATTATGTTTGTAGGCTGTCCATATTGCCGATACCAAGGGGAAAGGATGATTGTTGCACCAAGTGGAAAGGATGACTGTTGCATTCCCGTCGAATGTCACGAGGGGTTGCTGTTCTAGGCATTCTACACCCACAGGAGATTGACATTTAGGCGTCCCATGGGGTGGAAGGTACCCGTCAGCCTAAAGCTCGATGGTGGTGCTGGCAGTGATGGTGTAAGGCATCCGTTGTCCTCTCTTGATGTCTGTTGAGTGGATTTTATGCATACTTTTTAGAGTATATTCTAGTGTCAAAATCCCTCATATCATATCCATCTAGTACTTATTCATGTCCCCAATGCATAGTTTTCGGTATTTACTTGTTTACCAAGTACGTTGCACACTTTTTATTTTTATTTTTATTTAGTTTTTATTAGTTTTCTTTTCTTTTGTGGTCTTTGTAGGTGTGTTGACATGTTCATGGACTTGAGACATCAAAAGAATCAAGCTAGGAGTCAAACCGGAGAAGTTTCAGGAACCGGATCGAGGCCCTTTGGAGAGTTTGATGATTTGATATTTATTAAAGTGTCCAAAATGAAGATATAAGGCCACTGATGTATGTGGATTTTCCTTAGCAATCCAGCAACCCCAAGAACGACTAAATCAGAATTCGTATGAAGAAATGGCGACCAAAATACGAAAGTACTCCAAAAGCTCCAAACAGAATGACAACCTTCCATGCGAGCGTTTATGCTTGTTTGGGCGGTCGTATGACCCTTGGGGAGCTTCGAAAATTGGTAAGAACTTTCCTGATTTTGATTCTATTTCACCCCCGTATTTCCCTACGGGATCCTTGATGACCAAGTTCTCGATGTGGATTTGGCTCCCCTTGAGCCCTTGGATGAAAAGGAGGAGGCTAGATCAGCGAAGGACACCCGAGGAGGACTCCTATATGAAGAGATCCAACCCTAGTCGCCGTCTCATTCCATCTCCATCCCCCACGAGTCTCATTTGCATCCACCACACCTCCATTGCAGCAAACTCCACCATAGAGAAGGTCCAAGACAAGGCAGGGAGAAGGGAGGAGGCACCTCCCATGTCCAGCACTTCATCACCATCGCCATGCATCTCCCCATCTCTATCTCCAACTCCATGTTGGATTGTAACTTGTCCCTAAACCCTATGTACTCCATCACCATGTTTGATTAATTTATTAGTTCTTGGGGGAATAAGATGAAATCTTGTACGTGCTAGTAACGATTGTATTGCGCGATATGATATCCTCTTTGCATGTTTATGTTAGTAGTCTTCTTGACACTGGCTGAAGTCGACCATCCAATGTATGCCAATTTTGGACGGAAGGTTATTAATGTTGGCGAACCGTGTGGTTGGCGAGGTGGGTGACGCGATAGACCCCATCTCCCTTCGCAGCGAATCGTAACCAATGAAGAGCAAACACGCCCCATTGATGAATGGCTGCAAGAAATGGTAAGAGACCATGAATTAAATATTTGTGAAACTAACTTGCAGCAAAATAATGAGGATCACAAAGAACAAATGAACTTGGACGCACAAGATGATACACATGAAGAAGTGAGCTCACAGGAAGAATCTAACAAGAGGAGGACAAACGGTTTTACCGCCTTCTCACAACTACTACTTTTGATAGTTATTTCTTGCAATTATTTGAACTGCTCATTGATCAATGCATGTATACTATGGATATGAGGCTACTAACAAATTTGTTAGATGAATGTGCATTCATGTTATGTTCCTCATATCCAGTTTCTTGCAAGAATTATAATAATAAGAACCACTTGGAATTTCAATGTGCAAATTCCCCTGACAAGGTCACGTCATATTATCATAGTGTTCTTATGTTTAAATTAGTACTAGTGGTTGGGGCGCCACCTGGTGGCGCCTCCTGAAAGGAAGTTGGGCGGTGCCAACTGGGAAGCGCCCCTTTCACTTTCCTAGCATAGAAGTGATACGGTAATACAAATACAACTAACAACATTACAAAGGTGGCTTAGCAAGCTCTTCCACCCAGAGCAAACCCAAAAGGGGAAAACAACAGCCCACAACACCCTACATGCCTTCACAGCCAGCAAGAAGTGCATTGTGCTATCATTAGAGTTGATCTTCCCTAATAGGCCATGTAAATAGCAGGAAGCTTACACATCAGTGTCCTGAATAATGTGTTTTTCATGATCTGAAGCATCAATACCTCCTCAGTTGACAAGGACATCCTAGATCACCACGGCCTACTCATCATCGAACCTGAAGATTTCTCGAAGCGCGACAATGACCTCCGGCTTCCGCTGCTCTTTGAACTGGCTGGCAAGAGCATCCAGGGCAGCCTCGGTGATGACCTCGCCATTTTATTATGATGCCCCTTGAGGTTGCTAGCTCTTGAATGGTTAGTGTCCCTTGAGGTTGCTGGTTCTTAGCTTTGACATATGCCCATGTAAAAATGATAATTTAGAACTTGTAAGGATTCATAAACATATACATGATTTCAAATCTAATGCTCCTTGAGTACACACTATAGTGGACTAAGATAGTAGGACTCTCTTACTTATGAACTAAAGTTAACTAAAGATCTGACTATATATAGCGGTTGCCTGGTAACCGACGAGCTGAGATGTGGCGCCGCCTGAGGTGTGCATGGACGGTGCCAGATAGGTGAGCGCGCTTTTCATTTTGCTTTTTGCTCTGTAGGCAGCGCATGTACATGCAAGTGTTTCCGGACTTGTGCAACAAAGTGAACTCTGATGTACTGGTTGCAAAGTAAGATACAACAACATAAATGCATTGTTGTTCACATGTGAAGCGAGTGGAATCACATGACGAGGAATGTAATAGCAATGACAGGTGCATTCTGCAAGTTGAAGAAGCAAGATTCAACGGTAGAAATGCATTAAGTGATGCATACGAATTTGATATAATTGAACATTGTAACAATGGAATTTTGCAATTTGGCAGGAAAATCTATATCTATACCTACTAATAAAGCAAGGTGATATTCTTGGTGTCGTCTCGCTTAGATGATTTCATATTTATGAATATATACATGAGGTGGTACTAATTCAGGGGACTCATGACAACATTACATCTGCCCGTCCGCGAAAACCAAACAAAGCCGGCCCACCTGAGGACAAGGCGCAGGAAGCTTGGGCTTTGGCCCAAAAAATCCATTTTTTGGCAAAAAGTAATTGTGGATATGCAGACTTTAACCGGCACCCTTCCTTATGCTATCTGGCCAAGGCGACCAATACAACACTCGCCTGGTCTTTGAAAGAAAGAGTTGATTGAACGATTTAATAGTACCACCTCGCCCTTTTATGATTCAACCACCCTAATTTAAATATGTCTTTGAGTTTCTTTGATATATGTAAGGAGAGCTTAGAGAGCAGGATTTCAAATAGCCCGAGAGACAAATAAGGAAGGAAGAGAATGAATCCTAGCATGCCTTGAATGAGCCCCAGGAAGGAAAGGAATTAAAGGATCACGTCCAAGATGGGAGGGGAGAATAAATTAGGGCCCTTGCATGGCCATGAATGATTCAGGTAGGAACGAATGAGCCAAGAAGGAAAGAAATTGATGACCTCTCCGGGTCTGCGCAGAGGTGCTAGCGACGACATGAAATGCCTCTTCCCCTGCGAGATGTGCGGGGTTGCTACCACCACCGCCCACCGCGGCTTCTGACTTTTGTAAATCGGCCATCAAATTAGTTGGTTCATTATTTGATTAATTTGTAGTAGTTCAATTTTTTATATATGTTAACTAAAGTGTGTTAAGCATCGAAGCTACATGCATGATAGAAGTTACTTGGACTCCAAGGATGGACCGAAGATAGATATGTTAGGTTGTTAGTACCCCTATCTTGTTATCTCTTGGAAGGCAAGTTCTAATCTCAACCATGTACGCGACCGATGGAGTTGCGCCCGACTATATTAACATGAATCCGTCTACAAGAACAGGTATGACGTTGAAGCTAGTAGTTTTCACATGGTATCAGCCTAACTTCCATCGCACATCGAGTCTTTCCCATATATTGCTCCCTTGTTTCCGCCATGGCCGCCTCCTTCAACGCTGCACCCGCTAGTCTTTCCGGCCAAATCACCGAGAAGCTGACTCGCACCAACTACATCCTTTGGCGGACCCAAATCATGCAGCAGCTTCGTGGTGCGGGCTTCTTCGGCTACCTGGACGGTTCCATGCCGGAGCCGACCAAGCTTGTCGTCACCAAGGACAAAGACGGGAAAGAGGAAGCTTCACCGAACCCTCTTTATCCGATCTGGATCCATGAGGATCAGCAGGTACTTGGGTATCTTTTGAATAATCTCTCCAAGGAGATACTTGTGCAGGTCACCACCATCGAACACACGTAAGATCTCTAGACAGCGCTGTCGAGCATGTTCTCGGCCCAGTCCCTCTCCCGCATCAACAACATCCGCGTCGCCCTCGCCAACACATAGAAGGGGACGCAGTCCATGTCGAGCTTCTTCGGGCACATGCGCTCGCTCTTTGATGAGCTCGCGACGGTTGGCAAGCCGCTTGGTGACGACGAACTGGTCACCTACATCATCGCTGGCCTGGACCTGGAGTACCAGCCACTCGTCTCGGCACTTGATGCCCGTACCACGCCGGTCTCCCTCGACGACTTGTTCGTGATGCTGAGCAACTTTGCCCAGCGTCTCGCCTTCTTCCAAGGAGGCCAGTCTGGCGGCGGCTTTAAGTCGTCTGCCAACGCTGCCATGCGCGGTCGTGGTGGTGGTTCTTGTGGCTATCGGGGACCCCCACGCGGCAAGGGCAAGTCCAACGGCGGCTCCAACACCAGCAACAACCCTCGCAGCTCCAACAATAGTGGCGAACGGCCCTCCTCCAACAACAACCAGGGCCGCCGCAACTCCTCCAACTCCTCCAACTGGTCGCGCCCTGATGCCATCCGGTGCCAGATCTACGACAAACCTAGCCACTCGGCCAAGGATTGCTGGTACAGATTCGACAATGATGGTGATTCCTCTCAAGATGAGAAGGTGGTGGGCGCCTCCGATGGGTCCTATGGAGTGGACACAAACTGGTACATGGATAGTGGTGCTACCATCCACATCACCGGTGAGCTGGAAAAAGTGACCATGCGGAAGAAGTACCGTGGCCAGGACCACATCCACACCGCCAGTGGAGAAGGTATGAAGATTTTTCATGTTGGTCACTCAATTATGCGTACCCCTAACCGAAAAGTTCATCTTCAAAAAATTCTGCATGTTCCTAGCGCATCCAAAAATCTCCTCTCCGTTCATCGTATTGCCATTGATAATCATGTCTTCCTTGAATTTCACCCCTTTTATTTTTTGATCAAGGATCAGACAACGAGGAAGGTGCTATATCGAGGTAGATGTGTTCGTGGGCTCTACCCCTTGATTCCAAAGATTCGAAGATTCAATAAACAAGCTTGAAGTGTCACCAAGTTATCTTCTACACGGTGGCACGATCGATGAGGACATGTTGCTTTTTCTTTAGTTGAACGAGTGCTTATGAAAAATAAGCTCCCATTTGTTGGAGAGCGTGACATTGAAACTATTTGTGTTTCTTGCAAAAGAGCAAAAAGTCATCAGTTACCTTATCCAATTTCCACTAGTGTCTCTACCAAACCATTGCAGCTTATATTTTCTGACATTTGGGGACCTGCCCCGTCCTCTGTTGGTAGACACACCTACTATGTTAGTTTCATCAATGATTTTAGTAAATTCACTTCGATCTATGTTCTTAAGGAACAATCCGATGTTTTTCAAGTATTTCGTAACTTCCAAGCACTCGTTGAACGAAAATTTGATAGCAAGATCATTACCCTCCAATCTGACCGGGGAGGTGAATATGAGAAATTAAACTCCTTTTTTCAAGAACTTGGTGTCTCTCATCACGTGTCCTACCCCCACTCCCATCAACAGAATGGGTCAGCCGAACGCGAACATCGCCATATTGTAGAAGTTGGCCTTGATCTCCTTGCTGGCGCCTCTATGCCCCTCAAGTTTTGGGATGAGGCTTTCCTCACCGCCGTGCACATTATTAACATACTGCCTAGTCGTGTCATTCAAAATGAAACACCCACTGAAAAACTTCTCCACACCAAACCAGATTACTCTTCTCTCCGTGTGTTTGGATGTGCTTGTTGGCCTAACTTTTGACCATACAATAATCGCAAGCTCATGTTTAGGTCCAAACAATGTGTTTTCATTGGCTATAGTGCCATGCACAAAGGTGTTAAATGCTTGGATGTGTCCACTGGTCGAGTCTATATTTCTCGTGATGTTGTTTTCGATGAGACCAAGTTCCCCTTTGCTGATCTTCATCCTAATGCCGGTGCCCTTTGCCAAGAGATTTTGCTTCTCCCACCTCATCTCACTAGCTTTGATCAAGAGGGGGAAAATAATTGTGTTGATCAAACTTTGACTAATCCTCATAACCGTATGCATGAGCTTTATGATGACGCAGATGACACAGCTGGCAAAAATGGTGAAGAAATCACTCAACGTGATCAAGAAATCAACTCCAATGGCCAGTATTTCACGTGTCCAGCGTTGGGAGACAAATATCCCTCGGGATCGGCCCTGCAGCACCTGATCAGGGCACCTACCTCGGAGTCTGCACGGCTACATGGCATGCCAGAAACCGCTTGCCCACCAGGCGTGCCCATGGCAATTCCTCATGTGACACGTGGAGTCCTATGTCTCGCCAAACCAAGGGTGCCGTACCGCACCAACCAGACGCCGCCACGCGTCAACCTGAAGCACGCTAGCCTAGAGACGGCCCCCACCACTACATGTGCCAATAGCCTTCTGGACCAGATTCAACCGAGCCAATGGACACAGGATCCGGCACTGATCCGACACCATCATTGTGCCATGATGGAGGCCTGAAGTCTGGCACGGTTCAGGCCCAATCATCGCCGCATGATGAGTCTATCGCGGGCACAGGATCTGGCTTGGGATCCTTGGTGCAGCCTGCTGCGGGCTCGTCACGTGCTGAAGCCGCAGAAGATCCTGGCGCGGCGGGCGTGACAGGAACAACGCCAGGAGGATCATCTACGCCCAGAACTACTGCAGTTTCGCCTATGCAGCCACGCATGTGTCTAAAAGGGGTAATCCCACATATTAATTATAAAACCGAATTTGGTCTATCTTGTTGTTCTACAGGTGAAACTTGCACATTTGAGGAGGCGCTGAAAGATGCACATTGGAGGGAGGCCATGGAGGAGGAATACACGGCACTCCGGAGAAATAAAACGTGGCATCTAGTTCCCCCAAGACAAGGTAAAAACTTAATTGATTGCAAATGGGTGTTCTGCATCAAAAGAAAGTCAGATGGATCTATAGAACGCTACAAGGCAAGACTTGTTGCAAAAGGATTCAAGTAACGGTATGGCATTGATTATGAGGACATTCTTAGTCTAGTTGTTAAAGCTGCCACTATCCGTCTTGTATTATCTGTTGCTATTTCCAAGTGATGGAGTCTCACACAACTAGATGTGCAGAATGCATTTCTTCATGGCGTTCTGGAAGAGGAAGTTTATATGAAACAACTTCCTGAGTTTGTGGACAAAAACTCACCACTACATGTGTGCAAGCTTGATAAAGTCTTGTATGGGCTAAAGCAAGCTCCCAAAGCATGGTACTCACGTCTTAGTCAGAAACTACAAGCCGTTGATTTTGCTCCCTCAAAATCTGATACATCACTGTTCATTTACAATAAGTCAAATACATCCATATTTGTTCTTATTTATGTTGATGATATTACTGTCACAAGTTCCTCTGATGAAGCAATAACAGGACTCTTGAAGGATCTGAGTGCTGAGTTTGCTTTGAAAGATCTGGGAGACTTGCACTTCTTTCTAGGGATTGAAGTAAAGAAACATGAGGATGGTCTCCATCTTTCTCAGGAAAAATATGATGCTAATCTGGTAAGAAGGGTTGGCCTGCAAGGATGTAAGCCCTCACTAACTCCTTTGTCCAGTTCAGAAAAATTATCTCTCACAGAAGGAGACCCCTTGAATCAAGAGGACAATACAAACTATAGAAGTCTTGTAGGAGCACTTCAGTACTTGACTTTGACAAGACCTAATATTTCATTTGTAGTTAACAAAGTATGTCAGTTTCTTCATTCACCCACCATAGTTCACTGGGCTGCTGCCAAACGTATAGTGAGATATGTGAAAAATACTATGAGTCTTGGTCTTATCTTCAGTAAATCTTCATCTACTTTAGTTAGTGCTTTTTCTTACTCTGACTGGGCAGGATGCATAGATGACAGACGTTCCACTGGAGGGTTTGCAGTATTTTTTGGACCCAACCTAATATCATGGTGTGCAAAGAAACAAGCCACTGTTTCCAGGTCAAGTACAGAAGCTGAGTACAAGGCACTAGCAAATGCTACGGTAGAAATCATTTGGGTACAGTCCATGTTAAGAGAGCTTGGTATCAAGAACACCAAAGCTCCATGCCTATGGTGTGAAAACCTTGGTGCTACCTACTTATCTGCTAACCCTGTGTTTCATGCAAGAACAAAACATATTGAAATAGATTTCCACTTTGTTAGAGAAAGAGTTGCAAATCGACGGTTGGAAATTCGTTTTGTGCATTCCAGAGATCAGGTTGCAGATGGCTTCACAAAACCACTACCTACAAGAAGCTTTGAATAATTCAAGCGTAATCTCAACTTGACCAAGTTATGATTAAGGGAGGATGTTAAGGATCAAAGCTACATGTGTGATAGAAGTTACGTGGACTCCAAGGATGGACCGAAGATAGATAGGTTAGGTTGTTAATATCTTATCTATGTAACAACTCGCTCCCCTATCTTGTTATCTCTTGGAAGGAAAGTTGTAATCTCAACCATGTACGCGATCGGTGGAGTTGCGCCCCCGACTATATTAACACGAAGCCGTCTACTAGAATAGGTACGACGTTCAAGCTACTAGTTTTCACAAAGTTGAGACAGGTAGACTGTGAACAAATCAAAACACTACTTACATGCAATTCCAAAACATTAAAAATAAAATGTCAAATTTATGAATGAAAATCTTAATTAAATTCAAATTCTACCAATGTATTTGTTAGAATAAAATATTTAAAACTTAGTATATCATTTTATTAAGCAAAACAAAATTCATGTTCAAGAAAGAAAATATTAAGGACAAAATTATTCTAGCTTTCTGAGAAAATTGATCCAAATCGATGAGAATAATGTCCAGGTTTAGGAAATAATAACTATCATGTTTTCGATTCTTTGTTAATGAGCCAGTCATCACAAAAATTAACCCAATAATCCAGAGCTCTTTTGTATCTTAGGCAACAAATATCTCACATTAATCACAACAATTAGTACACCATCATGGATGGATATACAAATTGATTAAAAATAAAACTTTTTGTGGTAAACTACACTAAAAACGCTTAGGCCCTTGGTTAAATTTTGTATCTTGGGGACATCATGGTGATGTTTGTTTAATACTAGGACATGCTCACTCATGTGCCAGTTTAGATTTTATTAGAATTTCATGATCTGCTTTTAATTTGTGTATGTTTCTTCGCCTTTCTAGGAATATTTGAGTATAACTTAAAAATCTCTAGATGCATTTAAGCTATGAGTTGATTAAAGCTCACTTGCTAAGACAAATGGAGGTTGAGGGGAAGAGTGGATGCTTTCACCAACAACTTGATGGATTGAACCATGTTTTATTAGAGGACTGAAAACTTGAGAATGACAACATTATTATTTTTCTCCGTTGCAACGCATGAGCATTTTCCCTAGTAATCTATTAATGTGAAGTGTTGCCGCTGCTGCTGCTTGTCACTTGCAAATAAGTCGAAGAAACAATTTGCAAAAACGGTGAAGGTCGAGTACACGATATGTTTTCAGATCTAGAAAATATGCATACAATGTAGATGCAGAGGAATCATGATTGCTGACCTATGAAGATTTTTATTGTTGGCTTTCATGAGGTCTTTTGAGACACCTCATGCTTAGACTTGGTAAGGCCTCTGAAAGCACCGCTCACATTTCCTCTTCCTCCAACTTCCTTGTTTTACTTGTCCTAAACAAAGAGATAAATTCATAACCACTCCGTTTAGTACAACAAATAGCTTAAAAAATTCAGAACTACTACATATATGTAAGGATGGGGAAAATCATCCAAAGGCAGATGTACACATGTAGCGCAGTAGCAGGGTTAAGTCAGAAGGAAAATACATCATTCGTAGATCGGATAGGGTACCTCTAAAGCTACTGTAACTGAAGTTGAACCTGCACTCTTCAGGATATGTTATTTCGAGTAGTAAAGTTCTGCCGCTCCAGGCTCGGGCATATGGCGGTGGACACCGCCGACGAGTACAAGACTTCTCATGTCTTTTAACATGTGCAAACTTTGTTCTACATGTGTTGTTGGACATGCCTGAGAAAGAGGAAGAAGTAAAGGAAATCGAATGAGAAACTTGTATAACTTTGACATGACTCAAATCAAAGCCAGCGAAGCAAAGCACTAACCATCATCTTTTATTACGAATACAACCCAAGCCAAGGCTGCAAGACTATCAACAATGCTCTTCATATGATTTAAGTAGTCAGACCTCCTTCCTTCATTCATAGCAGTTGCTTTTACAATAGAATCATTTTGAGGCTTAAAGAAATCTTGCGCCTTGGTCATTGATACAGGTTACAACATAATAACTAAAATATAATTGCTTAGGATGTAAGAATTGGGATTGCATTTTCTAGATCCATCTTGTGCGATATTATTGTATATCACAACATCCAATGCTAAAGAAAACCCACAAGAATATTCATGGTACTATGAAAGAAAGGGTCTGCTATGCAAATAATTACCAATTTAAATTGGCTACTTGTGGCATGGAGTCCGAGATTAAAGCTAGCAATAGACTCCTTACTATATATTGGAATAGTAGCAAATAATCAACGGGCACTCCTATCAGTCTATAAAAGATGCAAGAGTAGACATGAAAGACCAGTAATATTACATTAGTAAACCTGATATCATCATAGAACTTGTACAACCAAAGGAACTTAGTAATCACAATAACAGTAATAATGATGGGTAGGACCTGAAGAGATATAGAAAGATGAATGATAATTTAGGCACATAATAGTATGCATATAAATCATTAGGCGCACCATCAGCAATACAAAACAGGGTAATAGATAACTCAGCGAGAATACGAATTAGGTACTAATCAAATTTTCTAGAAGGATTTAGCAACTACAAGGGCAAGCTAAGCATTATATGTTGTTATCATTACAAAGCAATACAAGAGTTGGAGTACCAATTTATACCAGTCAGCCATTTCACATGTCACACAACCAAAGGGGATAGTTTTGCATAGTCTACATTTATACCATGTAAACAGGGAGCTTGGCCTTCCATTGTATCTTGAACTCCAACGCTCAAAGAACTACGAGCAAAAATAAATAAAACTAAGGACATAAATAAACACGAGCAACAATCCGGCCTCAAAGTTAAGGTGCATACGTAGTATTAGAGATCTCTCATTGGTTCAACATATACCCGGTGGGAATGAGCATAAGCAGTCGCACCGTGTCTCTTCACTGCACCCTCATGCTTCATGTGTATTCTTGATTTTACCTGGTTGACACAACCCTCCAGTCACACCTTTATTCCCGCAGTGCTAACAATGTCAGCTAATCTGTCACGAACCAGTATGACACCACATTTCCTATTCAACTTACATAGTTTGCCCAATGAAAACACCAAATATATTATACTTTGCTCAACCTAGTTAATTAATAGAAATATTAAAATGTCATCTGGGCTCCATTGTGTGTAAGTTGTGTTCTGAATTCAAAATAAGGTGGGCAATCACTAACTACATAAGGCCTCATTAGTGTGTACATATTGTTGTTCTAACATAACATCGACACTACAAGGATTGATTCAAAGAAGCATGGTACATGTGAAAGCAGAAATAACTATGTTATAATGGACTCGCCCATCACCCAAAACAAAAAAAGTTTAACTGTCCATATCAGTCTTAGTCATACTGGTATAAGTCCTTTTCAGATAAAAGTAGCCATGTTCACACATACATCCTTTTTGTAAGAATGATTGCAAACCTTTCAAATTATACATGAGTGATTCTAGATAAAAGATATACGAGTTAAAATATAAGATCAAGTAGACTTCATTGAAAACACTTCTGCTAATTAAACTGACTTTTGTGAACACACAGTACAGTACAACATTCACATAGTGATTTCCAACTACAAAATTATCTCTGCACTCACATCCTGGAAGCGAAACTATCTCCAAACCTCAAATATGTGAATTATTTACCAACTGGATTTCCAACTACTTGACGCACTAGCTGAGAAGTGAGAAGCTTCGACCGCGGGTACCTGCCCTGGAGGTTGATCCCTTGCCTTTTCCAACGTCGAGCCTAAAGAACCAAACACGGTAATCAGTCTATAAGGTTATATAGCTTGATCATATCATGATCTGATCAAAGATTTAGAAGTTCCAACAACCATGATCGGTTGAGTGCAACACTTAACAATAGAAGAAGGCTCCCTTCCTTCGCATCACGGCCAGCAGTCGTAGTAGTAGTGAAGGTTGCGACCGCACCGTTGCCACGGGCAGATCTGTTCATCAAATTTTTTAGTAGTGACGTCAGCACACTGATTGGAAAATTACCATACAATTTCTCTAACAAAGAAGTACTCACCTTTAAGTATGAAAACAAAGTATGGACTTTGGAAGTATTACCTGAAGGGCGAAAGGCCATTCAAAACAAATGGATCTTTAAGAAGAAGACAAACGCGGACGGTAATGTCACCATCTATAAAGCTCGACTTATGGCAAAGGGTTTTTCACAAGTTCAAGGAGTTGACTACGAGGAGACCTTCTCATCCGTAGCGATGCTTAAGTCTGTCAGAATCATGTTGGCAATAGCTGCTTATTTTGACTATGAAATTTGGCAGATGGATGTCAAAACAGCGTTCCTCAACGGTTTCCTTGAGGAAGAGTTGTATATGATACAACCAGAAGGTTTTGTCGATCCAGAGAATGCTGACAAAGTTTGCAAACTCCGGCGATCCATTTATGGGCTGGTGCAAGCATCTCGGAGTTGGAATAAGTGTTTTGATGAGGTGATCAAAGTGTTTGAGTTTATACAAGTTTATGGAGAAGCTTGTATTTACAAGAAAGTGAGTGGGAGCTCTATAGCATTTCTAATATTATATGTGGATGCCATATTGCCGATTGGAAACAATATAGAAATGCTGGAAAGCGTGAAGGAATATTTGAACAAGAGTTTTTCAATGAAGGACCTAGGAGAAGCTGCTTTCATATTAGGCATTAAGATCTATAGAGATAGATCGAGACGCTTAATAGCACTTTCACAGAGCACATACCTTGATAAAGTTTTGAAGAAGTTCAAAATGGATCAGTCCAAGGAGGGGTTCTTGCCTGTGTTATAAGGTGTGAAGTTGAGTAAGACTCAATGCCCAGTGACTGCAGAGGATAGAGAAAAAGATGAATGTCATCACCTATGCTTCAGCCATAGGCTCTATCATGTATGCAATGCTGTGCACAAGACCCGATGTCGGCCTTGCCATAAGTATGGCCGGAAGGTTTCAAAGTGATCCTGGAAGGGAACACTGGGCAGCGGTCAAGAATATCCTTAAGTACTTGAAAAGGACTAAGGAAATGTTTCTCGTTTATGGAGGTGATGAAGAGCTCGTCGTAAAGGGTTACGTCGATGCAAGCTTTGACACTGATCCGGATGACTCTAAGTCACAAATTGGATACATATTTATTCTACACGGGGGAGCGGTAAGCTGGTGCAGTTCCAAGCGAAAGCGTGGTAGCCTATTCTACGTGTGAAGCGGAATACATCGCAGCCTCGGAGGCGGCGAAGGAAGGTGTCTGGATGAAGCAGTTCATGACAGATCTTGGAGTAGTGCCCATGTTGGGGAATATTGCATGGGAAACAAAATTTTTCCTACGCACACGTAGATCTATCCATGGTGATGAGCATCTACGAGAGGGAGAGTGGATCTACGTACCCTTGTAGATCGCTAAGCGGGAAGCGTTAAGAAACACGGTTGGTTTAGTCGAACGTCTTTGCGATCCAAATCGCTGTGCGTCCCGTGATCCAATCATGATCCGTCCCGCGATCCAATCATGATCCGTCCCGCGATCGAATCATGATCCGTCCCACGAACTTGATCACGATCCGTCCCACGAACTTGATCACGATCCTTCCGATCTAGCGCTGAACGGACGACACCTCCGCGTTCAGCACACGTACAGCTTGATGACGATCTCCGTCGTCTTGATCCATCAAGAAGGAGTGGAGAGGTAGAAGAGTTCTCCGGCAGTGTGATGACGCTCCGGCGATAATGGTGGAGCAATTCCGGTAGGGCTTCACCTAAGCACTACAGAAATCCGATCTAGAGGAGAAACTATGCACTGGAGGAACGGGTAGCATGTGGCTGAAAAAACTAGTGCAAAACCCTAAATCCCACCAGTATATATAGGAGGAGAGGAGGAGAGCCTTGGCGCAAGGGCCAAGGATCCTATGGTTCGGCTGAACCTGCTAGGAGAGGAGGACTCCTCCTCCAATCCTAGTAGGACTAGGATAGCTCCTTTTTCCCCCTTTTTCCCACCTTTTCCTATTGGGTTTTCTTCTCCAGCCACATGTGCCCTGTGTGGGAGTTTCCACCAGCCCACTAAGGGCTTATATTCACTCTACCACAGCCCATGAAGCCTCTTGAGTCGAAATGCCCCTCCCGGAGGCCTCCCGGTACACTCCCGGCACTCCCGGTACCCTACCGATGAGCCCGAAACTTTTCTAGCGACCAAAACAGGACTTCCTATATATGAATATTTACCTCCGAACCATTCCGAAGCTCCTCATGATGTCCAGGATCTCATCCGGGGCTCCGAACAACCTTCGGTCACCACCATACATAACTCTATACTACCGAAACGTCACCAAACCTTAAGTGTGTAGACCCTGCGGGTTTGAGAACTATGTAGACATGATCGAGACACCTCTACCGTCAATAACCAATAGCAGGACCTGGATGCCCATATTGGTTCCTACATATTCTACGAAGATCTTTATCGGTCGAACCTCTATGTCAAGGATTCAATTAATCCCGTATGATGTTCCCTTTGTTCTTCGGTATGTTACTTGCCCAAGATTCGATCGTCGGTATCTCCATACCTAGTTCAACCTCGCTACTGGCAAGTCTCTTTACTCGTTTCGTAATACAAGATCCCGCAACTAACACTTAGTCACATTGCTTGCAAGGCTTATTGTGATGTTGTATTACCGAGTGGGCCTTGAGATACCTCTTCGTCACACGGAGTAACAAATCCCAGTCTTGATCCATGCCAACTCAACAGACACCCTCGGAGATACCTGTAGTGCACCTTTATAGTCACCCAGTTACGTTGTGACGTTTGATACACACAAGGCACTCCTCCGATGTCCGTGAGTTGCATGATCTCATGGTCATAGGAACACATACTTGACATGCAGAAAACAGTAGCAATAAACTGACACGATCATATGCTACGTTTGTAGTTTGGGTCTTTGTCCATCACATCATTCTCCTAATGATGTGATCCCATTATCAAATGACATCACATGTCAATGGTTAGGAAACCTTGACCATCTTTGATCAACGAGCTACTTCACTAGAGGCATACTAGGGACAAAGTGTTGTCTATTTACCCACACATGTAATGTGTTTCCAATTAATACAATTATAGCATGGATAATAAACGATTATCATGAACAAGGAAATATAATAGTAAACACTTTATTTATTGCCTCTAGGGCATATTTCCAACAGCCGAGTGCACTGAATCCAATGGTATGCCCTAGAGGCAATAAATAAAGTGTTTATTATTATATTTCCTTGTTCATGATAATCGTTTATTGTCCATGCTATAATTGTATTAATTGGAAACATATTACATGTGTGGGTAAATAGACAACACTTTATCCTAGTATGCCTGTAGCGAACTAGCTCGTTGATCAAATATGGTCAAGGTTTCCTAGACATTGACATGTGATGTCATTTGATAACGGGATCACATCATTAGGAGAATGATGTGATGGAAAAGACCCAAACTATAAACATATCATATAATCGTGTCAGTTTATTGTTACTATTTTCTACATGTCAAGTATATGTTCCTATGACCATGAGATCATGAAACTCATGGATACCGGAGGAGTGCCTTGTGTGTATCAAACATCGCAACGTAACTGGGTGACTATAAAGGTGCTCTACAGGTATCTCTGAGGGTGACTATTGAGTTGGCATGGATCAAGACTGGGATTTGTTACTCCGTGTGACGGAGAGGTATCTCAGGGCCCACTTGGTAATACAACATCACAATAAGCCTTGCAAGCAATGTGACTAAGTGTTAGTTGTGGGATCTTGTATTACAGAACGAGTAAAGAGACTTGCCGGTAATGAGATTGAACTAGGTATGGAGATACCGACGATCGAATCTCGGGCAAGTAACATACCGAAGAACAAAGGGAACATCATACTGGATTAACTAAATCCTTGACATAGAGGTTCGACCGATAAAGATCTTCGTAGAATATGTAGGAAGCAATATGGGCATCTAGGTCCTGCTATTGGTTATTGACCGTTGAGGTGTCTCGATCATGTCTACATAGTTCTCGAACCCGGAGGGTCTGCACACTTAAGGTTTGGTGACGTTTCGGTAGTATAGAGTTATGTATGGTGGTGACCGAAGGTTGTTCGGAGTCCCGGATGAGATCCCAGACATCACGAGGAGCTCCGGAATGGTCCAGAGGTAATGATTCATATATAGGAAGTCCTGTTTTGGTCGCCGGAAAAGTTTCGGGCTCATCGGTAGTGTACCGGGAGACCATCCGGAGGGGTATTTTGACCCAAGAGGCTCCATGGGCTGTGGGAGAGTGTTTACCAGCCCTTAGTGGGATGGTGGAAGTCCCACACAAGGTCCATGTGGTTTGGGAAAAAAGGCCCAAAGAGAAAAAGTGGAAAAAGGCAAAAATAGGGTGAATCCTAGTCCTACTAGGATTGGAGGTGGAGTCCACCTCCTCCACCTGGTTCGGCCAACTCCTTGGAGGGTTGGCCCTTGTGCCAAGCCTCCTCCTCTCTTCCTCTTATATATATTGGAGGTTTTAGGGTTTTTGCACAGAATTTTCAGCCACGTGCTGCCCGTTCCTCCAGTGCATAGTTTCTCCTCTAGATCGGTTTTCTGCAGCGCCTAGGCGAAGCCCTGTCGGATTAGCTCCACCACCATCGCCGGAGCGCCGTCATGCTGCCAGAGAACTCTTATTCCTCTCCGCTCCTTCTTGCTGGATCAAGATGGCGGAGATCGTCATCAAGCTGTACGTGTGCTGAACGCGGAGGTGCCGTCCGTTCGGCGCTAGATCAGAAGGATCGTGATCAAGTTGGTGGTACGGATCATGATCAAGTTCGTGGGATGGATCGTGATTGGATCGCGGGACGGATCATGATTGGATCGCGGGACGGATCGTGATTGGATCACAGGACGCACGGCGATTTGGATCGCGAAGACGTTCGACTACACCAACCACGTTTCTTAACGCTTCCCGCTTAGCGATCTAAAAGGGTACGTAGATCCACTCTCCCTCTCGTAGATGCTCATTACCATGGATAGATCTGTGTGTGCGTAGGAAATTTTTGTTTCCCATGCAACATTCCCCAACATGATCATAGTTGAAAACATTACATGTTGGGTAGCATGTCACATCAAAATTCTTTTTTATCATTTACCTACTCGATGACAAGCAGGAATTAAGCTTGGGGATGCTGATAAGTCTCCAACGTATCTATAATATTTGATTGTTCCATGCTATTATATTACCATTCTAGGATATATTTTAAGCATTTATTTCTTGTTTTATATTATTTTTAAGCACTAACCTATTAACCGAGTGCCAAGTGCCAGTTGCTATTTTTGCATGTTTTTAGCTTTTCAGGAATACTGTTCCAAACGAAGTCAAAATACCCTGAAACTTTTTGATGATTTTTTGTGAACCAAAATAAGATCTGGAAGCTTCAGAGGAAGATTGGAGGGCACATGAGGTGCCCCAAGCCACCAGGGCGCACCCATGAGGTGGCCTCGCCCTAATGGCTTGGGGCAAAATCCCTGCTCTCCTGACCTTGATATCTAGTCTATAAATTCATAAATATTCCAGAAACCCTAGAGAGCCTCCCGAAACACTTTTTCCACCGCAGCAAGTCTATGTTCTGTCGTATGCCTATCTGGAGCCCTGTTCGAGTGCTTTGCTGGGGGGGGGGGGGTTGATCACGGAGGGCCCCTACATCAACCTTGTTGCTCCCATGGTGATGTGTGAGTAGTTCACCGCAGACCTATGGGTCCGTAGTTAGTATCTAGATGGCTATCTCTCTCTTCATGTTCTTCATTGCCAAAATCACCGTGATTCCCTCGGTGATCTATCTTATGTAATCAATCTTTGCGGTGTGTTTGTTGGGATCCGATGAATTGTGGGTTTATGTTCAGATTATTCGTGAAAAGATATTGAATACTTACTGGTATTTTATTTGAATGATTCCTATAGCTTTGTAATGCTCTTCGATCTATCGGTTTGGTTTGCCCAACTAGATTGATTTATCTTCAAGTGGGAGTGGTACATTGTAGTGGGTTGAATCTTGCGGTGCTCAATCCTAGTGACAGAAAGGGACATGACACGTACAGTATTGCTGCCACCAAGGGTAAAACTATGGGGTTCATTCATATTAATTGGATTTACCTTGTCTACATCATGTCATCCTCCTCCAAGCATTACTCCATTTTTACTTAATACTCTAGATGCCTCCTGGATAGCGGTTGATGGGTGGAGTAATAGTAGTAGATGTAGACAGGAGTCGGTTTACTTGTTTATGGATGTGATGCCTATATACATGATCATTGTCGTGAATAAATATTGCATAACTATGCACTTTTCTATCAATTGCCCAACAGTAATTTGTTTACCCACCGTATGCCTTCTTCGAGAGAGAAGCCTCTAGCGCACACTATGGCCCCTGGGTATCCTCACTAATATAATTACAAAAACTCTAAATACCTTGATGCCATTGTTTACTTTATTTTTATTTACAATTTATATTTATCAAAATATATATCTATCACTACTTATCTCTTGCAAGTAACGAGTTCAAGGGGATTGACAACCCTCTTGCCCGCATTGGGTACAAGTGTTAGCTTTTCTATGCGTAGGCACTGAAGACGAGAGTTTGCACGGTTCCGCAATTAGTTCTATAACCTTGGTTCTCATTGAGGGAAATACTTACCTCTACTATGATGCATCAGTCCCTCCTCTTTGGGGAAAATCCCAACGCAGTTTACAAGTATCACTTCCCCGCCCAACCCAGCAGCCCTAAAGCAAGAGCGGCATCGTCGGCCCAACCAATTTGGCCTGTGCTGGTTAGCTCCTCTCTGTCTAATCCTTCCCCCCTCTCATATCCCTGTTATGTAGTATTTGAACTCTATTTGTAGCAATGAATTATTTTATCAGTTATTTGTTTGCTAAATGGTATGTTGTTTTGGATTTGTATGGTTAGTTATAATACAAAATTTGTATGATTGATTGCTAGTGTTTCTTCCATGAGTGTCCACCATACCGACCCTATATATGGTATTTTACTGCCATTCCAAGTAAAATTAGATGTGCCATCTCTGAAACCTTCAAATAAACACATGTTTTGTGTGCCCATACCGCTCATGGAGCGATGGGGTGGTCAATATCTTCCTTGCTAAGCGTGTTTAACTCACGATGACTGTTTATTCACTTGTCATTGCACGAGAGAGGATGGTAAAAAGGATACCAACCCTTCATAATACAAAAATAAATAAACAAGACCCCCCCTATAAAGTTGATTGTTTGGAGGGTACTCATGGATCCAATCAGCCATGGAATGTGTTTGAATGGTGGAGGGGAGTATAATTCCAATTCCGTTTGGGAACCGCCATTAATGTGTTTAGAATGGAAGATATTGAAATCTCTTGTAGTGAAGTTGATAGGAAAGGCACACCACCAAAAAATATTCATATCTATTTTAAGCAATGAGCTCTGTCACCTCTGCAAACTCCCGCTTCCCTCTGCGAAGGGACATTCTATTTACTTTTATGTTATTTACTTTATTGTTATTTACTTTTCATGTTGAGTGAACTTCTCATTCCAACATCAGTCTCTAACCGACAAGCATCATCTGGTGGGGAAAGATACTAACACATTTATCCAGTCAAATATATTTGATCATGAGTTATTATTGTTGACAATTATCTTTATGATAAGTGTGTTGGGGGCCGAAACATGAAGCCCCTATCTTTCTATGTGTTCGTTGGATGTTGTTTGTTCTAAAATTATGCTTTGAGTGCCAACAATCATAGAAGACTATATGATAATTGAGTATGTGGAGCTCTTACTTAGACTTTGTAAAACTATATATGTTTGATGACTAAGAACATAGGTTGTTAAGTTTCAAGAGAATGCATTATTTGAACCATGACGTGAATTTATTGCTACTTTATCATGATGAGTTTTATGAGAAAGAGTTGTTGGTCATGATGCTAGAAACGTTACTAAAATTATCATTGATCCAAATTATACACTATGTTAGCATTCATACTTCATAAATTATTTCTTTATCATTTACCTACTCGAGGACGAGTAGGAATTAAGCATGGGGATGCTGATACGTCTCCAACGTATCGGTACTTTAGGAATTATTCATGCCATATTAACCCATGTTTACAATATTTTTTTATAGTTTTGATGCACTTTATAATATTTAATTGGAACTAACCCGTACTAACATTTTTTCCAGCAGGTTTCCCGTGGTGTTGTTTTTGTGCAGAAAATGAAAGTTCTTGAAATTGAACAAAAAAATTTGATGATTTTTTCTAGAAGGAAAGGGACCTAGGAAACTTCGAGGGAGTACTAGGGGACCCACGAGGAGGTGACAAGGCAACATGGTGCATCTAGGGGGGTGGCCGCGCCATGATGCCTTGTGGGCCTCTGTCGCTCCGTTTCACGTGATTCCAATGCTGAAAAATCCTATATATATATTCATAGACCCCCGAATGTTAACCTAGAAGTTTCGCTCTGCCGCCACAAGCCTCCGTACCAAACAAAAACTCATCTGGAGCTCATTTCTAGTGTCCAATCGGAGGGGCGAATTATCACCCCAGGCCATCTTCATCATCCCGACGGTCTTCATAACGAGGAGGGACTAGTTCACCCTCGGGGCTGAGGGTATGTACAAGTCTCTATGTGTTTAATATCTCTCTCCCTCTCTTGTGTTCTCGAGATGGAACCATCTTGATCTACCACGATCTTTGTTAATATAGTTGGATCATATGGTGTTCTTCCCTCTCTATCTTGATGTGATGAATTGACTCTTTCCCTCTTAGATCTCGTTACGTTGGAATGAATACTTTGGTTTTGAGAAAACTTGATATGTGTCTTGCATGTGGATACCCATGGTGACAATGGGGTATTCCATTGATTCACTTGATATATGTTTTGGTAATAAACTTTTGGATTCCCGCGGTGACATTGGGGTAATCTATGCATATGGGTTAATACACGTTCATGTCCTACTTTCTTCCATATAAATCTTGGGGTACTCTTTGAAGTTCTTTGTGTTGGATTGAATATGATGAATTTGAAATTGTTTGATGCATGTCGAATAATTAACCCACAGATACTTGTAGTGACATTGGAGTATCTAGGTTACATTAGGGTTGATTGATGCCTATCATAGGTTTGATTCTAGCATGCACGCTAGGTTTGTTTGTGACACCTATAGGGATGGCTAAATGGATTAATCGGAAAGGGTAACTTTGAGGTGGTTTTGCTACCAACAATAATTTCATCTTATGATCTCCGCTAGATAGGAACTTTGGAGTGATTCCTTGCCAGACATTGAGGAATGGTTATATGATTCAATTATGTTAGCCCCGTTGAGAGATTGCACTAGTGAAAGTATGAACCCTAGGCCTTATTTTAAAGCATTGATATATTGTTTTGCTCCTTGTTTACTACTTGCTACCTTGGTGTTTTTATTTATTCAAATTATAAAAACCTATGTCTACTATCAATACTACACTTGTATCACCATCTCTTCGCGGAACTAGTACAGCTATAAAATTTGCCATTGTATTGGGTGTGCTGAGGACACAAGAGATTTCTTGTATTCGATTGCAGGGTTGTTTGAGAGAGAGAGCATATTTATCCTACACCTCCCACGGGTTGATATACCTTAGATCATCCACTTGAGGGGAAATTTCTATTATCCTACAAAACTCTCCGCTTGGAGGCCCAACACCACTCTACAAGAATAAAGTTGTGTACACTACTGGAATCCAGTCATTTGCCGTCCGCCAGGCCTTTGCCGTCTGCTGGCACATGACAAAGATGCTCTTTGCCGTCAGCTGCCATAAAGCAGATGACAAAGAACTGGCGCATGGCAAAGGCCCTGTTTGCCATCTGCTAGTCCTTTGCCGTCTACGCCTAGACGGCAAAGAGACCAAGGGCAGACGACAAAGAAGCAAGGTGGGTCCCACTAGACCTTGGGCCTAGCCAGGTCCAACGAAAGGGCTCTTTGCCATCCGCCAGGCCTTTGCCATCGACCGTGGGTGTCTTTGCCGTTTGGGGGCAGCTGGCAAAGGGGACATGCCTATAACGGCCGTCCCCCGCCACCCACTCCTCTCTCTCAATCTCTCCCTCCCCCTGCGACCGCCGACGCTACCCCCCTCCCACCACCCCCACCATCGCGCCACCCCTACCACCGGAACGTCTCCCTCCTCGCGCCGCCCCCTTCCCTTGGCGGCTCCCCCACGCCGCCCCCGTCCCGAGCCGCCCCTCCCATCGCCGGCCCCTCCCCTCACCGACCCCCTCCCTGGGTCACCCCCATCACCGTGCCGCCGTCCTCCCTGTGCCAGCCCCCACTACCATTCCGTCACGCCCCTCCCTATGCCGCCCCTCCCCTCGGTGGCTGCCCCGCGTTGCCCCCTCCCCGAGCTGCCCACTCCCCTCGGCGGCTCCTGGCGCCGCCCCGTCCCCGTAGCTCCCCCATCTCCGTGGCTCCCCTCCCCCCACCGCCTCGACCGTCCCCACCCAACTCCGGTGATTGCCCGGCCGCCGCCCCCCCACTTTTTTTGTTTTTTTCCTGTTTTTAGTTAGTTAGCTAGTTAGTTTACTAGGTTAGAAAAAGCTTAGATAGTTAGTTTATTTTCTGTTTTTTGTTAAATTAGATAGTTAGTTTATTTTTTAGTTACTTTAATAGGTTAATTAGATAAAACTTAGATAGAAAAGTAAAAACTTAGAAGAAAAGAAGAAAAGAAAAAAACTAGGAGAAAATAATAATAAGAAGAAGAATAAAGAGGAGAAGAAGAACAAAGAAGAAGAAGAAAAATAGGAGAAAGAAGAAGAGGAGAAGAGGAGGAAAACAGAAGAAGATGAGAAAGAAGAAGAAAAAGAGGAGAAGAAGAACAGAAGAAGAAGAAAAATAGGAGAAAGAAGAAGAGGAGAAGAAGATATAGACGAGAAAAAGAACAAAATGGATGTGGAAAAGTAGTAGTTATATATATATAGATTTTCTATCGGGATTGAACATTCTTGTTGATCATGTAGATTTAAATGTGCAGTGCTTTCGTGGAGGAGAAGGAGAAGACGATGGGTGATCGTGCTTGGATGTACACTGGTCACCCTAGTTAGAAAGACATGACCAATGAATGGTTAACAAAAACTAGGGGTGTTTTGAGAGCCACAATTGCAAATGTCTAGCAAAAAACATGGTGCCCCTGTCCAAAGTGCGACAACATTAAAACACAGACAGAGTTTGAAATGGGTAAACACCTGTAGAAGTGGGGTTTTACGCCTAATTATACGATGTGGAATTTTCATGGTGAGTTTGACCAACGTGCCAGAGCTGAGGTGGTTCGTCGTCACACCGACGAGCATGGTACCGGGATCGAAGATATGGTGTAAGACTTTGATGATGCTCGGGATTCGGATGATGAGATGGAGGACTCTGCAAAGGCCTTCTATGAAATTTTGGAGTCCTCAAAACGTCCTCTCCATGAGCACACTGAGCTTTGTCAGCTGGATGCCATTGCGCAAGTAATGGCTCTGTAGGCTCAATTCAACCTAGGCAGAGAATGCTACGACGCGATGATGACGATATTTGGACGCTTTCTACCCAAAGGCCATGTACTGCCTACAAACCTGTACCAATCAGACAAAATCCTCCGTGTACTTAAGATGCCCTATGAGAAGATACATGCGTATGAGAATGGATGTGCCTTATTTAGGCTTGAGTATGCAGACTTGAACTATTGCCCCCATTTGCAATTCTTCCAGGTATATTGTGGTAGACAACGGTATGGGTGAGAAGATTCAGACCAAAATCCCCATTAATGTTCTTCGGTATCTGCCAATCGTACCAAGACTTCAACATCTTTTCTTGGTCGAAGAGACGGCCAGACAGATGACATGGCACAAATTGGGCAAAAGAACCGAACTAGATGCGGATGGGAACAAGATGTTGGCACACACTTCAGATGCTTTTGCATGGAAGCACTTCGATGCATTACATATGGATAAATCGGCAGATCCAAGGCATCCTCGAGTTGCCATCAGTACGGATGGGTTCAATGTGTATGGTATGATGGCAGCACAATACAGTTGTTGGCCTGTATTTGTCATTCCACTCAATCCCCCCAGAGAGATTATGAAAAGAAAGAACATTTTCCTGACGTTGATAATTCTAGGGCCCAAATATCCGGGGAAGAATATGAATGTGTACATGTAGCCACTTAAGGATGAATTGCAAGAAGCCTGGGATAATGGGATCAAGACATATGACGCTGCTACCAAAAAGAACTTCAAAATGCATGTGTGGTACATATACTCGATGCATGACTATCCGGCGTATGCGCTATTCGTTTGTTGGTGTGTGCATGGAACGTTCCCGTGCCCCACATGCAAGGCAGCTCTTCAGTTCCGTTGGCTACAGGCGGGTCACAAGTTTTCTTGCTTCGACATGCATAGACAGTTCTTGGATCCTGACCATAAGTTCAGAAAAGACAAGAAGAATTTCATCAAAGGTAGAGTTGTCAAAAACACTACACCACCTGCGTTGACAGGCCAATAGACCATTGATCAGTTAAACGCTCTCGAGCCTGATCCTTTGCGTCCAGGGTATTATGCCTGAGGATGAATGGCTAGTACTAGTAGAGCTGAGCTATTTCTTCCATTCTCTTTGTGCAAAAAAACTATCGTCTGGTGTGCTAGATGAAATGGAAGAGTTGGCGCCGGAGTTGATCTGCAAATTAGAAAAAAACTTTGCACCGGGCTTCTTTAATCCAATGCAACATTTGATTTTGCATCTCCCGACCAAGGCAAGATTGGGGGGTCCAGTTCAAAATCGATGGTGCTTCTCAACTGAGAGGATGCAGAAGACACTTCGAGCTAAATATAAAAATAAACGCAGAGTTGAAGCATCGATGGCCGAGGCATTCATTACTGAGGAGGCGGCAAACTTCATGAAACCACACTATGAAGCCAACAATCATCATTTGCATAACTCGAAGCCTCGGTACAATGATGGCAAGCCTAAAAAAGGTCGATCCAACCTCAGCCTATTCAAAGGGAAGCTCGCAACAGCCGGTGCTTCGAAAGGGAAACCGTTGGATGTCGAAGAATGGCGGACCATTTCATTGTATATCTTCAACAACCTAACAGAAGTGCGGCCGTACATCGATAAGTTCTTCGTAAATTATTGTTCCACAACTTCTAATTCCTTTGAACTGCTCTTATTCCCAGATATTTGATATAGTCAATATGTCGCTGAATTCTCAGATGGAGCGGTCATCGAAAAGGATTCTGTCGAAGAGTATGAGCTTCTGGCAAAGCATGGAGGCGACTATCCCAATTTCATCTCTTGGTTCAAACAAAGGGTAATTAATTACCATTACTGGACCATTTGATTTCTTGGTCTAATTTGCGGCTAATGCATCCATTCTGGCGTATTAAACTTGTAGGCTGATGCAGAGTCGATGGACGTCGAGTTGAGACAAGTCACTAATGGTTTTGACTATAGGGTCCGTTCATTTGACAAATACGACATCAACGGGTATCACTTTCATACCTTTGGCAAAGAGCTATCTATGCTCGACATAAAGACTACAAATTGTTGTGTCTCTGCTATCGGTGAAGGAGGTACCGAGTATTATGGAAGAGTTGAAGCAATTTATGAACTTCTATTTTGTTGTGAAAACCCACCGACTGTCGTAGTCTTCAAATGTTATTGGTTTCAGCCGAAGGAGACTAGAAGGTCTCATGAACATATAGGGCTAGTCGAAATCAACCAAAACACCCATTTAGATGTTCCCGATGTCTATATTACGGCTCAACATGTGACACAAGTTTTCTATCTACCGTGGGCCTGACAAACTGATCCAAATCTGAAAGGTTGGGATGTCATTTATGAAGTGTCGCCAAGTTTTAGACCACCTACCCTTAATGAAGAGGATTACAAACCTCACATTAACCTAGACACATATGAAGGAGAATTCTTCCAAGAAACACGTATGTCCAAAAAATGTTTCAAGAACCGCTCTACTTCACCCCAGAACATTGAAGTAGATAGCAACAGTGAATCCATCTTAAACCCTGAGCCGGAACAGGAAGAGCCAGAAGAACAAGAGGTTACTGCTGTGGATAACCTGTCACTTCTTGACCGATTACATAATGGAGGCCTTCCACATGTTCTTCCTGATAGTGATGCTGCTGCTGCATTTATTGATGATAGTGATGATCATGATGCATTTATTGATCTCGAAGCATATATAGACGATCAAGATTATTATTAGTTCATGTCAGGTATTCATGTTGGTATTTATGATGATGATACACTTAAATTATATACATTTTATTACTCATGTTGGTATTTATGTTGTACTAATTTCATTTACTCTTTGTCACGGCAGGTGTTAAAAGATGATGGGAAAGGGTCGAGAGCACTCCGAGGCTCCTTCTTCGTTGGCAGGCGATGGGATGGTTACTCCCATTCCTGCCTCGTCTCTCCAGAGAGCATTGCTCTCTACTCTGCATGGAGTGGCCGCTTCTTCGACGACCGCATCCCCCGTGAGAGGAGGTCGACCCCCCACGAAGAGGAGAGCTACTAAAGGTACACGTGGCCGCGGGAGAGGTAGGGTGGCTATCATGCCTTCCTTGCCGTCACCCCCAGCTGATTCACCTGAGCACATGACTGCTAGGGTGGACCCGTCTAAGATGGAGGCTATACGGACTCTGGTTCACGAGCCTTAGGTCGACAAGACTTGTGTCCCAAAGGCTTCGTTCCAGGAGACTCTGGAGCAAAGCAGGGATGAGGGTACATCCTAAGAGACCCAGTGGGATACCTGGCCTGATCTGGGTCAGCCGGAGCCAAGTGACCATGCTGATAGCAACGAGGAGCTGGGTGAGGGGGCCACCATCTACTAGTGTGGTAGTATGGGGCTCCCACTCATGCCGGCGACCCACGAGCAGAGGTGGTCGATTCAGCCAAGTGGGGACAAGTAAGTTCATTTACTCTTATTTAACCTTTTGCCTTCATGTTTTCTCAAATATCTAATGTGTTGTGTCGTGGATTTATCACGGCAGATGTCCGGGTGAACGGACTTAGGTTCGGGGCGAAGATGCAACTACATGGCGGCTTGAAGGGGTTGATCGAAATCGAGAGACACGGAGTTTACCCAGGTTCGGTCCCTCTGATGGAGGTAAAAGCCTACGTCCTGCTTGTCTGGTATTGATGATGAAGAAGATCTCTCAGTTACAAGGGTGCTGTTTTGCTACCTCTAATCACGAGAGCCTCTAATCTGTCCGCCTAAACTTGTGGACTTGTGAACTTGTCCCTCTAGGGGTGCTCTACCCCTCCTTATATAAGTGTAGAGGGTAGGTTTACAAATAGAGTCCTACTAGGAGTAGGATTAGGACTAGTCTCTCTAGAATCCTATTCCGGGTCTTGTTTCCTTCGGCAGGGAGTCTTTCTCTCTTTGGGCCTTCTCTTGTGAGCCGCCTGGCACCGGTTTACATGCTGGGTCTTGGCTTGGTCGTCTTGCGACCCGCCTGCCGGGTCACTAATAAAACGCCATGTCTTGACCAAGGTCTCCCACTATGAGTCGCCAGGCCGGGTCATACCGCGGGGTATATCCTCGACATTAGCCCCCAGGTTAGCTTGAATTTATTCATGGTAACCTCCTAAAAGAAGAATAGTAAACATGTTAAGTGGCCGGCTTGCTCCTTTGGCTGGCTTATGAAGTGGCTCCTCAGAAATTTGGGTTTCTTCTGTAAGTCTGATGGGTTATAATCTTTTGATAACGCTGGGTCATGAATGCTGGTGACGCCGGTTCTAACAGCTGAACTCCATAATTAACATCTTGAGAATTCCCGTCAAAGTTTTTGATATATCCATATTACCTGTAGCCCCCAAGCTCCGAGATTATCCATGATAACTTCGTGCTTTGCAATAGTGTACTAGACTGTGTAGCCCCCAAGTACCAGGTTGTCTTGCCTGCAGCAGCCTGGGACTTTGTGACTGTCTTGTACCTTATAAAACTTCAGCGGGTGCAGCCCCGAAGGGCCGGCTCATCATTATGTGATGGGAAGGGTCTTCAATTTGAACCATATAATCTGTTTGAACAGTTGAATACTGTAGCCCCCACTTGCCGGGTCGCACGCCTACGACGACCTGGGACTTTTAGAAAATTTGATCTGAACGGTGTAGCCCCCAAGTGCCGGGTCAGTAAGAATTACTGGGCTGGGACTTAGAAAAATATAGAAAGCCCGGCTCATCTCCTTGAGATAATAGGGTCTTGCTGATAATGTAATGATTTGAAAACCGGCTTGCATTAGCCCCCAAGTGCCATGGTGCGTGCTTGCAGAGACAAGGGACTTGCATACTTGATATAAACTGTATTTGAATAGTGTAGCCCCCAAGTGCCGGGTCATCTGCCTGCGGTGACTTGGGACTATGTAAGGATAATATGACTCACCACAATTTATTGAATGGATTGTTGACCGTGGTTGTAATATAACCCGGAATGAATATCCTTGAATAATTCATTTGTCTTTAACATGAAATCCCTGCTCGTGGTTGCGGTGCAACCCGGCAAATATATGTTGGAGAAATCCATGAGTGGTGTAGATTACTATAGAGCACATTTGAAGAAATCCTAGAACCGGTTAATTAGATGACACATCATTATATCTGATAGGGCGGCTCTTGAAAAATAATGAATTCTCTGAGCTGGCTTGAAAACCCCAATCATTTGGTACTGGTTATGATAAACCATGAAGATCTAGCCATGTTGGCTATTAAAGATCCATTTGCTCTTGCAGAAGCTTTTCATCATACTTTAACGGCAACTCATCTTAAAAGACAAGACCTGCAAAAATAAACAAGACAGAATATATTCTGCATTGTTGTAAGGGCGGCTTGAAAAAGCACAACCCGGAGATGTTATATCTTTCATAACATTGCTCCTTCTTTCATAATCTTGCTCTGATCCGGCTTGATAAGCCGGCATGACATGTGAATATGATGCAATGTATGATGCAATATGTGATGTAATGCATGATGATCTTGTTTTTTGAATTTTTTGAACAACTCATGTGCCGGTTCTACTGGGTTGACCCGCCACTTAAAACTCCTTAGCAGTATAGGGTCTCT
Organism: Hordeum marinum; assembly: GCA_022496015.1. Taxonomy (NCBI): domain Eukaryota; kingdom Viridiplantae; phylum Streptophyta; class Magnoliopsida; order Poales; family Poaceae; genus Hordeum; species Hordeum marinum. The sequence continues at coordinate 333,154,857 of CM039677.1, read as the reverse complement.
GTGGAGATTGGCCGTCAATTGACTTGAACCGGCTCAGGGTCTCTAGGCGAAATTAACTGGTAAGAGTCCGGCGGGTCACCTAACAGAGTAGCATCAGCTTACAGGCAGGTTTAACCCTGTTTGCCTTAAGAGCCGATCAAGAGGGTATGTAAGCTACACCCGGCGGGTGGGAAGGCCCCAAGTGACCTTTGTTGATGGAATCAATTGTTTGGCTTGAGAGCCGACCGATAGAGTTTGATAAGCTACACCCGGAGGGTGGGAAGCCCCCTGGACGATCATGTTGACGGAGTCAACTTTTTGGCTTGAGAGCCGACCGATAGGGTCTGATAAGCTACACCCGGAGGGTGGGAAGCCCCCCTGGACGATCATGTTGATGGAATTAACTTTTTGGCATGAGAGCCGACCGATAGGGTCTGATAAGCTACACCCGGAGGGTGGGAAGCCCCCTGGACGATCATGTTGATGGAGTCAACTTTTTGGCTTGAGCGCCAACCGATAGGGTCTGATAAGCTACTTTCGGAGGGTGGGAAGCCCCCTGGACTATCATGTTGATGGAGTCAACTTTTTGGCTTGAGAGCCGACCGATAGGGTCTGATAAGCTACACCCGGAGGGTGGGAAGCCCCCTGGACGATCATGTGATGGAGTCAACTTTGTACACCATTTTGTAAGTCGCCATCTTGTAAACCGCCATCTTGTATGAAGAAACGGAAGAAGCTCCAAGTGACTTTGTGATGATCCAATAAATCTGGGCACCCATGTTTGAATGGTGCATCACGACAGTTCGTCCTCTTGGGTAACTTTTAATCTTCCGCGAACAATGTAATAGCCCCCATGATTGGGTTTTCTCTTGCAATGACCCGGGGTTCTCGTTGAAAATGACCAAATGAGTCTCGCCATGTCTGTAGCCCCGAGTCTTAAGTTGACTTGAAAAGGCGGGTTGAGAATCTCCACTTGAAAGTTTGAGGTTGTCCGTGGCGGGTTATAGATGATCCCGTATGATTTGTTTCAATGGTCCGGTCGATGGTTCGTCCCGGCTGGTTGTTGAAGGTAACCAAACTGTAGCGGTGGCGACTTTGTGCGTCTGTCCGTCGGGCGGCTCGTATCGATGAGCATCGCACTAATATGTTGACGTAGATCAGTCTGTGGGCGGCGTCTTGCGCGCGTCCGTTGGGCAGCTCGTACAGGAAAGCACTGCACCTATATGTTGATGTAGATCAAACTATGGGCGGCGACTTGCGCGCGTTCGTTGGGCGGCTCATACAGGTGAGCCCGACACTACTATGCCAATATAGATTGGACCGCAGGGCGGCGATTCAGAACCATCCGCTGGACGACTTGTACTGGTGTATGCAGCCACTAGCGTGTTGATGTAGACGTAAAAACCAGTCGTGGCATTGTAAGCCGGTGCTGTTATGAAAGACGCCATGTCATTGTAAGCTGGCGCGGATGGCGAGAGACGGTCACGACATTGTAAGCCAATGTGGATGGCGAGAGATGACCATGGCATTGTAAGCCGGTGAAGTCGTGAGAGACGACCATGGCGTTGTAAGCCGGTGCGGTCACGAGAGACAGCCACGATGTTGTAAGCCGGCGCAGTCGCAAGAGACGGCCGCGACACTGTAAGCCAGTGCGGATGGCGAGAGACGGCCGCGACATTGTAAGCTAGTGCGGTCGCGACACGAACGGACACCAGTGCATAATGATGCTGGCATGCCTCCATCTCCGCGGTATAAAGCCACTTGAATAACATTTGCCCTGCATAAAAATATCGCTGACAGAGTGATTGATCTAAGATTATGCATTAATAAAACAGACTGGATGAATATCACCTGGCATTTCCGATAAACGCGGAGCAAACTGAGTTGACACATAGATCGATTCACTCTTTTTTGGGTGTTGTGATGTAATAACGCAAAACCGGGTCGTAGGATGGCAAGCTGTGCGCACATTCGCCGGGCAGCCCATGCTGATAGACACTGGTCTAGCCTTTGGATGGTCGTTGTAGATAGAAACAAAGGGACGGCGGTTCTGCATGCGGACACAGGACGATGCTGCCGCAGCCTCCGGCGAGTCCCCGAGTCGACTATAACATATGTACAATTTTCTGTACCGTGTAGTTCCTCATTGAGTTTTTTTCTTTTATGATGAATCAAATTGACTTAACTTGATGGCTTGACGTGCCCCTTCCTTTATGTAGCATGGTGCTTCTTCTCTTGAGTGCTAAGTAGAACTCCAAGGCACCCTTCTAGCTGAAATGTGGTGGTAGTTGACCAGCGGCTGCACCGTGTTGTTTGACCGGAGGAAAGAAACGTCCTCTGGGAATAGGTCAGAGCATATTTTGAAGAGGCCGACGCAGCATTTGGAGAAAGTAACCTGACGACTGTTCTTGTTCGGCCTGAGGTTCATCTTGATGCGCTTGCAGTCCTCCGCGACGTAGGCATACGTGGCACCGTCATAATCGTTGTTTGATTGATGGGAACCAGGGTGGCCGGCAAGAACAATGGTCAAGTAATTGACGCGGTGGCTGCCGGGCCACGAGGCAAAAACTGCAACGAGAGTGGCGCGCTAGCGAGGCAAGGTGAGGGCAGCCATGGAACTAGTGAAGCAGCAGGCCGGCGGTTTGGTGGTGGAGCTTGGCGCGGCGCAGCGAGGCTGCCTGGCCGGCGCGTGAAGGCGACTCGCGGTGGGAGAAACGGACAGCGTGCGAGGAGCCACAACAGCGAGCCGGCGTGCGAGGAGGTGTAGCAGCGAGCCGACTGGGTGTGCGAGAGCCGATGCCAAGCAGTGTGCGTGGAAGCGGTGGCTAGCATGGAGCAGAGGCGCCTAGAAGCGGGGGCAAATCCAGCCAGTGGTGAGGTGAGTGCAGCGAGGCGCAGGCGGCGTGGGTGGAACGGCTGCTGCGAAAGGCGAAGCCGGCGAATCAAGCTCGACTTGGAGCAGCGTGGAGGCGAGGTGGAGCGAAGCAGCCCACGGCGAGGCCGGTGACATCGAGTCCATTATCAATCCTTGTTTTGGGTCATTGTCCTTTTCCTCTCCCCTTTTTTTCTTTAAGACCACGTAACATGAGAGATAGCTTAATACTTAATTGATTCTCTTCCTGGTAGCCCTTACGTGAGTACTTGACGGTTGGACTTTGGTCTCCATGCAAGGATTCCGTGGTTGGTCAAGAGTTGCACTGAAACATGGCTCCTTCGAGACTTGCAATCCCACGAACTCTGGTTTGGAGTAAAAACAGAGACAGATTAGGCACGCGCGTAACGTTTCTTACCTCTACCAGGCCAGCGGCAATTCGCGAACATAGGTAATTACTCCATAGCTTCCAAAATTCCTGTTAATTCCAGACACGACCGTGCGCGATAAAAAAATCCCCAAGTTTTGGCAACCCTTCGTGGTGATGGCGACGGAGTATTCTGCAACCCTAATTTTCTTGAACTCAATCTGATCTCATCTTGTTGGCTCTGCTCAAGGTTGTCCCATGTCAGGTTTATTCTATGCAACCCTTCGGGGTGACGGCGACGGAGTATTCTGCAACCCTAATTTTCTTGAACTCGATCTGATCTCATCCTGTTGGCTCTACTCAAGGTTGTCCCATGTCAGGTTTATTCTATGCCCTTGTTCCGCGCCGTCTTTTGTTTATCGAAACAATCGCGAGCTTCTCAATCCCTGAAGGAATCCCTTCAAGAACAAAATACCACCGTACTTGGCCCCACGGTCGGCGCCAACTATCGTGGATTTGTCACGGTAGATGTCCGGGTGAACGGACTTAGGTTTGGGATGAAGACACAACTACATGGCTGCTTGAAGGGGTTGATTAGAATCAAGAGACACGGAGTTTACCCAGATTTGGCCCCTCCGATGGAGGTAAAAGCCTACGTCCTGCTTGTCTGGTATTGATGATGAAGAAGATCTCTCGGTTACAAGGGTGTTGTTTTGCTACCTCTAATCACGAGAGCCTCTAATATGTCCGTCTAAACTTGTGGACTTGTCCCTCTAGGGGTTCTCTACCCCTCCTTATATAAGTGGAGAGGGTAGGTTTACAAATAGAGTCCTACTAGGAGTAGGATTAGGACTAGTCTCTCTAGAATCCTATTTCGGGTCTTGTTTCCTTTGGCAAGGAGTTTTTCTCTCTTTGGGCCTTCTCTTGTGAGCCGCCTGGCGTCGGCTTACACGCCGGGTCTTGGGCCTGGTCATCCCGTGACCCGCCTGCCGGGTCACTAATAAAATGCCATGTCTTGACAAAGGTCTCCCACTATGAGTCGCCAGGCCGGGTCATACCGCGCGGTATATCCCCGATATGTTGGCTTTAATTTGTCATACTATAGGGGTTGGGTTGTTGCCAAGGGTGTCCGCAAGCCCAACAGCGTCCTTGGTGTGCTTTGCCGACAAGACTTCCTGGGGTTTGTTATGTTGCCCGGGCGGGGTCGAGAGGTAGGAATGACCTGGGAGCACTACTTGGGTGCCCCGGCCCCGCCAGAGGTGGAGATCGACGGTGTTTTGTGCCACACGAGGGCCGACATGGTGATCAGACAGTTCTAGGTAATTTCTCCTTTACACAATTAAAAATCAACAATAGCTAGTTATTGTACTAATCAGTGTTGTCTCATTTGCAGAACTTCTACAGGTGTGAGGAGGGATACGAGGAGGCCGCAACAAAGGTTATCGAAACCGAATGCCGCTGCCTACTTCAAAACTGGCGGCACAAGGCTCGGGTGCAGGCCGTTCGAGACTACTACGCCTTGCGGTGTATTAGGAAGGCAAAGGGGAAGGACTATTACATGAAGGTAATTATTACATGAAGGTAAGTACATATTATTAAGGCCTTGTAGTTAGTTTTCTTGATTTGATTCTTACGCGTAGCGCTCAAATTTCTCTTTATAACTTAGGTGCCCCCGAGATGGTGTATGGATAAGATGGATTGTTGGGAGGCCTTGGTGGATCAGTGGTGCTCCGAAAAATGGGAGGCCAACCACAACACTGCCAAGGATAGGCGTGGCAAAATGGTTGGTGTGCTACACCATCAAGGGAGCGTCACCTTAAATGAGTTTGGTGAGAACTGGGTATGTGGTTTGCCTCTTAACTCATGCAATTCATTCTTAATGCTAGCATTAGCCCGTTACTAATATTTTTTCCTCTCTCTATTTTAGGCGCGTCACAATAAGACGGAGGTGCCAGAGATGTACGACCTCTATGCGATGGCCCATACTGCCTCGTACAAGAAGGTCAAGGCATTCTCTGAGTCTGACCTCGATCATCCCGAAAACTTCACCAACATCTCCTCCCACCAGAAGCTCGTGAAGAACAAAAATAACGGGAAGGAGAGGAAAGGGGAGGACTTTAATCCAAGCCAGGGGCCTATTGATCCAGAGCTGGTGATGATAGCTGGCAACGGGAGGCCCCATGGCTCGATCGCCATTGAAGACAACCTTATATGTTGTCCTAGCACTCTCCGGCAGATAAAGGCATGCCAAACGAGCTCTTGTCCTGAGATAACACCTCGTCCATGGCCAGTCGAGCTCGCCATCGAGGTGAGTTTAATAGACTCAACTATCTTTCCGCATTATGTTGTGTGTGCGAACCAATATGAAGACAACGCTTACAATGAGTTGTCTTGCAGGCTACTATTCTGAAAGAAAGAGAGGCAACGCAGACGCTTTTGGTGGCGAAGGATAAGGAGACGAAGGAGTTGGAGGAGAAGACAACTGCGTTGATGGAGGCGGAGAGGGCACGGAACGATGAGTCTAACAGGGCCATGTACGAGCTCTTCGTGGTAAGTTTCTTCTTCATATTTGTCAAATCCTGCATTTTAATGTTCGTTTCATTAATAAATAAAAAGTTTGACTTGTCGAAACCAAATGTACAGTCTATGTGCAAGAAGCCTGGCCACGTCCCTCAGGCGATGCCAGTCATTAACATGGTGGGGACGGTGAGTTTCATTTCAATGCAGTGATCTTTTGAGTGTCATCATGCTAACGATACATTGCAAATGATGTTTGGTGCAGAATATCTCCCGAAACGCATCGCACGACCCTTCTATAGGGGAGCCTTCTCTAGGTGAAACAAGCCAGAACCACCATGCTTCACCTCCGTGCTGACGAGAATGGTATGTTTTTCTAGTGTTTTGCTTAACAACCACATGATGATGGTTACTTACCTTACCTTGGCTCCAAAATTACATATTTAACCCAAGTTAGCTCTAGAATGACCTATACTTAGCTTAGTTTCCTCCTAAATGACATAATAAGCTTAGGTAGCTCCAAACTTGCATAATAAGCTTAGTTAGCTCCAAAATGGCCTATGTTACCAAGTTAGCTATAAAATGATCTATAATTAGCTTAGTTAGCTTCAAAATGGCATAATAAGCATAGATAGCTCCTACATGACCTATTTTCACCTAAGTTAGCTCTAAAATGACATATATTTAGCTTAGTTTCCTCTTAAATGGCATAGTAAGCTGAATTAGCTCCTAAATGGCCTATTTTATCAAATATGTCCTATACTTAGCTTAGTTCTCTCCTAAATGACATAATAAGCTTACCTAGCTCCAAAATGACCTATTTTACCTAGCTTAGCTATTAAATGACTTATACTTACCTTACTTAGCTCCAAAATGGCACAATAAGCATAGTTAGCTCCTAAATGACATATTTTACCTAAGTTAGCTCTAAAATGACATATATTTAGCTTAGTTCCCTCCTAAATGACATAGTAAGCCGAATTAGCTCCTAAATGGCCTATTTTATCAAAAAAATCCTATATTTAGCTTACTTCTCTCCTAAATGACATAATAAGTTTACCTAGCTCCAAAATAGCCTATTTTACCTAGCTTAGCTATTAAATGGCCTATACTTAGCTTACTTAGCTCCAAAATGGCATAATAAGCATAGTTAGCTCCTAAGTGACCTATTTTTACCTAAGTTAGCTCTAAAATGACATATAGTTAGCTTAGTTTCCTCCTAAATGACGTAGTAAGCTAAATTAGCTCCAAAATGGCCAATTTAATCAAATATGACCTATACTTCGCTTAGTTAGCTCCAAAATGGCATAATAAGCTTAGCTAGCTCCAAAATTACCTATTTTTACCAAAGTTAGCTATTAAATGACCTATACTTAGCTTACTTAGCTCCAAAATGGCATAATAAGCATAGTTAGCTCCTAAGTTCCTATTTTTACCTAAGTTAGCTCTAAAATGACATATATTTAGCTTAGTTTCCTCCTAAATGACATAGTAAGCTAAATTAGCTCCAAAATGGCCTATTTTATCAAAAATGTCCTATATTTACCTTAGTTCTCTCCTAAATGACATAATAAGATTACCTAGCTCCAAAATGGCCTATTTTACCTAGCCTAGCTATTAAATGACCTATACTTAGCTTACTTAGCTCCAAAATGGCATAATAAGCATAGTTAGCTCCTAAGTGACCTATTTTTACCTAAGTTAGCTCTAAAATGACATATAGTTAGCTTAGTTTCCTCCTAAATGACGTAGTAAGCTAAATTAGCTCCAAAATGGCCTATTTTATCAAAAATGACCTATACTTCGCTTAGTTAGCTCCAAAATGACATAATAAGCTTACCTAGCTCCAAAATTACCTATTTTACCAAAGTTAGCTATTAAATGACCTATACTTAGCTTACTTCGCTCCAAAATGGCATAATAAGCATAGTTAGCTCCAAAATTACCTATTTTACCAAAGTTAGCTATTAAATGACCTATATTTAGCTTAGTTTCCTCCTAAATGACATAGTAAGCCGAATTAGCTCCTAAATGGCCTATTTTATCAAAAATGTCCTATATTTAGCTTAGTTCTCTCCTAGATGACATAATAAGCTTACCTAGCTCCAAAATGGCCTATTTTACCTAGCTTAGCTATTAAATGACCTATATGTAGCTTACTTAGCTCCAAAATGGCATAATAAGCATAGTTAGCTCCTAAGTGACCTATTTTACCTAAGTTAGCTCTAAAATGACATATAGTTAGCTTAGTTTCCTCCTAAATGAGGTAGTAAGCTAAATTAGCTCCAAAATGGCCTATTTTATCAAAAATGACCTATACTTCGCTTAGTTAGCTCCAAAATGACATAATAAGCTTACTTAGCTCCAAAATGGCCTATTTTACCTAGCTTAGCTATTAAATGACCTATACTTAGCTTACTTAGCTCCAAAATGGCATAATAAGCTTAGCTAGCTCCAAAATTACCTAGTTTTACCAAAATTAGCTATTAAATGACCTATAATTAGCTTACTTAGCTTTAAAATGGCATAATAACCATAGTTAGCTCCTAAATGACCTTTTTTACTTCTCTTCTTCATCTAGACTTCTTCTAATTTTGGAGCTTCCCATTTTGCAGATTACATTCACTTCACGGAAGTTTGCATTAATGGAGTGCTTGGGTTACTTGTATTTTTTATTTTGTATCGATGAACAATGTGACACTTGCTACATATGTATATGAAACTATGTATGTATGGATGAAACTATTGTAATATGGTTGGTTACGGATGAAACTTTCATAATATGTATGGATGAAACTTTTTTGAATATGGTTATCAGTATGGCAACTTATTTATTTATGTGAAATATATATATGTCATATTGTTGTGAAAATTGCTGTGAAAATTGTTTTAATAAAAAATAAATAAAAAGGAAAATGGCCTTACCCTTTGTCGTCCGCCCACCGATGACAAATGGGGGCATAAGGCCGATGGCAAAGAACTACCGTTAACACTTGACGGCCATATCCCCTGGGTTTGCCGTCCAAAATCTTTGCCGTCTGCTCCCCCACGGCAAAGAATCTTTGCCGTCCGTGGTCCTGAGGCAGACAGCAAAGGACCACTTTGCCGGGGTTTTCTTTGCCAAAACTTTTGCCGTCTGCTGACCGACGGCAAAGGCCTTTGCCGTCCGGTTTCCTGCCCTTTGCCGCCAGCCATGGCCGACGACAAATTACCTGATTCCTGTAGTGGTAGTACACATCAATTGTTGTCATGGATGAGTAGTGTGCATTGGAGTTGAAGGTACCTTTTTTTTTAATTTTATAAAATAGTGTCATGATGGTTATTTCATTTAACATGTCATAGTGAGGCTAGCAAGTTTCATTATGCTACACTTGCGGAGGAGGATAAAATGGATGATGTGTTTGATGCTTGTTGTGTCACAAATGAGCATGCGAGGTTGTCAATTCCCATATATCAAGGTTCTTCATCTCGAATCAATTTGGATGATGAGTCGGGTTGTGAAGGTGATGAAACTCAAGTTACATCTCGTGTGAATCGTGCAAACAGTGGGAATAAATGGGCATTTCCTTATTCGCCAAGTCCTAAGATGAATCAAAAGTGGGCTAGTGATCATGGAAAAAAATGAGGCATTTGTGCGTATGGTGGACCTCTTTGATTCAAGGTACAAGAGAGATGGAACTCAAGTTTCATCAAGACAGGAGATTCACGAAATGATGGCCATGGTAGAAGCAGATGGTGGTGCACCTCAAAGTGATGTTCATTTCTATGCTTCCCAAAATCTTAGGGATGAGACAAACCATGATATTTTCTCTGTCTTCAAGGGTCACGAGTCTTGTGCGAGGCTTATATGGATAAACAAAACCTGTGAGTTCAACAATAAGTAGAACCTTTGTGTTTCAAATGCTTTCAACTTATATCATAGTGAACTATGTTTTTTGCTTTGAACCATTGTATTTGCTTTGCACTTGCACCGTATTGACCTATGTTATTTTGTTCAAAGCCATCTATTTGATTTGAACTTGTATTGTATTCAATCATATTATTTGCTTTGAGCCAAAGTATGTGCTTTAAATTTGTATCATATTCAACTATGATTTTTGTTACTGTATCTTATTGTTAACCGCCTATGTGTGTATGTGGTTGTGGCAGATGGATAAAACAACAAGATGATGATGAATTTGAGGTACAAATGCTCGCACTTGCTTTGGAAATGGCATCATCAAGAAAATCATTGCCATATGCATCGAGAAGATTACCCATTTTTACAGGCCTCCAATGGGTGGAAAAGAAGGAGAAGGATCCAAAAGCTTTTTTATGCTATGTTCAAAATGAGGAGGTCAATGTTTTATTGATTGCATGATTTGTTGGTTGAGAAGTATGGGCTTAAGTGAAGTTACAACATGTCATGCAAAGAAGTGTTGTCGCTTTTTCTAGGGACTTTGGGGACAACGTAGACCACAAACAATGTTGGAGATCAGTTTGCACATAGTCATTCTGTCACTAACGAAAAATTCCATGAAGTTTTGGAGTGTGTGGACTGCATGGTCGGTGACTTCATTAGACGAATGGATCCATCCTTCATTGGTCCTCATCCCATACTTAGAATAGCAAGGTTCTGGCCTCATTTCAAAAATGCTATTGGATCCATAGATGGAACACACATTAAAGTGGTTGTTCCCAAGGAATTGGAGCCCCAACACAAGAATAGAATGGGGTACACAAGAGAAAATGTCATGGCAGTGTGCGATTTTAATATGAGGTTCACTTTTGTTGTTCCTGGATGGCCCGTATATGTTCAGGATACACATGTATGGGGTGATGCTATTATTCGTTATGAGCATTTTCCACAACCACCCACATGTAATCTCTTCTATGTACACGTATTATTATGTATGTGTATGCATGCTTATTCTTATATACATGATGTATTATTGTAGATAAATACTACCTTGTCGACTCTAGATATCCAAATAGAGTTGGATATCTAGCACCATACAAAGGGCAACAGAATCATGTACCTGGTTTCCCATAAGACCCTCCCATGGGGAGGTATGAGACATTCAACCATCATCATTCTTCTTTGTGAAATGTTGTCGAAAGAGCGTTTGGTGTTCTCAAGATGAAATGGCTAATTCTCCAAGGCATACCACGGTACAAACCGGAGACCCAAAATATGATCATCACTGCATGCATGTGTCTTCATAACTACATTCTTGATAGCAAGTTACTTGATGAGCACTTTGACAAGTTTGAAAATGATGCGTATGTGCAAACTCCACAGCTGTTTACAGGTGTCAATGCTTTATTAGCTGAAGATGATGGTACTATGGCCGCTACACGTTAGGCTATTGTTGTCAGTCTTGTACCTTGAGATCATCCATAAATTTTTAATTTGCAGGTGCTTTTAACTTGCAATATTAAGCAATATATGATATTTCTAACTCTGGTTCTAAATTTTACCATTAAGCACTTTATGATATTTGCAACTCACTTTTATATTGTAATATTTATATGATTTATGAGATCTATAACTCTTTCATGTTTATATTAGACATGAAAGTTTTAAAAAAACAAGTGTTACCAATTCATTGCTCACTTTGGTCTAGGGGCGTTACAAGCATTTTAACACACAACCCATAGAACAATCGCAGGCTAGAATCACAAAAATGAACTGGACATGCAATTCTTTTGGTAGTTTTCTAGAATCAGATTTTGGAGAATCATGTGGCGAAAAGAACTGGCCCATAGAGTCAATTCATTCGTTCGATTTTGAGGTAGATCATTATATACTTTGTACCCCATCCAAAATTAGTACACTATAACCAAGAGAGAGGGTTTTACCCCTTCGAGAGGGCCCGAACCTGGGTAAAATTGTGTCCCATTTACTTCATGTTACCATCATGCCACGATCACCAACTCGAGACCTCCTACCCAAGATTCGTCAGTCTTTGCACCGACACCCAGCGCAAGGAGGACCCGCGCTGGCTTGGCATGGATCTAACTATCGGTCGCAGGGCACTGCGTCTACCCTTGCCATCGTCGCCTCTCTCGAGTCCAAGGCCGACCCCAAGCACACGCCTGCGCCTACGCTGCCATCCCCTCTCGACGATTGTTACTAGTGGCAGTGCTATGTTCATGAGTGGGCTAGTGCGCCGCCCGTGTGGACGGGCGCAACGCCGAAGGAGGATGCGGAATACCTCCAACACTAGAGGGCCTGCGCGCTGGGTGAGGAGCTGTTGATGGCAAGCAACACATGCATATGGGGCATGAGGAGAAGGAGCATCAGCGGTGTTGGGAACACGAGGAGGAGGAGGGAGAGCAAGAAGAGGACAAGGGCATGTACCACGCATTAGATCCACCGATGCATTAAGCGTCAGAGGAGGCGACATGGCATCAGACCTTCCCGTGGGAGGGTGAGAGGGAAACGATGGAGTAGGAAGAAGGAAGGATGGAAGGAGGAGCAATGTAGCAGGGAACTCGGGCGGCAATGAGGTTCGAAGGTGCGGCGACGAGGTTCACCGGTGCGACGTGGTGTACTACGAGAGATAGAGCGATCACCGGGGGAGAAGTGGTGGGCGAGAGAATAAAACAAGGAGAGAGATGGGTGGGTGACACGCGGGCCAAGCGCGGACACAGACGAACGAGATGGACACAGAAAATATCCGCTTTGTGTCTGCCTCCGCCCAAATGTGACCCAAATTTGGGACGGAAATGGGTCCGAGCGGACATACGATGAACACAAAATTGAAATGTGTCACTGCGTGGGGCTTGTAATTTTAGTCCACATTGACACTCATGGACAAAATAGCTGACTGCACTGACACTTGTGGACAAAATGGGCCACCATGTTGAAGTTGCTCTAAGTCCACGTGGACAAATGCATCGGTCACTATTGCGAGTGGCACAGGTCGATCCAAACAAAAAAGTAGACACGGGCGTTCGCTCGGCCGATATAAATGGACAAATCTCGCATGTCTTCGTGTCGGCGCGTGAGAGCAAGTCCAATGGGCTGACCCAAATCGCCTGCCGGTGTCCGTTTGGGTCAAAACGGACAAAAGCATCATCCCAACGCGTCGACCCAAACCCAACGCGTTCGCGCTCTGTCCCTCTAGATGCATTTCATGCCTAAATTTGCGTCTGGTTTGCGTCCTCTCAGTGTCCATTGCGGTCCCACTTGTCGGGCATCCAACCCCCGCCCGCGGTCGTATTAAACATGACCACCTAATTCGGACCCGCCTGGCAGTGGGTGGAAGTTATCGGATGTCGTCCTTTTTAATAGAAGCGTGCGGCGAGGTGTAGGATCAAAAGTAGGTCTAGAGGGGGGGGGTGATTAGACTACTTGACCAATTAAAAAGTGTTGGCAGATTTTAGCATTCATAGAAAGTCCAGTACACCCTACACAAGCATGTCTACGAGTATAGTAGCGGAAAGTAATAACAAGCATGTAAGCAAAGGAAGGGTAGGAAGATCAAACGCAATTTGAAGACACGATGATTTTTCCATTGGTTCCGATAGGTGGTGCTATCGTACGTCCATGTTTATGGAGTCTGCAACCCATGGAGGGTAACGGCCGTGAGAGTCCACGGAGGGCTCTACCCACGGAGGGTTCCACGAAGAAGCAAGCTTGACTATACCATGATGGCCTACGTCCACGGAGGACTAGCCTAACTCAGGGTAGATCTTCACAAAGTAGGCGATCTCCTTGCCCTTACAAACTTCTTGGTTCACTCCACAACACGAAGTAGGAGGCTCCCAAGCAACACCTAACTAATCTATGAGGCACCACCCTCCAAAAGGTAATAGGCTCAATAATGTCGATGAACTCCTTGCTCTTGTGCTTCAAGATGATAGACTCCTCAACACACAATCACTCTGTCACAGATTTGGCTTTGGTGGGAAAGATTGATTGGGTGAAAAGAAACTTGGGGAGACTAGAGATGAAGATTCATATGGTTGGAATGGAATGGCATGATCTCAACACATGAGTAGGTGGCTCTCTCTCAGAAAATCAGATGGTATGAGTGGGGTTCTCTTCTGAGTGCTTCTCTTATGAGTGGGTGGTGGTGGAGGGGTATATATAGGCATCTCCAAAAATCCAACCGTTACACCTAATAAGTCAGACTCGGTGACACGGATGTGTTAATCTCGGTGGTACTGAGTTGCCTCAAAGGTAGCAACTTTTGAATCTCGGTGAGACCGATACGTAAAACTCGGTTGCACTGATAAGGTGACCGGCGGTCAGATTGCCAAACCCGGTGACGCCGATTCAACAAACTTGATGGTATCGATTTTGTGAATTTGCGTAATAGGAAGTTGGCAACCCAAACTCGGTGGCACCGAAGCAGAATTGGTTGCACCGAAGGGTTAGAGTTTGGCTGGGTTTGTCTGAGGTCGAGAATCGGTGGCACAGAGTGGAAAGTATAGGTTGCACCGGTTTTGGATATTTTGCTTCAAACATACTTTTTGTGGAAGAGCTTGTGGGGTATGTGGTGACTATCACTTGTGTACGTATGAGCATTTTGTTCACCAACAGTACCTTACCCCCTTTTGATAGTATTGGCGTTCCTATGGACTCAGAGTGATTTCTCACAAAGGAAAATGTAGAGTCCTCTTGCTTGAAGCTTTGCCAATTTATTTCCTTGCATCTTGGGGTATTTTACAATCCTTTTGCCAACCGATCATTGAACTTTTCCTAAAACATGCTTAGTGGAAACATTAGTTCAATGACATATATGTTGTTATTAATTACCAAAACCACCAAGGGAGCAAATGTGCTTTCAATCTCCCCCTTTTTGGTAATTGATGACAACATATAGATCAAAGCTTTGACATATGATATAATCAGTGAATATAATCATCGCTTGAGAAGTATGTGATAAGCAAGAGACCCCCCCCCTAAATTTGTGCATTATTTTTAAATTTGCGTTTGAATGCAAATGCACAATCGATTAGGTACATGGGGAACTTCTTCCATGTAACATACAACTTGGTGGTGTGCGAGAGTAAATGAGAGTTAATATCATAGCACAACACATCAATCAAAGTGAATAATCATCTCATAACCATCAAAAGGATAGGAAATAGTAGCAACACACATTAAAGTGTATGATCAAACACGAATAAGAGTATAACACATCCAAACCAAAATACCAAATGTTTTTGAAATAGCAATAAAAACCAAATGCTCTCTCACTCGAAGCCTAAAGATCTATATACAACTTCCCCCCCTTTGGCAACAAGTTACCAAAAAGTTTGAAGAGATATAGCTAATCGTCCTTCTTGGGTTGATCTCCTCCTGTGGTCGATGTCAGAGTCGAGAGAACCGCATCGGCGAAGACCTCTGCATATGTCCTGGACGGAGTTGGAGTAGCAACTGGTGGCACTTGAGGAGCTGATGGAGCTGAGGTGACAGTAGCAGGTGCAAACGATGAAGGTCTCATCGCTGGAGCTGGCACTGTAGGTGTCCTGGCCTGTGTCATGAACTGGGCAGTCATTCTGACAGGTGCACAATCCTCCTCCTCATCAAAATCTGACTCTAAAGAGGTGCAACGGATCGGAGCATCATCTACTTCCTTCTTGAGCTCGTTCATGGTCTTGGTCAGCCCATCCTGTTAGTGCATCTAGTGCCCCTTAGTGATTTTGGTGTATTGAAGACTTATAGGTTAAGGCACTAATGTATTTGTGAGTGTACACAAGCTCTATAAGTCGATGAGGAGTTTGATATATCCGAAGATATTGAACCCCTAAAATTGTATGTCCTCAACTAAAGACTTTGTTGAAGACGTTGTGAAGACTTTGAGAATGAAGAAGTTGGTGTGACCTTGAAGATATGAATGACGAATATGAAGCGTGAAGACTTTTTGTTTTAGAAGTTTCATTTCCTTTATTTGAGTCATAGGAAACACCATACTGTTAAAGGGGCCCGAGGTAATACTAAGGAATATTTCCAACTCATGCTCAACTCCAAAATCCTCAACCTATACAATCCTTCGAGTGAAGCCTTTGGAAATCTCTTACAGTTCAGACAAGTTCTTCAGTGACAGAGACGAAGTTCTTCTGGTCTTTGAGGAAATTGATCTGACTGAGGAGTTAGGATTTCACCAGTGCGAATTGCCTACAAGTGAGGAACATGATAAGCCTGAGGACTTTCATAGTTCGAAATTCCGACCGTTGCTGTGCTTAGCGCCGGCTGTCCCCAATCATTCTTATCCACATAATGGTCATATTATTGGGGGCATTTATGTCTTATCATGTCAGGTTGCACCCTGGCTATAAATTGCCACCCCCACAACCACTAGTTGGTTGGCTGCTCCGAAAGAGAACTGACACTTGTCATTTGAGAGCAACCCATCCTCCAGGACTTCGAGAGAAAATCATTAGTGAGGAAAAACCCACAACCAAACCACCAAACCCATAGTGATTGAGCATCACTGAAGAAATGCATGTGTGTATCCGACGCTTGTTACCTTTGAGGACTGTGCATCCTCCAGACGGTTAGGTGTCATGGTCTAGTGCTCCTGCAGTCAATTAGGGATCACGAAGTGACCTTGGTCTAGAGCATCCAACATTAAATTGTGGATCGCTGGGTGACTAGTTTGTGAGGGTTTTGGAAGTCTACCCTGAAGACTTACCACGAGTGTTGGGCGAGGACTGTGTGCCTTAGCTCAAGGAGAGTATGGTAAGGACTGTGTGTCCTGGGACTGTGTCCTCTGGTTTAAATACCAGGCCACGCCAAACCAGATGTACGACTGTCACAACAGTTGGAATTGGGTCATCTAACCATTGTCTTCATCGAGCTACCTGGTTCTATTTCCTCAACCCCTCTATTCCTCATATACCTGTTGATGAAATTGATTGTTACTGTTTGAAGAATTTGATTTAAGACTTTCACAAATTCCTCACCTCAAATGCTTCAAGTTACCTTGTTCATCACTGCTTATCCTGTATCACGCTACTTACTATTTGTGCATGTTTTATTTCATCATGAGGACTATGCTGTTACTATGTTCCTCATGCACTTGAGTACTTATTCCGGTGCTAGTTATTCATCACATTTCAAATTCCTCAAAGTTGAAATTCCTCAAGTGATGAATTTGTAAAGATCGCCTATTCACCCCCGCTCTAGTCGATATAACGCACTTTCACATCCACCTTGTCATTGAGGGTCTTCACTCTATCCTCAGTATGGCAGAGTGAGTGCTTTGGAGTCTGCTAAGCTTATCTGGGATAGGTTGTCCAAAGTCAATGAAGGTGTCTCCACTCAACATGACTTTCGTGTTGATGTTCTTCGAAATCTCTTCAACCGCTTCAAGAGACTTGACAATGAAAATTTTCAACAAACTTTCGATCATCTCACGGATATCTCCAATGAGCTTCAAGCATTGGGTGCCACTGATATCACTGACCATGAAGTGGTGAACAAAGTGCTGAGATCTCTTGACTCCTCATTCAATACTCTGGCTTTCATGATTCAAGAACATGAAGACTACAAGTCACTTGATCCTGCTGATATTCTTGAGAGATTCAATACTCATGAATTCCAACAAGCTGAGAAGAGAGACCTCTACGGGCCAAGCTATGGAAGATCTCATGCTCTGAAGGTGAAAGCAATTTCCTCATCCGAAGAAGAAGATTCTGGCAGCAGCCTTAGTGATCCTGAAGAACTAAGTCAGGAACTAGCAATGCTCGTGAGGAAATTCCAGAAGTTCTCAAGGAGAGGTGGATTTGGAAAGTCATCAAAAAGTGGCTTGAGGAAATCAGATTCCTCAGAAGACAACAAGAAAAGAACCTGTCATTGTTGCAAGAAGCCTGGTCACTTTATCTCTGACTATCCTCTCTGGGAAAAAGATGCAAAGAAGAAGAAGAAATATAAGGATGATAGTTTTGATGACTCATAGAAAAAGAAGAAATCTTCAAAGTCCTCATCTGCAAAGTCCTCATCTTCAAAGTTCTCAAAGCACATGAAGAATGGTTCCAGAAAGGCTTGAGCATTCATCGGCAAGGAAATGGATTCTGAGGAAGAATCCGAAGAATATGAAGAAGAGGAAGAATCTGAGGAGAATCAGAATTTGGTATTGCTAGCCTTGCTCCCGCTACTACTTTCGTCAACAAGTCCATCTTCAACGATGAAGAATATGACTACTCCAACGACTCTGACGTCAGCAATGATGATTATGCTCCCA
Organism: Hordeum marinum; assembly: GCA_022496015.1. Classification (NCBI taxonomy): domain Eukaryota; kingdom Viridiplantae; phylum Streptophyta; class Magnoliopsida; order Poales; family Poaceae; genus Hordeum; species Hordeum marinum. Next base: position 333,136,940 of record CM039677.1, on the reverse strand, counting down.
CCTATTGCTTCATGGCAAAAGGATCAAAGGTACAGAAACATCATTCCTCTTCTGAATCAAGTGAAGGTGAATCTGATGAATATGTGAAACCTAGCTATACTAAACTTGTTAAACTTGCCACTAAGCAACAAAGTGCTCTTGAAAAGCTTCAGAAAATGCTAGACAAAAGCGATGATCTGTTGAACCATGAAGTGGATCGGACTCAAACTCTGTCTGACGATCTCAAAAGTCTTCAGACAAAGTATGATAACCTTCAGAGTCATCATAACGACCTCTTAGCCGATCATGAGAAGCTTTCTTATGAATTTCTTCAAAGAAAGAAAGATCTTGAGAAACTGAGGGTGTCACATGAGGATCTCCAAAGGGAAAACGATTCCTTACTGGCTCAACACATCAGTATCGCTCAGGAAGAATTTGTTCCACCCTGTTCGAAATGCATCGAACATGAAACTACTAATTCTTCACCTGAATGTTCAAATGCTTCTATTGCTGCAAATTCTTCAACTGTTTCGGTGGTCTCAAATTCCTCATCTGAGGATACCACAAGTGTCAGTGCCGACAATGCAGGGTTGAAGGAATTGTATGTGACAGGCATGTACAAAAGTCTCAAAGGGCATCAAGCCCTTTGCGATGTCCTCAAAAAGAAGATTGTAAACAGGAACCCTAGGAAAGAGGGTATTGCCTTTGTGAGGAAACTCAACGCTGATGGATCCTACTGGACACCTGAGCAGTATCCCAAAACCTCATGGGGTGCTGCAAAAGGACCTCCTGTAGATCCATCCACTTTATCTGGCTTTACGTGTGAAACTTCATATTCCTCTGATGAGTCACTTGACTCCAACTTCAAATTCTTCAAAAATCAGAAAGGTGAAGTATTTGCTAGATTTGTTGGAACTAACTGCAGGAACGGTTCTCCTATGAAGAAAATCCGGGTTCCCAAGAGCTACCTACAAAATCTTCAAGTGAATGTCCTCACGACACCACTCATGAAGAATAGGAACCCCAGATCAAATTCCTCATATGGACCAAAGTCCTCACCTGGACCAAATTCCTCAAATGGTCAAAAACTTCATTCTTGTGCTAATGCTTCTGTTTCGCAGGGAAAATCTAAGAGTTATGAATATGTGCATTATTCTTCAAACCATTATGTTCATAAGTCCTCGAAGAATTTCTCTGCTTATTCATTTGAATACTCTAACCCTCGCCCTGTGACACGAAGCGCACTTGCTTCAATGCCTCCCTTCTCACATGGTGCTCGCAGAATGATGAATCTTTGCTATCCCTCTAGATGTGGGTGGTGAAGAAATTGAACTAATTTCCTATGCAGGGTCAGGTCTCCAGATGAAACTGAACATCAGATGAATTTGCTGGAGACTTGAGGAAATGCTTGAAAGGACGCAAGCTAACCATGAGGAAATGAATTCTTCATTTCTCACGTCCTCACACTACTTGCTTACTATCTTGTGTGATGAAATTTTGTCTGATGAAATTGATGTCATATTCTTCACTCTGAAGCATATGAGTTCGTAAGTTGTACTAATTCATCTGCAGGATGATACTCCAAAAGCTACTGAGTGGGTCCTCGATAGTGGATGCACAAACCACATGACTGGTGACAAGAATCTACTGATGAATTTGCCACTCACTCCATCTCCTTTGAAGCATATCACCTACACGGACAAAGGAAAAAGCAAGGTATTGGGACTTGGTAAGGTTGCTATCTCAAAGGACCGAACCATGGATAAGGTGATGCTTGTCTAATCCCTTGGGTTCAACCTTATGTCTGTCTCAATGCCTTGTGATCTTGATATGATTTTCGTATTTGGAAAATATCATTGTGTTGTCATTATGGAATCTGAAAATTCCAAATTCTTCGAAGGCTTTAGGAGAGGAGACTTGTATATTGTTGATTTCTCTATAGGTCCTCAGCCTGCCACTTGCTTACTTGCAAAGTCTTCAGAAGGCTTGCTGTGGCATCGACGACTTGGACATGCGGGTATGAGGAACATGCACATGCCCGTGAAGAAAAAGCACGTCATCGGCATCGAGGGCATCAAATTCCTCAAGGACCACCTTTGTGGTGCATGTGAATCTGGGAGGATGATCAGATTCAAACATCCCACGAAGACAATCATGACCACGACTCGACCCTTTGAATTGCTTCACATGGATCTCTTTGGCCCCACTTATTACTCCATACTAGCAAGTTCTTCAAGTTTGTATGGCTTTGTCATTGTTGATGATTACTCTCGTTACACTTGGGTGCATATTATTCTGTACAAAAATGAAGTGCAGGATGTCTTCAGACGATTTGCTTCAAGGGCCTCCACCAACTTCAGCGCCAAGATCAAGCATATTTGGAGTGATAATGGGACTAAGTTCAACAACACTAATCTTGATGAATATCTTGATGAACTTGGTATTACTCATGAGTTATCTGCCCCTTATACTCCTCAGTAGAATGGCATCATGGAGCACAAGAACAGGACTCTAGTTGAGATGGCTTGGACCATGCTTTATGAATACAAGACTCCTCGTCGCTTCTGGCCTGAAGCAATTGATACTGCATGCCACATCATCAGCAGGGTATATGTTCACAAATTCTTCAAGAAGACTTCATATGAACTTATGACTGGCAAGAAACCCAATGTAAGTTATCTCAAAGTCTTCGGTGCAAAATGCTGGATCAGAGATCCTCACCACAGTTCTAAATTTGCACCGAAAGCACATGAAGGTTTTATGCTTGGTTACGGAAAGGACTCGCACACCTACAGAGTCTTCAACACCTACCATCACAAGGTTGTTGAAACTGTAGATGTGCGGTTCGATGAAACTGATGGCTAGCAAAGAGAGCACCTGCCTTCTGTGCTAGATGAACAGTCTCCTGAGGAATCCATCAAGCTGAAGGCAACTGAAGATATCATACCCACCGAGGAAGTCATTCCAACAAATGAATACATCCATGCTGATACACCTGATGAAAATGGTGCTGATGAAAATCCTCAGCCACATCAACCTGCTCATCCAAGAGTTGCAAATGAAGTGCAGATTGACAAAATCATCGATGACATCAATGCACCAGGTCCTCCCACGCGCTGAAAAGCTTCACATTTAACTAACTTTTGTGGGCACTTAGCTTTTGTCTCTATAATAGAGCCCACCAAAGATGATGAAGCATTCAAGGAGCCTGAGTGGATTCAAGCTATGCAAGAGGAATTGCATCAATTCAAGCTCAACAACGTGTGGGAACTTGTCAAGCGGCCAGATCCTCGCAAGCATAGCGTCATAGGTACCAAGTGGATCTTCCACAACAAGCAAGATGAAAATGGCGTTGTGGTGAGGAATAAGGCTTGCCTTGTAGCTCAAGGCAACACACAGGTTGAAGGAATTGACTTTGATGAAACATTGGCACCTGTTGCTAGACTTGAGGCTATTCGCATATTGCTTGCTTATGCTAACCATCATAATATCATCTTATATAAAATGGATGTGAAAACTGCATTCCTCAATGGTAAGCTTGAGGAAGAAGTATATGTTGCTCAGCCCCTAGGTTTTGAAGACCCTAAGCATCCTGACAAAGTCTTCAGACTCAACAAGGCCCTCTATGGCCTCAAGCAGGCCCCTCGAGCGTGGTATGACACTTTGAAGGAATTTCTCATGAAGAAAGGTTTCAAACCCGGTTCACTCGACCCTACTCTTTTCACAAAATCCTATGACAATGAACTGTTCATATGCCAAATATATATAGACGATATTATCTTTGGCTGTACTAACAAACGTTACAGTGATGAATTTTCCTATATGATGAGTGAAGAATATCAAATGTCTATGATGGGAGAGTTGAAATTCTTCTTAGGTCTTCAAATTTGTCAACAAGATAATGGCATCTTCATCTCCCAAGAAAAGTACCTCAAGGATGTTCTGAGGAAATTTGACATGCAAGATTGCAAAGGCGTCAAAACTCCAATGCCTTCAAAACGCCACCTCTGCACTGATGAAAATGGTAAAGATTTTGATCAGAAGGTATACCGCTCCATGATTGGCTCATTATTGTATCTATGTACATCTAGGCCTGATATTATGCTAAGTGTTTGCATGTGTGCCCGATTCCAAGCAACACCGAAGGATCATAGCATAAGGTTGTGAAACATATTCTTCAATACTTAGCTCACACACCAACACTTGGATTATGGTATCCCAAGGGCTCAAATCTTCACCTCGTCGGATACTCTGATGCTGACTATGCTGGAGATCGTGTGGATCGTAGGTCAACCTCAGGCACATGTCATATCCTCGGACGATCCTTAGGTTGTTGGTCCTCGAAGAAGTAGAACTACGTGTCTCTCTCTACTGCTGAAGCTGAGTACATTGCTGCTGGCTCATGTTGTGCTCAGTTACTATGGATGAAGCAAACCCTCAAGGACTACGGCATCAAGTTGAAGAATGTGCCTCTCTACTGCGACAACGAGAGTGCCATCAAGATTTCTTACAACCCAGTTTAGCACTCCAAGACCAAGCACATCCAGATTCGTCATCACTTTCTTCGAGATCATGTACTCAAGGGCGACATCTCCATCGACCACACCCCCACTAAAGAACAACTGGCCGATATCTTCACAAAGCCCTTGGATGAAAAGATATTTTGCAAGTTGCGGTGTGAGCTAAATATCTTAGAATCTTTGAATGTTCTTTGAAAAAGGACCCACATCCTAACACTTTTGCAAAATGATGACTTAGATGTGCAACGCACGAAGTAACATTTTTCTTCAATCAATGAAGAATAACCCTCTAAGTGTGAAGAAATTAATGAAGAAGTTGATTCTCAGAACCCTACGACAATTGTACGTGGTGTCTGAAATCATCATTCTTATACGGAGGGTCATGCCACCAACCAAAGTTGAAATTCTTCAAAATTGAGTTTTTCGTCATTTTTCAAATTCTTCAAATTTTCAAATTCCTCATTTTTTTCAAATTCTTCAAACTTTGAAACTCATGTTCTTCATTGACTATATATATATTTGAGTTTTCAATGTCCTCAACAACATTCACTTATCGCTAAATTATTCAAGTTGATTTTCATCTAAGTGAATTTGATCGGACCCTTTCCCCTCTATGCTAAACTCAACCAAGTCTATTCACAAATTCTTCATATGAGTTCTACTTTGAAACTTGTTCAAAGTCTTCACTGTGTCCTTGACTGCTAAAGAATTTGCGAACGAAAACTTTGAAATTTTCACTATCAAAATTTTCAGCGGTTCCCGCTCAAACGGTTCCAATTCCCGCGATTGGATAACCCACGATCCCCCACTATCGCCACTTCTCAGTACGTGGGTGACACCTGTCGCGTGGAGAGCAAGGGTCAGGGGCAATCCTATCCAAAAACTCTGTGCGGATTGGTTTTCACTCCCACTATAAATACCCCCTCCCCTTCAACAGTGCTCGGTTACTCCTCATCTCTCCTCTCTCCCGAGATCCCACCTAGCGCCACCGCTAAAGTCATCGACGCTGGTGAGGAAGAGCTTCACTGCCTCGACCTCGTCGTCGCCGTACTCGCATCGGCCATGGAAGTCCTCATCCCACCGCCGTTGTAGCTGTCTCCCTCTGCCAAGCTAGGGCGTGGGAGATCTGAACTGACAAAATTCCCAATCTCATCTCTCAGTTTGTTGTGTTCTTCACCAGGGTAAATAAAATTTATTTTTACTGCCGTTGTTTGATCTTCAAAGGCTCTTCATATTCCTCAAAAGGTGTTTATTCCTCATGAATCTTATTCTAAAGCACCTTACATCTTGATAAACTTGATGATTTTCCCTAAGTAATGTTTTTCTTCAAGATTCCTCAATTGTGTGAATCCTCAAAATTTGCACAACTCTGGAACCTAAGACAAAGAACACTTAGTGAAATTCCTCAAGACACCCATGGTCAAATTCCTCACCTACTTCCATTTTAAAAAAATCTGAGAATGCATATGACCTCTTCAAATTCCTCGCACCTATACTCTGTTAACAGGTACAACATGTCCACTGATGAATCACTATGTTCTCATCAACTTAACTCATTTGTAGCGTTCCTTGAGGAAAAACTGTGTATTTCTTCAGAGTACTCAATAGCTCAAATTCCTCAGGTGAAGAAAATGGCTGACGGAAAGAAACCTCAGAAAGGTGGAAAGAAGCCAGATGTGCACACTGCTTTTGAGATTCCTGATTATTTGTACGAGGAATACTGCACACCCGATGAAGAAACTCATGGCAAAGAAACTACCAAGCAGAGAAAAGTTCGTTTGCAGAAAATTGAGTGAGATGGGCAAGGGAATGGAAGGAATATCGTTATGTAACTCCAAAATACATGATGAAATTCACTGTGAAACCTCCTTGTAGCAGGGCTCCCCTGGCTCAAAATCAAATTGCTGATCCCACTAGCCTCAGGACTGGTGAGAACTTTCCTCATATATGGGAGAAGCAGCAAGCCAAGTTGGCAAGGAAAGCCAATGAGGCAGTGAAGAAATTCAATGAAGATTCTGCTGCTGCTGCCTCTGCTGGAGCCTCTGCAAGTGCTCCGAAGAAATCAATGATGAAGAAAGCTGCTGTGATAACAAGTTCTTCAACCTCAAAACCATCACATCAGATTCCTCAAGTCCAAAGGCCTCAACCTACGAAGGCCTCAGATGCTGGTACTGTTGCTGCTCAGTCCTCAGCTGCAGCTGCAAAGTCCTTAACCCCAGTGCGTCTGGCATCATGTAAGAGGACCGAGGGATTCACAAAAGTTCCAAAGATCTCAGCAAGCCCCTCTACTACAGCAAAGTCTTCAACTAGCCATACAGTGTTGAAGCCGAAGAAAACTGCTGGACGAGGTCAAAGACCAAGTCCTCACACAAGCAAGGCTATGGTAACCATACCCTCAGGATCTAAGGATGATGATGATGAAGCTGATGATGAAGAATTGGAGGAAATCATCAGGCAAAGTCAGCAGAGGGCTGCTATAGCCAATGGCAGCTCTGTTCCTCTCATGCTGGATCCCAAGATGATCCTCAACTTCATCGATATAAGGCATGAAGATCCAAACACCCCACTTTCTTCACTGAATATGCCTCTTGGTGTGGATCATGTCCTCACCCACTTCATCTCTGAAGAAAAATGGAAGAGAGAACAAGCTCTGCAAGCTAAGAGGAACAGGGCTCGGAAAGAAAAGTTTCTAAGAGACAATGTGATGAACTTGACCCCAAATCAACTCGTCATAGTTCAATATGAAATTTGCACACTCTCTGAGGATCAAGAAAGGTATGATGCTAAATGGAAGGGCACCAAGGGGAGATTCGTCAGGGCTGCTCAAGCTGCTATGAAGGATCACAACACTAGGGTTGTAGCTCGATCGCAACCACAAAATCCTCAGTCTGATGAAATTCCTCACGCTGCTGATGAAACTGCTCAGCCTGATGTGACTGCTGATGAGAATGCTTCCGCACCAGAAGCAACGACCAGTGCTGCTGAGGAAACTCAGACCACTGATGACCATGCCAGGACAACCATCACTATTGTGCCTAAAGAAATTGAAAGGCCAACTAAAGCTTTTGCTGCGCCTGAAGAACCTGAACCCACCAGGGCGACTACATCAGTTGTACCTGAAGAAGCTAAAACTGCAGAGGAACAGACTCTCAAGAGAAAAGCATCTATGTCAGAATCCTCAGCTATGAAGAAGTTGAAGACTATGCCAAGTTCGTCAACTGGACCCATTGATGCTACACCAATTTCCTCTACACTTGCCTATGAACTTGTAACATATGGGGTTGACTATGTCATCCTAGATGAAGAAGATGAAAATCATTCTACTGCTTTGTCAGAGCAGATTGATGAAGAAATTGAAGTTGAAGACAATGCTTAAACTCCGAAGGTATCATCGCCCCAGCCTTAGTTCACTGCTAAAGAGGCTGGTGTTGAAGAAATTGATGAGTACGTAGACATTGGCAACACAACTCCTGTCATCAATGATGAATATTGGGAATCAGCACACCCAAATTCACCAATGACTACTCCTCTGACAAAGATTCCTCAGTCACCTGCTCCGACTGAAGAAATACATGGAGAATCTGCCGATCATACCACCCAAGTCACTGAAGAAATTCCAGCTGCAATAGCTAATGACTTTGCTGCTCCACCCATAACTAAGGAACCAGCCCTCCAGATTGTTCAAGTTCCTCCCATGGCAAAGGAGATCAAGGGCCGCTTCAAGCCAAATCTTCAACCGAAGCCAAGGATGCCATTCAAAGGCTTAGCGCACCCCAAATTCCTCAAGAGCAATTTCTTCAATGAGCGCATGTTCTTCACAGGTCCAAATCATTATGACTTTGCAAGGGCCGGTTGTAGCAAATTCTGGATGGCAACTCAGCTCAACTACTGTGCATCAGTCATGTTCGAGAAGAAGAAAGTCTTCGAGCACCACCAAATTCCTCATGCGGACATGGAAACACTTCCATCGTTCACACCGCTGCTCCAAGTTCTTCACGATGCAGGCATTCTTCCTTTCTGCGTTGACATCTGCGACTGGAATGAGGAAATCATCCTTCAGTTCTGTGCCACACTGCACATCAGTGGAAATGCTTCAGACATCAAAAGCTGGGTTTTGGACCGGATGACAGGAACTCACTTCACAGCTCAAGCTTCTGAATTGCTTTAGTGTGTACCAGTTCCAATTCCCCAAGATGATGCTCAATTACTGCTCGATGAACCTGCTCTTCCGAATCAGCTGATGCAATTGCTGATGAAGACATTGCCTCTTGGAAAGCCTCAACGAAAAACCTTCCTTGTGAAGGATTTGCTATATGTGCCTAGGACGGTCTACCGCATACTCACAAATACTCTATGTCCTCAGAAGGGTCACAATTCTGAAGAAGAAGAAGTGGAGGGAATCATGAAGATATGCTCTTCAACATCATTCATGGGATTCCCATCGACTTGCATGATTTCTTCATGAGGACATTGGCCAATGTTGCTTTAGCTCCATTTGAACAGAATCCTTATGCGCCTTGGATCATGAAATTCATCAGGGCAAAGTCCTCAGTTCCCTTCAAGGCTGATTTCTAGAATCACTTTGGCTACCTGCCTCCAATCGAAGTCATCAAGAGCACAATTGACCTAGTGGAAGGAAAAGGCAAGGCTATCATTGATGAAGGCACACGTCCATTGGATGGACAGTTTCGCAAAGCTGCTTCCTTCTCCACCAATGATGACATTGCAACTCAGGACTCTGAAGCAAAGGCCTCAGCTAACAAACCTCAAGAGTCTGCCCCTCATGTGATGACTGATCGCGAGCTCCTAATAAGTCTTCATCAAAAGGTCGATCGCAATCACAAGTGGGTGAAGCGTCAACTTGGTTACATTGTGCAGAACATGACGCAGAACACTGTGAAGAGGAATCACTACTATGCACTTGAAAACCTCAACCACACTTGGGCCATACTGTCTCACCTCAAGTCTTCTGATGAAATGAATGAGCTGGATCTTGAAGAACATCCTGACTGGGCCCGTCGACCACAGAAAAAATTCAAGAAAGTTCAAGTTCCTATGATGGTCACAAGTTCATATTCTTCATCTCGGGAGCGCGATGAGGATGAAGACATTGACGACACTGCAACAGGCCCTGGATCGACAAACGACCCCGACAACGCTGGTGCTCCTTCCTCACCAACGCAATGAAATTCTTCAAAGGGGCATTAGTCCTCACTTTTTCTTCCCTTTTGGTCTTCGATGACAAAGGGGGGGGGGATTTGAGTTAGTCTTCAAGCGGGTCTCTATATATGGGCTAATTTTTATTTAAGTTACAACTCTTGCTCTTTTGAAGCTTTTGTTGATTGAGTTGTAAACTTAAGACCGATGGTGGTCTGACACTTTTGAACTATTTCCTCGCATGTTTATTTCGTCAAGTACCTTAATGCATACATGCTAAATTTCGTCAGACACTATTTTCCTCATGCATTTCAAATTCTTCATATCATATGTTCAAATGTGTATGAATTACAAGATATAAGGGGAGTTCTCCATGTTTTAACCTGCCATGTGCATTTGCAGTCCAAAGAAAATTCCTCAAATATGCACATCTTTAGGGGCAGCTCTTCTATATCTTGCAATCAAATTCCTCAAACTGAGTACTTTCACTTCATATATTTATCCCCATTGAAAACTTAACCTATTTGTCATCAATCACCAAAAAGGGGGAGATTGTTATTGCATCTAGTGCCCCTTAGTGATTTTGGTGTATTGAAGACTTATAGGTTAAGGCACTAATGTGTTTGTGAGTGTACACAGGCTCTATAAGTCGATGAGGAGTTTGATATATCTGGAGATTTTTGACCCCTAAAATTGTATGTCCTCAACTAAAGACTTTGTGAAGACTTTGAAAATGAAGAAGTTGGTGTGACCTTGAAGATATGAACGAGGAATATGAAGCATGAAGACTTTTTGTTTTCGAAGTTTCATTTCCTTTATTTGAGTCATAGGAAGCACCGTACTGTTAAAGGGGGCCGAGGTAATACTAAGGAATATTTGCAACTAATGCTCAACTCCAAAATCCTCAACCTATACAATCCTTCGAGTGAAGCCTTTGGAAATCTCTTACGGTTCAGACAAGTTCTTCAGTGACAGAGATGAAGTTCTTCTGGTCTCTGAGGAAATTGATCTGACGAAGGAGTTAGGATTTCACCAATGCGAATTGGCTACAAGTGAGGAACATGATAAGCCTGAGGACTTTCATAGTTCAAAATTCCAACCATTGCTATGCTTAGCGCCAGCTGTCCCCAATCATTCTTATCCACAAAACGGTCATATTATTGGGGCATTTATGTCTTATCATGTCAGGTTGCACCCTGGCTATAAATTGCCACCCCCACAACCACTAGTTGGTTGGCTGCTCCGAGAGAGAACTAACACTTGTCATTTGAGAGCAACCCATCCTTCGAGGACTTTGAGAGAAAATCATCAGTGATGAAAAACCCACAACCGAACCACCAAACCCAAAGTGATTGAGCATCACTGAAGAAATTCCTGTGTGGATCCGACGCTGTTACCTTTGAGGGCTGTGCATCCTCCAGACGGTTAGGTGTCATGGTCTAGTGCTCCTGCAGTCAATTGGGGATCATGAAGTGACCTTGGTCTAGAGCATCCAGCAGTAAATTGTGGATCGCCGGGTGACCAATTTGTGAGGGTTTTGGAAGTCTACCCTGAAGACTTACCACGAGTGACTGGTCCAATTGCTACTACAGATTGAGTGGCCGGGTCCAATTGCTACTACAACAAGCGTTTGACCGATATATCGTGTTCTTATGGTTGTAGTACCATACGTTACGGCCCCAATAAACTCCAAAGAGATGACAACAATCAAAACAAAGGGGACTTTCCACGTTACTTGTTCACCTAGGGAAGATGTATCAACCAAAAGCAACACGTATGGGAGCATCAAAGTCCCAAAACAGCCAGAATCAGTTTTTCAAGTAGTAGCACGTCTGCTCAAACTCCAGGAAAGCGAGTAAGCACGGCACGACCCCGGCCCGGAGGTGGAGATGGACACAGAGTCGAACTTCGCAGAGACATTTCCGCCGCCATGCACCGCCGGCTGCATCGCCGAGCCTCCGGACCCAAAGACGAGGTCGGTCTTGCACCGCCGCAGAGCTTGATCTGCCGCCGTCCCCAACCATCGTCTGGTCGAGTCGGCCCGCCATGGTTGCCCTGTGCTCGCTCCGCCTCTGCCGTGCCGCTGCTCCCGCCTCTAGCTGCTGTTGTGCCCCGTCACAGACTCCTCCCGTATCTTCTCGCTGCGTGCTGCGCCTACCTTGCTACGTTCGCCGAGATCAACTAGCCGTTGTCACGACCCGCTCGCCCTCCTGTGGACGGCCGAGTATCTGCTGCACGCCACTGCTTTCACGCGCCGTCGCCGTCCCTGCTTTGGCCGCTGTGGCCTCTTCTCCGTTGTGAGTTGCCGCTCGGGAGCCACCTGCTACAATTTCTTTCCTGTCGTGAGTCGCTGCTGAGGCCTCTCCATCGCCTGCCTTTGCCACACCATGGACTGCCACCGCCATCATGGCCGCCACCACCGTAGCATCATCCAGCCGCGCCGGGCTCACCTCGAGCCGACTCGACTCTACCGCCATGGCCTTGCTGTGCCACGTTCGGCCTCCGTCACCTCAAGTCGCCCACACCATGGCCGCTCCTGCCGGCTATCCTGCGGTCGACTCCATTTATACGGTCGGGTCTGCCTGCCGCCGCCGTGCCTCCACGCGCACAAGCCGCCCCGGCTCCACTTCTGCTGCGCCGTGGACTCACCTTCGCCTCAACCACGTCCCACTTCACCTGCACCGCTTCCGCACGTCTGGCCTCCGCGCATTCTATAATAGTTGCACGCAGTGCACCTCGGCATTTATTTGCAGCAGATATCTTTGTCGAGCAGTGCTGCTCTTTTATTACAGTCAGTTTACACACACATGATGTGTTCAGCGGGTGTGCATGGGCATGCTGGAGACCAAGAAATAAGGAAAGAAAGAAAACAAGCCCGTAGGCATGCATTGGAGATAGGAATTTATCTTACTCACATGAGATAAAAAGAAGATCCCTTGCTAGATAAATCAAAACCAGTCCGTCCATCCCTTCTTTATCTGCAACTTCTTCAGACATCTGGACAGACAAATTCATCTGTCGTTTGAATAAAACAGGTGATATTTATCCGATTTGTTCTATCAGTACATATTAATTTCTTTGAAAAACAATTACTTTGCATGCAATATTTTTTATGCAGGACAAATGCTCACTAAAAAGGTGACATAGTGTCATGGATGTGGAGCTCGCGCCAGCATTATCATACGCCAGCGTCTGTCTATACTACACTGCTCAATGGATGCGCATGAGTCGCCATCCCCGTGGACAATCTACATCAACTCGTCGGTACCGCACATGCTCACCCGCCAGTATGAGCCGCCCAATGAGTGCGGCAAGCTGCCGTATCCGTGGTATGGTTTTCACTAAAAATGTCGTGTCTCGCCATCCGCACCGGCTTACAAAGCCACGGTTGTCTCTCATGACTGTATCATCATGCACCGATGTGCTGCGCAGGCTTACGATGCCGCGACCGTCTCTCGCGACCACACTGGATTACAATTCTCCGGCCGTCTCTCGCCACCCGTGCCGGCTTTCAATGCCATATATCGGCTTACAATGCCGCGGGTGACCTCGGGCGACTCACCGATTGCACCAGCCTACAACGCCACGGTCAAACTCAAACTTCCAGTGGAGATCCTCAAGCCGCCTCTTCGAGTCAACTTGAGGCTCGGGGGCTACAGACATGGCGAGACACAATTGGTCGTTTTTAAAGAGAACCCCGGGTCTTTGCATGAGAAAAACCCAATCCTGGGGGCTACTACATTATTGGCGGATAATTAAAAGATTGCCCAAGAGGACGGACCGCCATGATGCACCATTCAAACATGGGTGCACGGATCATTGGATCATCATAAAGACATTTGGAGCTTCTGTCGTCTCTTCATACAAGATGGCGGCTTATAAGATTGATGTTGCTCTGCTATGTGACCCGCCTGCCTTACCGGTTAATCTCGCCTAGAGACCCTGAGCCGGTTCAAAGAATTGACGGCCAATCTCGATAGAGACCCTGTACCGGCTAAGATTGAGGTGACCTGCTGAACTCTTACCAGTCAATCTCGCGTAGAGACCCTGAGCCGGTTCAAGAAATTGACGGCCAATCTCGCGTAGAGACCCTGAGCCGGTTCAAGAAATTGACGGCCAATCTGGCCTAGAGACCCTGAGCCGGTTCAAGAAATTGACGGCCAATCTTGCTTAGAGACCTTGAGCCGGTTCAAGAAATTGACGGCCAATCTCGCTTAGAGACCCTGAGCCGGTTCAAGAAATTGACGGCCAATCTCGCCTAGAGACCCTGAGCTGGTTCAAGAAATTGACGGCCAATCTCGCCTAGAGACCCTAAACTGGTGTGAGTTCGAGCATCGAATCCTAGTTTGGTTACATTAAGCGCTGTTGTTGATGGAGGCTTCTTACCTTTGGTATAGCTTACATGACCCTAAGACAACAGCGTGTACACCAAATGCCAGTTACTTATCAACCGCGGCCATCGAAGGGGGCTTCTTACCGACGGGTATCACTTATCTCACCCTAATGGCCGGCTTTATGCCACTTTTGGTTACTTATTAGCTGCGGTTGTCGAATGGGGCTTCTTACCGACGGGTTCGCTTATCTCACCCTAAACACCGGCATTTTACGCCAAAACTCAGTTGCTTATCAACTGTAGCTGTTGAAGGAGGCTTCTTGCCTTCGGGTATAGCTTACATCTCCCTTCAAACAGCCGACTTTATGCCGTTTCAGGCTAATCATTAGCCGCGGTTGACGATGGAGGCTTCTTGCCTTAGGGTATAGCTTACATCTCCCATCGACAGCCGACGTCCGCGCATACAATATTCAAACGTTAACAAGAGGCTTCTTACCTTTAGGTACAGCTTACACTGCCCTGCAAACAGCCGGCTCCGGCTCATTATTAGCCGCGGTTGTCGATGGAGGCTTCTTACCTGTAGGTACAAGTTACATTACCCTACGACAACAAGTTCTCGACAAAGTTTATCTTACAAGAGCCGGAGTCATGTTACTCCGGTTGACAAGTTTCAAAAGTGCTCGGCCGGCTTATCAAGCCGGGTCAGAGCAAGGTTATGAGAAAAGGAGCAATGTTATGAAAGGTATACATCTCTAGGTTGAGCTTCTTTAAGCCGCCCTCACAACAATGCAGAATATATTCTGTCGTGTTCGTTTTTGCAGGTTTTATCTCTTAAGATGAGCCGCCGTTAAGGTATTCTGCAAGAGCAAGTGGATCTTTTAATAGCCAACATGGCTGGATCTTCATGGTTTATCATAACCAGTAATAAATGATTGGGTTTTTTTCAAACCAGCTCAGAGAAATTATTATTTTGCAAAGAGCCGCCCTGTCAGATGTAATGACGTGTCATCTAATTGGCCGGTTCTCAAATTTGTTTAATTGTGCTCTGTAGTAATCTACAACACTCACGGATTTCTCAAATTTATATTTGCCGGGTTGCACCGCAACCACGAGCAGGAATTTCATGTCAAAGACAAAGGAATTATTCGAGGATATTCATTCCGGGTTATATTACGACCATGGTCAAAGATTCATTCAACAAATTATGGTGATACGTATTATTCTCATATAGTCCCGAGTCGCCGCACGCAGACGACCCGACACTTGGGGGCTACATTATCCAAGTCCAAGTTTATATCAATTATGCAAGTCCCATGTCGCTGCAAGCATATACCACGGCACTTGGGGGCTAATGCAAGCCGGTTTTCAAACCATTAAATTGTCAACAAGATCATATTATCTCAAGGAGATGATCCGGCCCTTCTATATTTTTCTAAAGTCCCAGCCCAGTAATTCTTACTGACCCGGCACTTGGGGGCTACAATATTCAGCTGTTCCAACACATTAAGAGATTCAAATTGAAGACCCGGCGCATCACATTCTGATAAGCCGTCCCTTGGGGGCTACACCCGCCGAAGTGTTCTGATGAGCCGGCCCTTGGGAGCTACACCGGCCGAAGAATTATAAGATATAAGGCAATTATAAGTCCCAGATTGCTGCAGGCAGGACAACCCGACGCTTGGGGGCTACACAGTCCAAAATGTTATTTGCAAAGCACCAAGTTATCATGGATAATCTCGGAGCTCGGGGGCTACAGGTAATATGGACATATTAAAAACTTTGAGGAGAATTTTCAAGATATTAAATATAGAGTTCAGTTGTTAGACCCGACGTCACCAACACTTATGACCCGGTGTTATCAAAAGATCATAACCCGCCAGAGTTTATATAAGCCGCCCTACTTCACAACAATGGAAGTCCGGTTCTACATCAGATGGATTTTCATCCCAATATTTATCAAGTCAGTAGGATTCTAGTTATTTAACCCGGAGTCACCAACGATAATGGCCCGACATCATCAATCATTATGACCCGGTGGAGATGACCCGCCAAGAGCATCGGAAGCCGACTCAATGGCATATGGGTGTTCTATTCTCAATATTTTTCAAAAGACATTGACAAGCAAGATGATTATCAAGACGATTAATTCATATGGAGAAAAGACCCGAATTTCTAAGAAACCATTTTATAAGCCGGCCAAAGGAGCAAGCCGGCCACTTAACATATTTGTTACTCTTGTTTCAGAAACTTACCATGAATAAATTCAAGCTAACCTGGGGGCTAATGATGGGGATATATCCCATGGTATGACCCGGCCTGGCGACTCACAGGAGACCCGACCGAAGATATGACATTATTATTAAAGACCCGATAAGCGGGTCACAGATGACCAAGCCCAAGACCCGGCGGGTGAGACGGCGCCAGGCGGCTCACAAGAGAAGGCCCATAGGAGAAGGCCCACAAGAGAGAAGGATTCCCTTAAAGGAAATAAGACCCGGAGTAGGATTCGTGAGAGACTAGTCCTAATCCTACTTCTAGTAGGACTCTATTTGTAAACCTACCCTCTCCACTTATATAAGGAGGGGTAGAGCACCCCTAGAGAGACAAGTTCTCAAGAGACACAAGTCTACAAGTTTAGACTACACAAGAGATTAGAGGCACAAGAGATTAGAGGTAGCAATTAGCACCCTTGTAACCGAGAGATCTTCATTATCATCAATACTAGACAAGCAGGACGTAGGCTTTTACCTCCATCGAAGGGGCCGAACCTGGGTAAACTCCGTGTCTTCTCGATTCCGATCAACCCCTTCAAGCCGCCATGTAGTTGCGTCTCGCCCCGAACCTAAGTCTGTTGACCCGGACATCTGCCATGACAAATCCATGACAACGAGTGTTGGGCGAGGACTGTGTGACCTTAGCTCAAGGAGAATATGGTAAGGGCTGTGTGTTCTGGGACTGTGTGTCCTGGGACTGTTTGTCCTGGGACTGTGTGTCCTCTGGTTTAAATACCAGGCCACTCCAAACCAGACGTACGACTGTCACAACAGTTGGAACTGGGTCATCAAACCATTGTCTTCATCGAGCTACCTGATTCTATTTTCTCAACCCCTCTATTCCTCATATACCTGTTCATGAAATTGATTGTTACTGTTCGAAGAATTTGATTGAAGACTTTCACAAATTCCTCACCTCAAATTCTTCAAGTTACCTAGTTCATCACTGCTTATCCTGTATCATGCTACTTACTATTTGTGCATGTTTCATTTCATCATGACGACTCTGCTATTACTATGTTCCTCATGCACTTGAGTACTTATTCTGGTGCTAGTTATTCATCACAGTGCAAATTCCTCAAAGTTGAAATTCCTCAAGTGATGAATTTGTAAAAATCGCCTATTCACCCCCTCTAGTCGATATAACGCACTTTCACATCCACCTTGTCATTGAGGGTCTTCACTCTATCCTCAAAGATCCTTACAAGACTGTTTTGGTTGTCCAGTATGCCTTTGATATCCTTCTTCATGTCCATGACTCTAGAGATCAAGAGATCCATCTGCTCGTTCCTGGATCTAGGGACTTGAGGACTAGTGGCTCTAGCTGCCTCTGCTTCTGCCTTTGCCTGAGCTACAGCTGGTGTGGGATGGTTTGGGTCAATCACCACAACGTTGTCCTCGAAGTCTGGCTATAGGGGCAAGTGGGGTCTGTCCAGATCAAAGATGTGCTTCTCCAGCTTTGAGTTGATGAGCATCTAAATATAGGGTGCATAGCAACATGAGCGCTTCTGATGAGCAGCAACCCTCTTCACAGTCTCCACAATCAGATCCATTACTCCGAATCTCTCGTGCAGGTCATTAAGAAGCAGCAGGTTGATGGAGTAGCCTCAGATCATGTTCTCGTCACCTGACTTGGGCATCAAAGTATGCCTCAAAATAATGTTAATGGTGCGGAGATCTGCCTGGAGGTGATAGATAGATCCTAGCTTGTGGGACTAAAGCTGTGCAACAGGAATGGCATTGTACATGTCCTTCATGGCATTGTGGCTTGCTTTGGACTCTGAGTATACGCATATATCTCCATGCTTTGCTTCTGGGATTCCTAAGATGGCAGCCCATTCATCAACAGTAGACTCATATCTTGCTCGTTCTGTCATCCAAACAATCCTACCATCTCCATAGAAGTGAGCAGTGGAGTATAATTGCATGATCATCTCATTGTTCCATGCAGTGAATTGTTTGCCAACAAACTTGTCTAGGACAATGCAGTGGAAGTTCTCTTGCACACTCGAGAAGTAGTCTTCATTTGCCTTAATGTACTTCCAATCGACCTATCTCATATCACTCACAACTGGACTCTTGTCGAGCAGCACAGTCTCATAGAAATCATGTTGCTCCCGTGTGTAGAACTTGTAGTCCACAACTGTCTTCCTTCTCTGAGAGTAAGGATCAATGGCTCTCCACTCTCTCAAACCTGCATCCTTCTTCTTATTCATATCAACAACAAGTGGATGACTGGAATTATGCTCTGTAAGGTGAGGTCTGAGCTTCATCAATGCAGACATATCATCCTCATAAGCTTCTCTGAAGGTAGATCCCTTGTTCTTCTCAGAAGCTGGAATGTCTCTGGTAGTCCTCTTGGACTTCTTAGCAGCAGCCTTCTTGGGGGCAGACTTGGTGCTCTTGGAAGGACCTTGCTTTGGCATAGCATCTACCAAAAGCTTCTTCTGCTTATTCTTGGGAGGGGCCTTGACAAAATGCTATTCCTCCTCCTCCTCCTCAACAGCACCAGCAGCATCCTCAGGGTCCTCAAACATTGAGGTAGGCCTGACAACAACACGGATAATCCTTTTCCTGGCCTTCTTCTCTCCTGCCTTCTTAGGCAATGACTTCCTTGGGAGATCAATGGTCATGGTATCCCTAGCACTCTGAGGTGCTCTCGTAGTCTCTAGAGGTGCATATACCTTGCTGACTACCCTCCTGGAAGAGGTGGCCTCATTGGCTGATTTCTTGCCAACCTTGTCTTGCTTCTTAGCAAGAACCTCCTCTGGCACAAAGTCTGAATCCTCCTCATATGAATTCAGTCTCTTCCTGGTCCTAGTAGTAGCCTTGGGCAACCCATGTCAACTAGGGGAGCCTAGATCTGAAAAGGAACTGGACCCAGGGCTAGTGCCTGAACTCATGTCAATGTTCTGCTCCTGCAAGTTCTGGCTGTGCTCAGTATCTGACATATGTGACCCTGTGAATAGAGTATAGAAGAGTGGAATAGGATAAGTCATCACAAAATGCAGAGTTTTTGAAAATTTGAACAAAATATTCTCAAGGTTAGCATTCTGCGCATGAAAATCGGTGCAACCGAAGCAAAAAGTTTGGTGGTATCAAGACTGACTTTCTCTTTAACAAAAACTTGGCACTCCTTTCGATGAGACCAAAAAATAGTACTTGGTTTCATCGAGATCGTTCTCAGCAGCACAAAGTCCAAATCGGTCACACCGATTTGTTTGCTTCGGCTCCACCGAGTTTCATCGGGCGGATGACAAACCCTAGAAAATCGATCGTTCGCTATTCTAATGGAGTTTCTCGTGGACATATAGATCTCAAACGGTGGCTTGTGGATGGAAAACCCTTAATGCGCAAGAATCGGAGAGGGGAGCACATGAAGGGTTCGAAATCGTACCCTAGCTTGGTGATGACTTCGCTATGGCGGCGACGGGGGTGAAGATTCTGTCGATGGCGTGGACTTCCAACGGTGGAGGCGCTCGGGAAGACAACAACAATGAACAGGGGGTCCTTTTTGACAACTTAAAATTTTGGGGCGCGATGGTTTGAGGATTGAATTTCAAAGTGTCGGGTCCACAACATATATACCCCTCGCTGTCGGTGACACCGATTCTAAATTTTCGTTGTCACCAAGTTTCTCAACTGCCAGCTGACAGGGAAACTAGGTGTAACCGAGAATATGGAATAGGTAGTACCAAGATTGAAAACCAAATCAACCCTAGGCATTCGATGAGACCGATATTTTTTAGTTGGTTCCACCGAGATGCACTTGGGTGGTTTTAATGGTCACTCCTTTGTCGATACGGAGCTCCGAGTGCTTCTCACAGAGAGAGAGATCAAAAAGTACTTGTTCAAATTTTGTGATGCATCATGAAAATAACATGAGGTGAGAAAGCATAGATAGCTAGAGGAGTGGTCCTAGGCATTCTTGTACATCCAATTGGCAAATGAAAAATCAAAATCAAAATAGCAAGAATTGGATGCCCTCGAATGAGTTAATAAATGTAGACCGACATGCTCACACAATAAGATGTCAAAATAAAACATGGCAAACATGCACAAACACACTAGCATCTAACAAGCATTTGGCGATGACGGAGTCATCTATATATGAGTATATTGACTTAGGAGCCAAGTAAAAATAGTTGACCATAGGTCATACTCATCGTTTAAGCACAAGTGGGGTTACCACTTTTACATAAAGCATTTAATGTTGTCACATACTATGAGATGCTTTGACTCAAGTCTTAGAGTAAATCTCCCCCTTGATGTGACATCGCCCCATAGGAGGGATAAACTAACCTTTGGTTTTGTCGATGAAGACTTCATTTAGGTGAAGTAGTGGTGGATGCTCAAAGTTGATGAAGATCTCCATGAGTTGGGAGCATCCTTGTTGTTTCATTACTCTTATCACCTACATGGGTTAGTCCCAACACACAAAAGAAAAATACAAGGATATCTATGGACATGGAGTGCAAAGCATACATGATGATGTCCATTGATTTGTTGATTACCTTGTCCCTTGATTACCTTTGAGGGAATGTGTGACTCCATGAACTATTGCATGATGTTGATGTTGATTGCAACTAGTTCTTGCCAATAATGAATAGGAGTGGATTTCATTGTCTGAGGTACCCCTCAAGAACTTCTCTAGTTCTTCTTCTTGGGGACCCACATAAAGTTGATGGGGATCCTTGGTGCTGAACTAGCACTTGCAGAAGTTAAGCCTGTAGTAGTCTTGGGAACCCACTTCACCAAAGCTTGGGATTCATCTTCATATGAGTCAATGTCCTCTTGAAGCTCATTCTTGCCCTTGATCTTGGGGTCTTGTGGTGGAAGGTCATCTTGAGCTTTTGTTCCCTTGGCGAGAGTATTTTCATACTTCTCCTTTTGAGGAACAAACTTGATATTGGGGTATTGACCTTCTTCCCATTCAACTCCATTAGCGTTGAAGTAGCCAACACCACAGTTCTTCCGGAATCATCCGTGCTTGCGTACAATCTCCTCAAATTGTTTGCACCTGGCAAGACTCTTGTAGATACCTTTATCTATAATCCCTTTCAAAAGTTCATTTTCTTGCTCAAGTGTAAGTTGGCTAAGAGAAGAGTTAGTGGGATCAGTAGAACTACTAGAAGCAATATCATTGGATTTGTCATTTTTATTGATACTAGTTGAAGAACCTTTCTTGCCTTTGTTACTAGTTTGCTTAGTCTTAATTTGTTGCATGAACTTATACAAGAGAAGTCGTTTGGCTAGATAAGAGGTAGTCTTCTTTTGAAGATCTTCATTGATAGCTTTAAGGAACTCATTCTCCTACTCTAAATTGAGCTTCTTGAAGCGGAGCTTCTCATGTGTCCTTTCAAGCTGTCTATGATCTTGTAGAGTAGACTCATTAGTTAACTTAAGAGTGTTTTGTTCTTGAGTTAGTCGTTCTATTTCCAACTTATCATCATCACATGACTTATCTAGAGTAGAGTGATTAGTAGCAAGTTCATCTTGACTAACATTACTAGATTTATCAAATAGCAAGTCATCTTCAATTAACAAGTCATCCTCATCACTATTGCAATCAAGATACTCGAGGTGTGATACCTTGGGGCCTTTAGCCATGAAGCAACATCCACTCCCTTCATTTGGTGAATCAAATATGTCGTAGGAGTCGGTTGTCACTAGTGCAAGTCCGTCAACACCTTCATCTTGACTATAGTCGGACTTGGAGTGATAGCCTCTCTCGGAGTGGTTGTCGAATTTGGAGCCGGAAACCAATTCACCAACATGAGCTTGATGTATTATTCTTGAGTAGCTCTTGGTGTACTTGTCCTTCTTCTCTGAGTCCCTACTTCTCCTTGAGGGTCTTCGTTCA
Source organism: Hordeum marinum (assembly GCA_022496015.1). Classification (NCBI taxonomy): domain Eukaryota; kingdom Viridiplantae; phylum Streptophyta; class Magnoliopsida; order Poales; family Poaceae; genus Hordeum; species Hordeum marinum. Next base: position 333,114,815 of record CM039677.1, on the reverse strand, counting down.
TAACGATCATCCCTACTCATTCTCTCTCTTCGAGGTGACTCGTCTCTTGAGCTTCGTCTTCTTGGTGACTCTTCTTTCCTTTTGTAAGGAGTTGTGAAATCATTGGAGTAGTGTCCGGGCTTCCGACAATTGTAGCGATTTCCGTCACGACTTGACGAACACTTCCCTGCATATCTTGAGTTGGAGCTTCGGTTTTGCCTCTATTCTTATAGAATTTTGAATTTCTTGACCGTGAGGCTTATCTCTTCATTTGTCACAAGGTTATCGCTTGAGGTAACGGGAGCATCACTTGTGACCTTGTAAGCACTGCTAGACTTGTGGTGAAGCTCTTGCTTGTCCAGTTGTCCTTGAGTGTCACCTGATGAGCTAAAATCCTTCCAATCACTTCCGTTGGCTTGAGATCTTTGTAGTTGGGCATCATTTGGATCAATGTGCATACGGTGTCATACCGATCATCCAAGGCTCGAAGTTTCTTCTTGATGATGTATTTTTCAGTCATTTCTTCACTTCCTAAGCTGGCAATCTCATTGGTGATAAGAGCTAGCCTAGAGTACATCTCAGCGACTCCTTCACTATCCTTCATCTTGAACTTGTCAAGCTGACTTTGAAGAACATCCAACTTGGATTCTCTCATAGATTCGGTACCTTAATGCATATCAACCAAAGTATCCCAAATCTCTATTGCATTCTCAAGACGGCTAATTTTGTTGAATTCTTTGGGGCATAGGTAGTTGAAGAGAATGTCACATGCTTGAGCATTTAATTGCAACACCTTCAATTATTCTGCAGTCGCTTCGCGATCCCGTTCCCTTCCATCCGCAAAGAATTCACCTTGCAATCCAACACGAACAATAGCCCAAACAGCGGGGTTATGACCAAGAAGATGCATTTTCATTTTGTGCTTCCAACTAGCAAAATTAGTGCCATCGAAGTACGGACCTCTACGGTGATAATTTCCCACACTAGACGCCATACTCTCCTAGGTTGTGAACCAATGCAATGGAGACCAATGCTCTGATACCACCTAGAGGATCGAAAGTAGGTCTAGAGGGGGGGTGATTAGACTACTTGACCAATTAAAAATCTACTTCTTCCCAATTGGAAGTGTTGGCACATTTTAGCATTCATAGCAAGTAAAGTACACCCTACACATGCATGTCTACGAGTATAGCAGCGGAAAGTAATAACAATCATGTAAGCAAAGGAAGGGTAGGAAGATCAAACGCATTTTGAAGACACAATGATTTTCCTCGTGGTTCCGATAGGTGGTGCTATCGTACGTCCATGTTTATGGAGTCTTCAACCCATAGAGGGTAACGGTCGTGAGAGTCCACGAAGGGCTCTACCCATGGTGGGTTCCACAAAGAAGCAACCTTGACTATACCATGATGGCCTATGTCCATGGAGGACTAGCCTAACTTGGGGTAGATCTTCATGATGTAGGCGATCTCCTTGACCTTACAAACTTCTTTGTTCACTCCACAACACGAAGTAGGAGGCTCCCAAGCGACACCTAACCAATCTAGGAGGCACCACCCTCCAAAAGGTAATAGGCTTGATAATGTCACTGAACTCCTTGCTCTTGTGCTTCAAGATGATAGACTCCTCAACACACAATCACTCTCTCAAAGATTTGGCTTTGGTGGGAGAGATTGATTGGGTGGAAAGCAACTTGGGGAGACTAGAGATCAAGATTCATATGGTTGGAATGGAATGGCATGATCTCAACACATGAGTTGGTGGCTCTCTCTCAGAACATCTGTTGGTATGAGTGGAGGTCTGTTCTGAGTGCTTCTCTTACGAGTGGGTGGTGGTGGAGGGGTATATATAGGCATATCCAAAAATCCAATGGTTTCACCTAAGAAGTCAGGCTCAGTGATACTGATGTGTTAATCTCGTTGGTACCGAGTTGCCTCAAAGGTAGCAACTTTTGAATCTCGGTGAGACCAATACATAAAACTCGGTTGCACCGATAAGGTGACCAACGGTTAGATTTTCAAACTCGGCGACGCGGATTCAACAAACTCGGTGGTACCGATTTGGTGAATTTGCGTAACAGGAAGTTGGCAACCCAAACTCAGTGGCACCAAAGTAGAATCAGTTGCACCGAAGGGTTAGGGTTTGGCTGGGTCTGTCTCAGGCTGAGAATCGGTGGCACCGAGTGGAAAGTATTGGTTGAACCGATTTTGGATATTTGGCTTTGTAAAGACTTTTTGTGGAGGATCTTGTGGGTGTATGTGGTGACTATCACTTGTGCACGTATGAGCATTTTGTTCACCAACAGTACCTTACCCCCTTTTGGTAGTATTGAATTTCCTATGGACTAAAAGTGATTTCTCACAAAGTAAAATGTAGAGTCCTCTTGCATCTTGGGGTATTCCACAATCCTTTTGCCAACCCATCATTGAAATTTCCTGAAACATACTTAGTGGAAACATTAGTTCAATGACATATATGTTGTTATTAATTACCAAAACCACCAAGGGAGCAAATGTTCTTTAACAGGGACAACCTCATCCACTTCTCTCCCCCATCTACATCTAACCACCCTTGCGCCTTCACCGCTGACATCAAACCCTAGCTCGCCTGGTCCGTCCATCATGGGGATTTTTGGCAAGTGAAAGGACAAGCTCATCACCCGTGACGCAAGCTCTTCCCGGACGTTGCCGCCACCTCACCATGTAGCGCCAACGCAGGAAAAGGAGCACCTGCACATCCCATTCAACCAGTCTAGGTGGCACTAGTAGTACAGGCAGGCACTACCCTATTCGTATGGAAACCTACCGCATGGTTGGCATCTCGATCCCCACCCCACCCCCATGTCAAAGGTGCCCCGATCTGCATGCGCATGCCAGGCAACACAAGTTACTGATGCTGGACCAATGGCAGCACCCTGCTTATGTGGACGACTCCCCCAACTAGGAGATCTGGTTCGCCATGGAGAATGAGCAGGAGCGCCTCCACGGCGTGCATCTCGATCCCGCCGTCCCACCGTGGTTGATACATCTCCAACGTATCTATAATTTTATTATTATTCCATGCTGATATATTATCATTCTAGGACACTTTTTGGATATTTATTTACCAATTTATATTATTTTTAGCACTAACCTTTTGGCCTAGTGCCCAGTGCCAGTTGTTGTTTGCTGCATGTTTTTTCACTTTTCAGGTGTACAATACTAAACGAAGTCCAATCGTCTTGATCTTTTTGATGATTTTTTGACCAAAAGAGGACCTAAAAGATTCGAAAGAAGACCGGGGGCCACCCGAGGGCCCCACAAGCCAACATGGCGTGGCCTTGGGGCACCATGATGGCTTGTGTGTCCCTTGTGGCTCTCCCGACTCCGTTCCCTGGCTTATAAAGTCTCATATATCCTAAAAAAACCTAGAGGCAGTCCTGAAACACTTTTTTACGCCGACGCAAGTCTCTGTTTTTATTGGAGGCCATCTGGAGCTCCGTTCCGGCACCCTGCCAGAGGGGGGTCAATCACGGAGGGCCTCTGCATCAACCTTGTTGCCCTCATGATGATGGGTGAGTAGTTCATCACAGACCTACATGTCTGTAGTTAGTACCTAGATGGCAATCTCTCTCTCTTGATCTTCAATACAATGATCATCAAATCTTCGCTTTGATCTATCCGATGTAATACTCTTTTGCGGTGCGTTTGTTGGGATCCGATGAATTGTGGTTTTATGTTAGAATTATTCATGATAAATATTTGAGTATTCTCTACATTAAATATGATTCTTATCTGCATGATTAGATAGCTTCGTAATTCTCTCCGATCTATTGAAATAGTTTGGCCAATTAGATTGATATTTCTTCGGTGAGAGAGGTGTGTTGTGGTAGGTTCAACTTGGCGAGTTTCTATATCCTAGTGAAAATGTAGGGGGCAGGATGCGTCTTTGTGTTGCTTCTACTAAGGATAAAACGATGGGGTTTATTCATATTGCCTGTGTATACTTTGTCTACATCATGTCATCATTCTCCATGCATTACTCTATTTTACTTAATACTCTAGATGCATGTTCAATAGCGGTCGATGAGTGGAGTAATAGTTATAGGTGCAGGCAGGAGTCAGCCTATTTGTTTATGGACATGATGCACATATACACATGATCATTGCCGTGAATATCGCATAACTATCCGCTTTTCAATCAATTGCCCAATAGTAATTTGTTTACCCACTGTATGCTTATTTTCATGAGAGATGCCGCTAGGGAAAATTATGCCCTTCGGTTCTATTCATCTATATATTTATAAATGCTATAATACCTTGCTGCCATTTACTTGCTTTTATATCCTTTTGCAATTTACAATTATCTACACAACTCACTTGCTTGCAAATAACAAGATCAAGGGGATTGACAACCCTCTTGCCCATGTTAGGTGCAAGTTGTTTGCTCTTTTGTGTGCAACCGATGAAGACGTTTGTTGTTAATATTCCTATTGGTTTGATAAACCTTGGTTTCATAACTCAGGGAAATACTTACTCATATTGTGCTGTGATTACCCATTTCTCTTCACAGAAAACCCAACACAGATCACAAGTATCAGTCCCCCCTGAGTTGAAGCCGGAGGAGGAAGAGGATGAGGCGGCCTACCAGGCCGTGCTTGAGGCAGCATTGGAATGTGCCATCGAGGAGAGAGAGCGCGACAAGTACGTGCACTAGGACAGCCTCGAGGAGGCCCTCATGCTGCTCGCAGCCGACGACTGCGTCGTACCACCACCTTTGCCGCCGCCTCTGGCCCTCCCCGACCCCAAGGCCGAGGAGCCACAGGAGCCTGATCCAGTGCAGTACAAGTGGGTTGGCCATGTCCGCGAATGGGTCCGCATGCCGCTGATGTCTACTACAAAACTTTATTCTTATAGACTCGTGTTGGGCCTCCAAGCAAAGAGTTTTGTAGGACAACATCAATTTTACCTAAAGTGGATAACCTAAGGTTTATCAATCCGTGGGACGTGTAGGATGAAGATGGTATCTTGAAAACAACATTGTTATTAAATACAAGAAATCACTTGTGTCCCCAATACACCCAATAGAATGGAAAATTGTATAGGTGCACTAGTTCGGCGAAGCGATGGTGATACAAGTGTAGTATGGATAGTAGAAATAGGATTTTATAATATGAATAAATAAAAATAGTATGGTAGCAAGTAGTAAACAGCAAGAAAGACGATATATTAATGCTTGGAAATAAGGCCAAGGGTTCATACTTGAACTAGTGTAATCTCTCAACAATGCTAACATAATTGAATCATATTACCATCCCTCAACGTGTGAAAAAGAATCACACCAAAGATCCTATCTAGCGGAGAATATAATAAGAAATTGTTGCAAGTAGCAAAATCACCTCAAAGTTATCCTTTCTGATCAATCTATTGAGCCATCCCTATAAGTGTCACAAAAAGTCATAGAGTTTGTACTAGAATAACACCGATGCTACACATTAATCAACCCTAATGTCACCTCGATACTCCAATGTCACCAAATGTCTCTGTTGGTTAATTATTTGACATGCATCAAACAATTTCGGATTCATCGTATTCAATCCAACACGAAGAACTTCAAAGAGTACCCCAAGATTTCTATCAAAGAAAGTAGGACAAGAATGCATATCAACCCATATGCATAGGCTACCCCAATGTAACTGTGGGAATCTGCGGGTTGATTACTGATACATCTCAAACGTATCTACTGTTCCAAACACTTTTGCTCTGTTTTTTACTCTAATTTGCATGATTTGAATGAAACTAATCAGGACTGACGTTGTTTTCAGCAAAACTACCTTAGTGTTATTTTTGTGCAGAAATAAAAGTTGTCGGAATCGTACAAAACTTTTTGTGGATTTTTCTGGAATATATAGTGAATTATGGAGCGAAGACCTGCCAGAGGGGGGCTACCTGTGGGCCACAAGCCAACAAGGCGCACCCTGTTAGCTTATGGGGCCCAGGTAGCTCCCCTGACCCTAATTCTAGTCCTATAGATTCACAATGACGGAGAAAAATAGGAGAGAAGTTTTCATCGCGTTTTACAAGACGGATTCATAGCCACCTCCTGTTCTTCCTTAGGAGGGCTAATCTTGAGTCTGCTTGGGGATCTGTAGAGGGGGCTTTGTCGCCGGTCATCACCAACCCTTTTTCATCCACAAAGCCATGATGCTCACCACCAGGAGTGAGTAATCCCTTTGTAGGATTGTTGGACGGTGACGGGATTGGATGAGATTGATCATGTAGTCGGGTTATTTTGATAGGGCTTGATCCCTAGTATATACTATGTTCTCAGATTGGTGTTGCTATGACTTGGCTCTGCTTAATGCTTATCACTAGGGCCCGAGTGCCATGATTTCACATCTGAACCTATTATGTTTTCATGAATATGGGAGTGCTTTACATCCTATCTTGCAAGTTGTATGCACCTATTACGTGTCATGATCCGCATACCCCAAGGTGAGAATAATTGGGATTCTTTCCGGTGATTGTCATAGTTTGAGGAGTTCCTGTATTCACCATGTATTAATGCTATGTTCCAGTTCTCTATTAAATGGATGCCTTAATATCCCTTAGTTTCCATTAGGACCCCGCTGCCACGGGAGGGTTGGACAAAAGATGCCATACATGTTCTTATCGCAAGCACGCACATATGACTATATAAGGAATACATGCCTACATTATATTGACGAATCGGAGCTAGTCTGTATCGCTCTTGTGTGTAGCTATTACATTATTGATGTCATCTAAATCGTTATCCATCACTGGTCCATGTGCCTACGCTTTTCATATACCGAATCTTCCTAAGTTACTATTGGTGCTGCTACTATTAAAATCACTACAAAATTGATGTTGTTAGTGTTACTATTACTACTACTATTTTGCCGTGCTTTTAAAATCTTTGCTGCAGAGAGGTATCCTAGGTGTGGTTGAATTGAAAACTCAACTGCTAATACTAATAAATATTCTTTGGCTCGCCTTGTGTCGAATCAATAAATGAGGGTGTAATACTACCCGCGAAGACTATTGCGATCCCCTATACTTGTGGGTTATCAATTACCAAAACATATGTCAAATGACTCAATAGAACACCCCATTGTCACCAAGGGTATCCACATGCAAGACATATAGTAAGTGTTCTAAATTCCAAATTATTCAATCGGACATAACAAGATCTCAACAGGAAAGATTCAATTTATCACATCAAGATAGAGAGGGAAGAACACCATCTGATCCAACTATATTGAGAAAGCTCATGATACATCAAGATTGTGCCATCTCAAGAACATGAGCGAGAGAGAGAGAGATATCAAACACATAGCTACTAGTACATACCCTCAACCCTGGGGGTGAACTACTCCCTCCTCGTCATGAAGACCACCGGGATGACGAGGATGGCCTACGGTGATGATTTCCCCCTCCGGTAGGTTACCAGAAAGGGCCTCAGATAAGATTTCTTCGATACAAACAGTTGCGGCAGTAGAGCAGAAGTTTTCGGTTAACTTTCGAGTATTTCTAAATATCTATGAATTTTTGGCATTAGAATCACGCAAAGAGGAGCCATAAGGGGCCCACAAGTTACTTAGGTGCGCCCTGATGCCTTGTGCGATCATGTGTGTCTTATGGTCCTCCGTTGAAGCTTCCCGGGTCTCATTTCTTAAAAAATCATCAAAAAGTTTTGTTCAATTCCAAGAACTTTCGTTTTCCATAGAAATTATGCTAAAAATAGTGTCAATCTAGGTTAGTTCCAATTAAATATTATAAAGTGCATCAAACATATAAAAATATTTTAAACATGGGTAAATATGGCATGAATACTTCACAAATTATCGATATGTTGGAGATGTATGAGCATCCCCAAGCTTAATTCCTACTCATCCTCGAATAGGTAGATGATAAAAAAAAATTATGAAGTTTTTTTGAAAGTTCCAGCAATAGCTGGCGATTTTATTAGTAGCATGAAGCAATGAGGAAAAGAAAGTGGTGTGGTGATCCTAGTATTGGGGGCCATTTAACCACATGTTGGTCAAACTTTCCCAAAAGAAAAGATACATGGTTGATATCTCACGGTGGTTCCTCGAAGGGGCTCTCTATGCATCTAGCTCCTGCCAATCTCCATTGCTCAATGTAATTTGTGATGCTTGCGATGATGTCTCTGATGCTTGGATGTTTTTTGTGAAAGGTGCATTGGTTGCTCTCTTGCCATACTGGCCAACAGGCGAGTAGTCTCATTGTGTTGGTTCCCTTCTTCCATTTGGTGGTGGTTTCTTCCTATGTTTTTAGGATAATGGCCATGGCAGTTTGAAGCTCCCATTATTCATTTGGTTTGAGTGTGGCGCATCCTTCCCACTGGCTGATTTTCTTCGAGACCTCCTCAAATGTTGGGCAAGTCCAGAAGTGGTGTTTACTAGATTCTAAATTCCGGACGCATAGTAGACAGAAATAGTCAGTGGGACATCCCCGCCGCTTCAATATGTCATTGCACCACAATCTGTTCTGGAAAATTAACCATGTCATTATCTTCATGAGGCCTGGTGGCCAGACCTTCCATATGAGCTTGTCAAAGCAAGATGCAATTCTCCCCTGGAACTACATGGAGTATGCCGAGCGCCCAGAGTATTGCCCGGACATCTCCATGCGCCAGGTGATGTGGTCCGATGTGTCATCCTAGAGCTAGCCTTCTAGCCCTGCCACCAGCCGGAGAAGGTAGGCGAAGACTTGCACCAGATGGTGGTTGTTGTCGTGGGCTAGGTCCTTATTCCAGGTTTCTTCGTTGAGCGCCTCCCAGACCGTCCTGTGTTTTCTTCTTGAGTGTTTGTAGAGCTCTTGGAATTGTTGGGCTAGGGTGACCTGTCCGATCTAAGTGGAGTGCCACAAGGATGCCAAATGCCCATACCCGTTGGTAATGGACGTGGCCGTGGTGAATAGGGCCCTGTCATGCATGTTACACGGTACTTCTGTGCCTGCCCAAGGCCGAAATGGGTGGTGCCATGGCATATATTGGCACCATTGTCTTAGAGCCTTGCATAATTTGTGAAGATCCGGTATCCCTAGCCCCTAGCTCTAGTGGGGAGCATACCATACTATAGTTAACCATGCAGTCCTCCCCAACCACTCGTCATTCTTGCTCCAGAGAAAACGACGCCTGCTTTTGTCCACCTCTTTGAGCAGTTTGACCGGGATCAGTAGCATGGTCAAGGCGAAGGTTGGCATGACAGAGAGGACGCATTGCACGAGAGCTCGGCGACCGGTGATGTGCATGATTCTCCCCCTTCCACCCAACCAGCCATGCCTTGATCCTATCTATGATGAACTGGAGGTGAACTAGATGTAGATGACCTAGGTAGACCGACATTCCTAGGTATCTGATAGGAATGGGGGCTAGCGCACCACCAAAGTTGCCAACGATGTCCTCGCATTTTATTGGCGACACCGATGATTTTTCAAGGTTGATGCGAAGACCCGATGCCTTACCGAATCCTTCTAGAATGTGCATGAGCGAATTAATCTCTTGTCTTTGTGGGTTGACAAAGATGACGACGTCGTCGGCATACAGACTAACGCTTAGTCTGTTGGTGCGGCCGGGGATGGGTTGTAGTATCCCATGCTCCATCACGGCAGAGAGCAGGTGGTGCAGCGGATCTATGGTGATGATGAACATGAATGGGGAGAGGGGTTCTCCCTGCCTTAGGCCGTAGCGATGCAGAATTTTTTCTTCGGCTACTCCATTTAGCAACACCGACGATGATGAGGATGACATAATGAAAGCCACCCAGTCCGTCCATCTAGTGCTAAAACCTAACTGTTGTAGCAGCTCTAAAAGGTATTCCCACGATACCATGTCGAACTCCTTTGCAATGTCTACCTTCATGAGCATGGCTAGAACTTTCTTACGGTGCAGGGAGCAGACAGTATTTTTCACGAAGAGGTAGGTGTCGTGTATGCATTTGTTGCGCTGGAAGGTCGACTGCGTGGGAGAGATTAAGTGGTGAATGACCGATCCTAGCCTAATAGATAGCACCTTGGATACTAGCTTGGCGATCGAATGGAGTAGGCTCATGGGTCTGAAATCTTGCACCGTCATCGCCTCATTTTTCTGGAGTAGCAGTACCACCGTAGCTTCATTTAGTCTTGTGAAGTCCCCCCCCCGCCATGTGGTAGAATTGATTAAACACTATCATGATATCCACCTTGATAATAGCCCAACAACTTCTCAAGAAGGATCTGTTGAATTCGTCTGGTCCAGGAGATTTTACCTAAGGGGAATTGCGGATCGCGTGCCAAACTTCTTCCTCTATGAAAGGGTTATTGAGCACCCCTACCGGGAGTGATGACAACTCTAAAGCATCCTAGTTGATGCTTGTGTTCCTTTGCGTCGTATGGCCTACAGTGGATGATAAGTGCGCGTGGATGGACGTTGCTTTGTCATTGTGGCTGGTGGCGACGAAGGTATGGCTGTGCAGCGAGTGGATGAAATTTTTGTGCTGCCTGGAGTTTATGTTGGCCTGGAAGAAGGCCCTCTTGGCGTCCCCGGCCGTAGCCATGTCGCTCGAGATGCCTGGCATCTACATGCTCTCCCGATGGTCACCAGTCGCATGATCCTCATTTCTAGGAGCTTGCGGAGATCGTGTTTGGCTCGTTAGAGGAGGCTAATTTCTTGAGCGATGTTGAGGCAAAGAACGATCTCCGTGGCTAGCTGCAATTGCAGATTTGTTTCACTCCAGAAACTTTTTTCCCAGATCTTTAGGTCCCTAGCTACCCGACGCATTTTTATGTCAATGCGTTTAAAAGCACAGGTGGTGGCCACCGGTGTTTGCCAAGCTCGCACAACTGTCATTTGAAAGCATGGGAATTTCGGCCAAAAGATTTGAATCTGAACCGTGCCGGCCTGAGCAGGGCAGTGGTTTGAGTAGGAGGTCAACACCACATGGAGGAGAAAGTAAGGGAAGAGGGAATCCCACTCTATGTTCTAAAAAAACTTGTGAATGCTAAGCATTGTTGGATCTTCCCACCCGTTGGTCCAAGTGTATCTGCAGTTTTTGTACTTGATCTCTCTAAGGCAAGCCAAGTCAAGCGGGGTCCTAAATTTCCCAATCATCCCATGGTTGATGTTGGGGTTATTTTTGTCGCTCTCCTTATTAAGTGTGAATGCTAACATAGTGCATATGTTTAATAAATTATAATATTAATCACTTTTCCTAGCACCATAACTAGCAACTCTTTTTCATAAACTCAGCATGATAAAGTAACAATCATTTCACATGCTATGGTTCAAACTAGGCATTCTCTTGAAACTTAACGATCTATGTTCTTAGTCATCAAACAATTATAGTTCTATGAAGTCTAAGTAAGAGTTACACATACTAAATTATCATATAGTCCTCTATGATTGCTCTCACTCATAGCATGTTTTTAGAACTACCACATTTGTCGAACAGAGAGAAATATAGGGGCTTAATGTTCCACCTCCCAACACACTTATCATAAAGATAATTGTCAACAATAATAACTCATGATCAAATATATTTTACTGGATATATGTGTTTGGATCTTTCCCCACCACATGATGCTTGCCAACTAGACACTAAGGTTGGAATAAGGAGTTGACTCAACATGAAAAGTAAATAGCATGAAAGTAAATTGCATGAGAGTAAATAGAATGCCCCTTCGTAGAGGGAAGGATGGTTTGCAGAGGTGACAGAGCTTATTTCTTAAACAAAGATGAATATATTTTGGGTCATTCCTTTCATGTCAATGCCACGACAAGGGATTTCAATATCTTACATGTTAAACACATTCATGGTGGTTCCCAAACAAAATTTAAATTTTACTCCCTCTCCACCATTCAAACACATTCCATGGCTCACCAAATCCACGGGTGCCCTCCAAACAAACAACTTTCTAGGGGGAGTTATTGTTTATTTATTTTTGTAGTATGCAGGACTAGGCATCCTTTTCACTAGCCTCTCTCATGCAATGACAAGTGAATAATCAGTCATCATGAGCTAAACACTGTTAGAATGGAATATAATGGCAGACCCGCCGCTCCATGAGCTATACGGGCACACAAAACAGATGTTTATTTGAAGGTTTTAGAGGTGAAACATGCAAATTTGCTTCGAATGGCAGTGAAATAGCATATATAGGTAAGTATGTTGGACACTCATGGAAGAATCTTGGCTCAAGAATTTTGGATGCACAAGTAGTATCACTACTTACTATGAAGTTTTGGCTAGCAAAAGGTTCTAAACAGGCACCACGTGTTGGAGGATCTATAAAATATAACTTCTATGCAAATATACCCAATCATAACTATTACTTTGTGTTCCTTGTCCAACTTCAACTAATTCGATCAAGGTTGAAAATAATGAATGGATATTCACAATCATAAAAGATGTCCAAGATAATATATTTGTATGTGAAAGTTCTCTTCCTTATAGTAATCGTTCATTAATTGCTTGTATGACCAATACTATGATTGTCAAAATTCAATAGATTTTACTTTCTAAACCAAATGTAAAAGTACTTTTACGCATAAAGCACATGTATATTTTTCATATTGATGATAATCAGTTCATTCATAATTTAAACTCAGGATATAAGTGAAGCACAAGACTAAACATCAAACTTCTCTGAAAAGATATAACTAAATATATCAACAAGTAGTCAAACAATCAAGTAGCTATGTGAGAAATCTGCCTCATTTTTAGAGATGAGTATTTTGTTAAGACAATGAACAAAACAAAATACATTCCAAGAATAGCACATATCATGTAAACAAATAAAAAACTTAGGCTCAACATATCCCCAAGCTTAGATACTTGATACTTCTTGCAATATTGACTTGGGTAGCATTGGGCATCACCAAGATTAAGCTTTGGTGTCTTGTTAATTCCTCTCATATCACGGTTTCCCAAATCTTAAAAGCTTCATCCTCACAAAACTTGATAAGAACTCATGAGATAGGTTAGTGCACATAAGAATAAATCAACACTTTATGTACTTCCAAGACAAGTTACCCAATAATTTTCAAACATTATCTACTTTTTACTATCATTTCCACAATTTATATCTACCAATATAATATATGGAAACTATAGGGTAATTAGATAACAATACTACGACAACAATCTGTCTAAACATGATAGTCTCTAGCAATTCATTTAAAAGGTGTACTTCCGTAACTAAAAAAATCTGAAAATTTAGGACATGATAATAAAATTATATGGCAGTGCTCTGTAAAAGTGTCAGAAACTGTCCATGTTCCATTAAAAAGTAAAAATTCAAACACTACAATAAAAGTTTTTGTTTTTATACAGCACACATCAAACATGCAATTCAAGCATCCTAAAGGAAAATCTTGGATTTTTTTATTGAAAAACATGATTATAAATACTCCCTCTGCTCCTAAATATAATTATTAGTAGGCATTCAAATAGGGGGACTACATATAGAGTAAAATGAGTGAATCTACACTCTAAAATATGTCTACATACATCCATCGATAGTCCAATAGTGGAATCTTTAAAAGATCTATATTTAGGAACGGAAGGAGTAACACCTAAAAGATAACTACAAAATAAAATGATGCTTCAAGAAGAGCACATATCATGTGATGAATAAAATATAGCTCCAAGCGACATACTGATAGATTGGAGATGAAAGAGGGGATGCCTACGGGGCATCCCAAGCTTGAACCTTGGGTCTTCCTTGAATATTACCTCGTTCTTTCACCCAAAACTTGAAAACTTCAATCAAACAAAACTCAACGAAACTTCTTGAGATGGCTTGGTATAGTAAGTATAGATCATTCACTTAGGAAATGATTTATATTTTTTCTCACATAATACCTACTATATTCTACTATTCACATAATTTATATCACTCAATATAAGCCATGGGAACACTAACACAAAATCTGTCAAGAACAGAACAATCTGTAAAGATCTGAATACAAACCATAATTCCCTAACCCCAAAATATTATGAAAAATAGGGAAACACAGCCAATTTGTAGAGAAATATTCTATTACATTTTCAGAATATTTTGACGCTCCACTAAAATCACATAATTCATATACTGGACACAATTGTGTTTTGTACAAAATCAAATCAATAAGTATCTACACTATCCAAAGGCTTTATTTGTCACATTATTGAAATAAAAGTCACAAAACATGGCTAATACGGTAGATTAATCATGTGAACACACAAAAACAGAAAAGATAAGTGTTGGGTTGTCTGCCAACAAATGCTTTTTTAAAGCCTTTTAGGTAGGCATGATGATTTCAATGATGCTCACGTACAACTAAATATTTCATATAGAAAGGGATCATCATGAAGCATATGAAAAGCACATTTAAGTCAAACCCAGTTCCTATGCATAGGGAATTTTCGAGCAAACAATTTATGGGAGCAAGAATAAACTAGCATAGGAAGGCAAAACAAGCATAACTTCAAAACTTTCAACACATAGAGAGGAAACTTGATATTATTCCAATACCTACAAGCATACGTTCCTCCCTCGTAATAATTTTTAGTAGGATCATGAAGGAATTCAACTATGTAATTATCACATAAAACATTCTTTTCATGATCCACAAGCGTAGAATATTTATTACTCTCCACATAAGCAAATTCTTTGTCATTCATAATAGTGGGAGTATCATATGAAACCTGAATTCTATAAATTGTTTTCACATTAAAAGAGTAATATTCAGAAAAAGTGTATTCAACACTATGACAAGTTCTATGCGAGCATTACTACTATTTTTAACATAAGTATCATCACAATAATCATCATAAGTAGCAACTTTGTACTCATTATAATCAATTGAAACCTCTTCGAAGACAATGGAATCACCACTAAATAAAGTAGAAACTTTGTACTCATTATAAAATAAGATTTAACACCCTCCAAAATATTGGGATAATAATCACCTAAAGTTAACACTCTTCCCAGCCCACTTCCATAAATATTGAATCATCATAACAAATTTGATCATTCAAACCAGGGGAACTAAATGATCATCTTCATTAAGCATAGCATCCCCAAGCTTGGGACAAACATTAATTGCAGCAAATGGATTCTCAAACATGTCATTCTCATAAAATATTGTAATCATGCTCATCATTCAAGGATTTAATGCCAAATAATTTATTGAATTCTTCTTCTAACATTTGAGCACAATTTTCTAATCAATCATTTTCACGAAAGACATTATATAAGCGAAGCATATGAGAAAGCCTAAATTGCAATTTTTGCAGTTTTATTTTATAAACCAAACTAGTGCTAAAACAAGAAACTAAAATATTCAATTGCAAGATCTAAACATATACCTTCAAGCACTCACCTCCCCCGCAAGGACGCCAAAAAAGAGCTTGATGTGCACTACACAACTTTATTCTTGTAGACTCGTGTTGGGCCTTGATATGTCTCCGTGGTATCTATAACTTTTCATTGTTTCATGCCAATATTCTAAAACTTTAATATACTTTTGGCAAATTTTTATATTATTTTTGGGACTAACTTACTTATCAAGTGCCTAGTGTCAGTTCCTGTTTTGTGTGTGTTTTTGTTTAGCAAAAAATCGATATCAACCAAAGTCCAATCATGGTAAAAAATTATGGAGAATTATTTTGTAATATATGTGAATTTTGGGAAGAAGAATTATTGCAATACAGTGTCTGAGGCTCTCACTAGCCAACAAGGCGTGACCCGGGGTGGTCGCGCCCTGATAGCTTGTGGCCACCACTTAAGTCGGTTGGGTCCCTTCTATCGCTACAAGAAATATAATTTCTCAATTAAATTCCCCTCAAAATTTCAGCCCAATCGTAGTTACAGATCTCTGGATATTTAAGAAATGGTGAAGGGGTCAGAAAATAGTCGCGAAAACAGGAGAGAAACAGAGAGAGAGAGATCCAATCTCGGAGGGGTTGCTGCCCTCGGGGAGACATGGAGGCCATGTACCAGAGGGTAAACTCTCCTCCCGTATACGAGGGAGACCAAGTAAGAAGGACAAGGAGGCGGGCTCTCTCCTACTCTCTCCCGGTGGCGCCGGAGTGTCGCCGGGGCAACCATCGCCGGGGCAACTTCGCCGCTGTCACCACCATCACCTTCCCTCATCTATTTATAGCGGTCCACTCTCCCACATCCTGCTATACCCCCTACTTGAACATGGTTTTTTATGCTTCATATTATTATCCAATGATTTGTTCCTATCCTATGATGTTTGAGTAGATTCCTTTTGTCCTATGGGTTAATTGATGATCTTTATTGGTTTGAGTTGCGTGGTTTTTTGGTGTTGTCCTATGGTACCTTCTGTGCCACACACACATGGGGGTATTCCCACTGTAGAGTTTTTTGGTGTTGTCTTATAGAGTGACAGAAGCTTACACCTGAGTAAGGGGGTTGTTGCATGTGGGAGTAAAGGGGACTTGTTACTTAATGCTATGGTTGGGTTTTACCATAATGATTTTGACTAGTTAAGGATTCTTGCTAGAGGTCCAATCATAAGTTCATATGATCCAAGTACAGAAAGCATGTTAGCTCATGCATCTCCCTCATATAAAACTGCAATAATGATTACCGATCTCGCAAACCTACCACCACTTTTCCACACTCTCTATATTTACTTTATTGTTATTTTATTTAAACATCACCTAAATTTTATTTCCATGTTGTTTATTATCTTGCAAAACTATCTACAAAGTACTTCTAGTTTTATTCCTGGAAAATAGTTTCATACTTGTTCTAGGTAAACTAAGGATTAGCGTGCATAGAGTTGTATCGCTGGTCGATAGTACTTGAGATAATATTAATTCTACCTTTAGATTCTCATTGGTTTGACACTCTTACTTATCGAAAAAGTATACAAATGCCCCCTACACTTGTGGGTTATCAAGACTTTTTGTGGCGCCGTTTCCGGGGAGCAATAGTGTAGCGGTTGATATTCTAGTGTGTGCTCGTTTGTTTTATCACTAAGTAATTTATTTTCTGTTCTAAGTTGTTTTCTATCTTTAGTTATGGGTAGTAAATGCAAAATACCAAAAAAATAGTTGTACTTGCTAACCCAGTGGTTGAGGAACCACCCAAAATCTACTATATTGTTGAAGGTTTTTACTTGGATCGTCTACAATCCCTTTGCGCTCGTGCTGAAAACCCTACTAGCTTAGTTGAGGGAAATTAATTAATTGAGCATGCTTATTTTGTGTGACACCACTTATCTCAAAAAGGGAAACTCTTGTGGCATCAAATTAATTGTTTGTGTTGCTATGCTTGGAATTTATGTGAAATACATGATTTTACTTGTTGTTCTGAAGACACTTAAAAACACCTTCTCGATCAATGTGTATTTAATGTTATTGAAATATTATCTTCTTATGCCAAGGATGCCTATTGTTATTATTATATTGAAAAAATTGAAGAGTTTGTTGCTTTTAAGGGCGCATATGAAATTTCTTCTTCGATTGAAAAGTATGATTCTACTCTTTACAAATCTGAAAATTTTGCGATACTTAAATATTGCTATGAAAACTATGCTTCTAATGCTTATGTTAAAGAATTTATTGAAAGAATGTATGCTTCCTTGGATGAGAATACTATTTTGTAGGAATCTATGTAAGAAGAAATTGCTGAAATTGTGAGCTTATTAGATGAAAAAGATGAGGAGGAGAGCGAAGAACAAAAGGAGGAAGAGCAGACTGATCACCCATGCCCAACTTCTAATGAGAGTAACCCTCTGACTCATACATTGTTTAATTTCCCTTCGTGATTACCAAAGGATGAATGCTATGATCCCCTGGATTCACTTGAAATACACCTTTTTGATGAACTTAATGCTTGCTATGCTTGTGGCCATGATGCCAATATGAATTGCGCTTATGGAGATGAACTTTCTATAGTTCCTTCTGTTAAGCATGAAATTCTTGCCATTGCACCCACACATGATACTCCTATTATATTTTTGAATTGAAAAAAGTCCATTTTACTCCCCTGAACAAAATGGGTTGTTCGCATAACCCCGTGAACTTTTTTTCGTTCACTTAACCCCCTAATATTATCAATCCCGTTCAAAAATCATCATTTGTGGTTTGCAAGGTGGTTTCGCTAACATGGCCGAGGTCAAAATGGTTTTTGACCAGTGGAGCCATGTCATAGCTCCTTCGGCTATCGTCCTCCTCAAGCACACGGTAGATGTGCTCGTCGCCGCCATCACAATGCGTTGCCTTCTTCCTCGTCTGTCATCCACTGCCACGCTCTCCCTCGTCTACCCTCCACCACAACGCTCCCCTTCTCCCTTGTCTCCTCTCTCTTGCAACTCATTCTTCCCCCTTTTTCTCAGATTCATGTACCGTAGTGAA
This sequence comes from Hordeum marinum, assembly GCA_022496015.1. NCBI lineage: Eukaryota > Viridiplantae > Streptophyta > Magnoliopsida > Poales > Poaceae > Hordeum > Hordeum marinum. The sequence goes on along the minus strand of CM039677.1, from coordinate 333,096,460 downwards.
CAACGTAGAGCGCCGCCTGCCATGACATAGCCACCAGCCACCCCTCGCCAAACCACCGTGTCTCAAGCCTCCAACATCTCACGCCGGTCCTCTACATCAAAGGATTTGAGCCCCGAAGCTTGGAGATGACTCAATCGAGTTTTCTTCTCCAACTACGAATGCTGGATGCCGATGAACGACTTGCCGCACATAGACGAGCCCCGGCCTAGCATGCGCCTCCACTAGACTCTCATTGAGCCTCTCCCAGTTTCACGTCTCCTCGAGAGCTTCGACTCATGTTGTAACCGTCGTCCCTGTGAGCTGCGCGCTACCATTCGCCATGGATGACGTGCTCCTCGTTGCCCAGCTCCCCTTGCGGTGTTCTACTGCCTGCCGTGCTCCCCTTGGTCCGTAGATTCCACAAATCAGCCTAGTTTGCTCGGGTTCATGTCGTAAGGCCGATGTCGTTGTTGTCGTGGCTTTGTCACCACTCAGATCCATCGCATGTCCTCTTCGGGACACCTCATGGCGTCCTACGACCAACTATGGATGCATGCGCGAGCGCGTGCTACACTCTGGTAACCTCCAATGCCACTGTTGTGGCCTCCAGTGGGACACCGTCGTGATTTGAGGTTGCTGGCGGTTATCCCCGGCCATGTCGACGTGGCATCATTAGTTTAGGATGATTAAGCTTAGTCTGAAACACTGACATGTGGGTCCCCCTCTATCAATTATGCAATTAGGGCTAAATTAATCATGTGTTAGTCTCTGCACACCGAGATGTGGGCCTCATGTGTCACCTTTGACTTGACACAGTCAATGTTGACCGGGCCCAACAGTCAGTGAGACTGTCTAGGTGAGAGGGACCCACCCGTAGGTCAATTACCGCCTTTGAACATGTCCAGGTTAGCATCCTATCGAGGTAAACTAGTCAAGGATGTTTTTTGACCGGTATGGAATAGTTGAGGGGGTAAGCGAACCAAAAAACATCGGGGGGTTATGTGAACCACCAAGTTTCTTCAGGGTAGTAAAATGGACTTTTTTCTTTTGAATTCTCCCAACTACACCATATCGGAGAAGTTTCCACTCATTAAGGATTATATAGATGGGTTATGTTTTACCATAACACATGCTTATTTTTATGAATATAATATGCATGTGCTTGCTGCTCCTACATGCAATTATTATTAGAGAGGAACCAAATCTTCACCTCTATATGTCTCCAATACGATAAAATTGCAAGAAACTATTTATGTTATGTACTGGCCTTTACTTCGTGTGAATGAATGTTCTTTTATGACATGCAAATACATAGAAAGAGAGTTAGACTTTGTTGTTCTATGATATATGTCACTTTGTGCTCACTACTAAATTAAAAATAATTGTTAATTAAAATAATTAAAAACAAAAAAATAAAGTGGGGAACCTAAAACTTTTTCAAAAAGAAAAGTGCAAGTGAGAAGGACGAGCACCGTTGAATTGGGGGCCAGCCTTGAACTTTGTTCATGCCCATGGAAACTTTGTGAATATTGATTACATAAAATTTTCAACAAGAATAATTACCCCCTTGTATAAATTCATTGTATTATAAAAATAATGGGCCAAGATTTACCTTTAGGATGTTTGAATTGCTTGTTCAATATGTGTTGTGCAAAAACAGAATTTTTGGCTGTAGTGCTTGATTTTTCATATTTTACTGGAAGGTCAAAGTTTCTGATTTTTTACACAGTACTGTTATACAAATTATTTACCACGTCCTAATGTTTCAGAATTTTTGAAGTTACAGAAGTATATGTATCATTTGCATCTTTACAGATTGTCCTGTTTCTCACAGATAGCTATTATCGTTGCTTTGTTTGCTTATGTTTGAGTTCTTGTTGAAACCCATTGACTTGGACGCCATAGAATTGTGATAGAATATAGTAGGTAATTTTAGATTATAATTATACAATAATTATATGGCAAGACATGATGGGATTTGGTGTTATATTTACTAACCTTTCTAATAAAAGTTATGTTAAGTTTTATGTGGATGAAGTGTTTGAAGATCGAGGAGGTATCGATACGAGAATAATAAGGAGATGCAAGAGTTCAAGCTTGGGGATGACCAAGGCACCCAACTAAATATCCAAGGAAACTCAGGTGCCTAAGGTTGGGGATGCCCCAAAAGGCATCCCATATTTCTTCTTCAACAATTATCGGTATGTGTCGGGTTTTTTTGTTCACACGATATGCGTAAATTCTTAGAGCGTCCTGTGCCTTTTATTTTCATTTTACCAATGCACCATGATGGCATGGAAATTCCATGGTTGATTTATATAATTCTCTTTGCACTTAACTTATATCTTTTGAGTATAGCTTTATAGAATGCATCATATGCTTGACTTATACTATTTGAAGTTGGATGTTTGTTTCTATACATATAGAAAACCATTATTCGTAGAATGCTCTTTTGATTCACTTATATTTGCTAGAGTGCAGTATTTTGTAGAAATAAATTAAACTCTCATGCATCACTTATACCTGTTTAGAGAGTCAACATGAATTGGTCATTCACATCGTTAGTCATAAAATCCTACATAAAACGTGTAGATCACTTAATATGATATGTTTGATTCCCTGCAATAGTTTTGCAACATTGAGATAGTGATGTGTTGGTGCATGAGTGGATGATTGTGTATTAGTAAGAATATTGGTGTTAAGGTTTCTGATTCCCGAAGCATGCACGCATAGTCTCTAGTTATGCCATGAAGTCGGAGCAGAATTTATCTTTTCTGTTGAATCGGGGGCGCACAATGGTTAACTCATCCCAACCTCCTCCCTAGGGGCATGCGAGTAGTACTTTACTTCGAGAGAGCTAATAAAACCTTACAATAAATATATGAGTTCTTGATGACTAATGTGAATCCATGGATGTATGCACTCTCAGCACGTCATATTTGCTAGCCTCTTCAGTACCGTGCATTGCCCATTCTCACCTTGGAGATTGGTGCAACATTCGCCGGTGCATCCAAACCCCATGATATGATGCGCTCTATCACACATATTCCTCAAAACAGCCACCATACCTACCTAGCATGGCGTTTCCATAGCCATTCCGAGATATATTGCCATGCAACTTCCATCATCATCATATACATGACTTGAGCATTCATTGTCATATTGCTTTGCATGATTGTAAGATAACTAGCATGATATTTCCATGGCTTGTCCGTTTTTTGATACCTTTGCTACACTAGATCATTGCACGTTCTAATACACTACCAGAGGCATTCGTACAGAACAAATATGTATAACTTTATCATTATATCGAGTTGTAAGTAAATAAAAGTGTGATCATCATCATTATTAGAGCATTGTCCCAGTGAGGTAAGGATGATGGAGGATTCCCCCGCAAGTCGGGATGAGACTCCGGATGAATAATGAAAAATGGGGGAGGCCAAATGAGCCCACTGAAAGCACAATATGCTCCCCTGGTGGTTTTGATAATTCATGACAACATACATTGTCTATTGGACTAATACTTTTATCTAGTGTATTTCAGATATAGTCCATAGAGAAGGTTGGCTAGGGAGTGTGAAGATTATCCCCAAGAAGAAGAAGAAGAAGAAGAAGAAGGAATAACATTGGCAAAAGCTTCAAGCAAGAGGACTCTACATTTTACTTTGTGAGAAATCACTTTGAGTCCATAGGAAATCCAATACTATCAAAAGGGCGGTAAGGTACTGTTGGTGAACAAAATGCTCATACGTGCACAAGTGATATTCACCAGATACACCCACATGCTCTTCCACAAAAGTCTGTCTGAAGCCAAATATCCAAAATCGGTGCAACCAACACTCCCCACTCGGTGCCACTGATTCTCAACGTGACGCCCAAGATGCGATCATATCCTCATTTTGGAATGAGGGACTCGACAATGATAGAAGCGCATCTCGTCGTTTTGCAAGAATGGATATCATTACAAGTACATGTGCAGAAGAGATGAGTATATGGAATTGGCTTAGACTGGGAACAAGCTACATCAAGATCACATCAATTCAACAACATATTCAATCATCATACAGAAGAGTAGGGTCCGACTATGAACGAAAACAAACGATGAAATGACATCCATCCTTGCTATCCCAGGCTGCCGCCTGGAACCCATCCTAAATTGATGAAGAAGAAGAACTCCAAATCAAAACAAGCATCGCGCTCATGTCAAAGCATCACATTACCTGTACATGCAACTGTTGTTGTAGTAATCTGTGAGCCACACGGACTCGCAATCTCATTTCAAAGGGTGTCAAGACTATTAAATCTTAATGGGTGAGGTATGGTTAAGTGGTGAGGCTGCATCAAGCTACTAAGCATTTATTTGAGTGGCTAACTTACGAATACAGAAAGTAAAGTATGATGGTCTATGCATAACGGGTGTGAAATAGTAATGATCACTAAGTGATCCTAAACACCTACTTACGTCAAACATAACCCCACCGTGTTCTCTCTTGGATAAGGACTCACGAGAATAGATAGCCACGGTTACGCACACAGTTAGTGTATTTTATTTGAGTTTACTTCAAGTTTACTATGACCGGCTGTTAAACAAAGTTTCCAAGTTGCCACGTAATTGCAGGCACGACTTTCTGAAAGATTTAACCCTGCAGGGGTGCTCCAAATCATCCATCACAAATTAACCACACGCCACGTTGGAATTCCTCAACCGCGGAATCACCCGTAGTATTTGCGGAATCCCGATGGAAAACTCAAATTCGAGATAGCCCGAAGTGTCGTCGAAATCCCGCGCACAAGATGTTCGAGAAAGGTAAGAAAAGTCCAGCAAGGCCGCCCAACGTGCCGACAATCCCGATAGGGGCCGCGTATCTCATTCCCAGGGCACAACCGGATGAGCTAGTGTACAATGGCCTACAAGACATCACCCGAGTTGCCCCAGGGTGGCCCCGCATAGTGCTCTGTTTTGGACCAGCACCAGCAGCACTGGCCCACCTGTATTATGTTGAATTACTCCCTGGGTTCATGGCGCCCTATGGTTTTGAAACGATTTTCAGTATTATTATGTTGGGGAAATTTAGTACCAAAGTTGGGCCTTGCCAGACAAGTTTTATCCTAAAACGAAAATCAAGGGGGTCCCCATAACAACCCCGAGCATGTTAGGAGCGCTCAATTATGGAACATGCTCACAACTAACTAGGGCGGCAAGAGTAGAACAAAACACCGAGCAAAAGGCCAAGCCTTCCATCCTTTACCAATTATATACATGTGCATTATATTAAATATAAATAATATTGTGATAACAAAAGAATGTCCATGTTAACACATGGAAGGAATTGCAACTGCAGCTAGAAACGCTATAAGAAGGGCTGAGCATGCGGTAACATACCCAAACAAAGGTTTTGCTGGAATGTGGAGGGGTTAAAGGCTTATCATGGAAATGTTGAGAGGCTTGACATACAAGTGGTAGGTAACGAGACATACCGATGGAAGCGAGACAACTTGCATGGCAATGATAGTAATGGTATCCAGGGAAATGTGTCATCTTGCCTAAGATCCCGCTTGGAAAAAGAACGAGTCCGTGAAGTAGACGAACTAGACATAGTCGAACGAATCCTCACACTCCGAACGCTTTTGGAACTCTATCGAGAAGGAACAATCCGAAGCAACACTCATCACATAATACACCACAACATATGCATGACATGATGCGCAAACCCATATGATGTATGTTATGCATGACATGGAAAATCACAACAATCAACTCCTACACATTAAGTGAAGCTCAATATGTAACGTGTTGCATATTTACAACAGTCCACATTTGAATTACTTAGTTTTCTTCCGATTCGGTACACGACAATATTAAATGTTGGTAAACATGGCAATAGGTGAAGCACAAGTAAACTACACTATCTAGGCATCTTAAATGAGGTCGGAAACAACTTATAGCATTTCCACCTTTGGGGTAATGGTGGGCCAAATTGGTGGCGTGAATTCAAATTATGGAAGAAGCAATGTGATGCTGCGTGGATTCTGGTGAGCCCATCTAAGCGACGCTCTGCTCTTGGTCTGATGGCAATGCATTCCAGACCGATCAAATCTACGTTGAAGTATGAATCTTCAACCCGTAAGAAACTTTCTTTTGCAACTATACAACAGTATGAAGTTTGCAAAGGGTATCGGTGCCCTGCCACGTATGATCAGATCACTGCTCTGCAATATGCTGGTTACAACATGCCACATCATGAGAAGGTGGTCATTCATCCCTCGCCGCCGACAGAACTCCGGTGGACGGTCACCTCGCCGCACATCACCTTTGGAACGGTCCCTCAATTCACGCCGACCGTCACCGCAGACTCCGGGATTCAGGTTCCATCCAACAAAATTACAGGAAATTTGGTCCCCGGCGATGACGTGATCGGTTCGACTACGCCTGTCACTCCAGCTCTTCGGGGTGGGAACCCTGTGTAACATCCCAAAATTTCATTTTGGAATGTTATGAAATATAGCTATGCATAATCATCACTTTATTTGAATGTAATGAATTTGTTGAAGTGCTTCTTTTGAAATTCTAAAAGGCCATTTCAATTTTCCCATGTATTTGTTTCACCTATTTGAAAACCTTTGGGAATGTTCAAAGAAAGAGGGGAGTAACATGACACTCCACACCAGGGGCATCTTGGTGAATATTTTGAACAATAAAACCAGGGGTTATTTGAAAAATTATTGCAAAAGGATTTAAAATCAATTAGGCATTTTTCTGAAAATAAATTTTTAAAAAGATATTCAATATGACAGAGAAAAAATGTTCATTAAATAGCATTAATTCTCCCGATCATTATATATATATATTTCCTATGTTTGGAAATATTTTGAATGCATTAAAAGAGTTTTTATTGCTCTGGAAATAGAAAAGGAAATTATTTAAACCGAACCGGGCCGGCCCACAGCCTTTAAGACCCGAAATTACTCCGGGTCGGCCACCGACGCGCTAACCACGCTTCCCACCCTCACTGATGCACGGGACTCACCGTTCGACCGCGGCGTTAACACGCTCGTCCCCTTCCCCACGCTCGACGACGTCGCCGGCGATCTCTCCCCATAGATCTCGCCACTCGTGCCCTCCCTGACCACCGCACCGCCCCTATATAAAGCCCCGTCCCTCCGCTCTCCGTTCCACCCCCGAAACCCCCTCTTCCCTCCCCGGAACGTTGCCCCACACCTCGTCGGAGTTCGGCACCCAACCGGACCTCCCCGAGGTCCTGCACGACGCCACACTCACCCTCAGCCCCCTCCGACGCCACCAATCGATGCCGGAGACTCACCGCCGTCGTTTGAAGCTCTTGGACGCCGCCCCCAACACCGCACCGTCGCCCCCGAGCACCTCCGACCACCAGCTGCCGCCGACCTCGCCAGAACCCCGACCCCCACCGTTGTAAGTCACCACATCTCGATGTAGCCATCCGATCCCAATCCAACGCGCGAGATTAGATCACTTAAAACCCCAAACCGGTACGCGTTAAGTCTCGGCCAACCGCTCGCTAGCTCCCGCACGCACGCTCTTGCGGCCAATCACAGCATGCCACGTAGACACTGTCCGATCGATAGAACGTTTTTCTTTTTCTTTTCTGTTTTAGAAAACAAAATGTATTTTGTTTTTGTTTTATCATATCTTTTAAAATATTTGGTGTTTTTAGTTGATTCTTTCTGCATTAGTTCACAAATTTGTTGTAGTTTATGTCTGTATGCTTAGATTTCAAAATTGAACTTTAAATTTTGAATCTAATCAAATTTGTTTAAATTACTAAAATCTGTATAACTAGAGTTTAAAAATGTATTTTTGTATGAATATTTTTGCCACTGATTTGTATTAGTTAGAATTATCATCCTACATAGTTTGAAAAAAAATGGATGAATTTGGTTAGGGTTTTTAACAAAAACAGAATCTGTTTAGAGTTTAGTTAATTTGATTTTAATTTAGTTTGAACCTGATTTAGTTTAACTTTTGTTTTTAGATTTCATTAGGTTCTGTTGATTCAACATTAGGTGTATTATTTTCTGTTAATAAAATATATTTTTCAATTTGTTTTGTGCTCTAGTTTGAACAGGTACATCTTATTTTCACCTTTAGTGTTGTTTAGAAAAAAGTTTTGTAGTAACTCTTTTTGCACAAATTTTTTATAATGAAATACTTTTGGTTTTCAAATAAAATTTTGTATTTACTTTTCTGTTATCTAAATGCCTAGTTGTTCCAAATAAATTTTTGACTTGTTATGTCTTAGTAGTGTTTTGACACCAAAAATTTTAAGAGTCTTATACTTTAAGTGATTCTTCTTTTTGATTGTGCTATTGTTTGTTGAAGTATTTGTTTACCTTGCTGTTCTATGAATTGTATTGTGTTTATGCTTATTGTGTGCTTTGTTTGATTCGTTAGATCATCCGGAGTGTGAAGCTTGTTATCTAGAGTCACTTGAGTACGAGGATCGTCAGCAAGGCAAGTCACTTTGACCATGTATACCTATGTTTTATTGCATTAGTTCTACCATCTCCCCAATTGCATGCATAGTAGGTAATTTGGAAACTTGGTTACTTGATGTAGTATCATGTGGTAGGCACCCCTCAACCCTTTGACACATTGGCCCCGGGAAACGTTGATTTAATTTTGCTATGCTATTAGTAGACGAGGTTGGTTGTGTGATTCATGAGAGTTGTGAGTTAATAATTTCAAGACCTACAAGATGATCAAGACTTCAAGACTCCAAGTTTTCAACATACCTCTGGGTGGATGATGGTTGAGCGGCGCCCTGGAGAAACCAGTGGTTAGCCTAGATGTTGTTGGAGAACTGCCAGTATTCATGCGGAAAGGTCCACGCAGGCACAAAGAGATGGATGGATGCTTCAAGACCCAAGGCTTACCCGCACAGCCACAAGCCATTACGGGCTTTGGCTTGGTTGGATATCGTGGTGACCCTGGATAGGCGGTGCTACTACATGTAGAAGAATGGTAGGAAAGGATGGGCACCGACAGAGTCTCGGGGAAACCCTTTGGAAGACCATGTTTTGGTCATCCGTTTCTCAAACACCCTAAAGTGCGAGAAATCCAACGGAGGCGATCAAATCTTGTGGGGAACGTGTGCAAAACTCTGCAGAGTACCCAAACCTAATCGGTTAGCCGTGTCCACGGTCATGGAAAGTTTGAGCCAAAGGAACTGAAACTATCTAGAACTCTCAACACAATAATTACATTGATGTGGGTATTGATGTCAACTTGGGTATGAGAATTGGTTGCTGGAACCATCTCATTAATCAACCAACATTGTAGTAATTATGCTTTTGCCCTCTCTTGTTGTAGGAAAAAATTGGCTTTATGCAAAAACTTACTACCCCACCTGCCATATATGCATATAGAATAGATGATTACTTTACCCCCTCTTTTGGTGACATTGTCGGCATATTCAATATGCTAACCTACACGGCTGCAACGTATCATGTTGCAGAGTACTTTTCCGACCAGGAGTGAGGATACGCTCTACACTCAGTGAGATGCCCTTGGAGTCAGATGGACTCAACTACCTTTGAAGCTTCCGCAAGATTAGTTATTCTCATGAGTTGGCCTTCAACCACTTTATTGTAATTCTTATTGTAATAAAGCACTCGATATGAGATATTTCGATTATTAAAGCTGTGTGATTTCACTTTGATATATACATTGATGTACCGTGTGTGTACCAGCATGATCTTGGGATGGTACAAAAACACCGGAGATTCGACCTTTCAGGTCAGGTCGCTACAGAAATGGTATCAGAGCACACACTGACCGTAGGACGTAACCTCTAGGATTGGAAAAGCCTTAGGATTTATTTCTCTTTTGTCTTTAAAATTCTTATACTCTCATCTACTCGTTTCTGACTTCCCTCCGATTTATTTCAGAATTTATAGATGGCCACCTTCATCCCAGTTTTGATCATGGAGTTTTGTCTGCCTGACACGACGATGCCCTTTGGCAAGGAGCTTATGAGGATCATCAGGGACGTAAGGATTGCCTTGCCAAGCATCATCGGGACTCCTATCATGTCTTTTCTACAAGACGGACGCTACATGATCGAGGTGCACATCCGCAGGAAGACCTTTGGAAATCGTAAGGAACCCAGCGACTTCAAGTTTGTGGCACCCAGCTGGATACTTGGGAGAGACATGGCAATTCACCGTGCCCTTGGACGTATTCAGGAGGACTACAAGGGTGGACCCATTTCACCAGGACTCAGCGTGGTTTGTCGCAGGGATGCCAATGGAAATATCATAACCACTCCCACTGAAGACACCACCATTTGCTATATCCAGACTCTAGAGATGCACATCAGGACCTTGGAACTTCGGGTACGTGCCGATACGAAGATGATCAAGAGGCTGATGAACCGCGAGATGGACCTCGAAGCTGACCTACGGGAAGCCAAGTACGAGAATGAGTATGAAGTGAAGGATATCTTAGAGAGGATCGATAAGCTGAACACTCCCATTGCAACTCTGGAGGAACAGATGGACATGGGTGAAAATCTTCATCCAGAAGGAGACATGGCTCCCTTGATCAGCAACGATGATGACTATGAGGAGAGCGTCACTGGATGAGGCCACTTCACCATGTACTTTTGAGGAGAACTTTAGTTATGCCCCCATGTATCTTTATTTTCATCGTTAAAGCGTAGGTCGATGCTTAGTTTGATTTGGAGATTTGTATCTCGATGTTTGAACCTTGAGTTGAATAAATGAATGAGTGTTTGGTGTGATATGTTTGTTGCAATGCATATGGGTAGTGAATTTCCTTTTAGGTCATTGTTCTATTCTAATTCTCACCCCTCTGAAAATAGCAAGATGCCTCCGCGACGTGAGCCCGACTTCACTTTCCCGCCGGAACTCACACAACCTCTCCAGCAGCAGAATGCCCTGATGCAGCTGTTGATTCAGAATCAGACCAACAACCAAAACAACCACCCTCCACCTCAAGGCGACAACCACACCCGCTTTCTGAGGTTGAATCCACCAACTTTCTCCAGCAGCACTGAGCCCATTGTGGCAGATGATTGGCTCCGCAAGATGGAGAGGGAACTCACCACCGCGGGATGCACTGAGGCTGAAAAGGTGCGCTTTGCCGCCCATCAACTAGAGGGACCAGCAGCTTCATGGTGGGAGAACTACACCACCACGTACCCCATTGCTGGTGTGACTTGGGAGCAGTTCAATCTAGCTTTCTGCACTGGTCATGTCTCAGCTGGAGCCATGAGTGTGAAGAAGCGTGAGTTTCGCAACTTACGCCAGGGGAACCGTTTCGTGGCCCAGTATGTGGATGATTTCAGCACATTGGCTCGTTATGCACCAGGAGATGTGGCCGATGATGCAGCCAAGCAGGAGAAGTTTTTGGAAGGACTCAACGATGAGTTGAGCGTGCAGCTGATGGTGGCTACTTTCAGCAACTACCAGGAGCTGGTAGACAAGGCCCTCATCTTGGAGGGGACGCAGCAGCAAGTCGAAAACCGTAATAGGAAGTATGGACAGGGGAAGTCTCACTCTGGAGCTCAATAGAAGCCCCGCTACTCCCCGTACTCAGGAAATACCGGATCAGGGACCGGTAAGTATCGAGGACACACTCATCCCGTGCACAACCATGGAGGCCATAACCATGGAGTAAATGGGAATAATCGTCCTAACAATGGCAACTTCAAGAGTGCTAATGGAAGTGGGAGTGGCAACCAACACCGTCCCGCTCTAGCTCAGAAGGATCTGAACCATATCACCTTTTTCAAGTGCCAGAAGACAGGGCACTATGCCACTGAATGCCCTCAGAACAAGCAAGGAAATGGAAATGGCAACAACAACAGCAACTCTGCAGCTAAGAAGCCAAATCCTTTTCCTCGTGCTCAGGTGAACCACCTTGATGTGGAAGAAGTCTATGATCAGCCCAAGACTGTGGTTGGTAAGTTTTTATTGCATTCACGTCCAGTTATGGTACTTTTTGATTCTGGTGCAACTCATTCATTCATATCAAGGGTAGTTGTGGAGAAGTATGGTTTACCCACCAGAACCCTTAGTCAGCCCATTAAGGTCAATTCCCCAAGAGGTATGATGATGGTAGGGATAGGATGCCACGCCTTAAAACTCCACATAGGAAACCATGTTTTTCCTACCGACCTCATCGTCTTAGAATCCCAGGGATTGGATGTAATCCTAGGCATGGATTGGATGACCAAGTATGAAGGAAACCTTGATTGCCCCAGCAAGTCTATTTCAGCCACCACTCCGGAGAACAAGAGGATTAAGTATGTATCCCGACGCACACGGATGAGTGCTCGGTTAAATTCCCTCACAGGAGTTGTTCAGGAGGAAGTGCTGGTTGTACAAGACTTTCCAGATGTATTCCCGAAGGAATTACCAGGCATGCCACCAGATAGGGTGATTGAGGTTCTGATAGAGCTACTACCAGGAACCGCCCCAATTTCCAAGAGACCCTATCAGATGCCCGCAAATGATTTAGTAGAAATCAAGAAGCATATTAAGGAGCTATTGGATAAGGGATATATTCGCCCAAGTTCTTCACCTTGGGGATCCCCAATTCTTTTGGTGGAGAAGAAAGATAAAACCTTGAGGATGGTGGTCGATTATGGTGCATTGAACGAGGTGACTACCAAGAATAAGTACCCTCTACCGATGATTAATGACTTGTTTGATCAGCTAGTAGGCGCTAAAGTATTCTCCGAGATCGATCTTCGATCAGGGTATCACCAACTGAAGATTCGTGAACAGGATATACCCAAAACAGCCTTCACCACAAGGTATGGCTTATATGAGTATACGGTCATGTCTTTTGGTTTGACTAATGCTCCTGCCTACTTCATGAATATGATGAACAAAGTGTTTATGGAATATTTGGACAAGTTTGTTGTGGTGTTCATCGATGACATTTTGATATTCTCCAAGAGCGAGGAAGAACACAAGGAACACTTGTGTTTAGTTCTGGAGAAGCTTAGAGAGCATAAGTTATATGCCAAGTTTAGTAAATGTGAATTTTGGCTGATGGAAGTCGGATTCCTTGGACACATTATTTCCGGAGAAGGAATAGTAGTAGACCCTGCTAAGGTTGAAGCAGTCACTGAGTGGAAGTCACCCACCTCAGTTAAGGAGATCCGCAGTTTTCTCGGACTTGCCGGATATTACCGGAGGTTCATTGAGAATTTTTCAAAGATTGCCAAGCCCATGACAGAGCTATTGAAGAAAAAGTCTAAGTATATCTGGACTGAGGAATGTGAGGCCAGTTTCCAGGAGTTGAAGAAACGTTTGGCCATAGCCCCAGTGTTGATATTGCCAAACATTCGGAAGGACTTCCAGGTTTATTGTTATGCATCATGTCAAGGACTTGGAGGAGTACTCATGCAGGAGGGAAAAGTTGTAGCTTATGCATCCAGACAGCTACGACCCCGTGAGTTGAATTATGCCACCCATGATTTGGAACTAGCAGCCGTAGTGCACGCACTCAAGAACTGGAGACATTTCCTTATCGGAAATAGTTGTGATGTTTACACTGATCATAAAATCCTGAAATATATCTTCACACAGAAGGAGTTGAACCTCAGACAGAGGAGATGGTTAGAGTTAATCAAGGACAACGACAAGAGACTGCATTACCATCCAGGAAAGGCAAATGTTGTGGCAGATGCTTTGAGTCGGAAGAGTTATGTGAACACACTCATAGCCGGAGGATTACCCCAGGAGTTAACCAATGATCTCAGAGAGCTTCGGTTAGAGATAGTTCCAAAAGGATATGTTCCCACACTAGAGATTTAGTCCACCTTGACCGAAAGAATTCGTGAAGCCCAGAAATCGGACAAGGAGATAGCTAAGATAAAGCAGAGAATGAAAGAAGGAAAAGCTCAAGACTTTCGTGAAGATGAACAAGGTACTCTATGGTTTGAGAACCGAATCTATGTGCCCAATGACCCAGAGCTCAGGAAGTTGATACTTCAAGAAGCCCACGATTCACCATACTCGATACACCCAGGCAACACCAAGACGTACCTGGATTTGAAGAAAAGTAACTGGTGGACAGGAATGAAGAAGGATATTGCCGAACATGTCGCGGTATGTGATGTTTGTCACCGAGTAAAGGCGGAACATCAGAAACCAGCAGGGTTACTCCAACCTTTGCTGATACCCGAGTGGAAATGGGATAAGCTTGGTATGGACTTCATCACACGATTACCTAGGACTCGTTCAGGTTATGATTCCATCTGGGTAGTGGTCGATCGTTTGACCAAGGTGGCTCATTTCATTCCAGTGAAGACCACCTATACCAGTGCTAAGTTAGACAAGATATATGACCCGGATCGTATGTCTGCATGGAGTTCCGAGAAGTATCGTATCAGATAGAGGAACATAATTTACCTCAAAGTTTTGGCATCAGTTACATGAAACTTTGGGTACAAGGCTGGAATTCAGTACAGCTTTTCATCCAGAGACCGATGGACAAACAGAGAGAGTAAATCAGATCTTGGAAGACATGTTGAGAGCTTATGCGCTAGACTATGGGTACAGTTGGGATGACAACTTACCATACGCAGAGTTCTCGTACAACAACAGTTACCAGACTAGTCCGAAGATGGCCCCTTTTGAAGCTTTATACGGAAGGAGGTGCAGAACACCATTAATGTGGGATGGTGTTGGAGACCGAAAACTCTTTGTTCCCGATCTTATCCGAGATTCTGAAGAAAAGGTCAAACTGATTCGAGACCGACTCAAGATAGCTCAATCCAGGCAGAAGAGCTATGCTGATAACAAACGCAAGGAGGTGACATATGAAGTGGGAGATCGAGCATATCTTCGTGTGTCCCCACTTCGAGGAATAAAGAGGTTTGGTGTTAAAGGAAAGTTAGCACCCAGATTCATAGGCCCCTACAAAATTCTTGAACATAGAGGCGAAGTTGCATACAAGCTGGATTTGCTGGAAGGACTGTCCGGAGTTCATGATGTTTTTCATGTTTCCCAGCTGAAGAAATGCCATGCTGAGATGGTTGATATTCCTTTGAGAGACACAGTGCCCCTAGAGGCCATACAACTTGACAGTGACCTGACCTACAAGGAGAAGCCTGTCAGAATCCTCGACACTACCAATAGAGTTACCCGAAGCACGACCATCAAGTTCTGTGGAGTCACCACACCGAGGAAGAAGCCACCTGGGAACGCGAAAAAGATCTTCGTAGAGACCACCCGCACCTATTTTCTAGCCAACCCAAATCTCGAGGGCGAGATTCATCTTAAGGTGGGTATGTTTGTAACATCCCAAAATTTCATTTTGGAATGTTATGAAATATAGCTATGCATCATCATCACTTTGTTTGAATGTAATCAATTTGTTGAAGTGCTTCTTTTGAAATTCTGAAAGGCCATTTCAATTTTCCCATGTATTTGTTTCACCTAGTTGAAAACCTTTGGAAATGTTCAAAAAAGAGGGGAGTAACATGACACTCCACACCAGGGGCATGTTGGTGAATATTTTGAACAATAAAACCAGGGGGTTATTTGAAAAATTATTGCAAAAGGATTTAAAATCAATTAGGCATTTTTCTGAAAATAAATTTTAAAAATATATTCAACATGACAGAGGAAAAATGTTCATTAAATAGCATTAATTCTCCTAATCATTTTGATATATATATTTCCTATGTTTGGAAATATTTTGAATGCATTATAAGAGTTTTTATTGCTCTGGAAATAGAAAAGGAAATTATTTAAACCGAACCGGGCCGGCCCACAGCCTCTAAGACCCGAAATTACTCCTGGTCGGCCACCGACGCGCTAACCACGCGTCCCACCCTCATTGACGCGCGGGACCCACCGTCCGACCACGACGTTAACACGGTCGTCCCCTTCCCCGCGCCCGACGACGTCGCCGGCGATCTCTCCCCGCAGATCTCGCCCTTCGTGCCCTCCCCGACCACCGCACCGCCCCTATATAAGGCCCCGCCCCTCCGCTCTCCATTCCACCCCCGAAACCCCCTCTTCCCTCGCCGGAATGCTTCCCCACACCTCGTCGGAGTTCGGCACCCAACCGGACCTCCCCGAGGTCCTGCCCGTCGCCACACTCACCCTCAGCCCCCTCCGACGCCACCAATCGACGCCGGAGACTCACCGCCGTCGTTTGAAGCTCTCGGGCGCCGCCCCCGACCACCGCACCGTCACCCCCGAGCACCTCTGACCCCCGGCCGCCGCCGACCTCGCTGGAACCCCGACCCCCACCGTTGTAAGTCACCGCATCTCGCCGTAGCCGTCCGATCCCAATCCAACGTGCGAGATTAGATCACTTAAAACCCCGAACCGGTACGCGTTAAGTCTCGGCCAACCGCTCGCTAGCTCCCGCACGCACGCCCTCGCGGCCAATCACAGCATGCCACGTAGACCCTGTCTGATCGATAGAACGTTTTTCTTTTTCTATTCTATTTTAGAAAACAGAATGTATTCTGTTTTTTTATCATATATTTTAAAATATTTGGTGTTTTTAGATGATTCTGTTTGAATTAGTTCAAAAATTTGTTGTAGTTTATGTCTATATGCTTAGATTTCAAAATTGAACTTTAAATTTTGAATCTAATCAAATTTGTTTAAATTACTACAATCTGTATAACCAGAGTTTAAAAATATATTTTTGTATGAATCTTTTTGCCACTGATTAGTATTAGTTAGTATTATCATCCTACATAGTTTGAAAAAAAATTGGATGAATTTGGTTAGGGTTTTTAACATAAACAGAATCTGTTTAGAGTTTAGTTAATTTGATTTTAATTTAGTTTGAACCTCATTTAGTTTAACTTTTGTTTTTAGATTTCATTAGGTTCTGTTGATTCAACATTAGGTGTATTATTTTCTGTTAATAAAATATATTTTTTCAATTTATTTTGTGCTCTAGTTTGAACAGGTACATCTTATTTTCACCTTTAGTGTTGTTTAGAAAAAAGTTTTGTAGTAACTCTTTTTGCACAAATTTTTTATAATGAAATACTTTTTGTTTTCAAATAAAATTTTGTATTTACTTTTCTGTTATCTAAATGCCTAGTTGTTCCAAACAAATTTTTGACTTGTTATGTCTTAGTAGAGTTTTGACACGAAAAATTTTTAGAGTCTTATACTTTAAGTGATTCTTCTTTTTGATTGTGCTATTGTTTGTTGAAGTATTTGTTTACCTTGCTGTTCTATGAATTGTATTGTGTTTATGCTTATTGTGTGCTTTGTTTGATTCGTTAGATCATCCGGAGTGCGAAGCTTGTTATCTAGAGTCACTTGAGTACGAGGATCGTCAGCAAGGCAAGTCACTTTGACCATGTATACCTATGTTTTATTGCATTAGTTCTACCATCACCCCAATTGCATGAAAAGTAGGTAATTTGGAAACTTGGTTACTTGATGTAGTATCATGTGGTAGGCACCCCTCAACCCTTTGACACATTGGCCCCGGGAAACGTTGATTTAATTTTGCTATGCTGTTAGTAGACGGGGTTGGTTGTGTGATTCATGAGAGTTGTGAGTTAATAATTTCAAGACCTACAAGATGATCAAGACTTCAAGACTCCGAGTTTTCAACATACCTCTCGGTGGATGATGGTTGAACGGCACCCTGGAGAAAACAATGGTTAGCCTAGATGTTGCTGGAGAAGTGCCAGTATTCATGCGGAAAGGTCCACCCAGGCACAAAGAGACGGATGGATGCTTCAGGACCCAAGGCTTACCTGCACAGCCACAAGCCATTATGGGCTCTGGCTTGGTTGGATATCGTGGTGACCCTGGACAGGCGGTGCTACGAGATGTAGAAGAATGGTAGGAAAGGATGGGCACCGACCGAGTCTCGGGGAAACCCTTTAGAAGACCATGTTTTGGTCATCCGTTTCTCAAACACCCTGAAGTGCGAGAAATCCAACAGAGGCGATCAAATCTTGTGGGGAACATGTGCAAAACTCTACAGAGTACCCAAACCTAATCGATTAGCCGTGCCCACGGTCATGGAAAGTTTGAGCCAAAGGAACTGAAACTATCTGGAACTCTCAACACAATAATTACATTGATGTGGGTATTAATGTCAACTTGGGTATGAGAATTGGTTGGTGGAACCATCTCATTAATCAACCAACATTGTAGTAATTATGCTTTTGCCCTCTCCTGTTGTAGGAAAAAATTGGCTTTATGCAAAAACTTACTACCCCACCTGCCATATATGCATATAGAATAGATGATTACTTTAGCCCCTCTTTTGGTGACATTGTCGGCATATTCAATATGCTGACCTACACGGCTGCAACGTATCATGTTGCAGAGTACTTTTCCAACCAGGAGTGAGGATACGCTCTACGCTCGGTGAGATGCCCTTGGAGTCAGATGGACTCAACTACCTTTGAAGCTTCCGCAAGATTAGTTATTCTCATGAGTTGGCCTTCAGCCACTTTATTGTAATTCTTATTGTAATAAAGGACTCGATATGATATTTTTCGATTATTAAAGCTGTGTGATTTCACTTTGATATATACATTGATGTACCGTGTGTGTACCAGCATGATCTTGGGATGGTATAGAAACACCAGAGATTTGACCTTTTAGGTCGGGTCGCTACACCCTGTCCTTCCAATTTTTTCGCCGATGGATGATAAATCCATTATGAAAGAAAACTCTGCAAATGGGCCGACCCTTGAGGGGCCCGCTAATCATGAGTTTGGGCTAATGCTCCCATCTTCACAGGAGGCCCGAGACAATTTTGATGAAATGATTAATGACATGGTACCTAAGATTTTGTCTTGCACTGTGTGCCGCCGTTAGGGCCACATGGCCTCTAACTGCCCAACTAGAGAGATTTGCTCCTCCTGCTGTCGGGTGGGCCACACCAAATCGGACTGTGTTTCCTTTGCACTGGAAAATGGTCTTGCTTGGAAACAGAAGAGTCCCTCCCTTGTTTCGGATTTCTCGGGAACCTCTACCTGTCTCGGGGATACTGTGCCTATTGCAAAACCGCCCTTTCCCGTCCCATCGCATTCAATCTATCCAAGCACGCCATCGGAGCCGCCTCCATTGACGCCTCCGCCTCCAGCTTCCCCTCCTCCCATGGCCAACTTTGAGCTGGACCCGTAGCGCTACGTTCCCCATGGGAAACACATCATCGACGACGGCCCTCATTGTCTGCCCTGGACCTATGTTACTCCGGTAACTCCAATCGCCCGTCGACATGAGCAATACCTAGTGGCGGAAGTAATGCCTGCACCGCCCGTTAATCAGATTGGTCAGGTACGCCAACAAGTCATGGAGCTCTTGAACAATCAGGGTTTTCATGTTCGCTCGGCCCAACATTGGATTGCGGGCGTAGGTCTTTTTGAGTTAAGGGATGCTAGGGAGAGATTTGCTGCTGTCCAGATGGTGCCACAGGACCTAGGGAATGATTCTTTTGTCCGTTTTATGAAGCATAATGAAGGTGAGGGTTTTCGTGCTGCTACGGGTTTTCGTGCTGCTACGGGTTTTCTTCAGGGATGTCTTATGTTTTTGGGAGTTCCATTGGATTTGCGAAACACGGAAGACCTCGGGGCAGCAGTCAACACCTTTGGAGAGTTCCACCACTGGGTCAGTGATGACCCATACCTTGCGAGATCAGTGGTTTTTGCATCTTTCCCTGAAGATGCTCTGGTGCCCCGTAGTGTCACTTTCACTGAATATGCTACATGGGGTGGGACGAGGGTGTCCTGGTCAGCTCCTTTATATATTCTTGGCGCCAATTTTGCTGAGCAGTTGCCGCAGGATGAAGATCCCATGCCACTCAATGGCGACCCACATCCTCTGCTGGGGAACCTAGTTCCTGACAACTTGATGTTTGCCCTTCCCCCATATCTAGCTCTTGGGTGGAATGATGTCCCGCTCCCTCTGATGCCCGAACAAAACCATTAGCAGCACAATCAGCATGATGTTGATGGATGGGGCTGGAACGAAGATGCACCCGTGGATCATCAGGAGGCTCCGGCTCAGGATCAAGAGTCCATGGTCATTGATCAACCTGAATCCTCAGAATCTGTCCAAGTTGTGCAGCCAATCAACCACCAGTAAAACCCTGTTGCAGTTAACGAGGAGCAGCCAGAAGCATCGGTGTTCAACCCCCTGGCGATTGTACCTTACCAGCAGTCCATCATTCAGCCTCTGAACCTGATGATTGGAAGGGTAAGAGTGGTTTATGGCCCACCATTACCACCAGTTTTGGCTTGGAAGCGGACTTTTGAAACTTTGATGGATGTCTGTAGCGCCCCAACAATTCCCAGGGGTCTTTCCATCCTCCCTGCTTTACCTCTTGTTCTAAGCAAGCGATCATGGTCCATTGCATTTGATGATATCTACTGGGTCTCCAACATGATCTTCTTGCCAGATGATACTGCTACTCCCTCTACCTCGGTTGGGAACCGGCCTATGGCCAGGGCTCTTTTTTTGGATAATGCAGGCACTGACGCTCCCACAGTCAACTCAGCGGCCACTTCTGATGAGCAAGAAGCCGACATTGGTGGTTGACTCTGCCGTTCGGAGGTCCACGAGGGGGTCTACCAAACGTGATGGTTTTAGGCCTATACTACAGGAGCTGCCGATGCCGCTCCCAAAGAAGAGGAAACCGCGCTCCAGGCCACTTCACCAGGAGGAACAACAAGGCGAATGGCATCAAGACCTCCCACCTGCCACACCCATCAAAGTGATACAAGTTGTTGGTCAAAGCCTTGGCATTTCCCCAAAAAAGTTGACTGTGGATCTTCTTATGGAGGATCCAGCCAAACCGTCTCCAAGCAAGAATGATGATTAGGACATCTTCTGGATCCATGTTTTGGGGTCTTAATCACCCTTTATATCGCTGTGGCAGAACTTGTTGTGTTTGCACTTATGCTGGTTTTACTGTACTAGTTTACCGTGAACTTTGTACGCGCTGGTCACTGTGTGACTGTGCTTTTGATGCTACTATTTTACGTTGCTATGGATATTCGTTCAATTAGAAGCTGGTGGGTTCTTTGTTGGAATGTTCGGGGATTGAATTCTGACGCACGTCAACGGGCCATTAGAAACAAGATTGATGAAAGTTCAGCCTCTGTAGTCTGCCTTCAGGAAACCAAAATGCAACACATTGATCACCGAACTATTAGGAGTTTCTGTCCTAAGCGTTTTGATTGTTTTGCGTATAGTCCATCCTGCGGAGCCTCTGGTGGTTTGATTGTTCTATGGAATTCTTCAGTTCTAAATGGTGTGCTCCTAGACACTAAGAGTTTTGGCCTCATCATCGATTTTACTTCCAAACACAATACTGAGAAATGGACCTTAGTTAATGTGTATGGACCATGCCAAGGGGAAGCCAGGGATCTCTTTGTCAGCTGGCTTTACAACTTGATTATACCTGTTGATGAAAATTGGTTGTTGCTAGGGGATTTCAATTTCATCCGATCCACCACCAACAGAAACCAACCTGGTGCAGATATAAATGATATTTTCATGTTTAATGAGATCATAGGTCACTTGGGTTTATTAGAGTTACCCCTTAAGGGCAGGACATATACTTGGTCAAACATGCAGGACTCACCCCTACTTGAGCAATTGGATTGGTTCTTTACATCTGCCAAATGGATCTCTTATTACCCTCTAACACAGGTGTTGCCCTTAGCCAAAACTGCGTCAGATCATGTTCCATGTGTGGTATCTATCATAACAATCATTCCCAAGAGTAATCTTTTCAGATTTGAAAATTACTGGGTTGAGCTTCCTGGTTTCCTAGAGTGTGTGGAGAAGTCCTGGGAAGTGCCTTCTAAGAAAGGGCACATCACTGCCATCATCATGGATAAACTTAAGGCTTTGAGGTAGGCACTTAAGCAATGGCAGACTAGCCTATCGAGAATCAAACAACTGATTGGTAACCGCAATCAGGTGATTTGTCCCTGGATAATCTGGAAGAGATTAGACCACTCTTTAGGCCTGAAGCTAATTTCAGAGTGATTGTTAAATTACACTTGGAACACCTACTTCATATGCAGTTTCTATATTGGAAAAAGAGAGCCACTATTCGGACTGTCAAAGTGGAGGAGGAGAATACAAAGTTTTTCCATGCTATGGCCACAGAGAGATACAGGAGAAATTCTATCTCCTCCTTGAAACTTGATGATGGAACTATTACTTCTGATCATGCGCAAATTGCCGGATGTTTCTGGTCAGCCTATAAAGCCAGGATGGGTCAGTCACATGGAATCAATCTTGTTTTTGATCTGCAATCACTGTTACACAAGATAGATTGGTTGGATGATCTTACCCTGCCTTTTACCAAGGAGGAAATTGACAGGACAGTCAGGGAAATGCCCATTGACAAAGCACCAGGCCCTAATGGTTTCAATGGGTTGTTTTTAAAAAAATGCTGGGATATTATCTGTGAGGACTTCTATACTCTTGCCAAAGATTTCCATGATGGACAGGCTAGACTTGAAAATATGAATTCTTCCTATATCACTCTGGTACCCAAAAAGGGCTCCCCTGAGTAGGTTGGAGATTTCAGACCCATTTCTTCGACTCGTATGGGGTTGAAGTTTCTCTCCAAAATGACTCCCAACAGGCTTCAGTTGCACATTATGAAGTGCATTCATAAGAACCAATATGGTTTCATTAAATCAAGGACAATCTAGGACTGTGTAGGATGGACTTTGGAATACCTGCATCAGTGCCACCAAAAGACCCATTGTGATCATCAAGCTTGATTTTGAAAAAGCTTTTGACTCCATTGAACATGAGTTTATTTTTCAAGTCCTCGGGAAAAAGGGTTTCAATAACAAATGGATTCTTTGGGTCCAACAGTTCCTCTCCTCTGGATCATCCTCAGTGTTGCTCAATGGAGTTCCTGGCAGAAAATTCCAATGCAAAAAAGGTGTTAGACAGCGAGATCCTATGTCTCCCCTTCTCTTTGCTATTGCTATAGACTTTCTTCACACCTTGGTTAATGATTTGCTGCTCACTAGGAAAATTAAGCTGCCAATCCCTTGCCATGATACAAACTTTCCCATTGTTCAGTATGCTGATGACACCCTTATGATTATGCCTGTTGTGGAGTCTCAATTGATGGAATTAAAAGGAATGCTTCTCATGTTCTCTCAGTCCACTTGGCTACATATTAACTACCATAAATCTGCTATGTTTCCAGTTAATGTATCTCAAGATGACCTACAAAGGCTGGCTGACTCTTTGGGGTGCAAAGTTGGCACTTTGCCCTTCACATACCTAGGTCTGCCTGTTGGCATCACTAGGCCAAGGATTGCAGAATTGATGCCACTTGTGGATAATATGGAAAGGAGACTCTGTGCCAGCTCCTCCTTCTTGGCTCAGGGGGGCAGACTACTATATCTAAACTCTGCTCTATCCTCAGTACCCATATTTTTTTCTATGCAGTTTAGATATCCCCCTGGAATAATTAAACAATTGGAGAGAATACAAAGGCAGTGTCTTTGGAGAAGGAATGGTCAGGACCAAGCTCCTGCACTTGCTGCCTGGGATTTGGTGTGCAGACCTAAACAGAAAGGAGGCCTTGGTATTTTGAATCTGTCAGTCCAGAATGATGCTTTGTCCTTAAACATGCTGATAAGTTCTTTAACCAGGTTGATGTGCCTTGGGTCAATCTGATCTGGAACACATACTATCATGGCAGAGTTCCACAAGGAACATCTTTGTGTGGTTCCTTCTGGTGGAAGGACATTTGCAAGAGGATGGATAGTTACAGAGCTGTCACCTCCATCAAACCAAACAAGGGAGACACTTTCCTCTTTTGGTCTGATTCCTGGCTGGTAGGTGATTCAATTATACCTATAGCACACAGGTTCCAAAGGTTGTTTTCCTTTGTCATTGATACCTTCTCCATAGCTGAAGAGGTTTTTAAAGCCTTTGATGACAATAGAATGGCTGGTTGTTCCATCTGCCGCTCTCTAAAAGGGCTTTCCAGGAACTACAGTTGGTTGAGAACCTCCTGCAGCATTTGCAAAGGGACCAATCTATGAATGATGTCTGGTTGTGGGCAGCTGATGGTAAGGGCTACTCAAGAAATTCTATGTGCATATTCTATGTGCATATTCACCAGCCCATTGTTTTGAACCCCCCCTGCTCAATTGGATTTGGAAAAGCTGTCGCACCATGAAAATCAAAGTATTTGCATGGATGCTTATTATGGATAGGCTGAATACTCAAGATCTGCTTCAGCGCCGACATTGGAACGTATCAGAATCCAATTTCTGCGTTCTCTGTCATGCCAGGGTTAAAGAGGATAGAGACCATCTCTTCTTCAACTTCTTGTTTAGCACCAGGGTTTGGAGTTATCTTCAAAT
This sequence comes from Hordeum marinum, assembly GCA_022496015.1. NCBI lineage: Eukaryota > Viridiplantae > Streptophyta > Magnoliopsida > Poales > Poaceae > Hordeum > Hordeum marinum. Next base: position 333,072,101 of record CM039677.1, on the reverse strand, counting down.
TCAATGGCAGGGCAACTCCATGGGGGAAATTGTAATTGCAGCCAAAAGAGATTTTAATCAACCCTTCTTCACTGAAGTTGTATTCACTGCCTGCTAGAACATCTGGATCTTTAGAAACGCAAGGGCTTTCAGGAATGAACGACCCACTTTCAGGAGATGGAAGACAGCTTTCGTTAATGATATGTCCCTATTAGCTCATAGAATTAAGGCTAGCTATAGGGATGACCTCCTTAAATGGGTTTCCTATTTACCTCCTTGAGGTTAGTTTAGTTTTACTGCATTAACTCTGTAACTTCTTAGATTAGCTACTGGCTTGTAACCTGTAATCTGCAATAAAAGAAAAGGTTGTGGGGTGTTTTCCCCTACAGTAGTCGGTGAAAAAAAACTTATAGCATTTCCCAAAGGACCCCATATGTTAATTTCGAAATTGGTCCAGATCTGAACTAACCGTATTTTATATTTATTAAACAGAAAAATGAAGCATACCACGTAATTCTACATGTCATTCTAGTTGATGTACATATATAGAACGTTTGAAACGGAGCTACGGTCTAAAAGTTATGAACGACACAAGATGGATATGCCATGAATACAAAATGCAAGAAAATGACAACCACAAACATTTGAAAACATGTATGCAATGTTATAATATGATAATACATGAAATTCTAAGCAAGTTTCATATATGTCATGCCCAAAATGGAGCTACGGTTCAACCACAACAACCAACACAAGTTTGGGTATAATCTGCCCAAAAACAGCAACATGGCATATTGCAACCCACAAATCAACAAGCTACAGCCACCTAAAATACATAGCAATGACATGGTGGTGAAGCCTAAATGATGCTCGAGAATTCATCTATTAAAAACAAGTTGATTAGAAGCATGGATCAATAGGAAATGAGCTCACAAGAAGACATATTGAACTAAGCAGTTTCCAGACTTGGTGAAAATCTCAGGTTTTTAAACAGAGCAGTTTTTATCACGAAGCCATATTGATAGAAGTAAAACTACATGCTACAGGGCATATATTGGCATGAAACTTGACAGCATGCTAGAGCACATTATAAACTACAAATAATACCATTACAACTACCCCAAAGGGGTTCTAGATCACTAGCAAAACACATGGCAAGACAGCAACAAAATATTACAAATTCCAGACTTACAAATATTTAGACCCCTCAAAACAGCACATTGGTTAAGCATGTTGGCAACAACAAAATAACACCTAAACATGGATTATCACGACAAACAAAATGACCAGGGGCTAGTGCACATGTCAAAGAGCATATCTCATATTCAAAAATAATTCATATGAAGAACGAATTAAATCACACAAAAATAACAAAAAGGCATCACAGCAAAAATATCATGCACACAAACTTACTCAAATGACAAAAGTAATTACTCATATAGATTCAATGAATTTTTCTACCCCGAAAACATATATACTATATATAGGTTCTTGTAGAAAAATATGTCACAATTAATTATGCAAGTATATGGCATAAACCTCTTAGCAAGTTGTGTTTGGAAATTACATGCAAATAGCAAGTTAAATACTTTTATCATGCACGAAAGTAAGATATTGATAATCTATAGAAAATCCTACATATTTTACATATGCAAAACATTCGGATCCGATGCACGGTTGATTATTGATGAGCATTTCAAAATCATGCACTTCCTGTAATTATGCAAAATCATGAATAATGGATAAATTCATTCCACGAAAAAATGTACATGGGCGCAATATAGTATAGTGCACATGGGCGAGGGATAGGAGAGTTGGTGCTCACCAAGGCCTGTAGGCCGACTGGGCTGGGCTGGAGATGGGTCGACATGGCTGGGCCTAGGAGGCGACGCGACCCAATGGCGCTCCATCGGTCAACACGACCACGAACTGCACGGGTGCTCGTCTGTTTGGTGAGGCCGAGGCCAAGGTTGGGCATGGCATGGACAGGACTTGGCATGAACCACCGTGTTGAGGTGACAACATGCTGCTCCGGCAGAGGCCAGGAATGGAGCGAAGACACACAGATCCGTCCATGAGGAGCCGGATCTGGCCGAATGTGGTCTACAACGGCGGTGGATGAAGAGGCAAACGCGAGCGAGGGGGCCATGGCTGCAGCAGATCGAGCGAGGCTTGAGGAGGCGAGGTCAGAGGCGACGGGACTCGGCTCCGGCGAGATCTACTAGAGCGGCGGCGAGGTCCAGTGTCACGAGGCCCGACTAGCAAACGAAGGCGCGCTGGATCAAGGAGGAGCTCCTCTCCTTCCAGATCGGGACGAAGGCGTATGCGGCGAGGTATGGGCGGCCGCTCGCGATGGCCCCGGGTGGGCCGGGTCAAGGTTTTCAGCGGGCCCGCGTGGCTGGGAGGTGGGAGGCTGCGGAGACGCGGATTTCGAGGAGGGATTAGGGTTAGGTCCAAATTAGGAAGGGGAGAGAGTTTATATAGGGAAGGAGCTAGGGTTAGAGGGTTTTTGCTCCAATTCGAGTCGTGCGATCGCAATCGGACGGCTCCGGTCACGGGGTTGGGTTAGGTGGGCTAGGTGGGTTATGTTAGAGGAGTTGGGCTGAGATGAGAGAGAGATGGTGTGGCAGAGCACACGATTTTACAAACCAAAAACGTCCGACGAATTAACTGACAACGCTGCCACTACGGGCGACCGTTGGGGTATCAAACGAACTCCGATTGGGACGAAATTTGGCAGGCGGTCCACCTACAATAACAAGACCGCACACCAAGTTCTGACCCAGTCTGAGAGTATTTTATATGCACTTTTAAAAACAATATTTTAATGGTGCCACGGACGCGTGCGTGTGTGTTTTATCTCAAAATGGTCAACGACAAGAACGGAGAGAACCGGCAACTACGAACGGATGCAAGTTTTTGAAAAACGGGTGACGAAGCTATGCAGATGATGCAAATGATTCTATGATGAATGCGACAACCAGATGAATCACACAACAACAAAGAAATGAAAGTGCAATCTTCTGGAGCATCGGTCTCGGGCTGTTACAATTCTCCTCCACTTACAAGAGATCTATTCCCGAGATCTTAGAATGAGAAGAGAAGGAGAAAGAGTATAGGAAGAGGTAAAACTTGGTTGCTCCTTTGACAAATGGGTGAACCCACATGAACTTGAAGGATTAGAAGAGATGAAGAATAATATGAGAAACAAGCAAGTGGTGGGGAACGTCGCATGGGAAACAAAAAATTTCCTACGCACATGCAGATCTATCCATGGTGATGAGCATCTACGAGAGGGAGAGTGGATCTACGTACCCTTGTAGATCGCTAAGCAGGAAGCGTTAAGAAACGCGGTTGGTGTAGTCGAACGTCTTCGCGATCCAAATCGCCGAGCGTCCCGCGATCTCATCACGACCCGTCCCGCGATCCAATCACGATTCGTCCCGTGAACTCATCATGATCCGTCCCGCGAACTCATCAAGATCCGTCTCGCGATCTTGATCACGATCCGTCCCGCGAACTCATCACGATCCGTCTCGCAATCTTGATCACGGTCCTTCCGATCTAGCGCCGAACGGACGGCACCTCCGCGTTCAGCACACGTACAGCTTGATGACGATCTCTGCCTTCTTGATCCAGCAAGAGGGAGCGGAGAGGTAGAAGAGTTCTTCGGCAACAGGACGGTGCTGCGGCGGTGGTGGTGGAGCTATTCCAGCAGGACTTCGCCTAAGCACTGCAGAAAACCGATCTAGAGGAGAAACTATGCACTAGAGGAACGGGTAGCACGTGGCTGAAAATTCTGTTCCAAAACCCTAAAATCCTCTAGTATATATAGGAGGATAGGAGGAGGAGGCTTGGATGCCAAAAAGACAGCCCTTGGGTCGGCCAAAGTGGGGAGGAGAGGAGGACTCCTCCTCCAATCCTAGTAGGACTAGGATTCCTCCTTTTTTTTGGCCTTTTTCCACCTTTTTCCCTTTGGGCTTTTTCTCCCAGCCGCATGGGCCTTGTGTGGGACTTCCACCAGCCCACAAAAGGCTGGTATTTACTCTCCCAGAGCCCATGGAGCCTCTTGGGTCGAAATACCCCTCCCGGTGGTCTCCCGGTACACTACCGGCATTCCCGGTACATTACCGATTAGCCTGAAACTTTTCCGGCGACCAAAATGGGACTTCCTATATATCAATCTTTACCTCCAGACTATTCCGGAGCTCCTCGTGACGTCCGGAATCTCATCCGAGACTCCGAACAACCTTCGGTCACCACCATACATAACTCTACACTACCGAAACATCACTGAACCTTAAGTGTGTAGAGCCTGCGGGTTCGAGAACTATGTAGACATGACCGAGACACCTCTACAATCAATAACCAATAGAGGGACCTGGATGCCCATATTGTTTCCTACATATTCTATGAAGATCTTTATCGGTTGAACCTCTATGTCAAGGATTCAATTAATCCCGTATGATGTTCCCTTTGCTCTTCGGTATGTTACTTGCCCGAGATTCGATCGTCAGTATCTCCATACCTAGTTCAACCTCATTACCAGCAAGTCTCTTTACTCGTTCCGTAATACAAGATCCCGTGACTAACACTTAGTCACATTGCTTGCAAGGCTTGTTGTGATGTTGTATTACCGAGTGGGCCCTGAGATACCTCTCCGTCACACGGATTAACAAATCCCAGTCTTGATCCATGCCAACTCAACAGACACCCTTGGAGATACCTGTAGAGTAACTTTATGGTCACCCAGTTATGTTTCGATGTTTGATACACGCAAGGCACTCCTCCGGTGTCAGTGAGTTGCATGATCTCATGGTCATAGGAACATATACTTGACATGCACAAAACAGTAGCAATAAACTGACACGATCATATGCTACGTTTGTAGTTTGGGTCTTGTCTATCACACCATTCTTCTAATGATGTGATCCCGTTATCAAATGACATCTCATGTCCATGTCTAGGAAACCTTAACCATGATCAACGAGCTAGTCTATTAGAGGCATACGAGGGACATTGTTTTGTCTATGTATCCACACATGCATCTAAGTCTCCGATCAATACAATTATAGCATATATAATAAATGATTATCATGAACAAGGAAATATGATAATAACTAATTTATTATTGCCTCTAGGGCATATTTCCAATAGCAAGACTTCAAAAGAAACTTCAGCAGCACTTCGATAGGATAGAGGTGCAAAATTTGATAAGATGGGAGAACTTGAAAAGAGAAGACAACACTATGGTGAAATGGAAAAGCAAGAAAGAGCAATATCTTGACAAACGAGATGATGAGTCGAGAAGAGGAAGAATACAAGGCCTCCGGAACAAAAGACTAGAGGCTAGATTACAACTTCTATCCCAATTGAACTTCAAAGAATCCTTGCAAAGGAGAGATTGAACAGAGTTGTTGGAACATCAACCACGAGGAGAAACAACTTGTTGTGTACTTATGAAACACATCTCAAAATTATGAGGTAACAACCGGACACTAACGGAAACAAAGATTACTTGGAAGCAACAACATATGCAAAACTTCTCTCACCAGGAGGATACATTAAGAACTTGGAACTTGATATGCACCATTATAGCAACAATCAATAGGAAAAAACTTTAGGTGAAAACCGATCCAAGATAACTCCGAGAAAGAAATGATGGGTTTACTTATATCATTCTTGACAAATTTCCTTCAAGACTCCTCATAACTCAAGAATGTTATACCACCATCTCAAAGATAAGTAAGAAAGAATTGCACTTAGGAATGCAAGAGAAAGAATACTTGAGGTCCTCCAAGAAGAAACATGCAGAACACTTCGAGAAATAATTACATCCTTGAAGAACCACCATGGAGAACCTCTGTATAAAAAACAATGATCAAAACAATGAAGATTGAAAAGAATAAGATTATGAACTAGCCTAGATTTAGATAACACTCCGCGATATGATACTTGAGAGAACCTGGAACTTCGGAAAAGAAACGATGATCACTTGGGATAAGGAATTTGATATCATGAACAACTCTGGAAAAAGGATTGAAATCACCTTTATGAAACTAGAATAAGAATTAAGTTATGCTTATCCTTCATCAAGTTAAATTGATGACAAGCAACGGATTTGGCATACCACTTATTCCTCTTGAAGAAGATTCAAGAGAGGATATCGTGAACATGAAGAACTGTTGAGCGAACCATCGGTAAGAATTTGAAATGGTTGAGGATACCATGAATGAGTGAAGATACATGAGAGTGAAGAGATCATGATCTGCCTGATAGAAGATTTGAATGAAGCACCAAAAAATTGGGATACGAATGAAGGGACAACAATTGAGAAGAATTTGAGAACGGAAGCTGAAAGCTGAGAACAAAGAATTTTTTTGAAATGATGGCCTTTGGAGGATTCAGAAATGACAACTACTCTAAAAACCTCCGGATAGATATGGAAAAAATTAATCATGATCGAAACAATTTAAGATGATAACATCAATTTGAAACTGATAATCTTCATGATATCGGACAAGATTCAAGAGGAACTCTTCTTCGGACTCGAACGCAGAGAATGATGGTGAGACAAAACACCATGAATTAATGAGATACTCGAACATAGACGATTGAGAATGATGGTTGAACCAATGATGAAAATAATTTGAGAACGATCTTGGAGAAGTAATATGGCTGATGGGATTCATACAGAACTTGAGATCTCCGGAAAAGATTAGAAGAGCCAGGTAAGATCCTGGGGGAAACCTGTGGGTTATGGGCCCGCTAAAAGGAAACCACCATTGAAACAATTGCTTAGAAAGAGATATTGCATCGATACAAATTAAGAACTTGATGAGGTGAGACCCTCGAAATAATTTGAAAGGATCTTTGATGGAAACACAAATCTTCTGAGATATTTTGAGCACTCCGGATAAAATAGAGAGAGGATGAATAAATAAGACAAGCTTGAATAGGAAGTTACCACGAGAAAATATTTAAAGGATGAAAAGGATATGATGAGCACCGGAAGCTTGATTTAAATCCATTGGAAAGGAAAACAAGAACAAAGAATGATGAACTTATTACCTGAACATCTTCACAATGAATCACCGGATACAATATGGAAGAAAAGATAGCGGAAGCATTAATGAAAGGGAAGACACTTGGATGAAAATTTAATCATTGAAGAAAAAGGGTGGGAGGGTGGGAAAAAAACAAAGTCAACTTGGAACAGCTGAGATGAAATCCGAAAAGAAATATGAGGGTTGATCCTACAATTATTGAAGAGGATAGAATTATCTTGAAGAGAAGCACACCAGATGAAAAGAATTTATAAGACAACTTGATTGAGCAAAAGAATTAGCATCCTCATAGAAATATGAGAACACCACTTAGGAAAGATATGAAATAACCACTTGACATCGAAGCACCAGGAATTGCCATACTTCAACAAAACAAAGGACGAGGGTTACAAAACAAGCCAAAAACAAATTCATAACAGATATTTCGTCCATTGTTTTCGTGGTAAAATTAGTCCGGAAACAAGGTAAGTATATGCATCATATTCTTGTTCAAGATGACCTCTTGCTCCTTGCACATATTGTTTGCAAGAGTGAGTCTTGAACATGAAATCATTTCATTCTTATATATTTGATGCATATTGCCAAGATATACATGACTTATCATGTCCTTCCTACCATGTGTGTGTCAATGCATTCAAAAGCAACTATCCTTAAAATGGATTGCACACATCTAGGGGGAGCTTGTATTAGTCATGTATCCCTCAAAGTCTACATAAATTTCAGCATATCTTAAATTGAAGCTTTGATTGTATGTTGTCATCAATTACCAAAAAGGGGGAGATTGAAAGCACAATATGCTCCCTTGGTGGTTTAATAATTCATGGAAACATACATTGTCTCTTGGACTAACACTTTTATCTAGTGTATTTCAGATAAAGTCCACACAGAAGGTTGAATAAGGAGTGTGGAGAGTATCCCTCAGAAGAAAAGGAAGAAGAAGAAGAAGAAAAAGAAGAAGGAGGAATAGCATTGGAAAAAGCTTCAAGCAAGAGGACTCTACATTTTACTTTGTGAGAAATCACTTTGAGTCCATAGGAAATCCAATACTATCAAAAGGGGGTAAGGTATTGTTGGTGAACAAAATGCTCATACGTGCACAAGTGATAGTCACCTCATACACCCACAAGATCTTCCACAAAAGTTTGTCCAAAGCCAAATATCCAAAATCGGTGCAACCAACACTCCCCACTTGGTGCCACCGATTCTTAGCCTCAGACAGACTCAGCCAAAACCTAACCCTTCGACGCAACCGATTCTGATTCGGTGCCACCGAGTTTGGGTTGCCAACTTTATGTTACGCAAATTCACAAAATCGGTCCATCCGTGTTTGTTGAATCGGCGTCACTGAGTCTGGCAATCTCACCATTGGTCACCTTATCGGTGCATCTGAGTTATATATATCAGTCTCACCGAGATTCAAAAGGTTCTACCTTTTGGGCAACTCGGTACCACCAAGACTAACACATCGGTGTCACCGAGTTGGCCTTATTAGGTGTAACGGTTGGATTTTTGGAGATGCCTATATATACCCCTCCACCACCACTCACTCGCAAGAGGAGCACTTAGAATTGATCCCCACTCATACCAACTGATTTTCTGAGAGAGAGCCACCTACTCATGTGTTGAGATCATGCCATTCCATTCCAACCATATGAATCTTGATCTCTAGCCTCCCCAAGTTGCTTTCCACCCAATCAATCTCTTCCACCAAAGCCAAATATGTGAGAGAGTGATTGTGTGTTGAGGAGTCTATCATCTTGAAGCACAAGAGCAAGGAGTTCATCGACATTATCGAGCTTATTACCTTTTGGAGGGTGATGCCTTCTAGAATTGTTAGGTGTTGCTTGGGAGCCTCCTACTTTGTGTTGTGGAGTGAGCCAAGAAGTTTGTAAGGGCAAGGAGATCGCCTCCTTCGTGAAGATTTACCCCGAGTGAGGCAAGTCCTTCGTGGACGGAAGCCGTTATGGAATAGTCAATGTTGCTACTTTGTGGACCCTTATGGGTGGACCCCTCTATGGATTGTCGCGACCATTACCCTCTGTGGGTTGAAGACTCCATAAACGTGGACGTACGATAGCACCATCTATCGGAACCACGAGAAAAATCTTCGTTTCCCTCATACGTTTGATCTTCCTATCTGTAGTCCTTACTTCCATGTGCAATGTCTTTACTTTCCGCTGCTATACTTGATGACTTGCATGTGTAGGGTGTGCTAGACTTGCTATAATCGCTAAAATCTGCCAACACATAACTTTGGACCTTGTGTGTAGATTTTAAATTCCTGCTAGTAGTCTATTCACCCCCCCCCTCTAGACATACTCTTCTAGTGATCCCACAATTGGTATTAGATATTTGGTCTCCATTGCTTCGGTTTCATCATCGTGGAGGAAGATGGATGTGTCTAGTGTGGAGAGTTTGTATTGTAGAGTGCACATTCTTGATGGAGAGTACTATAGTCGATGGAAGAATGCCATGATTTATTTATTTGACCAATTCCATTAGAGAACTAATATTGAAAACCCCTATGTGCTCCCCATTGATGTATTGCATCCCACACATGAATAGGAAATTGACATGATTGGTAACCTTATAACTCTCAATCTTATTGTTAGAGGCTTACCAAGATTCGTGCTTTCTCAATTGAAGAACTTTGCTTGTGCTTATACTTTGCGGAATGATTTGGAGAAACGATATCCAAATCTTACATTAAGTAATCTTGATGTAATTCTTCATAAAATTGTTGCTTTTCACAAAATGAAGCCGAGTGATCCAAACTTCGATAAATGCATATTTGAGCTTTGTGATCTTATGCGTGATAAAGGACATGTCACAACTATCGACAACATTGTTATTGAATCCATTCACATTCATAAACTTGAATATTTTCATGGTTACGATTCTGACGAGTCTCTTGGTTTCTATGACAAGGAGATTCCACAAAATGATGACAATGAGGAACATGGCTACTATGATGAAGATGAGTTGTTCGACATCGAGCATGAAACGATCATGAAGAATCTAAGTCTAATGGCAAACTTCAAGGACTAAATGTCCAGTGGAAAAGAGTGGATTCTTGATAGTGGATGCACAGATCACATGACTGGTGATAAAGACATGTTCCAAGACATCACGCCAAATCAAGGTCCTCGTAGGTACGTAACCTTTGGAGACAACTCAAAGGGTAAGGTTGTGACAGCCCAAGTGCTTCTCCTACCTTTATTTGGCATGTAACCTATTGCATGAACCTTGTGCCATGAGATTAATGAGATTGCACCTTGTCATGCCATGCTTTCTTTTGAATCCATGCATCATGCATCATTTCATCCATCATGCATTTTGATTCTTATGTGGCCTTGTGTGATTGGTGGGTTGTGATCTTGAGTGTTGTGTGTGATGTGGTGGAATGTTGGTGTGCAACCCTCCTTTTCTTCCCTCTCTTTTCTTTTCAACAAACCTTCCAATACCCCCCCTTTTTTTGCTTCATGTTATTTGTTAAGCAGAATTAAGTTGCTATTTAAATGATTTAAAAATGTTCAAGAGGTAGCCCTATATGTGTTATGAACTTTGAGTATGGGTGTTTTGATGTTTGAAGTTTGTGTGCTTGTGAGTTTTAAATAACAGAGGGCTGTCTATTTTAAAATATTTAAATTACTTGTCCTAAAAATCAACTTAATATTTTTATTAAATAGTGCATAATATTTTCTTTACAAAAGTATTTTTGTTTGCACCAGAAACCTTTTGTTTTTCTCTCGGGTTTTTCCCTTGTGTTGTGGTGTTTTTAAAAAGAATAGGCTTCTGTTTTGTTTGTCTGAGAGAGTGTGTGCGTGTGGCCTTCCCGGCCCACGAGGCCCAGCAGCCACCTGACGGCCACCTGCTACGTCGCCGCTGCCATCAGGTTCAGAGAGAGCAAGAGTGCTCCACCGTCCCTTTTCCGTCGCCGTCGCCGTCTGTTCCCAAGCCTATTTAATCCCCTCGACATCCGTGCTGCTCCCCTAGGGTTCCCTCTTCCCCCTTGCGCCGCCGCCCTCCATCTCTCCCTCTCTTTCGTCTCAGGTAAGCATGGGTTCGGAGAGTCCAGAGAGGGTGCAGTGACATTCAGAGAGAGAGCTCGTCACCGCAGGAGCTTCTTCGGTGAGCCCCTCGAGCAGGAGATCGTCGGGATCATGCGCCATCGCCTTCTGCTTCCCCGACGTCCTCTGCATCCGCGTGGGACGCCAAGGGCATGCCTTTGCTTCGTCTTCTTCCCCTCCAGCCGAGCTCCTCTACCGCGGCAATTCGCCATCGCCGTGCTTCCTCGAGCTAAATTGGCTGCGCGGTCGTGTCTAGGTAAGCTCACCGTCCATCCTCGCCCGATCCCAAGCTATTAGCTTCGTTGTAGTGTGTGCCTGCATTAGGTGCATTCCGCCACCATCGGACCTCGTCTCCGACGAGTGCACCGTCGAGCTCATGCCTCCGGGCTTCGCGTGCGAGTTCCTGCTTCTCGTAGGGGCCCATTTTCGCTCCACTTCATCTGATTCCTTGTCTGGGTCATCGCCGCGCGATTCGTGTGCAGGTCCCCACCGTTGCTGTTCTGTCATCGTCACCAGTAGCGTTCTCGCCTGCGTTTGGTGGCTATGCTAGTGTGTGCGTGTGCGGGCAGGAGCAGGGCGTCCAGCGAGCGCCTCCGCCGCTTGTGTGGTCATCGGAGTCCTCCGATTGGCCGTCGCCGTGCTCTGTCGTGCAGGTGTCGTTCTTCTTCAGTTTCATCAGATATGGTAGTGCGTGTGTGCACTAGTGCATTAGTCCCCTCCTCTGTTATCAGTCGAGCCAATAGCAGAGTGGTAGGCATCAAGGGAAGAACCCAGGAGGTTGTGGGTTTGATTTTGAACCCCTCCCCATTTTTTTATTTTGTTTTTCTTTGTTTTCTTCCATTGCAAATATATATGTGTGTAGTTAATTCCAGCATGTGTTTTTCCTAACTTGCTTGATTGTGTGCATGTGTGTGTATGTGTATGTGCATGTGAGTGTGCACATATGCATGACCTTGTGCTTGTGTGTGTGTGCCACATAGTGTGGTGCATATATATGCATGTATATGAGTGTGAGGGGTGTGTTGGTTGTGTGTATGTGTGTATACATAGGTGTATATGCATGTGTGTGTGTGTGGCAGATTGCACACATGTTGTGTGAGTATATATGCATGTGTGTTTGTGGGCGTGTGTGTGTGTTACCATACACATATACATCTGCATATATGCATTGTGCATATATGAGCATGTGAGTGTGTGTGGGTGAACACCCCCTTCTTGGGTGGTATGCTCATGAGTGTTGGTGCTCACATGCCTTGGGCATATATAGAGCATGGATGTGCTTGCTTGTAGTGTGTGTATAGAGTGTATGTGTGTGTGGGGACTAGTGGGTTTCCCCACTTGATAAACCCCTTTGTTGTATTTATATGCATGTGGTGATTGCTAGCTCTTTTCCATCTCTAGCTAAGTTACAAATCTGGTTGTGATCATTTATGCCCATGTTCAAATAGAGCTATGTATCACTTATGAGAATAGGTGGTAGTTTTTGCTATCTTGTTTGTGCCTTGTTGTTTCACATGAACATATGAGTATGACACATGTTTTGGGGGTAGAAAGAGCCAATGAATCCATTGGTTCTTTCAGAATTCACTTTTGAGCAAGTTCATAAAACTGTCATTTTAGCAGTGATGCCAATTTATCATTTTTGCATGATTTAATCCTTGCTTGCTTTGGGGCATGTGCCAACTAGGAAGTGCTAGTGTTTTATATTTAATATGCCATGGTATTTTTGTTTAACATGGGAATCACCCATAGAAGTGGGAAACATGCTGCTAAGTAGCCAACTTAATGTTTCTGTTTTAGCATGCTAAAAATTACTAAGTCTGACAAATCTGCTGTTATTTTATGGCATGTAGAGTGGTTGGTATCTTGTGATGTGTTGTGAATTAGATCATGCTCAGTGCTAGTATTTTGTAGTAGATGTTGTCTACTACCATCCTGTTAATTTTCATGCCAATAGGTGCTCCGTATCATATTTAACTACTGCTGTAAACTTGCTACTTTATTAATTCAGATTCCAGAAAATTGTAATTTTCAGTCCCAGAAAACTACTTCATCTTGTCAACTTGATAGCTTCATGCTTATTGATTTGTGCCTCCTATGCAGATTGTCTAGTTGGATAAGTTGATGTATATGTTGTGTAGTTTCTGTCAATACATTGTATGTGGCCGTAGGATTCCTGTAGCTCAAGTTGTGGGTTGTGGAAGTTTCTATGTTGCTGTTTTGTGGCAGATTGTTTGTTTCATTGTTTTGTGACTTGTGGGAGCTATACTTCATGGAATTGATTGATTTTTGAGTCTACTGTGGTTGGTTTTTCATTGCCTAACCAGTGGCTACCTTGGAATGCCAATAATTAGCCCATGGTAATTGTTGTCTTGTGTTTTGCCTTCGTTCCTTGCCGTGAGCGTATCGTGAGAACCGTAACTCCGTTTCTTGCGTTCTTTATATGCATTTATATTGATTTCGCATGCTGCATACATATTTGCCATGTTCATTAATGTTTAAATAACTTAACATGAGGTTCTGTACAGATTCATTAATAAACAAACTTTGCATGTGAAACATGACTAGTTTTGGATTGCCATGTTAATTCTTCATAAATGAATCATGCATCATTTTTTTTGTGCATTGCACCTTGGTTGGATATTTATTGTTGCTGTTTCTCTTGGGTAGACGCAAGTGTTGATACTGAGTATGAGGACATGAAAGCCTCTAATCCTCCACGTCCTAGCAAACCTTTGATTGGCTAAGTTACCGCTGCTGAGCTCCTGTTATAGCGTTCTTAGTTGCCGGTGCAGGTTGTTCCATGTGATAACATGGATTGGATATCACAATATTATATGTTATTTAATTTAATGCACATATATATCTTGGTATTGGTGGAAGGCTTGGCCTTTTGCTAGGTGTTTTGTTCCGCTGTTACCACCATAGTTCTTGTTACCGGTGTTATGGTTTCCATATTTTGCGCTCCTAACACACTGGGGGTTGTTGTGGGGACCCCCTTGTTTATTCGGTTGAGATAAAAACTTGTCTGGCAAGACCCAACATTGGTACTACATTTTCTTAATAACTTAATAAAATTTGCATAGGGCTGTGCAAACCCGTGGATAATTAATCAACCCCCGGGCCGGTGCTCCTCATGAGTGTTGGTCCAAACAAGAGCACTGTGCGGGGCCAACCCAGGGCAACTTGTGAGATTTCTATCAGGCCTCCGTATGCGTCGGTTATCCATCGTGTCCTGAGAACGAGATACGCGGCTCTTATTGGGTTCGTCGACACGTCGGGTGGTCTTGCTGGATTTGTTTTATCTTTATCGAGTGTCTTGCGTGTGGAGTCTGACTTTCTTTGGGTTTTCTCGAGGTGTTGGAATTCCTTTGGAATTACCTATGATGACCATGAGATCCGTGGTCGAGGCTATTCCCACGGAGTGTGGTTATTTGTGACGGACTAGTTGGAGCACCCTTGCAGGGTCAAATCTTTTCGAGAAGCCGTGCCCACGATTATGTGGCAACTTGGATATTTGTTTAACACCCGGTTATAGTAAACTTGAAGTAAACTCTTAATAAAATACACCAACTGTGGGAGTAACCATGATCGTCTCTGCTCGTGAACATGATCCGAGAGAGAACACGGTGGGGTTATGTCTGACGTAAGTAAGTGTTTAGGATCTCATAGAGATCATACTAGATTCGATCGTTCCTCGTAGGCCACTCATATTTATTTTTATGTTACGTAAGTTAGCCACCATATATGCTTAGTGTTGCTGCAAACTAAACACATATCCCATTCCAACCTTTAAGCTTGAATAGTCTCAATACCCGGGCGCTTGATTGCTGAGTCCTTGTGGCTCAGAGATTACTACAAACCTCCAGGTACAGGTACAGATGAGTACGTGCAAGATGATCTTACCCAGCTCCAGTTGGACTATGATGAGGAAAGACGCAGGATGTATGTGACTTACCCGAATGAGTAGAGGACTATGGTCGTGATCTTTGGGATAGCGAGATAGTTTCATTTCCATCTATTTTATCGTTTGATTTCGTCCGTAGTCGGACCCTGTCTTCATCTTGATGATTTGAACTCTGTGTGGAATTGTAATTTAGCATGTGGCGAGTGTAAGCCAACTTGTATACTCATCTCTTCTATAATGTATGATGCAATGTTACTATACTTGCGAACGACAAGATGCGCCTCTATCCCTTGCGAGGCCCTCGTGTCTTAAAAACGATAGGTGCGCATCTTGGGCGTGACAAGTTGGTATTCAGAGCCATACGACCATAGGAGCATTTGCTTGACCAAACTTGGTCGAGTCGAGTCTAGTAAAAACTATTTTGAGTCGACTTATTTCAGAGAGTAGGATTCTTTTTACTCCTCTTCTATGCTCTGGTGAGGTATTCGACTTAGGAATTTAGGATCACGCGGGTATTTTGGAGTCTATATGACACTGATGTGACAGGGTTCTGTCTTGGTGCCTGCTGTCTGACTTGATTTCTTCCGAGGAGTCGAGCTCCAGGGAATGTTGGCACATTGTTATCATTCAGCTTCCTTGATATCTCAGGATGGAGAGTGTTCGGAATTACTTCAATACTTATCATGGTGAGATAAGGTCGGAATCACCCAGTACTGGGGAGGCGTCCGGGGTACCACCATGGTTTAGTATCGTTGTGAGTTCGAGGATTCGAGTTAGATGAAGTTGCGAAAGCCTCTGGTTATGTGTTGAAGGATGGATACAGTTGGGGTGTAGGATTGTTAGATGTGTGAGATATTTCCTCCTTGTATCCCACACACCGGATTGCATAACCAGAAAGTTTTCGGAAGTTCTTAGGTGGAAAATCTTGTAGTTATCTAGGATCATCTTCTTCAGATGTATGTGGGCATATACATTTGTTCTGAGCGCTTAGTTCAATACTTTTGTTTTATTGCAACTGGATTCTAATTTCTAATGATGTTATCATAAACCGAAGAAGCATTCTTACTAACTTTTCAGTAGGAAGGTTGTGTTGTTTTGTTCAATTTCTTTCGAGCAATTGATTCAGCTTTTGAATTCTTCTTATCAATGAGGTGCTGATGCATTTTGTCCATCTTCAGGATGGCTCCACCAACTCGCAACAATCCGAGTCGTGGTGAGGAGCAGACTGATGTTCCACCACCACCACCACCACCCCCGCCGCCGCCTCCTCCGCCTCCTCCTCCAGAAGCTTGGCAAGTTGTGATGGCCGCAACCAATGCGAAGACTCAGATGTTGCTCAGGTTGTTGCAAGAAAGGGAGCAGGGTCAGCAAGGTTTTCAAGGGAATTTTCAGAATCAGCTTCAGTTTGCCACACTCAATCAGTTCCTTGCCAACCATCCCAAGTCTTTCATCTATTGTGAGCAGCCTCTTGATGCTGATGATTGGCTTCGTGATATGAGTAAGCATTTTGAGTGCAGCAATGTTAGGCCAGAGGACTTTGTCAGATTTGCATCGTTCCAGCTCAAGGGTCAAGCAGCTGAGTGGTGGCAGCAGTACAAGGATTCCAGGGGCGATTGTGTTGTTACTTGGGATGATTTCCGTCGTGACTTCAGGGCTCATTACATTCCGACAAGCTTTGTCGAGGAGATGCATGAGAAGTTGAGGCACCTGAAGTAGGGAAGCAAGTTTGTCTACCAGAACAACATCGAGTTCCAGAATCTAGCCCGTTATGCCAAGCAAGATGTTCCAGATGACAAGGCTATGATCTATCAGTTCAGAGGTGGTCTCAAGGATGAGCTTCTGCTAGGCCTAGTTCTTCAAGAGCCTCGTGAGTTTGATCAATTCTATAACATGGCTTCGAAGGTCGAGGCAACTCAGCTCAAGTTGGAGAACTCAAAGAAGCGTTCAAGGGATTCTTATTCTTCATCTTCTAGATCTTAGATGGTTTCAAAGCAGCAGAAGTATTGGGTGCCAAATCCTCCTCTGTTTCGTCCTCCTCAGCAGCAAAAGCAGTTTGGTGTTCGTGGTTCTTCCCACCCACCCAACCCAGGATTCCAGCAGAGACCCTAGGCGTCCAAGGGAGTTCTTGTTCCTACTCCAGGCAATGTTCGTCCGCTTTCTAAGGTGACTTGTCACAAGTGTGGTCAGAAGGGCCACTATGCAAACAAGTGCAACCAGCGGCGTCTTCCGCCTCCTCCTCCTGTCAAGCCTCCAGGCAATGCTATGGTGAAGCATAATCCCAAGACCGCAAGAGTGAATATGGTGAACGCAGCAGAGGCAGAGGATTCTTCTCTCTCTTAGTTAATGATTTTCCTGCAAAAGTTTTGTTTGATTCTGGAGCATCGCATTCATTCATGTCTAAAGCATTCTTCGTCAAGCATGATTTTGATTCTGAATATTTGGGTAAGGCTTTGCATGTTGTTTCGCCTGACACTCTCATGAGCGCTAACAAGGTGGTTACAGATGTTTCTATCAAGTTGGGCAATTATTCTTTTCTGGCTTCTCCAATTGTTCTCGGTAATTCCGATATTGATCTCATTTTGGGCACGGACTTTCTGGCTATGAACAAAGCTCATATTGATTGCAAAGCTAAAGAAGTCAAGCTGACTCATCCTTCAGAAGACGTGATTATTTTCGCGGCTCGCGATGACAGAATCCGTCTCTTTGCTCTTAATGAGAAGGGTGAAATCTCAGTGATTTCTCAAATTCCGGTGGTTTGTGAGTATGAAGTTGTCTTTCCAGAAGAGTTGCTAGGAATGCCTTCGCACTGACCAGTCGACTTCATGATTGATCTCGAGCCCGGAACAAAACCTGTTTGCAAGCACCCGTATAAACTTGGCCCCGAAGAGCTGAAAGATTTGAAGAAGCAGCTAGACGAGCAAGAAATTCTGGGTCTGATCAGACCAAGTTCTTCTCCATGGGGTTGTAGTGTTTTGTTTGTCAAGAAGAAAGATGGCACGGATCGTCTTTGTGTTGACTACCGGCCATTGAACAAGAAGACAATCAGAAACAAGTACCCACTTCCCAACATCAACGAGTTGTTTGAGCAACTGAAAGGTGCCAAGGTTTTCTCAAAGCTTGATCTTCGCATCGGTTAACATCAGATTCGCATTCGCGAAGAAGACATTTCTAAGACAGCTTTCAGGACGAGTTTTGGCTCTTATGAGTACACCGTCATGTCGTTTGGTGTTGCGAATGCTGCTCCAACCTTCTCAGGAATGATGAATTTAATTTTCGCCTTTCAATAATGAATTCATCTTGGTCTTTCTAGTTGATATCCTTGTGTTCTCGGAGATAGAAGAAGAGCATGCGGAGCATCTCCGCCTTGTACTTGACAAGTTAAGAGTGCATCGATTCTATGCCAAGTTTTCCAAGTGTGAGTTTTGGCTCAATGAAGTGGGGTACCTTGGGCATGTGATCTCTGCCGAGGGAATTAAAGTGCACCCTAAGAAAGTTAAGGCAATATTGAAGTGGGAACCTCCTCAGAACGTGAAGCAGCTTCGGAGTTTCCTTGGGCTTGCTAGCTAGTGCAGAAGATTCGTGGAGAACTTCTCTAAAATTACTAAGCCTCTGTCCAATCTCCTCCAGAAGAGTGTCTAGTATGTTTGGTCTCCTAAGTGTGATGTGGCGTTTAAAATGCTCAAGCAGAGACTAACGTCAGCTCCAGTTCTTGATCCTTCTGAGCAGTCTAAGCCTTTCCACGTTTTCTGTTATGCTTCTCTCCAAGGTCTTGGTGGTGTTCTCATGCAAGATAAGAAGATTGTTGCTTATACCTCGCGTCGGTTGAAACCTGTCGAGAAGAACTAGCCCACTCATGATCTTGAGTTGGCGGCAGTTGTGCATGCTCTAATGACTTGGAGGCATTTGTTGTTGGGTAGACCAGTTGAGGTGTACACTGACCACAAGAGCTTGAATTACATTTTCACTCAACCCAATCTCAATATTCAGCAGTCTCGTTGGGTAGAAATGCTTGAGGACTATAATCCAAGCATTGAGTATACTCCTGGGAAAGAAAATGTCATTGCAGACGCGCTCAGCCGTAAGGCGTACTACAATAGTCTCATCTTGAGGCCTCTTCAACCCGAGCTTTGTGAAGCCTTCCGCCAGCTCAACCTTCAAATGATTCTGCAAGGATTTCTTGCAAATCTTCAAGTTTCTCCGACTCCGGAAGATCAGGTTCGCCAAGCACAGCTTCTTGACGCTATGATGAAGAAAGTGAAGAAAGGTGTGGCCAAGAGCATTCTGAAGTATAAGTGCTTTCGCGTTAATGACAAAGACACCTTGTTCTTTGAGGACCGTCTTGTGGTTCCAAAAGGTGATCTCAGAAAGGTTATCATGGATGAAGCACACAATTATCTTCTATCCATTCATCCGGGCAGTTTAAAGATGTATCAGGATCTCAAGCAGACCTTCTGGTGGACTCGCATGAAACATGAGATTGCTCAGTTCGTGAATGAGTGTGATGTTTGTCGTAGAGTGAAGGCAGAGCATCAACGTCCAACAGTTCTTCTTCAGCCTTTGCCTATCCCAGAGTGGAAATTCGATCATGTGGAGATGGATTTTGTCATTGGGTTTCCCAAGTCCAAGAGAGGCAATGATGCCATCTTTGTGGTTATCGACAAGCTGTCAAAAGTTGCTCATTTCCTGCCAGTCAAAGAATCTATCTTGGCAGCTCTGCTTGTAGAGTTGTATACGTTAAGGATAGTGTCTTTGCATGGTATTCCTCAGCTCATCTCTTTTGACCGTGGAAGCCTCTTTACTTATAAGTTTTGGGAGTCCTTCTAGACTGCTATGGGTACCAAGATCCGTTTCAGCACTACGTTCCATCCACAAACAAGTGGTCAAGTTGAGAGAGTCAATCAGATCCTTGAAGATATGCTCAGAGCCTGTGTGATTTCGTTCGGCATGAAGTGGGAAGACTGCCTTCCATATGCTGAATTCTCATACAACAATAGCTTTCAAGCTAGCTCAGGCAAGGCCCCTTTTGAGATTCTCTACGGCAGAAAGTGTCGTACCCCGCTTAACTGGTCTGTAACCGGTTAGCGTCAGATATTGGGCAATGACATGATCACTCAAGCAGAAGAAATGTGCCATGTCATTCGCGAGAACCTCAAAGCAGCTCAGTCCCGACAGAAGAGTTATTATGATAACAAACATCGAGATGTTTCCTTCCAAGTGGATCATCTAGTCTATCTCAGAGTCTCTCCCATGAAGGGCACTCGGTAGTTTGGAATTAAAGGGAAGCTAGCTCCTCGTTTTGTTGGTCCTTTCAAAAATTTTGGCAAGAGAGGTGGTCTTGCATATCAACTAGAGCTTCCTCCAAATATCACAAATGTGCTTGATGTCTTCCATGTTTCTCAGCTCCGAAAATGCTTCAAAACTCCCGAGCGAACCATTGACCTCCAAGACATCGATCTCCAAGAAGATCTCTCTTATTGTGAGCATCCAGTTGCAATTCTTGAAGAAACTGAGCGTAAGACTCGCAACAAGTCTATCAAGTTCCTCAAGGTGAAGTGGTATCATCATTCCGACAAAGAAGCTACTTGGGAACACGAGGACCTTCTTCGTTCCGAATTTCCAGACTTCTTTCATTCCTAGATCTCGGGTCAAGATCCTCTTGTAGTGTGGGAGAGTTGTGACAGCCCAAGTGCTGCCCCTACCTTTATTTGGCATGTAACCTATTGCATGAACCTTGTGCCATGAGATTAATGAGATTGCACCTTGTCATGCCATGCTTTATTTTGAATCGATGCATCATGCATCATTTCATCCATCATGCATTTTGATTCTTATGTGGCCTTGTGTGATTGGTGGGTTGTGATCTTGAGTGTTGTGTGTGATGTGGTGGAATGTTGGTGTGCAACCCTCCTTTTCTTCCCTCTCTTTTCTTTTCAACAAACCTTCCAATACCCCCCCCCTTTTTGCTTCATGTTATTTGTTAAGCAGAATTAAGTTTCTATTCAAATGATTTAAAAATGTTCAAGAGGTAGCCCTATATATATTATGAACTTTGAGTATGGGTGTTTTGATGTTTGAAGTTTGTGTGCTTGTGAGTTTTAAATAACAGAGGGCTGCCTATTTTAAAATATTTAAATTACTTGTCCTAAAAATCAACTTAATATTTTTATTAAATAGTGCATAATTTTTTCTTTACAAAAGTATTTTTGTTTGCACCAGAACCCTTTTATTTTTCTCTGGGGGTTTTCCCTTGTGTTGTGGTGTTTTAAAAAAGAATAGGCTTCTATTTTGTTTGTCTGAGAGAGTGTGTGCGTGTGGCCTTCCCGGCCCACAAGGCCCAGCAGCCACCTGATGGCCACCTGTTACGTCGTCGCTGCAGTTAGGTTCAGAGAGAGCGAGGGTGCTCCGACGTCCTCTTTCCGTCGCCGTCGCCGTCTTTCCCGAGCCTATTTAATACCCTCGACGTCCATGCCGCTCCCCTAGGGTTCCCTCTTCCCCCTCGCGCCGCCGCTCTCCCTCTCTCCCTCTCTTTCGTCTCTGGTAAGCATGGGTTCGGAGAGTCCAGAGAGGGTGCAGGGAGATTCAGAGAGAGAGCTCGTCGCCATGGGAGCTTCTCTGGCGAGCCCCTCGAGTAGGAGATCGTCGGGATCGTGTCGCCGTCGCCTTCTGCTTCCCCGACGTCCTCTGCATCCGCGTGGGACGCCAAAGCCGTGCCTCTGCTTCGTCTTCTTCCCCTCCGTCCGAGCTTGTCATGGATTTATCACGACCGATGTCCAGGTGGACGGACTTGGATTCGAGGCCATCGCTAACGAGGTGGACCCAAAGGGGTTGATCGGGACGAAAGACACGGATTTACCCAGGTCCGGCCCCTCAAGTCGAGGTAATAGCCTACGTCCTGCTTGTGTTTTGTATTGCTTGTGTATCGATTACAAGGAGCTAGAAGCTTGACCTAGTTTTCGATCACCTGTCCTCTAAGTCGCCCCGGGTCTGCCTTTATATAGGAGGTCAGGAGCCCCGGGTCGTTACAATTGTTTAACCGAGTCTTATTGTGTGTCCGAGTCTCTCTCTATCTTCTTGTCTAAGTTGTCTTTGATACGGCTTACACGCCCGGGTCTTCTCCGTCCGGGCCGTCGTGCGGCCCACACCTTGAGCCGCCTATCTTCCTGGGCCACCAGTCTTATGGCTCACCCTTGGGCCGGCTCGCGAGCCAGCAACATGACCTGGAGCCTCCAGGGTGGGTCATATCGTGGGGTTATATCCCTAATAGAGCTCCTCCGCCGCGGCAATTCGCCGTCCCCGTGCTTCCTCGAGCTAAATTGGCTGCGCGGTCGTGTCTAGGTGAGCTCACCGTCCATCCTTGCACGATCCCAAGCTTTTAGCTTCATTGTAGTGTGTGCCTGCGTTAGGTGCTTTCCGCCGCCGTCGGACCTCGTCTCCGACGGGTGCACCGTCGAGCTAATGCTTCCGGGCGTCGCGTGCGAGTTCCTGCTTCTCGCAGGGTCCCATTTTCACTCCACCCCGTCCGATTCCTTGTCTGGATCATCGCCGCACGATTCGTGTGGAGGTGCCCACCGTTGTTGTTCTGTCCTCGTTGCCGGTAGCGTTCTCGCCTGCATTTGGTGGCTGTGCTAGTGTGTGCGTGTGCGGACAGGAGCAGGGCATCCAGCGAGCGCCTCCGCCGCTCGTGTGGTCATTGGAGTCCTCCGGTTGGCCGTCGCCGTGCTCTGTCGTGCAGGTGTCGTTCTTCTTCAGTTTCGTCAGACATGGTAGTGCGTGTGTGCACTAGTGCATTAGTCCCCTCCTCTGTTATCAGTCGAGCCGATAGCAGAGTGGTAGGCATCAGGGGAAGCAACCAGGAGGTTGTGGGTTCGATTCCGAACCCCTCCCTTTTTTTTCTTTTTTTTCTTTTTTTTCTTTTTGTTTGTTTTCTTCCATTGAAAATATATGTGTGTGTAGTTAATTCCAGCATGTGTTTTTCCTAATTTGCTTGATTGTGTGCATGTGTGTGTATGTGTATGTGCATGTGAGTGTGCACATATGCATGACCTTGTGCTTGTGTATGTGTGTGCCACATAGTGTGGTGCATATATATGCATGTATGTGAGTGTGAGGGGTGTGTTGGTTGTGTGTATGTGTGTATACATAGGTGTATATGCATGTGTGTGTGTGGCAGATTGCACACATGTTGTGTGAGTATATATGCATGTGTGTTTGTGGGAGTGTGTGTGTGTGTGTGTTACCATACACATATACATGTGCATATATGCATTGTGCATATATGAGCATGTGAGTGTGTGTGGGTGAACACCCCTTTCTTTGGTGGTATGCTCATGAGTGTTGGTGCTCATATGCCTTGGGCATATATAGAGCATGGATGTGCTTGCTTGTAGTGTGTGTGTGTGTGTAGAGTGTATGTGTGTGGGGGGACTAGTGGGTTTCCCCACTTGATAAACCCCTTTATTGTATTTATATGCATGTGGTTATTGTCAGCTCTTTTCCATATCTAGCTAAGTTACAAATATGGTTGTGATCATTTATGCCCATGTTCAAATAGAGTTATGTATCACTTATGAGAATAGGTGGTAGTTTTGCTGTCTTGTTCGTGCCTTGTTGTTTCACATGAACATATGAGTATGACACATGTTTTTGGGGTAGAAAGAGCCAATGAATCCATTGGTGCTTTCATAATTCACTTTTGAGCAAGTTCATAAAACTGTCATTTTAGCTGTGATGCCAATTTGTCATTTTTGCATGATTTAATCCTTGCTTGCTTTGGGGCATGTGCCAACTAGGAAGTGCTAGTGTTTCATATCTACTATGTCATGGTATTTTTGTTTAACATGAGAATCACCCATATAAGTGGGAAACATGCTGCTAAGTAGCCAACTTAATGTTTCTGTTTTAGCATGCTAAAAATTACTGTCTGTGAAATCTGCTATTATTTTATGCCATGTAGAGTGGTTGGTATCTTGTGATGTGTTGTGAATTAGATCATGCTCAGTGCTAGTATTTTGGAGTAGATGTTGTCTACTAACATCCTGTTAATTTTCATGCCAATAGGTGCTCTGTATCATATTTAACTACTCTTGTCAACTTGCTACTTTATTAACTCAGATTCCAAAAATTGTAATTTTCAGTCCTAGAAAACTGCTTCATCTTGTCAACTTGATAGCTTCATGCTTATTGATGTGTACCTCCTATGCAGATTGTGTAGTTGGATAAGTTGATGTATATGTTGTGTAGTTTCTTTCAATACCTTGTATGTGGCTGTAGGATTCATGTTGCTCAAGTTGTGGGCTGTGGAAGTTGCTATGTTGCTGTTTTGTGGCAGATTGTTTGCTTCATTGTTCTGTGACTTGTGGGAACTATACTCCATGGAATTGATTGATTTTTGAGTCTGCTGTGGTTGGTTTTTCATTTCCTAACCAATGGCTACCTTGTAATGCCAAGAATTAGTCCATGATATTGGTTGTCTTGTGTTTTGCCTTCGTTCCTTGCCGTGAGCGTATCGTGAGAACCGTAACTCCGTTTCTTGCGTTCTTTATATGCATTTCTATCGATTTTGAATGCTGCGTCCATATTTTCCATGTTCATGCATGTTTAAATAACTTAACATGAGGTTATGTCCAGATTCATTAATAAACAAACTTTGCATGTGAAACATGACTAGTTTTGGATTGCCATGTTAATTCTTCATAAATGAATCATGCATCATCTTGTTTGTGCATTGCACCTTGGTTGGATGTTTATTGTTGCTGTTTATCTTGGGTAGACGTGAGTGTTCATACTGAGTACGAGGACCCAGGAGAGTACCATTACAAGGATCCCGCTACTTGTTTCGCTGAAGAACCAACAGGTAAGATGATCGTACCCGGATCCCGATACTATTTTCGCTTGCTAGTTTCTCGCTCTTATCATTACAATTGCGCTACCTACCACTTGACTATCAGCCTCCTAATTGCCACGAAAGTCTCTAATCCTCCACATCCTAGCAAACCTTTGATTGGCTAAGTTACCCGCTGCTCAGCCCCTCTTATAGCGTTCTTAGTTGCAGGTGTAGGTTGTTCCATGTGATAACATGGATTGGATATCACAATATTATATGTTATTTAATTTAATGCACATATATATCTTGGTATTGGTGGAAGGCTTGGCCTTTTGCTAGATGTTTTGTTCCGTTGTTACCGCCATAGTTCTTGTTACCGGTGTTATGGTTTCCATATTTTGCGCTCCTAACACGCTCGGGGTTGTTATGGGGACCCTCTTGTTTATTCGGTTGAGATTAAAACTTGTCTGGCAAGACCCAACATTGGTACTACATTTGCTTAATAACTTAATAAAATTTGCATAGGGCTTTCCAAACCCGTGGATAATTAATCAACCCCCGGGCCAGTGCTCCTCATGAGTGTTGGTCCAAACTAGAGCACTGTGCGGGGCCAACCAAGGGTAAGTTGGGAGATTTCTATCAGGCCTCCGTACGCGTACTTATTCATCGTGTCCTAAGAACGAGATATGCGGCTCTTATAATGTTCGTCGACACGTCAGGTGGTCTTGCTGGATTTGTTTTACCTTTATCGAGTGTCTTGCGTGTGGAGTCTGACTTTCTTCAGGTTTTCTCGAGGTGTTGGAATACCTTTGGAATTACCTATGATGACCACGAGATTCGTGGTCGAGGCTATTCCCGTGGAGTGTGGTTATTTGTGATGGACTAGTTGGAGCACCCCTAGAGGGTTAAATCTTTTCAAGAAGCCGTGCCCGCGGTTATGTGGCAACTTGGATATTTGTTTAACACCCGGTTATAGTAAACTTGAAGTAAACTCTTAATAAAATACACCAACTGTGTGAGTAACCATGATCGTCTCTGCTCGTGAACATGATCCGAGAGAGAACACGGTGGGGTTATGTCTGACGTAAGTAAGTGTTCAGGATCTCATAGAGATCATACTAGATTTGATCGTTCATCGTAGGCCACTGATATTTATTTTCATGTTACGTAAGTTAGCCACCATATATGCTTAGTGCTGCTGCAAACTAAACACATATCCCATCCCAACCTTGAAGCTTGAATAGTCTTGGTACCCGAGCGCTTGATTGTTGAGTCCTTGTGGCTCACATATTACTACAAACCTATAGGTACAGGTACAGATGAGTACGTGCAGGATGATCTTGCCCAGCTCCAGTGGGAGTATGATGAGTAAAGAGGCAGGATGTACGTGACTTACCCGGATGAGTAGAGGACCATGGTCGTGATCTTTGGGATAGCGAGATAGTTTCATTTGCATCTGTTTTATCGTTCGATTTCGTCCGTAGTCGGACCCTGTCTTCATCTTGATGATTTGAACTTTGTGTGGAATTTTAATTTAGCATAAGGCGAGTGTAAGCCAACTTGTATACTCATCTCTTCTGTAATGTACGATGCAATGTTACTATACTTGCGAACGGCAAGATGTGCCTCTATCCCTTGCGAGGCCCGCGTGTCTTAAAAAGGATAGGTGCACATCTTGGGCGTGACAAAGGTACTTCGCCTTGGTAAGGTGGCCATATCTCATGATAGCTCCATTCAAAATGTAATGCTTGTTGAATCCCTTAGATACAATCTTCTTTCCATATCTAGACTAATAGACTTTGGTTTCAATGTGCTATTTACCAAAGTACATTTCCAAGTGTTTCGATTTGATAATCATAAAATTTTCTTTAGCGGTATTCGTAGAGGTGGTCTATACATTGTCGAGATCAGTAAAAAGGCCCAACCTCGTACTTGTCTCATTGCAAAATCTTCTAAAGGTTGGCTATGGCATACAAGGCTAGGACATGTAGGCATGCACAATCTAGATAAGCTTATCAAGGGCGATAACACTATTGGTGTTAAAGATGTTATATTTAAACAAAGATAGGCTTTATAGCGCTTGTGATACGGGGCAAGCCCATGTGTGTCGATCTTTCACGAATTGGAGGGGGATTCCACGAAGAACATGAAAAATACGGGGAAGAACGAGGATAAATCACAAGAGCAAACACTTAAGAACAAGTCCAATCACACATCCACTAGACTCACCACACACAAGATCCAGTACATGAACAACAAAGGGAAATAGGATACATGGTAGATTTCATCACAAATCTCTAGGAGATATGGGGCCTTGAATCAACTAGGGATCGTCCCTAGCAAGGGGCCTTGACATCCTCTATGGATCTTCTCTGGTGGAGGTCTCGATCTCCATGGGAGAGGTAGAGGAAGGAGAAAAGCTCAACTAACTAAGAGCTAAACCATTGCTAACCATATAATAGAGGTGGGAGATGAGTATATATAGTCTAGGGAGAAGTGGGGGTGAGAAAGGGGTACATGGGCCTTGGACCCGAGTGGATGCACGCACGGAGGCCGGAAGTTCCGAGCTGGGCTGGAAGTTCCGGGCACCGGAAGTTCCGGGGAAGGTCCGGGTAGGCTCCGGGGTTTCCAGAGAGTATGTATGCATGGAGTCGCCTGTGGTCGAGGTGGCCAAAGGTTCCGGGCATGACAGAAGGTTCGAGACTTCCAGAGTCTTGTCCTCGCATCTTCTTCCTTCTCTTCCAAGCTTCCCTTGCGGATGATGTAGTCGTACGTAGGTGCTGGCACTCCTCATCGTCCTCCGTGAAGCTCCGACAATACATATGCATCCACATGAGAGGAGTGCCAAGTAGTATACCATCCTCGAAGGGGTCAAGTGAACACGTGTAAAGGAGAAGATTCACCTTTATGTATGTGAAGCAGATGTCGCACGTGTCACTTGCCAAACGGACTCTTGCCATGGTGATGTTCGTAGGATGCTCCGCATCATCCCCTCCCCCTTGGTAAAGATCCGTCCTTGGATCAAGATCCAAATCACCATGGGAAAGAGATGGCGACGCCGTGTAGAGGTGGACGATCACCAAGCTCTCATCAACATCAAGCTCTAAAGGGACACTCTCCAATGTCTCACCATCTAGGAATTCCTTCAAAAGGAGCAAATATGACAAACACTTGGAAAAACAAATGTGGTTAGTGTTAGTGCATAACAATTCATTCAAGTGGCGATTCACCAAACAAGTGTTATCTTCATGCATATTATATGGTGTGACAAAGGATTGTGGCATGGCTTGAAAGCATATAAATTGAGCACAAGCAATGCAATCATGGAAACAAGGATGCCTAGGTGAGGTAGGGATGCCAATATGTGAGTCAATAGAACAAGCATCTACCTCAAGGTCATAGCAGTCATGCACATAGCAATCAAGGAAAGGTCTATGGTAGGCAAAGGAATCATTCACAACACCAAAGAAAATGACATATCTAGACACATGGGGCAAGTGCACATGGTGTAGTGAAGATAGTGAGGCACTCAACATGATTGAAAGAGAAAGTGTTCAACATGTGTGAGGCAATCAAATCAGGCATGTAGCAAGCAATGTGGCATGGCCAATTTCAAGAATGGACATTGTTGCAACCAAGCATATTATAAGAGCAAAAAATCCACAAGTTGGGTGCAACACACAAGGTATATATGTCATGAGGCATGGGACATTGGAAATCACGAGTGAAAGCAATATCTCTAACATGTGTGCAAGTAAGTGGTCCAAGATGACCAACATGTATCATGCTACAAGCGACACAAGTATGAAGATGCACAATATCCATGCTCAAGAAGGATGTCACCTCAAAAACTTGACCTTATGCGTTCATTACAATGTCGATGTGCAAGCAAGTGCGATGTAGAAACTCGTCGGTGTAGCAAGTCTCGCTCTCAAGAGCTCGAATCGTCACCTCACATGAAGTGGGAGTTGACATATAGTCGAAGTATCCTACACATGCACAAAGAAAAGCAAAGAATGTATATGCATGGTAAAGAAACACATCATCCATCATGATGGTTCGCCTCTCTTACACATAACCATTAGGAACAAAAGTGCATGAACAATATGATGCAACAATGGCTATAATCATGGCACTAGGCATATGGTGCAAAGAAGGAAGACAAGCATGCTTCACATGAAAGACGTCAAAAGGTCCAATAATATGTGATAAATCTATGGGGCCAATCTGATTAGCAATATTAAAGGCATTGTTGCACTCAATACATGGAGAATCTAGCATGAGAGGGGCAACACATGGAGACATATAGGAATAAGAAATATCAATCATGTGCGAAGCATGGCAATGGTTGTCCTCAACCGCATAAAAGGAGCACAAAGGTGATGCAACAAAACTAGTGTGCATAGCAATCAAGTCATGGAATCTAGTAGTGCGAAGATGCAACATACTAGAGGTAATCATGGCAATCATGTCATGTGTGAAAATAGTGCTGATACATAATGCACATGACATATAATAATCATGAAAACAAAACAAGAGCAAGGTACCATCATTGTATTGGCAAGACGTCGTATGTAAATAGCAATGGAACATCATGACTCTCCCAACACAAAAAGCAATAGCATGGATCTTAAGGGGAACATAGCAATAGCAATGAGAATCTCCACCAAGAATGCAAGTACACATATAAATAGTAGAATGGTGACATGGGTAAATGCACGCAAGGGTCACAATAGCATGGAAAAAGCATCAAAAGAGGCATAACATGCAAAGTGAACATGGCAATGTGGGCATAATAAGCATAATGTGAAATAAGCCATAGCCATGTGAGAGCCATGTAGAAGAGATGCGCGTAGTCCTTGCGTGAGGGAATGGTTGGAGACACATTCCGATGAATACCAAAGTGTCGTTGCTCTCAAGAGCTCTCTTCGTCAACTCATGGGAATGTGAGGTTGACGAGTGTTCATGTGTACCTACACACAACAAAGACAAAGGGAAAATGGTGTGCACATGGTATATGTACACATCATCAGTTAGGATGTGCATGTGCTTGTGTTCGTTAGCACAAAATATCCAATGCTCAAATAAATTTGAGGCATGGTATAGCAATACGTCATCCACCATGAAATTATAGTTATTATGCTCAACATGATTGGGACGCAATTTGTGGCCAGTGTGTGGCACAAGCATTTTATTCATATCAATGGCAAGCATATTGTGCACACAAATATGGGGGTCAAGAAAAGTGTAGGGTGGAACACAATATCCTAATATGTATGAGGAAACTATGGGGGTCTCCTCATGTGTAATAGCAAAAGCATAATATGGAGAATATGGACAACATCCCAAACAATGCATATCCGAAGTATGGTGATCATTGTTGGGAAACGTCGCATGGGAAACAAAAAAATTCCTACGCACACGCAAACCTATCCATGGTGATGAGCATCTACGAGAGGGAGAGTGGATCTACGTACCCTTGTAGATCGCTAAGCGGGAAGCGTTAAGAAACGCGGTTGGTGTAGTCGAACTTCTTCGCGATTCAAATTGCCGAGCGTCCCGCGATCTAATCACGAACCGTACCGCGAACCAATCACGAACCGTACCGCGATCTCGTCACGATCCGTCCCGCGATCCAATCACGAACGTCCCGTGGCCTTGATCACGATCCTTCCGATCTAGTACCGAACGGACGGCACCTCCGCGTTCAGCACACGTGCAGCTTGATGACGATCTCCATCGTCTTGATCCAGCAAGAGGAAGTGGAGAGGAGGAAGAGTTCTCCGGCAGCGTGACGGCGCTCCGGAGATGGTGGTGGAGTTATTCCTGCAGGGCTTCGCCTAAGCACTGCAGAAATCCGATCTAGAGGAGAAACTATGTACTGGAGGTTAGGGTTGCATGTGGAAGAAAGAATTAGTGCAAAACCCTTGAAACCCTCTAGTATATATAGGAGGAGAGGAGGAGGAGAGGCAGCCTTGGCCTCCAAGGCTAGCTGGTTCGGCCGGCTAGGAGGGAGGAGTCCTCCTCCTTCTACTCCAAGTAGGATTAGGACTCCTTCCTTATATAGCACCTTTTTGCCTTTTTCCACCTTTTTCCTTTTGGTATTTTTCCCTCCTGGCGCCATGGGCCTTTGTGTCTGTTCCACCAGCCCACTAAGGGCTGGTTATTATTCTCCACAGCCCATGGACCCTCTAAGGTCGAAATACCTCTCCCGGAGGCCTCCCGGTACACTACCGGCACTCCCGGTACACTACCGATGAGCCCGAAACTTTTCCGGCGACCAAACTAGGACTTCCTATATATGAATATTTACCTTCGGACCATTCCGGAGCTCCTCGTGACGTCCGGGATCTCATCTGGGACTCCGAACAACCTTCGGTCACCATCATACATAACTCTACACTACTGAAACATCACCGAACCTTAAGTGTGCAGACCCTGCGGGTTCGAGAACTATGTAGACATGACCGAGACACCTTTACGGTCAATAAACAATGGCGAGACCTGGATGTCCACATTGGTACCTACATATTCTACGAAGATCTTTATCGGTCGAACCTCTATGTCAAGGATTCAGTTAATCCCGTATGATGTTCCCTTTGTTCTTCGGTATGTTACTTGCCCGAGATTCGATCGTCGGTATCTCCATACCTAGTTCAACCTCGTTACTGGCAAGTCTCTTTACTCGTTCCGTAATACAAGATCCCGCAACTAACAATTAGTCACATTGCTTGCAAGGCTCATTGTGATGTTGTATTACCGAGTGGGCCCCGAGATACCTCCCGTCACACGGAGTAACAAATCCCAGTCTTGATCCATGCCAACTCAACAGACACCATCGGAGATACCTGTAGAGCACCTTTATAGTCACCCAGTTACGTTGCGACGTTTGATACACACAAGGCACTCCTCCGATATCTGTGAGTTGCATGATCTCATGGTCATAGGAACATATACATTGACATGCAGAAAACAGTAGCAATAAACTGACACGATCATACGCTACGTTTGTAGTTTGGGTATTGTCCATCACATCATTCTCCTAATGATGTGATCCCGTTATCAAATGACATCACATGTCAATGGCTAGGAAACCCTGACCATCTTTGATCAACGAGCTAGTTCACTAGAGGCATACTAGGGACACAGTGTTGTCTATTTACCCACACATGCAATGAGTTTCCAATCAATACAATTATAGCATGGATAATAAACGATTATCATGAACAAGGAAATATAATAATAAATACTTTATTTATTGCCTCTAGGGCATATTTCCAACAGTCTCCCACTTGCACTAGAGTCAATAATCTAGTTCACATCACTATGTGATTTACATGGTAATAAATCGTACACCCATACAGTTCTGATGTTGATCATGTTTAGCCCTTGGAAGAGGTTTAGTCAACGGGTCTGCAACATTCAGATCCGTGTGCACTTTGCAAATATTTATGTCCTTCTCCTCGATGTAGAACCGGATGGAGTTGAAGCGTCGCTTTATGTGTCTGGTCCTCTTGTGAAACCTTGGTTCCTTGGCTAGAGCAATGGCACCAATGTTGTCACAGAACAGGTTTATTCGATTCAGTGCACTAGGCACTACTCCAAGATCTGTCATGAACTGCTTCATCCAGACACCTTCCTTCGCTGCCTCCGAGGCTGCGATGTACTCCGCTTCGCACGTAGAATCATCTACCACGCTTTGCTTGGAACTGCACCAGCTTATCGCTCCCCCGTTAAGAATAAATATGTATCCGGTTTGCGACTTAGAATCGTCCGGATCAGTGTCAAAGCTTGCATCGACGTAACCCTTTACGACGAGCTCTTCATCACCTCCATAAAGGAGAAACATATCCTTTGTCCTTTTTAGGTACTTGAGGATATTCTTGACCGCTTGCCAGTGCTCCACTCCAGGATCACTTTGAAACCTTCCGGCCATACTTATGGCAAGGCTGACATCGGGTCTTGTGCACAGCATTGCATACATGATAGAGCCTATGGCTGAAGCATAGGGGATGACACTCATCTTTTCTTTATCTTCTGCAGTCATTGGGCATTGAGTCTTACTCAACTTCACACCTTGTAACACAGGCAAGAACCCTTTCTTGGACTGCTCCATTTTAAACTTCTTCAAAACTTTATCAAGGTATGTGCTCTGTGAAAGTGCTATTAAGCATCTCGATCTATCTCTATAAATCTTAATGCCTACTATGAAAGCAGCTTCTCCTAGGTCCTTCATTGAAAAACTCTTATTCACATATTCCTTCACGCTTTCCAGCATTTCTATATTATTTCCAATCAGCAATATGTCATCCACATATAACACTAGAAACGCTATAGAGCTCCCACTCACTTTCTTGTAAATACAAGCTTCTCCATAAACTTGTATAAACGCAAACGCTTTGATCACCTCATCAAAGCGCTTATTCTAGCTCCGAGATGCTTGCACCAGTCCATAAATGGATCGCTGGAGTTTGCAAACTTTGTCAGCATTCTCTGGATCGAAAAAACCTTCGGGTTGCATCATATACAACTCTTCCACAAGGAAACCGTTGAGGAACGCCGTTTTGACATCCATTTGCCAAATTTCATAGTCGAAATAAGTAGCTATTGCCAACATGATTCTGACAGACTTAAGCATCGCTACGGGTGAGAAAGTCTCATCGTAGTCAACTCCTTGAACTTGTGAAAAACCCTTTGCCACAAGTCGAGCTTTATAGATGGTGACATTACCGTCCGCGTCCGTCTTCTTCTAAAAGATCCATTTGTTCTGAATGGCCTTTCGCCCTTCAGGTAGTACTTCCAAAGTCCATACTTTGTTTTCATACATGGATCCCATCTCGGATTTCATGGCCTCTAACCATTTCTTGGAATCCGGGCCCATCTCTGCTCCTCCATAGCTCGTAGGTTCATTGTTGTCTAACAACATGACCTCCAAGACAGGGTTGCCGTACCACTCGAGAGTAGTACGCATCCTTGTCGACCTACCAGGTTCAATAGTAGCTTGATCCGAAGTTTCATGATCATCATCATTAACTTCCTTTTCTACCGTCGTAGGTTCCACAGAAACATCTTTCTGCGCTGCGCTACTTTCTGGTTGAAGTAAAGGTTCAATAACCTCATCAAGCTCTATTTTCCTCCCACTCAATTCTTTCGAGAGAAACTCTTTCTCAAGAAATGTTCCGTTCTTTGCGACAAACACTTTGTCTTCGGATCTGAGATAGAAGGTATACCCGACTATCTCTTTCGGGTATGCTATGAAGACGCATTTCTCCGCTTTGGGTTCCAGCTTTTCAGGCTGAAGCTTTTTGACATAAGCATCACACCCCCAAACTTTAAGAAACGACAACTTTGGCCTTTTGCCAAACCACGGTTCATATGGCGTCGTCTCAACGGATTTTGATGGTGCCCTATTTAAAGTGAATGCAGCTGTCTCTAATGCATAACACCAAAATGATAATGGCAAATCGGCAAGAGACATCATAGAACGCACCATATCTAATAAGGTTCGATTACGACGTTCAGACACACCATTACGCTGTGCTGTTCTGGGCGGTGTCAACTGTGAAACAATTCCACATTGTCTTAAGTGACTGCCAAACTCATAACTCAGATATTCACCTCCTCGATCAGATCGCAGAAATTTAATCTTCTTGTTACGATGATTCTCAACTTCACTCCGAAATTGCTTGAACTTTTCAAACGTTTCAGACTTGTGTTTCATCAAGTAAATATATCCATATCTACTCAAGTCATCAGTGAAGGTGAGAAAGTAATGATATCCACCGCACGCTGCAACATTCATTGGACCGCACACATCAGTATGTATGATTTCCAATAAGTCACTTGCCCGTTCCATTGTTCCAGAGAATGGTGTTTTAGTCATCTTGCCCATGAGGCATGGTTCACATGTGTCAAGTGATTCAAAATCAAGTGACTCCAAAAGTCCATCAGTATGGAGCTTCCTCATGCGTTTTACACCAATATGACCTAAACGGCAGTGCCACAAGAAATTGGTACTATCATTATCAACTCTACATCTTTTGGCATCAATGTTATGAACATGTGTGTCATCACTATCAAGATTCAATATGAATAAACCCCTAACATTGGGTGCATGAACATAAAAGATATCACTCATATAAATAGAACAACCTTTATTCTCTGATTTAAATGAGTAACCGTCTCGCAATAAACAAGATCCAGATATAATGTTCATGCTCAACGCAGGCACTAAATAAAAATTATTCAGGTTCATCCTAATCCTGATGCTAATCGAAGAGAGAGCGTGCCGACGGCGATCACATCAACCTTGGAACCATTTCCCACGCGCATCGTCACTTCGTCCTTTGCTAGTCTTCGTTTATTCCGTAGTTCCTGTTTTGAGTTGCAAATGTGATTAACCGAACCGGTATCAAATACCCAGGCACTACTACGAGAACTAGTAAGGTACACATCAATAACATGTATATCATATATACCTTGTTTGTCTTTGGCCACCTTCTTGTCAGCCAGGTACATGGGGCAGTTCCGCTTCTAGTGACCAGTTCCTTTACAATGAAAGCACTCAGTTTCTGGCATAGGTCCATGCTTAGGCTTCTTTGTAGGAGTAGCAACTGCTTTGCCATCCTTCTTGGTTTTACCCTTCTTGCCTTTGCCCTTGCCATTTTTCTTGAAACTAGTGGTTTTATTGACCATCAACACTTGATGTTCTTTCTGGATTTCAGACTCAGTGACTTTCAGCATCGCAAACAGCTTGGATGATGACTTATTCATCCCGTGCATGTTATAGTTCATCACAAAGCTCTTGTAACTAGGTGGCAGTGATTGAAGAACTCTGTCAATGATCGCCTCTTGCGGAAGGGTAATTCCCAACTCAGCTAGACGGTTTGAATACCCTGGCATTCTGAGTATATGCTCACTGATAGACCCGTTCTCCTCCATCTTGCAAGCATAGAACTTATCGGAGGTCTCATACCTCTCGATCCGGGCATTCTTCTGAAAAATAAACTTCAACTCCTGGAACATCTCATATGCTCCATGACGTTCAAAACGTCTTTGAAGTCCCGGTTCTAAGCCATACAATATTGCACACTGAACTATTGAGTAGTCTCCAGCACGAGCCTCCCAAGCGTTCTTAACGTCTTCGGAGGTCATGTCTTCTGGTTGGTCACCAAGCGGTGCATCAAGGACATATTGTTTCTGGGAAGTCGTGAGGATAATCCTCAGATTAGGGGCCCAATCAACAAAGTTACTTCCATCATCTTTCAACTTAGCTTTCTCTAGGAACGCATTAAAATTCAGGGGTGCTACTGCGTGAGCCATTGATCTACAACATAAATATGCAAAGGTTACTTAGACTATTGTTCAAGATAATGAGTTTAGTCAATCAAATTACTAAAGCTCCCACTCAAATTGACATCCCGTAGGTCATCTGAGTGTCACATGATCCAAATTCACCAACTCAAGTTCGATCATCACGTGAGTTAAGGTGGCTTCAATGGTGAACATCATTATGTTGATCATATCTACTATATGACTCATGTTCGACCTTTCGGTCTCTTGTGTTCCGAGGCCATGTCTGTACATGCTAGGCTCGTCAAGTTTAACCCGAGTGTTCTGCACGTGCAAATCTGGCTTGCACCCTTTGTATGTGAACGTAGAGTCTACCACACCCGATCATCACGTGGTGTCTCGACACGACGAACTTTCGCAACGGTACACACTCGGGGAGAACACAATTTATCTTGCAATTTAAGTGAGGGATCACCTTATAATGCTACCGTCGTACTAAGCAAAACAAGGTGCATAAAAGTATTAACATCACATGCAATTCATAAGTGACATGATATGGCCATGAACTTGTGCTTAATATCTCCATCTTCACAGCACCGGCGTGATCTCCATCGTCACCGGCAGGACACCATGATCTCCATCAATGTGCTGCCATAGGGGTTGTGGCGCCAGCGGCTTCTACTTCTATTGCTACCCTTTAGCGATAAAGTAAAGCATTACATAGCGCTTAATGATTGACACGCAGGTCATACAATAATTAAAGACAACCCTATGGCTCCTGCCGGTTGCCGTACTCATCGACATGCAAGTCATGAAATTCTGTACATCACATGATCATCTCATACATCACATATATCTCATCATGTAATTGGCCATATCACATCACAACATACCCTGCAAAAACAAGTTAGACGTCCTCTAATTGTTGTTGCATGTTTTACGTGGCTGCTACGGGTATCTAGCAAGAACGATTCTCACCTACGCATAAACCACAACGGTGATACATAAGTTGCTTTTCAACCTTCTTAAGGACCGAGACACCTCTATGGTCAATAACCAATGGCAGGACCTGGATGTCCACATTGTTTCCTACATATTCTATGAAGATCTTTATCGGTTGAACCTCTATGTCAAGGATTCAGTTAATCTCGTATGATGTTCCCTTTGTTCTTCGGTATGTTACTTGCCTGAGATTCGATCGTCGGTATCTCCATACCTAGTTCAACCTCGTTACTAGCAAGTCTCTTTACTCGTTCCGTAATACAAGATCCCGCAACTAACAATTAGTCACATTGCTTGCAAGGCTCATTGTGATGTTGTATTACCGAGTGGGCCCCGAGATACCTCTCCGTCACACGGAGTAACAAATCCCAGTCTCGATCCATGCCAACTCAACAGACACCATCGGAGATACCTGTAGAGCACCTTTATAGTCACCCAGTTACGTTGCGACATTTTATACACACAAGGCACTCCTCCGATATCCGTGAGTTGCATGATCTCATGGTCATAGGAACATATACATTGACATGTAGAAAACAGTAGCAATAAACTGACACGATCATACACTACGTTTGTAGTTTGGGTCTTGTCCATCACATCATTCTCCTAATGATGTGAACCCGTTATCAAATGACATCACATGTCAATGGCTAGGAAACCCTGACCATCTTTGATCAACGAGCTAGTTCACTAGAGGCATACTAGGGACACAGTGTTGTCTATTTACCCACGCATGCAATGAGTTTCCAATCAATACAATTATAGCATGGATAATAAACGATTATCATGAACAAGGAAATATAATAATAAACACTTTATTTATTGCCTCTAGGGCATATTTCCAACAATCATGGCATGGCATATGAGAATTATTGCGCAAATGATGCAAAGGAAGCATGGAAATATCATCACAAGAAAAACAAATGCCAATAACCATGGGCTTGTCGTCTATGCCATATGAGCAAATTGGGTTGATTTTTATGGTGTATGTATAGTCACTATGGTGAGATTGCGAAGATGCAATATGGGAAGTTTCACGCATAGCATATGACAAGTCAAGCGGATTGTCAAACATAATGTGACCAATAGAGTTTTCACATGTTATCCTATGGAGTGTAGCATCACAACTAGGTAATTCAACATGCGCATCATCATATACCTCATAAATTGGTGGCACATCTAAGCATGAAGAAGACATAGCATGTGAGGTATCCATAAGGTGATCAACATCATGCAAGCAATCAAAGTCCACTAGAGGGACAAGAGCATCACCTTCACCTATTTTACCTTTTTCATTCCACTCATGTGGTGTAGGTGAGGTGGGAGAAACCAACTCATGGTCCTCGTCATCGTGATGGAACCATGTGGGAGGTGCATCAGCATCCACCATGGCCATCGTCTTGTCCAAAGGGAGGATGACGTCGTCAAGGATCAGCGCGTAGTCGTATATGGGACCTACCACCAAAGGAGAAGACACAATAGAGGTAGAGGTTAAGTTGTTAGAAATCGAAATGGCCTCGCATGCCTTATCAACTACCTCACTCACTCTATGTGGTGGTGGCTCACTCACTCCCTCTAGGTAGTTGCACTCATACTCACATATGGTGGAGTCACTCATCTCACTCAAGTGGTGGGGGTTGTGGCTCTCCTCACATGTAAATGGGGGAAACTCGTCATATATGGTGCTAGTGTTGAAGTCACTCTCACTCTCAATGTGGTGGTAAAAGTCTCTCAACTCATGTCCAAACTTCGCCATGGTCGAAGGGAAACTCCCATGCTCAGCCAACTCGTTGCCATCGTCGATGAAGGCCGAAGATGGGACATCATCACTCACCTCCTTGACCGAAGGGAAAATTCCATGCTCGGCCATCTTCCTTGGGGTGCTTCCGAAGATGGAAGGGACATCCATGCATATAGTCAATCGCCTTGATCTTGGTGTCGAAACTTGTTCCTAGTGGTGACCTTGGTCTTCGCGCACTTGTTTCTTCGAAGATGTGCGACTTGAGCGTCTACGCAATTTTTTACCATGAAACAGTAGGAGAGGCTCCTTCTGTGATATATTAAAACTGAGAATTTACATCAGTTTACAATCCCCTGGATGTGATCCAGGGGTGGTTCCCACTAATGGGGGTGGTATTATAAGAGAGAGAAAACTATGGAACAAGCAGATGAGAGGGAAACCGCTATTACAAGGAGATAGCTAAGAGTGTAATGTAATCCTAACAAGCTTTATCCACTTTGTATTTAAGACAGAGTAAATCTGATTTAGTTCTCTCTCTCCAAGCTGTCATGGTGGGTTGTATATGCCTGAAAATCAGGTTGTTCCTCTCTTTCCGCCGTGATGATGATGAAGGGGAATAAGACTTGTAGTTGGCTACCATGTGTCGAAGTTGCTCCATGTGTGCCGCCACCATGTCTCTTTTTCGAGCTTAGGAGTGTCATATGTCGATGGCGAGTCACTCGAGCTTTTGGGTGATGTGGTTGCACATGTCCATGTAGTCGTCGAAGACCAAAGATGATGTGCTTTGCCTAGCCATCACAAGACTCGAGCAAAGGTGAGTGGGAAATGAGATAGACAATACCAAGATACTGTTCCCAAAGTTCAGGATGTATCCCGTTTCACTCAATGTGAATTGAGAGAATAGTGGAATTGGTACTGGACTTGTTCACTCACACCTACAACCTAAAGCTTATTGAGTGGTTTGGTTAGGACAAGTGGCACAAAATTCAAGCGAAATAAATTCCAAGATATTGTAAATGTTGAAATAAATCATAAGGACTCAAAATGCAAAGCAAGTGATCACAAATATAAAGGAGGGCAATAGAGAAACACACGCGGTGGGATAATGGGGTTTGTGCAACTATAGAGATGAGCAAAGCTCGTGTTGCACAAACATAAGGAGAGACGCTAGCTTATTGCACGTTTGGGCACGATTCACCACTTGGCACCAATCCTATTCATCCAAGCATACGTTTCCTATTCAGGTATCCTCATGCACAAGTATCTCTTTTCTTGCTCAACTCTTTTCGCTTATAAGCTTATGATCTTTCTTTCTTTCTTAGAAGCTTTTTTTTACTCTTCTCTTCCTTTCCACTATTCTTATTGAGCCTCAACCAACCATATGAGACAAGTATCACAATATATGCACGGGAACAAGCAATTGCATTGTATGATATTTTCAATGATGCAATAATATGATATCGTATCACTATGGTGCACAAGTTTTCGTGAAGCCCGTCAATACTCAGACAGTTAGTCTCAATAGGTATGAAGGTAATCGCAAAGATGGTGGGGCTAGCAAGATGCAATGACAAGGAGGGTAAAGTGTATGAAGTAATGTATACCTTCATCACACTTAACCTTTCACGAACTCGGGGTGAACGGGCCTTGCTTCCGGTTGAAGATGGTCTCAATGGATGGATGGTCGTCATCGATCTCGAACGTCGGTGGTCGATGTAGATGATGGACCGATACAAGTCACCGGTGGTTGATGAAGAATTAACCTTCCCTAAGTAGCTGAAACACCGTAGGAGACTCAAATCACAACTCAAGCAACCACATATGCAACGATAATCGAAATGGGTTAGGTTGCGGAAGACTATGGTGGTATTGCGGATGACATGGTGGAGGGCCTAGGCAAACTTGCCAAAAAATTTAAAACTTTAAGTGTTCAAATGATTTTAAAACCAAGTGAGCAGCTTGGTCACGTCGATAGCTTTAAAACGATCCAAAGAACACTCAAATCGGAGTTCGGGAGCGAAAGTTACAGCCGAAACGGTGAAATGTCTGAAGCTGCAATATTTGCAATGATTCTGGTTAGGCCGGAACTTCTGGGCTGGGCGGAAGTTCCGGGGGGGTGGGGAAACATTCTGTTAAGGCCGGAAGTTTCAGGCCGGGCGGAAGTTCTGGGCGATGCCGGAAGTTCCGGGGGACACGGGAACAACTCCGAGACCAACCCTAATTTCCGGATCTGAAAACGGGGGCGGAAAAACTCGATTTCCAGGGAAAAACTGACGGGGTAAATGGTTAAATTAGGGCTAGGGAATGCCAAGGGAGGTATATGCACTTGCCAAACTCTAGATCCATGGATCAAAATCAACAAAAACTCACAAGAAGGACAAAATGCAAGAATTCTTTTGAGGGGCTATTTTTTGGGAAAAATTTTGAATTTGGGGAGAAAAACTCGAACTGATTGCTAGAACATGGGGGGTAGGGCTCCAAATTCGTGATCAACGTGGCTCATGATACCAATATGATATGGGGCAAGCCCGTGTGTGTCGATCTTTCACGAATTGGAGGGGTATTCCACGAAGAACATGAAGAACACGAGGAAGAACGAGGAGAAATCACAAGAGGAAACACTCAAGAACAAGTCCAATCACACATCCACTAGACTCACCACCCACACAAGATCCACAAAGGTACATGAACAACAAAGGGAAATAGGATACATGGTAGAGATCATCCCAAATCTGTAGGAGAGATGGGGCCTTGAATCCACTCGGGATCTTCCCTCGCATGGGGCCTTGACATCCTCTATGGATCTTCTTCGATGGAGGTCTCGATCTCCATGGGAGAGGTATGTTGGAAATATGCCCTAGAGGCAATAATAAAATGGTTATTATTGTATTTCCTTATTCACGATAATTGTCTATTGTTCATGCTATAATTGTATTAACTGGAAACCGTAATGCATGTGTGAATACATAGACCATAACATGTCCCTAGTGAGCCTCTAGTTGGCTAGCTCATTGATAAATAGATGGTCACGGTTTTAGGACCATGGACATTAGATATCGTTGATAACGGGATCACATCATTGGAGAATGATGTGATGGACAAGACCCAATCCTAAGCATAGCACAAGATCGTGTAGTTTGTCTGCTAAAGCTTTTCTAATGTCAAGTATCATTTCCTTAGACCATGAGATTGTGTAACTCCCAGATACCATAGGAATTCTTTGGGTGTGCCAAACGTCACAACATAACTGGGTGGCTATAAAGGTGCACTACGGGTATCTTCGAAAGTGTTTGTTGGGTTGGCACGAATCGAGACTGGGATTTGTCACTCCGTGTGATGGAGAGGTATCTCTGGGCTCACTCGGTAAGACATCATCATAATGATCTCAATGTGACTAAGGAGTTAGCCATGGGATGATGTGTTACGGAATGAGTAAAGAGACTTGCCGGTAACGAGATTGAACAAGGAATAGGGATACCGACGATCGAATCTCGGGCAAGTGTCATACCGGTGGACAAAGGGAATTGTATACGGGATTGATTGAATCCCCGACATCGTGGTTCATCCGATAAGATCATCGTGGAGCATGTGGGAGCCAACATGGGTATCCAGATCTCGCTGTTGGTTATTTACCGGAGAAGTGTCTCGGTCATGTCTACGTGCCTCCCGAACCCGTAGGGTCTACACACTTAAGGTTCAATGACGCTAGGGCTATAGGGAAATAGTGTACATGGTTACCGAAGGTTTTTCGGAGACTCGAATGAGATCCCGGGCGTCACGAGGAGTTCGAGAATGGTCCGTAGGTAAAGAATGATATATAGGAAGTGAGGATTCGGTTACCAGAACTGTTCCGGGCATCACTAGTAACGTACCGGGACCACGGGAAGGGTTCTCGGGGTCCACCGGGAGGGGCCACCAGCCCCGGAAGGCTACATGAGCCAAGAGTGGGAGGGAACCAGCCCCTAGGTGGGATGGTGCGCCTCCCAGCTGGCCCAAGGCGCAGCAAAGGAGAGAGGGGGCAAACCCTAGCGCAGATGGGCCCTAGGCCCACCCTAGGGCAGCCACACCCCCTCTCCCCTCCCTTGGCCGTCGGCCCCAATCCCATCTAGGGCTGCCGCACCCCCTAGGGTGGGAACCCTAGAGGGTGTGCACCCTCCTCCATTCCTCCTATATATAGTGGGGTTTTGGGGGCTGCCATACACACGAGTTCCTCTCTCTCTCGGTGCAGCCCTACTCCTCCCTCTCCTCGTCCTCCTTAGTGCTTACGAAGCCTTGCCGAAGAAGCACGCAGCTCCACCGTCACCACGCCGTCGTGCTGCTGGAGCTCTCGCTCAACCTCTCCTTTCTCCTTGCTGGATCAAGGTGTAGGAGACATCACCGGGCTGCACGTGTGTTGAATGCGGAGGCGCCGTTGTTCGGCGCTTAGATCAGAATCCACCGCGATCTAAATCGCTACAATTACGACTTCACCAACCGCGTTCTAGTAACGCTTTCGCTTTGCGATCTTCAAAGGTATGAAGGTGCACTCTCCCCACTCATTGTTGGTTTCTCCATAGATAGATCTTGGTGACACGTAGGAATTTTTTTGATTTACTACTACGTCTCCCAAAAGTGGCATAATGAGCTAGGTATATGCATAGAATCTAAGCACAAGTAGAACACAAGTTGTTGTGGGTGTCGATCTTGTTAATTTGCTTGTCGTTACTAGTATTATCTTGATTCAATGGTATTGGGGGCTGAAACGGCCTGGACCTACTTTACACGTACGCTTACGTGAGACCGGTTCCACCGCCTGACATGCACTTGTTGCATAAGGTGGCTAGCGGGTGTCTGTCTCTCCCACTCTAGTCGGATCGGATTCGATGAAAAGGGTCCTTATGAAGGGTAAATAGCAATTGGCATACCACGTTGTGGTTTTGGCATAGGTAAGAAACGTTCTTGCTAGAAACC
The DNA here is from genome assembly GCA_022496015.1 of Hordeum marinum. Classification (NCBI taxonomy): domain Eukaryota; kingdom Viridiplantae; phylum Streptophyta; class Magnoliopsida; order Poales; family Poaceae; genus Hordeum; species Hordeum marinum. The sequence goes on along the minus strand of CM039677.1, from coordinate 333,028,270 downwards.
TATAGCAGCCACGTAAAAACTTGCAACAACAAATTAGAGGACGTCTAACTTGTTTTTGCAGCATATGCCTTGTGATGTGATATGGCCAAAGGATGTGATGTGATTCATTGTGATGTATGAGATTGATCATGTTCTTGTAATAGGATTCATGACTTTCATGTCGATGAGTATGACAAGCGGCAGGAGCCATAGGAGTTGTCTTAATTTATTGTATGACCTGCGTGTCAATCAAGATCGCCATGTAATTACTTTACTTTATTGCTAAATGTTAGCCATAGTAGTAGAAGTAATAGTTGGCGAGACAACTTCATGAAGGCACGATGATGGAGATCATGATGATGGAGATCATGGCGTCATGCCAGTGAAAGTGATGATCATGGTGCCCCGAAGATGGAGATCAAGGAGCAAGATGATATTGGCCATATCATGTCACTATATTGATTGCATCTGATGTTTATCATGTTTACATCTTATTTGCTTAGAACGACGGTAGCTAAATAAGATGATCTCTCAATAAAATTTCAAGAAATGTGTACACCCTAACTGTGAAGTGTTGCTAAGGATCGTTGTTCCAAAGCACCACGTGATTATCGGGTGTGATAGGTTCTAACGTTCGCATACAACGGGTGTAAGCCAGATTTACACACGCGATACACTTAGGTTGACTTGACGAGCCTAGAATGTATAGACATGGCCTCTGAACACGGAAGGCTAAAAGGTCAAACATGAGTCGTATAGAAGATACGATCAACATGGAGATATTCACCATGGATGACTAGTCCGTCTCACATGATGATCAAACATGGGCTAGTCAACGTGGATCATGTGTCACTTGGATGACTAGAGAGATGTCTATCTAAGTGGGAGTTCATTAAATAATTTGATTTTGTGAACTAAATTATCATGAACTTAGTCTAAAATTGTCTTTACAATCTATATTGTAGATCCAATGGCCAACGCTAATGTCACGCTAAACTTCAACGCGTTCCTAGAGAAAACCAAGCTGAAAGATGATGGAAGAAACTATGCGGACTTCGTCCGTAGCTTGAGGATCATACTCATAGCTTCCAAAAGATTGTATGTCCTTGATGCACCTCTAGGTGACGCACCCATTTTCCCAGCGGATCAAGACATTATGAACGCTTGGCAGTCATGTTGTGATGATTACTCCCTAGTTCAGTGCGGCATGCTTTACAGTTTAGAACCGAGGCTCTAAAAGAGTTTTGAGCAACACAGAGCATATGAGATGTTCCAAGAGCTGAAACTGGTTTTCCAAGGTCATGCCCGGGTCCAGAGGTATGATGTCTCCGACAAGTTCTTTAGTTGTAAGATGGAGGAAAATAGTTCTGTCAGTGAGCACATACTCAAAATATCTAGGTTGCACAACAGCTTGACTCAGCTGGGAGTTAATCTTCCGGATGACTCGGTCATTAACAGAATCCTCCAGTCGCTTCTACCTAGGTACAAGAGCTTTGTGATGAACTACAACATGCAGGGTATGGAGAAGTCCATTCTTGAGTAGTACTCGATGCTGAAATCAGCGGAGGTCGAGATCAAAAAGGAGCATCAAGTGTTGATGGTGAATAAGACCACTAGTTTCAAGAAAGGAAAGGGTAAGAAAAACTTTAAGAAGGACGGAAAAGCAATTGCCGCGCCCGGTAAGCAAGTTGCCGGGAAGAAGAACAAAAATGGACCCAAGCCTGAGACTGAGTGCTTTTATTGCAAGGGTACCAGTCACTGGAAGCGGAACTGCCCCAAGTACTTAGCGGATAAGAAGGCCGGTAACATTAAAGGTATATGTGATATACTTGTTATTGATGTGTACCTCACCAGCGCTCGTAGTAGCTCCTAGGTATTTGATACCGGTGCAGTTGCTCACATTTGTAACTCCAAGCAGGAGTTGTGGAATAAGCGGAGACTGGTGAAGGACGAGGTGACGATGCGCATCGGGAATGGTTCCAAGGTCGATATGGTCGCCGTCGGCATGCTACCTCTAAATCTACCTTCGGGATAAGTTTTAAACCTTAATAATTGTTATTTAGTACCAGATTTGAGCATGAACATTGTATCTGGATCTCGCTTGATGCGAGATGGCTACTCATTTAAATCTGAGAATAATGGTTGTTCTATTTATATGAGAGAAATGTTTTATGGTCATGCCCCGCTGGTTAATGGTTTATTTTTGATGAATCTTGAACGTGATGTTACACATGTCCATAGTGTGAGTACCAAAAGATATAAGGTTGATAACGATAGTCCCACTTACATGTGGCACTGCCGCCTTGGTCATATTGGTGGCAAACGCATGAAGAAGCTCCATGCTGATCGACTTTGGAGTCTCTTGATTTTGAATCATTTGACACGTGCGAACCATGCCTCATGGGCAAGATGACCAAGACTCCATTCTCCGGAACAATGGAGCGAGGAACTAACTTATTGGAGATAATACATACCGATGTATGTGGTCCAATGAGCGTCGAGGCTCGCGGTGGCTACCATCATGTTCTCACTCTCACTGATGACTTACGAAGATATGGGTATGTCTACTTAATGAAACACAAGTCTGAAACCTTTGAAAAGTTCAAGGAATTTCAGAGTGAGGTAGAGAATCAACGTGATAGGAAAATAAAGTGCCTACGATCTGATCGTGGTGGAGAATATTTGAGTCACGAGTTTGGCACACACATAAGGGAATGTGGAATTGTTTCACAACTCACGCCGTCTGGCACACCTCAGCGAAATGGTGTGTCTGATCGTCGTAATCGCACTCTATTGGATATGGTGCGACCTATGATGTCTCTTATCGACTTACTGCTATCATTTTGGGGATATGCATTAGAGACTGCCGCATTCACTTTAAATAGGGCACCGTCTAAATCCGTTGAGACGACACCATATGAATTATGGTTTGGAAACAAACCTAAGTTGTCGTTTCTGAAAGTTTGGGGTTGCGATGCTTATGTGAAGAAACTTCAATGTGAGAAGCTCGAACCCAGAGCGGAAAAGTGCGTCTTCATAGGATACCGCAAAGAAACTATTGGGTATACCTTCTACCTCAGATCCGAGGGCAAAGTTTTTGTTGTCAAGAATGGATCCTTTCTTGAGAAAGAGTTTCTCTCGAAAGAAGTAAGTGGGAGGAAAATAGAACTTGATGAGGTAATCATACCTCCACTCGAACCGGAGAGTAGCAAAGCACAGAAAGTTGTTTATGTGCAGCCTGCACCGACTGGAGAGGAAGTTAATGATGATGATCATGAAACTTTAGATCAAGTTGCTATTGAACCTCGAAGGTTCACAAGGACACGTTCCGCACCAGAGTGGTATGGCAACCCTGTCCTAGAAATCATGTTGTTGGACAAAGGTGAACCTTCAAACTATGAAGAAGCGATGGTGGGCCTGGATTCCAACAAATGGCTTGAAGCCAGGAAATTCGAGATAGGATCCATGTATGAGAACAAAGTATGGACTTTGGTGGACTTGCCCGATGATAAGCGAGCCATAGAAAACAAATGGATCTTTAAGAAGAAGACTGACATGGATGGTAATGTGACCATCTATAAGGCTCGACTTGTCACTAAGGGTTATCGACAAGTTCAAGGAGTTGACTACGATTGGACTTCCTCACCCGTAGCGATGATGAAGTCCGTCCGAATCATGTTAGCAATTGCCACATTTTATGATTATTAGATCTGGCAAATGGACGTCAAAACGGCATTCCTTAATGGCTTCCTTAAGGAAGAACTGTATATGATGCAGCCGGAAGGTTTTGTCGATCCTAAAGATGCTAACAAAGTATGCAAGCTCTAGCGCTCCATCTATGGGCTGGTGCATACATCTTGGAGTTGGAACATTCGCTTTAATGAGGTGATTAAAGCGTTTGGATTTATACAGGTTTATGGAGAACCCTGTATTTACAAGAAAGTGAGTGGGAGCTCTGTAGCATTTCTCATATTATATGTGGATGACATATTGTTGATGGGAAATGATATAGAACTTTTGGAAAGAGTAAAGGCCTACTTGAATAAGTGTTTTTCAATGAAGGACCTTGGAGAAGCTGCTTACATATTAGGCATCAAGATCTATAGAGATAGATCGAAATGCCTCATAGGTCTTTCACAAAGCACATACCTTGACAAAGTATTGAAGAAATTCAATATGGATCAGTCCAAGAAGGGGTTCTTGCCTGTGTTACAGGGTGTGAGATTGAGTACGACTCAATGCCCGACCATGGCACAGGATAGAGAAGAGATGAGTGTCATCCCCTATGCTTTACCCATAGGCTCTATTATGTATGCCATGCTGTGTACTAGACCTGATGTGAACCTTGCCATAAGTTTGGTGGGGAGGTACCAAAGTGATCCCGGAGCAGAACACTGGACAGCGGTCAAGAATATCCTGAAGTACCTGAAAAGGACCAAGGAGATGTTTCTCGTATATGGAGGTGCCGAAGAGCTTGCCGTAAAGGGTTACGTCGATGCTAGCTTCGACACAGATCCGGATGACTCCAAGTCACAAACTGGATACGTGTATATTTTGAACGGAGGTGTAGTCAGCTGGTGCATCAGCAAGCAAAGCATCGTGGCGGCATCTACATGTGAAGCGGAGTACATAGCTGCTTCAGAAGCAGCAAAGGAAGGAGTCTGGATGAAGGAGTTCATCACCGACCTAGGAGTAATTCCCAATGCGTCAGGCCTAATGACTCTATTCTGTGACAATACTGGAGCTATTGCCCTTGCCAAGGAGCCCAGGTTTCATAAGAAGACAAGACACATCAAGCGCCGCTTCAACTCCATTCGTGATTACATTCAGGAATGAGATATAGATATTTGTAAAGTACATACGGATCTAAATATCGCAGATCCGTTGACTAAACCTATCTAACGAGCAAAACATGATCAACACTAGAACTCTATGGGTGTTCGATTCATCACAATGTAACTAGATTATTGACTCTAGTGCAAGTGGGAGACTGTTGGAAATATGCCCTAGAGGCAATAATAAAATGGTTATTATTGTATTTCCTTGTTCGTGATAATTGTCTATTGTTCATGCCATAATTGTATTAACCGGAAACTGTAATGCATGTGTGAATACATAGACCACAACATGTCCCTAGTGAGCCTCTAGTTGGCTAGCTCGTTAATCAATAGATGGTCATGGTTTCATGACCATGGACATTAGATGCCGTTGATAATGGGATCACATTATTGGAGAATGATGTGATGGACAAGACCCAATCCTAAGCATAGCACAAGATCGTGTAGTTTGTCTGCTAAAGCTTTTCTAATGTCAAGTATCATTTCCTTAGACCATGAGATTGTGTAACTCCCGGATACCGTAGGAATGCTTTGGGTGTGCCAAACGTCACAACATAACCGGGTGGCTATAAAGGTGCACTACGGGTATCTCCGAAAGTGTCTGTTGGTTTGGCACGAATCGAGACTAGGATTTGTCACTCCGTGTGACGGAGAGGTATCTCTAGGCCCACTCGGTAAGACATCATCATAATGATCTCAATGTGACTAAAGAGTTAGCCACAGGATGATGTGTTACAGAACAAGTAAAGAGACTTGCCGGTAACGAGATTGAACAAGGTATAGGTATACCGACGATTGAATCTCGGGCAAGTGTCATACCGGTGGACAAAGGGAATTGTATACGGGATTGATTGAATCCCCGACATCGTGGTTCATCCAATGAGATCATCATGGAGCATGTGGGAGCCAACATGGGTATCCAGATCCCGCTGTTGGTTATTTACCGGAGAAGTGTCTCGGTCATGTCTACGTGCCTCCCAAACCCGTTGGGTCTACACACTTAAGGTTCGATGACTCTAGGGCTATAGGGAAATAGTGTACATGGTTACCGAAGGTTGTTCGGAGTCCCGGATGAGATCCCAAGCATCACGAGGAGTTCCGGAATGGTCCGTAGGTAAAGAATGATATATAGCAAGTGAGGATTTGGTTACCGGAAGTGTTCCGGGCATCACCAGTAACGTACCGGGACCACCGGAAGGGTTTCGGGGGTCCACCGGGAGGGGCCACCAGCCCTGGAAGGCTACATGGGCCAAGAGTGGGAGGGAACCAGTCCCTAGGTGGTCTGGTGTGCCTCCCACCTGGCCCAAGGCGCAGCAAAGGGGAGAGGGGGGCAAACCCTAGCGCAGATGGGTCCTAGGCCCACCCTAGGGCAGCCGCACCCCCTCTCCCCTCCCTTGGCCGCCGACCCCAATCCCATCTAGGGATTCCACACCCCCTAGGGTGGGAACCCTAGAGGGTGTGCACCCTCCTCCCCTCCTCCTATATATAGTGGGATTTTGGGGGCTGCCATAAACACGAGTTCCTCTCTCTCGCTCTCTCTCTCTCTCTCTCGGCGAAGCCCTACTCCTCCTTCTCCTCGTCCTCCATAGTGCTTGGCGAAGCCCTACCGGAGAACCACACAGCTCCACCGTCACCACGCCATCGTGTTGCCGGAGCTCTCCCTCAACCTTGCCTTCCTCCTTGCTGGATCAAGGCATAGGAGACTTCACCGGGCTGCACGTCTGCTGAACGCGGAGGCGCCATCGTTTGGCGCTTAGATCGGAATCCACCACGATCTGAATCGCTGCGAGTACGACTCCACCAACCGCGTTCTAGTAATACTTCCGCTTTGCGATCTTCAAAGGTATGAAGATGCACTCTCCCCACTCGTTGTTGGTTTCTCCATAGATAGATCTTGGTGACACAGAGGAATTTTTTTGATTTACTACTACGTCTCCCAACAAGGTAGAGGAAGGAGCAAATCTCAACTAACTAAGAGCTAAACCATTGCTAACCCTAGAGTGAAGGTGGGAGATGAGTATATATAGTCTAGGGAGAAGTGGGGGTGAGAAAGGGGTACGTGGGCCTTGGGCCCGAGCGGATGCACGGATGCAGGCCGGAAGTTCCGGGTTGGGTCGGAAGCTCTGGGGAAGGTCTGGGCAGGCTCCAGGGTTTCCAGAGAGTATGTACGCTGGAGTCGCCTGTGGTCGAGGTGGCCGGAGGTTCCGAGCAGGCCGGAAGGTCCGGGGTCCGGAGGTTCCGGGTAGGCCGAGACTTCCAGAGTCTTGTCCTCGCTTCTTCATCCTTCTCTTCCAGGCTTCCCTCGCGGATGGTGTAGTTGTACGTAGGTGCTGGCACTCCTCCTCGTCCTCCGTGAAGCTCCAACAATACCTATGCATGCACATGAGAGGAGTGTCAAGTAGTATACCATCCTCGAAGGGGTCAAGTGAACACGTGTAAAGGAGATGATTCACCTTTATGTATGTGAAGCAGATGTCGCACATGTCAATTGCCGAAGGGACTCTTGCCATGGTGATGTCCGTAGGATGCTCCGCATCAGCTTGTCAAGCAGGAAAGCAAGTAGGTGAAAGTCATCCCGTCAAGAACATCATGACCACTAAGAGACCGCTCAAGTTACTTCATATGGATCCTTTTGGACCTAATGTTTACAAGAGTCTCGGTGGAAACTCTTATGGTCTTGTTATAGTTGATGATTTTCCCAGATTTACTTGGGTATTCTTTCTTGATGATAAGTCGTAGGTACAAAAGATCTTCAAGAACTTTGCACGCAAAGAGCAACATCAATTTGAAGTGAATATCAAGAAGGTTCGAAGCAATAATGGATCAGAGTTCAAGAACACCCATGTGGATACCTTTCTTGATGAAGAGGGTATATCACATGAGTTCTCGGCTACGTACACGCCTCAACAAATGGAGTTGTTGAGAGAAAGAACCAAAGCCTCATTGAGATGGCAAGAACGATGCTTGACGAATACAAGACGCCAAGACACTTTTGGGCAGAAGCCGTGGAAACAACATGTCATGCCACAAACCGACTCTACTTGCACAAGCTTCTTGGTGAAATGGCATACGAGCTTCTCACCAGTAACAAACACCAAGTTGGATACTTTTGGGTATATGCATCTAAGTGCTACATTCTTGATAAGCATCGTCGTGCTAAATTTGCTCCCAAGTCTCATGAAGGTTTCCTACTTGGTTATGGATCGAACTCTCACACCTACCGTGTCTAGAACAACTTCACTCAAAAAGTTGAAGAGACGGTAGATGTGAAGTTTGATGAGTCTAATGGTTTGCAAGTCGAACAATTGCCAAATGATGTAGGTGATAAAGATCCTTCAGAAGCTATCCAAGATTTTCCCATCGGCAAGATTTGTCCCGTGGAGGTGAAGGAAAGTACTTCATCAACCCAACTGGAAGCTCCTACTTTGGATCAAGGTTACCGTCAAAACAACATGGAAGCATCCACAAGTGGTACACGACAAGATGAAGGAGAGGAGGAAGTACATCATGAAGATCCACCCCAACCTCCTTGACCACCACCTCAAGGAGACGACCACTTTGACAACAACAGAGATGAAGGAGATGATGATGAAGAAGAAGAAGCTCCTCCAACTAACAAGCCAAAGCTACCCCGAATTCGAGCACAAGTGACCAAGAACCATCCCCTAAAACAAATCTTTGGTGATATACAAACAGGGAGGATAACTCGCTCTAAAACTCGCCTAGCTAACTTTTGTGAGCACTATTCTTTCATATCTAGCATTGAACCCTTGAAGGTTGAACAAGCTCTTGAAGACGCAGATTGGGTGAAAGTTATGCATGAAGAGCTTTACAACTTCGAGAGGAATGAAGTGTGGACACTCGTGGAGAAGCCCAAGGACGAACAAAACATCATTGTCCCGAAATGGGTATTTTGGAACAAGCAAGATGAATACGGTCAAGTCGTATGCAACAAGGCTCGCCTCGTAACCCAAGGATACACGCAAGTCGAAGGTATGGACTATGGTGAGAACTACGCCCCCGTTGCTAGACTAGAATCCATTCGAATTCTTATTGCTTATGCCAATCACCATGACATCACTCTTTACCAAATGGATATTAAAAGTGCCTTTTTAAATGGAGAAATAGAGGAGGAAATCTATGTTAAACAAGCTCCCGGATTTGTAAATCCTAAGAAACCTAACCACATTTACAAATTTCGCAAAGCTTTATATGGTCTTAAGAAAGCTCCTCGTGCTTGATATAAATGTCTCACGAAGTTTCTTATTGAAAAAGAATTTGAAATTGGTAAAATTGACGCAACCTTATTCACAAAGAGAGTCAATGGTGAATTATTTGTGTGCCAAATTTATGTGGATGATATTATCTTTAGATCTACTAACGCACAATTTAGTGAGAAATTTGGAAGATTGGTATCAGAGAAGTATGAGATGTCTATGATGTGTGAGCTGAAATTCTTCCTTGGTCTACAAATCAAGCAAACGAGAGAAGGTACTTTAATCTCTCAAACAAAGTACACCAAGGACTTGATCAAGAAGTTCAACATGCAGGAGTGCAAAGGTATGAAAACTCCCGTGTCCACTAGCGGACACAATGATCTTACTAAGGAGGGTGAACCAGTTGATCAAAAGGTTTATCGATCAATGATTGGTTCATTGCTATATCTATGTGACTCCCGTCCAGATATTATGATTAGTGTTTGCATGTGTACTAGATATCAAGTTGCACCCAAAGAATGTCATCTTAAGGATGTGAAACGCATTGTGAGATACTTGATACACACACCAAACTTTGGCATTTGGTATCCCAAGGGATCGTCTTTTAATCTTGTTGGCTACTCTGACTCGTATTATGCCGGTGACAAGGTTGATAGAAAATCTACCTCGGGTACATGTGAATTTCTTGGTAGATCTCTCGTGTCTTGGTCCTCCAAGAAACAAAACTCGGTATCTCTATCTATTGCTGAAGCGGAATACATTGCTGCCGGATCATGTTGTGCGCAATTATTATGGATGACACAAATGCTTAAAGATTATGGAATCTATGTTAAAAATGTGCCATTACTTTGTGACAATGAAACTGCTATTAAGATTGGTCATAATCATGTGCAACATTCTGGAACCAAGCATATTCGATTTTGACATCATTTCATTCGTGATCATGTTGCCAAAGGAGATATTAGTCTTAAGCATCTTCGTGCTAACAAGAAATTGGCCGACATCTTTACTAAGCCACTTTATGAAAAAGTGTTTTGTCATTTGAGGATGAGTTGAACATCATTGATGCTTCAAACTTGAGCTAAGCTCACTCAGATGCATGCAAGGGAATGATCTTTATTGTCTATTGTATGCTAATATTATCTTGAATATCATATCTTGGAATTCTATGCTCCCTTGTCTTGCATATAACCCTTTTGTGGGTACTTGGAAGAACAACACTCCACAAGGTTGCCAACAACTCATATCTTAAGCAATCCTTTCATGACCAAGTATCCACACCTCTCCTTGATGATGAAAGGAAGAAGACAACAAAACATATCCTTGACATATATTTATCAATTGGTATCAACTCACAATTGGTATCATGTCATTTGAATATATCATGTTCTTCCTTGCATGACTAACCTATGTTGGTGAAAAGTGAACGAAAACAATAAGGATTTCTTCCAACTCAAGATGAACTCCATCAACTTTGAGCATCCTCATCAAGTTCACCTACAAGCTACGTCAAAAATATCACTCAAAGGTATGTACTCATATCCTTGATATAGCTTTACTCCAAGTCATGAGATAAAGCAACTCAAGCAATCTGAAGACATTAAATGCTTAATCAAAAAATGGTAACCCCATTTTGAGCTTAACGATGAGTATGGACTATGATCAAGTATTCTTGCTTGACTCCTTAAGTAAATATACTCTAATATAGGTGACCTAGTCACCGCCCATCATCTAGTCATAAGAATTGAATGGAAAACCCTTCTTGTGTTTCTCTTCGACATTTCCATTCAAATCTAACCTCGATGAAAATGTATTGCAAATCCTTTTGAAATTCATTGCAAATTCTTCTGAAAAAATCATTGCAAATCGTTTATGAAAATTCATTGCAAATCTTTGAGACGTTTGAGACATTCTGAAAAATATTGCATTTGACAAAGTTGCCAAGTTTATGTTTTCCAACTCGGAGCCTCTGATCACAAAAACTCCGTTCTACTGATATTGCAGTCCTACTGCAGAAACACATATCGTTGCCACCGATCCTTTGCCTCAGAGCCACCAACCTCTATGCACTATGTCTGCTCTATTTTATGATAAACTCAATGATTCCAATGATGTAGGGGAGAAACATCAAGAGATATAATCTCAAATAATCAAGGATCCCCACATCTATGATCCCTTTTATCTATCCCTTGTGACCTTTTTGGAAATTAATGCCAAAGGGGGAGAAATATCAAAGATTCAAAGCATACATAACAAAGGGGGGATATTCATACCAAAGGGGGAGATATATATCTAAAGGGAAGAATATCTAAGCATTATTGCTTTAGGGGGAGAGATGATCATGAAAATAAGAAGTGTAACCTTATCATATAAAGGGGGAGAAAAGTTATCAAGGATCCCTTATCACACAAACACTTTTTAAGGAGAAGAGAGAAGAATGTATTTGAAATTTAATTCTCATATGATTTAGATTTTCTCAGCCCTACCTACTCTCAATATCTATATATTATGATTCAGGAAGATAGGAAAACTTTCACAATTGGTGTCTAGGGGAGAAAACTCTAAACTTATTTGGTATCTTGGTACTCTTGATTCCATTTGCATTTGCACTATACAATACACTTGTGTTTCCTAACATTGTTTTCTCAAGTGTGTTCCTACTATTAAATGATCAAGGACCTCAATGTAAGTATATGCATCATATTCTTGTTCACCACTTGACATCGAAGCACCACGAATTACCATACTTCAACAAAACAAAGTATGAGGCTTACAAAACAAGCCGGAAACAAATTCATAACAGAGATTTCGTCTGATATTTTCATGGTAAAGTTAGTCCGGAAACAAGGTAAGTATATGCATCATATTCTTGTTCAAGATGACCTCTTGCTCCTTGCACATATTGTTTGCAAGAGTGAGTCTTAAACATGAAATCATTTCATTCTCATATATTTGACACATATTGCCAAGATATACATGACTTCTCATGTACTTCCTACCATGTGTGTGTCCATGCATTCAAAAGCAACTATCCTTAAAATGGATTGCACACATCTAGGGGGAGCTTGTATCAGTCATGTATCCCTCAAAGTCTTCATAAATTTTAGCATGTCTTAAATTTAAGCTTTGATTGTATGTTGTCATCAATTACCAAAAAGGGGGAGACTGAAAGCACAATATGTTCCCTTGGTGGTTTTGATAATTCATGACAACATACATTGTCTCTTGGACTAACACTTTTATCTAGTGTATTTCAGATAAAGTCCACAGAGAAGGTTGGATAAGGAGTGTGGAGAGTATCCCCAAGAAGAAGAAGAAGAAGAAGAAGAAGGAATAGCATTGGAAAAATCTTCAAGCAAGAGGACTCTACATTTTACTTTGTGAGAAATCACTTTGAGTCCATAGGAAAGCCAATACTGTCAAAAGGGGGTATGGTATTGTTGGTGAGCAAAATGCTCATACGTGCACAAGTGATAGTCACCACATACACCCACAAGCTCTTCCACAAAAGTCTGTCCAAAGCTAAATATCCAAAATCGATGCAACCAACACTCCCCACTCAGTGCCACCGATTCTCAGCCTCAGACAGACTCAGCCAAACCCTAACCCTTCGGTGCAACCGATTTTGATTCGGTGCCACCGAGTTTGGGTTGCCAACTTTCTATTATGCAAATTCAAAAAATCGGTCCAACCGAGTTTGTTGAATCGGCGTCACCGAGTCTGGCCATCTTACCGCTGGTCACCTTACCGATGCAACTGAGTTATATATATCGGTCTCACCGAGATTCAAAAGTTGCTACTGTAAGGGCATATTTCTCCTTAAGAGGTTTTGGTGATTGATGACAATATGTTTGCGGACTAATCGTGTGCGTTGAGCTTTTCAGATAAATCAGGTCTAGGCACAAGATGATTCAGTGCCCCTCGGAGTCTCTTGAAGACGGTTGTTCCTTACGTTTCTTTTCGGCGGATTTGATTTGTAGGAAAGCCGTACTATCAAGAGGGGGTCCGCATCGAAAAGGTCTGGGTGGAATCAACACGTGCACATTTATCCTTTGCCCATCTTTCCCTCTCTTCATTGGAGCCCCCAACCTGTTATCTCTCTCTCTCTGTGTGCAAAAAGGAATGCCTGTGAAGTGTTTGAGTTCAGTGGCCAGCGATAGTACCGCCCCAGGGTGCGGTAGTACCGCACGAGCCCGCGGTAGTACCACTCGTGGTTGCGGTAGTACCGCAGGTCGCCGCGGTAGTACCGCTCCAAAGGAGCGGTAATACCGCTTGCCCCTGGCCTGACCTCTACCTCTGCGGTAGTAGGCACGGATGTAATTTATTACATCCGCCCTGCTACGGTAGTACCGTGATTCCTGCACGGTACTACCGTGCGGACTTTTTTCGCACAGTTTCCTATGCGGAGGTTGGCACGGAAGTTATTTTTTCCTTCCGTGCGCCTCCAGTACCTGCCTCTGTCGAGCCGTGCGGTAGTACCGCACGGGCTCACGGTAGTACCGCTGTGGCGGTCCTACCGCTAGCACCGTAGTGCTATTTGGCCAGAGCCAGGTACTTCCGCACAAGCGGTAGTACCGCACTGCCCTGCGGTAGTACCGTAAGCCATCACGGTAGTACCGTGGGTTCTGCGGTACTACCGTAATGTGTGGGGCTGGCAAGTGTGTAATGGTTGGAACTTTCCCCCTACTATATAAGGGAGGTCTTCTTCTCCAAGAAGGTGATCTCTTCCTTCCCAAAACTCCATTGTTGCTCCAAGCTCCATTTTCGCTCGATCTCTCTCCCTAGCCAATCAATCTTGTTGATTTCCTAGGGATAGGTTGAGAAGGCCCGGATCTACACTTCCACCAAGAGAAATTTGATTCCCCCCACTAATCCTTGCGGATCTTGTTACTCTTGGGTGTTTGAGCACCCTAGACGGTTGAGGTCACCTCGAAGCCACATTCCATTGTGGTGAAGCTTCGTGGTGTCGTTGGGAGCCTCCAATTCAGTTGTGGAGATAGCCCCAACCTTGTAAAGGTTCGGTCGCCGCCTTCAAGGGCACCAATAGTGGAATCACGGCATCTCGCATTGTGTGAGGGCGTGAGGAGAATACGGTGGCCCAAGTGGCTTCTTGGGGAGCATTGTGCCTCCACACCACTCCAACGGAGACGTACTTCCTCACAAGGGAAGGAACTTCGGTAACACATCCTCGTCTCCACCGGTTCCACCTTTGGTTATTTCGCACCTTTACTTCTACAAGCATTTATTGTATCATTTTACTTGCTTGTTTGTGCTTTTGTATTGAGTAGCATCATATAGGCTTGTCACCTAGTTGCATATCTAGTTAACCTATTTGTTGCTTAACCTTTATTGTTAAAGAAAAGCTAAAAATTGGTTGTTGCCTATTCACCCCCCCCCTCTAGTCAACCATATCGATCCTGTCAGCTACCTTTTAGGCAACTCAGTACCACTGAGATTAACATATCGGTGTCATCGAGTTGGACTTATTAGGTGTAATGGTTGGATTTTTGGAGATGCCTATATATACCCCTCCACTCGTAAGAGAAGTACTCAGAACAGATCCCTACTCATACCAACTGATTTTTTGAGAGAGAGACACCTACTCATGTGTTGAGATCATGCCATTCCATTCCAACCATATGAATCTTGATCTCTAGCCTCTCCAAGTTGCTTTCCATCCAATCAATCTCTTCCACCAAAGCCAAATCTGTGAGAGAGTGATTGTGTGTTGAGGAGTCTATCATCTTGAAGCACAAGAGCAAGGAGTTCGTCGACATTATCGAGCCTATTACCTTCTGGAGGGTGGTGCCTCCTAGATTGGTTTGGTGTCGCTTGGGAGCCTCCTACTTCGTGTTGTGTAGTGAACCAAGAAGTTTGTAAGGGTAAGGAGATCGCCTACTTCGTGCAGATCTACCCCGAGTGAGGCTAGTCCTTCGTGGACGGAAGCCGTTATGGAATAGTCAAGGTTGCTACTTCATGGACCCTTATAGTGGATCCCTCCATGGACTCTCGTGACTGTTACCCTCCGTGGGTTGAATACTCCATAAACATGGATGTACGATAGCACCACCTATCGGAACCATGGGAAAAATCTTTGTGTCCTTCATGTGTTTGATCTTCCTATCTCTACTCCTTACTTCCATGTGCAATGTCTTTACTTTCCGCTGCTATACTTGATGACTTGCATGTGTAGGGTGTGTTAGACTTGCTATAATTGCTAAAATCTGCCAACACATAACTTTGCATCTTCTGTAGATTTTAAATTCCTACTAGTAGTCTATTCACCCCCCCCCCTCTAGACATACTCTTCTAGTGATCCCACACCCACCACACAAAAAAGAGAAAGAAAAATAATGAAAGAAAAAAGGAAAAAAGAAACAATGAGAGAAAAATAGAGAAGGGACTTGCTACTATCCTTTACCAAACGTGTGCTTGAAATTAGCACCAAATTCTTCATATAGAGAGTCTCCTGATTTGTCATTTTCTTATACTAGTGGGAATTTTTCATTATAGAACTTGGCTTGTATATTCCGATGATGGGCTTCCTCAAATGCCCGAGGTCTTCATGAGCAAGCAAGTCGGATGCACACCTACTTAGTTTAATTTGAGCTTTCATACACTTATATCTCTTAGTTCATCCGTGGCATGGCAATCCCTACTCCCCGCATTGATATCTATTGATGGGCATCTTCATAGCATGTTCAGACGCCTAGTTGATGCGATACTTTCTTCTCCACTTTACCCATTTGAAACCTACCACCATACTCTATTCCACCTATATGTTATGCCCATGGTTAACGCTCATGTATTGAGTGAGGTATAAAATGTTGAAGCACGTTAAAAACTACGATCCAATTGCTTGGTTTGAAACCGGCGTGCCCATCATTTATACTTTATGCTAGGAAGACCAAGCATGACAGGTTATATGATTTTGTAGGGATAGCATTCTTTAGCATTGTTATTTTTAAAGGACATGATCGTTTGTGAGTAAACCTGACTATTGATGTATTTATATCAAATGATATACTATTGCCTTGAATCACTTGTATCTTGATATTCATGCCATGATTATACATTTGTTCAAGATTAGGTTAGATATCATTCCACATCAAAATTATCTTTTTATCCCGAGGATGACCAAGAATTAAGCTTGGGGGATGTTGATACGTCTCCGCCGCGTCTATAACTTTTGACTGTTTCATGCCAATATTCTACAACTTTCATATACTTTTGGTAACATTTGTATCATTTTAGGGACTAACTTACTTATCTAGTGCCCAGTGCCAGTTCCTATTTTTTCTATTTTTTTGTTTCATGGAAAATCCATATAAAATGAAGTCCAAATGCGATAAAACATTACAGAGATTTTTCAGAATATATGTGAATTTTTGAAAGAAGAATCAACGCAGCATGGTGCCCGAGGCTCTCACAAGCCAACGGGGCACAACCAGGGGGTGGTCGCGCCATGATAGCTTGGGGCCACCCCATAAGTTGATTGACGCCCTTCTTACGCCGCAGGAAAGATAATTTCCCGATAAAAATTTCCTCAAAATTTCAGACTAATCGGAGTTACAGATCCATATATTTAAGAAACGTTGAAGGGGTCAGAAAATAGTCGCAGAAACAGGAGAGAAACAGAGAGAGATCCAATCTTGGAGGGGCTGTTGCCCTCCGGGAGCCATGGTGGCCATGGACCAGAGGGTAAACTCTCCTCCCATCTAGGGTGGATACCAAGGAACAAGAAGGAGGGGTCTCTCTTCTGGTGACGCCGAAGTGTCATCGAGGCAACCCTTGTGATGGCGATATACACCAACAACTTCGCCGCCCTCACCGCCATCACCTTCCCTCATCTATTTACAGTAGTCCACTCTCCCGCATTCCGTTGTACCCCCTACTTGAATATGGTACTTTATGCTTCATATTGTTATCCAATGATTTGTTGTTATCCTATGATGTTTGAGTAGATTCCTTTTGTCCTATGGGTTGATTGATGATCTTTATTGGTTTGAGTTGCGTGGTTTATTTTGGTGATGTCCTATGGTGCCTTCCGTGTCGCGCGCACATGGGGGATTCCCGTTTTAGGGTTTTGTAATACATTCATGATTCACTTATAGTGGATGACTAGAGTGACATAAGCTTACACCCAAATAAGGAGGTTGTTGCGTATGGGAATAGAGGGGACTTGTTACTTAATGCTATGGTTGAGTTTTACCATAATGATTTCTAGTAGTTGCAGATTGTTGCAAGAGGTCCAGTCATAAGTTCATATCATCCAAGTACAGAAAGTATGTTAGCTCATGCCTCTCCCTCATATAAAACTGCAATAATGATTATGGATCTTGTTATCAATTGCCTAGGACAATCTTGCAAATCCTACCACCACTTTTCCACACTCGTTGTATTTACTTGATTGTTCCTTTATTAAAACCACCTAATGTTTATTTCCACATTATTTATTATCTTGCAAAACTACCTACAAAGTACTTTAGGTTTTATTCCCACAAAATTGTTCCATACTTGTTCTAGATAAAGTAAGCGCTAGCGTGCGTGGTATTGTATCGGTGGTCGACAGAACTTGAGAGAATATTAATTCTACCTTTATCTCCACAATGGGTTCGACACTCTTACTTATCGAAAAAAGGCTACAAACGATTCCCTACATTTATGGCTTATCAGGTCTCCAAGCATAGAGTTTTGTAGGGCATTAGCAATTTTTCCCTCAAGTGGATGACCTAGGATTTATCAATCTGTGGGAGGTGTAGGATGAAGATGGTCTCTGTCAAACAACCCTGTAATTAAATATAATAAATCTCTTGTGTCCCCAACACACCCAATACAATGGCAAATTGTATAGGTGTACTAGTTCGGCGAAGAGATGGTAATAGAAGTGTAGTATGGATAGTAAAAACAGGTTTATATAATCTGAATAAATAATGATAGCAAGGTAGAAAGTAATAAACGATGAGCAAAACGATACAACAATGTTTGGAAATAGGGCACATGGTTCATACTTTCACTAGGGCAATCTCTCAACGGTGCTAAGATAATAGAACCATATAACCATCCCTCAACATGCGATAAAGAATCACTCCAAAGTCTCTATCTAGCGGGGAACATAACAATAAATTATTGTAGGTAGCAAAACAACCTCAAAGTTATCCTTTCCGATCAATCTATTGAGCCATCCCTATAAGTGTCACAAACAGCCCTAGAGTTCATACTAGAATGACACTGATGATAAGCATCTATCAACCCAAATGTCATCTAGATACTCCAATGTTACCACAAGTATCCGTAGGTTAATTATTCGACATGCATCAAACAATTTCAGATTCATCATATTCAATCTAACACACACAAAAATTCTAAGAGTACCCCAAGATTTATATCGAAAAAGTAGGAAAAAAGTGTGTATCAACCCATATTCATAGATTACATCAATGTCTCCGTGGGAATCCGCAAGTTGATTACCAAAACATATATCAAGTGAATCAATAGAACACCCCCATTCACCACGGTATCCACATGCAAGACATATATCAAGTGTTTTCAAACCAAAGTATTCAATCCAACATAATGAGATCTCAAAGGGAAAGACTCAAATCATCAGATCAAGTTAGAGAGGGAAGAACACCAAATGATCCAACTATATTAACAAAGCTCGCGATACATCAAGATCGTACCATGCCAAAACATGAGAGAGAGAGAGAGATCAAACACATAGATACTGCTACATACCTTTAGCCCCGTGGGTGAACTACTCCCTCCTCATCATGAAGACCGTCGAGATGATGAAGATGGCCTCCGGTGATGATTTCCCCCTCCGACAGGTTTTCGAAATGGGCTTCAGATAAGATTCCTTTGATACACAAAGTTGCGACGGCGGAGCGGAAGTTCTCGGTTAAGTTTCGGGGGTCTTGAATATACAGAAAATGTTGGCATTGGAATCACGCGGAGAGCAGCCACAGGGGCCCACAAGGTACCTGGGCACGGCCACCCCATGGGCGCACCCAGATGCCTTGTGGGTCCCCTGTGGGTCTTCTGGTACTTCGTCAAAGCTTTCCGGGACCCTTTCCATAAAAATATCATCAAAATTTTTTGTTCAATTCCGAGAACTTTTATTTTCTACACAAAAACAACACCATGGTAATTCTGCTGAAAACAACGTCAGTCTCGGTTAGTTCCAATTAAATCATATAAAGTGCATCAAAACCATATAAAATATTGTAAACATGGGTAAATATGACATGAATACTTCATAAATTATCGATACGTTGGAGATGTATCGGCCGTTTGTGTAGTTCCACGCGATATCGAAGCAGGAGACGGCGTACCTTCAGCATTGGAGGATGCCCACCTTGGTGGAGAGCGTGCCCAGGCTGAGCAGTAGATGGAGCTCGAGTGCCGTTGAACATGGGAGGATAAGGATCATCGAAAGAGGGAGGCAGGGGAGCACGCCCAACAGCCTATGCCACTGCCGCTGGCGCCGCCATCGCAGGATGCTGCTTGGGCCTGGGAGGCGGCGTTCCCTTGGCCTGCCCTGAGCCAGAGCTCATCGACCTCACTGGCCCGAGGGAGGACGACAATGCCTAGGGCAACGCGAGGGGTGACAAAAAAATTTATGTTTAATTATGTTTGTGTGGATTGGACCGACGTTTGATCAGAGTTTTAATGTTTAATTATGGTTGTTTTGACTTCTAAATTTTGAGTTATTTTAAGTCTGCAGTGATGGTTGTTTGGACTTCTAAAATTTGAGTTATTTTAAGTCCGCGTTGAAAAAATTGGATGGGTGCATGCACAGAGCGAGACGCAAAATCAGACACAATCGTCAGCTCGCCGACTCAAACACACAAAACACACAAAAAAGAAAACAGACAATCCGCGCATCCTTTTGAGCCAGTCCATGGGAATTGCTCTTAGAGAAACTTCATCCGTGCGACCCAAACGAACGCGCAGTTTGTCCTCGTTTTATCCGTTTGGGTCGGCCCGACAGACACCCATGTCCGCTTTTCGAAATGGGTCGGCGCTTGCGCCCAACACTTCCATGACCCATTTTTAAGGCGATGCGGAAATAATACATGACAAGTATTTTGAAAATAAGAAACATTAATTAAACATTAATGTTGGCCTCAACGGCAGGCGATAGTCCACGAGTCCATCATACATTAAGTAAAAAACATTAAATTAAACTTACAACTAGGAGGCGCGCTGCCCTAGGCGTCCTCCTCGTCGTTGTCATCGGGGTCGGTGAGGTCGACGAGCGTCGTCGTCGGGCCAGCCCAAGGGAACGCCGTGTCCCAAGCGGCGGCGACTTCGTCTGTGGGTTGGGCTCCGGCACGACACTCCTCCTCCTCCGCCTCGGCCTCGCGCTCCAACCGTTCGAGCCGCCGCCCCTCGAGCCCCTCCTCCGTCAGCCGCCATTGCCGTTAGTGCTCCACGTAGACCTGCTCCTGCGTCGGCATTGCCTTCCACCAGACGGGTGGCACGCCCACCCAATCATGCACTACCCCATCCCATACGTAGCTCTCCCCTATGGGAGGCCCCTGTTCGGGCTTGGCAGGGGATGGCGGGGCCAGCGGTAGATGACCCAGTTGCCGGCAGCGAAGAGCGCCATGGCCTCCGCCAGGCGTGGCTGGTAAGTCGCCTCCTCCTCCTCCCCCTTGCGCCACTCTTCCTCCTCGCTTTCATGGAGAGCAGCCGCCGACGCCTCCTAATAGGCGGCATCCTCCTCTTGAAACTCGTCGCGCACTACGAGGGGCGACGGGGTGCCAGCCCGCACGATGCCGTGTTGGCGCTACTTCTCGTGCTCAAACCCAAACCAGACCTACCAATCGAGAGAGTCTGCAGCGTAGGCGGGGTTGAGCTGCTGCTCCGACATCAGCTGCTACCGCCGGCGCCTCACCTCCTCCGCATGGGCCCGCGCCGACCACCAGCACCGGAATCCTCTCCGGATCCAAGTGCTAGTCATGTGGCAGCGTCACGTCGGGGTAGGGGAGGGGGGATGTGATGCTCCAAGTGCCACCTCGCCTGGTGCACTGGGACACTTATCCGCTGCCGAGGTGGGCGGGAAGACGATGATGGGGGCGCGCGCACCAAGGGACGGCGGGGGCCTTGCCCTTGTTCTTGCCCGAGCTAAAGCTTGAGCTTGCCTGAGAAGAAACCCATAATGGGTAGGGTTTGTCATCGGCAAGGGAGCGCAGGGGTGGCTAGATGGGGACAGCTTCTGCAAGCGGATGAGGACCCCCTCACCCGGATTAAAAAGGACATCGCGGTCGTTGACGCATGAGCTCACGATTGTTATTCGTCATTAATAAAGATGTGGGCGTAGTTTCCCAAGAGGATGCGTGGCACGGACACGAACACATTTTAGCTCCGAATTTGGGCCTAAAATGGGTCTGCGGCAAACGCGAAGCAAACACATTTTAAGAATAGACTGACGCGTTGGGTCATTATTTTTATTCATGGCGACCCAAGCGAACTAGTGATGGATGAAATGGGTCGTTGGCTGGAGTTGCTACTCGTATTAGAGTTGCCCTTATCCCGTTTACTGAACACGCCAGTACAAGGAGGCATTTAGGCAAACTCCAGCGCGCGACCCCATCCTGTCCGGGGCTGTCCGTTTGGGGTAAAACGGACAAAGCCCACGGCCCAGTGCGCGTCGTCCTGGACGCATCTTGTCTGTTTTATGTTCAGGCCGACCCATTTCCGGCGCAAACATGCGCCCGGTTTGGGTTCAGGCGGACAGCGAGCGGACGCGCTCAAGCCCTCCTCTCGTCTGCCTCGGGGACGCGTGGCGGGCGGCCACCTACCTCCCAAAGCCCTTATTTACTTTGCACGACCAGTAGGCCCCGCCTGTCATTCACTCAGGTGGGCGATCGCCGTCCTTCTTAAATGTGGAAGCCGTGGACCGTCAGTCCACGCGTCCCACTCCTCTCCTTCTGCCTTCTCGAGACCGACACCAAAACCCTAGCAATCTCCCCCTCCCTCGAGCTCTCCAGTCGCCGACAGCAATGGGGTGGTGGAGCACCGGCCGCAAGGAGAAGGGGGCGCACGACCACGAGGCTGGGTCATCGTCCGGCTGCCGCTGTCGTCCTTCTCCTCCGCCACGGCCTGCTCCGGACCCCTTCACCATTGCCCCTACGGGCGTCCCGGCGAGCTCTCGGAAGTACATCCATGCGGATGTTTGCCGCCGCTATTGGGAGACAAGGACGCCGCTCCCCTAGAGCGACGTGCACTTGCCGAACAACTGGCATTTGTCCGCGGATCGGGTGTCGATCCTGCCGGTGCCGTTGAGCGGCCGTGCTCGCCGGGACGAGATCCAGCGTCGCCGACGCCGTCTCCCCGACAACCTCTACGATGACCCGAGGTACGCCGTCGATTCGCCCTTATGGGACACTTGGTTCCGCGACGAGCACGACATGCGCCGCGCGTCGTACTTTGTCGGGGACACCAATAGCCCGCCTCGGGCCCGTGCAGAGCGACGGGCGTGCCCTCCGAGACCACCCCAGGTGCACGGGCATAAGCGGGTGCGTGGCCTGACGCCGACCCCGTCGCCGTCACCCTCTCCTTTGCCACCACCACCTCCTCGCATGACCGAAGAGGAGGAGGCCCGGCTCGTCCAGCATGTCATGGAAGATTCCATGAACACGTACGATGAGCGCCAGTGGGTGGGGCTAGAGACGGCGATGGCCCTCTCCGCGGTCGGCGACGTGGCCATCCCGGAGCTGGAGATGGCCGACGCTGTGGAGGTGAAGGAGGAGGTGCACGAGGAGGAGAAGCCCGCGTTTGACCCGCACCTCTAGTGGGCCAGCGCTGGAGGTGGTCGTGCACGACCACGGAGATGGCCCAGACGGTGAGGGTCGAGCATTGGTGCCCCACGCCGGCGTGGTCACCGAAGCGCGAGTCATCGCCGCGCGGGGAGGTGGTGCAGGCGCCACCAACCTTCCAGGGACCGCCGGCCCATCTTTGGACGGTGCCGCCGTACGTCGACCTCGCTGGCGACGATAACAACGACGACAGCGCCTAAAGACGGCGACGATCACGACAGCAATGCACGGCGACGTATTTTTCTGGGTTTTTTATTATGTTATTAATTAAGGATTATGAGCCGTAAACAATATTTTAATGTATAATTATTAATGTTTGTGTTTTATTTATTTTTTCTGGCTTTTTTTTGAATTTCTAAAAAAAATTAAATGCCCAGTCTGCTCCGAACGATTTGGGATGCGACCACGCACCCAAACACGAGCAGATCGGAACATGGACACAGCTCCATTATCGTCCCAAAGAACAGAATCCGACTCAAAGGCCAGAGTGCAGTGGAGTTAGCCTTACCAATGGCCGTTCCCATGCGGCAAAAGAGCAAGACGGTGCGGCGCGGGGCTCTGCGTTGGGCCGCGGGGCCACTGCGCCACGCCAAGGCCAGAGTGCAGTATCCAATGCCTCACTCTGCCCGAGCCATCGTCCTCTGACACAGGTCAGTGCATGCAAAGCTACAGGCCTGCGGACTGCCCCCGAGCCGAGCCCGAGCCCCAGAAGAAACCACTCCCCCCGGTCACCCCGCCACCGCGGCACGACCCCCACAGCCCAACACGACGAGAAAAATAATCGCTTGCCTGCCACACACATGCCGCAGGCGCACGCACAGCAACGAGCAAGGACGCATGCCATCGAACTCACCAGATTTATACTACGAGTAGTTTCAAAAGCTGCCCAAGAAAAAGTTACACGACGCGACAAAATCCCCGCGGATTTTGCCCCACGCCCATGCGCCATGACCGACGCGGTGGGAACGGGATGAGGCCCTCGACGTCAGGTTGCGCGCGCAGCGGCGCTGTGGGTGGCGTGGAGGATGCCGATGCCGCGGGGCGGGGCGGCGGCGGTGGTGCCGTTGTGCGCCGGGGCTCCTTCCACAGGCTTTCTTGAACGGCCGCGGCCCCGGTGGACGTGGCGCTCGCAGTACTTGTGCCCCTGCACCACGTCGCGGGAGCACCGCCACTTCTTGCCGTCCGTGCGGCGGCACCGCCCGGGCTCCGGCTCCATGCTGCTCCGGTAGTCGAAGCACAGGCTCCCCAGCCCAATCACTGTCATTCAAAGACGACCAACGGCTCATCCAACAACCCACCGACACTACTGCACGGGGACGGCATAGGAAACACAGAGATCTTTTTTCATTTTCAGTTGTGTCGTGGCACGTACGGGAGGGGAAGCGGTGCGGGCCGAAGGAGGACGCGGCGACGCTCTTCCAGATGGGCAGCACCAGGTGCACCGGCACGGGCGCCCCCGCCGCGAAGTAGCGGTAGATGAGCACCTGGTGCTCCAGCTCCTGCTGCTGCATGAACGTCAGCACCGACTTCGCCGCCGCCGCCGCCGCCCGTGCTTTGAAGGCGTGCTGCTCGCCACGGCTATCGCCGCCGAGCCCCAGGCCGAGGCCAAGACCCAGCGGCGACGAGGCCGCCATCGTCACCGCCCCTACGAGGCAACAACACATTGAACAACTCAACATCTTCAGGTGAACACAAGCTTACGGCTTCCCTGGTGTGCCTGGACGTACCGGCGTTCTCGTCGGCGGAGGAGAGGCGGGGCAGCTTGGACGGCGGCTGCAGCGAGTCGCCTTTCTCGTCGGCCATGAGGAGATTCCGGCGTGCGCCTTGTTGGTTTCGAAGTGTGATGGAGCGAGAGGGTTCTTGACTCTTGAGACGGGGGTCAGTGCTTTTGTCAGAGGAAGTGTGATGCAGTGTGGATATATTTATGCGTGATGGCTGGCTCCCTCCCTCCATCGTCTGGCTCTCTCTCTGGTTGCTCGGTAAAGTTCTGTGCGCAGGCAACGGTAACTGTCAAACTGACGGGATGCAGAGGGCGTAGAACTGTGGCGGACGCGCGTGAGCGCGAAGCTGGCACGGCATGGCGAGGGCCCTGGTGCCGGGACGCAGGGAGACGACACGCATGTTTTTTAGCCCCTATGCTCGTGTTTGGCATTCATTTCAGCGTTGGACGGACACCGCCGCGTGACTTCGTGAAAATGCGGTGCCCACGTCAAATGCGAGACACACGAACTAGACCCACAAAACTTTACGGATCAGCTAACTTGTCATGTTTTAATTGGGTTTATTTAATAACTTACTCCTTCTAATTAACCGGGCCCCCGATTTGACTGGTGGGCTGGCGCCCAGCCCGTAAAATCCCTGCAAGTTGCGCGTTGATATAGGAAAGCTGGAGGGCAACATGACCTTCCTTAGGCCGACTACCACGGACGACCCCAAAAGAACACCGATTCATTCGGACAATGTCCGTTTGGATTGGACGACGAGGCATAACCGTTTTATATTTGTGACAGTGCATTCAACGACAGACGCATTTCAACCGATCGCATGCATACTTTGCAAAAAAAATATCCGTAATTAGCACCATGGTCATAGTTTACGTAAGCAGTCGTTTTTATATCAGTACTTTTTCCGTCCGAAATTACTTGCCATCAAAATGGAAATAAATGTATGTATCTAGAACTAAAATACGTATAGACACATCCATTCCTATGACAATTAATTTCGGACGGAGGAAGTATATAGAATGAACATCATAGTTTCGCACCGGCAATCAAAAAGCCAGTGGCTGGTTGCAAGCACACAAAATTTAGTTTGAGTCTCCCGGCCTCCCTAGTTCATGCCAGCACACAAGCCGGTTCAACCATCTTGGTCGAGCATATCCTTTTCTATTTTCTTGAACCAACTTTTTTAGACATCTTGCTCAAATCCACGGTCATGAAAACTAGTGCCACCTCTTGCTTTGGTGCTTTGATTAGTGGCCTCGATCTCGAGCTTTTTCTTTGGACGGCCTCCTCCATGTCGAGTTTCTTCGTTTGGAGTTCGATGTAGGCCTTCATTTGCTCATATTTTACTTGGCGCTTCCTCTCGTCACTTGCTTCATTTTGGTCACCATGCATCGTAAAGTTTTTGCAAGGCGAAAGATGTCGCATCACGCTTCTCGTCCACCTTCGAGTTGGTCTTGCTCATCGACCTCTTCACTCCATCTTCATCAATCCTCCATGCTCCTTTAGAGAGGCATATTTATCTTTGAACTTGGGGCTATCTTTGACGAGCGTCCACCAATGGGTGAGGGTGAATGGTTTGTTCGCATGCCAGGCCTTGAAGGCATCCAAAGTTTGGAATGCCTACACAATCAAAGTGAATACCACAAATGTAACTGTGAAGAACACAAAACGCAACAAAACGTGAACATGGCATATGAACGAAGAGAAGAAGAAGTTGTCACATCCCAGATTTTCTCCCTAATATGATATGTTAAAATTTTCACAGGGAATTGTTTTTCCCCAACAAAACCTCTTGATGGATTGCTTGTTAGCTAAATTGCTTGCTTGATTGATCATACAGTTAAAACCCCAATGCAACTAGTGGAAACCTAACTAGCCTATAGTTGGAACCCACGCCATTTGAAATATTGTTGAGCAAAAGTATTTTAAATAAGTCCCAAGAAAATCCAAATCAAATTAAAGTCCCTACAAGGATTTGAGTTGGAATCATTTTGAAACCAATTTAAATCAAAAGAGAATTTAATCAAAGTTGTTTTTGCATTTGAATTTAACATGAAATATAGTTCCACAAGTCCAAATGATGATCTAGACCCCTACCTAATTTCAAACTTAATTTGAAACAAATTTGGTTTTGAACCAAATTCAAATTCAAAATGAAAATAAAAGTGGAGAAATTAATTGCCTAAAAAATGCCCTAAAGAAATGTGCAACATTTCACAAATATTCCATTTGGAATATAGAAAACATTCACTATTTAATGAAAAATAAAATTCAAAACCTATTTGAATTTACAAACAAACAGAAAAAGAAAGAAAAACAGAAGGGAAAGGAAAAGAAAAGGAAACCCAGCTAACCCCATCCCCACGCCCCTCCCTCTCTCTTGCCCCGAGACACTGACATGCCAGATCCGCATGTGAGCTTCACCCCTCACCTCACCGCAAGCGCGGCCCCACCTCACCCATGTCACCCCGGCCACCCCCACACCTTAACGAGCCCCTATAAACCCCCGTAGACACCCTCGGTCCGTTTCCACTCTCCCCCGCGTCTCTCCGTCACCAGATTGGTTGCCCTCGAGCTTGGACCTCCATGGCGGTCGGTGAGCTCCGACTAGCGATTCTGCCCACGCGGGTGAGTCCCCCTCGTGCCTTTGGCCTTGGTCCTAACCCCCTCACCCCCCTCTACCTCCCTCGCCTCTCCTTTCTCTCCAGGCATGCCAAATCAAGTGCAAATACAACACCCGAAGGCCCCCCGAGGGCCACCGCCGCTCCATCCGCTCGCTGTCGCCACGTGAGGATGCCCACAGTGACCTCGTGACCACCATCGGACCAGTCGTCTTGGGTCGGACCCCGTCAACCCATCCCCACGCCCGGAAGACCATCGAAGGCATCGCCCGTGTCATCATCGGCATCTCCTCCGTCTTCGATGATTTTGCGTCGCCTACTGAGCTCTTCCCCCTCCCTGTCGTCGGATCTAAATTCTACTGCTAGGATGAGAATACTTAAGTCCTCGAAGGGGTACGCAATCTCATCCATCCATCTTAGATCCAACGGCCATGACTTAACCCAGCCTCGAATCAGTATCAGCCAACCAAAGAGTGTTGTGTCATCAACCTTATTCGAAAGATTACCCACTCAAATTCCTGTTATTTAAATTAAATTGGCACTTCTATAGAAAACCCCTAAAATTAAGACAATCATAACTAATTATCTACAAGTCTAGATTGAGTGATTCTTTTTACAAAATCACCCTTATGAATTGTACTTTCACATAGGTCAATAAAAAACTGGAAATTGCATAATTTAAAATTCAAATTCAAAAAGAATGGAGTTGAATTTGGAAATAACATAACTTGCAAATTATAAATCCAAATTAAATGATTATTTTTGCAAATTGAACTTAGTGAAATATATTTTCATCATAGCTACTGTAATCTAACTTTTAAATAATTTAAATCAGAACTAGAATGTAGTTTATACAATAGCAGTAATTAAAATAGAAATTAAACCTAATTAGGTTTAACTTTGAATTAAAGAAATCAATTCTGTCACAACTAGTTTAGAAACATAAAATGAACTTTAGTAATTATTTTTGGATTATTTTTTGACTTTAGGAAATTCAAATGACATTTGAATTTAATTACTAGTTTGAATATAGCTTTGATAATCTAGGTTTAATTTAAATAAAACTAAGATGATTTATTAAATCAAATTAAACCTAGTAATTGTTTTGGAGTTAATACTTGACTATTATGGAAAGATGAACTCAAATTAATTTAGTTCATACCCAAACTAGTTTGAATTCTATTCGAACCCTAGTAAATGTTGGGATTATTTTTGACCTTAGTTAAACTAAAACCAATTAAATAAACATTAGAAATTATATTGAATTATAATTGGATATAGTTTAAACTATTTAATAAGATACTTTAGTGATTATTACTGGATTTGTATTTGACTTTAGAGAAGACACTAAAATATAATTGTGTTAAGTTGGACAAATTTAAATCAATTATGAAACGATACATAACTCAATGGAACTTTGGGAAACCAGGTTTAATTGTAAACTCAATTCAATTTGAATTCAAATAATATGAACCCTAGTTAAAATCCAAAATGAATCAAAGCCAGGTCAAGTTATCATTTTCAGACCTTAGTATTCAAACTCATGAAAGGTCAACAAGTTTGAATTGTCATTCGAACTTGATCATGGACTAGGCTATCCAAGATTCATAGACCATGACTTTGTTGTTCAGATTACTTGTTTGGATCTAACAACCACAACTTGACATTACATACTTCTTATGTGATGAACCTTTATTGAAACTTGCATGTGAACCCTTATGTCACATGTGTTCCAAGTGACAACCACTATGTTGTTTTGCAAACTCTTATGAGTTAACCCTGACATGATCTCACATCACAATGACACTCACACCATGCACAACACTTATTGTTTGTTTGATTGTGTTGTATGGTTGTTCATTATCTCTATTTACTTACGATAGATTATTATAGAGTGTGAAGAGTAAGTTGATCAAGATTGTGAGACTGAAGATAGTCAATACAGGCAAGTGGAACCTTTGATATTAACCTATGTTTTCTTGCGTTGTAGTTGTTTTGTACTAGGAATCTCCTATAGGATTTTACCTTATGCTTGACAACCAAGTAGACGACAACTTAGGTCCAAACTTACCCTGACCTTCTAACCCATGAGTAGATGCTTATATGCTATAACGTGGATAAGCAATTATTATTCCACCATACAATCTAAACATTGACTACTTAACTATTACTTAACAATGAAACATCTGGGCGGTGCTTCGGTATTGCTTTGGTGGTCGCGTGTTTTGTGGGTGACCATCCAGGCTCAAAGATATTGTACGAGTTCAAAGTTGAGTAGCTTTGATGTGTGAACGTGAGGCAATATGGGGTTTGTTTGGACCAAGTAAGTTGTGGCAATGCTCCTGTGACAGACCATTAGATGTAGCATTTGTATGTAGGTTGGACTGGGTCTGTCATTTCTGAGAGGGTGACTACTTCCCAAAAGTCTCATCTAGATTAACCTAGCTACCTCATCTATGTTGCCTAGACGGGGGGTGAATAGCACTTTAAAATAATTACGGTTTAAGCTTGAACAAATGCGGAATAATTTAATATGTCAAGCACAAAACCTAAAACAATTAGGCTCACCTATGTGCACCAACAACTTATGGGAAGCAAGATAACAACTAAGTAATAGCAAGATATATAACAAGAAACAATATGGCTATCACAAAGTAAAGTGCACAAGTAAAGGGATCGGGTAAGAGATAACCGAGGCACGTGAAGACGATGATGTATCCTAAACTTCACACCCTTGCGGATGCTAATCTCCGTTCGGAGTGGTGTGGAGGCACAATGCTCCCCAAGAAGCCACTAGGACCACTGTATTCTCCTCACGCCCTCGCACAATGCAAGATGTCGTGATTCCACTAAGGAACCATTGAGGGCGGTCACCGAACCCGTACAAATGGCAACCCTTGGGGGACGGTCACCGGTAACTGTACACTTTGGCAACCCTTGGGGGCGGTCACCAATACACGTACAAATTGCTCGAGGCAATCTCCACAACCTAATTGGAGACCCCGACGCTTGCCCGGAGCTTTACACCACAATGATTGAGCTCTGAGGCACCACCAACCGTCTAGGGTGCCAAGGCACCCAAGAGGAACAAGCTCTACGGTGCTCAGACACCCAAGAGTAATAAGCTTCACAAACTTCACTTCCACGTATCACCATGGAGAACTCAAACCTATGCACCAAATGCAATGTCAAGGGCACACGGAGTTCCCAAGTCCTTCTCTCCCAAATCCCACCAAAGCAACTAATGCTAGGGAGGAAAATGAGAGGAAGAACAAAGAAGAACATGAAGTACTCCAAGATCAAGATCCAAGGGGTTCCCCTCACATAGAGGAAAAAGTGATTGGTGGAAATGTGGATCTAGATCTCCTCTCCCTTTTCCCTCAAGAACTAACAAGAATCATTGAAGGGGTTGAGAGATAGCAAGCTCAAAGAAGGTCAACAGTGGGGGGCAAAAACGAGCTCAAGAGTTAGAGAACCATTGAGGAAGAAGACCCCCTTAAATAGGTCCCCACGAATCTTCCCGTTATGTGCAAAATAACATAGGAGTGGTACAACTGCTACGAGCATTGATACAACCGGTAAAAAGCAATAAGCGATACAACCGGCCCACAACCGCACAAGAACCGCACCACAACAGAAACTAGTCTGGTGGTAGAGCGATACATGGCCGGTAAAACCTTCATACCAAATCTGGAGCGGTACAACCGCTCCAAACACCGGTACAACCTCTCTATGGGGTGGTACAACCTCTCTATATAAAACAAGTAATACTAAAACAACCATAACTTTCGCATATGAGCTTCGATTTGAGCAAACTCAAGCTTGTTGGATAAAGGACAACGAGAGCTATCCAATAATGACTAGTTAAATTAAGAACAAGCAATGGAGAATAAATTCTGAGAGGGTCAAAATATGGAAATGAAATATGATGCATACAAAATCTGTTTTTGATGAGCTTGAACTTATCACGATGAATACCGTAAGCTCAAAAACTTACATAGAGAAAAACCAAATAAGGACCAAGAAAGATGATGATGCAAGGATGCAAATGATTTGTTCTCTCAACGAACGATACGATCAAGCTACTCACTTGAGAGCCCCTTTGATAGTACGGCCATCGATCCTATAACCCGGTCTCCCAACTACCACCATGATACGGGTAAAGTGGAAAACCTTATCCAGGCCAACTCTTTGCCTTGCGATCTAGATGATGACGATCATGTCCTTCTCAAAATGAACCACTTTCTTGATTGCACCGCCTTGATGAAGACTAGTAGATTGCTCCCCCATACTCCACTGTGCATGAGCCACTCTTCGACACATCTTCACAAGTCCATTTCACCACAATGGACGGCAAGCTTCAAGCATGATCTCTCCATGATGATTCACTTCAACTTTCACACCGCAACATTGATGACGGTCACCACTTGATGTCATCTTCCATGGGTTGTATGGGATATTCCTCTTGATGCAATCCTATGGAAATATACCTAACCTACAAAGAACACTCACGTAGCCCCTGGGTTAGTACACAAAGCGTAATGGACAATGCTTACCATACCATGGGATCACTTGATCCCTCTCTATATATCTTGTACGCTTTGTGTGTTGATAAACTTGGTTCACTCTTTGACTTAGTCTTGATCAACCTTGTATCTTATCTTCTCTCTTCATAAAGATGATGTCTTGAAGGTAAACATGAGTGCTCACACAATCTTCTTCTTCAAGACATGCTTGCAATAAGATCAACTCTCACATGACCAATATTTGGATAAAACCTTCAATACCACCTTGGTCACCATATAAACTCCTTCAAACCAATAGATGGACTTCAAGAAGTACCTACGGACAAATGCTTCGAATATAACTCAAGGCAACCATTATTCCATAGGGATTGTCATCAATTACCAAAACCACACATGGATAAATGTGCTCTTACAATCTCCCCCATTTTTGATAACTGATGACAACCACTTTCAAGAGAGTTTATATAAGGAAATAAGCACAACCAAGCACACACATGCAAGGCAATAATTCATGAGTATGAGATGCAAATTCTTAGCAATCAAACGCAAAACTCTCTAAACTTTCCAAACTAAACTATCTAAATTTCTCCCCCATTGGCATTGATTGCCAAATGGGTGAAAAGCCTAGAAAACCAATATAATAGGTGCTCCGCGAAAAAGTGTGTATTTCTCAAAATATGAGTGCAATGAAATACACATATCCAATTATAAATAGTTGGAGGAAAATAAACTATATTGAGGATCCAAAGATTGCAAAAAGGATCGTATGGCACAAAGACATGGACCTACGAGCCACATGAATAAAATATATTATGGTATGGGCAATATAGTGTTTTAGAGAACCTAGGGAAGCTCCCCATGATTTGTGCACTATTAAGTTATTTTTTGTATTTGGATACGAGAGCACAAAATAGGATCATCACTCCCCCAAAATCAATAAAAACACACAAAAAGTGCAAGAAAGTAGATAAGACAATAAGAATATCAATTGCACCAAACATATGGTTGAGCAACATGTAAAAGAGGCAATTTTAAGAAAAGGCTCAACCAAAATGATGTGTGTGAGTCATGGCAAAGCACTTTGAGAAGACTAGTATAAGGATGAGCATTAAGCAACAACATAGTCTTGAAGAAATGAGACACAAAGTGCAAGCGATATCCTTCCCACAAACACAAACCACTGGCAAACGGGTCCACAAGCTTACTAATAAGAAAATTAAAAATCAAAGCTTGTGACAATCCCTCGTGAAGATATGAAATAATAGCCTTGTCGGGAGGAGGGATACCAATCGAAATGGGAAAATTCCCATGAAGACAAGCATGAGGAAAATAATCTTCACCACCACAAGTGCATCAAGATGCAAGGATATAAGATCCGCACTCAAGAAAAATTCTTTCACAAAACCACCAAGGAAATAAAAAGGGAATGCAACGATGTACGTGGAAGAAAAGAGGATATCAACTAGAGATGTAAATTCTCTCATGTGTATAAGATTCTAGGTAGAGGACAATCATGATGATATATCCAAAAAGAATAATGTACACATGAAATAGTTATAAGAAGGAACAAGCAAGATATCCAAAAGGAAGTCATAAATATACCAATAAGATCTTTGCTTGAAAGCATAGCACACGACCTAGTATTTTCTTATTATACATAAATGAACTCCCAGCACACGAACATCAAATACATCACAACTAGCAACAAGAGATCATCGTTGGGATGCTTTGATAAAGGAAACAAGTACCACAAGAATGACTCAAGAAATTCATGCCATGATGCAACATGTAAAAGGTTGAATGCAAGAAATGTATGCATGAAGTAGATACTTGTTACTGAGATAGCATTGGATTGATGTAGTAGATAATGGTTCATCGATCATCCTAGCTTGGCTCCAATAAGCACATGTGTCAACACCTTCCTTGTAAGTGAGCCAAGCATCCAATGCCCTCCAATTGTTCCTAGAACAACAACACAACCAAAGTGGTTCCCAAACTCATTTGGACCAAAGATTTAGTGGACCAACAATACATAGGAAAAACTCCACATAACTATGTGCATATAGTTATGAAATTGAATTTCATGCACACTTTAGCCAATTTGTGACATAGTGGAGTTTCCCCTATATATTAGGTCAAAGAGTGAAAGCATGCCAAAGAAAGTACATATAGTAATATGCATGCTCAAGACTTTCAAGAACTAAATCAACACATAGTTGATAAGATACCAAAAGTCGAGGTATCGAGTGAAAATAAGACACCCAATGAAAAACTATCACTTGAAGGATACCAATTAAAAGATACATCATGGAATGAGATATCCATATGCCAAATAGAATGAAACAAGATACCAATACAAGGAAAAGAAACAAGAGGTATCAAGTTCCCAAAAGAGAGCTAGGCTCCAAACAAACCAAGCCCTCGACAAGTTTTCATGATGGCACAAAGTACCAAAAATGAAAATGCTTTAACTTCCACCAACACGAACTTGGGATCAAAAGGTTTTATGATAAACACATAAACAGAGTGTTCTAAAGAAAATAGGATAGCTCCTCCAAGAAATGTCCATTATATAGAATTTGCATTTGAATACAAAATGCACAAGATGAGATCATCACTTTCCCTATATCTACAGAAACACTAGACATGCCAAAAAAATCCACAAGAGGCAAGGAAGAAAAACGATAAACAAAATCCAATGTAAAGATGATTATAAATTTCTACCACTTAAAAGGAATACCAATTGTCAAAGGACAAGAAGTATTTGGAAATAATTCCCATTGGTAGATTGCAAATAGATCCAACATCACCTTTACTCCTAAATCACAAGCAAATGAGCTAACATGCCACCTAGGAACAAGATAATTTATAATATCAACACTAAGGGGCAATACCTCAAATGTACACATTTTCTAGGCTTGTAATATGCACATAGCATATTACTCCCCCAAAATGTGATAACCCAAAATAATTAACAAGAGGCAAATGAAATCCAACAAAAGATAATTAATGGACCATTTAGAATTTGAATTTATCATGAAAAGAGATACCACATAGAAGCTAGATAATATTGTAATATCAATACTAAGTGGTATTCCTCATGTACACACATTTTTAGGATCGTGAAGTGCACAAAGCACATCACTCCCCAAAAATGGGATAATCCATTAATCTCTCAAAAGAGCCAACTAAGGTACACACAAAATGCAAAAAGGCTCACCACAAGACTCAAACATACATGATGTGCAACCCATCATAAATACTTGATTACTCAAGATAAAACAACAGGAAGCACAACATATGTAAACACATGCAAGGTACAAAACCACGACATGCAAAGTGGCAAGCAACTATCAATGTAAACAATTTAAGTACAAGTTACCATAAGGAGGCACATTGGATATAAGATAGAAACTCGATAATCCAAATGACTTGGCTTGAGACAATATGGATGAAGATCCCTTAATTCTTCATGATGTAGCCAAGTCACCAATGCCCTACAACAACACCTATTGATCAAGTTTGAGCTTGTTGGTCCCCAACCAAGTTGGGTCCTAAGATGTTAGCCATAATAGGCTTGGCTACCCAAATGGTTCTTTTTCTTGACACCACTTTGATTACCAGCAAACTTGGCAAACACATTGCCAACCTTATTCTTCCCAAGAGAATAGATATCATCAATAATAATTGGGTTGGGTAAGTTACCATTCGTGCATGAAGAAGCAAAGTGACCCTTCTCACGACATAAGTAGCAACATTTACCATTTACTTTCTTATCAATTGATTTCTCAACCTGAGGAGCATTGACTTGGGTCTTCTTGGGAATATACTTTGCTTCAACTTGCAGTTGAGCATGAGATTGTGGCAGCTTCCCTTGTTGTTTGTCACTATGGGGCTTCTTCTTCAATGGGCAAGATCTAACACGGTGCCCTTCTATTTTTCACTTGAAGCAAACAATTTTGGCCAAGTTCTTGACTTGTTCTTGGCCCTTCTTCTTGTTGCTCTTGGACTCCTTCTTATTATTGGAGTTGAATCCAAGTCCACCATTGTCATTTGGGGATTTTTGCACACTCAAGATATTGTTGAGTGTGGACTTCCCTTCATGACTCTTTTCCAAGTCTTTCTTAAAAGAAGTGACTTGGGCCTTGAGCTCATTGATTTCCTCTACATGGTTAGTATGAACACAAGTACTAGAGGAAGTATAAGCTTCATCGTTAGAGCAATGGCAAGAAGAGTAATTCATGACAGCATGTAGAAACATTATGAGTAGATGAACTACGAGGACTAGCACATGGCAATAAAGCATTTCTACTAGATGTAGTGCTAATGTCCACATGAGGTTCACTAGCTGTTACCTTAGTAGTACTAGCCTCATGAGCGATTTTTAGCGCATTATGGGATAATAGAAGATCACCATGAGAGCTCGAGAGATTTTCATGACTTTCTCCCAATTTCCCATAATTGCTAGATATCAACTCAAGTTGAGCCCTTAGCTCAACACACTCCTTCAAAATGGATGCTTCACAAGGAATAGAGTTAATAGCACAAGCATCGTCATTAACAACAAGAGAAGAAGGCAACTTGGCAAGCTCTTTAGCATATGAAGCTTCAAGTTGAACACGAGACTCGGTGTGTTTAATGAGTGAACTCTTAATGACCCTTGAGCCATTTTTGAGGTGCTCAAAGTCCTCAAGGAGTTTAGCATGTGCAACTTAAAGCTTATCATTTTTAGTTCTAAAATCATTGGCCACCTCGAGAGCTCTATCATGGGATTCCTTTAATCAAGATAATTCTAGAGCAAAGGTCTCCTCAAGAGATTCCTTGGTGGTTTGTTCATTTTCAAGAGCTTGAGATAGCTTTGCAATCTCATTAGCATAATCACGCTCATGACCTTCCATTTTATCAATGGTGGCCTCATGCTCCTCGAGATGATCTTCCAACTCCTCAATCTATTTCTTGCCCTCAATGGCAATATACATGATTTCCATGAAGTTGGAACGAGAAATTTTATTCTTATGAAGAGATTTAA
The DNA here is from genome assembly GCA_022496015.1 of Hordeum marinum. Taxonomy (NCBI): domain Eukaryota; kingdom Viridiplantae; phylum Streptophyta; class Magnoliopsida; order Poales; family Poaceae; genus Hordeum; species Hordeum marinum. The sequence continues at coordinate 332,991,510 of CM039677.1, read as the reverse complement.
AAACCATTTCTCCCTTAATTTTTAAGGAAGCAATATTATCACTCTCTTCGTCGTTATCCTCATCCTCATTATCATTAAGATCGTCATCATGAGATATATTGGGATTCAAAGTAGGACATACCTTTGAAGCCTTAGCCATAAGGCAAAAGTGAGAAATAATAGATGATGATGTAGGATCACTTGACACACCATTCAAGATCACATCTTGTTGCATGGAGTGTCGGGTTTCCTCTACATTGTTAGCACAACAACTCAAAGAAAGCGATGCTTTTTTATCATGACAACAAGACATGGCAAGCATATCATCATGAGATTTAGTCAAGCAATTTCTACATGATATGCAAGGACTATCAACACTAGCATGTAAAACATTCAGAGTGCTCAAAGTGTTAAGGTCCAAAGATGAAGAATTGCAATAAGATAGTGATGAAGTGTCATCAACAATAATCCCACTATCATCATTACAATGATCACCACTACTCACCATATCATTACCTTGTGGAAATCCACATGTAGGTGAAGTAGATGAAGTTGAGAAGACAACACGACTGGAGGTGGAGTGAGAACAATCATCCCTACAAATCTTGGACATATCATATTATCTTGAAGCTTTGTGCACAACTCATGAGCATCCCGGAACGACATGAGTTGAAATATAACTACATTGCTCAAAGCATCGAAAATCACATTAGAAGCTTGAGCATTGAAATAAGAGTTTTTCTCATCCTCTAAAGATATGTGTTGAGAATCCTTTGTAGGAGAAAAACCCATATCTACAATTCACTCTAAAGAGATTAAGCATGCGAATTACCCAAACATCAAAATTTGTGCCATCGAAACTAAGAGTGTCAGAGAATCCTAATCCCCTAGTCGACATCCTTACTCTCTAGGTGGTTAAACCTAATAATGAGAGACCTAGCTCTGATACCAATTGAAAGGATGTGGTGTCGTTGGGAACGAGCACCTATGGGATCGGAGGGACCCCTTTCGGTTCAGCGGGGGTGAAGGCTCGCATAGAGATCCGGTCTAATGAACAACACACGGGGGATTCTACCCAGGTTCGGGCCGCAAGGATGCGTAAAACCCTACTCTTGCTTGGGTGTATTGAGAGTGTTCTTAGGGTTCTTGATACAAGGGCGCTATGAGCAGTTGTCACACGTGTGAGCTAGAAAGTCTAAAGATTCCAAGGTCAAAAAGCCCTCTACCATATCACCCCGGGCCTCCTTTTATACTGAAAGGGATCCCAAAAGTGGTGTACAGTTCATACACGGGGTGTAGAGAGCTACAGTGCTATCATACCTAACACTGACGGAGTAGGACGGGCGCATTTAATGCACCGTCAAGCATCTCTGTCTGCCTGTGGGACAGGACAGGAGCCCGTCCCATCGGCACCCCTTAGCTCCCTTCAACACCGACCCCACGACACGCGTCCAGGCAGATTGACACCTGGCATGTGCGCCGGCGGGGCCTTACTGGGGCTTCGCCTTGCCAGGTCTTGCCGAGGCTCTATCTTTGTCTGAGGGTCTGATGGTCATCCTGACAAGGTCTTGCCGGGGGTCGTGGGATACCTGAGCGGCATAGCCGTCAAAAAATTTAATCATTGCGTCAGGTCATTTGTGCCACGCGCGCCGCATGCATAGCGAGGAGCCAGCAACAGGCGCTTGTGACTTAAAGTCCCTGGGGAAAAGCAGTAACTGCAGCGCCATGGATTGGGGCAACGGGGTGGTTGATGTTCGCCCCGTGATCGAGGGCGCCATTATTGGAGGAGGTGGGTGGCGTCCCTTAGAGCGGGGGAGAGCCAGCTCCCGCGCTCCCCCTATAAATTGGGAGATAGTGAGGGAGACGCTCATCCATCCTTCTTCCATCTTCCGAGTGCAAATCTCCATCGGCCACCCTTCCACGTCTTCCCAACCTTCACGTAGCGCTCACCCTTAGCCATGAATAGGGGGCGAGGGTGGCCACCGTCCTCTGCTCCAAGGAGGAGCTCTCATTGTCATCATGCCGTCGCTTCAGCCGCGGAGGCGGAGGGTGGTTCGAGCTCGCGTGGTGGAATAGGCGCGAGGGGTCGTGGCCTCCATGGAGGCCGAGGTCGGGGGAGGCGGAGCACTACTCCACCACCTCCTCCGACGCCAGGCCTCTCCCTTAAGGAGACCCACGCCGAGGGGACGACATTGGATTTCGTCCTCGAGCTAGCCGGTCCCCTCCGGAGTCATTTGCGCCTCCCTCGCCTCTTCGCCAGGGCGATGGAGGCTGACGAGCCGCCCATCCTGTGGTTACGGGTGGCTGGTTGTTGTACCGGCACGATGCGGGTAGACGTCGAGTACCCAGCGAATCGCATCATGTTTCTCACACGTGGTTGGAAGACCTTCGACCGTCCCCACAACCTCCAGGTGGGGCATGTCCTTCACTTTAAAATGACGGAGGCCAATACGCTCTCCGTCAAGATTTATGGGTGCTCCAGCGTTCGTCTCAGCTGCTGCGAAGAGATCTCGAGCAGGGCCTAAAGCTTGTCCTCGGACAAGAGTGACGAGGTGTACAACGGCGAAGACATCGACAATGAGCCCGGTCTTCGGGCGGTCAAGTCGGAGCCGGCAACTCGAGCTCGGACTAAACGCCAGCCGCACCATCACCGCTAGCCTCACGCCTCTCCCCCTCCCGATAGGATGACCTTGCCAGGGGCCTTAGTCCCGGGCGCTGCCTCATCTTCCAGCTTAATCTTCCGACAGGCCCATGGACTTCGGCTTCTGGGTCCATCCCCCTTTTCGTCCGTGCCGACCCTCTTCACCATGCAACGCTGGTCCAGGAGGGGCCAGGTTCTTGCCTGCCCATCAGGTAGCCCTGCTCCTCCGTGCAGTGCTGGTCTAGAGGGGTCAGGCCGGGCTTCTGCCGGGGGCCTCTCGCCATATTTTTCTTCTTGTAGCCTGCCTCCCCTTTCCATCTTTTTCTTCTTGTAATTTCCCCTAGGGGATAAAGTCAAATAAAGATGTACTTAGAAAAAAGGTGACATCTTATGTAAATTCACCCTATTTTGAATAATTGTATGTTATCTTCCTTGTTAGACTGTTTCTTTGCATCGAACTTTCCCTACGCCCTCTTGGGAGAATATTGCCGACGTGCATAGTCCTACCGCGAGCGCTATGAGGAATGGGTCCTTAGCAGCCTGCTGGCGGTGCCACTACCGGCAAGATACCTTGGCACCCTTGGTACAACCGTTCAAGGTGTTGGTCACGCTCAAAACAGATTAAAGGCGTGAGCGCTGTCTCTTGAGTCATTGAGCGGACTCGAAACGAAACAAGGAGCGCGTGCGCGACTACTTAAGCCATTGAGCGGTCCCGAACACGGTGAGGGCGCATCCAATCACGAAAAGGTTCCTGTGTGTGCAGGTTTTGCTACAGAAGTCAAAATCGCCCAAGGAAAATAACTCCACGGGAAGAATTTAGTTGGGGTTTTGCAACTTATCTTTTTGTTGTAGTACTCCTTTCGGCAAGTGTTTTTTGGGACGTCGCTCATAGGTATCCATACCACCATTCCCCCCCGGCAAAGCTGCACATGAGGTGACCTTCTGTCCTTTGAGAAAAAGAAAGAAGAGAAAATATGGATATGGAACCTTGGCGATCCGTTAGCCCTTGTTGGGATTAAGTGCAATGCAATACCTCAGACAAACATGTATGTAAGTAAATATGAGAATCGATCAAGTTTGCAGAACACTTATCTTTATTCAATTACACACAGGGTCTAAGCCTGGCTTTGTACCAAGGATTACATGCTTCAGCAGAAAGACTTGCACAAAAGGTAGTTGCCGGGAGGCTTGGCAACCACGCCTTATGGGTAGAACTTGCGAAGATGTTCGATATTCCAGGAGTTGCTCAGTGGGATGCCATCTTCGGTCTCCAGGCGGACTGCGCCAGGCCTGATGACTCGTACTACCTGATAAGGGCCTTCCCACTTTGGCGTCAACTTGTTGGAATTTTTGGTGGACTGAACTCACCGAAGAACAAGGTCGCCTTCTGAAAGTAGGAATTCATGAGTATTCAGTCTCTCAAGAATATCACTAGGATCAAGTGACTTGTAGTCTCCACGTTCTTGAATCATGAAAGCCAGAGTATCAAATGAGGAATCAAGAGATCTTAGCAGTTTGTTCACCACTACGTGATCGGTGATATCAGTAGCACCCAGTGCTTGAAGCTCGTTGGATATATCAAAAGTTTGCTGAACATTTTCATTGTCGAGTCTTTTGAAGCGGTTGAAGAGATTACGAAGAACATCAACACGAGAATCATGTTGAGTGGAAACACCTTCGTTGACTTTGGACAACCTATCCCAGATAAGCTTAGCAGACTCCAAAGCACTCACTCTGCCATACTGTCCTTTGCTCAGATGGCCACAAATGATATTCTTCGCTTGAGAATCAAGTTGCTTGAATTTCTTTGTATTAGAAGCAGCAACAGTCGGATAAATGCGGGGAACACCATTTTCCACAACGTACGAGAGATCATTGTCAATATAGCTTCAAGGTGCATGCGCATCTTGTTCTTCCAGTAGGGGTAATCTGTCCCATCGAAGGTAGGACATCCTGCGGAAACCTTGATCATACCTGCAGTCGACAGAACTAGAACTCCAGGCGGTTAAACCAAAATCACATAGAACAAAGGAGTACCTTGCTCTAATACCAACTGGAGGTGCGTTATATTGACTAGAGGGGGGTGAATAGGCGATTTTTACAAATTCATCACTTGAGGAATTTGAAATGTGATGAATAACTAGTAGCTGAATAAGTACTCAAGTGCATGAGAAACATAGCAACAACATAGTCATGATGATGAAATGAACATGCACAGATTACACGTAGCGTGATACAGGATAAGCAGGTGAGGAACAAGGTAACTTGAAGAATTTGAGGTAAGGAAATTGTGAAAGTCTTCAGTCAAATTCTTCAAACAGTAACGATCAATTTCATCAACAAGTATACGAGGAAATAGAGTGGTTGAGGAAATAGAACCAGGTAGCTCGATGAAGACAATGGTTTGATGACCCAGTTCCACCTGCTATGATAGTCGTACATCTGGTTTGGAGCGGCCTGGTATTTAAACCAGAGGACACATAGTCCCAGGACACACAATCCTTACTGTATTCTACTTGAGCTAACGTCACAAAGTCCTCGCCCAACACTCGTGGTAAGTCTTCAAGGTAGACTTCCAAAACCCTCACAAACTGGTCACTCGGCGATCCACAATTGACTGTTGGATGCTCTAGACCAAGGTCATTCCGTGATCTCCAATTGACTACAGGATGCACTAGAACATGATGCCTAACCGTATGGAAGATACACAGTCTTCAAAGGTAACAAGCGTCGGTTCCACACTGGAACAATCTTTTCAGTGATGCTCAATCACTTTGGGTTTGGTGGCTTGGATTTGGTTTTTTCCTCACTGATGATTTTCTCTCAAAGTCTTCGGAGGATGGGTTGCTCTCAAATGACAAGTGTCGGTTCTCTCTCGGAGCAGCCAACCAAGTAGTGGTTGTGGGGGGTGGCTATTTATAGCCAGGGTGCAACCTGACATGATAAGACATAAATGCCCCCAATGATATGACCGTTATGTGGATAAGATGATTGGGGCCAGCTGGCGCTAAGCACAGCAACGGTCGGAATTTCGAACTATGAAAGTCCTCAGGCTTATCATGTTCCTCACTTGTAGGTAGTTTGCACTGGTGAAATCCTAACTCCTCGGTCAGATCAATTTCATCAAAGACCAAAAGAACATTGTCTCTGTCACTGAAGAACTTGCCTGAAGTGCAAGAGATTTCCAAAGGCTTCACTCGAAGGATTGGATAGGTTGAGGCTTTTGGAGTTGAGCATCAGTTGGAAATTTTCCTTAGTATTACCTCGGCCCCCTTTAACAGTACGGTGTTTCCTATGACTTAAAGAAAGGAAATGAAACTACAAAAACAAAAGCCTTCACGCTTCATAGTCCTCGTTCATATCTTCATGGTCACACCAACTTCTTCATCTTCAAAGTCTTTAGGGAATACCAAAGTCTTCAGGAAAGTCTTCACCAAAGTCTTCAGCTGAAGACATATTTTTAGGGGTCGGTAATCTTTGAATATATCAAACTCCTCATCGACTTATAGAGCATGTGTACACCCACAAACACATTAGTTCCTTAACCTATAAGTCTTCAATACACCAAAATCACTAAGGGGCACTAGATGCACTTACAATCTCCCCCTTTTTGTGATTGATGACAAATAGGTTAAGTTTTCAACAGGAATAAAAATATGGAATGTAAGTATTGAGTTTGAGGAATTTGATTGCAAGATATAGAAGAACTCCCCCTGAAGATGTGCATATTTTAGGAATTTGCTTTGGACTGCAAATGCACATGGCTGGTAAAAAACATGGAGAACTCCCCCTATATCTTGTAATTCATACACACATTTAACATATGATATGAAGAATTTGAAATGCATGATGAAAATGGTGTCTGACGAAGTTCAGTACGCATGCATTAAGGTAACTTGAGGAAATAGCATGCGGAAAGCAGTTCAAAAGAATCAGACCACCATCGGACTTAAGTTTACAACTCAACCAACAAAAGCTTCAAAAGAGCGAGAGTTCTAACTTGAACAAAAACAACCCATATATAGAGACCCGACTGAAGGCTAACTCAATTTTTCTCCGCCTTTGTCATCGAAGGCCAAAAGGGACGAAAACTGAGGACTGATACGTCTCCAACGTATCTACTTTTCCAAACTCTTTTGCCCTTGGTTTGGACTCTAATTTGCATGATTTGAATGAAACTAACCCAGATTGACGCTGCTTTTAGCAAAATTGCCTTGGTGTTATTTTTGTGTATAAATAAAAGTTCTCGGATTGACCTGAAAATTTATGGAGAATATTTTTGTAATTAATAAAAAATATTGGCAAAAGAATCAACTGCAGGGGGCCCACCACCTGGCCACAAGCCAGGGGGCGCGCCCACCCCCTAGGGCGCGCCACCTGTGGCTTGTGGGGCCCCTATTGCTCCTCCGACGTCGTTTCCACTCCTATATATTCCTATTTACAGAGGAAAAAAATCAGAGAGAAGAGTTCATCATGTTTTACGATACGGAACCGCCGCCACCTCCTGTTCTTCCTCGGGAGGGCAGATCTGGAGTCTGATTTGGGATCCAGAGAGGGGAAATCGACGCTGTCGTCATCACCAACCAGCCTTCATCACCAATTTCATGATGCTCTCTGCCGTTCGTGATTAATTCCATCGTAGGCTTGCTGGACGATGATGGGTTGGATGAGATTTACCATGTAATCCAGTTAGTTTTGTTAGGGTTTGATCCCTCGTATCCACTATGTTCTAAGATTGATGTTGTTATGACTTTTCTATGCTTAATGCTTGTCACTAGGGCCCGAGTGCCATGATTTCAGACCTGAAACTATTATCTTTTCATGAATATATATATGTGTGTTCTTGATCCTATCTTGCAAGTTGTAGACACCTATTACGAGTTATGATCCGCATCCCCCAGGGTGACAATAACTGAGATTCTTTCCAGTAATTACCCTGAGGAGTTCATGTATTCACTAAGTGCTAATGCTTTGGTCCGGTTCTCTATTAAAAGGAGGCCTTAATATCCCTTATTTTCCAATAGGACCCCACTGCCACGGGAGGGTAGGATAAAACATGTCATGCAAGTTCTTTTCCATAAGCATGTATGACTATATATGGAATACATGCCCACATTACATTGATGAATTGGAGCTAGTTCTGTGTCACCCTATGTTATAATCGTTGCATGATGAATGCCATCTGACATAATTATCCATCACTGGTCCATTGCCTATGAGCTTTCCACATATTGATCTTTGCTAAGTTACTTTTCCGTTGCTACTGTTACAAACACTACAAAACTGCTACTATCACTTTTGCCATCGTTAACGTCACTTCCATACTACTTTGCTACTTAATACTTTGCTGCAGATATTAAGTCTTTCAGGTGTGGTTGAATTGACAACTTAGCTGCTAATACTCGAGAATATTCTTTGGCTCCCCTTGTATCGAATCAATAAATTTGGGTTGAATACTCTACCCTCGAAAACTGTTGTGGTACCCTATACTTGTGGGTTATCAAGACCTTTTTCTGGTGCCATTGTCAGGGAGCATAGATCTATTCTCTAAGTCACTTGGGATATATATCTGTTGATCACTATGAGGAATCTTAAAGATCCAAAAACCAGGATCTACCCCTCAACTACGAGGATAGGTAAGGAACTGCCATCTAGCTCTGGACTTGATTCACCTTCTGTTATGAGTAAATTTGCGACCCCACCACCTGCTAGTAATTCTGATATGTCACAAGTAATTGATGATGCTACTTCTGCTATGCATGATGCTTATGTTGATATTTTTCTTGATGATATTGTGCCACTTGATGAACAAATTGCTAGAGCCAATGCTGAAATTGATAATATTTCTGAATCTGATGAAATTATTGAAACTGAACACTATGATACACCTGCTAGACCTAGCTCTCCTAGATATGAATTGCCTAATGTACCTGAAGGTTATGTTATGGAAGGAGAGGTAGCTAGGGACTTTCTTGCTTGTAAGGATAGAGATGATCTTAAGAAATTGCTTTGCAAGGGGAAAGAAAAAAATTTGAATGCTAGAATTCAATATGATCCTAAGTTTGCTACTTCACCTATCTTTGTTACTGATAAGGATTATGAATTCTCCATTGGTCCTAAGTTAATTACTTTGGTTGAATCTGATCCTTTCTATGGTTATGAATCTGAAACTGTTGTGGCCCATCTTACTAAATTGAGTGATATAGCCACCCTATTTACTCATGAGGAAAAAATTCGCTATTACTATATTCTGAAGTTGTGTCTTTTCTCATTAAAGGGTGATGCTAAGATATGGTTTAATACGTTTGCTCCTGGTTGTGTGCGTAGTCCCCAGGATATGATTTATTACTTCTCTGAAAAATATTTTCCTGCCCATAAGAAACAAGCTGCCTTGTAGGAAATATTTAACTTTGTGCAAATTGAAGAAGAGAGTCTCCCAGAAGCTTGGGGTAGGCTTCTCCAATTACTTAATGCTTTTCCTGATCATCCTCTCAAGAAAAATGAAATACTTGATATCTTTGATAATGGACTAACTGATGCTTCTAGGGACCACCTATATAGTTGTGCTGGTTTTGTTTTCAAGGAACGAACTATTGAACAAGCTGAATTACTATTGAATAATATATTGAGCAATGATAATGATTGGACTATTCCCGAACCACCTCCAAAGCCAACTCCAAAGAAAAGAGGTATTCTATTCCTCAGTCCTGAAGATATGCAAGAGGCAAAGAAATCTATGAAAGAAAGGGGTATTAAAGCTAAAGATGTTAAGAATCTACCACCTATTGAAGAAATACATGGTCTTGATAACCCGACATAGGTAGTAGAGGTAAATTCTCTCCGTAGATTTGATGAAAGAGATATTCCTTATAATAAGTCTCCTAGCCAATGCTTGGATAAATTTAATAATTTTATTGTGAAGCAAGAAAATTTCAATGCTTATGTTAGTAGACAATTGAAACATAATGCTTACATGCTTGATCGGTTGGGTTATTATTTGAGTAGAACTGTCAATGATCTTAAGCTTATTAGTAAACATGCTTCCATTGTAACTACTCAAGTAGAACAAGTACTTAAGGTGCAAAATGATTTGCTTAATGAGAAGAATAGTAAAGACAATGATCCTTCTGTTAAAGTTGTGACTAGAGGTGGTAGAATGACTCAGGAACCTTTGTATCCTGAGGGCCATCCTAAGAGAATTGAGAAAGATTCTCAGAGAGTTAATACTAATGCACCTATTCATTCCAATAAGAGTAGGAAAAAGAATGATGATAGTACTTTGCATGCTGCTAGTGAACCTATTATAGATACATCTGAGAATCCAAATGATATTTCTATTTCTGATGCTGAGACACAATCCGGTGATGAACATGAGCCTAGTGATAACATTAATAATGATGTTCATGTTGATGATCAACCTAGTAATGATAATGATGTGGAGATTGAACCTGCTGATGATCTTGATAACCCACAACCTAAGAATAAAACATACGATGAAAGAGACTTCATTGCTAGGAAACATGGTATAGAAAGAGAACCATGGGTTCAGAAACCCATGCCCTTTCCTCCTAAACCATCCAAGAAAAAGTATGATGAGGATTTTGAGTGCTTTGTTGAAATGCTTAGACCTGTCTTTTTGCATATGTGCTTGACTGATATTTTGAAAATGTCTCCTTATGCTAAGTATATGAAAGATATTGTGACAAATAAAAGAAAGATACCGGAAGTTGAGATTTACACCATGCTTGCTAATTATACTTTTAAAGGTGGAATACCTAAGAAACTAGGAGATCCTGGAGTACCTACTATACCATGCTCTATTAAAGGAAACTATGTTAAAACTGCTTTATGTGATCTTGGAGCTGGTGTTAGTGTTATGCCTTTCTCTTTATACCATAGACTTGATTTTAATACGTTGACACCTATTGAAATCTAATTGCAAATGGCTAAAAAATCAACTACTTTACTCATCGGTATTTGCGAGGATGTACCTGTTGTGGTTGCAAATGTTACTATATTAACGGACTTTGTTATTCTTGATATTCCCGAGGATGACAGTATGTTGATCGTCCTTGGTAGACCCTTTTTGAATACTGCAGGGGCTGTTATTGATTGCAACAAGAGCAATGTCACTTTTCATGTTAATGGCAATGAGCATGCAGTTCATTTTCCGAAGAAACAACCTCAAGTTCATAGTATCAACTCCATTGAAAAATTCTAATGATTATTATTGGAGGTTTTAAATTCCCTCTCCCTACCGCTAAGAAGAAATATGATATACTTATTGTTGGGGACATGTGTATCCCCATAAAGGTAACCTAGTGTTATTCGAAAATTCTCCGGTTTCATGTCATTCGAAGAAAAAAAGTTTGTCAATAAGGCTTGATCAACCTTATTGATGGACTCTTTTTGATGAGCATGAGATGGATGAATTTAGAAAGCACTACCTTTTGTAACCAACTTTTATTATTTGTTCCTTAGTTTCAATTTAGAAAAATGCCATTATTTTCCTGTTTTTTGTTTTATCCGTGCAATAGAAAAATGACCTAAAAATAAAAGTTCCCAGAATTCCCTGAAAATTTAGTATGATTTTATGTGGAATATTTAAGAATTTTTGGCACTGAGTATGCATCAGGGGGCTACACCAGTAGGCCACAAGCCTAGAGGGCGCGCCCACCCCCTGGACGCGCCCTAGTGGCTTGTGGGTCCCACATGGGGCCCCCTCATTTATTCCAGGCACCGTCCACTTCTTCCTCCAGAAAAAATCCCACCATTGTTCAAACCCGTGTGCTAGCTCATTTTGCTGCCATTTTTTATCTCCTTACTCAAAGGTCCATTTGCAAAACTATTTCAGGGGATTGCTCATCGGTATGTGACTCCTCCAATGGTCCAATTAGTTTTTGTTCTTGTGCTTTACATATTGCAAACTTTCGCTGCTGTGGTGACCTTGTTATTGAGCTTGCATGTTAAATTTATATGGTCTCAAGTAGTTTTGATGCATGATATAGCTTCTAGGCACTTGTGGGAGTAGTTGCTATGAGTTTTGTTGAGTTTTGTTCACTACTATTTAGAGTCACTAAAAATTTCAGAATTTTTCTAGCGAAAAAGATGTTGAGGAGAATGTACCAAGGTGGTTCCTCGAGCAAGAAAACTCCAAGACTCGCATTACGTGAGCCTGATTTTGAACCACCGAGGGAAGCTCAAGTTCGGCCTTGTGAATGGCCGTCAGATCAATTCATGGATAATGCCGGGTTCAAGGAAGAGTTTTATGAGTACATAAGGAATGCTGACCTTGAGGATTTTATTTCAGACTGATGCAAGCAATATTATCAACTCACTGATTCTTTCGTGCGGAGGTTTGAATTTTCATCCAGGTGTAACTCTCATTCTATTCTATTTAACCTGTATGATAAGTCCTATACCATGGACCTGGACGATTTAAATGATGCATGCAAAATTTCATAGCGGGGTAGCCATAGCGATCCTCATAAAAATGAATATAATGATTTCCTTGCTAGCATCACGATGGGAGAGACTAGAACCATTACACAAGCTACTTTGGGGAGCATTCACTTTCCTGCTATACATTATTTTGCTCTCTTCACAGGTAGATGTATTAAAGGTAAACATGAGCATAGCCACCTGTTGGAAATATGCCCTAGAGGCAATAAATAAAGTGTTTATTATTATATTTCCTTGTTCATGATAATTTTTTATTATCCATGCTATAATTGTATTGGTTGGAAACACATTACATGTGTGGATAAATAGACAACACTTTGTCCCTAGTATGCATCTAGTGAACTAGTTCATCGATCAAAGATGGTCAAGGTTTCCTAGACATTGACATGTGATGTCATTTGATAACGGGATCACATCATTAGGAAAATGATGGGATGGACAAGACCCAAACTATAAATGTAGCATATGATCATGTCAGTTTATTGATACAGTTTCTACATGTCAAGTATTTGTTCCTATGACCATGAGATCATGGAACTCACGGACACCAGAAGAGTGCCTTGTGTGTATCAAATGTCGCAATGTAACTGGGTGACTATAAAGGTGCTCTACAGGTATCTCCGAGGGTGTCTGTTGGGTTGGCATGGATCAAGACTGGGATTTGTTACTCCGTGTGACGGAGAGGTATCTCAGGGCCCACTCGGCAATACAACATCACAATAAGCCTTGCAAGCAATGTGACTAAGTGTTAGTCATGGGATCTTGTATTACGGAACGAGTAAAGAGACTTTCCAGTAACAAGGTTGAACTAGGTATGGAGATACCGATGATCGAATCTCGGGTAAGTAACATACCGAAGAACAAAGGGAACATCATACGGGATTAACTGAATCCTTGACACAGAGGTTTGACTAATAAAGATCTTTGTGGAATATGCAGGAACCAATATCGGCATCTAGGTCCCGCTATTGGTTATTGACCGTAGAGGTGTCTCGGTCATGTCTACATAGTTCTCGAACCCGCAGGGTCTGCACACTTAAGGTTTGGTGACGTTTCGGTAGTATAGAGTTATGCATGGTGGTGACTGACGGGGATATGCCCCATGGTATGACCCGGCCTGGCGACTCACAAGAGACCCGGCTGAAGACATGACATATTATTTATGACCCGGCAAGCGGGTCACAGGATGACCAAGCCCGAGACCCGGTGGGTGAGCCGGCGCCAGGCGGCTCACAAGAGAAGGCCCACATGAGAAAGCCCACAAGAGAGAAGGATTCTCTTAAAGGAAATAAGACCCGGAGTAGGATTCGTGAGAGACTAGTCCTAATCCTACTCCCAGTAGGACTCTATTTGTAAACCTACCCTCTCCACTTATATAAGGAGGGGTAGAGCACCCTTAGAGGGACAAGTTCTCAAGAGGCACAAGTCTACAAGTTTAGACAACACAAGAGATTAGAGGCACAAGAGATAAGAGGTAGCGATTAGCACCCTTGTAACCGAGAGATCTTCATCATCATCAATACCAGACAAGCAGGACGTAGGCTTTTACCTCCATCGGAGGGGACGAACCTATGTAAAAGTCCGTGTCTTCTCGATTTTGATCAACCCCTTCAAGCCGCCACGTAGTTGCGTCTCGCCCCGAACCTAAGTCTGTTGACCCGGACATCTGCCGTGACAAATCCACGACAGTTGGTGCCCACCATGGGGCAACACGCGGTGGTGGTGAGGTCTTCGGGAATCAAGAATGTTGCAAACAACCAGATCAAGGGAAGTCGGCACGTTTGAGATTGAGATTGCGAAGTTTTAGGGTTGTGACCGCCGTGCACGCCATGAAAAGGTAATCTAGAAGACCAGCCAAGTCTCTACGGCTACTGAGGCGGATCCGGCCTATTAGTGTGATAGAAGACACCGGCTGACAGTTCAATATATCCCATACAATAGCCATATACACAATTGATGGATTCAACGAGCGAACACAGAAGTATTCAGACAAACTAGTATTGAGATCATGCAAAAGTATAGAATAATTACAAGACAGGCACGAGCTGAAGACTAGCGAAATCCGAGGTCGGGTCGTTGTTGTTCCCCATGATACATCAAAAGAATATGCTGACATGGGTTCTCTAAACCGACCCAGAGGAGGATCGAGGATTTGGTCGTGAGCACGGATTCAGATGCCACCATGGTCGTGTTGTAGTGGTCGCTCCTTTCGCGTCGCTCCTCTGCAACCGAGCCCTGACCGCCCAGCCGGGTCATACCGCTCCTGCCCATGGCCGCAGGCTCTGCCACTCCACGGACGGCTCACACCACGCGCCTCACATCGAGCTAGGCTTGCGCCGCCGCTCCCATCTTGGCCGTAGCTCGCCTTGAGCTAGAGTTGTGCCCGCCTTGCAGCCATGGGCTCCATTGCGTTATCCGCCTCACTTCAAACCGACTACGCACCGGAGCCGTGCTAAACCGCCGCACCCATGCGCCACCCGCGTCGTGCTGCCGTGCCTGACCAGTCGTCGTCGCCTCGAAGGCCAGCGCCCTGGGTCGGCTCCACCCCCTGCTGCCACGCACCTCCTGACCAGGCGGCCGCAGCTACGCCCCGCCGGCTGGAACTCCTACCCGCTCGCCCTTACCTGCTTGCGGCTATCACACGGGTAAGGAGGAGTGGAAGGTGTTTGGATAAGGACGTAGGGGGCGGTTGAGAAGATAAGAGCCTAAAAAAAGAGAGAGAAAAAATAAAAAATCCTTCACCGCCTCGGGTCACCCGGCTGGACTTCTTTGACAAAAATGCCGTCACCGTCAAGCCGCCCTGGTCTAGCATCGTCTCGGAGCCGCCGTGGCCGAATCGTCACTTCCGTTGCGGCCTCAAGAGAGTGTTTCAATCACTATTGAAATTCCGGGATGTGATCCACGGACGGTATAGATGACTCAGCTCATCGTCGAGATGAAACAGGTGCTATCCACCCAATTTATTTTTACTTTTTTTGATTCCGTCGAAGAACAATTACTTCGTTTTTGTAATATTTTTTGACAAAGGACAATTAGTCATTGCCAAAAAGGCACTATACGGCGATGATGGAGGCGTACCAACGTCATTCTGCATAGGTGGTGGTGCGTGCCGCGTTACTCAAGGGACTGTCTCTCGCCACTGCGCCGGTTTGCATCACCGTGGCCGACTTTCGCCACCACGCCGGCTTACAACGCCGTGACCGTCCCTCGCCACTGCGCCGATTTACAACGCCGTGGACGACTCTTGCCACCCGCGCCGGTTCTCAATACCATGGTTCTCTCTCATTTGTCGGCTCCGGCTTACAACGCCGCGACCGTCTCTCGCGACCACAGCGGTTTACAATACCGCGGATGCCTTTTACAACAAAGCCGGCTTACAATGTCGCAGGTGTTTTCTACGTCTACATCAACCCAACAATGGCTGCATACAACAATACAAGTCGCCCAATTGGCTGTTTTGAATCACTGCCCCGCGGTCCAATCAACATTGCCATATCAATGCAATGCTCGCCGGTATGAGCTGCCCAACGGATAGGCGCACAAGTCTCCACCACTACAGTTTGGTTCACTTTAATAACCAGCCAGAACGAACCCTCGACCGGATCATTGAAACAAATCATACGGGATCATCTATAACCCGCCATGGCCAACCTCAATTTTCAATGGAGATTCTCAAGCCGCCTCTTCGAGTCAACTTAAGACTCAGGGGCTATAGATATGACAAGACACATTTGGTCGTTTTCAACAAGAACCCCTGGTCTTTGTAAGAGAAAAACCCAATCCTGGGGTGCCCGGATCATTGGATCATCATAAAGACATTTGGAGCTTCTGTCGTTTCTTCATACAAGATGACGGCTTACAAGATTGATGCTGCTCCGCTATGTGACCCGCCTGCCTTACCGGTTAATCTCGCCTAGAGACCCTGAGCCGGTTCAAAGAATTGACGGCCAATCTCGCTTAGAGACCCTGAACCGGCTAAGACTGAGGTGACCCGCTGAACTCTTACCAGTCAATCTCGCCTAGAGACCTTGAGCCGGTTCAAGAAATTGACGGCCAATCTCGCCTAGAGACCCTAAGCCGGTTCAAGAAATTGACGGCCAATCTCGCCTAGAGACCGTGAGCCGGTTCAAGAAATTGACGGCCAATCTCGCCTAGAGACCCTGAGCCGGGTCAAGAAATTGACGGCCAATCTCGCCTAGAGACCCTGAGCCGGTTCAAGAAATTGAACGGCCAATCTCGCCTAGAGACCCTGAACTGGTGTGAATTCAAGCATCGAATCCTAGTTTGGTTACATTAAGCACTGTTGTTGATGAGGCTTCTTATCTTTGGTATAGCTTACAGGACCCTAAGACAACATCGTGTACACCAAATTCCAGTTGTTTATCAACTGCGGCCATCGAAGGGGTCTTCTTACCGACGGGTATCGCTTATCTCACCCTAATGGCCGGCTTTATGCCACTTCCGGTTACTTATTAACCGCGGTTGTCGAAGGGGGCTTCTTACCGACGGGTTCTCTTATCTCACCCTAACAACCGGCGTTTTACGCCAAAACTCAGTTGTTTATCAACTGTAGCTGTTGAAGGAGGCTTCTTGCCTTCGGGTATGGCTTACATCTCCCTTCAAACAGCCGGCTTTATGTCGTTTCAGGCTAATCATTAGCCACGGTTGTCGATGGAGGCTTCTTGCCTTGGGTATAGCTTACATCTCCCATCGGCAGCCGGCGTCCGCGCATACAATATTCAAACGTTAACAGGAGGCTTCTAACCTTTAGGTACAACTTACATTGCCCTGCAAACAGCCGGCTTTCTGCCATTCCGGTTGACATGTCAGCCGTGGATTATTCAAGGGAACTTCCCACCTCCAGATAACATGCCGGCTTATCAAGACGGATCAGAGCAAGGTTATGAGAAAAGGAGCAATGTTATGAAAGCTCGGAGAAATTATTATCTTTCAAGAGCCGCCCTATCAGATATAATCTCGTGTCATCTAATTGGCCGGTTCTTGGATTTCTTTAATTGTGCTCTGTAGTAATCTACAACACTCACGGATTTCTCAAATTTATATTTGCCGGGTTGCACCGCAACTACGAGCAGGAATTTCATGTCAAAGACAAAGGAATTATTCCAGGATATTCATTCCAGGTTATATTACGACCGCGGTCAAAGATTCATTTCACAAATTATGGTGAGACGTATTATTCTCACATAGTCTCGAGTCGCCGTAGGCAGACGACCCGACACTTGGGGGCTACATTATCCAAGTCCAAGTTTATATCAATTACACAAGTCCCATGTTGCTGCAAGCATGCACCACGACACTTGGGGGCTAATGCAAGCCGGTTTTCAAACCATTACATTGTCAGCAAGACCATATTATCTCAAGGAGATGAGCCGGCCCTTCTATATTTTTATAAGTCCCAGCCCAGTAAATTCTTACTGACCCGACACTTGGGGACTACACCACTCAGATCAAACTTTCTACAAAGTCCCAAGTCGCCACAGGCGTGCGACCCGTCACTTGGGGGCTACAGTATTTAGTTGTTCCAACAGATTAAGAGATTCAAATTGAAGACCCGCCGAAGCTTTCTGATGAGCCGGCCCTTGGGGGCTACACCCGCCGAAGCATTATAAGATATAAAGCAATTATAATGTCCCAGGTTGCTGCAGGCAGGACAACTCGACACTTGGGGGCTACACAGTCCAAAATGTTATTTACAAAGCACCAAGTTATCATGGATAATCTCGGAGCTTGGGGGGCTACAGGTAATATGGACACATCAAAAACTTTGAGGAGAATTTTCAAGATATTAAATATGGAGTTCAGTTGTTAGACCCGGCGTCACCAACACTTATGACCCAGTGTTATCAAAAGATCATAAACCCGCCAGAGTTTATATAAGCCGCCCTGCTTCACAACAATGGAAGTCTGGTTCTACATCAGATGGATTTTCATCCCAATATTTATCAATTCAGCAGGATTCTAGTTATTTAACACGGAGTCACCAACGGTAATGACCCGGCATCATCAATGATTATGACCCACGGAGATGACCCGCCAAGAGTATTGGAAGCCGACTCAATGGTATACGGGTGTTTTATTCTCAATATTTTTCAAAAGACATTGACAAGCAAGATGATTATCAAGATGACTCATTCATATGCAGAAAAGACCCAGATTTCTGAAAACCCATTTTATAAGCCGGCCAAAGGAGCAAGCCGGCCACTTAACATATTTGTTACTCTTGTTTCAGGAGCTTACCATGAATAAATTCAAGCTAACCTAGGGGCTAATGACGGGGATATGCCCCATGGTATGACCCGGCCTAGCGACTCACAAGAGACCCGACCGAAGACATGACATATTATTTATGACCCGGCAAGCGGGTCATAGGATGACCAAGACCGAGACCCGGTGGGTGAGCCGGCGCCAGGCGGCTCACAAGAGAAGGCCCACATGAGAAAGCCCACAAGAGAGAAGGATTTCCTTAAAGGAAATAAGACCCGGAGTAGGATTCGTGAGAGACTAGTCCTAATCCTACTCCCAGTAGGACTCTATTTGTAAACCTACCTTCTCGACTTATATAAGGAGGGGTAGACCAACCCTAGAGGGACAAGTTCTCAAGAGACACAAGTCTACAAGTTTAGACAACACAAGAGATTAGAGGCACAAGAGATAAGAGGCAGTGATTAGCACCCTTGTAACCGAGAGATCTTCATCATCATCAATACCAGACAAGCAGGACGTAGGCTCTTACCTCCATCGGAGGGGCCGAACCTGGGTAAAACTCCGTGTCTTCTCGATTCCGATCAACCCCTTCAAGCTGCCACGTAGTTGCGTCTCGCCTCAAACCTAAGTCCGTTGACCCGGACATCTGCCGTGACAAATCCACGACAGTGACCGAAGGTTGTTCGGAGTCCTGGATGAGATCCCAGACATCACGAGGAGCTCCGTAATGGTCCGGAGGTAAAGATTGATATATCGGAAGTCCTGTTTTGGTCACCAAAAAAGTTTCGGGCTCATCGGTAGTGTACCGGGAGTGCCTGTAGTGTACCGGGGGACCATCGGGAGGGGTATTTCAACCCTAGAGGCTACATGTGCTGTGGGAGGGTGAATACCATACCTTAGTGTTCTGGTGGAAGTCCCACACAAGGCCCATGCGTCTGGGAAGAAAATCCCAAAGAGAAAAAGGGGGAAAAAAGGCAAAAAGACCAAATAAGGAAGGAGTCCTATTCCTACTAGGATTGGAGGAGGATTCCTCCTCTCCTCCCTTCGGCCGAAGCCTAGATGGCTTGGCCCTTGGGAAAGCCTCCTCCTCTCTTGCTCTTATATATACTAGAGGTTTTAGGGTTTTGGCACAAGATTTTCAGCCACGTGCAACCCTACCCTCTAGTTCGTAGTTTCTCCTCTAGATCGGTTTCAACTGTGCTTAGGCAAAGCCCTGCTGAGATTACTCCACCACCATCACCGCAGCACCATCACGCTGCCGGAGAACTCGTCTACCTCTCTGCTCCCTCTTGCTGGATCAAGAAGGCGGAGATCATCATCAAGCTGTACGTGTGCTGAACGCGGAGATGCCGCCCGTTCTGTACTTGATCAGGATGGATCGTGATTGGATCACGGAACGCTCGGTGATTTGGATCGCGAAGACGTTCGACTACATCAACCGCGTTTCTTAACACTTTCCGCTTAGCGATCTACAAGGGTACGTAGATCCACTCTCCCTCTCGTAGATTCTCATCACCATGGATAAATCTTGCATGTGCGTAGGTTTTTTTTGTTTCCCATGCAACGTTCCCCAATAGTGGCAACATGAGCTAGGTCTATGTGTAAATGAGAACTCGAGTAGAACACAAAGAGTTTGTTGGCGTTGATGCTTAGATTGCTTCCTCCCTTGGTCGTATTTTTGTTCAGCGGTATTGTGGGATGAAGTGGCCCGGACCAACCTTACTCATACGCTTACGAGAGACCGGTTCCATCGACAGACGTGTAACCTCGTTGCACAAAGATGGCTGGCGGGTGTTTGTTTCTCCTACTTTAGTTGGATCGGATTCGACTAAGGCAATCCTTGAGAAGGTTGAAAAGCAGCTTATGTATCACCATTGTGGTTTATGCTTAGGTGAGAATTGTTCTTGCTAGATACCTGTAGCAGCCACGTAAAACATGCAACAACAATTAGAGAATGTCTAACTTGTTTTTGCAGGGTATGTTGTGATGTGATATGGCAATTACATGATGAGATATATGTGATGTATGAGATGATCATGTGTTGTATAGAATATCACGACTTGCATGTCGATGAGTACGGCAACCGGCAGGAGCCATAGGGTTGTCTTTAATTATTGTATGACCTGCGTGTCAATCATTAAGTGCTATGTAATGCTTTACTTTATCGCTAAACGGTAGCAATAGTAGTAGAAGCATGGTGGGCGTCACAACCCCGATGGCGACACGTTGATGGAGATCAAGATGATGGAGATCATGGTGTCATGCCGGTGACGATGGAGATCATGTCGGTGCTTTCTAAATGGAGATCAAAAGCACAAGTTCATGGCCATATCATGTCAGTTATGATTTGCATGTGATGTTAATCCTTTTATGCACCTTGTTTTGCTTAGGGCGACGGTAGCATTATAAGGTGATCCCTCAATTAAATTTCAAGATGAATTGTGTTCTCCCCGATTGCGCACCATTGCGAAAGTTCGTTGTGTCGAGACACCACGTGATGATCGGGTGTGATAGACTCTACGTTCACATACAACGGGTGCAAGCTAGTGTTGCACATGCAGAACACTCGGGTTAAACTTGACAAGTCTAGCATATACAGACATGGCCTCGAAACAAAAGAGACCGAAAGGTCGAACATGAGTCATATAGTAGATATGATCAACATGATGATGTTCACCATTGAAACAACCTCAACTCACGTGATGATCGGACTTGAGATGGTGAATTTGGATCATGTGACACTCAGATGACCAGAGGGATGTCAATTTGAGTGGGAGCTTTAGTAATTTTATTAACTAAACTCATTATCTTGAACAATAGTCTAAGTAAACTTTGCATATTTATGTTGTAGATCAATGGCTCGCGCAGTAGCACCCCTGAATTTTAATGCGATCCTAGAGAAAGCTAAGTTGAAAGATGATGGAAGTAACTTTGTTGACTGGGCCCGTAATCTGAGGATTATCCTCACGGCTTCTCAAAAATCATATGTCCTTGATGCACCGCTTGGTGACCAACCAGAAGACATGTCATCCGAAGATGTTAAGAACGCTTGGGAGGCACATTCTGGAGATTACTCAATAGTTCAGTGTGCAATATTGTATGTCTTAGAACCGGGACTTCAAAGATGTTTTGAACGTCATGGAGCATATGAGATGTTCCAGGAGTTGAAGTTTATCTTTCAAAAGAATGCTCGGATCGAGGTATGAGACTTCCGATAAGTTCTATGCTTGCAAAATGGAGGTGAACGGGTCTATCAGTGAACCTATACTCAGAATGTCTGGGTATTCAACTCGTCTAGCGGAGTTGGGAATTGCCCTTCCGCCAGAGGCGATCACTGACAGAGTTCTTCAATCACTGCCACCTAGTTACAAGAGCTTTGTGATAAACTATAACATGCACGAGATGAACAAGTCAGTCGCCGAGCTGTTTGCGATGCTAAAAGTCGCTGAGTCTGAAATCCAGAAAGAACATCAAGTGTTGATGGTCAATAAAACCACTAGTTTCAAGAAGAATGGCAAGGACAAGGGCAAGAAGGGTAAAACCAAGAAGGATGGCAAAGCAGTTGCTACTCCTATAAAGAAGCGCAAGGCTGGACCCAAGCCAGAAACTGAGTGCTATCATTGCAAGGGAACTGGTCACTGGAAGCAGAACTGCCCCAAGTACCTGACTGACAAGAAGGCAGCCAACGACAAACAAGGTATATATGATATACATATTATTGATGTGTACCTTACTAGCTCTCGTTGTAGTGCCTAGGTATTTGATACCGGTTCGGTTGCTCACATTTGCAACTCAAAACGGGAACTACGGAATAGATGAAGGCTGGCAAAGGACGAAGTGACGATGCGTGTGGGAAATGGTTCCAAGGTTGATGTGATCTCTCTTCGATAACCATCGGGATTAGTGATGAACCTGAATAATTGTTATTTAGTGCCTGCGTTAAGCATGAACATTATATATGGATCTTGTTTATTGCGAGACGGTTACTCATTTAAATCAGAGAATAATGGTTGTTCTATTTATATGAGTAATATCTTTTATGGTCATGCACTCAATGTGAGGGGTTTATTCATATTGAATCTTGATAGTGATGATACACATGTTCATAACATTGATGCCAAAAGATGTAGAGTTGATAATTATAGTACCACTTTCTTGTGGCACTGGCGTTTGGGTCATATTGGTGTAAAACGCATGTGGTAGCTCCATGCTAATGGACTTTTGGAGTCACTTGATTTTGAATCACTTGACACATGTGAACCATGCCTCATGGGAAAGACGACTAAAACACCGTTCTCTGGAACAATGGAATGGGCAAGTGACTTATTGGAAATCATACATACCGATGTGTGCGGTCCAATGAATGTTACAGCGCGCGGTGGATATCGTTATTTTCTCACCTTCACTGATGACTTAAGTAGATATGAGTATATTTACTTAATGAAACACAAGTCTGGAACGTTTGAAAAGTTCAAGCAATTTCAGAGTGAAGTTGAGAATCATCGTAACAAGAAGATTCAATTCCTGTGATCTGATCGAGGAGGTGAATATCTGAGTTATGAGTTTGGCAGTCACTTAAGACAGTGTGGAATTGTTTCACAGTTGACACCGCGTGGGACAACAGCGTGATGGTGTGTCCGAACGTCATAATTGAACCTTATTTGATATGGTGTGTTCTATGATGTCTCTTGCCGATTTGCCACTATTGTTTTGGGGTTATGCATTAGAGATAGCTGCATTCACTTTAAATAGGGCACCATCGAAATCCGTTGAGACGACGCCATATGAACTATGGTTTGGCAAGAGGCCAAAGTTGTCATTTCTTAAAGTTTGTGGATGTGATGCTTATGTCAAAAATCTTCAGCCTAAAAAGCTGGAACCCAAAGCGGACAAATGCATCTTCATAGGATACCCAAAAGAGATAGTCGGGTATACCTTCTATCTCAGATCCGAAGGCAAAGTGTTTGTCGCTAAGAACTGAACATGTCTTGAGAAAGAGTTTCTCTCGAAAGAATTGAGTGGGAGGAAAATAGAGCTTGATGAGGTTATTGAACATTTACTTCAGCCAGAGAGTAGCGCAGCGCAGAAAGATGTTTCTGTGGAACCTACAATGGTTGAAGAGGAAGTTAATGATGATGATCATGAAGCTTCAGATCAACTTACTATTGAACCTCATAGGTCGACAAGGGCGCGTACTGCTCCTGAGTGGTACGACAACCCTGTCTTGGAGGTCATGTTGTTGGATAACAATGAACCTACGAGCTATGGAGGAGCGATGATGGCCCCGGATTCCGAGAAATGGTTAGAGGCCATGAAATCCGAGATGGGATCCATGTATGAAAAGAAAGTATGGACTTTGGAAGTATTACCTGAAGGGCGAAAGGCCAATCAGAACAAATGGGTCTTTAAGAAGAAGACGGACACGGACGGTAATGTCACCGTCTATAAAGCTCGACTTGTGGCAAAGGGTTTTTCACAAGTTCAAGGAGTTGACTACAATGAGACCTTCTCACTCGTAGCGATGCTTAAGTCTGTTAGAATCATGTTGGCAATAGCTGCTTATTTCGACTATGAAATTTGGCAGATGGATGTCAAAACAACGTTTCTCAACGGTTTGCTTGAGGAAGAGTTGTATATGATGCAACCAGAAGGTTTTGTCGATCCAGAGAATGCTGACAAAGTTTGCAAACTCCACTGATCCATTTATGGGCTGGTGCAAGCATCTCGGAGTTGGAATATGTGATTTGATGAGGTGATCAAAGCGTTTGGGTTTATACAAGTTTATGGAGAAGCTTGTATTCACAAGAAAGTGTGTGGGAGCTCAATAGCGTTTCTAATATTATATGTGGATGACTTATTGCTGATTGGAAACAATATAGAAATGCTGGAAAGCATGAAGGAATGTCTGAACAAGAGTTTTTCAATGAAGGACCTAGTAGAAGCTGCTTTCATATTAGGCATTAAGATCTATAGAGATAGATCGAGACGCTTAATAGCACTTTCACAGAGCACATACCTTGATAAAGTTTTGAAGAAGTTCAAAATGGATCAGTCCAAGAAGGGGTTCTTGCTTGTGTTACAAGGTGTGAAGTTGAGTAAGACTCAATGCCCAGTAACTGCAGAAGATAGAGAAAAGATGGGTGTCATCCCCTATGCTTCAGCCATAGGCTCTATCATGTATGCAATGCTGTGCACAAGACCCGATGTCAGCCTTTCCATAAGTATGGTCGGAAGGTTTCAAAGTGATCCTGGAATGGAGCATTGGGCGGCGGTCAAGAATATCCTTAAGTACCTAAAAAGGACTAAGGAAATGTTTCTCGTTTATGGAGGTGCTGAAGAGCTCGTCGTAAAGGGTTACATCGATGAAAGCTTTGACATTGATCCAGATGACTCTAAGTCACAAACCAGATACATATTTATTCTCAACGGGGGAGCAGTAAGCTGGTGCAGTTCCAAGCAAAGTGTGATAGCTGATTCTAAATGTGAAGCAGAGTACATCGCAACCTCGGAGGCGGCGAAGGAAGGTGTCTGGATGAAGCAGTTCATGACAAATCTTGGAGTAGTGCCCAGTGCACTGAATCCAATGACTCTGTTCTGTGACAACACTAGTGCCATTGCTCTGGCCATGGAACCAAGGTTTCACAAGAGGACCAGACACATAAAGCGACGCTTCAATTCCATCTGCGATTACATCGAGGCGAAGGACATAAATATTTGCAAAGTGCACACAGATCTGAATGTTGCAGGCCCGTTGACTAAACCTCTTCCAAGGGATAAACATGATCAACACCAGAACTGCATGGGTGTTCAGTTCATTAGAATGTAAATCACATAGTGATGTGAAATAGATTATTGACTCTAGTGTAAGTGGGAGACTGTTGGAAATATGCCCTAGAGACAATAAATAAAGTGTTTATTATTATTATATTTCCTTGTTCATGATAATTGTTTATTATCCATGCTATAATTGTATTGGTTGGAAACACATTACATGTGTGGATAAATAGAAAACACTTTGTCCCTAGTATGCCTCTAGTGAACTAGCTCATTGATCAAAGATGGTCAAGGTTTCCTAGACATTGACATGTGATGTCATTTGATAACGGGATCACATCATTAGGAGAATGATGGGATGGACAAGACCCAAACTATAAACATAGCATATGGTCGTGTCAGTTTATTGCTACAATTTTCTGCATGTCAAGTATATGTCCCTATGACTATGAGATCACGCAACGCACGGACACTGGAAGAGTGCCTTGTGTGTATCAAACGTCGCAACGTAACTGGGTGACTATAAAGGTGCTCTACAGGTATCTCCGAGGGTGTCTGTTGGGTTGGCATGGATGAAGACTGGGATTTGTTACTCCGTGTGACGGAGAGGTATCTCAGGGCCCACTCGGTAATACAACATCACAATAAGCCTTGCAAGCAATGTGACTAAGTGTTAGTCACGGGATCTTGTATTACGAAACAAGTAAAGAGACTTGCCAGTAACAAGGTTGAACTAGGTATGGAGATATCGACGATCGAATCTCGGGAAAGTAACATACCGAAGAACAAAGGGAACATCATACGGGATTAACTGGATCCTTGACAGAGAGGTTCGACCGATAAACATCTTCGTAGAATATGTAGAAACCAATATGGGCATCCAGTGCCCGCTATTGGTTATTGACCGTAGAGGTGTGTCGGTCATGTCTACATAGTTCTCGAACCCGTAGGGTCTGCACACTTAAGGTTTGGTGACGTTTCAATAGTATAGAGTTATGCATGGTGGTGACCGAAGGTTGTTCAAAGTCCCGGATGATATCCCGGACATCATGAGGAGCTCCAGAATGGTCAGGAGGTAAAGATTGATATATAGGAAGTCCTGTTTTGGTCACCGGGAAAGTTTTGGGCTCATCGGTAGTGTACCGGGAGTGCCGGTACTGTATCGGGGGACCATCAGGAGGGGTATATCGACCCAAGAGGCTACATGGGCTGTGGGAGGGGGAAGACCAGCCCTTAGTGGGCTGTTGGAAGTCCCACACAAGGCCCATGCGGCTGGGAAGAAAAGCCCAAAGAGAAAAAGGTGGAAAAAGGCAAAAAGGCCAAATAAGGAAGGAGTCCTAGTCCTACTAGGGTTGGAGGAGGATTCCTCCTCTCCTCCCTTCGGAAAAAGCCTAGATGACTTGGCCCTTGGGCCAAGCCTCCTCCTCTCTTCCTCTTATATATATACTAGAGGTTTTAGGGTTTTGGCACAAGATTTTCAGCCACGTGCAACCCTACCCTCTAGTTTGTAGTTTCTCCTCTAGATCGGTTTCAGCTGTGCTTAGGCGAAGCCCTACTAAGATTACTCCACCATCGCCGCAACATCATCTTGATGCCGGAGAACTCGTCTACCTCTTCGCTCCCTCTTGCTGGATCAAGAAGGCGGAGATCGTCATCAAGCTGTACGTGTGCTGAACACGGAGGCGCCGTCCGTTCGGTACTTGATCGGGACGGATCGTGATTGGATCGTGGGACGCTCGGTGATTTGGATTGTGAAGACGTCCGTCTCCTGCGTGGCCGTGTGGACGTCTCGCGCCAGCCGGTCCCGCTCGGAGAAACACCCGGTCTTCTCCCCCTGAAGCGTGGCCAGGTCACCTGCAAGATACGACAGGCGTTAGCCGACTCCCGGGGGCTTTGTGCCCCTCCTGCAAAGTGCAACTGACCTTGCACGCGAGCCAACTCCTCCTCCAGGCGGTAGAAGCCGTATTTGCCGCGGTCGTGGATGGCGACCGCCTCCGCGAATAGCTTCTGCCGCAGGGAGGTTCCTTCCTGCCACAAACAGGCAAAGGTCAAGACACTCTCAAAAGAGATCTAGCCCGGCTGCCTGTCAGCCGGTCAACTGGCCCGCATCTCGTGGGCTACACCCAGTGGGTGTGCTCGTGCGCCCCCACTAAAAATTCTAAGTCAAAGCAGCCGGCTTACCTCCACACACTGTAGGGCTGCATCCGCCGCCTCCGCGGATCGGGCCAGCTCCTACCGGCACCGGTCCAAGACACTCCCCAAGTCTGCAAAGGAAGGGACCGGGCCGCCTGCCTGGGGGGCCGGCAGGGCCGGAGCGCTCGCCAGCGCTTCCTAGTCTCGGAGCACCTCCTGCATCGATCGCAGGGGCCTCCTGGCCCCCGCTTCTGCCTGGGCTCGCCATGGCGCCAGCCGCCAGGGGCGGGTTGACAATGGCAAGGGTGCGGGAGTCGTTTCCCGCTGGCCCTCTGCCCAACGTCATCGCCGCCTTCGCTTCCTGCCACTCCAGCGCATCGATCGCGACGAAGGGCACCTCCACCTTCATGGCTGCCGCATCCGGTGCCGCCAGGACCTCCGGCACCTCAGCCCGGGCCGGCTCGGCCGTAGGAGGGGTCACCTCCGGCACCTCGGGCCGGGCCTCCTCGGGAGCCAGCTCCACCGTCGTCGCCGCCCTCGCCTGGTTTGTCTCCCATGCGGGTGTAGGCGCTGGCGGGTCCATAGCCGCCCCTCGTGGCTCGCTCAACGGACGCCTTGACATGCGGGTTGACTCCATTGCCGAGTCCGACGCCCGCGGAGGATCCACCGACCTCCTCTGCCTCTGGCTCCTCGAGGTTCCGGAGTGCGAGGCCCCTCCTCGCGTCCCAGACTAGTAGGCTCGCAGCTTCGCGAGCCTCCTCTTCTCCACCCGCTGGGTGGCCGCATGCTCGCGGACCAGCCGGCTGGCAGCATCCGTCGGCTCCCCCTCCATCTCCTCCTCGTGGAGCTCGATGGGTCACTGCAGCGCCCAAGGATTGGTTACTCGCCGGCTGGCGACCCCTAAGAAAACACACATAAAGAAAGAACATTACCCGATGACAAGGGGCAAGGCCCGCTTGGCGCATGGCGGCGGCTTCCGCGTGGCCACCTTCACCCGCTTCGGGCCGAGCGGCGGCCCCCCCGCCCCCGTTGAGACGGCCTCTTCCCCGGCCGGCCGCTTCGGCTGCCGGGGCTTGAGCCGGCTGCTCCTCGCTCCTCCGATCCTGGCGCGCTGAGGGAGGAGGCTCGTTTAGAATCATTAATTCATCATCATCGTCGTCCGTCCGTCCAGTCCCTGATCGTGGGGCGCAAGAGGGAACTCACCCGCTCTGCCGGGCTACTCGGCCGCGCCAGACCCTCCGGCTCCGCTGGGAGCGCCGGTTCGCGGGTCTGCCGGCTCATCGACTCCTCCCGAAGAGTCTACCCTCTCCTCTGGGGGGCCTCCCGTCTGGTAGTCTTCGGAGTCGGAGTTTTCACGCTCTGCCTCGAAGATCTGAGGATGCAGGCCATCTGGCGTATTCTGTCGTACGAGCAGCTGCTGTCAGCACATAAGTAAGCACTCTAGCCGGCTGCCGGCTGGGAAGTATCAGACAAAGAAGAAACCGCCTCGACGAAAAACTTACCAGGGGAGGCCGGTGATGCGGTCATTCGGCTCCATGCCGAAGGACCATGAGGCAGGCTTCAGCTTGAACGTTGTAAGGGCGTTCACCCACTTCGCCACCTGAGCCGGTGTCAGCTCGATGATGGACAACCGGCAGGAGTCGCACCGGCCAAACATGTCCTAGATCCGGTGCGACCTCAACTGGAGGGGCGACACCTGGCGCGAGATAAGGGCCGCCACCAGGTCAGTGGCGACCAACCCCTCGGAGCTCTTCAGCTGCATGAGCCGGCCAAGCTCTTCCAGGGCCACGCCATGCGGGGCAGCCCATAGCCAGTTCAACTGGGTGGACTGCCTGTCTTCAAATGGCGGCAGCCGGACGTAGTCCATCCTCAGGTCGGCGTTCTTCACGTAGAAGAACATTCAGTGCCACCCCTTGACAGAGTCAATAAGAGAGAGAGGGGGAAAGCGAGCGACGCCGCGGCAGCACACCACCGTGCCCCCGCACGCGTCACCTTTCAAAGGTTTGAGGTAGAAAAGAGCATTGAAGAGTCCTGTTTTGGTCGCCGGAAAAGTTTCGGGCTCATCGGTAGTGTACCGGGAGTGCCAGTAGTGTATCGGGGGACCATCGGGAGGGGTATTTCGACCCAAGAGGCTACATGGGCTGTGGGAGGGTGAATACCACCCCTTAGTGGGCTAGTGGAAGTCCCACACAAGGCCCATGCGACTGGGAAGAAAATCCCAAAGAGAAAAAGGTGGAAAAAGGAAAAACGACCAAATAAGGAAGGAGTCCTAGTCCTACTAGGATTGGAGGAGGATTCCACCTCTCCTCCCTTCGGCCGAAGCCTAGATGGCTTGGCCCTTGGGCCAAGCCTCCTCCTCTCTTCCTCTTATATATACTAGAGGTTTGGGGGTTTTGGCACAAGATTTTCAGCCATGTGCAACCCTACCCTCTAGTTCGTAGTTTCTCCTCTAGATCGGTTTCAGCTGTGCTTAGGAGAAGCCCTACTGAGATTACTCCACCACCATCGTGGCAGTGCTGTCATGCTGCCACAAAACTTGTCTACCTCTCCGCTCCCTCTTGCTAGATCAAGAAGGCGGAGATCGTCATCAAGCTGTACGTGTGCTGAACGCGGAGGTGCCGTCCATTTGGTACTTGATCGGGACGAATCGTGACTGGATCGCGGGACACTCGGTGATTTGGATCGCGAAGATGTTCAACTACATCAACCGCGTTTCTTAACGCTTCCCGCTTAGCGATCTACAAGGGTACGTAGATCCACTCTCCCTCTTGTAGATGCTCGTCACCATGGATAGATCTTGCGTGTGCCTAGGAATTTTTTTGTTTCCCATGCAACGCTCCCCAACACCACCTTTGTGTACCTGATCTGTGTATTCTTAAGAGTGCGGTAGTGGGCGATAGACGATATAACTTGGGGGCTATTATTGCCAGGAGGTTACATCTTGATGCTAAGGATGGAGATTTCTTTGGTGGAATTTATGCCACTCGCGTAGCTAAGTATCTTGGGGTACCCATAAGGGAGAATGATATTGAGTTACCACCTGCCTTTCTTGATTATGAGGCTATGTGCGCTACCAATTTCTTGAGAGAAATGAACAATCCCTCCAGTACCGACTAATTTTTTACAGACAGCATGTTGTCCATATTACTTTTTCATTGTATTATCCATGGTAGTTTATTTGTTCTTTTTGTTTTATTCTTGTGAGTTTAATCAATCTTGAAGAGAATCAAAAAAATCTAGCTTTACCTTTGAAGTTTGTTTAGTTGTACCATTAATAGAAAACCCAAAAAGATTTCTCGTTCTTATTTTGCTTGTTGGGAGCTTTCCCGTGTAAATAATTTGCCTTTCTTTTCTTTGGGTCGTAAGGAGAAGACCATGATGACATGTTGAGTGGCTCTCATATGCATTATTGTTTATCTTATATAGAGCTCATATTTCTTTGCCTTCCCTTTTGAGTTATTGTTTGCAGATTCCAGCTTAGTCCAATGCACGTGCACTCTTATTATTATTCACATCATTCAGTTGTGCAAGTGCAAGGCAATAATGACGATATATGATGAACTGACTGAGATGGAGAAAAGCTAGTATGAACTCGACCTATCTTACTTTTGTAAATATGATTAGCTCATCATTCTTAATTCATCCCATTATAGATGAAACATGTTTGCAATGAAAATTAGAGATTATAGTTGCTCATGCCATGCTTAATTAGCTAAGAGTGGATAATGGTTTGTCTTGAGTCCCAACATGCGCATTAAAATGGTTGTGATGTAGTATGATAGAATGGTATCCTCCTCTGAATGATTCGAGTGGATTGACTTGGCACATGTTCATGCATGTAGTTGAAACAAAACAACATAGCCTCACGATGTTTATGTTCATGGTGATTTATATCCTACTCATGCTTGCATTGAACGTTGGTTAATCCCAAAGCATGTTTATGACTGTTGTCGCTCTCTAGTTGGTCACTCCCCAGTCTTTTACTAGCCTTCACTTGTACTAAGTGGGAATACTGCTTGTGCATCCATCTCCGTAAACCCAAAGTTGTTCCATATGAGTCCACCATACCTACCTATATATGGTATTTACCTGCCGTTCCAAGTAAATTTGCATGTGCCATTTTCCAAACCTTCAAATAAATATTCCGTTTTGTATGCCCAAATTGCTCATGTAGTGACCAGGGGCTGTCAGTATCTTCCATGCTAGGTGGGTTATTCTCACGATATGTGTTGATTCACTATCATTCACGAGAAAGTGGCTGGTACTCGGGATTCCCAGTCCCGTGCTCAAAATTCAAATCAAAGTATAATAAAACAGAACTCCCCCAGGATTGTGTTTGTATGGACGGTACCCGTGGATTCGGCCCGCCCTGGAGTGTGATTGATTTGGTGAAGGGGGAGTAAAAACTTTACTATTCTCTGGGAACTGCCTATAATGTATCTAGCATGGAAGATATCGAGATCTCTTAGTTGTTATGTTGGCAATGAAATCATACCTCTCAAAATGATTATTCATCCTTGTTTTAAAAGCTCGAGCTCTGGCACCTCTGCAAATCAATGCTTCCCTTTGTGAAGGGCCTATCTATTTTACTTTACCGTTGAGTCATCATCCTCTTATAAAAGGCACCTATTAGAGAGCACCACCCTCATTTGTATGCTTTGCTATTAATTGATATTGAGTATGAGTATGACTAGATCTCTTTTACCATGAATTACAATGTCTAGTCAGCCCTCGTTCTTCAGAGGTGCTTTGCATTTATGTTTTGCAGTCTCAGAAAGGGCTAGCGAGATACCATTATGTCATATTGTATCATGATTGTTTTGATAAAATTGTTGTCATCCGAGACTTATTATTATTTCTCGCTAGTTGATTATGCCATTGATATGAGTAAATGTGAGACCTAAATGTTACTGTGAATGTGGTTAGTCTATAATATTTGCTAAAAATATGAACATAAGTTAGACATATTTACAACAGCAAGATCAAACAGAGTTTGTA
Source organism: Hordeum marinum (assembly GCA_022496015.1). Taxonomy (NCBI): domain Eukaryota; kingdom Viridiplantae; phylum Streptophyta; class Magnoliopsida; order Poales; family Poaceae; genus Hordeum; species Hordeum marinum. Next base: position 332,959,298 of record CM039677.1, on the reverse strand, counting down.
AAAGTTTTTCTTTATCACTTTCAAATTATCAACTGAATAGCTTGAGGACAATAAATGGTTTAAGCTTGGGGGATTTGATACGTCTCCAATGTATCTACTATCGGGTTTATTACCCCTAGGTAGGCCAAAGCAACGGGGTCATCCCCCTTTCGCTTGGAAGAATAACTACGCGGTCCACTGGCCATGGACGGTTGGAGGACGTTCGGCACAAGCCGGTACCGGCTGGCGCCCCGGACGGTTGATCGACGAGCCGGCTGGGCATGGCCGGCTGCCTCCGGGCTAGCTCTTCCGTTGACCTTGGGACGGACATGCGACTTCCCGTCCCTCTGTGCACAGGTACGATGACACGATGCAACCAGCACGACGGGCAGCCATGTGGCTACAGTGGCCGTTGACGCACTGCAACGCATGGCTACAGTCCAACTGTCCCGGCTGCTGACCTTGGCGAGCGCAACCGGGCGTGGGAACAGTGCCGACACACCCTCGCCACTTGATTACTACCCCAGCGTGGCTACAGCGCTGCCGGCCGTACCGAAGACTTCGGCCGGCTAGCGCTAGACGATACCCCCTGGGCGACCCGTGCCACGACAGGTGGGCGAGGGCCAATTGTAGAGCCGGGTGGTGAGCCCCAATGAGAAATGGGACCGCTCACCCGGCAGACCCCACCAACGACGAGACGACATGAATGGTAGGACCCTCTGGCCAGCCGGAGAGACTGTCAGCCCCCCCCACGTTTGTACTTAGAACATATTATAAGAGCCAGGGGGTGGCCTATAAAAACCCCCGAGCCCCCCCATGCAATGGGAACGGACGATCATCTTCACACACACACATAACCCCTTCTAGCAGTGAAGGAAGAGGAGCCGGCTGTCCCTTCTTCCTCCTCTAGACACAGCTCCAGGAGCACCATTGTATCTATACCCATCCATCCAACTAAACCAAGCAGTACTAGCGGTATTATCTCCTCCGGAGGGCCCTAAACCTGGGTACATCGTGTCTCATCACCGCTTGTGCCCAATCTCGCACCCGGAGCCCATCGGTGTCCTTCGGCCCCAACCACCTATGATCAGCCACCCTATGGCATCTGTCGTGAGAAAACGATGACATCCACTTTTCCAAACTCTTTTGCCCTTGTTTTGGACTCTAATTTGCATGATCTGAATGGACCTAACCCGGACTGACGCTGTGTTCAGCAGAATTGCCTTGGTGCTATTTTTGTGTAGAAATAAAAGTTCTCGGATTGACCTGAAAATTTACGGAGAATATTTTTGGAATTAATAAAAAATATTGGCGAAATAATCAACTGTAGGGGGCCACCACCTGGCCACAAGCCAGGGGGCGTGCCCACCCCTCTAGGGCGCGCCCCTGTGGCTTGTGGGCCCCCTGTTGCTCCTCCGACCTTGTTTCCACTCCTATATATTCCTATTTACGGAGAAAAAATCGAGAGAAGAGTTCATCGCATCTTACTATACGGAGCCGCCGCCACCTCCCGTTCTTCCTCGGGAGGGCAGATCTGGAGTCTGATTTGGGCTCCGGAGAGGGGAAATCGATGTCTTCGTCATCACTAACCATCCTTCATCACAAATTTAATGATGCTCTCTATCGTTAGTGAGTAATTCTATCGTAGGCTTGCTGGACGGTGATGGGTTGGATGAGATTTACCATGTAATCGAGTTAGTTTTGTTAGGGTTTGATCCCTAGTATCCACTATGTTCTGAGATTGATGTTGTTATGACTTTGCTATGCTTAAGGCTTGTCACTAGGGCCCAAGTGCCATCATTTCAGATCTGAACCTATTATGTTTTCATGAATATATATGTGTTCTTGATCCTATCTTGCAAGTTGTAGACACCTATTACGAGTTATGATCCGCATCCCCCAGGGTGACAATAACTGGGATTCTTTCCCGTGATTACCGTAGTTTGAGGAGTTCATGTATTCACTAAGTGCTAATGCTTTGGTCCGGTTCTCTATTAAAAGGAGGTCTTAATATCCCTTAGTTTCCAATAGGACCCCGCTGCCATGAGAGGGTAGGACAAAAGATGTCATGCAAGTTCTTTTCCATAAGCACGTATGACTATATATGGAATACATGCCTACATTACATTGATGAATTGGAGATAGTTCTGTGTCACCCTATGTTATAACTGTTGCATGATGAATGCCATTTGACATAATTATCCATCATTGGTCCATTGCCCATGAGATTTCCATATATTGATCTTTTCTAAGTTACTTTTCCATTGCTACTGTTACGAACAATACAAAACTGCTACTATCACTTTTACCACCATTACCGTCACTTCCATACTACTTTGCTGCAGATATTAAGTCTTTCAGGTGTGGTTGAATTGACAACTCAGCTACTAATACTCGAGAATATTCTTTGGCTCCCCTTGTGTAGAATCAATAAATTTGGGTTGAATACTCTACCCTCAAAAACTGTTGCGATCCCCTATACTTGTGGGTTATCAATGACTAATGCCCCTTGAAGAATTTCATCTTTAAGGTCATATAGGAGCGTCAGCATTGTCGGGGTCGTTTGTCGATGCAGGGCCCGCCGCAGTGTCATCAATGTCCTCAGCTTCAGCGGTCTCGTGCGATGAAGAATACGAACTAGTAACCAGCCGAGGAACTTGAACCTTCTTCAATTTCTTCTGAGGTGGATGTGACCAGTCAAAGTTCTAATGAAAGTCAATGTCCATGAGTTCCTTAGGAGTCTTGAGATGTGTGAGAATGGCCCATGCACGATCAAAGATTCATGCACATAGTAGTGATTTTTCCTCACAGAGTTCTGCGTCACAGTCATGTTCTGAAGAATTGAATCAAACTGATGCTTCACCCACTTGTGATTGCGATCAACCTTCTAATGAAGACTTATGAGAAGCTCACAATCAGTCATCACATGAGGGGCAGACCCTCGAGGTTTTTGCGTTGAGGCTTTTGCAACAGAGTCCTGGGTAGCAGTGTCATCATTGGTGGAGTAAGATGCAACTTTGCGAAACTGACCATCCAATGAACGAGTACCTTCATCAATGATAGTTTTGCCTTTTCCTTTAACCGAGGCAATTGTGTTCTTGAGGACTTCACTCGGAGGCAGAAAGCCGAAGTGGTTTTGGAAGTCGTCCTTGAAGGGAAGGGAAGACCTTGATCTGATGAATTTCATGATCCAGGGAGCATAAGGCTTCAATTCAAATGGGGCTAATGCTGCATTAGCCAAAGTTCTCATGAAGAAATCTTGGTAGTTGATAGGAATATCATGAATGATGTTGAATAGCATGTTCTTCATGACTCCCTCAACTTCTTGTTCTTTAGAGTTTTGACCCTTCTGAGGACAAAGGGTGTTGGTGAGGATGTGATATACCGTCCTGGGAACATATAGCAAAGCCTTCATAAGGAAGGTGGCCCTTTGTAGTTTTCCAGGAGGGAATAGCTTCATCAGCACTTGTATCATATGGTTGGGCAGAGCAGGTTCATCAAATAGGTAGCGGGCTTCTTCTGAAGGAATTGGAACTGGGACTGACCGAAGCAATTCTGATGTTGGTGCTGTGTAGTGAGTAGATCCAGTCATCCAGTCCAAGACCCATGTGCTGACTTCAGAAGCATTACCTGTGATGTGTAAGGTGGCATAGAATTGAAGAATTAGCTCTTCATTCCAATCATAGATATCCACACAAAACGAAAGAATTCCTGCATCGTGAAGAACTGCGAGCACCGGAGTGAAGGATGGGATTGTTTCCATATCCGCATGAGGAATTTGATGGTGCTCGAAGACTTTCTTCTTGTCAAACAGCACTGATGCATAATAGTTCATCTGTGTAGGAGTCCAGAATCTGGTGCGATCGGCTCTTGCAGAGTCATATGGATTGGGTCCATCGAAGAAAATGTGCTCATTGAAGAAATTGGTCTTGATGAATTTGGGGCGCTTTGAGCCTTTGAATGGCATTCTTGGCTTTGGCTGAAGGTTTGGCTTGAAGCGGCCCACAATCTTCTTAGGCATAGGAGGAACTTATTAAGACTGAGGAATTTGCACAACAGTTTCCTAAGTGGCAGTTGGAGCAAGAATTTCCTTAGTTGATGCAGCTGGAATATCTTTAGTGGCAGTTGCGACCAAGTCATCAGATCATGTATGAATTTCTCCAGTTCGGGCTGGAGACCGAGGAATCTGTGATGGAGGAGTGGTCATTGAGGAATTTGGGTGTGCATCTTCCCAATATTCATCATTGATGACAAGGGTTCTGTTGCCAATGTCCATGTCCTCATCAATTTCTTCAACGCTGGCCTCTTCAGCAGTCAACTGAGGCTGGGGCAATGATACCTTTGGAGTTGAAGCATTTGCTTCCACTTCAATTTCTTCATCAATCTGCTCTGAGGTAGCAGCCGACTGATCCTTTTCTTCTTGATCATCATTTGGGATTACATAGTCAACACGAAATGGCACAATTTCATAGGCTGACATGGAGCTGATAGGTGTTGCATCAAACGGTTCTGTTGAAGAACTTGTCAGTGCCTTCAGTTTCTTCATTGCTGAGGAATCTGAAGTTGATGCTTTTCTTTTCAGTGCCTTTTTCTCTGCATCCTTGGTTTTCTTCGCTTCTTATGCAGAAGGAAGGTTAATGATCTTCACCCTTGATGATTTTACTATTTCCGCAGAGGGTGAAGGAGGAGCATTTTCTTCAGGTGCAACTGATGCAGTCACCCTTGTGGTCTCAATTTCTTCAGGCGCGGCAAAAACGTCAGCTGGCCTGGCAATTTCTTCAGGCACAACAGTAGAGGTTGTCCTGGCATGTTCTTTAGCAGCTTGAATTTCTTCAGCTACGGGAGCAGATTCTTCAGCAGGCTGAGCAGATTCTTCAGCCTGAGGACTTTGTGGTTGCGATCAAGCTGCAACCCTTGAGTTATGGTCCTTAAGAGCAGCTTGGGCTGCCCTGACAAATCTTACTTTGGTGCCCTTCCATTCAGCATCATATTTGTCTTGTTCCTCAGAGAGGCAGCGAATTTCAGACTGAATAGTGATGAGTTGATTTGGAGTTAAATTCATCACATTATTCCTTAGAAAATTTTCTTTTCGAGCCCTGATCCTCTTAGTTCTCAGAGCTTGTTCGCTTTTCCATTTTTCCTCAGCAATGAAGTGCATGGGGACATGATCCACACCAAGAGGTAGGTTCAGTGAGGAAAGTGGGGTGCTGGGATCCTCATGCCATATGTCAATGAAGTTGAGGATCATCTTGGGATCCAGCATAAGAGGAACAGAGCTGCCTTTGGCTATTGCAGCCTTTTGTTGACTTTCTCTGATGATTTCTTCTAGTTCTTCATCATCAGCCTCATCATCAGCCTCAGATCCTGAGCGTACATTCACTATAGCTTTTCTAGTGTGAGGACTTGGTCTTTGACCTCGTCCAACAGTTTTCTTTAGCTTCAAGATAGGAGGACTTGTTGAAGACTGTGCTTGGGAAGATGGACTTGCAGTGACCCTTGAAGCAATTGAGAAGCCCTCTGTCCTTTGACATGATGCAAGGTGCACATGTGTTGAGGACTTTGTGGCAGCAGCTGAGGACTGAGCAGCTACTGAACCAGTGGTTGAGGCCTTTGAAGGCTTTGCTTGAGGAATCTGAAGTGATGATTTTGAAGTTGAAGATCTTGACTTCACAGCAGTTTTCTTCACAATACATTTCCTCGGAGCACTAGCAGAGGCTCCAACAGAGGCAACAGCAGCAGAGTCTTCATTGAATTTCTTCATGGCCTCTTTTGCCTTCTTCGCAAGCTTGGCTTGTTGTCTTTCCCATTCACGAGGAAAGTCATCACCAGTCTTGAGACTAGTGGGATTAGCATTTGGTTTGGAGCCAAGGGTGGCCTGTTGCAAGGGGGTTTAACTGCGAATTTCTTCATATACTTGGGAGCATAGCGATATTCTTTCCACTCCTTTGCCCATCTCCTCTCAATTTTCTGTATGCGAATCTTTCTCTGCTTTTTTGTTTCCTTGCCATGAGTTTCTTCATCTAGAGTGCAGTATTCCTCATACAATTCATCAGGTATCTCAAACGCAATCTGCACTTCAGGTTTCTTTCCACCTTTCTGTGGCTTCTTCCCATCAGCCATTTTCTTCGGCTAAGGATTCTGAACTCTTAAAGATTCTGAAGATATACACGGTTTTTCCTCAAGAAATGTTGCAAATGAGTTAAGTTGATGAGAACCTAGTGATTCATCAATGAACATGTTTGTACCTGTGAATAGAGTATAGGTGCGAGGAATTTTAAGAGGTCATATGCGTTCTCAGAAGTTTTTCAAAAATATCAAGCGTGAGGAATTTGACCACGCGTGTATTCAGGATTTTCACTAAGTGTTCTTTGTCTTAGGTTCTAGAGTTGTGCAAATTTTGAGGATCCACACAATTGAGGAATCTTGAAGAAAATCATAACTTAGGAAAAAACATCAAGTGTATGAACATGTAAGATGCTTTAGGATGAGATTGTTGAAGAATAAACACCTTTGAGGAAATTGTGGACAACTTGACGATCAAACAAGGGCAGAAAAAACAGATTTTATTTACCCTGATGAAGAACACGACGAATCGTGAGATGAAATCGAGGAAGTTCGTCCGTCCAGATCTCCCACGCCCTAGCTTGGTAGAGGGACACAGCTACAACGGCGACAGAGTGGAGATTTCCTCGTCTGATGCGAGTATAGCGACGATGAGGTCGAGGTAGTGAATCTCTTCCACACCGGCGGTGATGATTTTAGCGGCGGCTAGGTTTGATCTCGGGAGAGAGTAAGAGTGAGGAGTAACCGAGCATAGTGAAAGGGAAGGGGTATTTATAGCGGAGGTGAAAACCAATCTGTCTGAAGATTTTGGACCAGATTACCCCTGACCCTTGCTCCCCACGTGACATGTGTCACCCACGTTCTGAGTAGCGGCAATAGTGGGAGATCGTGGGTTATCCAGTCGTGGGAATCGGAACAGTTTGAGCGGGAAACACCGAAAATTTTGATAGTGAAAATTTTAAAGTTTTCGTTCACAAATTATTCAGCTGTTAGGGACACAGTGAAGACTTTGAACGAGTTTCAAAGTAGAACGCATATGAAGAATTTGTGAACAGACTGGGTTGAGTTTAGCATAGAGGGGGAAAGGGTCCGATCACATTCACTTAGATGATGATCAACTTGAAGAATTAGCAATAAGTGAATGATGTTGAGGACATTCAAAACTCATATATATACACACATCTGGGCTATTCTGTTTCGCGTAACAGAATATCATTCTGTTACTATTGTTGAACTGACGAATTCGAGCGGGTGGACTGATGCTTTCATTACGCTGAACTGATCATCTTGTTTAGTTCAAAAACATAATAATCAAACAACGCAAGAAAAAATTGTCGGAATGGGGCGTGTAATATATCGTTGGAAAGCCCTTGACATCTAAATTACAGTCATATAATTTGTTTTTGTAAAATCATCATGGTTTAAGAGCAGTTTTGAAAAAACTATTTTTTAAACCAAAACACGAATCGTATTTTGGAGTTAATTTTCAAACAGTTTGTCAGAATTGAGGAAATGAGATGGCGTTCAAAAGCATGAAAATCCACATCTTCCATATGTAGATTGATTTTTCAAATTCTTTATGATTTAAAAGTAATTTGAAAAATGGTGAAATTCCGGGCGAAACGTATTTTCACGATGTTTTGTAAACGGCTTGTAGGATTGACGCAAATGACATGGCCTTGCATAGCTATGGAAAATGCACGCCTTTTGCATTTTGAAAGTTTTTTCTAATTCTTTATGGTTTAAATTCGAATTTGGTTTCGAACGTGATTTTTCTGAAAAGTTTGTTGAAATAAGGCAAATAATATACCGATAGAAAGATATCAAAAATGAAAAAATTAGTCATGTTGAACGTTTTCTCAAATTCGCAACCGTTTAATAGTAATTTTGAATACAATGAGACCCATCTTGCTGTTGTCCCGTCCGAAAAGAAAGTACTCGTAGTAACCAATGTGTGTGTTTGTACTGAGCGTTTTTCACTAAATGTACTTTACTCTGTTTTTTGTACTGTTTTCGTTAGAAATTTTCAATCATTTGTCAGAGTTGAGAAAATTATATTATTCTGTTAGTATTCCCGAACTAACGAGTTGGAGCAGTTGTATTGACGCTTTCCATCTCGTCGAGCTGATCATTGAGCTGGGGCTTCGCGTCGGGCCGGCAGGATAGGGTGACGCGACGACTGCCTCCGGAGGTAGGAGGCGGGTCGGGGTGGGGTGGATCATAGTAGAGTCCAGCCTCGTATTGACGCTTTCCATCTCGTTGAACTGATCGTCGAGCTGGGGTGGCGCGTGGGGCCGGCGGGATGGGGCGATGCGTGGGGCAGGAGGCGAGGATCACGGCCCCGACGAAGGAGCCTCGGCGAAGGAGGGAGGCAGGAGGCGAGGATCACGGCCCCGGCGAAGGAAGGAGGCAGGAGGCGGGGATCACGGCCCCATCATTTCTTTGCCACTGAGGAAGGGGATGGCGGTAGTGGATCCATCGCCGGCCAGTCATGGCGCCGCGGGCTCCCTCGCTCTGGCTGCCGCCGTCGCTCGCTCGCCCACGATGGCTGCCTCCAGCGGAAGAAGGTGGGTTGGGTTCAGGCTGGGTCGGGGAGATTCTACAATGTAGGTGCGTCGCTCCCTATATAGGGCCGGGGGTAACAGAATATTATTCTGTTACGGGTACCAGAATATTATTCTGTTACAGGTAACAGAATAGTCCAGCCCTATATATATATATAGTCAGTGAAGAACATGAGTTTCATAGTTTGAAGAACTTGAATTTGAAAAGTTGATGAATTTGAAAAGTTGATGAATTTGCAAATTGAGGAATTTGAAAATTTGGAGATTTTGGAAAATGATGAAAAACTCAACTTTGAAGAATTTCAACAATGGTTGGTGGCGTGACCCATCGTATAAGAATGATGATTTCAGACACCGCGTACAATTGTCGTAGGGTTCTAAGAATCAAATTCTTCATTAATTTCTTCACATTTAGAGGATTATTCTTCATTGTTTGAAGAAAAACGTCACTTCGTGTGAATTTTGCATAAATGTTAGGATGTGTGTCCTTTTTCAAAGAACATTCGAAGATTCTAAGATATTTAGCTCACACCGCAACTTGCAAAATCTCTTTTCATCCAAGGGCTTTGTGAAGATATCGGCCAGTTGTTCTTTAGTACGGATGTGGTCGATGGAGATGTCGCCCTTGAGTACATGATCTTGAAGAAAATGATGACAAATCTGAATGTGCTTGGTCTTGGAATGCTGAACTGGGTTGTACGCAATCTTGATGGCACTCTCGTTGTCGCAGTAGAGAGGCACATTCTTCACCTTGATGCTATAGTCCTTGAGGGTTTGCTTCATCCACAACAACTGAGCGCAACATGAACCAGCAGCAATGTACTCAGCTTCAGCAATAGATAGTGACACGCAGTTTTGCTTCTTCGAGGACCAACACACTAAGGATCGTCCGATGAAATGACATGTGCCTGAGGTTGACTTGCGATCCACGCAATCTCCAGCATAGTAAGCATCAAAGTATATGACTAGGTGAAGATTTGAGCCCTTGGGATACCATAAACCAAGTGTTGGTGTGTGAGCTAAGTATCAAAGAATATGTTTCACAGCCTTATGGTGTGATTCCTTCGGTGTTGCTTGGAATCAGGCACACATGCAAACACTCAGCATAATGTCAGGCCTAGATGCACACAGATACAATAAAGAGCCAATCATGGAGCGATATACCTTCTGATCAACATCTTTACCATTTTTGTGTGTGCAGAGGTGGCCTTTTGAAGGCATAGGAGTTTTGACGCCTTTGCAATCTTGCATGTCGAATTTCCTCAGAACATCCTTGAGGTATTTCTCTTCAGAGATGAAGATGCCATTGTCTTGCTGATGAATTTGAAGACCTAATAAGAATTTCAACACTCCTATCATAGACATTTGATATTCTTCACTCATCATATAGGCAAATTCATCATTGTAACGTTTGTCAGTACAACCAAAGATACGCATATTTAGCATATGAACAGTTCATTGTCATAGGATTTTGTGAAAATAGTTGGGTCAAGTGAACCGGGTTTGAAGCCTTTCTTCATGAGGAATTCCTTCAGAGTGCCGTACCACGCCCGAGGGGCCTGCTTGAGGCCATAGAGGGCCTTGTTGTGTCTGAAGACTTTGTGAGGATGCTTAGGGTCTTCAAAACCTGGGGGTTGAGCAACATATACTTATTCCTCAAGCTTGCCATTGAGGAATGCACACAAGGCCATTTTCATCTTGCTTGTTGCGGTAGATCCACTTGGTACCTATGATGTTGTGCTTGCGAGGATCTAGCCGCTTGACAGATTCCCACACGTTGTTGAGCTTGAATTGATGCAATGCCTCTTCCATAGCTTGAATCCACTCAGGCTCCTTGAATGCTTCATCAACTTTGGTGGGCTCTATGATAGAGACAAAAGCAAAGTGCCCACAAAAGTTAGTCAAATGTGAAGCTCTTAAGCGAGTGAGGGGACCTGGTGCATTTATGTCGTCGATGATTTTGTCAATCTGCACTTCATTTGCAACTCTTGGATGAGCAGGTTGACGAGGCTGAGGATTTTCTTCAACACCATTTTCTTCACGTGTATCAGCATGAAAGTCTTCATTCGTCGGAATGACTTCCTCAGTGGGTATGACATCTTTAGTAGCCTTCAGCTGAATGGATTCCTCAGGAGACTGTTCATCTAGCACAGAAGGCAGGTGCTCTCTTTGTGAGCCGTCAGTTTCATCAAACCGCACATCTACAGTTTCAACAACCTTGTGGCGATAGGTGTTGAAGACTCTGTAGGTATGCGAGTCCTTTCCGTAACCAAGCATAAAACCTTCATGTGCTTTCGGTGCAAATTTAGAACTATGGTGAGGATCTCTAATCCAGCATTTTGCACCGAAGACTTTGAGATAACTTACATTGGGTTTCTTTCCAGTCGTAAGTTCATATGAAGTCTTCTTGAAGAATTTGTGAAGATATACTTTGTTGATGATGTGGAATGATGTATCAATTGCCTCAGTCCAGAAGCGACGAGGAGTCTTGTATTCATCAAGCATGGTGCGAGCCATCTCAACAAGAGTCCTGTTCTTGCGCTCCACAACGCCGTTCTACTGAGGAGTGTATGGGACAGATAACTCATGAGTAATACCAAGTTCATCAAGATATTCATCAATATTGGTGTCCTTAAACTTAGTCCCAGTATCACTCCTGATATGCTTGATCTTGACGCCGAAGTTTGTTGAGGCCCTTGAAGCAAATCGTCTGAAGACATCCTGCACTTCAGACTTGTACAGAATAATATGCACCCAAGTGTAACGAGAGTAATCATCAACAATGACAAAGCCATATGAACTTAAAGAATTTGTTAGTGTGGAGTAATGAGTGGGGCCGAGTAGGTCCATGTGAAGCAATTGAAAGGGTCAAGTCGTGGTCATGATTGTCTTCGAGGGATGCTTGGATCTAGTCATCTTCCCAGACTCACATGCACCACAGAGGTGGTCCTTGAGGAATTTGACACCTTCAATGCCAATGACGTGCTTTTTCTTCAGGAGCGTGTGCATGTTCCTCATACCAGCGTTTCCAAGTCGTCGGTGCCACAACCATCCTTCTGAGGACTTTGCAAGTAGGCATGTGGCAGGCAGAGGACTTGTAGAGAAATCAACAATATACAAGTCTCCTCTCCCAAAGCCTTCGAAGACCTTGGAATTGTCAGATTCCATTATGACAACACAACGATATTTTCCAAATACGACAACCATATCAAGATCACAAAGCATTGAGACAGGCATAAGGTTGAACCCAAGGGATTCGACAAGCCTCACCTTATCCATGTGTTGGTCCTTTGAGATTGCAACCTTACCTAGACCCAATACCTTGCTTTTTTCCTTTGTCAGCATAGGTGATATGCTTTAGATGAGATGGAGCAAGTGGCAAATTCATTAGTAGATTCTTGTCACCAGTCATGTGGTTTGTGCATCCACTATCGAGGACCCACTCAGTAGCTTTTGGAGATTCATCCTGCAGATGAATTTGTACAACTTACGAAGTCATATGCTTCAGAGTGAAGAATATGACATCAATTTCATCAGACAGAATTTCATCACACAACATAGTAAGTAAAGCAGTGTGAGGACGTGAGAAATGAGGAGTTCATTTCTACATGATTAGCTTGCATCCTTTCAAGCATTTCCTCAGGTCTCCATTAAATTCATCAGATGTTCAAGTTCATCTGGAGACCTGACCCTACATAAGAAATTAGTTCAATTTCTTCACCACCCACATTTGGAGGGGTGGCAAAGAGTTCATCATTCTACGAGCACCATATGAGAAGGAAGGCATTGAAGCTAGTGCGCTTCGTTTTACAGGACGCGGGTTAGAGTACTCATATGAATAAGCAGAGAAATTCTTCGAGGACTTATGAACATAATGATTTGTAGAATAATGCACATATTCACAGCTCTTAGATTTTCCCTGCGAAACAGATGCATTAGCACAAGAATGATATTTTTGACCATTTGAGGAATTTGGTCTAAGTGGATACATTGGTCCATATGAGGAATTTGATCTAGGGTTCCTGTTCTTCATGAGTGGTGTCGTGAGGACATTCACTTGAAGATTTTGTAAGCATCTCTTGGGAACCCAGATTTTTATCATAGACGAACCATTCCTGCAGTTAGTTCGAACAAATCTGGCAAATACTTCACCTTTATGATTTTTGAAGAATTTGTAGTTGGAGTCAAGTGACTCATCAGAGGAATATGAAGTTTCACAAGTAAAGCCAGATAGAGTGGATGGATCTACAGGAGGTCCTTTTGCAGCAACCCATGAGGTTTTGGGGTACTGCTCAGGTGTCCAGTAGGATCCATCAACATTGATTTTCCTCTCAAATGCGATACCCTCTTTCCTAGGGTTCCTGTTTAGAATCTTCTTTTTGAGAACATCGCAAAGGGTTTGATGCCCTTTGAATCTTTTGTACATGCATGTCACATACAGTTCCTTCAACCCTGCATTTTTGTTAGTGATACTTGTGGTATCCTCAGATGAGGAATTTGTGACCACTGTAATAGTTGAAGAATTTGCAGTAATAGAAGCATTTGAACATTCAGGTGAAGAATTAGCAGTTTCACGTTCGATGCATTTCAAACAAGGTGGAACAAATTCTTCCTGAGCGGTACTGATGTGTTGAGCAAGTAAGGAGTCATTTTCCATTTGGAGATCCTCATGACACACCCTTAGTTTCTCAAGATCTTGATTTCTTTGAAGAAATTCATCAGAAAGCTTCTCATGATCGGATAAGAGAGCATTATGATGACTCTAAAGGTTATCATACTTTGTCTGAAGACTTTTGAGATCGTCAGACAGAGTTTGAGTCCAATCCACTTCCTCATTCAATAGATCATCGCTTTTGTCTAACATTTTCTGAAGGTTTTCAAGTGCACTTTGTTGCTTAGTGGCAATATTAGCAAGTTTGGCATAGCTAGGTTTCACATATTCATCAGATTCACCATCACTTGATTCATAGGAGGAGTGATGCTTATGTACCTTGGAACCTTTTGCCAAAAGACAAAGTGAGGAAGATGAACCAGGATCTGATTCCTGGGTTTTGAGGATTTTCTTGAGTTCGATGAACATGGGGTCTTGACGAGTGCGATAGCCTTCATTGATGTCCAAGATCCTATCCCAGATGAGCTTGGCATTTTGAAGATGACAGATGCCTTTGAACATGACGCTTGATAGTCTTGAGCAGATGATGTTCTTCGCCTGAGCATCAAGTTGAGTGTACTTACGAATTTCCTCAGCATTTGCCATCTTGCAAAGTTCAGTCAGTCCAAGTCCAGTAACAGTCCATAGCTCACTGTTCATAGACATGAGGTGCTTCTTCATCAGAACCTTCCACCTAGGATATTCAATGTCGTCAAGATTGGGACATTCTGTGACTGACTTGATGCCTTTTGCCATGAAATAGTAAGTAGGAGCATAGTCATCAGTGATGCCATCAGAGTTGTTGGAGTAGTCATTTTTTTCATCGTTGAAGATGGACTTGCTAATGAAAGCAGTAGCGAGAGCATGGCTAGCAACACTAGATTTAGACTCCACCTCAGATTCTTCCACTTCTTCATATTCTTCAGACTCTTCTTCTGAGTACATTTCCTTGCCAATGAAGGCTTGAGCCTTTCGGGAACCATTCTTCTTGTGTGTAGAGGATTTTGAAGATGAGGACTTTGAAGATTTCTTCTTTTTCTTCGAATCATCGGAATTGTCGTCCTTGTACTTCTTCTTCTTCTTCTTTGATTATTTTTCCCAGAGAGGACGGTTAGAGATGAAATGACAAGATTTCTTGCATTTGTGACAAGTTCTCTTCTTGTAGTCGTCTGAGGAATCTGATTTCCTCAAGCCACTTTTTGATGACTTTATAAATCCACCTCTCCTTGAGAACTTGTGGAATTTCCTCACGAGGATTGCCAGCTCCTGACTCAGTTCTTCAGGATCACCAAGGCTACTATCAGAATCGTCGCCTTCGGATGAGGAAATTCCTTTTGCCTTCAGAGCATGAGATCTTCCATAGCATGGCCCGTAGAGGTCTCTCTTCTCAGCTTGTTGGAATTCATGAGTATTGAGTCTCTCAAGAATATCAGCAAGATCAAGTGACTTGTAGTCTCCACATTCTTGAATCATGAAAGCCAGAGTATCGAATGAGGAATCAAGAAATCTTAGCAGTTTCTTCACCACTACATGATCGGTGATATCAGTAGCACCCAATGCTTGAAGCTCGTTGGAGATATCAGAAGTTTTCTGAACATTTTCATTGTTGAGTCTTTTGAAGCGGTTGAAGAGATTATGAAGAATGTCAACACAAGAATCACGTTGAGTGGAAACACCTTCGTTGACTTTGGACAACCTATCCCAGATAAGCTTAGCAGACTCCAAAGCACTCACTCTGCCATACTGTCCTTTGCTCAGATGGCCACAAATGATATTCTTTGCTTGAGAATCGAGTTGCTTGAATTTCTTTGTATCAGCAGCAGTAGCAGTCGGAGAAATGCGGGGAACACCATTTCTACAACGTACCAGAGATCGTTTTCAATAGCTTCAAGGTGCATGCGCATCTTGTTCTTCTAGTAGGGGTAATCTGTCCCATCGAAGGTAGGACATCCCGTGGAAACCTTGATCATACCTGCAGTTGACATAACTAGAACTCCAGGCGGTTAAACCAAAATCACACATAACAAGGGAGTACCTTGCTCTGATACAAATTGAAAGTGCGTTATATCGACTAGAGGGGGTGAATAGGTGATTTTTACAAATTCAACACTGGAGGAATTTCAACTTGAGGAATCTAAAATGTCATGAATAACTAGCAGCGGAATAAGTACTCAAGTCCATGAGAAACATAAATGAGGAACAGGTAGCGTGATACAGGATAAGCAGGTGTGGAACAAGGAAAATTGTGAAAGTCTTCAGTCAAATTCTTCAATCAGTATAGATCAATTTAATCAACAAGTATATGAGGAAATAGAGGGGTTGAGGAAATAGAACCAGGTATCTCGATGAAGACAATGGTTTGATGACCCAGTTCCAACTGTTGTGATAGTCGTACATCTGGTTTGGAGCGGCTTGGTATTTAAACCAGAGGACACATAGTCCCAGGACACACAGTCCTTACTATATTCTCCTTGAGCTAAGGTCACAAAGTCCTCGCCCAACACTCGTGGTAAGTCTTCAGGGTAGACTTCCAAAACCCTCACAAACTGGTCACCCGACGATCCACAATTGACTGCTGGATGCTCTAGACCAAGGTCAATCTGTGATCCCCAATTCACTGCTGGATCCACTAGACCATGACGCCTAACCATCTGGAAGATACACAGTCTTCAAAGGTAACAAGCATCGGTTCCACACAGGAACAATCTCTTCAGTGATGCTCAATCACTTTGGGTTTGGTGGTTTGGATTTGGGTTTTTCCTCACTGATGATTTTCTCTCAAAGTCTTCGAAGGATGGGTTGCTCTCAAATGACAAGTGTCAGTTCTCCCTTGGAGCAGCCTACCAACTAATGGTTGTGTGGGTGGCTATTTATAGCCAGGGTGCAACCTGACATGATAAAACATAAATGCCCCCAAAGAAATGACCATTATGTGGATAAGATGATCGGGGACAGCTTGCGCTAAGCACAGTAACGGTCAAAATTTCGAGCTATGAAAGTCCTCACGCTTATCATGTTCCTCACTTGTAGGCAGTTCGCACTGGCGAAATCCTAACTGCTCAGTCAGATCAACTTCATCAGACACCAGAAGCACATCGTCTCTGTCACTGAAGAACTTGGCTGAACTGCAAGATATTTCTAAAGGCTTCACTCGAAGGATTGGATAGGTTGAGGATTTTGGAGTTGAGCATCAGTTGGAAA
This sequence comes from Hordeum marinum, assembly GCA_022496015.1. NCBI lineage: Eukaryota > Viridiplantae > Streptophyta > Magnoliopsida > Poales > Poaceae > Hordeum > Hordeum marinum. The sequence goes on along the minus strand of CM039677.1, from coordinate 332,942,840 downwards.
TTTTCCTTAGTATTACCTCGGCCCCCTTTAATAGTACGATGTTTCCTATGACTCAAAGAAAGGAAATGAAACTACGAAAACAAAAGTCTTCACGCTTCATAGTCCTCGTTCATATCTTCAAGGTCACACCAACTTCTTCATCTTCAAAGTCTTCACGGAATACCAAAGTCTTCACCAAAGTCTTCATCTGAAGACATATTTTTAGGGGTCGATAATATTGGAATATATCAAACTCATCATCGTCTTATAGAGCATGTGTACACTCACAAACACATTAGTTCCTTAACCTATAAGTCTTCAATACACCAAAATCACTAAGGGGTACTAGATGCACTTACACCTTCCTCAAGACTTCTGGTATTAACCTTACGACTATGATAGCGGCACAAAGCTTGTTGGTAGCATGCAGCTCTCACAGCAGCCTGAAGACGGTCTTCCTCAAGGAGCATCGCATCATCTTGCCGCAACTGCTCTTGCTCGAGCTCATCATAAGCGAGCACTCGAGGTGACCCATATATGAGCTCCGTGGGGAGAACTGCCTCCGCCCCATATACGAGGGAGAAGGGTGTCTGGCCGGTAGCTCAATTTGGTGTCGTCCTGATTGACCAAAGAACCACCGGCAACTCATCAATCTAGTGTCTTCCGCACTTGCGCAGCTTGTCGAAAGTTCTTTCCTTGAGGCCTCTCAACACTTCAGCATTAGCCCTTTCCGCTTGGCCGTTGCTCCTTGGGTGGGCAACAGAAGCAAAACAAATTCTGCTGCCAAGGTCTTGGACATATTGCATGAAGGTGTGGCTTGTGAACTATGTGCCGTTGTCACTCATGATCGTGTTGGGAATGCCAAAGCGGCAGACTGGTCTTTTGAAGAACTTGACGGCTGACTGTGTTTTCACCTTTCTCACTCCTTCCACTTCCGACCACTTTGTGAACTTGTCGATTGCAACGTACAAGTACTCAAAGCCCCCGGCAGCACGGGGAAAGGGGCCCAAGATGTCAAGCCCCCAGACCGTAAATAGCCAGGAGAGAGGGATTGTTTGAAGGGCTTGATCTGGTTGATGTAATTTCTTCGAATGAAACTGGCATGCTTCACACTTGGTTACTAACGCAGTTGCATCCTGGAGGGCAGTGGGCCAAAAGAAATCTTGCCGGAATGCCTTTTTGGCAAGTGCTCTTGATCCTATGTGGGAGCCACATATGCCTCCATGTATCTCCGCCAATAGCTCCAGTCCATCTTCCCGAGAAATGCACTTGAGTTTCATGCCATTTAGTCTCTTTCTGTACAGGACGTTGTCTATGAACTGGTACATATGAGACCGGTGGGCTACTTTCTCTGCTTCCTCTTGTTCTTCGGGGAGTTGTCCTATTTGATGGAATCAGATGATGTGTTATGCCCATGTTGGAGCTTGGGGCTTGATAACAAGGACTAAAGGCCTATCCTCTGCTAGGGGAGCACTTGTCTTAACAGCAAGGGCATGAGGGTCCGCTAGAGCCTGCTGCACCCCGGCACGCCTGGCGGGAGCGTGTGCTTCCACGGCAAGCCTGACGTTGTCCTCGGCAACCTCTCATCGGTGGCTTCTGGGAGCTCTGCGGGGAAATACTTGCCGGAACTCAACTTCCTTCTTTTCTCATGTCAAGTTGATGGCGTCACAGAGGGTTGAGTCAATCAGAGCACGAAAGTTCCTGGTTCCACAAGCAACTTAAGGACAACACACTTTGACAGGCCATCAGTAATGTTGTTCTTTGCACGTGGAACATGCTCCATTTGCAGGCCGTCAAAACGTTATTCCAACTTCCTCACTTCATCTACATAAGATTCCATCAATGGACTCTAGTAATCTTTGTTCACTTGCCTGACGACAAGCTAAGAATCACCCCTGATAATAAGTTTCTTGATCCCAAGGTCTGCCGCAATCCTGAGACCGGCAAGCAGCCCTTCGTACTCGGCGGTGTTGTTCATTGATCCCTCCCGGGGAAAGTGCATCTGAATCACATATTTGAGGTGCTCTCCGGTGGGTGCGACAAGCAACACTCCGACACTGGCGCCTTGTAGCGAGAAAGCTCCGTCAAAATACATGATCCATTCTTGATCGGTTTCCTTATCAGGGAGAGTTGACTCTGGAACTTCTTCCTCGGGTAATGGGGTACACTCTGCAATGAACTCTGTCAAGGCCCTGCTCTGAATGGTCGAAGTGCTTTCAAACTTGAGACCAAAGCTTGACAGTTCCAAACCCCACTCTACAATCCTGCCGGTAGCTTCTGGGTTTCGCAAGATCCGCTGTAGCGGGAAGCGAGTGGCAACGGTGATCTCATGTGCTTGGAAGTAGTGGAAAATATTCCTCGAGGCCATAAGGAGGCCGAAGAGTAGCTTTTGCATGCCAGAATATCTTGACCTAGCCCCCTGCAATAGGGAGATGACAAAATAGACTGGGCGCTGCACCACCTTCTTCCTCTGGGTTGCCTCGTTCAACTGCGCAGATCCTTCCTTGCCAGCACCAGACCCCGCCGGGGAATGCCCTGGCTCGTCGCTTGGCAGCCCTGACATTGTCGTTGCTTCTTCATCGACCTCTCTTTCAACCACTAGTGCGGCACTCACCACTTGATTTGTTGCCGCCAGATATAGGAGCAACGGTTCTTGTGGTTTTGGCGCAACTAGGACCAGCAAAGAGGAGAGGTACTTCTTCAAATCCTACAGCGCTGCCTCCGCTTTCGGAGTCCATTTCATTGGACTTTCCTTCTTTAGGGTTTTGAAAAAGGGCAGGGCACGCTCAGCAGATTTTGAGATGAACCTACTCAGAGCAGCAACACAGCCGGTAAGACGACACACATCTTTGACTCGTCTTGGTGCTTCAATTTGCTCAATCGCTTTGATCTTGTCGGGATTTGCTTCAATTCCTCATTGATATATAAAGAACCCGAGAATCTTGCTGTATGGGACGCCAAACACGCACTTCTCAGGATTGAGCTTCATGTTGATCTTGCACACATTGGCAAATGTTTCTTCTAGGTCTGATATGAGCATAGCCCTGTCCTTGGTCTTGACGACTATGTCATCCATATAAGCCTCCATATTTCCATGTAGCTAGGGCTCAAAACCAATCTGGACTGCTCTTGAAAATGTAGAACGGGCACTTTTCAATCCGAAAGGCATATGGAAAAAGCAATATGTACCACATGGGGTGATAAATGCGGTCTTCTCCTCGTCTTCCTTGGCCATGAAAATCTGATGATAGCCGGAATAGGCGTCAAGGAAAGACAACAAGTCGCAGCCGGCGGTGGAGTCCACAATCTGGTCGATGTGAGGCAAGGGAAAAAGATCTTTAGGGTAGACTTTGTTGATGTCTGTGAAGTCAATGCACCACCTCCATTTTCCATTCGCCTTGCGCACTACGACTGGATTAGGCAACCATGTTGGATGTAGTACTCCCCTGATCAAGCTAGTCGCTTCTAGTTTCTTGATATCTTCAGCAATAAACTATTGCTGCTCCAAAGCTTGCTTCTGGACCTTCTGCTTGACGGGCCGCGCGTGTGGGTATACAGCAAGGTGGTGCTCAATCACCTCCTTGGGAACACCGGGGATATCAGATGGTTGCCATGCAAACACATCGACATTCGCCCACAGGAAGGCGACGAGTGCACTTTCCTATTTGTCATCCAGGGTGGAACTTATGGTGAAAGTTCCTCCCATGCCATCCTCCTTGGCGGGCACTTTGTTGGTCTCTGGCGGAGCTGCCTTGGACTTCTTGCTCTTGCCGGTGGAGCTCTCTGGCACATCGTCAACGGGAGCGCAGCACCCTAAGGAGGTGCGCTTGCCGGAATGTGCGCCAGAGGCCTTGCCGGTCTTCTCCCCCCCCCCCCCGGGAGCTTCAGCAGCAGGAGCAAGTGCCTTGGCGGCAGGTGCTGCAACTGCCCCCCGGTAGAGTTGGTCGGCGCAGATAAGTGAGCTTTTCTTGTCAGAGTTGATCGTGATGACGCTCATCGTCCCGGGCATCTTCAGCACATTGTAAGCGAAGTGGGTGGCCGCCATGAACTTGGCTAGTGCTGGGCGACCAAGGATGCCGTTGTACGACAACGAGATCTTGGCGACGTAAAAAACAATCTTCTCTGTCCTAAAATTGATATTGCTGCCAAACGTCACCGGCAGTGTGACCTTACCCTTTGGCTGTGTTCTTCCTGAATTGACCCCTTGGAAAGCGCCTGTCGGCTCGAGATCGTCATCAGGAATTTGCAGCCTCTGGATGACATCAGGCGAGATCAGGTTTAGACTGGCCCCACTATCGACTAGCATCGTCATCACCTTGAGGTTGCGGATTGTTGGTGAAACCAACAACGGCAGGCACCTGACCGCAGTTATGCGATCAGAGTGATCCTCGGCATCGAAGATGATAGGAGTGTTGGACCACTTCAGAGGTCTCTGGGCACCGATAGAGGGCTCCTCTGCATAAACCTCACGCACCCACTATTTAAGTTGGCGGTGAGAGGAATGCGACAAGGCACCTCCCTCTATGCACATCATCTTTGTAGCCTTCTGGAACTCATGCTCGCTGGACTCGTCGTCCGCATTGACGTCATCATCATCTCCCTCTTGCTTGTCGCGGCCACGGGCGGGCTGGTCTTTTTTTTGCTTGGGCTTGCACGGCGACCTCCTTGGCTAACGCGCTTCTTGTCGGACCCTCAGCACCATCTTGGCCTTTCTCCTTGTCTTGCCTCTCGTATTCAGCTTTTTTCTTCTCGGCAACTATTCAACTTGTCGGCAATCTTGGACGTCATGGCCTTTGGTGCGATGGATCTTGCAATACCGCTTGCCGGAGCCTTCTGGCTTGTCGGCGGCCGCCATGGCATGGTAAGAGGCGCACCCGGCAACACCATTGCTGGGGTCATCAACCTTGCCCTTCTTGGCATCGCCGGGGTTGCCGGATCCCTCGACGGCAAGTACGGCCTTGCCCTTGCATTTCTTGTTCCTTCGCCGGCCCTTCTTTGTCGGGGTGGCGGTGTCTTCATCTTTAGAGTCGACCCCTGCGCCAGCGTATTCGCCGGGGAGTCTCCTCCTTTCTTCAGCTCGAGCACATTTGTCTGCCAGAGCATAAAGCTCGGCAACATACCTGACCCTATTCACCGCCAGCTCTTCCCGCATCCTGCGGTTGCGCACATTCTGATGGAACGCGCTGATAACAGCGGCAGGATGAACGTGGTGCATGCGGCTGAACCTTTGGATGTACTTTCGCAAAGTTTCGCCCTCCTTCTGAGGGATGATGTGTAGATCACTTTCCTGGCCAGGAGCTTGATGACCTCCTGTGAAGGTGCCAACAAACTCGTGGCACAGGTCTGCCCAGGAGGCGATGGACCCCTCTGGCAAGTGCATCAACCACGAGCTGGCGTTGGGCTTAAGCACCAATGGGAAGTAGTTGGCGAGTATCTTGTCGTCGCGACCCCCGGCAGCCTGCACTGCAATGGTGTAGATGCTCAGGAATTCCGACGGATGAGTCTTGCAATCATACTTCTTTGGGACTTCTGGCTTGAACGTGCGGGAGTTGGGCCACTGGAATTGCCGCAGCTCACGGGTAAACGCTGGACAACCCACCTCGTAAAGTAGGCTGACAGGATACCTTGGCGCAGACTTGTCTAGAGTGGGCCCCGCGTGCCTATCAGATTGGAGGCATGCTTCCCGCTGCCGCTCGATTGCAGTTCGAGTGTCTTCCTTGCCCCGTTTGGGAAGAACCAGACGTTGGTCGCAGCGCGTCCGTGGGTCAGACGACGCCGTTCAGTAACCATTGTAAGCGTCAGTTCGTCGAGTCAGTGACCGGTGCTGTTGCTGTGGAGGAGAGTGCGCCGAAGTCGCACCACCTCCGGCCCTCTCACCACTAGTGTGAGCCAGCTCGGTAGACCGAAACTTATGTATGAGGCTAAGGAGGCTCTGAATGGTGGCTCTCCACTTGTCGAGCTTCTCCGCAGTAGGAGGGAAGTTTAGGAGTAGTTGCACCCACTCCATCGCTTCCTCTAACGTGGTCGGTGATGGTGCGAGGAACGCGAGGTGCTCTGACTCCTAACTATGTTAGAAGGAGCACCATCGCGGTCCCGTGACGGCACACCACTCCTGCTAGCATGCTAGCAAGAATGTTGGCCCCGTGCACCTTGGGAGTGATGCGTAGGAGCTTTTCCGTAGGGACGTTGAGAACTGCGTGCGTCGTGGCGTGGCTCTTCGCGCGCGTCCTGGGAAGGTCACGGCGTGGGTGCCCTAGAAGATACCCTTCCGCCCCCAGAGTTCATCGTACAACCCATAGGAGGTACCGCTCCGTCCTGAGACCCAGGGGCGCGGGGGTTCCCCCGCCGCCATGGGCGTCTCCGTGGTGAGCATTGGCGCTCTCTTGGCCTTGATCACTGGAGCATCGTGGAAGTTCTGAACCTTTGCCTCCCCTCCTCCACCCGTGTCTACGCCATCTCCTATCTGCACAAATACAGGGACAGCGGACATGGATGGGCCAACCGTCGTCAGGCTCTTCTTCTTGGGGTCCATGGCGATGATGAGTATGAACAAACTGGTGTGCTGATCACCAAAACGGGTTCGCATGACCTATTCCCCCTTATCTGGCGCGCCAAAGATGTTGTTGGGAACGAGCACCTATGGGATCGGAGGGACCCCTTTCGGTTCTGAGGGGGTGAAGGCTCGCACAAAGAGTCGGTCTGATGAACAACACGCGTGAGATTTTACCCAGGTTCGGGACGCAAGGATGCATAAAACCCTACTCCTGCTTGGCTGTATTGAGAGTGTTCCTAGGGTTGTTGCTACAGGGGCGCTATGAGGAATTGCCACACATGTGAGCTAGAAAGTCTAAAGATTCCCAGGTCCAAAATCCCTCTACCGTATCTCCCTAGGCCTCCATTTATACTGAAGGGGATCCCAACAGTGGCGTACAGTGCGTACACGGGGTGTACAGAGCTATAGTGCTATCATGCCTAACACTGACGAAGTAGGACAGGCACATTTAATGCACCGTCAGGCATCTCTGTCCGCCTGCAGGGTGGGATAGGAGCCCGTCCCATAGGCACCGCTTAGCTCCCTCCAACGCCAACGCCGTGACACGCGTCGAGGCGGATCAACACCTGGCATGTGCGCTAGCGGGGCTTCGCCTTGCCGGGTCTTGCCGGGGATCTGTCTTTGTCTGAGGGTCCGATGGTCATCTCGACAAGGTCTTGCCGAGGGGTCTGAGTTCTTCTGCGTTGGTACCTGGCAAGTCCCTGCTGGGCCTCGTCGCTAGGGTGTCTACCACTGCCCGTGCACGAGTAAAGGGACACTAGGAAGCCCAAAACTCTAGTGCACTGACACGTGGATGTCGCCTAGAGGGGTGTGAATAGGTGCTTTAAAATAATTACGGCTTAGGCTTGAACAAATGCAGAATGAAACTAACGTTTAATATGTCAAGCACAAAACCTAAAACAACTAGGCTCACCTATGTACACCAACAACTTATGTGAAGCAAGATAACAACTAAGTAATAGCAAGATATATATCAAGAAACAATATGGATATCACAAAGTAAAGTGCACAAGTAAAGGGCTCAGGTAAGACATAACCGAGGCATGTGGAGACGACGATGTATCCCGAAGTTCACACCCTTGCGGATGCTAATCTCCGTTCAGAGCGATGTGGAGGAAAAAATGCTCCCCAAGAAGCCACAAGGGCCACCGTAATCCCCTCATGCCCTCGCACAATGCAAGATGTCGTGATTCCACTAAGGGACCCTTGAGGGCGGTCACTGAACCCGTACGAATGGCAACCCTTAGGGGCAGTCACCGGTACCCGTACACTTTGGCAACCCTTGGGGGCGGTCACCGGTACCCGTACAAATTGCTTGGGGCAATCTCCACAACCTAATTGGAGACCTCGATGCTTTCCCGGAGCTTTACACCACAATGATTGAGCTTCGAGGCACCACCAACCGTCTAGGGTGCTCAAACACCGAAGAGTAATAAGCTTCTCAAACTTAACTTCCACGTATCACCTTGGAAAACTCAAACCTACGCACCAAATGCAATGGCAAGGGCACACGCGGTGCCCAAGTCCTTCTCTCCCAAATCCGACCAAAGCAACTAATGCTAGGGAGGAAAATGAGAGGAATAACAAAGAAGAACACGAAGAACTCGAAGATCTAGACCCAAGGGGTTCCCCTCACATAGTGGAGAAAGTGATTGGTGGAAATGTGGATCTAGATCTCCTCTCCCTTTTCCCTCAAGAACTAGCAAGAATCATTGGAGGGATTGAGAGATAGCAAGCTCAAAGAAGGTCAACAACGGGGGGTAAAAATGAGCTCAAGACTTAGACAACCATTGGGGAAGAAGACCCCCTTAAATAGGTCCCCAAGAATCTACCAGTTATGTGCAGAATAACATAGGAGCGTTACAACCACTACGAGCACCGGTACAACCTGTAAAAAGCAATAAGCGGCACAACCGGCCCACAACCACCCAAGAACCACACCACAACAGAAACTATTTCGGTGGTAGAGCGGTACATAGTTGGTACAACCTTTGGACCAAATCTGGAGCGGTACAACCGCTCCAAACACCGGTGGTACCGGTCAACCCGTACAACCTCTCTATGGGGCGGTACAACCTCTCTATGTAAAACGGGTAATACTAAAATAATCATAACTTTCACATACGAGCTCTGATTTGAGCAAACTCAAGCTTGTTGGATAAAGGACAATGAGAGCTATCCAATAATGACTAGTTAAATTAAGAACAAGCAATGGAGAATAAATGTCACTAAGATAAGGAAGATGACCTTCCCAATAAATATCCGGCAAAATCTCCAACATCGAAAACACAATATGATTGATACATCTCCAACGTATCTATAATTTTTTATTGTTCAATGCTATTATATTATCTGTTTTGGATGTTTTGTATGCATTAATATGCTATTTTATATTATTTTGGGGACAAACCTATTAATCTAGAGCCTATTGCCAATTTCTATTTTTTCCTTGTTTTGAGTATTGCAGATAAGGAATATTAAAAGGAGTCCAACGGAATAAAATCTTGGCAATGCTTTTTTCTGGACCAGAAGACACCTACCAGACTTGGAGTGAAAGGCAAGGGACCTGCCAAAAGGTCACAAGCGAGGGGCGCGACAACCACCCCTGGCCGCGCCTGGCAGGCTTGTGACTCCCTGGCAGGACTCCTAACCCTAATCTTCGTCCTATAAATACCTAAATATTCCACCAATACCAAAAGGAGCCACACAAATACTCTTCCACCGCCAGAAGCCTCCATTCTTGAGAGGTCCAATCTTGGAGCCTTTGTTGATAATCTGCCGGAGGGGGATTGGATCACGGTGGGCATCTACATCAACTCCATTGCCCCTCTGATGATGCATGAATAGTTCACCACAAACCTATGGGTCCATAGCTAGTATCTATATGGCTTCTTCTCTCTCTTTGTGCTTCAATGCCAAGTTCTTCATGATCTATCCGATGTAATACTCTTTTGCGGTGTGTTTGTCAAGATCCGATGGATTGTGGGTTTATGATCAACTTATCTATGAATATTATTTGGTTCTTCTCTGAATTCTTTTATGCATCCTTTCAGATCTTTGTAAGTCTCTTCAAGTTATTGATTTGGTTTGGCCAACTAGATTGGTAATTCTTGCAATGGGAGAACTGCTTAGTTTTGGGTTCAATCTTGCGGTGTCCTCACACAGTGACAAAGTAGGGGTAGCGAGGCACGTATTGTATTGTTGCCATCAAGGGTAATGTACAAGATGGGGTTTTCATCATACTGCTTGAGTTTATCCCTCTACATCATGTCATCTTACTTAATGCGTTAGTATGTTCTTCATGAACTTAATACTCTAGATGCAGGCAGGAGTCGGTCGATGTGTGGAGTAATAGTAGTAGATGCAGAATCGTTTCGGTCTACTTGACACGGACGTGATGCCTATATGCATAATCATTGCCTTTGATATCATCATAATTATTTTCTTTTCTATCAATTGCTCGACATTAATTTGTTCACCCACCGTGTTATTTTCCTTCAAGAGAGAAGCCTCTAGTGAAACCTATGGCCCCCGGGTCTACTTTCCATATTATATTTTCAGATCTATATACCAAAAACACCTTGTTGCAATTTATTTACCTTTTACTTTCCGCAATGTTTTACATCTGTCTCTATCAGATCTAATCCTTGCAAATAACCGTGAAGGGATTGACAATCCCTTTATAGCGTTGGGTGCAAGAGTTCGATTGTTTGTGTAGGTGCATCCATTAGTGACTTGCTTGTTCCTCCTACTAGATTGATACCTTGGTTCTCAACAACTGAGGGAAATACTTATGTACTTCGCTGTATCACCCTTTCATGTTCAAGGGAAAACCAACACAAGCTCAAGAGGTAGCAAGAAGGATTTCTGGCACCGTTGCCGGGGAGGATACATAGCAAGTCAAGACAAGAACTCTCCCGTCAAGTTGCCAATTTCTGGCACCGATGCCGGGGAGGATACACATCAATCCTACCAAGTACCCATCACAAACTCATCTCTTGCATTTACATTATTTGCCATTTGCCACTCATTTTCCTCTCCCCCACTTCACCAATTTGCCGTTTTATTCGCCCTCTCTTTTTCATTTGCCCTATTCTCGCCAGATCTCTTGTTTGATATGTTTGCTTGTGTTGCCATGTGCCTTCTATCTGCTCACATCTTTGCTTGCTATAAATCCATTGATATGGATCCTCATCCACTTGCTAATCCTTTCAAAAGGCCAAATTATGATGAACCAATTGCTAGTGAGTTGAGTGCACTTGATTATCTCTATGAAGTTTTGCTTGAAAATCATGAAAATTTTGATGAAGTGTTGAAAGAAGAAAATTATAAGGTGATTCATGATATCTCCTTGAATGAAAAGCATGATTGCCATGTAGTATGAATTCTCTGAATATCCATGATGCTAATGATATGCAAACCACAAGCTTGGGGATGCTATGCTTGATGAAGATGAAATTTTTTGTTCGCCAAGTTTTGGTGATGACATGTATACCATAATTGATCATGAAAAGAATCCTTTATGTGATTTTTATATTGTGTGATTCCTTCTGATGCTACTGAAAATTAATATGAGGTAGGAACATATGCTTGTAGGAATTGCAATAATATCAAGTTTCCACTCTATGTGTTCAAAGTTTTGAAGTCATGCTTGTTTTGCCTTCCTATGCTAGTTGATTCTTGTTCCTATAAATTATTTGTTCACAAAATCCCAATGCATAGGAAGTGGGTTAGACTTAAGTGTGTTTTGTAGGCTATTCATGATGCTCTTTTTCATATTTCAGTTACTACTTTTTATGTAAGCATCATTGAAATCGTTATGCCTAGCTAGGGGCATAAAACGATAGCGCTTGTTGGGAGCCAACCCAATTTCATTTTTATGTTCTGTTTTTTTGCTTCTTTTTTTTAGTGTTTCACACATTATTATCTATATATTAATTGTGTTTTGTGTTTTAATTAGTGTTTGAGCCAAGTAAGACCTTTGGGATGGTCTATGGTGGTTGTTGATTTGATCTTGTTGAAAAACAGAAACTTTTGCGTCCCTAGGGATTTTAGAAACTTATCACGGTGTCAAATGAGTCTAATTTTTTTACAAAAGATTGATATACCAATTTCCCAAGTTTTCCTAACTATTCAGAATTTTTGGAGTTACATAAGTATATGAAGTTTTCAGATTGCTACAGAATGTTTTGTTTTTGACAGATTCTGTTTTCATTATGTTGTTTACCTATTTTGATGTATCTATGGGTCGTATCGGGGGTATGAACAATGGATAAGTTATAACAAAGTACATATTACACCAATATAAATAAATAATGAGTTCACAACAGTACCTAAAGTAGTGATTTATTTTTCTTATACTAACGGATCTCACGAGTTTTCTGTTGAGTTTTCTGTTGTGAAGTTTTCAGGTTTTGGGTAAAGATTTGATGGACTATGGAATAAGGAGTGGCAAGAGCCTAAGCTTGGGGATGCCCAAGGCACCACAAGCCATATTCAAGGATGCCAAAGATCCAAAGCTTGGGGATGCCCCGGAAGGCATCCCCTCTTTCTTCTTCAATCCATCGGTAAATTTACTTGATGCTATATTCTTATTCACCACATGATATGTGTTTTTCTTGGAGCGTCTTGTATGATATGAGTCTTTGATTTTTAGTTTTCCACAAACATCCTTGATGCACACATCTTTTGAGAGAGACACGCATGAATCGTGAATTTATTAGAATACACCATGTGCTTCACTTATATCTTTTGAGATAGGCAATTTTGCTCTAGTGCTTCACTTTTATCTTTTTAGAGCACGGTGGTGTTTGGTTCTATAGAAATAATTGAACTCTCGTACCTCACTTATATTATTTTGAGAGTCTTCAAACAGCATGGTAATTGTTTTAGATTATGAATTTAGTCCTAATATGATAGGCATCCAAGAGGGATATAATAAAAACTTCCATATTAAGTGCATTGAGTATTATGAGAAGTTTGATTCCTTGCATAAAGTTTTGAGATATAAAGATGGTAATATTAAGAGTCATGTTAGGAAGTAATTGTGAATTGGTAAAAAAACTTGTATAAAGTTTTGTGATTCCCGTAGCATGCACGTATGGTAGACCGTTATGTAAGGAAGTCGGAGCATGATTTGTTTATTGATTGTCGACCTTTGTGTGAGCGTCGGGAGCGCGCGATGGTTTACTCCTACCAACCTCTCCCCTAGGAGCATGCGTATAATACTTTGCTTTGATGACTAATATACTTTTGCAATAAGTATGTGAGTTCTTTATGACTAATGTCAGTCCATGGATTATACGCACTCTCACTCTTCCACTTTTGGTAGCCTCTCTAGTACCGTGCAACTTTCATCGGTGCATTAAACCCACCATATATATTTCCTAAAAATAGCCACCATACCTACCTATTATGGCATTTCTATATCCATTCCGAGATATATTGCCATGCAACTTCAATCGTTCAGTTTATTATGACACGCACCATCATTTTCATATTGCTTTGCATGATCGTAAGATAGCTAGCATGATATTTTCATGGCTTGTCCATTTTTTGATGTCATTTGCTATGCTAGATCATTGTATATCCCGGTACACCGCCAGTAGCATTCATATAGGGTCATATTTTGTTCTAGATATCGAGTTGTAATTCTTAAGTTGTAAGTAAATAAAAGTGTGATGACCATCATTATTAGAGCATTGTCCCATGTGAGGAAAGGATGATGGAAGCTATGATTCCCTCACAAGTGGGGATGAGACTCCCGACTTTATGAAACATAAAAGAGTCCAACGAAGCCCAAATAAAAAAGAGAGTCCTTAGATGCCCACCAAAATAATAATAATAATGAGGGAAAGAGAGAAGGGACAATGCTACTATCTTTTTTCCACACTTGTTCTTCAAAGTAGCACCATGATCTTCATGATAGAGAGTCTCCTATTTTGTCACTTTCATATACTAGTGGGAAGTTTTCATTATATAACTTGGCTTATATATTCCAATGATGGGCTTCCTCAAATTACCCTAGCTCTTCATGGGCAAGCAAGTTGGATGCACACCCACTTAGTTTCCTTTTGAGCTTTCATACACTTATAGCTCTAGTACATCCGTTGCATGGCAATCCCTACTCACTCATATTGATATCTATTAATGGGCATATACATAGCCCGTTGATCTGCCTAGTTGATGTGAGACTATCTTCTCCTTTTTCTCCACAACCTCCACCATATTCTATTCCAGCTATACTGCTATATCCATGGCTCACGCTCATGTATTGCGTGAGAGTTGAAAAAGTTTGAGAAAATAAAAGGTGTGAAACAATTGCTTGACTTGTCATTGGGGTTGTGCATGATATAAATATTTTGTGTGGGGCAGATGCAGCATAGCCAGACCATATGATATTGTAGGGATAACTTTCTTTTGCCATTATATTTTAAAGAGATACAGTTGCTTTGCTAGTATGCTTGAAATATTATTGTTTTTATGTGAACATTAAGCTTTTGTTTTGAGTCTTATGGATCTAAACATTCATGCCACAGTAAATAAAATTACATGGATAAATATGTTAGGTAGCATTCCACATCAAAAATTCTGATTTTATCATTTACCTACTCGAGGACGAGCAGGAATTAAGCTTGGGGATGCTTGATACGTATCCAACGTATCTATAACTTTTGATTGTTCCATGCTATTATATTATTTGTTTTGGATGTTTATATGCATTAATATGCTATTTTATATTATTTTTGGGACTAACCTATTAATCTAGAGCCTAGTGCCAGTTTTTGTTTTTTCCTAGTTTTTGAGTATTGCGGATAAGGAATATTAAACAGAGTCCAAATGGAATAAAATCTTTGTGATGATTTTTTCTGGACCAGAAGACACCTACCACACTTGGAGTGCAAGGCAAGGGACCTGCCAAAAGGTCACAAGCCAGGGGGCGCGGCCACCACCCCTGGTCGCGCCTGGCAGGCTTGTGGCTCCCTGGCAGGACTCCTAACCCTAATCTGCATCCTATAAATACCAAAATATTCCCCCAATACCAAAAAGAGACACACAAATACTTTTCCTCCGCCAGAAGCCTCCGTTCCGGAGAGATCCAATCTTGGAGCCTTTTCCGGTAATCGCAGAGGGCATCTACATCGACTCCATTGCCCCTCCGATGATGCGTGGGTAGTTCACCACAGACCTACGGGTCCATAGCTAGTAGCTAGATGACTTATTCTCTCTCTTTGTGCTTCAATACCAAGTTCTTCATGATTTACGCGGAGATCTATTCGATGTAATACTCTTTTGCGTGTTTGTCGAGATCCGATGAATTGTGGGTTTATGATCAACTTATCTATGAATATTATTTGGTTCTTCTATGAATTCTTATATGCATGATTTCATATATTTGTAAGTCTCTTCGAGTTATTGATTTGGTTTGGCCTACTATATTGGTAATTCTTGCAATGGGAGAAGTGCTTAGTTTTTGGTTCAATCTTGCGGTGTCCTCACACAGTGACAAAGTAGGGGTAGTAAGGCACGTATTGTATTGTTGCCAACAAGGGTAACAAGATGGGGTTTTCATCATATTACTTGAGTTTATCCCTCAACATCATGTCATCTTAATTAATGTGTTACTCTGTTCTTCATGAACTTAATACTCTAGATGCAGGCAGGAGTCGGTCGATCTATGGAGTAATAGTAGTAGATGCAGAATCGTTTCGATCTACTTGACACGTACGTGATGCCTATATGCATAATCATTGCCTTGGATATCGTCATAATTATTTGCTTTTCTATCAATTGCTCGACAGTAATTTGTTCACCCACCGTGTTATTTTCCTTCAAGAGCGAAGCCTCTAGTGAAACCTATGGCCCCCGGGTCTACTTTCCATATTATATTTTCAGATCTATATACCAAAAATACCTTGCTGCGATTTATTTACTTTTAATTTTCTGCAATGTCTTACATCTGTCTCTATCAGATCTAATCCTTGCAAATAACCGTGAAGGGGTGACAACCCCTTTATAGCGTTGGGTGCAAGGGTTTGATTGTTTTTGTAGGTGCATCCATTGGTGACTTGCTTGTTCCTTCTACTGGATTGATACCCTGGCTCTCAACAACTGAGGGAAATACTTATCTACTTTGTTGCGACACCCTTTCCTCTTCAAGAAAAAACCAACGCAAGCTCAAGAGGTAGCAATGATGGGTACGAAATCTGTATTTGATGAGCTTGAACTTATCACGATGAAGACCATAAGCTCAAAAACTCACATAGAGAAAAAACAAATAAGGACCAAGAAATATGATGATGCAAGGATGCAAATGGTTTGAGCTCTCAACGAACGATACGATCAAGCTACTCACTTGAGATCCCCCCTTGATATTACGGCTATGATCCTATAACCCGGTCTCCCAACTACCACCATGAGACTGGTAAAATGGAAAACCTTATCAAGGTCAAACCTTTGCCTTGCAAGCTAGATGATGACGATATTGTCCTTATAAAGATGTACCACCTTTCTTGATTGCGCCAGCTTGATGAAGACTAGTAGATTACTCCCCCATACTCCACTATGGGTGAGCCACTCTTCACAAGTCCATTGTTACCACAATGGACGGCAAGCTTCAAGCATGATCTCTCTATGATGATTCACTTGAACTTGCACACCGCAACCTTGATGACGATCACCACTTGATGTCATCTTCCATGGGTTGTATGGGATATTCCTATTGATGCAATTCCATGGAAATATACCTAACCCTACAAAGAACACTCACGTAGACCACGGGTTAGTAGACAAAGCGTAATGGACAATGCTTACCATACCATGGGATCACTTGATCCCTCTCGATATATCTTGTACGCTTTGTGTGTTGATCAACTTGGTTCACTCTTTGACTTAGTCTTGATCAACCTTGTATCTTATGTTCTCTCTTCATAAGGATGATGTCTTGAAGGTAAACATGAATGCTCACACAATCTTCTTCTTCAAGACATGCTTGCAATAAGCTCAACTCCACATGACCAATCTTTGGATAAAACCTTGAATATCACCTTGGTCACCATATAAACTCCTTGAAACCAACAGATGGACTTCAAGAAGTACCTACGGACAAATCCTTCGAATATAACTCAAGGCAACCATTAGTCCATAGGGATTGTCATCAATTACCAAAACCACGCATGGATAAATGTGCTCTTACAACTTCACAATTGAAGTTTAGTGTAGGAGGGTGGGACCGGGAATCATGTGTAAAGCGCACAAACCTCTGTAGAGTGTACAAAATTGATCATGCACTAGTGGGGAAATGGCTAGCCACAATTCTTGTTAGTGGCGTGACGTGGCCTGAGACTGCGTCGGTAGTTCCCCCAAGAGGAAGATATGATGCAGCACAACGATGGTAAGTATTTCACTCATTTTATGAAACCAAGATATCAATCCATAGAGGAAGATCACGCACCCACGTAAACAACACCTGCACACAAATAACAAATACTTGCGACCTGACGCGAAAGGGAGGTTGTCAAGCTCTCCACGGTAATAAGATAGATTAGGTAGTGATAGTTTTCGCAAATAGGTCTCGCAAGAACACAAAATAAAATAGATAAATAAAAAGTGCAGCAAGGTATTTTTGGGTTTTTTGTATTAATATATCAGAAAACAAAAAGATCACGCACCCCTGTAAACAACACCTGCACACAAATAACAAATACTTGCAACCTAAAGTGAAAGAGAGGTTGTCAAGCTCTCCACGGTAATAAGATAGATTAGGTAGTGATAGTTTTGGCAAATAGGTCTCGCAAGAACACAAAATAAAATAGATAAATAAAAAGTGCAGCAAGGTATTTTGTGTTTTTGGGATTAATAGATCTGAAAACAAAAGGTGCAAATAGTAGATCGAAAAGCAATATGTTGGAAAAGTAGACCCGAGGGGGCATAGGTTTCATTAGTGGCTTCTCTCATGAGTATAGCGCATGGTGGGTGAACAAATTACCATTGGGCAATTGATAGAAGATCAAATAATCATGATGATATCTAGGCAATGATCATTATATCGGCATCACGTCCAAGACAAGTAGACCGAAATGATTATGCATCTACTTCTATTACTCCACACATCGACCGCTATCCAACATGCATCTAGTGTATTAAGTTCATGGAGAAACGGAATAATGCAATAAAAACGGTGACATGATGTAGACAAGAACTATTCATGTAGGAATAGAACCCATCTTGTTATCCTTAATGGCAATGATACATGCGTGTCTTGCTGCCCCTTCTATCACTAGGAAAGAACATCGCAAGATTGAACCCATCACAAAGCATCTCTTCCCATGGCAAGAAAAATCGAGCTAGTTGGCCTAAGTAAACCAAAGATTCAAAGAAGAAATACGATGCTATAAGTAATCATGCAAATAAGAGACCAAAGAAAACTCAAATCATATTCATGGATAGAAACTGATCATGAACTTAAAATTCATCGAATCCCAACAAACACACCACAAAAGTCAGTACATCAAATAGATCTCCAAGATACCATTGTATTGAGAATCATAGAGAGAGAGGAAGCCATCTAGCTACTGCCTACGGACCCGTAGGTGTATGGTGGACTACTCACGCATCATCGAAGAGGCACCTATAAAGAAGATCAACCCCTCTATGATCGTGTTAGATTGTATCTCGAAGTTTTGGAAGTTGTGGCAGCTGGAATTGTGTTTCGTCGACTCCCCTAGGGTTTTCTGAATATTTGGAAATTTATAGGATCGATAGTCGGTTGGGGGGAGTCTCGAGGTGCCCTCCCTCTATCAGGCGATGCTAGGGGCCTCTGGCACGCCCTGGTGGAGGGTGGCCACCCTAGGCCCCCTCTTCTGGTGATCTTTGGCCCATCTTATTCCTTCCGGTCCATAAAAATTCTCCAAAAATCCCCGCAACGTTTGAGCTCCGTTTGGCACTTATTTTCTGCAAAGTAAAAAACAAGCAAAAACAACAACTTGCACTTTGTCACTATTTCAATAGGTTAGTCCCAAAAAATGATATAAGGTTGCTATAAAATAATTGTAAAACATCAAAGATTGATAATATAGCATAATGGAACAGGCAAAAATTATAGATACGTTGGATACGTATCAGCATCCCAAGCTTAATTCATACTCGTCCTCGAGTAGGTAAATGATAAAAACAGAATTTTTGATGTGGAATGCTACCTGACATGTTCATCTTATATTCTTTTCTTTATAGTATGGACATTTTGAATTTTCATATGGTTCAATGTAGTAGTCTAGTTTTGACATGAAAACTTTAATACTCAAGCATATCAACAAGCAACCATGTCTTCCAAAATATCAACGCTAAAGCAAGTTATCCCTAGCCCATCATGCTCAATCATTGATCCATTAACAATACACACTAAAATATTAGCTATACCTAATGCTCAAGTACGATCATAGTGACCCCTAGTTGGTGCTTTATAAGAGAAGATGGAGACTCAAATTGAAAAGTAAAAATTGCATAACGTAAATAGATAGGCCCTTCGCAGAGCAAAGTAGGGATTTGTAGAGGTGCCAGAGCTCAAGTGTTTAAATTGATAGATAAAAATATTTTGAGTGGCAATGCCATTCCTGTCATCGAAAACGACTGAGAGATTTCAATATCTTTCCACACTAGATACATCATAGGCGGTTCCCAAACAGAAAATAAAGTTTATTCTTCTTTTGATGCCCATGGCTAGTCGAATCCACGGTTGCCTTCCATACCAACACTTTCCAAGGAATTTATTATTTGACAACATAAAGTAAATTTATTTTCTTTTTCATTTCATTTCAGGAATGGGCATCCCTATTACCGCCATACTCTCGTGCATGACAAGTGAATAAACACTCATTTTTAGAATAACATATCTAGCATGGAAAAATATCGGTCACCCCCTACCGTTTTATGAGCGGTACGAGGACACAAAAAGGAAAATTTATTTTGGAAATTGGAGATGGCACATACGAATTTGCTTGGAACGGCATGGAAATGTCGTATATAGGTAGGTATAGTGGACTCATATGGCAAAATTGGTTTTAAGGATTTTGGATGCACAAGTAGTATTTCTACTTAGTACAAGTGAAGGCTAGCAAATAGATTGAGAAGCATCCAACCAAGAATCGAAAAATCACATAAGAGAGCATTAAGCATAACTAACACTGAATAATGCAACATAAGTAGGATGTAATTTCGTAGCACAACTATTGACTTTCGTGCTTGCATAGGGAATCACAAACCTTAACACCAATATTCTTACTAAGCATAATTACTCATCAATAGAGCTCACATATCACTATTGTCATGTCTCAAAACTATTACAAGGAATCAAGTTTAATTTGTCCAATGATCTTCATGATTTTTTTTATTATATCCCTTTTCAATATCTATCACTTTGGGACTAGTTTCATATATTGCAATTGGTTTTGACAAGCTCACATGGATATAAGTGAAGAACATGAGCATACAAGTTTCATCTCTCAAAATAATATAAGTGGGGCATGAGAGGATTTCTTCAAAATTAATAAATCTCAAATTAATATAAGTGAAGCATGAGAGCATTTCTTCAAACATGTGTAAGCACGCCATGCTCAAAAAGATATAAGTGAAGCACTAGAGCAATTCCTTTGCTCAATAGTTTTAAGTGAAGCATATAGAGCAATTCTAACAAATCATAGCATATTTTGGCTCTCTCAAATAGGTGTGTGCAGCAATGATACTAATGAAAATGCATAAAGTAAAACAAGCATAGATACAAGATGCTCCAAGCAAAACTTATGATATGTGACGAATAAAAATATAGTTCCAAGTAGTATACCGATGGTTGTTAGAAGAAAGAGGGGATGCCACTCGGGGCATCCCCAAGCTTAGTTGCTTGTTACTCTTTGGATATTACCTTGGTGTGCTATAGCATACCCAAGCTTTGGCTCTTCTAACTCCTTATTCCTTCGTCCATCGCGATCTCACCCAAAACTTGAAAACTTCAACCACGCAAAACTTGACAAAATTCTCGTGAGATCCATAAGTATAATAAAGCAAATTACCACTTTAGGTATTGTTGTAAACCCATTAATATTTTATTATTACATTATATCAAATGTATTCTAACTTTACCATGACTTATACCCCCCCCCCCCGATACAAGCCATAGATTCATCAAAACAAGCACACAACGCAACGAAAACAGAATATGTTTTAGATAGGACAGTCTGTAGTAATCTGTACTCTATCCATACTTCTAAAAATCTAAATAGTATTAAAATTAGGAAAACGTAAAGAATTCGTATAGAAATATTGTGTTAAAATTTCATCTCAATATCACGTTCGTGTAAAAAATGAAAATTCGTGCACTGGGGACTAAGTTTCTGTTTCAGATTCAGCATTGTTTCTACTCATCTTATGTATCATCCTAAAGGCATTACTTGGCACGAACACTAAATAAAACATAAAAACACAATCATAACAGAAGCATAATTGTGAAAAATACTCAAAAACAAAAACAAAAACATATAAATATTTATTCATTGGGTTGCCTCCCAACAAGCGTTATCGTTATATGCCACTATCTAGGCATAACACATAAATTCGGGTATTGTCATCCTTAGTTTGCACTACATAGAAGACCTCATGATTGATTCATATGGTGGATTAATTCTTGTTCTAGGGAAGTGTTCCATACCCTTTCTAAGGGGAAACCAAAACTTAATAGTGCCTTCTTTCATATCAATCACGGCACCTATAGTGCGTAAAAACGGTCTACCAAGTATGATAGGACAAGACGGATTGCAATCAATATCAAGAACAATAAAATTAATGGGAACATAATTCCTATTTTTAAAAATAATAACAACATTAATTCTTCCCAAAGTCTTTTTAATAGTAGAATCCGCCAAGTGCAAATTGAGAGAGCATTCTTTAATATTGGTAAGACCAAGCACATCACATAAAGACTTCGGAATTGTGGAAACACTAGCACCCCAATCACACAAAGCAAAGCATTCATAATTTTATTCTTGACTTTAAAGGTAGGTTCCCACTCATCATGTAATTTTCTAGGAATTGAAATCTCTAATTCCAACTTTTCTTCTAAGGGTTTCATCATGGCATCAATGATATGTTTAGTAAAACCTTTATTTTGTTCATAAGCATGGGGTGAATTTATCATAGATTGCAGCAAAGAAA
Organism: Hordeum marinum; assembly: GCA_022496015.1. NCBI lineage: Eukaryota > Viridiplantae > Streptophyta > Magnoliopsida > Poales > Poaceae > Hordeum > Hordeum marinum. The sequence continues at coordinate 332,921,107 of CM039677.1, read as the reverse complement.
TACAATCAACCATGGAGCAACTTTCATAATTAAACTCTTTGTAACAAAAAATAGTGGGCACATCACTAGTTAAAGTTTTCACCTCTCCAAACCCACTTTTATAAAAAAAATCACCCTTCAAATCATTGGGATGCCCTATAGCTAAGGTTGACTCTTCTTCAGTCCCTTTATCATCAATTTTAACATTACTAAACAAGGACTTAACAGAGAAAACACCAATAATTTTAATATCTTCATCATTGTTGTGAAAGTAATCTCTAGAAAACATTTTTTCTAAAAATTCTCTTTTAGCTCTAAGCATAGCGGTTCTTTTCTTACTTTCATCCATAGAAACATATAAAGCTTTAATTGATTTATTAATTTTAGGTGGAAAACATGCAACCGGAGATTTTTTACTTCATTGTGTCGGTGTTCTGGGAACGAGGGTACCCAGACCTGCCTGCCTACGGCCCAGGACGTGGCCCACTTCATCGACCAAATGGGACCAGGCGAGGCCCCACTCATGACAAGGCCCTCTCGAGGGCCCAAGCCTCCCGAGGTGGAGCGGCATCAAGACCGGCAGGGGACGGGCCTCCCTAGGAACCCCTCGAAGGGGCGGAGATCTCTATGCAAGGCCCGGCCTCGGGAGTCAAAGATGACGCAAGGAAGGACATGCGAGCGCCAGTACGCCATGCGACGCAGTTTCCCCTTTGGTGCAAAGGCAGAAAGGACGTACGCGGCTTCCCAAAGCAACCCCCAAAGGTTTCCATTCCAGTGCAACAAGACCGCAACCATGAGCTCCACGGGACGGACGTCATCGCTGAGCCCATCCCTGCGGCGTCGATAACTACTTTGCAGGCGAAGACCGTCTTTGGGCAGGGCGAGCACGAACCCCTATCCCCTTTAAAATTGGCTGTTGGGGGATCCCTTCCCGCCATTGCGATAAGGGAAGAGGACCCGGTCCATCGCTATATATAGAGGGTATGATGCTTCGTAGAGGGGGGGAGATCTGAACCCTATCAACCAACTCCACCACTCGCCAAACCATAGGGAGCCTCAGACACCATGAAGAGCCCTCAAGAGGCCCCGAAACATTGTACTTGTTCATCCACCTCACCTCCTCGAGAGGCAATCAACCAAAGCAGGAGTAGGGTATTATGCTTCACAGCGGCCCAAACCTGGGTAAACTGTCGTGTTCATCTTCTTCCTCGTCATCGAGCGAGTTCTTTGATGTGTTCATCGATAGCGAGCTAGGTCGGGCGAAGCCGCAGGGGATCTTCACACACGCCCCTGTGTTCGAATCTTAAGGGTTTTGCGGAGCCCGAAATCTGACATTTGGCGTGCCAGGTAGGGGGCATGTCAAAATCTCCATTAGGTCTCGACCGACCAACACTCATTGCACTCATGGCAGGAGGACGACGAGTCCGTGCGGAGCGGCGAGCTGCCCGCGTGGCGTGAACGGCGCAGGCGGGACAGAACGCCCAGCGGCGCTCTGCCACCCAGTCAGTGGGTGTCAACACCGGTCGGGTCCCTGATGGGCACCGGGGGCTGTTGCCTTCACCAACCGCATGGCACGCCCCCGTCGCCCCAGCCCTTCCTCGCGTTCAAGCCGCGTCGCCGCTCTTCCAAGTTTGCCAAGACCCAACACACAGACATGTCACGCTCCTCGTCGCGCACAAGCTTCGGCACCAACGTGCCACCCGCCACCGCCGCACCGGCGAGCCCAGGCATGCTCCTAAGCGTGACACCGCCGCCAACGAAACCCAGGTGCACCACCACGGGGCCCGTGTCCATGGACCCGCACAACTGGGGGCCACGGTGCCTGGACCACGCGGGCGAATTCAAGACATCTATGCCGGCCCGCCCTTTCCAAGGACTTGGATCGAGTCGTCGGGGGCACAGGCCCCGGTCGCGTGAGGGGGTGTGGCTTCGCGCTTCTCAGCACGCTTTTCGAAACCAGGGAGGAGGACTGGAGGCTCGCCTACGCCTGCGCCCGGGGGCCCACAGAACTTGACAATGACCATGTTGTCGCGCCCCCGGGCCACGGAGAGAGCAGCACCGGCTACCACCACAGCAAGAGACACACATGCGACCTCACGACGAGCCCCGCACGGACAGGTACGTGCAACCTCACAGGGGCGGCTCGCGGGGCTGGCTTCGCGAGGATGCTCGGTGCGGAGATCCTCGCGAGGCACGCCCGCTGGCAGGGAGCTACTTCTCGCAGATGTCTCGGTCTGGGGACCGGGGGTCACTCGCCTGGGAACGGAGGGTGGAACATGCGCCCCCGTATCTGGACCGAGAGTTCCTAGCTTGGGGATGGAGGGTGGAACACACACCCATGTCCCTGGGCCAGACGATCCCAACCTAGAGGCCAAGGGTGGAACATGCGCCCTTGTCTCCGGGGGGCGCGACATTCGCTTGGGGACGGAGGGTAGAACATACGCCTATGTCGCCGGGACGGGTTTCGCTCGATCACCGGCGGGTGAACATGTACTCACCCATGTCCCTAGGCTCGGCTCGCCCGACCTGGGGGCAGGGCCTAGAGTACCGGCATGAGAACTCCGTGGAGCCTAGTGAGGCACGCTAGGGCAACGCTCGGGGAACTCAGGACCTTCTGCTGGGGCGGGCTCTCCGTCCAGAGAGCACAGGGGGCTTCCCCTACGCTCGGGGGATCGCCCAGGGCAGACCACACTTTGCCGCGACGAGCCCGAGGGCTGCGAGTGGGCTCCTTGCCTGCGATGCGTGAGGCTCCCTATGCACCCTCGGGACCTACATCAACCCATGACATTCTCACGTAATAATGAGCGGGTTGTATATTCCCGTAGCCCCCCAAGGACGCGGAGGGTTTCCTCCCACGCAATGTGGCAGCCATAGCCCGGAGCTGGCGGAGAAGACAACACTGCCCATCAATGGCTATACCCATGCAACGTGGATTCCCTACGCTCAGCAATGGGGGAAGACGAAGGACAGCCTAGGAGCCTGACGCGGCATTTGCTTGCTTCTTTTTGATGTTCAAGTTGCTATTTTTTGGAACGAAGCCCGAGAATTTTGAAACTTTATATTTAAAAAAGGGGGGTTGTCTCTGTGTTTCCTCGTTTGAAGTCTCTCTTTCTAAATGGTGATTCGCAAGGAGCCAAATGCTCCGCACCTCCCCGAGGCGCCACAGAGCTAGATGGCGAGGACTTCTTGCCTCAGGGGAACTCGATTTTTAGCTGTCGGCCCCGCTCGAGGGCTCCGACCGCTGCACGACATCATAGCATGGGGTCTCGGGGGGGCACAGGGCCTCCTGAGGCGGTACATGGAAGGACGGAATGGGGGATCGCTCGAGTGTCAAAGGGGGCTCCTGAGCAGAACGCCTCGGGAGCCTTACCGATTATAAGGCCACTCGTCCCCTCTGATGTCGTCCCTAGTTTCTGGTCGGCATCACGGGTGTCGGGGCCTCGCCCCGTGAAGTGTGCCCTTGGTTTTCGGTCATACCTAATGGTGGTGGGGAAATGCGTGGGACTGGGACCTGACGACGTAGAGCGGTTTGAGCATCAAAAAAGGGGGCTCCTGGGCAACATGCCTCGGGATCCTTACCGCTCATAATGTCACTTGACTTCCTGGTGTCGTCCATGGTTTCTAGTCAGCATCAGGAGTACCGGGGCCTCGCCTCATGAAGTACGTCCTCTCCGGTCGTACCTAACTATGGTGGGGAAATGTGCGGGACTGGGACATACAGACGCAGAGTGCCGAAAGGGCCCCCAGACCATTCACTAGGTAAGAAGAAGATATCACGGACAGAGTCACAGCTTGACGGAACAGCCCGTCTCGCCTCGCGACGCAGGGTCGCCAGTGTCATACAAAGCTAAGTATACTATCGAACCCATCAGGAGCCTCCTAGCCTAATAATGACCCCGGGGATGAAATGAGGACTGCACATGCTAACCTAAAAATGTAGGAACTACGACTACTACGCGCGGCTGACAAGGCCCCCGAGGGATGAAGCGACAAAGGAGGCGATGCGCGAGGAGAGGCTCGATCGCGATGAGCCGCGAGGCCTAGGGCCCGACAGGAGCAACGGATGTGAGTCACCCCTGGAGGGGGAGAGCCTCGCGGGGGCCATATCGGGGGTTGACGTACGGCTACGACCATGGCGGCGCCAACCAGCAGCACAACCACCAAATCGAGGAAGAAGAGCAAGATGGAAAAGGTAACATGCAAAAGATTAACGCCCCACGAGGCAAGGTTCTTGTTCGGGCATTACAGGTACCGGTAAATAGGAATGGAGGGTGCCTAAGGGGAGGAGTCGTCGTTATCGCCCGTGTCGTCGGCCGCCTCGGCGTCGGAGCAGTCCTCCTCGCTTGAGGCGGGCACCTGGATGAACCGGTCCACCATGCCCTCCATGAGCGGGCGTGTCCCGTCCCAGAGGGGGCGCTAGAGCTCATCGGGCACCTGCTCTCCAAGGCACAAGAGGTCGAGCTGCGGGGCGAGGCGGCATAGGTTGGAGTAGACGAGCGTCAAGGCAAGGTCCAAAAGATCATGTGCGTCAGACGCGTTGTCTCTAGCGCCTCCACCACCTTCCGGAAGAACTCAAGGTAACCCCCGCCGCCGCGCACGTGCGGCAGCGTGGGGGCGTCCCCGACGAACCGGCTTACCACGCCGGCCGTGCAGCAGGAGATGCCCTGGAACTGCTTGGCACGGAGGGACTCCAGCAGCCTGGCATGCGCCACCTCGTCCTTGGCGGCCTGCACGGCATCGGCCACCTCTTGGACTTGGTTTTGGAGGGACGCCAGTTCCGCCCGGGCCTCGGCCTCGCCCCGGAGGGCGGCATCCAAGACGGCCTTGCCGGTGGTCAGCCGGGCCTGCAATGTCTCTACCTCCTTCTGAAGCTCGCCAAGTTTGTGCTTCTTGGTTGCGGGAGTCCTAGAAGGAGGGGAAGGAGATCAAGGTTTAGATGATGTAAAAAGAACGAGAGAAGAGGGAGGCAATGGAATACTTACTCGTCGGCCAGGGCCCACCGCTGGTGAAGTCACGCCGACCCCGAGGGCGCCTCGTTGCTGCCTCTAGAGGAAGGCGAAGGAGCCAGACGAACCGGCCGCTTCCGCCTGCACCGCTCCCTCTAGACGCCATGAAGGACAGGGGAACGAGAAGGAAAGAGGGTTTTGTGCTAGCAGAGCAAAGGAAATAAGGGGAAGGCTCAAGACTGTAATACCCTTCCCTGGCCAGGGACAGGGCGGATTTATAGGTGTAATCGCAGCCATGAGGTGTCATGGGAGGGCAGGCGTCGTGCGCCCCTCGGGCGACACAAGGCGGTTTAGTCAATGCGGTTCCATCCACGTCGCCTCCCCTGCCCTCCGAAGAGTCGCGTCCACGTGGCCAGAAGTAGCGACATCACTTGATGGGAAGCAATGATGGCCTGTGCTGTGCCCAGGCATCGCATCAATCCAACTGGGTGCAGTTTCGGACGGCCTCGGGGAGCGGAGGCATCGCCGCCGAGGCGTTTAACGTGTGCCAAGCCTGGCCCGTGGGCAATTGGGGCCCGCGGCGCTTCGGGATGTCCTCAAGGCTTTGCTCGTAAGCCAGTTGAGGGCTACTGTCGGCGTTCTGGGAACGGGGGTACCCAGACCTGCCTGCCTACGGCCTAGGACATGGCCCACTTCATCGACCAAATGAGACCAAGCGAGGCCCCACTCAGGACAAGGCCCTCGCAAGGGCCCAAGACTCGCGAGGAGGAGTAACATCAAGACCGGCAGGGGACGAGCCTCCCCAGGCCCCCTTCGGAGGGGCGTAGATCTCTATGCAAGGCCCGGCCTCGGGAGTCAAATATGATGCAAGGAAGGACAGGCGAGCGCCAGTACGCCAGGCGGCGGCGCAGTTTCCCCTTTGGTGCAAAGGGAACAAGGACGTACGCGGGTTCCCAAAGCACCCCCCAAAGGTTTGCATTCCGGTGCAACAAGACCGCAACCACCAGCTCCGCAGGACGGACGTCATCGATGAGCATGTCCCTGCAGCGTCGACAGCTACTTTGCAAGCGAAGACCGCCTTTGGGCAGGGGGAGCACGAACCCCCGTCCCCCTTTAAAATTGGCCGTTGTGGGATCCCTTCTCGCCATTGCGATAAGGGAACAGGACCCGGGCCACCGCTATATAGAGAGGGTTCTGCAGAGCCCCTGTGTTCGAATCTTAAGGGTTTTGCGGAGCCCGAAATCCGACACATTGGAAATTCTATCAATGCTTCTAGACATGTCATCAATCTTATTCAAATTCTCTTCTATAGTAGTATTGAAAGACTTTTGAGCATTGATTCTCAAGATCATAAGTGTTCCTATTATTATTATTATTATTATTATTATTATTATTATTATTATTATAAGAATTACCATAGGAATTACCATAATTATTAGAGGGATTTCCAGGAAAAGGCCTAGGATTAAAATTACCTCTATAAGCATTGTTATTGAAGTTGTTTCGCGAGATGAAATTTACATCTACGGAATCACTAGTTTGCTAAATCAAAGTAGACAAAGGCACATCATTAAGATAAATAGGAGCATTTTTACTAGCAACCAACTTCATAAGATCATCTACCTTTTCACTCAAAGTACTAAATTTTTTCCATCGAATTAACCTTTTTATTAGTACGTGCTCTTTCACTATGCCATTGTGAATAATTTGCCCTAATATTATCTAGCAATTTGGTAGCTTCACCCAATGTAATTTCCATAAAAGTATCACCCGCGGCGGAATCTAAAAGATTTCTAGAGACAAAATTTAACCCTGCATAAAAAATGTATGATCATCCAAAGATTTAAACCATGAGTAGGACAATTCCTTAGCATCAATTTCATCATTTCCCAAGATTGTGCAACATGCTCATACTCAAGTTGCTTCAAATTCATGATTTGAGTCCTAAGGGAAATAATTTTCGCGGGCGGAAAATACTTAGTAATAAAAGAGTCCTTGCACTTATCCCAATAATCGATACTATTGCAAGGCAAAGAGGAAAACCAAATTTTTGCACGATCCCGCAAGGAGAAAGGAAATATTTTCAACTTCACAATATCATTGTCTACATCTTTTTTCTTTTGCATATCGCATAATTCCACGAAGGTATTTAGATGGGACGCGGCATCCTCATTAGGAGTATCGGAAAATTGATCTTTCATGACAGGACTCAACAAAAAGACATTAATATCACAAGACTCCGCACTAGTGGAGGGAGGAGAAATAGGAGTGCTAATAAAATCAGTATTGTTGGTATTGGAAAAATCACACAACTTGGTGTTTTCTTGAGTCATCGTGACTACGCAAACAAGATTGCAAGCAAACAAGAGATCTGACGAGAAAAAGGTAAACAAAAAAGAGAGGGCGATTAAAACGGCAAATTTGTGAAGTGGGGGAGAGGAAAACGAGACGCTAATGGAAAATAATGTAAATTGCAAGGAGATGAGATTTGTGATTAGGAACCTGGTAGATGAGATTGCTTCCTCCCACGCAATGACGCCAGAAATTCGTTTGACGTGGCTTGAGACTGCGTCGGTAGTTTCCCAAAGAGGAAGGGATGATGCAGCATAGCGACGGTAAGTATTTCCCTCATTTTATGAAACCAAGGTATCAATCCGTAGAGGAAGATCACGCACCCATGTAAACATCACCTGCACACAAATAACAAATATTTGCAACCCGACGCGAAAGAGAGGTTGTCAAGCTCTCCACGGTAATAAGATAGATTAGGTAGTGATAGTTTTGGCAAATAGGTCTCGCAAGAACACAAAATAAAATAGATAAATAAAAAGTGCATCAAGGTATTTATGGTTTTTTGGATTAATAAATCTGAAAACAAAAAGTGCAAATAGTAGATCGGAGCAATATGTTGGAAAAGTACACCCGGAGGCCGTAGGTTTCACTAGTGGCTTCTCTCATGAGCATACCGCATGATGGGTGAACAAATTACTGTTAGGCAATTGATAGAAGATCAAATAATCATGACGATCTCCAGGCAATGATCACTATATAGGCATCCCGTCCAGGGCAAGTAGACTGAAATGATTCTGCATCTACTTTTATTACACCACACGTCGCCCGATATCCACCATGCATCTAGTGTATTAATTTCATGGAGAAACGGAGTAATGCAATAAAAACGGTGAAATGATGTAGACAAGATCTATTCATGTAGGAATAGTCTCAATCTTTTTATCCTTAATGGCAACGATACATGCATGTCTTGCTGCCCCTTCTATCACTGGGAAAGAACACCGCAAGATCGAACCCATCACAAAGCACCTCTTCCCATAGCAAGAAAAATCGATCTACTTGGCCTAACTAAACCAAAGATTCGAAGAATAAATACGAGGCTATAAGTAATCATGCAAATACGAGATCAAAGAAGACTCAAATCATATTCATGGATAGAAACTGATCATGAACTCAAAATTCATCGGATCCCAACAAACACATCGCAAAAGAGACCACTGTATTGAGAATCATAGAGAGAGAGAGAGAGAGAGAGAGGAAGCCATCTAGCTACTGCCTACGGACCTGTAGGTCTATGACGGACTACTCACGCATCATCGGAGAGGCACCTATGAAGAAGATCAACCCCCTTCGTGATGGTGTTAGATTGGATCTCGAGGTTTCGGAACTTGCGGTGGCTGGAATTGTGTTTCGTCGACTCCCCTGGGGTTTTCTAAATAATTGGGAATTTATAGGGTCGATAGTCGGTTGAGGAGTCCCGAGGTGCCCACCCTCTACCAGGTCGCGCCAGGGGCCTTTGGCGTGCCCTGGTGGAGGGTGGCCACCCTGGGCCCCCTCTTCTGGTGATCTTTGGCCCATCTTGTTCCTTCTGGTCCATTAAAATTCTCCAAAATCCCCATAGCGTTTGGGCTCCGTTTGGTACTGATTTTCTGTGAAGTAAAATAATAAGCAAAAACAGCAACCGGCACTTTGGCACTTTGTCAATAGGTTAGTCCCAAAAAATGATATAAAGTTGCTATAAAATGATTGTTAAACATCCAAGATTGATAATATAACAGCATGGAACAAGCAAAAATTATAGATATATTGAAGACGTATCATGGCGCGCCATTTTTCACAAACGCTAGCACTAATATTTTCAAATAGTGCTGGTGTTACGTAAATTTGTATACCATAGCTATTTTCTTAGTGCTAGCGTTGTACATTAGGCCCGACGTTGCACATTCAGGCCCATTAGGCACACGCAAGCACTAGTCGCTTTTAACAGCTCCTGACGCAGTATGAAAACCTTATCCTTCACTATCTCGATCCCCAACTCCACCCGTCCCTCCTCTCGATCCCCGTCACCATCCCGCCAGACGTCGTCCTTCCTCTCGATCCCCGCCGTTGTCGCGCCCGATGCCACCGCTCCCGACATCGTCTCCGCCCGACTCTACCCCGCCCGATGTCGTATCCGGTGCCGCCGCCGCACCCGACACCATCTCCGCCCCGTCCGACGCCACCCCGACCGACGGTCAAGCACCGGTACATTACATATGTCACAAAAGTATATTATTAGATTCCTAAGAGGGTGTAGTTTCTAAACATATATTTTTCATCACATATGTCACAAAAAGTATATCATTAGATTCTTAAGCGGGTGTAGTTTCTAAACATATATTTCTCATCGCATATGTCACAAAAAGTATATCATTAGATTCTTAAGCGTATGAGTAATAAACATATAATTTTCATCACATATGTCACAAAAAGTATATCATTAGATTCTTATGTGGATGTAGTTTCTAAACATATATTTTTCATCACATATGTCACTAAAAGTATGTCATTAGATTCTTAAGCGGATATAGTTTCTAAACATAAATTTTTCATCACGTGTACTACTAGCTGTGAAGTGTTGTGAATTGGGGTCGGGTGAACATGTAGTACTACTAGCTGTTATTCATTCTTAAGTGTGGCATATAGTACAATCTGCATTGGTGTTTAATTCTTACTAAATCTGAAGGCAAGGAACCAAAGAGTTTAAATCATGCATCATGCATGTTAGGATCCACTATGCAATGATTCGTAGTACACATATGAGCTTTCGAAATTCTGTATGTTGTTTTTGAATTCTTCATTCTAAGATGATGAGCTTTCATTGCATGTTTTAATTTGCTTGTGTGCATAATTTGAAACAACCAATAAGGACAATTCATCAAGCAACAACGAATTGGTGGCAACGTGGAGAAGTTGAATCAGTTGCTCTTAAGCAGTCAGAGTGGAGGATAAAAAACTCGAAGAAAACAATGCCGCGGTAAAGAATGAAAGGGATGGTTTACTCACATAGGGTTCTAATGCCCTCACTAAGTTAAACAAACTGAGGGAGCTGCGGGATAAGTTGACAGAGGCGAGGGATGAACTCAAGTCGGAGAAAAAACAACTTAGGATAGTGAGGACTAACCTACATACAAACGTTGCTCACTTAAAAAAAGATGAAGAGAGCAATCGAAAGAAGATTCGCCAGCTGAGGATAATCCTTAATGAAGAGTAGTTTGATTTTTTTCAGTACCCTTTTGTGAAGTTTTAAACTTTGAAGTTTACGACTATTTAGTTGATCAGTACTAAGTTTTATACTCTTATTAAGTTTATGAATATGTTTAATTGATTAGTACCTTTTGTGAAGTTTAAGCTCTTAGTTTCTGAAGTAGTTTTTTTTATTATATAAAAAACAAATTGCTGACGTTGGACCACAACGCACGACAAAGGTACTATAGATGTATAGCTGGCGTTGGCCACGTGGATGCCAGCAACATGTAATATACTACTCGCGTCAGCTCCAACATGTAAATTTATAAACATTGGTCAAGCTTATATAATTTTTTTCATCTAAAATACCAAATCAATACAATTATATTTATCGTGGATATATTTTCATATGACATATATTAAATGATGTAGATATAGTTAGGTCCGATCATTCCCCTGGCTGAGACGGGTTTCGGGTCCGGCTTGACAAAGGCTGATATGAAAACCCCAAGCACGGGGCCTGAAACACATGAAAACTGGCCTTTTCAATTACAATAATCATTTTTGGGATATAAAAACAATTTATTATACCTATTTATTTGCTGAATAAAACACGAGATTTTGGTCAACCTACTAAATGGCGAGGTCAACCGATGTCAGCCTCCTGGTCTTCCCCTGGGGACTGTGGTGATGTTTGGAGGGTGTTTTTTTGGGGGTGTTTAAGCTTCGTGGTTTTTAAATAAAACAGGCCTTGAAGCCTGTTTCCGAACATATATACAGTACAAAAGAAACGGAAGGTGGCGTTTACACTTCCACTACAATCCCATTTGGGCAAAAACTTCATTTTATCAGGAACGAACTGACATGCAGCAACACATTGCAGGGTCCAAAGCAATCTCCTACCGAACTTTATAAAAATGATGTACTCCAGTTATGTGATAGTACAATACAAGAGAGGACCTTGTTCCTCACTCGGTCCATTTCCCACCGTATTCATAGGATACAATAGCAACACCATGTGGTGTTCTGTGTAATAATCTGGTAATGACAAGGGATGGTGACTTCCTATGAGAAACTATCTCCTGCAACAACAATGCGTGCACACGACCAGGGCGGAATAAAACACCATGCATGCTTATTGGATTAGCACCGGAGAGCGATATAAATGTATGTCGAACAAGTAACATCAACATAAGGCTCTGTGCAGACTGCTCCATTTGGTCAAGCCTTGGACGTCTTCTGATTTGGTTTGAAAACGTTTTTGATCAGCGACTCCTTGATTGACAGAAGTTCTGGGAACTCTGTCTTCAATTTAGCAGTGTCAAGTTCATTGTTGCTCCTCGGTGCTACTATGACCTTGGCTTGCTCCTCCAAGTTGAAGTTCTTCCAGGAGAAGTTTGGATCGATGTAATCCCTGTACATCTCCAGTATCTCATTGTGGCTCACCACACCAGGATTAGTGAAGTTCCAGATTCCGGTGAGGTTTCTCTTCGCCATCTCAATTGAGATGGGAAGAAGTTCATCCAATATTGTCATTGAATTTGGGATGTCCACAACCTTATCATACCGGGTGATCTTTGTGATGAAATTGCGAGGATTGGACAAATCAGATGAAATAGGCATCCTTACACGAAGGGTGCACACGTTTTCGTAATTCTTCAGCAGTTCCTCAACCTATTAGAGGTAAATGTTAGCTTCACCCTGAAATACTTCTTCAAATAACATAATCCCTCACCTAAAACGTCTTACAAAAGTTTACAGAGGGAGTAATTAAAAGTAGCAAGGTATCATGAAAATAATGGTAATGCACACACATAAGGATACGGACAATGGCACAATTAACCGGGTATTATTTTCACCAAAATCTGCTCTCTGAGATTAAATCAGGTATTCTTTTGAGTCGTAGATCTGCCTATTTGAGCTTTGCCTATGTAGAAACTTTTTGTTAAAATAAATACCCATGATCATTTCAATATTCAATGGATAGTAAGTTGAGCATTTTAAGGTCCAATGCTAACTTCTTTGGAAGTAAGACCTATTGGTAAATCATGATCATTAATCAAGGATGAATTTGGCTAAGTAGAAATGTAGAATATTGACAGGCTTTGGCTTTTCATGCTACAGTTGATGCCAAATAAGGTAAGTAGAATGGCTGGCTAATACAATGGCCATATATTGGAGTTATCACTCTTTTCAAAAATCTGCATCTCTATGACACTAAAATTTTGTCAAATTTTGAATAGGTTTTTAAAGGGTTTTGTTATTTGTACGACGATTGATAAATAAGGTCCATTCCATTAGACTTTAGGATTCTTTCATGTGCAGAAGTGATGAAACTCTTGACTTTAAGCTATGAAGTCTAACTGGTGTGATTTTAATTGTTTTGAACTAACTGTTATGCACCCATGTGATACAGAAAGACATCAGCTCTGAAAAACAAACAGTCCGTTTATCATATGAACCATTCTCCCACTTCCAGTTAGTTCCTTTAATATCAAAGGTATCTTAATAATTCTCCTGTGTGAATATCACCTGTAGAGTTAAAGGGTGTTATATATGTATATGTTACCACATTAAATTTTAGCCACTCTATCAAAACAAAATGAACGATCCACTCATCCATATGAAGATGATGTAGCACAAAAGAAAGCACTGAAAGAAAGCAACATGAAAGAAACATAGTTTCTTGAATAATATCTACAATTGCATACCTACAGTGTGTTCAGTTATTTCCTTAAGTTCCAAGAACATTGCACACTATTTTCTGATTGTGCACAGGGCATCGAGATAACGAAACCAGTCTATCCAAATGATGTACATTCAAGTGCAAACACTTGAACTGCTTATATTTGTTGTGGCACTGTCAAGTACTTCATCCGTTCCTAAATATAAGTCTTTCAAGAGATTGCACTACGGACTACATACGGATGTATATAGACATATTTTAGAGTGTAGATTCACTCATTTTACTCTGCATGTAGTCCATAGTGTAATCTCTTAAAAGACTTATATTTAGGAACGGAGGGGGTAAAAGATAAGGAATCCAGTTTGACAAGGGTCTTGGTAACAAGGGCATCCTTTTCTTGCAGAATAAGCATAAGCTTTCCAAGATAGGTGCTCATGGCATTCAGGCAGTTGACAGAAAGCATACTTGTCAACAAAGTCTTGGGGCACTTAAACACACTTCCCTAGTCTTAACTTTAATTACCTACAGGCTAGAAGCACATCACAAACAATAAAGTATGATGTTATGCCCAATAACTAAACTCTTGTTTGGGCCTAACATCACTTCTTTCGTTGGTTGGGCCTAACATCACTCTTTTCGTTACCATCATGTACAATTTTCTCCCAGCGTAAAACTCAGTTGATTCATTTTGAATTGGAACTTTCTTAATCTATAATAGTCCATGTTTGTCCTTCTTTTATGCAACCAGGGTAGCAGCAGTACAACGGAAAATATGCTAAGTTATATCAGATCATGTTAGTTTTGAGTGTATTGTACTTAAATTGTGATTCAAGAATTCAAACGACAAATTTACAACACAAATACAGCAAACATTCTAAAATAAGATGAAATGACTTTGTCCCCAATCACCTAAGCACAAAACATGACAAATATCTAGTAACAGGCATAATCAATGCAGGACGGAAGTTGCTAATAACTTTGCATAATCAAAATTGGTAAAGCCCTCCGAAGTGGGCGGCACAAATTCAAAGAAGCATGCAATTATCAAAACAGCAAACTAGTGTGCATGGATGGGGAAACCAATTAGAGTACTCCAGCAATTCAATGAGACCCATAACTTGATCCCATAAGTAAGCATGATTTCATTGACTTAATTTAAATTAAGTCAACCCAAGCTAACACGGTGATCAGAACATTCAACATTACAATGGGCAGGAAAATTAGGGGTATTCAACAAACCACGGCAGATCTAACCAAACGATAGTCGATGAAATAGTAGTGGTGCTGACATGCAAATTACCAAATCTCTCCTTCAAAACTACAGACCAATGGAATTTCAACCACTGGCAAGCCACATTTCCCTCCATGATCACGCCGCTCATTTCAAAATTTAAGCGTGCAATCAGGTACTGACATTATAAATCGAGCAAAGGGGTCCCGGTCTATTTCCATTTTGGCATTCTAGAGATAATTCTTCGGACAATCAGAGCTTAAAGCAAGGGAGAATGGGTACAGGGCATACCATGGCCTTGGTTTTGGAGTAGAACGATCCAACGAAGTTGGGGGTGTCCTCCTCCTTGAACCCGACCCCCGAGCCGAGCGGGTGGCCCGCGTCGTACTCGAAGATGCACCCCGTAGCGTAGTTGATGAGCACGAGGCCCCGGGCGCGGCAGACGTCGGCGAGCGTGAGCGTGCCGCAGACGTTGGCGCGGATGGTCTCGACGCGGTGGGTCTCGCACCAGTCGACGTTGGGGCGGCCGGTGACGCCCGCGGCATTGAAGACGTGCGTGGGCGCGACCTCGTCGATGTCGGCCTCGAGCTGGGCGCGGTTCTCGAGGCGGCCGGCGCCGTAGGCGAAGGGGATGCCTTGCGCGGTGCAGAGCTTGCCGAGGAGGCCCCCAATCCAGCCGGTGCGGCCGTAGATGAGGAACTTGAGCGCCGGCGGCGAGGAGCCGTTGGTGGAGATCGCCATGGCGAATTGGCGAGATCCGGGAGGGGAGTGGAAATGGGGGAGTGGTGGCGAGATCGAGATGGAGACGAGAAGGGGCCGGGATTATAATAGGGAAGCGGGCTGATAATATTCTCTGTCCCCCGCGGGTGATCCTGGGTGGTGGAGCACCGACGGTGACGCTGCAGCTGTCCGGTGCACCGTGATCCGGATCGGTTTATGCATCCGCCTCGCATGCCCGGGCATGGCCATCCACCGACGACGACAGGCTGTTTCAGTGAGTTAATAAACTTACTAATTGAGCTACTTCCGTTTTTATATTGCCCACGTGATTTTGTGGTTGGAGAGGAGGCATAAGCGGGGCCTCCAGCATTTCGGCAATTACTAATGCCTCCCGCAAAAAAAAAAGTTTTAAGAGTTCTAGTAGACCCCGCAACTAGTTGACCAGTAAAAGTCGGGTCCGCAAAGCATTTTAGGCATGTATAATGGTTCTATCTTGAAAGTGTCATGTAAGATAAATAATGATGTGGAGAATAGAAAAATTATAAGAAAATGTTTGTTTTCTTTTATCTAAAAGATGATCTCTTAGGACAATATGTCTCACCATGTTTTTAGAAACAAATAGTTATTGAAGATAAGGCTAAGAGATAACCCATTATAGACATACTTTTTGTCATCTTTAAATTACATGCAAGGCTTAAGATCATATTGGCTTATCAATCATTTTACATGCCGTTACACGATCGGGAGCGTTTCGTCGGAATAGATCCTGAAAATCCGCCTCGTAAATGTTTTGCGGGATGCGTTTGCAGGATTTGTTCCGCGTCAGAGGACTCATGGTACTGCAAATAAAATCATAGGACAAATATTACCAAGTTTATCATCAGTTAATCATTATATATATACATCTAGTTGATCATCATGCTAGTTCATCACATCTAAAATCATGTGCAACATACTAGGTATCAAGTTTAGCCTTACAAATGCGCGATCAAACAAAACAAAAGATGCTCAAATGATATCCGGTCATGGATAAATCAATCAACACCACATTGTTGTGAAGATCACCATCTTTAGCTTGGATCAAAGAGCGAGCACCACCACCACCATCATCTTCACGAACTTATACCGAAGAACGAGCACCACCAACACCATCTTCAACTTGGACCGAAGAACGAGTGCCACCACCATCATCTTCAATTTGGATCGGAAAATGAGCACCACCATCTTCACCAACTTATACCGAAGAACGAGCACCACCACCACCATCTTCACGAACTTATACCAGAGAATGAGCACCACCACCACCATCTTCAGCTTGGACCGAAGAACGAGCACCACCACCATCATCTTCAATTTGGATTGGAGAACGAGCACCACCACCACCATCCACACTTTCACCATCATGGTTTGTCGAAGCATCAACCTCACTTCCACCACCATGGCCGAAACCAACACCACCTCCAAACGCATCTCCTCCATCATCATTGTCGAACCCACCTCATTCACCACCTTCAAACCCAACACCACCACCCATGACACACATGATGAACCCTCCACCACCTCCAAATCCTCCACCACCCATGGCACCAATGTCGAACCCAACACTACCACCCATGTCGAACCCTCCATCACTGGACATAAGATTTTGAAGCTCCATCTTCCGTCGGCACATGATCTCCATTCTTTTCATCTCCCAAAATTCTCTTGCCATTGCATCCATGCTCTTCAGATTCATCATCATGAACCGGTCCTCCTTGACGGTCCTCCCATCCTTCCTCTTTTGCTCCTCTAGGATGAGCTTGCGCTCCTCGAAGGCACACTTTTTTCCCACTTCTCTTCTCTGTGCTTCTCTTTTTTCTCGGTCATGGCCACTTTTGCATCCCAATGTTTGGATAGCATAACCTCTTTCATCTTCACCATCTCAGCAATTTGTTCCCTCAAAGTGATTGCATCGGTCGTCCTCTTGACTCTTGCTTTCTCCTTCTTGTTTCCATCCGGTTTGCCCTTGTTTCTTCCTCCTCTTGGTGCATCATCTATTGGAAATATGCCCTAGAGGCAATAATAAATTAGTTATTATCATATTTCCTTGCTCATGATAATCGTTTATTATCCGTGCTATAATTGTATTGATCGAAAACTCAGATACATGTGTGGATACATAGACAACACCATGTCCCTAGTATGCCTCTAACAGACTAGCTCGTTGATCAAAGATGGTTAAGGTTTCCTAGCCATGGACATGAGACGTCATTTGATAACGGGATCACGTCATTAGGAGAATGATGTGATGGACAAGACCCAAACAATAAATGCTTTACTTTATCGCTAAACTGTAGCAATAGTAGTAGGCCATGGTGGGCGCGACAACCCCGATGGCGACACGTTGATGGAGATCATGGTGTCATGTCGGTGAAGATGGAGATCATGCCCGTGCTTTATAGATGGTGATCAAAAGCAAAAGTCCATTGCCATATCATGTCACTTATGATTTGCATGTGATGTTAATCCTTTTATGCACCTTGTTTTGCTTAGGACAAGGTAGCATTATAAGGTGATCTGTCACTTAAATTTCAAGATAAATTATGTTCTCCCCGAGTGTGCTGTTGGGGAACGTTTCATGGGAAACAAAAAAATTCCTACGCACACGCAAGATCTATCGATGGTGATGAGCATCTACGAGAGGGAGAGTGGATCTACATACCCTTGTAGATCGCTAAGCGGGAAGCGTTGAGAAACGCGGTTGGTGTAGTCGAACGTCTTCGCGATCCAAATCGCCAAGCGCCCCGTGATCTCATCACGATCCGTCCCACGATCCAATCACGATCCGTCCCGCGAACTCATCACGATCCGTCCCGCGATCTCATCACGATCCGTCCCGCGAACTCATCACGATCCGTCCCGCGATCCCATCACGATCCGTCCCGCGATCTCGTCATGATCCATCTCGCAATCTTGATCACGGTCCTTCCGATCTAGCGCCGAACGGACGGCACCTCCGCGTTCAGCACGCGTATAGCTTGATGACGATCTCCGCCTTCTTAATCCAGCAAGAGGGAGCAGAGAGGTAGAAGAGTTCTCCGGCAGCATGACTGCGCTGCGGCGATGGTGGTGGATCTATTCCGGCAGGGCTTTGCCTAAGCACTGTAGAAAACCGATCTAGAGGAGAAACTATGCACTAGAGGAACGGGTAGCACGTGGCTGAAAATTATGTGCCAAAACCCTAAAATCCTCTAGTATATATAGGAGGAGAGGAGGAGGAGGCTTGGCTGCCAAAAATACATCCCTTGGGTCGGCCAAAGTGGGGAGGAGAGGAGGACTCCTCCTCCAATCCTAGTAGGACTAGGATTCCTCCTTTTTTTGGCCTTTTTCCACCTTTTTCCCTTTGGGCTTTTTCTCCCAGCCGGATGGGCCTTGTGTGGGACTTCCACCGGCCCACAAAAGGCTGGTATTTACTCTCCCACAGCCCATTAAGCCTCTTGGGTCGAAATACCCCTCCCGGTGGTCTCCCGGTACACTACTGACACTCCCGGTACATTACCGATTAGCCCGAAACTTTTCCGGCGACCAAAATGGGACTTCCTATATATCAATCTTTACCTCTGGACCATTTTGCAACTCCTCGTGACGTTCGGGATCTCATCCGGGACTCCAAATAACCTTCGGTCACCACCATACATAACTCTATACTACCGAAACATCACCGAACCTTAAGTGTGCAGACCCTGCGGGTTCAAGAACTATGTAGACATGACCGAGACACCTCTACAGTCAATAACCAATAGCGGGACATGGATGCCCATATAGGTTCCTACATATTCTACGAAGATCTTTATCGGTCGAACCTCTATGTCAAGGATTCAGTTAATCCCGTATGATGTTCCCTTTGTTCTTCGGTATGTTTACTTGCCCGAGATTCGATCGTCGGTATCTCCATACCTAGTTCAACCTCGTTACCGGCAAGTCTCTTTACTCATTCCGTAATACAAGATCCCGTGACTAACACTTAGTCACATTGCTTGCAAGTCTTGTTGTGATGTTGTATTACCGAGTGGGCCCTAAGATACCTCTCCGTCACACGGAGTAACAAATCCCAGTCTTGATCCATGCCAAACCAACAGACACCCTCGGAGATACCTGTAGAGTACCTTTATAGTCACCCAGTTATGTTGCGACGTTTGATACACACAAGGCACTCCTCTGGTGTCAGTGAGTTGCATGATCTCATGGTCATAGGAATAGATACTTGACATGCAGAAAACAGTAGCATTAAACTGACACGATCATATGCTACGTTTGTAGTTTGGGTCTTGTCCATCCCATCATTCTCCTAATGATGTGATCCCGTTATCAAATGACATCTCATGTCAATGGCTAGGAAACCTTAACCATCTTTGATCAACGAGCTAGTCTATTAGAGGCATACTAGGGACATGGTTTTGTCTATGTATCCACACATGCATCTAAGTCTCCGATCAATACAATTATAGCATGGATAATAAACGATTATCATGAACAAGGAAATATGATAATAACTAATTTAGTATTGCCTCTAGGGCATATTTCCAGCAGTCTCCCACTTGCACTAGAGTCACTAATCTAGTTCACATCACCATGTGATTTGCATTGTTATGAATCTAACACCCAATGAGTTCTGGGGCTCGATCATGCTTTGCATGTGAGAGAGGTCTTATAGTTAACGGGTCTGCGACATTCAGATCCGTGTGTACTTTGCAAATTTCTATGTCAAACCGTAAACACTCCTACCACACTCCACTTGGTACTATTCCAAATGGCTGCTCCACTATACGTATCCATATTGCTACTAGGAGTCATCCGGATTGGTGTTAAAGCTTGCATCGACGTGACTCTTTACGACGAACTCTTTATCACCTCCATAATCGAGAAATATCTCCTTAGTCTTTTAGTTACTAAGGATAATCTTGACCGTTGTCCAGTGCTCCGTTCCAGGATCACTTTGAAACCTTCCGGCCATACTTATGGCAAGGCTGACATCGGGTCTTGTGCACAGCATTGCATACATGATAGAGCCTATGGCTGAAGCATAGGGGATGACACTCATCTTTTCTCTATCTTCTGCAGTCACTGGGCATTGAGTCTTACTCAACTTTATACCTTACAAATCAGGCGAGAACTCTTTCTCTGACTAATCCATTTTGAACTCTTTCAAAATCTTGTCAAGGTATGTACTCATTGAAAGTATCATCAAGTATCTTGATCTATCTCTATAGATCTTGATGCTCAACAATTAGGTAGCTTTATCCAGGTCTTCCTTTGAAAAACTCTTTTCAAACAACCCTTTATGCTTTCCAGAAATTCTATATCATTTCCGATCAACAATATGTCAACCACATATGCTTATCAGAAACTCTACAGTGCTCCCACTCACTTTATTGTAAAAAACAAGTTTCTCGTAAACTTTTTATAGACTCAAAAACTTTAATCACCTCATCAAAGTGTATATTCCAACTCCGAGATGCTTGCTTCAGTTCATAGAAGGATCACTGAAGCTTGCACACCTTTTAGCATCCTTAGGACTAACAAAACCTTCTGGTTGTATCACATACAACCTTTCCTCAAGAAAGGAAACGATGTTTTGGCATCCATCTCACAGATTTCATAATTGAAAAATGCAACAACTGCTAACATAATTCTAACAGACTTTAGCATCGCTACGAGAGAAAGTCTCATCGCAGTCAACTCCTTGAACTTGCCAGAAACTTCTTTGCGACAAGTCAAGCTTTATAAACGGTGACATTCACCATCAGCATCTGTCTTCATTTTAAAGATACATTTGTACTCAATGACCTGCCGTCCAATGAGCAAGTCTACCAAAGTCTATACTTGGTTTTCATATATGGATCCTTTCTCGGATTTCATGGCCTCTAACCATTTGTCAGAATCCGGGCCCATCATCGCTTCTCCACAACTCGTAGGTTCATTGTTGTCCAACAACATGACCTCCAAGACAGGGTTGTCGTACCGCTCAGGAGTAGTACACATCCTTGACGACCTACAAGGTTCGATAGTAACTTGATCCGAAGCTTCATGATCATCATCATTTACTTCCTCTTCAACTGACGGAGGTTCCATAGAAACATCTTTCTGCGCTACGCTACTCTCTGGTTGAAACAAAGGTTCAACAACCTCATCAAGTTCTATCTTCCACCCACTCAATTCGTTCGAGAGAAACTTTTTCTCGGGAAAGGACCCGTTTTAGCAACAAACACTTTATGCTTGGATCTAAGATAGAAGGTTCACCCAACTGTTCTTAGAGTATTCTACGAAGATGCATTTGTCCACTTTGGGTTCGAGCTCATTAGGTGAAAACATTTTCCACACAAGCGTCGCAGCTCCAAACATCAAGAAATGACAGCTTAGGCTTCTATCAAACCATAATTCACACGGTGTCATCTCAACAGATTTAGATGGTGCCCTATTTAAAGTGAATGTAGTTGTCTCTAATGCAGAACCCCAAAATTATAGTAGCAAAACCATAAGAGACATCATAACATGCACCATATCCAATAGAGCATGACTATGACGTTCGGACATACCATCACACTATGGTGTTCCAGGTGGCGTGTGTTGTGAAACAACTTTCACATTGTCTAAAGTTGTATGCCAAACTCGTAACTCAGATATTCACCTCCACGATCATATCGTAGATTTTTTGATCTTCTTGTCACGATAATCTTATACTTCACTCTAAATTTGCTTGAACTTTTCAAACGATTCAGACTTGTGTTTCATTAAGTAAACATACACTATATCTACCCAAATCATCACTGAAGGTAAGAAAATAACGATATCCACCGCACGCTACAAGACTCATTGGATTGCATACATCAACATGTATCATTTCCAATAAATCACTTGCCCGCTCCGTCAAACCAGAAAACGGGGTCCTTAGTCATCTTTGACCAAGAGGCATGGTTCGCATGTCTCAACTGATTCGAAATCGAAAGAGTCCAAAGATCCATCAGCATGGAGTTTCTTCATGCGTTTTATACCAATATGACATTTAGCGGCAGTGCCACAAGTATGTGGTACTATCATTATTAACTTTGCATCTTTTGGCATCAATGTTATGAACATGTGTATTACTACGATCAAGATTCAACAAACCATTCTCACTGGGTGCATGACCATTGAAGGTATTATTCATGTAAACAGAATAACCATTATTCTCTAACTTAAATGAATAACCGTGTTGCTACAAACACGATCTAATCACGTTCATGCTCAACGCAAAACACCAAATAATACTTATTTAGGTCTGTTACTAATCCCGAAGGTAGAGAGAGCGTGCGATGTCGATCACATCAATCTTGGAAACACTTCCAACACACATCATCACCTCACCCTTAGCTAGTTCTCCGTTTATTCCGTAGCTTTTATTTTGAGTTACTAACATTTAGCAACCGAACCGGTATCCAATACCCAGGTGCTACTAGGAGTACTAGCAAGGTACACATCAATAACACGTATATCAAATATACTTCTGTTGATGTTGCCAGCCTTCTTAACTACCAAGTATCTAGGGTTGTTCCGCTTCAGCGACCGCTCTCCTCATAATCAAAACACTTAGTCTCGGGTTTGAGTTCAACTTTGGGTTGCTTCACTGGAGCAGCAACTGACTTGCTATCCATGAAGTTTCCCTCCTTGCTCTTGCCCTTCCCGAAACTAGTGGTTTGACTAACCATACACTTGATGCTCCTTCTTGATTTCTACCTTCGTAGTGTCAAACATCGCAAACAGCTCAGGGATCATTATTTCTATCCCTGACGTTTTATAGTTCATCACCAAGTTCTACTAGTTAGTGACAGTGACTTGGAGAACTATATCAATCACTATCTTATCTGGAAGATCAACTCCCACTCGATTCAAGCGATTGTAGCACCCAGACAATCTGAGCACATGCTCAACGATTGAGCTATTCTCCTTCATCTTGCAGGCAAAGAATCTTGTTGGAGATCTCATATCTCGCAACATGGGCACGAGCCTGAGATCCTAATTTCAGCTCTTAGAACATCTCATATGTTCTGTGACGTTCAAAATGTTTCGGAGCCTCAATTCTAAGCCGTAATGCATGACACACTAATCTATCAAGTAGTCATCAGAACGTGCCTGTCAGATGTTCACAACATCTACAAACCACGCTAGAGGGGTTGGCGCACCGAGCGGTGCATTAAGGACATAAGCCTTCTGTGCAGCAATGAGGACAATCCTCAGATGACGGACCCAGTCCGCAATATTGCTACCAACATCTTTCAACTCTATTTCTCTAGGAACATATAAAAATTCAAGGGAGCTACAGCGCGAGCAAGTGATCTACAGCATAATTTGCACAGACACTATTGACTATGTTCATGATAATGAGTTCAATTAATCATATTACTTAAGAACTCCCACTCAAATTGACATCCCTCCAGTCATTCGAGTGATACATGATCCAAATTCACCAACTCAAGTCCGATCATCACGTGAGTTGAGGTGGTTTCAATGGTGAACATCATCATGTTGATCATATCTACTATATGACTCATGTTCGACCTTTTGGTCTCTTGTGTTCCGAGGCCATGTCTGTACATGCTAGGCTCGTCAAGTTTAACCCGAGTGTTCTGCATGTGCAACACTGGCTTGCACTCGTTGTATGTGAACGTAGAGTCTATCACACCCGATCATCACGTGGTGTCTCGACATGAAGAACTTTCACAACGGTGCACACTCGGGGAGAACACAATTTATCTTGAAATTAAGTGAGGGATCACCTTATAATGCTACCGTCGTCCTTAGCAAAACAAGGTGCATAAAAGGATTAACATCACATGCAAATCATAAGTGACATGATATGTCCATGAACTTGTGCTTTTGATTTCCATCATGAAAGCACCGGCATGATCTCCATCGTCACCGGCATGACACCATGATCTCCATCAACGTGTCGCCATCGGGGTTGTCACACCCACCATGCTTCTACTACTATTGCTTCCGTTTAGCAATAAATTAAAGCATTACATTGCGCTTAATGATTGACACACAGGTCATACAATAATTAAAGACAACCCTATGGCTCCTGCCGGTTGCCGTACTCATCGACATGCAAGTCGTGATATTCTATAAAACACATGATCATCTCATACATCACATATATCACATCATGTAATTGGCCATATCACATCACAACATACCCTGCAAAAACAAGTTAGACGTCCTCTAATTGTTGTTGCATGTTTTACGTGGCTGCTACATGCATCTAGCAAGAACAATTCTCACCTATGCATAAACCACAATGGTGATAAACTATTTGCTTTTCAACCTTCTCAAGGACCACCTTTGTCGAATCCAATCCAACTAAAGTGAGAGAAACTGGCACCCACAAGCCATCTATGCAACAAGTTGCGTTTGAGGGAACCGATCTCTCGTAAGCGTACGAGTAATGTTGGTTCGGGACGCTTCATCTCATAATACCACAGAACCAAAACACAACCAAGGGAGGAAGCAATCTAAGCATCAACGCCCACAAACTCTTTGTGTTCTACTCGAGATCTCATCTACAAATAGACCTAGCTCTGATACCACTTTTGGGGAACGTTGCATGGGAAACAAATATTTTCCTATGCACACGCAAGATCTATCGATGGTGATGAGCATCTACGAGAGGGAGAGTGGATCTACATACCCTTGTAGATCGCTAAGCGGGAAGCATTGAGAAACGCGGTTGGTGTAGTCGAACGTCTTCGCAACCCAAATCGCCAAGCGTCCCGCGATCTCATCACGATCCGTCCCGCGATCCAATCACGATTCGTCCCGCGAACTCATCATGATCCGTCCCGCGATCTCATCACGATCCGTCCCGCGAACTCATCATGATCCGTCCTGTGATCTCATCACGATCCATCCCGCGATCTCGTCACGATCCATCTCGCAATCTTGATCACGGTCCTTCCAATCTAGCGCCGAACGGACGGCACCTCCGCGTTCGGCACACATACTGCTTGATGGCGATCTCCGCCTTCTTGATCCATCAAGAGGGAGTGGAGAGGTAGAATAGTTCTCCGGCAGCGTGACAGCGCTGCGGCGATGGTGGTGGAGCTATTCCGGCAGGGCTTCGCCTAAGCACTACAGAAAACCGATCTAGAGGAGAAACTATGCACTAGAGGAACGGGTAGCACATGGCTGAAAATCTGTGCCAAAACCCTAAAATCCTCTAGTATATATAGGAGGAGAGGAGGAGGAGGCTTGGCTGCCAAAAATCCAGCCCTTGGGTCGGCCAAAGTGGGGAGGAGAGGAGGACTCCTCCTCCAATCCTAGTAGGACTAGGATTCCTCCTTTTTTTGGCCTTTTTCCACCTTTTTCCCTTTGGGCTTTTTCTCCCAGCCGGATGGGCCTTGTGTGGGACTTCCACCAGCCCAAAAAAGTCTGGTATTTACTCTCCCACAGCCCATGAAGCCTCTTGGGTCGAAATACCCCTCCCGGTGGTCTCCCGGTACACTACCGGCACTCTTGGTACATTACCGATTAGCCCGAAACTTTTCCGACGACCAAAATGGGACTTCCTATATATCAATCTTTACCTCCGGACCATTCAGGAGCTCCTCGTGACGTCCGGGATCTCATCTGGGACTCCAAACAACCTTCGGTCACCACCATACATAACTCTATACTATCAAAACGTCACCGAACCTTAAGTGTGCAGACCCTATGGGTTCAAGAACTATGTAGACATGACCGAGACACCTCTACAGTCAATAACCAATAGCGGGACCTGGATGCCCATTTGGTTCCTACATATTCTACGAAGATCTTTATCGGTCGAACCTCTATGTCAAGGATTCAGTTAATCCCGTATGATGTTCCCTTTGTTCTTCGGTATGTTTACTTGCCCGAGATTCGATCGTCGGTATCTCCATACCTAGTTCAACCTCATTACCGGCAAGTCTCTTTACTCATTATGTAATACAAGATCTCGTGACTAACACTTAGTCACATTGCTTGCAAGGCTTGTTGTGATGTTGTATTACCGAGTGGGCCCTGAGATACCTCTCCGTCACACGGAGTAACAAATCCCAGTCTTGATCCATGCCAACCCAACATACACCCTCGGAGATACCTGTAGAGTACCTTTATAGTCACCCAGTTACGTTGCGACGTTTGATACACACAAGGCACTCCTCTGGTGTCAGTGAGTTGCATGATCTCATGGTCATAGGAACAGATACTTGACATGCAAAAAATAGTAGCATTAAACTCACACGATCATATGCTACGTTTGTAGTTTGGGTCTTGTCCATCGAATCATTCTCCTAATGATGTGATCCCGTTATCAAATGACATCTCATGTCAATGGCTAGGAAACCTTAACCATCCTTGATCAATGAGCTAGTCTATTAGAGGCATACTAGGGACATGGTTTTGTCTATGTATCCGCACATGCATCTAAGTCTCCGATCAATACAATTATAGCATGGATAATAAACGATTATCATGAACAAGGAAATATGATAATAACTAATTTATTATTGCCTCTAGGGCATATTTCCGACATGTGCACCATTGCAAAAGTTCGTCGTGTCGAGACACCACGTGATGATCGGGTGTGATAGACTCTACGTTCGCATACAACGGGTGCAAGCCAGTGTTGCACATGCGGAACACTCGGGTTAAACTTGACGAGCCTAGCATGTACAGACATGGCTTCGGAACACAAGAGACCGAAAGGTCGGACATGAGTCATATAGTAGATATGATCAACATGATGATGTTCACCATTGAAACCACCTCAAATCACGTGATGATCGGACTTGAGTTGGTGAATTTGGATCATGTATCACTCGAATGACCAGATGGATGTCAATATGAGTGGGAGTTCTTAAATAATATGATTAGTTGAACTCATTATCATGAACATAGTCAGTAGTGTCTTTGAAAATTATGTTGTAGATTACTAGCTCACGCTGTAGCTCCCTTGAATTTTTATATGTTCCTAGAGAAATAGAGATGAAAGATGATGGTAGCAATGTTGTGGACTGGGTCCACGATCTGAGGATTGTCCTCATTGCTGCATAGAAGGCTTATGTCCTAAATGCACTACTTGGTGCGCCACCCCCTGTAGCGTCGTGTGTAGATGTTCTGAACATCTGACAGGCATGTTCCGATGACTACTTGATAGTTCAATGCGTCATGCATTATGGCTTAGAATTGAGGCTCCAAAACGTTTTGAACGTCACTGGACATATGAGATGTTCTAAGAGCTGAAATTGGGATCTCATGCTCGTGCCCGTGTTGTGAGATATGAGATCTCCAACAAGATTCTTTGCATGCAAGATGAAGGAGAATAGCTCAATCATTGAGCATGTGCTCAGATTGTCTGGGTACTATAATCGCTTGAATCGAGTGGGAGTTGATCTTCCAGATAAGATAGTGATTGATATTGTTCTCCAAGTCACTATCACTAAGCTACTAGAGCTTCGTGATGAATTATGAAATGCCAGGGATGGAAATAATGATCCCTGAGCTATTCATGATGTTTGACACAACGAAGGTAGAAATCAAGAAGGAGCATCAAGTGTTGATGGTTGGTGAAACCACTAGTTTCGAGAAGGGCAAGGGCTAGGAGGGAAACTTCATGGATGGCAAGTCAGTTGCTGCTCCAGTGAAGGAACCCAAAGTTGAAACCAAACCCGAGACTAGGTGCTTCTATTATGAGGAGAGCATTTGCTGAAGCGGAACAACCCTAGATACTTGGTAGATAAGAAGGCTGGCAACGTCGACAGAAGTATATTTGATATACGTGTTATTGATGTGTACCTTGCTAGTATTCCTGGTAGCACATGGGTATTGGATACCGGTTCAATCGCTAAATGTTAGTAACTCGAAATAAAAGCTACGAAAAAACAGAGACTGGTTAAGTGTGGGGTGACGTGTGTGTTGGAAATATTTCCAAGGTTGATGTGATCAACATCGCACGCTCTCTCTACCTTCGGGATTAGTGAAGAACCTAAATAAATGTTATTTGGTGTTTGCGTTGAGCATGAACGTGATTAGATCGTGTTTATTGCAACATGGTTATTCATTAAGTTAAAGAATAATGGTTATTCTGTTTACATGAATAATACCTTGAATGGTCATGCACCCAATGAGAATGGTTTGTTGAATCTTGTCGTAGTAATACACATGTTGATACCATTGATGCCAAAATATACAAAGTTAATAATGATAATATCACATACTTGTGGCACTGCCGCTAAATGTCATATTGGTATAAATCGCATGAAGAAACTCCATGCTGATGGATCTTTGGACTCATTCAATTTCGAATCGGTTGAGACATGCGAACCATGCCTCTTGGGCAAGATGAC
Organism: Hordeum marinum; assembly: GCA_022496015.1. NCBI lineage: Eukaryota > Viridiplantae > Streptophyta > Magnoliopsida > Poales > Poaceae > Hordeum > Hordeum marinum. The sequence goes on along the minus strand of CM039677.1, from coordinate 332,892,643 downwards.
TAAGGACCCCATTTTCTGGTTTGATGGAGCTGTTGGGGAATGTTGCATGGGAAACAAACAATTTCCTACGCACATGCAAGATCTATCCATGGTGATGAGCATCTACGAGAGGGAGAGTGGATCTACATACCCTTGTAGATCGCTAAGCGGGAAGCGTTAAGAAACGCGGTTGATGTAGTCGAACATCTTCGCGATCCCATCACCATCCATTCCGCGATCCAATCACGATCCGTCCCGTGATCTCATCATGATCCATCCCGCGATCCAATCATGAATCGTCTTGCGATCTTGATCATGGTCCTTCTGATCTAGTGACGAACGGACGACACCTCCGCGTTCAGCACACGTACAGCTCGATGACGATCTCCGCCTTCTTGATCCGGCAAGAGGGAGAGGAGAGGTAGATGAGTTCTCCAGTAGTGCGACGGTGTTGCGGGGATGGTGGTGGAGCTATTCCAGTAGGGCTTTGCCTAAGCACCGTTGAAAACCGATCTAGAGGAGAAACTGCGATCTAGAGGAGAGGTAGCACATGGCTATTAGGGTTAGCTTTTTCCTCTAAATCCTCTAGTATATATAGGAGGGAGGGAGGGGAGGAGGCAGACTCAAACCCTCAAGGTTTAGTCGAAACAGGAGGTGGAGGAGTCCTACTCCAATCCTATTAGGAGTAGGATTCCTCCTTTCCACTTGGAAACTCTTTCCACCTCTCCACCTTTGGATTTTTTTCCTTCTCAAACCACTCTAGCCGCATGGGCCCTTAGGGGATGCTTCGACCAGCCCACCAGGGGCTAGTTTACCTCCTCCCACAGCTCATGTAGCCTCTTGGGTCGAAATACATCTCCCGATTGTCCCTCGGTACACTACCAGCACTTCCGATACATTACCGATGAGCCCGAAACTTTTTCGGCGACCAAAACAGGACTTCCTATATATCAATCTTTACCTACGGACCATTCCGAAGCTCCTCATGACGTCCGGCATCTCATCCGGGACTCCGAACAACCTTTGGTCACCCCAATACATAACTCTATACTACCGAAATGTCACCGAACCTTAAGTGTGCAGACCCTGCGGGTTCGAGAACTATGTAGAAATGAGTGAGACACCTCTACAGTGAATAACCAATAGCAGGACCTGGATGCCCATATTGGTTCCTACAGATTCTATGAAGATCTTTATCGGTCGAACCTCTATGTCAAGGATTCAGTTAATCCCGTATGATGTTCCCTTTGTTCTTCGGTATGTTACTTGCCCGAGATTCGATCATCAGTATCTCCATACCTAGTTCAACCTCGTTATTGGCAAGTCTCTTTACTCGTTCCGTAATACAAGATCCCGTGACTAACACTTAGTCACATTGCTTGCAAGGCTTATTGTGATGTTGTATTACCGAGTAGGCCCTGAGATACCTCTCCGTCACACGGAGTAACAAATCCCAGTCTTGATCCATGCCAACCCAACAGACACCCTCGGAGATACCTTTAGAGCACCTTTATAGTCATCCAATTATGTTACGACGACTGATACACACAAGGTACTCCTCCGGTGTGAGTGAGTTGCATGATCTCATGGTCATAGGAACAAATACTTGACATGCAGAAAACAGTAGCAATATACTGACACGATCATATGCTATGTTTGTAGTTTGGGTCTTGTCCATCACATGATTCTCCTAATGATGTGATCCCGTTATCAAATGACATCTCATGTCCATGACTAGGAAACCATAGCCATCTTTGATCAACGAGCTAGTATATTAGAGGCATACTAGGGACATGGTGTTGTCTATGTATCCACACATGTATCTCAGTTTACGATCAATACAATTATAGCATGGATAATAAACGATTATCATGAACAAGGAAATATGATAATAACCAATTTATTATTGCCTCTAGGGCATATTTCCAACAGGAGCGGGCAATTGACTTATTGGAAATGATACATGTTCATGTAGCAATCCATTGAGTGTTGTAGCGTACAAGCGGTGGATATCATGTTTTTCTTACCTTCACTGATGATTTGAGTAGATATAATGTATATTTACTTAATGAAACACAAGTCTGAATGGTTTGAAAAGTTCAAGAAAAATTAGAGTGAAGTTTGAGATCATCGTGACAAGAAGATAAAATGTCTACGATATGATCGTGGGGGTGAATATCTAAGTTATGAGTTTGGTATACAACTTAAGACAAAGTGGAAGCTATTTCACAACTCACGCCACCTGGAACACCATAGTGTGATGGTGTGTCCGAACGTCATAGTCGTGCTCTATTGGATATGGTGCATACTATGATGTCTCTTATCGTTTTGCCACTATCGTTTTGGGGTTATGCATTAGAGACAACTACATTCACTTTAAGTAGGGCACCATCTAAATCCGTTGAGATGACACCGTGTGAATTATGGGTTGATAGAAATCTAAGCTGTCATTTCTTGATGTTTGGGGCTGTGACGCTTATGTGAAAAAGGTTTTCACCTAATGAGCTCGAACCCAAAGCGGACAAATGCATATTCATATAATACCCTAAGAACAGTTGGGTAAACCTTCTATCTCAGATCCAAGCATAAAGTGTTTGTTGCTAAAATGGGTCCTTTCTCGAGAAAGAGTTTCTCTCGAATGAATTGAGTGGGAGGAAGATAGAACTTGATGAGGTTGCTGAACCTTTGTTTCAACCAGAGAGTAGTGCAGCGCAGTAAGATGTTTCTGTGAAGCCTACATTAGTTGAAGAGGAAGTTAATGATGATGATCCTGAAGCTTCGGATCAAGTTACTATCGAACCTCTTAGGTCGACAAGGACGTGTACTGCTCCTGAGTGGTACAACAACCTTGTCTCAAAGGTCATGTTGTTGGACACCGATGAACCTACGAGCTATGGAGAAGCGATGATGGGCTCAGATTCCAACAAATGGTTATAGGCCGTGAAATCCGAGAAAGGATCCATGTATGAAAACCAAGTATGGACTTTGGTAGACTTGCTCGTTGAATGGCAGGTCGTTGACTACAAATGGACCTTTAAGATGAGGACATATGCTGATGGTGAATGTCACCATTTATAAAGCTCGACTTGTCGCAAAAGAGTTTTCACCAAGTTGAAGGAGTTGACTATGGTGAGACTTTCTCACCCGTAGCGATGCTAAAGTCTGTTGGAATTATGTTAGTAGTTGCTGCATTTTTCAATTGTGAAATCTGGCAGATGGATGTCAAAACATTGTTTCCTTCCTTGAGGAAAGGTTGTATGAGATACAACCAGATGGTTTTGTCAGTCCTAAGGATGCTAAAAGGTGTGCAAGCTCCAGCGATCCTTCTATGGACTGGAGCAAGCATCTCGGAGTTGGAATATACACTTTGATGAGGTGATCAAAATTTTTGAGTCTATACAAAGTTTATGAGAAACTTGTATTTACAATAAAGTGAGTGGGAGCACTATAGGGTTTCTGATAAGCATATGTGGATGACATATTGTTGATCGGAAATGATGTAGAATTTCTGGAAAGCATAAAGGGTTGTTTGAAAAAAGAGTTTTTCAAAGGAAGACCTGGATAAAGCTACTTAATTGTTGGGCATCGAGATCTATAGAGATAGATCAAGACGCCTGATGAGACTTTCAATGAGTACATACCTTGACAAAGATTTTGAAAGAGTTCAAAATGGATCAGTCAAAGAAAGAGTTCTTACCTGATTTGTAAGGTGTGAAGTTGAGTGAGACTCAAAGCTCGACCATGGCAGAAGAAATAGAAAGGGCGAATGTCGTCCCCTATGCCTTAGCCATTGGCTCCGTATAGTATGTCATGTTGTGTACCGCACCTGTGTGTGCCTTGCCATGAGTCCGTCAGGGGGTACAAAAGTGATCTAGGAGTGGATCACTGGACATCGGTCAGGATTATCCTTAGTAACTAGAGGACTAAGGAAATATTTCTCGATTTTGGAGGTGATAAAGAGTTCGTCGTAAAGGGTTACGTTGATGCAAGCATTAACACCAATCTGGATGACTCTGAGTAGCAATCTGGATACATATAGTGGAACACCCATTTGTAATAGCTCCAAGTGGAGTGTGGTAGCAGTGTCTATAGTATGGCATAGAGATTTGCAAAGTAGACACGGATCTGAATGTTGCAGATCTGCTGACTAAATCCTCTTTCACATGCAAAACATGATCGAACCCCAGAACTCATTGGGTGTGAGATTCATAACAAATCACATAGCGATGTGAGCTAGATTATTGACTCTAGTGCAAGTGGGACACTATTGGAAATATGCCCCAGAGGCAATAATAAATTAGTTATTATCATATTTCCTTGTTCATGATAATCGTTTATTATCCGTGCTATAATTGTATTGATCGGAAACTCAGATACATGTGTGGATACATAGACAACACCATGTCCCTAGTATGCCTCTAATAGACTAGCTCGTTGATCAGAGATGGTTAAGGTTTCCTAGCCATGGACATGAGATGTCACTTTAGTTCTTGAACCCACAGGGTCTGCACACTTAAGGTTTGGTGACGTTTCGAAAGTATAGAGTTATGTATGGTGGTGACCGAAGGTTTTTCGGAGTCCCGGATGAGATCCCGGACGTCACGAGGAGCTCCGTAATGGTCCGTAGGTAAAGATTGATATATAGGAAGTCCTGTTTTGATCGTCGGAAAAGTTTTGGGCTCATCGGTAGTGTACCAGGAGTGCCGGGAGGGTGCCGGGGGACCATCGGGAGGGGTGTCTCAACCCAAAGGACCTCATGGGCTGTGGGAGGAGTCAAACCAGCCCCTGGTGGGCTGGAATAAGCTCCCACTAAGGCCCATGCGGCTAGGGGTGGAAAGAGTTTCCATGTGGAAAGGAGGAATCCTACTCCTAATAGGATTGGAGTAGGACTCCTCCACTTCCAATTTTGACCAAACCTTGAGGTTTTGAGGCTGCCTCCTACCCTCCCTCCCTCCTATATATACTAGAGGATTTAGAGGGGAAAGCTAACCCTAATTGCCACGTGCTGCCCTCTTCTTCCTCTAGATTTGTTTCTCCTCTAGATTGGTTCTACAGTGCTTAGGCGAAGCCCTGCAGGATTAGTTCACCACCACCGCCACCACGCCGTTGTGCTGCCGGAGAACTCATCTACTTCTCCGCTCCCTCTTGCTGGATCAAGAAGGCGGAGATCTTCATCGAGTTGTACGTGTGCCGAACGCAGAGGTGTCGTCCGTTCGGCGCTAGATCGGAAGGACCGTGATCAAGATCGCGAGACGATTCGTGATTGGATCGTGGGAGGGATCGTGATGAGATCGCGGGACAGATCGTGATTGGATCGCGGGATGGATCATGATGGGATCATGGGACGCTCGGTGATTTGGATCGCAAAGACGTTTGACTACATCAACTGCGTTTTTTAACGCTTCCCGCTTAGCGATCTACAAGGGTATGTAGATCCACTCTCCCTCGCGTAGATGCTCATCACCATGGATAGATCTTGCGTGTGCGTAGAATTTTTTTTGTTTCCCATGCAATGTTCGCCAACATCATCACTATCATCATCATCCACATCCTCCACTTTGATGCCTCTCTTTGGAGGGGATTCCTTGCCCCTCACCCCACTTCTCACTATCCCGGAGTCATCTACAACAATGATGAATATTGAATGACCGACCATTCATGCCCCGGATTGCTTGTTGTACTCATTGGTGCTGAGATCATACACACAAACATTGAGACAAGTATAAGATCGTACTCTTCATATCAACATAGCTAGGTACATGAAGATGAAGAAATACTCACATAGTCCTCAATGGTGACGCCACTTGGTGGTGCATTCTGCACTTGCTCCAAGCACCCGCTCCAACTGACGCAACATTTTTTGATGGTGTCCCAACTGTTGGAAATATGCCCTACAAGCAATAATAAATTGGTTATTATCATATTTCCTTGTTCATGATAATTGTTTATTATCCATGCTATAATTGTATTGATCGGAAACTCAAATACATGTGTGGATACATAGACAACATCGTGTCCCTAGTGAGCCTCTACTAGACTAGCTCGTTGATCAGAGATGGTGAAGGTTTCCTCGCCATAGACATGATTTGTCATCTGATAATGGTGTCACATCATTAGGAGAATGATGTGATGGACAAGACCCAACCGTAAGCATAGCATTTGATCTTGTTAGTTTATTGCTACTGCTTTATCCATGTCAAGTATCTGTTCCTACGACCATGAGATCATGCAACTCCCTGACACCGGAGGAATGCCTTGTGTGTATCAAACATTACAACATAATTGGGTGACTATAAAGGTGCTCTACAGGTATCTTCGAGGGCGTATGTTGGGTTGGTGTGGATCAAGACCGGGATTCGTCACTCCGTGTGATGAAGAGGTATCTTTGGGCCCACTCTGTAATACAACATCACAAGAAGCTTGTAATCAATGTGACTAAGGAGTTAGTCACGAGATTTTGTATTACGGAATGAGTAAAGAGACTTGTTGGTAATGATATTGAACTAGGTATGGAGATACCGACGATCAAATCTCGGGCAAGTAACATACTGATGGACAAAGGGAATTGTATATGGGATTGTCTGAATCCTTGACATCGTGGTTCGGCCGACAAAGGCAATTGTATATGGGATTGTAGGAACCAATATGGGCATCCAGGTCCCGATATTGGTTATTGTCCTGAGAGTGTCTCGGTCATGTATGCATCATTCTGGAACCCACATTGTCCGCACACTTAACATTCGGTGACGATTGGTATTAATGAGTTGTGTATGATGGTGATCGAAAGTTGTTCCTAGTCCCGGATCATATCCCATACGTCATGAGGAGTTTCAGAATGGTCCGGAGGTAAGATTGATATAAGAGAAGTTGGTATTCGAGTTCCGGAAAGGTTCCGGGACTTATCGGTTTTGTGACAAGAATGCCAGAAGTGTTCTCGGGGTCCACCTGCTCCGGAGGGCACCATGGGCTGTGAGGGGTGGCGCACTAGCCCCTGGTGGGGTGGCCGCACCCTCCACCCTAAGGCCCATGTGTCCAGGGCTAGGGATGTCCCAAGGGTGGTCGTCGCCCCTTACCTTGGGGGCCAAGGTTGCCCCCTTGGCCGCCACCCAAGACCCTAGGGAAAACCCTAGGGATGGCCGCACCTCTCCCTCCCCCTATATATATGAGAGGAGAGGGAGGGAAGCCGCACCCTACGCCACGACGCATCCCCCCTCTCTCTAGATCGGTTTCTCCTCTAGTTCGTCGCGGTCACGCTTGGCGAAGCCCTGTCGGGACAGCTCCACCACCACCGCCACCGCATTGTCGTGATGCCGGAGAATTCATCTACTACTCCGCCCTCACTATCTATATCGAGGAATTGGAGATGTCATCGAGTTGTACGTGTGCTGAATGCGGAGGTGTCGTGCGTCTGGCGCTAGATCAGGACAGATTGTGATTGGATCGCGGGACGGATCGTCATTGGACCGTGAAGACGTTTGACTACATCAACCACATTTCTTAATGCTTCCCGCTTAGCGATGTACAAGGGTATGTAGATGCACTCCCCCCTCGCATAGCTGTTAATCTCCATAGATAGATCTTGGGTGTGCGTAGGAAAATTTGTGTTTCCCATGCAACATTCCCATACGGTGGCATCATGAGCTAGTGTTGGAAATATTCCCTAGATGCAATAATAAATTGGTTATTATCATATTTCCTTGATCATGATAATCGTTTATTATCCATGCTATAATTGTATTGATTGGAAACTCAGATACATGTGTGGATACATAGACAACACCGTGTCCCTACTAAGCCTCTACTAGACTAGCTCATTGATCAAAGATGGTTAAGGTTTCCTAACCATAGACATGAGTTGTCATTTGATAACGGGGTCACATTATTAGGAGAATGATGTCATATGTCGAGCAACATTCAAGTTGTTCTTCCTACACTTTGATCATATTCCATAGCATGTCAAACCTAAGCTTATACATTAATAGTTCATCGTCCAGCAACTCTATTGAGTTGATTCCTTCACCTATCACTTTACAACACCAAAAGAACCTATATTTTCTTATTAAACCTTGATAACCCACAAGTGTAGGGGATCAGTTGTAGCCTCTTTCGATAAGTAAGAGTGTTGAATCCAATGAGAAGCTAAAGGTAGAACAAATATTCCCTCAAATTCTATCGACCAATGATACAACTCTATGCATGGTTAACGTTCGCTTTACCTAGAACAAGTATGAAACTATAAGTACTTTGTAGGTGTGATAGGATAGGTTTGGAAGACAATAAAGAGCACGTAAATAAAAACTAGGGGCTGCTAAGATAAAGTAACAATTAAGTTAGTTTAACGAGTGAGGAAAAGTGGTGGTAGGAGTTGCGGAATTGTCCCTAGGCAATCGATAACTAGACCGGTCATCATTATTGCAATTTTATATGAGGGAGAGGCATAAGCTAACATACTTTCTCTACTTGGATCATATGCACTTATGACTGGAACTATAGAAAGCATCCGCAACTATTAAAGATCATTAAGGTAAACCCAACCATAGCATTATAAGGTATCAAGTCATCTTTACTCCCATATGCAACAACCCGCCTACTCGGGTTTATGCTTCTGTCACTCAAGCAACCCACCATAGGCAAAACAACAACACATTGCTACACCCTACAACAAGGATCCCTCATGCTTGCGCGACACGGAGAGCACCATAGGACAACACCAATAATAAAACATGCAACGCAAACCAATCATGATCATCAATCAACCCATAGGACAACAAAAATATACTCAGACATCATAGGATGGCAACACATCATTGGATAATAATATGAAGCATAAAGCACCATGTTCAAGTAGAGGATATAGTGGGTTCTGGGAGAGTGGACCGCTATAGATAGATGGGGGAAGGTGATGGAGGTGTTGGTGAATATGACGGAGTTGTTGGAGTAGATCGCCATCACGATGATGTCCCCGACGGTGTTCCAATGCCACCGGGAGAGAGGGGGAGAGAGCCCCCTCCTTCTTCTTCTTCCTTGACCTTCCCCCTAGATGGGAGAAGGGTTTACCCTCTGGTCCATGGCCTCCATGGCGATGGAGTGGCGAGACCCCCTCCGAGATTGGATCTCTCTCTCTCTCTCTCTCTCTGTTTCCTTCTGTTTCTGCGCTCCCAGATTCTGGCCTTTCACTGTTTCTTAAATATCCGGAGATCCGTAACTCCGATCGAATTGAAATTTTGAGGGTATCTTTATCCTTAAATTAACTTTCTTGCGGCCAAAGGACAACTCCAACTGAACTAAGGGGTGGCCAAAAGCCTGCCAGGCGTGACCAGGGGGTGGGCCGCACTTAGCAAACTTGCCACCTCCTCAGGCATCGTCTCCCGTTGATTCTGTTTCCCAAAAATCATGTATATTCTAAAAAATCTCTGTAAGTTTTTATCGCGTTTGGACTTTGTTTGGTATGGATATTCTTTGAAACAAAAAACATGCAACAAACAAGAACTGGTACTGGGCACTGGATCAATAAGTTAGTCCCAAAAATAGTACAAAAAGTTGCCAAAAGTATATGAAAGTTGTAGAATATTGGCATGAAACAATCAAAAATTATAGATACGATGGAGACATATCGGCATCCCCAAGCTTAATTCCTTCTCATCCTCGATTAGGTAAATGATAAAAAAGATAATTTTTGATGTGGAATGCTACCTAGCATAATCTTGTTCATATATTCTAATCACGGCATGAATATTAAGACACGAGTGATTCAAAGAAATAGTCTATCATTTGACATGAAGACAATTATACTTCACGCATACTAACAAAGCAATTGTATCTCTTCAAAATATAATGTCAAAAGAAAGTTGTCCCTACAATATCATATAGTCTGGCTATGCTCCATCTTCCCCACACAAAGTATTTATATCATGCACAACCCCGATGACAAGTCAAGCAATTGTTTCACACCTTTTATGTTCTCAAACTTTTTCAACTCTCATGCAATACTGTTGGAAATATGCCCTAGAGGCATTAATAAATTGGTTATTATCATATTTCCTTGTTCATGACAATCGTTTATTATCCATGCTATAATTTTATTGATCAGAAACTTAGATACATGTGTGGATACATAGACGACACCGTCTCCCTAGTATGCCTCTAATAAGACTAGCTCATTGATCAAAGATGGTCAAGGTTTCCTAGCCATGGACATGAGATGTCATTTGATAACGGGATCACATCATTAGCAGAATGATTTGATGGATAAGACCTAAACTATAAACGTAGCATATGATCGTGTTAGTTTATTGCTACTGTTTTCATCATGCAACTCACTGACACCATAGGAGTGCCTTGTGTGTATCAAATGTCGCAACATAACTGGGTGACTATAATGGTACTCTACAGGTATCTCCGAGGGTGTCTGTTGAGTTGGCATGGATCAAGACTAGGATTTGTTACTCCGTGTGACGGAGAGGTATCTTAGGGCCCACTTGGTAATACAACATCACAATAAGCCTTGCAAGCAATGTGACTAAGTGTTAGCCACGGGATCTTGTATTATGTAAACGAGTAAAGAGACTTGCCGGTAACGAGGTTAAAATAGGTATGGAGATACCGACGATCGAATCCTTGACATAGAGGTTCGACCGATAAAGATCTTCATAGAATATGTAGGAACCAATATGGGCATCCAGGTCCCGCTATTGGTTATTGACCGTAGAGGTGTCTCGGTCATGTCTACATAGTTCTCGAACTTGCAGGGTCTGCACACTTTAGGGTTGGTGACGTTTTGGTAGTATAGAGTTATGTATGGTGGTGACCGAAGGTTGTTTGGAGTCCCGGATGAGATCCTGGACATCAAGAGGAGCTCCGTAATGGTCAGGAGGTAAAGATTGATATATAGGAAGTCCTGTTTTGGTCACCGGAAATGTTTCGGGCTCATCGGTAGTGTACCAGGAGTGCCGATAGTGTACCGGGGGACCATCGTGAGGGGTGTTTCGACCGAAGAGGCTACATGGGCTGTGGGAATAGGCATACCATCCCTTAGTGGGCTGGCCTAAGTCCCACAAGAGGTCCATGCGGCTGGAGTGGAAGGAAAGGGAAAAGGACCAAGGTGGAAAGAGTTTCCAAGTGAAAATAAGGAAGGAGTCCTAATCCTACTTGGTTTGGAGGAGGACTCCTCCTCTATTCCTCGCGCTAAAGGCCAAATGGCTGGCCCTTGTGCGCTAGCCTCCTCTCTCTCTCTCCTCCTATATATACTAGATGTTTTGAGGGTTTTGAGACATAGAAACAGCCACATGCTGCCCTCTTCTCTAGATCGTAGTTCCTCCTCTAGATTGGTTTCAGTGGTGCTGAGGCGAAGCCCTGCTGGAACAGCTCCACCACCATGCCGCAACGCCGTTGTGCTGCCACAGAACTCGTCTACCTCGCTGCTCCCTCTTGCTGGATCAAGAAGGTGGAGATTGTCATCGAGCTGTATGTGTGCTGAACGCAGAGGTGCCGTCCGTTTGGTGCTAGATCGGAAGGACCGTGATCAAGATCGCGAGACGATTCATGATTGGATCGTGGGACGGATCGTGATGAGATCGCGGGACGGATCGTGATGAGATCGTGGGACGCTCGACGATTTGGATCGCGAAGACGTTCGACTACACCAACCGCGTTTCTTAACGCTCCCCGCTTAGCGATCTACAAGGGTATGCAGATTCACTCTCCCTCTCATAGATGCTCATCACCATGGATAGATCTTGCATGTGCGTAGAATTTTTTTTGTTTCCCATGCAACATTCCCCAACAAAAACATGAGCATGAGCCATGGATATAGCACTATAGGTGGAATAGAATATGATGGGGGTTGTGAAGAAAAAGGAGAAGGTAGTCTCACATCAACTAGGTGTATCAATAGGCTATGGAGATGCCCATTAATAGATATTAATGTGAGTGAGTAGGGATTGCCATGCAATGAATGCACTAGAGCTATAAGTGTATGAAAGCTCAAAAAGAAACTAAGTGGATGTGCATCCAACTTGCTTGCTCATGAAGACCTAGGGCAATTTGAGGAAGCCCGTCATTGGAATATACAAGCCAAGTTATATAATTAAAAATTCCCACTAGTATATGAAAGTGACAAAATAGGAGACTCTCTATCATGAAGATCATGGTGCTGCTTTGAAGCACAGGTGTGGAAAACGGATAGTAGCATTGTCCCTTCTCTCTTTTATCTCTCTTTTTATTTTTTTATATTTTTTCATTTTTTATTTTTAGTGGGCATCTAAGGCCTCTTATTTTTATTTGGGCTTCGTCGGCCTCTTTATTTTTCAGTAAGTCCGGAGTCTCATCTTAACTTGTGAGGGAATCATAGGTTCCATCATCCTTTCCTCACATGGGACAATACTCTAATAATGATGGTCATCACACTTTTATTTACTTATGATTCAAGAATTACAACTCGATATCTAGAACAAAATATGACTCTATATGAATGCCTCCGGCGGTGTACCTGGATGTGCAACGATCTAGCATAGAAAATGCCATCAAAAATCGGACAAGCCATGAAAACATCATGCTAGCTATCTTACGATCATGCAAAGCAATATGACAATGATGGTGCGTGTCATAATAAACGGAACGGTGGAAGTTGCATGGCAATATATCTCAGAATGTCTATGGAAATGCCATAATAGGTAGGTATGGTGGCTATTTTGAGGAAGGATATATGGTGGGTTTTATGCACCGGAGAAAGTTGTGCGGTACTAGAGAGGCTAGCAAAGGTGGAAGGGTGAGAGTGCGTATAATCCATGGACTCACATTAGGCATAAAGAACTCACATACTTATTGCAAAATTCTATTAGTCATCAAATCAAAGTATTAGACGCATGCTCCTAGGGGAGAGGTTGGTAGGAGTTAACCATCGCGTGCTCCCGACCCTCACACAAAGGTTGACAATCAATAAACAAATCATGGTTCGACTTCCTTACATAACGGTTCACCATACGTGCATGCTACGGGAATCACAAACCTTTACACAAGTATTTCTACCAATCCACAATTACTCACTAGCATGACTCTAATATCACCATCTTTATATCGCAAAACTATTGCAAGGAATCAAAAACATCATATTCAGTGATCTACAAGTTTTATGTAGGATTTTATGACTAACCATGTGAATGACCAACTCCTGTTAACTCTCTAAATAGATATAAGTGAAGCATGAGAGTTTAATTATTTCTATAAAAGATATGCCCACACTCTAACAAATATAAGTGAAGCAAAAGAGCATTCTACAAATGGCGGTTTTCTATGTGTAGAGAAATAGGCAATCCAAACTTCAAATGATATAAGTGAAGCACATGAAGCATTCTATAAAGCCATACTCAAAAGATATAAGCGAAGTGCATGAATCATTCTATAAATCAACCAAGGACTATCTCATACCAGCAAGGTGCATTACTAAAAAAACCTAGGATGCTCCAAGATTTACGCATATCATGTGACGAATAAAAATATATCTCCAAGTAAAATTACCGATGGTTGTTGGAAGAAAGAGGGGATGACTTCCGGGGAATCCCCAAGCTTAGTTTCTTGGGAGTCCTTGAATATTACCTTGGGGTGCCTCGGTCATCCCCAAGCTTATTCTCTTTCCACTCATTATTCCTTCATCCATCATGATCTCACCCAAAACTTGAAAACTTCAATCACACAAAACTTAACAAAAGCCTCGTGAGATACATTAGTATAATAAAACAGATCACCACTTTAAGTACTATTGCCAACCAATTCATTTTTTTTGCATTGTAGCTACTGTAGTATAACTTCTCCATGGCTTATACCACTGATACAATTGATAGTTTCATCAAAACGAGCAAAACAATGCATAAAAAACAGAATATGTCAAAAACAGGACAGTCTGTAGTAATCTAAACATTCACCATACTTATGTAACTCTAAAAATTCTGAAACATTAGTGAAAAATAAAAATATTGCATAACAGTTCTGTGTACAAATTTCAGAAACTTTTGACATTCTAGTAAAAAATTAAATTCACGCACTACAACCAAAGTTTCTGTTTTGCACTGGACACACCAAACAAGCAATCTAATCATCCTAAAGGAAAATCTCGGCACATTATTTTTATAATACAATGGATTTATACAAGGGGATAATTATTTTTGTTGAAAATTTTCTATAATCAATATTCACAAAGTTTCCATGGGCGTGAACAAGTTCAAGGCTAGCCCCCACTTCAACGTTGCTCGTCTTTCTCACTTTCACTTTTCTTTTTGAAAAGGTTTTAAGTTCCCCACTTTATTTTTTGTTTTTAAACTATATAAAAGCACACAACATAATAAAATAGCTCTATAAAACTTTTGGGTTGTCTCCCTGGCAGCGCTTTCTTTAAAGCTATTAAGCTAGGCATATAGTGCTCAAGTAATGGATCCACCCGGATCCCAAGGTATATCAAAGCCAATTTTAATTAAAAATGATCTGTAATTTAGTAGTGAGAACAAAGTAACATATAACATGCAACAACGAAGTCTAACTCTCTTCCTATGCATCGGCATGTCATACAATAACAATTCAGGCACACAAAGTAAAGGCCAATGCATAGTATAAACAATTTCTTGCAATTTTATCGTATTGGAAACCTAGAGAGGCAGAGATGTAGTTCCTCTCTCACAATTATTGCAAGTATGAGCAGCAAGCACATGCATATTATATTTATAAAAATTATCATGTGCAATAGTAGAACGCAACCCATCAGTATAATCCTCAATAAGTGCAAACTTCTCCTATATAGTGTAGTTGGTAGAATTCAGAAAGATAGTAGGACTATCATGTGTGGGTGCAATAGCAACAATTTCATCCTTAACATAAGGAACTATAGCAAGTTCATCTCCATAAGCATAATTCGTATTGGCATCATGGCCACAAGAATAGCAAGCATCAAGTTCATCAAAAAGGGATATTTAAAAAGAATCCAAGGGATCATAGCAATCAACATAGCATTCATCCTTCGATAAGCACAAAGGGAAATTAAACAATGTATGAGTTGAAGAGTTATTCTCATTAGAAGGTGGGCATGAGTAGCTAATCCGCTCTTCCTCCTTTTGTTCTTTGTTCTCCTCCTCATCTTTTTCATCTAATCTTACAATTTCACCAACTTCCTCTTCCATAGATTCATGCAAAATATTAGTCTCTTCCAAGGCAGCAGTCATTCTTTCAATAAACTCTTTAACATAAGCATTAGAAGCATAGTTTTCATAGCAATATTTAAGTATGGCAAAATTTCCAGAATTGTAAAGAGTAGCATCATACTTTTCAATGAAAGAAGCAATTTCATAGGCACCCTTAAAATCAACAAATTCTTCAATTTGTTCAACATCATTATAGCAATAGACCTCCTTGGGGTAAGAGGATAATATTTCATTATCATTAAACACACATTGGTAGGGTAGGTGTTTTTAGCTTCTTTAGAACAACAAGTAAAATCATAAATTTCACATAGATTCCAAGCATGGCAACACAAAGTATTAATTTGATGCCACAAGAGTTTCCATTTTTGAGGCGGTGTCGTACATAATGAGTATGCTCATTTAATGATTTTCCCTCAACTAAGCTAGTTGGGTTGCCAGCACGAGCACAAGTGGATAAAGATGACCCAAGTAATATTCTTTCGTGGTACGGAACACTAGCGGTTCCTCAACTTTTGGAGCAGCAAGTACAACTAATGTTTTTGGTATTTTGTGTTTCCTACCCATATCTAAAGATAGAAAATAAGTTAAAACAGAAAATAAAATCTACTTAGTAATAAAGCAAGCAAGCACACACGAGATAATCCACCTCACGCTATTGCTCCCCGACAACGGTGCCAGATAAAGGTCTTGATGACCCACAAGTGTAGGGGAGCCTCTTTCAATAAGTAAAAGTGTCGAACACAATGAGGAGCTAAAGGTAGAAAAAATATCCCCTCAAGTTCTATCGACCACCGATACAACTCTACGCACGCTTAACGTTCGCTTTACTTGGAATAGGTATGAAACTAGAAGTACTTTGTAGGTGTGATAGGATAGGTGTAACTGCCCAAGTGTAATCCTTTCCATTTGTATAATATTTCTCATGTGGACCTTCATGTTTTTCCATTGTGTTTGATTATCAACCTTGCCTCACGGTCATTTCATGCATCATGCCATCATGCTCATCATACCAAGTGCATATTAATTATTGCCATGCCTATGCTTGTGTTTGTTGTGATGTGAGGTGGTGTTGATGGGAGTGTATGTGATGTGGAGAGAGTGCATGTGTTTCTTTGTTTCGAGTGCTAGTCCCTTCCATCTAATAAACTATCCCCCTCTTCTCTCTTATTCAAAATATTCCCATGATAATAATTTACTTGCTGTTTTCACATATTAAAAATGTTGCTCCTTTTCTATATATTCATATGAGACTTGTTGTGTAGTCTCAAGCATGTTCTACTGGTCTTGAGTATTTTAAACAATTGCAAAATAGAGTCCAAAATAATACATGTGAAATTATTTTGCTTCTCTAAAAATGCCAAGATCATTTTTATTGTCTAGTACATAAGTCTGTGAGTCCAAATATTTTTTTATTTCAGTTAGCAAATCATCTCTCTTTTCTCTGGGTTTTGTTTTGCTTCCGTTTTATTTATTAGAACCCTACGTTTCCTATGTGAGAGAGGGGCCAGCCTACCTAGGCCTCCATGCCCCTCGCGGCCCGACTTGCCTCCCGCAGCCCAGCCAGCCTTCAGAGCCTTCGCTTCTTCCACCTCCTGTACGGCTCCCATCTAGGGTGTCCACGATGGCGTCCTCCGCGATTTGACGGCCGGAGCTCGTCCGAGCGTGCTATAAGAGGTGTCCCTGACCTAGCCCTAGAATCCTTTGCCCCATTTCATCCCTCTCTTCCTCGCGTCGCCACCAGGTAAGGTAGCCTCGCTCCATGTCGTCGCTGCGCCCGCCGTGCTCCGGCCAAGCAACAGCTCATGCCCGGAGATAGCCTCCTCGCCGTGTCTCCGCCGCTCTGGTGCGTGGGAAGGGTGCCCCCACAGCTTATCCATCGTCCCCTACAAGCGAGGGAGCGCCAAGGCCCAGCTCGACGTCGTTTACAACCTCGTTTTCTGCTCTTCTTCCCGGACCCAAAGACCGTCAAGTTCAGACCTCCCTCGTGTCGTCCCCGGCTCGTCCTCGTCCCCCTCTTGTTGTCCTAGGTAAACGAGGTAGTCCCCTCCCGCGCCCTGCTCCTTCTTGTTGCCTATAGATCCGTGTAGGAGACACCAGGTTCATGCCAACTTCGCGCTCTCGGTGCTCTGCCTTAGATGCACTATGCGTACTATTTTGTGGTGCTTTTGTTCTTGCTCCTCGCATGCTGTAACGTTGTCCCTCGCACTCCTAGGGGAATTCCACACCCCCGCCGGTTGTTCCCCTCATCAGAGATGACCGGAGCTGGCCCGTGCCGCCGCTATTTCCTGTCGCTGCTCGCAGATTTCAATTTCGTCAGGCATATATGTGTTATGTGTGTATTAGTGGTGCAGCGGCCTTCCTTTGTTAACATACTCAGAAGCGTTCCAGGGATTCATATTCTTCTTCCAGCTCTTAGATTGTTTCCAAGCAGCAGAAGTATTGGGCACCAAATCCTCTTCCGTTTCGTCATCCTCAGCAGCAGAAGCAGTTTGGTGGTCGTGGCTCTTCCCACCCACCCAACCCAGGTTTCCAGCAGAAGAATCAGGTGTCCAAGGCTGTTCTTGTTCCTCCTACAAGCAATGTTCGTCCGCTCTCTGAGGTGACTTGTCACAAGTGTGGCCAGAAGGGTCACTATGCCAACAAGTGCAACCAGCGGCATCTTCCGCCTCCTCCTCCTGTCAAGCCTCCAAGCAATGCTATGGTGAAGCATAATCCCAAGGCAGCAAGAGTGAATATGGTGAATGCAGCTGAAGCAGATCAGTCCAATGATGTGATTATGGGTAATCTCTTAGTTAATTCTATTCCTGCTAAAGTGTTATTTGATACTGGTGCATCGCATTCATTCATATCCAAGCCTTTTGTCCATATGCATGAGTTTCCAGTGGAGCATTTAGCTAGTCCTTTTCGTGTGGTTTCTCCAGGCATGCGCATGAGTTCGCATATGATTGTTAAGGATGCTTCTATCAAGATGGGCAATTATTCTTTTCTGGCTTCTCCAATTGTTCTTGGGAATTCTGGTATTGATCTCATTCTGGGCATGGACTTCCTGGCTATGAATAAGGCTTATGTTGATTGTCAAGCTAAAGAAGTCAAGCTGACTCATCCTTCAGAAGACGTGATTATATTTGCGGCTCGCGATGACACAATCCATCTCTTCGCTCTCAATGAGAAGGGTGAAATCTCGGCGATTTCTCAAATTCCGGTGGTTTGTGAATATGAGGATGTCTTTCCAGAACAATTGCCAGGAATGCCTCCGCATTGGCCAGTCGAGTTCGTGATTGATCTCGAGCCCGGTACCGAACCGGTATGCAAGCGCCCGTATAAACTTGGCCCCGAAGAGCTGAAAGAGTTGAAGAAGCAGCTAGATGAGAAAGAAAGTCTAGGTCTGATCAGACCAAGCTCTTCTCCGTGGGGTTGTGGAGTTTTGTTTGTCAAAAAGAAGGATGGCATAGATCGTCTTTGTGTGGACTACCGGCCATTGAATAAGAAGACAATCAGAAACAAGTACCCATTCCCTAACTAAATAAGTTGTTCGAACAACTGAAGGGTGCCAAAGTTTTCTCCAAGTTGGATCTTCGAATGGTTATCATCAAATTCGCATTCACGAAGAAGACATTCCCAAGACCGCTTTCAAGATGAGTTTTGGCTCATATGAGTACACTGTTATGTCGTTTGGTCTTGCGAATGCTCCTCCAACCTTCTCAAGGATGATGAATTCATCTTCTCTCCTTCAAGAATGAGTTTTTCTTGGTTTATCTTGATGATATTCTGGTGTTCTCGGAGACAGAAGAAGATCATGCAGAGCATCTCCGCCTTGTGCTTGACAAGTTAAGGAAACATCGGTTCTATGCCAAGTTTTCCAAATGTGAGTTCTGGCTTGATGAAGTGGTGTGCACCTTGAGAAAGTTGAAGCAATATTGAAGTGGGAACCTCCTCAGAATGTCAAGCAGCTTCGGAGTTTCCTCGGGCTTGCTAGCTATTGCAGAAGGTTCGTGGAGAACTTCTCTCAAATTGCCAAGCCTCTGCCAATCTCCTCTAGAAGAGTGTCAAGTATGTTTGGTCTCGTGAGTGTGATGCAGCGTTCAATACGCTCAAGCAGAGACTGACTTTAGCTCCAGTTCTTGTTCCTCCTGAGCAGTCTTAGCCTTTCCAAGTTTTCTATGATGCTTCTCTCCAAGGCCTCGGTGATGTTCTTATGCAAGACAAGAAGATTGTGGCCTATACCTCGCGTCAGTTGAAGCCTGCCGAGAAGAACTACCCCACTCATGATCTTGAGTTGGCGGCAGTTGTGCATGCTCTTATGATTTGGAGGCATTTGTTGTTGGGTAGACCAGTTGAGGTGTACACTGATCACAAGAGCCTAAAGTACATTTTCACTCAACCGAATCTCAATCTTCGGCAATCTCGTTGGGTGGAAATGCTTGAAGACTTCAACCCAAGCATTGATTATACTCCTGGGAAAGCAAATGTCATTGCACACGCGCTCAGCTGTAAGGCGTGCTGCAATAGTCTGATCTTGAAGCCTCTTCAACCCGAGCTTTGTGAAGCCTTCCGCAAGCTTAACCTTCAGATGATTCCGCAAGGATTTCTTGCAAATCTTCAAGTCTCTCCGACTCTGGAAGATCAGGTTCGCCAAGCACAGCTGCTAGATGCTATGGTGAAGAAAGTGAAGAAAGGTGTGGCCAAGAGCATTCCGAAGTATAAGTGCTTTCGTGTCGATGACAAAGATACCTTGTTCTTTGAGGACCGTCTTGTGGTTCCAAAAGGTGATCTCAAAAAGGTTATCATGGACGAAGCACACAATTCTCTTCTATCCATTCATCCAGGCAGTTCCAAGATGTATCAGGACCTCAAGCAGACCTTCTGGTGGACTCGCATGAAACGTGAGATTGCTTAGTTTGTCAATGAGTGCGATGTTTGCCGCAGAGTGAAGGCGGAGCATCAGCGTCCAGCAGGTCTTCTTCATCCTTTGCCTATCCTAGAGTGGAGATGGATTTCGTAACTGGGTTTCCCAAGTCCAAGAGGGGCAACAATGCCATATTTGTGGTTATCGACAAGCTGTCAAAAGTTGCTCATTTCCTGCCAGTCAAGGAGTCTATCTCGGCAGCTCAGCTTGCAAAGTTGTATACATCAAGGATAGTGTCTTTGCATGGCATTCCTCAACTCATCTCTTATGACCGTGGAAGTCTCTTCACTTCCAAGTTTTGGGAGTCCTTCCAGACTGCTATGGGTACCAAGATCCATTTCAGCACGGCGTTCCATCCGCAGACAAGTGGTCAAGTTGAGTGAGTCAATCAGATTCTGGAAGATATGCTCAGAGCCTGTGTGATATCGTTCGGCATGAAGTGGGAAGACTATCTTCCATATGCTGAATTCTCATACAACAATAGCTTTCAAGCTAGTTCAGGCAAGGCCCCGTTCGAGATTCTCTACGGCAGAAAGTGTCGTACCCCGCTTAACTGGTCTGAAATCGGTGAGCGACAGATATTGGGCAATGACATGATCACGAAAGCAGAAGAGATGTGCCATGTCATTCGTGAGAACCTCAAAGCAGCTCAGTCCCGTCAGAAGAGCTATTATGATAGCAAACATCGGGATGTTTCCTTCCAAGTGGATGATCTTGTCCATCTCAAAGTTTCTCCCATGAGAGGCACGCAGCGATTTGGAATCAAAGGGAAGTTGGCTCCTCGTTTTGTTAGTCCTTTCAAAGTTGTTGGAAAGAGAGGTGGTCTTGCATATCAACTTGAGCTTCCTCCAAATTTCGCAAAAATGCACGATGTCTTCCATGTTTCTCAGCTCCGGAAATGCTTCAAGACTCGTAAGCGAACCATTGACCTCCAAGACATCGATCTTCAAGAAGATCTTTCTTATCGTGAGCATCCAGTTGCAATTCTTGAAGAAACTGAGCGTAAGACTCGCAACAAGTCTATCAAGTTCCTCAAGGTGAAGTGGTCTCATCATTCCGACAAAGAAGCTACTTGGGAACGTGAGGACCTGCTCCGTTCCGAATTTCCTGAATTCTTCTGTTCCTAGATCTCGGGTCGAGATCCTCATGTAGTGGGGGAGAGTTGTAACAGCCCAAGTGTAATCCTTGCCATTTGTATAATATTTCTCATGTGGACCTTCATGTTTTGACATTGTGTTTGATTATCAACCTTGCCTCATGGTAATTTCATGCATCATGCCATCATGCTCATCATACCAAGTGCATATTAATTATTGCCATGCCTATGCTTGTGTTTGTTGTGATGTGAGGTGGTGTTGATGGGAGTGTATGTGATGTGGAGAGAGTGCATGTGTTTCTTTGTTTGGAGTGCTACTCCCTTCCATCTAATAAACTATCCCCATCTTCTCTCTTATTCAAAATATTCCCATGATAATAATTTACTTGTTGTTTTCACATATTAAAAATGTTGCTCCTTTTCTATATATTCATATGAGACTTGTTGTGTAGTCTCAAGCATGTTCTACTGGTCTTGAGTATTTTAAACAATTGCAAAATAGAGTCCAAAATAATATATGTGAAATTATTTTGCTTCTCTAAAAATGCCAAGATCATTTTTATTGTCTAGTACATAATTCTGTGAGTCCAAATATATTTTTATTTCAGTTAGCAAATCATCTCTCTTTTCTCTGGGTTTTGTTTTGCTTTCTTTTTATTTATTAGAATCCTACGTTTCCTATGTGAGAGAGGGGCCAGCCTACCTGGGCCTCCATGCCCCTCGCGGCCCGACTTGCCTCCCGCAGCCCAGCCAGCCTTCAGAGCCTTCGCTTCTTCCACCTCCTGTACGGCTCCCATCTAGGGTGTCCACGATGGCGTCCTCCGCGATTTGACGGCCGGAGCTCGTCCGAGCGTGCTATAAGAGGTGTCCCTGACCTAGCCCTAGAATCCTTTGCCCCATTTCATCCCTCTCTTCCTCGCGTCGCCACCAGGTAAGGTAGCCTCGCTCCATGTCGTCGCTGCGCCCGCCGTGCTCCGGCCAAGCAACAACTCATGCCCGGAGATAGCCTCCTCGCCGTGTCTCCGCCGCTCTGGTGCGTGGGAAGGGTGCCCCCACAGCTTATCCATCGTCCCCTACGAGCGAGGGAGAGCCAAGGCCCAGCTCGACGTCGTTCATGACCTCGTTTTCTGCTCTTCTTCCCGGACCCGAAGACCGTCAAGTTCAGAGCTCCCTCGCGTCGTCCCTGGCTCGTCCTCGTCCCCCTCTTGTTGTCCTAGGTAGACGAGGTAGTCCCCTCCTGCGCCCTGCTCCTCCTTGTTGCCTATTGATCCGCGTAGGAGACGCCAGGTTCATGCCAACTTCGCGCTCTCGGTGCTCTGCCCTTAGATGCAGTATGCGTACTATTTTGTGGTGCTTTTGTTCTTGCTCCTCGCGTGCCGTAACGTTGTCCCTCACACTCCTAGGGGAATTCCGCACCCCCGCCGGCTGTTCCCCTTGCCAGAGATGGCCGGAGCTGGCCCATGCCGTCGCTGTTTCCTGTCGCTGCTCGCAGATTTCAGTTTCGTCAGGCATATATATGTTATGTGTGTATTAGTGGTGTAGCGTCCTTCCTTTGTTAACATACTCAGATCTAGCAGAGTGGTTGGCTTTGGGGGAAGACAACCAGCAGGTTGTGGGTTCGAGCCCAGGCTCCCCCCTTTTTGTTTTAATTTCTTTTGAATTCCGTTGTGTTATGACCTGCTGATTGTATGTGTGGTAGGTAATTCCAGGTAGTGTTTTCTTTCTTTCTTTTATTTTATTTTTCTAGCCTGTCATATGTTTATGTATGTTGGTGTGTGGTGTGGGTTGTAGTGAGTGTGTATGTGTCACTTGGTGATGCATACACATAGGTGTGTGTGTATGTTTTCATGCACATATTTGAGTGTATATGCCTAAGGCATATATACATGAGTAGTTTTGTGCTTGTGTGTATGTACGGGTGGATGCCCCTTGTGTATGTGTGTATGTGCATGTGTATGCACTTACATGTGCATGTGCACATGTGGATATGTTGGTTGATGAGTGTGTGTGTGGTAGTGTCATACTTGTATGTGTGAGGGTGTATACCATACTTACACACCCTTGTGTATGCGAGTGTAGATGTATGTGCAACATGAGCTCCATGTGTAGGTTCCCTTTTATGTCCATTGACCATGGTTCTTCTTCTAGCTAGTTTCATACTTGCATATTGATGCTATGCCATGTTATCATGTCCCTAACATGCTAATTAACCACTTTCAACATGTATCTATGGATCACATATCATTTTGTGGCACTTACATTAAGTTTTATGAGTGGCATAAGTTACCCATGGCCTAGGGAGGTCAAATTTCGACCCCCCTTTGTTCCCTTTTGTTCCATGCAAGTCACCCATATGCTGTGATGCCCTTTTATCTTTTTCATATGAATTAATCTATGCATGCTTTCAAGATCTTGCCAACATGAATTTGTTAGTCAAAGTTGTTGGGAATGTCCCAGTATTTTCTTTATTCATGTTAAGTCACTAGATAAGTGGGAACCATGCTGTTAAGTTGCCTACTTTCTGTTTTTGCCAACCTGCTTTGAAATGGCTAAGTCTGGAGAGTCTGCTATTATTGTTTTGCCGTGTAGAGTGGGGTGTAGCTAGTGATGTGTTGTGAATTTGACCATGCTCCGTGTTAGGAATTTGTAGTAGGTATTGCCATCTACCATCCTGTTAATTTTCATGCTAATAGGAGCTCTCTAGAATATTTAACCATTGCTGTCAACTTGCTACTTTATTAACCCAGATTCCAGAAAACTGGAATTTTCACTAAGTCTCAGGAAAACTGATTCATCATGCCAACTTGATTGCTTCTTGCTTATTGATGTGTGGATCCTTTTATGGTTTTGTAGTTGGATGAATTGATCTGGGTGTTGAGTAGAGTCTGTCCATATCTTGTTTGTGGCTGTAGGAATTCTGTAACTCTAGGTGTGAGCTTTTCAAATTGCTATGTTGCTGTTTTGTGTCAGATTGGGTGCTATTTTGTTTTGTGAGTTGTGGGAGCTATACTCCATGGAATTGAGTGATTCTTGAGTCTATTGTGATTGGTTTTTCATTAACTGTCCATTGGCTACCTTGTAATGCCAAGAATTAGCCCAGGTATTTGGTGATCTTGTGTTTTGCCTCCGTACCTTGTCGTGAGCGTATCTCGAGAACCGTAGCTCCGTTTCTCGCGATCTTTATATGCATTTCCATCGATTTTGCATGATTCATCCATATTTGCCATGTTCATGCATGTCTAAATAAGTTAACATGAAGTTCTGTCCAGGTTCACTAATAAACAAACTGTGCATGTGAAACTTGACTAGAATTGGATTGCCATGACAGCCTCTAACCTCCACCTCCTAGCAAACCGTTGATTGGCTAAGTTACCGCTGCTCAACCCCTCTTATAGCGTTCTTAGTTGTAGGTGCAGGTTGTTACATGTGATAACATGGTTTGGATATCACAATAAAATTTTGATATTAATTTAATTTTGCTAAGTGATTTATTCCGTTCGTACCGCCATTAGTTCCTTGTTACCGGTGTTATGTTTTCCATATTTTGTGCTCCTAACACGCTTGGGGTTGTTATGGGGACCCCCTTGTTTATTCGGTTGAGATTAAAACTTGTTTGGCAAGACCCAACATTGGTACTACATTTGCTAATAACTTAATAAACTTGCATAGGGCTTTGCAACCCCGTGGATAATTTAATCAACCCCCGGCCAGTGCTCTGCATGAGTGTTGGTCCAACCCAGAGTAGCTTATGAACGCCACCTGGGGCAACTCGGTGATTGGCGTGGTAACCATCGCTCATCCGTCGTGTCCTGAGACTGAGATACGCGGCTCTTATCAGGTTCGTCAACACGTCGGGTGGTCTTGCTGGATTTGTTTTACCTTTATCGAATGTCTTGCGTGTGGACTCTGACTTTCTTCGGGTTTACTCGAGGTGTTGGAAATCCTTTGGAATCACCGAGGAAGATCACGAGATCCGTGGTCAAGGAATTCCCGCGGAGTGTGGTTATTTGTGATGGACTAGTTGGAGCACCCCTGCAGGGTTAAATCTTTTGGAAAGCCGTGCCCGCGGTTATGTGGCAACTTGGATATTTGTTTGACACCCAGTTCTAGCAAACTTGAAGTAAACTCTAATTAAAATACACCAACTGTGTGAGTAACCGTGATTGTCTCTGCTCGTGAACATGATCCGAGAGAGGACACGGTGGGGTTATGATTGACGTAAGCAGGTGTTCAGGATCTCTTAGAGATTATGCTAGTTTCGACCGTTTAACGTAGACCACTCACATTTACATTCTTGTTGCGTAAGCTAGCCACCAAATAATGCTTAGTGCTGCTTCTAACTAAACATCACCCCTTCCAGCCTAAAGCTTATATAGTCTTGGCACCCGGGTACATGATAGCTGAGTCCTCTGTGGCTCACAGTTTACTACAACAATCCAGGTACAGGTACAGATGACTATGTTCAGGATGATCTTACCCAGCTCCAGTGGGAGTACGATGAAGAAAGAGGCCGTATGTATGTGACTAATCCGGACGAGTGAGGACCTGGTCATGATCTTGGGCAGCTTGATAGTATCATCGCATTTGCTTTTATCGTTTGTTTTCGTCCGTAGCCGGACCCTGTGTTCCTCTTGATGTTATGAACTGAGTGATATTGTAATTTAGCATGTGGCGAGTGTAAGCCAACTTTGTATACTCTCCCCTTCTGTAAATGTATGATGTGATGATGCTTATCTTGCTAACGGCAAGATGCGCTTCTATCCCTTGCGAGGACCTCGAGCCTCAAAAATGGATAGGCGCGCATCTTGGACGTGACAATAGGTTTGCAAGATAATAAAGAGCACGTAAATAAAAACTAGGGGCTGCTAAGATAAAGTAACGATTAAGTTAGTTTAATGAGTGTGGAAAAGTGGTGGTAGGAGTTGCGGAATTGTCCCTAGGCGATCGATACCTAGACCGGTCATCATTATTGCAATTTTATATGAGGGAGAGGCATAAGCTAACATAATTTCTATACTTGGATCATATGCACTTATGATTGGAACTCTAGCAAGAATCCCCAACTACTAAATAGCATTAAGGTAAAACCCAACCATAGCATTATAAGGTATCAAGTCCTCTTTACTCCCATATGCAACAACCCACCTACTCGGGTTTATGCTTCTGTCACTCAAGCAACCCACCATAGGCAAATCATGAACACATTACAACATCCTACAACGAGGATCCCTCACGCTTGCGCGACACGGAGAGCACCATAGGACAGCACCAATAATAAAACATGCAACTCAAACCAATCATGATCATCAATCAACCCATAGGACAACAAAAATCTACTCAGACATCATAGGATGGCAACACATCATTGGATAATAATATGAAGAATAAAGCACCATGTTCAAGTAGAGGGTACAGCGGGTTGCGGGAGAGTGGACCGTTGTAGATAGATGGGGTGAGGTGATGGAGGTGTTCGTGAAGATGACAAATTTGTTGTAGTACGTCGTTGTCACGATGATGGCCCCGGCGGCGTTTCGGTGCCACCGGGATAGAGGGGGAGAAAGCCCCCTCCTTCTTATTCTTCCTTGACCTTCCCCCTAGATGGGAGAAGGATTTCCCCTCTGGTCCATGGCCTCCATGGCGGCACAGGGGCAAGACCCCCTCCGAGATTGGATCTCTCTCTCTCTCTCTCTGTTTCCTTCTGTTTCTACCCTCCCAGATTCTGGCCTTTCACCGTTTCTTAAATATCCGGAGATTCGTAACTCTGATAGGGCTGAAATTTTGAGGGGATCTTTATCCATAAATTAGCTTTCTTGTGGCCAAAGTACATATCCAACCGACCTAAGGGGTGGCCACAAGCCTGCCAGGCGCGGCCAGGGGTGTGGGTCACGCCTAGCAGGCTTGCCACCTCCTCGGGCATCGTCTCTCGTTGATTCTTTTTCCCAAAAATCACATATATTCCAAAAAAATCTCCTTAAGTTTTTATCGTGTTTGGACTTCATTTGGTAGGGATATTCTTCAAAATAAAAAACATGCAACAAACAGGAACTGGCATTGGGCACTGGATCAATATGTTAGTCTCAAGAATAGTATAAAAATTGCCAAAAGTATATCAAAGTTGTAGAATATTGGCATGAAACAATCAAAAATTATAGATACGACGGAGACATATCAAACCTTAGTAGGTTGTTATTTTCACACTAAGACATATTTTGCTCTTGTGTTCTTTTGGCTCTTCTTTTGCCATGGATTTTTATTGGATGTTCATTCGTTTACAATAGATTTCTCAGTGTGACGTGTAGAATTATCAGGATTTGTGAGTGCAAAGACTTCGCCAACAAGTACATGAAAGTTCACTTTGACCATTTATGTCATTCCTATGGTTTGTTGCATGTAGTGACATCAACCAACAAATCCCTCCAGTAGTGGTATTGAATTCTTGTAGTTGAGTAGAATGCACGAGGTAGGAACCCTCCCCTTGTTACTAAGGCTCAGGGAACGTTATTAATTTTAATGCTACGCTAAAGTAGACGGGGGTTGGTATGAGTGTTCATGAGTGATGTGAGAAGGAGGACTCTATGTCAATGACAACAACTTCATGATGGCATCTTCAAGGCCTGCATCTTCATGACCTCAAGATTTCAAGACTCGAGACAAGATTTCAATACACACTACTGGGTGCAGAATGGTTGTGCGGCACCCTGGAGAACCCATTGGATGCGTTGTGAGCTGGAGTAAGATAGTACTCACACGAAAAGCTCCACCCAGACTGAAAGAGACGGATGAATACTTCATGCCCGAAAGCTTACATGTGCATCCACAAGTCAATAGGGGCTCTGGCTTGGTTGCCCTTAGTTGTGACTCTGGCTGGGACAGTGCTAGAAGATGTAGATGAACGGTAGGGTTGGATGGGCACCTAATAGTGGTCATAGGAACTCTTTGAAAGTCCATGTTTCATTCGTACTATTCTCAAACACCTGGTAGTGCGAGGACTTACAAGGAGGGAACGATTCTTGTGGGTAAAGTGCACAACACTCTGCAGAGGTAAAACCTAATCGATTAGTTGTGTCCTTGGTTACGGACAATTTGAGCCGCTAGACTTGGATATATCTCTGAACTCTCAACTCCGGACTGATAATTAATAGTGGGCACTTATGATACTTGTGGGCTATGAGACATCGGTTGGCGGAACCATGTCATATTAGATAACTCTGTAGTGGAAACTCCTGATATTCCTTTTTGTAGCAAAAAGAAAATAAAACCAGCTTTTACGCAAAAACTCAGACATAGAGCCACAAAACCACATTGCATATAGAATAGTTTTACCATTTCTCTTCTTATTGTGATCTTGCCAGTACATTGAATGTACTGACCTACACGACTGCAACGTATCATGATGCATGTATTTTTCTACAACGAGTAAGGGTATGATTTAGGGTTACGGTCTACACTCAACCTGTTGTTGGTGTTGATGGGATTCCACTCCCGTTTGACGGTTTCCGCTGAGATTCATGAGTTATATATTAGTTTTACGTTATTTACATGTGATTGCACTTTGATATATACATTGATGTACTGTGTGTGCCAACATACTGATCCAGGGATGGCATAGACACACAGAGGCTTGACTCGTTTTGAGTCAGGTCACTACAAAGGCCATGGACAAAGCAGGAAAATTTCTAGATTCCAAATGACCTGAAACTTCACAGAGATTTTTATGGAATACATAAGAATTATTGGAGCTAAGAACCACCATAGGGGGGCACCTGTTGCTCCCAAGGCAACAAGGCACGCCCACCCCCTGGGCACGCCCTCTTACCTTGGGAGGCCCACGGGCAAGCTTCTGTTCCCCTCTTCTCCTATATTAACGTTTTTAACCTAGCAAAAACATCGAGGAGGCTTTCGCGATGAAGCGCCGCTATCTTGAAGCAGAAACCTAGGCAGGAGTCCTTTTGCTCTCCGACAAAGAGATTTTGTCAGGGAAACTTCACGGTAGGAGGGGGAAATTGAAGCCATCATCATAATCAACGCTTCCTCCTTCGCGGAGGACCAATCTTCATCAACATCTTCACCAGCACCATCTCATCTCAAACCCTAGTTCATCTCTTGCATTCAATCTTTGTCTCAAAACCTTAGATTGGTACTTGTGGGTTTCTAGTAGTGTTGATTACATCTTGTATTTGATGCTTGTTGGTTTATTTGATGGAATATAATATGTTCTGATCCTTTATCATATTCATTACACCTGTGATCTTGAACATGATGATGATCTTTGAGTTGTTACTTTTGTTCTCGAGGACATCAGAGAAGTCTTGTTATAAGTAATCATGTGAAGTTGGTATTCACTTGATATTTTGATGATATGTATGTTGTTACTTCCTTTAGTGGTTTCATGTGAATGTCAACTACATGACACTTTACCATACTTTGGACCTAAGGGAAGGCATTGTGGAGTAATAAGTAGATGACGGGTTGCAAGAGTGACAGAAGCTTAAACCCTATTTTATGTGTATTCCATAAGGGGCCGATTTGGATCCATATGTTTCATGCCATGGTTAGATTTATCTTAATTCTTATTTCGTAGTTTTGGATGCTTGAGAGAAAGGGTAATCATAAGTAGATTGTTGTTCAATTATCAAAGTAACAAACCCGAATCAACTCAACATGATGAACACGACTAGATAGAAATTCCCATGTGTCCTCGAGAGCGCTTTCCTTTATATAAGAGGACCTTCAAGCTTGTCCTTTGCTATAAAAAGGATTGGGATACCTTGGTACTTTTGTTACTTGTTACTTGTTACAAATTATCTTGCTACAAAACTATCTATCGCTGTTACTTAGAACACTTGTAGAGAATACCTTGCTGAAAATTACTTGTAATTTCCTTGTGCTCCTTGTTGGGTTCGACACTCTTACTTATTGAAAGGACTACAATTGATCCCTATAATAATGGGTCATCAAGATTCTTTTCCGGCGCTATTGTTCGGGAGTGAATTGCCTTTGGTAAGTGGAATTTGGTAAGGAAACATTTGTGGTACGTGCTGAAATATATAGTTTCTTGTTACTATGGATGATAATCCTTTGAGAGGTTTGTTCGGGGTATCTTCACCTTGAATAGAAGTGGGAAAAGACTCTCCCTAACCTACTTAAATTTCTAAAAATATTTATTATGAGATTCCTTTGGGATGTGAGAGAAACTGCTAGCTAATCCTTATGGAGGAGAAGGAACAACTCATCCTGAATTGCACTTGATATATATAGATGAGATTTGTGGATTATTTAAGCTTGTAGGTTATCCGATGATAGAGTTAAGAAGAAGGTGTTACCTTTATGTTTGGAGGGAAATGCATTGATTTGGTATAGGCTATTGGATGATGTTGGAACATGGGGCCGGAATCAGTTGAAGTTGGAATTTCACCAGAAGTTTTATCCTATGCATCTGGTTTATCGTGATCGGAATTATATATATATGTATATATAACTTTATGGCCTCGTGAAGGAGAAAGTATCACTCAAGCTTGAGGTATGCTTAAGTCTATGGTGCACACATGCCCTAATCATGATCTCTCAAGAGATATAATACTACAAAACTTCTATGCTTAGTTTTCTTATGTTGATCAATTAATGATCGATTATTCTTCTACTGGTTCCTTCATGAAGAGAACTATTGAATTCAAATGAGATCTTTTGTAAAGAATTAAACACAAATCTAAAGATTTGTATCTCAACAAAGGTAAAGATTCAGGTATAAAACTCGAGTTGATTGTGTTAAATCTTATATGGAAACAGATACTTTTCATAAGTTTAGCGCTAAATGTGGACTTTACTTTGAGATAATAGCTTACTTCTATGAATCTTTTGCTACTCGTGTTGATCTCTGTAAGGAGAAGTGGTTTAAATATCATCGACCCATTTAAGAATTGTTAGAGGAACCTATTATTGCTAAAGATTAAACAATTATTTATAATGTTAAACTACTTATATTAAGAAACCACCTTTTCCTGTTAGGATTAAGGAACATGTTAAAGCTACAATTGTGGTTAATAAATGAAATGTTAGAACACTAAAACCTTCTAAACAAATAAATGTAGATGCTAATATTGATATTATTAAATATCTCTTGGTTGATAATATTGATGGGCATGTTATTTATTTGTGTGATGAAGCTGTTAGAATTGCAAAACCTGCTACAAACGAACATGATGTGTTAGATAAAAATAAAAGAGTTGTTGGCACGCCTGTTATTTCTGTTAAGATTGCAGATCATTGCTATCATGGCTTATGTGATATGGGTGCTAGTGTGAGTGTTAAAAATTCTACCTTATATAAATAAATTATGAATGATATAACACCTCTGAGATGGAAGGCATTGATGTTACTATTAAACTTGCTAATAGAGATACTATTTCACCGCTTAGGTTTGTTCGAGATGTTGAAGTCTTGTGTGAAAAATTCAATAACCCTACTTATTTCTTAGTACTTGGTTCACTACAAGATAAATTTTGTCCCATTATATTTGGAAGACCTTTCTTGAATACCGTTAATGCTGAAAGTGATTGTGTTACAGAAAAGGTCAAGTGAGTTGTTACCCCTTTTCTTTGTTTTTAGGTCGAGTGATGAAGTCCCCTTCCGGCAGTTCTTTGCTCCATAATTCTTCATATATTCTAGAAATAATTCACAAAAAATTTCAGGTCATTTGGAGTCTAGTGATTTTTTACCCTTTTTCTTGGTTTTCACAACATTAAAGTATGAAGCATAAACTTTATTGACAATAAAAAACTATGTTCTTAGTCATTGAGACAATCAATTCATCATATTTCAGAGAAGAGTCTATGTAAGAGCTTTCAATTTAGCAAGTCCACATGCTCAACTTTCATTTAGTCTTCCATGATTGTTCACACTCATTTCATATTTCTGGAGCTTGTGTTTCCATCAGACACATAGGAAGATGGGGGCTTTATTTTTTTGCCACCTAACTTATTTACCTCAAGGATAATGGCAACAATAATGACCAATGATCACCTACATCCAATTGGATATATATATATATATGTATATAGTATATATATTAGTGTGCATTTTTTAACACCCGGTGACTATGCCACCCCTCTCGATGGTAGTGCCACCCCATGTTATCTCCGTTCAATTCAAGCCTCATGATCCGTGCAAACACTATGCTATCATCATTTTTCATCGGGATTTAGTTAATGAAGCATGCTAATGATCACACTAATACGGTTCCAGCAAAGTATGGGACAAACTAGGGGTATCAAAATGTCAGGTCATGAATACTTAACCAAAAAGATTCCCTAAGAGTATAAAAACTAGTATAACTTGCTAACTTTTTGTAATAGTACAAACAAAAGGCTCAGTATTCAGACTTATATTCCTAAAAGAAGTTCCTCGTGAACACAAAAAATATTCCCAAAACAAATACTCTTGCGTATACATAGTATCAACATTTAACCTTGTTACTTCTTAGTGCTAAAAACTCGTCTCAGTGCAGCTAGAAAAGTGGAAGACTAATCAACAGTAGGCCTAAAATATGCTACACGAATCTCAAAGCCAGATCAAACGGAAGATAGAGGGATGGCAATGCCCCCGGGTGGCAAAGACTTGATAATGATATATATATATATGTATATGTATGTATATGTACATATATATGTATATGTATATGTACATATATGTATATGTATATGTATATATATATATGTATATGTATGTATATATATGTATATGTATATATATGTATATATATGTATATGTATGTATATATATGTATATGTATATATGTATATATATGTATATTATTGATCTTTCTCCTATATATATGTAAAGTGTATTTGCATATGGATCTTTCCCCAACACATGATGCTTGAGAACTAGAGAATTAATAGGTTCGAATAGGGATAAATATTATTAACTCTTGCATAAAAGTAAATACATGAAAGTAAAGAGATAAACTCTTCGTAGAGGGAAGCAGAGGTTGCCATGTGCTTTTTGATTTTTGGATGTGCAAGCTCTTAATGTAAAGGAATGCCACCTTATATTGCCGCTTATGATAGCAAACTTTATTATGCAATCTGTCGCTTTTTTTTTGCCATCACAAGATCGTACAAAGCTTATTTTCCCTTACAATAAAAGATCATACATATTTAGGAGAAATTTTTATTGGTTTGATGCACCGTTCACAATGTACTTGAAGGATCTTATTCAATCCATATGTAGATTAGATATCATGGCAAGAGGTTGGGTTTAAGGGTTATGGATTCACAAGTAGTATCTCTACTTAGTGTGGAAATTTTTGGCTAGCAAATGATCTAAAGCAAGCACCACATATTAGAGGATCCATGACAATATAACTTCTATGTGTATGTAGACAACATAACTCTTTACATTGTCTTCCTTGTACAACATCAACAGTTCGATCATTATATAATATTTGATGGGGGCTCACAATCATAAAAGATCTCCAAGATAGTGTATTTGCATGTGGATCTCCTCTCCTCTATCATAATTTGCATGGATTGTATCAATGACTAACACTATGTTTGTTAACTCCCAACAACCTTTATCACTTATACTTTTTCTATGTGAAGTCATTACTCCCCATTGGATTAGCATATGATTTCTCTAGTTCTTTTATTTCAATGCTATGATGATTGATGCATGAGAGTAAAGTACACAAAGTCAAGTAATCTTTATTTAATAACTCTCACACTCGATTACAAAGATAGGTAGATGACAAAGCAAACACTCTGAGGGAAATACTAAATTTTATTCCTCTAAATCACGAAATATCTAAGGATCCAACTAAGATAGATGATAATGGTAAAAGTGATGGTGATACGATGCCGGGGCACCTCCCCCAGGCTTGGAACAACCTAAGGGTGGTGCCCATACCCGTGTACTCAAGTGTCCTATTGGGTGATGGTGGTGATGATGTAGTGGGCTTGTCCTTCAAGAGATGCTCAAGATTATCGATTATTCGCCGAAGAGCGCACTTTTGTTCTTCTAGTAAGATAGCTTCCCGAGTGAGAGTTGTATTCTGAGCACAGATGGATGAGCACAGATGCTCAAGATTATTGATTATTCGCCGAAGGGCCAAGTGTTGTTCTTCAAGTAAGATAGCTTCTTGAGTGAGAGTTATATTCTGAGCACAAATGGATTCCATGACATTCAACGCATTAATTTCAGGTACGGAAATATCATCAGAAAGAGGTAATGTCACATCTCCCTGGGTTGAATCCTCTGAGAGGTGGTTAGCGTTCTTTCTTTCCATTCCTTCAGCTTCTTCCTTATCCTTCTTCATAGCATCTCCTAGAGCCTCTAATGCATCCTCTTCTCCACTATACAATTCATAATACACCTTTGTTGTAAGTTCGTCTGCCTGGCAAAGGTCGGACTATGAAATGCTTCTTGTGAAGAGTCGGGGGAGCCATGGGTGCTTCACTGAATTAGAGATCCTGACAGAAAAGCAGTCTGAAACAAGAACAACAGAGAATCTTGCGATGCGGTGGTCAAAACATATGGGAGTATATATAATGAATTTCTAGGTCAGAATACATGTCTAGGAAGAAAATGGAGTCCATGAGGCACACAAGGGGCCGACGAGGTAACAGGGCGCGCCCAGGGGGTGGGCGTGCCCTGTTGGCTCATGGCTCCCTCATGGGTCCCCCTGACTCATTTTTATTTTTGTAAATTTTCTAAAATACCCAAACCAACAGAACTTATTTTGATGGAATTTTTGGAGTTGGTTTACTTACCGAATCACATACC
The DNA here is from genome assembly GCA_022496015.1 of Hordeum marinum. Taxonomy (NCBI): domain Eukaryota; kingdom Viridiplantae; phylum Streptophyta; class Magnoliopsida; order Poales; family Poaceae; genus Hordeum; species Hordeum marinum. The sequence continues at coordinate 332,857,698 of CM039677.1, read as the reverse complement.
TACCCATTTTCAGGTGTCTGGAGAGTTCTGGTAGGTCTCCCTTATGTGTTCTTCCTGTTCCATCACTTGAATAATATTAGTTTCAACATTAATGGGCGTACCTGAGATGTAATGTTTAATTCTTTGCCCATTAACCACTCTAGGGTGTGTGACTTAGACATTATTGATCTTGAGAGCACCAGAGCGATAAACCTCTTTGACGATATAAGGTCCTTCCCATTTAGAGAGAAGCTTGCCCGCAAAAAAACTAAAACAAGAATTGTACAACAGAACTAGATCTCCTACATTTAATTCCCTTTTTTGAATTCTCTTATCATGCCATCTTTTAACCTTTTCTTTAAATAACTTGGCATTTTCATAGGCTTGTGTGTCCATTCATCTAATGAGCTAATATCAAATAACCTCTTTTCACTGGCAAGCTTAAAATCATAGTTATGTCCTTTAATTGCCCAATAAGATTTATGTTCTAACTCAGGAAATAAATAACAAGCTTTTCCATAAACCATTTTATATGGGGACATTCCCATTGGGTTTTTGTAAGCAGTTCTATAATCCCACAAAGGATCATCAAGTTTCGTACACCAATTCTTTCTAGATCTATTAATGATCTTTTGCAAGATTAATTTTATTTGTCGGATGCTCAATTCAACTTGACCACTACACTAAGGATGATAAGGTGATGCAATTCTATGGTTAACATCTTACTTAATTAGAAGTTTACGGAAATCACCATGAATAAAATGTGAGCCACCATCTATCATTAGGTATCTAGGATCTCCAAATCTTGGGAAAATAATCTCTTTAAGCATTTGAATAGAAGTGTTCTGATGAGTACTACTAGTTGGAATAGCTTCTACCAACTGAGTAACGTAATAAAAAACAACTAAAATATGAGTACACCCATTAGAGGAAGGAAAAGGTCCCATATAATCAAAACCGCAAACATCAAATGGTTCAATAGAAAGTGAATAATTCATAGACATTTCCTAACGTCTACTAATGTTACCTATTATTTGACATTCATCACAAGATAGGACATACTTACGAGCATCTTTAAAAAGAGTAGGCCAATAAAAATCGGATTGTAGTACATTGTGTGTAGTTCTGTCACCAACGTGATGCCCTCCGTAGGCCTCGGAGTGGCACTTCCGTAGGATCTGTTCTTGTTCATGCTCAGTTACACAACGTATAATAACACCATCTAGTCCTTCTTTATAAAGATGTGGGTCATCCCAAAAGCAATGTCTTAAATCATATAAGAATGTTTTCGTTTGGTGATAGGTGAAACTAGGTGGTATATATTTAGCAACAATGTAATTAGCATAATCTGCATACCAAGGAGCACTACGGGAAGCATTTACAACAGCTAATTGCTCATCAGGAAAATTATCATCAATAGGTAGTGGGTCATCAAGCACATTTTCCATTCTACACAAGTTATCTGCTACATGATTTTTGCTCCCTTTCTATCAACAATATGCTAATCAAACTCTTGAAGTGAAATCACTCACCTAATTAGTCTAGGTTTACCATCTTTATTTCCATAAGGTGTTTAATAGAAGCATGATCAGTGTGAATAGTAACTTTGGAATCAACAATATAAGGTCTAAACTTATCACATGCAAACACAACTGCTAAAAATTATTTCTTAGTAGTAGCATAATTTCTTTGAGGAATTTCTAGGGTCTTACTAGCATAACGAATAACATTCAATTTCTTGTCTACTCTTTGCCCTAGAACAGTACCAATAGCATAATCACTAGCATCACACGTAATTTTGAATGATAAATTCCAACCAGGTGGTTGAACAATAGGTGCAAAGATTAAGGATTTCTTAAGTATTTCAAAGGCTTCTAAAAAATCATCATAAAAAACAAATGGGGTATCTTTTTGAAGGAGATTAGTTAATGGCCTAGAATTTTTTGAGAAATCTTTAATAAAACGCCTATAGAAACCAGCATGACCGAGGAAACTTATTATACCTTTAACATCTTTAGGACATGGCATTTTCTCTATTGTATCAACTTTATCTTTAACCACCTCAATACCTCATTCAAAATTTTTATGCCCAAGTACTATACCTTCATTCACCATAAAGTGGCACTTCTCTCAACTCAAGACAAGATTAGTTTTTTCACATCTCTTCAAAACTTGATCTAGGTTGCTTAAGTAATCATCAAAAGAAGCCTCGTAAATGGAAAGACCATCCATGAAAACCTCAACAATTTTTCACAAAAGTCAGAGAATATAGCAGTCATACATCTTTGAAAGGTAGCAGGTGCATTGCATAAACCAACTATCATGCGTCTATAAGCATAAGTTCCAAACGGATAAGTAAAGTTAGTTTTATCTTGATCCTCTTTTGACACATGTATTTTAGAAAATCCAGAGTATCCATCAAGAAAGCGAAATTTGTTGGAAATATGCCCTAGAGGCAATAATAAAGTGGTTATTATTATATTGCCTTGTTCATGATAATCATTTATTATCCATGCTATAATTGTATTGATTGGAAACTCAAATACATGTGTGGATACATAGACAACACTGTGTCCCTAGTATGCCTCTAGTAGACTAGCTCGTTGATCAAACATAGTCAAGGTTTCCTAGCCATAGACATGAGATGTCATTTGATAACGAGATCACATCATTACAAGAATGTTGTGATGGACAAGACCCAAACTATGAACGTAGCATATGATCGTGTCAGTTTATTGCTATAGTTTCTGCATGTCAAGTATATGTTCCTATGACCATGAGATCATGCAACACATTGACACCGGGGGAATACCTTGTGTGTATCAAACGTCGCAGCATAACTGGGTGACTGTAAAGATGATCTACAGCTATCTCCTAGGGTGTCTGTTGAGTGGGAATGGATCTAGACTGGGATTTGTTACTCCATGTGACGGGAGAGGTATCTCAGGGCCCACTTGGTAATACAACATCACAACAAGCCTTGCAAGCAATGGGACTAAAGTGTTAGCCACGAGATCTTGTATTATGGAACGAGTAAAGAGACTTGCCAGTAACGAGTTTGAACTAGGTATAGAGATATCGACGATCAAATATCAAGCAAGTAACATACCGAAGAACAAAGGGAACAACATACGGGATTAACTGAATCCTTGACATAGAGGTTCCACCGATAAAGATCTTCATAGAATATGTAGGAACCAATATGGGCATCCAGGTACCGCTATTATTTATTGACCGTAAAGGTGTCTCGGTCATGTCTGCATAGTACTAGAACCCATAGGGCCTGCACACTTAACGTTCAGTGATGTTTCGGTAGTATTGAGTTATGTATGGTGGTGACCGAAGGTTGTTCCGATTCCTAGATGAGATCCCAGACATCACAAGGAGCCCCGGAATGGTCCGAAGGAAAATATTGATATATAGAAAGTCTCGTTTTGGTCAGTAGAAAAGTTTGGGGTACTTCGGTAGTGTATCGGGAGTGCCGGGAGGGTTCTGGAGGACCACCGGGAGGGGCCATCTGCGCCGGGAGGCCACATGGGCCTGAGGGGTGGTGCACCAGGCCTTAGTGGGATGGGAAAACCAGCCCCAAGAGGCCCATGCGGCTGGAGTAGGAGGAAAGGAAAAAAAACCAAAAGGTGGGGAGGATTCCAAGTAGGATTAGAATCCTACTTGGAGTAGGATTGGAGGTGGACTCGTCCACCTCCTCTCCACTTCGGCCGACCCAAGGGGAAACCCTAGGGCTGCCTCCTCCTCCCTGCCTTCTATATATAATAGAGGATTTTGAGAGCAGCCCCAACCCTAATTGCCACGTGCTGCCCTATTCTTCCTCTAGATCGTTTCTCCTCTAGATTAGTTCAGTAGAGCTCGGTGAAGCCCTGTCGGATTAGTTCACCACCACCGCCACAACGCCATTGTGCTGCCGGAGAACTCATCTACCTCTCCGCTCCCTCTTGCTGGATAAAGAAGGCGGACATCGTCATCGAGCTGTACGTGTGTTGAACGCGGAGGTGCCGTAAGTTTGGCGCTAGATCGGGACGTATCATGATTGGATCACAAGACGCTCGGCGATTTGGACCATGAAGACGTTCGACTACATCAATCGTGTTTCTTAACGCTTCTCGCTTAGCGATGTACAAGGGTATGTAGATTCACTCTCCCACTCGTAGATGCTCATCACCATGGATAGATCTTGCGTGTGCGTAGGCAAATTTTGTTTCCCATGCAATGTTCCCCAACAGTGGCATCATGAGCTAGGTCTATGTGTAGATGAGATCACGAGTTGAACACAAAGGAGTTTGTGGGTGTTGATGCTCACATTGCTTCCTCCCTTGGTCATTGTTTGATTTAGCAGTATTGCAGGATGAAGCGGCCCGGACCAACCTTACTCGTATGCTTACGAGAGATCGGTTCCATTGACTGACATGTGACTTCGGTGCATAAACATCTCTGGCGGGTGTATGTCTCTCCTACTCTAGTTGGATCGGATTTGCGTAGGTGAGAATTGTTATTGCTAGATACCCGTAGCAGCCACGTAAGGCGGTCCTTGATAAGGTTGAATAGCAATTTGAGTATCACCATTGTGGTTTTTTGCGTGGGTGAGAATTGTTCTTGCTAGATACCCGTAGCAGCCACATAAAACATGCAACAACAATTAGAGGATGTCTAACTTGTTTTTGTAGGGTATGTTGTGATATGATATGACCAATTACATGATGAGATATATGTGATGTATGAGATGATCATGTTTTGTATAGAATATCACGACTTGCATGTCGATGAGTACGGCAACCGACAGGAGCCATAAGGTTGTCTTTAATTATTGTATAACCTCGTGTCAATCGTTAAATGCTATGTAATGCTTTACTTTATCTCTAAGTGGTAGCAATAGTAGTAGAAGCATGGTGGGCGCGACAACCCCGATGGAGACACAATGATGGAGATCATGATGATGGAGATCATGGTGTTATGCCGGTGACGATGGAGATCATGTTGGTGCTTTGGAGATGGAGATCAAAAGCACAAGTTCATGGCCATATCATGTCACTTATGATTTGCATGTGATGTTAATCCTTTTATGCACCTTGTTTTTTCTTAGGACGACGGTAGCATTATAAGGTGATCCCTCACAAAAATTTCAAGATTAAATTGTGTTCTCCTCGAGTGTGCACCATTGCGAAAGTTCGTCGTGTTGAGACACCACGTGATGATCGAGTGAGATAGACTCTACGTTCACATACAACGAGTGCAAGCCAGTGTTGCACGTGCAGAACACTCGGGTTAAACTTGAAGGGCCTATCGTGTACAGACATGGCCTTGCAACACAAGAGACCAACAGGTCGAACATGAGTCATATAGTAGATATGATCAACATGATGATGTTCAACATTGAAACCACCTCAACTCACGTGATGATCGGACTTGAGTTGGTGAATTTGGATCATGTATCACTCAAATGACCGGAGGGATGCCAATATTAGTGGGAGTTTTTTTAGGAATTTGATTAACTAAACCCATTATCTTGAACAATAGTCTTAGTAACCTTTGCATATTTATGGTGTAAATCAATGGCTCGCGTAGTAGTTCCCCTGAATTTTGATGTGTTCCGTAGAGAAAGCCAAGTTGAAATATGATGGAAGTAACTTTGTGGAATGGGCCCATAATCTAAGGATTATCCCCATGGCTTCCCAGAAAGCTTATGTCCTTGATGCACTGCTTGGTGATCCACCCGCTCTCGTGTCGTCCAAAGACATTAAGAATGTTTGGGAGGCATGTTCTAGAGATTACTCAATAGTTCAATGTGCAATGTTGTATGGCTTAGAACCGGGACTTCAAAGATATTTTGAACGTCATGGAGCATATGAGATGTTCCAGGAGTTGAAGTTTATCTTTGAGAAGAATGCCCAGATCGAGAGGTATGAGACCTCCGATAAGTTCTATGCTTGTAGGATGGAGGAGAATGAGTCTGTTAGTGAACATATACTCAGAATGTCTAGGTATTCGAACCATTTGGCTGAGTTGGGGATGCCCCTTCCGCCGGAGGCGATCACTGACAAAGTTCTTCAATCATTAGCACCTAGCTACAAGAGCTTCGTGATGATCTATAACATGCAAGGGATGAACAAGTTAGTCGCCGAGCTATTTGCGATGCTGAAAGTCGCTGAGTTTGAAATCTAGAAGGAGCATCAAGTGTTGATGGTCAATAAAAGCACTATTTCAAGAAGAATGGCAAGGGCAAGAAGGGAAACTCCAAGAAGAGTGGCAAAGCAGTTGCCCCTCCCGTGAAGAAACCCAAGGCTGGACCCAAGCCAGAAAGTGAGTGCTTTCATTGCAAGGGAACTGGTCACTTGAAGCAGAACTGCCCCAAGTATCTAGCTGACAAGAAGGCGGCCAACACCAAACAAGGTATATATGATATACATGTTATTGATGTGTACCTTATGAGCCCTCATTGTAGTACCTGAGTATTTGATACCGGTTCGGTTGCTCACATTTGCAACTCAAAGCAAGACCTATGGAATAGACGGAGGCTGGCTAAGGACGAACTGGTGATGCGCGTGGGAAATGGTTCCAAGGTTGATGTGATCGTCGTCGGCACACTCGCTCTTCGACTACCATCCGTATTAGTGATGAACCTGAATAATTGTTATTTAGTGCATGTGTTAAGCATGAACATTATATCTGGATCTTGTTTATTGTGAGACGGTTACTCATTTAAATCTCAGAATAATGGTTGTTCTATTTATATGAGTAATATCTTTTATGGTCATGCACCCAATGTGAGGGGTTTATTCCTATTGAATCTCGATAGTGATGATACACATGTTCATAACATTGATGCCAAAAGATGTAGAATTGATAATGGTAGTACCACTTTCCCGTGGCATTGCCGCTTAGGTCACATTGGTGTAAAACATATGAAGAAGCTCCATGTTGATGGACTTTTGGAGTCACTTTATTTCGAATCACTTGAAACCTATGAACCATGCCTCATGGGCAAGATGACTAAGACTCCGTTCTTTGGAAGAAAGGAACGGGCAAGTGACTTGTTGGAAATCATACGTACTGATGTGTACGGTCCAGTGAGCATTGAGGCGCGCGGTGGATATCGTTATTTTCTCACCTTCGTTGATGACTTAAGTAGATATGGGTATATTTACTTAATGAAGCACAAGTCTGAAACGTTTGAAAAGTTCAAGCAATTTCAGAGTGAAGTTGAGAATCATCGTAACTAGAAGATTAAATTCCTATGATATGATCGAGGAGGAGAATATCTGAGTTATGAGTTTGGCAGTCACTTAAGACAGTGTGGAATTGTTTCACAACTGACACCGCCTGGAACACCATAGCGCAATGGTGTGTCCGAACGTCGTAATCGAACCTTATTGGATATGGTGCGTTCTATGATGTCTCTTGACGATTTGCCACTATCATTTTGGGGTTATGCATTAGAGACAACTGCATTCACTTTAAATAGGGCACCATCTAAATCCATTGAGACGACACATATGAACTATGGTTTGGCAAGAAGCCAAAGTTGTCATTTCTTAAAGTTTGGGGATGTGATGCTTATGTCAAAAAGCTTCATCCTGAAAAGCTGGAACCCAAAGTGGAGAAATGCGTCTTCATAGGATACCCAAATGAGATAGTTGGGTATACCTTCTACCTCAGATCCGAAGGCAAAGTGTTTGTCTCTAAAAACGGAACATTTCTTGAGAGAGAGTTTCTCTCGAAAGAATTGAGTGGGAGGAAGATAGAACTTGATGAGGTTGTTGAACCTTTGTTTCAACCAGAGATTAGCGAAGTGCAGAAACATGTTTGTGTAGAGCCTACATTAGTTGAATAGGAAGTTAATGATGATGATCATGAAGCTTCAGATCAAGTTGCTATTGAACCTCGTAGGTGGACAAGGGCGCGTACTGATCCTGAGTGGTACGACAACCCTGTCTTAGAGGTCATGTTGTTGGACAACGATGAACCTACGAGCTATGGAGAAGCGATGATGGGCCCAGATTCCGAAAAATGGTTAGAGGCCATGAAATCCGAGATGGTATCCATGAATGAAAACAAGGTATGGACTTTGGAGGTATTACCTGAAGGGCGTAAGGCCATTTAGAACAAATTGATCTTTAAGAAGAAGACGGACGCAGACGGTAATGTCACCTCTATAAAGCTCAACTTGTGGCAAGGGGTTTTCACAAGTTCAAGGAGTTGAGTATGATGAGACTTTCTCACCCGTAGCGATGCTTAAGTCCGTTAGAATCATGTTAGCAATAGTTGCATATTTCGACTATGAAATTTGGCAGATAGATGTCAAAACAGCGTTCCTTAACAGTTTCCTTAAGGAAGAGTTCTATATGATGCAGCCAAAAGGTTTTGTCGATCCAGAGAATGCTAACAAAGTTTGCAAACTCTAACGATCCATTTATGGATTGGTGCAAGTATCTCGGAGTTGGAATCTTTGCTTTGATGAGGTGATCAAAGCGTTTGGGTTTATACAAGTTTGTTGAGAAGCTTGTATTTACAAGAAAGTGAGTGGGAGCTCTATAGCATTCCTAGTGTTATATGTGGATGGCATATTGCTGATTGGAAACAATATAGAAATACGGGAAACCGTGAAGGAATATTTGAACAAGATTTTTTCAATGAAGGACCTAGGAGAAGCTGCTTTCATATTAGGCATCAAGATCTATAGAGATAGATCGAGACGCTTAATAGGACTTTCATAGAGCACATACCTTGACAATGTTTTGAAGAAGTTCAAAATGGATCAGTCCAAGAAGGGGTTGTTTCCTGTATTGCAAGGTGTGAAGTGGGGTAAGACTCAATGCCTAGTGACTACAGAAGCTAGAGAAAAGATGAGTGTCATCCCCTATGCTCCAGCCATAGGCTCTATCTGTTGGGGAACGTCGCATGGGAAACAAAAAATTTCCTACGCACACGCAAACCTATCCATGGTGATGAGCATCTACGAGAGGGAGAGTGGATCTACATACCCTTGTAGATCGCTAAGCGGGAAGCGTTAAGAAACGCGGTTGGTGTAGTCGAACATCTTCGCGATCCAAATCACTGAGCGTCCCGCGATCTCATCACGATCCGTCCCGCGATCCAATCACGATCCGTCCTGTGAACTCATCACGATCCGTCCGCGATCTCATCACGAACCGTCTCGCGATCTTGATCATGGTCCTTCCGATCTAGCGCCGAATGGACGGCACCTCCTCGTTCAGCACACGTGCAGCTTGATGACGATCTCCACCGTCTTGATCCAGCAAGAGGAGGTGGAGAGGAGAGAGAGAGTTCACCGGCAGCGTGATGGCGCTCCGGTGATGGTGGTGGAGTGATTCCGGCAGGGCTTCGCCTAAGCGCTGCGGAAAACCGATCTAGAGGAGAAACTGTGCACCGGTGAAACGGGTAGCACGTGGCCGGAAATTCTGTCCAAAAACCACCCAATCCACTAGTATATATAGGAGGAGAGGAGAGGAGAGGCAGCCAAGGCCTTTGGGTCGGCCGAAATAGGAGGTGGGAAGCAATCCTACTTCACCTCCAATCCTAGTTGGAGTAGGATTGCCTCCTATTGGCTGATTTTCCACTTTTTGCTTTAGGACTTTCTCTCCTGCGCCATGGGCCTTTGTGGCTGTTTTCCCAGCCCACTAAGGGCTGGTTATTATTATCCCACAGCCCATGGACCTCTTGGGGTCGAAATACCCCTCCCGGAGGCCTCCCAGTACACTACCGGCACTCCCGGTACACTACCGGCACTCCCGGTACACTACCGATGAGCCCGAAACTTTTCCAGAAACCAAACTGGGACTTCCTATATATGAATCTTTACCTCCGGACCATTCCGGAGCTCCTCGTGACGTCCGGGACTCCGAACAAACTTCGGTCACCACCATACATAACTCTACACTACCGAAACGTCACTGAACCTTAAGTGTGCAGACCCTGCGGGTTCGAGAACTATGTAGACATGACCGAGACACCTCTACGGTCAATAACCAATGGCGGGACCTGGACGTCCACATTGGTTCCTACATATTCTACGAAGATCTTTATCGGTCGAACCTCTATGTCAAGGATTCAGTTAATCCCGTATAACGTTCCCTTTGTTCTTCGGTATGTTACTTGCCCGAGATTCGATCGTCGGTATCGCCATACCTAGTTCAACCCCGTTACCGGCAAGTCTCTTTACTCGTTCCGTAATACAAGATCCCATGACTAACACTTAGCCACATTGCTTGCAAGGCTTGTTGTGATGTTGTATTACCGAGTGGGACCTGAGATACCTCTCCGTCACACGAAGTAACAAATCCCAGTCTCGATCCATGCCAACTCAACAGACACCATCGGAGATACCTGTAGAGCACCTTTATAGTCACCCTGTTACGTTGCGACGTTTGATACACACAAGGCACTCCTTCGATATCCGTGAGTTGCATGATCTCATGGTCATAGGAACATATACTTGACAAGCAGAAAACAGTAGCAATAAACTGACATGATCATATGCTATGTTTGTAGTTTGGGTCTTATCCATCACATCATTCTCCTAAGGATGTGATCCCGTTATCACATGACATCTCATGTCCATGGCTAGGAAACCTTAACCATCCTTTGATCAACGAGCTAGTCCATTAGAGGCATACTAGGGACATGGTTTTGTCTATGTATCCACACATGCATTTAAGTCTCCGATCAATACAATTATAGCATGGATAATAAACGATTATAATGAACAAGGAAATATGATAATAACTAATTTATTATTGCCTCTAGGGTATATTTCCAACACTATCGTGTATGCAATGTTGTGCACAAGACCTGATGTCAGCCTTGCCATAAGTTTGGTCGAAGGTTTCAAAGTTATCCAGGAGTGGAGCACTGGACGGCGGTCAAGAATATCCTTAATTACCTGAAAAGGACTAAGGAAATGTTTCTCGTTTATGGAGGTGATCAAGAGCTCGTCGTAAAGGTTTACGTAGATGCAAGTTTTGACACTGATCCGGATGACTCCAAGTCTCAAACCGGATACGTATTTATTCTTAATGGGGGAGCAGTAAGCTGGTGCAGTTCCAAGCAGAGCATGGTAGCTGATTCTACATGCGAAGCGGAGTATATCGCTACCTTGGAGGCGGCAAAGGAAGGTGTCTGGATGAAGGAGTTCATGACAGATCTTGGAGTAGTACCTAGTGCACTGAATCCAATGACTCTATTCTGTCACAACACTGGTGCCATTGCTCTAGCCAAGGAACCAATGTTTCACAAGAGGACCAGACACATAAAGAGACGCTTCAATTCCATCCGCAATTACATCAAGGAGGAGGACATAAATATTTGCAAAGTGCACACGGATGTGAATGTCGCAGACCCGTTGGCTAAACCTCTCCCAAGGTCTAAATATGATCAACACCAGAACTGTATGGGTGTTAGATTCATTACAATGTAAATCACATAGTGATGTGAACTAGATTATTGACTCTAGTGCAAGTGGGAGAGAATAATAAAGTGCAGTAAATCACATAGTGATGTAAATCACAAACCGCAGTAAATCACATTATTGACTCTAGATTTAAATCACATAGTGATGTAAATCACAAAGTGCAGTTATGTTGGAAATATGCCATAGAGGCAATAATAAATTGGTTATTATAGTATTTCCTTGTTCATGATAATCGTTTATTATCCATACTATAATTTTATTGATTGGAAACTCAAATACATGTGTGGATACATAGACAACACTGTGTCCCTAGTATGCCTCTAGTAGACTAGCTCATTGATCAAAGATGGTCAATGTTTCCTAGCCATAGACATGATATGTCATTTGATAACGGGATCACATTATTAGGAGAATGATGTGATGGACAAGACCCAAACTATGAACGTAGCATATGACCGTGTCAGTTTATTGCTATAGTTTCTGCATGTCAAGTATCTATTCCTATGACCATGAGATAATGCAACTCACTGACACCGGAGGAATACCTTGTGTGTATCAAACATCTCAACGTAACTGGATGACTATAAAGATGCTCTACAGGTATCCGAGGGTGTGTGTTGAGCGGGAATGGATCAAGACTGGGATTTGTTACTCCGTGTGGCGGAGAGGTATCTTAGGGCCCACTCGGTAATACAACATCACAACAAGCCTTGAAAGCAATGTGACTAAAGTGTTATCCACGTGATCTTGTATTACGGAACAAGTAAAGAGACTTGCCAGTAACGAGATTGAACTAGGTATAGAGATACTAACGGTGAAATCTCGGGCAAGTAACATACCGAAGAACAAAGGGAACAACATATGAGATTAACTGGATCCTTGACATAGAGGTTCGACCGATAAAGATCTTCGTAGAATATGTAGGACCTATATGGGCATCCAGGTCCTTCTATTGGTTATTGACCGTAGAGGTGTCTCGGTCATGTCTGCATAGTTCTCGAACCCGCATGGTGTGCACACTTAACATTCGGTGATATTTCAGTAGTATTGAGTTATGTATGGTGGTGACCGAAGGTTGTTCGGAGTCCCGGATGAGATCCCGGACATCACGAGGATCTCCGGTAAAGATTGATATATAGTAAGTCTCATTTTGGTCACCGAAAAAGTTTTGGGTACTTCGGTAGTGTACTGGGAGTAGCGGGAGGGTTCCGGAGGACCACCGGGAGGGGCCACCTGCGCCGGGAGGCCACATGGGCCTGAGGAGTGGTGCACCAACCCGTAGTGGTCTGCGAAAACCAGCCCCAAGAGGCCCATGCGGCTGGAGTAGGAGGAAAGGAAAAAAAACAAAAGGTGGGGAGGATTCCAAGTAGGATTGGAATCCTACTTGGAGTAGGATTGGAGGTGGATTCCTGCACCTCCTCTCCACTTCGGCCGACCCAAGAGGAAACCCTAGGGCTGAATCCTCCTCCCTCCCTCCTATATATACTAGAGGATTTTGAGGGCAGCCACAACCCTAATTGCCACGTGATGCCCTATTCTTCCTCTAGATTGTTTCTCCTCTAGATTAGTTCGGCAGAGCTCGGCAAAGCCCTGCCGGATTAGTTCACCACCACCGCCACCATGCCATTGTGCTACTGGAGAAGTCATATACCTCTCCGTTCCCTCTTGCTGGATCAAGAAGGTGGAGATCGTCATCGAGATGTACGTGTGCTGGACGCGGAGGTGTCGTTCGTTCGGCACTAGATCGGGACGGATCGTGATTGCATCGCGGGACGCTTGATGATTTGGATCACAAAGACGTTCGACTACATCAACCGCGTTTCTTAACGCTTCCCTCTTACCGATCTACAAGTGTATGTGGATTCACGCTCCCTCTCGTAGATGCTATCACCATGGATAGATCTTGCGTGTGCGTAGGAAAATTTGTGTTTCCCATGCAACGTTCCCCAACAAAAATGTGTGTGCTTGGATACTGTTTCTAACATTTTATGAATAAATGACAAAGGGTAACAAACTTTTGTAGTAGCTTTGTATAGTTTATTGAAATTAATTACCATCCTATAACCAGTCACTATCCTTTGTAGTATAAGTTCATTTTTATCATTAGGGAAAATAGTTATACCTCCTTGTAACACCCCTGCAATTAAGCTAAAGTAATCCCCTATGATTAGGCTAAGTCATGTTGCTAAAACAGTGCTTGATCATCTCTCATATCTCAGTTCAAATTCCATTTTAAATTCAAATTAATATAATAAGTGAAATACATAAATTCACTGACATGAAAACTAAAATGTTCATAGTGTTGCAAATATTATTTGGATATTTGTCAAGGCGAAAGCAACTTTTCATAAACTGGTTAAAGGCCCTAAAACATTTAAAACACAGGCCAAACAACAATTTAAGTGCCTTTTAAATTGCCTTGCAGGATGGAGGACAAGCCTACCACTTCAACACCACCATCACCCAAGAAGGACACTTGAGTACATGGGTATGGTAACCGCCCTTAGCTTGTTCCAAGCTGGGGAGGTGCCCCGGTATCGTATCATCACCACTTTTGCTATTATCATTTATCTTAGTTCGATCCTTAGATATTTCTTGATCTATTGAAATAAAAATTTAGTGTTGCTTTGCTTAGAGTGCTTGCTTCGCAATCTATCTATCCTTGTAATCGAGTGTGAGAGTTATATAATAAACATTAGTTGAGTTTGTTTGCTTACTTTTATGCATCAATCATAATAATGAAGTAAAAGAAACAAAAAAATCATATGCTAATGCCATGGGGAGTAATGAATTCAAATAGAAAGAACTGTGTTTGATAAAAGTTGTTGGGAGTTAGCAAACATAGTATTAGCCATTAATACAATCCATGTAAAATTATGAAAGAGGAGAGAAGAATCGCATACAAATATACTATCTTGGACATCTTTTATGATTGTGAGCCCCCATCAAATTAATATAATGATCAAATAATATTTTTGGACAAGGAATACAACGTAATGAGTTATGTTTGTTGGCATTCACATAGAAGTTATATTGTCATGGATCCTCTAACATATGGTGCTTGCCTAGGATCTTTTGCTAGCCAAAAACCCACACCAAGTAGAAATACTTCTTGTGCATCCATAATCTTTAAACATAGTAACTTGTCATGAGAGTCCGCCATATCTACATATGGATTGAAGAAGATCATTCAAGTAAGTTGTCGTCGGTGCATAAAGCAATAAAAATTGCTCCTAAATATTTATGATACTTTATTGTAAGGGAGAATAAGCTTTGTACAATCTTGTGATGGCAAAGAAATAAAAGAGACATACTGCATAATAAAGGTTGCTATCATAAGGGGCAATATCAAGTGACGTTCCTTTACATTAAGAGAATGCACATCCAAAAATTAAAAGTGCATGACAACCTCTGCTTCCCTCTATGAAGGTCCTATCTTTTACTTTCATGCAATTACATTTATACAAGAGTCAATTATTTTTATCCCTATTCCAACCTATTAACTCTTTAGTTGGTAAGCATCATGTGTTGGGGAAAGATCCAGGCACATATATCCAGTTGGATGTAGGTGATCATGAGTCATTATTGTTGACATTGTCCTTAAGGTAAATAAGTTGGGTGGCGGAAGTAATACTCTTTAGTTGGTAAGCATCATGTGTTGGGGAAAGATCTAGTCACATATATTCAGTTGGATATAGGTGATCATGAGTCATTGTTGTTGACATTATCATTGAGGTAAATAAGTTGGGTGGCGGAAATAATAAGCCCCTATCCTCCTATGTGTATAATAGAAACATTTATCCAAAAATATGCATTGAGTGTCAGCAATAATAGAAGACTAAATGATAGTTGAGTATGTGGACTTGCTAAAATGAAACGCTCTTACATAGACTCTTCTATGAAATATGATGAATTATGATTGTCTCAATGACTAAGAACATAGTTTGTTGATTATCAATAAAGTTTATGCTTCATACTTTAATTATTATGGATAGATTGTTACTTGTTTATGAGAAGTTATACGATGAAATAGTTGTGGCTATGTAAATATTCATGACGCTCTCATGTCTGTATTCGGTTTTTATCGACACCACTCTCTAATTATGTGGTCATTATTATCGAGTTCGGCTTCCGCTTGAGGACAAGCGAGGTCTAAGCTTGGGGGAGTTGATACGACCATTTTGCATCATGATTTCTTATTGATATTTATATTATTCTTGGTCATAATTCCACTTTATGATACAATTCTTATACATTTTCTTTTTTAATTTAAAAGGTACATCACAAAGAGGGAAATTATCGGAAACTGGAATTCTGGACCCGAAAACTAAGAAAAAGGCAGAAAATTCACTAGACTCGAAATGCCCTGAAATTTCAAGGAGAATTTTCATGGAATATATGTGAATTTATGGAGCAAAAAATATACTAGAGGGGGGCCACCTGTTGGTGCCAAGCCAACAGGGATGCCCTGATGGCTTGAAGGCTCACAAGCAGGCCTCAGGCCCCCCTCTCCTGCTATATGATGGGTTTTGACCTAGAAAAAATGAGGAGGACACTTTTGGGACAAAGCAACACCGTCTCGAGATGGAAACCTGAGCAGAGTCCCTTTTGATATCTGACAGAGAGATTCTGTCGGGGAAACTTCCCTCCGGGAGGGGGAAACTGAAGCCATCGTCATCGCTAACGCTTCCTCCTTCGTGGGATGAGCAATCTTCTCCAACATCTTCAACAACACCATGTCATGTCAAACCCTAGTTCATGTCTTGTATTCAATCTTTGTCTCAAAATCTTAGATTGGTACGTGGAGGCTACTGGTAGTGTCGATTACATATTGTAGTTGATGCTCGTAGGTTTACTTGGTGGAAGATAATATGTTCATATCATTAATCATATTTATTATACCTATGATATTGAACATGGTGACGATTTGTAAGTAGTTACTTTTGTTCCCGAGGACATGGGAGAAGTCTTGTTATAAGTAATCATGTGAAGTTGGTATTTGTTTGATATTTTGATGATTTGTATGTTGTTGATTCCTTTAGTGGTGTTGTGTGAATGCCGACTACATGACACTTCACCATATTTGGGCCTAAAGGAAGGCATTGTGGAGTAATAAGTAGATGATGGGTTGCTAGAGTGACACAAGCTTAAACACTAGTTTATGTGTTATTTCATAAGGGGTTGATTTGGATCCACATGTTTCATGCTATGGTTAGATTTATCTTAATTCTTCTTTTGTGGTTGCGGATGCTTGCGAGAGGGGGTAATCATAAATGGGTTTCTTGTTAGAGTAAGAATAGAACCTTGGCACCGGTCCACCACATATCAAATTATCAAAGTAACGAACGCAAATCAACTAAACATGATGACCATGACTAGATGGAAATTCCCATGTGTTCTGAGGAGTGTTTGCCTTATATAAGAGTACTCTTTGGCTTGTCCTTTGCTATTAAAAGGATTGTGCTCTCTTGCTGCAACTTGTTGGTTTTGCTACTTGTCACTTGTTACGAATTATCTTGCTACAAAACGATCTATCATTGCTACCCACAGCATTTGCAGAGATTAGCTTCCTAAAAATTGATTATCATTTCCTTCTGCTCATAGTTGGGTTTGACACTCTTACTTATTTAAAGGACTACGATTGATCCCATATACTTGTGGGTCATCAGTCGATACCCATTTTCTTACAGTATCAGTGTACAACAGGTTCAGATTGCTTTCGCCATCCATGAGGATGCGGGTCAGGTGAAACTCATTGACAATGGGGTTAAGAACCAATGCCCCAGATCGTCCATGACGGATGCTAGTTGGATGGTATTTTTTGTTGAAAGTGATTGGGCAGTCCATCCATGGTGTATGCCTCAGGGTCACGGGTTTTAGGGCTAGAAAAAGGTCTTGATAACCCAAAAGTATAGGGGATTAGTTGTAGCCTTTCTCGATAAGTAAGAGTGTTGAACCCAACGAGGAGCTAATGGTATAACAAATATTCCCTCAAGTTCTATCGACCATTGATACAACTCTACGCACGCTTAAAGTTCGCTTTACCTAGAACAAGTATGAAACTAGAAGTACTTTGTAGGTGTAAGGGGTAGGTTTGCAAGATAATAAAGAGCACATAAATATAATCTAGGGGCTGTTAAGATAAAGAAACAACTAAGTTAGTCTTAGTAGAGAGATTTTTGTCAAAACAAAGTTATTTGTCCCTAGGCAATTGATAACTAGACCGGTAATCATTATTGCAATTTTATATGAGGGAGAGGCATAAGATAACATACTTTCTCTACTTGGATCATATGCACTTATGATTGGAACTCTATCAAGCATCCGCAACTACTAAAGATCGTTAAGGTAAAACCCAACCATAGCATTATAAGGTATCAAGTCCTCTTTATTCCTATACGCAAACAACCTACTTACTCGGGTATGTGCTTGTGTCACTCATGCCACCCACCATAAGCGAATCATAAAAATATTGCAAACCCTACAACGGGGATCCCTCATGCTTGTGCAACACGGAGAGCACCATAGGGCAACACCAATAATAAAACATGCAACTCAAACCAATCGTGATCATCAATCAACCCATAGGACAAAACGGATCTACTCAAACATCATAGGATAGCCATACATCATTCGGAAATAATATATAGCGTTGAGCACCATGTTTAAGTAGAGATTACAGCGTGGATAAGAGGTGTTGAACCACTTCATAGAGGGGGGAGAGTTTGGTATGACGGCCGTGAAGTTGTTGGTGTAGATTGTCGTCATGATGATGGCCCCGGCGGCCTTCCGGTGCCACCGGGAGACAGGAGGAGAGAACCCCCCCTCCTTCTTCTTCCTTGATCTCCCCCCTAGATGGGAGGATGGTTTCCCCTCTGGTCCTTGGACTCCATGGTGGTGGAGGGGCGGGAGCCCCTCCGAGATTGGATATTTCTCTCTGTTTCCTTCCGTTTCCGCGTTCTCAGATTATGGCCTTTCACCGTTTCTTAAATTCCCGAAGATCCGTAACTCTGAATGGGCTGAAATTTTAACACGATTTTTATCCGGATATTAGATTTCTTGCGACGAAAGAAGGGCACCAACCGCCTTAAAGGGTGACCACAAGCCACCCTGGTGCCACCGGGGGGGTAGGTCGCGCCCCCTGGCTTGTGGGCCCCTCAGGCATCGTCTCGCGTTGATTATTTTTCCAAAAAATCACATATATTCCAAAAAAATCTCCGTAAAGTTTTATCATGCTTGGACTTTGTTTGATATGGATTTTCTATGAAACAAAAAACATGCAACAAACGGTAATTGGCACTGGGCTCTGGATCAATATGTTAGTCCCAAAAATAGTTTAAAAAGTTATCAAAAGTATATGAAAGTTGTAGAATATTGGCATGAAACAATCAATAATTATAGATACGACAGAGACGTGTCAGTATCCCCAAGCTTAATTCCTGCTCGTCCTCGAGTAGGTAAATGATAAAAAATAATATTTTTTGATGTGGAATGCTACCTAGCATAATCTTGATCATATAATCTAATCATGGCATGAATATTAAGATAGGAGTGATACAAAGTAATGGTCTATATCAATCATACTAATAAAGCAATCATGTCTTCTCAAAATATCATGGCTAAAAGAAAGTTATACCTACAAAATCATATAGTCTTGATATGCTCCATCTTCATCACACAAAGTATTAAATCATGCACAACCCCGGTTTTAGCCAAGCAATTGTTTCATACTTTAGTATTCTCAAACCTTTTCAACTTTCACGCAATACATGAGCATGAGCCATGCATATAGCACTACAGGTGGAATACAATATGGTAGTTGTGGAGAAGACAAAAAATAAGGTGATATTCTCACATCAACTAGGCATATCAACGGGCTATGGAGATGCCCATCAATAGATTTCAATGTGAGTGAGTAGGGATTTCCATGCAACGGATGCACTAGAGCTATAAGTGTATTAAAGCTCAAAAAGAAACTAAGTAGGTGTGCATCCAACTCTCTTGCTCACGAAGACCTGGGGCAATTTTGAGGAAGCCCATCATTGGAATATACAAGCCAATTTCTATAATGAAAAGTTCCCACTAGTATATGAAAGTGACAATATAGGAGACTCTCTATCATGAAGATCATGGTGCTACTTTGAAACAGAAGTGTGGAAAAATGATAGTAGCATTGCCCCTTCTCTATTTTCTCTCATTTTTTTGTTTTTCTTGGTGGGCTTATATGGCCTCTTTTATTTTTTTATAAAGTCCGGAGACTCATCCCAACTTGTGAGGGAATCACAGCTTCCATCATCCTTTCCTCACATGGGACAATGCTCTAATCATGATGATCATCGCACTTTTATTTACTTACAACTCAACAACTATAACTCGATACTAGAACAAAATATGACTCTATATGAATGCCTCCGGTGGTGTACCGGGATGTGCACTGATCTAGCATAGCAATGAGATAAAAAATGGACAAGCCATGAAAACATCATGCTAGCTATCTTACGATCATGCAAAGCAATATCACAATGATGGTACATGTCATAATAAACGGAATGGTGGAAGTTGCATGGCAATATATCTACGAATGGATATGGAAATTCCATAATAGGTAGGTATGGTGGCTATTTTTAGGAAGAGAATATGGTGGGTTTAATGCACCGACAAAAGTTGCCCGATACTAGAGAGGCTAGCAATGGTGGAAGGGTGAGCGTGCGTATAATCCATGGACTCACATTAGTCATAAAGAACTCACATACTTGTTGCAAAAGTCTATTAATTATCGAAGCAAAGTATTAGACGCATGCTCCTAGGGGATAGGTTGGTAGGAGTTAACCATCGCGTGCTCCCGACCTCCACACAAAGGATGACAATCAATAAATAAATCATGCTCCGACTTCTTCACATAACGGTTCATCATACATGCATGCTATGAGAATCACAAACTTTAACACAAATATTTCTACCAATCGACAATTACTCACTAGCATGACTCTAATATCACCATCTTTATATCACAAAACTATTGAAAGGAATCAAACACATCATATTTAGTGATCTACAAGTTTTATGTAGGATTTTATGACTAACCATGTGAATGACCAACTCATGTTAACTCTCTAAATAGATATAAGTGAAGCATGAGAGTTTAATTCTTTCTAAAAAAGATATGTCCACGCTCTAACAAATATAAGTGGAGGAAAAGATCATTCTACAAATGGCGGTTTTCTATGTGTAGAGAAACACACAATCCAAACTTCAAATGATATAAGTGAAGCACATGAAGCATTCTATAAAGCCATACTCAAAAGATATAAGTGATGTGCATGAAGAATTCTATAAATCTACCAAGGACTATCTCATACCAGCATGATGCATTATTAAAATAAAAATAAAAAACACACTACGTTCCAAGATTAACGCATATCATGTGACGAATAAAAATTTGCTCCAAGTAAAATTACCGATGGTTGTTAGAAGAAAGAGGGGATTCCTTCTGGGGCATCCCCAAGCTTAGTTTCTTGGGAGTCCTTGAATATTACCTTGGGGTGCCTCGGGCATCCCCAATCTTAGGCTCTTCCCACTCCTTATTCCTTTGTCCATCGTGATCTCACCCAAAACTTCAAAACTTCAATCACACAAAACTTAACAAAAACCTCGTGAGATACGTTAGTATAATAAAACAAATCACCACTTTAAGTATTATTGCAAACCCATTCATATTTTGTTTTTGCATTGTATCTACTGTATTATAACTTCTCTATGGCTTAAACCACTGATAAAATCGATAGTTTCATCAAAACTAGCAAAACAATGCATCAAAAATAGAATCTGTCTTAAACAGGACAGTTTGTAGCAATCTGAATATTTACTACACTTATGTATCTCTAAAAATTCTGATAAATTAGTGAAAAATAAAAATAATACTAGTTGTACTGTGTAAAAAATTCAGAAACTTTGAACATTCTAGTAAAAAATGTAAATAAACGCACTACAGCCAAAGTTTCTGTTTTTGCACTGCACACACCAAACAAGCAATCTAATCATCCTAAAGGCAAATCTTGGCACATTATTTTTATAATACAAGGATTTATACAAGGGGATAATTATTTTTGTTGAAAAGTTTCTGTAATTAAGATTCGCAAAGTTTCCATGGGCATGAACAAAGTTCAAGGAGCTCCCCCACTTCAACGGTGCTCGTCCTTATTACTTTCACTTCTCTTTTTGAAAAAGTTTTAGGTTAACCACTTTATTTTTTTTGTTTCTAAACTATATAAAAGAACACAACATAAAAAAATGACTCTCTAAAACTTCCGGGTTGTCTCCCTGGCAGCACTTTCTTTAAAGCCATTAAGCTAGGCATATGGTGCTAAAGTAATGCATCCACCCGGATCCCAAGGTATATCAAAGCCAATTTTAATTAACAATGATTTGTAATTTAGTAGTGAGCACAAAGTAACATATATCATGCAACAACAAAGTCTAACTCTCTTCCTATGCATCGGCGTGTCCTAAAAGAACAATTCATGCACACAAAGTGAAGGTCGATACATAGCATAAGCAGTTTCTTGCAATTCTATTGTGTTGGAAACATAGAGAGGTGGAGATGTAGTTCCTCTCTCGTAATAATTGCAAGTAGGAGCAGCAAGCACATGCATATTATACTTATCAAAATCATCATGTGCAATAGTAGAACGCAACCCATCAATATAATCCTTAATAAGCGCAAACTTCTCCGATATAGTATAGTTGGGAGAATTCA
Organism: Hordeum marinum; assembly: GCA_022496015.1. Taxonomy (NCBI): domain Eukaryota; kingdom Viridiplantae; phylum Streptophyta; class Magnoliopsida; order Poales; family Poaceae; genus Hordeum; species Hordeum marinum. The sequence goes on along the minus strand of CM039677.1, from coordinate 332,835,523 downwards.
AAAATATAATAGGACTATCATGCATGGGTGCAATAGCAACAATTTCATTCTTAACATAAGGAACTATAGCAAGTTCATCTCCATAAGCATAATTCATATTGACATCATGGCCACAAGTATAGCAAGCACCAATTTCATCAAAAAGGGATATTTCTAATGAATCCAAGGGATCATAGCAATCAACATAGCATTCATCCTTTGGTAAGCATGAATGGAAATTAAACAATGTATGAGTTGAAGAGTTACTCTCATTAGAAGGTGGGCATGGTATCTAGTCTGCTCTTCCTCCTTTTATTCTTTGCTCTCCTCGTCATCTTTTTCATCTAATGAGCTCACAGTTTCAGGAATTTCTTCTTTCATAGATTCCTGCAAACTATTAGTCTCTTCTTGGATAGCAGAATATTTCTCAATAAAAGCATTAATACCGGCATTATATTTATAATTCTCATAGAAATATCGAAGTATAGAAAGATTTTCAGATCTATAAACAACATCATCATAATTTTCATACTCCTCAAACAAACATTTAATTTCACAAGCACCCATAAAAGCAATGAATTCTTTTATTCATTCCACATAATAGTAATCATATATACCATTAGCATAAGAATTTGAGGTTTCATTATCATTAAATTTACATGAAAAGGGAAGGTGTGGAACCTTCATCCTAGAGCAACAAGTATAATCATATCTCAAGCATAAATTCCGAGCATACCAATGTAACCTATGAATTTGATCCCATAACAGTTTCCCTTTTTGAGTCAAGAGATAATCCCTAAATTATTCACGTTAATCCAATGTGTGTTCCATTATATAATTGAATGGGGTTTTTGTTGGACATATTCCCTAGAGGCAATAATAAATTAGTTATTATCATATTTCCTTGTTCATGATAATCATTTATTATCCATGCTATAATTGTATTGATCGGAGATTTAGATGCATGTGTGGATACATAGACAAAACTATGTCCCTAGTATGCCTCTAATGGACTAGCTCGTTGATCATAGATGGTTAAGGTTTCCTAGCCATGGACATGAGATGTCATTTGATAAATGGGATCACATCATTAGGAGAATGGTGTGATGGACAAGACCCAAACTACAAACGTAGCATATGCTCGTGTCAGTTTATTGCTACTGTTTTCTGCATGTCAAGTATATGTTCCTATGACCATGAGATCATGCAACTCATGGACATTGGAGGAGTGCCTTGTGTGTATCAAACGTCGCAACGTAACTGGGTGACTATAAAGGTGCTCTACAGGTATCTCCGAGGGTGTCTGTTGAGTTGGCATGGATCAAGACTGGGATTTGTTACTCCGTGTGACGGAGAGGTATCTCAGGGCCCACTCGGTAATACAACATCACAATAAAGCCTTGCAAGCAATGTGACTAAGTGTTAGTCACAGGGTCTTGTATTGCAGAACGAGTAAAGAGACTTGCTGGTAACGAGGTTGAACTAGGTATGGAGATACCGACGATCGAATCTCGGGCAAGTAACATACCGAAGAACAAAGGGAACATCATACGGGATTAACTGAATCCTTGACATAGAGGTTCGACCGATAAAGATCTTCGTAGAATATGTAGGAACCAATATGGGCATCCAGGTCCCGCTATTGGCTATTGACCGTAGAGGTGTCTCGGTCATGTCTACATAGTTCTCGAACCCGCAGGGTCTGCACACTTAAGGTTTGGTGACGTTTCGGTAGTATAGAGTTATGTATGGTGGTGACCGAAGGTTGTTTGGAGTCCCACATGAGATCCCGGACGTCACGAGGAGCTCTGGAATGGTCCGGAGGTAAAGATTCATATATAGGAAGTCCCATTTTGGTCGCTGGAAAAGTTTCGGGCTCATCGGTAGTGTACCGGGAGTGCCGGTAGTGTACCGGGAGACCGCCGGGGGGGGGGGTATTTCGACCCAAGAGGCTTCATGGGCTGTGGGAGAGTAAATACCAGCCTTTTGTGGGCTGGTGGAAGTCCCACACAAGGCCCATGCGGCTGGGAGAAAAAGCCCAAAGGGAAAAAGGTGGAAAAAGGCCAAAAAAAGGAGGAATCCTAGTCCTAATAGGATTGGAGGAGGAGTCCTCCTCTCCTCCCCACTTTGGCCGACCCAAGGGCTGGCTTTTTGGCAGCCAAGTCTCCTCCTCCTCTCCTCCTATATATACTAGAGGATTTTAGGGTTTTGGCACAGAATTTTCAGCCACGTGCTACCCGTTCCTCTAGTGCATACTTTCTCCTCTAGATCGGTTTTCTGCAGTGCTTAGGTGAAGCCTTGCCGGAATAGCTCCACCACCATCGCCGCAGCGCCGTTATGCTGCCGGAGAACTCTTCTACCTCTCCGCTCCCTCTTGTTGTACCAAGAAGGCGGAGATCATCATCAAGTTGTACGTGTGCTGAACGCGGAGGTGCCGTCCGTTCGGCCCTAGATCGGAAGGACCCTGATCAAGATTGCGAGATGGATTGTGACGAGATCGTGGGACGGATCATGATGAGATCATGGGACGAATCGTGATGATATCATGGGACGGATCGTGATGAGATCGTGGGATGGATCGTGATGAGTTTGCGGGACGGATCGTGATTGGATCGCGGGACGGATCATGATGAGATCGTGGGACGCTCGGCGATTTGGATCGCGAAGACGTTCGACTACACCAACCGTGTTTCTTAACGCTTCCCGCTTAGTGATCTACAAGGGTACGTAGATCCACTCTCCCTCTCGTAGATGCTGATCACCATGGATAGATCTGCGTGTGCGTAGGAAAATTTTTGTTTCCCATGCAACGTTACCCAACAGTGGCATCATGAGCTAGGTCTATGTGTAGATGAGATCTCGAGTAGAACACAAAGAGTTTGTGGGTGTTGATGCTTAGATTGCTTCCACCCTGGTCGGATTTTGGTTCAGCGGTATTGTGAGATGAAGCGGCCCGGACCAACATTACTCGTACGCTTACGAGAGACCGGTTCCCTCGAGCGCAACTTGTTGCATAGATGGCTTGCGGGTGCGAGTTTCTCTCACTTTAGTTGGATCGGATTCGACAAAGGCAGTCCTTGAGAAGGTTGAAAAGCAACTAGTGTATCACCGTTGTGATTTTTGCATAAATGAGAATTGTTCTTGCTAGATACCCGTAGCAGCCACGTAAAACATGCAACAACAATTAGAGGACGTCTAACTTGTTTTTGTAGGGTATGTTGTGATATGATATGGCCAATTACATGATGTGATATATGTGATGTATGAGATGATCATGTGATGTATAGATTATCACGACTTGCATGTCGATGAGTATGGCAACCGGCAGGAGCCATAGGGTTGTCTTTAATTATTGTATGACCTGCATGTCAATCATTAAGTGCTATGTAATGCTTTACTTTATCGCTAAACGGTAGCAATAGTAGTAGAAGCATGTTGGCGTGACAACCCCGATGGCGACACGTTGATGTAGATCAAGATGATGGAGATCATGGTGTCATGCCGGTGATGATGGAGATCATGCTGGTGCTTTCATGATGGAGATCAAAAGCACAAGTTCATGGCCATATCATGTCACTTATGATTTGCATGTGATGTTAATCCTTTTATGCACCTTGTTTTTTCTTAGGACGACGGTAGCATTATAAGGTGATCCCTCACTTAATTTCAAGATAAATTGTGTTCTCCCCGAGTGTGCACCGTTGCGAAAGTTCTTCATGTCGAGACACCACGTGATGATCGGGTGTGATAGACTCTACGTTCACATACAACGGGTGCAAGCCAGTGTTGCACATGTAGAACACTCGGGTTAAACTTGACGAGCCTAGCATGTATAGACATGGCCTCGGAACACAAGAGACCGAAAGGTCGAACATGAGTCATATAGTAGATATGATCAACATGATGATGTTCACCATTGAAACCACCTCAACTCACATGATGCTCGGACTTGAGTTGATGAATTCGGATCTTGTCTCACTCGAATGCCTGGAGGGATGTCAATTTGAGTGGGAGTTCTTAAGTAATATGATTAATTGAACTCATTATCATGAACATAGTCAATAGTGTCTGTACAAATTATGTTGTAGATTACTTGCTCGCGCTGTAGCTCCCTTGAATTTTTATATGTTCCTAGAGAAATAGAGTTAAAAGATGTTGGTAGCAATATTGCGGACTGGGTCCATGATCTGGGGATTGTCCTCATTGCTGCACAAAAGGCTTATGTCCTTAATGCACCGCTCGGTGCGCCAACCCCTCTAGCGTCGTTTGTAGATGTTGTGAACATCTGACAGGCACGTTCTGATGACTACTTGATAGTTTAGTGCGTCATGCATTACGACTTAGAATTGAGGCTCCGAAACATTTTGAACGTCATAGAACATATGAGATGTTCTAAGAGCTGAAATTAGGATCTCAGGCTCATGCCCATGTTGCGAGATATGAGATCTCCAACAAGATTCTTTGCCTGCAAGATGAAGGAGAATAGCTCAATCCTTGAGCATGTGCTCAGATTGTCTGGGTGCTACAATCACTTGAATCGAGTGGGAGTTGATATTCCAGATAAGATAGTGATTGATATAGTTCTCCAAGTCACTGTCACTAAGCTACTAGAACTTGGTGATGAACTATAAAATGCCAGGGATAGAAATAATGATCCCTGAGCTGTTCGCGATGTTTGACACCACGAAGGTAGAAATCAAGAAGGAGCGTCAAGTATTGATGGTTAGTAAAACCACTAGTTTCGAGAAGAGCAAGGAGGGAAACTTCATGGATGGCAAGTCAGTTGCTGCTCCAGTGAAGCAACCCAAAGTTGAACTCAAACCCGAGACTAAGTGCTTCGATTATGAGGAGAGCGGTCGCTGAAGCAGAACAAACCTAGATACTTGGTAGATAAGAAGGCTGGCAACGTCAACAGAAGTATATTTGATATACGTGTTATTGATGTGTACCTTGTTAGTACTCCTAGTAGCTCCTGGGTATCGGATACCGGTTCAGTTGCTAAATGTTAGTAACTCGAAATAAAAGCTACGGATTAAACGGAGAACTAGCTAAGGGTGAGGTGACGATGTGTGTTGGAATTGTTTCCAAGGTTGATGTGATCGACATGGCATGCTCTCTCTACCTTTGGGATTAGTAACAAACCTAAATAAGTGTTATTTGGTGTTTTGCGTTGAGCATGAACGTGATTAGATCGTGTTTATTTCAACACGGTTATTCATTTAATTTAGAGAATAATGGTTATTCTGTTTACATGAATAATACCTTCAATGGTCATGCACCCAGTGAGAATGGTTTGTTGAATCTTGATCGTAGTAATACACATGTTCATAACATTGATGCCAAAGGATGCAAAGTTAATAATGATAGTAGCTCATACTTGTGGCACTGCCGCTAAATGTCATATTGGTATAAAACGCATGAAGAAACTCCATGCTGATGGATCTTCGGACTCTTTCGATTTCGAATCGGTTGAGACATGCGAACCATGCCTCTTGGTCAAAGATGACTAAGGACCCCGTTTTCTGGTTTGACAGAGTGGGCAAGTGATTTGTTGGAAATGATACATGTTTCCTTGTTGAATGGGGTTTTGTTGGAAATATGCCCTAGAGGCAATAATAAATTAGTTATTATCATATTTCCTTGTTCATGATAATCGTTTATTATCCATGCTATAATTGTATTGATCGGAGACTTAGATGCATGTGTGGATACATAGACAAAACCATGTCCCTAGTATGCCTCTAATGGACTAGCTCGTTGATCAAAGATGGTTAAGGTTTCCTAGCCATGGACATGAGATGTCATTTGATAAATGGGATCACATAATTAGGAGAATGGTGTGATGGACAAGACCCAAACTACAAACGTAGCATATGATCGTGTCAGTTTATTGCTACTATTTTCTGCATGCTAAGTATATGTTCCTTTGACCATGAGATCATGCAACTCACGGACATCGGAGGAGTGCCTTGTGTGTATCAAACGTCGCAACGTAACTGGGTGACTATAAAGGTGCTCTACAGGTATCTCCGAGGGTGTCTGTTGAGTTGGCATGGATCAAGACTGGGATTTGTTACTCCGTGTGACGGAGAGGTATCTCAGGGCCCACTCGGTAATACAACATCACAATAAAGCCTTGCAAGCAATGTGACTAAGTGTTAGTCACGGGATCTTGTATTACAGAACGAGTAAAGAGACTTGTTGGTAACAAGGTTGAACTAGATATGGAGCTACCGACGATCGAATCTCGGGCAAGTAACATACCGAAGAACAAAGGGAACATCATACGGGATTAACTGAATCCTTGACATAGAGGTTCGACCGATAAAGATCTTCGTAGAATATGTAGGAACCAATATGGGCATCCAGGTCCCGCTATTGGTTATTGACCGTAGAGGTGTCTCGGTCATGTCTACATAGTTCTCGAACCCGCAGGGTCTGCACACTTAAGGTTTGGTGACGTTTCGGTATTATAGATTTATGTATGGTGGTGACCGAAGGTTGTTCGGAGTCCCGGATGAGATCCCGGACGTCACAAGGAGCTCCGGAATGGTCCGGAGGTAAATATTCATATACAGGAAGTCCTATTTTGGTCACCGGATAGATCTGCGTGCACGTAGGAAATTTTTTGTTTACCATGCAACATTACCCAACAGTGTTCTCAGGATTATTAAAGTAGTGCATAATATCTTTCACATAACGAGTATGAAACTAGAAGTACTTTGTAGGTGTAACGGGATAGGTTTGCAAGATAATAAAGAGCACATAAATATAATCTAGGGGATGTTTAGTTAAAGAAACAACTAAGTTAGTCTTAGTAGAGAGCTTTTTGTCAAAACAAATTTATTTGTCCCTAGGCAATCGATAACTAGACCGGTAATCGTTATTGCAATTTTATATCAGGGAGAGGCATAAGCTAACATACTTTCTATACTTGGATCATATGCACTTATGATTGGAAATCTAGCAAGCATCCGCAACTACTAAAGATCATTAAGGTAAAACTCAACCATAGCATTATAAGGTATCAAGTCCTCTTTATTCCCATATGCAAACAACCTACTTACTCGGGTTTGTGCTTCTGTCACTCACGCCACCCACCATAAGTGAATCATAAACGTATTGCAAACCCCACAGCAGGGATCCCTCATGCTTGCTCGGCACGGAGAGCACCATAGGATAGCACCAATAATAAAACATGCAACTCAAACCAATCATGATCATCAATCAACCCATAGGACAAAACGGATCTACTCAAACATCATAGGATAGCCATACATCATTGGGAAATAATATATAGCGTTGAGAAGCATGTTTAAGTAGATATTACAGCGGGAAGAAGACGTGTTGAACCGCTGCATAGAGGGGGAGAGAGTTGGTGATGACGGCGGCGAAGTTGTTGGTGTAGATCGCCGTCACGATGATGGCCCCGAGGGTGTTCCGGTGCCACCGGGAGAGAGGGGGAGAGAGCCCCATCCTTATTCTTCATCCTTGACCTCCCCCATAGATGGGAGGAGGGTTTCCCCTCTGGTCCTTCGCCTCCATGGCAGCGGAGGGGCGGGAGCCCCTCCGAGATTGGATCTTTCTCTCTGTTTCCTTCTGTTTCCGTGTTCTCAGATTCTGGCCTTTCACCATTTCTTAAATTCCTGGAGATCCGTAACTCCGATTGGGCTGAAATTTTAACATGATTTTTATCCGGATATTAGCTTTCTTGAGGCGAAAGAAGGGCACCAACCGCCTTAAGGGGTGACCACAAGCCACCCTGTCGCGGCCAGGGGGTAGGCCGCGCCCCTGGCTTGTGGGCCCCTCGCGCGTCATCTCGCGTTGATTCTTTTTCCCTAAAATCACATATATTCCAAAAAAATTCTCCGTAAGTTTTTACTGTGTTTGGACTTCGTTTGATATGTATTTTCTATGAAACAGAAAACATGCAACAAACAGGAACTGGCACTGGGCACTGGATCAATATGTTAGTCCCCAAAATTGTATAAAAAGTTGCCAAAAGTATATGAAAGTTTTAGAATATTTTCATGAAACAATAAAAAATTATAGATACGACGGAGGCGTATAACCATCCTGAAGTACCATCTTCCTCTCCTTCTTAGGAATGTGTGGGTGGGCGGCTTATCCGAGGTGTCGTGTATTTGGCAAGGTTTGTCCAGTATCTTGTCCAGAGCGCTTGAGCCGTCCCTCCTCCCCTTAAAGGGTATTTTCTTTGGTCCATCCAATGAACCATTGAACCTTGCATTGAGTGTGGGATCATCGGCATCATTGTCATTGTTCTTATTTCGGCGCTTATTTCTATTGCGCCTAGGTTTGCTGTTCTCGTTACGTACTTTCGTGGTGCTAGGGTCGCTTTTGTGAGAACTATGGCTAGCCAACTATCCTCGCCCACACAAAAACGAGTCATTAATGAGCTAAGGGCTGCCATGGTCCTCGACTTATCCTATCCGAGTTGTCGTGCTAGCAATTCATCTCGGATGGTGTGCCTGAAGGTTGCAATTGCCTCGGCGATTGGACAGTCAACGATGTGGTTCTTTTTAGTCAAGAATTGGTTCCAAAACTTTAGAGCTGACTCACCCTCTGTTTGGACATTGTGGATGAGGTCGTCGGCATCCGGGGCCGAACACCGGTACCCTAGAAGTTTTCCCTAAAGGCCTCCTTAAGTTCCTCCCAGCTTTCAATAGAATTTCGTGGGAGGCTGTGGATCCAATGCCTTGTTGGTCCTTTAAGTTTCAGCAGCAGGTATTTTATGGCGTGCAGGTCATCACCTTGGGCCATGTGTATGTGAAGAAGGAAATCTTCTATCCAAACGATAGGGTTGGGTATTCCGTCATATGGATGTATGTTTATGGGTTTAAACCCCTCTGGAAACTAGTGCTCCATTACTTCATCTGTAAAATAGACTGGATGTGTCGTAGCTCTATGTTGAGGCATGTCCTGGTGAGTGTAGGATATCACCCGCATGCATTGTCGTTCCTGGGCTTGCCCCTGCCTATCTAACTAGGCATCATACCCTTCGAGGCCGGCCGACGCGTTCTCCCTTGCTCCGTAGATGGATCGGGGAGGGGTTCTATTTGCATGTATCTTGGTGCGCAAGTCAAAGGCCTCGGGGTAGTCAACCGGGCTTTTGCCACGAGGGTGATTTTTCCTGGAGGGCTCTTTATGTGCTTCCGTTGTCCAATATCGTCCTCTAGGGGTGGGGTTGACATGGCCTGCATGACCGTACTCGAGGGGCTCGTTATTTGCCACCTCGTCAACGAAGTCGGGTAGCAACTTCCGACGTGGGTATGATTTGGTTGCCGTACACTGGGCTTCGAGCTGCTCTTTGGCCGTGAGCACCTATGTCCATTTCTCATTTAGTGCATTTTCATGGGTTTGCAGCTCTCGCTGTTTCCTTTTCATGCTTTGCGTTGTTGCTATTAGCCGACGTTGGAAATGTCTCTGCTCGGCCGAGTCTTTGGGGACTTCAAAGTCCTCGGGTCCGAGGCTGTCATCATCCTCAAACGGGGGGAGGCGGTCCTTGTCAGACCTTGATCGAATGCTTCCATGCCCCTATGATCATCCGCGGGTGTGCTCATGGGCTTGTCCTGCTGAGTGTGCTCGGCTTCATCGTTATTGTCTTTGTTGTCGGCCTCGCCAGGGCCGGCATCGCCATTTGCAGTGCCAGTGGTGTTATCTTTAGCCTGTTATTACCCTTCGGCTTTCTCTTTGGGCGACGACGTTTGGAGCTTTCCTTGGGATTCTCCTCGAGTTCTTTCTTGAGGGTGTCTACCATATAAACATCATAGGTAATGTGGCGACTCAATCCCCTGTACGAGGTGTGGCCGTAAGTAATGTCATTTAGTGCTACCGCGGTCTTCATCCATGTCGGCATCCTCGTCGGACCCAAAGTCAAGCATGTCGGTTAAATCCTCAATCGTAGCGACTAAGTGGGCGGTGAGATTAAAATTTCCTGATCATCAGCTTTACATCTGCCCTGATCGTACACCACACACGAGATTGCCAAATTTTGGATTCGATTGAGTATCTCGTTTAATTATGAGAGCTCTTCGGCATCGAGTTGGGCCGATTTGGAGAAGTGTATTTGGGTTGCTTGATGCGTACCCGATGTCTAGACCATCTTGGGTCAGTTTTAGATTGGCCGTCAGGGTGGATTCCTCGAAGGCCACGACCTGATCCGAAGACAAGGTCGGCTCCAAGCCATATTCCGAAGAGGCGTTAGCCAAGTTGACCCTAGCGGCCAGCGGTCCACCTCTGGGATTGGTTTTGTCAGGAGGTCGAATTCGAGAATCATATTGAAAACCAGATCTGGAGGCGCTATGACAAAGGGATCCTCAGATCAATCTATGATCCGTTCCGATAGAACTAGGTCACCCCAGGCATCTACAATGTCGGTTACCATCTAAAGACTACATGCCGAACAAATCATCCTTCCTTGGAGTGTATGCCAGGTCTTCGGGAGAGCCTGACATGCTCACACCTCTGCTGAGGTTCTCCAAAGTCCTTCCTCCTCATCGGGGGCCCAGTCCGGCCGATGGACTAGATCAGCTCAGCTGGGACCCCCTAGTCCAGGACACCATCACCAGTGCCTGATGTAATGAAACCGACGGAGAAGCTGCGACGACCGATGGCTGTTGCACCTGATCGACATGACAAGTTGCGACCAACCGACAAAAATGCTGGAATCCTAGCGATGATGATGTTGTAAGCCTGTAACCGATCATTGGAGATGCTGGAAACCCCATGATGGAGAAGGTACAATCATACGTTGAAGAAGCTGCACCCCCGATAACGATGCTACAATCGGCCATTGGAGAGGCTGGGACCTCAACTGGAGAAGCTATGACCGGTCGCTGGAGAAGCTGTAACCCCTAGTGACGATACTACAACCAACCACTCGAAAAGCTCGAACCCCAAGCAAGAGAAGCTACGAGCGGTCATCAGAGAAACTGTACCCCCCCCCCCCGATGATGCTGGAACCGGCCACTGTAGAATCTGGGACCCCAAGCTAGAGAAGCTACGACCGGCCGACAGAGATGTTGAAATCAACCATCAGAAAAGATGTGGCACTGAGCAGGAGAAGCTATGACCGGTCACCAGAGATGTTGCAATCGACCATCGGAGAAGCTGTGACCCTGAGCCGAAGAAGCTATGACCGACCGCGAAAGATGTTGCAATCGACCATCAGAGAAGTTGTGACCCGGGCATGTAGAAGCTACGAACGGTCGATGGTGTGTAAGATGGTGATGTTGCGACCTAGACGGTGGCACTGCAAGGAGCCATAACATGCAAGGGGGCGACTATTGCTGCCTGACGAGAGCGGCGATTGTTCTCATTGGGGCGCGAGGCCTCACAACGGTGCTTTCTCTAGGTTGAGAGATTTTTTAGAGGAATTGGTTGGGAGCGGTTTGCTGTGTTGATCACTTTTTGTGAGAAAGGGAGAGAAAGGTGGAAGGATTACAACCAGAGGAAGCTGAAAAACCGCATCGCACTGTTGCACGGCAACCTGCTGAAATTTGGGTCAGATGACCAACGCCTAGCAGTGCACTGCCCTAAAATTTAATCCTACACACCGATACCTACGTTGAAGAATATTTCTAGTGATTATGATCTCTCAAATTTTCCTATGCATGTTTGCCTCCTCCAGAGTGGATTTTTGGATCCCACGTGCATTGAAGGACCTTATTTTAAATAGTTTAAAAATTACATTTAAAGTTCCAATTTTTTCCAAAAAGAATTCTACATGATAGTATGGATGTATATTACACATGTGTAAAGTATGATGACGAAATAGGTAAACGTTTGCGCTATACAAAAATGACAAAATGATGATTTCTAAACAGTGAATAACACTTGGATTGTTCATCTTTCCAAAATCATAATTTTATCATTTTGTGTAGCTCACATGGTTATTTATTTCAGCATCATTATTTGCATGTGTGTAATACACGTCCATATAAACATGTTGAATGTATTTTAGAATTTGTTGAAACTTCAAGTCAACTAATATAAAAGCATTTAGATTACTACTTTAGTGATCTAAATGTTTTTATAATGATTTACGGAAAGAGTACTATTTTGTCATTCTTTAAAATGTAGGCCTCACTCGAGCTCATCGTCCAAAGTGACTTTTTAGCTTCCTTCGCTGCTTTCTAGCGTGCCATCCCATTCCCTTGCATAGTACCATCATTTTGACAATAAATTCGGCATATTTTTGCAGCAAACTTAATAAATACTCTCTCCGTTCTCGATATAAATTCTTAAAGAAATCTCTACAATGATTTATATTTTAAAAACGGAGGGAGTATAAAGTTGTGTTAAAGCAGCCACGAATAATATAAATCGGAAGGAGTGCATAGATTCAGTTAACGTATCGACAAATATCACAATATGGTGCAGCATTGGTTTACACAATTTGTGCAGAATAACTGATAATAAAACTTCATGAATTACAATTAGCATTCCACTCTGTATGGTGACTCCTAAAAGAATCCTGAAAGCAAATAGCAGCTGCAATACGCATGTACGCAGATTACAGGCTAGTTGTTTTACACCGCTACAGTTTTCTCGCTGGTCCTTCGATCAGCATCCTCTCCTTTTCAATCTCGACTCCCATGTACCTGTCAGTCAGGTTACAGACAGCGGGCGCACATTTCAGTTGATCCATCGTGGCTAGAACATTGCCCAGAATTACCAAGAAAATGAGAGCAATGCTACCTGCCGAGCATCATGACGGTGGCCTGCGGGTTGGTCCCCGGCGAGGCATTGAACGTGGAGCCGTCGATGACGCGCAGCGCTTCAATGCCGAGGACCCGGTAGTCCCGGTCGACGACTCTGCCGACCTGGCACCCGCCGTGGTAATGCCAGATGGTCATCACGGTGTCCCTGCAGAACTGCTCGAGCGCCGCGGGGTCGCTGCCGCCGCGCACGCGCATCAGGTTCACCGGGAACTCCGCCGTGACGTTGAGCATGGCCGGGAACGCGAAGTTGGGGTACGCGAACCGCGAGAAGGCCCTGGAGCGGATGACCCGCTCGATGGCCTCGATGCCGGCGACGCAGCGCCGGAGGTCGTCCGGGTGGGCGAAGTAGTTGAACTGGACTATGGGGTTGTCGTCGGGGTCCAGGTTGCGGAGCGCGAGGCTGCCCGTGGACTGCGGGCCGAGGACCTTCTCCAGGATGAAGCCGCCGCGGAGCGCCGCGTCCGGCACGCGGCTCATGGCCTCCACGGCGCGCGCGATGGCCTCCGGCGTGCGCTGCTTCGGGGGCACCGTCGGGAGCTGCCCCGTCTGCGGGGAGAACATGCCGAAGACGCGGGCTTCTCGCGCGCCTTCGCCGCTGGTGGAGGCGGTGCGGGTGGTCCAGTCGGAGCCGCTGGCGCCCTCGATGTAGCTGCCGAACCTGGTGATGCCGACGACCTGGATGAGCGACACCTCGACGGGCGACGGCGACGGCACGTAGATGGCGTTCATGGGGTTGTCGGACATGCCCTGCCCGACCCCGGGGTTGTCGACGACGACGTCGAGGCCGAACGACCGGAGGTGGTCCGAGGGCCCGACGCCGCTGAGCATCAGCAGCTGCGGGCTGCCGAGCGCCCCCGCCGACAAGATGATCTCGTTGGCGTCGCCCTGGTTGAGGTACGCCACGTGAACCATGCCCAGCGAGTCGCGGAACACCACGCCGCGCGCCACGGGCTTGGTGTCTGCACATCAGAAAACTCGTTGGCGCCTGAACTCGTCGACCAAATCATTCGCGCCACGGCAATATTGCGCGGCTTTATGCCGTTAACGAACTTAACGGTCAGTTGGCAGTGCAATCTTTAAACAAGACTATACCTTTGTAACTGAACAAGATCCTGGCCACTCGAGCCCGGAGGAGCACGTCGATCCCTTCGGGGCGCGCGTACTGCAGCAGGTCGGCCGCCGTGTGGCGCCGGCCGTCCGGGTCGAAGATGGACCCGCCGACCTTGGTGCCGGGGATGTGGTCGTACGTGAACCCGTTGTCCGGCACCACCCCGGTCTCCAGCAGCCCACGCCGCACCGCCGCCTGCCAGGGCCCCAGCTCCGGCTGGAACGCGACCACGTCCTCCACCCACTTGTAGGCGCTGAGCACCTCGTTGGTGTCCCAGCCGACGGCCCTCGCGTAGCCGGCGCCGGCGCGCGTGAAGAAGCCGGCGTTGATGCAGCTGCCGCCGCCCAGCACCCGCGGCCGCGCGTTGATCACGCCGTCCTCCGACACGAACCGCTGCGACGGGGACGACGCGGACGTGTCGGAGAGCACGTCGGAGAAGTGCGCCATGTTGAGCACGCGGTCGTCGTCGTACGGCGACCCGCCGCGCTCCAGCAGCAGCACACGGTAGCGCCTGGACAGCGTGGCCGCCAGCGGGCAGCCCGCCGTGCCGCCGCCGATGACGATGTAGTCGTAGTAGGCCACCGGCGGCGCGTGCATCGCCTCCCTCATGAACGTGTAGTTTACACCTCGCGCTGCCATGCACAGTCGCAAGAATCAGCAACGCCACAGAACACGCAAATGCTCAAGAACGCAACCTGAAATGGGTAACGGAAGAAGATTTAGCACCTGGTTGAGAGAGGGACAGGAGTCCGAGCAAGATGGTGACGATGAAGAGTGTCATGGCTCGTGCCTGTCTGCGCTGACGAATTCTGTTTTCTGATGCGGCTGACTTGCAGCAGCGGGTGTCCTTTATATACTGGCCAAGCAATCCAAGTTTTCAAAAGAAACCGTTCGTGTTGCATCTTGCATGGGTTGGTGGTTCCACGGCGTGACACTAGACGCTAGTAGAACAAGCCTCCGCTCTTGGTGCTCCGCAGCCTTTGCGTCGGCTAAATTTGTTCGACGGGTTCGGCTATGATAACTGGCCCTGTCCCGTACTTGTCTGCTATTTCTACTTCACGCAGGCAAACGCGAGGGGTTGTGGTCTTTGGGAGAACAGTTTTCCTAAGTTTTAATTGACTGAGAGTTCGTTACGTCTTAGATAGGCCAAACTAGAAATAACGAGGTCGTGTCTATGACAGTAGCGTCATGTTCTACAATTGTATAGTGATTAGGGCATCTTTAGCAGTGACCCGTAATTTTTTTCCCGTATCCGTTCGTCGACAAGATGGACCAGTTCACGGACACGGATGCGAAAAGTCGACATTCAACTTTGCCTGCATACATTTCAAATACCATTCAAATTAACCGGACAAAATTCATGCAAAAATGGTTGGATTTCATATAACCATCATTTACTTTATTACATATACATCAACTAAGCGGTGCTCTTCTGTCTCTGGAGGTATAGTTAATACACCTAATCTATGATCGCTAGCGTTCGTTCCCTGTGTTCGGCCATGAGCTTCGAGAACTGAAGCTTCGCCTTCTTCAGTTTTGCCTCGATGCTCTCCATCTCCGCCTATGTAAGCTCCTTCTTCGGAGCTCCGGGAACTGAAATTGTCTGCCTCCACATCACCGGCGAACGGCTAACCGGACGATGATGTTGAGGCCACCAAGCTTTGCTTCAACGGGAGGGGAGGAGTGGTGGCCTTCTTGGGACCTGAGCGGCGGTGACCTACCATGCTCTACTCTTCCTCGTTGTCATCAGCGCCCGCGGATGTGTTGGCTTCGTGGTTCTCGCATTGAGGCGTGGCCTCGGCGGAGCGGGCGAGGTCCTCTGCCTCTTCGTCGGTCTTGCTCCACATCTCGCCCGCCGCCTCGTCAAACTCCTTGTAGTTAGTCTCCAGTTCTACCTGACGCTGGCGGTAACGTAACGAGCGAAGCAGATCTTGCGGGCGGAGTGGTAGGACTCAAGCAGCGTCGCCCTGCCACCGGTGAGCTACTCCTCCGCCTGCTGGTGTTCCTGGAGGATCTAGTGGTTATAGGCGGCGGCGGCCCACGCCTCCCGGAACTGCTCCTCCCGCACTATGTCCATGTAATGTGGGCCTCGCCGATGGTCATGGTGCAATGCACCGACAAAGGGTGGCGCGGAGGAGGAAGAGGGTGGGGTCGGCTCGTCGCCGACCGCATCCTCCATTGGGACGACGTCGTCCTCCGGTTGCCTACCAACAAGCGAGCCGGAAGCAATGGCGGACATCTCCTTCTTCTGGTACGTCGTTAGTCCGTCCTAGAGAGCTTTGGAGCGCGAGGGAGCCATGGTGGGAGTGATCCGAGAGGAGAAAGGATTGGAGGCGTATAACCGTGGCTATGTGATAGGTCTCCAACTTATCTATAATTTTTTATTGATCCGTGCTATTATATTATCAATCTATGATACTTTATATACAATTATATACTATTTTATATTATTTTTGGGAACTAACCTATTAACCCAGTGCCAAGTGCGAGTTGTTGTTTTTTGTCCGTTTTTGGTTTTTCGGGAAATCTGCACCAAACACTCCGAATATTTTTTGACGATTTTTTTCTAGACAGAAGAGACTCGGGACACTTCGGGAGGATTCCAGAAGCCAAATAAGGAGGAGGCAAAGGCAACAAGGCATGCCTACGGGGGTAGGTGCACCCTGTTACCTTGTGGGCCCCTTGTGGCTCCGTGTGACCTAAATCGACCTTCATAAATACTCTAAAATCGTGAAACCAACTGGGAGCCACCCGAAACACCTTTTCCGCCGCCCAAGTCTCTGTCCTGATGGGGGGGCATTTGGAGACCTTTTTCAGTGCTCTGTCGGAGGGGGAATTGAACACCGAGACCATCTACACCAACCTTGTTGCCTCCACGATGATGCGTGAGTAGTCCACCACAGACCTACAGGTCCATATCTAGTACCTAGATGGCTTCTTCTCTCTCTTTGATCTTCAATACGAAGTTCATCGTGATTCTCACGGTGATCTATCCGATGTAATCTTCTTTTCCCCTGTGTTTGTTGGGATCCGATGAATTGTGAGTTTATGATCAGATTATTCATTGAAGTTAATTGAGTCTCCTCGGAATTGTATTATGCATGATTATTATAGCTTCTTATTTCTCTCGACCTACCGGTTTGGTTTGTCCAACTAGATTGATTTATCTTCAGCGGGAGTGGTGTCTTGTAGTGGGTTCAATCTTGCGGTGCTCTATACATCGTGACAAAAGGGGACATGACACGTATATGTATTGTTTGCGTTAAGGATAAAATGATGGGATATGAATATATTGTGTGTCTTACTTTGTCTACATCATGTCACCTTTCTCCAAGCATTGCTCGGTTTGTTATGAACTTAATACCTAGAGAGGCAAGCATAGAAGCTCTCTCGAAGTGGAGTAATAATAGTAGATGCAGAATCGTTTCGGTCTATTTTTTTATGGATGTGATGCCTATATACATGATCATTGTCATGAATGACATGGTATAACTATGCACAATTCTACCAATTGCCCAACAGTAATTTAGCTATCCACCATATGCTATTTTCAGGAGAGAAGCCTCTAGCGAACACTATGGCCCCTGGGTCTACGTGAACATAAATATAAAAACTTAAAAATACCATGCTGCATATTATTTACTTTTATTTTTTTTGCCTTTACCTTTTCTATCTCTATCAAAATTTAATCCTTGCAAGTAACGAGTTCAAGGGGCTTGACACCCCTCTTGATCGCGTTGGGTGGAAGAGTTTGGTTTTGTGTGTGTAGGTGTTGTTGAAAGGAATTTGCTTGGTTCTCCTATTGGTTCGATAACCTTGGTTCTTGCTGAGGGAAATACTTATCTCTTATGTGTTGCATCCTCTCCTCTTCGGGGAAAATCCCAACGCAGCTCACAAGTAGCACGAAGAATTTTTGACGCCGTTGCGAGAGAGACATCATCAAATTCTCTTCAGTTCCTTACACATAAATTATATTTCACTTGTTCTACTTTTTATTTGATTTTATATTTACTTTATATAAAAATCAAAAATACAATACCATTATTATTTCCTTGTTTGCTTAGTTATCTAGTTTACTTGTTAGTTTCCTCGTGTGCTTGCTAGTTTACTTTCTTTGTCACTATGTCTCAAGAAAATACCAAATTGTGTGAATTTTTAAATACTAATAATAATGATATTATTAGTACTCTAATACCATATGACACTAGTTCTTAAGCTTGTGATATAAATGCCGCTTTGCTAAATCTTATTATGAAAGAACAATTTGGTGGAGGCCCTAATGAGGACGCCGCTTCACATCTTAATACCTTCATTGAATTATGTGATACGCAAAAGAAAAAGATGTGGATAATGATGTGGTAAAACTGAAATTATTTTCTTTTTTACCAAGAGTTACAACTCAAACTTGGTTTTCATCTTTGCCTCGCAATGGTATTGGAACATGGGATAAGTGTAATGATGCTTTTATTGCCAAGTATTTCCCTCCTGCTAAGGTTACATCTCTCCGAAACCAAATTATGAATTTTAAAGAACATGAGCAAGAACATGTTGGACAAGCATGGGAGAGAATGAAACTGATGATAAGAAATTGTCCCACTCATGGCTTAAATTTATGGATGGTAATACAAAATTTCTATACGGAACTAAACTTTGTATCGAGAAATCTTTTAGACTCTATTGTGGGTGGTACCTTGATGGAGATTACATTGGGATAAGATACTAAATTACTGGATAATGTCATTACAAATTATTCTCAATGGCACACCAAACAAGCTCCAAGTGGTAAGAAGGTAAATTATGTTGAAGAAATCGCTACTTTGAGTGATAAGTTGGATTTTCTTATGAATATGTTTGCAAATAAGAATGCTCAAGATGATCCTCATGATGTGACATTATCTAATTTGATTGAGAAAAATAATGATGCTATTTATGTGAACTTTGTCTCTAAAAATAATTTCAACAATAATGTTTATAGAGGTAATTTCAATCCTAGACCGTATCCCGATAATTGCTCTAATAATTATGGCTATTCTTATGGTAATTCCTATGGTAATTCTTCCCATAATAATAATTGTATACCCTATGATTTTGAGAACAAAATTTAAGATTTTATTAGTCCTCAAAAGATTTTCAATATTATGGTAGAAGGAAAACTACATAAAGTTGACGACATGGCTAGAAACATGGACAGGATTGCTCATGACGTGGAAACTCTTAAAAGTAAAACTTTGCCACACAAGCATGCTATTAATGAGTATTAAATCCATACAAATATCTATTAATGAATGTAACGAGAGAACCACTAGGTTGAGAGCTAAGCGAGAATTCCAAGAAAAGGTGATTCCTCCCGGTTTTTATCGTAGTTATGATGAGGATGTTAAAATGATTGGTGTTTCTTCTATTAAATATTTGTTTGACAATCTGAAAATTGATGATGGAGGGACTGAAGATAAGTCAAATTTATCAAGAAGGCGTCCCGTTTGTTCGTAGGGTGATGATCTTATTAACAAAAATGTAAAGGTGGGTTTGGAGAGGTCAAAATTTTAAATAGTGATGCACCCACTACTTTGGATTACAAGGACTTTAATTATGAACGTTGTTCTTTGGTTGAATGTATTTCCTTGTTGCAATTCATGATTAACTCACCTAATACTTATGAACAAAATAAAGCTTTTACTAAATATATCATAGAAGCTATGATAAAATCTCATGAGGAGAAACTTGAGTTAGAGGTTTCAATACCTAGAAAATTACATGATGAATGGGAACCTACTATTAAAAATAGGGATTTATATTTTTGTGCCCCTAGTTCCTTAGTTCTCCTCATTTTTTCCTGCCCATCTCACTGTACTCACTTTCCTTCTCCTCCACTCACTCGTGCCTCACAATAGGACAAACAGTGCCCTTCCGTCGAGTCAAAGCCTTTCACTGTCACTATGCCGGTGCTGACGCGTGGGACCAACTTGTAAGGCCACATGTGTTCGCATCACCGGTGATGCCGCATGGGACCAACTTGTAAGTCCACATGCGTTTGCATCACCCATGATGACGCGTGAGACCGACATGTAAGGCCGCGTGCGTTCACATCACCGGTGCTGACGCGTGGGACCGTCGTGCAAGGCCGCATGCATTCGCATCGCAGGTGCATACAATCACGTGGGACCGACATTTGGCTGCACGCATTACTGATTTCGCATGACCAATTGATCCTACATAGCTTGTGGCTGACGTGTGGGACCCGCGGGCATGCAAAACTGAAACAACGTTGCTTGTTGTTTCCACAGAGGCACTGCTCGTGTTTTCAAATAATCCTACATCTACATAAAGATTTACTTAATCTTATGTAACCTTCTTAATCTACTTCTCTCTCCCGCCTGATTTTCGGGGTGGTGGGGCCAGGGCAGTTTTTTCTTCCTATCATATCATGCCAAGCCATCTTTTACGTAAGATTATGCTAGACTATTACGTAGATGTAGCAAAGCCCCGCGTTTTCACACATGGATATAAATTCAAGTAATATACAATCATGTTAATATAAATTTAAGTTCGTTTAGTATTTGGGAACACGAACATTACATTCAAAGATATTCCCCTAGATATTGATATTTTGGCTTATAGTAGCGCCCTCGCAAATAACCTTGCCCGCGAACACCACCTGGGCACTCCAGGTGCTTGTTCACTCCTCGTCCTTTGTGTTGTAGGGGAGAGTGTCCATGCTGCTGACAGTGGGGAAGATGTTGTCAAAGTTGGTGAAGATGTTGTGGGTGGTGAAGGCGATGAACTCGCACGCACACCAAAAGACTTTGTCGAGAAGGAAGTAGGCGTCGAGGTAGTTGGTGAAGCAAGTAGTGAGGCCAATCACAAGGCCGTTGAACGAACCTCCGCCACGCAGAACATCACCGGAGAGCCGGGTGGGTGGTGGCAGTAGCCGGCAGCGAGGAATAAATTCGCCAGCTCCGTTGATCCCCTCCACCTTGAGATGGCCCTCATACGAAGGGTGTTCTCCACGATGACCCCAGTGACGTATCGCATCTCCGGCATGGTGGCCTACAGGCGGTAGGTTGGGCTATAGAACTGCATCTTGTCTTGGGAAGGATCTGGCTTTACTTTGGATTTTGAAGAGGAAGAAGATTGATGTGAGTTGAGACGAAGATGTAGACGGGAGGGGTTTAAATAGCCGCGGTGCGATGCACCCGTTTGAATGCGTCCATCGGAGCACCAGCTAATAGTTTCCCACCCCTATGTGTGTGAATGTTTAGCGTCTAAATTTTTTTTCACACTTAACCGAGGTGTGTTGATCTGTAAAGCTGCGGTACCGAGGATGCACTAATTGCCCTGGTGCGATGCAGCTGTGTCCCGAGGTGCACTAATTGCCTTGGTGCAACGTAGCTGCGTCCTGAGGGTGCCATAATTGTCCTGATGCAATGTAATTGCTGCGTCTGGTGGCTGCACGCTTGCATTGCAATCTGCGTATGGTGGTTGCATGATTGCATTGCAATCTGCGTAGGGTGGCTGCGTGCATGCATGGCAGACTTAGTCGTTGGATGGCCCATCGGTCCGACGAGCTTCCCACACTGATTGAATGCATCAAGCACGCAGCCCATGGCCGCTATCACGTGTCCTTGTTCCCCTGTTGCCAGGTGGGACATCATGTCCGTAGCCACGGGCCCGCATCCAGGCAATCAGGGCTCATCTCATGGATTGGCAAACCCTAGCGCCTGATCTAAACCATTCCCGAACAACGATCCAATGACCTTGATAGTGCGGGATTTTGAGAGGGGTTTTAAGAGGGGTTTGAGAGGTTTGGAGAACTAGGGTTGAGCACCACTAAATTAAAAAAAATCAAAAATACGCAACTTGCGATGACCATCGTTTTATGTTATTGACTTGCTAGGGAAAAAAAGAAATTGCGAGTATGGATATTTGCATGAAATGACCTTCACATAACTTAGGTAGCACGAACAAGGTTGGATGGT
The DNA here is from genome assembly GCA_022496015.1 of Hordeum marinum. Lineage (NCBI taxonomy): Eukaryota > Viridiplantae > Streptophyta > Magnoliopsida > Poales > Poaceae > Hordeum > Hordeum marinum. Next base: position 332,813,717 of record CM039677.1, on the reverse strand, counting down.
TTTCAAGGAGAATGATCTAGGGTTTACGGTTAACCATGGAATAGTTTGTCGAAAGGACCCCACGTTGGGCATGGACCCTATATTTGCACACTAAACGATCATGTCCAAGAAAAGCATGGCATTATCACACTGTAGTTTTTCAACGAAAAAATGTGTAACATTTCTGCTCCTATTGACCACGTGTTGTACCACTATAGGAAGCTCCAATCTAGGACGTAAATGCAAGGCAGGCTCAACTTCAAGGGTACTAATTTTTTGATGATAGAAACCATTTTACATGATGCACCTAACTACTAGTGTGTTGATTATTGGTGGTGTTTTTCCGTGTGGAAATGTTTGGCGGTAGACTAGAGCCTGTTGAATCCTGTTGAGTAGAATTGCCACTGCCTGTAAACAACCACCAATCTTCGGTGTCCGCCGTGGCTCGACATGTTTGCCAACCAACTACTAGACACGGTCATATTCAACGCGTCCATGTACCGCAGACCGACGCGTCAGCGACTGGAAGCTATGAGTCATCCTTTTTTAATCCACGCATGCGGGGGGTCCGACATCATCCACTTCCACTGCCCGTCCACATCTCGCCCCCACCCCTCTCGTGTGCTCCCACGCCAGTGACCACCAAACCTTAGCCATGGAGTTCCTCAATGGCTCTCGCAAAGGCAAGGGGAAGTTCACACCTGGCGCATCCTCCTCGAGTGCGCTTCCACCTCTGCAGCCATTGGCGCCTGCCCCCCCCCCCCCCCGTGCGGCAGAGCCTCCACATTCCGATGCATCGGGCATGCTGGCACTGGGTGTATAGGTAGACGCCTCCATACGCGGATGTTACGCTGCCGCATGACTAGCATCTGGATCGGCAGCGGATCCCGGAGCCGACTATGCCGCGTAGCGGGCGCACGCCGAGGAGGTACGCCAACGGTAGGAGCTCCTTACACCGGAGCAACATCAGATGGAGGCGTACGCTCCAGACTCTCCCAACTAGGGAGGTGGTTGTCTCTCGAGCACAAGAAGCAACACCGCCTCGACGTCTAGGACTACCACACAAACCCTCAGCCGCCCCCGTCATCAAGCCAGAGGAGGACAAGGAGGCGTTCCAGGTGGCACTAGCGGCTGCCATGGAAACATCCATCGAGGAAGAGCGACACAAGTGAAAGTACATGTAGTCCCCATGTATGGTTTTGATAATTAAATGACAATCCTAATGGACTAATGTTTGCATTGAGATATACATTTGAAAGAAAGTTCCATTTGTAATGCATTGAGACTTGATAATGAATGACAATTCCTATGAACAAACAATGATATCAAGTTATATAGAAAGGTTTGTTCCATGGGTGATGCAAGAAGGAGACTGCATGGATTCAAAATGAATGCCATATACATATAGTTGTGCATCAAGATTATTCATGGAGCAAAGATAATTGTTGACCAAGATGAAGATCGAAGATTGAATTCAAAGATGGTCAACACACAAGCAAAAATCATGTACCACATGGGATCTTGTGGTATGGTAAGAATTTGTCAATTGCACTTTGTGTACTAACCCAGTCTATCTGTTTTCTATATCTATGAGGGTTAGGTGATTCTCATGGACTTACATCAAGAGAAAGATTTCAAGTGCCCATGAGAGGATGACATCAAGAGTTGATGATCATGGTTGACAAGGGCAAGTTCAAGATAGCCATCCTGAAGGATTACATGCTTAAAGCTTGTGGATGATCACATGACGAACGTATGAAGATGAATACAATGCAATGCTCCCCTACATGGCTTATGGGGGAGCTATTTGAAGTCTTCACCAAGTGTAATGATCAAGATCATTGTTATGACTTGAGCCAAGCATAAATGTCAACACCAAGCTCAAATGGAATGCTTTAGTCAAAGGTATTAGTTCATTTGGCTTTAGTTGTGAGGATCAATGACCATCGAAAAGGATATATGCTCAAGAATGAGTTTCTGGAAGCTATCTAGTATAGTTCTTTTATGGTCCTTGAGTTATAGGGATCCCGCACTATTACGAGGGGATCAAAGGGGTTAGTGATAGATTTTATCAAGTCAACATCTTCTATTTCTACTTCCTCACATCATATTCAAACATAGGCATATTTCACTCCTATCCAGTACAAATACAATATGCCTATACATCTATCAAAGAAAATCCAAAGCCAAATAGGTTACCCAAATACATGATAAAAGCTTTGCAAAATTTGAATCCTCCATTTTGGTTCATCTTGGGTGGTTCTCTATGTGAGGACCTGGGTTTTTTCCATAGCTTCAAAACGAGCCCGAGATCATCAAAATCGGAGTCCGTATGTGGAAGTTATGCATGTTTTAGTTTTGGGGTTCCTGTTGTTTTTCTTTGGCCGGATATCCGGGACTTGGTCGGATGTCCGGGCTGTCCGGTCACCCTGGATGTCCGCGATCCTCCCAGAAATCCGGCCTGACTATGTCCAGAACTTGTTCGAAATGTTGGTTGTGCCCGCCGGATGTCCGACATTTGGCTGGATGTCCGGGGACTCAAGTTTGGCCAGATGTCCGGGCCCTGTACTCTGGCCTCTGTTTTTCATATGCATGTGTGCAATTCTCAGCCGTTGGATGTCCAGCCCTTGCCCGGATGTCCGGCCCGTCTCAGCCACTTACTCAAAAACGGCTAGTTTTCTCGGCCTGCTGTATATACCCCTCTACCAATCCGGTAGAGGGTTGACCACTTCATCCCAAAGAACCCTAGAACACCCAAGTGGCTCCCTCTCACTTCTCCTACACCAAATCTTAGATCTTGGTGAGATTCATGAGAGTTCTTGAGAGATTTTCCAATCAAGTGATAGATCCACTCCCTCTCCCTCTTGTGACCAAAGGAATTCGTGATTTGAGCAAGTCTTGAGCATTTCCCCCTTGATCTTGTTACTCTTGGAGGTTGGAGACTCCTAGGCGGTAGGAGTGCTCCGGTGAGGAATCAACTTGTGATTTGTCCCTTGGAAAGTTTGTGAAGGTTTGGAGGCCGCCTCAATGTCTACCACTAGTGGATGAGAATCGCCTTCGTGGTGATATCTCAAGGGGAGAATAGGGTGAATCTTTGTGGCATTGGTGTGCCTTCGTGGTAACATCCATCCCTCCAACATTGACTAGATTCCCTCCAAGGAAGTGAACATCGGGATACATCCTCGTCTCCGTGTCTTCGGTTATTTCTAACCCTAGCCACTACTTGTGGCTTACTTTTGTCACTTGACCTGGCATTCACTATATCTTGTTGTCCTCATTATATTGTATTGGTTACCATATCGAAGAGATTATTTAGGCCAACACCTTATAGTCTGCAATTCATACTTGCTACTATTTTCTATCTTTTGCTTAGTGTGAATTGCTAGCTTGTAACATTCATTTCCATATCTTGTGACTTAACTTGTGTAAGCTTGTATTGCTTACTTATAGTTGTGTGTATTATTCATTTCCATATCTTGTGATATACACTGAGTAAGTTTGTGTAATTTACTTCTGCTTACTCATATCCTCATTGTTCTCATCTTGTTTATCCTAAGTTGTTGGTGCACTTAGTGAGCCTAGTATATTTAGGATTTGTGCTTGAAAAGTATCCGCTTAGTTTATTTCCGCATTAGGATATAGCCCGTAAAAGATTTTAAAATGCCTATTCACCCCCTCTAGGCGACATCGTGGTCCTTTCAATTGGTATCAGAGCAAGGTCTCTCCTTATTAGGCTTCATCGCCTAGAGAGTAACGATATCGACTAGTGAACTAGTGCACGATGACATATTTTGTTTTAATGGCAAAAATTACATTATGTGGAGATTACAAATGCTTTGTCACTTTCGGGCCATGGGTCCAAATGCTTTGTGGATTGTTGTTGTAGGGGATTCAAATCTAAAGGATGGACAATCTGCATCACTTGAGGATATGCATCTTGATAGTCAAGTTTTGTGCCATTCACCAAGCTATATCCTTCGAGGTGTTCAAGTCAATCTCGACTTGTTCGTTGGATCATGAGGCTTGGACCAAACTTTAAGTTACATATGGTGGGTCCAACCTTATGGGAGTCAATGCTATTTGGAAGGAAGTAATGGACGAGTTCTCCACCTTTTTATATCATGAAGAGCTCTCTATTGCTTCCACATCCGATTGCCTATACACTTCAACATCTTCCACTTCACCAACATGTGGCTTGTCACAAGGTAATGACAAGGTGAGTGGAGAAATGTTGTATGATCATGATGTTGACAATGTCATTGATGATCCTTTATGTGTAAATGCTAGTATTGTAGATTCCATGGACTTGATCACATCTAGCACCAAAAATGCCATACATTCTTGTGATGTTAGTCCATGCATATCATCTAATCATTCACTCATAAATTCTTGCGATGGTATGATTGCTTGTTTGTGTTGCCATGTTTAAAATGCCTTGATCCCCTCTAGTTCCTTTTGTGAAACCAACCATCTAGAGGAAATCAAGAAGAACGGGGAACATTTGATTGATTGATGATCCCTCTTCTCCAAAAGAATCAACATCAACACCCTTTACCCACATGTGCCTCATGGCGAGAGGTAATGATGAGGTATCATGTTTTCTTAGTGATAATGATGATAGTTGTAATGAGGAAGATGATGATGACTTGACTCAAAATCTCTATGAGATTGGGAAAACTCTTCATAGAGCTAAAAATAACACTTATAAAAGGTTCCAAGATGTTCTTGCTTGCTTTGAAAAAGTAATGATTTATTTCTTAACGAGCAAGCGAAAAGTGAACAACTTGAACATGAACTTGCTAAGGCTCATCCATCTCTTAGTGACTTGAGGTATTCAAAAGAAGATACTGAAATTACTCATTGTAAACTTAAAGAGGATTTTGAGCACCTTGACCTTGGCTACAAGAATGTCAAAGGAGATCTCATCAAACTCTCTAAGTCTCATGAGGAACTTCAAGCTACTCATGCAAAGTCTCGAGTTTCTACATGCTCCTCTCATATTGATAATGATGCTTGTGCTACTAACTCTATCTTGTGTGAAGCACCAATATTGAAAGAAAATGTTGAGCTTAGGACTCAACTTGATTTTCTAACTAGCAATTATGGGAAATTGGAAGAAGTCATGAAAAGCTCTCGAGCACCCATGAGGATCTTCTAATCTCTCATGATGGGATAAAGTTAGCTCATGGGGCTATGGTCACCAAGGTAAAATTGTGTGAGTCTCATATGGATATTAGCACATCTTCTACTTGAAATGCCTTATTGCCATGTGCTAGTCCTTGTAATTCATCTCTACATGATATTGGTACATCTCATGATGAATTGCGCACCTTGTCTTGTTTCTCTAACCATGAAATTTCTACTTCCACTAGTCCTCTTGTTTCTAGTGTTGAAACTAACCATGTAGAGGAAATTAATGAGCTCAAGGCTCAAGTCACTAGTTTGAATAAAGACTTGGAAAAGTGCAATGATGGACATGGTTTTCACTCCAACAAGGAGAAGTTCACGAACAAGAAAAGGGGACAAGACCAAGACAATAATGAGTCCAACATTTCTTGCTTTAAGTGCAAAAAGATTGGACACCATGTTAGATCTTGTCCATCGACGAAGAAGGCCTTAAATGAGAAGCAACAAGGGAAGTGGCCTCAAGCTCAACCTCAAGTTGAAGAAAGGCCAATACCTTTGACGAATCAAGTTAATTCTTCCCAAGCTAAGAAGGTAAAGAAGAAGAGAAAGGGGATCATATGTTGCTATATTTACCATGAGAAGGGACACATATCTTCATCATGTCCCAACGGTAATGTCTCTAAGCCTCCAATTGTCAATGATCATTATTTACTTAGAAAGGATAATGTTGGCAATTTGTTTGCCAAGTTTGTTGGTGCCCAAAGTGGTTTGAAAGTAGATAAGACAATTTGGGTTGCCGAACCTATTGTGACGAACTTCTTAGGACCCAACTTCATTGGGGACCATCAAGCTCAAACTTGATCAATATGTGTGTGGAGGACATTTGAGACTTGGCTAATTCATGAAGAAAAATTATTTTCACCATGTATTATGGTTCAAGCCAAGTCAAGTGGATTATCATCATATTTGTCATTCCAATGCCCCTCGTGGCGGTAACTTGTTATTTATATTGTCTACATTGAAAGTTACTAGTCCCTCTCATGTTTAGGTTTTATACCTAGAATGTGTTTGTATATGTCGTGCTTCCTAGTATGCTTGATTTGAGTTATCTAGAATGTGTAGGTCGCAATGCACTTCATATATTTGTGTGCGTGGTTCCAAGCTTTTATTGATTCATTAGTTGAATCTTATTTGGCTCTTGTGAGATATTAATGGATCATCACATTATGGGTGAGTGTTATGTTTATGCATATCACAAACCTTAAATGTGTATATATGTGGGGTACCACCTAGTATTGTTAGTGCAATATTATCTAGTTACCATGTGGTATGTGAAGCTCATTTGAAATTCAAATTCGCATTCATTAATTATCTTTGGTTGGATTTCAGTTGCTCCTTGTTGATAATATATGAAAAATCACATTATGGGGGAGTGATGTGCTTTGTGCATATCACAATCCTTGTAATTGTGAACAACTAAGAATTGCCACTTCGAGTTCATATTTTAGATCACCTTATATCTCCGTGGCATGCAATGCTTTGTTTGAGTATGGTATTCTTGTGTGGTTTTACCCATGGTTTATCTTATAAATTATATTTGGAAAAGCATTTGATTTAAGCCATTACAATTATTGCTATGCATGATTATCTACCTAATTGGAATGTCATGAATACGCTATCCAAGCACTATGTTTAATTCTAAAACTCTTCTCATATGCTTTGGATATTGAAGTTGATTTTACATATTCTTGCTTTCTATCACCGAATGTTATCCTTGATATCATTAAACTTGGTATTCCTTCATGTGGTAGAATTTGTTGATCATATTCTTCTCAGCTTTTGTTTCAACTTGCATTTTATATCTAGCCGAGAAATTCATTTGCCTCCCGGTACTCTCCCTTGCCTTTGTTCGAGTTCATCTTCTTGGTTTTATGGAGTTATGGAGGTAGTTATATCATTGCTTGTACTATCTTATATCCACTTGAATGAGATATGCCTATGAGAGGTGTGCAATGTATATTCACATGCTCGTTGGTTTTGCTTAGTTCATGTGTAGAACTTTGTGTGCTATCATGTGTTGAGCCGTTACTTCGATACAATTTGTACAGCATGAATAATTTATGATGTTATTAGAGTATTCATTGTTTATGTGTTGTTTTGTCTTACTTGTATCTCTTTGGATCTTGGTAGGCTTGTGCATGCATATTTATTATGTGTATATCTACATGCCTTGTTTGCCTTATTTGATCCAATATATAAGGTAAATCCATATAATCCTTAATAGTTAAGATGTGCATGAAATTCAAATCCATATCCATATGCACATATTTAAGTGGTTTTGCCCTATGTTTGTAGTTATGCTAACTACTTCGGACTCAATAAGTTTGGGGACCATAATGTACTTAAATTGTTTTAGGTACATTTGAGAAGCATTGGGTGCTTGGCTTCTTCATGAAGGTGGTGGCACTATGAGGAAATTAGATCCAAGCTTGGACATTTTATTGATCTGCTACTTCATGCCAATGCTTTCTCGGGAACAAGTATTTACTTCATGCATACGTTTCTTACATTCAACCTTGTGTAGGTTGCATCATGGCATGAATGTCTTGACTCATTCTTGTGATACTTGTTTCCATACTCAAAACATCCCAATAATGATCTCTTGTTGCTAGTTGTAATGTCTTTGATGGTTGTGTGTTTGGAGTTCATTAATATTCAATAATATAATATTAATCCATGTGCTATACTTTCAAGCAAAGATCTCATTGGTATATTTTATGACTCCCGTTTGGATATCTTATTCTTTCCTTTTGTAACTATGTCATGTCTACATCCTTCTTTGCGGATATATATCATCATGATTGTCATCTACCTAGAATCTTATACACATGAGAGAAGTTACATCTCTAGTTGATATCCCTATTCTTTCATGTCCACTGCTTCATCCTATTTTTATATCTTTGGTGGCTCCGTGGAAGCATTTGTCGTATGAGTGCGTGTCTTACCCCTTTGCATCTTAGTGCACTCATGTTTGGTGAAGATTATTGTCCTATTGCTTGTCTTGACAAGCCTATTATTTCATATCTTCACCATGGGTTGTCACAAGCTTTGATTTTTAAATTTTCATATTAGTGAGCTTGTGAACCCATTTGCTTGATGTGTGTGTGTGACCTGCTTAACTTCGTATGTGTGGGAAGGACATGTCTTGCACCTTGTATCTCATTTACTCAATACTATGTTGATGCTTAATTCTCATCCTTATATTAGTATTCTCAAGTGCTTTGAAGTGACTCACACACATCATTTTGGTTGTGCCTATTCTTAGGTTGCCTCATTTACATGTTGCTCAACCGTATGTTTGTTGCAAATGCTAGGTTTCTTTTCTTATCTATGCTTGCTTGCAAATTTTTTGTGTTCCTATTGATTTTGGGGGAGTGATGATCCTATTTTGTGCACTTGTATCTGAATACAAAAAATCAAAATAGTGCACAAATCATGGGGAGTTTCTCTATTTTTCTTAGAACACTCCTTTTCCCAAATCATCATATTATTTTATCCTTTTGGCTCATCGGATCTTTTGATTGCTTGCTTCACCTTGTGTTATGCAAATGAGATCAATTTGTGCCATGTGCTTTTTTCCATGTGCCTTGCTCTTATGCTAGGCTCAAAGTTGTATAATAGTGGATTCACCTGTGAATATCATGTTCTTATCAATTACAACCTTTTTGTGTATACAGGTTTCTTTGTGGATACGTAACATGATTATTTTTGACCACTTAGAAATTTTTATACATAATAAAGTTCATATCTTTTCTTGATATCATTTATTCCTCGCTGGCCACTTTGTGTGTTCCTTTTATTTGTATAGTGGTTTCGGTAAGAGGTTGTGTCATGAGTGCTTGTACATTTTGCATACAATCTTGCATACTCATGTGTTTTGAATGTATGTTGGACCCATGCTTGACATGATGATCACATTGGATATTCCTATTATATCTTGTCCAAAATATGTTCTTTGGATCTTTTGGATGTTTTCCTCGCATGTCTAATGCTTGTTTTCATATCTTAGTATCTGGTTATATTCTATAGTTTCCGAGCTCCTCCAATTGTTCATCATTGAATATGTGCATTTGTTTTCACTCCCATTTTGTGATATGCATACATCAAGGAGGAACTCATACTATATTGGTCTTCTAGATGTTTTGTCTTCCATTTTGGCATTTGTTGCCAATGGGGGAGAAGTTTAGAGGGTTTAATATAAATATCTTTTGAAGTTTTGTTGTCATTCATGCATAGCTACCCTAGTTATATTCGCTTGTTGCATGAATGAGTACATAGAGAAAACTCCACCTACTTTCTATCTATGCAATGAAATTCAAAGGTCATCCACATATGCATATATTATGGGGGAGCTTGCTCTATAGATTATGGTCCTACTAACATCAAATACTTGTGTGGTATCTTGATATTAATACAACCGGTTTTCATAACATCAAGTTTCTTTGTAATACTTGATGCTATCAAAATCACCCCAGGTATTCAATTTATCTTCGGATAAATTGCATGCTTCTTTAAAAATTCATTATATAAACCCTCTTGTTAAGATTGTCATCAATTACCAAAATGGGGGAGATTGAAAGTACATGTAGTCCCCATGTATGGTTTTGGTAATTAAATGACAACCTAATGGACTAATGTTTGCATTGAGATATACATTTGAAAGAAAGTTCCATTTGCAATGCATTTAGACTTGATAATGAATGACAATTCATATGAAGAAACAATGACATCAAGTTATATATAAAGGTTTTTTCCATGGGTGATGCAAGAAGGAGACCGAATGGATTCAGAATGAATACCATATACATATAATTGTGCATCAAGATTATTCATGGAGCAAACATAATTGTTGACCAAGATGAAGATCGAAGATTGAATTCAAAGATGTCAAACACACAAGCGCAAATCATGTACCACATGGGATCTTGTGGTATGGTAAGAATTTGTCAATTGCGCTTTGTGTACTAACCCAGTCTATGTGTTTTCTATATCTATGAGGGTTAGGTGATTCTCATGGACTTACATAAAGAGAAAGATTTCAAGTTCCCATGAGAGGATGACATCAAGAGTTGATTATCATGGTTGACAAGGGAAAGTTCAAGATAGCCATCCTGAAGGATTACATGCTTAAATCTTGTGGATGATCAGATGACGAACGTATGAAGATGAATACAATGCAATGCTCCCCTACATGGCTTATGGGGGAGCTATTTGAAGTCTTCACCAAGTGTAATGATCAAGATCATTGTTATGACTTGAGCCAAGCATAAAGGTCAACACCAAGCTCAAATGGAATGCTTTAGTCAAAGGTACTAGTTCCTTTGGCTTTAGTTGTGAGGATCGATGACCATCGAAAAGGATATATGCTCAAGAATGAGTTTCTGGAAGCTATCTAGTATAGTTCTTTTATGATTCTTGAGTTACAGGGATCCCACACTATTAAGAGGGGATCAAAGGGGTTAGTGATAGATTTTCTCAAGTCAACATCTTCTATTTCTACTTCCTCACATCATATTCAAACATAGGCATATTTCACTCCTATCCAGTACAAATACAATATGCCTATACATCTATCAAAGAAAATCCAAAGCCAAATAGGTTACCCAAATACATGATAAAAGCTTTGCATAATTTGCATCCTCCATTTTGGTTCATCTTGGGTGGTTCTCTATGTGAGGACCTGGGCTTTTTCCATAGCTTCAAAACAAGCCCAAGATCATCAAAATCGAAGTTGGATGTGAAAGTTATGCATGCTTTAGTTTTGGGGTTACTGCTATTTTTCTTTGGCCGGATATCTGGGACTTGGCCGGATGTTCGGGCTGTCGGGTCACCCCGGATGTCCGGGATCCTTCGAGAAATCTGGCCCGACTATGTTCGGAACCTGTTCGAAATGTTGGTTGTGCCTGCCGGATGTCTGGCATTTGGCTGGATGTCTGGGGACCCTAGTGTTAGAAATATGCCCTAGAGGCAATAAGAAAATGGTTATTATTGTATTTCCTTGTTCATGATAATTGTCTATTGTTCATGCTATAATTGTGTTAACCAGAAGCCGTAATGCATGTGTGAATACATAGACCCCAATGTGTCCCTAGTGAGCCTCTAGTTGGCTAGCTCGTTGATCAATAGATGGTCACGGTTTCATGACCATGGACATTGGATGTCGTTGATAACGGGATCACATCATTAGGAGAATGATGTGATGGACAAGACCCAATCCTAAGCATAACACAAGATCGTGTAGTTCGTCTGCTAAAGCTTTTCTAATGTCAAGTATCATTTCCTTAGAACATGAGATTGTGCAACTCCCGGATACCGTAGGAATGCTTTGGGTGTGCCAAACGTCACAACGTAACTGGGTGGCTATAAAGGTGCACTACGAGTATCTCCGATAGTGTCTATTGGGTTGGCATGAATCGAGATTGGGATTTGTCACTCCGTGTGACAGAGAGGTATCTCTGGACTCACTCAGTAAGACATCATCATAATGAGCTCAAAGTGGCTAAGGAGTTAGCCTAGGTATGATGTGTTACGGAATGAGTAAAGAGACTTGCCGGTAACAAGATTGAACAAGGTATAGGGATATCGACGATCGAATCTCCGGCAAGTATCATATCGGTAGACAAAGGGAATTGTATACGGGATTGATTGAATCCCCAACATTGTGGTTCATCCGATGAGATCATCGTGGAGCATGTGGGATCCAACATGGGTATCCAGATCCCGATGTTGGTTATTGACCGGAGAGGTGTGTCGGTCATGTCTACGTGTCTCTCGAACCCGTAGGGTCTACACACTTAAGGTTCGATGACACTAGGGTTATAGGGAAATAGTGTACGTGGTTACTAAAGGTTGTTCGGAGTCCCGGATGAGATCTTGGACATCATGAGGAGTTCCGGAATGGTCCGGAGACAAAGATTGATATATAGGAAGTAAGGATTTGGCAACCGGAAGTGTTTCAGGAATTACCGGTAACGTACCGAGACCACCGGAAGGGTTCCGGGGGTCCACCAATTGGGGCCACCAGCCCCACAGGGCTGCATGGGCCGAGAGTGGAAGGGACCAGCCCCAGAGTGGGCTGGTGCGCCCTCCACCCTGGCCCAAGGCACAGGAAAGGTGGGAGGGAGGGGAAACCCTAGACCCAGATGGGCCTAAGGCACACTAGGGTTGCGCCCTCCCCCTCTTCCCTCTTGGCCGCCGGCCAAAGGCCATCTAGGGTCGGCCGCGGCCCCTAGGGTGGGAACCCTAGGGCTGCGCCCTACCTCCCCTTCCTCCTATATATAGTGAAGGGTTTTGGGGCTGCCAGACAAACGAGTTCTCTCTCTCTCAACGGAGCCCTACCCTTCCTCTTCCTCGTTCTCCGTAGCGCTTGGTGAAGCCCTGCCAGAGTCCACGTAGCTCCACCATCACCACACCGTCGTGCTTCCGGAGCTCTCCCTCAACCTCTCCTTCCTCCTTACTGGATCAAGGCGTAGGAGACGTCATCAGGCTGCACGTGTGTTGAACGCGGAGGCGCCGTTGTTCGGCGCTTAGATCGGATTCCACCGCGATCTGAATCGTTGCGAGTATGACTCCACCAATCGCGTTCTTGTAACGCTTCCGCTTAGCGATTTTCAAAGGTATGAAGATGCACTCTCCCCTTACTCGTTGCTAGTTTCTCCATAGATAGATCTTGGTGAACACGTAGATTTTTTTCTGATTTACTACTACGTGTCGCAACAGTGGCATCATGAGCTAGGTCTATGCATAGAATCTATGCACGAGTAGAACACAAGTTGTTGTGGGCGTCGATCTTGTTAATTTGCTTGCCATTACTAGTCTTATCTTTATTCGACGGTATTGTGGGATGAAGCGGCCCGGACCAACTTTACACGTCCACTTACGTGAGACCGGTTCCACCGCCTGATATGCACTTGTTGCATAAGGTGGCTAGCGGGTGTCTGTCTCTCCCACCTTAGTCGGATTGGATTCGATGAAAAGGGTCCTTATGAAGGGTAAATAGCAATTGGCATATCACGTTATGGTTTTTGCGTAGGTAAGAAACGTTCTTGCTAGAAACCTATAACAGCCACGTAAAAAACTTGCAACAACAAATTAGAGGATGTCTAACTTGTTTTTGCAGGATATGCCTTGTGATGTGATATGGCCAAAGGATGTGATGTGATGCATTGTGATGTATGAGATTGATCATGTTCTTGTAATAGGATTCACGACTTGCATGTCGATGAGTATGACAACCGACAGGAGCCATAGGAGTTGTCTTAATTTATTGTATGACCTGCGTGTCAATCATAAACGCCATGTAATTACTTTGCTTTATTGCTAATCGTTAGCCATAGTAGTAGAAGTAATAGTTGGCGAGACAACTTCAAGAATACACGATGATGGAGATCATGGTGTCGTGCCGGTGACAGTGATGATCATGGTGCCCCGAAAATGGAGATCAAAGGAGCAAGATGATATTGGCCATATCATGTCACTATGTTGATTGCATGTGATGTTTATCATGTTTACATCTTATTTGCTTAGAACGACGGTAGCTAAATAAGATGATCTCTCACTAAAATTTCAAGAAATGTGTTCACCCTAACTATGCACCGTTGCTAAGGATCGTTGTTCCGAAGCACCACGTGATGATCGGGTGTGATAGGTTCTAACATTCGCATACAATGGGTGTAAGTCAGATTTACACACGCGATACACTTAGGTTGACTTGATGAGCCTAGCATGTACAGACATGGCCTTGGAACACGGAAGACCAAAAGGTCGAACATGTGTCGTATAGAAGATACGATCAACATGGAGATGTTCACCATTGATGACTAGTTCGTCTCACGTGATGATCAGACACGAGCTAGTTGACGTGGACCATTTGTCACTTGGATGACTCGAGAGATGTCTATCTAAGTGGGAGTTCATTAATAATTTGATTAGATGAACTTAATTATCATGAACTTAGTCTAAAAGTATCTTTGCAAATTATGTCGTAGATAGCCCACATTGTAGCTCCCATGTTTTATTGATACGATCCTAGAGAAAAGTAAGTTGAAAGTTGATGGTAGCAATAATGCAGACTGGGTCCGTGATCCGAGGATTGGCCTCATTGCTGCACAGAAGGCTTATGTCCTTGATGCACCACTAAGTGCACCACTCCCTCAAGCGATGTCTGTAGATGTTGTGAACATATTGACAAGCACTTTCTGATGACTACTTGATAGTTCAGTGTGTCATGCATTATGGCTTAGAATTAAGGCTCCAAAACGTTTTAAACGTCACAGAACATATGAGATGTTCTAAGAGCTGAAATTGGGATTTCAGGCCCGTGCCTATGTTGAGAGGTATGAGACCTCCAACAAGATTCTTTGACTGTAAGATAAAATAGAATAGCTCAATCGGTGAGCATGTGCTCAGATTGTCTGGGTGCTACAATCACTTGAATCGAGTGGGGATTAATCTTCCAGATAAGATAGTGATTAATGCAGTTCTCCAAGTCACTACCACCAAACTACTAGAGCTTCGTGATGAACTATAACATGCCAGGGATGGATAAGATGATCCCTGAGTTGTTCGTGATGTTTGACACCACGAAGGTAGAAATCAAGAAGGAGCATCAAGTGTTGATGGTTAAGTGAAAATCACTAGTTTCAAGAAGGGCAAGGGCAAGAAGGGAAATACTTCAGGAATGGCAAGCTAGTTGCCACTCTATTAAGAAACCCAAGGTTAAGTCCAAACCCGAGACTAAGTGCTTCTGTTATGAGGAGAATGTTTGCTGAAGCGGAACAACCCTAGATACTTGGTAGATAAGAAGGCTGGCAATGTCGACAGGAGTATATTTGATATACATGTTACTGATATGTCCCTTGCTAGTACTCCTAGTAGCACCTGGGTATTGGATACCGGTTCGATTGCTAAGTGTTAGCAACTCGAAATAAAAGCTATGGAATAAATGGAGGCTAGCTAAGTGAAAGGTGACGATGTGTGTTGGAGGTGTTTCCAAGGTTGATATGATCACCATCGCACGCTCTCTCTACCTTCGGGATTTGTGATAAACCTAAATAAATGTTATTTGGTGTTTGCGTTGAGGATGAATGTGATTAGATCATGTTTAGTGCAATATGGTTATTCATATAAGTTAGAGAATAATGGTTATTCTGTTTACATGAATAATGCCTTCAACGGTCATGCACCCACTAGGAATGATTTATTGAATCTTGATCGTAGTAGTACACATGTTCATAACATTGGTACCAAAAGATACAAAGTTAATAATAATAGTACTATATACTTGTGGCACTGCTGCTAAATATCATATTGGTAGAAATCGCATGTAGAAACTCCATGCTGATGGATCTTTTGACTCACTCGATTTTGAATCGGTTGAGACATGCGAGCCATGCCTCTTGGGCAAGATGACTAAGACCCCGTCTTCCGGTATGACGGAGCGGGCTAGTGGCTTGTTGGAATTAATACTGTTGATGTATGTGGTCCAATGAGTGTTGAAACACATAGTGGATATCGTTATTTTCTTTCCCTTCACTGATGATTTGAGTAAAGATGGGGATATTTGCTTAATGAAACACGAGTCTGAAATGTTTGAAAGGTTCAAGGAGTTTCAAAGTAAAGTTAAAGATCATCGTGACAAGAAGATAAAATGTCTCCAATATGATCGTGTACATGAATATCTGAGTTACGAGTTTGGTATGCAATTTAAGACAATGTGGAAATTGTTTCACAGCTCACACCTCCTAGAACACCATAGTGTGATGGTGTGTCCGAACATCGTAGTCGTGCTCTATTGGATATAGTGCGTACTATGATGTCTCTTATCATTTTGCCACTATCGTTATGGAGTTATGCATTAAAGACAAATCCATTCACTTTAATAGGGCACCATCTAAGTCTGTCGAGATGACACCGTGAGAATTATGGTTTGACAGAAGCCTAAGCTGTCATTTCTTAATGTTTGGGGTTGCGACGCTTATGTGAAAATGGGTTTTCACCTAATGAGCTCGAACCCAAAGCAGGCAAATGCATCTTCATAGAATACCCTAAGGAGACATTGGGTATACCTTCTATCTCAGATCCAAGCGCAAAAGGTGTTTGTTGCTAAGCACGGGTCCTTTCTCGAGAAAGAGTTTCTCTCGAAAGAATTGAGTGGGAGGAAGATAGAACTTGATGAGGTGGTTGAACCTTTGTTTCAACCAGAGAGTAGCACAACACAGAAAAATGTTCTGTGGAGCCTACGTCAGTGGAAAAGGAAGTTAATGATGATGATCATGAAGCTTCGGATCAAGTTACTATCGAACCTCGTAGGTCGACAAGGACGCGTGCTGCTCCTAAGTAGTACGGAGACCCTGTCTTGGAAGTCATGTTGTTGGACAACGATGAACCTACGAACTATGAAGAAGCGATGATGGGCCCAGATTCCAACAAATGGCTAGGAGCCATGAAATCCGATAAAGGATCCATGTATGAAAACCAAGTATGGACTTTGGTAGACTTCCCCGTTGAACGGCAGGTCGTTGAGTATAAATGGACCTTTGAGATGAACACATATGCTAATGGTGAAATGTCACCATTTGTAAAGCTCGACTTGTCGCAAAGAAGTTTCCGCCAAGTTCAAGGAGTTGACTGCGATGAGATTTTCTCATCCGTAGCGATCCTAGAAGTCTGTTAAAATTATGTTAGCAGTTGCTGCATTTTTCGATTATGAAATCTGGCAGATGGATGTCAAAACAAGGTTTCTTAACGGTTTCCATGAGGAAGAGTTGTATGCGATACAACCAGAAGGTTTTGTCAATCCTAAGGATGCTAAAAGGTATGCGAACTCCAGTGATCCTTCTATGGACTGGAGTAAGCATCTCGGAGTTGGAATATGAGCTTTGATGAAGTGATCAAAGTTTTTGAGTTTATACAAAGTTTATGAGAAACTTGTATTTACAATAAAGTGAGTGGGAGCACTGTAGAATTTCTGATAAAAATATGTAGTTGACATATTATTGATCGGAAATGATGCAGAATTTCTGGAAAGCATAAATGGTTGTTTGAAAAAAGGTTTTTCAAAGGAAGACCTAGATAAAGATACCTAATTTTAAGAAGTTCAATATGGATCAGTCTAAGAAATGTTTATTGCCTGTGTTAGAAGGTGTGAGATTGAGCACAGCTCAATGCCCGACCATGGCAGAAAATAGAGGAAAAAAAGATGAGTGTCATCCCCTATGCTTCAGCCATAGGCTCTATATAGTATGCCATGCTGTGTACCACACTTGTGTGTGCCTTGCCATGAGTCTGTCAAGGGGTACAAGAGAGATCTAGGAGTGGATCACTGGACAGCGGTCGAAATTATCCTTAGCAACTAGAGGACTAAGGAAATATTTCTCGATTATGGAGGTGATAAAGAGTTCGTCGTAAAGGATTACGTCGATGCAAGCTTTAACACCAATCCGGATGACTCTTAGTGGAAATCCGGATATGTATAGTGGAGTAGCCATTTGGAATAGCTCCAAGTGGAGCGTGGGAGCAGTATCTATAGTAGTACATAGAAGTTTGCAAGGTACACACGGATTTGAATGTCGAAGACCCGTTGACTAAAACCTCTTTCACGAGCAAAGCATGATCAAACCCCAAAAATAATTGGGTGTTAATCACATGATGATATGATCATAGGGTGATATAAGTGTTAATCACATGGCGATGTGAACTAGATTATTGACTCTAGTGCAAGTGGGATACTGTTGGAAATATGCCCTAGAGGAAATAATAAAATTGTTATTATTGTATTTCCTTGTTCATGATAACCGTCTATTGTTCATGCTATAATTGTGTTAACTGGAAACCGTAATGCATGTGTGAATACATAGACCACAATGTGTCCCTAGTGAGCCTCTAGTTGGCTAGCTCCTTGATCAATAGATGGTCATGGTTTCATGACCATGGACATTGGATGTCGTTGATAACGGGATCACATCATTAGGAGAATGATGTGATGGACAAGACCCAATCCTAAGCATAGCACAAGATCATGTAGTTCGTCTGCTAAAGATTTTATAATGTCAAGTATCATTTCCTTAGATCATGAGATTGTGCAACTCCCAGATACCGTAGGAATGCTTTGGGTGTGACAAACGTCACAACATAACTGGGTGGCTATAAAGGTGCACTACGGGTATCTCCGAAAGTGTCTGTTGGGTTGGCATGAATCGAGACTGGGATTTGCCACTTCGTGTGACGGAGAGGTATCTCTGGGCCCACTCAGCAAGACATCATCATAATGAGCTCAAAGTAACTAAGGAGTTAGCCATGGTATGATGTGTTATGGAATGAGTAAAGAGACTTTCCGGTAACGAGATTGAACAAGGTATTGGGATACCGACGATCGAATCTCAGGCAAGTATCATAGCGATAGACAAAGGGAATTGTATACGGGATTGATTGAACCCCCGACATCATGGTTCATTCGATGAGATCATCGTGGAGCATGTGGGAGCCAACATGGGTATCCAGATCCTGCTGTTGGTTATTGACCGGAGAGGTGTGTCGGTCATGTCTACGTGTCTCCCGAACACGTAGGGTCTACACACTTAAGGTTAGTGTACGTGGTTATAGGGAAATAGTGTACGTGGTTACCAAAGGTTGTTCGGAGTCCCGGATGAGATCCTGGACGTCAGGAGGAGTTCCAGAATGATCCGGAGACAAAGATTAATATATAGGAAGTAAGGATTTGGCCATTGGAAGTGTTTCGGAAATTACCGGTAACGTACCGAGACCACCGAAAGGGTTCTGGGGGTCCACCAAGTGGGGCCACCAGCCCCAGAGGGCTGCGTGGGCCGAGAGTGGAAGGGACCAGCCCCAGAGTGGGCTGGTGCGCCCTCCACCCTGGCCCAAGGTGCAGTAAAGGTGGGAGGGAGGGGAAACCCTAGACCCAGATGGGCCTAAGGCCCACTAGGGTTGTGCCCTCCCCCTCTTCCCTCTTGGCCGCCGACCATCTATGGCCGTCCACAGCCCCTAGGGTGGGAACCCTAGGGATGAGCCCTCCCTCCCTTTCCTCCTATATATAGTGGAGGGTTTGGGGGCTGCCAGACACACGAGTTCTCTCTCTCTCTCGGCGCAGCCCTACCCTCTCTCTTCCTCGTTCTCCATAGTGCTTGGCGAAGCCCTGTCAGAGTCCACGTAGCTCCACCATCACCACGTCATCGTGCTGTCGGAGCTCTCCCTCAACCTCTCCTTCCTCCTTGCTGGATCAAGGCGTAGGAGATGTCATCGGGCTGCACGTATGTTGAACGCGGAGGCGCCATTGTTCGGCGCTTAGATCGGATTCCACCGCGATCTGAATCGCTGCGAGTACGACTCCACCAACCGCGTTCTTGTAATGCTTCCGCTTAGCGATCTTAAAAGGTATGAAGATGCACTCTACCCTTACTCGTTGCTGGTTTCTCCATAGATAGATCTTGGTGAACATGTATATTTTTTTTGATTTACTACTACGTCTCCCAACACCAAGTATGGCCAGATGTCCGGGCCCTATACTTTTGCCTTTGTTTTTCATATGCATGTGTGAAATTCTCAGCCGTTGGATGTCCGGCCCTTGCTCAGATGTCCAGCCCATCTCAGCCACTTACTAAAAAACGGCTAGGTTTCTCGGCCTACTATATATACCCCTGTACCAATCCGATAGAGGGTTGACTAGTTCATCCCAAAGAACCCTAGAACACCCAAGTGGCTCCCTCTCACTTATCCTACACCAAATCTTAGATCCTGGTGAGATTCGTGAGAGTTCTTGAGAGATTTTCCAATCAAGTTATAGATCCACTCCCTCTCCCTCTTGTGACCAAAGGAATTCGTTATTTGAGCAAGTCTTGAGCATTTCACCCTTGATCTTGTTACTCTTGGAGGTTGGAGACTCCTAGGCGGTAGGAGTGCTCCGGTGAGGAATCAACTTGTGATTTGTCCCCCGAAAAGTTTGTGAAGGTTTGCAGGCCACCTCAAGGTCTACCACTAGTGGTCGAGAATCGCCTTCGTGGTGATATCTCAAGGGGAGAATAGGGTGAGCCTTCGTGGTGTTAGTGTGCCTTCGTGGTAACATCCATCCCTCCAACGGTGACTAGCTTCCCTCCAAGGAAGTGAACATCGGGATACATCCTCGTCTCCGTGTCTTCGGTTATTTATAACCCTAGCCAGTACTTGTGGTTTACTTTGGTCACTTGACCTTGCATTCACTATATCTTGTTGACCTCATTATATTGTATTGGTTACCATATTGAAGAGATTATTTAGGCCAACACCTTATAGTCCGCAATTCATACTTGCTACTATTGTTCTATCTTGTGCTTAGTGTGAATTGCTAGCTTGTAACATTCATTTCCATATCTTGTGACTTAACTTGTGTAAGCTTGTATTGCTTACTTATAGTTGTGTGTATTATTCATTTCCATATCTTGTGATATATATTGAGTAAGTTTGTGTAACTTACTTGTGCTTACTCATATCCTCGTTGTTCTCATCTTGTTTATCCTAAGTTGGTGGTGCACTTAGTGAGCCTAGTATATTTAGGATTTGTGCTTGAAAAATATCCCCTTAGTTTATTTCCGCATTAGGATATAGCCAAATTCGTAAAAGATTTTAAAACGCCTATTCATGCCCCCTCTAGGCAACATCGTGGTCCTTTCAACGAGGCGGAGGCAGACTACCTGGCGAGGCTAGCAGAGGCAGACTATCAGGTGAGGCTGGCTGAGGCCCTTGCCCTATTTGTTGCTGGCGACTTCGCCGTCCCCCCCTTGTAGTTGAGGCTCCCCACGCCAAAGGCTAAGCCGTTCTAGTAGGGGACGTATGTGTGGCAGTGTCGCATGCGCTAGTGGGTTAGCGCACCCTCCGTGTACCTCGAGCACTTGAGGTGGCGCCACCTAGCAGTGGAGCGCGAGGAGGCCGAGTGCCTCATGCATGCGGAGCACGAGGAGGACAAGCGCCTCATGCATGCAGAGCATGAGGAGGAGGAGCACCGTGCCTGCTAGGCACGAGAGGAGGACGAGGAAAAGCGTCGTGCTTGTTATGAAGGAGGCCCATCGACAGCGTATCCGACGTAGGGTGCAGCTCGTGCATGGGAGGCGGCCTTTTCCTGGGCGGGCCTGACACCGGAGTTGGTAGACCTGATCGGTGGTCCTGGCTGGGACGCCAAGGATAACTAGGAACCATGGGGATGGCAACCCCTTGATTAACTTTTTATGTTGAATTAACGTAAATGTGGACTTGGGCGGGCGGTTGCCTGCCTTTTAATGTATAATTAGTATTAAGTTTCAATTTGCTTCTTTTTTTATTCATGTTTTTTATTTACGTGGCACACACAAAGAAAATGGGTCGTCCAAGGGTTGGGTACACGCTCGGCCGACCCAAACGCACTGACCCACCTGTCAGGATATCAGGTCAGCCCACTAGTTAGGAAGTAACAGTCAAAGGGTTTGACTCGAGAGTGGTGCTCTATTTGGCATTTTGTGGGTAGGTGGTGGAAGGAGGAGGGCAAAGGTGAGCAAAGTTTGTTGGCTTGGGCAAAATTGAGTAGAACTAAGGAAGGAAGGGCATGAAAATAGAAATCCCTTAAAATTAAGCTTAAATATTACGATTGCAATCCTCTTGTCCTGTTATACTTGGTAGGCCTTTCTTACGAACTATAGGTGCTACTATTAACATGAAAGACGATAATATAAGATTTCAATTCCCATTAAAAAAGGTATGGAACACTTCCCTAGAAAGAGAATTAAACGACCTTATGAATATATTATGAGGGCCACTTATGGAATCAATTTGAAGGATGACTATACTTGATACTATGCATTACGCCTAGCTAGGGGCATAAAAACAATAGCGCTTGTTGGGAGGCAACCCAATAGTTATCTTTAAATTTAAATTTTTATTTTTGTTTTGGTCTGTGGACATGATTATTGCTACTGTAATGATTGTATTTTTATGTTTAAATTAGTGTTTGTGCCAAGTAAAGCCTTTGGTATGATTTGGACGATGGTACAATTGATACGGTGCAAAACAAAAACGTTTGCTCCAGTGTAGAATTTCTCTGATTTTACTGGAATATCTATGAATTTTTTACATAGTATTTGTATACAAATTTCTCAGGTTGCTCAGAAATTTTGGAGTTACATAACTATGGTTTTGCTACAGATCTTTACAGACTATTATGTTTTAGTCAGATTTTGTTTTTGCTTGCATAGTTTGCTTGTTTTGATGATGCTATGGATTGTATCCGGGGGGTATAAGCCGTGGCCCAAAAATAATACGGTACCTATTAGGAAATAATGAAATATTAATCTATTTATACAGTACCTAAAGTATTCAATATGTCTATTATACAAACGGATCTAGCAAGATTTTGTTGAGTTTTGTGTGCTGAAGTTTTCAAGCTTTGGGTGAGAGAACGATGGATTGAGGAACAAGGAGCGACAAGACCCTAAGCTTGGGTATGCCCAAGGCATCACATGGTAATATTCAAGGAAGCTCCAAGGGTCTAAGCTTGGGGATGCCCCGAAAGGCATCCCCTCTTCCGTCTCCAATATATCGGTATGTGACTTGGACCTATATTTTTATTCATCACATGATATATGTTTTTCTTGGAGCGTCTTGTGTTACATTTTGTTTTTGTTTTAGTTTTCGACAATGTTGTTTGTTGGACACACATATTTGAGAGAGACATGTGATTCTCATAATTTCATAGAATGCACTATATGTTTCGCTTATATATTTTGAGCTAGGTAGTGGCTCTAACGTTTCACTTATATCTTTTAGAGCATGGCGATGTTCTGTTTATGTAGAAATAATTGAACTCTCATTCTTCATTTAAATATTTTTGAGAGTATAATAAGAAATAGGAATGGTAAATAGCACGAGTTATAAGACTTCTCCAAAAAAGACATGTATTCAAGGAGGGCATAATAAAAAGGGACAATTGACCTTTTGCCCCTAGTTGGAACGTACCCACAGGGTTTGCCCTTACTTTTCGACTCTGCTCAATTTTGCCCTTAAATTTCCCTTCGAGGTCGCCGAATGCCCTTTGACGATTTGACCGATACTTTGAAAATTCATATGAACTCAGAAAAATGCAAATAATATATCAAAATGTTCAAAAAATATTACCTTTATATGTGTATCATTTGAATTCAGCACAAAAGTGTCGTTTAAACTAATCGATGCTATTAATGTTATTAACATTATTAAAAATTAAAATGTATAAACAATACTTTTTCATGTATAAAAATTACATGCACATGTAAGTGATGTTTTCTGAACATCCTGATATATTATTTGCATTTTTCTAAGTTCATATCAGCTTGATATGAAGTTTCAAAATAATGATCAAAGTCGTTTGAAACTTCATAACAAGTTGACATGAACTCAGAATAATGCAAACAACATATTAGGATATTCAGAAAAAAAGCACCTACATTTGCATGTAATTTTGATTCATGAAAAAGTATTGTTTATACCTTTTTATTTTTAATAACATTAATAAAATTAATAGCATCAAGTAGTTTAAATGATACTTTTTTGCTGAATGCAAATGACACACATATAAAGGTAATATTTTCTGAACATTTTGATATCTTATTTGCATTTGCGTGAGTTCATATGAATTTGTTATGAATTTTCACAATATTGGTCAAACTATCAAAGGGTATTTGGGCGACCTTGGAGGGAAATCTAAGGCCAAAACTAAGCAAAGTTGAAAAGTAAGGGCAAACCTCGTGGGTAGGTTCCTACTAGGGGCAAAATGCATTTTTCCCTAATAAAAAATTCATGTAGCTCACTAAAGAAGAAACGTGAGTTGATTATATTGATGTAGTAATATGAAAGAGCATGAGTACATGATTATTGGTTAGTAGGAATATCGATAATTAAAACTTGTTATTGGTTACTCATCTAAGTATTAACTATAGCATGGTGATGATGTGTGAGCATTTTTATGTCTGAATTGAAATCCTATTGTGTTGTTCAAACCGAGGGCGCGCGATGGTTAATTCCTATCAACCTCCTCCCTAGGTGTAAGCGATAGTACTTTGCTTTGAGAGAGCTAATAAGGCTTAACAATAAATATGTGAGATCTTTATGACTAATGTGAATCCATGGATATACACACTCTCACCTTTCTGTAATTGCTAGCGTCTTCGGTACCGTGCATTACCCATTCTCACCTTGAGAGTCAGTGCAACCTTCACCGGTGCATCCAAACCCCATGACATGATACACTCTATCACACATAAGCCTCCTTATCTTACTCAAAACAGCCAGCGTATCTACCTATTATGACATTTCCATAGCCATTCCAACATATATTGCCATGCAGCTTCCACCCTTCCATCACATGACTTGCCTATTCATCATCAAATTGTTTTGCATGATCATATAGCTTACATAGTATTTGTGGTAAAGCTATCGTTCATCATTGTCTACATGTTATGCTAGATCATTGCACATCCTGGTACACTGGCAGAGGTATTCATATAGAGTCTTATTGTTTTATGTTGAGTTGTAAGTAAATGAAAGTATGATGATCATCATTATTAGAGAATTGTCCTAGTGAGGAAAGGATGATGGAGACGATGATTCCTCCACAAGTCAGAATGAGACTCCAGACGAAAAAAAGAGAAATGGGGGGAGGCGAAAAAAAAGAAAAACCCACCATGAAAAAATGATTGAAAAGAGAGAAGGGGCAGTGCTATTATCCATTTGCCACACTTGTGCCTCAAAGTGGCACTATGTTCTTCATATAGAGAGTATCCTGCGTTTTTCATATGCTAGCGGGAATTTTTTGTTATAGAACTTGGCTTGTACATTCGAATGACGGGCTTCCTCAAATGCCCGAGGTCTTCATGAGTGATACGTCTCCAACGTAACTATAATTTTTGATTGTTCCATGCTATTATATTATCTGTTTTGGATATTTTATATGCATTAATATGTTGTATTATATTATTTTTGGGACTAACCTATTAATCTAGAGCCCAGTGCCAGTTTCTGTTTTTTCCTTGTTTTTGAGTTTCGTAGATAAGGAATATTAAACGGAGTCCAAACAGAATAAAAACTCTGGAATGATTTTTTTTGGAATAAAAGGAAGCCATGAGACTTGAGAACAAAGGCAGAGGAGCTGCCACAGGGCCACAAGCCCGCTTGCCGCGGCCAGGGGGGTACCCCGCACCGGGCAGGCTTTGTGGGCCCCTGGCAACTCCCCTAACCCTAATCTTTGGCCTATAAATGCCCAAATATTCCATCATTATCAAAATGAGCCATGAAAACACTTTTCCACCGCCAGAAGCCTTCGTTCCCGAGAGATCCAATCTTGGAGCCTTTTCCGATAATTTGCCGGAGGGGGGATTCGATCATGAAAGGCATCTACATCAACTCCATTGCCCCTCCGATGATGCGTGAGTAGTTCACCACTGACCTATGGGTCCATAGCTTGTACTAGATGGCTTCTTCTCTCTCTTTGCTTCTCAATACCATGTTCTTCATGATCTTCATGGAGATCTATCCGATGTAATACTCTTTTGCGGTGTGTTTGTTGAGATCCGAGGAATTGTGGGTTTATGTTCAGATTATCCATGAATATTATTTGAGTCTTTCCTGAATTCTTATATGCATGATTTCATATATTTCCAAGTCTCTTCGAGTTACTGATTTGGTTTGGCCAACTAGATTGGTAATTCTTGCAATAGGAGAAGTGCTTAGTTTTGGGTTCAATCTTGCGGTGTCCTCACCTAGTGACAAAGTAGGGGTAGCGAGGCACGTATTATGTTGTTGCCATCAAGGGTAAAAAGACAGGGTTTTCGTCATATTGCTTGAGTTTATCCCTCTACATCATGTCATCTTACCTAATGTGTTACTCCGTTCTTCATGAACTTAATACTCTAGATCCAGGTAGGAGTCGGTCGATATGTGGAGTAATAGTCCTACTAGATCTCGTCCTTGCAAATAACTATGAAGGGATTGACAACCCCTTTATAGCGTTGGGTGCAAGAGTTTGATTCCTTGTGCAGGTATATCCATTGGTGGCTCACTTGTATCTCCTACTAGATTGATACCTTGGTTCTCCAAAACTGAGGGAAATACTTATGTACTTTGCTGCATCAAACCATTCCCCTTCACGGGAAACCAACGCATGCTCGAGAAGTAGCAAGAAGGATTTCTGGTGCCGTTGGTGGGGAGATACATAGAAAGTCAAGGATACCAAGTACCCATCACAAACTCATCTCTTGCATTTACATTATTTGTCATTTGCCTCTTGTTTTCCTCTCCCCCACTTCTAAAAGGATTTCCAAAAAGATTTTCCTTTCGCCCTTTTTAGTTCGTCTTTTCATTTGCTTTTTGTGTGGTAGATCGCTCAAACTCATGGCTAGACTTGCTACTATCGCTCCTGAGTATGAAGTTCTTAACTTTAAGCAAAGGGAGGGAGAAAACTTAAAAGATGTTTGGTATAGAATTTGCAGTGCTCAAAATAGATCTATTTGTAAGCAATCTACTACCGTTCTCCTTCGAAATTTTTACGTGGGAATCACTCCTTGGAATTGATATGTCCTAGATACCATCATGTGAGGGAGTTCTTGGGAAGTCATACATTTGACTCATATAGTGCTATAATAAATTTGTTTGGATCACCCCCAATCATGGTTAATGGGACTATTTTAACTTTGGGACGTGTTATGCGAAGGTTAGATATCATTGAAAATAAAGTTGCTACTATAGATCTCATTGAAAAGTTGGATAAAACTATTCATAATCATATCACTCAATATGGATCTAAGGTAGGAGTTACTCTAATAGACCTAAGGGAAAAAGAACCCATAGTTAATGAAAAATTGGATCAAGATTCCTTTAGAATAGGGAAGCTAGAATACATTATTACCAACTTGGGTTCCGCTTTTGCCGTTGTTCAAACCGCTCCTAAATTTCCTCTTTCAAAGGCTGCCAAGTTTGTTTACATTCCCAAGAATAAGGGTGAATCCTCTAGTAAAGGGGACGAAGATCTTAAGATGATAAGTGTTCACCCTAATTTTATCAACATTGTTCGGGAACCGATTGCTACAAGAGAACTTCTTGACTTTTTGCCTAGGAGTATGATCATTGATAAAACTAAACAACCTTCTGGATTTGAGAAGGTCCTCACAAAAATTTCCAATACCAAAGATGACAATACCTAGATCTATTGCGTTTTGCCTAGCTAGGGGCGTTAAACAATAGCGCTTGTTGGGAGGCAACCCAATTTTATTTTGCTTTCAGATTTTTGCTTCTATTTTGGTGTGTTTGGAAAATTATTACTTCTGTATTAATTGTGTTTTTGTGTTTAAATTAGTGTTTGATCCAAGTAAAACCTTTGGGGTGATCTATGGTAGTTGTTGATTTGATCTTGCTGGAAAACAGAAACTTTTGTGCTCAGTCCAGGATTTTTCTGAATTTTTCAGAGCGTCAAATTGATCTGAAATTTTAACACAGGATTGATATAAAAATTTCGCTAGTTTTACTAATTTTTCAGAATTTTTACATTTCAAGAAGTATTCGAAGTTTACAGATTGCTACAGACTTTTCTGTTTTTGACAAATTCTGTTTTCTTTGTGTTGTTTGCTTATTTTGATGTGTCTATGGGTCGTATAGGGGGGTACGAGTCATGGAAAAGTTAGAATACAATAGTTATTTCGCAAATATAAATAAAGAATGAGTTCACAACAGTACCTAAAGTGGCGATTTATTTTTCTTATACTAACGGATCTCATGAGTTTTCTGTTGAGTTTTGTGTTGTGAAGTTTTCAAGTTCTGGGTGAAGATTTGATGGACTATGGAATAAAGAGTGGCAAGATCCTAAGCTTGGGGATGCACTAGGCACCCCAAGTCATATTCAAGGATACCAAAAATCCTAAGCTTGGGGATGCCCCGGAAGGCATCCCCTCTTTCGTCTTCAATCCATCAGTAAATTTACTTGAGGCTATATTTCTATTCACCACATGATATGTGTTTTGCTTGGAGCGTCTTGTATGATATGATTGTTTGCTTGTTATTTTTCCACACTCATCCTTTCTGCACACTTATTTTCATAGAGAGACGCTGAATCGTGAATTTGTTAGAATACTCTATATGCTTCACTTATATCTTTTGAGCTAGGCAATGTTGCTCTAGTGCTTCACTTATATCTTTATAGAGCATGGTGGTGTTATATTTTATAGAAATTATTGAACTCTTGTTCCTCACTTATATTATTTTGAGAGTTTCTTAAAAGACATGGTAATTTGTTTAGGTTACGAATGTAGTCCTAATATAATGGCATCCAAGAGGGATATAATAAAAACTTTCATATTAAGTGCATTAACAACTATGAGAAGTTGGATTCCTTGCATATAGTTTTGAGATAATAGGGATGGTAATATGATAGTCATGCTAGTGAGTAGTTGTGAATTGAATATATACGTGTGTTAAAGCTTGTGATTCCCGTAGCATGCACATATGGTGAACCATTATGTAACGAAGTCGGAGCATGACTTGTCTAACGATTGTAGACCTTTGTGTGAGGGTCGGGAGCGCGCGATGGTTAACTCCTACCAACCTAACCCCTAGGAGCATGCGTATAATTCTTTGTTTGATAACTAATAGACTTTTGCAATAAGTATGTGAGTTCTTTATGACTAATGTGAGTCCATGGATTATACGCACTCTCACCCTTCCATCTTTGCTAGCCTCTCTAGTACCGTGCAACTTTCGCCGGTAAATCAAATCCTCCTTCCTCAAAACAGCCACCATATATTCCTCAAAACATCCACCATACCTACCTATTATGGAATTTCCATATCTATTCCGAGATATAATGCCATGCAACTTCCACCATGTAGTTTTTCTGTGACTTGCATCATCACTTCATATTGCATATAGAGTTATATCTTGTCATAGGAATCGAGTTGTAACTTATTTTTCTTTGAATTATAAGTAAATAAAAGTGTGATGATTTTTCATTAATAGATCATATTCCCATGAGAGAAAAGTATGATGGAGGCTATGACTCCCTCACAAGTTGGGACGAGTATTCGGACTTTACAAAAAATAAAAGAGGCCAGCGAAGCCCCAAAAAAAGAGCCCAAATAAGCCCACCAAAATAAATAAATATGAAAAAAAGATAGAAGGGACAATTGCTACTATCTTTTTCCACACTTGTGCTTCAAAGTAGCACCATGATCTTCATGATAGAGAGTCTCCTATTTTGTCACTTTCCTATAACTAGTGGATATTCATTATGCAGGACCACTTAGTTTTCTTTTTGAGCTTTCATACACTTATAGATCTAAGTGCATTTTTTCATGGAAATCCCTACTCACTCACATTGATATCTATTGATGGGCATCTCCATAGCCCGTTGATACGCCTAGTTGATGTGAGACTATCTTCTCCTTTTTCCTTTGCACCCCCTCCATATTCTGTTCCACCTATAATGTTATATCCATGGCTCACGCTCATGTATTGCATGAGAGTTGAAAAGGTTTGAGAACACCAAAAGTGTGAAACAATTGCTTGACTTGTTCATCGGGGTTGTGCATGATTTAGATACTTTGTGTGGGAAAGATGGAGCATAGACAGACCATATGATTTTGTAGGGATAACTTTCTAAGACCATATTATTTCAAAAGGACACGACTACCTTGTTGGTGTGCTCCAAGTATTACTGTTTTTATGTCAATATTAGACTATTGTTTTCAATCTAACAGATCTGAATATTCATGCCACAATAAAGAATATTACATGGATAAATATGTTGGGTAGCATTCCGCATAAAAAATTCTGTTTTTATCATTTACCTACTCGAGGACGAGCAGGAATTAAGCTTGGGGATGCTGATATGTGTCCAATGTATCTATAATTTTTTATTGTTCCATGCTATTATATTATCTGTTTTGGATGTTTTATATGCATTAATATGATGTTTTATATTATTTTTGGGACTAACCTATTAATCTAGAGCCTAGTGCCAGTTTTTGTTTTTTTCGTTGGGTTTTTGAGTTTCATAGATAAGGAATATTAAACTTGCGGTGCTTAGTTTTGGGTTCAATCTTGCGGTGTCCTCACCCAGTGACAAAGTAGGGGTAGCGAAGCACGTATTGTGTTGTTGCCATCAAGGGTAAAAGGATGGGGTTTTCATCATATTGCTTGAGTTTATCCATCTACATCATGTCATCTTGCTTAATGCGTTACTCTGTTCTTCATGAACTTAATACTCTAGATGCAAGCAGGAGTCGGTCGGTGTGTGGAGTAATAGTAGTAGATGTAGAATCGTTTCGGTCTACTTGTCACGGACGTGATGCCTATATTCATAATCATTGCCTTGGATATCTTCATAATTATTCGCTTTTCTATCAATTGCTCGATAGTAATTTGTTCACCCACCGTAATACTTGCCATCATGAGAGAAGCTATCTAGTGAAATCTATGACCCCCGAGTCTATTTTCCATATTATACTTTCCGATCTAAAACCAAAAATACCAAAAATACTTGTTGCCCTATTTTTACTTTTAGTTTTACTTTCCGTTCAAGCATCCTATTATATCTATCTCTACTAGATCTCATCCTTACAAATAACTGTGAAGGGATTGACAACCACTTTATAGCGTTGGGTGCAAGAGTTTGATTCCTCGTACAGGTATATCTATTGGTGGCTCGCTTGTATCTCCTACTGGATTGATACCTTGGTTTTCAAAAACTGAGGGAAATACTTATCTACTTTGCTGCATCAAATTGTTCCTCTTCATGGGAAACCAACGCATGCTCGAGAAGTAGCAATGAGCAATCAAGTTGGATGCACGCCCAATTAGCTTCCACCGAGCTTTCATACACTTATAAGTCTAATGCATCCTTTGCATGGCAATCCCTACTCTTTGCATTGATATCGATTAATGGGCATCTCCATAGCTCGCTGATCCGCATAGTTGATGCGAGACTTTCTTTTCCACTTTGACTCCTTTGATACCTACCAGCATACCTTATTACATCCATATGCTATATCCATGGTTTACGCTCATGTATTGCATGAAGGATAAAATGCTGAAGCGCGTTAGAAGTATGATACAATTGCTAGGTTTGACACCGGGGTGCTCATGATTTATACTTATGCGGTGAAGGAGTCATGCCATGCTTGATATAACAAAATGAGTAGGGTATAACATTCTTTAAGGATCATATATTTTGAAAAGTAATGATTATGTTATTTATGTTTATGGATATTATAATGTTGATATAAATTAGTTCATCATTTCTCAGTGATCATACTTAAAAAGAGATTACATGTTCGGTAGCATGTCACATCATAAATTCTGTTTTTATCATTTACCTACTCGAGGACGAGCAGGAATTAAGCTTAGGGATGTTGATACGTCTCCAATGTATCTATAATTTTTTATTTTCCATGCTATTATATTATAAATCTAGGATACTTTATATGCAATTATATGATATTTCATATCATTTTTTGGAACAAACCTATTAACCCAGTGCCAAGTGCCAGTTGTTGTTTTTTGCCTATTTCAGGTTTTCCAAGAAAATATGTACCAAAAAAGACCAAATTCTATGAAACTTTTTGACGATTTTTTCTGGACAAAAGAGACCCAGGAAGCTTTGGGAGGAGTCCAAAAGACAGATGAGGAGATGGGAAGGCAATAGGACGCGCCCAGGGGTAGGCACGCCCTATTACCTTGTGGGCCCCTTGTAGCTCGTCTGACCTAATTAGGCCTCCAAAAATTCTCTGAAATCGGGAAACCAAAAAGGAGACACCCGAAACACTTTTTCCACTATCGCAAGTCTCTGATATGATGGTAAACCATATGGAGACCTTTTCTGGTACTCTGCCGGAGGGGGGAATCGACCACGAAGGCCATCTACATCAACCTTGATGCCTCCATGAGGATGCGTGAATAGTCCACCACAGACCTACGGCTCCATAGCTAGTAGCTAGATGCTTCTTCTCTCTCTTTGATCTTCAATACAAAGTTCACCGTGATTCCCGCGGTGATCTATCCAATGTAATCTTCTTTTGTGGTGTGTTTGTTGGGATCCGATAGATTGTGTGTTTATGATCAGGTTATTCATTGAAATTAATTGAATCTCCTCCGAATTCTATTATGCATGATTTTTATAGCTTCGTATTTCCCTCTGATCTATCGGTTTTTTTTGGTCAACCAGATTGATTTATCTTCAGTGGGAGTGGTGCGTTGTAGTGGGTTCAATCATGCAGTGCTCTATATCCTCATGATAGAAGGGGACAAGACCCATATTTGTATTGTCTCCATTAAGGATAAAACAACGGGATCTGAACATATTGCTTGTCTTATTTTGTCTACATCATGTCACCTTGCTCCAAACATTACTCTGTTTGTTATGAACTTGATACCTAGAAAGGCAAGCATAGAAGCGCTCTCAAAGTGGAGTAATAGTAGTAAATGCAGAATCATTTCAGTCTACCTTTTTATTGACATGATCCCTACATACATGATAATTGCCGTGAATAACATGTCATAACTATGCAAAATTCTGTCGATTGCCCAATAGTAATTTGTCCACCCACTGTATGCTATTTTCAAAAGAGAAGCCTCTAGAGAACACTATTGACCCCAGGTCTACTTAAACATAAATACAAAAACTCCAAAAATACCTAGCTGCATATTATCTTCTTTTATTTTGTTTTTCCTTTACATTATCTATCTCTGTCAAGATTTAATCCTTGCAAGTAACGATTTCAAGAGGCTTTTCAACCCTATTGCCCGCATCGGGTGCAAGTGTTTTGTTTTGTTTCTGTAGGTGTTGTTAAAAGGAATTTTCTTGGTTCTCCTATTGGTCCGATAACCTTGGTTCTCATTGAGGAAAATACATATATCTATTGTGTTGCATCTCCTCTCCTCTTTGGGGATAATCCCAACGCAAATCACAAGTAGCACTATGTCCGGGGCAGCCAGTTTCCATAGCAATGGTGGGCGGTAGAGGTATGGATGGGTCAAGCCGGAGTAGACACCTCGACAACCACATGACATTAATGTGGGCAGTGACACGTCTCCGTCGTATCTATAATTTTTGATTGCTTTATGCCAATATTCTATAAGTTTCATATACTTTTGGCAACATTTTATAATATTTTTGGGACTAACTTAATTACCCGGTGCCCAGTGTCAGTTCTTGTTTTTTGTGTGTTTTTCGTTTTGCAGAAATTCCATATCAAACGAAGTCAAAACGTTATGAAAAACACCCTGATGGCTTGTGTATCCCCATCTAGTCGGTTGGGTATCTCCTTAAACCGCAAGAAAGATATTTCCGCGATAAAAATCCCATCAAAATTTCAGCCTGATCGGAGTTACGGATCTCCGGATATTTAAGAAATGGTAAAGGGCTCAGAAAACAGTCGTGAAAATAGGCGAGAAACACACACACACACACACACACAGAGATCCAATCTCGGATGGGCTCCTACCCTCCGGGATCCATGGAGGCCTTGGACCAGAAGGGAAACCGTCCTCCCACCTAGGGAGGCGGTCAAGGAAGAATAAGAAGGAGGGGTGCTCTCCCCTCTCTCTCCCGCTGGCGTCGGAGCGCTGCCGGGGCATCCATCGGGACGGCGATCTACACCAACAACTTCATCGCTGTCATCACCAACCCTTCTCCATCAACACCGACATGATGCTCACCACCGGGAGTGAGTAATTCCTTTGTAGGCTTGTTGGACGGTGGTGGGATTGGATGATATTGATCATGTAATCGAGTTAAGTTTGATAGGGCTTGATCCCTAGTGTCCACTATGTTTTGAGATTGATGTTGCTATGACTTTGCTATGCTTAATGCTTGTCACTAGGGACCGAGTGCCATGATTTCAGATCTGAACATATTATGTTTTCATGAACATAAGATTGATTTGGATCCTATGTTGCAAGTTGTATGCATCTATTATGTTTCTTGACTCACATACCCCAAGGTGACAATAAGTGAGATTCTTTTCGGTGGTTGCCGTAGTTTGAGGAGTTCATGTATTAACCATGTGTTACTGCTTTGTTCCAGTTCTCTATTAAAAGGAGACCTTAATATCCCTTAGTTTCCACTAGGACCCCGCTGCCACGAGAGGGTAGGACAAAAGATGTCACGCAAGTTCTTATCGCAAGCACGTATAACTATATACAGAATACGTGCCTACATTACATTGATGAATTTGAGCTAGTTCTGTGTCGCCCTAGTGTGTAACCATTATATGATCAATGTCATACAAATCATTATCCATCACCGATCCACGTGCCTACGCTTTACATATACTGAATCTTGCAAAATTATCTTTTACACCTACTAAGTACTTCTAGTTAACTTCCTGCAAAATAGTTTTATACTTGTTCTAGGTAAAGTAAGCGTTAGCATACGTAGAGTTGTATCGATGGTCAATAGAACTCGAGAGAGTATTAGTTCCACCTTTAGCTCCTCATTGGGTTCGACACTCTTACTTATCAAAAAAGGCTACAAACGACCCCCTACACTTTTGATCAAGACCCTTTTCTGGCGCCGTCGCCGGGGAGCAATAGCATAGTGGTGGATATTCTCGTGTGTACTTGTTTGCTTTATCACTAAGTAATTTGTATTTTCTGTTATTGGTTGTTTTATTTTCTGGCAGTAGTTGTTTTATATCTTTAGTTATGGATATGGAACACGAAACACCAAAAAAATTAGTGGTACTTGTTACTCATGGAGATGGGGAACCTCCTAAAACCCTTGATGTTGGTTATGTGGAAAACATTAAATACTACTTTGATAATCGTGAGAAATCCCCATTGAACTTGATAATGGGATACATGTTGGATCAACGTGAGTACTTTAGGGATTATCGCTTAACTCAAAAAGGGAAGCACTTATGGGATCAAATTAGAATGTTGCGTTGGTATGCTTGGAGTTTATGCTTGAGATGTGATTATACTTGTTGCTCTAAGATGGAGGCTTCACACCTTCCCTTTTAGTGTGAATTCAATGATAATGAAACCTTGCCTCATATGCTAATGGTATATATGATTACTATGACGTGGAACAAGTAGTTGAATTTGTTGATTTTAAGGGTGCACATGAAATTGCTTCTTTGATTGAAAAGTATGATGATATTATTTACAAATGTGAAAACTATGCCATACTTAAATATTGCTATGAAAATTATGGATATAATTCCTATATTCATGAATTTATTGAGAGAATGTCCGCTGCCTTGGTAGAGACTAATATTTTGCAAGAAACTATGGAAGAAGAAACTGCTGAAACTGTGAGCTCGTTAGATGAAAAAAATGAGGAGGAAAGCAAAGAACAAAAGGAGGAAGAGAGGATTAGCTACCCGTCCTCACCTTCTAATGAGAGTAACTCTTCAACTTATACACTGTTTAATTAGCCTTCGCACATACTGAATGAGGAATACTATGATGATTACTATGATCCCTTGGATTCATTTGAAATATCCCTTTTTGATGAACTTGATGCTTGCAATGCTTGTGGCCATGATGTCAATATGAATTATGCTTATGGAGATGAACTTGCTATAGTTCCATATGTTAAGCATGAAATTGTTGCTATTGCACCCACACATGATAGTCTTATTATATTTTTGAATTCTCCCAACTACACTATATTGGAGAAGTTTGCCCTTATTAAGGATTATGTTGATGGGTTGCGATTTGCTATTACACATAATGATTTTTATGAATATAATATGCATTTTCTTTCTGCTCCAACTTGCAATTATTATGAGATATGAACCAAATCTTCACCTCTCTATGTTTCCAATACGATAAAATTGCAAGAAACCACTTATGCTATGTATTGGCCTTTACTTGATGTGCATGAATTGTTCTTGGATGACATGACAATGCATAGGAAGAGGGTTAGACTTTGTTGTTACATGTTACATATTACTTTGTGCTCACTACTAAATTTCAAATCATTGTTAATTAAAATTGGCTTTGATATACCTTGGGATCCGGGTGGATCAATTACTTAAGCACTATAAGCTAGGGAGAAAACCAGAAGTTTTAGTGAGTCATTTATTTCTGTTGTGTTATTTTAAAATATTTAAAAACAAAAAATAAAGTGGGGAACTTAAATCTTTTTCAAAAAGAGAAGTGAAAGTGAGAAAGACGTACATTGTTGAAGTGCGGGCTAGCCTTGAACTTTGTTCATGCCCATGGAAACTTTGTGAATCTTGATTGAAGAAAATTTTCAACAAAAATATTATCCACTTGTATAAATCCATTGTATTATAAAAATAATGTGCCAATAATTACCTTTGGGATGTTTCAATTCCTTGCTTGATATGTGTTGTAAAAATAGAAACTT
The DNA here is from genome assembly GCA_022496015.1 of Hordeum marinum. Taxonomy (NCBI): domain Eukaryota; kingdom Viridiplantae; phylum Streptophyta; class Magnoliopsida; order Poales; family Poaceae; genus Hordeum; species Hordeum marinum. Next base: position 332,777,197 of record CM039677.1, on the reverse strand, counting down.
TGGTTATAGTATTTGATTTTTCATATTTTATAGGAATGCCTAAAGTTTCTGATTTTTTTAAACAGTACTCTTATACAAAATTTCTACCACTTTATAGTATTTCATATTTTTGTGAGTAACATAAGTATGGTATCCATCCGCATCTTTATATATTGTCCTGTTTTTCACGGATTGCTGTTATAGTTGCTTCGCGTGCTAATTTTTGAGTTCTTGTTGATCCCCAATGACTTGTGGAGGCATAGAATGGTGACAGAATACAATGGGTAATTTTATATTATAATTATGGAAGAATGTTATGGAAGGACATGATGGTATTTGGTGTTATGTGTAGTAACGTTTCTAATAAAGGTTTTGTTAGGTTTTGTGTGATTGAAGTTTTCAAGTTTTGGGTGTTATCGCGATGGACCACGGAATAAGGAGTAGAAATAGCCTAAGATTGGGTATGCCCAAGGCACCCCAAGGTAATATTATAAGGAATACTCAAGTGTCTAAGCTTGGGGATGCTCCGGAAGGCATCCCCTCTTTCGTCTCAATCCATCGGTATGTCACTTGGAGCTACAATTTTATTCATCACCATGATATGCATAAATTCTTGGAGCGTCGTATGCCTTTTATTTTCCTCTTAGCAATGCACCATAATGGTTTGTTAAAGTCCATGGTTTATTTATAGAATGCTCTTCGTACTTCACTTATATATTTTGAGTATGGCTTTATAGAATGCTTGATGTGCTTTAACTTATATCATTTGAAGTTGGATGCATGTTTCTCTACTTATAGAAAATCATTATTTGTAGAATGCTCTTTTGCTTCACTTATATTTATTAGAGCATGTACAGGTCTTTTGTAGAAAGAATTAAAGTCTCATGCTTCACTTATACCTATTTAGAGAGTTAACGGGAATTGGTCATTCACATGGTTAGTCATAAAATCCTACATAAAACTTGTAGATCACTGAATATGATATGTTTGATTCCCTGCAATAGTTTTGTGACATTAAGATAGTAATATGTGGGTGCACTAGTATATGAGTGCGGATTAGTGAGAATATTGATGTTAAGGTTTGTGATTCTTGAATCGTGCACGTATATTCTCTAGTTATGCGATGAAGATTGGAGCATAATTTATCCTTGCTTGAAATCCTTTGTGTTGTTGAATCGGGGGCGCGCGATGGTTAAGTCCTCCCAACCTCCTCCCTAGGAGCATGCGAGTAGTACTTTGATTTGTGATAAAACAAATAAAACTTTGCAATAAGTATATGAGCTCTTTATGACTAATCTGAATCCATGGACATACGCAATCTCACCTATTCATATTTTGCTAGCCTCTTCGGTACCATGCCTTGCCCATTCTCACCTCAAGGATGGGTGCAACTTTCGTCGGTGAATCCAAACCCCGTGACATGATACGCTCTGTTGCACATAAGCCTCATTGTATCTTCCTCAAAACATCCACCATACCTACCTATCATGGCATTTCCATAGATATATTGCCATGCAACTTCCACAGTCACTTCATATGATTTGTATTTCCATTGTCATATTTGTTTGCATGATCGTAAGATAGCTAGCATGATATTTACATGGCTTGTGTGTTTTTTGATATCTTTTGCTATGCTAGATCATTGCACATCATCATACGCTGCGAGAGGCATTCATATAGTGTCATATCATCCTATCAGTTTTTCATATCGAGTTGTAAGTAAATAAAAGTGTGACAATGATCATGATTAGAGCATTGTCCCAGTGAGGAAAGGATGATGGAGACTATGATTCCTCCACAAGTCGGGATGAGACTTCGGACGGAAATGAAAAATGGGTGAAGCCAAATGAGACCACTAAAAAATAAAAAATGGGGGAGGCAAAAAAAAGAAAAAAGGAGGCCCACCATGAAAAAAAATAGAGAAAAAGAAAAAAGAGGAATTTGCTACTATCCTTTACCACACTTGTGTCTCAAAGTGTCACCATGTTCTTCATATAGAGAGTCTCTTGCTTTGTCACTTCCACATGCTAGTAGGAATTTTTCATCATAAAACTTGGCTTGTATATTTCGATGACGAGCATCCTCAAATGCCCGAGGTCTTCATGAGCAAGCAAGTTGGATGCACACCCACTTAGATTTTGTCGAGCTTTTGTACACTTATAGCTCTAATGCATTCGTTGCATGGCAATCCCTACTCCTTGCAATCATATCTATTGATGGGCATATCCATAGCCCATTGATACGCCAAGTTGATGTGAGACTTTCTTCTCCCTTTTCAACCATTTTGATATCTACCACCATATTCTATTCCACCCTTATGCTATGCCCATGGTTCACGCTCATGTATTGAGTGAAGAATAAAAAGCTCATGCGCATTGAAAAATTACCATCCAATAGCTTGGTTTGACACCCGGGTGCTCATGATTTATACTTCATGCTAGGTAGACCAAGCATGATAGGCTATATGATTTTGTAGGGATAACATTCTTTTGCATTGCTATTTTGAAATGACATGATTGTTGCTAGTAAACCTGAGTATGGATGTCTTTTTGTCAGACTGTTACCAACCCTTCCCATCAACACCGCCATGATGCTCACCACCGGGAGTGAGTAATTCCTTTGTAGGCTTGATGGACGGTGGTGGGATTGGATGAGCTTGATCATGTAATCTAGTTAAGGTTGATAGGGCTTGATCCCTAGTGTCCACCATGTTCTGAGATTGATGTTGCTATGACTTTGCTATGCTTAATGCTTGTCACAAGGCCCCAAGTGCCATGATTGCAGATCTGAACATATTATGTTTTCACAAATATAAGATTGATTTGGATCCTATCTTGCAAGTTGTATGCACCTATTACGTGTCTTGATCCACATACCCCAAGGTGACAATATTTGGGATTATTTAAGGTGATTGCCGTAGTTTGATGACTTCATGTATTCACCATGTGTTAATGCTTTGTTCCAGTTCTCTATTAAAAGGGGGCCTTAATATCCCTTAGTTTCCAGTAGGACCCTGCTGCCACGGGAGGGTGGGACAAAAGATTTCATGCAAGTTCTTATCGCAGGCACGTATGACTATATACAAAATACATGCCTACATTACATTGATGAATTGGAGCTAGTTCTGTATCGCCCTAGTGTGTAACCGTTATATGATCAATGTCATATAAATCATTATCTATCATCGATCCACCTGCCTATGCTTTACATATACTGAATCTTGCAAAATTATCTTTTACACCTACTAAGTACTTCTAATTTACTTCCCACAAAATAGTTTTATACTTGCTCTAAGTAAAGCAAGCGTTAGCGTGCGTAGAGTTGTATCGATGGTCAATAGAACTTGAGAGAGTATTAATTTCTCCTCCTCCTCCTCATAACTTTCTAGTAATAACTTATTATTAATATCCCATTGCTCTTCTTCACTAATAACTTCTTCTTTTTGAACAATATTCTTATCTTTATTATTATTATTAATGATAGCATTTTTATTAATAATAGCAGTTGCCTTTCTTTCTGCAGATGCTATAATTTTATCTTCTATGGTTGAACTACTAGTGGCAAACTTTTTATCATTTTTTAGTTTCTTTAACCTTGCAAATTCTCTAATAATAAACATTTCTCTTTCCCTTATTTTAGGCCAATCATTTGTCATAGAATGACTATATTCCCATTCAATGTGCTTTAGCTTCTTTTCCCAATGATTTATTTCATCATCTAAATTAGCCTTTTCCATGCATTCAGATACACCTTTATTTTTATCATCATTAATTTCTGATTCTGACATAAAAGATTCAGAGTCTTCTATTGATGCAGCTTTATAATTCATAAATCGAATACCGCTACTTCCTTCACAATTTTGATAGCTTATGTAGCTTTACGGTTGCCTTAATTCTTTCTTCTCTATTAATTCACCTATTTTCCATTCTTCGCCTGCTCTTTCTTCAGAGCCAATTTTAAGAGGATTCATAAATTTTATACCTTTAGATTGCATACTATTAATTACGTCATTCACATTTACTCTATATCTGGAGCTACTTCTATTAGTAAGCCTTCCTATAAATTCTATGCTTACTAGCAAGTTTGTTCCTTTAAAATCTTCATAACCTTTAGTTTGAAAACCAAAACTCATTTTTTCGATAAATTCTTTTACAGGCATCATTAGGTCTGGAGCTATATAGGTTATTAATCTATTTTCGTTCATGTCTCCTTCTAAAAATCCTAATGCTGCTTTTTCTATTGATTCTCATCTTCTGTCTAATAGGGTTATTAAAACCTTTGCACCTAATTTCTTCCTTGTCATACCTTTTACTCCTATGATATACACACCTTGATGAATGTATTTTTAACCACAATATTTTAGCTCATTTTCAATATTTTTGCTTACAATTCTTAAATCTACCGGATGTGTTAACACACTTAACTCCACTTCTCTGGATATTCTATATAGACCACTCTTACTCTCAAACATACCCATGTGATATACTTGTTGCGGCTTTATTTTTCTTAGGGTATCTTTCTGGTATCTTTCTAGATCTCTTTGTATATCTATAACTTCTTCAATGCTATCAATATCATCAGCTTTGCATGATAGTCTATGCTTCATGGCTAGAGGTCTTGAATCTTTCTTTACTAATTGGAGGGTTTTGTCTCTTCTAAGGAAGCCTTTAGATACATCCATTTTTCTGAATTAATATTTCTAGCAGAGGCAACTATTCCAGATGATGAAAGCACAATTTCTTTGTTATTTTGAACGCTATTGAGTTTATTTAAAATTTGGATTAGCAATTGGAGGATAGTGTTATTTTGTCTTATTATAATTTTGGAGTCTTCTTTTGGCGAATCGTGATCAGAGAGTCCGACAGGAGGTGACAGGTATTTGGCTACTTCGTTTAGTGCTTGAGTATATTCAGTCATATAATTATGAGATGATCAAAGTTTTATCCTCTTGCACCAACTTTTTTATTTCAAGTATATCTTGTCTTGTTTCAGTGCGTGGGAGTGGTTCTCTACCTTTACTTAGGTAATGGCCTATTGATAATACTTCTTCTTTAATATAATCGTTATTTTTGCACACTGCATTCTGTCTTGCTTTTGCTTCCTCTAGCTTATGTAAAGCTAGATCAATTTTAGTATTCAACCCTGAATACTTATCAGCAAGTTTCTGGTATTCTTTAAATAGATTTTCAAATTTTTGGTCTAAAATATCTTGTCTTTTTCCCCAAGATATGTAAAAGTTATATATCAAATCGACGACTGTATTTAACTGGCTATGAGATGTATGCCAGATATGCTCTTCAGATGGGTTTTACTCTACACCTTATATTTAGATTTCCTTTAGTATTTATTACTTTACCTGCGCTAACTTCTAAGTTTAAATATTTTAATCTTTCAATGATTAAACGCTGGACCTGATACCAACAATATAGGGAAATATACCAATTAATACTTTATTTAGGTTTATATGTGATTAGGTGAAAGTGGTAGACAGATGCTTTTTTATCTTGAATAGTATTTACTATTTACTAGGTAAGGCACTATTCACAGAAGCGCTTTACTATTCAATACACTATTTGGAATAGTATTGTACTATTCTCAGCAATATTTAATTGTTTGGTATTATATGCTCGTTCTGTTGTCACTAAGCAGATTATATCTTAATGCAGGATCTATTTAGGGGCTGGCGAGGCCAACAATATGTCCAAACGGTGTGCGCAGTGATTTAAAAATCCTACTCAGTACTCACCATATTTTTCATTATGTTGTATCAGATGTAGCTAGTTATGTTCACTTAGTAGTTTTAATTGCAAATTTACAGGGTAAATTCCTATCGTCTTCCCAGGCAGTTCCACCCGAAGGGAACACTTCTCTACGGCCAGAAGGTTCTCATTCAAACGCCACTCTGGGCTACACAGAGAACTACACACGCAGAGGTTTCTCCTATAGGATCCCTAGCATAAGAACTCGTCCCATAAATTCATAAATAAAAATACCAAGTGAAACCAAGAAACTACATCATTTCAACAACATAATTTACATATGGCTTTCCCTTTCGGGAGGCCCCGAAGGGATTACACAAGCTAAAGGAAATTACCTTCTAACTACCTTCTTGAGCCTTACAATGCTCTGGATATTGTGGCTCTTATGGCAGGACTACTACTACTACTACTACTACTACTACTACTACTACTACTACTACTACTACTACTACTACTGAGCAATGAGCTTGCTAGCTGGGTTGCAACTCTTTGCTCTATCGGTGGCTGGTTCTCCTCCGTCTCGTGTTGTGTCCTCCTCGCAGCAAATGTCTCCTTTTATAGGCAAGAGGGGAGCTCTATGGATGTCTTCCGGGAGAATGCACCTTTTTATTTTATTTGTAGTAGGGATGCATGCGTGTCCCTCTAGGCTATGGATAAGAGAGATAGTGCCCCGACAAACTTCAATCTTCAGGAATCTATCAAGTCTTTGCTTGTTCACGTGGGCAATGTCTCTCCGTGAATAATTTGCTGGCTCTTCTTTTCTTCTTCGCTTGCCGGCGATGCACTTCTTCATGCCTTCCGATAGGTAGCTCCTCCTTAGGAATCCTTGTGTGTCAGTGTATGCGTACATACACGCCAAGCTCCTCCTTAGGAATCCTTGTGTCAGTGTATGCGTACATACATGCCAAGGCTGCTTATATATTCAACATTGTTTATTCATTTAATTTAAATTGCTTAAATATTCGACTTTCTTTTTTTTACAGGGGGTCCTCCCTGCCCATACAATTGATAATACCTTATCAATATTTGGAATTAGGTGAAAGTGGTAGATAGATGCTTTTTATCTTGAATAGTATTTCCTATTTACTAGGTAGGGAACTATTCACAAAAGCGCTTTACTATTCAATACACTATTTGGAATAGTATTGTACTATTCTTAGCAATATTTAATTCTTTGGTATTATATGCTCGTTCTGTTGTCACTAAGCAGATTATATCTTACTGCAGGATCTATTTAGGGGCTGGCGAGGCCAACAATACGTCCAAACGGTGTGCGCAGTGATTTAAAAATCCTACTCAGTACTCA